>CAKJTW010000031.1:11445000-21445000 GCA_917880005.1 Nanger dama | reverse complement strand
ATCACTATCATACACTTCAGTTTTCAGTTCAGTCACTCAGTCATGTCCAATTCTTTGCGACCCCATGAGCTGCAGCACGCCAGGCCTCCCTGTCCATTACCAACTCCCGGAGGTCACTCAGACTCACGTCCATCAAGTCAATGATGCCATCCAGCCATCTCATCCTCTGTCAATCCCTTCTCCTCCTGCCCCCAATCCCTCCCAGCATCAGAGTCTTTTCCAGTGAGTCAACTCTTCACATGAGATGGTCAAAGTACTGGAGTTTCAGCTTTAGCATCATTCCTTCCAAAGAAATCCCAGGGCTGTTCTCCTTCAGAATTGACTGGTTGGATCTCCTTGCAGTCCAAGGGCCTCTCAAGAGTCTTCTCCAATACCACAGTTCAAAAGCATCAATTCTTCAGTTCTCAGCCTTCTTCACAGTCCAACTCTCACATCTATACATGACCACAGGAAAAACCATAGAAGAAGAATAATTTACATTTTCTTTTTATTCATTTGTAGGAAAATTTAACTATAAGTGAATTTTTCTCAAAATTTTCTTCATCCACATCATACCTTCAGAAATATCTATAAAAGTACTGTGCATGGCTGTTCATCACAATTTCACGTGTTCTAATATGGTTAAGTAAAATATGGAATGTTCACACTTTGAAATGTCTCCACTATATTCACTGTATTTAACAAGTATTTAAGCATGCGATAGCAAAACACACTATAGGAATAAATCAATTTATAAAGATGACATGGATATATTTATTGACATGGAAATAGGACCACAATATTTTGTATTGCAGGTGAAAAATCTTCAAAGCAATATATATGTTATGTATATTATTATTCCTTTTCTCTAAAAAAATATATGCTAGAAAATGTATTTGAAAATAACACATGCAAAATCACTAACAATGATTATTTTTATGTGTGGTACTATTATAAGCATTTTTATATTCATCTATTTGGTGTGAATTTTCATCAATAAAAGATTTGTTTTGTTTTGCTTTTTTCAAAGACCTTGAGCAAATGAATCTACTATTATTTGGGGGTGGAATCATTAACTTCCTAGGTCATTTTTATGGTATATTCATTAGTATCTTCTTTTTCTATGATGAAATAAAACATAAACAAAAATGTACTATTACCTCTGCAATTCATTGAGAATGATCTGCATCCATTAAAGTTTTGAGTTGGAGTTTGAATGAAGATGAGTGGTTGTATTACTATGTCCTCTCTTACTGTTGTTAAAAGACTAGTTTATCTATGGGGTTGAATTCTTGTTAGAAATATGGAGGTTAATAGCATTGTAATCAATCATTTTTGATAGAGTTAAAAATAGGAATAAAAAAACTAACCTAGTGCTGATTTTCTCTGAAGCTGTGATCCTATATCTCCTGAGATTATTTTCATAAAATTTATAAAAATTAATTTAAAAATACTTATTACAGTAAGAGTCAATAAACTGTCACATTTTCATACGAAGTCATGTAGAATGTTATACTAACATTTCAAAATTAATAGTCTTTCAGCAGTCTTATTATGGACAGTTCTAAAGCAAAGCTGTCATACTAAGTATCATTGGCAAATCATTTAAAAAGTGTATTTAGAAGCTCTACAGCAAGGCATCTCCCTGTATCAAATGACTTTCAAAGTGATGAGCTGAATTGTTATTAGCTAATGATAAATGTTAGCAATAAATAGTTTTTCTTCATAAACTCATTTTTATTGAGATTTCCACAGTTTTCTACCTTATGGGATGACTAAGGATTGGAGTGTACATATCTGTTTTCTCCAGTTACTACTGTTCCCCAAGAAGTAACAGGGGCTGATCCAAGCTTACAACTATTAGGCCACATTTCTAATGGGCAGACCAGGATTCTCTAGTGCCCTGTAGTCAAGGTTACCTCCTTTCTCACTGTCTTCTCATTACCCATTAAGATAAGATAAGCTTCTAACTTTCCAGTAGTCATGTATGGATGTGAGAGTTGGACTGTGAAGAAGGCTGAGTGCAGAATTGCTGCTTTTGAACTGTGGTGTTGGAGAAGACTCTTGAGAGTCCCTTGGACTGCAAGGAGATCCAACCAGTCCATTCTGAGGAGATTGGCCCTGGGATTTCTTTGAAAGGAATGATGCTAAAGCTGAAACTCCAGTACTTTGGCCACCTCATGCGAAGAGCTGACTCATTGGAAAAGACTTTGATGCTGGGAAGGATTGGGGGCAGGAGGAGAAGGGGACAACAGAGGATGAGATGGCTGTATGGCATCAGTGACTCGACGGATGTGAGTTTGAGTGAACCCCGGGAGTTGGTGATGGACAGGGAGGCCTGGCGTGCTGCGATTCATGGGGTTGCAAAGAGTCGGACTCGACTGAGCGAATGAACCGAACCGAACTGAAGCCTCTAACAACCATTCTTAAGCTGTTTAGGCTCAAGGGAACATATAATTGTACAGATCTCAAGGTTTAAATCAGAGAAACCAAAGTTCTGAGTGGAGTCCAGTCTCAATAGTTTTTTTTTTTTCTTTTCAGTGTAATAGTCAGGCCCCCCATTCTCTCTGAAGACATTATCACTCTCCCCATGTCTCGTTCATTCCTAGCTCACCAACATGCAGAAGATGTTTCCACTGTCTGCATAGTCCTTACCTGCTGCTGCTGCTAAGTCACTTCAGTCGTGTTCAACTCTGTGCAACCTCATAGACCGCAGCCAATCAGGCTCCCCCGTCCCTGGGATTCTCCAGGCAAGAACACTGAGAGGGTTGCCATTTCCTTTTCCAATGCATGAAAGTGAAAAGTGAAAGTCAAGTCACTCAGTCGTATCCGACTCTTAGTGACCCCATGGACTGCAGCCTACCCTAGGTATTCACATTCTTTACTTCTCTATTCAGGAGATAACACAGAGGCTCTCTTTGTCTGCTTTCCATGAGAGTTGCTTCTCTGTCCAATCACACTATCTATTCTTTTTAATCTGCTTTGTTACTTTTTCATAAAATTTATCATATCTGATTTTTAAAACAATGTTATATCCATAATTAAAACAATATTATTTTAATATTTTGATTTATTAAATGAAATGAAAACTAATTTCATTTAATAAAATAATTTATAATAAATGAATATTAATTTATTCATCATTCATTATTATTCATTTAATAAACTTAATTAACTATTTTAATATATTAAAATTTAATTTTATAAGACAATATTATATGAATAGTTTGTTAAATGAAAAGTGAATGAAATGAGTTAATAAAGGGGCAATGGATGACTAACCATTAATAAACCAGGTTCATGTTTTTACTCTGGCTTATCTACATCCCCTACTCATAACCCCTAAGAAATTTTTGAAATCTCAATTCAAAAAGCCATATAAAGGGAATATAAATCACACATCAGATAGGATAATAAACACACTGCAAGCCTGGGTTAAGTAATAGTTTCCTAACAAAATTTCCTTCTGTAAAGAACTCTATTGCCTGAGGGAGGTAAGACTGAAATTATTAGCATGAACAATAGGTGTTCTTGTATCAATATTTAGAAGTCAAAGACTTCATATCTCTTATCTGCCTATCTCTTTATAACGTGAAGATGCTAAAATACATATATCTATTTCAAGAATCAGAGTATGAGAGAAAAGAACGTGTCACCTTTAGCAAGCAAATAGTGTTTCTTAGTGGAGAAGACAGGAGGCCAACATTTAAAAAAAGAAAAAGAAAAGAAACATTAAAATAAAAGCATAGCTGGGTTGGTTTGAAAAAGAATAGAAACAGCAATAGGTAATGGGATACAAAGGCCCATCTCTGAATTTCCAGTGAAGCGGTAGTGTCTCAAATGCCATGGCTTTCTACAAATATAAAAGCATTTTGTGAAAATGAAAATTTTAACTGCAGATTTTTCCCAAATGGGCAGAAGTTAAAAGAGGTTTTCCACAGACATTGCCCAAAATGAAGCATCTACTGGTAGGGCTAAAACTTTCCCTTTTATGTGTTCTTTTCTCTCCCCTCCCCGTATAACTCTATCTGTTCCTGAAATATAAAAACAATACTGATCTAACTTGGAAATATTTGTTTAGAGAAAGCAACTGTATTGGTGATAATAGATGTCAAAACTGAAATTTTTATTGCGTCTTCTAAATGTTGTTTGGTTGAAGAACTTGATCAGATGTTCTTATCTGTGCTCTTCCTCTAAAATTTAGAAACATGAGCAATTTAGGGTTGAAGTAATTCGAATTTGAAAACTACTAAGGAGACTCCTTCATTCTATTGAATAAAATAAGGCTTAACCTTTTGTCTTGGGAACAAAAATTTACACTTGTGCCTGAAGGAGGATTAATATTAGGCTACTTTTATGCATATTCATTCAGTAATTCATTCTTTCAGAAAAAGTATATTCAAAACTAACAAAGTAAAATGAAACAGGCTATTACAGCATACAATCAAGATTTGAACATGTGACCTGTGGCTACAGGACAAGACCAGTTTCCCACAGAACTTCACTGTGGGAAAATGTCTCTTTACTAGTCTTCCATTATCAATGGACAAAGCTAACCAAACATACATTAAAGGTAATCAGAATTTGACACATTCATATACTCTGACATCTACCAAAATTTCTATTGACCTAGAAGGAATAACAGCTAAGGGAGCTTTCCTATAGTTGCTGAAACAAGTGCCACAAGTGTCTTGGCTTAGCACAACACGGATTTACTGTTTTCCTTCTCTATATTTCAGAAATCCACAATGAGTCTCACTACCCTAACATTAAAGTGTCAGAAAGGCCACATTCTTATTTGGAGACCCTAGGGGAAAATAAAATTTTTGTTCCTTTCCAGCTTCTAGAATATACCTGCATTCCATTGTCCATGCACCCCTTCTGCCATCTTCAAAGCCAAGATAAAGGCTCACCCAGCCTTTATCACACTCACTCTGACATTCTCCATAGTTTCGTTTCTCTCTGAATTCCTCTTATTACATTGACCCACCTGGATAATACAGGATTATCTCTCAAAAGTCAGCTGATTAGCATCTTGATTCCACCTGCAATCTTAACTCTGATTTGCCACATAATCACATGTCCGGGGAATCAGACTCTAGACAATGTGGGAAAGAGGGTACTCTGTTCTGCTAACAGTCTCCAGCAAAGCCCATTAACAATTTCCAGGAAATCAAAATAGAATCTGGGCAATAAAGTCTGACTGTTTTTTTTTTTTTTTTCACTTTTGGCTTCATCTAGTTTTACGTGCTTGCAGGATGCAGAGGCCTTGCACCCCACTTTAGACTACAGTTCCTTGTGCAAAACCACTGCACCTGACACCGAGGTCTGCCTGCACCTGATGCGTGTGCCCAGACAGTGCTCTGGAGTGCTGTAAGCAGCACAGCTGAGCCGACCCATGAAAACTCCACAAGGCACCTCTGTCCATAGCCTTTGCAGTGCCTTATGGAATTCCTCATGCTTTTAGCTGTTGCAAGTCCAAAACCTCCTCCCTTTCACCCGAAAAGGGAGAAAGAGAAGATATCGGCCTCAGACAGCTTTGCCAGCCCCTAATGAACCAAGCTGATCAGGAACAAACGTGGCCAAGCTTCTCTGGCCCAGACATAGTGTCTTCTAGATTCCTATGTGATATTCTGACTGAGGAGAGACTAACTATCTCAAGCACAGATGGTACCAATTCAAGAGGACACCCAGTTATATCCAGCTACATCTTTTAGTCTTTCAAGGAATCCATTAACAGTTTGCTGCTAGTTCCAAAATTTCCTGACCTACAAGTCTTATTCAGATATTCCCCAATCTATACAAAGAAAGAATTAGACAAAGTTGAAAATGGGGCTTCAACAGAGATCTAGGAGGCCATGTGTGGTGCTAGTTAATAATCACAGGCAATAATACTCCTGCCCCCAAACTGCAGCTTGCAAGCCATCAAGGAGGCTCATCAAGGAACTCACTACAGGTGGGAAAACTTATTTATACAGTTGGTTAGTTGAGGTCATGGTAACTTCTGATATAAAAGTATAATTAGTTGGATAGTTGAGACCTGCTCCATCTGAACAACCCCAATAAGAGCCTCCCAGAGGCCACCCAGATAAGGCCCATTCAGATCAGAGGGCTATATCCTGTCCAAGATTGGCAGATTGATGTCCCCTTCCTGTCAAAAGTACCAGGCAATTTCAGGTATCACTTGGTGCTAGTAGACACATTTTCTAGGTGGATAGGATCATTCCCCGCTAGAACTGAAACAGCAGCTGAAGTGTCTAAGGCATTACTAAAAAAAAAAATTATCTGCAGGTTTGGGCTCCCAGGATCCCTGCAGAGTAATAAGGATCCAGCAGTTGAGTCTCAAGTAACCAAGAGGATAATGAGTATCCTGGACAGAAAATGAACATTTCATTCAGCCTGGAAACTCCAATCTTTGAGGAGAGGAAGAGAAATTCAATTAGACCTTAATCATGCTATCTCAGGAAACTCAAGAAAGTTGGATTTAAATTCTTTCTATTGTCCTGTTCCACAGTATTCAGCCCCAAAGAGTAAGTTAAAATGCATTTGGACATGAGTATGCAGACCCATTCCCACACCCAAGAGAAGGAACACCTTAATCCCCTTAAAATGGAATAGCTCAAGTGTGTTTTCCGCATAGGAAAAACCATGAAAGCAGTCATTGAATTTGGTAACTGCATGCTGCTTGCATTCACTGACGTGGCCCTCCACTCCTTCCAGGCAGGAGACTGGATAAATCTGAAAACCTAGGAAATCCACAGCCCTCAAGAACAGCTCACTCCTAAAGTGAATCAGACCCCATTTGTAATCTATCCACCCACTGTGCTCTGAAGTTGCATGACTCACTCCATGGGCACATTACACTTGAGTGAACAGGCCTCTGAGCCCAAACATCTGAACAGAAAAACTGGGGCAATGGACCCACTTGACTACTCCTGTGAACCCCATTTTGACCTGAAGCTTCTCTTGTGAAAAACAACAAAAGTGAGATCAAGGAGATTCAAGCCTCAACATCAGGTCACACTTTTGCCTATAGCCAAAAGACCTGGATACCTTCATTTTCAGGAAAAAGCTGACATGTAACCATTATTCTCTACTAATATTTGAGCCGTGCATCTTAAATTGTCTGCTATTCTTTGTCTCCAAAAGGTTAGACAAATGTTTTTTGCTCAGGGCAAACAGTCAGGGCTAAGGCTCGAGGACAATCAAATACATCTAAATGCAGCTGGGGAGAATTAACTGCTCTTCTCCCTGGGTTATGCATGCGTATGTGCTAAGTTGCTTCAGTAGTGTCTGACTCTTTGTGATCCCATGGATCCTAGCCCACTAGACTTTGCTGTCTATCGGATTCTTCAGGTAAAAATGCTGGAGTGGGTTGCCATACCCTCTGCCAGGGCATCTTCTCGATCAAGGGAACAAACCTGCATCTCTTATGTCTCCTGCAATGGCAGACAGGTTCGTTACACTAGGACCTCCTGGGAAGCCCCCTGGGTTATGATGATGCCCAAAATAAGCAGAATGTAGTTACAAAATGTCAACTTTTGCCAGATAGCGCATCTCAAGAATGAGGAGCAAGACAAACAACAGAAGAAAGATTTGTCACCAGCAAAGGCCCTTAACAATACTCTGGAAAATAAAAACAGAACCTGGGTAGTAAAAGAAAATCTAACTTTTTTTTTCTCTCTCCTTTCCTTTGTGCTTCATCTAGCTTCATTTGCTCTTAGGGTGCCAAGTGCAGAGGCCGTGCTCCCAGCATTTTAGACCAGAGTTCCCAGTGTGAAGTGGCTGCACATGGCATGTCAGCTCCAAGGGCTGTGTTCTCAATCGTGGTGCCCACACTGTGACTCAAGATGGACGTGATGGGTCATGTGAAGAGGTGCCTAGCCAGTACTGCAATCTTGAGAGTTGGAGCAGGCTCACTAAATGACAAAGCTGTGACAGACTGGCGAGAACTCTATCCTCCCTACGAATAAAATCCTTATAAAACAGACCCACTGAGGGCTTTTCAGGGAGGTCTTGCACTCTGGAGCTCTAGTTCGTACCTCTCCTTTCTTTGATTGAAGAATAAACTTTACTTCCCTTCTGAATCAAACTCAGTCTCCTGCAGGCTCAAATGACACTGGGCAGGAGGACCCTTGTAACACAATCCCAGGAAGGCTTATTAGGGGGTATTTTCATATCTACAGATAAGACCAGTAGTCATGTATGAAAGACATAGTCATGTATGGATGTGAGAGTTGGACTTTAAAGAAAACTGAGCGTCGAAGAATTGATGCTTCTGAACTGTGGTATTGGAGAAGACTCTTTAGAGTTCCTTGGACTGCAAGGAGATCCAACCAGTCCATCCTAAAGGAGATCAGTCCTATATATCTATTGGAAGGACTGGTGCTGAAGCTGAAACTCCAATACTTTGGCCACCTGATGTGAAGAACTGACTTATTTGAAAAGACTCTGATGCTAGGAAAGATCAAAGGTGGGAGGAGAAGGGAATGACAGAGGATGAGATGGTTTGATGGCATCACCGACTCAATGGACATGAGTTTGAGTAAACTCTGGGAGTTGGTGATGGTCAGGGAAGCCTGGTGTGCTATAGTCCATGGGATCATAAAGAATTGGACACGATTGACTGACTGAACTGAACTGAACAGATAAGACCAACTAGGTACATCCCTTTCTCTTTGAAGAGGTACATATAATGTCCTTAGGAGAGCCTTGAACAACATTTATGATCTAGGCAGGCTTAGAAAAAGAAGGCTTTTGAGATTACCTAATCAGTACTGAGGGCTTCCCAGTGGTAAAGAACCTGCCTGCCAACGTAGGAGACACAAGAGACGAATTCATTCTCTGGGTCTCCAAGATACCCTGGAGAAGGAAACGGCAACCCACTCCAGTATTCTTGCGTGGAGAATCTCAGAGACAGGAATCTGGCGGGCTACAATCCATAGGGTCGCACAGAGCCGGTTTAGTATGTAGCAGCCAGTATTGAGTTTTGCTGTGATAAGGTAATATGTAAATATCCCTTTGATATGCTGAGTTAACCAAAGTATAAAGATTTACACAGACTTCTGTATATTTATCTAATATATTCTTAAGCTTGATGTCAGTATTCTACATTATAATTTAGCAAAAGTGCCAAAAAGGTAAGTAAATAATAATGCTACAGCACAAGCTGTTCGTAAAAATGCAAAGGTGCTAAAGTGTTCTGGAGCATTTAAATGATAAGGTTCTATTTGATTTGTAGGCTCAGCATTCAGTTCAGTTCAGTTCAGTCACTCAGTCACATCCAACTTTTGTGGCCCCATGAACTGCAGCACACCAGGCTTCCCTGTCCATCACCAACTCCCAGAGCTTACTCAAACTCATGTCCATTGAGTCGGTGATGCCATCCAACCATCTCATCCTCTGTCATTCCCTTCTCCTTCTGCCTTCAATCTTTCCCAGCATCAGGATCTTTTCCAGTGAGTCAGTTCTTCACATGTGGTGGCCAAAGTATTGGAGTTTCAGTTTCAGCATCAGTCCTTCTAATGAATATTAAGGACTGATCTCCTTTAGGATGGACTGGTTGGATCTCCTTGCAGTCCAAGGAACTCTCAAGAGTCTTCCCAATACCACAGTTCAAAAGCATCAGTTCTTCAGTGCTTAGCTTTCTTCACAGTCCAACTCTCACATCCATACATGACTACTGGGCACACAATAGCTTTGATTAGACAAACCTTTGTTGGCAAAGTAATGTCTCTGCTTTTTAATATGCAGTCTAGGTTGGTCATAGCTTTTTTCCAAAGAGCCAGTATCTTTTAATTTCCTGGCTGCAGTCACCATCTGCAGTAATTTTGGAGTACAAGAAAATAAAGTCTGTCACTGTTTTCATTGTTTCCCCATCTATTTGCCATAAAGTGATGGAACTGGATGCCATGATCTTTGTTTTCTCAATGTTGAGTTTTAAGCCAGTTTTTCACTCTCCTCTTTCACCTTCATCAAGAGGCTCTTTAGTTTTTCTTTACTTTCTGCCATAAGGGTGATATCATCTGCATATCTGAGGTTATTGATATTTCTCCCAGCAATCTTGCTTCCAGCTTGGCTCAGCATTGTTAACCTGTATTTTAATACCATATGTAAAATAGATTGAAAGGTTGTTGTTGAATCATGACTGCCAAGATTCTTGGCTCCCAGAGGAGAAGAATTCAATCCGGGGCCAGAGATGAGGCCTGATCACTCAGAGCTTTTGTGAAATAAAGTTTTATTAAAGTATAAAGGAGATAGAGAAAGCTTCTGAAATAGGCATCAGAAGGGAGCAGAAAGAGTGCCCACTTGTTAGTCTTCAGCCAGATGTTATATGGTCACTAGCAGTCTGTTAATGAAAGAAAGGAATGTCTTAAAACTCAGAATGGCACCAGGCCCCTCATCCATAAGATGCATTTTGGGATAATCTTAGCACCAAATGGTTCATCCTGGGCCATAAAATTATTAACTTGAATCTTGAAGAAGGGCAGATCACCGTACAAATAGTTTCATTTACACAGATTAGAGGGACAGTATCTGAGTATAACATACTGGTTTGTCAAGTAGGTTCTGAGCCAAAAGGAGGAACCAACTTGAAGAAAGAGTTTGGGGTAAATGCATAGTATATTAGCATAGCTTAAGATAAACATCTCCATAAGAAAAAGGCATTGCTTATCTCTAGCTTTGAGAATAGTTAACTTCAGGTGAAACCAGGTGTCAGTATGGCAACAGTATTTTAAGAGAAACCTCCTTTTAAATTTCTATAGAGAAGGAAAAAATATCCCTAGTTTGTTTCCTCCTGCTGTTTGACACTTGCAGGCTATTTCCTCCATTTGGAGACCCCTGGCCTTCCTGCCTGTCACCCTCTCAAGATGACCAGTGCAAGTGCAATACAGGAAGCAGGGCACCCAAAGCCAGTGATCAGGGACAACCCAGAAAGACAAGGAGAGAGGTGCGAGGTGGGGTTTAGGATGGGAGGACATATGTATACTTGTGACCGACTCATGTTGATGTATGGTAAAAGCCATCACAATATTATAAAGTAATTATTATCCAATTAAAATTAATAAATAAATAAAGGGACTATTGTTCCATCATATCCAACTCCTTGTCACCATGAGATGCTTATTCTTTGGAAGGAAACTTGTGACCAACCTAGATATCATATTCAAAAGCAGAGATATTACTTTCCCAACGAAGGTCTGTCTAGTCAAGGCTATGGTTTTTCCAGTAGTCATGTATGGACGAGAGAATTGGATTATAAAGAAACTGAGCACTGAAGAATTGATGCTTTTGAACTGTGGTGTTGGAGAAGACTCTTGAGAATCCTTTGAACTGCAAGGAGATCCAACCAGTCCATCCTAAAGGAGATCAGTCCTAGGTGTTCATTGGAAGGAATGATGCTAAAGCTGAAACTCTAGTACTCTGGCCACCTCATGCGAAGAGTTGACTCGTTGGAAAAGACTCTGATGCTGGGAGTGATTGGGGGCAGGAGGAGAAGGGGATGACGGAGGATGAGATGGCTGGATGGCATCACTGACTCGATGGATCTGAGTTTGAGTTTGAGTGAACTCCGGGAGTTGGTGATGGACAGGGAGACCTGGCATGTTGCAATTCATGGGGTCACAAAGAGTCAGACACGAACTGAGCAAATGAACTGAACTAAACTGTATCCTGTGAGGTTCCTCTGTCTATGAGATTGTCAAGGGGTAGTTCTAAGTAATTTGTTGTGTCATTTTGGATTAGTTCATCATACTTCAGTGGAAAAAGCAGAGACTTTGAAGTTTTGAGAAAATCTTGAAAATTGAAACCCCAGATGCTCTAGTTTTATTTGATTTCTAGCAATTCTTAACCCCCTCTCCAAGCCTAACTTTACTTCATTTAAAATCAGAAAAATAATATCTAATCCCCAGTACTGTTTTTGAGATTAGATTAGAGACAGAGTATACAAAGCATCTAGAACACTGATACCGTAAAATAGATTTCCACTGAGTATTAAGTATTATTTTAAGCTGCAACCTAAGCCTTGTTATACTGCATGTTTAGTCCAACACCTTAAAAATATGTATGTCTTTCACAGGCCCTCTTATTTTCTTTTCAAAGTTTTATTTTTAGATTACATATGTCTATCATTTCACTGGAGACAATTTTCAAATCAGAGTATGGTTCTAGGTATAAAATCTCACAAAACAAAGAATTCCTCTGAGAAGTATATTAATTTAACATCAGATTATATTTTTGTACTCAAGGTGTAAGTATTCATAGTTAAAGCGAAACCATTACAGTGCATGAGATTTTGATCTATTAAACCAGTATAGTAATATTAAATATAGTAGGTGATTACATGTCTGTGAAATAATTTTTAAAATGTAAATATAAAAGAATGTAAATGAGAAAATGAAAATAATTTGTAATAGAACTAGAAGTGACATGATATCCATGTAACAAGTTTCAGTTGGGTAGCTGTCTTTGAATCTTCAGTGTTTTCTTATAGTGCCTGGGATAGCGGATGTTTAAAAATAAGTTTAGGGACTTGAACGTAGTGTTTTCATCATATTCATTACCTCTTCATATTTTGCATTGGTATTAATTGATGCCTAATGAACATCTGCGGGAATTGTGACTTAAACCAAGTCAAATTTGATAGTTATATTTAACTTCCGGCCTTTAAACTCCTTTCACAGTTTTCTGATTCTGATTCATTATTACCCTTTTACCACTGATTTTTAGTATATATCTTTCATTAGTACTCTTGAAATCCTATGTGGAATTAGACTAATCCTCAAAACAAACATTAAGGTAAAACTTAATTCCCATATTATCTCTGTTAAATAATAGCATGGAAAAATTAATAATATTTTATGTTTTATGCATCTTTTGCAGAGAAGGCAATGGCATCCCACTCCAGTACTCTTGCCTGGAAAATCCCATGGACAGAGGAATCTGGTAGGCTGCGGTCCATGGGGTCGCCAAGAGTCGGACACAAATGCGTGACTTGACTTTCACTTTCATTCACTGGAGAAGGAAATGGCAACCCATTCCAGTATTCTTGCCTGAAGAATCCCAGGGATGGCAGAGCCTGGTGGGCTGCCGTCGATGGGGTCGCACAGAGTCGGACACGACTGAAGCGACTTAGCAGCAGCAGCAGCATGCATCTTTTGTATTCAAATAAGGAGACGTATTTTCTGTAGGAGTAACTCGGTCTCTAAAACAAAGGAATCAGTAAATAAGTTTGAATGGTTCAGCCAGCGCTACTCATAAAAGGCTGTATTGTCATCTCTGCATCTCCCACAGTCTTCTTTGACACACTCTGGGAGTAAAGTGTGTAGATAGAATTCTCTCAGCATTTCAAGATCTGAAGAGACTGCATAAACAAATAATCGGTTTCTACAATTAGGACATTTTCTAATTTCCTTTTCGAAACTATCACTTTTTTCTTTTTGTCTCCATCCACTTTGTTATGCTCCTTTGCAGCTTTGAACCATGCAGTGTCTGATTTATGAAGCAGAGAAAACATGCAGCCTGTTTGAATTGTGGCTTTGACGTCAGGTCTAATGAGAAAGGGGAAAGAAAGCCTGACAACTGCTGTGAGAGACTCGAATTAGGAGAGCCCAGTTCCAACAAGAGCTCTGTCTGCAAAACAGTCCTTAAACAGGTGTCTGAAACTGTCTTCCCATGAAGAAATAGTATGTTCTTATTGCAATGTGTAAGGTAAAATGTATATAAACATGTATTGTCAAGGAATTTTGATTCAAAGCAACTAAGTCTTTGAATTGGTCTTCATTTATTCATTCATTCAGTCAACAAATATTTATTTAGTACCTACTAATACTGGTCACTGTTGTAACGCCTGGGAATAGTGCATGAACTTACACAAAACAAACATACCTTCATCAATGAAGCTTTCTTTGAAAACTGCCAGTCTCACTCCCTTTACTATGTATTACCTTACTAGAGACACTCAGTGTTCCCTGCTAGTTTGTGTAGACAACCTGATATAAAGTTCTATTTTCCTAGTAGTCCATAGAATTTGCAATTCAGTGGCTGGCTAACAGTTGAGAAGATGGCAGGGAATGTGTTCCTGGGAAGAAAGAGAGAGAAAGGTGAAAGAAATTCAGAAAAGATTTGACAAGGATTTTAAACCAGGGAAAGAGACCTGGTCTTTTGCAGCACCTTAATTCCTTATGTCTTGCTATGCATTCCCTGCCTCTGCCTTTCAGAAACCTGCCATAATATGGGAAAACTCTAGCTTTGAAATAAGCTTATTGGTTATTAGTGTCTAGAGATATGGGACTGAGGAAAAAGAGTATTTTGTCAGGTACATTGGGTCAGGATATGGTCTTATAAATCCAGATTGGAACTGGAACTAATATTCCAATAGAGATGTTGTTATGCAATGTACTGAGAGCTACTGTAATATTTGTGCTCTTTTTAATTTATCATAATTTTATATAATCTTATATATTCCAGAATATATATGTGTGCACACATACGCACACTCACACATTCTCTCTGGGTCCCCAAGAGTTTAAAAAAATTAGTGAAGGCTAACTTGGAAAACTGCTTTGAACTACCATATATAATGTTACTTATATGGTGAGAATGCTGTATGGCATATTACTTACAAAACTCACAGAAATACATCATTCTGTACAGAAAGAAATGAGAAAATGTCTGAATAATTTCCCCACATACAAGTTAAAATGATAGGCTACCATATAGCTACTCCCTTACTTTTTTCCCTTCTAAAATTTGTTTAAAACTGTAATCTTAGGGATAAAATATCTCATAAAAATTTAATATCATGAGTTATTCTGTAGAAAGGATATTAATTCACATATATTACCAAATGAAAGTCCCAAATGGTAAAGCTCCTTCTGGAAAAGGTTATTTGTAATGACCAAATTCGTCACTGTTTGGAATCTTGTAAAGGTCACAATAGAAGGTTTTCACTTGTTTTAAATAAAATTCTATATTTTAAAAATAAATATGCTTTTCTCCCATTTCATAGAAATATCAACACTGTTTGTACTATAATTTACTTTTTGAGCTTCTGACATTTACCCAGCTGACTGTCTTTGGAGAACAATCTCTTGACTGAGAAGCACTTTAGGTAAGAAAACTGTCAATTACAAATTGCTATTTGATGTATTGCAAAGTGGTGGAACTCTTCAAATTAAAAAAAAAAAAAGAAGAAAAACTTGTTAAATACTTTTGTGTCTACTACATCTACCTTAAAGTTTTAGACACAGCCTTTGTATAAATGTGGAGCAATTTAAGTAACAAAGATATAAACTTTGCTAATCAACAAAAGTTGTACCACAAACCTAATAGAGTATTTCTAAGTTCATAAAATATTGAATCAAATTTCAAATATATTGAAAGCCCCAGTATTATAGGCTTATCCTACTATCTTGAGGAAAGTATACTTCCTTCATAGAATGAATTATTGAAATCATCAATTGAAATAGTATGATTATTTACATATATAAGTTAGATTAATAGTGAATTGATACTATTTTAATAATGGAATAAGACTGAATGCATAATTTATTGTTTTGTTTTTTATATTTATTTTGAAAAATTTTAATATTTATACTACATCAAGTCTCCAGAAGCAAAGTAAATCTTTTCCATGAGCAACACAGAGGCATAATTTAAAAGAAAAAGAAGTTAATGTACATAAATTGTTTGTCAAAGATGAATGGTGTTACTATTGTAATTGGCACTATTACAAACTGTATATTTACAAATATATGGTATAACACACAAATCTAATTAATACATTTAACAAAGTTTTATGGTAGTGTACACTTATACCCCCAGTGTAATTTATTCAGAATATTATATATTTCATAATTAAGCTCATAACTTTGGCTAAAAAGCATTTCCTTTTTAGTGAAATTCAGCGTAAGCTCTAAAATGAATGGCATATAAATACTTCTGTATTCACACAACAATCATCTCTAAAGAAAAGAAATAATTAAATTCTTCTAATTATGGCTAAATATGAATTTAAAGAGTTGCTTGGATTTAATCAAATGAGAATTTATGTCTTAAAATGTGTATCTTTTAAGCCTTCTATATTTTGCTTTGGGATAAAATAAAATATTGTTTAGTATATTTCATTTTTATAGAACTGAGATAAATAATTTTTTCTAGATGTCCAAGAGAGTAAATATATCCCAAGTTTTTGTGGTAAAATAAATGTTAATACTGCAAATATTTTTATGAAGATATATAAATATCACCTATATCAGTCTATATTTGTTGGTTTAGTTGCTAAGTCATGTCCAACTCTTCTGTGACTCCATGAGCTATAACCCACCAGGATCCTCTGTCCATGGGATTTCCCAGGTAAGAATATTGGAGTGCATTGCCATTTCCTTCTCCAGGGCATCTTCTGATATACCTGTTTGGGGGGGCACTCCGCAGAAAGAGTAGAGGCAGTGGAACTTCCCTCAGCAAAGCCGAGGGGTTCCCTAGGAGAGGTGAGCCTGCTGTCCGCCAACCCAGCCCCTCCGGCGAGCGAGAGACAATCAGACACGACAGGGGTTCCATTGAAGCAGTTCCTGTTTATTGTTGCAAACTCCCAACTTATATAGACAAACAGGAGGGTTTTAGGAGGGACTTTCCATAGTTGCACCAATCACATTAAAGGTCAAATCATCATGCGCCTTCATTATAACAGGAGTCTATGGAGATCACCCACTGCCTACGTGCACAGAAATCAAGAAAGCCAATCAAAACCTTTGACAGACAACATAGACCCTGCCATCTCTTCCGCCAGGCGCCATCTTAGGTTTTCGACAGCAAAGCTAGCCCCTTTGTTTTTAAGGTTTCCCATTTAGGGCCCCACACTTGTTAGGATATATGGGAGATATTAAAATATATATATATATATATATATATATATGTATAAAACCCATACAAACATGTATTTGTCTATTCCATACAGATTGAATGCATTATGATCAGTTGTTATGTAGTCAAATAAATGTTTCACCACAACTCTGTGATAGTCTCCAAAATACATGTGTTATTTCAGAACATATTTTAAATATGATCTTATAAGTCAACAGTTAGTTTATAAAATGAATTCAGATATTCAGTTTTATATTTATTAATGCATTCATTCAAAAATAGTATGCTAGGGTTTAAACTCTGAGTTATAATTTCAAATGGAACAAGTGTTCATTCTATCCTCTAGGAGGTCATAATCTCTTGAGACAAGTTAATAAATAGGCATTTTAGATACAACATAAGAAGTTATATAAAAAGATAAAGGTATAGGAGCATATCACACAGGCAGTTGTGGGGTTTAAAGGAGACTTCCAAGAATGTATGACTTCTAAACAAGATAGTCAGGGAGTGGCAGGAATGGGCAAAGCAGATAGTGGTTGGCATTAAAATAGGCAAAAGTGGTGTTGAAATGCAACACTAACAGTTTTGCAATGAAAATCAGGTCAAATACAAACACGTATGTCGTTTGCACATTTGTATCCCTCATTTCCAGAATATTCATTATTAACAGCTAGCCACCAAGTCTGAAGTTTTCATCTAAATACATAATAGATTTAAGACAACATTTCCATCTACAAATGGCCATGATTTTTGCAAACTCCTGCATTGGCTTGTTGGTTTTTCTTTGAGCAAGTGAAATTTTCATAGCTCATTTTGTGTTTTGCTTCTTATTTCCAGTGAAGACATTTTCAACTGCAATATCTACTATAATAAAAATTCAGATTACATTTTAAATAGTATAAATTCTCAAGATCAGAATATTGCTTTGTAAGGGAAAGTATATTTTGGTGTTATTGTCAGCTGCAAGTTGAAAATCAGAATTTCTCTTTCTGTGTGTATATATTCATATATATATATTTATATATATATAATTCTACATATTGCATACTATTTCAGAGCATATGATTACTGAAGTCAGATACCTGTCATGTGTTGCAGTAGTTGACATCTCCTTTCATCTGTTTGTTCTTCCTTGTTATTTCCCTGAACTTTTGCTAGCATAGAGGACATCCTTATTATAATCTCCATCAAAGAGAGGTTTCAACTCTGCCTGTGTTAATAAACTCATCAAGCACTTCTTTTAGGATGACAGGGAGCCTGCTCATCTACCATGAGTGTTTCATTAAGTGGCACAAACCCAGGAGCTCTAGAAACAATGCCAGATTTTTTTTTTTAATAAGATTTGGGTAGCAAAAGTTCCCTTCATTTCAAGATCTATCCAATTTGTGGAGTTGCTTGTGTATCCTCATTGTGCCCCTTGCCACACAACATACAGGAACTTTGATGAGGATTCTTTTGTATCTCTGCTTTGAATGGATAAAATAGAAAAATGTTCTGTATCCTGTCCTAGTCATTCAAAACTGGGCAAAGAGAAAAATAATCCCTGAAGTTCCAGTTAAAATATATTTTACAAGGTACTTTATGTGAGTTAATCTTTTTCTATTAAAATTTCATTTTTTAACCAAATTTGTTCACATGTATTTTCATAAAATTAACCAACCAAAGGAGTTACTGCTGACTAGTTTTACCAAAATCTGTCTTGAGTTACATCTAGAAACCCATTCAAATATCTATGTACCACCTAACAGTAGAGCCGCCTGTGTTGCACAGAAAGAATAATACTATTTTGAAGCAGGTATAGCAAATTGCATGTCTCCCTTCTCTTAGGAGTAACATTAAATACATCTCTAATTCTTTAATGCTTTGGGGCTGAAATGAATCAAATGTTTCCTTCTCTAGGCACTGATGGAAAATCGACCATAGTGGACCCTCAGGTCAACAGTAGTTTTCCCATCAGGTTTACCTTAAGTAACAGGATTGCCTTTCCCTGACACTGCATGCCACACATTGTCTTGGATGTACTTTGGGAGTAGCATCCATGTTGTTGCTGGAGACACATCCTCAACCTGAGGGTATCCTGACAGAAAGCTGGTATTTGAGTGATAATCTTTCCATCGACAGAGCAGCTGCCAGCTCATTCTGGGACAAAAGTTTGTTGTTGAAGCTATTAATAAATGTCACAAATATCTACTACTGGTAGGCTTGGAAAGTTGCCAGATCACATGCTTCATTTGCCTCTGGAGTCAGTCATTTACCTGGGCAGTATAAAGTTATTTTTATTCCCCACCCAATAGCAACCTTCGTCTCTACCGCCAGTCTCAAAATTCTCTATGCAGCTTCCAAGTTGGAAATCAGACTAATGCTTTTGTATTATTCTTTGATATTGACACTGTCGGATTTGGAAGGAGATACCAAATAAGATGGCTGGGTAGAACTTGATCCTTGAAACCAAAGATCCTAATAAATAAAGTACTTCATATGCCATTTATCATAGGGATTAGTAAAGAATAAAGAAGAGAGATGGTGCTTTTCAATTTTGGTTCATGCAGTTAACTTGAATCTGCAAAATATAGTCACTGCTTTATAGTGAATGCATTTAATCATATATTGTAATACATTGCAATAATTTGTCATTCTCACCATTTTGTGATTAAAGCTTTTAGCTTTCTTTTTAGATAGTTTTCAAAATTGAGATTTCTTTGTGTATTAATTTAATTAGCAAATAAGTATTGAGTCTCTACTATTTAACTATGGATGATCCATTCCTCAGATGGGACCCATATGTCTTTAATTTCTGTACTGTAACCTCAGGGACTGTTACTTCACACCAAATAGGCAAGCATTTGGCAAATGAATTCAATATGCCAGAAGCCAGCAGATATTAAAGAAAATTCAGTCATCAGAGAATATAAGATTTTGTTGTTTGAAAGTGAAAGTGAAGTTGCTTAGTCGTGTCCAACTCTTAGCGACCCCATGGACTGCAGCCCATCAGGCTCCTCCATCCATGGGATTTTCCAGGCAAGAGCACTGCAGTGAAACCCTCATGGACTGTAGCCTGCCAGGCTCTTTTGTCTGTGGGATTTCCCAAGCAAGAATATTGGAGTGAACTGCCATTTCCTTCTCCAAGGGATCTTCACACCCGGGGGATTGAACTCACATCTCCTGTACTGGCAAGGAAATTCTTTATCACTTCCCGAGTGGCAAAGATGGTAAAGAATCTGCCTGCAATGAGGGAGACCTGGGTTCAACCCCTGAGTTGGGAGGATCACTTGGAGAAGGGTATGGCTTCAGTTCAGTTCTGTTCAGCTGCTCAGTCGTGTCTGACTCTTTGCAACCCCATGAACCACAGCATGCCAGGCCTCCCTGTCCATCACAGACTCTTAGAGTCTACCCAAACTCATGTCCATTGATTCAGTGAGGCCATCCAACCATCATATCCTCTGCCGTCCCCTTTTTCTCCTACCCTCAATCTTTCCCAGCATCAGGGTCTTCTCAAATGAGTCAGCACTTCACATCAGGTGGCCAAAGAATTGGAGCTTTATCTTCAACACAAGTCCTTCCAGTGAATACCCAGGACTATCTCCTTTAGGATAGACTGGTTGGATCTCCTTGCAGTCCAAGGGATTCTCACGAGTCTTCTCCAATACGACAGTTCAAAAGCGTCAATTCTTTGGCACTCAGCTTTCTTTATGGTTCAACTCTCACATTCATACACGATTACAGGAAAAATCATAGCCTTGACTAGACAGACCTTTGTTGGCAAAGTAATGTCTCTGCTTTTTAATATGCTATCTAGGTTGGTCATAACTTTTCTTCCAAGGAGCAATGTCTTTTAACTTCATGGATGCAATAACCATCTGCAGTGATTTTGGAGCCCAAAGCAATAAAGTCAGCCACTGTTTACACTGTTTCCCCATCTATTTGTCATGAAGTGATGGGACCGGATGACACGATCTTAGTTTTCTGAATGTTGAGCTTGAAGCTAACTTTTTCACTTTACTCTTTCACTTTCATCAAGAGACTCCTTAGTTTTTCTTCACTTTCTGCCATAAGGGTGGTGTCATCTGCATAATCTGAGGTGACTGATATTTCTCCATGCAATCTCTGACTCCAGTTTGTGCTTTCTCCAGCCCAGCATTTCTCATGATGTACTCTTCATATAAGTTAAATAAGCAGGGTGACAGTATACTGCCTTGATGTACTCCTTTTCCTATATGGAACCAGTCTGTTGCTCCATGTCCAGTTCTAACTGTTGCTTCCTGACCTGCATACAGGTTTCTCAAGAGGCAGATCAGGTGGTCTGGTATGCCTATCTCCTTCAGAATTTTCCACAGTTTATTGTGATCCACACAGTCAAAGGCTTTGGCATAGTCAATAATGCAGAAATAGATGTTTTTCTGGAACTCTCTTGCTTTTTCTATGATCCAGCAGATGTTGACAATTTGATCTCTGGTTCCTCTGCCTTTTCTAAAACCAGCCTGAACATCTGGAATTTCACAGTTCACGTATTGCTGAAGCCTGGCTTGGAGAATTTTGAGCATTACTTTACTAGCATGTGAGATGACTGCAATTGTGCAGTAGTTTGAGCATTCTTTGGCATTGCCTTTCTTTGGAATTGGAATGAAAACTGACCTTTTCCAGTCCTGTGGCCACTGCTGTGTTTTCCAAATGTGCTGGCATATTGAGTGCAGCATGCTCACAGCATCATCTTTCAGGATTTGAAATAGTTCAACTGGAATTCCATCACCTCCACTAGCTTTGTTTGTAGTGATGCTCCCTAAGGCCCCCTTGACTTCACATTCCAGGATATCTGGCTCTAGGTGAGTGTGAGTGATCACACCATCATGATTATCTGGGTCATGAAGATCTTTTTTGTACAGTTCTTCCGTGTATTCTTGCCACCTCTTCTTAATACCTTCTGCTTCTTTTAGGTCCATACCATTTCTGTCCTTTATTGAGCCCATGTTTGCTACCAACTCCATACTCAGGTCTGGAGAACTCCATATACTGTACAGTCCATGGGGTGGCAAAGAGTCTGATACAACTGAGTGACTTGAACTTTGCCACAAGTCAAATTGATGTCTACAGTTGTAAAGTCTTGTGACTGAAGTTTACTGCCAAGTATTCTGGCTGGAGTCCTAAACTGGGGACACCAGGAATTGACATCCTGGAGGAGGTGATATTTTAATTGGATTAGATTCAGTTTAATTTGGAAAACACTTTGAAAAATAAGCAGGGATTAGGTGAATAAAGGGGGAATCTTTTTCATGTAGTATAACAATGTGTGACTGACCAGAGAAAGGAACAATATGAAGCACTTGGGCAATGTTAGGCAGTTCCATCGGCTGGAGGGAGAGGTTGTGTGTATGTGTGTGTATTTCTATAAACGTGTATGTATGGAGTGTTAGTTGCTCAGTTAGAGTGTGTGTGTGTTGCTCATTTGTGTCCCATTCTTTGCAACTCCATGGACTGTGACCTGCCAGGTTCCTCTGTCCATGGAATTCTCCAGGCAAAAATATTAGAGTGGGTTGTGATTCCCTTCTCCAGGGTGTCTTCCTGACCCAGGGATTGAACCCAGGTCTGCTGCACTGCAGGCAGATAGATTCTTTACCATCTGAGCCACCTGGGAAGTACCATTTTTATAAATGGCTTTAACTAAAGCTGGAATGAGAGACAGGTTCTATCTCAGTCATAAAGGGTCAAGGTTTTTAATTGAAGACTTACTTTTGAATGTTAAGGGGGAAATCAAAGAACTTGACCAAAGAAAAAAATCTCTTAGCATCTAGAAAGAAGATTCTAGCTGCAGAGAGGAGTAGGGCTTAGATATAGCCTAACTGGAAGCAACGAGACCAGTCAAGAGGTTAAGTGTATAATTAGAAAAGAAGTGCTTTCTGTTCATCATTCAATTAATCATTTAATATAATTTCATTGATGTTTGTACTAAAATGTTTGTTATACAATCAACTTGATAATTTTTTTAGAATTTCCTAGAACCCCATCCTGTGATAATAAGCTCCTTTTTAATTAGTGGGAATCAACATTCTTTTTTCTATAAAAAGGCGACATTATATTTTCAAACTTTAATTAGAAATAGTGATTAATATAGAATGTACAATTTGGATATTAAAGAGCCTGGACTAGGAAAAACTTGTATACTTTACCAGAGCTTTGCCATACCTCTGAATTTCCTTCCAAAGCAAATATTAAACATTTCTTCCACATTTCTCTCATCAGTGAGTGTAATTAGTGATTAGTAGTTGTTGCTTGTGGTTTTTACATACCCTTTTTAATAAGTCACAAACTAATGATTATTTCAAAATGTGCTAAAATGAATCATCTTTAAAAAATAGTCTTTTTCTCACTGCTTTATCTATGCAGCTCTCAGAAACAAGATGTGGGGTAAGCCAAGAAAATGAATAATGCTGTACTGAGCTTTTATAACCATTTTCTTTCCTAAGGAGTGGTACAAATATATTCATCAAATCCACATTGCAAAAATGTGATGGTACTAGCTATTTCAGTCAAAGAACTTGGAATTTAATATAATGTAAAATATAAATGACTAGTCAATTCATGTCAGTGTAAAAGGGACAACAAAGTAACATTTCAATCTAAACAGAAACTGCTATAGCTAATCTTAATCAGATGTTTTAATAAATGAGTTAAAGGAAAATATTATAAATTTCTTAATCCAAAAGAAAGCCAATTGCCATGGCTCTTGTTCAAATAGCACAAAAAACAATATGGAAATAGTTATAAACAAAACTGAAATGAATATAAATGTGTTGTTCTAAGTTACAGATTCTATTTCTGTTTTCTATCAAATAGCATTTAATCATTCAAACACATATATATATAAATATATATTATATATCATATGTAAAATATATATTTGAATATATGCTAAATATCACTTAGTATATGATATATATACATATATATATCTATATATATCATTTAATAGAATACAATAGCTGTAAGAAACGCCATGGGAAGAAAGAGCCACCTCTAGGGACCATCGATGGAAACCTTTATTGGGTGGTCACTCTTGGGCAGAACTCCCGGGGCAAGCAGGCGAGGGAAGGGAGTCTGCAAGGTATGAGGGGTGAGGAGGGGGTTTTATAGCCAGGGCTGGCGTTCAAGCCAGGTTCTCCCATATACGGTAGGGAGGCTGGTGTCAAGGGTTCCGTGTCGGCACTTGATTGGGCCAGGCCACGGGGGATGGCCCCGGAAGTTTGGTCCGCTCCCGGTTCCTGTTTGGGTGTTGGCCAACCACCAGAACTTGTCCGCGGCATCTTTTCCAGGGCATGTCTTGACATGCCTGACCTCTCAATAGCTACTTGTATAACTCTTATTATGGACAAGCTCTATATTACATTTTGATGACTGACATAGACTGAAAGATGAATTCATCATTTATTCATTTTTTCATTGACCAAATATTTACTGAACTACTGTTTGCTATCAGGCTCTGTTCTAGATATTGGGAATTTATTTTCAAGAAAAGAAAGACCTCATAACTGCCTCTGTGAACGAAGAGCAATATTAATCAAACAATCTCACTAACAGAGAAAAACTGACAGTTCTGCTAAGTGGTGTGAAAGAGAGATATGCCATATATAAATGAGGGGGTATTCTAGTCAGAAAGGTCAGGACAATCTTCCTTGACAGAGTTAAACTTTAGCTGACATTCAAGGGATGAGCTTTTGTATTTAAGTTAAAGAGAGAAGAGGAGAATATCTAGGAAAAAGAAAATAATGTGTGTAAATTGTAAGTAATTGGAGGAATCATGATGATTACTATGAACCAAAATGAGCCCTGGTGATTGAAGTGAAGAGAGCCTAGAGTGGGATGATCCGAAAAGGAAATTATGAAATAATTTTAACAAGGAGCAGAGAATTGGGGGTGGGGGTGGGGAGGGGGGGGCCTAGAAGGAAAATGTCACATTCTTATTTTTTAAATATCTCTCAGCTACCTATGGAAAGTTGATTGACTAAGACTCAGAGTAGTAGGTCTAGCTCAGGGATAAATCTGCGGTAAAAATGAGCATTGGCATGATCATGCTTCTGAGTGTAGTAGAGATTACCTGTCAGGCTCACTTGACCATGGAATTCTCTAGGCAAGAATACTGGAGTGGGTAGCCATTCCCTTCTCCAGGGGTTCTTCCCAACCCAGGGATTTAACCTGGGTCTCCTGCATTACAGGCAGATTCTTTACCATCTGTGCCACCAGGAAAGCTTAAAGATTACCTATGAAGACAATATTAAGTGACAGAGGAGAAAGTTTTGGATTGAATCCTGTGGAACGCTAATGACTAGAGAGAAGAGGATGAGATGACAAATGAGACAGGGAAGGAGCAGCTAGAAGGTTAGGAGAAAAACTGAGAGAAATTTTGGCACAGAAATGAAGTGAAGGAAAGAATTTCAGGACAGTAATTAATTACCTCAAATGCTACAGAGATGTGAAATTATATAACTACTTTAAATGTATCTATTTTTCTTTATCAACATGAAGTGAATGATCACATTTTTGAAAATTATTTCATGAAATTGTGATCATTGAAGCCGTGTTAGCATGAGTAGGGCAGTGACTAGGAAGGAGCAAAAGAAATCGGGACCTTGGGTATAGTCCACTATCTGACTGTCTATAAAGGAGAAAGAGTAATGAGCTTACAACTGGAAAAGGAGGAAAGGGAGAATAAAACTTGGACTTGGGTTGATCTTCATTTGTTTAACTAATTAAACAATTTTGACTATGTTTAAGATCTTTGGGTTAATGAGAAGTTTATTGATTCAAAAGAATATAATTTTCAGAGAGGATAAAGTGCTTGTGAATATAGTGTTAGATGCACTCCACAGCTAGGTGGGGAGAGTTTCTTCAGATAGGAGCATTCAAAATAATTCTACTAGTAGAATGGGATGTATGAAGGTAGAATAAGGAGAACTATCTAGTAGCTTCTACTTAAAAAAAAATTCCCATTGAGCAGAAGATAAGGCACAAGGAAGATGTATTATTGATTCATCCAAAGTCGAGCTTAAAATAAAGAAAGAAGCTCTGAAGGTATAAATAATATTAAGAATGCCATGAAGTCCCAGTTAATAAAGAGAAAGGAGAGTGATAAAGACTGAGACAAAGTATAGAGGTCACAAAAAGGTACTTATCATACTGCAGATTAGTTGTAGTGAGAGTATGTGAATAAATATCCCAGTAAAAGAAATATAACAAGAAGTCTATAGTTTGTAAACAGATAATTATCCTAAGATATAAGGCAACGCTTTTTCCCTTCAAAGAAAGAAAAAATAAATCTGCAAAAGTGAGTATAGCACTTATGGAGTTGAAAGATTGGACACATGTTACTTTAATAGGTGGTAACAATGCTTGAGATAGGGTTAGGCTGAGCTATTGGAGGTCAGGAAAATTACAGTGAACAGAGGCAAGAAATAAAGAACAATGACAGATTTTCATATAGAATGATGATCAGTTCAATGTAGCTAAAGCAAAGGATGTGTGAAGAGAGTAATAAAATAAAGTTTGGAAAAGCAGGTTGAGATGCAAATTGAGGAGTGTTTTCAAAAAAGCTAGGAAGTCATTATAAATATTTCATCATAAAAGCTTACATTGTAAAAAGCAAAGGCAACAGAGATATCCAAAAAATATGTGAACAAGTAGAACAAAAATAGAATGTATCTAGCCAGATATTTTCTGGATTAAAAAAGGCCATCTGCAGGTCTGCCAAAGAAAGTATGATCAAGTGCCACAATAAAAATATCAACACTTTGCTTCATTAAACACTGATTATCATTGACAAGTGAACCAAAATATTGGCCTTTTCCAAATGACGTGCTGTGTAAATTTCTGAAGCAAAAATCAGAATTTGATCTTTAATGCAAAATCAGATATATAAGGGACATCTTCTAGTTTTAACAATTTTTGTTAAAAAGCACAGAATGACAGGTGTTTTAAAATAGAAAACAGATATCTTCAAAGTAAATTTAACCATGGATATTCTAAAAGTCCTGGATCACTGACTCAATTTTTCCTTTCCAGATCTAGAACATATTGAAAATACTGTTGTTGAACCCATATTCCATTCCTAATACACACTGAAGCCAGAGTTAGGAGCAGAGAAATGTTTATTGCAAGGGCAAGCAAGGGGAATGGGTGGCTCATTCTCCAAAGACCAGGACTCCCAGTGACTTTCAGACAGGGGTTTTTAAAGACAGTGTTTGGGCAAGGCTCTTAAGATCAGTTCCCAAACCTTTCATCTGATTGGCTGGTGGCGAGAGTTTCAGTGATTATGTTTCCAGGAACCCAGCCTTCTGGCTCCAGCCAGTTTGGGGTCCAGTGCTTGGGGTCAGCATACAGTCACCATCCCCCACTTGAGTTGCGGTCTTAGTTTCTGTAGAACAACAGGAAGATATGCATGACATAACTATCTACATCACTTCAGGAGGAACTAGGAGTCCTGTGACTCTGTTCTCCTAATCATTAACTGCTTGTATCTGCTCTTTGAAACTCTTGGAAGGCCTGGGAGACTAAAGACCCACCCCCAGCCCACCTTTTACCTTAGAATCAAGAAACCAGGGACATGGAAGGGCTTTTGTACCCCAAGAAGGCCCCACAGGGCTCTGTGCAGTTTCAATACGAAGTGGTGAAGAGGCTGAAAGTAATTCCAAAGTCTTTCAGATTCTGCCTTTAATCTGGATGTAAGGAGAGAGAAGAATATGCAAGTTGAAAGTCAGAGCAGGAAACTGCTACTTTAGTTTTCTCTGGCAAAATGCATTTGGAAAAGAAATTGAAAAAAGACTAAAATGAGTCCTTGATAATCCTGATTTGACCTTTTCTGACAGGGTACAGAAGATGAATTGGCAGAATAAATGGAAGCCATGGTTTTGTTTTGTTTTGTTTTGTTTTCCCTACATATCCAGAAAAGGCCATTTTATCTCAGGTTTAGGAAGACATTGAAGGTCATTCCTCTGCTCATATTGTATGATAATGGAAGGTGAATCTATCTACATTTCATTATGTTTCATCTGAAATAAGTTCCCTTTAAATAGACATTTAAACATGATCATGCTGTAATATTTTTACAAAAAAAATCCATTTCCTTTTATGATTAATGTATAATTGATAGAGATATCCCAATATTCACAAAAGCATAGGACTTTAGCTTTTATAAAATGTAGAATCCATGATCAAATTTATCTTTATATTGTTTTTCAATAAAATATTTACTTAGTAAACTAAAATATGTAAAAACTATTTGGAATGTAAAACCTACTGAAGAGAAGAAACTTCCTTCTAGCAGTTTTTAATGATCATTTACTTATAAATAGAAAAAGTATTTAATTCAAATGAACCTTATATAAGCAATGAAGTAAGTCTGAAGTACCTTAAATTAACAACACTTTATTAACCAATGGCTTGTGTTATAGTATATACTTGAGAAGATATCAACTCTTCAAAATCTATTTTCAAAATTTAATTTTAATCTCTTAAAATGCTTTAGAGTTTGCACATTTCATGAATTCACTTTGGCTTTACCTCCAAATTAAATAATCTGATTGAATTTTACTGTATCATACAGTAAGGAAAAACTTTTAGTCACTAAAACTGAGTGCAAAATTCTGTTACTCTTTTAACTGCTTATAAAATGACAGCTTTAAAATGATCATTCCAGGTGAAGTAATACTCAGGGATGATCTTAATTTAATAATTGTACAAACAAAGACAATTGAATAAATGCTTGAGATTTTATTTGTTTGAACAACACACAAATTTAATAGATTGAAAATCAAAGTTGGAGTTTAATGGAGGAAGCCAGTTAGATGTAAACACTAGCTTGATTCTGATGCCTGAGGATCTGAGCAGTCCACCATGCAAAGCCAAGAACACTCTGAAACCCATATGGCTGCCAGTGGCCTAGAGGAACTGAAATAGTACAGACAACAAAACTCTGCTGCCCAGAGTTGTCAGCAGGGAAAACGGGAAGCCACCTTACCTTACAGCAATGGCAAATATCTCAACTATATCTTCGCACTGACCAGTTATCTTTGTCAGGTAGAAGTAGGAAAAAATGTAAAATCTCATGAACAATTTCACAAAAATTTAACTATTCAGAAAATGATTAGTAATCTGAACTCATTTAATCACTGGGCATGTTTACACTGGAATAGACCAAAGAATTATGTTTACATCTTCAGTATATGGAAGTTCCTATCAGAATAAAGCAATTACCACACTGTACTTTTTAAAAACTCTGCTTTGGGCTACAGAAATAGCTACATTAGTTGATGTAGAAAGAGACATTAAAAAAAAAAAATACTGAGACTTCTTCGAAATTTTCTTTAAAACAAAATTCTGAAACAAATTATCTACTTTGCATTTTGATATTCTGGAAAATTCAGTCATTTAGAATGTCATAAAAACATAAAATTCTTGCTTAAGCAATCCATCAATTATTTCCCACTTTGTTTCTTTTTCTGTCCTCTGAGTTGAATTGTTTTGTAAACCCCAGTTTTAGTTTGAATGTAATGGAAGACCCCTTCTGATCAACAAGAAATTGCAGTAAGGCAAAGACTTAAATCAGAACATTGTGGAAGAGACATTTCTGTTCATAACACTGAAAGATTAAGAACATAGGACACATACATACAAATTATATCAGTCATGTATTCACAGCACACTCTTTATATTGTTTTATGTATATGAATTTTTTTCTTAAAACATCTTGGATAATAATGCACACATACACATAGAAAATGGGATTCCAATAATATTCTTGATTGAAATATACATTTATACTATGACTAGGATATTTTACTTTTCAACACACAGCTTTACTTGAACAAGCAGAAAACTAATGCTAGAAAGAAAGTCTTAGAGTTTTTGATTATTACAAAGAGAGAGCATTTGCTGAGAATGAAAGAGAAGGTTGAAGGTGTTTAAGGAAGGAGAGTCAGTATATCTTCCCTGCCTTCATAGTTATTTACCAAAGGGAAAAATATACCATGGCTGAAAAATATCACAGCATCATCCTTTCCTCTCTCCAACATGAGCTTACATCACTTTTCCCCATGACACAAAGCATCAGCCACACCAATTTTCATTCTGTATTTTTTTTTCCTGTATTTGGACACAACATGCTTTTCTCCAATTCAGAGATTAAAAAGACTAATCTTTCCCCAAGAAAAACTCTTCTACCAACCTCTACAATTCAGATCTCATCAAAAATATTCCCCATCAAGGAGGCATCATGGAGTTTATAAAGTCTCCCCTCCACCCCAGGACTTTCTATATCATTACCTTATTATTTGTATAATGGTATGACTGACAGAAAGTAGGTGTTCAATACATGTTTTTCAATGAAAAATAGGCTTTAGTGTGTGTGCCAGTCACTCAGTTGTGTCTGACTCTTTGTGACTCCGTGGATCCTAGCCCACCAGGCTCCTCTGTCCATGGGATTTTCCAGTCAAGAATATTGGAGTGGGTTGACATTCCCTTCTCCAGAGGGTCTTCCTGATCTAGGGATCGAACCCAGGTCTCTGGTATTGCAGGCAGATTCTTTACCATCCGAGCAACTGCTTTAGTACCATCTTCAATTCTCTGAATGTTTATTTGTTTACTCAGGTTTTGTCTGTCTTTCTAGACCCAAGTGGAATAGAAGCCACATAAAAATAATATCTGCTTCAAAGTTTTCACTCATAACTCCAGCACCTAGAATAGCTCCTGGTCCATAGAAGTTTACTGATACATTATCTGATGAATTTAAAAAAAAAAGTTCAAAGATTTTGTGAAATTCAAAGTGATACCAGTCAGCTTAAAATAGTGATGTGATTTTCTCAAAGGTGATGTAGTTTTTCTGGTGCATGGATCATTCAGGACAGGAAATTACCAAGCGAATAAGACAAAGAGAGGGAGGCGAGAGAGCTCATGGTATTTGCACTGGACTGATTATAATTACTAGAATATAGGAGGTCAAGAAAGAAGGGACTGTGGTAGAAAACGAGAAACAAATGTGACTAATTACTGGCATGGTTGATGGAACTAAGGAATTGTTAAAGGTAATTAAACAGGTGAGCTAAAGAACAGAAAAACGTAATTGGAGAGTGAAAGATTTGAAATAGAGAACTCAGAAGTGGTTCATTTTCTGCTAATGATAAAGTCTGAACATAGTCTGCCTCATAGGAAGTGATAGACTGGAATGAAGTGAAAGAAATGTTCCCTGGAGATAAAGAAGTACATGAATCAAGAGTACAAGAACTTGGATGTTTTGCTTACCAGAATATTGAAGTCGTTAAAATGGAGACAGGAGGATAGATACAGTAAAATGCTATAATTTAAAAGTTAAATTCTTCAGTTAATGAGAGGAACAGATGAAAGTGAAAGTGAAAGTCGCTCAGTCCTATCGGATTCTTTGCAACCCATGGACTATACAGTCCATGGAATTCTCCAGGCTAGAATACTGGAGTGGGTAACCTTTCGCTTCTCCAGGGGATCTTTTCAACCCAGGGATCGAATCCAAGTCTTGCACATTGCAGACAGATTCTACCAGCTGAGACACAGGAGTGGGTAGCCTATCCATTCTGCAGCAGAGCTTCTAGACCCAGGAATGGAAATGTCTCCTGAACTGCAAGTGGATTCTTTATCAACTGAACTATCAGTTCTTCAGTTAATGAAAGGAATGGATAAGAAATCAGAATAAAAGGGCAAAGAGGAAAGGAAGTGGGCAACTGTGGTGACTGGCATGAGCATGAAAAGAGTAAGGATTTTACTGCCATTATTATCTTGACTTCATGTCTGTATATTTCTTAAAGAGGGTGAAATATTTTAGAAGTTGCAGTTGGAAGAAAGGATGACTAAATACTTGTTGCATAAAATTGAAATATAAGAGATAGAAAATTACAATAAAAATAAAAACAAACTCCACAGAAAGGACAGCAGTAGAAACGGAGCCATATGAAAAGAAGATTCAAGAAGAGATGGTGGAGATAAGGTTGACCAGTACCTAATAGCTTGAGGATTGCAGTGAAATGAAGGCTGTGACCATACATTCTTGGATGGAAATAAACTGGCTTGCTTTATTTGCAAAAGCATAAACACAAGGCAGAAACTCAGTGCCCATCAGTACACTTAGCACCCTGAAATCTAGGAATTCTGGGACAACCTGAAAAGATAGGGTGAGGAGGAAGGACGGAAGGGGTCAAGATGGGGGGTGACACATGTACACCTGTGGCTGATTAATGTTGATGTATGGCAAAAACCATCACAATATTGTCAAATAAGTATCCTCCCACTAAAATAAATTAAGGAATTTTTAAAAATACACAAAAATTAAGTCATCAAATGGGGAATAGTCAGCACCACTGAGTCAAAAGTTAGTTACTGGTTTTTGTTGGCTACTTATCTACTAATACATTCCACTACAAGCAGAGAATACTGTCAGGCATATAGCTGGACCTCAATAAACATTTGTTCAATGAATAAATACCATTTACCATTATCTGCTATTTCTTGATTACTTATTCCTTTGCTTTTAAATACCACTGAAAAGAAAAATACATATTTTTTCCCAATGAGTTACAAAATATTGTTTTCAGCTCTTTTCATATGCCAATAACTTCTTATCATATAACAGATGCTGTTTCTGCCTTGTGATAGCTATGCCTAATTTTGCTAAAATTGCTATCCATCATCAATTCTAAAAGCCCCATGGCATCTTGTGACATTTGGAGATCAATTGCTACTAGAGTCAATTATGAAAAGCTTTGTTTTAATGGGCCTATAATTGATATTGGTATTTTCTATTTTTGGAATTTACTCAGAATATCCAGATCATTGTTTTCAGTCACAATAAAAGAAAACTCTAGATCTAGTCTCAGAAAACTGTTTCAATGACTCTTTTCAAAGAACATTTTCTTTTAGGTTTTGAAAATCTGAAAATTTTGAGAGCAATGGACTTTGTTGAGTACAAATGGTGAAAATTTTACTCAGTTTCTTTCTAATGCTTTCTCATAAAGTCTTCTTTCTCACTGAAATAAGCTCTAACAATAACAGTCCACATCACAAACATGTTTTTGTGAGTCTTTGAGACAACTGACCTCATGGAGCTTTGGGTTCATAAAATGAGTTTTTGAATTATATCTGTTGCATAGGGGTAAATTAAACTCAAATTATAATCATTCATAGATCTTGTTCTGATATGAAATCCTAGTCTCTGTTAAAAATAAGCAATATTTTTATATTTAGAGTATTCATATTTACTAAATGCAAATTTTCTGTATGTTTTAGAAGCAACATGGTATAGGGAAAAAGAAAAATAGTAAGGTTTGAATACTGGGTACCTTATTTCATTCTTTTTATCAAATATGTTTAACTGCCAGGCACTACTGAAAACAAAAATGTAGTGTCACAGTGTAGAAAAATGGAGACAGTTTCTGCTATGAGGAATTTACAGTTTATTAAAATATGCAAGTAGAAAAGAGCAATTATGGTATGATAAATTATATGGGACATATTAGGGTTAACAACAAAGGTTCATATAGTCAAAGCTATGGTTTTTCTAGTAGTCATGTACAGATGTGAGAGTTGCATCATAAAAAAGATGAACACCAAAAAAATTGATATTTTTAAATTTAGGTTATGGAGAAGACTCTTGAGAGTCTCTTGGACTATAAGGAGATCAAACTAGTCAATCCTAAAGGAAATCAACCCTGAATATTTGTTGGAAGGACTGATGCTGAAGCTGAAGCTCCAAACTTCGGCCACTTGATGTGAAGAGTCAACTCAGTGGAAAGACCCTGATGCTGGGAAAGATTGAAGCTAGGAGGAGAAGGAGGCAACAGAAGATGAGATGGTTGGATGGCATCACAGACTTCAAGAACATGAGTTTGAGGAGACTCCAGGAGATAGTGAAGGACAGGGAAGGCTGGAGTGCTGCACTCCATGGGGTCAGAAAGAGTCAGATATGACTTAGTGATAGAATAATCACAAAAGGTTGCCAGACTTAATACTAGTTTCCCAGTTAAATTTTAATGTCAAATAAAGTGAATAATTTTGTTTATGAATTTGTCCCAAATATTGCATGGGAGATAAACTTAACACACAATCTGTGGAAAATGGATCCAAGCTAAACTTTCACTATCAGTTCAGTTCAGCTGATCAGTCGTGTCCGACTCTTGGTGACCCCATGAACTGGAGCACACCAGGCCTCCCTGTCCATCACCAACTCCCGGAGTTCATTCAGATTCACATCTATCCAGTCAGTGATGCCATCCAGCCATCTCATCCTCTGTTTTCCCCTTCTCCTCCTGCCCCCAATCCCTCCCAGCATCAAAGTCTTTTCCAGTGAGTCAACTCTTCGCATGAGGTGGCCAAAGTACTGGAGTTTCAGCTTTAGCATCATTCCTTCCAAAGAAATCCCAGGGCTGATCTCCTTCAGAATGGACTGGTTGGATCTCCTTGCAGTCCAAGGGACTCTCAAGAGTCTTCTCCAACACCACAGTTCAAAAGCATCAATACTTCAGTGCTCAGTTTTTTTCACATATAAGAGAGTCTTAACCAAGGATATGTTAAGTACATATAGTATAAAAACGTAGTATGGAAAACATGCTAAGGAGCCATGGTATTGTGATGTGGTGAGATTTGTATGGTATGAGGGGCATTCACAACAACCCAGAGTAGATTTCTAGTAACTAGTTGCTTATATGTCAGTGAAGCCTACCTAAGAGATCTGGGCTTCAATGACAGATTGGGTATAGTAAGTTCATAGATAAATGTTAGTCAAAGAATGATTTCAGATGACCTGCATCAAAATCACCAAGAGTTCATGTTAAACTTCCTGAGCTCCAGGCTTCCCTGGTGGTTCAGTGGTAAAGAATCCACCTGCCATTGCAGGAGACATGAGTTCAATCCCTGCTCTAGAGTTGGGGAACCACAGCTACTGAAGCCCATGTGCCTGGAGCACACGCTCCACAAGAGAAGCCTGTGCATGGCAAAGAAGAGTAGTCCCATCTCACTACAACTACAGAAAAGCCATGCAGCAATGAAGACCCATTACGACCAAAACAAAAACAAAAACAAAAAATCCTAGGCCCCGCCCACTTCCCAAATCTAACTTTATCACAAGTACCCACATGATGTCTTACGCAGTGAATTCTGATAATCCCTGATAGAGATGATGGATGAAAGGTGCACCTGGATAATTATCACCCAAGGACAGTACAGTGTAACAGGAGCATATAGTTCAGAATAATAAAGAATATTACCAAAAGAAATGAAGTCCCTAGGGAAACTTGAAGGACCCTCCAGAACAATCACAAAACCAGATGAGAATGGTGTCAGGGAAACCAAGGTTGTAGTTTTTCAGATTTAGATGTCCCAAGTGAAATATTTTAGAATATACAGTACTGAAAGTTTGCTTTTTCTTAGGTTTATGCTACATGCTTCAGAGACAGGTTGTTTAAACTCTAAACCTCCAGTACCTAGCACAGAAGATGTATTCGAATTTTTCGTTTAATGAATGCATGAAAATGTTCAAAGCTTTGTAATGACAAATTGTACTATTTGCCATAAATAGTATTCTTCCAGATGGAATCTCTTCTGAGCGAGGAGTAGCATTATAAAATTTACTTTGTGAAATTTTCTATTAAATGTGAGGTAAATATTATTTTCTAATTTAAAATTTTGCTCACATGAAAAAAATTTCTAAGAAAAATGGTTATTTTATATATACATATTTGGACTTAGATTCTCATTACATTTGAACTGGCAAAAATTGTCATTTTTTCTTAACTAAAATGGAACTATCTCTATTATTCAATATAACAAGAAATCATTTAATAAGATGCTAATATGACTCCTTTACAATGATTTATCTGTGCTCTTTCATTTTCTCTGTGTTATAAATCTCCACATTGGATATGATTTTAGCAGCTTTTCAGGTATACATTAGATAAGTTGGCGTACATAACCCAGAGCTTTATATTTTAAAATACTCTAACCAGGATTCATTTTTTAAAGAATGAAAAAAGGAAATAAAAGAAAAAGGCATAAAATGGCCCTACATATTATATCTCTGTCAGCATATTAATGTGCCTAGCTTTTCAGTATCTTCTATTTCAATTTTGATTTGGTTGCTCATTGCCATTTAATTCACCACTTCCATTTAAAAATTCCATACACCTTTCCAATGCTCACTGAAATTTTAATCTTTATTTAGTTTATTTATTTAACACATGAACTTCAGCACAAAACAATGAAGCAAATGCAAGGAGGTTATAAAATTATTGCAATAAGCATTCTAGAAATCAAAAGAAAAAATACCTCCTGTGTTGGGAAGGAATATTCATGTAAATGAAACTTCATCCATGTAAATAAAGCTATATATATATATATATATATATATGTTTCAGTCAAAAGAAATGGCTTCTTTTGCCCCTCAGATGGAAAGTCTGAATCTGCATTTAAATGGAAAGAATTCTAACTTAGATTTCAGCAACTGGAATCAAAAATAGAAATCAGGCATTGGCTGAAAAGTTGCCTTTAAGATTATACTGAGTTATACATGCATTAAGATTTAGATCTAATCAAACACATCAGATTAATTCTCTCAATAAAATATCCAGTCCATATCTAATTTAATCATCAAATACCTATTCCCCAGAATAAAGTAGTTTAAAAATGTCCTTCTAATAGTTCATTCTATTACATTTTTAATATTTATTTTAGATTCCAAGGTACAAAGAAAAACAATGTATTGCTAAAATAGCTCTATATGTGAGTTTCAATTTTTACATATTTTCATAACACTGCTCACTGAAAATGTCTTCTGGAAACCTTTAAAATAATAATGAAAGCTACACATGAAGGGCTTCATATAATAAGATGCCATTTCTGTTTATACTAATAATGTGCCTACTTCAAACTCAAACCAGCTGTCAGTCAATTTAGAAATTATTCCCAGCTCATAAAATTTCTACAAGTATGGGAACTCTATGTGAGCAGGGATACCATCTGTCCTGCACATCATCTATGTCTTGCACCAATAAGATAATTCAGCATTTGGTAAGCATTCTATAGAAGTGAGTATTGTATAATCAACACTTAATCAATTAAGTAATAGCTTAACTGAACTTTCCAAGAATTCAAAATGTTGAAATAAACATTGATTACAGTAACTCAAAAGTAGAAGTAGAAGAGACCTTGGGAAAAAAAGTTGATTGACTATGTCTGTTTTTCAAACAAGAGTCAGAAGTGTCTATATAGAAGAGGCTATACTTTGTACAACTTCACATTCTCCTCTTCTATCACAAAACACTGAGCACAAGTATTGTTCTTGCTGTTGTTCAGTAGTTAAGTCATGTCCAACTCTTTCTGATCCCATGTACTGCAGCATGCCAGGCTTTCCTGTCCTTCACTATCTCCCAGAGTTTGCTCAGATTCATGTTCATTGAGTTGGTGATGCTATCTAACCATCTAAATATTTAATAATTGAATCAGAGTGGGAAACTATAACCTCCCCTTCTGATCTTCCATGTTTATAATAATATTACATAATTATGTTTTCACAGTCTTTGAGCATGCTGTTCCCTCTTCCAGGAATGCCCTCCCTCTGCACTTCACTGGGCTATTATGTAAATACCCCATGCCATCTCTGTATCCTTTGGCAGAGACAATATTTAAATACTGTTCTTTTTCATAGGTTGTTGCCAGGAAGGGGATGCCCACTCAGCTTCCATATTTCTCAGGCCTGTTTGTATCTTTATTAAGAAGATGTGGCAAGAATACACAGAAGAACTGAACAGAAAAAGTTTTAATGACCCAGATAACTACAATGCGGTCGTCACTCACCTAGAGTCAGATATCATGGTGTGTGAAGTCAAATGAGCCTTAGGAAACAATACTTCAAACAAAGCTAGTGGAGGTGATGAAATTCCAGCTAAGCTATTTCAAATCCTAAAAGATGTTGCTGTAAAAGTGCTGCACTTAATATACCAGCAAATTTGGAAAACTCAGCAATGGCCACAGGACTGGGAAAGGTCAGTTTTCATTCCAATCACGAAGAAGGACAATGGCAAAGAATATTCAAACTACCACAAAATTGTACTCATATCACAAGCTAGCAAGGTAATGCTCAAAGTCCTTCAAGCCAGGCTTCAACAAAACGTGAACTGAGAGTTTCCATATGTACAAGCTGGATTTAGAAAAGGCAGAAGAATCAGAGATCAAATATTTAACATTCTCTGGATCAAAGAAAAAGCAAGGGAATTCCAGAAAAAAAACAACATCTATTTCTGCTTTATTAACTATGCCAAAGCCTTTGACTGTGTAGATCACAACAAACTGTGGAAAATTCCAAAATTCCAAAAGAGATGGGAATACCAGGCCACCTGACCTGCCTCCTGAAAAATCTGTATTCTGGTCAAGAAGCTACAGTTAGAACCATACATGTAAAAACAGACTGGTTCCAAATTGGGAAAAGAGTACATCAAGGCTGTATACTGTCACCCTGCTTATTTAACTTATAAGCAGAGTATATCATGAAAAATGCCAGACTGGATGAACCTCAAGCTGAAATCAAGATTGCTGGGAGAAATATCAATAACTTCATATGCAGATGATGCCACTGTAATGGTAGAAAGTGAAGAGGAAATAAAGAGATGCTTGATGAAGGTACAAAAGGAGAATGAAAAAACTGTCTTAAAACTCAGCATTTAAAAACTAAGATCATGTCATCCAGTCCCTTCACTTCATGGCAAACAATTGGGGGAAAATGGAAACAGTGAGAGACTTTATTTTCTTGGGCTCCAAAATAACTGTGGATGGTGACCCCAGCCATGAACACTTGCTCCTTGGAAGAAAATCTATGACAAAACTAGATATTGTTTTAAAAAGCAGAAACATCACTTTGCTGACAAAGGTCCTTATAGTCAAAGCTATGTTTTTTCCAGTAGTAATGTAAGGATGTGAGAGTTGGACCAAAAGAAGGATGAGCACCAAAGAACTGATGCTTTTGAATTGCGGTCATCAAGACCAAGATAATCACGATGGTGTGATCACTCACCTAGAGCCAGAAATCCTGGAAAGTGAAGTCAAATGGGCCTTAGGAAGCATCACTATGAACAAAGCTAAATGTGGAGGTGTTGGAATTACAGTGGAGCTATTTCAAATCTTGAAAGATGATGCTCTGAAAGTTCTACACTCAATATGCCAGCAAATTTCTAAAGCACAGCAGTGGCCACAGGACTAGAAAAAATCAGTTTTCATTCCAATCCCAAAGAAAGGCAATGCCAAAGAATGCTCAAACTACTGCACAGTTGCACTCATCTCACTTTTTTAGGCTCCAAAATCACTGTGGATGGTGACTGCAGCCATGAAATTAAAAGACACTTACTCCTTGGAAGGAAAGTTATGACCAACCTAGATAGTATACTCAAAAGCAGAAACATTACTTTGCCGACCAAGGTCTGTCTAGTCAAGGCTATGGTTTTTCCAGTAGTCATGTATAGATGTGAGAGTTGGACTGGGAAGAAGGCTGAGTGCCGAAAAATTGATGCTTTTGAACTGTGGTGTTGGAGAAGACTCTTGAGAGTCCTTTGGACTGCAAGGAGATCCAACCAGTCCATTCTGAAGGAGATCAACCCTGGGATTTCTTTGGAAGGAATGATGCTGAGGCTGAAGCTCCAGTACTTTGGCCACCTCATGCGAAGAGTTGACTCATTGGAAAAGACTCTGAAACTGGGAGGGATTGGGGGCAGGAGGAGAAGGGGACGACAGAGATGAGATGGCCGGATGGCATCACGGACTCAATGGACGTAAGTCTGAGTGAACTCTGAGAGATGGTGATGAACAGGGAGGCCTGGCGTGCTGCGATTCCTGGGGTCGCAAAGAGTCGGACACGACTGAGCGACTGAACTGAACTGAACACACGCTAGTAAAGTAATGCTAAAAATTCCCCAAGCCAGGCTTCAGCAATATATGAACCGTGAACTTCCAGATGTTCAAGCTGGTTTTAGAAAAGACAGAGGAACCAGAGGTCAAATGGCCAAGGTCTGCTGGATCATCGAAAAAGGAAGAGAGTTCCAGAAAAACATCTATTTCTGTTTTATTGATGATTCCAAATCCTTTGTGTGGATCACAAGAAACCATGGAAAATTCTGAAAGAGACAGGCATACCAGACCACCTGACCTGCCTCTTGAGAAACCTATATGCAGGTCAGGAAGCAACAGTTAGGACTGGACATGGAACAACAGACTGGTTCCAAATAGGAAAATTAGTATGTCAGGGCTGTATATTGTCACCCTACTTATTTAACTTCTATGCAGAGTACATCATGAGAAACACTGGGCTGGAAGAAGCACAAACTGGAATCAAGAGTGCCTGAAGAAATATCAATAATCTCGGATATGCAGATGACTCCACCCTTATGGCAGAAAGTGAAGAGAAACTAAAAAGCCTCTTAATGAAAGTGAAAGTGGAGAGTAAAAAGTTGGCTTAAAGCTCTACCTTCAGACAACGAATATCATGACATCTGGTCCCCTTACTTCATGGGAAATAGATGGGGAAAGAGTGGAAATAATGTTATTTATTTTGTGGCGGCTCCAAATTCACTGCAGATGGTGACTGCAGCCATGAAATTAAAAGATGCTTACTCCTTGGAAGAAAAGTTATGACCAACCTAGATAGCATATGGAAAAGCAGAGACATTCCTTTGCCAACAAAGTTCCATCTAGTCAAGGCTATGGTTTTTCCTGTGGTCATGTATGGATGTGAGAGTTGGACTGTGAAGAAAGCTGAACACTGAAGAATTGATGCTTTTGAACTGTGGTACTGGAGAAGACTCTTGAGAGTCCCTTGGACTGCAAGGAGATCCAACCAGTCCATTCTGAAGGAGATCAGCCCTGGGATTTCTTTGGAAGGAATGATACTGAAGCTGAAACTTCAGTACTTTGGCCACCTCATGCGAAGAGTTGACTCATTGGAAAAGACTGATGCTGAGAGGGATTGGGGGAAGGAGGAGAAGGGGACGTCAGAGGATGAGATGGCTGGATAGCATCACCGACTCGATGGATGTGAGTTTGAGTGAACTCTGGGGGTTGATGACGGACAAGGAGGCCTGGCGTGCTGCAATTGATTGGGTCACAAAGAGTCAGACATGATTGAGTGATGGAACTGAACTGAACTAAACTGAAAAATATTCTTGAGAGTCCCTTGGATAGCAAGGAGATGAAGCCAGTCAATCCTAAAGGAAATCTACCCTGAATATTCATTGAACGGATTGATGCTGAAGCGGAAGCTCCATACTTTGGCCACCTCATGTGAAGGGCCAACTCATTTGAAAGGACCCTGATGCTGGGAAAGATTGAAGGCAGAAGGAGAAGTGGGTAACAGAAGATGAGGTGGTTGAATAGTATCACAAGCTCAGTCGACATAAGTTTGAGCAAACTCTGGGTGATAGTGAGGACAAGGAAGCCCAGCTTGTGGCAGTCCATGAGGTCACAAAGGGTCAGACATGACTGAGTGGCTGAACAACAAGGCACTAATTTAACTGATGCATGTGGTATCCTAGGGATGTCTTCTAAGTCTCTTCTATCAAAGACAATTTAATTATGTAAATCAAGAAGACCACTGACCTGAGTTTTAATCTACAAAGACATTATGCATCACTGTAATTTTACCAATTGGAAAGGAACCTCCTCTCAGGAATAGTACTTATATGAGTGGAAGAATATATATTTTTTAAGCTGTTTGTGTGGGTGAGGGGGTTGGGGGCCAGGAAGCTATTGGCAGTATGCACAAATAGTGAAAGTTCTTAAAATGACCTTATAAGAATGGTGGGTCTGATTAATTGCATATATTCTGTTTAATGGGGGATGCACACTGTGGGCAGAAAAGAGTGGCTGAGGGCAATACTAAGAACAAATACTGTCCCCACACTGCCCTTCCCAAGCTGATTCTGTGTAGTACTCAGTCTCAAGCAGATTATATATTGAACAAACATTTTACTATCATCCTCTAAAAGCATGCTAAATATTTGACCTCACAAAACATTCATTTGTCTAAATTTGGACTTATTCTTATGTACTGTGTGATGCACTGCATGATACCCATCAAACTCCATTGCATATAATATATTATATATATATATATATATATATATTCAGTTCAGTTCAGTTCAGTCACTCAGTCATGTCCGACTCTTTGCCACCCCATGAATTGCAGCACGCTGGGCCCCCGTCCATCACCAACTCCCGGAGTTCACTCAGACTCATGTCCATCGAGTCAGTGATGCCATCCAGCCATCTCATCCTCTGTTGTCCCCTTCTCCTCCTGCCTCCAATCCCCCCCAGCATCAGAGTCTTTTCCAGTGAGTCAACTCTTTGCATGAGGTGGCCAAAGTACTGAAGTTTCAGCTTCAGTATCAGTCTTTCCAAAGAAATCCCAGGGCTGATCTCCTTCAGAATGGACTGGTTGGATCTCTTTGCAGTCCAAGCAACTCTCAAGAGTGTTCTCCAACAGCACACTTCAAAAGAGTCAATTCTTTGGTGCTCAGCTTTCTTCACAGTCCATCTTTCACATCCATACATGACCACTGGAAAAACCATAGCCTGGACTAGACAGACCTTTGTTGGCAAAGTAATGCCTCTGCTTTTGGATATGCTACCTAGGTTAGTTATAACTTTCCTTCCAAGGAGTAAGTGTCTTTTAATTTCATGGCTGCAATCACCATCTGCAGTGACTTTGGAGCCCCCAAAATAAAGTCTGACACTGTTTCCACTCTTTTCCCATCTATTTCCAATGAAGTGATGGGACCAGATGCCATGATCTTCATTTTCTGAATGCTGAGTTTTAAGCCAACTTTTTCACTCTCCACTTTCCCTTTCGTTAAGAGACTTTTTAGTTCCTCTTCACTTTCTGCCATAAGGGTGGAGTCATCTGCATTTCTGAGGTTATTGATATTTCTCCTGGCAATATTGATTCCAACTTGTGCTTCTTCCAGCCTAGTGTTTCTCATGATGTACTCTGCATAGAAGCTAAATAAGCAGGGTGACAATATACAGCCTTGACGTACTCCTTTTCCTATTTGGAACCAGTCTGTTGTTCCATGTCCAGTCCTAACTGTTGTTTCCTGACCTGCATATAGGTTTCTCAAGAGGCAGGTCAGGTGGTCTGGTATTCCCATCTCTTTCAAAATTTTCCACAGTTTATTGTGATCCACACAAAGGCTTTGGCATAGTCAATAAAGCAGAAATAGATGTTTTTCTGGAAATCTCTTCCTTTTTCAATGATCCAGAAGATGTTGGCCATTTGATCTCTGGCTCCTCTGCCGTTTTTGAAACAAACATCTGGAAGTTCACAGTTCATTTATTGCTGAAGCCTGGCTTGGAGAATTTTGAGCATTACTTTACTAGCGTGTGAGATGAGTGCAATTGTGTGGTAGTTTGAGCATTCTTTGGCATTGCCTTTCTTTGGGATTGGAATGAAAACTGACCTTTTCCAGTCCTGTGGCCACTGCTGAGTTTTCCAAATTTGCTGGCATATTGAGTGCAACACTTTCACAGTACTGTGTAGGAAACAAATAATGTATTTTATGGAACATAGTAGGTTTGAAATATTTGTTCAATTATTAATGACATAGTAAGATAATTTATTACACTATTGTAAAGGTAAATATACTCCCATAATACAAATATGAAGAGGTGTTAATAAAGAGAGGGTGTTATTTACCTAAAGGAGTATACCAAAAGAAATTAGTGTCACATAGGGCTTAAGCATTTGGACTTCAGAACAACTGAATTTTTATCTCCACCCTGTCTAACCCTTGTCATCTGTGACCTTGAGGAAACTACATAAATCATCTGCACTTTCATTTTAATATGTGCCCCATAGTGTTTAATGAGATAATTTAAGTGCTTGGCATACTATATGTTATTTTTGAAAACTATCAATACATGTTGCCATAATTAATATTATATCTTGAAGCCAATTTATGGACTCACAATTAAATTCATTGTTCAAAAAATTCTGTATTTGAAATATGTATTTAAACTGTTAGTCCTTTCCCTATCAATGTTAACTGTATATATTAATATGAATGTTATATAAATTTACTAAATTCTTTGTTCAAAAAAATTATGTATTTGAAATATGTATTTATACTGTTAGTCCTTTCCCCATCAATGTTAACTGTATATATTAATATGAAAGTTATACAAATTTATAAAATGGTTTTTTGACCCTCACAATGTGTAAACCTCATTTCATAGACTTTTTGTGTCTTCAAGTTTCTCTTCTGGAGAAAATGAGAAATGAAGATAACACATCTGTTAATGTGACCTGTGCTGAAATAGATGCGGCTACACACTTGATTGCTAGCTCCACTTTTGCCATCAAGTTGCTAATCATATTTGGGGAAGTTATTTAACCCTTCTAAACTAGTTTGCTGCTCTAAAAATGGCAATCAAAGAAATAACTTCTCAAAATTCAACTTAAAGAAAAAACTAACATGAATGATTTTAAAGTGTTTTCTCAATATAAAATTCACATAAAGTTCAGCTATTGTAATAACTGTATGCAGACATTTACTAAACTTATCTTGGTGATGATTTCATATTGTAAGTAAAGGTCAAATCACTGTGTAGTATACTAGATACTTGGAGAAGGCAATGGAACCCAACTCTAGTACTCTTGCCTGGAAATTCACATGGATGGAGGAGCCTGGTAGGCTGCGGTCCATGGGGTCGTGAAGAGTTGGACACGACTGAGCAACTTCACTTTCACTTTTCACTTTCATGCATTGGAGAAGGAAATGGCAACCCACTCCAGCGTTCTTGCCTGGAGAATCCCAGGAGTGGGGGAGCCTGGTGGGCTGCCGTCTATGGGGTCATACAGAGTCGGACGCGACTGAAGTGACAGCAGCAGTGGCAGCATACTAAAGACTAACATAATATTGTATGTTAACTCTAGTTCAATAAAAGGAGAGAGTTAACTTTTGCAAGTGTATGTTTCCATTTCTAATCACTATCTGCTACAGTGATTACAGGAAAACTAAGTTGATGGAGTAATTGATTGATTGATTGATCACTTCATTACATTAATCTAGAAATAGGAAAAATATGATCTTGTATCTCACCTGAAAGACATCTGCATCAAATCCTCCTCTACTTTGCAGTATAACAGTGTGCTTATGTTAAAGTGCCTCATTTACAGGAAAAAATAGCTCCCTGCCAAAAAAGAGCAATGTAACATAATTACTCTTGGCTTGGAAGCCTACTATTAGTTTATTCAATGACTTTCTCAAATAGTGCTGGGAGAATTTGACATGAAACATTTTTGTTAGAAAAACATCTTTTAGCTTATGTATAATATAGACACAGAAGAAAAATATGAACGGTGGGAATAAACCTACATTCAACAGTGACAAACAACTTGCCACAAAATTTCTTAGGTTTAAAGTCCCTGGCTCTATTCTTGGGTTATGAGTGAGTGGTACACAATATTACAATACATTCTAACATCAAACCAGTGACTCTCTTCTGCTTGACCATATAACCACTTACCTAGCCATTTAGAACTACTCAAATAGGGCAAGCAGATGGTATCTCATAGAAGGGAGAAGCAGGGGAGACATAAAAGGATCAGTACCTGGATAAAACCAAACATCTAGAGTGTTGCACTTTTATTGTGAGATATCTGAAGAACACAGTGACGATTTTCAAAACAGTAAAACAATAAATATGTCAACATGAGAGTCTTACAGATTTTTGCTAACCAGAAATTTATTAACATAGAAGTTTATGGTTCAAGCCTGTGAAATTTCAATGCCCCTTTATGAGCCAGTATAAAGTATTTTGGGCTTCCCTCATGGCCCAGACAGGAAAGAATCTGCCTGCAATGCAGGAGACCCAGGTTCAGTCCCTGGGTTGGGAAGACCCATAGGGAATGACTACACACTCCATTATTCTTGCCTGGGAAATCCCACAGACAAAAAAAGCCTGTTGGCTACAGTCTATGAGGTTGCAGAGTTGGATGCAACTGAGCAATGAAGCAAACACACATGCATAAAATACTTTAGATTTGAGGTTCACACAGCCATTGGTTCGAATACTGTTTCATTGCTTGCAGTAATGACTTAGTACAATTAAATTAGCCTCCCCAAGTCTCATTTTCTTAATGGGGTCAGTTCAGTTCAGCTCAGTTCAGTTGCTCAGTTGTGTCCGACTCTTTGCGACCCCATGAATCGCAGCTCGCCAGGCCTCCCTGTCCATCAGCAACTCCCGGAGTTCACTCAAACTCACGTCCATCAAGTCAGTGATGCCATCCAGCCATCTCATCCTAGGTCGTCCCCTTCTCCTCCCGCCCCCAATCCCTCCCAGCATCAAGGTCTTTTCCAGTGAGTCAGCTCTTCGCATGAGGTGGCCAAAGTACTGGAGCTTCAGCCTCAGCATCATTCCTTCCAAATAAATCCCAGGTTGAGAATAATAATAGTTCTAATTCTTGAATTATGAAAATTAAATAATAAGATGATAAATTTTTCTCAGGAAGATGGTATATATCAATTCCTGATACATCATTTTTATAGATACAATTGATAGTGTTAGGTAGACAGGGGTGAGGCACAGCATAGTAGTTGTCCATGTGGGTAAATGATGATAGTTTAAACGGGACAGCAAAGGAATCCAGCAATAGTGCTTTCAGGACTGGCAAGTACAAAAGAGAGTCGCTTTCTCTATTGAAGGGGGACTTAAATACATAGGGATACAGCAAGCAGCAGTTAGTTATTGAAGTCATGTTTATAGGACAAACAAGTAAAAACCTGATTTACAAACATAGGTTTCCAGTGATAAAAGAGATGTTAAATATTTATTCCCATATTAATCCTATGGATGAAAAAAAATAATGTATTAGGAAATGTAATTGACTTGTCTAAAGTTGTACAGTAATATTGGGTCTAGGATTTTAAGCCAATTGAAAGAACATATTTCTAACTACCGTACTATGTTGTCCATCATATGTAAAGGTGAAACTAAGAGATCTCAGTTTGGGTAATTACAAGGATAACACGTATAAAACTAACAGCACAAGTCTAGCATGGGAACAAACATAGCTATCTAGTAAACCCTGACTGAAGTGGAACATATACTTGAGAGTTTTACATCTGAAAGCTCAGGAGGGTACAAGGAGTGATACACATTAAAGCAGAAAAAAAAAGGACAAAATTTTCTCTACTAGTATTATAACATCTGCAGCAGCTGTTGTTACCAGTAATAATAACAACAATAATTATAATATGACTAGGCTAGTAGCATTAACAGAAGTATATTGCCCGAAAAAGGGAGAAAGAGGATGTTAGTCCTAATTCCCTCTATTGACCATTTTGGTAGTGATGTTAAAAAGAGAAAATTCTAAAAATGGATGATGATCAAAATTTAATTGTCATAATAGTTAAAAGCATGTTACATAAAAGATTTAATTTGATCATAATTTTTGAAGCACTGATAAGATTAGCAAGAATTAAGTCTATTCTGTTTTACCACTGGGAGAAATCTAGGAATAATAGGTAAAAGGAAATAATATGTTGGAATTAACCTAAATAAGAATGTTCTTTTAACAAAGGGCTTTAGAAAATTACAAACAATAATGTAAAACTTGCTAGTACTGTGTATGTTTTGATTTCAGTTATTTACATTGATTCCCCTGGGAGGTTAGGGACAGTGTTTAGGGGATTAAAGAATACGACATGGAAGAGATTCAGTCAGATATTTATGATCTCTCCCTAATATTGAAGCCTCCTTCCCTAATTTAACTGATCAACTTTACTTACTGATCCATATCCCTAATATTGTAAAAGCACAAAACATTTTAATTTTTGTGTCATCAAACAAAATAGAATAGATTAAAAAGTATAAAACTTACATGTTAACTTCAGCAGCAGATATACTAAAATTGAATGATACAGAGAAGATTAGCATGGCCCCTGTGCAAGGATGTCATGCAAATCTGTGAAGCATTTCATATGTTTTCACGCTCAGGATTGCAATTTCTGGAATTTATTGTGAGATGGGATTTTTATGAATCTCTGCCAAACTTATCTTTCTGCTTAAGACTTTCCACTACTATATGTATATGTATTGCATCATATGAAAAAAGCTTTTAAAATTATAATGAATAAAAAGTAGTTCTTCAACCAACCATGAGGGAAGATAGATGGACAAAGTTGGCAAAATATGAATATGCAAAGAAGATCCCATTTTGAAAATATTAAGGCTTCAAAATAGAGATTGTAATGTTATTTGTGCTAGACCAATATGAAGAAATAAATTTTTCCTCTTTTTGAGAAATGTATTAATGTATTTAAAATATGTTAAGACTTTTAAAAAGTATAATACTTATTTTGTATATGTATATATATGGTCAGTATGTTATATACTCTGAACTATTTTGCTTGTGTCAAGAGACATGTTTTGAATGTTTCCACAAGATGCCCTACAACAGCTTGGAGAAGTACACTGGAGTCTCATTTGATCACCCCCTTGTTCAGAATCACTGAATCAATCAATCTTCAGTATGATTTCTCAGGAAATCATATACTCTGGGCACCTCACTATCTGTTCCATTTTGTGTCTTTTGCTGGAATGGTTTCTTCTTCCTGAATTCTATATTTTGGCATGCCCAAGAATTCCGCCCCCTTTTTATCTATTCACACTTATCCCCAAGTGACTTCCTCTGTTGCAGATTTAATTTACACTGACAGGTCCTGGCATATCCACAGTCCCTCCCTCTCTCTTTAGCCTATCTGACACTGGCATGTAGATATCAAAGAATCATGTCAAGCATAACACTTCCAATCCCTCCATTCTCTCCCAATTTCCCCCATTCTGAAAGAGGTCCACTATTCACTCAGTTCATGTGGTCCAACTGAGACATATATGTTAAGTCATGTCTGACTCTTTGCGACCCCATGGACTATAGCCCACCAGGCTCCTCTGTCCATGGGATTTTCCAGGTAAGAATACTGGAGTGGGTTACCATTTCCCTCCCCAGGGGAATCTTCCTGACACAAAGATTGAACCAGTGTCTCTTGGATCTCTTTCATTGGCAGGTGGGTTCTTTATCTGCTGAGACACCAGGGACGCTGGTCCAGCTGAGGGATCAGTCTTTATCAGCTCAGTTCAGTCACTCAGTCCTGTCTGACTCTTTGTGACCCCATGAATCACAGCACGCCAGGCCTCCCTATCCATCACCACTTCCTGGAGGTCACTCAGACTCACGTCCATCCAGTCAGTGATGCCATCCAGCCATCTCATCCTCTGTTGTCCCCTTCTCCTCCTGCCCCCAATCCCTCCCAGCATCAGAGTCTTTTCCAGTGAGTCAACTCTTTGCATGAGGTGACCAAAATGCTGGAGTTTCAGCTTTAGCATCATTCCTTGCAAAGAAATCCCAGGGCTGATCTCCTTCAGAATGGACTGGTTGGATCTCCTTGCAGTCCAAGGGACTCTCAAGAGTCTGCTCCAACACCACAGTTCAAAAGCATCAATTTTTCAGCACTCAGCCTTTTTCACAGTCCAACGGTCACATCCATACATGACCACTGGAAAAACCATAGCCTTGACTATACGGACTTTAGTCGGCAAAGTAATCTCTCTGCTTTTGAATATGCTGTCTAGGTTGGTCATAACTTTTCTTCCTATACCTCTTTGTAATCACTCTATCTAATACATTGGCAAGTGCTTTTGACTCTAGCTTCGAGTCACACCCTGACAACAAGCACATCTGATAACTCTATCATCATCCTGGCCAAGTCACTGTCATCTCTCATGTTGATTGTCACTGCAGACTTCTATCTCTTTCACTCATACCTCCTACTGCCAGTTTCATGCACAGCAACGAGAATAATCTATTAAAAAATAAATCAGATCATGTCAATCTCCTGCTCAAAAACTTGCATGACCTTTTATAATCTCTCATGACTCAGGATGAAATCCAAACCCTTTATCACACTCTACAAGAGTGTGATACAATCTAGCTCCTGCTTATCTTCCTGACCTCATCTCATAACACTCTCCATTTTATTCTGCTCTAGCCACTCTGGCCTCTATCTGTTCACTCTGTTTGCAACACTACTTATTCCCTTAGATCTTCAAAAGTCTCTCTCCTTTCCTTCACTCAGATCTTTGTTCAAAGTTACCAGTTCAGAGAAGCCATCCTATTGATTCTTCAAAATAACACCTCTACCAAACCCCCTTCTGTAGCCATCTGTCACCTTGTCTTTTTTATGTGCCTCATAGTACTAATTATTGCCCCCACATATATTTATTTATTGCTTATTTTCTGACTCTTCCACAGAACACTAGAATAAAAACTTCAGTAGGACAGTAAGAATTTTCTGTTTATTTTAAATATGTCTAAAAATTAGATCAGTGCTTGCCACATAGTAAGAATAAATTGAGTTAAAAATTATTGATGATAAGAAATTTGGTGTTACGTGAACTCCTACCAGATACTAAATAAAGGATTTATGTCAATGAAAATTCGGGCTTGATAAAGCATTGGTTCACCTATAGTTCCCATAGTGTACTTCAAAGGATTTCATTAATGTGAGAATTTGAATATATACCCTTCTGGCAATCAGATAATGATATTTCCAACAGCATATGAACAATGCTCAGAAGATGATACAAGCCCAAACCTATGAGACCATTTGGTGCTCTACTGAGAGGTTTCCAAGCTTCCTCTGGCATGTATCCCCTCTTGTTGCAGCTGATTTTGTTTGAGTACAAGAGCATTCCTTGGCTTTGACAAAAGCAGAAATTCCACCCAAACTCAATAAGATGCTTGTTGCTGCAGATAAGCACATCCAAACCAGTAACAACATGCATATCTGGAACTTCCTTAGAGTCTATCTGTTCAAGGTAAAATTGTTTTAGATATAAAATCAGTTTGTACTTAATCGATCTTTAAATGTTTTATTCAGCCCCAAAATTTTATATGTATTTTTTATATCTAATCTTTTAAAATTCTAATCAGATTATATTTTACCTGGTGAATTTGACTTTTAACATTTCTTCTACAGTCTATCTGCTTGTACAGTTTAAGCTTTAAAGTGAAGTCACTCAGTCGTGTCTGACTCTGCAATCCCATGGACTGAAGCCTACCATGCTCCTCCATCCATGGGATTTTCCAAGCAAGAGTTCTGAAGTAGGTTGCCATTTTCTTCTACAGAGGATCTTCTGGACCCAGGGTCAAACTCAGGTATCCCACATTGTAGGCAGGCATTTTACCGTCTGAGCCTCCAGGGACAGAACTCAAGTTTAAGCTTTATTTGTCTAGAAAAGAAAGTCAGTAGTAGAGGCAAACTGCTGCTGTTGCTAAGTTGCTTCAGTCATGTCCGACTCTGTGCGACCCCATAGATGGCAGCCCACCAGGCTCCGCCATCCCTGGGATTCTCCAGGCAAGAGTACTGGAGTGGGTTGCCATTTCCTTCTCCAATGCATGAAAGTGAAAAGTGACAGTGAAGTCGCTCAGTCGTGTCCAACTCTTCACAACCCCATGGACTGCAGCCCATCAGTCTCCTCGGTCCATAGGACTTTCCAGGCAAGAGTACTGGACTGGGATGCCATTGCCTTCTCCAATCCCTCTCACTAAATAGGATCATTTCGCTTTGGTGAAAGGCAATTTCAAATTTTAGTGAAAAAGTTTTGAAACTTTTAAATATAAATAGAAATGTTCATTTAAGAAAGGCCTTAGAACAAAAAAAGAATACAATTCTGAGTATGCAACGGTTTGTCTTCCTTAAATAGCATGATTCTTTGCTACCCCACGGACTATAGGTAGGTCACGAGACACCACAGTCCATGGGATTTTTCTTACCAGAATACTGAAATGGGTTGCCATTTCCTAGTCTAAGGGATCTTCCTGACCCTGGGATCGAAGCCATATATCTTGGGTCTCCTGTATTGGCAGGTGGATTCTTTACCTCTAGCACCACCTGGGAAGCCCTTAAATAGTATGAGGAGGCTCTCAGATATGACCTGAGCTGCAATATTGTTTCCCTAAAGACTTCCAGGAGAAAGACAAGAAAAGAGGCAAATTCAGTTCTACCTATTCTAATTATATCCTACCTTTCCCTGAATTCCACTTCCTCCAATCATTAATTTAATTCAGTCTCATGGACTTCTCAATCTTTTCTGCCCTCTTTTTCCTGAAGATTTCCTGAAATTAAACTACCCATGAAGGCGATTCCTGGTACATGAACTTCAAACTCCATTTCGTACATCTCTCTGTAACATTATTAAGGACCTCTCACATCCCAGGACACAGGGGGAAAAAGTTTATTAAAATATTCAGAGTCCTCCTAGGCACATACTCTTGAGGCTTCCTTGACCTCTATTAATGTGTACATCTTTTCCTAAGCCCAGGAAGTACAAAAACTTGTCTGGATAAAGCTAGTTGCAGGGTCTGAGAAGGACTTGAGGTTGATGAAACAGTCTGAATGAGTTAGGCCAATTTATTTTAGGAGGTATATCTCAGAGATTGCTAAATAAAATTGTATCTTTCCTTAAACATCACAAACAATGAAAGAGTGAATCTATAGAAGAGCTCAGAGATACATGAATTAGTGCCTTCAGATAATGTTCAGCATTAGGCTTGGATACTGGCATTCCATTACCTCTCCAACATTTTTATAGATGGCCTAAAACCAGAAATTGCTGATCTGGTAGGTAAAGAAAAGATTAGATGGCAGATCACCCCATTATACAAATTTTAGTCTTTGGCAGAATACATTGAAGAATATTCACATAGGAAAAAGAAAAATCTAAAATTCTTATGAATTTAAAAATAATAAATGGAGATGTTCTAACTTAAAAAATAAAAAAACCCTGTGTAACAAGACCACTGCTGGTTTCATATGCAAAAGGAACATTGGGTAATAAATGTTTCCATCTTAATAAAATACAGAAAAGAACTAGAGGTCCCTGAGGGTTGGGAAGGGGCTTCCGAGAGAGATTATACTATTCAATTTCCAATGATCCAGCAAAACCAACCAGGAGAAGCAGTTCTCAAAATGCAAGGGCAGAAGCAAGACTTTCTAAATGACATAGGTGCTATTCCGTGAACTATAAATTCTACCATTATTTTTATACCTCTCTTAGAAATCTTCAGACTACTGACATGTGAGCCAACTTCCATTCTTTGTGAGAATACAAATTTATTCTTGAGAGATTTTTTCAAAAGAACTAACAAAATCAAGTCTTTTCAGGTAACCTATTTCCTGAAATACCTGACATTTCCTATACAAAGCATACACTAACAGTTCAAATGGATGTTTGTTTTTCGATCTTGTGTCCTCATTCCAATCCCAACTTGAGGAATTTCTTTTTTTTAATTTAAATTTATTTATTTTAATTGGAGGCTAACTACTTTACAATAATGTATTGGTTTTGTCATACATCAACATGAATCTGCCACAGGTGTACACTTGTTCCACGTCCTGAACCCCCTTCCCACCTCCCTCCCCATACCATCCCTCTGGGCCATCCCAGTGCATGAGCCCTTCTTGAAGGTACCTGATACCCCCAAGCCAAGACTCACTGATATCTTAAAAATATTTGGGGCTGATTCCATTTAGGAAATAAGTAATTTATCCAAGCTTTTACACAAATTTGCTCAATATCCTTTGAAGCCTAAAGAAAAGAAAGCTCTAGTTCTATTATGTAATATATTGATATGACAAAGGGATGCTTTTTTTCTTTATATTATCACCTTCAATATTCCTATGTTGCTTGTAGAAAAAAAAGACCTAATATACATAGATATAGATTTGTGCAAGATCATAGTGTCATACATAAAATGTGATCTACTATTTCTCACTGGCCCCCAAACTCAAATATCATTTTGTTTTCAGTACTAGCTAAACTCATCTCCTTCAGTATTATGTTTGTACTGTTTCCTTCTACTATCCTTCTAAATCTCAAGCAAATATTTATTTGCCTTGTTGTGGGAAAATCAACAGCATGCTAAGTCTATTTTGTGGTAAGTCACATCAGTTGTGTCCAACTCTTGTGACCTCAGTCCATAGGCTTCTCCAGGCAAGAATACTGGAGTAGGTTGTCATGCCCTCCTCCAGGGAATCTTCCTGACCCAGTGAACCTTCCTAATCCAGTGAACCTGAGTCTTTTATGTCTCCTGGACTGGCAGGTGAGTACTTTACCACTAGCGCTACCTGGGAACCTGATGTACAGAAGCCCTCTTCTACTTCTCTCAATCAAGATCTAAACATTATAAAATTTCCTTGTGACTTTTATAATATTTAGACAGATGGCCTTCTGTAAAGCCTAGGAGGTAAGTTTATAATTTCCATTTATTTGTTAAATGCACTAATTCAGAAATGTCTTCCCAGATGGCACTAGTGGTAAAGCATCTGCTGGCCAATGTAAGAGATGCAAGAGATGTGGGTTCAATACCTGAGTTGGGGAAGATGCCCTGGAGTAGGAAATGGAAACCCACTCCAGTGTTTTTGGCTTGGAAAATTCCATGGATAGAGGAACCTGAAGTACTAGAGTCCATGGGATTGCAAAGAGTCAGACACAACTGAGCAATCATGCATGCATGCATTTATTTCAGAAGACATACAAAGAAACTGCAATTCTATCAACCAAAGTTCATTATTGAAAACACAATATATCCCAAGAGGCACATCTCTAACCTCTAAGAGATTGTACATATCTAGAATTTTTCTAGAGCAATTCCAAAATCAACTCTGGGAATTTGTTATCATTAGCTAGCAAGAGTATTACAGGTATTTTTCTAAGACTTCATCTGATTTATATCATTGATCTACAAATCTTGATTTTTATTCAGGAGAAAATAAGCATGACAAAGCTTTTGATAAAGAGGAGTTAAACTAGTTCAACGGTCAACAGCCCCCAACTTTAGGATTGCCCAATTACCACATATCCTCTTCCTTTTTGATCATTTATAATCTAGTCAGACACTAGATATATTTTGATGGTATAACAAATGGAACATGTTCTTCTTTTTAAAGAGATACAGTAGCAGCTACAAAGTTTCTGGAATCTATGACAGATTAAGTTGTTGATTCTTCTTGCTGTGCTACTAATTAACAGAAAACACAAATGACTCCTCAGTTAGTTGGATTACATCCTATGGAATACTATTGCCTTCCATTTTTATATATCACTATCCCTTGTTACAATCCTAAACCCAGTAATTCTCCTTCCTTTACCTGAGGGAGAAGAATCCTATTGTTATCAATTGTTAGGTTACAATCTAAGTGTTATTCAAAGCTATTGAAAATTCTTTAGGAAAACCCTGCTTTAATTTCATTTGTTAATCCTATTTACCTGAAAACAAACTCTCAATATTGTAAATATACAAAAAGATCATCACCCAACTTATCTCAATTCAAAAGTCTCAGTTGATCACTCTCACTTAGGTTTTCCAAACATTTTGTTAAAACATTTATAAAACACACTACTGCAATCTCAAAAGTGACAGAATGATCTGTTGGTTTCCAAGGCAAACCATTCAATATCACAATAATCTAAGTCTATGCCCCAACCAGTAACACTAAAGAAGCTAAAGTTGAATGGCCCTATGAGGACCTATAAGACCTTTTAGAAATAACACCCCAAAAGATGTCCTTTTCATTATAGGGGACTGGAAGGCAAAAGTAGGAAGTCAAGAAACACTTGGTTTAACAGGCAAATTTGGCCTTGGAATACAGAATGAAACAGGGCAAAGGCTAATAGAGTTTTGCCAAGAGAACACACTGTCCATAAAAATATCCTCTTCCAACAACACAAGAAAGACTCTACACATGGACATCACCAGATGGTCAACACCAAAATCAGACTGATCATATTTGTTGCAGCCAAAGATGGAGAAGCTCTATAAGTCAGCAAAAACAAGACCAGGAGCTGACAGTGGCTTAGATCATGAATTACTTATTGCCAAATTCAGACTTAAATTGAAAGAAGTAGGGAAAACCACTTGACCATTCAGGTATGACCTAAATCAAATCCCTTATGATTATACAGTAGAAGTGAGAAATAGATTTATGGGACTAGATCTGATAGATAGAGTGCCAGATAAACTATGCACAGAAGTTTGTGACATTGTACAAGAGACAGGGATCAAGACCATCCCCATGGAAAAGAAATGCAAAAAGAGCAAAATCGCTGTCTGGGGAGGCCTTACAAATAGCTGTGAAACTAAGACAAGCGAAAAGCAAAGGAGAAAAGAAAAGACATAAGCATCTGAATGCCGAGTTCCAAAGAACAGCAAGAAGAGATAAGAAAGCCTTCCTCAGCAAGCAATGCAAAGAAATAGAGGAAAACAGCAGAATGGGAAAGACTAGAGATCTCTTCAAGAAAATTAGAGATACCAAGGGAACATTTCATGTAAAGATGGGCTTGATAAAGGACAGATATTCTATGGACCTAACAGAAATAGAAGATATTAAGAAGAGGTGGCAAGAATACACAGAAGAACTGTATAAAAAAAGATTTTCATGACCAAGATAATCACGATGGTGTGATTACTCACCTAGAGCCAGATATCCTGCAATGTGAAGTCAAGTGGGTCTTAGAAAACATCACTATGAACAAAGCTACTGCAGGTGATGGAATTCCAGTTGAGCTATTTCAAATCCTGAAAGATGATGCTCTGAAAGTGCTACACTCAATATGTCAGCAAATTTGGAAAACTTAGCAGTGGCCACAGGACTGGAAAAGGGCAGTTTTCATTCCAATCCCAAAGAAAGGCAATGCCAAAGAATGTTCAAACTACCACACAATTGCATTCATCTCACATGCTAGTAAAGTAATGCTCAAAATTCTCCAAGCCAGGCTTCAGCAATACGTGAACCCATGAACTTCCCTATGTTCAAGCTGGTTTTAGAAAAGGCAGAGGAGCCAGAGATCAAATGGCCAACATCTGCTGGATCATCGAAAAGGAAGAGAGTTCCAGAAAAACATCTATTTCTGCTTTATTGACTATGCCAAAGCCTTTGACTGTGTGGATCACAATAAACTGTGGAAAATTCTGAAAGAGATGGGAATACCAGACCACCTGACCTGCCTCTTGAGAAATCTGTATGCAGGTCAGGAAACAACAGTTAGAACTGGACATGGAACAACAGACTGGTTCCAAATAGGAAAAGGAGTATGTCAAGGCTTTATATTGTCACCCTGCTTATTTAACTTATATGCAGAGTACATCATGAAAAACGCTGGGCTGGAAGCAGAAGCTGGAATCAAGATTGCCAGGAGAAATATCAGTAACCTCAGATAGGCAGATAGGCAGATGACCACCCTTATGGCAGAAAGTGAAGAGGAACTAAAAAGCCTCTTGATGAAAGTGAAAGAGGAAAGCGAAAAGGTTGGCTTAAAGCTCAAGATTCAGAAAACTAAGGTCATGGCATCTGGTCCTATCACTTCATGGGAAATAGATGGGGAAAGAGTGGAAACAGTGTCAGACTTTTTTTCATGCTCCAAAGTCACTGCAGATGGTGACTGCAGCCATGAAATTAAAAGACACTTACTCCTTGGAAGGAAAATTATGACCAACCTAAATAGCATAAAAAGCAGAGACATTACTTTGACAACAAATGTCCATTTACTCAAGGCTATTGTTTTTCCAGTGGTCATGTATGGATGTGAGAGTTGGACTGTGAAGAAGGCTGAAACCTAAGAATTGATGCTTTTGAACTGTGGTGTTGGAGAAGACTCTTGAGAGTCCCTTGGACTGCAAGGAGATCCAACCAGTCCATCTTAAAGGAGACCAGTCCTGGGTGTTCATTGGAAAGACTGATACTGAAGCTGAAACTCCAGTACTTTTGCCACCTCATGCGAAGAGTTGACTCATTGGAAAAGACTTTGATGCTGGGAGGGTTTGGGGGCAGAAGGAGAAGGGGATGACAGAGGATGAGATGGCTGGATGGCATCACCAACTCGATGGACATGAGTCTGAGTGAACTCCAGGAGTTTCTGATTGACAGGGAGGCCTGGCGTGCTGTAATTCATGGGGTCGCAAAGAGTCAGACATGACTGAGTGACTGAACTGAACTGAACTGAACTGAACTGCCCTATCTTCACACTAACCCCAAGAAAAATCCTAAGATTTTAAAATGGATCATTTTAAATAGGAACTTGTAGTTTTACCCAGTTTATTCACACTCATTTTACCCTTTCATTAACACTTTTACTCAGTCAACAGTATTTCTTGAGCAGCTGCATTATATCATTTTTGAAAGTTTCACAGCATAGGTTTATTTTTTCCCCCAGTTGTTGAGATATAACTGATATATAACACTATATATATTTATATACCATAATGTATATTAAGGTAGTGATTTCTACCGTTAGCTTGCTGCTACTGTTGCTGCTGTCATTTCAGTTGTGTCCAACTCTGTGCGTCCCCAGAGACGGCAGCCCACCAGGCTTCCCCTTCCCTGGGATTCTCCAGGCAAGAATCCTGGAGGGGGTTGCCATTTCCTTCTCCAATGCATGAAAGTGAAAAGTGAAAGTGAAGTCACTCAGTCGTGTGTGATTCCTAGCGACCCCATGGACTGCAGCCTACCAGGCTCCTCCATCCATGGGATTCTCCAGGCAAGAGTAATGGAGTGGGGTGCCATGTCTTTCTCCAGGGGATCTTCCTGACCCAGGGATCCAACCCGGGTTTCTGGCATTGCAGGCAGATTCTTTACCTTCTGAGAGAGTGGTAAAGAAACTAGCCTGCAAATGCGGGAGACTTAGAGACAGGTTTGATCCCTGTGTCGAGAAGATCCCTGGAGAAACAAATGACAACCCACTCCAGTATTTTTGTCTGGAAAATTCCATGGACAGAGAAGCCATGTACTACAGTCCAAGGTGTCTCAAAGAGTTGGACACAACCGAACTCACACACACAGTGATTACTATAGTCATCATGCTGTACATCTCCAGAATTTATTTATTTTATAACTGGAATTTTTTTCTTTTGGCTTTTTTTTTTTTCATACAGTTTCTCCACTGCTTACCACTGCCTCTAACCAATAATCTGGTCTGTTTCCAAGGGTTTATTTTTTATAGTTTCCACACCTAAGTGAGATCATATAGTATTTGTCTTTCTCTGTCTGACATTTCATTTAGCATAATGTCCTTAGGATCCATCCATGTTGTTGCAAATGGTAAGATTCCTTCTTTTAATTACCGAATAGCATTCCAGTGTGTGTGTGTGTGTGTATATATCTATCTATCTATATATATATATATATTTTTTTTTTTCTTCATCCAGTCACTTGTCAGTGGACATTTAGGTTGCCTGGATTATTGTAAAGAATGCTGCTATAAACTAGGGGTACAGATATCTCTTCATGAGAGTGATTTTTTTTCCCTTCAGATATATACCCCCAAAGTGACATAGCTGTGAAAATTTAGGTTTAAAGGATTATCTTGAACATATGTTTGACTGGCAAATATACTAGGAGGAGTTATGTACATACTTATGAGGTATGTTTATCTAGGATGGCTCAAACTGACGTGGAAGCTGAAACTCCAATACTTTGGCCACTTGATTCAAAGAGCTGACTCATTTGAAAAGACCCTGATGCTGGGAAAGATTGAAGGCAGGAGGAGATGGGGATGACAGAGGATGAGATGGTTGGAGGGAATCACCAACTCAATGGACATGAGTTTGGGTAAACTCTGGGAGTTGGTGATGGACAAGGAGGCCTGGCATGCTGCGGTACATGGGGTCATCAAGAGTCAGATACGACTAAATGACTGAACTGAACTGAACTGAAAGTGTCAAACGGCAATCATGAAGGACATTATATAAAATAAGTAAATCTTAATCTGTATTCCACTCAGCTGTGCATACACTACCTACAGTTCTGAACTAGGTTTAGAAAAACGAACCCAACAAAGATGGCCCAGGCCCATGCAGAGTTTACTGAAGTGTTTTCAAGTCCCCACATGGGTTGATTCATTTTGAAACTCAGAATTTCCCCTAATCTGAAGCTCGTATTGTCAACAAATTGCTAGTCAATACACGATACCCAGCCAACCTTTGGCCTTACTCCATATCCTGTCACCAATCATGAAAGTCACCTACATTTTCTGTAAACAGCTTAGGATAAATGCTAGGCAAAATGCCAACATATGTCTAAATCTTACTGTTATTCTTGGAAATTTCCCCCAAAGCTTCTGCAGTTGCTTTCCATTGGTCCTTTCACAAGCACAGAACCTATACATCTTTAAAAATATTTTATGAAGCTATTTTTATAAATAAAAATCTTTTGCTACTCTACAGACTAGATACTGATTTTTAAACTGAATTTTTAGCTAAATAGAAAAGTCTTCACTATTATTTTAGCTAAATAGAAAATTTTATCTAAACAGAAAAATACTGGAAGTCAACAACTAGAGAACAATAATTAATTAGGATGTCATTTTGATTTTTTAAATATACCAAGTACATTATTTCAGAAATGCATACTACATTAATTCAGAATGAAAATGGAATAAAAGAGACTTTTAACTCCAGTTTCATTTAAAAATGTTAATATTACTAAGACTTTATTGTAATTATATATGTAGGGACTTTATCCTAATAAAGTAAAAGGAGAAGGTTGTCTGCTTTTTCTTTAGCCATCTGGGAAAGCCAGGCAAAATGAAGAAAAGTATATGGGATAGGAAAAATTTGCTTAACTGTGTGGAAAACTGTGATTTGGTAGCCCAATGTGTAAAGTTATATGTAACATGAGAAAAAGCTGTGTTTAATAGAGGAAAAATATCTCATTTTGCCCTTTGCTGTGAAATTACTGGACTGGATTTCCATGGTTGTTTGTAGTTCAGAATATGATAATTCTCATATAAATTTGCCTGATTAAAAAGAAAAATAGAAAAAAAAAAAGTAAATTTTTTAAAACAATAGAAAAAGAGATTAGAAAACAGTTGTTTTTGCCCCAGAGCACAAAGTAACTTTAAATGATAACAACTGAGTATATTGCTTCCCTTTCATTTCACAACTAGGTAGTAGCTCCATCAGAATTTAGTTGCATATTTTTATAAGACAAAATTTTCTGTAGGAATAAATACTTATAATTCTCCACATTTATAAGGACATTTTCACCTACAGATATATTTATATCAACATATATTTATACCAATGTTCCCAAGTCTTCAAATGCTTAAATTCCACACATGTCTAGCAGTGTCTTTATTTTCATAGTTACAAACATATCCCTTCTTAATACTAAAGCCATAAGAATTCATTTATAATCTACTTTTCAGGATATGTTTTTGCTACATAAGCATTTTAAAAATGTATGCTGAAACATTATTGCCTTCCATTTAATGGATAAGTTTCCTTTTACTCTAAATAAATGAGATTCTTCAGGTAGAAACTTATTGTTTTAATGTTCATTTAGATTTAAACTGGAAAAAAAATTTACACACACACACAGGACGGTTTGCTCCTGAAGATCACTGTCACATTGTAATTCCAAAGATATTTTTCCTCCCTGATGGATTAGTCCAGATGTGTCCAAACCTGTCACAAATCAGAAAAAGGTTAAAGATCATGTAATTTCTGTGTTGGACCCTCTGTCAAGTCATGTTTACTGTCACTGAAAGGTTAGACTAGAGAAGAAAAGAATAAGGTTGATGAATAGTGCAGAATGTGTGTCAGTGTAATGAAAGAGGTGGCAGGCACCTGTTTTCAGCAGTGAAAAGCCATCCAGATTTTGTCCTGTCACTTTTAGTTTTTCAAAAGTACATTGCTTTTAGGTCTGAATCCTGAACATGCCTTAAGGCATTGGGACCTTGGAAACAAATAATTCATTAATATGTTTCCTGCCAGTTCTTTGAAGAAGTGGTCCTTTCCCCTTTGTTGATGTGTCTGCCTTACTTCATTGCATATTACCATTTCCAGGTCTTTTGAGTGAAGAGTTAGAATTATGTTGGGATCGTTCTAAAAGAAAATGGTAGTAAGGAAAATCAGAAGCAGTGAAATTCATTTTATTACTGTTCATATGTAAATTTGCTTTAACGTAGAGGTCTTTAAAAAACCAAAATGAATCAGTCTTTCATCTTTTCCTATCTTGGTTAAGAATTTTTGCAAAAGAAAAATTAATACCCAGAATATGATAACACATTTTTATTGTACAGTTGTAAGTATACAGTAAAATGGTGAATTTAAAACTCCAGGGTTTCTGACCAAGCTGAGGTCATTCTCACATGATGGAAGATAGTATTTCAAACAATCTTAAGTAGATTTTAGGTTTTCTCAAGATAGTTACAGGTGAGTCTGGCTAGAGGTAAAGGTTAATTTTTCCACAGTTTTACAGGTGATTTTAAATCTGAATGACTCACAAGTATAGCAGTTAGTAGAGTAGTATAGTTAGATACATGACTCTTCCTTCTAAAGAAATGTTGTTTCTTTAAGTGTCTGTCCTTAACCGCATTATGCAATTTCTGTTTACTTTTTTTCCTAAGATTTCTCCTTATATCAAATATCATTGTGCAGATAGTAGTCATATTCATTTACATATACTTCAGCCTTTCTCTTGAATTCACTAGACTGTATACTTTTCAAAAGATATCTTATTGGCTTCCCTGGTGGTGCAGTGGTAAAGAATCTGCCTGCCACAGCAGGAGACATGGGTCTGATCCTTGATCCAGGAAGATCCCACATGCTACAGAGCAACTAAACTGGTGTACCACAGCTGTTGAGTCTGTGCTCTAGAGCCCGGAACTGCAACTACTGAGCTTGCATTACAACTACTGAAGCCCACAGTTCCTAGAGCCTGTGCTTTGCAACAAGAGAAGCCACCACAATGAGAAGCCCGACCACCTCAGCTACAGTGAAGCCCCACTCTCCGCTGCTAGAGAAAGCCTGCACAGAAAGGAAGACTCAGCACAACCAAAAATAATACATAACATCATATATATTTTTAAAAAGATATCTTATTCACCAAATCACACTATCTGACAGTTCCAGAAACAATATAACCTTTGAATGGAGAGTAGATTCTGAGCCAGCATTATGTTAAGAGTTAAATCTAAGTTGAAAAGAGAAGAATGAAAAAGATAAACTTGTATCCAGGGACTGCAGGATGGTAGAGCAGAGCTTGGGCTGATTGGGGTTTATAAGCAGAGCTTCCTCTTAGCTTTCAAAAGTCCAGAGGAGGTCAGAGAGGCAAAAGGGCCTTGGAAAATACTGCTATTAAATGGGTTGTAAGGGTGTCACATGCCATCCAATCTTAGGACTAGGGAAGGAACAAGCTATTCATAGGGTTTCTGAGAAAAGTAGATTTTATACTGAATGGTCACCTTCTTTACCTGTAGGAAAGGTGTGGCACTCTAAAGGAACTGAAGTATCTTATAATCATCTTATACTAATTGTAATATTAGTATATTTGACTCCAATGTAAATTTAATTTCTTACCATATATAGTCTTCAAACTGCAGTCATTGACCAGCAGCATCAGCATCACTTTGGAAATTGTGAGAAATAACAATGATCGACCCCACCACAATATACTAATCAGAACACATAAGGATGTAGCCAGGAATCTGTTTTTTGTTTGTTTTTTTTTTTTCTTTTTAACAAGCTCTTCTGATGAACCTGATGCATCTGAGAATCACTGTAGTACACCAAAATGCATCAGATACTCATGGAAAGCCTCATGTTCTTAGGAAACAAAGACAAAACAGGATATGCCCTAATGCCAGAAAGTGTTACAGGGGTTCAAAGGGAGAAAATATAAAAAATATTTTAACAATTACTTTTATTCATTGACTGTTTCCTATATGTCGATTGTATTTGGCAAACCATATAATCTCATTTGATAGATGAGGAAACAGAAGTGCAGTGACAAAATATAAGTTGGCCAGGCTTCAGCAACATGTGAACTGTGAACTTCACGATGTTCAAGCTGGTTTTAGAAAAGGCAGAGAAAGCAGAGATCAAATTGCCAACATCCACTGGATCATGGAAAAAGCAAGAGAGTTCCAGAAAAGCATCTGTTTCTGCTTTATTGACTATGCCAAAGCCTTTGACTGTGTGGATCACAATAAACTGTGGAAAATTCTGAAAGAGATGGGAACACCAGACTACCTGACCTGCCTCTTGAGAAATCTGTACACAGGCCAGAAAGCAACAGTTAGAACTGGATATGGAACAACAGACTGGTTCCAAATAGGAAAAGGAGTACGTCAAGGCTGTATATTGTCACTCTGCTTATTTAACTTCTATGCAGAGTACATCATGAGAAATGCAGGACAGGAAGAAACACAAGCTGGAATCAAGATTGCCGGGAGAAGTATCAATAACCTCAGATATGCAGATGACACCACCCTTGTGGCAGAAAATGAAAAGGCACTAAAAAGCCTCTTGATGAAAGTGAAAGGGGAGAGTGAAAATGTTGGCTTAAAGCTCAACATTCAGAAAATGAAGATCATGGCATCCGGTCCCATCATTTCATGGGAAATAGATGGGGAAACAGTGGAAAAAATGTCAAGCTTTATTTTTGGGGGGCTCCAAAATCACTGCAGATGGTGACTGCATCCATGAAAAGACTGCAGCCTTGGAAGAAAAGTTATGACCAACCTAGGTAGCATATTCAAAAGCAGAGACATTACTTTACCGACTAAGGTCCGTCTAGTCCAGTCTATGGTTTTTCCAGTAGTCATGTATGGATGTGAGAGATGGACTGTGAAGAAGGCTGAGCATTGAGGAATTGACTCTTTTGAAGTGTGCTGTTGGAGAAGACTCTTGAGAGTCCCTTGGACTGCAAGGAGATCCAACCAGTCCATTCTGAAGGAGATCAGCCCTGGGATTTCTTTGGAAGGAATTATGCTAAAGCTGAAACTCCAGTACTTTGGCCACCTCATGCGAAGAGTTGACTCATTGGAAAACACTCTGATGCTGGGAGGGACTGGGAGGGATTGGGAGCAGGAGGAGAAGGGGATGACAAAGGATGAGATGGCTGGATGGCATCACTGACTCGATGGATGTGAATATGAGTGAACTCTGGGAGTTGGTGATGGATAGGGAGGCATGGCGTGCTGTGATTCATGGGGTTGCAAAGAGTCGAACACGACTGAGCGACTGAACTGAACTGAACTGAACTTTATATAATTGATAAGTGATAGAAATCAGAATCCTTATTCTTTGTTTCATATTCAAATGGCATAGGTAGATATACCATCTGACCAGGGCACAACTTAAACATTCTCACTGTATGTGACAGTTTTAGGTTATGCAAAAACGATGATGTCATATAATGGATTAATTTCTTCTCTACATCATCCACTTTATTTGTTAATTTGAAGCAATGTTTGATTTCAGAGCTAAGGATTAAAATGAAATTATACTGCTTCTAGTTCAAAAAATTTGAAAAACATTCATAAAAAATGTAGTGTTTGAAAATGGGAATTTTTCTAGACAAGGTCTTTCAGACTTCAGATAAGCATTCTTTCTTAATTGTCATATTATTTCATCCACACAAAAGAAAGATATATTCCTTAACAGAAATGAAAGCCTAAATAATCAGGTAGCTTTAAGTGAAATAAATAAATAAAGTGAAAACTTAATATTATGGATCAGGTTGTTAGGATTTTTAAGTTATCCCTAATTCTCAAATGTCATTAAAAACTCTATGACTTTTTAAAGGATGCATTCATTATACTAAATACAATACTAATCTTTACATCTTCACTGATAGCTCCATTGGTAAAGAATCCACCTGCAATGCAGGAGACCCCAGTTTGATTCCTGGGTTCAGAAGATCCACTGGAGAAAGGACAGGTTACTCACTCCAGTATTCTTGGATTTCCCTTGTGGCTCAGCTGGTAAAGAATCCACAATCTCCTGCAATGCAGGAGACCAGGGTTAGATCCCTGGGCTTGGAAGATGTCCTGGAGAAGGGAAAGGCTACCCTCTCCAGTATTCTGGCTTCCCTCCAGTATTCTGGCCTGGAGAATTCCATGGCCTGTATAGTCCATGGGGTCACAAAGAGTCAGACACAACTTTTCATTTTCACTTAACTAGCTTTTACTTACATTATTCCATAAAATAAGTGCAGTTCACTTAACTAGCTTTTACTTACATTATTCCACAATATAAGTGCAGTTGTATACCATTGTAACAATATATCTTTTAGTTAATATTTTAAATTATATGTTTATCATTTGAGAATTTCCTTGAATACCTGAAAACAGAAATATTCTTAGTTATATTCATTGTATGCTATAGTGTATTTAGATGCACTCTATCAGAATAAAAAAAAATTCAAACTATTAATTTGGAACTTGTCTTATTTATAAAAATATTTATCACAAATGGATAAATAAAATGTATATTTCTACAGGGAGTTATTTAAAATGAATTGTAAAGGTTGTGTCTACCTCCTGTCTAGGAAACTAATAATAATTGACTTATTATAGCTTTAGAAGCTGTTCTGAATCTGGATCATTTTTGTGAGTCTAATTTCCCTGGAATATCTTCTTCTGACCTATGGTTCCTATTTCCTACTACCTGTGTTAATGCCTTTACTTGCTAATATTTTATGTAAAGATTGATTCTCCAGAAATATAGTCTTCAATATGTGTTTTGATTGAACAACACTGCTGCCTTCTATTTCTCTAACTCAACATTCTACTTTGCTCTTTTTTATTTCTGTTTCTCTGAATGGATAATTTTAAATGACCTATCTTTAAGTTCACTGATTCTTTCTTTTGCTTGAGCAAGTCTGTTAGTGAAGCTCTCTATTGAATTTTTCAGTTCAGTTATTGTATTCTTCAACTCCAGAATTATGTTTAGTTCATTTTTATAGTTTCTCTTTTGTTGATATTCTCATTCTGTTCATGTATCATTTTATTGATTTTGTTGTCTATCTGCTCTCTATTGTAACTTACTAAGCTTCCTTAAGACAATTATTTTGAATTTGGGTCAGGCGATTGATATATCTCCATTTCTTTAGGGTAGAATGCTATGGATTAATTTTTCCTGATTCTTTATGTTTGTTGTGGCTTTGTATTGGTGTATGTTCATGTGAAGAAGCTATCTGTTCTAGTTTTTATGAACTGACTTTGCAGGGAAAGACTTTACCAATTCATCTGGCTAGAGATTGTGGGAGTCTCTCAAACCTTTTTTAAAATGACTAGGTATGTTCCACTCCTCTGTCACCCTTCTTGGGGAGAATTCTCAGGATTAGCCACCTTTTCCAGATTCCACAGAGCCATGTTTGATGCTAAGAACCATCTGCCCCTTTCCCTTGGGCAGTACACTAGATTAAGTGTAAATTCTACTTTTCTCTTTCCTACCTGAACTAGAAAACTCAGGATTGTGCATCTTCTTTCTATTCCACTATCTGAGCCAGCTGCTAAGATCACGATGACTGTTGAAGTTCATAGCCCTTCTACTTTGGTGCATCCTCCATTAAACATGAAACTGGTGTTACTGTGACATCCAAGAACATGGCAAAGCCGTTAAAACAATCCTTACACAGAAATTTGCCTATGTTTAGCACATGACACTTCCTTTGTTATATCATTAAATATCTTCAAACCATAATAGCTCAAGATCTAGCTGTTTAATCACCTCATGGAAAATATCATGAGCTTCTTAATAAACAGTTATTCACTATTAGTTTATGTACACTATATCCCTTTCATAATATTATAGGACTTTAGTTATAAAGAAATTTTGGTCAAATTTCTATGTTTGCAGATAAGTGCTTATATACTCCCATCTTTCAAAAGTCATGTTTCAACTGGTGCTTCATTTGTTATTAACATATGAATATTTAGTTGTTAAAATGACTATATTTATATATATATATTTGGAATGAGCACATTTAAAGTGAAACTTTTTTTCTTTACCTTTAAAGTGCAATTTTTCAATCTCAAGAGAAGAACCTATTGATAGCACAGTACTACCATCATTTTATAGCAGTTTCTAAACTGGCATTTATCATGTATCTAAAGAAAATAACCATTCTGAAAATGAGTGAATTCACTGAAATGAATTTTGAAAATGAGTGTTTCAGCCACTCAGTGTTATGCCAGAATTAGCATTCAAAGGATTCAATTGAAGTGTAGGAATACTATAGGATGCAACAGCTGTTTCTCCTCTCTGTTAATGACTACAGTAGACACTAAACTTCAGGAAATAGTATGGTTTTCTTAAAATGACGATGCATTTTGTAAACACAAAAGCCTGGGATCATATCCTATTTCTGCCTTTTACTGGCTAGGGAAACTTCAGCAAATTGTTCAGCTTCTATGAGTTTCCTTTTCCCACTTGTCAAATAAATAAGTTGCAAGTTGTTGAGAGAATTCATTGAGGCAATAAACAGACAATGCCTAACTGTAAACTTCTCAGTTTCTTACAATCCCCTTTATTTCCATGGCATCACACTTTACAAAGAAATGATCCAAGACCACTAGAGAGTGACTTCTTAAAGCCAGTAGCTCTGGAATCAGAATGTCTGCATCAGAATCCCAAGACCAAGTCTTGCTGGCTCTATTATTCTGTGCTCACCTAGGACTCTGAGAATTACAGGAGAACACACAGAAGTAAAGGAGAAGGCAATGGCACCCCACTCCAGTACTCTTGCTTGGAAAATCCCAGGGACTGAGGAGCCTGGGAGGCTGCAGTCCATGGGGTCGCGAAGAGTCCAGCACAACTGACCGACTTCACTTTCACTCTTCACTTTCATGCATTGGAGAAAGAAATGGCAACCCACTCCAGTATTCTTGCCTGGAGAATCCCAGGGACAGAGGAGCCTAGTGGGTGCCGTCTATGGGGTTGCACAGAGTTGGACACGACTGAAGAAACTTAGCAGCAGTAGTAGCAGCACACAGAAGTAAAGGGTTTAGTGCTAACCTGACACAACTGACACCCAATGATCCAATATTCAGATTGTTATCACTGCAGTCTTCATGTCTGGGCTGAAACATTCCACCTATCCTATGGCTTTAGTGAACTGACTGCTTTTTTTTTTTTCTTTTAAATGATTTATTTTGCATATTTATTATTATACTTTTTAAATATAAATTTATTTATTTTAATTGGAGGTTAATTACTTTACAATATTGTATTGGTTTTGCCATACATCAACATGAATTTGCCACGGGTGTACATGTGTTCCCATCCTGAACCCCCCTTCCTCCTCCCTCCCCATACCATCCCTCTGGGTTGTCCCAGTGTACCAGCCCCAAGCATCCAGTATCATGCATCAAACCTGGACTGGCGATTTGTTTCTTATATGATATTATACATGTTTCAATGCCATTCTCCCGAATCATCCCACCCTCTCCCTCTCCCTCTCCCACAGAGTCCAAAAGACTGTTCTATACATCTGTGTCTCTTTTGCCTTCTCGCATACAGGGTTATCGTTACCATCTTTCTAAATTCCATACATATGTGTTAGTATACTGTATTGGTGTTTTTCTTTCTGGCTTACTTCACTCTGTGTAATAGGCTCCAGTTTCATCCACCTCATTAGAACTGATTCAAATGTATTCTTTTTAATGGATGAGTAATACTCCATTGTGTATATGTACCACAGCTTTCTTATCCATTTGTCTGCTGATGGACATCTAGGTTGCTTCCGTGTCCTGGCTATTATAAACAGTGCTGCAATGAACATTGGGGTACACGTGTCACTATCAATTCTGGTTTCCTTGGTGTGTATAGTTGCTTTATTGTTAGGTATTCACAATGTTGATTCTCAAAAGCGGTCTATGAGAGTCATTGTTAACAAAGATAGCTTTGTTAAGAGGATTATTTCACCTAAAACCACTATTTGGCAAGTCTTACAACTTCTTATCCTCAAAACCCATAGTTTAAAAAAGGTGTAGGTTACAAAAGACACTAGATATTTGACTAGTCAGAATTCGCATTAAAATAATAATTTCCAGCATGTCAATTTTTGGTATAAGTAGCATACCTCTCTCTTTCTTTCTTCCTTCCTTCCTCCTTTCCTACTTGCCTCCTTTCTTTACACATCCACTCATTTATTTAACAAGCTCATTCATGTGAGCTCTGGAGTGGGATGTCCAGGATTTGAATCCTGGCACCAACTTAATTAATTTGATATCCCTGTATAAGCTATTTAACCTCTCAGTCTCAAATCTCCTTCTGTCAACTTTAGATAATATGACATCGATTGCCAAGGAACAACTAAAGGAGAGAGTGCAAATCCCCTTGCACAGTGCTTGACATAAAAGTTCAGGAAATTTTAGCTGTTATAAGTACTCGTTTCTTATTAAATGAGTTTATTATTCCTCCTTCTTGTCCTCTTTCTACCTGCCAGCAATGTACCAGAGTCTGGCTCTGCACTGACTGAAACAAACAAAAGCAAACAAAACAAAATCATTGTCTCTGTCTTTATGGAATGCACAGTTTATGAATAAACACATAGTATATGGAGAAACCAAGTTGTAAATAGAAGATTATAATTTTTGATAACTGTTTGAAGGAAAAACACTTTGGGGACTAACTGGAGGGGATCCACTTAGGATGTTTCTGAAGCTTCTCTCTACTTCTGTTGAAGTTGTGTTTTGGCTAAGATCTGAAGAGAAGGCACAAATATTTTTAAAAAAGAAGAAGAGTTTGGATGTGTAAGGCAGTGAGAGCAACTTTAGTAGATGGAAAGAGAGAAGAGTGTTAGGTCTTAGACAATGCAGGATTCATAGGTAAGAAAAATGTTAAATTCCATTCGAATATTTATTTGAAGCATTTATCCTTATTCTTGGAAGGGCTGGGAGCCTCTATTTTTGATATTATAGATTTTACTCTTCTTTTTTATAGTCTTTAAACCTACTGAAGTGTTTATAGGACATTCTGCTATACTGAACATGTACAAAATACAATATCTGTCACAAGAAAAGAAAAATACACCAAATATCAAATTTTGTGCATTGCAAATATCAAATTAACAATGTTAAAATCTTCAAATTGTTTATCAGTTAAGATTTTAATTTACTAAAGCTGTTTTCTTTATTCTGCAGGCTTTGTTCACAGATGGGAATATTTAAATCATGGAGTTAACATAAAGTGATAAAAGAAAAAAATCTTGGTGTTATGATATATCCAGTAAGCCAGAACTGTGCAAATTCACCAATTAAATTTGACAACTCCTTAAAAGATTCAATCCCACAGATGCAATATGACAATCCCAAAGTGGGAACAGTACATGAAACACTGCCTCCTGCTCATTCACCTAGCTGTTCTTTCTTACGGCTACACAATCAGAATTGCATTTAAGGAGTACACAGTGGAAAATTCAGTTAGTACACAGACATCAGATGTAAAACCTTGTCTTTGTCACTCAGAGGATGCAAACAAACAAACAAAAATATCATTGGATCTTAATGACTTCTTACTCCACTGTTTTTATTTCTTCTTGCCATTTTCTTATTCATGCTAAAATGTGACAGCAATGAGTCAATCCCTTTCAAATGATTTAGCAAATTGCTATGTTTCTTTGTTTCTGAAAATAATTTCCTAAAATGGAATTAAAAAAAAAACATAATTGTGTTTTGCTATTACCAGACAATAATTTCTGTATTTGAAAAGCTCTTTAATTTAGCCCTAGGGCTTAAATTAAACTTTGTACTAGCAGAGGTTTTACATTCTCTTCAGGTAGACACATTGTTCAGGGCTGTGATTAATTGGGCAAGCCTGATTCCTTATATTTAGAGCCCACTTGTAAGTAGAAGTGAGAAATGAATTGTGCCAAGAGCCTTCAGTTCTATTTTTATTAATAGAGCAGATTACATAGATCATGAAAACAATCTTCTAATTTATAAGAGTCAATCTAATGTCTTGTTAAACAAGAGTTATTATTACTGAGCTTAGACTATTGAAGTGTGTTATACCAGAGGGCCACTTCCCACACTGAAGAATACTGCTGTGAACACTAGCATGTTAACCACATGCTAATGGGCTCTCGGCAGCCTGATAAGTTATTGATTATCTCAGCTGGCATAATTCGTATCAGGAAGAGACAGCGTAGTTAACTGGAATTTAAGTTCTTCCTTTTTGCAACTTGAAACAGACTCGGATGCTCATCAGTCACTTTATTCAGGGCCATGGTAACAGACAGGAGGCTTTGTCCATAGGTGGATGGGTCTTTTCAGAAAGGAACAGTGCTGAGCTCCATTAAACTCTGGCCCAGAAAATTTCAACTATTATACCTGTTAATCTAAACAGTAACTGAAATGCCAGATGAAAGAGCAGTTCAAAGCCACCTGCCATTGTTCTCTTGCTAATGTGAATAATAAAATTATCCTGAATTTTGTATTTTGTTCATTTTTACCAAGTGAAAAATAAAATGAATAAGGATAAAGAATATATGTGATTATAAAAGGCTATGCTTAAAAGAAGTATCCACGTGGTAATAGTCAATAATATTATTTTAAAGCATTTTTATAGAAAAGAGTTTCCATTATAAATAACATTTAAACATATGCAGGAAGTAACTTCACAGAGAATTTTCCCCACATAAAGTTGTGATCAGTGTGGTTTGTTATGTTCACTGAAAACTGGAACCCTTACAACCTGTGCTTCAGCTGATATCTTTCTCTTAACATTACAGCTTTTTATTAATGGGAAGAGAAACGCACGTTGAAAATTGTAAAGAGGCAATAAAATGGCTTTTAAATAAAAAATATATTATCATGAAGTAATGTAGGCATTGTAAATTGGCAAGACTTCGTGACACATTGCTACGTCTATTCATTTGTGGAAGTGTTTGAAAATTGCACAAAAGGGCTTGGTTTCATGTTTTGGAAGAATGGTTAAGCTTAGTGTGACAGTTTGCTAAAAGTGGAATAGTAAGAGGAAAGAGAATTTCTGTTCTCCTGGTGAATAATTGACCTTTTAATAGGTTTTCTTCACATATATTTAAATTATGTAATATTTTGCCAAGTAGAGGATCACATTTCAGTTGTAGCCACTTATGACAGCTAGGTAAACAAAGTCATACCTGGCATTATTCACTAATTCCAGCCAAATGGGGCTTGCTCAGCTGTTTTGATCAGAAATGTTTTTCCTTTCATCTGCTGCTGCTGCTGCTAAGTCACTTCAGTCGTGTCTGACTCTGTGCGACCCCATAGATGGCAGCCCACCAGGCTCCTACGTCCCCGGTATTCTCCAGGCAAGAACACTGGAGTGGGTTGCCATTTCCTTCTCTGATGCATGAAAGTGAAGTCGCTCAGTTGTGTCCGACTCATAATAATAATAGCAGTCACAAAAATTCTTATGAAATATGTAAATTGTTAAAGGGGCAACATATCTGAAATAATGAGCCACTTAGAGTAATACAATATATTGATTAAGAGTTTGGGCTTAGAAGTTGGAAATGCCTGTGTCAAATACCAGCCTTGTGGTCTTAGGCAAGGTAACTAAGTTCCACAATACACCACCCCACCCTCAATCTGTTCAACAATAACATGGGACTGAAATATCTATGTGATATAAGTTGTTTTAAGAATTAAAGGGGATACTGCATGTAAAGTGCTTAACAAGGCATTTAGTATGGATTAAGCACATAATTATATTTATATTACCTGGTGCAACGTCCTTGAATTAACAGTAGAACTGGACAAAGTACCTGTACTTAATAATAATTAACCTTATAAATAAAAACATGATTAAGAGCAATATTAGAACTACAAACAAACCTCTTAGAACTAAGTTTCATTTTATGTTGTTCTACCTAGGATGTGAAATCAAGTTCTTCTCACTGATATAAGTATATTGTAGATTTTTTTTTAATTGAAGGATAATTGCTTCACAGAATTGTGTTGGTTTCTGTCAAACATCAACACGAATCATCCACAGGTATACATATGTCCCCTTTTTTACACCAAAATATCAATATTTAGCTATTAGTGTGTATATATATATATGTATATATATATGTGTGTGTGTGTGTATATATATATATGCTAACATTTCAGTAGTGTTCAACTCTTTGTGACCCTATGGACTGTAACCCGCAGTCTCCTCTGTCCATAGGATTCTCCAGGCAAGAATAGTGGAGTGGATTTTGATGCCCTCCTCCAGGGGAATTTCCCAACCCAGAGACAGAACCCGCATTTCTTACATCTCTTGCATTGACAGGTGAGTTCTTTACCACTAGCACCACCTGGAAAATCCTATTAAAATATATATATTCTAATACTCTAATAAGTACATATTGATATTTTGATTATATATATGTATGTGTGTGTGTGTGTGTGTGTATAATTTTCAATTACATATGACTGCCTAGAATAATCCATGCTATTTTTTGTTCTATAATCTTGGTTTAGGTCCTTATTAACATTGTTCTTTCTCCCGGCCACAGACTTTACTGTTAACTCAGTCTTTCATTGGTTATAAAAGAATATATAATATCTTCCTCTGAACTCTGTCTCCACTCATGGGGCCACTTATCCACTCCAATGCCCACCTACATCAGGAAGTAGTTTGACATGCGAACATGTCAGGTTTTTTTACTAATAAACTATTAATTCCATTTGAATTAATAAACAGAGTCTAAAAACAGTCTGCTCCGAAGACTTTAGCACAAGATGTGATTTTTCCTTTCATATCTGTCTTTCAGTTTAAGTAACTAGTGGATGAATGAACCATGGCCTTTAGAAAAAGTCAAATTCAAAGAAACCAAAAACAGTTTAGGTTTTTTTCATATAGGTAGAAAATGATAGAATGAGTGGATCCAGCTGACATTGCTTTTGTAACAGCATTTGGACTTTGCAACCTATAGGCATCTCTCTTTCAGAGATTTAAAGTAGTTTAATTTCCAAGGCCCCATTATGAACTGCAGCATGCCAGGCCTTCCTGTCAATCACCAACTCCAGGAGTTAACCCAGACTCATGTCTATTGAGTTGGTGATGCCATCGAACCATATTACGCTCTGTCATCCCCTTCTCATCCTGACCACATTCTTTCCCAGCATCAGGATCTTTTCAAATGAGCCGGCTCTTTGTGTCAGGTTGCCAAAGTATTGGAGTTTCAGCTTTAGCATCATTCCTTCCAAAGAACACCCAGGGCAGATCTCCTTTAGAATGGACTGGTTGGATGTCCTATCAGTCCAAGGGGCTCTCAAGAGTCTTCTCCAACACCACAGTTCAAAAGCATCAGTTCTTCGGTGCTCAGTTTTCTTCACAGTCCAACTCTCACATCCATACGTGACCACAGGAAAAACCATAGCCTTGACTAGACGGACCTTTGTTGGCAAAGCAAGGCTCTGCTTTTGAATATGATATCTAGGTGGGTCATAACTTTCTTTCCAAGAAGTAAGTGTCTTTTAATTTCATGGCAGTGACCATCAGCAGTGATTTTGGAGACCAAGAAAATAAAGTCAGTCACTGTTTCCACTGTTTCCCCATCTATATGCCATGAAGTGACAGGACCAGATGCCATGATCTTAGTTTTCTGAATGTTGAGCTTTAAGCCAACATTTTCACTCTCCTCATTCACTTTCATGAAGAGGCTCTTTAGTTCTTCTTCACTTTCTGCCATAAGGGTGGTGTCATCTGCATATCTGAGGTTATTGATATTTCTCCCAGCAATCTTGATTCCAGCTTGTGTTTCTTCCAGTCCAGCGTTTCTCATGATGTACTCTGCATAGAAGTTAAATAAGGAGGGTGACAGTGGATAGCCTTGACGTACTCCTTTTCCTATTTGGAACCAGTCTGGTGTCCTCCAGTTCTAACTGTTGCTTCCTGACCTGCATACAGGTTTCTCAAGAGGCAGGTCAGGTGGTCTGGTATTCCCATCTCTTTCAGAATTTTCCACAGTTTATTTTGATCCACACAAAGTCTTTGGCATAGTCAATAAAGCAGAAATAAATGTTTTTGAACTTTCTTGCTTTTTTGATGACCCAGCTGATGTTGGCAATTTGATCTCTGGTTCCTCTGCCTTTTCTAAAACCAGCTTGAATGTAGGGAAGTTCATAGTTCATGTACTGCTGAAGCCTGACTTGCAGAATTTTGAGCGTTACTTTACAAGCATGTGAGATGAGTGCAACTGTGGTAGTTTGAGCATTCTTTGGCATTGCCTTTCTTTGGGATTGGAATGAAAACTGACCTTTTCCAGTCCTGTGGCCACTGCTGAGTTTTCCAAATTTGCTGACATATTGAGTGTAGCACTTTCACAGCATTATCTTTCAGGATTTGAAATAGCTCCACTGGAATCCCACCACCTCCACTAGCTTTGTTCATAGTGATGATTCCTAAGGACCACTTGTCTTCACATTCCAGGATGTCTGGCTCTAGGTGAGTGATCACACCATCATGATCATCTGGGTCATGAAGATTTTTTTTTGTACAGTTCTTCTGTGTATTCTTGCCACCTCTTCTTAATATCTTCTGCTTCTGTTAGGTCCTTACCTTTTCTGTCCTTTACTGAGCCCATCTTTTAATGAAATGTTCCCTTGGTATCTCTAATTTTCTTGAAGAGATCTCTAGTCTTTCCCATTCTATTGTTTTCTTCTATTTCTTTGCAATGATCTCTGAGGAAGGCTTTCTTATCTCTCCTTGCTATTCTTTGGAACTCTGCATTCAAATGGGTATATCTTTTCTTTTCTTCTTTGCTTTTCACTTCTCTTCTTTTCACAGCTATTTGTAAGATCTCCTCAGACAGGCTTTTTGCTTTTTTGCTTTTTTTTTCTCTTGGGGATGATCTTGATCCCTATGTCCTATACAATGTCACTAACTCCATCCATTACCATCCAGCACTCTATCTATCAGATCTAGTCCCTTAAATCTATTTCTCACTTCCACTGTATAATCATAAGGGTTTACTGAATTATTTATTCCAATAGCTTGTCCCTCATTTTCACAAACCAAGGTATTACTGTTCATAGAACTCAAGAGACACTGAATACCACTTAAAATGGTATATTTAGCTACTTTATTTTTATACTGTTCAACTTTATTCAATATCCACTCCCATACTCCTTTTATTCATTGGCATAGAGATATAAATCCAATTTAAAAATCTAAACACTTTGTCTAAAATTCTGATCTTTTAAATAATAATTTCTGAACCTATATTAAAAGCACTCTATTTCTTCATGCTCACTCACTCCACTTTGATGCTAGGTAATCAGGTTAGACTTTGTTTAAATGTAGAAGTTAAACAATATTTATTGGTTACTTACTTCCCTGTAAAAATCAGATAATTAATTTAGCTGGTATTTTGTTTTAAGAGGACCAACAGGAGGAACAATAGGAGATAAGATGAATTTTCAAATTGCTACAAAATCTTCTTCAGATCAACCATTTTCTAAAATAGCAGGAAATTAAAAAATGAGAGAGATTTTAATTCAATAAAATTGGCATGCACCAATGGTTAAGAGCTTAAGGCATTTCATTAATAAGAGATAAATTTAAATACTATCCATAGAAACTTTAGCAAATTTTATTAAAGTGCAGATTTCTAATCTGTAAAAGAGGAATACCAAGTGACTTGTCCATAGTATTTTGGCTCTCATTTCTCTCCTTTCTTCTATGCAGAGTTAAGCAGACTTAGGACTTCATTACTATTAGTTCTGTGGATTTGGACAAATTACATAATCTATTTTAGGCTCACTGTTCATGAAAAGTTGTTGTTAGAAGTAATGAAATAATGTGAATAAAACCTCTAATGCAGTAACTAGAAAATTATGGCCCTCAAGTCAAATCTATCCAGCTACTTATTTTTATAAATAGTTTTACTGGAATATAGCGTACTTTTGTGTTAAAATGGCAGAGCTGAATATAAGGCAGAGCCCATATGGCTCACAAAGTCTAAAATATTTACTATCTGACCCTTTAGAGGAAAAGTTTTTCAACCACTGCTTTAATGCAATGCCTAACATGATTATTTATTCTTCTTTTCTTCTTTACTTCCTTCCTTTATTCCTTCCTTCTGTCTTTCTCTCTTCTTCTCTCTCTAATCCTTTCTTCCTTCATCTCTCTCACCATTTCTTTTTTTCCTCCCTTCACTCCTTCTAGGGAAAAAAAAATGCATTGGCCACTATGTGAGCCAAGCTCTAAGCTAAATTCTCAATATGTCAATGAAACCCAATTTCTACAATGTAGTGGTAGATAGACAAGTAAAAGACAAATGCAATACAGTAAGTGTTATGATGAAATAACTGCATATAGATAGGTCTCCTAATCAGGGCCCAGGAAATCAGGGAAGGCTTCCTGGAGCAAAAGATCTGCAAGGTTAAATCTGGAAAATAAGTGGGCTTTCGTAATTAAGGAGGGAAAGAGGAGAAGAATGTTCCAGCAATCAGTATAATAATTGCAAAAGCATGATCACAGACAACACTGCTTTCCAGAACTTTAAACAGTTCAGTGTTGGGTGCTTAATGCAAAAGAATGAAGAAAAATGCAGCTAGAGAGCTGAATAGGGACCAGACTATGCACTGACTTATAAGTGATAGTCCAGAAAAATGAATTGATTATATTAAACATGTGGAGGTTTTTTTGCACCAAAGATAATCAAATTAGTCATTAAAAATATTAAGTGGTTGCAGTTTGAAAAAAGTGGATAAAGGCAAATACTGTTGACATGGAGACAAATCTGATTATTTGAAGCACTCTGAAAAAGTACACAAATTTAATGGAATTAATGTTTAGATGTGGTTTTCTAGGAATTTCATAGTTTTGTATAACAGACTCAGGAATTATCAAATCCTGTACTTCTGGAGAAGTTGCATAGAAGAAAATGCCAAATTGCAAATAAAAGCACAGCATTATTATTACTAGCATATGCAAATGTCTCATAAACCTAGAGTATAACAATTTTAATCTCATATTTTAAATGCCTACTAGGCTTCAGGAACCATTCTAAGCATTGGGTACATAGCAATGCATAAAACATTGATCCTGGTTTTATGGATAGCATGTTGTAGTTGGAGATACAACCAAAAATAAAGAAATGCATGTAGAGTTGCAAGTTGTGCTATGTTCTAAGAAAGAAAAGAACTAGGTGTAGGGTAGAATCAACATAATGTGAAGTGCCTGTTTTAGAAAGGGATATTAGTGAAGAATTCTTAAGAAGTGTCATTTTAACTGATACCTAAAGGTAAGAAGTGGACAGACAGAAAAAGGGTTACCATTTTAGGCAGAATAAATGACATCAGTATAAATGTCCAAAGAAAGGAATGAGCTGAGCCTAGCATAGTTAGGGGAATTAAAAATTATCAGTGAAGCTGGATAAAATGACTAAGAAAAAGAAATTAATGAGAAATACAGTAGATAGCATGAGCCAGATATGAAGGAACACTTAGGACTAGCACCATGATGAAATTTTTGTATAATAGGGAATTTAAAACAGGCATGTGACATAATATGACTTATAGTTATGTTTCGTTTTCTCTTCACAGATTTACATTTACTTCCCTCTACGTTACCTTGAGCTTTCCCTTGTGGCTCGGTAGTAAAGTATCCACCTGCCAATGCACGAGACGTGGGTTTGATCCTTGGGTTGGGAAAATCCTCTGGAGAAGGAAATGGCAACCCACTCTAGTATTCTTGACCTGAAAATATGATGGACAGAGGAGTCTGGTGGGCTACAGTCCAAAGAGTTGCAAAGAGTTGGACATGACTGAGTGACGCAGCACACACCCACATCCTGAAGAGTAACTGGTGAATAGCTATGGAATAATTTGTATGTTAGTTGCTCAGATGGAATAATTTGTATGTTAGTTGCTCAGTCGTGTTAGACTCTTTGTGACCCCAAGGAATGTAGCCTGCGAGGCTCCTCTGTCCGTAGAGTTCCCCAAACAACAAAACTGGAGTGGCCATGACTTTTATCAGGGCATCTTTGAGACCCAGGGATCAAGCCTGGTCTCTTGCACTGCAGGCAGATTCTTTACCATCTGAGCCAACTATGGAAGCCCATATTTGTATAGTATGAGAATTTTAGTTGTTTTGCTCAGCTGTCCTCAGTGAAGCTATTCAAGCCTTGAGTTTTCTTTTAGAAATATTTTAAATTGTTGATTTGATTTCTTTAATAGTAATTGGATTATTTGGTTTTCATTTCTTTTGTCAGTTTTGGGAGACTGAATCCAATAAAATTTGGGAAAGCAGTTTCTACTTTATTGGTATAAAGTTATACATAATATTCTCTTGTTTTTTATTTTGCACTAACTATGGAGCTATTATATTTCTTTTTGTTATTTCAAATATTACCTGTTTCATCTTTATCATTGGTCTTGCCACAAGTTTACCAACTCATACCTTTCCAAATTGGCTTGCTGAGTCCCTTACTGAATTTTTTTCTATTTCATTACTTTGTTCCTCATGTTAGTAATATATTACTCTTATTGTTTTTGGAGTTCATGTTACTAGAGGTTTTTCGTTTATTATTTAATGAAAAGAAAGCTTAGTTCACTATGCTTTCAGATTTATTTTCTAATAAATGCATTCAAGATTGAAAACTGCATCAAAGACACATAAAACAGTTTCAGCATCTTTATTATAATTAAGTTAAAAATATTTTCTAATTCCCATTATGATTATTCCATTGCTCCACATGTATTTAGGATACCATTATAAAAATTACCAAACATACAGAAATTTTCTAGTCATATTTTTCAATTAATATTTTTAAAGTGTAATAATATCAGAAAATGCCCTATGTATGATTTAAATTCCTTGAAATATTTTGAGATTTTGTTCATATTTCAGGATAATTTCATGATCTACGTAGACTTTAAAATGAATATTTTTTCTGTTTCCATGTATATTATTTCCTATATGTTCTATCAGTCCAAGCTTGTTTATAATGGTATTCAAATATTATATATTTACATTTTCTGATATCTTTATCTGATTATATATTTAAATTTAATAAATAAATAATTGTGAATTTGTCTCATAATTATGTCTTTTTAATTATAATTTATTTATTATTATTATTATTATTTTTACTTTACAATATTGCATTGGTTTTGCCACACATCAACATGAATTTGCTATGGCTGTACACGTGTTCCCAATACCTAACCCCCCTCCCACCTCCCCCGACACCATCCCTCCAGGTTATCCTAGTGCACCAGCCCCATAATATTCCAATAAGTTTAACAGATCTTTTTAAAATTTCTATATTATACACTTTTTATATTGTTTATGGTTTTAACCTTTTTACATCCTTTTGTTTTAGTGTGACTGTTATAACTACTCATAGTCTTATTGGATGTGTGCCTGGACATATATGTTTAAATTCAATCTCATAAGCTATCATTTAATTAGAAATTTTCATACATTTATATTTAGTGCAAATACTGTTAGATTTAATCTATCTTATTTTGTTAGTTATATTCATCCCATGTTTTATTTTTCATTTTCTCTCCTTTCTTCACTTTTCTTTTTTTTTTTTTTTTGAGTGTAGTGGCATGGGGGAGGGCATTAAATTTATCATCCTGGGTGTATTTTTTCCCCTCTATGTTCAATTTATAAGTAACAAAACTTTTAGCTTACTAAAGATTACTCTAAAAGTTACAGTATCTTTCTTGATCAAGTGCCTGCTCACTTTTTTAAGCAAAACTATTATGCATCTACTTTTTTTTTTTTCCTGAACAGAGAACAACATAATGATTCCCAGACACTATTGGAGTAGGTGGCATCATGCAGCTGAGTTTCCAACAATGGTATGAGAGTGGAAACTCTGCATGTCTTTTCTAGGCCAAGGTATTCCATAGAAGGTTTGATATATACAGTATGTCTTTATCCTTATGCTATCTAGATGCAGATAAAAAATTCTCAAAAGATGGAAAATGCTTTAACTCAGAAAAAGTTCTGAGCCCCTGAAGCACCTGATAGAGGAAATCTTCCACCGCCTACTGGGAACTCTTTTTAAATTTACATTAATGGTAAATAAACTTCTATGTTATTTGAATCATTATATATGTGGAAGGGTCTATTTGTTATAGCAATTAGTTTTATTCTTAATAATAAAATTGAATCTTGATTTGTCACCATCATAACTAAATAAAATATTTGTTGCTCTTTCAGCAGTCCAGTGAAAGTGATGTGACAGATAAAACATAACAGACTAGAAAACTCAGTATCTGATTTTCGAGCAAGACATTAAGTAAGACTATAAGTTGGAATCATTTCAAAGTTCATCAAAATGCCTCTCAATTCTGAAAAAGTCAAAATATTAGTAGATAGTAATTGTTATTTGCTGTGTATAGCAAGATTAAAAAAAAAAGAATAGTTTAGGGGAAAAGAAGATTTAGACAGTTTTCAAGGAGAATTGAAAGGGGCTATGGGCAGCTCCATGTGAAGCTAGTGGTAAAGAACCTTCCTCTCACTGCAGGAGACATAAAAGATGTGGAATCAATTACTGGGTCAGGAAATTCCCCTGGAGAAAGGCATGGCAACCAATTTCAGTATTCTTGCCTGGAGAAACCCATGGACAGAGGAGCCTGGTTGGCTACAGTCTAAAGTGTCACAGAGTCAGACACAACTGAAACAACACTCAGGCACTCATAGGCAGTACTGATTTTTCCATCTATTCTCCTTATCTCACTTCTTTCCTTTTGCTTTTACCAGTAGAATGTTATTTCATGTGATAATGAATCTCATTCTCACTGCTAGATCAGAGTAGGGCTGGCATGGAATGAGAGAGACAAATTGAAAGAGGATTTCAATAATAAAGACTAGGGAAACTGATCACTTAAAATAAGTGTTATTTGTTGTTTTTCCCTTGCTGCTTTTAATATTTGTTCTTTGTGTTTGGTCTTTGTTAGTTTGATTAAAATATGTCTTGGGGTGTTTCACCTTGGGTTTATCCTGTTTGGCACTCTCTGGGTTTCTTGGACTTGGGTGATTATTTCCTTCCCCATTTTAGGGAAGTTTTCAACTATTGTCTCCTCAAGTATTTTCTCATGGTCTTTCTTTTTGTCTTCTTCTTCTGGGACTCCTATAATTCGAATGTTGGAGCGTTTCATATTGTCTTGGAGGTCTCTGAGGTTGTCCTCATTTCTTTTAATCCGTCTTTCTTTTTCCCTCGCTGATTCATTTATTTCTACCATTCTATCTTCTATTTCACTAATCCTATCTTCTGCCTCCAATATTCTGCTATTTGTAGCCTCCAGAGTGTTTCTGATCTCATTTACTGCATTATTCATTATATGTTGACTCTTTTTATTTCTTCTAGGTCCTTGTTAAACCTTTCTTGCATCTTCTCAGTCCTTGACCCCAGGCAATTTATCTGTGATTCCATTTTGATTTCAAGATTTTGGATCATTTTCACTATCAGTATTTGGAATTCTTTCTCAGGTAGATTCCCTATCTCTTCCTCTTTTGTTTGGTTTGGTGGGCATGTCTCCTGTTCCTTTACCTGCTGGGTATTCCTCTGTCTCTTCATCCTGGTTATATTGCTGCATTTGTGGTGGCTTTTCTATATTCTGGGAATTTGTGGAGTTCTCTTTATTATAGAGCTTCCTCTCTGTGATTGGGGTTATATCAGTGGCTTGTCAAAGTTTCTTGATCAGGGAGGCTTGTGTTGGAGTTCTGGTGGGTGGATCTGGATTTCCTCTCTCTGGAGTGCTGTGACGTGTGAAGTAATGGGTTATGAGACGTCAATGGTTTTGGAGTATTTTGAGTTGCCTGTGTATTGAAGCTCAGGGGCTTGTTCTTGTGTTGCTGGAGAATTTGTGTGGTATGTCTTGCTCTGGAGCTTGTTGGCCCTTGGGCAGTGCTCAGTTTTAGTATAGGTATGAAGGCGTTTGATGAGCTCTAATTGGATAATGTTCCCTGTATTCAGGAATTTGTTGATGATCTCAGGGTTTGGAATTACGCCTCCTGATTCTGGTTTTCAGATTTATTTTTACAATAGCCTCATGATTTCTCCATCTATTCAGCACTAATGTTAAAACATCTAGGTTAATGATGATAGGTTTCTTCACCTTGAGGGTCGTCTCTAGAGGATCGGTGAGTTACTTGGAACCGATTATACAGAGTGAAGTAAGCCAGAAAGAAAAACACCAATACAGTATACTGACACATATATATGGAATTTAGAAGACAGTAATGATGACCCTATATGTGAGACAACAAAGAGACACAGAGGTATAGAGTGGACTTTTGAACTCTGAGGGAGAGGGAAAGGGTGGGATGGTTTGGGAGAATGGCAATGAAACGTGTATATTTTCTTGTAAGAAACGAAGCGCCAATCTATGTTCAATGTAGGATGCAGGATGCATGGGGCTGATGCACAGGATGATTCAAGTAGAGGATGTGGGGTGGGAGGTGGGAGGGGGCTTCGGCATTGGGAGATTGTGTTCACCTATGGCTGATTCGTGTCAATGAATGGCAAAACAAATATAGTATTGTAATTAAAAAAATAAATAAATTTAATAAAAAAGAAAATAAATAAAATAAAATAAGTGGCTATAGAAGAGGGAATAAATATTTTAATATATATTAAGGAGATAAATTCTATACTGAAGACCCATGAGTTAATTAAAAATGGAAACAGAAGAAGGGATCAGAAATCAAAAGGATTATTGCCAAGATTCTCATGAGCACTGGACTATTGGTGGTGACATTTCCTTAGGGGGAAAAGAGAGAGAAGCACAAAATTATGAAAGAAAATTGAGAGTTCAATTTTGGTTCTATATATCTTAAATTCCCTTGAGTTCAAACACAACCATGTTACAGTGCTACATGCCAAAGCCTTTGATTGTGTGCATCACAACAAACTGTGGAAAATTCTTCAAGAGATAGGAATACCAGACCACCTTACCTGCCTCCTGAGAAATCTGTGTGCAGGTCAAGAAGCAACAGTTAGAACTGGACATGGAACAGACTGGTTCCAAATCGAGAAAGGAGTACACCAAGGTTGCATATTGTCACCCTGCTTGTTTAACTTTTATGCAGAGTACATCATGAGAAATGCTGGACTGATGAAGCACAAGCTGGAATCAAGATTTCCAGGAGAAATATCAGTAACCTCAGATATGCAGATGACACCACCCATATGGCAGAAAATGAAGAACTAAAGAGCCTCTTGATGAAAGTGAAAGAGGAGTGTGAAAAAAGTTGGCTTAATGCTCACCATTCAGAAGACTAAGATCATGGCACCTGGTTCAGTCACTTCATGCAAGTAGATGGGGAAACAATGAAAACAGTGATAGACTTTAATTTTTGGCTCCCAAATCACTGCAGATGGTGACTGCAGCCATGAAATTAAAAGACGCTTGCTCCTTGGAAGAAAAGTTATGACCAATCTAGACAGCATATTAAAAACAGAGACATTACTTTGCCAATAAAGGTCTAGTCAAAGCTATGATTTTTCCAGTAGTCATGTATGGATGTGAGAGTTGGACTGTGAAGAAAGCTGAGCACCGAAGAACTGACGCTTTTGGACTGCAAGGAAATCCAACCAGTCCATCCTAAAGGAAATCAGTTCTGAATATTCGTTGGAAGTTCTGATGCTGAAGCTGAACTCCAATACTTTGGCCACCTGATGCAAAGACCTGATTCATTTGAAAAGACCCTGATACTGGGAAAAATTGAAGGGAGGAGAAGATGGGGATGACAGAGGATGAGATGGTTGAATGGCATTGCCAACTCAATGGACATGAGATTGAGTAAACTCTGGGAGTTGGTGATGGACAGGGAGGCCTGGCGTGCTGCAGTCCATGGGGTCACAAAGGGTTGGCCATGACTGAGTGACTGAACTGAACTGAATTAATATTATTAGCTGTCTGTAAGGCAAAGGAACCCAAAGCAAGGAATAAGGTTTTAACACAAATGAAAAATAAATAAGTAAAAAGAGAAACCAGAAGGCATCACATTTGATCATATACAGGAATTTTGTCAGTTAGTGAACAGGGGTCCATCAGCAAACTAGACTTTTCCATCAGAATTATAATATCTCTTATTTTGAGAGAAGTAAGAAATAACAGAATTATCTTAAGTGGGTTTGTAGAGAGACAGAAATGTCTCCCCTGACATGAAATATAGATGAGTTGTGATTGTGATAGGTTTGATTTCAAGGATGAGGGAGGAATAAGGGAAGGTAACTAGTTAAGTTTGATTTAGGGTGCCCTCTTTGGATTAGATATGCTGAACTGAACAAAAGAGACAGTAGTGAGTGCCATGGCAGAATAAAGATGCAGACTTTCTTTCAAAATAGACCCAGTGGAATATCATATGAAGCCGTCATTGGGTTTAGTAACTGAAACTCTGAAATAGACTCTAGCTATAACTATAGCTTATAGTTTCTAGCTTCCCTGGTGTCTCAGATGGTAAAGTGTCTGCCTGCAAAGCAGGAGACCTGGGTTTGATCTCTGGGTCAGGAAGATCCCCTAAAGAAGGAAATGGCAACCCATTCCTGTATTCTTACCTGGAAAATTCCATGGATGGAGGAGGAGTCTGGTAAGCTACAGTCCATGGGGTCAGAAAGAGTTGGACACGACTGAGTGACTTCACTTTCTTTCTTTCTTTATAACTATTTTAGTTCAGCATATAAGTAAAAACTGAGTCCTAGTACACTGAGTTGGCCAAAAGGTTGGAAGTGGAAAAAGCTCAATGAATCTTTTCGGCCAACCCAATATTGCCTTTTTTTTTTTTTTTTTTTTTTTTTGAGGTGGGCAACAAATGAAGATGGGTAGCAGTTAGAGGAGAAGGGTAGTAGGAGCATGTGGTATCATGACAACAGAGAAATGGAGCATTTTAAGGAAAGATGAACATTTAAACATAACATAAAAAGGAGAGATTACATTCTTTGATATTCTGAGCGTGATAAACTCTAAGTGTCCCCTGCATTTAGCAACAATTAGAACCACAGTGATCTGAGTAAAAGAACACGTTTAGTGTGAGGCTGAGGAGTTACAGCCAGATTTTTATCAGTTCAGTTCAGTTCAGTCGCTCAGTCGTGTCCGACTCTTTGCGACCCCATGAATCTCAGCACGCCAGGTCTCCCTGTCCATCACCAACTCCCGGAGTTCACTCAGACTCGCGTCCATCGAATTTGAAGAATAATGCAAAAGTGAATAGATTCAATAAATGTAAGTTCTTCCCTTTTTTTCTCTCTCTCCTAGGCCATAACAATGTTCAGAATTGATGGGGGAAGCACCTTCCCATTCTCATTTATTTCAGACTCTCCCAAACCTTAATGCCTCAAGTTCTGAAGATGAGAGCAAAAGATTAAAAGGAACACACACCTGCCTAAGTTTTTCTTGAAATCTGTGTGAGTTTTAATAAAGTGATAATTTTAAAATCTTATAACAGACTGAAATTTATTTAAAGTATTATACTTTAATCAAAAAATTTTATTCATTCTCTTGAAATCATTTAAAAAATATTTTGATTTGCATTGGAAATTGCATGAGTTACATTTATTTATATATCTGTTTATTGCTTTCCCACACAAACACAAAAATAACCCAGCTGTGATTACATATTACTGACTGTTTATAAGTTGCAAATCTGCTCCCTAAAACTTCTTGGCACAACTCCAAGGAGCCATGTATACTCTCTGAACTGTTTTTATAAAAGGTACTTTTATTTAAAAGACATGTATTATACATATACAGTATATACTAGGGTTAGTTGAGGACATAGAATTTTAAATTAGCACAATAGCTAGATGAATCTCTAAGGGCTTTATCAAAAATAATGGTTCCAGCCACCTTATGGCATTTCATCAACAATTTTCTTTGGGATAAATTCTTCAAGCCATCATGCTTTCTTATAGGCACTTAACATCTATCTAAGAAATCATAGTTCTCTTTTTTTTTTTTTTTTGCTTCATTTGACAATATATAACTTTATTTTAAGATGCAGCTTTTATCATAGATGTTTTCAAGAAGTAATTTATACGTTTGAATCAGCTCAAGTCAGCACTTACTGACTTTTTATGTTTACATGATTTTATGTTTTCTTGAACAACCTAAGTATATTTAACCCAGTATATAACGCATCCTTTTAAAAAAAAAAAAAAATCTGAATAACAATGACCCCATTTCACTAAGTTCTTTTCTTGTAAAGTACGTAATCTTTTTTTTTTTTTTTTTTAATCCTTTAACCTGACCAACACCAAGGACAGTTTACAGACTTCCTTGATTCAAGGCACTTTTGCTACAGGAGAAAAGTGAAGATATACTTTCCTTCAAGGGTAACAAGCCTGGAGTTCAGAGTATGGAATATATTTTTGTCTTGTAGGAAAACTTTTTTAATTTGTTTTAGAATAAAGCAAAATTTGTCACTCTAGCTATCTGACTATATAAAAAATTTGTATGCAAAATTTACATGGTGCCCTCCCCAATTTTTAAGCTTTTGGTTGTTCACTTATTTTTTTCTTTTCTATGGCCTTTTAATAACCATTCAGTGAAAATTTTAGAAGCCTTAAGTCATGTTGATTAATTACCCTTTCTTGACACCTATTGATTCTTTACATGACTTCCTTAACTTCTGGCATTTTTACTAAAAGTTTTGTGAATTCCAACAAAATATACAGATTATATGTTCTTATTAATTTCATGACTTTTCTTATGAGATATCAGTTTATCTTAAACCATTAATAACCAAATGTCCTGTTAATGCTCCTTATCATTTTGACAGTCTTGAAAACTAGATACATTGACAAATTTTATTTGAAACCATGATTTCAAATAAAAATAGAAAATTATGATCTTAGTTTATCACTTACTATTTTGTCTTCTAACCTTCTGCCCATTGTTTCAGACTTCTGTTTTGTTTTCTCAACAATTTCAAAATAGAGGAATTGTTCAAAAAATTATTTCAGTCCTCTCTTCATTTATTTTTGCATTCTTTCTATGGGTAATTGCATCCACAACAATGATCTGATTGGCAGTGATTTCTTAATTATGCTTCTAGCCTCTACTTATGCTTTTTTTTTTTTTTTTTAATCTGCACTCTCATTAAAGTACTACTGGGCATATTTGTCCTAATATCCTTCCTGTATACACCTGCTAGTCCTGTTTTCTATCAATTTCATCATCTTCAGAACTGCTAATCCTGTTTTCTGTCAACTTCATCATCTTCAGAACTACATCAACTTCCGAAAGGTATAGAAAAATATTAGGAATACACTGAGGAACTATGGGGACATAGTAAGTCTCACATTTACCTGAAAACTATAATTTGAATAGACTTTCCTCTGCAAGTCTGAATTGTTGGCCTCAATCCTTATTTTTACTAAGAAAATACAAACAATTTTTAAATGGTCATTTTCTTATTACCAGCTTTAGCAAAAGCCCTCAGTATGCAAATCTGCTGCCATCTTTACATGGTCAGTGCACAAATTCTCCAGGTTTCTATTAAAAACAAACCTCCTCCATGTGCTTTGGATCCCATCTAATACCACCAACACAGAAACCTTGTTTCTACTCTTTATTGTATCATTTCTATCATTCCAGGGACATATTCATGTCTTAAAGGGAAAAAGCACTTCCAGAAAAACATCTATTTCTGCTTTATTGACTATACCAAAGCCTTTGACTGTGTGGATCACAAAAAACTGTGGAAAATTCTGAAAGAGATGGAGATACCAGACCACCTGACCTGCCTCTTGATAAATCTGTACGCATGACAGGAAGCCACAGTTACAACTGGACATTGAACAACAGACTGGTTCCAAATAGGAAAAGGAGTACGTCAAGGCTGTATATTGTCACTCTGCTTATTTACTTATATGCAGAGTACATCATGAGAAATGCTGGACTAGAAGAAACACAAGCTGGAATCAAGATTGCCGGGAGAAATATCAATCACCTCAGATATGGAGATGACACTACCCTTATGGCAGAAAGTGAAGAGGAACTAAATAAATGTTTTGATGAGAGTGAAAGAGGAGAGTGAAAAAGCTGGATTAAAGCTCAGAAGATCATGGCATGTGGTCCCATCACTTCATGGGAAATAGATGGGGAAACAGTGGAAACAGTGTCAGGCTTTATTTTGGGAGGCTCCAAAATCACTGCAGATGGTGACTGCAGCCATGAAATTAAATGACGCTTACTCCTTGGAAGAAAAGTTATGATCAAACTAGCTAGCATATTCAAAAGCAGAGACATTACTTTGCTGACTAAGGTCCGTCTAGTCCAGGCTATGGTTTTTCCTGTGGTCATGTATGGATGTGAGAGTTGGACTGTGAAGAAGGCTGAGTGCCAAAGAATTGATGCTTTTGAGCTGTGGTGTTGGAGAAAACTCTTGAGAGTCCCTTGGACTGCAAGGAAATCCAACCAGTCCATTCCAAAGGAGATCAACCCTGGGATTTCTTTGGAAGGAATGATGCTAAAGCTGAAACTCCAGTACTTTGGCCACCTCATGTGAAGAGTTGACTCATTGGAAAAGACTCTGACACTGGGAGGGATTGGGGGCAGGAGGAGAAGGGGACAACAGAGGATGAGATGGCTGGATGACATCACTGACTCAGTGGACGTTGAGTCTGAGTGAACTCCGGTCCGGGAGGTGGTGATGGACAGGGAGGCCTGGCATGCTGCGATTCATGGGGTCGCAAAAGCTCAGTCGTGTCCAACTGTTTGCGACCCCATGAATCGCAGCATGCCAGGCCTTCCTGTCCATCACCACCTCCCGGAATTCACTCAGACTCGTGTCCATCGAGTCAGTGATGTCATCCAGCCATCTCATCCTCTGTTGTCCCCTTCTCCTCCTGCCCCCAATCCCTCCCAGTGTCAGAGTCTTTTCCAGTGAGTCAAATCTTCACATGAGGTGGCCAGAGTACTGGAGCTTCTACCTTCTACTTCCTGTGCTCCCCTTTTGAATAGAATTCCAGAGTTGCATCTAGACTTGATCCTTACTACCTTGTCTCCTGTTCAACCATAAACGACTCTACTAGACCTTTCATTCCCTGTACTGAACTGAAATCACTTTTGTTCAAGATGCCAATGAATCTATCCTACTGATCCAAGCCTTCAGATAATTCTCTTCCCTCATTTTACTCATACTCACAGCAATTTTCAACCACCAATCAATTTTTCTCAAAACACCTTTTTTTTCTCTTTGACAACACAGCACTACTGATCTCCCTCCTATTACATTGAGCACTCTATTTTTCAACTTTATTGCCCAATTCATCTTTTCCTGACCTCTAAAATGAGAGACTTCCAGAGTGCTGTGCTCTTTCTTCCTATACTTACTTCCCAGATTGTCTCATCTAATCACATGGCTTTAATCATCATTTATCAGTAATAATAATAATAACAGATAATAAACACTGTTATAATTAATGGCTGGTAATTCAACTGAGTGGTACTTCCCCAGTGGTTCAGTGGTAAAGAATCCGCCTGCAATGCAGGAGACACAGAAGACCTGGGTTCTATCATTGAGTGAGAAAGATCCCTAAAAGATGAAATGGCAACCCATTCCAGTATTCTTGCTAGGAAAAGCCCACAGACAAAGGAACTTGTTGAGTACAGTCCATAGGGTTGCAAAGAGTCAGACATGATTGAGCATGTACACAATGAAACTGAGTACTAAAGAAATAGAGTATCTTGGCCATATTTGTAAAACTAGTACATAGTAGGTCAGGGATTCAAATTCTGGCAGTCTCCCAAGCACATATTATTAGCTATTACACTCTACCAAGGGTAGAGTTTCAGTCTTGACCCTGTGTTGAGCTCCAGAGTCTTCCCGATATCTTACTAAACATTTCCATTTGAATGCTTCAGACATATCTAAAACCTAAACATACACAAAATTGACTTTTGCCTTCCTTCTAAACTCACTGTACTGTTCTCATCTTCCCCACTTGCAGGATAGAGCCTCTAATTTTTGGAATTCTACTATTCTGTTTTCAAAACACAGGCATTCTGACTATAATTCTTATGTATTCCAAAATCAGGTTCTTTTCCCTTACTTTTTCCTTCTCTAGAAATGTTCTTCCCCAAGACTTTATGTGACTTGTACTTTCATTTTATTTTGATCGTACTTAATGTTATATGCTCCAAAATAACACTCCCAGATGTATTTAGTGACTGCACTGCCCTTTTTACTTAGTCTTTTTCTGTCCAGCTGACTTTTATTTTTCTTCTTAATGCTTATCACCATCTATAATTCAACATATGTTTTTAGTTGCTTATCATCTCTCTCTCTATTAAAAGGAAAGTTCTTTTAAGAAAATCCTGGTTAAGTTATTCCCATTGTCAAGTTATTCCCCTGGTGAAGTTATTCTCCAAACTGTGGATCTTTTCCTAAACTCATTTTATACGTTTTGGTTTGTTTCTTGCATTCTCAGTTTTTTTTTTTTTCTCCATATCCTATTTATGTGAAAGTTCTAACAGAAATAAGATAAATATTCTTTTTTTTTTTTTTTGATGAAACTGTGATTCCTCCAGTCAAGATTTTATCCTGGTATTTTAATACAAATCCACATTTTGAACCTCTGTCATGGATTTTTTAAAATCATATTTTGCTTAGTGGTACAATATATATGCAACTGTTTTTCCTCTCACTAAATTATGTTTAATTTACATTCCAGTGAACAAACATTTGCTGACACACTCACAACTCCTTTGTATGGCTACGTTGTCATCATTTATATATCTTCCAAAGGTCTGACATGGTAATTTACATGTAGCAGTCACTCAATAAATGTTTGTGAAATTTTCATTTTTTTGAAAAATACGTCATTAATATGTTAAATCAAATAATCAGGCTCTCTTTTGTATATATGTCTGTTTATTTTTGTTTTGTATCCTGAGTTTTCCTATAGAAGAAAATGCTTGTAGCTTTCAATGTCTTTTCATCATCTTCCTTCACTGGTATATTGCCTACAGTAAATTGAAAACCAGATGATAGTTACTGCCCTCTGAGGTTATATCTGTTAAGTGACCCACATTGACTAGGTTAGATTCACAATCACTATTAAAAACCCAGCAAAGTCATGGAAGCAGTGCTTCCTCTGTCCTTAACAACTGCTTTCTTAATCTGCCTTCTCTTATTAGTGACACGCAGGCTACTGGGAGGTCTCCTATGTCCCTTGGACTTGAACTTCACATACTGATACCAGTCTCACAGATTCAGTTCAGTTCAGTTCGGTCGCTCAGTCGTGTCCAACTCTTTGCTGCCCGGTGAACCACAGCACGCCGGGCCTCCCTTTCCATCACCATCTCCCGGAGTCCACCCAAACCCATGTCCACTGAGTCAGTGAAACCATCCAACCATCTCATCCTCGGTCGTCCCCTTCTCCTCCTGCCCTCAGTCTTTCCCAGCATCAGGGTCTTTATCAATGAGTCAGCTCTTCACATCAAGTGTTTAAAGTATTGGAGTTTCAGCTTCAACACCAGTCCTAATTTGGCATAAATAACATCTGTTTTAGCCTCTTGTGATATAAGTTTTGACAAATTATCTAATGTCTTATCTAAGAGGCAGGACTAGAAGTAACATCAGAGTGGGATTTCATTTTATTTGTTGACCTAGGAGAATCCAGGATGTGTGTCAAAAATGTCAGGGTTTTTTTTTTTGGCCCACAGGAGTAAATAATTTGTCTATGTTTTTATATGTTCTAACTCTCAAAAGAGTAATAATTAAATACATATAGACAGCCACTTTTTATTGTGTCTAACATAATAAAAATCAGCTATAAATTTAAAATATAATTATGAAGTATACATTTTTCATTCAATAATTCACATCATATCTTTGTAATTACTGGGTTTGTTGAGGAGAGAGATGGAAAAAAATTGTAAAATATCCCAAGTTATTGACCTTTGAAAAGAAAATTCCTTAGGTTTCTTTGGTTGCCTTGCATTTTTCATCTAATTATGAAGTTCCTTATATTCCATAAATGCAGCCTTGGAATGAATTATCATTTGGCAGTTGTGTCACCCTATTGGCTCATACTGAAAGTGTGAGTCAGTAAATACTGTGTGTTATATGTGGATCTTTCTTAAAAACATAAACTGTAGTCTAGTCAGATTTTTGCAAGTTACGCTTATGTTTGTTTTAACTTAAATTCAAGACTCTATTCTGTTAATTTTGGCCCATAATTCTAGGCAACAAAAATTACATTTAAGTTTAATTCTGTCACCGAATGCAATATCTACCCCTTCCTATCCATATCATTTAAAAGCACAATATATAACAAGAATAGTAGACTTCCCTGGTAGTCCAGTGATTAAGAATCTGCCTGCCAAAGCAAGGGACACAAATTCAATCATGGGTCCAAAAAGATCTCACTTGTCATGGAGCAGCTAAGCCCATGAGTCACAATTATTGAAGCCAGCATGCCTGGAGTCCATGCTCAGGATAAAAGAAGCCATCACAGTGAAAAGCCACTGCATGGCAGTGAGGAGTAGCCGATGCTTGCCACAACTAGAAAAAGCCTGCATGCAGAAGTGAAAAGCAGACTCATTGCAATCGTCAGTTCAGTTCAGTTCAGTTCAGTCTCTCAGTCATGTCTGACTCTTTGTGACCCTATGAATCACAGCACGCCAGGCCTTCCTCTCCGTCACCAAATCTTGGAGTTCACTCAGACTCATGTCCATCGAGTCAGCGAAGCCATCCAGCCATCTCATCCTCTGCTGTCCCCTTCTCCTCCTGCCCCCAATCCCTGTCAGCATCAGGATCTTTTCCAATGAGTCAACTCTTCGCATGAGGTGGATACATACATATTAACACATATATACATAATTATAACAATAAATAAAATAGAAAGAAAGAACAGTTTCCACCCAGGACTTTTATGGAAACACATGGGACACAAAGCTTGGAGAAACCATTCCAGGCTGATCCCAATATATTTTTGCTGTATTACTGGAAGGGAAGCCTCAGACTTACTTCTACCATTGTCCTGGGTCCCTGGATGCCTATGTGACAGAGTTAAAGCAGGAGTTTGATCATGTTCCTCCTTGTTCAAACTTTCTCATTCCTCTCTCTCGTATAGCCACAGTATCATTCTATGATTCCTTCATAGCACTGCTAAAAGGTCACCTTCTCATTGCAGCCTACACTGAAATTCCATTGAAAGTATCAGTCATTCCTACCTCACACTGCCAATCCTATAGTTTGCATCTTTTTTTCATTTTATGCAATACTCATTATTGTTAAACATGCTATATCATTTGCTTATAATTGTATTGTATCCTCTCACAAAGGTAAGTGTTTTTGTCTGCTTGTTTCAGTACTTATGTGGCTAAATGGTATAAATAAATACATGAATTAATCCCTTTAACATCTATAAAATGTTAGAGGCTTGGAACATCAGTTCATATTTCATTTCACTATTAGAAGTAATAACAACAACAAAAAAACACATATTGAAGCTTATAATGTGCCAAGATGACACTAAGTTTCTTACATGCATTGAGTATAACTACTGATGGCAAAAAGCTATGTGTAAATACTTTCTTGATTTTGAAGATGAAGAAATGGGCACTGAGAACAGTTTTATTTTTGTTATTTCCTAAAATGTGAATTACCATTCAATAGCCAACTGACAATCAAAGTTAATGTTTTTGCAAGTAAATATTTAGTACAATTTTTCTGGCAATAAATTTAAAACAATATGTGAATATTCCTGCTTAGTATTTTTTAGTAAAAAAAATTAGAATATTCAGATGGATTAAGGTTATATCAGGACTTGGAATTTGTGGATTATAGAATAAGATCTGTTGTTAAATGACAGTAATGTTACTATTGTAATCAGGTTGATTGATGTAGATGTTAAAAATTTTCTAATTCATTTTGCACATGAATGTTAAACAATGTTAATTATACTTACAATTTAATATCAAAACCAATGTCTTTTGTCTTACCATTTAATATAAAAGCCATTTAATATAAAACTATTTCTAAAATTGATCAATCTGAAAAAGAAAAGAAAAGAAAATGAATTATGGCAACATGAAATGCAAAAGAAGCATCAGTTTAGATTTAGCTTGGTCAAATGAACTATATATACTGCCTCTGGGGCGAAATCAATCTCCTATGTAAATATGTAAGGTAGATGAGTTACCTGTGAGATGCTCTATGAAAACATTTTACATGTTTAAATGACTTTGAGGAAAATCTACATTCTCTTCCCTCTTGAAGGGCCTCAGTACATTATTATGTCCTGGAATAAGTACATATGTTGAAAACTGTGTAATGAATGACAACAACATTCTAAAAACTTAACTTTTTTCATCCCATAGAAAATGTATCCATGTGCTCTAGAGATAGTGTTCTGAGAAACTTACTCTGGAAAATGCAGGTTTGTCCATGTGAAATCATCTGAGCAGATTTAAAATGTAGTCTAATCTATTTTACATTATAGTCAACGACAATACATATTATTTATTCTTTCAGAGTCTAGGTCTACCTTGGGTGTATATGCAATTCATAGAGAAAGTGTTTGACAATACACAAGCATGTAAAACCTCCCACATATGTACAATAATTTTCAGACATCACAGTATCTGCTTAAGTAACTATGCAGATCTTGAATAAAGCTTCCCTTCTCCAAAACAAAATTAATCAGCATATTATGTAACTAATATGCTACAGTGGACAGCTATGTAGAGTCTACAAAAGGGAACAGTGCCTGGGTCTCTGTGCATAATTAAAATATTTATACCCAGGAAGGTAACATAATTTAGTAGCAACAAGTGTGAATTTTGTCAGGAAATCTGGATTCAGATTCCAGCTCTGCCAAATATTTGCTGAAAAAACAGACAACTTAACTTCTCACAGCCTCGGTTTTCTAATAAGCACAAGAGAGTAAACAGATAATAGTAATACCAAGACTACATTTAGGATCTACTTAAGAGGACATTTGATAAAAAACTGGTAATTGTAAAATATTGTACAAATTGAGCTGTTTATTGTCTGTGTCTTCTGTTAAGTGGAAAATATCAAGGCTAGTTATAAAATCTGATATATTTTACACCAAGAAAATATGTCTTTTCATTTTTGATGTTTGACCATAACACTGGCTTGAATCTTTTAGGTAAAATCACATTATTTCAATAAAAAATAAAATGTGTTATCATTTTAAAAAGCTGTTTATTATTCCTGTTTGTAAACTGGAGAGAGAGAAAGAGAGAGAAGCCATTCAAAACCATTCAAGTATAAAAGATATATACCCCTACTAAGCCTGCCAAAGCCCAAATGTAGTATAATAATCAGAATGAACTATACAGGTAAAATAATGGTGTAGAAAGTTTCAAATGATGTGAGAATAATTGCCTAGTGCATAACTATTATTTTTTATCAACAGGAGGTTTATTACTCATATTTCTGCTGGAAATATATTATGGCTATAAAATAGATTTCCTAATGGGAAAGGAAGTTATATCTAAAAGCAAAGTGGGAGTCTAAAAACACAGGAAGACTGAAAACAGGGAAAGTGCTTGATTTAATTAAAACATAGCTAAAGTTGCATATTTTTGGTATTCTGAAAGAATTCTAATTTCTTTTTGTTTAATATTTCTTACTTACCAAGCCCTGTAAAATTATTTCATGATCTATCTTTGATTCTTTGTTATATGATGAACATATTCTGGTTTGCTTCTTGTCTTCAGTGAATTGATAATCTTGATGCAGGTAAAAAAGTTTCAACAAAAAGAAAATATCATTTCAACTGGCCTGCCACAAAGTCTAAAAAATATTAAGAGTGAGAGAAAACAAGAGAAAAAGAGGTCTCTAGATTATTTTATTTGTAGCAATCTTCCATCCCAGTATTTTTAGTGTACTTATGCCTCCAAACAGGGCTTCCCTGGTGGCTCAGAGGTTAAAGTGTTTGCCTTCGATGTGGGAGACCCGGGTTCGATCCCAGGGTCGGGAAGATCTCCTGGAGAAGGAAATGGCAATCCACTCCATTATTCTTGCCTGGAGAATCCCATGGACAGAGAAGCCTAGTAGGTTACAGTCCACGGGGTCGCAAAGAGTCAGACACGACTGAGCGACTTTAACTATGCCTCCAAACATTCTACCATATTGCTCATAAAATTAGTGATCAGATATGAGGTTCAGAAAATTGTTCACCAAAGATGAAAAATAAAAAGTCTGGCTATTCTTTCACCTATATGACTCTCTACAAGTCTCTCTTGTATGACTCTCTACAAGACTTTCATTTTATCATATTTAAAATAATAAATGTGTTTCATCTTGGGCTCTAGCTCTGATTTTTCACTAGAGTGTACCTAAAGTGGCGTGTTAAGGAATTTAAGACCTTGCCTAGAGTAAATGCAAGAGTATGTAGGCATTATTAGTGCCTGCCATTAGTGAAGAAAGCAAAGTTGCTGCACAAAATTTATATATTTGCCAAACAAAATGTGTAAGGTGCATATGGCCTAGAAAGTCTTTGGATCCACACTGAATACATTTGTTCAGTCACCCAGAAGTATATGACTCTCTGTGACCCCATAAACTGCAGATCAGGCTTCCTTGTCTTTGCAATATTCTTTGGCATTTCCCCTCTTTGGGACTGGAATGAAAACTGACCTTTTCCAGTCCTGTGGTCACTGCTATTTTCTGAATTTGCTGATATAATGAGCACAGCACTTAAACAGCATCATCTTTTAGGATTTGAAATAGCTCAGCTAGAATTTTGTCACCTCCACTAGCTTTGTTCGTAGTATTGTTCTTTACCTGATTTCACACTCCAGATGTCTGGCTCTAGGAGAGTGACCACATCATCATGGTTATCTGGATCATTAAGACCTTTTTGGTATGGTTCTTCCATGTATTCTTGCCACTACTTCTTAATCTATTTTGCCTCTGTTCGGTCCTTATCATTTCTGTCCTGTATCATGCCCTCCATTGAATGAAATATTCCCTTGATATCTCCAATTTTCTTGAGGAGATCTCTAGTCTTCCCCATTCTGTTTCTCTTCTCTATTTCTTCACACTGTTCATTGAAGAAGGCCCCTCTTATCTCTCCTAGCTATTCTCTGGAAGTCTGCATTCATTTGGGTATATCTTTCCCTTTCTTGCTTGTTTTTCACAATGAGTACTACAGAATGCAAACGTAGTCAGAAATTACTATTACAAGCCTGCTCTGGGACAATTTCTTATAAATAATGAAAATAAGCTGAAATTGAGAATAAATAAAGCTCATAAAGGAATAGATAAATAAGAATAGCATTCCATGTTGCTGTTAGTGCTACAATGGTCACAAGAAAGCTGAACAAGTGTTGAATGAAAATTTACATTCAATGTTCATTGTAGACAGTATTTAAGTTTTAAGGTTCTAGAGAAAATCTACCTAGATTCAAATACTATTTCTACTGGTTCTGTGGCCCTGAATGTGTCCATACCTCAGTTTAGTCATCAAGAAAAAAATGAAAAAAGACTAGTATTTATCCCAGACTAAATGGATTTAATGAGAGAAGAGGATTAAATAAAATAACAACCACTTGATTAATGCTGTTTTCAGAAGACAACCAGTAGAAGTTGAATATATAAAGCTAGATTGTGTTAAAATTATGAAGCATTCTTTAAGTCTAGCTAAGTAATGATATTTCATCCCATTTTTAATGTTCATCACATTCTGTATTCCTGAACAATGGATATTACTAGCTTTATTACAAAAAATATGCATGTTATAAAAATTCTTGTAATGGTGAGATCCCAAACATTTTTTTCACTTGTATAGATATAGCTTATTTCAACCAAAAAAAAAAAATTGAGGGAGGATGATTAATAGCACTAAATGCATTTAATTAAAAAAATCCATGTTCAAAAGGAATCCCTCCTTGCCCTACTATACCCATACTATACCCTACTATACCCAAAGTTAGAACTTTGCTTGTAAGAAAGAAGAATGTGTTGGTGCACAGTTCAGGTCCTGGATCCAAATCTATAGTAGGAGCCAATCCTAGTGAAATTATTATTTTCAGCAGCGTTAGGTTACCCAACTTCTCAAATCTCAACTTTGAACTTTTCTATCACCATAATCTATCTTCAGTCATTCTACACATATTTTTCTGTCGTCTTCCACTCTACTCTTCATTGATTTCTTTAGTTTTACCCAACTTACTAGCCTTCTTCCATTTTTTCCCATTACAGAGGAAACTTCATGTATTTCTTTATTATTATTATTATTCCATTACACACTTATGCTCAAATCTTAAGCTAAGATCAGTCTAACTGATCATGTCTTTGTCTTTCATAACACTGAGGCTTCAGGGAAAAACCATTCAACCATACATGGTAGTGCCAATATGCGTGCATGCACGCTCAGTTGCTTCAGTTGTGTTGACTCTTTGCAACGCCATAGACTGTAGTCGCCCAGGCTCTTCTTATACATTGGATTCTCCAGGCAAGAATACTGAAGTGAGTTCCCATGCTATCCTCCAGGGAATCTTCCCTACACAGGGATCAAACCTGCATCTTCTGCATTGCAGGCAGACTTTTACCACTGACTCACTAGGGATGCCCAGTGCCAGTATACTTTATGCTTATATCTCAGCTGGGACTTTCATGTAACCTGTCTTCTTTATTAATTCTCAAATATTATACTCTCTGTATCTTCACAAACCCCTATGCCATCATTTCACTTCTGATTTTACTTGTTCTGTTCAGTTCAGTTCAGTTGCTTAGTCATCTCTGACTCTTTGCGACCCCATGGACTACAGCATGCCAGACTTGCCTGTCCATCACCAACTCCCACAGTTTGCTCAAACTCATGTCCATCTAGTCAGTGATGCCATCCAATCATCTCATCCTCTGTCATCCCCTTCTCCTCCTGCCTTCAGTCTTTCCCAGCATCAAGTTCTTTTCCAATGAGTCAGTTCTTCACATCAGGTGGCCAAAGTATTGGAGCTTCAGCATCAGTCTTTCCAGTGAATATTCAGGATTGAGTTCCTTTAGGATAGACTGATTTGATCTCCTTGAAGTCCAAGGGACTTTTAAGAGTGTTCTCCAGCTCTGCAATTCAAAAGCATCGATTCTTCTATGTTCAGCCTACTTTTTGGTCCAAATCTCCCATCCATACATGACTATTGGAAAAACCTTAGCCTATATGAACGTTTATCAGCAAAGTGATGTCTCTCCTTTTTAATACACAGTCTAGGTTTGTCATAGCTTTTCTTCCAAGGAGCAAGTGTCTTTTAATTTCATGGCTGCAGTCACCATCCACAGTGATTTTGGAGCCCAAGAAAATAAAGTCTGCCACTGCTTTTACTTTACCCCTTCTATTTTCCATGAAGTGATGGCACTGGATGTTATGGCTTTAATTTTTTGAATATTGACTTTTAAGCCAGTTTTTTTCACTCTCCTCTCATCAGGAGACTCTTTAGTTCCTCTCCACTTTCTTCTATTAAAGTGGAATCATTGTTATATCTGAGGTTATTGATATTTCTCCCAAAAATCTAAATTCCAGCTTGTGATCCATCCAGTCCAGCATTTCACATGATATACTTTGCATATAAGTTAAATAAGCAGGTTTGACAATACAGCCTTGTCATACATTCCGAATCTTGAATCAATTTTCAATGTCTGATTCTAACTGCTGCTTCTTGACCTGCATACAGGTTTCTCAGGAGACAGCTAAAATGGTCTGGTACTCTCATCTCCTCAGGAATTTTCCATAGTTATGATCCACAGTCAGCTAGGCTTTAGGTTAATGCAGAAGTAAATCTTTTCCTGGAACTCCTTTGCTTTCTCCATGATCCAATGGATGTTGGCAACTTGATCTCTAGCTCCTTGGCCTTTTATAAATCCATCTTGTACATCTGGAATTTTTCAATTCATATACCGCTGAAACCTAGCTTGAAGGATTTTGAGCATCACCTTGCTAGCATGTGAAATGAGCACAATTGTAAAGTAATATAATATTCTTTGACATTGTTTTTCTTTGGGATTAGAAATTTTCCAATCATGCTGCCACTGCAGCATTTTCCAAATTTGCTGATATATTGAGTACAGCATCTTAACAGCATCTTCTTTTAGGATTTTAAATAGCTCAGCTGGAATTCCATCACCTCTACTAACTTTGCTCATTGTAATCCTTCCTGAGGCCCTCTTGGCTAGTTATTGGTTCATTGAGTTAACAGATATTTCTCAGAACAAACCATGTACTAGAAACAGTTCTAGGCACTGTGTTAAGAACTGGGAATCAGAGAAAGGAATAAAACAAAACTGGGAACTCACAACAGTAGGCTATTCCTTTTCTGTTGAAAATCTCTTTATTTGCTTAGGACCATTAAAAAGAAGTCATAGTTAAATTAACTGGATAAAGAGGCCCTTCTAAATTTCAATATTATCTATTGAAGATGGTGGGGGTATGAGGGAAGAGAAAATATATCTTTTTCTTAACACCAATTGTGATACCTTTACGTATCAACTTGACCTGACTACAGGTGTTTTAATACTTACCAGTAGTTAAGCATTACTCTGGGTATGTCTTTGAGGGTGTTTCTGGATAAGATTAACATTCGTGTCAGTAAACAAGGTTGCCCTCCCAAATGTGGATGGACTTCATTTAATCCACTGGCAGCCTGAATAGAACAAGAAAACTTTGGTAAGCTATAAATTATTCTCTGTTCTTCTGCCTTCAGATTAAAATTTGTTGGAATTTTATCATGTGCTCTCTTGGATTTCCAGCTAGCCAACTGCAAATAGTAGAATTTCTCTGTATCCAAAACATCTGCATAAACCAATTATACAGAAGAAAAATGGCAGTCCACTCCAGGACTATTGCCTGGAAAATCCCATGGACAGAGGGGCCTGGTAGACACCAGTCTGTGGGGTCGCAAAGAGCTGGACACGACTGAGTGACTTCACTTCATATATATATATATATATATATATATATATATATATATATAGAAATATACATATATGGAATATACAGGATAAATAGATGCTTATATGCAATATGGATTCTGGTGTTTTGGAGAACCCAGGTAATATACCAGATAAGTCTGGTTATCTTGTTTTCACAGAGAATAATGGATGTAGGAGAATTAAAATTAGTCAGTTAAATATTTTGACAATCATCTCAATGAAATTAAAATATGAGGACCACTGCTTTTGAGTTCTTTCACTTGCCATACATCACCATAATAGAGTAATGTGTGATGAGCTCTACAAAGGCTTCATAATCTACCAAAAATGTTTATCACATTTGTACAGACAGTTCAAACCTGCACTAATATTGTAGCCACTAATTTTAGATGCATATTCAAATTAATAAACATGAATAAAATAAAAAATTCAATTTTTTAGTCACACTAGCTGCATTTTAAATTCTCCATAGCCATATATGGCTAGTAGCTATCATACTTAACAATAGTGATGTAGAACATTTCTATCATTGTGGTAAATTCTATTTGACATTATTGATTTAAAGCCTCAAGGGAACCTTGAGCTTTTTTTTAAAATGTAACCTGGTTTTAAGTCTTAAGGATAATAGATAACCACCCCCAAAAATTATCTTGATATGTCTATTAAAAGAAAGTGAAATATCTTCAAGTATTTTGGGCTTGAAGAGTAAAATAATAAAAGCAAACCATTATTTTAACTGCTTTTTGGTGTTTCAGTTCTTCCTAACCAATTGCTCACATATTGACATCATTTTTTTTCATAATTTTACTAGATGATGGGAAAAGTAAACTAGAATTATAACATTCACCTACGTTACTCAAACTTACATTAAGTGCCAAATTATAAATAATTCTTGACAGTTTTTCTGTGCATGCATGCTAAGTTGCTTCAGTCATGTCCAGTTCTTTGACACCCTATGGACTATAGCCTGCCAGATTCCTCTGTCCACGGGTCTTTTAGAATTCTTTAAATAGAATGAAGCACTCTTTAATAATGATAGTTCTTGTATTTTAATGAATGAAAACTTAATGTCAATTCTGTCTCACCTCTTTTTTTGCTTCAGTAATGCAAATATTATAAAGTATTGCCTTTGAGCTTTAAGACTTATGAAAGTAAATTATAGAATTTGGACACAGGAAAAACAAAAGGTAAATTGTGTTAATTATAGTTTTGCAAGGAAAGATTAAGAGTTCCTTTTTAACAATAGCATATATCCTGCCCTAAAGTTTGAAAGGTACAATCAGAAATCCTATGTGAACTTTTTAAACACTCTTTATAATTTTTTATAGAGTTACACTGAACAGACCTAATCAGAAATATTATAGGATGCTAAGCCTGAAAATGTTTTCTAAGTGAAGAATGATTTATTTGTATATAAAATGATGAAAAGTAATTAGAACTTTATTTTTAAAAATACAAAGTTAATATAGTGGAATGCCATTTCTTCTGTCATTTTGAATAAGAACAGATGTCATAATTCAAAATTTCTTACATTCCTGATGAAGAATGAACTATAATTGTTAATGATTTCTTAGTAGCTTCCAAACCCTATTTTTCTTTTTCCACTGCAATTTATCAGGATCTTTTTTCGTAAATTTTAGACCACAAGTTTACCACTTATCTATTATGCAAAGCATGGTTGTAATTCTTAGATACATTATAGTTTTATAATTCATTATAAATGGCCTCTATTTGTCTAGACATTAAAATACCTGTGCCTTCTTCTGCTACATTTCTCAAGCACTCATTACATTTCTTTTATTTGGTTGGTACATTGATCTCAGTTCTGATCCTCAATTCCAGGTTCTGGCTTTTTAATACCCAGTTTACCTAGAACAGAAAGAAGGCTGACAACTTTCATTTAACTGTCAGGTCCTTCTGGGAACCACTAGCTGCAGTAAAATGACTCTACATTGTATTTAATGATCCATGAAGATACTGAGTCCAATAAAAAAAAAGAAGTTTTCATGCCCTTATAGCTAGAAGCTGTTCTCCTCTTCTATTAAGGCTGTTTAACAGCCCACAACAACTGCCAGACATGGGGGAAAAGGTGAAATAGCTATGTAACTGAACTACTCACCTCTCATAATGAAGCATCTGTTCAAAAATATAGTGATTTCTCCTTTCTAAGGAACTGACAAGGCAAAGGTGAGCCAAGCAGTGAAATAAAGACTCAACTAAACAATGCCTGTTCTAATTGGAATAAGAAAGGAAAATAGCTTAGGAAAAAATAAGAAAATTATGGGAAGCATTTCATCAATTTAAATATTGTTCATTAGTGAGAATGAAAAGAAATATACAGTTTACCTACTGTTACAGCAATTAAGTTCCGTGCAATTTGGCAAGAATAATATTAAGCAGTAGATGAATCTTCCATTTGTTTTGTATACACAGTAAAATTCCTGTATCATTTCTACATAATATTGGAGTTTAACCTCTCTCCCAGGAATTATATTCTTCTTCCTGTGTTTGGATATAATGCCTATTAGCTTAAAAGAAAAAAAAAATTAGTAAGAAAGTAGATAGGATGGTTGGACTTTATAAACACAGATACATTTATTTTTCCAGCAAGACTTTTAACATTTTAGATTCACTTCTATTTTTATGGCTTTGCTCACCACTTAAAGAGCTCATTGATTTTCTTATACAGAAAAAATGAAGAATTAATATATATTCAGTTTATGTGTTTTAATGAAAAAAGTGGTAAATGATAACCAGTAACACTATGGTTACTGGACATGGACATTGGACATAAACTTGGGCAAATTTGGGAGATAGTGCGGATAGGCAGGACAGGTGAGCTGTTGTCCATGGGGTTGCAGAGTCAGACATGACTGGGTGACTGAACAAGAACAACAACCCTGTGATAATCAAAGACCTAGAAAAATTGCAACACTAGCTTACCTCTGTACACAAATTTCACAACATATAGGTTTGATTCTTGGGATGATAAACGTAAGTTTCCAGGAGTTGTCTTTTAAGATGTTGCTAATTTCAGGAGATAAATGTTCAGGAGTAGATGTTGCTACTGTTGAGACTGAAAGTATCACCACACGAAGATATTGTGCAGAAATAAATTTCAAAAAATTATGGGAGATTTTATGTAGAAAACAGAGCTAGGCTATAAAGGGAAGATAAAAGCAGGGCCAACATTGACTTTCTACCTAGAAGCTGAATGGATTTCTGCTCATAACTGACCCTTAGCTAGGTGTCATGATACAGGGCAAAATCTATACAAAATCTATACCATAAGACGTGACCTTATGGTTCTAAACAAGAGATTACTTTAGAGCTTGAAGTGCTCCAAGAGAGGTGAAACCTGAGTAGTCATGCTGCTGATGGGGCTATGAGGTTGTCAGGCCTTACCAACAACAGGTAATTGCTATTAAAAATTATATTCCTCAGTAAAAGGTAGGAGGATACATGGGAGAATTAATTTGATAAATAAGAAGGTGTCAAAGTTTGATTTTTGTCTATTTGCTTCTTTATTTGTGTCTATTTTGCCTGGGGCTCATCCTGTGAATGTGTTTTCCTTTCCTTTGGAATTTTCACTATAGAGATTTATTTAGGAGAGCTTTAAAGCACCTTGGCATCCTTCAGAATGATAGTATGTAGAGAATGTGGAACATAGAAATACTAACAATACCTTGGTATTAGGTTGAGCAAATGCATTTTAATTAAACCAATCAAAGTTTTCAATTTTCTCTTCATGAGAGGGTCTGTAAAGCATCTGCCTTTAGCTTGCCAAAGCAAAAGAAAACATCTACCTTACTTATAAGGAAATGTTCATGTTTGAGGCTAGATAAATCTCTCCATTCATGTAATAATTTTACATTAAGAGAACTTCTTTTGGAGGTTGAGAATTGATTCTTGCTTAAAAAAATGAAAAGCATGTTTTAGATTTGTATGGCATATGTCTGACCTTTCAAATATGTATCTAGAGATTTTTGTGGGTAATGTTGTTTATGACACATCTATCATAAGAGTTGGGCCTGCTTGGTACCTTAATGAAAAGATTTGACCCAAAATTCATATCTCCATCTAAAAATGTAGGGCATTTAAAATATCCTTTTAGTTCTTGGTTTCAATAATAGAAAATGTTTGTTTTATTGGCCACTAGCTGTATAAATATAGTCAATGTTATCTGTCCTTTAAAATTCTTAACAAGAAAACCGTTCATCTAATTTATACTGAAACATTGTACAAGGGGTTTAGTATATAATCATCTTCTAGTACCACAATAAATAGCTACTATGTATTCATAAGAAGTTATTATTAATCATCAGCTTCTTATAATGGCTATTCTATGTCTTCCTAACAGCTTCACTCTGTCAATGAAGTTATGGACTGAGCTAAGAATTTAATTAAGTGCCTGCTTTTAGAAGGAACACTTTTGTGAAGAACATGCAGACATATGCACGTAGCCAATATATAATTGCCTTATTATTTCATTGCCATAATTCTATTTTAGAACTTCCTTTAGATATCCATCTTTAAAATTAACCACATTACAGAAAGATTGAGATTTACTCCCTTTTAAAGTGCATCAAAATATCATATAAAAAGAAAAAAACTTATCAGAACACTAATTCTGCTTTAATTTGAGTTTCAGTCTTTATCCTTTCAGTTGTATCCAAGCAGCTAAATTGAAGGGAAAGTTCTGAATGCCAACCAATGCATTTTTAACCAGTGAATTAATAGAGCCAATGGAGATAAGATTTTAAAAGAAAAACGTTTTGTATATGTTAATGCAGTACATTTGGACAAGCAGAAATAATTTCATCCCATTGGTTCAAGTCATATATTTTGGTAAATATAGAAATGCTACTTCTGAAATTAATTCATGTATTTACATATACATACAGTATATATAAGCATCCCAAGGTAACCACTATTACTTTATTGATAGTATATATAGTTCTGCATGCACACTCAACTATGTTCAACATTGTGACCCCATGGACTGTAGCCTGCTTGCTCCTCTGTCCATGGTATTTTTCAGACAAGAACACTGGAAAGTGGAGTGAAAGTGTTAGTTGCTTAGTCTTGTCTGATTCCTTGTGAGCCCATGGACTGTAGTGTGCCATGCTCCTCTGTCCATGGAATTCTCCAGGCAAAAATACTAGAATGGGTAGCCATTCCCTTCTCCAGGTGATCTTCTGGACCCAAGGATCAAACTTGGGTCTCCTATACCCACATTCTTTACTGTCTGAGCCACTAGGGAAGCCCAGATATATATATACACACACATACTAGGGGCCAACTCTGTATTCAATATCCTGCTCCATACTGTATGAAGGATGGAAAAATATATGATCTAGGCTGTTCTTCAAAAGAATATACATGGACACAATACTGATTTTAAATTATAAATGATTAAATAATATACAAGAGAATTTCTAGCTAATCCCTAAATTTAGAAATAAACCTATTGTCATGAGAGTTTGAAGAAAGGAAAAAGCACTAGGTATGGAATTATTAGGAATGGTCGATGTATGCTGTAGATAGCCATCTATTAGTTAAAATATTTGGGTAGAAATAAAAACCCTGGCCAAAATCAACTTTCAGAAGTGCTGTGAGGAGATCAGCCAAGACTACAAGCAGTTAAACACTTGCAGGCTTGTACTAGGAAGTTGTGAGAAATGTGACACGAATGAAAAGAAAAAAAAAAGAGACAGACAAAAAGGAAGAAAAAGAGAGAAGGCCAAAGTCTCTGCTGATTTATTCACAGCCTAATTAAATTAAAATAAAAAATAGAATGAAAGACACTATTAAGAAAATATGTAAATTCTCTGTTGCTTCTAACAATACATTATTTGGGTTATTTTTCTCTCTTTACAATGACTCATTTATCACTGTTTCTATATTTCTTCTCTGATGAACATTGTAGCTTTTTTTTTCAAAAGTTAATTCTTAATGCTGATGGTTTAGTTTTTTATTGTTGTTTTATTTTTTGCTTTGTATTTACATTGTCTTTCTAAAACAATCCATTGATTCCCATTCCTTAAATGTTCATTTCTAATCTTTTCTTTTAATGAATGTCTAATTTGTTTCATGATTCTGTAATTCTGCAACTTCATCAAACTCTAGTCTAAATTCCTCTTCAGGAGGTGTTTTCAGCTGGGTAGAATTTTTCCATTTGCATAGGCTACCATTGTCTCTAATTCATCAGGTACAAAATAAAAATTATCATATTTTCCCAATACAATTGAACAGTCCAACTTCTTTACTTTGGTCAAATATTTTAACAGGTTATTTTTCTTTCCTATTTCTATTTTGAGTCACATTTTCCTATACATTGTGTCACCAATGAATTTACTATACTCATCCTGGCCAAGGCTTGCCCAGCACTAGTCCTTACCCACAATCATGTACACTCATGATATCAAATGTAATAATAGAAATATTACATTTTATTAAAATGTTCTTAACAAATATATTATCAAAAAGGACAATGTGGAAACAAAATGAAAGTGAAACTTTAAAAGATAATTTTATCACATTAGTTTGATTATAAGCTACAGTGAATTGAACATATTTGGGAAGTCAATGCCCATCAGATATATTGATATAGATAGCCAATTAAAATAAACTTCCAATAAAATTGAATGAAAGTAATGTTTTCACATTGTGGAAAATATTTTTATATCTTGTCAAATTTTGGTACCAACACATTTTGACATACATTTCTCAAGATAGCCAAGTGATGGATCAATCATAGTCAATATTACAGAATACTTTAAAATACAGATATATTGTATCATTATCAAAGACAAAACAGTGCAGTGAAATTTGGAAAATGTATTTTTACAAGCACATTAACTAAAGGATCTTTGATCATGATGTAATGCTTCATTCACTATTTTGAATATCCTTACACATGTTGTAATGAGATGTCAAAGAAAGTGAGGTATGTTTCACGTCAGTTCAGTCCAGTTCAGTGGCTCAGTCATGTCCGAATCTTTGCGACTCCATGGACTGAATTATTCGAGGCATCCATGTCCAACACCAGTGCCCAGAGACTACTCAGACTCATGTCTATTGAGTCGATGATGCCATCCAAACATGTCTTTCTCCCACATCTCAACTGTCCCCTTCTCCTTCCACCTTCAATTTTCACAGCATCAGGGTCTTTTCTTTTCTTTCTTTTTTTTTATTTTTTAAATTTTATTTTTACTTTATTCTACGTTACAATACTGTATTGGTTTTGCCATACATTGACATGAATCAGCCACAGGTGTACACAATCTCCCAATGCCAAAGCCCCCTCCCACCCCCAACCCGATATCATCTCTCTGGATCATCCCGTGCACCAGCCCCAAGCATCCTGTATCCTGTATTGAACATAGACTGTCGTTTCATTTCTTATATGATAGTGTACATGTTTCAATGCCATTCTCCCAAATCATCCCACCCTCTCCCTCTCCCTCAGAGGCCAAAAGTCCGTTCTATACCTCTGTGTCTCTTTTGTTGTCTCACATACAGGGTCATCATTACTATCTTTCTAAATTCCATATATATGTGTCAGTATACTGTATTGGTGTTTTTCTTTCTGGCTTCTTCACTCTGTATAATTGGCTCGAGTTTCATCCATCTCATTAGAACTGAGTCAGATTTATTCTTTTTAAGGGCTGAGCATTGTGTATATGTACCACAGCTTTCTTATCTATTCATCTGCTGATGGACATCTAGGTTGTTTCCATGTCCTGGCTATTATAAACAATGCTGCAATGAACATTGGGGTACACGTGTCTCTTTCAGTTCTGGTTTCCTCGGTGTGTATGCCCAGCAGTGGGATTGCTGGGTCATAAGGCAGTTCTATTTGCAATTTTTAAGGAATCTCCACACTGTTTTCCATAGTGGCTGTACTAGTTTGCATTCCCACCAACAGTGTAAGAGGGTTCCCTTTTCTCCACATCCTCTCCAGCATTTATTGCTTGTAGACTTTTGGATCACAGCCATTCTGACTGGCTTGAAATGGTACCTCATTGCGGTCTTGATTTGCATTTCTCTGATAATGAGTTATGTTGAACATCTTTTCATGTGTTTGTTAGCCATCTGTATGTCTTCTTTGGAGAAATGCCTATTTAGTTCTTCAGCCCATTTTTTGATTGGATCGTTTATTTTTCTGGAGTTGAGCTGCATAAGTTGCTTATAAATTTTTGAGATTAGTTGTTTATCAGTTGCTTCATTTGCTATTGTTTTCTCCCATTCAGAAGGCTGTCTTTTCACCTTACTTATAGTTTCCTTTGTTGTGCAGAAGCTTTTAATTTTAATTAGATCCCATTTGTTTATTTTTGCTTTTATTTCCATTATACTGGGAGGTGGATCATAGAGGATCCTGCTGTGATTTATGTCGGAGAGTGTTTTGCCTATGTTCTCCTCTAGGAGTTTTATAGTTTCTGGTCTTACATTTAGATCTTTCATCCATTTTGAGTTTATTTTTGTGTGTGGTGTTAGAAAGTGATCTAGTTTCATTCTTTTACAAGTGGTTGACCAGTTTTCCCAGCACCACTTGTTAAAGAGATTGTCTTTACTCCATTGTATATTCTTGCCTCGTTTGTCAAAGATAAGGTGTCCATAGGTGTGTGCATTTATCTCTGGGCTTTCTGTTTTGTTCCATTGATCTATATTTCTGTCTTTGTGCCAGTACCATACTGTCTTAATGACTGTGGCTTTGTAGTAGAGCCTGAAGTCAGGCAAGTTGATTCCTCCAGTTACATTCTTCTTTCTCAAGATTGCTTTTTGCTATTCAAGGTTTTTTGTATTTCTGTACAAATCTTGAAATTATTTGTTCTAGTTCTGTTAAAAATACTGCTGGTAGCTTGATAGGGATTGCATTGAATCTGTAGATTGCTTTGGGTAGTATATTCATTTTCACTATATTGACTCTTCTGATCCATGAACATGGTATATTTCTCCATCTATTAGTGTCCTCTTTGATTTCTTTCATCACTGTTTTGTAGTTTTTGATATATAGGTCTTTAGTTTCTTTAGGTAGGTATATTCCTAAGTATTTTATTCTTTTTGTTGCAATGGTGAATGGAATTGTTTCCTTAACTTCTTTTTCTACTTTCTCATTATTAGTGTATAGGAATGCAAGGGATTTCTGAGTGTTGATTTTATATCCTGCAACTTTACTATATTCATTGATTAGCTCTAGTAGTTTTCTGGTGGAGTCTTTAGGATTTTCTATGTAGAGGATTATGTCATCTGCAAACAGTGAGAGTTTTACTTCTTTTCCAATTTGGATTCCTTTTATTTTATTTTCTGCTCTGATTGCTGTGGCCAAAACTTCCAGAACTATATTGAATAGTAGTAGTGAAAGTGGGCACCCTTGTCTTGTTCCTGACTTTACGGGAAATACTTTCAATTTTTCACCATTGAGAATAATGTTTGCTGTGGGTTTGTCATATATAGCTTTTATTATGTTGAGGTATGTTCCTTCTATTCCTGCTTTCTGGAGAGTTTTTAATCATAAATGTATATTGAATTTTGTCAAAGGCCTTCTCTGCATCTATTGAGATAATCATATGACGAGTGAGTTTGTGCCTCAAAGAAACCTGCAAACCTCTTTGCCAGATATGCATAGTGAATCAGTTCAGATCATTTTGTCGCTCAGTCATGCTGGTTCTTTGCGACCCCATGAATCATAGCACACTAGGCCTCCCTGTCCATCATAAACTCCCAGAGTTCACTCAAACTCATGTGCATCAAGTCATTGATGACATCCAGCCATCTCATCCTCTGTCATCCCATTCTGCTGCTACCCTCAATTGCTCCCAGCATCAAAGTCTTTTCAATGAGTCAGCTCTTTGCATAGGGTGGGCAAAGCATTGGAGTTTCAGCTTCAGCATCAGTCCTTCCAATGAAAACCCAGGGCTGGTCTCCTTTAGAATGGACTGGTTGGATCTCCTTGCAGTCCAAGGAACTCTCAAGAGTCTTCTCCAACACCATAGTTCAAAACCATCAATTCTTCGGCGCTCAGCTTTCTTCACAGTCCAACTCTCACATCCATATATGACCACTGGAAAAACAATAGCCTTGACTAGATGGACCTTTGTTGACAAAGTAATATCTCTGCTTTTTAATATGCTATCTAGGTTGGTCATAACTTTTCTTCTAAGGAGTAAGCGTCTTTTAATTTTATGGCTGCAATCACCATCTGCAGTGATTTTGGAGCCCCCAAAATAAAGTCTGACACTGTTTCCACTGTTTCCCCATCTATTTCTCATGAAGTGATGCGACCAGATGCCATGATCTTAGTTTTCTGAATGTTGAGCTTTAAGCCAATTTTTTTCACTCTCCACTTTCACTTTCATCAAGAGGCTTTTTAGCTCCTCTTCACTTTCTGCCAAGGGTGGAGTCATCTGCATATTTGAGGTTATTGATATCTCTCCCAGAAACCTTGATTCCAGCTTGTGCTTCTTCCAGTTCAGCGTTTCTCATGATGTACTCTGCATAGAAGTTAAATAAGCAGGGTGACAATATACAGCCTTGACGTACTCCTTTTCCTATTTGGAACCAGTCTGTTGTTCCATGTCCAGTTCTAACTGTTGCTTCCTGAAACTTACATACAGGTTTCTCAAGAGGCAGGTCAGGTGGTCTGATAGTCCCATCTCTTTCATAACAGTATGAAAAGGCAAAATGATAGGATACTGCAAGAGGAACTCCCCAGGTCAGTAGGTGCCCAGTATGTTACAGGAGATCAGTGGAGAGATAACTCCAGAAAGAATGAAGGGATGGAGCCAAAGCAAAAACAATACCCAGTTTTGGATGGGACTGGTGATAGAAGCAAGGTCTGATGCTGTAAAGAGCAATATTACATACGAACCTGGAATGTTAGGTCCATGAATCAAGGCAAATTCAAGTGATCAAATAGAACATGGCAAGTGTGAACATTGACATTCTAGGAGTCACCAAACCAAAATGGACTGGAATGGGTGAATTTAACTCAGATGACCATTATATCTACTACCGTGGGCAGGAATCCTTTAGAAGAAATGGAGTAGCCATCATGGTCAACAAAAGAGTCTGAAATGCAGTACTTTGATGAACTCTCAAAAACAACAGAATGATCCCTGTTCATTTCCAAGGCAAACCATTCAATATCATGGTGATCCAAGCGTATGCCCCAAGCAGTAATGCTGAAGAAGATGAGGCTGAATGGTTCTATGAAGACCTACAAGACCTTTTAGAACTAACACTCAAAAAAACTGTCTTTTTCATTATAGGGGACTGGAATGCATAGTGCATAAATCATATTAAATTTTCATCAAAGACTGGGAAATCCCTAGCAATGAATAGAAGCTTGGCAGTTCATACTGCTCATAAGTAAACAATAGCCAGTGCCCCAGCTAGAAAAGTTGAACAATATGACTTACTACAACGTGTGAATAAAGCATCTTCCAAACAAAACAAAACATACATGTCCTCTTATCTAAAGATATAGCTCCCCAATGAATAAAACAAACAATAAACTAAGACTTTGGAAACATTCTTATTCTAAAGTAATTTAAAATTAAAATATAAATTGGAGAAATCAAGGCTATGATAAAATGATTATAGAGTGTAACATTTTTGTTAATGGATTTTTATTTCAACATTTTACATATTTATAAATAGGTAGGGTATTGTACGGGAGGAAGGCAATGGCACCCCACTCCAGTACTCTTGCCCGGAAAATCCCATGGACGGAGGAGCCTGGAAGGCTGCAGTCCATGGGGTTGCTAAGAGTCAGACATGACTGAGAAACTTCACTTTCACTTTTCACTTTCATGCATTGGAGAAGGAAATGGCAACTCACTCCAGTGTTTTTGCCTGGAGAATCCCAGGGACAGAGGAGCCTGGTGGGCTGCCGTCTCTGGGGTCACACAGAGTTGGACACAACTGAAGCGACTTAGCAGTAGCAGCAGCAGCAGGGTATTATACAGTTATTTTGATCAGGAAACTCTGGAAAAGAATTCATTATTTATTTCCAAGTAAAGGAGACCAGAGTAATTCTCTACAGATAAATAACGCTAGATTAATTTTTAGATAATTTTTTTGACTTATCCCACAGATTCACTCAATTATTGCCCTTGGTGAACATGCTTTTCTTTTGTTGCACATAATTAATGACCTTCAAAGTAAAAGATTAACAAAAATGCAAAGAAATCCCTAGTCAAAACATACTGATATATTATCTATGACTCTTCCTATGCTTACCCTTGTACAAGCATTACTATAATCAATATCATGTACTACTTTTTATTCTATTTTGTTCATTTTCCAATTATAGACATCTTCTTGTACTTGGGCTTCCCTGATAGCTCAGTTGGTAAAGAATATGCCTGCAATGCAGGAGACCCTGGTTCGATTCCTGGGTTGGGAAGATTCCCTGGAGAAGGGAAAGGCTACCCAATCCAGTTTTCTGGCCTGGAGAATTCCATTGACTGTATAGTCCAAGGGATCACAAAGAGTCAGACACACTGAGTAACTTTCACTTTTTCTATACCCTTTAAATATTTAACATTTTAAAATAATTATATTATCCTCCAAATATACTAATAATTACTAGTAGTCCAGGCAGTTATCTTCAAATCTTTCCTATCTCTCACACATTGAAACTGAGGAGGGCCCTTTAAGGTTCCCAGGTCCTGAGGTCTTTCTGTCCCTCATTTCTTGTAGGCAAGACACCAACCTCCCTGAGTTCTGAAGGGTGGATTGGAACACTTGCTAATGCTAATCAAGGAGGCCTTCATGCTGGGTTGCTCAGCTGTGTCTGACTCTTTTGTGATCCCAGGAACTGTCACCTGCCAGGCTTGTCTGTCCATGGTATTTTCCAGGCAAGAATACTGGAGTAGGTTGCCATTTCCTTCTTCAGGTGATCTTCCTAATCCAGGGATCAAACCCATGCCTCCTGCATTGGCAAACAGATTATTTACCACTGAGCAATCTGGGAAGCCCGATCAAGGGTGGAGAAACCAGGAAACTACCTGAGGCAAGATTAAAGAGACCAGAGAAACTCAGCAATATTAGAAGACGAATCACCTGAAATGTATTAAAGTAGTAGAAGTCCTGCTCGCACCTCCATTTTGTCAAACCCCACTTTTGACTCACTGTTAACAAAAACCCTCGTTAAGTTCTCTGGGGTTGAAATATACAGATGTTTTGTTTGTTTTTTTCCTTGAGGGCAAAGCCCAATTTGTCTCCCTTTGCCTTTCAAAAGCTATCCTTTTCTACTTCACTCAGAACTCTGTTGCCTAGATTTCATTTGGCAACAGTGTACAGATATTGGCTGCCAAGGTGGTGGTAGTAGTAAAGAACCTGTCTGCCAGTGCAAGAGACATAAGAGACATGGATTTGATCCCTTGGTCGGGAGGATCCCCTGGAGAAGGGGATGACAACCCAGTTCAGTATCCCCGCCTGGAGAATCACATAGACAGAGGAGCCTGGCAAGAAACAGTCCAAAGGACTGCAAAGAGTTGGACACGACTGAAGCTAATTAGCATGCACACACACATGTACATGGTTGGACCATAAAGAAGGCTGAGTACTGAAGAACTGATGGTTTTGAATTGTGGTGCTTGAGAAGATTATTGAGAGTCCCTTGGACAGCTAGAGGATCAAATCCTAAAGGAAATCAACCATGAATATTCACTGGAAGGGCTGCTGCTAAAGCTGAAGTTCCAATACTATGGTACCTTATGTGAAGATCTGACTTGTTGGAACAGCCTCTGATGCTAGGAAAGATGGAAGGCAAGGGGCACGGGGTGACAGAGGATGAGATGGTTGGATGGTATCACCAACTCAATGGATGTGAGTTTGAGCAAACCCCAGGAGATTGGAAAGAACAGGGAAGTGTGGAGTCCACGGGGTCTTAAAAGAGTTACATGCAACTTGGTGACTTAACAACAAGTACAGAGAGGCCAAGCTTTTGCTAAAACCATGATACATGAATTTATCACTAAAGCTTTTCAATTTTACTCTCTATATAGCTCTCTCAGATGTGCCTTGTCCTATTCTTTCCAACCAAGTTGCCCTATGTTTAGGTTTACCATCATCTCTCACTAAGAGTTCCTTATCTGCTTTTTAAAAATTTGCTTTCTGTTTTGGTCAAATCCATTCTTTACTCAACTACTAAAGGCTGTTTCATAACATGTAAAAGTAAATAGATTTTAAATCATAATGTTATTATAAAGAACCAAGAAAATAAAAACCTTGCTGCCAATTAAATAACAATATAATATAATCAGCTAGAGTATTTTTGCCTAATGTGTATTTTAAACTCATTTATACATAGTTTTATCATGCTGCACTCTTGTGCGGATAAATACATGCAAAAACAAATGGTTACAGAATTCCTAAATCATCTTCACATTTATAGTCCAACTCTTCTGAGTCAAGTTTTAGCTTATAGTTTTTGAATATGTGTTTTTCCATTCAATATTGTTGCCTGTGCTATCCAGAGCCTGCCAAAGCGAACAATGCAAAGAAATAGAAGGAAATAATACAATAGGACAGACTAGAGATCTCTTCAAGAAAATTCAAGATACCAAGGGAACATTTCATATGGAGATAGGCACAATAAAGGACAGAAATGATATGGATCTAACAGAAGCAGAAGACATTAAGAAGAGGCAGCAAGACTACACAAATGAACTATACAAAAACTGATCTACATGACACAGATAGCCACGATGGTGTAATCACTCACACAAAGCCAGACATCTTGGAGTGTGAAGTCAAGTGGGCCTTAGGAAGCAGCACTACAAAGCTAGTAGAGGTGATGGAACTCTAGCGGAGCTTCAAGCCCTAAAATAAATAAATAAATAAAATGATGCTGTTAACGTGCTGCACTCAATATGCCAGCAAATTTGGGAAACTCAGCAGTGGCCACAGGACTGAAAAAAATCAGTTTTCATTCCAATGCCAAAGAAAGGCAGTGTTAACCAATGTTTAAACTACAACACAATTGCACTCATTTCACATAATAGCAAAAAAGGCTCAAAATTCTCTAAGTCAGGCTTCAGCAGTACCTGAACCAGGAACTTCCAGATGTTCAAGGTGGATATAGAAGAGGCATAGGAACCAGAGATCAAATTCCCAACATCTACCGAATCATAGAAAAAGCAAGAGAATTCTAGAAAAAAAAAAAATCTACTACTGCTTCATTGACTACACCAAAACCTTTGATTATGTGGATCACAACAAACTGTAGGATATTCTGAAAGAGATGAGAATACCAGACAACCTCACCTACCTCCTGAGAAACCTGTATGCGGGTCAAGAAGCAACAGTTAGAACTGGACATGGAACAATGGACTAGTTACAAACTGTAAAAGGAGTATATCAATTCTGTATATTGTCATCCTGCTTATTTAACTTACATGCACAGTACATCATGTGGAATGCTGTGTTGGATGAAGCACAAGCTGGAATCAAGATTGTAGGGAGAAATGTTAATAACCTCAGATATGTAGATGATTCCACCCTTATGGCAGAAAGTAAAAACTGGAGAGCCTCTTGATGAAGGTGAAAGAGGAGAATGAAAAGTTGGCTTATTTTCAACAGCAAAAAACAAAGAATTGCATCTGGTACCATCATTTCATGGCAAAGAGATGGGGAAACAATAGATACGGTGACAGAGTTTTGGGCTCCAAAATCACTACAGATGATAACTGCAGCCATGAAATTAAAAGATACTTGTTCTTTGGAAGAAAAGCTATGACAAACCTAGAGACCATATTAAAAAGCAGAGACATTACCTTACCGACAAAGGTCCGTCTAGTCAAAGCTATGGTTTTTCTAGTAGTCATGTATGGATGTGAGAGTTGGACCATAAAGAAAGCTGAATACTGAAGAACTGATGCTTTTGAACTGTGGTGTTTAGAAGACTCTTGAGAGTCCCTTGCACTGCAATAAAATCAAACCAGTCAATCCTAAAGGAAATCAGTCCTGAATATTTATTGGAAGGACTGATGTTGAAGCTGAAGCTCCATTACTTTGACCACCTGATTCGAAGAACTGACTCATTGGAAAATACCTTGATACTGGGAAAGACTGAAGGCAGGAGAAGAAAGAGATGACAGAGGATGAGATGCTTGGATGGCATTAGTGATTTGATGGACATGAGTTTGAGCAAGGTGCAAGAGTTGATGATAGACAGGGAAGCCTGCTGTGCTGCAGTCCCATGGGGTCGCAAAGAGTCAGATGGTACTGAACCACTGAACTGAACTGGATGGTATTGAACTCTACCTTCACCAAAACTTTATATATTGACCTTCCTCCTACTGCCTCTTTGGAGCAGTCTCTCAGAGCCATTTAAAGTGCTGCCTCCTAGGCTGCAGTCCTCATTTAGCACCAAATAAAACTTAACTTGCAAATCTCAAGTAGTATGTCCTTTTAAGTCAACACCTCAGAGGAGGGCATGGCAACCCACTCCAGTATTCTTGCCAGGAGAGTCTTCTGGACGGAGGAGCCTGGCAGGCTACAGTCTGTAGCATCACAAAGAGTTGGACATGACTGAAGTGGCTGAGTATGCACTCATCTGAGCAAATGCCCAAAAACTAAATCCAGTGAGTGACCCTAGGAATTAGATTAAGTTCATGAGAGAGTTCTTGCCAATCTCATTTCCTAGACTAAATTTGCCATTTTACTTCTATTTGCCTAGGCCATTGTCAGGACTTTCATTACAGATGATTACAAATCTCTGGTCTCTGTAATAAACAGTTTGGGAACTCTAGTAGCTTTTCTTCACGCAAAGAAGCATGAATTGTGACTACCTCCAAGAACCAGCACACAAACAAAAGTTTACAATTTAACACTTCTATAATATGAGTCTAGTTGTTTTGTGTATCATAGGCTTACAAAAACTCTCCATAAATAGTATCACCCTGTTTTGTAAATTTTCATATCTCTTTTTGAGAAGACAAATACCATATGCCCAATATTAATGAAAATTATAAGCTGACATATAACTTATATTGGCTAAAATAAACTATTTTAAAGAATTTCTATATCCCCCATTTTCTAAAAGTTAAAAATAGCATCATATTCGACCAAAAATATATTTATGCCTTACTACACATTATATTCAATTTTCTTCCATATCTCCTCTGTTAATTTCACTGGTAAATTAAAATACAGCAACTATTTTAATCTGTATATTTTCATATTAAACACATGCTTTATATGTGAAATAAGCAGAATAAGAGTTGCTTGGTAAATTAATAAATAATTAGTTAAATTTATCTTCCATCTTTGGGGCTCCAAAATCACTGCAGATGGTGACTGCAGCCATGAGGTTAAAAGACATTTGCTCCTTGGAAGAAAAACTGTGACCAACCTAGGCAGCATATTACAAAGCAGAGAATTACTTTGCCAACAAAAGTCTCTCAAGTCAAAGCTATGGTCTTTCCAGTAGTCATGTATGGATGTGAGTATTGGACTATAAAGAAAGATAAGCATCAAAGGACTGATGCTTTTGAACTGTGATGTTGAAGAAGACTCTTAAGAGTCCCTTGGACTGCAAGGAGATCCAGCCAGTCCATCCTAAAGGGAATCAGTCCTGAATATTCATTAGAAGGACTGATGCTGAGGCTGAAACTCCAATACTTTGGCCACCTGATGTGAAGAGCGGACTCATTTGAGAAGACCCTGATCCTGGAAAATATTGAAGGTAGGAGGAGAAGGGGATGATAGAGGATGAGATGGTTGGATGGCATCACTGATTCAATGGACATGAGTTTGAGTAAATTCCTGTAGTTGACGATGGACAAGGAAGACTGGCATGCTGCAGTCCATGGGGTTGCAAATAGTAAGACACGACTGATCAACTGAACTGAACTGATTAGTCAGTTCTTTGCATCAGGTGACCAAAGTATTGGAGCTTCAGCTTCGACAACAGTCCTCCCAGTGAATATTCAGGACTGGTTTCCTTTAGGATTGACTGATTTGATTTTCTTGCAGTCTAAGAGACTCTCAAGAGTCTTTCCAACAACGCAATTCAAAAACATCAATTCTTCGGTGCTTAGCTTTCTTTATGGAAGTTATTGAAGTATATGGAGATTTATGGAAGCTTTCTTTATGGAAGTTTAACTTCCATAGTTAAACAAATACAGCATTCACACCAATAATGATGAAACTAGAATGTAAAACTATATCTTAAATTTTACCTAGAGTGTTCATTGTTAAAATGCTGATCTTGCTATATAATAGTGAAACAGGAAGCAGACAGGGCACAATCTTTAAAAGAATAATGTAATCCGAGGACATGACATAAACTGATTAGAACCAAATAGGTCCAAGATGGCAGACAAATTGACTTCCAATAGACTTTCATCCTCTGTATACCTCAATGTAACACTCAACAAGCTAAATGACACCCACACACATCATGTTAATTCCAAAGCTGACCATAAATTTCAAAAAGTGGTCAGTGGGCTAATCTTGGAGACTCCATCCCTTTCCCAAAATAGCTGAAATACTCCTCGAAGTTATTGGCCCATGAAACTACCCATCTCTATAAAAACAAGGGCTTCGCAGGGGTCTCAGTGGTAAAGAATCTGCCTACCAATGCAGGAACTACAGGAGACACAGGTTCAATCCTTAGGTTACAAAGATCCTCTGAAGAGGAAAAGGCCACCTGCTCCAGTATTCTTGCTGGAATAATGCCATGAACAGAGAAGCCTGGTGGGCTACAGCCCATGGGGTTGCAAAGAATCAGACATGACTGAGTACAAAAAATTTGACAACCTGGTGCCACTCTCACCTTCTGAGATAGTTCACACTCTGTCTGTGGAGTGTATTTCCTTTAAATAAACCACTTCACCTATCACTTTGTCTCCCACTGAACTCTGTGATGAGACATCAAGAATATGAGCTTTGTTAAGTCCTAAGACTGGGTAATGTGATCTCAGTTAAAAGAATGTAGGTTCTGAGAAAAGCAAATATCAGTAGCATTGAAATATATACATTACCATGTGTGAAAGAGATAGCCATTGAGAAGTTGCCATATAACACAGAGAGATCAGCCTGGTGCTCTGTGATGACCTACAGGGATGAGATGGGAGGATGGAATGGGTGGGAGCTTCAAGAGAAAGAGGATATATGTATACTTATCGCTGATTCACGGTGTTTTATGGCAGAAAGCAACACAATATTGTAAAGCAAAAAATAAGAAAAAAAGAACATGTTCTGAGAAAGAGATATTGTATATTAATGCATATATATGCATATATATGGCAGAAAGTGAAGAGGAACTAAAAAGCCTCTTGATGAAGGTGAAAGTGGAGAGTGAAAAAGTTGGCTTAAAGCTCAACATTCAGAAAAGGAAGATCATGGCATCTGGTCCCATCACTTACGTCATGGGAATTAGATGGGGAAACAGTGTCAGACTTTATTTGGGGGAAGGGGGCTCCAAAATCACTGCAGATGGTGACTGCAGCCATGAAATTAAAAGACGCTTACTCCTTGGAAGAAAAGTTATGACCAATCTAGATAGCATATTCAAAAGCAGAGACATTACTTTGCTGATTAACGTCCATCTAGTCAAGGCTATGGTTTTTCCTGTGGTCGTGTATGGATGTGCAAGTTGGACTGTGAAGAAGGCTGAGCACCGAAGAATTGATGCTTTTGAACTGTGGTGTTGGAGAAGACTCAGAGTCCCTTGGACTGCAAGAAAATCCAACCAGTCCATTCTGAAGGAGATCAACCCTGGAATTTCTTTGGAAGGAATGATGCTAAAGCTGAAACTCCAGTACTTTAGCCACCTCATGTGAAGAGTTGACTCACTGGAAAAGACTCTGATGCTGGGAGGGAGTGGGGGCAGGAGAAGGGCACAACAGCGGATGAGATGGTTGGATGGCATCACTGACTAGATGAATATAGTCTGAGTGAGCTCCAGGAGTTGGTGATGGACAGGGAGGCCTGGCAGTGCTTCGATTCATGGGGTCGCAGAGTCAGACATGACTGAGCGACTGAACTGATGGAACCTAGGAAAAATGGTACTGATGAACCTATCTGCAGGGCAGAAATAGAGACACAGAGAATCAAGTGGTGGACACAGTGGAGTAAGTAGTGAGGTGGTAATGAGATAGTGGCATTGATATATATATACACTACAGTTCAAAATAGATAGCTAGTGGGAAGCTGCTGTATAGAACAGGGAGCTCAGCTCAGTGCTCTGGGATGACCTAGAGGGGTGAAATGGGGGAGGGGGAGTGGGAGGAAGGCTCAAATGGGACAGGAATATATTTATTCACATGGCTGACTCATGATGTTGTACAGCAGAAAATAGCACAACATTGTAAAGTAATGATATTACAATAGAAAAAAAATATTTTAAACTTAAAAATATTTTAAAATGATTAAAAAAAAAAAAAAAGGCAAGTTCAAATCCCAATCTGAGTTTTGGCTGGATTCAAGTCTCAGCCTGGGTTTCAGGTCCCAGGCTAGCTGTTCAGTCACTAATTTATATCTGACCCTTTGTGATCCCATGGACTGCAGCACACCAGGTTTCCCTGTCCTTCACCACCTCCTATAGTTTGCTCAGACTCATGTCCACAGAATCAGTGATGCCATCCAACCATCTCATCCTCTGTGGCCTCACTCTCCTTTGGCCTTCAGTCTTTCCCAGCATCATGGTCTTTTCCAATGAGTTGACCCTCAGATGGCCAAAGTTTTGGAGATTTAGCTCCAGCAACATTCCTTCCAATAAATATTCAGGGTTGGTTTCCTTTAGGATTGACTGATTTGATCTCCTTGCTGGCCAAGGACTCTCAAGAGTCTTCTCCAGCACCAGAATTCAAAAGCATCAGTTCTTCGGTGCTCAGCCATCTTTTATGGTACAACTCTGACATCCATACATGACTACTGAAAAACCACAGGTTTGACTTAATGGACCTTTGGTCAAATGATATATTTCTTTTTTAATATGCTGTGTAGGTTTGGCATAACTTTTCTTCCAAGGAGCAGTTATCATCCACAGTGATTTTGGAGCCCAAGGAAAGAAAATCTGTCACTGCTTTCATTTTCCTCTCTTCTATTTGCCACGAAATGTTGGGACCGGGTACTGTGATCTTAATTTTTGAAAGTTAAGTTTAAGACAGCTTTTTCACTTTCTTCTTTCACCCTCATCAAGAGGCTCCTTAGTTCCTCTTCACTTTCTGCCATTAGAATGGCATCATCTGCATATCTGAGGTTGTTGATAGGTCTCCAACCAATCTTCATTGTGATTCATCCAATTCCACATTTCACATGATGTACTCTGAATATAAATTAAATAGGCAGGGTGACAAAATACAGTCTTAATGTACTCCTTTCCCAATTTTGAACCAGTCAGTTGTTCCATGTCTGGTTCTAACTGTTGCTTCTTGACTCACATACCTGTTTCTCAGGAGGTAGGTAAAGTGGTCTGCTATTCCTTTCTCTTTAAGAATTTTCTACAGTTTGTGTGTGTGTGTGTGTGTGTGTGTGTGTGTGTGATTCACATAGTCAAAGGGTTTTGCCTAGTCCATGAAGCAGAAGCAGATGTTTTTCTGGAACTCTATTGCTTCCTCTATGATCCAATGGATGGTGGCTTTGATCTCTTGTTCATCTGCCTCTCCTAAACCCAGCTTATACATCTATCTAGAAGTCCCTGGTTCATGTATGCTGAAACCTAGCTGAAAGGTTTTGAGGGTTATCTCTCTAGCATATGAAATGAGCCCAATTGTATGGAGTTTGAACATTCTTTGGAATTGCCCTTCCTTGGAATTGGAATGAAAACTGACCTTTTCGGGTCCTGTGGTCACTACTGGTCATATATATAATTACCTTTAAACAAAAAGTTATTTTTAACAGCTGATACACTTAAAATTAATAAAAACATTTGCATTTCATTAATAAAACATTTGCAAATATCATTACTTGGGAAATCTCAAGACATAGAAGTTAATAATAATATCATATTCAATCAAATATTAAATTTAAACCTCTCTAGGAAAGACATGCACTGTAAGATATGAAAATTGTTTGCTCATTTTTTTCTTAACCTAACTCAAGAAAAGAGATTAGAATTATTTAAACAACTTCAGTAGGTATTTGACATTTTAATACCTAGTGAAGATTTATCTGACATTAATATACTAAATATGCTAAATGAAGGGAATCTGAAATCATAAAGTTAAATAAGTATATCCATGATGCAACTACTGTGGAAAATGAGGGGCTACCATCTAGAGTCTAGCATGTGAAATTATATATTACATACAAAAGTTATGTATCATATAATAAATGACATATAAATACTGGTAATTGAAATATATGAGCATAAAGTTAAGTGAAGATAATTTGACTATAAGGTAATATTAGAAGATTAATGTTTGATTTTTGTTGTTTGTATAAATTGTAAAATTAGAGAATTTGGAGTTAGTTCTGTTTAGGAAAAAGATTACTTCAATTATCTATGCATTTAACTTTTATCTCTTAATACTGTAACATTTATAAATGTAGATCATAAATGTTTATGTACTAAATGCCAGACCTTAAAAAATGAATAAGATTTCTACATAGAAATTTTTAACAGATAAGTTAATGGCAGAAATAAAGATTTGAAGATGGGGATCTTAAAATAGGAAGAAAGCTAGGCGAGCCAAATGACAAATAAAGAAAAACAGAAAGTCAAGAGAAAATACTGAAATACAGAGGACTCATGCTGCTGCTGCTGCTGCTAAGTCGCTTCAGTCGTGTCCGACTCTGTGCGACCCCATAGACGGCAGCCCACTGGGCTCCCCCATCCCTGGGATTCTCCAGGCAAGAACACTGGAGTGCGTTGCCATTTCCTTCTCCAATGCATGAAAGTGAAAAGTGAATGTGAAGTCGCTCAGTCGTGTGCGACTCTCAGCGATCCCATGGACTGCAGCCCACCAGGCTCCTCTGTCCATTGGATTTTCCAGGCAAGAGTACTGGGGTGGGGTGCCATTGCCTTCCCCGACAGAGGACCAATAGTGAATAAAAAATAAAAGCCACTGATTTTGGCCAAGTATTGACTCTACAGCATAACAATAGTGTAATCACTCTGAGTCTGAAGACGTACATAAAATGGATCAGATAACAATGAAGCTGTGTTGAGATTCAAATTAGCCTGCGGTGTGCTCAACAGCTCAGTAGTGTACAACCATTTTGTGATGGACTGTAGCCTGCCAGGTTCCTGTGTCCATGGGATTTCCTTGGCAAGAATACTGGAGTGAGTTGCCATTTCCTATTCCTGGGAATCTTCCAGACTCAGGGATTGAACTTGTGGCTCCTGTATTGGCAGGCAGATTCTTTACCACTGCACTACCTGAGAAGCTCCAAAATGTTAAGCGGATGCCCAGAAAGTAAATTCTCAGAAATTATAAAGTTATTTTTACAGAGGTTATTTCAGGAAAATAATTCTGAAAAAGTCAAACTTGATTTTATTATGTATTAGGTTATTTAAAAAAATCTTTAAATAGCCCCAGATTGTTTTTAATGCTAGTGACATTGCCTATGATTCAGATGTTTTATATGAAACTTATACAGACATAAAATTCTTTGGTAATATGTCATAAGACTTAAAATGCAGGAAAAAATAGAATGGCTCAATGCACAGAATTGAACACTTAAGACTCCTAGTATTAAACCAAATAGTTTTTATGAATTTACCATTTCACTAATAATAAAAATTAAAGAAATAGAAATCAAAATCAGCAGATAAAAATTAATTTTGATCAATTTCTGTAGGATTTTATTAGCATTAAGATCTTGACTCTGTAGCCAAAGTATCTACTTCGATACTTTGGATTTTCTATTCTGACTTATGTTTTCATATATTCTTCCCAAATAGGGCTTATATAAAAAAAATGTTAGCTTACAATTCCTCTTCCATAACTCTACCCACATTGACTCAATAGCCTAGCTATACTCTTACGTCACCATGATTAGGGCAGAATTGTCTCTAGATCATGGAAATCTCACTTCTCTCCTACATCTTCTCCATCAAATTTTATTTTCAAACTACTTAAAAAGAAACTCAGCTGAGCTATACTAATGACTTAACCTATTCTGCTGTATTAAAATTTGAGATTTGTACTAAGGTTGTCCATTTCCTATTACTTGAAAAAGAAAACACCCATCAATTATTCCTTTTAAAAGGAAAAAGGAAGTAATCACCCTATATTTAAAATAGCTTAAATTATAAGTTATTTGACAGATGCCAACAGGTTAAAACTTAAGGATGGTATGTCAACCTTTTCCACTGTTGTGTTTTGCCATTTATAAATGATAGGCATGACATATCAAATGAGTATGCCCTTTCCTAACAAAAAAGAAAAACTTCACCCAGAATAATCAGAATTTGGATTGTGACACAGTTTGATATAAACTCCAGATTTTCACACTGTGTTCTTCTTGATCCTTTATTATATTCTAGCTTGCATTAATGCTCAAAATTCTCCAAGCCAGGCTTCAGCAATACGTGGACCATGAACTTCCTGATGTTCAAGCTGGTTTTAAAAAGGCGGAGGAACCAGAGATCAAATTGCCAACATCTGCTGGATAATGGAAAAAGCAAGAGAGTTCCAGAAAAACATCTATTTCTGCTTTATGGACTATGCCAAAGCCTTTGACTGTGTGGATCATAATAAACTGTGGAAAATTCTGAAAGAGATGGAAATACCAGACCACATGGCCTGCCTCTTGAGAAACCTATATGCAGGTCAGGAAGCAACAGTTAGAACTGGACATGGAACAACAAACTGGTTTCAAATAAGAAAAGGAAAAGGAGTATGTCAAGGTTGTATATTGCCACCCTGCCTATTTAACTTCTATGCAGAGTACATCATGAGAAATACTAGGCTGGAAGAAGCACAAGCTGGAATCAAGATTGCCGGGAGAAATATCAATAACCTCAGATATGTAGATGACACCACCATTATGGCAGAAAATGAAGAGGAACTAAAGAGTCCCTTGGATTGCAAGGAGATCCAACCAGTCGGAGATCAGCCCTGGGTGTTCTTTAGAAGGAATGATGCTAAAGCTGAAACTCCAGTACTTTGGCCACTTCATGCAAAGAGTTGACTCATTGGAAAAGACTGATGCTGGGAGGGATTGGGGGCAAAAGGAAAAGGGGACAACAGAGGATGAGATGGCTGGATGGCATCACCGACTCGATGGATTGGAGTTTGCTTGAACTCCGGGAGATGGTGATGGATAAGGAGGCCTGGTGTACTGCAATTCATGGATCGCAAAGAGTTGGACACGACTGAGCAACTGAACTGAACTGAAGAGGAACTAAAAACCCTCTTGATGAAAGTGAAAGAGGAGAATGAAAAAGTTGGTTTAAAGCTCAACATTCAGAAAACCAAGATCATGGCATCCGGTCCCATCACTTCATGGGAATTAGATGGGGAAACAGTGGAAACAGTGTCAGACTTTATTTTGAGGGGGCTCCAAAATCACCGCAGATTGTGGTTGCAGCCAGGAAATTAAAAGACGCTTGCTCCTTGGAAGGAAAGTTATGACCAACCTAGACAGCATATTGAAAAGCAGAGACATTACTTTGCCAACATAGGTCCACCTAGTTAAGGCTATGGTTTTTCCAGTGGTCATATATGTATGTGAGAGTTGGACTGTGAAGACAGCTGGGCACCGAAGAACTGATGCTTTTGAAGTGTGGTGTTGGAGAAGACTCTTGAGAGTCCCTTAGACTGCAAGGAGATCCAACCAGTCCGTTCTAAAGGAAATCAGTTCTGGGTGTTTTTTGGAAGGAATGATGCTAAAGCTGAAACTGCAGTACTTTGGCCATTTCATGCGAAGAGTTGACTCTTTGGAAAAGACTCTGATGCTGGGAGGGATTGGGGGCAGGAGGAGATGGGGACGACAGAGGATGAGATGGTTGGATGGCACCACCGACTCAATGGACATGCGTTTGAGTGAACTCCAGGGGTTGGTGATGGGCAGGAGGCCTGGCATGCTGCGATTCATGAGGTCACAGAGTCTAACACGACTGAGTGACTGAACTGAACTGAAATGAACCTTGTATTATGGTTTTCTAGTACATCTATTTCTTGATATTAAGTAATTAATATTTTTTCATCTTTGTTTACCCCTGGTACTTTTAATATCTTCTGTATAGTCAATGTTTGGTGAATATTTGTTGAGTGAAGTCAGTCACTTGCTTGTAACTCATGCAGGCTGACAGTTTGTATACTAAACTGTAGGTTCTTTGAAAGAAATATTTCTGTATCCCTGACATTTCACTATTTGCAACATAAATTTGTACAAGTACTTTTTTTTTTTTGCCAGAATAAAAAATGCTTGATAAGAATAAAATACAAGGTCTTTTGAAAGTACTCATGGAGGTTAAAGTTCAATAGATACATTGGGTAGAATTTTTAGAAGTTTTCAGATCCTACATAATTAAAGGTATAAATTTAATTGTAGATATGATTATATCCCAGTTACATCACTTACTTGATGTATCAGGATAACAGTCACTTCACCTCAATAAGTCTTACTTTTCTCCATTTAAATAAGAAAGAAAATAACATGTTTTGTTACCCATTGAAGGTTATAATCCCAGAAGTTCTTTCTAGTCATGCACCACACCTGATCCTTTAGGAGGTTCATTGTATCAAACCAACTACTTTGGGGTCATTGAGCATGTGGTAACTAGTGAATACTCCTGACGTGTATCTTTGAGGTGAAGTCGCTCAGTCGTGTCTGACTCTTTGCGACCCCTTGGACTGTAACCTACTAGGCTTCTCTGTCCATGGGATTCTCCAGGCAAGAATACTAGAGTGTACTGCCATTGCCTTCTCCAGGGGCTTCCCAACCCAGGGATCGAACCCAGGTCTCTCCCATTGGAGGTAGATGCTTTAACCTCTGAGCCACCAGGGAAGCACCTAATGCCTTTCTCATTAAGTTTGTTCTTTAATCAGTTATGATGTATGTGAGATAAAATAGTAGCATATAAGGAATTACCTAAGTCTATGAAAACTGGTATTGGTAGAAGTTCTTGTGGTTTATCTTATACAGTAAAAAGTGCCATGATGAAAGGATGGAAAATAATCAGACTTTCCAGATGGATGCCTGAATTATTCCTAGAGAATAATTCAGTACTGGGGACTCAATCTCTAACAGATTAATTTGTTAGAGAGGAAGTCTATATTGTTAAAAACATACATAATCTCTATCATGGTCAATTCACTCATAGGCTCTTTAGGTGAGAAATATGACTTGGGGAAATGCACACTTTTATTCAAAGGATTGATCAAGTTGTCTACTAGATTACTGGCTTACATGAATATAAACATTTTTCTAATGGGAATTTAGCAAGGACGTGTATGTCTTCACACTATGTCCATACTAAAATGTCCATCCATATTCCTCTTCTACAAATCTCATTGGAGAATATATCTACCTTGTTTTGTTTTGTTTTGTTTTTTAAGTCTGTCAGGGACTTGGATAGCTAATTCATTAGCCACTCCTCCATATATCATTGCAGGTGCATATTTCAGGCCAGCTGTCCTTCTATAGAAAGTGAATCATTAGAAAGGTTTTACTTAACCACTCTTTTCAAGAACTATCATTAGCGCGGCTATAAGCAATAGTAGTCTACTTCCAGCCAGTACCAGTATATCTTGGAGATCTAAATGTAAACTAGACTCAAACTTTTCTGTACTCCACTAGGTGGTCATGGGAAATACCCCATGAAGTCACATCTGTAGTTTAGAGAAAGGCAGTGAAGCAGCAGAAGCAGGTACCATGGGAGTTTGAGCCATCTGTTTATACGGTTTATTTGTGACTTCCTGGACCTATATGGCCAAGTTCTAATATATAACATTTTCATTTTACAATGGAATGCTACTGTGCACATCCAATTTTATGGTTCAGTGAATCAGATCACACAATTCATGATGTGCAATACAAGTTGCATAGTTGTGGTATCCCATGAACAGGTGTTCATTCCACAAACTCCCAGCAACAAAGTAGAGCTATATTTCAAATGGAGAATAGTTATTGGTAGATAAATGTATGGCTTTATTCAAAACTTTGGAGGTCTATGTCAAACTTTTATGATTGCTTTAGAAGTTCTATATGACTGCTCCATCTAACAAATACTTCCAATAACATTTGGTCTACTAGGTCATAAAGCCCCAGTAGCTGAACAGTTTGAGCCAGTGTAGAACTGAAGCTGAGACTTTTCTTGTTTAGAGATGAATTCAGTGCTGAGCCTTGCATGTAAACGAGTAAAAGAATCAGAGCAGCATTCTCAAATGTGGTATATGTTATTTTCAAAATATAAGAAATACCAAGTTTGTGCTTTTCATTTGTTTCAGGGGTGGAAAGCACAGAAATGTATTTCACACCTTAAAGTAGACTGTCTTAGCAACAGGTAACTAGACAAGTTGAAACTTTACCTACGGACAGACTTCTAAAGTATATGGAGTTTTTTTTTCTACATCCTGTTCACCAGATCTTATGAGCATAATGCTATCCATGTAATAACAAGCATGATGCTATTTGAGATATCATGGAGCTCAACATCTCTCCAGCTTACATTATGACAGAGATTGGTGATCTATGACATAGCTTAAGGCAAGACTTTTTGTTTCCCTACCATTATTTCTGATTATCTACTATAATAAGGATGAGAAGAAAACATATTTGCCCCCTCTCTGTGTCAGTAACTGGATAATGGATACTAGAGACCATGATTATTTGCTTTCATAACGATACTACAGGGGGTGGTCTCAAGATAAGCAGAGGAATAGGATGGAGAGACCACTTTCTCTCCCAAAAATTTATCAAAAGATCATTTGAATGCTGAGCAACTTCCACAAACAACTTCTGAACACTGATGGAGGACACCAGAAAGGCAGCCCATTCTCTTCGAAAGGAGGTAGAATAAAATATAAAAGATAGAAAGAGAGACAAAAGAGTTAAGGACAGAGACCAGCCCTGGGGAGTGAGTCGTGGAGGGGAAGTTTCCAAACAGCAGGAAACCCTCTCACCTGCAGGTCTGTGGGGAGTTTTGGAATCTTAGAGGACAATATAACTGGGAGAAAAAAAGAAAAACCCACAGAATACATTCCTAACAGCAACACCCAGCAGAGAAGTAGCCCAGATGCTCACGTCTGTCAGCAGAGAGCAGGGACAGGAAGGTGCAGGCTGCAGGCTTAGGGTAAAGACTGGGCCTGAGTGCCCTGATTTCAACCTGAGGGAGTTAACGTGAGATAGCAACCCAAACTGTGGGGTAGCCAGAGAGGAAAAAAATAAAAATAAAAACAGAGAACTTTCCTGCAAAAGGCTCTAACCTAAAGCACAGCCTGGCTTGCTCACAGAACAAAGGATTGAGCGAATACCAAAGGAGAGTTAGTTCTCATGGCGAACCCAGGACACCAAGGGGCCAGGACCAGAGAGGTGATTAAGACACACGGCCCACCTGGGATGGTGTGCTTGCCAAGCACCCTGGTCGCCTGAGCTGCTCTGACCTGAGAAGGGCATGCCCAACTGAGTCTGTGATCTTGCAGAGTAAACCTGAACCTGAGCAGCTTAGATCTAGGAAGTGCACAAAACGAAGGGCCCACATTGGACAGTAGCCCTGCAGAGCAACCTGGCACCTTAGCAGTGGAAACCCGGAAAGCACATGCCACTGTGAGCTGGGGGAAACCCAGTGTGGTCCAGAAACTACGAGCACTCCCCACACAGGCCAGTGATATTTGTTTGCAGTGTTCCTTCCTCCCTCCCCACAACACAATTGAACAAGTGAGTCTAAATGAGCGACCACGTTTGCCCCCTTGTGTCAGGGCAGAAATTAGACACTTAGAGACTTGCAAACAGAAGAAGCCAAAATTGAAAAAGAAGAAGGAACACTCTGGAAGTGACAGGGGCAACAGATTAAAACCCTGTAGTTAACATTGAATAAGCATTGGAAGGGGCCTACAGACCTTGAGAAGTACAAGCTGGAACAAGGAACTATCTGAAACTGAACTGACCCCACACTGCCCACAACAGCTCCAGAGAAATTTCCAGATATATCTTTATTATTATCATTTTTTAATTTTATTTTATTTTTAAGTTCTCTATTACTCCTTTAATTTTCATTTTTATAACCTATTACCTTGTAAAAAGACCCTATCTTTAAGGTGAATTTCATATACATAGATAGACAGATAGTGATTTTATTTTGTATTTTTAATATTGTATTTTTGAGACTCTAACCTCTACTGTAGATTTTTAATCTTTGCTTTTTGGTATTTGTTCTCAATTTTGTACCTTTAAGAATCTAATTATCAGTATCCTTTTTCTCCTAGGGATGTGATTACTGGCTTGATTGCTCTGCCCCTGTTTGACTCTTCCTTTTCTCCTCCAGATCACCTCTATCTCCTCCCTCCACCGTCTCTTCTCTACTTAACTCTGTGAACCTCTCTGGGTGTTCCAGGCTGTGGAGAAAAACTTAGGGAACTGATTACTGACTAGACTGGTCTCTCCCCTTTTGATTTGCTGTCTTTTCCTCCTGGTCACCTCTACTTCCCTCTTCCCTTTTCTCTTCACCATATAACTCTGTGAACCTCTCTTGGTGTTCCGCACTGTGGAGAATTTTTTCACCTTTAACCTAGATGTTTTATCATCTGTGCTGTATGGATGGAGAAATCTTGAGGCTACTGTAAGAATAAGGCTGAAATCCAGAGACAGGAGGCTTAAATTCAAAACTTGAGAATACCAGAAAACTCCTGACTCCAGGGAACATTAATCAACAAGAGCTCATCCAAAAGCCTCCATACCTACACTGAAATCAAGCTCCACCCAAGAGCCAACAAGTTCCAAAGTAAGACATACCATGCTAGTTCTCCAGCAACACAGGAACACAGCACTGAGCATTAAAATACAGGCTGCCCAAAGGCTTGCCAAACCCATAGACACCTCAAAACTCACTACTGGATTTCATTTCACTCCAAAAGAAGAGATCCACCTCCACCCACCAAAACACTGACAAAAGCTCCCATAACCAGGAAACCTTGACAAGTCACTATTCCAACTCCACCAACAGGGAGTCAGCTCTACAATAAAAAGGAATCACAAACTTCCAGCATACAGAAAGGCCACCTCAAACACAGCAACCTAAACAAGATGAAAAGGCAGAGAAATATTCAGCAGGTAAAGGGACATGACAAATGCTCACCAAACCAAACCAAAGAGGAGGAAAAACAATTCTGAAAAACAATTCAGAATAATGATAAGAAAGATGATGCAAAATCTTGAAAACAAAATGGAGTTATAGGTAAATAGATTAGAGACAAGGATTGAACAGATGCAAGAAAAGTTTAACAAGGACTTAGAAGAAATAAAAAGCAGGCAATCAATAATGAATAATGCAATAACTGAGATAAAAAACACTCTGGAGGGAACCAACAGAAGAACAGCTGAGGCAGAAGATAGGACAAGTGAAGTGGAAGACAGAATGGTGGAAATAAATGAAGCAGAGCAGAAAAAGAAAAATAAATAAAAGAAATGAGGACAAGCTCAGGGACCTCTGGGACAATGTTAAATGCCCCAACAAATGAATCATATGAGTATCAGAAGAAGAAAACAAAAATAAAGGGCATGAGAAAATATTTGAGATAATAGTTGAAAATTTCCTTAAAACGGGGAAGGAGATAACCACCCAAGTCCAAGAAACCCAGAGAGTCCCGAACAGGATACACTCAAGGGGAAACACCTCAAGACACATACTAATCAAATTAATGAAGATCAAACACAAAGAGCAAACATTAAAAGCAGCAAGGGAAAATTGACAAATAACACACAAGGGGATCTCCATAAGGATAACAGCTGATCTTTCAAAAGAAACTCTTTGGGCCAGAGGGGAATGGCAGGACATACTTAAAGTGATGAAAGAAAAAAACATACAACCCAGATTACTATACCTAGCAAGGATCTCATTCAAATATAAAGAAGGAATCAAAAGCTTTACAGACAAGCAAAAGCTGAGAGAATTCAGCATCACCAAACCAGCTCTCCAACAAATGCTAAAGGATCTTCTCTAGGCAAGAAACACAGAAAAGGTTTATAAACTCAAACTTAAAACAAAAATGTAAATGGCAATGGGAATCATATTTATCAATATTTACCTTAAATGTAAATGGGTTGAATGCCCCAACCAAAAGATGGCTGAATGGATACAAAAACAAGACCCCTATATATGGTGTCTACAAAAGACCCACCTCAAAACAAGGGACACATACAGACTGAAAGTGAAGGGCTGGAAAAAGATATTTCTTGCAAATGGAGACCAAAAGAAAGCAAGAGTAGAAAAACTCATATCAGATAAAATAGACTTTGATAAAATAGATAAAATAAAGTCTATGAAAAGAGACAAAGAAGAACACTACATAATGATCAAAGAAACAATCCAAGAAGAAGATATAACAATTATAAATATATATGCACCCAACATAGGAGCACCGCGATATGTAAGGCAAATACTTGCAAGTAGGAAAGGGGAAATGAACAGTAACAAAATAATAGTGGGAGACTTTAATACCCAACTCACACTTATGGAGAGATCAACCAAACAGAAAACTAGCAAGGAAACACAAACTTTAATGGACCAGTTAGCCTTAATTGATATCTATAGGACATTTCACCCCAAAGCAATTAATTTTACCTTTTCCTCAAGTGCACACGGAACATTCTCCAGGATAGATCACATCATGGGCCATAAATGTATCCTTGGTTAAAAAAAAAAAAAAAAAAAAACAACTTGAAATCATTTCAAGCCTCTTTTCTGATCACTATGCAGTAAGATTAGATGGCAACTACAGGAGGGGGAAAAAAACCCAACAATTAAAAATACACACATACAGAGCCTAAACAACAGGCTTCTGAATAACCAACAAATCACAGAAGAAATCAAAATGGAAAGCAAAACGTGTACAGAAACAAATGAAAATGAAAACGTGACAACCCAAAACCTATGGGATTCAGTAGAAGCAGTGCTAAGGGGAAGGTTCATAGCAATACAAGCCTACCTCAAGAAACAGGTGAGAAATCAAATAAATAACCTAACTTTACACATAAAGCAACTAGAAAAAGAAGACATGAACAACCCCAGGGTTAGTAGAAGAAAAGAAATTTAAAAATTAAGGCAGAAATAAATGAAAAAAAAAAAAAAAGGAGGTCATAGCAAAAATCAACAAAACTAAAATCTGGCTCTTTGAGGAGATAAATAAAATATACAAATCATTAGCCAGACTCATCAAGAAAAAAAAGGAAAAGAATCAAATCAAGAAAATTAAAAATGAAAATGGAGAAATCACAACAGGCAACATAGAAATAGAAGGGAGATTAAGAGACTACTAATAGCAACTATATGACCATAAAATGGACACCTTGGAAGAAATGGACAAATTCTTAGAAAAGTATAGCCTTCCAAAATTGAACCAGAAAGAAATAGAAAATCTTAACAGACCCATCACAAGCATGGGAATATAAACTGCAATAAAAAATCATCCAACAAACAAAAGCCCAGGACCAGATGGTTTCACACCTATCCTGCTCATATTTTTCCATAAAATTGCAGAGGAAGGTAAACTGCCAAATTCATTCTATGAGGCCACGACCACCCTAATACCAAAGCCAGATAAAAATGCTACAATAAAAGAAAATTACAGACCAATATCACTGATGAATGTAGATGCAAAAATCCTCAACAAAATTCTAGCAAACAGAATCCAATAATATATCTAAATGATCATACATCATGACCAAGTGGCTTTTATCCCAGGGATGCAAAGATTCTTCAATATTTGAAAATCAATCAATGTGATACACCACATTAACAAATTGAAAGATAACCATATGATAATCTGAATAGAAGCGGAGAAACCTTTGACAAAATTCAATATCCATTTATGACTTAAAAAAAAAAAAAAAAAACCTCCAGAAATCAGGCATAGAAGGAACATACCTCAACACAATAAAAGCCATATATGATAAACCCACAGCAAACATTATCCTCAATGGTGAAAAACTGAAAGCAAAAGTAAGGAACAAGACAAGGGTGCCCACTCTCACCACTACTATTCAACATAGTTTTGGAAGTTTTAGCTACAGCAATCAAAAAAGAAAAAGAAATAAGAGAAATTCAGATCAGAAAGGAAGAAGGAAGACTCTCGCTGTTTGCAGATGACATGATCTTCTACATAGAAACCATAAAGACACGACCAGAAAATTACTAGAGCTAATCAATGAATACAGTAAATTTGAAGGACATAAAAAAAAATTCACAGAAATCCCTTGCATTCTTATACACTAACAATGAGAAAACAGAAATAGAAATTAAAGAAACTATACCATTCACCATTGCATTGAAAAGAATAAAATACTTAGGAATAAATCTACTTAAAGGAACAAAAGACCTATATATAGAAAACTATAAAACACTGATGAAAGAAATCAAAGATGACACAAATAGATGGGGAAATATATCATGCTTATGGATCAGAAGAATTAATATAGTGACAATGAGTACACTACCCAAAGCAATCCATAGATTCTATGCAATCTCTATCAAGCTGCCAACAGTATTTTTCACAGAACTTGAACAAATTATTTCAAAATCTGCATGGAAATTAAAAAAAAAAAACCTCGAATAGCCAAAGCAATCTTGAGAAAGAATGGAACTGGATAAATCAACCTGCCTGACTTCAGGCTATACTACAAAGCTACAGTCATGAAGACAGTATGGTACTGGCACAAAGAGAAATATAGATCAATGGAACAAAATAGAAAGCCCAGAGACAATTCCAGGCACCTATGGACATCTTATCTTTGACAATGGAGACAAGAATATACAATGGAGAAAAGACAGTCTCTTTAACAAGTGGTTCTGGGAAAACTGGTCAACCACCTGTAAAAGAATGAAACAGAACACTTTCTAACACCATACACAAAAATAAACTCAAAATGGGTTAAAGATCTAAAGGCAAGACCAGAAACTATAAAACTTCTAGAGGAAAACATAGACAAAACACACTCTGACATAAACCACATCAGGATCCTCTATGACCCATCCCCCAGAGTATTGGAAATAGAAGCAAAAATAAACAAATGGGACCTAATTGATCTTAAAAGCTTTCACATGATGAAGGAAGGTGAAAAGACAGCCTTCAGAATGGGAGAAAATAATAGCAAACAAAGCAACGGAAAAAGAGTTAATCTCAAAAATACACAAGCAGCTCATGCAGCACAATACCAGAAAAATAAACGACCCAATCAAAAAATGGGCCAAAGAACTAAATAGACATTTCTCCAAAGAAGATGTACAAGTGGCTATCAAATACATGAAAAGCTCAACATCACTCATTATCAGAGAAATGCAAATCAAAACCACAGTGAGGTACCATCTCACGCCAGTCAAAATGGCTGCGATCAAAAAGTCTACAAGCAATAAATGCTGGAGAGGGTGTGGAGAAAAGGGAACCCTCTTACATTGGTGGTGGGAATGCAAACTAGTACAACCACTTTGGAGAACAGTGTGGAGATTCCTTTAAAAAACTGGAAATAGAGCTGCCACATGACCCAGCAATCCAGCTGCTGAGCATGTACACCAAGGAAACCAGAACTGAAAGAGACACGTGTACCTCACTGTTCATCATAGCACTGTTTACAATAGCTAGGACAAGGAAGCAAACTAGACGTCTATTGCAGACGAATGGATAAGAAAGCTGTGGTACATATACATAATGGAATTTTACTCAACTATTAAAAAGAACATGTTTGAATCAGTTCTAATGAGGTGGATGAAAGTGGACCCTACTAAACAGAGTGAAGTCAGAAAGAAAAACACCAATACAGTATGTTAACACATATATGTGGAATTTAGAAAGATGGTAATGATGATCCTATATGTAAGACAGCAAAAGAGTCACAGATATAAAGAACAGACTTTTGGACGCTGTGGGAGAAGATGAGGGTGGGATGATTTGAGAGAATAGCATTGAAACATGTATATTACCATATGTGAAATAGGCGACCAGTCCAAGTTTGATGCATGAAATAGGGCATTCAAAGCTGGTGCACTGGGACAAATTTGATGGATGGGAAGGGAGGGTGGAAGGAGGGGGAGTCAGGATGGGGACCATATGTATACCCATGGCTGATTCATGTCAATGTATGGCAAAACCACTACAATACTGTAAAGTAATTAGCCTCCAATTAAAATAAAGTAATTAATTTTAAAAAGATATAATGCCCAGAACTGGAGCTTTGATTGGCATTGTCCTCTGAATCCATTTGAGAAAATGTACAGCTATTTTCAATGCTTACCAAGCTTAGTCATGGGTCACATATGAAGAGAAAATGGAAGTGGGACAGCAGTGACTTCTGCATCTTTAATTCTTTAATTTAAGTACTTATCTCTGTAATTTCCCTCAGCAATAGAATACTGCAATCTTATAAGTGGATAAGCGTGGCAGAGTTACCTCAGAGATTTATAGTAGGCTAATTCTACATCCTCATTCTAGTAGTGTAACTCAAAGGGTTTTTTTGTTGTTGTTTTGTTTTTTTGCTAGTTATTGCTAATCTATCTACTTGGGCTTTGAAAAACCATAGGATTGGTCTGTGATTCCACTGCAAGACTGATTTGAATAACAATTCCATTAATGTCTTGACAACAGATGTCCAAAGAGATTATCTATCTGTAGAACACACAGTGCCTTTTCAGTTCTCTAGAGATTAACATAAATATATTTTATATCCTGAAAATTCTGAGTACTACACTTTGCCCAGTGTGAAGCTACACTGTTAAATGACCAGTGAAGCCACACTGTTAAATGACCAAGTCTTTCTGGTCAGTTTTCACCCCAATCCCAAAGAAGGACAGTACTAAAGAATGTTCAAATTATCAAACAATTGGGCTTATTTCCATGCTAGTAAGGTTTTACTCAAAATCCTTCATACTAGTCTTCGGCAGTACTTGAAATGAGAACCTCTATATGTACAAGCTGGGTTTACAACAGACAGAAGAAATAGAGATCAAATTGCTAACATTTGTTGAACCATAGAGAAAACAAAGGAATTACAGAAGAGCATCTACATCTGCTTCATTGACTATGCTAAAGCCACTCACTGAGAGGATCACAACAAAATGTAGGAAATTTTTAAAGAGATAGGAATACCAGACCATCTTAACTGTCTCCTGAGAAACCTGTACATGGGTCAAGAAACAACAGATAGAACTTTACATTGAAGAACTAACGTTCAAAATTGGGAACTGAGTACAATAAGGCTGTATATTGTCACCTGCTTATTTTACTTATGTGCAGAGGACATCATGTAAAACTCCAGTCTGGATGAGTTACAAGCTGGAATCAAGATTGCTTGGGAGAAGTATTAACAACCCCAAATATGCAAATAATACTACTTTAATGGTGGGAAGTGAAGAGGAATGAAATAGCCTCTTGATGAAGGTGAAAGAGGAGAGTGAAAATGTTGGCTTAAAACTCAACATTCAAAAAACTAAGATCATGGCATTTGGCAACTATAGCCATGAAATTATAAGACATTTTCTCCTTGGAAGGAAAGCTATGACAAACTTAGAGAGCATATTAAAAGCAAAGACAACACTTTGCCAACAAAGGTCCATGTAGTCAAAGCTATGGTTTTCCCAGTAGTCATACATGGATGTGAGAGATGGACCATAAAGAAGGCTGAGCAACAGAGAATTGATGCTTTTGAATTGTGGTGCTGGAGAAGATTCTTGAGAGTCCTTTTGACAGCAGGAAGGTCAAACCAGTGAATCCTAAAGGAAATCAGCCCTGAATATTCACTGGAAGCACTGATGCTGAAGCTGAAACTTCAGTATGTTAGCCACCTGATGCCAATAGCCAAGTCATTGGAAAGATCCTGTTGCTAAGAGAGATTGAAGGCAAAAATAGAAGAATATGGTAGAGGATGATGTGGTTGGATAGCATCACTGACTCAACTGACATGAACTAGGGAAAATTCCAGGAGGTAGTGAGGGGACAGGGAGGCCTGGCATGCTGCAGTCCATGGAGTCATAAAGTGTCAGATACAACTTAGCAACTTAACAACAACAACTTTCTGGAGAAAGCCAGAGACATAATTCATGATATTTACTTGTAGACAAGTATAGGCAGGAACGTGTTCTAATGTTACTAAATTTTATGTGTAAAGATATACATGTGGTGCTGGAGCGGCAAGTGGTGGCTGTGCAACTGCTAGCAGCCAAGAGGAGATACCCCACGTCCAAGGTAAGGAGCAACCGCTACACTTTGCTGGAGAGGCCATGAAGAGATACCCCATGCCCAATATAAGAGGAATCCCAGTAAGAAGGTAGGCACTTAGGGCATCAGGGGCAGACAGGCTGAAACCACAATCACAGAAAACTAACCAATCTAACACTCAGTTGTGTCTGACTCTTTGCAACCCTGTGGACTGTAGCCCACCAGGCTCTTCTGTCCATGGGATTCTCCAGGCAAGAATACTGGAGTGGGGTGCCATTTCCTTCTCCAGGGGATCTTCCTGACCCAGGGATTGAACCCAGGTCTTCTTCATTGCAGGTGGATGCTCTAACCTCTGAGCCACCTGGGAAGCCAAATATGGGCCACAGCCCTGTCTAACTCAATGAAACTAAGCCATGCCCTATAGGGCCACCAAAGATGGACGGCTTATGGTGGAGAGCTCTGACAAAAGTGGCCCACTGGAGAAGGAAATGGCAAAACACATCAGTATTCATGCCATGCGAGCCCCATGAACAGTATGAAAAGGCAGAAAGATAGAACAGTGAAGGAGGAATTCCTCAGGTCGGTAGGTGACCAATATGCTACTGGAGATGAGTGGAGAAATAACTCCAGAAAGAATGATGAGACAGAGCCAAAGCAAAAACAACACCCAGCTGTGGATATGACCAGTGATAGAAGAAAGGCCCGATGCTGTAAAGGGCAATATTGCATAGGAATCTGGAATGTTAGGTCCATGAATCAAGGTAAATTGGAAGTGGCCAAATAAGACTTGGCAAGAGTGAACATCGACATTTTAGGAATCAGCACACTAAAATGGACTTGAATGGATAAATTCAACACAGATGACAATTATATCTAATACTGTGGGCAAGAATCCCTTAGAAGAAATGGAGTGGCCATCATGGTCAACAAAAGAGTCCAAAATGCAATACTTACATGCAGTCTCACAAACGACAGAATGATCTCTGTTCATTTCCAAAGCAAACCATTCATTGTCACTGTAATCCAAGTCTATGTCCTGAGCAGTAACACTAAAGAAGCTGAAGTTGAATGGTTCTATGAAGACCTACAAGATCTTTTAGAACTAACACCCCAAAAGATGTCCGTTTCATTATAGGGGACTGGAATGCAAAGTAGGAAGTCAAGAAACATCTGGAGTAACAGGCAATTCTGGCCTTGGAGAAGCAGGCCAAAGAATGAAGCAGGGCAAAGGCTAATGAAGTTTTGCCAAGGGAGTGCACTGGTCATAGCAAACACTCTCTTCCAACAACACAAAAGAAGACTCTGCATATGGACATCACCACATGGCTGACAGCAAAATCAGATTGATTATATTCTTCACAGCCGAAGATGGAAAAGCTCTATACAGTCAGCAAAAACAAGACCAGGGGCAGTCTGTGGCTCAGATCATGATCTCCTTATAGTCAAATTCAGACTCAAATTGAAGAAAGTAGGGAAAACCACTAGACCATTCAGGTATGACCTTAATCAAATCCCTTATGATTATACAGTGGAAGTGAGAAATCGGTTTAAGGGACTAGATCTGATAGAGTGCCTGATGAGCTATGGACAGAGGTTTCTGACTATATACTGAACTTCCAGATGTTCAAGCTGGTTTTAGAAAAGGCACCAAAGATCAATTTGCCAACACCTGCTGGATCATCAAAAAGCATGAGAGTTCCAGAAAGGCATGTTTCTGTTTTATTGATTATTCCAAAGCCTTTGTGTGGATCACAATAAACTGTGGAAAATTCTTAAACAGATGTGTTACCAGACCACCTGACCTGCCTCTTGAGAAATCTGTATTCAGGTCAGGAAGCTACAGGTAGAACTGGACATGGAACAACATGGTTTCAAACTGGGAAAGGAGTATGTCAAGGCTGTATTGTCACACTGCTTATTTAACTTATATGCAGAGTACACCATGAGAAATGCTGAGCTGGATGAAGCACTAGCTGGAATCAAGATTGCCAGGAGAAATATTAGTCACCTCAGATATGCAGATGACACCACCCTTAAGGCAGAAAGTGAAGAAGAACTAAAGAGCCTCTTGATGAAAGTGAAAGAGGAGAGTGAAAATTTGGCTTAAAGCTCAACATTGAGAAAACTAAGATCATGGCATCTGGTCTCATCATTTCATGGCAAATTAATGAGGAAACAGTGACAGACTTTATTTGGTGGGGGGGCTCCAAAATCACTGCAGATGGTGACTGCAGCCATGAAATTAAAAGATACTTATTCCTTGGAAGGACAGTTACTACCAACCTAGACAGCATATTAAAAGCAGAAATATTACTTTGCCAACAAAGGCCCATCTAGTCAAGGCTATGGTTTTTCCAGTAGTCAGGAATGGATGTGAGAGTTGGATCATAAAGAAAGCTGAACACTGAAGAATTGATGCTTTTGGAACTATAGTGTTGGAGAAGACTCTTGAGAGTCCCTTGGACTGCAGGAGATGCAACCAGTCCATCCTAAAGGAAATCAGTCCTGAATGTTCATTGGAAGGACTGATGTTGAGGCTGAAACTCCAATACTTTGGCCACCTGATGCAAAGAGCTGACTCATTTGAAAAGACCCGATGCTAAGTAAGACTGAGGCAGGAGGAGAAGGGGATGACAGAGAATGAGATGGTTGAATGGCATCACCAACTCAATGGACATGAGTTTGGGTAAACTCTGTGAGTTGGTAATGGACAGGGAGGCCTGACATGCTGCAGCCCATGGGTCACAAAGAGTTGGACACTACTGAGATACTTAACTGAACTGAACTGAAAGATGTATGTATCCCATGTTAAACACATATGGGAAATATAATAATGGACATCAGTTTACCTCAAATCTTTTTGACTTTCACATAATGACAAAATCTCATTTTTTCAAAGTGAAATCATCAAACTCTACTGTTTAATCCCCCAGGCCTTCACTGGTGGCTCAGTGGTAAAGAACTCGCCTGCCTGTGTTTGCACACAGGTACAATACCTGGGTTGAGAAGATCCCCTGGAGAAAGAAATGGCAACCCATTTCAATATTCTTGTCTGGGAAATTCTATGTGGAGCCTGGTAGGTTACAGTCAGTCCATAGGGTCACAGAAAAGGTGGACATGACTTAGCAACTAAACAACAACAAGTACTATGTCATAACATACATGTCAAATTGTACCAATTATTTTATACATATTCTTGTATGTTTTTCCTATAACTTGGTTAAGATTTTTAAGGATTTCATTCTTCTGGATCTTATATTTTAGAATTTCTTAGGAAATAAAATGTTTCTCAGTCTAGACAAATTATTCATGGCTACTTAGTCAAGACCTGCTCATATATGCTACCCCACTGCCTTATTAGTCATAAAATTTTTCTTTTCTTTCTAGTAGAGCAGGCAGTGTTCCCAACTCTGTATTAGTACCAGACACTATCAGCTGTGGTGCCTCCCAAGTGGCACTAGTGGCAAAAGAATTCACCTGCAAATGCAGGAGATGCAGGAAATGTGAGTTCAATCCTTGGCTCAGGAAGCTCCCTTGGAGTAGGGCATGGCAACACACTGCAGTATTCTTGCCTGGAGAATCCCATGAACAGAGGAGCCTGGCAGGCTTTAGTCCGTAGGGTCACAAAGAGTTGAATATGACTGAAGCGACTTAGCACATGTGTGCACTATTACCTGTAATACATTTTTGTGATTCTTTCCCTGGACTCTGGTAATTGCTTTACGTGTATATGCATATCAGTACTCAGTGGGCTATTTGAGAAGGAGTTTCTTCATATCATCTGAGTTATTTTTCTATGCAGCTGTTTCTTTCCTGGCTGTTTCTTTAATGTGCTTTTCAGACTCCAGTTGCCTTTGTCTTCCCAGACTCTCAGATCATCTCAACTTTTTTCAATATAAATTTATTTATTTTAATTGGAGGCTAATTACTTTACAATATTGTATTGGTTTTGCCATACATCAACATAAATCTTAACGAGTCTGGCTGAACCCTCTGCATGGATTATTTTCTATCCCATATCTTGGAAAGTATCTCATAGAGTAATAACTAGGTTCATTTAATTTGTTTTCCATCCCTCGGTGATCACTGTCATTCATTGCCTGACATCCAGTTTTTAAAAAGCCTGTTTCATAGTTTTGTTTATTTTTGTTTTAGGCAGAAAGATAAATCAAGTCTCATCTTGTTCAGAAGCAGAAAATGCAAACATTTTAATTGAACTTTTATAGAGAATAATAAATTTTATTCAGTATTTTAGTAGTGAACTCACTGAGCCAATTTAATTTCTTGATCCATTTCATCTTAAGTACTATTAAGCAATTTCCTTGTTCTTATTCTGCCAAAATATATTTAATAAGGATTGATTATTCTATATGTAAATCACAATTAAGATTTGATTTATCAAACATTTTATCTCTGTCCAAAATTAGCTATATTTACTTCTGCCACAGAGAGTTTCAGTTACTGGCCATTATCATTTAAAGTCACAGTTTTGCATGTCAAATGATATTAGGAAGATTTAACACCTGAGTCACTTTTACTCATTTGGTTAGTTCAGTTGTCTCCATTGAGAGATTTGCACTTGTCATTTCAGTAATATGCATTAATATCATAATCTAGATCACAGAATGATCATAAGCCTTTTAACTTACCCATTAAGAAAATGTCAATAATTCTGTGGGGGAGAACAAACAATAAAGAGAGGCAAAACACAGAAAGTGACAATGAGGGAGGAAGAGGAAAAAAGAGAGAAAGAGAGCAAAATAAAAATTCTACTTGCTGCTGAATATTGACTGCTAAACTCTGAAGTGTAGATAGACATCATACCTTTGACCTCAAAGTAGCTGAAGAAACACATTTGGTTTTGGATTAAAATCCTATGATGTTGGTCTTTGATCTAAAGATGAGATCCAAACTTTTGATATGACCTAAGGAGAAGGCAATGGCAACCCACTCAAGTACTATTACCTGGAAACTCCTATGGACAGAGGAGCCTGGAAGGCTGCAGTCCATGGGGTCGCAAAGAGTCGGGCACGACAGAGCGACTTCACTTTCACTTTTCACTTTCATGCATTGGAGCAGGAAATGGCAACCCACTCCAGTGTTCTTGCCTGGATAATCCCAGGGATGGGAGAGCCGAGTGGGCTGCCGTTTATGGGGTCACGCAGAGTTGGACACGACTGAAGTGACTTAGCAGCAGCAGCAAGAAGATTTGTAAGGCCTTCCCAGACAGCTATTTTGCTTTTTTGCATTTCTTTTCCATGGGGAGGGTCTTGATCCCTGTCTCCTGTACAATGTCAGAAACCTCCGTCCATAGTTCATCAGGCACTCTATCTATCAGATCTAGTCCTTTAAATCTACTTCTCACTTCCACTGTATAATCCTAAGGGATTTGATTTAGGTCATACCTGAATGACCTAGTGATTTTCCCTACTTTCTTCAATTTTAGTCTGAATTTGGCAATAAGGAGTTCATCATCTGAGCCACAGTCAGCTCCTGGTCTTGTTTTTGCTGACTTTATAGAGCTTCTCCATCTTTGGCTGTAAACAATATAATTAATCTGAGTTCGGTGTTGACCATCTGGTGATGTCCATGTGTAGGGTCTTATCTTATGTTGTTGGAAGAGGGTGTTTGCTATGACCAGTGTGTTCTCTTGGAAAAACTCTATTAGTCTTCGACGTGCTTTGTTCCATATTCCAAGGCCAAATTTGCCTGTTACTCCAGGTGTTTCTTGACTTCCTACTTTAGCATTCCAGTCCCCTATAATGAAAAGGACATCTTTTCTGGGTGTTAGTTCTAAAGCTCTTGTAAGTATTCATAGAACCGTTCAACTTCAGCCCGTTCAGCGTTACTGGTTAGGGAATAGGTTTGGATTACTCTGATATTGAATGGTTTACCTTGGAAACAAACAGAGATCATTCTATCACTTTTGAGACTGCATCAAAGTACTGCATTTCAGATTCTTTTGTTGACCATGATGGCTACTCCATTTCTTCTAAGCCATTCTTGTCTGCAATAGTAGATATAATGGTCACCTGAGTTAAATTCATCCATTCCAGTCCATTTTAGTTCACTGATTCCTAGAAATTCAACATTCACTCTTGCCATATCCTATTTAACCACTTCCAATATGCCTTGATTCATGGACCTAACATTCCAGTCTCCTATGCAATATTGCTCATTATAGCATCAGACCTTGCTTCTATCATCAGTCGCATCCACAACTGGATATTGTTTTTGCTTTGGCTCCATCCCTTCATTCTTTCTGGAGTTATTTCTCCACTGATCTCCAGCAGCATATTTGGCACCTATCAACCTCGGGAGTTCCCCTTTCAGTATCCTATCATTTTGCCTTTTCATATCGTTCATGGGGTTCTCAAGGCAAGAATACCGAAGTGGTTTGCCATTCCCTTCTCCAGTGGACCATATTCTGTCAGACCTCTCCACCATGAACCAGCCATCTTGGGTGGCCCCACACAGCATGGCTTGGTTTCATTGAGTTAGACAAGGCTGTGATCTGTGTGATCACTCACCTAGAGCCAGACATCCCGGAAGTCAAGTGGGCCTTAGGAAGCATCACCACGAACAAAGCTAGTGGAGGTGATGGAATTCCAGTTGAGTTATTTCAAATCCTGAAAGATGATGCTGTGAAAGTGCTGCACTCAATATGCCAGCAAATTTGGAAAACTCATCAGTGGCCAAAGGACTGGTAAAGGTCAGTTTTCATCCCAATCCCAAAAAATGGCAGTGCCAAAGAATATTCAAACTACCACACAATTGCACTCATCTCAAATGCCAGTAAAGTAATGCTCAAAATTCTCCAAACCAGACTTCAGCAATGCATGAACCGTGAATTTCCAGATGTTCAAGCCGGATTTATAAAAGTCAGAGGAACTAGAGATCAAACTGCCAACATCCACTGGATCATGGAAAAAGCAAGAGAGTTCCAGAAAAACATCTATTTCTGCTTTATGGACTATGCCAAAGCCTTTGACTGTGTGGATCACAATAAACTGTGGAAAATTCTTCAAGAGATGGGAATATAAGACCACCTGACCTGCCTCTTGAGAAACCTGTATGTAGATTTTGGGAACCAACAGTTAGAACTGGACATGGAACAACAAACTGGTTCCAAATAGGAAAAGGAAAAGGAGTATGTCAAGGTTGTATATTGTCACCCTGCTTATTTAACTTCTATGCAGAGTACATCATGAGAAACCTTGGGCTGGAGGAAACACAAGCTGGAATCAAGATTGCCGGGAGAAATATCAATAACCTCAGATATGCAGATGACACCACCCTTATGGCAGAACAGTGAGGAGGAACTAAAAGCCTCTTGATGAAAGTGAAAGAGGAGAGGGAAAATGTTGGCTGAAAGTTCAACATTCATAATACTAATATCATGGCATCAGGTCCTATCACTTCATGGGAAATAGATGGGGAAACAGTGGAAACAGTGTCAGATTTTATTTTTGGGTGCTCCAAAATCACTGTGGATGATGACTGCAGCCAAGAAATTAAAAGATGCTTACTCCTTGGAATGAAAGTTATGACCAACCTAGATAGCATATTCAAAAGCAGACACATTACTTTGCCAACAAAGGTCCGTCTGGTAAAAGCTATGGTTTTTCCAGTGGTCATGTATGAATGTGAGAGTTGAACTGTGAAGAAAATGAGCACTGAAGAATGGATGCTTTTGAAGTGTGGTGTTGGAGAAGACTCTTGAGAGTCCCTCGGACTGCCAAGAGGTCCAACTGGTCCATTCTAAAGGAGATCAGTCCTGGGTATTCATTGGAAGGACTGATGCTGAAGCTGAAACTCCAATACTTTGGCCGCCTCATGCGAACAGTTGACGCATTGGAAAAGACTCTGATGCTGGGAGGGATTGGGGGTAGGAGGAGAAGGGGATGACAGATTTCTGGATGGCATCACCAACTTGTTGGACATGAGTTTGAGTGAACTCTGGGAGTTTGTGATGGACAGGAAGTCCTGGCATGCTGTGATTGGGGTCGCAAAGAGTCAGACATGACTGACTGACTGAACTGAATTGAAGGAGATCTGTATTATATGGTCCATTCTTTGTCCTTGAGAATCTGCTCTGATTTGTCGCTCAAGTATCCTCACCAGAGAATTCACTTGAGTTTCCATAAATACAGTTTCTGACATTTTCAGGCCTTGCCTATGACAGATATTTCACTACATTAAAGATTCTACCTTCCCTTTCTTTTTGTTGATATTTTGTTTATTACACAGGTATCAGAGTAGTTTCCTCTGGGAAATTCTCCCTTACAACTCTCCAGTCAAAAATTGATTTAAGTACCCAGAATATATGTCACCATAGTACTTGGCATTTCCTTATAATATTAGATACCACATTATTTTGTGTGCTGACTAGTTATTTGTTGGTTTCCCTCTCTAGGTTCTGGAATCTAGAAGGCCATAGATTCATAACCTTTATAAGTGAACAGTCAACACTTAAGGCAGCAACTGGCCTTAAATAGCTTGCAAAAGAATATTTACTTAATCAAAGTTGCTTATCATTGTTATATCCTATGATGTCATGCTTCTAAGACTGAAACATCTAAGTATGCAGTTGCATTGTCAGTATCATATTTCATTTATCACTTGATTTCACTCCTAATTTAATTAGATAAAATAGAGGAAGTTTTAATTCAGTTCAGTTCAGTTGCTCAGTCGTGTCCAACTCTTTGTGACCCCCATGAACTGCAGCACTCCAGGTCTCCCCTGTCTATCTCCAGCGTTTACCCAACCTCATGTCCATTGAGTTGGTGATGCCATCTAACTATCTCATCCTCTGTCATCCCCTTCTCCTCCTTTCTTCAGTCTTTCCCAACATCAGGGTCTTTTCAAATGAGTCAGCTCTTCGCATCAGGTGGCCAAAATATTGGAGTTTCAGCTTCAACATCATTCTTTCCAATGAATACCCAGGACTGATTTCCTTTAGGATGGACTGGTTGAATCTCCTTGCAGTCCAAGGGACTCTCAAGAGTCTTCTCCAACACTACAGTTCAAAAGCATCAATTCTTCTGTGCTCAGCTTTCTTTATAGTCCAACTCTCACATCCATACATGACCACTGGTTTAGCCTACAGTAAATCTATTTTTCAAAAAAAAAAAAAAATCTGACTTGTTAAAAGGAAAAAATATTTCTTTTTGTTTTAATTAGTATGTCTTCTCCAGATAGAAAAGTGGTCTATTAGAATACAAAATATGGATTTTAATGAAACAGCAATCTCCAAAGGATCCTCCCTTAGGCACATATTTATTGGGTTAATCAGTGTTCCACAAAACTGTATGTATCTAAGACTGTTACTGCTTTTCCCCAGGAGGTTTGTAACACTAATGAGTATCAATGACATCGATGTATGATTCACAAAGAAGTTGGTAATTTAAGCTCTAAATCCAGAGAAGAAAAAAACCAATATGACTAGTAGGAAAGAAAATTAACTTCCCAATGTCTCTGAAGTTTTAAGTGTGTTCCTTCTAGCTCTGAATAACCCTCATTTTCATACACTCACAATTCTCTGTTACCATTAATCAAAAAATAAAGAAGTTGCAAAGGTATTCTTATGAATGAAACACTAGAGAAATAGAAAGTCCTTTTGGTGTTCAGGTATTCATAATACATTTAACTGGACTGAACCACTGTTTTAAATATACTTAACCAAGCTCCCAACATCTCAAAGTCCTCAGGGTTTTGTAACACTCTCCATTGAAAATACCCCTTAAGAGAAAATCTGTGATTCAAATTTTTTATGGCCAAGAAACTGTGTGTGTCTCTGTTTGATTTAAATTTATAGGTATAATTTCTTTATTCTTTTCAATTATATTTACAAATGAAGTCTTAATAAACTAATAAAGTTTTAATGAAGGAAGTACAGGGACCATCCAACATATAAATATTCAATTGTGGGAAGAGGTGGGCATTGAAGTTTCCTGGTATACCTGAAGCCACTTCTCAATATCAGTTTTGTTTCCTCAACACACATAAAACTGGTTTTTTTCTGAAATGAGCCCCAGGAATGGTGAGTTCTAAATACTGAACTTCAGGCTTATTATCTTAGTCAAAATGGCTGAGTTCTCACATCTGGAAAATAAAAGCAGTATTACTGAATCCTGGATACTTACAAACTATTTTTATTATGATATTTCTGGCAACACACACTGCATGCATATTCATGACTTTTTGAAAATGCTTCCTGTTTCTATAGATTCCTTCCTCATTTGCAGGTGTGATTATAGATTCATGAATGCAGCTAATCACTTTTAATATGTAACAGCAATCGAGCCACTGCATTGAAATTTTCCTTGATTTTTTTGACAAAGCTACAGCCTTGAAGTAAGATCACTGAATTATACAAATCAGAATAGCCTTTAGGAATAGTGAGAGTGGTACATAAAAGTTGGTTCATTTGCAGTTTACTCCTGATTACTCTTGATAAGGACTCTAGAACTATTCCTCATACTACTCTCACTGGCCGCACCACATACAAGCACATACACACAGACGTCTGCATTCTCATACCTCCTTTATCTTCTTTTTAAGAAAAGAAGAGACAGACTAGTTTCTTGTCTAAAATTGATATCCTGTTCATTTGAGGGACAATATAACCTTTCATTTTCCTTGGGTTAACTAAGATTTTTCTTCCATAAAGGGCAACAAATGGATTTGTGCAAAATTTATGTTTTAGCAATTTGTTTCTTAGTTGCATCAAGAAGACTATTAGAAATTTACTTTTCTTCTCTTTGATGATCAATGTGACGATCAAACTTGCTTTGGTGAGAGTATATATCTCAATAAAAGAGCATCACACAGGTAATTTTTCTACTTTACCCATGTGGCACATTAGAATCTTTGAAACATTTGAAACTTAGAATAAAATGTACCCCCAACAAGGTAGAAATGGTGCTATGGTATGAAAGGAAAATGAGAAGATTTGGGGTGACTGTGTGACTTTCTGACACTATAGTGGACCCAAGATACTAGAGATGCTGCTTCTCCTGTTAGGTGCTGGGTAGCACCTGATGATATTGTTGCCAAAGAAGTCACAAATACACAGACTCCAGGCTCGTTAAAACTAGGTTTGAGGCAAGAGATGTCAATCTTCAGAATTAAATGACTCTAATGACTGTTTCCCCAGGTGCAATTTCCAGTCATTTCACCTGCTTTCCTAGAGATCTCAAATTGGCTTCTGTTCCCAGCTCTTTTTCTAATAAGTCCCTAGATCAAACCTCAGTTGACCATGTCTATGCCTCTTGGATTCCAGTATTCACTCAGTTCTCTAACTCCTGTCTGAGTTTGGTGTTACTATACCCCATATCATGCCAGACATGATACCTCCAATAGAAAATCTCCAAGGGAGGAACAGAAAGATTGTAAACATGAATTTGTAGCCTTTCACTTTAAGAAAATGAAGGTGTTAGTTGCTCAGTCATGTCTGACTCTTTGCAACCCCATGGGCTGTAGCCCACTATGGAATTCTCCAGGCAAAAATATTGGAGTGGGCTGCATTTTCTTCTCCAGGGGAATCTTCCTGATCCAGGGATTGAACCTGGGTCTCCTGCATTGCACGTGGATTCTTTACCATTTGAGCCACCAGAAGAACTCAATAATGTCATCGATTTTGACACCATTTTTGACCTTGTCATTTAGGGTATTTATTTTCTAGCTTTTTCTCCCTTCATGTTCCTGGCGCACAGAAAAGCCTAAATATTTTTTATTGTTTTTGTTATCATAATTATATAGGGATGTGCAAACTAGAATCAAAAAGGCTAGCTACTGATTTAGAGCCACATAGCTAAAAATGATGGAGCCAAGAATTGACTCCGGAGACTGAATATTAAGTTACTTTAAGCTCATTTTGCTTTGGATGAACTGAATTCAACTGAGCTTAGTCGGAGGATGGCAATAAGAAACAGAGGAGTAGATGTTACTCAGAAAGGAAGAAAGTAAGCAGGAAGTCAGTGTCATCAAACTCTGTCAGCAAATAGACAGGTCTCAGTCAGGCTATAATAACATATCAGAACTATCCTTGGGTTGGAGTTCTGGGAAAACTGAAGCTGGTTCCTAGTCCTCAAGACCTTACGTGCCAAGCAGATCAATAAAAGGACTCAAGTACAAAGGTTTTTTAAAAAAGCAGATGGTCAATTTCCCAAGTAGGAATGGAGTAAAATTTAGTCTAGTAGAAAGAACGAATTTATAATGAGCTTCACAGGTTTGGAGTAGATTTTTTTGAGCTTCTGTGCTTCAGACCAAGATTTGTCATTGGAACTGATAAGAATGACACTGTGTGGAGAAAAAAAGGGCTGAAAACAGTTAATGACATCACTTTGTACAATATTATAGAGATTATCTATAAGTAATACAAGACCCATAAAATGTAGGCTCCTTTGAGGAAACAGCAGTCTCTAATTCATCTTTATATCATTCAGAGCACTTAGCTTTTCATGAGTAGTTTGGAATGACTGTAAATTTAATAAATGCCCCCAAAGCCTGTGATACTTTAAGCTACTTGGCACATCTCTGAAATATTTCACAAGCTTCATTTTTCCTTCTTATTTTGCAAGATGGCAATTTCAGCCTTTGGGAATTAGGAGCATCTTATAATGTTTATTACTATGATGCCCAGGTGGTAAAATAAAGATGAAAGCATTTAGCCCCATGCATGACCACTAAAGGCAGATTCACATAGTAAGAGTATGGACTTGAAAGACTGTCTGGGTTCAGATCAGCAGTTCATGATTACTGGTTTTTAATAGCACTGTGTGGAAGTTGCTTGGCTTTTGCATTTCCCAGTTTTCACAACTGTAAAGTGGCAGTACAAAAAGTATCAGGTTGTTGCTTTGAGGATTAAATGGGTATGTACTGTGAAGCACTAAATGTCTTGCACTTAAAGATGAGCTCAATAGATCTTATTTGTTATCACAATAGGCACAAAATAAATGTCAGTTTGCTTACCTCCTCCCTTCTATGTATGTAAAGATAGGACTTAAAAATCTCGATACAGACATAAAAATAGAAAAAAATTATATTTTTCCAATGGAAAAAGTAGTTTGTTTCACCTATGATCATTCATAATTCTCATTGCTTATACTATGGGCTGAAAATGATAGAAGCCCATAGAAAATCAAAAATCTCATTTCTTTAGAAAATTGAAGAAGACTTATTAACTTTTCTAAGCTACATGAGCAATGAAGCAGACACTGGGATAAATATTTTTCTTTGAGTCATTACTGCCAATCTTTGCAAAAAGTTTCACAAAAATGATCCTATGGATGCTAAAATCTATCACAAAATATGGATTTCATCGTATGGAAAAATTACTATTTAATGAATAGTCATATCATTCAAAAGAAAGAAAAGATAATGAATTTAAGTGATATAACTCAGTAATTTCTTAAGAAAAAAGAATAAGCTATGTATAATTTGTATTTCTTATCCTTGTTTATAAAGACTAATTGTGCAAATTAAGTAAAATACTATTAATCTATAAAATATTTATGGATAATTTATTGTTATGATATGAAAAAGTTTAAGTAAATCTGTAACTTTATCCCCTAAACAAAGAAATGTCAGGATTTAGAGAAAATCAACAAAATTTAAAAACTGACAGGTAAATACATTTTTAAAAATTGAAAGAAATTGAGTCAGAGAATACGAAACATTCAAAATTCACATTGTAAACCCACTTTATAAAATAGGAAATATAGATGTGCACAAAATTGTAGTATCCATGTGCATGAAATTGAAAACCATTGACAATCTTTAAAAAAAAAATGTGGAATTCTTTATAAGTGACTTCTTTCTGTGTTAAGCAACATGACCACAAAATAATGGCTCCCCCAACATGTACACACCCTAATCTCTGGAACCAGTGAATTTGTTACCTTCAGTGACAATTGGGGCTTTGCAGATACAATTAATATAAGGATTTTGAGATGAGATTACTACCCTGGGAAATCTGCCTGACCCCAGTGCAATCACAAGGGCCTTTCTAAGCAGAAGAATCAGATTCAGAGAAAATTGTGTGAGAGTGAAGGCAGAGTTCGGATGAGCAAATGAATGTGGGCAGCATCTGGAGGCTGGAAAAGGCAAAGAAATGGATCATTTTTTAGAGTGTGCAGAAGAAAGATAGCTCTGCTGACAATTTGATTTTAACTGGTGAGACTTTTTGACCTCCAGATCTATAAGTAAACAAATTTGTATTTTTAAGCTAAGAAGTTTGTAGTAATTTGTTATAGCATTAAGCAGAAACTAATATATTCTCCAATGGCATAATTCATGTTCATCAGGAACAGATGGTGAGAAGGAATAAAATATTGTTGCTGTTGCTCAGTTGCTCAGTAATGGTCAACTCCTTGCGACCCCATGGACTGCAGCATTCCAGGCCTCCTGTCCCTCACCATTTCCTGAAGTTTGCCCAAGTTCATGTTCATTGCATTGGTGGTGCTGTCCACCTATCTCATCTTCTGACGCCCTCTTCTCCTCTTCAGTATTTTACAGAGTTCATGAGATTCTCAAGACTAGCATCCTAGGGTGGTTTGCCATTTTCTTCTCCAGTGGATCATGTATTGTCAGAACTCTCTGCTCTGATCCATCCATTTGGGTGGCCTTGCACGGCATGGCTCATAGCTTCATTGAGTTTTGCAAGACCCTTGGCCACAACAAGGCTGTCATCCATGAAGAGGTGGGTAATATGTGCACATGTGTAATTCTAGCAAAGAAGTACAAGGCAGAAAGTGAGAGATAAACTAAATATTTAGTTTTATATTTCAAATTGCAAGGAAGAAACAAAATATGCTTATAGTGGTAAATAAAGAACAGATCAATCCTGTGCAAAATTAACAAGAGACATTGAAGGAAGATAGAAATGCAGCAATGAAAACTGAATCCCTGCTGTACTGGAAATTTCCATAGAATCTAGTTTTATCTTTATAAAATCAGTTCTAAATTGTACTAAAATCCTCCACTTATGAAGCTAAAGACCAGGTACTGACTATAGTCATAATATTTTCACAAAAAACCCTACTAATTGAAGTGTTACTTTCTCAGTTGTTTCCAGTTCTTTGCAACCCCAAGGACTGTCGTTCACAAGGCTCTCCTGTCCATGGGATTTCCCAGATAAGAATACTGGAGTGGGTTGCCATTCCCTTCTCCAGAGGATCTTCCCAACATGGGGATGGAACCTGGGTCTCCTGCATTGCAGGCAGATTCTTTACAATCTAAGCCACCAGAGAAGGCCATTATAGATTTTTTTTTAAGACAATTTTAAAGTGGTTAGGTGCTATTTCTTGTGTTACTTCTACTACATATAACAATTAAACATGTTAAAAACATTCTTCTTGCAATACTACTTCTCCAAATTATCAACACAATGACAATTAAAAACCTTGCTTTATTTCAAGCACGCAAATTTCCAAAATCTATATTAACTTATCAGTTTCTTAGGCAGTGTACCTTCAAGTTATCTGGAATGGTTTGTTGAACACCAAATCTCTTTGAAAAAATCAATATTCAACTTGTAGTGTAACTGAAACACAGATATACATATTTGGCAACAAATTGATTCATAATCAGATGAGATCAATGAGGATGCTTGGCAAATTAAACTGGATCATCAATTTGAGTCCCTGTATAATTTCTTAACTGATAGATCTGATTAGTTCATGGATTTCTGACTTGCAGGAAGCATGCCATATAAGACCACTGATAAAACTGATGGTTTGGGCAATGAAGGCACACATGATAAATGAGAAAAGAAAGAAAAAAAATTATCTGCCTCTTCACCAGAGGAAGATAGATGTAAATTAGTCAGAGTTGTACATTTAAGGCTGATCAGATGCCGCCTATAACCTGAGGTTTGGGGTCCACTCTAAAAGCTTTTGGGCTTTCCCTTATAGTTCAGCCAGTAAAGAATCCACCTGTAAATGCTGGAGATGTGGGTTTGATCTTTGGGTCAGGAAGATCCCCTGGAGAAGGGAATGGTAAAACACTCAGTACTCTTGCCTGGAAATCCCATGGACAGAGGAACTTGGAGTGTAGTTTGGGGGTCACAAAAGAGTCGGACACAACTTATCGACTAAATAACACTAAAAGAATCTGAAGTTAAGGGAAGACTGAAAATAACTTACTCATTTCCTCTGTCTTAGATAAGGATAGAAATCATTTGTCTTATAGTCCCTGAAGACACATTTGATAATATCTATGATACAGATGTGGGTCAAATAGGGATGCTTCCATGCCTGCAGGTCTTGGAAGCAAGTTTAATTTTTACTTATTTTCTGACAGGAAATTCCTTTAAATTCATTATTCAGACTTATTTTGAATTTACAACCACTACCACAGTAATAATTGTTATCCATAGTAAATGACTTGGCATTGTTGAAATCCTCAACCGTTCACATACTGCTACAAAAATAAAATATCAATAAAGCTGTGTGATCATATTAGACATTAAACCCCCACAACACCCAAAGCCTTGCACCTGAGACACAGAAAATATCATATGAGCTTTGCAATCTTAAAACTTCTCTTCATCCAATTTTGCTTTCACTGATAGACTTTGTTTAAACTTCCTGTTAGAGTTACATCTGAGAATATTGACAAAATCAATAAATTAGAAAATATAACTATCTAGTAATTCAGAAATCATTGTGGATCAGAAATCCAGACTATTAAAATGCAAAACATTTGGGATATTTACATGAATTGACCTTAGCATTCTAAAATTTTATGCCCCAAATATTTTTAGAGTTTATATAGTTAATCAGTAACATTATCTGAATTTAATCATTAGCATATACAATTGTGAGTTTTAAATCTAAAAATGTATAAATAACTGATATGCATTAAGAATGTCCAAGGGAAGTAGCTTACATGTAAACTTACTCTTTAAACTACAGTGGTCTCAATATTTTATTATCCTAAAGCGTAATGAAAAGCACTATGGATATAAACTTATCAACCTATTGTGTGATATTTACCATGCTTTAGCTTATTTCAATATATTCAAAAAATGGTAGTAAAATATACTTTTCCCATAGATATATAAATAATGTAATTTTACACATAAGCACAAGAGACTAAAATAAGGATTCAAGTTCAAGATTCTCCGAATTCATTATATTGTTGAGGTAAACAAGTTGATGTAGCTCATTAAAAGGAATGTAGAGTGGATCATTAAAATCCTTCCAAAGTTTATCCATTTATAGACAGATCCATCTGTACTGACAGTCATTCAGCTACATGTTTTTCCATCAACATGTTTAAATGTGGCAAGATTTAAATTGTTTCTCTACAATGAAAACACAATTTTGTTCTAGTTTCCTGATTGTATATTATATTCTTTCTGAAAATTTGTGTTTGGTCCTTTGAGTGGTAATTGGCATTCATCTCTCATACACTGTTTTATCATATGCCTTTCTCCTGGTGCTAAATCTGGCTATGAAAAATACAAGATTCTTAGCATCCAAGCCTCATTCTTAGGGGATGATAAACTTGGAGACATATTAATTTGCATTTAATATTTATGTTTTGTATCTTGACCTAATTAGTGATTTTGTTACTTTAAGAGTTAGCACAAGAGGCTTTCTGAAATTTATTTTAAGTGAGGACAGCAGAGTTAACATTGCCATTTAAAGAAGAATATGGTGACATAAAGAGAGACGATGCCATTACAAGCCAGAAAAAGAAATAGAATCTTTACCTTTAATGGTTGTTATGATTTGCCCACAAGACTATTTTCTCCTTGCACAGATAGCATACCTCAGCAATATGAAACCTCCAGCTTTTGCAAATAGATTAAGATAAGGAAATTGAAAAAATATATATTTGCTTGCTTTGAATATAGGACAATATAAGATCTAATGATAATCCACTAATTAAAAGCAGAATCTAAAAAGGAGTACGTCAAGGCTGTAGATAGTCATCCTGCTTATTTAACTTATATGCAGAGTACATCATGAGAAACGCTAGGCTGGAAGGAGCACAAGCTGGAATCAGATTGCAAGGAGAAATATCAATAACATCAGATATGCAGATGATACCACCCTTATGGCAGAAAGTGAAGAGGAACTAAAAAACCTCTTGAAAAGTGAAAGAGGAGAGTGAAAAAGTTGGCTTAAAGCTCAACATTCAAAACACTAAGATCATGGCATCTGGTCCCATCACATAATGGGAAATAGATGGGGAAACAGTGGAAACAGTGTCAGACTTTATTTTGGGGGGCTCCAAAATCACTGCAGATGGTGACTGTAGCCATGAAATTAAAAGATGCTTACTCCTTGGAAGAAAAGTTATGACCAACCTAGAGAGCATATTCAAAAACAGAGACATTACTTTGCCAACAAAGGTCCGTTTAGTTAAGGCTATGGTTTTTCCAGTGGTCATGTATGGATGTGAGAGTTGGACTGTGAAGAAAGCTGAGTGCTGAAGAATTGATGCTTTTGAAGTGTGGTGTTGGAGAAGACTCTTGAGAGTCCCTTGGACTGCAAGGAGATCCAACCAGTCCATTCTGAAGGAGATCAACCCTGGGATTTCTTTGGAAGGAATGATGCTAAAGCTGAAATTCCAGTACTTTGACCACCTCATATGAAGTGTTGACTCATTGGAAAAGACTCTGATGCTGAGAGGGATTGGGGGCAGGAGGAGAAGGGGACGACAGAGGATGAGATGGCTGGATGGCATCATTGACTCAATGGACGTGAGTCTGAGTGAACTCCGGGGAGTTGGTGATGGACAGGGAGGCCTGGTGTGCTGCGATTCATGGGGTCGCAAAGAGTCAGACACGACTGAGCGACTGACTGAACTGAACTGAATTATCAAAAGTCCATATTATATTTTGAAAGGTAATTTTTAAAAAGATTTTAATGCTGGAGTATGTGGGAGAAAGGATACATGTATATGTATAGCTAAGTTCCTATACTGTTCATTTAAAACTATCATAACATTGTTAACTGGCTATGTGTGTACACTAAGTTGCTTTAGTCATGTCCAACTCTCTGCGATCTTATGGACTGTAGCCTGCCTGACTCCTCTGTCCATGGGATTCTCCAGGCAAGAATACTAGAGTGGGTTGTCATGCCCTCTTCCAGGGAATCTTCTCAACCCAGGAATTGAACTGCAGCCCTTATGTCTCCTGCACTGGCAGGAGGGTTCTTTATCACTAGCACCAACTGGCAAGCCCTTAACAGGGACAATGGGGAATGTCAAAAGAATACAAGCAAAACTTCAGAAGCAGTTATGTCAGAATATCCATAGTTTTACATTTCATCTCTCTGAAAGTCTTTAAAACTGCAAAATAAAAGGAGCCAAAAATAAATAATAATTTATTGTAATTAGAAAACATCTCACATAACCTAAAGAAAATTTGCTAAAAATAATAAAATTTGGACCAAGTAAACCAGGAAAAAATCTTGTGGTAGCTATGTAGAACATCTGTGGAGATCTCATACACATGATTTGGGGAAAATTGTAGTCACAAACTGAATGCTCTTCATTAAAATATGTTAAAATTTACTACAAACATATGAGTTCATAGCCAAGGTATTGTTGATTATGAAAAATTACTAAATATGCAAGTTGTTTATAATGATCAACTTAATGCACTTCCCCTAGAATTTGGCAGATTTAAAGACAAATTAAAATAAATTACATTAGAGAAGATTTGGACCACAAATCATTACCCATTGAACACTGTCTAGGATTTATCAAGCTCTAAAAATCGGAGTAATTTTTAAAAACTACCAATGGTTTATGCCCTATTCTTTGAACGTAGTGGAAAATATGTATAAATTAATAACCAAAAATAAATAAAAATGATCTGATCATTAAATAATCATTAATAATGATGAATCATTAAAAGAATCATTACAAAGAAATAATCATTAAAATACTCATTAAAAATTAAGTAACACTTTGGACAAAAATATAAAAATTAAATAATAGAAAAATTTTAAATGTCACAAAGAGCGTCTTTAACATGAAACAGATTAACTGAAAATAAAATTTTATAAAAATAGAAATATATATATATACATCATTTTTTCAAAATAAAAATATGGATATTCAGAAAAATAAACAAGAAAAGACAACAGATCATAACCCAATAAAATTTAACTTATGACACTGATAAATATAGATTATAAATTTACTAAATAAAATGTAAAACAAGAACGGCGTGTATAAATGGGACTCAGAGTGAGTTCTGTGACAAGAATAATTAATACAGATGAAACTTCAATGAAGGTTTTTAGAAGGAACATATAAAATGTGCAATATCCATAATGCCTACTATTAGGAGTAGGAGATGACATATGACCACTGATATATAAGAAATAAAAAGATAAAAGCACTTTAGGGTAGTAGAATTCCAGTTTCAGTCATAACCTGGTAGATAGCACTAAGGTTCCCATTTAAGCTATAAAAATAGGTAAGGTAAAATATATATATTTTAAAATATATCTCTTTGAAGGTCACTGGGAACATCCAACACAGAATTTGAAAGGTTAAAATCCCTAAAAAAGAGAAGTATGTATAGTGAGTCTACAATCATTTTAGTATGTTCCAGAAAAGCCCCTTTCTATAACTTACAGTGCAGCACATAATTGCCAAGCAGAAAGAAGTAGTCCTACCAAATGGCTATTCCAGAAATTCAAGGCTGGGGTATACAAACTTATAAGCTCCTAACTGTTTTACAAAGGGTACAAAACCACAAAGAAGCCCAAAATATGAATATATGTTCACATTATGTCATTGTTCAACTCTTAGACTAGACATTCACATGAACAGGTTCTAACAAATGCAACAACTTTTTATAGATGGGAGTTGAGTGGAGATGAGAGAAGCTTCTTAGCACAAGATAAAGGGAGTTGGATTCAAGTCCAATCAAAGTAGAAGAAAACATCCTGGATTTTAACTGAGAACCCAAAGGGAACACAAACAAGAAATAAGGATCATGCCCTAAGAACATTAAGTGTGCCTACCAAGATAGCAAAACTCAAGATTAACTCTTACAAATTCTAAGACCAGGCTTCAATCGATAATCCAGTAGTATTCCATCTGCTGTTAATAGAAAAATTAAGCTTATTAGGAGGAAATATAACATTATCCAGAATCCAGTAATCTGGAATACACAAAAATTTAAGCATGCTGAAAATAGTTCTAATAAGTAGAGGATGTGGGGTGGGAGGTGGGAGGGGGCTTCGGCATTGGGAGATTGTGTTCACCTATGGCTGATTCGTGTGAATGTATGGCAAAACAAATACAGTATTGTAATTTAAAAAAATATGCTAGAAATAAAGTACCTTTGATACTAAAAAAAAAAAAGATCAAAAAAATAAAACTAACATGAATAGAAATATAATGAGAGAACCTGTAACTTCATTTTGAAAATGTTTTCCCACCAAATAAGGGCTTTCCCCCATCTCTTAAGGAGCCAGATTAATTCAAAGCCATAGAAAGAGGCAGCTGTAGGATTTGATCTTCTAAGTATCCCATGTACCTTTATTGAACTTATTGTCAAATTGCCAGGATCTCACTAAAGGATTTCTATTTGCTCTCAGTAAAAATTAAAACCCCAAACACATTTTTATTCTTTCTACTGGGTGCATTGTCTGTTTTCTTTGTAAATGCAATACAATAAAATTATTTAATAACTTTAAAAAATAAAAAAAATTAAAAAAAAAAAAAAAAGAAATAACAAACACAAAAGAAAAAAAGGAAAAAAAACAAAGGGCTCTAACTCACAACAATTAATTTATTTATTGACTATATTGATATAGATTTAATAATGACTATGCTTGGAAACTTAAACAACAAAATAGATGGAGAGATTGAAATTTTCAATAGAAAATGGAAACTTTTTTAATAAAATAGTCAAATAAATATACTCCAGGTCTAAAATAATATATCCAAAATTAAGAATTAAGACTTTAGAATTAAGTAGGAAAGGAAAATTAAAACTTTCCTCTGTATGACAGACTGTAGGTCCATCCACATCTCTACAAATGACCCAATTTTGTTCCTTTTTATGGCTGAGTAATATTCCTTTGTATATATGAACAACATCTTCTCTATCCCTTAATCTGTCATGGACATTTAGGTTGCTTCCATGTCCTGACTATTGTAAATAGTACTAATGAATATTGGAGTACAGATGAACCGATTTTCAGGGCAGGAGTAGAGACACAGACATACAGAATGGATATGGGGACATAAGGGAAGAAGGGGAGGGTGGGATGAATTGGGAGATTAGGGTTGACATATTGGAGAAGGAAATGGCAACCCATTTTAGTAGTTCTTGCCTGGAGAATCCCAGGGACGGAGAAGCCTGGTGGTCTGCCGTCTATGGAGTCGCGCAGAGTCAGACATGCTGCTGCAGCTGCTAAGTCACTTCAGTCGTGTCTGACTCTGTGCGACCCCATAGAGCGGCAGCCCACCAGGCTTCTCCGTCCCTGGGATTCTCCAGGCAAGAACACTAGAGTGGGTTGCCATTTCCTTTTCCAATGCATGAAAGTGAAAAGGTGAAAGGGAAGTCGCTCAGTCGTGTCTGACTCTTTGCGACCCCATGGACTGTAGCCTGACCAAGCTCCTCTGTTCATGGAGATTTCCCAGTCAAGAATACTGGAGTGTGTTGCCATTTTCTTCTCCAGGGGTCTTCTCCACCCAGGGATCTAACCGAGTCTCCTGCATTGCAGGCAGACGCTTTACCGCTTGAGCCACCAGGGAAGTTCCACATATACACACTGTTCAGTTCAGTTCAGTCGTTCAGTCGTGTCCGACTCTTTGCGACCCCATGAATTGCAGCACGCCAGGCCTCCCTGCCCATCACCATCTCCCAGAGTTCACTCAGACTCACATTCATTGAGTCAGTGATGCCATCCAGCCATCTCATCCTCTGTCGTCCCCTTCTCCTCCTGCCCCCAATCCTTCCCAGCATCAGAGTCTTTTCCAATGAGTCAACTCTTTGCATGAGGTGGCCAAAGTACTGGAGTTTCAGCTTTAGCATCATTCCTTTCAAAGAAATCCCAGGGCTGATCTCCTTCAGAATGGACTGGTTGGATCTCCTTGCAGTCTACCATATGTAAAATAACAGGGCTTCCCAGGTTGTGCAGTGGTAAATAATCCACCTGTCAATGCAGGAGAGACAGGTACAATCTCTGCATTTAGGAAGATCCCCTGGAGCAGGAAATGACAACCCACTTCAGTATTTTTGCCTGGGAAATCCCCATGAACAGAGGATCCTTGGTTGGGCTACAGAGGAGCCTAGAGGGCTACAGTCCATGAGGTCACAAAGTGTCATTCTTGACTGAGCAACTATACACATGCATATGTAAAATGGATAGCTGATGGAAATCTGTTATACAGCACAGGGAGCTCAGTTTGGTCTTCTGTGATTACCTAGATGGGTGGGATGATGGCGGCGGCAGGGGTGGGGGATGGGGGGCGTTGGATGAAATGGAAGTCCAAGAGAGAGGGAGGGGATATATGTATGCTGTGCTGTGCTTAGTCACTTAGCTGTGTCCGACTCTTTGCGACCACATGGACTGTAGCCCTCCAGGCTTCTCTGTTCATGATATTCTCCAGACAAGAATGCTGTACAGGGTAGCCTATCCCTTCTCCACGGGATCTTCCTGACCCAGGAATGGAACTCTAGGTCTCCTTCATTGTACGCAGACTCTTTGTAAGCTGAGCTACCAAGAAAGCCCTGGATATATGTATACATATAGCTGATTCACTTCACTGTACAGCAGAAGCTAATGCAATATTGTAAAGCAATTATATACAAAAAGAAAATAAATAAAAGGTACAAACTTCCAGTTACAAAATAAATGAATTACAGGAATGAAACATACAGCATGGGAAATATAGTGAATAATAATATAAAATCTTTGTATGATGACACATGGTAACTAGGCTTTTTGTAGTGATTACTTTGTAATGTATAGAAATATCAAACCACTATGTTGTGTACCAGGAACTAATACTGTGTTGGAGGTCAATTATACTTTGTAAAACAAACAAATAAAAAAATCAGGAAAAGAGACCATAGTTTTGTTTACCAGAGGTGGGGGTGGAGGGGAGAAGCAATTAGATGAAGGTGGTCAGAAGATATAAATGTCACAAATGAAGTTTGTTCACCCAATGAGCAGGAAGCCAAATACTGAGACACCAAGGTTTGCAGTAGAGAAAAAGTTTATTCACAAGGCAATCAAGATGGGTGACAAGAGAGAAACCTAAACTCTGTCTCTCCAAAGGCAAGAGTCTCAGGATAATTACCAGATAAAGCTGAGGCATAGGGAACATGGGGAAAGGTAATTGGAGACAAGGAAACAGTGAGATAATTGTGATTCTGTGCAGGAACAAGCAAGCTACGATCTTCTTTATGGAGTGCATCTTCAGAATATGACAGCAATAGAGTATTCTGAGGGTGGAATTTTTGGTCCTCTGACATTTTCTTCAAAAGGCCAGAGTGGACACTCACACATGTAAGTCTGGAAAGATTAAAAGGAGCTTGATCTGTGAAGACCAGTTACAGTTTATCATTTATCAATGGCTGATAATTACCCTCAGTTTCCCAAGCCTACAGTTATATATTATTATTATTATACCTAAACAAAACTGAAAGAAACAATTCACTAGATAAATTTAAGAGTAGAATGAACAGGTCAATGAAAAGATTAGCGAATCTAAAGTCAGAGTGAATGAAAATACTTAACGTGAAACACCAAGAGCAAAATGTAGGAAAATAAGCTAATAGAATAGATATGAGAAACATGGTCAAGGGCTAAACATATATAATAGAAATGGCAGAAGAAAGAGATAATATAGAAAAAGCAATATCAGAGTCTATAGAAGTTGAGAATTTTCTAGAGAACATCAACAAACTCCATACCAAAAAAATCACATCAAGGCACTTTATTGTCAAAATGCAAAAATCTCAAAGAACAAAAGGAAAAAGTTTTCACAGCAACCAGAGGAATTATGACATACTTCAATTACATACTAATAAGATTGTGGGTAACTTTTTCCATAGGTTATAAAAACCAGAAAACAATAAAACATCTTTAAAATGATGAATGCAAAAAGCATCTTCCCAACATTGTAAAAAGCAAAAGTACGCTTTAAAAAGATGAAATCAATAAATTCTGACCAAAAAAGGAAAAAGAATTTCTATCCAATGAACTGTATTAAAAGGTAATCTAGAGGAAATTCTTCAGGCTGCAGGGAACAACAAATCAAGGATGAAAGTATGAAAGTGCAGAAGGAGTTAAGAGTATTGAAAAAATAATTATAAACAGAATATTGAGTATGTTAAATATACATGGTAGTGTTTCTTAGGGAATTTATAACATAAATACAAAAGTTAAATATATTCAATATAGTAAACATATAGGTAATAAATGAAATTGAACTTTATATGGCCTTACATTGTTTGAAAAGCAGTGAGACTACTAATTTACAATAGCTTGCAATAAGCCAGTGATGAATAATATACTCTGTAGGTTAGGATAACTGGTAAAATATTATACAAATAAGTAATAAAATACCCAAAATACTTTGTTATTCACAAGAAAAAAATAAATAAATTAAATCAATTCTTATATGGAATGTATTAGCTTATTTATTTTAGGTAAAATATTGAGATCAAATGAATAACAATCAAACCTATGTGCTGTTTACAAGAGACAAATTTTAAATATGAAAGCAAAAGGTTAAATGCAAAAGAAAATTGAGATATGTACCATAAAAACACAAAGATGGTGTGGCAAAACAAATGGTAAGACAAAATATTTTGAAAAATAAAAAAGGGGTATTTAATACTGAAAGAAAGGTTAATTCAAGTAGGTGATATTATACTCCTAAATACTGTGTAACCATTATCATAGTTGCACAGTTTATCTAATATAAAACACACAAGTTGATAGATTTAAAGGAGAAGGAGAAAAATTTAACACATAAAGAATTGAAATTAATAATTATAAATCAGTAATTTAAAAAATTCTCCTAAAGAAAAAACATAGATGACTTTGTAGGTGAATTCTACCAAAATATTAAAGAAGAAATATTAACTTTTCCAAGAAGTTTTCAGAAAACTGAGACATGAACACATCTCAAATTATTTTAAGAGATTAGTATTACCCTGATACCAAACCAGACAAAGACATCACACAAAGAGTAATCTGCAAAATAATGTGCTTCATGAATATAGGTGCAAAAATATAAACAAACTAAACTCAGCAAACATAAAGGGATTACATACCACAATCAAGTGGGATTATTTTGAAATGCAAGGTAAGATTAATAGCTTAAAATTAAAGTAACAAGTCATATTGATTAAGAGGTAAGAAATACATGATCATTTCAATACATACAGAAAAAATATAATATCCACCCACTATACCTGATTTGTGAAAAACAATTCAATAAACTAGAAATAGAATAAAACTTCCTTAAATTGTTAAAGGATATCTATAAAAACCCAAAACTAACATGCTACTCAATGTTGAGACAATGTTTTTCCCTATAACTGAGAATAATATAAGCATGGTTATCTCACTAGCTGCTGATCAGCATTGCATTGAGAGTTCAGTACCAATTAAGAAATAAAAGGCATCCAGTCTAGAAAGGAAGAAGTAAAACTGTCCTATTTATGCATGACATGATTCTATAGGAAACTGATCAAAGAAATACAGAAAGAAATACACTAGAATGTATAAAAATAGTTCTACCAAGTCACAGAATATAGGATCAAGATGTTAATACACTAGTTTGATTTCTACATTGTACCAATAAAATATTTCAGAGCAAATTTAACCAAAAATTCAAAATTTACACCACTAAAACTACTGTCTTCCCTGGCAGTCCCGTAGCAGCATGGCTTATATCCCTGGTCAAGGAACTAAGATTCTACATGCTGCATGGTGCATTCAAAGCAACCAAGCAAGGAAACAAGCAAAACCACTGAACATTACCTTAAAAAATTAAAGGCCAAAATAGATATAAAGACATCTCATGTTCGTAACTAGAGATATTTAATATTGTTAAAATGGTGGTATTTCCCCAGTTGATCCACAGATTCAACAAAAACTCTATGAAAATCCCAGCTAGCTTTTTTTTTTTTAAGAAATTCTTTGCAGAAGTTGACAAGTTGATCCCCAAATTTGTATGGAATCGAAAAGCAGCCAAAATACCAAAATATTCTTGAACAGAAGAATCAAGTTGGAGAACAAACACTTTCAAATTTTTAAACCTGCTACTGAATGGTAATAATGCAGAAAGAGAAGTATTGACAAAGAATAATCATAGAATTCAATGAAATAAAATTGCAAAATCAGAAATTCATATGCAAAAATATGAATTTAGACCTTAACCCCACACCAAAATTAAGTAGATTTAAATATAAGGGTAAAATAAAAAACCTTTGCCCCACATCAAAATTAAGTAGATTTAAATATTAGGATAAAATAAAAACCCTTAGAACAAAATATAGCGTGTGTAAGTCACCCAGTGATCCACATAGTCAAAGGCTTTGGCATAGTCAATAAAACAGAAATAGATGTTTTTCTGGAACTCTCTTGCTTTTTCATGATCCAGTGGATGTTGGGAATTTGATCTCTGGCTCCTCTGCCTTTTCTAAAACCAGCTTGAACATCAGGGAGATCACGGTTCATGTATTGCTGAAGCCTGGCTTGGAGAATTTTGAGCATTAATTTACTAGCATGTGAGATGAGTGCAACTGTGCGGTAGTCTGAGCATTCTTTGGCATTGCCTTTCTTTGCAATTGGAATGAAAACTGACCTTTTCCAGTCCTGTGGCCACTGCTGAGTTTTCCAAATTTGCTGGCATATTGAGTGCAGCACTTTCACAGCATCTTTCAGGATTTAAAACAGCTCCACTGGAATTCCATCACTTCCACTAGCTTTGTTCATAGTGATGCTTTCTAAGGCCCCCTTGACGTCACATTCCAAGATGTCTGGCTCTAGATTAGTGATCACATCATCATGATTATCTGGGTCGTGAAGATCTTTTTGTACAGTTCTTCCATGTATTCCTGCCACCTCTTCTTAATATCTTCTGCTTCTGTTAGGTCCATACCATTTCTCTCCTTTGTCAAGCCCATCTTTGCATGAAATGTTCCCTTGGTATCTCTAATTTTCTTGAAGAGATCTATGCCAAAGCCTTTGACTGTGTGGATCACAATAAACTGTGGAAAATTCTGAAAGAGAGGGGAATACCAGACCACTAATCTGTTTCTTGAGAAATCTGTATGCAGGTCAGGAAGCAACAGTTAGAACTGGACATGGAACAACAGACTTGTTCCAAATAGGAAAAGGAGTACATCAAGGCTGTATATTGTCACCCTGCTTATTTAACTTATATGCAGTGTACATCATGAGAAATACTGGGCTGGAAGAAACACAAGCTGGAATCAAGATTGCAGGTAGAAACATCAGTAACCTCAGATACGCAGATGACAACCACCCTTATGGCAGAAAGTGAAGAGGCACGAAAAAGACTCTTAATGAAAGTGAAAAAGGAGAGTGAAAAAGTTGGCTTAAAGCTGAACATTCAGAAAATGAAGATCATGGCATCCGGTCCCATCACTTCATTGGAAATAGATGGGTAAACAGTGGAAACAGTGTCAGATTTTATTTTGGGAGGCTCCAAAATCACTGCAGATGGTGACTGTAGCTGTGAAATTAAAAGATGCTTACTCCTTGGAAGGAAAGTTATGACCAACTTAGATGGCATATTCAAAAGCAGAGACATTACTTGGCTGACTAAGGTCCGTCTAGTCAAGGCTATGGTTTTTCCTGTGGTCATGTATGGATGTGAGAGTTGGTCTGGTGAAGAAGGCTGAGCGCCGAAAAATTGATGCTTTTGAGCTGTGGTGTTGGAGAAGACTCTTGAGAGTCTCTTGGACTGCAAGGAGATCCAACCAGTCCATTCTGAAGGAGATCAGCCCTGGAATTTCTTTGGAAGGAATGATGCTAAAGCTGAAATTCCAGTACTTTGGCCACCTCATGCAAAGAGTTGACTCATTGGAAAAGACTCTGATGCTGAGAAGGATTGGGGTCAGGAGGAGAAGGGGGCGAGTGAGGATGAGATGGCTGGATGGCATCACGGACTCGATGGATGTGTCTGAGTGAACTCCAAGAGATGGTAATAAACAGGGAGGCCTGGCATGCTGCGATTCATGGAGTCGCAAAGAGTCGGACACGACTGAGTGACTGAACTGAACTGAACTGAAGTCACCCAGTTGTGTCTGACTCTTTGCAACCCTATGAACGGTAGCCCACTAGTCTCCTCTACTCATGGGATTCTCCAGGCAAGAATACTAGAATGCATGGCCATGCCCTCCTCCACTTACGTGATTGTCTCTTAGATGTAACTGTAAAAGTAAGAGCTAAAAATAAATATAAGAAATTGACTACAAGGAATGACTGCAAACATTCTAAAATTGGATTGTGGTGATAGTTGCAAAAATTGGGTTGTAATGAAGACTGCACAATTCTGTAAATTTACCAAAAACAATACATTGAATGCTGAAGACAAGTCAATTTTATATTATGTGATTAATACCTCAATAAAGCTGATTCATTTTTAAATACAGTGCATAGGGAATATTTATAGATTGATAAAGTGATCAGATAGTACAAAAGGGTTCATTATATTCTTTCTAAACTTTTGCAAACCTAGCAAAATTCAAATAAATTTCAAACATTTCAAAATACTTTTGAAAAATATTGAAGGAAAATGTCTTTAGATGTATGATTACTTTCCCAAAAAGGCACAAAATTATTTTCCACTAAGAAAACATTGTTGATTTAAATATTTTAAATCTCTGTGCATCTAATGATATTAAAAGTAAAATCAAGCAAATTACAATCATGATGTCCATTACAACCCACTTCTCATGTGTCTTGCTATACACAGGGCCTGTTAACTTGCCTGGTTGTTCCCTTGAAACTAGGCTTCTGGGTGGGTTTGGGTTTTACTGTGCAATTGAGCTTAGAAAGGACTGAATTCAGCTCTCAGTTAAATGCAGTGTAGGGTATAAGAGAGAGAATGGTTTTGGACTGAAGTGTGGAGTGGCTGCTTTCCAGTTCATCAAATCAGGTTATCCAGATCTACAGCATCCATGGCAGTCCAGCCTGGTAGTATGCCTCTGGGGCTCATTCATACAGCTCATGCTTTAAGATGTTCCTAAACCCTGAAGAGTCAGACATAACTGAGTGACTGAACTGAACTGAACTGAAACCCTGACAAAGGTAAGGACTTTGTACACCACAGAAATCTGTTTCCTATTTATGCAGTTAGTATTGACATATTTCTGCCACCGAATTCTGAGTTATATACTAGAAAAAATGGCATTTAATTTACATTAGATACAGTTACTATATTTAATGAATAAGAACTTTTGTAAATCAATAGGTAAAAGACAAATACCCCATTATAAAAGAAGCAATTCACTTAAGAACATGTATTTATAATGATCAAGCATATGAGAAGATTCTTAATCACACTCAAAACAAAATAAAATTAAAGAGATAATGTGTTATCATTTTTTAATTTTTAAATTGGCAACTTTAAAAAGAGCAATACTACCACTATGAGCAAAGGTGTGGAGAAACAAGTAATGTTTTATTTTATGATAACTACATAAGCAGATACTAATTTATGAAGAATTTAGTAATATTTTGGAAAATTTTAAGTAATCTAGAGTTAGATCCAAAATTTATTTTTAAGAATTTAAATAAAGAAATACTTCCATTTCTAATCCCTCAGTTTCTGATCCATACACATTCCCTGGTAGATATTCAATAAGTAATTTTTCATGCCATCTGTGAAAAGGTATATTTACAAAAGGCTGATTTACATTAGTATTGAAAAAATAAAACAGTGGAAACAAACATAATATAAACTAATAGAGGATCATTTAAATCATATTCATAATATATTGAAATACTATCCAATCATTAAACCACTCAGGTAGGTTTCTATATGAATATGACACTTGTTAAGAACCAGTTGGTATAATAAATCTCATTTTTTATCACACTCATAAGTCATAGGCTTCCCAGGTGGGTAAGTGGTAAAGAATCTGTCTGCCAGTGTAGAAGACACAAGAGACATAGGTTTGATCCCTGGGTTAGGAAGATGCCCTGGAGGATGAAATGGCAACCCACTCCAGTGTTCTTGCCTCAAAAACCCCATGGACAGAGAAGCCTGGTGAGCTACCATCCATTGGTTGCAAAGTGTCAGACATGACTGAACACATATACAACACATTGGTACATTTTATATGAAAAAATTACATATGGTAATACACACACATACATTCAAATATACCCATATATTAATTCATATCAAATCCTCTGAAATAAATGTAAGTAAATAATTGTCATATATATATACTTGCAAAACATAAAGCAGATAAAGAATTGTATGTCTAATAAGGTGCTATTTAAAAACAATAAAATACATAGCTCCCACCAAGATTGCAACATGTGTAGATGTTTCTAAATTCTCCTTACTACCTATTTTCCCTTAGGTACTGAGACTATCACCTGAATTTAACACACCAATGGAAACCTGGGAGTGCAGCTAACAGGTCCGTACTGCCTCAGGGAGAAAAAGACAAAGGATATATATCACTCTCCTTTCATCCTGCTGGGACCTAAAGGTCTTGAACCCTAAAAGACAGCTTATCTAGCTTTCAGTACATGGGCAAAGCTTTAAGCAGAAATGATATTATTCTGTGTGGGATCTTCCTAAAAATTAGAAAAAAAAAAAAAAAGCTGACTACACTCCTTCCTCCTTGGGCACATGGATCAGTCAAGAGGGGAATGAGCTGGTTTTCAAGCCCTTTCATCCCCTCAGTGGTCATTCTTATGCAATGGAATTCCTCAGTGAGTTCAGCCACTCAGTCATGTCTGACTCTTTGTGACCCCATGAATCACAGCACGCCAGGCCTCCCTGTTCATCACCATCTCCCGGAGTTCACTCAGACTCATGTTCATCGAGTTCGTGATGCCATCCAGCCATCTCATCCTCTGTCATCCCCTTCTCCTCCGGCCCCCAATCCTTCCCAGCATCAGAGTCTTTGCCAAGGAGTCAACTCTTCGCATGAGGTGGCCAAAGTACTGGAGTTTCCGCTTTAGCATCATTCCTTCCAAAGAAATTCCAGGGCTGATTTCCTTCAGAATGGACTGGTTGGATCTCCTTGCAGTCCAAGAGACTCTCAAGAGTCTTCACCAACACCACAGTTCAAAAGCATCAATTCTTCGGCGCTCAGCCTTCTTCACAGACCAACTCTCACATCCATACATGACCACAGGAAAAACCATAGCCTTGACTAGATGGACCTTAGTCGGCAAAGTAACATCTCTGCTTTTGAATATACTATCTAGGTTGGTCATAACTTTCCTTCCAAGGAATAAGCGTCTTTTAATTTCATGGCTGCAATCACCATCTGCATTGATTTCCTACATTATCACAAATAATGTCCTTGGACATGAATTCATGAAAAACCTCCTGGAGACAACAGAACACTGTTAACAATATTGAAGATGCTTTCCCTGGCTTGTTTCCCCGTCAAGTTCTCATATGGTTCTGTGATCACCTGGTGATCAGTCTATGTGTTTCACAACCAGTACACAAAATACAGAAATTGCTGTGCTGGCCACCAAACACTAATGATCTAATTTTCCCGGTGAGAACACACAAAACCGAAAGCAAGTGAAGAAAAATAACAACTTCAGACACTAAAGAATGAGAAGAAGAAAGGACAAGACTAATCCTTAGAAAAATCAAATAAAGCTGATTAAAGACTCAGGCAAGCTTTTCAACTAAAAGCAGTAAAACAACAACTTAGTATTTTTTTAATTTTATTTTTACTTTATTCTACTTTACAATACTGTATTGGTTTTTCCATACGTTGACATGAATCTGCCACAGGGGTATACGAGCTCCCAATCCTGAATCCCCCTCCCACCTCCCACCCTGTATCATCTCTCTGGATCATTCCCATGCAACAGCCCCAAGCATCCTGTATCCTGTATCGAACATAGACTGATGCTTCGTTTCTACATGATAGTATACATGTTTCAAAGGCATTCTCCCAAATCATCCCACCCTCTCCCTCTCCTTCAGAGTCCAAAAGTCCATTCTGTACCTCTGTGTCTCTTTTGTTGTCTCACATACAGGGTCATCATTGCTATCTTTCTAAATTCCATGTATATGTGTCAGTATACTGTATTGGTGTTTTTCTTTCTGGCTTACTTCACTCTGTATAATCGGCTCCAGTTTCATCCATCTCATTAGAACTGAGTCAAATTTATTCTTTTTAATGGCTGAGTAATACTCCATTGCATATATGTACCACAGCTTTCTTATCCATTCATCTTCTGATGGACATCTAGGTTGTTTCCATGCCCTGGCTATTATAAACAGTGCTGCAGTGAACATTGGGGTACATGTGTCTCTTTCAATTCTGGTTTCCGTGGTGTGTATGCCCAGCAGGGGATTGCTGGGTCATAAGGCAGTTCTATTTGCAATTTTTAAGGAATATCTACACTGTTTTCCATAGTGGTTTTAAAAAAGAATAGAGTGCTTATACTACATTTCAAAATAGCTATAATTTAAAACTCCATCAACAAACTATAAAAAGATGATCAATATTGAGAATTAACAGATTAGAATGTCAAAACATCTGGCAAAGTTAAGAAAAAATAGAACTAATAAAGACAAAAGATGAGAAACATGGAGAATAGCTTCAGAAGTTATGACATCCAAATATAGACATTTTAGAATAAGTAAAGGTACATAAGCAACAAATAAGCAGATAATAAAATATTATTTATCTTTATGATAAGAAAAAAGACTGGCTTCTTAAGATTGAATGGGCTCATTGACATTCAAGTAAGATTAATTTTAAAAATAAGACCTAGATACATGTTTTTAGATTAATGAATAACAAATATAAGGAGAGAATCTTACAAACTTTCACACAGAAGAAACAAGCTTCTTTATCAGGGAATGATGATCAGATGTTTTCACATCAGGTATGGAAAACAAGACAATAATCAAATAGCAGCTACAGTCTACTGAGAGAAAATGATTTGCTTTTCAAGTATTCTATAGCCAAGACAAGATGCCATTCACCTACCAAAAAGAAAGATAGTACTATGCAAATTGTAGAGAGGCTGTCAGAGCATATTTGGTGCATTGTTTTATTATTATTTTTAAGGCATCTTCCATTTCATTTTTCTTTTTAATTTTTTTTTAATTTTTATTTTTACTTTATTTTATTTTACAATACTGTATTGGTTTTGCCATACATTGACATGAATCTGCCATGGGTGTATACAAGCTCCCAGTCTTGAACCCTCCTCCCATCTCCCACCCCAAACCACCTCTCTGGATTATCCCCGTGCACAAGCTCCAAGCATCCTCTATCTTGTATTGAACAAAGACTGGCACTTCATTTCTTACATGATAGTATACATGTTTCAGTGCCATTCTCGATATGAAAATATGCAAAAAATAAAACTAAAATCATCTATACCTGTGTACATTTGTGTATGGGACAACATGAGTGTGTGTATCTATGCATGTGTGTGGACACATGCACGTATGAATGGGACTAGTATTTTTAAAAATTTCTTATAACCTTCTGTTTTCATTATCCAATAACCTTGAGTTCAGTCACCTTGTTGACAGTAAGGAACAGAAGAATAAAGTAGCAAGCAGATACCTAGCTAATAAAGCAAGACATATCACAAAAATTTACTATTCCCTGTCTAGGGTCTCCCCTTATGTAACAGGTCCAGTAGTTAATTTGCAGTGACTTGAACCATACATGGGAGATGCAATAATTATGCAATAAATGAGACATTCTCAAGCTCTCAGGTGCCAAATAAATTCCTCTTATTTACAATTCAAAGCACTTCCTTAAAATTTCATTTTTTTCCTGAAGCCCTCCCACATCTCTCATAGGAATTATCCTAACATGGAGCTAGTTAGTATTCTAATATTCTTGCCTGGAAAATAAAATGGCAACCCACTCCAGTATTCTAGCCTGGAGAATCCTGTGGATGGAGAATGCCACGGACAGAGAACCATGAAGGTCTATACTCCGTGGGATCCAAGAGTGGATATGCATTAGTGACTAACACTTTCACTTTCCTCTTATCAGAACCTTGTGATTTCACTGAACTTGGATGCATAATCCCAGATAATCTCTCAATCTCAAGAACCTTAATCACATAGATCTTAAATTGTTGTCTGACAACAGATCCTAAATGGTTGTCTGAGAAGTTCTTACAGATAGCTGAGAAAAGAAGAAAAACGAAAGGCAATGGAGAAAAGGAAATATATACCCATCTGAATGCAGAGTTCCAAAGAGATAAGGAAGAGAGAGATAAGAAAGCCTTCCTCAGTGATTAATGCAAAGAAATAAAGGAATGTAATAGAATGTGAAAAACTAGAGATCTCTTCAAGAAAATTAGTGACACCAAGGGAATATTTCAGGCAAAGATGGGCACAATAAAGCACAGAAACAGTATGGCCCTAAAATAAGCAGAAGATATTAAGAAAAGGTGGCAAGAATACACAGAAAAACTATACAAAAAAGGAACTTAATGACCCAGATGAGAATGACAGTGAGATCACTCACCTAGAGATAGATATGCTGGAATGTGAAGTAAAGTGGGCCTTAGGAAGCATCACTATGAGCAAAGCTAGTGGAGGTGATGAAAGCCCAGTTGAGCTATTTCAAATCTTAAAAGATGATGCTGTTAAAGTGATGCACTCAATATGCCAGCAAATTTGGAACACTCAGCAGTGGCCACAGGACTGGAAAAAGTCAGTTTTCATTACAATCCCCAAAAGGGCAATGCCAAAGAATGTTCAAACTGCAATACAATTGCACTTATCTCACACACTAGCAATGTAATGCTCAAAATTTTCCAAGTGAGGCTTCAACAGGATAACTTAGAAATTCCAGATATTCAAGCTGGATTTAGAAAAGCCAGAGGAACCAGAGATTAAATTGCCAACAGCTGCTGAATCATAGAAAAAGCAAGAGAGTTCCAGAAAAAAATCTATTTCTGCTTTATTGACTAAACCAAAGCCTTTGACTATATGAGTCACAACAAACTGTGGAAAATTCTTAAAGGGATGAGAATACTAGATCACCTTAACTGCCTCCTGAGAAATCTGTATGCAGTCAAGAAGCAACAGTTAAAACCATGCATGGAACAGCAGACTGGTTCCAAATTGGGAAAGAAGTACATCAAAGCTGTATATTGTCACCCTGCTTATTTAACTTACATGCAGAGTATGTCCTGAAAAATGCCAGGCTGAATGAAGCACAAAGTAGAATCAAGATTGCCAGAAGAAATAGAAATAACCTCAGACATGCTGATGACACCCTCTTTATGGCAGAAAGTGAAGAGGAACGGAACACACTCTTAATGAAAGTGAAAGAGGAGAGTGGAAAAGATGGCTTAATTTCAACATTCAAAAAAAAAAAAAAAAGATTATAGTTTTCAGTCCCATCACTTCATGGCAAATAGATGGGAAAATAATGGCAAGAGTGAGACTTTATTTTCTTGGTCTCCAAAATCACTGCAGTTGGTGACTGCAGCCATGAAATTAAACGATTCTTGCTCCTTGGAGGAAAAGCTATGATCAACTTAAACAGTGTATTACAAAACAGAGACATTACTTTGCAACAAAGGTCCATCTAGCCAAAGCTATGTTTTTTTCTGTAGTCATGTATGGATGTGAGAGTTGGACCATAAAGAAAACTGAGCGCCAAAGAATTGATGCTTTTGAACTGTGATGTTGGAAAAGACTCTTGAGAGTCCCTTGGACTGCAAGGATATAAAGCCAGTCAACCCTAAAAGAAATCAATCCTGAATATTTATTGGAAGGACTGATGCTGAAACTGAAATACCAATACTTTGGCCACCTGATATGAAGAACTGACCCATTGGAAAAGATCCTGATTCTGAGAAAGATTGAAGGCAGGAGGAGAAGGAGACAACAGAGGATGAGATGGTTAGATGGCATCGCTGACTGGATGGACAAGAGTTTGAGCAAGCTCCAGAAGTTGGTGATGGACAAGGAAACCTGGCATGCTGCAGTCCATGGACCACAAAGAGTCAGACACAACTAAGTGACTGAACTGAACTGGAGCTAGTTAGAAAACCAGTTTACGACATGGGCAGCCCCTTCTGGCTTTTGCTTTTTGTAAGCCATTATTCACATCAGGGAAGAAGAACCTGCAATCCAGGCCACTGGTAGTGAGAATTGGACTTTGGTGTCCCACTCTATTTGGGTGAGACATATTTTCTTTACTTACTTATGTTTATGGGTGAAAGATTGCCATGGGTATCTTCTCCAGTGATTGCTTTTCCTAATGTTTCCCTATTTCCAAAAAATAAACCAAATTTTTTTCTACATAAGAAAATTAAATTTCCTTGATTCCTAGTTGCTTACAGGAACATTATATATCTATGAGATATATGAAAATAATACTAGTCTGAATCTGAAAGTTTTAAATTACTTCAAGAAACAGTTCATAGGCAGTTCACGTGTTGACTCAAGTCACTGAATCTTCACCCAGAGGAAGCTTCCCCTCAGAGTTCCTAAAAATTCCTACAGACAATACATAGGGATAAACTAGAATGTGTGAAGTAACTGAAATTCAGAGATACTCCATGTAGCATAACTTAACTTATCCTAAATAATATGGGAAGCAAAAAAAAAAAAAACAGAATTAGAAAAGTTAATGTTTTCTAAAGCATTCATCTTAGATTGCCATTTGTTTGATTAATATGATAAACCAAAAAGGATATATTAAATTATGATTGTTAGAAATGGAAAGATAAGCATCACCATATTGAAAAGCATAGTAGAATACAATTAGCAAGGCAGAAAGGGAAATAATACAAGTATAATAAAGCCAGAAAAGTAATAAAAAGCAAAAAGAGAACAACAAAGTAAAATAAATAGCCAACATAAAATGAAATGCAAGTTATAAAAACAATTATATCATTTATAATACTAAATGTAAGCATGCAGTATTTCTTGATTAGAGAGGATAATTGTTAGAATGGGTAAAAACAAAATATACACATATGTTGTTTACCAAAAATTAAAATAAAGTAATAAAAATAAGTGAGAAATAAAAGACAGGAAAAAAATTCCTAGACAATGATAAACAATAGGAAAAAAAGACCTAGGAATACTGCCAGCATAGTGGAATCTATGCACAAAAGCATATAACAAGGGGAAAAAATACTATGTATATGACAAAAAGTTTAAATTTATGAAAGAGCTATAATAGACTCAAACCTTCAAACATTGGACAAGACAGCAAATATGTACATAAAACCAGCTTTCCTTTTTAAACTTTCAGTAACATTAATATTTACTCAAAATATTATCCAATATTCTCCAATACTTTGGCCACCTTATTTGAAGAGCCAACTCACTGGAAAAGTCTCTGATGCCAGGAAAGATTGAAGGCAGGAGGAGAAGGGGACAACAGACGATAGGATGGTCGTATGACAACACTGACTCAATGGGCATGAGTTTGAGCATGCTCTGGGAAATAGTGAAGGAAAGGGAAGCCTGGTGTGCTGCAGTCCATGGGGTTGCAAAGAGTTGAACATGGCTGTGACTGAACACCAACAAAAACAAAATATTCTGCATTTCTTAGACATGAACATTGAATAGTTTTTTTTTTTTTTTTTTTTTTTTTTTATTGTGACAAGAACACTTAATATGAGATCCGCTGCTGCTGCTGCTAAGTTGCTTCACCCATGTCCTACTCTGTGCAACCCCATAGATGGCAGCCCACCAGGCTCCCCTGTCCCTTGGATTCTCCAGGCAAGAACAGTGGAGTAGGTTGCCATTTCCTTCTTCAAAGCATGAAAGTGAAAAGTGAAAGTGAAGTCGCTCAGTTGGGTCCAACTCCCAGCCACCCTATGGACTACAACCTACCAGGCTCCTCTGTCCATGGGATTCTCCAGGCAAGAGTACTAGAGTGGGTTGCCATTGCCTTCTAGAATATGAGATCTGCTTTCTTAAATTTTGAAACACACAATACAGTACTGTTACACAAGGTCTCTAGAAATTCTTGCATAGAAAGTCTTGCAAAACTAAACTTTGAGCTCCACTGACCACAGGTTTTAGAAAAGGCAGAGGAAAAAGATCAAATTGCCAGCATCTGCTGGATCATCAAAAAAGCAAGAGTGTCCCAGAAAAAACATCGATTCCTGCTTCGTTGACTATGCCAAAGCTTTTGACAGTGTGGATCACAATAAACTGAAAAATTCTGAAAGAGATGGGCATACCAGACCACCTGACCTGCCTCTAGAGAAATCTGTATGCAAGTCAGGAAGCAAATGCTAGAACTGGACATGGAACAACAGACAGGTTGCAAATAGAAAAAGGAGTATGTCAAGACTGTATATTGTCACCATGCTTATTTAACTTATATGCAGAGCACATCATGAGAAACACTGGGCTGGAAGAAGCACAAGCTGGAATCAAGATTGCCGGGAGAAATATCAATAACCTCAGATATGCTGATGACACCACCCTTATGGCAGAAAGTGAAGAGGAACTAAAAGCGTCTTGATAAAAGTGAAAAAGGAGAGTGAAAATGTTGACTTAAAGCTCATCATTCAGAAAACTAAGATCACGGTATCTGGTCCCCTCACTTCATGGGAAGTAGATGGGGAAACAGTGGAAACAGTGGCAGACTTAATTTTTTTGGTCTCTAAAATCACTGCAGATGGTGACTGAAGCCATGAAATAAAAGATGCTTAATCCTTGGAAGGAAAGTTATGAACAACCTAGACAATATATTAAAAAACAAAGACATTACTTTGTCAACAAAGATCGATCTAGTCAAGGCTGTGGTTTTTCCTGTGGTCATGTATGGATGTGAGAGTTGGACTATAAAGAAAGCTGAGTGCCGAAGAATTGATGCTTTTGAAGTGTGGTGTTGGAGAAGACTCCTGAGAATCCCTTGCACTGCAAGAAGATCCAACCAGTCCATTCTAAAGGAAATCAGTCTTGGATGTTAATTGATAGGATTGACATTGAAGCTGAAACTCCAATACTTTGTCTACCTGTTGAGAAGAGCTGACTTATTTGAAAAGACTCTGATGCTAGGAAAGACTGAAGGCAGGAGGAGAAGGGGATGACAGAGGATGAGATGGTTGGATGGCAATACAGACTCAATGGACATGGGTTTGCGTGGACTCTAGAAGTTGGTGTTGGACGGGGAGGCCTGGTGTGCTGCAGTTCATGGAGTCACAAACAGTCGGACACAACTGAGCAACTAAACTGAACTGAACAGCAGCTCATTTTCCTATTCTACCATCATTCTATTTTGTTTCTATTAATTTGATCATTTTAGATACCACATATAAGTAGAATCATGAGTTATTTATCCTTTTGTGAGTATTTATTTCACTTAGCACAATGCCATTCAGATTATTCTAAGTTGTTATATATGTGAAGGTTTCTGCTTGTATTAAGCCTGACTAATATTCCATTGCATGCTTACATCATAGTCATTGTAGAAATATTATCAAAGATGTTGGAAATAACCTAAATATCCATTGACAGATTACTGGGTAAAATAAATTTATAATGAGTTTATTTCTGAAAAATAATTGCAGTTGAGAGTGTTCAACACATCTCTTTCTCAATGTCGACAAATCTTATTTTTTAAATAGAAGAGTTATAATGGATTTGAATATTCTAGTCACTATCAATAAGCTTTAATATTTTTTAAAATGAATACTTATATTAATGTAATAAATCCTTAGATCCATGAAACAATTATAAATATTAAATCACCTACTTGACTACAAAAACTTACTCAAGTAGAGAATTCATAGATCATATTTTTAATAAATAAATTAATTACAGATTTATAAGAAAAAGTGGGGCTTTTCTGATGCCTCAGTTTACAGAATCTACCTGCAATGCGGGAAGACCTAGTTCGAGCCCTGGATTATGAAGATCCCTTGGAGAAGGGAATGTCTACCAACTCCAGTATTTGTCTGGGGAATTCCATGGACAGAGGGGCCCAGGGGGCTGGACAGAGAGGCCTGGTAGACTACAGTCCATGGGTTCATAAACAGTCGGACAACTGAGAAACTAACACACACACAAAGCAAAACTAATGAGATTTACAGCAGAACTCAAAACACATGTTTTTGTGTTTTCTTTACTCAAATCAAAGTAATAATAATAACAGCTAATATAATCCATTTATTTACTATGTGTCAGGTATTGTTCTAAGAATTGATAGTACAATTAACTCTTACCACAAATCTAAGACATAAGTACTATTATTATTCTCATTTTACAGATAAGTAAATTGAGACACAGAAAGATTAAAAAACCTATCCAGCATCACAGAGTTAGCAAGTTGTAAAACTAACATTCAAACCTAGGTTATCTCAGGGTAATGAAATAGATAAACGAACAAGTACAAAGGCAAACCCAAATTTTAGAATGGCACATCTTTTATCAGTTAATTATACTTTTACGTGCTGATGCTAAATGCATAGCTGGATGACTATTAGTTGTATGCATCTTTCAAGACAGTACATCATTAATAGTATTGACAACAATTTAAATTGTTCATCAGTTGGAGGCTGGTTTAAAAAGTGATATTATTGCTACCCAATGGAAAAGCTGACATAGAACAATGGATCATAATATAAATATACAGTTATTGTCATTGAAATGTTTGTACAATTAGTTTCATAAATTAATAAGTTACAGCTCAGTTTAGTCGCTCAGTTGTATCTGACTCTTTACGACACCTTGGACCGCAGCACACCAGGCCTCCCTGTCCATCACCAACTCCCAGAGCTGACTTAAACTCATGTCCATTGAGTCAGTGATGCCATCCAACATCCTCTGTCATCCCCTTGGCATCAGGTGGCCAAAATGTTGGAGTTTCAGCTTTAATATCAGTCCTTCCGATGAACATTCAAGATTGAATTCTTTTAGAATGAACTGGTTGGATATCTTTGCAGTCCAAGGGACTCTTAAGAGTCTTCTCCAACACCACAGTTCAAAAACATCAATTCTTCAAGGCTCAGTTTTCTTTATAGTCCAACTCTCACATCCATACATGACTACTGGAAAAACCATAGCCTTGATTAGATGGACCTTTGTTGGCAAAGTAATGTCTCTGCTTTTTAATATGCTGTCTAGGTTGGTCATAACTTTTCTTCCAAGGAGTAACTGTCTTTTTATTTCATGACTGCAATCATCATCTGCAGTGATTTTGGAGACCAAAAAGATAAAGTCTGCCACTGTTTCCACTGTTTCCCCATCTATTTGTCATGAAGTGATTAGACTAGATGTCATGATCTTAGTTTTCTGAATGTTGAATTTTAAGCCAACTTTCCCACTCTCCTCTTTCACTTTCATCAAGAAGGTCTTTAGTTCTTCTTCACTTTCTGCCATAAGGGTGGTGTCATCTTCATATCTGAGGTTATTGATACTTCTCCCAGAAATCTTGGGGTCAACTTGTGCTTCTTCCGGCCCAGCATTTCTCATGATGTACTTTGCATATAAGTTAAATAAGCAGGATGACAATATACAGCCATGACATATTCCTTTTCCTATTTGGAACCAGTCTGTTGTTCCATGCATCATGCAAATTATGGTCATTTAAAAATGTCTACGTACATAAAATAAAATATCTGAGAGTGGACAAAAGAATTTTTAGTGATTCTTTTATCTTCTTTTTAGAATTTGAATTACTTTTTGGTGTTATTTCTTTTATAATGTGGGAAAAACACTTTTAACTTTGAGAAACAGGAAAATAAATGAATTCTGGCCATTTTTAACAAATGACCACAGAAAAAGGTCACAAATATTTTAAAGTTATATACTCATCATCTCTTAATATAAGTTAGCCTTTGAAAACATAATCAAAGAAAGGGCTAAATCTGGATTCTAAATCACTAGATGAGACATTAGGAATCACGTTTTCCTTCATAAGAAGCTTAGTTCATTATCTGTTTGTTAACAAATGCAAAAGGAAGGCAGATACTGAATTCTCTGCAGAATAACAATTAGTAACTTCCTAATAATTGAGCTTGGCCTACCAAGCAGAGTTTGGAAAGTAATTTAACTTTTAGTTTACTCAGAACGTTCTCTCTTTGTCTCATATTTCTTACCTTTTTCCATAATTTATAGCATTTAAAATACTTCATATTAATATGTAGGCATATTTTGCAAAAGTAGAATTTGCATTAACCCATTAACTTTAAACCAATTTATGATTTTAAGAAGGCACGTTTGAACACACTGAAGTTGTCAAGATAATCTGATAAACTTAAATATATAGAAACAATGGCTGATAGACAGGAATAATTAGAAATTACTTATCCCCCATCTATGGCAACTGCATTTCTGAAGTCTCTGTAGGAAGTGTAATTTTACCATTCCTGTTGTGATAGCCCTGATTCAGAATGGCCTCTGTGTACTATTTTAAAAGTATTCTTAAAACATTTTATATCTCTCAGTCTTTAATTTATAAACTATTTTGACCTATCCTTGGTAAATGTGACAACAACAACAGCAGAAAAACCCTTGGAGAAAACAATAAAAATGAGGTTAAAATCTATCATTTGTATGCTAATCTGTTGTTGCTGCTGCTGCTGCTAAGTCGCTTTAGTCATGTCTGACTCTGTGCGACCCCATAGATGGCAGCCCAGCAGGCTCCACCATCCCTGGGATTTCCCCGACAAGAACACTGGAGTGGGTTGCCATTTCCTTCTCCAATGCATGAGTGAAAAGTGAAAGTGAAGTCGCTCAATCATGTCCAATTCTTAGTGATCCCATGGACTGCAGCCTACCAGACTCCTCCATCCATGGGATTTTCCAGGCAAGAGTACTGGAGTGGGGTGCTATTGCCTTCTCCAGTATGCTAATCTAGTCAATCTAAATATGTTAAAGGCCTAAAAATACCTATGTTCTAAGTATTGAGAATACAAAAATGATCAATATACGGTACTTTTCCTCAAAAATTTTAATAGAGGTCTGAGAATAATAATATTATATTGATGTTTTTCTTTCTGGCTTACTTCACTCTGTATAATAGGCTCCAGTTTCATCCACCTCATTAGAGCTGACTCAAATGTATTCTTTTTAATGGCTGAGTAATACTCCATTGTGTATATGTACCACAGCTTTCTTATCCATTCATCTGCTGATGGACATCTAGGTTGCTTTCATGTCCTGGCTATTATAAACAGTGCTGCGATGAACATTGGGGTACACATGTCTCTTTCAATTCTGGTTTTCTCGGTGTGCATGCCCTGTAGAAAGATGGTAATGATAACCCTGTATGCAAGACAGCAAAAGAGACACAGATGCATAGATAGTCTGTTGGACTCTGTGGGAGAGGGAGAGGGTGGGATGATTTGGGGAAATGACATTGAAACATGTATAATATCATATATGAAATGAATCACCAGTCCAGGTTCGATGCAGTTTACAGGATGCTTGGGGCTGGTACAATGAGATGACCCAGAGGGATGGTATGGGGAAGGAGGTGGGAGGGGTTTCAGGAGGGGGGAACACGTGTGCACCCATGGCGCATTCATGTTGATGTATGGCAAAACCAATACAATATTGTAAAGTAATTAACCTCCAATTAAAATAAATAAATTTATATTACAAATGATATTGATTATTCCAGGAAAAAAATCATAATTTTGTATAAATACATTTCTAATATAAATATCTAAAAAGAAGTTATTTATTAAACACATACTTATAACATTATGTAAATAAATTATATGCATTAATTAATTAAATTAATCATATATTAATATTTATTATGTTAAATATATAAATATATATATATATATTTAAAGATGTATTATGACTTAAGTTCTGGGGCTTTCCAGGTGACACTAGTGGTAAAGTACCTGCCTGCTGATGCTGGGAGACATCAGTGATGCGAGTTCGATCCCTGAGTTGGGAAGATACCCTGGAAGAGGGCATGGCAATCCACTCCAATATTCTCACCTGGAAAATCCCAGACAGAGGAGCCTGGCAGGCTACAATTCATAGTGTCACATATAGCTGGACTATACTGAAGCAACTTAACACACACATGACTAAAGTACTGGGATACTTGTCTTCGCCAAACAATGTATGTAATGCACCTGTCATCAACACCAGTCAATTCAGGAAAGTGTGACTTCAGACTTAATAGTTCGTTTCTATCTTTTCACTTTTAGTAGTGATTTAGCTTTTCTAGGCAAATGGCACATCAAAAGAGGACTTAACATCTCACAAATTATTCATTTTATAAGCCAAGAAAATAGCAACTGTATTAATGCATTAAATTCTCTAGAAGAATGATACTGAAGAATTTATTTATAGGGCAGAATTGGAGAAACAGACATACAGAATAGACTTATGAACATGGGGAGATAGGAGGAGAGGGTAAGGTGTATGAAAAAAATGCCTTTTAAATAATTTGCAAGTGTTTTAAAATAAAGTATAACTTGCAGCAAGATTTTTGACCCATATTCTGAAGTAAATAAAATAAAAAATAAACAAATGGAATCCAATTAAACTTAAAAGCTTTTACTCGAAAAACAAAACATTAACCAGAAAAGATACAGGAATCCCAATGTTCATAGCAGCATTATTTACAATTGCCAAAACATAAAATCAACTTAACAGCCCATCAACAAATGAATAGATAAAGAAGACGTAATACACACACACATACACACACACACACAATTTTGCCATTTGCAGCAGCATGGATGGACTTGATGGGCATAATGCTAAGTGATACTAGACAGAGAAAAACAAATACATATAAGTGATATCACTTGTATGTGTAATCTACAAAAATACAACAAACTGTTGGATATAATGGTAAAGAAGCAGACTCAGATATAGACAACAAACTATTGGTTGCCAGTGGTGAGAGGGTATGGGCAATATAGGAGTTGGGGAGTGGCAGGTATAAAGTACTGGTTGTAGGGTAGGCTGAAGAATATGCTGTGCAATATGAAGGACGATGGCCAATATTTTGTAATAATCATGAATGGAAAGCAATCTTTTAAAATTGTATAAAATATGAAATGAATAAAAATTTCATCTTCTTGGTTCTACAAAATGCCTTCTTCCAACTCTATAGCACATAGGGATTGGTAGAGAAGTAGTATACGAAAAATATGCATAATGTGGTGTCATTGTGGTAGGCAAAATGCTCCCACCCCTGCCAAAGTTGTCTAGAATATGTGAATGCAATGTTATATGGAAAAGTAGAATTAAGCTCATTTTAAAAATGTTTTATTATTTAAGTGGGCCAATTCAATTCAACAGGAATCCTTAAAAACGGAAAAGGAAAGCAGAGAGGGTATATGAGAAACAAATGTGATGACAGAGAGGAAGGAGAAATGATAGAAGGATAGAAAGAAAGAAATTAGAAAGGGAGGCAGGGATGAAGGAAGATGAAGACAGGAGGTAGAAAAGAAGGGAGGGATTAGCATGCATTATAAAAGGCTAGAATCCCTTCACCTTCCAACTCCGATTTATTAGAAATTCATTTTCAGTTCAAGTACAGCCCCTAAGGTATGACCACTGTAATTATACATTTAGGAAGTTGTCCCCTACATAGATCCATTTGGATGAATAATGACCACAGTGAAAGGAATGCAAAGGTGTATTTGAAAGAGATCCTAATTGTAGATGGAAAAGGAAATGTGCATTTTAAAGTCATACATAATACATGAGTTCCCTTCTTTACTTGAATTAGACAAGTGACCAGGGTTTAAAATTTGTTTTCAAATAATGTCTTTGCTCTAGAGTTATTTTATTTTTATTAAATTATAGTTGAAATACAATATTAGTTTTAGGAATACAACATAGTGGTTCAGTATTTCTATACTAATGTTCATCATTATGAAATGATCACCACTGCACTGTAAGTTTACTAACCATGTGTCACCATATGAAGCTATTACAATATTGTTGACTATGTCCCTTATGCTGTACATGATATCATATCTTATGCATTGTATTACTTGTAGGTTATAACTCTTCCATATTATGTTCATTCCCCTACCCATTCCTCACTGGCAACAGCCACTTTGTTCTCTGAATCTCTGAGTCTGTGTCTGTTTTGTTTTTTCATTTGTTTTCTATTTTTAGACTTCACATACAGGGAAATAATATGGTCTTTGTCTTTCTCTGCCTGATTTATTTTGTGTAGCACAAAACCATCTAAACCCATTCACATTGTCATAAATGGCAAGGTTTCATTCTTTCTTATGGCTAAGTAATATTCACTTGTGCGTGTCTATGTTTATACCATTTCTTTTATCTATTCATCTATTGATGAACATTTAGGTTGCTTCCATATCTTGGGTACTATAAATAATAGTGTGATGAACACAGAATTAAACATATGTATTCCAATTAGTGTTTTCATTTTCTTGGCATAGATACTCAGGAGTGGAATTGTAGGATCATATGATTTTTAATATTTTGAGGAACCTCTATATCATTTTCCACTGTAGCTACACTGATTTACATTCCCAGCAAAAGCATGTAAGTGTTTCTAATTCTCCACAAACTCGCTAAAATTTTTCTGTTGTCTTTTTGATATCTGCCATTGTTACAAATGTGAAGTAATATCTCACTGAGGTTTTGATTTGCATTTCCTTTATAGTTAATTTGTTACATTAAGCATCTTTTTCTATGTGTACACTGGTTATATGTCTTTAGAAAAAAATTTAATCATGTCCTCTGCCCATTTTTAAAATTAGATTTTCAATGAGGTACCATTTCACAATAGTCAGAATGGCAGCGATCCAAAAGTGTATAAGCAATAAATGCTGGAGAGGGTGTGGAGAAAAGGGAACCCTCTTACACTGTTAGTGGGAATGCAATCTAGTACAGTCACTATGGAAAACAGTGTGGAGATTCCTTTAAAAATTGCAAATAGAACTGCCTTGTGACTCAGCAATCCCACTGCTAGGCATACACACTGAGGAAACCAGAATTGAAAGAGACACATATACCCCATTGTTCATTGCAGCACTGTTTATAATAGCCAGGACATGGAAGCAACCTAGATGTCCATCAGCAAATGAATGGATAAGAAAGCTGTGGTACATATACACAATGGATTATTACTCAGCCATTAAAAAGAATAAATTTGAATCAATTCTAATGAGGTGGATGAAACTGGAGCCTATATACAAAGTGAAGTAAGCTGGAAAGAAAAACACCAATACAGTATACTAACACATATACATGGAATTTAGAAAGATGGGAATGATAACCCTCTATGAGAGACAGCAAAAGAGACACAGATGTATAGAATGGACTTTTGGACTCTGTGGGAGAGAGAGAGGAAGAGGGTGGGATGATTTGGGAGAATGGCATTGAAACATGTACACTATCAGGTAAGAGATGAATCACCAGTCTATGTTCGATACAGGATACAGGATGCTTGGGGCTGATGCACAGGGATGATCCAGAGAGATGATATGGGGTGGGAAGTGGGAGGGGCTTCAGGATTGGGAACTCTTGTACACCCATGGCTGATTCATGTCAATGTATGGCAAAACCAATACAGTATTGTAAAGCAAAATAAGTAAAAATAAAAATTTTTAAAAATAAAATTAAAGTTTCTTGATATTGAGTTATATGAGTTCTTTGTATATTTGGGTATTAACCACATATTGGATATTTCATTTGCAAATACATTTTCCCATTTAGTAGGCCACCTTTTCATTTGGTTGATGATTTCCTTTGCTGTGTGCAAAAAGCTTTTAGTTCATGTAGTGCTACTCATTTATTCTTGCTTTTGTTGTCCTACCTGAAGAGAGAATATACCAAAAAATATATTGCTAAGACTAATGTTTACTGCCTATGTTCTCTTCTAGTAGTTTTATGGTTTCAGGTGTTACATGTAAATCTTTAAACCATTTTGAGGTTTTATTTTTTTTTTAATATGGTGTAATAAAGTGGTCCAGTTTCATTCTCTTGCATTTATCTGTCCTGTTTCTCAAAATTATTTATATATTAAATAGAATGTCTTTTCTTCACCATATATTTTTGCCTACTTTGCCATGAATTAATTACTCTTACAAGCATGGGTTTATTTCTGGGCTCTATATTTTGTTGCACTGATCTATGTATGTCTTTTTTGCCAGTACCATTCTGTTTTGATTACTATAATTACTATAAGTGTGGCATAGTTAGAAACCAGAGAGTATGATATCTCCTGCTTTACTATTCTTAAGATAGCCTTGGCCATTCAGGGTCTTTTGTGGTTCCATAAAATTTTAGGATTATTTTTTTCTAATTCTGTGAAAAATACAACAGGCATTTTGATAGGGATTGCACTGTAACTTTAAATTGTATAGTATGAAAATGTAAACCACATTAATTTTTCCAATTCATTAGCGTGGTATATCTTTCAATATACTTGTGTCATCTACAGTTTATTTCATTAATGCCTTACTGTTTTCAGTGTACAAGTCTTTCACCTCCTAGTTAAATATATTCCTTGGTATTTTATTCTTTTGGCACAATTGTAAATGGAACTGTTTTCTTGCTTTCTCTTTCTGAAAGTTTTATATGTGTAAAAATGTAACAGGTTTCTTTATATTAATTTTATATCCTGCAACTTTCTGAAGTCATTTATTAGCTCTAATAGCTTTTTGGAAAAATTTTTATACTTCAATATATACAAAGGTGTGTGTGTGTGTGTATCAGTAATATCATATTACCTGCAAATAGTGATAGTGGTACTTCTTTCTTTCCAATCTGGACACCTTTTATTGCATTTTTCTTGTTTAATTGCAGTGACTAGGACTTCTAATACTATGTTGAGTAAAACTGGTAAGAATGAATATCCTTGTCTTGTTGCTGATCTTTTCTCTCCATTGATTATGTTAGCTATTGGTTTGTTATATATGGATTCATTATGTTGAGGTAAATTTTCTTTGGCCCTAATTTGTTGAGAGCTTTTATTATAAATGCATGTTAAATTATGTCAAATGTTTTCCCTTCTCATGGTTAGACAATCACATCATTTTTATCTTTAGTTTTATAAATGTGTTATATAACATAAATTGACTTACAGACACTGAATAATCTTTGCTCTTAGGAGGAAATTTCACTGGAATGTTTGCTTCCTTTAATATATTTTTAATTTCAGTTCAGTTCAGTCACTCAGTCGTGTCTGACTCTTTGTGACCCCATGAATTGCAGCACGCCAGGCTTCTGTATCCATCATCAACTCCCAGAGTTTACTTAAACTCATGTCCATTGAGTTGGTGATAACAACCAGCCATCTCATCCATTGTCATCCCCTTCTCTTCTGCCCATAATCCCTCCCAGCATCAGAAACTTTTCCAATGAGTCAGCTCTTCACATGAGGTAGCCAAAGTATTGGAGTTTCAGCTTTAGCATCAGTCCTTCCAAAGAAGACCCAGGACTGATCTTTAGAATGGACTGGTTGGATCTCCTCGCAGTCCAAGGGACTCTCAAAAGTATTCTCCATATCACAGTTCAAAAGCATCAATTCTTCGGTGCTCAGCTTTCTTCACAGTCCAACTCTCACATCCATACAGGACTACTGGAAAAACCATAACCTTGACTAGATGGACATTTGTTGGCAAAGTAATGTCTCTGCTTTAGAATATGCTATCTAGGTTGGTTATAACTTTCCTTCCAAGGAGTAAGCATCTTTTAATTTCCTGGCTGCAGTTACCATTTGCAGTGATTTTGGAGCCCAAGGAAATAAAGTCTGACACTGTTTCCACTGTTGCCCCATCTATTTCCCATGAAGTGACAGGACCAGAATTTTCTGAATGTTGAGCTTTAAGCCAACTTTTCACTCTCCACTTTCACTTTCATCAAGAGACTTTTTAGTTCCTCTTCACTTTCTGCCATAAGGAAGGGGTCATCTGCATATCTGAGGTGATTGATATTTTTCCTGGCAATCTTGATTCCAGCTTGTGTTTCTTCCAGCCCAGCGTTTCTCATGATGTACTTTGCATAGAAGTTAAATAAGCAGGGTGACAATATATAGCCTTGATGTACTCCTTTTCCTATTTGTAACCAGTCTGTTGTTCCATGTCCAGCTCTAACTGTTGCTTCCTGACCTGCATACAGGTTTCTCAAGAGGCAGGTCAGGTGGTCTGGCATTCCCATCTCTTTCAGAATTTTCCACAGTTTATTGTAATCCACACAGTCAAAGGCTTTGGCATAGTCAATAAAGCAGAAATAGATGTTTTTCTGGAACTCTCTTGCTTTTTTGATGATCCAGCAGATGTTGGCAATTTGATCTCTGGTTCCTCTGCCTTTTTGTTGATGATTTTTTCATCTATATTCATCAGGTATATTGACCTATAATATTCTTATTATGGTGGATTTGACTTTGGTTTTAGGTTAACACCAGCCTCACAGAACAAATTTGGAGTCATCCTTTCTTTTCAGTTTTTAAAATAGTTTGAGGAGTATAGGTATTAACTCTTGAAATGTTTGCTAGAATTCACCTGTGAGCCATCTGGTCTTAGAATTTTATTAGTTGAATGTTGTTGCTATTGTTGTTGCTGTTTTAGTTAGTGATTCAAATCCATTACTAATATTATTTCTGTTAAGATTTTCTATTTCTTCACAATTCTGTCTTAGAAAATTGTGTATTTATATAGATTTCTTCATTTTTTCCAAGTTGTCTAATTTTTTTGGGTGTACAATTTTTTTGTAGTAATCTCTTGTTATTCTTTATATTTCAGTGGTAACAGTTCTCTTTTCAACTTTCACCTCTAATTTTATACATTTGGGCCTTCTTTCTATTTTCTTGATAAGCCTAGCTAAAGTTTATTAATTTTGTATATCCTTCAAGGAACTAGCTCTTAGTTTCCTTTATCTTTTCTATTTTCTTTAGTCTCTTTCATTTATTTCCCTCTGATTATTATTTTTTCCTGCTAAATTTTGGCTTCAATTTTTATTTTACTTATAATATTAGACTATTTATTTGAGATTTTCCTTGAAGGAGACTTGTATCACTATGAACTTCCCTCTTAGAACTGCTTTTGTTGCATCCCATTGATTTTGGTAGGTTGTATTTCTGTTTTCATTTGTATCAATGTATTTTTAAAATTTTTCTCCTTGATTTCCTTCTTGACACACTCTCTTCTGGACTACATATTTCTTGTGGAAAAGTCAGCAGATAGCCTCATAGGAGTTCCCCTGTATGTAAATAACTTTTTTTCTTTGCTGCTTTTCAGATTCTTTGTATTCAAATATTATCCTCTTAAGTATAATGTATGTTGGTGTAGATCATTTGAGTTCATCTTGTCTAGGATTCTCTGCACTTTTTGGACCTATCTATCTGTTTCCTTCCCCAGGTTACAGAATATTTCATCTATTAACTTTTCAAATAAATTCTCTGTTTCTTTATTCCTCTCTTCATTTTAAGCCTCTCATAATGCAAATAGTACATTGATGTTATCACAGAGGCAGCTTAAACTATCCTTATTTTTATTAATACTTTTATCCTATTAAGTATGTGTAATTTCTAGGACTCTATCTTCCAGATTGCTCATTCATACTACTATGTCATCTGGTCAGCTCCTGATTCTGTTTAGCATATTTTCACGTTGTTATTGTGTTCTTCAGCTCTGATTAATTCTTTTTTATATATTTTAACTCTTTGTTGAATTTCTCATGCTGTTCATCTCTTCTTGTCCCAAGTTACATGAACATTTTCTTGATTTTACCTTGAATCTTTGTCTAGTAGAATGCTTATTTCCATTTCATTGAGTTATTTTTCTGGGATTTTTGTCTTGTTGTTTCAGTTTTCAACTTAATGAAAATTGTTTCCTTGGTTTGCCTAATTCTCTGTTTACTTCATTGTATTTAGTGGTTCTCCCACATTTGGAGGAATGGACTTACACAGGAGATTTCCTGTGCTGTCTAGCACCATGTTCCTCTCTGGCCAGCAGAGCCAAATGCTTCAGGGATGTTCTCTATGTGGGTTGCTTGTACCTTTCTATTGTGATGGAGCCAGCTATGTCAGAAGTGCTGATATGCAGGCCCAGACCTTAGCCTGGTTGGCTGCAAGGCCTTGTTTTGTGTGGTTGCTGTAGGCATGATAGTTTCCGGTAGCATTCTGGTGTGCTGGTTGCACAGCTCCTACTGGTAGGCAGCTAGGCAGAACAGACCACTGACACTGCTAACTGGCTCTACACTGTGTGATTGCTGTGAGCATGCTGGTGAATGGAGTACATTCGCTTAGTACAACTTAGTACAAATTACTGAGAAGCTCAGTGGCACGCAATTGTTGCAAGTGTACTGATTGGGTAGGGCAGTTTCCAGCATTAATAGGCTTTCAAGGAAGGTTGCAAAATGGCACACACCAATACTGGCCTCTACATGATAGAACAACATTACACAAATGGCAGGCATCAGTGTCTCAGTCCCCAGGAGTTGGGGAATCCTAGCTGTCTCCTGCCTCTTCTGGTGTGTGGTTTAGTCACTAAATCATCTCAGACTCTGCAATCCCATGAACTGTTGCCCACCAGGCTCCTGTGTCCATGGGACTTCCTAGGCAAGAATACTGAAGAGGGTTGTCATTTCCTTCTCCAAAAGATCTTCGCAATCCAAGGATCTAACCCATGTCTCCTGCATTGCTGGCAATCTCCTACATTACATGTGAATTCTTTATCAACTGAGTCACAACTATATCTACCTCAAAGTTTCCCAAACTGCTACCTCTGTGCTGCGACTCGACTTGGGTGAGATTTTGCATGCCCCTTTAAGAGAGAAATCTAGGTTTCCTATTCTCTCTGGTTCTCCACAATCTAAGTTTTGGTGGTTTTTAAAGCAAGATGTTTTGGAGGCTCATTTTCCAGTGCAAGACTTCCATGCTGGGGAGACTGATGTGAGGGTCAGACTCCTTGCTCCTAGGTGAAGACCATTGTGGTTGTGATTTTCTACCAGCTTGCAGATTTCTGTGCTGGGCTGTGGGTCCTAACTAGAATATGTCTCTCTCCCTTCCCCCCACCATTTTTGTTGTGGCTCCTTTGTTATATCTTCAGTTGTAGAAAACCTCATCTGCTAGAATTCAGGTCATTCTCAGAAATAGTTGCTCTGTAAGTAATTGTAATTTTGGTGTGCCAGTGAGAGGCAGTGAACTCAGGATCTTCCTACTCTGCCACACTTATCCATACTCTAGCCATCTTAGTGTTATTTACAGCAACATAGTTTAAGTTTATAAGGGAAAATATTTATATGTTAGATCTTTTCTATTTCTCATAATTTTCCCAATCTCAAATTGCATTCTACATTGAAAATTGTATCCTTTTCCTTTTCTAGGTCTATTTTTGGAGCTATACTCACTCTTATTAGGCTTCATACCATTTAAGCTGTGTGCTTTTTTTTTTTTTGGTAGTAAATAATCCATCTTATGAATATCAAAAACATTAAGAGTTAGTTGAAAAAAATCAGGGTGCTGAATTTGTTGATGCACATTTTTTAAAAATTTGAATTTCCCCATACAGTTTTCTGAACTCTAGAAACTGATATTTAGATATGTCTAATACATTGCAATAGCCTTGTGAACTTATTTGCAGGTGTTTCTAACGTCATTTAAAAATATCTCAATCATAAAAGCACCTTTTGACTTATCAAAAATCAGGTTTATAAGAAAAGAAAGCCTTGCAAAATAAGACCATCATCTTAGAGTAAGTAACAAATACAAACAAAATATTTTTACATAGCACTGTATTCAAATACATTACTTGGTGTCATACTTCTGTATGTAGTAAGCAACTATAAATTTAAACAAATGGAATATGAAACATTCAGTTCAGTTCAGTTCAATCACCGTGTCTGACTCCATGCAACCTCATGGAATACAGCAGGCCAGGCTTCCCTGTTCATCACTAACACCCGGAGTTGACGCATACTCATGTTCATTGAGATGGTGATGCCATCCAACCTTCTCATCTTCTGCCATCCACTTCCCCTCCAGCCTTCAATCTTTCCCAGCATCAGGGTATTTGCAAAAGAATCAGTTCTTGGCATAAGTTAGCCAAAGTATTGGAGTTTCAGTTTCAAAATTACTCTTTTCAATGAACATTCAGGACTGATTTCCCTTAGAATGGACTGGTTAGATCTCCTTGCATTTCAAGGGACCCTCAAGAGTCTTCAGCGCCACAGTTCAAAAACATCAGTACTTCGGCGTTCAGCTTTCCTTATGGCCCAACACTCACATCTGCACATGACTACTGGAAAAAAACACAGCCTTGACTAGTTGGACCTTTGTTGGCAAAGTAATGTCTCTGCTTTTAATATGCTATCTAGATTGGTCATAACTTTCCTTCCAAGGAGCAAGCATCTATTTCATGCCTTCAGTCACCATCTGCACTGATTTTGGAGATGAAAAAAATAAAGTCTGTCACTGTTTCCACTGTTTCCCCATCTATTTCCCATGAAATTATGGGATCAGATGCCATGATCTTAGTTGAGCTTTAACCAACTAAGATCATTTAGAATGATCAACATTTAGAATGTTGAGCTTTAAGCCAACTTTTTCACTCTCAAAAGGCTCTTTAGTTCTTCTTCACTTTCTGCCATAAGGGAAATATCATCTGCATATCTGAGGTTATAAATATTTCTCCCAGAAATCTTGATCCAGCTTGTGCTACATCTAGCCCAACTGTTTCCCATGATATGCTCTGTATATAAGTTAAATAAGCAGGGTGACAATATATAGCCTTGACATACTCCTTTTCCTATTTGGAATCAGTCTGTTGTTCTGAGTACAGTTCTAATTGTTGCTTCCTGACTTCTATACAGACTTCTCAAGAGGCATGTCGGGTGGTCTGGTATTCTCATCTCTTAAAGGGTTTTCGACAGTTTATTGTGATCCACACAGTCAAAGGCTTTGCCATAGTCCATAAAGCAGAAATAGATGTTTTTCTGGAACTCTCTTGCTTTTTCCATGATCCAGCGGATGTTGACAATTTGATCTCTGGTTCCTCCGCCTTTCCTAAAACCAGCTTGAACATCTGGAACATCACAGTTTACGTATTGTTGAAGAGTGGCTTGAGAAGTTTGAGCATTACTTTGCTAACATATGAGATGAGTGCAATTGTGTGGTAGTTTGAGCATTCTTTGACATTGCTTTTCTTTGGGATTGGAATGAAAACTGACATTTTCCAGTCCTGTGGCCAGAGATTTTCAAATTTGCTGGTATGCTGAGTGCAGCACTTTCACAGCATCATCTTTTAGGATTTGAAATAGCTCATCTGGAATTCCATCCCCTCTACTCGCTTTGTTCATAGTGATGCTTCCTAAGAATCACTTGACTTCACATTCCAGTATGTCTGGCTCTAGGTGAGTAATCACATCATCGTGATTATCTGGGTCATGAAGATCTTTTTTGTACAGTTCTTCTGCGTATTCTTGTCACCTCTTCTTAATATCTTCTGCTTCTCTAAGGTCCCTACCATTTCTGTCCTTTACTGAGCCCATATTTGCATGAAATATTCCTTTTGTGTCTCTAATTTTCTTGAAGATATCTATAGTCATTCCCATTCTGCTGTTTTCCTCTATTTCTTTGCACTGATCACTAAGGAAGGATTTCTTATCTCTCCTTGCTATTCTTTGGAACTCTGCATTCAAATGGGTATATCTTTCCTTTTCTCCTTTGCTTTTTGCTTCTCTTCTTTTCACAGCTATTTGTAAGGCCTCTTCAGACAGCCATTTTTCCTTTTTGCATTTCTTTTTCTTGGGGATGGTCTTGCTCCATGTCTCCTGTACACTGTCATAAACCTCCATCCATAGTTCATCAGGCACTCTATCTATCAGATCTAGGCCCTTAAATCTATTTCTCACTTCCACTGTATAATCATGAAGGATTCGATTTAGGTGATACATGAATGGTCTGGTGGTTTTCCATACTTTCTTCAATTTAAGTCTGAATTTGGCTATAAGGAATTCATGATCTGGGCTACAGTTAGCTGCCGGTCTTGTTTTTGCTGACTGTATAGAATATCTCCATCTTTGGCTGCAAAGAATATAATCAATCTGATTTCGGTGTTGACCATCTGGTGATGTCCATGTGTAGAATCTTCTCTTGCATTGTTGGAAGGGGGTGTTTACTATAATCAGTGCATTCTCTTGGCAGAACTCTATTAGCCTTTGTCTTGCTAATGTCCAAGTACTCCAAGGCCTGTACTTGTACTTGTACTTGTACAAGACCTGCCCTGTACTCCAAGGCCAAATCTGCCTGTTATTCCAGGTGCTTCTTGACTTCCTACTTTTGCATTCCAGTCCCCTATAATGAAAAGGACATCTTTTGGGGGTGTTAGTTCTAGAAGGTCTTGTAGGCTTCATAGAACTGTTCAACTTTAGCTTCTTCCGCATTACTGGTCGGGGCATAGATTGGATTACCGTGATATTGAATGGTTTGCTTTGGAAAGGAACAGAGATCATTCTGTCGTTTTTGAGGCTGTATCCAAGTAGTGCATTTTGGGCTCTTTGGTTGACTATGATGGCTATTCCATTTCTTCTAAGGGATTCTTGACCACAGTAGTAGATATAATGGTCAGCTGTGTTAATTCACCCATTCTAGTCCATTTTAGTTAGCTGATTCCTAAAATGTTGATGTTCACTCTTGCCATCACCTGTTTGACCACGTCCAATTTACCTTGATACGTGACCTAACATTCCAGGTTCCTATGCAATATTGCTCTTTACAGCGTTGGACCTTGCTTCTATCACAAGTCCCATCCACAGCTGGGTGTTGTTTTTGTTTTGGTGCTGTCTCTTCACTCTTTCTGGAGTTATTTCTCCATTGTTCTCCAGTAGTATACTGGGCACCTACCAACTTCAGGAGTTCATCTTTCCATCATATCTTTTGCCTTTTCATACTGTTTGTGGAATTCTCAAGGCAGGAATACTGAAGTGGTTTGCCATTCCCTTCTCCAGTGGACCACATTTTGTCAAAACTCTCCACCATGACCTGTCCATCTTGGGTAGCCCTAGAGGACATGGCTCACAGTTTCATTGAGTTAGACAATGCTGTGGTCCTAGTGATTAGATTGGTTAGTTTTCTGTGACTGTGGTTTTCAGTCTGTCTTTCCTGTGATGGAGAAGGATAAAGAGCTTATGGAAGCTTCCTGATGGAATAGACTGACTGAGGGGTAAACTGGAGTTTGATCTGATGGGCTGGGCCATGCTCAGTAAATCTTTAATGCAATTTTCTGTTGATTGGTGGACTGTGTTCCCTACCTGCTCCCTTACCTGGGGCAAAACTGTGGTGGAGGTATTGAAGATAGTGGTGACTTCCCTCAAAGGATAGATGCAGACACTGCTACAATCCATGCCATGTAAGGAGATGAAACATGAAGAAATGACAATTTTGAAATTATGATCAGGTAGAATTTTCTAAAAAAATCTTTATACTTAAACTTATTTGATTGTTTCATGTACTGATGAAAAATGACTGGATTCAAAGTGATTTATTCTATTAAATTATTTAGAATCTGATTATAATAATTAAGTGGTATTTAATTAAAATGCTTCTTCTAAGTGAGCTTTTGCTGCTTCACATTAACTGGCTCATTTGGATTACTCCATATTGTTTTTGTCCATAATATTATGCATAGTAGGAGTAGTCTTGAATTCTGAATTTTAATAAGCTCCATACAGCTGTTCACTGAGCAGCAAGTAGGTGATGAACAAACATTAGCCAAAGTGCCTTATGAATCAAATATTAAGCTGTAGTTTTAAATTATGATTTTCTAAATTATATTCAACTGCAAATGTTAAAGTTAGTTATATTCAAAAGTAGGTTGGTATAACTATATTTTAAATTAAAAGTTCCTTGTCTACCTTTATAATTAATCTTTCATTCTATGAACTGTCTTCCATTAAATCTTTTCCATATAACCCCAAATTTTCTTAGTGCTCAGTACATTGCTATTCCAATAAGATGGATTTTACACAGCACAGTCTTCTTTTCATAATACCTCTATCTTTGTAGTTAAAAAATATAAATATAGTTTTAATAGGGTTGCTATTGATTCCTCTATCACTGTGTACATATACATAGATAATATGCATATAGATCAATACATAGAAAGGTAAACAATAATAAAAACATTTGCCCTAATATTTAGATGAGAGAAAAAAATGAATCAAATTTTGTTCCCACCATCAATTTCTGCATGATATTTATGTTGAGTGAAAAGAAAAAATAAGAATTTCAGTGTGTATCTTTACCTAGAGTTTCTCCTGAAATATAGAGCTTTTCCATTGACAGATGAATCGATAAGAAGATGCCACTCACACACACACACACACACACACACACACACACACACACATACACACAGATACTCACACAGTGGAATACTACTTATCCACACAAAGATGGTATAATGCCATTTATGATAACATGGATGGATCTTGAGGGTAGGTATTATGTAAGTCAAATATGTCATATGGAGGAAGATAAACACTGTATGGTTTAATTCAGATGTGGAATATTGAGAAAAAGAAATGAGCAAATTAAACAAAGGCATAGACACAGAGAACAGATTAATGGATACCATATGGGAAGTGAGTTCCAGGGAGGGCAAATGAATAAAGGGGGTCAACTGTATGGTGACAGATGGAAACTAGATTTTTGGTGTGGGGCATACTGTAGTGTATACAGATGTAGAAATGATCTATGCATGAAATATATAATGCTATAAGGCAACCTTACCTCAGTTAATTTATACATATATATATATTCATCAAATGCCTCAGATGTTTATTAGAGTTTACACTAAATCATAATATTTCCAAAATACATCCTTATTCTATTAATTTACTAAAATCTCTAATGGGAAGAATATACATCCACAAAACATCTGTCAATCACCAAGTCTGAAAATCCAACAAACAAACATACTTAAAACACATGTATAACAGTTACACTAACAAAACATGAATTTGTTCATTTTAAAATGTATTTTTTTACATTCAACAGATATTTAAATGTCTTCTAGTGATACACACTGTGTTAAAAGGGAATTTTAAGGAAAAGTTAGGTTCATAAAAGCATTTCTTTGGAAAAATAACTGCAATAAATTGCTAGTTCATTTAAGTAATCCACACCAGTAATATTATGTTTTATAAAACTTGGTCTTATTTCACTCATTGAGTGCCTCAACCATTGAACGCCTAGATGATACCTAAGGAGTGTGTGTGTGTGAGTGTGTGTGTGTATGTGTGTGTGTGTATGTGTGGGTGTGCATGCTAAGTCACTTCAGTCGTGTCTGACTCTGCAACCCTGTGGAATCTAGCCTATCAGGCTCCTCTCTCCATGGAATTCTCCAGGCAAGAATACTGGAGTGGGTTGTCATGTCCTCCTCCAGGGAATCTTCCCAACCCAGGTATCAAACATGCATCTCCTGCAGGTCCTGCACTACAGGCAGTTTCTTTACTGCTGGGCCACTAGGGAAGCCCATAAGGTATGTTACTTAACATTGAAATTCATGAAATACTTAGAAATGGCCTAATCCATAGTGATGTTACTACACACACACACACAAAATGTTGCTATTGTTATCATTGTAATCTCATAATAAACTCATTATTATTGTTATTGAGGATGGTAAATGAAGATATTGAAAACACAGAATTCGTAATAGAGTGCACATAAATGGGGAAGGAAACTGTACAAACATCAGTGGGGAAAGCATTACAGACAGAAGGAAATGAAGCCCAGAGATATGAGGCAGGAGCCTGCTGGGTGAGGTCAGGAAGCAGAAAATAGACCAGCAATACTGGACTGGAGTGGATAAAGGATGGCACAGAGAAAAATACTAAAGAGGTAGTGGCAGTCTCCATTGAATAGGCCCTTAGAACCACTATAAAGAAATGGAAAACTTGAACAGTTTTAAGCAGAGAAGTGAGATGATATTGTGTATGTTAGGATAACTCTTGCATTTTGTGGAGACAGTTGTGATGGCAGAAGCAGAATATAGGAAGACAGAAATCAACTAGGATGCCTATACAGAGATACTGCACCACTGGAATAATGTGACTGTTGCAATAAAAAAGTCAATTTTTTTCGGTTTTCCAGTATATGTCATAGTTATGTTTATACTCCACTGTAGTCTGTTAAGTGTGCACTATGGCATTATGTCTAAAAAACCAATGTACAAACATTAATTTAAAAATACTTTATTGTTAAAATGTACTAGCTATCATCTGAGCCTTCAGCAACTGTAATCTTTTAGCAATAGTAATATCAAAGATCACTGATCACAGACCACCATAACAAATATAATAGTAGTAAAAAAGCTTGAAATAGTGCTAGAATTACCAAAATGTGACCCTGAGACTTGAGGTAGGCAAATGTTAGAAAAATGGCACCATATACTCACTCTGGGGGTTGGTGATGGACAGGGAGGCTTGGCATGCTGCAATCCATGGGGTCGCAAAGAGTCGGACATGACTGAGTGACTGAATTGAACTGATACTCTCTCGATGTAGGGTTGCTAAAACCTTCAATTTGTGAAGGAATTTGGGGGAACTTGGCGTGGTTGCTATGCCATACACGGTGGCTGAGGAAGGCAGCAATATCACATGTGAGGAGATGAACCAGGGGCAGGATATAGAATGGTATATCCATTTTCTCTCCTCTTCCAATGAAACGTGTTGCATTCTAGGTAGAATACAGTTCAGCACTTCTGATTTATAGCAGGACAGTGGGATATCAATGGAAATTGAATAGTTTCTCCTTGCCCAGCACCATGAAGTTACTCATCCATTCCAGTGAGATTCTATTGCAAATGTCAGGAGATAATGCCTTTCCCAGGCACGATGGGGCTCAGTGTTCTCAACAGCATACCACTTTGATCTCATGGCACTTTTTTTTAAATATAAATTTATTTATTTTAATTGGAGGCTAATCACAGCACTTTGAGACTTAAGGCAATGGCTGTTTCCTGCCACTGCCGTACCGTTAGAGTACTGGGCATCTCAGCAGGGATCCCCAGGTTGTCATATGGGGCAACAGGATGTATTGGTTGATCATTCAAATGTATTAAAGCCTAGAACAACACTTGAGTCCACCTAGCCAAGGCAGTTTTACCTAGTAGTAATTTAATTTGCTGCTTTACTATTTCATTTTTCCTTTCTACTAATCCTGCTGCTTGTGAGCTATAGGTAAGATGAAACCTTTCAGTGTCATGTTCTTTTGTCCATTCTTGCACATCATGACCCTTAAAATGTGACCCTCAGTCACTGTCTGTAGAAGGAAGGGAATCCATAATTGGTGTTCAGCCTTTCTAGCCCCCTCATGGTGGCAGCCTACTTTGCATGGTGAGCTGTGAAAGCTTGGGTTAGGCCAGACACAGTGTCCATACAAACCAAAGTATATATAGAATGCTTAATTTGTACATGGTGCCAATATAATCATGTTGTCAAACACTCACTGGTTGAGAACTCTAGTGGACGGCCCCAAACTTCTTTGGCTGAGTCCTGGACACTGTTTAGAATATATAGGATATGCTGTCAATGCATTAACAAGGCCACTGTATTTCAAGAGGCATCTGACATCTTTGGCAGTATGCCATCCTCCTGGGGCCCGATGGCAGCCACTCTTTCTATGTACTCAGTCTGTCAGATCTTCTAAAGTGTCAGTTGCTAGGACTCACACCTGAGCTATGGAGTAAACTTCCTGGTTGCCAGCACTGTCAGCTCCTTATGAGCCAGGATGTGAAAGACAGTGAGGACTCCCTTGGGTTCTTGTAGGTGAGACACCCAGTTCCTTCAGCCTACCGTCTCTAGAAATGTGGGTGCTACTGGCCCTGTAGACTATGCAGATCTTCCTAATACTCTCACTCCTATTCCCGTGGCAGCCCCTTGGCCTGTAGAGAGGGAAGGAAGTAAATTCCCACAGTTCCAGATATACAGATGAGTCTAGTCTGGGCAGTTGGCCCACAGGAACTGCAGTCATTATTCAGACCAATGTTGATACCATCTGGATGGAAATAGGAACAAACTGCAACAGCCAATGTGTAATCACTGAGGCACTCTGACCGTAAAGTCACTGCAGTGACAGTTGGCCTATTCTAAAGGGATTAACCCTATGTCTTGGATAACGGGAAGCCAAGGAAGAGATGACCACGAATAAGCTCTTGTGTGCTCAGGATACATGGAAAGACATTTGGGTTTATCTACTTTGGAAGATGCCTAGAGCTTTAATCTGCTTCACTAATATTTTTGCCTTCTCACAGGTGGCTTGCCTCTCTGATCCTCAATCTGTGTTTTCTTTACTAGGCAGTATAAGAGATGAAAGCACAGCATTCCGCCAGGTGGGGAGTAAAAAGCCTCTAAAATCCCCAAATCCTGACAAATGCTTGTATCTCCTTCATTTTCTAAAAAGGTTAGATAGGCTTACAATGAGATATTGTTAGTTGCTCAGTCATGTACAACTCTTTGAAACCCCATGGTTGCAACCCCATGGTATGGCCTGTAGTCCACCAGGCTCCTCTGTTTATGGAATTCTCCAATCAAGCATACTAGAGTGGGCTGCCATGCCATCCACCAGGGGATCTTCCTGACCCAGGGATCGGACCCAAGTTTCTTGCATTATAGGTAGATTCTTTACCATCTGAGTCATCAGGGAACTCCACAAGATAGGCTTATATCTTGTCAGTTACTGTTTCTGAGACAAAGTTCAGTGTACATGAAAGAGTTAAAAATAAACATGAGGACTCAGAGTAATAAATACATATGGCACAGAGTTTAGAAGAGATTAGAAGAGAGTAGCATCATTTTTAATTGGTCTACTCAAAAGAGATTCATGGAAGGTTGGAATATAAAATGGTAAAATATTTTAATGATGGAAAAATAAAAACATTTATGAATATCAGCTGCATATCTAGCTCTGTGTTAATCATTTTCTAGTTATTATCTGATTTTTATGCCTACCAATTTAGAGATGAAAAACTAGAGACTCAAGGAGTTTAAAACTCATATTGATATATAGCATAAACCAATACAACATTGAACATTGTAATTATCCTCCAATTAAAAAATAAATTATAAAAAGAAATAAAAGAAATTTCGCAGAGCAAATAAGGGACAAAATTGTGAATTCAGAATATAAAGTTATAATAGTTCAAAAAGACAATGAGAGTGAAAAACAAATGTTTGTTATAAAGTGGCAGAAGTCTCAATTCAAAGCTTCACTTTAGATTATGGCAGCTTTCATTGATAATCAGTACTAACACCTTTTGATCTTAGTGATAATACAACAAGTTATTTGCTTAATAAACAATCCAGTTTCTGACAAATCTCAGTCTTCTTTCTGCTCATGCTTTCACTGAATTGTAACTGATGTCTCTAAATATTTTATTTTCCTTCAAATAATTGTCTAGTTCCTTCTGAGATAGGAAAACAGAAACAAACACACTTGAAGAAGAAAAAAGCAACCTTCACAAATCATAAATAATTTATCCTCCAACTATAAATCACAATATATCATGCTTAATGACACAGGAAAAATAAAAATATATAAAGCCCTCCTTAGGGATAGTCAACATTACTATAATGTTACATTATTTTCCAGTATGTCAAAGGTTATCACACTAGTTTTCAGTAGAGAATCATTTCCTTGCTATTTAGTAATAACCAGTAACTAGTAATCCAATAAGAAACAAGTCAGCAGGGCTATTTGATGTCACATACAATTTCAAGAGAGACCTTTTCAATGAATCTACAACCTACACTTCTAAGTAACGAGCATGTTTCATTGTATTATTCAGTATCTTGCAGAGGCCATTAAATGTTTACTGAAAAGAATTTACTTGGGAGCAAAGCCAAAAGTCTGTTGATAAATCCAAATATGTAGATGTAATATTAATTTCTACATAACTTATCTCTGTACTCTCCTTTGTCATTCATTTTTATAGCAACAAAGATGAAATTATTAATGTTCAGTTCACTTCAGTTCAGTCACTCAGTCCTGTCTGACTCTTTGTGACCCCATGAATCGCAGCATGCCAGGCCTCCCTGTTCATCACTATCTCTCGGAGTTCACTCAGACTCACATCCATCGAGTCCGTGATGCCACCCAGCCATCTCATCCTCGGTCGTCCCCTTCCCCTCCTGCCCCCAATACGTCCCAGCATCAAAGACTTTTCCAATGAGTCAGCTCTTCGCATGAGGTGGCCAAAGTACTGGAGTTTCAGCTTCAGCATCATTCCTTCTAAAGAAATCCCAGGGTTGCTCTCCTTCAGAATGGACTGGTTGGATCGCCTTGCAGTCCAAGGGACTCTCAAGAATCTTCTCCAACACCACAGTTCAAAAGCATCAATTCTTCAGAGCTCAGTCTTCTTCACAGTCCAACTGTCGTATCCATACATGACCACTGGAAAAACCATAGACTTGACTAGACAGACCTTTGTCGGCAAAGTAATGTCTCTGCTTTTGAATATACTATCTAGGTTGGTCATAACTTGTCTTCCAAAGACTAAGCGTCTTCTAATTTCATGGCTGCAGTCACGATCTGCAGTGATTTTGGAGCCCAAAAAATAAAGTCTGACACTGTTTCCGCTGTTTCCCCATCTATTTCCCATGAAGTGATGGGACCGGATGCCATGATCTTCGTTTTTTGAATGTTGAGCTTTAAGCCAACTTTTTCTCTCTCCACTTTCACTTTCATCAAGAGGTTTTTAGCTCCTCTTCACTTTCTGCCATAAGGGTGGTGTCATCTGCATATCTGAGGTTATTGATATTTCTCCCTGTAATCTTGATTCCAGCTTGTGTTTCTTCCAGCCCAGCATTTCTCATGATGTACTCTGCATAGAAGATAAATAAGCAGGGTGACGATATATAGTCTTGATGTACTCCTTTTCCTATTTGGAACCAGTCTGTTGTTCCATGTCCAGTTCTAACTGTTGCTTCTTGACCTGCATACAGATTTCTCAAGAGGCAGGTCAGGTGGTCTGGTATTCCCATCTCTTGAAGAATTTTCCACAGTTTATTGTGATCCACACAGTCAAAGGCTTTGCCATAGTCCATAAAGCAGAAATAGATGTTTTTCTGGAACTCTCTTGCTTTTTCCATGATCCAGTGGATGTTGGCAATTTGATCTCTGGTTCCTCTGCCTTTTCTAAAACCAGCTTGAACATCAGGGAGTTCATGGTTCATGTGTTGCTGAAGCCTGGCTTGGAGAATTTTGAGCATTACTTTACTAGCATGTGAGATGAGTGCAATTGTGCAGTAGTCTGAGCATTCTTTGGCATTGCTTTCTTTGGAACTGGAATGAAAACTGACCTTTTCCAGTCCTGTGGCCACTGCTGAGTTTTCCAAATTTGCTGGCATATTGAGTGCAGCACTTTCACAGCATCATCTTTCAGGATTTGAAACAGCTCCACTGGAATTCCATCACCTCCACTAGCTTTGTTCATAGTGATGCTCTCTAAGGCCCACTTGACTTCACATTCCAAGATGTCTGGCTCTAGATTAGTGATCACTTCATCATGATTATCTGGGTCGTGAAGATCTTTTTGTACAGTTCTTCTGTGTATTCCTGCCACCTCTTCTTAATATCTTCTGCTTCTGTTAGGTCCATACCATTTCTGTCCTTTATCTAGCCCATCTTTGCATGAAATGTATACACCTGTAATAAACTTGGGGATAATTTTGATCACAGCCTCCTGTACAATGTAATGAACCTCTGTCAATAGTTCTTCAGTCACTCTATCATAGTTTTCTGTGATTATGGTTTTCATTCTGCCTGCCCTCTAAAGATAAAGATAAGAGGTTTATCTATTTGTCACTTCCACTGTATAATCGCTAAGGAATTTTATTTGCGTCTAGTGGTTTTCACTACTTTCTTCAATATAAGTCTGAATTTTGCAATAAGGAATTCATGATTGGAGCCACAGTCAGCTTCTGGCCTTGTTTTTGAAGACTGTATAGTAAGTCTCGATCCTTAGCTACAAAGATATAATCAATCTGAGCTTGATACTGACCATCTGTTGATGTCCATGTGTAGAGTCTTTACTTGTGTTGTTGGAAGAGGGTGTTTGTGATGATTAGTGTGTTCTCTTGGAAAAACTCTGTTAGCCTTTGCCCTGCTTCACTTTTTACTCCAAGGCCAAACTGGCCTATTACTCCAGGTAGCTCTTGACTTCCTACTTTTGCATTCCAGTCCCCAGTGATGAAAAGAACATGTTTTTTTTTTTGGTATTAGTTCTAGAAGCTCTTGCAGGTCTACATAGAACCAATCAATTTCAGCTTCTTCAGCATTAGTGGTTGGGGCATAGACTTGGATTATTGTAACATTGAATGGTTTGCCTTGGAAATGAACAGAGATCATTCTGCAGTTTTTGAGACTGCACCCAAGTACTGCATTTTGGACTCTTTTGTTGACTATGAGGGCTACTCCATTTCTTCTAAGGGATTCTTGCCCTTGGTATTAGATATAATGGTCATGTGAATTACATTCACCCATTTCAGTCCATTTTAGTTCATTGGTTCCTAAAATGTTGTTGTTCACTCTTGCCATCTCCTATTTGACCACTTCCAATGTACTTTGATTCATGGACCTAACATTCCAGGTTCCTATGCAATAAATTGTTTTTTACAGCATTGGACTCTACATCCATCACCAGTCATATCCACAACTGGGTGCTGCTTTTGCTTTGGCTCAGCCTCTTCATTCTTTCTGGAGCTATTTCTCCATTCTTCTCCAGTAGCATTTTGGGCACCTACCGATCTGGGAGTTCATCTTTCAGTGTCATACATTTTGCCTTTTCATACTGTTCATGGGGTTCTCAAGGCAAGAATACTGAATGGTTTGCCATTCCCTTCTCCAGTGGACCATGTTTGTCAGAACTCTCCACCATGACTTGTCCATCTTGGGTGGCCCTACATGACTTGGCTCATAGTTTCACTGAGTTAGATAAGACTGTGTTCCATGTGATCAGTTTGGTTAGTTTTCTGTGATTATGGTTTTCATTCTGCCTGCCCTTTAAGGATAAAGTGGCTTGTGGAAGCTTTTTTCTGGAAGGGACTGGCTGTGGGAGAAGCTGGGTCTTGCTCTGATGGGCAGGGCAGTAAATCTCAGTAAATCTTTAATCCAATTTTCTGTTGATGAGTGTGGCTGTGTTCCTTCCATATAGTTTGACCTGAGGCCAAACAATAGTGGGGGTTGTGGCAGTAATGGTGACCTCTTGCAAAAGGAATTATACCAGCATGCACCACAGCTCCCAAGACTGTTGCATTCAGTGCCCATCACCCAGTGTCAGGCCACAGTCAACCCACACCTCTGCCAGAGATTCCTGGACAATCAAGCAAGTATATCTCAGTCTCTTATGGAGTCACTGCTCCTTTCTCCAGAGTCCTGGTGCATACAAGGTTTTGTTTGTGCCCTCCAAGAGTCTGTTTCCCCACTCTGCTAGAAATTCTGTAATCAAATCCCACTGGCCTTCAAAGTCAAATTCCCTGGGCATTCACAGTTCCTTTGCCTGATCCCAGGTTGGAGAATCTGTTGTGAGCCCTAGAACTTGTGCAACAGCGTGAGAACTTCTTTGATATAATTGTTCTCTAGTTTGGGAGTCATCTGCTCAGTGGCCCTATGGTGGGGCTATTTACAACCTCCTCCAAGAGGATTTATGCCACAAGCTGCTCATCCCAGGTGTGCTGCAGCCAGAGCCCCTGTCCCTGTGGCAGGCCACATCTTACCTGTGCATCTAGAGGAAACACTCAAAGGCAGGTCTGGTTTAATCTCTTGTGGGGTCTCTGGGTCCTGGTGTGTACAAGATTTAGTTTGAGCTCTCCAAGCATCTCTTGTACTTATGAGGTTTGATTCTAAACATGATTTTTCCCTTTTACCATCTTGTTAGGGCTTTTACTCTGCTCTTGGATATGGGGTATCTTTTTTTTTTTTTTTTTTTGAGATTCATCATTCTCCTGTCGATGGTTGTTCAGTAGAAAGTTGAAATTTTGGAGTTCTCACAGAAGAAAATGAGTGTGTGTCCTACTATGCCATCTTGAAATGACCCTTAAAAATAACTGAGAAAAGAAGAGAAGGGAAAGACAAAGGACAAAAGAAAAGATATGCCCATCTGAATGCAGATATTAAGAATAGACAACATAGATAAGAAAGACTTCCAAACTGATCAATGTAAATAAATAGAGCAAAACACTAGAATGGGAAAGACTAGAAATGTCTTCAAGAAAATTAGAGATTCCAAGGAAACATTTCATGCAAAATGGGCACAGTAAAAGAGAGAAACAGTATGGCTTAACAGAAATAGATAATATTAAGAAGAGGAGGCAAGAATACAGAGAACTATACAAAAAATATCTTAATGACACTGATAACCATGATGGTGCAATCACTCATCTAGAGCCAGACACCCTGGAATGTAAAGTCAAGTGGGCCTTAGGAAACAACACTACAAGCAACGCTAATTAAGGTGATGGAATCCAGTTGAGCTATTTCAAATCTTAAAAGATGATTCTGTTTGAAAAAGTTGGCCTAAAGCTCAACATTCAGAAAACGAAGATCATGGCATCTGGTCCCAACACTTCATGGGAAATAGATGGGGAAACAGCGGAAACAGTGTCAGACTGTATTTCCTTGGGCTCCAAAATCACTGCAGATGGTGACTGTAGCCATGAAATTAGAAGACGCTTAGTCCTTGGAAGAAAAGTTATGACCAATCTAGATAGTATATTCAAAAGCAGAGACATTACTTTGCCAACTAAGGTCCATCTAGTCAAGGCTATGGTTTTTCCAGTAGTCATGTATGGATGTGAGAGTTGGACTGGGAAGAAGGCTGAGCGCCAAAGAATTGCTGCTTTTGAACTGTGGTGTTGGAGAAGACTCTTGAGAGTCCCTTGGACTGCAAGGCGATCCAACCAGTCCATTCTGGAAGAGATCCGCCCTGGGATTTCTTTGGAAGGAATGATGCTAAAACTGAAACTCCAGTACTTTGGCCACCTCATGCAAAGAGTTGACTCACTGGACAAGACTCTGATGCTAGGAGGGATTGGGGGGCAGGAGGAAAAGGAAACAACTGAGGATGAGATGGCTGGATGGAATCACTGACTCGATGGACATGAGTCTGAGTGAACTCCAGGAGTTGGTGATGGACAGGGAAGCCTGGCGTGCTGCAATTCATGGAGTCACAAAGAGTAGGACACAACTGAGCAACTGAACTGAACTGAACTGAAAGTGCTGCACTCAATATGTCAGCAAATTTGGAAAACTCAGCAGAGGCCACAGGACTGGAAAAGGTCAATTTTCATTCCAATCCAAAGAAAGGAAATGCCAAAGAATGTTCTAACTAGTGCACAATTACACTCATCTCGCATGCTAGTAAAGTAATGCTCAAAATTCTCCAAGCAAGGCTTCAACAGTATGTGAAACATGAACATCCTGATGTTCAAGCTGGACTTAGAAAAGGCAGAGGAACCAGAGATCAAATTGCCAACATCTATTGGATCATAGATAAAACAAGGGAATTATAGAAATCCATCTACTTCTACTTCATTGGCTACACTAAAACATTTGACTTGTGTATCACAGCGAATGGTGGAAAATTCTGAAAGAGATGGGGATACCAGACTACCTGACCTGCCTCCTGAGAAATCTGTATGTAGGTAAGAAGCAACAGTTAGAACCAGACATGGAACAATGGACTGGTTCCAAATTGGGAAAGGAGTACGTCAAGGCTGTATTTTGTCACCCTGCTTATTTAATTATATGCAGATTACATTATGCAGAATTGTGCTGGGCTGCATGAAGCACAAGCTGGAATCAACTCGGCAGGGAGAACATCAATATCCTCAGATATGCAGATGACACCACCCTTATGGTAGAAAGTGAAGAGGAACTAAAGAGTAAAAGAGGAAAGTGAAAACGTTGGCTTAAAACTCAACATTCAAAAGATGAAGATCATGGCATCTGGTCCCATCACTTTATGGCAAATAGATGGGGAAACAATGGAAACAGTGACAAACTTTATTTTGTTGGGCTCCAAAGTCACTGCAGATGGTGACTGCACCCATGAAATTAAAAGACGCTTACTCCTTGGAAGAAAAGTTATGACTAACCTAGACAGCATTTAAAAAGCAGAGACATTACTTGCTGACAAAGGTCTGTCTAGTCAGTCATGAGTTTTCCAGTAATCATGTATGGATGTGAGAGCTGGATCATAAAGAAATCTGAGTGTCAAAGAACTGATACTTTTGCACTGTGGTATTGTAGAAGACTCTTGAGAGTCCCTTGGATTGCAAGGAGATCAAACAAGTCAATCCTAAAGGAAATTAGTCCTGAATATTCATTGGATGGACTGATACTTAAGCTGAAACTCCAATACTGATGCTAGGAACTGACTCATTGAAAAGACTCTGATGCTGTGAAAGATTCAAGGCATGAGGAAAAGGGGATGAAGTGGATGAGATGAGCGAATGGCATCACCAATTCGATGGACAAGAGTTTGATCAAGCTCCACATTTTGGTGATAGACAGAAAAGCTTGGTGAGCTGCAGTCCATGGGGGTCACAAACAGTTGGACATGACCGAGTGACTGAACTGATACACCTGTGATAAGCAATGCAAAAGATGCCAAAATAGAAAATCACAGGAGTAATAATAATAATATATACAATTATTTCATTAAACTTTAATAAATAGCTCTTATATTCATAGACAAAACACATAAGGCTTTTGTGTTCATACATATAACATATTAAGCATATAATCTTCCAACTTTTAATTTATACATTCATTTATCCATGTTTACTTACTAATTAACACATATTAATTAATACAGGCTAACTCATGATGGTTATCTTCTTTGATGAAGTTAGACAAAAAATAATACTTGCCTCCTACCATTTTCATAAATATTTAATAAAATAATCAATGCTAACTGTATAAGATATTTTCTAATAAATCATATATAGTAATATTATTATTACTACAATAAATATGTTTATTAAGAGTCTAGTCTGTAAAAAGTTCTCTGATGAAAAAAATTAGTAAAATATGTAAATAACTTTCTAGTTACATCTCAGTAGAAAAATTAATACACCCATATAATACTTAGAAAATAAAATGATATTAGATCCCAGAAGAAAAAACTCTATTAGAGGAAAGAGATATTCTAAGACAGAAGTCCTTCCTTCTACAGTATATATGACAATGCTTTAAAGATTCCTTTAGCAGCTTTTTCACTGACTTACTAGGCAGCCTACTCCATTTCTGGAGAAGTTTAAGTATTAAAAAAACTATGCTACAATATTCCACATCAAAACTGATTTTAGTACTTTTCTAAATATTTTTCCATTTTATTCTTAATCTCTATCCGGTTTCAAGCAAAAGCAAATCAAATCAGAAATATGAAAAATAATTTTTTCAGTCTTTTTAACACAGAAACTAGTAAATGACAAGTGAAATATTTTATATAGAATGTTCTTGTTCTATTTCTGCTGACTTCTAAATAAAATAGCCTAGGCAAAAGGATAAATAACAGGCTGACCTGGCCACATGTTCCCAATATATTATTAAACTGCACGATATTTCCTTTGGGAGGAAATTACGCTGCTATTCCCTTTACATTTTTTATAACAATAGATGTCTGAATTTCACTCAGGCCACAGGAGAGGGCTAAAGGAATAAAATTTTACAAAGCTGCGTTCAACTAATGAGAGATAAGGGAGCTCAGAGAGGCTTGAGTTTTGCCATGAACCCTGGTTTTCATTATAGCATTTGGGGAAGCAGGATATATCAAGGAGAGGGATTAAATGGCATGGGAAAGGGTGAACATGATTAGATTTTATGTTTGAAGAGGTGTACTGGAAAATATGCTGTCACAATCTGACACGTATCTTCAGTTTTTCAGTTACAGGCAATATTGTTTCTGTAAATAAGACTATTTTTTAAAGTATTTATTCACTTTTTATTTTTCAATTTGAGCAAAATAATTGAGCTCTTCTTGTTGACATTATTTGTTACTAGAAATGAAAGATATGTGATATTTGCCTCAGTATGCTCATTCTCATACTCTGCTCTTGTGATGTCACATTTTACCTGTCTACATTTGGTGTTGCTTATTACTGCAGGCATCAAGAGATGTGCACATGTCAAAATGCCTCTAGCTAGCAAATATATTTCTGGGAGACATAATGTTTTAAACAGAAGCATAGGCACATGTCTATAAGCCAATCTGTCGACAGCTAATAAAGTATTCATATTATACCTCTAGCACAAGAAGTTGAAAAGAAAGCCCTTTCTAGTAACATTCTTCTGCATGTAAATGTTAAAAAACTAATAATCAGAATAAAAATTCCTTGCTTTTATAAAAGTATTTAACAAATATTTGGGCTAAATGCAAATGAATTGTCAAAAATATAAAATGCAAATTTCTATATCCTTTTTTGGTCAGTTAGTAAATGTTTTAATACATATATAACATATATTAATACTATTTCTATTATAGGACTATACTGGTATTAATAGAAAATGATTCACAGTCTCAGACACTTTCATCTTCTATATTTTGTTAATTTTTGGCTATGCCTCTGAAGCCCCCATAGAAACAATAAAGTGAAAAAGGAAAAAAAAAGCAACTATCAAAGACACTTTTTTACAATGACAGAAAGGAATAATTATGCCTTAATTACAACCAGAATATAACTTTGTTTAAAACTTTGAAGAACTAACGATATCAAATGTTATTTGAAATGGAGACCTTTAATAATATTGTGAAGAGTGAAAGAGATTTGTCTATTAAGACATACATATATATACACATGAGCATATATATTATATAATTTAAATATAAAGAGCATTGGCAGTTAAATGTAATATTTAATATATCATATTTTCTAAGTAAATAAACATTTAAAATATGCCATAGATTTCCATTTCTGGCCAAGATGAAATAAAAATGACAAGATTTGTTCTCCATACTAAAACCAATATCAAATAGAATATATGAACTATGTTTTATAAAGCCCCAGATATCAGAAAATGAGTGTCAGTCACCACAAGAAACAGTAAACAAATGTTGTGAGCTATATTTTACTACAAAGCACTGGTGAGAAAACTTCACAATACATGAGGCATTTGGTTGAGTTTGCAAGAGGGTAAACTCAATGAGGAATAATTAGCCTTAGGCTGAGCAGGGCTCTGGCCATTCTTAAAAGTAGTAGAAGCTAAATTTGAAAAGATAAAACTATTTTCCAGGTATTTAACTGAGTCCCAGAAGAAAGCTCAAAAATATTTATATAAATTCAAAAATATCTAATAGCCAGCAAGGAAGATGCACAGTTACCAATCATGAAGAGGACGAAAAAGCCATCCTAGAACTAACACATCTACTAGAATTAGCAATATTAAAAGAATTATAATAATTGCATTCCATCTGTTCAAACCTTAAGGAGAATCATAGAAGCTATTTTTAAATACCCACATTAAACAAAAAATACACACTTATAAGGTCAGAGCAAAAATAAATGAAATAGATGAAAATAAAACAAATGTAGAAAACCAATGAAACCCAAAGTTGTATGTTTGAGAAGATCATTACATTAATAAACAGCTAGCCAAATTGATCATGGAAAAAAGAGAAACTTTACTAGAGATTTTACAGATAATAAAATGATAAGAACCTATCATGAAAAAATATGCTAATAAGTTTGACAACTTAGATGAAATGATGAATTCTTCCTCAAAAACAAAAGCTCATTCCAAAACAACCTGAATATCTTTTTATCTGTTATAGAAATTGATTTGTAGTCAAACATCTTCCAACAACAAAAAACAAAAGTCAAGCCCAAATGGATTCACTGGTAAATTTTACTTTCATTTAAGGAAGAAATATCAATTTGGCATGATCTTTTACAAAAATAAAAATTACAAGGAGATAACACTTTCTATTTTTACTGTTAGATTTATCCTGATACCAAAAGCAGTCAGACACTATACAAAAGCTACAACAAAGGAAAATGTCTTCAACTTGGTAAAGAGTATCTATGAAAGCCCTGTATGTAACGTCTTGCTGTACTGTGCTGTGCTTAGTCGCTCAGTCACGTCCGACTCTTTGCCAGCCCACGGGACAGTAGCCCGCCTGGCTTCTATGTCCACGGGGCTTCTCCAGGCCACTATACTGGAGTGGGTTGCCATGCGCTCCTCCGGGGGATCTTCCTATCCCAGGGATCTAATCCAGGTCTCAAGCATCGCAGACGGATTCTTCACCATTTGAGTCTAATAACTAAAAACCAGTCATGTTTTACCTAGGGCCTTCCCAGGTGGCGCTAGTGGTAAAGAACACGCCTGCCCAGTGCAGAAGGCCAAAGAGTCGGGAAGATGCCTTGGAAGAGGGCATGGCAATCCACCCTAGTATTTTTGCCTGGAGAATCCCATAGAGCAATGAAGCTGCCAGAACACAGTCCATAGGATCGCAAAAGAGTTGGATGCACCTGAATGCCAACTAACACGCACTCCGTTCAGTTCAGTCGCTCATTCGTGCCCGACTCTTGGCAACCCCATGGACTGCAGCTCACCAGGCTTGCCTGTCCATTACCAACTCCGGGAGCTTACTTAAACTTATGCCTATTGAGTCAGTGATGCCATCCAACCATCTTATCCTCTGTCGTCCCTTTCTCCTCCTGTCTTCAGTGTTTCCTAGCATCACTGTCTTTTCCAATGAGTCAGTTCTTCACATCAGGTGGTCAAAGTACTGGAGTTTCAGCTTCAACATTAGTCCCTACAATGAATATTCAGGACTGATTTCCTTTAGGATGGACTGGATGGATCTCAGTGCAGTCCAAGGGACTTTCAAGAGTCTTTCTCCAACACCACAAGTTCGAAAGCATCCATTCTTCAGCACTCAGCCTTCTTTATAGTCCAACTCTCACATGCATACATGACTACTGGAAAAACCATAGTTTTGACTAGATGGACCTTGCTGGCAAAGTAATGGCTCTGTTTTTAATATACTGCCTAGGTTGTTCATAGCTTTTCTTCCAAGAAGCAAGTGTCTTTTAATTTAACATGCGCTCATGTTTTACCTAACTTTAGTAACAAGATTATCTATTCATACTACTTCTATTCAACATTATATTAGAGCTCTGAGCCAAAGCAATAAGGTAATAGAGAGAGAAAAGAGAAGGAAAGAAAGAAAAGAAGAAAGAAAGAAGAAAAGACAAAATGAAAGGTATCCATATTGACACAGAAGTAAAACCTTTTATTTGCAGACATAATCATCTCTGGAGAAAGTTTGATGGAATTAAAAATAAAAAGTAACCTACTAGAGCTAGGTGAGTTTAACAAGTTCCTGAGAGAAGATCAGTACAAAAATTAGTTACATTTGTACCTAGTCAGCAACATTAGAAAAATAATCAGAAAACAAAATTTTTAAAATACCATTTAAAATGGCACCAGAAATATTAAATATCTTGGGAGAAACAAAACAAAAATATAAGTTATTCATACAGTAAAAATTATAAAATTTTGTTGAAAAATTTAAGGATTATTTAATAAATAGAGAAATATACCTTAGTTACAAGTTGTACACAATATAATTAAGATGCAAATTCTCTCCAAATTGATTTATAAATTTAATGCAATTCCAATCTAAAATTGAGCAGGCTTTCTTTTGTTGTAGAAATTCAAAACTGTTTCAGAAAATCATATGGAAGTATGGAAAGCAATTTTGGAGAATCAAAATAAACCTTTTTCAAAGTTGTGTTTGTTTTTTTTTTTTTAATAAAATGCTGTAATCAAGACTCTGTAATGTTTTCATTAAGATACACAATTACATTAAGAGAATTTTATAAAGGTTCAGGAATAGATTTAACATATATAAACAATTTATTTTTGACAGAGGTCCAAAGGCAATTCAATTGAAAACTGACAGTCTTTTCAACAAATGGTATAGAAACAACTGGATATACAAAATAAAAGAAAAATGTTACACATACTTACCATACACAAATATAGTAAAAGTTCATAGACTTTAATATAAAATTAAAAACCATAAAAATTTGAGTAAATATGAACTCTTATGTAGGTTATATAAAAAATCCACAAAACTCAATAATCAGGAAAGAAAACTTCTAATTTTTGTAAATGGGTAAAAGATGTGAATAGACAGTTCAACAATAACAAAAATATAAGTAGATTAAATACACAAATATGTAGATAAGATATCAGCAAGAAATGATACAAGGAAAAGATAAGCAACAGTTATTTGTTCAATGAAAAATATAACTATAGTGAGACACAATTATGTACCTATTATGCTAAAATTATATATACATACATATGTATATGCATATATGCATGCAGGTGTGTATACACACACACATATAATATACATAAGGACTGGCCTGGCCACACATTGATGAAGATATAGACAAACTAGAATTCTTTTACATTGATGTTAAGAATACAAACTAGCACAACATATTCACATGATAATCCTACTCAGCAATAAAAAGTAATGAACTACATGGTACAAAATGGAAGAAACAATATATAATCATTTCAAATAAAATAAGCCACACATAAAGGGTATGATTTTAATTATAATAAATATGAAATTCTGAAAAATTCTTACCTTTAGTGTCAGAAAGCAGATCAGTGTTTGCCTGCAAATAAGAGAACTAGAAAGAGAGGGAGATGATAGAGAGGAAGAGAGAAATTTGGTGGTGGTGGTGGTAGTGGTGGTTTCGTTGCTAAGTCGTGTCCAACTCTTACAACCTCACGAACTGTAGCCTGCTAGGCTCCTCTGTCCATGGGATTCTCTAGGCAAGAATACTGGAGTGGGTTGCCATTTTCTTCTCCAAAAAGAAATTTGGTGGTGATAAATATGTTCATTTTCTTACTTGTGGTCTTGATTTCATGATGATAGACTAATGTCAAGACTTTATCAAATTGTAAATTATATATAAGATTTACTCCTTAATAAAGTTTTTAAAATGTGTTATTACAAATTATTTCCACTAAATGCATCACCAGGGACTTCAGTATGGTTTTGAGATCATTTTAAACTACTATAAACTATTTCAGATTCATAAGTTCTTTGTGTGTGTATATATATAAGTACACACATACACATATATCTGCCTGCAATGCAGGAGACACAGGTTCAATCCCTGGGTCAGGAAGATTCCATTGGGAACTGAGTGGCTGCCCACTCCAGTATTCTTGCTTGAAGAATTCCATGGACAGAGGAGACTGCAAGCTATAGTCCATGGAGACACAAAGAGTTGGATATAACTGAGTGACTAACACTTTCACATTTACACTTTTGAATATATATGTGAAAACTTTAAAATAACAAGTTTCTTTGTCATATATGTGTTATATATATCCTCAATAAAAAAATTCTGGGACTTTGGAACTGTATATTATAAGTTATCTGAGACAGTTGAAGTGAGCACAATAAAGTCAGCCATCCAATAAGCATGTCCCTTCTCTAGATTATAACCTAAATTAGAAATTACATATTCTAGTTTAACTTTAAGAAAGAATAGAAAAACAAGTATCAATGTGTTTGTTGCATGTCTTTATACTTTAATAAAACTATTGCTGAAAGAAATTTGCTTATATATGATAGAGATTCTATGATTTGCTCAGTCACTCTGTTGTGTCCCACTCTTTGTGACTTCAAGGATGGTAGCCCAGCAGCTCCAATGTCCATGGCCTTTTCCAGCCACGAATACTGTAGTGGATTGCCATTTCCTCTTCTAGAGGATCTTCCCAACTCAAGGGTCAAACTTGCATCTCTTATGTCCCATGTTGGCAGGTTGATTTTTTTTTTTTTTAATCACTGTGCTACCTAGGAAGCCCTCTTGTCCCTCAATAGAGAACGTCTAATAGCCTTACTCCAAATATTTAGCAATACAAGAACCCACTCTCCCTCTTTTCTAATTGTCTACCTTTATGACTATTGTTTGATTCTATTATCTCCAACTATGATTCCCTTTCGCTCTCTTCTTCATGTTCAAATTCCCCAAGAGATAGGATCTAATGATATGTTAGTCACTCCATACTCTGAGGCAACACTACTTCCTCAAAACACTATTTGAGGCAAAAAGGTAGCATCCTTATTACAAGACAGTTTAGAATCATTTGTTTTGCTAGGGTGAAGATTCCTAGTCTAATATATTATATCATGGTGGCCCAGTCAGGTGACAAAAATCCTGACCACTTGTGGAAAGCACCCTGTTTCTGGCCATATTCTTCAAAATGCGGATTAAGTATGCTCAGCGCTTAGCCTCTACTCTGGAAATCTACCAGAAAGAGGAGAGCAAGTGATCAGGTTTCCACTAAACTTCTTTCAAAGAATAAATGTGTTTCCTGGAATGGGGTAATGAATTTATATGTGAAACCATTAGCTAGTGTTTATTGCATCAGTTAGTTTCTTAAGAAAGAAGGACTCTAAGCAGATATGACACAAGACAGAGTAGATTTGATAGTAATATGGCATATTAGATGAGAATGTGACACATGAACCAGAAACAGGCTCCAGCAAGGAAATTACTAATGGATGTACCTGAAAACAAATGCATATGCTTTCATTAGGGCAATTGGTGCCTTTTTGGTTTTTGTAGGATGTTCATAATTTTGCTTAAGGCAAGCCCTAACAGTCAGTAATATAAATTGCCCTTTGGTTATTCAATATTCAGGACAATACTTTAATTCTTTAAAAATTAAAATAATAGGACACTGTTACTAAAAAATACTCTCTCCTACAAATTAAGGATACTGGTTTGAGTGAGCTGTTTCTAAAGTAGTTCAAGATTTGGTTGTGACTTATATATGAAAAACAAATGAAGTTTCATTGACATTATCATTATTAGCAATTTAATTAAATTAATGTAATTGAAAAATGGCCATGTGTCAACTCATCACAATATATGCATTTTAAACAACTTGAGTTGGCATGGCACCTATGATTAAGTTGCATAATAAAACTTCAAGTAGAAACCATGGCAAAAGCTTTTTTTTAAGAAAAGATATAGCTTCAGCTACAAGGTGCATCTAATTTGAGGAGTCTTTAATTATTAATCTTTCTGGGAAATGTATAAACTCTTTTCTTTTTTGCCCTCAATAACAACAGCTCCTACAGCAATGTACTTTCTAATATCCTTAGTACTTTATCTGTTAGCAGTTTGTTAAAAGAAAAACTGACAATGCCAAATCTAGTAATAAAGTTGACTGGTAAATCATAATGCTGTACGTCTTATTGACATGGAGCATAGTTGTCTTAATAATTAACTTTAAATGAGTGCAAAGGAATGACGAGATTTCACAGACGATCATGTTTGAAAGCTTAAGGAAAATACAAATATTTTAAATAAAACATATGTTGAGCATTCTTTCTCCTAGTTTTGTGCCAGGAATGGTGGTTTACACAAAGACGTATAAAGCACAGTTTTTTATTATTTACAGTTACAATCTATGAAAGGTAAGTAACTTCCAATAACAATTCAAGATAATAAAAGAAAATTTGACATGTTGGCCCATGATTAATATAACCTATATAGATGATAATTGCTTTAAGTGCTCTGTACAGGAGTTCATGTAAGGAAAGTTAAACAGAATTATTTTGAATATGCTTAAATTTAGATTAAATCATTTAAGATATAGACTATGTTTTTAAGATTTTGGTTTTAGATAGACACTGAATTATAGATAAGTTTATACTTCTTAGAATACAATTGAAAATATTTACATCTCAAAGTGCTACTATGCTCTGTGTAATTATGATGAAGCCCATCAATTAATAAGAATTAAACTCCCAAACCCTAGTAGAGAGTGCCCTGTGACCACCAGACCCAGCTGTGATAGGCAAAAGCAATGTCCTTTTGCAGAAAGATATGCAAAGAAGACTACGGTAGGACTGTCTGTTAGTCAGAACATCCCTGGTGGCTCAGACCATAGAGAATCTGCCTTCAATGCAGGAGATCTGTGTTCAGTCCCTGGGTTGGGAAGGTAAGACTGAAGCCTTGTCAGAAAGTGAAGATACTGTTGTTCATAACCTTTTGGATGGTGCTCCATGACAGTACACTCTTTCTATGGCATTAACTTTAAAAAACAAACTACTGGAAAAGACAGTGCTATGGGAGATTGTGATGGACAAGGGAGGCCTGGCGTGCTGCAATTCATGGGGTCACAAAGAGTCGGACACGACTGAGCGACTGAAGTGAACTGAACTGAACTGACAGCCACCAAGCCATGGTGCAAAAGTGATCATTAATATGCTGTCTCCAGCCAGTTGCATCCATAATGATGGGGGATGCTTGGATCGTGACTGTCTTTCTTGAGAGAAAGGTGTTGTTATTATTTGCTTCTTTTCATCTTTTTCTCAATTATATGTTATAGGCATTTCCCCCCCTTTCAATAGGCACCTCCTATTGAGTGCTTATACTGGTTTGCTATATATGGAGGAGTAGAGAAAGCGATAGGCAAGTGACAGAAATCTTTATTCTTTATTTTCCCATAGTCCCTTTGGTTGTTCTTCATCAAGGCGATTTGGAAATGTAAGGGCAGTTTCAGTTATCACTGGCTTACAGTGACCAGGAGACATACATGCTAAATTTCCTGCAATATATGTGAGAGCTACACAGAATGAAGAGTTATCCCACTGAATATGCTAACAAAAAACCCACTGAGAAGCACTGTATCCTTAGAAGGAGTCTGGAGGAGGAAACCATTACCTAAAGTCTAGTAGATACTTTGGGAAATAGATTTGCTTAGTATCTATAATGTACATGATGCTAAGCCAGCCTGCACTTTGTGCCTTGGGTGTCATAGTAAACATGATGTAAATTTTTTAAAAATTGTGATAAACTGTATTGGAGATTACTATATCCTCTGACTTCTATCCCAGCCTTACTGAATTATCATATAGAAATTATTCAGCAAATATTTGCAGAGTTTTATTGCATCTAATCAAGAGATAAATTTTCAAGAAATGGCTATATAAATATTATTTACAATCATTCAATCATGATTAAAGATGCTCATTTTTGTAATTTCAAAACATGCAAACTATATGTGTTTACATGTTTTTGCTAAGGAAAAGACTGATAGACATATAATCATGAGAATTTATCTAATATGACATGCAAATCATTCTGAACCATTCAAAAATAGAGAACAAATTTTTATTTTACATCAGTGAAATGATCCTATCCCTGCTTTGTGTACAGAACTCTGTGTGCATTTCTGTCTTTGTGTGTGTGTGTTGCATACTCCAGTTGAGGCAGTTTTAGCATGAGGTTAAGAATAAAGTTCAGGAGTCAGACTGCATGGATTTTAATTCTAGCTATGCAACTTTTTAGTGGAATGATATGGAGCCCTTCAGAATATTTGCTTCCTCAAATTCAAGTCAGAATATGAACAGTATCTGTATAAACATTAGATATTGCAATATCAAAGGCCCAAAGTGGATATTTTCCTTTTAAATTGTTTTAAATTTTAAAAGGAGACTGGGACTTTGTTGTTTGAACCAGTTTTTCCATCCTTATTCTTATTGCAGCTCAAGAAAGAACAAGAAACCTCCATAGAGGGAAACTCATTAAATACACAGTGTTATTAATAAAATAGTGCACATCAAAAGGGATATTTGATAGCATTTTGTAGCCTTTTGTAGCCCACCTTAGAGAATCACTTTTTAATTTTCCCTTAGCCACCGTGGAAATCACCAAATCTTTATGATGCTGTGCCTGGGGATTTATTGCCAATGATGTTGCCCTGGCAATGGTGATGTATTGTGCTTTTAGGTGTTAGATTGTATCTCTTTGTTGACCAGGAAGCCAGAAAACACATAGCAATTAAAAAGATGTACTAGCTAATATATTCTAATTAGAGATGATTACCCACAACTACCAATGGGTATTCACAAATTGCCTATTAACCCTTTCAGAATTAGGACTGATTTTTGTATAGTTGTCATTGATTTTGAAAGCTGTACAAAAGAAAATGAAGATTATATTAGACACAGAAGTGATTTCAATTGTATTTGCTTTTTTCTTTTTCTTTTTCTGAACAACCACTTGGTTATTATCCTTTAAAAAATCTAACATTCTTTAGAATGAAAATCTGAAATGGTTTTGCCTTGTTTGGACAATTATTTTAGCTCAGAGAAGATAGAAGAAAGAACAAAGGAAATAATTACTATTAACTAAGTTATGACTACAAGGATAGAATTGGCAAGTAAAAGGACAAATAAATAAAACAACATTTTTGGTAAACTTGCTTTTTAATTTAAATTTATTTATTTTAATTGGAGGCTAATTGATTTACAATATTGTATTGGTATTGTCATACATCAACATGAATCCACCACGGGTGTACACCTGTTCCCCATCCTGAAACTCCCTCCCACCTCCCTCCCCATGCCATCCCTCTGGGTCATCCCAGTGCACTAGCCCCAATCATCCTGTATCCTGCATGGAGCCTGGACTGGCGATTCATTTCTTATATGATATTATACATGTTTCAATGCCATTCCCCAAATCATCCCACACTCTCCCTCTCCCACAGAGTCCAAAAGACTGTTCTATACATCTGTGTCTCTTTTGTTCTCTCTTATACAGGGTTATCGTTACTGTCTTTATAAATTCTATATATATATGGGTTAGTATATTGTATTGGTGTTTTTCTTTCTGGCCTACTTCACTCTATATAATAGGCTCCAGTTTTGTTCACTTCATTAGAACTGATTCAAATGTATTCTTTTAATGACTGAGTAATACTCCATTGTGTATATGTACCACAACTTTCTTATCCATTCATCTGCTGATGGACATCTAGGTTGCTTCCATGTCCTAGCTATTATAAACAGATCTGTGATGAACATTGGGGTACATGTGTCTCTTTCAATTCTGGTTTCCTCAGTGTGTATGCCCAGCAGTGGGATTGCTGGGTCATAAGGCAGTTCTATTTCCAGTTTTTTAAGGAATCTCCACACTGTTCTCCATAGTGGCTGTCCTAGTTTGTATTCCCACCAGCAGTGTAAGAGGGTTCCCTTTTCTCCACATCCTCTCCAGCATTTATTGCTTGTAGACTTTTGGATCGCAGCCATTCTGACTGGTGTGAAATGGTACCTCATTGTGATTTTGATTTGCATTTCTCTAATAATAAGTGATGTTGAGCATCTTTTCTTGTGTTTGTTAGCCATCTGTATGTCTTCTTTGGAGAAATGTCTATTTAGAAAGCCCAGAGATAAATCCACACACCTATGGGCACCTTATCTTTGACAAAGGAGGCAAGAATATACAATGGAGAAGAGAAAATCTCTTTTACAAGTGGTGCTGGGAAAACTGGTCAACCACTTGTAAAAGAATGAAACTAGATCACTTTCTAACATTATACACAAAAATAAAATCAAAATGGATTAAAGATCTAAATGTAAGACCAGAAACTGTAAAACTCCTAGAGGAGAACATAGGCAAAACACTCTCCGACATAAATCACAGCAGGATCCTCTATGACCTACTTCCCAGAATATTGGAAATAAAAGTAAAAATAAACAAATGGGACCTAATTAAAATTAAAAGCTTCTGCACAACAAAGGAAACTATAAGCAAGGTGAAAAGACAGCCTTCAGAATGGGAGAAAATAATAGCAAAGGAAGCAACTGACAAACAACTAATATCAAAAATACACAAACAACTCTTGCAGCTCAATTCCAGAAAAATAAATGACCCAATCAAAAAATGGGCCAAAGAACTAAATATACTTAGTTGTTTTTTTGTTTTTGTTTTTTTTTAATATGAAGCATAGAAATGGTCCTCTAAGGATTGGAACTGACCAGACTAATCACACATTCTCAACTAGGGGTAAGGCTGAAGCATAAAGATAATGGGAGTAGTAGTCAGTGGGAGGTAGGCATGAGTCAGGGTTTAGCAATAAAGATATTTTCTTGATAATTTTAACTTGATATGGCCTAATGGGAACTGTTGTCCTTAATTTCCACCAAGGATATTGTTCTCCAAATATCACGAACCTCCACTGTTTCTCAAGCTAAAAACGAGTCATCATTCTGGATTCCATCCTTTTCCTGACTCATCGCACTCAAGTTATCAGAAAATTCTCTCGCAAAAATATATCCTGTATCTGTTCCTCTAGCTCATCACTCTAGCCAAAGCTTTGGTGAGCCAAAGCAATGTCTTACCTAGACATTTCCTTCACAAATTCTAATGAGCATACAAATTTTCTGGGAAATTGTTAAAATATATATTTCTGCTTTAGTAAATTGATGTAAGGTCTGAGGTTCATCATTTCTTACAAGTTCCCAGGTGAATTGCTCCTGCTATTCCATGGGTCATTCATTAAATAGCTAGACCTAGGTTACCCACCATGTTACCTAACTTGTGTTGCACATTCAACCTCACTTTCCTACAAACTATTTTTTTCTGAGTAGAGTTACCTTTAGAAATCATAAATCAGATCATATTATTCACTCAGTAGAAATATATATAACAGGGTTTTTAAAAATAAGTATACTTTAACTCATAAAAAGTATCCAAATTCAAAGGGTGACAGGTATCCAAATAATTTATAGTTCATTATCATCTGTAAACATGACAGATTTTATTTTCTTGGACTTCAAGATTGTTTGAGACAGTGACTGCAGCCACAACATTAAAAGACACTTGCTCCTTGGCAGAAAAGCTATGACAAACCTAGACAGTAAATTAAAAAGTAGACACATCACTTTGCAGACAAAGGTCTGTAGCATTAAAGCTGTGCTTTTTCTAGTAGTCATGTACAGATAAGGACCATAAAATATGGTATGGTTAACAGAGACAGACCATAAAAAAAGGCTGAGCACAGAAGAGTTGATGCTTTTGAATATGGTGCTGGAGAAGACTCTAGAGTCCCTTGGACAACAAAGAGATCAAAATAGTCAATCTTAAAGGAAATCAATATTTTCTCAATATTCATTAGAAGGACTGATACTGAAGTTCCAATACTTTGGCCACTTGATGCAAAGAGCTGACTCATTGGAAAAGAACCTGATGCTGGGAATGATTAAAGGCAGGAGGAGAAAGGGGCACAGAGGATGATATGGTTGGATGGCATCACTGATTTAGTGGACATGAGTGTGAGCAAATTCTGGGATATACTGAAGGACAAGGAAGCCTGGCATGCTGCAGTTCATGGGGTCACAAGGAGTTGGACGTGACTTAGCCACTGAACAACAACAAAATGTCCTTACCAGATATTAAGTGGTACCCAACTGATCTTTCCAATATCACCATTCACCCCATCATTGCAGCCTCTGTAAGAGAAAACTAGAGATTAAAAGGAATTCATAGGATTGTGTAAAAATCATTTTTCTCTTACCTTCTACATGGAGAGGGGCGGGGAATGCTTCATTCCCCATTAGTATAAGGAGGGCCCAAGAAAATCAGTCACGGAAATTGGGAAAGCCTCTGAGAAGGAAAGACAGCTTTCACATCTTATTTCCAATAAGCACAAGGTGTACAGAAGAGTGAAAAAACTCCTAGAAAAAGCTGGCATATGTTCTCTGGAGTTTTTAGCATTCATGATCACAGAAAATGATGCCTACTTATCATGTAAAGAAGTTAGAAAATGGAATATTATATCCTTCAAGCTGCACTACTGCCATATGGGAGAAAAAGAATAGTTGACGTTCCTATGAATCTGGGAAGGTGGTTGGATATGGGTAATTAAAAAAAAAAAAGTCACCTGTCCTCTCAATTCTTTTACCCATTTATTTTCCATGAGATTAAGAATACAGTTTAGATAATTGGTATAGCACCTAAATGAGTCAGAAACAGTTTACTTAAAGAAGTAGGAGGATATAAAGACCACTTTGAAGCAAAACCACACTTCCTGCTTTATATTGCTGTATAACAACTTACCATAAGAACTTAAAGTAACTTCTATTTTTTAACTTACAGTACTATGGGTCAAAAGTCTGATGCAGAAACACTTTGTTCTCTGGTTAGAGCATCACAATGGTGAAATAAGGCTGCCAGTAATACTGAATTCTAATCTGGACACTCTGAGGAAAAGCCATTCTCATGTTCAGCTCATTCTTGTTGCTAGAATTCATTCCCTGTGGTTGCAGGACTGAGGATCATTGCTGTCTGTTTACAGGGGGTTTCTCCTAACTTCTAGAGGCCTCTCTGAAGTCCTTTAATCTTCCAGCCATCAGTGGCACATTGAATGACCATCAATGCTTCAAATTTCTGATATTCTCTTACACAATGAACCAAAGAAAACTCTTTTTAAAAAGGCTTGGGTAATTAGGTCAGAATACACAGATAATCTCCCTATCTTAAAGTGCATTGAATTGGGACTTAAAATAACATCTGCAAAATCTCTTCACATCAGAATCTAAAATTAATGTTTTAGTGAACAACCAAGGACTGGGAATCTGGAGGGTTCATCTTAGAATTCTACCTTTGCTTTTCAATGCAGGACATCAAATAAACTCAACCAAAGTTCTCCCTGGGGATTGAGTAGAGAGGAGAATCAACGGGGTATAAGAATGAAGTTTTGAATCATCTCATATCATTAATATAAAGAAAAAAAAAAGCTGTGTTTTTACATAAGAGAACCAAGCTATTATCTATCACTAGGCTAAGAAGGAGCAGAGAATGGCGTGGTGGTTACACATTAAAAGACCTTCCATAGCACCCTGAAGAATATGGCTCTTGACAGTCTAAGTTACTCCCATTCCATCTCCCTCTCTTTCACTACATTTTTTTTCAACACAGCCTTCCAACTGAAGAGTCAAGTTTCTTTCACTGCTCACAGAGTTCCTTCATCTAGATGTCTATAACTAGGATACTCATTCTCAATCTCAAACTCAAAGCATTTACATGGAAACTTTTCATATATTTTATCTCAGTCTAAAAGATTTTCCTGACTGTAATTTCTTCTTCAGTTCAGTCGCTCAGTCGTATCCGGCTCTTTGCGATCCCATGAATCGCAGCACACCAGGCCCCCCCTGTCCATCACCATCTCCCGGAGTTCACTCAGATTCACGTCCACTGAGTCAGTGATGCCATCCAGCCATCTCATCCTCTATCGTCCCCTTCTGCATCTGCCCCCAATCCCTCCCAGGATCAGAGTCTTTTCCAATGAGTCAGCCCTTCGCATGAGGTGGCCAAAGTACTGGCGTTTCAGCTTTAGCATCATTCCTTCCAAAGAAATCCCAAGGCTGATCTCCTTCAGAATGGACTGGTTGGATCTCCTTGCAGTTCAAGGGACTCTCAAGAGTCTTCTCCAACACCACAGTTCAAAAGCATCAACTTTCTTCTTGGCGCTGTCTAATTATATTCTATTATTTCATCATATTCATTCCTTTCATAACATATATTTTGATTTGTAATCATTTATTTATGTACTGGTTTTCATACTTATTGTCTGTTAAAGGTAAGTTTCAAGTTTCAGAAGTGTAAGTCCATATCAGTCTTGACTTTCTAATGTTCACTGTCTCATATGAAACCTAGTACATACTGTTGTTGTTGCTGTTCAGTCGCTCAGTTCTATCCAACATTGTGTGACCTCATGGACTGCAGCTCACCAGGATTCTCTGTCCTTACCATCTCCTGGAGCTTGCCAAAACTCATGCCCATTGAGTCAGTGATGCCATCCAACCATCTTGTCCTCTCTTCTTACCTTTTTATCCTGCCTTCAATCCTTTCAGGTATCAGGGTCTTCTCTAAAGAATCAGTTATACATATCAGGTGGCCAAAGTGCTGGAGCTTCAGCTTCAGCATCAGTCCTTCCAGTGAATATTCAGGAGTGATTTACTTTAGGACTGACTGATTTGATCTCCTTTCAGTCCAAAGGACTCTCAAGAGTCTTCTCCAACACAGTTCAAAAGCATCAATTCTTTGGCATTCAGCCTTCTTTATGGTCCAGCTCTCACATCCATACATGACTACTGAAAAAACCAAAGCTTTGACTTTATTGGCAAAGTACTGTTTCTGCTTTTTAATATGCTGTCTAGATAATCATAGCTTTTCTTTCAAGGAGTAAGCATCTTTCAGTTTCATGGCTGCAGTCACCATCTGAAATAATTTTAGAGACCAAGAAAATAAAAAGTCTTCCACTGTTTCCATTGTTTCACCTTTTTTTTTTTAAACTTTATTTTACTTTACAATACTGTATTGGTTTTGCCGTACATCAACATGAATCCACTACGGGTGTACAGGTGTTCCCAATCCTGAACACCTTCCCACCTCCCTCATCATATCAGCTCTCTGGGTCGTCCCAGTGCACCAGCCCCAAGCATCCTGTATCCTGCATCAAACCTAGACTGGCAATTCATTTCTTATACGATATTATACATGTTTCAATGCCATTCTCTCAAATCATCCCACACTCTCCCTCTCCCACAGAGTCCAAAAGACTGTTCTACATCTGTGTCTCTTTTGCTGACTCGCATACAGGGTTATCGTTACCATCTTTCTAAATTCCATATGTATGTTAGTCCCGGGAGAAATATCAATAACCTCAGATATGCAAATGACACCGCCCTTATGGCAGAAGGTGAAGAGGAACTAAAAAGCCTCCTGATGAAAGTGAAGATGGAGTGAAAAAGTTGGCTTAAAGCTCAACATTCAGAAAATGAAGATCATGTCATCCGGTCCCAACACTTCATGGGAAATAGATGGGGAAACAGTGGAAACAGTATCCGACTTTATTTTGGGGGGGCTCCAAAATCACTGCAGATGGTGATTGCAGCCATGAAATTAAAAGATGCTTACTCCTTGGAAGAAAATTTATGACCAACCTAGGTAGCATATTCAAAAGCAGAGACATTACTTTGCCGACTAAGGTCCATCTAGTCAAGGCTATGGTTTTTCCAGTGGTCATGTATGGGTGTGAGAGTCAGACTGTGAATAAGGCTGAGCACCGAAGAATTGATGCTTTTGAACTGTGGTGTTGAAGAAGACTCTTGAGAGTCCCTTGGACTGCAAGGAGATCCAACCAGTCCATTCTGAAGGAGATCAGCCCTGGGATTTCTTTGGAAGGAATGATGCTAAAGCAGAAACTCCAGTACTTTGGCCACCTCGTGCAAAGAGTTGACTCATTGGAAAAGAGTCTGATGCTGGGAGGGATTGGGGGCAGGAGGAGAAGGGGACGACAGAGGATGAGATGGCTGGATGGCATCACTGCTCGATGGACATGAGTTTGAGTCAACTCCGGGAGTTGGTGTTGTACAGGGAGGCCTGGTGTGCTGTGATTCATGGGGTCGCAAAGGGTTGGACACGACTGAGTGACTGAACTGAACTGATACTGCATGGATGTTTTTTCTTTCTGGCTTTCTTTACTCTGTATAATCGGCTCCAGTTTCACCCACCTCATTAGAAGTGATTCAAATGTATTCTTTTTATTTGCCATGAAGTGATGGGACCAGATGCCATGATCTTTGTTTTTTGAATTCTGAGTTGTAAGCCGACTTTTTCACTCTCCTCTTTCACTTTCATCAAGAGGCTCTTTAGTTTCTCTTCACTTTCTGCCATAAGGGGGTGTCTTCTGCATATCTGAGGTTACTGATATTTCTCCCAGCAAATTTGATTCCACCATTTGCTTCATCCAGTCCAGCATATGCCTCGACATGCTCCTTTCCCAATTTGGAACCAGTCCATTGTTCTATGTCCAGTTCTAACTGTTGTTTCTTGACCTGCATTCAGATTTCTCAGGATGCAGGTAAGGTGGTCTGGTATTTCCAACTCTTTTAAGAATTGTCCACAGTTTGTTATGATCCAGACAGTCAAAGGATTTGGCATAGCCAATAAAGCAGAAGTAGATTTTTTTTCTGAAATTGTCTTGCTTTTTCTATGAACCAATAGATGTCGTCAGTTTGATCTCTGGTTCTTCTGCCTTTTGTAAATCCAGCTTGAACCTCTGGAATGTATTGGTTCATGTACTGTTGAAGCCTAGCTTGGAGAACTTTCAGCATTATTTTGCTCATATGTGAAATGAATGTAATTGTGCAGTAGTTTGAACATTCTTTTGCATTGCCCTTCTTCGGAACTGAAATGAAAACTGAACTTTTCCAGTCCTGTGGCCACTGCTGAGTTTTCCAAATTTGCTGGCCTACTGAGTGTAGCACCGTCACAGCATCATCTTTTAAGACTTGAAATAGCACAGCTGGAATTACATTATTCCACTAGCTTCATCCATTCTGATCTACTTTAGTTCACTGATTCCTAATATGTTGATATTCACTCTTGGCATCTCCTGTTTAACTACTTCCAACTTACCTTGATTCATGGACCTAACATTCCAGGTTCCTATTCAATATTGTTCTTTACAGCATTAGACTTTCAACACCAGATGCATCCACAGCCTGGCATCATTTCTGCTTTGGCTTAGCCTCTTCATTCCTTCTGGAGTTATTTCCCTGGTCTTCTCAGTAATATATTGGGCACCTACTGACCTGGGGAGTTCATCTTTCAGTGTCATATCTTTTTGCTTTTATATTGTTTATGGGGTTATCAAGGCAAGAATGCTGAAGTGGTTTGCCATTCCCTTCTCCAGTGAACATGTTTTGTCAGAACTCTCCAGAAATAACTGGGTATTGAATAATGAGCTTTACATAAGATTTAGAAAATATAAATGTCAATCAAAAAAATATTCAGCAAATAAGATGCTTGGAGAATACAAACCCACAACTGCTCAACTCTGGAACAAATGTAGCCAATAGACTTGTCTTGATGTATGGCAAAACCAATACAATATTGCAAAGCAATTAACCTCCAATTAAAATAAATAAATTTATATTAAAAAAGAAATAAGGTGAAAATGCAAGGAAAAAGAGTATTTTCATGCATAAATAAAGACTATTAAAAATATCAAAAAAGAATGCTTTGTATAAACCTGAATATGATGATTTGAAATTGAATTTGAATGATCTAGTTAGCTTGCCATTAGACTCAATACTTCATATTATTTTCATTCTGCCTCTACACATTTATATGTCCTTCCTTACAACTCAGAACTTTTGAATGTATAATATTACTTGTACAATGAGAGGGAAAGGAGGCCCAGTTTAGAAATCAGAAGAATGTTGGTACTTTAAGGCCAATTAGAAAAGGTTTTAAAAATACCCATGCCTGGGCTTTACACATGACCTTCTGAATTCAAATACACTTTGTTCTTTAAGAATCAGAGAACTAAACTTATAGCACTTTAACATCTTATGATACGTGAGAGACAATTTTTTTTATCTCTACTGACTTTGACTACATATCTTATTTCTCTTTCAGTACTACTAAATATTTTTGATAACAAAGTTTAAAATAATTTTTAATCTTACACAATTCCTTATGTATAGCTAGTGCTCAACAAGTGTCTACTGGATAAAATATCAAAATGAATGTACTCATGGAGGCATAACCATAAAAACTGTCAAGGCTCAGACTGCTTCATTCTAAAGATTATTAAACTCAGATTTAGAAACATGAGTACAAGACCTTATTTCTATGTACATTTTGAGAGTACATTGCTTCTTTGATTACTATTCAAAGAGATTATACTTCTCATAGATTTATGAAAACACTTACATCTTTATGCCATGCACAGATTTCTCTCATCATTATTTTTCTATGTCTATGAGTTGAATTTTTGTCATAAAAAATGTTATCCTAGAAAGTGTCACACAGTAACTATGGGATACTTTTCTCCCTAACACATCAATAAATCAATGCCAGATGTATTGAAGAGCAAGATCATACTCCCCCTCCTCCCAATCTTATGTGTGATTAGCCAATTGAAATGAAACTTACAAACACTGGTGAGGCCTTTTCATGGTGGCCAAGGCTTAACAATTTAGAGAAAAATTAAAACTTACAGGGTGAAACCAATTGAAAAGTAGTAGATTCATGGCCCTTCTCCTTTCATATTCCCCTGAAGTGTCAGTATATTTTTATACCACATAGAGGATTAGCTAAGGATTTATTATCTGTTCTTAGTGTCATCAGTTCTGAATGAAATTGTGTGCAGCACCCAGACATATTCAGCCTCTATTTCACCAATATTGAAAAGTCATGTGTAGGATTAAATCTGACCTAACCTTCATTACATTACCTGTATTAATAGGACCTTCAGACCATTTCCTTCTCTTTGAAGGGGAAAATCAGGTGTGAGAAGGAGTAAGATATTGTGATTTCCTATGCTTCTCATAAAGTTCTCCACTTTGTCCTTAAATTTCTACTTAAATTTCACTTTTCCATCAAGATCATTTAGGGTTAGACTATTTTGTACTGAATAAATGGTCATACTTTAGCCCTCCATAAACTGTCTTCAACCTGCCTTTAACCCTTATATTTTTTAAACCAGTCAATTGCAGTACAAAGATTCAACAATTTACATTGTCACCTTTTTTAGTGTCTATGAATACATATTTATTTTGTAGAGAAGTTTTTATAATATTTTAGTGATGACCATATATCCCATATTGTCCATTTTGAGATAATATATTGTGATATATTGGCAAGCCTGTAATATCCCTTTGTGTAGACAGATAAACTTTTGCCTTGCTTGCTTTCAGCAAGTTACCCAAAGGTAATTAAATAAGAAGAAATTTTTGAAAAAAACTTTCAACATTTTCCAAATTTATATCGGATATTGTTGAGAGGATTTAGTATACATTCTTGTAGTTTCTTTTTTTTTTTTTTTTAATGGGGATGACATAAACAGTGGTACATAAGCAAATTACCAACTTCATAAAGAATAAATACTTTATCTAATAGCTCTAAACTGAATATAGTTAGGCCAATGAACATAAATCTGAGTAGTCCAACAACCACCATATCAAATTTTATACATGTCCATGTGACTTTCATTTGTCTGATTCACTCCTGCATTCTAGGAGACAGCTCAAGGACATCACTAATATTAACTATAAATTCTGCTTAAAGGTCAATTTTATATTTAAACCAGGGGAAGGTCATCAAATTTTTTTCAGGTAAGTACAAAATTCTAGCCTGGACTCAGTGTAAAATGCTTTGCTTGAAACATGCTAGCTCTTTTGCCTTATATACTATCTATTTGCAACACGTGGCAAGTAAATGTAAAGGGAAGAGTGATCTTAATTTCAGGGACAATAGAAATAGAGGGCATTTGCATTGCTTTATTTTCCAAAACTTTGTTTATTTGATGTTTACGCTTGCTGGTATAGTGAGGAATATTTCTTTCTAAATTAGGAAGTGGCAGATTAATTATATGTGATTGACACACTTTCTTTGCAGGAGTCACTCCTGGAATATAAACACTTATTTTTATTCTTATTTGTATTTATCATACTCAATATAACACAAATATAGAATAGAGATATTTTAGTTTTGTTGAATTCAGGAATGCTCACTGGAAAAATGATAGCACAGGCAAAATCCTATTCAGCAAGCATTAAATTATTCTGTTCAAAAATGTGATGTTAGTCCCCATTCGGTATATAGTTCACCTAAAATTGCTATGTAGATATGAAAAAATACTGTTTTACTGAGTAATCCTTTACAACATAGTCATGTCTCTATTTTATTCTCAATGTAAGCAGAAAAGGAAAACTCCTCTTTTCTCCATCTTGGCTAAATCTCACAATATTGTTGTCAAAGACACATGTGTTTTAAAGAACTGTACTTTTCATATCAGCAGAATGTTAAATATTCTTCATAAAATGCCACCATTTCTAGGGTATTATGACTTCCTCATCAGTACTGGCACCTAATGGGAAGAACACTGTTTTTGGAATCAGACTGACCTGGTTTGAATCTTGACCAAAGCAAAGTTGTCAATGTTATTTAATCTGTGTAAGTTTCAAAATTTTCCTGTGTAGAATGCCAGTAACTATTCTATTAATACAAAACTTGCAGAGTGATGATCCATGATGTTTAAATGAAGTAATAGTGAGTGTAAAATATCTGAAAGCACGGTCTGTGCACTGTACACACTCAGTCAATAAAGTTGTCGTGATGACATAAAGAGTTATAATGAACACTTCTTGATAATTTCCTAAGTAATGTCTCCATTTTTCTCCTTAAATCATAGCTATTTCCAAAAAGAAAAGAAAAAAATCACAGGCACAATAGTTAATGTTAGAGCCCTGCACAACTGTAGAGCAAACTAGATGGAAAAAAAAATAAATAACTGGGGAAAATAAAACACAGAAGGGATTTTTAGTAATTCAACCTCAGGAGACAGCTGGCAATTATCACTTAGCATTCTTAGTTGAAAGCAAACCACGTCCAATTTAATCCATTTTAAGCTAAAAGGAAAGAATTTACTATCTCTTTAACTTACCCTTAAGAAGGGTAGAGTTTGGCTAAAGGGAATTTCAAGCAGTGTCCTCGGGATTTGTCTGTGTATCACACCTGTTTGTTCTCTACATTAAGAATCTTTTCAAAAGATCTTCAGAGTTTCAGGTTTACAGTTTTTACAACCACAGAAGAAAGAGAATCCTTAAAACCTATTTTTAGTTTGATATAGTTTCTCTTGTGTATTTTTGCTTTGTTGTCTCTGCTTTCAGTCAAAGAAAAGAAAAATCATTGCCTACCCCTTTTGTGTTCTGAGAGTTTTATGATTTCAAGTTTTATGTTCAAGTCTTCAGTCTGTTTTGAGTTGACTTTTGTGTATGTGTAAATAGGCTTCATTCTTTGGCATGTGGTTCTCCAGTTTTCCCAACATCACTTATTAAAAAACTCCCTTTCCCCATTGTATAGTCTTGGCTCCTTTGTCATAAATTAAATGACCACGAGTTTGGGTTTATTTGGAGGCTCTCTATTCTGTTCAATTTATCTATAAGTCAGTTTTTATATCAATATCATATTGTTTTTATTACCTATAGTTTTTTTAATTTAATTTGAAACCAGAAAACATGATGCTTCCAGCTTTGTTCTCCTTTCTCAAGACTGTTTTGGCTATTGCAGGTCTTTTGTGGTTCCATACAAATTTCAGGATTTTTGTTCTATTTCTATGAAAAATGCCATTGGAATTCTACTGTGGATTGCTTTGAGTCTGTAGAACACTTTCGGCAGTACGGACAATTTGAAAATATTAATTTTTTTAATCCATAAGCACAGAGTATCTTTCTATTTATTTGTATCTTAATTTTCTATTTTCAAAGTCTCATAGTGAAACTATCTTTTCCCTGCTTTGTTAAATTTATACTTACGTATTTTATCATTTTTATTGTAACTATAAATAGGACTATATTCTTAATTTATCTCTCATATAATTTGTTGTTGGTGTATAGAAATGCAACTGATTTTTATATATTCATTATTTTTCCTGCAAATTTACTGAACTTATTTATGTAATCTTAGTGGTCTTTTGGTAGAAACTTCAGGGTTTTCTCAATGTAATATCATGTCAAATGCAAACAGAGATGGTTTTACTTCCTCCCTTCTAATTTAAATGCCTTTTATTTATTTTTCTTGACTAACTTCCCTGGCTAGGACTTCCAGTACTCTGTTGACTAGAACAGGCAAAAATTGGCACATTGTTTTGTTCTTGATCTCAGAAGAAAAGCTGTCAGCCTTTCACCATGAGTATGAAATTTACTGTGGCACTGTCATACATGGCCTTTATTATGTTGAGGTAGTTCCCTCTATCACCAGTTTATTGAGAATTTTTACCATGAATGTAGTTGAACTTTGTGAAATGATTTTTTTACACCTATTAAGATGGTAATATGATTTTCATCCTTCACTTTGTTAATTTTGTGTATCACATTGATTTGATGACATTGAAATAAGTGGAATAAATTTCACTTGATCATGGTTATGATACTTTTAATGCTTTCATCTCATTTTAATTGTTGGATTCAGTTTACTAATATTTTGTTGTGGATTTTTGCATCTATGTTCTTTTTTTAAATATTCAACAGAAATGCTAGCCTTTTCTTTGCTTGGTTTTGGTATCATCGTAATACTGGCCTCATTAAATGAGTTTGAAAATGTTGCTTTCTCTATTTTGGGGAGAGTTTAAGAAGGTTTGGTACTTTTTCTTCTTTAAATATTTCATAGAATTCAAACCAGTGAAGCCATCTAGTCCTGGACTTTTGTTTATATGGAGATACTTGATTACTGATTCAGTCTCTTTTCTAGGATTTGGTCACTTCAGATTTTCTAATTCTTCATGATTCAGTCTTCATAGGTTATATGTTTCTAGGAATTTATGCATTTTCTCTAGGGTGTTCAAATTGTTAGCATAAAATTGTTGGTAGTAGTCCCTTATTCCTTTATTTCTGTGGGCATCAGTTATAATGTCTCTTCTTTCATTTCTGATATTATCTGAGTCCTCTCTCTTTTTTTTTTCATGAGTCTAGTAAAATGTTTGTTTTGTTTATCTTAAAAAAAAACACAGTTCTTAGTTTCACTGATCTTCTGTTGTCTTTATAGTCTCTTTGATATTTTCTTTCTTTTTGTAGATTTGGGCTTTGTTCTTCTTTCTCTAGTTCCTTGAGGTATCAGTTAGGTCATTTATTTGAGATCATTCTATTCTTTTTCCTTAATTAAGACATGTATCCCCATGAACTTCCTTTTCTATAACTCATGAGATTTGGTATGCTGTAATTCTAATTTCATTTGCTTTCAGATTAAAACAAAAATCTCTTTTGGTTGCTTTTTACCCAGTATTTGTTCAGTACTATGTTCAAAATATGTTGTTTGCCTCCATATATCTATGAATTTTTCAGTTTTCATCTTACAACTGACTTCCAGTTCTGTACCACTGTGATCTCAGAAAAGATGCTTAACATAATTTTTATATTCTTACATTTATTCAGATTTTTTGTGGCCTAATGTGTTTAATGGTGGAAAACGTTTCATATGTGCTTGAGAAGAATGTGTTGTTGTTCACTTTCTAAGTTGCGTCTGACTCTTTGCAGCCCATGGACTGCAGTATGCCAGGTGCCTCTGTCCTCCACTCTCTGCTGGAGATTGCTCAAATTCATGTCCCTTGCATCAGTGATTCTATCTAACCATCTCATTCTTTGCCCCATCCCACACCCTCCCCCACCATCTCTTTGTGCCTTCAATCTTTCCCAGCATCAGGGTCTTTTTCAATGAGTTGGCTCTTCACATCAGGTGGCCAAAGAATTGGAGCTTCAGCTTTAGCACCAGTCCTCTCAATGAATACTAATGGTTGAGTTCCTTTAGAACTGTTTGATTTCCTTGCAGTCCAATGGACTCTCAAGAGTCTTCTCCAGCACCACAGTTTGAAAACATTAGTTCTTTAGCACTCAGCCAATTTTATGGTCCAATTCTCACATCTATACATGACTATTGGAAAAATCATAGCTTTGACTGTATAGACCTTTGTCAGCAAAGTGATGTCTCTGCTTTTTAATATGTTATCTAGGTTTGTCATAGCTTTCCTTCCAAGGAGAAAGTGACTTTTAATTTCATGGCTGCTACTGGATAAAATATTATATAAGTATCTGTTATCTCCATCTGGCCTAACATGCAATTTAAGTCTGATGTTTCCTTACTGATAATCTTTTTGAATGAAATATACATTGTTAAAAGTGTGTTATTGACTTTCCCTGCATTATTTATTGTTATATGTTTCTCACTTCAGTTCTGTTAATATTTGCCCATAGCTCCTTTCACTCCTTTTCATTTTTGTTGTGGTTGTTGTTCCTCTGATGGATGAATGCCACTGCCTTGACTTTGAGTCCACGATTCTTCTACTTCATCTAGTTTCCTTGAACCACTTTACTGAATATTTGAGTTTAATGGCTGAGTTCTTCAGCTGTGTGATTTTTTTGTTACTTTCTTATCTTTTCCTTTTTCTAAAATTCTCACTCTGTTTATGCATTGTTCTCCAAACCTCAGTGAGCATCTTTATAACTACTATTTTGAATTCTTTATCAGGTAAATCACTTATCTTCATTTCATTAAACCTTACTTATTTCTAGTTCATGTTGGTGCTGATACTCCTTTCATTAAAAAATGGAGAATAATCAAAGCACATTTTCATCTTTGCTTTAGAATGTGACATTCTCTTTTCTCTTTATGATTCCAATAGTTTTATAAAACAGAATTTTTAAAGATTACTTTCTGATATCTTCCAGGTATAAAAATCAATTTTAAAATATATTGTCTTATGTATAGTTTAAAATTATTTTCAGAAATCTCTAAGTTTATATAAGACAAAATTTATTTCTTGCTATTGTCCAAGTTAACGTTATTAACTCCTTAGTATAAATACACTGTGTTCAAAAGATGATTTTTTTTCCTTTGTTTGCTTGTTTATTCAACTTATTAGAATTTCTAGAAACAAAAGATGTGCTTAGTGGCTCATTTGTGTCCAACTCTTTGTGACCTCTTGGACTGTAGTCCACCAGGCTCCTCTGTCAATGGCAAGAACCAACAAGAATATTGATCCAGGCAAGAATCCTGCTATAGGTTGCCATGCCCTACTCCAGGGTATCTTCCCAACCCAGGGATTGAAGCCAGGTATCCTCCTCCAGGGCATCTTCCCAACCCAGAGATTGAGATCCTTCTCTAGGGGATCTTCCCAATTTGGGGATCAAACCCAGGTCTTCCACATTGCGGGTGGATTCTTTACCATCTGAGCCACCAGAAAGCCCAAGAACACTGGGATGGGTAGCCTTTCCCTTCTCCAGGGGAACTTCTCAGTCCAGGAACGAAACCCGGGTTTCCTGTATTACCGGTGGATTCTTTACCAGGTGAGCTACCCAGGAAGCCACAGTCAACAAAAGATAAATATTCTTATCTCATATTCTAGTTATATCCATTGCATCAGTAAAATAATCAGGTTAATTTGATGATAGGAGGTGAGTAATAAGATACATTTAGAAATGACTATATTTACTGAAATAGTGTCCCCTTCTTCTTAGAATGCATCATCACTTTCTTGTACAGTTAATTAGTGTAGTACTATTAATTTATCACTAGTTATTATTTAATACTCTCTTTAATTTTCCATTATAATTTAATCATTATTAATGCTAATAAATACACAAAATATATATATTAATTTTGTCAGCTATATGCTGAACACTTTAGGTTTTCAAAAACTCTATTTGCCATTTTACTACTCGGTAAACTGATGCAAAAGAATTTAAACATCTTATAGGAAGAAACAGAGGTAAGAGTGAAAGTCTAAACCCTAGCCTTTACATTGTTCTTAATTTCTGCCATAAATTATATAAAGCCTCATTAAAATCTTTTGCTAAATATTTTAATATATGTACATAAATTTCTTTAGAACTAAGATAAAGAAACTAGAAACCTCATTTTGTTTATAAAGCTATAAGCTACGTATATATAAACTTTATTGTTATGAATCTATGGATGAGTAAAATTAGTCACTTAAATTATGAGAATTTGCCCTATAAAATTATTTGCTATAATGATAGGCATACTATTAAAAAGTGTGATGTGTTGGTTATTCGCACAAAAAATACTTGCTTTATGCTAAGTTGATAGCTAGATTTTAAGATTCACAGAATCACTACATAGGAAAATAAAAGCTTATCAACAATATTTAGCTTTTGCTAGATGTTATTTTAAAAATAAATTTTAGCATTCTCTTTAACAAAGATATTTGCATCCATAAACAAGCAGTCTAATGGGAATGGATAAATCATAAATAAACACATTGAGTCAAACCAGGGTCAGCAAACCTTGCAAGTTATTATCATAAATGCCTGTCAGCAAGCATACATAAAAGTGTAGATGTCACTGCTTGGTTCCTAGTGGAGAGACAGCTATCCTACAGTCTCCCTTTCACTACAGCTGGCACCTCTGATTACACATTGCAGAGGCAGATATGTGCTGACCACAGCAAAGGCAAAGGCACAATGGAACTAGTGTGGAATTGCACAGGGTGCAAATATTATTACAGCATTAGTGTTTACTGAGCCTCCGTCTGCCAGAAAAGCTCAAGTGATTACACACAATATATCTTCCGGACATACTCTTTGCCTTTTTTTTCCCTTGTCTGGCCTAAGTTTTCTTTACTTCAGTAAATTGACTATGTTTACATACAGCAAATGGCCCTGCTGTTTTTTAAAGCAACATACTCCACTTTTGCAAAGAGAGGCAAAACCCTTTCAGTACCATTAACAGGCACACTCCATATGCACACACCCACTGAGGGCAGGGAGATAGGCAGGACTGGAAGAAGACTTTGCTACCCAAAACAAGTCTTATGCTTTTATATTATAACTCGTTTATGAACAGATAGTGAGGTGTGTGGAATTATAAGTAGAACATTCAATATACACGTATGTTGTAGAGACGTTAGATAGCCAGTTTCCACAGAAGTCACCTCGCTTCCACGAGAGCATTCCTCACCCCACAAGAGGCCCACAGCTAAAGCTGATTACTCAGATTCTCCTCTCCTGTAATTTGCAGTTAGGATTCAGAGACACTGAGTGAGTGGCTAGAGGTTTATATGTTCCAAAAGGTAACATATACACACGTATGTGCTTTATATAGCCATGTTTCACAAAGTGAACAGGGAAATGGAGAAAATTGTTTATTCCACAATACCACAGAAGCAGAGACAAAAGTGAGTGGATTCCTGAGTACTTCTCATATTCCAATGAGTCCCTCTGGTTGAAGACTGGTTTCATTCCTATGCTTGAGTTCTGTGAGGTACCCCAATACATAATTAAGAAGTTCATCACATCCTTAAGCTGCCTAGATCGTTTAAGTCATAATGTCATAAATGTGCATCAATTTAAAAGGTGAATTTGAAAGACCATTGCTTTGAGTAATTAAAGTCACTCTGTTGTGTCCAACTTTGTGTGATCCCAAGGACTATACAGTCCATGGAATTCTCCAGGCCAGAATACTCGAATGGGTAGCCTTTCTCTTCTCCAGGGGATCTTCCCAACCCAGGGATGAAACCCACGTCTCCCGCATTGCAGGCAGATTCTTTACCAGCTGATCCACAGGGGAAGCCCAAGAATACTGGAGTGGGTAGCCTATCCCTTCTCCAGCGGATCTTTCCCTCCCAGTAATCAAACCGGGATCTCCTCCATTGCAGACAGATTCTTTACCAAATGAGCAATCAGGGAAGCAGAACCCTGAAAGGATAGTACTTTAACTTTTGGGCTATCATTGTATTCCCAGTCCACTAGACAATGCCTGGTAGACAACCTTCTTAACTTGCAAAATACAATGACTCTTTGGTGTTCTTCTATAGAGAAAAAATTATAAGACTTTATTACAAAAATAAATTGTTGGTGTTTAGTTGCTGAGTCATGTCTGATTCTTTTGCAACCCCATGAACTGTAGCTCACAAACCTCCTTTGTCCATGGGATTTCCCAGACAAAATACTGGAGTGGGTTGTCATTATCTTCTCCAGGGGATCTTCCCAGCCAGGGATCAAACCTGCATTTCCTGCTTGGCAGATAGATTCTTTACTATTGAGTCACCTGGGAAGCCAATGAAAATAAATACATGATGTTAAAATAAGACATTAAAAATAATTTTACTTGGATAAAAAGACAAATACTTTGGGCATTTGAACCAAATCTGCATTTCACCCTACATATTTGCAGCTTTCTGGGCATTAAACAATCAGTTCCACTTGATTTCTCATACCTGAGACAGATGTTTCAGAATTAGAGCCAACTCCAGTGAATCCAAGGCATAGATAAGTCAGCATGTCAGAGTAGGAAGACAATACATTTTTGAGCTAGATGGCTCTAGTTTCAAATCCCAAATTCTCTATTAACTATATGTATGATCATTGACAAGTTAATTTATCACTAGAAGTCATATTCTTTCTCCTGTGGAAAACAGGGCAAATGGATCAGTATGAGAAATAAATTAAATGAGATACACGTCATATAGTTTGAACTGTATGTGATACATAGTAAGTGTACAGAACATTAATTCCTTTCCAAATTTGATAATCCTTGGGATTTGATGCTAACTCACAATCAAATTAATAAGGCTGGACAGTGGTGACAGACGTGCTTGTGTATTAAGGTTCCCTAAACTGTTGTTCCCACTGGACCCAGAGGTCTTTCAGTGTTATTAACACCAATGAGAAAGAACCATTCTATTCATTCTAGAATCGTTTCATTATGTATCTGTTTAGAACATTATCTACAACAATATCAAATACCAGCTGTTGATCACTAATGAGGTAGTCATCAGCTAACCATTATATGATTTATCATGGTAGTATTCATAGCAACAATCTGAGTTAGCTATTGCTAAATGGCACCCCACCCCAGTACTCTTGCCTGGAAAATCCCATGGATGGAGGAGCCTGGTAGGCTGCAGTCCATGGGGTCGCTGAGTCAGACACAACTGAGCAACTTCACTTTCACTTTTCACTCTCTCACATTAGAGAAGGAAATGGCAACCCACTTCAGTGTTCTTGCTTGGAGAATCCCAGGGATGGGGGAGCCTGGTGGGCTGTCGTCTATGGGGTTGCACAGAGTCGGACACGACTGAAGCAACTTAGCAGCAGCAGCAGCATACTTATTTTAATAATATGAAATATGAGGTTTGAAGAGGTTAGGTAAGTTTCTCATTCAACACCACCAGCCAGCAGGTGTCAGCGTCAGGATTCAAAGTCAATTTTGTTTGGTTTCCAAAGTCAGTATTATAACCAGCCTCCTTTGTGTCTAGACCATTAAAGTAATGGTGGCTAACTTTTCAGAATCTGACAAGAACTCAGGAGAGTAATAGAAAAAAAGAAAAATAGGTGATTCCACAAAACAGCATCACGGAAAAAATTGCAGTTTATCTCTTTTTCTCAACTATTGTTTCATAATGCCATTTTGTGATATGTTTTCCAATTTCAAAGTTGTACCAGCAATCATTTCATTTTGATCTTATTTTTCTTAGTTTTTAAAGCTTGTGCCTCTGTGGCTGAACTAATTTTACAGCTTTAGGTTGTACTTTCTATCTTCCTTCTTTCCTTCTGTCTTTCCTCCATTCCCCTCCCCTTCTCCTTTCCCTCCTTCCCTCCTCCACCTCTTTCTTTCTTTTGTAATTCCAGGCCATGTGAGCAAAGAAGATAGTTACAAGCACAAGGGGGCTAGCATTTTTTTTTTTTTTTACAGCTTTGCAATTTTTATTTCTGCATTATCTTTAAAAAGTTAGAGAACAGGGGCTTCCCTGGTGGCTCACTGATAAAGAATCTACCTGCCAATACAGGAGACACGGGTTTGACCCCTGATGAGGTAAGATTCCTTGTGCTGTGGAGCAATTAAGCGCGTGCACAACACTAGAGCCTGTGCTCTAGTGCCCAGGAGCTGCAATTACTGAGATTACAGACCACAACTACTAAAGCCTGTGCACCCTGTGCTCCACAAGAGATGCCGCCACAATACCGACACACTGCCACTAGATAGTAGCCTGCTCTCGCCACAACTAGAGAAAAGTCCATGTAGCAATGAAGATGCAGCAAAGCCAAAATTAATAAATAAAATAAACTTTAAAACTTTTTAAAAGTTAGAGAACAAATTAGAATATCATGTTTAAAAACTGATTCGAATACATGAATATCAAAAGTTTACAGAAATAAATCATTTATCCAGGAAATATTTATTCAATGTCTACATTGTACCCTGTTTTGCTAGATATCAGAAAGACAGTAAGAAACAAAATTAAGTTCCTGACCTAAGAGCCAAATAGACATAAACAAACAAGTTTATATAATCATGTTAAGGAATTATTTATAGTGACTGTGTCCAAGAGATAATCCATACTTGTTTTGTTCCTCTTAAATTTAGCCCTCTTAATCAACCTGGCCTATTCTCTCAAAATAAACATAATGTCCTTTGAGGACTCCTGATGTCTTTCTGTAATCTCAACTGTCTTGAGAACCTAATTGAAAGTGAATTCAAATTCCCTTTCAAAGGTGGCTGCTAGGATATATATATGTATATATATATATATACACACAGAGAAAGTTTTATATATATGTCACAGAGTTGGACATGACTGACTGCACATAAGTATGCACACAAGCATATATGTGTGTATACACACACACATATAAATACATTTATACACACATATATATATACACAAACATGTGCTTCCATGTGTGCTCAGTCATGTCCAACTCTGTGACCCCATGGACTGTAGTGCACCAGGCTCCTCTGTCCATGGAATTTTCCAGGCAAGAATACTGGAATGGGCTGCCATTTTCTACTCCAATATATATGTGCATATATATACATACAAGAGATACATGTCTGGGCACCATACAGTGTACTTATTATTTTGGATCATTTAATCTTGGATTATATTATTTTGGATCATTTAATGAAAGCTAAGATGTTTCCTGAAGATTGTATAGATATTGGGGAGCAATATTTCCCAGAGCATGCAGACTACCTTCCAGATAAAAAACATTCATTTGTGACCATACACAACAGGAAGAGCTATAAAGAGTTGATTTTAATGACAAGGTAAATTAGATGATGCATGAGTGGGATCTGTGGTTTGGAACAAAACAAAACCAAACAACCAAAGATTAATCAATCACAAAAGGCAAGCTACCTGGAAAAATTATTATTTCTAGTTAAAACCACAGTTTCCTCTCGTGACTACTAATTTTCACCCTGATTAATCTGTACTCTTGTTACGGAATTTGGGATCAACTGTTTACCTTGCTATATTTAAAATGAATAACCAACAAGATCCTAGTATACAGCACAGGGAACTCTGCTCAATGTTATGTGGCAGCCTGGATGGGAGACGATTTTGGGGTAGAATGGATACATATATACGTGTGGCTGAGTTTCTATGTTGTGTGCCTGAAGCTATCACAACATTGTTAATTAGCTATACACTAATATAAAATAAAAAAGTTGCAAAAAGTAAGAGATGACATACCAACACAATGCTGTAAAAAATGGTTGTATGGTCCACCTAGATAGGTACTGCTGCATATTAGTTCATTAGTTATGTACATTAGAAAGACATTTTATCTAGATTGTTTGCAAAAAAACACATTCTCATTTGAGCTTTACATGAACACTCTATTTAAAATACATTTACTCATTGTTTTTTCCATTATCCTCCTGTACTTTTCTTCATAGTGTATTAATTATTTATAGCCCACATCTGATTGTCTGTTTATTGCCATTCTTCCCCACTAAAACATAAACTCAACAATTGCAAAGACAATCATATTCACCACTGTACATGCCAAAACCTAGAACACTGGCTACCACTGGTAACTAAGTGAATTTTTGTTGAACAATTAAAACACAGCAAAAGAACTGGTTTAGAATATGGAAGTCCTTCTATAAATAGAGGTGCAATTAATTAAACATTTAATTTGAATACACATGTAGAATAATCAAAACAAGTGCACTGCCATACCTCATTCTCTTCCTATGCATGCACGCATGCTCCATCTTCAGTCGTGTCTGGCTCTGTGACTCTATGGACTGCAGCCTTCCAGGTTTCCCTGTCCATGGGATTCTCCAGGCAAGGATACTAGGATTGGTTGCCATACTCTCCTCCAGGGGATCTTCCAGACCCAGGGATTGAACCTGTATCTCCTGTGTCTCTTGCATCACAGGTGGATTCTTTACCACTGAGACACAGGGGAAGCCCACATTGTCTTTCTATAGCTCCTACAATTTCCTTAGTAGGAATTGGCAGATAGTAGAAACTTTAACTGGTCTCCATCTATTTTCTTTTCTTCTTCCTTTTTGTGTACTATTCATTTAAATGACTACTTTCCTGTGCTTCAATCCAAACTCCCAATATTTTCTTATTATTTTCAATACTGCATTTTGTAATAGGCCAATTATTTAGGGCACATGGATATCCTGAATTTGTTTTTTTTTCCTGTTATACACATCTATCATATCAAAAATGTGGAAGAAGTGCGTATCCCATGATGCTCTCTTTATATCTATCTATCTATCTATAGATATAGATATAAATAACATAGGGTTTAAGAATATGGCTTCTAAGCCAGACAACCAAATACCAGTTGATAATCACTTACTTTTCTGTGCTTAATTTTCTTCTTCATGAAAATTAGGATGAGAGCTCCTTCTTTTAGTTCTGAGGATAAAATCAGTTAATGGAAAGAAGATGTTTATAAAAGTATTAGACACACAGTGAGACATTAGTTTTGGGAGACAATTCTCCAGAGAGCTCTCATGTTTCTGCATGTCCCATGAGCAGAGGCACTGACTATTTTCTTCCAGACTATCTTTTCAAGGATGTTTTTAGAGTGAACATCCTTGGAATATTGAGATACTGTCTCCTCCTGATAAAATGGAAGATTTATTCACTGTCCATAAAATAGAGATAATGTCTCCCTCTGGGACAAAGTGTTAGCAGGTTTGCTGGAAGCTCATTATAAAGATTGGGTTCATTTTAACTTGTAATTCCTCAGTGGTGATGCAAATACACCATGTGCAGACATAACCCACTCCCTTGTTTTCCTGTGGGAATTGGGACTTGGAGAATAAGCGCAAGAAATTTTCAGTACTCTGGCTACTACCAACACTGTAAGCAGAAAACTTTCACTTGCCCCTGACTCTCAAGTCCCATGTCTTCTAGCATTCATGAAATCATGATGATATACCTTGCAAACTAGGCAATAAAATTAAGGTTCAGACTCTTCAGTTTTTAACAGCCAGAGATGTTATTACTATACTTTCCTCTCCAAGGTTATATATAACTTTCTAACTTTGAGCAAGAAAGTGTTTCTGAGATAATTGCAACCTGGATGGTTGCCCCCATTAATCACAAGCCTTTTCCCTTTCATTCTGAATCTTCACAATCTTCCTACCACCTACTATAAAATATAGCCCTAGTTGGAGAACCTAGTATTAAAAATTGGGAACAAATTGCTAATGCTAGTTTCTGTTGTTTCATCATTTCCTAGAAGCTACATGTCAATTACCATACTTATTACATCAATTTTCTAATTCTGTAAATTGAAGCATTTTCAATTTATCAGGAGTGTGCAGTCTTCTGAGCAACAGTTTTCTTTCTTTGTTGGATTTTCCTCACTCCACTATAATTTCTGTTGCTTTATTTTTTACTTTACAATCTCTTAAGCTCATGTCACACAATTTTTACTCAAAATATTTAGCTGGCCAAAAAGTTTGTTCAGATTTTCCTTACCATCTTATAGGAATATTCAAACAATAATTTCATCCAACACACTACTCTACCTTCAGGTGCTTTAAATTTTCAAAAAAGTAAAATATAGACAAAGACTAAATGCTTCTATTCATAATCTGAGCAATGGTGCATGAATAAAGTTAGCAATAGTTACTCCAAAATGTTTTATGATGAAACTTTTGTGTTTTTCATTTATTTTAATTCCATCCTTGATACCTAATGAACAAATCTCAAAACATTCTGCAAAATTGTTTTGATATAACTCATTTAGTCATTTGTTTATTAGTATTTTACGCAAAAAAAAAGTCAGCTTTTATAAGCCTGTCTCCTATGGTGTTTCCTGTGCAATAAACCATGAGAGAAGAGATTACCATACTCTATGGTTTCAGTAGCAGCTTATTAAGTTCTTTAGTAAACATAACTCAGCAGATTTAAGGATTTTGAGCTGTTATTTAAAAGAGTGTATTAAAATCACTAATTTTTGAATTATTTACTAACATTGTTAATAATGCGATATAAAATTACTATAGTTATTACTGTAGTACTTTATTGAATTTGAATTTCAAAGACAAATTTAGAATCTGAGTCACTTTATTTGGAAACATAGGTTTGTCCCAATACGATAATACTTAGGATCAATCTGAAAACAAAAGTTGAATACTTCTGAAATGTCTTTATTTCCCTACTAACACCATCATTCGCTATGTCTTATACAAACAGAAAAGCCCGCACAAGCATACATATGGACATATTGCACAAACACCACCATCATCCACATGGGAATAACTACAAAGAAAGATGGAAGAGGGCTCAGGAAGCGTAAATTATATACTATTTAATTTTTTGTGGATAAAATGTGTTTGTAGTATCTTGCATATTTTTATATAAGCCTGAGTAATCTGGCAGGTCTCATAGGTAGATATCAAATCAAGTTGATGAATTCCTGGGAAAATTCAGAAATGTCTATTGTCTGCAAAGCTGCTCTACATGAGTGTTGATTGATCAAAATCTTTAACCCTCATTTGGGTTTATTTTCAGATACACAATGTAACAGAAGTCTAGAGTCTCCATCCCAAGTTCACAAACTTACAAGCAGGGTGAGGATACTGTTATCTCTTCATTAGATTTGGGGGGGCGCTCTCCACTGTTCTTTATTCTCTGGATCTCCTGCCTTAACAGGTTTTGATGTTGTTCAGTATTGAAGTTTTTGACTTGAAACTTGTTTTCATCCACCTGACCTTAGCATTTTGAGCAAAAATTTTCCTCTATAATTAATCACATATGCTTTATACACATGATTGGAAACACACACATAATCTCCTTGTGTATACAGGTATGTGTGAGGTAATTTATAATAAGAAATACATATTTGGTCCATTGTATTTCTGGTACAGAGCTCATAAAACTCATGGCTATTTCCTAACTGATTAGTGCTGCTATAAAGGTGTCTTGATATTCACAACAAGCTCCTTTCAACCACACTTAAGTATTTGTTAATAAGGTAACTTTTGGATTTCTCCTAATGATGGCAGCTGGCTGCTAAGGGAACCAACTTTATTAGAGGGTTGGAATTTATGTCCCAGCCTAATGGGTGGAGGGGGATGGAAGTTTAATTAATCTTCTGAACAAAGACAATTATTAAGTCAATCATGCCTATGAAATGAAGGCTCAAATGAAAAAGACTGGAAGAACCTCTGGGTTATTGAATATATGGCATATTGAGTTTTAGGAGAGTACCACACCCAGAGAGCATGGAAGCTCCTTCCCACATAACTTACCCTATACATCTCTTTCATCTGGTGGTCTCTGAATTGTATCCTTTATACTAAACCAGTAATCTAGTAAGTGAAATGTTTCTGTAAACCATTCTAGCAAATTAAATCAATCCAAGGAGATCATAGAAATCTAATCTACAGAAGATCGATCAGAAGCACAGGTGATAACTTTGACTTGAGATTGATACCTGAATTGAGTGGGAGCAGTTTTGTGGGACAGAGCCCTTAATATGTGGGGCTGATTAATCATGTATTACACTTGTTGTTTCTAAACAAAGTCACTAAGTTGTGTCCAACTCTTTGTGAACACATGGAATGCAGCACACCAGGCTTCCTTGTCCGTCACTGTCTCCTAGAGTTCACTCAGTCTCCTGTTCACTGAATCGATGATGTCATCCAAACATCTCATCTGTACATGACACTGGAAAACCATAACTTTGACTTATACGGACCTTTGTCAGCAAAAGTGATGTCTCTGCTATACAATACACTGTCATAGTTTTCCTTCAAAGGAGCAAGCATCTTTTAATTTCATGGCTCCTTTCACCTTCTGCAGCGATTTCACTTTCTTATGCTGCCACTTTCCTCTGCCAAACAGAAAAAAGCAATGCTGGTTATAAAATTAGGACTTTTGTTTCATTGAAAATTATCCCATTCAGTATAATCACTTTAGTAATTTTGTTACAAAAATTTTACAGATGCTGTTGTTCAGTCGCTCAGTCCTGTCTGAATTTTTGTGACCCTATGGACTGCAATACTCCAGGCTTGCCTGTCCTTCACCATCTCCTGGAGTATGTTCAAACTCTTGTCCATTGAATTGGTGATGCCATCTAACCATCTTATTCTCTGTCACCCTCTTCTCATCTGCCTTCAATTTCTCCCAGAATCAAGGTATTTTCCAATGAGTTGGCTCTTCATGTCACATGTCCAAAGTATTGGAATTTCAGCATCAGTTGTACCAATGAATATTCAGGGGTGATTTCTTCAGAATTTACTGGTTTGATCTCCTTGCAGTCCAAGGGACTATCAAGCATTTTCTTCAAAACTACAGCTTGAAAGTATCAATTCCTCTGAGCTCAGCCTTCTTTATGGTCCAACCGTCACATCCACAAATGACTACTGGACAAAACATAACTTTGACTAGACAGACCTGTGTCGGCAAAGTGATGACTCTGCTTTTTAATACATTGTCTAGGTTTGTCATAGCTTTTCTTTCAAGGAGCAAGCAGCTTTCAGTTTCACAGCTGCAATCACTATCCAGTGATTCTGGAGCCCAAGAAAATAAAGTCTCATTGTTTCCGTTATTTTCCCACCTATTTGCCATGAAATGATGCCACAATCTTTGTTTTTTGAATTTTGAGTTTTAAGCCAGACTTTTGATTCTGCTTTTTCACCTTCATCAAGAGGTTCTTTAGTTCTTCTTTGCCTTTGCTATTTGAGTGGGGTCATCTGCATATACAAGGTTATTGAAATTTCTCCCATCAATCTTGATTCCAGCATGTGCTTCATCTAGCCTGGCATTTTCTGCATATAAGTTAAATAAGCAGGGTGACAGTATGCAGCCTTGAAGTATTCCTTTACCAATTTTGAACCATTCTATTGTTCCATGCCCAGTTCTAATTGTTGCTTCTTGACCTGCATACAGATTTCTCAGGATTCAGGTGACGTGGTCTGTTATTCCCCTCTCTCTAAGAATTTTCCAAAGTTTGTTGTAATCCACACAGTCAAAGGCTTTAGCATAGTGAATGAAGCAAAAGTAGATGTTTTTCTGGAATTCTTTTGCTTTTTTCTATGAGCCAACAAATTTTGGCAGTTTGATCTCTGGTTCCTCTGCCTTTTCTAAATCTAGCTTGAACATCTGGAGGTTCTCAGTTCATGTACTGTTGAAGTCTTGCTTGGAGAATTTTGAGCATTACCTTGCTGGCATGTGAAAAGATTGTGCTGCAGTTTGAATAATTTTTGGCATTGTCCTTCTTTGAGATTGGAATGAAAATTGACCTTTTCCAGTCCTGTGGTCACTGCTGAGTTTTCCGAATTTCCTGGCACATTGAATGCAGCACTTTCACAGCATTATCTTTTAGCATTTGAAATGGCTTAGCTGGAATTTCATAACCTCCACTAGTTTTTGCATAGTGATGCTTCCTAAGGCGCACTTAACACTCCAGGATGTCTGGCTCTAGGTGAGTGATCACACCATCATGGTTATCCTATCTGGGTCATTAAGATCATTTTTGTATAATTCTTCTGTGTATTCTTGCCACCTCTTCTTAATATTTCTGTATCTGCTAGGTCCACACTGTTTCTGTCCTTTATTGTGCCCATCTTTGCATGAAATGTTCCCTTGGTATCTCTCATTTTCTTGAAGAGATCTCTAGCATTTCCCACTCTGTTGTTTTCCTCTGTTTCTTTGCATTGTTCACTTAGGAAGGCTTTCTTATCTCTCTTTGCTTTCTTTGGAACTCTGCATTCAGGTGGGTGTATCTTTTCTTTTCTCCTTTGCCTTTCGATTAAATGTATTTTCATTAAATATTTCCCAAAGAGAATTGCAAATTTTATTGTCTTCCTAAACTAACAAATAAAAGAAGTGGAGTCATGCCCCAGGGTTTGAGAAAAGATAAGGCAGAGAAGGTTATGACTCCAAAGATTCTGAATCTTTCTTTTAAATGATTAAAACAATACGTCAGTATTCTTGGTTTCATATTTTCATGGATGAAATTATTCTTCATATTTCATTTCTTATTAGACTGCTAAGCCAAGTTTCTCCCATGATTCCTCGCATACTAGCTATGTGACCTAAGACTACTTTAAAACGCTCAAATCTCAGGTGTTAGGTATAAGTAAAATGAGAGTAGAAGTTGTCTTTCACTGTGTTGTAAAGAGAATTATATGATGCATGCGAATTGCTGACATAGTGTTTCTTCTAAAATAAATACTGAATAAATGTTACCTATTGATATTTTGTTGCATATTAAAATCATTATTATTGTATTAATCTTTTATTATTTTTACTAAAACAAATAAAAAATATCTTTTAATGACTACTTTGAGCAATCTGTGCTAGGCATATACTTTGCTTCACACAGGATCCTTGTAAACCCCTTTAGCCTGTCTAGTCTTTCTGAGCTTCTGACTTAGACATCTAGACTGAATTCTCTCTTGTGGTTCTTGAATCTTACCTTATGCTTTTGGTGTGAAGAATTCTGTATGATTGCTAGTAACACAATCTCTCATAAATGTGCAGTTATTTCCACAAATCAGCATATCTATACAGGTTGTCCACACAGTTTAGTAGTACACTTGATAGAGAAAAGTTTTACTTTTTTTTTTGCTTTGTTTTTGTTTACCTAAAGAAACTGTGACATCCCACTTGCATACTACTTGTTTTAAAAATTAGAAAATAAAATGTAAAGATACAAGACAAAATAAATAGGCTGTATTCACAGCATTGAGACAAATATTATTAGCATTTGGTTTTATTTTCTTCTAGGCTTATTGCTTTACATTTTACACAATTAAGTACTGTAATAAATATAAAATATGTACACGCTGCTTTCTTTTTCAAGCTTATCTAGTTGCTTGCTGTATGCAAAGTCCTAAGTGCTTAATACATATTGCCCATGCTGAGTACCTAATCTATTATTTTAACAATTTTTTAGAACATAGAGTAAAGTGCATAAAACCCATAAGCATATTTTAAATAAATATTATAAATTCAGCATCCAGGTGAAGAAGCAGAATATTGTCCACATACCAGGAACTCCACTGAGTACCTCTCTCTAATCAAATCTTTCTTGCTGTTCTCTCCCAGAGATAACTATAATCTTGAGTTTTGTCCTAGCCACTTGCTTGATTTTTCCCACTATTTTAATTTCCTTATGGATATGCAATTAGGATAGTGCCAAGCATGAAAAATAAACTGAAATTTTCAGTTAACTGAAAATTCAACTTAACTGCAAATCAACAAGTTAGCATACTGAATTTCACATATGTTGGCAAAAGACATGACTTCTCTATCAGAGACAAAATAGTTGACTAATCACATCATTAGCAGTAGCCAGAGCTAGCATGTGTACAAATTTCCCAAGTCCCCTTTCCCAAAGGAAAATTTGAAGAGGGACAGATAACACCCACACAAGCAGTGGGGTAGATAACAGGAGAGGAACTCTGAGCTTAAAGAAATTATCTTTGTTATAATTTGCAGCAAATGTGCCTAGGTTTAGCACCAGAAGACATGAGGTTTAGTAAATGGGACAGTAAAGGGAACTGCCTTTTGTTGGGGAGGGGTAGGGATGTAGCGAAGACAGTCTATTTCCTGTTTAAAACAACAACAACAACAAAAAAAAAAAACCTTGAAAAAAACAGTCTAAATCGAAGGCAGCTGATGCTGTTGCTCAAAAATGTATGCAGAAAAACATGAGGGCTCTAGATGAATTGTCATCCAATAGCCAGCAACATTTGCTGACAAGTCAGTTCTTTCTTTAACTATTAATACTTGCAAATGAATGTCTCACATCACATATTTCCATAAGTTTCTGGATCACTTTTGTCCTACTATTTTATTCATCTACTTTGCAGTTTTATCACATTATCTTGACTATTAAGTCTTAAAAAATTCTTAATATTTAGTACAACTTAATTTCTAAATAGTTACTTGTTATATATTACAAGGTAACATTTATTATATTTCACCATTCTTAGATTTAATGTTTTAATGAATTAACTTTTTACAGTCCTAAGTTTAAAACAGAAAGTGAGAGGATGGTACAGAAATTTTCCTTATTCTCTCTGCCTCCAAACAGACAAACCCCATACCCCAATTATCGATATCACATACCAGAGTGGTACATTTATTATCAAGAATGAGCCTCCATTGACACATCCTTATCATTCAAAGGTCATAGCGTATCTTAAGATACACTCTGTGTGATGTGTGCTTAGTTGCTCAGCCATGTCCAAGTCTTTGTGACCCCATGGACTATATAGCCTGGCAGGCTCCTCTGTCCATGGGGATTCTCCCAGGCAAGTGTACTGGAGTGGGTTACCATGCACTCCACCAGATTTTCCCAACCCAGGGACCAAACCCAGGTCTCCTGCATTGCGGTCAGATTCTTTATCATCTGAGCCACCAGGGAGGGTTCACTCTTAGTGTTGTATATTCTGTGGGTTTGGACAAATGTATAATGGCATACGGTTATCATTACAATAATATACAGAGTATTTTCACTACCCTAAAAATCCTCTGTGCTTTATCTATTTTTCTTTGCTCCCTCCACCTCTGACAAATGCAAATCATTTTATTGTCTCCACAGCTTTACTAGAATATCATATAGTTGGAATCATATACTTCTGTATAATATATAGCCTTTACAGATTGGCTTCTATTGCTTAGCAATATGCATTTAAGGTCCTTCCATGTCTTTTCATAGTTTGATAGCTCATTTACTTTTAGCACTATTATGTCTTCTAATAAAATGTTTCTAACTAAAAGCAATATCATATTATATTCATCATCATTTTTTATTGAGTCTTTCTATGTATGTTATCTTTCTATAGTTTCTTGGCTGCTATTGAGTTGGAACTTCTATAATTTTTTATGTGGACATCTTGCATAATTGCAAAAGTTATCTATAGGTATATCATACTCAGATGCTATTTTAAATAGGACAATTAATTTTTGTTTGTATTTAGTTGATAGAAATAAGATGCATATTATATATATATATATAAATGTATGCATATATTTTCTGTTTCTATCATCTTTGTGACTTTTTATTAATTCTAATTTTTATTCTTAAATCCTTTTATATTATATGTATCAATTAGTATAATTCAGCTGTAGTACTTTTAACTGTAGTTTTTCTTGCCTCCATACTTTTTAGAAGCTTGAGTAAAATGTTAAATAGAACCTGGAATAGACAATATTCTTTATTCTTAAATTCAGTGGAAATGATGTCAATATTTGACAATTAAGTGATATGTTTACTATATTATCAAGTTATATAAACTAACTTTTGTTTGCTTGCTTTTTAAAATCATTAATGGATGCTTGATTCTACAAATTACTTTGCTACCTCTACAGAGATGACTATGAATTGGTATATAGTTTTATATTTTTAAATAGTTGATATGATGAATTAATTATCTATTTACTGATATAAATTATATATTCAGACGGTAAGGAAACTGCCTGCAATATGGAAGACCTGCGTTCAGTCCCTGAGTTGGGAGGATCACATGGAGGAGGGCATGGAAATCCACTCCAGTATTCTTGCCTAGAGAATCCCACGGACAGAGGAGCCTGGCAGGCTATAGTCCATGGGATCACAAAGAGTTGGACAGAGCTGAGCAACACAGCATAGCATAGCACAACACAGCATATTAGTAAATATGGTCATGAGATATTCTTTTCCATATATTGCAGGTTTCAGTTTCCATATATATAACAATATTGTTGTATCTATATTTATTAAAATAAGTGTGATTGGTCTTCATTGTCCTTTAAATAATATTCTTTGGATTACATATCAAAATTATACTGGGTTAACAGTATGCATTGGAGAGTATTCTTTCTCTCAGTTTCCTAGAAAAATCTGCATAAAATTAGAAATATTTATTCCCTTAATTATTTGTAGAACCAACCACAAAAGAAATTTAGAATTTCATTTGTGCTTTTACTAAAAATATGGATTTAACCTTTTTATTTTTGTTGTTAGGATAAGTCAGACTTTCCATTTCTTTCTGTATCAGTTGGGTGATTTTTTGTTTGTAGTCTGTGGAATAATTTGGTAGTGAAGAGGAATTTACTTCTGAATTTCCTTATTTAAATCCCATATTTGTCATTTATTGACTGCTATATTAGCTAAATTACTTAACTTTCTATGACTCAGTACTTCAATATCTATATTCTTTTTACATTGATAGTAGGAATGTACATTAGTACAAACCCCTGTGAAAACTCTCTTATAGTTCTTCTAATATTCAACTAAATTTTGTTTTGGAGTCCTGTCTATTAGACTATATAAAGCATTTGTAATTAACGAATTGGAAATTGAAACAACAAATGGATAGCACTTTACACCTATTAGATGGCTAAAATTAAAAACAAAAACACAAATACCATAGGCTAGTAAGAATGCAGATCCAAAATAACTCTGTTTCTGGTGAAAATGCAAAATGGTACACCAACTTTGGAAGACAGTTCTGCAGTTTTGGTTTTTTTCTTACAAATCTACACATAGCCGAATGCTAAAACCCAGCAATCATGTTCATAAGTATTTATCAAAATAAATTGAAACTTTAAATCTGCACCCAAATATTTGTAACAGTTTTATTCAAAATCACTTAGAAGCAACAAGGATGTTTTTTGATTCATGAATGGATAAATAAACTATGGTGTATCCATATAATGATATCATTCAGTGATGAAAAAATGAGCTATTTAGCCATAATAAAACATGTATGAATCTTGAAGACACTTTGCTACATGAAAGAAACAATGTGAATAGTCTGTATATTATATAATTCCAATTACATAATATTCTGGAAATAGGAAAATTATAGAAGCAGTAAACAAATCAGTGATTGCCACAGATTTAGAAGTGGATTAAATAGTTGAAATACAAAGGAATTTTTAGGAGAGTAAAATTATTTTGTATGACACTGCAATGTGGATATATGATATTAAGCATTGGTCAAAGCCTATAGAACTTTATAGCACAAAAAGTGAAAGCTAATGCATTCAAATTTTAAAAATCTCTCTTAAGATGTTCAGGGATCCCAGAATGAAAGCAGATTGTGACAAAGGGATTTGCTATTTCAAATGTATTAAACAACCTCACTGAAGTGGGCATGAAGAAAAGCTAATGCCCTAAATCACTTTGGAAGTGAATGGAATTATAAAACTATATGTGTGTGTTCTGTGAGAACTTTGCCCCACATAGGAAAGGGTATCATCAATGCAGTAGGTTCCCACAAAGAGAACTACTGGACTCTGCAGGTCAGCCTAGGTCAAAAGTGGGATAGCTACCCAAAAACACACTAAACAGGAGCTGTAGAGGAAAATTGTTCTGTCCAGAGACTTTCTCAAGGGCTGTGATTATTTTTCTAGTCCTTTGTACATTTGAGACTCCTCCTTTGGAAGTAAAAATATGCCCATTTTACAGGTGGAAAAATCTGTGCTTAGCAATTGACTACAGCTTGTTTGCATGCTATTTTATTTAGATGTGTATGTGTGTATGCTCTGTGAAAATAGGTCTTCATCTTATTTCTATAGCCGTGTACAGAGCTTAGGAACATTACATGTTGAGTTTTTAACTGCACGCATTCTGTAATTCTTTCAACAAATATTTCTTAAGCCTCTACTACATGAAAGATATTATGATAGACTCTGGGAATATAAGAGTAAAAGGAGACCTCATGAAGCATGAACTCTTAAGGGCTGAATTATGCCTTCCTCCACTCTTATGCTCAAGTTCTAACCTCTAATATGATTGTATTTGGAGGGCTTTTAAAGAGATAATTAAGGTAAAATGAGGTCATAAGGTTGGAGCCCTAATCTAGTATGACTGGTGTCATTACAAGAAATGGAAGAAATAGCAAGGAGTCTTGACTTGGCCAAAGGAGTGGCTTCAGGAGAAATCAGATTTATTAGCACCTTGATCTTGGATTTTCAGCCTCCATAACTGAGAAAATAAATTTCTATTGTTAGAGTCACTCAGCTTGTGGTATTTTGTTATGACAGTCCTAGCCAACTAATAACTAAACCATGATTTGGTATTTTTTCCAGTAAAATGTGAAGCCGTAGAAGAGTGTAAGAAGAGACGTAACACAATAATTTTTGTGTTCAGTAAGAAATACTCTGAAAGATTAGATTGTAGGTAAGCAAAAAGTAACATTAGAGACCAGTTAGGTTATTTAGGCGAAAAAGAATCATTATTTTATGTTGAACAGATTTGTAAATTAGTTTTGGCTGAGAAAGGGCAAATAACAGATTAAAATATAAATACTTTTGTTTAAAACTAGAGCTTAATATAAGCGTTATAAAAATAATTTTGAAAAATGTTTAGATTTATAATATTTACATATATGATAAAGGTCTTAATGATGGAAAATCTAGTGATGACAAATTATTATACTTTACAAAAATAAAAGAATAATAGGATTCAGGATGATATTGGCACACACAAAAACTTTGAGTAAACTGTTTTATAACAATGCTTTACATTGCAGTTATGATTAACAAATATTTTAAAATAAATGTAAGTTACTTCTGTTAATATAAAGTTTGTGTTCCAAAGTAAAATACATATAATATACAAATATATTCAACAATAATATATGAAGTGAGTTAAAATAACTTACCACATTTGGTACATAAGTCCTCAGCAAATGATTCAGGTACATTTTATGTTTTTTCCTACACTGTATCTGTTTTGCCTTACATCTTCTTCACTGGGCCACTGTACATAGACCATTTAATCTCTTCTCCAAACTGAGAGTTATAGATAACTGGTGTTCCAGGTCACAGAATAATTTGGAGAAATTGCTAATCATCTAGAAAAAAAAGTTTTTAAAATAAATCCACTGTGAGGTGGAATCATGACAAATATAAATAGCAATATTTGAGAATTATAATAGATATTAATCCATCACCACTTCTTTGCTGTTGCCTCATTCTGCAATAAAAAACTTGTGTAACATTAGAAAATCAGTCATAATGAAATAAAGTTGTTTTTGGTCTCCAACCAGCCATATGATCCTGCACTGAAAAATAAAACACTCATTATATATGAATAATCCAGATAAATGAGTCATTTGAGAATGTCAAAATTGGATTCTGAACGGTAGTCTGGCCAACAGAAAAAACATATGGAAAAAAATTAGCTAATCATGCTATAAGAAATCTTGCTATTATCTGTCCACAACCCTTCTTTCCTTTCTTAGAGGAGTCAGGACTAAATATCATTAGGAGCTTCTGATAGCATCAGGTTTTGCTTTCTGGGCAATGAAAAATTAGATTATCCATAAGAGATAACAGATAAATCTTACCTATAAATCCAACTAAAACTGACAGAACTGAACTGAACTGAATTGTAAGAATAGCCCCTAGATTATAATTATGGAATTAGAGCATAATTTTATTTGTTTTAGGACCTGATCATTTACATGACTTATGCAGAAATTGTATGGGGGTGCAAATATAATTTAGACTACAAACTTGTCTCAGTTATAAACGTATTTGCCTGAGTTCCATTAAACTGTTCTTTAAACCAATACCAATCTTTTAAATGCCTTGCATTATTAATAAGCTGGGTGTGTGTATTCATATGCATTTGCACGTGCATGCCAGGATAAAAGGAAAACATTTGCTTTCCTACCAAAATTACATATCTATAGAAATTCTAATTCTTTTAATCCTGTAAATTCAGCTATGACTCTGCCTGTTGCTCATCATCTCCTCATGCGCATAAATCCTAATTGTCATAGACCACAAAAATTCTTCCTTATACTCCAAGAAAAAAAAAATATTGAGCTTACAGGTCACTTATATGGAATGATACATTCTTTTATCTACAACATTTCAATAATAATAATAAAATAGAAATTAATCTCCTGGACAGCTCAAGTCCAGTCATTATATCTAGAGAAACTGAGAGATGGAGAGTAAGCACTGAGGGCACAAAAGGACTGAAATGACTTGAGATCAGATGCATGAAACTAAATTCTTCAATCAGTAGCATACATAGTCTACCTGATTATTCTGCACTTTTTCTTTTGGGGCTGCACTGTGTGGTTTATGTGATCTTAGTTCCTGACTAGGGACTGAGCCTGTGCCCTCTTCAGTGGAAGTGTGGAGTCCTAACCACTGGAGTGTCAGGGAAATCCTAGAGGATCCAATTATTCTGAAAAAACCCTTAGAAATGGCATATTATTCAGTCCCCTACTTTGCAAGATCTGGGTTGGAATCCAAGAAAAGAGATCTGGTTTTGGTCTTTCATCATTTAGTGACTAAAACTTAATAAGAATTGAGGTCTCCTATCTTCTCTTTCAGTTTCCATTCAAGTTATAATTATCATTTAAGTTAAAAATACTGATGTAAAATTAACTACATCCAGGATGAACTTGATTTTTCCTTCATTTCTAATCATGAGATTTTCCCACTATAGGTAGTCATTTTCTATTTTACTGATATTGCCACAAAGTTTCATGAACAATTGACAAAAGTGACAGAAACACAAAAATGTAGATTGATAGAAACACAGTAATTTCATTGGTATTATATAAACCCAGCCTGGGTATCTGGAATGCTTATTAGATCAGAGATGTTTTGTGATTAAGGAAGTTGATTATACACTAAAGTTTTCTTCCTTAAGTCTTTTTCTTTTTTCTTGTAGACATTACTTATTAAGCCCAGTTCAAGTAACATTCTGAGACAGAAGAGACAAAAACCTAGGTTAAACTTACTAGAAGGTTAATGAGGTTATGGATTGGAAAAGATGAATCTGATGTACTTTTCCCATGCCAGACTGGGTGCAACAGAAGCTGGCAACTCAAAAATGTCAATAAGCAAAGGCACAAACAAAAGTCTGCTCCTGCTAGCCAAAGTACCCAAAAATAAATAGATTGGAAAGAAGAAAGCTTTCAGACTATAATTGTTCTAATCTGGCCAATACTACCAAAATAATCACTACCCCACCCCAGTTTAGTCAGAAAAGGCCCAAAGGAAACTAAACTTCTAGTCTCAACAGGTTCAACAAATCTTCCCATATCTCCTTCCCTGACTGGGTGAGGAAGGGGTAGTGGTGGACTGGACTTGAGGAGCCAAGATTTTCATCCTCAATGCCAAAGAATGCTCAAACTTTGCACTCAATTTACACGCTAATAAAGTAATGCTCAAAATTCTCTAAGCCAGGCTTCAGCAATATGTGAACCATGAACTTCCTGATGTTCAAGCTGGTTTTAGAAAAGGCAGAGGAACCAGAGATCAAATTGCCAACATCCACTGGATCATGGAAAAAGCAAGAGAGTTCCAGAAAAGCATCTATTTCTGCTCTATTGACTATGCCAAAGCCTTTGACTGTGTGGATCACAATAAACTGTGGAAAATTCTGAAAGAGATGGCAATACCAGACTACGTGACCTGCCTCTTGAGAAACCTATATGCAGGTCAGGGAGCAACAGTTAGAACTGGACATGGTACAACAGACTGGTTCGGAGTACGTCAAGGGTGTATATTGTCACCCTGCTTATTTAACTTCTATGCAGAGTACATCATGAGAAACGCTGGGCTGGAAGAAACACAAGCTGGAATCAAGATTGCCGAGAGAAATACCAATAACCTCAGATATGCAGATGACACCACCCTTATGGCAGAAAGTGAAGAGGAGCTAAAGAGCCTCTTGATGAAAGTGAAAGAGGAGAGTGACAAGGTTGGCTTAAAACTCAACATTCAGAAAATGAAAATCATGGCATCTGGTCGCATCACTTCATGGGAAATAGATGGGGAAACAGTGGAAACAGTGTCAGACTTTATTTTAGGGGGCTCCAAAATCATTGCAGATGGTGACTGTAGCCATGAAATCAGAAGACGCTTACTTCTTGGAAGAAAAGTTATGGCCAACCTAGATAGCATATTGAAAAGCAGAGAGATTACTTTGCTAACTAAGGTCCATCTACTCAAGGCTATGGTTTTTCCTGTGGTCATGTATGGATGTGAGAGTTGGACTATGAAGAAGGCTGAGCACCAAATAATTGATGCTTTTGAACTGTGGTGTTGGAGAACACTCTTGAGAGTCCCTTGGACTGCAAGGAGATCCAACCAGTCCATTCTGAAGGAGATCAGCCCTGGGATTTCTTTGGAGGGAATGATGCTAAAGCTGAAACTCCAGTACTTTGGCCACCTCATGTGAAGAGTTGACTCGATGGAAATGACTCTGATGCTGGGAGGGATTGGGGGCAGGAGGAGAAGGGGACGACAGAGGATGAGATGGCTGGATGGCATCACTGACTTCATGGACGCAAGTCTGAGTGAACTCTGGGAGTTGGTGATGGACAGGGAGGCCTGGCATGCTGCGATTCATGGGATCACAAAGAGTCAGACATGACTGAGTGACTGAAATGAACTGAATTGAGGCACTAGTGACATACCCTGCCCCTTGTTCTTACGGTGGTATCAGAGGAGGCCTCCTGGATGGTCAGAAGTTTCGCTACCATCCTCCCACGGTGGTGTCCATGGAGGCCATGCTCCCCTTCTGGGCAGTATAATCAGTGGAGAACTAGTGGAAATCTGAAATTCCATACCGACCCTTCCTTCTGGGTGGGGACATATATTTCTACCCTGATCTGGTGCTAAAGACATGGTACAACCCTTTTTCAGTGCTAAGGTGACAGAGAAAGACTACTAAAACATGATTTAAATAATTTCCAGAGGCTGATAATACTGAAGTAGTCAATTTTCAATTAAAATAATCATTCCTCTTACATACAATGAACCAAAAAACTTCAACTTGGATGAAATAAAGATATCAACTAATATCAAGTCCAAGATGACATAGATGTAAGAATTATCTGAAATAGATTTTAAAGCAGTTATCATAAAAAAAAATTATCATGTGTTTAAAGTTGCATTTCAAGATGGCAGAGTAGAAGGACATGTGCTCATCTTCTCCTGCAAGAACTCCAAAATTACAACTCACTGCTGAACAACTCTCCACAGGAGAATGTTGGATCCCACCAAAAAGATACACCACATCCAAGGGCAAAGGAGAAGCCCTAGCAAGATGGTAGGAGGGGGTGAAATTGTATTTAAAATCAAACCCCATAGCCACCAGAGACTTTCAGGGGCGCAAACAGACCTTGTGTGCACCAGGACCCAGAGATCCCACAGAGACTGAGCCTGAACTGTGTTTGAGTGTCTCCTGTGGAGGCTCAGGTCATCAGTGGACTGCTGCAGGGACAGAGGCTCTCGGTGCAGTAGACCTGGGTATGGCATAAGCCCTCTCAGCAGAGGTCACCATTAACCCCACCATAGTGGCACCAGAACTTAGACAGGCCTGGGGGAAGAGACTTTTGGAGGGTGCAAACAAAACCTTGTGCACAGCAGGACCCAGGAGAAAGGAGCAGTGACCCCACAAGAGACTGACCCAAACTTGCCCATGATACACAGAAGTCTCAGGTGGAGGTATGTGTTGGCAGTGGCCTGCTGCAGAGTTGGGAGCATTGAGTGCAGCAGTGCCTGCATGGGACATTTTGAAGGAGGTCTCCAGTAACTTTATCCCCACCGTAGTTTGGCCTCAGGTCAAACAATAGGGAGGGAACACATCCCTGCCGTTCAACAGAAAATTGGATTCAAGATTTACTGAGCATAGCCGTGGCTTTGGGAACAAGACCCAGTTTCCTCCTCAGTCAGTCTTTCCCATCAGGAAGCTTCCATAAGCCTCTTTTCCTTCCCCTTAGGAGAGCTGCTGCTGCTAAGTGCTTCAGTCATGTCCGATTCTGTGCAACCCCATAGATGGCAGCCCATCAGGCTCCACTCTCCCTGGGATTCTCCAGGCAAGAACACTGGAGCAGGTTGCCATTTCCTTCTCCAATGCATTAAAGTGAAAAGTGAAAGTGAAGTCGCTCAGTCATGTCCAACTCTTAGCGACCCCATGGACTGCAGCCTATCAGGCTCCTCCATCCATGGGATTTTCCCAGGCAAGAGTACTGGAGTGGGGTGCCATTGCCTTCTTCCCATCAGAGAGAAGACAGAATGAAAACCATAAACAGAAAACAAACCAATCTGATCACACGGACCACACCCTTCTCTAACTCAATGAAACTATGAACCATGCCATGTAGGGCTACCCAAGACGGACAGGTCATGGTGGAGAGGTCTGACAGAATGTGGTCCACTGGAGAAGGGAATGGTAACCATTTCAGTATTCTTGCCTCAAGAACCCCATGAATAGTATGAAAAGGCAAAAGATAAACTCCCCAGGTTGGTAGGTGCCCAATATGCTACAGGAGATCAGTGGAGATTTCATTCCAGAAAAAATGAAGAGACAGAGCCAAAGCAAAAACAACACCCAGTTGTAGATGTAACGGGTGATGGAAGTAAAGTCCAATGCTGTAAAGAGCAATATTGCATACGAACCTGGAATGTCAGGTCCATGAATCAGGGTAAATTGGAAGTGATCAAACAGGAGATGGCAAGAGTGAACATCGGCATTTTGGAATCAGCGAACTAAAATGACTGGAATGGCTGAATTTAACACAGATGACCATTATATCTAATACTGAGGGCAAGAATCCCTTAGAAGAAATGGAGTAGCCATTGTAGTCAACAAAAGAGTCTGAAATGCAGTACTTGGATGCAACCTCAAAAACAACAGAAAGATCACTGTTCATTTCCAAGGCAAACCATTGAATATCATGGTAATCCAAGTCTATGCCCTGACCAGTAACACTGAAGAAGCTAAAGTTGAATGGTTCTACGAAGACCTACAAGAGCTTCTAGAACTAACACCTAAAGAGTATATCCTTTTCATTATAGGGGACTGGAATTCAAAAATAGGAAATCAAGAGATACCAGGAGTAATGGGCAAATTTGGCCTTGGAGTACAAAATGAAGTAGGTCAAAGGCTAACAGAGTTTTGTCAAAACAACACACTGGTCATAGCAAACACCCTCTTCCAACAACACAAGAGAAGACTCTACAGATGGACATCACCAGATGGTCAACACCAAAATCAGATTGATTATATTCTTTGCAGCCAAAGAAGCTCTATAGGGTCAACAAAAACAAGACCAGGAGCTGACTGTGGCTCAAATCATGAACTCCTTATTGCAAAATTCAGACTTAAAGTGAAAAAAGTAGGGAAAACCACTACACCATTCAGGTCTGACCTAAATAAAAACCCTTATGATTATACAGTGGAAATGAGAAAACTGACAAACAGATTCAAGAGATTAGATCTGATAGATTGCCTAAAGAATTACAGACAAAGTTTCCTGAGATTATACAGGAGGCAGTGATCAAGACTATCCCCAAGAAAAGAAATGCAAAAGGCAAAATGATTGCCTGAGGAGGCCTTACAAATAGCTAAGAAAAGAAAAGACACGAAAGGCAAAGGAGAAAAGGAAATATATACCTACTTGCATGAAAAGTTCCATTTAATAGTAAGGAGAGATAAGAAAGGCTTCCTCAGTGACCATTGTAAAGAAATATAGGAAAACAGTAGAACAGGAAAGACTAGAGATCTCCTCAAGAATATTAGAGATACCAAGAGAACATTTCATGCAAGCATGGGCACAATAAACGACAGAAATGGTATGGACCTAACAGAAGCAGAAAATATTAAGAAGAGGAGGCAAGAATACAGAAAAGAACTATAAAAAAGATCTTCATGACCCAGATAACCACAATGGTGTGATCACTCACCTAGAGACAGACATCCTAGAATGCGAAGTCAAGTTAACCTTAGGGAGCATCACTACAAACAAAGCTAGTGGAAGTGATGGAATTCTAGTTGAGCTATTTCAAATCCTAAAACATGATGCTGTGAAAGTGCTACACTCAATATGCCAGCAAATTTGGAAAACTCAGTTGTGGCCACAGGACTAGAAAAGGTCAGTTTTCATTCCAATTCCAAAGAAAGGCAATTTCAAAGAGTGTTCAAACTACCACACAATTGCACTTATTTCAAATGCTAGTAAAGTAATGCTCAAAATTCTCCAAGCCAGGCTTCAATAGTATGTGAACCATGAACTTCCAGATGTTCAAGCTGGATCATCAAAAAAGCAAGAGAGTTCCAGAAAGACATCTACTTATGCTTTATGGACTATGTCAAAGCCTTCAACTGTGTGGGTCACAACAAACTGTGGAAAATTCAAGAGATGGTTAATAGCAGACCACCTGCCCTGCCTCCTGAGAAATCTGTATGCAGGTCAAGAAGCAACAGAACTGGACATGGAACAGAATGGTTCCAAATAGGAAAAGGAGTACATCAAGGCTGTATATATTGTCAACCTGCTTATATAACTTATATGCAGAGTACATCATGAGAAATGCTGGACAGGATGCAGCATAAGCTGGAATCAAGACTGTTGGGGGAAATATCAATAATGCCAGATATGCAGATGATACCACACTTATAGAAGAAAGTGAAGAACTAAAGAGCCTCTTGATGAAAGTGAAAAAGAGGATTGAAAAAGTTAACTTAAAACTCAACATTCAGAAAATGAAAGTGGGATCTGGTCCCATCACTTCATGGAAAAATAAATGAGGAAATAATGAAAACAGTGACAGGCTATTTTCTTGGGGGTGGGGGAAGCTTTAAATTCACTGCAGATGGTGACTGCAGCCATGAAATTAAAAGATGCTTGCTACTTGGAAGAACGGTTATTACCAACCGAGATAGGACATTAATAAGCAGAGATATTACTTTGCCAACACATGTCCTTCTAGTCAAAGCTATGGTTTGTCCAGTAGTCATGCATGGATGTGAAAATTGGACTATAAAGAAAGCTAAGCGCTGAAGAATTGGTGCTTTTGAACTGTGCTGTTGGAGAAGAATTTTGAGAATCCCTTGGACTGCAAGGAGATTCAACCAGTCCATCCTAAAGGAAATCAGTCCTGACTATTCATTGGAAGGACTGATATTGAAGCTGAAACCCACATACTTTGGCCACCTGATGCGAAGTACTGACTCATTGTAAGAGACTCCGATGCTGGGAAAGATTGAAGGTGGGAGAAGGGGATAACAGAGTATGAGATGGTTGGATTGCATCATTGACCCTATGGACATGAGTTTGAGTAAGCTCCAGTAGTTGGTGATGGGCAGGGAAGCCTGGCATGCTGCAGTCCATGGGTTTGCAAAGAATTAGATATGACTGAGAGACAGAACTGACTGAATTGTTTAAGCAGCTATCATAAAAATGAGGAACATGCTGGAAATAAATGGAAAAATGTCTCAACAAACAAACAGAAGATACAAAGAAGAACTAAAATGAAATTTTATTTTAAATTTTATTTATTAATAAAACTGGGGCAGGGGGTGGCTGTGCCACATGCAGATCTTCTTAATTCTTCAACAAGGGATTGAACCAGTGAAGTCAGCATTAAATATTCAGAGTCCTAACCACTGGCCCACCAGTCCTAACCACTGGCCCACCAGGGAATTTCCTAAAATGAGATTATTGAACTGAAAAAATGCAATACCAAAATTGAAAACTCAAAGAGTGAGTTCAATGAAAGAATGGAGAGGACAGAGGAAAGAATCAATAAATTCAAATGCAGAATAGAAATTACCTAGTCTGTTCAACAAAGAGAAAATACACTGGAAAAACAAACAAAACAAAATACAAAGCATATCCTTAGGGGCTTGGACTGTAACAAAAGATATAAATAACATTTATGCCATTGGGGGAGGATCTCAGAAACAAAGGATAAAGACAGTTATATTTAAAAAATATTTGAAAAAATAATGATCGGTAATATCTCAAATTCAGCATAAGACATAAACCTATCAGTTCAACAGGCTTCAGTTCAGTTCAGTTCAGTCACTCAGTCGTGTCTGACTCATTGCAATCCCATGCATCACAGCAAGCCAGGCCTCCCTGTCCATAACCAACTCCCAGAGTTCACTCAGATTCACGTCCATCAAGTCAGTGATGCCATCCAGCTATCTCAACCTCTGTTGTTACCTTTTCCACCTGCCCCTAATCCCTCCCAGCATCAAAGTCTTTTCCAATGAGTCAACTCTTTGCATGAGGTGGCCAAAGTACTGGAGTTTCAGCTTTAGCATCATTCCTTCCAAAGAAATCCCAGGGCTGATCTCCTTCAGAATGGACTGGTTGGATCTCCTAGCAGTCCAAGGGACTCTCAAGAGTCTTCTCCAACACCACAGTTCAAAAGCATCAATTCTTTGGCACTCAGGTTTCTTCACAGTCCAACTCTCACATCCATACATGACCACTGGAAAAACCACAGCCTTGACTAGATGGACTTTTGTTGGCAAAGTAATGTCTCTGCTTTTCAATACGCTAAAGCATCTTTTAATTTCCCAGCTACAGTCACTATCTGCAGTGATTTTGGAGCCCCCAAAATAAAGTCTGACACTGTTTCCACTGTTTCCCCATCTTTTTGCCATGAAGTGATGTGACTGGATGCCATGATCTTCATTTTCTGAATGTTGAGCTTTATTAGCAAACCCCAAACAGTTCAAGCCCCATAGAAGACAAACCACAGTAAAACTTTCAAAAACTAAAACAAAATAAATTATTTTTAACATATCCCATGAAAAATAACACTTTGCCTAGAGGAGAAAAACAATTTGAATGAAATCAGATATCTCCTCAGAAACCATGGAGTCCTGAAACAAGTGGCAAATTTTTCAAGTGCTAAAGTTGAGAATTGTCAACTCAGAATTCTATCACCAGCAAAAATATACTTCAGGAATAAAGAGAAAATCAAGATATTCTCAGATGAAGAAAAAATAAGAGTTTATTTCCATCAGGAAGTAACAAAGAATGACACAAAGAACAAATACATGAGTAAATATAATAAACTTTCATTCTCATATTTTGTTTTCTATATTATATTGACTGTTGAAGTAAAACTTATCATCTGATGTTGCTCTCAATATATAAAGAAGAAATACTGAAGGCAGTTATACTATAAATGGGAAGACTGAATGGATTTAAAGAGAGGCAAGGTTTCTCCAGACTGGTTCCAAATAGGAAAAGGAGTACGTCAAGGCTGTATATTGTCACCCTGCTTATTTAACTTCTATGCAGAGTACATCATGAGAAACGCTAGGCTGGAAGAAACACAAGCTGGAATCAAGATTGCTGGGAGAAATATCAATCACCTCAGATATGCAGATGACTCCATCCTTATGGCAGAAAGAGAAGAGGAACTAAAAAGCCTCTTGATGAAAGTGAAAGAGGAGAGTGAAAATGTTGGCTTAAAACTCAACATTCAGAAAATGAAGATCATGGCATCTGGTCCCATCACTCCATGGGAAATAGATGGAGAAACAGTGGAAACAGTGTCAGACTTTATTTTGGGGGCTCCAAAATCACTGCAGATGATGACTGCAGCCATGAAATTAAAAGACGCTTATTCCTTGGAAGAAAAGGTATGACCAACCTAGATAGCATATTCAAAAGCAGAGACATTACTTTGCCGACTAAGGTCCATCTAGTCAAGGCTATGGTTTTTCCAGTAGTCATGTATGGATGTGAGAGTTGGACTGTGAAGAAGGCTGAGCGCCGAAGAATTGATGCTTTTGAGTTGTGGTGTTGGAGAAGACTCTTGAGAATCCCTTGGACTGCAAGGAGATCCAACCAATCCTTTTTGAAGGAGATCAGTCCTGGGATTTCTTTGGAAGGAATGATGCTAAAGCTGAAACTCCAGTACTTTGGCCACCTCATGCAAAGAGTTGACTCACTGGAAAAGACTTTGATGCTGGGAGGGACTGGGGGTAGGAGGAGAAGGGGACGACTGAGGATGAGATGGCTAGATGACATCACTGACTCAATGGACTCAAGTCTGAGTGAACTCTGGGAGACGGTGATGGACAGGGAGGCCTGGCATGCTGCTATTCATGGGGTTGCAAAGAGTTGGACATTACTGAGTGACTGAACTGAACTGAAGGTTTCTACACTTCGCTTATAATGGTACCAAGTTGAAATTAGTAGACTGTGACAAGTTTGCCATATAAAGTGTAACATCCCAAATAACCACCAAAATGCTATACAAATAAACTAGAATGTATTATACTAAATCAAAATGCAATTCTAAAAGTGCAAAATAACCCACTGTAAGGCAGGCAAAAGTAAACAGAAACTTAAAACAGAAAAATCAAACAAAAAACAAAACGAAACCAAAAAACAGTAGACTGTATCTTGATTCATACATAAATAAATTAAATGTAAATTGTCTAAATGCATCAATTAAACAATGTAGATTAATAGTGTGGATTAAAAAAATGACTCAACTACATATAGTCTGTAAGAAAGTCACCTTGAATTTAATAATATAGGTTGGTTGAAGGTAAAAGAAAATGAAAAAAATACGTCATGAAAACATGAACCAAATAAAAGAAGAAGGGGCTCTATTCAAATGAAATAGACAGAAGAGCAAAGAAAATCACCAGGGACAGAGAGACAGAAGAAACATTGCTTAAGGAGAAAAGTGCCAATCCATTAAGAAAATATAGCAATTCCAACAACATAATTCTAAAACGTATTAACCAAAAACTAACAGAACTAAAAGGAGAAATAGACAAATCAAAAATTATAGTTAGAAAATACAACACCCATCTAACAACATTTTATAGAAAAAGAAAAATGACTTGGCCAGTATTTGAAACACAATCATGTAGTCCTCCATATGAATAGACTACAAAAAAAAAAAAATCACTTGACATCAACGGATGCAGAAAAAGCATTCAACAAAACTAAGCAACCATTTGTGATACTGCACAAAACTGAGAATAGCATAAAGCTTCCTCAACTTGATATAGAATATTTACTAAAAAGATCCTATTGCTAATATAGTAAAAGAATGATGCTTTTACCCAAAGATTGGGACTAAGAGGAGGATGTCCACACTCACTACTGCAATTCAACATAGTACTGGAAGTCCTAGTCATCAACATAAGGCAAAATAAATAAAAGAAAATGAAAGATATACAGACTGAATAGACAGAATAAAGTTGAAAATTGTCCCTATTTGTAGATAAAGTAACAGTCTATAATGAAAATTTCAAGAAATGTAAAAACAAATTTCTTAGAATTAAGTGAGTTCAGTTACAGCATTGTTGGTCAGTCACCCAGTCTGACTCTTTGCAATTCCATGGACTTCAGCGACCTCCCAAAATTTGCCCAAGTTCGTGTCCATTGCATTGGTAATGCCATCCAGCCATCTCATCCTGTGACACCCTCTTCTTTTACCCTCAATCTTTCCCAGTATCAGAAACTTTTCCAATTAGTCAGCTGTTCACATCAGATGACCAAAATACTAGAGTTTCAGCTTCAAAATCAGTCCTTCCAAGGAGTATTCAGGGTTTATTTCCCTTAAGATTGACTGGTTTGATCTCCTTGCTGCCCAAGGGACTCTCAGGAGTCTTCTCCAGCACCTCAGATCAAAGGCATCAATTCTTCGGCGTTCTGCCTTCTTTACAGTCCAGCTCTCACAACTGTATGTGACCACTGGGAATACCGTAGCCTTGACTCTATGGACCTTTGTTGGCAGAGTAATGTCTCTGTTTTTCAATACTTTGTCTAGGTTTGTCACAGCTTTCCTCCCAAGAAGCAATCATCTTCTGATTTCATGGCTACAGTCACCATCCACAGTGATTCCAGAGCTCAAGAAAAGGAAATATGTCACTACTTCCACTTTTCCCCCTCTATTTGCCATGAAGTAATGGGGCCAGATGCCATGATCTTAGTTTTTTAATATTTAGTTTTAAGCCATCGCTTTCACTCTCCTTCTTCATCCCCATCAAGAGGCTCTTTAGTTTCTCTTCGTGAAGGGAAGAGGAATAGTTATAGCATACAAGGTCAAAATGTAAACAAATCAGTTGTATTTCTATATACTATCAATGGATATATGGAAACTGAAATTAAATATGCAATGTCATATAAAATTGTTTAAAATAAAAGCAACATACTTATATTTAAATCTAAGTAAACAAAGAACTTGTTTGCTGACAACTAGACAATGTTACTGCAAGAACACAAAGAAGTTCTAAGGGATGGAGAGATACGCCATGTTCAGGGACTCTACATAGTAAAAAGAAAAGTCCCCCAGATTCTCATCAAAATCCTAAAAATCGTTTGTGTATATATGCAAATTATTCCAAAATGTATTAATATAAAAGAAGGCAAAGGAACTAGAATAGCTGAAATAATTTTGATAAAAAGAATAAGATGAGAGAGTTGCTTCATCTGAAGACTTATACAGCTATAATAACAATAATGGTGGAGGGATAGACACAGATCAGTTGAGCAAAACTAAGAATCCAGAAACAGTCCCATAGGACTGATTTTTTTTAAGCACAAAAATAATCCAATGTAGAATGTATATCCTTTTTAACAAATGTTGAGTAATTTACTTTAAGTAAATTTGAATAACTTAATATCTGTAAGCAAAATATTTTTAAAAGGGTCTTAACTTTAGCCTCACAGCTTGTGTAACTATTGACTTGAATCACAGATTTAGACTGAAATCCAAAAACTTTTAGAAGGACACATAGTAGAAAATCTATAGGACCTAGTGCTTGGTAAGAGTTCTTAGGTATGATACCACAAGAAGGATCCATAAAATTTAAAAAATAATAATAAACTAAACTTCATTACAACAAAAAAAAACTTTTGCTTTAAGAAAATCCTTATGATTAAGATGAAAAGTATAGTGATTGTGATGCTCCCTTTGTCTACTCCCTTCAGTCCATGAGTAAAACATTGATAATTTGACGAAAGTACCTCTGTCCCAAACACCAGGACAGCAGAGAACTGCACACATCTAAACATGTAAGGGTGAGTGGGTTGGAACATATACTGGAGGGGTAAACCTGGGAACAGAGGAGGTGGTGTCCGTGATCCCAGGCCCGCTAACACAAAGGTTAAGTTCACAGCCTCAGGGAATCTAACAACATCAGGGGAGACACTGCGCATGTCACTAGCCTCCTGGCCCCAGGGAATCAGAGAGCAGCAGCGGTGTGGCCTGTGACCCTGGCCTGTGACAGGGGTCCCTCCAGTTGTGGTGGTGTCTGTGACTCGTCCTCCCAACCTACAGTGGTGGCACCCCAAAACTAGACAGCCCTGGTCACAGAAGGGACACTTGCAACCCCAGCTTCACCCTCAGTCTTCCCTTTCTCCTGTGGCAGTTGTTGCTTGTTCAGTTGCTCAGTCATTTCTGACTCTTTATGACCCCATGATTGCAGCACGCGCGGCTTCCCTGTCTTTCACTGTCTCCTGCAATTTGCTCAAACCGATGTCCATGGAGTCAGTGATGCCATCCAACCATCTCATCCTCTACCATTCCTTCTCCTGTGGCAGTGGAGCCTGCTCTCCAGGAAACCCTAGATATGGAGGAAACACCCACCACTCCTGTCCCCAAAGATGCCATCAGTTGTGCCAGCAACACCGAAATGCCAATAATTCCAAAGGCGCAGCGACAAGGGCATCAGTTGACGCCTCTGAGAGATGCATGGAGGGAGTGCCTGCTCTCAAGAATAACCAGTGGAAGCACAGGTAGGAGAAACTAAAAACTTGTACTATAGTGACACCTACTGGAACACAAAGAAAGGCCTCTAACTACTAACCTGTTAAACCTTTAGAATCAAGTAAAAAGAAGAAAAGCTTTGCCTCAAGAAGAAAGGTGCTCGTTAGAAGTGTGTGTTAGTCACTCAGTTGAGTCCGACTCTTTGCAACCCCATGGACTATAGCCTGCCAGGCTCCCCTGTCCATGGTGTTTTCCAGGCAAGAATACTGGAGTGGGTTGACATTCCCTTCACCAAGTGTACTAGCCGAGAGGTACTCACTATTTCGAATGCACCAACAGAGTAACATCGCATCAAGCACCATGAAGAAAGACAGTAGCACAAAAGAAAATTGTAATTCCCCAGAAATTGAATTTCAAGTCGCTGAATATTGTGATCCACCGACAGAGAATTCAAAATAGCTGTCATAGAAATTAATGAGCTAAAAGATAATTGAGAAAGTTAGAACAATATACTTAGGAATATAATGAATAAACAAAAAGAATACTTCACCAAAGAGATAAAAACTCTAAAAAGAATAAAGATGAAATTATATGGCTGAAGAACTCAATAAACAAAATGAAGAATGAATTAGAAAACATTAAAAATAGGGCCGACTGTGTAGAAGAGAGAATTAGTTAGCTTGAATATAGAAATCTAGAAATGATACAGCTAGAAAAGAGAGAATTAATACCTAAAAAAGAAGAGACATAAAATATTATGTATAAAGTAAGTTACAAAGTTACATTGTACAACACAGAAAATATAGCCAATAATTTATAACTATAAAGAATATAAACTTTAAACTTTAAAAAAAAATTAAAAAGGAGAAATTCTGCAAAAAATACTGACTCTATTAGAAAGGGCAACATTAGTACATTGAGAATACCAGGAGATGAGAGGAAGAAAGAATCAAAGAGTCTGTAAAGAAATAATAGCTGAGAACTTCTCAAACCTCAAGAAGGAACTGGATACAAGTTCATGAAACTAAGAAAACTCCTAATTATCTCAATGCAAAAGAAAAAAAAAAAAGATCCAAGATGCATTATGTTAAAACTGTCAAACATTAATGACAAACAATTTTAAAGGCAGTCAGAGGATAAAGAATAGTAATCTACAAAGGAATCCCTATTAGGCTATCAGCAGTTTTCTCAGAAGTAACACTATAAACCAGAAGAGAGAGAACTGACATACTCAATGTACTGAAAGATAACTGTCAGGCAAAAATATTCTATAGAACAAAGCTATCATTTGTGTATGAAGCAGAAATAAAGGTTTCCCCAGGCAAACAAAAGCTATGGGGAGTTCATCAACACTTAATAAAATGTGATGAAAGGTGAAACAAAATGTGAAAGCACACAAAACTTTGAAGAAGATGATGAATAGACATAATCAGAACTTTACAACTTTATATCAGAATAAGGTTTTAAACATCTATTTATAGCATAAAGTTTAAAGGGAAAATTAAATAAAAATAACACAATTGTTATGAACTTACAACAAAGAAAGGGATAACTTGAGACAAAAAAGCATAAACAGAAGAGGAAAAGAATAAAACTCATATAGACAAATGAAGAGAAGATGTTATCAGCAAAAAATAGGATTATTTCATCTGAGATGTTTTATATAAAGTTCATGGGGACAACAAAACATAAATCACAATCTAGAAGAGAATTACAAAACATAAAGAAGAGGAAACTGAGATCAAGCTTGTAAAAATTATCAAACTGATAGTTTTGATGACAGAAACACAATGAAGAAGAAACAATGAAGATGTAGAGGAATGAGAAAAAGGAAAAATGGCAGAACGAAGTTCTCATGTATCAATGATAAGTGAACTTAATTAATTAACCAAAAGACAAAGAATAGCTGGGTTGATTAAAAAAAAAAAAAAGACCCAATTATATGCTGCCTACCAAAGACTCACCTCCGCTCTAAAGAAAAACATAAGCTGAAAGTGAAGGGATGGAAAATGATACTTCAAACAAATGGCACACAAAAGAAAGTGGGTGTAGCCACACTCATTTCAGGAAAAAATATACTTCAAGCCAAAAAAGTAACAAGAGACAAAGATGGACATAATATAATGATAAAGGGGACGATTCATCAAGAAGACATAATAGTTATTCATATGCCTTATTAAGGAACACCAAAATCCACAGAGCAATTATTAATAGACCTAAAGTGAGAAACTGACAGCAATATAATAATCGTAGGAAATTTAACACCTCCTTTACATCAATTGATAGGTCATTCAGAGCAAAAGTCAATAAGGAAACAGTGCTCTTGGATGAAACATTAAATTTGATGAACTTAACAGATTTATACAGAACATTCCATACAAATATAATAGAATATATATTCTGCTTAAGTACACATGAACATTCTCAAGGATAGATCATATGTTGAGACACAAACAAATCTCAGTAAATTTAAGGTTAAAATAATTTCAAAGATCTTTTCAGATCACAATGGTATGACCTAGATATCAACTACAAGAAGAAAGCTAGAGAATCATAAATATTTGCATAATAAACAACATGCTACTGAACAACTATTGGATCAGTGGAAAAAATCAAAGGAAGAATCAAAAACTGAAAAGGAAGGAGCTCTTCCTAACTTATTTTATGAGGTCAACATTACCCTGGTATCAAAATCAGACAAAGACAACTCAAAAAAAAAAAAAAAAAAAAAAAGAAAATTACACCAGATATTTCTGATAAATGCAGATGTAAAAATCCTCAACAAATATTAGTGAACTAAAAACAACAATATATTAAAAAGATCATATATCACAAACAAGTAGGATTTATTCCAGGGAAGCAAGGATGGTTCAATATGTGTAAATCAATCACATGATATACCACATTAACAAAATGAAAGATAAAAATTGTATCATTATGTCAATAGATACAAAAAAAGCATTGGATAAGATTTAGCACTTATTTAAAGTTTAAAAAAAACAACAACACTGAATAAGACAGTTATAGAAGGAACATGCTACTGCTGCTGTTAAGTAGGGGTCGCTTCAGTCGTGTCTGACTCTGTGCAGCCCCATAGATGGCAGCCCACCAGGCTCCCCCATCCCTGGGATTCTCCAGGCAAGAACACTGGAGTGGGTTGCCATTTCCTTCTCCAATGCATGAAAGTGAAAAGTGAAAGGGAAGTTGCTCAGTCGTGTATCCAACTCTTTGTGACCCCTTGGACTGCAGCCTACCAGGCTCCTCCATCCATGGGATTTTCCAGGCAAGAGTACTGGAGTGGGATGTCATTGCCTTCTCCGAAAGAAGAAACATACTTCAATATAATAAAGGCCAGATACAAGAATATCACAGCTAACACCATACTCAATTGTGAAAAACCTAAAGATATCCCTTTAATATGAAGAACAAGACAAGAATACTTATCCAATATAATACTGGAAATCTTAGCCAGGGGAAGTAGGAAAGAAAAAGAAATAAAAGGCACTCAAATTGGAAAAATGGAAGTAAAATTTTCACTATTTTGGGGTAACATAATTATATAAATAAAATCTATAAACTCTGTACCAAAATACTATTAGAAATATAATAAGCAAGGAAAGTTGAGGAGCAAAAATCAATACATAAAAATCCACTCTGTTTTTATATATTAACAGTGAACAAGCAGAAAGAGAAATTAAAAACCAATCTCATTTACAATCATAATAAAAGAATAAAATGTCTAGGAATAAATTCCCTAAGGAAATGAAAGACTTATACACTGAAAACTAAAAATACTGTTGAAAGAAACTGGAGAAGAAATGGAAATATATTTTGTGCTTATGGATTAGAAGAATTAGCATGGTTAACAAATCGTATTACCTAAAGTAAAATAAACATTCAGTGCAATCTCTATCGAAATCTCGATAACAATTTTCATAGAAATAAAACAAAAAGCATTCTATAATTTATATGGAATTATAAAAGATTCTGAATAGCCAAAGCAACCCTGACATAAAGAACAGTGCTGGAAATATCACATTCACTGATTTCAAAATATATGATAAAACTAGTAATTAAAACAACATTTTATTAGCAGAAAAGTAGATACATAGATCAATGAAACAGAATTTAGAGACCAGAAATAAACCCACACACATATATGGATAATTAATTTATGATAAAGAAACAAAGGAAAAACATGGGAGAGAGGATAGAGTCTTCAATAAATGTTGTTGGGAAAACTGGATAGCCACATGCAAAAGAGTGAAACTAGACCACCATCTCTTACAATACACAAAAATCAACTCAAAATTTGTTATAGATTTGAATATATGACCTGAAACCAGAAATCTCCTATAAGCAAACATAGGCAGTATACTCTTTGACATCAGTCTTAGAAATATCTTTCTGGATGTTTCTCTTTGAGTTTGGGAAAGAAAATAAAAATAAGCAAATGGGACTACATCAAACTAAAAGCTTCTGTAAAAGAAATGAAACAATCAACAAAATGAAAAAGACAGCCCACTGAATGGAAGAAGATATTTGCAAATGGTATATCTGATAAGGGGTTAATATCCAAAAATATCAAGAACTCACACAACTTCACACCAAAAAACAACCTTTATTAAAAAATTTGCAGAGTAGCTGAACACAAATTTCTACAAAGAAGACATAAGAGACTTAAACAGGCACATGCAAAGATGTTCAGAACCATTAATTATTACAGAAGTCCAAATCAAAACCATAAAATGGCATTTTGCATTTACTAGAATGGCTATTGTCATAAAAGGAAATAAAACATGTTGGAGAAAATGTAGAGAAAGGGAACTATCGTATATTATTGATGGGAATATGAATTAGTGTATTCATTGGAAAACAGTATGGAGATTTCTCAAAAAGTATTATCCAGCTATTCCACTTCTTGATATTTATTTTAAAAAAAATTTGAAAAGACACATGCACCTCGATATTCATTACAGTGTGACTTACAGTGGACAAGACATGGAAAGGACTTCAGTGCCCATCTACAATGAATGAATAAAAATTCTGTGATTGTGTGTGTGTGTGTGTGTGTGTGTGTGTGTGTGTGTGTGTGTGTGCTGTGCTTCATCACTCAGTTGTGTCTGACTCTTTGCAACACCATGTAGCCCACCAGGTTCCCCTGTCCATGTGGACTCTCCATGCAAGAATACTGTAATGGAGTTTCATGCCCTCCTACAGGGGATCTTCCCAATCCAGGGATTGAACCCAGGTCTCTCACATTGTAGGCAAATTATTTACCATCTGAGCCACCAGGGAAGCCCCAAAATACTGGAGTGGGTAGCCTATCCCTTCTCCAGGGGATCTTCCCCACCCAGGAATCAAGCTGGGATCTCCTGCATGGTAGGCGGATTCTTCCCTGAGCTACCAGGGAAGCACATACAAATATAATGAAATCTGTCATACAGTCACAACATAGATGAAATCTTGGCATTTGCAACAACATAGATGGGCCTAGACTAGTACTATGCTAAGTGAAATAAGTCATACAGAAAAGACTAATACCGCATGGTTTCAGTCATAGGTGGAATACAAAAAAAAAAAAAAGCTAAATAAAAAACAAATATATAGATACAGAGAACAGAACAGTGGTTACCAGAAGGTAAGGGATGTGGTAGGAGGGCAAAATAAATAACTGGGGTCAACTTCATGCTGATGGATGGAAAATAAACCTTGGATGATAAACACATTGTAGTATACAGAGAGGTCAAAATATAATACTTACACATAAAACATACACTGTTATAAGCCAATTAAGAAAACAGAAAAAATATATATTCTGGGAGAAATATTTGCAAACCATATTATCTGATAAAGGATTCATATCTAGAATATACTAAAAAAATCAAACTTAACAGTAAGAAAAGCAAACAGATTCAATTAGACAATGGGCAAAAGATATGAAGAGACATTTCACTGAAGATATTACAAAGGTGGTAAACAAGTACCTGAAAAGACAGCCAACATTGTTAGTCATTCAGTTAGTTCAGTTCAGTCGCTCAGTCGTGTCCAACTCTTTGTGATCCCATGAATTGCAACACACCAGGCCTCCCTGTCCATCACCAACTCCCAGAGTTCACTCAGACCCACGTTCATCGAGTCAGTGATGCCATCCAGCCATCTCATCCTCTGTCATCCTCTTCTCCTCCTGCTCCCAATCCCTCCCAGCATCAAAGTCTTTTCCAATGAGTCAACTCTTCGCATGAGGTGAGCAAAGTACTGGAGTTTCAGCTTTAGCATCATTCCTTCCAAAGAAATCCCAGGGCTGATCTCCTTCAGAATGGATTGGTTGGATCTCCTTACAGTCCAAGAGACTTTCAAGAGTCTTCTCCAACACCACAGTTCAAAAGCATCAATTAGGAAATCACAAATGAAAACCACAATAAATGGAATGTGAAATGAAAATCACTATATGCCTATTAGAAGAGCAAGAATAAAAACTAGTGACAATACAGAATTTGTGAGGATATAGAGAAACTGGATTTCTCATAAAGTATTGTTGCAATATAATACAGTACAGTCACACTGGAATACAGTTTGGAAGTATCTTAAAAAAAAAAAAGCAGACATTTACCACATAACCTCACAATCACATTTCTGATTAATTATTCCAGAAAAAATGAAACTAAGTCACCCAAAAGTCTGTACGTGATTATTCATAGTGACTATATTTGTAATCTCCCAGACTTGGTGATAACTGAAATGTCCTAAAATAGCTGAATGGTTAAGTAAATTATAGCGCAACATTCCATGACTAGTCAGCACTAAAAGGAAGAAACTATTGATACAAGAAGTAATTTGGATCCATCTCAAGGGCATCACACTGTATAAATAAAAGTCATCTTCAAAAGGACACATCCTACATAAGTCTATGTGTATAACATTTTCAAATTGATAAAATAATAGCAATTCAGTGGTGGTTCAAATTCTAGAGGTGACTGAGAGACTGGTGTTGATAAGGTAATGAGGCCATCTGAAAGATAAAGATGATCTTACTAAACTTGCTGGGTATGAGAGTGCTCTATTTGGAAATACAGTCCTTCTGAACAATGCTTGAGTAATACACTCAATTGATAGGATTTGATTGGCTCTAACAGAAGTGGGTCTATTAGTTCAAAGTCGTGATGCTGCAGCATTCTGATTTGTTCCAATTCTAAGCTGGTTTGCCTGCTCTAATAATTTTGATACAGTTTCAAACAGTGAAATTTTTAAAGGTCTGCAATCAAAACAAATACAGATAATATTATCAACAACAAAAGAATAATGTTTTTCTCTCATATCTTTCATCTAATAAGTTTAAAAAAAAAAGTTTTCTAGTATCATATATTTGATTCTAAGCACCAGGAGAATTTATAGTTAAGACTGACTTGAAAACTTGTCAGTTGTCAAAAGATTGGGGTGAGAAAAAAAGAGTGTGGGACAGTTAAGTGTTGTTATCTTAATATACCATCTTACTTAGCACTGAGATGAGGAAGAACCACCTATCAACATAGCAGTTAACTGGAAGCGAACCAGTGTGATGGTTGAGTTTATGTGTCAAATTGAAAAGGCTACAGTATACAGATATTTGGTAAAATACCACTCTGAATGTCACCGTGAAGGTGTTCTTTAGATACAAGTGCATACTCAGTCACTTCAGTTGTGTCCGACTCTTTGTGACCCCATGAATTGTAGCCTGCCAGGCTCCTCTGTCCATGGGATTCTTCAGGCAAGAATACTAGAGTGGATTGCCATGCCCTCCTCCAGGGGATCCTCCCGACCCAGGGATGGAATCCAGTCTCCTATATTCCAGGCAGATTCTTTACCGACTGTGTCACCAGGGAAGTCCCTAGGCAATGGCAGCCCACTCCAGTACTCTTGCCTGGAAAATCCCATGGACGAGGGAGCCTGGTGGGCTGCAGTCCATGGGGTCTCTAAGAGTCAGAAACGACTGAGTGACTTCACTTTCACTTTTTAATTTCATGCATTGGAGAAGGAAATGGCAACCCACTCCAATATTCTTGCCTGGAGAATCCCAGGGACAGAGGAGCCTATTGGGCTGCTGTCTATGGGGTCACACAGAGTCAGACATGACTGAAACTTCAGTTCAGTCGCTCAGTCATGTCCGACTCTTTGCAACCCCATGAATTGCAGCACGCCAGGCCTCGGAGTTCACTCAGACTCACATCCATCGAGTCCGTGATGCCATCCAGCCATCTCATCCTCCGTCGTCCCCCAATCCCTCCCAACATCAGAGTCTTTTCCAATGAGTCAGCTCTTCACATGAGGTGGCCAAAGTACTGAAGTTTCAGCTTTAGCATCATTCCTTCCAAAGAAATCCCAGGGTTGATCTTCTTCAGAATGGACTGGTTGGATCTCCTTGCAGTCCAAGGGACTCTCAAGAGTCTTCTCCAACACCACAGTTCAAAAGCATCAATTCTTCGGCACTCAGCCTTCTTCACAGTCCAACGCTCACATCCATACATGACCACAGGAAAAACCATGGCCTTGACTAGACGGACCTTAGTCTGCAAAGTAATGTCTCTTAGCAACATTTAAATTAGTGGACTCTGAGTAAAGCAGATAACTCTCCACAATGTGGGTAGGCCACATTCAATCGAAGAACTTAAAACCAAACAGGCTGAAGTTCCCTGGAGAAGAGGGAAATCTGTCTCTAGGCTGTCTACAGATACAAGGTGCAACATCAAACTTCCCTGGGTCTCAGCCTGCCTGCCTACCCAGCAGATTTTGAACTTGTCAGTTTTAAGAAAAACTGATGCTTTCAAATTGTGGTGCTGGAAAAGACTCTTGAGAATACCTTGGACTGCAAGGAGATCAAACCAGTCAATCCTAAAGGAAATTAACCCTGAATATTAACTGGAAGGACTGATGCTGAAGCTGAAGTTCCAATACTTTGGCCATTTGATGTGAAAAGCCTATTCAGCGGAAAAGACTGATGCTGGGAAAGAAAAAGGAGAAGAGGGAGATAGAAGAGGAGATGGTTAGATAGCATCACCAATTCAATGGACATGAACTTGAGTAAATTCTAGGAGAATAGTGGAGGACAGAAGAGCCCACTGTGCTGCAGTCCATGGGGTCGCAAAGAGTTGGACATTACAATGACTGCACAACAGTTTCATGATAGGATAAGTCCATTCCTTAAAATAAATATCTCTGTCTCTGTCTCTATCTCTTTTTAGTTCCCAACAAATTTGCAGGATAGTGTAAACATTCTGGGGGAAGTTTTCGGTAATGATGTTCAAAAGTGTTCATTCCATCATTGTCTATAATAGATAAGTCATGTAAAACATAGTCTGTCAAGAATATAATGAATGACTATATAATTGTATATTTATACTATATAATGCTAAAAAGATACAAAATGAAGGGAAGACAATTGTACAGAGGAATCTTAAAATATTAAAATAAACATTAAATTATATTTAACAAATATTAAATTAAAATCAATTAATTTAATAAATATTAAAAATTTTAAATATATATGCTTTAAATGCATATATAGAAAAGCAAGTCATTTTTTCAGTGGATCCAAACTAAGTAGTAAAAATATAAAGAAAATGAGGAAAGGATGACCTCACAGTGGTTACTTTATGAAAGAAGATTGGGGTTGTCACTAAGAAAGTGCTTCCAGGAGGCTTCTGGGTTACTGACAATCTTCTGTTTCTTAGTCTGGGTGGAATCAAGTAGATGTTAATGTTAAAACTTCTCTAAGCTGCACTTTCATATTCTATGCACTTTCTGAAGATTTATTGTGAAAAGTATGTCTTCTTGTCAGAACAACAACAACAAAAATGTCATGAATATGTGTGGCTTTTATAAATTTGGGAAGGTATTTCATATAGTCCTTTAAAGTTATTCCACTTTAAACCTGTCTGGTTTTCTCTAATATTAGGCAACGAAACTATGATTTATTTCACTGTGAATATCATAATTTTACTACAAGAGCAATAAACATCTTAATGATTGCTAGAAGTGGTCATGGAATGAAATGACAATAAGACTAGAATCTTTTTAAGTGAAGTATGGTTGATTTATAATGTGTTAATTTCTGCACAGCAAAATGATTCAGTTATATATACATATATTCTTTTTGTTATGAAAAGTATATTAGTAGTACAAATTCGTCAAAATAAAAATTACAAATTCTGGTAAAGGTGGCTTCATATATTAACACAATGGGGTATTTTCCCTGCTATTTTTATATTATATGATAGATAGTATTTACACATTATTTACCAATTACAGGAAAATACGATAAAGGGATAAAATTCACAAGTCTTATCAGTTCAGTTCAGTTGAGTCACTCAGTCGTGTCCAACTCTTTGCGAAACCAAGAATCGCAACATGCCAGGCCTCCCTGTCCATCATCAACTCTTGGAGTTTACTCAAATTCATGTCCATCGAGTCGGTGATGCCATCCAGCCATCTCATCCTCTGTCGTCCCCTTCTCTTCCTGCCCCCAATCCCTCCCAGCATTAGGGTCTTTTTCAGTGAGTCAACACTTCACAGGAGGTGGCCAAAGTATTGGAGTTTCAGCTTCAGCATCAGTCCTTCCAAAGAACACCCAGGACTGATCTCCTTTAGAATGGACTGGTTGGATCTCCTTGCAGTCCAAGGGACTCTCAAGAGTATTCTCCAACATCACAGTTCAAAAGCACAAGTCTTATAGGGTTTGAAAATAATTATTTTCAATATAATTACATTATTTACAACCATTAACTCAAAAAAAAGATCCACAGACCCAAGTGTAAAACAATAAAACTGCTAAAACATACCATAGGAGAAAACCTAAATGAACTTGGGTATGGCAATGTCTTTTTAGATCCAACAGAAAACACACGATTCACAATAGAAATAACTGATAAGCTGTAGTTCATTAAAATTAAAAATGTCTAGTCTGTGAAAGACAATGTCAAGACAATGAGAAGATAAGCCACAGACTCAGATGAAATATTTGCAAAAGACATATTTGTTAAAGCATTATTATACAAAACATACAAAGAACTTTCAAAACTCAACAACAACAAAAACCTGATAAAAAAATTAGCCAAAGACCATAACAGACACCTCATCAAAGAAGACAAACAGATGGCAAATGAAAAGGTACAACACATCATATATCACCAGAGAAATGTGGATTAAAGCAACAATGAGATACGACCACACATCTACTAGCGTGGCCAAAGTCCGAAACACTGAAAATACCAAATGCTTGCAAGGATATTTGGCAACAAAACCTCTTGTTCATTTACTGGTGGGAATGTACACACAATGGTACAGTCACTTTGGAAGAAATTTTGAAATTTCTTTCTGTATGATCCAGCGATCATGCAGCTTGGTAGTTATCCAAAGCAGCCAAAAACATATCCACACAAAAGTTGAATATGGATGTTTATAGCACTTTATTTAAAGTACCCAAACTTAGAAACAACCAAAATGTTCCCTGGTGCTGATGCTAAGTCACTTCAGTCATGTTCGACTCTGTGTGACCCCATAGACAGCAGCCCACCAGGCTCCCTATCCCTGGGATTCTCTAGGCAAGAACTGGAGTGGATTGCCATTTCCTTCTCCAATGAATGAAAGTGAACAGTGAAAGTGAAGTCAATCAGTCATGTCCAAATGTTTGCGACCCCATGGACTGCAGCCTACCAGGCTCCTCTGTCCATGGGATTTTCCAGGCAAGAGTACTGGAGTGGGGTGCCATTGCCTTCTCTGAAATGTTCCCTAGTAGGAGAATAAATAGACTGTAGATATACATATGAGGTGAAGTGAAGTAAGCTCAGTCATGTCCGACTCTTTGCAACCCCGTGGACTGTAGCCTACCAGGCTCCTTTGTCCATGGGATTCTCCAGGCAAGAGTAGTGGAGTGGGTTGCCATTTCCTTCTCCAGGGGATCTTCCTGACCCAGGGATTGAACCCAGGTCTCCCGTATTGGAGGCAGACGCTTTAACCTCTGAGCCACCAGGGAAGCCCAGATATACATATAATGGAATATTATTCAGCACTAAAAATAAATGAGCATTTAAGCCATGACAGTTCAGTTCAGTTGCTCAGTCGAACCTGACTCTTTGCAACTCCATGAATCGCAGCACGCCAGGCCTCCCTGTCCATCACCAGCTCCCAGAGTTCACTCAAACTCATGTCCATGGAGTCAGTGATGCCATTCACCATCTCATCCTCTGTCCTCCTCTTCTCCCTCACTGTCCTCAGTCCCTCCGAGCATCAGGGTCTTTTCCAATGAGTCAACTCTTTGCATGAGGTGGCCAAAGTATTGGAGTTTCACTTTCAGCATCAGTCCTTTCAGTGAACACCCAGGATAATCTCCTTTAGGATGGACTGGTTGGATCTCTTTGGGGTCCAAGGGACTCTCAAGAGTCTTCTCCAACACCACAATTCAAAAGCATCAATTCTTCAGCACTCAGCTTTCTTCACAGTCCAACTCTCACATCCATACATGACCATAGTCTTGACTAGATGGACCTTTGTTGGCAAAGTAATGTTTCTGCTTTTGAATATGCTGTCTACATTGGTCATAACTTTCCTTCCAAGGAGTAAACGTCTTTTAATTTCATGGCTGCAGTCACCATCTCCAGTGATTTTGGAGGCCCCCAAAATAAAGATGACACTGTTTCCATTGTTTCCCCATCTATTTCCCATGAAGTGATGGGACCAGATGCCATGATCTTTGTTTTCTGAATGTTGAGCTTTAAGCCAACCTTGTCACTCTCCTCTTTCACTTTCATCAAGAGGCTTTTAGTTCCTCTTCACTTTCTGCCATAAGGGTGGAGTCATCTGCATATCTGAGGTTACTCAGATTTCTCCTGGCAATCTTGATTCCAGCTTGTGCTTCATCCAGCCCAGCATTTCATGACGTACCCTGCATATAAGTTAAATAAGCAGGGTGACAATATACAGCCTTGATGTGCTCCTTTTCCTATTTGGAACCAGTCTGTTGTTCCATGTCCAGTTCTAACTGTTGCTTCCTGACCTGCATATAGGTTTCTCAAGAGGAAGGTCAGGTGGTCTGGTATTCCCATCTCTTTCAGAGTTTTGTACAGTTTATTGTGACCAACACAGTCAAAGGCTTTGGCATAGTCAATAAAGCAGAAATAGATGGTTTTCTGGAACTCTCTTGCTTTTTCCATGATCTAGCGGATGTTGACAGTTTGATCTCTGATTCCTCTGCCTTTTCTAAAACCAGCTTGAACATCAGGAATTTCATGGTTCACGTATTGCTGAAGCCTGGCTTGGAGAACTTGGAGCATTACTTTACTAGCATGTGAGATGAGTACAATTGTGTGGTAGTTTGAGCATTCTTTGCCATTGCCTTTCTTTTGTATTGGAATAAAAACTGACCTTTTCCAGTCCCGTGGCCACTGCTGAGTTTTTCAAATTTGCTGGCATATTGAGTGCATCACTTTCACAGCATCATCCTTTAGGATTTGAAATAGCTTAACTAGCATTCCATTACTTGCTCTCGCTTTGTTTGTAGTGATGCTTTCTAAGGCCCACTTGACTTCACATTCCAGGATCCCTGGCTTTAGGTGAATGATCACACCATCATGATATCTTGTTCATGAAGATCTTTGTTGTACAGTTCCTCTGTGTATTCTTGCCACCTCTTCTTAATATCTTCTGCTTCTATTAGGTCCGTACCATTTCTGTCCTTTATCGAGCCCATCTTTGCATGAAATGTTCCCTTGATATCTCTAATTTTCTTGACAAGACATGGAGAAATCTTAAACACATGTTACTAGGTAAAAGAAGCCCATCTGAAAAAGGCTCCATTCTGTATAATTCCATGTATATGACACTCTGGGCAAGGCAAAGCTATGAAAACAATTAAAAAAAAATTGGAAGTTGTCAGGGGAGAACTGAATAGTCAGGGCACAGAGGATTTTAACCACATGATATTTAAAATGATAACTACATGTCAGTATATATTTGTCTAAACTCATAAAATGTACAATACCAAGAGTGAATCCTATGGCAGACTATGAACTTGGGGTGAATTTATTTTTTTAATGTTTTTATTTATTATTTTATTTTATTTTGTTTTATTTTAAATTTTATTTTTACTTTATTCTACGTTACAATACTGTATTGGTTTTGCCATACATTGACATGAATCAGCCACAGGTGTCCACGAGCTCCCAATCCCGAAGCCCCCTCCCACCTCCCACCCCATATCATTTGTGCCAGTGTAGGTTCACCCTTGCCAAAAAAACGTATGTCCATTCTAGTGAGTGATGCAGATACTGGGGGAGGCTACACATGTTTGGGGGCAGAGTATATACGGGAAATCTTTATACTTTCCATTAAATTGTGTTGTAATCCTACAACTGCTCTAGTAAAGTCTTTAAAAATATATACAGTTTACCCTTGTATAACATGAAGGGTAAAGAGCATTGATACATACGTTGTGGAAAATCCATATATAGTTTTACAGACAGTCATCCTCCTCCATTTCTGCGGTTCCACACCACTGGGACTCAGTCACTGTACTACAGGGCGTTACTATAGTATTTATTGAACAATCTGCATGTAAGTGAACCCACACAGTTCAAACCCTGGATGTTGAAGGGTTAAAATCTCTGAAATAAAAATCAGAAACTTTTAGGAAACAAAATGACATAATATAAAAAAATAAAATACAATGCTAGCTTCAGAGTATAAGATTTTATATTCCTACTATAGTCAAATAGAAAATATTAAATTTGACATTTATTTTTAAATAGATGTACTTGCAGTGGCACCCCACTCCAGTACTCTTGCCTGGCAAATCCCATGGACGGAGGAGCCTGGTGGGCTGCAGTCCATGGGGTCTCAAGGGTCGGACACGACTGAGTGACTTCACTTTCCCTTTTCACTTTCATGCATTGGAGAAGGAAATGGCAACCCACTCCAGTGTTCTTGCCTGGAGAATCCCAGGGATCAGGGAGCTTGGTGGGCTGCCGTCTATGGGGTCGCACAGAGATGGACACGACTGAAGTGACTTAGCAGCAGTAGTACTGAGGTTCCTAAAGTCCTTTTGGAAGTAGGTAAGGAAAAGTCTCAAGTAAATAATAATAGAAGTATTTATTACTTTCTCCAGAACCTATACAAATACATAAGGACATGTAGTTAATATGTACTCATTACTAGTGAAAGAATAAAAATTTCAGTACTTTAAAATTAATTTCCACTCACACATATCCTAAGACTTCTCACTCTGGCTTTAGAACTTGGGTAAAATTTTCAGAGCCTTTCTACAGGAATGGTTTGAAGAGCTTTGAAAGTACCCCTGCAATATCCCTCTAGCCCACAGTTCTTACCTCTTTGCTTACCAGCAAGGCTGGAGGTATTTAATAGATGAGATAAAAGGAGAGAAAAAAAAAAAAAAGGTAAGCGAAGGAATATAAGATTTTTACATAGTTATTCAAAAGGAAATTACTTTGTTTTTCTGTTCCTTTATTTAATAGTCATTTCCTGAGTGCATACCCTGTAGCTGTCATTATGTAAACAATATAAAGATTTGTTAGTTCTTGACCAAAAGAAGCTCACCTAATTGATTTATATTTTTATTTAAACAACCACAAAATGTCAGTTTCTTTTAAAAGTGAGAAATATCCATTCAACTCTGACAAATAAAAGTATTCTAATGGAGACATCATGGAAAGATATTTACAGTCAGCCATTAAATTAATTATACCCCCACCGAGTTGAGCTACTCAGTCACATAGCAGGTAAATGCAGAGACCGAATTGAAGATGAGGAAGATCTCTTTGTAGCTATAGAATTCAAATAAAACACTTTCATTTTGACTGTAATCTGCTTTATTATTTTACTTGAAAAGCACCAGATGGTATATATTTTTAGAAACCTGGGGTATTTTTTTACCTCACCCCTCTACCCTGGTCCACAAACCATTTAGCAACCTCTGAAGAAATTTTAGTTATCAGAGTTATTGGCATCTACTAGTGCTATTGGCATCTAGTGAGTAGAGGACTGGGTTACTGCTAAACATTTTCCAGTGCTAGGGCAGTCTCTACAACAAAGAACTACCTAGTCCAACATATTAAAAGTGTCTAGGTTACATCATTGTTGCACATCTGAAATTAACACAGTAATGCAAATCAACTATACTTCAATTAAGAAAAAAAAAAAAAGTACCCAGGTTGAGAAAACTTTCCATAAAGAAATATTCCCCTTCCCAAACCCCACCATGAAGTATTTCCCAGGGTTTGTAGTTTCTCATACCAAACTGCAAACCACCACAGGTCAACTTAAGTTGGCAAGGTGCTCCAAACTTAAACCAGCTTATTTCAAATAGAGACTCAATTATGACCCAAGTTAGAGAGCTATTATTCATATGTTCTGTTTAAAAGGGCTTCCTGACCCACTCTTTCAGGAATTACAAAGTGCTCTCATTAGCTCTGATTAGCTCCTGGGACTTGTCTTGACTAAAATTCCTCCTGCCTACACAGTGATAGCATGAAAAATGTATCTGGGTTTACTCACTATAAGAAAACAAATGTGAATTTATATGTATTTTTAAAAAACAACAATCTCATTTATACTGTCAATTAAAAATTAAGCTTATTGAACTAAAGAAGCATAAGAAGCTTCCTTATTACATTACTCTTACAACATACTTGAATTTAGAGGACATGAAAAACAGGGGTGTAAATCAGTCTAGTTAAAGGCATAATCAATTAGCAAAGTCAGGGTCCACCTTCCTCCTTCCATACTGGTCATAGTATAGCTTTGAAAGCAAAGCAAGGGTACCTGATTCAACAGGAAATAGTAGGAATTCAGGCCAAAGTTAATTCCTAAAACCTCTTACCAAATGAACATCCTATTACACCCACTCCAACCCTCACCATCTAAAATGTTTCGACAATGCTGTTATCTATTCTGATACTTAAAAAAAAAAAAAATCTGCTAAATAACTATGTGCTAGCTGAACTTAGAGGTTTTTTTTCTGTCATTTGTTGTTGTTTGTTTTTGTTCTGGTTTTCTCTCAGGAGCTAAGACTTACAGGATTTAAGTCTCTGCTTGAAAGAAATCTAGGACCTCAAAAGCAAATACTAGAAACCCTGTAAAATCCTCTCAGATATACGCCCATAGAAAGGTTGAGGAGAAAATAAAGTAATAAGCGCTTTAAAAGTAATTTTCCTCCCTGGTCAAAAGGAGAGCAAAATTACATGCAGGAATAAGGCTGCCCCACTCAGCATTCTTGCATTCACTTTAAATAATAGTGATGCACATGTAAATAAGCTTTCCAGCAGTCCATGAATCTATAAACTAGGCTCCGTTATTGTTTCCTTTGGATGGGTTTTGTGAGATTTAAGTGCTTTGTGATCAGTGACTGGAAGTTGAGCTAAAAACTAAAAATAAAGAAAATAAACTCTTTGCCTTTAAACAGAAGTGGTCCCAGTTTTCGTTCACAACCCTGAAGGGTTGTTGTACATATTAAAACTGCTGCATAGCTCCATCTCTGGTCACAGATACCCCATCTCCTCCCCGCCACCCCCGCCCCGAAGATGTCAGATCTCTGGGAAACAGCGGTTACAAAAGGATGCTTTTCATAGCTTGTACTAGAAACGCTGGCATCCCCATCCCTGCATAAAATAGCACTAAACTGAGTCACAGTGCTGGAAGCCGCCCTGCCTTCTGCTTCTCTTCAATGGAATCCAGATATTTTCTATGAAAATACTAAATAATATTGCGAAGTTTTGCCCATAAATACGGCATGCCGATTCTTCTAATCCCCGGTTTGCCCTAGATAATTTTAGGCTTTATCCATCAGTGTATCACGCAGGAGAGAAAAACGCAGTTAACAAGATGACAGTGTTACCTAGGTATTTGGCATCAATATTAACAAGAGTCTGTCATTTGACGATTATTTCCCTAGCATACCAGACGGTAAAGAAAATGTTTTCATTCATCCGCAAGTGACTAACATTTATTGATGTTTCAAAATGCGGTTGAATACTGTTCACTCTCAATTTCCGAGACAGATTTGAGAGTTAAGCTTGAATACTAATAACTCCCGCTGCAAGCGTCTCAGGGGGCTTTGGAGTGTCACTTCAGCAGGGAGGTGATGCTGGCTAGAGGCTCTTCGATCAGTCAGTCTGGGTGGTCACAGGTGATGGGAATCCTTCCCTTTCCCCATATATCCTCATGCACTGCGATAAAAATCACCGTGAGCACCGCTACCGCCAAGCAAAACGACTCCCTGCCTGCCTCTTAAAGAGCTCAGTCTGGGGAGGCAGCCGGATGCTGACCCCTGCAGAGATTATTGCTTCTGTGCGCTTTGCCAGAGGACCCTGCTAGCATTATGGAAAACGAGTTAGGGATGTGTGAGGTTTTGCTGTATTTATTTCCTCCAAGGGAGGAAGGGCTGGGGCCAGGCGAAGAAAATCTTCAAAGACTGCTTACGGCGGGGGATAGGGCTGGAGGAAGGGGAGGGGTAACCATATTTTTAATTACTTGTTTCTCTTTTTCACTTCCCTGCCTGCTTCCCAAACTCCTCTCTGAACAAGATTGACTGGCGTAACTGCTATTGACTCTAGCCTCGGTTCTCGCATTGATCTGCAAATGGACCAGAATAGCTAAAGGATCGCCAGCCTGGACAGGAGTTCAAGAAGGGAAGAAGTAAAAGGGTAGGGGGTGGCCCCATGCCCAGCACCCACAATGTGCCTCGGTCCTGGACAGCGGCTCGCAGCGGCGGGGGCAAGCGACAGAGAAAGACAGGATAACCGCTCTGCCCCGCCCACCCCCGCCACCACCCCCGGAGTCGGAAGCCTGTCCAACCCGGTTTAGAGACTGTTAAATGATATAAACCTGTGACTCGTTAAACCCCGTAACTTTGCCCTACCTAGATTCGAATGCGCTGATCATTCCGCCTGATAGGCTCAAACGGGTTAAGCTCCCTCTTACATAACAGGACTGCCTGGCTGTACACAATTAAAATACTTGATTGCAGTCTCTTCCCGACTCCATCCCGTCAAGACCCACCCTGTCCCTCCCAGCGCGCCTGCGTGCCGCACGCTCACAGGCCCCTTGTGCAGGATTCGCGCGCATTACAGGAGCGCGCTTACTACACACACAGATCCGCGCATCTCCGCTCTGACCATACCCCGCACAGACACACACACACACACACACACACACACACACATTTAGTGTCAACATGCATGAGTTTGGGGGTGGAGGGGGGACCGCCTTCCAGTCCTCAGCGACTGACCCAGTAGACACGCCAGCTGCTCTACCCTAGGTTTTGCAAGCATCCCTACCCTCCTGTCCCCTCAAAAAAACAGTAACCCCCTCCACCGTCCCTACCTATTTCCGAAAAGAGGTAAAGAGTCAACTATGGGGCGGTCGCTCGGGCAAGATGGGGGTGGGGGGGATAAACAACAAAACCTCACAGTCCCTGGCGTCATGATGGCGCCTACCACAACTTGGAGGACTTAAAAGTTATGGTGCCTCAAGAGGTAAAACGCACCGGGGAGGGAAAGCAAAGCGCCGCTCTGCTCTCTTCACCTCAGTCCAGACGCGGAGACTTTGCTAGCAAAGCATCACTCTAGTGCGTACGACAGGAAGGGAAGCGTTCTGTCTCTGATCTCTCTTTTTTTCTCTCAGTTTGTATAATAATATACCTCTTGCCGATTTTTTTTTTCGTTTTCTTTCTGCCCCCCCCCCCCTCCTCCGCTCACCCCCCCGCCACTTCATTTCCCCCTCCCTGCTGCATCCTCGGTCCCCGGGCGGGGTTGCTAAGAAACGGCCGCTTGGCAACGCGCGCGAGCCCGGGGGCCGCCGGCCGCCGCTGCGCTCCGCGCTGCTTCGGCTGCTATTGCTGCCGCTATTGCAGCCTCCGCCGCCGATCGCCCTGCCTCCCGCCGTCGCCGCGCCTCCTCCCTCACTCGCCGGCGCGCTCCGCTCCTCGCTAGATAGTGCGCGAGCCGCCGGAGAATTGGACACACTCCGGACTCGGCCAAAAGCAACCGAGAGGAGGTGTAGAGTGGTGCTAGGGGGTGGGGAGGGGAGGAGGGAGGGAGAAGCAAAAGGAGGAGGGGAGGCAAAAAGAGAAACAACACCCAACAACTAGGTGGGTGGGGGAGAAAGAAAAGAAACCCACCCACCCACCAAATTAAAAAAATTAAAAAAAAAAAAAGGAAGAAGAAGAAGAAAGGGGGAAAAAGAAGAAGGGAAAAAAAATCCTGTGGCGCGCCGCCTGGTTCCTGGGAAGACTCGCCAGCACCAGGGGGTGGGGGAGTGCGAGCTGAAAGCTGCTGGAGAGTGAGCAGCCCTAGCAGGGATGGACATGATGCTGTTGGTGCAGGGTGCTTGTTGCTCGAACCAGTGGCTGGCGGCGGTGCTCCTCAGCCTGTGCTGCCTGCTGCCCTCCTGCCTCCCGGCTGGACAGAGTGTGGACTTCCCCTGGGCGGCTGTGGACAACATGATGGTCAGAAAAGGGGACACGGCGGTGCTTAGGTAGGAGGAACGTCGTGCTTTTCGTACTTGTCTCAATCTGTCTGTCTGTCTCTCCACCTTTCTTGCGGTCTTTTTAAACCAAGTAAAGATGCTGGTGGTGATCTCTATCAAAAGACCGCATTTCAGGAAGTCCAGGTGCTGATTCTGCCTGGAGCCGTGGCCCCCTTTACTCTGGGGCAGGTGGCAAACAGAACTGGTGATGCTTAAGCACTTTGCCAGAATGCCTAGTAGCCCCGAGATGAGTGAAGTGGGAGGTTTAGGAGGGGCCGGTGCCACTTGGAAACTCAGTTCACAAGGTCTCTGTTTTACTGTCCTGGGGTACTCTTGGAGAGTCTGACAAGTTTATCAGGTTTGTTTCTATTTTACTGTAACCTAAGCGACTTTTTCCAACTGCTGGCTCCCTGCTCCCATGTATTTTCCCTCTCACTTGGACACTTAGGCTCAATTTCCCCCTTTTCAGTTTTCTATCTTTCCTCTTATCGCTTTGTCCCCCGCCCCCTTTTTTTCCTTCCTTCGTTTTGTTTTAATTTTTTTCCCCAATTCCTCTCCTTCTTACTCTTTTCCATCCATGGCCTCTTTTATTGCTTTTCTGCTTTTCCTCCCATTCTTTTTTCACCTCATGTTTTCTTTTTCATTTCCACCACTCTGATTTCTTATCCTTTATTTAATACAGTTTCCTCCATTCTTTACCTTTCTCCATTCTTCGTTTTCTTTCTCATTAATATCCCTGTTCTTCCAGCTTGACTTCTGGCTCTCTCTCTCTTGACTCACATTTCCCATCTCTTTCCCCATATTGTTCCCCATCCCTGTCACACACACACATGTGTGCTCCTCTAAACCCTTACAGTTCCATTTTCTCACTCTCACAAATCTCTTTTCATAACCACACTCCCTCACATATTCTCTGTTTCACATTCTCATACATGCTGGCACTTCCATACTCTCCCTAACTATCACTTTCACATTCAGATTCTCTTCTACTCTCTGAAAAGGCACCCGCTCGCTCCTTCACTGTTCCACGCATTGTCACTCACACATGTATACACAAAGTCTCTCCCTCTCTCTGCTACTCTCTATCCCCTCATCTTTCCCTTTTCCTCCTTTTTGCATTTTAAGTCTTGCTCCTTTTTCTCACTCTTCCCTTCTTTTCCCCAAGCTTGGGCATTGAAATGTTTTGTCACTAATGAACATCCGTAGCCTAATTTTATCTATAAACAACACTGCTGTAAGAGTCTGGTAATGTTTTTTCTCCTGTGAAGATATTAAATTGATGATCAGCTAAACAAGGCTAAACAACCTTATTCCTTCATTTCCTATCACCCTCCCTTCTGCCTGTGACACCCCCACCTGACACAGATCCTGAAATCTCCCTGAAAGATATCCTTTCTCTCCACTGGGTGGTAGTTGGCTTATAAGTACAGATTGCAGAAAATCAGTGTATGTGGCATGTTTAAGGTGAAACAGAGAGGGCTATGTTTTATTTGAAACATGCAATATATTGTAAATTTAATGATCTTGGATCTGGGTGTGGTAAACGATTTACACCTTCTTAAACATGCCTATGAGTCCAAATTAATGTAGAATACTGTTACAGTTTCTAATAGATACTAGTTTATAGTGTATATCTCTACTGTAAACACAATGCTACTGGATGTGTACAAAAGTAACAGTTTGTTGTCACTTAGTAAAATACCTCGCATTGCTGATAAAAGAGATGAACTTTTGGTCACACTGAGGGTATAAATTCAACCCTTGGTGATATTCTTTATATTAAGTTTGTTTCGGAAGTTTAAACAACAGTGGTAAGGATGAAGTGCTCTCTTTAGAGCCTGCAGACACATACCATGGGAACTGCAATCTATATAACTGTAGTAGCATATTGCCTATTTGTAATGAGCATTAACATTTTCAATCTAAAGGATTTGATAGACTGCTTGTCTCTTGATGGTATATCTTGGGTGTTTTGTTTTTAAAGAACAATCTAATGAATACTATGGCTAATTAAAATAGCTGAACTCATGGTCTGCTTCTAGGAGACCTATGTTTAGTTCACTCACTGCTGCCAATAGTGAAGCTTCTCTAACTAGCGGAAGCAATATTTTTCCAGTTTTGTTGGTTTGGTGCAGTCCTTGTTTACTTGTGTGCCCCTGTCTCATCCATTTATATGCTGTATCCTGAATTTTGTCATATCTTAGTTTAGAGAACTTTTGACTTTTAAACTTTTTAAAGAGAATGGTATCTGTTTCTTTTGAATAATGTTCTAACCAATTGCAGTTTTCTTAAAAAATAAACAAAATCTTTTTTTTTTTGCCATATGAAACAAATCTGATCCGCATTACTTTTTACTCAAAGTAATTAGTTTACAGTAATTCTAGAATTATCTAGGGACTGATACCATTTTTAAAAAAATCCTTTTACATTGACCATAGGTTTTAAACACTTTTAACATATATAGTTACAAGAAACTCTCTCTCTCCTAAAAAAAAATGTTAAATTGCATCAGTTATTTTTCTTGCAACTGTTATTTACTCTGTTCTTAGACCAGTACAGAAGAGCTTAAGGACTATTTGAGTGTAAGTCAGGTGAGATATTTTTAATCAAAAGTAATGTCACAGAGTTATAGTTTATGTTTTCTCTTTGGATACTTGGAATTGTATTTGGTGTAATTATCTAATTCATTAGGAAAAAAAAAGAAAAGAAAACCAAAATCTTCCCTCATACAAACACACCTTCACATCAGAGTACAGAAATCTAGTACTCAAGAGAACACTTCACTGAATTATGTGATATTATTTATTAAGCTTTACATGTTATACTCTATTTTTAATATAACATATTCCTCCAAGTATCTCATGAAAAGCAAATAGTGGCATAGCAGTTATCAAATAACTTTAAGTGCTAAAGGCCTGAAAGTGCAAATGTGTCAATCAGTGACTCTATTGCTTGTGGTTACATTAATGAAACAGAAGTCTAAAGGTCAAATGATACATTTCTATCTCCTAAATGCCAGAGTGTCTGTTTTAGAGAAAAGAATCAAGAGAAGCAAACCTTTTCTTACATTTTGTTATCATACAAAACGGAATCCATTCTGTGATCCACCAACTGTACCTATCATTCTATAAATCACCTTCTCTGTTTGGATTAGAAGACTTATAATGAAGTTCCATTTAATAATTTCAACACTCTTATCATTTTAACTTTGTCTCTTAAGGTTAGTGAAGCAATATATTAAATGTCAAAATGTCCCTTATGTCTAATAATGATATTCACTGATAAATCTCTGAAGGATTCACTTGAGATATTTGGACATTCTTATTGAAGTATTTAATGATGCATCTATTCAATACAATAACACTTGGTACCTCCCTTACTTTAAATAAATGCATGGATGTATGGAGCACATTGTAATTTGCTACCAATTAACATTTTCACTAAATTTTGAGATACCAGGTATTAGATTGCTACCACATTTACTACTTATTGATATTTTATACTTAATAGAACTTGTTAATCTGTATATGGAGAAATGAACTTTTTATCTAGTCTTCAAATTATATTTTGTAGTACCTGGAAGATCTGAGTTGATGTTTCATCAGGTGATGTAGCAAAGAACAGGACATTCTAGAACCACACTGGCCATGCATTAGGACCCAGTGTTTCTAGGTCTAGAAAACCAAGGGGAACATAACTCTGCTCTGGCTTTTTTTTTTTTTTTTGGTAGTTTTGCAGCTGCTTTAATGTGAATCAGTCACTTTATTCTTACCTTATTAACAAATACAGTTATGTCGACATGTCCAAAAACGTTTAATATTCTTTTGAGACAATACAAGGAACAACCTCATTTATATCCTCCCAGTTTTTAAAAAGACATGTCATTTCTAAGCGAGTTCTTTCATCTGTTTCTACTTCAACTCGTCTATGAATTTTGTACATTTTAAGCTGCCATCCTGATATGAATTCAAAATACCCTATTCTCTACTTGTCATCCTTTAATCAAAGGAAGTAAGAGAGTTCTTTTCTTAAATGTGATATCTTCTTTTACGTTAGCAAAGTTGAACATAACTTTGTCATTTAATGCAATAGATTTCAGTGAAAGTTATATGAGATCCTAATAATGATATTGTAATAGGGCAGAAGACTTTTGCTTCAATCACAGAACATAGAGTGCATTTACATAGAAGTTATTTCCATTGGAAGTCACAAAACTTACACGTAGATTTATAAATGGATATCAGAAGTATTTATTACTTCTCTGACTTTGCTCAATTCATTTGCCTTTTGATTAGACTACATTAAATTAGTTTTGTTTTGAAATGCATGCTATTGGATACAAGAAGGTAAATGATGTATAAGAATGCAGAATTGTCAATAGCAATATACCTTGATTATACTATACTTTTTGAATATCACTGAAAAGTGTCTTCAATGGTAGAGTCTCTTCAAACTCATCTGTTGAGTCATTCCTACCTATTTATGTGTTCCAAATACACTGTTCAACTCTACAGGCACTTGCAATTTTTAACATTAAGGCATTATTTAGAAACCTATATGCCTTTTGAATAGTTGAATAGTGTTATTGAAGTTTTTTTTTTTTTAATTATGAGGTTTTTCTCATTCTTTTCTAAAGAGAAGGGGTAATAGATGGTCATGCTGAGTCATTTTGGAAAAATATGCTCCAAAATATGGAATGCAATGCTACAGTGCTACCTGTAGTGATGTGTAGACCTGTTGTATTAGCATGGGGCACCACTTGATACATTAATACATAATCATTCATTATATTAAAGAACAACATAGCATTTTAAAATTTTCCAGATGGATTTATTTTTTTCTAGTCTTCTTAGTCCAGGAGAACTAATTAACCAATGTGGTTGTATAAATCTTTGAGCACAAGCATGTTAATGAACTACTTATTTTAAATAGTTGAATTTTCCATTAAATAGCTCCATGAACTAAATTAATTCTGAAATACCTGGGTTGCAAAATGTTTGAAGAATAATTCACATCCTGTAAGTGACATTTCTGGGCCTTATTGACCAGATCCATAGCCATCCTTCTGCTGTGCTCTGCCATTGGAGATAGATAATGAAGCTGTATTCCCTCGTTCTTTATGTCAACTGTTTTCAGACTGTGGTTGTCCGGTGGTAGGTAGTTTTGGGAGATGGGAGTACATGACGAGTGAGAGGCCAAGGTGTTTCTCCCCTCCTACAGTGCTTTGGGCAGTGTTCAGCAGTGTCTCCATCTCCCGCTGGAACCTCTTTGCTCCATTTTCCACCGGATAACCCACTTGGGCTTCTGTGCACTGCTTCACCCATTTGTTCTTCCGTCCTAAGCAGCTTTCTAATATGCTGTCGGATTGTCTTACCATCACCTGTTCTTCTTCTCAACTTTTCCATCATCTTTGCAGTCAATTCTCCGAATTAAACCCTCTAAGTTTTAAATATTCAGAGTGGTTTACATTTTTCTGATAGAACCCTGATTAATATGTATTGAAAAGTAATAGTTTTAGTGATTTTTAACTCTACTGAATATTGCTCATGGTAACATAAATATTTGCTTCCTTGCACTGGATATAATAGTTGTTTAAGGAGGCAAGAATAGAACTGTAATAACACTGGCACATGTTACAAAAAAAAAGATGGATATTTGGGGTGTTGTCCATACCCAGATTATGGTAAATACAATAAACCAATGATATACATTTTAATTAAATATAATGTTAAATAATTGAAATATAGATAATATACTGACACTATGAATGGGAAAAATAGTTGATGAATATAAATTGGGAAGAATCAATAGTACTGTATCTTCTTTTTTTTTCGACTGAGCAAAAGAGAACCAGGGCTAAACTCTGTTTGTGGATATGTGATCAAAATGTTGAACTAATTCCTACAGTGTTGACTATTGAAATCAATAGGAATTAAAGACTTTTCTTTTTGTAGCTTAATACCTGAAGAGCAAATCAAAGTTTCCAATTTCTTATGAAATATATGAAGTGTATGATCATAACAGTGCATGTAACCACAGTACAAATAAGTCTCTCAAGCCATTTGAAACTTTTGATTAGAAATCAGATCATCTTTCTACCATATCCTGTTCAAAATGTCATACACTAAAACATTATAGACAATGTATTTCTAACATGGAAGAGCTAAGGGAAGCTTTGTTAGTTTTTTTTTTTTTTTTTTAACTCTCTCATTTAACAGAGTATTAGATGATGCAGTGACCTTCCCCTTACATGCTTCAAAATAATATCTTTCTAAAAGATATTATATAAGTGTCTGGCTCCAATATAAAGAGCAGTCATCATAAAGTCCTACTTTTGCTGCATTTCTCCACACTTTTGCAGGAAAGATGGTAACTTTAAAGCATAACTAACGCAGTTGTTCAGTTGCTACATTGTACCTGACTCTTTGCAACCCTGTGAACTGCAGCACTTCAGTATTCCCTGCCCTTCACTATCTCCTGGAGTTTACTCAAACTCTTGTCCATTGAGTTGGTGATGCCATCCAGACATCTCTTTCTCTTTCATCCCTTTCTCCTCCTGCCTTCAAACTTTCCCAGAATTAGGGTCTTTCCCAGTGAATCGGCTCTTTACATCAAGTGGCCAAAGTATTAGAGCATTTGCTTCAGCATCAGTCCTTCCAATGAATATGCAGCACTGATTTCCTAATAGTCATCTCTAAAGTATGCTCTAGAGAGGATTTTTTCTGAGTTGGGACAGAAGTTGGACTTGACTCATTTCTGCATTTTATTGTTCTTAAAGCTTTGTTATTCCATTATAAATTGTCATGGACATTTCTATGTATAAGAGAAAATAAAATGTATTGCTCTTTTTTTTGGAGCATCATATTGCCTGCTTTCTTGCTTTGTAGAAGAATTTTTAAATGGGATCACATGCTTTTTTTTGTCAGATATTTTATGTGTTTCAAATTCAACAATGGAAACAAACTTCCTAGGCTATTAAGAGAGTAAAATCCAGGATTTTCTACATAGGCATTGTCATTAACAAATTGGATTTTAATTGGACTTCCCTGGTAGCTCAGTTAATAATCTGTCTGCAACGCATGAGACCCTGGCTCAATTCCTGGAGAAGGAAGAGGCTACGTACTCCAGTATTGTTGGTCATCCCTGGTGACTTAGCTGGTAAAGAATCTGCCTGCAGCATGGGAAACCTGAGTTTGATACCTGCACTAGGAAGATCCCATTACAACCCACTACAGTATTCTTGCCTGGAGAATCCCCATGGTCAGAAGAGTTTGGTGGTACACTAATTAATTAGTACACCATATCTAAAATGTGACAATTTATAAGATATTGGATGGATTTAATAATAGAAATTTTTTGATGTTTTGTTCAAGTATTTTTCTTTTATACTGTGTTAAATTTGATTGGCAAAACACCTGGGTTTGTAAACATGACTGTTGTTCATCCATTTCTAGGGCCTTAATATTAAACCTTGCCTATATCAAGCTGACTTCCACTATATTTTAAATTAATGAATTTTTGGAAGGATAAGCAAAAGATTAAATGTATTTGTCCTTTATATTATTAATTATTTCAAATTTTAATAATTGAAGTATCTTTACTGCTACAATAAATCTGTGTGCTTATTGTGATTGAGTACTATTTATTGAATCCATTTATCAATAGTTTCTGTCTTTAAGTAATGCCTGCAGAAGTCGTATTAGATTGAGACACACACATTGGAATCATTCAGTGTCTGTAAATTGCAAGATACAAGCTATTAGTGAGTCTTGAAGAAAATTTATTAGCTACTAAAGATATTTTTAAAATAAATTGTACTAAAATAGAGTATAAAACATTATACATAGTAAAGGTAAGTTTTATTCTATTAAACTTTTATTTTTATGTTTGTGTGTTTATACTGTGTCAAGATTTTAGATGTATTTCTTACTATAGGTTTCATCAGAAAAAGTTTGTAATGCAATTGTAAGGTACAGTTTTAAGATTATTGGGATATATTTAGTAGGTTTCAGAAGCTCTAAGATTTTAAATTATATAGGAAGGCTATTGCTCTTTGCAATTATAATTAGCAGATAACAGGAACAGTTCAAGGTAGCAAAATGTCCACTGTAACCTTCTAACATTTTTTTCTTTTTTGCCTCAACTCATGGAGTCTCCTCTTCCTTTCTTCTAAGGTTTCAATTAAATAAAATCAATAAAGATACAGAGGAATAGAGAATTGGGTATTTGTTGAGAATGAGTAATCTCAATTATGAAAAGTAGCTACATTCCCCAAGCCAGAGCTTAACTTTTGTATCATTCTATCTCCCAGAGGTAAGTCAACTGTACTTTATAAACCACAGAGTATCGATACCAGCTGATAGAATTTTAATGTGGTCATATGGCTTTGATTTATAATGTTGAGGGGTTATCTATTAGCATAGTGTTTTCTAAGCCATATCAAGGCCTGATTCCTGACAGAAGACCTTTGACGCTCTTAAGCATCCAGCTGGCATGAAATTTGGTCTTTTAATCACTTTCTCTAGGAAAAGGGGAATATAGGGAAGGAGGAACTTGGCAGTGTTGCCAGCGTTGGTGTCGCTCTTTTGAAGAGAAGCCAATACATTAGACTTTCTGGATAGCTGGTAAGTTGTTCAATTTAAGGAGGATGTTTATAACACTGTTTGGTCCAGAACTAAATTATTTTTCACTGAATTTCACTGAGTCCTTTGGACACAGGTCCAGTGCCCATACTCATGCTACAAGATTGGGGTTATTTAAAACTGTAGCTACTACCATAACGTTTTGAAAGATTTTGGATGATTTAAAGGGCACTGGTGGAAAAGTGTGTTTGTTCTGTTGTCTCCAGAAACCCCTTTCCTCTCAGGCAACTAAGTTAAAAGATGTTCTAAAGATTTAAGAGATACTGTGAACATAAGAGCTATAATCAGAAGGCAGGAGAGTATTTTCTGTTTATGCTCTCCAATTATATCGCATACTATTGTTTCAGAATATTGCATAAATAAGTCAAAGGGAACATAAAGCTTTTCTAATGTTATGATATTTCATATCATATTTAGAGATTATATTTAGATATATCTGATTTATAACTTATTTTCAAATTAATATCTAGGTAACTGACTAGCTAAATAGAAAATGACATCTGTATTACTTAACATATTGCTGGCACATTATTAGTTCTCAAAATCTGAATGTGGAGTGAAGGAACTGAAGGAGAGCTGAAGGAAAAGAGAGAGGAAGAAACGACAGGAAGAGAGTATGATATATAAGTGATTTGTAATCAAAACCTGACCTTAGATCACTGGGATACATAAAGTTCAGCCTATATTATCCTATATGAAAAAATTGCAATAAAAAGGAATCAATTTTATTTCATATAATTTATTAAATAATCAGAATGATTCTAAGTGTACACCCTTCCCATGATGAAGTTATATATATATACACACACATGCATATTCACACACTGTGTATACTGAAGTTCTGAAAAAATACACTAAGGATATATCTTCCTTCAATGTTACTAGTCCATTTATGTTTATTTTAAAGGTAGATTAGCACATTACCTTGGCCTGCAGTTGGATCAGAAGCTAATATGGGGAGAATATGTTCACACAAAAAAATTATATTTAAGTTATTGAGTTAACTGCTCACTTGCCTTCTTGGGTATATATGTCATTGATCACTTTTCTTGTTCAGACATCGCTTATATGAAATAATAGATACAAAGAATTAGTTTAGCTTATCCACAGAGTTTATCTTTTATTGTAATAGTTTAGTTGCATTGAAACCTGTCATGCTTTGAGGTATCCAGAATGGGACTAATGAGAGTTTGATTATCTACTTCTCTATTTCCTGGCTATGTGACCTTGAACAAATGCCTTTAGTTGGCACCTCCCTGGCAGAACAACATGAGTCATACGAGATAATACATATAAAATGCTAACGTATTATCTGCCCTTTAGTAAGCACAACATTTATATCAGCTGATGATTTTATTCTGCTTTTGTTCTCCTAGTCTCAGTCCGAAATTTGTTGGCAGTACTTAATGATATGGACATATTTTCCTGATTTAAATCATTTTACCAATCATTTGTGAAATCACTGTGTAGTATCCCTTGAAGATGTATTTTTGTTGTGGTGATGTTAAATAATGCTTAAGTGAAATCCTGTGGTATCAGATGGTGAGCTGAGCCTTGGGTCAACAGGAGACTGCATGGAAATTTGAAATAAAGAAGTTTTTACTCACAGGGCTTAGAGGAAGTAGACTGCACACCTCTAGAGGCTGCACAGGGAGGTCAAGACAGGATGCTTGTAGAGAGAGCAGAATCACGCTTGTATGATTCCTGGGTGGAATGATATAGGGTTCCCTGGTGAAGGACAGATTGGTCAATTCCAACTAAAAAGAATTAGATTTTATCTAAGGGGAAGGCACAGGTCGGGAGGCAGGGGAGAATGTTGGTCACAGGGACTGCTGAGGAAATGATGTCAGGAACTTACATCTGCCTGTGAGTCTTCTCCGCTTGTCTAGGACATGCGCTGGCTAGAGGGACTAGTGTCAGCTCAGGGTCTCTTTGGCCCACTTAGTGCCCACTTAGTCACACAGAGGGGATGCATGGGCAGCAATAGCGTAGAGTAGTTTAGCTAAATCTTGACATTTTATATTTTAAAGATCCTCTTTAATGGGCATACTTGTATTTGTTGTTGCTGAGCCCAATGACCAAGTCAGAAGACTCCAAATCTGGAAGCAGAAACACACTGTAAAGGTTTATCTGTAGGGTGCAGACCCAGATAACTCAATAGTAGTGAAACCCCAAATTTTATGCTCAACAAACTGATGGTGATTTGATTCACTTACCAGAAGTAAGAGATCCCTGTAATTGGGTATTCACATGAAACATCAAGGACAGAAGGAAAAATGAGAACAGACAGAAAAGAAATAAGAGGGATTAGAAAATACAATGAGATGGCAGTGGATGAGTTTAGAGGGTGAAGATGAACATTTGTGACAGAGTTTAGAATGGGAGAGGTGATGACTGGTGACAACACTGGAATTGTCGATAAGAGGGTTAGAATTAAAAAAATAGCTGTGTATTCTGGATAAGACAGCAAATAATTATTCAGGATTAGACATGCACTTATCATTTCTTAGGGCATCTATATGTTATGCTGAAGGCAGTGGAGTTCAGATGTAGTCTATGGGCAAGAACATTCTGTCTGTATTGCTGTTTTTATTCATAGACAATATATTCAGTAGAAGCTCAGGAATTATGAATGCTTGCTCTAATTCTGCACATTTACCAAATGCACAACAGCAAGATTTAAGTTCATAATCATGACGAAGCCATCAACATCATAATTCAGATTCAACTAACATGTATTGAGTACCTACTATATATGACATAGTTTCACAACAATATGCGATAAGGTATTGCTTCTCCAGCTTTATTGCCATGTAAATTCAGGCTTAAAAAGTAATGTGACTTGCCTCAGGTAGAACAGGTAGTGACTGAATCAGAATTCAAACCTCGGACTTTTATTCCAAGCCTCCTGACTTGATTATTGCGTGTTTCTCCCCAAGAAAATATAAAAACAGTTGATAAATTTATTGCTTACTAGGCTTTAATGCTTATTAAACATTAAGGACCAGCTGCATTTTAGTAACTAAGTTGACAATCATTTTGAAATAATCAAGAATGTGTGTTATGTATCTGATGAAGACTATTCAAATTACTTTAGATGAGAGTAAGTATTAGACTATATCATATAGCCATGACTATTTAGAGGGCTTGCTTGGTGGCACAGATGGTAAAGAATCTGCCTGCAATGTGGGAGACTCAGATTTGATCCCTGGGTCAGAAAGATCCCCTGGAGAAGGGAACTGGTAGTTGGAAAATAGTGAATTCTTAAAACTGTAAATATTCTCGGGGTGGGGGGGAACCCTCTCATTCCCAAATGATTTTATCCATAATGATTACAAGGTATTGATAATACAAGAAAAGAAATGAACAGCTTTTGAATGTCATCTGTAGTTAGGCATTATACATTTGTTATATCCTTGAATCCTTGCAACAACCTACAATTTTTCTCCTTTGTAAGCGGAGAAACCAACTCAAAGAAGATGAATATCTTTCTGAGCTTTAACACAGCTAGTAAATGGCATAACCAGGGTTTGATTCTAGACATGTGTGTCTCCAAAGCCCTTGCTTATTTTTAAAAAAACCATAATACTTCTTGGAGCTTTTTGTATACTGTAGCCCTTAACAGAAAGAAAAAGATGCTATTACTTGCTGTAGTATTCCACATCCCCAAATTAATCTTTTGAATGCTAATTCTCGTGTAACTAAACAGCTGAATCAAGCTGAATTATAACCCTTCTTTGAAAAGTATTAGGCAGCCTAGAGTGTTGAGCACTGTTATTTCCCAAGATAGATGGGAAGATTAAAAAAAAATTAGCGATGAATAAAAGATGCACTTATACCAAATTCATTAAACATGTCAGTAATATGTTATAAAGTTTTATGTTTAATTACAATTGAATAAATTGAAATATTTGAATTAGATAGTTTGCCTTTTTCTGATGGATGGTAGAAGTATACAGAGTTTATAGCTTAAATGAATGAAAACTTTTTAAATCTAATGTTGTGTTATTTAATAATCTTCTTGGATGTGTTTACATATCCATTTTCGATAGATTTTATCACAAGAGGATAGTGTATTTTATGATGACTTGTTTTTTGGCTGTCTAAAGTTCTCCTGATATAAAGTTCTGTTTTTATCTCATATTATTCAAAATTTTCAACCTTCTGTAACCCAATTCTAACTGCTCCTCCTCCTTCTCCTGTGATTTCTGTATTCTTCTACATTTTATTTATTTTATAAATTTCACATTACAGTATATTGTTATCTATTTTGCTTTTGCAAAAGACTATAACTGTCTTACATAACAGTCATTCACTTCTATTGTTGCAAATTCTTCAAAAACTTTGTATTTGTATAGAATATGTTTACTAAATTCTAGGATAACTTGATTTTTTTTTCATTTTCCTTTGTTCTTTCAGGAATTTCTTCTGTGTTTTATCCATTCATTTTTTTTTCCCTATAGAAACATGTTCTTTTTCAGATATTCATTCACCAGATTTTCAATGTATATTTATTGAGTCCTTGGCTTATGCTAGATACTTTCTTTGAGAATACAGTGATATAAGAGATGAGGTCTTGGCTATTGAATTTATGTTGTAGTTCAGTCTGTATCCTCAGTGTTGTGTAAACAAGTTATGTTTGACTTTTTACTTCACCAACTATTAGTTCTATGGTCACAGGGATGTTATTTGGGTTTTATGAGACTCGGTTTTCTTGTCTGTAAAATAGAAATACTTACAGCTACTCCTATATATTTCTGAATCCTGGTAATAATTCATTGGAATGTGCCCAGAGCAGTGTTTAGCACACAGTTGGGGCTCAAGGACAGTGTCTTTTCTTTCTCTCTTTCTCACCCTTCCTTTAACATTACAGCTGTAACTTATGGCCAAGACTATCTAGTTAAAGAAATTGCTACATGTTATATTATGCTTCTGGTGTTCTATTTGTTACCTAATACCTCCTGAGGCTCACCTACTTTTAATTCAAGGCTGCCTTTTGATGCCTTGAAAAAGTAGACTTAATCTGAACATGTGATGACTAGCATTCATCTTGTTTCTCTTTCTCACTCATTTTTTCCTTCATTTGAGATGCTTTGCCTTCATACTGTCCTCTCTTTAATACTATTTTACATGGATTTTCCCCTAAATTTATTGTCAATTTTTGACATATTCTCAATGTCCATGAGAAATGTATTTTCTTCCTGACAGTTGCTTCTGCAGGCATCAAAACCATCTTGTCATCATTAAATGTTTCTTCTAAAATCCTACACTTTTCTTCTCAGTATACTTGTATTAATCATTTTTCTTGGTTAGGATAGTAGTTTATGTAAGGAACACTTGGTAATTATCACCTGTTCCTCTGTTTGATCCATAGAACAAATAATATTTGATATTCTTCTGCAAATAATTCTTCATTGAAATGGCACTTCCATGCTTTAGCCACTTAATTTATGAATTAATTTGAACTTTCTACCTCCAGTGGAAAGTATGACACTTCTCTCTAATCTCAGTAATTGATGAGCTGATTTTCTGACTTCCTGGGCATTCTTTAAAAATCTCATCATATTTGACATGTATAACCACTTGATTTCTGGCAGACAGTATCTAGTCTTTTCTATATCACCTGGCTTCACATAGCATACAATTTGCATGATTTTATATGGGGAAATCACTAATGTGTAAATTATTGTTAATTTTCTTCATTTGCATTAAAATCAAGGGAATTCCAGCATATTAAAAAGCAGAGACATTATTTTGCCAACAGAGATCTCTCTAGTCAAAGCTATGGTTTTTTCAGTAGTCATGTATGGATGTGAGAGTTGGACTATAAAGAAAACTGAGTGCCAAAGAATTGATGCTTTTGAACTGTGGTGTTGGAGAAGACTCTTGAGAGAGTCCCTTGGACTGCAAGGAGATCAAAACAGTCAATCCTAAAGGAAATCAGTCCTGAATATTCGTTAGAAGGACTGATGCTGAAGCTGAAACTCCAATCCTTTGGCCACCTGATGTGAACTGACTCATTGGAAAGACACTGACACTGGGAAAGATTGAAGGCAGGGAAGAAGGGGACCACAGAGGATGAGATGGTTGGATGACATCACCAACTGGATGGACATGAGTTTGAGCAAGCTCCGGGAGTTGGTGATGGACAGGGAAGCCTGGTCTACTGTAGTCCATGGGTTGCAAAGAGTCAGACACAACTGAGAGACTGAAACGACATTGAAATCTCGATTCACTTTTCTTCTGCTATACAAGAAGAGAAATTCTTCAAGTTTCTCTAAACCTTTTTAATATTCTCCTCATCTTTTTTTTTTTTTTTTACTTCCAGCTACAAATACATTTGCACTTGGGCTTCACTGACAGCTCAGTAGGTAAAGAACCCACCTGCAATGCAGAAGACACAGGAAATAGGAGTTTGCTAGCTCTATACCTGGGTCAGGAAGAGCTCCTGGAGGGGTAAATGGCAACTCACTCCAGTATTCTTTCCTGGGAAATCACATGGACAGAGGACCCTGATGGACGACAGTCCATGGGATCACAAAGAATCAGACCACACCCACCAGCTAAACACACACACACACACACACACACACACACACACACACACGTGCATTTAGGTTGGAATCTTAAAAACAGTGCCACATTTCTTTGAATCATTAAAAAAAAAACTGAATCAGGAAATTGCTTAAAATTAGTTACTGCTCAATAAAATTATTTAATGATAATGTTCAACATACAGGTTATAAGATTTGCAAACTCCTTGGCATCATTAATGATACAAAGTATCATATATATTAGAGCTATTATAATTTGTATAAATATCATTAACAATAGACTTTCATTAATTTAGGGGATTAGCTGACAGCAGCCAAAATGAAGATCCTCTGGTAATGTGCTTACTTCTATATGCTCCAGCAGATCTTAGGGACTTATTTCATTACATATTCTTTATTTCAGGTAGGTCTTCTTGCTATAGTCTCATCTTTTATGTTGCTTTCTTTTCCTCATCAGTTGATTTTCCAAAATGGCTTTTCAATAATTTCCAAGTTCTATTCATTTTCTAAATGTAGCTCAATGCTGTTTTTTCAGTTATCTTTGTTAATTGCTCAAAATTAAAAAACAAAATTTATACACATGGAGGTATATATATCTTCATCTTTATATACCCAAATACCTATATACATGTACGTATTTACAGATTTACTTACTTCAAAATTTGGTAAGAACACATAATTATTTTACATTATTGTTGAACTTAATAAGATATGTTTGGGGAATGTAAGTAGTTCTTTCTTTGCATTTTAGTTATTTTTATGCATATAAGATACCTCTGTCCCACTATAGGCCTTGAAAAGAAAGAATTTTTACCCTACTTGCCCTTGTATTATCTGGGGCATTGAGTGGCTTGGTGAGTGGAAAAATATTTGTGAAATAAGTAAATCAATCTATAAAAACTAGTTTCTCATAATAGAGTCTTTTGCATGTTTGGTTTTTGGATATATCTACTTATGAGATACAAATACATTTTTAATTTGTGAACTTATTATAGTTTATACTAATTAACATATTTTATATAAAAGTCCCTCTTGGAGTATAGGTTAAGTTGGATATGTATCCACATCTCTGTTTCTTAGTGTTCATTTTACTGTTATATAAATCACCCGAAATTTTGTGAGACAGGGGACCATGTTTGCCTTGTAAATATTACTGTTCAGTTCAGTTCAATAGCTCAGTTGTGTCCAACTCTTTGCAACCCCATGGACTGCAGCATGCCAGGCTTCCCTCCATCACCATCTTGGAGCTTGCTCAAACTCATGTCCATCGAGTCAGTGATGCCTTCCAACCATCTCATCGTCTGTTGTCGTCTTCTCCTCCTGCCTTCAATCTTAATATTACAGTTGTACTCCCAGAAAATGTGATATCAGTAGCATTATAATGATACAATAACATGGATGGAATATAGTCTCACCAAAGATCATCTCAGGAATTAATCAGTGTGTTATTTTTTCAAGTAACACTACCTAAAAATAAGAATTCTGGTATTTGGTTAAATAAAATAAAATAACAAATATGTCATCATTGTTAAAATGTATTTAGTTATTGTAGTATTACCTACAATGTAGAGCCTTCAATATAGAGTCTCTGGTTGTTTAATAACAAAATTCATTAAAGGAGTAGTCAAAGTATGATTATGAATATATATTCTAAATTTTGAATTAAAATTTACACATTTATTTCATATTACAAAATAATAATTACATATCAAAATATTGTGCATATGTTTTCTTATTTAAATATTGCAACATTTATTAAGGAAGTAGGACAATTGTTACAATTCCAATTTTACAAATGAATAAACACAGGTTTAGATGTTTACAACTTCTTTTTGGTTATGAATGATAATTGTTTCTTTAAAATATCAAAACCTGGGCAGAAATTCAGTCTGAATTCTTATTCAATATACTTTCTTATTATTATTAAATTGCATAGATATAAATTACTGAATGATACAAATTTTATTTTAATTTAAAGGGACTCTAGAACATTTTGGCCTCCATATTGAATGTACCTTTCATAATTGACTAAGTGATGTCTCTAATCCAGAGACTACTATTTCCTATTTTGATCTGTTCCCCATTAGTTTTTACCTGTTCCCAATGGAAAAAAAAATGGGTGGAGTAAGTAATGGATACTTCTAAGAAGAAATGAAATCATATGAAGAAAATAAAAATTAGGAAAAAATAATGAGGTGAAATGACCTAATCTTTCCCCAGCATTACACTATTGTTATTGTCATTCTCTCTCTTTTCTTTTTGGTTTGATGCCTTCTGTCCTTCAGTCTGTACCCCAAAAGAAGAAGGCAACAGGAGATGATAACTTAGTTTTAATGCTGTTCTTTAGCCAATTACACAATGGAGAAATTATCTTATCACTTCAATTACAGAGAAGGAGGTCAGAAGAAGATAATACTTTACAGAAAAAGTGGTTGTGTAGCAGTAGTTTGAGAAAGATAGAAGAGACTATTCAAGCAAAGAACATCATATCCTACAAGTGTTTGTTCTTTGTCTTTTTGTTTGTTTTGTTTTGACTAGAAAGAAGCATCAGAAGCTTAAAAAATGTATACTATTTAAGACTGTTTTTATTAAGCATATATTTAACTTTGACAATGGATTTTCCCTTACTTATTAGTTAACTAAAAAAAAATAACCAGCAAACTACTTACACATAAAAAGGAACATTTCTTTTGGAGAAATAAACATCCAATTTGTATAGGTAATTTCCAAAAATAAAATGAAGGACTGATCACTCTGATCAGCATTCCCCCAGTGGTGTTATGAGGAAAACTGATCTATACATTATTACTACAAAATAAACTATTTCAACTGACCTGTGTTTGATCAACACTTTATTTCTTCTAAAAAATTCTAACTGGTGTCAGTAGCATGCAACTTCTCCTTAATATATACATGGAAGTTTCTTTCTGTGAGTTTAATTCTGAGATTAGCAGAGTTAAAATATGAAATATTTTTTGAAAATACTCAATAAGGACTATTGGTAAAAATAGATATAGGTGGAGTAAGCAACAGATTTGTAGACAATTAAAATCTAGATACATTCTGTATTCAGAATGCTTCATAAATATCTATAAATTCTCATTCTACTGTGAGGAACAAGAAACTGAAAGTAAAATCATCTTAAAGCCTTCTGGGAAGGGCAGGGAAGCCTGGGGTGCTGCAGTCCATGGGGTCTCAAAGAGTTGAACACAACTGAGAAACTGAACAACAGCAAATGGGATACAAGAAAGATAGCGTGGAACTTAAGCAGCAGTCATATTTGCTGTTTTGTTGTCAAAAAATTAATTTTTAGAAAGATGTTTAAATTGCAGGACTTCTCAATATTTGACATGATGATGTTGTTCATTAACATGATGATGTTAAAATGTTTATTTTACCAAATATGTAGCTTTATTAAAAACATTTTATCTTGGATTTTTTTTTCCTAAGTACCTCTTCAGATTGAGGCTTCCTGGGTGGCTCAGAGGTAAAGAATCCAGCCTGCTAATGCAGGAGATAGGAGATGCAGATTTAATCCCTGAGTCAGAAAGATCCCCTGGAGAACCATTCCAGTTCCTGGGGAATGCCATGGACAGAGGAGCCTGCAGGCTACATACAGTTCATAGCATTGCAAAGAGTCAGACACTGACTCTGTGTGTGACTGAGCACACACACATACACTCTTCAGATCACTATTCTGTATAACATTTGAGAAACATGTACATTAGAAGAGTTATCTGTTAAATTTTATCTTAAAAAGTGGTCAAACTTAGAATGTTTTTAAAAGCACATTATCTTAGGTGTCAGAATCACAATACTAGTTTCCACGTTGGTTGTGGATTTAAATGATAACTAGTAAATCTGTAAAATGGTAGTAAAGAAAAAGTTATATGTTTCCATAGCCATCTATTTACTTCCTGGTGTGTATTCCGGCAGTTCACTTAACATTTCAAAGCCATGTTATCTATAAAGTGAAAGTGAAAGTCTCTCTCCTGTCTGACTCTTTGCAACCCCACGGACTTTACAGTTACTGGAATTCTCCAGGCCATAATACTGGAGTGGGTAGTTCCCGTCTCCAGAGTTCTTCCCAACCCAGGGTTTGAACCCAGGTCTCCCACTTTGCAAGTGGATTCTTTACCAAGTGAGCCATCAGGGAAGACCATCTATAGAGTGGGGGTTAATCTATACTTCACAGAATTTCTGTTAGGATAAAGAGGAAATTACATAAAGCACTTGATGCAGTGAAGGATGTAGTAAGCCACTGATGAAATTTGTTATTATTACTGTTATTGCTTCAACTTTATAATTAGCTATTTCAGAAAATCATCTTAAATGACAAAAGAAACAAATCTACAGATGCAAAAATCACAAGGTAAAAATTCAAACAATTACTAACTACTAAGAACTGAAGAGTGAGAACAATAAATGAGGTGACTCCTTTAAAAATGATAAACTGTACTTGCTTTGCAATCTTGCCTAAGGAAGAATCACATAGAGTGAAGTCATTCAGTCCTGTCTCACTCTTTGTGACATTTTGGACTGTAGCCCAGTAGGCTCCTCTGTTCATGGAATTCTGCAGGTAAGAATACTGGAGTGGGTTACCATTTCCTTCTCCAAGGCATCTTCCCAACCCAGGGATCAAACCTGGGTCTCTCCCATTGCAGGCAATGCTATTCTTGTATGTGATTTTGTCTTCCTCCCTGCAGTTTTGCCTAAGGGGAAAGCCACATACAAGAATAGTTTTATTTGCAGCTCATTATTATCAGTGGACATTTATTTGGCTTACCCATGATTGTAATCTTGTAAGGATTAATTAAATAGACAGGATACTTACTCTTTGCTGCTGCTGCTAAGTTGCTTCAGTCGTGTCTGACTCTGCAACCCACAGACGGCAGCCCATTGGGCTCTGCTATCCTTGGGATTCTCCAGGCAAAAACACTGGAGTGGGTTGCCATTTCCTTCTCCAGTGCATGAAAGTGAAAAGTGAAAGTGAAGTCGATTAGTCGTGTCTGACTCAGCGACCCCATGGACTGCAGCTTACCAGGCTCCTCAGTCCATGGTAGTTTCCAGGCAAGAGTACAAGAGTGGGATGCCATTGCCTTCTTCATACTTACTCTTTAGAAGACTATAAAGAGATGTATTCTTTCTATAAACTTCTTTTCTATGCTAAGTTTGATATGTTGGACAAATTTTCTGTATTACTGTGGAATATAATAAAATAATAACATTTTCTCCTCTTGTTACAGATGAGATAAAATTCTCCCTCTGGCTTTGAGAGACAGCCTTTAAATACTAGAATCCACTACCATGGTTTAGTTGATTCTTTGAGGAGTCATGAAGCATATCTTCAGTTATCACAGTCAGTCACAATGTGACTGAGTGTGTATAAGAAAAAAAAAGGGATTTGAGGAACAAATAGCATAGTTCGGTTCAGTTCAGTTCAGTCGCTCAGTCGTGTCCAACTCTTTGTGACCCTATGAATTGCAGCACGCCAGGCCTCCCCTGTCCATCACCAACTCCCGGAGTTCACTCAGACTCACACCCATCGAGTCAGTGATGCCATGCAGCCATCTCATCCTTTGTCGTCCCCTTCTCCTCCTGCCCCCAATCCCTCCCAGCATCAGAGTCTTTTCCAGTGAGTCAACTCTGCATGAAGTCGCCAAAGTACTGGAGTTTCAGCTTTAGTATCATTCCTCCCAAAGCAATCCCAGGGCTGATCTCCTTCAGAATGGACTGGTTGGATCTCCTTGCAGTCCAAGGGACTCTCAAGGGTCTTCTCCAACACCACAGTTCAAAAGCATCAATCAATGTATAAAAGGGAAAGAGGAGAGAATAGCAGTATGGAGAGGACGCTAAAGTTCTATCTAGACCTGTAACTGCTTCATCCTCATCTGTTAACTATTTCTTTAGAAAGCTGGCTTTTTCCCTGTTGTGTCCTCAGCACCTAGCATACTGCCTTAATTAAGTATACTGCATTGAATTAAATTGAATTGAACTGATTACTATTCATTGCTTTTTTTTTTAATACAGTTTTCAATCGCTGATCTCATATACATGGTAAATGTTGGCATATCCCACACTGCAAACTTTGGCTCGCTTAGGTATAGTCAGAAACCATTTATATACATCTGTAGTCTTGTCATTGTTCAGATAACGTGATTTAAAACAGGAAAGCACAAACTATAAAAATATGTAATGATAAAGATCTTGGATGTCAGCAGAAAAAATTTTCATATTTTATATGATACATTTTAAAAAGAACTTGCATACTTTTCTCTTTGTTTCTTGTGATCCTCAGAAAGGCTCAATGTGAGAATTATAAAAGAAATCAAATTACCAAGGTCATGTAGCTATAAACTAAACAAACTAAAATGAGATATCTTGCCTCTTATTGTTTTATGAAACTAAAAAGTGAAGGGTTTATTTCAATGCACAAAAATGTTAGCACTTTTAAAATTTAATAGATTATTTTCCAATTATAGGCTGTTTCTCAGTATTCATTATTCTTTTCTTTTAAGGTGGAGTTCCAAAATAACAAATTACTTAGATTCTATATATTTGTATCACATTCATTACAAATTTATGGTACATATAGTACTTCTGTCATAATAACCTGTGGACTTCATGCTAGTTACTAATTTTATTTCGTAAATGTCAATGGCTTATTTATGTGAAATGAATCTTTTTTGGGGGGTGGTGAGTGGGCTTCCCAGGTGGCTCTAGTGGTAAAGAATCTACCTGTCCAAACAGGAGATTCAAGATATATGGGTTGAGTCCCTGGGTTGAGAAGATACTCTGGAGTAGGAAATGGCAGCCCCCTCCGGTATTCTTGCATGGAAAACCCCATGGACAGAGGAGCCTCACAGTCTGTCATCCATAGGGTTGCAAACAGTTGGACATGATTAAATGAGCGACTTACTTAATCTCTTTTTTTCTTTGTGTACTCTCCTTTTTCTTGATAATATTGATAAGAACAGTGGTCCTGGGGGTAGGGGTGGGGTCAGTGAATGTTGAAACCCACATGAATTCCTCAGTCTAGGCACTGATGATGTTTTCATCTAGTTAGTTCTTTATTGTGGAGGCTGGCCTGTATGTTGAAGATGTTTAGACCTCTGTCCACTTGTGCCAGTAGCACACAACCCCCTGAGTTATAACAACTGAAAAGGTCTCTACGTATTGTCAAATGTCCTTAGTCGGCGAAATAACTCTAGAATGTATGCTGTTAACTGCTTTGTTACCTAGATTTTATGTGCATGTTCCCATTTTTGTTTTATTCATTCTTTAGTATAGATGCAAATGTCATATTTCAGTTGTATTATATCTCTATTCAAAATTTGATTAAAACAGTAGATAAACTAACAATTTTGTTTACACACAGAATATATATTCTAATTTTATATGCATTTTAAATCACTGAATTTCTTTTCCTTCTGTGAACTGCAGTAATGAAATAAATGTTAGGAAGCAAATTGTGTTTGATATGTATAATGAAGTACTGAAGTTAAATTGTTAGAGTAATTGAATTCAATTTTAATGTTAAATGTACATTTTCTAGCTCCTCATTGATTTAAACTAGATAAATTACATAAACAAAAGACAAATTTGTGTTCTCTACTGTTGAGAGTGGGGTAAGGGGAAAGGATCTGGCCACCTGGTAAAGTGTTAAAATTTACAGTAAATGGCAGTAAAGACAGCCTTGTTTGGAATGTTCAGCTGGATGAGCATTATGTCAACACTTTTCTGGTATTTCTTGATGATATCATGTTAATCTGAAGAGCACTTAGCAGATACTAATTATCATCTGGTGAACACTCTTCAGTGGGAAAGGTGAAAATCTATTCGGTAGGTATAATGCCTGCTCAATTGTTAACCTAAACTGCAAGCTACCAAACCTTAATGTTTCGGTGATAGTTTAGGTGTAAAAAAAAACAAATGCTGTGCATTGTTTTATACAATATATATTTCCTAGTGATAACATTATGATTTCTGTTATTTATATTAAGAGTGGGTCAAATAACTTAACTTTGCTTATTGCAGATCATGTTATTGTGTGATTACCATATAGCATTTAAAATACAAACTTCCAGATTGCTGTTCATATGATTTTAAGCTATTATTTCATTTTCAGAAAAAGTAATAAATATTCATTATATTTCTGTGAAAGTTTAATGGTTTAAAACTAATGCATATTTTGATAATCATAGTAGGCATTCTTAAATGAGCAAATTTTAAGCATCATATGTGAGATAGAGTACATTAATACCTATCTCAACTTCAGCTGTTTCTCTTTGTTGATTCCTTTTTCTCCAACAATGTATCCAAAACAAGTCCCGATTTCTTGAAATTTTCACTTCAATATCTGGACTTGGCACACGTTCATTATGATTTTTGGATTGTTATTGACTCTGTTACCAGTATCCCGATATCCAATAAATATTTTTATAGATTTTGATTAAAAATGTATGTATTGGATTAAACTTTTCCTGTATCTTTTTTCTATCTTCTTAGGAATGACTTAAAAAATCTATTACACTTTATCATTTTCATTACTGCAACATAAATGTTGTTAGCTCTTCCTATGTGAACACTTATTTATTCCTGTATGAGTACTTCCTATATAACACTTATTCCTGGCTTGTTTTATATATCTCCATGCTCTCTTCTGTAATTGGTTGGGGAAGATTCATACTTAGCTGTGTCCCAAGATATGGCAGAAATAATTCTATATTGAAGTGAAGATGCATGCGTGTGTGCTTAGTCACTTGGTAGTGTACGACTCCTTGAGACGCCATGGACTGTAGCCTGCCAGGCTCCTCTGTTCATGAGATTTTCTAGGCAAGAATACAGGAGTTGCCATGCCCTCCTCCAGGGGATCTTCCCGACCCAGAGATGGAACCTGGGTCTCCTGCATTGCAGGCAGATTCTTTACCGTCTGAGCCAACAGGGAAGCCTGAAGTGAAGATGAGTGTTGATTTATTATTTAATCCTGTTCAGGCTTATTGTCACTCTATAAAAGTATCCTGATTCTGTAACTTGATCTGAAATTCATTGTATTACTTTATGCCTAAACTTCTGGGCATCTAGCCTAATGAGATGGAAGGATTTCCTAGAGAGTTCACAAAGCATCCCAAAATGAACTTTTCCATTCTTAAAGAATTTTCAAAAGAGAATTAAATTCTACTATTAATGATGCTTTGTCAACAATGAGGAAGAAATAATAGATGAATTATAACCCCATATCTTAAATAACACTGTCCAATGAATTCAGTATAAATTCTTCCCCTACATTATCAGATGATTTGAAAAAAGCTCCACATTTTTGAACCTATCTGAGCCAACTCACCCAACTACATGAAATTTCTATAGTATTTACACTTGTCAAACTATTGCTTGAGGTAAAAGGGTTCTTATGGCAAATAAATTCAATAGCAACAATAAAACAACCTGCTAATATGTATCCTTCTTCAGCAGGCATCACCATTTCAGTGTCCCTTAGTAATTTAATTACATTCTAGTCTTAGAAAATGCCACCTTGTCTTAAATGTGACCATTTTGTAATCAGAGGTCTGAACTGCGTGGTGGGAGGATATAGCAAATACTACTAGATCTATAAATCTGTATACTATATTGTATAGATCATATACTACTTATGGAGCTGTATCCGTAGACCCTCAAATGAGCCCTCATACTGATTAATCTGGAGTGCCTAAAGAAATATTGTTTCTTTATTAAAAACGGTCCTCCCCTGCCTTCTGTCTCTCACACACACAACAGTGCCTCCTGTCTGAAAAAAAAAATAAAAAAATTTAAGATAAATGTATAAAGGGTGAGATGAATGGATGAGATGAGATGGTTCGATGGCATCACCTACTCAGTGGTCATGATTTTGAGCTAACTCTGGGAGATAGTGAAGGCCAGGGAAGCCTGGAGTGCTGCAGTCCATGGAATCACAAAGAAATGGACATGACTTAGTGACTGAACAACAAGGAAATGTATAAACTATAGAGTCCTCTCTACATAGGAATTGTAAAGTAAGATAACTTGATTTTTAATTGTGAAAGAAAATAAATCAACAAATGTGTTACAGATATAAATTAGAATTTTAAGTAAGACTGGAGTTTATCAAATTCAAATCGTGGTAGTAGGGCTTGGTACACTAATGTTTGAAGTGGTTTTTGAGTCCTGAGATGACCTTGATGCAAGACCACAGTGGTAACAGGACTTTTTAATAAATTCAATGACAAAACCTAAGAGGCTAGATTGTACATATTTTTATGTAAAAATTCAGAAATGGGTTTAAATAAAATATGCCTAATGTGGAAATGTGCTTTTATATAGTCAATTATTTGTAGCCAAAATATCATGATGTCTGCAAAATAAAAAAAAAATAATAATGTGCTGAAATTTTTCTAAATAAAACGCTTTTCTATAGTCAGTCATCTTTTTGAGGAAGAGATTTAATGTTTTCCTGGACTGTATCCTTTAGTACAAAGGAAAGTTGTTTTGAAGAAATAGGAGAGAAATGTTTAATTGTAAGGATATAACTAAATATATAAATAGTATATATTTTGGCTTTTATTGTATTGTTTTGAAAATATATTTTTGTAAAATAGATATTTTGCAATTGTGTATTAATAGATTGCTAATCTGATTTTTATGACATGTAATTCATAGGACAAACAAGATCTGCATACTGCATAAAGCTTCTTTTGTTTAAAACAATCTCTCGGTTCAAAAAAAAAAAAATCAATGTGAAACTGATAAAGAAGAGACATAGTGGTCAGCAATACATAATATGCCCCTTTTAAGATACAGTACACCCTTGCAAGTTAAAATATGTTCCCAGGCTACGCTTTCTTGTATACATTCACAAGAGAATTTCTAGTAAATAGGAGTCGATTTTAATGTCTCATTACTCTTTCCATACTTTTTCTATTTTGCCAAAGGATCTTCACATAGGCATAAGAAATCCTCTGGTGAGTTCTGCTGGGGTTCCCTACAAGAAAATAATTCATGAGTTCATCAATCTTTTAGTCCCTTCAATTTATCTGGAGAGTTATGGATAGCATGCTGGGTAGCAGTACATGGAACAGATCATCTTGAAAAATAATGCCATCTCCATAATGGGGAAGTTGCTATTTCCCAGTGGGAGTGAGCTGTTTAGGCTCTGTAGATATGGTCCTATTGCAGATTGCTGCTGGCAGAGAAAATCACATTTTTCTTGGTTTCCCATATTACTTTAAAAGTATTTAAGTGACCGAGACTTTAGTTATGCCCCAAATAGTACATATAGTCAGTATAAAAGTCCTAATAAAAATGGACAAAAGGAAGGGATTTCATAGTTAAATGTGTCATTCTCTTATTAAAACTTTCTAACATATGAAGGTATTACAGGATTCTAAGATTATTAAATAACGTTTTACATTGTGTATGCTGTTTCTGTAGACACAGTGGCAAACAAGAAAGTTGGCTTCCTTGGTGGCTCAGATGGCAAGAATCTGTTGGCAATGCAGGATCCCTGGGTCAGAAAGATCTCATGGAGAAGGGAGTGAAAATCCACCCCAGTATTCTTGCCTGGAGAATTCCATGGACAGAGGACCTTGGCAGGCTACTGTCCATGGAATCGCAAAGAGTTGCGCATGCTTGAGTAACTAACACACACACGTACTGTGTCTGTAGACACAATGCAAACAAGAAAATAGTCTTCATTGGCTTGTTTTGTATATTTCTTTTAGGTTTGATTATTTATTACTTGAAAGTATGGATTTGTATTTCATTGTCCCTAATTAAGCAAAATAACTGTTAAATTACCAATTATTTAAACAAACTATCATTTTTCTTTTCCTGAATGTCACAATATCTGTGTATATGTTGATATAAAAAACCATTTTCTTCTCCTTAAGTAGAGAGAAAAATAATTAGTTGAAATTCAAAGGTAGCATATTAGTCTGAGTTCTCGAGAAAAATAGAATCAGTGGAATATATGTGTGTGTGTGTGTGTGTATATATAAAATATATATACTGTACATATGTGTATATCTTGTTTGAGTGTATCCATCAGTTTATCTATTGTTCTGTACCCACCAATGTTGCAGTCTTTAGGAGAATACTTTCTTTGGAAACATACAATCTTTGTTCTTAATACTTTCAAACAATTGGATGAGGCCCACTCATTTTATGGCTCATCTACTTTACGGAGTCTACTGATTTAAATTCCAATCACACTTGAAAAGTACCTTCATCATAAACTCTGACTGGCTTTAACCAAACAACTAGACACCATAGTCCAGCCATGTTGAGACGTAAGATTAACAGACTCAAGTAGTAAAAGTAGATTTTGCCATCTCTGATATCCATGCACATCTCCCAAATATTGAATGGAAGATTGGGAGTATATCTAAGAAACCCGATATTAAAATGAATCTGACTTTTTCTAGGAAATATGGTGTATTATTTCTTTATGGTTCTTTTTAACAAGTACTTCTTTGCCTGAAACTGTATTTCTTCTTTCTTTTTTCCCCTATTTAAACTCAATTTAAACTTCAGTATAAATGTTAAGTTTTATTTACTGTTCCATCCTCACATTAATCTCTCAACCAATGTTCACAGGTAATTATTCATATACGATAAAAGTAGCATGTTAACACAAAAATGCATATAAATGTATATACAATTAGATTGTGTTTCTTTTTGTCCGAACATATTTATTTAAGGCAAATAATTAGCATGCTTTTTAAACAGAAAAGTAAGAATTCCTTTCTGTGAGGTTATTTCCCATGCTTATACATTTATCCCTTTAATAAATGACCAGAAGTATAATATTATAATGCATTAAGGAAATTATTATATATTTGATAAATATATTCATTTAAAATATGATTCTGTTTCTTCTATCAAGGTCACTAATCTATGAATTTTTATTTTTTATTATTTTTTTAAATTTTATTTTTACTTTATTCTACTTTATAATACTGTATTGGTTTTGCCATACATTGACATGAATCAGCCACAGGTGTACACGAGCTCCCAATCCTGAAACCCCCTCCCACCTCTCACCCCATATCATCTCTCTGGATCATCCCCGTGCACCAGCCCCAAGCATCCTGTATCCTGTATAATTAACAAAGAAATGCAAACTTTAAATGATACAATAGACCAGTTAGACCTAATTGATATCTATAGGACATTTCACCCCAAAACAATGAATTTCACCTTTTTCTCAAGTGCACACGGAACCTTTTCCAGGATAGATCACATCCTGGGCCATAAATCTAACCTTGATAAATTCAAAAATATAAAAAATTAAAAAAATAATAAAAATAAAAATCATTCCAAGCATCTTTTCAGACCATAATACACTAAGGTTAGATCTCAGTTACAGGAGAAAAACTATTACAAATTCCAACATTTAGAGGCTGAACAACACCCTTCTGAATAACCAATAAATCACAGAAGACATCAAAAAGAAATCAAAACATGCATAGAAATGAATGAGAATAAAAACACAACTACCCAAAACCTGTGGGACAGTGCTAAGAGGAAAGTTCATAGCAATACAGGCGTACCTCAAGAAACAAGAAAAAGACAAATAAATAACCTAACTCTACACTTAAAGCAACTAGAAAAGGAAGAAATAGAGAACCCCAGAGTTAGTAGAAGAAAAGAAATCCTAAAAATTAGGGCAGAAATAACTGCAAAAGAAGCAAAAAGACCATAGCAAAAATCAACATAGCAAAAAGCTGGTTCTATGAATTTTTATTACCCTGTGAGTTTAAATACTAGACCAGTCACTCATTAATTTATTCAACAGATATTTATTTTTTATCTCTAGAAATTTTAACAAAATTATGAGGAATAGTTTTAGAAAAGCTAGTTAAATGTTTTATGAATGCATAGATATCTTTAAAATTGCTCAAATTCATTAGATTTTCTTATTGCTATATAAACAAATTCATATGCTTTCCTTGGGAAGATGAAAATTTCTGAGATACTTATTAGGAACTTTTATTTATTCAGTTTGTGTGTGTGTGTTAGGACAGATTCAGAATGAGAGAACCTCTCCAGTTATAGAGGCTCTTTGGTACTCTTTGAACATTATTTAAAAATACTTGGTTCCATTTATGAAACAATAAGGTTATAGGCCAGCACCTATAAAGTATTCAAGTCCATTATTTATAGTATCATTAATTGTGCCTTTTTTTCTTTTCACAAGGCATTCTGTGTGTTTTCAACTATAGTTATTAAATTTTAAATTATATGGTTATTTGTGGTAATATTTACCCAATGCCAGTCTCACTCACTAGACTTCTATAGCGCAAGGACCAAAGGTTACCCGTATTTACTCCACATGTACCACAGGGCCTAGCACATAGTAACTTTTAATTAAATTTGAGAATGGATTATACATATTTTATAGGTTTAGAGAGCAAAGACAAGAGGAATAAATTAATCTGTTGACATCCACAGAACTAGGAAATGGAAGAGATTGGCTTTCTGAGTGTTTGGCTGTGAAGTTTATAGTGTTCTTTTACTATGTCTTGCTGACTCTCTTTCTGTCTGTCCTTAGGCAAAAATTTTGTTAATAATACATGGGATGAAAAGTTTTATCATTTGTCATGGGTTAAATAATATTCAAGACATGCTTTATTTGGAAGAACAATAAAAGACTTATGCTTGTAAATTAAATAGAACAAGAGAAATGGATTTATTGCTATTTTTGTGTAGACTGTCTGTGCTAGGGTTTTCAACAGTAATCTACATTTGCCTAAAACCTGCAGTATCTGCCATCTGACTGCTTTCCTTGCTACTGCTCTTCTACCCTGACCCTCCAACAGTCTTTTCTTAACACAGCAGCAAAATGTTGAACAATCCTTTTTAAAAGGGTAAAACAGAAAATGTCAATCCTTTTCTCAAACTCTTCTAATTGCACTCTCATCAGATGTACAATCCAAAGACTTTAAAATGACTCCAAAGGCCCTGTATGACCTGCCTGCCATTTATTTGATTTCATCTCCTACTGCTCTGCCTCTTATTTTTGCCTTCCTAGCTAACCATGCTCTTGTCTAAAGACCTTTGTACATGTTACTCAATCTTGAAACATTGTTTCCCTCATCATCCTCATGGCTTGCTCCCTTACCTGCTTCTGTCTTTTAATCAAGGATTATACTTTAGTGACTAGCACTTATCACTGCTTGACATATTATGTATTTCTATATATTTGTTTGTTTACTGTTGGATGTAGAGTATAAGCTCATAAGGGGAGGGGTTTTGTTTGTTACTGCATGCCTGGCACTTAAAAAGGCATCTGATGCAAAGTATGCAGTAAAAATCTGTTGAATGAATGAATGGATATTTGAGAGAAGGTTTAATAAGTGTGTAGAGAATCCCAGGGACGGGGGAGCCTGGTGGGCTGCTGTCTATGGGGTCACACAGAGTTGGACATGACTGAAGCGACTTAGCAGCAGCAGCAGCATTCTATTCATAGCTCTTGTGTTTTTGTGTATTAGTTGCTTAGTTGTATCGGACTCCTTGAGACTCCATGGAATATAGTCTGCCAGGATCCTCTGTCCATGGAATTCTCTAAGCAAGAATACTGAAGTGGGTTGCCATTACCTCCTGCAGGGAATCTTCTTGACCCAGGGATTGAATCCAGGTCTCCTGCATTGCAGGCAGATATTTTTTACTGTCTGAGCCACTGGGAAAGCCCGTATTCATAGCTCTAGATACTTCAGACTTATTCCTTACAGTAAGCTCTGATATCTGAACTAAAGAATTTGAGTAATTTTAGCTTAATTACTGACAGAAATAAAAATACTCAGTGAAACTCAATTTAAACATCTAAATTTCCATCCAAAGTTGTTTATTCTTTGACAATGAGCAATCACCTAAATATGCTTTCTTTTCTCAAAAATAAAATGATACTAAAGCAATTTTAAAACTCTCTTTTATTCAATTAATTGAGAAATAGTGTTAATTAAGATAACTGTACATGTCCCTGTACTATAGAATTGTTTTTGTAGAATATATGTAACATATTTGTTTCAGAGTAAGATTTTGATAACTAACACGTATTTGCATTTGCAATGAGTCAAGGAAAATGTAGACTGTAATTTAATGATCAAATCAAACTCTTCTTTCACAGTAAATGGTCTAGTGACATCTACTCCATCTTTTTTCCACCTGAACCAAAGAGAGTGTCAAGTAGTGATTAAGAGCATAAGCTCAGAGTAGGACTATTGAATTTGATTATGGCTCATACACCCACTGGCTGAGTAATTTGGGGCAAGTGTTTTGTTTTATTTATTTTTAATTTCTCTGTCTTCATTTTAATTTGTTTGTAGTGAGGATGGAGAAACTAGCACCTGTGTAATTTCATGCCATGAAGATTAAATGAATCAATATAGCTAAAGTGCTTACAAGAGTGCCCAGCTGACAAAAGCATTCTTTGTTAGCTGTTATCTGCCCTATATTTTATAGCATTTAATTTCCACTCTTACACAATAAGAAAGTATTGTGAAAGTATTTTTGAAAGTATATGGTATTTGAATCTAAGATAAAAATAAAGCTAAGTTCAGTTAGTGATATTTATGAACGTCTCAAAAAATGCTTAATACCTTTAATCATTTTAATGTGGTTTTTGCTAATATATATAATGAAAATATTTCTCCATTTTCTTATTACTGATGAAATTTTAATGCATGGAAAATTATTAAAATACTATCGAGTTTTGTATTAAAACAAATTGACAGTGAATATGGAGTGGACAAAGGGTCTTTTGAATTTCATTTTGTCATTCAGTGAACGTTTATTGATCACTTACTTTGTGATGAGCTTTGTGCTAATATTTGGGTTACAAAATAAATAATGCAAACGAAAGAATATTAATAAATAATAATACTTAAGTCTTTTGAAAGCCTATTCGTATTTGATAAAGGCACCATTAAGTGGATACGAAAAGTTCTAAAGTAAAAAATGATCAACCTATTTCTCACAGTGAACAGACAAAGCTTCACAGAGAAGGCAATACTGAAGCTGAGTTTTAAATAAGTAAGAATTCTTTGCTGCTGCTGCTGCTGCTGCTAAGTCGCTTCAGTAGTGTCTGACTCTGTGCGACCCTGTGGACAGCAGCCCACCAGGCTGATCTGTCCACGGGATTTTCTAGGCAAGAATATTGGAGTGGGTTGCCATTTCCTTCTCCAAGAATTCTTTAGGTAGGCTAAAGGGAAAAGGATTCTAAGACAGAGATGCAGGAAATGGAGATATAAAATAAAAGCACAATTTGGGGTCAATTAAAGTTATTACATTATTATTAGGGTATAATATGTGGAGGAGTCATGGCAAGAAATGAGGTTTGAAAACAAGACAAGGACACTGTCATAAAGGTCTTTAAAAGACTGGCAATTGTTAGATTTCATTGTTGTCTCTGAATTGTTCCAAGCATCAGAATGATCTGGTCAAGATTATATTTTGGAAAACTCAAGATGGAAAGAAAAAGCAAATGACTAGAAGTTGGATTGTTAGTTTCTAAGTGTTAATCACTTAGTCATGTTTGACTCTTTGTGACTCTATGGACTGTAGCCCTCAGGGTTCCTCAGTCCATCGGATTCTCCAGGCAAGAATAATGGAGCAGGTTACCATTCCCTTCTCTAAAGGATCTTTCCAACCCAGAAAATGAACCTGGGCCTCCTAGAGATTCTATACCATCTGAGCCACCAAAGGTTATTGCAAACAGCCAATGGGCAGATAAAATCAATTTTATTTCATTGAATGGGATAAAACACTTTTTATAAAAGATAACTAGTTCATCTAATTGTAAAAATGAAATTTAAATATTTTAAGGGAGAAAGCACTTTCTGACAAATACTGATAAGTATTTAGTTGAATTCAGTTCAGTTCAGTTGCTCAGTCGTGTCCGGCTCTTTGCGACCCCATACATGCCAGGCCTCCCTGTCCACCTCCAACTCCCAGAGTTCACTCAGACTAACATCCATTGAGTCAGTGATGCCATCCAGCCATCTCATCCTCTGTTGTCCCCTTCTCCTCCTACCCCCAATCCCTCCCAGCATCAGAGTCTTTTGAAGGAGTCAACTCTTCGCATGAGGTGGCCAAAGTACTGGAGTTTCAGCTTTAGCATCATTCCTTCCAAAGAAATCCCAGGGCTTATCTCCTTTAGAATGGACTGGTTGGATCTCCTTGCAGTCCAAGGGACTCTCAAGAGTGTTCTCCAACACCACAGTTCAAAAGCATCAATTCCTCGGTGCTCAGCCTTCTTCACAGTCCAACTCTCACATCCATACATGACCACAGGAAAAACCATAGCCTTGACTAGATGGACCTTAGTCGGCAAAATAATGTCTCTGCTTTTGAAAATGCTATCTAGGTTGGTCATAACTTTTCTTCCAAGGAGTAAGCGTCTTTTAATTTCATGGCTGCAGTCAACATCTGCAGTGATTTTGGAGCTCCCCAAAATAAAGTCTGACACTGTTTCCACTGTTTCCCTATCTATTTCCCATGAAATGATGGGACCGGTTGCCATGATCTTCATTTTCTGAATATTGAGGGTTTTTTTCATTTTATTTTTTTTTCATTTTATTTTATTTTTTTTTTTTGTTTTTTTTTTTTTTAAAATATTTATTTATTTATTTTAAATTACAATACTGTATTTGTTTTGCCATACATTGACACGAATCAGCCATAGGTGAACACAATCTCCCAATGCCGAATATTGAGATTTAAGCTAACTTTTTCGCTTTCCTCTTTCACTTTCATCAAGAGGCTTTTTAGTTCCTCTTCACTTTCTACCATAAGGGTGGTATCATCTGTATATCTGAGGTTATTTATATTTCTCTCGGCAATCTTGATTCCAGCTTGTGTTTCTTCCAGTCCAGCGTCTCTCATGATGTACTCTGAATATAAGTTAAATAAACAAGATGACAATATACAGCCTTGATGTACCCCTTTTCCTCTGGAACCAGTCTGTTGTTCCATGTCCAGTGCTAACTGTTGCTTCCTGACCTGCATACAGATTTCTCAAGAGGCAGGTCAGGTGGTCTGGTATTCCTATCTCTTTCAGAATTTTCCACAGTTTATTGTGGTCCACACAGTCAAAGGCTTTGGCATAGTCAATGCAGCAGAAATAGATGTTTTTCTGGAACTCTCTTAGTTTTTCCATGATCCAGCACATGTTGGCAATTTAATCTCTGGTTCCTCTGCCTTTTCTAAAACCAGCTTGTACATCAGGACATTCACGGTTCACGTATTGCTGAATCCTGGCTTGGAGTTTTTGAACATTATTTTACTAGCATGTGAGGTGAGTGCAATTGTGTGGTAGTTCAATTGTGTGATAGTTTGAGCATTCTTTGGCATTGCCTTTCTTTGGTATTGGAATGAAAACTGACCTTTTCCAGTCCTGTGGCCACTGCTGAGTTTTCCAAATTTGTTGTCATATTGAGTAATTGATAATTAATATTTTGATTTCTTATTTTGAAACTTGTGTTTCATTTGTATTAGCTATTAATTTGCTTTCATCTGATATTTCATTCTTTACAATATCTGCTGCTGCTGTTGCTAAGTCACTTCAGTCGTATCCGACTCTTAGCGACTCCATAGACAGTAGCCCACCAGGCTCCCCCATCCCTGGGATTCTCCAGGCAAGAACACTGGAATGTGTTGCCATTTCCTTCTCCAATGCATGAAAGTGAAAAGTGAAAGTGAAGTCGCTCAGTCATGTCCTACTCCTAGCGACCCCATGGACTGCAGCCTACCAGATTCCTCCATCCATGGGATTTGCCAGGCAAGAATATAATATCTAGTTTTTGTCAATAATTTTCTGAAACTTAGGTTGAGAGAGAAAGTTATAAAACTTAGTTCTAGAAACATACTAGAAGTCTAGAATTTAGAGTTGCTTTGATTAATAGAGTATTTACTTAGCAATTTTGTTTAATGAAATGTTGCTATCATATTTCATCACTGGATATGCAGAGAATTTAATGCCACGTTAAAATATTTATCTCATCTCTATGTATTTCTCCTATATTTAAAATTGATATTCAGATCTTCTAAATGAATTCTATTTTTATTTTCTTATAGCCAATAGAATTCTTCTATGTTATTTTGAAATAATATGATTTAATAGCTGATGTGTTTGTATACTGTATTTGCAAAATCTAATTTAATAAAATATAATTTTATGCCATAGTATGCTAAAATGTGATGCCATCTGTTAGGAATTATTTTTGGTGCTACATCACTATCATTGACTCAAAAGCTTACTAGAACTTGTGACATAGAGGAATCTTCTTTGCTTACGTAACTCATACTGTTCCAGTTGAAGTATCATTATAAGTCGTTTCATCCTGTGGATTTCTTTAATAAATTTTAGTTAATTTACTTAATACATTATTTAATATCTATTCATTCTAATTATTCCTCAACCAATTAGAAAACTTTATCAGGCTTAGTGACCAGCATGGAAATTAAGACAACATACAGTTGATCCTTACTATTTTATTTCCAAATATTATTCCATATTTGAAGATTCTCTTTATTTGTAGCCCCCAAAGTGATACTCAGGGCACTTCACTGTCATTTGCATACAAGTGCAGATTAACAAAAATTTTTACACATTCCCAGGTGAGGTCAAAAGAGAAGATGTCCTGTCTTTATGTTTTAGCTTTCATACTGTAAACAAGTGTCCTTTTTGCAGTCTATTTATGGTCTCATCTTTTCCATTATTTTTGTTCTTGATTTCACTGTTTAAAATGCCCTCCAAGCATAATGTTGAAGTGTTCCTACATATTCCTTGGTAGAAAACACTGTGATGTATCTTACAGAGAAAATGCATGGTGTAGATAAGTTTCATTCAGGCATGAGTATTAGGGCTGCTGGCTGAGAGTTCAGTGCATTAATGAGGGTTCAACTCATGTTAACGTTGTGAGCATTAATGCCTTAAATGCTAAAGGATCTTTAATCAGAAACTCACATACACACAAAGGTGATGTATTTATTCAGTTCAGTTTAGTCGCTCAGTCGTGTCCGACTCTCTGCGACCCCATGAATCACAGCACGCCGGGCCTCCCTGTCCATCACCATCTCCCGGAGTTCACTCAGACTCACGTCCATCGGGTCCGTGATGCCATCCAGCCATCTCATCCTCGGTTGTCCCCTTTTCCTCCTGCCCCCAATCCCTCCCAGCATCAGTCTTCCAATGAGTCAACTCTTCGCATGAGGTGGCCAAAGTACTGGAGTTTCAGCTTTAGCATCATTCCTTCCAAAGAAATCCCAGGGCTGATCTCCTTCAGAATGGACTGTTGGATCTCCTTGCAGTCCAAGGGACTCTCAAGAGTCTTCTCCAACACCACAGTTCAAAAGCATCAATTCTTCTGTGCTCAGCCTTCTTCACAGTCCAACTCTCACATCCATACATGACTACTGGAAAAACCATAGCCTTGACTAGATGGACCTTAGTCGGCAAAGTAATGTCTCTGCTTTTGAATATACTATCTAGGTTGGCCATAACTTTCCTTCCAAGGAGTAAGCGTCTTGGGTGATGAAAATTCTGTGACCAAAGATCCCCATGAACCCAGCTTTGTATTTCCCCAATAAGCAGTGGTTCACTATTTGCTGATTCATTTGGTTTCAGCAAGTTAATTGAACATAAAAACAACATGAATAATAAGATTTAACTTTATTTACAATTTCCAGCTAGTAACTTTGGCTGTACAAGGTAGAAGATGCATAAGCGATATTTTGCTTTCATGCATAATATATTAAGCAACGTTAAAAATATGTGTAAATTCATACTGTTGAGTAGAAAATTCCTGAATCATTTATCATCCCATGTAGAGCAGATAGAATAAGATTACAGAAACTAACAGATCTAAAATTTCTTATTCTCTTGAATAGTTAAAATAAGATATAAAAATGTCAGAGAGGATAAGTTATAAAAAAGTGTATGTCTCAAAATTAATAACTGAAAAACTAAGTCATTTGTAGCAATCTTGATGCAGTAACTCTCCCTTGCATTCTGGAATATAATTTTAAATATGGATAATAAGGAACTCACATGTATATGTAAAATTTTTCTAACACTTGTTGTTACCAAAACAAAATAAAGCAAGAACATTGAATAAAATATATTATTAATGAGGAACATAGACTTAACTTGAGATCAGAGACTAAATATGGTGTACTGGAAAATCAGATTAAGAAGCTATACTTAGGTAAATCTGAAAGGATAAATCTAGCTTTCCCTATTAATCTCCTATTAACCTAAAACAAAGAGGATTTAATTTCCAATTCAAACTTAAAAACTTTGAGAAAATATATACTAATAACACAAATATATTTATCCAGACGTCACATAATACAGAAATTAATGTACTTACTTTTAGAAAGAGTGTGAAGTGACATAAAGCAATTATATAAGTAATATAATATTTGAGATTCTTAATGCATATAATTAGATAATGAGAGTTAATATTTATAGTGGATATAAGCCAGTAAATTTATATACATAACAGACCTCATTTTTCTACATTGTTATAATTGTAATCAAGTTGTGGTTTTGTTTTTGTACTTTTTTATTGGAAAAATAACTCTAATTAGTTGTAGTAGCAAACGTACTTGAATAGTAACACAGAAATGTGACTCTGACAGACTCAGCCCCCAAATCTAATAGTAAAAACAGACTCATAAACCTTTCTTAACATTCTAGATTATTTCCTATTTAGCCCTCAGAATACCCATATGAGATAGATACTATTAAAACTTATTCATATGCCTATCTAAGACTTACCTTTGAAAGAATTGAAGTAACATTTGTATGGTTAGTGTTTGTAAGGACATGTTCAGTGATTTTAGTTGAGACAAGAAGTGCACTTTCATGGTATATAAATAATCTGATATGATTTACATGGCCTATTTTCATTAATACAACTGAATCATTCTATATCATTGTAAATACTATCAGAGTCATACAGAGATATACAACATGTTACTGAAAAGTATTTTAAGATATAAAAATAATGAAAAATAAGGGCAAATGTTATTTATCAATACACTTAATCTTAATTTATAGTTCACTCATTTATCTGTTATGATAGCATGTTTATATGAGTATTATTAGCATGACTTTAATCATATAACGGTTTTCAAATACAATATTAAAGCAATCTTTGTCTTTCTAGACATATATTACTTTATAGAAACATAACATTATGTGCTGGGAATTTAATATGTTACAGGAATATTTACAGTTAAATTATTTAATTCACTTCCAAGCAGAGCTGCTGCTGCTGCTGCTGCTGCTGCTGCGTCGCTTCAGTTGTGTCCGACTCTGTGTGACCCTGTAGATGGCAACCCACCACGCTCTGCCATCCCTGGGATTCTCAAGGCAAGAACACTGGAGTGGGTTGCCATTTCCTTCTCCAATGCATGAAAACGAAAAGTGAAAGTGAAGTTGCTCAGTCGTGCCCGACTCTTAGCGACCCCATGGACTCCAGCCCACCAGGCTTCTCTGTTCATGGGATTTTTCAAGTAACAGTACTGGAGTGAGGTGCCCTTGCCTTCTCTGCCAAGCAGAGCTAGTGCCCTCTTTATCTATAGCTATAACTCTTTGCAGTTGTGTAAGGCATGTCAGCGGAGAAGGCAAGGGCACTCCACTTCAGTACTCTTGCCTGGAAAATCCCATGGGCGGAAAAGCCTGGTAGGCTGCAGTCCATGGGGTCGCTAAGAGTCTGACATGACTGAGTGACTTGACTTTCACTTTTTATTTTCATGCATTGGAGAAGGAAATGGCAACCTACTCCAGTGTTCTTGCCTGGAGAATCCCAGGGACGGGGGAGCGTGGTGGGCTGTTGTCTACGGGGTCACACAGAGTCGGACATGACTGAAGTGACTTAGCATGGCATAGCAAGGCATGTCAGAAATGAGGCAGAGTTAGAATTTCAGCTTTATCATTTACTAATTTAATAACCTTAGCAATACAATTTACTTGTCTATGCTTTGTTTTTTCTCATTATTCAAATGGAAACAAAATATTTCATAACTTTGTGGTAGGGATTAAATTAAAGAATGTTATGTTGATCTAGTAACATAATCTGATACTTAAGTTCCTGATAAGTGTTAGCAGTTACTCTAAATATATTTTATATAAAATGTCATGGGTGAATTATTAGCTCTTGGTATCAGAGATTAATAAACCCATCGAGACCCAATAAAGCGCTATTGAATGAATGAATGAAAGCTCTTACTTATCATTTAGATGTAAAATAAATCCAGATACTTACTTGAATAACTGTGTGCCACTCAGCCCTGGAGATAACACAAAGAACAGGACATATTTGATTTCTGACATCATGGTACTTAAAATCTAATAGAGAAAATAAAGCGAAATATATACATATATGTTTATGTATTTGTATATATTTCATTTTTGGCATATGACTATTAACCAATGCATTGTAGTTTAACATTTTCCATCACAAATCATACTTTTAGCACCTCAATTCATTTTAGTGCAACTAGAAACATGTGGAAATTGCTTGTTTTAAAATAAATAATATCAAGAAGTAAGATGTTAAATTTTCAATTTACTTTGAATAATATATATGTGGCATATAAAGAATAATAACCTATGTAACATCAAGTATATGACAAAGTGATGGGCTTCTCTGGTGGCTCAGTGGTGAAGACTCTGCCTGCAATGCGGGAGATCCAGGTTCAACCCCTAGGTGAGGAATATCCCCAGGAGAAGAGAATGGCCAGCCACTGCAGTATTCTTCCGCAGAGAATTTCGTGGATAGAGGAGCCTGGCGGGCTGAAGACAGTACATGGGGTCACAAAGAGTCAGCCACGACTGAGTGACTAACAGACACGCACAGCATCAAGTGTAGTCCGTGATGCTGACAACATAATAAGTCCACGATTATTTTATTTGTCATCGCCTTGATATTAATGATGTACCTTATAAGCCACATCATTGTTTCTCTCATCTGCAGTTAACTGTTGAAAGGAAATACAAAATGATAGTAATAAAAATAAAAAGGAGAGCCCCAGCTACAAGGGCTTCCCTGGTGGCTCAGAGGTTAAAGCGTCTGCCTCACTGCAGAAAAAAAAATGTTCTCTTCTTTAAACAGTAATTAATATCAACACGAATGCTTACTATATTCTGAGGGTTTTCCAGATTTTGTATCATCTTTGTAAACCCTCACAATAACTCTCTTAAGTAGTGATTACAATTAAACACATTAACAGATAAAGAACTTAAAGTAAAATGAGGCTAAGTAATGTGTCCTCATTCAGAATCTGGCGCTAGAGATAGAATTCAAGTCTTGCTCCAGAGTTTGAATTATTAACCACTTCTGTGTCATACTGTCTGTATAATGGAGTTGTTTCATTTTGGATATTCTAGATGTAGAGGATATTAGGATTCACTAAGTTTGGGTTTAACTCCCTCTTCTTGATATCTTTCTCATTATTGTATTTAAAGACCTAAAATATGTAGAAGAGTAACACATGCAATGACACATTTCTAACTATAAAATACGGTAAAAAAAAAAAAAATCAACAGATTGTTGATAATATGCATTGGATAGATTTATCTTGCAAGTTTAAGGTTTATTATACTGATTAGTCCTTACTCATTAATTATTCAGCAGTTCTATAAAGATTGTTAATCTAAAATCTTAAGTCAAAATAGATCTATGCTGTCATTTTATAAGTTTCATTTTATAATGAAAGTGATTTTAAATTTGAATGATGTCTGAGTAAAGTAACAGCTCAAGAAAAAAAATTACTTCGAGGATTTAAATTGTCTAAAACTCATGTGCTGTGTCCTAAGTCGCTTCAGTCATGTCCGACTCTCTGAAATTCTATAGATGGCAGCCCACCAGGCTCTTCTCTCCATGGGGATTCTTTAGGCCAGAATACTAGAGTGGGTTGCCATGCTTTCCCCCAGGGAATCTTCCCCACCGAGGTATCGAAACCACATCTCTTTTGTCTCCTGCATTGGTGCGAGGTTTCTTTACCTTTAGTGCCACCTGGGAAGCCCACACACATGCTATATCACTCTTATGTGATTTTGCAGATATTGCCTGCTGGTTATAAACCAAGGCACAGCTTCAGACTTGTAACACATCTTGGCAGCCTCTAGGCACTAGTCATAGTAGGTAACAAGAAAAGTATTTATGTGCTCTGTTTCATGAGTTTTGTAGAAGATAAGAAGTTTTACCACATTCTCAGAGTTCAAAAGAAGTGAGAATTTTAGAACAAATATATATATATGTTATAAACATATATATTTGTTATATATATATATATAAAACAATTATATATATATTTGTTCTAAAGTTCTCACATAGAATGAATTAATCAGTGCTGAATTAGCTTACTTACAACTTTGATGGAAAAAGAAAATGGGTATCTGAAGATATGGGTTCTGGCGTTATTTGTGATTTGAATTACACAAGAGAAGACTCTACACATGGACATCACCAGATGGTCAACACTGAAATCAGAGTGATTATATTCTTTGCAGCCTAGGATGGGGAAGCTCTATACAGTCAGCAAAAACAAGACCGAGAGCTGACTATGGCTCAGATCATGAATTCCTTATTGCCAAATTCAGACTTAAATTGAAAAAAGTAGGGAAAACGACTATACCATTCAGGTATGACCTAAATCAAATCCCTTATGGTTATACAATGGAAGTGAGAAAAGGGCCTAGATCTGATAGATAGAGTGCCTGATGAACTATGGATGGAGGTTCATGACATTGTTCAGGAGACAGGGATCAAGACCATCCCCATGGAAAAGAAATGCAAAAAGCAAAATGGCTGTCTGGGGAGGCCTTACAAATAGCTGTGAAAAGAGAAGCAAAAAGCAAAGGAGAAAAGGAAAGATACACTCATCTTAATGCAGATTCCAAAGAACAGCAAGGTAAGATAAGAAAGCCTTCCTCAGCAATGAATGCAGAGAAAGAGAGGAAAACAACAGAATGGGAAAGACTAGAGATCTCTTCAAGAAAATTAGAGATACCAAGGGGACATTTTATGCAAAGATAGGCTCAAAAAGAACAGAAATGGTATGGACCTAACAGAAGCAGAAGATATTAAGAAGAGGTGGCAAGAATACATAGAAGAACTGTACAAAAAAGATCTTCATGACCAAGATAATCATGATGGTGTGATCACTCACTTAGAGCCAGACATCCTGAAATGTGAAGTCAAGGGGGCCTTAGAAATCATCACTACGAACAAAGCTAGTGGAGGTGATGGAATTCTAGTTGAGCTATTTCAAATCCTGAAAGATGATGCTGTGAAAGTGCTGTACTAAATATGCCAGCACATTTGGAAAACTCAGCAGTGGCTACGGGACTGGAAAAGGTCAGTTTTCATTCCAATCCCAAAGAAAGGCAATGCCAAAGAATGCTCAAACTACCACACAATTGCACTCATCTCACATGCTAGTAAAGTAATGCTCAAAATTCTCCAAGCCAGGCTTCAGCAATACGTGAACCATGAACTTCCTGATGTTCAAGCTGGTTTTAGAAAAGGCAGAAGAATCAGAGATCAAATTGCCAACATCTGCTGGATCACGGAAAAAACAATAGAGTTCCAGAAAAACATCTATTTCTGCTTCATTGACTATGTCAAAGCCTTTGACTGTGTGGACCACAATAAACTGTGGAAAATTCTGAAAGAGATGGGAACACCAGACCACTTGACCTGCCTCTTGAGAAATCTGTATGCAGGTCAGGAAACAACAGGTTAGAACTGGAAATGGAACAACAGACTGGTTCCAAAAGGAAAAGGAGTACGTCAAGGCTGTATATTGTCACCCTGCTTATTTAACTTATATGTAGAGTACATCATGAGTAATGATGGGCTGGAAGAAGCACAAGTTGGAATCAAGATTGCCTGGAGAAATATCAATAACCTCAGATAATGCAGATGATACCACCCTTATGGCAGAAAGTGAAAGGAACTAAAAGCCTCTTGATGAAAGTGAAAGAGGAGAGTGAAAAGGTTGGCTTAAAGCTCGACGTTCAGAAAACTAATCGTGGCACTGGTCCCATCACTTCATGGCAGATAGATGGGGAAACAGTGGAAACAGTGTCAGACTTTATTTATTTGGGCTCCAAAATCACTGCAGATGGTGATTGCAGCCATGAAATTAAAAGACGCTTACTCCTTGGAAGATGAACAACCTAGATAGCATTTTCAAAAGCAGAGACATTATTTTGCCGACTAAGGTCCATCTAGTCAACGCTATGGTTTCTCCTGTGGTCATGTATGGATGTGAGAGTTGGACTGTGAAGAAGGCTGAGCACCGAGGAATTGATGCTTTTGAACTGTGGTGTTGGAGAAGACTCTTGAGAGTCCCTTGGACTGCAAGGAGATCCAACCAGTCCATTCTAAAGGAGGTAAGCCCTGGGATTTCTTTGGAAGGAATGATGCTAAAGCTGAAACTCCAGTACTTTGGCTATCTCATACAAAGAGTTGACTCAATGGAAAAGACTCTGATGCTGGGAGGGATTGGGGGCAGGAGGAGAAGGGGACCACAGAGGATGAGATGACTGGATGGCATCACTAACTTGATGGACATGAATTTGAGTGAACTCCGGGAGTTGGTGATGGACAGGGAGGCCTGGCACTCTGCAATTCTTGGGGTTGCAAAGAGTCAGACATGACTGAGCAACTGAACTGAACTGAACTGAATTCATTTAATCTCTAGGACTAATTTTTTTTCTTCTGTTAAAACAAACAAGGAAATCCTCTTTTATAGAGCTATATTTGGTTGACTGTATAAGTATAGCAACAAATACTAGTTTCCAAAAACATACCGTTTTTAGACATTTTCTTGTATTAAAAAAAGCAAATATCTCTATAAAGTTACCATATTTCAATTTCCATTTCCATTCTTCCCATATCCAATTTATGTATATAATAGTGGGAAACAGTCAGAAAAAGAAAAAAAAATTTCTCATTAGATATTTGTTTCTTTTACTAACTGAAAACTGAAGTCAGTTATAACCTTTTTTTTTCAATATCCCTTTGGAGCACAAAATAGTGGAAAATAATAAGGCAGTGTTTTGGTAAATTCTAATATTTCCTCCTTTATTATATTTTTATTATTTGAGGAACTTTGCATATCTGTGAAATGAAAATTTATTGCTTTGCTTTAGATTGTCTTTGCAGATTTTAGTTTCAGAGCAGTGTTTGGGTACTCATAACAATGGAAATTTATGTGAACAACATAAGTAAAATTACAAGAAAGTGGTCAATAAATCATTATGTTGAAAAGTTAAAAGATTGTTTATCTCTAAAGCTTTGGGTTTCCCTGGTGGTTCAGAAGGTAAAGTGTCTCCCTGCAGTGCAGGAGACCCAGGTTCGATCTCTGGATCAGGAAGATCCCCTGGAGAAGGAAATGACACCCCCCTCCCGGAATTTTGGCCTAGAGAATCCCATGGACAGAAGAGCCTGGTAGGCTACAGTTCATTGGGTCGCAAAGAGTTGGACACGACTGAGCGACTTCACTCACTTTCACTTTTTCTAAACTCAAGCTAAACAAAAAAATACAGACAATATAAAAATCAGAATAATAAAAATAAGATCAGAATAATATCTGACTTTCCTGAGTGCAGAGAGTTGATTGTTTTCATTTGCAGTTTGTTTTCCTTTAGGATGGGCTTCCCAGGTGGTGCTAGAAGTAAAGAACCTGCTTGTCAATGCAGAAGATGTAAGAGACACAAGTTCAATACTTGAGCAGGAAGATCTTCTGGAGGAGGGCACAGCAACCCACTCTAGTAGTCTTCCCTGGAGAATCCCATGAACAGAGGAGCCTGGAAGGCTACGGTCCATATGGTCACAAAGAGTCGAACATGACTGAAGCATCTTAACATGCTTGGGATAAAATTTTGTTGATCCTGGAAAAGGAACAAAGATTAGGAATACATTCTTCTCCTGTCAGAACCGAGTTTCCATACAAAAGGATGATTGGCTAACACTGTCATCTTTCACTTTTCCTTTGCCTTTTTTGTTAGTTGAGAAATAGGATAATCTTTTTGGAAAAGCCATTTCCTAGATCTGAAAGACCATGTGAGGTAAGATTTCTCACAGTCGTTTTGAATGCTTCATAATGTAGAAGTGATGCTCATGAACAATATCATGAAGGAGAATGCAATGCAAACCTTTTAGGGTAGATATCATACTGCAGAATGCCTTTAACTATATCTGAAATGATCACTAGGCTCTGTGATGTGAAGTACACTGGATAGTGCTTCTGCTCTACAGGTTTTATCCTATCCAATTTCAGTACTTTATATTTCTCTTATTCACTCTTTGCATTTTGTGTAAGTTTGGGGAAAACAAGTACCTTACTGGTTTGTACCAAAATGAGACTATTTTTGAAGCCTGTATGAAGGAGGAAACACTAGCCCATGAATCATTATTCCTGATTAAATGCAGAAGTCTCTATCCTAAGTCACATTGCTGCATCTCCAGTGACAAATGGAAGGTGACATTAGTGTCTCAGGAACACCATACTGACATTTTTGAGTCACATATAGCTTGACTTTCATTGTTGTCCCCGAATGTTGTGTCCTTGTAGAGACTATTTTTTAAAAATTCCATCAGCCTAGCACATAGCAGGTAGTAAGCAAATATTTACTGAATCAGTTTGATATGGATATTTTGTATGGTTTAAAGAGTACACTGTAAAATTAAGGGATAGTTTAAACTTTGCATGTATTTTAATGATCATTTATTTAAGTGTATTTTAATTGTTTGCATGTCTGTCTCTCCTACTAGAAGCTGAGATTCTTAAGGGCAGGAACCCTATGCTATCCTTCTTAGTACTGTTAACATTTACCACAGTACCAAAGAAATGGAAGCTGTATGATGAAGGAAAGAGGAAGTTATGAGGGATTCCTTATAGAAACCTTACTGATGGGTTGCATAGTAAAGCTAATGATTTGACATTTATCAGAGCAACTAATGGAAATTAACCAGCTGTAGATTTGTATAATACTTCGGCCACCTGATGTAAACAACCAGTTCATTAGAAAAGACCCTGATACTGGGAAAGATGGAAGGCAAAAGGAGAAGAGGTCAGCAGAGGATGAGATGTTTGGATAGCATCACCGACTCAGTGGACATGAACTTGGGCAAACTCAGAGAGATTGTGAGGGACAGGGAGGCTTGGGGTGCTGCAGTCCATGGAGTCACAAAGAGTCAGACATGATTTAGCGCCTGAACAACAGATTTGTAGACATTTAAATAACAAGTAACTAATTTTAGGTAGGAAACAAAAAATGAAACATGGTCTTCAAGGTGGAGAGAAGGAATTAAGGAGAACAATTATTGAGTACCTGCTGTGTACTGGAACTTTACTAAATTATCTCATTTACTACTAAGAGCAACACTTCATGAGGAAGTTATTGACTCCGCTGCACATGTGTATTATTTATATGTAGCTTGCCTAAGTCCATGTGGCTAATGGATATCAAAACCAAAATGAGAACATACATCTCTAGGTCTTACAAATTTCTGTATACCACTCAGTTTCCCTAATAAAATTCTCTGGAAAGAAAGAGTTTAGCATAAGAAAGTTGCAGATAGTTCTCTTTCACACTTTTAATAATTGGAAACTGACTAACAGTGTCTTCCATTTATAATATTATTGATATATACAAATCAAGTTTTAGTCTGATTTATATCTAATTGATACTGATGTTAAATTTTCTGGTTTAAGAGTCCTCATCAGGTCACTGCACCTGTAAACAAATCATCACATGTAATAGAGTAGCTCAGTATTTAGAGGAAGCTTGAATCCCATAGAAAACTATAAAAAAATCACACTTATTTTAAACAGTTTTTACAGTTCTGAAATTTACTTTGGTTTTCATATGTGAGTCTTATCTGTGAAAAATTAAGATGTATGTTATTACTTTTTAAAAACAATCATGTATGTCTTTTATTGGAGTAGAAAATGGTAACCCACTTCATTATTCTTGCCTGGAAAATTCCGTGGACAGAGGAGCCCGGTGGCTTATAGTCCATAGGGGCAGACACAACAGAGCACACAAGCATGATACCAATGGTTCTTTTCTGCAAAAATACTTTCTTTACTAGTTTGGCATAGGACTCAGATGAATCTATATATTGATATGATCATCCCCAATTTTAACCTTCATAATTTGTGAAAACACTAGAAAAATTTATGTAAGATGATACATTAAATATTAGAAAATATGAATATTAAAGGTTGAAATTTTGCATTTTCTAATTAAAACCAGGAATGTATGTTTTATTTAAAAATCAGCATAGTATAGAAAACATTGTTTTACTCTCCTCCTGATCAAACTGAAACTAATATAAGAACAGTGTAATATAACCTCGAGTTAGAATCCTCAACTGCATAGAACATAGTACACTTGAGTCTTAATAGCTCTTTCTTCATAACAGAAATCTCTATAGATTATTTTGTACATTTAAACTAAAATTGTACTCTGAAATATTAGAAAGATGAATCTTATCATATTAGAAAATGCCCAGGAAACTGAAGGTGACTTGTTCAGACTTCCAAGGATCTCGGTTGAAAGAAAACCCAAAGATAAACTTGTTAATACCCTTTTGCCCTCTCATTCCTGTTATAGCATAGAGAGCACCTTTTCAGAGAGAACTATTCCATAATCAATAATTAATACTGAAATGATAAAATCACAATTACAAGTATGACTGAATACACAAAAGATAACCAATTTTTGATCCTTTTGAATTTTGGAGTAGATATTAGCGTAGGTATTTTAAAATTGTGTTTAGTTCAAAGTCTTCACATTTAGTTTTTTAGATCTCCATAATCTCACTTTAAAAGATTAACCTTCAGAAGTATGTTTTGCTTAAGATTCTTACCAGTTCTTAGTTGTCTCAACACGTAATTAATCATGTTACTTTGTGCACAGAACCTTCAGTGGCTTCCCCTTATCAATGAAGTTAATAGGGAACTTGTCAGAACTTACCTTATTCACCTCTCTCATTATTTGTTATTTTCTATTATCAAAAAGTAATTCTCTTTGCTATGCAAAGTACCATACTTCTCACCTTCAGGTCTCACTCATTTTTCGTTCCTTCTTCCTAAAAATAAAAAATAGTTCTATTTTATTCATGGTTAATACTTCATAATTTTTAAAAAAATACTTTTACAAATCTGATTGTGTTTTTGTGTCTCCTTGCTACCCTCCCATTGTGTCTTCAAAGACATACCAGCCTTCACAGACACTCAGTATTCTACATAGTACATGTTGATAGTGCTTCCCTGGTGGCTCAGAGGTTAAAGCATCTGCCTCCAATGTGGGAGACTGGGGTTTGATCCCTGGGTCGGGAAGATCCCCTGGAGAAGGAAATGGCAATCCACTCCAGTATTCTTGCCTGGAGAATCCCATGGACGGAGAAACCTAGTAGATTACAGTCCATGGGGTCGCAAAGAGTCGGATATGACTGAGCGACTTCACCTCACCTTATATGTTGATATACCCCCAAATGGCTACACATTCCCATTTCTGTGCCTTAGCTCAGTTTTCTGCTGATATCTATAGTGATACCTTTCTCCTTTTATCCTTTCTCTATTCTCTTCATATTCAATGCATTCTCTCCCTTTCTCTCTGTTTTTATTTATTTATTTAGCCTGCACTGAGGCATGCAGAATCTTAGTTCCCTGAGCAGGGATCCAACCTTGCAATAGAAGTATGGCCTCTTAATCTCTGGACTGCCAGGGAAGTCCTCAAATTCTTCTAGGCCAGAAAGACACAATTTCCTTTGTAAAACTTTTCCTGCTCAAAGCTACCATCACAGATTGCTGCTGCTGCTGCTAAGTCGCTTCAGTCGCGTCCGACTCTGTGCGACCCCATAGACAGTAGCCCACTAGGCTCCACTGTCCCTGGGATTCTCCAGGCAAGAGTACTGGAGTGGGTTGCCATTTCCTTCTCCAATGTATGAAAGTGAAAAGACTTTCTCCTCAAAACTATCTCAGTTTTTATATTTTACTTTTAACAGGGACTGCATCTTGATATATACTCAAGTTAGTGTTAGCATCTCTTTGTAGATTTTTAACTCCTTAAGGATGGAAGTTACATTACATTTCTCTATACCTCAGTATACCTACATTATTCTGTATGTAGTCAGATTATAAATGCTCATTAAAATTTGGTTAAAACCAACATGTGACAAAGATATCTTTACTTTGTAACTATCCGGATTGAGAAATGAGAAGCTGGCTATTTTTCAAGACATTACCGTGCACACCTTTTAGTTCACTTTGCAATGTATTAGACATATCTAAATATCAGTGGCTTAGAGTTCAGAAAACTTTATGGGGAAATTTTTAACTATGTATATCAACAAATTCAGCACCCTGATTTTTTTCAACTATTAATGTTTTAATATTCATAAGATGGATTATTTACCACCAAAAAAAAATGCAGCTTAAATGGTATGAAGCCCAATAAGAGCGAGTATAGCTCCAAAAATAGACCTTCTTGCCTTTCAGATGTCTCATGTCCATCTGTTGTTTTTTAGAGGGCACAAAAAATAGACTTGGAGGAGATTCAGTTCAGTTCAGTCACTCAGTCGTGTCCGACTCTTTGCGACCCCATGAATCACAGCACACCATGCCTCCCTGTTCATCACCATCTCTCAGAGTTCACTCAGACTCACGCACATCGAGTCCGTGATGCCATCCAGCCTCTCATCCTCTGTCGTCCCCTTCTCCTCCTGCCCTCAATCCCTCCCAGCATCAGAGTCTTTTCCAATGAGTCAACTCTTCACATGAGGTGGCCAAAGTACTGGAGTTTCAGCTTTAGCATCATTCCTTCAAAGAAATTCCAGGGCTGATCTCCTTCAGAATGGACTGGTTGGGTCTCCTTGCAGTCCAAAGGACTCTCAAGAGTCTTCTCCAACACCACAGTTCAAAAGCATCAATTCTTCTGTGCTCAGCCTTCTTCACAGTCCAATTCTCACATCCATACATGACCACTGGAAAAACCATAGCCTTGACTAGGTGGACCTTAGTCGGCAAAGTAATGTCTCTGCTTTTGAATATCCTCTCTAGGTTGGTCATAACTTTTCTTCCAAGGAGTAAGCGTCTTTTAACTTCATGGCTGCAGTCACCATCTGCAGTGATTTTGGAGCCCCCAAAATAAAGTCTGACACTGTTTCCACTGTTTCCCCATCTATTTCCCATGAAGTGATGGGACCAGATGCCATTAGATAGCTTCATACTTGTGTGGTAACAGGATGATATTCGTAGATATATAAGGATGAATAGCAGTCTATAGTGTTTAGTTATCTCCTTTCTCCTAGCTTCTATCCTGTCCAGCTCCACTGAATGGACTGTATATTATTTATCATTTCATATATACAAAAAAACTTAATGAAAATTAAAGCAACAATAACAACAACCACAAAAAAATGATTGAAATTATTTTCTTTTACTTTGAAGGAAAAAGTATTAACAGTCTACCCCAGCACATGCTTTTATGGACATTGTTTCTCAAGGCCAGGCTATAACACAATTAGGATCATGGTAATAGTTGGGAACACAACTCTCTAAAGATACTTTTCTGTCTCACCTTTTCTCAAAGGAAGCCAACTGTTCTTACTTGAATGGATTAAAATGTAGCATAGACATGACTCAGGCTTCCTTGGTGGCTCTGTTGGTAAAAAAATCTATCTGCAATGCAGGAGACATGGGTTCCATCCCTGGGTCAGGAAGATCCCCCAGAAAAGTAAATGGGTACCCACTCCAGTATTCTTGTCTGAGAAATCCCATGGACAGAGGAGCCTGGCGGGCTATAATCCATGGGGTCACCAGAGTCAGACACGACATAGTGACTAAACTACCTCCATCACCATGGACATGGTTTATGTGCTTGAAACTTGAAACTTGTTAAAATGTAAACTCTAAGGCCACTCTAAGAGATCTTGTAAGCATGTCCTGTTTGTAGTTTTTAAAATGCCCATCTTCCATATGATCCAGATGCAGGCAGTTTACGAACCAGTGTTAATTACTAGATTGCTTCTGAATCTGTTTGAAGGAATCTGTGTATTAGTGAATCGTATGAGGACCTTACCAAACTTATGCTATAAAACAAGACCAAAACCTTACTTCCTTTACAAAGCTCTATTTTATTCCTTCATTCCTTTTAGTTCCCATTCTTCCTAAACATTAATTAACAACCATCTGTGTCCAGAAGATCATATAATTCATGTAACCTGACTCCTGGTTGCTGGTTGTTCGTAGTACATGGGAACCACACAAATTAAAAACAAAAATTATTATAATGTTGTATATTCTGAAATAGATATGAAGTCATTTGGAAGAAACATGATAAATTCTGTCAAGGTGAACAAGCTCTCACATAACATCAGTAATTGTAAATAGAATAATGATTGCAGACACTCAGGTAGTGCTTACTGTAGTTGTAAGTTCTTTTCCTGTGGTAGCTCACATAATCTTCCAAAAGAATCCTGAGATAGGAACTATCATTATCCCCATGTTAAAGGAGAGGAATGAGAAGCAAAATGAGGTTATTTACTTGTTGAAGATCTTGAATAGTACAGCAGAGACTCACATCCAAGTAATCTTGACTCATAACTTGTTCTCTTGATCAAAAAGAATTTATGGTGGAGTCTATAGTTTAGTAGATAGTAAAGGAAAAGAAAAATCATTTCACAAAAGGAAAGGAAGATAGAAAGGGAAATGCGATAAGAAGCTATGGGAATTGTTGGTAGGGCAGTCTTCAAGAGTTTGTTTGAAAGAATGGATATGTAATTGATATAAATACTTTGACAGTCTACCTCTTTCTTCTGAGTCCCTGTTCTCCTTGTTTGCTTTCCTAGGCAACAGGTTTCATGCATTTGTTAATCATAAACTCACTCTGTTATTCTGGATAGAGTTTGTATCTCTGATATAAACCCTCTTGGTCACCTTTGGAATGATACCATGACCATTAGAGAAAGTGAAAGTCACTCAGTCGTGTCCAACTCTGTGACCCCGTGGACTATAATACAGTCCATGGAATTCTCCAGGCCAGAATACTGGAGTGGCTAGCCTTTCCCTTCTCCAGGGGACCTTCGCAACCAAGGGATCAAACCCAGATCTCCCGCATTGCAGGCAGATCTTTTTACCAGCTGAGCCACAAGGGAAGCCCAAGAATACTGCATGGGTAGCCTAAGCCTTCTTCATTGGATCTTCCCTACCCAGGAATGAAACCGGGGTCTCCTGCATTACAGGCAGATTCTTTACTAACGCAGCTATCCGGGAAGCCCCTTACCATGACTGTTAGAGATTACAACAAAAAACTTTCAGAAATACTAATGATTATTAGCAAAGTAGACATCTTATTAGAATAGTTTAATGTTGTATAATTACAAACAACCTAATGTTGACCCCAAAAGTTATATTGAATTTTAAATGACAAAATGTAGTTCCAGGATCAGTATTATTTCATAAAATTCACTACTTGGGAGACTAAAACAAGAGACTGATTAAGTTTTGGTTGACAGGAAGTTGGACACAGTTGATGGAATATTGGATACCATGAGATTAGAATTCAAATTAACTTTGACAAATTAGAGAAATAATGAATAAGACCAATTCAGTACTTTGGATTTGTAAGACAAAAAGATGGAGAGTGACTAGCTAAGGGAAATATTTTAGAAAGAAATCTGAAATTCAAGGACTAGCTAAAGGCCATTTTTTCTTTGTTTATATTAATTCAACAAGTCTATATTTTTGTTTGTAAAGAAGAACACCACAATTGATTTCTCTACTAGATAACTTGTTAAATGCATTTGAAACATATCTGGGATTACTTTATATTAGCAAATCAGTTTTTAGAAACAGAGTTATACAGATAGCTTCATAAGTGTTATTTGTACCAATCAGCACTATAGGTTTTTGAAAGTTAGGTATTAGGTATAAATAATTTTGAAATCAGATGTATCATTAAGCTAAAGATAATTTGCTAAGAGATATAGGTAATTCTATCCTTAAAGAGCAGATTTTAACTTTTAATTTGAACTTTGGACTGCTTGCTTTGCTACAATTAGTTTGATTCCTATGATATCAAATGATTCATGTGATATTTCCAGAAGTGAAATCTGCAATGTATCTTACTCAGTGTGGTTACTTAAACAGTTAAGTCCTCTGCAATCAAAGAACTCCCACTGAATTAGTGATTATATATACTATATATTCTAATGTACTGAGCAAATGTGTAAAGATCATGTGAATTGATTGTTCATTTTACTAACTTCCTAAAGGGAATGACTAGAAAAATTATACAGTGTACAATTCATTGTACAAAATCTGCTTTTTTATAAAAGCAGAATGTCTTAGAAAAGTGTGGAATTTAGAAATGTAACTTGCATTACATTTTGGAACAGATTTTCTTATTTGGGAAAATGTCTTTGAAATCAGAAGTGAAAGTGAAGTCGCTCAGTTGTGTCCAATTCTTTGCGACACCATGGACTGTAGCCTACCAGGCTTCTCTGTCCATGGGATTTTCCAGGCAAGAATACTGGAGTGGGGTGCCATTTCCTTCTCTAGGAGATCTTCCCGACCCAGGGACTGAACTCAGGTCTCCAGCATTGTAAGCAGATGCGTTGCCGTCTTAGCCACCAAGGAAGTCCTGGTGAAATCAGAAGCTGAATTTAATTCTATATATGAATTTTCATTTACAGGCATTTTAGAATACGTTAAAAACTGCAATCATTCAGTTCAATTCAGTCACTCAGTCGTGTCTGACTCTTTGTGACCCCATGAATCACAGCACACTAGGCCTCCCTGTCCATCACCAACTCCCAGAGTTCACTCAGATTCATGTCCATCGAGCCAGTGATGCCATCCATCCATCTCATCCTCGGTTGTCCCCTTCTCCTCCTGCCCCCAATCCCTCACAGCATCAAAGTCTTTTCCAATGAGTCAACTCTTTGCATGAGGTGGCCAAAGTACTGGAGTTTCAGCTTCAGCATCATTCCTTGCAAAGAAATCCCAGGGCTGACCTTCAGAATGGACTGGTTGGACCTCCTTGCAGTCCAAGGGACTCTCAAGAGTCTTCTAGAACACCACAGTTCGAAAGCATCAATTCTTCTGCACTCAGCCTTCTTCACAGTCCAACTCTCATATCCATACATGACTACTGGAAAAACCATAGCCTTGACTAGATGGACCTTAGTCTGCAAAGTAATGTCTCTGCTTTTGAATATCCTATCTAGTTGGTTATAACTTTCCTTCCAAGGAGTAAACATCTTTTAATTTCATTAGGTCTCTTTAAAAATAAACTGAAAAAAATGGAATAAAATGATATATTGATAAACATGAATATAACACTAAAAGAGTTAACAATTAGTTTAAGTGTATCTTCTGTAATATAATTTTACTTGTTTCAAACTTTAGCATTGCTTTTGTAATAAAGATTAAAAATTATCAATTGATATATGTTACCTTTGTGGGGATTTGGATCATTTATTTTGGAAAAATATGAAATTTATATAACTCTGACTTATTTAAAGATATTATGTAATAGAGTTGACTCTTGATAGCTAAACTGACATTTACAATTAAAATGTTGATTGGCATATGTTCACATCTCTATGTAATTGTCTAACTATAAACTAAAAATATCAGTAAGAGCTAACACTATAGATTCCAGGATCATCTTGCTTAAGCATTACTATAGCATGTGCCTGTGTGTTAGTTGCTCAGTTGTGTCCAACTCTTTGTGACCCCATGGCCTGTAGCTTGCCAGGCTCCTCGGTCTGTGGAATTCTCCAAGAATAATGCTGGAGTGAGTCACCATTCCTTTCTCCAGGGGGATTTCCCAACCCAGGGATCAAACTTGGGTCTCCCACGTTACTGCAGATTCTTTACTGTTTGAGCCACCAGGGAAGCCCACTGTAGCATTAGTTATATTATTCATGTCAAAATTCTATGGGCAGAAGAAAAATTTCATGTAAAGGAGTTTAGCTGTCAAAAGTAAAATCACTCATGCATAAAACTACCTCCCAAAGATTTATCCCGGATCCCTTGTATTGAAAATTTTATAGTGTGATGGAAGATAGCACAATCTTGTCAAAATGGACAATTGACAACAAACAAAAAATGAAATATGACTTTTTATGTAAACTCTACTGAGTCTTGATATTCAGCTACATATTCAGTCTACATATTTAGCTTTCCCCACCAGTGTTCCTGTCTCAGAAAGGAGTCTTCTCATGCTGGTTTTTATTATACTGGTGTGAATAACAAGGTCAAATGCTTCTGTTGTAGCCTGATGCTGGATAACTGGAAATAAGGAGACAATCCTATTGAGAAGCATAAACAACTGTATCCTAGCTGTAGCTTTATTCAGAATCTAGTTTCTGTCACTAATCTGGAATTCACTTCTAAAAATGCTTCTTCTCCAATGAGAAATGGTTTTATTCATTTATTATTATCCACCTTGGACCATAGTAGCTTACTCAGTTGTTCTTCCAACCTTTCACCAAACCTTATTACTTCTAGAGCAGTTGAAGACTTTTCCCCATTGAGGACTAACTCCTAGAGTTATGCCATGATTACTGAAGAAGCAAGATTTCTTACTTACCAAATGTGGCCATTAACCTTTCTGTCACCATCAGAATTAGTAAGATCTGGCTTTTTTTTATATATTGGAGAAGGAAATGGCAATCCACTCCAGTATTCTTGCCTGGAGAATCCCAGGGATGGGGGAGCCTGGTGGGCTGCCATCTATGGGGTCGCACAAAGTTGGATGTGACTGAAGTGACTTAGCAGCAGCAGCAGCGGCTTTTATTACATAGGACCTGGAGATAGGGTAGCCTATTTTGCCTGCGGTGAGATGCTAAATAACTGGAAACCAAAGGATGATGCTATGCTAGAGCACTGGAGACTTTTCCACAACTGTCCGTTTTTGGAAATTCTCTGGAAATGCAGAGGTTCAGCATTTAAAATTTGAGCATGCAGACACATGTGGCTTGACTGAGAACATTTATGTGCTGGTCATCTACTGTACCAGTTCAGCCTGAGCAGCTTGCAAGTGCTGGGTTCTATCAGGTAGGTCGTAATGATGATGCCAAGTACTTTTGTTGTGATGGTGGCTTAAGATGTTAGGAATCTGGAGATGACACATGGGTAGAACACATGGGAATCTGGTAGATGACACAGTGGTTTCAAGGTATGAGGTCTTGATATGCATGAAAGGGCAAGTTAGATATCTTCATCTTCTTGAACAGCTATTGTCAACTTCAAATACTCCTGGAGTTGAAAATGCTGATCCATGGTTCATTTTGGACCAGGAGAATGTTCTTCAAATGATGTATTCATGATGAATATACCTGTGGTTAACATTGCCTTGGAAATGGGCTTTAGAGAAGACTGATAAAGCGGACACTTCAGAGTAAAATCGTAACAAATGGAGAAAGTTGCAAAACAGTTAATGATATTGTATCAGGACGTCTTATTGCTGAAGATGAAAGAAGAGAAGAAGAAAAAGAGGAAGAGAAGGAAAGACAAACCAAAGAAATAGCATCGGATGATTTGCCATTCAGTTCAGTTCAGTCACTCAGTCGTGTCTGGCCCTTTGTGACCCCAAGAATCACAGTACCCCAAGGCTCCCTGTCCATCGCCAACTACCAGAGTTCACTCAAACTCATGTCCAGCAAGTCGGTGATGCCATCCAGCCATCTCATCCTCTGTCGTCCCCTTCTCCTACTGCCCTCAATCCCTCTGAGTGTCAGGGTCTTTTCCAATGAGTCAGCTCTTCACATGAGGTGGCTAAAGTACTGGAGTTTCAGCCTCAACATCAGTTCTTCCAATGAACACCCAGGACTGATCTCCTTTAGAATGGACAGGTTGGATCTCCTTGCAGTCCAAGGGACTCTCAGGAGTCTTCTCCCACCACTACAGTTCAAAAGCATCAGTTCTTTGGTGTTCAGCTTTCTTCAGAGTCCAACTCTCACATCCATACATGACCACTGGAAAAACCATAGCCTGGAATAGATGGACCTTTGTTGGCAAAGTAGTGTCTCTGCTTTTGACTATGCTATCTAGGTTGGTCATAACTTTCCCTCTAAGGAGCAAGCGTCTTTTAATTTCATGGCTGCAATCGCCATCTTTAGTGATTTTGGAGCCCAAAAATTAAAGTCTAACACTGTTTCTATTATTTCCCTATCTATTTCCCATGAAGTGATAGGGCCAGATGCCATGATCTTTGTTTTCTGAATGTTGAGCTTTAAGCCAACTTTTTCCTCCTCTTTCACTTTCATCAAGAGGCTCTTTAGTTCTTCTTCATTTTCTGCCATAAGGGTGGTGTCATCTGCATATCTGACATAATTGTTATTTCTCCCAGCAATCTTGATTCCAGCTTGTGCTTCATCCAGCCCAACATCCAATGGATCATTCAAAAAGCAAGGGACTTCCAGAAAAACATCTATTTCTGCTTTATTGAGTATACCAAAGCCTTTGACTGTGTGCGTCACAATAAACTGTGGAAAATTCTGAAAGAGATGGGAATACCAGACAACCTGACCTGCCTCTTGAGAAACCTGTATGCAGGTCAGGAAGCAGCAGTTAGAACTCAACATGAAACAACAGACTGGTTCCAAACAGGAAAAGGAGTACATCAAGGCTGTATATTATCACCCTGCTTATTTAACTTATATGCAGAGTACATCATGAGAAATTCTGGGCTGGATGTAGCACAAACTGGAATCAAGATTGCTGGGATGTAGCACAAGCTGGAATCAAGATTGCTGGGACAAATATCAATAACCTCAGATATGCAGATGACGCCACCCTTACAACAGGAAGTGAAGAAGAACTGAAGAGCCTCTTAAGGAAAGTGGGAGAGGAGAGTGAAAAAGTTGGCTTAAAGTTCAACATTCAGAAAACTAAAATCATAGCATCTGGTCCCATCACTTCATGGCAAATAGATAGGGAAACAGTGGCTGACTTGATTTTTGGGCTCTAAAATCACTGCAAATTGTGATTGCAGCCATGAAATTAAAAGATGCTTACTCCTTGGAAGGAAAGTTATGACCAACCTAGACAACATATTAAAAAGCAGAGAGATTACTTTGTCAACAAAGGCCCATTTAGTCAAGGCCATTGTTTTTCCAGTGGTCATCTATGGATGTGAGAGTTGGGCTATAAAGAAAGCTGAGCACAGAAGAATTGATGCTTTTAACTGTGGTGTTGGAGAAGACTCTTGAGAGTCCCTTGGACTGCAAGGAGGCTCAACCAATCCATCCTAAAGGAGATAAGTCCTTGGTGTTCATTGGAAAGACTGATGTTGAGGCTGAAACTCCATTACTTTGGCCACCTGATGTGAAGAGCTGACTAATTGGAAAAGACCCTGATGCTGGGAAAGATTGAGGGTGAAATAAGAAGGGGACCACAGAGGATGAGATGGCTGGATGGCATCACTGACTCAGTGGACATGGATTGAGTGAACTCTGGTAGTTGGTGATGGACAGGGAGCCCTGGGTGCTTCAATTCATGGGGTCACAAAGAGTCAGACACAACTGAGAGACTGAACTGAAAGGACCTGAACACTGCATATAAGTTAATAAGCAGGATGATGTTATATAGTCTTGATATACTCCTTTCCAGATTTGGAACCAATCTGTTCCATGTCCAGTTCTAGCTGTTGCTTACTGACCTGCATACCGTTTTTCAGAAGGCAGGTCAGGTAGTCTGGTATTCCCATCTCTTGAAGAATTTTCCTCACTTTGTTGTGATTCACACAGTGAAAGGATTTGGCATAGTTAATAAAGCAGAAGGTAGCTGTCTTTCTGGAACTCTCTTGCTTTTTCTATGATCCAGAGGATGTTGGCAGTTTGATCTCTGGTTGCTCTGATAATTCCAGCTTGACCATCTGGAATTTCACCATTCATGTACTTTTGAAGCCTGGCTTGGAGGATTTTAAGCATTATTTTACCAGCGTGTGAGATGAGTGCAATTGTGTGGTAGTTTGAGCATTCTTTGGCATGACTTTCTCTGGGATTAGAAAGAAAACTGACCTTTACCCATCCTTTGACCACTGCTGAATTTTCCAAATTTCTTGGCATATTGAGCACAACACTTTAACAGCATCATCTTCTAGGATTTGAAATAACTCAACTGGAATTCCATCACCTCCACTAGCTTTGTTCATAGTGATGTTTCCTAAGGTCCACTTGACTTTGCATTCCAAGATGTCTGGCTCTAGGTGAATGACTACACCGTTGTGGTTATATGGGTCATGAAGATCTTTTTTGTACAGTTCTTCTGTGTATTTTTGCCACCTCTTAATATCTTCTGCTTCAGTTAGGTCCATACCATTTCTGTCCTTTATTGTTCTCATCTTTGCATGAAATATTCCCTCGGTATATCTAATTTTCTTGAGGAGATATCTAGTCTTTCCCATTCTATTGTTTTCCTCTATTTCTTTGTACTGATCCCTTAGGAACCCCTTCTTATCTCTCCTTGCTATTCTTTGGAACTCTGTATTCTGATGGGTATATCTTTCCTTTTCTTCTTTGCCTTAAGCTTCTCTTCTTTTCACAGCGTTCTTGATCCCTGCTTCCTGTACAGTGTCACAAACCTCCATCCATATTTCTTCAGGCACTTTGTCTATCAGATTTAATCCCTTGAATCGATTTCTCACTTCCACTGTATAATGGTAAGGGATTTGATTTGGGTCATGAATCACTAGGTCACAGAATGATCTAGTGGTTTTCCCTACTTTCTTCAATGTAAGTCTGAATTTGGCAATAAGGAGTTCATGATCTGAGCCACAATCAGCTCCCAGTCTTGTTTTTGCTGAATGTAAAGAGCTTCTCCATCTTTGGCTGCAAAGAATATAATTAATCTGATTTTGATATTGACGATCTGGTGATGTCCATCTGTAGAGTCCTCTCTTGTGTTGTTGGAAGAGGGTGTTTGCTCTGACCCATGTATTGTTTTGGCAAAACTCTGTTAGCTTTTGCCCTGCTTCATTTTGTACTCCAAGGCTAAATTTCCCTGTTACTCCAGGTATTTCTTGACTTTCTACTTTTGCATTTCAGTCCTCTATAATGAAAGGACATCTTTAGGAGAGGACAATATTCTTAAGTCAGAAAATGTGGCTCCATTGTCTGGACTCTTACTCGTGTGCTCTGATTATCACTGGCTAAAACTATGGGTATACATCCTAGGAAATCAAACCTTTTCCAATACTTTGTGAATTCACAGAGACTTTTTAAAGCTCACTTATGCTTGGTTGCACATATGCAATCACTTATCCATACCACATTAACCAGTGTCCCTTGATTTCCACAAGGTAAAACACTATTTAAGCAGAAGGTTTGTTATGGTAAAGGAAGGATCTAAGCAAAGCCAAACACTCCAAATGTAACATAAACATTCACAGTCTCAGTACTGTGAATTTTTCTTCTTAAGCCCCATCACTCCAAGACAATGTCAATGCCTGTTTCCCTATATAGTCTCCAGCTTTGTAATACCAATCCTGGTTTTCCTGATCCTTCCCTCTTGGGAACGGAATGATTTTTCTTATTTCATGCAAAGCAATCTCTTCCCAATCTTTTCCTTCATGGTTTCTTCATCAGAAGGGACATTACCTTTTGCCTCAATTTGTCTGTTTTGGAGGTATTTTCCCAGCAAGCACTTCTCACCCATAGAGAACTCTGGGAATAGCAGTCAGAATGATTCAACTTAAACAGCTTCTTCTACCACTTATTAAGTGCTCATTATTTATTAGGCATTGTGTTTTATAACATTGCTTCTCACTTTCCCACTTTTTTCCATGGGGTAGGCTTTTATCATTCTCATTTTAGAGAAGGAAACTAAGTTCCAAGAAAATTAATTCCCTTGTCTAAGGTTTGAAAACCATCAAACACAGCAATGCCTGTCCTAGCTCTGATTCCAAAGTCCAGACTGTTTTCAATGTCATCTTCTCGTTTAGGTCATGATTATTCTTAAATTTGTGATTTAACTATAGTGTGTTGTAATCATATGCTTTGCATGCATGCAGGTCTTATTTTTCTCTGTAGGAGATCCATTTGGTAGCTATTCTTTGAAAATGGAATAGATAGTCAATGCGCCTGTTAAATTATTATAATAATTAAGCCCTTACAGTTCTTTGTACAATTTTTAAAGTTACAGAAATGTAACAAAAACAATACTTTGTTTTGTTAGATATATAGAGCTCAGAAATATAAAAGTAAATATACATGAAAAAAGCCATTTAGTTTCTGAAGCACTTCCTTTTTAATTTCAAAAGGCACTAGGAATACCATCATTTTACCAAGAAATAAATATTTGAAGAGTATATTGTGAGCATAATTATTTATTTTTAATAGCTGTATGTAACTGATAAATATAGCTGGTTATGACCAAAGGTCAATCAATCTAATGAAACTTGAGAATTTCTGAATGTATGAAATTATATATAGAGTCAAATGTAAACTTTCCCTAGATAATTAGGAGTTGAAGGTTATAAAATTTGCCATTGAGAAGATCGCTATTCTCTAAATATTCACTAAAGTCTGTGTCCTGATGACATTAATGGCTCAGAAAGCAGTTATATGTCTTCTGTAAAGTATTGATTTTGAACACAAAGAGGGCACATGTGTCATATGTAACTTTTTGATACTTAGATTTTTGCTTGATCTCTCATTTTTATAGTCATTTATTCCTGATGTTCTTATTTTTAAAAAGATCTGTGATAGTAAAATGACATTTGAACTATGTTTACCATTTTTCGCTCTAACAACAGTTGCCTTTTGAATAATTAAAAAAATTCATAATTTGTAGTTTATTTTAAAGATACATAACATAAATACCCACTTCCATAAAAGTTTAGATCCTGATTAAGGATTAGATATTCTGAAGATTCACTCTCCTTTTACTTCCACTCTGACAAAATCTGTGGCTACTTAGACTAGACTATAATACGTTTAAGCCATAAGTTTAGTATTTTTTTCCTAAAATTTGTCTTCCTTGTTTTCCTTGATAAGTCAGTTCCTTCCTATAAGCTCACCTTAATATAATTCTGTAAATCCTCAAAAACATATGCTCTTTCAAAGTCATCAAATATCAATCATTTCAGTCAAAACTGGGAGTTAATTTGGGTTAAATTTGATCCTAATTATTGGGAAGAGTAATTGTCCTGCCCAAGATTTGATTTTCTTCTCTCTGTCATACAATAAGTAATGACATGAAATGACCAGTTTTAAAGAAATAAAAATTACTAACCAAGATCAGTTCAGTAATGTCCAACTCCTTGTGACTTCATGGACTACAGCACACCAGGCTTCCCTGTCCATCACCAACTCCTGGAGCTTGTTCAAGCTCATGTCCATCAAGTTGTTGATGCAATCCCACATTTCATATTCTGTTGTCCCCTTCTCCTTCCACCTTCAATCTTTCCCAACATCAGAGTCTTTTCCAGTGAGTCAGTTCTTCACATCAGGTGGCCAAAGTATTGGAGTTTCAGCTTCAGTATCAGTCCTTCCAATTAATATTCAGGACTAATTTCCTTTAGGGTTCACTGGTTGGATCTTTTGCAGTCCAAGGGATTCTTGAGTCTTCTCCAGCACCACAGTTCAAAAGCATCAGTTCTTCGGTTCTCAGCTTCCTTTATAGTCCAGTTCTCGTATCCATACATGACTACTGGAAAAAGCATAGCTTTGACTAAATGGACCTTTGTGGACAAAGCAATGTCTCTGCTTTTAATATACTGTCTAGGTTGGTCATAGCTTTTCTTCCAAGAGCAAGCGTCATTTAATTTCATGGCTGCAGTCACCATATGCAGTTATTTTGGAACCCCAAAAATAAAGTCTGACACTGTTTCCATGGTTTCCCATCTATTTGCCATGAAGTGATGGGACCAGATGCCATGATCTTCGTTTTTAAATGTTCAGTTTTAAGCCAACTTTTTGACTCTGCTCTTTACTTTCATCAAGAGGCTCTTCAGTTCTTTGCTTTCTGCCATAAGGGTGGTATCATCTGCATATCTCAGGTTATTGATATTTTTCCCAGCAATCTTGATTCCAGCTTGTGCTTCATCCAGCCTGGCATTTTGCATGATGTACTCTGCATATAAGTTAAATAAGCAGGGTGACATTATACAGCGCTGATGTAGTCCTTTCCCGATTTGGAACCAGTCTCTTGTTCCATGTCCAATTCTAACTGTTGCTTCTTGACCTACGTACAGATTTCTCAGGAAGCAGATCAGGTAGTGTGGTATTTCCATCTCTTGAAGAATTTTCCTCAGTTTGTTATGATCCACACAGTCAAAGGCTTTGGTGTAGTCAATAAAGCAGTAGTAGATAATTCAGATAGAGCTCCATAGTAAAATGTGTATTTGTGTGTGTGTGTGTGTGTATATATATATATATATACACTAGATACCTTTAGTGATACTGAACATATACCTAATATATAAATTTATAAATGGCAAATATTTAGAAATAGTCTTAATTTCTTAACTATGTTTTTCCTTATTTTTCAGTCTCTGTTTCTATTCATAGAAATAATCTGCCAAACACAGGATATAATGTTAGGGAATTTTGGTAAATAGTTTGTTTTATTCAGTCACTATATGATAAGTTGAGAAGTTATATATATTGAAATTGATTTTTATTAAAAAATATAAATATTAACAAGGTACTTTCAAATATACTAGTGTAGAACTATTTAAATGAAATAGTTTGATGTGCATTCTAGTTTTGACAATCATAAGGTAACTTTATTTATTATTATTTATAGCTAACACTATAAATTTATCTCATTTAATTCAGCTCTGATGAGAAATGGACACTGTGTTGTGAATAATAATTTACAGTTATTTGAGTCAGGCAGTCCTGAGTTCACGTTAAGTTCTGTCATTTATTCCTGAGGAAATCTTTAATAAGTTACTTCTCTGTTCCTCATTTCATTCATCTGTAAATAATAATAGACATTTCCACAAGACTGTTGTAAGAATTATATGAGGAAATATATTCATGGCAAAATACTACATGGCAATTATAATAGTACTGAACCTGTAATTTTAGCATACAGAATTTCTAAACATATTTTTAAATTGTCTTAATAAAGCCCAGGTGTGTTCTTTTTGAATGATTTTTAGGAATACTTTCTAAAATGCATGACAAATTTATTTACTTAGTATGCAGAATATGTTAAAATACTTAAAAATTTCTTTTTTTTAAATTTATTTTTTAATTACAATACTGTATTTGTTTTGCCATACATTGACACGAATCAGCCATAGGTGAACACAATCTCCCAATGAAGCGTTTACAAGAATATTATTGATTCCTTTTTTGTTCATAAGTAATAACAGTGCAAAGGCTATTGTTTTTAATTATAAAACTTTTTTTTTTTACTATATACAAATACTGCTTGAAGGCCTCAGCCACTACTGCCCAGCATGTGTATAAAAGCATAAATATTCACTTATTCAATGCACATCTGTTAGATTTCTGTTGTCTGTTGGAAAAACACAGGGGCATAAAATTTAGCTTTCTAATCAGGTCTTTCCTTTTATGTTCAGATGTCTTCATTCACTCCCTTATTCAAAACTATTAGAGAAAACTACTGAAAAACATTCCAAAATAAATTGAAAGGCATCATTTTTAAAGTCATTGGAAATAATTAATAGTCTGCAACATAAATCACGGCAATAGTTATCATAATCACTCATGTCTTTGCATAATGTTTACTTAACTCATCTTGGATATATTATGTTAAACCTAGAAATAAACTGTGTTTAGATGGAAATAAATTATCAAGTAAATTTCAAGTGTACTTGAGTTTTTCCTCTCTCTCCGTGTCTATCTTCATCTCTATCTCTGTCTCCTTTTCTCTGTTTCAAGTATCAGAGGAAACATTAGTTTGCAGTGAATACAGTGAGCTCTGTAAAAAGAAACATCTTTTGCTTCAAATTGTAATACACTGTAAAACCTCAGTGAGGTTGCAAATTACTTAGTTTTATAAGCTTGAATTTATTCATACAGAAATAAGAATGATTTTACTTTTAATAGGACCTACCTATGGTGGCTCAGCTGGTAAAGAATCTTCTTGTAATGCCAGAGACCAGGGTTCAATCCCTTTGTTGCGAAAATCCCCTGGAGAAGGGAATGGCAACCCACTCCATAGTCTGGTCTGTAGAATTCCATGGACTGTATAATCCATAGAGTCACAAACTCAGACCTGAGACACAACTGAGCAACTTTCACATTTCACCTATTTTAATAGGGAGTACCTCATGGGGCTTTCCTGGTAGCATAGTTGGTAAAGAATGTGCCTGCAATGTAGGACACCCAGGTTTGATCCCTGGGTTGGGAAAATCCCCTGGAGAAGGCACTGGCTACCCACTCCAGTGTTCATACCTGGAGAACCTCTTGGACAGAGGATCCTGGTGGACTACAGTCCATGGGGTTGCAAAGCATCAGACATGACAGAGCAATTAACACTTTCACTTTTCACCTCATGGGGAAGTTATGAGTATTGCATAAAATATTACATCTAAAGAGCACATAATTCAGTGTATTTATATTTCTGTATCTCCTGCATGGAACTCTTGCAGATATTTAAGGCACTTTATTAGAGAATTTTTGACCCCATTTTAAATAGCATCCTCCACTTTCCCACCTCCTTTCATTACCTCTGAAATAACCTAACCATACATTAGGAAAAAAGGTCAATGAATTTGACATATTTCCTGACCAGATTTCTTTACAGGGTCATTCTTACTGACATGATTCTCAAGATAAATTTTATTAAAGAGGAACCTACTTTTTAAAACTTAGACAGAAATGTTGGATGCAAAACTTGGTGAAACATTGAGTTCTTGGGAGACAGAAACTTTAGCAGTCAATTTGATATACTTAAGCATGCAATAGTCCTCTGATCTTTGTAAAAACAACTTTTTTTAATTAAAGAAACTTTCATGCAGCTGTAATGTTGTCATTTATCAGCATAATGAATTTAAACTGAAGGCTACTCTTACTGTGAGAATGAACTGATTAACTGGAGGGACTGCATTGATAATAATTAGTCAGAAAAGTGCAGTGGCGCAAATCAATATCTTGGTGCTGAGACTTTCCTTGGGGACTGTAAACCATAACAAAGCTGTCAGGCTGCTGAGAGATGGGGATGTTGTTTATTTGTGTTACTAATTTACTCTCTGATACTTTTAAATTATATACCGAATACATCAGAAATGAAAAAAAAAGATATTTCACTTATTTTTTTAAAGATAAGACATGGTTTATTTTTATTTCTCCCATATAAGTTATCAAAACTGTAGTGAAGGCTTAAGTGGTAAACTGATCATAACATTTTTTTGAGAAGTAGGAGAGGAGTATCAGGATTATTGTGATGTCTTTTGTTAACATTTAGTGACTACGTATCACTTGCTATTTAGTATTATAATTTCTACAGAAGTAGTTTTAATTCAAAATTTTCTATTTTAAGGGAAGATAATATTATACAATAGGCAGGACCTGTATTTGACTCATGGAATGATAGTCATTCTTCTGGACACTCATATACCCACATTTCAGGAGTCTATTAAGTAGAAGAGAACTGTCACTCATCATAGTCTTTCAGGTTTCCAAGTTTGATAACATTACTAAGAGTCCATTGCTGGTAGGATTTACTTTTTCCTGTATTATATTATTTTTCCAGAATCCAATAACAGAACGTTGTGCAAAGCGTAATTTTGGACCTCAGTTTTTCTCTAATACTTAAGAGGTTGGAATTCCATTTCAGTTATCTATTGCTGCATGGCAAATTACTCCAAACTTTGAGGAGTAATACAAAAATCCTCGTAGGATTTGTAGCTCATGAACTTGGACAAGATAAAGCAAGATGACTTGTCTCTGCCCTATGATCTCTGGGAAGCAGCAGAGGGTGATGCAAATGTCTGGGGGCTAGAATTATCTGCCCATTTTCAATAGAGTAGCCACCATTCATATTAAAATTTACATTAACTAAATATAATTAATACTTTAGTTCTTCTGACATAGCAGCCATATTTTAAATGTTCAATAGCCACATGTGGCTAGTGATGACCCCTTGGCCAGTGTGTGTATATATATATATATATGACATTTCTATCATCAGAGAATGTTCTCTTGGACAGAGCTAATCTAGCGACATCTTTACTCATATGTCTAACAGGTAGCCTGGGATGACTCAAGGGCTGGGGACAGATGAGATTGTGGACTAAAGTAGATAGATGCAAGATTTCTATTTAGAGTTCTTAGAACCTAGAATTTGAGTTCCGAGAGGAAACTTCTCGAATGCATGTGTTTGAGCCAGGATAAAGCTGCATGGCCTTTAAGACAGCATCATAAGTCACAGAGAGCACTGTGCCTTACTTTACTGGACAAATAAGCCCACCACTAATGAGCCACCAGATTCAAGGTATGGGGCCTCCTCTAAACAGGAGGAGTGTCGGATGTTCTGAGGCCATGGTTTAGAAGCACTGCAGACTAAATCTTTGTCTTACAAATGGTGCTTTGGAAAACTAGACTTAAATATACATAATGGGAAAGGTCTCAGTGATCAAATAAAGAAGACCGTTTAAATAAAATCTAACACTTCAGGATTTTTATGGTATTTAGTATGCTAGTGTTCAAGGTTAATTTCTAAGGTGGCATTGTATGTTATGGTTAGTGTAAGGTAAGGGAGTTAGAGAAGACAAGGTTTGGGAAAAGAACAAGACCAGCACTTTACAGGAACGGATCACCTTTAATTAGGTGAGAAGGGGCAGCAGTCAGATTATCGAGCTGCTGCCCTAAGTCAAGGAGAGAGTAGGTATATATAGAAAACATATATGCGGAGAGACATCATTTTAAGGGGGTCTGTTTTTCCTCATGATTATTTTTGACTACTTAGCTTTCAACAACGAGGGCAAGGAATTCCTGAGACCAGCCGGAGACTGGGATCTGCTGGGAGCTGAATGTAATCAAGTTTAATGTCCATTCCTTTCTTCAAAGGAAAAAGTTCTTTATTCTTTATAGAATGGTGGGCAGGGCCTGGAGCGGTGTTTTACCTCCAGGCTATTTTGAGCCGTGTAGCTTTCCTTCAGTTAGCAACCATATTTTATCAAGGCATATTTTATTACATTAATGTTTAATCACAACCAGTAACCAAGTTCTACAGGAGAATCTGGAAAATGCCACATTGAAAAAGTGAGGTGAAAGTCACTCAGTCGTGTCCAACTCTTTGTGACCCCATGCAGTCCATGAAATTCTCCAGACCAGAATACTGGAGTGGCTAGCCTTTCCCTTCTTCAGGGGATTTTCCTAACCCAGGGACTGAACCCAGGTCTCCTGCAGTGCAGGCAGATTCTTTACCAGTTCAGCCAGAAGAGAGTCCCAAGACTACTGGAGAGGGTAGCCATATCTTCTCCAGCGGAACTTCCTGACCCAGGAATCAAACTGGTGTCTCCTTCATTGCAGGCAGATTCTTTACCAACTGAGCTATCAGGGAATCTTTAATTTTTTAAATCCTGTGATTTTATTATATTGCCTTTGTTCCTAAAAAAGCCTATTTTGTACATAAACTTTTCTATTATTTGAATTCTGTTTATTTAAACTATAGAATGAAAGAGGAAATGGCAACCTACTCTAGTGTTCTTGCCTGGAGAATCCCCATGGAAAGAAGAGCCTGGTGGGCTACAGTCCATGGGGTCGCAAAGAGTCAGACACGACTGATGACTAATCATAAACTATAGAGGAGTGAGTTTCTTCTTAAGATAATTATTTTTTCCAAAGGACTTATTCCATTCATTTATTCTGAGATTTACAAGGAAATGATAAGTAAGTATTGAGAGCTGTCACATATTTTACAACAGGGTGAGTTTATTAGTAAAATCAAACCAGACAGTTAAAGTGACAATATTAACGTGAGAATTGTACTAAATATAAAAGCTATGTAGACAGAATGGTTTCAGTAAGAATATATTCAAGGGAATTTTGGACCTAAAACTAATTAGATAAATGGATATTATATGAAGAAATCATAAAAGCAATTCTGTCTTTAGAGCAAAGGCATGTAGGTAACTATCATCAATGTCATTTCTAGTTGTACAACCAAAAGAAATAATGTGTTACAGGTTATAGACATTATAGACTAATGATCTCTTTACTGTCCTCAAAATAATTGTTCAATCAACTTTTAAAATCAGTGATCATTTGTTAAGTTTATACACTCTTTATCAGCATTAATATAGTTACAACAAAGTCAACTGTGAGGTTGGTAATATTTTAGCCATATGCAGGATCCTTTTCATATAAATATAAACATTTCTATTATTTTTATTCATTCAGATATGAGTGACGTATAATAAATAGTATAGTAGATATAAGCAGATAACTTTGTATCAACTAATATTTTTTCCCATAGAATCCATATATAACTCAGAATGTGTTATTACTGTTCAGTTGCTATCAGGTTCCTCTGTCCAAGGGATTTCCCAGTCAAGAATACTGGAGTGAGTTGCCACTTTCTTCTCCAGGGGATCTTCCCTGCAACATCGCAAGAGGATTCTTTACCACTGGACCATCAAGGGAGCCGTAACCCAGAATAGTGTTGCTTAATTACAGTTTGTAAAGAAAAGTATTTACAAAATATCAAATTTGTCTTGGTGCTATAAAATAAATTATTTAACACTATTGTTATATCTGAGAGATTAGATATAAAACATTCTATAATTGGGTGGTCCAGTGGTTAAGATCCTACACTTACACTGTAGCCGCTTGAGTTCAATCCCTGGTTGGGGAACTAAATTCTCACACGCTACTTACTCGGTATGGCCAAAAAAATTAAATTTAAAAAGAAAACCAATATGCTGGAGAAGGCAATGGCACCCCACTCCAGTACTCTTGCCTGGAAAATCCTTGAAGGCTGCAGTCCATGGGGTCACTGAGGGTCGGACACGACTGAGTGGCTTCACTTTCAGTTTTCACTTTCATGCATTGGAGAAGGAAATGGCAACCCACTCCAATGTTCTCGCCTGGAGAATCCCAGGGACAGTGGAGCCTGGTGGGCTGCCGTCTATGGAGTCGCACAGAGTCGGACACGACTGAAGTGACTTAGCAGCAGATAATATGGTAATTCTAATAAATATCAATTTTAATAACAACATAAAAGATGTTCAAACCATCCCTGTAATAGTTTATTATCTATGGCAAGAAGTCCAAGATAGACAAATTCTGATTGCTCGGAGATAATCTTTCTCAATGATTTTATGGTCCTGGCAGCAGTGCTTATACATTCAAGAAGAAGCTGTTGAATACCTACTGCTAAATGCAGATCTGAAAGCTTCCCTCAAGGACATTGCAGTGTGAAAAAACATGTAGTCAGACAACTTCAGCCACTACGATGAGGGCCATATTAGAGGTAAGAAAGAGTACTCTGTGAGTATGAGGTTGGAGGATCTCATGTGTGCAGAAAAACCAGCATTATTGCCGAGAGAATGCCATCCTTAGTCCTGACATTTATGTTTATATGCATGCGTGAATTCAGCTGGCCATTATGACTGCCTTCCTTCTCTGTAATGACAGGGGTAGTTCTTTATGTGGTAGATTTGTGGAAGCTTGTGAAACTACAAGTTCTTTGCAGTTATGTATTGCAGGTGAAACTAGTGGTAAAGAAACCACCTGCCAGTGCAGGAGACATAAGAGATGCAGGTTTGATCCCTGGGTGGGGGAAGACCCCTGGAGGAGGGTATGGCAACCCACTGCAGTATGTTTGCCTGGAGAATCCCTATGGATGAAGGAGCTAGGAGGGCTACAGTCCATATGGTCACAGAGTCAGATATAACTAAAGCGACTTAGCATTTAAGTTGCACAGGAGATAATTACTTCTTGAAAACTAACATTTCTAATATAAAATTAAAATATGAAAAAATAATTTATTGTTGGCTGTGCTGGGTCTTTGTTTTTGCACACAGGCTTTCTCTAGTTTCAACAAGCAGAGTCTACTCTTTTTTGAAGTGCACAGGTTTCTCATTGCAGTGATTTCTCTAGTTGCAGAGCACAAGCTCTAGGCACACAGGCTTCAGTAGTTGCAGGATGAGGGCTCAGAAGTTGCCATTCCCAGGATATAAAGCGTGGGCTCAGTGGTGATGGTACACGAACTTAGTTGCTCTAAGGCATGTGGAATCTTCCCAGACCAGGGATTGAACTCATGTCCCCTGCATTGTCAGGGAGATTCTTAACCACTGGACCACCAAGAAAGTCCAACTTTAAAAATTGTTTAAAAATTCACAAAGTATGCCATTGTATGAACAGTATACTTAATTTCTAGATTAACCACATTTATTGTTTGAAATAATTGATTTTCAATGTACCCGTTTTCCCTGTAATATAATATACCTGGATACTTTCTCATAGGAAGGTGATTTAATAGTTGATACTAACCACTGATGTGTTTATAAATAGATGTATTTCTTTTGTGAAATATGTTCATGAGTGTCTTCATAATTCCAAGTATGAAACTTTTTGTTAAGGCTTTTATACATTGCATAATTTATCACCATGTCAGATACATGTGTATTATTTTGTTGGAAGAACAAAAACAATAACAGCAAAATGATCTTCTAAGCATATGGTAAGCCTGAGTCAGTTTTGCAAACGTTTTATAATAATCAACGGGACAAAAATATATCTGGCTCCATAAATACTGAATTTGTCTTCCATCATTCTTGTGAATTACACCTTGCTTCTACAATATGCTCATCCTGTCTTCTGGTCCCCAATTAAATTACTGGAAAAGAATCTCAATATTTGACTACAATTAATAGCTTTAGAATTTTTATACATCACTGAATTTTTCAATAGTGTGATCAGAAAGATGCAAGATTTATTCCTCTCCATAGAATTATTCTTATTTTCATGACCGTGGCTGTGCCTATTCACCGTGAATTCCCTCTTACGCTTACACTTTCTTACACTTCCTGCTACCCACTGCGCTACTTACTTCCTGCCTGCCTGCCTCAATTGGCTTGTCTTATGTAGTATTTACTGACTGTTCCATGAGGGTACTTAGTCTCCACCCGACACAAAACATGGCCTCACTTTTAAAACCTCTTCCCTTTATACTTTTTAAAATTGTGACTTTGTAAGTCTTAATAACATTAAAATATTTTAAATTTCAGAAAATGTGAATATTTTATATTTTTATTTATCTTATTCATGGCCACACTCTTTCTATATCATATTCATTGTTTTGTATAAGTGGAAAAACTTTCAACATTTTTAGTTGATCTTTCATAATTTTATATGTATCAATTCTGTACAGTTTTCATGTGAATACTGTTTTGATTATCACCTTATTTTTCTACCTGCTTAGAAAAAAAAAGGCAGAAAAGTTTATAAACAATGTGAATGATGATGAAAGGTGAATGTTCAGTAGTGATCTGGATTATAAGTCTCTCTTTGGACATTGAACATTTGTGCCTTTAGAGATTAATCTTGACTTCAATTGTTCTTGGTTTTTTGATAAATTTGGTGACCAGCTGCCTACTACCAAGCTTGGCTTCCTGAGATAAGTTCCAGCCAAATGTGTTAATTTGGTCCTGTCCATTTTAGGCACCTAACCTAGGAGCCATCTGCTGTCCTGGATATAAGCATTGAGAAGAAAATTATTTCAAAGCACAACATGACAAAAGACAAAAAGACTTTGGAAGTATTATTTAGCCAAAAAAATGTTCATTCAATAAAGTTAAAAATTGTTTTTAAAGGAAAAAGGGCTCTGTGACCCTGCTGCAAAATTCGATATGATGTTATTGTTTGTAATATACCAGTTTTTTTTTTTTCAGAAAATTAGCTGTTCATTCTAAACACTAGCTTAGATTTTTCATTACAGTCTTTTATTAAATCTAAACTAAAATTAAATTGCTTTCATCAAAAAATTACCGAAGATACCAAAGAGATCATGTATATTTGGGCTGTGTCTATATTTATCTTATTAGAAATTAAAATTGATAAATTTAAAAAATCAATTCATTTATAAATAAAAATGAATCCATTGCATATTAATATTGTATAAAAACATCACTATAAAACTATATGCATATACATATATTATTTTAATGAGATAAGTGGCTCTGTCTTACACTTTTAATACTTTTAATAACTATTGTCTGCCTTAGTAGAAGACAGCTGAATTCTCATTTTGAATCTACATTTAGTCTGTGTAGATATTATATTTGATTGAGTATAGAAAGAAAATTTTGCCTTAACTAATACAGAGTTCATAAAAGATGACTACAGTAATATTTTTTCTCGACAATGTTGATATTCTTCTTTTATATTCCCCCAAAACTCAACAAGCAGTATTTTTAAATGATTAATTGCAATGTGAAATCTCAAACCATATCAGTCAAATTTTTCTACTCTATTACATTAAAATTCATTGGTTTAGCCTGTACTTTGACTATATACTTAACCATGCTTGCATTTGTAAGGTCATGTACTGGTCAGTTGGTTCAGTTAGTCCACAATTACATTAGAAAATATAAGAAAAATAATTATATTTATAATATTGCCATCAGTATAATCTAAGCATTGCTGTGTGAGCTAAAAAGCCCTCAGGGTTATGATGACAGAATCAAGATGTCAGAAATTTTAAGTTTTGCTGGTTTTTATCCTTATAACAAAAACTGTTGTAAGGACAGTGATTTCTTTCCAACCAAATGTTTGCCAAAACCCTAACTCAGTATAATCTTGATTTTTGTCCATCAGTTATTCCTTTAAGTAAAAATGATGCTCCATGAAAAATGTGACTAATTCAGCTTGCATCTCAAACAATCACACAAGTACTTTTTTGAGACAACCACTGTAATGTGAAATTCATAAAAAGTACTTTATACATACCTTCCATTTCATTTTCTTTATTATTGAAAACATGTATGCTTAAGGTTTTAGTATTGTTTTCAACCCAGTGATACACACCATGCCTCTGAGTTGATTATTTTTAAAATTCCAAGGTTTTACCCACTGTTGTTTTTGCAATGTATTTGCAAATGTCAACATAATGAAAAAGACAAGCAGTGTCTCATTATTCTTATAAAAATAGCTTTTTACTGACAGAATAGTTGACATCTGGGGATTCCCAGGTGTCGTATGCTTCCCTTATGGCTCAGATGGTAAAGAATCTTCCTGTAATGCAGGAGACCCAGATTCACTCCTGGGTCAGGAAGATCCCCTGGAGAAGGAAATGCCAACCCACTCCAGTATTCCTGCCTGGAGAATCCCGTGAATAGAGGAGCCTGGCAGGCTATAGTCCATGGGGTCACAAAGAGTTGGACATAACTGAGTGACTAAGCACACACAACTGTTTGTAGACCAGTTTGAGTACTGCTGTGACCAGTTTGAGTACTGCTGCAGTAAAGAATAAAAATTAACCTTTTTTGTTACTGTAGGAACATCTTCCAAAATCTGCTTTGTTCCTTCATCACCTAAACTTTATTATATTAAAGTGAATAATGGGCATAAAAATCAAACGTATTTCTGTTGTTTGATTAGTACAAGGAAATGTGCTGACATTATAATTGTTATTATATTTATAGCTACCATTTACTGAATACACAGTATGTATCTGACATATAGATCCTGGTACTATAAAGTACATTCGTTCTTTTAATAGACCAAATCAGTATTTTCATAGGCAAGCAAACTGAGACAGATTAAGAATTTGCTTTTAACTTCAGTCTATGCTTTCTATATTTACTTAAAAAAAAGATTGACAAAAGGATTTCTTAGTCTATTTTAATATTGAAGAAGTATATCTCCTCAAACCAGCCAGAAATAAAAGTGTCCAGTTACTCCAGAATAAGGGCATCTTTTTTCCCATTGCATTTTATATCACTATGAAATCAATGGAAAGATAAAGTTATCAAAAACTTTAGAAATTGCTACATTAATAATTGTGTTGTGGAGGAAGAGGTGATGAGTACTTAACTGTTTTGTTTGTTTTTGCTAATGTGCTATTTTTAACTGATGAATCACCCATTGTTTTTAGAATTCTGGCAGTATACTTTATCAACATAAGACAGAGGTTGACTGCTTAATTTTATATCTCGCAATCATACGTATCAGATTATTTTATAGTGGCTGCTGCTGCTGCTGCTAAGTCGCTTCAGTCGTGTCCGACTCTGTGCGACCCCATAGACGGCAGCCCACCAGGCTCCCCCGTCCCTGGGATTCTCCAGGCAAGAACACTGGAGTGGGTTGCCATTTCCTTCAGTGGCATTGAATATAAAAAAGCTAGTACTTTGTTAGAATAAAAACATTTAAAATAGCCTAACTAGAAGAATGCTTTAAATTATTGCATCGTTTTCAAAAGAAAATAATGATACATTTCTCTTTGACACAAGGTTACCTCAGAAGACTGGTATAGACTGTAATGAAAAAATATTTTCTCATTGCTTAATTAAACAATATTTCATAGGTAATTCTCTTTAACTATAATCTACTTTATTGTAATATATCTATCAATGAAAAGATACCAATTCTTATCTTCCTAAAAGAGCTTTAGTAGAAATTCTAAAGTCCTTCTACATAAAAATTATACAGGAAGAAAAAAATATATGCATACTTCTGTGGAGAGCCAAAAATGTTTAACTCTGTTTCATTATTTGAATGAGTAACTTAAATGTAAAATTAAATAAAAATTCTATTTCTATTCAGAGAGTTAATAACAAATCTTATCACAATGTAACAGAAATATGTTGACATAAACTTGAAGTATACTTGTTCTGGTTTATCGGTATTTTTAAAATTAAGATTACAGAGACTAATATTTGAAATTTTATATCAGTATTTCATAGTTTGCCAAGTTCTATATGTATATAATTATTTCCTTTCCATTCTATTGATAGTATCACTAAATATGCCGAATTCTTTAGCATAGATTATAGTCCCACATCACAGTTAGGAACTCTAGTTTATGGATAAAGAAGAGTAGAGATGTCAACTTTTTCCCAGATCATGCAAAATTATTCTTAAAATTAAATGGAATTATGTCTAGTTCCTTATAGTGCTATTTTCTGTTCTTTTATATTATTGAATCTCCAGATTTTACTCAACAGTAGAGTCAATAAAGTTACTGAACGGTATTTTAATGAAGGGGATTCTTTGCTCACTTGTTCTGTTATGTATATTAGATCATGAGGATAAATATTTTTCTAAAATATAGACATATGTAAATTATTTTTAAAAAGTTATTAACTATGTTTTCCAATAAATGTTTTTTCAATCCAAGAGATTTTAATTGGCAGTAATTCAGTAAATATTTTTCAAGAGATGAACGTAGACACTGCACAGAATGGCATATCAAATATATTACATCTGAACATTTTCTCAACAATCACCTTTCCATAGTATAAAATTAATATTTTGTTGAACTTGGATTCCACATATTTGTAAAATATTGTTAAGGTGCTATACATAATATGTATATCATAATTTAATATAAAATGGATTCTTAATAAGCATAGTTTGCAATGATTTGGTTTTATAAAATTTTGTTAAGTGTTTTTGATTATTTTATCTACCAAAGTTTGTCTAAATCTTAAATAACCTGCTTATCTGTCTCCATTTTTCTCTGTCTCAAAAAATAACTTCAATTTTTGTCTTAAGTAGAAAGACCAACGACCTCTCTATGAGAGTGTACACAATACCCTCCAGGTCTTTACTACATGTTCTATCTCTGTCCCAGCGTCCCCTTTTGTGGAATGATCTTATTCCAGATGGTTCATTGACACAGTGTTTGTCCATTTTTACCCCTTATCCAATTTATATCTCCTTGAGTACTGACTCAATGGAGGTAACTTTAAGTGGACTCCAGGAGATGGTAAAGGACAGGGAAGTCTGGCTGCTGCAGTGCATGGGATCGCAAAGAGTAGGACACAATTTAGGGACTGAACAGCAACAAGTAAATACTTTGAAATGGTAAGGACATCATACATAATCAGGAAGAAGGACTAATGAGATACATGTAATGAGATCATCAAGCAAATAAAAGTAAGACAAACTCAGAAGCAATATTTTTAGATTCTTTGCACTGATGACAAAATAAAGATAAGTCACTTGAAAACACTAGCTATTGTATCATGCCCTCTTGAATGAAAATGAAGCTAAGATATAATTTCATAAGAGGTAACATGAATTCTTCTCTTTCTTTTAATGATTGTCTCAACTATGAGGATTCAGCCTCTTTGATCTCTAACTCATTGCTCATATTTGTGTACTGAAAAAGTATCAACTCATGGAGTGAGAACAAAATAAGATATCAAGGTTAGTTCATTGGAAGATGTGGACATTAAATAATTCAAGATTATAAATGTAAAAAGATAGCAAGTCATGTACATAGCAGCATCTAATTATGAGGCACTTTAACACCCCATACAAAATCAGTACCACTGGGTACTTGTGTGCAGTGAAGTTTAGGATGCTGCCATTTCTTGAATAGTCAGTGTTCCTATTGGCTCAAATATTTTCATAAATTATTTGTGTTTTCTTCTTATGCCATGTTTTTCAGAAATAGGTTTGTGCCAAAACTCGTATAATCATCTGTTAACAATGTGTATTTGATGCTTTTAAAAATAGCATTTCTCATACACACTCACAAAATTGCCTGACCTTCCTCCTCCACAGAATTAATCATGCCATCTGTGCTCACATTATATTTAATCATACTTCTGGTATAACATTTATCACATCACATTGCATTAGAATTAGTTTTATGTCTCTTTGTTTTTCCTATTAAACCATGTGCCCATGAGACTAGGGATACCTCATTTGTTTCTGTGTCTCCACAAGCTCTAGCATCAGGTCTGGCACACGGTAGACATTCAATAGGACAGCATCTGCATATTTTTGGAAAACCAGCCCAGTAAATGAATGGAAGTTATTATTTTTTTTTAACAAAAATCACCTGACACATCTCACTCCTGAGTATGAAACTTTGTTTAAAAATAACAAAGGATTGTGACTGTAAAGAATATTAGAAGATTAACACAATTCAAGTTCTGATTCCAATTTAATGTACATATACCTAGGCTTGAAGCTGCACCTCTAGTATTTGTCCAGTATTATGTTCAAGGTAACATTTAAGTAGATGAAGGTCAGAGAGTCAGTCTCTCACTCTTCCGATTCTTAAGAATCTTGCTATGTCAACCCCAATATGGTTTTCTGATACCTGAAAATTCAAGTAGGGAATGACTGTAGAATGAGACTTTCTTTACCGATATGTGGGATGAGAAGATAAAATTAGAAGTACCTTGTCACTGTAAATTGAGCATCAGTATTTTATTTAAAAATAACTTTCAAACTACATATTAGCCTCGAAATTTAGTGACTGTTTTTTCCTAAATAAAATCATTGATTTTTATTGTCTTTCTCATTCTGATCTTGTGTTAGAAAAATTCTACATTTGTAATATAATAGAGTTATTCATTCTTCAAGCACTTAGCTATGACTGCCATCAAAACAATTTCATGTTTGCTTATTGTTTTATATTATATTCCACAAGGGCATATAATTTTATTTTTAAGCATTGTTATATGTCCCTGTGGTTCTGAAAACTTGACTAAATCTTCCATGACAAGTTGCAAAAGGGAGACTGAAAATATTTTTGGTGTTTCTCACAAATAAGAATCAATGACTATAACCTAGTAACATCTTTAATTCCATAATATTTTATTCTCATTTGAAAATAAATGTAAGACTCTTGTTATGTATATATAATAGCTTTGAAGTAGAAGTGAAATTAACATATATGTATATACACATCACATAGCTCATTGACACGACTCTGATTATTTTTACATAGGTTTTTTTTTTTTTTTTTTCGGTCCTTTTAACACAAACTGGAACAATTCTAGAAAGAAGTCAGCATGTAATTAGTCTGGATATATGAAAAACAGATTGTATTGTTTCACATGCTGTGAACTGTGAGCAAGTCACAGTGTTGTAAAAGATAGCAAGAATCAACAGCTTTCCCCCTTAAAATCTCAGCATTCTTGACTTTTCACACATCACTGCTTAGGGAGCTGAAAAACACAGAGGTTCTTCTACTGATATGATGACTATTGACTGAAATGGCTGGATTGGTTAGCATTTATTGGCTTATGTCTTATCTCTCTAAAGATTCTTTCATTCTTGAAATCAGTTTTGATCTTATTTGGAGCTTATGTGCTGAAGAAAAAAAATGATGGGGGAGAAGGAAATGAGAATTTTTTTCTCATCAAATGGAAAGTTTAGAAGACTGAAAGACCTTTACAAGGAACCTATTGAATGATCTTTATGATTATAGGCAAGAAAAACATCATGCAGTCATTTGCATAATTTAAGTTGTCATAAAGGCATCACCATATAGCTTTGTTATATGCAGTCTTTGCCTTCTAGCATTTGTGTTCTTATCTTAACATTTTCTCTATATGACTCTCTAGTAAAATTAAGCCAGTCATATTAAGCTTGAGGGATTTGGTGATCATGACCATTCCTATTTTAATTTCTTATACTAGTCTATTAAATCAGATGTTTCATTAAGATGAGTTTAATCAAGTTTTAAGCATAAAATGACTATTCAAAAAATACATACACTGCATTTAATTGATTTTTAGGCATTCCCCTCACCCCTCCTACATTTTAACCCCTTTAAAATAATGATGCTTCTTAAGATCACCCTTGTGGTCAGTCAGGCAATAGTAGTGGCATATTTGCCCTTGCTTGTGTGTGGACAAACTTCATGTAAGCTATCCTTATTTTTGTCACGTCATTTGAGTTATGTGCATTGTTAAGAATACGATGGTGTAGTTTAGTTACCATTTAAAATATTTTCAAATATTGAACTAATGATGTTAAATTCAACAGTATTCTGTTCACAGAAGACATGAAAAAGAACAAAAGGTATAAATTTGATATTAGTGGAGTAATTAATGCACTTTTTTTTTTCAAAGCTGTAAGCAAGTACCTTATAGGCTAAGTGAATTCGTTCAGTCGTGTCCAACTCTTTGTGACTCCACAGACAGTAGCCAACCAGGCTCCTCCTTCCATGGGATTTTCCAGGCAAAAATACTGGAGTGGGTTGCCATTTCCTTCTCCAGGGGATCTTCCTGACCCAGGGATCAAACCTGGGTCTCCCCGCATTGCAGGCAGACGCTTTACCATCTGAGCTACCAGGGAAGTCTAAGTGCCTTATAGGATACAACAAAAGAAGATACAATTGATTGAAGACATGTTTTTGTTTCTGAAATATTTGTAACATAATTGTATGACATTTTCACACAAATCAAATGAAGGCAATAGACATTTGCAGATCTTTTGGATTAATGAAAAAAAAATTCAAATTTTATAGAGCTAATATTAACCATCATATATCAAATGTCACTATACTAAGTCATTTTATAATAGCACATAGAATTTTTATCACTGGTAATACATAAATAAAGGGTCCATCTTACAATTATAGGAAACTTAGAATTACTGGAATATCCCTGGTGGCTCAGATAGTAAAGTGTCTGCCTACAATGTGGGAGACCCAGATTCGATTCCTGGGTTGGGAAAATCCCCTGGAGAAGGAAATGGCAACCCACTCCAGTATTCTTGCCTGGAAAATCCCACTGATGGAGGATCCTGGCGGGCTATAGTCCACAGAGTCACAAAGAGTCAGACAGGACTGAATGACTTCACTTAAAAAAAAAAAAATAGACTCCAAACTCATTCTTTATTGAAAAACTGAAAGATTATAACACAAAATAATAATCTATCTTACATTATTATCAAAATCCTCAATTGCCCTAACTTCCAAATATTTGGGGTGCTTTTTTGACTCAAGAAAAACATTTATTATTCTTATTTTTTGATTTGTTCTGTAGATCTTTTGGATTTTTTTTCTTTTTCGCCCCTCATCTATTGTAGTTGTCGATTTTATTGGCATTAAGAAATCCAGTTAAGCTTTTGAGCTTTATTTTTTCCCGTTGTCATAAACCTCTGCCCCTACATTGAGCTTTTGCAGTTCTGTGGAGTTTTCCCTCTTTGTTTCCTTTTCTTTGGGGTGCTTTTTAATTTTTTAGTGTATATTGCATTTCTGTTTAAGCCTAGGGTAGCAATGTCATTTGTCACCTCTTCTTCGTGTTCTGGCCAGCAACCTCTCCAGATTGATGAAATTGTTTTATAAGCTGGTATGATCTATTTAACTTTTTCTAATTGTTCTTCTTTTCAAAAATATAAAGTAGAAAAAGACAAAAGAAAAAAAAGATAAGTCAGAAAACATATTTTTAAGAAAAATCAAATTGAGTATTCACTTCTATATCAGGAGTAGATTTGTCTACAAGTGATAGAAAGCACTAAATGACAGTTGTTAAAACAAGATAGCAACTGATTTCTGTCACACGTTAATTTCCAAAAGTAAATGGTTCACTGTTAGCGTGGTGTTACTGAGTATCACGGAACCAGGCTCTTTACACATTGTTAAAGTTTACATCTTCTTTATCCCCAAAGAGACCTCATGGCCTACCGTCCCTCCGGTACCAATATCACAGTATTGTTCTAATCATTGGGAAAGAGGACAGGAAAAGAAAAATCCATACATTCTCCCATTTTGCCAGACCGATTGTTCTTTCCATTTCCTCTACCTCCAGTCTTTAGGACAGAAGTATGTATACCCCTGGCAATGCAGAAGGCTGAAAAATGTGACCTTTATTATGGGCAGTCAACTCAAAAGCAGAGGTAGTTTTTCAGCTCAAGAAGTTGAGAACTGGTGGGGAAAGTTTCTGGCTCATTTCCCTACCAATCATAGGAGGTCTTTGAACAATCAAGAGCACAATGTTGCATTACGGTCATTGAGAGAAATTTTTGTCTTATTTTGCTTAAAATGTTTGAGATAAATATTAATTTCCCATTGAAAGTGAAAGTCACTCATTTGTATCTGACTCTTTGCAACCCCATGGACCGTAGTCTGCCAGGCTCCTCTGTCCATGGCATTCTCCAGGCAAGGATACTGGAATGGGTAGCCATTCTCTTCTCCAGGGGATCTTCTTGACCCAGGATCAAACTGTGGTCTCCTCCACTGAAGGCAGATTCTTAACTGTCTGAGCCACCAGGGAAGCTCCAGTTTGCCATTAGGGCTTAGTTTTTCCTGAAATGTCTTAGTGTTCATTTCATTCAATAAACATTTATTAGTTATGAAGTCTGTGCTTGTACTCAGGCACTTTTCTGAACAGCTCCGGGATTACGATTCAAACTGAATATCCTAGGAATAGTCCTGATGGAGCTGTGCAGGGCAGTGGTCCTAACACTCTACCAAAAAATGCAAATATAAACACTGCTCTGAATTTTAACTAGTTTCATCAAAATCTGCTTTTGATATGAAGAATCTAAATTGGCTCAATCTGTAGCTTTGGAAAAGTCTTATTTTGTCTTTTAGATCATAGACTTAGCAAATGTAGAGGTGTCTTTTTCTGCTTTTAAGCAAAATATCTTAATTACTCCTTTGCTATGATCTTTTATTCTTAGATCTATAAGTTGGGCATATAAATACTTTTCCCTGTTGGAATATCATGTAGAAGATATTTTTTTCCTATAGGTCAAAGTAGGGAAAGTTTCAGCATTTAAAAGCTTATGTTGCCAAATGTTGGACCATGTGCTGACATTGTGGTAGTGGGTTAAGTGGCAGGTTTATAGCCATATATATTAGCCAGTTTATGAGCAATTGCTTTTAAAAAAACTCATTTTTAAATATTTAATCACAGTCTACAGGAATCTACTTCTTTTGTCAAAGATACTGTAAAGTATCTAAAGTAAAATATAGTGTTTTGAAATCTAAAAGTAAAGTGGTTAAAGTAGAACTTCTGTTGACTAAGGTTTTATTTTCAATCATGCCATTTGCAAAATAAGATGGAATAAATTAAGGTGTTTTATGCAATTTTTTGCTTTTGCTTTTTAATACTGAAAAATAAGATTTTCTAATCTTTGACTAGCATTTTTAGTACTGTAATTACTAAAATTAATTTGAACACTTATTCCCTTGTCTCACCACCATATTTTGAGAGTAAGAGAAATAAAACATTGACTGATGGTAGAACAAAAAGGACTTATATTACATAGCTTTTTGCACTTTTCTCAATTTCTGTGACTGAGGTAATATGTATAAAATTTTCTGATAATATTAACTGTATAACTAAGGGAATCTTATAATATTCTACTGATATAGAAATTTGAAGCTAAGTTCTTTGTTTAATTGTCCTGAAATACATGTTGTCTAAAATCTACTTGCCACTATTATATGGAACACAGGGAAAGAAGAAAAGGATATTAAAATTTTAATTTTAGTCTCAATTATTAAAATGACTTCTTGTGAGACTATGTCTTATTATCTCAATTTGCCAGAAATTCTTTTATTATAGTTACACTTATGTCATTTTCTTTCCTTCAGTGATTATTTTTGTAAGTACAAAATTGCATTTTCTCCATAATTTTCACAAAGAAATAGTATCTCAGCATGTATTAAGGCAAAAATAAATAAATGTTAAAATGAAGTTCAAACTTGAAACAAACAGAGCATTATTAAGAATCTCCTGTTGTACTCTTGTGCTTAGTTGCTCAGTCTTGTCCAACTCTTTGCAACCCCATGGACTGTAGCCCGCCAGGCTCCTCTGTCCATGAGGATTTTCCAGGTAAGAACACTAGAGTGGGTCACCATGCCCTTCTCTAGGGGATCTTCCCAACCCAGGGATTGAACTCAGGTCTCCCACATTTCAGGCAGATTCTTTACCAACTGAGCCACCAGGGAAGCCTTAACCTTTTCCAAATACTTTCTTCATTGGCATAGCATCATTTTTTTAAATTGTAAATTTTTAGTGCTCTTCCCTGGTGGCTCAGATGGTAAAGAATCTGCTTGCAAAGCAGGAGACCTGGGTCGATTCCTGGGTCAGGAAGCTCTCCTGGTGAAGGGAATGGCTAGCCAGTCCACTAAGCTTGCCTGGAGAATCCCATGGACAGAGGAGCCTGGTGGGCTTACAGTCCATGGGGTCACAAAAAGTCAGACATGACTGAGTGACTAAGCACAGGCATGCATTGATCCATCCAACTTAACTCATTTGGAGGAAGAAGGAAGCAGGGAGCTGGTGAACCAGAGTGAGGAAGAAGACATAGATTTCCTGAAAGCTAATCCCTGGTGGCTCAGGGGTTAAATCGTCTGCCTGGAATGCAGGAGGCCCGGGTTCGATCCCTGGCTTGGGAAGATCCCCTGGAGAAGGAAATGGCAACCCACTCCAGTACTCTTGCCTGGAGAATCCCATGGAGGGAGGAGCCTGGTGGGCTACAGTCCATAGGGTCGCAAAGAGTCGGACACGACTGAGTGACTTCACCTCACCTCAATATTAGAAATATCTTTGGGTTATGCCTGTGTAACTGCTCTCAGTTTTCCTTCAACTTGAATCACCACCATCACAACAACAGAGAGAAAAATTACCCTTGGTTTTGATTTTTAAGACATGATATATACCACCGTAGAATTATTGCCCACAGTAAGATATGCATGGTTTCTCAGTCTATAGATGAAAGATTCCAGTCATGGCTAATTCCTTTTGTATTTCTAGGAATTTCATATTGAATATGATCCCTGGATATCATGATGCATTTCCGCCACCCCCAAAAAGGTCACTGTCTATATCATATAGGGCTTTTCAGAAATATACCATAAAACACTTCAGTTCTTTTCATGCTTTTATAAAAATTACCTCTTTTTTTCTCTCCAAGTTTTAAATTTTATGAGGTTTTTTTTTGGGGGTGGGGGGAGGTGATCAGGTTGCTAGTTTAAAAATGAACAAATTACCTTGCATAACACAAATTTTTATTACATCCTAGAAGAATAATTTTAATTAAAATTAGCATAGGTGTTTAAAAGAATTTATGCTTGGCAACTAAAAATGTAGAAGCAGTTTAAATTTACCACTCCCTAGGAAAATAATTTATCTGAACTGTGTATTGGAAATTAGGACTTGGTAAAATTTGCAGTTATAAGGAAATGTTGAATAAGCACCAGGAACAGTAACTCTTCACCCTCAAAGTGATATATTCATTTTTCTAAAGTACTTTGGTGATGGTTGTGTGGTATGTCATGATTATGAGCCTCCTTCAATAAAGCCATTATTGACTACACTGAAGACTTTGTTTGTGTGGATCACAACAAATTGTGGAAAATTCTTTAAGAGATGGGAATACCAGACCACCTTACTGGTATCCTGAGACAAGGACAAGAAGCAACGGTTAGAATCAGCCATAAAATAACGAACTGCTTCAAAATTGGGAAAGGAGTACATCAAGTAAGTATACTATCTGCTTCTTTAACTTCTATGCAGAGAGCATCATGTGAAATGCTGGGCTGAATGACTCATAAGCTGGAATCAAGATTTCTGGGAGAAATATCAATAACCTCAGATATGCAGATGATATCACTCTAATGGCTGAAAGTTGTGAGGAGCTAAGAAGCCTCTTGATGAAGGTTAGAGAGGAGAGTGAAAAAGCTAGCTTAAAATTCAGCATTCAAAAAATGAACATCATGGCATCCGGTCCCATCACTTCATGGCAAATATATGAGGAAAAAATGGAATCAGTGACAGATTTTACTTTCTTGGGCTCCAGAATCACTGTGGAAAGTGATTGCAGCCATGAAATTAAAATACACTTGCTCCTTTGAAGAAAAACTATGACAAACCTAGACAACATATTAAAAAGCAGTGACATCACTTTGTCGATAAAGGCCCATATAGTCAAAGCTATGGTTTTTCCAGAAGTGATAATTGAGTTGAACCATAAACAAACAAACACAAAAACCAAAATTAAGTGCCAAAGAGTTGAGGCTTTCTAATTGTGGTGCTGGGGAAGACTCTTAAGAGTCCCTTGGAGAGCAAGGAGATCAAACCACAAACTTGACTCTGAAGATTTATTGTAAGGATTGATGATAAAGCTCCAGCTCCAGTATTTTGTCCACTGATGCAAAGAACCTACTCTGATGCTGGGAAAGGAGAAGGTAGAAGACCACCAGTGAAGACCCTGTTGCTGGGAGAGATTGAAGGCAGGAGGAGAAAGGGCAACAGAGGATGAAATGGTTGCATGGCATCACTGGCTCAATGGACATGAGTTTGAGCAAACTCCTGGAGATAGTGAAGGACAGTGAAGCCTGGAATTCTCCAGTTCATAGGATCTCAAAGAATCGGACATGATTTAGTGACTGAGCAACCTATTACAGTGGGTGAATATGGATATTGAATAAAGTGCTATGTGGTTATCCTTGATAAATCTCTGTGCCTCACTGTCATGATGAGACAGTGATATGACTGACAGAAGTGTACCAGCAGATATATGCATGAGAGAGGAGTCCTTTTATTAAGATAAAATGTTCTGAGCATGCGCAGTGTGTCTGTGGATCTCATGCCATACAACAGATTATGTAGCAGCCATTGTCCTTGTTTGGGCCCCATATGTATGGCCTTTCATGAGGCCAGTGAAGCATCTTAACATGAAGATCAGATTAGCAACTTTGAGAACCTCTTTTTTGCCATTCACATGACATATAGTTACAAAACCAGGATCTTCAGAAAAACAGGGATAAACAAAGAACAATTCAAAAATGCCCTGTGTGAAAGGCACAGTGAGCTCTCCCCAAATCCTGACCAGAACTTCACATTTATCAGAAGTTTTTATGATACCAATAGCCTCCTTTGTGCTGAAGAAGACTGTCTTTACTGTGAGGTTGTAGAACATGGTTAATTTCCTGTTTACTACTCCCTTGAGAAGTCAAATATATATTATGTTCCTGGTTGCAGACTAGTTCAAAATCATATAATTGTGTTCCATGTTTTTGAGAGAACCAGCTTGCGAATCTTGGCAACGTCTCAGAACATGTTCGTTCCCTCTGAACTTTGACTCTAACAGGAAATCCTTCCTGATAAAAATTTCGCTTCTCTGGATTCTCAAAGTTAGATATCACATATTTAATTAGAACAGCATGCTACCACTAAAATAAAAACTTCTCATTAGTTTCATCCTGTGGTTTAGTACTTTTATGAAACAAGCTAACGGAAATATCAGCCCTCTTCCCTTTATCATTCTGATATATATATTTACAAAGGAGAGCAAGACTTGTAGCTCTATAACATTTATTTTCTTCTAGGAAAGAAATAGGCCCCTGTTTTCATATATATGGATAAATTATGAGAGAGATAAACATTTGGACAAATATTAACGCCACTTATTATGTTCAGATAGTTTCTGCTGTAATTTTGGGATGGATTGCATTTCCTGGTGATTGTAATGGATTTTCCAGTTTTATACTCTTTTCAAATATTTATAAGAATATTAAAAAGTTTATGTTTTATTTTTATGTTGTATAGGGATTTTATTAATTGAATTAAAGTAATGAAACACTACCCTAGACCAATAGCATCCATAAATTTTTTATCTTCCCTAGATTTTGTATTCCCTGAGGATGACTTTATATTATGATGGTAAACTCTGGGAGTTGATGTATAGGGCTAAGTCCCAAAGAGTTAAAGTGCTGGATTGCAGATGTTTTTAGGGTTATAATTTGACCTGGGGTACATCCGTATGTTATTAAAAATGAACTTTTTAACAAAGTATACCTACCATCTTCTACAACAAAAATACAGTATCATCTAGAGATAAAGGAGTATAACATGAAAAAAGTCATGTCCCTGATACTGTTAGAAAGATAATTAAATTATAATTCTGGCCTTAAAATGTATTTTTATTTTGTAAGGATTTTATGTGTGCAGCTCTTTGCTGCCCAATGATTTCAGCAATGTGGGTGCTTAGAAGAAATGCCAGAATAATGTAGCTCCTGTATAGTCCATTTTGAGTCACAAGGACACCAACACTCAAGTGATATTAAGAAGTGTGTGCCTGTTTGATACTTGCTGTTACATTATGCTGGATTGATTATCAGATTTTTTTATATACTGAACTTTCTTGATTATTCTGTACGAAATAATCTGTATTGCAAAGACAAGACAAAATTCCTGTTTTTTAAAATTATAATTCATCCTAATATAAGATTACCTTGGTGACACAGACAAATCAAAAGCTCTACATATTCAATTGCCTGAAAAATCAGACAAGAATGAAAATTCTTTTGTCTGATGGAGGTGTTTGCTTCTTTTATTTTAGGCACAAAAGTTTACGTGTACACTTAGTGAATGATCCCATCACTTACTTATTCTGTAATGTGACTTTAGAAAAGTATTTGTCTCTCTTCACAGAGGTCAAAAACCGTAACCTAGGAATTGATGCTCTGTTAAAATGTGTTAAATATTGCTGATGTACTGAAAAGAAATAATAAGAGAGACAAAATCATCAGTAACTTTATACATGGAAATAAATATCAGGACTTTAAACTGAGGGGGGAACTATCCTAGCATTCAATGCTAGAATACCCAGGCATTTATGAAAAAAAAAAAAATTCTAGGTTTGATAAATCCTATAATTCCCAGGTGGCACTAGTGTAAAGACCTTGCCTGCCAATTCAAAAAATGTGAGAGATGTGAGTTCTATCCATGGATTGGGAAGATCCCCTGGAGGAGGAAATGGCAACATACTATAGTATTCTTGCCTGGAGAATCCATGGACAGAGGAGCCTGGTGGGCTACAGTCCATGGGGTCGCAACAACTTGGACTGAAATGACTTAGTACACACAGGCATAATTCATAAGCTGTAACCTGAGAAGTCAAAGTAATAGCTAAAAGAAAAAAACCCCACCATTCTAATTTGGCATTACCTAATTTGATTTAATAGTGGTAATGCATAGAATATTTGAAACTTAATTAGTATTTTAGTTGCGTAAATGAAATATTATTCTTCTTACTGAATCATTGCTAAGCATATGTCTCATAAAGACATATGCATATGCCCTCCTAGACTGTAATTTACATTTTTAATATTTATAATTTGCAATTAACACTATCATTTGCTTTTTATTTAGGAAAGTATACTGAATCAGCACTCTGAAAATTTTAAGAAAAAAAATCCATATTTTGTAATGTTCTTCCTAGAGTATATTATACTGTGATGTATTTTACTGTCTGCCAAAACTGCTCTCTTTTAAAGCAGAAGATAAATTGTTCTTTATCTCTGAGCAGTGCCTTTTCACCATAGCCAGTGGGATTCAATACCACTGATTCTTTTACAATCTTGGTTTAGAAAATTAAAGAAACTCAAGTAGCACTGCTGCAATCCATTCATGGCTAATGCATCTTGTCTCGCATGACTGAGGACAAGTGCCCTCCAGATTAAATTTTGCTGCTCAGCACCCTGCATTTTCATAAAATATAGTCCTTACATAGCTCCACGAATATCCCAAGCATGTGGTTTAATTTAAACTAACATGCTTGAGTCACCCATTTAAATAAAATGTTTGTAATGTTCCAAAACTATTTTATAAATGAATCTTCTCAAAATACAATAAGCAAACACTATAATTTCAAATGAGATAAAACAATAACTATATTCAGTAACATAGTTATTGGAAGATCTCCAGGGAGGATTACCTGAGTTACTGAAGGGAGTAGGCCTTTCTTTCTGAATGTTGATCTGTGGAAGGGGAAAGTGGTACTGCCAGCTAATGCTACAAGTCATTTTAAGTGCTGGACCAACACACCCTGCTTTCTTATCCTCTGTGGCTATGCAACAGAGAGATAGTTGAGATGAATGGCCTAAAAAGTTATCCTTTCTTGCAAGGCTCTATGTAGGTTGTACGCTGCCCCATTTTCAATTTCAGTTTAAAGCTAGGCTTTGATATGTACTTTGATAAAGTATATTCATAAATTGATCATACATATGTGATTTCCATAAGGATAGATAAGAGAAAAAGGGATTCAAGGATCTGTAAAGAAAAAAGTAACCACTAGGGAGTTACTTATTTTGATGTATACATATGTCAAATGGATGTTTTTATTATGAAATATACATCCTGAAGTCAAAGCATGCATGTTAGATTTTTGCGTGCCTATTAAAAAAAGCAGTCGAAGTAAACTTTGATACTGTAACTTTCTCTTCTGTGTGTATGTGTTTCTGGTTTTAATGTAATCAGTCAGATAATGCCTCACAATTGTAAGCATTAACTTCACTTTAGAAATTATTCACGTAAGAATGACGACAGGATCAATATGAACCAACATTTTAAGGAGAGAGAATCAGTTCACACTCTAATGATCTGTGTGTACATATTTACTAATGTTCTATAAATCTTTTAGAGGGACAGATTATTAGAATATTATGCATACTGGACCTTGTATGAGTATTGGAAATTTTCAGAGAATAACATCAAATGATCTGTTTGTATAGTTACTGAGTCATCATATAAACTTTTAATTCATTTATTGTTTTGCTTTTAACTGCTATCCAGAACTGGCAATAAATCATTCAAAAAATTAAATGCCAATTCTGACTTGACTATTGTTTAATATAATAAAAATAATCATTTAATTCTATTTAGATATTAGAAGTATAAAGCTCAGAAAATTATACATCCATATTTAATATCACTATGAAGCTGAAGGGTGATAACAAAATATAATAGGGAAACAACTATTCCTTTAGATTTTCATGAATCATGCAAATAATTTAAAGTTTGGAAACATCCCATGAGAAGTAATAATAATATATAGGACTCAGAAGGCTGCCAACTCTATCTCAGATATTTAGGATAAATAGACGTCACTGACTCTAAAGGAAAGTCACTAAAAACTCATTTTTAGAAGTACAGGTACTAAAAGGAAGAATATTATTCATTTTCTTCCAATTAACAAGCTTTTGCCAAGAATTAAACAATGTCAATTCCATAGGGGAGTTACCTTCAGGCAGCTGGCTTATTAAATATAGAGCATGTGAAGATTCAAAGAGATATGACATTGGTGGTCACATTGAAAGAGAAAGTTATGCCTATAGTTATTGAAAAAAATGCCAAGCTTCTTGATCTCTATAAGTTCATAATTTACTGATAAAACTGAACCTTTTGAATGATTCATCTTTTTGAAATAGTTTAGCTTTGAAACTTAATTATGCCATTTTCAAGCAAAGCTAGAGAATGGCATAGGGTAGCTAGTATGAGTCCCTTCATATTCATGTCATGAGAGTACAGTGATCAGCACGTAATATCACCTTAACATTTTTTTGGTTTAAGGAACCAAAACTGTCCTAAGGCTTAGAATGATTTAAATATGCTGGATAGCATTAAACTCTCCCTTATGCATTGACTAAATTGACCAGAGTGGAGAGGTCAGAAGGAAAATGCATGAAGCATATATGTAATTAACGAAGTCTCTTTTTACAACAGAAGTTATGCCTGGATTTGAATAGAAATTCTACCACCACTTAATTTCTTAAAGTCTCAGGTACCTATTCAAAATAGGAGTTTGAAAAGTACGTATCCCAGCAGGGTTTGGGTGAAGATTAAATAAGATCATGCATGTGCAAAGCTCTTCCACTCTACCTGGCCTGTGGTTCAAATGTTTGTTGCCATTATTATTAGTCCTTTAAAATATATTAACTTCGATTAGCTGTTACATGGCATGTTTATAAAAATGATGTTTGTAATTCTTTTGTCTTGGACATTTAATAAAGAATTAAAAAGTAGAAGAAGCTCAAATGTTATAGTCTAAATTTAAGAAAATACTGAATTCAAGACTAGGTTGTATTATCACTTGTTAGCTACTTTGTGTTGCATTCGAGTAATTCATATAGCCAACTCTTTAGTATAATTGATCAAATCAAATGTTTCAAATTAAGTTTCAACAAATATACTTCAACAAATTGAATACTTGACATGTTTTGAATACTATGTTAAGACCTCACCCATATTATTTCAATGACTGTTTTCTAGAAAAAAATGCTTAATACAAATTAAATATAAATAAATGTCCATCAGGTGATCAACAATGGTAGAACTTGCTGATAAACTTAATACAGTATTGTAAAGTAGAACAAAGTAAAAATAAAATTAAAAATAAAATCAAAAAAAAGAAAATAAATTTTGTTATTAAAGGTTGAGTTCTGTAGAACTCTCAACTGGTAAATTGTGATGGATGAAGATAAACCCAAAACAAAGAAAGCCCTGCCTGGCTAAAAAGAAAGACACTGGGAACCAGAACACCACCTTTCTAGTAAAAGGAGAAAATGTATTTTTGGCATTGAAATTGGTCACCAAAATGATCTGAGTCCAGAGCATTGGATCACAGCAATGATTTCTTTTGACTCAGCAAAAGAAGATAAATTTGACCTAGATTTTTATATTTCTTGTTGAAGAAGAAAATTGGCAAGTATTTTACCTGCAAGAAAGAAATAACAGCAATAAAATCCACTATGGATATCATTTTCCTCTAGTGGCCAGTGAAGATCTCATAAAGGACAAGACTTATGACAGTCTTGTAGAACATTTATTTTTACATTTTCAACATTTATCTAAATGTACTATCTCATTGAGTTCTCAAAGAAACCTATGAAGTTTTATCATTTCTATTTTAAAGATGAGGAAGTAGATTCTTAAGATAGAATAGAGTGCAATTCTAAGAGTAATGCATTGAGAGTTTGAAAGTTTCAGATTAAGACCATATTTTAACATTAATTAGATTTTTGAGTTTCTTGAATTTATATAAATGAAGTGGAACAGCCTTAGCAAAACCTTAAAATGCATCATCATAACATATCAGCTTCTGTCAGTTCTGCATCTAATAAGTGGCTGAACTGAGATTTTATCACTGGAGGAGTCTTCTGGCCCAGTCCACTTTTTTCCTATTGCTGCCTCTCTGGAATAGTTTAGGATATGCATTACCTTAGTCTGGAATGAATGTGATGTCCAAGATGAACAGCCCTTAATGATACAAACTATCTACCAGAGATCAGTGGAGAAATAACTCCAGAAAGAATTAAGAGACAGAGCCAAAGCAAAAACAACACCCATTTGTGGATGTGACTGGTGATGAAAGTAAAGTCCAATGCTGTTAAGAGCAATACTGCATAGAAACCTGGAATGTTAGATCCATGAATCAAGGCAAACTGGAAGTGGCCAAACAGATGGCAAGAGTGAACACTGACATTTTAGAAATCAGCAAACTAAAATGGACTAGAATGGGTGAATTTAACTAAAATGACCATTACATGTCCTACTGTGGGCAAGAATCCCTTAGAAGAAATGGCGTAGTCATTATAGCCAACAAGAGTTCAAAATGAAGAACTTGGATGCAATCTTAAAAAACGACAGAATGATCTCTGTGTTCGTTTCCAAGGCAAAACATTCAATATCACAGTAATCCAAGTCTATGACCCTACCAGTAATGGTGAAGAAGCTGAAGTTGAAAGGTTCTATGAAGACCCACAATAACTTCTAGAACTTGCTCTCAAAAAAAGATATCCTTTTCGTTATTAGCAGACAGGAATGCAAAAGTAGGAAGTCAAGAAATACTTGTAATAACAGGCAAATTTTACCTTGGAGCACAGAATGAAGCAGAGCAAAGGCTAATAGAGTTTTGCCAAGAGAACACACTGGTCATAGCAAATACCATTTTCCAACAACACAAGTGAAGACTCTACACATGGACATCACCAGATGGTCAGCACCAAAATCAGATTGATTATATTCTTTGCAGCCAAAGATGGAGAAGCTCTATACAGTCAATAAAAACAAGACCAGGAGCTGACTGTGGCTCAGATCATGAATTCCTTATTGCCAAATTCAGACTTAAATTGAAGAAAGTAGGGAAAACCACAAGACACTTCAGGTATGACCTAAATCAAATCCCTTATGATTATACTGTGGAAGTGAGAATAGATTCAAGGGATTAGATCTGATTTTCAAAGTGGCTGAAGAACTATGTACAGAGGTTCATGACATTGTACATAAGGCAGTGATTGAGACAACCCACAAGAAAAAGAAATACAAGAAGGCAAAATGGCTGTCTGAGGAGGCCTTACAGATAGCTGTGAAAAGAACAGAAGCAAAAGCAAAGGAGAAAAGGAAAGATATACCCATTCAAATGCAGAGTTCCAAAGAATAGCAAGGAGAGATTAGAAAGCCTTCCTCAGTGTTCAGTGCAAAGAAATAGAGGAAAACAATAGAATGAGAAAGACTAGAGATCTCTTCATGAAAATTAGAGATACCAAGGGAATATTTCTTGCAAAGATGGGCTCTATAAAAGATAGAAATGGTATGGACATAACAGAAGCAGAAGATATTAAGCAAGAGGTGGCAAAAATACACAGAAGAACAATGCAAAAAGATCTTCATGACCCAGATAACCATGATAGTGTGATCACTCACCTAGAGCCAGACATCCTGAATGTGAAGTCAAGCGGGTCTCAGGAGGCATAACTGTGAACAAAGCTAGTGGAGGTGATGGAAATCCAATTGAGCTATTTCAAATCCTAAAAGATGATGCTGTGAAAGTGCTGCACTCAATATGCTAGCAAATTTGGGAAACTCAACAGTGGCTGTAGGACTGGAAAAGGTCGGTACTCATTCCAATCCCAAAGAATGCTTGAACTACTGCACAATTGCATTCATCTCACACGCTAGCAAGTAATGCTCAAAATTATCCAAGCCAGGCTTCAACAGTACTTCAGCAGGGAACTGTGAACTTACAGTTCAAGCTAAATTCAGAAGAAGCAGTGGAACCAGAGATCAAATTGCCAACATCTGTTGGATCATTGAAAAAGCAAGAGAGTTCTAAAAAGACTTATACTTCTCCTTTATTGACTATGCCAAAATCTTTGACTGTGTGGATCACATCAAACTGTGGGAAATACTTAAAGATATAGGAAGAGCAGACCACCAGACCTGCCTCCTGAGAAATCTATATGCAGATCAAGAAGCAACAGTTAGAACCGGACATGGAACAGACTGGTTCCAAATTGGGAAAGGAGTACATCAAGGCTTTTTATTGTCACCCTGCTTATTTAACTTATATGCAGAGTACATCATGAGAAATGCTGGACTGGATGAAGTGCAAGCTGGAATCAAGAATGCCAGAAGAAATATCAATAACATCAGATATGCAGATGATACCACCCTTATGGCAGAAAGTGAAGAGGAACTAAAGAGCCACATGATGAAACTGAAAGAGGAGAGTGAAAATGCTGGCTTAAAACTCAACATCCAGAAAACCAAGATCATGGCATCTGGTTCTATCACTTCATTGGAAATAGATGAGGAAACAGTGAGAGACTATTTTTTTGGGCTCCAAGATCACTGCAAGATGGTGACTACAGCAATGAAAGTAAAAGTCACTTGCTCCTTGGAAGAAAAGTTATGACCAACCTAGACAGCATATTAAAAAGCAGAGACATCACTTTGCCAGCTAAAGTCCATCTAGTCAAAGCTATTGTTTTTCTAGTAGTCACATATGGATGTGAGAATTGGACTATAAAGAAAGTTTAGTGCCAAAGAATTGATGCTTGTGAACCGTGGTGTTGGAAAAGACTCTTGAGAATCCCATGGCCTGCAAGGAGATCCAACCAGCCTATCCTAAAGGAAATCAGACCTGAATATTTATTGGAAGGACTGATGCTGAAGCTAAATTTCTAATACTTTGACCACCTGATGCAAAGAACTGACACACTGGAAAAGTCCCTGATGCTGGGAAAGATTTAAGGCAGGAGTAGAAGGGGACAATTGAGGATGAGGTGGTTGGATGGCATCATGGACTCAATGCACATGAATCTGAGTAAACTCCAGAAGTTGTTGATGGACAGGAAGGTCTGGCATGCTGCCATTCATGGGGTCGTGGAATCAGACATTACTAAGCAACTGAACTGAACTGTCCAAAAAAGCTGCATAGATTGAGTAGGGAAAACAAAATAAGAGGAAAATAGCAATGGGTATTCATGTATCACATGCTTTCTTTTGAAGCAACTAACAAATTTCTATGAAAGTGAAAGTGAAGTCGCTCAGTCGTGTCTGACTCTTTGCAACCCCATGGACTGTAGCCTACCAAGCCCCTCCATCCGTGGGATTTTCCAGGCAAGAGTACTGGAGTGGGTTGCCGTTTCCTTCTCCAGGAGATCTTCCCAACCCAGGGATCGAACCCAGGTCTCCCACATTGCAGGCAGACGCTTTACCATCTGAGCCACCAGGGAAGACTCATAGAGAGAAATGTGAAAGAACTTGATTTTAGTTATTTTTTTGGAAAATCATATAGGAAGATGGCAAAATAGCAAGTTAATTTTAGTTACATTGAGGCAACTCAAATGTAGCAGTGATCTAAACTTTTGTTAGTTGAGGTCTTCCAAGTTAGATGTGAAAAGAGCAATTTCTATCAGATGTTGCTTCACTGAATGGAGATAGGTCTACTGTTCTGTCTCCTAAGATACATTTCTGGCTTGATAAGTTACAGAATGAGTAAAAATTGATCACTTCTGATGATCTTGAAGATTGCAACTAGTGTTTAGCAAATTCAGTAAATTTTTAAATCTAAAGCCTCATTATATATAATCTTTTATACTTCACATTATATCAGATCAAATGAAAACATACAATGCCAACATAGAGCAATTATTTTTGCCTGTTTGGATGATTGTAGTTCATGTGTGTATAGCCTTTAGCTAGTGATTGGAAGGTTTTATGAATCATCTCAGTTTCTTTGGATGGAGGAGGATTTATCATAAATATGGGTCTTCCACATGTCTGTGTTTATTATAAAGCTGGGTAATATATTAAGAAACTTCCAAATAATAGTTTAAGAATAATTCCCACCAGATACTGCATTTCCTTTCAGATTTTGACCTAATAAAATATCAGGTTAGATTTTAATATTTTTTCTTTCCTCTAGTTTCCCCTCATGTTGGTAGCCTCATTTAGGAAATATCCTGGTGATGGTGGAAAGCCCTGTTTAATGCATGGAAACATCTCGGTGACTATCATTTCCATTTGTGCATTTTTTTCTCCTGCTTTTCCCTCAGCCTTTCTACAGCTCTCCTGGAAAATGGCAGCTCTTATTGTTTCTAAATTCTCAGACTCTGAACAAGTAGTTGCTGATTTCATGAAGTAAGTCACAAAAGCTATATCCATATCTGATTGATTACTTTGGAGAGTTCGGCTCTTGGGTTGTACCATATTTTGTGGAACTATCATGCAGTCTTTCTTGTGCTTATAGTTTTTAACACAAAGGGAAATATAACTGCAGCAGTGCATAATTTCACCTCTGTTTTCCTTTAATAACTGGATGGTTTTGTCTAATAATGGCATAATAATAATAATATTAGTAATAATTAAGCGCATGAAGATTAACAGAGAAGGGAGGAAAAAAAAAGAGAATTAAAAGCATACCATGTGCCAGGCACCATCATAATTGCTTTGTACTCAATTGTCTTTAATCCTTACAACATTTAACACTAGTGTTGTTATCCTCAGTTTAAAAATAAGGTATTTGGGGTTTGGAAAGGTTAAATGACATGCCAAAGACAAATTAAGCTAGCTTTTTTTGAGAATATCCTGTATGTTATCACTGAGCTAGGCTCTTTTCATGTGTCATCTCATTTAATTCTCAGAATAACCCTGAAGTAAGTATTGTTTTTATCCACTTGTTGCAGGTGAAGCAACTACAGAGAAGTTAAATAATTGCCTAAATTGACAAACTAAGTGGAATTGCTTAGCAGGGATTCAGAGCTTAGTTATGAGTATAAGGGCTTCCCAGGTGGCTCAATGGTAAAGAATCCACCTGCCAGTGCAGGAGAAGTGGGTTTGATCTCTGGGTCAGGAAGATCCTCTGGAGGAGGAAATGACAACCCACTCCAATATTCTTGCCTGGGAAATCCCATGGACAGGAGATCTTGGTGGGCAACAATCCATGGGCTCACAAAAGAACTGAACACCTCTTAGTGACAAATAACAACAATCTGGTACAAGACCAGGTTGTTCAAAAGATCAGTCTTACATTGAGGATACTTGCTGGAATTTGCTTGATACAAAGTTTATAAAATTATGATATTATTAATATAGTTAATTTTGTGTAACTAATGTGGGTTTTGCTATGCTTAAATCACATTAAGAGAAAATAAAAACTCTTAGCCGGGAAAGCCAATGACTGTTGTTCCAAGCCTGTTATCTAGTGTCTCTAACCTTCCTTCCATCTTTTTCTTCTGTCATCTTTAGTGCATGGCATGAAGCTCACTAACTCTAGTTATTCAGGATCTAACCATTATTCTTCTTCTCACAAGTCATTTCCTTTACAAAGCTTTAATTTGTCATGCGCTATCTTTGAGTACACCAAATTTATCCTTTCTTGAGCTCTTTTTTTCCTGTACTTTTTCCTCAGTTGTCTTGCTCATCGTCTCTTTGCTATCTCCTTTTCTAAATATCTTTCTTTTGACTTCTTGCAGTCATCTTCTGTGTCCTGTAGTGTAAACAGCCTCTCTGTTGCCAGTGGTGTTACTGTTGCTGCTACTGACCCAATTAAGCAGAGAGATAAATCTTCATACTGAATGTACTCCTTTATAGTTTCTTTTATTCTCACTTGCTGCCTGTGAAACTCTGATTTTCCCTCAAAGCTCCTTCCAAAAAATATGGCACAAAACTGCCCTTTCCCTAAAGCCTGAGATTCTTTTCTTAACCAGTTCTACAGAGAGAAGGAACATATATCTCTTTGACAACTAAGAGAGAAATATAAAGAAAGTAAATCAATAAAAATTTTCCCTTGGAAGCATCTTGTATGTGGTTTTTCATTATAGCTCAATGATAAGTTAAAGTTGTTGGATATGCCTTTAAACATGTCATGTACTTTCACAGGGCTTTATCTGTATTCATGCTGATACTGCTACTCAGGAATGTCCTCTTCCAGCCTCCTTCCCCATAACTATTTTCCATTTAAGAAATATTATTTGTACTTGAAGGCCAATTTCAAATGTCAGTTCATTTGTGAAAGCTTTTATAGCTTCTCCTCTGGCAGAAGAAATAACATCTCCTCAAGTTTTCATGCATTTTTTAGACCTCTGGGTTATAGCATTTAGCAAATTGTACTAAAGGTGATGCGAATAATTGCTGCTGATACTAAACTTTAAGCCCCATTATTTTTCTTACTTGTTTACCCTAGTACTCAGCATCTGGTGTTTAAAACACAGTTGGTGATCAACAGTGTTTGAATTATTTATTTATAGTGTGTCACGTTAGGTTCTCTGAGATATAGTCATCAACCCAAGATTGGATGTGTGATACCTGTAGAGAGAACACTTGAGAAGGGCAAATGGGATGAGGCAGAAGTAGACAGAGAGAACCTACAAATACTGACCTGGGCCTGACACCTATGGAAGGGGAAATGCATGGAACAAGGACTGAGGAAGTAGAGTCTCAGAATGTGGCACAGTTCTGAGACATCTTGGCCTTGCTGATGTTAAGTACCTAAGCAAAGTCAGGAGGGACTCCCAACAGAAAGAAATAATTTAGCTCTAAACTCCCTGTGCTTTGATGTTTTACCATCTGAGCCACCAGGGAAGTCCGTAATTAACTGTAAGAAGCACAAAATGCTTTTGTTGTTCAGTTGCTCAGACATATCCGACTCTTTGCGACCCCATCAACTTCAGCATGCTAGGCTTATCTACCCTTCACCGTCTCTTGGAGTTTGTTCAAACTCATGTTCTTTGAGTCAGTGATGCCATCCAACCATCTCACCCTCTGATATCCTCTTCTCCTCCTGCTTTCAATCTTTCAGTCAAGGTCATCTCCAATGAGTCATTCTTTGTATCAGATGGCCAAAGTATTGGAACTTCAGCTTCCGCATCAGTTCTTCCAATGAATATTCAGAACTGTTTTCTTTTAGGATCGACTGGATGGATCTCCTTGCAGTGCAAGGGATTCCCAAGAGTCTTCTCCAACACCCCAGATTTAAAGCATCAGTTCTTCAGTGCTCAGCCTTCTTTATGGTCCAACTCTCATATTCATACATGACTACTGGAAAAACCATGGCTTTGACTGTTCAAACCATTGTTGGTAGAGTAAATGTCTCAACTTTTAATATGCTGTCTAGGTAGGTCATAACTTTTCTTCCAAGGAGCAGGTGTCTTTAATTTCATGGCTGTAGTCACCATCTGCAGTGATTTGGGAGCCCCCAAAATAAAGTCTGTCACTGTTTCCATTGTTTCCCCCATTTATTTGCCATGAAGTGATGGGAACAGATGGCATGATCTTTGTTTTTGAATGTTAAGTTTTAAGCTAGTTTTTTACTCTCCTGTTTCACCTGCATCAAGAGGCTCATTAGTTCCTCTTTGCTTTCTGTCATAAGGGTGGTGTCATCTGTTTATCTAATATTAATTGATATTTCTCCTAGCAACCTTGATTCCAGCTTGTGCTTCATCTAGTCTGGCATTTCTCATGATATAATCTGCATATAAATTAAATAAACAGGGTGAAAACATACCACCTTAACACACTTCTTTCCTGATTTGGAACCAGTCTGTTGTTCTATGTTCTTTTCTAACTGTTGCTTCTTGACCTGCATACAGGTTTCTCAGGAGGCAGATAAGATGGCCTGGTATTCCCATCTCTAAGAATTTTCCATAGTTTATTGTGATCCACACGGTCAAAGACTTTAGCATTATCAGTCAAGCAGAAGTAGGTGTTTTTCTGGAATTCTCTTGCTTTTTTGATGATCTAGCGGATGTTGGCAATATGATCTGTGGTTCCTCTACCTTTCTAAATCCAGCTTGAACATCTTGAAAAGATCTCAGTTCACTTACTGTTGAAGCCTAGCATTACCTTGCTAGCATGTGAAATGAGTGCAATGTGCAGTAGTTTTAACAATCTTTGGCAATGCTCTTCTTTGGCATTGCAGTGAAAACTGTCTTTTTCCAGTCCTGTGGCCACTGCTGAGTTTTCCAAATTTGCTGGCATATTCAGTGAACCACTTTAATAGCATCATCTTTTAGGATTTGAAATAGCTCAGAATGCTTGACCTTGGCGTAAATACCATAGTGGATCTGAAGATGCACAGCTAGAAATTGTCTATCAACCATACTCTCTGAAGCAGAATATCTTAAAGGGAGTTTTGAGGTGCCCAAGTCCCCACCACAATGAAATGCTCTAATGGAATATTTCACTTTGTATTCTCAGAAAGTTGGTATACTGGAGGGAGGGGATGTCCTTTTATAATAATTATGCTAGTAGTACCAAATTTGGAGGAGGAAACCTAGATTTTAGTCTTGTTTCTAGTATTTAGTTGTATGAATTCTGCATGTCACTGTCCCTTATGTGCCTGAGTTTTCTTCTGTACATTAATATAAAAATGCTTTGTTTCCATTTTAAAGGAAACATGAGGGGCCACAGCAGTGTAACAATTCTTCAAGACTGCAAAGCAAGTCCCCCTTTTCATCTTTTCCGTTTTTAAAAATACTATATACATTAATGAAATATGTATACATATATGTATGTATACATTTACACATCTCACACACAAGTAAAGTAATGCTCAAAATTCTCCAGGCCAGGCTTCAACAGTACATGAACCTTGAACTTTCAGGTGTTCAAGCTGTATTTAGAAAAGGCAGAGGAATAAGAGATCAATTGCCAATATCTGCTGGATCATTAAAAAACCAAGAGAGTTCCAGAAAAAAAAAAATCTACTTTTGTTTTTGACTATGCCAAAGCCTTTGATTATGTAGATCACAACAAACTGTGGAAAACACTTAAAGAGATGGGAATACCAGACTACCTTAGTTGCTCCTGAGAAATCCGTATGCAGGTCAAGAAGCAATCGTTAGAACTCAACATGGAACAACAGACTGGTTCCAAATTGGGAAAGGATTACATCAAGGCGGTATATTGTCATCCTGCTTATTTAACTTATAGGCAGAGTACATCATGAGAAAATCCAGGCTGGAAGAAGCACAAGCTAGAATCAAGACTGCAGGAGAAATATCAATAACATCAGATTTGCAGATGATACCACCCTTATGGTAAAAAGTGAAGAAGAACTAAAGGGCCTCTTGATGAAAGTGAAAGAGGAAAGTAAAGAAGTTGGCTTAAAGCTCAACATTCAGAAAACTAAGATCATGGCATCTGGTCCCATCAATTCATGTCAAATAGGTGGTGAAACAATGGAAACAGTAAGAGACTTTATTTTGGGGGCTCCAAAATCACTGCAGATGGTGACTGCAGCCTTGAAATTAAGATACTTGCTCCTTGGAAGAAAAGCTATGACAAACCTAGAGAGCATATTACTTTACCAATAGAGACATTACTCTACCAAGAGAGGTCCATCTGGTCAAAGATATGGTTTTTCCAGTAGTCATGTATGGATGTAAGAGTTGGACTAAAGGCAGAACACCTTATAAAAGCTCAGCTTAGAAACCTGAGCACCAAACAATTGATGCTTTTGAACTGTGGTATTGGAGAATACTCTTGAGAATCCCTTGGACTGAAAGAAGATCCGACAAGTCCATCCTGAAGGAAATCAGTCCTGAATATTCATTTTAAGGACTGATGTGGAAGCTAAAATGCCAATACTTTGTACACCTGATATGAAGAATTGACTCATTGGAAAAGACCCTGAGGCTGGGAACGATTGAAGGCAGGAGGAGAAGAGGACGATAGAAGATGAGATGGTTGGATGGCATCACCGACGTGATGCACATGGATTTCCAAGCTCCAGGAGTTGGTGATGGACAGGGAATCCTGGCATGCTGCAGTCCATGGGGTCACAAAGAGTTGGACACAACTGAGCAACTGAACTTTACTGAACTGATACTTATAATAGCTATAACATTTGTATACTCAGAGTCATTTCAATTCAGATCTCATAAGCCAGATTTAGTCTTAAGGAATGTGTGGTGCATTTGGACACTTGGGTGTATATTCTTACTTGATAAGTTACTTCATAGGATTGCATTCTTCTCTAGTACACTCAAAATGGAAATAGAAATTACAGTCTTACTTTGACTGGAAAATAGAATGAAGTATCTGGCTTTTCATGCTGAAGTAATTTCCATAATTCTTTTATCCATTTACTTTTATAAAATGTTTTGCACCTTCTTTGTAAACTCTGTTCTTGGTATTCTGAAAAAAATGCAAATAGCTAAATAATAATTCAGTATTTATTGAGCACATAATAGCATTGTTCTGAGCATTTCAAAAGCATTTTGCTTCTAACTATCCTGTATTGGTTAGTTATTTTCACACATATGCAGTGTAGAAAATAACTGCAGAACTCAGTGGTGGTCAAGAATAAATATACTTAGGCTAAAAATCTACAGGACAGTTTTTAATTTGTGACTGAGGAGTATGTTGATCTATTCAGAATCTTTGTTCTGTTTTCAACTTAGTTGTTTCCCAGAGTTGTGATTTTCTGTTCAGTGCCCCTGGCTCATGTTCTTCTCACTGTCCTCCTAAGAACAAGAGAGTGACCTGGACATGATCTTCTTCTTTTTTATTTTTATTTTTTAGTTATGTCAAAAGTGCTAATGGGTAAATAAAAACACTGAATGCATTTTAAAGTCTAGAACTAGCCCATTATCAACCTCGTTTTATTGGTCAGTGCAAGCCCAAGAAGTAAGCAAGCCCAAGACACAAAGAAGTAAGGCATGCCCATAGTGGAAGTGTTCTGCAAAGTTCCATGGCAAAGTGTGGCTGTAGAAAGAGAATTATTGAGACCAATAATGCAATATAACATATATGCTAAAAGGCAAGTGATTTTCTCATTCCCATTTTACAGATGAGGAAACCTGAGGCATGCACATAAATGTTAAAAACCTTCCCCAACTTTCAGGAGGTTTACAATTTGCTGATGATGTGACAAAGGTATAACTTTAACATAAAAGACCATGCAGATAGTATGGTGATGTGGTGGTTTAGCTGCACAGTTGTGTCCAATTTTTGCAACCCTATGGACTGTATCACACCAGAGTTTTCTGTCCATTGAATTTCCAAGGCAAGAATACTGGAGTGGGCCATGTCCTTCTCTAGGGGAACTTCCTGACCCAGGGTGGACTGTATCACACCAGAGTTTTCTGTCCATTGAATTTCAAGGCAAGAATACTGGAGTGGGGAAACCATTTCCTTCTCTAGGGGAACTTCCTGACCCAGGGCAGAACCCAGATCTACTGTATTACAGATGGATTCTTTACCTACTGAACCACCAGGGAAGCCCATGCAAGTAGTATATGATTTAGGAAAATAATAGAATTTTCAGTAATCGGCATGGCAGCACAGAAAAGTAGTCAATACTGTGGGATGTAGAACCTGAAGTAGACTGAAACATGGCTAGAATGTAAACAATTAGAAGGAAAAAATGGCATTTTATATAAGAAGATAATGGAATACAAGCAGTCCTGGCCGTGTGTTTGGGGGACAATGAGTTCACCAGAATCAATGTAATGTTCAAAAAAAGACATAGGATATTTGGTTGTAGAATCCAGGATTAGTGATTAGTCTGACCACTTAGAGAGAGTTGGTTGTGAGCTGTGTATAATGTTGAGAAACCAGGTTGATGATTATTATTTTGTATTGATATAATATTTAAGAAGCCCAAACTTTGGTGGTATAAGAAATGAAAGAACTGTTATAGGACACACTGGTAGGGAACACTAAATAGACTTGCTGACTTATTCCATACTGGGGAAAATGACTGGGAACCACAAAGTTTTGAGTTTGAGCATAAGGAAACTATGCATTGAAACAGGAATATTAGGGAGGAGTGTGGGTTGGTGGGCAAAAGATGCTGATTTTGGTTTTGGATATGTTGAATCTTATATAATAATGGAGTTATATAAAATAAGACTTTCCAGAATAGAACTAGAAATTAGGAGCTAGAGTTCATTAGGAGAAAAGGTTGGAGAGTTCAGACATTATTTAGTGTGGGATTTTCATTAAAGCTATCAGATAAATATTGGAGGCTTGATATATAGGAAAGAACTATGAGAATCAGGAATTAAACCTTGTGGATATCCTGCATTTGGAGAATGAAAAAAAAAAAAGATGAAATGGATTATCCTAAAAGTAGTGGAAATGTAATTATCAGAATACCAGAATCAGGATGGTATCAGTTCAGTTCAGTTCAGTCGCTCAGTCGTGTCCGACTCTTCATAACGCCATGAATCGCAGCACGCCAGGCCTCCCTGTCCATCACCAACTCCCGGAGTTCACTCAGACTCACGTCCATCGAGTCAGTGATGCCATCCAGCCATCTCATCCTCTGTTGTCCCCTTCTCCTCCTGCCTGCAATCCTTCCCAGTATCAGAGTCTTTTCCAATAAGTCAGCTCTTCGCATGAGATGGCCAAAGTACTGGAGTTTCAGCTTTAGCATCATTCCTTCCAAAGAAATCCCAGGGTTGATCTCCTTCAGAATGGACTAGGGAGCAGAAATTAAGAGCAGATAAAATCCTAAAATGTGTAATTGTCTCAAATACTACAAAAACATCTACAAAAAATTGTTGAGTTTGACGTTTTTAGGTTATTATTGATCTAAAAGAACGCTGTGTCTAATAAATTCTAAGTGTTTGATTAGAAAGAAAAGAATGAGTGGCTGGAGAGGCTAGAAAGGGACATTAAATAGATCATTCAAATGTTCAGAAATAAATAAAGATAGCACATTGATTAACAACATGGAGAGTAGAGTCAGCAGTTGTTCCCAAGAGGAGGAAAAGATATCAGTCCCTGAGGATAGTTTTAAAATGAGTATTCGGGCTTTTGTCCTGCTTTTACACCTCTTTGACATTTCTTTTGCTGTGAAGTGGAAGATCAACACGCATATATGTATGTACATTTATATGCTCATTATTAACTTCTGTAAAATAAAAACTTACTTTGAAATAGTATATATCCTCACAGTGGTAACAGTTAATGGATTTTTACTTTTAATTAGATTATATTTTATATCCTGTTGGTTATCCTATTAAAGACTTTAAATAGTACATAGTAGTAGTATGCACATAGTACTAGATCTGCACATAGTAATAGATCATTTCATGTAAATGTTATAAACATGCAATAAATCAAAATTATTTACGTTATACTCAAAAATGGCCAGAAAACAATTTCATGTAAACATTTTACAGTCCCTATTAGTGTGCCTTTCTATTATTCTTTACATGATTAATCAATAAATATCAAGTCCTATAACAGGTGCTGGAAATACAACTGTACAAAACATCACTTTCCCATAAGTAATGCATATATAAGAATGTCTTTTGCTTTGTGTACATGCTTAGTTGTGTCTAACACTTTGCAACCCCATGGACTGTAGCCTGCTAGGCTCCTCTGTCCATGGGATTCTGCAGGGTAAGAAACCTGGAATGGGCTGCCATTTCCTTCTCCAGGGGATCTTCTCAACCCAGGGGATCAAACCTGCATTTCCTGTGTCCCTTGCATTGGCAGGAGGATTCTTTACCAGTGAGTCATATGGGAAGCCGAGTAATGTGTTTTATATATGTATACATACAGATATGAATACATAAATAAATTATACCTTATTTTATTTGGTTAATAGTGCCCATAATTTAAGTCACTGAATTACCTGCATACAATTTCATTGAAGACTCACACTTAAATTCGCTTTTTGAGGTAGATCAATACTTAGGGAAGATGTACCTTTTCAGTCCTATTTATGTGCACTTTTTCATCTCATTCTTGATATATTTTATGTAGTGAGTCAGTCATTTCAAATACTAAGTGTTTTTAACTCACACCATGCATCATTAGAGTGTAAATTTTTCATTTTTTTTATCTTTTAGGATTTTATTTTATTTATTTATTTATTTATTTATTTTAAATTACAATACTGTATTTGCTTTGCCATACATTGACACGAATCAGCCATAGGTGAACACAATCTCCCAATGTCAAGCCCCTCCCACCTCCCACCCCACATCCTCTGCTTGAATCATCCTGTGCATCAGCCCCATGCATCCTGCATCCTACATTGAACATAGATTGGCGCTTCGTTTCTTACAGGAAAATATACGTTTCATTGCCATTCTCCCAAACCATCCCACCCTTTCCCTCTCCCTCAGAGTCCAAAAGTCCACTCTATACCTCTGTGTCTCTTTGTTGTCTCACATATAGGGTGCGCGCCTGTAATCCCAGCTACTCGGGAGGCTGAGGCTGGAGGATCGCCTGAGCTCAGGCGTTCTGGGCTGCAGTGCGCTATGCGGATCGGGTGTCCGCACTAAGTTCGGCATCAATATGGTGACCTCCCGGGGCGGGGGACCACCAGGTTGCCTAAGGAGGGGTGAACCGGCCCAGGTCGGAAGCGGAGCAGGTCAAAACTCCCGTGCTGATCAATTTTTCATTTTTAACTTTTGAGTTATGCGATCGAATCTAATGATGATAATAATAATAATACAGTGCTAGTGCATTCCAGTCTATATCTAAAGCATTTTGCCAACCTTCTTTGGTCTGTTTTATCAGGTGGCTGAGTTAATTCTGTGCAGTACGGATGATAAAAATGTAACCAACACATCTAATGAGCAGATAATATTTAGAGGGAATGTCCTAACACATGGGAGAAAAAAAGTACTACAGCATTGCTAGATACAATATAAGGAAGAAGAGCTGTACAGGGTCTCAAGCCTCTGTGAGTCATTGGTATCCTGATTTAGCCTGCTTATTCCTACCAGCTATCAATAACAAGGGAGGTGCTATGACAAGGTGCCACTGAGAGGAAACTAACTGGGATTCTGCATGCCAACCCGTATGGGGTTCAGAGCAGTGTATCAGCTAATGGAACACCATCTTTAGGGACTGACTGGAAAGTTCACAAAATCCAACTGACTATTGATCACGAATTCAACCTCTGTGATTTTTTTTTAATAAAAGTTAACTGCTGAAGATAAATGAGTATAGAAAATAGTGATAAGCATTTTGATTAAGCTTGACAAGCTGTTTTTTGTGTCTAAATGCCTCCCACTAAAAATGAACAAAAACAGAATGGAAGAAAGAAATCATTTATGTAATATCCTTGACTGCCAATTTTACTGTATTATAAAAATTGCATGCGTGTCTTTGAAAAAACTACCTTTTAAAGGCTTCTAAGAAATTAGTTAATACTATCCTTTTTAATTTTTTAGATCTTGATCTTCTACAAAAGTATGACTTTTTCAAAGCCCCTGCTGCTGCTGCTGCTGCTAAGTCGCTTCAGTTGTGTCCGACTCTGTGCGACCCCATAGATGGCAGCCCACTAGTTAGGATCTAAAAGGAGCAAGCTAAGGTTTATCTCACTGTCATCGTGCACTTCTCAGCAAAGACCTTACTAGCCCTCTTTGCATTGCATATGATGCAGGTGTCCTCTAGTGATTTTAAAAATAATCTGTGGATGTACTGATCTTTTTAAGATGCTTAGGGAAAGAAAAGAAAAAAAAAGAATATGTTCTGCAATTAGATTTAAATAGTGTTGCTGTCATTTTGGGGAGGAGGGTTATTTTTTCATCCAGAAGATAAGACTGTTAACATTTTAAGAAGAAAAATAATAGCCAATATGAGTAAGCTTTTTGAAGAAATTATTACTTTCATATTTTGTTGGTATAAAGATTAAAAATACACACAGTGGTTTCTACAAGAAATAATTCAAAATATGCAACTGTATATATTCACTGATATCCAATACAATATTGCTTAGAATAAAGTATTGGAAATGATGCCCAATAGGAAAATGGTTGAATTGTGGTATACATTAAAATGAGCTTCTGTCATTGTTTCTCCACCTCAGTTTGAGGCATTACATTCTAGGAATTTTAACTAGAAACTAGGCATTATCCTTGACCCGTTTTCTTATTCATCATATTACATCATATGTGTCTGGTTTTGAATCTTGACTGCCAGTTCCATACCTTCTCCAAAACTTTATTCATTTGTGATATAAGAGTAACAGTAGTACTCAGCTCATTAGGTTAAACATGATCTTATAGCTATAGCACTTCAGTGTCTGACAGTTGATAGATCCTCAATGAATATTTAGATCAGTTCAGTACAGTCTCTCAGTTGTGTCCGACTCTTTGCCACCCCATGAATTGCAGCACGCCAGGCCTCCCTGTCCATCACCAACTCCCGTAGTTTACCCAAACTCATGTGCATCAGGTTGGTGATGCCATCCAGCCATCTCGTCCTCTGTCATCCCCTTCTCCTTCCTGCCCCGAATCCCTCCCAGCATCAGTCTTTTCCAATGAGTCAACTCTTTGCATGAGGTGGCCAAAGTATTGGAGTTTCAGCTTTAGCAACAGTCCTTTCAATGAACTCCCAGGACTGCTCTCCTTTAGAATGGATGTTTTGGATCTCTTATAGTCCAAGGGACTCTCAAGAGTCTTCTCCAACACCACATTTCAGAAGCATCAATTCTTCGGCATTCAGCTTTCTTCACAGTCCAACTCACATCCATACATGACCACTGGAAAAACCATAGCCTTGACTAGACGGACCTTTGTTGGCAAAGTAATGTCTCTGCTTTTGAATATCCTATCTAGGTTGGTCATAACTTTCTTTTCAAGGAGTAAGCGTCTTTTAATTTCATGGCTGCAATCACAATCTGCAGTGATTTTGGAGCCCAAAATAATAAAGTCTGACACTGTTTCCACTGTTTCCCCATCTATTTCCCATGAAGTGATGGGACCAGAATTTTCTGAATGTTGAGCTTTAAGCCAACTTTTTCACTCTCCTCTTTCACTTTCATCAAGAGGCTTTTTAGTTCCTCTTCACTTTCTGCCATAAGGGTGGTGTCATCTGCATATCTGAGGTTGTTGAGATTTCTCCCAGCAATCTTGATTCCAACTTGTGTTTCTTATTAATTTTAAAGATTACAAAAGTGATAATATAATCATTTATTTAGTCATTTCATGTTATATGCAGAAAGTTCATTGAATTCATCTTGAAATTGACTTTTAATTGTTTCTAAACTTTGACTCCTTGTCCCATGTAAATCTCACTCCTATTATGTAGCCATTATATGATATATTTGTATTTTGCCATCTTATTCTCCTGCTTAAAACCTTTCAGTGAACTTTCCTGACTTATATGACGTGTAGACTTCCAGTGACTGTCACTGCTTATAAACTCAAGCTCATTTCTCACCATTTATTTTATGTTCTAGCTATCCTAAAGTGTTTGTTCTTTCTTTTGTGGAATGCAAGGCTGTTTTTCTTAAGCCAGTGTGTTTGTCTATGTCTTCTTTGCCTGGAAATACTCATTAATACTTAAATTTTGACTGATTAACTTCTACTCATCCTTTAACAGTTAGCTCTATGAATTTGACATCTTTCTGGAATTAAACTTAGTCTGAGTATCCCTTTACTGATTCTCATGATTCTATGTAATGTTATTATCATATCCATTGCCTTGTATTTTAATTACTTAAGGTCTTTCTTCCCAACAGAGTTTGAGTACAGTGATATAAAGTTCTTAGTATTATGTATCCCTTGTGCTTGGCATAGTGCTTAGAGCATAGTAGCTGTTCTGTAAATCCTTTGAAAAAATGAATATTATTTAATATATTTGTTATGGACATTTAAAATAGTTTATGAAAAGTTATATCGCTGTAGGAAATGTTTGCGATATCCTGTGAGGTGAAAAATCAAGGGACAAAATTCTATATAGAATTCTACATACCACTGTTAGAATTGTGTAAAAAAAAAGTCAGTGGCAAAATTGTGTTAGTTTATGAATATATTTATATAAAATTTCCAATTAATTTTTAAGATAGAATACTTAATATGTATTTCAGTATTCAGTTCAGTTCAGTTCAGTCGCTCAGTCGTGTCTGACTCTCTGCGGCCCCATGAATCACAGCACACCAGGCCTCCCTGTCCATCACCATCTCCCAGAATTCACTCAGACTCACGTTCATCGAGTCCGTGATGCCATCCAGCCATCTCATCCTCTGTCATCCCCTTCTCCTCCTGCCCCCAATCCCTCCCAGCATCAGAGTCTTTTCCAATGAGTCAACTCTTCACATGAGGTGGCCAAGCATCATTCCTTCCAAAGAAATCCCAGGGTTGATCTCCTTCTGAATGGACTGGTTGGATCTCCTTGCAGTCCAAGGGACTCTCAAGAGCCTTCCCCAACACTACAGTTCAAAAGCATCAATTCTTCAGCGCTCAGCCCTCTTCACAGCCCAACTCTCACATCCATACATGACCACAGGAAAAACCATAGCCTTGACTAGATGGACCTTAGTCAGCAAAGTAATGTCTCTGCTTTTGAATATACTATCTAGGTTGATCATAACTTTTCTTCCAAGAAGTAAGTGTCTTTTAGTTTCATTGCTGCAGTCACCATCTGCAGTGATTTTGGAGCACCAAAAAATAAAGTCTGACACTGTTTCCACTGTTTCTCTATCTATTTCCCATGAAGTGATGGGACTGGATGCCATAATCTTCATTTTCTGAATGTTGACCTTTAAGCCAACATTTTCACTTCCCTCTTTCACTTTCTTCAAGAGGCTTTTTAGTTCCTCTTCACTTTCTGCCATAAGGGTGGTGTTATCTGCATATCTGAGGTTATTGATATTCTCCCAGCAATCTTGATTCCAGCCTGTGTTTCTTCCAGTCCAGCGTTTCTCATGATGTACTCTGTTCAATTCAGTTCAGTTCAGTCACTCAGTCATGTCCAACTCTCCGTGACCCCATGAATTGCATCACGCCAGGCCTCCCTGTCCATCACCATCTCCAGGAGTTAACTCTGACTCATGTTCATCGAGTCTGTGATGCCATCCAGCCATCTCATCCTCTGTCGTCCCCTTCTCCTCCTGTCCCCAATCCCTCCCAGCATCAGAGTCTTTTCCAATGAGTCAACTCTTCACATGAGGTGGCCAAAGTACTGAAGTTTCAGCTTTAGCATCATTCCTTCCAAAGAAATCCCAGGGCTGATCTTCAGAATGGACTGGTTGGATCTCCTTGCAGTCCAAGGGACTCTCAAGAGTCTTCTCCAACACCACACTTCAAAAGCATCAATTCTTCGGCACTCAGTCTTCTTCACAGTCCAATTCTCTCATCCATACATGACCACAGGAAAAACCATAGCCTTGACTAGATGGACCTTTGTTGGCAAAGTAATGTCTCTGCTTTTGAATATACTATCTAGGTTGGTCATAACTTTCCTTTCAAGGAGTAAGCCTCTTTTAATTTCATGGCTGCAGTCACCATCTGCAGTGATTTTGGAGCCCAGAAAAATAAAGTCTGACACTGTTTCCACTGTTTCCCCATCTATCTCCCATGAAGTGATGGGACCGCATGCCATAATCTTTGTTTTCTGAATGTTGAGCTTTAAGCCAACTTTTCCACTTTCCTCTTTCACTTTCATCAAAAGGCTTTTTAGTTCCTCTTCACTTTCTGCCAAAGGGTGGTGTCATCTTCATATCTGAGGTTATTGATATTCTCCCAGCAATCTTGATTCCAGCTTGTGTTTCTTCCAGTCCAGCGTTTCTCATGATGTACTCTGCATATAAGTTAAATACAATGTGTATACTTAGAAAATCTTCCTGAAATATTTAGTCATCTCATGATTCTTAACTGTCTTCTAAAGGGCTGCAAAATATCCTACAGTGTTCATAAATCTTCACTTCTCTGTTCTTATATACATGAGGGCTACATGGATACATGCAAAGCAATGGCATACGATAGTTGTATTCACAGTGCCTTTCCTCAGTACAAGGTTGGTATAAAATGTAAAGTGCATGGAATCTCAATTTTAAAAGTGTAAAAATCCATTTAGAGAAAAATAGCTATAATTCTAATTTGCCTTGATTCTGTAATATTTCTCAAAATTAAAGTCAGTAATTTTTCTTATAGATACAAAATATCAGCACTTTTATCACATATGGTTCCTAAGTTTACCTCCAGTGTAAACATTTATTTGAAACTAACTCTCATAGTTTTAATCTCCAACATATTTGTCTCAACACTTCAGTGTGGTGGACTATCTACTAGAGAACTCCAACCAGTCCTGATGCTATCACATTAGTAGCAATTTTAGACAATTTGAAAGAAGAAAAGTGAACATGTTTTCTTTTAGATGACTTTTGAAAACTACATTTAAAAACTCTTTTAGACTATCAAACTTATCATTGTCATAAATAAAGGCAAAGGCAGGATCGACAGAACATTGCCTGGAATCAGGAGGCGAGTGGTGACTTCTAGATACTATTTTTCTTTGTGGTTAGTTTTGGATAATGGCTAGCTTCTGGTCATTTTCTTTCTTTCTTTTTTGTGTGATCATTCAATTGGTGAGTATTGTCTGAATCCACTCAGACTGTATTCATTTTTTATTGATGAGTAGTTCAGAAAGCACATCTAATAATTACAATGATCCATTAAGCTTAAAATAACTTTATAATTTATAAAGCAATTAAAGATGCACCATGTCTAGACCTAATCTACACAGATCTTAGTGATAGAAAATATTTTCCTCATATCACAAATCAAATCTCAAAAAGTCTGAAGAATGTGTAGAATTTTTAGTGACTTTTAGTGAACTCTTGCCTTCTAATTCTGTGCTTTATTTTTTTCACTACCCCACACTGTCTTCCTTGCATCATGTAGTGTGATAAAATAGAGCTTCATAGTTGTGTAAAAAATTTATTTTCCATTGTTTGAAATTTTTATATAATATAACATCCTGACCTTTGGATCTATGTCTATTTGGATGCAAACTTATAACGTCATTTGGAAAGACCAATGTAGTTTACAATAAATGCACTTAAGTAAGTAGGACCAAAATATCTTTGGACTAATTGAGATCCAGACACTTGCATTTCTCATGAGGTGAACTGAAGTGAAAGCCGCTCAGTCAATATTGGATATTTCCTATAAAACTTCAAGAAGAACATTAGTGTTCCTATGACAGTTCTTGGAATATATTGGTTTTCCTCATTATTCTTTTGGAGTTCTAAAGGAGATTGTAAATAAAAGCTGGGCAACATTCAAGTGTTGATGTTTTCATAAGTAACTTACCTTTAAACCTTCTGTAAGTATATCAGTAGTATTTGTCAAGGATGAATTATAATAATTATCTATAGTAAAAATAAAAACAATACTTAGATAGAAATCAGAAATCATTTTAAATAACAGCAGATTAACTTCATTTAAAGTTCAGGAGCCTAAGGTTAAGTATCATTGCCTGTTTCTAATAGGAAAACATTTAAATTTCAGTGCTATTTCTACATTTCCACAGCTTTTGAAATTGACCTTACTCAGTATTTCTTTGATAGAATCTTCAGTAGATTCTGCAGAAAAGGAAAAGGAAAACTTTTGTTTGTTCTTGTATTCATAAATCACATGAGGATTTTTGGTCCTCAGTATATACACCCAGATTTAGAGAACTGTAGGATTCTAATATCATTATACTGAAATTGTTATAAATGAAGTATTATTTGTAGCAATTAGAAAATTCTTGGATGGACACATTATTTTTTTTTTTAATTTTTCTACATTAAATTAGTTTAGAGACATAGCCCCTCATCCTTCTGACGGGAAAAGTAATCATTCCTGAAAAACTGTTCTCCTTAACGAGGCCTTCCCTCAGTGGGAAGCATTTTACCAGAACCTACCTGACTTGCAGGGAGAAGGCAATGGCACCCCACTCCAGTACTCTTGCCTGGAAAATTCCATGGGCGGAGGAGCCTGGTAGGCTGCAGTAATGGGGTCATGAAGAGTGGGACACTTACTGAGCAACTTCACTTTCACTTTTCACTTTCATGCACTGGAGAAGGAAATGGCAACCCACTCCAGTGTTCTTGCCTGGAGAATCCTAGGGACAGCGGAGCCTGGTGGGCTGCTGTCTGTGGGGTCTCACAGAGTCGGACATGACTGAAGTGACTTAGCAGTAGCACCTGACTTACAGAAGTGGGAATATCCAACTCCAATCCCCTGTAGTCTTCCTTCATCTAAGGGTAGGTAGGGGGCTGGGGGAATGAGAAGTACTTGTTGCTAATTAAAATACTGAGTCTTAATCACAAGGAATACTAAGTCCTTCCTTTCTCACCATAGTTCACCACCATGTGAGTAGGGTTCCTGTATAACAATAGGTGATTAGACCTGAAAGAACTTTGTATCTCAGATTTTATTCTATAAGAAATCTCTTGATGGAAACTCAAAGACAACGGGGATGCATAACCAGGGACATCAGAGGAGATGTTACCTCTGATATGTAAAACTATGGCAAGCAGTAAATATGCCCAATTAGGCAATTTGAGCACGTAAAAGTAGAATTGTAAACAAATGCAGTTTTTGTTTTCCCTTTGCTCATCGAAAAGAAACATAGGGCTAGCAAGGACTCACAGACTCGTGTACGTGTATGGCAAAAACCACTGCAATATTGTAAAGTAAATTAAATAAATAGATATTTTTAAAGTGAAAAAAAAAAAAAAAAAGTTTTCCTGGTTTGTGCTTGTGCTATGTCACTTCAGTGTGTCCAATTCTTTGCAACCCCGCCCGTTACGCTCATCTGTCTACAGGATTCTCCAAGCGAGAATACTGGAGTGAGTTACCATTTCCTTCTCCAGGGGATCTTCCCAACCCACACATCAAACCCGTGTCCCTTAAGATTCTTGCGTTAAGATTCCTGGTTTAGAAATCCCTAAAAGTTTCTGAGTTTCAAGAGTGATTAAATATGCATTTACCTGTTCATTCCACACTTCACTTTTGACCACCTACCATGGGATAGACACTGGTGTTACTGTAGAGATCACAGCCACCCAATACCCTGTCCTTGTGAAGCTTATACTCTAGCTATAGGGAGGCAGACAATAAAGAAATAAATGAGTAAGACATATAATATTTTAGATGGTAATAAATTCTATGAAATAAATCAGGGGAAAATGAGTGATATTTCAAATAGCATGCTGAAGAAAAATCTTATAAAGGTAAGTCCTGAAATATAGCAAAGATGCATATTAAACATTAATTCCTTAAAATTCAAAGTGTGTTTGAGTGATAGGTTGTGTGAGCCTCTGAATGATTTGGAGTAGCTCAGAGCTACCTAAGATTGCTTAGGCAGGGGGAAGATGGATAATTCCTGGAGGTTTTATAATCTATCGAGATAAATTTCACAATAAAGTTTTTAAAATAGATACAAATAAAGGGATTTTGTGTGTGTCTAAATAAAATAATTTATATAATGTATAAGGAAATGTAGATTTGAATTCTCTGATTAATTATAAACTGAATGGTTCTACACTTTCATTATTTTTAGTATGATAGTCTCAAGAGATACCTCTTATTCCTCTTCTACTGAACATTTATGTGTTAAGTCATTCATTTGTCTTTCTATTCACCTCTAATTTGTCAGTGAACCTTTAACTGACATTTGTTAAAGTTCACTAAATTTGGAAAAGATTCTTGAGGATTAAGAAGTGTCAGAAATAGTTCTGTGTTAAAACAAAGGGTCAGAAGCAAACCCTCATTAGTATATCTATTTAATGGAGAGCTTGGCATAAATTTTGAATCACATAAAAGAAAATAAAAACTTTGCAGAAAAAGAACTATTTGCATAAAGATAGCCATTGGAGAGTTTATACTTCATTAACCTGTTGAGTCTTGTAAAAGGTCAGAAGCAGAAATTATATTAAAAACCATAAAGAAAAACTCAGTAGAGATAATATACTTAATTCCTAGGTTATAAGATTACTCACTGAGTCTAGGCCTGAGGTGAAATATCTTAGAACAAATAATTTTCTTAGTAATAGGAATTAAAGTGCTCTATAAAATATATATGTATTATTAAATTAATGTATAAAATAATAAAATAATAAAATGTTTATCAAGGACATTTGAAGTCTTTTAAAGTTCAATAAAGCATGCTTTAATAGAGTTTCCAGAAAATTGCACTTTGCTGATATTCAGGAAAAAGTTATCTAAAGCGGATTCAAAAATATGAGTATCATTTTTAAAGGTCTGATTTACATTTAACAATTTCCTGATATAAACATTATAAGAATTTTGTTTAACAACACTTAATAAATTTTCTTCATAATAACTGCTGAATATGTATGACTATCTGACTCCTTACAACTTTTTACTAATTACCCTGATATTTTATTGTGGAAAATAAGTTTAATGTATTTTTCTTACCCTAGATTTTTTTAATCCAGCAATTATTAATATATCCTCTCCTTTCTCTTTTACATCTTCCATTATTCTCAGTTTCACCCTAATTATGTCAGTTACTCTGCATTTGATAAATTTTCCAAACCTTCACCAAATGTGTAACAGCTTTCCGTACCTCACAGTTTCTGTAGGCTGAAGCCACCTCCACGGCTGCTTCTACTAGAGCAGAGTGCTTTACTAAAAAGATATTCCCACTAATTCTACCTAAATCAATGTTAACTTTTTTTTTGGCAGCATGCTATTCAGGTCCAAAAGAAACTATCTTCATTTTCTTCCTTTCAAAATTATCCATGTGTATATACTTGTGTGTGTATTTAGACAGAGAGAAAAGTGAACAAGAAAGAAAAAGAAGAAACTGTCTTTTCTTTCACTTCACCAATTTCTCTCCAAGATTTAATGTAAATGCCTTCTAAATAATGGCCTTGCTTTTCTATTTCTGGAATATAAGTTACTGCAAAATTTGTGAAAAGTTTCACCTGTAACTTTGGAATAATTAATGAGATGATTTTATATAAACCAATCAGAGTGACATATTCATTTGAAGGAAATCAGTTGATTCTAAAGTAAGAGTAATATATTATCCTTAAAATTTATTAGAAGGATATTAAGTGAAACTCTTTCAAGTTTAATTCAAATTCCACATCCTAAAGAAAGCTCAGTTAAAGTAAATGGTCTTGAGCAAACAAAAGTTTTTGTTGAAAAGATGTAAGTAACCTGAGATTAGAGAGCAGTTTTACAATATCAATAAGAAGCACTAGACATAGTGGCTCAGACAGTAATGAATGCCTGCAATGCAGGAGACCTGGATTCTATCCCTGAGTCCAAAGGATCCCTTGGAGAAGGGAATGGCTACCCACTCCAATATTCTTGCCTGGAGAATTCCATTGACAGAGGAGCCTGGCGGGCTACAGTCCATGGGGTAGCAGAAGAGTCAGAGGTGACTTGAGTGACTAAAAAACATTTTTTACAGTGTCAATAAGAAGCACTAGAAAGACAAATATCATTTGCATTTTCTCTTTTGCTTTAGATATACTAATTTGATCATTAAAATTTGTACAAATTATCATACATTATATACCACCAGATGTCCCATTTAACATTTATTTGATTTACTAAAATTTTTACTTTGCAAATACTGTAATAATGTGTGAAATTATTCAATTATCAAGTACTTATTTATCCAGAATCGAATAATTTTCAAATTAAATTTCTTGATTTTTAAAAATTTACCTTCTCTGTGTTATAAAATAGCTGAGCAATTTTTTTAAAAATATTTGTTTTATGATGTTTTTATGTCTCTTTATACTTTACAGAGTAGAGCCTAAAGGAATCTTAGTCAAATAAAAGATTAGAAGAAGGTTTTGTTTGTGATACAGTTAATATGATAGGACATTGTAATCTGGCCAGGCAGAATTTCTTTCTCATTATTTGGAATAGTATCTCATTATTGGAATAGTATCTCCTTGTTTTAAACAGTTGCTTCCCACCTCAAGCCAGCAGCTGGCAATATTTTCTGAATGGTAGTGGCCATAAGTTTATAAAATCTCAGCCATGTATCCTCAGGCACTTTCTAAGACATTAGGGCCTAACCTAGGGTTGGTCAGGCATAGCACTTAATCATTTTTGACCATAAAAATTAATTCAGGAGACAGTCATTTGAACCAAACTTTTTTTTTTTTTTTTTTAAATCTGGGATTTTATCTTTTCAGCCTGATTCTTGGCAGTAAAAGTCCATTTGCTTTATAGTGATTAAATGAAAGATATGAGCCCAAAGCTTCAGTGGCTCCAAATTTAAAGAAAAATCTCTGTTTTGAGATTTCTTGTATAAGAGAATGATGAAAAGGAGAGAAAGTAGACAGAAAGTGCCTGGTCTCTAATTTAGTCAACTCTATATCATTTCCTTTCCTAATCATATGAACTCTTTACTTCTAAAGTAGTTCAATTCCTGACACTGGAAATTGAAAATGTTCCTAATAAGATAGTAGTTAACCAAGCAGGAATAGCATTTATTCACTCATACCTAATCACAAGTTAATGCGATAATTGTTGTCCATGAGACACACATTTAGAAATTACCCATAGTCCTCCTTTTCCTCTTGCTACCTGTCTCCCAAGATAAGAGCACTGCTGCTAAGTCGCTTCAGTCGTTTCTGACTCTGTGTGACCCCATAGATGGCAGCCCACCAGGGTTCCCCACCCCCGGGATTCACCAGGCAAGAACACTGGAGTGGGTTGCCATTTCCTTCTCCAGATAACAGCACTAAAGATGGAAAACAGTGGGGAGGATAGTTCCCAAATTAAAGGATATATTTTATTCAGCACACAGAGTGCTGCTGCCAGTTTCATAAATGTTTATTTAGATGCCTGGACATCACACCTTGTTACAATATCTATTTCAAGCTTTCAAGAAGTCAGACTTGGTAAAGAAGAGGCAATTGCTTAGAAGAATGGAAGGGATAGAAGAAAGGACAGTTGCCTAGAGGAGTGTGCCAATGAAAGAAAACAGAGTGGGAAACTCTTCTTGAACTGATGCAGTTCACCTAAAGGAAATTTGGAGTGCTTCAGCCTCTCCAGAATTCCCTAGGTGCGCTATTGGACTAATGATTTAGGAAACTTGGTGTCAGAGGTGTAGCAAAATCACTGGTTTTCCAACTCCTGATGGCAATCTGTGTATATGTACATCCGTACTCTCTCACTTGTTTTTAAGAATATATTATTATTAATTAGTATAAGATTTTATTTGATCCATTGTTTTCCTCTACCTAACCAATGTATGTTCTGTATAACAAATTATGTTTTACCACAAAACTTTTCTGAATGTGACCTTTTTAATTAAACATTTTAATGCTACATTAATAGTTGGATACAACTGTTGTTGATGTTTTGCTACTCCTCTTTGCAGCACTTTTAGCTGTTAATGGTTGTTTCCCAGCAGGTATTGTTCTGATAAATCATTGTTTAATATAATACCAATAATAATAAATCTAGTATGCACTGTGTTGGAGCTTATAACTCCTGCTCCAACAATTATATGGAAGAGAAAATGGTTGTATTTATTTAACCTCAGAAAAATTACTGAGTGTCAGATTTAAAAAACAGAGAAAAAACATTTTATTTACTTTTAACTGGGGAGTTATTAACATACCATAAATTATGTTTTAATTTAAAAACCTTTCTTTTCTCTATAAGATTTTCAGTGTTATATCTACTAGTCTAACCACTGCACTAGTTAAAAATCCCAAATAGATGCATTTTATTTCTTTTCTCCTACCTTGATTATCTTTCTGTTATGGAAAAGAAGTGAGAAAAAATGGAGGAAATAGCAAAACAAGAATAGAGATCTGTGAATGTAAATATTTGCGATCCTGATAATCTAGACAACTGTAAACATTAGGTACTGTACAGGAAAAAAAGTGTAAAGCAAAGAAACTATTTAAATAGCACCGATTTCATGAGATTTTCAGTTTGAGCTTAAAGTATTTGTAGGAGTGAAATGATAAACATTTGGAAGTTGAAAAAGACTGAATGTCATTTAAAGGGGCTTCCCTCATAGCTCAGCTGGTAAAGAATTCATCTGCAATGGGGGAAACCTAGATTCTGTCCCTGGGTTGGGAAGATTCCCTGAAGGAGGGCATGGCAACCCATTCCAATATTCTTGCCTGGAGAAGCTCCATGGACAGTGGAGCTTGGTGGAAACACAAAATACAAAATGGAATATTGGGGAAATAACAGAGTTGATTTCAGATGTTTGTGAGACACCTTTTGAGAAAGTTGGTCTCAAGAGTGAGGACAGCAGATGGAGCCAATGAGTAGGGATGAAAAACAGTAGCATTAGTTGGCCTCAGACCACTTAAGAATATCCCTGCTTCTATCACACTCACAAAAATAAAAGAGTTTTCAAGTCAACAAGATATGTGCTGAATGGAAGCTACATTCTTTTAGAAATGCATTAGGTCTTCTAGAGGGTCATTTGGGATCTCAGGGCAGCAGTTCAACATAAGATAAGCTGCAACTTGAAGGAAATAATAGGCTCCATGCCAGACTCCAGAACACTTAATTCAGTACTCCGCACACTTGCCAAACCTGATGGATGCCTACCTTCACATCTGCTCTGTATTTTTTTAAATTTTAAATGGTATCATTTTGACTTAATTTTTAAAATATATTTATCTGAAGATTTATGCAAGTTAGAATTGCTTTACAGTCCTCATGTATTTAGTCCTGTGGTATATCTGAATGCCAAGCGTGAACCTGTATTTACAAAAATGCTGTCTATGATGTATTGTCCTTCTGTTTTTGCAGTTCATTTCCCATATTCTCATAGAAAACATGACACATGCTGCAGTAATCACAACAACACACTTTACTTCTATTTTCTTATGTAAATAATTGAAAAAGGAAACATATATGTGCATATTTGACCCAAGGAGAATAGTGTATCATTTGCCTTGACATTGTTTCAGAGAAGGACAAAATTCATGTCTCAGAGTTTTGACTTGTCTTTTATAAAGAGACACCTTCAAATAACAATAAATCAAAGTGGTTCAGCTCTACTCCAAGTCTAGCTTAGCCATTAAATTGTTCTCATACAACATTCTCATATCTTGGTTCAGTTTATATGTTGTTCACATTTCTAACTTGACTATTTTCAGTAGTTAATCCTTTCTAATCATATGTGTGTGTTTATGGTCTAGGGCATGGTAGAAAGAAAGCATATCAAAGAAAAGTAAGCATAAAATAATATCAATAATTCTTTTAAAACATATGGTTATTAACCAAAGGCTTTACTGCAAATGCTTAACTTCCTGTCAGAGGTTAGCAGTGTAAGAGTGTAAAAAAAGAAAAAGATCTGCTCTCTTAAAGGCAAGGTTAAGATCTAGGCTCCATTGCTTACCATAAAGCTGACTTCAGGCAGGCTGTGTATGCTGAGTTTCCTTATATGGAAAGCAGGAAGAATATTAGAATCTGTTACAAGGATAAACTGACAATTTAATGACTATGCGATATATGTAATCATCTTACTCTGCTTATTGTAAAATAAATATAATCCAGGAAACTAGTAGCATAGGAAGGCACCATTATAGAGTACTGATGGATTAGTGTATTACAACAGTTTTGGTGATTTTCACAAGGTTTTTCTCATCCTTTTCCCAAGCTAAAGCTGGATTTTATAAAATTGTATTACATGGTTTTATTTCAGGAAGGCATAATAAATGAGAGATAATATAAATCTGTATTTCCTAAACACCAACAATCTGTAACATTACTCAGAAAATTGTCTAGGACATAGCTTTCCCATCTTTACATAAAACTCTCTCTCTCAAAAATGTCAAATTTTCACTAATGATATTTTAATTAAATATGATATACTTTGTTGTTGCTGTTCAGTCACTAAGTTATGTCTGACTCTTTGCACACCCATGGACTGCAGCACTCCAGGCTTCTCTGTATTGCACCATCTCTCAAAGTTCAAATTCGTATCCATAGAGTCAGTAATGCTATCTAGCCATCTCATCCTCTGTTGCCTCTTTTCCTTTTGATATACTTAGCTATAAATTATTGCAATTACTTTTTAATGTTGCCATCATGAAAGCAGTCCTTTTTCTTTTTATACTATTGTATTTATAATGCTCAGAAATTGTTTATAGTATTGTAGATAGAGATTTATAAGAATTGGTCTTTGAATGAAGTGTCATTTAAGTGGTTCTATCTTTTGCAGTCTCCATGAGGTAACGTAATGAAATCATGATGACTCTTATACTCAAATTATTAGTATGTAAGTCTCCTTGGTATAAATATTTCCACAACTCCTGGTGATTTCTGATGCATCCTGGAGCTTATTTCATGTGCTTCTAAGAACAGATCTCATGTTCTACTCTAACTTCCCATTGTTTTGGATGTATTGCTGTGTTTGCTCCCCATGTTACATAAGATGTCGTTGCTGAGCACAACAGTTTTCACTGATGGTGGTAACTCTTGGTTTGGTGCAATAGAGGAATGTCCTTTGTTTCTCTGTCATTTCCTCATGCATTCAATTCATATATAGCCTTAATTTGACTGAATTAAATAACTTAAGGCTGGCTGTGACTATTAACTTTTTGATAATTTTTGATAGCACAACTAAGCTTAAACTGTAATTTTTAACACTAATTGAGGGAACATATAGGACATGCAGAGAAAGTAGAAAACAGAGAGGCATAATACCTGGCCTGCATATAGGCCTGAGTATTTCACAGCAGCTATAATGTGGACATTTGGGTTTGGATATTCTTTAACAAGTAGCTGCCCTGTGCCTTGTAGGCTATTTGGTAGTATACATTACCTAGAAGCCAGTAGCATCATTCCAAGCCATAGCAATCCAAAATGTTTCTGGACATTGCTAAATGCTCCTGGGGAACAAAAATTCTGATTGAGATCCATTCATCTGGGGACAAGGACAGCTTACTTCTATCCCTAGAAATATTTCAAGCCATCACATACCTAAGAATTTAGACCCAAACTTCCACAGGGTTGCTAGAGAGGTCCATCCTCAAACCAATCTGAGAATGACAACTTAATATCTTTTCTGCTATTGCAGATATGGCCTCTTCACAAAGCACAGATGCAAGTCCATCATTTTTCAAAATCTGTCTCAGATTATGGTAAAGAAACTCTCAGGGCTTCAGGTCTCTTTGGCAGTAGTTCTTTTTATTCAAACCCTGGAGTTCCTGAAACAACTGCTCAAGGTATAACAGCTTATGACTTAGTAAGTATGAAATAAAAGTATCCACCTAATTGAACAGTGCTAAACACACTAATTCTCTTCTTTCACAGAATTCAATCTGCCATGAAACATGAGTAGACTATTCTTGTTATGGAGTCACTTAAATAATAGTTTCAGTGTCATGTTTTTATCTATATTTCCCTAAGTATAAAAGGACTGATGACAAGTAGAAACATTCAACTCTTAGCCTTATTTTCACACTTCTATATGGCATTGTTCTACCTTCATGTAGGGAGATCCCCTGGAGTAGGAAATGGCAACCCTCTCCAGTATTCTTGCCTGGATTATTCTATGGACAGAGGATCGTGGCAGGCCATAGTCCATGAGGTCACAAAGAGCTGAACAAGACTGAGCACGCATGCAATATATATAGTCTTAAATTCTAGCCTCAAAAGAATGTTTTGTTAATGCACTTTTTAACATTCTGAGAATGCTCTGTTTATATAAAATGCTTTATAATGACCTTTCTGGAAAAATAACACAAGTGAAGTCTCTTTTGTTAATGTTTTCAATGACATGACATTATCATAATATAATGTATGTATTTATTATTGGAATAGAGTTTATTTTAAAGTTCCAAATTTGGATTTTAATGTTTGGACTGTTTGACTTATTTCTTATTTTTCTCTGGTACTTCTGCTATTGAAACCAATCTTTTTATTTAAAAATATTTTCATATTGAGTCATATAAAAAGTAAAATCCCTGCAATGTAATATTCTTTTTAAAAGTTATATTTCATATAATTGTATATTGGATTGATAAGGGGAAGGAGAACTAATGAAACTATTGAGATATTTTTAGACTTTTAAAGTTTAATTTGCCTGTTCACCTGGGCACTTTAGGGAATTTAAAGTATTTTGATATAATATTCCAGTGAGAAGAGTCATCACCAAACGGCCTGTTCTTTTTAGTGCTAATATTGTTCACGTGTCAACACCTGCTTCTTCAGAGATGGTAGCAGCTGTTTGAGTTGGAAAAAGGAATGAAACCTTGATAGTTTCACACTCAGTACTACTATATAATGAGCTCAGCCAGCTTCTGAAAATCCACTTATCTTTTGGAGAAAAGTGAGACATTGCTTGCAGAAACTTTGTTTACTCATTCATAAATGAATCATTATAAACATATGATGGCACATTTTCAAAAATACATATTTAATGAACAAATTGTATAAAACCTATTTAATTTTACCAAGAATACATATTATCATGGTGTCAAAGAGGCAGGAAATTCTTTTTGAATTCATAATATACCTTGGTTTTATGTTGGTTTATAATATGCATATAGTTTGTGAATTTATGATTTATATTCAGTGGCTTAATATATAAAACATAAAGCCCCAAATGTTCTTCTATCCATAAGATTTGTGTGTTTGCCCATCTATGTCTTTCTGACACAGTCTTTCAGACAGTATCTCACGTAAATATGAATCATAATGTCCCCTTAAAATATCCAGTTCAGTTCAGTTCAGTCACTCAGTGCTTAGAAAATAATCATAGCCTTTAATAATATATTATATTCAAATGAAATGTATGACGTCAGACACAAAGAATACTGAAATATGTAATGCCTAAGCAAAACTGCATTCCTCTGTGTTTTTTTAAATTTGTGTAGACAGAAGTAGTTTGTGGAGAATGGGTATGTGACACTCCTTGCAGTATTTAACATTTGAAGTTAGCCAGCAGTTGTCCTTACTGAAGTCCTGTAATACTTTAAACTTGGAGTTGTCCTTGAAGACCATGGGGAGGTTTTGTGCAGAACTCAGTGACCCATTTACTTTACGAATTTGAACCCAATATTGCACCTGTGCTCTGCAGTGCTTGTTTTACCTCTGAGTGATATTCGAGGTGTTGTGTTTAATCAACCAAAACCTATATGGTTTGGCCTATCATTTTCTTAGAGATAAGAGTTTCTTCTCAGTTATGAAGGATAGAGGTTACAGAAAAGTGAGGAGACTGTTGGAAAGACAATTTGTAACCATAAATACTCTGATTCTCTGCTGGAAATAAAAGTTTACAGCTGAGAATATAGCCTAAGTGGATTTTTAAACCAACGTATCAAAATTGGAATGGCAATAGACATCTACTAGGACTGAGGAAAAGGCTGTCTAACCTTTAGTAGACATTTAGGATCTATTATACTAATTTCACATTATCTAGCCAAAGTACTCACCACCTGCAGCATCGGCAGATGTATTATTCAGCCTCTTAAGGACCTTACACCTGTGTTTGATTTCATTTCAGCTTTAGTTTAACATCTTGAATTAGATCCTCTAAGGTATCTTCATTATCAACTGAATTTTTAGACAATACCACAGAGTATTTATAATAAAACTCACACAGAGAGCAACATCTCATTTCAATTCTGGTCATTATGTTTTTAAATGCAGCCAAAGTAATGACCTTAGGAAACTTGATCAACCAATGTATACGGTAGATCACAGTTTTTATTATTCATTTTCATATGATAGCTCAGGTTACTACACAAATCTGGAATGTAGTGATCTAGAAAAAAAGGCTTCATTGTTATTTCTTTTGGAACAATTCTATTTCATTCTATCTTATTTAAAAATTGAATCCAAAATTTTAGAAGTGGGTGCATCATGCAGGGGAAAAGAGAGAAAGGGGGAAGAGAAGAAGCAGGGAGTGTGCTGCTGAGTGTGCTGAGCGTGCTGTACATAGCTGGTGAGGGAGTATGACCACAGTAAAGGCAGTAAACCATCCTTCGGCACTAACCCCTTCTAACCCAGTAGCAAGGTGCTACCTGGCCTGCCCCTTAGGGCCGCCAGGCCAGTACTACACCCGCATTTGAGAGCTCCACTAAAGGGTACAATTTCGACAGAATATCCTGGTTCCTGTACTACATCATCGAATACACTTTACATCCTGCCAATATTACAAAGTATTATATTCATAGAATATTTCCTCAGGATGTCTTTTGACCTAGAGCCAATACCTCAAAGACTTTAAGTGCCCATCTTTCACCGATGACAGCTTATTCTCTCTCTCAGGTGGCAAAGAATGCCTGGCTCCAGCATAGAGCTTTTCATATGGGCCTCAGAAGGACCATTCCAGAATTTCTAATCCCTTCTAAGACTAATCTTCACATGTCTTTTTTTTTTTTTTTAATATAGGCTTACATTCTGGTTTGGGGAGCCTTTGCTCTATCTTCTAGGACTTTCGTGAATGACATGGTGAAAATGCAGGAGATATGCTGAAGCAAATACTGCCAGATGTTTTTTCTGAGAATGACTATTTTCTGTACACTTGGACAGATCATCGTGTGTGTAGCTTTGTTTAAGAAGATACGTGGCAATTATAACTTTATCAGGTTACCTTCTGTTCTTGGTCTGTGAGGAGAATGGAAAAGTCTTCAAAGGGCATCAAATAGCATGTACTTTAGAGCTGATGAATGACTTTGTACTTACTCCCACATGATGGGATGGTCCTGTCTTGGATTTATAGCAATTGGTAGCTGTGATAGGGTCCCCTAAATTCATTTTGTCAGTGTCCTGATTATGGTAGCTCAGCTTACATGTTTACATCAGATAGAATGTTTCACCTAGCCTTCCTCAAACTTAATGAATATTGTACCATCTTCATGATAAGCACAGTGATTTTACAATAGTGGATCCAGCTCCTAAGCACCCAGTTCTAAAGAGCAGCCCAATTAAACTTACATATGTATCTGTGTATAAGAGATACACTCAGAGTCACAACATGTAAAAAAAATGTCATTATATTTTGAAAATGTGAAGCATTTCTATTAGCCTCAATATAACATTAAAAAAAGAAAGAAACCACATGTACTCTATATTATTTGGAGTAGAACAAGTAATCTGAAAGAGTAGGGAATTTTACATCAAATGAATTGCAATAATGTCTCAAAAATTGAAAAAGCAAGATAATAATAAAAAAATTATGTTAAGAATTAGAAAAGAAGAACATTTTTGTCATTGTTGTTCAGTCACTTAGTCATGTCTGACTCTTTGTGACCCTATGGACTGCAGCACGCCAGGATTTCTTGTCCATCACCATCTCCCAGAGCTTATTCAAACTCATGTCCATTGAGTCGGTGATGCCATCTAACCATCTTATCCTCTGTCATCCCCTTCTCCTGCTGCCTTCAGCCTTTCCTAGCATCAGTTTTTTGCAGTGAATCAACTCTTTACATCAAGTGGCCAAAGTATTGGAGCTTCAGCTTTAGCATCAGTCCTTCCAAAGAATATTCAGGATTGATTTCCTTTAGGATTGACTGGTTTGATCTCTTTGTAGTCCTAGGGACTCTCAAGAATCTTCTCCAGAACCACAGTTCAAAAGCATTAATTCTTTGGAGATCCTACTCTTACATCCATACACGACTACTGGAAAAACCATAGCTTTGACTATATGGACCTTTGTTGGCAAAGGTCTCTGCTTTTAATATGCTGTCTAGGTTTGTCATAGTTTTTCTTCCAAGGAGCAAGCGTCTTTTAATTTCATGGCTGCAGTCACCATCTTCAGTGATTATGGACCCCAAGAAAATAAAGTCTGTTACTGTTTCTACTGTTTCCCCATCTATTTGCCATGAAGTGATGGGACCAGATGCCATGATCTTAGTTTTTTGAATGTTGTGTTTTAAGCCAGCTTTTTTTTTTTTTTTTTTTACTATTTGTGTTTATTCATTTGTGTAACTTTATTCTCTTCCATTTGTTGTAGTCTAGTAATGGTGCTAACTGATTTATATTGGATAGAATTTATGAAGTGAAGGAGTACCATCCTAGAAATATTGTTGTACCTTTGTCAAAAATGTAAATAGAATATTATGGTTGTGATGTTAATGACAACAAAAAAGCAATACAAATTGAACTTTTGCATTGATTAAAGACATAGTTCCTATATGTGGAATTTGCCATAGACATACTATAATGCTATCAAGAAAAATCAATTTCTCACTGTAGAAGAAGACTGTTTTGCTTATTATCAAAGTGCATTTAAAAGATAAAATAATTTATTTACAAAGATGGTGTTTTTTTCTACTGCTTGCAAAACAAAATGGTTTTAGTTCTTATTCAAGACCTATGTTAAGTAATTCTTTTAAAACCTTTTTAAAAGGTACTAGATACTCTTCTTGACTCTTAAATCCCAAATTAGTGCTAAATTGTAAAGACTGCTTTTTATATAAATTGTATATTTGCAACAGGATCTGAAATATTATTCAGTATATAATGTATAAAACATAATGAAACATGATTGAAAAAGTGAAACTAGAATATATATATGTGAAAGTTTCCAGAACCTTTACTCCTATATTAATTCATCCATTTGTTATAGAATATCTTCTTCCCAGTTGATTACCATTCTTTTTATAAGGTGATTGTTGTTATTTATTCACTAAATCTTATCTGACTCTTTTATGACCCCAGGCTCCTCTGTCCATGGGATTCCCCAAGCAAGAATAGTGGAGTGGATTGCCATTTTATTCTCCAGGGGATCTTCATTACCCATTGAGAGAATCCACATCTCCTGCATTGATAGGCAGGTTCTTTACCAATGAGCCATCAGGGAAGTATAGGAGAAGCAGATATTTTGCAAGTGTTATTCAGACAGTTTTCTTACATGTGAACCTTCTACCTCCTTTATAAACAAGATCACTCTTATGCCTCAACCTAATGAGCACCCTACAAAGATGTGTGTTTGTTTTATTTGCTTTGCTTTGATTGCTTAGTTTGGTCTGGCTTGATATGGTTGTCTTGGTTTATTTTGGAGAGGATGTAGAAAATAACCTTGCAGGAATAAAATATAACAAAAGTTATGAGATATGTTGAGGCAAAGGTTGTGCATGTGTCAATGACAGTTGACATGTAGTCGGTATCTGCAATGTATTTGTAAATGACAATAGTTCTCGTATCCCCATTCAATTTTTTTTGTCCCTGTGAGAACATGGCAACCCACTCTAGTACTCTTGCCTGGAAAATCCCATGGATGGAAGAGCCTGGTAGGCTACAGTCCATGGGGTTGCAAAGAGTCGGACATGACTGAGCAACTTCACCTCCCTCACCTATGATAACTTTTCAGTTAAGTATCCAAGGTATAGGAAAATGGCCAGGCATATCTAGATGACCTGAAATATGAAATGGAAAAGTATCCAAAGTGCATTTCCTAATTTTGCTCCCTATTTCTTGGATAAATCAGATGTGACACTTAATTTATACCTGCTCCCTCACTTTTGCTACATCTTGACTGTCAATTTAATTTTTGATGTTTCCTCTTAATAGCTTACCCACTATTGAACATTTTCTGTGTATCAGGCACCAATGTTATGATCTTATATATTATCTGCAAAGTATTTAATATTCCCATTTTACAGATGAGAAAACTGAGGCTTAGGTTAAATAGTCTGTCCAAGTTCTGTGCTCTTACTTCAGCACATCATTATGCCTGAAAAGAACTTGAAAACCTGAACTGGCTCTGCAAACAGTAGAATAAATTATCCCTGGCTTAGCAAATATATTAGATATTTTATATAAAAGAACAAAGAAGACAAATATTTAATTTTCAATTAATAATCTCAGTAGGTGAAAATGCCCAGATCTTATGTGAATCACGATGTGGTTAATAGATCATTTTTGAAAAATTTGAGTTATGATAAAGTAACCTGCTATAAAGAGATACTATCCCTGCTAAAATGTTAATTATTTCAAAATGGAAATCTGATTGTTCTTAGGATAATTGACTAGGCCACTGAGTTACGTGATTTGGCTGTTCATGACGTTTCTTCCCTTAAATTGTGGTTTGGAAATATTATGAAAGATGGGCTTCTTTCACTGAAGTCGATAGTTAATTTTTCAGTGTCCCTTAACTGCTAACATTTGAAGTGAACATTTTTATTACTGAGAAGAGATGCTTTTGGAATCACTACTGGGATAAGAGTCATAGTGGTTTTTGCAATGATGGAAAGGTTAGAACAATTAGAAAGTACTCATGGTATAATTTGGATTATGAATTACTGGTACATTATGAAAGCATTTTAAATGATTGGAGAAAAGTAGAGTTAAAATAATAAAAGAACACCAATTTTAAATCACAAAGGTCATTTAAGGATTGTTATTTACTTTCTCATGTATTTTTTTTCCTTTAAGGGAACATTTATTCTTTAATATTTATCTTTGTGTATATTATATTTTATATTTATCATTATGCCCAAACAATAAGGTTATTAATAGCCATTCCTCTAATAATAGTCTCATCTTTCATCTACTCTGTTAGAATATGGCATGCTGACATTCATTGTGAAGGATAATGTATTAATGTACCCAGTGACCTGTAGATATCTAATAACTGCCAAAACAGCAGGACTGAGGTTTGTCCTGTGAGTCATATGTAAAAAATATTAACCTAACATACCATCTTAGGATGTGACTCTGAGATATCATTATAAAGTTCTATTTACACACCCATATTCTGAGTAATGTAGCTCTTTCATGACATTCACAATCACTAATATTTTGTTGATGTTTGAAACAACTCAAACACTTTTCAGACTGTTCAGTATTTGCTTGGTTTGGACATTCCTAGTATCTTTCCCAGTATGAGAGTATTTGTTATGCTTCTTTTGAAATTCAAATAGTCCCAATGTGACCTGAAGGAAGTACAGCTTTCTGAGTTACCTTGATAACGGAAATGAATTCTGTTAGAGGTCTGGAAGGACTGAACTCAGCAACATAGACTAGAAGTCAGAAAAAAAATTATTTGGTCTTGATTTGAGTGTCAGTGAATTTGGGTGAAACAAATTCCTGGATTCTCAGGGACTACACCTCATCCCTTAAAAGTTTCACTCCTATGTCTAATCCTCTCCCTCTTTATTGTTTCATACTTGTTGATATATATATATATATATATATATATATATATATATATATATATATATATATATATACATGCTCACCTCTTGCTAAAAATCAAAAACAACCAAATTCATATACCAATCTTCTCAGCCTAGATATATCCAGGTACTACAGTACCTCTGTCTACAATCTGAGAAACTGCTTACACTTTATCTAGACTATCTTTTGGCATCATTGATCTGCTATACTGTCTGTTTGTTCCCAATTTCATTATTTATTTTTTCATAGCTTCATTTTTCCTCTCCTAGTTTCCTTTTATAGATAATCTTGATTCCTCACTTCTTAAGTTGGATACTAGCTTATTTATATCTGTCTTCTTTTCTAATATATTTACTTAAATGTGCATATGTCCCTTTTAATACAAATTTCACTCCATTCCTCAACAATTGAGATGTAGTGTGTTTGTTGTCATTCAATTCTGTCTTTGAAAAATCCCATTATGATTTATGCTATGATTATGCATCAATTATTTAATTAATATATAGTTCTATTGTTTCTGTTATTTTTTAAAAGTTATTTAGACTCTGGTCATAGAACATAATTCTTAGCCATTTCTTTAGATCAATTCAATATTTAAGTCTCAGTATATAGACATTTTTGTAATTGCCTTATATAAGCTTGAGAAGGACAAATATATGTATCTTCATGTCCATTAAATTTGTGTTTTTAAAATATTTTATACCTATATTCTATTTTTTTTTCCCAACATGATGTCAATATTGAGATAAACATGTTAGTATCTGCTACTTTGGTAGTTCAGTTCAGTCACTCAGTCTGTCCAACTTTTTGTGACCCCATTGACCACAGCACGCCAGGTCTCCCTGTCCATCACTGACTCCCAGAGTTTACCTAAACTCATGTCCATTGAGTCGGTGATGCCATCCAACCATCTCATCCTCTGTCGTCCCCCTCTCTTCCCACCTTCAATCTTTCCCAGCATCAGGGTCTTTTCAAATGAGTCTGCTCTTCACATCAGGTGGCCAAAGTACTGGAGTTTCAGCTTCAACATCAGTCCTTCCAATGAATATTAAGGAATGATCTCCTTTAGGATTCACTGATTGGATCTCCTTGCAGTGCAAGGGACTCTCAAGAGTCTTCTCCAACACCACAGTTCAAAAGCATCAATTCTTCAGTGCTCAGCTTTCTTTATAGTCCAACTCTCTCATCTATATGTGACTATTGGAAAAACCATAGCCTTGAAGAGATGGACCTTTGTTGGCAAAGCAATGTCTCTGCTTTTGAGTATGCTGTCTAGGTTGGTCATAACTTTCCTTCCAAGGAGTAAGTGTCTTTTAATTTCATGGCTGCAGTCACCATCTGCAGTGATTTCAGAGCCACCCCCAACCAAAAATAAAGTCAGCCACTGTTTCCCCATCTACTTCCCATGAAGTAATGGAACTGGATACCATGATCTTAGTTTTCTGAATGTTGAGCATTAAGCCAACTTCTTCACTCTCCTCTTTCACTTTCATCAAGTGACTCTTTAGTTCTTCTTCGCTTTCTTCCATAAGGGTGGTGTCATCTGAATATCTGAGGCAATTGATATTTCTCCCAGCAATCTTGATTCTAGCTTGTGCTTCATCCAGGCCAATGTTTCTCAAGATATACTCTGCATATAAGTTAAATAAGCAGAGTGACAATATATAACCTTGACATACTCCTTTTCCTATTTGGAACCAGTCTGTAGTTCCATGTCGAGTTCTAACTGTTGCTTCTTGACCTGGATACAGATGTATCAGGAGGCAGTTCAGGTGGTCTGCTATTCCCATCTCTTTCAGAATTTTTCACAGTTTATTGTGATCCACACAGTCAAAGGCTATGTTTTGGCATAGTCAATAAAGCAGAAATAGATGTTTTTTTCTGGAACTCTTGCTTTTTGATTATCCAGTGGATGTTGGCAATTTGATCTCTAGTTCCTCTGCCTTTTCTAAAACCAGCAACTTTGGTAATTACTATATAAATTTTCTTCTGGTTCTGTCAATTTTTGCATATAAAATGTTTGCTTTTTTATTAAGTGTAAGCATTTTGGGTATGATTGTGTATTCCAAATGGATTGACTATTTATCATTATATAATGATATTCTTGTGAGTTAGTAATAGTCATAAAGTTTTTATGATTTGTCTAATTTTTGCCTTATTAAAGAAATCAAATCTTTCTCACCCCATAGAAATATTTTCTATATCGTTTGAAATGTTGGCAATACTGTTTATTTTTAAATAATTGTTGCATCTTTCCTTTGTTTCTCTTGTCTTATTGTATTGACTGTAGCTTCAAGTAAACATTGTATAATAATAATATTAGTGTTTTTATTTTTTAAAGTGTTTAGTTTTTGAAATCTCTTTAATATTTGACCAAGTATCATGCCTTTCTAAGCATGTGTGTATATATATATGAGTACATTTAATGTTATACACTGTTGCATTGTTATTTCCTATTTATCTATCCAACAACATTTTGAGCTGTAAATTCCTTTGGGAGAGTTTTCTTTTTCAACAATTATATATCCATTGGGTTGCATAATGCCTAATACATTAATGAGATATTAAATTAGTATTTATTAATTAAATGAGTACTTATTTAATAAATGACTAGATAAATATATATCATCAGAAGAAAGTGTTTATACACTAAAAGATAATGAGAGAATTTTTTGTACAAACCTTTGATCATTTTTTCAGGGGATGTTTTTGTTTGTTTTTCTTTCAACAAATTACTTCTCTGACATAATGCTCCCTGTATAGAATTTGAGATTTTAGTTCCCTAGCCATGGATTGAATATATGTGCTCTGCAGGGGCAATCTTAACCCCTGGACTGCCAGAGAAGTCCCATCTCTGAATTTGTTAAAATATGAAGTTATGAGAGTTGGGTTTGTTTGTTTAATTGGCTAGTTTTTATTGTTGTTGTTTTTGTTTTGTGGCTCAGTGGTAAAGAATCTGCCTGCCGATGCAGGAGAGGCAGGTTCAATCCCTGGATTGGGAAGATCCCCTGGAGAAGGAAATGGCACCCCCACTCCAGTATTATTGCCTGGGAAATCCCATGGACAGAAGAACCTAGCAGGCTACACTCCATGCAATCTCAAAATTGAAATGACTTAGTGAGTAAACATCCAACAGTATTTATTTTATTTTTACTTTATTTATTAAAAAAAAATATCCTTGCTAAGGTGTTGTTGATAAACCAAGATATAAACCAAGCAACAAAAAGGCAGATGAGTCAGGAAGATGGTTATTATATAAACTTTGTGTTATTAGTATATTTTGTTGTTCAAGTTGCAGAATGACATTGTGAAAATTATGAGAAAAAATTAAAATTACCATTTTGAGTTTATGCAACTTTTAAAGTCTTTTTATAGTGTAAACATTAATATGAGTGTGCATATTTTAAAAACCTAAAGATCAACAGAGAATCTAACCTCGTTATAGTTTCTGGCCAATTATGACTGTAGAAGTCCAGGTTTTTCGTTAAGACTCTAATCAACCATGTTACAAAATCATTCATTTGATAAAGTGACTGCTAGCCAAACACCACCAAAAATACCTCAGTTCCAAAATTTAAGATTTGCAATAGACTTAATAAAATTTGACATATTGTCTTTGACATTTGCTAAGGAGCCATGTAAGCTCATTTAGTTTTGTTTTGTTTGGCAGTCATCAAATAGTTATTAGATGTATCCTCTTCAAATGCATTTCAATTAAGCTTTGCAGTAGTTATATTTACTCATTGTAGAAGCAAAAATTCCTACCACAGTCCCCCAAATTTCACATTCTTAAGAAGAATTCTCAGCCAGGTTGCCTCATTTACTACATATTCTTTTTTTAAAAGAAGCAATGATTGGCTTTTCCTCTCAAATCAATGCATGTCAGTTACAAATTCATAGTAGCTTTGTAACTTGAAAGGCTTGTGCTGCATGATAGGTGTCAAGACTGGTGATGATTTAAATTAATACTAAAGAATAGTAAATGAGAGACAGAAGAATTCTGCAAAGTCTTCTCTAAGACACTCAGCTTTGGGACTTTAATGTCCATAAAAATGAATTGCTACTAGGTAAATTATGAGAGGATTTAGAGTAGTGATATATGAAGAGAACAACGCAAAGAAATGTGTGACAGGCTTTTGGGATGTCAATCTGATATTCAAGTTATAAACTTGTATTATAGTTATTATACAAGGATATTAGTAATTGATAGATTTAAAATACTAGCTTTCTAGGTAGGATTAGCTGATAAGTGGTTTACTATTTCTGAACAAGGCTATATGTTAAGATATATTACTTCTTCAATGTTAATAAAAATTAGTATATAAAAAATTCATATGGCATAGAACTCCTGAAGATTTTAAGAACTTTCTGTATTTGATTTAGAAAATTTCATAGATCCTTTAGGAAATATTATATCATTGATGGAGAAGGCAGTGGCACCCCACTCCAGTACTCTTGCCTGGAAAATCCCATGGATGGAAGAGCCTGGTAAGCTGCAGTCCATGGGGTCGCGAAGAGTCGGACACAACTGAGCAATTTCACATCACTTTTCACATTCATGCATTGGAGAAGGAAATGGCAACCCACTTCAGTGTTCTTGTCTGGAAAATTCCAAGGACGGAGGAGCCTGGTGGGCTACCATCTATGGGGTTGCACAGAGTCGAACACGACTGAAGTGACTTACCCATATAAATGAATATATCTTTTTATGAGCACATATATGTCTAACTGTGCAATTTTAAAATAACAGTGTACATTATGCATACAAATACTAGAATATGCAAAACACACACACATTTTTCTGTTTCTAACAGTAAGTGAGATTATCAAAGCCAGCCATAATCAATGTACATTAATTAAAAGTGTAGGGTCAATGAAGGGAGTATGGTGAACCCTGTGGAACTGAAAGAAATTGCACAGCATCATTTAGTAAGAAATCCATGTGTTTCCCAAATCCTAAATACATTCTGGTTATAAATGCAGCCTCTTAATCCTGTGAATTCACTCAAAATTACATCTTCTATGTTCACTTATGCCACCTACCCACTAGTATTAAAATGGCAACTTAAAACAGATTTGCAGTATAGCATTACTATTGACACAGTGGAAGAATTTGCTCTGCCATGAATTACGATGTAGTTTGGTGAAGACATCTTACCCCACTTCCCACCACCACAGCCAACAACAACAACAAAAATATGATAAGATCACATACCACCTAGACAAAGAAGAAACCCTGAGAATTCTGAGTAATATCCTTTAACTTACAAAGAAATGATAGCTTCCAGTGAACACTGTCACACTCATGATCTCCAAAGAAGATTTAGCTTCAGGAACAGGGACTCTTGATCACTCAAGAGCGTTTTTATTTTTTTTTTAATACTTTATTATACGTTACAATACTGCATTTGTTTTGCCATACATTGACATGAATCAGCCACAGGTGTACACGATCTCCCAATGTCGAAGCCCCTCCCACCTCCCACCCCATATCATCTCCCTGGATCCTCCCGTGCAGCAGCCCCAAGCATCCTGTATCCTGTATTGAACATAGACTGGCACTTCGTTTCTTATATGATAGTATACCTATTTCAATGCAATTCTCCCAAATCATCCCACCCTCTCCCTCTCCCTCAGAGACCAAAAGTTTTGTGTAGCAGAGTTTTATTAAAGTAAGAAAAGTGACAGAGAAAGCATCTGACACAGACATCAGAGTATCCCCACTTGCTAGTTTTATCAAGGCCTTATATACTAAAAAGCCTCTTGGTGAAAGTGAAAGAGGAGAGTGAAAAGGTTGGCTTAAAGCTCAACATTCAAAAAACTAAGATCATGGCATCTGGTCCCATCAGTTCATGGGAAATAGATGGGTAAACAGTGGAAACAGTGTCAGACTTTATTTTTTGCGGCTTCAAAATCACTGCAGATGGTGACTGCAGCCATGAAATTAGAAGACGCTTACTCCTTGGAAGGAAAGTTATGACCAACCTAGATAGCATATTCAAAAGCAGAGACATTACTCTGCCAACAAAGATCCGTCTAGTCAAGGCTATGGTTTTTCCAGTGGTCATGTATGGATGTGAGAGTTGGACTGTGAAGAAAGCTGAGTGCCGAAGAATTTATGCTTTTGATCTGTGGTGTTGAAGACTCTTGAGAGTCCCTTGGACTGCAAGAAGATCCAACCGATTCATTTTAAAGGAGATCAGCCCTGGAATTTCTTTGGAAGGAATGATGCTAAAAGCTGAAGCTCCAGTACTTTGGCCACCTCATGTGAAGAGTTGACTCATTGGAAAAGACTCTGATGCTGGGAGGGATTGGGGGCAGGAGAAAAAGAGAACGACAGAGGATGAGATGGCTGGATGGCATCTCTGACTCAATGGACATGAGTTTGAGTGAACTCTGGGAGTTGGTGATGGTCAGGGAGGCCTGACGTGTTGCCATTCATGGGGTCACAGAGTCAGACATGACTGAGCGACTGAACTGAACTGAACTATATACACTTTTACTAGACTCACTTCCACAACATACATCTTTTAGAACTAAAAACAGAAAGTTCTTACCAGAACCACTCCCACAACATTTGTCTTAAGATAACTAGACTATTCAGAAAACCTTGTTAAGGAGAAACATGTCCTCAAGAAAGATACATTGGTATATTGAGTAAGACAAAGCATGTAGAAGAAAAGTGTTTGTACTTTTCTTCTTGAGAGCCCCAGACCCCTTTTTCCTTCTCAAGGGCTCTGGACCCCTTTCTCTTCCTCAGGGACCCTGGACTTCTTATCAACCTACCTAGGAATTGACTCTCTCAGAAAGATGAGCATCATTTTATTCCAGAATGATGAGTCAGGCAGATAAAACTTTTTTGTATGTGAGTAGAAAATAAAACTAAATATGAAAAGTAGGTGAAATTGGTAGAAGTAAGCCTTAATTCGACTGACAATTACCAAGGAGAAAATCCTTTAAAAGAAGAAACAGGATGATATTTAAGAATGTTATTTTATGATAATACTGAATAAGGCAGAAAAAGGAAAATAATAAAGGGCAGAATAAGATTGGAAGGGGATCACACAGAAAAATGCAAAGTCAGAACAAAATTGTTATTAGATATTGATGTCCTCTGAGATGGGCCTTTACCACCAAATGCTCATTTATCTATGGCAAAGGAAAAAGCAATTTTTACCAACCTAGCCGAGCAAAACTTAATATCAAAATACACCACTTCATATAGCACGCAAAAACAACATATATTTTAGAAAAGCATGTTGTATGTGTGCTCACCTGTATGCATGCTCAACTTCAGATTTGTGCATGGCTGCTCCAATGACGAAAAAGAAAAAAAGAAAAAACCTCTCATATCACCTTGAGATTCTGTTTTCTGCATTATGTTTAGTGTTCACAGCCAACAAAAATGCTGTTCAACAACTTGATATTTGAAATGAACTCTTAATGATTAATGTATCTGAAATAAACATAAAGCTACATGGGCATACTTTAGTAAGTCAGAGGAACACACACACATGTAAATTTTAAGAAGCTGAATCTAAGGATTCCTGTTTTTAGCATGTCTTTCTACTTACTACCCAGAACCCTTGATATATTAGTATTATCTTAACCCAGATAAATAGACGTTTTGTACTCATTCCAGATTCATTATTGTGAGTTACATATAGCTTTTACTAAAATTGACGATTTCATGACTCTGATGTGCTCTTCTGATGGTTCATTTAAAAAACACATAAACAAATATGCAGAATATATAGTAGGACAGTCAAAGCCTGGGTGTTGAGCAGCATATATAGATTTCAGTGAAAGACCAGGATCAAGTCTTGCCTTGTAATTTTCTAAGATAAGAAAAGTCATACAGAATCAGAAAAAAAAAAAATGGTATTGGTTCTGAGGGGTGTAGAGAAGAAGTCAAAGAAGCAGATGATATTTTAAAAGAAGACACATGCTTTTCTTTCTGAAGTGTAGAGATCAACAAACCCCTCTTCAATGATATTTTCATCTTTAAACTGTGTATATTATCAGAGAGGTGAGAAACTCTGTGGAAAAGTGTTCAGGTCTATGCAGTTTGTTTGTGAATGATAGACTATCAAATAGCACCAACTTTGTTAAAACTCTAAACTGTTTTTCTTTTTCTTCTTTCACATGGGAATATATGGATATATAATTATAAAATTGTGTGCTCCATGTACATATGCATTCTATGTGCTGAATTTCCAATTCATATCCCATAGTAATTATAGTTTATATGCATATATAGGTGATTCATTATTCATCCTTTTTAACAAGATCTCTTGTAGTTTTGTCATTATATCTTCTTTACACTACTACTAAATACTTCCAATGCAAATAATATTTGGGAGAATGGCGGTGGCTGTGTATTTTCCTGAAGAACGAACGCATCTATGTTTGGGTGGATGCAGATGCATGGGCTGTGCCGTATCGGTGGGTGTGGGGTGGGGGTGGGGGGGCTTCGGCTTGGGCGTGTGTCACCTGGTGTCGTGCAATGGCAACAAATACGTTTGTTTAAAAATAAATAAATTTAATTTAAAAATAAATAAAAATTAAAAATATTAAAAATATAATAATAATTGATTAGGTCCTTTCACTCACTTTTGTATCACCACGTGTAGTCTCATAATTGAGCATATTCCTATCTATTCAATCTTACATTTTTTAGGGAAAACAGAGAATGAATGAGATGGAATTTGGGTTGATGCAAGTCATATAAGATTTGCATAATTTAGAATAAGTAGAAAGATCGTGTATGTTTGGAGCATTCAACTCAGGGTTGATTATGCACTTATTTCTCTGATATCTTTCCACATTAAGCAGTGATTTTCTTTTAAAAAAAAATCTGCTCCAAAACCTAAGGGATCCAACACTTCTATCAAAAGAGAAATGGGCATTGAGAAAGTCCCAAGTCATTCTGACAGATCCTTCTCCAATTGAAAAGTACTAAATTAATATGTATGTACATGTAAAAACATTTCCTTTGTTGTCAGTATATTTTCTTGAAATAAAACTAGAGTGACATTAATTCACAGTGTAATTGAATACTAAAACACCAGTAATATTGAATAAAGTATGTATCTAGAAGATTTTTAAATTGCTTTTCGTAATTATTTTAAATATATTCACTGTTGGGTAGAAGAAACGGCTGCTTTAAAGGATGCTGCTGCTGCTTAGTTGCTTCAGTCATGTCCGACTGTGTGTGACCCCATAGATGGCAGCCCACCAGGTTCCCCTGTCCCTGGGATTCTCCAGGCAAGAACACTGGAGTGTGTTGCCATTTCCTTCTCCAATGCATGAAAGTGAAAAGTGAAAGTGAAGTCACTCAGTCATGTACAACTCTTAGTGATCCCATGGACTCCAGCCTACCAGGTTTCTCTGTCCAGGCAAGAGTACCAGAGTGGGTTGCCATTGCCTTCTCTGGCTTTAAAGGATAGTTTTTCGTAAATCATAAAAAGTGCCTATTTAATCATGAGAAATGTAAATCCTACAAAAAGTTAATTACAAAAACAATTGGCTAGAGTTACCCGTTGAACTCCATGGGCTTTAACAGATCAACGTATAGGTGGATTTTTTAAATGGTAATGCCACTGTACTATAAATTAGCAGTTGGTTGAATCCACAAATGCAGGAGGCTAACTCCTCCCACATATTTGGATTTTTGACTGCATGAAAGATTGGTGCCCCCTATGCCCCACTTGTTCAAGGACTAGCTGTGGTATAATTTTTGTAAATTAAAATAATTTAAAAATCTAAAATTATTTTTATTTTATTAGGAATATTCAGTATATTTTTGGTTTTGTTTGACCACAGTGACTCCTTATTCCCCTCTCACGACATTTTCTCCAGTATGAAGGTAGATCTATATCCTGTCCTCACCTTCTCACTCATGCTACCTTGGGGGTAAGTTGACTGTCTTAATTGGTGAATGCGGAAAAAGTATTTGGGAGTGCATGGCCAGAGAAATCTGTTTGTATAAATCTATCATCTTGGGGTGCAGATTTAGTAAGCATAATTGGTGGCATACATAAGTCAGGTTCTGCATTATCAACTTTAAAAATATTTCTGCGTACACCTGCCATTTTGTTCGCCTTGTTGTTTTTATAGGTAGTTTAGAATTGAAGCAGAAAAGAGAATAATTACAGGATTCCTCAGTTCTGACAATTTTTTTTTTCTTTTGCCGACACTTAGAAATCTATTTTTATTGTGTTACAAACACAAAATATAGGAATCTAGACTTTTAATTAATTTTGCAATGTACAATGTGTGCATGGTCAGACATGTCCAACTCTTTGAGACCCTATGGACTGTTGCCCGCCAGGTCCTTTTGCCATGGTATTTTCCAGGCAAGAATACTAGAGTGGGTTGCCATTTCCTATTCCAGTGGATTGAATCAGTGTCTCCTGCCTTGGGAGGCTAAATCTTTACTACTGAGCCACTTGGGAAGCGAAATGCATGATACAGTGTTGTTAATTATAGTTACCATATTGTAGAACAGATCTCTGAAACTTATTCATTTTACACAATTGAAATTTTATACCCAATGAACAGCAATTTCCTGTTTCTGGTCCTCCTAGTCCCCAACATCCACCATTCTATTCTCTGTTTCTATGGTGTCTGCCTGTTTTAGATATCTTATACAAGTGAGCTCATGTAGTACTCAGCTTTCTGCAACTGGCTTATTTCATAATGTCCTCTAGGTCAATCCATGCTGTCCCACATTGCAGAATTTCCTTCTTTTCTAAGTCTTAATAATGCATATTTTATTGTATACACACACACACAATTTATTTATCCATTGATGGGTACTTCAATTGTTTCTGAATTTTTACTATTGAGAATAATGTGATGAACATAGGAGAATGTATATCTCTTTGAGGTCTGGATTTCATTTCTTTTGGATATATACCAAGAAGTGGGATTGCTAAACCTATAGTAATCCTATTTTTAATATTTTGAGGAACTGCCATTCTATGTTCATAACAGCTGCGTTATTTAACATTCTTACCAACAGTGTGCAAAAGTTTTAATTTCTCCACAAATCCTTGTTACTTTTTTTCTTTTTTTTTTTTTGATAAGACTTTTGACCATTTATGCACCTTCTTTTAAGGATTATTGCTTTTAATTCCATACTTCCAATTTATCCTCCCCACTTCCCCTTTGTTTAACCATATGTTTGTTGTATATGTCTGTGAGTCTGTTTCCGTTTGGTATATAGAGTCATTTTGTATTATTTTTAGATTACACAGATAAGTGATATCATATATTATTTGGCTTTTTCTGTCTGACTTACTTTTCTAAGTTTAATATATTCTTAGGCCCATCTATGTGTTGCAAGTGACAATATTTAGTTATTTTTTTTATAACTGAGTGATACACATTATATATATATATCATATTTTCATAAGCCAAGTATCCATTGATGGACACTTGGGTTTTCTCCATGTCTTGGCTATTTTAAGTAGTGCTGCTGTGAACATTGGGATTTACATATCTTTTCAAATTGGAGTTTTTCTTTTTCCAGATATATACCCAGGAGTGGGATTGCTAGATCATATGGCAGCTCTATTTTTAGTGTTTCAAGGGAACTCACTGCTCTTTTCCATAATGGTTGCAATGGTTTACATTCTCACCACCACGTAGAAATTTTTTCCTTTTTTCCACACCTTCTCTAGCATTTGTTATTTGTAGACTTTTTGATCACAGAAATTCTGACCAGAGTAACATGTTACTGAATTGTGGTTTTGATTTGCATTCCTCCAACAGCACTTTGGGCCATGTTTTAATACACCTGTTGGCTATTTGTATATCTTCTTTGGAAAAATGTCTATTTAGATCTTTTGTCCATTTTTTGGATTGAGTTGTTTTTTTTCAATATTGAGTTGTATGAACTATCTGTATACTTTGCTAAAATTTACTAAGGATTATTACATTTATGTTCATCAGATATTTAGACATTTAGTTTTCTTTTTTCTGTAGCATCTTTGGTATCAGGATAATATTGGCTTCATAAAATGAGTTAGGAAATGTTCCCTACTTTTCAATTTTGGGGGAGATTTTTAGAATTGGCATTGATTCTTAATATGTTTGATATAGTTCAACAGTGAAACCATCTGATCATGGGCTTCCTTGTTGGAGGGTAAGATTTATTAAAAAAAAAAAAAAAGGAGAAGGAAGCTTTCATTCCAATATTTTTATCAGAACACTTAAACCCCAATATTTTAGCAAAATGATGGAGTTTATGCAGTTTTTCACAATTTCATCAAACTTCTATAAAATTTCCCTCTTTCATGTCAATGGGAAAAATATTTCATCTAACTATCTGAATGTTAATTACTAGATTGATGTATTTAAACCTGAAAGTGAAAGTTGCTCAGTTACGTCTGACACTGTGTGACTCCCACGGACTATATAGTCTGTGGAATTCTCCAGGCCAAAATAGTGGTGTGGGTAGACTTTCCCTTCTCCAGGGGATCTTTCAAACTCAGGGATCAAACCCAGGTCTCTCACATTACAGGTGAATTCTTTACAAGCTGAGCCAGGAGCCCACTGTGTAGTTAAACCTAGTTTACCTTTACTTACTTCCTGGTTTACACATCACCTAGCCACTATCCTTTTAAAGAACAATTACATGATGACAGATATTCTCATTGTATTATTTTCTGACACAGCAAAGTCTTCCAAAGTGTATTCAACAAATGCTGAGAGAATGTCTTCTAATTTACAGGTGCATGGTAAGTTTCTGTACATATCTACTGAATTAATTATAGTACTTTGACCACCTCATGAGAAGAGTTGATTCATTGGAAAAGATTCTGATGCTGGGAGGGATTGGGGGCAGGAGGAGAAGGGGACAACAGAGGATGAGATGGCTGGATGGCATCACTGACTCGATGGGTGTGAGTCTGAGCGAACTCCGGGAGTTGGTGATGGACAGAGAGGCCTGGCATGCTGTGATTCTTGGGGTCACAAAGAGTTGGACATGACTGAGCTACTGAACTGAGCTGATACACAGTTTTAAACTAGGTGTTTTTATGGACACTTACATATAAGATAAAAACAATCTACTTTGCTGGGATCCAGCACAGGAGATCCAACCCATGACAAGGTCATGTGGAGGAGAGCCTAACAGAAAAGGTGGATCAAGACTTGAGGGACTCCGTGGACCTGCTCGAGCATCTACCCCAAACCAAAATCTGTCTGTCTACTGTATACTATATTATGCCTTTCACCAACTCTTCTGACATTAAAGGGGCTATCCCTGACCACCTTTCTCTGGAGAAAATCAACTTAGGGCTCTAGTTGATAAGTCTCCTGGGCATGAAAGGAGCATTTCAATTCAAACCCCCGTTAGCATTCTAGCTTGCTTGGCAGATTTATCCAGACTCTTGCAACTATGCATATGATTGTTCACAACATCCCAACCATGACATGGGAAGCCTAAACATTCTAAAAATATAGAGCCCTTCGAGGGGTAAAAAAAAAGTTTTATGAAAATAATACTGATGAAGGGTTTCATTGTTGAGCCAATGCTTGCTGCCAAATTCCCATATCCCTTATCCACTGTGTGCCTGGAAGTGCGTTAGTTAATATAGTTGGAATGTAAGAAAAACAAGTAGTAGCCTTGGTATTAACCACATCAGACCTTTGAGCTAATAAGTTCTTTTTGTAACCCACTGCACCTTTGCTCCATGAAACTGTAACTCTGTTTAGTACTTTCTTAGGCTGCCACAGATTCCAGGTATAAAGAAAAAAACACTTCAAGGGAAAACAAGTTTTCTGGTTGATCAACCTTTATCAAAGAAAGGGTCATAAAATGTCAACATGCTTCCAAGGCCAGAAGATAATGTACACAACATAAGACCCTAGTTTATGGGAAAGGTTTGCAGAAAAAAAAAAAAAAATCCTGGTTTTGATAAGGGCAAAACTGCTGGAATGTTTGATCTGACTCTGCATGACTTTGCATCTTTCATTTTCCTCTATGTACAAGTCAGGGTATAAAAGCTCTTTTTGGAAATAAAGTTACGGGCCTTGCTCAACAAAGCTTGATCTCCCCGTGTCATTCTTTCTTTCTCCAATGCCGTTCATCCTGAGGGTATCCCTGGACTCTGCTGAGGCTGGACCCCAGCACCACTTCATAAACAGTTTGAAAAATCTGAAATTAAAAGACAATAGAAGCCACTATAGAAGTTTTTTTTTTTTAATTTTCACTTTTATCCTCAAATTATTAAATACTGTGTTATCTCTCAACTTGATGTTTGTATATTACTGAATTTGAGTTGGGGTGATGTTTAGTTAGGCTAAAGTCTACTTCACTAAACATTTCCAAAAATCTGAGGAATATAATAGGGTTCACAGCAATGTTATCCATAATTTTTGTTGATTTATGTCAATTGTTCAAATTTATTGCTCGCCACTTGAAGATTAATAGCTCAACAAGTGGAACCCTATACTTTGAACTTTTTGGAAATACACTACATTATTTTGTATGTAGTATGATTAAGTATTTATTTATTTGGATAAATATAAATCTTTTATAATGATAATTTAATCCTTTAATAGACACTATTATAATGCCCATTTTAGGGAAGAGAAATGGAGGCATATAAGAGATGGATACATTTCCACAAGATGTGTCTCTGGAGTCCGTGATCTTCAGTTAGTCAGTTCAGTCGTGTCCGACTCTTGTGACCCGATGGACTGCAGCTCATCAGGCTTTCCTGTCCATCACCAAGTTTCAGAGTTTTCTGTGATCTTAACAAATTCAAATACTGACTCTCTGAAAAGCTTTGTGTAAATAAATGATTATGATCAGAGGTGAATGATCGTTCCCAATTTTTGTCCCCTTTGCCATTGCCTGATTGATAATGAGGGAGAATTTATTCCTAGATAATGAAAGTTATTTTAATATTTAATCACTCATGTTATTCAGATTGTGTTTGTTCATGTGCTTTTTACTATCTCACTCACTAAATACTTCCTATGTGTTAGGTTCTATGCTATGAATTGAACAAAACCAAAAGGTTTCCTGTGTTTGATTACCTGAAGAGTGAGGAAAAGCTAAGATACATAAAGAAAATCAGTTATTTATTTATTATTAAAGGCTTATAGTTCAGTTGCTCAGTCGTGCCTGATTCTTTATGACCTCTAGACGGCAGCATGCCAGGCTTCCCTGTCCGGGAGCTTGCTCAAGCTCATGTCCATGTCCATGTCCATCGTGTCAGTGACGCCATGCTACCATCTTGTCCCCTGTCATCCCCTTCTCTTCCTGCCTTCAGTCTTTACCAGCATCAGGGTATTTTCCTACCAGTCAGCTCTTCATATCTGAAGGCCAAAAGTATTGGCGCTTCAGCTTCAGCATCAATCCTTGCAATGACTATTCAGGATTGATTTCCTTTAGAATTGACTGGTTTGGTCTCTTTGCTGTCCAAGGGACTCTCAAGAGTGTTTTCCAACACCACAGTTCATAAATATCAATACTTTGGCACTCCGCCTTCTTTATGGTCCACCTCTCACATCCATACATGACTACTGGAAGAATCATAACTTTAACCATACAGACCTTTGTTGGCAAAGTGATGTCTCTGCTTTTTAATATACTATCTAGGTTTGTCATGGCTTTTCTTCCAAGGAGCAAGCTTCTTTTAATTTCATGGCTTCATTTAGCATTCACAGTGACTTTGGAGCCCAAGAAAATAGTCTGTCACTATTTCCATTGTTTCCCCATCTAAAGGCCAAACAAAGTTAAAACCACAGTGTCATATGTGAAGTCTCATTGCTTATGGTACAGGAATAGCAAAATTTGTGGAATGTTATCTCCTGTGGAGACCTTCATTCTGAATCTCTATCAAAATCATGAAACATATTTACGAAGCACCTCACTGCCAGTCATTGTACCACATGTGCAAATAAAACAACATAGCAAATGACAAACATATCTCTTACCTCCAAAGAGTCTAACCACCCCCAGCCATCTCCATCACCTGTTGACCATTCATTCTCCATTTGCTAGTGCTCTCTCTGTCATTCTTCAGTTACTATTTCTGATTGTTTGCAACACAAACTCAGATGCCACACAAACATACACACATTCAGAGATTATGAATCACTCATCAGATAATGCAACTAATTGGAACATGCTACCAGGAAATGTCTAATAGGAGATTTTGGAAACTCTCCTTCTTTCTAGGTATCATGCTTTTTAGCTAAAGGGATATGCTTTCACATAAAGATGATTGGACCAGGAACCAAAAAAAAAAAAAAAAAAAAGACTTGTTTAAGCCAGATTTAGATTTAGTATTTGAGTGACTGTTGCAGTTAGGATTAAATGATATTGTGTACATAATGTTCCTTGGAAGATAATAGGCATTCAACAGATTCTTTGCTTAAATGAGAAAATGTATGGAAGTATTTTTTAAACCATAAAGCAATATGTATTTTCTCCCCTTCTCTCTCTCTCCTCCCAATCTATCTCAATCAATCGATCAGATTATTATGTTTATATTCAGCTTACTTTATTGCCTGTCTAAAGTGACTGTGGTAGTGAAAACTATCTTTTATGTTGAATCATTCACATCACATTGGTTGTGAGACAGCTGTTTTGGTAGCAATAACTTCGTTGTATCCTAAAATTTTATTTAAAATACAAAATTTGGCTTACTTATGTGGAAGATCAGTAGTATTTTTCATACCCGTGAATCTTTATTGCCATGCTTTCTGGTTCAGAATTACCTTTTGCTTTGTAGAATTTTTTTTTGTAGTCACACTTTGACCAAGGGAAACCTCCCTAACAAAGCATTAAATTTTGAAATCTAAGTATGAATTGTCTCTGCAGTCCGGAGGGCATGGAGTTGGAGTCTGATGAAGTAGAAGGAAAAATGATCTGTGCATCCTCTCCAGTTTCTGCTGTTTGAGTCTCTGATACAGAGTGGCTTTGTTAAAGAGCCGGCCTCTCTATCAGGATATTTATGATGATTGCATGAGCATGGTGTGCATGCAGCTACTTCGTTCCCTTTCTTTATTAACTTCTGACATTTTTATTATCATGCTTTTTCTTTTTGCTATAAATAGTTAATTATTACCTTGATAGCACTGAGTAAAAACTTCTAGTTTTTTACTTCTACTAACTATTGTTTGACTAGCAGTTACAGAGATTTATTTTTGCTAAACCCCTACCATGCTAGACAGCCATGAACCAAGGGACACAGTGCATTAAGGGAAAATCCTTCTTTTGTGGCAGTTCAACCCAAGGGAGTGTGTATGATTCCAAGTTCATTAAAAAAAAAGAAATTTATTATGGGCCTGGAGATTTTGTCAAAGAGGTGTAGTTACCATCATTTAAACAGAGTTCCACTAATCAAATCCTAGAAAAATATATTGCTTTAATTAAGCTGTCACTGTTGACCAATATTATTACTGTTGATTTGTTAAAATAAAGTTCAATAAAAGGTCTCAATAAATTTAGTAGCAATCCTGTTGATTGTGGAGTATTGAATAAGAGAATAAATTATTCAAATTTTAGTAACCAACTTACAAATAAGTTCAAGATAATGCATAAGGATGAGTGTGCAATCTTCTTTATTGGATGTGTGATATGTTTATATCTTTTAATCTAATTCCCTGGTGTAAATTCATGTCATGTCAATGCTAAAATGTCTGGATAAAATGTAACATTTATAATTCCTTAGACATGATAGGTACAGAAACTTGCTTATTTCAGAAATAAGCCATGTCCATTGATTAGCTCATTTGCTTCCAGTTGTATCTTTGGTAGTCATGGTCTATCTTTCTGTACTAGTGAGCTACTTTGTGGTTTCTTCAATTGACCATATGGATTAAATATGAATTATACATAAGTCTTTTTCCCTGGGACGTCACCCTTTTCTAACATAATATTCTTAATTTAATATGCTCCCCAGTAGTTTGTGCATACTTCTGTGTTGCTGTTGTTTACTGGCTCAGTTGTGTCTGACTCTTTGTGACCCCATATACTTGTTTCCCCATATATGCCAAGAAGTGATGGGACTGGATGCCATGATCTTAGTTTTTTGAATGTTGACTACTGTGTTAGTACTTATTATATTACATGGCATTCATATGATGTTGGTGAGTATAATTGTAGTATCTATGTCTTTAATCTTTATAGCCATATAAAATAGAAAATTATCTGGCACATGTTAGATGTTCAAGATATCTCTATGGAAAAAAACTAACAATTTTAACCTTCTTTCAAATCTAAATATATCTTTCTTGGAAAATTATACTGAGAGAATGACAAGGTAAACATTTCCTTTCTTATCTATCCATAATATTTATCAATAATATATCTAATTGAAGATGCCCCAGAAATAATTGGTTATTATTTTGTATATATTTCATTGCATAGAGTGAATTGAACCCATTATTTTATTTAAAAATTAACAATTAATTTAGTTCACATGAAAGACAATTTATAATTTATATTCAAAATAACTGTTTAAGAAAAAGCAGTTTTTATATTGTTCATGTTACTTGGTATAAAACTAGATTTCCTGAAGCAAATATACATGTATTATAGTCTGCCTCTAAAAATAAATTACTAAAAATATGTGTATCTTTGGAATCAAGATAGAATTCTGACCCAAAACTTAGGTCTTTGCCCAATTTCTTATTTTTAATATATATTGCTTTTAAACTCTTTCCCTTTACTACAGATTATATATGAATTTCATGAAAGCAAAATTAACTTCTATCACTTAAACAAGAGCATGTTTGTTATTTTTAAGCAACAGTATACATTTTAAATAAAATATGGAAAAACTTTCAGTAAATGAAAATTTTCTAGTATTTCTCAAAAGTGTTCCTTATTTCCTCTTCTATTTTTTTTTAATAAGTATGACATTGTCTGAAGTCATTTGAAGTGCAGAGTACGGACAAAAGAAGAAATAGAGGCTGGCGAATTGATAGGGTGGCATGGATTCAGAAATCAGATGCTCCCTTCACAACCAGTTTTTCTCTGTGGTTCAGTTTATTAGAACTAAGGCCTCTTTTAAAATTATTTGACCATTTAATTCTTGATTATTGGATATGATTTAATAATATGATACTTCTGAAGAATAGCAAGCAACAATGAGGTGGTAAACTTACCTATTGGCTGGACTCCAAAAACAAAGGAAAGTACAAGATCAGCTATAGTTACCAGCACTAAACATCCAAAATGGGATGGAAAAAAATTTTAGCCCACACCTGGCTATTGTCAAAGGATGCATGGTAGACGGAGAAGAAACAATTTAATTGAAATTGTTTACAATATGTAATAGAAATATGGTCTAAGGAAATAAATACTCCGTTTTATAACTTCTTCCGTGCTTTTGAAACTTTCGTAATGTTTAAGCTCTACTGCCTCAGATTAAAATATTTTATGTTTTAAAATAAATGAAGAATAAATAAAAGTGTAAAGAATAACATAACACTCTACCTACCAAATAGATATAACAACTGCTGACACTTCAAGCTGCTTATTTTGTATATTTTATTTTTAAAAGAATAACATATAACAGCAATTAAAAAAATGAAAAATAGAATACTATAAATCAAACTCAGAATTTTTAAATTCCATAATTTTCTTTTCTCCTAACCTTGAGTTATGTCATAAGCAAAGTGAAGTTGGCATGTATCTATACTTCCTACATTTTTAATGCTATATATAGTAGTAATAATAACCATTTAATATATTTTAAAAAGCATAAATTGTACCATGCATGCATGCTAAGTCACTTCAGTTGTTTTCAATTCTTTGCAAGTCCATGACTATAGTCCACCAAGTTCCTCTGTCCATGGAATTCTCCAGGCAAAAATACTGGTCTGGGTGGCCGTGGCCCTCTCCGGGGATCTTCCCAACCCAAGGATTGACCTTGCATTTACTGAGATTCCTGCATACAGACAGATTCTTTACCTATGGGAGATTGTACCATACATTATCTATATTTTGGCCATTTCCTTTTTTTTCCCCACTAACATGCCATTTTGATGACTTATTCCTGTCTAAAATAATGTTCTAGTTCATTCGTGTTATGTGCTTTATAGTATTATATGAATATATTTTCCAGGATATTTATCTTTATTCATTCCTTCCTCCTTTTCTCCCTCCCTCCCTCCTTTCCTTCCTTCCTTGCTTCCTTCTTTTAGATATATTTTATTTTGTTGTTTTTGTGCATTCAGCCTGATGGTTGCAGTTCATATTCCTTTCCCCATGATACCACTTTTAAATTGTGTATATTTCTGCTCTTATAATAGTTGTCTTCGGATTTTAACAAATATATTCAATTTGACAGTACCCTAAAGTTTGTAGTTTTATCCTCCACCTAAACATTCCAGGATTCAGAATGCTTAAGTATTGATTTGCCTCACATGTAACTTTTGATATTATTCTATATAGTCTTAATTCTATAGTTTTAACTCACCATTGGAAGTTATTGTGGTGCATATAGAGATTTACTAAAATCATTAATTTTTATGCTTACTGTTGATATTTTCACCCTTCTCCTGAATTTTGTATATTTCCTTCTTTTCTACCCAAGTACATTGAGCAACAATATATCAGAAAATGTCTTCGTTGACAGTGAAGTTCAAATGGGTCTCTTCAGTGACAGTTCAGATGGGTCTAGAATTCAAGGGTCATAGATATTTCCCTTAAGCAGCTTGAAAATTATATTGTATTTATATTATATTTTATTAATGTTGGCTATAAGTCACTTAATCCAGTTGTTGTTCCTCTCTATATATCTTGATTTTTCATATGATATTGCTTGTATGGCGAATCAATTTTTTAAACAAAAGATATAAATGAACTTATATACAAAACAGAAATAGACCCACAGACATAGAAAACAAACTTATGATTACCAAAGGGGAAAGCAGAGGTAAAGAAAATTAGGAGTTTTGAATTAACATATACACACTACTATGTAATAAGTAGCTATCCAACAAGAACCTTTTGTAGAGTACAGGGGACTATACTCCATATTTTGTAATAACCCATAAAGGAAAAGAGTCTGAAAACATAGATATACATGTATCATGATGCATGTATACATGAATCAGTTTGATGTACATCTGAAACTAGTACAACATTGTAAATCAACTGTGCTTCAAAAAAAAAAAATCAATCATATGATTATCTCAATAGATGCAGAAAAAGCATTTGACAAAACTCAACATCTAATTTGTGATTTAAAAGAATTAGCTCATAAAAGTAAGTATAGAGGGAACATATCTCAACATAATAAATGCCACTTATAACAAAGCCACAGTTAAAACACTTCTCAGTATTTTCTTCTAAAATCAGGAATGAGGCAAGGATGCCCACTATCACAAGGTGGGAATGTGGGATTCAGAGATACAACCTACTATGTATAAGATAGATAAGCAACAGGATATATTGTATAACACAAGGAAATATAGGCATTATTTTATAATAATTGTATATTAAGTACAACCTATAAAAATATTGAATCGTATGATGTATGCTAGAAATTAATATCATATATCAGCTATACTTCAGTTGTAAAAATCTGGCTTTCAATTCTGTTTCTGGCATCGTGTAATTCTCTCATTTATATCTAATTTTTGGAACTTCAAAAACATGAATATGTCTAAGTCAATTTATAGAACGTAATTTAGTATTTTATATTTTTGTAATAGAAAGAACTCCACATCAGCTAGGGCTGCTTTATTGTCTGATGTGCTTCATCACATACTTAAGTCTTAGAATTTGTTCACATCATTGACTAAAATTCTTCGTACTATGACAAGGGACGTGGTGCATGTGCATCTGGAGAATTGCTTATGTCACACTGTGTGTGTGTGGATGTTTGTTTGTGCATGTGTGTTTAGGATGTTAAGTTTTGAGTATTCTTTTTGCCAATGCATATTTAAACAAAATTTGAATTTAGGTCACATGTTAAATAATTTATCAATATCAAATGTTTATGATCAGAAATAAGCATTAGAAAAATTCCCCAAAACTCAACTGCAGTGAAATAAGGAATTGAAAAAAGAAGACTAGAGCTTATATTTCTGTTTTCTTTAATGTTATGTTTTATTTCATATTAAGAATAATCTGAATTTCCTGGTGTAACGTTTACAATAAAAGATTGTGTCTTTCCCTTCTTCTAAAATTTCTTAAGAGAAAGGCTGACGTTACTGAATTGAGACCTATTTTACTTCCAGTGTAGGCCTATGAAAGTGAAAGTGAGAGTTACTTAGTCATGTCCGACTCTTTGTGACCCCAAGTCATGCCGACTCTTTGTGACTCCATGGACTATACAGTCCGTGGAATTCTCTAGGTGGAATGGGTAGCTTTTCCCTTCTCCAGGGAATCTTCTCATCTCAGGGATCAAACCCAGGTCTCCCACATTGCAGGCAAATTCTTTACCAGCTGGAGCCACCAGGAAAGCCCAAGAATACTTGAGAAGCCTGTCCCTTCTCCAGCAGGTCTTCTTGACCCAGGAATGAAACTGGAGTCTCCTGCATTGCAGGTGGATTCTTACCAGCTGAGCTACCAGGGAAGCCCATCTGGGCCTATGGTGCTATAAAATTCCCCTGAATACTGTTCAACAACTTGCCACAGATTTCTTATTTTTCTTTTTTGACTCATGAGTTATCTAGAAGTATTTTATCTAGTTTCCAGCTTGGGGAAATTTCCAGAAAATTTTATTTATTTTTTAAAATTGCAATTTAATTTCACTGTGGAAAGAGAACATACTAAGACTTGAATTTTTAAAAATCTATTGAGACAATTTTTATGAGCCAGAATAAAGCCTATCTTGATACATATTTCATTTGCACTTGAAGAGAATATATACCGTGCTGCTGTCTGGTATTCTATAAATGTAAAATTACAGTAAGTTCATTGATGGTATTAAAGTGCTTCATATCATAAATGATGATTTTTCTTATTCTATTATTATTAAGTAATAGTTACTTAAGAAACCTGTTACTTTAACTGTTGATTTGCCATTTATTCTTTCAGTTTTAGAGCATGACTTTATATATTTTGAAACTTTTTTATTAGGTGAAATTAATTTAGGGTTTTGTCCTCTTGAATTCCTTACATCTTATAATTATGAACACACTTTCTTTATCTGTGGTATATTCTTTACTCTGAAGTAAGGTTTTTTTTGTTGTTGTTGTGGTTGTTCTGTTATTTGTATAATCATCTCAACTTCATTCTGATTAGTCTTGTGTAGAGTGTGTTAGCCCATCTTTGACTTTTAACTTATTTATGCCTTTATAGTATATTTCTGGCTATATAGAATATGTCCTTGCTTTTTTTTTTAATCGAGTTTGACTATCTCTGCCTTTTAACTGGGATGTTGAGAACATTTTCTATTCAGTGCGATTATCAGTATGATTACATTTGCGTTCGTGATCTTGCTTTTTTTTTTTTTTTGTCTATTTGTTCCTTATTCCACTTTTGCTTTTTTTTTTTTTTCTTTTGGCATCTTAAATATTGTCACCACCAAAAAAAATGGTAGATATGAGATGTGGTAGAGATAGTGGTGTTAACTACCTCTGTGGTTGTACACATTTTGATTTATATAACTATATCAAATCAACATGTAGGACCCCTTAAACTTACACAATGGTATGTGACAATTATATCTCAAAAAAATCTGGAAAATAGTATTTTACTATATAGTATAAAAAATTTTACTTTGTTTTGTCTCATTAGCTTACCTCCATGAAAGAAGAAATTTTTGTGGGGGAAGAAAAAAACATTTCTCATTGCAGTTTTATTCTCACTATGAAATGCACAATTTAACATCAAAAGGTACATTTTTCAGATATGAAAAGAATTTTGTATTTATTAATTCATACCAAAAGATTTGGCTTCCAAGTAGTAATTTAGACAGTAGGAGCTATATATTTAAAGCTAATCAAATTTTTGATGGACTTTTTCTCGCATATCTACAAAAGTGACAAGCTAGTTAATTTAAAAGTATGGATTGATTAATAACTCTATGAGTCTTTATTTGTAGATGAATATAGTCATGGCAAACTAATTTTTAATTTTAAAAGAATGATATGTACGTATTGTTAAAGCTATTTTTAAAAAGTCTTGTAGTTTTTCAAGAAATCTTAAAATTAGCTGAACAGATGTCTTTTCCCCTTCAAATAAATAAAATCTCAAAAACAACTTGAAGACTCCTTCATGACTGTTTAATAAAAGAAAAATTGTTAGCTCTCTTCCACTATTAGCTAGTTTTTACTTCACCAGTAGATCTTTGTAATCCTCTGGCCCTTGCACTATGCACTTTAGATTCAGTTTCAAATTTTAAAATAATCATCTTTTAATTTTACAGCATAAGTGCCTTAAATGGAAGGTAGCAACTGTATTTTAGAACATAATATACATGTTATTTTTGTTCTTCATTGCTACACAATCAGCTGAGATTTGGTGATTTCTCTTCTCACTCACTGGAGTTATAAGTTGCCCTGTGTTAATAGTAAAGTTCATGAATAGTGATATCATATTAATTAAAGAAGTGTCATTTCAAAAGTGTACTACATTTCAAAATGAAGTGAGGAGCATTAGGGAGTTTGAGCAGAGGGCTTCCAATAATGGAGCTATGTTTTTAACAAGACCATTATGGCAATAGGATTAAGAAGAGACTTAAGTGTGAAACCGTCTAAAGTGAAGTGAAATGAAGTAAAGTCGCTCAGTTGTGTCCGACTCTTTGCGACCCCATGGACTGTAGCCTACCAGGCTCTTCCATCCATGGGATTCTCCAAGCAAGGGTACTGGAGTGGGTTTGCCATTTCCTTCGCCAGGGGATCTTCCCCGGACCCAGGAATCGGAACCCAGGTCTCCCGCATTGAAGGCAAACGCTTTAACCTCTGAGAAACTGTCTAAGCATGATACGAAATTTCAGACTATTGTCATAATCCCAGGAAGAGGTAATGGTGAATTGGTTTGGCTACTAACAACTCAGTGAAAGAGGTTATATTCTCAATATATTTTGAAGGCAGAATTATCAGTATTTTCTGATAAATGGGATATGAAGTATCAGAGCAAACAAAGGAATGAAGGACGACTCTAAGCTATTTCTTCTGAACAATTACAAGTGGAGTAGATATGCCATTAACTGAGAAAGTAATCAACACTATTTATTTCCATTCATTTTCATTCATTCTCTTAAACCTGGCAATTTGATTCCATTCCAAACTCTGGAAATAAAATGGACCTTCAAATGCCTTCCTGCTTGCCTACCCTGCAGCATTTTATTACTTTGATCTCTTAGGAAACTCTTCCCCCTTAACTTTCATATCACTTGTTATTATTCCTACTTGGCCAAAAGTCTTTGCTGTATGTTTCTTTCTAAGTCACTGTTTGTGATTCACTTTCACTGATTTTGGTATACAAAGCAATTAACAAAATTGTGTACCTATTAATAAATAACTTAAATGTTGACTGAATGTGACTTATTCTTTTTGCTCTAGGATGTACTGCTGTTGGCATGACCAAATACAGAAAAACAAATGCATTTTTCTCAAGTGACTAAATATGTATAAATCAAACAATATAAATACGGCTTCAGAAATTTTAGCCTTATTCAAGAAATTTAACAATATCATTTAAAAGGAGTACGCATTCTTAAATCAGAGCAATTTAATAGAAAATATTTGTTGCACTTTGTAAAATGACTTTACTTAAAAATGTATAGAATTTCTGAAGTGATTTCATTTAGTGTGAATGGTCACTTTTAAATGGCTTCCATATGTATTTATAGTATAAAAATAATTTCATGCAATTTATGAATATTTTCTATTATTATTTCAATTTCAAATTATTACTGTGCATTATATTTATGCTGTGGCACCTCTGTTTATTATCCTTCACACATGGGGCAGTGATTTATCTTTCAGATATACAGATTTCATGATTTATTGGTATACTTTAATATTTTCTGTCTTGATTGCCCAAATGTTCCACACCTGTTCTTGTGAATATGTGTTAGTCTTAAAGTGATTTAACACAATCGCAAACCCTTAATGTAATGCTTTATCATGATCCAATGTGATTATATTGTGTAATGCAACCTGAGCTTATGTTTTTACACTCCTTGAGCTTTTAACGACCTATATCCTGTAGCTAATGAGAAATATTTCATGCTTTACTTAATGTGATCATCAAAGGGAGATAAGATTTTTATCCAGATAATTCAAAGTTTAGATTAAGTAGTTCTTTAAGATTCTCTGGGACTCCCTGGTGGCTCAGAAGGTAAGCCTGTGAAAGGTCAGTACCTTTAAATGAAGTTATTAATATTCATTTGAATATATGTTCTCATACCATTTACTTTCTTCCTAAAATACTTTTCTAATTAATGTTTATCGTGCTTTTGTGTTTTGTTTTCCTTTAACCAGTTAGAAATACTGTTGTTTGCTTCCACTTGTTTAGATTTTGGAAGGAATAGTACAGGATTGTAAATACATGTTTGTATTTATTTCCCTTTAGTTTTAGAAAGAGAAACATTGTGAGTTAGATATTCTCTGATTGTGATGAACTGTGTGCCTTTCCAAGGATGTTTTATCAAAGACTTGAGGGCACTGAAGACTGTTGGCTGCTTCTTTGTTAATTTGTTTATTTTTCATATAAAATTCATATGTGTAAAGTGGCAAGCCTTATTGGGAGTTACTTAACAAATTAGACTATAAGGCCAACTTAAGAAGTTTTTAATCTTCAACATTTCATTGTACAAAAGCTAAATATTTTTAGAAAATTTCTAGTGGTAATAACTAATAACATATAACAAATTTCAGTTTTTACGTTTGTGAGTGCTAATATTCATATAGACTGGCTCACAGAGATGGTGTTATTGCCTGTTGGGAGGCAGTTTTCCATGGTGTTTTTATACATTGCGTGACAACTTTTGTCCTTGACTATCTTTTCAAGGATGTTTCTGAAGCAAACAGACTTAGAAGAAAGAGATGTTATCTTCCTCCATGGCAAAAAAATGGATTGTTTTGAGTTTACTTTAATCAAAATAAGATCTCCCTCTGGGGAAAGTGTTGAAGAGGTTTGCTGAAACCTTCTTATAAAATCGGGTTTTTCTAAATTCAGAAATTCTCCACTGTGACATAAGCCTACTTTATAGTATCCATCTAAGTCATTCAGCATCACCACCTTGGTTCTTGGGATGGAAGGGAATTGATGAGAATCTGAAGCTTGTATTAATAAAGTTCTTGTCTCTGATCCAAGAGTCTACTGTCAGTCTTAAGTGTGGAATGCTGACATATTAACTTTCAAGTAGGATAAAATCTCTGACCTTTGACAGTTCTTGACACTACAGTTGTTTTACAGAAGAAATAACAGGCTCAGGCAAAGTAAAAGAACAGCCCAACTCCCTAGAAGTCATTAATAACATATTATAGAAGTAGAACCTGGTCTCTGGCTCTAGGTTTGTGCCATTACATGATGCTGCCTCTAAGTATGTGGACTTTTACCCTATAATGTGTTAAATTTATATATCTTGGAAAGTGACTGAAGCTAAAAACACAGTCAGGACTCTCTGGCAGTTAATTTTAGTAGTGCAGACTTAATCAGACATTAATAAAACAACATATTCATTAAGATTCAGTTATGTATTCAGTATAGCTAACAGATATTTTTTTAAAATAATATATTTTATATTAAAAACTGACAAATAAAAATCGCTTTAAAATTGTAGTTTGGTTTTGAAATTTTTATTCCTAGAATTTATAAAGATAGAGAAATAGATAGTATGGAGAGAGTAATACATAACTCTCATCTCCACCAGTACCCTTTTCTCCAAAATGCTTCTCTCCCTCTCCCTCTTTTGCTCTCTCTCTAATAAGTGCACATGCAAATGTATTTTGTGATGACTTTCAGGAGGAAATCACATTGCCTAATAGACTATCACTAGCAGTCCTACAATTTTTGTTTAGGATTTAGTGCTATCATAAGGCAAATTTACTTCAGTGTTGGGAAAGCTGTTTATGAGGAACACCAAAATGTAATAAAATTTTGAACTAAAAGTTTAGACACCATAATCTACTCTCATCTGTGTCACCAGCTTTGTCATATCACTTAACTTGTTTGCTTTTCAATTTTTATCATAGGGAAAAAAGTATTGATCATTTTCAATTATTTTAAAGGTCTTTCACACACTTTCACCAGTTCTAGCAGTTGACATTTCTTGATTTGGGGTGAGAAATATGAAACTTTCAAAAGCAACATAGGTCTCATTATTGCATTACATTACTTCATAAATAATTTGAATACAATAAGCATTAGCTTCCCTCATAGCTCAGTCAGTAAAGAATCTGCCTGCAATGTAGGAGACCTGGGTTTGATTCCTGGGTCGGGGAGATTCCTGGGTCGCAGAAGGAAATGGCTATCCACTCCAGTATTCTTGCCTGGAAAATCCTATGGACAGAGAAGCCTGGTGGGCTATAGTCCATGGGGCACAAGAGTCGGACATGACTTAGCGACTAAACCACCACGACCAAGCATTAGCTACTATATTTGATCTATTTAATATTCTTTTTGTGTTCTACTTACATCCATACTAGCAGTAATATTTCCTTGCAATTTTCATAAAATAAACTGCTGTTTTATTTTAATGCTGAATTTCATAATAATTTTATTTGCCAAAAACTTATAGATAGTAGGTGTATGTAGTTCATATACCACTACTATTTAATTTATGGACCAAATTTAAATTTTTAATTGCATGTAAAATAAGGACATTTTATATTATCCTCTATATCATAAGTCCAACTCTTGGCATCCTACAGTAATTACAGTGCTATGAAAATTGTGTTATTCTATTATTACTATAGAGGCTGTGAACAAACTTTAAGATAAAATAAAATTCAGTCTTAAAAAGTGAAAGTAATAGTCACAAATTAAAAGATATGTGCTTCTTGGATGAAAAGCTATGACAAACCTAGACAGCATATTAAAAGGCAGAAACATCACTTTGCCTACAAGTTTTTATAGTCAAAGCTACGCTTTTTCCAGTAGTCAAGAACAGATTGTGAGTTGGACCGTAAAGAAGGCTGAGCACCAAAAAATTGATGCCTCCGAATTGTAATGCTGGGGAAGACTCTTGAGAGTTCCTTGGAGAGTAAGATCAAACCAGTCAGTCAGTCCTAAAGGAAATCAATCCTGAATATTTATTGAAAGAACTGATTCTGAAGTCAAATCCAATACTTTGGCCATCTGATGCAAAGAACTGACTCATTGGAAGAGATCCTGATGCTGGGAAAGATTGAAAACAGGAGAAGAAGGGGGCAACAGAGGATATGGTTGGATCACATCACCAGTGCTGAGTTTGAGCACAACTCTGAGAAATGGTGAAGGACAGGGAAGCTTGGCATGCTGTATTCCATGAGGTCACAGAGTCAGACATGACTTAGTGACTGAACAATAATAAAAATACATATGCCTCTTATGTGCTCATGTAGAGTTTTATTTGGGACATTCAGTTTTTCATTAAAGAAGGGAGGCTTTTTACATAGCTTGCATAATCATCTTTCTTTGTGTTTTGTTAGGTAGATATAATAGGAAATTTGAATGATAAATCATCACAGTAATACATTTTGCAGTAGTGAAAGAAGTTATGTCACTTCTTTCATCCTAACAGTTTGTTTACTAAGGTTGTTTCTGGGTTGCATGTTATTGAGTGAAATGTATCAACTAATAAGTAATTTACACTAACTTCTAACCTTAATCATTTTATCATTATTGATATTGAAAAGTATAATATTTTTAAGTAAAAAATTCGTACTCATTCTAAAATGTGACTTATATGTTATACAATAAGGAACCTATAATTCCTTGATCATTCAGGTGATTTTGTATTTTCAAATGAAATTATTTGTACCAATATTTTTATCAGTGAAAATGTTCAGTTCAGTAGCTCAGTCATGTCTGACTTTGCAGCCCCATGAATTGCAGCACGCCAGGCCTCCTTGTCCATCACCAACTCCTAGAGTTCACCCCAACTCGTGGGCATTGAGTCGGTGATGCCATCCAGCCATCTCATCTTCTGTTGTCCCTTTCTCCTCCTGCCCCTAATCTCTCCCAGCATCAGAGTCTTTTCCAATGAGTCAACTCTTTGCATGAGGTGACCAAAGTATTGGAGTTTCAACTTTAGCATCAGTCCTTCCAAAGAACACCCAGGACTGATCTCCTTTAGAATGGAAATGTTAGCTCAGAATTAATTCAACATCATAACTCATATATTTATCAATGATTTTGTTGTAAAATCCAGCCTAATTTTACAAATGAAAAATATTCAGTGCCAAAAGTGAGCTAACACATATCATTTCTATGACTAACTTAAAGGCAATTATTAATATAACAGAGTAGAAACAATGGAATTAGTTTTCCCATAATGTTGTACATCCATACTAGCAATCAAATTCATTTTAGTTAGAAGTGTGTGTTAGTCACTCAGTCCTGTCTGAATCTTTGTGATCCCATGGACTGTAGGCAGCCAGGCTCCGGTGTCCATGGAATTCTCCAGGCAAGAACACTGAAGTGGGTTGCCATTTCCTTCTCCAGGATGTCTTCCTATCACAGGGGTTAAACCTGGGTCTCCTGCATTGCAGGTAAATTCTTTTACCATCTGAACCACCAGGGAAGAAGATCATTTTAGTTAAATTAATCCCAATTCTGAGAGCCATTTGCTCTTTACTTTCTGCTTAAATGTTTCTATGTATTATTGAGTTTCCAAGTAATTTTATTCATCATGTGGCTCAAAGTTTTGCTGCCATTTTCCTATTTTGTTTTGTTTGTATGTTTTTTGTACCCCAGTTCTAAAAACTTAGATTTTGTTCTGAACTTCTTTTTAAAAATTTTCATTAAAAGAATTCTCAGGAATTCCTAGTTGTTATAACAAAGCATCTTTTTAATTCTATCTTATAAATCAATTACATGAAACAATATTTTACCTCCTCCTTTTAGGTAATGATTTTTATCAGTTCAGTTCAGTTGCTCAGTTGTGTCTGACTCTTTGCGACCCCGTGGACTGCAGAGATTATGGAGATTACATAATTACAGAGTTACAGAGATTATGGGAGAGCAAATAACCTCATTGGTTATGGCTCAGAAATTCTCTATTTTCTTATTTTCTCACTACTGATCATCAGTAAACCTTAAGGCAAGAGATTTGCAAGCCAGCAGCTTCTACAGTTGAAAGGAACTGTTTTTAGTCTCTTTCCAATTCCTCAAACATTACATCTCAGATTATATGAACTATACCAATGATAAATGTCTAGTTTCAAAAAAGATGATTTATATATAACTTTAAAAGAACATCTGTTTCTTACAGTGGCTGAAGCAGTACCAGTACTAACTGAGGCTGAATCACCCCCTGGGCAAGTGGTTGTCTTTTACTTCTGTAATTTTACATGTGTGGAAAACACCAAATAAATCCATCTTCCTCTTGTGCTTTTATATGTACTCAAATGCTCACAATCATAAATCTAGTTGTTGTAACAAAGCATCTTTTGAATTTTATCTTTTAAATAAATTACACGAAACAATATGTTACCTCCTCCTTTTAGGTAATGATTTTTCATATTTAAGACTGATTTATTAGGCTGAGACTACAAAAAGGATACCATTTCTTCACCTACATCACACCCCTCTGAAGGACTTTTTCTGTTGCTTGAAAGCTGAGAGAAGCTTTGTATTTTCTAAATTTTACTTTCCTTCATAAACTTTTAGAAATTTAATATATTGTATACTCCTGAGTTATTCGTCTATACCCAAAGCATTTGCCTTTATCTCCACATAAAGGTCCACCTATAGTTAAAATTTATGGTTGCTCTGATCTTAGAGCATTTTTAAAGCACTTTACACTGTGTGATATTAACCAAAAGATATTTCTGTGTTGGCTCACATGTTTCTAGGGGAATTTTATCTTTCTACTTGTTGTATATACCTACAAGAGTTATACTAACGAAATGTCAGGATTGTATAATATACAGTTAAATTCTATTAGACTGACTTTTTTCGTGACTATTTTGCTTACATGAACAAATTTGATTTGTGAAGTAGAACATTCTTTCACTGTAGTGAAAATGCATAAAAACTAACCATAAGGGACAGAAGCAATTAAAACAATATTTGGGTCTATGGTTACAATTGAAGAGGTGCTTATCAGTTTAGGAATTTTTCATGAAGATTGAATAGTGCTCCCAAATAAATGCTGCCATGAAATTTACTTCAGATCATGTAAAACCATTAACAAAGCTTTAAAAGAGTATTCCAGGAAGCGTTATATGTTCTCAAAGGATAGCTTACATTATTTTGACATGTTTAGAATATGTCTACAGCCTGTTAATTGTCATTATGCAATACAGAGTTGTTTTATATTTTGTATTTTGAAAATGTATTTTAGACAAGTCACAGTTTAACTGCTGCTGGACCTCACTCTTTTGTGTTAAAGTGGTTATAGAATTACAGAGAAGAACTGCATTCCAACATGTTAAGGAGTAGTGACATTTGTTACTATAAATGCTTTCTGATATTCATAAAGATTTTTAAATCTAATGATTCCTAAGTGGTAGTGGACCACCCTATCCAACATAGATTCTCTCCAATTCATGTCATGCTGATAGTTTCTGTAATTACAGAACTTAGTGTGCAAATCCTAACATCTGCTGTTAAATCATATGTGTATGATACATATGTACATAGAATACAGTATTTGTGTCTGCACGGGTACATAATTATATATAATCATATAAATATGCAGTCATACATACATAATCTCATATATATATATAATACACACACACAGACACACATATACACACATGGTCTTCCCTGGTGGCTCAGCGGTAAAGAATCCATTGCAGGAACTGCAGGAGACACGAGCTGGATCCCTGGGTTGGGAAGATCCCATAGAGGAGGGCATGGCAACCCACTCTAGTATCTTGCCTGAAGAATCCCATGGATAAAGGAACTTGGCAGGCTCAGTCCATAGGGTCACAAAGAGTTGAACATGACTGAAGTGACTTAGCATGCATACATGCAGACACACACACACACACACACACACACACAGACACACACACACATGTATATAAGTATACATGGTCTTCATGAACATGTCCAAAGTCACAAGCTTGTGACTTTGTTTGTTTAGGTATATGAAAAAAGTATGTTTATTAAATGAATTAAGAAAAACAATTCACAAGTTTTCCACTAAATATGACACTGCACATTTGTGCATGTCCTTGCAAAGGCCATTTCTTTACAAACAGGGATCTGTAGGATTGTTAATGCTAGCTGAAGCTTCCTGTTTATTCACTCATTCTGGGATTTCCCGTTTGCCAGCACTACAAATGCACTGTATTATAAATGAGAACAGCTTGTTGAAAGCTGTGTTTTAATGTTTTCTGGAAATAGATGAAGACAACATGTTCTGATATATTTGTAGCAAATCCAGTTAGGAGCTTATTTAGGGAGTTTTTGTTTTTCTTTCTTCTTTAACAAACATAAGAAATATGTTCTTATAGTGGTATTAATAATAATTAGAAATTCTTCCTAAAGAAAATAATTATGCATGCTTTAAAGTTAACTTCCTTTTTGGAAAACAATTGGTATTCAGGGTTTTGTCTAGGTAAACAATATTTACATTAAAACAATAGAAAGTTATTTTTCATATAAACCTTGAAATTCCTCTGCATTGCCCCACAAAAAGTTATAGTAGTTATAAATTGCTTATTATTAGTATAGTATAGTAATCATATTTTTAGTAATGGTTTTGTTTAATGATCATAGATCAATTAATAAACTCTTTTATTCCTATTTATTTTTTTAGTGGATTTTGAAGAAATATCTGGGTAATAATCATTTTTCTGGAAAAAGAGTGAGAATAAAATAAAGTCCCTCCTACTTCACCTGCCAACATATTTTGCTTTCTGTACCCTTACATTTTTGCCTACTTCATAATCCTAATCTAGACTGACACTTCTTAAGAGTTCCATGCAATTTTTGAAAATTTTCAGCAGTTTTTAAAATAGTAGATAAAATTTTGATATTTGATAAAGCTGACCTTTGCTTTTTGACATGTGTGGGTGTCAGTGTGGGTGTTTTGTGGATGAGTGTGTGTGTGTGTGTAACAGTAGAATTTTGGATATATTAACAAGCCTAAATTTATGCAGTTTTAAATGGGACAAAGAATTAGCATTATAAATTGTAGCAGTTTATAATGAAAGTTGTTTACATTAAAAGTACATGACAGCAATGTAAGAAAATGACTAAGTGCAATATGAAAGAAAAATTACTTAATTGAACACCCCCAAATTTAAAGTATAATCATGGTGTATATAAATATGCAACAATTTGTTCTATTCTTCCCCAGTGATTTATGTTTCATCAAGTGTAGTTACCTTCATTACTGATCATTTTTTAAAACAAAATTTTATATGACAACATTGTGTGTTAAAGTGAACTACAAAACTATTTAAAATTGTGCAGCTTCAGAATGATGCATGGTTCACTGCAAATTGCAAAGGGTAAGGAAAAATGGAATGAATTTCTAATAGACCTTAATTTCATCTTTAAAAAATAGCATTTGTTAAATGAGCATCTTAAGAAGTGTTAAATTATGCACATATATATAAAACATTAAAAGGATATTTGTACTGGGTGGCTAATTTCATCCTTAATTGCTGAGTTTATTTACAGGGTACATGGTACCATTACAGATTTCTATCTTTTCAATTATATTGTTGAATTGCTTACACATTTTTCCTAAAAGATTCAACTTCATCAGTAAATCACTCTTTCTATTCATAAAATATATTTTGCAGATGGACCTTCTCCTTTTTGTAATGCTGTCAAAATACTTCTTGGATGTGAAAAAAACATGTTTAACCTTCTTTTCCAAATATTCATTTTACAATATTCATGCATGGTATTTTCTTTTTTAAGGTTTAGCATTTTAAAATTATGTCTAAAATAGATATAATAAGAAAGTGTGCAAATATGAAGTATACAGCTCAATTACTTTTTACATATGATTCCTCTGAATAACCATCATCTTGATCAAGATATTACACATTTATATTACATTAGAAAATTCTTTCCTGCTGCTTTAGCCACCCACCAGGGGTAATCACTCTTCTGACTTCTGTCAACATCAATTCATTTTACCTGGAACAAAATATCTGTGGGGTTCACTCATGTTGCTGTGCTTATCAGTAGTTCATTGCTTTTAAGTTGCTGGTTTGTTTTCCATTATAGGGATATGCAGCAGATTAGTATGCCATCTTTTGATGATGACCATTTGAGTTGTTTCTAGCTTTCTTCTATAATAAATAATGTTGGTATGGATATCCTTGTTCTTGTGCTTTCTTGGACATATATACTCATCTTTCTTGGCCATATACTTGAAGTACAATTGCTGAATCATAGAGTAGGTATATGGTTAGCTATAATAGCTAAAATTTTAATAGTTTTCAAAAGTTACACTTCTACAAATAATCGTAGGAGAGTTCCAGTTATTCCACCAGTTATCTTTCCCAGTGCTTGGTATTTTCAGTTTTTTTGAATTTTAGACTTTCTGGTAATTGTGTTATATAGTGTATTGTGATTTTAAGTAGCATTTCCCTGATGAATAATTGTATTGACTATCTTTTGAATGCTTATCGGCCATTTGGTCAGTTTCTTTGGTATGCTATTTGTTCAAGCCTTTTGACTATTCTTTATTTATTTCTGGTCTTACTTGATTTGTGCTAATTCTTTATACATCCTAGATGTATATGAGTGCAAAATTAAGATAATCAAGCAGCTAGAATACATCATGGGAGAATATTTTCATGAACTTAAAGTAAGCAAAGGTTTCCTAAACAGGGTACAAAATAAAAAGCCATAACAAAATAAAAACATAATTGGGCTTCATTGAAATTATACATCCTAGATATAACTCCTTTGGTAGACAGATAGATAATGAAAATGTTATCCTAGTGTATCACTCGTCTCTTCAGTCTCATAATTTTAATTAAAATTCTTAATTTCTTTTTTTTCTGAAACTCTCTTGCTTTTTTGATAATCCATCGGATGTTGGTAATTTGATATCTGGTTCCTCTGCCTTTTCTAAAACCAGCTTGAACATCTGGAAGTTCATGGTTCATGTATTGCTGAAACCTGGCTTGGAGAACTTTGAGCATTACGTTACTAACGTGTGAGATGAGTGAAATTGTACAGTAGTTTGAGCATTCTTTGGCATTGCCTTTCTTCCAGATCCTTACTATTAAAATGAACACAGTATGACCCACCACCTCTCTTTCCACTTTCCAAGTGACAGAACCTAGGTCCCTGTTGGAGTCTCAGCTGCAGGGAAGTATGGACAATATTCTGAACTCTATGTCCATTGTCATGCAGAATGGTACAAAAGGGAGATTAAAAGAAAGACCAAAGAAGCCAACTGAATCCATTCCAGTTTGTAAGTAGCTGAGTCAGGATTTGTCCACAAATAGAGTGATTTCAAGATCAGAGTTTTACAGCTCAACCTTACAAAGTGGATTTACAAGACCCTGCTATATTCTCCTTAATGAATTTTGCATACTCCTCAGCATAAGCCACTAAGCTTAGAGCTATAGGGAAACAAGTCTGAGGGCACAGAGACCAATAAGTCTGGGCCCTCCAAAATTGTATCTGGTTTGAAAATTAGGAGGGAAAATATGGTTTACTGCTTAAAGAAAGTTCTCAGCCATGCTCCATGGCTTGCTTTCCTTCCACTAGCAAGGCCATGCAGGTGAATTTCTAGAATGAGTAATTGCAGTGTTTAGATATCCCACTATAGTCACAGGATTTTTGCCATTCTTTATGCCTCTTCTCTTAAATAACACTTGGCTGCAGTTTCTGGAGCAGGTGGCACTTGAGAATCAAAAATACCTAGAGGCAATTGAACATCCCTCTGCTTACAGTCTGGCCTATAAAAGAATGTTAAACTAGCAGGTGTCCATTCCCTGAAACAGTCTGCCCACAAACCAAAAACAGATATTTCTTTTTCATTAGTTAGGGAGAATATTTCTGGCTTTGAGGGATTAAGGAACAGAGGAAAATTCCTGAGATATTAGCACTGTAAGGTACATTGTATGTACAAATGGACAAGCTGTCCCAAATTCCTGACATACTGCAGAGATGGTACCGTCCAGACACTGTGGTATTTCTTTTCTTTTTCCTTCCAGAGAACATTAGACAGGCCTTTGTAGATGTTTTCTTTGTGCCTAGAATGCTGGCAGATTAAAGCACATAAATTGGTATCAGTCTTGCTAAAGTCTTGTACATGTTAATACTATATGTTCACACTGCTAATATGAATAATAAAATGAAAAACTAAACACTAAATAAACCCTTTCATTTGGAGATCATCGAGGACAAAAAGTAGCCAGAAATAAGCAACTCTAGATCTTGTAAAAATAACTGATCTAATTAGACATAACTTTAAAAACTATATATAAATTGTTTTAGATTTGTGAAAAGAATGTGAATCAATTGTTCCACTGAGATGTTAGTTTGTTAGTAAAACTCACCAAGTAGATATAAAATTAAGAGGATGAAAGAAAGAAATTAAATTCAGTGTAGTTTAAAACACTATCACCTGTGTTTTGAATCAAAGGATGCAGAAAACTACATAAGCATTTACTTGAGTTTTCGAAGCACCAATAATAATCTCAGGTAAAATGCATTCTTAGAGGTTCAGTTCAGTTGCTCAGTCATGTCCAACTCTTTGCGATCCCATGGATACAGCACTCCAGGCTTCCCTGTCCATCACCAATTCCTGGAGCTTGCCCAAACTCATGTCCATCCAGTCAGTGACACCATCCAACCATCTCATCCTCTGTCATCCCCTTCTCCTGCCTTCAAACTTTCCCAGCGTCAGGGTCTTTTCCAGTGAGTCAGTTCTCTGCATCAGGTGGCCAAATTATTGGAATTTCAGCTTCAGCATCAGCCCCTCCAGTGAATATTCAGGACTGATTTCCTTTAGGATGGACTGGTAGGATCTCCTTGCAGTCCAAGGGACTCTCAAGAGTTTTCTCCAACACCACAGTTCAAAAGCATCAATTCTTTGGTGCTCAGCTTTCTTTATAGCCAATTCTCACATCCATACATGACTACTGGAAAAATGATAGCTTTGACTAGACAGACCTTTATTGGCAAAGTAATGTCTCTGCTTTTTTAATATGTTGTCTAGGTTCTTAGAGGCATATGTACTAATATATGTATATGTGTATATGTATACAAATATATGGCAATGAGTGAATTATTTTATTTAAAAATTTCAATTTCAATTTTTATTTTTAGGATCAGTGAAAAAGCTTTATTAATCTCTCCTATGATTGTGGATATAGTAGGATATTTTTGTTCTAGCTGATTGTTCCTAAAGAAATAAGTGGAAATAAATAACATAAACATTTTCACAAACTAGTCATTTTAGAATTTAAATGTTAATCTCTATCAATTTATATAATTTAAATGTTTTTAAGTATTAAGCTGTTATTTGAAAGTTCATGTAAATACTCCACTTAAAGCAAACTAATTAAATTACCTTCTTATTGTTAATGCATTTCTTTGCTAAATCTCTTTGTGTATGTTTGTGTGTCTGTGTCTGTGTCTGTGTGTGCATGTGTGATGCTAGGGTAGCATGATGTTGGGATATTTTATTTTCATGAGGCAGGGATTAATTAACTATGGTTAAAACTACTTTGGACTATTTTTATTCAATAAATATTTATCAATTATTTTCTGTGTACAAAAATGTGCTAATGATTATCTAGCTAAATCACTTAAGTTGCATATATCTTTAAGGAATTCCAAATTGCTAAATCTGGGATTATAAATTGGGTGTTATTACTCACAATTCAAAGGAATCTGTGCTTTGCAAAGCAATTCTTTTAAAATGCCATGACTAATTCATTTGCTGCTTTACAGATCATAGTTACTTTTCAAAGAGATTTGATGGATAGATAGATACATTTTTAACTCAGAGTTGATGACTTTAACTTTCCTTCCAAATGATGTTTAATGTGCACAAAGTGAGAAAAAAATTTAAAAGTGCAGAATGTGATACAAAAAATAAAAGTCTTACACCAACATTTCCCTCCATTGCACTCCCTAGAATAGGACTTTTATTACTATGTTTATTTGGAGATTAGAAATACATATTATCCTTCTATTGAATCTTCAACCTGAGAACCTGGTTAGTATTATAATACTAACCAGGATTGTTTCCTTGCTGACTTAACATTCACCTTCTGTTTTTAAGAGGCTGATCAAGTTTTGCTTAATTTTTTTTTTTTTGTAAAAAAAAAAATAACTGGTGAATTAACTAATTAATTTTTGGCCATGCTAGGTCTTCATTGCTATGTGCAGGCTTTCTCTAGTTGAGGCCAGCAGGGGCTCCTCTGTCGGTGCAATACATGGGCTTAGTTACTCTGCAGCTGGTGGAATCTTCCTGGACCAGGGACTGAAACTGTGTCCTCTGCATTGGCAGGTGGATTATTAACCACTGGATCTTCAGAAAACACCATGCATAATTTTAAATGTAGGTTATATATTAGAATAAAATATATTTAACAAAAATATCTAAAGTTTAAATATAATCCAGATTTTAAGTGAAGGCCTATTGCTAGGTGAATCCTATTTGCTCTCTTGACCTCATGGCTCTACATGTGTGTTATAAGAACATTCTTACCACCCATCTCACCATCAGGATAGCATGGCAAAAGGGTCAAGACGTAAAACCTGCGCCCTCAAAACTCTGTATTTGGTTTCGTTTTCTTTAGTGGGTACCCCTTACTTGATTGGGATTATTCAGTGCATTTTCACCTGGAGTCCTTACTGTATATGGCAGACATACTGCCATCTCTGACATACTGACTAAAGGCCTGAAGTCTTCTCAGATAGGTCAGTTAAAACTACCATCCTCCCCTGCTCCTAATGTACACACTTTTCAAGTACCGTTCCCATTTGAGATCCGAGGGTTTAACCTCTTTTGTCAGATTGTAATCTTCTCATATCTGTTCTGTCCAGAAGTCATTGCTAGTTCCAGATTTAGTGGCACAAGTAATATGCCCTGTATCCAGCTGCTACAATCCCTGTGTTCTTGACAAGATTAGAAACCCACTTTGTTGAGACCAGGCTGAAACTTTGAACAAAACTTTCCATACAGTTGGAGGAATAGAAGATAACTATAGCATGAATAAACTTAAAACTTGCTGTTAGATATCACTATGAAATCTAATACCAGTTACATTTCCTTGGGTCCATTTAGGATATCTCCATGTCTAACTTTTGATCTGTGAATTTTTGTGGGAATTCTTATTCTTTTCAGGGAGAAATTCATCTCAGCCCAGGACTGTGTGGCATTATTCTATATGCTTAATGAAAAAGCATGTAAAAATAGAAAAGGCCAAAATCAGTGTATTGATCCCAGCTGCTCAAGGACTTACATTCCTAAGTTTGTTCTTTTGCTTTTCACTGACATAACTAAAAGGTTCACTCCAGGAAGTTTAACAAAGCAAAAATCTGAACCAAAGGTAGTTCAGGTCTCTTTTACAATATGAAAGAAGCTTCCAGGTCTGGAAAGCCAGGTTTTCAAGATTCTACTAATCTTACTTTGTTATCAAAAGCAATAGTGACATGCATGATACTACATCTTCTTGTAAGACTCAATTTGGTCAAAATTGCAAGCTTTCCATCAATAGCTTCTTTTTACTGATAAAGGACAGATATGATAAACTAGAAGTGTGATTCTTCTGTGTGATCAGTTTACTCCAAAGGAATATGTGCTTCTGTACCTGAAGATGGAAGTAAGATAAGTAGAATAAGGAATATTTGCAAGCTTTTCTTGTTTTCTGTCTTTAAACAAAAAGAACAGGGTTTTCTAGAATGTCTTCTTTCAATATTGCAAAGAAGTAAAAGTCTTGCTTCTAAAGAAAAATCTGGTTTTGTTTATGTAATCATTTCTGTTTTTTATTGAAGTACAGTTAATTTACAGTGTTGTATTAGTTTCAAGTGTACAGCAAAGCAATTCAGATTCTTTGGAATGTTCAGTGTGTTAGACAGGGTTATCAAGGGGAATGAGATTATATATATATATGCTTCCCAGGTGGTGCAGCAGTAAAGAATACACTTTCCAATGCAGGAGATGCAAGAGATTCCCTAGGCCAGGAAGATTCCCTGGAGAAGTGAATGGCAACCCATTCCAGTCTTATTGCCTGGAGAATCCCATGGACAGAGGAGCCTAGTGATCTACAATCCATGGGGTCACAAAAGTCAGACATGACCAGGCACAGCACACACACACACACACACACACACACACACACACACACCCACTACACACATGTATATTACAAGTAAATGTGTCTTATAGCCTGATTGGAGGTATACAAAGTAGAAGGTGGTGGCAATTAGGAAGGCTGAAGGGCTGTGTGGGAAGATGCAGCATGCTCAGGCCTGGAGTTGACTTCATTCTGGGTATACCTGTTTAGGCATTCTGCTTGGGCACCAGTCTCTGAAGGCTGATGGTTTGATGTATTTGGAGGCATGGAGCTCTGCAATGGACTACCTGACTGTTTTCTGTGCCTATATTACTCCCCATTTGTAGTAATGGGAACTGTGCCACATTGCAAATAAGAAAGGTTAACAAGTCCCAGATCCACAGGATAAGCCCAAAGAAAAATTTCAGTTTGAGTTCAGGGGCAGTTTTCAGGCAGCATCCTTATTGTTCTTTCCTCTGTTAAGGCCACCAGCTGTTGGATGAAGCACAGTCACACTGTCTGTTGATTTAAATGTTAATCTTATATTAAAAAAAAATTCACAGAAAATTCTACAATATTATTTGATCTAATATATGGCCAATGTGACCAGCCAGATTTATACATAAAATTAACCATTACCTTCAATAAGTTAATTCTGAACTTTTCAAGCATACGGGTATATCTTACATTATTTTAGATGTTTGTACATTAAAAAAATAGTAGATATAGTTTATATGGTGAATGTATAAGCATGATACAATAGCAGTAGTGCCCTAATTGATAAGTCAGTCTGTGTGGTGCTGAGTTAAATTTAGTTTTAAGTATTATGTGAAGTTATCCTGGCTGAGACACTGACAGCTTGACAATATTTGAAGAAAATGAAAGCCACCTAATTTTGAGAGGACAAATTCTACAGGAAATCCAGGATTAAGTAGGGAAAGATTGAAGTCTAAATTTGTTTAGAAAAAAGTAATTTGAAATACTAAAGTAGTACAATTTCTTAGCTTTACTCTCATGTTCTTACCTACTTTTCTACTTACTGTTTTCTTTTTCTCTGACATTGCTTCTAATATTCTCCCTTTTCTCAGTACACACACACCGTATTTTTTCCTATAAACACCTTTACCATCCATACCTTCACTCACCAAGAACAGCAACTGTAGATCTTAATCAACTCACACATGCAACAGATAAACTTTATTTACCTTCTCCACTTTATCTGAACTTGTGATGTTGAGACACCACTCAACTGGGTTTGCCATAAGCCCAGTTTTTCTTCTGTCTTTCACCAACTCCAAAGCTGGATCACTGATTCAGAGCCTCATGTGGCACCATGACTTAGGCCACTGGTTCAAATAGTGCTAGTGATAATAAATTCATATCCTAGCCCATGAAACTCTTGGATCTAGCAGCTCTCTGTAACTCTGTCTGTCCAGGCTGGCATTCTTGATTCTGCCTCCCTGGGGCCCATTTTTCCTAGATGTGTTGTGTGGCAGGACTGAGTATGCACTACTGACTTTCCAGACTGCTGAAGAATCAGTTCAGTTCAGTCGCTCAGTCGTGTCTGACTCTTTGTGACCCCATGAACCGCAGCACGCCAGGCCTCCCTGTCCATCACCAACTCCCAGAGTTCACTCAGACTCACGTCCTTCCAGTTGGTGATGCCATCCAGCCATCTCACCCTCTGTTGTCCCCTTCTCCTCCTGCCCCCAATGCCTCCCAGCATCAGGGTCTTTTCTAATGAGTCAACTCTTCGCATGAAGTGACCAGAGTATTGGAGTTTCAGCTTCAGCATCAGTCCTTCCAATGAACAAATACATTGAAATCTAAAATCCTAAGTGAAATATATCAGAGACTCATTCTGAATCATTGCCTCAGATAGCTTGTTGCAAAAAAGAAAGAAAAACTAAAGAGAAATTTGGTGGGTTGGCCATGGTGTTTATGTTTAAAAGAAGGAACTTGAGGAAAAGGAAAAATTGAAAGGCAACACCTCAAAGTAGGAGGGAGAAATTTTGGAAAAACTCCAATTTCCTCACAGAAAACCTATTTAAGACACAATCTGAGATTACCAACTATACTTTTGCTAAAGATGGTGGTGAGTAGGGGAGCTGGGGGTGAGAAAAGTATTTTCAATGGAGACGCCATTTAAGTCTTAAGAAGAGAAAACAAAGGTATAAATATATTACCTGTATCCACCAGAAGTACTCCTCAAAGCTGAGATCCAAAACCTTCACATCTTTTCCAATAAGCCACACCTAGTTGACAGGCTTTTTCAGGTAGAGGAGAAAGGAAACAGGCATGGAGGGTGAAAGACAGGCTGTATAATCAGCAAGTTGAGAAAGAGAGGTATTCTTTAATGGTTGGGATGTTGCATATTGCCATTTCTTGCTCCTAGGAAGAAGGAGTAGACCCATTCTCTTTAATAACCTGCAGACTACTTTCTATCTTCTCGATGCCCCCTTTCAAACCAGATAATTTTCTTTCTTCTCTGTTGTTCATCACTCAACATGTCCCTTTATCTATGTATGTCAGTTAATGTATGGATGTCATTCCTACTTTATTATTAACAAAACAGTCCTCAAAATCATCTCTGTCTGCATATAGATTAGTCCTTACAAGATAAATATTATCTGGATGCTATTCTGACTTCAACAGCCCTTTGCTCATTCAAATGCTTCTAAGAAGGACAAAATTTGATTCCCACCAGTACAATCCAGGTGGTAAAACGCTTGTTACTCCATATTCACATAGAGGTATGTTGTTGGTATTACCTTTTATATCTACTCCATGCTTTTTTCATCACCTTTGCCACTCTCCTAGTTTAGATTTTAAATGATTTAATGCAATAGTGTCTTCTTTTAAGATGATAAGAAGGTAATGGCACCCCCACTCCAGTACTCTTGCCTAAGAAAATTCCGTGGACAGAGGAACCTGGTGGGCTGCAGTCCATGGGGTCGCTAAGAGTCGGACACGACTGAGCAATTTCATCATGCATTGGAGAAGGAAATGGCAACCCACTCCAGTGTTCTTGCCTGGAGAATCCCAGGGATGGGGGAGCCTGGTGGGCTGCCGTCTATGGGGTCGCGCAGAGTCGGACACAACTGAAGTGACTTAGCAGCAGCAGCAGCAGCAGTGTCTTCTTCAGGCTTATTGATATATTATTGACACAAAAATTTGAAAGTTTAAGGTGTCCAAAGCAATGATTTGACATGTGTACATATTGATAAGATATGTACATATTGATAAGGTTACACACCGCAGTAAGGTAACGAAAATCTCCATCCATGCACATAGTTAATTTTTGTTTTGATGGTGGTAATATTTAAGGTCTTTTCTGACAACTTTCAAATATATAATATGGTACTGTTAATTATAGTCATAAGCTGTACATTAGAGCCTCAGAATTTATTAATCTTAGAGATGGAAATTTTGGGGAAATTATTTTCCAGTAAGAAACAGTTATTTCCCTCAGTGTTTATGACCAAGAGTCATATTCATATGCCCTTTGATTCACTGGGCATTCAGTTCAGTTCAGTGGCTCAGTCGTGTCTGACTCTTTCCAACCCCATGGAGGGTAGCACCTCAGGCTTCCCTGTCCATCAGCAACTCCCAGAGCTTGCTCAGATTCATGTCCATCTAATCAGTGATGCCATCCTACCATCTCATGCTCTGTCGTCCCCATCTCATCCTGCCTTTAGTCTTTCCTAGCATCAAGGTCTTTTCCAGTGAGTCAGTTCTTCACATCATGTGGCCAAAGTATTGGAGCTTCAGCATCAGCATCAAACCATCCAATGGATATTCAGGACTGATTTCCTTTAGGATTGACAGATTTGATCTCCTTGCAGTCCAAGAGACTCTCAAGAGTCTTCTCCAACATGACAGTTTGAAAGCATCAATTCTTAAGCACTCAGTGTTCTTTATGGTCCAACTATCATATCTGTACATGACTACTACAAAAACGATAGCTTTGACTAGATGGACCTTTGTTGGCAAGTAAGGTCTCTGCTTTTTAATATGCTGTTAGGTTTGCATAGCTTTTCTTCCAAGAAACAAGCATTTTTTAATTTCATGGCTGCAGTCATTATCTGCAGTGATTTTGGAGCACAAGAAAATAAAATGTCACTGTTTCCATTGTTTCCCCATCTATTTGTCATGAACTGATGGGACCAGATGGCATGATCTTCATCTTTTGAATGTTGAGTTTTCAGCCAGCATTTTCACTGTTCTCTTTCACTTTCATCAAGAGGCCCTTTAGTTCCTCTTCACTTTCTGCCATAAGGGTGGTGTCATCTGCATACCTGAAGTTACTGATATTTCTCTCAGCAATCTTGATTCCAGCTTGTGCTTCATCCAGCCTGGCATTTTGCATGATGCAATCTGAATATAAGTTAAGTAAGCAGGATGACAATAAACAGCCATAATGCATTCTTTTCCTAATTTGGAACCAGTCTGTTGTTCCATGTCCATTCTGACTGTTGCTTCTTGATCTGCATACAGATTTCTCAGGAGGCAGCTAAGGTGGCCTAGTATTCCCATCTCTTTAAGAATTTTCCACACTTTGTTGTGATCCACAAAGTCAAAGGCTTTGGTGTAGTCAATAAAACAGAAGCAGATGTTTTTCTGGAACCTTTTGCTTTTTAGATGTTGGCAATTTGATCTCTGGTTCCTCTGCCTTTTCTTAATTCCAGCTCGAGGTAGTTCTCAGTTCACATATTGTTGAAGCCTGGCTTGAAGAATTTTGAACATTATTTTGCTAGAATGTAAGATGAGTGCAATTGTGTGGTAGTTTGAACATTCTTTGGCATTGCCTTTTTTCAGCTTGGAATGAGAGCTGACCTCGTCCAGTCCTTTGACCACTGCTGAATTTTCCAAATTTCCTGGCATATTGAGTACAACACTTTAACAGCATCATCTTTTAGGATTTGAAATAGCTCAACTGAAATTGCATCACCTCCACTAGCTTTGTAATGATGCTTCTTAAGGCCCACTTGACTTCACACTCCAGCATGTCTGACTCTACGTAAGTGATCACACCATCATGGTTATATGGGTCACTGATATCTTTTTTGTATAGTTCTTCTGTGTATTCTTGACATCTCTTCTTAATATCTTCTATTTCTATTAGGTGCATACCATAGGTCCATAAGTCCATAGACTTAGGTATTTGCCTTAGTATAGGGAAAAAAAACAAAATATAAATATATAATATTATCCAAGCCAAGCAAATAATATGTTGACTCAAGCAGTTGATTATTAGAAAACTTTGTGGGAATATAGAAGAAAAAATAGGATTTTAGAAAATGAAACATTAAAACAGTGAACATATGGAAAAATATTGGTGAATTATGGAAAATATACTGATGATAAAATCTGTAATGAAGATGTACTGAAGACAGGATCCTATTACTCAGAATTTTCAAATAATTATGAGAAAAATAAGTCAAAAAGGTAGAAAAAAGTAAAAACAATGTGACTAAGAACTTCAATATTACAAACATAAATGAAAATTGTGAAGAATTTGTTCTATTTTGCAGATGTTCAAGTTGAAGAATGAAAATAGAGAAATTAAATAGACTACCTTGTGTTATACATATACCATGGAATGTATGATAAATCAGAAGTGAGTTAAAAATCTCACTCTGCTACTTAGCCATTCTGTGGCCTTCTTCATATTAACAACTCTGAGCCCCATTCCCTTTTCTGTAAAATAATTTCTCTTTACAGAACTACTTGACTTGATGATCACCAAAGTGAAAACAACTTAGTACATGAGAGATGATCAGGGAAGTAGATTACTTTCCTGTTGCTTAGCTCTTTTAGGAAACACAGGGATGTATGTATGTGCAGATTGTTACCACAAGCATATCAGGATATTTGCCAATAATCCTTATCATTCTCTGCAATTTTCTTTGCATGACTCTCAGATGTTTCTTCGAAAAATCATTAGTTCTTTTACTCATATCCATAAGGGGTTTTTATGAAATAAAAATTTTTCATGACTTCAAGTTATGAAAACTTCCACATAATAGATTACAAAAGTAAATGAGGGTTTGTATATTCACAACTAATCTTTTGAGTTGTTTTTTATCTGTTTGTTCTTTATCTGTCTGTTACTATTGAATTCCAATGTCTTTGTATATCCGTGTTATAGCTTTTCATCTTTTCATACCATACTATATCTGATACTTTGCATAATATTTATTAAAATTTGAAGCAAATTGACAATTATATTTTATGCATGTTGCTTTAATTATATAAATTAATCATTTTTCTCATGCTATTAAATTCATATACTACTGTTTTAAGAAGGGAGATAAGAAATGAAGCCAAATAGTTAACTTTTATAAAACCTTGTATGAAAAGCCAAAATACATCTAATGATTATAATCGCTAATATTCTTTAGTTTCAGCAACATACTCTGCTACCTGTTTTTCAAGGGTTACTTGACTTAATCCTCACAATTTAGAACAGATAAGGAAGCTAAAACTTAGAAAATTAGAATAAAAGCCTAAAGTCAGACAACTCATGTTCACTATACATGTGATCCTAAATAATCTGTATGTTTGCTCTATAAAACTATCAGATTTCTGTCACTACCGTTAGCTCCTATTCAGTAAGTCAAAACTAAATACAAAGAACCAAGTTATCTATGCAATAGGATAGAATAACTGATTCATATATTGTGTTTTTATTTGTTTTCCAAAGATAATACCTATCTTATTGCTAACTGTATATTGATTATGAAAATAGCTTTTAATCAATTAATAATAAATTATTGGAATTAACATAATTTGCTGAAAAATCATGGCTCTAATATCAGTAATATAAAATCAAAACAGAGTGGAAAGTTGTGAAAACTGAGTATTTGGGGATCTATACATTTTGCAAGCATGTCCTGTTTCTAAGTATGTTTATTCAAAGGTTTAACAGTATCCTTAAGTTTCAAAATTAATAGAAATTTTCTTTGAAGTAATTAAATGCTGATTATATAACTTTTGATTAGAGGAAAAAAAGCTATTTCTGGTTTATAATATTTTTAAATTGTGCATAAACTGAATTTTAAAAATAGTTCAGCGTCAAAAATGGCTAATGCTAGAAAATCACTTCCTCCCATAGGGAGCAGTTAATTACCATGGCTACCATAATAAATAAAAAGTAAGCAAGTCTGAGAGATTTTTTTTCTTACTTTTTCATCCCCCCCTTTTTTTTTCTATTTTCGACCTATCAGTTTATCAAATGAATTCATTCTAGTGACTGTTGTTCAGTCGCTAAATTGCGTCTGACTCTGCAACCCTATGGACTGCAGCATACCAGGCTTCTGTCCTTTGCTGTCTCCCAGAGTTTGGTCAGACTCATCTCCACTGAGTCGATGATGCCATCCAACCACCTCATTCCCTACTGCCCCTTTCTACTCCTGCCCACAGTCTTTCCCAGCATCAGAGTCTTTTCCAGTGGGTCAGCTCTTCACATCAGGTGGCCAAAGTATTGGAGCTTCAGCTTCAGGATCAGTCCTTCCAATGAGTCAGTTCAGTTCAGTTGCTCAGTCCTATCTGTTTCTTTGTGATCCCATGGATTGCAGCATGCCAGGCTTCCCTGTCCATCACTACTCCCAGAGCTTGCTCAAACTCATGTCCATCGGGTCAGTGATGCCATCCAGATATATCATCCTCTGTCATCTCTTTCTCTTCCTGCCTTCAGTCTTGCTCAGCATCAGGGTCTTTTCCAGTGAATCAGTTCTTTGCATCAGGTGGCCAAAGTATTAGAGTTTCAGCTTCAGCATCAGTCTTTCTAATGAGTATTCAGGGTTTATTTCCTTTAGGCTTGAGTGGTTTGATCTCTTTGCTGTCCAAGGGACTCTCAAGAGTCTTCTCCAGCAACACGGTTCAAAAGCATCAATTATTCGGTGCTCAGCCTTCTTTATGGTCCAACTCTTGAATCTGTGCATGACTACTGGTAAAACCATTGCTTTGCTTGTATGGACCTTTGTTGGCAAAGTGTGTCTCTACTTTTTATTATGCTGTCTAGCTTTGTCATAGCTTTTCTTCCAAGGAACAAGCATCTTTTAATTTTGTGGTTGCAGTCACTGTGGAAATTATATATGTAAAACTCCTTTTTCTCCTCATATCAAACTAAAAGTTAATCTTTTCAAGTTTTATAGTTGCCTTACCTCATGTTTCTCTGACCAGGAAATGGACACATTTTAGAAGTATTCATTTTTAAACCTTTGGATTCTTATCAGTATGAACAATAAAAGTTCCACATTGTGGGTTTCTAGGCAATAATATCAATATTTTCATTATGCCATCATCTATAAGTTTGATAGAAAAAAATGGTAAAGAAAAAAAGGTTTTTAAATTACATTTAAAATTTTCTAGTAACATAAGTAGGCTTTTACATAAAGGCATAAACCATTTTTTCCCATGGTCCTAATAATCACATTTTCTTGACTAAAAAGAAGAAAATAAATATGTTCTTTCTTAATGTAAACTTTGGGTTGGTTGCTTAACATCAGGAGCTGACCACTGAGATCAGTAATGTTTAAATTTCTTATAGTAGTTTCTTATCTTAGGGAGGAATTAAAGATAATTCTAAAGTTGTTTCCTTCTTACTAAGAACAATTACATTTCTGAAGCAAATAGAGAGATAGAAATAGTAATAGCACTTATATTTTGGGAAGATAAAAAAATCTCTAAGAGAAGCAGTGATTATATTTTTTTTCTCAAGAAGACTATATGCAATAAATTGAATGTTAATAAGTTTCTATAGCCAATTTTCCAGAAAATTTCTCATCAATAATACTCATTACTATAGGTGTTACAAGAGAAAGTATAAGGTATGAGTCTGTTGTACTTACTACATGTTGAACTTTAGATAAAATGTTTTTATTGATGATTCTTTCTTCTTTTCCTCTGAACCAGTAACCTCAGTCCTCCCTGGAATGAAAGGAAAGGTTTAGATAAAACACAGTGACATAGTGCTATTCAGTTCAGTTCAGTTCAGTCGCTCAGTTGTGTCTGACTCTTTGCGACCCCCATGGACTGCAGCATGCCAGTCCATCAAAAACTCCCAGAGTTTACCCAAACTCATGTCCATTGAGTCAGTGATGCCATACAACCACCTCATCATCCGTCCCCTTCTCCTCCTGCCCTCAATCTTTCCCAGCATCGGGGTCTTTTCAAAGGAGTCAGCTCTTCACATCAGGTGGCCTTGGAGTTTCAGCTTCAACATCAGTCCTTCCAGTGAACACTCAAAACTCATCTCCTTTGGGATGGACTGGTTGGATTTCTTTCAGTCCAATGGATTCTCAAGAGACTTCTCCAAAACCACAGTTCAAAACCACAGTTCTTCAGCATTCAGTTTTCTTTACAGTCCAAATCTCACAGCCATACATGACTACTGGAAAAACTATAGCCTTTACTACATGGACCTTTGTTAGCAAAGTAATGTCTCTGCTTTTTAATATGCTGTCTAGGTTGGTCATAACTTTCCTTCAAAGGAGTAAGCGCCTTTTAATTAAATAGCTGTAGTCGCCATGGCTGCCACAAAGTGATGGGACCAGATGCCAAGATCTTAGTTTTCTGAATGTTCAGCTTTAAGCCAACTTTTTTATTCTCCTCTTTCACTTTCATTGAGAGGCTCTTTAGTTCTTCACTTTCTGCCATAAGAGTGGGCTCATCTGCATATCTGAGGTGACTGATATTTCTCCCAGCAATCTTGATTCCAGCTTGTGCTTCTTCCAGCCCAGCGTTTCTCATGATAAATTCTACATATAAGTTAAATAAGCAGGGTGACAATATACAGCCTTGACATACTCCTTTTCCTATTTGGAACCAGTCTTTTGTTCCATGTCCAGTTCTAACTGTTGCTTCCTGACCTGCATACAGATTTCTCAAGAGGCAGGTCAGGTCATCTGGTATTCTCATCTCTTTAAGAATTTTCTACAGTTTATTGTTATTCATACAGTCAAAGGCTTTGGCATAGTCAATAAAGTAGAAAGAGATGTTTTTATGCAACTCTCTTGCTTTTTTGATGATCCAGTGGATGTTGGAAATTTGATCTCTTGTTCTGCCTTTTCTAAAACCAGCTTGAACATCTGGAAGTTCATGATTCACATCTATTGAAGCCTGGCTTGTAGAATTTTGAGCATTACTTTGCGAGCACGAGAAGAGTGCAATTGTGCAGTAATTTGCACATTCTTTAGTATGGTTTTTCTTTGTAATTGGAATGAAAACCAACCTTTTTCAGTCCTGTGGTCACTGCTGAGTTTTCCAAATTTGCTGGAATACAGAGCGCAGTACTTTCACAGCATGATCTTTTAGGATTTGAAATAGCTCAACTAGAATTCCATTATCTCCACTAGCTTCTTTGTACTGATGCTTCCTAAGGCCCACTTGACTTCACACTCCAGGATGTCTCACTCTAGGTGAGTGATCACACCAAACTGATTATCTGAGTCATGAAGATCTTTTTGTACAGTTCTTCCGTGTATTCTTGCCACCTCTTCTTAATATCTTCTGCTTCTGTTAGGTCCATGCCATTTCTGTCCTTTATCGAGCTCATCTTTGCATGAAATATTCCCTTGTTATCTCTAATTTTCTTGAAGAGATCTCTAGTCTTTCTCATTCTATTGTTTTCCTCTATTTCTTTGCACTGATCCCTGAAGAAGGCTTTCTTATCTATCCTTGCTATTCTTTGGAACTCTGCATTCATATGGGTATATCTTTCCTTTTCTTCTTTGCTTTTCATGTCTCTTCTTTTCACAGCTATTTGTAAGACCTCCTCAGACAACCATTTTGTGTTTTTGCATTTCTTTTTCTTGGGGATGATCTTGCTCCTTGTCTCCTGTACAATGTCACGAACCTCCATCCATAGTCATCAGGTTCTCTATCAGATCTAGTCCCTTAAATCTATTTCTCACTTCCACTTTATAATCATAAGGAATTTGATTTAGGTCATACCTGAAAGGTCTAGTGGTTTTCCCTACTTTCTTAAATTTCAGTATGAATTTGGCAATAAGGAGTTCATGATTTGAGCCACAGACAGCTCCTAGTCTTGTTTTTGCTGACTGTATAGAGCTTCTCCATCTTTGGCTGCAAAGAATATAATCAGTCTGATTTTGGTGTTGACCATCTGGTGATGTCCATGTGTAGAGTCTTCTCTTGTGTTGTTGGAAGAGGGTGTTTGCTATGACCAGTGCATTCTCTTGGCAAAACTTTATTTGTCTTTGCCTTGCTTCATTCTGCACTCCAAGCCCAAATATGCCTGTTACTCCAGGTGTTTCTTGACTTCCCTACTTTTGCATTCCAGTCCCCTAAAATGTAGAAGACATCTTTTTTGGGTGTTAGTTCTAAAACGTCTTGTAGGCATAGACTTGGATTACTGTGATATTGAATGGGTTGCTTTAGAAACGAACAGAGATCATTCTGTCATTTTTGAGATTGCATCCAGGTACTGCATTTTGTACTCTTTCATTAACTATGATGGCTACTCCATTTCTTCTAAGGGTTTCCTGCCCACAGTAGTAAATATAATGGTTATCTGAGTTATATTCAGATTCCAGTCCATCTTATTTGCTAATTCCTAGAATGTTGACATTCACTCTTGCCATCTCCTCTTTGACCACTTCCAATTTGCCTTGAGAGAATACTATAGATCGTGAATTATTTTCTTTATCTTCCTGGTGTTGTGTTTTAATATTTAAAACAATTTCAAATATATGATATCATTACTACTTTTCTATAAGCTTGTTATTCAAGATTGCTGCTGTGATTGTAAGAATTTTTTTCACTAAATTTATTAAATTATTTTCTACTGTCTTAAATATGTGTTTATGTGAAAATGAGATTAAAGTATAGAATGCCACCTGTTTTCTAGACATGATAATCTTGTCTAGTAAGGTTAGTTGTGTTTCTCTCAAGTTATTGTCTCACTGCAACCAGGAGAAGAATCCTTTACTTTTAGAATCTGTTAAGTAGAGTTGTGTTTTGAGTTGGTGGTGTTGGGAAGCCTAAATAAAAAGCTGGAAATGGCTGCTTAACTGTTGCATGCATTTGATTGAAATAAATGCTTAAGATAGATGGCTGGAAGGTGGTTTAGGAAGAACGACTCACTCAGATTTAGGAGGCTGAATTCATGCTCTCAGTATTACTACTACCTTCGGGGTTTTAGAGGTTTCCCTGGTGGCTCAGTTGGTAAAGAATCTGTCTCCAATGCTGGAGACTCGGGTTCGATCCCTGGGTTGGAAAGATCCCCTGGAGAAGGAAATGGCTACCCACTCAAGAATTCTTGCCTGGAGAATATCATGGAGAGGGGAGAACGGAAGGCTACTTTCCACAAGGCGGGCAAAGAGTTCAGTTCGGTTCAGTTGGTCAGTCGTGTCTGACACTTTGTGACCCATGGACTGTAGCATATCGGGCCTCCCTGTCCATCACCAACTCCTGGAGTTTCCTCAAACTCATGGCCACTGAGTCAGTGATGCCATCCAATCATCTCATCCTCTGTCGTCTCCTTCTCCTGCCAACTTCAATCTTTCCCAGCTCAGGGTCTTTTCAAATGAATCAGTTCTTCTCATCAGGTGGCCAAATTATTAGAGTTTCAGCTTCAACATCAGTCCTTCCAATGAATGTTCAGGACTGATTTCCTTTAGGATGGACTGGTTCCATCTTTTTGCAGTCCAAGGGACTCTCAAGAGTCTTCTCCAACACCACAGTTCAAAAGCTTCAATTCTTTGGCACTCAATTTTCTTTATAGTCCAACTCCCACATCCATACATGACCACTGGAAAAAACATAGCCTTGATAAGACGGACTTTTGTTGGCAGTAATGTCTGCTTTTTCATATGCTATCTAGACTGGTCATAAACTTTCTTCCTAGGAGTAAGTGTCTTTTAATTTCATGGCTGCAGTCACCATCCGCAGTGATTTTAGAGACCAAAAAATAAAGTCAGCTGCTGTTTCCACTGGTTCGTAATCTATTTGCCATAAAGTGATGGGACCAGATGCCATGATCTTAGTTTTCTGAAAGTTGAGCTTTAAGCAAATTTTTCACTCTCCTCTTTCACTTTCATCAACAGGCTCTTTAGTTCTTCACTTGCTGCCATAAAGGTGGTGTCATCTACATATCTGAGGTGACTGATATTTCTCCCGGGAATCTTGATTCCAGCTTGTGCTTCATCCAGCCCAGCGTTTCTCATGATGTACTCTGCATATAAGTTAAATAAGCAGGGTGACAATATACAACCTTGACGTATTCCTTTCCCGATTTGGAACCAGTCTGTTGTTCCATGTCCAGTTCTAACCGTTGCTTCGTGACCTACATACCAATTTCTCAGGAGGCAGCTAAGGTGGTCTGGTATTCCCATCTGTTTAAGAATTTTCCACAGTTTGTGGTGATCCACACAGTCAAAGCCTTTGGCATAGTCAATTAAGCAGAAATAGACGTTTTCTGGAACTCTTGCTTTTCGATAATCAAATTGTTGGCAATTTGATCTCTGGTTCCTCTGCCTTTTCTAAAACCATCTTGAACATCTGGAAGTTCATTGTTCATATACTGTTGAAGCCTGGCATGGATAATTTTGAGCACTACTTTACTAGCATGTGAAATGAGTGCAATTGTGCAGTAGTTTGAGCATTATCTGGCATATCGTCAGGCTTCTTGCATGTGTGTCCCCCATACAGAGGGAAAGAGTTGGGTGTGACTAAACAACTAACATTTTGAGACTTTGGACATCTCTCTGAATTCCGAAGAAGTTTGTAATATTCTAAAGTGTATTTTAGCTCTAATTTATCGTAAGTATGCTTACTTTGCCAAATAACCCTGCATATACTCTTGAATCACATGAAATATTTTGTCTAAATTGTCACTTATTTCTTCTTATAAACATGCCTCATCATTGAAATGGTATGAAGTATTCCTTTTGCTAAAATTTTATATTAGAAATGAATCATATTGAGTTGTTTTGGTATGTGCCCAGATTCTAGTCTTATGTTCTAAAGTATAAATACTGTATTATCTAGTCCCAGAATGCTTAATCATATTGCTTATATGTTGTATTTGTCAGTGTCATGGTATACTTCTGAAAGCACTCAAATGTTTATGACACAAAATGTGTAAAAATAGCAACTAGAAGGAATAACTCACTGAGAATGCCTCTAATGAACTTAGGAGAGAATGGTAACAGTTCAAAGTATTGAAATATTCACTTAAACAATGAGCACAATGATTATTGTACAACTGAGAAAAAAATCTTTCTGAATCTCTTTGTTACAAATTTATGATTTCATTAAAAAATATTCATTTGTTTTCCCCATTCATTAAGATGTCTTAAAAATTATTTGGTTGCACATTTTATAGTCCTCCTCTAAATCTTGGTCTTTATTGAAAATTGTTCTTTTTTCTAGAAATCTCTGCCTGCACATTAAAAAAATATTAGCCTGTATTAGATGTATTTAGCAGACTGAAACATAGATGTCAGAAAAGAGTTGAAATAGAAAAAGGGCTCAGACCAATGTAGGCTCAGAGCAGTGTAGTCTAGATTTAAATAAAAGTGGCACACATAAAACAAAATCTACTAATTATATATATATACACACACGTGTGTGTGATTGAGGAGTCTATTAATACAATGAAGTGCTTAAATAAGTAAAGCAAAATAGCTTTAGAGGATAAAGACTAATTTTAGAGATGCTCGGAATAAGAAAACAATTTTTAAGTCCAAAGCACAATGGATATGACATCTTTTTGCCTAAAAACTGCTAAATTAAGTTGGTCTTTGAAATGAGACTAGAAACCCAGCCAAAGGAAAGATGAAACTTTGGCTTTAAGTAGGTAAAAGTGTTTAGCATATTTTAAAATTTAATGTAAAAGTTTCTAAAAAATTACATTTATGCATCTATCATAATTTTCCCCAGATTATTTTTTTTTTCATATTGCTCAATACAATGTTTTCCTTGTTCTTTAGCAGTTGAATATGCTGAAATGTATGTAGGACTTATGAAGTTTCTGGAATAGATTATTCTATTTATAACTATGGTTTCACAAATCTTTAGTGTTGTAATTTCATATAATAAAAATTTTAACAGTCTTAATATAAGTTAGTTTTTTCCTATGTTATAACTGCAAAGCAGTTTTGTAATCAGGTGATTTATTGTAACTTACTTTTCAGAAGATGTGTGATTATTTCAAACCTTAATGATATTTCATTCAAATCATTATATATAAACTTAAGAAGAAGACAGATTTTCTTATCTGAATAAATGGCTTCTTAAAGAAGTTCTATAAATCAACCTTGAACTTTTAGAATTTGAATATTCTGGATTGTTACAAAGCAGCTGAATGTCTCCTTCTGATACTATGATAGAAAACAGGAAAGTTTCATATATATAAATCTGTATTTATCTATGTTTTAATGACACTTCTGATTTTGATAGAGAGGGAACACTGAAAATATTGAATCCTAATGATACTTCATTCACAATTGTGTCTAAAGATTTATCCAGAGTTTAGAATCCCAAAATAGTAAATTTATCTCTAAATCACCATTGTTCTGAGACATTCAATTTTGCTTTGTTGAAAAGGTTGATGAGTTTCTTATTCTAAATGTCTTACTGTCTTCCTTAGTCATATTTTTATTTTAGTCTTCCATTCAAGGCAATGGGAATAAATTTATAACCTGTCATTTTAAAGGCTAAATCCAATCATCCTATAAATCAAAACCTTATTATTCAAGTCAATTTTTTTCCTCTCCTAGCCTCCCCATTCCATAATCAGGAATGAGATCAGATATCTTAAATTTAATATACATAACTTAAACTAACATAGTTAGCAATATCTACTGAACTTTTCCAACATAATGAGGCATGCCTGTGAACAAAGAACTTTGGAGACGTGAACAGTGAAATTTTCACATTGCGTGTTCCTGGGTCACTGCTTCTTCAAATTGAATTTGAGTGTTTCAAGGCATCTGCATAATAGAATAGCATTAAAAGTTAACTGTTAAATTTCAAATCTGCCACTGAGATCAAATTTTCATTCCTTTTGTCTAATAACTTTGATGTCGCTTACAAATGATGAATATTTTTACTCTATGCTGTTGCTGCCTTTCTTTAACATTGCTGTTATTGTTTCTTTAGAGTTAAAGTCAATGTGTCAGCTAGTACTTATCCTAACAGTTCTTTACGTTTTCTTCAAATGAATGCATTAACTTTAGAAAAGTTATGATCTAATATTTTTTTTCCTGCTCAAAAGAATCAATTCTAATTTTTGAGGGTAAATTCATATTCATCTTGGTTGTAACTAGATTTTCACTGTCATCTAGTGTCTTTTATAAATTTTCCATTTTGTTTTACAGTAAATGTTTTAAAAAATCTTCTGCTCTCCAGTAAACTTAACCCTGCCCTTTTTTCTCATTTATAAAATTAATTCTTTCTACTAAGATTAAGATCATTTCTCCTTTCTTGGCTATGCAACGTCTACCTCCATCCATCCTCCTTTTTCCTATCTAGTCCCTTTATTCATACCCTAATCCTCTTCTGCTATCATTATCTATGTAATTATTTTTATAAATGCTTTAAAAAATTACAATCTGTGGGACTGTAAGAGTCACACATGACTTAGTGACTAAACCACCATGATCATGCTTAAAAATATCTTCAAGTTTTTCATATCCTAGGGAAGATTTTTGCAAGCCTTGCTGATCCCTACCTTTTATTTACTAATCTTTCTGTTGGTTTTTCATTCATTTCAAAACACTCTTGGTAAATAAACTATATCTTGTACTAATATTTTTTCATCACTTATTCCTTGTAGTCAGATTTCTGCCTTGTGTTGAAATTGTTCTGTTAAGTATTGATGATAACTTCAAAATGCAAACCTATGTTCTGTCCTCTTCCCAACCATCATTTTCAAAACATTCAACACTGAATGTCACTTTCTTTCATTAAAACCTGTCTTTGTCATTAACTCTGATTCTTTTTAATACCACACACTTTAGGACAAGCTAGATTCAGTAACAGATACTACCAAATCCCATTAATTTTACAAAACAAATCCCATGGACAGTGGAGCCTGGTAGCTACAGTCCATGGGGTCTCAAAGAGTCAGACACAGCTGTGTGACTTCACTCACTTTTAGCAATTTAGATACAAGGGCAGAAAAAATAAAATATTTTCATTTTTATAAAACTAAATGGAGTGATTAAGAAATAGCAATTCAAGGTTCCTAAAGGATTTTATCAGATGAGTTTCATATATGAAAACTGCACAAGAGAATGGTAGAAAGAGATGTATTAATATCCTACTGTTGTTGTACCATATTACCACAAAAATAGTAACTTAACACAAATGTATTATTTTACCATTTTAAAAGTCAGAAGCCCATAATAAATCTTAGGGAGCTAAAATGAAGTTATTGACAAGGTTGTCTTCCTTCAGGAGGCACAAGGGTAGGATCTAGTAGTATTTGCCTTTTCCACCTTCTATAGCAGTGGTCCCCAACCCTTTTGACACCAGGGGCTGATTTTGTAGAAGATAATTTTTCCAAGGGCTAGGGGTGGGGTCTGATTTGGGGATGATTCAGTCGCATTACATTTATTGTACACTTTTATCTAATGCTGCTGCTAATCTGACAGGAGGTACCAGTCCACAGTTAAGAATTTGAGGACTCCAGTTCTATAGGTCACTCTTTTACCTTGACTTCTGGTCCTCTTCCATATTCAAAGCCAGTAATGGCATCATTCTGGCCTCTGCTTCCATGGTTACATCTCTTTCTCAGACTCTGACCTTCCTGCCTCCTTCTTATAAGGACCCTTTTAATTACACTGTTGTTGTTATTTAGTTGCTAAGTCATGTCCAGCTCTTTGTGACCCCCAGGCTTCCCTCTCCTTCACTGTCTCCCAGGGTTTGCTCAAACTTATATTTTCACTGAGTTGGTGATGCTATCCAACCATCTCATTCTCTATTGCCCCCTACTCCTCCTGCCCTCAGTCTTTCTCAGCATCAGGGTCTTTTCCAATGTGTTGGCTCTTTGCTGACTTTAATTACTTTAGGACCAATCATATAGTAAAGGTAATCTCTCGATACCAATCTTCTTAACCTAAGAGTGCAAAGTCGTCTTTGCCATGTGAGGTTATATATTCTCAGGTTCTAGGGTCTAGCATATGGGCATCTTTGAGGGAGTCATTATTTAGCCTGCCATGTGAATAAAAAACAAAATTTATAATGATTTTGTACTCAAAACTGTATGTTATCCCTGGAAGGAACCAAATCCAGACAATCCCAAGAAGCATATCAATGTGGTTTATAGAAAGGAAGGAACGAAGAAAGGAAGCACCGGAGGAAAGAAGGGGCCCACATACCAATTCTTGGAACATAGCCATGAGTCTCAAAGTCCTTAGTCATCTTCAAAAACAGACATATGTTCATAACTTAAAATCCAATGTATCACTTTTTTTTTTTTTTTTACTTTGCAATACTGTATTGGTTTTGCTATACATTGACATGAATCTGCCACAGGTGCACATGAGTGTATCACTTTTTAAAAAATATTCCTGATGTACCTTAAAAAAATGATTCACAATTTCATTTTTAAAGCACCATTCCCTGTTGACTTGTAATCATCTGCTAGATCGAAAGAGAGTAAACTAACCTTAGAGTTGTTCTCCTTAGAATTGCTCTGTTTCATAGACACTCTTCTTCACACCCTGTCTCCCTCCCAGGACTGGGTAAGACAACAGTTCTCAGGAGGTGGCAGGGAGACTGAAGGAAAGAGGAAAACTCTAATCCTGAAAAACAGGAAGAAACTAAACATTCTCTCCTGTGCCACTGCAGATATTCCAGATTGAAGCAGGTCTGGGTCAAGGGAGGAGGTTACTTAACACTAAATCAAGCTGAGAGTCTTGATTAATATTTTGGACTTGACATTCTTAGCAAATTGAGATGGTGACCCAATGACTGCCTGTTATCTATGAGTGAGCAGGAAAGTCATGAAGCATGCTAGATATCTCATCCATGAGCTGGGGAAGACTCTGCCATAAATAAAGCATAAAGGAACTGATGGGAAATAGAATATAAAACTGTATATCGATTCCCTTGTGATTTTTAAAATTATTTAATATGCCCTGTCAGCATACTATAATAGGAAAGGAGGGTTGACCCCAAGGAGAAATGAAGGCTGTATATTTTTAAATTTTCTTCATTCATTCTTTACTTAGACTCCATGGGACACAGTGCAAAATGGGAAACATGCTCGTGAGCTTTAATACCTTACTAGCCAAGTGAATGTGATCAACAGAGCTGTTTTAAACAACGTCATTTCACTCAGTGGCAGATAAAAAGACATGGTATGTTGTTGTACATAAAAAGCACTTTTAAAGGGCAACAAAAGCATATATGTTAAAATTAAAAACAGAGTTGGAGGTAGTGGTGAACATTGCACAGTAAGAAAAGAAAGACTTAAAGGGTGGTTGCTTATGTTATGCACCTTTTCCCCCATCTATTGACTTTGCTTTGATTGAAAACAGTTGCCATTTAGCAAATGGAGAAAGTTTTTCTTTTAAAATGATTTCATATAGTAAGTCTGCTGCTGAAGTGGCTTGCATCAAATATTTCTGGTATATATTGAAATGGGAGTTAATTTTACTTTCTGTATTACTTCTTCAGCAATAACATGAGCAATAATTAGGTAAAGTTCTATGTAAGTAAACATAAATATATTCATTCCATTAAAATATAGATATAAATATATATGTGTGTGCATATATATGTATATGTTAGTATGTAATATTTTATTTCTTTGTTACATAATGAGATATGACACTGCAGTTTGCTTTGGTGAGGATTAAGCTCATGAAAGCCTCACTTTAAAAGCTTTTCAGTTACAGCCTCATTAGCAGAGTTATATTGCTAGCATGTTTACAGACCCAAGCTCTTTTTAGTATCTTCCAAATGTAGAGAATTTCACTGAACTTAAATGCTCTTTTCTCCCATTTTATGGGTACAAGGTCAAAGTTATAGCATAAGATATTGTCTGAGTTTCTTTTAAAATAGCAAGGCTGCAATATTTATGCAAATTAGCACTTTTTTCAATTTAGCATTTTAATTTTGAAGGTCACACTCATAAAGACCATGGAGACTTCTTACCGTAAGGCTTCTGAATTTTTAGAGCATAATTGAATTGTCTGGATAGGTGGGAGATTGAAATACCAGCTATGTCATCTAACTCATCATATTACTTACACTTTTTTTATCATACTAATAAAATTTTTATAAGCATGCTTTTTTCTTAAATTGGCTATTTGGTTCTTTATAAAGAACACCTCATTGAGAGTTGTTGAGAAACTGAAGTGTGTCTTTAGTTGTCTATAGAGTAACACATTTCTCCTGCCTGTGTCCTTTAGTGATCAAATACTGCTTATTAGAGACATAACATCAGCACAGTAATTTAGGATTAAATAAGAGATGAAGAAAATGTAGAAATGGAAAGATATATACCCATCTGAATGCAGTATTCCAGAGAATATCAAGGAGAGATAAGAATGCAAAGAAACAGAGGAAACAATAGAATGGAAAAGACTAGAGATCTCTTCAAGAAAATTAGAGATACCAAGGGAACATTTCATGCAAAGATAGGCTCAATAAAGGACAGAAATGGTATGGACCTAATAGAAGCAGAAGATATTAAGAAGAAGTGGTAAGAATACACAGATGAACTATACTAAAAGATCCTAATTACTCAGATAACCATGATCTTGTGATCACTCACACAAAGCCAGATATCCTCAAGTGTGAAGTCAAGTGGACCTTAGGAAGCCGCACTATGAACAAAACTAGTGGAGGTGATGAATTCCAGCTAAGTATTTTCAAATCCTAAAAAGTGATACACTCAATATGACAACAAATTTGGAAAACTTACCAGTGGCCACTGATGCAAAGAGCTGACTCACTGAAAAAGACCCTGCTGCTCAGAAAGATTGAAGGCAGGAGGAGAAGGGAACGACAGAGGATGACATGGTTGGATGGCATCACTGATTCAATGGACTTGAGTTTGAGCAAACTCCAGGATATAGTGAAGGAGAGGGACGCCTGGAGTACTGCAGTCCATGGGATCACAAAGAGTCAGACAGGACTGAGCAACTAAACAACAAGAAATGAAGAAATGGATGGATGGATGGATAGATGAATACTGAAGATATAATGTCTTTAAAATATCAATGTAGTGTTGTTTAAACCTCAACAAGTCAATTAATGCAAAAACAGATTGAAAACCAACTGTGAAAATTGTAACCATTTCAAATTTACTTTAGGGATTTATTTTCAGTTCAGTCACTCAGTCGTGTCCAACTCTTTGCAATCCCATGAATCACAGCATGCCAGGCCTCCCTGTCCATCACCAACTCCCAGAGTTCACTCAAGCTTACCTCCAATGAGTCAGTGATGCCATCCAGCCATCTCATCCTCTGTCGTCCCCTTCTCCTCCTGCCCCCAATTCCTCCCAGCAACAGAGTCTTTTCCAGTTAGTCAACTCTTCACATGAGATGTCCAAAGTACTGGACTTTCAGCTTTAGCATCATTCCTTCCAAAGAACACCCAGGACTGATCTCCTTCAGAATGGACTGGCTGGATCTCCTTGCAGTCCAAGGGACTCTCAAGAGTCTTCTCCAACACCACAGTTCAAAAGAATCAATTCTTCAATGCTCATCTTTCTTCACAGTCCAAGTCTCACATCCATACATGACCACTGGAAAAACCATAGCCTTGACTAGACGGACCATTTTTGGCCAAGTAATGTCTCTGCTTTTCAATATGCTATCTAGATTGGTCATAATTTTCCTTCCAAGGAGTAAGTGTCTTTTAATTTCATGGCTGCAGTCACCATCTGCAGTGATTTTGGAGCCCCCAAAATAAAGTCTGACACTACTTCCACTCTTTCCCCATCTATTTCCCATTAAGTGGTGGGTCCAGATGCCATGATCTTAGTTTTATGAATGTTGAGTTTTAAGCCAACTTTTTTACTCTTCTCTTTCACTTTCATCAAGAGGCTTTTTAGTTCCTCTTCACTTTCTGCCATAATGTGTCTATATTAAGAATGCCTTCAGCCTCCTTATGTAAAATTGTCCCAGTCAGCAGTGCCAGTTCTTTGCTGTGTTTGAGAGAATACGTATGCTGTCTCTAGAAGAATCGGAAACAAAGCTCTCAATGCGGTTCATCATTCTGGATTAAGCATCTCACTTTCTCTTTGAATTTTTAAACAAATTCATATTTTTATTTTCATATTAATTCTTGAAATGGCACCCACTCCAGTACTTTTGCCTGGAAAATCCCATGGATGGAGGAGCCTGGTAGGCTGCAGTTCATGGGGTCACTAAGATTCAGACACAACTGAAGGACTTCACTTTACTTCATTCACTTGAAAATGAAAAATTATCAAAAGAGTCTTGAAAACTTGACAAATTCAATTTCCTTAAGTTTATTTTATTTAGTTCAAGTTTCACTCTAAAGTAAGAGTAGGGACTTAGTAATTTAGAGTTTTAAAGACCTAAACTTAATTTGATACAGTTAATACATTCAAAATTTATCACCCAGCAACTAGTTTAAAAGTGTATATTTTCTTCTTGTTAAGTTTTTTTTATGATAAATGTTGAGAAAACTTTTACAGGGCAACACATCTTTTCCTGATGAAGAATTATTCAGTATATATTTTATTATGCAATAAATTTTCATCTTTACAAATTTAGGGTTTTATGTTGATTATTGTTTTTGTTGAAACTCAAGTACCCAGGTACCTTCTACTGATCATTATTCTTTAGGATGTTTTATAAGAGAGGAGAGAGAAAGGTAGAGTCAACTGCATTTTTTGTCCTTGAGCCCTGTGATGGAATGAGTTGTCCAGTTAATATCCATGTTTCCACGTGGGAGCTCTCATTGAGAGCCGATTAGGATTGGATGAGACTATCAGATTTTGTGAGATCTTCTAAGAGAGGAACACTGCTCTGATGATGTTGTCTTATGAAAGAGTGAGAGACAATGGAGCTCTCTTTGCAGGCATATAAAGGAAAGGACATATGAAGACACCACAAGGAAGTGGCCAGGAAAAGATTTCCAATCAGAAATTGAATCTGATGGCACCTTGATCATGGACACTAGACCTGTGAGAAAGTAAAATTCTGTTATGGCAGCCCAAGCTGATGAATAAAACATGCGGTATGACTATAACTGCAAAAACTTGCCCTTTAAGTCTTAGCTCATTTTGTCCTCAGTAGATGAAGTTTCATATCATGAAAAACTCACCAAATAATTTAGAAATAAATAATTTAGAACTGTTTATATGGGTAAATGCCATACCCCCACAACTGGAATGGGACATATCATTGAATTCCACTTAAAACTGATGTTGTTAAAATCTAAATATATACTAAAAAGTACCAAAACTGAACCCTGCAATATACTGAATAAACACATGGTTAAGTGTATCTTGTGCCGCTCTTTTTATGAGCAGTTACCCAATGAGTTAATGGTTTGGGGTGATTGTGATAAGGTGCAATAAAAGGAATATGCAATAAATAATTTTGATAATATGCAAGAAGAGCAAGAAAGTACTCAAATCAGATAAAAATCAATTTTAAATGAAAACAAGAACATTTATGTCTGTGGTTTGCTCTGCAGAGACTAGTATGGGATATTTACATTATATTTCTAAAACTTTCTTTATGAGTGTTTTAAAATTAAGTATTGATTTGATATTTAGTTACACTCTTGGAACCTTAGTGATAACCATAGTTCCAAGTTTTTCTCTTTATTCCTCAGAAATAGAGAATCAATCAGAGAGACCATATAAGTACATTTTAAAAAATTAGTTATTTTTAATTGAAAGATAATTGTTAGAAAGAGGTCTAGTTTCATTCTTTTACAAGTGGTTGACCAGTTTTCCCAGCACCACCTGTTAAAGAGACTGTCTTTACTCCATTGTATATTCTTGCCTCCTTTGTCGAAGATAAGGTGTCCATAGGTGTGTGGGTTTACCTCAGGGCTTTCTATTTTGTTCCATTGATCTATATTTCTGTCTTTGTGCCAGTACCATACTGTCTTAATGACTGTGGCTTTGTAGTAGAGCCTGAAGTCAGGCAAGTTGATTCCTCCAGTTCCATTCTTCTTTCTCAAGATTGCTTTGGCTATTCGAGGTTTTTTGTAATTCCATACAAATCTTGAGATTATTTGATCTAGTTCTGTGAAAAATACTGCTGGTAGCTTGATAGGAATTGCATTGAATCTGTAGATTGCTTTGGGTAGTATAATCATTTTCACTATATTGACTCTTCTGACCCATGAGCATGGTATATTTCTCCATCTATTAGTGTCCTCTTTGATTTCTTTCATCAGTGTTTTATAGTTTTCAATATATAGGTCTTTAGTTTCTTTAGATAGGTATATTCCTAAGTGTTTTATTCTTTTCGTTGCAATGGTGAATGGAATTGTTTCCTTGACTTCTTTTTCTACTTTCTCATTATTAGTGTACACCATACACAAAAATAAACTCAAAATGGATTAAAGATCTAAATGTAAGACCAGAAACTATAAAACTCCTAGAGGAAAACATAGGCAAAACACTCTCCGACATAAATCACAGCAGGATCCTCTATGATCCACCTCCCAGTATACTGGAAATAAAAGCAAAAATAAACAAATGGGATCTAATTCAAATTAAAAGCTTCTGCACAACAAAGGAAACTATAAACAAGGTGAAAAGACAGCCTTCTGAATGGGAGAAAACAATAGCAAATGAAACAACTGACAAACAACTAATCTCAAAGATATACAAGCAACTTATGCAGCTCAACTCCAGAAAAATAAACGAACCAATAAAAAAATGGGCCAAAGAACTAAATAGGCATTTCTCCAAAGAAGACATATGGATGGCTAACAAACACATGAAAAGATGCTCAACATCACTCATTATCAGAAAAATGCAAATCAAGACCACAATGAGGTACCATTTCACACCAGTCAGAATGGCTGCGACCCAAAAGTCTACAAGCAATAAATGCTGGAGAGGATGTGGAGAAAAGGGAGCCCTCTTACACTGCTGGTGGGAATGCAAACTAGTCCAGCCACTATGGAAAACAGTGTGGAGATTACTTTAAAAATTGCAAATAGAACTGCCTTATGACCCAGCAATCCCACTGCTGGGCATACACACCGAGGAAACCAGAATTGAAAGAGACACATGTACCCCAATGTTCACTTCAGCACTAATTATAATAGCCAGGACATGGAAGCAACCTAGATGTCCATCAGCAGATGAATGGATAAGAAAGCTGTGGTACATATACATAATGGAGTACTACTCAGCCCTTAAAAAGAATAAATTTGACTCAGTTCTAATGAGATGGATAAAATTGGAGCCGATTATACAGCGTGAAGTAAGCCAGAAAGAAAAATACCAATACAGTATACTGACACATATATATGGAATTTAGAAAGATAGTAATGATGACCCTCTATTTGAGACAACAAAAGAGACACAGAGGTATAGAACGGACTTTTGGACTCTGAGGGAGAGGGAGAGGGTGGGATGATTTGGGAGAATGGCATTGAAACATGTATACTATCTTGTAAGAAACGAAGCACCAGTCTATGTTCTATACAGGATACAGGATGCATGGGGCTGGTGCACAGGATGATTCAGGGAGATGATATGGGGTGGGAGGTGGGAGGGGGCTTTGGCATTGGGAGATCGTGGACACCTGTGGCTGATTCATGTCAATGTTTGGCAAAACAGATACAGTATTGTAATGTAGAATAAAGTATTAAAAAATAAAAAGAAAAAAATAAAAAAGAAAGATAATTATTTTACAGTATTACATTATTTTCTACCAAATATCAACATGAATCAACCATAGGTTTACCCATTTCCCCTCCCACTTGAACATCCCTCCCATTTCCTTCCCCATCCCACCTCTCTAGATTGTTACTGAATCCCCGCTGAGTTCCCTGAGTTATACAGCAAATTCCCATTGGCTATCTATTTTATCTATGGCAATGTTGTTTCCATGTTATTCTCTCCATCCCTCCCACCTCCTTCCCCATCCCACCTTTCTAGATTGTGACTGAACCCGGCTTGAATTCCCTGAGTTATACAGCAAATTCCCATTAGCTATCTATTTTACCTATCCACTGTTGTTTCCGTGTTATTCTCTCCATGCCTCCCACCTTCTCCTTGTTTCCCCAGCAGCCATGTCCATAATTTTGTTCTCAATGTCTGTGTCTCCATTGCTGCTTTCAAATAGGTTCATCAGTATCATTTGTCTTTTTTTAGATTCCATATATATGTGTTAGTATTTGCAATACTTAGGACATGGAAGTGACCTAGATGTCCATCAACAGATGAATGGATGAAGAAGCTGTGGTGCGTATATACAATGGACTATTACTCAGCCATAAAAAGGAATGCATTTGAGTCAGTCCTCATGAAGTAGATGAACCTAGACCCTATTATACAGAGTGATGTAAGTGTATGTTAAAGAGTTATTTTAGTTCATAGAAGACTGAAATTTAAATACTATAATGCCAAAAATAAAACAATTTTATTTTTATTCTGTGTTGGTAATGCCAAGAGCACTATTACTTTTTCATATTTCAGTGGTCATATAGGATTAAATATAAGAACATTTGCCACTTAAGATCTTTGAAGATTGAAAGATATTTCAATTTTTATTTACTTAAGATTGGGGCTTCCCTGGTGGCTCAGAGGTTAAAGCATCTGCCTCTAATATGGGAGACCTGGGTTTGATCCCTGGGTTGGGAAGATCCCCTGGAGAAGGAAATGGCAACCCACTCCAGTATTCTTGTCTGAAGAATCCCATGGATAGAGGAGCTTGGTGAGCTACAGTCCATGGGGTTGCAAAGAGTTGGACATGACTGAACGACTTAACTAACTAAGATTGTATCAATTAAAATATTTTCTATTCTATTTGTACAAGAAAAAAATTTATATGTATCATATTTAAAGGTAATATCTAAATTTTATTTTATCAGATGTAAAATAGCTTAGATGCTAATAACTACATTAGTAAGAAGTAAACTGGTGAGCAAATCAAAGTTATAAAATGTATGAAAAGTCAAGTCATTGTGCATAATATTAAACCTGTGAGGCAAAAAGTTTTCATGAAGTTTACGTACCAGACCCAGTATGAATGATGTCATTTATTGTGTATTGCTAAAGATGAAAATTCACGAATGTAAGAGTCTTATTTATTTTATGATGTTTTTATATCATCCAGCTAAGAAATTAGCAGGACTAAGGCTCTGTTTGTTTACAAATATTATTATTTATACCCTTGAAACGATTACACTTTTTCCATTTTCCATTTAAGAAGAAAAAATCAGCCTCAAGCAATTTTTTAATTCTTAGTTAGTGAACAGCACATATTCTTCTTAACACCTCAGACCGTGGAATTCTCTAGGCCAGAATACTAGAGTAGGTAGCCATTCCCTTCTCCAGGGGATTTTCCCAACCGAGGGATTGAACCCAGGTGTCCTACATTGCAGGCAGACTCTTTACAGTCTGAGCCACCAGGGAAGCCCCTTTAAGATCTCACCCATATTTAAGTCTAGAGGAGAAAATGGCAACCCACTCAAGTATTCTTGCCTGGAAAATCCCATGGACAGAGGAGGGTGGCAGTTTACAGTACATGGAATTGCAGAGTTTGACATAACAAAAGTGACTGAGCATAGCAAAGTATACAATTAATTTGTACAGTTAGGGAAAATAAGTATTATTTGATACAAAATCATCTTCACTCACCAAGAAATTCTAAAATCCATCAATGAGAAATGATAAGGAACAAAAGAAAATTGTATTAAATTCATTCCTCAAAATAGTCTCAAATTCTTAAAAATTATTCTATGAAACTTTACTGAAATGGTTTATAACAATTTGAAAGAATTGAGAATAATTATAAGATTTAAAATTCTGTATCATGTATTACTGCTAATTTCAAAATGAAACATTAGTAAATTTAAGGAAAGTTAGAAGTTTTTGTTTTGCTTCAGTTCAGTTCAGTTCAGTTCAGTCACTCAGTCGTGTCTGACTCTTTGCGACCCCATGAATCACAGCACGCCAGGCCTCCCTGTCCATCACCAACACCCGGAATTCACTCAAACTCACATCCAGTGAGTCAGTGATGCCATCCAGCCATCTCATCCTCTGTGTCCCCTTCTCTTCCTGCCCCCAATCCCTCCCAGCATCAGATTCTTTTCCAATGAGTCAACTCTTCGCATGAGGTAGCCAAAGTAGTGGAGTTTCAGCTTTAGCATCATTCCTTCCAAAGAATACCCAGAACTGATCTCCTTTAGAATGGACTGGTTGGATCTCCTCGCAGTCCAAGTTTTGCTTAGTTTATTTTTAAAATTTTTGTTTTGTTGTGTACTTTTAAATAAAAAGGCCACTTACCCACAGAAGCTGAATTTTTACACAAATGTAAAGTTTGGTTAAAAAAAAAAAAGAAAAATAGCTGTTAGATTTGCAAAGAAAAAAATAAATGAATTATCCTGTAATTTGAAATAACTTTTTGTTATAATGAGCTACAATCTAAATAGAACTTATAATGTAACTATGTTTACTTGCAACTTACCCACTCCAGTACCCTTGCCTGGAAAATCCCATGGACTGAGGAGCCTGGTGGGCTGCAGTCCATGGGGTTGTGAAGAGTCGGACATGACTGAGTGACTTCACTTTCACTTTCATGCATTGGAGAAGGAAATGGCAACCCACTCCAGTGTTCTTTTCTGGAGAATCCTAGGGACGAGGGAGCCTGGTGGGCTGCCGTCTCTGGGGTAGCACAGAGTCAGACATGATGTGCTATTATTAGATATTATTTATTGTAGACTTCCCAACAGCTACTAGAAGCGCTTGCTGATAAAGCAAAGGAGAACATCACACCCCTAGATTCTTAGTAGATTCTTAGGAGGTTTTTGGCTTAGTGATTTTAATATAAATATTACAGAGTGAATGATTGGAGTCAGCTAGAACTGTTTAATGATAACTTTAGATTGGAAGGCACAAAATTGTAAGAGGATTGAAGTAATCCTTGGTGAACAGTCTGTTTCATATCCAGCAAATAAATATTTCTAAGCCAGCACACACACACGCACACACACACACACACACACACACACACACACACACACACACACATATATATATATATATATATATCACAGTAAGTGAGCCTGACCTCTGTATTGTTTAACGTTGAGCCAGGAGAGGATGGCTGATTCTTGTAGCACTTCCTACAGGCACAGGAGTTGCGTTGATTAGTTCTTTGTTCCTCACTTGGATCATTCTTCACCCTAAACTAGAAAATAAATCATTATGGTCTGGGTACATGATAAATCCAGGTTTACACATTTGTTTGATTTGTCATGGTCATAGATTTTCTGAGGGTAGGTATTTACATTCTTGTTCTTGCTAAAAAATCATTTTACCATTTTACATGATGGTGGGTGTACTGTAGCATTTAAGACTTGGGAGGTCACATTTGACCCTTAACACAACAAAAACTGAGAGAAGGGCTATAATTAGAGTTTTTAATCCTGGAGCCCAAATTTACTCCAAATGAAATGAAGAACAGATCCCATTTCTAACACAAAGAGCACATAGAAAGATTTATGGAAGTATTAAACAAATTACTTGCATTCTTGCTTCCTTTGATCATTTTCAAGATCACTTTAATAATCTCAGAGATCTCTCTGAAAGCATGGGATGTTTATTCCCTAAAAATAAATCAACTCACTAAACCAATATTACACGCAAAGTAGTTTGTTCGATTTCATAAACCTTTCAGGCAAAGCATTCTTGGGTCTTTGTGAAATTGCCTGATTCTCCTGCTATTCTCTGAACAAAGAGCATGATTCTTCCCACTTTCTAGGCCTTTCATAAAACATGATGTGGGAAGTCTTGGTGGCTGAAGAAAACTTCAAAATTTCCGTTCAGTGGTAAAATTTTTGAACTCATATCAAGACATAGTTGATTTTCTGTTGGGGATTAAAGGTCTCTTTGTCTTAAAGTGGAAATTCATGGGTAAAACTGAACCCTCGAAGCCCCAGAGGTCTGTGTTTTAGAAGAAGATAAAGAAGCAGGACAGAAAAAGCCTGGTGATTTTCCTTTGACAGTATACATTGTCAAGGAATCTGGACAGCCTAGTAATGATAGTTAACATTTGTACTTTGTGTGGGTGTCAAACATATAGCTGTTTCTTGTCTGTTCCTCAGTCTTTACAATAACCCTAAGAAATAGGTACTTCCATAACCACCAACTTACTGAGACAGAGTTAGTTTAAATAACTTCCAAGTATTTCTTAGCAAGTAGATAGTGATGATGGTGGTGGTTTCAAACCCAACCTCAGGAAACTTTTTAACCATTATAAAATATCACCAAGTCACTCAGTAGTGTCTGATTCTTCACAACCCCATGGACTGCAGCCTTCCAGGCTCCTCTGTCCATGGGATTTTCCAGGCAAGAGTACTGGAGTGGGGGTGCCACTGCCTTCTCCATCTCAGATAATAGATATGTTAATTCACTTGAGGAATTCCTTTCACAATGCATATATCAAGCCATCACGTTGTACACGTTAAATATATTACAATTTTGTATGCCTTCCATAAAGTTAGAATAAAATAAAATAATCACCTCTTAAAAGTCAGTAGGACTGTAAGGAATTTCCCTGGTGGTTCAATGGTTAAGACTCCATGACCCCTTGCTTCCAAAACAGGGAGCACAGATTTGATCCATGGTTGGAGAACTAAGATCCTGCATGCCATAAGGAGCAGTCAAAAAAAAAAAAAAGTTAGTAGGACTTTAAAAGAAAATAAAAGTTAAAGCCAATCTTTGCAAGCCTTTATAAAATTTATTTTGCCTAGAAATTTAAAATCAAAAGTCTTAAAATATCTATTCAGTATGATGGACTTTTGGAGGCAAAAGAAAATCTGAATATTCTGAAAATCCAGAAAATCTGAATACTATATAGATGTACTATTTTTCTAATGAATTAAACTGTAAATATATCAGAAAGAGTAATTAATAGACTTTTCAGTAACTGTGTTTATGAATTTCTGATCTATATAAAAAGTATGCTTTAATGTGGAGCTTTATATTAGGCTACATTTGTTTCGACTCCATTTAGTGTGAAATAAAGTTGGACAGAGCTTGACAGCTAGTTTTTGAATGATTCTAACCAAATTTCACTAAATTGTGAAATTGATTAGCCAGTTATTCATATAGCTAAATTCTATGTTGAGCTTTTTTTATATACTGAAAATAATTATTTGCTTTATTATCTTAGCTGATGAAGTTTTTGTTTACTCTAGGTCTGGGGTCTTCATAAGCGAAAAAAAAAAAAACAACAGCTAAATGAAGCATTTGCTTTTTTAAGAACATTTTAAATGAAATGAAGTTCAGGTTCACCTTGAAACATCAAACATCATTTCTAATTATTTGGTTTTTCTTCAACCTTAATTGGAAAATTGATCATTTAAAAAATGTATTTGAAGTGTAAAGAAATGTGATCCATGGAGAAAAGAAAAGTACTACATACTGGGTTTGAAGCTTCGTGAAAGTCTTAACAAGATGCTTAGTCATACTTTAAGAATCATGTGCCCAATACTTCGGATCAGAGCTTAAAGAAAAAGACATTTTTAATCAGTTATTTTGGCTGTTAAAATGAAATGTGGGAGTGGAGAAGGAGAAATAAGAGGTAGAAGAAAGAATTGAAAAGAAATACTTCCATGCCTAACTTGGAAAGCAATCTTTTTCATTACAAATAAACCTTACTAGACATTCATAGGGAGAAGGCAATGGCACCACACTCCAGTACCCTTGCCTGGAAAATCCCATGGACAGAGGAGCCTGGTAGGTTACAGTCGAAGGGGTCGCAAAGAGTCGGACTGAGATGACTGAGAGACTTCACTTTCACTTTTCACTTTCATGCATTGGAGAAGGAAATGGCAACCCACTCCAGTATTCTTGCCTGGAGAATCCCAGGGGCGGGGGAGCCTGGTGGGATGCACAGAGTCGGCCACAACTGAAGTGACTGAGCAGCAGCAGCAGTATACATTCGTAACTTAGTATTGGCTGAAGTTAAGGCTTCATATCAATATGGCAGCTATTTTGAAGTTGGTAGATTTCAAAGTTTTGCAGCCTATTAAATACTTGTTTAAGAAAAATTGAAATGCCAACTGTATAAAGATGCCCTGACTTTGAGAAATGTAATCTGCCTGCAGTGCAGGAAATGCAGGAGACACGTGTTAAATCCTTGAATCTAGAAGATACCCTGGAAGAGGGAATGGCAATCCAATCCTGTATCCTTGCCAGAAAAATCCCATGGACAGAGGAGCCTGGCAAGCTATAATCCATGGGGTCTCAAGGAGCTAGACATGACTGAAGAGGAATGAGCATATACAGAACGATCAATATGCTAAACTGGCATTTACAAAAGGACAGAACTTGATCTAAACACAGATTTTTATGACAAGGGCTAAGTAAGAAAAAGGGAAATTAGCAGAAGTGTTCCTAAATCTTTGCTTGATTTCTATAGTAAAAGGTATGCACTCTTTCAAGTTGTATAATTACGCTTAAAGAAATACCAATCAGGAAATTAATGATAAAGTAAGAAAGCATAACTATATACTCTTAGGAGTAGATAACAGATTTTCTTTTAGATGTTCAAATTAATATTCATGTTGAGTACAAAGTAAATATATCAATTGTTATTGAAGTCTTTGAAATATAGTATTTTAATCCAGTGCACATTAACATGCATATATATCCTAAAATGTGAATTTTAATGGAGATTTATATAGATAATATAAAAGGCAAGCTAGAAAAATTAGATATGCTAGTTCATATTCATGTTTAAATAATACAACTTTTTTATTTTTAATTGGCACATTTTAATTTTCAGATGTCATCACAGGTAGAATAATCTTTTTGTTTCTTCTGGTGGTTAGAGGAATACTACAATATGTTGTATTAAAAAGGAACTCACCAGATGAAGTTTCATGATGTTCATACATAACATTTTGGGAGTTATGATACACTAGCTATTTACCTTTATGCATTCTGATATTTTAGGACATAGCCCACTAGGTTCCTCTGTCCATGGGATTTCCCAGGCAAGAACATTGAAGTGGGTTGCCATTTTCTTCTCCAGAGGATCTTCCCAACCCAAGGATCAAACCAGGTCTCCTGCATCTCTTGAATTGGTAGCCAGATTCTTTACTAGCTGCTCTGCCTGGGAAGCCAAATATTTCACTAGTTTTAACAATTCACTTATTTTTTAGTCCACTTTATGTAATTATAACATTTTTATTTTCTGTTAAAATTGATAACTTTCTTAACAGCTTTATTTAAATATTATTACCTTTCAAAATTATTTGCAATGAGATAGTGATCTTTATAAAGAAATTATTATTGAATATTGAACTCTATTTGTTTGGTTCCCTTAATTTTCAAGTGTTGAATCAGACTCAGAAGAGAAAACAACAAAATTCCAAGTTCTTTTTAGAAGCCCATTATAGTTTGCCAAAAAGTCAAAGTACTCAACATTAACTTGAATAAAGCGAATTTGAATGACTGTTGAACCATTCATGGAATAAAACTTGAGGTGAAAATGGAGGATAATTCTGTGAGTGTTAGGAAGAATAGTTCCTGGAGTTAGTTACTTAATGCAGTTACTTAAGTTTAATTAGTATATATGTGTGTGAAGGCTAAGGGAAAACATTTTTCAGTTCTGTTAGGACAAGAAGAAAAAGGGGAGAGGTGCAGATAGCCATCCAAGAAACAGATGCTAAAATAAGCAGACTAAGTATCTGGAGTGAGTGCTAAACATTTAACTAAAACCAGCTAGGAGAAAGCATTGCAGTTGTTTTGGGTCTTGTTTCCTATACTAGATGGTTGAGTTACCTGGGTCAGAGTAGTTTCAAGATTAAGTGCCAATATGAAATAAATGGGCTTCCCTGGTGGCTCAGGTGGTAAAGAATCTGCCTGCAAAGCAGGAGACCTGACTTCAGTCCCTGGTTTTGGAAGATCCCCTGAAGGAGGAACTGGCAACCCACTCTGGTTTTCGTGCGTGGAAAATCCCATGGACAGAAGAGCATGGCAGACTACAGTCCATGGGATCACAAAGAATCAGACACGACTGAGTGACTTTCACTTCACTTCATGAAATAAATATATTTTTGTTTTAAAAAAAAACTTACATTATTAAAAATTGTTTCCAGAAGCAATCTTTTAATTGGGATATGGAATTCAGTTCAGTCACTCAATCATGACCAACTCTGCAACCCCAAGTTCTGCAGCAAGCCAGTCCTCCCTGTCCATCACTAAAACTGCAACCTACTCAATCTCGTATCCACTAAGTCAGTGATGCCGTCCAACCGTCTCATCCTCTGTCGTCCCCTTCTCCTCTCGCCTTCAGTCTTTCCCAGCATCAGGGTCTTTTCAAGGGAGTCAGTCCTTCACATCAAGTGGACAAAGAATTGGTGTTTCAGCTTCAGCATCAGTCCTTCCAATGAATACTCAGGATTGATCTCCTCTAGGATGGACTGGTTGGCTTTTCTTGCTGTCCAAGGGACTCTCAAGACTCTACTCCAACACCGCAGTTCAAAAGCATCAGTTCTTTGGTGCTCAACTTTCTTTATAGTTCAACTCTCACATCCATATGACTACTAGAAAAATGATAGCTTTGACTAGATGGACCTTTGTTGGCAAAGTAATGTCTCTGCTTGTTTAATATGCTGTATAGGTCGATCATAACTTTTCTTCCAAGAAGCAAGTGTCTTAATTTCATGGCTGCAGTCACCATTTGCAGTGAGTTTGAAGCCCCCAAAATAAAGTCTCTCTGTTTCCATTGTTATCCACCTATTTGCCATGAAATGATGGGACCAGATGCCATGATCTTAGGTTTCTCAATGTTGAGTTTTAAGCCAACTTTTCACTCTCCTCTTTCACTTTCATCAAGAGGCTCTTTAGCTCTTCTTCACTTTCTGCCATAAGTGTGGTGTCATCTGCTTATCTAAGGTTATTGATATTTCTCCCAGCAGTCTTGATTCCAACTTGTGATTCATCCAGCTTGACATTTCGCATGATGTTCTCTGCATATAAGTTAAATAAGCAGGGTGACAAAATAGAGGCTTGACATAATCCTTTCCTGATTTGGAACCAGTCTGTTGTTCCATGTCCAGTTCTAACTGTTGCTTCTTTACCTGCATACAGATTTCTCAGGAGGCAGGTCAGGTGGTCTGCTAAAGCATCTGTGCTCATTAAATATTTCACTTAGGTAGAAAGAGCAGAAACCTCATCTCTGACTTACCTCAGGGCCTTTGCACAAACTATTCCCTCTGCCTGGTACTCTTCCTCTGGTTAATGCCTGTTAGTCCCTGGAATCTTAGATTTTTCTCTACATTCCCCTACAAAGCATAGATTAGTTTTCCTGTCATTTTCTCTTATAATATTTTCTCTTGTAATTGCTCATACTTCTCTGGCACTTTACTTCATAAGTAAAGTGAAAGTCTTTCAGTCGTGTCCAACTCTTTGCAACCCCATGAACTATACAGTCCATGGCATTCTCCAGGCCAGAATACTGGAGTGGGTAGCCTTTCCCTTTTCCAGGAGATCATCCCAACCCAGGAATCCAACCAAGGTCTCCCACATTGCAGGTGGATTCTTTACCAGCTGAGCTTCAAGGGAAGCCCAAGAATACTGGTGTGGGTAGCCTACCCTTTCCATATGTGTAATTATGGGCTCATTTTTGAGATTGTTTTTAAGTCAGTTTTTCCGATTTGTAAATGCCAGCAGTGTATCAGACATACTATTTTAAATTATATGAGGCTCTGTCTAATCTCTTATTTAATAAATGATAGTCATTAAATTATTTAAAAAGGGAAGAAATTAGTCTAAATTTTTATACCTGGATATTTTATTGTTACGGATTTTTAAGCAACAAAGTTCTACACAGTTTGTTAAATTGTTCCTATCTTTATAAGAGATGAATTAATCATTTCTATGATTTTCCTTCTGCTTTGAAGAAAGATGTTCACTCTCCCAGAAATGTTAGGATGTATGCTGGTTGAACACCAGCATGATAATTGTCTAACCTTTTCTATTGCAAAGAGCTCATTAGGAAATCAGAACATTAAATTGAGAATATTTACTGACAAGATTTATAAATTTGATCTATCCCAGCTGTGGTTTTAGTAAAATGCTGATTTACAAGTAATGGCCTAAATGAGCCTCACTATTTTACGAACATCTTTTTAGGTAGAAAAGCACACTACCTAATAGTACCATGTTAGAATATTCTCATATCTCATTAGGTTTTTGATATGTAAATATAGTTTGCATTTGGAATAATAAGTCCCTGACATCAGAAATACATAATGGCCACAGAATAATCTTGCTTTTACACATTTGTAAGCAACTGATGAATTTTAATATGGCTTGTACATATATTTTTCCCCAAATCTCTAATGGGTCAGAAGCTGGTTGCACAAGTTTGCTAAGGGAAAATGATAAATAATACGGAATTGTTACACTCATTTTCCTAAAATATTTTATGTTTTGCTTTAACATTTGAGTCTCTTATTTTTAAGGAACTTTTGTAGTAGGTACACCGTTTTTAAAATATGCAAATAAAAATTAAAGGGTCACAGTAATGATAAGAATTTGTGGAAACTGTACATTGTGTTGTAAAGCAGACAGGAAGAGTATGTCTCTAATGTGTTCATTGTGGACTGGGAATGAGAAGAAGCATAATTGCATTTCACTTGTTGATTGTGTCCTTGTAAAACTTTTCTAGGTAAAATTGTATGGCAACATAGTTTTTTTTTTTTTAATTTATTTATTTATTGAAGGATAATTGCTTTACAGAATTTCGTTGTTTTCTATCAAACCTCAGCATTGATCAGCCACAGGTAGACATATATCCCCTCCATTTTGAACCTCCCTCCCATCTCCTTCCTACCCTACCCTCCTAGGTTGACACAGAGCCACTGTCTCCTTTACATATGGTAATGTAATTTTGACAACATAGGTTTTAAGACAAATTTCTTTCAGAATAAAACCTCACTGTATAATATAAGAAATAGATTATATTTCTGGTTCATGTAAAAATCTTCTCTGTTTTACCTGTACCTTACAGTCTGTTGTTCAGAGGAAGTGGAGCACATTGTGTCAGAAATTCTTTCACTGATTCGAAGAGAGAGAATATAGACTAGACTGAAATTTGCTTATAGTCATCCAGCTATCATAAAAGTTGTCTCATGATGCCCCCTCCCTGCTGAGGAGGGTATTTCAGGTTAGTCTCTACCCTTCCTGTCTTTTTCCTGACACTTCTAGACCTGTAGTTGTGATGAACTGTTTGTATTACCCAGGACATAGAACCCTTACTCTCCATCACTCAACTGTAATGATACAAAGTTCACCTGCTTCTTGGTATTATGGACTGAATGTGTATGTCCTCTTGAAATTAATATTTTAAGAGCAGAATCCCCAATGTGACCATATTTGGATATATAGCCTATAGGAGATGAACGTGCAGACTCAAAGTCTTCGATGCTCAGTCATGTCTGACTCTTTTTGACTTCATAGACTGTAGCCCACCAGGCTCCCCTGTCTGCAGAGTTCTCCAGGCAAGAATACGGGAGTGGGTAGCCATTCCTTTCTCCAGGGGATCTTCCTGACACAGGGATCAAACCTGGGTCTCTTGCATTGCCACCAGATTCTTGAGCATCCAAGCCACCAGGAAAGCTCTGGTAATTAAGTTTAAATAAGGTCATGGAGGTGAAGCCTTGATTCAGTAGAGTTGGTATCTTTATAATAAGAGACAGGAAAACACTCTCTTTCTGCCTCCCTCTCCTTCTCTCTCTCCTCTGGCACACTAGAGGTCACAAGAGCACGTAATAAGATAGCAGCCACCTAGAAGCCAAGAAAAGAGGCCTCAGAATAAAATCTACCTTGACAGTACATTGATCTTGTATGTCCCACCTCTAGAACTTTAGAAAATAGATTACTACTGTTAGGCTATCCAGTCGATGGTATTTTGTTATGATGCTGCTGCTGCTGCTGCTAAGTTGCTTCAGTCGTGTCTGACTCTATGCGACCCCATAGACAGCAGCCCACCAGGCTCCACCGTCCCTGGGATTCTCCAGGCAAGAGTACTGGAGTTGGTTACCATTAGCTTTTCCAGTTTTTTTGTTGTTGTTATGGTAGCCTAGCCAACTAATATAATTAGTTTGCATATTCTTTAGAACTAAGATGGTTAAACTAAGATAAAGCCTCTGGAATTCTCCTGACTTTCCACTCAGGCAAAATCTATTTCTCCCTGCTTTGTACTCCCATGAGACTTGCATACAACTATATTATCCAACTATGTGGTTTATTATTGTAATTATTTATTAATTTATATTTTTCCTTTGGGGTTGTTATGAACCTAAAAACACCAAGCTGAGTCTTATACAAATGAAGAAAGGAAAGAAGGAAGGAAAGAGGGAGGAGGGAAAGCGAGAGAAGAGTCAGGAAGGCAAGAAAGAACAGATGGAAGAAAAAAGGAAAGCAGAACCTGGCAAGTAGGAAATCTGTGATATAATCAGAACCTGGCAAGTAGGAAATCTGTGATATAATCAGCCTCACCATCATCATAGATTTGTAATATGTATGACAATTAGATCCCCTGTATATCTGAGAGAATATAATTCTAAACATTTAAGTGTGTCATATTCTCTTACTGGGCAGTGTGTAGCTTTGTCCCTATCCCTAGTGTAACGTCTCTAGATTTTTATAAAGATGGAAAAAGACTGATTGAAATCATCATTTACAATTTTGAGGAGAGAAATATTGTCCAATAAATATTAAATATTTTCGTGTATCACAGGCAAGTGATGATACATGTTTTTCCAGAAAGCTTTATATATAGGCATTATGTCTTTTGAATACTGAAAGCTATTAAAATATCTGGAAGAGAATATTCCAAATTTTTTCAGGCATATTATGGAATTTCACGAAATACAATCTTGATGGATCTTGGATATTAGTGCAGTCCCTTATTTTTTTGATGTGAAAACAAGGCCTGGAAGGTTAGATGATTTACCCAAAGACCCCCAGCTCTCAGGTTTACCCAGAGAGAAGGCAAGTAAGCAAGTGTTCCAACTCCCTGTAAGTGGGCCTACTGCCCGCTGAGAATGTGCTGATTTTAATTTTCATGAGTCTAAAGTTGTCGTTAGGCAAGCTTAGAAAATGTGTTCAGTGAGCAAACTTGCTTCCTGTTAAAAAAAAAATTATCCAAATTATCAGGTAGATGATTCTAGAATTATTTTAATTAAAGGCAATGGAGAAAAAAATTAGACACTTAGATGGGTTTCTTGGACTCATAAAATTAAAGAGTCTCTTCTGTCAATATGTTAGGTTAGAGGTAATTCCTGTAAATGTGAATGTAAATTAACTGTGTTAATCCCCATGCATATTAATTACAAAATAAACCTTTACTACATTATCTTTTATTTCCATGGCAGAAGCTCCTATTTTTTAAGAGAGAGAAAAAATAAGAATACTTCTCTGAAGTCGGCATATTTTAAATCTCCTCTTTGATTCTTACTGGCTCCAGACACTGATATATAATTACTCTTTGATAAACGTTTTGCCTCAGTTTATTCCATTTTTATAAAATGATAATATACCTAAAGGACTCTTAGGTGGCAACATCCTGGGGAAGTGAGTAAATCTCTAAGGATTCCTGCTTGTACATATACTTAAAGAGGCAGAGGCAAATACACTTCTAGCCTCTCAATAGGAAAATGTGAGTTAGTTGTTTGGAGCAGTTAGTAATGATTTTGGATTTTTGTCCAATTTTTTGATAGAAGTTAAAAATCTAATGGTAAACTGTTCATCTTCTGGCAGATCCTTAACTTCCAACTTTAATTTGCAATTTGACTACTTACATGATTAACAGCTTATAAACTATAATAGTAATCATTTTCTATTTAAGAAATTAGGAGAATCTTCAACCACAAATCCCTGAAGTTAGGTATGATTCAGGATTTCTTACCTCAACTAAATTTGAAATTAATCACTGAACTAATTAGTTACATATATTTAATAGCCCATAATTTAATCTTCTGTCTTCAGGGCAAGAAATTATTTAAAGTGCCCCAAGTGGACATAGACTATAACTAACGAGATAGAGTTTAGAAAGAAAAAAAAGACTATCAAGGAAAAAAGGTTTATGTAGAATTTATTGGGATGTCATTGATGGAGACAGATATAAGCACTAAGAATATGTAATTTGAGCTAGGACTCAAATAGTATTTAATAAAGAATAAAACTCTATTATTCTACAAATTTAATAATTATTCTTTTTTTTTTTTCTTTAGGATTTACTGGTTCAAATGCAGTACTTATGCATTACTTACAGAATTAGTCTCTTGAAGTCATGCTTGAAAATGACATATATTTTGTAGTGATAGGTAACTTCTTGGTCTAAATTTTAAAAGCTAAAGATTAGTATTAGCTTGTGTGTCAGACTAAGTTATTTTGAATATCTTAAAAGATAAGCATTTCTAAATTTAAAATATAGAGGATATTCCTGTCTGCATTTTAGAGATGGCACCTATAAAAATTTTATAACTGGCTTAAACTCACACTCTTACAAGTGGTAGCTGGTGGTTCCAAAATGACTCCAGAGTAGACCATTGCACCTCTATATACTTTCTACACAAACATTCATGGAACAACAGCAGGGGCATCCTCTAGGAGCTTGTTAGAAATTCACAGTCTAAGCCCAACCCATGTCTAATGATTCAACATTTGAAGAACATATGGAGCAAGGTCTCCTCTCTCTTTTTGACCTTCCCTAAATTCTTCTGGTTAGTGGTAACTTGCTAGTTCTGAGTTCCTTAGCAGGACCTCTGTTCAGGATAACATATGTAAGTAGTTACTATGGAGTCTATCAGTGTTTTCCCCAACAGAATCACTGCGCGTATACATGCATGTGTACTCAGTCATGTCAGACCCTTTGGGTCCCATGGACTGAAGTCCTCCAGGTTTCTATGTCCATGGGATTTTCCAGGCAAAAATGCTGGAGTGGGTTCTCATTTCCTCCAATTGAACTGTGTCTCCTGCATTGACAAGCAGATTCTTTACCACTGAGCCACCTGGGAAGCCCCAACAGAATCACAGAAGATGTTGGTGAGGCAGATTATTGCTTCATTCCCCCAGAGTTTCTGATTTCTGTAGGTGGGGGTGAGATCTAAGAATTTGCTGAGAATTTGTTTCTAACAGGTTCACAGTGATGCTCTTGGCTACTGAACTAGGATCCACAATAACAAGTCACTCTCGTGTTTCCTGATTTCATCTATGTTGATTACCAATGGTATTTCCCAAATTAATTTAATTAGTCATTAAGTAAGGCTTCAGGCTATCCAAGAAATCTCATTCTATAGAAGAAAACCCCAAATCTACAAAGTTAGAGAAATGATTCCAAACTGAGTTTTGGAGTAATTATAACCGAGCTTGAACAAACTTCAGAATTTGAAGAACAACTAGAATTTTTAACACAAATATTCAGATATTCTCTTCAGTCATTCATTCTGTTTATTCTTCCATAGAGGACATCAATTCCATATTAAGCAAAAATGCTCTCATAGATTTGTACTGATTGTTTCCTCAAATGTAGTTCTTATTGTTTAACAATATTCTAGTGTTGTTCTTAACAACATTTTAATTCTTATTGAATTTTTTGAATACAAGACCTGCAATGTGCATATGACTTTTAATATACTGAGGTAAAGCCAAAATATTTTACTTGTAGAGTCATAGAATTTTGAGACCATTAGGATTTATCTTGGCCATGTATTTCACAGATGAATGCAATCTGGTGAATCATAGAAACAACAGACCATAGAGCTAGTCCTACAATTGAAATATAATGAGATAATAATGAGATAATTTCAACCTGTATTTCCTAAATCCTAGCCATTTTTTTTATCACAATGTAATTTACTATATTGAATGACAACTTGCTTGTGTTGTCATAGAATTTTTTAAAATTATATTTAAAAGTTATTAAATCTGTATCAAAATAAAAGTTACAGTGTTACAATAGATGGGACTGAAACAGAATAGGACACTATGAGGCTTCCTGAGTACAAATGTCTTTTTATGTCCCCAGTTTTTGTTTTTGGAAAAAGGCTTCAAGCCTCCATACCTTCCCTGAGCTTCTAATTAGGGAAATTAAGAGAATGTAGAAACAAAGAACAGTCTAGAAGCAGTACTGCAGCAATGGGGCAGGGTTGTGGATCCTGCTCAAGAAATATTCATAACAATGTGTCTTTGAGGTCTTCTTCAGGAACTGAGGTCCTCACCTAGGTGGAAGATGGTGACTTCAGGCTGAGCACAAGAGTCCTGAGACACCTACTGTTATCTCATCACCAGCCATTCAGAAGAGTTATACACACCTCAGCCCTCACCCCAAGTTTTGCCTATGAAAACTCCCTGAAAATCACTGGAGATGTTGGGATTTGTGTGCCTGAGTCACCTATTCTCTTTGACTCATGAACTTGCAATCTGTAATAATTTTGGCAAACTCACCAGACAACAGAATACCTGATAAAGATTAGAAAAAAAAAAGATGTGCTAATAATACATGTAATATCATCTTATACCAAAAATGGCTCTCATAACTTTAAATATTCCTATTAACAAATTCAAGATTCAAGAAATTATCAAATTGACCTGAACAACCCTAATTTTAAAGAAAGACAAGTAGTAGGAAGTTACAACATTACTTCTTAGTAAAGTATTTTTGCAGCACAAAGAATGATAGCAATGGCAGATTATCTGAGTCCACATAATAAACAAAATATTTGTTCAAGTTATGAATATAGTTGGGCATTGAATGTTCTAAACAACAAGAATTATATTGGAAAGAATTAGTGTCTCTTTTTCTTTTCCTCTCTCTTCTTCTCTCTCACTTTTAGTCTTATAAAGTACATTAGGGATACTTAATAGAAATTTCTGGAAAACAGCAAAACAACAAATATTGCAAACAGTAAGTGGAATGCCATTTATGCCTTTACAAATCCAGGAAAGGCTAGTCTATAATAGGCTGTCTATGTTCTTCCAAAGAGATTATGTTATTCACCTCTTGGAGAGAGCATGTTAGTCGATAGTGTTGACAATAATTGTAAGTGATTCTGTGATATAATTCATAACTGGTCGGTTAAATTCAGTTCAATTGCTTAGTCACGTCCAACTCTTTGCAACCACATGGATTGCAGCACTCCAGCCTTCCCTGTCCATCACCAACTCCCAGAGCTTACTTAAACTCATGGCCATGAGTTGGTGATGCCATAACTGGTCATCAAGTCAAGTGAGGGCCATAACTGGTCACTCAAATATTTTTATTTTAATAAGAAAATGACCATAAATGTCATAGAAAAGAGAAATGTGCACTATTTTAGTAGGTTGTTTATGAGAAATGACTGCTGTTGCTCTTGTAAGCATTAGTTACAAGACCCTAGTCTGAATTCTTATTTGTAGGAATCTAATTAGTTGGAAAATAAAATTTGAAGGAGAAATATTAGTATTTGTAGTTTCTTTTATTTCTTGATTATCTTATTTGTAAAGCAGCCAGTATTGTTAGATAGTGAGGGATATGGAAGCAAGCAAAAGACAGTATAGCTCAGAAAGAAATTGGCTAAGAGAACAAAGAAACATGCGGCATAATACCTGGTCTGACAATAGCAACTGAAGGTAATAAAGGAAAATAATTTAAAACGTTTTCAAAACTGAAACTACAGTGTAAGCAGTCTTTTAATAACTGGTTATGATAAGAAATATTCTAGTACAATCCTAGACCAAAGTTAATACACAGGAGAATTGTTAAAACACTCTCAAAGCTGAAACTACAAATAATACAGACTTTTTCTGTAAGACTAAACCCTCCCTGAAAATATAACAAATGTTAATTATTTTATCTATCTGCCTGTGTAGAAACCTATATATGTGTATATGTGCAAATATTTATAATTATGCATCAAATTCATTTCAATGAAATTTATCATCTTTACTGAAGCAGTCTTGCTAAAATAAAAAAAAAAATCAATCATAATCTCCTGTTCTTCTTTACCTCTTGAGATGACCATCTTCCTAAATCCAGCTTTATCTGTAAAAATCTGAACTCAAAATCTGCTCAACCCACAAATGTCTTACTTTTTTGTTTTGTCTGTAAATCTGTCTGACCACTCCACAAAAGGTCTTGACCCTAAAGCATCTGTGTTGGTTTCACTAAATTTAATGATTACTTTTATAATCATTTCCTATCATTCTTAATCTGACTGAATTTTCATTTTATGATCTTGGTAATATGTGAATTTTTAACATATTTAGGTAACAAATGATCAGTTTTTCTTTTCTTTTTCTGTTCAAACAATTCAATATGAATTTTTAAAGATATCCATAATATCCACTAATTCAGAAATTTTAAATGATGTGATGCCTTCAAAAGTATTAATAGATTTGTATAAACTTTCTTTGCAAATATTTTATTCCTTTAATGAATACATTATTATTATGCAAAACATTCTAGGCAGTAATATGGAATATAGGTATGAATAAAGTAGACAAAAATTCACTTTCTAGTATAGGAAAACAGACAAAAATTAAAATATATATTATCTTAATTAATGATAATTACAATTGATAATAAAAAAGAGCCTAAGGATTATGAGAAATAGTTTTTATAATTTTAGGTGGAGTGTACACGGAAAGTCTCAATGATGAGATAAGATTTAAGTAAAGTCCTGAGAAGGGAGCTATGTTCATAGGTAGAAGTATGTATACCTGTGCATCTGTGGCTGGGAAATATGATGGACACATAGGCTTAAAACCTCATGAGCTGGGGCTGAATGTGAAAGTTAATCCTTTCTATACCCCAAGGCTGAAAACTAGGATGGGTGAATTTCTCAATAGACAGTTAAAATAATGCCTAAAAGTCTACATAATGTATTTGATTCTAGCTATATTACATTCTGGAAAAGACAAAACTATGGAGATAATAAAAAGATCAGTAGTTGCCAGGGACTGCAAAGAAGGAGAAATGAATAGACAGAAGGCAGAAAATTTTAAGGTCACTGAAAGTATTTTGCATGATACTAAAAATGGTAGACACGTGTAGTTATACATTTGTTTAAAACCTTTAGAACATTTAACACCAAGAGTGAATCCCAGGGTAAATTATGGGCTTTGGGCTATGACTGTATGAGAGCAAACAGTATTAGGGAACTCTATGTGTTCCACTCAGTTTTTCTGTGAACCTAAAACTACTCCAAAAATATATATTTTAAAATATGTAAACCATTGAAAGATACTTTCTCCCTAAAAATAATGCTAATGATAAAGAAAGGAACAGAAAATTAACAACAGTTAATTGCTAGCAGACAATTAACAAAAGCTCACTATTATTAAAAGAAAATTGGAGAACATTTTTCTTTATCAAATATGATTGATAATTTATTTTGGATATATATATATATATATATTTATTTTTTTTAATTTAGCTTTTAAGTGCAAGCACAGACTCTGCCTGGAGTGCAGGCGACCTAAGTTTCACCCCTGGGTTGAGAAGATCCCCTGGAGAAGGAAATGACTATTCATTCCACTATTCTTCCCTGGGAAATTCCATGGACAGAAGAGCCTGGAGGGATACAGTCAGTCCACAGAATCGCAGAGGGGGACATGACTAAGTGACTAATACACACACACAGACTCTATCACTCTAAACTCGTCTTGTGTATTATAGATTCATACTAAATATTTTAATTATTCATATAAATCATTGGGAGAATTAGCATATGCAGCTTGTCTCTCCAATACAGAAATATTAACTTAAGATTTTAAAATCTTGGTCAATTAGTATTTTAATTAATTTAATTCACTTATTAAAAAGAAACTCAGAGCATTTTTTTGTGTGTTTTGGAAAAATCAATTGTTATACTGAAGCAAATGACCATTTATTCACCAACAGTTAGATATGCAGTCCATAATTTCATATTCTAGTATTGAAGTATACAGTTAAATATTTAGCTTACAGCCTGATTTTGGATGCCATTTCTATTGGCATTGAAAAATGGAACTTAAGCTTGAAATTGATACAAAAAATGATTAAGAAGAAATTTAAGAAATATTTTATATGACAGTGTAGCAAGAAGGCTAGAGAAAATTATTCTTTGATATAATTATTTCATTTTTTTGTTCTTTTGTAAGCATAAAATTTTTATATATGTTATTAATGTCCTTTCCTTTCAATGAATACTCCAGGAAGAAGTATTGTTGAGAAAACAAAATACTTGCTGCTGTGTTGTGGTAGAAAGATTAACATAAATTGAAGGTTTTCTTTTTGGACAGCTTTTCTTTTGTGTGTCCTCAGATAATATACTGGTTTCCATCTTCAAGGTGGAATTTTGGTTGAAAAGAATAGCAAATATCTTTAGATAGAATGCAAGTTCTTATATGGACATAACAAATAAGTAACTTCTTGTGCATAAGTTAACATATTCATAAAATTACATCTGAGTTACAATACATTATTATCTCTTCTCATTTTAATATCATCATTGTCATCTTCTAAAGAATCACTAGTTACTGAACACTTCATGGTTATAGCTGTCAGTCTCCAAGGGAAAGGCTATTAAGGGTCTCTTTACTTCACTTCTCCTGGTCCCTCCTTGCTCTACTTCTATTCAAGTCCCATTGCTTAAAAACTTGTTTCTTGAGAAACAGTGGTGAGTACAAGAGTGCGTTACCTACTCTCATGATGATCTTATTGTAGTAGGGGGAGAGACAGAGATTAATCAGGTAATAATGCAGGTATATAATTAAAATGGGGTAAGTGTAATGAAGAGAAATTATAAAGAGCAATAATAAAGTTTTGTGTGGTTTGGGACAGTATTGTTTCTTAAGAACCTTTCAGTTTTAAAACTTTATATAGAGTAATTAGATAATCTTGGATGCAGTGGGAGAGATACTTGAATGGTGTGTAGAGACAAAGAAACCTCGTCCAGCTCCTCTTACCCTATTCCAGAGATAACTTTATTTTCTGCCTTCATTTAGGAGAAGGCTTGAGGATAGCATGTTACAGTATTAATTTACTTGGTTTCTCACAATGTCCTGAATTTAAGACTCTGCCTTCTCTTTATGACTTCTAGGAGAGACCTCCATGTCACTACTAAATTGAGCCCAAGGTTTATTTTTCTGAACAGTACTATTGGAAGTGTCTGAACAGTTATAACCTGTTCATAGTACATTACATTTTTTCATCTGTATGATATTGCTTCATGAAAATATTCATTGTGTCATTGAACCTGCTCTTTCATATTACTGTTCTTTCTCACGTGGTGAAAATCAAAGTCCCTCAGTCGTGTCTGATGCTTTGCAACCCTGTGGACTCTGCAGTCCATGAAATTTTCCAGGCCAGAATACTGGAGCGGGTAGCCTTTCCCATCTCCAGGGGATCTTCCAGACCCAGGAATTGAACCGGAGTCTCCTGCATTGCAGGCAGATTCTCTAGTTGAAATACTAAAATATTATCTCTCTCAGAGATCCTGCCATTCATTCTTCTTTCATTTCAGGCATAATGCTAATTACTGGAGGCCAGATTATCTACTAGAACTTCTAGGAAGCCTTCCTTGATTCCTGTAGGGAAATTTCATTATAAGATTATTGAGTATCATATATTGAGTGCTTTCTTTGTATGAGCCTCTATGCTAAGCATTTTTTTTCATTTCTTTGAAAGCATCAGTTCAGTTCAATTCAGTTCAGTCACTCAGTTGTATCCAACTCTTTGTGACCCCATGAATTGCAGCACGCCAGGCCTCCCTGTCCATCACCCACTCCCAGAGTTCACTCAGACTCATGTCCATCGAGTCAGTGATGACATCCAGCCATCTCATCCTCTGTCGTCCCCTTCTTCTCCTGCCCCAAGTCCCTCCCAGCATCAGAGTCTTTTCCAATGAGTCAACTCTTTGCATGAGGTGGCCAGAGTATTGGAGTTTCAGCTTTAGCATCAGTCCTTCCAAATAACACCCAGGACTGATCTTTAGAATGGACTGGTTGGATCTCCTTGCAGTTCAAGAGACTCTCAAGAGTCTTCTCCAACACCACAGTTCAAAAGCATCAATCCTTGGCAGCACTCTGAAAGCGTGCAACAATCTAAAAAGGTGCAACAACACTATGAAATGATTCTTCTTATTGTTATTCTTATTTCACAAGTAAGGAATTTGCAACCCATAGCTGGTGCATAGCTAGATCAGAATATAACTCTTAGGTGTGTAATTCTAGAAACACAATTCCTAACTATCACATGACCCTTCTTCATTTTCAAAACACTTGACTTATTATCTCAGAGTAGCGCTTAATTCATTGTATGCTTAGCATATATAATTAATGCATGCTTAATTCATTAAATATGAAATTACTGTCATCAAGACACGTATTGGTGCTGCTGCTGCTAAATCACTTCAGTCGTGTCCGACTCTGTGTGACCCCATAGACAGCAGCCTGCCAGGCTCCCCTGTCCCTGGGATTCTCCAGGCAAGAACACTGGAGTGGGTTGCCATTTCCTTCTCCAATGCATGAAAGTGAAAAGTGAAAGTGAAGTCAGTCAGTCGCGTCTGACTCTTAGCAACCCCATGGACTGCAGCCCACCAGGCTGCTCTGTCCATGGGATTTTCCAGGCAAGAGTATTGGAGTGGGGTGCTATTGCCTTCTCTGAAGACACATACTAAGTTTTCTTATTATCCACAGTACCTAGAAAAGTATGTTTTACAAATGCATGAGTTAATGAATCTTTTATAGTATCTGAGAGTCTGAAAAAAATGTTTTAAGTTTTGAAGGCATAATGCAATAAGTTTTGAAAGCATACTTCTAGAATGAGTATCTCAATAAGAAGCTATCTGAATATTTGTATTTAAACACTTAAAATACTAAAAATCATCAAAATAAAAGGCTACTTTCACTGCATCATAATATTGAATATTTATATTTTAAAAACTCCTAATGTAAACTCTACAAGGATATCAAAGGGATGTATTTATAACATTAAAGCTCAGTTGCAAAAGACTGATAATAACAGCACCAACACGTAAATGTAATAGATTGTACACATTGTAAAATAAAATGAGGACTCTTAATAGTAGGTTTCTAAATAAATTAGCTGAGTGCTCTTGACTCAAGATAGCTAACACTTCTCTATTTGGTGAAAGAAACTATAGTAATTTTCAGGAGATATTTCTTCAAATAGACCAATACAGTTTTGGATCCTATTAAGACATCTAAAAGGTTAAGTGAAATTAAAAAAAAAAAATGTTTCTCATTGAATAATCTCTAATTTTTAATATATAAAGTTTAAGATAGATGTATATACATATATGAATAGATATAAATGGATATGATTAAAATGAATGAATAAAACAATATCAGTTGGAAACTTGTCACAGATCACTTTTTAATACATGGATATTCAAAGCAGACTTTGTGATTCTCTTGTATGCAGATGGAATGTTGTAGAGGTGTATTTAGATCTTTCTTTTGCTTTTTTAATTGCTATGAATTCAAAAATAAATTAAATGGCTCAAATTTTGATTATTTTGAAGTAATTCACACATGGTCCATCCACTTACATTTGTGTTGACTGAATACTAAATATGAAATACATGAAAATGTGCGTTTATTTTAGTGACTGGCATTATTTTAGTTATATAATTCTTAAGAACAAATATGGAATTCTCTGAAGTTAATTATTTCTTTGCTCTTTTCCTAATATTTGTAAGTAGTTCTGATTTATCTCTAAAAGTGATACTGCTTTTTATTTTTTAAATGTAAGGAAAAAATGATTACCAATTACCATAATATTTTCCTATGGAATTTTGATAAGTGGTACAATGACTTAATTGGTATATTTCTTTTCCCATTAGTATACTAATTAGGTGAGATATACTGAAAATTAGAACTGATGTGATGTTGTACAGTTGCTTATGAAAGTAAAAAAAGTAAACTTTGATTATCAAGCAACTACATATTACTTAAAAATAAATTAGGAAGTATATTCTTAATTAACTTAATGAATATTAGGAATGCTGAAATTACTGTCATTTTTAACTTGAATTTATATTATTTAGTCATAGACATGTGAATATTACATGTGGCATTAATTTAATTTGGGGATATATATAAGGTTAAATGTAACCTTGGAGCTTCCCTTGTGGCTCAGCTAGTAAAGTATTGCTTGCAATGCAGGAGACCTGGGTTTAATCCCTGGGATGGGAAGATCCCCTGGAGAAGGGAAAGGCTACTCACTCCAGTATTCTGGCCTGGAGAAGTCCATGGAGTATACAGTCCATTGGGTTGCAAAAAGTTAGACATGACTGAGTGACTTTCACTTTCAGAGGTAATCTTTGATGTATAGCTATTAAATATGTTCATATGTTTGTGATCTAAATAGTATCATTCACCTATTCTTCTAATTTTTTATACATTACCATATCTTTACTTATGAGCTAACAGTTTAGTCAGAAACAAGAGATCTGTCATGAAAGGGAAATAAAATAATATTATTCTATAAGTACTTAATAACCTGTGATAATAAATTATGTAAATAACTATTTATATATTTTACTTTATACTGACAGTGAATTTTCACACTTAAATAAAAATTCTTTCAACCAATACCAGTGAAATTTGTAAACATAATCCAAAGGCAAAAATAGATCCATAGAACCTCCGGTTTTCAAGTTTATGTTTTTATGTGTATATGTGTATATTTTTGTGTGCATCTGCTTTCTAAAGAACCATGTATGAATTTTAATGGGACTTTAACCTCAAAGGTAAAAGGTTGAAAGGAATCAGTGATGTTCAGATTACTTTCAGTCATTTTGTGTCCTTATGTAAAGCGAACTCTGAGGTGTTGCAGTGCTAAAGATGCTTTTTCTGGTTTTGATCTTGGCATATTGAGAAACTACCTTCAACATCTCTGCTGCATTTGACTTTTCCTGTGACTTGGATAACACTTTGGGTTAAATTAAGGAGTGATAAATTAGTACTCATAGTTGATCATGTATGAAAAGACTACTGTCTAATGGATGGGGATTTCAGGATTATACTTTTTGAGCCAATACATTGTTATTTCTAAGCTAATAAGCAAGGAATATGCATCTTTTCAGCAGAGTTGTCATTAGTTGTTCCATGTATACACTGTGTTCTGATTATTTCTAGTTATTTACTACACTGTAATACAGAAAGGCTGTAAAAAGAGACTTAAATCAATAGATGATGCATACTAATTTCTAGGGACTGTCCATTGTTCATTTCTAGTAGTTTCACTTCCAATACTTTGTGCTTGATTTGAAAAAAGAACAGTTCTAAAAATAATTATTCAATAAGGGAGATTTACCCTGATATGGCAAGGGTTTGAATGCTTTTCTTCTAACATGCTGTAGAGGTTTTCTGTGGAGAAAAGGAGAGCTAAAGGGTTGTGCTTCAATTAACACTGGATCTGGCTAAAAGTGATAATACTCGCCCCCTCTCCTGCACCACAAACCAGCAGCTCATTCTATGTTGATCCACCTTCCTTAACACGACTGATATCTCATTGCCCTACATGGCTGCTCCAGTCACAGGCATCGTATTCGTGTTTCATTATCAGAATGAAAAATCATATGAAAAGAGTATGAAGAAAGCACATACTTTCCTTTATTCAGTTTTGGAGGTTTCTGAAAGTTAAATGCCAAGTCCACTCACCTATTATTGGGTGGGCTTTGTTTACGACTACGTTTAATAGCAAGGGATCCTAGGAAACATAGGCATATTTCAAAATTAAGAATCCAAAGTTCTTTGTAGAAAAGGAAGAGAATGAATACTGGGGGAAGCCAGTAGTTTCCTCAACAGGGTCAAATAAAAATCTTATCAAGACTTAGGCAAAGAGAGGCTTTGTTCAAAACTGTGGTAAGAAGAATAAAAGGCACTATTGCAATAGTGAGATGAGGAATTTCGCTATATGCTCTGACCAGGAGATCTGCAACCATGTCAAAAATTACTCAGAAAAGGGCTTTTCTTTATTAGGGAGGAATCAACAAAGCTAGAAAGAAGCACATGTCTGGAAATGGGATAAATGAGGGTCCTGTGATTGGACAGCAGATCAATGAGTATTTCACCCTCAAGTCAGCCTGTTTAGGGCTTCCCAGTATTTCAGTGGATAAAGAACCCACCTGCAATACAGAAGATGCAGGAGACGGGTGTGATCGCTGAGTCAGGAAGATCCCCCACTCCAGTATTCTTGCCTGGAGAATCCCCTAGACAGAGGAGCCTGGTGGGCTATAGTCCATAAGGTCTCAAACAGCTGGACACAACTGAAGCAACTGAGCACACACATACAGCTTGTTCTCTGGAGTTTTATGCTTAGGGTTGAGGGCAAGCCAAAGTCCAATAGTCTGGGGGAAAGTCTGATAACAAGCATTTTATTCTGATTGATTGGTGAAGACAAAACAGTTCAGCTAGACATTTATGAGGCAAAGAAAAAAGAATTTGAGTTCTGTTTGACCATTGCCATAGGTAAAAAGGGAGCAGTCATAAGTTTCTTTCTTTTTTTAAACTCTTTTTTCAATTCAATTACTCATTTTTAAAAATTAACTTATTTTATTTTAATTGGAGGCTAATTATTTTACAATATTATGGTGGGTTTTGCCATACACTGACATGAATCAGCCACGGGTGTACATGTGTCCCTCATCTCAAAACCCTCCTCCCACTTCCCTCCCCAACCCATCCCTCTGGGTTGTCCAGTGTACTAGCTTTGAGTTCTCTGTTTCATGCTTCATACTTGGACTGATGATATATTTCACATATATACATGTTTCACATATACATGTTTCAATGCTATTCTCACAAATCATCCCACTCTTGCCTTCTCCCACAGAGTCCAAAAGTCTGTTCTTTATATCTATGTATGTCTCTTGCTGTTTCTCATATAGGATCGTCATTACCATCTTTCTAAATTCCATATATATGCATTAATATACAGTATTGGTGTTTTTCTTTCTTACATACTTCACTCTGATGTTAGGCTCCAGTTTCAACCACCTCATTAGAACTGATTCAGATGTGCTCTTTTTAATCAGTTCAATTCAGTCGCTCAGTCATGTCTGACTCTTTGTGACGCCATGAATCGCAGCACGCCAGGCCTCCCTGTTCATTACCATCTCTCAGAGTTCACTCAGATTCACGTCCATCGAGTCCTTGATGCCATCCAGCCATCTCATCCTCAATCATCCCCTTCTCCTCCTGCCCCCATTCCCTCCCAGCATCAGTCTTTTCCAATGAGTCAACTCTTCGCATGAGGTGGCCAAAGTACTGGAGTTTCAGCTTTAGCATCATTCCTTCCAAAGAAATCCCAGGACTGATCTCCTTCACAATGGACTGGTTGGATCTCCTTGCAGTCCAGGGGACTCTCAAGAGTCTTCTCCAACACCACAGTTCAAAAGCATCAATTCCTCAGTGCTCAGCCTTCTTCACAGTCCAACTCTCAGGAAAAACCATAGCCTTGACTAGATGGACCTTAGTCGGCAAAGTAATGTCTCTGCTTTTGAATATACTATCTAGTTTGGTCATAACTTTTCTTCCAAGGCGTAAGTGTCTTTTAATTTCATGGCTGCAGTCACCATCCGCAGTGATTTTGGAGCCCCCAAAATAAAGTCTGACACCGTTTCAACTGTTTCTCCATCTATTTCCCATAGAGTGATGGGACCGGATGCCATGATCTTTGTTTTCTGAATGCTGAGCTTTAAGCCAACTTTTTCACTCTCCACTTTCACTTTCATCAAGAGGCTTTTTAGCTCTTCTTCACTTTCTGCCATAAGGGTGGTGTCATCTGCATATCTGAGGTTATTGGTATTTCTCCCGGCAATCTTGATTCCAGCTTGTATTTCTTCCAGCCCAGCGTTTCTCATGGTGTACTCTGCATAGAAGTTAAATAAGCAGGGTGACAATATACAGCCTTGACGTACTCCTTTTCCTATTTGGAACCAGTCTGTTGTTCCATGGCCAGTTCTAACTGTTGCTTCCTGTGCTGCATACAGATTTCTCAAGAGGCAGGTCAGGTGGTCTGGTATCCCCATCTCTTTCAGAATTTTCCACAGTTTATTGTGATCCACACAGTCAAAGGCTTTGGCATAGTCAATAAAGCAGAAATAGATGTTTTTCTGGTACTCTCTTGCCTTTTCCATGATCCAGCAGATGTTGGCAATTTGATCTCTGGTTCCTCTGCCTTTTCTGAAATCAGCTTGAACATCAGGAGTTCACGGTTCACGTATTGCTGAAGCCTGGCTTGGAGAATTTTGAGTATTACTTTACTAGCATGTGAGATGAGTGCAATTGTGCAGTAGTTTGAGCATTCTTTGTCATTGCCTTTCTTTGGAATTGGAATGAAAACTGACCTTTTCCATCCTGCAGCCACTGCTGAGTTTTCCAAATTTGCTGGCATATTGAGTGCAGCACTTTCACAGCATCATCTTTCAGGATTTGAAACAACTCCACTGAAATTCCATCTCCTCCACTAGGTTTGTTCGTAGTGATGCTTTCTAAGGCCTACTTGACTTCACATTCCAAGATGTCTGGCTCTAGATTAGTGATCACATCATCATGATTATCTGGTTCATGAAGATCTTTTTGTACAGTTCTTCTGTGTATTCTTGCCACCTCTTCTTAATATCTTCTGCTTCTGTTAGGTCCATACCATTTCTGTCCTTTTTTCAAGCCCATCTTGATTATATTCTATGCAGCCAAAGATGGAGAAGCTCTTTACAGTCAGCAAAAACAAGACCAGGAGCTCACTGTGGCTCAGATCATGAACTCCTTATTACCAAATTCAGAGTTAAATTGAAGAAAGTAAGGAAAACAGGTAGACCATTCAGGTATGACCTAAAACAAATCCCTTATGATTATACAGTGGAAGTGAGAAATAGATTTAAGGGCCTAGATTTTAAGGGCCTAGATCTGACAGATAGAGTGCCTGATGAACTATGGAATGTGGTTCGTGACATTGTATGGGAGACAGGGATCAAGACCATCCCCATGGAAAAGAAATGCAAAAAGCATAATGGCAGTCTGAGGAGGCCTTACAAATAGCTGTGAAAAGAAGAGAGGCAAAAAACAAAGGAGAAAAGGAAAGATATAAGCATCTGAATGCAGAGTTCCAAAGAATAGCAAGAAGAGATAAGAAAGCCTTCTTCAGCAATCAATGCAAAGAAATAGAGGAAAACAACAGAATGGGAAAGACTAGAGATCTCTTCAAGAAAATTAGAGATACCAAGGGAACATTTCATGCTGTTTTTAATCGCTGAATGATATTCCATTGTGTATATGTGCCACAACTTTTTCATCTATTTGTCTGACAATGGACATCTAGGTTGCTTCCATGTTCTAGCTGTTATAAACAGTGCTGTGATGAACATTGGGGTACATGTGTCTCTTTCAATTCTGGTGTGTATGCCCAGCAGTGGGATTGCTGGGTCATATGGCAGTTCTATTTCCAGTTTTTTAAGGAATTTCCACACTGTTATCTGTAGTGACTATACTAGTTTGCATTCCCACCAACACTGTAAGAGGGTTTTCTTTTCTCCACACCCTCTCCAGCATTTATTGTTTGCAGACATTTTTATAGCAGCCATTCTGACCGGCATGAGATGGTACCTCATTGTGGTTTTAATTTGTATTTCTCTGATAATGAGTGATGTCGAGCATCTTTTCATGTGTTTATTAGCCATCTGTATGTCTTTGGAGAAATGTGTTTGGGTCTTTGGCCCAGTTTTTCATTGAGTCATTTATTGTTCTGGTATTGAGCTGCATGTGTGTTTTGAGATTAACTCTTTGTCAGTTGCTTCATTTGCTATTCTTTTCTCCTATTCTGAAGACTGTCTTTTAACCTTGGTTATAGTTTCCTTTGTTGTGCAAAAGCTTTTTAGTTTAATTAGGTCCCATTTGTTTATTTTTGTTTCTATTTCTATTATTCTGGGAGGTGTAGAGGATCCTGCCGTTATTTATGTCAGAGAGTGTTTTGCCTATGTTTCCCTCTAAGAGTTTTATAGTTTTAAATTTAGATCTTTTTATAGTTTTAAATTTAGATCTTTAAATCATTTTGAGTTTATTTTTGTGTATAGTGTTAAAAAGTGTTCTAGTGTCATAAATATATCATGTTCATGGACTGGAAGAATCAATGCAGTGAAAATGAGTATACAACCCAAAACAATCTATAGATTCAGTGCAGTCCCTATCAAGCTAACAATGGTATTTTTCACAGAGCTAGAAAAAATAATTTCACAATTTGTATGGAAATACAAAAGAACCTCAAATAGCCAACGATCTTGAGAAATAAGAAGGGAACTGGAGGACTCAACCTGCCTGAATTCAGACTATACTACAAAGCTACAGTTGTCAAGACAGTGTGGGACTATCACAACGACAGAAATATAGATTAATGGAACAAAATAGAAAGCCCAGAGATAAATCCATGCACCTATGGACACCTTAACTATGACAAAGAAGGCAAACATATACAATGGAGAAAAGACAATCTCTTTAATAAGTGGTGCTGGGAAAACTAGTCAACCACCTTTAGAAGACTTTTTGTACTGAGGTATAACTGATTAACAATGTTGTTAGTTTCAGTTGAACAGTGAAGGGACTCAGCCATTCATATATGTGTACCTGTTCTCCCTCAAACTCCCCTCCTATCCGATCTGCCACATAACATTGAGCAGAATTCCATGTGCTATACAGTAGGACCTTGTTGGTTAGACATTTTAAATATAGCAGTGTGTACAGTGGCAACAGTGGCAAATTTTATTTTGGGGGCTCCAAAATCACTGTCTTGACTGCAGCCATGAAATCAAAAGACACTTGCTCCTTGAAAGAAAAGCTATGACAAACACAGACAACATATTAAAAAGCAGAGACATCACTTTGTCAACAAAGGTCTCTATAGTCAAAGCTATGGTTTTTCCAGTACTCATGTATGGATGTGAGAGATGGACCATAAAAAAACCTGAGCAGCCCATAAAGGTCCATCTAGTCAAGGCTATGGTTTTTCCTGTGGATGTGAGAGTTGGACTATGGAGAAAGCTGAACGCCAAAGAATTAATGCTTTTGAACTGTGGTGTTGGAGAAGATTCTTGAGAGTCCCTTGGACTGCAAGGAGATCCAACTAGTCCATTCTGAAGGAGATCAGCCCTGGGATTTCTTTGGAGGGAATCATGCTGAAGCTGGAACTCCAGTACTTTGGCCACCTCATGCGAAGAGTTGACTCATTGGAAAAGACTCTGAAGCTGGGAGGGATTGGGGGCAGGAGGAGAAAGGGATGACAGAGGATGAGATGTCTGGATGGCATAACTGACTCAATGGTCGTGAGTCTGAGTGAACTCTGGGAGTTGGTGATGGACAGGGAGGCCTGGCATGCTGTGATTCATGGGATCACAAAGAGTCAGACACAACTGAGTAACTGAACTGAACTGAACTGATCACCAAAGAATTGATGCTTTCACATTGGGGTGCTGGAGAATACTCTTGAGAGTCCCTTGGACATCATGGAGATCAAACCAGTCAATCCTAAAGGAAGTCAACCATGAATATTTATTGGAAGAACTGATGCTGTAGCTGAAGCTCCCAATACTTTGGCCACCTGATGTGAGGAGCCAACTCATTGGAAAAGAACATAATAATGGGAAAGATTGGGGGGTAGAAGAAAGGGGCCAGAGAGTATGAGATGGTTGGATGGCATTACTGACTCAGTGGACATGAGTTTCAGCAAACTCTTGGAAATGTTAAAGGGCAGGGAAGCCTGGCATGCTGCAGTCAATGGGGTTGCAAAGAGGACATAACTTAGTGACTGTACAACAGTTCATTATATAAGCCCTTTTCCAAAACACAAATGGGTGGGTGGATTTCTTTAACCTTTTCTGTTTTTACTAAGATTATAGGGCTTGGGTAAAATCTACATTGTCACTGGAATGAGAATAAAGCTAACTCTAAATTCTATGTGTATTGACTTAGAATACATTGGATATTTATAGTGATAATATATAATAACTGAATATGTTAGTTAAACCGATCCTGCTAAACCCATTGATTCAGTCAGTGTTTATGGGGTTTACTGGAATGGATTCTACCCTAAAGGAGGATGGAATTTACTCATGAATGCTGAACCTCAGAGAAACTAGATTTCCAAAGGCAGAGTTTGGGAATTAGTACAAACTTTTTTTTTGTCTCTTTTGACCCACTCTTTTGAGTCTGGACTTTCAGTTTAGACTTTAATCTTAAGTAAAAGTTAAAGATAGTCTCTGACTATGAAAGCAGGTGGGGGTTTAGGCCAAGGCTGTACTTGAATGAGCTTATTTTGAAACTAAATGATCCAGTGGTATATAGCTTTCTCTGTGTATTCCATTTTTTGTTTGTTGTTGTCAGTATTCCAAACCTAGTAGAGCTTTTAAAATGTGTACATCATTTTTAAAATTTAAGCTTTCGCTGGTGTAATAAAAAGGCTACCATGGTTGCAATTGAAATAGTTTGGAAAGAATTTAGGCCGTGATATAAAGCTGCTCTTTGATCTAAAGATACTTCCAATTTGTCATTACTGTTGATGTGATGGGTTGCAGGTGAAGAGTCAGCTGCCTTTCTTGAGAATGATATTTTATTCATGGAACCTTAGCAAAAACATACTGATAGATGCATGGCCCAATAAATATGTTTTTAACCGATTGAAAAATGAAGCAAACAAACAAAAACCAAGGTAAATGAAGTTCTAGCAAAATTACCAATAAGATCTAGATTGGAAGACATAATTTAGTGTGAGTCATATTAGATTTGTTAATTCCTTACCTATTTGGGACATTATTTGGGGATTTGGATTAAGGAGAATTGAGAGATAAAACCATCTTTCTTGGAAGTTTTAACCAATAAGAAGTTTTAATAAAAACACGTGATTTTTAAAATGTGTTCCAGTGGATTTTGTTCACCATCTAACTCACTATTGTATGTAATATAACTAGAAGGATCTTGCCTTAGTATCACATGGCCGCTATACTCTATTGTGTTAACCTATATTCTCATACAAAATGATATAGTAGGATCATCTTGTACATTTTTTTGACCTGGACCTTGGAATGAGTCATTTGTCAGAGGAATCTTAGTTCCTTCTAGGAGGAAATTAAATTTAGAGGCTACTGTTGTATACTGTGGAGAAGGCAATGACACCCCACTCCAGTACTCTTGCCTGGAAAATCCCATGGATGGAGGAGCCTGGTAGACAGCAGTCCATGGGGTCACTGAGGGTCAGACACAACTGAGGGACTTCACTTTCACTTTTCACTTTCATGCATTGGAGAAGGAAATGGCAACCCACTCCAGTGTTCTTGCCTGGAGAGTCCCAGGGACGGGGAAGCCTGGTGGGCTGCCCTCTGTGGGGTCGCACAGAGTCGGACATGACTGAAGCGACTTAGCAGCAGCAGCAGCAGCAGCAGCAGCTGTATACTAGGAGTAAGCTTCATATTATGATTTACATTCTCTTACTTCATATTAAGTACTCATCAATGAATGATTCTTAGGGCTATTATTATATTTTTTATACAAATTTTTTTTTCTTTTAAATTACATAACCATTTAATAAAGCAGAATAGTAGTCATAATATGATAGATATGTAATCTAAGATTTAACAGTATTAGAATTTATCTCACTTGCTTTATATCCTATAGATAAAGAAACATACAAAAGTAACCATCTAGAAGTTGATGTGAATCATATACAAAACAGTGTGTGTGGATGTTTTTATATTTAAAATGTAGAAAAATGGCATAATGAGGTATGCATATTTTCTCAACATACTGTTTTAGTCAATGTGCTATTTTGAGACTTGCCCATGTTAGTATGAAACTGTGGTTTGATTGCTGTATAATATTGAATTGAATGAATAAACATCAGGTTAATTGTCTATTCTCTGATTGAAAGACTGTTAGAGTTGTACCATGTTGATCTTATATACAGTACTGCAGCAAGACATTCTGTCTCATGTCCCTCATGTACAAGATTTCCTCTAGGGAGGGTGTTTACAAGTAAAGTTGCTGCCTTGGATAATAGGTAGCTGTTCCATGTTTCTAAGTATTAATAGAATTTCCTCTGAAAATTGCTTGCATAAACATACTTTTACCATTAACAGTATTTCCATTACTTCAAGTCATTATTATTATTTGAAGTTATAAGATATTAACATCTGTAGAGTAACAGCTTTTTAATTTGTATTTTCCTGATTAAGTAAAATCCTGCAGTTTTTAAAAACATCTATTTGGGTTTCTTCATCATATTTATACTATTTGACAGTATGAGGGATAGTCAGATTTTCTTTTTCATAAATCAAATTTGATAACTTATTTGTCTAGAATGTTGTTTAATTCATCTGAATTTTTATGTGTATTTGAATGTCAGTTCCAACAGTTGTTTATAATTTTAAATATGCTTAATTTTATGTATTTGTGTTCTGCTTTTCACTAAACATTTATTTGTCCTTCTCTATTTTCTTTTTCCTCTCACTTTTATTGAGATATAAGTAACATATGATATCATGTACATTTAAAGTGTAAAAGTGATGATTTGCTATAAATGCACACACATGTATATATTGCAAAATGATTACAAAATTAGGTTTATTAACATGTCATCACCGCACATAATTACATATTTTAGTGGGAATATTTAAGACCTAGTCTCTTAGTAACTTTCAGGCATATAATACAGTTAGTCTTTGAAAGAAACAAGTTTGAACTGTGCAAGTCCACTCATATGTGACTAATTTTTCAGTAAGTACATACTATAGTACTAAGATATTAAAAAGAGGTAGGAAGAATACACAAAGGACCATACAGAAAAGATTATATTGACCCGTATAACCAAGATGGTGTGATCACTCACCTAGAGCCAAGCATCCTGAAGTGCGAAGTCAAGTAGGGCTTAAGAAGAAGCACTGTGAACAAAGCTAGTGGAGGTGATGGAATTCCAGCTGAGCTATTTCATATTCTAAAAGATAGTGCTGAATATGAACGTGCTTCATGCAATATGTCAGCAAATTTAGAAAACTCAGCAGTGGCCGCAGGACTGGAAAAGGTCGGTTTTCATTCCAACCTCAAAGAAAGGCAATGCCAAAGAATGTTCAAACTACCGCACAATTGCACTCATCTCACATGCTAGTAAAGTAATGCTCAAAATTCTCCAAGCTTGGCTTCAACAGTACATGAACCAAGAACTTCCACATGTTCAAGCTGGATATAGAAAAGGCAGAGGAACCAGAGATCAAATTGCAAACGTCTGTTGGATCATCAGAAAAGCAAGAGAATTTCAGGAGAAAAAAAATCTACTTCTGCTTCATTGACTATGCTAAAGCCTTTGACTCTGTGGATCACAACAAACTGAGGAAAATTCTTAAAGAGATGGGGATACCAGACCAGCTTGCCTGCCTCCTGAGAAATCTGTATAAATGTCAAGAAGCAACAGTTTGAAACAGACATGGAATAATGAACTTGTTCCAAATTGGGAAAGAAGTACATCAAGGCTGTATATTGTCACCCTGCTCATTTAAGTAATGTGTGGAGTACTTCATGCAAAATGATGGACTGGATGTACAAACTAGAATCAACTAGAGGAACTAAAGAGTCTCTTGATGAAAGTGAAAGAGGAGAGTGTAAAACTGACTTAAAATTCAGCATTCAAAAAACTGAGATCATGGTATCCAGTCCCATTGCTTCATGGCAAAAAGATGAGGAAACGGTGGAAACAGTGAGAGACTTCATTTTCTTGGGGTCCAAAATCACTGCAGATGGTGATTTCAGCCATGAAGTTAAAAGATGCTTTTTCCTTGGAAGAAAAGCTATGACCAACCTAGACAGCATATTAAAAAGCAGAGACATGACTTTGCTGACAAAGGTTCATCTAGTCAAAGCTATGGTTTTCCTAGGTGTCATGTATGGATGTGAGAGTTGGACCATAAAGAAAGTTGAGTGCTGAAGAATTAACGCTTTTGAACTGTGGTGTTGGATAAGACTCTTGAAAGTGCCTTGGACAGCAAGGAGATCCAACCAGTTCATCCTAACGGAAATCAATCCTGAATATTCATTGGAAGGACTGATACTGAAGCTGAGACTCCAATATTTTGGCTACCTGATGCAAAGAACTCACTGGTTAGAAAAACCCTGATGCTGGGAAAGATTGAAGGCAGGAGGAGAAGGAGACAATAGAGGATAAGATGGTTGTATGGCCTCATTGACTGGATGGACATGAGTTTGAGCATGTTTCAGGTGTTGGTGATGGACAGGAAAGCCTGACATGCTGTAGTCCATGGGGTTGAAGAGTTGGACACAACAAAGAACAGAAATGGTCTGGACCTAACAGAAGCAGAAGATATTAAGAAGAGGTGGCAAGAATACACAGAAGAACTGTACAAAAAAGGTCCTCATGACCCAGATAATCATGATGATGTGATCACTAATCTAGAGCCAGACATCTTGGAATGTGAAGTCAAGGGGGCCTTAGAAAGCATCACTACGAGCAAAGCTAGTGGAGGAGATGGAATTCCAGTTGAGCTGTTTCAAATCCTGAAAGATGATGCTGTGAATGTGCTGCACTCAATATGCCAGCAAATTTGGAAAACTCAGCAGTGGCCACAGGACTGGAAAAGGTCAGTTTTCATTCCAGTCTCAAAGAAAGGCAATGCCAAAGAATGCTCAAACTACCGCACAATTGCACTCATCTCAAATGCTAGTAAAGTAATGCTCAAAATTCTCCAAGCCAGGCTTCAGCAATACGTGAACTGTGAACTCCCTGATGTTCAAGCTGGTTTTATATAAGGCAGAGGAACCAGAGATCAAATTGCCAACATCCACTGGATCATGGAAAAAGCAAGAGAGTTCCAGAAAAATATCTATTTCTGCTTTATTGACTATGCCAAAGCCTTTGACTGTGTGGATCACAATAAACTGTGGAAAATTCTGAAAGAGATGGGGATACCAGACCACTTGACCTGCCTCTTGAGAAATCTGTATGCAGGTCAGGAAGCAACAGTTAGAAATGGCCATGGAACAACAGACTGGTTCCAAATAGGAAAAGGAGTACGTCAAGGCTGTATACTGTCACCCTGTTTATTTAACTTCTATGCAGAGTACATCATGAGAAATGCTGGACTGGAAGAAACACAAGCTGGAATCAAGATTGCCGGGAGAAATACCAATAACCTCAGATATGCAGATGATACCACCCTTATGGCAGAAAGTGAAGAAGAACTAAAGAGCCTCTTGATGAAAGTGAAAGAGGAGAGTGAAAAAGTTGGTTTAAAGCTCAACATTCAGAAAACAAAGATCATGGCATCCGGTCCCATCACTTCATGGGAAATAGATGGGGAAACAGTGGAAACAGTGTCGGACTTTATTTTTGGGGGCTCCAAAATCACTGCAGATGGTGACTGCAGCCATGAAATTAAAAGACGTTTACTCCTTGGAAGAAAAGTTATGACCAACCTAGATAGTATATTCAAAAGCAGAGACATTACTTTGCCAACTAAGGTCCATCTAGTCGAGGCTATAGTTTTTCCTGTGGTCATGTATGGATGTGAGTTCAACTGTGAAGAAAGCTGAGCGCCGAAGAATTTATGCTTTTGATCTGTGGTGTTGGAGAAGACTCGGAGGTCCCTTGGACTGCAAGGAGATCCAACCAGTCCATTTTGAAGGAGTACAGCCCTGGGATTTCTTTGGAAGGAATGATGCTAAAGCTGAAACTCCAGTACTTTGGCTACCTCATGTGAAGAGTTGAGTCATTGGAAAAGACTCTGAAGCTGGGAGGGATTGGGGGCAGGAGGAGAAGGGGACGACCGAGGATGAGATGGCTGGATGATGGTGATGGACAGGGAGGCCTGGCATGCTGCAATTCGTGGGGTCGTGAAGAGTCGGACACGACTGAGCACCTGAACTGAACTGAGCAACTGAACTGAACTGATAGTACCACATGATCCTCAGATAGTACCACATGAGCCTCAGTTAGTTGAATTGCAGATGAAGAACCTCAGATGTGGAGGACATATTGGAAAGTACTATTCAGATTTCCTAGTGCACATGGAGTCAGTGCCCCTAATCACCAAGTTGTTCAAGGGTCAACTGTAAAGTATTAACTATAGTTGCAATGCAGAATATTAGATCTTCAGAGCATATTAATCTTCTAACTGGAAATTTGTAGCCTTGGACAATAGCTCTGAATTTCTTCCACTCCTCAAACTCTAGCAACTGCCATTCTACTCCGTTTCTATGAGTTTGGCTGTTTTTTCATTCCATATATGAGACCATACAATATTGTCTTTCTTTAACTTATTTCACTCAACACAGTGTGCACAGGGTCCATCTTGAAAATGTCAGGATTTCCTTCTTTTTATGGTTGAATAGCCTTCCATTGTGGGTGTGTCTCTGTGTATGAATGGTACATTTCTTAAATGTATCCATCCATCAGTGGATGCATAGCCATATCTTGGCTATAGTAGGTAACTTTGCAGAGAACATGGAAGTGAAGCTATGTGTTTGAGGTAGTAATTTCATATCCTTTAGATATACACCTGGAAGTAGGATTGCTGGATCATGTGGTAGTTCTATTTTTAACCTCTCAAGGAACCTCCACATAGTTTTCTACTGTAGCTGGACCAAGTGCACAAGGGCACCCTTCACATCTTCTCCAACACTAATCTCTTATCTTTATTATAACAGGCATTCTAACAGGTGTGAGGTGATATCTCATTGTGGTTTGGATTTGCATTTTTCTAAAGGTTAGTAATGCTGAGCATCTTTTCATTTACCTATTGGTCTTCTGTGTACCTTTTTTGGAAAAATGTCTATTCAGATTCTCTGCCTGTTTTTATTTTGCTTTTTGCTATTGAGTTGTATGAGTTCTTCATATATTTTGGATGTTGCCACTGTTGCTTAGTTGCTAAGTCATATCCAACTCTTTGCAACTCTATAAACTATAGCCCTCAGGTTCCTCTGTCCATAGGATTTCCCAGGCAAGAATACTGGAGAGGGTTGTCATTTCCTTCTCCAGTGGATCTTCCTGACCCAGATCAAACCCATGTCTCCTGCTTGGCAGGCATATTCTTTACCACTGAGCCACCTGAAAAGTCCATATTTTGGTATTAACACCTGATATGATCTATGATTTGCAAGTATTTTCTTCTGTCGATTCCCAATTCAGTTTGCTGATCCTTTATTTCTATATTGTTGTTTTTCTTTGATATAATTTCACTTGTTGATTTTTGCTTTTATTGCTTGTGCTTTCAGTATAATATCAAAAAATAATCATTGTCAAAATTAATGTCAAAAATCTGTTCTCTAAGCTTTCCTATAGGACTTTCTGATTCTAGGTTGGGCTTCTCTGTTTCTTGATCAGCCTTACAAATTTGTTTCACTGTTATTAGTCTTTATAAACAAACAACTTCTGCTTTGTCTTTCTTATTTTGTTTGATTCAAATTTTATAACAATTTGTCAACTGCATATTATTATCCCTATGAAAAGATGAACACCCTTGAGTTCAGAGAGTTAAAGTTTTTTCTCTCTCTCTGTCTCACACACATGTACACACACACATGCACACACACACACATATACACCCCAAACAAACAAAAAACAGGAAAAGTGTTAAAACCTGACTTAAACCCAAGTACTGTACTCTGACTCCAATCTTAGTTTTTGAATCTCTTTACCAGTAATCAGGAACTGAAGTCTTATTTATAAAGTTTATAGAAACATAAATTAATATGTAGAAGAGAAATTCTATACAGACCATACCCAGGCACATTTCCACTTTTCAGCATGTTGACAAATTGACTTCCTAAGGATCAACCAAAATATATTTTTTCCAAAGCAGCAGGCATAACTTTAGCTTCTGTTGAAAAGACCTGGGTAGTCATCTGTAGCATTCATTCATCCAGATGGTCAGCACCATAAAAATTTGGATGAAAATTAGGATATGCAGATGAGCTCTAGATGCTTCACAGCTTGACATGGCTGATTTTCTTTTTTTTTAAACTGTGCTTAAAAGCTCAGAGTCTTAGTGTGGAACAGAGAGAGAAGCTATTGTTTACATAATAATTGTTATAATTCCAGTATAAAATCTTCCATAATCTCAGTTGTCACTTGGTGTCATGTTTAGAGGACAGTTGTCTTAAGCTTTTTTGTGACACAGACTTTAGGGAAAACTAGTCTCCCTCATTATACTGAGTTGCCTATTTGTTATAACACTATAGGTAAGCATGCTCCTTGGTATAACAGAGAGAAACCAAACTTCCTTGAAAAATTCATCAAAGCTGTATCACTTCTTTGATAAGATTATTACCAATTTTAATGCTAATATGGTGGGTTTCTAACTTATATGAATAAATATTGGCACTCCACTCCAGTGTTCTTGCCTGGAAAATCCCATGGATGGAGGAGCCTGGTGGGCTACAGTCCATGGGGTCACTAAGAGTCGGACACGACTGAGCTACTTCCCTTACACTTTTCACTTTCATGCAATGGAGAAGGAATGGCAACCCACTCCAGGGTTATTGCCTGGAGAATCCCAGGGACGGGGGAGCCTGGTGGGCTGCCGTCTATGGGGTCGCACAGATTCAGACACAACTGAAGTGACTTTGCAGTAGCAGCAGCAGCAAGCTTCTTCTAAATGTTTGGTTGCTTGAAATATTATGTTTTAAAAATATCTAAAATTGTGTAAACATAATTTTCAGAGAAAAATTTTAACTCATTTTATTCCATGGTTCAAATGTCATATCTATTGGGGATAAAATTATTTAAAACTGCAATATTTTAAGCTCAATCATTGTCCATATTTTCATTCTTAAATTTGAATTTATAAATGTCAGGTAAATATATATAATATATGTCTGACTCTGAAAAGAATTCTCACTTATTTAAATTAGAAATATTAAGAAGAAAAAACAAAGAATTTAAAAGAATGACATTAGAACATTCTCTAACACCATATACAAAAATAAACTAAAAATGGATTAAAGATCTAAATATTAAGGTCAGATAATGTGAAATTCCTAGAAGAAAACATAAGCAGCCCACTCTTCGACATAAATCACAGCATTTTTTTGTTGGCAGGGGGGTGGGGTCCATCTCCTAAAGTAAAGGAAATAAAAGCAAAAATAAACAAATGGAACCTGATTAAACTTAAAAGCTTTTGCACAGCAAAGGAAACCATTGACAAAATGAAAAGGCAACTCACTGAATGGGAGAAAATATTTGCAAATGATACGACAGATAAGGGATTGATATTCTAACATTTAAACAGCTCATACAACTCAACATCAAAAGAAACAAACAACCTGATTAAAAAATGAGCAGAAGAATTGAATAAACATTTTCCCAAAGAGGAAATGCAGATGGCCAACAGCCATGTGAAAAGATGCTCAACGTCACTAATCATCAGGAAAATGCAAATCAGAACCACAATGAGATATCACCTCACACCTGTCAGAATGCCTATCAAGAAGAACACAAATAACAAATGCTGGCCAGGATGTGGAGAAAAGGGAACTCTTGTACACTGCTGGTGGGAATGTAAATTGATGCAGCCATTGTTAAAAACAGTATGGAGGTTTCTCAAAAAGTCAAAAATAGAACTCCTATATGACCCAGCAACTCCACTGCTGCGTATATATTTAAAATGACAAAAATACTAGTTGGAAAAGGTATGTGCACCCCAGTGTTCATAGTAGCAGCATTTACAACTGTGAGGATATGGGAGCAACCTAAGTGTCTATCAATAGATTAAGGGATAAAGAAGCTGCTGTACACACACACCAACACATACACAATGGAATACTAATCAGTTACTTTAAAAAATAACAGAAGTGTGCATATGCAGCAACATCGATGGACTTGGAGGACATTATGCTAAGTGAAATAAGTCAGAGAATGACAAGTACTGTATGATATCACTTATATGTGGAATCTAAATAATTCAACAAACATATGAATATGACAAAAAGAAGCAGACTCAACAGAATATAGAATAAACTAGTTGTTACCAGTATTTGGGGAGGGGGGAGTGTGGCACGGAGTAATTTAAGGGTGCAGAAATGAGATCTTAAATAAAAAGAAATTTGTTTGAGGTCATAAAATCATCAATTCATAATAAAACATATTACAGTAAGGCCAAAAATGGAGAAGGCATTATTTTCTGAGTTGTGTAATATAAGAATAATAATCTTATCTCCTGTAAATACCATACTACAGCTAAGATGTGTTTGAAAAACATAGAGTAAGATAAAATAAATAGAATCTATTCTTATTCACAATTTTGAATAGGCGTTATGGGAGTTCACTATACCATTTTCAAAAAAAAAAGCTGATGCTTCTTCTGTGCCATGAGTGTTGAAGCATAGGAAACATTCCTTTTCACTGTCAATACCCAATAGGAAGAATGACAGAGAAGCCTTTTAGTAGACAGAGATATACTTTTTCCCTTCCTGACACTATATGTGATATATCTGCACATAAAATATAATGGTAAAGACTAATATTAATGGTAGTATAATTAAACCATATAACTTTATCTAAGGCATCATTGGAGAAGGAAATGGCAACCCACTCCAGTATTCCTGCCTGGAGAATCCCAAAGACAGAGGAGCCTAGTGGGCTGCCGTCTACGGGGTCGCATAGAGTCGGACACAACTGAAGCGACTTAGCAGCAGCAGCAGCAGCAAGGCATCCTGAAAGCCTAACAATTATTTCATAGCAATTCTTACATGATAAACTTTATCTTGAGTTGAGCTTTGCTGATGGTTAAGGATGTGGAGAAAAATCCACAGAATTGGCAGTGGTAAAGAACCCCCTGCCAATGCTAGAGATGGGTCCAATCCCTGGGTCAGGAGGATCCTCTGAAGAAGGAACAGCAGCCATTCTAGTATTCTTGCCTGGGAATTCCCATGGACAGAGGAGCCTGGTGGGCTATAGTTCATAGGATCACAAAGTGTTGGGCCACAGCTTGGAAACTAACCATCACCACCATATTTTGAGTTACAGTCAACTGATCACCATATAAGCCTCAGGACTATAAATCAGAGTAATTTATGAATTTATCAGATCTATTCAATTATTTTCACATTTATCAGATTTGAAACCCATACAGCACTCTTGCCTGGAAAATCCCACAGATGGAGGAGCCTGATAGGCTACAGTCCATGGGGTCGCAAAGAGTCAGACACGACTGAGCGACTTCACTTCACTTCGCTTCACCATATTTCATCAAATCCAGGATGATCTCTGTTATAAGACATACTATATTTTGTCTCTATGAAAGAAAAAAATCCAATTAAATGACCCTCTATTAATTCTAAATTCAACCCTAGTTTCAGAGGTGATATAATGTGAAAAGTCATGTCTTAAAATTGAGGAAATATGATATTCCTTTATGGCAGAAAGCGAAGATGAGCTAAAGAGCCTCTTGATGAAAGTGAAAGAGGAGAATGAAAAAGCTGGCTTAAAACTCAACATTCAGAAAACTAAGATCATGGGATCTGGTCCCATCACTTCATGGCAGACAGGTGGGGAAACAATGGAAACAGTGAGATACTTTATTTTGGGGGCTCCAAACTCACTCCAGGTAGTGACCACAGACATGAAATTAAAAGATGCTTACTCCTTGGAAGAAAGCTATGACCAGCCTATTCAGCATATTAAAATGAAGAGGTATTACTTTACCAACAAAGTTCAGTCTTAGTCAAAGCTATCGTTTTTCCAGTAGTCATGTATGGATGTGAGAGTTGGACTATAAAGAAAGCTGAGCACCAAAGAATCGATGCTTTTGAACTGTAGTTTAGGAGAAGACTCTTGAGAGTCTCTTGGATGGCAAGGAGATCCAACTAGTCAATCCCAAAGGAAATCAATCCTAAATACTAATTAAAAGGACTGATGCTGAAGCTGAAACTTCGCCAACTGATGCGAAGAACTGACTCATTGAAAAAGACTCATGCTGGGAAAGAATGAAGGTGGGAGGAGAAGGGGACAACAGAGGATGAGAGGATGAGATGGTTGGATGACATCACCGACGCGATGGACATGAGTTAGAGTAGGCTCCCAAAGTTGGAAGGCTGGCGTGCTGCAGTTGGAAAGAATCGGACATGACTGAGCAACTGAACTGATACTGTCTTGATATGCTTCTTCTTGTGCTTAATCTTCCACATTTCAGCCTCATCATTTTAAAGTGCTGTATTCCACTATCAAATATTATTTGTCATTTTCTGATATTAGTTCGTCTCTTCTGTGGTTCAGTATCATATAAAATCAACTGATAGTCTACAGTGTTCCATTTTGCTTTTGTATACCACTTATATTTTTTTAATGAAAAATAAAATATTTGTTTTATTACAGTGACCCTTTAATGAATATTAAGGACATCTCTTACTGAGTTATAGCTTAGAAATGCTTCAGTTTTTAACCCATTTTTTAATTGATTATGAATTAATTTATTTTGTAGTAGTTTAACAATGAGTCTATGTGTGTCACATTGAACATAAAATGAGTGTGCTATAAAGATTTAAATGTCATTTAAAATTAATGTATCAAATTGTATAACTCTTATAATAATTATAATAGAAAAATTCTTATAATATTGCTAAATGTTTAGCTTTAGACTTTTTCTTATCTTACCTTAATGCTTTAAGATAGATACATGGATAATGGAAAAGCAAGTACAAAATGAAAACAAATAAAAATTTAACTGTGGTTGATGTACCACCCAGATTATTTTCAGGAATTAAAAAACAAAACAAAACCTGCCTTGCTCAAGGTCATATGTTTTTAGGAAGTCTGCATCCAATGATTAATCATCACAGAGCATATAAAGGCCAGGTGTCATTGACCCAAATGGAAATGACTATGAAAGCCTGTCATATCTTCAGAGTACCACATAGAGTTGGTTGAAATCTTTTTATTGGACTGCATCATTGATCAGATTCTCCCTCTGCTCAGTCCTGTCTCCAACCTTTAGGTGTTTAACTCTAGGAGCATCCCTAATAAATGTCCTATCTTCAAGTCCCTACATAGAAGTCTACTCCTTGAGAAACTTAACTGGGACAGTTGGCAACCTGCCCCAAATTTACAAATGAAATACATAAATATTTTCTCTTTACCCAGGCTACAAAATACGAGATGGACATATTTCATGATCATTGTATGTGGAGGAAGAATTTAGTCATATTCCTTCATCAATTGCTTAGCAATATTTAAATGAGAGTACGATGGCAAGTCATTCTGTTAGCAATAACAATACTGCTATTAATGAACAATAATGAAAGAGAATTATCTTTTCCATAAACTAGGGGTCAGATCCATACATTGGAAAGCACAAAGGATAAACAACTCTGAATTGGAAAACACAAAGTGTAGACAGCCTTTGTTTGACTCAGTGAGTCCAAATCCAGGAGCTTTAGAAGCTAGATGAAGCCTGCTATTTTTCGTAGTTTTTATTCTGAGGGAAAAATTGCTTGCAAAATAAATTTAGTTTAATTTCTCTTGCATTTTGTTTGCACAGTTGTTTCCAAAGTGATTGATACTGGTCTGTGTGCAAATAAACTTTATTTGTAAGTTGAATACTATAAATATTTAAAGAGTTGTATCTTGGCATGAGAAATGTTTTTTTTTATTTAATCTTCCATGTTTTGGTCACTATTTTAGGTATTGGGAATTCAGTGATGATTAAAACTGCTCTGGTTCCTAAATATCTTGGGGTGAAGACAATTTATTCTCTGCTAAAGGTGTATTTGAGAGATGTATAAAAACAAAATGCAGTGTGATTACAAAAGATATGATAAACTCTGATATGTTGAGGTGTCTAACAATATAAAGCAGTTATAATAGAGCTCAATTTTAGGGAAGAAACAGAAATTCACTATATATAGAAGAAAGGAAGTCTATTTCAATGCTAAGAAACTGAAGTTAAAGAAAGTAGACTATATTCATATAGAGGGCTTTCTCCAAATGTTCTTGGAAGAAACTGACAAGAATATAAGAAAGGCAGAGGAGTCTGGACTTTATTCTAAAATCCACCAAAGCCATCAGAAGTTCTGTAAGCAAGAAAGCGTGATGTTTAAATTCGTTTCAGAAAGCTTGTAGCGCAGAGGAGGATTGGGAGAGTAAATTAGGGAGTAAAGAAATTGATGTCAAGAAGACCCTTTAAAACACTGCTGCTGCTGCTGCTAAGTCGCTTCAGTCATGTCCGACTCTGTGCGACCCATAGACAGCAATCCACCAGGCTTTCCCATCCCTGGGATTCTCCAGGCACGAACACTAGAGAAAACATTAGAGTTTCTATCTAGGGAAGTGATTGTGAAAATAGGGAAAGACCTTTTAGAAAGAAATTTCAGTGGTAGATACAAAAGGAATAGGAGGCTAATCAGACATAGTACAAAAGTGGGGTGAGAGAAAGAGAAGAGCCAAGAATGACAATAAGATTTTGTCTTTTATTTTTATTATATTTTTAATATTTGAGTATTGGGCTTTCCCAGTGGCTGCAATGCAGGAGACCCAGGTTCAGTCCCTGAGTCAGGAAGATCCCCTTGAGAAGGGAATGGGTACCCACTCAAGTATTCTTGCCTGGAGAATTCCATGGTCAGATGAGCCTGGTGGGCTACAGTCCATGGGATCGCAAAGAGTCAGATTTGACTGAGCAACTAACACTTTAACTTTTCACTTTCATAGCAGATTAACCAACGGTTATGATAATTTCAGGTTGGCAGCAAAAGGACTCAGCCATACCTATACATGAATCCATTCTCCCCAAACTGCCCCCCACATCCAGGCTGCCACATATCATTGAGCAGAGTTCCATATGCTGTACATGTTGATCTCAAACTCACTAACTATTCCTCCTCCATCCTTCCCTCCTGACAACCGGCCTTGAGTTGAGGAAGAAGAAGGATACTTTACCAGGAATCATCATAAGCAGCAGGTGTATTTAATAGTCTCTAATGGAGATGCTGAGAAGTAGTAGGTCAAAAGAATGGCTAATATACTTTTTCTTTGTTTGTTTTTAACCTGAACTACATTGATTTATAGGGCTTTACAGGTGGCACAGTGGTAAAAGTCCATGTGCCAGTGCAGGAGATGCAAGAGACTTGAGTTTGATCCCTGGGTCAGGAAGATCCCCTGGAGTAGGAAATGGCAGCCCACTCTAGTATTCTTGCCTGGGGAATCCCATGAAAGAGGAGCTTGGTGGACTACAGTCCATGGGGTCTCAAAGAGTTGCCCGTGACTGAGCACACATACACACATTGATTTATAGTGTTAGGTTATTGACAGCTAAAATATGATCATTGAAAGGAAAGTGTATATGTATCGAGCTAACTTGGACTAGTTGTTTCTAGTGGTATTGTGATTAAAATGAGTATGTTGTTCAGTTGGAAACTATATACAAGGACATGTGTATTTGGTTTTGATTGAAATTTTAGAAGAAAAGTTGTAGCATTATAAGAGAGTACTGAATAAGAGAGTTCTGTTATTCACAGAACTTTAAAACTCTGGGTTCTGTGCTCTGGTTGTTAAAAACAATGTTCTACTTATATGAGTCTACATAAATGTAATACAGTTATTAGTTGGTTTTTGAGATTCAGGTTTTTAGAAATTGCCTAGGTTGGACAAGTTTACATGAAATTAAAGGAAGGATTTTACAGACTGGAAGTGGCATAAATTTTTACATTGTATACCTTCATTGCAAGTATATATGTGTACACACACACATATATGTATAACTGGATTTTAGAGATTTTAGTTTTTAAGACTGCATAAGGGTTTCCAGGTGGTGCTAGTGGTAAAGAACCCACCTGCCAATGCAGGAGATGTAAGAGATACAGGTTCAATCCCTGGGTTGAAAAGATCCCCTGGAGGAGGGCATGGCAGCCTGCTCCAGTATTCATGCCTGGAGAATCCCACGGACAGAGAGAGCTGGTGGGCTACAGTCCTTAGGGTCGCAAAGAGTCAGACATGACGGAAGTAACTTAACATGCATGCAGGCAATATCCTTAGTACGCAGCAAATAACACAATTAAGCAACTAAAAGTTTAGTTGAATGTGTTTATATTTTGAGTTATATTTTGTCTTTGATTTTATCGTGAGTTACTAGTAGCAGTGTTTACTTACATTAGCATTAGTCTGAGGTTTTATGTTGTACTGGTATAGAGCTTAATGTAAAATATCTCATATTTTATGTTTTTATATAAATATTCAGATGTTTTTATTACATCATAAATATAGCTCTCTCTTTTTAAAAATTATATCCAAAACTTTTGCTAAACAAATCTATAAAAGTGAAACATATGAAATTATAATATTAAACATGAAAACTTGCTGGACCAAGTTACCACTGATATCTAATATTGACATAACTTCAAATGAAAATCTTATTTCCCTTTTGGGAAAAGAGAGAACAAGTACAAGAAACAGCCATTAGGAGAGAAATTTCTATTTTGCCAATGCAAGAAAGAAGCATTAAGCTATAATTAAAAAGAAGTTACTGGAGACTTCTATAAAGCTCGAAGCCAATTTAATGCAACACAATCTACTTTTGTTTGTACACTATAAAAAAAAATAGTAATCTGAGAATCAGCTTTCCAGGTCTATGGAATTTTGCAACATATATTTTAAAAGCTAAATAAATTTTAATTTTCCATGGAATTAAAATAATCTTAAAATTATCCTGGGTTATAGATTATGATATAAATAAATTATTACATTACTAACAAGAGTCATACATGACCATGTGAAAAATTAATACAACATATTTTCATAGAACTAAAATATAAAGATACATATTTGGTTTTATCTTCTGAGTTTTGATATGCCATAAAGAAGGAGAATTACATTGATGGACTGCCAAGTAACATATCATGCAGTGAAATGACTAGATTACCATGTGTGCCACAGGTTTTCTAATAAGTAGAATCAATGGAGTACTCAAATGTCCTTTCTAGAGTAGTTTTAGTGTTCACACTGCTGCAGCTGCTAAGTCACTTCAGTCGTATCCGACTCTGTGCGACCCCATAGATGGCAGCCCACCAGGCTCCCCCGTCCCTGGGATCCTCCAGGCAAGAACACTGGAGTGGGTTGCCATTTCCTTCTCCAGTGCATGAAAGTGAAAAGTGAAAGTCAAGTCGCTCAGTTGTGTCCGACTCTTAGTGACCCCATGGACTGTAGCCCACCAGGCCCCTCTGTCCATGGGATTTTCCAGGCAAGAATACTGGAGTGAGGTGCCATTCTAGACCTCAGTTACACAGACACAGAACAAACACTTTTAATAGGATACCACTTTTTTGTACTATAGAGGAATATTGAATAAAGAGAGAAAGAAAGAAGGCAGAGATAGTGTGCTTTGCAGGAGTGGAGATGGAGAGAGGAGGGTATTCATTTGGCAGGTAATAGAAGTAGACTGGAGAAGGAAATGGCAACCCACTCCAGTGTTCTTGCCTGGAGAATCCCAGGGATGGGGGAAGCCTGGTGGGCTGCCACCTATGGGGTCACACAGAGTTGGACACGACTGAAGTGACTTAGCAGCAGCAGCAGCAGCAGCAGAAATAGACTTATGACATGTATACATAATATGACATAAACTACTTTAAGATTCCTACTCATAACAAGCATGAGTAGTTTTAGACACTTTCATTGATTTAAAAGATATATAATAAAAGGACATTATTTTATCTTAATTATTTAGTTGTTAATAAAAATCTGAAAATTCCTTTGTTAGCCAAGATATTAACCATAAAACATGGTGCTTTATCCAAGAAAAATAATAATTTTTCCAGATGTTATTTGACCAATACATTACCAGTTTAATATATCCTTAGATTTTCTTCCTATTAAGTTTTTACAGGGAGGCCTAGCGTGCTGTGATTCATGGGGTCACAAAGAGTCGGACACGACTGAGCAACTGAACTGAACAATAAACATGTTTCATTATATTTATTAAGTATTCCAATATCAACATATGCTTTTATCTATCCATTTTCTCAAAGATAATTCCAAGGTGGTATTTGGAGATGAGTCATTTAATAAAATTATTATATAATTGCTAATGATAAGTATCAACAGTTATTAACTCAGGTAAAATATTTTTAACCTACTAACAAAGGTACTCTTCTGTTGAAATAACTTCCAATTATATACAGTTGTATTTTACTTCAGGAAGTTGTGGTATCTTATACAACCTTTTAAAGTATTAAAGTAGAATTGTGCATGCTAAAATTCATAAACTGTCCCTTTCTTCATTCTCTTACCCATCTATGTATCCACTGATATGATATAATGTACTGAACTATAGTCAGTGAAGCACTGATTGTATTTTGTGAGATTACTAAAAGATCCGATTCTCTTCTGTAGTGCTAGTTTTCTTGTGCAGTATGGTGCTAAAGCGGAGAAGGCAATGGCACCCCATTCCAGTACTCTTGCCTGGAAATCCTATGGATGGAGGAGCCTGGAAGGCTGCAGTCCATGGGGTTGTGAAGAGTCGGGACATGACTGAGTGACTTCACCTTCACTTTCCATTTTCATGCATTGGAGAAGGAAATGGCAACCCACTCCAGTGTTCTTGCCTGGAGAATCCCAGGGACGGGGAGCCTGGTGGGCTGCCGTCTATGGGGTCACGTAGAGTCGGACACGACTAAAGTGACTTAGCAGCAGCAGCAGCAGCAGCATGGTGCTAAAGAAAAACTGGTCCACAAACATTTCACAGCTTAATGTTAAAGCCCCTGCATAAGATTTAAAGGAGCAAGAACTGTACTTTGATACTCTCTGGTAGGAAAGTGTCAATCAGATATTTTATACTGAAGACAAACTTCAGTATCAATGGGTATTATACCTGGTTCAACCAAATTTAAAAATAGATATCAGCTATTTATTCCCATGCCTTAAACAGAATAAAAGTTTAAACAATTCAAATGGTATCTTTTAAGAACAGTTTGATTTTTTTTTCTTCCCTAGAATGTCATGTCTATTCAGATCCACAAACCTAATATTATTATGCATCACTGACTATGCCTCTTGTTGGAGTGGACAACAAAATTGACAAACTCAAGCACAGATTAGGGAAATCACTCAGTGTAAAACCACAGTTCAAGAAGGATTTTGAGCAAGTAAATTATCTGTAAATTATGGTACCTTATCTTCAAAGTTTTATAAATTGAATAAGTTGTACTGCTTAAAATTGGAGTAGACATCTAGTCAATTTTTTCCTGTTGTAAGAAATGGTTATGGTGTTAAAATATGCATTTTATCTTCTGTTTGGAGCTTGAGGTATGGCAAGATGAATCTCATCTTTACATAAAATCAAAATGCATTTCACACTGTCAACTTTTTACAAACCAGTTTAAGCAGAACACTCATTAAGAGTAATGGAAATTGAACATATACAGATACTGTTACACCACAACAAAATTTAAATCTCTAATGTACAGGATATTACCAAGTATGAAAGATTCATGAGTTAAGTTAGGATCTTAAAATTAAAAGGTATATAATTTGGTTTACAAATCAAGTTGATCTTTCTCATGTTTGCAGAATGTGCTATTTTGTCACCAATGTTGCTGCAACTACAAAGGTAGTTCTTTACTGCTTTAACCAGGTGTGATACATCTAGCATGAAATAAATGTAGGGTAAATGAATGCCTGTGTGATCATATTGGGAATTTTTGTAAAAATTTTCAAAGGGTGTTGGGGGCCTAAAACATATCCTTCCCTACTCTGGAAATGTTTCACTAGCATTCCATTTAATTTTAAAATTCTTTTTAGGACATTCTCCCCCACCCTCACCTGTTCTTTAGTTACCAGATTTATATTAGATTTTGGTGAATATCTTAGTCAGCTGGGGCTGATATAACAAAGACTAAATAACAGAAACGTTTTCTCCCAGTTCTGGAGATGGGAAGCTCCAAAATCAAAGTACCGGCAAGACTGGTTTCTCCTGAGGCCTCTCAGCTTGCAGACAAATATCAGCTCACTGCATCTTGCATGACCTTTGTTTTGCGCATACACATCCTTGATGTCTCTCTTCTTAGAAGGCCACCAGTCCTATTGGATTAGGGGCCCCACCCTCATAACTTCATTTAACCTTAATTACCTCCTAAAGTGCCTGTCTTCAAATACAGTCACATAGGGGTTAGGATTTCAACATGAATTTTGAAGTGAGAAAATTCAATCCATACAGTCAATCATTATTCTTTCTCTTTTTACACTAAAAAGTTAAAATCTGGTCTCGTTTGCAAGCCTCCATGGGTGTTGGACTCATTCCATGAATTTAGACCTCATTTTACACAATTATTTTGCTGGTGGAAAATGTTTAAATTGAAATGAATGTTAATGATAAGCAGTTTAGTAATTGAGTTTAGAAGTTAATCCCTTGGATCTAGGCCAAGCTGTCTGGATTTGGATCCCATCTCCACCATTTGTTGGTTAAGACCTTGAGGAAAGTTATTCTCTGTGCCTGAATGTCATTTGTAAAGCTGGTATATGTAGTGCTTTAAACGTAACTCACAAAGTATTATAAAAACCTCTGACAAATAGTAAATACCTTATAAGCATTGTATACTTTCCTATATATTCTACTCATACTTAAAGGAATACTTTTATTATAAGTGAAGGAGGATTTAAAAATACATATTTTCAATTGCAAGTTGGTGAAATGTATGGACTCTGGAGTCAGGCTGCCTTGATTTCTATTGCTGGCTCTGTCACTTTTTAACTTAATGTCATTTGAGATGTCATTTAATACCTCTAAGCCTAATTTTGCTTATGGGCAAAACGATTAGAAATAGCACTTCAGATAATCATGGTGATGTGATCATTAATCTAGAGCCAGACATCTTGGAATGTGAATTCAAGTGGGCCTTAGAAAGCATCACTACAAACAAAGCTAGTAGAGGTGATGGAATTCCAGTGGAGCTGTTTCAAATCCTGAAAGATGATGCTGTGAAAATGCTGTACTCAATATGCCAGCAAATTTGGAAAACTCAGCAGTGGCCGCAGGATGGAAAAGGTCGGTTTTCATTGTAATTCCAAAGAAAGGCAATGCCAAAGAATGCTCAAACTACCGCACAATTGCACTCATCTCACATGCTAGTAAAGTAATGCTCAAAATTCTCCAAGAGGGACCAGAGATCAAATTGCCAACATCTGCTGCATCATAGGAAAAGCAAGAGAGTTCCAGAAAAACATCTACTTCTGCTTTATTAACTATGCCAAAGCCTTTGACTGTGTGGATCACAATGAACTGGAAAATTCTGAAAGAGATGGGAATAGCAGACCGCCTGACTTGCCTCTTGAGAAATCTGTATGCAGGTCAGGAAGCAACAGTTAGAACTGGACATGGAACAACTGGTTCCAAATAGGAAAAGGAGTACATCAAGGCTGTATACTGTCACCCTGCTTATTTAACTTATATGCAGAGTACATCATGAGAAATGCTGGACTGGAAGAAACACAAGCTGGAATCAAGATTGCCGGGAGAAATATCAATAACCTCAGATATGCAGATGACACCACCCTTATGTCAGAAAGTGAAGAGGAACTAAAAAGCCTCTTGATGAAAGTGAAAGTGGAGAGTGAAAAAGTTGGCTTAAAGCTCAACATTCAGAAAACGAAAATCATGGCATCTGGTCCCATCACTTCATGGGAGATAGATGGGGACACAGTGGAAACAGTGTCATTTTATTTTGGGGGGCTCCAAAATCACTGCAGATGGTGACTGCAGCCATGAAATTAGAAGACGCTTACTCCTTGGAAGAAAAGTTAGGATCAACCTAGATAGTATATTCAAAAATGGAGACATTACTTTGCCGACTAAAGTCCTTCTAGTCAAGGCTATGGTTTTTCCTGTGGTCATGTATGGATGTGAGAGTTGGACTGTGAAGAAGGCTGAGCGCCGAAGAATTGATGGTTTTGAACTGTGGTGTTGGCGAAGACTCTTGAGAGTCCCTTGGACTGCAAGGAGATCCAACCAGTCCATTCTGAAGGAGATCAGCCCTGGGATTTCTTTGGAAGGAATGATGCTAAAGCTGAAGCTCCAGTACTTCAGCCATCTCATGCGAAGAGTTGACTCATTGGAAAAGACTCTGATGCTGGGAGGGATTGTGGGCAGGAGGAGAAGGGGACGACCAAGGATGAGATGACTGGATGACATCACGGACTCGATGGACGTGAATCTGAGTGAACTCCGAGAGATGGTAATGAACAGGGAGGCCTGGTGTGCTGTGATTCATGGCGTCGCAAAGAGTCGGACACGACTGAGTGACTGAACTGAACTGAACTGGCACTGTTGTGAACATTACATGTGATAATGTAAATAAAACACTCAGAGCATTGCTAGGCACAAAATGGGAATTATTACTCATGACATTTCACTTATATAAATATTAATGGAAAGATGAACATCTTTTGATTTGACTGTACTAAATGCTTTGACTATAATGTGTGACTATACTAAATGCTTCATGCTTTATTTTTAATTTAGCCAAAGCTGAACCATAGTCAGAGTTTTTTAACTGCCATTACTGCAGTTCAAGGTTTTCCTCTTACTTTGGGGGATGGTTCTGAGTAGGAAAATGGAGAAGGTGTTCAGCTCCCAAAGCAGTCTCCTGCAGATTGATTCTGTTTGTCTGTTTGAAGTTGGGTAGATGATGAGCAGTGCTAGTGTTTCATTTCAAAATCTGTGGATAGGAAATGGTTAGGTAGATATGGTACTCTGAAGAAACAAATCCAAGTCTGATGAATCCAAATCCAATCCCTATTTACGGCCAGTCAGTAAACTATTGGTGTAGTAGGGTAATTATTTCCAATGAAATATAAAATTTTAAAGAGGAACTGGGTGATTTAGCTGAGTTAACAGACTTAATAGGGTCCTTACACCTTTGCCCCCTCTTTGCCTCAGAAGTCACACATCTTCTAATTTATCCTTAGAAAATAATAGGTCAAGTGCACAAAATATAATTATGATGTCCCATAAAAGATGAAAAAATAGTTTGCAATCTTATATGATTATACTTATTTATATGCCTGCTTTTACTGTGTACATATATGAAAAATACACACACACACACACACACACACACATATATATGGCACTCAGGGCCACTGCACTCTGGTTTGATCCCAGCTGGCCAAGCCACAGGAGCTTTTGCACAAACACTGTCAACATATATGTGTGTGTGTGTGTGTGTGTGTGTGTGTGTGTGTGTGTGCTCGTGTATGTGCTAAGTTGCTTTAGTAGTGTCTGACTCTTTGTGGCCCTATGGCCTGTAGCCTGGAAGTCTCCTCTATCCATGGGTTTCTTCAGGCAAGAATACTGGAGTGGATTGCCATGCACTTCTCCAGGGGATCTTCTCAACCTAGGGATAGAACCCATATCTTTTATGTGTCCTGCATTGGCAGGCAAGTGCTATACCACCCAGGTGGCACAGTGGTAAAGAATTTACTGGCAATGAAGGAGACCCAGGTTCGATCCCCTGGGTTGGGAAGATCTCCCAGAGAAGTGAATGGCAATCCACTTAGATATTCTTGCCTAGAAAGTTCTGTGGACAGAGGAGCCTGGCAGGCTACATAGTCCATGGGGTCACAAAGAGTTGGAGATGACTGAGCAACTAACACTTTCACTTTCCAGTATTCTTGTCTGAAAAATTCCACTGACAGAGAAGCCTGGCTGGCTACAGTCCATGGGGTTGCAAAGAGTCAGACACATTTGAGCATGCATGCAAACCTATAGCCTATATATACTGTCAATAAAGTGATAGTGATTATCTTGGGATGCTTATAATTTGTTTTCTCCAGGGTGTTTGATATTTGATCTACAGTTATATATGCATTCTAATAACAATACTACCAATAAACAAGATCTGAAATTAATGATAATTTATAATTCAGACACTTCAAGTAAATGTCATGACCCTAGACTGAATGACATGCACCTTCTGTTTCTTAGTTCGCTCATTTATTGAAAGAAAACAAGAAAACAGACCTTCTCTGCTTCATAAGATTACTGTAGGAATAATACAGAATGAAGAATATAAAAATACTTTGCAGTGTTGGAAAGAACAATTAGGATTAATGACAATAGTACAAATAAGGATGATGATTTTCATCTGAGATGATTAAGGGATACAATGTACATTTTGGTTTTTGTGTTTTTTGTTTTTTGGAAAGCATATTCTATAGAAACATAAATTCCATTAAAAGCTCACTCTGGGCAGAAATTTAAACTAGAGAGGAATGACTGCATTTGGATGCTGCTGATGAAAGAATGGGGCCAGTGTAATGGAAGCCATGGCACTCGGGCCACCGTGCTCTGGTTTGGTGCCAGCTGGCCAAGCCCCAGGAGCTTTTGCACAAACACTGTCCACATATTGCTTGTTCAGTCAGAGTTTGTCTTGCTTCAGTTACTGGGGCACTAACAAAGCCTCAGAGGTAAAGGAGTCTCAGATCCTCCACATGCCTGGAGAGAGGATTAGAGGGCTTCTTTCCTTTAGGTAACTGTGTCTGGTTTCTGTATTTGGAGGGCTTATTTTTAATAGCTGAAGAGAAAAAGGCAAAGTGAAAATGTTCTTTCTGAGAGACTGGACAGGCAATACAATTTGTGATAAAGGACTCTTCTTTCTTCAGAATAAATGACACAGACTTAATTACCCATCACTTCTCTGCGTCTGACGTAAAGCCTTGTCCTCCTAGATAGCACATTGTTGAGTAAAACAAATATAAAAAAGGAGGATTTTTTTTCTTATTTTAATTTTTTTTTAACTTTTAGATATTCCTTTTTGTTCCAGTTTAGGAAAATTTATAAACACAACTTTTGAATTGTTCTTTAAGCTGAAATTGGGTCTATTAAAGCCATCTCATCACTATGTATTACTTTATACGATGGTAGTTGTCAAAAGCTACATTATATCTAATATATGGAAGAAGGCACCTTGGAGGGAGATTCTCGGTTATAAATCTTAGGGAGAGCACATAGCCATGTAATCAACACTGAAGTCTTGGCTTTGTGGCTGATTACTGCTTTGAGGGCCAACAGTCACGTTTCAATTTGTGCACATATGCAGTTGTTGGCCAGAAAAGTTTGTTTGGGTTTTTCCATGATGTATTAGAGAAAAACTGAATGAACTCTGTGGCCAACCCAATACATGTTGGATAAACCCCGATGCTCATTTTAGGACGGCATGTCATATGGTTTTATGAGCTGCTAAAATCTTTCATCTGCATTTTTAAGTCTACCCAGTTATAATTATAATAGATACTATACCCTAGATTTATAACATGCTGGGAATAAAAGTGGCTTTAGAATATGGGAGACTTGGGTTTGGATTCAGGCTCTGTCATTTACGACTTTTGACCTGGGACAAGTCCCTGGTGGTCAGATTAAGAGTCTGCGTGCAGTGCAGGTGGGGAATATCCCCTGGAAAAGGAAATGGCAACCCACTCCAGTATTCTTGCCTGAAGAATCCCATGGACAGAGGAGCCTGGTGGGCTACAGTCCATGGGGTCACCAAGAACTGGACACGACTGAGTGACTAACACTTTCCTTTCAAGTCAATTAAATTATGGAAGTCCAGAGTTTTTATCTTATTTTGTACAAAATTTTAGAGGATTGGAGAATAAATATATAAAACACAGTGCCTATGAATCAAGGGAATAATAGGTTACTCAGGAGAATATTTAGTTTTAAAACTTGTAAATGTATCATATACATTTTTAATGATCCTGATTCATGAATAACTTGAATCCAAATTGAGTTTTATTTGTTTCAAAATATATGCTGCATCCAGACTTTTCCAAAACATGTGAATCTTTATTCTTTTTTTTGCTTTTATTTTTAAAATTTAAATTTATTTATTTTGATTGGAAGCTAATTACTTTATAATATTGTATTGGTTTTGCCATACATCAGCATGAATCTGCCACAGGTGTACACATGTTCCCCATCCTGAAGCCCCCTCCCACCTCCCTCCCTATACCATCCCCTCTGGGTCATCCCAGTGCACCAGCAAAAGTTCAACATATAGGAAGGACTTCCTTCTTTGCCTTCCCTCTCATTTTTTTAGTACCATTGATTGATATCATTTCACTCAGTTTACATACTCATGTGTGTCCTTCCAAATGAAGAAAGGAAAGAGTTGGAGGTAAATTCTCTCTGAAAGTGGATACCCTTTTAAGATAGATACATGCATATATATATAACTGAATCACTTTGCTGTACACCTGAAAGTAACAAAACAATAATCAAATATACTCCAATATAAAATAAAACTTAAAAGAAAAGAAATAAAACAGACCATATTACACAATAAAATGGTCATGGAAAGTAAAATAAAATAAAATTGGTTAATAAGAATCTGTGAGCAGGCCCCAGTTTCTCCTTCAGTGCAAGTTATCTTGGGAAAACATACTCACTTGAGGTCTGACAGGCAGAGGCCACTACAGTTAGCTCAGTTGACAAGTTGGCTCCTGCTCCAGGTATTAGAGGAGCGGTCCATCTGCATTTACTTTATACTGAAAAATGATTTGCCAGCAAGAGGCTACTGAGAAACCTGCAGAGCTCTCTTTCTCTGACACTGGCAACAAAAGACCTCAGGAAGCTGCACATGTCTTTTGGGAGTCTGTCAGTCTAGTCACTAGGCAAGACATGTGTCCCTAAGTTCTTTGTGACCTCCTTATTTCATGCTCTGTTTATATTTGTTGAACTTATCTGCATCTTCACACTGTTCTAGAAGCTAGGCATTTAAAGATGAATAAGGGGAGTCTTTTTTCTTCTCAAAAGATGGAGAGACGTAAATGCATGTAAGCCAAGTTATAGCACCTAGCAAATAGTATTATTGAATGTGGTCAGTGCTGTTACAGAAATACATAATAAATATTATCGTATTACAGAATAGGGAGTGAAAAATTCTGCCTGAATGATTCTGGAAGGCTTCAAAGAGTGGGTGATATTGGAGCTGGGTTTGACAGTTGAATAATGAGGATTGGAAATGGAGAAATATTTTGTGGGCAGAGGAAGCAAACTGAAAGTGTTAGTTGTTCAGTTGTGTCCGACTCTTTGCAACCCATGTAGCATGCCAGGCTCCTCTGTTCATCGGATTTCCCAGTCAAGAATACTGGAGTGGGTAGCAATTCCCTTCTCCAAGGGATCTTCCTGACCCAGCAATCAAACCTGGGTCTGCTATATTGCAGGCATATTCTTTATCATCTGAGCCACCAGGGAAGCCCAAACTAAGGCTGAGAGAAAGGTAAATTTGTAATTCTTAAGGATACTCTTATATGCAGACTATAAGTATATTTTGTTCAGAGTTGTAGTTCAAGAAATTAAAGTTCAGACCCATTCAGGAAAGATCTTGAATAATGTGCTGTGTTCAGTTCAGTTCAGTCACTCAGTCTGTCTGACTCTTTGCGACCCCATGGACTGCAGCACACCAGATCTCCCTATCTATCATCAACTCCTGGAGTCCACTCAAACTCATGTCCATTGAGTCAGTGATGCCATCCAATCATCTCATCCTCTGTCATTCCCTTCTCCTCCTGCCTTCAGTGTTTCCCAGCATCAAGGTCTTTTCAAATGAGTCAGCTCTTTGCATCATGTGGCCAAAGTGTTGGAGTTTCAGCTTAAACATCAGTCCTTCCAATATTCAGGATTGATATCCTTTAGGATGGACTGATTGGCTCTCTTTGCAGCCCAAGTGTCTCTCAAAAGTCTTAGCTCTAACACTACAGTTCAAAGCATCAATTCTTTGGCACTCGGTTTTCTTTATAGTCCAACTCTCACATCCATACATGACCACTGGAAAAACCATAGCCCTAATTAGAAAGACCTTTGTTGACAAAGTAATGTCTCTGCTTTTTAATATGCTGTCTCGGTTGATCATAACTTTTCTTCCAAGGAGTAACCATCTTTTAATTTCATGGTTGCATTTACCATCTGCAGTGATTTTGGAGCCCAAAAACTAAAGTCTGTCACTGTTTCCACTGTTTCCCTATCTATTTGCCATGAATGTACTGTATAGCTTGGACTTTATTTCTGAAGCAGTGGTATTCTAGCTATTTCAAAACTGTTATTAGGGAAAGGTAAGAATGAAACCATGTTGCAGAAAATTATCTCAAGTAGCAATGGGGGAAATAGCCTAGGGTTAATATGCAGATGACACCACCCTTATGGCAGAAAGTGAAGAGGAGCTAAAAAGACTCTTGGTGAAAGCAAAAGTGGAAAGTGAAAAAGTTAGCTTAAAGCTCAACATTCAGAATACAAAGATCATGGCATCCGGTCCCATCACTTCTTGGGAAATAGATGGGGAAACAGTGGAAACAGTGTCAGACTTTATTTTTGGGGGCTCCAAAATCACTGCAGATGGTGACTGCAGCCATGAAATTAAAAGACGCTTACTCCTTGGAAGGAAAGTTATGACCAACCTAGATAGTATATTGAAAAGCAGAGATATTACTTTGCCAACAAAGGTCTGTCTAGTCAAGGTTATGGTTTTTCCAGTGGTCATGTGTGGATGTGAGAGTTGAACTATGAAGAAGGCTGAGTGCCGAAGAACTGATGCTTTTGAACTGTGGTGTTGGAGAAGACTCTTGAGAGTCCCTGGGACTACAAGGAGATCCAACCAGTCCATTCTGAAGGAGATCAGCCCTGAGATTTCTTTGGAGGAAATGATGCTAAAGCTGAAACTCCAGTACTTTGGCCACCTCATGCAAAGAGTTGACTCATTGGAACATACTCTGATGCTGGGAGGGATTGGGGGCAGGAGGAGAAGGGGACAACAGAGGATGAGATGGCTGGATGGCATCACTGACTCGATGGACATGAGTCTGAGTGAACTCTGGGAGTTGGTGATGGACAGGGAGGCCTGGCATGCTGCAATTCATGGGATTTCAAAGAGTCGGACACAACTGAGTGACTGAACTGAACTGAACTGAAGGATTGAGCTAGGAGGAAACTTCAGGCAATGAGTCCATTGTAAGAATTCTGAAATAATCTGAGAAAGGAGCACAATAGGGTCTGCATTGCTCATAATTTGGTGTCAGAGTCATGTGGCTCTTCCTTGTAGAATATGATTTTATTGACTATAGAACATTAAGAATCTCCATGAGGCAAGAAAATGTATATCTGCCGGGGTCCAGCCCTGGTGGATCCAGGGTGATTCGAAGGTGGGGATGGAATAGGCGTCCTAGGAAAAACTTATTGAATTACAGATAGAGAGGGGCCAGGAATTTAGCAGAGAAAAAGAGGCCAAATAACTTGGTTAACACAGGGTACCAATCACCACCTACGAAGGCTGCAGGCATCTTCCCATTCTCCCGAAGGAGACGAGGCACTGAGGCCCCCCGGTCTGATCTTAGAAGCCCAGGCAAGGTTAGTAGGCTTGGTGGGTCCTGTGCACCAGATGGGATTCGGCCAGAAAATAGTAAGAGAGAAAGAAAGGGGCTGAATAACTTGGCTTACGTGGGGTACCAATAAAATTCCGGACAAGGAATTTGCACCATCTGAACAGCAGGCACCCACGCTCCAGATGGGAATTCAGCCAGAAAATTGGGGAGCAGAAAGGAACGACATGAGGGAATCAGTCTTTCTGGAATTGATCCGATTTCTTTATTTTGGGTTTGCTTGTATACCTTTTGTTACATATAGGGATGAATACAGAGTCACGTGGGGGTCAGCAGTCCTAACCTTATCAAAATCAGGTGCTTTACATAAAAAAAGTCTTAGGGGTTTTACGTCATCTTCAAGCCATTTCTGCCTGCTGACATTTACAACTCTTTCTTTCTGATAACCAGAAAACTTATTTTTCCAAGGGTGTTTTTTCCTTAAACCAAGCACCACCCTCCAAATAAAGTTGCTTTCCTATAGGGTGAGGGTGTAGTGAGTTACAATCAAGAAAGGAATTTATTTAACCCAAGGTTAACATGATTAATCTTAAAGGTTAATACTTATTTCTCCTATATGCTTAGAGGTTAATACTTATTTCTCCTATGGGTTAATACTTATTTTTCCTATATGCTTAGAGGTTAATACTTATTTCTCCTATGGGTTAATACTTATTTCTCCTATATGCTGGTTATATTCATTATAAGGGCAGGGAATATGGAGATTTTAGCAGCAAACATCAGTCCAACAAATGAAAATCCTTTCACCAATGTTCCTCTTAAGATCTACTTAGTCTTAAGATAGTGACAAAGTTACATTTTTACATAGCAAGCACACAGTGATCTATAACAAAGTACAGTGATCTATTACAAGAGAGAAAATTCATTAACTCAAAAAGTCTAATATTGAGGTTAATACTTATTTCTCTAACGTCAAAAACTACTATATTTCCTTTTCTATATTCCAAATGCATTGATTAATATATTCCCAGGTACCTAAAGGATATGGAGGCCTGGCGGCAATCATTGACTCAACAACAAGAAAAAGTCCTATGTTAATTAAGACTCTCAAAATACTCCAAAACTCTCTGTGCTGTTTATGGTTGAGAGGTAGTAAACCATCAAGTGTCCGCAGAGAGGTTTAACCTGAGACCCCTTGTCCCACCTAGGGCAGGGAATTAGCAGCAATTATTGACACAACAAATGAAAAAAAACCTTTATCAATATAGTTCTCAACCAACCCACTATACTAAGAATTTCTAACTTCTCACAAGAATTTGCCTTTAGTAAGTCAAAAACATCTCGTGCCTCTCATGGTTGGAGGGCTGTTGTGGCCAGAGGACCCTATACAGGCAGGCTAGATAACCTTCAGAGGAGTCCCATAAGTTGAAACACTCTAGTCACGCTCAGGAATTTTTACTGCCTTGGAGTTGCATGTTAACTCCTCTTCAAGAGAAACGGTTATGGGGGAGAGCCCCCCGTAGGTGAGAGTACAAGGCACATTCTGGTTTTGGGGTTAGATGTTCGGGAGCAGGGGAATTTCCTGAGACTTGGTCATGCCTTTGCGTATGCCAAAGCGCCCTACCTCATGACTTTTGCCAAGGACGGAGTTCCTCACACTGGCCCCCAACATATACCAATAATAGACATAATTGTGTTACTTGAATGAGGCTGAAATTTCTGAAATCTTTTTGAAATTTATGTTTTTTCATATATTCAGTCTTCATTCAATAAATCTTTATGGACTGTCTTCATCTTCATAAGATAGACACTATGCTATGTGTAGGATGTTGAATTAGGCACAGCCTCCGTGTACGGGCATTTCCTCATTCAGTGACGGAAAAAAAAAAAAAAAGTGATACTATTTGTCAGGAGATATTTTTGTATTGATTTTAAATTTCAAAGTTCTTTGTGTGGTATTTCTGGAGAAAATTCCCATTAAATATCCAAAATAAACCCATTTTTCAGTGCACAATTTCTCCATTATATTTTGAGGAAATAATTGCACACCATTGGTAACAAAACAGATTACATTGTGCTAGACTATCAGTACAATGAGAGGTTAATCAGGTTACTGTGTTCTTCTATTTTAGCTTATTCTGGACCACAGAAAACAACTTTTAAGTCTTTACTTTAGTGTGGAAATGCAGGATGTTGATTTTCTTTTTACTCTCTTTCTTTATTCTTTTATAATCTAACCTAAATCCTTCCTACAAGATGAAACTAGAATGCCCACAATAGTTATCGAACATTTCATTGGAGGTAAGGAGAAGGAAATGGCAATCCACTCAAGTATTCTTGCCTGGAGAATCCCATGGACAGAGGAGCCTGGCAGACTATAGTCCATGGGGTCGCAATGAGTCGGACATTACTTGACGACTAAACCACCAACCACCATAAACCAAGGAGTTTATGACATATATTCTAACCAGAGTGAGGAAATCCACAAGTGACCGTTTATTTCCCATTTTGAGACAGGATCTATTTACCCAAGCACAAACTGTGCACAGCAGAAAATATAGTTTGGGAGTAGGTGAGCATTTGAGATTGTGCTGCAGAAAATGTTAGGATAAGTTGCAACAGTTTTGTTGTTGAGAAAAAAAAATCACCTTTAAAGAAATATTTATCCATATAAATGACTATTTCAAATTCAGTCTTATCAAAATGGCCTTGCTTAATGCCAGGAGTTGAATTTACAGAATGGACCACAAGAGATGACACTAATGTACTCCTCTTAGTTAATTACAAGGAAACTTTCAGAACTTGAAAAATGTTTATTGTTGATGTTCGTTTCCTGCTGAGTGCTGCTCCAACTGAACATTACAGAATTTTATTTATCCTCAATTTTAAAAGAGTGTTCTATAATCTGGGAGCTTATTGTATTAACTCCTCCTCTAAACAAGGGCAAAGATGCAAATAAAGAGGTTATTAAAATTGGCTGTGAAAGACATAGATCTTTCATTAAAAGTTTCTAGACAAGCAGAAACACATAAGCTTAACTCAAGGAGATTAACATGGTTAGGTTAGAGGCTAATTGTGTTTTGCATCTGAAATGTAATAAAAGTTTGTACCCTTCGGGGGAAATACAGCTAAGGTTCATCAATTTTTACCATCTTTAATTCTGCAAACCCTTGAAAACTAATCAGAGCAATAGTACAGCTAGTTAAAATGATAAATCTCTAATTAAACAAGAAGCTATCTTCTTAAATGAATAATCTGTATCTAGATCTCAGTGTCTCTCATTGTGTTTAACTGTCTGTGTGTGGGAGAAAAAGTAGATTCATAATTTTCAAGGTAGAAAGCTTGAGTTATTTTGGAAATGCTATTGACATGAGTGTAAATTATTAATATCGTAATTTCCTAAAAGCAATTTTTGTCACTTCATGAATGTGAACTTTATGAAAATTTTATTATAATTTTTCCAGCCAATTACTTTGTCAGGACTGCAAGATGGAATCTTTAAAGTCTGAGTTTCTGTCTAAATCGTGTTTAAACCTGAAATGCTTCAGGCCCTGTCAATGGAAGGGACACCAGTGTTGTATGAAACAAAAGTTGCAAGTCAAGCAGGAATGCTTTGTTCTCCAGATGTGATTTTTGCTATTTGATTTATTAGAAAAAATAATTTAAGATTTAACATGCATGCATACAAATGTATTCAGTTCAGTTCATGTGCTCAGTCGAGTCCAACTCTTTGCGATCCCATGAATCACAGCACACCAGGCCTCCCTGTTCATCACCATCTCTCGGAGTTCACTCAGACTCACATTCATGAGTCCGTGATGCCATCCAGCCATCTCATCCTCTGTCGTCCCCTTCTCTTTCTGCCCCCAATCCTTCCCAGCATCAGAGTCTTTTCCAATGAGTCAGCTCTTCGCATGAGGTGGCCAAAGTACTGGAGTTTCAGCTTTAGCATCATTCCTTCCAAAGAAATCCCAGGGCTGATCTCCATATTAGAAGTACTTGAATTTATAATCATTGAAGCATATTTGTTGAATGAATATTCATAGATAGTTCAATCTTCAATAAACTAAAGCTAGAATTTTATTTATTTACTTATTATTTTGATTGGAATTTAGTTGCTTTGCAATACTGTGTTAGTTTCTGTACTGCAAAGTGAATCAGGTATATATATATATATATATATATATATACACATAGACAACACACACACACACACACACACACACACACTGATATATATAGGCTCCCCAGGTGGCGCTAGTCGTAGGGGAACCCACCTGCTAATGCACGACACATAAGAGACTTAGGTTCAATCTGTGAGTCGGGAGACCCCCTGGAAGAGGGCATGGCAACTGACTCCAGTATTCTTGCCTGGAGAATCCCATGGAAAGAGGAACCTGGTGGGCTACAGTCCATGGGGTTGCAAAGAGTCGGAAATGACTGAGTGACTAACACACACTATGCTCGTATACATCTACCCCCTCTTTGTCACCACAGAGCATTGATTAGAGTTCCCTGTGCTTTATAGAGCTGGAAATTTAAAAGGGAGGAAATCAGTCTACTTAACTTTGCTATTAATACTTGTATATATTATTATTTACTCAAGCTATGTATTATAAATTGTGTATTACTGTCAAAAAATTGTTGGCAAGATTGTCCATGTGCTTATAATTGTATATTGGATAAAGTCAGCAATACTACAAAAGGAAATATTTTAAACTTTAAGTAATTATTATTTATAAGTGAAATGAGTAAATCAAATTCCATTTGAAAGAGTGTCTGGATCTGGTAAGTGGCCTGGTGAGGCAAAGAAATTTTTACCCTCCTAACCCCCAAAGAATTAATGGCCTACAGGAGAAGGGGTGTAAAATGTAGTGTTAGTGGTCATTAGACTATTTTTTGTGGACTTGGATTATAGACAGAATTTACTGACTTTAGATGCATATAATCCTTACCCCAGGCTTAAAACTAGATAATCTAATAAAGAAGGCTCAAATTGCAGCTAGATGATGGCCTCTATGCAGCTGCTTTATTGACACCTTATCATATTAAATTCACTAGAAGTTTGAAGTAAGATAAAGACAACAAGAAAAATGGGGGTGGTGGGGGGAATCAGTGTGTTCACTAGGTCTAGGGACCAATCTGAAAGACAAGCTTGTAGTTGTATTTCCAATGTGCCGTTTTCATTCTGTGATGTTGTAAAAGTAAGGTCTTCATTAGATACCTCTGGTGTTTACAATCCCCACAACAGAAATAAAAGGAAATGAAATGTTCCATTTTTAATATTATACATACAATCATTTTAGAGTGTGGAGGTTAATTCCTCCCACAAAAGTGCATAAAAGGAATTAAAGGAAACAATTTGAACATTTTAATGTTTTTCACGCATTTCAAAGAGAGGAATTAGGCACCAAAACACAAAACAATTATATGTGTAATTTAAAATACATATTGATTTTTTTTTTCAGAGCAATGCCACGGCAGTGTAAAGCTTACCTTGCATAAATGAAATATTTGCCTACCTAATAACACAAATGCCTAGCTCATCAAGATAATACTGGAATGATAACATGGAGCCGTTATTTAAAAGGAACACATGGAACAATCTAGACATCAACAAAACTATTTACATTTTTCTTTAACTCCCTGCTATATTACCAACTTTACTGCTGTGCTTCTTCAGAGACCACTTGAATTTCCAGAAATCTTTGACAGAATCAGCAGACTGAAACCTTTCAACTTGCTGATAATCAGATAGCATGCCAGACATCATAGAATCTAGCCAAAGTATGCTTTCGGTTCTAATGTTAGAGATTATAAAGGAAGTCTTTCTTGTGGTACTCTTTGCCAAGTTCCTCTGCTTTTGGCACTTTCAAATGCAAAAAGTTTGTGAGCTCCATTTGTGATGGTTCCTTCATTTCATTCCAAATTGCCACAATGAGTCATATTATAAGCAAAAATTCATCTTGTATTGGGATGGTGAAATTTCCATGTGAAGAGAATATCCAGATCTGATCCCCAAAGGCAAATGTATTCTCTGAACTTAAAGGTGTGTCTTGTTAGGTATATCATGTCCAGGTGTATTCAATTAAGTCAAGAAATAACAGAAAAAGAAATACATGAGAACATCAGAGTGTGTATGTTACAGACTGAACTGTGTCCCCTAATATTTATGTTGAAGCCCCAGCTCCCAACCCAAAGATCCCCAATGTTATTGTATTTGGAGATAGGAACTTTAGATCAGTTAAGATAACTGAGGTTGTTAAGAGGCCTTAATTCCACAGGCCTGGTGCCTTTATAAGAGAAGGAAGAAGTAGTAGAACTCTCTTTCTTTCTGGCATGTGAGGATGCAGTAAGAAGGCCACTCTCTGTTACCCAAGGAGAGAGCCCTCTAGACGCTGACCCTGCTGGCACCTTGATCTTGGACTTCAAGTCTCCAAAACTGTAAGAAAATGCATTTCTGTTGTTTAAGCTACCTGGCATTGTTGCAGCAGACCAAACTGATTAACAGTGGATGTTGGGGGAGGTTTTGTGGGTGTCTCCTCTTGAGTTGTGCAGAGCTGTATACATAGTGGTAGAGGGTGAAGAATGGAGAAATCTTTATCTTTGGCCAGATCCTAAGCTAAGGGAATTGTGATAACATACTTGTGTGCATGCTCAGTCATGTCCAACTCTGTGACTCCGTGGTCTGTAGCCTGCCAGATTCCTCTGTCCTTGCAATTTTCCAGGCAAGAATACTGACGTGAGTAGCCATTTCCTACTCCAGAAGAACTTCCAGATCCAGGGTTCAGACTCATGTCTCTGGCATCTGCTTCATTGGCAGGCTGATTCTTTAGCATCAAATGGGCTTATTTGAAACTGTTGTCTAAGGAAATTATGGGCATTTGAATGTTTCTGTAGAATCCAGTTACACGGACTAGTACAGAATATTACCTGTGCCAAACCAAGGTGTAGAAAACATTTGTTTAAAATGTTTTTAAAAGTATGTGCTGCTGCTGCTGCTAAGTCGTTTCAGTCGTGTCCAACTCTGTGCGACCCCATAGACGGCAGCCCACCAGGCTCCTCCGTTGCTGGGATTCTCCAGGCAAGAACACTGAAGTGGGTTGCCATTTCCTTCTCCAGTGAAAAGTATGTAGTTGAATTTAAAGGTATCCCAGTAATGCATGATCTAAATTTCATAGCCATGAAGGTAACAAGGATTTCCTTTTTATACTAAAATTTAGACTAGGGTAAGAGTTGGTGATGGACGGGGAGGTCTGGTGTGCTGCGATTCATGGGGTTGCAAAGAGTCGGACACGACTGAGCAACAGAACTGAAGCAAGTTTTGCAGTTCATTATATTATCCATCTACTCATCCTTCATCCCGCAAATAATTTTATGTACCAGTAATATTACCAGATACTTAGAAAACTAATAAGGTACTGCTACTGCTTTCAGGAAGTTTCAGCAGAAGAGGTTTGTGTGGGAGGGTCTTTAAAGAAGAATGCATACTGCTGAGGTATTGAAAATGCATCAAGGGCTATGCTAGCACAGAGCAGAGAGGGCTGGCTCAAACTAGAGAGTCTTGACAAAGAGTGTTCTCTAAGGAACAGTAGTTCATGGACATGAAAGAACTTGTGCAATTTACCTGTGTGGAATCAGAAAAATGGTTAGAAGCAAAGTAAATAGAAGGTAAATTATTTGACATATTAGTGAGCAAGTAGAGAAAATAGGGTTCCAAAAGTCTTCAAAACTAAAGTTAATTTTTGCACCCTATTTTTATTTAAAACACTATTATGTGTACTGAAAAGGAACTGATTCAATGAAATTAATTAGTGGCTACTGTTCTACATTTTGTAATCAAAGGACATAGATCTATGAAGATAATATTTCTTAAAATAGTAACAATGAGAATCTAATGATATTCTTATCACTTTGATGAATGTTTAAAGTTATAATTCCAGCAGGGACTTCACTTACTAGATAGATTATTCTAATTTCAATTTCCAGCACAGTATCTGGAAAACCACTAACACTGAGAAGTTTTGAAGAAAAACTGTTCTCAAATGCTTATCCAGGCCCAGCCAAGACTCTCCCTTTGATCCTCTTTGTGGTCATTAGCAAAGTAACCCTCCTTTAAATTGTCAGGAAAAAGAAAAAAAAATCAATAAATGAATAGTAAATTTCTCATTCTATTTCAGGCATGTGCAAAATTAAGGTCTCTTCACTCAGTCTCCCCTTTGAATCAAGCAAGGTCCTCACAAGAGAAAAACTGACTACTCCTTAAGAGGAATAGTTTATTAGCTAAAATCAAAACATCAAGAAGTGTTATTGACCCATTATACTTAATTTATCCTTTTGGAACTCAAATCCCACATAATATATATTCATATCTTTCACAGAGCTTACTGACTTACTGTTGTAGTAAGAATAATAAATAGGAAATGATGAAAAATACACATTCAAATCATAGAATCATGGGATTAACTCCAGAATTTTAACAATGGTGCAACTGGAAGCCATAAAGATTAAAAAATAATAATAAAGTAACAGAGCTAGTTATTTTCAGATCTGGTTTTAGAAACCATATTTCTCAGTATGTTAAACTTCCATTTTGTTTTTTTATGCTTTCCAAAGGGCTAAGTAATTCGATTGTACAGATAGCATGTATAATGTGAATTTTATTTTACAAAAAAGATTTTGGCCAAACTATATTGTATATTTTCCCAAAACATCCTTATTGATTTAAAAAAAAATTAACATTATTTGGTATTGATAGCTTACAGTGAATGATGGACAGTGAATGATCACCGAAGAAGAATGATTTAGCTTCAGAACCAGGGACCAGGCTTGATCACTCAAGAGCTTTTGTGTCACAGAGTTTTATTATTTAAGTATGAAAAGGGGCCGAGAAAGCTTCTGATGCAGACATCAGAAGGGGGATGGAGAGTGCCCCTCTCGCTGGTATTAGCAAGGAAGTTATATATGTTTTTAATTAGTTATTACAAATAAATCAAAAGAATGCCTCAAGGTTGTAAAGATCTTACTAGCCCCACTCCCATAATTTACATTTTAAGATAACAGGATGAGCTAGAAGGTTTTCAAGAAGGAGAAACTGTCCTCAAGCAGGATACATTGTTGTTATATAACCCTCAGTACAGAGTTTAAACTGAGTTATTTGTTGTGTAATCATCAGTTCTAGGCTTAAAGAAAAAACTATTTTATGGGACCAAGACTAAGGAATGTAGAGAGAAAAAAAAAGATGTTTGTCCTTTCCTCCTCCTTGAGAATTCCAGACCCTTATCCCCTTCTTGAGAGCCTCAGACCCCTTTCTCCTCCTCGGGACCCCAGACTTCTTATCAACCTGCCTAGGAATTGACTCTCTCAGTATAAACATTCAATACATTGAGAACAGAAATCACCTTTTTTCACAAAAAGTTGCCAAAAAATAGCATTTGGTGTTTCTGGATGTTGAAATCCAGACATATCTATGTAACTGAATATTCAGGTATATTTCATTTCCTCCATTTTGTCATTAATTTTTTAAATTACATTTTTATCTCCAAAGAATCAAAGGAAAGTGCTTAAACAGCAGAGAGTTCTAGAATGGGTCAACAGAATCACAGTAGAGAAGAAAAAAATGCCAATACAGGGAAAAGATTTAGTTGTGTTGGTTGAAGCTAAGTGTAAACACCTTGTTCAAAAGGCCTGCATATCATTAAAGACAAAAATAATGTAAACTTCATCTTTATCTTCAGGAACTATTCTTATAATAGTAAACTTGAGCAGACATTTATGATGACTAATAGAGATACAAATTTGTGGTATTTATTATGTGCTATGAATATGTACACAGTTTACCACAAACCATAGTTTTTAGAAAAGTCTGTGGTTCACATGTCACCTATTAAATGTGTAATCTTGCTAATTAATATTCAGAAATAGGCTTTGAAGATGAGAAGCACCATATGTGTTAATATTATTACTTGAGTACTATAGCCTTCATAAATTGAATGTATTTGCAAATGAAATACCATTTCTTTGATCTCTAGGGGTAATTAGTGATTTCTGCCCTCTTCTAAAGTTGAAAATCATAACTGCTCAAACTTACATTAGAATTCTGACCTAATGTAGAGAGAAAACTTTTAAAAATGTGAATCTTAGGGAGAAGTTTTTATTTGATGTACAAATAAGGAAAACAATGTATTCAAAGATGGTATTTGTATTGTATAGATGGTACAGATGGAAATTAAACATTGGTTAAAATCCTACAGCATATTAACAATGAAATATTGTGTATTTATAATGAATACCAGCTGGTTAGCAGAGAATGGAAAACTAACTTTACAGTAGAAATCTATCATCAAAACAGTTATATATAAATAGGGAACCATGATATTTGTAAATATTAATTAAATGTGTTTGGGAGCAATTTTGAAAAATAAAATTCACTTCAAAAATTAATTGTTTGAAATTAGTTTGTACAACTGAGCCAGGCAAGTTAAATAATAAACTATTCTAAAGAATCTATTTCCTAAGACTGAAAGTTTAGGAAAGGTTCAAAAAGACAAAATAAAAATGAAAAACACAAATAGATGGAGAAGGCTATGAAATAGCTATAGATGTGAATATGCAGAGAGTCAAATGCCTCATTCCTTTGCTCAGCAAAAGAGTATTCCTAAATCACGTTCCAGTGCACTGAAGGTTTTCTGGTTCAGTATGAAAAATCTCAAGAGAAGGCAATGGCAACCCACTCCAGTACTCTTGCCTGGGAAATCCCATGGATGGAGGAGCCTAGTAGGCTACAGTCCATGGGGTAGCAAAGAGTCAGACATGACTGAGTGACTTCACTTTGACTTTTCACTTTCATGCACTGGAGAAGGAAATGGCAACCCACTCCAGTATTCTTGCCTGTATAATCACAGGGATGGGAGCCCGGTGGGCTGCCATCTATAGGTTCACAGAGTCGGACACGACTGACGTGACTTAGCAGCAGCATCATGAAAAATCTCTGACTTACTCTGTGCTAGGTTAGAAAAGCAAAAAGGCAAAAATGTATAACACTGAAAGATGAACTCCCCTGGGTGGTAGGTACACAATATACTACTAGAGAAGAGTGGAGAGATAACTCCAGAAAGAATGAAGAGATGGACCCAAAGCAAAAGCAGCACCCAGTTGTGAATGTGATGAGTGATGGAAGTAAAAGTCCGATCCTATAAAGAGCAAAAGGAACCTGAAATGATAGGTCCATGAATCAAGGGAAATTGGAAGTGGTCAAACAGGAGATGTTAAGAGTGAACATCGGCATTTTAGGTATCAGTGAACTAAAATGGACTGAAACTCAGTTCAATTCAGTTGTTCAGTCTGTCTGACTCTTCGAGACCCCATGGACTGCAGCATACCAGGCCTCCCTGTCTATCACCAACTCCAAGAGTTTACTCAAACTCACATCCATTGAGTCAGTGATGATATCTGACCATCTCATACGCTGTTGTCCTCTTCACTTCCTGCCTTCAATCTTTTGATTAAAAGACCAGCATCAGGTTCTTTTCAAATGAGTCAGTTCTTCACATCAGGTGGCCAAAGTATTGGAGTTTCAGTTTCAACATCAAGCCTGTCAATGAATATTCAGGACTGATTTTCTTTAGGATGAACTGGTTGGATCTCCTTGTTGTCCAAGGGACTCTCAAGAATCTTCTCCAACACCACAGTTCAAAAGCATCAATTCTTCAGTGCTCAGCTTTTTTAATAGTCCAATTCTCACATCCATACGTGACTACTCGAAAAACTGTGGCTTTAAATAGATGGACTTTTGTTGGCAAAGTAATGTCTCTGCTTTTAATAAGCTGTCTTATTTGGTCATAACTTTTCTTCTAAGGAGCAAGTGTCTTTTAATTTCATGGCTGCAGTCACCAGATGCAGTGATTTTGGAGCCCCCAAAATAAAGTCTGCCACTGTTTCCATTGTGTAGCATCTATTTTCCATGAAGTGATGAGAAAGGTTGCCATGATCTTAGTTTTCTGAATGTTGAGTTTTAAGTCGGCTTTTTCACTCTCTTCTTTCACTTTCATCAAGAGGCTCTTTACTTCTTTTTCGCTTTCTTCCATAAGGGTGCTGTCATCTGCATATCTGAAGTTATTGATATTTCTCCCAGCAGTCTTGATTCCAGCTTGTGCTTCATCCAGTCCAGTCTTTCTCATGATGTAATCTGTGTACAAGTTAATTAAACAGGTGACAATATACTGCCTTGACGTACCCCTTTCCTGATCTGGAACCAGTCTGTTGTTCCATGTCGAGTTCTAACTGTTGCTTCTTGAGCTGCATACAGATTTCTCCACAGGCAGGTAAGGTGGTCTGGTATTCCCATCTCTTTAAGCCACAATTTGTTGTGATCCACACAGTCAAAGAATTTGGCATATTCAAAAAGCAGAGATAGATGTTTTTATGGAACTCATAGTCAACATCAGAGTCAACAAATGAGTCTGAAATGCAGTATTTGAATGTAGTCTCAAAAACGACAGAATGATCTCTGTTCATTTCCTAGGCAAACCATTCAGTATCAGAGTAACCCAAGACTATGCTCTGACCAGTAATGTGGAAGAAGCCAAAACTGAATGGTTCTATTAAGACCTAAAAGACCTTCTGGAACTAACATCCAAAAAGATGTCCTCTTCATTATAGGGGACTGGAATGCAAAGGTAAGAAGTCAAGAGCTACTTGGAGTAACAGGCAAATTTGGCCTTGAAGCAAGTCAAAATATAACAGAGTTTTGCCAAGAGGATGCACTGGTCATAGCAAACACCCTCTTCCAACAACACAAGAGAAGTCACTCCACATGGACATCACCAGATCATCAATACCAAAGTCAGATTGATTATATTCTTTGTAGCCAAAGATGGAGGAGCTCTATACAGTCAGCAAAAACAAGACTGGAAAATGACTGTGGCTCAGATCATGAACTCCTTATTGCCAGACTTAAATTGAAGAAAGTAGGGAAAACCACTAGACCATACATGTATGACCTTAATCAAATTCCTTATGATTATACAGTGGAAGTGAGAAATAAATTCAAGGGATTAGATCTGATAGACCGAGTATCTGAAGAACTATAGACAGAGGTTTGTGACATTGTACAGGAAGCAGGGATCAAGACCATTTCCAAGAAAAAACAAATGCAAAAAGCTGAAATGGTTGTCTTATGAGGTCTTACAAATAACTGAGAAAAGAAAAGAAGCTAAAGGCAAAGGAGAAAAGGAGTACCATTTGAATGCAGAGTTCAAAGAATAGCAAGGAGAGATAAGAAAGCCTTCCTCAGTGAACAATGCAAAGAAATAGAGGAAAACAATACAATGGGAAAGACTAGAGATCTCGTCCAGAAAATTAGAGATACTAAGGGAACATTTCATGTAAAGATGAGCACAATAAAAGACAGAAATAGTATTCAGAAGCAGAAAATAAGAGGTAGCAAGAATAAACAGAACTGTACAAAAAATATCATCACAACCCAGATAACCACCATGGTGTGATCACTCACCTAGAGCCAGACATCCTGGAATGTGAAGTCAAGTAGACCTTAGGAAGCATCCCTGTGAACAAAGCTAGTGGAGATGATGGAATTCCAGGTGAGCTATTTCAAATCCTAAAAGATGATGCTGTGAAAGTGTTGCACTCAGTATGCTAGCAAATCTGAAGGACACACCAGTGGCCACAGGACTGGAAAAGGTCAGTTTTCATTCCAGTCCCTAAGAAAGGCAATGCCAAAGAATGATCAAACTACTGAACAATTGTACTCATCTCACACACTAGCAAAGTAATGCTCAAAATTCTCCAGCCAAGCTTCAACAGTAGGTGAACTTCCAGATGTTCAAGCTGGATTTAGAAAAGGCAGAGGAACCAGAGATCAAATTGCCAACATCTATTGGATCATTGAAAAAGCAAGAAAGTTCCAGAAAAACATCTACTTTTGCCTTATTGACTCCACCAAAGCCTTTGACTGTTGGGTCACATAAGACTGAGGAAAATTCTGAAAGTGATGGGAATACCAGACCACCACACCTGCCTCCTGAGAAATTTATATGCAGGTTAGGGCAACAGTTAAAACTGGACATGAAACAGCAGACTGGTTCCAAATAGAGAAAGGAGTACGTCAAGGCTGTATATTGTCACCCTGTTTATTTAACTTATATGAAGATTATGTCCCAAGAAATGCTAGGCTCGATGAAGAACAAGCTGGATCAAGAATGCCTGGAGAAATATCAATAACTTTAGATACACAGATGACAGCACCCTTATGGCAGAAAGTGAAGAACTAAAGAATCTCTTGATGAAAGTGAAAGAGGGGAGTGAAAAAGTTTCCTTAAAACTGAACAGTTATAAAATAAGATCATGGCATCTGGTCCCATGATTTCATGTCAAAGAAATGGGGAACCATTGGAAACAGTGAGACACTTTATTTTGGGGGACTTCAAAATCACTGCAAATGGTGACTGCAGCCATGAAATCAAAAGATGCTTGCTCCTTGGAAGAAAAGCTATGAGCAGACTAGACAACATATTGAAAAACAGATAGATTACTTTGCCAACAAAGGCCCATCTAGTCAAAGCTATTGTTTTTCCGGCAGTCATGTATAGATGTGAGATTTGGACTATAATGAAAGCTAAGTGGTTTTAAACTTAAACAAAATGGGCTTAATTGCTATTTTCCTATGCATAAACGATTCTAATTTCAATATGCTGTAAAAGTGTATATATATATTTAATTTTATATCTTTATTTTAATTGGAGGCTAATTACATATATATTATGGTGGCTTTTGCCATACGTTGACAGGAATCAGACATGGGTGTAGATGTATCCCCAATCATGAACCCCCCTTCTACCTCTTCCCACTGCACTGGCTTTGAGTGCCCTCTTTCATGCATCAAACTTGTACTGGTGATCTGTTTCACATATGGTGATATACATATTTCAATGCTATCCTCTCAAATCATTCCATCCTCACCTTCTACCACAGAGTCCAAAATTCTATTCTTTATATGTGTGTCTCTTTTGCTGTCTCACATATAGGGTCATTGTTACCATCTTTCTAAATTCCATATATATTGTAAAGTATATTTTTATAATTTACAGTTGATAACTTATTTGGTACAAGGTAAATTAAAAAAAACTTTTACATATAATTAATTCATGTATGACCGGCCTTCACCAGTTAGAGATCAATCCCCTTTTAACATTGAAGAAGGACATAGCTTCTCATATAGAGTCATTTTTCGTATAAACATAGGCTCCTAAGGGGAAAAAAAATAAGTAAATAAAAAGTGTATTCATTTGCTCTGTATTTATTCATTCATAAAATATTTTGTCAGCACCTATCATTTGTAAGGGCATGATAATTAATATGTACACTGAATATATACTTCCTGTCCTGAGTAATACCGTAATCCAGTGACATGAAATAAAACAAAAATCGCAATAAAACTTGATCAGCACAAAGTAGGAACAGAGTGTAGTGGGAATACAGAGAGTGGCAATGCTGCTGACTTGGCCTAGGAAACTCAAAGCAAGCTCTCCCTAAGAGGTGAAATTCATGGCTCTTAATTAGCATGGTTAACAAATCCATTGAAAATCTAATGAATCCAGTGGAGGCCCTAAACTGGAAGAATGCAGATATAACATAAGCACAACATTATTCATAAAAGTTTAGTTCAGTTCATTTGCTCAGTCGTGTCCAACTCTCTGTGACCCCATGAATCTCAGCATGCCAGCCCTCCCTGTCCATCACCAACTCCCGGAGCTCACCCAAACTCTTGTCCATCAAGTCAGTGATGCCATCCAGCCATCTCATCCTCTGTCATCCCCTTCTCCTCCTGCCCCCAATCCCTCCCAGCATCAGACTCTTTTCCAATGAATCAGTTCTTCGCATGAGGTGGGCAGAGTACTGGAGTTTCAGCTTTAGCATCATTCCTTCCAAAGAAATCCCAGTGCTGATTTCCTTCAGAACGGACTGGTTGGATCTCCTTGCAGTCCAAGGGACTCTCAAGAGTCTTCTCCAACACCACAGTTCAAAAGCATCAATTCTTCTGCGCTCAGCCTTCTTCACAGTCCAGCTCTCACATCCATACATGACCACAGGAAAAGCCATAGCCTTGACTAGATGGACCTTAGTCGGCAAAGTAATGTCTCTGCTTTTGAATATGCTATCTAGGTTGGTCATAACTTTTCTTCCAAGGAGTAAGCTTCTTTTAATTTCATGGATGCAGTCATCATCTGCAGTGATTTTGGAGCCCAAAAAAATAAAGTCTGACACTGTTTCCACTGTTTCCCCATCTATTTCCCATGAAGTGATGGGACCAGATGCCATGACCTTTATTTTCTGAATGTTGAGCTTTAAGCCAACTTTTTCACTCTCCACTTTCACTTTCCTCAAGAGGCTTTTTATTTCCTCTTCATTTTTGCCATAAAAGTGGTGTCATCTGCATATCTGAGGTTATTGATATTTCTCCCAGCAATCTTGATTTATAAAAATTATATAGTGCATTAGCAGGTATCTTATTCATATATCATGTTAGATTATTCACAGAATGTTATTATTTTTATGCAAAGGTGAATGGGCCAATTCTATAAGAAAGAACAAAAGTAGAACTCAGACAAATTAAAATAAACTCTAACTCTGTTCAAAATTAATTTTCTTTTTTTTTAAATCTCCAATACTCCCTATTCTCTATTTATTTACACATCAATCTTTTTGTCAGTATCCTGTTGTTTTTATTAATTGTTTTAATTTGTTTTTTATTGAAGGTTAATTGCTTTACAGAATTTTGTTGTTTTCTGTCTAACCTCAACATGAATCAGCCATAGGTAACTGGACATGGAACAACAGACTGGTTCCAATAGGAAAAGGCGTACGTCAAGGCTGTTTATAAATAAACACGAATTACATGCTGCAATTCATGGGGTCACAAAGAGTCAGACACAGCAGCAACTGAACTGAACTGATACATATATCCCTCCCTTTTGAACCTCCCTCCCATCTTCCTACTCATCCCACCCTTCTAGGTTGATACAGAGCCCCTGTTTGAGTTTCCTGAGCCATACAGCAAATTCCCTTTGGCTACCTGTTTTACATATGGTACTGTAAGTTTCCATGTTACTCTTTCCATACATCTCATCCTCTCCTCCCCTCTCCCCATGTCCATAAGTCTATTCTCCAGTCTATTTCTTCATTGCTGCCCTGTAAATAAATTCTTCAGAACCATTTTTCTAGAGTCTGTGTGCATTAGAATACGATATTTATCTTTCTCTTTCTGGCTGACTTCACTGTGTATAATAGGTTCTAGATTCATCCACCTTATCAGAACTGACTCAAATGTGTTCCTTTTCATGGCTGAGTAATATTCCATTGTGAATATGGACCACAACTTCTTTATCCATTCATCTGGTGATGGGCATCTTGGTTGCTTCCATGTTCTAGTGGTTATAAATAGTGCTGCAATGAACGATGGGATACATGTTTTTTTTCGGCCCTGGTTTCCTCAGGGTATATGCCTAGGAGTGGGATTGCTGGGTCATATGGTGGTTTTATTCTTAGTTTTTAAGGAATCTCCATGCCATCGTCCATAGTGGCTGTATCAGTTTACATTCCCACCAACAGTACAAGAGTATTCCTTTTTCTCCACACCCTCTCTAGCACTTTTTATTTGTAGACTTTTTGATGAGGGCCATTCTGACCAGTGTGAAGTGATATCTCATTGTGGTTTTGATTTGCATTTCTCTAATAATGAGTGATGTTGAGCATCTTTTCATGTGTTTGTTAGCCATCTGTATGTCTTCTTTGGAGAAATATCTGTTTAGATCATTTTCCCACTTTTTGATTGGGTTGTTTTTTTTCCTGGTATTGAGTTGTATGAGCTGCTTTTATATTTTGGAAATTAATCCTTTGTCAGTTGTTTCATTTGCTATTATTTTCCCATTCTGAGGGTTGTCTTTTACCTTGTTTATCATTTCCTTTGCTGTGCAAAAGCTTTTAAGTTTAATCAGGTCCCACTTGCTTACTTTTGTCTTTATTTCTGTTACTCTAAGATGTGGATCATAGATGGTCTTACTTTGATGTATGTCGTTGGAGTGTTCTGCCTAATTTTATAGTTTCAGGTCTTACATTTAGGTTTTTAATCCATTTTGAGTTTGTCATTGTGTATGGTGGTAGGAAGTGTTCTAATTTCATTCTTTTATATATAGCAGTTTTCCCAGCACCATTTATTGAGGAGGCGAGGCTGTCTCAAAATTAATTTTCTTAGACAGCTGCTTGAATGAGAATTTGTGTATTGTGTGTGTATGAAACATAGGTACACATGATCTTTGACATCAGTTAAGGGTATCCTTCTATTGATTGGAAATGCTGTTAATATCACCAGTAATACCAAAAGAAGCAGGGTCCCCATATTCAGTTCTGTGCATGAGGGGTTAGCTATTTTCTATGAAAACAACAGAGTTTCCTCCAGATTCTTCATTTGAATGCAAGTGGCCAAGTTGTTGGGGTCAGATTTGACCAGTGCTTCTTTAATGTCAATATCAGAGCTAATTCAGTCTATGCTTAATTTTAAAGCTGTTTTAGGCAAATTGAGAGTTCTCTTGTGACTCCAGGGGTATAAATATATTTTCCTGAAAGAAATTGGCAACATTTGGCATCATCAACCCTAAAAGAGTACTTTTTATGGCGTTTGGTTCATGTAACTGTGAACCTCCAGATTTCTCTTCAAATTAAGCTGGACAAAATAATGTGTGGTTTATGTTATTTGTGGTTTAAAATTGCTGTCACAGGTCCAAACAGGAGAGAGTTTATTCATTTTTACAACCAGAAATACCTGCAAGTAAGTCAAACCACCAGGAAGCTCTATAAAATTGTTCTGAGGATAAACTTGTTTCTCTTGAATGTTTTTATTCAAAGTTCAATCAAGGGGCTTTGGAACACATGCTCTGGTAAGTTGGCAAACTTCTGTGTAATGAGATGAACTTTGTATTCTCTTTTCATCTTTTTGACAGATTTCTTTAAAAGGCAGTGATTCAAGATCCGTGCTCTGATAAAGTTGAAAACTTTTAGGACAGTAGACAAAAATCCTCTCAGGCTTGCTGGCAATGTTTTTTTTTTTTTTTTTTTGCCAGTATATGCCAACATAGAAAGCAGTGAGTCACAGTGTGGTGTGGGGCTTCTTTCTTCACAAAGGCAGCAAAGCCATGGATGTTGCCAACCCTCACAGGTGCTGCTTCTGTGCTCAAGTTACCAGGCCTTTTCTTCCAAGCTAAGTTTTCTTTGGCAAGGAAACTTTTCATATTCCAAGCATGTCAGTGGGCCTTGTTATTTTCAAAGGGGACCTAGAAAATAGGCAGTGTTTTTCACTGCGATAAAAAAATAATGCATCATTATAGAATTGCCAATAATTGTGTGGATATGTTGCAGTTCAGTCACTAAATTTTATCTCACTCTTGGTGACCCCATGGATTGCAGCATTCCAGGCTTCCCTATCCTGCACTATTTCCTGGAGTTTGCTCAAATTCATATCCATTGAGTTGGTAATGCTGTCTAACCATTTCATCTGCCGCCACCCCTTCTCCTTTGTAGATACATTCACTGATAAATCTTGCTGCAAACCACAGACAAACTAGATTCTTTCTAGGGTTCATAGAATCTTCAAGGTCAGTCTAAAAGATGCATGTCTTACTTTGTTTGGAAATGTAATGCTTGAAGTTTTTGTTGAAAAAATCCAGAGTAAGTACAAATGCATCCATTTGATATCATGAGAGAAACTTTGATTGCACTGTGTATTTACTTCCATGATGGACAAATGTAACACGCCTCATCAAAATTTATGGCCTCAGACCTCTTTTCACAATTCTTGTTATATATTAAACACTAACTATGTGTTCTATAAAATTTAATGATTAATGAGTTACTATTAGCCATTCAGATAAGGGCTGGGCCTAAAATGCATACAGAATGTCATATGCAAAGGCAAAAATTGGAACGTATCTGTGAGATTTTAAGGATTGTGGGTAGTTTAATGAGGTAGAAATTTAGCCTATTTGGGGATTAGGGAGAGGATATCTCCAGAATATAAGACAAGGATCCATGAACAAGTTCCTGATGTTTATGAACTGTCAAAAATGATAGATTTCTTCTGTTTTCTTTATTAACTAGGAAAAAGTTTCATGCCAAATGAAGACAATCTATTGTTTAAATTTGAACAAATTTATAGTATCATAGGCTGTAATTATTTAAAGTGAGATCTGAAGGCTTGATTGGACTGAAGGATCTGATGCCAAGATGGCTCACTTACATGACTGGTGAATTGGTACTAGCTATTGAAAGGAGATTTCAGTTCTTTTCCGCGTGAACCTTTTCATACTACTCCTAGAGTGTCCTCAAGACACCAGCTTCTGCCAGAGCAAATAATTCAGGAGAACACAGGAAAGAAGTCAAAATGTCTTTTGTGACCCAGTCTCCAAAGTCACATGTAGTTTTTTATCTGGTGGACAGTTGATAACAGCTTTCTTTAATAAGGGGAGGAGCTATTCAAGGGCATGAATATGAAGAGACAGATTTTCAGACACTGTCTGAAAATACTCAATTGCTGCCATTGCACAAGTGGAATGTCTGTAACAGTTACCCACTTTTGTTGTTCAGTCACTCAGTCATGTCTGACTCTTTGTGACCCCATGGACTGCAGCTCGCCAGGCTTCTGTCTTTCATCATCTCCTTCAGTTTGCTCAAACTCTTATCCCTTGAGTCGTTGGTGCCATCAAGAATCTCATCCTCTGTCATCTCCTTCTCCTTCTGCTTTCTATCTTTCCCAGCATGAGTTACCCATGGGTAAGAATAAACAAATCATTTTTCTAAGTCACTTAGAATTGAAGTGGACAGAACATTTTAGAGAGTAATCTAGTTCTTTGAAGAACTGGAGTAAGTCAGCTAATAGATCTGGCAAATTTCAGTGAAATTTGCAGTCAGAACATAAACAGTTATTCATACATTTATTTGAAAATGGTATAAGAACACAATTTTGTGACAATTGTTTCCAATTTAAGGTTTAAAAACAATTTAAAATAAGTGTATTGACTTTAATTGTAGAAATACATTTCGATATCAGTGAGTATGTCTATCAGCTAATTTATTTATAAAGCAGATTATTACTGATTTAAATTTGTTTTCTCAATATAATTTTAATACTATAAACTTAATTTTGTATAATGTGTCAATTTAGGAAACATTTATGATTTTCTTAAATTGACCTTTCCTTTAGAATAGAAAAATACTACTTTGTCCTAAAAAGCAGTAATATTTTTAAGCATTTACTTATTATTAATTGGAAGATAATTGCTTTATGGTATTGCATTGGGTTTTGCCATATAGCAATATGAATCAGCCATGTGCTCTATCTCTTTAATATCCAATTCTTTGTGACCCCCATGGATCATAGCCCAACAGGCTTATCTTATCTATCCCATGGACAGGTAAGTCCGTGGGATTATCCTGGCAAGAATACTGGGTGGGTCACCATTTCCTCCTCCAGGGGATTTTCCTGACCCAGGGATCAAACTCACGTCTCTTATGTCTCCTCTATTGGCAGGCAAATTCTTTTACCACTGGTGACACCTGGGAAGCCCATAACAAGAGTTAGCTATAGGTATGCACATATTTTCTCCCTCTTGAACCTTCCTCCCACGTTCTACCCCATCTCAGCTCTCTGTGTTGTCACAGAGCACCAGGTTGAGCTCCCTGTGTTATACAGCAGCTTCCCATTAGCTATCTGTTTTACATATGGTAATGTGTACATTTCAGTGCTACTCTCTAAATTCATTCCACTCTCTCCTTCTCCTGTTGTGTCCATAAGTCAGCAGTAATGCTTTAACAGAATCAAATATTATGATGTAAATTAAATTTATTTTTATCAAATATCGGGTCCCATGTTTCACTACTGCTGCTGCTTCTGCTAGGTCACTTCAGTCGTGTCTGACTCTGTGCGACCCCACTTCAGTCGTGTCTGACCAGCCCCCCCCGTCCCTGGGATTCTCCTGGCAAGAACACTGGAGTGGGTTGCCATTTCCTTCTCCAATGCATGAAAGTGAAGTCGCTCAGTCGTGCCCAACTCTCCACAACCCCATGGACTGCAGCCCACCAGGCTCCTCCATCCATGGGATTTTCCAAGCAAGAGTACTTGAGTGGGGTGCCATTGCCTTCTCTGGCCATGTTTTGCTACAACAATGCAAAAATTCTCAACCATCTATCTCTGTCTATTAGTCGCTCTGTCTGGCCCAACTCTTTGCAACCCCGTAGACTACAGCCTACCAGGCTCCTTGGTCCATGGGATCTTCCAGGCAAGGATACTGGAGTGATTTGCCATTTAAAAGGTCTTCCTACCTAACACAGAAGCAAAAAATGTAAGCACTTTCTTCCACATTAGCAATATATACATATATACATATATATATATATATAGTTTTAGCACTTGCTAAACTTGCTCTTATGAAAGATTCTACCATTCTGGACTTTTAGTTAATTTATGGAGTGCAAAAAAATGGGATATAACAACATTTCAGTTTTTATGAATGCAGTGCAGTATACTAAGAATTAGCATAAAGAGATGACTAAGACATGGTTCTTACCCACAGAGGTTCATTTTTAGCAGGAAATTGACATATCCATATTTAGCCTGCTTAGTGATGATGAAGTGATGGTTCTTACACAAAACTTCATTTCTTAGTGGGGAACTGATGTGTCCATATTTAGCCTACCCCCTGGTTAAAGAGATACACATTAGCCATGTGCACAATGACGGTGAGAAGACAGAAATGAGCCTGAGGCTACCTGCTCTGTGCTGTGGTGTCCTATATCCAGATCAAAAATATATGCAGACAACCATTCTAAAACTTGACATGGTTGATTCCTTTCATTTAGAACCATGGCAAAATTTAGTTTCCGATCAACAAGTCACAGTACCACCTGTGATCATGAAACTCTGTCTTTGAATTCACTGTTAATATTTCCTTAGCCTTGGGTCAGTGTCTTCAGATTCTTCCTCGGATTGGTTCACTTTCATCTCCCATTCTGAGTTTAACTGTCAGATAAATCTTAATAACTACTCTGTCTAAAGTGGGCGCCCAAATTATTTTCTATTTCACTGTCCTATGTATTTCATTAATAAATTGCACAACCTACCATTTTCTTGCTCATTTCTAATTACTTTTATGGCTAAATTATTGAAGTGAAAGTGCAGCCTATATGATTTGGGGCAGGGGGTATGAGGGTTGTACTGGGAGAATGACTACTCTAGATGTTCTTTTTGGACATTTAAGGCTGTTTAGTTGTCCAAGAATATGGTAAAGGCAGATGAGAACTAGCCTTCTAACTATATACTTTTACTTTGAAGATGACATAGCAATACCACTGCAGCTGGGTAAAAGAATAAAAGTTGTTTTGTTTTGTTTTGTTTTGAGTTTTAGTGTGTTACTGATAATTTATGGAATTTCATTTATGGGTATGTGAATTATGCATGACATTACTAGTTGATTTATATTAAAATGTGTATATTTCTTTAATTTATCAATACATGTTACTTAAAAATCATGGATTAGGTACACTTAGCAAATAGCATCATCTATCATAATTATTAATTATAATTGAATGACCTTTCTTTAGACTTTAACTCTTATTTCTCCTCCTCTTTTTGATTGACTTATATACTGGGTTGCAAAGGATACTCAGATATAAATATTGTTATCTAGGGATTTAACTTTAGATATCTCAATATAAAGAGCCCATTTTGCATGAAATGTTCCCTTGATATCTCTAATTTTCTTGAAGAAATCTCTAGTCTTTCCCATTCTATTGTTTTCCTCTATTTCTTTGCACTGATAACTGAGGAAGGCTTTCTTATCTCTCCTTGCTATTCTTTAGAACACTGAATTCAAATGAGTATATCTTTCTTTTTCTCCTTTGCTTTTCACTTCTCTTCTCACAGCTATTTGTAAGGCCTCCTCAGACAGTCATTTTTGTTTCTGAATTTCTTTTTCTTGGGGATAGTCTTGATCCCTATCTCCTGTAGAATGTCGTGAACCTCTGTTCATAGTTTATCAGGAACTCTATCTGTCAGACCTCATCTCTTAAATCTATTTCTCATTTCTACCATATAATTGTAAGGGATTTTATTTAGGTCATAGCTGAATGGTATAGTGGTTTTCCCTACTATCTTCAATTTAAGTCTGAATTTGGCAATAAGGATTTCATGATCTGAACCACAGTCAGTTCCCAGTCTTGATTTTCCTGACTGTATAGATCTTTTCCATCTTTGGCTGCAAAGAATATAATCAATCTGATTTCAGTGTCGACCATCTGGTGATGTCCATGTGTAGAGTCTTCTCTTGTGTTGTTGGAAGAGGGTGCTTGCTATGACCAGTGCGTCCTCTTGGCAAAACTATTAGCCTTTGCCCTGCTTCATTCTATACTCCAAGTCCAAATTATCCTGTTACTCTAGGTGTTTCTTGACTTCCTACTTTTGCATTCCAGTCCCCCTAATGAAAAGGACATCTTTGGGGGTATTAGTTCTAAAAGTTCTTGTAGGTCTTCATAGAACCATTCAACTTCAGCTTCTTCAGTGTTGGTAGGGCATAGACTTGGATTACTGTGATACTGAGTGGTTTGCCTTGTAAAGGAACAGAGATCAGTCTGTCATTTTTGAGACTGCATCCCAGTACTGCTCTTTGGACTCTTCTGTTGACTATGACCTCTAATCCATTCCTTCTAAGGGATTCCTGCCCACAGTAGTAGATATAATGGTCATTTGAGTTAAATTCACCCATTCCAGTAAATTTTAGTTCTCTGATTCCTAAAATGTCAACGTTCACTCTTGCCATCTCCTGTTTGACCACTTCCAATTTGCCTTGATTCATGGACCTAACATACAAGATTCCTATGCAATATTGCTCTTTACTGCATCAGACCTTGCTTCTATTACCAGTCACATCCACTGCTGGCTCTTGTTTTTGCTTTGGCTTCAACCCTTCTTTCTTTCTGGAGTTATTTCTCCACTCTTCTCCAGTAGCATATTGGGGACCTAATGACCTGGGGAGTTCCTCTTTCAGTATCCTATCATTTTGCCTTTTCATACTGTTCATGGGGTTCTCAAGGCAAGGATACTGAAGTGGTTTGCCATTCCCTTCTCCAGTGGACCACTTAGTCAGAACTCTCTACCAAGACCTATCTGACTTGGGTGGCCCCACACAGCATGGCTTAGTTTCATTGAGTTAGACAAGGCTGTGGTCCATGTGATTAGGCTGGTTATTTTTCTGTGATTGTGGTTTCAGTCTGGCTGCCCTCTGATGCCCTCTCTCAGAGCCTATCATCTTACTGGTGTTTATATTACCTTGGATATGGGTATCTCTTCATGGCCACCACAACTGACCTTGGACATAAGGTATCTCCTCTCGGCCAGCACCACACAGCTGCGCTGCAAAGATGGGCTCAATAAAGAATAGAAATGGTATGGACCTAACAGAAGCAGAAGGTATTAAGAAGAGGTGGCAAGAAGACACAGAAGAACTATGCAAAAATCATCACGACACAGATGATCATGATGGTGTGATCACTCATCTAGAGCCAGACATCCTGGAATGTGAAGACAAGTGGGCCTTAGAAAGCATCACTATGAACAAAACTAAAGGAGGTGATGGACTTCCAGCTGAGCTATTTCAAATCCTGAAAGATGATGCTGTGAAAATGCTGTACTCAATATGCCAGCAAATTTGGAAAACTCAGCAGTGGCCACAGGACTGGAAAAGGTCAGTTTTCATCCCAGTCCCAAAGAAAGGCAATGGCAAAGAATGCTCAAACTACCACACAATTGCACTCATCTCACACACTAGGAAAGTAATGCTCAAAATTGTCCAAGCCAGGCTTCAGCAATACATGAACCGTGAACTTCCAGATGTTCAAGCTAGTTTTAGAATAGTCACAGAAACCAGAGGTCAAATTGCCAACATTTATTGAATCATTGAAAAAGCAAGAGAGTTCCAGAAAAACATCTATTTCTGCTTTATTGACTATGCCAAAGCCTTTAACTGTGTGAATCACAATAAACTGTGGAAAATTCTGAAAGACAGGGGAATACCAGACCACCTGACCTGAATTCTGAGTAATCTGTATGCAGGTCAGAAAGCAACAGTTAGAACTGGACATGGTACAACAGACTGGTCCCAAATCAGTAAAGCAGTATGTCAAGGCTGTATATTGTCACCCTGCTTATTTAACTTGTATGCTGAGTACATCATGTGAAATACTGGGCTGGAGGAAGCACAAGCTGGACTCAAGATTGCTGGAAGAAATATCAATCACCTCAGATATGCAGATGACACCACCCTTATGGCAGAAAGTGAAGAACTAAAGAGCCTCTTGATGAAAGTGAAAGAGGAGAGTGAAAAAGCTGGCTTAAATTTCAGTATTCAGAAAACTAAGATCATGACATCTGGTTCCATCACTTCATGGGAAATAGATGGGGAAACAGTGAAACAGTGACAGCCTTATTTTTCTGGGCTCCAAAATCACTGCAGATGGTGACTGCAGCCATGAAATTAAAAGATGCTTACTCCTTGGAAGGAAAGTTATAACCAACCTAGATAGCATATTAAAAAGCAGAGACATTAATTTGCCAATAAATGTACGCCTCATCAAGGCTACAGTTTTTCCAGTAGTCATGTATGGATGTGAGATTTGGACTGTCACGAAAGCTGAGCACTGAAGAACTGATGCTTTTGAACTGTGGTGTTGTGAGAAGACTCTTGAGATTCCCTTGGACTGCATGGAAATCCAAGCAGTCCATCCTAAAGGAGATCAGTCCTGAGTGTTCATTGGAAGAACTGATGTTGAAGCTGAAACTCCAATACTTTGGCCACCTGATGCAAAGAGCTGATTCATTTGAAAACACTTTGATTCTGGAAAACATTGAGGGCAGTAGGAGAAGGGGATGACAGAGGATGTAATGGTTGGATAGCATCACTGACCCAGTGGAGATGAGTTTGAGTAAACTTTGGGAGTTGGTGATGGACAAGGAGGCCTGGAGTGCTGTGGTCCATGGGGTCATGAAGAATTGTACACAACTGAGAGACTGAACTGAACTGATCTCATTATATTAAACCTTATTCTTTCCCTCTGTGTTTGAAATGCTTACTAAAATGATTGAGTAGATATTTGAAAGGCTAAGAACAGAATACTGGCATTAAAAAAAAGAGAGAGAGGGAAAATACAAAACTAATCTTTAAAATGAACTTGGGTGAAAGCCAAAAGTACAAGAGTGTTCAGATTAAAGTAATCTGAACTCTTTTTATGGTAGGCTTGGGAGAGAATTTAATTTTTTTATACAATTTTTATACCATTTTGCCAGTTCAAAAATGATAGATATAAAAAGGATTCAATGTTTATAGATCACAGACCCCATCCCAAATAGTCTGTAATATAGCATCTCAATATTTTTGCCTGTGATATTTTTCTTTTTTTCTCATTGTAGATCTTCTGAGTATTTTATTAGAATTTTCTTCTTTCTTTCTGGGATTTATTTTTTATTTTAAATTAATATTTACTTTCTTTAAATCTGTTATTTTTTAACTGTTTATCCTGGTAAAATAAAGAGTAATATACATATAATGTACATAGAACTCCATAAAAGTTCTGCATAAACACCTAATTACCATTGGAAAAAGGCTTATATCCTATTCTCCTTTGAATTTTTCTTTAAATGTTTAATGTTTAATCTTTAAACAAATAAAGATTACTTTATTACTGCTTACTAAATTGAGTCATTTACCTGATTTAATCCATTCTAAAACAGACTCCTGCTGCTTCAGGTCATTTTTTTGTCTATAACCTAGAACCTATAATTTATTATTTTGAAAGACTGAAGTGACCTAAACTCAATATTTCCAAATTGAATCATCTCTTTCTGAAGTGAATTTATTTTTCCATATATATATATATTTCCTCAAGATAAACATCTTTATAAATGTGTACACTTTCTCAGTTCTTTCTTTGTTCTCTTGGCTTTATTCCTCTTAATGCATCTTCAAAATATTTAATTTTCATTATTATATCCTAAAGTGTCAAATTAACGTTCATACATTTCAGTATTTACTTACTCTCAAGCTTTACCTTTTGTTTGTAACAGGACATTTATATTTCTTTGGACTAAGTCTGGTAGTTATATATGTGGGAATGGGTTTTGTGGTGAATGACTTGTTTGACAACCAGAAACATAGGGTTATTTTCCCCACTCTTCCTCTCTTAAGACACTTTGAATCGTTCTGGCTTCATTTGCTCTACTTAGATTACTGTATTTTCTATCGATCTTTTCTTTCTTATGTATCTTATTTTCAGATTTGAACGTTTTGTTCCTTTATCAAAGTAATTCACAATATCTGATAAAAATATTTCTTCACATTCCTTCAAAATATATCTGATTCAAGTTGTTTTAAGACAATATGACATATCTTTATATCATATAAATATGTAGTGAGATGTATAAAATTACCTATATTTCTTTCTAATCTCCTCTACACTGTTCTTTTCAAGATCTCCTGTTTTGGATTGAATTTGACTTATTGTCTGTAATAGAAAAATGTAGGATCAGTTCAGTTCAGTTTTCAGTCATGTCCAACGGTTTGTGACCCCATGGACTGCAGCACGCCAGGCTTACCTGTCCATCACCAACTCCCAGAGCTTGCTGAAACTCATGTCCATTTAGTCAATGATGTCATCCAACCAACTCATCCTCTGTTATCCCCTTCTCCTCCTGTCTTCAATCTTTCCCAGCATCAGGGTCTTTTCAAATGAGTCAGTTCTTCGTATCAGGTGGCCAAAGTATTAGAGTTTCAGCTTCAGCATCAGTCCTTCCAATGAATATTCAGGACTGATTTCCTTTAGAATTGACCGATTTGCTCTCCTTGCAGTCCAAGGGACTCTCAAGAGTCTTCTCCAACACCACATTTGAAATGAAACTTATGAAATGTGGTGAATTTGGATGCCCTACAAGTAGATAAGAAGATATTCACTGACTTATCAAACTTGTTTGCTTTCTAGTTTTAAATAGATTATTTGATGTAATATTAAAGATTTTCTCATATAATAAATTTATCTTCTACTAGGATGTACCTTCGAGTTGTCATTAGTATATATATTTTTGACCCCTTGAGATTTAGAAGAGTAGGGGATTTTAATGTTCCAGAATTTTAATTCAAGTTGTGTTATGATGAATGAGGTCAAAATAATGTTGAAAAGGTAAAAATCTTCAAGTATTGTATAATTGCCAATATCTAACAGTATAGTTCTTAGTAGTGTCAACGCAATTAAGCTACATTTTGCTATAGAATATAAAATTTGTTTTTAGGGAATTCTATGTTTAACTTGCAGAGAAGGCAGTGTCACCCCACTGTAGTACTCTTGCTTGGAAAATCCCACGGACGAAGGTGCCTGGAAGGCTGCAGTCCATGGGGTCGCTGGGAGTCGGCCACAAATGAGCGACTTCAACCCGCTCCAGTGTTCTTGCCTGGAGAATCCTAGGGACTGGGGAGCCTGGTGGGCTGCTGTCTATGGGACTGTACAGAGTTGGACATGACTGAAGTGACTTAGCAGCAGCAGTAGCATGTTTAACTTGACTTTTACTTAGTTTAAAGTATGAGTTAAATTGATCTTTGATATTCATGCTGAAGTCACTTAATATTATTTAAGAAAATGGTGTACATTTATTTCAACTTTTTCCTCCAACATTTATATTAATATATTCAAATAATATGTAAGCCAGAGTTCGTGAGTCTATCAGTCATGGCTCAGTCAGGGAAGCTAAAGCAATGCTACTTATTTTATACAGATTTGTTAAAAATAAATGATACACACATATTCTGAAAAGGCTAGAATAGGAAAAAAGGGAATATGAGATAATCCAGAGATTGCTAATTACAAGGGGAAAAAAAGTTGTGTAGAGTGAACAAGAGTGAATTTGGGGCACCTCTGCTCACTTGCAGGGGCTTCCCAGATGGCTCAGTATTAAAATAATCTGCCTGACAGTGCAAGAGGCTCAGGAGCCTCCAGTTAGACTGCTGCTGCTGCTGCTCCTGCTAAGTCACTTCAGTCGTGTCCGACTCTGTGTGACCCCATAGACGGCAGCCCACCAGGCTCCCCCGTCCTGGGATTCTCCAGGCAAGAACGCTGGAATGGGTTGCCATTTCCTTCTCCAGTGCATGAAAGTGAAAAGTGAAAGGGAAGTCACTCAGTCGTGTCCGACTCTTCTCGACCCCATGGACCGCAGCCTACCGGGCTCCTCTGTCCATGGGATTTTCCAGGCAAGAGTACTGGAGTGGGGTGCCATTGCCTTCTCCGAGTTAGACCTCTAGGTTGGTAAAATCCCCTGAAGGAGGAAATGGTAACCCATTCCAGTATTCTTTCCAGGAGAATCCCATGAATAGAGGAGCCTGACAGACTACAGTCCATATAGTTGCCATGAATCTGACATGACTCAGCGACTGAGCATACCTGTGCATGTGCTCACTTGCAGATTGCAGAGTAGTTGCCTAAACCACAGTAGATAAAGGAGTGAACTAGATAGCTACTACTTGCCCTTAGGAATACATGACCTAGTAGGTTTCCCAAAAACAAAATAAGTGGAGATTCATATGTACATAACTGGGTATGCTTTGAAAATGTAGAACTGTAGAGTGCAGCTTTGAAAAACAGTTTCATCTCCATCTGTGTTTCTCATGTTTGAATCTACTGTATGAAACAGCCATGTTGGCTAATACTTAGGATAGAGCCTTTGAATTCTCAAGATGATTTAAAGAAAAAGAAAATTGTCCTGGTCATATTTATTCAGAAATCATGTGCATGTTAGGAGCTAACATGTCTACTATTCCTGCTGCTAAGTCACTTCAGTCGTGTCCGACTCTGTGCAGCCCTGTAGACGGCAGCCTACCAGGCTCCCCCGTGCCTGGGATTCTCCTGGCAAGGACACTGGAGTGGGTTGCCATTTCCTTCTCCAACTCATGAAAGTGAAAAGTGAAAGTGAAGTCGCTTCAGTCTTGTCCGACTCTGTGTGGCCCCATGGACTGCAGCCCACCAGGCTCCTCCACCCGTGGGATTTTCCAGGCCAGAGTACTGGAGTGGGCTGCCATAGCCTTCCCCACTACTATCCCTAGGCAAGTGTAACTGATAAAATTCCAAATCTTATTCCTTCAGTTTAGATGTGTCTTGAAGTTGTGGTCTGTTGTGGGAAGGAGAGACTGAGTATTGGCAGGTGACTTTGATTTCTCTATTTCCTACTCTAGTGCTTATATGATTTCTGAACTTTCCAGAATTGATGAAAGAGATGATAGGCTGAGAAGAGATATGAAGTAAAGAAATTGCTTTTTGCCTTGTGCTATTATGTTCTGATATCAGTGCTCTCTGTGCTTGGCAGATCTTCAAAACTAATACTTGCTTGAATGTTTTCCTTGGATATATCTGCACTGAGAATATCCACAGATATTCCCTCTTATGCAGGATATACATTTTCTCACTGAATTCTTTTGACTTTAGTTGTTGTTCAGTTGTTAAGTGGTGTTCCACCATTTGCGACCCCATGGGCTACAGTACACCAGGCTTCCTTTCTTTGTCTCCTGGAATTTGCTCAAATTTGTGTCTGTTGAGTCAGTGATGCTATCTAACTATCTCATCCTCTGCTGTCCCCTTCTCCTTCTGCCTTCCGTCATTCCCGGCATCGAGGTTCTTTCCAATGAGTTGGCTGTTTGTATTAGTGGCCAAAGTGTTGGAGCTTCAACTTCAGTATCAGTCTTTCCAATGAATATTTGGGGTTGATTTCCAATAGGATTGATTGGTTTGGTATTGTTGCAGTCCAAAGAATTCTCAAGAGATTCACCATCACAATTTGGAAGCATCATTTCTTTAGCACTCAGTCTTCTTTTGGTCCAGCTTTCACATCCTTACGTGACTACTAACAATATCATAGCTTTTGACTTTACCGCTTTTTCTATAGTTTTTTTAGGCTCACCATGAACCAAGAAGCAATATCTTAAGTTGCTGCTGCTGTTGCTAAGCCACATCAATCATGTCTGACTCTGTGTGACCCCCATAGACGGCAGCCCACTGGGCTCTTATCCCTGGGATTCTCCAGGCAAGAGTATTGGAGTGGGTTGCCATTGCCTTCTCCAATCTTAAGTTAGAACACCTCTAAGTTTTCCCAGGCTGTTTTTTTTTTTTTCCTTCATCATGGTCTACAAATCGTTCAATTGATGTACTTATGCCCCTTTGTTCTGACAACTTCCAGAAGTGTTAGAAATTCCTTACCTGGTCAAGTTAGCAGCTTTTGCTATTTGAGGAATATAGGAGATGCAATATATTTCCTTTGTATCTGTGGCTCAAAGGCTCCATTCACTGTGAGTGCTAAAGGCCCTTTCACCTTATATGAAGTGAAGAGATGCATGCCCATAAACCTGCAAGCATTTCTCAAACACACACACAAACCCTCTCCCAGTGTCTACAATATCAACCATTGGTTGATTGCTGCTTGAAAGCAACAGCACAAAGATGGCTTAACATCTCAGTTTGGAACATCAAAGTGCCTTGTCATTCATGCTTTAGTTCTCAGTCTTTGAATATGCAAACAATTTGAGAGGGAAAACATCCTGTTTTAAGAGAGTTTGCAATTTTGTAAGTTGGAGCTGAAGCTCCAATACTTTGGGCACCAGATGTGAAGAACTGACTCATTGGGAAAGACCCTGATGCTGGGAAAGATTGAAGGCAGAAGGAGGAGGGGAGGACAAAGGATGAGATGGTTGAATGGCATCACTGACTCGATGGGCATGAGTTTGAACAGGCTCTGGGAGATGATGAAGGACAGGGAAGCCTGGCATGCTGCAGTCCATGGGGTCACAAAGAGTCAGACATGACTGAACAACTGAACTGACTGACTGACAATTTTCAAAGACAAAAGAAAATCAGAAGAAAAAGACATGGGTTAAACTGATGTAAAAAGAAGAAACATTAAAATCCTTAATATTTGTAATAAAGAGAGCAAAATAAAACAGGAATTTATTAACTGAATATTAAACATGTGAAGAAGCCCTCTAAATCCTTGCAAAATGTGCTGGAGTTAAGGGATATAAACAGAAAATAAAGGACACATGATTGAGGTGGTAAGGTTGGCATTCAATTTATTACAAGAAAGTGGTAGAATTTCTTGTTTGCCAATCTATTACAGACAAATAGAAAACAAAGATTTGATGGTCAAAGCTAAACTGGTATGCATATGGTTTATTTTCAATTATTTTATGCTTAATTTAACTTTTTGATTAAAAGGTGGAAATAGATGGGGAAACAGTGAAACAGTGTCAGACTTTCTTTTTTGGGCTCCAAAATCACTGCAGATGGTGACTGCAGCCATGAAACTAAAAGACGCTTACTCCTTGGAAGAAAAGTTATAACCAACCTAGATAGCATATTCAAAAGCAGAGACATTACTTTGCCGACTAAGGTCTGTCTAGTCAAAGCTATGGTTTTTCCTGTGGTCACGTATGGATGTTGAGAGTTGGACTGTGAAGAAGGCTGAGTGCCAAAGAATTGATGCTTTTGAACTGTAGTGTTGGAGAAGACTCTTGAGAGTCCCTGGAACTGTAAGGAGATCCAACCAGTCCATTCTGAAGGAGATCAGCCCTGGGATTTCTTTGGAAGGAATAATGCTAAAGCTGAAACTCCAGTACTTTGGCCACCTCATGGGAAGAGTTGACTCATTGGAAAAGACTGATGCTGAGAGGGATTGAGGGCAGGAGAAGAAGGGGATGACAGAGGATGAGATGGCTGGATGGCATCACTGACTCGGTGGGTGTGAGTCTGAGTGAATTCCGGGAGGTGGAGATGAACGGGGAGGCCTGGCGTGCTGCGATTCAGGGGTCGCAAAGAGTCGGAAACAACTGAGCGACTGAACTGAACTGATGTTATCTGTAGGGAAATTGGTATTCTCAGGAAAATGCCTTTTTTGAAACAAATTTCAGTTAGAACACTGAAATATGCACCACTGACTGCTTGAAGCATATTGACATGTGAATGAACCTAAACAGAAACCAGAATATTAAACTGTTATAATCAGAGAGGGATAAGACTGTTCTGTCTTTACCTTAACTCATGGTCTTTAGTGGTGAGGGAAATGTTAAAGATTCTGAAAATGATGTCCTGGAAATAGTTACAAGGTGTTGTTTGAGTTGGATTCTTCAAATTTAAAGTGCTGTTTTTCATAACTTCAATTGGAGTTTTCGTTTGTGTTCATTATAATCTGCACATACTTAGTCACATATTCCATTACAAGAACCTTGTAATAATCATTAGTCTTCTTTCTTGCATGTGTATGCATACACACACACACACACACACACACACACACACACACACAATTTCTTTCCTTTTGAGAAGGTTCAGGGTTGATGGACTTGTTCTCTGATATTTTTTGTCGGTGCTCTTACTGAACTTGCCAATTTAACTGCCGAGGGTTAGCAGCTGACAAATTCATCATAATCAGCATCTATTCCATTTCCATTTTATACTCAAGGTCTATTGTTGCCAGTTCATTCAAGAAAGTGTTTTTATGTAAGTGGTGCTTAAGTGCTGGCATGTGCACTGTGAATGCAGTCCTCCTAGGGAATTATTCCATAGAATGGTTCATTCTGTGTGATTCTAGGCTACTATGATGCTCTTGTCCATTTCAGATTCATTTGAGAATTTCTTTCTCTAATTCAAGAAGTGTTTATCAGGCTTGAAGTATCCTCCAGCACTTCATGAGCCACTATGTGGAATTCAGAGGAAGATTTTGACAAATGCTTTGCCATCAAGGAGTTCCATATGTATTTTGGATTTGACAGTTATAGTATGTAGTAGACAATCTATATGTAAATATTAAGTGTGAAAATATTCAGTAGTTTATCAGGAAATAAAATTATGGAAGATTTTTTTATCTTAATATCTTATTTTTAATCTGCTTATGTATCTAGCAATTATGCTTTGCAGCTGTGTGTATTGAATAGTTTCTTTACCTCAGGATATATAGGAAATCTGTTTCTGAGTTAAATGCCTACAACCAGCATTTTATTTCATCGAACCTCGTAAATATTTACCAGAATTACCAATGATTATTAATACAAGTAAAAACTGAATGTCTTTTAACTCCTTTGATCATAAAATAATTCCATATTTCTGTGTATCTGAAGATCTACTCTCCATATTCTTGATATGCTGTCGGTGTTTTGTACTTAATACAAAAAGATAGTCCTTGAGTCTTTGTTACTTGATATGATATCATCAAGTTGCTGAGTTTATCTGTCATGCTTTATATCCTTCAGGGATTCTGCACAGTAGAAAATCCAAAATCGTTTTTGTCTTCTTGATCACAGTATTGAGCTGGTGTCCAGGAACACAAAGGATTCTGTTCTTTTTCCTTTCTTTTTTCCTTGAACATTTAATTGAACTTTTAACTTGAACATTTAACATTTCTTATTGTTAAGTGAAAAATAGGTTAACGTTGGAAAATTTTAGGTGCCTGATGAAATGTAATTCTTCATTTTATAGTCTTATAAATATATCAGTTTCTTTTATTTTCCTGTTATTTCTAGCTTGATCTTCTGTCTGGACATCTACAATAGCCACTCCATATCCATTAATGCATCCTTTATCTTGCTTACATATTATTCTCTCTGAAATGAAGAAAAGTCCATGTACCTTACCTGCTTGGAAACCTGAATGGCTTTTCCCAATTTATAGGAAAGAAATAACTTTCCTTAGCATAATATTCACATTCCTTCAACATCAGACAATCACTGTTATCATCTACATATACTAAATGTATTTTAGTTTAGTATCTTAACATGTACTAAACTCTAATCACATTGCATGACTTGATGTTTCCTGAGTTTTTCACAATCTATTCCACCTCCATGCATTAATTCATTGTGTTCTGTTTGCCTGAGATGGTCTTTCCCTATGTCGTTACCTGATAAGATCCTAAATTTTTTTCAAAGTTTAAGTCAGATTCTACTGCCTTCATTCTTAGGGAAAATTTCCCTTTCAAGTATTCACAGTTTATTTTGTTTCTATTCATATTAAAGAATATATCATACTCTGATTCACATGATTGTTAGACGTTAGTGTTCTCCTTGTCCTCCCTTAAGAACATAGCCATATCTGCACTGGTAGGCAGTGCCTTCTGTTTGGTGTTACAATGGAATCTCTTTATTTTATTAAAATGTGTTGAATCATGGAATATTGGTAATAATGTCCTTCCTGTATTTTTCTAATGTTTCTTCGAACACCAAGATCTTTGAAGGCTTTACTTCAGTTATCATCAGTGCTCATCAATGAAGTGATTATTTAAAAAAGATTGCATGCTTTTGGAGACAGAGATGATCTCTTTCATCTTTGTACACCAATGTGTTTTGAGCAGAAATCATTTTCAGATGTAGATATTATATAAATGATATTTTTTCAAAATTTACTATTCTTGTACATTAACTGGTGGAAGGTAGAACACAATGTCACAGCTGAATCTCCTCACATACAGAATAGTTCCTTTGACATTGAAAACTACTTTTTATCGGGGCATCATGATTTAGTGGAAGGGATATAAACTACCCATGGGAATAGACCCAGCTCCAATTTCAGCTTAAACATATTAGTGTATGATTTGTTATTTAATTAAATATAATAATGTTATTTATGCATATAATGCTTTGCAACCTGTTATTTAATACTTCATTATGGGTATTTATCCTTGCCATTGCTTGCAGAGCTGCTGCTGCTGCTAACTCGCTTCAGTCGTGTCTGACTCTGTGTGACCCCCAAAACGGCAGCCCACCAGGCTCCCCCATCCCTGGGATTCTCCAGGCAAGAACACTGGAGTGGGTTGCCCTTTCCTTCTCCAGCATGCAGACCTAGCTCATCCTTATTTATCACTACAGAAATTCAATGGATATAACGGACTTATTTTAAGGTGTTTTTTTTTTTTTTTTTAGAGAGAAGCCACTTAGAAAGCATTGACAGCTTCACTTAGATTCATACTTTAAACCTTTTAAACCTTAATGCACTACTTACCAGTTATGTGACACCTCTGCTGAGGTCTGACATGGGAAAGCACAGCATTTAGAAAATCATGAAGAATTACTAATGCTAGAAAATACTTAGCAAAAGAAACTTTAAGCCTTTGTATAACAACGGAATGCCACCAGCAGGTGGCAGCAACTTTGAGTAGTAATCAAACTCCAAAACCAGTGCTTTGTTAATTATAGTTGGCTCAGGGAGCAAATAACCTGATAAATATTATATCCTGGAATTACACTTTGTGTTATATTGTTATATATTACAGTATTATATAAAAATGAAATAATATGTGTGGCATCCAACATGAAAATACATCAGGTGGTCTTAAACTATATTTTGAATTTCTTTCTATTAAACATCTCTCTATGCCTATATTTTATTCAAATCTTTTGTCCTTGAGTCAGTCTGTTTCCTGGATTTTATGCTTATCAGAGTTGATTTAAACTATAGATTTAAAACAAATATCCAGATACAAATTGTTTACCACGAAGATGTTGAAGCAGCAAGACACTATAGTAGGCAAGAACACAAACTAGCATCAACCATCACCTTTGTACCATCAAATAGATCTGATGTATGTCTGAAAAATTAGTAATTTTCTTAGTAAGCAAAAAAACTTTAAAAACCTATCCACTTTAAAAACCTATCATTTTACTATGCTTTCCTCCACTTTGGTGCTATATACTTTAAGTTAATATACACTTAATTATAGCTTGCCTTTTTAATAAGCAAAAGAGAATTAAGTCTGCTGCTTATTTGCAATTATTTGGCCTTATTTACAGAATCTTTTTGTCTTATAACTAGCTTTAAAGTTGAGAGAAACAATTTAGAAATATATATATATATATATTCCTTTTGCATATCCTAATAGCATAACATGATACAATTTTTAAATAAATATTTAATTTTCAATTTGTGAAATTTAATAAGCTTTTAACTGTGACCTAATATGTCATGTGTGCATTTTTTGCTGCACTGTAGCATTAGAAGACACAGAACTATATAATAATTTGTGAAATTCAGAAATATTCAATGTTTATTGGGAATGCTTCACACACGTTTCTGTAGAGATCTTGCATTTTAAGGCTGAATCGATTTCTATATAAATAAATAATTTACATGGAATATCTAAATAATCAGACTAGGAAGAAAGTTTTCTATACACAATTTTTCTAACAGCTTTACATTTGGGCTCACTGAAATGTACTAAATCAGAGTACTAGTTTACTAATTGTGAATTATTTTCATGGTATTTGAAAGAGTCAAACATTTATAGTATTTGAGAAAACAACTTTTGAATAATGTACCTTAAAGATGTTCAACTATGATGCAATTGCTTACATTTGAAGTTATTCGTAAATGTGCAATTGCTTACATTTAAAGTTATTCCTAAATTCCCAACTGTGATTGTGAAACTACTGTAAAACAATGAGTGGGGCCGAGGGAATAACTCTCCTGAGAGATGTGTGCTGTGCTTAGTCGCTTAGTCATGTCCTTTGGCACCCCAGGGACTGTAGCCCACCAGCCAGCTCCTCTGTCTATGGGATTTTCCAGGCAAGTAGTCATGTATGGATGTGAGAGTTGGACTGTGAAGAAGACTGAGGGCTGAAGAATTGATACTTTTGAACTGTAGTGTTGGAGAAGACTCTTGAGAGTCCCTTAGACTGCAAGGAGATCCAGCCAGTCCATTTTGAAGATCAATCCTGGGATTTCTTTGGAAGGAATGATGCTAAAGCTGAAACTCGAGTACTTTGGCCACCTCACGGGAAGAGTTGAGTCATTGGAAAAGACTTGGATGCTGGGAGGGATTGGGAGCAGGAGGAGAAGGGGACGACCGAGGATGAGATGGCTGGATGGCATCACTGACTCGATGGACGCAAGTCTGAGTGAACTCCGGGGAGTTGGTGATGGACAGGGAGGCCTGGCGTGCTGCGATTCATGGGGTCGCAGAGTCGGACATGACTGAACGACTGAACTGAACTGATGCTGGAGAGGGTTGCCATTTCCTTCTCCAGGGATCTTCCCAACCTAGGGATCAAACCTGTATCTCTTGAGTCTCCTGCATTGCAGGTGAATTCTTTACCACTGCACCACCTGGGAAGCCTGGGAAAGCTAAAAATTCTCCTAAGCAAGGCTCAGATGAGCTTTCACAAATTATTTTAACTTTCTGGTCTGTTTTCTCATAAGTAAAGGTGTATTGTAAAAGAATCTAAGCTCATAAAGTATCTGCCTGCTAAGGAGACATAAGAGACTTGGGTTCAATCCCTGGGTTGAGAAGAGCTCTTAGAGGAGAGAATGGCAAACCACTCCCAGTATTCTTGCCTGGAAGATTCCTTAGACAAAGCAGCCTGGCAGGCTATAGTCCATGGGCCTGCAAAGAGATGGACAAGACTGAGCAACTGAGCATACACACACAGTAAAGATTTAATGAAATAATAACATGCCAAGCAGATTTGGTTCATAGACTTTGTCAATTCATGGTCGTGATTTTTATCTTTATAGAATGTGTCAACCCTTTAAATATTTTCTTTCTGAGTCTACTTTCCTAGTGGTGCCACTTGCTTCCTGCCTCACACTCATCCATGCTCACTTCTAAGTCACGATGTGTAGAAATAACTCTAGACATAAATTCTAAACAAACAGGCTTTTGTGTCTGAACTCCATGATGTATTAACTGTTTTAAGAAACACAGTCAAGCTTCTTGAGGCTTGTATCTATCTATAAACCAGGGGAAATGATCCTTAATCCAATGAAATCATGGGGGATATGTCTCAGTCCTGGTCATGGGAAAATCATTTATAGACTGTCATCAGCTATCTATGGTTCCTTAGTGTCATTCCGCAGTAAGATCCAGAAAAGGCCTTTTGGGTCAGGGAGGTAGTGACACTTGTCCATGAACATTCCAGCTCTTTATGAAGAAATACTTCTTGCCTCCTCGGTCTGTTTGACTTTCTGTTTAATAGTGTGTCACAAAATAAAGTTTTTGGATGAGAAGGAAATGTAATATGTTTGCCAGAAGAGAAAAACAGGTATATAGAGGTTGTGATTTTTCCAAAATTGACCTCTGAGTTAATTAGTGACAAGCCAGGAAGTAAATATTCAACAGCATGCTTCCCTTTCCTTTCCTGCTCATCTAAAAGCAGATACAATTTATACTCCACAGTAGGTGATCACACCTGCATGCACAATAGAACCCCCTTCTGGTGTTTTCCAAGGGCTAAAGAAATAAAAAAGTAATACAAGAAAGTAACACACCTGTGTGCTTTTCGCTACAACTGCCATGTATTGTAACTGGCCAAATGTTTTCAAATAAGAGTATTCTGAAGCTAATTTTATATAAAAACAACATTAAAAAGACAAAAACTATCATTTCATTCTGCCTGTTCTCAGGATGCCTCTGCTACATGACTGCTATGGTATTTTCATTATAAAAAGGGAAAAAAAGAAAATAATGTCATTTCGCTATTTCCCTCCTTCCTGAAACACATGCCTGTAACAGGGATTTACACTCTTGAGCAAGATTATTTTGTTGCTTTTCTTATTTAAAGTTAAAAAAATAAAATTAAGCAATAAATTATAGCAGATCAGTGTTACTAGATGATTCTAGCAAACTTTAGGGGATATTTTAAAGTGTGAATCCAAGTGGCTTTATCCCCTTCAGGGACATGTAATAATCCCTCTGTAAAACACTGCCTGGAGTATAATATTGATATTATGAAATATAACTTATTTCAAAAGGAAATCATGTAGATCTGTGCTTTTACTAGGCGATATACATATGGCAAAAGATGAATAAAATATAAAAACGAAGGTTAAAACAATTTTATTCATAAACCTAGTTAAATGTCTTACATTACTGATGTCTCAAATATTTGGAGCATTTCTTAGAATCAATTAAATGATTAAAACTAGACAATTGATCATAAGATGATTGCCTCTGTTAATGTGGTTAAAATTCAAGGTGTGCGAATTTACTTGAAAATGGTGTGAAGGTTGATGATTAATGTTTCATACTTTAAGAAATGGCATCATTTATGGAAATACATAGTTTCAGAATAAAATTCTAACCTGTAAAAGCCTCCCCTTTTGACAGTGCTTTAAAAAATCTTTCCATTATTGCAGGGTAATAGCTTGACTGTAATGTCTGCTGTTAAAGGAGCAAGTGCCTGTACAAATATTAATCTTACATTATTACTGCTAAATATTCAACTGATTTGAATATTAAAATAGCCCAAAGGCTCTTCAATAAAATATGTGATTACTGAAATAGTACAGTCCTTTTTATCATGCCAGGCATATTCCATACATATATTAACAGATTTCATAGTTGCTTAAGTAAATATATTAATTTATAATAGTGGCAAAGCCTGAAGTTTAATTTGGGGCCTTTAGAAATGTTCTTCCCATTATTATTTGAACTTATCTAGTACATTGTAATAAAATTTTGATTCTGTGGGTAAAAGTTTAACTGTTGAAACTTTATATTACATTTTTATTTCTGGAAACTCAGATATAATTCTTAAGAATATCTTTTAAAATAATAATAGCTAACACTTATATAGCAATTTCTATGTCAGGCTCCAGCCTAAATACTTCGAGTTATTAAAGTTTTTAATACTTGTAACAAATGTATAAGGAAGGTTCTATTAGCAGTACCATTTTATAAATGATTGAATTGAGTCTGAGAGTGTTTAGGTCATCTCTTCAAGGCCACACAGTTAAGAAGTGTTTAAGCCAAGATTCTAGTCCATATGGTCAGATTTCATAGTCTCTGCTTTTGCTAAAATTTATTTAATGAAGATGAATTTTAAATAACTAGGATGCTTTTTTAAAAGAAAATATTCATATGCTAAATATTACTCTGTTAATAATAACATTTTGTGAAAACATTTTATGTGTGTGAAATGGCCTCATCATTCTATGTGTGAAAACTGAAAGGAAACTGATTAACATGAACTATGAAATTGAGTCCCGGTGTCCTATTTTACAGCATGTAACTTAGAGTCTATAAATGACGCATGAATGCTGAGGGGAGTACAGAAAAGCTGAAGAATTTACCTGAAGTGCTTTATTGCTAACTTTCTCTCTGCCATTGCAAGGTTAGAGAAACTATAAGCAAGGACAAACAAGTATAATTTCAAAGTTGGCAAGTGTTCCTTTCAGCTTCCCACTGTAGTCCTGATTCTGTTAAGTTCTCCGTGGTTCTTGCTTTCTCTGTTCACAGTTTCCAGTCTTCTTTATTGGCATTTCAGTTATTTAGAATTCTTAGTCTGGCTTGCCTAGATTAACCCATACTCACGGAATCCAGATTTTAAGAGTTTTAAAGCTGGCAAAGCCAGTTATCTTAAAATAATTGAATCAGTTATAGAAACATACTCAATGAATAGTCTTTTATGTATTAATGGGATTTATTAGCAGGATGCTTCTTGTTAATGTCGACAGGCAGATGTTTTGTAGTCAGACAAACTTGAGTTTGTTTTCCAGCTTTGCTGTGCCTTTAACTCTGTGAATTTGGGTAAGTTACTTTATCAAGTCATTTTCTTATCTGTAAAATTGAAGAAAATAGTATCTACCTCCTTGAATTAAGGTGTTTTTTTTGTTTGCTTTTTGTTTGTTTGTTTTTTAATGCATGTAGTGTTTACCACATGGTAGATACTAAATGAACAATGCTTCTTTTTCTCATATTGAACATTGCCAGTGGTGGAAAACATATGAGGCAGTTATTACATACTATATCCTTGCATTAGCCTCAGCCCTCTTCCATTTAGATCCCATCTGCCCTTTTCTGGTTATTTTGTATTCTGCAGGGTCTCTGACTCATGTAAACTGATCCCAGTACCTGTCTGGACCTCAGTGTTCTCATCTAAATTGACGGATTTCACAGGAGACATTTTACAATCTCTTCCTCTCTTCCTGTCTATAATATTTAGCAATACTTTGTGACACTCTTAGATTTAAGTCTTTCCCATTTTGCTACTCAGTAACTGTGAAGCTAGTGACAATGTGAATATATTTTCCTGCCCTTAACTTGTCATTTTTGGAAGTCAATTTTAAGGAGGTAATTCTAATGATAGTGTTTAAGGCAGAAAAGCATTTCATTTTCAAGCAAAATCTTACATTGAATTTCAATATCCAATACAATTACAAGCGAAATAGCTCCTGAATAAAGTAGGGTTGATATAAAGGACACCTCTCTCTTTGGCTTCTTGGCCTCAGATTCATCTTACTGCCACATTTTCCTTACAACGAGTGGCCCTTAAAGTAACTCCATGGAGACTCTGAATTTCTTGAAGCATGATTTTTAAAATATTTATTTGGCTGTGTTGAATCTTAAGTGCAGCTTATGGGACCTTCGTTGTGTCGGCAGGATCTTTCTCTGTAGCACGTGGACTCTCTGGTTATGGCACAGCAGCTCTGTAGTGTGGGGGATCAGTAGTTGTGGTGCTCAGTCTTAGTTGCTCCTTGGCATGTGGGATCTTGGTTCCCAGGCCAGGGATCAAACCCAACCCATGCTCCCTGCATTACAAGGTGGATTCTTAACCATTGGACCACAGGGAGGTCCTGAAACACAATTTTTAAACAACTGCTATAAGTCAAAGATGGTTTTTTATGGTGGGTCTTTCAATAACTATGGCAAACTGAAGTAAACTACCTGTTCTACTCAGGGCGTAAGGCCCAGGGGAGATTTAATTTCAAGGCAGCCTCAAGCTGCCATTTTCTTTGCCTACTTCTCAAAGAACTCATTATCCTAATAATTAAATAGGAAAACCTTTTAGCATGGTTAAAGCTCCATGTAAACAATAGAAAACAAGCATGCAATAGAAAACTTTAAGACAATTTTAAGAAATAGTGCATAACATATGGTTGTTTTAAGAGTCCTACATCAGGTATCTCTTTTCTTCTTTTAGTGTTCTTCCTATGTCTGAGGGCAGTGTCATCCTTCCCGGGAAAGTGTATAGAATTCTCAGACACTATTGTTGTATGATTACAGAGAACGTTAAAATATTTGCCATTCTTTCCAAGGTATGGAGTGTTAACCCAATGATGTGACAATTTCATTAACTCTAATTACATTTGGTTTAGTTAGTGGTCTCATGTGGTTTCAGTTTTCTTCTTTGAAAAAAATTATCTTTAGTTTTTATCAGCATAATTATTACATTTAGGAAGAGCCAGGGATGCTTTATCTTACTTGTATAATTGATAGACTTACTCTTATTACTCCATGAGTAAGTATAACCACACATCATATACTATTATAAATTCTAAATTATAAAATTACATTTCTTCTCATGCTACTCTTATACAACACGTATTGGTGTATGGTATTCTGTCTTGAATATGCCGCCCTATAAACTTTAAACAGATGATAGTAATTCAGTAGTATTCCTAGTTATGACCTTACCTGTAAGAATTTTGCTATCTGGATTTTCACTTGTGCCAAGTGAACAATAGAGAATGCTGATTTGACATATTTTGCAGCTATACAAGGACTGGCTTTGTATTTTTACTACCTGTTTGCAAAGCTTTATGCATTTATCTACATTTCATCTCCTTTTTAACATTTCTTAAGACAGATTTTTTTAGACGGGAGAAGAAAATCTAACAATTTTATAACAGGTTTATATTTTTCAATACAAAAATAATTATATGTTTTTCACATACTTTTGTCCATAAGCCTACTTCAATTTCCAAATTAGATAAGGCATAAAGACTGAATTGGGTTACTATTTTTTATTTTCTGACTTATTTATCTTTAAGATATTATTATTCCCTTAATTAGATAATGCATAAACACAATTTTCTGCACAATAGTGAAGATTTCTTGAAATAGGTTTTCATTCTTAGAATTATCCAATACTATTTAAATACTACTTTTTCTTCCATTCTGTTGCATATAACTTTGAAGCGCAAAGTATAAAATTTGATTTTTAACTTGGTTCATTGTTTTCTATGGAAAAAAAAATCATATTTTCTAATGAAATAAGCTTATATTCTATAGAAGGCAGAATTATTTGTCAAAAAAATACATCAAAATGACTCTGTTATGGGCACACGATACTTGATAGAATGTTAATGATCTATTCTATGAGTGCCACAGATTTTATGACCCAGGATTGCCTACTCAAACAGCCATTCCAGTTGCTAACTAGCCATGCCCCTTGCTTGCTTTTTTCTTGCACCTTGATCAGCATACAAAGCAATACTGAAATTGCCCCTGTTCCTTGCATTTTTCTTCTTTCCATCTGTAAATAGATGTCTTTCTTATTTTGTTCCTTTTCTCTTTTTCACTAGTCTATTCTATATTTTTCAGTTTTTGTCTGTGGACTTTAAGATTTGATTTTTGCATATCAATTCCAATTATTGGTTGATATCTTCTTTAACCAGCTATTTGACTCAATTGTCTTTGTCCCCAAACATTTTAGAGGTATTTATACTATTTTATAATCTCAACATTTAATTTTTATGATTGCTCAATTCTTTTGCACCTTTCATTTTATTTAATTTCATTTATTTACACATTTTGTTGAGCATCAGGCTATAATTAGGGATATAAGACACAGTTCTTGCCTTCAAAGAGCTCATGGTTTAATAAGGGAAGTAAACATTGAAACTCTTGCAAATTTTGAGGTACTATAATAAAGAAAGGTAGTATACAGTATAAGAAGCAGAAAGTGATAGTTTATCTGGATAAAGAATAATTGACAAAAGGCAGAAATATTTGAGCAGACTCTTGGAGACTGAGTAAGCATGTTTCCAATTTAAAAGGGTAGGAGAAAGCAATCTTGGTAAAGGTATTAGTGTTACAAAGATAGTGATATGAAATGACTTAATGCTTCAAACCCAGTGAGATATACTTAGCGAAATCCATTTTGTGGTAGAAGAGACTGAGAAAAAAGGTAGGTACCAGGAGAGAGAAGATTGTTTGATTTTTATCTGATGGGTAAAGAGGAATAAGTGCATAATTTATTTAAATTCAATTATCAGACCTGTTGATCAATAACATATATTTTCATGGGAATTTTATTTATGCCTATGTGAAAAATAGATATTTTTTGTGTAAAATCCTCTTATTAAAGGAGTTAAAATAAGGTTTTTGGTTTTGAGAAACAATTTCAGTGTAATGTGAAATACATTAGAACAAGGATGACAGAGTTAGTTTGAAAGATATAGAGTCCACCAAGTTAAGAGATGAAGGCTTAGATAACTGTTATGTTGTGATAAAAAGAGGAAGGAAGAGTTTGAGGGTCATTAAGCTGTTGAACAGTATGAAAAGGCAAAATGATAGGATACTGAAAGAGGAACTCTCCAGGTCGGTAGGTGTCCAATATGCTACTGGAGATCACTGGAGAAATAACTCCAAAAAGAATGAAGGGATGGAGCCAAAGCAAAAATAATACCCAGTTATGGATGTGACTGGTGATAGAAGCTAGGTGCGCTGTTGTAAAGAGCAATGTTGCATAGGAACCTGGAATGTTAGGTCCATAAATCAAGGCAAATTGGAAGTGGCAAAACAGGAGATGGCAACAGTGAATGTAGACATTCTAGGAATCAGTGAACTAAAATGGACTGGAATGGGTGAATTTAACTCATATGACCATTATATCTGCTACTGTGGGCAGGAATCCCTCAGAAGGAATGGAGTAGCCATCATGGTCAACAGAAGAGTCTGAAATGCAGTACTTGGATGCAATCTCAAAAATGATAGAATGATCTCTATTAGTTTCCAAGGCAAACCATTCAATATCACAGTAATCCAAGTCTATGCCCCAACCAGTAATGCTCAAGAAGCTGAAGCTGAACGGTTCTCTGAAGACCTACAAGACCTTTTAGAACTAACACCCGAAAAAGATGTCCTTTTCATTATAGGGGACTGAAATGCAAAAGTAGGAAGTTAAGAAACACCTGGAGTAACAGGCAAATTTGGCCTTGGAATACAATGAAGCAGGGCAAAGGCTAATAGAGTTTTGCCAAGAGAACACACTGGTCATAGCAAACACCCTCTTCCAACACAAGAGAAGACTCTACACATGGACATCACCATGGCCAACACCAAAATCAGATTGATTATATTCTTTGCAGCCAAAGATGGAGAAGCTCTATATAGTCAGCAAGAACAAGACCAGGAGCTGACTGTGGCTCAAATCACAAACTCGTTATTGCCCAATTGAAGACAGTAGGGAAAACCACTAGACCATTCAGGTATGACCTAAATCAAATTACTTATGATTATACAGTGGAAGTGAGAAATAGATTTAAGGGACTAGATCTGATAGATAGAGTGCCTGATGAACTATACAGAGGTTTGTGACATTGTAGAGGAGACAATCATCAAGACCATCCCCATGGAAAGAAATGCAAAAAAGCAAAATGGCTGTCAGGGGAGGCCTTACAAATAGCTTTGAAAAGAAGAGACATTACAAGCAAGGAGAAAAGGAAAGATATAAGCATCTGAATGTAGAGTTCCAATGAATAGTAAGGAGAAATAAGAAAGCCTTCCTCAGTGATCAGTGCAAAGAAACAGAGGAAGAAAACAGAATGGGAAAGACTAGAGATCTCTTCAAGAAACCTAGAGATACCAAAGAAATATTTCATGCAAAGATGGGCTCAATAAATGACAGAAATGGTATGGACCTAACAGAAGCAGAAGATATTAAGAAGAGGTGGCAAGAATACACAGAAGAACTGTACAAAAAAGATCTTCATGACCAAGATAATCATGATGGTGTGATCACTCACCTAGAGCCAGACATTCTGGAATGTGAAGTCAAATGGGCCTTAGAAAGCATCACTACGAACAAAGCTAGTGGAGGTGATGGAATTCCATTTGAGCTATTTTAACTGAAAGATGATGCTGTGAAAGTGCTGCACTCAATATGCCAGCAAATTTGGAAAACTCAGCAGTGGCCACAGGACTGGAAAAGGTCAGTTTTCATCCCAATCCCAAAGGAAGGCAATGCCAAACATCTGCTGGATCATGGAAAAAGCAAGAGAGTTCCAGAAAAAACATCTATTTCTGTTTTATTGACTATGCCAAAGCCTTTGACTGTGTGGATCACAATAAACTGTGGAAAATTCTGAAAGAGATGGGAATTACCAGACCACCTGACCTGCCTCTTAAGAAGCCTATATGCAGATCAGGAAGCAACAGTTAGAACTAGACATGGAACAGCAGACTAGTTCTAAATAGAAAAAGGAGTACATCAAGGCTGTATATTGTCACCCTGCTTATTTAACTTATATGCAGAGTACATTATGGACTGGAAGAAGCACAAGCTGGAATGAAGATTGCTGGGAGAAATATCAATAACCTCAGATATGCAGATGACACCACCTTTTGGCAGAATGTGAAGAGGAACTAAAAAGCTTCTTGATGAAAGTGAAAGAGGAAAGTGAAAATTTTGGCTTAAAGCTCAACATTCAGAAAATGAAGATCATGGCATCTAGTCCCATCACTTCATTGGAAATAGAAAGGGAAACAGTGGAAACAGTGTCAGACTTTATTTTTCTGGGCTCCAAAATCACTGCAGATGGTGATTGTAGCCATGAAATTAAAAGATGCTTACTCCTTGGAAGGAAATTTATGGCCAACCTAGATAGCATATTAAAAAGCAGAGACCTTACTTTGCCAACAGAGGTCCATCTAGTCAAGGCTGTGGTTTTTCCAGTGGTTATGTATGGATGTGAGAGTTGGACTGTGAAGAAAGCTGAGCACCAAAGGATTGATGCTTTTGAAGTGTGGTGTTGGAGAAGACTCTTGAGAGTCCCTTGGACTGCAAGGAAATCCAACCAGTCCATTCTAAAGGAGATCAGTCCTGGTTGTTCTTTGGAAGGACTGATGCTAAAGCTGAAACTCCATTACTTTAGCCACTTCGTGAGAAGAATTGACTCATTGGAAAAGAGTCTGATGCTGGGAGGGATTAGCGGTAGGAGGAGAAGGGGATGACAGAGGATGAGATTGCTGGATGTCATTTCCGAGTAGATGGACAAGAGTTTGGGTGAACTCCGGGAGTTGGTGATGGACAAGGAGGCTTGGAGTGCTGCAAATCATGAGGTCACAAAAAGTCGGACATGATTGAGTAACTGAACTGAACTGAAGCTGTTGATTACATAGTTTAAGTTTTTTTGATATGTAGGGTGAAGAAGTCTCTGAGACAACTGGTTTATATAGCCGAGGGGATTGTGTGTGTGTTAGTGGCTCAGTTGCTTCCTACTCTTGGTAATTCTATGTATTGTAGCCCACCAGGCTCCTCTGTCTGTAGAATACTCAATGCAAGAATACTGGAGTAGGTAGCTATTACCTTCTCTAGGGGATCTTCCTGACCCAGGCATCAAACCCAGGTCTCCTGCTTTGCAGGCAGATTCTTTACTACCTGAGCTACCAGGAAAGCCGTGAAGGGATTAGTGGAACCAGTTATTAGGATATGAATTTCAGGAGAAAGACTGAAGATTGGGCTGAGAGGGGATGCTACATATATCTGAGAGTGTCTTATGAATGTGAATTGTTTATGGAAATCCAGGTGTTGATGGAAATCCAGGTATTGATGGAAAATCCAGTCTAGTTGAATGCTTCTCAAAGCTTAATGTATATTCAGATGACCAGGAGATCCTCTTCACAACTAGTTTCTACATCAACACGTCAGAGTTGCAGCCTGAAATTCTGCAGTTTGTTAAAGTCTCTGGGAGATGGCCATGCTGTCTTTCCATGGACCATACTTTGCATAACAAGTAACTAAGAAATAGTTAGACTTTAACACTAACAAAAGATATGAGCTGGATATGTAGGTTCACAAGTTCTTAGCATATTGGTGAAATTGAAGCCAAGTTACTGATTGCTTATGCATATTAACAATTTGAAAATATTTAATAATAAAGCCAATATTTGAGTGATTATTAAAAATTGCAAATTATGCTAATTTTGACAGACTTAAGATTTTGTTTAAAGTGTATTCTTAAATTCAATTCTGCCTTTTATTTATTTAGTTGTCAACCAGTGAAGTTTATATTTTCAGTTTTTGGGGGGAGAAATATATTTTGGGCCTCCCTGGTGACTCAGATGGTAAAGAATATGCCTGCGATGCAGGAGACACAGGTTTGATCTTCTGGGTCAGGAAAATTCCCTGGGGAAGGAAAAGGCTACTTACTCCAGTATACTTGCCTGGAGAATTTCATGGACCAAGGAGCCTGGCAGGCTACAGTCCATGGGGTCACAAAGAAGAGGACACGACTGAGCATCTAAAGCTTTTTACAAGGAATGTGATGAACAAATTATTAATAAAATGGCACCAATAATTGTCAATCCCTTCTTAAATGAGAAAGATCTCATTCTTACACCAATTAGGTGAAACTTTTCTTAAAATATGATAAAAACTACATGGTCCTACTGTATAGCACAGGGAACTATATTCAATATCCTGTAATAAGCCATAAAGGAAAATAATAGGAAAAATCATATATATATGTATAGGATAAACATTTTGCTTTACAGCAGACATTAACATATTGTAAAACAACTATACCTCAGTAAAATAAATTAAAAATATATATATGTTATAAAAACAAACTGGCAACTGTGGGAACCCAAACATTCAGACATATATTATACTTTGAGTCAAGGAAGAGTATGTACAATGAGAAGAAAAATAAAGCTGCTTTCTGACTATGAAAGGTGAGTAGAGAAAAGGAAGCTGGCTAAGCAAATGGAAACTAAATATGTCAGGAATTCAAGTTATTGCAACCAAAAGAAAAGCAGGTTTCTGGGAGGAAGTGGTAAACAATATTGTAAGTCACAGTCAGTGACAGTAAGAATTGGTGACAGACAATATATGTTGTTCTTAGAATTTTTGCACTTATGCAGGAGGTGGCCATTTTCAGACTATTTTAGGAGAAGAAGAAGGTCAGAAGAATCCATATATCTGTACTTGAGACTGATTTAGGAGGTGAGAAATTCAAAGAAATGAAGGGAAACCAGTTTTTGTTGGTTTGTTTAAGGAATTTTATTGTGAACAGTATAAAAAGAGAGTGATAGTTCATAAAATCTCATTTTAAAATTGCATTTTAATTTCAATATGGAGGACAACTAGTGTTTATACTTTTTTGGTGTAGGAAACTCCAATCAATAGGATTCAATAGATGTGAAGTAGAAACAGGAGTTTTGGCTTCTGCCTGCCATTAACAATTCATTTATAGAGCTGGAAAATGACTACTAAAGCAACCAGACACAATGTATTCTAATTTCTTTCCCATATTTCAGTTCTTAACAATAAATCAGGTAAATGAGAACAACTTCACAGATAGAAGGGGGTAGCACTTTAGTTGATCCAGTGAACTATCTGCATTAATTATGTCACTTCTGGAAATGTTTTATGTAGAAACTGCAAAGAAAGACAAAATTACCCTTCTTAGTATCAGTAATATTATCAAACGCTGCTAAATCAAAATCAGAATTCAGTATATGATTCTAGGTAGATCACAGAAATTAGTGCTTTGCTGTATTTTCTCATTTTAAACCTGGGCTTGTTTATCTCCCTCAGTTACTTTTTCTGTCTTGGTGCTATAGACTGGTTTGAGGTTGATGGTGAATTCAGAGTTTTGATAATATCTTGTTAACTTTTGATTTCCAGGGATTAGTACAATGCCTGGAAACTTAGAGATGTTCTCTCTAGACAGTTATTTACTAACTCATCCAATACTGTACACCCAGTTACTGTATTCTTTAATAAGGACTTTTAAAACCATGATACAGTAGTATTGAGCTAGTTAATAACCATTTTGTGAATAAGTTTTATGTGACTAATTAGGTGCTTTGAAAATACCTGGTAAGGATATTCTGAGACAATTTGGGTTCAGTATAAACTTCAGTTTCTCTGTGGGTGCTAAGTTGTTTCAGTCGTGTCCAACTCTGCGATTTTATGGACTGTAGCCCCCAGGCTCCTCAGTCCATGGGATTCTCCCGGCAAGAATACTAGACTGGGTTGCCATGCTTTCTTCTAGGGGATCTTCCTGACCCAGGGACCAAACCCAGAGTTAAGTATTCTGCAGGCAGATTCTTTACCACTGTTGCCACCTGGGAAGCCCCCAGTATCTGTATCCAGTTCCAGTTCAGTCTCTCAGTTGTGTCTGACTCTGTGACCGCGTGGGATTGCAGCACTCCAGGCCTCCCTGTCCATCACCAACTCCGGGAGTCCACCCAAACCAATGTCCATTGTGTTGATGATGCCATCCAACTATCTCATCCTCTGTCATCCCCTTCTCCTCCTACCCTCAATCATTCCAGCATCAGGGTCTTTTCAAATGAGTCAGCTCTTCACATCAGGTGGCCGAAGTACTGGAGTTTCAGCTTCAACATCAGTCCTTCCAATGAACATCCAGAACTGATCTCCTTTAGAATGGACTGGTTGGATCTCCTTGCAGTCCAAGGGACTCTCAAGAGTTTTCTCCAACACCACAGTTCAAAAGCATCAATTCTTCAGTGCTCAGCTTTCTTTATAGTCCAACCCTCACATCCATATCCATACATGACTACTGGAAGAACCATAGCTTGACTAGACGGACATTTGTTGGCAAAGTAATGTCTCTGCTTTTTACTATGCTGTCTAGGTTGGTCATAACTTTCCTTCCAAGGAGCAAGCATCTTTTAATTTCATGGTTGCAATCACCATCCACAGTGATATTGGAGCCCAGAAAAATAGTCAGCCACTGTTTCTGCTGTTTCCCCATCAAAAATTGCCATGACATGATGTGACCAGATGCCATGATCTTAGTTTTCTGAATGTTGAGCTTTAAGCCAACTTTTTCCTCTCTCCTCTTTCACTTTCATCAAGAGGCTCTTTAGTTCTTCTTCTCTTTCTGCCATAACAGTAGTGTCATCCGTATATCTGAGTATCTGTATAGACTTCCCTATTTTTAAAATGTTGTAAATACATGGAATTTAAGCAGTGTCTGTCTTTTTTTTTTTTTTTGATAGGGTCAGTGAGAAGGTTAGATTACATGAGACATAAAACTTAGCAATATGTTTTGTGAGTTATGTTTTGGTGTCTAGACTAGAAAGTGTTCCTTAAAAGTTTAATAGACTTTCTTGATTTTTGGACCATAAATCATCTGTGGGAAAGTGAAATTGGATTGTTTCACTGTAACTCCCCAAGTGGCAAATCATTTCAAGAGCTCTATGAATAGGTGCATTTGCACAATGTGATTGGCTACCCTACAGGCAAGAGCAATTATATTATGCTAATGTGCATGTTATGCTCAGAAATCTGAATTTACCATTCTAATACATCAATGTATATTGTCTTTTTCAAGACGTGAGCTTATAGCTGTCAAGTTTTGTGTAAAGAAAGGTTTTAAAGATTAGCAATTGTCAAGTTTAGGGAGCTTGAAGCATTCTTACATTTCATGATAATGACTGAATCTTTCCTTTGACAGTAAGTACAGAGCTGAATATAGCGATAACCTTGATTAAGCATAACATGGTTGTGGAAACATTCTGGGAAAGGTTTTTTACATCTATGTGTGACGATTATAACAACCTGAGGAAAATTATTTGGAAATTTGCTCATTAAGAACTTTGCAAAAAGCATTTTGTTTGCATTGCCTAATAAAATGGAACAGTAGATGCATAATTTTTCCTAGGGCATATAATTTATGCTCAAAAATGTTGCAATGCTTTTGTGACACCATTTACCAAGGATTATTTATTTTATTTTATAGCTTATCATAATTTTTAACAGGAAGAATTCCCTTTAAAATGGAGTAAACAAAAGTAAAAGCTACATCTCTTGCTTCAACTAACACAGAAACATAAGAAGATGTATACCATACACTACAGACTTTTCACTTTTTATTTTAGATGGAGAAAAAAGGGAATGATGTGATGCTTAAAATCTTTAGTACATAAAATTTTTCTCAAATAATTTCTAATACCTTCTTCAGTAATAAATCATGTAGCTAGATGACTATATATGAGAAATTATCTGTGTAAGTCAAACATTTTATTCTAAATTTTAGCAAGGGTGATTCCATGAGTTAAGAGACAATTAATAACTTATGTAATAGCTGAGTTATAAAAGGTGATTTTCTTTTGAAATAGTTTATATGGTGCTTTTAAAGGTTTTTCTTAATATGATGAAGTAAATGATATGTACCCTAGTTTTAAGCAGTTGTTTGAGTTCACTGTCGTCTATGACTATGATTACTTTTGTTTAAACAATATAGTGTATCAAGACAGCAGTGTGGCATAATTTGATAGGAGAACATAATAAAATATAATGACATTTACTAGTCCCTTATACTCCCACTATGTTATTTTGTTAGTTCATTAAAGTGTTTTCTCTTTCACTTTAATTTTTATTGATCCCCAGTGAATGCGAAAGCCTTTATGTAGCTCAACTCTTTAATTTGTTATTTCAGTAATTATTATTCTTGTTTTGTTTGTTAAGATTTTTTTCATTAAAATGTTTTAAACATGGAATGTAATCTAGCAGGGAAGCATTATATTAACTTTAAAAATCCCTTGCTTTAATTTACAAGATATTTTTTTAATCTCATTATGGGGGATTTAGCAGCAAAACTCTCATTTTCAAAAAAACAGGCCTATTGGCCTCTCTATGTAGGGAATTTGCATCTGCATTTTAAAGCACTAAGCCTTTTTAATATCCCCTTGATAAATTAGCTTTCAGGATTCATCCAACAAATAGATGTGGGGAGAAACTGTAAACACTTAGCTAAGTGGTTACAGATACATAAGCAATTAAAATGAGGTAATTTTATTTGTGTAAAGGGTTTGGGCTTAATCTGAATCACAAAGTGTCAAGGGGTCTGCTCAGTTCCAATGCCACCACTGCGATTGCCACCGCAGTAACAATAAAAATCCATTAACAGTAAATAAAATTTCAATGACAGTAAAATTCTAATAGAGAAGAAGTTAGGAGCTATGTCAGTTTCTTTTCAAAAACTTCTGTCACAGAAATGACGAAGATGACAGTGAAATGCAATGAACAGAGAGAATGGAATACCCTTTAATTATAATGATTTGGATAGGTACGTATTTTATCCTTCAGGTGTTTTTATTACTTGGGACACTTCGTTGGACTAAAATGTGATGACTTAGAAAGGAGTAGGATATGCAAATATTTTATTCTTACTGTTTGAGTCTTCCCATTGTTTTGTATCACAAGTCTTTGGCAACTTTAAAAACAATAAAATTAAAAGACCTTAGAAATTGTCTTTTTTGAGGACAGGAGGAGAAGGAGACAACAGAGGATGAGATGGTTGGATGGCATCATAGACTTGATGGAGATGGGTTTGGGTGGACTCCTGGAGTTGGTGATGGACAGGGAGGCCTGGCGTGCTGTGGTTCATGGGGTTGCAAAGAGTTGGACATGACTGAGCGACTGAACTGAACTGAGACATTGTCATATCTTAATTTTTCAAATTCAATGAATTTCTTATCTTTGCTTTGTTCAAAACACTTAACATGTTAATTTTTAAATGTTGTCTTGTCAAATTTATCCTTAGATACCCTGCAATTTTGTTGTTTATTTTTAAAATTAAATAATTAAAAAATTTACCACTAGTATGTAAAAATGCAATTTTTTTCTATTATGTTGATTTTTATAAACAGCAACCTTGGGAAGTAATTATTGAATTTAACTACAAATTGTAAAATTTTTCTGATACCTCCATCTGAAGTAATTATTGAATTTAATTACAAATTATAAAATTCTTCTGATACCTCCATGTAGATACTCATCTCTATGAATATGATAATTTGGATATTTCTTTAACAATTTATACTTCTTATTTCTCTTGTCACATTGCACTGGCTAAAATTTTTGTTAGATTTTAAAAAAGATTTTATTGTAGCAAATATATGTGTCAAGTTATAAAGAAAATAATTCAGTTTTTCATTATTAACCGTACTATTAACCTTTCATTACTAACAATACTATTAGACTTTACACATTTAAGATTTTTTTCAGTTTTTAAAGGTTTAAAAAAATAGATATGAATTTTATTGAATGTATTGTCATCCACTGGGATATGAGACTTAGTAACAACCTAGAGAGGAGGGAGGTGGGAGGCTGTTCAAGTGGGAGAGGACATCAGTAAATCTATGGCTGATTCATGTTGATGTTTGGTAGAAATCAATACAATACTGTAAAACAGTTATCTTTCAATTAAAAATAAAGAAAAATCTATTATCAAATAATTAAATCCTTAAATAACAATGTGGTCAGAAAGCATGATTCTTTTTTTATAAACTGTTAGTTTCAGTTTACGTTTAAATACTTACTTTCATATTTATGAAATTTGGGCTTCCCAGGTGGCACTGGTGGTATAAAGAACACACTTGCCAATCAGGAGACGTAAGGGATGCAGGTTTGATCCCGAGGTCAGGAAGATTCTCTGGAGAAGGGCATGGCACCCACTCCAGTATTCTTGCCAGAAGAATCCCATGGACAGAGGAGCCTGGCAGGCTACAGCCCATGGTGTTGCAAAGAGTTGGACATGACTGAAGCGACTTAGTACGCATGTGTGCATGCATTATGAAATTTGGTTTTAATTTTATAGTCTGAGAATTTGTCTGTCTGGTTTTGGTATCCAGTGCATAGTTATATCAGTGAATGAGAATAGAGTCTTTTCTTTACTTCTCATCTTTGAAAGAATTTAACATTAGATTATCAGTTCTTCAAATAACTGGAAGAATTTTCCAGTAAAACCCGAGCCTAATGGTCTTTTAGGGCATGATTTTTTTTTCTTTTACCAGTGGTTTGTTTCATTAATAATTACATGAATATTATAAAAGTTCTAATTTTTGAATAAGTTTTTAAGTAAATGTTTCCAACACTTAGCATTTTGCCTAGGTTCTTAAATACATTGACATAACATTTTCCAAAATATTTTTTTGTCAATTAATTTCTATCACACCTATAATTATGTTCCCTTGTTCATTTGTATTATTGTCTTTATTGCTTCTCTCTTTTAATTATTTTGTTAGATATTTGTTATTTTTCTTAATTTTCTTGAACCAACATTTAATTATTTGGAAGTTATAATCATTTCTGTATTTGATTTATTAATATGTTATTTCTGCTGTTTTTAAAATCAATTTCTTGTTTTTGCCTCCTTTGAATTTGTCCTCTTGTTCTTTTTCTGGCATAAATTTAAATGCTTAGTGCACTAATTTTCAGTCTTTTGACACAATATAAATAATTTATGTTTATAGTTTTTTTCTCTCTATTCTGGGTATGTATGTTCCTCAAGTTTTGATAACATAGTATATTTAATTGTTGGTATAAAGTTTTTTAAAATAATCATTATGATTTTCTTTCACTCTTAAATTCTTAGAATTTATTAAATTATCAACAAATAAGGTTCTTAAAAATGAAACTTTCTAGTTTTCATTTCTAAATATTATTGTAATCAGAGGATAGTTATTATGAAATTTGATATTTGTAAACATTTCAAGAGTTCTTAGAAAACTGTATTCTTTCAAGTTTTGTGAACCCAGTTCATTTATGACCATCATGTCAGTCTCATTACTTAATTTGTTCACATCTTCTGTGTACTTTCCTATTTTTTCTTTTAGTCTGCATGATCTGATAATTACCAAAAGAGCTGTTAACACCTGCCATTATAATGATATATTTGTCATTTTATTCTAGTGACAGTGTCAATTTTTTGCTTAACTATTTTGCAGCTGTCTTATAAGTCCATCTAAAATTAAGCAGTTTTAAGCAGTTTTTCTTTCTGTTGAATTGAATCTTAAATCAGTTTGTAGTGACTTTCATTATCTCTTTTTCGTGTATTGATTTGTTATATTATTTTTTCTTATGATTTACTTTGAATTTAAAATAACTATCAGATATTTTTTGTCTGTTTGTTTAAATTTGCCTGACTTCTTTTTCTGTCCTTTAACATTATCTTACAGTGTACTTATGTTTTAGGCATTTTCTTATAAATGGAATAAAGCCAGGCTGTGTTTATTTTTAACTAGTATAATAGTTTTTGTTGATCAATTTATTAAAGCCCAATATAGCAAGTATGCCTACTATACTTTTTTCCTAGGGGGTGAGGGGTTTTTCTGTTTAACTTACCAAGAGTATTGCTTTTCAGAAGTCTGGTATTATGGGAACTTAATTTTTTCAACCTGCCACGTTTTCTAGGTTCCAGGTTTTATCTGTCACCTTCCAGATTAGCTTGAGAGATTCACACTATGCTTCTTAAGATAAAGGAGAATTTTTAGGATTAACTTTCCTTTTTCCAGGCATTCTTATAATTTTGGCCCCTGAATATTTTCTTTCCCTGAATTTTCTATCATCTCAACCACATAAAATCTGTTATGCTTTATTGCCAGAAACAAAGGGATACTTTATTTTTAAAAAATTTTTGGAAAATGAATACTGTAAAAAATGTAGTATACAAAATTAAAATCTTAGACTCCAGAGGAAACGTTAGTGTCCTAGCCAATTTTTTAAATTTATGTAGGCCCGTAGTTTCTTCATTTAAAAAATAGGAATGTTAATATCTCTTTTGCAGCATTAGTGCTTTTTATTATAATTTGAATATGTGAAACCCTTGGCTCATCCTTAGCCACATAATAATTGGTAATTGATGTTATTTTCATGAAGACTATTATGTTAAAAAAAGTATTAAGGAATGCTTTTAAAAACAGAACAGATGTGATGAAACATAAGCTGCCGACGACACTATGAATGATTTTAGGTTAAAATGTATAGCTTCAATTTTGCAGTGATGCAGGGAAGAAAATAAGGAAATATGATATTGTATGGCAAATTAGGCACAGTATTGGAGCTCAAGCATTATTTAGCTTTTATCAAAAAGAAGTGGCAACTTCAGAATTAATACACAGCCAATTTAAACATGCCATTACTATCTCAAAGCTCCTAACTGGGTTGAAATTTATTCACTGACCTGATCAAGAATTCATGTCTGTCTTTAATACTTTCATTTTATTTGTTCTTCCTAGGTTTTATTACTCTTAAAGCATTTCAGCTTCATATTGATGGAACTAGAATATGGTAGAGCTGCCTTATAACAAACTGTTGATTTTGTCTTTTTTTTTTTTTCTGTCACTATTTTCTAGTATGGAACAAGAAAAGGCTCTTTAGATTTAGAGTGTTTTATAGCTGTGCATATACTTATGAAAGTATGCTGTGCCCTTATGATTAGGACTACATATACATGTGAAAGAGAATCTTGAATAGATTGTCTTACCATTCTGTTTTGAGACACTAATACCCATCTTTATTTTTTCAGTTAGATGAAAATACATAAGAATGAATTCCAAGAGTTAAAAAGCATAATACTGCTATCCACTTCACTGCTTGAACTAAAAACCCTGGGATCATACTTGACTATTCTTTTCCCTCACATCACAAACATGAAAATGTACTCATTTCTAACATCAAAATACATACTGAATCATGTTTCATTATTTCTAGTGAAACCATCCTCTCTAAAGCCACTGTCATCTCTTGTCCGTCCTGACCTGTCTTGCTGTTTCTACTCTTTCTCTTCTATAGCATACTCTCTGCAGAGCAGCTTGACAGATGTCTTTGAAATCCATGTTACATATTATTCTTCACTAAGATTCCTCCATTGTTCTTTCATTACACCTAAATGAAGTATAAAATCCTTGTAGTGGCTCCTGACTATTCCTTTGGGGGGAAAAAAAAGCACCATCCTTCTTTCTGCTTCATTCCAGCTGTACTGACTTTGTAAGTGTTCCTAAAATGTTCTTCAATATATACATGGCTCTCTAGCAGCGCTTACCAGTTTTTCTCCCTTGACTTCTGTTTTGCTTCATGGCACTTATTAACTGACATTGTATTTTGTGTCTGTTTATTATAGATGTCTTGACCCTAGCTGACCATCAGAATTACCTGAGATGTGTCAAGAATCATGAATTACCTCACATACCAGAATTACCTGAGACATTTTATATATATGAATCTTCTTGGTGGGGTAGAAGGAGACATTTTAGGCATTGGTAGCTTAAAAACTCTATACCTAGAGATAAGAACCTCTGTGTATTTGTGTTTGTTTGTTTTTCCTGCTCTCAATGAATTCAGTAAAGGCTTGGCGTTATTTATCTTGTTTACTGCTCTATTTCTAGCTCTCAGAGTAGTGCCAGGCACATAGCAAACTTTTCATAACTATTTGTTCATAATTTTAAAAAATAGTTACCCCTTTTCATCTAGAATATATTTTTAAAAATGCACCATTGACTCTACACCTCTCATTCCTTCATCAGTTTTTTTCACTAATTTAAGAAATATTTACTTAGTGCATTTAGGGACGCAGACAGTATTCTAGGCTCTCAGACACCAAGAGTAAAATAAATGTCTCTGTTTTTGTGAAGCTTTCATTCTCATATTGGTGGTACATTTTGTAGATAATTGTAGTTTTAGAAATTTAAAAAAAAAAAAAAAACAAGTTCTTTCAAATAAGTTTTCATTATATCCATGTGCTACTTTGAGAAAAACCACTTCATCTCTTTAGGACTAGACATAAAACTATTTTAAAGAATCCTTTTCCTTTAAATCAGTGTAATTGTAACTGTTATTTTTGTTTTGCTGTTTAAAAATTTTTTTTTAAGTAATTTCAGAAGATTCTTTCTTAAACTATGACCAGTTAAAAGAAAACTAATTTTCTGCAAAAGAAAATCATTAGCTTGTAACAGATTTATAAGACCCACTACATCTGTCTTAAAAGCTCTTAATCTGCAGAATAAAGCCAGCTTGAGTGATAGCTCTGTGATTACCCAGTGGCAAAAGTGTTAGAATCATTTAAAAGTTCATTTGAGTTTTGCACACACAAACTGATCATTTATTTATTTATTTATTTATTTTTCATTCATCTGTTAAACAAATATACCTGGCTGGTAAACATTACTAGGCTGTTTGCCAGGTCAGAAGGTTATAATATATATTCTCGGTTTTTAAGAAGCACATTTTATCATTAGTTTTGTAAAGAAATAATAGCAAATATCACATCAAAGATATGTACTCCAAATTGCAAAAAAGTACATAGAGTTCAACTTAGCCCTTGCCCTAAACAAACTCACAAAATCTCTGCCTTTTTTGATGTTCTATAACACTCAGCTTGTTTCATGTCAACTAACATAGTCTACTTTTACTCTAGTTTTTCATCTACTCATGTTATTATACTTTAATTCCTTGAAGCTTATGCATATGAGTATTACATGTATATTATACTTACATAAAATATTCACATTGCATTGTATACCATATTCACTCAATACATATCTTTTATCAAATTATATAGAATAAATTTAAGTGACTGTAAGAGTTACAGTTATAAAAATCTAGAACAAAGTCCAATAAATCCAAATGCATATCATCCTCAAAGGCTTCCAAAGAAACTAAATTCAAATAAATACCTGTGCTCAGTTTGTAATTAACTGGTTACAACCCCAGAATGTCTGTAAAGTTTAAACGCTATGTAGCATTGTAGTGACTATACATTAAATGCAATTTAGTAAACGCTTTGCCTCTAAGATAAGGATGGAATTAATGGCTCAGAGGTTAAAGCATCTGCTTGCAATGCGGGAGACCTGGGTTTGATTCCTGGGTCAAGAAGATCCTCTGGAGAAGGAAATGGCAACCCATTCCAGTGTTCTTGCCTGGAGAATCCCATGGACGGAGGAGCCTGGTGGGCTACAGTCCACGGGGTTGCAAAGAATCAGACACGACTGAGCGACTTCACTTCACTTCAATCTAAGCACCAGTGCACTAGGAAGGTGGGTTTTTATAAACTGTTGAACGCCTTCTTCCAGGCTTACAGGTTAGTGTTTTCCCTGTGCCTGAAAGCAGACTCTACCTTCATCCCCAAGTACTTGGGGAGAAGTTCCAGGTACTTTGGGGCTTCGCACTAGTGGTAAAGAATCTGCCTGCCAGTGCAGGAAACACAGGAAGTGTAGGTTCGTCCCTGTGTTGGGAAGATCCCCTAGAGAAGGGAATGGCAACCCACCCAAATATTCTTGCGTGGAGACTCCCCATGGACACAGGAACCTAGTGCGCTGTTTCCCTGGGGTCTCAAAGAGTTGGACATGATGAGTGTGAGCATTCCAGCATCTTCAGTTTTCCAAATTATTGACTGTTCTATCAAATCTTTAATGGTTTTCTGGTCCTTGTTGTTTGGGGAAGCAGAAGTGTAGAGGACAGAGGCATACAGACCTGAATTTCTATCTGTTTCTGTCACTCATGACTGTTCCACCTTGAAAGAAGTAACTTTTCTAAATCTCAGTTTCTCTGTTTGTAAAATAGGAATATATTTCTATCACAGGTTTTCTGAAATGATTGCATTAGACATTATTTTGTTGTTGTTATTAAGGATGGTAGATAACAAATGCTAATTTCCTGCATTTTTCCTTTTTTTTTTTTTTTTTTTTTGCATTTTACATCAGTTACAGTGAGTTTTATCTCCTGGTCTCATTTGGGTTAGTCTGGATTATTGTTCCTCAAAGATTAGATTCAAACCTGTCAGTGATACAAGAACTTTAATAAATAAAGGGCACTGAGACACAGAAGTGTAAAATGACATGAATTCAGAATGAAGGACGATATCTTAAATTGAAAAGATTAACTTGATGTAAAAGTCACTGCACTATTTTTGCTGTTATCATTTCTCTTTGGACCAAACAAAATGTCACCTTAGTACTGTATTCATATTTAGAACTGACTAGATAATTTGGGGGACCTGTTTTCACTCTGATATTCTTTGAGACTGTTTTGGTTATGAACACTGGAGCTACTAGCAAATTAGGCTGAACAAGTATTAATGTTCATTTTCTCCATGGTAAAAATCTGAAGGAGAAGGTTGTAAATGAATTAAAGGTTTTACCTACATAATAAATTTAGTAGAATAGAATAAATGGATATTGCAAGTCCATAAGACAACAAAATGTGCATTTTTTGTGACTGTAGAATTTTATTACATCAATGTATTTGTCTTTAGATTAAAAAATATATATATATATATATTTTATTATATATTATATATTATATTATATATAATATATAATATATAATATAATATAATATATATTATATTATATATTATATATTATATTATATTTATTATATATTATATTATATTATTTTATTATATATTATATTATATTTATTATATATTATATTATATTATATATATATATAATATAATATATATATTAGATTAAAAATATATATATACAGCAAGACAGTAACTAATTTTACTTATGCTTATAAAAGCATCAAAACTGTGATAAGTTTTTTCATTCAGTGTGTTTCTTCTATATAGGTTTCTATGACAAATTCAAGGAGTCTTTTTTCCTAAAGTATTGCATTTTCTTTTTAAAATTCTATATTTTAGTTTAACTCATATTAGTTTTTCTTTCTAAAAATGTTTCCTGGATGTTGACAGTAATTGGAACAAATATGATGTTAGCTGTGTTATTACATAGAATATAGTCTTTAAGAAACTTGAAATCTTTAAGAACTGTGTTTCTTAAAATAGATCCTTAGAAAAAAACAGTGTGGAAAATACCCTGAAATATACTTTTAATGACAACCAAGTGCCTGACCTTTTGGTGGTGCATTGCTTTATGAAAGAATATCTTCATTTGACATATTTCAGAGACCTCTTAATTGTTGCATTTTTCCTCATATTAAAGCTGTGAATAATTTTTAGAAATTCTTTTGCAATGAACATGTACACAGTATTTCTGACTTGATGGATGCATCATAATTAAGTGAAAAACTACCTTAAAATGCCCAATATCTACACTGGTTTAATGAGAATATAATATGCTAGTATATAAGAATATATTAGTATTTGAACATATTTTAAACTAAATCTTGGTATATAAATATTTTAATATACCTAATAAAAGTTCAGATATACAGATGACACTACCCTTATGGCAGAAAGTAAAGAGGAAATAAAAAGCCTCTTAATGAAAGTGAAAGAGGAGAGTGAAAAGTTGGGTTGGCCTAAAGCTCAACATTCAGAAAATGAAGATCATGGCATCCCGGTCCCATCACTTCATGGGAAATAGATGGGGAAACAGTGGAAACAGTGTCAGACTTTATTTTGGGGAGCTCCAAAATCACTGCAGATGGCGACTGCAGCCATGAAATTAAAAGACACTTACTCCTTGGAAGAAAAGTTGTGACCAACCTACATCACATATTCAAAAGCAGAGACATTACTCTGCAGACTAAGGTCCATCTAGGCAAGGCTATGGTTTTTCCAGTAGTCATATATGGATGTGAGAGTTGGACCGTGAAGAAAGCTGAGCGCCGAAGAATTGATGGTTTTGAACTGTGGTGTTGGAGAAGACTCTTGAGAGTCCCTTGGACTGCAAGGAGATCCAACCAGTCCATTCTGAAGGAGATCAACCCTGGGATTTCTTTGGAAGGACTGATGCTAAAGCTGAAACTCCAGTACTTTGGCCACCTCATATGAAGACTTGACTCATTGGTAAAGACTCTGATGCTGGGAGGAATTGGGGGCAGGAGGAGAAGGGGATGATAGAGGATGAGATAGCTGGATAGCATCACTGACTCGATGGACGTGAGTCTGAGTGAACCCGGGAGTTGATGATCGCAGGCGTGCTGTGATTCATGGGGTCGCAAAGAGTCAGACACGACTAAGCAACTGAACTGAACTGAATGAAAGTTCAGCATTTCAAAAATTTCATAAATATAACCATTATATATTATAACATATATAAAAATATATGTTGACTATAACAGAAAAACATTAAATAACTTGAACTTTCAAGTGAGGTTAGTAGTAAAATAATAACAATGTAACTGAGAAACGTTGCATAAGCTTTCTCAGAAAGCAGCTTTCCAATGAGTTAAAAGAACAAAAATCATTTGCGAAACTTGTCTAAATGTATAGTTTGTGGAACTCAACAGTCCTGTATTTATTTCCTCTTCTGCCAGTAGTGGGACCTCAAAATAGTACTTTGCATGGGCCTTAGACTCCTCACTTGAGCAGAGGTATGTTCAGTTCAGTTCAGTCGCTCAGTTGTGTCCGACTCTTCACGACCCCATGAATTGCAGCACGCCAGGCCTCCCTGTCCATTATCATCTCCCAGAGTTCACTCAGACTCACGTTTATCGAGTCGGTGATGCCATCCAGCCATCTCATCTTCTGTTGTCCCCTTCTCCTCCTGCCCCTAATCCTTCCCAGCATCAGAATCTTTTCCAATGAATCAACTCTTTGCATGAGATGGCCAGAGTACTGGAGTTTCAGCTTTAGCATCATTCCTTCCAAAGAAATCCCAGGGCTGATCTCCTTCAGAATGGACTGGTTGGATCTCCTTGCAGTCCAAGGGACTCTCAAGAGTCTTCTCCAGCACCACAGAGCAGAGGTATGAAGGAGACACAAAAGACATGGGTTCAATTCCTGGGTCGGGAGGATCCCCTGGAGGGTGAAATTGCAACCCACTCCAGTTTTCTTGCCTGGGCAGTCCCATGGACAGAGGAGCCTGGTGGGCTACAGTCCATTCGGTCACAAAGCGTCAGACACAACTGAGCACACACTCATATAACAAACCATAAACAACAGGATTATTAACCAAGATAATGTTTGTCTGGCAAAATTCTTAGTAAAAAGTAAGCACTCAATAAGGAATAGCACTATGAAGATGATACATATCACTTTAAAAGAAAAGAAATTTTATGGTTAAAGAAATTTTGGAAATGTCCAGTGTAAAAAAGACAGTTTCTTTTCCCTTTGGTGTTCCTCAGAGCTTTTAAGATGCTAATGTGCTTGTAACTCACTTAAAAACCTACGATGCCCTAGTTTAGTTAACTATGGAGCTGCTTTGTTTTTTTACATGAGCTTCTCTTGGAACTACTATTCTTCCCACGCACTTTCTTAAATGACTTCTTAGGTAAACACCTACTTATTAATCATAATTTATGTAAGATTAATATTGCTTAGGTTTCCAGCTGCCTGAATTTTTTTTTAATTAAATGTCAAATGTCAGACTAGTGAATGTTTAAAAAATGTTTCATGAACATGACAGTCTGACAACCAGATTTTTAGGAGTAAAACTTCAATGGCATCAAAACTAGTCTTTCCATTCTAGAAGTGTGCATAATCACCAGAGTATAATATTCCATGAAGTCCCTATTATTCATAATATGCATTAATAAAATATTTCCTTAGTTTGTTAACAGAAATAGTAAATTACAGTGTTTCAGATTGTTTACAGTTACAATTCTTTTTAGATTTCAACAGCTTACATTTTTGTAGAAAAATGATTATAACAACTAAGAAGTACTGAGATGAGTATTACTTGACCCTCCAAAGAAATTAATGGATTGTTTTTTATAGCTGATTTTAAGACTAGACTATTCAATATGTTCATTTTTATATATAAACTTGAAATTTAAGCCTTAGAGTCTCAAACACTGCCTTAATCTTGTACTGTATTTATTCTAATTGGTCTGCATGTCTACAGTTTGGAAAATACACCATCCATATTACACTAGAGGGATGCACTTTAAGAAAGAGCTTTTTCTTGTTTTCAAGGTAGCTCCAAGCTCTTTGACACAACACAAGATTCTCCACAGCCTTGCACATTGCCCACTTCCCATCTCAATCACCATAACCACTGCTGTGCACTTAAGCACTTTATGCTTTCTCACCACTTAGATTTTGATAGGTCCCTGCACACTTTAAGTATCTTTGTGCCTTACTGCATATTGTTCTTATTAGCAGCTAACTACAACTCATTGTTCAAAATTCCACTGAGAGATCCAATTCTGGAAGGCTTCTCTAACCCCCAAAGTCAAAAACTGGATTTAATACCATTCAATTATGTTCCCATTTCACACTATTATTTCTGTTTTCAGTGACCGTGATGTAGTTTAATAAATTGTTTGTGTGCCTTTTCTTAGGAATATAAGCTCTTTTTTTTAAACAATTTTTTCCTTTTTAATTGACCTTTTTATAAGATTTTTGAGGGCAAGTATTATGGCTGTTAATTCCTAGCATCTCACTGGTATCTTGCTCATTCTATGGTTGCTAGCTGTGATCTACTTCACTGTGTATTAGGAAATATTTCCATTAGGCAGGTTAACTTAGACATTTGTGAACCCTCCAAGTTCCCCAGTTAGTATCTGGCAGTGCTTCATCTACTAAGTCATTATTCCTCGTGAATGTTATTGTATGACATTGAAAGGCTGTTCTTTCACACCCTAAACTTCCCTTTCCCAAAGATACCAGCTCACCCACTGATTTTATGAATCATTCAAATACCAACTGCATCTTACTCAGGTACTTGCTAGTAATGAATTTCTCAAACATGCTGAGCCCAGTAATATCCATTGAATTCTTATATTCTCCCTCAACCCTCTTTCTGGGAAGAGTCTCAGTGTTCATCTGCCCCCATGGTGCAAAAATTGGTCTTCATTGTCATGACCAAAATCATGCAGAAGGTGCTATATTTGATAATCAAAAAGCAAGAACTTGAACAGAATATTCGTTTTAAATACATAATTTTCTTGTCTTCCTTTATTCTTTAGCCTAAATCAGTCATTTTCATGGCATCACTCTTACATTTTCCACAGTCAGTTGCACTAAAATCCTATTTCTAGGTCTTCCTTTAGAACAAAATTATCACAAAATGAAGATACTGATGAAGGTTAAGGCATATATTGTCATGAGTTGCTATGTGTAACTTTGAAATTACCTTTAAAATCTAACTGTGGTCATGATAAGCTCATATGCACTCCCCACGCCACCCCCCACCAAAAAATCATTCCCACCTACCCAGTCCTCTTCCAGACTTCCATCAGCTAGTACATGCTCACATCCTCCTATACCTGTGCCCACGTGACCCCTTGGAGCTGTAGCTAAAGCCAAGATTCCCTTGAGTTCCACATGTTTCTGCTCACAGAGAATAGATCTGTTATTTTTACTGAGCTGGTGTGGGTGAGAGGGTAGGGAAAGGAGGGAGGAAAAAGAAATATAAATAGCAAGCACAGAATGTTACAGTGTTTTAGTTGAGCCTGGCAGGTATGTAGAGTTGTATATGGCACATAAGGCCAAAAAATTTATTTTTATCCACTTTCATCACATTTTCTTTAGTAAACAGAAGGAGGAAAAAGAAGGAGTATGACTTTGTACTAATTAGAAAAACAAAGTGGACATTTTGAAATTGGACATTTTATGGGTACCTTTTGTTCTTTTTCTTCTGTTTTTATCCAACGCCGTTTTTCTTGTGACTTGCTTCACCTGCTTGTGTCCTCACCTCATTTTATCAGCTGTCTGTAGCTGCTTCTGACCTATCTCACAGGCATGGGATGTGGCAACCACAGGTGTCAGCAGCTCTTCACAGCTGATAGAGCCATGCTTTCACTTGATTTTCCCCCATTAAAAAGAGAAAAACACAAACACCTGTTTTGACTCATCTCCCTTCCTTTTCTCCAATTGCAGATTAAACTGACAAGCCAGCTGGACAGTGGCAGAGGGGACTTACTTTTCAGTCAAATTATTTTAGTCTCTTTTTTGCCAATGTATTCTCTACCTGTCATTTCCTGCATGTAAGTTTTTGACAGCTAGAATTGTTTTTATTGTACATTCCAGTGTGCTTTTAATAGCTAAGGTTTTTTTTTTTTTTTTTTTCTTCACTTCCCAGATTTAACTAGCCTAAAATTACTGTCTGACCTCCATTTTGAGCTATGTTGCTAAAGTTACAAATATCTACCCTAGATTTAATTCATTCTTTGAGAACACTGTGGGGGCCCTCCGCAGAAAGAGAGAGGCAGTGGAACTTCCCTCAGCAAAGCCGAGGGGTCCCGAGGAGAGGTGAGCCTGCTGTCTGCCAACCCAGCCCCTCGGCGAGCGAGAGACAATCAGACGTGACAGGGGTTCCGTCTAAGCAGTTCGCTTTATTGCCCCCAAAATCCCAGCTTATACAGGCAAGTAGGGGGTTTTAGGAGGGACGTTCCATAGTTGCACCAATCACGTTAAAGATCAAATCGTCATGCTCCTTCATTATAACAGGAGTCTATGGTGATCACATGCTGTACACGTGCACGGAAATCAAGAAAGCCAATCAAAAACTTTGACAAACAACATAGACCACGCCCCCATCTCTTCCACCAGGCGCCATCTTAGTTTCTGACCGCAAAGCTAGACCCTTTCTTTTTAAGGTTTCCCATTTAGGGCCCCACAAACACAAGTATCTATAATATGTCAGTGTTACTAGGTGTTTGGGGCCAAATATATGAATAATACATGATTCCTGGTACTGACTAGTTCAGCCTGTAATGGACAGTTAAATACAGCATAAGTGAATATGTGGCCATGTGGGGAGACAAACTTGGATGTCCTGGATGGATAACTCCTTAGGATGAATGGAAACTATCATGGAATAGTACTTGCCCTAGTAGCTTTAGGATGCTGCTTATATGTTTGTAGATTGTAGTGTAGGGTCTTCATGGGCTACTTTGTCCAATGAGGGTTTTCCTGGTGGCTTAGTCAGTAAAGAATTCACCTGCAGAGCAAGAGACCTCCTGCAATGGCAGAAGACTCAGGTTTGATCCCTGATCATGAAGATCCCCTGGAGAAGGAAATGGCAACCCCTTCCAGTATTCTTGCCTGGGAAATCTCATGGACAGAGGAGCCTGGTGGGCTACAGTCCATGCGATTGCAAGAGTTGTATACAACTTAGGGACTAAACCACCACCATTGTACAGTGACTTTTTTATCTTGAGGTTGTACCCAAACCAAAAACCCTACATTTAAAAAGAGAATGATTTTAAAAAGAAAAAAAATATGGAGAAAACTTTTTAATGTTGAATCTCAATGAAATTAAAATTACAGTATTACATAAGGATCTATATGCTAACTTTCACTTTTCCTCAGTCCTCATGTGCCTCATTATTACCTCAAATACATGATGGTTCGCTTAACATATTTTCTTTGAGAAACAAAGAAATTGAAGTCTTTGGTAAAATATTAATATAGTTAATGAAATGACTAGAATTAGTAAATTATAGAAATTCACCTTTATCATCAGAGTTTATTTTTGTAGAGTGAAGTTAGGTTTTCTTTAAAGTTCCAAACTGGAAACATGTAGCTTTTGAGCATAAGAAAATAAATGAGTAAATGTTTTTACCTAGCTTAGTTTTATACAAAGCTATGACTTTGGTTCTCTTCATTCTGTACTGGCTGCAGTACCTGGCTTCTTATATCCATTTATTCAAATATGGCCATAGGACAGTGGGTAACAGCATAGCAGTGGCAGAAAAAAGTCACAGCTGGTGGAGAAAAATGACCTTCTTCAGGAGCACCCTGGCTTCCCCTTCTGCCAATCAACTCAGCTCATAGTGAGCCTGACCCAGAAAAGTGGTCAGGTTAGATAGGAAAGAAGAAAACTTCTTTTGTTTTTATCCTCTTGACTTAGAGAAAAAGTTTTAAATGGATTTAATGCCTCCATTCATTCTGGGATACTAATTTAAAAAGAAAAAGAAAAGAAGTCACCTCTAAACAGGGAGAACCATATGAGAAGTTATGAAGGAAATAGTCAATCTTAAAAATGAGCCCAAAGACATTTATGATTGCAAGTGAATTCTTATCAGTTTCCTTCTAGGATAAATTGAGGTATCTAAATGACCCCTGCTCATTTTAATTGCCCCAATGTTAATGTTTACTCCTCTTTTCTTGTGAAAAGATAGCAATTATTTTAAATGGAGATTTTTGACCTCTAGAAAGGAAAAAAATAGACCTCACAAACATAAAGACATATGCAGTTAAATATAGACTTGTTGAAACATACAAAAACAAACAAAAATGCATACCATTAACTTTGACTTTGATCTCTCATTCTACACTCTCATCAAAAAACAGTTAACAATGTGTTTATCTCCACTGTGCTCCGTAAGGAAGGTAAGGATGCTGCAGAGATGATTTGACACTGGGTCAAAGAAACCGGCTAAAGGCAGTCTAACCTTGTCTTTGCAAACCACATTATTTTGCATAGTTTTTCCCCCAGTAAGTCATGCCAGTACCTTCAGTTCAGTTCACTCAGTCGTGTCCGACTCTTTGTGACCCCATGAATCTCAGCACGCCAGGCCTCCCTGTCCATCACCAACTCCCAGAGTTCACTCAGACTCACGTTTGTCGAGTCGGTGATGCCATCCAGCCATCTCATCCTCTGTCGTCCCCTTCTCCTCCTGCCACAAATCCCTCCCAGCATCAAAGTCTTTTCCAATGAGTCAAGTCTTCACATGAGGTGGCCAAAGTGCTAGAGTTTCAGCTTTAGCATCATTCCTTCCAGAGAAATCCCAGGGCTGATCTTCAGAATGGCCAGTACCTTAGAAATGGAGATTCACCTCCACGTTATTTTAGTTACTAGCAGTATTCTCTTTATGGCCTTCCCAGGTGGTAAAGAATCTACCTGCAAAGCAGGAGACCTCGGTCAGTTCCCGGGTCTGGAAGTTACCCTGGAGAAGGGATAGGCTACCCACTCTAGTATTCTTGGGCTTCCCTGGTGGCTCAGATGGTAAAGAATCTGCCTGGAATGTGTGAGCCCTGGGTTCTGTTCCTGAGTTATGAAGATCCCCTGGAGGAAGGGATGGCAACTCATTCCAGTATTCTTGCTTGGAGAATTCTATGGACAGAGGAAACTGGCGGGCTACAGGCCTTGGGGTCACAGAGTCAGATGTGACTAAACACAGCACAGTATGATTCTTTTTAGTGGAAATTTTGAAAATATTTTTATTTCTGTGTTAATTCTAATATTCTTCCGCATCAGATCGTACAGTTAGGTACTTGACTAATCACTGTGTGCTTAATGTCCAAACATAATATACCTGAATGGCGCATTCTTTTCCCTTCCTAACACCCTCTCCAGCATTAGGCTGTGTACTGACCAGGAGAGAATGTAAACAAGTCAATTGCTTTAGTGGCACTGGTACTTATACAGGGAAATAATTATTCTGATAGAACATATATTACATTTTGTGGTGGAGAATTATGATTATAGGCATTTAAAATGCATGGAATGTTTCTGCTTTAACTACGTGGTCTGGAAGGCCTTTTTTTACACAAGGCTTATTTACGCTCAGAACTGTAAATTTACCATGTCGTTTTAACACATTCTTGGGGGCTGACAGAGCTGGAATACTTTCATAGGCTAATGTAAGTGGACACACAGAAGTGCCAAAGTGCATTAGGAAAATGGAAATCTATTCTGCTTCACGGTTGAATTTACCCTTCTCCAGAGACTGAATTTATTTGCATATTTTATTTCAAATATATGTGAGTTACACTGAAGAGGGTTTGAAATTAAATAAATGCCACAATTAGATGACAGACATGGCAATGGCACACCTAGTAGCCTCTCATAAATTTTTCTTTTCATAGGAATTTACATCTTTCTTACTTTTTTGATTAAAAAAATATCTGTCCTGTGAAAGTGAGTGAAATATTATTGGAAAGGATTGGCCACTGACAGGTTTACTTGAGAATTATTGTTTGTGTTACTAATACTTTTTGAAGAATTAAATGTTAAGTTGAATCAAAATATAGGTAAAATTATATAGTTTATTTTTCTAAGGGGTTCCTTTTGCTAAATATTCTTTCCTAAATCTGTTGATGAATATTTTCAAATATTGAAGTCATTGGAAACATTTTACAGATGATCGACTTAACGGCTTCCTGATGGCTCAGACACTAAAGAATTTGCCTGCGATGCAGGAGACCTGGGTTTGATGCATGGGTGGAGGAGATCCCCTGGAGAAGGGAATGGCTCCCCTCTCTAGTATTCTTGCCTGCAGAATTCCACAGACGGAGGAGCCTGGCGAGCTACAGTCCATGGGGTTGCAAAGAGTTGGACATGACTGAGTGACTAACACATATTTATTAAAAAAAAAAAAAAAAAAAAGACGTGATACCATGTATTTATTATAACTCAACTAAAATTCTTTATAGCAATTTGGATCCAAGTTTTAAAAATAGGCTTTTATAAATTTCAAATACATACAAATCTAAATGTGTTTAATTATAAAACATGAATGCTTGCTTTTTATGAATAATAAATTTTTTAACATTATGATACTTTACTGTTTTCTTTAATAATTGTAAGAAGAAATATTATATAGGTGAAAGTTGCTCCTAATACCGAATAAGTATCTCATCAATTAGGATTTGTATTTATGGCTTAGAGTCATACATTTACCTTAGTAATTTAATTCTTGATTTTGTTTTATATATATATACACACACACACACATACATACATACATACATACATAGTAAATTTGGCAAAGGGACAAATCAAATTGTGACTTAAACTAGTTGGTTGTTATGGGAAGTTTATTGACTTCTGTTAATAGGACTGAATATTTGTGTCTCCCCCAAACTTCATGTTTTGAAACACAAACACTAATCCCTAGTATGATGGTATGTGGAACTGAGACCTTTGGGAGGTAATTAAATTATGAAAGTGGAGCTATTATGATGAGATAAGTGTCTTTATAAGAAGAACAAGAGAGATGTTTCTTCCTCTTCCTCTCTATCATGTGAGAACACAGCAAAACAGTTGTCTGCAAACAAAGAAGAGAGCTCTCACCAGGATCTAACTGTGCTGGCAGCCTTATCTCAGGCTTTCTAACCCCAGAATTATGAGAAATAAATTTCTGTTTGTTAAGCACTCCCATCTATAATATTTAGTATAGCAAAAACACTAAGCTACCTGTTTTCTCTAAATCTGATTCCGCCTCAACTAATAAGAGATGTTGATCATGTAAGATAAAAGAATTGGGAGGAAAGTACATCTTTTGTTTTCTACCCATTAATTTCTGAGTCACTTATCTATTAATTTCTCCCTTACTAAATGAAAAATGGCTGCTGTAAATGAACTATAAGTCTATGGTACTAAGTTGACGAAATATTTCTATAACAATGTAAATTATAAGCTTTTTAGTATTATAAAAATAATGCAGTGTATATTCCTTCAAATTGATGTTCCTGTGTAAGATTTTGTATCATTTTCTTGTATCATGCTTGTTTACATAAGCCCAGCACAATAAGGAAAATTACTAATATAAACAACTTCAATTAATATGATCTAAAAACAAAGTTTAATCTTGTCATCCAATAATTTCTTGCCTTCCTTCATGGCTTTTTTGATTTGCAAATTCCCAATTTTTCTTAAAAGTACCCAAATAGTAGCTTTTTTATTTTAATGTCCTAACTTGTGTGCTGCCATCCTTCTCCTCTTTTTGCATCACCCTCCCACCAATATTTCCTCTTTGCTTGTTTAACTTCCTCATTAAAGTCTGCCAAAATCCCTTGAGAGTAATATTGAATGTTTGCTGGCAGGCTGCATCTTAGTGCGTTGCTTCAGTTTGAGTTTCATTACAAAAAGTTGAAATTTACAAAGCATCCTATAAAAGTCTATATTGAATAGACTCAGAGTCAAAATAGAATCAGAGTTGTAAAGGCTAATTTTATTTTTTTTTTTTTTTTACCTTTTTTAAAAATTTTATTTTTACTTTATTCTACGTTACAACACTGTATTGGTTTTGCCATACACTGACATGAATCAGCCACAGGTGTACACCAACTCCCAATCCTGAAACCCCCTCCCACCTCCTACCCCATATCATCTCTCTGGATCATCCCCGTGCTCCAGCAAGTTCAACATTTCAGACAGGTTTAAGGGCATCAAGGCTAAAAAGATACTTTAATCATTTGAAGAAGTATTTTAGGTTATTCCTGTATCAAGAAGTTTGTAAAAGAGCCGCTATCTAAACAGAGAATTTAATTTCTTTCAAGCTTTTCCATAAATCTGTATTCCAGTTGTGATTTGCTAACCTCTAAAAGTGTCCATCTTACTGTTGTTTAGTTTTAAGTGCTACTCTCCAGTCACTTTACAGGTTAATAACAGGTGTAACCTCTCAAAATGTTCTTATTCATGTGCTGTTTAAATTGTAGCCCATTAGCAGCAATTATTTTGAGTAAACTTAGGAGCATGGAGCATTTTACATTTGATGTGTCCTTTGCATTGATTTAAGGAAACTGTGAAGGATCTGTGGTCAACTCTTTGGTTCAGTTTGAAAAGAATAATTAATGAATTGCTGAACTGCATTTTTGAAAGTTAGTATTGATTTACATTTAAGAGTAGACAATGCATATGACATTATTGATTAGCAATATGAATAAATTTTTAAATATCATTTCCTCATGCAATATGGTTTCATTATTTCAATACTCTTCCACCCAATTTTTTAAATTGTTATTGAACATTTAGTCTATAGGCCACATAAGAAAGTTCTACCAAACACTTATATGCTATTCTTTCTTGTTCTCTAATGATCACTCTATCACTCCATTGGACCATGGGTTCCTTGAGATTCTGTCACATTGTTCTCCTGGACCAGGCGTTGAACAGCTCTTATTAATTAGCTGACATTAGAATCATCTTTTTATTTTCCCAAGTAGCACGGCTGAGTTGTGCTTTACTCATTCTCTATAATTAGGGGACTATTAAGAATTCAGTGGGGGAAACTATAGAGAAAAATATATAATCAGAAAAAGGGCAATAGTTATCACCTTGCTGTACTTTAAATTTTTCTGATTTTATAACAAATTTCCTATAGTTTATATAAAACCTTATTGAAATAACAATAATTAATAAAGTGACTACATTCCCAGATTCCCAAGTTGTTTTCTCCTCCTGTTGCATCATAACACAATATAAAGGCAGGAAAGAAATGAGTATAAGTCCAGGCCAAAGCTATTTTTCTCACAAAACAATTTAAGGATTTTTGTATATGATCAAAGAACTGCTTGTATTAAACTTTGAGAAGGAGTATCAAACAAACAACAAACACCAGAAGGCTGGAATTTAACTAATACCACAATTATATATATATATGTATATATAAATTTATCAGTTCGGTTCAGTCACTCAGTCATGTCCGACTTTTTGTGACTCCATGGTCTGTAGCACGTCAGGCCTCCCTGTCCATCACCAACTCCTAAAGCCTACTCAAACTCATGTCCTTCGTGTCAGTGATGCCATCCAGCCATCTCATCCTCTGTCATCCCCTTCTCCTCCTGCCTTCAGTCTTTCCTAGCATCAGGGTTTTTTCCAATGAGTCAGTTCTTCACATCACATGGCCAAAGTACTGAGGTTTCAGCTTCAATGTCAGTTCTTCCAGTGAATATTCAGAACTGATTAGGATGGACTGGTTGGATCTCCTTGCAGTCCAAAAGACTCTCAAGAGTCTTCTCCAGCACCACAGTTCAAAAGCATCAATTCTTCAGTGCTCAGCTTTCGTTATAGTCCAACTCTCACATCCATACATGACTACTGGAAAAACCAGAGCTTTGACTGGATGGACTTTTGTTAGTAAAGTAATGTCTCTGCTTTTTAATATGCTGTCTAGGTTGGTCATAGCTTTTCTTCCAAGGAGCAATCATCTTTTAATTTCATGGTGTAAATTCATATGCTATTTGGCATAAGAGGATAGTTTCCTTGGAATGAGACCTGAAAGTAAATCTAGAGTATATTCACTGTAGGGTAGCTTCTGTAGAGAGGCATTCTTGGTATAGCTTCTCGTCAGTAATTATTTCATTCTCTTCAGCTCTCTGCAGTCCTGAGCCACCGATGAGCTGGTACCTTGTAACTACTTTGTTTAGGACCTGCAGTATTTATGATGCCCTCTTAATTTCAAAGGACTTGACTAATCCCTAATGCCCACCTGTCATTAATTTTGTTTCCTTTTACCTTCCTTGGATAGTGTCTGATGATAATGTTTATATTTTAATATTCAGCACTTTTTTCCTCTGTGGCAAGTCCAGTATACTAACCTGCTGTGGGTTTGTAATTATGCATAAAATTTGATGCCTAAATGAGTGCTCCTCAATATCAATGTGTATGCAAATCACCTGGTAAGCTTGCTAAAATGCAGATTCTGATTTAATGGTCTAGTGTAAAGCCTGAGATTCTGCATTTTCAATAAGATCCTGGGTGATGCTTGTTTTGAGTAGTTACTTTACGCATAGAGACTGAATGGTAGAAATTATACACTAAAATAAATAGATGCTCCAAAGCACCCTCACCTGAAGATAGCTTGGTGAATTGCTCATTGGTTCATTGTTATATACTGTTTAAAAGAAGGAGGGTCTGTAACATAAGACTAAAGAAAAATTAATGTTTCTTTTAAGAGCATAACACATGTTGAAAAAAATACATTCATTTACTCTGATATTAGATGGTAAATAATTGACTAAAACACACAAAAATTAACATATTATTACATTTGTAAAACTAGGCATGTAAAAGAAATTTAAATCAACTTTCAAATTATGTTTTTTGTAGGGTATAACGTTTATAATAGGGCTTCCCTGGAGGCTCAGTGGTGAAGAATTAACCTGCCAGTGCAAGAAACACAGGTTAAATCCCTGGGTCAGGAAGATCCCCTGGAAAAGGAAATGGCAACACATTCTAGTATTCTTGCCTCAAATATCCCATGGACAGAGGATCCTGGCAGGGCACAGTCCCTGAAGTCATGAAAGAGGTGGATATGACTTGGCGACTAACAACAGTGTTTATTCTGTTAGAGTTATTAAAGCTTAGACTGCTCAAGATTTTTTTGGACATTTCCTCCAAATCTATTTTTTCATCTGTAAAATGGAGACAGTGTAATCATGGGACTTCCTGGCAGTTTAGTGGTTAACACTTTGACTTCTCATACAGGAGGTGCGATTTCTGGTTGGGGAGCTAATATCACACATGCCTCTGGGCCAAAAAATTGAAGTTATAAAATGGAAGCAATATTGTAAAAAAAAATCAGTAAAGCCTTTAAAAATAAAAAAAGATAACTATATGAATAATATGCTTAGCACATAGTATTCAATAAATAGAATTCATTTTAGTTATGGGCATACTTGCTACCTTTACCCAAAGTTCAAAATTAAGAAATAAGAATATTTATTAAAATGGTCATAAATTATGACTTTTCTAGAACACCCATCACCCTGATATTCCAGTTGTCAGAGTAAGTTAGGGATCTAAAAATAGACTTTGAAGTTAGATTTGAGTGTATACCTTGACCCTTGATTATTTTGCTTAGCTTTCATGAACCTTGGATTTAGCATCAATCTTAGTATAAATAAGATGATGGATGTTCAGCTCCCAATATAGTGACCAACTCAAAATAGAGGTCCAGATGTCTCGAGAGAAAAAAATGACAACTTGAAAACAGTGAAATTTAAAGCAGATTAATTGATTATAAAATAATCAAAATACCATACCCTATCAAGGGGAAAGTCTTAAGAGTGATGCTGTAAAAGCTCAATAAGTGTCACTAGTATTCTGTAAATGAAGTGAAAGGTACATATTTTCAATGATCAAAAGTGACTGATGGAAAGCCAAGACCAAAGATATCAAGAGGGAAAAAAAATTATGTTGGTCAAAATGCAAATACCCTGGAATCCTGCGAATAAAAAACAGTGTAGTTTAATATTTTTAAGAAGACAAAATTAATAAACCTGAATGAAAATAGATGCTTGTAAATAGATGAACTTTAGCTCTGAGGGCTTCCCTGGTGGCTCAGTGAGTAAAGTTTGCCTGCAATGCAGGAGACCCGAGTTCACTCCTTGGGTCGGGAAGATCCCCTGGAGAAGGAAATGGCAACTCACTCCAATATTCTTGACTGGGAAATCCCATGGGCAGAGGATCCTGGCAGACTGCAGTCCATGGGGTCACAAGAGTCTGACATGACTTAGTGACTAAACTTACCTTTAGTTCTGAAGCCAAGCCCCATCTGTTAAAGTCCTTGTATATTGTCATTAACTTCCTTAAAATCCTCTGATATTACCGTCTTAAGACAGGGAAAAAAAATGGAGAAAACACAATAATGCATCAATTACCTTGAGAAATAATTTCAAGACTGTCTGCAAAAACTAATAGTGGACATTATTAAACATGAAAAGGTTGAGCGAAAGGGGAAAGTTATAAAATCCTATTCAAAGTTGAACTCTTTAAAATATGAGATATTTCCTAGGTAATGATGGCCTCATTGAAGCCTGGGGTGGACACTGTTGTGTTCCTTTTCATTTCCATAATTCTGTGAAGTCAAGATAATTGGTACTTAGAATGTACATCTTAGAAACTGAGACATATCAATGAGGCAATACTGAGAACCAGTATAAAGCCTGGTCTTTGTGTGTTTCATAGATGATGAAATAGAAGGCAACTAATTCAATCTCATATTCACAAATTTAAGAAAACTATTGATCATTTAATATAGGCCAGATGCTATGCTAAAATATATACGTCACATGGCTCATGACTTAATGGAATAGAACCTCATGTACCTGAATTATTATAATCCCAGCGTTTATGCTAAATAAAAATGTATTTGTATATAGTATGTATATGCATGATTATAATTTATATAAACTTATGTGTAAATTTATTCATTATATATATAACATATTCTTAAGACATAATATGTAATATATATGAGTAAGAATCTATATAAGAAAAGGAGTAGGGGCCAGGACGGGCATCATAGGGAGAAAAAAAATAACAAATGTAAAAATACAAAAATAAATCTTTTATTTTTCTTTAGTGTACTGTGTGTGAGATAAACAATAGCATTATAAGATTGGAATGGTAGGTTAGAATTCTGTTATGAAAGGTATTGAATTCTATTCCAGTAACTTTGGATTTTATTTTAACGAAAGTAGGAAGCTATGTGAATTTCCTAAGCAGTAGAGAGTCATGGTCAAGACTTTGAGTTATAGGTAAATCTGACAATAATGGGAAGAGAAAGGAGTTGTCAATGGCCAAAACTGGAGATGATGAGAGCCTGCCCTAGGGTAGTAGCAACAGGAACAAGAAACTGAAAACTCAATCACTGAAGATCTGATAAATTTTCATGGAGACTGAGTCCCCTTAAAAACTGACGTTTGTTAATTACAAGAATTCACAAAGTTACAAGAGACCTCGTAGTTACTGTGATAGCTCTTGCTTATTTCTCTCCTTGCAAACTATAATATGTCACTATATAAATGGGGGCTTTATTTAAATGATAAAACCAGAAGAAATGGGTAAGAAAAAAATTTTCAGGGTATTCTCTGAAATTTAATTTTTATGACCTGAATTATTTATTCAGGTATATGTAAAATTATTCTCATTGAAAGAGTCTGCCTAGAAGATGGGGAATAAAATAAAATTAATGTATAAAAATATACATCAATTGAATTGCATGTCACCAATCATGGAAACACTTTATATGCATTATTTTGTTTAATCTTCACAAAAACCTTTGAGATAGCAGTAATGTTAGTCATACATAAAAAAAAATTCACAGAAATTTAGGGAATTTAAGTATATTGAAAACACAGGTTGTTGATTTAAAAGTCCTGGTGTTTTTCCCTTATGTTAAGCCTCTTAACCTTACCATTCACAGTTGCAACTCCTCAGAAGTTTCTTCATGAATAAAGGAAAATAAGAACTAATTTAAGAATTACTAATTTTTAGAAACTAAAAATCTATACATGTTAAGAAATGTTAGTGCAAAACTTTAAAGAGCTAATTACACTCAGTATGACTATAGGTAGGATTTTCCCCGTGGCTTAGGGTAAAGATTCCACCTGCAATTCAGGAGACACATGGGATTGATCCCTAGGTAGAGAATATCCCTGGAGAAGGAAATGACAATCTATTCTAGAATCCTTGCCTGGGAAATCTCATGGACAGGGAACCCTGGCAAGCTACAGTCTGTAGGGTCACAAAGTGTAGGACAGGACTTTGTGACTAAACAGCAACAGCAGCTACATAACAATGACTACAGGTAGGGGTAGTACAGTGTCAAACCTTATGTAAATTTTGAAACATTATTGGCAAAATGTTAGAGATTATTATTACAAAATATCTAATTTAATAGATGAAAAACGTTTTATTGAATGCTCCTAAATAAGTAATTTATACATGTAAAAAGAAAATGTAAGGGGCATAAGTACATATTAATATATGAATTCTGATGCCATGTTATTTAAAAAATTCAGTGAACATTTATTGGATTCTTAATATGTACAAGATAGTATAATGAATTCTCAGGGAGAAACAGTCGTGTGGTTTCTATCCTCAGGAAATTCACAAGAGAGAAGTATATTGGACTTTTTCCAAAGATATATACTATGGAACATACAATTATGAGCACTACTGAAAATTTTAAAATAGTGTTAATAGTAGATTTACTCCCCATAAAGTAGATGATGCTCCATGAGGAAAGGATATGAATTTAAATGATGGATAAGATTTGTTCTTGGACACTTGATGAGAAGGGCATTGCACTGTAACTGAGACATGACTTTAAACAAAATGTTTACAGTTTGGAATGCAGATGTGATTAATTGCGGTCTACATTTTAGGAAGCAAAATGAGGAGGTATTGTGGGATTTAGACTTGGAAAAGCAATTCAAATTGCTCCATATCATGTGGAGCCTGATATAACCTCTTAAGGAATTTAGACTTTATTCCATTAAATATTTTGACTTCATAGATTAATAGAAGCCTTTGAATTTGTAGTTGCCTGATTGATGGTCTATGACTATTAATCTATCAGTAGATAGAAGATTCATAATATAAGAGAAGATATTAGAGATATTTAAAAAATCAGAAGAATTTTAGATTAAGCTAAGCATGAAGTACCGAGATCCTAAGTACAAAAGATAAACATGAAAATAAAACAACAAAGTTTGTTATCTAACTGGTTTCTTGATAGGAATCAGGAGAACTTCAAAGTTTTGAGGCTGGGTGAGTAGGATAATTTTTTGTTTATTTGTTTTTAACGTTTACAGACCTAGGGAGAACTGTAGAGGAGGAAAAGTAATTTCTCTTCTACCTTTCTAGGTTTTTGCCTGAGACCTCCTTTTAGTAAAAGATAGGTTAATGGGAGAAAGACAGAAATTTTAAAATATGCTGTTTTTGTTGTTGTTTAGTTGCTAAATTGTATTTGACCCTTGTGACCTCATGGACTGTTTCCAAGAGGGAGGGGACATATATATATATACCTATGGTTGACTCATGGTGATATATGGCAGAAACCAACACAATATTGTAAAGCAATTACCCTTCAATTAAAGAAAATTAATACTGGAGTGGTTGCCATTTCCTTTTCCAGGGGATCATTCCGACTCAGGGATTGAACCCACGTCCCCTGCATTGGCAGGTGCATTCTTTACCACTAGTGCCAAACAAATGGAGATGAAAGATATGGATAACGAGGAACTAGTTTGGGAAAACTATGGGGAAAAGCATGGTGAGCAAGTATAATGTTATACATGCTTAGGTAGGAACCTTCTCCATTGGTAAGATTCTACTGATTTAGTCATTCTCTTTTTCCTGTTACAGAAGAAAACACCCCTGTAATTGAAGATTTGTAAAAGAAAAATAAAGTTTTGGTGTTTTTCCACAGATGTTCAAGCTTTCTTACCAACTTGAAATAGATTGCAAATAGTACTCTTGTCTGGAAAATCCCATGGATGGAGGAGCCTGGTGGGCTGCAGTCAACGGGGTCTCTAAGGACATGACTGAGCAACTTCAATCACTTTTCACTTCATGTGTTGGAGAAGGAAGTGGCAACCCACTCCAGTGTTCTTGCCTGGAGAATCCCAGGGACGGGGGAGCCTGGTGGGCTGCCATCTATGGGGTCGCACAGAATCGGATATGACTGAAGCGATTTAGCAGCAGCTTTAGTGCAAAACTAATAATAATAAAACAACCAAAATACTTAAAACACATGGAAAGCACTACTTGTTTATTTACAAAAGGGTAACCTCTGTTAGGTTTACAGAGCTTCTCCTTTGTTTGGTGTTTCTTAAAAATAAGCAGTCTAAAATAATCCTTATGTCAAAGAGGAGTATTTTGGATTGACAAATTATGCTCTCCTTCAGAACCATGTAATTTTAGGGGGTAAAATGAGAACATTGATTTAATCTATGTCAAATTATAGATAACGGGTGTTATTCAACAAGTAATTTGAGTTATGAAACTGAAGTTGATGATGGGGATGAGGGCTGGATATTTAGTGATAAGAGATATCAAATAGCTGTGACATTAATACTGTGTAATCAAATTGTTTAGAAATAGACTGGGAAAAAAAAAAAACGAAATGGAGAATACTTCCTTTTGTTGGGATATAGTAAGCAGATGGTGGTTGGAAATAAAAGGAATTTTTCAAAATAAGTCTTATAGAAATAAAAGAAGGAACATGTTTAAAAGAGGATCAGGGAAAAGCAAAACTGGGAAAGAAATCATTTTAGAGATCTTTAGTACATTTAGAACATACTTTACTCAAAGTGTATGGGTCAAAAGTGAGAGGTGCTTAGGGCAATGAAAGGGAGCTCTTTGAAAGGAAAGATCATCTTATTTATTGTTACGGCTTTTGATCCTTTTATAGTTCCTGGTACTCAGTAAAAATGAAAGATTAAAGATTTCTCACAGGTGAGGATTGATGAAAGACAATGAGAAGGAATGAAATCAGGATCATATATTGAGAAAGTAGACTTTAAGGATGGTTTCCCTGAAAGGAAAATTGAACAAGAAAAATATATTGTTGAAGTGCTGAGAAAGACAGATTGTAAAAGTATCCACCTTGGTGACTTTTATTTTTATTTCTTCCAAGTTATAGAAAGAGAAGTCATCTATTGAAATGATGAAATTGATTAAATTTGGGGTTTAGAAAAAAAGCTGATAATGAATGGGGAAATAATAGGCACAAATGAACAAACATTGAAAGGTAGACAATATCCACAAATGACAATATAGCAAATATAGACAATATAGAAAATAGTTATTCCAATGCAATTTCCAGTGAGTACTATATTATTTTTCCATCAAGTTAATTGGTATCCCCAACTCTTCTTGAATTGTGAAGTTAACAGATATACATACATACATATTTCTAGTTATAAAGGAAATTTATCTTCTAAAATAATGTCAAATCATTTAACATCTTTAACAAAGCAAACTACTAGGAAAAGCAAGATCCTTTTTTTAAAATTTCATGAATGACATTAAAAAATTTTTAATTCAATAATTTTATTTGGAAAATTTTAGAATATTATGACAGTTATAATTGGTGGCTGATGAAGTAATTAAAGAAAGTAAATGTTGATTTCCAGTAGCATTAAAAAAAATGAGTTCAGAGTTTTTTTTTACCGTAATTATGCACACATAGAAAGGACTAGTGGTATCTTTTTAGCATTTCTTTGAAAATGTTTCAGGCCTGAATGATAAAGGAGGACTAAGGAAAAGAATCAAAAGCATCTAAGATCTGTAGTGATACAGTCTAAATAAACTAATTCTAGTTGGTCCTTAAGTACAGTGAAGATGTAATGGGAAAAAAATTAAACATGTAAGAATTATTTCAACTACTCTTTACATCCATGTTTATTTGGCCTATTAGTATTTCTTTAATATATATGCCTGTATCCTGATTTTTACTGAAAGATTTTTCTGTGACAGTGTTTCCCTAGGCATGTGTAGAAAGCAGTGTTATTCATTGTGTAATCAAAAGGCATGAGATTGTGTTTGCAGAGTTCCTTCGTAATCTATACAGAAGATTTAAGCCATCAGGTTCACCACTAAACAGGGTTGAACTAGACCACCCAAAGATGGTTATCCAGTTGAAGCTTCTAGTGTCTATGCTTAGCCTTTTGAACCATGGATGAATGCACCCACTTAAATCTGATCCTCTGCAGGTAAAGGCATTCCTGGGATTCATTGCTTAGGTTTGACTTGAGATCATGAATTAGGTTTGACTTTAGACAGCCTTCTTTTAGAAAACGTTACCTATTTTTGGAGAATTCCTTAAGTAGGAAAATTGCTACTTCTTGTAATACAGGCAGTTTAAGTGAAAGTGAGGTCATTCAGTCATGTCCAACTCTTTGCAACCCCTGGACTGTAGCCTACAAGGCTCCTGCATCCATGGGATTCTCCAGACAAGTATACTGGAGTGGATTGTTATTTCCTTTTCCAGGGGATCTTCCTGATCCAGGGATCGAAACCGGGTCTCCCACATTGCAAGCAGATGCTTTTACCATCTGAACCACCAGGGAGTTTAGGATTTCCTTAAATCCCATATTTTCTGCTGTAACTCCTGGCATACTGACACCTGTCAGGATGGGTTAAATGTCTGCTACTGATGCTGCTGTAGAATTCAAGGTAAGGGTGAAAGAAATGAATCACGATACCGTCTCTTTCTGAGGAACCCTGACACTGTCATAACAGGAAATTCACAGAGCAATACCATGATTTTAGGTACTGAAAATTGAAATAAGCATTCAGTATAGGTTTGTGTGATGTGAGGAATTTATTGAGTAAGTCTCTTCCTCCAAGTGTGCTAAGTGGAAGCCAATAAACAGTGACCCCCCGACCCCCCACCCCTGCCAGAGTCTTATAGTAATACCAATAATCTTTTGCTGTTCAATTTCTTGGCTCTGAACAAGCAAGAAGATGTTCAGATCCTAGAACAAATAAGGTATACAGGCGTTTGAGTTTTTTGTTTTATACATCATATTTAATGTCTATGGCCTTTTAGGCTCACAATTCTAGGAGAAATGTGTACTGTCTCGTTCACTTGAATGTACTACAATAGCAGACTGAAGATTGCCATTTTTTAGAGGTAATTGATACACTTCAATGGTAGGCCTCATTCATTCATTTGTTCATACATTTCTTTAATTACAGAATCATGCTGAATGTTCTATTAGCTGTTGAAGATATAAAGACAGGCTCCCTAATACTTACAGACTTTTTCACATTGAAAGTGGTAGGAAGAATGGAGAAATTGTAATGAGAAATATTAGTGGCTAAATTGGACATGCCCAGATAGAAAAGGACAGTTGAGAAATGTAGATTTGGGAAATGCTCAAAGTATCTTTGTGTATCTTTTATAGATAATAACTGTGGTTAAGATCATGGCATTGGAGTTAGTTTTCAGTTGTACCAGATCTGCCATTTGATAACTGCATGACATGGAGGAAATTTTTATACTTTTTAGTTTATCTCTGAAGATTGTCAGGTAATGCATTGATCATGTTTTGTGGCACACAGAAAATAATCAGCATGTGGCTGTTATCATTATTCAGTTCAGTTTAGTCACTCAGTTATGTCCAACTCTTTGCGACCCCATGAACTGCAACACGCCAGGCTTCCCTGTCCATCACCAACTCTGGGAGCATACTCAAACTCATGTCCATCAAGTTGGTGATGCCATCCAACCATCTCATCCTCTGTCATCCCTTTCTCCTCCCATCTTCAATCTTTCCCATTATCATTATTACTATTAAAATCATTTCTTAAGTGTTATCCAGCTTCCATTTTCAAATAAGCAGATAGCATCTATACTTAGTTTTATTTTTATGTTTAAAATTAATTTTTACAACATTTGATTTTTCAGAGATCTGAGTCTTACAGATCATATTATCTTTAACAGTAAATTTTTGTCAAGTAAATAAATGAAATATTCTTTTTCCAAGATTAGTCATGTTCAGATTGAGGCACAGAGAGAGTAAATTTCTGACCTACATTGCCTATCAGTGGTCAACTCAAACCAGAAATTGCCACCCATAACTCCTCTCTCTGTTCTGTGCCCATTATATCATGTTCACTTGCTTGAAATAATTAGTTTGTTGCTTGCCAAGTCCTTTTAGACAGTCTATCAAGGTTGTTAAGGAAATACGTAATATTCTAATAATTTAGAAGTTATTTAGGTCCATGACTAAGGAAGATATGAAGACTGAATCCTTGACTGAGAAGAGTACAAACTCCCAAAGTAAGCCATGCCAAATTGGGCCTTGAAGTGATCTGCTGAGCAGTTTTTCTTCATAGAATAAACCATGTACAATATTAAAAACTGCCTCAGGAAATTTCTAGTAGAGGAAGCTGACCCTCCTTAATTTGCCTTCAAAGCTGCAATCAGTATGCTTTGTTCCTTGGGGGTAACTTATGATAATGTGACAGGGAAACCCCATCTACCACTTTGTGACTTATCCTTAATTTATATGGAAGATATCCTACCAAGTTAATTCTTTTAAAGTAATTTTGAGTTTACTTTGGTCATAGTTATTACTCAAAAAACAAACAAACAAAAATGAAATTCCCTAGCTGTAATTCAGATTTCACTCAGAGCTGTAGTTGAATGGATTTGTCATGAGTAGATTTTAACCTAACAGTCTTTATCAGTGCCCCAATAAAGCAGCCAGTATTCATGCAGTTGCTAACTGTTAAAGTGTAGCTATTCTACATTTAAATGTGTTGTAACTATAAAAGTCACATCAGAAGTTGAAGATTTATTAGAGAAACTGTTTGTGTAACTCATGCATGGTTTTGTATTGACTGCATGTTGAAATGATATTTTGATATATTGAACTAAATAAAACATATTAAAATTAATTTTACCTGTTTTTTCTATTGTTTTATTAAAGTAGCCACTAGACAATTTTAAATGACATATATGATTCCAATTATATTTTCATTGGATATTGCTGTTTTAGACATGCAGTTATGGATACCTTAAGGGATAGTATGCATTAGTGATTCTTTCAAGTATTTAAGAAATTTTATTGGTACAAGGTTGAAGTCTTAAAGTAACATATTTAAAGTCTAATTTTTCCCTTTTATATTTTTGTATATTCCTAAAGCATTTCTTATAATTGCATTTCTGATAGCAAAAATAAGATATACACATATATATGCTATAAATAATATTAATCATAATGAAAGGTTGTTGCTGAGCCGTGAAAGATGCTGGGATTCTTGGCCTCCAGAGGAGAGGAATTCAATCTGGGGCCAGTAATGAGGCTTGATCACTCAGAGATTTGGGGTAATAAAATTTTATTGAAGTATGAAAGAGATAGAGAATGCTTCTGACATAGACATCAGAAGGGGGCAGAAAGAGTGCCCCCCTGCTAGTCTTTAGCTTGATGTTATATAGCTACTTGCAGTCTGCTAATTAGAGAAAGGAAATGTCTCAAAACTCAGAGACTGGCACCAGGTCCCTCACACATAACATGCATTTTGAGATAACATTGGCACAAGGAGTGTTGTCCTGGGCCATAAAATGATTGACATGAATCTTGAAGAAAGGCAGGTTTCCAAGCAAATACAGCCTCATTAACATAGCTTAAGAGAACATTTGCATGAGTAAAACATACTGGTTTGTCAAGTAGATTCTGAGTCTTAGGCAGAACCAACTTAAAGACAGGGTCTAGGGTAAATACATAGTTCATTCAACATTGCTTAAGACAAACATTTCATGCAAAAATGGACACAATAAAGGACAGAAATAGTATGGACCTAGCAGAAGCAGAAGATATTAAGAAGAGCTAGAAAGAATACATAGGACAACTGTACAAAAAGATCTTCATGATCCAGATAATCACAATGGTGTGATCACTCACCTAGCCAAATATCCTGGAATGTGAAGTCAAGTGGGTTTTAGGAAGCATCACTATGAACAAAGCTAGTAGAGGTGATGAAATTTCAGTTGAGCTATTTCAAATCCTAAAAGATGATGCTGTTAAAGTGCTGCACTCATGCTCCAGCAAATCTGGAAAGCTCAGCAGTGGCCACAGGACTGGGAAAGGTCAGTTTTCATTCCAGTCCCAAAGAAAGGCAATGCCAAAGAATGCTTGAACTACTGCACAATTGCACTCATCTTACACGCTAGCACAGTAATGTTCAAAATTCTCCAAGCCAAGCTTCAGCAGTATGTGAACTATGAAATTCCAGATGTTCAAGCTGGATTTAGAAAAGGCAGAGGAACCAGAGATCAAATTGGCAACCTCCGTTGGATCATCCAGAAAAGGTAATGGCACCCTACTCCAGTACTCTTGCCTGGGAAATCCCATGGATGGAGGAGCCTTGTAGGCTACAATCCATGGGGTCGCTAAGAGTCGAACACGATTGAGTGACTTCAATTTCACTTTTCACTTTCATGCACTGGAGAAGGCAATGGAAAACCACTCCAGTGTTCTTGCTTGAAGAATCTCAGGGACAGAGGAGCCTGGTGGGCTGCCATCTATGGGGTCGCACACAGTCAGACACAACTGATGGGACTTAGCAGTAGCAGCAATTGGATCAACGACAAAGCAATAGAGTTCCAGAAAAACATCTACTTCTGCTTTATTGACTATGCCAAACCCTTTGACTGTTTGGATCATAACAAACTATAGAAAATTCTTAAAGAGATATGAATACAGACAACCTTACCTGCCTCCTGAGAAATCTATAGGCAGGTCAAGATGCAACAGTTAGAACTGAACATGGAACAATAGACTGGTTCCAAATCGGGAAAGGAGTACATCAGTGCTGTATATTATCACCCTGTTTATTTAACTTTTATATGCAGAGTACATCATATGAAATGCTGGACTGGATGAAACACAAGCTGGAATCAAGATTGCCAGGAGAAATGTCAATAACCTTAGATATGCAGATGACACCACCCTTATGGCAGAAAGCAAAGAAGAACTAAAGAATGTCTTGATGCAAGGGGAAAAAGAGAGTGAAAAAGTTGGCTTAAAGCTCAACATTCAGAAAACTAAGATCATGGCATCTGGTCCCATCACTTCATGGCAAATAGATGGGAAAACATTGGAAACCTGACAGACTTTGTTTGTTGGGGACACCAGAATCACTGCAGATGGTGATTGCAGCCATGAGACTGAAAGAAAAGTTATGACCAACCTAGATAGCATATCAAAAGAAGAGACATTACTTTGTCAACAAAGATCCATCTAGTCAAAGCTGTGGTTTTTCTAGTAGTCATGTATGGATGTGAGAGTTGGACTGTGAAGAAAGCTGAGCACCAAAGAATTGATGCTTTTGAATTGTGGTGTTGGAGAAGACTCTTGAGAGTCCCTTGGACTGCAAGGAGATCCAACCAGTCCATCCTAAAGGAAATCATTCCTGAATATTCATTGGAAGGACTGATGTTGAAGCTGAAACTCCAATACTTTGGCCACTTGATAGAAGAACTGACTCATTTGAAAAGACCCTGATGGCTGGGAAAGATTGAAGGCGGGAGGAGAAGGAGATGAGGGGATTAGATGTTTGGATGGCATCACCGACTCAATGCTCATGAGTTTGAGTAAGTTCCGAGAGTTGGTAATGGACAGGGAGGCCCTGCATGCTGCAGTCCATGGAGTTGCAGAGTCTGACATGTTGAATGGCTGAACTGAAGACAAACATTTCCATAAGAAAAACACATTTGTTAGCTCTAGGTTTGAGAAAAGTTTAGCTCAGGTATAACCAGGTGTCATTATGGCAACACAGAATTTTAAGATACCTCTTTTTAAGTTTGTATAGTGAAGGGAAAAAGAATCTAACACTTGTAGTTTGTTTCCTCCTGCCGATTGAGCAGGAAAAAATGTCTGACACTTACAGCCTAATTCCTCTGTTTGTGGAATTAGGCCTTCCTGCCTGTTACCCTCTCAATAATATTAATATCATTTTTCAAAAATTACACTTATGCCATTAATGTTGCTGATATGTTATATATTTAGTAGTGACATACACTCACTTCTGTCTTTGCTGACATTCTAAGAAGGCCTAGAATATGTTACATTTAGAATTAAGGTTAGGTAATACTTGGTTCTTGTTTTCAAATACCTAACAAAATAGGACGTTAATCTGACAGGAAAATATAAACCAGAGTCTATAGAAGTGCATTTTGATAGAATTAAACATAAGCTGCTATGAGAGTGCAGAGAATAAGAAAGTCTTCACAGATGAGTTGAAGCTGAGTGATAGAAGCTCTGTGGACCAATTAATATTATCAAATGAGAAAAGCTAAAAGCATTCAAGGAGCAATATTAACCAAGGCACAGAGGTGTGAAATGCAACCTGTTTATGAAATAAATGTATTTTCTATGGCTTCCACCAAGGGAGCAGTTGTTTTTGGTGAGAGGGAACAGGGATAAGGAAGGAAAGAGTGGCAGGAGCAGAGATTTGGACAGATGATGCTAAAATATGTGATTCTAAAAATAGAAGCTCTATCATATAATAGATGTTAAGAAAGGGGAAATTTGCTAGCTGGGTTAAGTGTAATGGAAGACCTAAAGTTAGATTTCAATAGAAGAAGGATGGAGGTGAGGAAGTCAGTTAGGAGTTTATTGCAATTGTACAGGCAAGAATGTAAGTAGGACGACCTTAACTAAGGGATTTGTATTCTGTAAGAGACAGGTAAGGGAATAAATACAATATAGACATCTAGGTAACACTTAGGTTTCTGTCTTGGATTATAGGATATCAATTTCAAAGGTACACAATACAAGGAAATGATCAGCATTGGTATAGGGAAGAGTGTTCAGTTTTGAATACTGTATTTGAGATTTCTGTGACTATCTAGTCATTAATTATATATATGAGCTTGGAGATATAGAATAGGAGAATCGTTATGTGGGTTGAGCTCTCTCAGAAATAAAATGCAGAGAGACAAGAACAGAGGCCCAGGAACTAAGTGATGAAAATTAGAAGATACTAAGGCAGAGAAGGCAATGGCACCCCCACTCCAGTACTCTTGCCTGGAGAATCCCATGGATGGAGGAGCCTGGTAGGCCATGGGGTCACTCAGAGTCGGACATGACCAAGCGACTTCACTTTCACTTTTCACTTTCATGCGTTGGAGAAGGAAATGGCAACCCACTCCAGATTCTTGCCTGGAGAATCCCTGGGATGGGGGAGCCTGGTGGGCTGCCCTCTATGGGGTCGCACAGAGTCGGACACGACTAAAGCGACTTAGCAGCAGCAGCAGCAAGAGATACTAATTCATTCGGACATGACTGAGCTACTGAACAAGAAGGAGATATTAAAGATGTATCCAGAAACAATTCATATTATGTATTTTTCAACTTACTAATGTTATCCATGGCTTTGGTTGCTGCTGTTCAGTTGCTCAGTTGTGTCTAACTCTTTGTGATGCCATGGACTTCAGTGTGCCAGACTTCCCTGTCATTCACCATCTCCTGGAGTTTGCTCAAACTCATGTCCATTAAGTGGGCAATGCCATCCAATCATCTCATCCTCTGTCATCCCCTTCTCCTCCTGCCTTCAGTCTTACCCAGCATCAGAGCCTTTTCCAATGAGTCATCTCTTTGTATCAGATGGCCAATATATTGGGGCTTCAGCATCAATATCAGTCCTTCCAATGAATATTCAAGATTGATTTTCTTTAGAATTGACTGTTTTGATATTTCTGTCCAAAGGACTCTCAAGAGTCCTCAGCAACATAGTTTGAAGGCCTCAATAATTTTGATTTATGGGTTCGGTAGCCCAGGACTTATTTTTTAAAAAGAGAGACAAATTAGTGAAATTTTGTAATTTCACTAAATTATCATCATTTTTCCAGTGATAAATGGCAGGAACCCATACTGTTATTCAAAATTATGTAAATCAAATATATAAATGTATTTATTGGCATGCATTTTATGGCTATGACCCACAATTTCCCCAGCAAATAATAACTGGTATTAACTTTAGGTCTTAAGATGTCCCTTATAAAGCTGACTGAGAGAAAAGATTGGGACCATGGAAAGAGTAACAAAATATACAACTCTCAATTATAACTACCATTTACAAAAAATCCAAATAAAACTGTAGATATACCATAAAGAGAGCTGTGTTTTTGTTTCCAGATATTAAATAATGATGCTATTGAAGAATATAAAACTAGTGAGGTGTTTCAACACACTTAAAGCATTCTAGGGGATCAGAGAGCCAAAGCATTCTAGGGGATCAGATAGCTGTGACAGATGGAATTCAACTTCTCTACATAAGATCAACAACTTTCATAAATCCGACCTGCTCTTTGTAGATGAAACTATAGAAACTTTTGTGTTTCAAACATTTGGATTCTGCTAGGAAAACAGCACTGCAGATACTGAAGGCAATTTTCTGCTGCACTTCAATAGTTAATAGCAAAAGTGTTTTGTGCACAAGGAAAAATCTTAACAAGTAAACTAACATCATGACTTCATGTCAAATGATGCATCCTATTGCATTGGTCCAAGTTAGATGATTTCATTTTAAGACATATATCAGAGATCAAAAAGGTGCAGATTAAACAGCCAAGAGAGTTAGAACTACATTAGAATTTACATATGATGAGTGATTGGAAAACAACCATTGCAATGTTATGTAAATGAGAAAATCTTGACAAAGAGTTTTGGTTGAAAGAGTCACAAATGTGAAAACTATGATAGAAAATGAGCCCAAAGTCTTCTTTATTCCCATAAAATTCACATTTTATAAAAGAAAAATGGAGACTTTTGGTGTTTAACTTTGTTAGAAATATACTGATCAATGCAATTTGATAGAAATAATTAGTAGTGATATCAGTAACATGCTTATTGATGCAGCCTATAGTCAGCTATATAGACTTTATCTTCCCAAAATTTAAAGAACAAGCAGGTTGGCAGGATTTTTTTTTTAATGGACTTGAGTCATTTTTAAAGATGGATTAGAATCATTAATAACATTTTCAGTTCTATAAGCTCATGCCATAAAATGCCATTACTCATTTGCTCTATTTAGGCAACACAAACTGCAGTTGCTGGATTGATCAGATCTGCAGCTGGATCACTTACTGGCTCATTAATTTTTATCATATATTGAGTATTCTGACCTGGTACATCAGCCTTTGAAATAGCCACTTGTCTTCTTTCCCTGGGCAAATAGCTACTGGATTCATTTTTAAAATGTTGATCTAATTCATTTTATTCTCATTGAACATCTGTGGGAGAGGAAAGCTGGTAAACATGTGTTTAGGTTTACATGTATTTTGGGACTCATATCACCTCTGTGTATATTCCTGAAGGATTGACTTAGGCAAATTTGTTTAGATGGTAAAACAGATCTTCAGCATTTTATATCTTTTCATTCTACTTTTCCCTTCTCTTTCAACACCTACTCCCAAGCATTTAGTTTTTTCTGTTCGGGTCCCTTGGCAGTCCCAGAGAAACAAAGTACTTCGGATGCTTGAGATGAAAAAATCTTTGTAACAATACTCTGTCTCCTTAGTCTTGTGTTTCTCCCCAGTGTTTTCCTCAGTGCTCAAGAAAACCTTCTCCCACCTAGTGTGATAAAGTGCAATGCCTCAGCATCATGAATCTGCATGCCATGTTTTCAGTCCCTCCTCCTTCAGAGTCACAGGGCACAGGATGACAGTGTAATTTAGGGACTTCATCTCTGTTATAGTGTTTCCTTCTGCTGTGCCAGTCAACTCTCTCTCATTTCCCTTCCCTCAATAGTCTGTTTCAATCACCCAAATCAATTTACACTAGGCTTAGTTCCTTGATATGTTACATTCAGTTCAGTTCAGTTCAGTCGCTCAGTCATTTCCAACTCTTTGAGATTCCATGAATCGCAGCACACCAGGCCTCTCTGTCCATCACCAACTCCCAGAGTTCACTCAGACTTGCATCCATTGAGTCAGTGATGCCATCCAGCCATCTCATCCTGTCGTCCCCTTCTCCTCCTGCCCCCAATCCCTCCCAGCATCAAAGCCTTTTCCAATGAGTCAACTCTTTTCGTGAGGTGGCCAAAATACTGGAGTTTCAGCTTCAACATCAGTCCTTCCAGTGAACACCCAGGACTGATCTCCTTTAAGATAGACTGGTTGGATCTCCTTGCAGTCCAAGGGACTCTCAAGAGTCTTCTCCAACACCACAGTTCAAAAGCATCAGTTCTTCAGCACTCAGCCTTCTTCACAGTCCAGCTCTCACATCCATACATGACTACTGGAAAAACCATAGCCTTGACATTACCCTGAGAGAATCAAACCAAGACCTTCAAAGAGGGCAGGCAGGGTTAGCACAAAGAGATTACTTATATGATTTCATTGATAATTAGGGATTAAGACATGGATATGTAAATTTTCTTGCATTCCAAATTATGTATATTCAACTACGTTATCATAGTCATTTTATTATCTGATTTCCCTTTCTCTGGCCATGTATTTTTCTTTAACTTTTTGTTGTTGTTGTTGTTGTTGTAATTGGAGGACAGTTGCTTTACAATATTGTGTTGGCCTTTGCTATATACATCAACATGAATCAGCCACAGGTATACATATGTCCCCTCCCTCCCTTCTGAAACCCTCCCTTTTCCCACCCTATAGGGTGTCATGGAGCACTGGGTTGAACTCTCTGTGTCACACAGCAAATTCTTTCTTGCTATCTATTTTACATATGGTAATGTATATGTTTCCATGCTTTTCTCAAATTCGTCCCACCCTCTCCCTCTCCAACTGTGTTTGCAATAGACTTTTTTTGTAGGAGGACTATTATAAAATCTATACATATATTCAGATCAACACTCTGCTCCCTCTTTAATTTTAGCCTCCCTTCTCCCTTTCTACACTTCCTTTTATATTTTTCCACACCTGAAATGTTTATAATTCTATCCTCTCTCTTTTCTATTTTCTTACTCTTCAGATCATCCCCAGGACACCTTATTTTTTCTTCTTCCTTTATTCTATGTTTCCAGTCTCTGTTCTCTTTGTGTTTGTGTGTTTGTGTGTTTGATCCATCTCTTTTAGGGAATTCAGTAACCAAAATGCAAGTGCCATGTGTATGACAGCCACAGTGTGTCAGCAGCATGGAAAGTTCCTCTCGGTGTAAACAAGACCGTGGCCACAAGAGTCACAAGCTTCTTTCCTACATGTTCACCTGTAGCCTTGGAGTGGTCTTGAGAAGCAGACACAATATCTCTCTTCATGGGATACTTCAGAGCTGGTGATGAATTTCTGAATGGTGTTCAAAACAGCCCCCAAAGCATCCTTTAGGAAGGGCTACTCATTCCAATTCTGTGTGGCAAAACTGATGATTTAACACACATCCACATCTTTTCAATGAGTTAATTGTATAGAAAAGGAAATGAAAAGAAACTCAGAAAATAAAGTAGATTTTATAAAAAATCTCCTGATTTCTTCAATTCATCATACTATTCCAAAGATTTTCCCCTGGCATGAATAGATATAATTTTCTCTTTTCTGTCACAAATGAGGTGTTTATTTTCCTACTGCTCAATGGTGGCTGAAATGCTGTGGGGGATGTGCTTCCTTGCTATCTTCTCCAATGTGCTCTATCCCTGTGCAGTCAAATAAATTGGATCATTGAACATCACTAGGTGCATTCATGTTCCAGCTGTAGTGATTGAGAGGGTCAGTGTCCTGTATTTTGTGTCTGTTCCTTTCTTTTCTTTGCTCAGCAGTGAACTATTTGGTCGACATTATTTAGTCGTATTTCTGTACGGTCTCCCCCTTTGCCTACCCTTTCCACCATATGAGTGGTTTGTATTTCTCCCTGGTAGCTGATGCTTTCCGTGCTCTCTCTTGCCTGTCTCTTTATCTCTCTCTCTCTCTCTCTCTTTTTTTTTTTTTTTTTTTTTGCCAGACATGAAGCTGCCACCAGGCCTTGATTGAAACACTTGAGTAGTCCTTTCACCTATTCTATTCACTTATGCTATTCCTACATCTTTTTTTTTTGTCTAGATTCAGTAAGTGTTATAGAGCATACAGGATTAAGTAGGTCTGGGTGAGAACTGGACATTAACTCTAGGAATTCTAGTGTGGCTGATGAGGCCATCTTGTTGAAAAAGCATGGTAGTAACTTTTCAAGCAGTTTAATTGCAGAGACAGCAAAGCAATGCTGCTTCCTGGAAATCTTTTGTTCACAAAACACTCAAAGCCCTGCTTTTAATGCACTGAGGTCTTGAGTTAAGTGTTTCATTCTCAGAATATCATTAAGGTAGACACTGCAAATTTTTACTTTTATAGTTCAGTATAATGATTTGGTATTTCTGCAGTTCCCTGTTGCAAATATATCATCCCCTTTTTGCTCTCAAGAACTTTGTGTTCAGGCAGAGTCAAAGGACAGAAGGACTCTGAGAAATCTCTGTCAGGGAAATTACTACAAAGCAACACTTCAAAGATACTGTGAAAGAGGGCTCTGAAAATCTACAGGTCTGGTACAGCCCGATGAAGCTGCCTATGGTAGATCAGGATGTCAAGGGAGGATCTGCCATAGGTGTCACTGGGAGACCAGACACTTAGAAATTAGTTTGAAACATCAGTCTTCTTTCTATACTACTTGTATTTAATGGATAAGCTCATGAGCCTCACTGCATGTCTTAAATTCCAATCCCTTCATGGCATGTGTTCTGGGAGGAAAACAAGAAGGTATGTCGAGAGGTATTAGAAGGACCAAATAGGTAAGCAGTAGAGTTACCAAAGGGTATACCAAAGGAAGGTATACCTTCCTCCAAAGGGAGGAAGGGGGTCCATAGGACCAGCCACATGTGGCAGGATGCCTTAGAGTTACTGAGTTGTAGGGTCCAAGATACTGGAGAAGAAAACTTTTAAATAGTTACTCAGCCAAGATAAATATTTCTCTTAAAGTCTCATAATGCACTATTCTGTAGAACATATCTGATAGATTAATGACCAGCTCTGGTGAAGGCCTAAAGCCCAATTTTAGGCTAGTGATAAATATCTTGGATTTAGAAGTTTAAATGTTTTTAGTAACTAAGATATACTTTATGGAATGATAAAAACAATTATTCTACCACATGTAGAATTCTCATACACCAAAACCTAATTTAATTAGCTATGTCTTTCCAGATGAGATTGGAGAACAGATAAGTGTAAATATATATAAGCATTTTCAGTTTCATGTATACTAAAGATTTTGCCTTGCTCTTTTACAGTATTTTCTTATATATTTTCTCAGCTAGCATATTTCAAATGCTCTCTTTTCCAATTTCCTTCTCATGAGCAAAGTTATCCTCATTTCAAACATGAGAAATCCTGGTGGTTGGAGAAAATTATTTCATCAAGTATAATGCACTTTCAAGTAAGGTGAAACAACGTAAGTTGTCTACCAATTAGAGACTGAATAAACAAGTCTATCAAATACCCTAATTTCCTAGATAGTCTGGGGAGCCACTGATGTAAAATAAATGGAATTCTTAATGGATTCAATGAGATAAAGTACTTTTGCTTCTTTTCTCTGCATTACTATATGGTTACAATTTCTATAGACCATAAAACTATATATGTGTAATTTAATATGTTTATCCACTCAATTTGAAAGCTATTACATGAAAGTCTAGGGCATGAATATACTCTCCCCATTTCCTATAGAAACTGTAAACAACATACAGCCAAGCAGACTTGTGTTGATTCAAATCCTGATTTTGAGATTTATCTATGGCTGCTGCTGCTGCTAAGTCGCCTCAGTTGTGTCTGACTCTGTGTGACCCTATAGACAGCAGCCCACCAGGCTCCAACGTCCCTGGGATTGTCCAGGCAAGAACATTGGAGTGGGTTGCCATTTCCTTCTCCAATGCAGGAAAGTGAAAAGTGAAAGTGAAGTCGCTCAGTCATGTCCGGGTCTTAGCGACCCCATGGACTGCAGCCTACCAGGCTCCTCCATCTATGGGATTTTCCAGGCAAGAGTACTGGAATGAGTTGCCATTGCCTTCTCCAATCTTTAGTAAATAATTTAATCTCTCTAAATTAAATGCACATTAACAACTAAAGTGCTTACCACAGTGCTTTGAATATTTTTATTATGTAGAATTACAGGGTAAGATTTTCATGACTTGAAGGTAAAATGAAGGGAGAAAGTTCAAGGGAAATAAATCCCATGTCCATATGTTTAAAAGATTTCAAACACTTTAATATATGTGCTACTTAACAGTTCAGTTGAGTTCAGTCGCTCAGTTGTGTCCGACTCTTTGCGATGCCGTGAATCACAGCATACCAGGCCTCCCTGTCAATCACCAACTGCCAGAGTTCATTCAGACTAGCGTCCATCGAGTCAGTGATGCCATCCAGCCATCTCATCCTCTGTTGTCCCCTTCTCCTCCTGCCCCCAATCCCTCCCAGCATTAGAGTCTTTTTCAATGAGTCAACTCTTTGAATGAAGTGGCCAAAGTACTCGAGTTTCAGCTTTAGCATCATTCCTTCCAAAGAAATCCCAAGGTTGATCTTCTGAATGGACTGGTTGGATCTCCTTGCAGTCCAAGAGACTCTGAAGAGTCTTCTCCAACACCACAGTTCAAAACCATCAATTTTTGGTGCTCAGCCTTCTTCACAGTCCAACTCTCACATCCATATATGACTGCTGGAAAAACCATAGCCTTGACTAGATGGACCTTAGTCGGCAAAGTAATGGCTCTACTTTTGAATATGCTATCTAGGTTGGTCATAACTTTTCTTCCAAGGAGTACGTGTCTTTTAATTTCATGGCTGCAATCACCATCTGCAGTGATTTTGGAGCCCCCAAAAATAAAGTCTGACACTGTTTCCACTGTTTCTCCATCTATTTCCCATGGAGTGATGGGACTGGATGCCATGATCTTTGTTTTCTGAATGTTGAGCTTTAAGCCAACATTTTCACTATTCTTTTTACTTTCATCAAGAGGCTTTTTAGTTCCTCTTCACTTTCTGCCATAAGGGTGGTGCCATCTGCATATCTGAGTTTATTGATATTTCTAATGGCAGTCTTGACTCCAGCTTGTGTTTCTTCCAGCCCAGCATTTCTCATGATGTACTCTGCATATAAGTTAAATAAGCAGGGTGACAATATACATCCTTGACCTACTCCTTTTCCTATTTGGAACCAGTCTGTTGTTCCATGTCCAGTTCTTACTGTTGCTTCCTGGCCTGTATACTTATGATTTATGCTGTTTTTTTAAAATTCTGATTATAGTCATAATATGAAATTATGATTATAATTTCACCTAAGAGGGAGAGATCATTATTTTATTACATAAAAGAGGAATCTAAAGTTCACATTGATTAATGAAAAGCGATGTAAAGATTCAGAACCCAGATCCTGGAGACGGACTGCCTGGTTCAAAGTCTGGCATTCTGTTGCCAATTATAAGCTTGCTTACTGGGTGATTAACCTGGCTGTGCATCAGATTCCTCATCTGTAAATTGGGGTTAAAAGTAGTACTTATCACCTCTGATTGTTACACGGATTAATTTGGTTATCATATATGTAAAGGACTTACAAAAATGCTTGACTCATAGTAAATACTCTATATGTATTAGCTATTATTTTTATATCATTAATGCTATTGAAAGCATAGTTACATTTACACAGTTGGAAAGCTGTGAACAGACCTAAAATACAGGCCTTGTGGTTTAAAATATTTGTGTTGCTATTATAATACCAGAATTTATCTGAAAATAATATTGGACCTTTACTTGGCTGTTACTGTATGCCAGGAGTTCTTACATGTACTTTGCATGGATTCTTTCAATTATTCCTTACCACAGCTTTATGAGAGAAGACTTCATATGCCAAATATTATAGATTATCCAGCTGAGACAGAAAGAAGTTAAATTATTTGACCATCAGAATTTCTACAAAAGTAATCTAATTCCAGACCTTGCATTGTTGTTGCTGTGTTTAGTTGCTCAGTCAGGTCTGATTCTTTGTGACCCCATAGACTGCAGAATGCCAGGCTTCCTTGTCCTTCACTATCACCTAGAGTTTGCTGAAACCCATGTCCATTGAGTCAGTGATAACATCCAACCATCTCATCCTTTGTTGCCCCCATCTCCTCCTGCCTTCAGTCTTTTACAACATCAGGCATAACATTATGCAAATTTAAATATTTTTCTGTAGTTTCCAAATTTTCCATGAGAGACATGTGTTAGTTTTAGAAGTGGAAAAAAATGGATAATAAAAGTTATTTCAATAGAATAACTATTTTGTCACATAGAAGCTGAGGGAATTGTTTACAGTTGGTGATGGCTAAGTTGTAGAACCAGCAGAAGTTAGAATCAGGTAGCTATGGATGGACAGAAAACAGTATAAAGGGAAAAAGGGGGGGCAAAAGGCAGTAAAGAGATAACTGAAATAGCAAACTGACTTCTCAAAGCTTTTACTCAGGGCTAGATTTATATCACAGGATGTAATGCACAAAATGTTTAATAGAGACACATTTTATCATCCTTGGATTAATGAAAGCATTGCCATTCCTTTGACATTGTGATTATGTGACTCATAGAATTTCATGAATGTTTTAAATCACAAATCATTTGAAAAATAGAGCTATTTTCAGTTGAAAAAACTGTGTTGAGTATATTTTAAAGTTATGGATAGAAAAATGAAACTGATCAGTTGTGAAAATGTGAACGTTACTCCAGTGTTCCTAATCTGAAGACATACTTTACTGTTGGGCTCAGTTGATTTCATGTTTGTGAATACCTGTGTACTACTTGTATATACTCATATCCCTTTGTCCAGTCTCTGAGTGTGAGGATCAGAGTCATTTGTTCTTTGTATGTCTTTTCTTTCTGAGGCTGTACTTGACCTCAAAGCTGTCTGAACTTTTGAAGGCTTGACAAGAGCAGTTAATGGTAAATTGTATCTGATTCTATTTGCTGAAAGTAAAACTAACTAACTCATGAAAGTAAAACTAACTTGATGAAAGTGAAAGAAAAGAATGGAAAAGCTGGCTTAAAAATCAACATTCTGAAAACTAAAATCATGGCATCCAGTCACATCACTTCATGGCAAATATATGGGGAAAAATGCAAACAGTGACAGACTTTATTTTGGGGCTCCAAAATCAGTGACTGCAGCCATGAAATTAAAAGACGCTTGCTCCTTGGAAGATAAGCTATGACAAACCTAGACAGCTTATTAAAAAGAAGAAACATTACTTTGCCTACAGAGGTCCAAATAGTTAAGCTATGGTTTTCCAGTAGTCATATATGGATGTGAGTTTTGGACCATTAAGAAGGCTAAGCACGGAAGAATTGATGGTTTTGAACTGTGGTGTTGGAGAAGACTCTTGAGAGTCCCTTGTACTGCAAGGAGATCAAACCAGTCAATCCTAAAGGAAATCAATCCTGAATATTCATTAGAAAGACTGATGCCGAAGCTCCAATAGTTTGGCCACCTGATGTGAAGAGCCAACTCATTAGAAAAGACCCTGATGCTGTGAAAGAGTGAAGGCAGGAAGAGAAGGGGAAAGAAGAGGATGCTATTGTTGGATGACATCACTAACTCCATAGACATGAGCTCCAGCAAGCTCCAGGAGATGGTGAAGGACAGTGAAGCCTGGTGGGCTTCAGTCCGTGGGGTCAAAAGAATTAGACACGACTGAGCAGCACAACAAAGCTAACTCAAGTCCAGCCCTTATGGAGGATGCTGAGATTTTGGAAGGTGGTGCATTATTCTCTGCTCTACAAATCCCTAACCACCTATACGTGGCCCAAAGGAGTAAACTGTCAGTTAAAAATCCTGTTTTATTTGTCTTTGCCAGTAGATTAAAAAAAAAAATTATCAATCTGATTTTTCTCATAGGAAAATAAATGTGTTTTCCATTATTTCATCTTCCATATATCACTGTGTACAAGTGTTTATATCTTCATCAATGTATATAAGTGAAATTGCTATTTAACTATTAAGTTTTACAATGATTAATAGTTTTAATAATTTGAAGTTTAATCTTGAATCAGTATATTTCTTCGCTGTTGCACATATTGTCTACAATAAGTAAAATGGTTTCAATTACAAAGCAATCTTAATGATTAGCAAATGATTATGATCATGTTATTTTCTCTATGGTTAAACTATTAAACATCATTTTAAGAGTACAGTTATTATTTTAAAATTATCAAAGCCATCTGGCATATTTAGGGATTTTGTTTTATGTATTGGATTAGTAAGAACAACAATGATCCAAAGTCACATAAACAGCAAAGAGAGTTCCTGGAGGAGAAATATTCAGTGAATTGTGCATATGTGAGGTTGAATGTACTTATCTTTCCATCTGTACTGATAGAAGGAGGCTTAGTATTTTCTTGATCTTGAATGTTTAGCCCTTCAAGGATTTCTCCCCTTAGAAATAGGCTTTCGTGAATTATACTTCATTTGTACTTGTTGATATCCTACTTAATTAATCTTTGTGGCAGGCACTCTCTAATTGAACCCAATTCAATTAAATAATTTTGCTTTGCTTGTCCCTCTGTTTGAGTATCTGAATCTACTTGGAATTTTAAATATATCTAAACACTGTGCAGTCTACTTCATATTAATCAGCCCACATTTATTGAACCCCTACTGAATGCAGTGCAATAAGTACTGTGGAGTTGTTTGAAGGAAATAATAGGTACAGCTGCTAACTTTATGCACCTGGGAAAGCAAGTAGAAAACAGGACACAGGTATTTCAAAATTTAAAAAAAAAAAAAAAGTTTCTTTTGTAAAGAGAGAAATGAACTAAACTAAAAAATGTTAGAATTTTAGACTGGTTTCCCTGAGCTATCAAGGTGTTGTGTTTTCTATGTTGTGCCAAATACCAGTTAGGGGAAAGGAATCTGAGCCTGTGAGTCAGAAATCAGTTGGGATTAATGAGAGGTTCATTGTGATATGCTTAAAGTTTCTTGGAAAACAAAGAATCATGTAGATTCACACGGGTTTAAAATTGAACTTGGATGTTTTCAGGTTCAAACAAGCCCATATTTATAGCTGGAATCTAGTTTGAATTTGTAAAGCCTAAAGAAAGAAATACTTCATTTTTAAAAATTAGATTTTAGTTTACTATTTTTTAAATCATATATCTTGATATTCTTATTTCTTCTATAAATTTAAACAACTAGATAGTTGCAGTGTTACAAATTACTTGTTTATGGGACAGTACTCATTCATTACATGTAAAAATTCAAGGGTAATTAAATATTGGTACCCCCACAATGTATGCAGTGCTAATGTATGTGATTCATTATTCCCAGTGAGAGTAGAATGGTTCTAATCTAGGTATGTTTGTAAAATCTTTAAATAGCTCACATCATAAATATAAACTGCAAGGCAGTTTTCGTTATTTTTCACTGTAATCCATGACACTTCTAGATTCTTTCACCCTCCCACATCTCAGTAGATGATCTTATTTTCTACTGACTGGAAAATTTTGGGGAAACCAGATATAAAACCTAATTCTCTTTGTAGTCCTATATTCTTCAGAAACTGAGATTCAAAATCTCAGATCCATAGTGACATCTCCCTCTTACTTCCATTATAGTTCCCACTAAACCATGTAGAGCCTATCACCTAATAGGTCTTTCATAACCCTCCATTTTTCTCCTCACTTGTATGTCATTATACTTTCATAAATATCTTTTTCATCAGTTTCATTTCCACCACTAATTCCATTCCCATCAACTATACACATGCCAAACACTTCTTCAAATACCAAGTTCTATTCCCACCATTCAGACTCCTCTAAACTCTGGAACTAAACTTTCCACCCAACACATTCATTGAACTAAACTTCTTCCCTGAAAAGAGACTATTTTCTGCTAGCATTGCTTAAGAACTTCTGGACATTTCATCCTGTTTTGATTACATCATCAGCCTAACCAACGCTTCCTCATGCAGCAGACTCAGATATCACCTCTCTTCAAACCCTCAAAAATGTTGCCCATTTCTCACAGTAACTCTCAATATTTGTCTCCAATTATAGCTTTCCATGTAATTCTTCTATCTCTACTATTAGATTATATGTTGTTTACAGTGGAGAGCATTTTTTTTTTCACAGTAGCTCCTGAGGTATAGTAATTAATTCAACACATTCTCTCACAGAAAAAGTATTAAGCATCTGCTGTGTGTGAGAGGTGAGAGAGATTAAGATACTGTTCTTACAAAAGCACAGAAGAGGGACATGTAACTCAGGCTCAGAGTTTGAGAAAACTTCTAGAAGGGGATCACACATAGGCTGTATTGTAAATAATGAAAAGGAGAAAGCCAATAAAGTAGGATTAAAAGATGCTTGCTCCTTGGAAGAAAAGCTGTGACCAACCTAGACAGCATATTAAAAGGAGAGATTTTACTTTGCAAACAAAGGCCCATCTAGTCAAAGCTCTGGTTTTCCAATAGTCAAGTATGGATGTGCGAGTTGGACTATAAAGAAAGCTGAGCACTGAAGAATTGATGCTTTTGATCTGTGGTGTTGGAGAAGACTCTTGAGAGTCCCTTAGACAGCAAGAAGATCCAACCAGTCAATCCTAAAGAAATCAGTCCTGAATATTCATGGGAAAGATTGATGCTGAAGCAAAAACTCCAATACTTTGGCCACCTGATGCAAACAACTGACTTATTGGAAAAGACCCTGATGCTGGGAAAAATTAAAGTGGGAAGAGAAGGGGAAAACAGACAATGAGATAGTTAGATGGCATCACTGACTCTATGCACATGAGTTTGAGTAAGCTTCCAGAGTTGGTGATAGACAAGGAAGCCTGGAGTGCTGCAGTCCATGGGGTCACAAAGAGTTGGACATGACTGAGCGACTGTAGTGAACCGAAATGAGTAAAGTAGGATAGGAGAATATTTTAGGCGGAGGGAATGATATGGGAACACAGGAGCATTGAGTCATGATGCTCAGTAAAGACAAATTAATAGGGATAAGTGTATGAAGAAGGAAATGGTGAACACATTAGGCAGTTTGAGTCAAGAGTTTATTTATAATCAAAGTATTATGTGTGACATTGGAGTTGAGATTTTAATTATAGTGTGTGATATGCTAAAGAGCTTGGAGTTAAACATTTGGTAGGCAAAAAGAAGACACTGAAAGGTTTAAGGTGAGGATTGGTATGATAAAGCGTCTTTGAAAGCAGACTCGAGACATTTATACTGCAGTTTTGCCACATTTTGTGTGCCACTGTTTATGCATGTATATGTGTTTGTGTAGGGGTTTTCCACATATCTGGATATCTGTAAAATATGCAGATTAACTTTGACTTATTGTTGAAAGAGTTAAGTGATATAATATATGTATAACATCTTATGGAATATTCTTAGATATTGTTATTTTCCTCTATTAGCTAGAATAAATTAGCACATGGAAAAATAATACTCTTTGTTCACTGAATGACAACTGTGCATGAGATAAAGAGCCCTTTATTGACCCTGTGTTGTCAGCTAGTAAAGATATAGATTTGAATTTTTATTGTGCTTTTAATTGAATTTTAATTTTTATCAAAGTAGTATAGATTTATAGTTTAAACATCAAAGAGTAATGCAGGGCTTCCCACTATGACATCTGACTTTCCACAAGCAACCCTTACAACTCTTGTGGTTATATCTTCCACCATGTATTTCCATTTTTCTAAATAATATTCTATTTGTATATATATACATATATATTTTTCAGTTTGAGGCAGTTCTAATGAGTTATAAATTTGGAAGGTGAAAATTAAGCTGTATTGTCTCCTCTCCACTTGTAAGTGTTTTCCTACTCCTTTCTCTCTCTTAAAACTGTATTGGATTTTGAAGTTATGTTAATAATCATTGACCAGAATAGCATTACTATACAGATTGAAAGAGATGGGAATACCAGGCCACCTGACCTGCCTCTTGAGAAATCTGTATGCAGGTCAGGAAGCAACAGTTAGAATTGGACATGAAACAACATAGGAAAAGGAGTATGTCCCAAATAGGAAAAGGAGTATGTCAAGGCTGTATTTTGTCACCCTGCTTATTTAACTTCTATGCAGAGTACATCACGAGAAACACTGGACTGAAAGAAGCACAAGCTGGAACCAAGATTGCTGGGAGAAATATCAATAACCTCAGATATGCAGATGAAACCACTCTTATGGCAGAAAGTGAAGAAGAACTAAAGAGCCTCTTGATGAAAGTGAAAGAGAAGAGTGCAAAAGTTGGCTTAAAGCTCAACATTTAGAAAACTAAGAACATAGTATCTGGTTCCATCACTTCAGTGGCAAATAGATGGGCAGACAGTGAAAACGGTGGCTGACTTTATTTTTTGGGGGCTCCAAAATCACTGCACATGGTGACTGAAGCCATGAAATTAAAAGAAAGTTATGACCAACCTAGACAGCATATTAAAAAGCAGAGACATTAGTTTGCCAACAAAGGTCCATCTCTTCAAGGCTATTGTTTTCCAATAGTCATGTATGGATGTGAGAGTTGGACTATAAAGAAATCTGAGTGCTGAAGAATTGATGCTTTTGAAGTGTGGTGTTGGAGAAGACTCTTGAGAGTCCCTTGGACTGCAAGGAGATCCAACCAGTCCATCCTAAAGGAGATCAGTCCTGAGTGTTCTTTGGAAGTACTAATGTTGAAGCTGAAACTCCAATATTTTGGCCATCTGATGTGAAGAACTGACTCATTTGAAAAGATCCTGATGCTGGGAAAGATTGAGGGAAGGAGGAGAAGGGGACAACAGAAGATGAGATAGTTGGATGGCATCACCGACTTGATGGACATGAGTTTGGGTAAACTCAGGGAGTTGGTGATGAACAGGGAGGCCTGGCGTGCTGTGGTCCATGGGGTCACAAAGAGTCAGACACGACTAAGTAACTGAACTGAACTGATAACTGATTTTTTTATACCTGAACTACAGAATATACTGTGATCACACTTTTTCATTTATGTCTTTTAAAAAACTGATAAATGTCTTTATTTATACTTGCATAATAGTTTTACACCTATATTTCAAGTTACCTGAAGGCTTTCTAAAAGCACTGTAGATGTTCTATTTTTTTTTCTTGTATACTTATGTTTTCATCCAGTAACTCTTTATTCTTAGTTCTCTGTGGCTGCAGTATCCTCTTTTACTTCACTGAAGCCATTAATGATGTGTTATTTATTTTCCTTTTTTATTTTTTTGTCGAATGTTCCACTTATTGCATCAACTTCTTTTTAGGGTGTTTCTTTATTTTGTTAAGTTCATTTGTTTTTCTCAAGTGCTTGATGATCCTTTCTGTTTAATTATATTGGGAAAGAAATTCTAGGCAACTGACTGGTAGAAATGTGTGTAGAACTAGTAGGCTTCACTGTTGAAGAATTAAGTGCATGCAATACAATTGTTTATTTTGTCTTGTTCAGTTGCCCTAGTTGTGTCTAACTCTTTTTGACCCCATGGTTTACAACACCCCAGGCTCCTCTGTCCTTCATAATCTCCCAGAGTTTGCTCAGATTCACATTCTTGGAGTCAGTGATGCTATCTAACCATTTCATATTCTGTCACACCCTTCTCCTTTTGCCTTATGTCTTTCCCAGCATCAGGGTCTTTTCCAAATATCAGTGTATCCTGATTATGTCTTGGGGATATGACCCAAAGTTTACTTCAGAGAAAATCTTCCTGTCTTCTTGTGTGTGGGGAGGTTGGGGGAGAGGTGGTAGATGTGGGATGAGAGCCTGTCTTCCACCTTTCTCATAGATGCACAGTGATAGAAGCTATGAATTTCATTGTTTAAAAATGTTTATCACTATGTTCATTATGAAGTTTTATCCACTGTTGGGCATAGTGTCACCATATTTAGAGTCTCTGGTATAATTTCCCTGGAAGTATATAGTAGAAATTTGTCTCAGTTATGCCAAATTTGAATCAGATATCTTTTATTCAGCTCTGCTTCTCACTCACATTTTGTAAATGAGCTGGTGCCTCTGATTATCTAGCCCTCCTAAGGTTCTGTGACTCAGATTGGCTTGCTTCTTTTGGTCATAACCTCAAAAGGAACTTAGTTTTCAGCCCTATCTACTAAGTTTCTGGTCAGTCATCTATAAATTTTTCATTATCTAAAAAGTTTCCTCATCTATCATCATATCTATATTTCTCTTTGTCCTCATGGGTTATTCTTTGGTATAGTTGTTGTGGGAGTAATTTTACATATAAGCACCTTCAGTCCAGAATCTTAAGCCCTCATTTGAAAATGTCAAGATGCTTTTAGGTTGATCATCTTATTTGATTCTCACAACTTCTGGAATGTTTCACAGTTGGAATAGCTCTCATCTCTGTTTTATAATTTGTGGAAACCACTTCTTTAGTTGAGTTTGGTAGTTGTTATATGGCAATTTTAGCTCAACACTTTGGTTCTATCTTTAGCGCTCCTTGGGCTTCCCTGGTGGCTCAGATGGTAAAGCGTCTGCCTGCAATGTAGGAGAACCAGGTTTGATTCCTGGGTAGAGAAGATCCCCTGGAGAAGGAAATGGCAATCCACTCCAGCACTCTTGCCTGGAAAATCCAATGGATGGAGGAGCCTTATAGGCTACAGTCCATTGGGTCGCAAAGAGTCGGACAGGACTGAGCGAGTTCATTTTCACTTTCACTTTAGTGCTCCTTATAGGAAATCACAAAGTCCAAGGGAGCAAGCATGGGAATGTTTCTAGAATCTGAGAAATAAATACAGGAAGTGAAGATACAAACTTTAGGACCTTGACTCAAAGAAATGGTCTTTGCATATCAAAAGAGCAGACCACATTTTGAAGGTTCCTAGATTTATTTCAGGCAGTGAATAGATCTCAGCAATAGCAAATAACATCTCTAACATTTTACAATTTTTGAAGTCCAGGAACAAACAAGGATTTTCTAGTTTTATTCTTTATACTCTATAGCATTCTATAACCATTATATACATCTTCCAGATTTAATTTGCTTTGAAAAATCTCCAGTGGATGAAATAAATAGACAATAAGGCACAATACTGTCTAAATTAAAAGTTGTTTCTGTTTTTAAAGGGTTTATATGAGCGAATTCTGCAGTTAAATTCATTGAAAAATATACTGAATTTTTTTTTCCTGCTGAAATTTTACTCAAAACTTATCTGTTGCTTTTAAAGGCAGTGAGATAAATGTTTGGAAAGAGAGATTTGTGCTCAAAAAGTCCTATTGCAAAGACAAAAGCAAGCTGTAAAAATAAAATTGCACAGTAAAATGTCTGTTTATTTTACTTACAAACTGCAAAAGCATTTTGTTGTAAAAGTAACTTTTTAAAAAAGTTAAATCCCAAATACTTGAAAGAGAGATAATTGTCTATAGTTGAAATCCCTCAAAAGCACTCCTCCAGCTCTTATACCTGGAGACCAGCCAGGCTCCCTCTATCAGATTCACTTATCAGGTGTTAAAAATAAATGAAATGTAAATTCTCAGGTTGGATCCAATGTATTCCAAGTGTGCATATTCACAGGAACTCTTCCAGTAAATCATAAAACAATAGAACTGAAATTTTAGAGTAGTGGCAAAGGCACCTGCCTAATTATTCTTCTATCTTGGTCCATGTACATATTACATAAGCTGTTGGGCTCTGCGTTGCATCAGTGACCTATGTTTGCATAGAATCTCATTGCTGTTTAAAGGTTATGATGTAGTAATTTGAGTTCTTAACATGAAGGAAAAAAAACACAAAACACAAGAAAACACACTTTCCCTTTTTGCGAGTTTTAGATTAATTCATTTTGTTTTTATGCTTATGAGTCATATAGGCTTACCAGGTGGCACAGTAGTAAAGAATCCGCCTGCCAATCAGGAGATATGGAGTAGAACCTTGGGTTGGGAAGATCCCATGGAGAAGGAAATGACAACTCACTCCAGTATCTTGCCTGGGAAATTACACAGACAGAGGAAGCTGGCAGGCCACAGTCCATAGCGTCACTGAATGTTTAGTGACTAAACAGCAGCAGCAGCAACATGAGTCATATATCTAAACTGTTCCATTTTCAAAAGGAATAAATGTAATTATGGAGCCCAGTCCATCAGTCAGTTCAGTGAAACAGTCATGTCTGAATCTTCGCGAACCCATAGACTACAGCTCACAAGGCTTCCTTGTCCATCACCAACTACTGGAACTAGCACAAAGTCATGTCCATTGAGTCAGTGATGCCATCCAACCATTTCATCCTTTGTTGTCCCTTTCTCACCCTGCCTCAGTCTTTCCCAAAATTGGGGTCTTTTCCAATGAGTCATTTCTCATCAGCTGGCCAAAGTATTGGAACTTTCAGCATCAGTCCTTCCAATGAATAGTCAGGACTGATTTCCTTTCAGTTCAGTTCAGTCCCTCAGTCGTGTCCGACTCTTTGCGACCTCGTGAATTGCAGCACGCCAGGCCTCGCTGTCCATCACCATCTTCTGGAGTTTACTCAGACTCCCATACATTGAGTTAGTGATGCCATCCAGCCTCTGTCATCCCCTTCTCCTCCTGCCCCCAATCCCTCCCAGCATCAGAGTCTTTTCCAATGAGTCAACTCTTCGCATGAGGTGGCCAAAGTACTGGAGTTTCAGCTTTAGCATCATTCCTTCCAAAGAAATCCCAGGGCTGATCTCCTTTAGAATTGAATGGTTGAATCTCCTTGCAGTCCAAGGGACTCTCAAGAGTCTTTTCCAACACCACAGTTCAAAAGCATCAATTCTTTGGTGCTCAGCCTTCTTCACAGTCCAACTCTCACATCCATACATGACCACAGGAAAAACCATAGCCTTGGCTAGACGGACCTTAGTCAGCAAAGTAATGTCTCTGCTTTTGAATATACTGTCTAGGTTGGTCATAACTTTTCTTCCAATGAGTAAGTGTCTTTTAATTTCATGGCTGCGATCGACTGCATCTCCTTGCTCTCCAAGGGATTCTCAAGACTCTTCTCTGTTGAAGTCTTTTAATGGACCAGAACCTGGTGGTCCGGAGTCAACTGATAAGAAAGTAAAGGAGAGAGAAAGATGCTGATATTCCTTGGTTTATGCAGAAAGACAGTAAAGCCCCTAGCACAGGGCTTGCTCTGTTCACGAAGGCCTCAGGCGCCCACTCGAGGGGATGAAGGTGAAGAACGCCTTCTCGAGAGGGGCTTAGAAGCCCAGGCAGGAAAGTGAACCCAGAGGATTTCTGAAAAAGAGAGAGAAGGGGAGAGAGAGAGAGAAAGCAAGACACGGGGACCAAAGCTCTGATGTATCAGAGGTATTTTATTCAACATTGTGTAAGTATTTATACTGTCTTACAAGATAGCTATTTTCAGCAGAGATAAAATCACAACTTACAAGGAAACATGAAAGAGAGGGTTGTAAATAATCACTTTTACCATATGGTTCATAAAAAGGAAGAGGGTACTTATCACCGTATAGAAAAAACTAACGGAGGAAATGCCTGGATTCCTCAGCCCCCAGGAGAGACTTGCCTCTCCTCTTAATTCCTGAATATTCAGGAATTAATAAGAACAGAGAATTCCTGATAGATCCAAAACAGCACACAAGAAGCCTCCTGTTAAATGCTTCCTGACACTTCTCCAACACTACAGTTCAAAAGCATCAATTCTTTGGCTTTCAGTTTTCTTTATGGTTCAGCTCTCAACATCCATACATGACCACTGGAAAAACGGTAGCTTTGACTAGACAGTCCTTTATTGGCAAAATAATGTCTCTGCTCTTTAATATGCTATTTAGGTTGGTCATAGCTTTTCTTCCAAGGAGCAAGCATCTTTTATATTCATGGCTGCAGTTACCATCTGCAGTGATTTTGGAATCCAAGAAAACAAAGTCTGTCACTGTTTCCATTGTTTCCCTATCTATTTGCTATGAAGTGATAGGACCAGATGCTATGGTCTTCATTTTTCGAATGCTGAGTTTTAAGCCAAATTTTTCACTCTCCTCTCTCACTTTCATCAAGAGGCTATTTAGTTCCTCTTTGCGTTCTGCCATAAGGGTGGTGTCATCTGCATATCTAAGGTTATTGATATTTCTCCCTGCAAACTTGATTCCAGCTTGTGCTTCATCCCGCAGGGCAACAGTATACAGCTTTGATGTACTCCTTTCCTGATTTGGAATCAGTCCATTGTTGCCAATCTGGTTCTAACTGTTGCTTCTTGACCTGCATACATATTTCTGAGGAGGCAGGTAAGGGGGTCTGGTATTCCCATCTCTAAGAATTCCATAGTTTGTTATGACCCACATAGTCAAAGGTTTTGGCATAGTCAATAGAGCAGAAGTAGATGTTTTTCTGGAATTCTGTTGCTTTTTGATGATCCAAGGGAAGTTTACAATTTGATCTCTGGTTTCTCTGCTTTTTCTGAATCCAGCATGAACATCTGGAAGTTCTCGGTTCACATACTATTGAAGCCCAGCTTGGAGAATCTTGAGCATTAATTTGCTAGCGCGTGAGATGAGTACAATTGTGCAGTAGTTGAAACAGTCTTCTACATTGACTTTCTTTGGGATTGGAATGAAAACTGACCTTTTCCAGCCCTGTGGCCACTGCTGAGTTTTCCAAATTTGCTGGATATTGAGTTCAGTTCAGTTGGTGTCTGACTCTGTAACCCCATGGACTGAAGCACTCCATACTTCCCTATCCATCACCAACTCCTGGAGCTTACTCAAACTCATGTCCATTGACTCGATGGTGCCATCCAAGCGTCACATCCTCTGTCATCCCCTTCTCTTCATGCCTGCAGTCTTTCCCAGCATCAGAGTCTTTTCCAATGAGTCATTTCTTTATATCATTTGGCCATATATTGGAGTTTCAGCATCAGCATCAGTCCTTCCAAGAATATTCAGGAATGATTTCCTTTAGGATTGACTTGTTGGATCTCCTTGCAGTCCAAGAAAGTCTCAAGAGTCTTCTCCACACCACAGTTCAAAAGCATCAATTCTTCAGCGTTCAGCTTTCTTTATAGCCCAACTCTCACATCCATACTTATTGAGTGTAAGCTATACTTTAACAGCATAATCTTTTAGGCTTTGAAATAGTTCAACTGAAATTCCATCACTTCCACTAACTTTGTTGGTAGTGGTGCTTCCTAAGGCCCACTTGATTTCCCATTCCAGGATATCTGGCTCTAGGTGAGTGACCACACCATCATGATTATCTGGGTCATTAAGATCTTTTTGTAGTTCTTCTGTGTATTCTTATCACCTCTTCTTAGTATCTTCTGCTTCTGTTAGGTCCATACTGTTTCTGTCCTAAATTGTGTGCATGCTTGCATAAAATGTTCCCTAGGTATCTCTAATTTTCTTGAAGACATCTCTAAGTCTTTTCTATTGTTTTCCTCTATTTCTTTGTATTTATCACTTGGGAAGGCTTTCTTATCTCTCCTTGCTGTTCTTTGCAACTCTGCATTCAAATGGGTATATCTTTCCTTTTCTCCTTTGCATTTAGCTTCTGTTCTTTTCTCAGCTATTTGTAGGGCCTCCTCAGACAACCATTTTGCCTTTTTTGCATTTCTTTTTCTTGGGGATGGTCTTGATCATTGCCTCCTGTACAATGTCATGAACCTCTGTCTGTAGTTCTTCAGGTACTCCATAAGTTCTAATCCCTTGAATCTATTTGTCACTTCCACTGTATAATCATAAGGAATTTGATTTAGGTCATACCTGAGTGTCTAGTGGTTTTCCCTACTTTCTTCAATTTAAGTCTGAATTTTGCAATAAGGAGTTCATGATCTGAGCCCAGTCAACTCCCAGTTTTGTTTTTGCTAACTGTACAGAGCCTAACACTGGTACACTAATGGGGACTTGATTTGTTAAGAAAGTATTTGTTGATAATCTGCTGCATGCCAAGCACAGCACTTGGGAGGCACTGGAAATAAATAGCTTTTTCTTTCCAAATATTGAGTTATTAAATTGATTGATATTTTCTTCTCAAAATAATAGTTGAATTTGGTTGCATGTTGAAAGAAATCTAAAATTAAAAATTTTGAACTGGAGAGGGTCTTGGAGATGAGCTATCCTAACTGAAGCCTTTGTTTTGCAGAAAAGAAACTAAGCAAGAGAAATGAAGGGACTTACCTTCAGTCACAAGGCTAATGTGTCTATGTTTGTAGCTCAGTTGTGTCTGACTCTTTGCAGTCTGATGAACCATAGCCCACAGGCTCCTCTGTTTATGGAATTCTCCAGGCAAGAATGCTAGAGTGGGTTGCCATTCCCTTCTCCAAGGGATCTTCCAAACCCAGGGATAGAACCTGGGTCTCCCACATTGCAGGCAGATTCATTACTATCTGAGCTATCAGGGAAGAGGATCCTGCAACTGAGACTCAGTTCAAAACAGTGAAAAATATTTCAGATTCAGAATCAGGCCTATTTTATTCTGTATGGGATAGATTTTATGGAAGATTGTGGAAACTTATCTAATACTAGATTATGCCTGTGTTGGTTCCTAGATTATGCCTATGTTCATTCCACTGTGAATATTAAGAAGCTCCTGTAAGTGGAGCTAACTGTAAAGAGGTGGCTGATTTCCAAATTTTGTATTAAAAAATGGGTCAAAATAACAGTTAATAGAAGTGATAGTGATTCAGGTTGATTCCATAATACTGCTCCTATTCCACAGTATCACATCCTTGTCATTCTAATTATCTGTACCTTTTTAAGTTGCAGTATTTTTAAGGTCCTAAAATAGCCTGTGTATATGAGACACAAGTTTAGAGGACTATGAATAATGCAAAAATAAATATAAGAAAGCAAAAGAAATGAAAAGTCATGACCAGAAAGAACATAGCCACTATCAAGGCCCATGCACCTAAGAAAATGTATTTACATTGTTTTTCTACTTCTGAAATTATGTTGAGTATATTCTTCTTTGCCATAGAAATGCATTTGGACTCCTTCTTTATGTGATTCTTAGGGGATGTCTGAATTCCTCTTTGGCATTTGTAATTCTTGTTCAGTAAGTGATTTGGCATGCATATAGTAGAGATAAATCTTTCTGGAAATGAGAACTGTGACTGAAGACAATCCCAAGGTTAAGTTTTCTCAGTTCAGTTCAGTCGCTCAGTCGTGTCCGACTCTTTGCGACCTCATGAATCACAGTACGCCAGGCCTCCCTGTCCATCACCATCTGCCGGAGTTCACTCAGACTCATGTCCATCGAGTTGGTGGTGCCATCCAGCCATCATCCTCTGTCACTACACTGCTATTAGCACGATCTTTTCTTTCAGTGCCAAAATGAACATTTAAGTATGTTAGTGAAGAAAAAGCACTGGCAGAAAGAGGAAAACATTCATTCTAAGTCTTGTGTTATTCTCGAGCTTCTCCATTAATTCAGTGGGAATTTGAATAAAACACATTAAAGTGAAAATAATTGTTAATTTTATAAAGTTTAGAAATATGTTGCCTTTAAATTTTATATATTGGTAGCTGATTGGACATATGACTATTACTTTCATTAATTTTTAATGGTTATATCATTAGTGCTCTAGGCAAAACTAGGAAGCATCATCTTTAATTATAATTTTATACATGATCAATTTGTGAAATATTTTTATATTGAACAATTCTTCTATTAAAATAGTTAAATTTAGTTATCTAAAAACAGCTCAATGGAATAAAACCTAAATTTAACTTGCAGCTTTAAAACTGTATAGAGATTCATTTAATATACTCAAAGTGTGGAAATATGATTTTTAAATTTTATTTACTCAGATAAGAATAAATGTTATTAATCAGGGTCTAACTAATTTGGCTGAACTCTTATCAAGATAGGAAAATCTCAAGCCTCCTTTATGTCAAAGAGATAGTGAACTATTTTATAGAGAAAATCGGCATGTCAGAATCAACTGTTATGAATTTCTTGAAGTCAGTGTGGTTAATGTTCATGGGCCATTCTTAGACTAGATTACTGAGGCAATGATGTGAGTGTCTGCAGTGAGAAGATAAATAACTCTAGGTGAGTAGATATGATGGTTTTGCTAAGCAATCTACTTCCTTGACTGCATTCTGTAAAACATTAAATTCTTGTGGTAAAATTTCTTTTGCACATGAATAAATCAATCACTTGGAAATACAAAATGAAAGGCTGCTCAGGAAAAAAAAAAAAAGTTAAGCAAGAGAGGAAATAAAAGGAAAGGAAGAATGGAGAGAAAAGGAGATCATCCTGTTAAAAGTAGCAGGCACAGGAAGCCATAGGCAAAACATCAATACTAGGCCCATTCAGCCTCTTTGGGACACCCTTATAGTCTGTAATGCCCTATTCTTATGTTTTGTGCATATACTTTCAAATAAAATTTCAAGTTGTTTCCTTCATATTTCATGCATTTGGCATTTTTTAAAAAAAATCATCTCCTAGTGTTCTTTTTCCTGAATACTGAGGAAAAGATATAATCATCAGTCATTCAGTTTATGTTCCCAAATAATTTTCAAACATTCTTTAAACATTTTTAAAGTAAATCTTTTAAAGTAATCTAGATTAAAAATCCCAGTGGGGTCTGAATTAAAATTAAAATCTGTATTAGTTTCCAAACTCAGTGTCTTAAAGAAACACAAATTTATTCTCTTGCAGCCTGGAAACCAAAAGTCCAAAGTCAATGTAACATAGGGCTATGCTTCCTCTCAAGGCTCAAGGGGAGATTCTGTCCCTTGCCTCTTCCAGCTCTCAGTTGTTCCAGGTATACCTTGGATTCTGGAAGCATCACTTCAGTCTTTACCTCCATTGTCTCTGTCTCCTCCTCTTCTGTGTATGAAATACCTCCTGTGTGTCTCTTATCCTAATACTCTTCAGTGGATTTAGGGCCTCCTTGGAAATGGCAACCCACACTCCAGTATTCTTGCCTGGAAAATTCCATGGACAAAGGAGCCTGGTAGGCTACAGTCTGTGGGGTCACAAAGAGTCAGACACGACTGAGTGACTTTCACTTCACTCACTGGACAATCCAGTAGGATCTCCACATCTCAAAGTCTCTAACTTAACTATGTCTGCAAATAACTTTTTTTTTTTTTCCCCAAATAAGGTGATATTACCAAATTCCAGGTATTAGGATGCAAAACACATCTTTGAGGGACCAGATTTTGTTTTGATTATTTGAAATTGTTTTCTTCTATATGCAGTCCAATGAGAAGTATTCAGTATAACTCTAGGAAACAGTAGAGCAGAAGTAGAGTTTTGTTCCAGTAGAGCCAAAACAGTAGAGCTGAAAAGATCAGTTTCTGAGTCAGATGGACCTGGGTTTGAATCATAGACCTTATCGCTCAATAAGTATGTGGCATGAGGTAAATGATGTCAATATTAGAAAAAGATATAAAATACAGTATTTTAGGTACCATGGCAATAATCCAAAGACTTCAGATATGGTACAAATACCATTAGGGTCCATAGTAATGTATTTAGCAACTTCTTGGTCTTATATTTTCATGATTCTTTCCTGGGCTTCCCTGATGGCTCAGATGGTAAAGAATCTGGGTTGCAATGCAGGAGGCCCAGATTTTATCCCTGGGTTAAGATCCCCTTGAGAAGGGAATGACTACCCACTCCAGTATTCTTGCCTGGAGAATTCCATGGAATGAGGAGCCTAGCAGGCTACAGTGCATAGGGTCACAAAAAGTTGGACACGACTGAGTGACTAATGGTTTTTCCTAGAATTAATCTACTTGAGAATAGGCCTGTGGCTGGCCTGGTTCCAGTTCCAATCTTATGTAATTATGATGAAAATTAAATCAGATAATATGAAGTTTCTGGATCTATGTCTAAACACTGAAAGTGGCCTGTAAAATATGATTTTTCAACAGACTATCTTTCTTCCATTGCATTGTTCTGCTCCTTTGTCAAAAATTAACTAACTATATGTATCTATTTCTGTGAAAAATTTCATTGATACATTACTTTTATATTCTTTTATCAATACCATAGTTTCTTGATTATTGTAGCTTTAGTAAGTTCTAAGGAGAAGGCAATGGCAACCCACTCCAGTACTCTTGCCCGGACAATCCCATGGACAGAGGAGCCTGGTAGGCTGCAGTCCATGGGTTGTGAAGAGTTGGACACACTGAGCAACTTCACTTTCACTTTTCACTTTCATTGGAAAAGGAAATGGCAACCCACTCCAGTGTTCTTGCCTGGAGAATCCCAGGGACGTGGAAGCCTGTTGGGCTGTCATGTATGGGGTCACACAGAGTCAGACAAAACTGAAGCGACTTAGCAGCAGCAGCAGTAAGTTCTAAAGTCAGATAATGTCTGTCTTTCAATTTTGAGCTCCTCCTTCAATATTATGTTGACTATTCTGGATATTTTGCTTCTCTATATTAACTTTAGAACTGCTTTCTTTCTCATATATCTAAGTAATTTTCTGATATTTTGATTGAAATTGCATTGACTATAGAACAAGTTTGGAAGAACTAACATCTTGACCATATTGAGTCTCCCTATTCATGAAAATGAAACATCTCTCCATTGATTTGGTTCTTATTTCCTTTCTTTCATCAGAGTTTTATAGTTCTTGTATAGAATTTATACATATTTTATTGGATTTGCATTCATTATTTCACTTTTTGAAGAATGTATATCAATGGTATTACATTTTTCATTTCAAATTCCACTTGTTCATTGCTTGTATATAAGAAAAAAATGGAATTTTTGTATTAACCTTGTATTCTATAAAGTTGCTATCATCATTTATTAGTTCTAGGAGTTCCTTTACCAATTCTTTTGGATTTTCTACTTAAATGACATGTCATCTGCAAACAAAGGCAACTTTATTTTTTCTTTCCCAAGCTATATATTTTGTATTTTCTTGTCTTATTGCATTAGTTAGATCACTAGTACAATGTTGAAAGAGCAGTGGTAAGAGGGGATAACCATGTCTTATTTCTGATTCTAGGGAAACCTTTGTGTTTCTTACAGTTAATATGATGTTATCTGGAGGGAGTTTTGTAGTTATATTTTCATTGAGAAAGTTCTTCTCTATTCCTATTTTACCAAGAGTTTTTATAATGAATGTATGTGGGATTTTGTCAGATATCTTTTCTACATCTATTGATAAGATCATATGGCTTTTCTTTTTAAATTTCTAATGTGCTGGATTATATTAATTGATGGTTGATTGTGAAAATATCCTGTCAAACCTAGGATAAATCCTACTTAGTCATAGTTTAATTATTTTTATGCATCATTGGATTCAATCTGCTAATATTTTGTTGAGGACTTTTGCTTCTATATTCATGAGAGATACTGTTGAAAAGCGAAGTGAACGTTGTCAGTTATGTCTGACTTTTTGCCACCCCATGGGGGCTCTCTTTTCTTCCAGTGTCTTTGTCTGGTTTCAACATTAGTGTAATGCTAGTACTAGGATAACTCATAGAATGAGTTAGGAAATACTGTCTTTACTTCTATCTTCTGAAATTGTAAAGAAATGCTATAACTTATTCCTTAAAGATTTATTAGAATTCATCAGTGAACCCATTTAGCCTGATGCTTTAATTTTGGGGAAATGTTAATTATTGATCCATTTTTTAAATAGGTACATGTCATTCAGATACACATATATACAGGATTTGTCTGTTTCTTCCTTTTTACCTTTTTGTAGATTGTGTCTTTTGAGCAATTGGTCAGTTTGATATCTACGGTATGAAATTTGTGAGCAAAGAATTTTTATAGAATTTCTTTATTCTTCTGTTACTGTTCTTAGGCTCTTTAGTGATGGACTTCTTTTATTTCTGATATTAGCAACTTGTTGGGTTTTTTTTTTCTCTTTTTCTTAGTTAGCATGGATAAATACTTATGGATTTCCTTGGTCTTTTAAAAGAACCGTGTTTTAGTTTTATTGACTTTCCTATCAATTCCCTGTTTTGACTTTCAGTTATTTTTGCTCTAATTTGTATTATTTCATTTCTTCTGCTTTCTTTAGATTTAATTTAATCTTTTTCTAGTTTCCTAAGGTGGAAGAGTTGGACATGGCTTAGAGACTAAACAAAAACAACAAAAGTGAAAATATAGATTACTGATTTTAGATATATCTTTTTTCCCCAATATATACATTCAATATTCTACATTTTCTTTAGACACACTGCTTCTACTGCATCTCACATATTTCTGATAAGTTGTATTTTCATTTTCACTTAGTTCAAAATATTTTTGAACTTTCTTTCTTTCACTCATATGCTACTTAAAAGTGATTTTTTAAAAATCTCTGCATATTGGGGACTTTCCAATTATTTTTTTTTATTAAGTTCTAGTTTAATGCCATTGTTTTTCTGTATGGTTCCTATTATTTTAAATGTGATAAGGTGTACTTTATGGTCTAGAATGTGGTTTTGAACTGTGGTGTTGAAGACTCTTGAGAGTCTCTTGAACTGCAAGGAAATCCAACCAGTCCACTCTATAAAGCAGATCAGTCCTGGGTGTTCTTTGGAAGGAATGATGCTAAAACTGAAACTCCAGTACTTTGACCACCTCATGCGAAGAGCTGACTCATTGGAAAAGACTCTGATGCTGGGAGGGATTGGGGGCAGGAGGAGAAGGGGACGACAGAGGATGAGATGGCTGGATGGCATCACGGACTTGATGGACGTGAATTTGAGTGAACTCTGGGAGTTGGTGATGGACAGGGAGGCCTGGTGTGCTGCAATTCATGGGGTCACAAAGAGTCAGACAGGACTGAGCGACTGAACTGAGCTGGATGTGGTGATAAGGCAGGTGTGGTGGGGGAGGGGACAGGAGAGTGTTCTATAGGTCAAAAATTAAGTCTTGGTCTTTTAGGGAACCTGTGACTCTGGACTTGAACTTCACCAGTGCTTCTCCATGTTCCCCTTCTCCACCTCTACCTCTCCAATTATGTGGGACAGAATATCTGGAATAGCTTGGAGTTGGATATTTATTCTTTTCCACATAGAAGTATATAGAGTAGCTGGAATTATTTCCCTTTTCTTTTGAGAAAGCTTAGGCTGGCAGAGTTTAGTGTTTTCATTCCCCAGATTATTTAGGCTTTAATAAGATCCCAGGAAGTTAGACTCTGGTTAAACAACTTCTCCCAAGGGCATAATGTCTTAGGAAGAACAGAGTGCTCTAGTGTATTTCAAAATGGTTCCTTTTCTGCTCCCCCTATTAAAATCACAATAGTTTATTTTTCTCCCCAATATTATTATGATACTCTGGCTAGGCTCCTGAAGATACAGCTCACAAAAGCATGGGTGTCTCTCTATTACTGGGTACTCATGAAGCTTTTAATTTTCTGCACCGAGCCTCTAGAAAATTACCAGTTATAGTTGAAGTTTTCAAACCATGACAGTTATTTCCACTTGCAAATATCAGCTGTGGTAAGCTGTGACTCCTAGTATTCTCCCATCTGTCTCTTTAATCTTGGGGGCAACAGTTTCCTCTGTGTCCTCACCTTTATTCCAATCTTGGAAGAATTTCTCATTTCTCAATCTGTTCAGCATGTTACTCATTGTTTCAGTGGAGTGGTGACTTACAGGCCTCTTACATGTAGGACTGGAGACCTGAAGTACTGCTATGAATATATTTTTCTTTTTCTTTTTTTTTTTTGTGCAGGGAAATATTGGATTCACCAAAATACACTTTGATTTTTGTTTTAATTAAAAGTAAGAATTGCAAAAATGCATTTGGGAAAAATCATGAAGATGTGATAGCTTTTGTGCCAACAATTGATTTCTTGAAAATAATTAAAGATAATTCTCAGAAATAAAAGCTTTCCCAGTAAACCCAAATTTTCATTTTGTCACATGCCTATTTATTTTTGCCCATATAATAACCAAACCTACTCAGAGAAATCTAATATTAAGGCAGTTTATAAAAAACAATGTAAGGACTATAGCAAAAAAATCAGGCAAAAATGATTTTAAGAATAATTAAAATCTTAAATTTGTGCATGTCCTCATTTTATTATAATTTGAGGGAAAATTACATAATTTATATTTTTAAATGGTACCATTTCCTATACCATTCTATATGTATTCATCTCTTCACTCATCTCTGCAAATGGATCTTATCATAACTCTTAAGATGAGACTTAGGAGAGGGCAACCTTAAACATTACTATTAATTCTACAATTTAAAAATGTGTTTACTGTATTTCTGTTTTCCAACCAAAGGCAATAATAAAAGGTACAGTGTATCTTAAAGTGAAGAAGAGTCAACTTGGAAAGAAATATTATTACTGAAATAATCTGTATTTAGTTCTATCTCAGAAATTAATTTTGATTTCTACTATATCAAAATAAATGGAAATTTCATAGCATCCTATAATAAATAGGGACTGGTTGAATATATAGTATTTATGGAGCAGAAAATAAAATTGTAGCTGTTTTGCAAGATTTTGAAATCTTCTCTAGAGAGAAATACCACCAGCCAATGTAGAGTGACCCTTTATACACATCAGAAAAGCAGCACAAATAAAATATAAATTGTAAAAGGAAATAAACAAAATATAGTTGAAGTTAGGTATGCTCAAATTTTCCTAAAGTGATATAAAATTAATTTAATATGATATAAAGTGTATGTCAGCAGAGGACTTATTTTTTTAGTTTCTTCTGTTTTACATTTGTATCACTTATATGTCTATATCTTACTTTATAGATACAGTAGTCTGACATAATATCTAGGTGTCTATTTATATACCTGCCATTTATAATTTGAAAAGCTTTGTAACAACTAGTAATAAATGCATTCATAACCACATCTTCTCTAATCACTACAGTGTCTGCACTGCTATTTGGCACTCATTAGCTGAAACTGCCATTCACCTCTAATTTATGACTAGCATACAATTATGCATTATCACTATTCCAAGTGATTACTACACTGAATCTTTCTCAGATAGTGATGTGCAACACTTCATGATAAATTGTTCTGCAGTGGATAGTTCATTTCTGTCATTTTATTATTTTCCTTAAAATAATCTCAAGAGAATTATGCTGAAATGTGAGTACTTTCTTACAGTAAGATTATTGGATCAGTGCTATTTCTACATGAAGAGGGGAAAACTATATTCATAGAAGGTCGCAGACTTGGAGTTAACAAACGTATTTGAAAATATTTTGATAAAAATGAAAGATTGGGGCAACTTTAAGAATAGAGTTTGAATTTTTCTTTAACATGAGCATATTTTGATTGAAGACTGACAAATTTATTTAGTAATTTGACAATAAAAGTAAATAGTTTATATTAAAGACCATGAAGTATGTCATGGATAGCTGAAAAAAAAAAAAACAGTTATCATTTTGGATGTGGTCATTTATAATAAAAATGTTTTATATTTTTAACACTTTCTTTTCAGTATTTACCTAGGATTTTCATAATAGATATAAGTACTAACATTAACTATTTGTGTCTGACAAAGTTGTGCACTAAATATTTCACAGGCATAATTTCATATAATTCATATAGCAACCCTGTGAGTTTGGTATTAATATCTCAACTGTACAAAGAAGGAAATAAGAGACAAAAAAGTTGCATAGCTTAACCAAGAGCAAACCAAGACTGCATAATTGTATTCATTTCCTAGGGTGGCCATAACAAAGTACCACAGACTGAGTTTCTTGTAAAAACAGAAATGTAATAGCTCCAACCTACCTCTGAGATTTCTAGGAAAGAATCCATTCTTGTGTCTTCCAGGTCTGGTAGCTGCAAGCATTCCTTGGCTTGAGGCAGCTTAACTCCAGTCTCAGGCCCCTCCTTCACAGGGCCGTTCTTGTGTGCCTCTCTGTGTTCTCTCCTTTCCTTATAAGGACACCAGTTATTAGTTTTAGGTGCCCACTGCTCCTCCACTATGTACAGGAGGAATCATCTCAAGATCCTTAACTAATTACATCTGCAAACATTCTTTTTCCAAATAAGGTTGCATTCTGAGGTTTCTAATGAAATTGAATTTGGGGTGCATGCTCTTCACCTTGCTACAGTGGTGAAGCTGGAGGCTCTGTTCACATGCAGACATACTCTAGAGTCTGTTCCCTTAAATATGTATATTATTGCCACCGACTGTACATAGACCATACTTCATTTAGTAACCATTCCAATTATCTGAGTAGATGTTCTCTTTTACATGTAAAATGCCCAGGTTCATGGGTCATAGATCAGCATCATTTAAATTCATAGCCACTTTTCTAAAGCACAGAATATGCCATTATCCTGCTTACAGGGTTGTGTGTTTTTTTTGTTTGTTTTGTTTTGTTTTGTTTTTTTATGTGTTCCTATTCTCTTTAGAATAAAAATCAAATTTCTTAAGGTAATTTTTAGGGTCCATCAGCATCTGGCCTTTCCCATCTTCTTAGCTCAGGTCTTCCTCTCCTTTCCCAATACTCTCTGTATCCTACCCACCCTGGCCTCTAAGCTTTCTCTCATACTGTTTCCTCTGCCCACAGCACTTCCTGCCAACATTTTTCTTCTGTCTACTCTTCCTATCTCACTTTGCCACTTCTGCTGTGTGGTCCCCTCTAACAACCTAAAGTAGGTACCATGAATCAGCTGTGGGTTCCCATAGTAATCTAAGCTGCACCTACCCTAACCCATGGTACCTTGTTATCATTGCTTCTTTAATGGTCCATCAGTTTGTGAAAACCAGTTTCACCAGTGTATATTCTCAGCTGCATTTTCAGTATCTAAATAGAATGACTGCCACTAATGTATGTTGAAAGAATAAATGAATGCAGCGAATTAAAATGGAATGCATACTATCTTTATGCATGAGACAAAGCAGAGGCAGAAAACTACCTAGCAACTCAAAACAGTATCTTCATCTTGTTTCACAGAGGCTTATTCTGGCTTTTGGTGCACTGCTCCTCAAGAAGGAAATACCTGTGGGCTTCCAGCAGGCAGCTGACTCTCAGTGTATCCTTAGTGTCATTTAGTCCTGCTCTTTCCTCATGGGTCTAGAACTTCCTAATCATCTTCTAAGAATTCATATGAAATACTCACATATCTTATTCCATTTGTCCCCACTTTGATAGTAAGTGTTGAAATACAGTCAGAAAAGTACGGCACCAAGGAATAATGTGCTTGATGGGACAGTCGTGACTAAGAAGGTGATTGAGCTTGTTGCTTGTTCATGGTCCTGCCTGCATCCTGGAGTGACACAAAGCCTATACTCAACCATATGCTTCCTTCAGAGCTCACCAAATCTTTTAATGAAAGGGCAAGGAAACACTATATGAAGTGCAGGGAAGATCTATTTGACAGTTTTGACTGAGGAATTTCAATTGGTAGAACATGATGATGTACATATACCACCTGTAGTATGTGTGTGATATGTCACCCCCAACACCCAATATGGTAACACTCATGTAGAATTCATACAAAACATTTTACCAGGAAGCCACCTTCCCTATGCTAGAGTACAGCATTTTGAAACAACATGATAGGTGTATTTCAGAAAATAGTTTTCCCTGAGAAAAATATCACCACCTACAACAGAGTCTCTAGTCAATTTGGCTCTTGCCCCCTACCCCACTTCCAGGAAAGTTTGTCATTGTGAGAGTATCTGTAGATTTACATAATGCAACCTAATTGTTTCCAGTTAGAAAATATCAGATCACATTTATGGAGGGGTAACCCATCTTTCTGAAAAAAAGTAAAACTTATTAGACCTTTCAGTCTTTTTTTAGCAGTATACTTTGTAAAGTGTTTTCCATGTAAAATTTGCTAAAATCTCTCTTCCTAACAGTGTTGTTAAGCTTATCAAGGGTTCAGTTCAGTTCAGTCGCTCAGTCGTGTCTGACTCTTTGCGACCCCATGAATCACAGCATACCAGGCCTCCCTGTTCATCTCCAACTCCTGGAGTTCACTCAGATTCATGTCCATCGAGTTAGTGATGCCATCCAGCCATCTCATCCTCTCTTGTCCCCTTCTCCTCCTTCCCCCAATCCCTCCCAGCATCAGAGTCTTTTCCAATGAGTCAGTTCTTCGCATGAGGTGGCCAAAGTACTGGAGTTTCAGCTTTAGCATCATTCCCTCCAAAGAAATCCCGGGACTGATCTCTTTCAGAATGGACTGGTTGGATCTCCTTGCAGGCCAAGGGACTTTCAAGAGTCTTCTCCAACACCACAGTTCAAAAGCATCAATTCTTCATCGCTCAGCCTTCTTCACAGTCCAACTCTCACATCCATACATGACCACTGGAAAAACTATAGCCTTGACTAGATGGACCTTAGTCGGCAAAGTAATGTCTCTGCTTTTGAATATACTGTCTAGGTTGGTCATAACTTTTCTTCCAAGAAGTAAGCATCTTTTAATTTCATGGCTGCAGTCACCATCCGCAGTGATTTTGGAGCCCAAAATATAAAGTCTGACCTTGTTTCCACTGTTTCCTCATCTATTTCCCATGAAGTGATGGGACCGGATGCCATGATCTTTGTTTTCTGAATGTTGAACTTTAAGCCAACTTTTTCACTCTCCTCTTTCACTTTAATCAAGAGGCTTTTTAGCTCCTCTTCACTTTTCTGCCATAAGGTTGATGTTGGTTATTCCCCCTCTAATGAAAATTGAGAATTGGTGAGTTGATTTTCAGCTCCAGAAAATGTGTAGGTTATCTATCCACTGTTGTAACCTCAATGTCTAAAATCAGTCATAGTAGGTACTCAATAAATATTTAAATAAATACACATCTATGAAAGAAATGTACTATAGCTTTAACTCATTCACTGACCACAGCAAACCTGATATTCCAAGGAACTTTTCATATTCTTCATTTTTCATATCAACTTGAGAATTTATTGTTTACTATTTAAATCCCTCATCAGGTATATCATTGGAGGACTGTTTCTCACACCAGTTGAGGGAATTGATTCAGAAGTCTTGCTGCAGTGAAAGATTGGAATGGAAAGTCTAAGTGACATTTTCCTGTTTTATCTTCCTAGCACTACTTGTACATTTTCTTATAATTACACAAATTTAACTTCTAGAGGGAAAGTTGTTAAAGTTTTGAAGGTGTTAGAGAAACAGATAGTTGAAGTGATTTGATAGCAGTCTGAGAGTGAAAGTGATATTCTTTAAGGCATATTTGTTTAAAACATGACAATCTGAGAAATTTGCTTGGCTTCCACAATGCTGTTCTCCATAGTTACAGCAAGGTATGGTCTGGCTATATTCCAAGTTCTATGTGGTTAATCACCACAGTTTAGTACAAAATGGGCTACTATTTCAGAACATGAGTCTTTAAGTAAAAATCAAAGTTACAAAGTACTTTAGAGAACACTGACTATAAGCATTTGGCATAAGCTTTTGCAACCACTTATCCTCCAGTCATATGTTTATTAAGAAAATAATATAGTCATAAGTTGCTCAGTCATGTCCAACTCTTTGTGACCCTATGGAGTATAATCTACCAGGCTCCTCCATCCATGGGATTTTCCAGGCAAGAATACTGGAATAGGTTGCCATTTCCTTCTCTAGGGGATGTTCCCAACCCAGGGATTGAACCCGGGTCTCCCGCATTGTAGGCAGACGCTTTATCATCTGAGCCACCAGAGGAGTCCTATGTTTATTAAGAAAATAATATAATTTACTATAATATGTTTGCTTCATTCACTTTATGAAGAAATGTAGTACTTATGTAAAACATTTAAATGAAACACAAGTAATGACTAGCCCTATTCCCTCGATGCATTATTTTATTCTATTTTTCTTTATTTTCTTCTCTTTTGAAATTTAATCAAATTTAACCAGAGTTGTTACTAATATGGAATTTTTAAAATTTATTATATATTTAATTATAATAGATTAATTTTCTGATTGTTTTATAATTTATAATGGATTTATGTTTAAAAATTATCATAAAATGTGATCTCCAGTTATTCAACTTGTCCATAAAAAGATTTCCAAGTAAAATAAGATCATATTTCTTTTAAAAATCCAATCTTAGGTTTTTCCTTCCCCACAAAGGCCTGTGATAACATAAAATTTATATGCACCATTGTCTGGAAGTACCATAGAAGAAAATTATTGGTGCCTTTGGATGATAGTTGGGATGAATTTCTCTGTTTTCTTTCCCTATATGCTTACTATGAGTAGGAATACCTAGCATGGACTTTTACCACCATCATAATCCATTTATTTTATAGTTGTGGCATTTAATTGAATTTTGCAAGTATAATATCAGTTGCCCATTCAGTTTTTTTTCATAAGTGCATTATAAGTCATAATCCTGTACACTCTGCTCTCATGTTTTTGTCAGAACTTATTACATCAGTGAAGAAATCTTTGTTTCTTTCTAGGTCTTGAACATGCTCAGAGCTCATTTAAGTTTTCTAAAACTGAAACAAATCCAGCTAATTATCCTTTGACCTGTATTAACAACCCAGCTGGTGGAGCCCATATTTAGCCTATTGAATGTAAAATTATAATAAAATTGACTTGCACCCTTCCTTCACATTGTGAACATGTTAAATAGTACAAAGAATTTTAAAGCTGTTTATTTTTTCTCTTTTAGGCATGATCAATCACTTTTCTATGGTCTCAAACCAATGTTGCTTTTAAACTCCTATAATATCTGTTCCTATGCAACAGAGCAGAAATTCAGAGGGGCATCTGCAATGGCTATCATCACCTACAGGAGTTTTTGACTTGCCTGCTCATGTAATTGAGGCATGGTTGATTTTCAGCATACTACAAGCAATTCCTTTGTTTCTCTGAAAACTCAGTGTGTGATATCTTGTGTACACTTTAACTCTTTAAAAGGCGATTTGATTCTTTTTTATGGGTTAATAAGTTTATCACTTGCAAAAACACTTGGAAAATCAAGTTTAAGACATTTTAAAACTTGCTTTTGAGTAATGTGGCACACAACCACCATCAGTAGACTCAGGAAACTATACATAAAATATGCGTGGTAGGCATAAGCAATCTTCTACTCAAGTTTGGCTGAAGGAACATCAAGGCATATTCCACATTTTTGTCAAAGTATTGAAAATTTTGTGATTCATGCACATATTAAAACAAAGTTGCTACTTTAGACAAAGGATATGTGTTAGTTAATAGCTAAAAAGCATAAACTGAATTAAATTTCTCAGATTAACTAGCTGTCATTTGAAGAGATAGCTGTGTTACAAATGAAATTAGAAGGATCTATATTTGATGAAACACTAAGAATCATGAATTGTACTTCAGTTCAGTTGCTCAGTCATGTCCGACTCTTTGCCACCTCATGAACCACAGCATGCCAGGCCTCCCAGTCCATCATCAGCTCCTGGAGTTTACCCAAACTCATGGCCATTGAGCTGGTGATGGCATACAACCATCTCATCTCTGTCGTCCCCTTCTCCTCCTGCCTTCAGTCTTTCCCAGCATCAGGGTCTTTTCAAGTGAGTTAGCTCTTGGCAGCAGGTGGCCAAAGTATTGGAGTTTCAGCTTCAACATCAGTCCTTCCAATAAACACTGAGGACTGATATCCCTTAGGATGGACTGACTGGGTCTCCTTGCAGTCCAAGGGACTTTCAAGAGTCTTCTTCAACACCACAGTTAAAGCATCAATACTTCGATGTTCAGCTTTCTTTATAGTCCAACTCTCACATCCATACATGACCACTGGAAAAACCATAGCCTTAACTAGACAGACCTTTGTTGGAAAAGTAATGTCTCTACTTTTTAATATGCTATCTAGGTTGGTCATAACTTTCCTTTCAAGAAGTAAGCATCTTTAATTTCATGGCTACAGTCACCATCTACAGTGATTTTGGAGTCAGAAAAATAAAGTCAGCCACCATTTCCCCATCAATTTGCCATGAAGTGATGGGACCAGATGCCATGATCTTAGTTTTCTGAATGTTGAACTTTAAGCCAACTTTTTCAGTCTCCTCTTTCACTTTCATCAAGAGGCCCTTTAGTTCCTCTTCACTTTCTGCTATAAGGGTAGTGTCATCTGCATATCTGAGGTTATTGATATTTCTCCCAGCAATCTAGATTCCAGCTTGTGCTTCTTCCAGCCCAGTGTTTCTCATGATGTACTCTGCATATAGTATATTCAAAAGTAGAAACATTACTTTACCGACTAAGTTCCATCTAGTCAAGGCTATGGTTTTTCCTGTGGTCATGTATGGATGTGAGAGTTGGACTGTGAAGAAGGCTGAGCGCTGAAGAATTGATGCTTTTGAACTGTGGTGTTGGAGAAGACTCTTGAGAGTCCCTTGGACTGCAAGGAGATCCAACCAATCCATTCTGAGGAGACTGGCCCTGGGATTCCTTTGGAAAGAATGATGCTAAAGCTGAAACTCCAGCACTTTGGCCACCCCATGTGAAGAGTTGACTCATTGGAAAAGACTCTGATGCTGGGAAGAATTGGGGGCAGGAGGAGAAGGGGATGACCGAGGATGAGATGGCTGGATGGCATCACGGACTCAATGGATGTGAGTCTGAGTGAACTTCGAGAGATGGTAATGAACAGGGAGGCCTGGCGTGCTGTGATTCATGGGGTTGCAAACAGTCAGTCACGACTGAGTAACTGAACTGAACTGAACTGAAATCTGCATATAATTTAATTAAGCAGGTTGACAACAAACAGCCTTGACATACTCCTTTTCCTATTTGGAACCAGTCTTTTGTTCCATGTTCAGTTCTAACTGTTGCTTCCTGACTTGCATACAGCTTTCTCAAGAGGCAGGTCAGGTGGTCTGGTATTCCCATCTCTTTCAGAATTTTCCACAGTTTATTAAGATCCACACAGTCAAACTGTCACCTGCTTATTTAACTTATATGCAGAGTACATCACGAGAAACACTGGGCTGGAAGAAGCATAAGCTGAAATCAAGATTGCTGGGAGAAATATCAATAACCTCAGATATGCAGATGACACCATCCTTATGGCAGAAAGTGAAAAGGAACTAAAAAGCCTTTTGATGAAAATGAAAGAGGAGAGTGAAAAAAGTTGGCTTAAAGCTCAACATTCAGAAAACAAAGATCATGGCATCTGGATCCATCACTTAATGGCAAATAGATGGGGAAACAGTGGACACAGTTTCAGGCTTTAGTTTGGGGTGGTCCAAAAGCACTGCAGATGGTGACTGCAGCCATGAAATCAGAAGACGCTGACTCCTTGGAAGGAAAGTTATGACCAACCTAGACAGCATATTCAAAAGCAGAAACATCACTTTGCCAACAAAGGTCTGTCTAGTCAAGGCTATGGTTTTTCCAGTGGTCATGTATGGATGTGAGAGTTGGACTGTAAGAAAGCTGAGCACTGAAGAATTGATGCTTTTGAACTGTGGTGTTGGAGAAAACTCTTGAGAGTCCATTGGAGTACATAGAGATCCAACCAGTCCATTCTAAAGGAGATCAGTCCTAGGTGTTCATTGAAAGGACTGATGCTAAAGCTGAAACTCCAATACTTTGGCCATCTCATGTGAAGTGTTGACTCACTGGAAAAACTCTGATGCTGGGAGGGATTGGGGGCAGGAGGAGAAGGGATGACAGAGGATGAGATGGCTGGATGGCATCACTGACTCAATGGATGCTGAGTTTGAGTGAACTCTGAAGTTGATGATGGACAGGGAGGCCTGGCATGCTGCAGTTCATGAGGTCACAAAGAGTCAGACATGACTGAGTTAACTGAACTGAACATAATCAAAGGCTTTGGCACAGTCAATAAAGCAGTAGATGATTTTCTGGAACTCTCTTGCTTTTTTGATGATCCAGCAGATGTTGGCAATTTGTTCTCTGGTTCCTCTGCCTTTTCTAAAAACCAGCTTGAACATCTGGAAGTTCACGGCTCATGTATTGCTGAAGCTGGCTTGGAGAATTTTGAGCATTACTTTCCTAGCATGTGAGATGAGTGCAGTTGTGTGGTAGTTTGAGCATTCTTTGGCATTGCCTTTCTTTGGGATTGGAATGAAAACTGACCTTTTCCAGTCCTGTGGCCACTGCTGAGTTTTCCAAATTTGCTGACATATTGAGTGCAGCACTTCACAGCATCACCTTTCAGAATTTGAGATATCTCAACTGGAATTCCATCACTTCCACTAGCTTTGTTCATAATGCTGCTTCCTAATATCCACTTGACTTCACATTTCAGGATATCTAGCTCTAGGTAAGTGATCACACCATTGTGATTATCTGGGTCATGAAGATCTTTTGTACAGTTTTTCTGTGTATTCTTGCCACTTCTTTTTAATATCTTCTGCTTCTGTTAGGTCCATACTGTTTCTGCCCTTCTTGAACCCATCTTTGCATGAAATGTCCCCTTTGTATCTCTTATTTTCTTGAAGAGATCTCTGGTCTTTCCCATTCTATTGTTTTCCTCTATTCTTTACATTGATTGCTGAGGAAGGCTTTCTTATCTCTACTTGCTATTCTTGGAACTCTGCATTCAAATGGGTACATATTTACTTTTCTTCTTTGCTCTTCACTTCTCTTCTTTTCAGAGCTATTTGTAAGGCCTCCTCAGACAGCCATTTTGCTTTTTGCATTTCTTTTTATTGGGGATAGTCTTGATCCCTGTCTCCTGTACAATGTCACAAACCTCCATCCATAGTTCATTAGGCACACTGTCTATCAGATGTAGTCCCTGAAATCTATTTCTCACTTCCACTTTATAATCATAAGGGATTTAATTTAGGCCATACCTGAATGGTCTAGTGGTTTTCCCCACTCTCTTCAATTTAAGTCTGAATTTGGCAATAAAGAATTCATGATCTGAGCCACAGTCAGCTCCAGTCTTGTTTTTGCTGACTGTATAGAGCTTCTCCATCCTTGGCTGCAAAGAATATAATCATTCTGATTTATGTGTTGGCCATCTGGTGATGTCCATGTGGAGCGTCTTCTCTTGTGTTGTTGGAAGAGGATGTTTGCTATGACTGGTGTGTCCTCTTGGCAGAACTCTATTAGCCTTTGTACTGCTTCATTCTATACTCCAAGGCCAAATTTGCCTGTTACTCCAGGTGTTTCTTGACTTCCTACTTATGCATTCCAGTCCCCTATAATGAAAAAGACATCTTTTTTGGATGTTAGTTCTAAAAGGTCTTGTAGGTCTTCATAGAACCATTCAACTTCAGCTTCTTCAGCTTTACTGGTCGAGGCATAGGCTTGGATTATCATGATATTGAATGGTTTGCCTCAGAAATGAAGAGAGATCATTCTGTCATTTTTGAGATTGCATTGAAGTACTGCATTTTGGACTCTTTTATTGACTATGATGGTTACTCCATTTCTTCTAAGGGATTCTTGCCCAGTTGACCACTTCCAATTTGCCTTGATTCATGGACCTGACATTGCAGGTTCCTATGCAATATTGCTCTTTACAGCATCGGACCTTGCTTCTGTCATAAAGTCACATCCACAACTGGCTCTTGTTTTTGCTTTGTCTCCATCCCTTCATTCTCTCTTGAATTATTTCTCCAATGATCGCTGGTAGCATATTGGGCACCTACCAGCCTGGGGAGTTTATCTTTCAGTGGCCTGTCTTTTTACCTTTTCATACTGTTCATGGGGTTCTCAAGGCAAGAATACTGAAATGGTTTCCATTCCCTTCTCCAGTGGACCACATTCTGTCAGACCTCTTCACTATGACCCGTCCATCTTGGGTGGTCCCACGTAGCATGGCTTAGTTTCATTGAGTTTGATGAGACTGTGGTCCATGTGATCGATTTGGTTAGTTTTCTGTGATTGTGGTTTCAGACCATCTGCCCTATGATGCCTTCTCTCAATGCCTACCATCTTACTTGGGTTTCTCCTACCTTGGACTGGAGTATCTCTTCCTGGCTGCTCCAGCATGAGCACAGCCACTGCTCCTTACCTCGACATGGGGTATCACTCACGGCCCCCACTCCTGACCTTAGATGTGGAGTATCTCCTCTTGGCTGCTCCTGTGCCACACAGAACTAAAATGAACCCATATTTTAAAAATTTAAGCCTGTAAATTATTTCTGGATTCTACAAATAGCAAATATTAGTTGAATGAATGAGGGCAGTTATTGATCATTTGATGGTACAGATGTTAGCATTCTACATCAATTCAGCACATGGTTGCTGAATTAATAAATAAAGTAAAAGATATAATTATTTCTATCTAGATTGGCCATTTTATCACATGGTATACTACACAAGCCCAGAAAACATTGATGCATTTGTAATCTCTCACTCTTTAAATATGCTGGATGAATACTGGGATTTTTTTTTTTTAATCTTTGTTACCAGGATCAAATAATGCTATTGCCTAAGGAGAGGAGAAAGAGTAGCCTCTCAAACATTTTTCTGGTGATTGGGATTTGAGTTTAATATTAATTTCACAAATGTAATATTCTAAATGCTAGCTTAGTGAATTATATTAGGAAGATAATACATGCTTAATTAAAAATGAACCAGTACATTCCAACATAGCAAATAATATGTAAAATCCAAAATTGTAAGAAACAATGGGTAGATGAACAACTCAGGTTTTCTTTAGCCCTTTTCCATGAGTAAATAAAGTATATTACCTTGATCTTCACAAACTTCCATGCAAAGCAGAGATCCTAGGTCCAGGATATATGATCAGTCAGAAGAAGCTTCAGGAAAATCAAACATCCTTGAGTTTAAGAAGGAGACTCCAAAGCATTTTCTCAAAGGATCTTTCAGGACTAAAATGTTTCTCCAAAAGAAACAAAAATTTATTGAGGGTTGGGGCAGTTCTACAGTTCATTTTGGAAACCCATGGGAAAGATTTAAAATGTGTATTGACAAAACCACTATATTATACAAATCCAATATGTCATTCACATCATAAATTATAAAGAACTTCCTAAGTATCCATCTGTGGAGGGTAACTTTGTCTAAACCCAGTGTTGCATTTATAATACATTCAGCTGCAGGGGACAAAACCTCCCTAAATCTAATTGAACTTTACAAACATACATTGTCTTGCTTAAGACTGGAGATAGAGTAGTCCCTTGGTATGTGCAAGGAATTAATTCCCAGACTTCCTGGGATATGAAAACCTGCAGGCAGTTAAGTTCCTTTAAAACTGCATAGTTAAGTTGGCCCTGTGTCTAGGGGATCCAGTGATACGGAGGTTTCATGGTACATGATTCTAGGTTTTGTTTAGTGGATCAATACTATCATACATTTGATTTGGTTCAGAATTTTTGTATTTCCCTTGGCTCTAGCTTTACATTCACAAGACAGCCAGCATTGTTTCCAACATTAAATCTCAAGTCTTCATATAGCAAATATTAAGCACAAAGACAGTGATTGTTAGAACATTGGGAAATAATTCTCTGTGTGACCCTTGATTACTGTATCAGGAAAGGAAATCATTTACTAGAACTTTTCAAATGGTTCAAAATCTTGTTTTATTGTCTAGAACCTATATACAAGTTAACGGATATAGTCCATGGCTAAACTAACAACTAGCTGAAGGAATAGAACCCTGTTTGGTTTAGACCAATTACTGATCATCATATAGGGCTAATGGATAGAAAACTAATATTGACTGCTGTATCCAGTATTCCCTTAGGGTGAGCATTGAACTCTCTTTCATGAACTCTCAATAATTAAATATACTGTGGAGAAAATTTTTTTTTTTTTTTCATATTCAGTTCAGTTCAGTCGCTCAGTCATGTCCAACGCTTTGCCACCCCATGAACCACAGCATGCCTTGCTTCCCTGTCCATCACCAACTCCCGGAGTCCACCCAAACCCATGTCCATTGAGTCGGTGATGCCATCCAACCATCTCATCCTCTGTCATCCCCTTCTCCTCCTGCCCTCAATCTTTCCCAGCATCAGTGTCTTTTCAAATGAGTCAGCTCTTCACACGAGGTGGCCAAAGTATTAGAGTTTCAGCTTCAATATCAGTCCTTCCAATGAACACCCAGGACTGATATCCTTTAAGATGTACTGGTTGAATCTCCTTGCAGTCCAAGGGACTCTCAAGAGTCTTCTCCAACACCACAGTTCAAAAGCATCAATTCTTCAGTGCTCAGCTTTCTTTATAGTCCAACTCTCACATCCATACATGACCACTGGAAAAACCATAGCCTTGATTAGACAGACCTTTGTTGGCAAAATAATGTCTCTGCTTTTTAATATGCTGTCTAGGTTGGTCATAACTTTCCTTCCAAGAAGTAAGCTTCTTTTAATTTTATGGCTACAATCACCATCTTCAGTGATTTTGGAGCCCAGAAAAATAAAGTCAGCCAGTGTTTCCACTGTTTCCCCATCAATTTGCCATGAAGTGATGGGACCAGATGCCATGATCTTAGTTTTCTGAATGTTGAGCTTTAAGCCAACTTTTTCACTCTCCTCTTGTACTTTCATCAAGAGGCTCTTTAGTTCTTCTTCACTTTCTGCCATAAGGGTGGTGTCATCTGCATATCTGAGGTTATTGATATTTCTCCTGGCAATCTTGATTCCAGCTTGTGCTTCTTCCAGCCCAGCGTTTCTCATGATGTACTCTGCGTATTATTTAAATAAGCAGGGCAACAACATACAGCCTTGACGTACTCCTTTCTGTATTTGGAACCAATCTTTTGTTCCATGTCCAGTTCTAACTGTTGCTTTCTGACCTGCATGCAGATTTCTCAAGAGGCAAGTCAGGTCGTCTGGTAATTCCTATCTCTTTCAGAATTTTCCAGGTTATTGTGATCCACACATTTAAAGGCCTTGGCATAGTCAATAATGCAGAAGTACATGTTTTTCTGAAACTCTCTTGCTTTTTTGATGATCCAGTGGATGTTGGCAATTTGATCTCTGGTTGCTCTGCCTTTTCTAAAACCAGCTTGAATATCTGGAAGTTCATGGTTCACGTATTGCTGAAGCCTGGCGTGGAGAATTTTAAGTGTTACTTTACTAGCGTATGAGATGAGTGCAATTGTGTAGTAGTTTGAGCATTCTTTGACATTGCCTTTCTTTGGGAGTGGAATGAAAACTGATTATACGTAAATGAAATAGTTAAATATTCTTTTTACTTTTCAAATATAAAACAGTCTTTCAGTGATGTAGCTATCTATTACCGCATAACAAACCACCCCAAACATAGAGGCATAAAATAGTAACCACTTAATTTTGCCCACAGTTTCTGTGGATCATGAACTCATTCAGGGCAGAATGGGATTGGCTTGTGTCTCAGAAATGAGTGAGATCTCTTCTGGGAAGAATTGAATATCTGGAAGTGACTTGGAAGCCTGAAAGCTCTTCATTCAAATGCTTGGCACCTCTGTTGTAGGAGTCAAATACTGGGCTTAGGTAGGACTTTTGACCAGGTCATCTATACATGACCTTTCCCTGGCAACTGAATTCCAAGAAAGAAAAATCCAAGAATAATAATCTGAAGAGTGAGCATTACAAAAGAACAAAGTAGAACCCATATGGCTTTCTTTGATCTACCCTTAAATTTCTTGTTTCATGATTCTATCACATTCTGTTGGTAAGCTAATCACTAAGGCTAAGCAAGACTTAAGAGAAGTGAACTTAGCTTCCACTATTTGACTGGGTATTAATGCAGAAGAACATGTTGGGTACAAGAAACTACTGTTTTTGTTATCTTTGGAAAATACCATCAGCTACAAGTATAAGATGAAGGTGATGAGCATGGAAATAATAACAGTGGCATTATGATTTTCAGGTATGATCTTTGTGCAACTTGAACTTTCAACTCAAGATATGTTTTGAGGCGAGAAAAGAGTAGCACTCCTAATAATGTTGATGTTCAATATTCTTCATGTAGAATAGTCTGATGTAATGTAGAGCCATAATTCCTGAACAACATCGCTGTATAAATTAACAGACAGATTCACAATATATTATTTTTTGGATCTCAGTTCATATTTACTTCATGGCAAGTTCTGGTGATACATTTTCACAGGTGATGCTTGTGTAATAAATGTATGGTTCAAAAATGAGGAAGTGATTTTAAACATGTTTAATCAATAGGATTATCTTTGGTAGCTTTTAAAAAAATGAATATGTGTATTCAATATAAATAATCATAAAATAAAAATAAAAATAAAATAAAAATAAAAATCCCACAGGGATGGTGGGAATATTAATTAACATGACATTTGAGAGAACGGTGTGGCAAAATAAAGGTTCCTATAACCTTTGATGTAGCAGTTGCACTTGTATGAATTTATGCTTTAGCTGTACCTACATTCTTGGCATTCAGAGGCTATTTATCAGCACTGAATAAGCAAAATATCTATTAACTCCACCTAAAAGACATGAAGGTTAACCGTGCTCTGCCTTCTCCCTGTAAAACAAAATGAATGCTGATGAACTCTCAGACCTAGTGGCTGCTTTTTCTTTAGTACATCCCAACTGTGGTTCATGAATCACCTAGGGCTTTTCCTATAGTTTCTGGGTGACTCTTCAAACCCTGAAAAGAAGGAAGCTATATCTACATGTCCATTATGGAAAGATAGTTTAGGTATATTGTAAAGGTAAGCAATCTATTTATAGTATATTATATATAGAATGATCTTATTTATGTTAACAAAAAGTCTTAAATGGATATAAAATATTCTCATTTATATACTTTCTGGAAAGATATGCAAAAATTAGTCCCCAGTTTCTTGGAGGAGTGATATTGGTAGTTGTTTAGAACAAGGAGTGATTATTTATACTTTAAAAAAAGAAATTAAAAAAAATTTTTAATGATTAGAATATTTTTGTTGGTGGTATTTAAAATACTACAAAGGTGATTCTAATACCCATCCAGGCTTGAGGACCACTGTCATTAATGTAGTCAGATTTTTAGGTGAGAGTAAGAAAAATGAAAGATGTACTTCCAGAAAAATACATGTAAATTTTAGAAGGAATGGAGTAAAAGTCCAAGATATTTTTTAACAGTGTATTCTTTGAAGGAAATCAATGGGAGACACTTTTTATTCTCCTAAATTAGCATTTGTAAATGCAATAAGATATGCTTTAACATATCATTATCTAAGAAATAGGTTCATCTTAATTTCTAAAGGATTTTTAAGTATATTGAATACAGCCAGCTAGGACAGATTTTCATTATAAAGTGATACCATTATACCAATGATTGCAGGCTAATTCCCCTCTTAAAGAATCTGACCACTGACCATGCTAGATCAAGAGGGTTTAATTTCCTTTGTAAATGTTCATTCCTGCTCATTTTACATGTGAACAAGTAAAATGGTAGTTTAATAAAGCAAGAAATCATTTTTAAAGAGAGAATGTGTAAAAGCAAATGCTGTGGATTTTTGTCACAATAATTATACACTTCCCTTTACCATCATCCCCTGAAATATCTGTGTAACACCAAAAGGAAATCATGTTTTCTGATTTGTTTTCTATAACCTTTTAAATGATGCCCATGACTGTATTGACCTTTAGTGTTGGCAAGTGCACACTGGACTATTGTCTTTAGGAAATAGGTTGTAATAATAGATCCCTTTCCTCCTGTCTTATCTGACATTTTGGCATTCATCACTTTTAAAGACTGTACTGGATTTTTTTTTTTTTTTCATGAAAGCCCTACTTTTACTTGCCAGTAGTAGAGTTTGTCATTTTCCCCCATTCCCAAGGATTCTTAAGATGAATAAAAATATTAATATTAATAAAAATAGCATATTTAGATATTGCCCTCAAGTTTAAGATTATTTTATTAATTCATATAAAAACTGCTGTCAGATTTATTATCTCAGTTTTATAGGTGAAAAAAATTGGAGCTCAGATAAGTTTGTGATTTTTCCCAGCTCACATAACTATCAATGCGTATGTGCTAAGTTACTTCAGTTGCGTTCAATTCTTTGCAACCCCATGGACTCTGGGCTTCCTCTGTCCATGGGGATTTTCCAGGAAAGAATACTGGAGGGGGTTGCCATACCTTCCTCCAGTTATGACCCAGGGATTGAATCCATGTCTCTTTTGTCTCCTGCATCGGCAGGCGGATTCTTTACCATTAGCACCACCCCAGTAGTAAATGTCAAAATGGAATTCCAACCTAGGTCTATTTGATTCCAGATCTCTGCTCTTACATACCTTTTTTTTTTTTTTTTAATAAGGATGTTATCTTTGCGAAGTTCTTTGCAGTTTACCAAATATTTTTATTTATAAACATCTCATTTAGTCACACAACCTGCCAAATAAGTTAAGTGACTAGAAATAATAAGTGACAGTGCTAGGGGCTGGATCCCCTATCTATTGACTTCCAAATCTCTTCTCACAGGGATTGCCTCTAATTTAAATCCTGTTAGCATTTTACAAAGTGGACAAACTTAACATTGCCCATAAACATAGAAATTAACTGTAGCTCTGTTTTCAAGCCAGGGACAAGCAATGTTCAATAAAACCTGTATCAGAGTTGATTCAAACATTATACTTCAAGAAATAGGCAGAGGAAATTCTTGATTTGGAATTAGACACAAACTTTGGGCATGAAAGTGCTAAATGATGGGCAGTTAGGGATTTGAGCATAACCTCTGCTCACTCATAAATTCAGTTCAAATGGATGGACTTCATAAGTTACTTCGTCTGTTTGGACTGCTTTAACAAAACACCATAGACTGGGTCTCTTACAAAAAGCAAAGATCCCTTTTTATAGTGCTGGAGATTAGGAAACCCAGGTCGAGGGCACTTCTTGATTTGGTGTCAGATGAGGGTCTTTGTCAGTTTGCTTGCTAGTTCATAGACAGTCATCTATTTATTGTGTCCTCCCAAGGCAGAAGGGGAAAGTCAGCTCTCTGGATCTGAGTCTCACTTATCTGGACTCTAATCCCACCTCCCAAAGTGCCTACCTTCTAATGCTTTCACATAGGGATTAGATTTCAACATATGAATTTGGGGACAACACAGACTTTCAGTGTATAGCAATAAGTGAGTGTTGCTTCTCAGTAAGCCTAAAATATTACCAAGGAACTGCTTAGGCACTGTGACAATATGATAAAATCTTCTGTTTCTGCTTGATAAAAGTCTGATATATGGGCATTATTGTAATTTGTTTATGGGAAAGTTAAGAGTCATCAAATTATACAAGCTATGGAGTTAATATTATGCTAAATGATGCCTGAGGAAAATGAAGATAATTTTATTTTGTATTCTGGCATTCAAGGAATCTTGTCTCAATGGATTTTTTTTTTTTTTTTTGCTTTCTACAAAATACATAGTACATTTAATAAAAGGTAATTTTATAAGAACTGTTTCCAGACTGAGCTGAATTTACTACTATGACCTAGGCAATAAAATTATCCTGAATTAGATTTCTGCTTATTTCTAACTCTGGGAAAGATAGACCTTAATGATGGAACAAATGTTTAGCCCAGCAGATTAACTCTGAGTGTCCTAATGAGCCACTAATGTTCATGGGAATGCTGGACAGAGTTTAGGATAGATGCAAGAAATAAAAGCCCAATAATAGTAAAATAATTAATTTGAGGCCTGTTCTGGCCATTAAAATTCTACTTTAATAGGAAATAAAGGTAACTTACATTTTCATTTTATGCTATGATAATTTTCTAGACAGTGTAGCACCCTTGTAAAATTATATGTAGTTGCTTTTATCAGATACAAATTTGTGTGGCAATAAACCTATAAGGACCTACTTTATTAGCAAATGTCTTCTTGTAACTTTGACCTTAGAATATAAAACAAAGCACAAAGAAACTAGTAATCTTATTTTTAGTAGAATTAATAGAACACTTTTATTCAAGAACCAGTTTCACAAGAAGTTTCATAGGTCAAGCTCCCCATGTCTTTTATGTAGTAGATGGTCAATAAATTTCAATGAGTTAATTTGATTAAAAGAGGTGTGTGAGATTTTAACATTTATATAAGCATGACAAATACTTTATAGACTGTTTTTAGATAGTTTAAGTCAATCTTGTTGACTTAAAAGTGTAACATACACGAACATTAATACCATCTGTTGATACCTTTCTGAGTGAATACATATTTGCCTTAGTGCCTACCTATAAAAGTTCTTAGTTTGAGATTTAGGGGATCAAAGATTATCTATGTGAATTTACCTTGATATCATTTCTATGATGTATAATTTTTGACTTAGCTGATAGAGAAAATATGTAATATAATCTGAACTGAATTTTCATCTTTTGATTATATCCTGCATTGTGGTTTTTATTTATTTACTCAAATTATCTGTGGAAACTATTGGGGAAAAAAAATGTTTTCCTATGTGTAAAGGTTTTCATTTCACAAAGTATCAGTCAGAAATAATGTCTTAGGTCACTTAATGGGATGTTGTTCTGAAAATAATTAAAATAAGAATTAGATATGAAGAAATAGGTATGAGTCTTAAAAACTCTATGAAAACTTAAAAAGTAAATCATTGGTAATTAAGCCATTAAGAAACACCAATGTTAAGAGGATGACAAACTTGAATATTAGGTTTTAGTGCTCAGTCATGTCTGACTCTTTGTGACCCCATGGACTGTAGCCTGCCAGGCTCCTCTGTCCATGGGATTCTCCAGGCGAGAATACTAGAGTGGGTTTCCATGCCCTTCTCCATGGGATCTTCCTGACCCAGGGATTGAACCTGGGTTTCCCATACTGCCGTCAGATCCTTCACTGTCTGAGCCACCAGAGAAGCCCAAATTAGGTTTATTTAGACCAAAAATAGATCAGACTCCAGAGACACAGAAAATTATATTTAGCATGACCATGTGTATTTAAAATTCTTTGCCATACATCTTTATAAAATAACTTACCTAACTCATAGCTTCAACCATTAAGGAACATTGTGGAAAAAGATATGTTGGGAAGGGCAGATATTGTAAAAGTTTAACTGATTGAAATTTGAAATTCCCCATTTTGGTATAGACTAACCAGTACTCTTGCCTGGAGAATCCCATAGAGGGAGGAAGGAGCCTGGTAGGCTACAGTCCATGGGGTCCCAAAGAGTCAGACACGACTGAGCGACTTCACTTTCACTTTCAGGAGTAAAAAATATATTTATATCGTTTAACCCTGTGGGTTGTGTTACCAGCTTGAAAAATAGTGAAGGAGCGAAGAGATATGATTTGGAAGAATGACTAGTTCCTTTTTTTTTTTTTTTTTAATCAGATGGTTCCAGAGGTCTGGAATTCATGAGAGAGATCTTGACTATATGTATAAATCATCATGTTATAAACATGATAACAGATGACTGCAAAAACATTAGATCAGGCAGAGGGGGAAAATCAGCAGTCATATGTCCTTTGCATTGACATAATGAATGAAATTTTAATGCTATAGACAAGAAAAAATACTGAGATCATATCAATAAAGGATTCATTTAATCTGTCTGGGAGGAATTAAGGAAAATTTCATATAGATGACAACATTATGACCAAAAGCTTGGTCCTAAAAGATTAATTAAATCTTGTAGTGGTAGTATAGGGCTAAAGGGAGATTAATGTTCTGTGAGTTGATGCCCTGACGTTTTTGAGACTAAGTACTCATCAAAATTTTGAAAGTGATGAATCAATGTTATATCAGACAGTCTTGGGAGTAATGTGATTCCCTGGACTATAAGAAAGTCTCCTCTTAGTCATTTCTTTATCTCCATTATTTCATAGCTTTTGTCTGGACTGATTTATAGAGAGACAAAAGTTTCATTTTCCAGTTAAAAGTTAGGCTTAAGTGTGAAAATGTCTGGTTAACATACAGATATGAATAAATATACATCTTGAAACCTGTTATCTCTCATTTTGGGGAAAGGGATTAGAAAGTTAGAAGATGTAGGTGCTAAAGGAAATTATATCCTAAGTGGGGGAATACAATAAAAAGAGAGGGCTAAAGGCATTGAATTTCACCTCAAAATTTTGTCATAAAATGCTATAGTTATACTCAGGAGATGTAGACAAACAGAAAATGTTAAAAGGTCCTTCATGACCTATACTAATTGCATTCACTTCTGAAAACCTTATTAGTTTAGAATGATAAAGGAGAACATGAAAGAAGAGACTTATAATAGACATTACAGGATAGATGAGGTTCTAAAATATAATAAATACAATGTGGATATTTTAGAAAAATTTATCATTAATGGCTCAATTTAATAAGAATATTCATGAAAGACAGAAAAAAATGTCAATTACCAGTCATATTGGAAGGTTGCAGATGAAAAATCTGGAAAGTAGTTGAAAGTGAAAAGTGAAAGTTATTTGCACTCTTTGTGATTCCATGGGCTATATATAACCTGCCAGGCTCCTCTGTCCCTGGAATTCTCCAGGCAAGAGTACTAACTAGAGTGAGTTGCCATTTCCTTCTCCAGAAGATCTTCCTGACCCAGGGATTGCACCCAGGTCTCCTTCATGTCAGGCAGATTCTTTACCAACTGAGGTACTAGGGAAGCCCAGAAAGTAGTTAGAGGTCATATTATAAAATATCTTTAATTCTGAATAATGACTATGAACTTAATTCTGTGGCAATGAAAAGCTATTTGATGACATTAAGCACAAAATTGCATAATCAATGTAGAATTTTAGAATAATTAATTAAATAAAAGTGCCTAGAATGGTGGTAAAATGGAAACTCTGTAAGTTCTCTAATGGCAAAGGGGCCTTATTGATTTGAGAGCAGTAAGTTTTTATTCATATGAACATTTGGACTTTGTTAAGCAATTTTATAGTACCAGTGAATATAGGTAGGTGTGTTGAATTGTTTCCAAAATCCAATTGACATGTAAGTTGTAATTATTGCTTGAGTGATTATTGAGAAATATTTGGCTACATATAATACACTGTTTTACAAAGAGTTTAATTAGTATAGGCTTTATTCCTCTAACTGAAAAAAAAAGAAGCATTCTCTTGCTATACATCTTCAACTGTTATTTTTACTGATCATGAATCACTGTGTATTATTGATTTGTATTTACCCATAAAACTCTGATTTTCTATCTATTTGTTTCAGTCCATTTTTGTATTGTGTGAAATTCTCCACCAAGTTGGTTTATGTAACTTTAGTGCTCATAAAGCTGGGTTTTAGGAGACTCAGATTCCCCAAGTAAATAATCTGATGACCTCTTGCTTGCCTTTGAATTTAATCCTGTACTGTGGCTACTTTGTATTCAGTTTTCTGCACTATAGACTAAGCCTCAAAGGAGCCAGAGTGGACAAAGCGAACCTCACTGAAGTATGCTCTAGGATATAGGTATGGCTTTCAGTTCAGCGTCCTTTCTGCTCTCTATGGAACACTAATTCACAAGATTAATCTTGAATACCATGTTCAGAGACAAATCAGTTTTGGAATACCTATGGATTACCACTATGGCAGAGCCCTTATTGACATTAATATACTAAATGCTCTGAGAGTCCCTGCAATAAGGAAACCCAATTATTTTAATTAGTTTTTATACACACAAATAGTTCCATGTAACCCATTTTGGAAAATGCTTATTTTACTTCATAAGGCAGACGAGGTTTTCAGAGACCAAGTCCTTATAAGCAGTTGGTAGCAGAATAAAAACCATAGCTCATGTTTTCAGATTTTATTTTCAAGTCCTTTTTCCTAGGCTGTGTTACTACAAATCTCAGATGCTCTGCAGTGAGAATTTAGACCAAGTAAACTTTGCTGACCATTAAGATGCACAGAAGGTAAAACAGGGATATTTCCTGCTGATGTACCTGACATGTACTGACAGAGAATTTCACAAAGCCTGTATAGCTTTTGAAGTATCAGTGTTAAAAAAAAAAAAAAAAAGAATTGATTTTCCTTTTTATGTTGACTGTTAAAGCAAATTTTTACTAGTCAAGTTACTTATTTCTTATTATTTTTTTGATGTATAGAAAGGGTTCTTCACCACCTTTAGAGTATCTGCAGCTTTAGCAATAAATATGCTTAAAAGAGAAATAGAAAGTTGCAAATTTAATTTTGTAAGAGGATAGTCCTTCACCATTACTACTTAAGGTTGGTGATGTGTTTTTCATACCCTTTAATAAACTTTGATATGATATATGGATTGTTGTTTAATCTTTAAGTTATGTCCTATTGTTTGGTACCCCATGAAAGCTAGTCCACCAGGCTCCTCTGTCCATGGGATTTCCTAGGCAAGAATACTGGAGTGATTGCCATTTTCTTCTCCAGGGGATCTTCCCAACCCAGGGATCAAACCTGTATCTCCTGTGTCTCCTGCACTGGCAGGCAGGCTTTTTCCCACTGAGCCACCAGGGAAGTCCATGATATATCGGTAATTTATGTCATTGATAATTATGCTGAAAGAAGATTTATTCAATTAGTAACCTGTTCAATAATAGTTCAGCACTGGGTAGATGTCAGAAACTGTGTTAGGCTCTTTTAATATATTGGCAGCAAAAACCCTTATTCTCAAGGAGCTGGCAATCAAGTTTATATTGTGAAGCCATATTCAGTATGGAGATAATCAGAAAATAAAAGATCAATTTGTTGATATTATTTGATGGCGCAAACTACTCAATGTTAGCACTGCCTTCTTAAAATATGTACTTATATTCTTGTGATATACTTGGTTTCCTGGTAAACTCAAATGAAAAGAAATGGACATTAATACTGTCTTTAGCAAGTCTTCATTTATTGAAACAGAGCAAGTGTCCTGTATAGACATTATGTGAATATACCAAAGTATGATTTCTTTATAAGCCCTTTCTTTCCTAGGCAACAGCACAGTTAACTAAAGGTGATGTATCTGTAGAAACTAAATTTCATGCTCTCAACCACAACAAACAAAAGGGACTCACATCAAAGATGTGTCTGTACCATTGCTGACATTTAGTGAGGTTTGGATATTTTAACAAACATGATTTTAATAATTCCCAGTGCTAAACTGCTAAAGCAGATGACTGATCTAGAGCAACTCTCAAATGACCAATACTGGTTCATTTGGGAGAGTAAAGACCTGGACTGTGTTTATGGTCCCTGGGGTACCAGTTCAGTCACTCAGTCATGTCCGAATCTTTGTGACCCCATGGACTGAAGCACGCCAGGCCTCCCCTGTCCATCACCAACTCCCAGAGTTTACTCAGACTCATGTCCATTGAGTGAGTGATGCCATCCAACCATCTCATCCTCTGTCATCCCCTTCTCTTCCTGCCTTCAGTCTTTCCCAGCATCAGAATCTTTTCAAATGAGTCACTTCTTCACATCAAGAGGCCAGAGTATTGGAGTTTCACCTTTAGCATCAGTCCTTCCAGGGAACACCCAGGACTGATCTCCTTTAGGATGGACTGGTTAGATCCTTGCAGTCCAGGGGACTCTCAGGAATCTTCTCCAATACCACAAACAAAAGCAACAATTCTTCAGCTCTCAGCTTTCTTGATAGTCCAACTCTCACAACCATACATGACTACTGGAAAAACCACAGCTTTGACTAGATGGACCTTTGTTGGCAAAGTAATGTTTCTGCTTTTTAATATGCTCACCAACAAGTGACCAAGCAAAAGTTTGAAAGTCTATGTAAGATACATGTTTATAAGTGAATAGAACCATTCCACTGTTTCTTCCTTTGTTTTGTTGGGAAGCCTGTTTAACCTTTGGTCAAGGCTGCCTTCAGGGAGTTAGCAGTCTGTTATATCAGGTGATTCCAGAGCCCTGAGTTCACTCTCATTTGTATATATAGGCTAAGGACATAGCAATGTTAATTTTCAAGATAGTATCCACTAATGAACTGTGGTGTTGGAGAAGACTCTTGAGAGTCCCTTGGACTGCAAGGAGATCCAACCAGTCCATTCTGAAGGAGATCAACCCTGGGATTTCTTTGGAAGGACTGTTGCTAAAGCTGAAACTCAGTACTTTGGCCATCTCATGCGAAGAGTTGACTTATTGGAAAAGACTCTGATGCTGGGAGGGATTGGAGGCAGGTTGAAAAGCGGATGACAGATGATGAGATGGCTGGATGGCGTCTTGGACTCGATGGACGTGAATCTGAGTGAACTCCGGGAGTTGGTTATGGACAGGGAGGCCTGGCATGCTGTGATTCATGGGATCGCAAAGAATCGGACTTGACTGAGCGGACTGGAACTGAACGGAACTGATGTAAGAGCAATTACTTTCAATACAGTAGTTGTTTTTGTTGCCTCCTCCCACCCTTTTGTTACTGGGTTCTTGGGCCCAGGAAAAATTGACCATGGCCTAACAAAAAGCTGTTGTTTTTTAAAAAATTTCCTGGCCACATTTAGGCACTTTCCTGTAACATATTAGGAAAGAAGAGCTACTCAGTGACATATAGGTAAACTGAAAGATTCTTTAGAAAATTATAGTTTCTATTAGTCTGCAGAGTCTGATGGAAAGGGCAAGGAATTTGGAATCAGTTGGACCTTGAGTTCAAATTCCTGCTCTTACTATTTCTAGTTTTTAACTTTGAACTGTTAATTTCCTTAAGATTCATCTTATTCTGTAAAATATAGCAACAGCAGCAACTTCTATAAAGTACTTTTGAATATTTGATTAGTGTTTAGAATATCACTGATGATGAAAAGATTGTAATCATCACTTGATCATCTACTATCTATGACTGACAGATATAAGACTGAATACTTTTTATTAGAATTCATTGTATCTTGCACTGTGTATTTTCACAAATGTGCTTATATGGATTTTTATTTCTAACATCTTTGTTCTTTCAATTTCCTTTCTGTAAGTGAAAAAAGCATAGATTGTCAAAAATGATGATTATTCCAACACTTCCCTCATCCTCAATTTAATTCTCATTAGTTCTGAAGTTATTATCTATGTGAATTATCCCAGTAATTGCTTAGGTCAGCGAGGTTTTTATAAGAGTCTTCCATTTTATTTAGGCTTATATCCAAACAATTTTAAAATAATCTCATTCAACTTTTCAAAGCCTAAATTTATGAACTGTATTGTATGGTGTCTCAGGAAGATAGAAAAGTTGGAAACATGATAATCAGTATGCAGTAAATCAATTTATGTAAAAGCCCTTTTTCTTAAAAAAAGTAAATTATTGATTAGATGCTAAAGAAGCTTTAAAACAAAAATGTTAGTTGCCTGAAGACAGACTTTGAATACATTTTTAAAAAATAAAATTGTTGCCAATTAAGTGATGCCTACTAGTTGAACAATGACCAGGGAGGGAGTTTGTGATTTCCAGTTTCAAGAGATGCACAAGATCATCTATTTGGTCAGCTTTATCTCTAATTAAAGCCTTCTGTATATAAGTAGTAAACTAAAGGATGAATATTTAGAAACATCAAAATCCAGTGAGATTAAAAGGAGGAAGATTGGGGATGCTATTAAAAGTTCCCACTTTACATGCATCTAGTTCTTATAAAAAGAATATGATTGAGCACTGATGAAACTATATTTTTCTGTTGATTCTCCTTCTCCAATAAAATCTTCTGAAAGGCTTACATCCTTACATCATCACCTCTCCACTGAAACTTCTCTCAGTAATGCTACTGAGAAATGATCATCTAGGTCCTCATAAATTTTTCAGTCCCTCTTTTGACTTCTTCATAATGTTAGAGAATTAAAAAATAAAGAATATCCCTTCTTGGTTAAACTTTCCTTGGCTTTCATGTTTGAATATGTTTTTTTCCTTTTATTCTCAATACTACAATATTCAATATCTCCAAGTTTCTGTCCTTTCCCTCACCTATTCCCATAGGTGGCTCAAGGGTAAAGAATCTGCCTTCAGTACAGGAGATGTGAGTTTGATCCTTGGGTTGGGAAGATCCCCTGGAGTAGGAAATGGCAACTCACTCCAGTATTATTGACTGGAAAATGCCATGGACAGCAGAGCCTGGCAGGCTACAGACCATGGGGTCATGTGAACTGGACACGACTTAGCAACTAAACCACCACCACTACCAGCAGCATGATCATACTCACATAAACTGTAAAAAAATCTCCAAGTATTCCTCTTTCCCAGTCACTGCATTTATAATTATGTGTTGACCATTTCCTCTTAGTGATGCCAACAGTGCCTCAAAGGCAGCATCTTAAAGTACTTTATTACCTCTGCCCTCAAGCCAAGTCCTTATTCTAATTTCCCTAGAGTTAATAGTATTTTTATTTTTTGAGATATGTAAATCCATACAGTTAGAAAGAATGCCATCTGTTTGCTCTGTTTTGTTTTTTTTTTTTCCAAATTTGATCTCTCATCTCTTTCAAGACCAAAATTTCTACCTTGACCATGACCCCCTATCTATCTTTTCCTTTGAATTTTCTTTGTTGACAAGTCAGTCAAGACTGTCACAACTTCAGGCTAAGATCATAGCTTCTAACTAAATAGTCTGCTTGCCTTAAGAATCCTCATCTCAATTCAGACTACACAAGGAGGATTTATGCTTTCCTTTTTTAATCCTCTTTGGACATTTTACCTATGTGCATTATATTGCCCATCACAGTATATCTTTATGATCTGTTTACCCCTGTGTCTCCTTGCTGTTCTGGGAATTTCTAGAATTTCTGGACCGTATATTTCCAACTCCGTATCCCTTGTCAAAAGTGGTGAAAACAAGTAGGGAGCTTAATAACTTCTTGTGGAGAATGATTGAATGACTGAAGATGGAACATTTAAAGTACTTCTGATTCTCCTCCCTTGGGAAAATTATTAATAGCTCTGAAGCCTATTTTTTCAGTATAAAAAGGGATAATAATATATATTTCAGAGAATTATAATGCATAGAACATATGAAATCACTTAGCTTACTATCTAGTTCATATGATATAATAATATAATAAAAAATCCTCCTCTCTAACTCCTTCAAGGATATCCCTTATCTACTCTAAAACATCTTTACTACTGAAATTGTTCCAAAATTCACTGGTCAGCATCTGAAATCATCTATCATTCACCTCCAGATGAATTTTGGAACTTTATTCTCCACTTTTCTCATACACTCCTATTCAATCATATCAGATTGCACGCTCCACTAAACCCCATTTCCTATTTTGTACTTCTTTCCCTGTGCTTCTCTTGTTCTCTCATGCCGAGAACTGTTCTGTTGACAACGCTGATTCATCCCCTTTTCTAACTCTCTAAACCTCTATATCTCTAGGTAGTTTTCCTAATTCTTCTAATGCAGTGAGATACCATTGCAACTCTGTTAAAGTTCTGTAAACCATTAAGTGTCTTAGAGCACTTCTATCACATCTGTCCTGGTATAAATATTTTGCATATCCTCCATTGTTGATCCTAAGCTTATTCAAAGCAAGGAGTTTTTGTTTTGCCTTTTACTTTATTGAAGAAATTGAAATGGAAATTGACTCAGACTATCTCAAAATAAAAGTCTTGAATTCATTTTGAGGTGTGGCTATTTCTCAGTAACATTAGACAGGTATATCTCAGTTTCACCTTGTTTGCTGTCAAACACAAAGTGGAATTTAATTGGTGGTTATATTGGTGATTTGCCTGCCATAGCTGCCTGCCCATTAGTAGCTGATTGGGATGATCACCTGATTTCACAAGGGTCACTAAGCATCTGTTAGATAATGATGACTTTCAGTCACTGCTCAGGATGAAAGACAAATGTTTCTCATTATTTATAAGACAATTTGAAGTTTGGCAAAAATCAAAAGTATACTTTGCCAAAAAATAGTTTCCTTTAATTATTGGACTCATCTGTGTTTCAAAAGAAATTAAATCCATTCATTATATGTAAATCCGTAAAATGTCACTTTAAAATCTATTAGTTCTCCAGAAAGTCCTATATTTATTTTACAATCCATCTTTTTTTAAATTTTGTAATAAGTATGTAAAATATAAGGTAGACCTTTTATAATTGTGCAGTGTTGATTTGAAATCCTGAAAACATACTTATGATAAACTGGTATTTTAAGGAAAATAGAAAGATATATTAGCTTCTTTCAAAAGCTCATAATTGGAGAAAAAAAGATTCATGTGTAAATATAGTATGACATCCATGAAGTCCTTTTGAATAAGAACTGAGTTGTGGTGAACTACAACTCAGGAGACAAGCAAGCCAGGGAACAATAGTCCTGTATGTTCAATATTGACCGTGAAGACAATTGTGAAATGTTAGTAACAGAAAAGGCAGTAAGGAAAGTGTGGCTGCATTTCTAACATGATTTTTACAAGGCAGTTTGTGCTTAACTAACTTGCTGGGATGCTTAAAAGAAACACACTGTGAAAAGAAATGTGGATATAGTGCAGTTCAATTTTCATAAAAGATTTTGACAGCTTTACATGAGAGATTAATAGCTTAAGGTAGAGAATTGTAGAGTAAACGCTAAGAAGTGTCTTACATAGAAACCATTTCAAGAATAAAACAGGGTCTTTGAATATGAAATAATAAAAAGAATTTCAAATGTAGTAACCCTTAAAATTATAGGGGGTACCAAACTTAAAATCTCTAATTTTAGAAAACACTCAATTTCCATTCTTCTTCATGTCTTTCTCTAATTTATCATGACCATGTATTTATTACATTTAATTATGTTCCCGGGTATTTATTATGTTAACTACAGATTATACTAAAAGCAACTGCTAGTGTGTTTGCACAAAAATGCAGATACATTTAAGGAGAGTGAGTGATACATTTATCTTTTGCTGAGAAATGAAAGGCTTACTGGAGGAAGAACATAAATATGGATATTATTTAGCCAAGATGTCAGTAGATCATCAAGTAAAAAATTAAAACTTATCTTTATATGTGTAAGGACAACAATTAAAAATATCATATTGTTCTAATTAAATCAGGACCAAATGAGCAAGGTTTTTCATGTTTACCAAAGATTTGTTCATTTATTTAGTTTTCTTTATGCCTTCACGTTACTATCTACTTAACCCAGCTTGAACATTTTTCTCATGTTCCAGAAATTTGAAAAAAAGATACTGTGATTGTGAGTGGCTTCCATTGGTTTTTCTGAGACAAATAGGAGTTTGTTCTACTTTCATCAAAGCTAGAAGTTAGCCTCACTGAGTGATATAGATAGTATCACCATACTTATACTATAGTATCACTGTATTTTTACCTACACAGGTAGGTAAAAACAAACTTGAGAGACAGTGGGTATTCCTGTTTGCTACAAATGATATATTCCATTTTGAAACCATAGAGGAAATCCAGAGATTTGTGTGTGTGTTTCAGTTAAGAATAATCAGCCGCAAAAGCTCCAAAGTACAGTGGGAATAGGGTGAATGCCACTGTTTCTTCTTGTACTAATACTTAACCTACTCTGGACTATTTGTACCCTTTTGGTGTATCCAGAAGAATGCAATTTCTTCTCTTTTATAGAACATTTGCACAATCTCTTATTTCAGGTATTATTCAGGTATTATATTATTCAATACATACACATATGCTTTTTTACACACTGACTGTGTAATAGTGCTGCAAGCATGCATGCTAAGTCACTTAAGTCCTGGTCCGACTCTGTGAGACCCTATGGACTGTAGCCTGCCAGGCTCCTCTGTCTGCGGAATTCTACAGGCAAGAACCATATTGTGCTTGTTACTGGTCATCATAGTGAATAAGTCAGTCAGGTCTTTGACAGTTTAGCAGGGGTAATATAATCAAGCAAGAGATTTTACTGTGCAGGGCAATAAAGCAAGATAGTTAACACACCGGAGGCAATGCAAGCTTTAGGAAAGGTCCCTTAAAACAGTCTAGGGGCATGGAGCAGACGTCACGGAGGGCTTTTCAAGAAATGACACCTAAGGCGAGGTGTTTAAGTCTTATCACCTGGGACATTTCAGTTAATCTTCACAAAATACCTTCTTCAAGTACATATTGCTCTCCTCATTTTAAAGAACCAAATGTGAAAGCTTAGAAAAATTAAGCAGTCCCCACATTCCTAAGGCTAGTCAACATCAGTAACTGTGATTCCACCCCACGCTGTTCTGAATTCAACGTAAATTTACCTTAGAGAAACCATATGAATAGTTTCCCCATATTTCAGTTCATCTGTTTTTAGAGAACATTATAGTGATGGCTTTCTTCTTTACTCTTCAGATTTGATTTTTATAGTAACTCAAGCAAGTAGTGACTAATATCACAAGAGTTCTGACCTTGGGAGATGATTCAGTCATGGAGTTAGGAAAATATGTAGCAGTCTAGTAAGGAGAAAGTCATGGCTGGAATTTCAGCTTTTCCTAAATCACAGTGGAATTTTAGATTCCTTGGAGGCACTTGCTTTCCTGAGCCAGCCAGGCACTGAGATACGTATGACAGGGTCAGCTGTTCATTAGATGAGACGACTGGATGGATCCTGTAGCAAGAGAAGGATTAATATTTGTAGAGTTTCTGTAGTTTCTGTAAAGAAAGCACTCAGATGAAAATAATAGAAATTATATGTTGGTTACATATTCAGATTCTGCTATCCTTTACTATTCTTGTACTTATAAATATTCATTTTCATTTCTTATGCATTTTACAATGAATATGTCTCTCTCTCCCTTCTCTCACAACACACACACACATGCACAAAACACAATTTTGAAGCACACAGATACGTCTTGAAGCAGCAAAGATTTAACGATAATGAAAGAACTGGTCATGGAGAAAAAATAAAGTATTTTAGAGTTCTGAGAAGGAAAATAAACTGAAGAGACTAACAACACATATTTAAAATACATAGGTATTGGCTAAATTTTTCAAATGTGTTTTAGTGTTGAGTAAACAAAAATAATAATTGCACTCAGAATATTTAGCAAATTAAGACATTCTTATCAGTGGTTTTAAGAGACTAGTTAATTATTTTTAATTTACTGATAAACAGATAATTTTGATGTAGCTGGGCTCAAGTTTCCAGAGACTTTAAGTGTACACTTGAAATAGAAAGAAGTGAGACTCTTTAAGCAATTATTCAACCAGTCCATATTCTTCATGAAGAATATTTTCAGGGCACTACAGGCAACCTGTAAACTAATATTCTAATAATTCTTACATAGATTCAATTATCTATTTTTCCTTTACCTAGGTAGATAGAGCCTAGGAAAAAGTTGGAGGAAACTATGCTGATAGCTTTAAATAAGTAGTTAAATTATTTAATAGTGGGAAAAGATACAAAATATAGCATGCCAGGTATCAAAAAGTTTCAAACTATGATATAAATGTCCTTAGGCTATATGAGGACTTTAAAAGCCCTTATAGGAATATATAATTTTTAAAATAAATTTTTGACTTAAATTTTCATATGTGTTCTTATGTAAAATTGGCCTGCCAGAGAGTATAGATCTGAGAGAATTGTTTCCAATTCCTACCTCTTGCTTTTGCACTCATCTTTTGCTAAATCTCTCAGACATACAGAATCATATCATGAAGCATAGTTCAAAGTATAAAAATTAAAGGAAATGAAACAAAGAGACTCTATAAAATATTGATGTTCTCTTGATCCATGCATGTTGCTGAAATGACATTATTTCATTCTTTTTTATGGCTGAGTAATATTCCATTGGGTCAGGAAGATCCTCTGGAGGAGGAAATGGAAACCCACTCCAGTATTCTTGCCTGGAAAATTCCAAGGACAGAAGAGCTTGACAGGCTATAGTCCACAGGGTCACAAAGAGTTGAACACAACTGAGGGACTGTACCACATCTTCTTTATTGATTCATCTATTGATGGACATTTAGTTTGCTTCCATGTGTTGGGTTATTGTAAGTAGTGCTGAAGTGAACATTGAGATGCCTGTATCTTTTCAAATTAGAGTTTTATAAAACTGGAAGTGGGATTGCTTGATCATTAGGTAACTCAGTTTTTATTTTCTGAGGAACCTCCATATTGTTTTCCATAGTGGCTATGCCAAATGACATTTCCACCAACACTATAGGAAGGTTCCAAAAAGAGATTTATTATAAAACACCTCTTGACCCATAACTATCCTAACTCTAGGAACCACCTACTGTCTTCTTGGCCATAAGGTACCTCATTGTCTTTGGAACAGAATGCAAATTCTTATGTAATGGGCCATAAAGCTTTACATGATCTAATCTCTGCACTCTTTTCTACAATCTTGAGAAAGAAAAATGGAGCTGGAAGAATTAGGCTCCCAGACTTCAGACTCTACTACAAAGCAACAATAATCAAAACAGTATGGTACTGGTACAAAACAGACTTAGAGCAATGGAACAGGATAGAAACCTCAGCATCAAATTCATACATTTTTGGTCAATTAATCTACAACAGAGGAGGGAACAATATACATTAAAGAAAAGAGTCTTTTCAATAAGTCGTGCTGGAAAAACTGGACAGCTACATGTAAAATAATGAAATTAGAATGTTCTCTTAACACCAAACACAAAGAATAAACTCAAAGTGAATTAAAGACCTAAGTGTATGACCGGATGCTATAAAACTCTCAGAAGAAAACACAGGAAGAATACTCTTTAACATAAATCACAGTAATTTATTTTTGGATACACTTCCTACAATAATGAAAATAAAAACAAAAATAAATAGACCTAAATAAGCTTTTGTACTTCAAATGAAACCATAAACAAAACAGATCACAGATTGAGAGAAAATATTTGCAAACAATAAAATCAACAAAGGATAAATATCCAATATATACAAATAGCTCATGCAACTCAGTATCAAAAATACAAACAATCCAATCAAAAATGAGCAGATCTAAATAGATATTTATCTGAAGAAGACATAAAGTGAAGTCACTCAGTCGTGTCCCACTCTTTGAGACCCCATGGACTGTAGCCTAGCACGCTCCTCCGTCCATGGGATTTTCCAGGCAAGAGTACTGGAGTGGGTTCCCATCTCCTTCTCCACAGGATCTTCCCAACCCAAAGACTGAACCTGGGTCTTCCTCATTGTAGACAGATGCTTTACTATCTGAGCCATCAGGGAAGATATAGAGCCCTAGAAGACATAGAGATGGCCAAAAACCCATGAAAAGATGCTCCACAACACTAATTATGACAGAAATGTAAATCAAAACTACACTGAAGTATCACCTCACACCAGTCAGAATGGCCATCATCAAAATGTCTACAAACAGTAAATGCTGTAGAAGGTATGGAGAAAAGGGTACCCTTCTACATTGTTTCTGGGGGTGTAAATTGTTATAACCACCGTACAGAACAGTATTAAAGTTCCTTTACAAACTAAAAATAGTTACCATGTGATCCAGAAATCCCACTCCTAGGTGTGTATCTGGATAAAACTGTGACTTGAAAAGATACATGTGCACCGGTGTTTACTGCAGCACTGTTTAAAATAGGCAAGACATGGAAGCAACCTAAATGTCTATTGTAAGAAGAATGGATAAAGAAGATGTGTTGTGTGTGTGTAAAATGTAATATTACTCTCATAAAAATGAAATAATGCCATTTGCAGCAACATGGATGGACCTAGAGATTACCACAGTAAGTAAAGTAAGTTAGACAAAGACAAATATCATAGTATGTCACTTATATGTTGAATCTAACAAGATGATACTGACAAATTTGTTGCAAAGCAGAAACAGACTCAGAGACTTTGAAAATAAACTTATGGAGAACAAAGGGGAAAGGTTGGGGAGCAGATCAATTAGGAGTTTGGGACTGACAAATATACACTACTTTATATGATGGTCATAGCATCTGGTCCCATCACTTCATGGGAAATGGAGAAACAGTGGAAACAGTGTCAGACTTTATTTTGGGAGGTTCCAAAATCACTGCAGATGGTGATTGCAGCCATGAAATTAAAGGACGCTTACTCCTTGGAAGAAAAGTTATGACCAACCTAGATAGCATTTTCAAAAGCAGAGACATTACTTTGCCGACTAAGGTCCGTTTAGTCAAGGCTATGGTTTGTCCAGTAGTCATGTATGAATGTCGGAGTTGGACTGTGAAGAAGGCTGAGTGCCGAAGAAAGATGCTTTTGAACTGTATGTTGGAGAAGACTCTTGAGAGTCCCTTGGACTGCAAGGAGATCCAACTAGTCTATTCTAAAGGAGATCAACCCTGGGATTTCTTTGGAAGGAATGATGCTAAAGCTGAAACTCTAGTACTTTGGCCACCTCGTGTGAAGGGTTGACTCATTGGAAAAGTCTCTGATGCTGGGAGAGATTGGGGGCAGGAGGAGAAAGGGACGACAGAGGATGAGATGGCTGGATGGCATCACTGACTCTATGGACATGAGTCTGAGTGAACTCTTGGAGATGGTGATGGACAGGGAGGCCTGGCATGCTGCGATTCATGGGGTCTCAAAGAGTTGGACACGACTGAGCGACTGAACTGAACTGAACTAATGGTCAACAAGGACCTACTGTATAGCACAGGAAGTTTTACTCAATATTTTATATAAACTATATGGGAAGATAATCTAATAAAGAATGTGTTTAAGTATATGAATAACTGAATCACTGCTGTACACTTGAAACTAACACAACATTTTTCATCAACTATACTCCAATATAAATAATATTATAAAAATAAAACATTGGTGTCAATGTTGATAACAATAATTCTAATCTGCTAAATTCTATTATAATTTAGGCAATTTCGAATTTGCTTTCAACACACCTTCATGAACACCTATATGAATGTATAATAGCGTGGTAAAAGATACAGATTTGGTAACAAGGGCAACCCACTCCAGTACTCTTGCCTGGAAAAATCCAATGGATGGAGGAGCCTGGTGGGCTGCAGTCCATGGGGTCGCAGCATCTTCACTTTCACTTTTCACTTTCATGCACTGGAGAAGGAAATGGCAACCCACTCCAGTGTTCTCGCCTGGAGAATCCCAGAGACAGGGAAGCCTGGTGTGCTGCCATCTATGGGGTCGCACAGAATCGGACACAACTGAAGCGATTTAGCAGCAGCAGCAGCAGTGCTTTTGATGATAGATTATTATAATCATATTACTCAGTTGGAGTTAAGAAAATGGAATGGCATCACTATAACCAGATTCTTTCCATTTCATAGTTTTATTTAAGAAAACAAAATTTCCCAGAATTGATCTACACTCTATTTCATATAAGCAAATGGTATCCTCATTTGTGCAAGAAAGTTTATCTCTGTGTCTATAGATAAAACCAACTCATTAAGATATCCATGATTAATTATGTAAAATTTAAAAATTCAGTATTTATAAAAATGTATTATATAAAACTTGTTCAATGGTATATTATTAATGACTGCAGATGGTGACTGCAGCCATGAAATTATGACCAACCTAGATAGCATATTATGCACACACATTAGTTTGCCAACAAAGGTCCATCTAGTCAAAGCTGTGGTTTTTCCAGTAGTCATGTATGCATGTGAGAGTTAGACTATAAAGAAAGCTGAGCACCGAAGAATTGATGCTTTTGAACTGTGGTGTTGGAGAAGATTCTTGAGAGTCCCTTGGACTGCAAGGAGATCCAACCAGTCCATCCTAAAGGAAATCATTCCTCAATAGTCATTGGAAGGACTGATGTTGAAGCTGAAACTCCAATACATTGGCTGCCTGATGCAAAGAACTGACCCACTGGAAAAGACCCAGATGTTGGGAAAGATTGAAGGCAGGAGAAGGGGATGACAGAGGATGAGATGGTTGAATGGCATTACTGACATGAGGGACATGAGTTTGAGTAGGCTTTGAGAGTTGGTGATGGACAGGGAGGCTTGGCATGCTGCAGTCCAAGGTGTCACAAAGAGTCAGACATGACTGAGCAATTGAACTGAACTGAACTGAATGATTATAAAAATAAATTTCTCCATAATATTTTTACTTAGATCCTTACAGTCATAAGAATTTTTATAGCCAATTTACATATTTAATTATACTGTAGAAGATAAGGTATCAATAATAGATTTTAAAATTAGATTAGGATCAAATTATGTGGCAAAAGTAGATTAAAAATATGAGTTTAAGGAGAAAGAGAAACAATGTAGCATTTTTTTAAAGATAGAGCTTGTTCTTTTTAATTTTTTAAATTACTTGTATCACTGTTATGTAGATTCTTGGATGCATTTAAAAGTGAGAATTAACACATTCAAAGTGAGGATTAACATTTTTATTTTAATATATCCATGTTTATAGTAATCAGAAATTATAATTTTTGCAAAGAACTTAGCTTATGATAAAAAATTTAGTTGACATTTTAAAAGCATGCAATACTTTACATAGTGTAGAAAATCATTTTATGGATCATAAAAGCAAAAAGAAAGCAATTGCTCACCTTTACTTCATCATCCTGAGTTTGGGAAGATCGCTGTACTCATGCAATCTGCAAATAGAGATGCATAACCATGTCCTAGAGTTATGAGGGAAATTAACTCATAAAACCTTATAATAATTACAAAGTATTTATATACATATTTTGCCTTAAAACTTTATAAATCTATCTCTTGTTCACAGTCTCATTTAATCTTTAACCAAAATAGGAATTACTTAGTATAAATGGTGCTATCTCCATTTTGCAAATATGTGAGTAATGCTTTAATAGTTACTTTTGAGTTGGGTTTACTTGCCCAAAGTAATTGCTAATAAACCAGAGAGTTGATATCTAAAACATAAGTTTTATGTTTCAATATAACTTTTTAAAAGGTAGTAACACTGAAGCTCTCTTTTTCTTAACATGTTCTGCCTATATAAGATGAGGAAATACAAATAAAAAGGAAAAGCTTGTTCGGAAGTTCAAGGAAGGTAAAATAGGAGGGAGCACTTTAAGGTATGACCTCCATGTATGTAAAATTATTTCTCATGAACTAGTCCCAGGATGACAATGTAGATAAGTAACATTTTGCTCTATCAAGCCAGAACTCCGGATGCCTCTTTTTTCTTCCTTTAAATTATATTTCACAGCATAAGGGATTTTGGTCATTGAGATGGTGGTAGTTTGTTTTGTTTTAAGCATCAAGTTAACTGTAGGAAGGTGATTGATGATAACTACCCTTAATTACACACTTCAGTTCAGTTCAGTCACTCAGTCGTGTCCAACTCTTTGCAACCCCATGAATCGCAGCACACCAGGCCTCCCTGTCCATCACCATCTCCCAGAGTTCACTCAGACTCATGTCCATAGAGTCAGTGATGCCATCCAGCCATCTCATCCTCTGTCGTCCCCTTCTCCTGCCCCCAATCCCTCCCAGCATCAGAGTCTTTTCCAATGAGTCAGCTCTTCGCATGAGCTGGCCAAAGTACTAGAGTTTCAGCTTTAGCATCATTCCTTCCGAAGAAAGCCTAGGGCTGGTCTCCTTTAGAATGGACTGGTTGGATCTCCTTGCAGTACCAGGTACATTTAACAAACATCGTAACAATCTTGTCAAATAATTTTAAAATCCAAATTTATAGATGAGAAAACTAATTCACATTAATTTGTCCTACGTTCCACTGCTAGTACACAAGAAATTAACATTTGGACTCCAACATTGGTAAAGACTCTGCCTGCCAATGCAGGAAACGCAGAGACATGAGTTCCATCATGTGTCAGAAAGATTCCCTGGAATATATAGTGGAAACCCACTCCAATATTCTTGTCTAGAAAGTTCCTTGGACAGAGGAGCCTAGCAGACTGTGCAGTCCATAGGGTCACAAAGAATCAGACATGACTGAGCATGCACGTGTGTGCGTGTGCACACATGTATGTGTGCACACACACACAACAACATTTGATCACTCTGCTACGCTGCCTCTCAAAGACATATAATGTGTCCCTATGATCTAACAAAAACTTCAATTTGAGATTATTTTTAACTTTTAACAAATTTTGAGAAAACAAATTTGTTTGCAGGAAGCAGATTTTTTAAAAACCTACATTATTTTCCTTCTGGGATACATTCCCTAATCTGTATTTTAAGGCGTACCTCATATTGAAATATGACTCAGTCAATTTTCTCAAGAGAGGACAGATAAATATGGATTAATGGCTACTTTAGTTAATGATTGCAAGGCTGGTTTTAATTAATTGTGCCATGTACTCATTCTTTATTCATAAAGTAAAATTTGTGCACAGAATACCATTTATTAGAAAAAAAAAGGGGCAAGAAAACTCCATCAGTGACCAGCAGAAAGTTTAAAGGTGATCGTAAGCAAAGACAGAATAATTATTTTTACTTTTATTGATGCTATAAAGTAGCATATACTTAGTTTGACAGAACAGTTGAATTTGTAACATTTCTGTATATCCATTTGTTCTGTTTCTTATTTTATCATCTGTATTTATATGCAAATAGAATACTTTCCAAATGATTTAAACACAAAAATATTTAATGGAAAGAAGTAAAAAAAAAAAGACACATGGAACTCTGCACTAGAATTGCTTATATCGCTTTGGGTACAGAGATCCGTGTGTGTGTGTGTGTGTGTGTGTGTGTGTGTGTGTGTGTGTGTGTGTGTGTGTGTGTGTGTTTCCTTGTTTTAAGAATTAAGTCGTCTTTATGTAGCTCCATCCGTAAGAAGATAGTATAGAGAGACTTGCCTGGACCCTAGAGCTATCTCTGTCACTTCTCTGGACCTGGCTGCATTCTCCTTCTCTGATACTGCTACTTTAAACACCTCCCGCCTGCATTCTGTGTGTAGTGTTCATTCCTTTTATAGCTCCTGAGGTGAAAGTCCAACTTCTCCAGGAAGCAGCTGCCAGGGAGACAGCACTGCAGGCAGAATTCTCCCCACAGTGGTTCAGAGCACCTGCCAGTTCCCGAAACTCCTGAAGCCCTTCCAGATCCAGATATCTCACACTTAGGTCCATGTGGGAGAAAGCAAGCTAGTTGAGTTGAATTCAAAATGTAAAAAGTAGAAACAATAAAAATTCCCAATCTGATTACTGATTCTTGTAGCTTATAACACAGTTAGTCTTTAACTTCTCAAACAGGTAGTGCCTTATCCTTTCTACATGCTTTACCTCCTTTATCCATCAAACTTTCATGAATGACCACTTTTAACATTGAAGTAATAAGACCTTCCTCCCTCTCAAAATGTTTTTGTGTTAAATGAGATCATATAAAAGTATTTTCCATACCACTTAACCTAGTCATCATTTCATTCAGAAAATGGAATTTATTATTATTAATAAGATGATCATAATTAGATTTTTAGTAATAGTCCAAAAATGTCAGTATGTTGCACGAAGACTTTTTACTTTAGTCAGTATTACTCTATCCATGCCTATTTTACTGAATGAATCTTAATTCATATGTTGAGTGGTTTATAAATAATACATTGAAACACCCTAAATATAAAACTCCCTTGCCATTGCCTCTTCTAAACATAGACAGGCTAACATGGAAGCTTGACTTAAATGAGACAATGGTGGGAAAAAGGACAAAGCAATTTATAGTATTATGGAAAACATGGTTTAATTACAAGTTAAAATGAGTGATTTTAGTGTTTGGAATTTACAGATAGTACAAAACCAATATTTGATGATCTCCTAAGCATTTAAAATGTTGAGTTTTGCATATATATGTATATACTTATATATGTTTTTTAAAATACAGACACCATAAATTGTACATTAAATTAAGACTTAAAGGTATGAATTTATGCCATGGTTGATCATTATTAAAATTCACATCTTTTAGGAATTAGGTATAGAATGTATGAGAAAACAAAGAAAATTTTTTTTAAACATTCACTATTTTCAGCATTCTTCTCTCCTGACTTACAGTATGAAAAATATGTATGTTTGAGAATTTGGTGTTATAATTAGATAGTAGCTCATAACTTTCAATCTCTAGCCCAAGAAATTTTTAAAATAGCTTTGTTATTTCAAAGTGCTAGAATAAAATATATAAGAAATTATTTTTCTTTCACAAAGTAAGAAATCAATATTATTTGAGTTTCTTTTGGCAAAAATATAGTATTGAAAAATTAAAATATACTTAACATGACATAATGCCCATTCTAAAAATAAATGTACATATGTCATTAATATTATATACTTATACCTGGAGGTTAAATGAAATTATGTCATAATAAAGTTAATGCCATGCATTACAAATTTCAATAAGCATGTCATTTGTAACTTACACGACTTATTTGTACCTCATGTCCTCTCTATAAATGGACAAAATGATAGTATTTGATGATACCTATCACAATGGATGTTGTAAAGATTGAAAGTGAAGTAGTTATAATGTGCTTAGAACAGTAACTGACAGGTTGTAAAGACAGTAGTATATTATTATTGTCTACACAATAATATTGATTGTCTTCTGCACAAGTGCATTTTTCACTTAGAAATTTCTTTAAATATATTTTAAAAATATAATTGTCACCATCTGTGAGTACTTCACTTAATAAAGAAGATCTTTAGACAGATTGCAAATTCTGTGGATTTCTCTTGACAAAGTCACACATGCCCTACACCTGCCAAAACGAAAGTCTTTCTGCACCAGAGTACCTTCTGCCACAGAAGTATTAAAAGGTAACTCAAAATGTCATCAATCATAATATTATATACAATATTATTTTCTAGGGAATATTGTACATTGTGTTATTTTATGACTTACAAATACTTATATAAATGTATGTGTATATCCATATCTATTATACCTACTAAGGAATAACTGACAGGAAACATATTAAGAAGAGAACAGTTTAAAAACAAAGGCAAATGGGTGAGGAGATAGAATTTGTTCTGTTCTGTTTAATCTCTGCTTTACTCTTCTTACATCATTTTGGGCTTGAAACCAGGATATCAAAGCTCTTTTTGTATGCAAAATTAGCTTGGAGGTTGTATGAGGTTCTGAATATTTTATTTTGTGTGTGTGTGCTTTTGAACATTCTTCTGTCAAATTTAGAACTTTGTGATACAATGAAAAGACAGCTGTGAAGGTAGCTGGCCAGTCCCTTCACAGGAATATCATTTGCACACAATTTAGCTTTGAATCCAAGGGAAATTGTGCTTTTCTTTTATTAATTAGTACCTTTAATAGGAGCTTTAATTAATCAACATGTCTTGAGAAATGCTAGTCTTTTTCCATTGAGTTGAATAAATCCTGCTGTGTAGGGTACTGGAAATGGTGCTGAGGCTTATGTTTGGGGAACATGTTACAGGGAATTAGATATATGAAAAGAAAAAAAAATCATCCTTTGGCAGTCACAGGCTTTATTTCTTAATCAACTTAAAAAATAAATAACCCAAATATGCTCATTTCTACTAAGCTCTCTGATGCCTACCTTTCAGATTTAATCACACAGGAGATAGTGTCACAGAGTCTGTTAGGATAATTCCAACATCATTTCATTCTACTGGCACCTCATCAAGTGGGACTTTATACCCCCAAAATAAGGACTTGCCTAATGTGTACTAATGGGTTTACTGGGTGACTCAATGGTAAAGAATCTGCCTGCCAATGTGGGAGACACAGGAGATAGGGGTTTGATCTCCAGGTTGGGAAGATTCCCTGGTGGAGGAGGAAATGACTCACTCCAGTATTCTTGCCTGGAGAATTCCCATGGACAAAGGAGCCTGGCAGGAGGCAATCCATAGGGTCTCAAAGAGTTGGACATGACTGAGCAGAGCTGCACAACACAATGTGTCCTAATGCCATTTATAAAGGAATTCCTTAAAAGAGTTCAGATGCAGCAATCTCAGTTTTATTAGAAAAGTATTAACTATCTTAAGTTTAGGTTTAAGCAATCTTGAACAAAACAAACTATTAAAGTTATTTTCTATACATTTTTCAACAACCAGATGTTTGGAACTGTGTATGTAAAACATCCAGATGATTGACTAAAAATTTAAGTATTTGTCATGATAATTGGCTGAGTGTGAGCACAGCTTATGTTGAGGAGGGTATTTTTAGAACTGCTTCACTCAAGCCCTATAAAGTAGGTAGTCTAGCAGATTTTTAAGTGGAGCAAAAAAAAAAAAAAAAAAAAAATCTCAAGAAAATCCATGCCATATGCAGTTAAAGGATATATTCATTGGTAAACATTCTTATTCATATTATTTCATTGTCTAGACTTCAAAGGGATCCTAGATCACGCTGTTAAAATGTTCTATTTGGAAGTCCAGAGATGAAAAATGATCCAAGTTTGTAACCTGAGAATTGTTGCTTCATCTTTCCTCTATTAATGATCTGATCATCTTTGTTTTACCAACTTTTCCCTCACATATTAATTCCTCCATCTGAAACAGAAGAACCCATCACCCTTGCTGCTGTCTGACTCTAAGAATGAATGGCATGGTCTATCACTGTGGTTAAGAATGCAGGCTGATTGGCTTTGTTCATGTTACACTTTCCCAGTATCTTCATGTCTTTGTAGATAAAATGAAGATAATAGTGTCTGGCTCATAAGTTTTTGTGAGGATTAAATAGAATATGAAATGTAAAGTGCTTAACAAAGTGCCCAGTACATACTAAACGGAATATTTACTGGCTTAAAGTGGTTCCTCAAGTACAGAGACAAATGCTGTGGATCTTTCTTATTTCAAGTAGTTATGAACCGACCTCTAACCCCCACCAACCACTTTACTCTGTTCACTCAATGCTGAGGTTAGTTCCCCACCAAACACTTGACTGAAGTTATTGTTTGTGCCACAAATATCTGTGTTTAATTACTTAGTGTCACAGTTAATATGTCCATGACTTTTCTTTCTGAACCAGGTTGCACTTTGGAAATTTTGATACACTTTACCATATTATTTCTTCTTCTAAAGGCAGCTTAATTTTTGCCCTCATTCATCCACTCAACAAGCATTTCTATTTATTGTCCATTATGTAGAGGGCCTTAGAATATACAGAAGTGGCTAAATGGACAGTTCCTGGATCTTACTTTTAGCAGGGAGAGACAGAAAATAATAACCCAGTAAATAGGTAATATGTCTCATGGGACTGCTGGGAATAGTGGTATTTTTTGTTATTTAACACTTCAGGTAATTCAATGGAGACCTAAGGAAGATAAGGAATACATTATGCAGACCTCTAGAGGAAGAGAGTTCCAGGTAGAAGAAACAAAAATGCCAACTTCTTGGGGCAAGGGCATGTATGATTTATTGGAAGCACAGCTGGAGACCCAGAGTCTAGAGCAGAGTAAATGGGAAAGAATGTGAACTGATAAAGTCAGGGAGGAATCAAGTGATCAGATTATGTAGGATGGTTGGTCACTATCAGGATTAGAGTTTTACTTATGAGTGAAATAGGAAGGCTTGTAATTGTTGATCAGTTCAGTCACTCATTTGTGCCTGATTCTTTGTGATCCCATGGGCTGCAGCATGCTAGACTTCCCTGTCCATCACCAACACCCAGAGCTTGCTCAGACTCATGTCCATTGAGTCAGTGATGCCATAAAATCATATTATCCTCTGTAGTCCCCTTCTCTTTCTGCCTTCAATCTTTCCCAGCATCAGGGTCTTTTCAAATGAGTCAGTTTGCATCATGTAGCCAAATTATTAGAGCTTCAGCTTTAGCATCAACCTTTCCAATGAATAGTCAGGACTGATTTCTTTAGGATTGACTGGATTGATATCCTTGCAGACCAAGGGATTCTCAAGAGTCTTAACCAACACCACAACTGAAAATCATCAATTCTGCAGTGCTCAGCTTTCTTTAAATGGTCCAACTCTCACATCCATTCATGACTACTGGAAAAACCATAGCTTTGACTACACGGACCTTTGTTGGCAAAGTAATGTCTCTGCTTTTCAATATGCTGTCTAGGTTGGCCACAGCTTTTTTCCAAGGAGCAAGCATCTTTGAATTTTATGGCTGCAATCATCTATCAATAACCTCACATGCAGATGACACCACCCTTGTGTCAGAAAGCAAATAAAAACTAAAAAGTCCCTTGATGAAAGTGAAAGAGAAGAGTGAAAAAGTTTGCTTAAAAGTCAACATTCAGAAAACTAACATCATGGCATCCGGTCCCATTAATTCATGGCAAATATATGGGAAAACAATAGAAACAGTGATAGACTTTATTTTTTGGAGGGCTTCAAAATCAATGCAGATGGTGTCTGCAGCCATGAAATTAAAAGACACTTACTCCTTGGAAGAAAAGTATGACCAACCTAGACAGCATATTAAAAGCAGAGATATTACTTTGCCAACAAAAGTCCATCTTGTCAAAGCTATGGTTTTTCTAGTAGTCATGTATGGATGTGAGAGTTGGACCATAAAGAAAGCTGAGCACTACAGAATTGATGCTTTTCAACTGTGGCATTGGAGAATACCTTTGAGAGTCCCTTGGACTACAATATCTAACTGGTCCATCCTAAAGGAAATCAGTCCTGAATATTCATTGGAAGGACTGATGCTGAAACTGAAACTCCAACACACTGACTACCTGGTATGAAGAACTGACTCATTGGAAAAGACCCCAATGCTGGGAAAGATTGAAGGCAGGAGGAGAAGGGGATGACAGAGCATGAGATGGTTGAATGGCATAGCCAACTGGAAAGACATGAGTTTGAGTAAGCTCTGGGAGTTGGTGATGGACAGGGAAGCTTGGCCATGCTGTGGTCCATGGGGTCTCAAAGAGCTGGACATGACTGAGTGACTAAACTGAACTGAGTCACCATCTGCAGCGATTTTGGAGCCAAGAAAATAAAGTCTGTCACTGTTTCCATTGTTTCCCCATCTATTTGCCATGAAGTGATGGGACCAGATGTCATGATCTTAGTTTTCTGATTATTGAATTTTAAGCCAGTTTTTTTCACTCTCCTCTTTCATTTTCATCAAGAGATTCTTTATTTCCTCTTTGCTTTCTGCCATAAGGGTGGTGTTATCTGTGTTTCTGAGGTTATTGATATTTCTCCAAGCAGTCTTGATTCTAGGAATTGTTGATGATTTCATTTAAATTCTAAAGTTCACTCTGTTTGTTGTGGGGAGAATGGTGTCAATGGCAGACGCCAGAAACCTTCAGATAATTATAATAATCCATTATAGCAACAATTTAATTACTATATTTTCACTTCCTAATCTTCACGATGGCAAGTCATGAATGTAACTTATCATACTTGCTAAATTATAAATTCTTCATGAGCCAGGATTCCAACAGATTATATCTTTAGATCACTAGAGTTCTTCAACCAAAGGGAAAAAAATAGTTTTGGTGCCCAAAGATTACAAAACTTAATTTTCACCACTTCTGTCCTTCATGTACACTCCCTTTACCCTCTGTCATACCCTAAACTCTTTTTTTCTTTCCACAATTTCTTCTTAATAGAGCATATACATATCAAGCAGTATTTCTTTGTATAAATGGAAAAAAATAGGGTGGATGTGGAGAACAAAGAGGAGCAAGATAGGAGACATATGTGTATATGCCTATGTAATACATTTTGCATAATCATCTTATAGTTGACCTTCAGTTCAGTTCAGTTGCTGAGTCATGTCTGACTCTTTGCGACCCCATATTCCACAGCACACCAGGCTTCCCTGTCCATCACCAACTCACGGAGTCCACCCAAACCCATGTCCATTGAGTTGGTGATGACATCCAACCATCTCTTCCTCTTATAGTCTCTGTAAATATATAATAATTTTATATAAAATAGAAGATCATGCCTAAGTGTTGCTGTTCCCAATTTGTTAAATTCCATATATGGCAATTTGAGGTATTTAGGTTCTACATCAGTAATCTGACACAGTTCTACAGAAATCCAAGGAAATGATACACCAGCTTTTTTACCATGAGTCTCATTAAAGGGTCTTTCTCATACATATTTTGAAAAATTTTGGATTGGAGTCAATAAAATTTGTGTAATATAATTATCTTAGCCAAGGAGACATAAAAGATCCTTTTTTCATGTTTTTCTCAGTGAAGAAGTTAGAATTTATTCTTCTGTGAATATCCCTGACATACCACAACAAAGGAGCAGTGCTTATGCTAAGACTAAGAATTATAACTCTGATCAGGTCTATGAAACCCCTAATATCTAAATACTAGTTGCTTTTTGTAGTCTTATTGATACCCCCACCCCTAAATAAAAGTAAAACTGCTGCTGTCTCTAGGGAAAGGGAAATACCAGACAGAGTGTTCTAAATCAGACTTTCATGGTAAAATGTCCATTCATAATTAATTTTCTGCTTCCTTTGGAATAGGACAGGTTAAGCAGTTGGTCACATTCAGTAAATAAGAAATTACTTGCAGTAATTTCTGCAACATTCTAATAATCTTCCCATATCTGAAATCTATTTTAAAAGCCTTTGATCTTCATCATGGTGAAAAGGACATTGAACGTGAAGATACAAGACTTGATTGCAAATTCAACTTTGCCATCCACTCACAACGTGGTTTGGACAAGTCACTTAACCCAAAAATTCTATTTATATTCTGATGATGAAATTGAGCATAGCAATCTATGTTGTTGTTAGGAACAACAAGCTCCCAGAGTTGTTAGGAACACCAAATATGATAAAGTTTGAAGGTCAAATGCAAAGGTCACAGAATAAACACTTGGTGAACCCACATATTAAATGTAGATATTGGAATTATCATAATCCTAGTAGAGGTATTTCCATGTTCTACTCATACCAATACACATGTGATCTTGTGAAATGGAAACTATCCCCTATATCTTCTTTCAGCATATTATTAAGAATGACAATACACTATAATTATTTAATTATGTCATCAAAATGGGTTTTATTTTCTTCATTAAATACATCAGGAAAAGCTTTTCAATTAACAATGACCTTTATGACTTCTACTAGTTTGCATTCTGTAGATCGTGACGCTAACTGCAAATTAGATTCAGTAATGTATCTTGTTCCTTATTTTTTCATCCACTGATTAGTTTGATACAGTTGACAGTAATCTACCCTGTTGCTTTCAACTTGCCGTTTTGTACCAATCTCAAAACGCTGCCTTCAGTCCCCTAAGGTGTTCTGTAGAAATGCTGTCAAACTATTTCCTTGTATGTGTATTTTGATTCTGTAGCTGTGCTTTGTACTCATTTAAGACAACCAGTCTTTAATTTGTATCACAGTGTTTTCAAGATAAAATTTAGAATTCCAGGCCTCAGCAAAATCACTGATATGTGACCACAGCCTTCTGTTTCAAATCTTGGCATGCCTGATATCTGGTGGATGCAAAGCTATATTTTTGAATTTTGTTATAGAATTACAACTCTGAATAAATGACTTCAGATTTAGCTTTAAAATCTACTACTAATCATCATGCTTGCTATTATCACTTATGTCTAATTTATCTTTTCAATTTTATCTCTCATCCCTCCTAGCCTATATTCCCGGCTTTCTACTTGCTTGAAATGTTTGGCTCTCTTCTCTCACCTTTCCCTGGTATTATCCACATATTGCTCTTCTGTCTAGAACATCACATCTTTCACTATGCATCTCCTTATCTTGGGCATTTTCTATACTTGTAACAGCCTTTCTATGTCAAGTACCCCTCTTTGGTTTCTCACATGTCTTGCATCTGATTTAATAAAAGTATTCTTTCTATGCTTTATTTATTGGTTGACTTAATTAGATTATCTTCCTTAGTAGACTGAAAATTTTGGAGAGCAAAGGCAATGTCCCTTGAATAGTAGGTGCTCTGTAAGTATTGTTGGATAAAAGTATGCTTTCTGGAAAAACTATTGATCAGTTTATTGAAAAAATGGCAAGAATTTACTACTAAAATATTATATTAGCTGTGCTACACTTAATTACAGCAGCAAAATTATTAGTAAAAAGCAGTTTATAGTTTTGGTGTACAGGTCTACTGCTCTGCAAATGCAGATAATTTTTAAAATAAACTTATATATGGTACCATTTTGTGTTTTATGCATCTGGTACATTGTATACAGAGTTGGATTAGGTTAAATCAGGCTAGCTAATGAATCTATTCTACTTCTTATAATTTCAAAGAAAGAAATGTGTTTTGTGTTGAAATTGTTGTTTGAACGAATTTAACCTTATTTAAATTTACTTGTCCTCCAGCCTGAATAAAAGAAGATTTTAACTGGCTTTGAATTAAAATACACATACACACAGTCACATGTTAAAAAAACAAAACTAAACTGAACGCTGTGAAGGTATTGTTTCATATTTGCTTTGAGGATGAAAAATGTACCAGTGTGTTCATGTCTCCTGTGTTTATGTCTGATGTTTGCATTTGCGGCAGTGCCATAATTCAGCATATGGAAATACACTCAGAACAAAGATAATATCTCTCGCTTTCATTTTGATTAATAATGTTCTATCTCTGGTAATTTGCAGGTGTTATTTGGAAGATGGAGCTTCAAAGGGTGCCTGGCTGAATCGGTCAAGTATTATTTTTTGCGGGAGGTGATAAGTGGTCAGTGGATCCTCGAGTTTCAATTTCAACATTGAATAAAAGGGACTACAGCCTCCAGATACAGAATGTAGATGTGACAGATGATGGCCCGTACACGTGTTCTGTTCAGACTCAACATACACCAAGAACAATGCAGGTGCATCTAACTGTGCAAGGTACTCATTTCCATATCTGCTATATTGTGAAGGCCTATGCTTAGAAATGTTAGGTATTTGGATATAAGAATGACTGAGAGGTAACTGACAGTGTTGCAAGATATGTTGTCATTGTTTTCAGGGATTTATGGTCTTAGATTCCATTAACTATAATGGCTATTATGGGCATACAAATCCCTACTTACCGAGATCAAAAATTATCCATTAACACCACATTATGATTCTTTTATATATGATTAATTTTGTTTCTTCCTATGAGTCACCCCTTCGATAAATTTTTGAGAATACATGATTGATACATTACAATAATTTTTGATAACCTGTGATGGCTACCTTAAACTATTAGAACTTTTTGCAATATGAATAGCAACTTTTAAAAAGTAAGCCTCAAGCTTTCCAACACTTTGTTTCAATTCAGCTTCTTTTTACTTTGATTCAAGTTGCAATGAAGAGAAACACCCTTCTAGAATTACTTTAATTAAATATAGAGTAATTGGAAAAATATGGTTCACAATGTTTTATTTTTGATTTATATCCAGTAGATCATAAATCATCGCTAACTTACAATATCCAAATATAAACAGATTCAGCAAATTATTTTATTTAAATTGCATGCTAAAATGTAAGAGCATATTTACTCTCAACACATTACTTTTCATGGAAAATGTAATTAAAATGCTAGTATATTTTTGCCCTTTTGCATTGTTTCCTTGTGCTATATAGATTAATCATGTACTAGATGCATAGAAATAGAATACTATGGAACTGAAAATGATATTGCAGCATTTCTAAGTAAAACTAATAACAAATTATATTATAATGTAGTGCCAGTGAATGCCTGTTTTATTCCTATCAGGAAAGCTGAATGAGCAAGTTACTGGTATTATTATTTAGTTTGCCCTTCAAAAAGCAACAGTAAGTATTTAAGTTACATGGCTTACATTCAGAAAAGATTGTTATTCTGCACCTTTACTATTTCATCTCATAAGGGTAAAAGTGGATTCAAGCACAGCTTCTGTTATTAGTAGTTTAACTTTGTGATTATTAAACTTATTAAACAATTAGCTTTAACAAAAAAGTATACCCTGAAGGGTTTCTTATTACAGATCATTGAAGACTTTTTGGTGTTTTTTATTTAAAAGCATATGATAAAATAATAAAATTTTCACCAAAGTCAATTTTTATCTAAAGATTATCCAGAGATTCCAGAGGGCAGTGGTTTTTCCAGTTTCAAAAAATGACATGAAGTTACAAGTCAAAGGCACATTTCTGCAGTTATCTAAGCCTATTCCTGTTCTTTTGTTTTGTTCAGTGCCTTTTTGACTTACGTTTCTAGTTCAAACACTATAAGAAATAATTTATAACATGAGGAAAAGTACATTTTGACAGTAATATTTGAATCATTTAAGATATAGACATTTTACTTCTTGTATATTTAAATGATATATTTCTGAACACTAAAAATATTTCTCCTTCCTTTTCTTCATTCTCTCTTATTCCATATTAGGCTCACATTTTGCAACCAGATTATAAATATATATGGTATGGTTTCAAAATTTATATATATATATGTATATGCCCTGCTAATGCAAATGCTCAGTTTTAATAGAATTTCTTCATAATTTTACATTACATATATTGTTCAGTAATATTGAAATTGTTATATGCCTTACTCCAGCACTATTTTTCTGCTGGCCATTGTAAACTTTTTGAACACCATTTTAGGAGGAGCATTTTACAAATGCACTTACTAAATTTTTATCGCTATATTTGTTCCTCTAGAAAAATAAAATTAGTGTTACTGTTTTGACATATGTGGTTGGGTCAAATTAAAAGCTAATAATTTTACAGTATTTATGAAACTAATTACTTATTAGAAGTTGATTGACATGTGGGCAGTTTTCCAATTACATTAATAAAGTTCAAGGAACAAATTAATAGGCTTGTCAGTCAATTTCAAGAACTAAATAAATGTCACAAAAAGTCAAACCCCACTTAAGCTACATTTCTTCACTGTAAACAGAAAGAAACTGATGTGCACATATCTTCAGTCTCTAAATTTGTTAGTTTGTCTGATACTCAGATGTATTTGGATAGTTTTAAAGTATATGTTCTTTACCTAATAATTTGTCAAACCTTGGATGACCAAGGTAAGGAAATGTTAACAAGTAAGAGAAGGCTATTTATTAATCACTGATGTCAGACACAACTTGGCTGGTAAAAACAAAGCTCATCTTTAATTGTTGAAGCTATGTACTCAAGGGAGCTAGTTTTTAAAAGTTATTTTAGAAAGGGGGTAATAAAAAGGATTTATGCTTTTGAACTGTGGTGTTGGAGAAGACTCTTGAGAGTCCCTTGGACTGCAAGGAGATTCAACCAGTCCATTCTAAAGGAGATCAGTCCTGGGTGTTCTTTGGAAAGAATGATGCTAAAGCTGAAACTCCAGTACTTTGGCCACCTCATGCGAAGAGTTGACTCACTGGAAAAGACTCTGATGCTGGGAGGGATTGGGGGCAGGAGGAGAAGGGGACAACAGAGGTTGAGATGGCTGGATGGCATCACGGACTCGATGGACATGAGTTTGAGTGAACTCTGGGAGTTGATGATAGACAGGGAGGCCTGGCGTGCTGTGATTCATGGGGTCACAAAGAGTCGGACATGGCTGAGCAACTGAACTGAATAAAAAGATATCTTGTCAACACAGACTGTGCTTGGGATATTTGTTTGTATTATTGGTTTCTCAGACATATTAATATTAATAAATGGAATACTGGGGACAAGACACTGGAGTAGGAGTTGGAAAACCTGGATTCTAAACCTATGATTACTCTTGAAAGACTCTCTAAATAAAAGTTTTCTCATTTGAAGAAAGTGGACTCAGATCAGAAAATCAAGGTTAATTCTAATCAAAACCAAAAAGACAAATGACAGGGGGAAAAAATCCACTGTGATTATTTGCTTTTGATTTGAAAGGGAAATAGTTAAGTTAAAAAAATGAAAAAAAAATCATAACACTTGAATAACACTTGTATTGAGAACTATGTAAAGTGATTTTTACATAGTAGCACCTTCTAATACTTATTTTACTAAGTATATTTTATTTGGGACTTCCCTGGTGGCTCAGATGGCAAAGAATCTGCCTGCAATGCAGGAGACCCAGGTTCAATCCCTGGGTTGGAAAGATCCCCTGGAGAAGGTAATGGCAACCCACTCATGGATTCTTGCCTGGAGAATCCCATGGACAGAGGAACCTGGTGGGCTACAGTCAATGGGGTCACATAGAGTCAGACACGACTAAGTGACTAACACTTTACTTTAGTGGTTTAGTTATCTCCATGTTTTGTTTCACCATTTGAGCTGAATAATGTATGTACTCATGGAATTTGAAGAATGTGGTATATTGGAGTTTCGCTTTATGGGGATGGAAATTGGCTGATAAATGTAGTAAGAAAATAAAATTTTCACTGCCCATATTTAATGCTGTTAAATCGAGTTACCTATTTGTCCAGCATTTTAAACCATTTGGTACATTTACTAAGAGCAGTCTTTATTGTTCATGAGTATAAGAATATATATGACTTGAATACTTATTATGAAGAGAGATCTCTATCACAGTACTGTCATGATAAACATAAAATTTAAATGCTTCCTATTCAAATATAGAATACAGTTAGTGTTAGTTGCTCAATCATGTCCAACTCTTTGCCACCGCATGGACTGCAGCTAGCCTGATTTCTCTGTCCATGGAATTCTATAGGCAAGAATACAGCAATGGGTTGCCATGCCCTCCTCCGGGGGATCTTCTGACCCAGGGATCAAAACCAAGTCTCTTGCATTGTGGGTGGATTCATTACTTTCTGAGCCACCAGGGAAACCAATATAACACAATGGTTTCTACTACAGTCTGCAGCTAGAATCTAGGTTGTATACAGCACAAAATAAGACACCTAAAGATATTGTATAATAAATAAATATATTTACAACAGTCATAGCCAGCACCTTGACTACTGCCTTATGAGACTCTGAGCAGTTAAAACGTTCTAAGATAGAAATGGAAATAACAAATGTGCATTAAGACACACACACATTCACACACACACAGTATATGGAATATATATCATTCAACTTGTGCCCTTTCAGAGAGATATACTCTAGGTTTTCTCTAGGCAGAGTAGAAGGAGTTTTGACCAGCCCTCAAGCATGTAAGCAAAATAATATCTCACACAGCTGGAAAAGGTCAGTTTTAATTTCAGTCCTAAAGAAGGACAATGTCAAAGAATGTTCAAACTATTGTACAATTGCACACATTTCACATGCTAGTAATGTTATGCTCAAAATCCTTCAAGCTCAGCTTCATCAGTATGTGAACTGAAAATTTCAGATGTACAAGCTGGATTTAGAAAAGGCAGAGGAACCAGAGATCAAATTGTCAATCAGTATCTGTTGGATCATAGAAAAAGCAAGGAGATTCCAGGAAAAAAAAAAAATCTACTTTTACTTCTTTGTCTACACTAAAGCCTTTGATTGTGTGGATCACAACAATCTATGTAAAAATTCATAAAGAGATGGGAATACCAGACCACCTTACCCATCCCCTGAGAAACCTGTATGCAGATCAAGAAGCAGCACTTAGAACCAGACACAGAATAATTAACTGGTTCAAAATTGAGAAAGGAGTACAAGGCTGTATATTGTCACTCTGAATTTTTAATTTATATGCAGAGTAAATCATGTGAAATGCTTGGCTGATTGAATCACAAGCTGTAACCAAGACTGAGGGGAGAAATATCAGCTACTTCCTATATGTAGATGATACCATGCTAATGACAGAAAGTGAAGAGGAACTAAAGAGCCTCTTGATGGGGTGAAAGAGAAGAGTGAGAAAGTTGGATTAGAACACAATATTCAAAAAACTAAGATCATAGCATCCAGTCCCATCACTTTCTGGCAAATAGATGGGGAAACAATGAAAACAGTGACAGAGTTTATTTTCTTGTGCTCCAAAATCACTGTAGATGGTGACTGCAGCCATGAAAGTGAAAGACATTTGCTCCTTGGAAGGAAAGCTATGACAAGCCTAGACAGCATATTAAAATGTAGAGACATCACTTTGCCAACGAAAGTCTGTATAGTCAGAGCTATGATTTTTCTAGTAGTCATGTACAGGTGTGAGAGTTGGACCATAAAAAGGCTGAGTGCCAAAGGATTAATGCTTTTGAATTGCAGTGCTGGAGAAGACTCTTGAGAATCCCTTGGACTGCAAGGAGATCAAATCAATCAATCCTAAAGAAGTCAACCCTAAATATTCATTGGAAGGACCAATGCTGAAGCTCCAATACTTTGGCCACTTGACTTGAAGAACTGACTCATTGGAGGAGACCCTAATGCTTGGAAATATTGAAAGCAAAAGGAGAGGGGAGCAGCAGAGAATGAGATGGTTGAACAGTATCATGTACTCAGTGGTCATGAACTTGAGCAAACTCCAGGAATGAGAGACAGGGAATCTTGGCGTGTTGTAGTCCATGGGGTCACAAAAAGTCAGACATGAGTTAGAGACTAAACAGTAACATAGAGAGGAAAGATTAAGTCCTACCTGGAGCAGCAATGACTGATGACTAATTAAAGCAAGGGTTATAAAAACTTCTCTCTCCTGTCCAGTTAGATAACCGATGGGCCATTTTGGCTCTAGAGCAGCTGGAATCATTGAACAGCATCCACCACAGCTCAACTTCTTGCTCTGTTCAATCTTCCCTTTTCTTTCTTCTCCAGAAATTTATTACAAGAATATTCTCTGATATATATCCTAGTTGTAAATTCCATCCTCTTTCAACTCAAAGATCCTTAACTATGACCATGTTAGATCCTTGCCTCTAGCTTAGTCATTGTTTAAAGAAAATCTTTGTAATGTCAAAAGACAGCACATTCAAATATCATTTATTATTAGCATTCTATTTTACATTGGATTGGAATTAAAAATGGCTTATAGAAAGTATTTAGTATACCAAGGTGAATAGGGTAAATCAGAAGCAAAAGATAAGGTAAGAAGAGTATATATAATCATATATAATCACATATGAGGTTGAATCATGAAATTTGTGCTATGATTTCTTTATATATTTTAGGACTTGGTAAAAATTTTAGTTCTAAGAATTTTAGCACCCAACACAGAAAGAGGAGCAAGATCAGTTAGGGTTCCTCTGGTAAAATCCAAAACTGGTAACCATACACAAAGGGCAAGAAGAGACCTGAGAAAGCAGCAGACCAGTTCGGACTGAGACCAGTTGAGATTAGTAGGGGGCAGCTATAAGAAACAAGGAAACTTACATATGAGGCTAGTCTTGAGTGATCATAAGATGAGTAGACCTCTATACCTGCTTGGAAGAATCTTAAAAGTTTATATTGAGCCCTTAAGAGAGTTCAGTCATGTTTTCAGTCCAGATGGTCCTAAAAACACATTGCTCTCTTAATGCTGCGGAGAAGGCAATGGCACCCAACTCCAGTATTCTTACTTGGAAAATCCCATGGATGGAGGAGCCTGGTAGGCTGCAGTCCATGGGATCGTGAAGTCGGACACGACTGAGCAACTTCACTTTCACTTTTCACTCTCATGCATTGGAGAAGGAAATGGCAACCCACTCCCGTGTTCTTGCCTGGAGAATCCCGGGGACGGAGGAGCCTGGTGGGCTGCCATCTCTGGGGCAGCATGGAGTCGGACACAACTGAGGCAACTTAGCAGCTCTTAATTAATGCTGAGTCCTTGAAATGACTGCTAGTAGTGCGAACAGTGAGCAGAACTGACAAGGCAGGGGAGAGAGAGGAGTCTCAGATTGCCTAAGTCCAGCTCAAGGGTCAGTCTGTTGTCATGCATGTCCTTTCTATAACCTCCTCCAGTTGTCAACATGTAGAACATTATATCCCCATGACTTATTTATTTTAGAGCTGAAAATTTGTACGTTTTAATCCCAGTCACTTCTTTTGCCTTTCTCTTCCCAACCACCAATCTGTTCTCTGAATTTACTAGCTCACTTTTGGGGTTTTATTGTTTGTTTTTAGGGGGAAAATAATCTCCAGAAAATGACCTTAGTTTTTATATAGGATCTGTAACTTTATTTCATTTATTTTTAATGGATAAATTTATAAGACCACCTTATATGTGATAATTATATATGTATATATGTATCATCTGCTTATGAGAAAATATTAATCATTTACTCTCTAAAATTATGTTATGAGTGGTATCGAGTAATTGAAATCACAGTTACAGGGTTAGGTGTGTACATATTCATTCTCATTCCCTCTGTAAGGAATTACTACCTATTCTACCATAAATCATTTTTTTGCTTACCCCAATTTGTTCAGGCATGCTCACTCATGTCTGACTCGTCGTTGTGACGTCATGGACTGTAGCCTGCCAGGCTTCTTTCTCCATAGGGTTGTCCCATGAACTGGAGTGAGTTGCCTTTTCCTTCTCCAGGGGATCTTCCCAACCATGGATCAAACCCATGAATTCTACATCTCCTTTACTGAAGATGAGATTTTTACCACTGAACCACTAGGGAATATGTTACCCCAATTCACATTATGGTAGACTTCCTGTGAAAGGCAAACTGCACTGAATTAATGCAGACTAGTCAATACCTGAATACCAACCACTGGCTCGAAGTTCAGTGATAAAAAATGATATAAATAAAGTTGTATTAGTTCTTACAGATATTTCCCACAGTGATTTACTAGTAACAGTGGAGCCTTACCTAAACTCACCCCATTTTCTATTTCACGTTGGTCTAAAATATACAGGTTTTCATTGAGGAAGAAAATCATTTGTAAGCATTTTGGAGTTTATGCCCTGTTAGTTAATAGGATTGTCATATTCCTAAGGGTTTTGTCCAGTGGAAATGTCAGCAGAGTGTGTAATTTCCTCAGTCTCTCTGTCACAGCAAAAATTTGGATGTTAAAGCCCTCGGCGTGTCCCTGCTCTCGGACAGACCGTTTCTCAGCTCTCGGATAGGTCAGTGTTACAGCTCTCAGACAGATCAGTGTTACAGCTCCATGTTACAGCTCAGTTTTATTTAGAAAATAAAGAAAAATATATCCTCGAGCTGTGAGGGCGTGCTGACCCAAAAGACACGAAAAGAAGAGAGAGAGCCCCGGCCCTTCAGCTCCTCCTTTATATGCCTTTTCTCCTCTCCCCTGGGCCTGCTCTATGTAAACTGGGCTAGCCAGAGGTGCTGTTTGTTCTACCTGAGGTCCTCACTCCAGTCCTAAGATATTCCTTTGTTCTATTTTTTGCAGGATTTCCCCTTCCTTGTCTTTTAGCCACTGCCATTCTATACTCCTTTTTCCTATTCCAGCTACCTAACAGAAACAGTTGCTCTGTTACTATGTTAATATGTAAGGTAGTAATAGTAGTTGCTGGTGGCGCTAGTGGTGAAAGAATACCAGTGCAGGAAACATGAGACTCTGCTTCCATCCCTGGGTTGGGAAGGTTCCCTGACGAGGGCATGGCACCCCACTCCAGTATTCTTGTCTGGAAAATCCCACGAACAGAGGAACCTGAGGGGTTGCAGGCCCTGGGGTCCCAAAGAATCAGGTACAACTGAGGTGACTTAGCATGCCACACCATAAGATATTAAGTAGTATTGATGTCCAGAAAGATAATGGTTTGGGGTCTAAAGATTTGAGATAAAATATGCCTAATTTGTGAAACTGGGAAAAACAAATCTTTCAGGTGTCATTTGTGCTCTAGACTTCAGCAAAATTAGTCACTCGAATGTACTTGCACAGAAAAGCTCAGGTCCACACATATTGACTTATATGAGCTAGACCTTTTTAAGCAGTAAAATCATGCATATAATTGCTAACTTCATGCACTTTTAAGGTAGACTATTTCATTTTTCTTTTCAGATATTTCAGTCTGGCTAGAAATGCTATGGTTACCTGGCAGTGCATATCAGGCTGGCTTCCAGAAAATCATAACTTCACTTTTATTTGTGAGTGTATTGATATTGAATAGGTTATTGATGTAGCTACTAAGGTTCATAAGAAATAAGGTTCATTGAACTAATTTTTAGTGAAATTCTTATTTGAATATTGGTACTTCTTCCAGAATAAACATTTTTTATGTCTTCTGAATATTCTTTTTCTTTTAAAGTCTTTAGAAAAAATTACTGGTCATGACTTTTCTGCAGTTGAGATAAAAACAGTAGCAGAAAGAGAGGTAAATTTCAATAAATAGTACTTTTCTTTGAAAAAGTTAGTATATAGTTATATATATATATATATATATAGTTTGTTTAATATAAAATCTTATATTAAAACCATATTATTGATCAAAACTGTATAAAAACCCAAAATTCTACATGGAGGAAATGAATAATTTGGTAATATTTTCTTATAAACTTTCAATATGTTGTCATTAGTAAATGAGAAAGATGAGAAAGAGCAAAAATAAACTGATATTTCATGCTGTTGACTGAACCATGCCTTTTTCTATAGAAGGAATTTTATGAAAACTACTGCTAAATTTTGTGAAATGGTAACAATAAGGGGAACAGAGTCAAAATTTAAATTAGCCTCTTTGTTACTAGTGAATTGTGCCAGCAAGGAAGGTTCTACTCCAGTACCTCCGATCTATTCATGACTTGGATAATTTTTGAGGAGGGTGTAGAAGTGGGACAAGAAAAGCAAAGAGTTTTATAGTTTGCAGTCAGTGTTGTTGGGGAGCAATTCTGGCTTTGTCCTTCTCTTCTAAGCTTTAAGTTTTAAATCATTTTGGCAAATATTAACTAAAAGGGTACCTGAGAATGGGGTGTATAGAAGAGGAGCAATATTTATCACTCATTTTGATAATAAGTAAAGCCATATTTCCATTTTGGGTAATAAAGAGTTCAAAATGCAATTTGAAACTGTTTTAAAATAGATAACCCTTTAAGCAAGATTTGCTGCCCATTGAATGTCCGTTCAGAGATTGATGGATAGTCATTCTGGTTCTTGAAGCACATAGTTTGATAAGTATCTCAAGTCTCAGACTAATCATATTTTTATTTTATTGGTATTAATTGTTTGGTTTTGTGTTATAATTCAGAACAGTTACATTTGTTGCCTATCTTGGTATCTTTATTTTTCCCTAAAAAAATAAACTGTGTAAATAATACATGTCAAATCCCAATGCAGTGTACACCATCAGTTTGAAAATCTCTCTATAAATAAAAGATTACCAAGCTTTAGCTGGTCCACTTATTTTGAGAAACCCTGCAAATAAACTCTTAGTCTGGTGAAATAATTTGTGTTCTCCTAGGAAGTCATTTCAATAGGATTTGATCTATGAAATAAATTTTCTTCTTCAAATTATGTGTATAGTCAAGAAATTACTACAAAGACAATTAGGGTTTTGCTCTATTTATTAACTAAATTCTGAATTAAATAGCACTTATAACCTTTATAACTGATAAAGATAAAAACTTAGCAGAGGATAAATTTTGAATCTGCTAATGATATTGTTTATCATATGATTTGTAGCAGAATAATTATGTATAGTGTCAAGAGTTAAAGAGACACAATGAAGACTAATGGTGAAGTTCAGTTTGCAGAATACGAGTCACTGTGTCCTGATACCTCTCTGACCTGTACCACAAGTCCCTCTGTGTCCTGACCTGTACCACTTCCTTCCCATTCCCTCAGCAGTCCTTTAGCTACCTAGTAAGAGCAGAAGACAGACACAGGAAAGGTGGCTCATGTGTCTGAACTAAGCTGTCAGATGTTCTAACCCACATCAAGAGTGCATGCGTGCTCAGTTGTGTCCAACTCTTTGCCACCCTAGGACTGTAACCTGCCAGGCTCCTCTCCAGCAAGAATACTGGAGTGGGTTGCCATTTCTTCCTCCATGGGATCTTTCCAGCCCAGAGACTGAACCAGTATCTCCTGTGTCTCATGCATTGCAGGCAGATTCTTTACTGCTGAGCCACCAAAGAAGCCAGTTTGCATCTAGACCAATGGTTCTTAAACATTTTGCAGTCATTGACCTATTTTAAAATTTGTAGACTTGGTCTCTAGAAAAATTTTACATACCCTCTACATTTTATAGACTTCTTTAGTGAGCAAAATGCTCATGGAATCACTAAATTCATCCAAATAAGAACCTCAGTTACTCTTTATGGGTGAGGACTGAGTCTTAATCCCTTTGACTCCCAAACATCCAGAACAGTTCCTGACAAATATTAGGGACTCAGCAGAAATGTATTGGTTGCATATGTGTATGTGCTTCTTTCTCCCTGCCTTCAAGCTAATCATTTTGCTTAAGCTGTGATTTAATGTATTGATGCTATCTTCAGGGCATAACACCAAGAATGCTGACATAACAGGAAAATTTTTAAATTAAAAGGATTAGTTAGGATTTATGACTTAGGTTGCTTATTTTTATTCCAGGTCATAGCATCCTTATCTGCTGCTAATCCCCATGTTTTCACAAATGCAGAATAATGATTTCATGTTGCAGTAAAAATATAATATTTAAATGGGATACCAGTATTTTACTGTATAAATATATATATATATATATATATGCAATGTTACTTTGAGAATGCAAATACACTTTGTATGGGACAAAGTCATAACTAATATTGTAGGCAAAGGTTCCTAATGCTAAACAGAAGTAAGAGGCTATCATTTTAATGGGTTAAGAATACCACCATTAGAATTTCCTCTCAGGTATTTAACTTATTCTTTCAGATTTTGATTTGAACAAGTGAATGTGAAGATGTGTTTTAAAACAGCAGGTTGAAGATTTGAGGAAGAACTTTTTGTCAGTGCAGAGCTAACATGTGTATGCTCTTTTCCTAGGCTTAGGACCTTACTTTTAAAGGTAGTCTATTTAAAAAAGACATCTAGGATTAAGTCCGTTTAATTTTTTTTTTTTTTTTCAAATCCCTTGGGCAGTTCACTTTAGTTCAATACCTCCTAGGTACAAATAACTTTGCTAAAAATTTCACGTGCATCTTTCTTTGTGTAAGTGGAATAACAGTACCCAAAGATGACCATGACTCAAAGGAGAACTAACATTGCAAATCAGCTGACCTTAAAATAGGGACATTATTTTAGATTATCCAGATGGACCCAAGGATATCACATAAATACTTAAAAGTGAAAAAGGGAGCCAGAAGAAGAGAATCAAAGGAAGATGTGGAAGCGGGTCACAGTGATGCAATGTAAGAAATACTCAAGCTACCCTTTCTGGCTTTAAAGACAGAGGAAAGGAATCATGAGCAAATAAATATGAGGACCCTCTGGAGGCTAGAAGAGGAAAGGAAATGGATTGTCTATTAGAGACTCCAGAAAAAAACATAAGTCTATCAGCACCTCTTTTCACTAAGAAAGATTTATATTGGACATCTAACCTATAATTATGGGATAAATAAGTGTTGTTTTAAACCACTCTTTGTGGTAATTTGCTTTAGCAGCAAATAGGAAACTAATATACACACACTCAAAAATAGAAAATACTTTCATCTCTATTAGGAACAGGGTTTCCCAACCTTAGCGCTGTTAACATTTTGGATCACATAATGAATGTGTGTGTGTGTGGTAGAGGAAAAGAAATTTTCTGTATATTGTGAGATATTTAGGAGCACCCCTGGCTGCCTGGCTGCTATGTATTGCATGTCTGTGTCCTGCCCAAATTCGTATGTTGAACCCTAATGCCAACATTATGGCATTAAGAAATGGGGCTTTTGGAAGGTACTTAGGTCACAAGCATGAAGCCTTCAAAAACGGGATTAGTGTTTTTATAAAAGAAACCCTGAAGAAATCTCTCCCCTTTCCACCATGTGAGGTTACAGTGAAGAGGCAGTCATCTAGGAAGTGAGGGTTCATCAGACACCAAACCTGCCGATGTCATGCTTTTGGATGTTTAAGTCTATGAGAAACGATCACTTCCTGTTTGTAAGCCACTCTGTTTATGACATTTTCTGATGGCAGCCTGAATGGGCCAATACACTGGCCTCAACACCTAAGGCATAGTAGCATGCCCTAGTTGTGACACTCCAAAGTATCTCTAGATATTAGCAAACATTTGCTGGAATGAAAAATCACCCCAGGTTGAGAACCACTTGACTAGTAGAAAAGATGTATACAAGTTTTAATTATCCACTGTGTGGCAGGTTGTAACAGGCTCCATGAAAGTATGGATCTTATCTCTGACAGCCCTATCTTAGTGATTACAATAAGGGCTGTCATGTAAGTTGAGCTAAAATAAATATTTAATAAATGATAGAATGAGTGAAAGCCCCTAAGAATACAAGTCGGCCAATAACCAGACAAAATTATTCTCATGTTTTTCTCATTCAGTATTATTTAGACTGTATCTTCCCTTGAAGCTAGTTCAAACCAATATTCTCCCAAGTAGTCTAGTATGGTTTATGCACTGGATTGACCTCAGATGATGTTCAGCTCTGATATTTACAACATATATGAAGTTGGTCCCAAGTGTCACCATCTTTTTAAGACTCAGTTTCATTTGCTGAGAAGTAAAAAAGTAATATCCAACTCTTTGGATGTCTGGGAAAATCAAAATAAATTAGACATATAAGAAATTTCTCAGAGTATCTGACTCAAGTACGTATTCAAAAGACTTTACCTTCTTTTTCCAGTGAGCTAATAATGTACAGATAGATTCTGTCCTCTTTTTTTCCTTTTGCTTGGGATATAATTGAGAGTGTTCTCATTAATTTCAAGTGACTTTTATTTAAGAATTAGACAATGAAATTATTCTGTAAAACATTAGTAAAATTAATTACTCTTCCTTCCTGTGAATAAAATCTATATGAAAAGATATAATAAATTTATACCGATACAGGGTTTCGGGTTACAGTAATTAGAAAAAAAATGTGTACTAAGGAAAAAAAAATAAATACTTCCTAATATGAAAGGAAAGATAATGATAAGAGTCATTTTTTGCCTGTTTGGTCTCAGAGCTATTCTTTGCAACTCTTTTGTTATGTTTTGTATCATGGGATTGGCTGACCAACCCTGCCTCCATGGGTATGTTTCCAAGCTTCTTTGTTTTCTGGCAAGATTCATCCAGTGGAAGACACTGGCAAGAAATGAGACAGAAGAAAAGGAGAAGGCAGGCTATTTTTGCTGTCTCATTGTCCCATGCCCTTCTCCTTGACTCCAGCTCATGCCAGGTAGTCATCTGCTGTGGATCTAGCTCCTGATGAATAGTCCCCACCTCTAAGATCTGGTAATGATACCTGCTTACAAGCAGGAATATCAGTGGCTTCTTGTTACAAGTCTCTGAATTGCTCATCTGCATATGCTTTGTCTTTTTAGTCCTTCATTACTTGTGCAAAAATTCCCTGTATTAAACCCCCTTATGTGAAAGACTTATACTGGTTCCTATTTTCCCGACTGGATCCTGCCTGATACAAATCTTTTTCCTAAGATGGCAAGTGTTTCTACTTGTAAGTACTCTCAAGAAATATGTTTTAAGCTCTATCATCTATATAGGTAACCATTTTATACAATAATAATTAACCTCTTTACATTCTTGAAAAAATATGTATTATTAATATAAACCCAGACACATGGATATATCATTCCTGAGCATAAAAAGCAAATTTAAAAATAAATTTTAGAATTAATTACACATATATTGGAAGGAAACTAATTGTCAGAAAGGAAGATAAATTAGGAAGGAAAATATAAAAGTATGCATAAATATTAAATGCTGGTATTTATGTGAGCCTTGGGCTTCTCTTCATTAGCTTTTGGGTGCAATTATGATTAACATTTCATTTGTATCCTTAATGAATACTAGAGCTACAAATACACAATGGCATGAACAGAAATGGCAATCTTTTATTATCTACACAGACTGAAAATTTAAGAACAATAACCTAAAGAGAGGCTATAAAGCTGGGGTAGTATATTTACCCTGGGGTCTATGAATTGTCCAGCAATATTCCAGGCCTTAATCTTTACAGCTTCATCTGTGCCTCAAGGGAAAATTAATGAAAAGCAATTTGGGACTCCTCTGGTAAAACAGTTACCTGACTTTGGACACTAAGTCTAATGCCACCTAGGAGGCCCATATAACAAGATTATTGTTAAGTAAGGAAAATCAGATATCTAGAAGTAAGGAATTTAGCAATCTTTTATGTACGGGACTAAAAGCTGAGCACTGAAGAATTGATGTGTTTGAACTGTGATGTTGGAGAAGACTCTTGAGAGTCCCTTGGACTGCAAGGAGATCCAACCAGTCCATCCTAAAGGAGATAAGTCCTGGGTGTTCACTGGAAGCATTGATGTTGAAGCTGAAACTCCAATACTTTGGCCACGTCATGCAAAGAGTTGACTCGTTGGAAAAGACTCTGATGCTGGGAGGGATTGAGGGCAGGAGGAGAAGGGGATGACAGAGGATGGCATCACCGACTTGATGAACATGAGTCTGAGTGAACTCTGGGAGTTGATGATGGACAGGGAGGCCTGGCGTGCTGTGATTCATGGGGTCACAAAGAGTCGGACATGACTGAGCAACTGAACTATGTATGGGAAGATGCAAGTATCTGGGCTCACTGACTCATTCCTTTCATATGCATCTCAGCTATCTGGGTCAAATCTTATCTCCTGATTATTCACATCCTTAATTCCTTGAGGAGTGATGGATGTGGTGGATGGCTACCTGTTGTGCTTTCTCTCATCCTCCCAGTTCCTCAGGAGCTTACCTGAGGAGCTCTTATCACAAACGACTACTGGCTGCTGGATAGCCATTATTGTTCTTCCTGGACTCAAAAATTTACATTTGGAAGGCTGGAATTCCTGATGACTCTGACATCCTTGTTTACTGAAAAGGATAAGAAATATTCCATTTCACAGTACAAATGAAAGAAGTAGTCTTCTTCCTATGGAGAGTCACAGTCAACTTTAGAAATGAGGCAGCTGGTGGGAAGAGGGGCTTGAGAAGTGACTACAAGGCAAGAAGTAATGGTCAGCTATAGTAAATTACTTGGAAGTTACCCTTAGTATGCCCAGTAAATCATTTGGGGCTAAAGGAGAAGCTGCTTCAAGACTCAACAAGCACTGAAGAAGCAGTTAGAAGTACAATACCACATAGTCTTGTTCCATCAAGTGGAGTGAAATTAGGGGGATGGGCAGTTTGAGAACAGAGCCAGCTCCTCAGATTAGGGGCATGGCTTCATTAGAACATTGCCATAAGACATCGTTTAGAAGTGCTGCTGACAAAGAAATGCTCAAATGTGCAGCTCCTGAGAGATCAAGATGCAGCTGGAGGTCATCTGAACATGTAAGAAGCAATGGTTCTCTTGTAGGAGTCCCCTCCTACAGCTGTAGGAGGCTGTAATTGATGTGCTCAGCTGCTGACTGGAGCCATTCATTGCTGAGATGAGCAGCTGCCTAGAGTTTAAACAGAGAGCCCTGGGGAGCCAGGGCTGGGAGCTTTTTCAGATTAAGAAGCTGCTATTGGAAGTAGCTGTTATGAGTGTCATCATAGGGAAACATTAGAGTAATCCATCCAGCTCCACCATCTTGGTGGTTAGCAAAGGTAGAAACAGTCTTTCATAGATAAAGAAATGGTGAAAGATTGAAGAGACTGACAAAATCAGTTTGAGATTTTAAAATAGCAAATTTCTTCAAACTCTGCCAAAGGCTTCCTTGGCTGATGTGGTGTGACTATTTGTTGTCATTTGCTTATTTATTGAGGTACATTTTTACTCTAAAGAGTAGCCATTAGACTGGCCAAAACAAGGTGATAAAATTGTAAATCAACGGATTCTTTAACCTTAGAATACATGAAAGTATGTGTAGAATTTTTTTTTTTAATATATTTTCCCCCTAGGAAGAATAACTATCATTTTTATCCTGTTTTCAAAGTTCCTGACACTAAAATAGGTTACGATTGCTTTGCTTTAATAAGCCAGAAAAGGCAACCAATGGAGAACTTGATAACATCTATCAATAACTTAACCACAAAAAAAGCACTGCTGTTTAGCTGATAAATTTATGCAATCATCATGTTGAACAGTATCTAGCATTACTATAAATATTTCCCATTGAAATGTGTGGGATAATATAGCTAGGTGCATTAATGACTGGATTATATTTTTGAACCAATATAGGCTCAGTAAAATGAGAGAAATAGAAGCAGAATAACAGATTTTTAATTTTTCTATTTGAATGGGACAAAATTTTAGTGTAAGGTCCTGAAAAAGAAAATTCAGTTGTGATGAAGGTCACAAAATTTTAGTGTAAGGTCCTGAAAAAGAAAACTGTTGTGATGGTCCACACCTGTTAGAGATTATGAGAACTAGTATGGTTACGATGAAATGAAAGAAGGGTGTGTGGAAGTAGAGGTGTTTGCCTTATAGATGTGAGCAACTTAATTTCTAATTGTTAATATAAATAGTAATATTTTTGTTTTGTTGAAGTCTTATAATGTTGCTGATTTCTGTCAATATCACTCCATCTAGAAAAATTCCATGTGGATTGAGTCACATGGTTGTCAGTTACCTTGGGTTTAATAGATACTTCATTGCTGTGGGTTTTAATCAATAATCTTGACCTTCATGCCTGTTATACAATCTGTTCTGAGCAAACAATGAAATGAAGTGAAGTGAGTCAAGCTTTGAGTATATTAGTGAATTGGGGTTTGAGTGATCAAGAATGAAATATCAGAATTACAACACAAAACAGAAAATGAATTTTTTTAGGTTTGGCATAACATGCTTTCTGTTACAAAAAGAGCATTTTAATGGAACAGCTATATGTGGTTTTCAAAGTAACATAAATCTACCCTTGAAGTGCCTGACCTCCTAAAGAGTCCTGGAAATAGTTACTCTAACTCTGCCCTGGATGAATAAAAATTGCTCTCAAAGGTATTTATTTAGCTAATGAAGACACCTTGCAGAGCATTTGAACAATTATTTGAAGGCAGAAAACATTCCCCGGCACATCCATCTCTCATGGAGAGTTGTCAGTTTTGCATGCCTTGGAGTGCTTTTCCCATCTCCAAAGGAGACACTGCCCCACTTTCTGAGGCTTGGCATGTGGTTGGGATTACTGTGAGGCTTTTGAGCTTGCAGTTCACACAGCCTACTTGTCTTTGACAGTATGATATGTTCTCTTTTAAATTTGCCGTACACAGCAGTGAGGTCTCCCTTAAAGGCAACCTGACTGGATCTGTGCTTTCTGAAGTGTGGTTTGTTATCCACTTTGGCTGCTGCCAAAATATGATATGACTTACTTTTTGCATTTGCATGTGGCTGAAAAAAATTGGTGTGGCCTCATCAAGATCAAAAGGAGGGTGTGCATGAATGCCTGGAACTTTTGAATTCACAGAAACTTTTGGAACATACTTCAGGCTTAAAATATGAAATTAATCAAATGTAAGGGCTATATATCTCAGAAGTAAAATGATCTCCAATTTTGTCCCTTCAAAATAAGTAAAGGAGCCAGATTTCTGACCCATCACCTTTTGAAAGAATGAGAGTTATTTGTTAATACTTGTTGTTAAAATGTTATATTACTGCTCAAAGAAAACTAAATATACCAGTTTGATTTCATGTGCTTCATAATTTTTTCAGTTCTCTCCTTGTCTGACTGCAGTACTTAATATTCCATCTCATCACCATAAAGTGATATTTATGTGTAGCCATAGGACATGAGTGTGGTGCTGTGCACTTTGCTGAGAGTAGCCATAGTCCTATCTGACTACTACATAAAACCAAGAACACTGGCACAGAAAGAGCTATAGAGGGCATATACATGAAACACCAAGAAGAAAATGTTATACCTACCTGCAACTGTCTCTTTTCTGGACTGCTCTTGTCAATCAAATAATCAAAACATTGCCCATCATCTGAGTCCTCATGAAACCCTTTTGACTGAGTCCAAAGTAAACACATTGCATGTGACTGAATAAAACCCTAGACCTATCATTTGGAATCAGTTCAGTTCAGTTGTTCAGTCATGTCCAACTCTTGTGATCCCATGAACTGAAGCACACCAGGCTTTCCTGTCCATCACCCACTCCCAGAGCTTGCTGAAAACTCATGTTCATTGAGTGGGTGATGCCATCCAACCATCTCTTCCTCTGTGATCCCCTTCTCCTCCCACCTTCAATCTTTCCCAGGATCAGGGTTTTTTCCAGTGAGTCAGTTCTTTTCATCAGGTGGCCAAAGTATTGGAGCCTCAGCTTCAGCATCAGTCCTTCTGTCAGGGGAGTGTGTAGTTTCCTCAGTTCTATCTCATCACAACAAAAATTTGAAGTGACGGCTGTTAAAACCCTTGACGTGTCACAACTCGTGTCTCAGCCCTCTGACATATCAGTGTTATAGCTCTCAGACAGATCAGTGTTACAGCTCCGTGTTACAGCTCAGTTTTATTTAGAAAGTAAAGGAAAATACATCCTCAAGGTGTGAGTCTAGAAAGATGAGTCCCCAAAGGCTCAACTCCAGCCGACCCAAAAGACTCAAAGAAAGGAGAGAGCCCTGGCCCATTGGCTCCTCTTTTATATGTATTTTTTTCCTCCCCCCTGGACCTGCCCTATGTAAAGTGGGCTAGCCAGGGGTGCTGTTCTACGAGGTCCTCACTCTGGTCCTCGGACCTTCCTTTGTTCTATTTTCATGGGCTTTTTCCTTCCTTGTATTTTAGCCACTGCCATTCTGGACTCCTTTTTCCTATTCTAACTACCTAATATTCCCTCCTCAAGAGATGGGAAGTCCTTTGGGGATAGGAGCGTCGAGATCTTTCTGGCTACTTTCTGCTGAACTGGGACTGTGAGGAGCATTGTTCTTCCCCCTCTTGCTAGTTTCAAGCCTTAGAGTCCTTATAGCAGTATCCATCTAATGGTGAGTGATACTTTCTGTGGTCAGCTGTAGCTTTATATATCCTTGTGGAACTGGCACTGTTTGTTGTAGCTTGTTGACCTGGACAGGAAAAAAAAAAAAGCAGGTTAGACAATTGATAATATATGGAGCAACCATAAGCAGCATCAATATGGTATAACAATGACTAGTGAGGGCATTAGCTAACTCCAAATTCCATCACCAGGATGGCTCAAGTCCCTCTTTGTTCAGGGGTCAGAAGATCTATCTCCTGTCTATTCTGAGGTACAACCTTTGCCAAGCTGTGTTGGCTCTGCCAAGTTGTGTTGGCTGAAAAATCTTATCCCCAGAAACTAGATTTTGGGAGTGTTCATTAGATTAGCACTCATGTGTAGTTCTGAAAAGGTATCTGAGACCTCCCAGACCCTAACAGGTATATTGAGTGTCCTCTTCTGTTTTCTTCCATGGCTTGGCTCATGAGTAGTAAATCCAGGAGTCATGTCCTGATACCTTGACAGCTATGTGGGTAGAAAGTATCACAGGGTAGGGGCCCTTCCATGTGGGCTGGAGTTGAGCCTTTGGAGACCCATCTTTCTAGACTTTAATTAGGACTTGAGTCTCTGGAGCTTAGAATCTTTGGGGTCCTGGTTGACACTCCAAAAGTGAACATCCTGTTAGAATTGCCCAGTGGCCATGGTATAAGACTGGAGGGTCTGAGCTTTTGGATCTAGGAAGAGATCATTGACATAAACAAAAGGTCTCCCATATAGCATCTCAAAAGGTCTAAGACCAACCTGTTGCTTAGGTGCAATACAGGTGCAGAGGAGCGCTATTGGTGAAGCCTCCTTCCATTCCAGGGAGTTCTCCTGGATTATCTCTTTTATCACTAATTTTAAGAATTAATTGGTTCTTTCTACTTTTCCTGAAGACTGAGGCCTGCAGGCACAATGGAGATAATAAGTAATGCCCAATGCTTTAGAGACCCCTTGGGTGACCTTAGAAGTAAATGATGTCCCATTATCACTTTGTAATGACCTGGGCAGACCAAATCTTGGAATGATTTCATGGAGCAGTTTTTTTAAACTAGCCTTCTCAGTCTGGGTGAGAAAGCCTTCAATCCATCCTGTGAATGTATCTATCATGACTAATTGGTATTTATACCCTTGAGAAACTGGCATCTGGGTGAAGTCTATCTGCCAGCCCTCTCCTAGGTAGGTCCCACATCATTAGACAGGCTGGGCCAACTGAGGTCTTCGAGCTCCTTGGGGTTTGTTTAATTGGCAAGTGGGACAAGAGGAGACCATTTGCCTTATAGTCATTTGGAGACCTATTCCTCTGAAGGCCCTTTCTAGTAATCTTTGGAGGGTCTTTTCCCTAAATGAGTGGTAGCATGTCAGGAGTTAACAACTTCCATTGGAGATTCCCAGGCAGAAAAAGGGATCCAGCCTTTTGAAACCACCCCATATGATCTTCTTGAAAGCCCTGACTAAGAGTCTCACCTTCTTAGAGCTTCTGGCAAAAGCTCTAAGGAGTTTCTGGAAAATTAGTCTGTGGAACTAAGGTGGCAACCCCTCTTAGGTCATTGTTCTGTAATGCTGCTCTCTTAGCTGCATGATGGGCTGCTTGGTTCCCTCATGCCACTTCCATGCTCCCTTTTGGTGTCTTTTACAGTGGGAGACTGAAACCTCAGCAGGCAGATGGACTGCCTCCAAGAGTCTAAGGATTTGATCACCATTTGATTGGGGATCCTTGAGTGGTCAAGTGGCCCCTTTCTTTCCAAATAGCAGCATGTGTATGTAGCACCTGAAAGGCATACTTGGAGCCAGTGTAAATGGCTACTGTTTTTCTTTTCCTAGCTATAAATCTCAAGACAGTGCTATGAACTCAGCTAATTGGGTTTAGCCTGCAAAGGTTTAGCCTCTGTGATGTCAAAATTGGTGACTACTACATATCTGGCTCTCCTTTTCCATTTAAGACAAAGCTGCTTCCATCAGTGTACCAGATTTCTTCAGGATTGGTCAGAGGATCTTCTGACAGTCCCTTTCGGGTTTTGTCCAGTGGTCCAAGGTTTCTAGGCAAGAGTGAAAGGGGAGAGAGCCTTTGGGCATAGGCAGGAGGGTTGCTGGTAAAAATAGTTTGCCTCCAAAAGAGAGTTTTAAAGCATCTTCTATCAGGATTGCAATAGCAATTGCAAGATTTCAAAAGCATGGATAGATTTCTCCCCAGTATGGGAGTAGGACACTCAGGGACCAACAAACACTGGTGGGAAAATATTTGTCCATCCCAACAACAAAGAAGTGCCCTGGTGAATCTTTTAGTAGTTGTTTTTCCTGTAGCACCCAAATGGTACAGGTTTGGGAGGAGGCTCTGGAGTAGGAGGTCAGGACAGAGTAGGTAGCCCCTATGTCAACCAAGATATTCTTGGACCTACCTGCCACATCTAGTTGTACCCTTGGCTCCAGCCCCATGATGATTATCTGTGACAGGTGGGCTGATGAGTGGGCTGCTTCAGTCCTGTTGAACCATCATGAGGGGAAGGCTTGGCACTTGACCTTGAGGCTCTTGGGTTCCCAAGGTAGAGTGCTGCCTGATGTCCCAGTTGATGGCATTTATAGCAAGCCATTTTAGGAGACTTGCCATGGTTTGGACACTCTTTGGCCCAATGCCCCACTTGTCTACAGTTTAGGCATTTGCCCCGTGCCTTGTCCTTCAAGGACTTGGATTTGCCATAAGTCTTCCCTGGAGGGCTGGCCGGCATCTGGGCATGCCCTGTCTCTTTCCTTTTCTCCCTCTGCTGGGCTTTGGCCTCCTTGTCCTGTTCTCTGTTGTAAAAGGTTTTGGTGGCTGTCTGAACCATCTCTTCTAAAGAGGCAGCAGGGTCCTGCTGCTATAGCTGTTGTAATTTTATCCTGATGTCTGATGCACATTGGGATAGGAATTTGTCCTTTAAAATCACCTGTCTCTCGTAAGAGTCTAAGTCCAGACTGGTAAACTTTTTTTTTTTTTTTTTTTGGGGGGGGGAGCTTCTTTTAGCCTTTCCAGAAAGACAGCAGGATTCTTGTTGGGCTCCTTAGTTGTTGCTGAGACTGGGCACAGTCTCACAAGTAATAGACTTCCTTCCATTTCCATGGGTGGACTTCCTTAGGGGTGAGTCTTTCTGAAGCTTATCCAGCCCTGTACTGTTGCAACCTAAGAGCCAGGTGTCCCCAGATCAGGGTGCAGATCCCCAGGCAGGCTGAGGCATGACAGCCTCCTGGACATTGAATCCCTGGGCAGGTCAAGGTGTGATGACCTCCTGGGACCACTGGACTGGTGGATCTCCAAGCAGGTTGAGGTGTGACAAACTTTCGAGGACCAGATCCCTAGGTAGATCGAGGCAGGCCAACTTCCTGGGACCCCTGGACCTGAGTTGGGTGTCCCAAAGGTTTCCAGCCTGACCAGTGCTGGGTAGGACTAAGGGGTTGTAATTTTAACTAACTGCCAGTTTGTTCACTGCAGATGGGAATAGATATCATGATGTGAAGCAAACCAAGCCTGTGCCCTGAGACTGGTAACCCAATGAAATAGTCATAAGCCTTATCCTCTTACTGCTCTAAGGGAATGTAAGTCACTGATTTCCTCCCCTAGTCCTCCATAAGAGCAGATTAGAGTATCTCCAATGGTAAACATTTCATTGTCATAGACCCACTTTAGGTAATAACAGAAGTAATAACAGAGGAGTGGGTTATCTGGCCCTGTTAGGGGCATTAAGAGTATTTTAATAATAGGCAGGATGGAGCAGTGTTGCCTATAGGGGGCAGGGTTCTGGTTGTAAGAGTTAGTAATTGGCTTAAGAACAAATTGATAAGAGGCAACAGACCAGATGTTCCATAAAAGTGGAGGGGAGATTTGATCTGGGATATGTTTGTAACTTTAGGAGAAGGGTAGTAATGGTTTGAGCCCAAACAGCCTGCAGTGCTAGCTCCCAAAGTGGCAAACATTATCCCTGGAAGCCCAATTGCCTATGAAGGGATGTCAACAGGTAGACTTCTAGCAGGCATTGTGTGCTTTTCGCCTACCCTAGCAAGTTCACTGAGAGATGCTGATGTTGTGCATGTTGTAGGAAACATGGAAGATGAAGGGCTGAATATCTAGAGGGATTGGATATTATACAGTATTTCCCTCCCAAGAGCAAGCTATTTTCTGGTTGTCCCTCCAGAAGATTGTAGAGGCAACATCGTGGGCTTGGATGGGGCTCAGGAAAAGAGCGTGAAATGGGAGGGAAAGGGGCAGGGCGCAACTTTTGAAAGACTGACCTAGCACAAGGGCATAATATAAACTGATTAAAATCAAATGAGTCCAGGATGAGAAGTCAAATTCAAGTAAACCTTAATCCCCAATCTGTAAGCTAACAGACACACCCAGAGGTGGCAGGACAGTTCCAAGTCACTGTCAAAAACGGAGGAGTGGATGGTTCCCGAATGGCTGGGATGATCCCCCCACTCACCCAGCATATGAATTCAAAACCCAACCAGACCACATTCCATGGCTAAAGCCCTTGCCCTCTGTAATGGCCCACAATCTGCAGAGTGTGCTTCTCTCTGAATCCTAACAAATCCACCTCTTACTGATCTCTGTATCTCTAACTGAATTTTTGCAATGAGACATCAGAGTCTGAGCCCCATTAGGTCCTGAAGCCAGGCATCATGGGTTTTGGCTGGGTTCAAGTCCCAGGAGAGGGAGCTGGAGGATGGGAGGAAAAAGCAGTGGGGAAAATGTGCCAAGGAATCCCCTTCATAGCCTGCTGGAAAATCTGCTAAATACTTGACCTGCGCTCACAGTTTTCATTGGCCTGATCCTTGGCACAAAGAAGATTAAGGACAGAAGAACCCCCACTGGCTTGGGTAACAGCTACTGGGACTCAGCAGATAGTGAAGCCTTTGGGACCTACTGAGGAGTAGCTTCTCCAGAATCCCTCAGTTGCGCCAATTACTGCTCACCGGTTTGTGGAGGTTTCGAGGAAACAAGAAACCTGAGATTGTAAAGGAATTACAATTTTGTTAGGAATGTGTCCCTCCAGCTATAGGCTTGAGAGCCTCATACCTTAACAGGAGGTCTTCTGGAATCTGAGACTGAGCTGCATGAGCTTTCTGCTGAGTTTGTTTTTCATTGTCCTGGTTTCCATCATGCTGGGCTTCTTGTCAGTTCCCCTGTGCTGGGTTTTCTTCTCATTCCACTTCTACCATGGGAGCTTTCACCAAGTTGGGCTCCTGCTGTGCTTGGCCTCCTTCTTATGGGGGCCATGCCGAGGTTGTTTCAGCCAGGTTAAATCCGAGTCACAGCACCATAGATGTCAGGGGAGTGTGTAATTTCCTTGGTTCTGTCTCGTCACAACAAAAATTTGAAGTGACGGATATTAAAGCCCTCTGTGTCTCACAGCTCTCAGACAGATCAGTATTACAGCTTCAAGTTACAGCTCAGTTTTATTTAGAAAATAAAGGAAAATACATCCTTAAGACGTGAGGGCATGACAACTCAAAAGATGCGAAAATAAGAGAGAGAGCCCTGGCCTTTTGGTTTCTCTTTTACAGGGTTTTTTTTTTTTTTTTTTTTTCCCTCCTCTGTGGGCCTACTCTATGTAAACTGGGCTAGCCAGGTGTGCTGTTTTTTCTACCTGAGGTCTTTACTCTTGTCCTCGGACCTTCCGTTGTTCTATTTTCATGGGCTTTTCCCTTCCTTGCCTTGTAGCCACTGCCATTCTGGACTCCTTTTCCTATTCTAACTTACTAACACTTCCAATGAGTGTTCAGAACTGATTTCCTTTAGGCTGACTGATTTGATCTTGCAGTCCAAGGGACTCTCAAGAGTCTTCTCCAGCAGCACAGTTCAAAGCATCAATTCGTTGGCACTCAGCTTTCTTTCCAGTCCAACTGTCACATTCATACATGACTACTGGAAAACCATAGCTTTGACTAGATGGACCTTCGTCAGCAAAGTAATGTCTCTGCTTTTTTCACTGTCTAATAAAAAAGAACTGTTTATTTGGGATTAAAATATTTCTGGGTTTTTGTATTTTGATCTGATAATTCTATACATAATCTTTATATTTTCAGTGTTTCACAGTGTCTCATGATAAATGAGTACTTTTTAAAGATCTCCATATCACCTTGAACTTTGCCACCAAAATTGGTCATTGCTTATTATCCTGATGGTTAGTAAGGAAGACTATAAGGCACTTTGTTTCTAATAAGGCTATGTTGCTTTTCACCTTGTGAACCTAAAAAATATTCACAACCTAAGCATTGAAACATTGAAAGTTATGTTTTATTTGGTGGGAATTTTTAGGACTTCGGGCCTGAGAAACAATATCTCAAATAACCCTGAGAAAACCTCTCTGAGGAGGTGAGGAGGGGAGCCAGGTTATATTGAAGTTTTGCAACAAATGGAAGGTAGTCTGAACTTCAAAAGATTATTGTGAATTAAAGGACAACCAGATATCCCAAATTAAGGAATTTAGTGCTTTTCTATGTGTAGGAAGATGCAAGAGTCTGGTCTCAGTGAAACAATTACTTTGATATGCATACTACCTACCTGGGCCCAGTATCCTATGTTTTCACATCCTGAGTTTCCTCTGGGCTTACCAGCTTACCATACATGGTAACAGCAATTGCTGACAAAAGGCTATGTATGAGCGCCTTTGTTTATTGATATGGCAGGAAATATTCCATTTTTCAACCTTATACTTTATTTGATTTAAAAATTACATGTTTATTAATCTTATGAGAACATTAAATAATATAAAACTGTCTTCTAAATAAGTGACTAGAGTTTGAAGCTCTCTTTATAGGAAGCAGTATGGCCAGAATGGCAAGCAAACTCTTCACTGCCTGTTCCCCCTGATGCAACAATCCCTTCTGCCCCCTTCTCTCCTTTTTCTACCCTTAGCCTATGGGAGTCCTGACTGTCTTGCTGTACCCTTAAAGAACCTTGGTGTTTCACACATCTGCATTTTTATTCTAACTTGAGCCCTCTTTCCTCCCTTTAAGCACAATTAATCACTCCTTGAGTCCTCTTTGACCCTTTCCCCTCATCTGTCATAACTCATTATTGGTTGATATTTCTGTGTTCCTGGCTAAAATGCAAACCACATGAGGACAGGCAATGTATTTTAATATAGTTCTCAATAAACATGTTCAAAATGAAGTAATAAGTGCTTACAAGATGTTCCTGATGAGTTTGAGGTTCTTCATCACAGAAATAATTCAAAGACAAAATAAAAAGGTTAAGGAAGTAAAGTGAGGGTTTATTTAAGTAAAATTTATGCTCTCAGCAGGAGAGCAGGCAAACAGGTGAGTAGCTCTTCCTTGGATTTCCTGGGCAAGCCAGTTATGAAGAGCATACAAATAAAGGGAGGAATATTCACTATGGAAGGGGGATTTGGGGGATGGATCATATACCCTGATTTTTCTAGCTCCATCTTCCCAAGGGAAGGAGGGAATTTTGTGCTTATTTAGCTTAGTCCCATGGACGGAGGAGCCTGGTAGGCTAAGAGTTGGCCTCAGCTCGCTAAGAGTTGGACATGACTGACCGACTTCACTTTCACTTTTCACTTTCATGCATTGGAGAAGGAAATGGCAACCCACTCCAGTGTTCTTGCCTGGAGAATCCCAGGGACGGGGGAGCCTGGTGGGCTGCCATCTATGGGGTCGCACAGAGTTGGACACGACTAAAGCAACTTAGCAGCAGCAGCTTAGATCAGGAGTGTCATGGCATCAGTGTTTGATACATAGTTCTAATCTGCAAGGCTAATTTTGTTGTAATGAGAGATTATGAGCAATAGTTTACATTCAGATACAGAAGATTCCCACCTTCCCCCTTCTTCTTTGTCTGCCTCTAGGACGCTTACCATCCAAAATGTGTGGTTTCTTATTAATCTGGAGGTTCCAGTTTTTGTTTGTCTGCTAATGGACCCCACTGTTATGTGTGATTTTGTGCCATCTAACCCCTTGCCCCCATTTCTCTGCTCATATCTAGCTACCTGCCTGCTGTAAAAATAACTGAGACAAATTAACTGATGTAACTATGCTTTGTAGAGAAAATGACTTCTCCAGAATTTTGATATCATTCCATGGAAAAACATTAGACTGAGATAGATCTGAACATGAGTCTTGTCTCTGCCTCTTAGTATCTGTGTGAACTCAGGATTGAGATATTTAAACCGTAGATTTATTTCAGAATTAAGAGATGAAATCTTTAAGTACTAGACACAGTCAGTACTCAACAAACTGTTATAAGTAGTATTACTATTTGTAAAGAAATTCTTTCACAAGATCTATATGTGCATTTATATTCAGTTGAAAAGATCAGTGATTCAACTCCTGTTTCTCATTTTCATACCTCTAACTTCTTATTTAACAGATGTATTGAACAACTTTATAATAATTATTAGCTTCCTGTTTCTCTAACTTACTATTTTTCTATTTCTTTTATTTTGGAGGGATGATGACAGCACAACATAGAAAATTGCATATGCCAAGCCAGCCATTTTTCAAATTTGACAAAAAGACTTCTTGTCAAACCTAAATGTATTAAAATGACACCCCACCATGTTGCTTATTAGAACTAATGAAACTCTTGCTAACCTTTTTATTTTAGACCAATCATCTCCCAGCCTGACTAACAAAATAGTTAGAAAAATAGATTTAATTGTTTGGCCTCTAACTTTCATAAAGACAGACTAATTGTAGACCATGTTATTGGAAAAACTTTTGGTGTCAACTAAAGGAAAAAAAAAAAAAAAAAAACTTAGTAGCAGCCAAAAAGTATTTTATGGACAAAATGGTAGACATTACAAATAGCCAAAGTAAAAACACAAGAGCAAATAAATCCATTAATTAAAATAGCTGATAATAGGCACTGATTTCATAGTAAAATTATGTCAGCATGAGTTTTTCTATGTGAAACTACTCAAAAGGAGGCACAGGATTTCCTTACATTTTTGATAAGTAAAAAACAAAGAGGAGAGAAACTAGTGGTGAATGGGAGAGAGACAGAGACTACACTGAGCGTGGTAGTTCCCATCTCCTGTGGTCCTTTGGGAGGCCATGCTACGGTTGGTGCTGTGTCTTTCCATAGGGTCAAGTACTGTAGTGCTTTCCTGCTTGGTTGCTTGTATAAAATCATGGGAAGAATAAATTAACACCCATATGTTTCCATAGAAAAGATGGAGGACCTTACATTCAACAGTAAAGGAAAGTAAAAGCACAAAGTGACAGCATCAAACTTAAAATCATAGGAATCGTGGGATGATGAGATAAATGGTAGTAATGGAGAGCATCAGGGATTCATTGCCTAGACCTACAGCTATCATCAGTAGATGACCTGCAGTCTTGAGAAGCTGGAGGGTGAAAGGGGATAAAAAACACAGCACAGTGTATAACGAGGACATGTTTGCTTAATATATTAAGATCCTGAGCCTCTATGGATTCATTTTTTTTTCATGAATTTCCAAAAGTTCTAATTAATGAGAAACTATGTACTTGTTTCTATCTGCTTGGTTTAGTTTCTTTTGTTGTTGTTGTTGTCATATTTCCTTATGAATATTATTTTTGTATATTCATGTCTCCTGAGAGGCAGCCTATAGAGATGTTAGGACATTGTTGGCATACTTTGGAAATTCAGGAGCAAATGGTATTTTCAACTAATTTATTCATTCACAGCCACAAGGTGGCTCTCTCATTTACCTCATTTACCTCTTCTGTGAAATAGAGATGGAAGAAAATAAGGGAGAAAGAAAAATAAAGAAATTAAGTTGATTGTGCATTAATGTAACAATCACCTAAATTTTGATTATGTAAGGGATGGATGGAGTATATGTATGGTGGGATTATTCTTAACATTGAATTATAGTTGGTTTGGGCTTCTCTGGTGGTTCAGTGGTAAAGAATATACCTGCCAATGCAGGAGACCTGGGTTTTATCCCTGGGTGGGGACTATATTCTGGAGAAGGAAATGGCAACCTACTCCAGTATTCTTACCTGGGAAATCCCATGGGCAGAGGAACCTGGAGAACTACAGATCATGGTATCGCAAAGGAGTCGGATATGACTGAAGGACTACCTACCACCACCAGCATGGCTGGTTTACGATGTTGTGTTAGGTTCAGGGTCCCGTCTTTCATGGGTGCTCTGCCAGTATATTCTGATAGGGTGCAAGTAGTAGTGTGTGTTGGTTCTGAAAGAGTTAATTCTCATTCAGAGAATGTCTCAGAATCAAATCCTACGTTAACCATGAACTCTGGTCTCAAAACCAGAAATATCACAATCTTCTCATATTGTTGAAATTAGAATGTCTTTGTTTTACATTAGTATTTGTTATGTTAATGGAGAGAATGTTGGTACTGTGATCAACTCTTCAAAGGCACACTTATACCACTGAGGGATTAGAAACATGCTGGGAAAAATATCTTTTGTCTTGCATACACCAAGGGGTATACTTATTTCTCAGTGTTTTTTTTTTTTTTCTTTTTTTTCAGAGGAAACATGGTATAACTAGGGTTTGCAACCATGTGTTAATGACTATAAAATCAGGAATGGTAGCTCTATTTGTTTTCCTTTGTGTCTATGTGCCATCCTTTCCTTTGTTATAAAAGATTAGAAAGAAAATAATTGGAAATGAAATCAGAATAAAATGAATAGGAAAAATTCTAATCAGTTGATGAAGGCATGTCATTTGGCATTGGGGCTTCTTTCAGTTTTAACGTATTTCCTCATTCCTTCAAAATCTAATGTCTAAGATTGAGAAATCTAAAAGAACAGCATGGGTATATCACACAAAAATATGGGTTTAAAGTGACACCATGCTGGATTCTCTTCTTGTCTATTGTAAACAAGTATAGAAAATGTAATGCAAAAAAGGATTACTTCTATATGTTACTAAATATATGAGAGGCTAGAAATATTTGAAAGTAGTATATAGAAAGTGAGAGCACTCAGTTGTGTCCAACTCTTTGTGACCCCATGGATTGTAGTCCATTGAATTCTCCAGGCTAGAATACTATAGCTCAGTTGGCAAATAATCCACCTGCAATTCGGAAGACCGCAGTTTGACTCCTAGTAAAATCTGCTGGAGAAGGGATAGGCTACCCACTCCAGTACCCTTGGGCTTCCTTTGTAGCCCAGCTGGTAAAGAATCTGCCTGCACTGCAGAAGACCTGGGTTTAATTCCTGGGTTGGGAAGATCCCCTGGAGTAGGGGAAAGACTACCCACTCTAGTGTGTAGAGTATATCTTTAATATTATTCAAACTTCTATTTGGATTTCCCTCAGAAAATTGTCCTGAATCAAACAGTTGTCATTAGTGCTAAAGATATGTCAGAGAAAATTTTCTTAAAGGGTAAGACTGCAAATTATTACAATGAATGTTAAAATATTCAATCTAATAGAAATATATGTCTATAAATATAGCTACATATATGTGTACATATATATGTATATAATTGCATATACACATATAAATGTATGTATAAATAGTATATTGGAGGGAATATGATAGACTACATAATTTCCTAAAATATATTCTTTGGAGCAATGATTCTAAAACTTTTTGTGTAGTAAAAGAGATTCACATAAGTTTAAAAACTGTGAATACTATACTCCCATCTAAAACATATGAATAGTAAATGTACATATGATTCTCTATGGGCAATTTTTTTTTTCATTGTAGTTTCTGTAGTAGTTAGAATAATGGCCTCCAAAGATGTCTATGTCTTAATCCCTGGAAGCTATGGATTTGGTACCTTTCATGGGTAAGAGTGGACTCATTGATGGCAAAGAAAGCTGAGTGCTTTTGAAGTGTGGTGTTGGAAATGACTCTTGAGAATCCCTTGGACTGCAAGGAGAATCAACCAGTCAATCCTAAAGGAAATCAGTCCTGAATATTCATTGGAAGAACTGATGCTGAAGCTGAAACTCTGAACTGACTCATTGGAAAAAGCCCTGATACTGGGAAAGATTGAAGGTAGGAGGAGAAGGTTGGATGGCATCACCAACATGATAGATGTGAGTCTGAGTCGGCTTCAGGAGTTGGTGATGGACAGGGAAGCCTGGCATACAGAGAGTTGCAAGGTGTTGGACACAACCGAGCCACTGAATTGAACTGGTGGGAAAGAAGAGTTAAGGTTGCAGAAATAATTAAAGTTCTTAACACCTTAATTTCAAAATAGAAAGGTTATTCTAGGGAATAACTATGTAATTCAGTGTAATCATAAGGACACATATAACTGAAAGAGAAAGATAGACAACAAGTTAGAACAACATGATGTGTGAAAGACAGATGCCGGGGTCCAGCCCCAGTGGATCCAGGGTGATTCAAAGGTGGGGACGGAGTAGGCGTCCTAGAAAAAACTTATTTAATTACAGATAGAGAGGGATTATGAATTTGGCAGAGAAAAAGAGGCCAAATAACTTGGTTAACACGGGTACCAATCACCACCTATGTAGGCCACAGGCATCTTCCCGTTCTCCTGAAGGAGAGGAGGCACTGAGGCTCCCCCTGTCCGATCTTAGAAGCCCAGGCAAAGTTAGTAGGCTTGGTGGGTCCTATGCACCAGATGGGAATTCGGCCAGAAAATAGTAAGAGAGAGAGAGAGAGAGAAAGGGGCTGAATAACTTGGCTTACGTGGGGTACCAATAAAATTCCGGACAAGGAATTTGCACCATCTGAATGGTGGGCACCCATGCTCCAGATGAGAATTCAGCCAGAAAACTGGGGAGCAGAAAGTAACGACATGAGGGAATCAGTCTTTCTGGAACTGATCCGATTTATTTATTTTTCAGGTTTGTTTATATACCTTTTGTTATACAATAGGGATGAATACAGAGTCACGCGGGGTCAGCAGACCTGACCCTTGTCACAATCAGGTGTTTCATATAAAATTATACAAAGGTCTTATGAGTTTTTACATCATCTTCTGACCATGAGGTCCGCTGACATTTTATGGCCCTTTCTGATACTGGTCAGTTAACCAGAAAGCTTACTTTTCCAGGAGTGATTTTTTTCAGGCACCACCCTCCAAATAAGGTTGCATTCCTATAGGGTGAGGGTGTAGTGAGTTACAGTCAAGAAAGGAATTTACTTAACCTAAGGTTTAACATGATTAGTCTTAAAGGTTAATACTTATTTCTCTTATATGCTTAAAGGTTAATACTTATTTCTCCTATATGCTAGTTATATTTATTATAAGGGTAGGGAATATGAAGATTTAGCAGCAAACATCAGTCCAACAAATGAAAACCCTTCACCAATGTTCCCTTTACAATCTATTTAGTCTTAAGATAGTGATGAGGTTACATTTTGCATAGCAAGGACACAGTGATTTATAACAGAGTACAGTAGTCTATAACAAAAGAGAAAATTCATTAACTCAAAAAGTCTAATATTGCTAACATCAAAACTACTATATTTCCTTTTCTATATTCCAAATACATTGATTAATATATTCTCAGGTGCCTAAGGATATGAAGGCCTGCGGGCAAGCAAATGAGAAAAGCCCTATGCTAATACTCCAAACTCTGTGCTGTTTATGGTTGAGAGGTTGTCACACAAGCTAGTCTGTCAGCAGAGGTTTGACCTGAACCACCCTTGTCACACCCAAGGCAGGGAATTAGCAGTAATTATTGGCATGACAAATGAAAAAACCCTTCACCAATATAATTCCTAATCAACCCACTAATACTATACTAATAATCTTCTAACTTCTCAAAAGAGTCTGTATTTAGAAAGTTTTAAAGCATCCCATGCCTCTCACAGCTGCGAGGCTGTAAACAATCACATGGACAACCTGATCAGGCAAGCCAGAGAACCTTCAGAGTTTGTAAGCTGAAACACTCTTATCACGCCCAGGAATTTTTATTAACTGGGGCTGCAAGTTAACTCCTTCTCTGAGAAAAATGGTTATGGGGAGAGCTCCCTGTAAAGTACTCTGGTTTTGGGGTAGATGCTCGGGAACAGGGGATCTCCTGAGGCTTGATCACTCCTTTGCATATGCCAAGGTTCTTTTTCCTCATGACCTTTGCCATGGGTGGAGTTCCTCACACTGGCTCCCAACAGACCTGGCCTTAAATTAAAAGAAGGGACCATAAACCAACAGATAGAAGGAGTTTTAGAATTTTGGGGGAAAAATACATTCACTGCTAGATCTGGAAGGCAATCCTGCCTACACTTTGATTTTAGCTCCTATGCCCAGGATTGAACTTTAACCTACAGAAATATAATATTAAGTTGTTGTTTCAAGCCATGAAGTTTCTGCTAATTTGATTCAGTGGCCATAGGCAACCAAGATACTAGCTATGGCTAGCTGAGTGGTTACTGTATGTCAGATATAATGCTAAATGCTTAATATCTATTATATTTAATCAATCTGAAAGTCAATAAAATGTTATTATACCTATTCTATGAAGAAGAAAATTGGCGGGGAGCTAATGTAGGTTAGTCAAACTATGCAAAGCAACACATCAGGAGTTATAAGCTAAGCTCAGATTAAAGACTGACTACAAAATGTATGCTTTACATTTATCATTATTCAGTTTGGTTTTTACCAAACTTGCTTGACACTAAGCCTTTTCCTTTCTCTCCCAGTTTACTTTTTTACTTTGGGAAACCCTAGTACTGAATGAAGAGAGTACACTTAAGAGAAAACCATCCTAATTCCAGCTTTTGATACTAAATAACCATTATCACCTTGTCTAAGAAATTTTGGATTTCTTGGTCTCAGTTCTTTCAGGTATTGAGGTCCCCAGAACAGTGACTGCTCTTGCGAGGTTTTGAGTCCACTATTTATTTGTGCCCAAAGTTAGAAGTGTTTTGCATCTATTATCTTATTGCATTAACAATTCCCTGAGGATCAATAAATAGGAATAACTATTCTCATTTTACAGATATAAAACTTGAATGCAAGGAAGTTGAAGTTCTTGCTACAGATCAAAGACACAGTAGGTAGCAGAGAGCCAGCTCTTAAGTAGACATCATCTGCCTCCTGACCAGATTTCTTTCGACTGTTTTCCATTTCTGTTCAGTTCAGTCGCTCAGTCGTGTCCGACTCTTTGAGACCCCATGAATCGCAGCACACCAGGCCTCCCTGTCCATCACCAACTTCCTGAGTTTACCCAAACTCATGTCCATTGAGTCAGTGATGCCATCCAGCCATCTCATCCTCTATCGTCCCCTTCTTCTCCTGCCCCCAATCCCTCCCAGCATCAGAGTCTTTTCCAGTGAGTCAACTCTTCACATGAGGTGGCCAAAGTATTGGAGTTTCAGCTTCAACATCAGTCCTTTCAATGAACACCCAGGAATGAACTCCTTTAGGATGGACTGGTTGGATCTCCTTGCAGTCCAAGGGACTCTCAAGAGTCTTCTCCAACACCACAGTTCAAAAGCATCAATTCTTCAGTGCTCAGCTTTCTTCACAGTCCAACTCTCACATTCATATATGACCACTGGAAAAACCATAGCCTTGACTAGACGGACCTTTTCCATTTAGTCATATTTTAATAAACTGCAACATGTAATTCTTACTAAATGCTTTATTTTCTATATCAATGTAAGCACTGATAAAACTAATATATTTCTAGTTATCAATGTATATTTTAATCAAAAACTTTAAGTATAACTAACATGTTTTCTTAATTTTTTAAATAAAGTATTTGATGTATTTACATCTGAAGAAAGAGTTCATTGAAAGATTATCAGTAGAATGCTATGTCTTTTACTAGCGTGATGCTAAACTTGGATTTTCTTTTAAAACACTACAGGAAATTCTGGCTTAAAGTCAAGACTCTAAGAATAGCCTTAAGCATGGTCACTTAAGCTACTCTATAATCTTAAGATTTTGCCAGATAAATTGAATGTAGCTTTGAACGTAATTGTATTTATTAATTGACTAGAATGGTAGGTGGAGCTGTAAAACTGAAATAGATTTCCAAGTCAAATTCTTGGACTTCAATTCACACTCTACCACATTAGCATTGCCACTGTTAGCAGACAATTTTAAGTTATATAATCAGTCAGGGTCAGTTTAATCATCTGTAAAATGAGCATAATCAGGTGTGTCTTGGCACCCAAAGGTATCTGAGTGTATGGGTATCTCACTACCCATACACTTTTAAAATCGGTTTGAACTAAGAGCCTTTCTAAAGTTTTCTAGTGTTCAAATATTCCTACTTTAATTTTAGTTGTTTATTTATCCACTGGATTCTTAGTGTCTTAAAGGTTGAGATGGATGTCTTATTTAAAGATTACCATCAGTATCTAGCATGTGGCCTAGCCTCCAATAAATGCTTGTTAAATATTTGTTGAGTCATCACTGAATATTACTTGGCTGATTTATAATGTGTGCTTTTGCAGTTACTTTTAGAACTCAGTGATATGCAGAGAAGCTTTTTAAAGATATAAGACACAATATCCTGTTCTCTCTGTTGATTTTTGTTTTAGTTTATTTCCTTTTTCTGTATCTAATCGTGAGTTGAATCTAATATCTAAGTAACTCTTTTTATAGGCTATGCATAATTACTTCTTATGACTTCCCTATAGCTGAAATGGTAAAGAATCTACCTGCAATGCAGGAGACCAGGTTTCGATTCCTGGGTTGGGAAGCTCCTCTGGAGAAAGGAATGGCATTCCATTCCAGTATTCTTGCATGGAGACTCCCATGGACAGAGGAACCTGATGGGCTACAGTCTGTGGGGTTGCAAGGAGTCAGACACGACTGAGCAACTAACACACACACATAATTACAATGGTGACTTTGATGAAACATTTTTAATGTTTCTGATGTAATAGTTTCTGTCTTTTTGTGGTTAATGTTTCTAATGTATCCTCAATATTAATATATTGATTCAGTATTCATAGTGTTTGTGAAGTCTAATTTATTTTCTCAATCTGCCCTAGAGAGACTTATATTTGGAACTAACAAGATAAATCTTATACAGATTTGTGTAAAGTGGAACAAAATAAATATTCAAAAGACTTCTAAAATCACATAAAAACCCCTTTCCAGTTAAAACTGACACCTCATTACTCTTAAATTTTGGATACTTGAGTGGAATGTCAGTTTTGGTTATAAAATTAACTCACTAGTGCCAGCCACTGTTATCATCTTGTCCTAACTCAGAAGAGAGCCAGAAGGATGGAAGAAATCTTTTGAATTTAGAAGTGGTTTGGTGAGATTAACCAAACAATAGCAAAGCAATAACATTCAACAAACATAAAAAACATTAAAAGGCTATGTTTTATTCCAAGGTGTATCTTTGAAGAAATGTATAATTGAATTTTCAAAATCATGCCCAGTTTCTCTACACTCCTTTATTTCCAAACCTATTTTGTCTGTTTTGTCCAATACTTTATGAAAGAAAAACTACCAGCCATTTCAAACAGACTCCTGCAGATATGCCCTACTATATGGCAGCATGAGGCAATGCCTTCTCGAAAGCATACTGTCTGTAAATTGATCAGTGTGTCTTTCATCTTTAGGATTGTGCCCACAGAGCACTGTAGCAAAGACTTAATTGTTTCGAAAGTCTCACAAGCAATCCAGAGGGAATTCGCCAAGTATCTTAGCAGCAAGTGTCCTTAAACTTCAATTAATACTATTGGGAGTTGCATGTTTAAAAACTTGAGTGAGCGCTTTCAAATGATTTGCCCTTTGTCAACACTGTTTAATATACTACTATTTTAAGAATATATGTGTGTTTAAGAAAATAGGAAAAGTAAACCAGCTCATTTCCTTAGATTTAAGAAAAGAAATAGTCCCCAAAATCTTTTATATCTACTTTGTTAACAACAAATAGCACATACATTACTTTGGAATCAAGAGAGGTAATGATTCAGATGCTGCTCTGAGGGATTAATAACTGTGACAATTTATTACACAGATTTTAAAAGAATAGACTTTGTCTGTGGAAGAGGTTTTAGAAGTCAGTTGTCTCCAGTTTACAGAGAAGGGCATTGAGACCCACTGGAATTGAATAGTTTCAAAGCTCATAGAGATAATAATGGAAGGAGTTAAGCAGACCCAAGTTTAAAATTTGTTTCTTTCCTAGTTGGAGGACTTCTCAGAGCCTCCTATCTTCAGTCAACTTAGGTGAGTTGACCACCTCTGAGGATGATATGCATCAAGCTGAGTTCTCATTACAAGTGAAATATTCAACTTATTAGTCCTTGCCCTTTCTGCTTTACTTTTTGTCTGGAGTTCCTTCAATTATAACACATTTGCTAGAATTAGTTCATTGTTTTGATTAGATATTGTCATAATTCAGACTTATAATTGAGGTTAAACTTTTGGAAATGTTTGTATTAAAGCAGGAAGAAAGCTATGAAGGAAAAGATTAAATGGCATAGTGTATAGAAGAGACCCAGGGACTACTTCATAGGGACTTAAACTGGTATGTTTTTCAGATCTCTCTCTGTCAACTTTCCGTCTGTTGGAAATCAATTATTTGATGTTTCTAACAATGGTTAATTCAATATTTGGGCCAATTTTATTGCCACAGTAAATTGCTGTCTGTAAGAGCCATATAGTTTCTAGACAACTTCTATGGAGATTAATAATGGAAGCGAAGAGCAGACCTAAGATTGCTTAAGATTTCTATAAAAGTGCTCTTTTTCAGTCATGTGGCTTCTCAGGTGGCTCAGTGGTAAAAACTCTGCTTGCCAATGCCATAGACCCCAGAGACGTGGATTTGATCCATGGGTTGGGAAGATCCCCCACTCCAGTATGCTTACCTAGAAAATCTTATGGACATGTGGTCGCAGAGAGTCAAACATGACTGACTGAGTGACTGACCACATGTTAGAAATAGTAAATTCTCTTGTAAATATTATTGATCACTTTCAGTTTAAACTTTTTCAAATAAGTCAAGTACAGGTAGAAGTTAAAGAACTGACTGTGACAGAGACAAGACAAAATAATTGATCTGTAATTTTTTTCCCTAGAGCTGAATGAAGTTGACTAGTGGGCTGATGGCAGTGCAAAAGAGCAAGAAAATTTTAGAGATAAAAATAAATGGAGAGTCTTCCCAGTTTCCAAATGACTTCTAAAGACTCTTTACTAATTGCTTCTGGACGCTAGGTAAGATTTAGGTATAGTTAAGAGATAAGGATTAGGTTTAGCACTAGGAACACCTAAATCCAAGTTAAAAAGGATTTAAAATATGTACTTTACCTTATACTATATTGTTGTTTAGTTGTGTGTGTGTGTGTGTGTGTGTGTGTGTGTGTGTGTTTGGTCAGTGAAAGAGTTAGTAGGACATGTATTTCTAGTGGGCCTCCAAAATGTTATTTTATTATAACTGTATTTTAACTATACACCTGAAACTAACACAACATTGTAAATCAATTATACTTTAATTTTAAAACAGTGTGTCTTTAAAAAAGTTCCTTTCCTATGAAGATATGTTAAACCTCTTGTCAAATATGGATTCATTTATTGGGAAAGCAATTATCAGTGGATCTTATTTTGAATGTATTCTCTTTTTGTTAGCTTTCTTACTCTTTCTCGATCAGAGAGACTACCCCCAAAATATTATTAAATTCAGAAGCTAAATTTAAGTTTATTTGCCTGTCCCAAGACTGAAGGACTAATTAGTAATGAATGGGCTTCATATTGTTTAAGTATTTATTAACTTTCAATAATCTTCATGAGTTTGAGTTTTATTGATTATATTTGCATTGTTCTAAGTGTTAGATTCTCGATAAGAGGAAACTTCCAAATACAGAGTGAATTTCCTTGGTATGGATGATATATAAACATAAATGAAAGACAATCTTAGAGTTTGAGAGGGAAATTATATTTAATTCACTAAAAATGATTTATTGATCAAGATATTATGAATTTAAAGTAAATGAACTATAGCTAAACATAAATTTTAAAGAAGCAGTTAACTTTTTGATGTTTGCATACAAATAAGCATTAAAAAGTGAACTGAAAAACAGAATCAAAGAATAGAATAAATCAGAGTTTGAGTCTTCCAAATATCTCAGTGAAAATATTGGGTCAAATATCTTTCTTCTTAAGACAGAATTATAAAATGAGAAAAAACAATTAGACTATATAAAAATGCCCTCTTTAAAGAAGAAAAACTCTTTAAAGTCCTTTGAGAGCATTCTAATAATACAAAGAATTAAGGTTACTGCTTTAGTACTGACCCACAGGCTGTATTAGAGATGGACTGAGATAAAATATCTGTATCGTAAACTTTGAATGTAGCAAGGACTCCCTTGCAATCTGCCATCTTAGGTATGATATATAATAGAATCCACAATACTTATTGTGAGATCATGCAACCTTGTTCTTCTATATAAGTGGATTTTTAACTTCTTTCTGGACACCAGATTGAGTGGGTAGGTACCAAATGAGTAGAAAATCCTATAATTGTGACTATTCCTTAGAGAGTTTGCTTGAAGAAGCAGGCACTTATGTAAGGATTGGCTTATAAAAACTCTAAATTTGTTCCCAGCCACCTTTATGGAGACAGACGTTACTTATTTTCTTAACAGATTGCTCATCTTGCCAAGTCCTGTATTGGAAGAGACATAGAGATAAACCTTGAATGATAGTGTTCAAAAGTTTAAGGGACATTGCTACTGCATTAAGTTTATATTACTCTATCAGACTCTGTGCCTTACCAGGGCCGTTGTATTATCTTTCATTTAAGAATGATGTGTTCTGTTGTATCATAAAGCAAACTTGATTATTTTTTGGAAATCATACCACAAATATCAAACCATTTTGTCCAGTTGTATATAATTGGCAAATGAAAGTTACTAATCATGCTATTTGATAATGTACGATAACGTGTCTTTGTCAGTAATATAAATTAATTTTATTAAGTAGTGTCTACTTGAGATTACACTATTAATAAATATGCCCAAGCCACCTCTTTTCCCTTCATGTAATGCTGATAAATACAGTTGCTCTCCTTAGCAATGGCATCACAATTGCTTTCGTTCCCTGAGGCACTGCTTCATTCTGGATTTCATTTTGGCTTAGATAAAGATAGACTAAAGGATTTTAATAACAAAGTGATGACATGGCGTCATCACTATAAATTCTTGTACCATATAAATAGGGAAGAAAAGTAATAAATCAATTGTTATTAAAGGAAAGAATAAAACTGATACAAATTTTAAGTCTATAAATCCATTTCTGCACACTAACATTAAATACATAAAATACATAAAATACATTAAATACATAAAATACATTAAATACATAAAATACATTAAATACATAAAATATTTGTCTAGTTAATGGAAGGAAAATAATTTTAATTATTTTAAACATATATATGATATGATATATATAAACATGTTTATTTAAATATCTATATATAAAATATCCTTTAAAAAAGGAGAAAAAGCATCTAATGTAAATGTATTTAAGTATATTCCAAAATCCATAGATGATTATTCTTGTCACATGATTAAAAAATAGCACCTTAGTTTTGGAACTTCCAGAACATCTTTAGATGAAAGAGTGAGATCCCAATGGTACTCTGACTGATTTAAAACTAATAATATCTGGCATATTAAATATCTTAGTTGAAATGCTAGCATCATATACAAATCTTATGTCAAGTTTGGTTAATATTTTATAGAGCAAGGTGCATAGAAAATAGCTTTGTAAATAAAATTTCTGCTTTAATTTTTCTGGAGAACAGAATTATTTTAAATAAAATGTGTTTGTTTTACTAAACATACTAAAGATATAAGCGTGCATTTACAAAATGCATATAAAATGGATATACCATCAGATCCCTCGGAGGAGGAAATGGCAACCCACTCCACTATTCTTGCATAGGAAATCACATGGACAGAAGAGCCTGGCCAATCACAGTTCTTAGGGTTGCAAAAAGTCAGACATGACTTAGTGACTAAACAGCAGCAACAAATTATACGATCACAGTGTGTGATTAAATACTAGTAATGTGAAGACTTAACCTAGTTTTCTGGTCTTTTAACTGGGTCACTGGAGGCTTACATACTTTGGATTAAGTTTCATTGTTTTTATTTGATGTAAAAAATCTCTGTGTTTAACAGAAATTTCATAGACAGATAAGTCTAAAAATGGGAAATTAATAAAAGAGAATTAATCATAGCATTTCAGTAAATCATTGATATATCCTAGCCTAGAATAGTTTTTCCTGTTCCGATTCATACCTAACAAGTTATTATCACAAGTGTATATGAAAATATAATATATAAATAAGGCTTATCTAGAAAAAGTAGTAACTTTTTATAATTTAATATATATTTGAAAGTGTACTATAAAATTAACAATAACATCTTGTGCACATTTGTACTTATATTCTAAAGAATTGTGTTAAACTAATTTACAATCTTTATGTTTTCTAGTACAATAGTTAGCAATGACGATTTTAAAAATTATTCCTATTGTAGTAATGACCTTACAAATATTGGGTTAAAGCATGAAAAGGAAAACCATGCTAAGTTCTGAAGTGATCGATTTATCTTTGAGTTAAAGTAACAGATTAGGTGTTTAGTTCAAAAGTTGGGTGGATCTACATGACACTGCATTTCTGAGTAGAACACAACTGCAACATATAGAGTAGCTATAATAGATTTTTGTTTCCTGTAAGTATGAATGATTCTGAATATTTTGTGAATTAAAATTAAATTATTTTTAAGAAGTAATTATTTTGGGAAAGGATGAATAAATGCCTTTCTTTGAATTCTTCAGAATTTGTTAAGTTTAAAAGCACTCTGATCATTTCCAGAATTTATGTTCTTTAATCTATAAATAAGTACGTGTACAGTGGACTCTGGAATGATGATGTCCAGTCTTGTAATTACCATTTGAATCTTAACCTTGTGTGCCTCCATGCTGCCCTCTTTCAAATCCAAGTCTGTGAAATGGGAGAAAGAAGACCATTTTGTTCTTAATTTCTTTGAGCATGAAGTTGACGATATAAATATTTATAATTTTTAAAGAAAAATAAACACTGTAATTATTCTATTTTCCCCATTTTTGTTATGTTATTTTGTTTGTTAAAAATCAAACATGAGATGCTCACACCTTCCCTCACAGCTCAGATGGTAGAGAATCTGCCTGCAGTGCAAGAGACCTGGGTTTGATTCCTGGGTGGGGAAGATCCCCTGGAGAAGGAAATGGCAACCCACTCCAGTATTCTTGCCTGGAGAACTTCATGGACAGAGGATCCTGGCAGGCTACAGTCCGTGAAGCAGTGAACAGTCAGACATGACTGAATGACTTCACTACATCTCATTTTTTAGGAAAAGAGTCTTTGGCATGACACTCATCAAATAGTACAGTGCCTATTATGGTTAGGAAACCACTTTTATCCCAGTATCCCATCATGATGATTGTTTCATCTTCTGTAACCAGTTGCCTACACTAGAAATCAATGATTTTGGTTGTTAATTCAATAATAGTGTTTTCAGTACTTGGTTTGTAGCACATATAGTGTAGAAGCTAGGGATTTCGTAGTATGAAAAATCATGAACCTGCTATCACAAGCTTACATTCTAGTGATGAGAGATGCATAGTAAATAAAAAATAATAATAGTACCAATCTGTCTTAATGTAATTAACAAATAATACCTGCTATTTGCAGGAGGAGGAGGAAAAACAGGAGGAGTAGTGGTGATAGGCTCCTATGGAAATAAATGATACTTATTTTGGGATCATTTTGTTTCTACTCATTATGTCTGAAATTCGAACCTCATTTGCAAATTTTGTGCATTGATAATATGTTTTGAACAATTTCATATGGCTGCTTCACTGACACCTCAACAAATATACAAAACAAAGATTAATGTCATCTTCAGATGATTTTAATGTAAAAAAAGATCTTTAAAAAATGAGCTATGTTAAAATCATTTACTTATATATTATATGAAGATAAAATAGACATTTTTAAACACTTTAACACTACTTATCTGTAGTGATATGATGGTGATGGCTATATATTAATACTTTCTTTCACTATTCTCTATTTTATGCCTTAATACAACTAGAATCTACTAAAATCTTGTTAGTCTAAGACTTTTCCCTTCAATGTATCTTTTCAGGACAAATTAATATGAAACAAAACACCTACATTTTGTGTGTAATAATTCTGTACATATTGAGAGATGAGTTAAGCAAATAAATATGCTTTCCATCTTTAGCCTCTATAATTGTAGTTATAGCTTAAATCTTATGTTTCCTCTTAAAAGTTATAAATACATGCAGATATTCTTTTCCCACATTAATTGGAGCCCTGCCCTCATTTTCCAGTACATAGTTGACTACCCTGAAAGTTAAATAACTCTAATTATTAACATTCAAAACATTACATGTATCAGTGAAGGCAATTAAGATGATTTGAATATTATTAAATGAAAATGAACTATTTCTATTTCAAAAACCTAAATAGATATGCTTAGGGATTTTTACATTGTTAAGTTGCCTCAAAAATAATTGGACAATTCAATATAATAAAGTGAATGCAATAAATAATTTTAATTCATAGCAATACGTACCATGCTTATTTGCATGATTAGGGTAAAGAATGCTTTGTACAAATACTAAAAAGAGACTAATGGGGAAACCTAGATTATTATACTTTTAAACACATTACTGTGATTAACTGTGGCATAATTCCACTGTAGCTTCCTGTGCAAGAGTTCTTAAGCTTCTCCTATTTACTGTGTGAGGAAATGGCCATATATCACATCAAAGAAACTGCGTAGGACTGACACAGGATTTCACACTCAGTGGCATAATATAGAGTTTGGTTGGAAATACAGAAATGGAAAACTACCTAAGCAGTCAGTGCATCAGCAAAGTTTTTTTATTGGTTTTATATAACTCAACTGTTTTTCTTCACTAGCTGTGTTTTCTCCGTAGCCCTTTAGAAAGACCTCAAGTACCCAGTGGCTATTCTATTACAAGGACATAGGGAAACTGCAGGGCCAGAGGAGAATTAGCACCAGTGACAATGGACCATTGAACAGTGAAACTGACCTTCTGGACACTTAACGAAGAAAAAACAGTAGTGCACCTGTGATGAAACCTTGATGAGACTAAAAGCAAATATGGACAATTTCATATAAACTTGGCTATTAGAAGAAATACGATGGATCTGATCAGAATAAAGTGGTTCCTACTGTGAATAATATGGCCTTAAAAACATTCTTAACACTAATCAAAAGTATTTCTACAAAAGAAATTATATTTAATGAAAATAGTAAATGTTAGTTTAATTTTGGTGAATGAGACTATACCCAGATACTATAAAAGCTGAAATGCAGTTGAAGAACTTTTAACCATTTTAAGCAGTTGGAGGTTTTGGTATATTTCTTAATAGTTTCTTCCTCAGTATTGTTTCCTTTCCATTGTGACAATACCCCAGCTCAAGGAATCTTTTAGGGTCAAATCCCTATCATCTTTTCTTGACCATCTGGCCCTGGTCTGGTATCCTAAAAACATCTGTCTACTGTTTCTTGATCCTAGCTGTAGGCTAGCCCACATAGACCACCTTGCTTGCCCTGTCTCCCTTGGCACTCTTTCTGGGGTCATCCTCCTCACTCTGAAATTCAAAGGTTAGTGATATTCTCTGAGCCCACCTCTTTCTCAAGGTCTCAGTCTAAGTTCACATTCTGAACTCCTCTGTGTGTGTGTGTATATACATAGATAGATAGATAGATAATTCAGAAGATAATGACAGATACCTTTGTTCAGCTGTGTAGCAGACATCAATGCAGGAGACAAAAATTTGGTTGCTCAGTTTTCTGAAAGTGGTTGCAAAATGAACTTCTTTCCTATGAAAGTTTACCTTTGAGGACATCTTTCCCATGGTAATCCTAGACATATATGTAAAAGATTGCTCTGTTTTTCACCCACACAGAATCTAAAATTTGGATCTCAATTATTACAAGATATGTTTTAAACTTCCAAAAGTTTATTTAAATTTTAAATGGAAAAAATAAACAGATGTAACCTGCATAGGAGTTTTCTCATTTTTAAAAAAAACCTACTACTTCGATGTCTATCCTTTGCAGATAGTGGGTACAGAAATGTATTAAGGAGAGAAAATAAAAAGTCACAGCCATACAACTGAGAGAGACCACTTAACCTCCTTAATGACTGATATAAAAAAAAAAAACCAATCTGACTTAAAAATGTCATTGAGTGCCTTTAGCCAGATATTTGAGAATAAAAATGAATTATGTACTATTTACAGGCTCTTTTTCATTACTACTTAATGAGTCTTCACTATTAGCCATGACACACTAGTTAAGTGACATTTGAGAACTTAAAATGTATCAGCTCCTTCAAAAAATACTCTCCCTAAGCTAAAACCCTCTATTGAGTTTCTAAAGGAATCAAACTAATTATCTTTAAATTTCTAAAGTAGAAATATTTTTCCTCTGAATTCACAAATATGCTATGTGCCACCTTTCTTTAAAATTAAGTGTTGATCAAAATTATTAGGTGAGTGTACAGTTAAACCTACTAGTCTAGATTGGAGTCCTTTAAATTTGTTAGGGGTCTAGTATAAAGAGTTTGATCAAATTTGGGATTAAAAAAATTTATTTTTAAACCTTAAAGTTTTCATGTACTTTTTATGACTTGTAGAATTACTTTATTTTTTATACCATTAGCAAGCTTTCACACTAGGCAATAAATCCACTATATATTTTAAAATATGAGTTAATGCCTTTAAGATTATAGGATTCATGTATGTTACTCTTCATTTTGTATGTATATTAAATGTAAAGTTATAGGTCTTATTTGTTACTAGCTCTAAAGAGCACCTCTCAAACTAGGTTTATAACTATAGGAAGGACTTGAGATATTTTGAACTAGTATTTTAGGCTTCACCTTTTGCAGGGGAAAAAGCAGTTGAGGGATTCATCAAGGGACGAGTAACTAACTAACTGCACAGCTGGCATCAGAGAGCTATTCTTGTGATTTTAAATTCAGTGTAGAACATTGCCTTCTTGTCGTGGATTATTTGACCTTTGGGTTATTTGAGTTTAGTTTTTACTAGGTATACGTGTTAGGGCATGGAAGGGCAGGGGAAATCATGCTCTTCCATTTACTCGTGTTTTGAAGTAGAAAAAAAGGGCAGTGTTACTTTGAGTTATAAAATACAGAAAGAGATGTCTATACTTAAAATCTGAACAGAGATTTACTCATATTATTTTATCAACTATGATATTAAAAAAGAATCAGTCCAGTAGGGAATCATTGCAGATGATACCTATAAAATGGCATCAAAATCAGTGCTTAAAGGACATAGTGTTTGGACTCATAGCATTTAAAGTCAACTAACTCTTCCCAGCTTACTAAATTCTTATATTGGCTACTGTTAGACCTCTTGGCCTCTTTCAGGGAACCGTCGCCCAAATAATCTCCAGGACTCGGACTCGATGCAAAATGCAAGAGGATTTATTAGGCCGGCATGCCGGGGTTTGATCACCACCAGGGGAGAACGAACCCCGAACATTTGTTACAGAGCAGTTTTTAAGCACAAACGGATACAGCTAGGGTGGAGCGACCTGATTGGTGTACAGGTCTTGACATTTTCAGGGATAGGTTTATTTGTTATCAGGTCAACATGGCTGGACGAGCTGTATGTTTACTGTTAACCCGTTCTCTGGAAAATAATTTCCTGGAATGGTTTTTGAGATAAACATCCCCCGGAGGCTGCATGCCTTACACATTCTTGAGATAAATGTTTGTCTTAATATTAACAGGAGGGCCTGTTTTCCTAAGGCTCTAGTGAAACTTTAACCTTTATTTTTATCCACCTTTCCTCTCACTACTTACTCCATCTTTATAGGCCTCAATTTTCTCAATTCTGAAATGGATACAATAATCTAATTTGAGAGTACAGAACTAAACCCTTACACTTATGGTCAGTTGATTTGATAAGGATGGGAATATAATTCAATGGGAAAAACAATGGGTTTTCCAACAAATGATAATGAAACAACTGGATATCCACATGCAAAAGAATGAACTTAGATGCCTACCTGAGATTATATAACAAATGTACTAAAAATGAATTTAAAATGTGAAGGTAAGAGCTATAATTATAAAACTCTTGCCAGAAAACATAATAGTAAATCTTCAGGATCTTAGGCTAGGTAATAGTTTCTTACATGTGGCAAAGAACACAAACATGAAAATTTAAAACAAAATGACTATAACAAATATGATGAACAAACAAATATTAGCAAGGATATAGAGAAGTTGGAATTCTCATACATTGCTAGTTGAAATGTAAAATGGTGTAGCTGTGTGAAATATAAGGCAGTGGCCATTACTCAAATAAGTAAACAGCTACCACGTGACCTAGCAATTCTAATGGATATAAGAGCTAAAATCATAGGTTCACATAAAAATGTATACATGGATGTTCTTAGCAGCATCACTGATAATAGCCAAAATGTGTAAACAACTCAAATGTCCATTAATTGATAAAGAGATAAACAAACATGATAAATGCATAGAATAGGACATTATTTAGCTTAAACAAGGAAATATTGACTGATATGCTACAATATGGTTGAATCTTGAAATATTTTACTAAGTAACAGAAGCCAGACACTAAAACCACATAAACTGGGATTTCATCTATATAAAATGTTTAAAATAGGCAAATCCCTAAAGTTGGAAAATAGATTACTAGTTGCTAGGGCTAGAGTGAGGGGGAATAGGGAGTTAATGCTAAAGGATAATATGTCTATTTTTATAATTATGAAAATAGGACGATAGTTGTGAATATTCTGAAAAAACATTCAACTTTATATGCAAAATGGTGACTTCTGTGATATTTAAATTACATTTGAATAAATATGAAAAATAACATTACCTAAATGTGTTGTTGTTAGAATAAAATGAGATCCTGAATATAAAGGGAAGTATGAAGTACTGTACCTAGTAAGGAGTAAGCATACATTATTGATGGCAATGATGAATAAAATTTGAACTAACTGAGGAACATAAGTAGGAAACACATTAGAATCTAAACTAAAGCCTAAACATACCATTACCTCAGTCATTCCTGTCCAAGGGCTTCCAAAGTGTCCTACTGAGTGAAAATGATAGGTAATACTAGCAGGCCATCTGTATGCCTGGAGACTATTTTTGGATATTCCTTATGTATTTTACTAAACCATGTATGCTCTTTTTCCTGATGTAGGTTCTTTCTTTTTTCCCCTTTCTCCCTCCCTTCTCCCCTCCCTCCCTCTCTCTTTCACTCTCTCTTTCTTTCATGTTTTATTCATGAAAGATATTTGTCTTTAAGAAGTTAGCCAGCTTTCATAATCAGGATTCTTGAGTCCTGGTTCAATTCAAGCAGTTACTTAACTTCTTTGGTCTTACATTCCTTATGTGTAAATTGAGGATGATGATTCATACATCTCGTTGTTTTAAGGGGAAGTGACATCATGCACTCAAAGCATTTGTATAGTGTTTGTTGCAGGGTAACTGCTTAATAAATGGAAATATTGTCATTATTATTACTTCTACAAGGTTTTTTCGGAGGGACTCTATTCCCATTTGAATGCATGTTCTCTTGCTCATGAACTATTCAGGATGTTTTTTTGTTTGTTTGTTTTTAAGGATGTTTTATTTTGGAACTAATTGTAGAACTCAAGAGAATACCAAAAGATTGTGTGTTCTGGACTCTCTATAGTCCAATTTAGTTTCTTTTCTAGTCAGAGATAATTCAGAATTAAAAATGATAGAGTAAGTTGGCTAATTTCTACTCTGGGAGAGTGGCAAAATGAAGTCTAGATTATGGCACTGTCAGACTATTCAGACATGTGCTTGTGATTCTGATGATGTAAACATGTAAACATGTAGTCTTTCAAACAATTTGAGCTCTCCTGGCTTGCTTTGGTACTTTCTATTGCACCAAGATTGCAGCAGCAAAGGGCAGGTGACCATGACGACTGGAGCAGTTAGACTGCAGAGATTCCACATTAGAAGGTTTATTTCCACCTGACTCTCCAAGAGAATATATATTTCTTATCCTGAAGTTACAAACAGAAGCTGTAGAATACAATACTGGAAAGCAAGAACCATATAAGTTTTTTTTTTTTTTTTAATGGTTATTTTAAAAATCCTATTACAAGAAATGGACTAGACACATGCTTCTATTAAAACCTCATGTGTGGGATAAAGAATAAAGAAGGAGCAAAACAAAATACTTGAATTTTTAAAAAGGTATTAAGCTTTTAGATCACTAAGTCAATATATTGCACCTCAAATGGCATCTTGTTGTTTTAGTCAGCTTCCCAGGTGGCTCAGTGGTAAAGAATCTGCATGCCAATGCAGGAGACATGGATTCCATAGCTGGGTGAGAAAGATCCTATGTGAGGAGGAGGAAGTTGCAAGCTGCTCCGGTATTCTTGCCTGGCAAATCCCATGGACAGGAGCTTGGCAGGCTACAATCCATGGGTCACAAAGAGTTGGACATGACGAGTGACTGAACACATGTATACACACACATATGCGTGTAACTACAAACAACCAAGTGACAAGAGGAGTAGACACAATCTCTACTCTCTGTTCTCATTCTCACTGCTTTGCATCACTGTCTTCCTTATTTCAGAAACTTAGAAAGTGCATGCATGCATGCTCAGTTACTTCAGTCGTGTGTGACTCTGTGCAATCCCATGGACTGCAGCCCACCAGGCTCTTCTGTCCATGGAATTCTCCAGGCAAGAATACTGGAATGGATTGCTGTGCTGTTCTCCAGGGCAGTGTAGTAAGTATACAAGTATAAATGTTATAAATATCCCTCACATAGTTTTATATTTGATTTATTGTCACTAAAGCTATTTTTGTCTGTTTAAGGCAAGTTTGGGAGTGGATGAGTGGTTTTAAAAGTGTAGCATGCCTTCTACCTTGTACCTTGTGCCAAGGGTTTCCCTTGTGGCTCAGTCGGTAAAGAATCTGCCTGCAGTGCAGGAGACCTGGGTTTGATCCCTGGGTAGGGAAGATTCCCTGGAGAAGGAAATGGCAATCCACTCCAGTATCCTTGCCTGGAAAATCTCATGGACAGAGGAGCCTGGTGGGCTGCAATCCATGGGGTTGCGAAGAGTCGGGCACAACTGAGTGAATAACACTTATGCCTTGTACCACCTCTGATACCATTTCAGAAGGTGACTGATGTTAGTTAGAGTCTTCCATCCAAAATAAATAACTTATCTGATTAGATATGAAGAACTAAGAACTACTAATTTATTAGTTCCACCCCCAATTCCTGCTTCCATCTCTCCCTTCCTTTCATCATTTTTTCCCCCATAAGTCTTGACTAAATACATAGTCTACACAGGCTGCATGTGTACTGAGTTGCTTCATTTGTTTCTGACTCTTTGTGACCGTGTGCACTGTAGCTTGCAGGCTTCTCTGTCTGTGGGATTATTCTCCGGGCAAGAATATGGGAGTTGGTAGCCATGCCCTTCTTCTGAGAGGATCCTTTCAACCCTGGATGGAAACTGCATCTCTTTTATGTTTCCTGCATTGGCAGGCTGGGAAGGCAACGGCACCCCCACTCCAGTACTCTTGCCTGGAAAATCCCATGGACAGAGGAGCCTGGAAGGCTGCAGTCCATGGAGTCGCTGAGGTTCGGACGACTGAGCGACTTCACTTTCACTTTTCGCTCTCATGCATTGGAGAAGGAAATGGCAACCCACTCCAGTATTCTTGCCTGGAGAATCCCAGGGACGGTGGAGTCTGGTGGGCTGCCCTCTACGGGGTCGCACAAAGTCGGACACGACTGACGCGACTTAGCAGCAGCAGCATTGGCAGGCATGTTCTTCACCACTAGCGCCACCTGGCTGTTGCAGTGTAATCTGAGTCGACAAAGACAGGCGCTATATAAACAGTAACCAGTCTTGTGGAATATGTCTGTTAATATCATGGAAGAGAAATGCAATATAAACCCTTAGTCTTGCATTCTTAGATTATTACTACTAAAGTACACACTAACATTTTCACTTACCAATCTTGTTAGGCATAAATAATAATCATAATTCTCAAGAGAGGACATGTTTAGCCAGTTTTAACTTTAGGAAATTTCCTTGGACTAGTCTAAGCCTTTTGGTAAAGTTTTCAACACCTTTTGTTCCTTTGTGTATAATTAGCAACTCCTTTGAAAGCTTGCAAACATTAGAGTTCAGGCCTGTCATAAGGACTATTAATGGTTGATAGTCATTTCCCAGTAGTGCATAAGTGAAAAAGTTGTTGTCTTTTGATATAGAAACTTCTTTGCAAGATTTAATTAGCATTTTAAGTATAAATCTTTTCAACTAAGTCTTCTACCTGCTTATTAAAAGCATTACCATATTTCAATCATTTTATGCTATAAAGATATTTCTGTAAAAACATTTACGTGTTCCCATGCTGAATGTAAAGACTCATATTTTGTTATGAAAAAATCATTGTAATCCAAGATCAGATAAAAAAGTTTAAAGTTGAGCGTATACTATTTAACCAGCTTTTGGATAAATCATAATAATGCTAATGTGTACAATCAAGGAAAAATATTTCCCTGCAATACTGAGTACTTCTCTAGTGTTTCTCTGCATATTAAAAAATTGTGTTCAGTATGATTAATTTATGGCTTGTGAGCCATTTTCTAGGAAGTCTGAATATTTCATTGCATTTTTCAGCTTTTACTTATAAACTGCATGTTCTTTTTATTCATCCAGATCCTCTTACTCTATACTTACATTGCTAATTTTCTTTTACCACAAAAACTTAAAAAGAGCTAATGTGAATTTTTTTTTTCTTGTAATAAAAAATCTTTAAATTGAAACAAGTAGAAATCTGCAGGAAACATTGCTGTATGAGTCAGGTCTTCAGGGGAGAATTGCAAGCTGGCATTCTGCCCACTTGTGCAGGGTTTCTTAATTTGTTCTACTATAAAAATAATGTGATGTTCTCCCTAGCCATAAGTACCTCACTGGTTTGAAATGCAGGAAGTGTAATTAGACTTGAAGCTGAAAAGGAAGGTACCTTGGAGAGTCCTGGCTCTTATTAGCTTTAGAGCTGGGGACAAACAGATGCCACAGACTATTTGAGGGCTGTTTCTTGGATGATGCTAATTGTTTACTGTGCTCATTATTCTGTGACATCCTTAGAATCACCCAGGTGGGGAGATGTTAGACTAATACTGCCTGTATCTGTGCTAAGACAAACTCACCTTTCCAGAGTTTAACTCCGTTTTGGCCTAGGCAGAGGGATTCAAAAACTGTTCTGAATTTTATGAACAAGATTAAGGAATCTCTTGACACTGGTCTTAGCTTGTACAAATGGGGCCTTCAGTAAATTATTACAGATTCTTTCATGTTCCTAGTTCAAACACGTAGAGAAAAATGTTTATAAGAAGAAATAATATCAAGGACAAGCCCAACCATTCTCTATGTGAATTTAAATCAATACCCAGACAACTGCTTTGATTCATTGGATGTGATTGCTTATAGACATGTCTTCCAGTCTCATTCAGAACAACCATTAAATACTTTTTCTTCAAGTTTAGATATCTTGTTTAATTTTTTAAATGCAACTTTGTGTACTTGTTTTTTGAAAGTGGTGAATGTGATTTCTAGTTTTAGCTCCCCACATGCCAACTACCAATTTTTACATACCATAGACACAGGTACAGAATAAGAAATTCAGTCCTCTTCTTGAGGAGGATAACAGGCTTGTGCAAGCTTCCTGTTGGAGAAAACTGGTTGTAGGGAAAACTGGGCCTTGTTCTGGTGGGCAGGGCCATGATCAGTAAATATTTAATCCAATTTTCTGCGGATATGTCTGGTTAAACCTCCTGGTAAAGGCCATGATATTGAGGGTTGACTGTGTTTCTCCTTACTCCACCCACAGCTGTCAAGTTCCTCCAGCTGGATGATTTTAAACATGGGTATGACCATTGCAAATAGATGAGGAAACAATGGAAACAGTAGCATAGTATATTTTTAGGGCTCCAAAACCACTGCAGATGGTGACTGCAGCCATGAAATTAAAAGATGCCTACTCTTTGGAAGGAAATTTATGACCAACCTAGACAGCATATTAAAAGCAGAGACATACGTTATTTTTCCAACAAAGATCCATCTAGTCAAGGCGATGGTTTTTCCAGTAGATATATATGGATATGAGAGTTGGACTATAAAGAAAGCTGAGTGCCAAAGAATTGATGCTTTTGAACTGTGATGTTGGAGAAGACTCTTGAGAGTCCCTTGAACTGCAAGGAGATCCAACCAGTGCATCCTAAAGGAGATCAGTCCTGGGTGTACCCTGGAAGGACTGATGTTGAAGCTGAAACTTTAATACTTTGGCCACCTGATGTGAAGAACTGACTCATAGGAAAACACCCTGATGCTGGGAAAGATTGAAGGCGGGAGGAGGAGGGGATGACAGAGGTGAGATGGTTGGATGCAATAACCGACTGGATGGACATGAGTTTGAGTAAACTCCAGGAGTGGGTGATAGACAGGGAAGCCTTGCATACTACACAGTCCACAGGGTAGCAAAGAGTCGGACACTATTGAGTGACTGAACTAAACAGTGACCAATTAGGGTATAAACTTAGTCAAATCCCTTATGATTATACAGTGGAAGTGAGAAATAGATTTAAGGGACTAGATCTGATAGGTAGAGTGCCTGATGAACTATGGATGGAGGTTCATGACATTGTACAGGAGACAGGGATCAAGACCATCCCATGGAAAAGAAATGCAAAAAAAAAAAAGGCAAAATGGCTGTCTGAGGAGGCCTTACAAATAGCTGTGAAAAGAAGAGTAGTAAAAAACAAAGGAGAAAAGGAAAGATATAAGCATCTGAATGCAGAGTTCCAAAGAATAGCAAGAAGAGATAAGAAAGCCTTCCTCAGAGATCAATGCAAAGAAATTGAAGTAAACAACAGAATGGGAAAGCCTAGAGATGTTCTCAAGAAAATTAGAGACACCAGGGGAATATTTCATGCAAAGATGGGCTCCATAAAGGAAAGAAATGGTATGGACCTCACAGAGCAAAACATATTAAGAAGAGGTGGCAAGAATACACAGAAGAACTATACAAAAAAACTTCATGACCAAAATAATCACGATGGTGTGATCACTCATTTACAGCTAGACATCTTAGAATGTGAAGTCAAGTGGGCCTTAGAAAGCATCACAATGAACAAAGCTAGTGGAGGTGATGGAATTCCAGTGGAGCTGTTTCAAATCCTGAAACATGATGCTGTGAAAGTGTTGCATTCAATATGCCAGCAAATTTGGAAAACTCAGCAGTGGCCACAGGACTGGAAAAGGTCAGTTTTCATTCCAATCCCAAAGAAAGGCAGTGCCAAAGAATGCTCAAACTGCTGCACAGTTGCACTCATCTCACACGCTAGTAAAGGAATGCTCAAAATTCTCCAAGCCAAGCTTCAGCAATATGTGAACCATGAACTTCCAGATGTTCAAGCTAGTTTTAGGAAAGGCAGAGGAACCAGAGATCAAATTACCAACATCTATTGGATCATGGAAAAAGCAAGAGAGTTCAAAAAAACATCTACTTCTGCTTTATTGACTATGCCAAAGCCTTTGACTGTGTGGATCACAATAAACTGTGGAAAATTCTGAAAGAGATGGGAATACCAGACCACCTAACCTGCCTCTTGAGAAACCTATATGCAGGTCAGGAAGCAACAGTTAGAAATGGACATGGAACAACAGACTGGTTCCAAATAGGAAAAGGAGTATGTCAAGGTTGTATATTTTCACTCTGCTTATGTAACTTCTATACAGAGTACATCATGAGAAACGCTGGCATGGAAGAAGCACAAGCTGGAATCAAGATTGCTGGGAGAAATATCAATAACCTCAGATATGCAGATGACACTACCCTTATGACACAAAGTGAAGAGGAACTAAAGAGCCTCTTGATGAAAGTGGAGAGTGAAAAAGTTGGCTTAAAGGTCAACATTCAGAAAACGAAGATCATGGCATTTGGTCCCATCACTTCATGGCAAATAGATGGGGATACAGTGGAAACAGTGTCAGACTTTATTTTGGGGGGCTCCAAAATCACTGCAGATGGTGACTGCAGCCATGAAATTAAAAGATGCTTACTCCTTGGAAGGAAAGTTATGACCAACCTAGATAGCATATTGAAAAGCAGAGATATTACTTTGCCAACAAAGGTCCGTCTAGTCAAGCCTATGGTTTTTCCAGTGGTCATGTATGGACGTGAGAGTTGGACTGTGAAGAAGGCTGAGCACCAAAGAATTGATGCTTTTGAACTGTGGTGTTGGAGAAGACTCTTGAGAGTCCCTTGGACTGCAAAGAGATCCAACCAGTCTATTCTGAAGGAGATCAGCCCTGAGGTTTCTTTGGAAGGAATGATGCTGTAGTTGAAACTCCAGTTTTGGCCACCTCATGCGAAGAGTTGACTCATTGGAAAAGACTCTGATGCTGGGAGGGATTAGCGGCAGGAGGAGAAGGGGACGACAGAGGATAAGATGGCTGGATAGCATCACTGACTTGATGGACGTGGGTCTGAGTGACTTCGGGAGTTGGTGATGGGCAGGGAGGCCTGGCATGCTGCGATTCATGGAGTCACAAAGAGTCGGACACAACTGAGCAACTGAACTGAACTGAACTGAATTCATATGTGTAGGTGTAGGTGTGGTCCAGTAATAAGAAATAATAGATGCCTTGCAGAACTATGTTTTAACAATTTTCATACAACTGTCTTCCAAGAAATTAAGCAAATTATAACTCTTGAAACAAAAGAAAGAACCAATGTTGTTAAAATGAAGATAAGTAAGTAAGTGAAGTCGCTCAGTCGTGTCCAACTCTTTGTGACCCCATGGACTGTAGCCCACCAGGCTCCTCCGTCCATGGGATTCTCCAGTCAAGAATACTGGAGTGGGTTGCCATTTCCTTCTCCAGGGGATCTTCCTGACCCAGGGATCAAACCCAGGTCTCTCATATTACAGGCAGACGCTTTAACCTCTGAGCCACCAGGGAAGCCCAAAAATGAAGATATTAGCTGTTTATAAGCCAAGGTGGTGGAAACCATAGCTGATCAAAGACAGTGTTAGGAAAGATATATGGTAAGGAGGTAATAAATGGAATTACTTTCAGGAGCCTTTAAGGGGTCCGATGGGAAAACAGAAATTTTATTTCACTGATTTGACTAAAGCATAAAAGCAGAATATTATGTTTGAGAACACAAAAGAGCAATATCGAGGCGTGTAAAGAAAATCATTGAAATTAAGCTGTTCTTAACTCTTCTGTTTATTCTTTTCAGAACTTTATCTTATTTAAATAGATTTTTATTGGTTCTAACAATAATAGCAAACAGCTTTTGTTCTGTATGGTTTATCAAGTTAAGTAAATTTTAACTTTAGGGGAATATCTCCTTTGTTTCACTGAAAATTATATTTTAATGAAATAACCTGTAATTATCACTATGCTAGACAAACTACATCTCTTCTGGGGAGTTTATTGCATGGTGATTTCTGTTTTGAATTAGCTATCTGTGATACAAGTGCTAGTTGAACAAAAAAGATTAGCCCTTTTATTTTTTTATTTAGTTAACAAAAATTCCAAAATTAGCTAATGTCACAGTTTATCAAACAACAGTAGAATTTAATATATAAATTTTATATATTAAATCATGTATTACAATCTAGATAAAGTTATAGAAATAATTTATTACTGCATCTAATATATATCATTATAAAATCAAGGTGGCAGTTTTACGTTCTGAATGGAATATAATTGAGGAGATATATTTTTGTAATGAATAAATGCTACAGTAGTGGTATTGATGATATGCATTAATACATATAATTTACATTTATTGAAGTAATATTCTATACATAGAAGAAACTGAGGCCAAGAAAGATTGACGTTTCCAAGGACAAGCAGCAAAAACCTGAAATTATGCATAAGTTCACATATATTGAATTGAGTTAAACAGAAGTAAGGAGAAAGAAATGGCAACCCACTCCAGTACCCTTGCCTGGAAAATTCCATGGATGGAGGAGCCTGGTAGGCTGCAGTCCATGAGGCTGCTAAGAGTTGAACACAACTAAGAGACTTCACTTTCACTTTTCACTTTCATGCATTAGAGAAGGAAATGGAAACCCACTCCAGTGTTCTTGCCTGGAGAATCCCAGGGACAGGGGAGCCTGGTGGGCTGCCATCTCTGGGGCTGCACAGAGTCAGACACGACTGAAGCGACAGCAGCAGCAGCAGCAACCTTATTAAATTTCACAGTGTCTATTTAATTTTTAAGGAACTGAAATTTTTACACATTGTGTTTGCAAGAAAAGTCAGCCATGAAAGATTCAGTGATCTTATGGGAAACATTCTCTTCTCTAAATGAAAAAATAAATTTTCTGTTAACTCTCTTGAAAGGTCTTCTAATTGAGGAAGTCAATTCTTCCCTCAAAGCACGTGGTCAGTTCCCATTAATAATAAAGCCCTTAGGGGAAAAATAATTCCCTAAGATGCTATAAAATGCCCAAATAGGATGAAATCTTCTGCCAAGATTTATACTGACTTTGAGGTTTGATATAAGCAACTCACTGTGCCTTCCACAGGACTTAGGAAAATTTTATCAGCAGTTATTCAAATAACTGAATTAAATGGAAAGGAGCAAATGTAAGAGTCAACAGATTTAAACTGCACCCTCTAACTACAAAGGAAGGTTTGCATCTGTTTATTTAGATGACAGTCCATCTTGGTGCCATGCTTTAGGATCCAAGAGCCTAGGAAAGTGAGATAACAGAGCTCTTGAATTCCACAGGAAGGCAACATGTTTGGAAGAGAATATTCCCAAGCTGTGCTAATATGAAAACATCTGTTGGTTACAGATTAATTTTCTCCACAGATTTTCTACCTTTGGAAACATCTGCAGCTGAAATGTATTTCTCTAAAATGTAGATTACAGAGGTCAACTAGTTTATCAGCCATTCTAAGAACTGGCTGCCTTCCACAGTACACAGATATAGCTGAAATAGCAAGCTTAAGTGCAAACCCTTAAAACCACGAGCAAAAACCAGTTGGGTGAGGTGGAAAGACTTTCAAAAAGAACACATTAGTACTAAAATAATTCAGTCAGAAACTCACTTGAGGTCTGCCACATTATTACAATAAAGGAAAATCAACCTGTTACTCATTATATTAAAGGAATGTTTACACCAGTTTTCTTTCCCACATACATTTTTCTAGCAAAAACATACTTTTTTCAAATTTAATTAAATAAATGAAAATAAATTGGGCAAACAAATGCACTTTGCATAATCTTTATTTGTAGGTTTATATTTAATTATTCAGTGTTTTCCAAATGCACATGTATAATAACAAGTTAGGAAAATGTAAAAGTAGAAATCTATCCAAAGGTCTAAATTAAGGTGAACCTTACCAAACAATTAACAATTGCAATTTATTTTAGATTGAGATTTAAGACTCTGTAGGGAACTTGCACACAGATGTCTGAATTTTTGGTGATGTCATCAGCATATAATTATAGAAGAATCTATAGTTCTTATTATTTTAATTTTAATTATCATTTTCATAGAACTCCAGAAGTTTAATTTTAGACTGGAAATCTAAATGTGCATCAATATTAATAATTGAATATTAACTCCCCACCTTGCACTGCTGTCTATTCTTTATTGTGGAAAGATGTGAAGTTGTAAGGAAAATGCTAACAGCCATAAGCATAGAGCCTTTGTCGAAAACTTTTACCCTTTGTTAAGTTGAAGGATTTATGAATAGGAAAAAGAAAAATATTTAGGCATACAGCCAGAATTGAAGGCAGTAGGTTATCTTGATTCAGTTCAGTTCAGTTCAGCCGCTCAGTCGTGTCTGACTCTTTGCGACCCCATGAATCGCAGCATGCCAGACCTCCCTGTTCATCACCATCTCTTGGAGTTCACTCAGACTCACGTCCATCTTGGTAGGAAACTGCAAAATAATATTTTACCAGAGGGTTAAGCAGTACTTTGAAAATTTTCATTGAAACTATAAGGTTTTCCATCTGTATCAAAGTGCTTGGAGATCATTTCAAAGGAGCTTAAAAATAAATAATTGCCAAAAAGTCATCTAGAACAAAAGGTCTTAAATTTGAATAGAGAACACCAAAAGAGAAAAATCAACAAAGGAAATCTGTTTTGTCAAATCTAGCTGCATATGTTGTTAAAGGATTTATTTGGGTAAATAGTTGGGATCATTATCATTTTTATCTCTAGACATACACCTTTAAGTGGATTAAAGGAATAATTTTGTTAACCCTACGAGGATGGTACAAAATGTACTTCATAATGAAGCCATTCATCTTTGAAATATGAACAACAGTATGCTTTATTAAGAAAGCTATCAATGAAGAGATGAAAGATTATAAGATTTTTGTATGTGAAAATTGTTATTTTATATTATGAAAATATATCCTCAAAGCTTTCTACCTCAATGTCAGGGTGTGTTTTGAAATACAAGACCTTAAATATTCCTCCATTATGAAATACTGAAGTTTGAACTTAAAATTATATGCTTCTAAAAATATTACTGGAAAGGAAATTTATTTTATATTATTACCTGTAGTGGTAATCTTGAAGTATTTCAAGACAAGCCATACTATAATTAACATATTTCACTGTGATGAAAAGGTTTATCTTCATATAGAACTTATATGAAAGCTTTAGTTTCTGAAGCAAATTTTAGAAATAACTTCATGTTGAAATTTACACTAGTCTCTTTAATGTTTCTAAATTGGGCCATCTGAAAAAAAAAAGACAATTTTAGTCTTTATATACTTTGTCTTTAAATGAAAAAATTTCAATAGATAAAAAACATGAAGTTTTATTCAGTATTTTGTCTTATGATAGAGGAAAAAAATTATACAGACCAAAGAAATGTTGTGAATGCCATGTCAAAAATTTGACACTTGTAAGACTTTTGTGAAATGCTTTAGTAAAGAACAAGAAAATTATGTTAAGATTTGTCATAGAGAAAAAAATTCCTTTTAACTTTTGATAAATTAGAACTTTTTTTCATATTCAAGGATCTTAAACTCTTGAATAAGGTAGTATATTGTATAATGATCATGGTGCATTTATCTCTCTCTACCTATGGTGTCAGCGTAAGGGTCATAAGGAAAATCCACATTTCCATAAACGTCTCCTCTGGTTGATTGCCCTCACTAAAAATAGCTGGGCTTGAGCTGACACTCTGGTAGGTCTTGTCTTATTGAAGGCACCCTTAGTCTTTAAAAACAATTATCTTTTCTTAAAGATCAGACCCTGTAAAGGCTGACAGCCTATTTCCTTTTAGTTGTCATTTTATATTAATGAATGGAGGGAGGTAGGGAGAGACATCTTTTATCCTCACTTTGGTCCTTGGTCTTTATCCCAGGGCAACAAGAAAAAGAGGTAATGCTCACCACTCATCATTCTTCACACATTTTTATAATTTATTTGATGACTTAACCGATAAGATGTGCTTATGTTTTACTTGCCACTGTCTTGAAGCTTTCAGGATTGTGTTCTAAATCTCACATGTTGCTATCTGGTGACTGAGTCATTTATTGCATTGCCCAGGCATCTCTCTTTCTAGAGTAATTCATTGATAGATATGATTTTGATCCTATATTCCTTTTTATTATCCTCACAGTAATGTGGCTAAGACCAAGGTGATATATGATCAAGCAACAAATATTTTAAATATACACTGACTTAGTGTTATTAATCCTTTGAATTAGTTCTTGGTGGAAACTTCAGTTAATTTCATATCTTCTAAGATGCCATGCATTTCATGACTGTTTCCAGAAATTTCTCATTATTCATGGTTATTTTAATGAGCCTATTTAATTAAAGCTTTATATTTTCACAATGGAAAATACTTTTTCAAAGTAAAATAACATAATTTGATTTTATAGTTATAAACATTACTATAGAGGAGAGGTTTCTACTGAGTGGTCCCTGGACCAGCAGTATCAATATAACTGAGAATTTTAAAATGGAAATTTTCAACTTGACTTCAGACTATAAATAAGAAACTCAGGGTGCCAGTCCTGCAATCTGTATTTTAAAACACTTTCCAGGAGATTATAATTTATGCCAAAGTGTGAGAACTACTACTGGGAAAGATATATAAAAGCACTTTGTCCAGAGATGGATCGTCTCTGCTAAACAAGTTTATGAAGGAAGCAAATTTAAACTTATGTGTCCTAATAAACTTCTCAAGTTAAAGAATATCTTAGCTAATGATATTGACCAGAATTGTTTTTTCTTCACCCTCCACCCACCAAACAAAAATAAAATAGTGAAGGCAGACTTTTCTAATGTTTGAAATTATCAGAAGAGGATTATTTTAAAGTCATTTCTAATTTGAGTTAAGAAGACCAAAAATAGTAACAGTAACATATTTCCATGACATAACTACATAAAGTCTAAATGACATTCAGGCCATGACAAGCCATGGGATTTTTTTCCTGGAGTTCTTAAATTATAATATAAAACTTATAATGCCTGTCAAGGCTCAACAGAATGCTTACATTGGATACGGATTGTCTGCCAGATGAAAAATAATCTCCAAATAACTTTTAGTGTCCTTGCTTTATAAAAGTAATGTGCATTATAGTAAAAACTATAAATGTCAAACTAAAACCACAGATAATTCTACTCTCTTGTCTGTCCTACTTTCTTGGTCATTAAGAGTGAATTCCCTGCCCACAAATAATCTAAATGTTGCAGTCCTAAGCACAGTACTTCAGAATGTGACTGTATCTGGAGATAGGATCTTTAAAAAGGTGACTAAGGTTAAGTGAAAATCTGAGGATAGAGTCTAAGTCCCATATGACTGGTTCTTTATAAGACAAGATGATTAGGACAGACAAAAACAGAGGAAAGACCATGTGTAGACAGAGATAGAAGAGTGGTGTCTACAAGCCAAGGAGGGAGGCCTCAGAGTAAATTAAAAATGCTGACACTTGATCTTTGAATTCTGTCCTCTAGAATTGTGAGAAAGTTAATTTCTGTTGTTTTATCTACCCTGTTTGTGATTCTTGGTTATAGCAACCCTATCAAATTAACAGTCACTAGTGATGATTGTAGTTACTCCTTTTTCTAAGGCCATAAATGGCTACGTCTGGTTCCCTGGTGGAGTCTTCTCCAAATGGAACTGCTGTTATTGCTTACTCTCATGAACGTTTTCCTTTTTTTTGGTCTCCTTCTGTTACACTGGCATGGATTTGAAAGTGTTTTGATTCTTTTATCACTCACCATTCTCATACTCTACCCCTTAACCACACAGTCATTGTTCCAAAAGTCTCATATTGTTTTCATCTTTAATCATCACTCGGGGTTTTTAGTTAGTTTTTTTGTTGTTGTTGTTGCATTTTTGTTTGTTGTTTTGCTTTGGTTTTGGGGGTGGTTGTTATGTTTTAGTTTTTGTTGTTGTTTTGGGGGGCAGCGGAGTGGCTGCACTGCCCAGCTTGTGGCATCTCAGTTCTTTGATTAAGGATTGAACCCAGACCACAGCAGTGAAAGCTCAGAATTCTCATCACTAGGCCACCAAGAAACTCCCTTCATCCTCATTATTACTGCAATAGTTCATCATCCTCTCTCTGAACTAAATCTTTCCATAGGGTATACTTTCTCTAGGTCTCTCCTCACTCCAGCCTGGCCCCAAATATGTGGGTGGTATGTGTGTTCTAAAGCAGAGGTCTGATTTATCTCATTAAATCACTCATCCTCCTATTTTAGAGTGTTTTCAGTGAAAAGCAGTGCTTTATTCCACATTGATTACATGATGAGCCCCAAATGCTCTAATATTGAGACCATGACCTGTAGGAAACAGCTTCACTTTCTCTCATTCCCTATATACTATTTATGCTCAGGCAATCCAAAAATCTTCCCCTTCCAACTGAAATACACTTCTAATTCCTATTGTATTTCCAAGTAATTATCAGACATATCTGCAGATCCTCAGATTGATAGCTAAGAGTGAATGAATTGTTATCTCTACAAAGAATAGAAAATAAAATTACATAGAAATGTGCTTTAAGGTTTAATTCAAATCCTGCTTCCTTCTAAAATCTTTCTTAACCACTGCTACACATACTCTGTCTTCTGAAATAATGTTAATCTTTATCATTAATTAACACTGTATAATGAACTGATTTGTGTTTCTCATTTTATTAGCTTGAAGTGAAAGTGTTATTTGCTCAGTCGTGTCTGACTTTCTGCAACCCCATGGACTATAACTCACCAGGCTCCTCTGTCCATGGAATTCTCCAGGCAAGAATATGGAGTGGGTGGCCATTCCCTTCTCCAGAAGCTCTTCCTGACCCTGGCAATGAACTCAGGTATCCTGAATTACAGGCAGATCCTTTACTATCTGAGCCACCAGGCAAGCCCTGGTTAGCTTAGAATCACCGAATTATCATAGTATAGAACTGTAATAAAACTTTCCTGGTGGCTCAGAACTCTACTAGACTTGAAAGAAAATCTCCTATCTTATATTTAAGAACTGCTTATATTTTAGGGCCAATATGTTTTTAAAAAATCCTCAAGGATACCTCTCACCCCCACTAAAGAAGCCAGAATGTGTTATCTTCACTAGTTTAAAAAATTGAGAACATAGTGCCAACTTCAAGGGAGAAGCAGAGCCAAGTAGAGGAGAAATTAAGACTAAGAAAAATATCCTGTTTGACACTGAAACTTTCTTTACTTGGTGGGTCAAGACAAGTTCATGATAATGATACAGAATGATATAATTTCATTGAATCTTTCCATCTTTGTTTTGTGGCTTGGAACAGGAAGAGATCTAGGGACAATGTATAAAGTTATATTCCAGAGATGGGTCCTAGTTATTAGCCCAGGTGTTTGGGTAAATCCTTCATCAATTTTGGTACTTAGTGCTTCTAGTAGTTAAACTATATGCTCTGATATACAGATGTTTTCAAGTCTCTAGGATCTAAACCAGGACTGCAACATGCAACTTTTCAAATTGCTCAATCGTTCAATTTGTAGCTGTTCAGGAATCCCTGGCTGTAGGGCTTCATTCAACCCACATTTGCTCACCAAACTGTAATCCCTAGCATTGGGCCACACCTTTTCTTATTTTATTTGAAGACTTCTTACTGATTTGCAGCAGCCCAGTTGAAATCAATTGGTGTAATCAACTGCTACTGCTGCTGTTGACAGCATGAATTGGTTAAATTCCAAAGATGCAAAATAATTAAAAATCTGCTTTTACAGAGGGAAGCAGGATTATTCTGTAACTAACTTATGGGTTTTAGTTTAAGAAGTTATTTTGTTTGTTTGTTTTAATCAGAGACCTGCTAAAGCACAGTTAAAGCAAATAAACACAACAGAGAGGAGAATAACAATTGTGGCTAGGATTTATTTTTCTCAAACCTTATTATAAAATAATGTTTACTAGGTTGTCCTTACATATCAATTTATTCATATTTTTCTTTGTGATTTAGTAAAAATATATGTATTTTATATGGGAAAGAAAAAATGTTCCGTGGACACCAGATGTTTTCCTGGAAATCAATATCCTTAAGACATTTCCCTGTGTTATTATGATACTGCTTTGCCACAGAATAAAAGCCCACATTTTCTAGTGTTGACCATTTTTTAATTGAAGACACTTGAACCTCTAGGAAGTTAACACACATAAGCAGCAGATCTGACAGCTTCAACTCAGTTTACTGAAAGCAAATTCACATCCTTTCAATACTTTTTGGAACAGTCTAATTATAAAATTAGGTTGGCATAAATAAAAGGAAGAATTAATCATGGAGATCACATACCATAAGGTAGAAGAATCAGACAACGTTGGCTTGTGAGTATGAAGACTGACCACCAGGAATGAAGTTAAAGAAGATAGAGACCCACAAGCCTCATAGACAAGGAAAGAGAATGAGAAACTGATGGTTGTAGAACATAAAATTAATGAGCAGCATAAATGATTTACACTCAAACATAAGGGTATTTTTTAAAATTTTATTTTCTACTTTGCATATCATTCCTAAGTATGGTATTGCATTTCTCTCTCTTCCTACATTAAAAATGTACTTCCATACAGTGCTTTGAGATCCTTAGATGAAAGATATTATCTAAGTGAAAATTAATGTCATCTAAAAGCTGTCTTAATGACTTTATAAGCAATAGTGAAATGGTTTCCAATTTAGTTTTAAATAGGTATAAATCATTCACATGAAGAACCAAGCGAATTAACTGTAGAAGAATAGTTCAGTGTGCACCAAATCTATTAGGATACTTGAACACAGCTGCGACTCAGAGGATAAACTAGATTAGAATACTGTTTGTAGAAAATAGCAAATCGAAGCACTCTTTGAGGCAATTAACAAAATCAGAGCATCCTTTGAAGGAAATAAGCATGAAAAATGCCTTTTTTACTCTGATTCTTCCAATTGCCTAATTTTGCTACTGTCTTGAGTGTCTTGGATTATGTTCAAAGCCCAACACAACAGAGCTTCTTTCATACAGATGAGATTTTGTTTCGTTGTGAACTATTCAACCACAACTAAATGTACATTTTCAACCACAGAAATGATGAATATGAACTATTATGGTAACACCTACTACAGTTTGACTCACTAAGTGATATTACCAATCCTATCCTCCTATATTTTTCCATTGGTTGGGGTCAGGGGTATAAGCTAGTTGAGGGGAAAACTTATAGAAAATTATTAACAAAACAACAATAAATTATGGTAATATTTTCATGTGTATACTAGGTTGTTTGAGATATCCACCAAGCCTTTATATACATTATCTTACTTAACTACTCTATGAATTGGTAAAGGTATATGTCATTTTCTATATTGTAAGGGAAAGACAATAAAAGCCATACATACCAATTAAGAGGTGCAGTCACATAGTGAGACAATTGTACATCAAGGATTTAACATAATATATATTTTTTTAATTTTTAGGAATCTTTGATTTGCCTTATTATCCACTTTGCCCCATCAATCAACCCTTTGTAACAGTGTCTGATTCTTCTAAGCCTATTTAGCATCCTTATCTGCTTTGTAGTCAAACTCTCCCCCTTCTTTTCCACGACTCTGGCTGCAGTGGTTCATCCTCGGCTTGCCTTTCTCCCATGACTTTAACATCTTGGCTGATTAATGTTGAGCTTCTCTTAGCTTTCTGCCAATCAACTTTTAGGAATGAGTCGAAAACAGTATTATTTTGAGCTCACCATAAGGACTTAACCTTATGTTTTAATTCCAAAACATTCCTACTAACCTATGATACAATAACATTTCTCTTTTTAAAAATTCTGCAGTTATTTTTTCCTGTCAACAAATATTTTAGCTCTACTCTGCAAAACAAACCTTAGATATAATGTTTTGCCATGGGCTCTATATATTTAATATATTATTTCTATATTTATTTCCAAATCTGAAACTCAAATTACTTTGCAAACATAAATGTTATTCTATAAATGTAGGTAAATTGACTCTTGCACCAAACAAAATGCTCAAAACATGCCATTCGTCCTTTCTCTTTTACATCTTTAGGAATGCATAAGCACTGAGAGGCATAGGAATAAAAAGTATGTCTGAGACATAAAATACAGGTTATGTTGTCTTTGAGTATGAAACATTGGTAAAGCCTAAGGGTAGCCCAACTTCTACTAACCTCATAAGGGTTTTTCAGGAAGAGGAATACAGAACAAATTAAGTAGAATAAGAGGAACAACATTGACTATGTGGGAACAAGTGCGAATGGATGTTTGTGGCCATGTTGGTTTATCGTGCAATCACAATCTTAGATAACATAAATTGTTGCCTATGTTTGTTCCACAAACTGCTCTTCTCAGAAGCATGGCTAGGAGTGTGTTACTGAAATTTGAAATGAATACAGCCTATATCTGTCAGAATGGGCTAAATAAGTTGCACTGAAATATTATAGGACCTTTAATTTTCAGTGACGTAACATAACCAAATTTTATTTATTGTTCTGTGTCTGCCATGGTAAATAAAGGAGCTTTGCTCATTGTAGAATGAGAGATTTTGAAAACAGAGCAGCCTGTCTGTCTGGAGGGAAAAGAGAGCATGCTTGACAGGGTTTCCAACGAAACAGGAAGTGACATACATCACTTCTGGCATAACACATGCCTCTGCTTATTCTACTTCCTGGGCCCCTTGTAGCTGGATTGTCACAGTAATATTTAATGAATAGCACTATTGTCTGTAGCACAACAATACTAGTCTGCTGTTAGGATAACCCACAGAATTGTGTCTTGGGAAACCATAAAGTTTAAAAGGACAAGTAATTAATTCAAGAGAATATATTAATATCTGTCACTTATGCAGACCTGGGTTCGAATCCTGGGTCAGGAGGATCCCCTGGAGAAGAAAATGGAAACCCACTCGAGTATTCTTGCCTGGAAAATTCCAGCAGGCTCAGAGGAGCCTGGAGGGCTACAGTCCATGGGGTCACAAGAGTTGGACATGACCGTGTGACTAAACAATAGCAATACTTAAAAGGTTTCCCCAATGGCTCAGGAGTAAAAGAACACACCTGCCAATGCGGGAGATATGGGTTCGATCCCTGGGTAAGGAAGATTCCCTGGAGGAGGAAATGGCAACCCACTCCAGTATTCTTGCCTGGGAAATCCCATGGATGGAGGAACCTGGTGGGCTAGAGTACACGGGGTTGCAAGGAGTTAGACATGACTGAGCAACTGAGCACATATATGACACTTAAAATAGTGCCATCAGAGGTGCCCTGAGAAGATAAATTTATCCCAAAGTATTATAGTCCACGCATAACTTCTATTGTATCAACTTACAGTTGGAAGAACAATTGGAATTTTAGAGAGCTAAGATTTAGATAAGCCCTTCTAAAATGATTAGGTCACTCACTTCTGAGACCATTCCTTGGACAATATCTTTCCATGGCTCAGCTTAGCATGTCACCTATATTTGTAAACCTACTTAAGTAGCACTTTATAAGATATATTCTGCTTTCCCAAGTCACTGAAACATTGATGATAAATAGTACAGTACTTGATATTCTTGACATAGGGTGGAAAAAAACTCCACGACGAAGGAGAACTTTTGTATAGTTCTTCTATTTAATGCAACCTTGCAATAGCGTTTAACTTATATTAGATTTGTTTCTCACAGCTCTCGTATCCCCAGGTGTTCATATGAAAGCTCAGATTCTTACAAAGACAATATTCTAGCCTTCAGGGTGAATTTTCAAAACCCTGCTTAGCTGAGGCACATACAAAATCTGTTAGTTTATTGAATTTTGGGCACATTTGCTTCTGCAGTGTTTTGAACATTCACCTTTTCAGGGTAGCACATTCATTAAAAAACATCTCATGAGTGTGATATGAACTCAAATTTGAGCACACAAATTGGAATGAATAAAAAGGCACTTACAGATTCAGATAATAGTCACATTCATAGTGTTTTTTTTTTTTTTTTTTTTTTTTAACCTAGCTCTAAGCCAACATAATTTCACACAGTGGAACAGAATGAATAGTAAAATTATTACCTAGTCCTTAAGATGGTGTACAGTATCAATTTCTGGAATTAAAAGTATGAGACAGCTATACTTAATGACTCCCTCCTCCTGATAAAACTTTAAACATAGTGTAAATAAACAACAAACCTAATTTAAGCTAGCTTTTTTAAAGTCTTTAACCTATTCCTAATTTTAAGATATTTTTCTCTAATGGTTAGCGATTTTTCTTTTTCAGACTAATATCTGCTCCTTCACCAAAGTTCAGGGAAAAACCTATTGAATGTTCCTTTATTATTAATTACATAATCCCCCAACATAACTTTGTGATGTGCTTATTCCCTCAGTCATGTCCAACTCTGTGACCCCATGGACTGTAGCCCACCAGGCTCCTCTGTCCATGGGGATTCTCCAGGCAAGTGGGTTGCCATGTCCTCCTCCAGGGGATCTTCCCAAGCCAGGGATTGAACCTTGGTCTCCTACATCTGCCTGCAAGCAGATTCTTTACCATCTGAGCCACCAGGGAAGCCCAGGAATACTGGAGTGGGCAGCTTGTCACTTCTCCAGGGGATCTTCCTGACAGAGGAATCAAACTAGCATCTCCTGCATTGCAGGCGGATTCTTTACCAGCTGAGCTACTAAGGAAGCCCTGGGCTACTTTGCTGCTGCTGCTGCTAAGTTGCTTCAGTCGTGTCCGACTCTGTGAGACCCCATAGACAGCAGCCCACCAGGCTCCCCTGTCTCTGAGATTCTCCAGGCAAGAACACTGGAGTGGGTTGCCATTTCCTTCTCCAATGCATGAAAGTGAAAAGTGAAGTCGCTCAGTCGTGTCTGACCCTCAGCGACCCCATGGACAGCAGCCTTCCAGGCTCCTCCATCCATGGGATTTTCCAGGCAAGAGTACTGGAGTGGGGTGCCATTGCCTTACTTATAATTAAATTAACGGAGAATTAATTCTTACCTGGAGAATCCCAGGGACGGGGGAGCCTGGTGAGCTACCATCTATGGGGTCGCATAGAGTCGGACAAGCGACTTAGTAGTAGTAGTAGTAATTAAATTAATCTTTTAAAACTATAAACCTTTTAGGTGAACACAAGCAGATTAGGGGAGAATGAAAGTGAAAGTGAAGCCGCTCAGTGTGTCCAGCTCTTTGCTGACCCCGTGGACTGTAGCCTATCAGGCTCCTCGGTCCATGGGATTTTCCAGGCAAGAGTGCTGGAGTGGATTGCCATTTCCTTCTCCAGGGGATCTTCCCAACCCAGGAATCGAGCCCAGGTCTCCCGCATTGCAGGCAGACGCTTTACCGTCTGAGCCACCAGGGAAACATGGCCGTCCTGAAAAAGTACATGGATGTTCTGAGCCCTTTCCCCATACTTTGCCCTCTGCATCTCTTCCACCTGGCTGTTCCCGAGTTGAGCATACCAAAATCATTATGCACAAGGATCTGCAAAACATGTACAACCATCTTCAGAACAACCATCCATGAAAAGGAGAAAAAGGCGGGAACCTACAAGAAAATATCTTCTATAGCTAAAGACATAAAGAACTACAAGACAAGTAGGGAAGCAGATTTGCATTAAATTCAAATCTAAATGAGAGCCTTGCCTGGATGGAGTTTTCTTGGTTGTAGGTTTTTCCCTTTCTTCAGTTTAACTATGCTTTGTCATTCCCTTCTGGCCTGCAGAGTTTCTGTTGAAAAATCAGCTGATAACCTTATGGGAGTTCACTTGTATGTTATCTGTTGATTTTTGCCTTGCTGCTTTTAGTGTTCTCTGTTTTTAATTTTTGTCATTTTGATTATAATGTGTCTTGGTGTATTCCTCTTTGAGTTACTCCTGTATGGGACTCTGCATTTCCTGGACTTGGCTATTTCATTTCCTAAGTTAAAGAGATTTTCTGTCATTATCTATTCACATATTTTCTTGGGCCCTTTCTTTCTCTCTTCTTCTGAGATATCTATAATGCCAATATTAGTGGGGTAGATGTTGTCCCAGAGGCTCCATCAGACTGTCCTCATTTTTTTTTTTTTTTCTTTTTTGTTCTGTGGCAGTGGTTCCCTTTAATGCTATCTTCCAGCTAACTGATTAGTTCATCTAAATTATTTAGTCTTCTATTGGTTCCTTCTAGTATATTGTTCATTTCAGTTATTCTTCATCTCAGTTTGATTGTTCTTTATATTCTCTAACTCTGTTAAAAGCTTCTAACTTCTCACGCTGTACATCCATTCTCCTCCTGAGTACTGTGATCATCTTTATGATCTTTACTCTGAACTCTTTCTCAGATTGGTTGCTTATCTCCACATCACTTGCTGCTTTTTCTAGGGTTTTATCTTGTCCCTTTGCCTATAACATATTCTTCTGATGCGTCCTTTTGCATAAGTTGTTATTGTATTTTTATGTATGTGATAGGTTAGCTAAGTTCTTCAACTTTGGATAAGTGGCCCTCTGTAGGAGACATCCTGTGCTTCCCAGCAGTGCACTCCTCTCTCTTTATATGAGCTATATGCTCTAGGTGTTTACTTTTAGAGGGCTGAGTTGGTTCTTCTATAGTGGCAGGCTAATTATGTGGGCAGTCTGTTAGGCCTTGTATGGATGCTTAGTGCTGCTTAGTGGGACCTGACCAAGAGGTGGCTGGTTGCAGAATCCTAGGTGGCCAAGGGATAATGCTTGTTCACTGGTGGGCAGAGTTAGGGTCCCAAAGTCCCAAAGTCTCTGGGGTTAGTACAGGTTTACTGGCAGGTAGAGTTAGTTCCTAAAGTCTGGCTGCAGGGCCCAGGGATCCCAGAACTCCTTTCAGATTACTGGAATAGGGAGAGGGTGAATGTTTGGCTCCTGACACAGTAGGGTATAGGCTTGAAGTTGGGTGTCCTGAAGGTTGTATTCGCCTGCTATTAAGCCAGGCCAGGGTCCTGCTGATCCCATAGTCTATGTTCAGGATTGTAGCTTTTTTGCTTCTGGTGTCTGCCCCCTGGTGGATGTAGCTGGAGAGGAGGCTTCCCCAGCCTTTCTGGTTGGAGTGGCCAGTGCCTCTGTGCTGGTGGGTAGATGATTTTGGTCCCCTGGTGGGATGGGCTGTGTCTATGGGGTGAGCCCAGAAGTGCCTGTGAGCTCTTTAGTCTTTAGGCACCCTGTCTGCTGATGGGCGGGGCTGTGTCCCCCTCAGTTGTTTGGCCTGAGGTGTCCCAACAGTGTCACCTACAGGCTATTGTGTAGGGCAGGTCTTTGTGCCACTGAACCAAGATGTCAGCCACCAATACCAACAGTGTTTATATGGTTGAATGTTCCCTAATATGTCTGCCATCAGTGTCTATGTCCCCAGGATGAGCTGCAGGCACTCCCTGTCCCTCCAGAAGATTAAGATAGGCAGGTAGATCTGGCCTAGGGTTCTATCAAATTATTTCTTTTGCCCTATGTGGCTGTGGACATGGGACTTTGTATGTGCCCTTTAGGAATGAAGTCTCTATTTCCCATGATCCTGTGGGACTCCTGCAGTTAAGTCCTGCTGACCTTCAAAGCCAAATATTCTAGGGGTTCATCTTCCTGGTGGCATTCCTCTGGACTGGGATATCTGATGTGGGTTCAAAAGTTCCTCCTGTGGAACACTTGTAATATAATTATTTTCCCAGGGTGTATGGGATTTGAATTTATCACAGATCTGCCCACCACACTTGTCTTCTTGTAGTTCTTAATGTATTTAGCTACAGAAGATCTTTTCTCATAGGTTCCTGTCTTTTTTCTCCTTTTCATGGATGGTGGTTCTGAAGATGGTTGTACATGTTTTGCAGATCCCTGTGCATAATGATTTTGGTATGCTCCTCAGGAAAAGCCAGGTGGAAGAGATGCAGAGGGCAAAGTATGGGGAAAAGGCTCAGAACATCCATGTACTTTTCAGGCCTGCCATTCTCCCCTAATCTGCATGTGTTCCTCAAAGATTTACATATGGGCGTCCCTAGTGGCTCAGATGGTAAAGTGTCTGCCCGTAATGCGGGAGACTCGGGTTCAATTCCTGGGCCGGGAAGATCCCCTGAAGAAGAAAAGGGCAACCCACTCCAGTACTCATGCCTGGAAAATCCCATGGACCAAGGAGCCTGGTGGGCTACAGTCCATGGAGTCGCAAAGAGTTAGACATGACTGAGTGACTTCACTTTCACTTCACAATGTGTATATATATAAACTTTTCTGTATACCTGAAACATTGTAAGTCAATGATGTTTCAATTTAACAAATTAAAAAAAAATAAGTGGTTAAACAGCCATCTTTTGTTCCCAATCTTTGAGATAATTTATAATATTTAACAATAAAGTATAATTTTACCCATGGATTTTCTTTATTTGATTGAGAACTTCTCTTCCCTGGCTACTTTCTTAATCAGTCACTTTTATGTGTATATTGCTCTTGGGGACCATTTCTGGAGACCTTGCTTAAGCAGGAGGACAGGTGAATAATAGGAAATTGTTTTAAGTCTAATGTGTCCAACATTGTTATATAAAAATAATAACACTTTTTAGAGTTAAAAATAAAAGAAAATTGTAAGCTTTAGTACCAGATTTTTGTCAATATTGCATTCCTATGTGTAAAAATGTTTAAAGCAGGTGGTACATTTCACAGGGCTAATAGATGCTCAACTTATAATACATATTTCATATGAACTATGCAAACAAGTCTGGGAAATCCATTAACGTATTAATGGAAAATCCATTAATGTATTAAATCTATCACAGATTGTCAGAAAAATGATAGTATTTCCCTCATTATTAAGTAAAAGGAAGGAAAAAGGAAATCAAAATGATTATTCTTTAGAGTGGTTATGGTTTTATGACCTGAATATATATTCCATATGTTTTTCTATCATGTTTTAATCTTTATTAAACAAATATATCAACCAGGCAAATTTCCAATATTTACTCGCTTTAGCTACCTTTTCTACACTATTCTATTACCTGAAAATAAAACCTTTATATAGCACTGTCAACATAATCTAGCAGTCAGTATCCATCACATTAAATAAATGTGAGACTAATTGCCTTTCCTTTATTGACAACCTTTCTGTCTTCCAGAATTTTATTAAGATATTCACTTTTTCCTGCTGTGTTTTCCAGTTATTTTAATCCTGGAGGCTATATCTTGGGACTTTTTTTCACTATTCTACAATTATTCATTTTTTACACATATTTATATAGATTTATATGTTAACTATATTTACCTGTATTTATCAGTTTCTCTGTATATATAATTAAGGTTTTGACCATTGTATCAACTGACTTAAATAACTAGTTTACCTAATTTCTTCTAGAATCCTTTCTCTTATTTACTCATTCAGCAGATATTTACATAACAAGCATTTTAATCCAGGAACTCTACTTGATACTGAATATTAATCTATGTAAAGGACATGGAAGGATGCTACCTCCATAGAAACAGGTGAAAAATGTGGAGCATTTAGGAGGAATTCCTAACTAGAGTTTTGGAGATGTGGGAATATTCCTAAAAGAAATAATGTCTATGCTAAAACATGAAGGCTAAGGAGGAATGAACTTGGTAAAAGGCTGCTATCCTCGTGTGTGTATGTGTATGCATGTGTGTGTGTTTATGAATGAAAGAGAGAAACAAAGAGATGCTATCTGTGAATATATAAGGATAGGGAAGAAGGCAGGAAGAGTGTAAAGTGAAGGCAGGCTAGGGAAGAAGGAATTTCAGGAATAGGATATAACTTTTAGTGAACTAGAAGCAGTTTAATATGGTTAGGATAATAGTAGAAAGTAATATACATTTCTTGTCAACATAAGTAGATTTTCCATGAATCTCGTGAAAGTTAAGTTTTTAAGAGGCCTTGGAAGGGACTGTAGTAATGTATTCATATATCTAGATTTATATCTATACACAGCTTATGAAGATGAGGTTGCTGTTTAGTCATTCAGTTGTGTCCTTCTTTTTTGCAACCCTGTGGACTGTAGCTTGCCAGGCTACTTTGTCCATGGGATTTTCCAGGCAAAATACTGGAGTGGGTTGCCATTTCCTCCTCCAGGAGATCTTCCCAACCCAGGAATCAAATTCACATCTCCTTCATTGCAGGCGGATTCTTTACTGCTGAGCCACTGGGGAAAACCATGAAGATAAGGTATTTTACCTCAATTGATTAAGACCACTGTGTCTCTCTATGCTTTCCTTTGTGTTAGAAGATATTAGGGTGGCCACCAAAATGAAAATTGAGTTGAGGATTCTCTTGATTAAAGTGCTGTGGGATATTTTTTTGTGGTTCACAGTTATTTCTGTGTTTAGTGGTTATTTTGAGTTATACCCACAGAAATATCTTCCAAAAATACTCTATTAAGTAATTAGGAAGAGTGGATTTTAAAAATGCATTGGAAAGAGTTTTAAATTTCTTGTTGTTGAGATATGGAATAATGGTGTTGATGAAGATAATGTAAAATTCATGTGTACCACTAGAAAGAGGACATTGGTCACAAATTGCTTAATGATGTTCAATTCAAAGGGCTAGTCAAGCAGATTATATTGATAGAAATAACTTTTTCCAAATTTGGTCATCCTAAACTATTTTCAGTAAATAATAATAATGAATTTGTATGCTGATATAATATTTTATGGGCTTCCCAAGTGGCTCAGTGGTAAAGAATCTGCCTGCTAATGTAGGAGATGGGGATTCAATCTCTGTGTTGGGATTTCCTAGAGAAGAAAATGGCAACCTACTCCAGTATTCTTGCCTGGGCAATAACATGGACAGAGGAGCATGGAATGCTATGGTCCATGGGGTCGCAAAGAGTTGGACATGACTGAGCTTGAAACAGGTACTCTTTTATATGACATAATGGTTTACATGTTTTGGTTTGGATTTATATACATTCTTGTATGCAAATCGCCTTTAGGGTAGCAGAAATGTACCTCTCCTTTTGTATTTCCCCTTTCTGAAGCAAAATATTATTGATACTTATTATTTGTATGACCTTTGTGCCTCACAAACAACTTTCAGTTACCCTGTCCCATTTAATTATAACAATAAAAAGGAAGTATATTCTCATTTTTCAGAGATGGAAACTACAGTTTGAGAAGGTTAAATGACTTACCAGATTTGTAATTGTAGGTGTAGAACCTTGATATATCTTCTGACACTGCATCCAGAGAGCATTCCATTATCCCATCTCTTCTTAACACATTTATTTATCAAATATACAGTAGTCACTAAAATACACTAGATTTTCTAAGTGTTATTTACTGACCATAAAGTAAGCCACAAATTACAAACTAAACATAAAAGTAACCTTGTCCTCTCAGGATGAAACCCTAAACTATCAACAATATTGGTGAAAGTTATTACATAGTATAGATTATTTAAAGGATCAAAACATTGGAGAAAAGTTTTGATGAAACAATTTAATATCTCCATTATTTTAATTAAAATATACAAAACTTGTTAGGTCAGATATTTGTGTCATTATTTAAAGTACAGCTTACATTATTCACGATAGATATGGTCTTTTATCTTTTTTGAATATTGAAATATTAAAAGAGTTAAATGGTTGGGAAAGTATCTGCTCTTCATTATTATTTGATTAGCCTATTCTTACTGACATTGTAATGGATGAATATGATATGTTGTGGAACATAATGTCAAAAACAATTCCAACACTGCCTCTGAAGCCAAAATTCTTTTTTCTAATAATTGCTAATGGTCTAGTTAGGAGACATTTTACTATTCTTCTCATGATTTTTTAAAGTATTCAATTATAGATTTTTAAATTATTCAAACAGATTTTTTTTAACCCAAAAGAGACTACCATTGGCATTTAACTTGCCTCTTTGCCTCCTGTTCATCTCTTCCTTTAAGGGGAAAATCTTTTTCACCTTTATTTTTTGGTATATATTCATATGAGAGAAAAAAAAAGTATCTTAAACCTGGGTTCAAATAAATTGTATTATATTTCAAATGTTGACATTTTAAAAGTAATACTTTCAGCACAAAAGAAGAACAGTAGAGCATAACCATATTATTCTCAAGACATGTTTTAAGATGTATATGTCTTTGTTCCATACTAGAAGCAGAAACCACTCAAGATATCTTAAACCCAAAAGGATACAGTGGATTAGGTGCTTAAAGACTTGTTGGAGAGGCTCTATATTGAGCCTACAGGCATGACTAGAAGAACATTTCAGGACTGATTCACTGGGGAACTATTGCTGAAAATTAGGAAGATGAGGAGTCAGGAACTACCACTGGGAAGTTCTAATTACTAATATTTTATCACTCTTACTCTTTCATTTTGTATTCACCTTGTTTTTAGTTGTTGGAGTAATGCAAAGATCCAAATCAGATCTGACCTTGAATTTCTCTTCATTGGAAAACCGATTAAAGTGTCTTCTCTTCTAAAAAGTGACTTACTGAACTGTTTTCAATATGTTGCTTTTCTTCGTATAAGATAGTCCATACAATACTCCTGTTCTCAATGTGTCCCTAAATCAGAAGCCCTACAGGACACTGTTTTTTGTTGTTTGTATGATATTCAACCTGGTATATAAAGCCATGTGCACCTAGAGCACTATATAAATAATAAATAATAATATTTATGTCCTTCAGGGGAAGACTGAAAACTTTTCTACTTTAATTGAGTTCTTCTGTTTGTGCTTTTGATGTTTTATTTATCGTATGCTTTGTCTGAAGGATTTTTCTGTTTATTGTAGTTCCTGTTCTATTTCAGCACTGAAAATAGCTCCTGTCTTGTGTTGCCCTTTTCTTTGAAATTTTGTTTAATTTCTGTCAGATGAAGGTGCTTTGGAGGCTGAAGGGCACTTGTGTCAATAAATTAAGGATATAAAAAAATTATCTGTCATTTTTTTTTTTTACCTACTATACAACATTCATCAATGTACCAGGAAAAATTGCTTTAGTCACAATTCCCTCACAGATAAACTTATTTTCCTGTTTTCCCTGATGACCTTCTAATTTTGGGGTGTAATCAAATTGTAGTGAAAGCCAGTAAATTATACACATGTTATTCTTCAGTCTAAACTTTAGCCAATGCTAGAGCCTTCAACCCTGGGGATAAAGTGAGAAGCAGAACAAAATCTCCCTTTCAGGGTGCATCTGTGACCAAGAACTGCATGCCCCTGGCCTCCAAGTGGCATAAGCTGCATGGTCTTAATACGTGCACATCACTTGGCCTGAGTAATGTCGATCAGAGATACTGTGGAATTGTCTAAGTCTTTTGCTGCTATAGCTTTCGGGCAACCATGTGGTCAATCCATCAGTGCATGCTGCCCACCATAACTAAGGAAGAAACCAGGGACAGAATATAATTTATTTCCTATAAACTAACTTTCTTTTCAGAGATATGTGAGGTCGTGTGACTTTGGGCAATTTATTGACATTACTGACTCAGTTTTCTCATCTATAGAAACATGAACAGAAATATCACCTTAAAGTGTTGTGGGGAGGAATGAATAAGGTAACATATATAAAGTGATTAGCACATAATAAATGTTAAGAAATGATATTTTAATGTCCTATTAATAATGGACAGTCTTCCTGTTCATTACTTATAATCATCACTTTGGGTGAATGCCAGAGTAGTGCATGTTATCCTCCCTTTGGGAGTATTCTTGATTGAGGAGGATCCATCTTCTCTAGGAATTTAATAGCCATGTGTAGGAATTCTAATTGCAAAAAGAAGAAGAAGAAGTATACTCTTTCACTCACCTATGTATTCAAATAAAATTTTTGAGGATATATTATGTGATCAGCATTGTGCCATCTAGTGAGTCTCTAAAGAAGAATAAAGGTTTGTTCCTCCTTTGAGAAGCACACAGATACTTCAACTGATTTATTTCAGTGCAATATAATCTAAAATATAAAGCAAATTACACAGAATAGACCAGAAAGCCACCAACATTTTAATAGGAATACAGAGTAGAGGAACCATAGGCAGTATCAAGATTTAACACAGGAAGCAGACAGGGCTGGGTTTGTAAAAATCACTAGACCAGGACAGTTTTGGGTAAAAGACATCTAGGAAAAATGAGTGAGGAAAAGTGAGAGATTATATCATTTTAATTTTTTAAGTGGATGAATAATGGCATATTAGAGATGAGGATGGAAGGGAAACTTAATATAAAGAATATATATATATATAACATATATATATACATATATATGTATATATATAATATGAACAATATAAATAAAAAGATTTAGGAATGTTAAGCATAAAGTCAGCACATCTAGGTTTTATTTTCTCTTTTGCCCTTTCCTAGATGTGTCTATTTTTGTTCAAGATTCTTTATATAGCAAATTTGATGGTGACAAGGTAAAAAGTTAAGAAAGTAATTTTTAAAAAGTAATTGCTGGAACACCTACATATAATAAACATTAAAATGTTTGATTGTTATTCATATTTAAAAATAAGCCATGCTTATAGTTTCCTTTGTTGTGCAGAAGCTTTTAATTTTAATTAGATCCCATTTGTTTATTTTTGCTTTTATTTCCAGTATACTGGGAGTTGGATCATAGAGGATCCTGCTGTGATTTATGTCAGAGAGTGTTTTGCCTATGTTCTCCTCTAGGAGTTTTATAGTTTCTGGTCTTACATTTAGATCTTTAATCCATTTTGAGTTTATTTTTGTGTATGGTGTTAGAAAGGGGTCTAGTTTCATTCTTTTACAAGTGGTTGACCAGTTTTCCCAGCACCACCTGTTAAAGAGACTGTCTTGACTCCATTGTATATTCTTGCCTCCTTTGTCGAAGATAAGGTGTCCATAGGTGTGTGGGTTAATCTCAGGGCTTTCTATTTTGTTCCATTGATCTATATTTCTGTCTTTGTGCCAGTACCATACTGTCTTAATGACTGTGGCTTTGTAGTAGAGCCTGAAGTCAGGCAAGTTGATTCCTCCAGTTTCATTTATCTTTCTCAAGATTGCTTTGGCTATTCGAGGTTTTTTGTATTTCCATACAAATCTTGAGATTATTTGAGATTTTAAGCAAGGTGAAAAGACAGCCTTCTGAATGGGAGAAAACAATAGCAAATGAAACAACTAACAAACAACTAATCTCAAAGATATATAAGCAACTTATGCAGCTCAACTCCAGAAAAATAAACGATCCAATAAAAAAAATGGGCCAGAGAACTAAATAGGCATTTCTCCAAAGAAGACATACGGATGGCTAACAAACACATGAAAAGATGTTCAACATCACTCATTATCAGAGAAATGCAAATCAAGACCACAGTGAGGTACCATTTCACACCAGTCAGAATGGCTGCGATCCAAAAGTCTACACGCAATAAATGCTGGAGAGGATGTGGACAAAAGGGAACCCTCTTACACTGTTGGTGGGAATGCAAACTAGTACAGCCATTATGGAAAACAGTGTGGAGATTCCTTAAAAAATTGCAAATAGAACTGCCTTATGACCCGGCAATCCCACTGCTGGGCATACACACCGAGGAAACCAGAACTGAAAGAGACACATGTACCCCAATGTTCATTGCAGAACTGTTTATAATAGCCAGGACATGGAAGCAACCTAGATGTCCATCAGCAGATGAATGGATAAGAAAGCTGTGGTGCATATACACAATGGAGTACTACTCAGCCCTTAAAAAGAATAAATTTGACTCAGTTCTAATGAGATGGATGAAACTGGAGCTGATTATACAGAGTGAAGTAAGCCAGAAAGAAAAACACCAATACGGTATACTGACACATATATATGGAATTTAGAAGATAGTAATGATGACCCTATATGTGAGACAACAAAAGAGTCACAGAGATATAGAATGGACCTTTGGACTCTGAGGGAGAGGGAAAGGGTGGGATGGTTTGGGAGAATGGCATTGAAACATGTATACTATCTTGTAAGAAACAAAGCGCCAGTTTATGTTCAATGCAGGATGCAGGATGCATTGGGCTGGTGCACAGGATGATTCAGGTAGATGATATGGGATGGGAGGTGGGAGGGGGCTTCGGCATTGGGAGATTGTGTTCACCTGTGGCTGATTCATGTCAATGTATGGCAAAACAAATACAGTATTGTAATTTAAAAAATAAATAAATAAATAAAAATTTAAAATAAATTTAAAAAAATAAGCCAATATTATGAATTTCATGCAATTCAGGAAAATATACCATAATTAAAATTTTAAGTTTTATTTTGCCTTTTATATTAAATAAATAATTTTTCATATTGTCACCTCTGTGTGTATAAAACTTACACAATGTCCTAGAATTTCTGGTATGATTTTTATAAATGATGTTATGGCAGAGTCTACTTTATCTAAATGTGTGGTTTCTCCTTTCATGGTGTTAAATTTGGTTCATTCAGTTCAACTCTATTGAGTCAGATCTCTTAAATGGTTAAAAAGAAAAATGGAAGCAGTGATAATTACTCGCTAACTTGAATTAATGTGACTGCATTATGCCCTAATAACTGCAGTTTACTCATGTCTCCCCTGTAATATTCTAAAATTAATTTCATTTTATGCTTGTAAATAATGTTTATTTTTAAAGGTTAGTCATCTTTCTTAGCAAAGTTATTCTTCTCATTACTTACTGAGTTGTGAAAATGATGCCAAATTTAAAAATGAAGACAGTTCCATTTCTTCTGCTCTCGTTGGTGCTGAAAGAGCAGCGTGGGAAGAGAATAAGTCTGTGGACAACTGGGGTATGGAAATCTGATTCCAGTCTCAGTCACTTGCAGTGCATGTAGGCACTTCAGTGTCTTCTAGTTCCTCCAATGCAGGGAGCTTCAAAGTTCTCGATGCCAGGGAAAAGGTTTGTAAGCAACCCAAACATCCCCAATGAGCTGTGCAGGCCACCCCCTTAGATTGTAATAATAGCATATAGAGATTACTGTATGCTAGACACTTATCTAAGTGTTTTACATTTAGTTCTCACAATGACGCTAAGCAAGTAGGACTACAGTCATCCTCATTTTATAGGAGAAGAAGCTGAGTCACAAAGAGACTAAGGAGACTGCCCAAGGTCATACAGCTATTAGGTGTTGAAGCTGTGATTCAAAGTTCGGCTGCTGACTTCACAATCAATGATCTGAAACATCAAGTTCTGTGGCTTCTCAATATGCGAATTTCATAAAACATTTTAGAATTTACAGGTAATCATTCATTTTCCTAATGCAAGATGAAAATAAACCATAGTCAAAAGACTGTAACGTCTTAGCTTTTAGTATTTAACAAACTAGTAGTCTTCCCTGTAGCTCAAACGGTGTTCCCTATAGCTGAACTGGTAAGGCATCTCCCTGCAACACAGCAGACCCGGGTTTGATCCCTGGGTCAGGAAGATCCTCTGGAGAAAAGAATGGCAATCCACTCCAGTATTCTTGCCTGGAGAATCCCACGGACAGAAGAGCCTGGCGGGTTGCAGTCCGTGGGATCTCAGTCAGGCATGACTGAGTGACTAACATTACTAAACTGGTAGTGGTCCTCTTTTCAGCCTCTTTTCCCATTTGGTTTCATTGGATGTCCAATTACACTGCTTTAATTTGATTATATAGATATACTGTTCTATAAAATAGTCTCCAATTTTTTCATGCCCATATGGTCCCCACTTTTAAAAGAGATGTTCTTTGATTTGGGAGATTGTTTATCCTTTGGGGGACACAGTTCCTTAATCTGTATAGAAATAGCAGAAGTATCACTTAAATTTCTAAAGACTTTTCAACTCTAAAATGTTACCCCTCTGTAGTTTCATAAGAGTCGAATTGAAAATTTATATAGCTTTGCTTTTTGCACTTATTCATTTCATCAGTATAGTTCTTTGCATTACACACAGTAAATTCAAAGTCTACTATCTCTCATTGTATTTTATAACAATTTAAATTGTAATACGCAAAGAGTCGGACATGACTGAGCGACTTCACTTTCACTTTTCACTTTCATACACTGGAGAAGGAAATGGCAACCCACTCCAGTGTTCTCGCCTGGAGAATCCCAGGGACAGAGGCTGGTAGACTGCCATCTATGGGGTCGCACAGAGTCAGACACGACTGAAGCGACTTAGCAGCTGTAGCAGCAGCATAGTGATTTTAGAAACTATTTTATTTAGATATTGGTGTTAAATAGTTATTCTAATACAGCCACAGAGTAAATTTGAATCTTACATTTAGAAACACTGGAGAAGGAAATGGCAACCCACTCCAGTGTTCTTGCTTGGAGAATCCCAGGGACAGAGGAGCCTGGTGGGTTGCTGTCTACGGTGTTGCACAGAGTCGGACGTGACTGAAGCGACTTAGCTTTAGATATTGGTGTTAAAGAGTTATTCTAATATAGCTACAGAGTAAATTTGAATCTTATATTTAGAAACATGAAGTGTTCCAAAAATGTCCCGTCACCATGCTTGGAGATTATCAGTTGGTCCATAAGATCTACTGGGCAAAGACTGTGAATAGGCTGCTGAAGAAATCACTATAAAGTGAAAATAATATAAAGAATGCTTGTTATGAAATAATCCCTCTTAACTCTTAAGATATTTGGGAAGTCATATAAGTAAGTGACTTCAGAAGTAAATGCTCGAAGGAAAGAAGTAAGAGTATATTGCCCTTCACAAACCCCCTCTTCCTGGATAGTCCATAAATATCTCTGTCACTCTCCCCAGTCACACATGAGTATATACACTGTAGGGCTATCAGCTTCCTGGTGCTCCCATAATGCTGACAGGGTCATGTTTGACTTGGATGGGCAGAATTTGGAAGGGAATGCTCAAGCATATTGCAAGAATTTGCAGAGCAGTAGGAATCTGGAAACAGACTGTTGGCAGCTCTGCATCCCTTATTAATCATTGTGAGCATGGCAGATGGTCCTTGGGTTATTTTTCCCAAGAGAAATGGAAACAGGGATATGGAGAGAAGTCTTCCTCTTCTACTGTTCCCATTCAAGTAAGTGAGCCATTACCTCGCTATTTAGATGGATAAATAGAAAACTTTTATTGAGCAATTAATTTTTCAAATGTCACCTAGGTTCTAGGTACTATTGTAGGCACTGATGATAGAGTCATGAGGCAGACTTTTGCCTTCATGGAGTTTATATCCAAAATGTAGCCAGAAAGAGATGACAGATAAAACAAGAAAAAATTAATCTGCATACAATATGTTACATTGAGGGTCAGCAAATTAGGACCTGTGATCCAAAGGGGCTCTACCTTGTGTTTCTGTAAATAAATACTGGATTGAAAGTCTGAATGAACTTTTTGACCAACCCAATACAGGAGACATAGGTTTGATCCCTGGGTCAGAAAGATCCCCTTGAGAAGCAAATGACAACTCACTCCAGTCTGGGAAATCTCGTGGACAGAGGAGCCTGGTGGGTACAGTCCATGGGGTTGCAAAAGAGCCAGGCATGACCTATGAACTAAACAACAGTACTTTCAGAACACAGGTTATACTCATTCCCCTTTTGCCTTTGGCTGTTTTCTGTCATAGTGCCAGTGTAGAACATTTGCAAGAGAGTATATGGCTTGTGTCTGTGACTTTACAGAAATGTCTGCTGACCTCTGGATTAGATGCTATGAAGTCATATAAATAAATAAAAATAAATCCAGGAAGGGGAAGAAGAACTGGATATTTTTTAGGTAGAGTGATCAGAGGACCAGTCACTAAGAAGGTAGAGTTTGTGTAAAGCACTAAGGAGATGACAGAGCCGGTCATAACGCTTTTAAAGAAAGAGTGTAGCAGGCAGAGAAAATAGTGGGTTCATAGGCTCTGACATAGATAATCAGTGCTTGGAATCTTCTAAAAGCAGTGGAGATGCCAGTGTTACTGGAGAAGAATGAGTAAGGGAGAGAGAGGTAGGAGATCAAGTGGTGGGGCAGAAGGTATCAAGGAATCATGTAGGGCCTTGTAGGCCACCATGAGTCCTTTGGCTTGTATTCTGAGTGAGTAGAGAAGCTTTTGGAGGGTTTTAACCAAGTGACATCTGACAACATTTTAAAACGATTTTCTCTGGCTGCTGAGTTCAGAGCACACTGATGGAGAACTAGGCCAGTGCTAGGAGAGTTCCTGGTAAATGTTATAAGGAACCAAGCATCACAAGAAAAGAGTGCTGGTGATTAAAATATATACATATATATACACATATATATATATAATATATACATATGTATTAAAATATATACATATATATGTATATATACATATATATATAAATGACAACAATAGAGAACTGATTTCCAATTAAATACCACTGTAATTTAGGACAAGATTATGTCATTTAAAAGTGGAATAAAATATTATTTCCTATTTTATGCAAGTTTATTTCTGTTATATAACTTACTGTATAAACATCTGCCTGGCTATTCATAAGGTATTTACTAATTAGGGTTTGAAAGTGTCTTGTTCCTTCATTTGTTTCCCGTAAGGTGGCTGTGATTTGAATGTCCTGCTGTAAAAATGCAGGTAGTCTGTAAAGAGGGAGGATTGGATATCAGCTAAATTCCTTTACATATTCTTGCCTTCACTTTTCCCCAATTATCACCAAGAAGTTTGGTAATTTAAAATATGAATCTCTATCACTAACATAAATTATCAAGTCTCCACAGTAATAATTTCCCATTAAAATCCATGAAGTTCAGGTTTTACATGATGAGCTCAGAGATGGCTACATAAATGTGAGGCTCTGCAGGCAACCTGTTTAATCTAATGTAAAAGCCTTTATGCCTTTTATACTTTACCCGTAAGAAAAACTGGAAACTACAGTATGAGCAATAGAGTCCTGAACTTTAAAAAGGAATATTAAAAAAAGAATAAAAATAGGAAGAGTGTATTCCATTGTGAGTTTTGGATAAGTGTATGAGAAGGACATCTCAATAATAGCTTTCTAGGTTGTTGACCTGAAGGATCAACTAGTCAAATAATGTGGTCGTGCTGATGCAGAGAGTGACCACTGATTATCTCCACTTCAGCAGAGAACTAGGGAAAATATGTTTAGAAAAATGGAAATTTGAATAAAAGAAAGTGAAAGTCAAATCATAACATTTGATGTTAAAGAGTCAAAGGAAAGATGAAGGCTGCCGATGGCTCTCCAGGATATTCTGAGGGAAAGGGAGTCCTGTGAGATTCTTTAGTTTTCCAAGGAATGAAATAAGAAAGCAAGACTTAAAAATAAATCATCTTATTGGAAAGATTCTCTAGAAATTATAGGGAAGCATAGAATTTATGGAATATTTCAGATGGAGGAATAATGTATATTTTGTTGAAGCCTAGCTGGGTAGAATTAATTTATCAGAGCCAACAGATAAATACAATATCATATATTTCTACAGAGTTTATAATTTATAAGACATTTTACATACAGTCTCTCATAAAACCAAAGAGGGTTTGACCAAGGTCAAACCAGTAGTCAGAATATTTTTCAGACGAGAAACCTGATTCAGGAAAATTAAGTGACAGAGAATTTTGGAACCAAGATTGTAACCCAGTTTTTAAAAATTCTAACACAGCACATTTTTCGTTACCTGTGTTCTCTTTAACATCAATTGAGTTCTATATTCATAAAATACAATATTGGACTTTTATACTCAGAAAGTTAGATGGAAAGAATCACTAACCACCTCCACATTTTACTATATTTTTCTGCTTACACATTATCACTGTACTATCTCCTTTGCTCTTTCAATTTTCCATATGAGGAAACTAAGTCTGATAGTTGTCCAAGCTCAATACAGAAGAGAATGTACAAATCCAGCTCTTCTGACTCCAAAACTCCTGCTTCTTCCATGACACCATAGAAACTGTGCATTATTCTACCTTTAAAAATTTCATGATAATGGAAACCATAAGCCAGCACATACTAGTGATGTCAACACTGAGGAAAGTAAAATAATTTACATTACATTAAAGATTTCCTCTAGATTCTGAATTTCTCCTAGAGGAGCTAACATTTGAACTAGGACTTGGGGTTTGTGGAGTATGTTCAAAAAGCAATTAGCATATAGACAGTTTATAAATGTTAAAATGGACAAAAGGATAAATAGATAGGTCGATGATATTTGTTACAAGCCTAGAATTCTGTTTTTCTCACTATTGCTTCATTTACTCTTTGGAAGCTTTCTTTGTATTCTCCTGCATACTCCCAGAGCTATTAGAACATCCTCAATGCTTCCATGATGTGAGGTATGCTAGACAGTGAGTTCTTTTGCACAAGGGTTGAAATCTTGCTAATCACTATACCTGGCACATTTTAGAGGATTTGTTAGATGATTTAAAGGATTTGTTTGTTAGATGAAATGGATAAAACAAAAGGATATGTAAGTAGTACAACAGTTATCTGGAATCATGTGCTTCCTCGTGGGAGAATGCCCTCTTTCCTTTTTTTTCTGCAGTATCATCACCCATCTGCATCCTTATCAACAGTGTAGGAGGTTCCCTTTTCTCCTCACCCTCTCCAGCATTTATTATTTATAGACGTTTTTGTGCAGACTTTTTTTTTTTTAAAGAACCATAGAATTTTATTAAAGGACTACATCAAGGCTGAACAAATGAAAAAACATACCTGGTTCTTGCAAGGGAAGATTTAATTTTACAAATATGTCAGTTCTGCCCATATTGTGACATATTTAATGAATTTTCAATTAAAATCTCTATGGTCTTAGAAAATTTAATTATCTTAAATTTTTATTTATTTTTTTAATTTTATTTTTACTTTATTCTACTTTACAATACTGTATTGGTTTTGCCATACATTGACATGAATCAGCCATGGGTGTACACGAGCTCCCCTGATGTCTCCCCAGGGAGATACTCTCCCCAAGAAGAGTTCCCCCTGTGATCTTTCAATATTTTATGAATGACTCGTTATAAACTTTATACACACACACACACACACACACACACACACACACACACACCTAACTATAAAGAGCTCATAGAGCACTTAATTGGGTAGATAACATTTCACTAGACCAGATACTCCTTGAAAACAGGAATTACTTTTACTCATTATTTTGATGTCAATATTTTTAATATGTGCTTTCTTGGGAATTCAGATGGCAAAGAATCTGGCTGCAATGCTGGAGACCTGGGTTCAGTCCCTGAGTCGGGAAGATCCCCAGTATTCTTGCTTGGAGAATTTCATGGATAGAGGAGCCTGGCAGGCTGCAGTCCACTTTCTATATAGACACTTTGTAAATATCCATCTTTTTCTACCCTATCCTTACTGTTGTCTAGAGGGAATTATAAAGGTGGAAATTAAGAAGTAAAGGGAGGAGATGGGGACCATCAAGGATGAGATGGTTGGATGGCATCACTGACTCAATGGACATATGTTTGAGCAATCTCTGGGACTTGGTGATGGACAGGGAAGCCTGGTATGCTTCAGTCCATGGGGAGGTTGCAAAGAGTCAGACATGACTGAGCTACTGAACTAAACTGAATAATTAAAGATGTATAGCAAATGCAGCATGCCAAGGCACAGAGTTGTAAAAAGTCTTCTTTGAGATTAGGTATGGAGTCCTGTAGTATGACTGGAGACTCAGTTTAGTTTATTTCAGTCGCTCAGTTATATCTGATTCTTTGCGACCCCATGAACCGCAGTACTCCAGGCCTCCCTGTCCATCACCAAATCTCAGAGTCCACATAAATCCATGTCCATTGTGGCGGTGATGCCATCCAACTATCTCATCCTCTTCTCCTCCTACCCTCAATCTCTCCCAGCATCAGGGTCTTTTCAAATGAGTCAGCTCTCTGCATCAGGTGGCCAAAGTATTGGGGTTTCAGCTTTAACATCAGTCCCTCCAATGAACACCTAGGACTGATTTCCTTTAGGATGGACTAGTTAAATCTCCTTGCAGTCCAAAAGTCTTCTCCAACACCGCAGTTCAAAAGCATCAATTCTTTGGTGCTCAGCTTTCTTTATAGTTCAACTCACATCCATACATGACCACTGGAAAAACCATAGCCTTGACTAGATGGACCTTTGTTGGCAAAGTAATTCCTCTGCTTTTTAATATGCTATCTAGGTTGGTCATAACTTTCCTTCCAAGGAGCAAGTGTCTTTTAATTTCATTGCTGTAATCACCATCTGCAGCGATTTTGGAGTCCCCCAAAAATAAAGTCTGACACTGTTTCCACCGTTTCCCCATCTATTTGCCATGAAGTGATGGGACCAGATGCCATGATCTTCGCTTTCTGAATGTTGAGCTTTAAGCCAACTTTTTCACTCTCCTCTTTCACTTTCATCAAGAGGCTCTTTAGTTCTTCTTCACTTTCTACCATAAGGGTGGTATTATCTGCATATATGAGCTTATTGATATTTCTGCAGGCAATCTTGATTCCAGCTTGTGCTTCTTCCAGCCCAGCATTTCTCACGATGCACTCTGCATATAAGTTACATAAGCAGGGTGACAATATACAGCCTTGACGTACTCCTTTTCCTATTTGGAACCAGTCTATCATTGCATGTCCAGTTCTAACTGTTGCTTCCTGATATGCATACAGGTTTCTCAATAAGCAGGTCAGGTGGTCTGGTATTCCCATCTCTCAGAATTTTCCACAGTTTATTGTGATCCACACAGTCAAAGGCTTTGGCATAGTCAATAAAGCAGAAATAGACGTTTTTCTGGAACTCTCTTGCTTTTTCAATAATCCAGCAGATGTTGGCAATTTGCCTTTTCTAAAACCAGCTTGAACAACTGGAAGCTCATGGTTCACATATTACTGAAGCCTGCCTTGGAGAATTTTGAACATTTCTTTACTAGCATGTGAGATGAGTGCAATTGTGCAGTAGTTTGAGCATGCTTTGACATTACCTTTCTTTGAGATTGGAATGAAAACTGACCTTTTGCACTCCTGACGCCACTGCTGAGTTTTCCAAGTTTGCTGGCGTATTGAGTGCAGCACTTTCACAGCATCATTGTTTAGAATTTGAAATAGCTCAACTGGAATTCCATTGCCTCCACTAGCTTTGTTCATAGTGATACTTTCTAAGGCCCACCTGACTTCACATTCCAGGATGTCTGGCTCTAGGTGAGTGTGAGTGATCACACTTTCATGATTATCTGGGTCATGAAGATCTTTTTGTACAGTTCTTCTGTGTATTCTTCCCACCTCTTCTTAATATCTTCTGCTTCTGTTAGGTCCATACCATTTATGTCCTTTATTGAGCTCATCTTTGCATGAAATGTTCCCTTTGTATCTTTAATTTTCTTGAAGAGATCTCTAGTCTTTCCCATTCTATTGTTTTCCTCCATTTCTTTGCATTGATCACTGAGGAAAGCTTTCTTATTTCTCCTTGCTGTTCTCTGGAACTCTGAATTCAGACGGGTATATCTTTCCTTTTCTCCTTTGCTTTTTGCTTCTCTCATTTTCACAGCTATATATAAGCCCTCCTCAGACAGCCATTTTTCTTTTTTGCATTTTTTTTCCCCTTGGGGATGATCTTGTTCCCTGTCTCCTGTACAATGTCATGAACCTCTGTCTATAGTTCATCAGGCACTCTATCAGATCTAGTCCCTTAAGTGTATTTCTCACTTCCACTGTATAGTCATAAGGGATTTGATTTATGTCATACCTGAATAGTGTAGTGGTTTTCTCCACTTTCTTCAATTTCAGTCTAAATTTGGCAGTAAGGAGTTCATGATCTGAGCCACAGTCAGCTCCCGATCTTGTTTTTGCTGACTGTATAGAGCTTCTCCATCTTTGGCTGCAAAGGATATAATCAATCTGATTTTGGTGTTGACCATCTGGTGATGTCCATGCACATAGTCTTCTCCTGTGTTGTTGGAAGAGGGTGTTTGCTATGACCAGTCGTTCTCTTGGCAGAACTCTGTTAGCCTTTGCCCTGCTTCATTCTGTACTCCAAGGCCAAATTTCCTGTTACTCCAGGTGTTTCTTGACTTCCTGCTTTTGCATTCCAGTTCCCTGTAATGAAAAGGATATTTTTGGGGAGTATAGTTCTAAAAGGTTTTGTAGGTCTTCACAGAACCGTTCAACTTCAGCCTCTTTAGCATTACTGGTCGGAGCATAGACTTGGATTACCGTGATACTGAATGGTTTGCCTTGGAAACAAACAGAGATCATTCTATCATTTTTGAGATTGCATCCTAGTACTGCATTTCAGACTCTTTTGTTGACTATGATGACTATTCCATTTCTTCTAAGGGATTCCTGCCTACAGTAGTAGATATAATGGCCATCTGAGTTAAATGCAGTCATTCTAGTCCATCTTAGTTCTCTGATTCCTAGAATGTTGATGTTCATGCTTGCCATCTCCTGTTTGACCACTTCCAATTTACCTTGATTCATGGACCTAACTAACATTCCAGGTTCCAGTGCAATCTTGCTCTTTAAAGCATCTAATCTTGCTTCTATCACCAGCCCCCTCCACAACTGGGTGTTGTTTTTGCTTTGACTCCATCTCTTCATTCCTTTTGGAGTTATTTCTCCACTGATCTCCAGTAGCATATTGGGCACCTACTGACCTGGGAAGTTCATCTTTCAGGAAACCCAGGTTTGATACCTGGGTCTTTGGGATGATCCCCTGGAGAAGGGAATGGCTACCCCCTCCTATATTCTTGCCTGAAGAATTCCATGGGAGGGGAACCTGAAGGGTTACAGTCCAGTGGGGTCCAAAAGAGTCAGACACAACTGAGCAACTAACACATATTTAATTATATCTTTAAGCATAAAATTTCCAACACAAATCACTTGGAACACAAATTAAACCATGTTCTAACAGTATTAATTTCACTTTGTTGCCACCCTATTCTTCTATTAAAACAAGTTTTTTTTTTTTTTTTTCTTGATAATATACATATTACCCGTGTCCTCTAAAATCCTTTGAGTACCTTAAAGAGACAGCTTTCCCCATTGGCTCAGCAGTAAAGAATCCATCTGTAATTCAGGAGAAACAGGTTTGATCACTGGGTCAGGAAAATCCCCTGGAGGAGGACATAGCTATCCACTCCAGTAGTCTTCCCTGGGACATCCCATGGACAGAGGAGCTTAGCAGGCTACAACCCATGGGGTCAAAAAAGAGCTGGACACGACTCACCATTAAACAAGAGCAACAACCTTAAAGAGAAGTATAATGCAAATTTAAGAGAACATTATTATTATTTCCAAGACTCTTAAAATGCATAGTTACAAAGTTATGGTTTCTTTGCCATGAGATAATTAAACATAATCAAATATTAAACATCATATTTAATACATTTAGGTCTCAATGTTAAACATTTTTTCAATTAATTTTTCAACATCTTCCAAACATCAATGTTCATATCTTATAAAGGGCTTTTTATTTTTTTTCTAGACATTAAATGGCCATGGCAGCGTCCTGCAGACTTGGGTTGGCTATTTCCACTTCATAAATCAACAGCTTTTCCCCTAGGACTGAAAGAGGTTCCAGATGTATGTATTCCATTTTGAAAGAAACAAAATATTATTAAGGGTTTCCAGATAACCTCACTAGTGAATAAATAGTAAAGTTGCCTCCAGGTCCATCAGGGAAGCCCAGAGATATACAAATGTTATTTGTCAGCAAATACACATTGATTGAATACAAGTTAGTTTGCCTTCTAATTGCTATGTTTCCTTACAAGGAACTCTGTAGATCAGGGATTATAGTTTATCAAAAGAAAATGAAGTGCTTGTAGTTTGACCTGACAGACTGCATATGGGGAAACACACAACAGAGTAACATTTTTTGAAAGGGACTTTGGGCAATGGAAGTGATTTATAGAACTTCTACATGCCTAAACTTGATATTCCTGGGAGTATTTAATGATAGGGAGTGTGCAAAAGCTTAAATGTAGGCAATAAAACTCATAGGTCAAGGAAAGGGTCAACTCAAACACTTATAGCTGACCTTGTGCTTATATCCCACAAGTACTTGGTTCTAAATCTTGGTTCTAAGATACATTCAATATTACCAGTCTTATTTTGATACCTTATTTTTTTTTTTTTTACCTTGGAAATTTTTTTTTTATATTATCTGAAATACAAGTAAAATTTTAAATTCTAAGCATAACCAGAACAATTATTTGATAGCTATATATAAATCGATTATGGTGGTGGTGGTTGAGTAACTAAGTCATGTCTGACTCTTGTGACCCCATGAAGTGTAGCCTGCTAGGCTCCTCTGTCCATGGGATTCTCCAGGCAAGAATACTGGAATGGGTTGTCATTTCCTTCTCCAGGGCATCTTCCCAACCCAGGAATCGAATCTGGGTTTCCTGTGTTGCTGGCAGATTCTTTACTGACTGAGCTATGAGGGAAGCCCTGTAAGTCTATTATAGAACTATGCAAATATAAGATAATGTGTTACTAAATCTTAGCAAGTCATTTTTATTCAGAACACTTTTTTTAATGAATTACTGTACTTTTATTTGAGGAAATTACAATAGTGTGGTGATTTTTGCCATATATCAATATGAATCAGCCGTAGGAAATATGTTTCCCCTCCATCCTGAACACCTCCCCACACCCTATCCTTCCAAGATGTCACAGAGCACTGGCTTGGGTACCCTGCTTCATACATCAAACTTGCTCTTGTTATCTATTTTACATATGGTAATGTGTATGTTTCTATGCTATTCTCTCAAATCATTTCACCTTCTCCTTCTCCCACTGAGTCCAAAAGTCTATTCTTTACGTCTGTTTCTCCTTTGCCGCCCCTAATGTAGCATCATCAACGCCATCTTTCTAGATTCCATATGTGTTAATATACGGTATTTGTCTTTCTCTTTCTGACTTATTTCACTCTGTTCAAAAAGAATTTAGACCTAAACTATGAGAGTTTATGATTAGAGGAAGTAATTTGAGAGCTCCCAGGGGAAGTAATACCTTTTCAGAATGCTAAATGTGGAAATAGAAGTATGTGAAAGATATTAAATTAATTTTGAAGGAAGGAATTAGGAAAGTTTCAAAGAGGATAGAAAGTCTGAGATGGATTTTAATGAGTGGATATGAATTTTTCTGGTTGACAAAAATCATAGCAAAGCAGCATAAGAAAATACACAAAGGTGGTCAGATACCCTATTATGTTATACTTTCAGGGAAAGCATTCCAAGTAAAAATCAAATTCCTAACAGAATCAACAACATGATCTGAAAATCATTCTTCCCTTTGCACTGAGGGCTAAAAACTATCAGTTTTGTCTCAAGTCTGGTAATGCATTTTGCATATCTCATGACTATTCCATTTTGCCGTGAACTAAACACATTCATATTAAAACAGATATACTGCAATGCTAACAAGAGAAGTGAGTACAGCGCCATAATGTAATCCCTCTCAATGACAGAACAGACAGCTTTCCACAGCTATTACAGAGAAATTTTGGTTTGTGATAACAGAAAGCTTCTTTTTTTCCTTTTTCTCCTTTCTTCCTGTTTCTTGACCCTTTCTTGGATCTGGCTATTGTGAACAGAACGCCTATAAATTCAGAGGAATGAAACAAACAAACAAAAATTCAAGATATGTCCAATTAGCCCTAAATTTTCTCTAGTGCTAGCTCATTTCTGCCTCTTTTCAACTACTCTGAATGAATTAAATCTGCAGTGTACTATATAGCTCATGAAATTCTGAAGACAAAGACACAGTTTGCTGGAATTTGACTCCATTTTAAATGACAAAGCTGTCTCTATGAAAATTTTAACACCAATGTATATCTTTTAATGGACTTCTAAACATAGCTTGGAATTCTTAGAATTATCATTCAGCAAAGTCACATTAAATTCCTATTTGTCATCACTTTACATGGAATAATTAACAAGCTTACAGTTGTATCTGAGAAGTCATTATGCAGTAGATTTGAAATTATTTGAAATCATTGTCTTTTAATTTTAGAAAAATTATGAGCAGATCTGTGAAAATATGACAAAATTCTAAAAATTTATAAAAATATATTCATATTTTCTATAATTTAATTCAAAAGCATTTGAAGTGAAGTGAAAGTCACTCAGTCATGTGTAGTCCATGAAATTCTTCAGGCCAGAATACTGTAATGGGTAACCTTTCCCTTCTCCAGGGGATCTTCTCAACCCAGGGATTGAACCCAGGTCTTCCACATTTGAAGCAGATTCTTTACCAGCTGAGCCATGAGGGAAGCCCAAGAATACTGGAGTAATTAGCCTATCCCTTCTCCAGGGGATCTTCCTGACCCAAGAATCGAGCCAGTGTCTCCTGCATTGCAGGTGGATTCTTTCATAACTGAGCTGTCAGGGAAGCCCAATAAGCATTTACTGATGGCGTACTAGGGCTTCCCTGATATCTCAGATGGTAAAGAATCTATCTGCAATGCAGGAGACCCAGGTTTGATCCCTGGGTTGGGAAGATCCTCTGGAGAAGAGAATGGCTACCCACTGTGCATTCTGTTTGTCAAGCTCTGAGATTACATGATGAGGTACAGTTCCACCCTTGTCATTCAGATTCACAGTTTATTGTCACTGATTAGGATCTGCAAACATTTCTGAAAGTCAACATAGGTTTTTATTATGATTCATGATAATTTAAAATGTCCTTAAGTTTAAATATCTAATTTAGCAGTACATCCCCAAATGAAATCTCTGTTATCTCTAGTCATAGTCTGGCTCATTCCATTTTTATTAAGTATACCAGTTATCATATAGTAACAATAGTCTTTTGTTCTTTTTTTCTCAATCAGTTGTCAAAGTCCTCTTGATTATGTATTTGGAAAAAACTGTAAAGCGACTCTTTGCTGCTGGCCATTTCTGCATTAACTTGACACCGTTTACTTCTCATCTATACTATGAAATGCTTCCACTTACTTATCACCAGTCTTCTCCTTCCTCAAATCAAATTTGCAAGTTGCAGAGACATAATACTCCTGAAGGGGCTTCCCAAGTGGCAATAGTGGTAAAGAACCCACCTACCAATGCAAGAGACTGAAGAGATGTGGGTTTAATCCTTGGGTCAGGGATCCCTTGGAGGAGGAAATGGCAATCACTCCAGTATTCTTGCCTGGCAAATCCATGAACAGAGGAGCCTGGTAGGCTGCAGTCCATGGGGCTATAAAGAGTTGGATACGACTGAGCACAATACTCCTGAAAAATACCGGCACTTACTTGGTTAAAGTAAAATCAACTGTGTCCAGTTGTGCCTGTTGTGTCCAGAAAAGTCGCAAACTCAAGTGTGTAAAAGGGCGGGCACATGGGTAACAAAGTGAGTCAAGTGGGTAGAATTAAGACAGTAAGGATTAGTAGATACCCTGGCATACATAGGCTCCAAATAAGTCACAGACAGAACATAATTCCAGCTGATTGCTCTTCTGTTGGAGTTCAGGCTTATTTTTGAATTTTTTTTTTTTCTGGAAAGAATATAGAATTTCCTAATTTTTAAGACACTGTGTATACCAAACAAAATACAGCTATATATGTATCAGTAGTTCTAATATACACCTCTTGTTGGATATGGAAGGCTAATGTTTGTGAACTCTGGTCTATAGCATTGGACTAGTTAATGTTACCTGGATTGCATGGCCCAGCAAAACCTAGCCCTGCTGTCTCTTTCTAATGTCATCTCTTATCATTATTGATACCTAACCCTGATGCTGTGCCTAGTTTTATGGACACTGTGCCTGGTATTTGCTCTCTACAACAATTAATGAAGTAGGATTATACCCATTTAGAAGATGCAAAATTTGTTGCAAAGAGGTTGAAAAATTTAGTAATAATGATCAGTAGTTGATTCAAATACAGCATTGTCCAATTCCAAAGCTGCTGCACCTTACACTTACTTCCCTCTGCTGTTTTGCAGATATATGCATACTAAGAATGTATATTCTTCCAGGAACCCTATTAGGAAGGAGCTATTTTCATCTTCACTTTACAAGTAAGGTTAATGATTATATAACTTGACTAAAGTCACAAAACTGTTAAGAGGTAGGACCATAGAATGAATCCACACAGCTTAAATCTAGTCTCCTTTCCTGTTAAGCTTTATAGTACACTAAATAAATATAAAAATGAATAAACAAGTAAGTTTTACCAAAAAAAAAGCTTATTTTTAAATCCACCTCAATGCCACTTTTCCTATAATGATTTTCTTGTTCCTCTTCACTGGAAGTAATCGCTTCTTCTGCTGAGCTACCATATTACTTTGCTTATATTTCTCCCATATACATTGTATTTAAATGTGCCTGCATCTAACCTCTTTTACTTACACAGCAAGATCCACATGCTGTGATGATCAACAGCGCCTTTCTCATAGTTGGAGCCTGGCAAAATTGCTGAATGAATTCAGAAATATACATATTATGGGGTTTTATCTATTTCTTGACACAAGTATCTATCTAAATGTAATAAAAATGATAATTAAAAATAAAGTACTCTTTAAGAAATCTGTATTTCTCAGCATACCTCTTGCTGGCTATGCTTAAAAACCTGGTTCAACTTAAGCCATCAAAACTGTTTATTAATTAGATTGTTTAGAAAATAGATATAGTATAAGTTGGGGCTTAATGATGGGCAGTACTGTCAACATGCAAACCAATTCCCCTGTAACACATTGCAGAAAAACATTTTGTTCAAACCAGTTATCCTGCTGTGTTATGTGGTTTCCTGCCAAAATGTTCCTTCGCTGTCATGTAGATAGCCAAAGCTATCTGTTAGGAAAAATCCCATCTCTAATCATACAGCCCAACTCAGCACTTTCAAATGTCTACAGGAAATAGACACTCATCTTGAAACCATCAGGGATGGATAACCTGATATATAGTCCAAGAGACTACCCTCTCCTAAACTCTGAATCAGAAGTGATTTTAGCACTCAGAGAAAGCTCAAGCTTGAATGCTCTAGGATTGGACTTATTTTTAATTCTATTTTACTGAGAAAATTTTATAAGATAAGGTTAGGATCTTTATAGTCAACTATGGCACTCCAAGATAGTAAACCAGTTAACATCCACTCTACGCCCTGCAGTTTTATTAGAGTATCTTAGTGAATGATTTTGCATCCACTGTTTCCTACTTCATTGCTGTCTTTGTTACATTAACATGAAAAAAAAACATTATAAAATCAAATGCATGAGTATTAGAAATAATTCCCTATTATTCCACCCCAAAATAAATAAGATAAATAACATGTAACAGTAATTTATACAGATTCACTTAGCAGGAATTCTGATTTGTACATCAAGCAGAAGAGGTTCCTAACAGGGCTGTGTAGGACTCTATTTTGCACGACAGTTAACAGATTCTCAGGAGAAGTCCAGTTGATCTCAATACCAAAGGTGTTGAGCCCTTATTTCCCACTGTGGTAAAATGTTCACAGCCTTGGTGTTACTGATTTAGAGGTCCATACTGAGGGGTAAGGGGCTTTGCTTGGCAAAACTGGTGAATTGGAGTGTAATAAGCATAGAAGGAAGAGAAGTTAATTTCTGAGGGAAAGGTACAATCTAAGAAGGAAATATTGGATGAGGTGTTTGGAGACAGATGAACATTGGATGAGGTGTTTAAAGGAAAGTGTGAAATGCAGGAAAACTATATGTTTAGAATTGTTCCTTAGGGTTGTGGGGCGCAATGTCACCCAAACATAAAAGAAAGAAAGAAATGAAAGAAAGTATAAAGTGGACAATGACTTTACTCTTTCTTACTTTTTTTTTCCAGAAAACATACTCCAGAAAAACAAATCAGCAGTCTTTTTACTTCTATAACCGTGTATGCATGCGTGTGTGTGTGTGTGTGTGTGTGTGTGTGTGAGAGAGAGAGAGAGAGAGTGTTTGAAGCTCTGAGGACCAACACAGATAATCACGTACAAGTAGTTAAGAGCTCTTATTCTTTCAGGAAGATGTGACTAGCTGCACTACATGGTACTTGGTGTGAGAAAAGCAATCCAATTTCAACACTTCACTATGAGAAGAATTTGGGTTCGCTCAGAGTGGACACTTGCCTTTCATTCACCCAACTTCTAAGGATATCCCTAGAGCAGAGAAGGGAGAAACAACATTTCTGTCTCCCAGATCCCTAGCAGAGAGAATAAGAGCCCTGGCCCACGGTCAGACTACATGGTTTGAATCTGGCTCTATTGTTTTTTGACTGTGTGAACTGGGTTAGCTTAATGTCTTTCTGCCTCAGTTTCCTCATTTGTTTAAAGATGGGGATAATATTACATATTTATAGGATTTTTGTGAAAATTGCATTGAACAACTGTTTAGAATAGAGTATAACACAAAGTGCTCCAGAGATGGTATTTTTCATTAACACTTAGTTTAGTACTACTACTATTAGTTTTAGTGAAGAAATTAAAACTATTAGTTTTCTGTGAAGAAAGTGGGGTCCTTGTTTTCCCTGGACTGCAGAAAAAGTCTTTGTGGAGTCCACAGCGTTGGAGTTTATATTTTTCCCACTTTCTCCCACTCTTCATTCTATTTTCTAAATATAATACATTTTCATTTTAACTATTCACTAACCTGATTATTATTCTTCCTATTTTGTACAATGTGTTTTTCTATACCATGAAATCTGATTTTTCCAGACATAAATATCTATAATTAATTATCAAAAAGTTAAGTCAAAATTTAAGCTACTTTCTCTGACCATATAGTTATATAGAAATTAACACAAGAAATATGTTGTAACTGCATACTCTGCAATTAAAATTATGTGAATCATTATTTATACAGATTTATAATTTATTTTATTCCATAAAAATATAATGATTTCACTGACTGGTTTTGAAAAAAGATTCATTCATTATATATTATTCCTAATTTTAATAGAAACCTCTGTTTATCTTCAGATTGACATGAAATAATTTTATTTTATTTTTAATTTTTATTTTATTAAATTTATTTATTTTTTTAATTACAATACTGTATTTGTTTTGGCATACATTGACACGAATCAGCCATAGGTGCACACAATCTCCCAATGCCGAAGCCCCCTCCCACCTCCCACCCCACATCCTCTACTTGAATCATCCTGTGCATCAGCCCCATGCATACTGCATCCTACATTGAACATAGATTGGCGCTTCGTTTCTTACAAGAAAATATACATGTTTCATTGCCATTCTCCCAAACCATCCCACCCTTTCCCTCTCCCTCAGAGTCCAAAAGTCCACTCTATACCTCTGTGTCTCTTTGTTGTCTCACATATAGGGTCATCATTACTATCTTCTAAATTCCATATATATGTGTCAGTATACTGTATTGGTGTTTTTCTTTCTGGCTTACTTCACTCTGTATAATCGGTTCCAATTTCATCCATCTCATTAGAACTAAGTCAAATTTATTCTTTTTAAGGGCTGAGTAGTATTCCGTTGTGTATATGTACCACAGCTTTCTTATCCATTCATCTGCTGATGGACATCTAGGTTGCTTCCATGTCCTGGCTATTATAAACAGCGCTGCAGTGAACATTGGGGTACATGTGTCTCTTTCAATTCTGGTTTCCTCGGTGTGTATGCCCAGCAGTGGGATTGCCGGGTCATAAGGCAGTTCTATTTGCAATTTTTTAAGGAATCTCCGCACTGTTTTCCATAGTGGCTGTACTACTTTGCATTCCCACCAGCAGTGTAAGAGGGTTCCCTTTTGTCCACATCCTCTCCAGCATTTATTGCTTGTAGACTTTTGGATCGCAGCCATTCTGACTGGTGTGAAATGGTACCTCACTGTGGTCTTGATTTGCATTTCTCTGATGAATGATGTTGAGCATCTTAGCCATCTGTATGTCTTCTTTGGAGAAATGCCTATTTAGTTCTTTGGCCCATTTTTTTATTGGATCATTTATTTTTCTGGAGTTGAGCTGCATAAGTTGCTTATATATCTTTGAGATTAGTTGTTTGTCAGTTGTTTCATTTGCTATTGTTTTCTCCCATTCAGAAGGCTGTCTTTTCACCTTGCTTATAATTTCCTTTGTTGTGCAGAAGCTTTTAATTTTAATTAGATCCCATTTGTTTATCTTTGCTTTTATTTCCAGTATACTGGGAGTTGGATCATAGAGGATCCTGCTGTGATTTATGTCAGAGAGTGTTTTGCCTATGTTCTCCTCTAGGAGTTTTATAGTTTCTGGTCTTACGTTTAGATCTTTAATCCATTTTGAGTTTATTTTTGTGTATGGTGTTAGAAAGAGGTCTAGTTTCATTCTTTTACAAGTGGTTGACCAGTTTTCCCAGCACCACCTGTTAAAGAGACTGTCTTGACTCCATTGTATATTCTTGCCTCCTTTGTCGAAGATAAGGTGTCCATAGGTGTGTGGGTTAATCTCAGGGCTTTCTATTTTGTTCCATTGATCTATATTTCTGTCTTTGTGCCAGTACCATACTGTCTTAATGACTGTGGCTTTGTAGTAGAGCCTGAAGTCAGGCAAGTTGATTCCTCCAGTTCCATTTTTCTTTCTCAAGATTGCTTTGGCTATTCGAGGTTTTTTGTATTTCCATACAAATCTTGAGATTATTTGATCTAGTTCTGTGAAAAATACTGCTGGTAGCTTGATGGGAATTGCATTGAATCTGCAGATTGCTTTAGGTAGTATACTCATTTTCACTATATTGACTCTTCCGACCCATGAGCATGGTATATTTCTCCATCTATTAGTGTCCTCTTTGATTTCTTTTTTTTTTTTTTTCCCCCAGGAACTGATCCCATTTCTTTATTTTTTCGATTTTCTTATATACCTTTTGTTACATGTAGGGATGAATACAGAGTCACGTGGGGGTCAGCAGTCCTGACCTTTATCAAAATCAGGTGCTTTACATAAAAAAGGTCTTAGGGGTTTTACATCATCTTTAAGCCATTTCTGCATGCTGACATTTACAACTCTTTCTTTCTGATAACCAGAAAACTTATTTTTTCCAAGCCTCTTTGATTTCTTTCATCAGTGTTTTATAGTTTTTGATATATAGGTCTTTAGTTTCTTTAGGTAGGAATATTTTTAAGTATTTTATTCTTTTCATTGCGATGGTGAATGGAATTGTTTCCTTAACTTCTTTTTCTACTTTCTCATTATTAGTGTATAGGAATGCAAGGGATTTCTGAGTGTTTTTATATCCTGCAACTTTACTATATTCATTGATTAGCTCTAGTAGTTTTCTGGTCGAGTCTTTAGGATTTTCTATGTAGAGGATCATGTCATCTGCAAACAGTGAGAGTTTTACTTCTTCTTTTCCAATTTTGATTCCTTGTATTTCTTTTTCTGCTCTGATTGCTGTGGCCAAAACTTCCAGTATGATGTTGAAGAGTAGTGGTGAAAGTGGGCATGAAATAATTTTAGTTTAAGTAAACCTTTAAATTGAAGTAAACTTTTAATAGGCATTGCCAAAACCTCAAAAGCTGAAAAACGTTTCACTCTACAAACATAAAGTCTTGGAGAAATGTCATTTCTTGGGTCTACCACTTGTCTTCTCCTCTGCATGTTCAAGGATTTTCATCAGGATGGCCAGTGGGTCAAAGGAGTCTTTGTCCATGACTTGGCCACGGCAAATTAGTGCCTGTTAATGCTGACTTTCTTCATTGCAATCATCTCCCAACCCTGCTGTTTTCTTCTATTAGGCTCGCCATAAGCTATTGGAAAGGTGTAGTGAGGAATTTCTTAATTCCTTTGAGTCCTGAAAGCATAACACCCATATTTTCTTGCCATTTCTCCTACTCTAGACTTAGCATTAAGGCAGAATAAGTCAGAATGGCCTAGAGATGTGCAAAAAGATCAAGCCCCCATGTTAACACATGATCAGATCCTGTTTCCATGAAACAACTTCCTCTGTCCTTAGCAGCGTCTTCAAAACTTGAATGATCACTAGTAAGGTTTAGATCATTGAGAATGGTTTTGCAATGCCTTACTGTTGTAAGGGTCAGGAGGTGCTGATTTGCACGTGTGGTGTGACTCGAACCCAAGTGTTCATAAGGAAAAGCCTACATCGTAAAAATCTACTGTTCTACCTCTTTCCCACTGAGGCATTATGTCTTTGTTAAGGAACAGTTACATCCATCGTTCTCATTAGTTTGATTAATGGCCTACCTCTAATAGAGGCCACCACCTGACATTTGGGGAAAAAAATACATGGCAGGTAATTTTTAAAAATACAGAACCTGTCCCCTTAACCTAGTTTCATTCCCTTTGGTAAGAGTGGCAATTGGATGTGATACTCATCAATGGGAGAGGGCTGACATCCTTTCTTTTCCTCCCTCTCCAGTTCAATTAAAAGAATGATAGCCTGGCTTTCTGGAGGAACTGAAGCAAAGGTAGGGAGAGAGCTGTTAAATATCTCAGCACAATAAGCACAGGCTATAGTGCCCACAAATTAACATTTCCTGTCAATTAGAGACCTTAAGGTTTCACTGGAATATTGAATTAATGAAGTGATTCTGTTCGTAATAGCTAACACATCTCATGTGCCTTGCCTGTCTTTTCAATTAGAAAAACAAAAAGGTGTAAAAATGGGCCAATTTCATTTTTTTTTAAATGCTGAACTAAAATTTATATTCCAAAGTCTTCACTTCAGAGTTGTTTATGGGTCTCACTACATTCTTCTGTTTTGGTCTTTAGAATTATTACAATTGTTTTTTTTTCTAACCCTGATGGTTATTGACTGTTTTAATAACAGGATGTGGCTTTGGTTTCAGAATCTATTCTGTTCTGAGATAAAGTCCTCTAACTCTTAAAACAGAAAAAGGATATAAAATTGGCCTTTGGTATGCCCTTGCCTAGTAGACTTGTCTTAGTATGTAACTACTAAAATCACCCTGTTTGCTTCCATTTCCATGCACAGGAGTCAATAATCCCACTTTATGTGCTCTCATGACCTAATGGGAAATGAACTTAAATTCTCCCAAACAAATTACAAGTTCTTTTGTCATTTTGATTGGTTTGCTTTTCCATTTAATGCTCTATTTCCATACCTAAGTCTATTTTCCTTCCAAAGATTAGAGAATCCGTGTTTCTAAGCTATAGTACAAGCTCTTCCCTGCCCCCTTGCCACAAGCAGGATGTTACTCCAGCCTGGAAACCGATGACAGCAGCTGTCCTTGGGCATGGACGTCCTCTTTAATCAAAGTGAGTTCCCTAATGGGCACTATAATGACATTCATTTGCCATTTGGATGTACCTGATGTGACACTTCAGGCAACGTCATGATTACTTTCCCTTAAAAATGTAAAATAATTTTACAAAATCAAAAAGGCAGAAATATTGCCTAAAGAAGTTCAGTTTAAAAAATAGCAATATTATCATGGTTTTAGAAAAAGTGCTGTAATCTTCTATCTCACAAATTATAATAGTGTGATTTTATATTTAACTTGGTAATAAGATTCTGTGTTTGAAAGTAACAGATCTTTTGGTTACCAAAAAACATTAGTCTATAGACTCTGTAACAGGTTTCCTGAGTTAAGATATAGGATGACATTAATTTAATGATAACATTGTTGGGCACATCTCAGAAATAGAACATTTTAAATCTGAAATAATTTTGATAATGAATAAAATTGCTATATACTACAACTAATATTTAGAACCAGATTAACATCTACAGGGTTTCCTTTAACATAAAATCTTCAATACTACTCTAACTAAAATGCATGCTGGAAAGTGTTCCATGAAAAGCTGAAAGGGATGTTTACCAATGAAAATGGGAACATTTCTCCAGAATATAATCTTATATTAATAGTATTTATTAGCTATAATGGAAAGTAATTTTAAAAAAATTCAGGGAAATTTCTTAATAGTTTCTTATTTTGTTACAATCACTGACCTGGGGGTTTGGAACAATCTTTAGAACACACACAGTTTATCTTCAGCCTCCCTGAAAGAAAGATACTGCCTATAATGAGTTTGTATCTTGTCCAAGCATGATGAATCTAAAAATTAAGCTCAATAGATAGTGTATTTTTCCCTTTATAAGAATCACCAGGGAACATGCTTTTATAATCTTCCCTTTTACTTTCTTCCACTGTCTAATAAGCCTTAATAGCCAGACTTCCAGCTTCCAAAGTGTTACAGAATCAGATCATCAAGCAACATAGAAAGGAAATAAAAGGACAGAATATTGTGATCAATGGCAACTTCCCATGTGATTTTTGAAACTAACAAATGCCTATTACTAGACATCCAATAAGCAGTGATATCAAGTTACAATACAAATTGAATATAGCTTTGAGTTAGACCTGAAATAAATGCTGACTCTACCGTTGAGGAATTGTGTATAATCTTCAAAGCTATTGCTCTCAGAATCTCAGCTTCCTCATCTTAAAATCAGGATAATAGGACCTGCTTTGAAGGACTGTTGTGAGACTTCTAAAAAAATCATTCTGGTGTATCATGAACACACAATAATTGGTAGCTATTATCTTTGGTTGTTGACTAATTGACTAAATGTAAAGCACCAAATTGGATGATCTGTGCAGTATTTAGTTAGGATTGTATATAAAACACAATTCTTGCCTTGTAAGGAGACTAAAAGAAACATTCTATACTAAGAGTATTATTTACATTACTCTCAAACTGGCTCTGTCAAGTAGATACTGTTAAACTACAGATAAAGAACCTTAAAATTGGAGAGTTAGCTTAACTTAACATTGTTACTCCAGAATGGGTACTCTTGACCACTATGATATACTGAGTAATATGATACTGTATTGTCTCCAAGGCAAAGATATGTACAAATATGTCTATAGGAAAGTAACTGAGGGAATCACTGTTGCTAGACATAGACAAGTGCCTCTCTGTATCAGTCTTTCAAATCTGGGATTTGAGACTATGATGTGCAATGAACTAGTAAATTCAACCTAAGTTTTGATCATACTCTTTAAAGAGCCAATTCTTGAGCACTGAAATCATAGAAAGTAGCAACCCACTTTCCCATAGGGAACCCCATTTCTCTTGAAAATAAATTAATAAATTTATATTTGAAGGCTATAGTTTTACATGGAAGCTAGGGAGACATTTATGTTTTATATAATCCTCTTTGCCAAAGATTTTTATTGTGATCCTTTGTGCCTTCTACTGAGTTTCCACAGTCATGGAAACATCTAGAACAATGTTTGACCAAATATCTGGGCACTGTGGCCCAGCCAAGTTGAGATATGAAACTGACCATCACAGAGATTCTGTTGTAGCACAGACTGATCAGTAGCATTTCAAATGTCCCAATGGGGTCATTCAGCCACTGGAATTTTATAGGTTATGATTACCTGATGGTCATGCATGTTATATTAGTCAAAGTTCTCCAGAGAAACAGAACTAATAGGATGTATATCCAGAGAGATTTCTTTTAAGGAACTAGCTCATACAACTACAGAGGCTGGCTAACCCCAAATTTGCAGAGTAAGCCAGCAAAGTGGTGATCCAGGAAAAAGTTTCTGTTTCCATTCAAGTCTATAAGCCATCTGCTTATAGATTTCCCTCTTGCTGAGGGACATTCGTCTTCTGTTCTATTTAGACTGTCAGAGGATTAAAGGAGGCCCATCCACAGTATAGAAATCAATCTGTTTTAGTCAAAATCGACCAATTAAAATGCTAATCTTATTCCAAAACACCATCATGGAAACATCTAGAACAATGTTTGACTGAATATCTGGGCACTGAGATATAAAACTGACCATCACAGAGATTCTGTTGTGGCACAGACTGATCAGTAGCATTCCAAATATCCCAATGTGGTAATTCAGCCACTGGAATTTTATAGGTTATGATTACAGTGATATCATAACCTTTATTTAATAGAGTGCTCTCTATATTTTAAAGTAAAAAATTAAGCTAGGTATATAAGAACACTTATTTTTCAAGATAAAAATGGAGAAAGAGAATAAAGATTTTGTTTTCGTACCTGAAATGCCACAGACATATGTTAATGTCATTGATACATGACTCAGTCTCTTCCTTCAATGGATCCAAAATAACAGAGTGAATTTACTTATTAGAAATATTTTTACTTAAAAAAATTCTAGAGATTAGGTAAAGAGTTATTTTTGGATGTATGAAAAATATTGGTTTTCAACAATATTGGTTTTCAACATAGTCTAATGACATGGTGATTCTGAACATTTTAGTGTATGTATTGTAGCAAAACTCTGAAATGTTTGCAGCAGTTGAAGTATATTTTCCTCACTGTGCATAATCTTACAGATGTTAATATACAGTGTTTCCTGATTCACTTTAATCAGGCATGAAAGAGAAACACAAACTGAGCCCACTTTTATAGTCTTTCTGTAAGACAAGCTCTTCCAGGAATTACATTTACAGAAAAAGAGAAATCTGCTCTGGTGATAATGTATATAATCACAGTTTCTAAAAATGGAAATGCCTTATTGTATTCTTGTTTGGTATCTATTTTACATCATCATCTGAAGCTATGTTCTGTTGCCATTGTTTTATTACTAGTAAAAAAAAAAATCACTGCTAAGAACCTTATTTTCTTAAGCTGTAATTATGTAACTCAAGTTTCAGTATTTTTTCAAAGAATACTAATGTGAAGGCTCTAAGACTATTGCAGAAGAAGCACTTTGAAGAACCCTTTGTGAATATATTTTGTCCAAAAACATACTTGAGTCTTTGCAAAGGGTGAAAGTTCTAGCAGAGAGAACAGTATCAATGTCCTGGTTAAAATAAAATCTTCTGGAATATTTACAAATGATATGTTCAGTCCTGCTAATGAAGAAACAGCTGATTTTATAAGAATTAGAACTGATCTAAGTGCCATATCTACTTGTTTATTTTGTTTTCCATGATTTTAATTTTTATCACTTGTTTAGGAAAATTTGATTCTTTTGCTGAGCTTGTAGAAAATTGTCAAAACAAATCTGACGTCTTTTCATCCAGCTGTACTTCTTTCTCAGTCTTCTTTTCTAAGGATTCTTCATGGGACTCTTTATTCCTTCTATTGGGTAGGTGTCTGATGATCATAAATCTTCTGTTATAGCACAAGTTGTCCACAACTTTCCAACTTTCCCATTGTGATCATACAGCCACTGGAAATTGCAGTGATGATTACTATGACAAATTTTTAAATCATTTCTATTTTAAAAACAGGATATCAAATCAACTTTATGTTAACTATTGGAAATATCTATTTATTGAAACTAATTTTTAATTTTCCTTCAACTTTTCTTGAATCTATTTTTTTAATCAAATACCAGCCTTTGCAATTCAAGATTAAATCTCATTTGATTAATTTCAAGCCATTTTTTCTAGACTTTTGTACTGTTATATGATGTCGCATTGCTTAATATCCTCTCTCATCTAAGAATTTAATTACTGTCATTAACAACCAACTGCAGATCATTTATGAAGATGTTTAACAGAGTTCAAGACTACTTTGAATGAAACAAAACACTTCACACTCACTGCCAAAGACTCAAAATATGCTTTTATATTTCCTGTGTATCTCATTAGTAAGCTAGATATAACCTTCTATTATGACCTACATGCTTCCCAATGGAATTCTCATGATCCTAACATAGCAATGATTTTACTTTCATCAAAACTAGAAGTACTTTATTTGGCCTAAATAATAATTTTGTAAATGTTCATAAATACATTTTTTTTGGCAGAAAGAGTTCATCATAGTGTTAAACTAATATCCAAAGGAGTACATGACTCCCAAAATATATAAAATCATGTGCTTTCGTATAATGTTAGCTGCTCAGTCGTGTCTGACTCTGTGCCACCCCGTGGACTGTAGCCCACTAGCCTCCTCTGTCCTTGGAGTTCTCTAGGCAAGAATACTGGAGAGGGTTGCCATTTCCTTCTTCAGGGATCTTCCTAAACCAGGGATCAAACCTGCATCTCTTGTCTCCTGCATCGGCAGGTCAGTTCTTCCTAGGACCACCTGGGAAGCCCTAAAGTTATATTTAAAAAATAATTTATGATGCATTTTATGTATATGGTAGAATGTTACTGTTTCTCCTTAGTGTATAACCTCTGGGTTATTCATGTTGCCCGAATTCGTTTTCTTGTAAAGCAGATATTTTTCTCAAATACATGTGATTATGATTTTTGAAAAGGTAACTTTTCAAAATGCATATATTAAATATATGCTATTTTGGATTTTAGAAAAAGACTCAAAACTGGAAAAATAAGATCTTATTTTCCCATAAATGCATAATGTGAACAAATGGGATATTACCCAGAGATTATAAAATGTTTAGAAAAATAAATCCTGTCTTATGTAATGGTCTTTTCTGAAATTAATATGCTTAGAACATCAAGGAGAATCCAAATTCATCTTACTTTAAAATGTCCTTTCAACTATTTATCCAAAAAACAAACTGAAAGAACTAGATTGCATATTTTAGTATTTTTCTAATTAGATGAGTGACTAACAATAACTAACAATAACTCAATATCTATTTCATGGACCTTGCTTTACTGTTTTAAATGGGTGTTCATTAAGGTTGTGCCAGTGGTGGGAGGAGGGGGGATTGTAATTGTATATTCAGGAATATTAAAAGAACATTTTCTATAGGAAACATACGGCTGTCTACACTTAGGATTAGTATAGACTATGCCTGGTAGGCTGCAGTCCATGGGGTCACTAAGAGTTGGACACGACTGAAGTGACTTGGCAGCAGCATGCTTAATCAGGGGCCTATTATTAAGGAAAGATAGAGACTGCAGAGAGTGTTAACAAGAGAACAACAAACATGAGGGAATGTTCTGAAAATGTGGTTCAGTTATAAAGTGTCTAAAGAGAAATACAATGTCAGTTTTTTAAGTATTTTTATAATAGCATAAGATCTCGACTGAGAGAAACTTGTGTTTGAATCTAGGTCCTACACTTATCAGCTCGCTAACTGTGACTATTTCCTCTATGTAAAATTGGAATAATGTCTATTTTGCTAGACTATTGTGAAGAAGATAGCTGACATATCCAGAGTAGTGAGTGTCAGACATGTATAAGTCCTTCTATAAATGAAGTTAGTATTATTTACACCTTTTTATCAGATATTCATCATAGCAGTTCCAAAGCAAAGTTGTTAGTATTGGTGGAGGATGGAAAATAAAAGGATGGGCTTTCATAACCACAATAAACACTGGATCAGCCAGCTCTTTATTTAGCATACTCATACACAGGTACATTTGGTAGAATTCAAATTTTGCTGCATACTATGAGGTATAACATTTATTTCTGTTTTTCTCTCTCCCTTTTTCCCTCCCTTCGTTCCCTTCTTTCTTAGAAATGTTGCTAAATATAGCTATGTTCCTCAGCAGGGGATTTAATCATCGAGTCTGATTTTGCCATAATCTTTTCCTTAGATTACCACCTCAGTAGTAGGTAATAATGCATGACACAGAGGGAATTAGACATTGGTTAGATTTGTTTCTTGCCCTTTGTTTAACAACAGCAAGGAGTACTGTATATGAAAATGTTGTATATTAATGTATACTAAACTGTTGGCAAAACATAAGTGCAATATTATTTAGATTAGAGTAATAAGCTTTTTCAAATAGGGCCTTTCCTTATTTTTAAAAACTAGATCTCTGCAGTCTTGATTTTTCCTTAGGTAGTCTTGATATACACTAGAAGAAACAATGTTTGATGAGCTTGCGTTGTTTTCCAAAACTGTGCCTATCCTGAGGATTGACATACAATAATCTTGGTTAATGTTTTATTTCATTACTCTTGAGAAATAATAATTTCTCAAAGTTCCTTGTGTTATCAATGCATATATATAAATATATATATATAGAAAGTGAAGTCGCTCAGTCATGTCTGACTCTTTGTGACCCCATAGACTGTGGCTTACCAGGCTCCTCCATCCATGGGATTTTCCAGGCAAGAGTGCTGGAGTGGGTTGCCATTTCTTTCTCCAGAGGATCTTCCTGACCCAGGGATTGAACCCAGGTCTCCCACATTGTAGGCAGATGCTTTACCGTCTGAGCCACCAGGAAGCCATACACACACACACACACACACACACACACACACACACACACACACACACACACACGTATAAAATATGTGTGTGTGTATATATATATATATATATATAATTGCTATCTAATATGTACAGTTAACACATTTCTATGAATCCATCAGAGTAAAGAGATTTATAAGGAAATGAAAATAGAACATTGTGAACAATAAAACTTTATAAAGAGGTTAGGAACTGAAGGCAGTGTTGAGAAAATATGTGAGCCTAGTCAGCCACCCAAAGGAAACTTTGCCTTGTTTTCTGTTAATTATCTGAGAGACTTGATTCATAATTTTATACCTTACTGAAATAAATTATTAAATGTAACATGCATTTAGCCACACACACACACCAGGCTCACTATATCTCAAGTACAGATATTTGTATAAAATCTCATTTAAACTTCTCAGTAGCTCCATTTCAGAATTAAGAAAATGTAAATACAAAGAGATAAACTAATCCACTCAAGGTCGCATTGTTCCAAAACAAAGTAGTCTAACTCTAGAGACTGTTGTTATGGCATTAGAAACCCCTTAGCTTCGACTGTGAATTGGAAGATTCAGAAAACGAAGGATTAAAAAGATACAAGAGTCATTCCTTGGGGGTAGAGGTTGCCCTATATTGCTTCTTGGATTGGTTTGGGGGAACAGAGAGTATAAGCAAAGTGGTTTTCTTAATCATCCGATGTCTTTGGTCAAAATCATGAAGTTGGAGCACATAAAAGGATGAGGTGAGAGAGAAAGAAAAGGACTAACAAGGAAACCCAGGGTGTAAGTTAATTATAACAGTAAATGTCATTGATTAAACACATATAGGCAGCTACTGTGGCAACAACCTTTATGTTGTGGTAGATTGCAAAAAATGGCCACAGTTCTCTACTGTCCTTGCCCCTTTGCAATGTGATTTTGTAGTTCTTTGCCATAAGAGACAGAAGCTATTTTCTCAACCTTTGAATCTTGGCTGGTTGCCCTTGTTACTTGCTTTGACCAATGGAATGTGGCAGAAGTAACATTTTATGCCATTTCTGAGCTTTGGTTTCAAGTGGACTCAGGGCACTTATTGGTTCTCTGTCTTGAAACCTCTACGACACCATAAGAAAACACTGATGAAAACGCATGGCCCCATTATCCTCATCACCCTAGATAGAAGTTAGCCAGCTGCCAGGCAAAGACCCTGAGAAAGTCTTGGTGAAACCTGTCAAGTCCAGCCTAATCAGCAGATCTGCTCAGATGTTTTATAAACTTATGAGCAGAAATAAATAAGCCATTAAATTTTTAGCACATTTTATGCAGCAGTGGAAAAGTGTTACATACATGTTACCTCCTAAAATCTTAAAACAGCATTTTTTGATAAGTATCAATATTATTAATGTTTAAGAGATAACAAATGTCTTTACTAGCAATGTAGCAATGATGAGGGCCAGTATTTTCTGTGCAGTTTTGACCTTATGCCCAGGGCTTGTTCCTCTCAGAAGGGAAAAAGTTAAGCAATTGTCTATTACTGAAGATCTAGATATAAATTTCTCATTACTTTCAATTCAAATCTTTAAATCATGAATCAAAGCAAGTTTTTTGAAACAAATTCCAATATCCATGGAAATGACTTTATATTCCAACACAAGCCAGTTTATTTGGTTAACATTATAAAAAGATAGGCCAAACCCAGAACTGAAGCAAATCTCATTTATTTATTCAACAAACATTTATTAAGTGCCTGCCATATGCTGGGCCCTGTGTTTGGCACTGTAGTGTAATTAATTTTAAAAGAATCTATGATGTCAGAAAAAACTTTAAGCTGAATAATTTAGGCAGAACAAGGCAAGTTATTCATAAAAATGCAGACTAATTGGAAATGTCCTAGTTAAAATGCTATACTTATGTGGCAGTGAGAATGCTATGGATCTAGAGGGAAACGCACAGAAAGTTCTAAAACAATTTGTCAGAATAATTAAACATATTAAGAGTGGTACTTGGAACCAAATTTCTTCAACCCACTCTGTAGAAAAGTCAGTATAAATTTGGTGCAGCATTTTATAACATGAGGTATAGTGCAGCAGTAGGCCCAAGTCAAATGCTGAAAGATGGACCCAGCGTTATATATTGCCACAGGCGGAACCGAGAATCACACCAAGTACCAGCAGGCAAAAGCCACCAGTTCAAAATGGCATTTACTATTTGTTTGGTATGCAGCTCTGTTTTCTTCTCATCGCCTCCAGCTCATAAAAACACTAGCTTCTTCCAGAAAGATTCTTTCTGTAGAGAATTCTAGGCTTGCCCAACCATGGAGAAATAAATTTTCTTTTCTCTCACAGTGTATAATTTTCTCTTTCTAACTCCAGAGAAGGAACCATTGATAGCAGTTAATGGTATTTGTCTTCAGAAAACAAAAGGGTCTGACTCAGAATTTTACAAGATCTAATTTATTTTCTTATTACAAAGAAAAGTTCCAACACCTTGTCACTGCCAGACCCAAAGAGTCTTCTCAGGTTAAAAGAAAATTTCTACAGCTTTTGAGTTATATTACTGTGAATAAATACACAGTAAATAATACAAATTCTGTTTTATGATGATCTCAAAAATAGTAGCCTATGTCAAGGAAAACAGGAAATTTCTCTTTACTGGTTAAAGTAATGAAGAGACAGTCCCTCTGTGTCGTGTCTCTGAAGATGTTTAACCACATGTTTTATCCACATGCAGCAGTATGACCTCATATCCCAAAAGAATGACTCGTTCATTTCACTTTGAGTTCACAAATATATAGAGGCCCAGTTATTCAATAATGCTACATGTTTTTTAATGTGTTGTTTGCAGTCAAGACCACTTGTTCAAAGCCAACCATGTAGATAGAGTAAAAAGAGAAAACAAATTCCAGATGTGATAGGCTTCCATGACTGGAATTCTCTGTAGAGTCATTGCAATGTGTTTAACACCTGAGTTTCAGAAGATGCCAGCCCATTTTGCCTAAGTGGGCACTGGCCTTGTGATTTATTCAAGCTGTGCTTTCTCAGCTCTGCTCTCAAGGTGCTTGTGTTAAAAGAGTTATACCTCATCCCCACTGACTTGTTTTTAACCCCCGTAGCCTCAGTCCAGTTCAACAAATCTTTATTGAAGGCCTACCAAGCATTGTTATTTGGTGTTTTATTATGGTTTATAGGTGACCTGGATGGAACTTCACAAGAAGAATGTGATGTCTATTTGCAGTTCTAAACTGTATAGACATCAGAGCTGACCCTCACTCTGTGGGCCTTTAATTTGGTTTGACACATGAGGTCACATCAGCCAGTGCCTTAGAGGACTTCTCTTTGTCAAGTTCATCATTTACCCATAGACTCCTGAGCAAGAATAATCTAGAGACAACTTTCCTTTCAGCTTTGTATCTCTGATGAAGAGCTTTCAGACATGTGGCACAAGCGGCATGTCACTTTGATCATCTGGTTGTCGGTTCACCATGCTGTGTTGATTCTGTCACTGGTCTCACCATTTTTCCAGACTTTCTTTACTCTTCCCTCTCATTCAAAGCTAGTGTTCAGTCTGTCATTGCATCCTGCCATCTCCTCCTCTGAACTGTCTTTCAGCTTCGGTCCTCCTCTCCTTTTCCATGACTACCACATCCATCCAGACTGGTGATAACTGCAAGAGTACCCAATAGATTTTTCTCACTCTCATCTCTACCATCTCTTTTATTCATCATGAATATTTATTTCAGTCCATTCTTTTAAAGCCCTCTATTCCTTTTGTTATTTCCTATTCAGTAACCTAGTATCATTCCCTTTTCACTGTCTTATAAAACATTCTTTTTTTTTTTTTCTATAAAACACATTCTAATGGATACATGTTACTCCCTTCAAACCAGGGGTCCCACTCACATGAGAAAACTCCATGGACACTACGCTTTTAATAGCATATTTGTGTGTGAATGCTAGGTTGCACTCTTTGTGACCCTATGGACTATAGCCCACAAGGCTCCTCTGTCCATGGGATGCCCCAGGCAAGAATATTGGAGTGGGTTGCCGTGTTCTCCTCCAGAGAATCTTCCTGACTCAGGGATCAAACCCTCATCTCCTGCAGTGCAGGCAGATTCTTTACTGCTGAACCACTGGAGAAGCCCAACAGCATGTTCACTCCTGCCTAATTGCTTTGTGTATGTTTTTTTTTTTTTTTTCCAACACAAAATAAATCCTACTAAGGTAAGGACCACACAAGTTCCATTTCTTCCATTTCTCTAACAGCTTTGGCCCCACTCACACCCTCTGTGCTTCTGTATCAATACTCTGTCGCAGCACCTTCTGTATCAATACTCTGTCGCAGCACGATTACACCTATGCTGTAATCGTATACGCATATATTTGTGTCTTACACTTATTTATGAGCCCTCTGATGACAGAAAACAGTCTTTCTTGTGAAATTTTGTAACCCCGTACACCCAAAAGAATTTGACTCCTAGTAAGTTATCAGTGAAAATTGTAGAAGTATTTAATAAATCTCTCTCTTCTCTAAACGCTTAACTTCAAACCAGAGCATAAGTTTAGCAATATGCCAGGTATCTGAAGATAAGAAATATGATGACTAGCACGTAAGGCTCCAGGATAGAAGAATTTTCATGAAAAATGCTTTATTTGTAATTGTCTCCCCCACTCCACCCTCGCCAAAGCTCCTTAGCAGTATAAATCATATCTTACTAGCCCTTTGATCTTTTGAAAGTGTCTTTGATCTAGTGACATCACAGCTTCCCTGGTGGCTCAGATGGTAAGTGATTCAATGTGAAGACCTGGGTTCAATCTCTGGGTTGGAAAGATCTCATGGAGGAGGGGAACAGCTACCCACTCCAGTATTCTTGTCTGGAGAATTCCGTGGACAACCGGAGCATGGTAGGCAGGCTATAGTCCATGGGGTTGCTCAGACATGACTGAGTCACTGTCTCTTTCTTTCTTTCTTTCTTTCTTTTTTTAATCTAGTGACAGGGCTGGTAACTGAGAACTTGGTGATTTGAATGTTTAGTCTTCTAGAGAACATGATTCCAGTAGCTTGTCATAACAGCCACTGGCTGAATTTAAACACTTTCCTAAAAATGGAATACTGTCTCTCTCATTAGTTTTTTATATATGGGCCTATCAAATCAAAAGAAGGCTACTATGTGTTTTATCTTCATGAGTCCATGGAATGGGCTCATGTTTAAGGCTGCTTTGAAAAGTGTCGAGTCTGTCTTAAGAAATGTTTCATAATTTAATAAGGTAAAATATCTCTAGAACATTTGGGTTCAAATGATGCCGATAGTTGGCAATTATGGTGTGATCCTTTAAAGGCAGGAATTTTACTTATACAATGGTTTTTCCATAATAGAAGTAGGTCTGCACACAGTGCAGAGTGAATGACTGAATTATAACATTACTGAATTATAACACTACTAAGAGGTTACTTAGTAGTGGTGCAGAGGGCAATACCAATATGGAATAGAGGAGTATTCTAATGGAATGACATTTCAATCCTTCTCACATAAATGTTTCCTAAACCCCTTTATGTTCTACTGAACATAGCCACTCCTATTAAGTTTATCTATAGCTGTTCTTGTGCTATAATTATCAAAATGGAATAGTTGCAACAGACTTTATGGCCCACAACACCATGTTTATTATCCATATTATTTAACAATATATATTATCAGATCCTTTATAGAAAACAGTTTTTCAGCTCTTAGTCTAGAACAATGCCTGATGCCCAATAGATATGCAATAAATGTCTGTTATATGAATTAATGAAATAATAAATAGATACATCATTGATAAAACTTAGATAACACTCCACTATGCCCTCACAAGGCTTTGTATGTCTTGAAATGTTTGGAGACCCTGACAGATATGTTCAGTTGTAGTCTATGATCTAAAAGGGGTCCATATTCCTGTGGAAGAGAATTTGAATTTAGCCCACAACTGAGGTTGATTTATATAAACTGGAGAATCCCATGGATAAAGGAGCCTGACAGGCTACAGTCCATGGGGTTGCAAAGAGTTGGACATGACCTAGCAACTAACACACACACAGATGTCCTTAAAGATTAGACTAGAGGAAGAAATAAATAAGGTTTCTCTAAAAGTCCCCATTGAGTGAAGAAATTTGGTATAATGTTAGATAAACTATAAGTGGAATTACTAGGGAAAAGCAGAGAACTCACTAGTAAAAGTCAGAGCCTGACATTTCTTTGACCCTACTGCCTTGGGAAGGATTTTGTTGCAATATCAAAAATAGGAATACGCATTTTACTCTGGACCCCAAAACTAGACCGAAAGCCCCTTTCTTGTAAAGAGAAGTTAAACAAAGCAGAGATTTTCCCCTGCTGGTTAAAGAAGGAAATTTTGTTCCTTAGCTCAGATTGCTATAATAGCCTACCATAGGCTAGGTAGTTTACAAACTATAGGAATATATGTCTAATAGCTCTGGAGGCTGGAGGTCAGAGATCAGGGTGCCAACAAGGTCAGGGTCTAGTAAGAGCTCTCTTCTTGGTTTGTAGATGGCTGCCTTTCTCATTATGTGCATGCATGAGAAATCATTTCAGTTGTGTCCAGCTCTTTGAAACCCTGTGGATTTGTAGCCTGCCGGGCAACTCTATCCATGGGGGTTCTCCAGTAAATAATATTGGAGTGGGTTGCCATGCCCTCCTCCAGGGGATCTTCCTGACGCAGGGACTGAACCCACATCTCTTATGTCTCCCACATTGGCAAGCAGGTTCTTTACCATAGCGCCACCTGATACCCCTCTTTCTCATTGTATCCTCACATGAACAAAGCAGAGAACTAGAGAGAAAGTAAGCAAATTCTCTCCTATCTCTTTTTGTAAGGGCACTAATTCTATTCTTGAGTGATCTACTCTCATGACCTAATTATCTCCCAGAAAGTACCACCTCCTAATACCATCACATTGGAGGTTAGAATTTCAAAATATGAGTCTATGAAGAACACAAACGTTTGAACCATAACACTTTTGTTGTCACTGTTTGGTGGAAATGAACACCCAATTATGGGGTAGTTGAGGTTGAGAGACCAACATTTCCAAAATATTGTTTGGAAATTTAAAATCTAGAGCTGAGGCATCACAGAACTGTAGGCAGCAACTATGATTATATATTGGAACCCCTTGCCAGAAATAATTGGAGTGTGGTATGTCTCAAAAAGAGTAGCTGTCTGCCTCATCAAGTTGATATGAGCTTATTGCATTGAGATTTGGAGTATTGCTGGAATGTAACAGAGTCTTACTTACTGCTTGGTAATGTCAGAGATATGCTGGATTCAGCATCTGTTCAACCTAAAAGAAATTAATATTTTAGTTTAATTTTTCACTGGAAAAAAACTAAAAGGAACTTATTATATGACAATAAAAACCTGTGGGGATTTAATTCTAATTGATTTCAGTTTTATTTCACATAATGACCAGATCCTGACAAACTTCTGTATCCTCCAAACTCAAGAACATTTCTTCTAATCACAAAGTACACTGAAGGCTTGTTTCCAAGTTAATTTGGATTCAGACTACAGATAATAGCAATAGACTGTGAGATGAGAAAGGAGGGATAAACTAGGCTTATGTTATACAATTTCCAAATGTGATCGTGTTTCTCCCCTCCCTCTCTGTGAGTGGAACCCGCCTTGAAACACACACACACAGGCCCTTGACTTTCCAGGCCTCAGTCACATCTCATCGCTCAGCTGTCAGTAGTATTCATTGTGCATTGATTGGGAGGAAAACATAAGCCAAACCTTTTTTCCTTGAAGGAGCACGGCTCACACTGCAGGCAATAAATAATGACACAGAATCAGAACAAACAGCAGCTCCTGTGGGTGCAGGACAGCAGGTGTACTTTGCTAGAAAGTTAGAATCTCAAGAATTTGATCTCTGATGGCAATAGGCAGAGGCTACTGGGAAATATGAAGCAATGTGGACGTTACACCTACAGACATGACCAACATACTCATTAGAAGAGTGAAAAGACAGTGGGATTGTGGAGAGCTGTGTGGATTGAATAGGTGAACAATTGAAAATAAAAAGGAAAGAGGAAAGGAAAGAAAACCTATCTTTTGGAATAAGAGAAAAGAAAAGGTCAGGAGCCTGTCTAACAGCAATAAGGTGTTCTGTGTTGTTCTCTTGGGGACCCAAAATACTACTGCTCTTTTCTCTTTACTATGTCTCTTTTCTTTGTCTTCTGTTCCTATCCTTGCCTTCCATGTGAAGGAGTGAAAAAAAAAAAAAGAATTAATTCAGGACCAAAAATATCATTAAACATTTACTGAGTACTAATGAACAGAAAAGTGAATTAAACACATTGAACACACACAAACACAGTCTTCCTCAGAGTAAGAGAAGGATTCTAATACAGAGTAGTAATGACCAATTAGTTATTCCATTCCAATATTCCAAAATATTTAGTTTATATCTTTATTATAGTCCTTATTACATGGTATTTATAATGGTATAACTTCATAGTTTGAATATTCCTCTGACTTTAAAAGTAAATTCTGCCCTTTACATGAGTCTGAGATTTTAGATATGTTAGAAAGGAACTGTTAAATTCTTCAAGAAATTGTCAGATATGGAGTATTTATTTGCTGAAGTTTTGACCTGATCTTAAATTTGATTTCATGCTCCTTTTGTTTTTTGCACATTTTCCATTGATATGGAATTTGTATCTTTATCTGGGTCAGTGTAAATAAAGAAAAAAATCTTGACTATCTAATGCTATTTTTGGTTTGTTTAATGCATGCTGATCTCTAGGTATAGTTACTTAACAATTCTGATCCAAAGAAAGAACATAGTTTGGAAAAAATAAAAGTGAAAATTTTTTACTTGTTTTTATTTTCCAATAGTCCAACTCTGGAGACAAATCATTTAGAGACAAGTTCTGTGTTGTCATTTGTTCTTGATTTCTGTGTTTTCAGCATGATAAGCTGAGAACAAAAACAAAAGATATATATGAGACTGATGAAAATGACTCATCAAGTATTGGTGCAAGTCATTGCTATTTCTCTCTCTCTCTCTTTCCTTCTCTCTCTTTCTCTCTCTTGACATTTACCAGGAAAACACTAAGTCACAAAATACAGGGAAAACTCTATGGCATTAGAAAAATGAAGAATGATTATCTATAAAGTCTTTCTGCCTCTTCATTGATTTAACAGGGTTGCATAACAAAATAAGGGGTGTAGACCCTCTAATTTACTCAGGAACTGGAAAGCTAGTCATCCTTGTGAGGATTTTTTGCAGCCTGTGAAACTTTACCCATCACAGGTAAAGTTGGGACTGTTTCCACCTTTTACTACTAAAAGGCACTGTGTTTCTCAAGGGAAATTATTTCTTTTCCTCTCTGCTCCAGTTTTGAATATATAAAATAGAAAATAAAAGCTTATTTGCATGTCTAATAATTATTGAATATTTACTGAGCATTCATACACAATGGATTTCACAATGAGTGTCCTATATTTCAAAAGAGGAAAGGAGAAAAGCCGATAGTGGAAACTGATCTGAAGAAATAAGCTCAAAAGCAGTATCTCACTATAGATCCTATTTTTAAACAAAGTTAATTGTTTTCAGTCTGTATGACAGATTCTAGGTCCATCCAAACCACTACAAATGGCCTAGTTTCAGTCCTTTTTATGGGTGAGTAATATTCCATTGTACATATGTGCCATATCTTCTTTATCCATTCATCAGTTGATCCGCATTTAGGTTGCTTCCATTCCTGGCTATTATAGATAGTGCTGCAGAGACATACGGATAATCTAGAAACAAGGATTAACCAATTTTAGTTTGGAACATCAGACAGAAAAAAGATAACTGAGGGGAAAAAAACCAAGAGATCATTCATGAAAATTTGCCTTGGTAAAGTAAACAGCTTGTCAAAAGCACATTAAGTAGATCCATCTGCATAAAAACTGAGAATGCCAAGATATGATACAATGTTTCAACCCACAAATATTCTATTGGTGAAAGAAAGGTGAAACAAAGTAAGAAAACCTTTTGGAAGATTATCTGAAATGATTAACTTAAACAGTAGCAGTAAATGGGTTATATTAATATCAATATTCTGTCTGCAGTGCAAGAGATCTGGGTTCAACCCCTGGGTCAGGAAGATCTCCTGGAGAAGGAAATGGCAACCCACTCCAGTACTCTGAAAAAGCCTGAAAAATCCCATGTACAGAGAAGCCTGGTAGACTACAGTCCATGGGATCGCAAAGAGTCAGACACAACTCTTAATATCAATATTAGACACGACTCTAATATCAATATACTAACATTACGTGTTCTGACTTCTGTAGCTCCTTCTTCACAATATTTTAACAGTTTTCTCCTTCTCACTAATGAGTATTGAGTGTTTACCATGAATTTGGAAAAATGGTAATCATTTTATATTTGCTATCACATTTGATCCTCTTCACAACTCTCTGGGTTAAGCATTGTGCTGCTGCTGCTGCTGCTGCTGCTGCTGCTACGTCGCTTCAGTCATGTCCAACTCTGTGCGACCCCACAGACGAGAGCCCATTGGGCTCCGCCAACCCTGGGATTCTCCAGGCAAGAACACTGGAGTGAGTTGCCATTTCCTTCTCCAATGCATGAAAGTGAAAAGTGAAAGTGAAGTCGCTCAGTCGTGTCTGACTCAGCGACCCCATGGACTGCAGCCTACCAGGCTCCTCCATCCATGGGATTTTCCAAGCAAGAGTACCGGAGTGGGATGCCATTGCCTTCTCCATTAAGCATGGTAATTACCCTCAATTTGTAGATTAAGAACCTGAGATTTCAATTACATAATTTGTCCAAAAGCACACAAACAGTAAGTGGGAACTATGATTAAATATATTATCTTTATTTTAAAGTCTATGATCTTAATTATTGTATATTGCCTTTTTATGACCTAATAATAGGTTAGTCATGTTAAAAAAAAAAAAAAAAAACTGTCATATACCTGGAGCATAATTCAATGGTTCATTTGTGAATCAGATCTTCTGAATTAAAATGTTTGCAAGTAGAACTAAAGCATTTGTTGTTTTAAAATCTACATAGGTGACTTACAAAATACTAAAGTAAAACAAAAGAAGAAACAAAAATTAGACTGTTTTTGAAGGAGATTTAAGCCATATCTATGTTCTATGTGGCTTACAATGAAAAGAAACTCAGCCACATCAGTCATCTAGAAAATGCAAATCAAAATAATGATATGCTATTTCATACCCACTAGAAAGACTAAAAAGACTTATAATACCAGGTGTTGGTGAAGATGTAGAGCCAATAGAACTGCTGCTGAGAGTAAAATATGGTATTACCATTTGGAAAACTGTTTTGACAGTTTCTTATAGAGTTAAACAGACACAAACCATTAAAATAACACATACCCACAACTCATACACACACACACACACACACACACACACACACCATTCACCAAAGTTAAACACACATAAAACTTCTGCTTGGCAGAAATTCCACAACTCAGCATGTACTCAGGAGAAGTGAAAATGTATGTTCACAAAAGACATATACATGAACGTCCATAACAACCTAACTCATAAAAGTCAAAAATTGAAAATAACCCAAATATCCATAAACAAGAGAAAAGATTAAAAAAAGCTGTTGTATATGCATGATTGGAATATTACTCAGCAATACTACAGAACAAGCAAACGATTCATTTAGCATGGAAAAAATGTAGAGACATTATAAAGAGTAAAAGAAACTAGATGATTCCATTTATCTGAAGTAAAAGAATTTTCAAAGTTAATCTATAATAACATAAGTCAGAAAGTTGCATGTTATGTGTGTGGTCAGGGTCAGGGGTATATAGGAAATGGGCAAGAAAGAAAGACAATGCCAAAGAATGCTCAAACTACCACACGATTACACTCATCTCACATGAGCAAAGTAATGCTCAAAATTCTCCAAGCCAGGCTTCAACAGTACATGAACCAGGAAATTCCAGATGTTCAAACTGGATATAGAGAAGGAAAAGGAACCAGAGATCAAATGGTCAACATCCTTTGGATCATTGAAAAAGCAAGAGAATTCCAGAAAAACATCTACTTCTGCTTTATTGACTATGTGAAAGCCTTTGACTGTGTGGACAACAACAAACTGTGGAAAATTCTTCAAGAGATGGGAATACCAGACCATCTGACCTGCCTCCTCTGAAATCTGTATGCAGGTAAAGAGGCAACAGCTAGAACTGGACATGGAACAACAGACTGGTTCCAAATAGGGAACGGAGTATGCCAAGGCTGTATACTGTCACCCTGCTTATTAAACTTATATGCAGAGTACATCATGAGAAACGCTGGGCTAGATGAAGCACAAGCTGAAATCAAGATTTCCGGGAGAAATATCAGTAACATCAGATATGCAGATGGCACTACACTTATGGTAAAAAGAGAACTAAAAAGCCTCTTGATGAAAGTGAAAGAAGAGAGTGAAAAGTTGGCTTAAAACTCAACATTCAGAAAATGAAGATCATGGAATCCAGTCCCATCATTTAATTGCAAATAGATGGGGAAACAATGGAAACAATGACAGACTATTTTCTTGGGCTCCAAAATCACTGCAGATGGTGACTGCAGCCATGAAATTAAAAGACACTTGCTCCCTGGAAGAAAATATATGACCAACCTAGACAGCATATTAAAAAGCAGAGACATTACTTTGCCAACAAAGGTCCATATAGTCAAAGCTATGATTTTTCCTGTGGTCATGTATGGATGTGAGGGTTGGACTATAAAGAAAGCTGAGCACTGAAGAATTGATGTTTTTGAACTGTGGTGTTGGAGAAGACTCTTGAGAGTCCCTTGGAGTGCAAGGAGATCCAACCAGTCTATCCTAAAGGAAATCAGTCCTGAATATTCTTTGGAAGGACTGATGCTGAAGCTGAAACTCTTAAACTTTGGCCACCTGATGTGAAGAACTGACTCATTGGAAAAGATCTTGAGGCTGGGAGAGATTGAAGGCAAGAGGAGAAGGGGAGGACAGAGGATGAGATGGTTGGATGGCATCACTAACTCTACAGACATGAGTTTGAGTAAACTCTGGGAGTTAGTAATGGACGAGGAAGCTTGGAATGCTGCAGTCCATGGGGTCACAAAGAGTCGGACATGACTGAGTGAATTGAACTGAAATATTCTGAGGTGATAGAAATTTTCTGTATCTTGTTTCAGATATAGTTACACAGAAGTGAATATTCTGGGGTGATAGAAATTTTCTGTATCTTATTTCAGATGATGGTTACACAGAAGTGTTGTTGTTCAGTCAACTCTTTTCACCCCCATGGACTGCAACATGCCAGGCTTTCTTGTCCTTCACTATCTCTGGTAGTTTGCCCAATCTCATTTCCATTGAATCAGGGATGCCACCCAACTATCTCATCCCCTGTTGTTAACTTCTCCTCTTGCCTTCAATCTTTCCCAGCATCAGGGTCTTTTCCAATGAGGTGGCTCTTCACATCAGGTGGCCAAAGACTGGAGCTTCAGTTTCAGCTTCAATCCTTCCCGTGAATATTCAGGATTCGTGTCCTTTAGGATTGATTAGTTTGATCTCAGTGTTGTCCAAGGGACTCTCAAGAGTCTTCTCCAGCATCAAAATTCTAAAGCATCAATTATTGTGTATTCAGCCTTCTTTATGGTCAAACTCTCACATGTGTACATGACTATTAGAAAAACTACAGCTTTGACTATATGGACCTTTGTTGGCAAAGTGATGTCTCTGCTTTTTAATATGATATCTAGGTTTGTCATAGCTTTCCTTCCAAGGAGCAAGCTAGGTGAGAGTATAATACTTTCAGTTTATAGAACTCATATTAGTATCCAGGTCTCCTTATTATGAGTCCTTTTTTTTTTTTTTTTCCCATTCTCCTACAGCTCTTATATAACTGTGTCTGTCCCTTACAATGTGTCTATGAAATTAATGAAAACTCCCCAAAAGCAAAATACTAGACTGCAACTTTTTTTTCCCAACAACAGAAATGTTAAAAGAGAAAATTACAAAGGCTAACATATCAAAATTAACAGATACCCACAAGAAACTCTCAAATTCTCTTTGTATACCTAACAGTAACCTCAACATCCATGAGTGGCCAACCGTTTTTTCCTAAGCACCAAAATCTATATCTCCAGAAACAACCAGGGAACATGACTTGGTACCTTTCTCAGATTACATTTCATGTTAAAGGAATCCCTCGCATGCTGGTAAATGTAATGAATAAAGTGCATTCCATTTCATCGAATCACTTCTGTAGGCATTCACAAAAGATCAGCTTCTGTGCACCTCAGTCAGACATGCTGTTGTGAAAGTGCCATAAAACCTGTATGATCACCACCTGCATGTAAAAATGCTAGCAATAACTTACCAAAATATTTCCAGTGAAAATATGACTTTGACCCAGATGGCAAAATAGGCTCAGTTGGCCATAAATCTGCAGGCAGTAAATGGGCAGGTGGTAAATCTGCTATCATTGCTACTGTTTTCTCAACACTTTATCTGTACAGACTTTTCCTAAGGAAATAAAAATTCTGGAAATATGGAAGAAGAAATGATACACTGACTACAAAGTCATGCTCAAGGCTGTAAGTTTCTTGAAATTTAGGAAACCTGTTCTTAGTTTATAGATTCAGGCTTGAGACACTGGGAAGTAAAAAGAAAAAAAAGTGTGCAGAGATCGGAGAAAAAAATGTATAAAAGTCTTTGGATTCATTTATGATATGTTTTGGCAGCAAGGGTCATCATACAAATGCAGTTTGTTTTCTTCTTTATGTGAAAAAAGTTAAAATTCCCCCAAAATTTAGAGTTTCTCTACCCCTCAACTTCTATTTTCTGTTACAATTGCTTCTACCCAGAACGAGAAAAAGGATATAGAATGGCTATTGCAGGTATGCAGGAACAAGCCGTACTCAATTAAAGATGAATTTTGTGGTCATCTTGTATAGATTTGGGGCTGGATTGTACCCTATTTAGTAAGGATTTGATTTTCTTCAGAAGAGAGTGGATGTACTCACTATTCATCATCCTGTAAAGAAGTGTTTGATCCTGGAGAAAGCAATGACTCAGAAATCTGGACTCTGGAGGGAATCCCTCGTTACTGTTTAAACCTGTGATACTTGAGTCTGAATCTGAGGCAAGTGTTTTAGTGCTCAAAGGGGAGTTGTCATGCCTACATAGAGCTAGATTCAGTTCAATTCAGTTGCTCAGTTGTGCCCGACTCTTTGTGACCCCATGAATTGCAGCACACCAGGCCTGTCCATGACCATCTCCCAGAGTTCACGCAAACTCATGTCCATCGAGTCGGTGATGCCATCCAGCCATCTCATCCTCTATCATCCCCCTTCCCTCCTGCCCCCAATTCCTCCCAGCATCAGAGTCTTTTCCAATGAGTCAACTCTTCACATGAGGTGGCCAAAGTACTGGAGTTTCAGCTTCAGCATCATTCCTTCCAAAGAACACCCAGGGCTGAGAACTATATTAAGGTCAAGTAATTCCCCTCCTTTGACTCCTGCACCTATATGTTCTTCCACTCAGTGACACAGCACAATTTTAAAGAACTTTGATTCAATTCATGTACTGCGTTATTGGAGGATAGTGCCTCCTCTCCTCAGAATAGTGCCTCCTACTTGGCACTTTGGCTGTGACTCCAGAAGGCTATTCTAACACATCATAAGGTCAGAGTCTGGGTGAACTGTCTGGTTCAACCAGTGGATCTGGTGGCCATCTGCCTAGTCATGCACCTCCTTAACTGTAAAAGGAAAGTCTGGTCAGTGGAATTCCATGTGTGTGTGTGTGTGTGTGTGTGTGTGCATGTGTGCTAAGTTATTTCAGTTATGTCTGATTCTTTGCAACCCTGTGGACCATAGCCCATCAGGTTTGTCTGTCAATGGGATTCTCCAGGAAAGAATACTGGAGTGGGTTACTATGTCCTCCTTCAGGGGATCTTCTCAACCCAGGGATCCAACCTGCATCTCTTATGTCTCTTGCATTGACAGGTAGGTTCTTTAACACTAGCACCACCTGGGAAGTCCAGTGGGAATCCATGACAGTGGCTCAGATACACTGACAACCTTTGAATAGTGGGGCTGGCAAAGGCCCTCACAGCATGAAAGGTAAATCTCTATGGAGAATGAATGCCTATTCCCATGATGACAAATCACTGGTCCTTCCAGGATGCAAGTGAAACAACATAGTCAACTTGACATTAAGTGGCAAGTCTCAAAAAAACTGCTGTATCCAGGGCTCAGCATTGGTCTCCACTGGGGGCAGTTGGTCACATCAGCAATTGTAGCTATTTAACTTTGAAGTGGAATCTGATGCTCTTGGACCCATGTGTAATATATTCATATTTGCCTTCACTATCACCTTGTTATACATCCATTGTGCCAGCTCTTGTGTGGCCAATGACACACAACTCATTTTATCTACTTAGCCAGATTATTTTATCTATTTTGTTATCTAGTGCCTCTTCCATTGCACACATTCTCTAGAGGATATTAAGATGCGGTACAAAGATTTTCTCACTTGGTGCTCAGTTGTATAGGTCCATCTATGTGCCTCTGCTTCATCTCCCCTTGTCTATAATATTCCAGTCTTTTATTCCCAGGCCATTTGCACAGGTCACCTCTTAACCTCTTTTCAGAGCAACTTCCCTTTCTGCACGAAGTAGACGGCATGTAGCAATGCCTGAAACCTACACTACTGAAGATAATTTTCTCTCAGACTGTTTTTTAAAGGTACTGCAAGTATGTTAAGTCAGTCGTGTAGTCACTGTATGTTTTTCATTCACGTACAAAGACAACCTTTCTATGTCCCAAATTGGGACTTCTTTGCCATCTGTGAAGTGATCATACTTCTCCTTGATGTGGGCAGAGGAAGGGGGCTGTGGCAACGGTGATGGGCACCATGAGGTTCTGAACGGTTTGCTCGTGCATCTTGCTCATGTCTTCTGGTTCTGCTCATGCTCCATCCCAGATGTTTGACTTCCACCTTGTGATGGTTGCTTCCATTTTGTGATGGATGATCTATCTTTCAACTCAATCTCAACTCTTTTTTCCCCCTATAGAGCAGTATTGTACAATAGAAATAAAGTATGAGCCACATAGGCACTTTCAAATATTTTTATTCATCACATTTGAAAAAGTAAAATAAAGGACCCAGATGGAATTAACTACAATGTACTGCTTTTATGATAAAAGATCCAGAATATTAGCATAAAAATCATGAGATAGTTTACATTTTTTTTGTAGTGAGTATTTATAATCTAGTGTGGTTTTTGTACATACAACACATCTCAGTTTGGTCTAACCAGATTTCAAGTTTGCAATAATTGTACATGCCAATGGCTTAGTGAGTTGGACAGTATGACTATAGACCAACTGGAGAACTGAGTAGTAGCTATTCAAACCCTGTTATTTTTACATCTGTTATTTTCCCATACATTTTGACAACAATAGTGATATCATCTGCTAGTATATGTCCTTCTATCCTATATCCTTATTCTTCACCATATCACAAGAAGTGAAAGTTTCAGTTGGATGGCCACTTTGTCCCAGGTGCCATTTTTGTGCTCCCTTGTACTAGTGATGCCAGGTGGCATTTTATTCAGTTCCAAACACCAAACCCCACCCTCCAGATTGCCATCTCCAATTGCTCCCAGTACTGTCACAAGTTACATTCTCTGGATGCAGATGCTGACTTTGGAATGTAAGATGGTTTTTAGGGAGAAACACCTGTGAGAGAAAGGCACAGGGAAGCAGGACTTGGCAGAGGAATATGTCAAACTGTGATGACTGCTAAAAGTTTAGGCCAAACTGGAGGGGAAATTTGAGAGCTAAAATGACCACCAAAATTACCCCATCTCAGTGAAATGGCTGGGACTTTATACTCCTACCTTGCTCAGGCATTGAATCTCAGCTGTTTGGAACAGGCATGTCTCTACAGCTGATGCCAGCTATGTAGAAGCTGACAGCTGGATGCAGTCTGCACACCATCCCCCACTGGCAGCTGCACAGGGAATCTTTTCTTGAAGAGAAATGGGGGAGCACAGTACATAGAGGTCATTGGTCATCTTCAGATGTAGAGTCTCTGCTAGTGTAGTGGAAGCAAAACCTTAATTGGAGTAGGTTAAGGAGAGAATGCAATTATAGAAAACTTGGCAAGATGGTTTACTCGAAACTCAAGGGAATGAGGGAGAGATGGAAGGGGTCAAGACAGTTTCTATCTTTAAAAAAAAAAACACCAAAAAAAACAGATACCAAAAGATGATCCTCTAGAAATTAGGAAATTATACTATTAATTTAAAAATGTGATGATTTGAAGAAGAAAGTTTTTGTGAAGCCATAAATGATGTAATACAGGCAGAATTTGCAGGGCTGGGCTTTGATAGAATCAGGGGTATTTTTATCCATGGTAATACAAGAAGGCCTATAGTATGAGTGTAGATGCAAATTGATAGATTTGGGTGTGAGAACAGGAAAGATTTCCTAATTAAGTGTATGGAACAAGTTTTTCAGTAAAGGGTGAAATTTGTGTAGTCGTAGGAAAGGTGAAAAGGGAGGAGAATAATACAGGAAATCTGAGGGAAAAGAAGGTGGGCAATTGCTGAGCACAGGGAAAACAGGATGCTAAGGAAGCAAAATAGGATGATACATATCATTAAATTCTCATTTGAATTTTGTGCCTATGAATTTGAATTTAGACCAGATGGCAAGTAGCTAGGCAAATATTTGGATCTTACTGGGTATTATGACTTTCCTAGAGGAATGTGATGAAAACCAATCAGGGTGAGGGGATTAAGAATGTTTGAAAGGAATCAATCTCACTGATGCACTTTGAAACCCAATTTGAGTAAAAGGCAAATTAAAGACATTAGGAGGATGTTGATTGATAGTGGAAAAGTAGCAAAATTCAAGATGGAATATGGTAAACGTTTTACAACCTCTAAGCATGATCCAGTTTATCAGTGATCAGATCCCTGGCTGACTTAAATGGAAAGAGAAGCTGACATGTAAGTAAAGAGGAGGGAGAGGACTGATGACAGATTTTACCAGGACCACGTTGGTCTGAAGAATTGTTTACAATGTACATGCAAGGAAGATATTTGATCTGAATTTTTGAATTAAGAATATCTGCAGGCAATGTGACAAGAACATTGGGTATTGAATCAGAAAACCTGTTCAACAAATATTAACTTAGCAGCTACTAAGTACTAAATACTTAAAAGCTGTTTAAAAGGCAGCAAAGCAACAATTAACACATTGTTGTTGTTTTTCAGTCACTAAATCCTGTCTAGCTCTTTGCGATCGTATGGATTGCAGTATGCCAGGCTCCCTTGTCCTTTCCTTTGTCCTGGAATATGCTCAAGTTCACATCCATTGAGTCAGTGAGGAGTTGTCTTTTCACAGGCTTACATCCTAGTGACATGGTGGAGAAGGGAGACAGAACATGCAGTGAGTGAATGAAAGGAAGAGTGAATGAATGAATGGTATAATTTCAAATTATAAGTACTGTACTACAAAGAAAAAATAAAGAGATAGTTCCTGATTTGGGCTGAGGATATTCAATTACTTTTTAATAAAGTGGTCAGGGAAGACCTCTCCAAGGAGGGGACATTAGTATCTGGATATGAATGACAAGAAACCTCCACAAAAAATATTTCAGTCAGTGGGGAAAGCAGCTTTGTCACTGGAGATAAGGAACATGAATTTTCTAAGCTTTAATTCCTTCATTAATTAATGGTAATAATATTCCCTTAGAGGTTGCTTTCATCATATGGCACTGTGCCTAGGAGATAGTAAATAATCATTAATATGGTATTTGTCTTTAGTATTTCTTCACAGAGATAATACAGTTCCCTGAAAGATTTAAGGGATAAATATGATCTACCTTCTGTACTGACTCCTTAAGTTCATATCTATTAAGGTATTTCAAAGAACCAATAGCAGAGAGTTTTGCTGATGTACCTGTTGATAAAGATGACCAGCATACCAATGGAAGTTTTGTTGATATCTAGGCCTAGGCATGTCTCTTGGCCTAGGAATTTTAAGCAAATTTGACGAATACATACCTTAACAAACAAGGGTTAACAAAGTTGATGTCTTATAAATATTGCTTGTATAATAATTTCAGTAAAGTCATTAAAAAGCCTTTAATGCATTTCAATACTGTATTTTTGATATGGCTTTCATACTGTTCCAGTTCTATCCATGGTGGTGATTAGATTACCTGACTGGAAAATTGCAAAATTAACTATAAGGTGAGTGGCTCAAGCATAGACTGGAGATCACAGAGGGGAAGCACACCATGCTGTTAATTCCATTCTCTGTGTAGAGGAAAAACTATGATTAAAAAGTAACATCGCAGTATCATTGGATATGATTTTTTCTCATTTAAAATGAGAAGAAAAACCGTCATTAAGCCCTAAAATACAAAGAAACTCAAACCTCAGTGCAAGAGTCCTCTTTTTTCCCCCAAAGCTGCTCCTCTGTCTGCCATTACCAATTAAGTCAGGTTTTAATAACTGTCAATAATGCAGATTGCTAAGTTGACTAAATGATAATGTATTACTTCCTCTCACAGAAAGCAGCCCATGGCACATAATCAACTTCATTTGGATCAACCATTACAGCTCACTGACAAGAAAACCCTTTGGAAAATCTTTGTATACAAACTAATTCATAAAAGTGATTTGTCCGAGATGGTTTTGTAGTGTTCCTCCATACAAAACAATGTTTCTTCTTTATTTTATATTTTTATTGGACTTGCTTAAAGCAATTTTCCCCAAATTACAAGTGTTTTAGGATCACACAAGAGTAAACAACTTTGAGAAGGCGTATATTATGTTTTTGTATCTGTAGCCCAAGCCACACTGAAGTCCTTTAGCACATTGAGCATCTATACACACATTTCTCAGTGCCAAACTGGACATTTCAGCTTCATTTTAGCAGAAAGTCATATGCTGCATATAACAACGATGCCGCTAGAAACACAGAGGAATAGTTAATAATTTTCTATTTATCTGTATTCATTACTTCTATAAATAACTTGGATAAAGAGAATAAGTTTTCGATTTTAGATGTTTAATCAGTATTCTTTAATTATCTAGATTAATTACATTGCAAGGATTTGGGAGTATACATACTTCATTTATCTTAATAGCCTTAATGCCTAGGACAGAGCCTGAGAAATAGTTGATACACAAGAATTGTTTGTGAATGAATGAATAATGATGGCAACTTAGATACTGTTGCATCATGTGGGTGGCACTTAAATCACTCTTTGAGAAGTGAGATAAATGAGAGAGCGAGCTGAATTTCCATGGCAATAAATTTCTAGAGACGAGAGCAAGGCCTATTTTGACCGTTTACTTAACCACCTTCTGTAATGATGATGGGAGAAATATGATGACACAGGTTAATCAAAACCTCAGAAAAGCACAGCTTTCCATGAGGGTCCACAGGCTTCTGCAATACCACTAAATTGGAAACAAACAATAAATGGAGGAATAGCCATTTTTCTTTCCTGTGAATCCATCACTTATCTTGTCACTCCCATTGCTGCTTTTACACACATTTACACACATGGGTATGTATGTTTAATAAGCAATAGGTGGAGATCTTTAAAGGGATGCTCTTCAATCACAATGCTGTTAAGGATCTAATCATGTATATGGGAAAAGACACATCTATGCTCTCATATTAAGGTTTTTCTAGCCAGTGACGGATGGCCATATACAGAAAAGGAGCTACAGAGAGACAGGTATTGTTGTTGTCATTTTTATTTGCTTTGAGCCAATTTAATATGCATTGATTTAAAAGCTTTAGATAATTTACTCTAGGGGGGAAAATCACACATCCTTTTAAGTGTCTATCACTCTGTGAAAAAGCTCTCATATCCTCCTATTGTTCTCCTCTTTTCCTGAAATAACAACATGTAACAAGGAGTTGGGGAAAGTAATTATGCAAAAGATCCTATTCATTTTCACTTTAATGCTTTTAGAAGTGAAGAACTGGTATTACCTTGGATTCAAAGCAGATGAAGTACATTCTCTTGTTTGTATAAAAATCATGCACCTACAGTAGAAAGCATGATAAAGAGCCTTGGTGCAAATGTGTAGAGTATACCTGCAAGCCTGAACCAGCTGTACCTGTCAGGGTTCCTCACTGTTCTTGGCCTTAGGTTCTGCTCCCTGTAAAACAGGGAAAATATTTACTTGGCGCAATAATTATGGGAAATGAAATAGTATATTTAAGTCATCTGATGATCTTATAAAAATACTTGTTTTCATCTCCATCATACCTAGATGATAATTGGAAGGCTAGAGCAGTCTTCAAAATGAAACCTGAATTTAATCTCCTTTGATTTGGCTTTCAGTCCTCATTTTAGGTAATTTCAGAGCGTTTTTCTCTTTTCTTAGTTTTAACTTTATGGTAATTGGTGATGATGTTTGTGAAAGTTGGTGCTTTACTCTTCCCGGTAAAAAGGTGTATGTCATTTGCAATTTTGTACATTAGAGAGCAACATCTTTTCTTATAGTCATCTGCCTCAGATATTTTCTGTTTAGTGTATATAAATAATGTTTTAAAATATTTTAAAGAATAATATATGTGTGTGAAGTGGGGTATAGGATATTTTGGAGTACAGCATAACAAGATATGACCTGTCTCATCTCCTTAAATTTTTATATTTATGATAATGGAAAAAAAGGACCTCTTTAGAAATCTCAAGAGTCCCTGTAGTACCCACTGCTTTTCTCTTAGTTGCAGATCAGTTTCTATACTGTGCAAGTTGCTTAGGTAGGAAATAGGAAAAGGCATTATTAAGAAAAACTGCTTACCTGGTTTATCTATTAACTTTGGTTCATCTTCATAAAGAATTAATTAGATATATAATGTAATATTACTCTTATTATTTCTATTTTGTACATTGTGACTTTTACTTACAACCATTTCTAGTCAGTCTTTTTCTAGACATTCTGTTGTTATTGTTGTTTGACTGAGTTGTATTTTATTACTCAGTCCAGAAAATATTTAGTCTTTCTGTCTATAAATGTTCAAAAGTTGCATTTTAAATCAATGGTCTTTATTAGCCATATTTTCGTGCAAAATTACACAAAATTTAATATTATATGCTTTCTAGTAACTTCAAAGAATTTCATAGAGTATTGATTTCAAAAATAGATGTATCTGGGTGGTACTTAAATTTGTATGGTACACTGGCATTAAAGAATGGTGATCATGAGCAAAGATTTTAGTGCCAAAACAGATCTAAATATGAGCCTAGCTCTGTCATTTGCTTGCCTCATAACTTTGGCAGATTATTCAGCTACTCGTTCTTTTCTTAAAATCTGTTAAATAGGGATGATAAGAATATCACCTTATGGGGCTGCCGTGAGGATTTAAATAGATAATGTATATAAATCCCTTACTACGGTTCTAGAAAAATAACAAATTCTTCATCAATATGAACTATTGTTTATATTACTATTACAGCAATTTTCTAACAGTTTCTGGTTCTGACACAAGGCACAAGGAGGCTATAGATGCAATAAGAAAAATACCTGCTGGGTTTTTTTTTTTCCCCTAGTAGAAGCAGAGGGATGCTATTCCCCAGAGAATTTTGAGTTGTAATTATTTCTTACATTACATATACCTACACATAATCACTGCAGATGGTGATTGCAGCCATGAAATTAAAAGACGCTTATACTCCTTGGCAGGAAAGTTATGACCAACCTAGACAGGATATTAAAAAGCAGAGACATTATTTTGCCACAAAGGTCCATCTAGTCAAGGCTATGTTTTTTCCAGTGGTCCTGTATGGATGTGAGAGTTGGACTATAAAGAAAGCTGAGCACCGAAGAATTGATGCTTTTGAACTGTGGTGTTGGAGAAGACTCTAAAGAGTCCCTTGGACTGCAAGGAGATTTAACTAGTCCATCCTAAAGGAGATCAGTCCTGGGTGTACACTGAAAGGACTGATGTTGAAGCTGAAACTCCAATACTTTGGCCACCTTATGCAGAGAGCTGACTCATTTGAAAAGACTCTGATGCTGAGAAAGATTGGGGGCAGGAGGAGAAGGGGACGACAGAGGATGAGATTGGCTGGATGGCATTACTGACTTGATGGACGTGGGTTTGGGTGAACTCTAGGAGTTGGTGATGGACAGGGAGGCCTGGGGTGCTGCGATTCATGGGGTCTCAAAGAATCAGGCATGTCTGAGATACTGAACTGAACACATTCATTTGATACTTCTTATATTATAGTATTAAAAATCTGTATTACTATAAGGCTTTACTTTTTGACCATTTTAAGCTCTAAAGCATAGAGATTCCAACTTTTTGAAAGAGAGAACTTTAAGATTTTTTTGAATTCATATGGGGCCTAGCTTCAGGAGTTAGATTTGTGAATATTTTGTAATGTATTTTCTTTAAAATCTCAATATCATCTTTATCTTCTTGTCCAGACTGAAACAGCAATGATTAAAAGGCTTAGGCCAGAAACTAACACTTTCTGAATGGGGATAGCAAAGACCTGGTTTATTGTGATGTGAATTTTCATGACATATCCTTAATTATTTATTGTCTATCCCCAAATTGAGGTTATTAAACTAGATATTCCTTAATTTCAGAAATATAATGGGAATTTCTTGGTAAATGGATAGCAGATATTTTATATACAAAAAGTAATGTATTTAAAGCCTTATATTGATTTGAGATTATTTTCAATCAATTTTACTTTGATCAAGAGAGCTTGAGAGGTTTGCAAAAGCAAATTTTCTATAGTCATTATTTTTTTCATTAACCACTTAATTTCTGTTTGCCTTTCCAATGCCTATTTCTGAGGACATGAATAAAAATGTGTCATTTAAATAAACCAGGTGCCAAGGATTTCAGTTCTTTTCTTATTATACATTTCAGCAGACAAGTAGTTAAGCATTTTATACAAAGAGAAACATGAGATATTGTAAATATTGTTTGCAAACTATAATGAGCTTGCAATGAAATCTCTAGCTAAACACAACATTCCAATTATCTCTAAAACTATGCTAGTGTGTTATTATCATTGAGAGTGATATTCAAGGAATATAAAGCCATTTCTGATTCTACACATGAAACTAGATTTGTTGGTATTTACATATGAACATATACTTGATTTACATTGTGCTATGAGGCCAGCGACTGGACCATGGCCAGCTGATCTCTCATTTCATTTCAGTTCATTTCAGTCACTCAGTTGTGTCACACTCTTTGTAACCCCATGGACTGCAGCATGCCAAGCTTCTCTATCCATCAACAATACTCAGAGCTTGCTCAAACTCATGTCCATTGAGTCAGTGATGCCATCCAACCATCTCATCCTCTGTCATTCCCTTCTCCTCCTGCCTTCAGTCTCTCCCAGAATCAGGGTCTTTTCTCATGAATCAGTTCCTTGCATCAGGTGGCCAAAGGATTGGAATTTCAGCTTCAGCATCAGTCCTTCCAGTGAATGTTCAAGACTGATTTCCTCTAGGATAAACTGGTGGGATCTCTTTGCAGTCCAAGGGACTCTCAAGAGTCTTCTCCAACACCGCAGTTTGAAAGCATCAGTTCCTCAGCACTCAGCTTTCTTTATGGTCCAACTCTCACATCTGTACATGACCACTGGAAGAATCATAGCTTTAACTAGACAGACCTTTGTTGGCAAAGTAATGTTTCTTCTTTTTAAATGCAATCTAGGATGTTAATAGCTTTTGTTCCAAGGAACACGTGTCTTTTAATTTCATGGCTACAGTCACCATCTGCAGTGATTCTGGAGCCCAAGAAAATAAAGTCTTTCACTGTTTCCATTGTTTACTTGTCTATTTGTCATGAAGTGATAGGACTAGATTCATGATCTTTGTTTATGAATGTTCAGTTTTAAGCCAGCTTTTTCACTCTTCTCTTTCACTTTCATCAAGAGGCTTTTTAGTTCCTCTTCACTTTCTGCCATAAGGGTGGTATCATCTGCATATCTGAAGTTATTAACATTTCTTCTGGCAATCTTGATGATGTCCTCCTTTCCCAATTTGGAACCAAGTTAATATTTCTAAGCTTATCTCTTAGAAATGTTAAATATATTACACATGTTCTTATTGATTAATTCACTTTGTTACATTCACAGTGGTTGGGAAGATTGGCTACAAGACATGTGATTGCTATTTAGTATCAAGTTTATAAACATAAATAAATAAGCACAAACACAGTCTAAAGTAGGTGTTGTATTCTTAGTAATCATTTCCAAATATTGCATAGATATGTTTATATAAATATAAAAATTGATGGAAATGGTAGGATTATGATTTTAGATTCCTGAAACCGTCTCTAAACTCATCAAGTATTCACACTTTTATCCAAGACTGATGTCTGTATTATTACTTTAGTTTATTTCTGTTTTGTATGTGTGTTCTGCTGTGCTGTCACTTCAGTCCTGTATGATCCTATAGACTGTCGCCTACTCGGCTCCTCTGTCCATGGGATTCTCCAGGCAAGAATTCCAGAGTGGATTGCCATGCCCTCCTCCAGGGGATCTTCCTGACCCTCAAGGATTGAGCCCAAGTCTCCTGCTTTGTGGGCAGATTCTTCACCATCTGAGCCACCAGGGAAGCCCTATTTTATATTTATTAAAGTATAAAGTGTAATATTTTATATTCACCCTGTAGGCAGTTGGAATATAATAATGAATGCAAATATCCTCTGTCAGAGAAGAAAATCTAAATCTAAAGATATTTCAATTAATTTAATAAAGGCTTATTGCTGCTGTTGCTGCTGCATCGCTTTAGTCGTGTCCGACTCTGTGTGACCCCATAGACATCAGCCTACCAGACTCCCCCATCCCTGGGATTCTCCAAGCAAGAACACTGGAGTGGGTTGCCATTTCCTTCTCCAATGCATGAAAATGCAAAGTGAAAGTTGAGCATCTACTAAGTGAAAAAAATCTGAAGATTGAACAGAGACAAAGATTGATAAAAATCTCTGTTAACGTGGAACTTTTGGTTACAGGCAGAAGACAACAGCAAAATGTTTAAGTGATTAATACAATATCTTATTAATAGATGGTATAAGTTCTATGGGCTTCCCAGGTGCTGTTAGTGGTAAAGATCCCACCTGCCAGTGCAGGAGAGGTAAGAGATGTGGGTTCAATCCCAGGGACGGGAAGATCACCTGGAGGAAGGCATGACAACCCAGTCCAGTTTTCTTGTCTGGAGAATTCCATGGACAGAGGAGCCTGGTACTCTACAGCCCATTGGGTTGCAAAGATTCAGACTTGACTGAGGCGACTCAGCAGTAGCAAAAGTTCTATGGAGGAAAGGTAGAAAGTTAAGCTTGTAAATAGAATGTGTAACAGGAAAGTAAAAAGTTAAACTTGTAAATAGAATGATTAGGAAAAAATTACAAGGTGACATTTGAGCAAAAATTTCAAAGAGGAACGGGAGAAAAGTCTGCATATATCTGAAGGAAGACTCCAGATACATGGAACAGCAAGCTATAGTCCCTGAAGCAGGGAAATGCCTGAAAGCAAGGAGATAGTAACTAGTGGAGTTGGAGCAGAGTGGTAAAGAGTAATATATGGTATTAGAAAAATAATGGAAAGAGGAGAGGAAGGCCATTGCCAGCGACTGAAAGGACTTGATGTTTTTCTCTGATGTGATGGTTTGCTAGGTTTCAGTTCAGTTCAGTTCAGTCGCTCCATCATGTCTGACTCTTTGCGACCCCATGAATCACAGCACGCCAGGCCTCCCTGTCCATCACCAGCTCCTAGAGTTCACTCAGACTCACATCCATCGAGTCAGTGATGCCATCCAGCCATCTCATCCTCTGTCATCCCCTTCTCTTGCCCCCACTCCCTCCCAGCATCAGTCTTTTCCAATGAGTCAACTCTTCGCATGAGTTGGCCAGAGTACTGGAGTTTCAGCTTTAGCATCATTCCTTCCAAAGAAATCCCAGGGCTGATCTCCTTTAGGATGGACTGGTTGGATCTCCTTGCAGTCCAAGGGACTCTCAAGAGTCTTCTCCAACACCACAGTTCAAAAGCATCAATTCTTCAGCACTCAGCTTTCTTTATAGTCAAACTCTCACATCCATACAGACTACTGGAAAACCCATAGCCTTGACTAGGTGGACCTTTGTTGGCAAAGTAATGTCTCTGCTTTTCAATATGGAAGACCACACACTGAATGATTTAAACAGTAGGTGTTGGCTTCCTCACTCCTCTGCAGGATGGACACCCAATATCAAGGTATCATCAGGGCTGGCTCCTGGTGAGGACCCTTGTTCTTACCTGTGTGCACCTGCCTTCTTGCTGTGTCCTCGCACAGCCTTCCTCTGTGCACATGTACTTCTGTATCTCTTTCTAGAGGAGCTCCAGTGTCTCTTCCACTGATCAGGTCAGCAGTTTGGTCAGATTATAGCCCCACCATTAGGACCTCATATAACCTTACCTCTTTATCTCCAGGTACAGTTACACTGAGGATTAGGGATCCAACATATGAATTTTGTGGGGACAGACTTCTGTGACCTTTCTTCCATTCATCCTCCAAATTCAAATCCTTCTTACATGTGAATGCATGCATCTGATCCCAGCTACCCAAATGTCTGAACTCATTTCAGAATCAGTTCCAAGTCTGAAAGTGAAAGTGAAGTCGCTCAGTGTGTCTGACTGTTTGCTACTCTATGGACTGTAGCCCACCAGGCTCCTCTGTCCATGGGATTCTCCAGGCAAGAATACTGGAGTAGGGTGCCATTTCTTCCTCCAGGGGATCTTCCCAACCCAGGGATTGAACCCAGGTCTCCTGCATTGCAGGCAGAGGTTTTAACCTCTGAGCCACCAGGAAGCCCTCCAAATCTGAAGTCTCCTCCAAATATTATCCAAATTATGGATGAAACTTTTGATACAGTTCATCCTCAAACATAATTCCTCTCTAGCTAAGAAAACTTAAGAAACTATATAGAAGTAGTAGTGTGTTTTGAAATACAATAGTGAGACAGGCATAGGTATTCTCATTCCAAAAGGAAGAAATTGGGGAGAAGGGGTAACAGGACCCAGACATATCTAAAATTTATCTAGGCAAATTCTATTATATTTTGAAGCTTTGAGAATAATCTTCTGTGTACTCTACAATCTGGTCCCACTGGGACGGCAGTGTCACCCCAGCTCTAGGTTTCTGTCTTATCCCGTGGGCTCTTTGAGATGACCCAATGGCCTGACTAACTCTGTGAAAATGTAGCCTCAGACTCTGAAAAAGGAGGAAGAGCCTTGTCCTCTGGGCTTGTATGCTCTGGGTCACATCCTTGGTGTACCCTCCAGAACAAATAGTCTCAGTTTTTGCAAGATAGGCTGAACATTTTCTAAATCTTTAATTTTTCATTCCTTTTTGCTTAACAGTTCCTTTTTAGTTCATCTCTTGCTTCAGAAGAACATTTCTGTGCCCTCAACACTTTGCTTAGAAACCTTCTGTGCTAAATATCCAATATCATAGCTTACATGCTCTACCTTCTGACAATTCAACCTTGTTCTTAGTCACTGTCTGTCTCCTTCAGTTTCCAATAACATGTTCCTTATTTTCAACTGAGACTTTACCGGAAGCATCCTTAATGTCCACATCTCTACTAGTATTTTGTTCATGATGATATATGTATTCTCTGAGATGATGGAAGCTTCTGTATAACTCTCCTCTTTTCTTTCTGAGCTCTCACCAGAATAATCCATATTTTGACCAGTAACATTCAGTGCATCACAGATGGAAGATAATTGGAATGTTTTGAGCAGAATAGCAGATCTGATTTATTTTATTAGAATAACTGTAGCATCTACATTAAGAATTGATTGCAGGGAACTAGAATGATAACAGGAAGAGCAGTCAAGAGGCTCTGAAGGCAGAATCAGAGATTTGTTGATAGTGGATATGTAGTATGGCAGAAAGAGAATCTAAGTTGACTTTAAGGATTCTGGTTTGAGCAAGTTGGAAATACTAGCTATCATTAATTGATATAAAGAAAGCTGACAGCGGAGAATGTGCAAGTGAGGATAGCAATAATTCTCATTAGAAACGTTGAGGATGAGAATATGTTAGCCAACCAAGTGTAGATGACAAGCAGGCTGTTATGTCTGTCTGCAGTTCAGCTCTGGGGGAGATCTGTGTCCATAATTTAGGCAAGGGTGTTTGATTTTGATGTTGTAACTAAAACTGTGACATTTTGTGGGATCACTAAAGGAGCAGTGTAGATAGAGAAGGATCTACCCCTGACATGCTCTAACGTCAGGGGTCCAGTGAGATAGGGATGACCTGCAGAGCTGACTGGGAGAGAGACCAGTGAGGGAGGAAACCAGAACATGAAATACTGAAAGCAATGTGAAGAAAGGGCTTCAAAGGTGGGAGATAAGCAACTAGGTCAAAAGTTGCGCAATAGACCAAGTGAAATCAAGACTGAGAACTGACCACTGGATTAAGCAGCATATGTGTTATCATGGAGTACTGAAAGAGAGGGTACTGTAGAGGAGGAATGGTGCCAGAAGTCTAATTAGAGTGAAATCGAGAGAGGATGGTAGTAAGATAACTGGGAGCATGGACACCATTTTGATGGGTATGTAGGTTCAATTCCCTGGGTCAAGAGGGTTGCCTTGAGAAGGAGATGGCAACCCACATCAGTATTCTTGCCTGGAGAATTCCTTCGGCAGAGGAGACTGGTGGGCTACAGTCCATAGGGTCACAAACAGTCAGACACGACTGAAGAGACTTAGCAGGCATGCACGGCAGAAATAAGGTTGTATTTGGAGGGGAAGAGGGCTCAAGGTTTTGTGGGTTTTTTTGGTTGTTTTTCTGTTCTATTTTTATAAAAATTGCATACATCACAACACATGTTACAGAAATGACCCAAAGAAGGTGAAATGCAGGACAAGGAGATATAGGAGAGGACAGGAGACTTAATGAAATGAATCCCTTGAATAGTTGAAATGAATGGGTTTGGCGCTCTGTGGAGGGCTGAGTCTGCCCAGGAACAGAGAGACACCTCTGTTTACAATGAAGAAGGCAGAACATATGGGCACGGAGGAAGAAAGGAAGTAATTTTGTCTAAAAGTGAATATAAGGATATGAATTGTCTGTTACGGAGATAAAGAAAAGAGATGGGGAGTATAGCCAACTAGGATTTTTGAGCACTTAAAAATACCACAGCTCTGCTTAAGAGCACAGATCAGTGTAAGACAGTTCTCCCTGCACTCAGAGGCTACGCATGAGGCCACAGATTTAATTTGCATCGTGGTGAATGTCTGCATGTAGTAGCTGCAGTTGTGCCTTCATCCCTGACATGAATGCATTCACAGCTACACTCATAAAATAGGAGGCTGGAAAGGATTATAAGGGCAGAGCACCAAGACTTTTCTCCTCCTCTGAGCTACTGAGGTTTCTCTATGAAGTATGCTTCCCTTATCTTAAGGGTTTGTTTTATAAAACTCTTTTTGTTTCCTTTTCCTCCAATATAGCCTTAGAGGCAACAATTAGGTTTGAGTCAGATCAGCTCAGTTTGAAGCCTAGATTCCCAGTTAGCAGTCAAGTGATCTGATCAAGTTAATGAACTTGTCTCAACCCCATCAACAAAATGAAAGTAGTAACGCCTCACATAAATATTGTGAGAGTGGAATTCTTTAATATGTAGATGTGTTTAGAAGAGTGTCTGCACAGAGGAAATGTGCAATCAATATTAGCTATCATATAGCCTATTCTTTTATTGCATGCTATTTTATTCTATATTTTCCACCCAGTGGCTTAGCTTTCCTTCTCATTTTTTTTTTTATAAACTTTTTCCTTACTCTTTAGTACAAGTTTCCTTTTAAAAAGATTCCTTTTGCGTCTTTTGTTTCTCATTGAAGATAATTCCTCACCATGAATGTTCTCTTAAACAGTAATTATTTTTGTATGTTTTTAAATCTCTGTTTAACACTGGATTGTGGGCACATTCAGTGTCTTTGAGTCTACCTTCTAAATTGGCTGGAGTCAGTGGTGATATCAAAAGCCAGAGACAGCTTCAGAGGCTTGGCTTCTCTGCAGCTCTCCCTCCCACCCAGCTGTGCTCTGCTTACTTTATATGGAGAGAGAGCTCCTGGGTCTGGAAGGTGAGAATGTTTGTCTCTTTGTGTTCTTTAACACTGACTATCAATTGACCAATGTTAGAGATGCATTTTCTTTTGTACAACAAGGAATGATATGTAATGAAAGAAGGTAATTTATATATGAATGCCTTCTGTAATTAGATACTATAGAGACTCTGGTTAAACAAAATAATCCCTGTTAATTTTATCTAAAACTATTCCATGATGATCTGCCCAAATAGAAAATGTATGACAAAGTTTATGGTGCAGGCTACCTAGTCATAGATGAGGAATCATGCCCAGGAGGGTTATTGGAAGGAAATAAAAATGAATAAATTGAGAGAAATATAAACATTCAGAATCATTTTGAAATTAAAAAAAAATAACTGGAACATGACTGCTGCAGGTATTCAATGCAAGAATTTAAGTTCTACAGAGATAACATTTATCAAATGTACAATTTATGCCAGGTAATGTTCTAGTTCTTAAGTATATTATCTAATGTATTCTTATCAAAAATATTGTGTAGGTTAAATAATTATTCCAATTTTGTAAGAAGAAATCAAAGATAGTAAGACTTATATTGTTGGTACTATGTTACACAGATAGTGAGTAGCAGAGTTTCAAGGCAGCCTAACTCCAGAGTGCCTGACCTTAAACTGAATATGGGGCATTTTAAATTTGAATCCTATTAGCATGACTTCAATCCTTATGTAGCAGGCAGCATGGTTAGTATATAAAACATTGAGGAAGACCCAGTCTTGCCACTTACTATCTGTGGACTCTGAGTTTATGATTGATAATTATTTTCACATTTGAATAATCAATGATTAGCTTAATAACTTCTAATCCATAACATGGCTTTAAGAAATAAATTAAGAAATGGATAATAAGAACATAGCACAATATTTTACTCATAGTAAGTATTCAGGAAATATTTCCTTCTCTCCTTTAGTATTCCCATCTGTCTTTCTGCAAACAATGCTGGCTTGTCTAAAGCCCCTTCTCATTAGTGATATCAACCTTTTTTTTCCACCATCTGACAAATATTTAATGAGTTCCAGTGATATAAGTGTCTTGTGTAAAAATTACTAGCCCATGGTCTGTACTCTTAAGTCCCTACTAATCTTTATCAGGCCCCTATATAAAACCTAGGGCCTTTAAAACATCTTTCCTAGCACTCTAAGCAAAAGCACTCCTCAGTTCTTCCAGACTTAATTGGCATCTTATCAGTTGGTTCTGAGCAATTTGCTTCCTTCCTTTGTGCTGTCCCTTTGTGCTGCATGTCTTTGAACTTGCATAGTTCCTGGCTGGCTAGGAGGTGATGGGGTGTGACATCTGCCTTGTTTAAATCAGCACAGTGCCTTGTACATGCTAGGTATTTACAAACTTTCCAATGGATAAAATCAACAAAGTATTTTTTCACCTTGGAATTCATTTTAAAAAAATTTTCCAACTAATTATGTGCCACTCTTCACTGTGTTAAAACAAGCAACTTGATTACCCCAGGTTGCATTACATCTGGATTGCTCACACTTCTCTTCTAGCTTTTCATTTCACTCCATTTTCTAGATTTTTTAAACATGATGAAAAATCAAAATTATTTTTTGGCTGGGTTGAAAAAGAGCAATGGCGTTATCCTTACCTCGAAAGTTAAGGGGGACAATAAAGATGATTGATGAGAATGCTGTACATTAGAAGAGTGTCTTCTCCTCAAAAGTACATTCTATGCCTCCCAAGGAGAGGTGTAAATAATAGGATTCATTCAGCACAGGCTGAAACACAGTCCAGGCTCTGTAATGCCTCCTGAAATAAGGGTGAGTAGCACACAGAAGTCATCTATTCACATAGAGAGTTGCATGAATGTGTGTGGTGGCCAGGGCAAGAGATTGAGTGAGAATTCAGGCTGGCTGAATGTAATTAGAGTTGAGAATTGTATTAAAGTGCAGTCAGGATAACTAGATAAGCATCAGCATTACTGTAAAGGCTAGATTTTCATGATCAAAAGTTGGCTTATCCTAGGCCAACATCTGTAGACAGAAATGCACCATTTCTCTAGGACTGACTGAGACTTATGAAATGATTTCTGAATATGTTCTGGTCTAAATTATAGCTGTTCTTTCTTTCACAGTACACCACTAAATGGAACACTGCTTCCTTCTGGAAGGACATGGAATTTGAGTTTCCCAATAGTTTGTAGAAATTATATCTTTTACTGATCTCTGTGTCAATCCATTGTCCTGATGTTTGGTCATGCACATCACAGAATCACAGAATTTATTGGAAATATAATGAACAAAAAGTTAATATTTTTCATTGATTTTATTTGTGTTTATATATAAATAAATATAAGAGCCTCTTTATGAAAGTGAAAGAGGAGAGTGAAAAAGCTGGCTTAAAACTCAACATTCTAAAAACGAAGATCATGACATCTGGCCCCATCACTTCATGGCAAATAGATGGAGAAATAATGGAAACAGTGACAGACTATTTTCTTGGGCTCCAAAATCACTGCAGATGGTGACTGCTGCCATGAAATTAAAAGATGCTTGTTCCTTGGAAGGAAAGCTATAACCAACCTAGACAGCATATTAAAAGCAGAGACATTACTTTGCTAACAAAGGTCCACCTTGTCAGGGCTATGGTTTTTCCAGTAGTCATATATAGATGTGAGAGTTGGACTATAAAGAAAGCTGAGCACTGAAATTTATGCTTTTGAACTGTGTTGTTGGAGAAGACTCTTGAGAGTCTCTTGGACTGCAAGGAGATCCAGCCTGTCAATTCTAAAGGAAACCAATACTGAATATTCACTGGAAAGACTGATGCTGAAACTCCAATACTTTGGCCACCTGATGGAAAGAACTGATGCATTGGAAAAGACCATGATGCTGGGAAAGATTGAAGGAAGGCGGGAGGAGAAGGGGATAACAGAGGATAAGATGGTTGGATGACATCACCAACATGAACATGAGTTGAGTATACTCCGGGAGTTGGTGATGGACAGGGAAGCCTGGCATACTTCAGTTCATGGGGTCGCAAAGTTGGAAATGACTGAGTGACTGAACAGAACTGTACTGATAAATATATGCATATTCTTATATTAATTTTGGGGGTTTGAAAGATTTCAATTTTATCATAACATTAGTGATTCCATTCAGCCAAAGACATCTGATGTTTGATATCTAGAAATTACTTATTAATACTATATGATAATTTACTTGTGTAATTACTTCATGTCACATTCATAATAGGTTGAGAAAAAGGAAATGTGTAAAATGAAAGATAAGTAAGAAATGAGTAAATCATATGAAGAGCAATAAGAAAGAAATTAGAAATAAAACAAAGAAGAAAAGAAAGGTGAGGTAAGGAAAAGGAAAGGAAGCAAGATTAGGTTGAACACATACAGAAGAAAAAGCATAAAGGACAAAGGAACCATCTGAGATAATACTATAAGACTGGAAAAACTGTTACAAACCTAGACAGTATATTGAAATGCAGAGACATGACTTTGCCTACAGGTCAGTATAGACAAAGCTATGGTTTTCCAGTAGTCATGTACAGATGTGAGAAATGGACCACAAAGAAGGCTGAGTGCTGAAGAAGTGATGCTTTCAAAATGTGGTGTTGGAAAAGACATTTGAGAGTCCCTTGGACAAAAGGTGATCAAATAAGTCAATTCAAAGGAAACCAATACTGAATATTCACTGGAAGGACGATGCTGAAGCGAAGCTCCAATACTTTAGCCACCTGATAAGAACTGACTCATTGGAAACGACCCTGATGCTGGGAAACATTGAAGGCAGGAGGAGAAGGGGATGACAGAGGACACGATGCTGGATGGATTTGCTGACTCAATGGACATGAGTTTGAGCAAACTGTAGGAGATGGAGAAGGACAGGGAAGTTTGGTATGCTTCAGTCCATGGGGTCGCAAAGAGTTCGGACACAACTGAGTAGACAAGGACAACAAAGGCTGGAGATAATTAACGCTTTTCATTAATTTAATGTGGATTTCCTTTTTATTAGTATAAGCAGTTAGTACTTATGATTTTTGTTTCATGTCATTAGAACAATGCTGCTGCTGCTGCTGCTGCTGCATCTCTTCAGTTATGTCCAGCTCTGTGTGACCCCATAGACAGCAGCCCACCAGGCTCCCCTGTCCCTGGGATTCTCCAGGCAAAAACAATGGTGTGGGTTGCCATTTCCTTCTCCACTGCATGAAAGTGAAAAGTGAAAGTGAAGTCTCTCAGTCATGGCTGATTCCCAGCAACCCCATGGACTGCAACCTACCAAGCTCCTCCAACAATGGGATTTTCCAGGCAAGAGTACTGGAGTGGGTTGCCATTGCCTTCTCTGATTAGAACAATATTTGATAGTAATGATACCTAATACCTATGTAACATATTCTTTCCAAAACAGTTATTTCACTCATGCATCACATCTCTTTTACAGGTTCACAATTAGTTCAGTTCAGTTCAGTTGCTCAGTCATATCTGACTCTTTGCAACTCCATGAACCCCCAGCATACCAGCCCTCCCTACACATCACCAGTTCCCAGAATGTACCCAAACTCATGTCTATTGAGTTGGCAATGCCATCCAACCATCTCATTCTCCGTTGTCCCCTTCTCCTCCTGCCCTCAATCTTTCTCAGCATCAGGATCTTTTCAAATGGAGTCAGCTCTTCGCATGAGGTGGCCAAAGTATTGGAGTTTCAGCTTCAACATCAGTCCTTCCAATGAACACCCAGGACTGATCTCCTTCAGGATGGACTCTTTGGATCTCCTTGTAGTCCAAGGGACTTCAAGAGTCTTCTCCAACACCACAGTTCAAAAGCATCAATTCTTCTGCGCTCAGCTTTCTTCACAGTCCGACTCTCACATCCATACATGACTACTGGAAAAATCATAGCCTTGACTAGACAGATTTTTGTTTTGGCAAAGTAATGTCTCTGCATTTTAAAATGCTGTCTAGGTTGGCCCTAACTTTCCTTCCAAGGAGTAAGCGTCTTTTAATTTCATGGCTGCAGTCACCATCTGCAGTGATTTTGTAGCACAAAAAATAAAGTCATCTACTGTTTCCACTGTCTCCCCATCTATTTGCCATGAAGTGATGGGACCAGATGGCATGATTTTAGTTTTCTGAATGTTGAACTTTAAATCAATTTTTTTACTCTCCTCTTTCACTTTCATGAAGAGGCTCTTTAGCTCTTCTTCACTTTCTGCTATAAAGGTGATGTCATCTGCATATATGAGGTTATTGACTTTCTCCCAGTGATCTTGATTCTGGCTTGTGCTTCTTCCAGCTGAGCGTTTCTTATGATGTACTCTGCATATAAGTTAAATAAGCAGGGTGACAATATACAGCCTTGACGTACTTCTTTTCCTATTTGGAACCAGTCTGTTGTTCCATGTCCAGTTCTAACTGGTGCTTCCCGACCTGTATATAGATTTCTCAAGAGGCAGGTCAGGTGTTTTGGTAATTCCCATCTCTTTCAGAATTTTCCACAGTTTATTGTTATCCACACAGTCAAAGGCTTTGACACAGTCAATCAAGCAGAAGTAGATGTTTTTCTGGAACTCTCTTGGTTTTTCGATGATCCAGTGGATGTTGGCAATTTGATCTCTGGCTCCTCTACCTTTTCCGCTACCAGCTTGAACATCTGGAATTTCATGGTTTATGTATTGTTGAAGCCTGGCTTGAAGAATTTTGATCATTCCTTTACTAGCATGTGAGATGAGTACAGTTGTGCAGTAGTTTGAGCATTCTTTGGCATTGGCTTTCTTTGGGATTGGAATGAAAGCTGAACTTTTCCAGTCCTTGTGGCCACTGCTGAGTTTTCCAAATTTGCTGGCATATTGAGTGCAGTGCTTTCACAACATCATCTTTTAGGATTTGAAGTAGCTCAGCTGGAATTCCATCACCACCACTAGCTTTGTTCTTAGTGATGCTTCTTAAGGCCCCCTTGACTTCACATTCCAGAATGTCTGAATCTAGGTTTGCAATAACCTCACAAAATAAGAACTCTTTTAATCTAAATACATTTGCTTTAATTTTTAATTTTTTTCTGTAATTTTTAAAAATACCTATAGCTTAAAATATATTAACATCCATATGCCAGTACATTGCATTAACCATTTGAAAATATTGATTCATTTCACTTATAAAGTGGAAATAATATATGAAATTAAGCATTTGCTCCTAGTTCCCTTTCATGATTCCTACTTGTATTTACACTTACTCTATATACTTACTTCCTATATTTTTGTACATTTTTATTGTATATGCTTAATCATAATAATTTACAGAATATTCTATATATTTTAAGCATTTTCAAAAATAACATCATATTTTCATACTGCATACTACTTCCCAATCATCTTTTTTCCTTTCAACATTTATCACATTGGAAATAAATGGGATCAAAATATATATAATTTATATTTTAAGACTTCGTTTTTTAGAGCAATTTTGGAGTCACAGTAAAAGTAATAATAATGTGGAATATATTTTCACATGCATATTTCCATCTGTATGTCTTCTTTGGGGCTTCCTAGTTGGTTCAGTGATAAAGAAACTCCCTTCTGATACAGGAGAGGCAGGAGATGTAGGTTTGATCCCTGGGTCAGTAAGAACCCCGGAGGAGGAAATGGCAGCCTTCTCCAGTATTCTTGCCTGGAAAATATAATAGACAGAGGACTCTGGCAGGCTACCATCTATAGGGATGCAAAGAGCTGGACACAAGTGAGCAAAGAGTACATTTTATTCGTATCTTCTTTGGTGAAGTGTCTTTTAAACTTTTTGGTACATTTTTTTAATCAGTTTATTTACTTATTGTGAATTTTAAGAATTATTTGTATATCTTGGTTAGTAGTTTTTATCAGATATGTCTTTGAAAAGTATATCTTCCCAGTCTGTGGCATGTGTTCTGATTCTCTTGACATGGTCTTTTGCAGAACAGATGTTTTTAATTTCAGTAAAGTCCACCTTATCAATTGTATCTTTCATGGATTGTGCCTTTGGTGTTACATCTAAAGGTATTGCTGTATGGAGGGTCACCTAGGTTTTCTGTTTACCTTCTAGGAGTTTTATAGTTTTGCATTTTGCACTTATAAGTCCTTTCAGTTAATTTTTGTGAAGAGTGTAAAGTCTTTGTTTAGATTCATTTTGTCATATTGTTCAGGTATTCCAGGATAATTTTTTGAAAAGACTGTCTTTGCACTATTGTATTACCTTTGCTTCTTTGTCAGAGATCAGTTGACTTTATTTATGTGGGTCTGTTTCTGGCTCTCTGTTCAGCTCAGTTGATCAATTTGCCTGTTCTTCCACCATTGATTATTATTATTATTTTGCACACAACCTGTTTTTTTTTTTTTAATAATAGCTGATATTGATACACATTTTAAAAAATGAAGTAAAAGTGTTAGTCGCTCAGTTGTGTCTGACTCTTTGCAACCCATGGACTGTAGCCTGCCAGTCTCCTCTGTCCATGGAATTACCCAGGCAAGAATAGTGGAGTGGGTTTCCATTCCCTTCTCCAGGGGACCTTCCTGGAGAAAATCAAATTGGGGTCTCCTGCTTTGCAAGTGGATTCTTTACCGTCTGAGCCAAGACTCTATTAAATATTTTGTCTGCAGTTGAGGCTACTACCATATAACCTAACAGTTCATAAATCCAAAATTTATCCAGGTTTTTGCTGTTTCAAACTATCTGAGCTCTGCTAAACTTCTGTGCATATGTGAGATTTTTTTTCCTAACACACAGATTCTCAACCAGGAATGCACAATGAAATCCTCTGGGAAGCTTTTGAATCTATTTAGCTTTCTGTAGTAGGGCACATGCATTGGAGTGTTTTAAGAACATCCCAGATGATTCTAATATGCATCCAATTTTTGAGAACCACTACTCTTGTCTGGGGCAGGGAGTCTCAAACTTTAATATGCTTATAAATTACCTAGAGATCTCATTAAACTCTAGCTTTTGATTAGTAGACATGAGTGCACCTGAGATTCTGAATTTGTAACAAACTCCCAAGTGATGAAGGACCACACTTTACAAAAATTTGTTTCCACATAGATAATGTTTAGAAATGAAATATGGACATATGTGGATTTTTAGTTTTAGCTATTTTCATATTATAGATTTATACTGATTTCATCATTGTATGATATTTCACTTTCTGATATTCACATCACCTTGGTATTTTCTAATTTTTCAAACTTTACCAGTATTATGGACTTGAAATTATATTGTTTTAATTGAAAAGCTTCGTATTAATGAATTTCTACTTCTTGTCAAATAATTAAACTTTTAAGTTTATTCCTTTATGAATTTTCTCTTTGTATCTTTATCCATTTTTATTAGTCTATTCTTTTTTATTTATTTTTTCACTTATTAAACTGTTGAAAATTTTAATGTATCAGTATATCAATATTTTTTATTTGCTTACATTCATTATAGTACCTGCTACAGATTTGTGGCTTCACTTGAGATGTTTTATAGTGTCTCACATTTGCATAAGTATGTATGTTTTTATGTCTTCAGTTCAGTCACTCAGTCATGTCTGACTCTTTATGACCCCATGAACTGCAGCATACCAACCTTTCCTGTCCATCACAAACTCCCGAAGCTTGCACAAACTGCTGTCCATTGAGTCACTGATGTAACACAACCATCTCATCCTCTGTTATCTCCTTCTCCTCCTGCCTTCAATCTTTCTTATCATCAGAGTTTTTCCAGTGAGTCAGTTCTTGGCATCAGGTTGCCAGAGGATTGGCATTTCAGCTTCAGCATCAGTCCTTCCAATGAACACCCAGGACTGATTTCCTTTAGGATGGACTGGTTGGTTCTCCTTGCAGTCCAAGGGACTCTCAAGAGTCTTCTCCAACAAGACAGTTGAATAGCATCAATTCTTAAGTGATCAGCTTTCTTTATAGTCCAGCTCTCACATCCATACATGACTGCTTCAAAAACCATAGCTTTGACTAGGTGGACCTTTGTTGGCAAAGTAATTTCTTTGCTTTTTAATATGCTGTCTAGGTTGGTCATAACTTTTCTTCCAAGGAGCATGCGTTCTTAATTTCGTGGCTGCACTCATCATCTGTGGTGATTTTGGAGCCCAAGAAAATAAAGTCTGTCACTGTTTCCCCATCTATTTGTCATAAAGTGAGGGACCCAGATACCATGATCTTCATTTTCTGAATGTTTATCTTTAAGCCAAATTTTTCACTCTCCTCTTTCATTTCATCAAGAAGATCTTTACTTCTTCACTTTCTGCCGTGAGGATATTGTCCTCTGTATATCTGAGGTCTTTTATGTCTTGCTCCTTTCCAGTTTCAATATATATAATTCTAAACACTTAAATATTTATATTTTAACATTTAGGCATTAATATTTAGGCTGTCCATCTTACTTTTGTGCATAATATGAGGTCAAAATCTGTTTTATGTTTTTTCTAATGTAGCCATTGTACTAGCACCACTGATTAAATGGTATGGTATTCTTCTCTGAGCTATAATCTCTGTTATCATATTCAAAATTTCTATGTGTGCTCTGTGCATGTTATATGCTTTGTTTGTATCAATTTCATTCTGGTCTGTTTTTTTTCTGCCAGAGTTTTATAACTTCTCTTGAGAGTATGATGAAATAAATTCCTCTCTTTATTTTTTCTTAGTCAAGTTTATCTTGGCTACTTTTTATTCTTTACCTTTCAGTATTAATAATAGGTTAATCTTATTGAATTACGTGACTAAATTAGAAGTTTTAATATATGATTGTATCAAATTTGCAATTTATTGTGGGAAGAATTAGCATTTTTGTAGTTGAACTGAATTCTCATTAATTTCAATTTATATAACTTCTTTTGAATATTCTATAAAGGCCATTATATTATATATGGTTAGTGACTCTTTCGGAGAAGGCAATGACACCCCACTCCAGTACTCTTGCCTAGAAAATCCCATGGATGGAGGAGCCTGGTAGTCTGCAGTCCATGGGGTCGCTAAGAGTCGGACACGACTGAACGACTTCACTTTTCACTTTCATGCATTGGAGAAAGAAATGGCATCCCACTCCAGTATTCCTGCCTGGAGAATCCCAGGGACCAGGGAGCCTGGTGGGCTGCTGTCTATGGGGTTGCACAGAGCCGAATACAACTGAAGCGACTTAGCAGCAGCAGCAGCAGTGACTCTTTTGGATCTTTGTTTCCAATACTCCACACTTCTAACTTATTTCCTAATCTTACTAACCTGGCTAGGTATACTTTAAAATGTATAATGTATACAGTATAATGTAAAATAGAAAGAATAAAAATGAGCTTCTTTATCATATTTCAGTTTTAATGAAAGATGTCTATAACACTAATACAAATGACTATAACAATTAAAGATAATCATTTGTGAATTTTTGGTAAATCCTTTTAGTCATATGTACAAGAAAGTTTCTATTCCTAGTTTGTAACTTTTTTGTTAAAAATTATATTGTTTTTCTTATATAATTTGTTCTCTATTTCTACTGACATATAATGTATACTTTTTCAGTCTGTTTCTGTGAAGTATTAAGTTGATAAATTTTTGAGTAGTATTCTCTTGGAAAAAAGCAAGCTTTTTATGTATACATTTCTGGATTTGCTTGGTGGATTCAGTATTTTAATTTAAAATGTTCTATGTTCATAAGTGAAATTACATTTCTTGTACAGTCCATCTCCATATTTAATATCATTTTATATCATTTTCATAAAATGAATTGGTGGTGTTTTCTTCCTTTTGCTTTCAGGAATAGGCTTATAAGATAATTATTTCCTTGCATTTTGTTTCTTTAATCTTCTTTTAGTGGGTTATAAGATATAGAGAATAGAACTCCTTAGATATAGGTTGAATTCTTTTATAACACTGTCTGGGCATATTTTTATGTGTTACTCATAGGACATCCAAGTAAATTGTTTCTATAGGAAGACCACAGTGTCTAAAACCTTGTTCTCCTCTAACCTGTATTTCTGCCATCTTCGATATGTGATTTCCAATTTCCAAGATCATGTGCATCAAGCTGTGGAGGGGGAATTACATGGAGAATCATTCATGGGCATTTTTGAGGGTGCAAGCCTAGAAGTAGCACACATCACGTCTGTTCACATTCTGCTGTTTAAAACTCAGTCCTAAGCAACTACAAAGGATTCTGAGAAACAGAATCTAGTCATGGCCAAGAGGAGAACTTGGATTTGCTGATCAATTAGCAGCCTTGCTACACCTAGAGAGGAACAGATTACTTTAGTTCTTTACTAAAAAAGTTTGCTTTTTTCTTTAATATTTTTTTAATCTTCCCTTTTAAAAAGTACCATTCAGTAACAAGCACACAACTCAGTTCCTTTAGTTGCCATTAGAGTGTTACAGCTCTCAGACTGATAGAAACAATTTGATATTATAGCCATAACACAAAATTTCTCCTGACTCCCTACCAAATGCAGGATGTTATATACATAATAAGTCTTCTCATCAGCTAGTGACTCTGCTGTCATTCAGTATGTATTTTCTTTGATAAAATAATGAACTAGCAAAAATCAGCCATAATCACTGCTGTTTTTGCAATACATTCAAAAGGCAGGTGGTCATCCCATCTCTGGAGATTAAAAGCAAATCAGAGATAAGAGATAAATGTGGCAAAAAAGAGAAACCAGGGCAGAAAGTGTGTGGGTTTAAGTGTTTAGTGAAACAGGATGAGAAGGACTCTTATGTTACTCATCAACTGAGAAGCATATTTCCATCTGTTTATACTAACACATTGATTCGGATGCATACACTGTGACTGCTGTAATGCACACAAACTCACAAAAAATTTGCTTAGGTAAAAACACTTCATGCATTCTTCGTATTATGGTGGAAAAAGAAAATATAAAATTGATCAATGGAATTTTCAAATAGCAGAAAATAATCTCTCTCTTTCCCTTTTTTTCCCCCTTCGGTTCAGTTCATTTGCTCAGTTGTGTCTGACTATTCATGATCCCATAGACTGCAACACTCCAGGCTTCCCTGTCCATCACCAACTCCCGGAGCTTGCTCAAATTCATGTCCATCAAGTCAAAGATGTTATTCAGCTATTCTTTGCATATCTTATGAACACTCAGTAAGGGAAGTCGCTCAGTCGTTGCCGACCCTTGTGACCCCATGAACTTTAGCCTGCCAGGCTCCTCCTTCCAGGAGGAGGATTTTCCAGGCAAGAATACTGGAGCAGGTTGCCATTTCCTTTTCCAGGGGATCTTCCTGATCCAGGGATCAAACCTGGGTATCCCGCCCTACAGGCAGGCTCGTGCCATCTGAACCACCAGGGAAGTAAACACTCAGGGAAACATAATAAATAATCATTTGCCCATGTTCTTTACTGTGTTCACAGTCTTTTATTGGGATGTGTTTCTTCATGTACAAATGTATAGATTTCCTCAGTGGCTCAGAGGTAAAAATCCACTTTCAGGCCACTAGACACAGGAAATGTGGGTTTGATCCCTGGGTTGGAAATTATCCCCTGGAGGATAGAATGGCAATTTACTTCAGTGTTCTTGCCTGGAGAATCCCCCTGGACAGAAGAGCCTGGCAGGCTATAGTCCATGGGGTTGCAAAGAGTCGGACACAACTCAAGTGACTGAGCAGGCACGTACACATATATAGCGCAACATAAAGTCAAAGAATACAGCAGTTGAAAATCCTTAGAGCATATTTGACACAAGAATTCACCCAAATATAGTAATCTCTTGTCTAATCCTACTACTCTTCCATATTCTCTTAGAATTTTTTGATTACTGGGAATTTATATTCTTATAAATATTCTCTTTCATTGTAAGGACATTCTTGGCTAGGATACTTCACTATAATGACCTGAAAGCTACCACTATTCTGTCCACAAGAACAACCTAGAATAAATCCACAAATCCATTCAAAAATTTTTCCTTCTTTCCATTTCTTACCTTTATGTAAACATCCTTAGCTTCTTCAGCTGTGTCTTTATAAGGTATTAAGTTTGGTGCACTTTGAACCAGAGATCAAATTGCCATCAACCGTTGGATCATAGAAAAGGCAAGAGAGATCAAGGCATCTGGTCCCATCACTTCATGGCAAATAGGAAAACAGTGGAAACTGTGAGAGACTTTAGTTTTTGTGTTTTTTTTTTTTTTTTTTTTTGGGGGGTGGTGCTCTAAAATCACTGCAGATAGTGACTGCAGCCATGAAATTAAAAGATACTTGCTCCTTGGAAGAAAAGTTATGACCAACTTAGACAGCTTATTAAAAAGCAGAGACATTACTTTGCCAACAAAAGTCCATCTAGTCAAAGCTGTGGTTTTTCCAGTAGTCATGCATTGATGTGAGAGTTTTACTATAAGGAAAGCTGAATGCTGAAGAATTGATGCTTTTGGACTGTGTTGTTGGAGAAGACTCTTGAGAGTTCCTTGGAATGCAAGGAGATCCAACCAGTCTATCCTAAATTAGTCCTGAATATTCACTGGAAGGACTGATGCGGAAGCTGAAACTCCAATTCTTTGACCACCTGATGCAAAGAACTGACTCATTGGAAAAGACCCTGATGCTGGGAAAGATTGAAAGCAGGATGAGAAGGGAGATGGCAGAGGAAGAGATGCTTGGATGGCATCACTGACTTGATGGACATGAGTCTGAGTAAACTCCAAGATCCAGGAGTCGGTGATGGACAGGAAAGCCTTGTGTGCTGCAGTCCATGGGGTTGCAAAGAGTCGGACACAATTGAACAACTGAACTGATGATTGATGCAAACATAATTGCTGTTTTGGACCATGAATTTTAAATCATTTTAACTGGGCTCAAACACATCTTTATTAAGCAAAATAGTAAACATTACAATCAACACATTTTTGTCAACAAGAAATAAGTTTATTTCTGTTGCATAAAAATCCATGCTTCAGGATTCAGTGAATACTTGGAAAGCATTATCTGTGTCCTGCCAGTTGTGGAAACATTTTCTTTGCAAAACGTTGTCAAGATGCTTTAAGAAGTGGTAGTCATTTGGTGAGAGGTCAAGTGAATATGGCAGATGAGGTAAAACTTTGTAGCCCAGTTAGTTCAACTTTTGAAGCATTGGTCATATGACATGCATTTGGGCATTCATTTTGCCGAGTATACTTCTCAGATGTAATGGTTTCTCTCAGATTCAGAAAGATACAGCGGATGGGGCAAGCAGCAGCCCATCAAATGTGACCAGGACCCCTTTCTTATTACAAGTTTGGCTTTGGGAAGTGCTTTGGTGCTTCTTCTCAATCCAGCCACTAAGCTGGTCATCACCAGTTGTCAGCTGTCCACTTTTCATTGCACGATCAATAAATGGTTCATTGTTGTCATGTAGAAAAAGAGAAGACAAATCAAAACAGCTTTTTTTTTTCCTTTTGATCAGCTTGTGAGACACTCACTTGTTGAGATTTTTCACCTTTCCAATTTGCTTCAAATGCCAAATGACCATAGAATGATTGATGCTGAGTTCGTTGGCAACTTCTCATGTAATTGTTAGAGGATGAGCTCTGATTGCTCTCAGTTGGTTGTTGTTAACTTCTGATGGCCAGCCACTGTGCTCCTCATACCCAAGGCTCCCGTCTACTTTGCAAAACTTTCTTGAACCACCACTGCACTGTACTTTTATTGGCAGTTCCAGGTCCAAATGTATTGTTGATGTTTCAAGTTGTCTCCACTTCTTTAGGACCCATTTTGAATTTGAATAAGAAAATCATTCACATTTCCTTTTGTCTAACATCAATTCTGTAATATAAAATAAATTTAAGATAAGCAGCAAGTAAAAAATTATTAGAAAAAATACACAGAGCAAGAAATGGACATTAAAATAACGTGTAACATAACATTTATTTAAGAATGTGTTCCAATATAAAACAAAATTCAACAATGCAAAACTGCAATCACTTTTGCACCAACCTTATATTGTTATAATTATATTAATATTATTGTTTTTATATAATGTATATTTATACATATTAAATTCATACATATATACATTATATATATAAATATATGCTATTTATAAATTATAATTAATGTGATTATAATAATATAATATTATAGTGTGGCCCTGGTATCTCAGATGTTAAGGAATCTGCTTGAAATGCAAGAGACCTGGGTTTGATCCCTGGTCTGAGTGACTAACAGTTTTCACTTTTTATAGAGTCTGAGTCCTTTACCGTTCTGACAAGTCTCTAATCAAAAAATAATGTATCAGTTTGTCACTCTTAAATTGTAATTACTATGACTAAGCGCATGGCTCCTGATATGGTTTTATCAATAAACATCCAACATGTTGAAAATTGAGGAAAAGAAAGATCCAGACACAGATCCTCATGCCTTTCTCTAATGTTCTTCCTTCATACTTGAATCTGCCCACCAAGATTGGTAGTATTCTTCCTGGCTGTGCAGGCTTCTTGTCCATGCTTCTCCATTCTATTGCTTAAACTATCATTAACAGCTGTCAAATGAATTCTATATACACTCAACACATTCATAGAATTCCCTTTATCTACTATGCTATTCAATCTACCCAGAAAAGCTACTCTACAATGAGGAATGTTTGCTGTGTGCTGTGCTCTGTTGACAAGTCATGTAAAACTCTTTGCAACCCCATGAATTATATGTAGTCCATCAGGCTCCCTGTCCATGGGACTTCCCAGGCGAGGATACTGGTGTTGGTTGACATTTCCTTCTCCATGGGATCTTCCCAACTCAGGAACCGAACCCGGGTCTCCTGCCTTGGCAGGTAGATTCTTTACCACTGAGCAACCTGGTGAGCCAAGGCATTTAGAACTGGTAAAAACATTTAATATCTTCTGAACACTTACTGTGTACTAAGTATGATCCTTTAGGATACTCAGAGAATATGTGAAATAGTTCCTCTATTCATATGAGTTCTCCAGAAATCTGTAAGAAAAATATACGTAAATTGAATATGTGTGTATGTATGTGTATTTTGTAATGTAATTGTGTGTCTTAACAATTAGATTTGCCCCTTTACTACCACATTCTATGATTAGCAAAGTAAGTGTTACAAAATACACACAATCCAATTGAACATTTATCAACTATATACAACAAATACACATGCATATATTTATTAGTAATATATATACACATATAATATATATGTGTGTAATATGTACATACATATGATGGATATAGCTCATTGATTATATAGTTTATATATTCTGCTCAAAAATAGTGATGTAAGCCAACAAATTTCACTATTTATATGGATTTTTATATTGTTTTATCATGATTTATAAGGAATTCCCTGTGAAGACTTTTACTACTACTGATGAAAATGTCCATTAGAATAGCAACTCGATACAAGACATTTTACAATGTTTACTCTACTTGATGGAAATGAATGAGTTAAAGAGACAACTACATTTTCAAAGCCAGAAGAATTATGAGTATCTGAAATTTCCAGAGTTCTTGTGATTCATATTTAAATGTAAGTCCCAAAAGCTAGCCCCAGTATAAAACAGTTTCTGGCAAGAGATAGACTTTTTTTCCAATGAATAATTTAAAATGGAACTTTTTCCATGTGAACTGTCTTATATCTTGGCAATAGGCAGAGTATTTCAATAATTTATACAATTTTGAGTATAATATAGTTAATGCTATAAAAGCAATTTCTTTGATATTGAATTATAAGAGAATGCACTTAGGCCACTGTGACTAATGATCTAGGGGCCAGCAACATAGAAAATTACCTTTTAACCCAATTTTAGAGAGAGTCTGTGCATATAACCATAAGACTGCACTGAGATATCTTGGCATATAATTACACAACATTTGGTTGTTACATTATAAGCACAAATAAAACATTCTCTTTGAGAAAATCAGATGATATTTTAAAACATGTTTTAAAAGTATATAATTTGGGGAGGAGCAAAATATCAAAGTGAATCATGATTTTATTATTTAAATTTCTGAATAAGAGCTGTTCTCAGAATATTTCCTAAGGCGAAACTCTAGTCACTCTGGAGATGTCATCATAGTTATTCCATGACAGGTGACCAACCACACATTAGTGTGATAATACATAGCTTTTATGAGAAATCAGCAATGTAATGTGAAAATGAGTCTTTCAGGTCAAATGAACAATCTAGAGGCTCGCCAGAATGCAAGGCATTGAGAGCAAATTGTGACTCTATGACTGCATTAAGACTATAAAAGGCTTGCAGTGGATGGTGAGGCGTTTTTATACATGTAAACCTGCAGGCACTGTTTATTGTCATAGACCACGTAGATTTATACATTATAATTTTCCAGCACATGGTGACCAAGTGTCTTCAGTAAGCTGCACATTTTCTAAATCCCAGAATGGGTCATTTGACTTTGTGCTAAGTAAGTCCACAGTTATTTTCATGAATGTGTGGTACAAAATAATAGAATAGCTCATATCTAAAAGTCTGGCAAACCTGCACTTCCATTTCTAAAAGAAAATTTTGAGTGGTATCTGCTTTCTTTAGACTGGCGCTTTCCAGTGTACACATGTACATTTTTTAACCTAACAAAAGGAAACTTTTTAGATGTTTCAATCTAATAGATGATTTGATGTTATTCTTCCTCATTCTTTATTTTTCCACATTCTTTTAAATAAGTGTGTACTACCTCCTAATATGGTACTAATGGTAAAGAACCCACCTGCCAATGCAAGAAACAAGAGGCATGGGCTGGAGAGGGAATGGCAACTCACTCCAGTATTCTTGCGTGGAGAATCCCAGGAGAGACTGGTGGGCTACAGTCCATAGCGTCGCTAGAGTCAGACATGACTGAAGTGACAGAGCACGCAACTTTATAATTAGGAAAATACATATTATATACAAACAACAGAGAAACCAAAGTACTTCAGAGAAGCTGTTTTTGTTTTTGTTTTTGTTTTTATCTTTTGGTTTGTTTGTTTGTTTTCTGATTGCACCAACAAGACACATCTTTTCTGCAAATGCAGGAAACAGCATAGCATAACAGGCTTTAGATATAAAAATCTACTAAAACACAATTATGAAAACCTGAGCCTGACCAAAAAAAAACCACCAAAAACACCTCATATTGAACTGGAATAGATTTACCTCATGAAATCCAGAGCCAGGTGTTTCAATATAACTCTATGAGTCCAAGGATAGATATTGGACTCTCTGGCATTTCAAAAAATGCTAAAGCAAGCTTTTCACTATGGGAAATATTTGCAAAGAAGACAGCTGGGTTCTCGCATGACACAGCTGGGCTGTTTCCTCTGGTTTATGTAGAGAATAGTTCACTGCCAAAGATGAGGCAAGAAAAGTTCACCCGGGCCATTCCAGAGGGTTTTGCTGCCACATTTTTAACAGAACAACGGAGCTGGCCACCAGGTTTATGTGAACAGCGACTATACAGAAGGAAGGTAGCTGCTTTCCTTAAGAGAAATTCTGGAACAGAAATCGTTGGCTCACTGGGCTGGGTTCTTTAAAGTTCTTAAAGTATACTGCCAAATTATTTCCAGAAAAAAAAAAAAAAAAAACCTCATTATTAATTCTAAATAAAATGTCATCATCACTGAAGATTTTAAAGATATACAGTTGGTTTCTTAAGAAATCTTCCTCAAGAATGGATACCTACATTTGTGTGCTATAAGGCTTTTCAGGTGTGATATTCTTCCCTACGTATTTTGTAACTATTTTCTACTGGGGAGAAGAGTGAGTTACAAAGTCATTGTAGATTCCCTGTGATATACAACACTGCTGAAAGTGTGCTCCAGCCTTCCTGCTGCTGCTGCCTGAGGGAGTAGTTGTTATTATGGTCCTGATTTTAAGTAATATTTTCTATCTTTGAACCATCCCAGTAAGTGAAGCTGAAGCTAGCCTGAGGTATAGCAGGGATTTGAACTCTGGTGTATAAACATTCATGTGTAGAGGCCAGCTCTTAATCCTCTAGCCAAAATGAAGCAAAAATAAAATCTTTATGTCTAAAATATTAAAAATCTTGTATAACAATGTTATCTTTCTACCTTAAGAATGTTTATTCAGCAGGTAAGGAACTTGCCTTCAACCAAAAAAATCTGAAATCTTTAAATATTAAGCTAACAAAACCTTTCCTTTCTAAACCAATGACCTTTTTTAGTCTTTTATCACATTTAATTATCATATAGGCTAAGCTGTCTTCATATAACATATATGCATATATGTGTATTTACATATATGTATATATATTATCTATAATATATAAATATATTAGTATACTAATTATAATATTACTATTTAACAATTATTTGATAATTATTATAATAGGGTATTATTATATAATCTATATATATTATTATATATATCTATATCGTATATAGATATATATATATAGAGAGAGAGAGAGGTTTGCCACTGAAAATCTACCTAGCAAACACCGATGGCTTTCCTCAACAAGAAAATCTGTCTTAAAATTTAGAGATTACTTATTTATAACCCACATATTAGGTAGTCAAGCAAAGATGGAGAGAAAGGAAAGAGAGAAGGAAGACATTTCCACTTTGAGTTTTTCCATAATTCCATATTCTGTAGGGTTTATCATTTTCAGATGATCACTTTCTTTCCATTGTTGCTTGTCTTGATCGCTATGACATGAACCAATAACACAGTGGGGAAAAGTTACTCATAGCACCTTTCAATCTGAGTGCAAGCTATTAAGGCATCTCTTCTTATCGAGATAAGTTGTTGGTATCTTGTAAATCAGTTACCAAAATCTGTAGAATTTGGAGCTCACTCCAAACCATCAGTCTAGGATCTTGTGAGTTGTGCCCTCCCTCTCCCCCCGAGGATTCTAAAAGTCTTACCAGATCATCCTGAAACATAGGACACTACTGTTTTTAACCATCAAATTTCACTCAAATGTCATCTGTTTCATAAAGCCTTTCTTAAGATCAATATCCCCACCAATTCTGACTCCACAGACAGAGTCTGATTTACTACTCTTGTTTCCCAAACACCTTGTTGTACAGCACTACTTTATAAGATTTATTACTCCATATTATAATTAATTATAATTATAATTAATAGTGTTAGATCTTTCTAGCTCTGTAGACATGGACTCCCTAAGATTAATCTCCCTAAGTCAAAGTGGTTCTCAATGAATACTTGTTGAATGAATGTATGAGTGGATTAAAATAGGTCACTTGCCTATTTTAAAATTTTATGTAGCGGATCCCCTGAAGGACACAGTAGACTGAGAAAATTTTATACATAGGTTTTATAAAAAGGAGAAACACTAACTGAAGCAACATGATTCAGTTTGAACTGCAGTCTGAAAGACTCATTTTTTTTTTTCAAGCATGTTCTTTGCCTGCCAAAGAAGTTCTGGCATATTCCATCAGTAGGTAAATCACAAATCTGGAAAGTTTGCATTTACAAGTCACGCTTAACTATTATTGTCCTCCTATCCGTGATGGGATGAGGGGAGAAACCATAGAAATCTCAGAAATGTCATAAACTATAAAAAGTCAGTTTGTAGATTATGAGCTGGAGAAAACAATGTTGCCAGTTAGATGCAAGCCAGGAAGCCATCACACACCCACCAGCAAGCCAATTTAGGCAAAAAAAAAAAATCATGAAACAATTTCTTCTCTCAGTTTGAGAACAGCACCTTTTCCAGGAGGTTTGTTATGTAATGAAAATCTGCTTTCACTTTCTGGGGGCTGGCCAAGACTGACAAGGGAAGTGCCAGCCTAGGGAAAGAAAGACTGTTCTTTTGATATTGCCAGCCATTACCAGATATGGGAGTGCAAAAAAAGCCAATTCTCCGAAGATTTATAGTTATGTCTAGCTTGTTGACTCAAGCAGTTTGGAAAATCTTCAGAGATATAGTTTATTCGAACTAACTCAGACTCCAAGTCTATGGAGGGGGAAAAAACAGAAATAATACGTACACATTCTTCAAGTCAAATACTTTTGACCTTGAATTTACATAGCTTCTCAAGTGAAAAAAAATGCACTAACCAAAATACACCCTCCTGCTTAAGATTTGACAGTTCATTCTGTTGAAAATAAATTTATGATTATTGTTCAATTATTTCTCTTGGCATGCATGGCAAAATCTCTAGTGGGCATACAGTCAGGAACTACCATGGTTTTATGTAAGTTAAAAGAAGTATTGAATCCCCAATCTCAGAGAATCCTTGAAAAAAGTCACATAGGACCCTTGACACTATAGTTACATTTTCACTATATTCTCAGAATTTATATTATATCATACCTGCAATGGTATGAAACTATATGGGAAAGCATCGTTATGAAGCCAAAGAAATATTAGTTCAGCATATAAAAACAATAAAACAAATATTATTGAGTATCCCGTATGTGCCAGGCTCTTTCCTAGATGCTTGTAATAGGCTATTGGATAAAGTAAACAAGGTTCCAAAGTCTTTCCTTATGTTCTGTGAAGAGAAGACAGGTAATGAGTAAATAAATAAATACCAATAATAAATTGAAAAGAATAAAAAGAAACTATAAGAAGAGGGGAAGTGAAAAGGAGCACCATTTTTTGAGTGCAAATGTTTATTTCAACAAGCACATGCCCAGAAAAATCTATCTTCCTTTAAGATGAATACTTTGACCATTTGGAAAATAGGTCTAGTGATTATATATGTAATTCGATTAGATGTATTCAAACCTTTAACTGCTGCTGCTGCTGCTGCTGCTAAGTCGCATCAGTCGTGTCCGACAGTAAATTAGATTAGCTCTATGGTGGAAAACTATGCAATGCCTGGAACAATCGTGTCCGACTTTGTGCGACCCCATAGACGGCAGCCCACCAGGCTCCCCCATCCCTAGGATTCTCCAGGCAAGAACCCTGGAGTGGGTTGCCATTTCCTTCTCCAATACATGAAAGTGAAAAGTGAAAGTGAAGTCGCTCAGTGGTGTCCAACCCTTAGCGACCCCATGGACCGCAGCCTACCAGGCTTCTCTGGCCATGGGATTTCCCAGGCAAGAGTGCTGGAGTGGGGTGCCATTGCCTTCTCTGTCCAACCTTTAAAGGGTTTTAGTAATGAGCCTATAGCTTCAGAGCCTGAATGGGAGACACTTAGTCCACTTGCTTATAAATCACTGCTTTGCTTTGTACACCCTGACTTTGGAAGCATGTGATTTTTGTGTCCAGATTGTTGCTATGATAAGTACTCAACTGATGTTTTTCAACAATCTTTCCGTGTTTGTGGGGCAGATTAAATACATACTTCATTCACTATTTAGCCCTGGCAGCCTAAAGAAGCTCTCCTAATGGATTTGTATGTACTGTGGTCTTTCATGGACTCTTACAACTTAAGAACTTGATGAAGCATTTAATTAATTCTAGTGAGCCAGTGCAACTGTCTAGATCCAAATAATCCTTGTCTTGCATTTATTTAAAGTTACAGTAGCCATCAGGCTTCCCAGGTGGTGCTAGTGGAAAAGAACCTGCCTGCCAATGCAGAAGACATCAGAGATATGGGTTCTATCCCTGGATCAGGAAGATTCCCTAGAGGAGCGCACGGCAACCCACTCCAGTGTTCTTGCCTGGAGAGTCACATGGACAGAGAAGCCTAGTGCACTATAGTTCATGGGTCACAAAGAGTCAGACATTACTGAAGGACTTAGCACACATGTATGCAAGATCACCATCACATACATTCTCTAGGGACTTTCACTGTTATGTGTAACACAACCTCACATCTCATGCAACTTACTATAGATGGGAACTCTGTTTATTATTTCTGAATATTATCTGCACAGACTTTAAAAACACATTTCCCACCAGCTTCCATCCCATTTTGAAGCAGGCTGGAACACATGAACACTGCTAGGCTCCTCCGTTCTGACTTCCTCACACCAGGGCCCTGGCCACAGTCCCTGCACAGACTTTTCATATAAAATAAAACAGTGTGCTCATATGATTCCTGTAATGTACAGGTTTGTCACCCTTATTTTGACTTCTTAGAATTTTAACGATCATGTTCCAGACTACAATATGAGTTGCTGGAAGAAATGTAAGTTAAATCTGTGAAGGCTGCTCATTAAAGAAACAAAACCCTTATTTTTTTTTTTAATACAGTTTAGAAACTATGTACAAGTTCTAAAAAGTTTTAAAAAGCAACCATGAGGACACTCAAAAACTATTGCCTCTCATAGTTCAAATAGTAGGGAATAATCCCAAGTGGCTTTGTTGTGTGGAAATCATCAGCATTTGGTTTAGGTATGTATTCTAAGATTTTCCTTACTGATAATGCTCCCTTGCCCTGTCTAAGGACACTGATAGATGGTTCCAAATGGAGAAGGCAGGTGGGGCAAGTCATATAGCATAATTTTTTATGAAAGTGAAACAAGTAAGAGATTTGGATTACTGTAATGAATCAAATAGGGCTTCCCTGGTGGCTCAGATGGTAAAGAATCCCGCTCAATGCAGGATACCCAGGTTCAGTCTCTGGGTCAGGAAGATCCTCTGGAGAAGAGAATGGCTAACCACTCCTTATTCTTGCCTGGAAAATTCCGGGGACAGAGGAGCCTGGTGGGCTACCGTCCATGGAGTTGCGAAGAGTCAGACATAACTGAGCGACTAGCACTTAATGAATCTAAATTTATGAATGCATCTAAATATGTATCATCCTCTCCCACCATGGCATCAGCTGAATAAAAGTTGAGAAAAGAAAGAAAGTGAAAGTGAAGTCGCTCAGTTGTGTCCGACTCTTTGCGACCCTGTGGATGTAGCCTACCAGGCTTCTATATCCATGGGATTCTCCAGACAAGAATACTGAAGTGGGTTACCATTTCCTTCTCCAGGGGATCTTCCCAACCCAAGGATCGAACCTGGGTCTCCCGCATTGGAGGCAGACGCTTTAACCTCTGAGCCACCAGGGAAGCCCAGAAGTTGAGAACAGGGCAGTAAATAGTAGTTGAAATTGAATCCTGTGAATGATTAATTAAAGGCAGAGCAGGTTATTAATTCAAAGATACAATAGTGATTCCTTTAAATGCATAACAATTTTAAGGTTATAATCATAATTTCCTGAAATTTAAACAAGTGTGTTTTTTTTTTTTAAATAGCTTATTCCTGTATTGCTCTAGTCCAGGTATTTAATGATTAATAATTCTACAGCAACCTGAAATACTCATTAAAATGAAGTTATTTAGTGCCTTAAAATCATTAAACTGATTGAACATACTTCTTTTTAAACAATTGATTTTTAAGTTACATTTATAAATAAAAATGTTAAAGGATTTTGAAATATGTTATAGAGAAAAGAAGTAGATGTCTAGAATAGTCATTTTAACTTATTTTACTTTTGTCTATGCAAGTGCATAGAATATAGGACATAGAGGACACGATGCTTTGTCATTTAGAAAGTTCACTGGAGTTCTTCCTAGATGTGCACATGTGCCATTTATACACAAACTGCTGTTGGGACCCAAATGGTCTTATGATGTCTGAAACATTACCATTCTTCTCTGCTCCTGCCACCCAGAGTCGAAACATTACCTTTCTCTTCCTTTATAGCTTATCCTGATGGTCTCCAGATTCATCCCAAACCCTTCCTTAAAAACACATCTTATTTTGGAGGCTGAGCTAACCAATGTCTCCATTTCTTTTGTCTTATGTTGAGGTTATTAATAGTTATTCTTAGCAACACAGTGAATAACTTTGTGCATAAACTATCCTTCATGGTTTGCTTTAAAAGAAATGAACACAAAATTAATCTCTGATGGTTTTGAACCCTAAAGGCATACCTGTTTAGACATGTGTTCCTCATGTAAAATGAGAAAGGAAAACATTGGAATATTTGTCTTCTCTTAATTGCTTATCTATCTTCCTCCCTATTTAAATTTTAAGTTTCTTGAGGTGAAGGATTATGTTACGAAATTTTTGCATTTCCTCTGAGTCCACAATTATTCCCTCCCTAATTCTCAGTAAAAGTTTGAGGTCTTGAACTGAATGTGCAAGACAGACGTTCAGCAAAAGAACACCTGCTTTTGCCTCCACAAGCTGCAGGGCATGTGAGGATTTTCACTGGCTCTTCCTACACACAGCATCTGTTGCCAAAAGGTGATGCATTTTGGGGAGAAGAGCCTTGCCAGAGGGATTTTCTCTTAGTAGCATCCTCTTTCCAGATGTTTCTTTACCATAGTATATCCTAAATTATGAGGGCCCAGAAGGTGGTTGCAATCACTGGACTGACAGGTAACAGCTGGAATTTAATAGTACTCCCCCACCACAGAATTTCCCATAGTTAAATGTTAAACCTAAGTTTATTGCTAAGAGATTTGGCTGTTTTTCTGTAAAATTAAATATTGTGCTTAATATTAGTTTATCACTACTTATGTTTACCATTTTAACTGTAGGTACATGTGTAAAAGTGAAAATAAACTATTTTAAGATCAAATGAAATTTGAGAAAATCATTTAATTAAGAGGCTAGAATGAACGTCTTATGGCACTCCATAACTTCTCTTAAATATTTATACCGCTGTCCAAAGTTAAATTAGTTATATGTTTGAAATAAATAAACTAGTCAGACAAAACTGATACAGCTGTACTTCATAAAGAAGGAAAGTATCACATAACTTTTTCTTTCTTTAATAGTAGACATTTGTATATATGTATTTATATATACATATGTAAAGCTAGTGGAGGTGATGGAATTCCAGTTGAGCTATTTCAAATCCTGAAAGATGATGCTGTGAAAGTGCTGCACTCAATATGCCAGCAAATTTGGAAAACTCAGCAATGGCCACAGGACTGGAAAAAGTCAGTTTTCATTCCAACCCCAAAGAAAGGCAATGCCAAAGAATGCTCAAACTACTGCACAGCTGCACTCATCTCACATGCTAATAAAGTAATGCTCAAAATTCTCCAAGCCAGGCTTTAGCAGTATGTGAACCGTGAACTTCCTGATGTTCAAGCTGGTTTTAGAAAAGGCAGAGGAACCAGAGATCAAATTGCCAACATCTATTGGATCATGGAAAAAGCAAGAGAGTTCCAGAAAAAAATATCTATTTCTGCTTTATTGACTATGCCAAAACCTTTGACTGTATGGATCACAATAAACTGTGGAAAATTCTGAAAGAGATGGGAATACCAGACCACCTGACCTGCCTCTTGAGAAATCTGTATGCAGGTCACGAAGCAACAGTTAGAACTGGATGTGGAACAACAGATTGGTTCCAAATAGGAAAAGGAGTACGACAAGGCTGTATATTGTCACCTTGCTTATTTAACTTATATGCAGAGTACATCATGAGAAACGCTGGACTAGAAGAAGCACAAGCTGCAATCGAGATTGCCAGGAGAAAGAGAATAACCTCAGATATGCAGATGACACCACCCTTAGGCAGAAAGTGAAGAGGAACTAAAAAGCCTCTTGATGAAAGTGAAAGAGGAGAGTTAAAAAATTGGCTTAAAGCTCAACATTTAGAAAACGAAGATCATGGCATCTGATCCCATCACTTCAAGGGAAATAGATAGGAAATAGTGGAAACAATGTCAGACTTTATTTTGGGGGCTCCAAAATCACTGCAGATGGTGATTGCAGCCATGAAATTAAAAGACACATACTCCTTGGAAGGAAAGTTATGACCAACCTAGATAGCATATTCAAAAGCAGAGACATTCCTTTGCCAACAAAGGTCTGTCTTGTCAAGGCTATAGTTTTTCCAGTAGTCATGTATGGATTTGAGAGTTGGACTGTGAAGAAGGGTGAGCGCCGAAGAATTGATGCTTTTGAACTGTGGTGTTGGAGAAGACTCGAGAGTCCCTTGGACTGCAAGGCTATCCAACCAGTCCATCCTAAAGGAGATCTGTCCTGGGTGTTCTTTGGAAGGAATGATGCTCAAGCTGAAACTCCAATACTTTGGCCACATCATGCGAAGAGTTGACTCATTGAAAAAGACTCTGATGCTGGGAGGGATTGGGGGCAGGAGGAGAAGGGGACAACAGAGGGTGAGATGGCTAGATGGTATCACCGACTCAATTGACATGAGTTTGAGTGAACTCTGGGTGTTGGTGATGGACAGGGAGGCCTGGCATGCTACAATTCATGGGGTCACAAAGAGTCAGATACGACTGAGTGAAAGAAATGAACTGAACTGAAATATATGTATATATAAATACATATATACACACACATCCATGTGTATATTGTGGAGAAGGCATTGGCACCCCACTCCAGTACTCTTGCCTGGAAACTCCCATGAATGGAGGAGCCTGGAAGGCTGCAGTGCATGGGGTCACTAAGAGTCAGACATGACTGAGCGACTTCACTTTCACTTTTCACTTTCATGCATTGGAGAAGGAAATGGCAACCCACTCCATTGTTCTTGCCTGGAGAATCTCAGGGAAGGAGGAGCCTGGTGGGCTTCCATCTATGGGGTCACACAGAGTTGAATACAACTGACGTGACGGTAGCAGCAGCAGCCTGTGTATATACCCATGTATATCATAGTTTACTATATATTAAACTGATACCTACATCCATCTATCTAAAGGATATTTTTTATTTAATGATGTAATTTTATTAAATCTTCAGTTCAGCAGTAAGTCTTACACATTTGCCTCTACTTTCTTCCTAAGGTATTTTAATATCTTTATTTCTATTCTGTTTCAGTTAAGGTAAAAGAGTCTTCTGTTTGGAATGGTTTTATTTTTTGCTTATTTGCATGAAAAGAGTTCACTGAAGAATTTAATTATAGTATGTTATTTTTATTTTTATATCTACTTTTTAATTCAATATGTTGCCATGTTTAAAGTACATTAAGAAAATTCAGCCTCACACAAATAATATAGTTGGAAAAGGGAGTAGTACTTTATTAGCCTTCTCAGATAATGGTGGATATTCTTTGATAAAACACTTAACTTCTACAAGTAGTAATTTCTTAAAGGTTAGTTGCAATGTGAAATCAGAAACTTTATCAATGAACTCTGCAGACTCTGTTTGATTGAAAACTATTGACCTCTCTTATACTTTGAATGAATTTTTCACCCATATGTAATATTGTAACCTTATGATGTAACTTGGAAATGCATTGGACATTTGGAAAATATTAATATTATTAGCTCACTAAGTTTTAAATGCCAATTAAATTGTGTCATTTAGAAACATTTACAACAGTAATCACTTAAGAATAAACCTTTTCCTCAATCATATCACCAGTTATGTATAGTCAAATAATTGGTATTTGTAATCAAATCCTCCCAGGTTTTTTGTAGCAGAGTTTGGGTTCCATTAAAAAATTAAAGATGATATTCAAAGTGTGAGTAATTTAATTTATCCCGACGACAGATTATAGATACTGGTTTTCAAAATAGCTATGATAACACATCTCTTGCCAAAAGAAACTGTAAGAATGGAACAATGTGAAAAAATCCACTGCAAAAGTATGCTTTTATAATAGTGATCAATATAATGAATTGTCATTTATTTAGCTTTGATCTGAAGCTTCAACATATAATTTTTATGTAGTAAACCAAAACTGACACATCACTGATTCAATGGACGTGAGTCTGAGTGAACTCCAGGAGCTGGTGATGGACAGGGAGGCCAGGCGTGCTGCGATTCTTGGGGTCGCAAAGAGTCGGACACGACTGAGCGACTGAACTGAACTGAAACCAAAGCTGGCACAGGGCATTCATGTATACCATCAAAGTGGTAAAGTTCGGAAATTTTAAGGCATGGGAAAGAGCAATAGTGAAATTAAGTTCAAACAGCAAATATGTATTTTAAAGCATATAATAATAATATCTAACAACAATTCCAGGAACTTTTCTAAACCCTTTAAGATATGTTAACTTATTAATTCTCACAGCAGCTACATGGGGTTTATACTAATATAATCCCCAGCTTTCAGATGAAGAACTCAGGCTGAGATAAGACAGCTAGTCTGCAGAGGACGCAGGATTCATATCCATTCTGTTTAAGGATTTAATGCCGTCATTTGCTGTATGAGAGAATACCAACATCCTGGAAGTTAATTTAGGTGTTTTTTCTATCTAACATTCCCAAAATTTATTCCTGGGTCACTACTTGTGTCACCTCTGATATAAAAGTTCCCATAGCTTAATATATCAGGAAGAAAAATGCATCAGAGCATTTCCTTTTCATTCTCATAGACCTACAGAGCAACAGGTCATAACAAATGTTCCAAGAAATCTCAACATAAAGAGATCTATTTCAACCAATTTCCATTCATTGCTGACAAGAAAATACATATTGAACATATCTTTCACAGCCCTTAGAATGTGTGCTCCTTAGAACATAAATGATCAGAAAGTCCAGTCCTGCTCTTTGGCAGATGAGAAAACTGAGGCCCCAATTGCCTTTGTGAACTTGAAAACATATATCCTAATTCTGTGTTTTACCTCACTTAGTTCATAAATCAGCGTATAGGTACAGCTGTCCTGCTATTTTGAATTTCTTCTGCTACTGCGGCTTCTGCTAAGTCACTTCAGTCGTGTCCGACTCTGTGCAACCCCATAGATGGCAGCCCACCAGGCTCCCCCATCCCTGGGATTCTCCAGGCAAGAACACTGGAGTGCATTGCCACTTCCTTCTCCAATGCATGAAAGTCAAAAGTGAAAGTGAAGTCCCTCAGTCATGTCCAACTCTTAGCAACGCCATGGACTGCAGCCTACTAGGCTCCTCCATCTATAGGATTTTTCCAGGCAAGAGTACTGGAGTGGGGTGCCATTGCCTTCTCCATTAAATTTGTTCTAGATTTCTACTTTTCTTTAATCTTTTCAACCGGAAAACCATTATAATAGTGAAGTATATAGGTGGAACAGACAGATGACTGTTCTAGTTTACTTAGTACAAAGTATTCACAATAACATTTAAACAACATATAAACTTTTGTTATTAAATATATAATTTATCCTAAAATATTTCATAGATTAATACTAGAGAAATTTAAAACCAATCAAAGAGTGGGGGAAAAAAAAAAAAAACAAAAACTCTGAGATAATCTTGAAGATCTAGAGAATCCATTGTTTAGGTTATGATCCTGAGGTATAAGTTCATTTCACCACTGTAGTTTGTTTGCTTGATAACATGGAGTTAATCATATGTAGTTCAACAGACTGTTATATATACTTTTTTTTTTTCTGACCACTGCATGTTTTGCCATTTCAGTTCCTCCGAAGATTTATGACATCTCAAGCGATATGACCATCAATGAAGGGACCAATGTCACCCTTACTTGTTTGGCCACTGGGAAACCAGAGCCTTCCATTTCTTGGCGGCACATCTCTCCATCAGGTAAAACAGAAATGCATCAGTGTTGTTCCGTGCTGTTCAGTATCCTCCTGAAAACTCACTTGTTCAAAACTTAAGCGTCAGCTAATTTTTCATATCTTTTTCATGAGCGGGATGCATATTTTTATACTTATTTTTTATACCCAAATGTCTGCAGTTCACAAAAGTTAAATGAACATTTTCTGTCACAGCCCAGAGTAGACCCTAGGTCTCTTGATGCCTAGGCAAGGTTACTTTCGGTAGTATACTGGATAATCACACATCAATAGACAAAAGGCTCAAACGGAGAATGTCACAAGAGAAATATCTTCATTTAAATGTGTAAGGCTTTTATTCACTCGGCATTCACATGTTAATAGGCCAGTGTGAACTGCTGAGGTAATCAGGGGAGAATGAAATTATACAAATTATGAGGTTGCTGGGTCTAATTTCAAACTGCAGTTCAGAATCAAGGATTTGGCAGTTAGCATTAAATTCTGACTGATGAGGAATCTAAAAATCCAAGAGTTAGGTAACTTGTTAAAGATCACATAGCTAGGTGAGATTAAGGGATATAACTTGTTTATTAGTGCCTTGTGCTTTTGATACAGGGCACATCCTCCTAAAGAGATTGTCAGTTTTAGGAAGCTGGGGGTAAATATCATCAAAACAAGTCTATTTTCACAGAACAACCCTAAACGAGTCATCAGTTTGCATAAAATCTAAACATTTGAACAATATAGCTTTAAATGTACCATGGAAGAGTGGTACTTTTCGTGACTAGGACCCCACCACATTTCAGATAGACAAAATTGGATTTTTATTTGTTTTGTATTTGGGGTAGAAATAACTTGAACAAGGTTAGTATGAAGAAATCACTTTTAAAGGAATCAGGAAGACATATTTTATAGAAATGGCGAAAAAGTACAATTAGAACATCTCTTCTGTCTGCTAATGCTTTCTTTAATTTCACTTATCCTTAAGTGTCTTTCAATTCCCTCATTTAGGCAATAGGTCTAATGAGACTTCTTCACATCATACATTTATTATTACTATGAATGTGAAAAAAAAATCAATGTAACAGCAATATATGCTTATACAATATGCATTATGGCCCCTGTAATATTTTCTGAAGCATGAGTGTGCTCTTGACTGCCAACGTTTTCCTCTCTAGAGTGGCTAAGAATCATAAAACTGACATGTGAGATCTGAATTAGTGGAAGGACTCTCCATGGAATGTGAGACAAACCCAGGACTAGCAATTAAAATGCATGTGCTCCAATCTCACCTTCCTTGTTCATCAGTTCAATAAATCCGAGTGCAAATCTCTTAGCCTCAGTTAGCTGGTTTCCTACTTTCCAAAAATCACATGATTAAAATCTCTGGCTATTGTGAGGCTCAGAAAAGATAATACTTATAAATGTGCTTTAAAAAGTATAAGGTGATATGCAAATGTAAGGCTGATTCTTAATCATCTTTCTGGATTTATATCTGATATGAAAATATAATTCTTCTAAGAATGAAGCACATAATCTCCGCATTCATATAATTTAAGATTAATATTTTGGATTTAATTCTTCTTCTTTGTGGCACTTGTTATTATGCATATTCTTTTTGTAAGTGCTTGGATATATTTTAGTTTAATTAAATACCATGAATATTGGTTAGTGAAGTTATTAGAATAACGATAATGGATAACATTTTGAAGCCGAAAGAAGACAGATTGGGTTATACGTTAAACTGTACATAGTTTTTCTGATCCTACCATACAGAGCAAATGAGTAAAATTAGCATAACTATTAACTGTTATTTAATGAATAGCTACACATAGCTGGTATTTTTATAAATGCTTCCAATAATTGCAAACTGTAATTTATTAGTAATTAAATTCAAATGCTCAGCAATATGGAGTTCCTGCTTTAAGTAACGTCATCATTCTATTACCTTTCTTCAATTTATGTATTTATATTTGAAAGCAAAATTATAAACTTCATTAATCCATTTTTCTGTATCACAAAAGGAAATGTGTCTCAAACAACCATCAGCAAGTGACCAGTGTTTAGTGTTAAAAGTAGATATAGGCAGATTTCCTGTCAATATGAAAAACAGTGAGTAATTGTTGCACATGTATGATTTGTTTATTCTACCAGTACTGTTAGTTAGTCTTACCAATTCATTTATGGTCTATTCTGTTTTTAAAATCATTAAGAAGAAAATGACTGATCACAGGAAGGCAGCTCCACAGAGCTTCCTCCTTATCTGTGGAAAAGTTGGGTTGTGGATTCAACCATATTACAGACATTGCCTGAACAACTGAAGCTGCCATTCCACTTGTTAGTTCAAACAACTTAGTGTACTAGCCCCAGAATATCTTTCTTGGAAAGGTTCTGGACTTATGAGCTTCCTTAGAGTTACTTATAGTAAGGATTTCTTCCTTTCTATTTTTTTTTTTATATGTAGAAATTTATTTCAAATTCATCTTTGAAATGTTTGGGATTAGCAGATGTAAACTATTATATATAAGATGGATAAACAAGATCCTATTGTATAGCATAGGGATCTATATTCAATATCCTGTGATAAACCATAATTTTTGGAAAAGAATCAGAAAAAGAATATATACATATATATGTATATATACATATACAACTAAATTGCTTTAATCACAGCAGGAATTAAACACAATATTATAATACTACTGTACTTCACTAAAATAAAAAATACAGTAAGAAAAAAAAGTGTTAACAGAAATAATGCAAAGTCTACCCTCTGTCCTTATCATTTTCCCTCTTTGCGTCAACATCTTCTGTGTGTAGGGTATGCAGAAATATTTTTTCATTAAATTATTTGAAAAGAGAACACCTTGTATACATCGAGCCCTTTATGAAATGCAGTGTGCATTTCATAAGAACATTTTATTGTGTAACCATGGTGCAATTTTTAACTTTTGTACCTTGAATGTTGGCATTTTGCTTTTATCTGATTACTATCCATACTGCAGTTTTGTCAACTGATCAAATAGTGTCCTTTAGAGAATTCTTCTTCTTTTAGTACAGAATCCAAATGTTGTATTCAGTTATCATACCACTTTAATCCTCCTTAATCTGGGGACTAATTCCTTGGTCATTCTTGGTCTTCCTTGACATTTTTCTTTTCTTTCTTTAAAAAAAAAAAAATATTTCTCATGTTGAGTTTGACCCCTGTTTCCTCATGACTAGAGTCTAGTTGTACCCACCTTGGATTAAAAATAAAGTCGTTAACTTCTCAGGGATGATATCTGAAGGTACAGGATATCTAACCCTGTTCTGAAATTGAGGGATCTCTTTATACAGTTCTTCAGTTCAGTTCAGTTCAGTTGCTCAGCCATGTCTGAATCTTTGTGACCTCATGAATCACAGCACACCAGGCCTCCCTGTCCATCACCAACTCCCAGAGTTCACTCAAATTCATGTCCATTGAGCCAGTGATGCCATCCAGCCATCTCATCCTCTGTTGTCCCCTTCTCCTGCTGCCCCCATTCCCTCCCAGCGTCAGAGTCTTTTCCAATGAGTCAGCTCTTTGCATCAAGTTGCCAAAGTACTGGAGTTTCAGCTTTAGCATCATTCCTTCCAAAGAACACCAAGGGCTGATCTCTTTTAGAATGGACAGGTTGGATCTCCTTGCAGTCCAAGGGACTCTCAAGAACCTTCTCCAACACCACAGTTCAAAAGCACCAATTTTTTTGACGCTCAGCTTTCTTCACAGTCCAACTCTCACATCCATACATGACCACTGGAAGAACCATAGCCTTGACTAGATGGACATTTGTTGGCAAAGTATTGTCGCCGCTTTTCAATATGCTATCTAGTTTGATCATAACTTTTCTTCCAAGGAGTAAGCATCTTTTAATTTCATGGCTGCAATCACCATCTGCAGTGATTTTGGAGCCCCTCAAAAATAAAGTCTGACACTGTTTCCACCGTTTCCCTATCTATTTCCCATGAAGTGATGGGACCAGATGCTATGATCTTCATTTTCTGAATGTTGAGCTTTAAGCCAACCTTTCCACTCTCCTCTTTCACTTTCATCAAGAGGCTTTTTAGTTCCTCTTCACTTTCTTCCATAAGTGTGGTGTCATCTAAATATCTGAGGTTATTGATATTTCTTCCAGCAATCTTGATTCCAGCTTGTGCTTCTTCCAGCCCAGCGTTTTTCATGATGTTCTCTGCATATAAGTTAAATAAGCAGGGTTACAGTACAGCCTTGACATATTCCTTATCCTATTTTGAACCAGTCTGTTGTTCCATGTCCAGTTCTAACTGTTGCTTCTTGACCTGCATACAGGTTTCTCAAGAGGCAGGTCAGGTGGTCTGGTATTCCCCTCTCTTTCAGAATTTTCCACAGTTTATTGTGATCCACACAGTCAAAGGCTTTGGCATAGTCGTTAAGTAGAAATAGATGTTTTTCTGGAATTCTCTTGCTTTTTCCATGATCCAGCGGATATTGGCAATTTGTTCTCTGGTTCCTCTGCCTTTTGTCTCAAATGCTGTGATACCATAAAGCAAAACTCTGGTGCACTGGGACGACCCAGAGGGATGGTACTGGGAGGGAGGAGGGAGGGGGGCTCAGGATGGGGAACACGTGTACACCTGTGGTGGATTCATGTTGATGTATGGCCAAACCAATACAATATTGTAAAGTAATTAACCTAGGATTAAAATAAATAAATTTATAGTTAAAAATTTAAATAAAAACTTGTAGAGAACATAGGCAAGTTTACACAAGGCACTTGATTTTGAATAGAAAGGCAAAATAAAACTCTTAATTGCACATCATTGAATTAATAAATCTAGATCCAGTCAGAAAAAATAGAGAAACTTAAAAAGCCAAATTTAAAAACAATAGATTCTATACAACAAAAATGGAAGCATTCTGAAAGCCTTTGTCAAATTCCCACTCACTTATTGCTGTTTATCTTAATCTCTGTTTGCAGTTCATCCCTTTTCTTGTATACCTAGACTCTCCAGAGATATTCTTACTTTACCCTGTTGATGTTTATTATCTAGTAAAGATATTCTTTTAGCTCGGAAGCTGATATTTGAGCTAAATGCTGGGGTGTGTTTCTCAAACTCCTTTTCTTCTAATTTCTATATGACTAGTGCCTTTTGAAACTTTTTTTTTTTTTTTTTTTAAAATCCACAGATAAAGACTATTCCTTTGTTCTCTTATGTTTTTCCCCTCCTTTGTTTTTGTCGGGTCCTTGTTACAGAGCACTTATAAAGGAAATCACAAACAAGTGGTCAAACAAGTATAAGAATAGAATCAGAAAGTCATGATTATAAGAAGCCAAAAGCGGAAAAATGTCCTGGAACAGTCAATGGTGAATAGTATCAAGCAGGTCAAATAAGATCAGATCTTTGGGTTAGGTAGTTTGGTGATCATCGTAGCAATTCAGTGACATAATGAGCCAGAAACTCAGTAACAGAAGAATAAAGAGCAAATAAGAAGTGAATAACTTAGCTATGGAGGTGAGTCAAGGTTAAAATTTTCTTTTTCTATTTTTACTTTTTTTTTTTTTTTTTTGGCTAGGTTGTGGGATCTTCCAACCAGGGATTGAACCCTGGACCATAGCAGTGAAAGCACCAAGTCTCAATCACTGGACTGCCAGGGAACTTCCCATATTACTTTCTTCTATTAGGAATATCTTTTGTCCCCCTGTGTAATTGCCAAATTGCTCCTTCTTCAACTTTTAATGAAACTATTTGTAAGCATCTCAGGAAAATTTGGGTGCTTATTTCTCCATGGTCTCATGGTACCTTATGCCACTACTCATGCAGGACTAATTCTCTGAATTGTAGTTTTTGGTTTTGTCTGTGGTCCTATGGGACAGAGACTCCTGTCCAGAAACAAAGTCAATTGCCCTTTGTATCCCATGGCTTGGCACAGAACCTGCATCAAATAAGAGCTCCATAAGTACTGCAGAGGAAAAGGATGCTGCTCTCTGCCCTTGCTTCCCGCATGACTTCTTAGAAGCAGAAATCAAAATATGAAGAGAGGACATGGTTGAGACACAAGCAAATATTTCCTGTCTGATATCTCTATTACCTTTATCCCCCTGATATGAACCCACAAACATATCCCTAAATATGAATCAGCCCTTTATTTTCCTTATGCCTTCATTATGGTTGTACTTCTATGGTACTATGATTTGTAAGAGATATGTATTTGACCTTCATGCCATTTCTGGCACTGAACTCCTAACAGTCTTAGAATTTCACACCAGGGTAGTAAGCTATAAAGATGTTTTTTATTACACTAATGAGCTGATTTGGGGGCCACACTTCAGATTTGTTGTCAGGAGAATCAGCTACGTGATTGAAGGGTTGACATTTTCAGTCCCACTACACTGACTTTTGAGGAGGGAAGAGAGGCTGGAGGTTGAATTAATCCCCAATGGCCAATGATTTAATCAACCATGATAGTGTAATTATGCTCTCATATGTGTTAGTCACTCAGTCCAACTCTTTGCAACCCCATGGACTGTAACCCGCCAGACTCCTCTGTCTATGGGATTATCCAGGCAAGAATACTGAAGTGGATTGCCATTCCCTTCTCCAGTGGATCTTCCCAACCCAGGGATCAAACCCTGGTCTCCTGCTTTGCAGGCAGATAAAATGCAAAAGGACAGTTTGGAGAGTTCCTAGATCCATGGACATGGGGAAATTCAGGAAGAGTGGTACATCCAGAGAGCATGGAAGCTTCTCCCTCATCCTTTCCTCATACTTTGCCCTATGTATCTCTTTCATCTGGATGTTTCTGAGTTATGTCCTTTTGTAATAAACCAGTAATCTAGTAAAAAAGAAAAAAAAAAAGGTTTCTTGGAGCTCTGTGAGCTGCTCTAGCAAATTAATCAAATCCAAAGACAGAGTCCTTGAAACCTCTAATTTATAGCTTCCTGATCAAAAGCATGTTACTGAATGAACTTGGGACGACTCACCTGCTATATATAGCAAAGCCAGTTTGCTAACACCAGGTTGCTGTGAAGGAAAGGCTAGCATTTATTGCAGGGCACCAAGCAAGGGAATGTGTAGCTCATGTTCAAAGGCACTTGAAATCCCTTGTGGTTTTCAGAGAAGAGTTTTTAAAGACAACATTTAAAAGTGAATGAGGGCTGTAAGGAGCCCGATTTTCTTCTGATAGGTTGATGATGAGGTGACGAAGTGGTGTTTCAAGACACTTAATCATCAGTCTTCTGGTTCTAACCAGCCTGGGCTCTATGTGTTTATGGTCAGTATGTAATCACCATCCTTTTTCTGGGAAGGGTGGAAATTAGTTTCTGAGATACATATTGAATTGTTATATATATTCCTTGCTCAGTCATATTCAACTCTTTGCAGCCCCATGGGCTATATACCACCAGGCTCCTCTGTCCATGGGATTTCCCAGGCAACAATACTGGAGTGAGTAGCCATTCCCTTCTCCAGGGGATCTATGTGACCCAGGAATTGAACCTGGATCTCTTGCACTGCAACTAGATTCTTTACCATCTAAACTACCAGGGAAGCCCTGTCCTTAAGGAGAAACTAGGATTTTGTTTTATCACCTGACTATTGTTTCTTGACTGCCTTTCCTAGATTTCTGCATCCTCTCACTAACCTGATTAGTAACTGTATGAATTTGTATTTTGGAACTCAGAAAAGGCCTAGGAGACCTTTTCCTATAAATAACAAAATGGAGTACACAGAGGGGCTTTATAGCAATGAGGGCTCCACAGAGTCCTGTTCAGTTTCAAGCACAGGTGATAACCTGAAATTGCTACTGACATCTATTGAAAGTTGGGGGCAGGGCAGTCTTGTTTTCCTAAGCTCTTAATCTGTGAAATCCAATGCTCTTTCTGGGAAGTGTCAGAATTGAGCTGAAATGTAGAACATCCAACTGGTATTGGATAATTGCTTGGTGGTGTTAAAAAAGATGCACAAGGTGAGAATAGCCAATTACAATTTATTTGAGGCAAAATGAGAAGTTCAGCCTGGGAGACAACACCTCAGATAGCTCTGAGACACTTCTCTAAAGAGGCGGAGGGGGAAGTTCAATATATAAGATTTTGGTGAAGGGAGGGTTCAATGAAATCACGCACTTATCTTACAAAAGGTTTTGTGTTAGTAATGAGGAGCTGATGTCACTATGAAGGGATTTAGTGCTTTTCTAGATACGAGGAGCTACAAGGATTGGACTAAAAATCAGTTCCTAAAAGTATCTTCCACCAATTTTTCTGGAGCACAAATTGCCTCATTTCTCCACCCTGAACTCCCTTTGGGGTGTGTTTAAGGTCAACAGCTGCCGCAGCACAGGATTCAGTCCTCAGAGACGCAGATGGCTTGCCCTTGGCAAGCACCAATTTATAGTTGAGAGAGGTAAGGGAAACCCCTCATCAACATGTTTGATTTTCATTCAAAACTTTAACTCCATTAATGTAAAGAGCAGTTTCACCGAAAATATTTCACTTAATATGGTTCAACAGCAAACCAATGGTTCAACTAACATGAATTCAATACTTTATATGCTCTAGGAGAAATAAGAAGTGCTTGCATTGCTGTTGCTGCTCAGTGGCTAAGTTGCGTCTGACTATTGGCATGCCAGGCTCCTCTGTCCTGCACTATCTCCTGGAATTTGCTCAAATTTATGTCCATTGCACTGGTGATGCTATATAATCATCTCATCCTCTCCTGTCCACTTTTCCTTTTGCCTTCAATCTTTTCCAGCATCAAGGTCTTTTCCAGTGAGTCAGCTCTTTGCATCAGGTGGCCAAAGTACTGGAGCTTCAGCATCAGTCCTTCCAATGAATAGTCAGTGTTGATTTCCTTTAGGAGTCACTGTACTTCTTTCATTAAAGTCTCAAAACTGAAACTGTGAGATGAGTATCATTATCTTCATTGTGTAGATGAACATGGCACTCAGAATATATAAATAAGTTGCCCAAATGAGGATGAGGTGTTTTTTTCCCCGCTTTTTTATTTTGAAATAATTATATGCTCATGGAAGTTGTGAAATTAGGGCACTGAGTTTCCACCTATCCTTAACCCAGTTTCTCCCATTACTACATTGGATCTAACTGTAGAATGACAGCAAAACTGAGAATGGATATTCAATACAATGTGTACATGTAGTTTTATCCTGTGAGTTGAGATGATTTATGGAGCCAGCATCACAATCAACATGCAGAACTGTTCCCTCAACACAAAGATTGACTTTATGGTATCCTTTTAGAGTCAAGTCCACTCCTTTCATCATCCACTATCCCTAGCCCTAACTAATCCATTTTTCATCTCTTTAATTTTATCATTTATAGACAGTTATGTAAGTGAAATAACTGTGTGTGACATTTTTAAATTGGCCTTTTCATTCTTGAGATTTATTATTTGGAGTTGTGGCATATACCTCAAGAGTTTGTTTCTCTTTTTTGCTGAGTAGTGTCTTGTTATATGAATGTATCCAATTTGTTTAACCATAAATGTATTATAGAGTATTTTGGATGTTTCATTTTTTGGCTGTAAAAATCTTGCTATTATTCTGCTGTGAAAAATATTGATTTTTTCCATTCTTTTGTTTTCAGTCCACATATGTTATTATATTTTAAGTAAGCCTTTTGTAGACATCATATAGATGAGTCAAGTTTTTATCCACTCTGACAATCTTCATATTTTATTGGCATATTTAATTTCCATTTAATTATTGATTCATTTGGACTTAGGTCTAATATCTTTTTCTTTTGTTTTCTGTTTGTCCCTCCCTCCTTTCTTTTGTTTCTGTTTTCTTTTTCTACTCTTTGTATGTGTTAACTTAAGCACTTTTAGAATTCCTCATTGTTGTAGTCATAGTGTTTTGGGGTATGTCTCTTGACATATTGTTTTAGTAGTTCTCTATGAATTATATTATATATATTATCATAATCTGAAGGTACTCATATTTTATTAGTTCCAGTGACTTATAGAAACCTGACCTCCATTTGCTCTCCCACTTTTCTAATATACTTATCTTAAATATTTTCTGTACATCATGAGAACCACGTAAGACAATGGCATAGTTTTTGTTTCACATGTCAAACATATTAGAAAACTAAAAAGAAGGAAAGTATTTTGTGTTTATCTTTCTACTTTTACCATTGTTCTTCCTTCCCTCCTGCTATTCATTTCCTTCATTTCTATTTAGACAACTTCCTTTAGACATTATTGATTGATGGATTTATTTTTTGGTGGTAAGTCCATTGGAGACAAATTCCTTAATAGTCTACATCTGAGAATGCCTTGATTTTGACTTCATTCTTGAAGGATATTTTTACTTTGGATAGAATATCGATTTTAATAAAAACAGATCAGTCATAATTTAACATCAAGTAGTCTTAAAATGGCCATCAGGCAATATTTGAAAATCACATGGAGTAGAGTATAGAAACCTTGAAAAATAAAAAGTAAATAGTATTTTCCATGCTTTCCATAAATATGCTATGGGTTTACCTCAGCTATAAGTTAAATAACGTAAACTCTTAATCAATAATAAAACACATTTTTCTAAGCTAAAAGATTTTAAGGATTTTTTTTTTTTTAATTGAAATGAGAGCTGTTTCAGGATAAACAAGAGTGAACATTTTTCAGTAACCTAAGACCGATGGGCCAGACTGGCCTGCTTTTGATTTTTACTCACTAACTTGTATCTGACTCTTTTTGACCCCAAGGAGTGTAGCCCACAAAGCTCCTCTGTCCATGAGATTTCCCAGTCAAGCATACTGGCGTGGGCTGCCATTTCTCACCCCAGGGAATCTTATCGACCCAAGGATCAAATCCAGGTCTCCTGCACTTGCAGGTGAATTGTTTACTACTGAGGCACCAGGGACGCTCCCCGCAAACTGACCTACTGCATGTTTTTGTAAATGAAGTTATTGGAACCACAGCCACACTCACAGCCTCACATGTTGTTTATGGCTATTTTCTTACTGCAATAGTAGAGTTGAGTAACTACAATAGAAACCACATGGCCCCCAAAACCTAAACCATCTATTCTCTGCATTTAAGAAAAAAGATCGCTGATCCCTGCATTAGATACTTTAAAAGAGATTCTCATGCTAAACTGTATAATATGTAAGTTTTGCACATTAAACCTATGATCTTTAAAGCTAATTAAATATAATCAAAAAATAGAAATGATAATTATTAATTATAAGAAAAATAGACTGAAAAAAATAAATTTTTTTAATCTAAAAGCTAAGAACACTGCTGAAATCTGTTGTCTAAAATTAATTCTGTAAATAGTTCAAGTTATCACAGACACTATCCGTTAGTGCTCTTGATTCCATTGTCTTCCCCTTTTATGAAAGAAAGACTTTTTGAGATGCTTGAGTGATGGAACATCACCAAGGATGATATGATTTAGAAGCTTCATGTAGCAGCCTATCCTCTAAACACTATAATTCTTTAAGAGCCTTTTTTTAGGTTTACAGTCCTGATATTGCACTTTACTCTTTAAGATAAGGAAGAAAAAAATTCAGTAAAACCAGCAATTTATGGTGATGACATTTCAACAATACCAGATCTTCAGATTATAAACTATGGTTCTAGTTCCATTGTAGAGTTGCACTCTATGCGGGGCTTTTGTGAATTTCCATAATGGATAGTTGTGTAATGAATAAATCTACATAATGATGGCAAGTTAAACTTTTACCATAAGATTGCACACCGATAATTTATATATATACAATTAAAATCACCTCTTTGTTCTGAGAGGTTCCTTTATAATTTTAACTTTCATTTGTCTGTTTCCAGAGCCCCCTCTACTTTTCCATCCAGTTAGTAGTGGACTATTCAGAATTGCTTGTATTCAGAACTGTTAATGACTGTGATTTTAATATAGAAAGCAAGAAGGATTTCAGTATTTTAAGACAAATATAAGGCTGAACAATGAGCCTGATGATATAATGAATCAATATAAAAATAATCCATTATTTTCAGAGGAAAATGCTTACCCATATAAAGTAGAAAACAGGAACCCACCAAGCATTTTAAAGCATTTCATAAAAGATCCTTTTCTTCTTTTTAAATGAAACTTGATTTTCTGAGAGAGCAGGCACATTAGGGGAAACAAAATAATACCATTCTAGATTAGGTCTCTCTAGTGGTCTGAATATAGGGATAATGATTTGCATTAGACTGTTTATATTTTAGGAATTAGATTTTTCTCATCTTTTTCCCAAGTTATTTCAATGCCATGTTACATGTATTACAGAAAAGTATTACATGTTATGTCTAAACAAGTTAGGGACTCATTTCAAGTTATCATCTTAGAAAATGCATCTTTTACTTTGGTTGTAAATTACATGTTAATTCATTCTGAAGTGGGACTCCATGAGTAAAAATGTCATTAAAAATACCACAATAGATCCTATAAGAAATCAGAAAGAATAGCAGTCAGTACTGTGAAAGCATAAAATGAGCCTAACTAATACTTATAATTTTTATTGAGCACTTAGTATGTCCCAGGCACTGTTACAACACATGTTGTATTAACACACCTATTAATTGCTTTAATGTGAAGTAGTATTATAAATTCATGTGCCTTATTCATGAGGAAAGGAGCATAATTTTTATTTGAACCCAGGTTGTGATGATCATTTGAATCTTGGCAGTCAATGAAGATACAGTTTCTTTTTACTTTCCCATAAATGTAAGATCATGTCCATCAAGATTACATTTTATACAAATAAGGCCTATTTGAATTAGAGTGCTGTTCCTGGGTTATTATTAAAATATACATAAGAAAAATATATTAATAAAGACTTCTAAAAAATCAAGACCTATTGTGTCTGTGACTATTGTAGATGCGTATATTGTTGGCTTGTAATAAATTTTTATTAAAGGAGTTATGACTGCTAGTGTAAAAGAGCATACACCATTTTTCTTGATTCAAAATTAAAATTTCTCTGTCAAATTTTAATTAAACTCCAGCTTGTTTAAAAATAATATTATTTTATTAGTTTGACCATTATTGACAGTAATCATCATTGGTAGAAAATTAGGATCATTTTAGTTATGATAGATCAATAAAACTACAGTGAGCAATTTTTATTTCTTTCAGTTTTTGTGTGTTCTCTCTTTAAGATCCATGATTCAGGTAAATATAGCTACATAGTAGACAGTCAATAAATATCTGATAAATGACATAATATTTTAGAATACTATAAACTCTTTTCATGATTAATAAACTCATATTAACCGACTAATGAATTAAAATTAGAGTAATAATTTTTTTCATTTATAACCTTTGTGAATAGATTATTACCCAAAGAGGTTATAGAAAAAGCTGACAATATTTTGTAATTATCAAACTTTTATTAACACAGGAATATAGCAAAGTGCCTAAGAAGACATAATTGGCTTCAAGTCCCTACTTACGCTACCATTCACTGTGTGTGTTAATCTGGACAAATTTCTTAAGGTCTCTGTGTCTCTGATTCTTCCCCTGCAAATGGAGATGGTGATGATGATGATGGTGGTTATACCACAGGAGATGCTACAGATAAAGTTTAAAAGAAAACAAAATTAGGAGCACCGAATTCTTAGCTATTTTTATTAAAATGTATTTTACCATTCATCTTTACCTAAAAGTTACTTGAGGACAGATAAGGTAGAAATAATAAATACTGTGAAAAAAATCAGATAAATGCATTGTAATGATTGCATTTCTAAACTAGGGAGATGTTATTTTGTGTTTAGGGTGTCCTCCATAGAAAGTAGAAGAAGGATTATTTACTGAGAAACAACCAGGGTGACCTTTGAATTATTTATTCAGATTCTAATAAATAGAGGGGGATGAGAGAGTAGGACAAGAAACAGTGTATTGGAGGAGGGGTAGATTTGTTTCTTTAGTTGCATTCTGTGCTGTAGGACAAAAAAAATCTGTAAAATTACAAAACAAAATAAGAGTCTTTCACATGGCTTTAGATTTCTAAGTGGTTGCTTTCACAGTAAAGGAGCAAGTCTCTCTGAAATTTCTGTGTGATTACTGACCTAACAAAGCCAAGGTTAAGGAAATGAGGATATTGTGACCATGAGACCATGGATAATGGTGCTTTGTATTTCTATATTACTATTGTCTATAAATTCTCTAGTCCTAGTTTACTATGCAACCCCATTTCAACCTATTAAAGTTCCAAAAATTAGGGAATATTTTCTATCAGAAGCTGTATGTTCACCCTCTATGAAAATGTTGCAAAGGGAATTTTGTCCTAAGGGAAGAGGTTCAACATTCATGAAATGCTTCCTAGTGTAATGCATAATGTAAATGTCTCATGAAATGTTCAGGGACTAATTTTTAAGACTGACAGAAGAAGGAAAATGCAACACTTACTGCATGTAAACCTTGTAAACTTTGCCTGAGAAACTGAGACTTAAAAACTAGATTTGTTGTATATTTTTTGTCTAAGACTATGTTTCATTGTAATCCTCAGATATTTATAGAGTATACTCTTGCATAAATTTACAAATTCATAATAGGCTATACTAAAGTCTTGAAAACATGCCATCAAATATACAAGAATATAGAATTCATTAAAATAACTTTAGGGTTTTTTTTTTTTCACCTTCATTGTTAGCTATTTTTTTATTTTAATGTTTCCCTTTGGATTAGATTTGAATTTAATCCAGTGTGAGCTGCATTGTTTCTGGACAGTACTGAAGCTCTGAAGATGTATTACACCCATGCATCACCATAGCATTGTCATTCTGACGATATATTAGCGCAATACATCTTCAAAGTCCTCAAATGAGAAGCTGTCTGGAAGGAATGGGGCGAGGAGAAAATGCAATTCAATTACAGGACAAAAGAACCAGCTGAAGAGAAGAAGAAAACTCTCAAAGCAAGACTCTCAGTGGACTTGATTACAACCAAGTATTTCATGGAAGTATATTCTGTTTTTCCTTTTGTGACATGACAAGGAATAATTGCAGATTTTGAACACACATCTGTAAAGAGAAAATGGCTTCTCAACTTTGTGTTTGACTCAGTAGAAGCTGGATGGTTTGTTGGGAGCCATTTAATTGATTTGTGGAAAGTCATATAAACATTCCTATTCATTCACCATATAAATCTAAGGCATATAGTTAATTTTCAGATTGATTTATTAAAGTGTGCTAAATATAAAGGAACGTTTACCTTTCAAATAAAGTCTTAGTTGGCACTTTAAAATTTTTCAGATGTATATAAACATAGTTGCTAACTGAAAAGTGATCAGCAGCCAAAAATGTGAAAGCTAACAACTCTTCGTAGCCACCTCCTGACTATTCCCACTAGACAGAGCTGTCTACAGTAATCAATAAGTCTTATTGTTAAGGTAAAATTTTCTTGGCTATCTTTCATGTGTTAAAAAACAGAGAGACTCAATTTTATTGTAGTACAAATACATTCAGATTCTGAAGCCTTTAGTCTGTCTTAGATACGTTGCAAAAGATAATTTATTCAGTAACCCCTCACTCCTTGTATAAAGCTTATATTATGAATAATCATCTTACATCTATTTTTTTAATCACCTATGTGCCCTTAGTGTCAGATATTTTGCTAAACGTTGAGTAAATAGATATAAGAGAAAAAAATACAGCTACTACCTTCAAGGAGTTTATAGCTTTGTTGGAAGAGATATTGGTGGAGATGGAAACAATTGCAATTCATGTTCACATAAGAAAACAAATAAGCTATCTTTTAACCCAAGCCTTGAAGTGAGAGGAAGGAAGGCTGCTATGTGAAGCAGTGCTGTGCTTTCTGATTAGAGATAACAGCATTTGTAAAGGTTTGAAGGCAGGAAATAATTGAGTGTTTGGGCACACTAAAATTTGTGGGCCTGAAAGAAGCTGAAATGGGGTGAATAGAAAAGAGGGTTTAAGATGAGGCTGGAGAAGATAAGATGAGAAGGGTCATCAGATCAACTAGGGTTTGTAGACCATGTTGAGATCAGATTTATTTTTTTGTTATCTTCCCCCTGCTGCCTGCCAAATAACAAAAAAACTCATGGGACCTTTGGAACACAAAAGAGACACGATTTGATTTTAATGTTTAGAAGATGCTTTTGGTGCTGTGTAGGAAATGAGTTGCTCCAGTATTCTTACCTGGAGAATCCCATGGATAGAAGAGCCTAGTAGGGTATAGTCCATGGTGCCCCAAAGAGTTGGGACACAAGAGTGTTAATTGGCGTCACTAACACTTTCATGTTCACTTGAAGCATAGTAGAGAAACCATTTAGGAAACCACCATCATAGCTGAAGTGGGAGATGATGTTGACTAACAAGGGTGATGGCAGTAGATATGAAGAGTCATGGGTGAATCCCAGATTACACAAAGTAAAACCAAAAGACTGAGAGGTGGGAGATGGGGAATCCCTCTTAGTTTTCTGGCTTCATCAATCTGAAAAAAAGAGCTTGTTGTTGACTGAAATGAGACTGTTACAGAAGAGCAGGGTGAAAAAACAGCAACGAAAGAATGATCTCATCATGTCCTGGGACCTGCATAAGTTCCTGGGACAGGCCACCAAGTGAAAGTCCTTGGTTTCCTGCAGGAAAAAATTCAAGAGCGAGCCAAAAGAAAAAAAAAAAGAGAGAGAGAGAGAGAGAGAGAGAAAATTAGTTTATTTAGAGAGATATGAACTCCATAAGTAGAATGTAGACCTTCTCAGAAAATGAGAGGGATCCCAGGGCACGGGGATATTGGGCTGAGTAGTTTTATATGCTAATGAGTGGGAGGAATATTTTTGCTATTTTGGGAAAGGATTGGGCTAGTGCCCACGTTTTGACCTTTTATGGTCATCCTCAGAGCTGTCATGTTATAAGGGAGAGTGATTTTTAGTACACTAATGAAAGTATTATGAGCTAAAGTTCAGTGACTGGACTATTTTAGAAACCACCTTGGTTTCAGTCAGTTCTAGTCAGTTTTTATTACATCCTAACAGCTGCATCCCTTCTTCATTTATCTAGCAGTTGTGGCCTTCTCCTTTCTTTCCTGTCTCAAAACAGAGAGAAATATATTTCAGAAAAAAAAAAAATTGAGATTTCTGTTTTGGCCATGCTAAATTATAAGACACATCAAGCATTCAAATGGAAATGTCAGTGAATAAGGGAATCCATGAGACCTGATCTCAGAGACAAGGACAAGAATGAGGCTTAAAGTCATGAGTATAAGTTTATCCTAGGGAGGAAAAATAGACACACAAAAGAAGGGCCACGACCAACGTACACACAGAAGAAGGTCCACGACCAGTGTCTGAAGATTTGTACAACAGGAAAGCAAAAGAAACTTAGAATTGTTAGTGTGACTGATGAAGAGCTAGGAGGATACATCTCAGAGATGAGATTTTTTTGATAATTAGAGATTTAGTGCATTGAAAAGTAACAAGAGGTAGAATATGATACAGAAAAATCTCTATTGCACTGGCAATATGGAGATTATTTTTGACTTTGATAAAAGCCGTTTCAGTGACACTGTGGAACAGGAGTCAGAGTGAGTGTGTTAAACGGCAGATGTAGTTGGAAGATGGTGAACAAGTAGAGAAAGCTTGTGTCTTTCAAGAAATTTTGTTTTGTTGAGGGAAGGGGAAGTGGGATGTTTGCTGGAATGTGAAAGCTTCAGAAGAGGAACCTAAGGCACCTATCCTATGGACTCAGCAGTTATAAGTACATGACTAATTTTGTTCATTTGTGCTGTCTCTTCCAACTCACAGGAGGATTTCTTTTTAATGCTTATTTTTAAAGTATCATAAGCAGTAGTAATTGCAGAACATTTAAGCCCCAGTTGACCAAAAAAAAATAATAGCAACTATTAAAGTGATGGAATCATTTCCAGGTAGCTCTGATGGTAAAGAACCTGCCTGCCAGTGCAGGAGGCATAAAAGACAGGGGTTTGTTCCCTGGGTCAGAAAGATCCCCTGGAGGAGGGCATGGCAACCCACTCCAGTATTCATGCCCAGAGGATCTCTTGGACAGAGGAGCCTGATGGGTTACAGTTCATAGGGTCGCAGAGAGTTGCACACGACTGAAGTGACTTAGCACACAAACACATAAAAGTGATACCCCCTTATCTTTTATGTTTTGATCTTAAACTCGTGATATAGAGGTTTCTGTTGAACCAATACAAAGTGAAAAAGGAGCTGAAAGCTCTCAGGTGCGTACTGTGCTGCTTCTTCTCCTCAACCTTCTCACTGGAGCGTTCCTGTCACTCACATGGGACACAGAGCTCCTCAGTTCCAACTCTTTCAGGAAAGCTTCTATTCTCTTTTTATAGCATGCTATGTCTCTTAGTTCTAGTCCATTGCTTTGCCCTGAAATTGTGTGCGCTTTATGCTCAATTCATCACCCCAGTCATCTGCTGCCCTGACTGGCACCAGCCTGGAAATATCACCTGGAAGTTTATTGCTCAAAGGAATCACCATCCTTTTTTTTCCCCTTGTGGTCTGTAACAGGAGGTACAGTCTTCGAAAAAAGTCAGCCTTTCTCTTCCCAGGTGTTCTCTTGCTCTGCAGCTATCATATATTGCCAACTGTTCCTATCAAAATTTTAAAATGTTACAGGGCATATATGTTGGATACATAGAGTTAAATGAAGAAAGAAGAAAGTGATTTGATGTAGTTTCCAGGTAGAAAAAATAAATGCTTCTGTCTACACACTTGTTGGATCTGATTTTATAGTAATAGGTATACTAGCTCATTGTGAATAAAAAAAATACTTAAATAATTTGTGCCTACAATATAAAAATGAAACTTTTATGTCATATGCTTAGTGCAATTTTTAGGTTCTTAAATTTGTGTTGAAATTCTCAAATGCTGCTTCTGTGGTACATAGAGCCCATTCATACTCTAAGACTGTAGTCTAATAGGGTTGAGGTGGAATTAAAATTCCATCTCAGGTAGTTTGGTAATAGAATTGGATTTCAACCTTTACTTGGCTTCAGTATGCAAATGAATCCTCTCTAGGATTTCTTCCTACAGATGGTGGGGTAATCAGATGTAAGGGGGTTGAATAGGATGTGATTTCTCCAAACCCCACTAAAGAGAAGGACACATGTTAAGCTTGTTAAGGCCCTGACATAATCATCTTTAATCATGATGTCTAGACTAAACATCAAATATGCTTAGATTAAGATATGCAATTTGGAGTGTCTTTCAACATCAGCTTTCTTATGTACTGCCTTTCAATTTCATTATTTTAAAATTATTTTTTTTTCATTTATACTCCTCAGACTTTCACAAATTTTGAAATCTACTCAGGAAAGGTGTTAGTGATCTACTAAATACAGGAGTAACCCATCCACAGAATACAAGTAAGGATGCACATATGATCATTTGATAATCAGGAGGAGGAATCTTGAGAATAATCCATAGGCAGAAGACAGTATTAGAATCAGTGATTCCCAACTGTAAATGTTGAAAGGCAATATGTAGCTCTATGAATGCTGATAGGGATATATATTATCATTTGGGGAGTATTCAAACACGGGCAAAAGACTCTGGAGATGAGCAAACCCACAGACTTGGCTAACTTTTGAAGATTCATGTTGATATAAACAACACCATCTTTTAACTCTGCTAGGGTATAGTAAGATCTGTAAGAGCTAAATCTACTTCTATCTGATTCTTCATTGTGCTTGACATCTGATAGATGCCTAAAAATATCTTTGAATGAAGGATAAAACCTAAAAATTACTTCTAATGACTTTGGATAATGATTTGACAATAATGACATAAAGTATCCTTTATGAACACTTCTCATCTGCCCGGCAGTTTATATTCATTTACTTAATCAAACCTCAGAAATAGTCCCAATATTGTAGACAGTGTTATTTGAATTTTTGTGCTAGAGAAACTGGAATTTAGCGTTTAGTAGTTTTCCCAAGGAATACAGGTAGTATATTTCAGAGTTAGAATTCACACTCAATTGATCAATAAAGGAGGGCACAGGATGTGAATTACTGACTACTTGGAGATGCTAATAGTAGAATTAGAAATTTCTGGCTATTGGGCTTAGTACTGTAGAAAGAATTTTCATCTCAAAATGGCCAAAGTATTTTGGAACAACAATGATAACTATTATAAAATTGAATAGTAAACTCCCTATTACTGGAATAAAGACTGCATAATCTCTTATCCAGAAAGCTGCCTAAGTGAACTCTGGCATTTATGAAAGTGAAAGGATTCACTAACAATTGATATCATAGTATTTTACTGAAAGACCAATGTACTATCCAGAGTTCTCCAGAGAAACAGAGAGAAACACATATATGTATGTATATTCAGATACATATATATGCACATATATACACACCTATTTTTGACTATTTACTTTTACATAGCACCTTTTGTCTTTTATTGTAAATGTATGTCCTACTTATTTTTATATAATAAAAATAAGGCCAAATGACAATTTTGTTTCATGTGTTTATGTATATATACACACATATATAAATTATATTTATATATATACATTAAAATGATAAAATGCTGTTTAATGTATGTATATACACACATTTTAATGAGGTAATGGTGATGCTAAATGATAGTAAATGACATTTTATTTAATGTTTATGTATGATATATATTTGATATATCTGTATTATATGGAGAAGGAAATAGCAACCCACTTCAGTATTCTTGCCTGGGAAATCCACTGGACAGAGGAGGCTTGTGGGCTGTAGTCCATGGGGTTGCAAAATAGACATGACTAATTGACTAAACAGCAATATATAATACATACACACATTTGGTATCACCGTTGTTTCATTAAAATGATTTATTAATGCTGATAAAGATAGGATAAATATTTAGTATAAAAGATCATCTGGTGTAAAAACAGATATTTGATAATCTTACATTAAATACTCTTCTTTGTCTATCTAGTCAGTAAACTGAAACTATGTATTTACAGTGGATTAAGAATCAACACCCTCCAGCCTGTGGGGAGAATTTCTTCTGCTGCCTGTTTCTGCGAATGAAGTTTTTATTGGAATGCAGGCACATCATCTACAGCTTCTTTCATGTTGCAACAGCAGTTGACTTGTTGCAACAGAGACCCTTTGTTCTGCATCTGAAAATATTTACTACCTGATCCTTTTACATGATAAGTTTATTGAACCCTGCTGTAAATTATAAAAGGATTCAATCTCCTATTTTTAGTACAGGTTTTCTTTTCAGTATCACCCTGCATGTAGACAGCTGCAGCTGCATCTTTAAAAGGCCAAGATTTGATTTCGTGGTTAGTGCTTTCTAGGTATTATATAATTCCAGTAAATGTCTATGTCTCCATTTCTTCTTCAACTAATTCTTCAAATATATCCATTTTTTTCCTTTTATTTTGCCAGATTTCAGTCAACCAGTGAACCTGTTGACCACTAAATTCCCTTGTCTCTGAGTTTTAAAATTTCATATTATCATGTTCTTATATGTTACTTTAAACTTCCTCCATATCTACACCAAGTATCATTTTTATTACAGAATTTGGAAGGATTACATCTTTGACTGCATTGTACTATTGATAGAAAAAAAAATAACAAGCTTCTCTGGACTTTTCTCCAGGAAGAATATAGTTTGAGCCAATTTATGTGGCTACTTTTGAGTGAGGCAGGATTTTTTTCTTGGAAAGAGAGCTGGGAGCTGGCACATTTGCCCAGAAGGCCTACGGAACTTCACTGGCTGACAGGTATAGAAGCATCTCTAGGCTGAATAACTCCTGCGTAGTAAGATAAAAGTCGCTGTTTGATCAACATCCAATGGGTAGAGAAAGCACAAGAAGCAAACAGTGGGGGAAAAAAGTTGTCAAGTAGAATCAATAAGGCTCTGTCTGGGATCTGGGAAGCCAAACAATAGGAAAATGTGTGATTTAATAGTATTGATCTTCAGAGGCATCCTCAGTACTGCCTCTTCTGCCCTTAACAGGGATTCATTGTGTTAACTGTTGTTCACTCACTATTGTTAGGAGTCAAATACATTTCTTGATGTGTTCAAATTATACGGCAATCTAAACTATCATAAGCACTATTTCTATACTTCAGAGATGAAATAAGTAAACTGTTTAAATAAATTTGAAATGGCAGATTAACAGATCTTGGGTTGCTTATTACTGACCTTCGACAAGCTTTCATCTCTTACTGAAGAGGAGACAAACCTGAAATCACTGAATTTCTCAATCATGTTGGTTATTACTCTGTGCTGGGGGATGTTGCTGAACAAGAAAATGAAAAACACAAAACAGGGAATGCAAATTTATCCCAAACATTGTACTATATTCTTATTTGATAGGATATCTTTTTAAGAGCAGGATATTATGCTTAGTGAAAAACAAGAAAGTCATATATTTAAACCCTGTTACCTTACTATGGGATCTTGGGCAAGTCACTTAACTACTTAAGGACACGATTTTCTCACCCCTAAAATGTAGGTATGAGAGAATCTCTAATGTATTTTCTGCTCCAAACTCCTTTGAATATGTGAATCCAGTTGCAAGCTAAGTTCCATAGACAGCGCATACAAATTCTGTCTTATTACATTGTCCTAAGATGCAAATATGTGAAATTCACATACATGTGTGTACAAACACAAAATCATGATCTGACTAAAGAAAACTTTGACAGGCAATCAAACCAAACTATCTTAACAAAATATGAAAGACAGAAATTAAGTAGTAGATATGCTTTCTGGGAAAACATATATCAGCTTGGTAAAAATCTAAAATTTGAGCTTATTAGCACACAGGGCAAAAAGAGTAACACAATGATGTATGTAAAATTTTTTGCCCGAAGATGGGAGCAAAACATTTCATCAGATGAGACTGATTTCTTTTGTGAGGTTTCAGAGTAATTTTTACATGTGTCAGTAGCGTCTGTCAATAAAGGACACTAAATAATCCCCAAGGCTCTAATGACTGTTTCTATATTAATCCTTGGTAAATGTTAAAGATAAGCTCCTGATATGAAGAGCTGACTCATTGGAGAAGACCCTAATGCTGGGAAAGATTGAAGGCAAAAGGAGAAGGTAGCAGAAGATGAGATTGTTAGAGACCATCACCAAACCAATAGACATGAATCTAAGCAAACTCAGGGAGATAGTGAAGGACAAGGGAGCCTGGAGGGCTGCAGTCCATGGGGTTGCAAAAAGTCCTACATGACTTAGCGACTGAACAACAACCACACTGAAAGCAGTCATTTGGGAAGGAGAGAGTCATGTAGTTGTTACTTTACAGTGATCTAACTTAATAAAGAGATACAGCATTTAAATACTGGAGGAGAAAATTTTCCAGCACAGCCAGTTGTTTGTCTGTTTGTTTTCTAGATTTTGAACAGAATTGGCTCTTCAGAAATTTTTTTAGTTGTTAAATATAAATGTATTTATTTTAATTGAAGGTTAATTACTTTACAATATTGTATTGGTTTTGCCATACATCAACATGAATCCACCACAGATATACACGTGTTCCCCATCCTGAACCCTGCTCCCTCCTCCCTCCTGGTACCATCCCTCTGAGCCTTCTCAGTGCACCTGCCCCAAGCATCCAGTGTCATGCATCGAACCTGGACTGGCGATTTTAAAAGTAAAGTTGAAATCATCTGATCAAGTTCTATGATATGGAGCTAGATCTGAGGCAGAAAGTTTCTTCCCAAGAAGAAACAGAGTAACTGCTTCAAGATGAAGATACCAGTCTCCTCCAAGAATAGAAATGTGAATAAAAGGTAGAGACCCCAGGTAGCATCAAGAGAGAGCCGCCTGCTTTATCAAGGAACACAAAATATGAACTAAAGCTGCTGCTAAATCGCTTCAGTCATGTCCAACTCTGTGCTACCCCAGAGACAGCAGCCCACCAGGCTCCCCCCGTCCCTGGGATTCTCCAGGCAAGATTACTGGAGCGGGTTGCCATTTCCATCTCCAATGCATGAAAGTGAAAAGTGAAAGTGAAGTCGCTCAGTCGTGTCCAACTCCTAGGGACCCCATGGACTGCAGCCTACCAGGCTCCTTCGCCCATGGGATTTTTCCAGGCAAGAGTGCTGGAGTGAGTTGCCATCACCTTTTCCGACATAATGCTAGATACTATGCTAAATGTTTTAGGTGCACTATATTACATGTTTTTATGGCAACCCCCAAAAGATGTGTTATCATGTCAATTTTCCTCACAAACTGAGGTTTAGAAAAGTTAAATGAAATAGTAAGAGACACCATTGCTATATATTTGCCATATAAATTATTTTTTCCTTGAAATAATACTACAGTCAGTGTTCAAGATGAAATTAGCCAAAGAGGATTCAGTGAATAAGTATGATATCACCATATTAGTTTAAGAGAAATAACTGTTTTCTTAATTAAATCTCTTGCTCACGCTCAGTCTCTAAGTTGTGTCCAGCTCTTTGTGGCTCTGTGGACTTTGTCTGCCAGGCCCACCTGTCTGTAGGATTTCCCAGGCAAGAATACTGGACTGAGTTGTCATTTCCTTCTCTGGGGAATCTTCCCAACCCAGAGACTGAACCTGAGTCTCTTGCATTGACAGGCGGATTCTTTACCACAGATCCACCAGTGAAGTCCATCTTTTAAATAAACACGCCCCTCTAAATTGCATCAGAGTACTTCATTCCAGATTTTATTGTTATAAACAAGGTTTTGGTTACTTTTTGGTCATATCAGCGTATTTTGATACATAGTAAAACATCCTTTTTAAGTGAAACTCTTTATCAGTTTTCAAAACAAACAAAAAAGACAGTAGTAATATGAACTTGTTATAATATTCCTGATGAGCCTTTGCTTCAAGTTTGGCTCTATTCTTCTTGTGCAATATTTGATTCTATTTTTCTTCAAATAGTTCTCTTTGAATAGTCTCTAAATTATTTTTTTTTCTCTTTTGTGAATCATAAGTATGTTGTGGTCCTTTATACAAATTAGAGCTTCCAAGGCACTGTCCATTTTTCTTACCAAAATGAAATTGTGTTTGTTTCATTTCATTTGCTTTAAACTATATCATCATGTAAGAACCAAATAGTCCCTGGGTATTATTTTCTCAAAATGATAATAAAATCTTATAAGGGCAAAAAAACGCATTTTATTGGGATTAGTTAACTAAAAACTAATAAACCCACTCAAATAAATAAACATACAAAACAAAGGGCATAGTCTTTGAACTTTTCATCTATTTTTTTTCAGGGTATAGATATCATACATCATTGATAGGTCTCAATATGTAACATTTCTCCATTTACATGGAGACTGGCAGTTTTTAAAAATACAACAAAAGATAGCAGTCTAACTTTTAATTAAAAGATTAAGAGTAAAGATACATATATTTCCTCAATGATTTAATGTTAACTTGTATTTTTCATCAGGAATGAGCTTCACATTTGCCCACAGGGAATTACACTGTAAAATAACATAAACAATTATCAAGAAACTTTAACAGTAACATTGGAGAGAATGACTCTCCTTAAAAGCTAATTATACATTGTCAGAAATTCTGTAAAGTGAAATAAGAAAAATAGAAAGAACACTGGACTGGGAGTCAAAAAGAATTATTTTCTCTCAAAGCTCTGTTCTTGTGCCAAGCTCATTGAGTAAGCTCCTTAACCTCTTTAGAATTAAATCTTCTTATATCAGAATAAGAAATTTACATTTGCCCAACTGAATTGTTTCAACGGCAAGACGAAATAATCAACATGAAAGCATTTCCAAAGTCAGAAGTCTTCAATGAATGTAAGTAAAATACTAGCAGACTTATTGTTTCCCATAAAAATGGATTTGAAAGCACTTAAATGCTCAGAAGTAGTTTTAATTTCCCCAACTCTATTTTCCCCTAAAACTTTGTAACCTAGATTTTCTTAATAAAACTTAAATGTAAACATTCAGAGTTAAGGGTGGGGTATAAATGGAAAAAAAATTAAAAATAATCTTGCAAAATTAAGAAATCAACTCATCCTACTTCTTAGATTAAATGGTTTCTGTTAGTACATAAAGACATTGAAAGAAAAATTTCCCCACACTTCTGTTTTTACTCAGAAATGACATTAAGTGGTTTCAACACATATTTATATGAGTTTTAAATTGATTCTATGTGCTATACTGAGCTGGATTTAATGGAAGAAGATTGACTGACTGATCTGCCTGTCTAAGGCATCTGAAATCTTCTGGTAAATATTAATATTTACAAAGAAAAGAATTGCCTTTGTTTTAATGAGTTTTATATACATGACATCAGAGTAGCTCTCTTCAAGCGTGTCTATTTGTCACTAAGTCAATTGTCCCTTTATATGGTAAAAAGCTGGTGGATTTTACTACTCATTAGAGGAAATAGTCTTAAAGAAGATAGACTCCCTCCTACACTCAATTAAATTGTCATTTGAAAGCCAGTAATGTAGCCAAATCATTTACACTAGCTATATCCTTTATTTTCAGAAGAAGGTTGGAAACTTCAGTGACCCTTAGAATCAGATAAGCTTTTTATGTAATTGAGACAAGCAATATTCCATTTTTAATGGCTAATACCCAGGCAGACTGAAAGGCATTTTAGAGAAGGAATCTCCTATATAATTAAAAGGAGATTGGTACTGCAAAAAAAAATCTATGGATTTCATTTGGAAATTCTATTAGTACATAAATACAAAACTATATGTAAATATATATTGAGAGAGATATTTACATTTCAAGTAAACTGATACTATGTGAGTATTGTAACAGAACTAATTGAACAGATAAAAAGATTTATCTGTGAATTTGGAAGTTAACTTCCAGGGAGAGTTAACAGGACATTTTTTTTTTTTCAGGAGTTAGATAATGAACAGTTAAAGATAACTGACACTTCTTTGCTTAAAAAAATAAATTGTAAGATATTTAATAGCTTTGAAGTGTAACCGGATAATCTCAGACAAAAGAATACTTCAGATAAACTAAAGCAGTCTGCTTAGGTTTTCTATCTTCTGTTAGAAATCCCACCACTTCCTCCAGGTAAGCTTGTTTAGTCTTGTAGTCCTAAACAATGAATTTAATTACGTTATGTATTCATTAAGTAAATATTTATGTAAACCCTGCCACAAAGTGCTATGCTAAATTTCAAGCATATACATGGCCAACAGCAGTCATGGTTCAGCAGTTTCCTTGCTGTGTTCCTGTTTCCCTTGGTTTGAACTTCAACTCTGCCATGGTAAAATTATTTTTAGTCTACTCTTTTCTTTCCTCAAAGACATCATTTTTTCTTGATTATTATAAATCTTCAATCTTAGATGCTAGCTATCCTTCCTGTTCAGTTTATTGCCCCTTTTAGTCAATTCAGATATTTTCATATTTCCCCATCATCAGCTTCTTCATTAATTCTCTGCTTCATCCCTTCCCTGATGTCTAAAATCATTCACTGTTGGAAATCAAGGACCACATCTTCCTTTTCATCTGAATTTGGATGTACAACCGTATCTCTGGCAAGGACTCTCTTGATAACACTTACTTTCAGATGACTGGAGTTGAGCACACACATGACTGAGTCAATTCAGAAAATAAAACATATTTAAAGTAGTGTTCTTTTTTTCTACAAGCTGCTCTTGATAATTGATTTTCATGGAATACACTGGTTCTTTAAAATGTTCTACAATTCATAATAAATCTATTTCTTACTTGTTAGGAAACAGTTTAGACCTTTTTACTGCAAGTTGTTTCCATATGCTTTCTTTTAAAAAAAATGTAATTTCACATTTTACATTTGAAATTCTTGGAATATTTAAAGTTTGTTAGCTACACAGGCATGTCCGATTCTTTGCAACACCATGGACTGTAGCCCACCAGGCTCCTCTGTCCATGGAATTCTCCAGCCAAAGGATACCAGAGTGGGTAGCCATTCCCTTCTCCAGGGGGTCTTCCTGACCTAGGGATTGAACCCTGGTCTACTGAATTGCAGGCAGATTCTTTACTATTTGAGCCACCATTGAAGCCCATTTAAGGTTTAATTCAAATGTAAATTTATAGCCCATTTAGAGTTTGATTCAAATATAATTAAACTCTATATTATTATTGCTATTTAATTTTTAGAACTGCGTACATAATGCTGAGATAATAGTTATTTTCCAGTTCACAGCATATTGTCATTGGTCCATGTGTAACCTCTTTTATTTACTTTTATTTTTTATCCTTTATTCTCAATCCCCTTCCCTCTCCTGCCTTATCCCACTCATTCTAATGTGTTTACTATAAATTCATGAGTGTGAATATTTTCTTATAAAGCATATAGAATTATTTTGAGACTTTAAATTTATGTAAATGTCAATGCTTAAAATTTCCTTTCCCAAATAGCCTTCCAAAACTTTTCATTAAGAAGCTTTGTGATTTTTGCCAGTTTCATAGATGTGATTTCTCATTTTATTTGAATTTATCTGGTTACAAGCGAATTAGAGCATCTATTTATAGTAGTTTAGTAGTAGTTTGTGGCTCAGTCGTGCCCGACTCTTTTGCAACCCCATGGACGGTAGCCTACCAGGCTTCTCCCTCCATGGGATTCTCCAGGCAAGAGTACTGGAGTGGGTTGCCATTTCCTTCTCCAGGGGATCTTCCCGACCCAGGGATTGAACCCGGGTCTCCCGCATCGCAGGCAGACGCTTTAACCTCTGAGCCACCAGGTTAATTATTCAGATTTTCTACTTTGAGGATTTTCTTTTGATACATTTGACTGTTTCTCAGTTTTTAATTTTAGTTCTTTTTAACAGATGATTTAATGATATTCTTTGTATATTATTGATATTGATTCCTTGTTTGTCTTAGACATTTTGAATAAATTTTCCATCTCCATTAATTTTAGTTAAACATTTTTATTTAAAATTCCTTGTTTATCACCAACATTTTAAAATAATGCTCCTAGTCTGTCAAGTGTATCTTAATTTTGTTTCAATTTTCTTTTGTTGAACTAAAGTTCAGGATTTCAATATGGCTAAACCATTAATTTCTTACCTTATAATTTTTATTGTTTTTGTTTTTAGATCATAAATATACTCTGCTATGCTTTTTATGTCACATTTTTATATGTCATATTTAGGCATTTAATCCATCAAAACATTTATACATAGTATAAGGTGAGGGTACCATAGTATAAGGTGAGGGTACCATAGTATAAGGTGAGGGTACCTGTATATGGTGAACCAGCTTCCCTGGTGTTATGTAACAATTTATTCTTTCTCTGTTGATCTGAAGAATGATACTTTGTTCTGAACAGATGATTCTCCTCCATAAAAGTATAATCGTCCGTCCCTGAACTTTGCTGTTCAGTTGTCAAGTCGTGTTCGGCTCTGCAACCCCAGGGACTGCAACACACCAGCCTTCCTTGTCCTTCACTATCTCCAAGAGTTTGCACAAACTCATATCCGTTGAGTCAGTGATCCCATCCAATGATTTAATCCTCTTGATGCCCCATTCTCCTCAGCCCTCAACTTTTGCCATGAAAGAAAGTGAAAGTGAAGTCGCTCAGCTGTGCCCGACTCTTTGCAACCCCATGGATAGTAGCCTGCCCCAAGCTCCTCTGTCCATGGGATTTTCAAGGCAAGAGTACTGGGGTGGATTGCCATTTCCTTCTCCAGGGAATCTTCCCAACCCAGGGATCGAACCCAGGTCTCTCATGTTGTAGACAGACGCTTTACCATCTGAGCCACCAGGAAGTCCCTTACAGCAGCAGCCCCCAATCATTTTGACTTCATGGGCTGGTTTTGTGGAAGACAATGTTTTCACGGATCCAGGTCGGGGGGTGGTTACAGGATGACTCAAGCATCACATTTTTTGTGCACTTTATTTCTATCTTTATTACATCAGTTCCACCTCATATGATCAGGCTTAAATCCCAGAGGTTGGGGCCTCTATTTTATAGCATTCCTTGACTACAGTATGCTAATTATCCCCTGCAATTTTTCAAGATGACTTAGTTCATTTTTTACTGTTATTCTTCCATGTAAATAAATGTGACTTTTGAAAAGTTCTTCAAATAAAAATAAAACCACAGGAATTTATGGAGTAAATAGGGAAAACTGGCAAAAAGTTTTTTGAATGGTTCTTTTGAAAAGTTCTTCGAACAAGAACAAAACCACAGGAATTTATGGAATAAATAGGGAGACGTTTTCAAGATTAAGTCATCTATTCATGAACATTATATAGCTCTTCTTTAATAACAATCTTAATTTATCATCTTGAATGAATGTTAAATTTTTCAATATAATGATTATAGAGATACAAATGCTAATAAGCATGTATATGTAATGATCAAGGAAGGGAAGGGAAGGGAAAGTAGCTCAGTCATGTCCGACTCTTTGCGACCCCATGGACTTTATAGTCCATGGAATTCTCCAGGCCAGAATACTGGAGTGGGTAGCCTTTCCCTTCTCCAGGGGATCTTCCCAACCCAGGAATCAAAGTATATACTATTTCTTATATGATTCTATGTATTTTATCAATGAAATTACAAAAGAGAGTCATCAATTATAAGTGAAGATAAGAAATAGGTGTTAGAGATTGAAAGAAAAAAAAGGAACTGGGAAAACTTTATTTGGTAAGTGGAGAACGTGGTTTTGTTTTGTTCTATTTTATTTTGTAGATAAGTTTTCAAATATCAAAAGACTATTACATGGATAAGACTTTCAACTGTTTATGTGTAATTCTGGAGGTTGGACAAAAACTGCCTACATTCTAGAATTTACTTTTATGTGAAGAGTGTTCTCTATTAAGAGTTTAAAAATAAAAGAAGTTTTCGTTGAGTTAGTGAGATTAGGAATGTTCAAAGAGGACATCATGCTGTTTTGGAATATATAAGGTATGACATAGTATCAGTGCATACATGGGTTAAGGCTTCGACTAAAATTTCTGAAAATTCTTGAAACTTTAGAAATATAATTCTAGAATATAATAATGAAGTGTTTTCTTTTAAAATTGAAATAATTGTGCACTACTTTTGTTGCCCATGCAAATTCTGTTGTTTGACCAACAGTGGTTGTGTTGGTATTAATAGAATCATCTTGTTATGTAATCAAATAAAATTATTTTTAAATAATTTATATCATCTATTACCATCAATTTCTCAGGTAAATGTTTTAACACAAAAAGAGAAAAAGGACAGTTGGTATAAAAGGAATCTCTTATGTTCTCATTTCTCTAATAAAACTATATCGTGAACAGGCATTTGTCATTTTACTAGCTGGGTCTAGGAACAATATGCCAGAGAGAATGTGGGTTGGAGACTTGTGTGAAAGTCTTCCTGTGATTTAGAACAGAGTCAGTGTCTTTGTCCACTTGGGTTACTATAACAAAAATACCATAGACTGGGTTACTTAAACAGCAGATATTTATTTCTTACAGTTTGAGAGGGTAGGAAATTCAAGATCAGGGCCCAGGTAGACTCTGTATCTAATTGAGAGCTAGTGTTGTCTTTTTGCTTTTTCCCCATGTGGCAGGAAAGAGAGTGAAAGAGCTCTCTGTGGTCTCTCTAAGTCTTTTAAAGAAGTAATTTTTTAGAGCAGTATTAGTTTCACAGCAAAACTGAGAGTAAGATACAGAGATTTTCCCATATACCCCATCACCTACTTGTCATACTGGTGACAAGTAATTAATAATTAATGTTATTAACATTATACATTTGTTACCAAGGATGCACCTACATTGACATCGTAACCACCCAAACCCCATGGCTTACTTTAGGGTTTAGTCTTGGTGTTGTACTTTCTATGGAATTAGACAAATGCAAAAAGATATATAACTATCATTGTAATATCATATGGAACATTTTCACTTGCCTGAAAATTCTCTGGTTTCTGACAACTCATTAATTTACCCGCCTTGCATCCTTGACAATCACCGTTGCTATAGTTTTTGCCTTTTCCAGCATTTCTTGTAGTTGAAATCATTCAATATGTAGCCTTTTCAAATTAGCTTCTTGATACAGTAATATGTATTTAAGGTGCCTGTATGTCTTTTCATCACTGGATAGCTCGTTTCTTTATAGCACTGAATAATATTTCATTGTTTGGATGCACCACAGTTTATTTATTCCCCTAGTAAGGAACATCTTTGTTGCTTTTAAATTTGGCAATTATGAATAAAGCTGCCGTAAGCATCCATATGCAGGTTTTGCTACAGACACAGTTTTCATCTGTTCTAGGTAAGGGACACCATTCCTGGATCATATGGTAAAATACTTTTAATTTTGTAAGAAACTACAAATCTGCATTACAAAATGGTTGTATCATTTTGTGTTCCTATCAACAGTATATGAAAGTTCATGTTACTCTACATCCTTTTCAGCATCTGGTGGTGGCAACATTCCAAATATTGGACATTGTAATAAGGATATTGTGGTATTCCATTGTTGCTTCAACTTGCATTTTCTTGATAGTATATGTAGGACATCTTTTCCTCTGTTTATCTGTATATCTTGTTTGGTGAAGTGTCTGTGTAGGTGTTTGGCCTACTTTTTAGTTTGGTCATTGGTTTTGTTTTTATTATTAATTTCAAGAGTTCTTTGTATATTTTCAATAACAATTCTTTATTAGATTTTTCTTCTGCAAATATATTTTCCCTCCTTGTGGCTTGTTTTCTGATTCTTTTGACATTGTCTTTTGCAGAACCGACATTTTTAATTTTAATTATTATCAATTATTTGTTTCATGGATAGTGTTTTTTGGTTTTGTATGGTGTCTCTTTTGTAAGGGCACTAATCTCATTTATGACAGCTCCACCTTCATCAACCAAAGGCCTTATTTGCAGATACCATCACATTGGGGATTAAGCTTTAACATTTGAATTTGTGGGGACACAAACATTGTCACAGTAATCCACAAATTATACCCAGCTTAGCTTCATGAATAAATCCATCCTCCTATTTTTGTAAATAAAGTTTTATTGGAATATAATGTTCTTGGCCCCTTTCATGCTATTACAGCATAATTGAGTGTGTGTGATGGAGACGATATGCCCCACAAAATCTAGAATAATTACCCTCTGGCTGTTTACTGAAAAAGTTTTCTAATCTCTGTTTTAAAAAATGGACCTGAAAGATGAGCAGATGTTGCACAATCTAAAACTGTCTGCCATGGATAGGAATGAACAGTGTTGATATTGACTTACATGTTTTCAACTTACATGGCCCAATATTGCTAATATTTATGGAACACTCACTATATAGTACATTTGCCAAGCATTTTATATCTTTGTCTCATTTAATAATTATAAAGGAGAAATTAAGGCTGAAGAACAAAGTTAGGACTTGGAACCTAAGTTTTATATGATTCATGCTCTTATTCTTTATGTTAATATCTGAGGCTTAACCTAATAATAATCATGTCCAAACGTCATCTGCCCAGGCTCAGCTGACAACTTTGGCTCCCCAGATGTAGAATTGTATCAGCACTACTTTTTAAAATAATCTTAAAGTTATTTAGGCCACCAGCGGAAAAGGATAGCAGAATTAACCAGAAGGGAGGATGAATTAATTGCAAGGCAGATCATATTGCCAATTCTTGACAGAAAGGATAGAGTTATTTTATCTGCAATTTTCAGTGTAGAGATGATGCTTGAGTGAAGAGGAGCTTAGAGTATACTGCTTCAATTATCTGACTGAGGGAGGACAATTCAGTTCATAAGACCTAAGTGCCAATTAGCTAAATGAGAAACTCAAGCATGATACCCGGTATTTAGGCAGAAAGAGGCTCAGAAAAGCAATAGAGCTCTGCAGCTGTAGGCTGATCTGCAAGGACAACAACACCTGGGAAAGATATGACCCATTGAAGACAGTGTTGCAGGTTGTTAGGGCCTGAGTAGGGTGTTTGAGAAAACAATGCAAACCTTTTAAAGGGAATCTATAAATAAGGTTCTATTTGAACATAGGGGACATTATTTTTGATAATACTATGTTGAAAGACATTTTGATATTCCACATGTTCAGTTTCATATTACACCTTAGGTAAATTTAAAATTCTTTGTTAACAAAAAGACTGATCTGGTTATGAAAATTTCAATTTTTAAGTCTAAGAAATTAATGACAGCTAAACTATTAACTTTCCAAATCAAAATCTTAGTGACTAAACCAAATAAATGCAATTGCCTAGTTTACATATACTATCTGAATCTCTGTAAAAGTTATTTTGTAAGTACATTCAACTACATCTTACCCTCCTGAATACATATAACTATGCATTACTTATTTTTGATCCTCCATAGTTCCTATTAAACATCAATGCATGTGGTAGGTATTCGGCAAATACTTACAGGAAGGATGAACGGATATTTGGAGAGATGAATAAGTTTTCCCAGGAAGATGAACCTGGAAAAATTAAAGCCCAGATCATTTACTTTTGAAAGAGAAAGGAATGGGAGGGTTGGGACTAAATGAGGAAGAAACTATCACATGACTTAAAAACAGATTGGTGAGTAGTACCAAAGATGATGAACACAAATGTGGTGATATTCACTGCCATTGCTATTATCTCTGTAATGCTTCTCAGTGCACAGAGCACCATATCATTAGAAAGGTTTTTAGATATTTTCTGAACCCTCATCTTAGTGTAATTTTGCACCATGTTCTACAACTAGAGTTGTTGAACCTGAAAGGAGCCACAGGGGTCCCAAGATTTCTGGTGTCTTTTCCTTAGAGAAGTAATGAGTGTACTGAAATTTAGTGAAAAATGAAATTAAGTGGTTCAGTGCCTAACTGGAACTTAGTAAATTAGTACAGTGACTCATGCTGAAGTAAAGCAGTAATTTTACAAAATAATTCCTGAATATAAATTTTCACTTGTCAACTCTGAAATGCCCGATGGCTTAACTTTACTGTAGACTTATTAGTTAAAACATCCCCATCATTTGTTATGAAGGTAATGCAAGGATAATATTAAAATGTGCCTGTCTCCTTGTTGCAAATGAAACAAAAGATGTGGTCCCTTGAGATTTGCTGGAGACAATGTTGAATGATATATTTTATAAATTAAATCTTTACTACATCAAAGTGTCAGTCACTCAAGCATTTATTTAATTTTCTGATATCCAGCAGACAAGCTCTTCCATTATTGTCCCAGGATGCATATTTGTTGCATGAATAAACTCATTTTTTTTTTTTTCCTGTAGGTCCCAACCTTGTTCCTAGGATGTAGGGTATTCTTGAGGGAAATTCACATTTTTCATGCAAACTAGTTTTTAAATTCCATTTACTTTTATATATCACTTTATTGAATCATATTAATCTCTATATCTAAATCCATGTATGGTCTTAGAGAAGTAAACCTAAAGAATTTACAAATATTACATAGCAATGGTGGAGTAATTTATGAAGAACTATCTATATTTCATGCTCTATTAGATGCCCAAATGTGAAGAATGGTTGAAAAATTGAAAAACCATATTAACTGCATTTGAAAGTTTATGTGTTAGGAAGATTAAGGCTATAAATATCTGTATTATACAAACAAATGATGTACATTCTCTGAGAAATATGATTCAAATTCAAGGAAAATGATAAATGAGAGAGACCATATTGAAAAGGACGAATTTAATTCCAGCATCATGAGGTATCTGAAGATGGTAATACCCACCCTACCTCCTCCATGATCATAGGAGAAGAGGAAATGTCTGAGTCATGAAGTTTTAGCATGCAAGGAGTATTTGGGGAACAGCATGAGGATGCTTAGGGCAAATGGTAGGGTTTGAAGTTCTATGTTTTATTTGGTAAAAATGGAAGCCAGTAAGTACTGTGGACAATGAAGCAACATAAGTTAAATTGTGTGCTTTCGGATGATTTACTCTATAGAGATTTGGGAGCAAAAAGACAAAAATCTATTGACTCTAGGAAGGTAATGTTTTTATCTTTATGGTTCACTATGATACTTCTGTCACGTAGATCTTAATATGTGCCCAATAGCTTTTTCATTGAATGAATGAATCAATTTACTGATTTGGGGAAGGTTAGGAAAGAAAAACGAACTTTTATTTGAGATGCTCCTAAAGTTCATTGGAACAAAGGTGCAATTGCACAAAGATAGGATATGAGGGAAGCAGCCAGGCTTTTGAATAAGAATGTTTTCAAAGGGTTTTGTTTTTTTTTTTTAGTTCCTGGATTGTTTTTCGTTAAGTTGTCCCTGGGCTTTCTTCAGTCTCTAATAATAAATAGACAGGTAATAATTTAAATTAAATAATTAAAGCAGTGAGCTCATATCATGTAATTCTGTGTAATATCAGTAACTGGAAAAAACTGAGATTCATAAAAGGCTTCACACAGAGGGCAAGTGAAGTCAGCAGGTGTTTTAGAGGTCCACATCCAGGGAAAATAGATGAGATAATAGTAACCCAGAGAGAAGCAGGAAGATGGATGATAAAACTATTACTTCAACAAGGCCTGCTCCCTCCATAGCTATGCAGATAGATGAAAGTCATCTGATGTAAGTAGCAAGCTCTGACTTCGGTCAGAGGCATGGCTGCCTTAAGCGACTATAAACCTTGCTAGCCATGTAGCGTGTAAACCTGAATTAGAGAGATCCCATAAATGGGTCAGAAAGAGGGAGTGTTAGCTATGGAAGAATGGTGAGCTGTTGAATCTAAATTTTACCTTCATGATAAACAGCACTTAAAAAAATTAGCTCCATTTTTCCCCTTTCTTTGCCTGAAGGAAGAAAACATAGAAAGTATAAAATACGTTTTATTCTCTGTTTCACTTGCTATGTTTATACTGAAAAATTCTTAAAAACAATGGCAAGATAAATGACCAATTTGCACAGTGACAGCATTCTCCAATATACTTCATTAAATTCTTCCTTTTATTATTTGTCACTGTAACATAACATTTCTATACCTTTATCTACATTTTAAGGGATGGAACAAACTAAAATCTAGGCCTTCAGCAAGCATTAGCATTCCTCTCTAAGGACAAAGGTTATTTCCTTACCTCCATCTAAGAAGTATGGAATATGAAATATATATAAAAATCAAGATCAGAATTTGTAATTCTAGAATTATTGAAAAGCTAGTTGAGTAAAAGGTCACATTTTAACAGACATTTTGGGATATAATATGGTTGAGCTGGTTTCATTTCCTTTTTCATAAGTTGAAAAATCTAAAGGGTTTATTTTAAATTCAGGTTGCATCTCTACTTTTGCTTGGAGTTTATTATAGCTGAAAGACTGGGTTTTTCACTTTTTTTTTTACTTGAAACATGCATGAATAGTTTCTGATTTCTTCTCATCCAGATATTAAAGAACAATTTTAGGAAGGACCCAACTTTACTGCATTGCATCCTCAAGTTTCCTCTCCTCTCACTTCTCTTACAGAGCTCATCCAAAATGTACATTCATGATGTTAAATACCACTTGGCAATTTTAGTTTGGTTGGAATAGAATTGCAGAATTTTGCATTTTTTAATTGTGAAAAAAGCAGATAGATATCTACACTTTTTTCCTGCATGTCTAAAAATGCATCCGATTTTTCAGCAAATATTTAGTTCCTTTATTCCAGATAGCAGAAGGCATGAACCCAAAGGATGGACTACAGAGGAGGTTCTGTGTTGTAAGTTAATCTCCTGTGGAAGCTATATCTAGGAGGGTTTTCCTAATTCCATTCTATTTCCTAGAGGCAACCATCATATGACTTCACAACTTGCACAGCACTGAGAGGCTCAGATAGGAAATATAACTTTTCTAGAAACTATGCTCTGTTCCAATTACAAAGCCATTTGTCAATTACTGGTTAGTAAAGACATTATGATTTTCTCCAGTGTTGCTGCTGAACCTTAAAAAGAAAAAGTACATTTTGGATGATAATTTAATGGTGAATCAATATATAAAGTCAAATGTATTGCTTCCATCTTCATAATCTCTGAATTAATGCATAAAAAGAAGAAAAAAGTTTTTGTAAATATATATACACACACACACAAATACAATTTGACAAGGTCTTGAAATGTCACCATTTCCTTCTCCAGGGGATCTTCCCAACCCAGGAATCAAAACCGCAGTTTTTATGTCTCCTACATTGGCAGGCGGGTTCTTTACCAACTAGCGCCACCTGGGAAGTCCTAGTAGGTTACAGTCCACGGGGTCACAAAGAGTCGGACACAACTGAGTGACTTCATCTCACCTCTGAAATGTCAAAACCCAGATTCTGCTTTGGACTTAAAATTCATCAAAATATTTTCAACAAATAAATAAAAGTAGAAAAATCTAATAGTATAATGCATAGCCAAAAATTTAAGAAATTTCAAACATAAAAGGTATTTTCCTTTATTTTTTAAAAGAGATAAATAATCAAATTGGTTTTGATCAGTGTACCTACTAATTTTGATCTTTTGCACTGAGAATGATAAAAATATTGGAACAGTAGCAATCTAGGGAGATTATGCAGCACATGGTCAGAAATTCTATGGATATTCTCTTTTCCTGAATATTAATCAATCATTTCAACAGAATATAAAAACTTTCAACCCTGAGGCATAGGTATAAAGCAGATGACTTTCTCAGTTCCTCCTAGCCCTTTGATTCATATGGAACAATTTAAAAATAATTTTTCTCAAATGCCCTTGAGCACATAATATTATTCTAGGATGAGTCATCTTCATTTGTTGCCCTCTAATACTGTCATTACAGAAATAGCACGGGTAATGGCATATCTGAAATACTAAGCAAAAAATATTTATATGTTATACATATTTCATTATATATTTGCATAATTTATCTTGTGTGTTAACATTTTATATGTTTAATTATATGTATACACATTAGTTAAAATGTATATATAAATATTCATGTTGACCATTCTTATATACTTATTAGAAATCATGTTCTTTTTTATTCCAATGACTATAATTGTACTATGTTCCTGTATGTTTTTGTATAAATCATGTAATCACTCCATTTCATATACCATTTTAAAAGGTAATGATCCCCTTTACATTCACCATCCAACTTAGCAACCGTTCATTAAATATCAAATTTTTTGTTCACCCTGTCATTTTTTAAGTACTTAGAAAATTATAGTTTTTAGCCCTCAACAGCTTATATTAGTGGTGGGTTAATTTGGTATATAGTAAAAATAACTACAAATAAGAATGAGATTCAAATGAAGAGTGGAGTACTGATAAAATTTAACTGGAGCACTTAGCTTTGTAAAGGAGTTTCTATTTGAAGTGTGTATTGAAAGGTGAATATAAATCTGGCAGCACTGTAGTAGATGAATCAGGGAATCAAGAAATGGGAAAAATTCATGCTGAGTTAGAGATGTTCATAGGGCATTCATGTGAAAATGTCAAGGTAAATGGTAACTGAAAATCAAGAAATAGGCCACATCTAGTAAAGATAACTCAAGAGTTAGCAAGATATAACTAAAGAAGAAAAATGTTTCCCAGGTAGAAAAGATGTCAATTAAACTTAAAGATGCTGAGGGTAGGGGCTTAGGAAAATGATTATAATTCCCAAGTGGAGGGAAGAATCACTTTAGGTGACTGAAGAGATGTCCATGAAGAGAAGGCATTTAAACTTATCAAAGACATTGATAGCAAGACTGTGGGGAAACTGTTGCTTATAAAATCAAAATAATGATAATTATTTGTTGAGTTATTATTGTATGCTAGTCAGTATTTCCAGCATCTTATGGAAAATAAGTTTATATATTCTAATTCTGGGAGGTAGATACTATTATTATATCCATTTTAAGATAAGGATATTGATTAAGTGTAACTTGCCTAATTCACCCTGCTAGGAAGAGATAGAAGAATAACTTGAATGGAGGCCATCTAGAATCAGAGCTCCAATTCTATAAATAAACCATTTTATATCTTTTACTTATTTAGTTAATAATTCCCAGTCCAGTCCAATCCAATTTTTTTAACAAAATTTTGAAAAGAAAATCAAATCCTTCTCTGAGTTACTTTGTACTCTGAAAGTGAAAGTTGCTCAGTCATGTCCGACTCTTTGTGACCCTGTGAACTATACAGAGCCTCTTGATGAAAGTCAAACAGAAGAGTGAAAAAGTTGGCTTAAAACTCAACATTCAGAAAACTAAGATCATGGCATCTGGTCTCATCACGCCTGGCAAATAGATTGGGAAACAGAGGAAAAAGTGACAGATTTTATTTTGGGGGCTCCAAAACCACTGCAGGTGATGACCTCAGCCATGAAATTAAAAGATACATGCTCCTTAGAAGAAAAGTTATAACCAACCTAGACAGTATATTAAAAAACAGAGACATTACTTTGCCAGCAAAGGTCTGTCTAGTCAAAGCTATGGTTTTTCCAATAGTCATGTATGGATGTAAGAAATTATAAAGAAAGCTAAGCACCTAGGAATTGATGCTTTTGAACTGTGGCATTGGAGAAGACTCTTGAGAGTCCCTTGAACTGCAAGGAGATCCAACCAGTCCATCCTAAAGGAAATCAGTCCTGAATATTCATTGGAAGGACCGATACTAAAGCTAAAACTCCAGTACTTTGGCCACCTGATGTGAACAACTGATCCATTTGAAAAGGCCCTGATGCTGGGAAGGATTGAAGGCGGGACGACAAGGGGACGACAGAGGATGAGATGGTTGAAGGGCCTCACCAACTCAATGGACATAAGTTTGAGTAAGCTCTGGGAGTTGATGATGAACAGGGAGGCCCAGCATGCTACGGTTCATGGCGTTGCAAAGAGTCAGACACAACTGAGCAATTGAACTGAACTGAACTATACAGTCTGTGGAATTCTCCAGGCCAGAATACTGGAGTGAGTCACCTTTCCCTTCTCCAGGAGATCTTCCCAATGCAGGGATCAAACCCAAGTCTCTCGCATTGTAGGCAGATTCTTTACCAGCTGAGCCACAAGGGAAGCATTTTGTACTCTGGGCCATCTTTATTGTCCTAAATAATGTTTAGACTTTATCACTCCCCTCCCCCTCTTCCTAACCACCAATCATGAATTGATTATTCTCAATGATGTGAGAAAATCTAGGCTCATTTATGTGATTTTTATAAAAATATGAAAAGTATTAAAATTAACCAGATTTTCTGGAAATTAATAATGTTGACAGAGTCAACATTTTCCAATTTGGGGATTTTCCACATAGTGTTTGGAAATGAATAAATAACTTGTCCATGATTTGGATTGAGGGGGATGCACATGACATCTCAAGTTTCTTGTTTGTAAGAGGCTATCATTGATGTGTCCTCTTCTTTTGAAACTGATACTGTGTATATAGTTACAAAACACATCTAATTCTATGTCACTTGATTTTGCTATGTTATTATATTATTATTGTTTCATATTCTTCCATTTTAATAAATGAAGTCTGAATACTTTGTCAGTATTTAGCTTCCTAAATCTCTTATTTGTATTCTCTTTATCCTAGGTTTTCTACTCTTATACTAACTTCTATCATTTTTGCTTTATTGAAAAGTTCTTAGAGCCTTGGGCTCTTCAGCCAGAAGTGTGATATGAAGCTGGAATATAAATAATACATCAGATCAACTTTACGAACTTCCACTCAATCTGGGCAAGTGACATTTACAATTTTAACAAACTGGAGGCATGGTGGAGAATGAGAGAATATCTGAAACAGGGTAAACTGCAGTTAGAAAATAGACCCAAATTCCTAAGGAAGTGTTACTTTTCATTTGACTAATCTATATAATTCAGGTTCACTGGAGGAACATTGCCTCTCAGATGCTAAAATACACATCTGCAAAATGTTAGCACAATCTGAGCAACGCCACTCTTGGAACCGTCCCTGATTCTTCTCATTTCTGCAGTGGTTTTCCTTCCAAAGAAGAACCAGTACATCAGATGTTGGAGTATTAAAATGTAGATACACTTGCCTTTTATTTTTATTTTTTAAATATAAATTTATTTATTGTAATTGGAGGCTAATTACTTTACAATATTATATTGGTTTTGCCATACATCAACATGAATCCACCACAGGTATACGATCAGCACACTGTGTTAACTTTCCCAAAGTGCTTTCTTTGGAAGAATAATTCCAGTAAATGATCTATAGAGGGACGAAAAAAGCACTGTCCTGTGACCAAACTGAGTTGAGAAAAATTGAGCCCTCCTATCTTCACGAAGCATGTTAGCATATAAAAGGATCCAGGAAATCGAAGACTATGGAACTTGTTCCTTCTGCTCAGTCTAATATCTCCCAAGCTGATCTGAAAATGAGAAATCATTTTCTACATAGTCTCATCAAGACAACTTTCTCTAAAATGGAGTTTTATTGATGGAACTTGTTGGGGTTTTTAAAATTTTTATTTTTACTTTATTCTACATTACAATACTGTATTGGTTTTGCCATACATTGACATGAATCTGCCATGGGTGTATACGAGCTCCCAATCCTGAACCCCCTCCCACCTCCCACCCCATATCATCTCTCTGGATCATCCCCATGCTCCAGCCCCAAGCATCCTGTATCCTGTATCGAACATAGACTGGCGCTTCGTTTCTTACATGATAGTAGTATACATGTTTCACTGCCATTCTCCCAAATCATCCCACCCTCTCCCTCTCCATTGGAGGCCAAAAGTCCGCTCTATACCTCTGTGTCTCTTTGTTGTCTCACATAGAGGGTCATCATTACTATCTTTCTAAATTCCATACATATGTGTCAGTATACTGTATTGGTGTTTGAGGTCTCTCATCCACCCCTAAAGAACATTTTGTGCAATGCTGCAGTCTCTGATTTGCCCTGTGCTTTCTGGCACAATAGGGATAAAAAGAAAAGTCATATTCTTCAGTATTTATGTATTATTCTTATAAATTCATATTTTAGTAATAAAAAATTGACAAATCTTTGCAAAGCATCAGAGAGGTAAATTTGATTTCTTCTAAAGGCACTGTGTTCTCATAAAGCTTTGATGGAAACTTGCAAGAGACACGGCATTTTATCAATGCCAATACCTTCACTAAAATCTAGGAAATGTAGTCTTCTGCAATTGATACTTATATTTTTACTTTTTGATGGAAGGATATAGCATTAAATGTCCGCTTCCAATTTCTTTGCAAAATTACCAATATTAGGCTAAAGACTAAACAATATATGCATTTACAGAAAAATAATAGCATATTTATTAGGTAAGTAATTTTATTATGCTTTGTATTACCAGTGTATATAGTGGAAGCTAGCAAAAAATAAAAAGTAAAAAATGGCAGTCAGTAATGTGGCGTGCGTGTGTGCTCAGTCATGTCCAGCTCTTTGCAACCCCATGGAGTGTAGCCTGCCAGGCTCCTCTGTCCATGGGATTTTCCAGGCAGAATACTGGAATGGGTCACCATTTCCTCCTCCAGGGGATCCTCCTTACCCGGTGATTAAACCCATGTCTCCTGTATCTCCTGCATTGGCAGGAAGATTTTTTTTTTTTTTTTTTTACCACTGAGCCACCTATAAGACCCGAATAATGTGGCACTAAGAAATTAAAAGCAGTAATTGTTGAGTATAAAATTGAACATATTGGCTGTGCCTTGATCCCTGATATAAAATCCAGATATCTTTAATTCATATTTGCTTATGAAATATAAATGCATGATCATTGCTGATAAGCACCAATGTCACCTGAAAACTGGTTTCTTCTATTTAAATCAATTAATATTAATATCTTCCCAGTAAAAGTATAAATAAAATTCTAATGGGTGATCAAACGTATTGATTCGCCCCCTAATCTTCCCTTTGTTTATCTGTTAAAGTTAAATCCCAACAGTTTTATACCAGTTTTGTGTAATGGTTCAGCTCAGTTCAGTCGCTCAGTCGTGTCCAACTCTTTGTGACCCCATGAATTGCAGCACACCAGGCCTCCCAGTTCATCACCAACTCCCGGAGTTCACTCAGACTCACGTCCATCGAGTCAGTGATGCCATCCAGCCATCTCATCCTCGGTCGTCCCCTTCTCCTCCTGCTCCCAATCCCTCTCAGCGTCAGAGTCTTTTCCAATGAGTCAGCTCTTCACATGAGGTGGCCAAAGTACTGGAGTTTCAGCTTTAGCATCATTCGTTCCAAAGAAATCCCAGGGCTGATCTCCTTCAGAATGGACTGGTTGGATCTCCTTGCAGTCCAAGGGACTCTCAAGAGTCTTCTCCAATACAGCAGTTCAAAAGCACCAAATCTTTGGTGCTCAGCCTTCTTCAACAGTCCAACTCTCACACCCATACATGACCACTGGAAGAACCATAGCCTTGACTAGATGGACCTTTGTTGGCAAAGTAATGTCTCTGCTTTTGAATATGCTATCTAGGTTGGTCACAACTTTTCTTCCAAGGAGTAAGCGTCCTTTAATTTCATGGCTGCAATCACCATCTGCAGTGATTTTGGAGCCCCACAAAATAAAGTCTGACACTGTTATGGTTTGTGCTAATAAAGCACTGGTCTTAAAGAGATGCAGTATATGAAAGTAACACGTCAGTCTTATATCTTTTCCTGAAGCAGAGTATAACAGTACCCATCATTTTAGGCAAATGTAATTCTGTCTGCTGCACTGGTGGGAGCCAAAAAGAAGCAATATGCCTTTTGAGTGAAATTTGTACAAACAGAAACGGGAACTCTTGTCTCTGTACTGAGGACGTTATCCCTTTCCTCTTTTTTTTTTTTTTTTTTAGATTTTATTTTTACTTTATTTTACTTTACAATACCGTATTGGTTTTGCCATACATTGACATGAATCTGCCACGGGTGTATACGAGCTCCCAATCCTGCATCCTCTTCCCACCTCCCACCCCATATCATCTCCCTTTCCTCTTATATGGCTTTAGCAAAAGAGTTACCTCTAATTAGCAATACTTCTGTTAGCTTTCTTGTAAAATATATCTCACTACATTCTCTCTGCTTTAAAAAAAAAAATGATACCACAAAGGTTAGGAAAGTATGATTTGAGGTATCAGAGTGAGTGGTCCTCACCCTAAGTGTTCATCAGGAGAGCTAAATTGCACCATCGCGTAGTAACCATGCAGTGATGGCCATTTGGCAAAAGTGCCACTCTGAATAGAGGGACCTCCCTGAAGGACAGCACTCAAAGTTGATTTCTGCATTGTAGTTTTATTCTACAAAACATGATGTATATTGGTTTAAAAAATGAGGAAAGGTTATAGAATATACCACAGAAAATACATCATGTACAATTAACCTTCCTGACTTATATTGTCTTGTTAATAAGAGTGATATCCTTGGTTTTTTCTTCATTAAATTGCTGTAGTCACTATGCTATGTAAGGACCAAATCCCACAACTTTCTTTTCTTATTTTCTGAGCCTCAATACTTATTAGAAGAGAGAAAAAAAAAGTAAAAAGCCTAATAAAGACAAAATTAAACCGCTTCTTACTTGCTCTTGATCTTTCACTTTATTTTCCATGTTCATTTCTTTATAAAGATAATCACAGACACACACACACAGACACACACACGCAGACACATCCTTGTAATAGAAAGAATGGGTAAAAACTCATATCTAAATACCAAACAATTTGGCTACTAAAGCTAAATTAGAACAGATGTTTGCAAATATTGGAAATAATTTTTATTTATATTTTGTGGCTTTTCATAAAAATTATAGATGTTAATGGTCTACATGTTTTGGAAAATATGGCAGTGAATTTAAAACACTTTTCAAAAATGTGTTTGCAGAGTATAGAAAGTAGATTAACTTTCCAGATATAATTTATGTATGTGTGTATATATATATATACATATATACATATATAGGGCTTCACTTATAGCTCAATTGGTAAAGAATTTGCCTGCAATGCAGGAGACCCGGGTTTGATTCCTGGGTTAGGAAGATCCCCTGGAGAAGAGAATGGCAACCCACTCCGATATTCTTGCCTGGAGAATCCTATGGACAGAGGAGTCTGCCAGACTACAGTCCATGGGGTCACAAGAGTTGGGCATGATTTAGCTACTAAACCACCACCATATATATACAAGGAAATTGTATGGTAATGAGATGTGTCATATGCATGACTGAAAACTTGTCTTTCACAAAACTTAGTTCAAACAAGAAGGCTATAAGTTTTGCCATAACCACTTAGTGTTTTCCTGTGTGTGTGTTTTATCATGGTCATCACTACTATGATCTCATGAATTATAGGTTAGAAATGATCTATTTCTAGATTTCCTGAATTTTATCTCTTCTTCCAAATTTCTTGATTCTGTGCTATTGATGTTGTGAACTCTTTATTTGACTGAAGTGAGAAATAAACATTTCAGATCCTCCTTCTGATGTTTTTATTGTCACTATCCCCTTACTGGACAAAATAATATTTATTTATAATATCCTGTGCATGTGTAGTATCCTGTACACATGCAGTTATTTTTCTAATAAGTTACTTTGGATTGTTTGTGCCCCTTTATTGTAGAAACCATTTTTTAGAGTCCTTCCATGCTCTTTTGCATTAAGAGTTTGTACCTGTCACCAAATTCCTCTTTCTGCTCCCCATTTTAATTAAAATATTTAGCAGAGGTTTTTTTTTCATCTGAAATCACTTTGACTGACTTTTACCTGATTTCATTTCAAAGTTAGTTTTGAACTCTCTTGTAAGTATTGTCTTCCAATTGAAAATCTGTAATTAATTATTTTCTCACTAAAACTATTCAACCAGATTTCTTAATAAGTTTTATTAAGTTACTAATGTAAATGCTCCATATTTATGTTAAAAACACAATCCTTACTAATTCAGTAAGTATTTACTAAGAGCCTAACATGTGCCAGAACTTAGGATAAGGCCTTGAACAAATCAGACAAAACCTTCTGTCTTTGTAGAGCTTTTATTTCTGCAGGGAAGGTAGACTATAATTAATAAATAACGAATCACATAGTACATTAGATGATTAGATTAGATGGGGAAAAAATTTCAGCCCAGTAGAAAGGATTCGGAATGCTGAAGCAGGAAAGATGATTTTGCAAATTAAATATGGGTGTCAGAGTAGCCTCACTGAGAAGGTGACGTTTGAACAAAGATGTGAAGGTGGACAGGGAATTATCCTCACAGCTATTGGTGGAAGGACCGTGCCCAGCAGGGGGCAGCAGGCAGTGCAACATCACTGGTACAGAAGAAGTACAGGAGAGGGAACACAGAGAGAGGTGAGAAAATCAGACCTGAGAAAACCCAGAGCAGGCCAGATCACTAAGTTTTAGGCTATTGTGAAGATTTTACATTTCTTCTTTTAAAAGACTGGGCAGAATACTGAATCTTAATCAGTATCATGGAAAATGCCTGGCTCCCAGCTCCATGATCCTTCTCCTACTGTCAGAAATTTCTCAGGGTAGAATATCACTATGAAAAGAATAACTTGATTTTTCAACTTATTGCTTTTCTTAGCTCCAACATCTTTCAGTACATGGAGTGAGAAAAAGGAAAAAGAAAGAAAGTTGTGAAGAACTGAAGAAAACTTGGATAAAGGAGCATGTGTTTCATATAGCTTTGTGCGATTTACTGGGATGAATTTTATATCGTTTAATCTTCAGAACACTAAAATGCAAACATTATTTGTTTTCATTTTAACAGAAGAGTAGAATGAAGTTCAGAGAGGTTGAATAAGTTTCCTAAAATGGCACAGCCAGCAAAGCCTCCTTTAAAATCAAGAGGAGAAAGCAGCATTATTAGTTCTGGTAAAAAAAAAAAAAAAAAAAAAATTACAAGAATATTAATGAAAGATAGGTAATGAGCATGTAAGAAAAGATAGAAAATCAGAATATAGAACTTTGCAATGTGTTAGGTCCGTGCTCTCCATCTTCTATACATCCAAGATTCAGTTCTAGTTTTAAAAGGGGGAATAAATAAACAAAAACTCAAGGCCAGTCCTATTTTTTGTTACCTCATCTTTCTAATGCATTCTGCCAGAACCCCAATTCTGTTGTTTTATCCCTCTCCAGTTTTTTGCACAAGTCTTGCTTCCAGAGTCTAATTGTATATTTGCTGAGTTGAAATGAAATGAAGCAATATTCTACTCTCCACTGGCTCCTTGGGTCTTTGCTTGTCTAAGCAACCCACTTCATTCAGTGCCTCCTATCTCATTAGACCCTCTGAGTCATGTTTTCCTGCTCAGACAAAGAACTTTTACTCCGCTCTTTGGGATTCAAGCATGAGCCTACTAAGTGCTGCTTGATTCATGGTTTCCATACAGTGCTCTTATGGTTCCATACAGTGCTCCTATGGTTCCATATAGTGCTCCTATGGTTCCATACAGTGCTCCTATGGTTCCATACAGTGCTCCAGATGGTTCAGGTTCATGGCTCTCTGCTTTGTTACACTTTGCCCTATTCTGGTGCATCTCTCTTTTTTTTTAACTTTTGTTTTATATTGGAATATAGTTGATTAACAACATTGTATTACTTCAAGGTGTACAGCAAAGTGATTCAGTTATACATATACGTGTATCTATTCTTTTTCAAATTCTTTCCCCGTTTAGGTTGTTGCAGAGTATTGAGCAGAGTTCCCTGTACTATACAGTAAGTCCTTGTTGGTTACCTATTTTAAATATAGCAGTGCTTCTTTCTAATTTTATTCTTTGTTTGTGCAGTTTCTTTCTAACTTTTCATACTGATAAGGCTTCATATCCTACCAGCAGCTCTCAGAGCATTTCCCACTATTTAATGAAAACCAACATTCTGCTCAAGCAGATTTAGGACTGGATCCTACACATTTGAAATGAAATCATTCTTGCCTCTGAACCTATTTCCCTTGTCACTAATAGGAAACACTGTTCATGACACCAACTCTTTCTTTCAGACTGCACGAGTCTTGCTTTTCTCTCAAAATCTTCACTGAATACTTCATTTAATGAATGTCTAGTGCATGTAATAGTTTATGCCATGCATGCTAATTTGCTCCAGTTGTGTCTGACTGTTTGCAACCCTATGGACTGTAGCCCTCCAGATGCCTCTGTCCATGGAATTCTTCAGGCAAGAATACTGGAGTGGGTTACCATGCCCTCTTCCAGGGGATCTTCCCTTCTCAGGAATGGAATCTGCGTCTTATGTCTCCTGCATTGGCAGGAGGGTTCTTTATCACTAGTACCACCTGGGAAACCCACATGTAATGTTTTACCACAGAATAAAAATCTGACTGCTCTTTTAATCTTTTTTTTTTTAAATGCTTATGTACCTTCTGAAGCATGTTTATCTCAGGATATTAAATATAGTTCCCTGTGCTATATAGTATGACCTTGTGGTTTATCTATCCTATATATATTAGTTACATATGCTAATCCAAAATCCCAGTCCTTCCCTGCCTCATCTTCCTCTCCCTTGGCTTGCAGAATGCTGTCCTCTATACCTGTGAATCTGTTTTTGTTTTGTAAATAGGTTTATTTGTGCCATATTTTAGATTCCACATATGTGATATTATATAATATTTGTCTTTCTCCTTCTGACTGACTTCACTTTATGTGATAATCTCTAATTGTATCCATGTTGCTGCAGATGGCATTTTCTGTTATTTTTATGGCTGAGTAATATTCAGTGGTCTATACGTACCACATCTTCATCCATTCATGTGTCCATCGATATTTAGGTTGTTTCTATGCCTTGGCTATTGTGAATAGTGCTGCTATGAACATAGAGGGTGCATATATACTTTTGAAGTATAGTTTTGTCTGGGCTGCCCTGGTGGCTCATAGGTTAAAGCATCTGCCTGCAATGCGGGAGACCTAGGTTTGATTCCTGGGTCTGAAAGATCCCCTGGAGAAGGAAATGGCAACCCTCTCCAGTATTCTTGCCTGGAGAATCCCATGGATAGAAAGCCTGGTGGACTACAGTCCACGGGGTTGCAAAGAGTTGGACACAACTGAGCGACTTCACTTTCACTTTCACTTTATCTGGGCAGATGCCCAGGAGTCTGATTGTTGGATCATTCGGTGATTCCATTTTTTAGTTTTCTGGAGAACCTCTACACTGTTTTCCATAGTGGCTACACCAGTTTATATTCCCATCAACAATGGAGGAAGGTTCCCTTTCTCTATGCGGTCTCTGGCATTTGTTATTTGTAGACTTTCTGATGGTGACCATTCTGAGTTGTATGAGGTAGTATCTTGTTGTTTTGATTTGCATTTTTCTAATAATTAGTGATATTGAGCATCTATTCATATGCTTCTTGCCCATCTGTATGTCTTCTTTGGAAAACGTCTATTAAGGTTGTCTGCCCGTTTTTGATTGGTTGTTTTTTGTGCTGTTGTTGAGTTGTGTGACCTGTTTGTATATTTTGGAGATTAAGCCTTTGTCTGCTGCATCACTCACAAATGTTTTCTTTTATCTGTGAGTCGTCTTTCGTATTTGTTATGGTTCCTTTGCTGTGTAAAAGTATAAATTTTATTAGGTCCCACTTGTTTATTTTTGTTTTTAATTTTGTTGCCTTGAGAGACTGACCTAAGAAACCATTGATACAATTTATATCAGAAAAGGTTTTGCCTATTCTCTCTTCTAGGAGTTTTATAGCATCATATCTTATGTAGATATTTGCTACATTTGTATGCCAAGGATTTCTTCTTTCTCTTTTGGTTATAGAAGTCACTTCTTGGAAGGAACACTCTTAGGTGGCCATGTGTGCTGACTTCTGATGTCAAACGTCTGCGTTCTTGATACTAGCCCTTAACTTTGGACTCTTCAATTACCTAAATCAGTAAAACATTTTTTTTTTGTTTACCTATTTTAAACCGAGTTTCTGTCTCTTTGAAAGAAAAGAATTGTGGATAAAACAATTTTTACATAGTAACCAGTAGAGCAACAACTCATTGTATTAGTGGGATGAGCAAAGCAAAATCAGAAAAATCTCTCATAATTTCTTTCTCCTATTCATACCAGAACTCTATGGGGGAAAAATATCCATACTTTATTACTTGTAAAAGGTAAACAAACAAACAAACAAAAAGCAGTCTGGATTTCACAGACCAAAACATTATAGTTAATATTTGACAATAACAGCTATACTTAAATTTAAGAGTCATGTAAGCACTCTCAAAGTTTTCTAAGTACTAACTTCAATAACTCAACAGTGGTAATTTGTCATCCAACATCCTTTCCAAACATCAGTAATGAGAAACTATCTTTGATCAATTCTTCAGCACAACTTCACTTGTTGAAGTTAGCATTTTTGTTAATATTTTTTCAGTCATACTATTGACAGACATAAGCACAACTATATATGTGTATATATATATATATATATATACACACACACACACACACACACACACACACACACACACACACTTAGAGAGAGAGAAGTAGAGAGAGAGACAGAGACAAAGACAGAAACAGACAGAGAGATCCTGAGCAAATAAAGTCAATTCTTGTATCACTGAGGAGCAGCAGTAGCACAGACCTCATTTAGCATATCATATTATCCTATTTAAGCTTCAAAATATGTACTAGAAACTGTGCCATAATCCAAGATGGATTATGAAGTATATCAAAAAAGGAAGAAAGGATGGCAAGTTTAGATCCCTCAGGGTATCTTCAAAAGCAATGATAATGATAACAATAAAATCCCAGCCTACAGAGATTTGCAATAGTGGACTATGGTAATGAATTCTCCAGAGATCCTGAGAAAAACTAACATTGTGTTTTGAACAGTCTGTTTTGTTTGTTTTTAATTTTGAGATATAGTTACTTAAAACAGAAAATGATTGATGTTTAAGTTCAGTATATTTTCTTCACTTACACAACCACGTTCGTAAAACAAAACTAAGTAGAAAACTAAAAAGGCCATCAAATTGATTGATGGTTAATATTGTAGCTAACACATCCCTTTAAACTTCTTCATTTTGGATGGAATTTAAATCCTCAGGCTATACACAAAGAAGTAGTAAAGTAAGGAATCTATAACTATAAAGAAAGTGAAAATGAAAGTCACTCAATCATGTCTGACTCTTTGCAATCCCATGGACTATACAGTCCATGGAATTCTCCAGGCCAGAATACGGAGTAGGTAGCATTACTTCCTCCAGGGGATCTTTCCAACCCAGGGATGGAACCCAGGTCTCCTGCATTTTAAGGCAGATTCTTTACCAGCTGAGCCATCAGGGAACCCCAGGTGGGTATGAATGGATAAGAAAGCTGTGGTACATATACACAATGGAGTATTACTCAGCCCTTAAGAAGAATAAATTTGACTCAGTCCTAATGAGATGGATGAAACTGGAGCCGATTATACAGAGTGAAGTAAACCAGAAAGAAAAACACCAACACAGTATACTGACACATATATATGGAATTTAGAAAGATAGTAATGATGACCCTCTATGTGAGACAACAAAAGAGACACAGAGGTATAGAACGGACTTTTGGACTCTGAGGGAGAGGGAGAGGGTGGGATGATTCGGGAGAATGGCATTGAAACATGCATACTATCATGTAAGAAATGAAGCGCCAGTCTATGTTCAATACAGGATTCAGGATGCTTGGGGCTGGTGCACAGGATGATCCAGGGAGATGATATGGGGTGGGAGGTGGGAGGGGGCTTCGGCATTGGGAGATCGTGTACACCTGTGGCTGATTCATGTCAATGTATGGCAAAACAAATACAGTATTGTAATTTAGAATTAAAAATAAATAAATAAAAAAGAATGTATGGAATATGTAGTGAGGAGAGGGTCATGCAAAGAAAATACCATGTACATAAAAGACCTGGTATAGATACTTGTGTACCTAGAAGATCAAGTATGAAGTCTGGCACATATTAAAATTTAGCCTTTATGATTTGTTGGTACTCCTGTGAGCTGTCTGAGGATGTTTTGAAAATATTGTGACTTCCATGTCGGAAGTGAAGTGAAGTCACTCAGTCGTGTCTGACTCTTTGCGACCCTGTGGACTGTAGCCCACTCAGGCTTCTCTGTCCATGGGATTCTCCAGGCAAGAATACTGGAGTGGGTTGCCATTTCCTTCTCCAGGGGATCTTCCCAACCCAGGGATCGAACCAGGGTCTCCTGCATTGCAGGTAGACACTTTATTCTCTGAGCCACCAGGGAAGCCCAAAGTGAAGTGAAAGAGATCAGATTTCATCTCCCGCTGATGCACCAAAAAGTTGGCGAAATATGGGAAACAGAAGTTTTGGACACTAGAGAATTAAGAATGATGATTGCTCAGAAAGAAAATACAGAAGAAAAGCCTTCTAGTTGCCTAGTTAGCTACTGTTCTGAGAGGGAAACAGGCTGAGGTGCAAGAAGGTGAAACTCAAGCAGCGCCTGGTGGACTCACTGAGCGGCAAAAGTGAAGTAAAGTGAAGTCACTCAATCATGTCCAACTCTTTGCAACCCCGTGGACCGTAACCTACTAGACTTCTCTGTCCATGGGATTCTCCAGGCAAGAATACTGGAGTGGATTGCCATTTCCTTCTCCAGGGGATCTTCCCGACCCAGGGATCGAACCCAGGTCTCCTGCATTCCAGGCAGACGCTTTAACCTCTGAGCCACCAGAAGCAGATATTCAACAATCAATCCTGACACTATCAAAACTTAGCATTTGATCCCACAAGTGGGTTCAGTCCTGCATGACTTCCTTCCACTTCAGGCATCAATCATAAGTCCCAGGTAACCTGTGCTTCTGAATGACTGGCTACAAGTTCGAGATTCCTATGACCCAATCCTCAGATTCAGATCAACTAACAAAACTTAGGAGGCAACTTTACTTATGGTTATGGTTTACTATAGAGGATACAAATGAACAGCCCGATGAAGAGGTACCCAGAAGGGTGCTGCACACAGGAGCATTTGACCCCATGGAGTTGAGGGACACGACCCTCCCAGAACGCAGATGTGTTCACTGATCTGGAAGCTTTCTGAACCTCATCATTTAGGGTATTTCATGAAAGTTTCATTATGTAGGCATGGCTGATTAAATCACTGGCAATTGGCAATTAGCTCAATCTCCATCCTAGTTCCCTTTCTGGTAGTTGAGAAGTGAGACTGAAAGTTCCAATTTTTAACCATTGTTTGGTCTTTCTGGTGACCAGCTTCCATCCTAAAGAAATCTAAGGGGTCTACCAAGAGTCGCTCCATTGCTGGGACCAAAAGACATTCCTAGCACCTTTAATCCCTTGGGAAAGTCCAAGGGTTTGGGGAGCTTTGTTCAAGAAACAGGGGACAAAGAACAAATATCTTTCTATTATACCACATTCAGAGACCAAAATTGTTCAATAATATTCAAGCCCAAGAAAGATGAAAAAAACTCTAAACAATGAACACTACCAACAAATGGCTAAAATACAGTGAAAGTAAAATCTTAATAGCATTTAGGTAAATGGACAGTTTAAAAAGAAGAGCAAAGATAAAGACAGCATATTTTTTTTTGAAGAACTGTGCAGGAACAAGTATGATTCTACTCATATAAAACACTAAGTATAAACTAGTGTACATGAAAAGCAGTATTCCTGGCATGTGGACATACATGGGAGAGCAGGGGGAAGGATTACAAAGGTACAGGGGGCCACTTTTGAAGGTAATGGATATCCTCATTATCTTGACTGAGGTGATGGTTAAATGGGTGTATTCATATCTTAAAACTTGCAAATTGTATCTCAGTGAGTGCAGTTTTCATTGGGAAAGACCCTCGTGCTGGGAAAGATTGAAGGCAGGAGGAGAAGGGAACGACAGAGGATGAGACGGTTGGATGGCATCACCGACTCGATGGACATGAGTTTGAGCAAGCTCCAGGAGGCGGTAATGGACAGGGAGGCCTGCTGTGCTGCAGTCCATGGGGTCACCAAGTGTCGGACATGACTGAGCGACTGAGCTGAAGTGAGTGCAGTTTATTATATGAATGCTATATCTGAAGAAAAATGTTAAAAATAAAACAAAATATGCATTAAGTGTCCATTTTTTTCCTAATTCATACAACATGAGAGACAATATATAGTTCTTATATTTTATAGATAATTGAAGAAATCAAGCAGTTTTAAAAAGACTTTCCCACGGCTTAAAAAAAAAAAACCACACATCTACCTATGTTAATGGCCACTTACTCCTATTATTCCTTCCTGTCATAGACAATATGAGAAAATTCTAGAAGATCTTTCTGATTATAGGAAATAAAAATTTCAGGCATATTATTATACAAAACATTATATTCAATGAAAAATTAACTAATGACAGGGATAATATGCTGCTTTAAATCCCCTGAATGCAACTCGATTTTATTCAATAAAGAACTGAATTAACTTTAAAAAGTTGTATAAATAATTGAGGAAAAATTAATGGTTTATCAAAATAGGAAAACATATTGCAAAGCATAGGAAAGAGAAGAGGTAGCTATGCACAAGAGAAAGAGAAAGGAAGAAAACCAATATGTAAAATGTATAAATGCTGACCATGCTTACTGAGGGAGAGTTTAAATTCACAGATAATTGAGACCATCATCATCTCACTGTTTCTACATTTATTGCCTATTAATTGGTCTTTCTTCTTCTACTCATGGTGCGTCAATTCATTCTCCAGACAGAATCTGGAATGAATATTTTAAAACATAAGTCAAGTAGTATTACTTCTTGGTTGAAAACTTTCTCCAGTGGCATCTCATTATACTTAGAATAAAATCAAAAACCCCTTACCTGGCAAAAACCCATATATGAACTGACTTCTTTTCTCCACTCTCATCTCATGCTTATGTTCTTTTATCAGCTTCCTTTCTGTCCCTCAAACCTGCCATTCTCGTTCCTACCTGGGAGCTATGACACTAATTGTCCTCTTTGACTCTGTCATTCTCTCTCTTGTCTTTACATGGATAACTCCTCCATGACATTAAGGGCTCAGCTTAAATGGCCTTTTGTGACCATCAAATGCCACTCTTTGAGTGACAAGGCAATCACTCTCAATCATATTACTTTACTTCATTGATTCTCAACTGGGGGAAAAATACATCTCCTCAAGAGGCATTTGGAAATGGGTGGGGGATTTTTTGAGATAGGTATATGACCTTACTGGAATCTAGTAGGTAGAGGCCAAGGATTTCCTAAACACTTCACAGTGTAAAAGACAGCACCCTCCCACACAAATTACATAGGCCAAGATACTAGAAGTGCCAAATTTCAGAAAGTGTGCTCTGTTTTAATTCTCTGTCCATCATGTATATTCTTATATTCTCTTCTGCATTTACTTTTTTTTTTTTCCACTTTTCATACCTTGGTAGACTAAAATTGCAATGGGAACAGGAACAGTAGCTAGGTTGCTTCGTCTTACATTCCCATTTCTTAAAAGTAATGACTGTCCCAGAATGTTTTATTGATAAGTATTTACTGAATGACTGAATGCCACCTATATTTTCCTTTAAAAGCATTCTAAAGAACTAGTTGAGTATTTCTGCAAGTGACCTTCATCATCAACTTAGACATGCTTTCCCCAAAGTACGATTTAAGACTAAAGGGCAGGGGAATCAACTTTTATAAGTTTTAAAACAGAAAAATGGTGTCAATAGCAGAAATCTTCAAGAAATGAAAACTGTCAAGCATATGTGATTTTAGAGTTAAATATTTTTCATAACCTGGAAATAAATCTGCTCTCTCAAATCTCTGGCATGATTGATATTTGTGTTTAAACATGCGAATTTGTTGCATCTCTGATTTTCCCTCTGTCATGCTATAAATAAAGTAACATTTTATCTAATCTGACTTGTTTTCACTATTGTATTTGAAAAGATATTGCGGTGCTAGCCAATGTGTTCTCTGGAGAAATGACTTTTGACCCCATAGTTTCTAGTAAAAGTAATAGTTTTAACTGTTGATTTTCTGTAGGAAAAAAATCCAGAGGAAACAAGGATTGTGAATAATGGTGTTCACATGCCATAGCATCATGATGCAAGGAGAAGTGTGGAAATTACCAAAGCATCTGTCAGTAGGCCCCCATAAGAAAAAAACCTGGTTCTACTTAATTTTGTCCATTATTCTCTTTACTCCTGAATAGTGCCTTTGGCATAACATATTTGTTGTTGTTGTAATTTAGTTGCTATGTCAAAGTCTTTGTGACCCCATAGACTACAGTTCACCAGGCTCCTCGGCCCATGGGATTTACCAAACAAGAATACTGACTGGAATGGGTTGCCATTTCATTCTCCAAGGGATCTTCCCAACTCAGGGATTGAACCTGCGTATCCTTCATTTGTTGACAGATTCTTTACCACTGAGCCACCAGGGAATCCTACAACATATTTATCAAAGACAAAAATCACGGCTATTGAAATGAGGTCCAATAACTTACTTAGGCTCACAGAGTGGTAGAGCCAAAATTTGACTTTAAGTCTATTAAAAACATAGGCACTAGCAGGTTCACATGTGTTGCTTCTCAGTTCAAGTATTTACATTTTAAACAAGTATTTCTAGGAAGAAATGCCTTCAATTAAGAGACTAATAACTAAGTAACTTTAGGTGCCAGAAAAGCCATCAGTGAACATATTTAATAACCAGCAAAGCTTTTGATGCCCATTATTACAGTGGAAAAGGCAGTGGCACCCCACTTCAGTACTCTTGCCTGGAGAATCTCATGGACGGAGGAGCCTGGTGGGCTGCAGTCCATGGGGTCGCTAAGAGTTGGACATGACTGAGTGACTTCACTTTCACTTTCATGCACTGGAGAAGGAAATGGCAACCCACTCCAGTGTTTTTGCCTGGAGAATCCCAGGGATGGGGAGCCTAGTGGGCTGCTGTCTATGGGGTCGCACAGAGTCGGACGTGACTGATGTGACTTAGCAGCAACATATCATATCAGTCATGCATATATGTGAATAATTTGCATACTGCTCTGATTTAGCTTATATAGACACAAGTATTTACACTTTCAAACAAGTTTTTTTTTTTTTCCCCTTCCTGTTGCATAGAGATGTCTTTCATGGTATCAATATATTATACCACTTTTATTGAATCAGCGTATTATATCACCTGTTTTTTTTTTTTAAATGCTTATTTATTTCTGGCTGTGCTGGGTCTTGCAGGCTTTTCTCTGGTTGCAGCGAGCAAGGGCTACTCTCTAGCTGTGGTGCATGAGCTTCTCATGACAATGGTTTCTCTCGTTGCAGAGCACAGGCTCTATGTCGCATGGGCTTCAGTAGCTGTGGCTCCTGGTCTCGAGAACACTGGCTCAGTGGTTGTGGTGTACAGCCACACCACTGTACAGTTGTTCCCCAGCATGTAGGATCTTCCCAGATCAGGTGTAAAAACCCATGTCTCCAACAGTGGCAGGTAGATTTTTACCACTGAGCCATCAGAGAAGCCCTCATTACCTATTTTATATCACAGTATATTTCTCTATACATGGTCACAATATTGTACAGTGGAAAAGTTGAATTATTTGTTTAAAACTTTGTTATTAAATATAATTTCTGACTATTTTTTCCATTCAATATGGTTGTCAATTTCTTATTTCCTTTTCTCACCATTTAATAATATCAAATAATCAAAATGAAAGTGATTGTATTCTACTATATACATATATCACGATTGCCTTTTCAGTTGAGCTTTCTTTTCCTTAATGAATGAGTGCTATGTGAGATTTAGCCATCATGTTAAGCACATGATCTTTTATGGATGTATGAAATTATATTTTTAGAACTAGAAAATTTTGAATTCTAAGTACTATAGATTATCTTCCTTTGTCACTTTGGTCATGACAATTCAGAAATAATGGGGCTTATATAATCTGTCCAGAAATATTTGAAAGACATAGGAATGCAATGATGACGGAAGGTTTTTCCATTGCTGCTAGTTGAGGTCACCAGAAGTTGATGGTAACAATTGTTTTGCCTCTGTTTTTAGATATTTGTTTTGGATCCACCAAGAAGAAGTTACAATATATTAAATATATGTGGGGTGGCAATTGCAGTGATGGTCAAACTCTAGAAAGGCTAGGCAATTTATTACTTGTACATTCATTTTTGCTTCGTTCTATTTCTTTCAATCATCTATCTTTCATTTTATAAGGTAACAAATATAATGAACAATTAATACATGTTAATAAACCAGAAGGACTTCCCTGGTGGCTCAGATGGTAAAGTGTCTTGCTTACAATGAGGGAGACCTGGGTTCGATCCACGGGTTGGGAAAATACTCTGAAGAAGGCAATGGCACCCCACTCTAGTACTCTTGTCTGGAAAATCCCATGGACAGAGGAGCCTGGTAGGCTACAGTCCATAGGGTTGCAAAGAGTTGGACACAACTGAGTGACTTCACTTTCACTTTCAATAAGCCACAACTTTCTAAATTACTGGCTATAAAGAGAGTAGGGAGTTAAGAATAGAACTTTTTCGTTGAGCTTCATGTATTAGTTCATGTTCAAAAAAGGGCTACACCAAAGACTTTTGCAGAAACCAAAGGCTTAACATGCTAAGGGATAAAAATATAAAGAATTTTTTTAAAAATTTTCCCCAGAGAGTGGGGAAATTTGAGAAATTTGAGAAAATTTATTTTCTCAAATTATTTTTCATAAAACTTATAACTTAAACTCTTAGTTTATTCCTTTTCGCAGCACTAGCTTCAACAATGAGGTAAACAGTACTTTTACAAAAATGTGTGTTTTATCTCTCAATTTGGCTGAAGTTCTGTAAGAGGGAGGGATCAAGGTATTGTACACATAGGCAGACTCTTAAGCATATAGAAAGAGATAATTCATTTACTGAGAAGAAAACTGGTTATAAGAATAAAGACAGAAAAATATAAAGGATACAGAAATAAAATAATGAAAAGATCATGGCTGCTTTGATTTCTTTTACATGTTACAAGTGTTAATAAACAGAAAAACTGAATGCATTATAAAAAGTGACTGGCTCTTACATACATTTTGTAATAATTTACATGCTGTTTGGAGATAAATACTGGAAACAAATAGTTGGAATTTGTTAAAAATAAAATAGAATTGAAGATAATGTGTCAAATTGCTAGCATTTTAAGTACAAATAATGTATTCTAAGAGACAAGATTTGTCATTTACTGCTTCATATATGATATTTGTATTAGTTTATTAAAGCTGCCATAACAAAATACCATATTGGGTGGCTTAAAATAAATTTATATTCTCAGTTTTGAAGCTAAAAATTCAAGATCAAAATGTTGGTAAAGTTGGTTCCTTCTGAGGTTCATGAGGGAATCTGTTTCAGGCCTCTCTCCTTGGCTTATAGAGTCAACCTTTCTATATGTCTGCTATTTGTCATACCTTTGCACTTCTCTGTGTCCAAAATGTCCTTTCCTCTTTTTATGAAGACACAAGTCATACTGGCTTATGGTCCACTCTAATGATTTCATTTTAACTTAATTGAAGACTTTCTATTAAAACCTCATCTACATTCTGAAGCAGTGGGGGAGGAGGTGATTAGTATAATACTACAACATATGAATTTTGGGGATTAAACAGTTTAGTCCATAATATTCTGTGATGTTAGTCAAAAACATCTATTGAAGTATTTAGATTTCTTTCTGAAAACGAAGCATTTTAGATATTAGGTGCAACTTAAAAAAATACTAGTAGATTGAATCTTTGAACTTGATGAAAATTATGAAAAATATATAGACACACAGGACAGAGATGGCACAAAATTAGGATTAGCTCTACAGATCTATAGAGGCACTAGGCTGTTTTACATGAGAGAGAAGACAAGACTGAGGTTTACTCAACAAAAGTAATACTAGGAACAAAGGAATTCTTATTTTTCAGATGCAAAAATAAGCCACAAATATACTGAGACATGTAAAGCCATTGAGTGAGTTATAGGCATAGGAGAAGTATAAACAATATTTTTCAAGACCCAGCTGAACCTTCTCTAACTGCAGCTATTGTTATTTGGAAAAATAATTTTATTAAGCTACAGTATATATAGACTAGTGCATTCAGGTAACTTATAATACTTTCAAATGGAACATAATAGAGGTTTCACATGGTGCAGATCAATAACATATGGCTCCATTCAGAAAGACAGTAAATAATGCATTATGAGTAATAGATTCAGCCTGGTCAGAACAGAACCTAGCTGCAAATAGCCATATAAACAGTAACAGCCTGTTCCTTTTCAGGCACTTTCATTTCATAATTTATCCTCCTTGAAGAAGGTGTGTAAGACGTCTTAGAGGCAGGTAGGGTGAAGGAGGAGGAGGGGTAAATCTTCCCCAGAATCATGTACAATATGTTAATTTGCTTCTCTTTTGGTGATTTTAATTTTGAAAGGAAAACAATGACTAAACTTGCCATTGAAAACTAAATCTCTTAGTTTCTGGGGAAAATGAGCCTCAGACCACCAAATATCGAGGACAGAAAAATAGTCACAAAACCCAAAATGTGAGATGGCAGTTAGAAAGGATCTGCTTGGGTTGTATTGAGTGAATATGATCTCCACCTGACAGGAACAGGCATATGTGTTGTGGTCTTCCACTTTAAACTGCTTTTTCAGCTCTGTAAGCTTAGTGTGTGTGTGTGTGTGTGTGTGTGTGTGTGTGTGTGTGTGTGTGTGTGTGTGTGTGTCTGTGTGTATTCAGCTGTGTCTGACTTTTTGAGACCCCATTGACTATAGCCCACCAGGTTCCCAGCAAGAATACTGAGTGGGTTGCCAATTTCTCCTCCAGGGGATCTTCCTGACTCAGGAATCAAACCTGAATCTCTTGCATTGGCAGGCAGATTCTTTGCCACTGAGCCACATGAGAAGTCTGTAGGCTGAGTAGAAGAAAAAAATTAAGTTATGAGCTCACACAGCAGAATACTTACCTCTTAAATACAAACACTCTAGGCATTAAATGACATGTCATAAATTTAATCTTATTTTTATTGTTTTTATCAATAAAAATTTTTGTTTTAATTTTATTGCAATTTTGCACAGGTCTTTATGCATTTTCTCATATCAATGCTCATAATGACTCTATGAAATGCATATTGTCTTCTTTGTTTATATAAGGAAACTGATCCCAAGAGAGGTTAAAACATTACCCCAAATCACACAAAACCCAATAAATCTACTCTGAAGTCCACATTTTATTTTTATCTATTATTGTTATATAATCTCTCCTGTTTTTCTGACAAGTACATCCGTAAGAACACATTTATTTATTTTTTTCCTACAATTATTATTAAGTATAGTGGATTTACAGTGTTGTGTCAGCTTTTGATGCACAGCAAAGCGGTTCAGTCATACATATACATGTATATATTATTTTTCATATTATTTTCCATTATGATTTGTTACAGTATATTGAATATAGTTCCTCATGCTATAAAGTAGGACCTTGTTGTTTACCTGTTTTATATATAGTAGTGTTTATCTACTAATCTCAAACTCCCATTTTGTCCTTTCCACATCCTCTTTCCATTTTGATAACCATAAATTCATTATCTATGTCTGTGAGTCTGTTTCTCTTTCATAAATTAATTTGTGCCATATTTGAGAGTCCACATAGAGATAATATAATATGATATTTGTCTTTCTCTGCCTGACTTCAGTTAGCATGATAATCTCTAGGTCAATCTATCTTGCTGATAATGGCATTATTTCATTCTGTTTTGTGGCTGAGTAGTATTCCATTTGTACATATACCATATCTTCTCCACTCATTCATTTGTCAGTGGACATTTAGATTATTTCCACGTCTGACTATTCTAAATAGTACTTCTATGAATATCAGAGTGCATACATCTTTTGAACTAGAATGTTCTCCAAATATATGCTCAGGAGTAAGATTACTGGGTCATATAGAAATTCTATATTTTAGTTTTCTGAAGAACATCCACACTGTTTTCCACAGTGCCTATACCAACCTACATTCCCACCAACGCAAATAGGAGGGTTCCAGTTCCTCCACATTCTCTTCAGCGTTTGTTACTTGTAGACTTTTTAATGATGGCAATTCCAGACCTCAATAAGGTGGTACCTCATTATAATTTTGATTCAGTTCAGTACACTCACTCAGTCATGTCTGACTCTTTGCAACCCTATGTACTGCAGCACACAAGGCCTCCCTATCCATCACCAGCTCCCAGAGTTTCCTTAAACTCATGTCCATTGACTCAGTGATTCCATCCAACCATCTCATCCTCTGTTATCCCTTTCTCCTCCCACCTTTGATCTTTCCCAGCATCAGGGTCTTTTCAAATGACTCAGTTCTTCACATCAGATGGCCAATGTGTTGAAGTTTCAGCTTCAGCATTAGTCCTTCCAGTGAATATTTACAACTGATTTATTTTAGGAGGGACTGGTTGGATCTCTTTGAAGTCCAAGAGACTCTCAAGAGTCTTCTCCAACACCACAGTTCAAAAGAATCAATTCTTCGGCTCTCAGCTTTCTTTATAGTCCAACACTCACATCCATATATGACTATTGGAAAAATCATAGCTTTGACTAGAGGGGCCTTTTTTGACAAAATACTGTCTCTGATTTTTAATATGCTGTCTAGGAGAATCCCAGGGATGGGGGAGCCTGGTGGGCTGCCGTCTATGGGGTCGCACAGAGTCGAACACGACTGAAGCGACTTAGCAGCAGCAGCAGCAGGTTGGTCATAACTTTCCTTCCAAGGAGCAAGCATCTCTTAATTCCATGGCTGCAGTCACCATCTGCAGTGATTTTGGAGCCCAAGAAAATAAATACTGTCACTGTTTCCACCTTTTCCCCATCTATTTCCAATGAAGTAATTGGACCGGATGCCATGATCTTCATTTTCTGAATGTTGAGTTTTAAGCCAACTTTTTCACTCTCCTTTCACTTTCATCAAGAGGCTGTTTAGTTCTTCATTTTCTGCCATAAGGGAGGTGTCATCTGCATATATGAGGTTATCGATATTTTTCCCGGCAGTCTTGATTCCAGCTTGTGCTTCTTCCAGCCTAGCATTTCTCAAGATGTACTCTGCATGTAAGTTAAATAAGCAGGGTGACTCCTTTCCCTATTTGGAACCAAAGTGTTGTTCCATGTCCAGTTCTAACTGTTGCTTCCTGACTGCACACAGATTTCTCAAGAGGTAGTCACGTGGTCTGGTATTCCCATCTCTTTCAGAATTTTCCACAGTTTGCTGTGATCTGCACAGTCAAAGGCTTTGGCATAGTCAATAAAACAGAAATACACATTTTTTTCTGGAACTCTATGGCTTTTTTGATGATCCAGCAGATGTTGGCAATTTGATCTCTGGTTCCTCTGCTTTTTCTTTTTTTTTGTTTTCATTATGTTTGTGAATCCATAATTTATTTGTGATGTGTTTGGTAGGTATAGAGGGAACGTGTTTTAACCAAGAACAATGTTTTAATCTCAGATTTACACTGCAATAGAATGGCCTGGTAACCAAGGGAAATACATTGTAACAGTTTTCTATACATTATTGTATCTGATGAAATATTATTTGGATTTAAGCTTGATCTTTCATTGTAGAAAAGTCTGTTTAAGTAAAACTTAGCCCCACTAAGTCCGTGGGGACTTTTATTCAGGAATTATATGAAATATTATTTAGTTTTAAGTTTGATCTTTTATCGTAGAAAAATCTGTTTAAGTAAAATTTAGCTGTTAAATTTGTGGGGGCTTTTATTCAAGAATTTATTTTATTTTTTTAACTTTAATTTTACTTTATTCTACGTTACAATACTGTATTGGTTTTGCCATACATTGACATGAATCAGCCACAGGTGTACATGAGCTCCCAATCTCGAAGCCCCCTCCCAACTCCCACCCCATATCATCTCTCTGGATCATCCCTGTCCACCAGCCCCAAACATCCTGTATTCTGTATCGAACATAGACTGGCGCTTCATTTCTTACATGATAGTACACATGTTTCAATGCCATTCTCCCAAATCATCCCACCCTCTCCCTCTCCCTTAGAGGCCAAAAGTCCGTTCTATAATCTCAAAAATATACAAGCAATTTATGCAGCTCAACTCCAGAAAAATAAATGATCCAATAAAAAAATGGGCCAAAGAACTAAATAGGCATTTCTCCAAAGAAGACATACGGATGGCTAAGATGCTCAACATCACTCATTATCAGAGAAATGCAAATCAAGACCACAGTGAGGTACCATTTCACACCAGTCAGAATAGCTGCGATTCAAAAGTCTACAAGCAATAAATACTGGAGAGGATGTGGAGAAAAGGGAACCCTCTTACACTGCTGGTGGGAATGCAAACTAGTACAGCCACTATGGAAAACAGTGTGGAGATTCCTTAAAAAATTGCAAATAGAACTGCCTTATGACCCGGCAATCCCACTGCTGGGCATACACACTGAGGAAACCAGAATTGAAAGAGACACATGTACCCCAATGTTCATTGCAGCACTGTTTATAATAGCCAGGACATGGAAACAACCTAGATGTCCTCTGCCTTTTCTAAAACCTGCTTGAACATCTGGAGGTTCATGGTTCATGTATTGTTGAAGCCTGGCTTGGAGAATTTTGAGCATTATTTTACTAGCATGTGAGATGAGTACAATTGTGCAGTAGTTTGAGCATTCTTTGACATTGCCTTTCTTTGAGATTGGAATGAACACTGACCTTTTCTAGTCCTCTGGCTACTTCTGAGTGTTTCCAAATTTGCTGGCATATTGAGTGCAGCATTTCACAGCATCATCTTTTAGGATTTGAAATAGTTCAACTGGAATTCCATCATCTCCACTAGCTTTGTTCATAGTGATGCTTTCTAAGGCCCACTTGATTTTGCATTCTAGGATGTCTGTCTCTAGATGAGTGATCATACCATCATGATTACCTGTGTCATGAAAATTTTTTTTGTATAGTTCTTCTGTGTATTCTTGCCGCCTCTTAGTATTGCAGCCATGAAATTAAAAGACACTTACTCCTTGGAAGGAAAGTTATATCCAACCTAGACAGGATATTGAAAAACAGAGACATTACTTTGTCAACAAAAGTCTGTCTAGTCAGGCTATTGTTTTGCCAGTGGTCATGTATTGAGGTGAGAGTTGGACTATAAAGAAAGCTGAGCACCGGAGGATTGATGCTTTTTAAATGTTGTATTGGAGAAGACTCTTGAGAGTTCCCTGGACTGCAAGGAGATCCAGCCAGTCCTTCCTAAAGGAGATCAGTCTTGGGTGTTCACTGGAAGGACTGATGTTGAAGCTGAAACTCCAATACTTTGGCCACTTGATGCGAAGAGCTGACTGATTTGAAAAGACCCTGACTCTGGGAAAGATTGAGGGCAGGGAGGAAAAGGGGATGACTGAGGATAAAATGGTTGGATGGCATCGCTGACTCAATGAACTTGGGTTTGGGTGGACTCCGGGAGTTGGTGATGGACAGGGAGGCCTGGCATGCTGCAGTTTATGGGGTCACAAAGAGTTGGACACAACTGAGCAACTGTACTGAACTTCTTAGTATCTTCTGCTTCTGTTAGGTCCATACCATTTCTGTCCTTTATCGAGCCCATCTTTGCATGAAATGTTCCCTTGGTATCTCTAATTTTCTTGAAGAGATCTCTAGTCTTTTCTATTGTTTTCCTCCATTTCTTTGCACTGATCACTGAGGAAGGCTTTCTTATCTCTCCTTGCTATTCTTTGGAAATCTGCATTCAAATGGGTTTATCTTTCCTTTTCTCCTTTACTTTTCTCTTCTCTTCTTTTCACAGCTATTCGTAAGGCCTCCTCAGACAGCCATTTTAATTTTTTACATTTCTTTCTTGGGGATGTTCTTGATCCCTTCCTCCTGTACAGTGTCATGAACCTCTCTCTGTAGTTCTTCAGGTGCTGTGTCTATCAGTTCTAATCCCGAATCTATTTGTCACTTCCACTATATGCTGCTGCTAAGTCACTTCAGTCGTGTCCGACTCTGTGTGTCCCCATATATCATCATAAGGAATTTGATTTAGGTCTTACCTGAATGGTCCTTACTTTCTTTAATTTATGTCTGAATTTGGCAATAAGGAGTTCATGTTCTGAGCCACAGTCAGCCCCCAGTCTTGTTTTTCTGAGTGTACAGAGCTTTTCCGTCTTTGGCTGCAAAGAATATAATCAATCTGATTTCTGTATTGACCATCTGGTGATGTCCATGTGTAGAGTCTTCTCTTTTGATTAGCATTTCTCTAATATTTAGCAATGTTGAGCATCTTTTCTTGTGCCTATTGGTCATCAGTGTTTCCTTTAGAAATATCTGTTTAAGTCTTCTGTCCATGGTTCAACTGGGTTGTTTGTTTTCTGTTGTTGAATTGTATGAACTGTTTGTAGATTTTGGAAATTAAGCCCTTCTTGGTTGCTTCACTTGCAAATATTTTCTCACATTTTGTAAGCTGTCTTTTCATTTGGTTTATGATTCCCTTTGCTGTGTAATTCTGATTTAGGCCCTTTTTTAATTTTTGCTTTAATTTCTATTGCCTTGGAAGACTGACCTAAGAAAACCTTGGTGCAGTTTATGTCAGATAATGTTTGCCTATGTTCTCTTCTAGGAATTTTTTGGTGTCATGTTTTATATTTAATCTTTAAGCCATTGGAGTTAGCTTATTTTTTTGTGTGCCATGAGGGTGTGTTCTAGCTTGACTAACGTACATGTAGATGTCCAGCTTCCCCAAAACCACTTACTGAAGAGAATGTCTTTTCTCTATTGTTATGTTCTTGTATCCTTTGTCAAAGATTAATTGACTGTGGTGTGTGAGTTTATTTTTGGGGTCTCTATTCCGTTCCATTGATCCATATGTCTTTTTATACTAGTACCATGCAGTTTTGATTACTGTAAGTTTGTAGTATTGATACAACACATTTAGAATTAACTATTGTCATATGTCTATTTCCTCAAAATGCTGAATGACTTTTAGATGCCTAAACAAGATTAATTATTTGAAAGTTAGCTGATGACCTCAAGATGGTGTCATAATTATTGCAACATTCCTGTTAGGCACCATGCTGCTTATTTTTCTGTCTGCTCAGCAAATATTTTTCTTTGTAGCAAAGTAAGATCCAAAGGATCTATCGTAATATCCAATAGAAAACCATCTAATTTATTTATTTTAATACAGTTCTGCTTATTTATATATAATATAGCTTTTTTTCCAAATATTTTCACCTTTATATTCTTATTTATGATGTTCACATATTATTACTTAATGATCCTCAAAACATGCTAGGTATAGAGAAATCAAAAATATAGTTTCCTTTATTTTGGTTTTAAATTATCTAGTAGCCTACAAAAAGAAGGAAGAGGAGAACAATGTATACAATTATGTATAATAATATTACAGCAAATTAGAATGTCAAAAGTAAGAGCTTTTCCTAGTACTAAGATACACAGTGATTTTTTTTTCCCAAGGGTGTTCAGTAAGTGGACACATCAGTTACAGCAGTAGGACCTCAGTAACTTTTCTGATAAAACTATAATGGAAAATATCATATGGTCATTCTTATAATGGCTCCCAAATACTGGTATGATAACACTAAAGCAAATTTTGGTAAAGGAAATTTTAATAGGAACCATATAAAATAATGAAAGGGGAGAGTCTAATATGCTGGCTTATTCTGAAAAGAATAAAAAATTAAACAGCTGAAGAAATGAATGAATTCCCTTCAAGTAATCCCTTATCAATGCTATTCCTCTATGTGAACTTGTGATAATAGAAATCAAACTTTCATTCTCTAGCCAGACCCTGGAGTACAGAGTGTATTATTCACAGAGGGCCTTGGGTCACAAAGTTAATGTAATAGGATGCTAAAAGGAACCTTCAGCTGAAATCCTAAGGCAACAGATAGCAGAGTGAGTTGTAATTCACATCACTGCTGCAGAACTTCTCAAATATGTTCACCATGACCTGACGGATACTCCTAAAACTCCCCTTCCCTCTAGGACTGAAAGGATTGGGAAATAATTTTTCATGTGTTTTCCTTAGGACAGAGCTGTGTTATAGGCCCCATTTCATCACCAACATTTGGCATTGTCTTTTTTTTATTTGGGTCATTTTATTGAGTATGTAACTGTATGTTACACATCAATATGTGTTGTCTATTAATTTACACAAAGTAAATAACCACTCTTAGGAATCATAAAATTCTATGGGTTTTAACAACATGTGTTCACCACCACAATCAAGATACAATCCAGGTAAAGGACTCTAAGAAATTCCTTCACGATGCTCTTCTATAGTCAACCAGCTTTTCCATCTCCAGCCCCTGTTAAAACCTGATCTATTCTTCACATCTATAGTAATATGGAATGTTATACAAATGAACTCATACATGTAGCCTTTTGGCTCTATTTTCTTCCATTTAGTAAAATATATTTGAGATTAATCCATGTTGCATATATATATATATATATATATATATATATGTAAAAACATCTGTCATTTTATAAATAATTTTATTGACAGATTTGACAGATGTTATTGCATTATAGGGATGCACCACAATTTGTTTCTTCATTCACTATTTAAAGGACCACTGGGTTTCATTTTTAGTAATTGCCAATAAAATCAACATAAACATTGTATACAGGTTTCTGTGTAAATGTAAATTTCTCTAGGAGTAAAATTGTTAGGTAACATGGCAAATGCATGCTTAATTTTATAGTAAACTGACAAACTTTTTCAAAGGGACAGTGCCATTTCACATTCTACCAGTAATATAGGTGAGCTCCAAGTATTCTGCTTTCTACCAGCACTAATTAGTGTTGTTTTACATGTGTTTGTGTGTGTGTGTGTGTGTTTCCCATTTTAATACATATACAATGAAATGTCATTTGGTTTTGATTTTCCTAACTTTCATAATGACTAATGATGTTTATTGGAACTTCCCTGGTCGTTCAGTGGTAAAGAATCTGCCTGCGATAGAGGAGAAGTAGGTGAGGCGGGTTCAATCTCTAAGTCAGGAATATCTGGAAGAGGGCATGGCAACCCACTCTAGTATTCTTGCTAGGAAAGTCCCATGGACAGAAGAGCCTGGTGGGCTACAGTCAAGGGGTCAAAAAGTATTGGACATGACTGAAGCGACTGAGCACTGATGTTTATCACCTTTTGACATATCTATTTAATAATTGATTTTCTTTAAAAAAAGAGTCATCTATTTAAATCTTTTGTTTATTTCTTTATTAAGTTGTATATTTTTATTGAGCTTTGAGAGTTCCTTGTGTATGCTTGATATAAGTCCTTTGTCCAATATGATTCAGAAAGTTTTATCCTGTTATATGGCTTGACTTTCTATTTAATTAATGGTGTGTTTCATAAAGCAAAGTTTTGTTTAATTTTGATAAAATCCAATTTATCCATATCTTCTTATATGTCTTGTGCTTTAGGTGTCATATCTAAGAACCTTCAGCCCAAAACAAATTTTTCCCCTTGTTTTCTCCTAGAATATTTATAGCTTTATGATTCACATTAAACTCAATGATGATTGTTGAGTTAATTTATATATAAGATGTGAGCTTTGGGTCAGAGTGGACAACCTTGCCTTGACCCTCATTTAAGGGGAAAAGCATTAACATTTACATCATTAAGTATGAGGTTAGATGTAAGGTTTTCACAGAAGTTTTTGTCATGTTGAGAAGTTTCCTTCAGTCTAAGTTTTCTGAAACATTATCTTGAATGAATGTTGAATGCTTTCAATGATTTACCTGCATTTAGTTATAATGTAGATTGTTATTGTTCTTGATAAAGCAAATTACATTATTTGATATTTCAGTTGTATCACCAGTCTTTCAGTTCTGGGATAAAGCATACTTGATAATGGTATATTATCATCTTTATATGTCACTGGGTTTGTTTACTAAGATTTTGTTAAAAGATTTTTGTGCTTACATTTGTTTTTTTTCTTTTGTTGTCATTAGTTTTGACACTGAAGTAATGTAAATCTTACAAAATGATCTGGGGAATTCTCTTTCTCCTCCATTTTCAGAAAGACTTTGTATAAATCTGGCATTATTTATTTTTTAAAATTGTACTAAATATGATTCTGGAATTTTCCATGTGGGAACTTTTAAGTTATAAATTGAACTTCTTAGGGCTTCCCTGGTGGCTCAGCTGGTAAAAAATCTGCCTGTGATACAGGAGACCTGGGTTTGATTCCTAGGTTGGGAAGATCCCCTGGAGAAGGGAATGGCCATCCATTCACCAGTATCCTGGCCTGGAGAATTGCATGGACTGTATAGCCCATGAGATCACAAAGAGTCAGACATGACTGAGTGACTTTCACTTTTAATTTATTATAATTGAATATGTATTGAATATTCAGATTTTCTATTTCTTCTAAGTCAGTTTTGAGAGTTGTATCTTTCCAACTATTTGTCCATTTAATCTAAATTCTTGAGTTAAATGTTAAGGAGTTTTTCTTCATATTTGCTTAGTAGCTATTCAATTTTTCTTATGACTATAGCAATATCCTCTCTTTCACCTCTGATATCGATAATTTGTGTTATCTTTCTATTTTTTATCAGTCTGACCTAGCTTTTCCCACTTCAGTGATCTTTCAAAAGACTGACTTTTGATTTCATTGAGTTTCTCTATTGACTGTCTGTTTTTAATTTTACTGATTTCTGATTTTTATTATTTCCACAAGTCTATTTAATTTAGGTTTAATTTGTTCTTCTTCTAGCTTCTTAAGATCGAAGCTTTACAGGACTGATACTAGAATTTTATTTATTTTTGTAGTGTTCCATTGTCTTCTGGTTTATGTACTTCAGACAAGTGCAACAAATATTTATTTCTCTTTCTTGACATGTAATGTTTATTTTGTCTCTGGATGCTATTTAAATTTTCTCTTTCTCTTTGGTTTTCAGCAAGTTGATTATAGTGTGCTTTTGAGTGATTTTTATTTGTGTTTATCCTGATTGGAGATTATTAACTTCATTTATCTGAAGTTTTATTGTATGTGTCAAATTTGAAAAAAAAAATACCTCCTTTATTTCTTAAAATATTTTCTCTATCCCCTTTAGGGGACTCAGTTATCCATATATGAGAGAAATTTATATTTTCCATATATCACTGAGGCTCTGTTGGTTTAAAGATTTGTTTGGTTATTTGTATTCTTTTCTCCATCTGCTTCAGTTTAGATAAATACATCAAAATTCTCGGATAAATACTTTAAAGTATAATGAAGTTTTTCTCAGTATATAGACTTCCAATTAATTTAAATCAATATTTCATTTGAGATATTTTATATTTTTGTTAATAATTTTGATTTTTTAATATTTCCATTCCTTTTTCATTATACTTCTATAGGGTGCTAATATAATATTACATGTTAGTAGTTTGTGCAAAAATATATATATATATATTTCCTATGATGTATCAGTGTTCTAAACACTTTACTTCCATTAACCCTCTTAATCCTCACACCAACCATACCTATGAGACAGTTTCTGTTACTATCTTAACACATCATATTTGAGTAAACTATTGGTCAAATACCTTGTATGAGGTCACAGAGCTTGTAAATGACAGAGCTGACATTTGAAGGCATATAGACTAGTTCTAGAACCCTCATCCCTAACCACTCAATACGGTAAAATGCATAGAGGAGATACTTACATAAATATGCCGGTAAACAAGATGACAGAAAATAATTACAATCATAAATGGAAGTGAGGCATTCAGAGAGTCTTTTAAAATTTAGTTGCAGAGAACTATTTAGTAATAAATGGCTGCTGCTAAGCTGCTAAGTCACTTCAGTCGTGTCCAACTCTGTGTGACCCCATAGACAGCAGCCCACCAGGCTCCCCCGTCCCTGGGATTCTCCAGGCAAGAACACTGGAATGGGTTGCCATTTCCTTCTCCAATGCATGAAAGTGAAAGTGAAGTCGTTCAGTCGTGTCCGACTCCTAGTGACCCCATGGACTACAGTCCACCAGGCTCCTCTGTCCATGGGATTCACCTGATAAGAGTACTGAAGTGGTTTGCCATTGCAAATGGCTATGCTAAGTCGTGTCCGACTCTGTGCGACCCCACAGACGGCAGCCCACCAGGCTCCTCCGCCCACGGGATTTTCCAGGCAAGAGTACTGGAGTGGGGGTGCCATTGCCTTCTCCGCAAATGGCTATGAGAGAGACCCTAAAAATAATATTCCTGCAGGGCAGCCTTGATAAATGGGTTGACTGTTTCTGAGCAAGGGTTTTGGAAAATGGCTGAAATGACTGCAAAGCAGTATGCAGTCCCTGGCACATCTGACTATACGCATTCAGAGATAAGTAACTGAGACATAGGGGCTCCTAGGTTTGAGAATTTATTTAGGAGGTAAAATTGAGAGGACATGGTGACTGATGATTTATGAACTAAGACAAAAGGTGCTGTCAAAGTTAATGCTAAAATTTGTGGCTTGAGCAACTGGATGATAATCAGATCACTCACTGAGACTTGGATCTCAGGGGGATTTCAAGTATGGCAGGCGAGTTAAGTTTAGTTTTGGTGATTTGATTCTGAGATGCCTGTGAGACATCCAAAAGGAGATGTCCAGCTGAATAATTGTGCCCAAGATTCAGGATACAGATATAAGTTAAACAGATCAATCAGATACTAATCAGCATGTAGATAATAATGAAATGAAAAATGAGTGAACAAGATCTCTTGAATTTTGGAAAATGTACTGAATGAGGAAAAAAGGAGATCACAGGACAGAAGCAATATTTGGGAGATGTGAAGGATTTTGAAATAGTGAAAAAGTTAGAGAGAGGAGAGGAAAATTAGTGAAGGATAGTGTGCTAGAAGGACTTCCCAGGTGGCCTGAGTGGCAAAGAACCTGCCTGCCAAGGCAGCAGACACAGAGACAGGGGTTTGGTCCCTGGGTCCAGAAGATCCCCTGGAGGAGGGCGCGGGAACCCACTCCAGTATTCATCTCTGGAGAGTCCCATGGACAGAGAAGCCTGGCAGGATACAGCACATCGAGTCGCAAGGAATTGGATACCACTAAAGAATCAAACTGAGCACACACCCAGTGTAGTAGAAATGAAGAGAAAAGAAACATATTTTCAAATGTTTTTTTGCAAACGTATTAGCACTTTGTAGAAATATGATGTTGTTACTAATAATTTCACATGTTTTTCCAAATCATAAAGCCAAATCTAGATATCATTTAGTGACCAATATAGGACTGCAAGGAGATCCAACTGGTCCATTCTAAAGGAGATCAGTCCTGGTGTTCTTTGGAAAGACTGATGCTAAAGCTGAAACTCCAATACTTTGGCCACCTCATGCAAGGAGTTGACTCATTGGAAAAGACTCTGATGCCGGGAGCAATTGGGGGCAGGAGGAGAAGGGGATGACAGAGGATGAGATGGCTGGATGGCATCATCAACTCGATAGATATGTATTTGGGTGAACTCCGGGAGTTGGTGATGGACAGGGAGGCCTGGCGTGCTGCGATTCATAGGGTTGCAAAGAGTCGGACACAACTGAACGACTGAACTGAACTGATAGAACTCTTTCTGGCCAGATTCTTATCAGAAATCAGTATGAGAGTGATATTATAAAGCATAGCTACATACTATTTATAAGCTTTCCCTTTGAAGAGGGTAATAATAGTGGCATGGCTGAAAGGTTGTGGAATTTCTTCAGTTCTCTATATTCTGGAGAAGCGTCTACACATGTCTAGAAGACATTAAACACAGAGAAAACTATTGTTTAGATTACAGGCAATACTTAGCTTTTTTTCTTCAATATTGTATTTAAAGTTTTTGTTAGTCTTTATAATCTTAAAAAGGATCTATGACAGCTACACACTCTGTTCTCACCACTGCCGTGACTGTCCTGTCAAGAAGTCAGTACGGATGATAACTCTTTAAAGTTCTTTCCCTTCCTCTTGGCTGAAAGAAAACTGACAACTTTGAATATGGGCATTTACTTCAGATACTTTGTGCACTACCCTTATAGGACTTTATTAGTTGTTTAATCAATATATGCATTTACTTATTCAATAAATATTTACCAAGTGTATACTGTTTCAAGTACTATGCTAGAGCTAGGAACACAGAAACAACAAAACAGGAATTGTTGTTTGTACTCATGATGAATGGTAAAACCCATAAGCAGAAGAAGTCAGAATAGTTTATAGCTCGCTACACTTTATAATTGGTACCCTAAGAAATAAAAATACTCCATAATTTTTAATACATCTTCAGATTTATAAGGAGTACCCTAGGATAGTACATCAACATCATAAACATTGTGAAGTCTTGGCAGTGGTAAGGATTCCAAGTCACTCTGTCCCTTCAGCCTTGGTCTTTCCCCTCCATTTGTGGGAAAAATTAAGTTAGATTGCGCAAACTGGAATGTTAATCTTTGCATTTCAGTGTACTACGCCAAATTCTCTCACCTTGCTAGGAGAGTGGTGGAAATAGAGGGAGACCCTGACGAGTATCTAAGGACAAGTTTGGTTTCCTTGAGTCTAAAACTAAGGTAAAGAGTTATGACTCAGGAAAACTGAGGATAACAAAAGCCAGAGAGACAACCAAGCAAATTATTGACAACTAGTATACACTTTCACTTTTCACTTTCATGCATTGGAGAAGGAAATGGCAACCCACTCCAGTGTTCTTGCCTGGAGAATCCCAGGGACAGGGGAGCCTGGTGGGCTGTCATCTATGGGGTTGCACAGGGTCAGACACGACTGAAGCGACTTAGCAGCAGCAGTATACTCCAGGGTATAAATTCTAGGCAAAACAACAGCAAGTTTCAAATTTGGAATTCAAGCATGGCTAGATTAGACTGAGGAAAGAGCAAGATGAGTTTAGGATGGAAACAGAACTGTATTTGTATAAAAACAAGAGAGTACTTAGAGCACACCTTTGGGAAGAGCTGATGCATAGTAAATGGAATTAAGGGAGTAGATTAAAGTCTCAGGAATCTAGTGAGGAAAATTAAGATGCTGGCCATACATTTATGCTTCTTTTTATTAGCGTCCTCTTATCGATAGCTAGTATTGGCAGTATTGCCCATTCACTGGCTCTATAGGTATTGATTTATGCAATGCATAAATATCTTTTGATAATCCTGGTAGTTGTAAATACATTGTTTCCTGATGAGGTTGGAGAAGGATCTTTGACTTTAGGTGCATAGATTGTACAGTGAACTCTATGAACAAATGTTCAATAGATTTAAATGGTATTCTCTAGAGTTGAATGAAATTTTATCACACAACTTCAATCTTTCAAAATATGTCATTTAACCATTTAGGAGAGAAAAAAAGAGTTTTTTTTTATATTTCAGAAACCTATTTTTCCCTTTTTATTATACTTTTATTCCCCATAGACATACAAATCTAATGTATTTCTTTAAACAATTGCGTACACTAAAATACACATCCTAATGATTTATTTATCAAAAACATTCATTTTAGGGGGTAACACTTCTTAAAATTATATCAGTATGCAAAAATAGAAATATGCATGTAACATTTTCAGATACTCATTTCTTGTTGTTTTCTTTTGGCCACACCAGGCAGCTAGTGGGATCTTATTTCCCCAACCAGGGATGGGATGTATGCCCCTACAGTGGAAAGGTGGAGTTGGAGTCCTAAACACTCCGCCACCAGGGAATTCCCCATGTAAAAATTTTTTGAACAGTAATTATTATTAAAAAGCTATATCATTATTGTGACATATTTATACTTATGTATATAATATACATTACATACTCTATAATATACTATAAAATCACATTATAACACAAATTTACTAATTTTATGCTGTTCTAAACAATTATGGTTTGTGATCATTTATGTGCACCTTTCTATTTCTTTGGTCCTACGAAGTTTTTCTTCTCATTCCCAATCATTAAAAAAAATTAAATATATTTATTATTTGATTGAAGGATGATTGCTTTACAGAATTGTGCTGGTTTCTGTCAAACCTTAACATGAATTAGCCATAGGTATACATATGGCCCCTCCCTCTTGAACCACCCTCTCATCTCCCTTCCCATCCCACTCCTATTGAAAATAGGTTTAACCTTATAAAGTTTGCTTTTACAAGTTTTCACAACATTGTACCTTTTCACATGTGATAGTCTTCATTTTATACTGCCTAATGAGATTATTTAATTTTTATATAAGATATCAATTTTCCCCATACTTTAATTTCTGTTTAATATCCCCTTCATAATCCATTATATTTTAAAATTCTTAGTTGTGAATAAGGATTTTGTCCTCCCTATATTTCAATAGTTTTTACAGACATATTTAAGCCTAGATTATCTTCATTGTATAGGTAAAAAATAAGAGAAACAGAAGGAAACAATGGAAAATCAATATTACATTAGTGAATTATAGTCAGATAAAGGAACTAGGTTGAGCAAAGAAATGATTATAAAATCAGATTTTAAGCATATGCATTTGAAGACAATTGCTTCTTTTATAAGCTCGCCTCTGTATACCTGTAATAGCTTATCAACTGATTATCATCTCAGAAGTATAACTCTCCTCTACCTACAAGCTGTGATTGGCCAGATAAATGGAGAAATGACTTAATCATATAAATTCTAAACACTGCAGATTATAGGGCTTTTCAGATGCTGCTGGTGGTAAAGAACCCACCAGCCAATGCAGGAGTTGTGAAGGTTCAGTCCCTGGGTCGAGGAGATCCCCTGGAGGATGGCATGGCAACCCGCTCCAGTATTCTTGCCTGGAGAACCCCATGGACAGAGGAGCCTGGTAGGATCCAGTCCATAGGGTCACAAAGAGTCAGAGCTGGAAACAACTGAAGCAACTTAGCATGCACACGTTCCTGCTGCTAAGTTACTTCGGTCGTGTCCGACTCTGTGCGACCCTGTAGATGGCAGTCCACTAGGCTCCCCTGTCCCTGGGATTCTCCAGGCAAGAACACTGGAGTGGGTTGCCGTTTCCTTCTCTGTGGGTTATATATAGTGTACCTTCCTTCAAAACCTTAATAAGTATGAACACTGAAATATGGCAATATTTTAATACATCTCCATACTTTATTAAGCCATCTAGCTTGAAACCTTGTGAATAAGTGTGAGATTTCCCCCAAAGAAAAGTAACATTTAGTTAGGTTAGATGTCAAGTTGCTAGCTTACACTATATAAAAGTCAATATGTACCAAGTCATATTACTGAATTTGCTCTACACTGCTAAGAGGTTGTTGAACTCAATTACAGAAATGTGCAGAGCTTGATTTGATGTGTGAGGAGGTTAGGAGACCACAATCAATTAAAAAGAACACATGTATATCCTGTTCTGGGGAAACAGTTATTTTAGTATCCCTTGTTCAGTTTCTGCTTTTTTCTCTGACTTTACCTCTGAACATAAGAGAACAAAAGGTTTAATAATTCCCCAGTTTCATTTGAAATTATTTTGTCAGCAATATCTAATAGGAAGACATGTGATTGTTGTTTTACTTGAATGAAGCCTCAGGCAGATACAATTAAACACACTGTACTTTTTAAAATTTTTCTCATGTAGCAAAACCATTTGAAAACGGACAATATTTGGACATCTATGGAATTACAAGAGACCAGGCTGGAGAATATGAATGCAGTGCAGAAAATGATGTGTCATTCCCAGATGTGAAAAAAGTGAAAGTTGTCGTAAACTGTAAGTCCCTTCACCTTTTACTTTAAATTTTCAAAGGGAAGATTAAACACCTGGAAAATACTGTCTGAAGCTTATGTTGCTATTTTTTAAGAGGAAATCTATTGATAAACAGTAACTTGGCAGTGCAAATGTTTGTCTGTTAGGATATTGATTGAATTGTTTTGGTAACATCAAGTGCCCCAAGTATCCTACAATAATTCAGTTTAATGTGTAGATGGATGTTTTCAGTATCACCCGAATCCTAAACTGTGGTGTCCTTATCTCTGAAGCATCCTGGACTCATGGGGTTGTCTTCATTCACAAGGGTTTCACTTGAAGTGTATTCTGATTAAATTTAAATGTGGAATTCCAGAAGCATGCTGTTTTATACTTAAAGAGAAAAACTGTTACTGTGATATTCCTATCATTTGAGTATTTAGTTCTGTTTGGCTTGGACAGTATTGAAAAAATGAAGAAATAATTTTTCCATGAACCTCATTATTAAGAAGTTAGATTATTAAGTCATACTTGCAGAACAATCAATGTCATTGTGTTACACCCTTCCTCTAAATGCACTTCAAAACACTGACAACAGACATTTTTTCATTAATCGCTTATTTCATGTATTATGATCTCAACAGTAGTGACTGAAATAGTTTTTACTTTTCAAAGATACTCCCTTAGTCTTTCTTTCAAAATTGTTCACATTGTTTGACTTATTCTAATTGAATATTTGGGGGATAATGGTTTTTTACTAGAAGTGTTTTCAAGCTACAACTTTCAATTTTTTTCTCGCATTTATAAATCTTTCTCTATGCAGCCAATGTTAATAATGAATACATAGAATTGTACCATAGATCAGAAGAAAATTTTCCAAACAGATCCCCAGATGCTAACACTAAGCATTTTTCATATATTTAATCTCGATTTTATGGGTCAAAAGTATCTATCAAAACACACTCAGTAGTTGAGTATTGCCAGGGCAATTTATTGCCATCAACTAACATTTGTCAGTGGCTAAACTATACATTTGGTGTTGACTCACTGAAAAAGACCCTGATGCTGGGAAAGATTGAACACAGGAGGAGAAGGGGATGACAGAGGATGAGATGGTTGGATAGCATCACCTACTCAATGGACATGAGTTTGAGCAAACTCTGGGAGATGGTGAGGCCTGGCATGGGGTGGCAAACAGGTAGACATGACTGAGTGACTGAACAACAAATGTGTATAATGCCAGAATGAGGCAGTTTCTTAAATAATTTTCTGAGACAAACTTCAGAAGAGTCACCCAAAAGCTTACTAGAAATGGAAAATCTGTGTCCCACCAGGCCTACTGAATAAAAATATTTAGGGTATGTGGCCTGGAAATATGCATTTATGATAAGTTTCCATTAAATCTTAGGGCTCTTATTGCAGTGAGTTACTGCTCACCATTCTGGAACTCTCTAAAATAAGAGTTAATAAATATTATTTACTCAAATAAAATTTTCTGATTATTTTATCACTAGCCATGCTTATCTGAACATGAGTGTACAGATTTTATTGTTTTGGGGTGAGAGAAGAGGTGAGAAACAGGACTAAAAGAAGGTCATACTTTTAGCAATGAGCCCTTAGAAAAGAGAAAGCAGAGTCAATCTGTCAAACAAGCAAGGCACCCAGCCTGCCAATGCAGCCTACTCTCATCTTCTAGAATTAGTGTATCTCTGCAGTGACGTCTCCCGTGGGGATTCAGTTGAAAACAAGCTGCCATATGGATTTCCATGGGCCTGTACTCCATGCATAATCCACTTGTGTGTATGTTCACACTTTCATTTCTATCCTTTTTACCTCTCTGACTTTAGTTCATTGTCACTTATTATTGAACTTGAGTTTTTGTTGTTGTTGTTTCTGTTTTGTTTTTTATTCTGGAAAAGTTGGTACTTTGGACTGATATAGTTCAGGTAAGGATGCAGAAATATGGAAAGAAATTGAATTGAGAGAAAGACTGACCAGTGAGTTATCATCTGAAGGATTTGTGAAGAGAAAAGCATCCTTATATGAAGCAGAAGGACAGAAATTAGGGAGACAGATGTCAAGAACTGTGAGGGATCTGCTACAATTTCACAAATGCTGACAGAAGACAGAGGCAAAGGGCAATTTATTACTCATAGAAATAGCAATAGCCAGAGTATTGTCATTTTCTTATGTCAGTTCCCCAAGTCCCAATTACTGCAAGGTGATATGATGAGAGTTAAGGGAAATCTATACACACAGTAGGTTTATGTTATAGCTGAGGTTCCTTGGGCTTAGAAACTCAACTTTTTTCATATATAATGGCAGCAAGCAAACCAGCCCTTTGCCACAGAGGGAGAAATTATCTTTATGATACTGGACCATAAACAAACCTGCCCTTTGCTCCCATGGAGAGAACCACTTCTTCTATCTTCCAAGACTGATCGCTATACAAACATCCTTGAAAAGATTGTCAGGAACAAAAGCTGTTAGTGCCTCTGCTCACAAGATGTGCAGAAACACAGGAGACCCTGGAAGATTGTCTTCAAACACAAAATGGGAGGAGGCCAGTTTGAAGCAGAGCCTCGAGACACTCCCTCAGTTGAAAAGGGTGCTTCAGGGGCTTCTGGAGGGCTTCAGACACCTCAAACAGGCAGAAAGGAAGGCGCTGTCGACCAGCTTTAACTTGAGAAGGAAAATCAGAAGGAAAAAGGAGAAAGGTAAAAAAAAAGTTAAGGATGTGTTTATTATAGTTGTAATACAGACTATGTTTTATAAGAACTAATTTCAGTTGAAGTATAATCATAAGTGGAAATATTGGTACCAACATAATATTAAAAAATATTAAGAAAGTGAACTCAACAGGAAATTTTTTTACATGGATTTAAACGTTCAGTGTTTACTGTTGCTTCTCAAATTATGCCTTTGGAAGCTAACATTTTCTTAAATGTGCCATGAAGAGCTGAATACTGGTCGATCAGTTAAGTTTACATCTCGTGAATAAATATTTTATGTAAGTTTGGTCAGATTTCTGCTCATGCCCTAAATTTTGCCTTAATTTGGAATAATTTTGTCACATGTATACCAGTGATATATAGCCATGTAGGTGTGTGAGTGTAAGTGTATATGTTTCTGGTTTTGAGGAAATTTGAAAAGTATTAGTTTTGTGAATTCACCCCTTTCAAAGTCAGAAACTGAGCACTATCCGTGGGTTTTACTGATTTCCCAAAGGAAATTAGCCAAAACCTACGGAACAAACTTCAGTTTGTCAAAGCCCAAAATTGAGCACACTGCTCTGTAGCCAGCATGAAACTTTGTGTCCCCTGATAATCTGAAGATTCCCTGAAGGTAGAATTACACCAGGTTCAAGGCAGCCCTCTTTTCATGGTTATTAATCAATATTGATTGCGCATATAAAATTGCAGTAGCTTTGTGAATAACTTGAAGAGAAACTTTGTCCCTGTTCCCAAATGAGGTTCAAGATGGAATGTAATAAATTTTCATAAGCTCTGGTACATTCAGTTATGCGGAAGTCAATTTGAGGAAGAGATTTATGTTCCCTCTAATTTAGAAATATATATAATATGTTAGTATTCATCTACTACATCTGCCTCATTCACTACATATAGGCACATGTATATTTCTCATACCTACAGTGAATAATATTCACCACATATTTTGTACTCATAGCACTTTCATGTGGATTTCTATTGAATTAAATTAAACAACATTTTAATAAAGTGATTAGTATATTTAGCTTATTTTGTATATATTGGACTAGTTTGTTGATCAAATAAGCACATTTTGAGTTATTTACAGAAATTTAAAGAATATATTTATTTATATATAAGTTCATTTTGAGTTATTTATTAAAATTATAAGATTTTATACAAAACTTTGTTTCTGGGTAGGGAGATTTTGTAGATGATTATTCTGTTTTTCTCTGTATATCCTTCATTTGTATGTGAATATAGTATATTCATGATTTACGATATACTATAGCTATAATAAATATATGCATATGTACATTTCTTTATATTTTCTTATGTATGTATATACGCACATCTACAAACAATTGGATAAGAAATATATATACATACTTCTTTGTCTTGGACTTCCATGTGACTCAGTGGTAAAGAATCCACCTGCCAATGCAGGAAATGTGGGTTCAATCCTGGGTCAAGAACATACCCTGGAGAAAGAAATGGCAACCCACTCCAGTATTCTTGCCTGGAAAATCCCACAGACAAAGGGGACTGGTGGGCTAGATTCCGTGGAGTTGCAAAAAGTCGGACACAACTTAGTAACTAAAAAACAACATATGTATTACATATAAAATATGTAACTATGTTTATATATTTCTCATCAAATTGCAAAAAACTCAAAAGAAATCATGACATTTATAATAAATAGACCTTAAGAGATTAATACACACACACATAAGAAGAAAGAAAAAATGTGAACCAGCAGGTTAGCTAAGCCAAAGGGAGCTAGTGGATTCAATTTGGACAGATTCTCTGTTTTATCTGCATTTGCATTCCAACCCTGGAAGTGGCCTAGAGGATACTAGCTCCATAATTTTTATTGTTAATTAAAGTGGAAAAATGAATATCCATAAAACCCATGGATTCAATTAAATTTGGATAAACAGGAAATGAGAAACCAGAGTCTAAAAAATCAGTAAAGCCGATTCATGGAAGTCAGATCTAGAAAATGTAGATTATGTCGTAGACTAATCAAGATCTCCATAGTGAAGCAGAATCTCAGATATTAGAAATCAGGAAATCCTGCAAAACTTAGCCCTTCAAAATGAATGCTGCTGGTAAAAAGGGCAGGGTTCTCTGATCTTGTGACAAGTCGTTTGTTTTCTACGTATTTGTATGTACTTTTTCAATTAAGAGTAACTTTTTAGAGCTTCCCCAGGGACTCTGAGGTAAAGAATCTGCCTGCAATGCAGGAAACATGGAAGAGGCCTGTTGGACCCCTGGGTGGAGAAGATCCCCTGAGGAGGAAATGATAATCCACTCCAGTATTCTTGCTGGAAAAATCCCATGGACAGAGGAGCCTGACAGGCTACGGTCCATAGGGTTCCAAAGAGTCAAATACTACTGAGCAACTAAACACACACACACACTTTTAGAAATGCAGGCCCTATAGTCAGGTATAACTTATTTGAACCTTTGTTATATAATTTACTGAACTTTGAGATCTTGGGAAACGACTTTATCTTTCTGATTCTCAATTTCCAATTCTGTAAATTTGGAGCAATCATAGATAATTTTCAAGGTTTGGGTAAAGATTAAATGAGATGATACAATATACATACGGCACCTATCACAGTGTCCGGCCCACTGTTAACAACTGAAAAACTATATATCTCTCTTTGCATGAATTTACTCTAGAATGTAAGCTCTTGTGTCATAAAGGATTTTCCTTTCCTTTCTACAATAATATGTCACATAGAGCAGCACCAGATTTATAGGAGGCACTCAAAAAATAGTCGACAGATGAACTCTTTTAAAGATTAGCATCAATGCTAATCTTTAAAAGAGTTTAGGCAAAGCAGGAAAGAGATATTAGGTTTGTTCCAAAATTATATATATTTTTCTCCCGGACAATAAAACTCTTATTTCTGATACCATTTTTTTTAATCAAAATTATCAGGTGGATTAAATAAAGATAGATTGCCATTTATATAGTGCTTTCACCCAGAGAAAAGCTTAATTCCATTTTTTACAGATAAGAAAATTAAAGTTCAATGAGATTAAAATTATTAATAGCATACTGATTTTTAAGAAGAAAAAGACATGAAGAAAGAAGGTATTAATTAACCAGAAAAAATATAGTCAACTAGTTTAAGGTAAAAGGAGGTGTGGACATTATTTCACTTTTCACTCATGTCAGTAAGATTTATATATTGATCATTATATTGAGAATCAGAAATTATTTTGCACACATAATATCCAATAAAATAGAATTCATTAATTCTTCCTGTGGTCAAAAGGTAAAGATACTTTTGAGTGCACTGTGAGCTAAAATTTTATTCAGTAAATCACAGGCACATATTTGTGCATTATTTTGCATCTGATATATATTCATTTATGCAAATATGCACTTTATCTTCCAATATAACTCCAAACATGTGGACTAGAATGTACTAATTAGTATAACTTAGTACAATTATATCAAAGCCTGAAATGAGAGGCCACCAGGGAGAGATAAGAAGAAGAGGACTCTGAGGAAATGACCACTTTTCTTAGGCTGTTCATAAAGTTTTCTCCAAAACTTTTGGCAAGTTAGATATACATGTCCTGTATAAAACTAGAAGAAAAGGCAGGTGACAAATATATACTTTAAATACAGAGAAAAACTCAGCATTCAGAATTGGAATTGGAAAAAGATACCATCATAGGACCAGAAGAAAAATGAGCATTATTTGTATTCACAGTTATCACCTAAGCTTTTGTTTCTGTGCCATTTTGTGCCCCTACCCTAACTTTCTCTTTTTTCATCTTCTACATGGCTTATAATTTAAGCTACTCTCCTGTTTTTAAATTTCTTGGTAAGCTAATTAACACCTGGAACAACTCAGGACATAAAAATACATATTGTTTTTCTTCTACATAAAGTACTAGTTCATATGATATTTATAGAATAATGAAGCACTTTAGTAAATCTATATTTATCTATATATTTATTTACTTATTTACTTATTGCTTACTATGACACTATCAAGGTCTTAGGACCAGGGATATGAGTCTTCAGTCAGTTCAGTATCTAGGAGAGAAGAAAGACAAAAGAAACATGAAGTTGTAATAAACTGTGGCAAGTGCTTTGATAAACCATTCATAACATGCTAGTCGAGGCTATCAGAAAGATGCCTTTGGGTATCAATGAAAGCTTTCAAGAGGCCCTGGCCTTGATGATGTCTGAAGGATAAAACTGAATTTGATAGGAGAAGGAAATGGCAGCCCACTCCAGTGTTCTTGCCTGGTGAATCTCAGGGATGGGGGAGCCTGGTGGGTGCCGTCTATGGGGTCGCACAGAGTCGGACACAACTGAAGCGACTTGGCAGCAGCAGCAGCAGCAGCAGCAGCAGCAGCAAAAAAAAAAAAAAAAAAAGGTCCCTGTGTTGGGAAGATCCCCTGGAAAAGGGAAAGTCTACCAACTCCAGTTTTCTGGCCTAGAGAATTCCATGGACTGTATAGTCCATGGTGTTGCAAAAAGTCAGACATGACTGAGTATGAGACTTTCTTTCTTTTCAGAAAAAGGAAATTAAGGAAAGGGTGGTTTCCCTGACAGAAAGAGAAGCATTTGCTTAACCCCATAGGAATTAGGGAGCATGGCTCTGCTTGATCTGTCAGACTGCCATGAGCTGGAGGAGACTAGAAAGGGAAACAGAAAGAAGGGTGTGGGTGGGTAGTAGAGAGAAAGCAGAGCCAGATTCAATGCAAGTTCGTGAATTTTCATAGGCAGACATAGATCCAGTGTTTCACAATCAAAGAAGAATAACTTTGAGATCGTAAAACTATTCAGAGATATATCTGAATATTAAAGAAATGTATTTAAATATTTTTATTTCCCACATACATGTATTGTACTGAAAGACTTCTGTTTTGTCATGGCAAGGACAAAGGAGAGAATTAAAATGATAACACTGAGAACAACAACTGCATCTAAGAGAGATGTGAAGAGCTAAGAAATTTGAAGGAAAATCCCTATAGATATTGAACACGGAATATTAGAAACATATGATAATCACTCAGAAAGCATATTTTTAAATAAAGCATTTTTCTCAGTCAACATAAACATCTACAAATTGTCTTTTTACCTTGGGACTTTCATGGTTTAACAATTACAGATTTAATTCTATGGTTAATATAATCCCTTATTTGAAGCAAAACTGTGTTATTAAACATGCAGCTAAGGCATGCATGATTTCTTCTATTGAAGGCAACATAATTGGTCCTTTGTTTTAAATCTAAGACTTACACTTCAGTTAATGACTAGGGTGCAAAGCTATTTTTACTTAATGAGTTTGCTACCCAATTTAACTTTAATCTGTTCTTCCATACATTTATTGAGGTTTTGAAAGGGTCTGTAGTGTTAAGGGTCTATGAGTGATCATTGACCCAGTTGTTCATAGAAAGTCAAAATGCATCTTCAGTAACCAGATGGCCAAATTTTTATTATTCCTAGTTTTTTTTTTAAATTTCCTAAAAATGAGAGATGAAACTATTTTCTTGCTTTAGTACATAAGCAAAAATTTGTGCTCAATGACAATCACTGTTTGTTGTGTTTGTTTTTGGTTCTTCCTATATTAGCATTTATCCCTTTAGAAAAAAGATACGTAGCAAGTATTAGATATAACAGAGATTGACAATTAGAGATTGACCATCAACTATCAATAAGAAGGCAATTTCTAACAGATTGAAAATGCTTTAGGTTGAAAATGATTCCATACCAAACTGAAGAAAAGTGGTGAAGTAAAAAAAGAAATACCAAATATTAATATATGTCACACACTTGTGTGTGTTTATGCTTCTGTAATATTGTTCTCCTCTAGATCCATGCTCTAGTAAGCTGCCCAAGGGTCAAAATCTGAGAACTGCAAGGTGGCTCCTTCTGAATGTATTTTTCAAACTGATCTTGGAACTTGAAACCTTCCCAAACATGCAGCTTATAAACCTGTATTTAAGTCCAACTTTATCAGCAAACTTTCTCAGTAAGCATATATATCAAGCAAGATAATTTATGGAGCTGAATTCTTTATAACTGAACACTTGCGAGCAACGCCGAATTAATCTTCTTGAATCTTTTCTGTATCATCATCATTGAACTTCACAAGATTTCTTAAGCTGTCTGTGTCTGCTATTACACATGTATGCATGCTTTGTGTTCAGTTCAGTTCAGTCGCTAAGTTGTGTCTGACTTTTTGCAACCCTGTGGACTGCAGCATGCCATGCTTCCCTGTCCATCACCAACTCCCAGAGCTTACTCAAACTCATATCCATTGAGTTGGTGATGCCATCCAACCATCTCATCCTCTGTCATCCCCTTCTCCTCCCGCCTTCAATCTTTCCTAGCACCAGGATTTTTTCAAATGAGTTAGTTCTTCACATCAGGTAGCCACAGTATTGGAATTTTAGCTTCAGCATCAGTCCTTCCAATATTCAGGACTGATTTCCTTTAGGATGTACTGGTTTGATCTCCTTGCAGTTCAAGGGACTCTCAAGAGACTTTTCCAACACCACAGTGCAAAAGCATCAATTCTTTGGTGCTCAGCTTTCTTTATAGTCCAACTCTCACATCCATACATGACTACTAGAAAAACCATAGCTTTGACTAGATGGGCCTTTGTTCGCAATGTCTCTGCTTTTTAATATGCTGGCTAGGTTGGTCATAACTTTTCTTCCAAGGAGCAGGTGTCTTTTAATTTCATGGCTGCAGTCACCATCTGCAGCCATTTTGGAGCCCCTAAAATAAAGTCTGCCACAGTTTCCACTATTTTCGCATCTATTTGCCATGAAATGATGGGACCAGATGTCATGATCTTAGTTTTTCTGAATATTGAATTTTAAGCCAGCGTTGTCATTGTCCTCTTTCATTTTCATCAAGAGGCTGTTTAGTTCTTCTTCGCTTTCTGCCGTAAGGGTGGTATCATCTGCATATCTCAATTTACTATTTCTCCCAGCAATCTTGATTCCAGCTTGTGCTTTCTCCAGCCCAGCATTTCTCATGATGTACTCTCTGTTTAATAAGCAGGGTAACAACATACAGCATTAATGTGCTCCTTTCCCAATTCAGGGCTTGTCTGTTGTTCCATGTCCTGCTAAAACTGCTGCTTCTTGACCTGCATAGATATTTCTCAGGAGGCAGGTCAGGTAAAAACATCCTCCTGCAATTCAGGAGAACCTGGTTCAATTCCTGTGTTGGGAAGATCCACTGCAGAAGGGAAAAATGTACCCACTCCAATAATCTGGCCTCAAGAACTAGTACATGTGGTGGCAAAAAGTCAGACAGGACTGAGCAACTTTCACTTTCCTTCCTGTGATACAAGTATCTAAATTTATTAGGAACAGCATGGATTCAACTGCCAGCAGACAGGAAGCAAAGGTTTAAAGCAGCTGTTTGTAGTGTAAAACCATTCTAAATAATCTTGTTTTGGTTTGTGAATTCTTTGAGCAGTTATTAAGGATGATGATTTTGTTCTTTCATGCATTGTTGGCAAATTTGGGCAACCTATTTTTTTTTTTTAAAATTGTAATTTCATGGAAAGAATAAGTACAACAATAGAGAAATAAATTTCAGAGTTATTTCAAACTAGGGTTGCTGTGTATGCAGTGGAGTGTGACAGATGGTAACAAAACAGGATGTGAAATCAGGCAAATATGATTTCTAATCCCAGTTCAGACCAATATGGTACTGGGAAAATTAATCAAACTCTCATAGACTCAGTTTTCTTACATTAAACACACACACACACACACAAAATGTGGGATACTTATACCCACTTTGAAGATTTGCTCTGAGGATTGTGTCATAATACTTTTAAAACAGCAGTGTGACTAGCACAAAGCAAGCAACCTTCTACATTGTATGTATTAGTATTAATATTTCCTAGAGAATCCCAGGGATAGGGGGAGCCTGGTGGGCTGCCATCTATGGGGTTGCACAGAGTTGGACACGACTGAAGCGGCTCAGCAGCAGCAGCATGGCACACATCACATTACCCTAATTGTTTACGTGTTAGCTTTCACCTGTGGCCTGTGAGCTCTTTAAAGAGTCAGAGTCCTCTTTTATGCTTAAGGCAGTATACAGTGGTTCCGGGGACAGGCTCTACAGCTGGTCACCCTGGCTTTGAAGTCTACCTCTGCTACTATGAAGCTTGGTCAAATCATCAAGCTGTGTGTGTATCAGTTTCTCAGCTATTAAGTGAAGACTATGAGGTAAGTTGAGTGCCCAGGTGGTGCAGTGGTAAAGAGATACAAGTTTGATCTCTGGGTCAGGAAGATATCTCAGAGGATGGCATAGCAATCCACTCCAGTATTCTTGCCTCGAGAATTCCATGGACAGAGGAGCCTGGGAGGCTATGGTCCACAGCGTACCAAAGACTCAGACATAACTGAAGTGACTAAGCACACACTGACCTAAGTTAAGGCATAAAAAGGTTTATTATATTATTTTTAATCTCAGTATCTAACATATCTGGTGATGCATGTCTATAGGTTTAATACATAAATAAAATAAATATAAAACAAGCGCACATGAAATTCAAGATAGTAATTGTAAAATCACCCAAGTTCTTTTGTCTTATGGATGTATGCTTGGGTAACTTTTATTTTTTTATTTTTAATACTTTATTCTACATTACAATACTGTATTGGTTTTGCCATACATTGACATGAATCAGCCACAGGTGTACACGATCTCCTAATGCCGAAGCCTCCTCCCACCTCCCACCCCATATCATCTCCCTGGATCATCCCGTGCACCAGCCCCAAGCATCCTGCATCCTGTATTGAACATAGACTGGCACTTTGTTTCTTACATGATAGTATACATGTTTCAATGCCATTCTCCCAAATCATCCCACCCTCTCCCTCTCCCTCAGAGTCCAAAAGTCCGTTCTATACCTCTGTGTCTCTTTTGTTGTCTCACATAGAGGGTCATCATTACTATCTTTCTAAATTCCATATATATGTGTCAGTATACTGTATTGGTGTTTTTCTTTCTGGCTTACTTCACTCTGTATAATCGGCTCCAGTTTCATCCATCTCATTAGAAGTGAGTCAAATTTATTCTTTTTAAGGTCTGAGTAGTACTCCATTGTGTATATGCACCGCAGCTTTCTTATCCAATAATCTGCTGATGGACATCTAGGTTGCTTCCATGTCCTGGCTATTATAAACAATGCTGCAATGAACATTGGGGTACATGTGTCTCTTTCAATTCTGGTTTCCTCGGTGTGTATGCCCAGCAGTGGGATTGCCGGGTCATACGGCAGTTCTATTTGCAATTTTTAAGGAATCTCCACACTGTTTTCCATAGTGGCTGTACTAGTTTGCATTCCCACCAGCAGTGTAAGAGGGTTCCCTTTTCTCCACATCCTCTCCAGCATTTATTGCTTGTAGACTTTTGGATCGCAGCCATTCTGACTGGTGTGAAATGGTACCTCACTGTGGTCTTGATTTGCACTTCTCTGATAATGATTGATGTTGAGCATCTTTTCATGTGTTTGTTAGCCATCCGTATGTCTTCTTTGGAGAAATGCCTATTTAGTTCTTTGGCCCATTTTTTTTATTGGTTCGTTTATTTTTCTGGAGTTGAGCTGCATAAGCTGCTTGTATATCTTTGAGATTAGTTGTTTGTCAGTTGTTTCATTTGCTATTGTTTTCTCCCATTCAGAAGGCTGTCTTTTCACCTTGCTTATAGTTTCCTTTGTTGTGCAGAAGCTTTTAATTTTAATTAGATCCCATTTGTTTTTTTTTTTGCTTTTATTGCCAGTATACTGGGAGTTGGATCATAGAGGATCCTGCTGTGATTTATGTCGGAGAGTGTTTTGCCTATGTTCTCCTCTAGGAGTTTTATAGTTTCTGGTCTTACATTTAGATTTTTAATCCATTTTGAGTTTATTTTTGTGTATGGTGTTAGAAAGAGGTCTAGTTTCATTCTTTTACAAGTGGTTGACCAGTTTTCCCAGCACCACCTATTAAAGAGACTGTCTTTACTCCATTGTATATTCTTGCCTCCTTTGTCGAAGATAAGGTGTCCATAGGTGTGTGGGTTTATCTCAGGGCTTTCTATTTTGTTCCATTGATCTATATTTCTGTCTTTGTGCCAGTACCATACTGTCTTAATGACTGTGGCTTTGTAGTAGAGCCTGAAGTCAGGCAAGTTGATTCCTCCAGTTCCATTCTTCTTTCTCAAGATTGCTTTGGCTATTCGAGGTTTTTTGTATTTCCATACAAATCTTGAGATTATTTGATCTAGTTCTGTGAAAAATACTGCTGGTAGCTTGATGGGAATTGCATTGAATCTGTAGATTGCTTTAGGTAGTATACTCATTTTCACTATATTGACTCTTCCAACCCATGAGCATGGTATATTTCTCCATCTATTAGTGTCCTCTTTGATTTCTTTCATCAGTGTTTTATAGTTTTCGATATATAGGTCTTTTGTTTCTTTAGGTAGGTGTATATTCCTAAGTATTTTATTCTTTTGTTGCAATGGTGAATGGAATTGTTTCCTTAACTTCTTTTTCTACTTGGGTAACTTTTTAAATTAGGTCATAGAGTTGGAATGATCCACCAGAAATGGAATCCTGAAATCCTGATTCTAGGTCTGAGACTATTTCATTATACCAGCCTGCTGCTGCTGCTGCTGCTAAGTCGCTTCAGTCATGTCCGACTTTGTGCGACCCCAGAAAAAGCAGCCCACCAAGCTTCCCAATCCCTGGGATTCTCCAGGCAAGAACACTGGCCTGCATCCATGTAAATCAAAAATAAAATTGAACTATTTTCAGTAAACTGTGTAAACACCAGAAACTTTGAGAAAGATCGTTTCATCTGAAGAGTAAGGAAGCAAGACTGTGGACAAGGAGAAAAAGGTTTGAATAACCAGACTATGCACAGGTGCTACCTGTCAGAATGGCTGTCACTGAAATAAAGAACCAAGACTATTAAGATTCTCAGTGAACAGATAAAACAATCACAATAAATAATCCTTGGGAATCATGCTGCACTCAGAATAAGTTTGTTTCACATATTGTATGAAATAAGAGATTTTAATAGCGATTGTAATGAAATCTCAGCAACCTTTCTGCTTGCTCTAGCCAGTAAAGGTAACAGAAATGCAAAAACTACCCAAAATAACCCCCCAAAAAATGCCCCTTGTGAGGAGGTATGAAACAGTTAAACTTTTTATAGGGAGAATGAAAGATGATAGAGTTATATTTAGAATACTCTGTGTATGTTCCAGGCTTAAGATTCACTGCTGCTGCTGCTAAGTTGCTTCAGTCGTGTCCGACTCTGTGCAACCCCATAGACAGCAGCCCACCAGGCTCCCCCATCCCTGGGATCCTCCAGGCAAGAACACTGGAGTGGGTTGCCATTTCCTTCTCCAATGTATTAAAATGAAAAATGAAAGTGAAGTCACTCAGTCGTGCCTGACTACTCTATTCTTATTACTGTGAGGTCATAGTTCATTCAGTTTATCAAAAACTTAAAAAGTAGTTTGGCGGTAATTTCTATCTTATACACACTCCCCAGTTTTTCAGAATTAGAACTGGGGATTTGGATAATATTTCTAGATTTTTCAATAATACAGTGAGACATGTTAGCTTAATGTTAAATCATACTTTGACCTAGCCTATACAAATCAGCATTCTGTAGCCTAGAGCAGATGTTCAAAGAGTTTCTGCATTTGGTTCAAGCAGCTAGTGTACATTTACATGACAGGATGGAGAAAGTGTACCAGTAATTAGCTGAAGTTCACAAATGCTACATTTGTTAATGCTCTTTCACATTTGTGAGCATATTGGTTTTGCAAACTGTTCTATTTTTTCCCCTCTGTGGATGTTGAAAGGACTCTGAAGCTCAGTCCAATTCACATGCAGATGCAGTCCTTGCTAAAGCCTCCCATGAACTGTTCTGCACAGCCCAACAAAAAAAGCTGAATCTGATCATCTGTGGCTTTGGAGCAGTCAAGTTGCATAACTCTAAGAATCCAATGTCCTGATGGGATTTTCAAGATAGTCCAAGGCGAGGCAAGGCGAAGTTGTTCAGTCGTGTCCGACTCTTTGCGACTCCATAGACTGTAACCTACTAGGCTTTTCTGTCCATAGGATTCTCCAGGCAAGAATACTGGAGTAGACTGCCATTTCCTTCTCCAAAGATAGTCCAATGGGACAGAAATTTCAGGTTGTTTATCAAAGCCTATTTTTATCTTTTTCCAGAAAAGCCCACCTTTCTCCCCCACCAATCTTGGACTGCAAGGACTAACTTGTTTACGGGTTAGTTCTGGCTCTGTGACTGAGTTCCAGCAAATGAAAAGTGAGCAGAAATGACCTGGGTCACTTCCAGGCTTGACCTACAGCTGCCCAGGTGGAGTTCTATGCATGTTACCCTTCCTGGCTAGTTGGAATAGTAACCACCAGGGTGATCTTGAAAGCTAAAGATTGGCAAGAAGAAAGCTTATCACTTTCTTGAGCCTCTGAGTGATTTTATACCAAAAATACCCCTACCTCATTATCTAATTTCACTAATAACATTTTATTGATCTGAAACATTATGAATTATTAGATGAATGAGAAATAACCTTTCTTTTCATTGACTTACTGCACGTTTAGGTCTATTTGTTATCATAGCTTAGCCTCTTCTTGGAGAAGGTAATGGCAACCTACTCCAGTATTCTTTCTGGGAAACTTCATGGACAGAGGAGCCTGGAAGGCTGTAGTCCAGGGAGTCACAAAAGAGTCAAACATGACTTAGTAACTAAACAAAGAATGGCCCCTTCTGACTGGTATCCTCAAAGATTTGAGCTCAAATCTTCTGTACAGACTAATATTTTTGCCTCATTTAATTCTTTAAAAATATAGCCAGAAGAAATGATTAAAGATTCCTGAGAAGAGTAAGGAGATAATGAATCTTTCCTTCCTACAAAGTGAGGCATAGCCTACTGAATCTATATTTGCAAATTTTGTCAGTCATGGTAACAAAAATTATAAATATCATGCCTTTGAGGCTTCATATGATTTTGCTCAGAAAACACAACCAAATTCAAAATAGCATCTGGCCATCAACCTCTGATATGAACTTTCCTGACAAAATGTGACTTGGAGGCACAGAAGATGGAAAAACTGTTGGAAAACTTCCAAAATTTAATTCTGTCCCCAAACCAGTATTTAGAAGGCATATCTACAAAGCATAAAGCTCAGAAACTTAGAAAACATGCACGCGCACGTGCACACACACACACACACACACACACGCATACAGTGGTATACCTCACTTTGCCTCGTGGAAAAAACAACTATACCATCTTGAAAGAAAACAGAGAACGTATGTTTCCTCCCTGAGCTTCTGCTCTCTGGCTCAAAATTTCCACGCAAAACTGGAATTCTCCTCTCTGTGTATGGTTGCACTTTTGAAAATAGTCAGAATATTATTCCCTTGTTCTCATCCTGATTTCCTTCATCCGCTGGCCCCCTGCACATTATGGGCTATGTTTTCAGAATTTAAAATTTTGTATTTAGGAAGGAAAAGATGACAAGAGTAGTAAAACCAGACAGTGTTAGGGCCTGTAGCTTTCCATCGTTTCCAAGTATTATACTATCAGGGGTAAAAGGTCGCAGAGGAACTCAGGTTGATCCTGTAAACTGTATTTGATCCATCCTGCTAGACACAGGACACGAGATGCTAGCTGTGACCATGGACATATTCTACATATTGACTTAAGAAATGCATCCAGTCAAGGAGACAGGGTTGGGATATTTATATTGCATACCTGTGTGCTAGGAAGCATCAGTTCAAATCAGAACTCTACACAATAAGAAATGGTACGTTCAGAGGAACTGTAAATATACAAATATGCTCCAGAATAAGAAAAAAAGAGCACACTTAAAAAAAAAAAACAACTTGAATGAATATGTTATTTAAATGATTGGCTATAGCAATAGGGAGAAAATGTTCAAAAACTTACTAAACATACTTCATATGAAATAAGAAAGTATTTCCTCCACAAAATAACATCACAAATCATAGAAAATAGGCTGAGATGAAAGGAGAAGAAAAATACCAATAAGGTACATTAGAAAAATGACCAATTGTGATGCAGAAAAAAACTCATGAAAGCTGGTGACCTGTTATTTCCTACCATTAAACTATACTACATACAGAGAAGAACCTCTCCCAGTACTGAATATAAGAAATTGCAAGGAATTATATGAATATTACAATATGCCTTTTTTAGCAGAGCAAAGCTTGAGTCAATATAAGAAATACAAATTGGAAGCCTGAAAGTACCACAAAATACTGTTCCATCAGGCAAGGAGCCCTGACCAGCTGCTCCCTGGAGGTGTGGAATCTGGTTTTAACTTGCCAATGTTAAGAGACTCAACACAAAAACTGGGTCTCTTTTGGCACAGAAACTCACATTAATAACAGCCCTCTTCCATAAATGTTAGGCAATGAATGGGTGACATACTCGGATGAAACAGAACACGAAAACTCACTGTTCTATGCCAATCCCTGTCTTGATACAGGGTGATGAGAGGAGAGACAGGTGGTCATAGGAAAGCAAATTATTCTCCAGGAAGTCCCAATTGCAAGGTTCCCTCTTCTAGATTTAGGACTATGTTCATATTCCTTGTAAAGTCTGAGATATGCTAAGTAGAAAATTCAGTTTAAAGTGGTTCTATGGTGAGGCCCCTTAGGTGTCTGACAGAAGAGACACTAATGCACTCACTCTGTGCATTATTAGAACATATTTTATTTTTTTATTTATTATTTATTTATTTATTTATTTGAATTACAATACATATTTTAAATACAAAGCTCAAAATTTTTCCATAAGGTCTGTTTAACATGAGTTTTCAAGCAAAAATATAGTGCACAAATGAGAAAACAAGTCATCAGCAGAGAAACAAACAATAAAATATAATGTAAGTAATATAATTCCAGTTGGAAGATTTAAAACCCTAAAAGATGATGCTGTGGCCACAACTTGGGAAAAGATCAGTTTTCCTTTTAATCCCGTAGAAAGGCAATGCTAAAGAGTGTTTAAACTACCTTAACAGCTGTACTCGTTTCACATGCTAGTAAGGTTATGTTCAAAATCCTTCTACCTAGGCTTCAGCAATATAGGAACCAAGAACTTCTAGATATACAAGCTAGATTTAGAAAAGGCAGAGGAACTAGAGATCAAATTGCAAACATCCACTGGATCATAGAAAAAGCAAGGGAGGTCCAGAAGAATATTTAATTCTGTTTCACTGACTATGCTAAAGCCTTTTTCTGCACAGCAAACTGCAGAAAATTCATAAAGAGATAGTAATACCAGATCACCTTATCTGCCTCCTGAGAAATCTACATGCAGATCAAGAAGCAACAGTTAGAGCTGTTCGTGGGAAAATAAACTGGTTCAAAATTGGGAAAGGAGTGTGTTAAGGCTGTATATTGTCTGCGTGCATATTTAACTTATATGCAGAGAACCTCATGTGAAATACTGGGCTGGATGACTCATAAACTAGAATCAAAATTACAGGAAGAAATAGCAACAACCTCAGATATGCAGATGACACCACTCTAATGGCAGAAAGTGAAGAGGAACTAAAAAGCCGCTTGATGAGGCTGAAAGAGGAGGGCGATAAAGCTGGCTTAAAACTCAGCATTAAAAACAAAAACAAAACTTGAGTGATGGCATCCAGTACCATCACTTCATGGCAAATAGATGGGGCAAACATGGAAACTGGCAGATGTTAGTACCTGGGGCTAAAAATCACTGTGGATGGTGATTACAGGCACAAAATTAAAAGCTTGCTCCCTGGAAGAAAAGCTATGACAAAACTAGACAGCACAGTAAAAAGCAGAGGCATCATTTTGCTGACAAAGTTCCATGTAGTCAAAGCCATAATTTTTCCAGTGGTCATGTTTGGCTGTGAGGGTTGGACCATAAAGAGGGCTGACTGCTGAAGACTTGATGCTTCTAAGTTGTGGTGCTAGAGAAGACTGGAGTGCCGTGGACAGCAAGGAGATGAAAGCAGTCAATCCTAAAGGTAATCAACCCTGAATATTCATTGGAAGGACTGATGCTGAAGCTGAGCCTGCAAGATTTTGACCATCTGATGTGAAAAGGGGATTCACTGGAAAAGACCCTGATGCTGGGAGAAACTGAAGGCAGGAGGAGAAGTGTGCAACAGCATATGAGATGGTTGAATGGCATCACTGATTCAATGAGTTTGAACAAGCTCCAGGAATGGTCAATGGACAGGGAAGCCATCCATGGGGCTGCAAAGAGTCAGACACGACTGAGTGATTGACCTGAACTGAACTGAATACATGAAGAAAAAGCTATAGCAAGTGGACCCTAGCACACCAGGCTCCTATGTTCATGGAATTCTCCAGGTGAGAATACTGGATTCTCCCAACACAACCATGGGATCTTCCCAACCCAGGGATCAAACCCAGGTCTCCTGCATTGCTGGCTGATTCTTTATCATCCAAGCCACCAGGCAAACCCAAGTATCATACACATGAATGAAATGTAAACACATTTCCTTTATTTTTTTTTAAATAAATTTATTTTAATTGGAGATTAATTACTTTACAATAATGTATTGGTTTTGTCACACATCAACATGAATCCACCACAGGTATACACATGTTCCTCATCCTGAACCCCCCGCTCTCCTCCTTCCCCGTACCATCCCTCTGGGTAATCTCAGTGCACCAGCCTCAAGCATCCAGGTTCGATGCATGATACTGAACACATTTCCTTTAAAATCCGCTTAGACAAGAATGATTCCTTTCATTATTTTTCCTAGCCAAGCCAGGATAATAAGAGCAAGAAAAAATTAAGAGTAAAATTATTTGAAATAGGAGAAGTAAAACTGCTATTATTCCAAGATGATGTGACTATCCATGTACAAAAACCAGAAGAATTTATAGTTAAATTAATAGAATAAGAGTTTGTCATGATTACTAGATATAAAATCAATATACCAAATTAAAGTATATTATTATGTTTCAGCAAAAAAGCAAATCCAATTGAGAAAAATAATATTTAGAATATCAACAGAATATAAATGTATTAAGCATAATGTGTATATATACTCACATATATGGATATATACACATATCTATATATACAGTGGGCTTCCCTTGTGTCTCAGCTGGTAAAGAATTTGCCTGCAGTGTGGGAGACCTGGGTTCTATCCCTGGGTTGGGATGATCCCCAGGGGAAGGAAAGGCTACCCACTCCAGTATTCTGGCCTGGAGAATTCCTTGAACTGTATAGTCCATGGGGTTGCAAAGAGTTGGACACAACTGAGTGATAATAATATATACAATATATTATTTAAATAGATTAAACAAGAATTAATTAAATAGAAAGATATAACATATCCATGGATATTTAGAGATGTTACTCTCAAAACAAAATATTCATTAGCAATCAAATGAAAAGTTAAACATGTTTTCTTCATTAAATTTGACAAGCTATTTCTGAAATGTATATTGATAGTATAAGAAACATCAAAGAGAAAAATCAAATTGGCAATATACACTGCTGCTGCTGCTGCTAAGTCACTTCAGTCATGTCCAACTCTGTGCGACCCCATAGATGCCCACCAGGCTTCCCAGTCCCTGGGATTCTCCAGGCAAGAACACTGGAGTGGGTTGCCATTTCCTCCTCCAATGCATGAGAGTGAAAAGTGAAAGTGAAGTCGCTCAGTCATGTCTGACTCCTAGCGACCCCATGGACTGTAGCCTACCAGGCTCCTCCATCCATGGGATTTTCCAGGCAACAGTACTGGAGTGGGGTGCCATTGCCTTCTCCCTTGATGTAAAAATGTATTATAACTACATGATAAGTTAGAAGTGAGATGTTAGTGCAATGGTTGACAAATATACATCTATGGCAGAACAGGGAGCCCCAAAACAGATCCATACATATATAGTATCCTGATATATCAAAAGGAAGACATTGTAGATCAGTAAGGTAAAAAAAAACATTAATAAATGATTTGGAACAATTATTTTTCATAAATAAAAGACAAAAGGAAGTGAAACTCTACTCATAACTCATGAAACTCTACTCTCCACATAAAATCACTTTCAGATAAATCGAGGATATAGTTGTGAAAGGCAAATCATTAAAAACGTCTTAAAGATGACATAAGAGAGTGTTTTCTGGACCTTGGTAGGGACAGCATCCTTAAACTAAACAGGAAAATAAAAACTAAAAAGACAGTGACATATATCACATTAAAATTAATACTGTTTATGAAAGAGAGCAATAAGAAAAGCCAGCAACTGAGGAAGGTTTTGAAATACATAAAGCCAACAAAGATTAAATATACAGAAAATATAAAGAACATATATTAGAAAAGAGCCAAAAACCTTATAATATAAAATGATACAAAATAGGCATTTCACAAAAGATGAAAGTCTGGTGGATTGTAAATACATAGAGATGTGCAATTATGCAAGCTTATTTTTATTAAAATAGAAATGCAAATTAAAATCATAATCACTTATTCCATATAAACAAATTAGCAGCAATATAAATCTTAAAATATCATGTTTTGTGACAGTATAGCACTAAAAGAACTCTTGAGTACTGTTGAGGAAACTATAAATTGAAATAATAATTGCTTTGGGAAGCAATTTTATATCACCTGGTGAAGTCAAACATGTGCATACTCTGAGCCCTGGTAATTTCTCTCTGAGATATGTTTTCTGCATAGGTACACAAATGAACCAGAAAATATGTATAAGAATATTTGTAGAGAATTTTTATAGTAGCAACACATTTTAAAAACCCAAATGTTTATCAGTACTAAACTGAGATGTAACAGACATCTATACAGAAGTGAAAATAAGTATATCTACAGGAATCAGTCTGAATGTATCTAAAATTATAATAATAAGTCAAAAATAGACAGAAAATATGTATAACATGAGGTTGTTGATATAAAGTTCAAAAATAATTAAGTAAAACAATATATTATTTAGGGATGGTGCATCAGTGGTAAAACTGAAGAATAAAGTTTTCCAAGATATAGATGAAAATGACAAAGAAATGAAAAATACGAAAGAGAAGATGAATGATTTGGAAGACTCTGTATCTAAGTTAACAAATACATATGTTTCTAGGATGAGACAAGAACATCTAAAGAAGCAATATTCAAATAAATAACTGAAATTATTTAAGAATTGAAATCAGCACTGAGAATGCAAATTTATATAGACCACATACCAAGATTCATCCCATTAAAAGTCCTTTTTTCAATCATGTGAAATATAAAATGATTTAGTCTCTTTAAAAAGGTGTTCCTACAGAAAAGTTAAAAATTTTTTTTTTAAATATCTTCAGATTTCTCCTCTCAGTACTAAATAACAACTGCTAATAGAACAATGCTTATAGTGTGTTGTTATGTGAGGACCAATCGTTAATGTGTGTTAACAGCAGGGAGTTATTATTACTATGTAAGATCTCAGCAAATATGCCCTCCACAGGCCTGTCTAGTTTGCAATTGCCAGATAAACAAGAGTAGTTTAATGACAGAAAACCAATAAAATCAAATCAGTGGCAATAGTTTTTGAAACTAGCTAGGTTTAGATATAATTCCAAATAACTGGTATAAGCAAGATTTCATAAATTGCTCCAAAAAGTTTTGTATTTATATCTATATTGTATAAATAAAGAAATTGAAACCAAAAAGTTGGCATTTGAAGATCAAATTATACTCTTTAAATGACAAACATTGACAGAGACATTGAGGTAAATGGAAGAATGGAGAGCAGTGTGGTTAGACAAGCAGGGGACACACAGACAAGCAGAGAGCATGGTAAATGTTAGCTTTCATATATCAAAGAAAATAAAAGCACTTAATTATTGAATTTTAATAATCCAAGAAACATAAGTAATCTTGTTCAAGCTGAAACTCCAGTACTTTGGCCACCTCATGTGAAGAGTTGACTCATTGGAAAAGACTCTGAAGCTGGGAGGGATTGGGGGCAGGAGGAGAAGGGGACGACCGAGGATGAGATGGCTGGATGGCATCACGGACTCAATGGACGTGAGTCTGAGTGAACTCCGAGAGATGGTGATAGACAAAGAGGCCTGGCGTGCTGCAATTCATGGGGTTGCAAAGAGTTGGACACGACTGAGCGACTGAACTGAACTGAACTGAACTGAACTTATTCAAGGCTATAAGTAAACCCCAATAAAAGTAAATGCAGGAAGTATGAATGCAAATCTCTTCGACACTTAATAAAATGAGAAATCCATGACATTAGCATGTGAATTCGGACACACTAAAAAGAAAACCAATTGAAAACATGAATTATAATAGCTAATATGATTAATTTTACTCTTAAAAGAAAACTATATGAACATTACAATATGCCTTTTTTTAGCAGAGCAAAGCTTGAGTCAATATAAGAAACACAAATTGGAAGCCTGAAAGTACCACAAAATACTATTCCATCAGGCAAGGAGCCCTGACCAGCTGCTCCCTAGAAGTGTGGAATCTGGTTTTAACTTGTCAATGTTAAGAGACTCAACACCAAAACTGGGTCTTTTTGGCACAGAAACTCACATTAATAACACCCCTCTTCCATAAATGTGTTTTGTTGTTGTTCAGTCTCTATGTCATGCCTGACCCTTTGCAACCCCATGGACTGCAGCACACCAGGGTTTTCTACCCTTCACCTACTCCTGTAGGCTGATCAAATTCATGTCCACCAGCTGGTGATGCCATCCAACTATCTTATCCTGTGTTGCCCCCATCTCCTCCTGCCCTCAATCTTTCCCAGCATTAGTATCTTTCCCAATGTGTTGGCTCTTCTTATAGGTGGCCAAAATTCAGCTTTAAAATCAGTCCTTCCAATAAATATTTAGGGTTGATTTATGGGCTTTCCTGGTGGCTCAGAGGGTAGAGCATCTGACTGCAATGCGGGAGACCTGGGTTTGATCCCTGGGTGGGGAAGATTCCCCTGGAGAAGGAAATGGCAACCCACTCCAGTATTCTTGCCTGGAAAGCCCCATGGATGGAGAAGCCTGGTGGGCTATACTCCATGGAGTCGCAAAGAGTCGGACACGACTGAGCAACTTCACTTCACACTTAAAATGGATAATTGAATTTACTCTGATCCAAAATAAGTGAAGTCCAGAGAAAACTCTCAAGAAAACTACAATTAAACACAAAAACAAAAATTGTCTCAGGAAATTGTGCAATTTCTCTAGTCCTTAAAAAGTTTCTATAGGCAAAGTACCAATTAAAATGAAAATCTCAGAGCCAAAAGTCACATAACTTACAGGGAAACACTGAGCTATGAATGAAAATCAGCAAAAAAGCAGACAGGAAAAATAAACTTATAGAAACTTCTGATACTGAATTTCAGAAATACAAATTTAAGAATGAAGTTTGAACATCAATAAAGAACATGCAATTGTGAATGAAAATCTTAAAAAACTTACAGATATGAAAATTAGAATAAACAAAATGAAAAAAAAAATCACAACCAGAAAAAAGTGTTAGCTGTAGCTAAAGAAAGAATTGGTGAATTGGAAAACAAATGTTTGGAAAAATTATAGAGAATACTATTCTGATATATGAAAAGACAGAATTTAAGAAAATGATATTAAGAATGTTATATGAATGTCTAAAAGATATAAAGTATAATTGCAGAAGGACATGTTACAGAGAAATGAGGAATTAGAGAACAGTCAATACAAAAACAATGGCTAATAATGTTTTTAAGTATTATTGAAATATATGGAAAACATGGTAATAAGGTAACTTTAGTATATTCAAGAAAAATTATAAAATTCAGCATATATTTATCATATAAAGTATTAGTACACTATGAAGAGAAAGGAGGCCTAGTTAGCCTGATATGAGGCATGTACAAAATTTCTACCTGAAGCATCTTACTTAATATTGAGAAATTTTATGCTTTCCATCTCAGATCAGGAGAAAGACTTGACAATTAGCATGCATTCAACATTTTAGTATAGGTTCTTACACTAGCAGTACAAAAAGACAAAAAAAAAAAGATGTAAGAACTTAAAAAAAAATAACTATTTTTATTTGTGAATGATACCATGTTTATATTATAAACCAAAATAATCTACATTAAAATTATTTAAATAATAATAGATTTTAGCAGTGATACTGAATAACCTACCTACAACCAGAAACTATATTTATTTTTAGAAATTTATTTAATATTGTAAGTGTATATAAATATACAATATATGTATATAATAGAAAAGATATAAACCTTTATGGAAAAAACTGATAACTTTATTAAGATGAATTTAAGAAACTTGAATAGAGAAGTATGTTGTATATTTGGATCTGAAAACTCACTATTGTAAATATATTGAACATGTTAATTGTTTCCAGATTAATTTATAAATTAAATCAATATCCTAACAGATTTGTTAAACTTGGAAAACAGATTCTATAACTGACATGGAGGAGCAAGAAAACAAGAAAACTCAAGACAGTTCTAAAGAAGGAAAAAATGGGAGTATAGATTTAGACATTATGGTGTGGATGGAAGGAAAGATAAATAGAGCATCAAATAGATTAGTGATACTAGAAACAAAGTAATAGGCAAAGATTATAACAGAAATTCAAATCCAGGTCTGTTTGATTTCCAAGCTCCTGTGTGTAATTTTCAGAGTAATCTTTACAAAACACAAATCACATACTCTCACTATCCTATTTAAAATCTTCGGTGATTTTCCTGTCAGTCCATTGATGTGGCAAGCTATTCTCTTTTGGGTCTGGCCTCTGCCCGTTTGCTCAGTATCCTTCCAGATTCTCCATTCCTTATTTTTCTTATTACAATATGATATCCCACCCATTCAGAAGTACCTACAGTTTCCTGAATTCACCATGGTTTCTTAACTCTGGGTGCTTGCCCATACCATCTTGAAGACTTCCTTTTCTGCCCTCCAACTAGAGGGCTGATTTATGTTCTGTCCTATTGCTGTGCCTGACACCCAGTAAATAACTGTTGAATGAAATGTTTAATAACTAAGACAAAAATGGCACATTCTTGATGGAAGGAAATTTCCACACATGAGTCTTATTCCAGTTCAGTCACTCAGTCGTGTCCGACTCTGCAACTCCATAAACCTCAGCACCAGGCCTCCCTGTCCATCACCAATTCCCGGCTGCTGCCGCTAAGTCACGTCCGACTCTGTGCGACTCCATAGTCGGCAGCCCACCAGGCTCCCCCATCCCTCGGATTCTTCAGGCAAGAACACTGGAGTGGGTTGCCATTTCCTTCTCCAATGCATGAAAGTGAAAATTGAAAGAGTCGTGTCCGACTCTAAGCGACCTCATGGACTGCAGCCTACCAGGCTCCTGGAGTTCACTCAAACCCATGTCCATTGAGTCAGTGATGCCATCCAGCCATCTCATGCTCTGTTGTCCCCTTCTCCTCATGCCCTTAGTCTTTCCCAGCATCAGGGTCTTATCAACTGAGTCAGCTCTTCGCATCAGGTGGCCAAGTATTGGAGTTTCAGCTTCAACCATCAGTCCTTCCAATGAATATTCATGTGCAATTGGATTCTTTATTATGGCTGTTTCACTAGACTTGCTCTGGCAGACTTTACAAGCAGTTCGTAAGGGGATATTACTAAATTTGTTGATGATCAGTCACTTAGAATGTGTCCAAAGTTAAGCATTTTAGATAAATTTTGAATAAGCACTTCATTAGTTCTTGCATTATACCAATTTTGTTTAAAATAAATCATATTCTTACCACACCATGTAACTGACTAATGAAATAGATGCTAAGCTTCAATGTAATATAGTAAAGAGAATAGCTTTTAATATGAATATTAATTTTACCATATATCATAGCTTCTCAATGTTCCAAATACACATAAGAGAAGTATGTGGTTTAAATTATCTTTATCCCCTTTTGATTACCTCTAAATAGACATATGGAGAAGGAAATGGCAACCTACTCCAGTGTTCTTTCCTGGAGAATCCCAGGGATGGGGGAGCCTGGTGGGCTGCCATCTATGGGGTCGCACAGAGTCGGACACGACTGAAGCGACTTAGCAGCAGCAGCAGCAGCAGCAAATAGACATAAACAGCCAGTTCCCTTTCTTTCCTCATAGGATGAGTGTAATAATGGATATATTATGTATTACTTGTTTGCATGAATTGTTTGAGAGGTGTGCTCACTCTTTTCCTTTTATTACTGTGTTTTATAAATCTATCACTGTGTATCTGCATGTCCTTTGAGAAAAAAAAATGTAATAGAATCTGAGGCTCAGTCCGTATCAGGACACTGCTTTTGAGGCCGATTTTCAAATTGACTTAAATAGATAAGTTATAATCCAATTTCCTGTTACCAGTAAATCTTATTAGCATTTTTCTATTACATTTTATAAGGCAAATGCTGATTTATGCTTGATAACTTTGATTCTTCCTTCACAATCTGAGTCCCAGATTAACAAGATTTTAATGTCATAGGAAGCTATGCTGCAAGTTATATATGCATTACTCCAGTTCCACTTACTTCTTCATTTGTAAATTATGTTTAAGGACATTACTATATGCTAGAATCAGTGTGGTCATGCTGAGACAGTGAAGAATGAGACACATGCTCCGTGAAACAGGCTTTTATTTTAATTTATGTTAAATTGTCAAATCCTAAATTAATGAATAGCAAATGTGTAACTTCAAATGGGCTCATGTGGAAATATTTCTATTTGCAGTTATCTTTTTAAATTAGAGAGTTTGCTCTTTTCCGCCTGTAAAATAAATATGATAACTTCACATCAGAATCCAGTGTTCACTCAATAAGAGTACAGCAGACATCAAATAAAAGCAGCCATGCAACTAAAATTAAAGTTCAAAATCATTAATTTAATTATAGTACATAATCATTTGACAGTACTACGGAATGGATTTAAAGGATGATATTGTAATTGATTGTTAATCACTAAAAGCATGCAGTAAAGATAATGCTGCCTGGGTGGTGGTGAGTTACGATTTTATCTATCTAGGGACCAGATTGTGGGAACAAATGGCTCCTGTCACCATCAATGGATTATGGAGGATCGAAATTGAAACAGAGGGCTGCCCTACAAACATGTGGGGCAGAATAATGACTGCCATTATGAAGGACTGACAATGTACCAGCCCTGAGCTGAGTATTTACTTACATTATCTCATTTAATTTTTACAACAATCTAAGGAGTCTATATTGCTATCTCCATTTTACAAATGAAGGAGATGATGTTCTCAGAGTTTAAGACTCACACATGATCATACACTGCATAATGGGAGTGTGATCTTTCTGATTGAAAAGCCTAAGTTTGAGCTGCTATTTACACTCTCTGCAATGAAAATCTGCAAAGTGAGCTTTATAATTGTAATGTGCTTGGTACTTGCCAGTCATGACATTTATAATTTACATTCTAACAGCTGTTTTCTAGGAATATTCTCTTTTCCTCAGAATTCTTTTAAGTCTGTCTTCTCCCTTTCTTCCTTTCATGATTTACAAGGGGACTTAGTGAGTAGAATTATTTTACCTTTTCATCTATTTTATCAGATAGCTGTATTTTGTAAGGAAGAAATAATAGTAGAAGTCCTGTGATGTACCCTTTGGGTTACATTAAAAGGAAATTGTGGTTAGCAAGGCAGTCCAAAATCACTGCAGATGGTGGCTGCAGCCATTAAATTAAAAGGCACTCCTTGGAAGAAAAGTCATGACCAAGCTAGATAGCATATTCAAAAGCAGAGTCATTACTTTGCTGACTAAGGTCCATCTAGTCAAGGCTATGGTTTTTCCAGTAGTCATGTATAGATATGAGAGTTGGACTGTGAAGAAGGCTGAGTGCTGAAGAATTGATACTTTTGCGCTGTGGTGTCAGAGAAGACTCTTGAGAGTCCCTTGGACTGCAAGGAGATCCAACCAGTCCATGCTGAAGGTGATCATCCCTGGGATTTCTTTGGAAGGAATGATGCTGAAGCTGAAACTCCAATATTTTGGCCACCTCATGCGAAGAGTTGACTCATTGGAAAAAACTCTGATGCTGGGAGGGATTGGGGGCAGGAGGAGAAGGGGACAGCAGAGGATGAGATGGCTGGATGGCATCACTGACTCGATGAACGTGAGTCTGAGTGAACTCTGGGAGTTGGTGATGGACAGGGAGGCCTGGCGTGCTGCGATTCATGGGGTCACAGAGAGGTGGACATGACTGACTGAACTGAATTGAGATACGACTGGCTGGGAGATTTGTACCAAGCAAAACACTCAGCAAGAATTAAAAAAAAAAAAAAAAGTATTGGTTGAAAAGAAATACCTTATTTCATGGAGGATCACTCTCCCTCCCTTTTTTTTTTTTTTCCTTGTCATATAGCAATCATTTAACTGTGCAGTCATTATATTTGCATTGACTGTACCTCACTGGAACTTGGAGCTTAGAAAAATGTGATAAGGAGGTTATAGAATATTTATTTTTCTTACCAGCTGTGAATAATCTTTAGTTGCTGCATTGGTGGTGAATGGGAATTCTTCTCTCTACTGTTCTCGAATGCCATGGATGTTTCTGTGAAGGGACTCCTGGGTACCTGTGGAATCCAGAAGATGCTTATGCAGAATAGGTGATAGGTCTGGTGTCACACCACACCTGAGTTAAAAGATACCTAACTCTGTACCTAAAGAGTTACTTAACTGAGTTTCCTATTTTTAACTGTACATACTTTGAATATTGTTTCTCAGAATGCTGTGTAATATATATAAGATAACTGACCTATATTCAGTTTTTAATTGGTACTTAATGTTAGAATGTTACAAGCACTGCTCATGTCACTAAGGATACAAAACTAAGTTTTAAGTCCTTACATTCTGTTGAATGAAAACATACATATAGTATAGTATAGTATGGCATATAGTATGGCAGGTGATGATAAGTACTATGGAGAAAAAAAAAAAAAGGTAAGAATTAGATAAAGTAAGAATTAGAAGGAAAGTGACTGAAAGAAATCATGTGTAGCATGATCAGAGAAGACCTGGTAAATTTACATTTGATTTGCACTGAAGAATGTAATGGAAAGAACTGTGTGTATATGTTTGGTTCATGTAAGGCAATCTTATCTATACAGTAAGCTTGTTTTCATTTCATGATTATCATTAAATTTCTACTCTTGAACTCATTGATCAGGCTAGTTTGAACAATACACATTACAAATTACAGCATCAGAGTATGTATATGTGTCTCTCTGTGTGTGCCCTCCATTTATAGCCTTTAGAATCTGCAGATTGGTTGAGCCAAAGGAATTATACAAAGATTCATTGCATAGACTCATTAGATATATAAAGCAATATCAAATATGCATAGTATAAAAAGAAAAATACTTAATCATCTTAGATAAATAAAAGTTGAGTAGAGTAACTGGAAAAATACCTTCAACTGAATTCAGTAATAAATGTGTAAGAAGTACCAACATATCCTGATTAGAGATTATACTATTCATTTGATTTATTGATCTAATGATCATTTATAGTTTTCAAGATCTTTCTGAAGCAGAAAAATTAGAGGATGTAGTAGTTTGAGTATTTCATCCTATTTAGAATAGTAGTAAATGTCAATTTTATATGGATGTTTCCAACAGGTGGAAAGAAGTTAGACATCTACATAATCTATGAAAACACTTTATTGGTAGCATTGAAGTGCTTGTCTAGATCTCCATATATTTTAAAATAGAAGAAACAAATGATGCTATTTCTTATAAGCAAATGTTTTTCAAGAAACAAATATATTTTTCAAAATTTCCTTCTTTAGTGTTAAGGGAGAAAATATTAAGAGATGATTTTTTTCATGTTAAGGACCGACAATGGCATTCTAGGACCAATATAACATTGATATTAATATTCAGTCATATAAATGATAACAAGTAAGGTGCAAAAAATGTGTTCCTAACACTTTCAGTTCAGTTCAGTCACTCAGTCATGTCCAACTTGTTGTGACCCCATGGAATGCAGCACACCAGGCCTCCCTGTCCATCACCAACTCCCAGAATTTACTCCAACTCGTGTCTATTGAGTCAGTTATGCCATCCAACCATCTCATCCTGTGTCGTCCCCTTCTCCTCCTGCCTTCAATCTTTCCCAGTACTAGGGTTTTTTCAAATGAGTCAGTTCTTCACATCAGGCAACCAAAGTATTGGAGTTTCAGCTTCAGCATCAGTCCTTCCAGTGAATATTCTGGATTGATTTCCTTTAGGATGGACTGGTTGGATCTTATTGTAGTCCAAGTGACTGTCAAGAGTCTTCTCCAACACCACAGTTCAAAAGCATCAATTCCTCGGCACTCAGCTTTCTTTATAGTCCAGTTCTCACATCCATACATGACCACGGGAAAAAGCATAGCTTTGACTAGAGGCCATTTGCCGTCAAAGTAAGATCTCTGCTTTTTAATATGCTGTCTAGGTTGGTCATAACTTTTCTTTCAAGGAGCAAGTGTCTTTTAATTTCATGGCTGCAGTCACCATCTGCAGTAATTTTGGAGCTCAAAAAAACAGTCTGTCACTTTTTCCACTGTTTCCCCATCTATTTGCTATGAAGTGATGGGATCAGATGCCATGATCTTAGTTTTCTGAATGTTGAGTTTTAAGCCAATATTTTTACTCTCCTCTTTCAATTTCATCAAGAGGCTCTTTAGTTCTTCGCTTTCTGACATAAGGTTGGTATCATCTGCATATCTAAGGTTATTGATATTTCTTCTGGCAATCTTGATTCCAGCTTGTGCTTCATCCAGTCCAGCATTTCTCATGATATATTCTGCATATAAGTTAAATAAGCAGAGTGACAATATACAGCCTCACTAAATTTCTCTGTCAATTTTTGCATGCCTGTGTTCTCCATAAAAGCTAATTTTCATAGAACTATGTCTCGAGCATAGTACATGTTTGACAAATATTTATTGAATGGGAAAGAAAAGAACATTGTTACTGAACTATGTGGATATGGTTGTTTTTTTTTAGTCGTTAAGTCATGTCCAACTCTTAGAGACCTCATGGACTGTAGAATCCCAGACTCCTGTCATCCTCTGTCTCCCACAGTTTGATCAAATCATGTCTATCAAGTCGGTGATGCCATCCAACCATCCTCATCCTCTGTCCTCCCCTACTCTTCCTGCCTTCAGGAAGACCAGCATCAAGGTCTTTTTCAATAAGTCAGCTCTTTGCATCGGGTGGCCATCAGCTTCAGCATCAGTCCTTCCAGGGAATATTGAGGGTTTATTTTCTTTAGGATTGACTGGTCCTTGTTGTCCAAGGAACTCTCTAACCCTAACTCTAACCTTACCCTCCAGCAGCACAATTTGAAAGCATCAGTTCTTAAGTGCTCAGCCTTCTTTATGGTCCACGTCTCACATCCATACATGACTACTGGAAAAACTGTAGCTTTGGCTATACCAACCTTTGTCAGCAAAGTGATACCTCTGCTTTTTAATACATTGTCTAGGTTTGTCATCACTTTCCTTCCAAGAAACAGTGTTTTTAAATTTCATGCCTGAAGTTAAGGATGACAGTGATTTTGGAGCCCCCAAAATAAAATCTGTCTCTGCTTCTACTTTTTCTTCGTCTTGAAATTATGAGACTAGATACAATGAACTTAGTGTTTTGAACGTTGAGTTTTTAGCCAGCTTCTTCACTCTCCTCTTTTACCCTCATCAAGTGGCTCTTTAGTTCCTCTTCACTTTCTGCCATTAGTGTGGTATCATTTGCATACCTGAGGTTGTTATTATTTCTCCCAGGAATCTTGATTCCAGCCTGTGATTCATCCAGCCTGGTATTTTACATAATATACTTTTCATAGAAGTTAAATAAACAGGGTGACAATATACATCTTTGTCATACTCTTTTCCCAATTTTAAACTAGTCTGTTGTTCCATGTCTGGTTCTACTGTTACTACTTTTCCCACTATTAGGTTTCTCAAGAGACAGGTAATATGATGTGATACTCCCATACTCCCATGTCTTTAAGAATTTCCCATGGTTTGTTATGATGCATAGAGTCAAAGGCTTTAGCGTAGTGAATAAAGCTGAAGTAGATGTTTTTCTGGAACTGCCTTCCTTTCTCCATGATCCAAAGAATGTTGGGAATTTTATCTCTGGTGTCTCTCTTTTTCAAAATCCAGCTTGTCCCTGTGGAAATTCTTGGTTCATATACTGCTGAAGCCTAGCTTGAAAGAGTTTGAGTAAAACCTTACTAGCATGTGAAATGAGCACAACTGTACAGTAGTTTGAACATTGTGTGGCATTGACCTTCTTTGAGATTGGAATGACAAATTGATCTTTTCCAATCCTATGCCACTACTGAGTTTTCCAAATTTGCTGACAGTTTGAGTGTGGCACTTTCACATGATTATTTTTTAAGATTTGAAGTATCTCAGATTGGAGATATTCCGCTATCTTTGTTCACAGTAATGCTTCCTAAGGCGCATTTGACTTCATGCTCCACGATGTCTGGCTATAGGTGAGTGACTACATTATCATGGTTATCTGGGTCATTAAGACTTTTCATATATAATTTTTCTATGTATCCTTGCCACCTCTTAATCTCTTCTGCTTCTGTTAGGTCCTTGCTGTTCCTCTCCTTTATTTTGCCCATCCTTGCGTTATTTCCCTTGATACCTCCAATTTTCTTGAAAAGGTTGCTAGTCTTTCTCACTCTATTGTTTTCTTCTATTTCTTTGCATTGTTCATTTAAGAAAGGCCTTCTTATCTTTCCTTGCTATTCTCTGGAATTCTGCATTCAGTTGGGTATGTATTTTCCCTTGCCTTCTGCTTCTCTTCTTTCCTCAGCTATTTGTAAAGCCTCCTCTGACAACCACCTTGCCTTCTTGCATTTCTTTTTTTGGGGGGGAGGGCGGGTTGTGGATATTGGCTCTGTGCAATTACTATAAACATTGATTTGGCTGTTTCACATATTGTCAGAAGTCAAGTAAAACCTGCTTTATACCATTACAACAAAATATTAAGTCTATAAATGCGCTAAGGCTTTCCACCTTATTGTATACCTCATCTTCAGTGTTTGCAGGAAATAATGTTTTCTCTTATGAAAAATAAAGTTCTCAATTTTTAGGAGACTGATACTGATGAGCAAACTATCCTACACCCTATAATGATTTATTAGTGTATTTGTTTATATAGCTTTCTTTCATAATAGATCATGGGGCTTCTCAAATGGTACCAGTTGTAAAGAATCTACCTCTCAGTGTAAGAGACACAATAGACAAAGATTTGATCCTAGGGTTGGGAAGATCCCCTGGAGTAGGAAATGGCAACCCACTCCAGTATTCATGCCTGGAAAATTCCACAGACAGAGGAGCCTGGAGGGTTACCGTCCATGGGATTGTAAAGAATCAGACACAACTGAGCAAGTACAGGCCCACACGTCATAATAGATTATAAGCTCCATAAAGGCAGGAACCAAGTTGTATTTATATTCTCAGTACCTGACACAGTGAAGGCATTAAACATATTGAATGTTAAAATGTGGACAAATGCTACAGTATCTGGATTCTCATGTCTGCATCTCAAGGCCTGGTTAACTTTTTACAAAGATATTCATTAGTATGCTAATAAGTTGATGTCCTTGACATTCTATGTAGGCACAGTTACTAAGTGGCATTTGTTAGGTTCAACCCCCACAATGTACTGCTATTCAATTAGTTGTGTGGTGATGAGCAATAAAAATTCCAATTTAGCATACCCTCATTCTAGCTCATTAATGATCTATAGTTGTATTATATAATTTATTGATACCAGTGATTTGTTTTTCTGATGTCAGTTTAGCTTTGTCTTGAGGAATAAGCCTGTATTAAAGATAAAGGTGATAATAATAAGCCTCTGTCAAAGCACTTACCACACGTGCTATTTTAAAACCTCTGTTTGGTAAAACATAATATTCTATCCTTCTATTGGGTAATCACAGCCAACTTCCCATTGAAATGTTCTGAGAGATTGTGAAGAATAGAACACTGATTGGCATTATTGACATCAGTATTTTCTTACATTTATTTATGGATATAACAAATATTCTTAAGCACCTACAGTATAGCACTGTACAAAGATCTGGATACATAGAAGTGAACAAGATTGACATGGTTTCTTCCTTAATAGAACTTACACTATAGTAAGGAATGAATATCTTTTGAAACACATTTTAAAAATATTACTCCAGGATATCTTTTATATTTATCTAAAAGTTAGAAAGATGTGACTTGGTTAATTTTTTAATGAATATAAGATTTAAAATTTTATCTCTACCTGAAGCTTTCTTAATTTAAGCAAATTATAATATTATGACTGTGGTTTATTAACTCCAGTTTTCCCAGCAGCAAGATTACTAACTTTGGAAATCAGTATTAAAAAATTAGGGGCTCAGACAGTAAAGAATCTGCCTGCAATGCAGGAGACCTGGGTTCAATCTCTGGGTTGGGACAATCCCCTGGAGAAGGGAATGGCTACCCACTCCAGCGTTCTTGCCTGAGAAACCCCATTGACAGAGAAGCCTGACAGGCTACAGTCCATAGGCCTCAAAAGTTGGGCACGACTTAGCTACTACTAAACCATCACCACCAAGATGAACAGGACCAAAATGTCAAAACTAAACAGGCCTCAAAAACAAACAAACAAACAAACAAACAAAAAAACAGAGTGTAATGTTTCACAAATCTATCTATACTAAGGAAAAAAGATTTGATATTTCAGAATTATCCATATAAAGGGCCCTGGTAAGCACCCCAATTTGTATTTTGTACTAGCAAAAGGGCTCCGTTGGTGATGGACAGAGAAGCCTGGCATGCTGCAATCCATGGGGTCGCCAAGAATCAGACATGACTGAGATACTGAACTGAACAAAAAGCCATAGAATGAGGGCCAACTAGAGATATATGGAGGTTTTAAAACATCTCAACCCAAACCTAATTGAGATCAGTTACATTTGATTATATAACCTGTCCCCTTATCCTATTTTATCTAGGAGAAAGGTGATCTCCACCCCCTCCCCAGAGAATGATAACATCTAAAGTCTGTATAATTTTTAATATACAATGTAGGGCACTCAAGGAAAACAGCATATGAAAGATTGTACAGAGAGTAAAACCCTAAAGATTAAAAATATATAACATAGTTGCCAGGGGAGAATAATGAGGGGAAGGGATAGTAAGGTGTTTAGGGATCACATGTACACATTGCTATATTTTAAAAGGATAACCAACAAGATCCTACTGTATAGCACAGGGGAATATACTCAATGTTATGTGACAGCTTGAATGGGAGTGGAGTTTGAGGAAGAAGGTATACATATATAATGCATGACTGAGTCCCTTTGCTGTTCACCTGAAACTATCACAACATTGTTAACTATACTCCAGTATAAAAATAAAGTTTAAAATAACTTGAAAGAAAATAAAAGTAGGTAATATAGACCCACAAATAATATAGAAGCTGAAGTAGCAGACAATGATTATAAGGTAATTATGATGGATAGTCTCAAAGCAATAGATGAAATGATGGAAAATCTTATGTGGAAAAAATCAAGTTGAAATTCTAAAAATTAAAGATAAGATAAATTAAGAAATCAAAAGATGGGTTAAATAACATGCCAAACATAGAAGAAGAGAATATTAATGTATTAGAAGATACATCAATAGCAAATATTCAAAGCAAACCCAGAGAGAAATAAGATAGAGGTAGAGAACAATATGAGTCACAGTAGACATAATATCATTTATATATGAATAATAGGAATTTCATGAGAATACAGAAATAACAGACTAGAATAAATATTTGATAAAATAGGTGGCTAAGATTTTTTTTTTCAAAACTGATGAAAATTGTGAAATCACAATTTGAAAAAGTATGAACCACAAGTGTGGCTAATACAAAAAGACTTCTGTGCTAAGAACATCATAGACAAATTTCTAAAGACAGAGGGACCAGAAAAAAAAAGTTAATAATCTTCAAAGGGCATCGATAAAATTAACAGATAATTTTTCAATTAAAAAAAAAAACAGCAATGGGATTTAAATGATCTTAGGCAAATAACTATAAATGCTGGACAAATACCAAACTAGAATTATATACCAAAAAATACTATTCAAAATTGAACATTAAAAATGAAAATCTAAAAAACAATGTTTGGAGAGAAAAGAAAAGTGATCAGAGATGGTAATACAGAAATACAGGAAAGGATGGAAAGAGTAAATATACAGTACATAGAAATGAATATTGAAGATTCAAATATTAATAATATTTTAGAATATTAAAAATAATGCCTAGAATTAAAATGCATGATAACAACAAAGCAAAAGATGGCAGATTAATAAGCCTAAAGTGCCATAAGTTTCTAGTTTTTAGGTAAAAATGATAAAAGTAATAATTTACATTAGACTGCAACAATACAAGGCTGCATATTTTAGTATCTAGAAAAGCCACCGAAAACAATGTAAATATTCTAAACTAAAAACTCGATAGAAGAAAAGTAAAATAATACAAATAATCTAAAGGAAGTAAGAAAGAAGATAAAATGGGACTTAAATAGACAAAACAAATATTAAGACAGTAGATATACACTAAAATATTTCCTTAAATATAAATACAATGTATGCTTTGATTAGAAGACTAAGGTTGTTTAGACTTGCCTTAAAAATAAAGATTTTAGCATTGAATGCAAAATGATAAAAAAAAAGTAAACCAAGAAAGATGATATAAAAGAAAAGCTTGTATAACCTTACTGATGGAAAACACATCAAATTTTAAAATAAGAAGGTTACACTTCCCTAGTAGTCCAGTGGCTAAGTATCTACCTACCAGTGCAGAGAACATGGGCCAATCCTTGGTCCAGGAAGAAGCCACGTGCCACAGGGCAACCAAACTGAGGCTGCGCTCTAGAGTCCACATGCCAGAACTACTGAAGCAGGAGCACCCTAGAGACCACGCTCCACAACAAGGGAAACCATCATAATGAGAACCCCATGCACCATAACTGGCAAAAGCCACACACAGCAACGAAAACCCAATGCAACCAAAAATTAATTAATTAATAATTTAATAAAATAAAATGCTTTATCAGAAATAAAGAGCATTTCACATGAGTCAAGGGTTCTACCACTAGATATATATCAAAATTTTAAATCTGCATGCACTCAATAACAGCACCTAAATATATAAAGAAAAAAAAACAGTGCAATTAAGAAGCAATATAGACAAATCCACAATTATCTGGAGGATTTTAACAAGCTTCTCTCAATAAATAACTGATAGAATGAGCAAACCTCAAATCAGCAATGCTATGTTAGATGAGAACAACATAGACAATATATGTGACCTAAAATGTCTCACACAAAGCAGACTGCTCTCAAAAACATTCTCTTCATTCCTGGTCTGGCTTTCCATCCTCATATGCACACCTATAATCTCAGGTCTCCCTCTCTGGAAGACTTTCCTCTTTCCCTTGGGAAAGCACCAACTCTTTTAAACAAGGCATACTTATTTTTGGCCTTTTCCTAAGTCTGCAGGAAATTCCAGGTGTCTTCCAGATGACTCATGTTTCTAGGATCTAGGTAAAGGATGGTTTCTAGGCCCCATGGAAAAAGAGAATATAAGACCTCTTGGTCAAGTTTTATTTTCTATTAGTGAGAATGTGGAACTGCTATTTCCAGAGCTACTAACCTTTTAATGACATTTAACTCTCAAAGGCAAACATTCTATCAACTAAAAAAGAATAGCTATCTGACAATGAGCCCTAACTTTAGCATATTTAATCCGGCACCCTCTTGATTGCACTAAAGAGCACTGAGCTCTTTCCTCTTCTGTCAGCCAAGAGTCACAAAAAATAACATACTAGTTCTCAATGGCTGCTTCCGCTGCTACTCTGGGGATTACACAGGCTTTAATTACTTGGGTCTTTCTCTAATAAAAAGAGAGTAAAACAGTTTCAGTGTTTTCTGATCAAATAAGGATGCTTTCTTCTCCCATGAGAAAGAGGAGAAAGAGTAATGGGCAATTTACCAGCTGAATGAACTTCTGTGATACTCTTGATAGCTGTTCAAACATGTCCAGATGAAACACACTAGAAAAGATTTTCTTGAGGGAAGAAGAGAGGGGCAATACAAGGGTATTGGGTTTAAAAGGTTCAAACTATCATATATAAAATAAGCTACAAGGAAATATTGTATAACACAGGAAATATAGCCAATATTTTAATTATAAATGGAATATACACTTTAAAAACTGTAAATCAGTATATTGTACACTTGTAACTTACAGAATATTGTATATCAACTATATTTCAATTGAAAAAAAACCAAGATTTTATTATCACAAATAAATATTTGGCTAACATCAACTAAAATAGTGACTTTTAACTGTTCAGTTCAGTTCAGTTCAGTTGCTCAGTCGTGTCTGAGTCTTTGCAACCCCATGAATTGCAGCACGCCAGGCCTCCCTGTTCATCACCATCTCCCGGAGTTCACTCAGACTCACGTCCATCGAGTCCGTGATGCCATCCAGCCATCTTATCCTCTGTCGTCCCCTTCTCCTCCTGCCCCCAATCCTTCCCAGCGTCAGAGTCTTTTCCAGTGAGTCAACTCTTCGCATGAGGTGGCCAAAGTACTGGAGTTTCAGCTTCAGCATCATTCCTTCCAAAGAAATCCCAGGGCTGATCTCCTTCAGAATGGACTGGTTGGATCTCCTTGCAGCCCAAGGGACTCTCAACAGTCTTCTCCAACACCACAGCTCAAAAGCATCAATTCTTCGGCGCTCATCCTTCTTCACAGTCCAATTCTCACATCCATACATGACTACTGGAAAAACCATAGCCTTGACTAGACAGACCTTAGTTGGCAAAGTAATGTCTCTGCTTTTGAATATACTGTCTAGGTTGGTCATAACTTTTCTCCCAAGGAGTAAGCGTCTTTTAATTTCATGGCTGCAGTCACCATCTGCAGTGATTTTGGAGCCCCAAAAGTCTGACACCGTTTCCACTGTTTCCCCATCTATATGAAGTGATGGGACTGGATGCCATGATCTTCATTTTCTGAATGTTGAGCTTTAAGCCAACTTTTTCGCTCTCCTCTTTCACTTTCATCAAGAGGCTTTTTAGTTCCTCTTTACTTTCTGCCATAAGGGTGGTGTCATCTGCATATCTGAGGTTATTGATATTTCTCCCGGCAATCTTGATTCCAGCTTGTGTTTCTTCCAGTCCAGCGTTTTCATGATGTACTCTGCATATAAGTTAAATAAGCAGAGTGACAATATACAGCCTTGACATACTCCTTTTTCTATTTGGAACCAGTCTGTTTAACTGTTAGTGTCTAGCATATGTTAAAAATAAATGAATAAAAAGAAAAAGCAAAAAATAATGGATACTTAAGCAAGAAAAAGAAAAATGGGATAAACAGATGGATTATATAAGATCTATTGATATTTACATGTAGATTAATGATATTTATATTGATAATACAATAACAATTAAAACAGTGCCTAAACCATGTCAAATATTGTTCTAAGCCTTTGCAATCTACTATGATGCTTATTTTACAGGTGTGAAAAGTAATTATAGGAAAGGTTAAGCAGCTTGCCCAGAGTCACAAAATTAATGAGTATAAAGAGGGATTTGAACCCAGTTTGTTTGGGGAGACTATATGGGATGCTTTCATCATTTTGCTATAACAGATTCAAAGGTAAAGGATGGGTTTTAGTAAAATTTTCATTCAGCAATGCACTGTTGAGACACCTTATTTTGGCTTCCTCACAAAATTATGTAATAATAGATTTTCTTGAGGATCTTCCTAATAATTCTTTGGTACTGCATTTTTCCCATTTTTACAGCTCTCCACAAGGCATCAAAGGCATAGAATTTGAGCTAGAATCCAGATCTCCTGACCCCATCCAGGGCTGTGTCTACCATGTCATCAAACTGCACCACTGATTTTTCTATCTGGTACCATGTTTCTGCAATTATTATTCATATTCTCACTTATGTGTATTTCACAGGCTTCAGCTTTATTACATAGCTACATAAAAGAGCCTAATTCATTATCATGTCTTGGAAACCAGCTTTTCTGTCACTGTGGCATTGCATCACTCAGAACATTCTGAATATGCTTTCAACTGACAACAGTAACATTGAAAACTAAATCTTTGTAATTTTAGCTGTAAACCTTCCAAGGAATAAATAATTTGATTTCAGCATTTGTAACATTCTATTTACTCAGTATATGGTTTTCATTTTTTCTTTTAGGGAACACAATATTGGTGAAGCCCCTGCCTTCTCTGCATAGTCTATTCTGGTTTTGTTTGCCTTATAGACTTCCATTTATAACCAGACATAATAATTAATATTTCCCTATAGAAAAGTACATTATAATAATATTAGAAATGTTGATACCTTACCAAATATTTGTCAAAACCTGTGGACAGTTGCCTTCAGAATATTAGAAATTGGTTTGTTAAATATGAGGTCATGAGACATTTTTCTGTAGGCTCTGATAGTTGGGAAATAATAGAATGACTTCACTAGCAAAATAAATCTTGGATTGGAATGTGGTTTACAATGCAACTTAAAAATGATTCAAAATTACACTTTAAAAAATGGTGAAATGCAGAAGTTTTTCAACCCTGTCTGTAGAACTTTTTCTGGTATGTTAAACCTCTGAAGTAATAACAAGAACTATACTTTGGCATAAATTTACAGAACAAAAGGAGAGTGAGCTTTTTTACTACTGAGTAGGTATATTGCTAGATGGAGGATTTGTAGTAAATCCCAACAAAATTGCAGTTTGGGTTGAAATATTTCATAGTGGAAGGAGTGCTTATGGCTATGAAAGGCTTCAATGGCATTTCCAAAGATAAACACTGCCTATTCTGTGCCCCAATCAAAATAAAAGGTCTGCAGTAACAGACCCAGAGTGGATGTTATTGCATTTCATTTTTAATGCTGATTGAGTGCCTATGTTTTGGCTTCTAAAAGAACTGACTATTCTATTTCCATGGTGGATTTTTTTTTCCACACTTTGCAATCAAAGGTAGACAAACAGAGGCCCCTTCCAAGGCTTTCTTAATATGTAGCTTCCATAAACAAGCCCTGGGTTTCCGACCAATGCTCTAAGACAAATGAGTATTGTCAAGAATGGTCTTCAAAATACTAAAGGGTTTTTTTTTTTTTTTTAAACCAAAAAAAAAAATCATACAAAAGACCAGACCATTGTTTAGAACTAGACTGTAAATGTTGTACTTGAGCGACTGAGAGGTTTAGGTGATCAGGTTCTCTGAAGCATTAATTCATGCATTGACATTGAGGAACAGTGTTAGTATTTAATGTGAACAAAGAGTAGATGAAATGAAACTGGTGACTGAACTGATACTGAAAACAGGGGCAATCTTTAGTTTACGACTGACTCTCAAATGTACAGCAGAAAAATTGATAAAACAACATTTAATATTTTAAGGAATGAATGAGCTCTGTATTAGAATTTGGACTCTACCTTGTAGGCATCAGAGACCCCAAAGAACTTCGAATGAAAATCAAATGCATACCTTAGAAGATAACTGAGTTAAGTGGTCTGGAGCAACTGGTCTATCAGCTGCAATTGACATAACTGGGAATATTCTATCCATAAAAACAAAGATTTAGAAAGCTATAATTACTCTCCAAATATTGAAGTACTACTCAATGACAAGAAGAATAAATATCTGTGTAGTTCCAAGAAAAAGAATCAGAACTAACGGGTGAATATTTAATGAAGAACAATGGAGTTCAATTTAAAGGAAAATGTGTGTGTGTGTGTGTGTGTGTGTGTGTGTGTGTGTGTGTTTAATTTAGAGCTGTCCAACATTGGGACAAACTGTGTACTGTGTACTGTGAGTGGGTACTATATCACTGTAAATCTTCAAGCAAAGTTTAGTATGAGTCCTTGAAAGCCAAAATTCTCATTGTATCCCTGTCTCTATAACATATTTATCACACTGAAAGATTTAATACATGCTTATTGAATGAATATAGCACAGACTTGGTAGAAATCTCTCAGGCATATTGTGTCCCTGCTCACTACCCCCTGTTTAACTTATACTTCTGTTCTGTTTGCAGAAACCCTTCTAGTTCCCTATAATTTAAAGTCAGTAGGCAGTACACTGAGCCTAAAAACTGAACTAAAGTCATATGTACTTTTGTCCCCAAATAGCCAAGATGACTGAAAATTGTCTGTAAAGGAAACTATAGTTTTAGAGAAATTAGTTTTATTATTACAGAAGATTGTACTTTTACTTCTTAAGTATTCCCCATTTGTCACTTGAAAGTTAGCCTGTTTTAAACTGTTTAATATATTTTAATGAATGATTTAACTTTGCAAATAACTTTGGTAAATATTTGATATGCTCTTATTAAATTTTCTTTTGCTGACCTAACCTTTTGACAGTTATTTTACTTTACCCTGATCTTACTAGATTTAAGTCATTTCCACATTTGGATAGTCATTCAGAAGAAAGATTTGAGAGAATATGTGTGTTTATACCTTCTTATTAAAGGTTATCTATCCTAGAAACTTACATTTATCTAGATAAAGTAAGTACTATTCTGTTGCTATTATGCTGCAATAATAGGTACAACTTAAACAGATCAAGGGAAAAAGAATGTCAGAAACACAAAGAAATATTTTGTACAATATACCTTTACCTTGCCAGGGAGATATGATCTTTTTTCCCCTTTAAGAGACCAAATAACACAAGGCAAGTTTTGGATTGTTATTGAGGAAAAGAAATTAGTGAATTCTCATACAATTTCATTATAAATTATGTTCAATAGCAAGCTTAATAGATTTATATCATTTATTTTAGTGAAAAATAAATTGGCAAGCATATATTTCTCTTCTCTTTTAAATTTCCCATATATATATATATATATATATATATATATATATATGGGAATGGGGTATCTTTATCAACATATATATACATGGCATATATTTTATGAACATATGCATATGAAAATATGAAGAGCTTGATAAAATCATAATAACTTGAGAAAAGGGAGACAGTAGCAAACTGGAAAATTAAAAGGAAATATAAGAAGATAAAATATTAGACAAAATAAGATTAAAGTGGAAATCAATGAAATAACAAATATAAGGATAGAATCTGTCTTCCAAATTCGGAAACCTTATGTCCCAATTTCAGAAGTGAGCTTTCTGGCAATCATGGAGGTAATTAATTAAAGAACTACTTCTAGAACAGCTGATATAGTGGGACTGAATTTTTTCATCCCACTTGCTTTGACTCAACAGACGAAACCCAAGTGTTGTATTTTAAGAAAGATTTTTCTGCATAGAATAAACTTACAATGTGGAAGGGGGAATCTAAGACAAGAAGTAGTTTTTGAAAATGTTGGGTGTTAATAGGGGACATGGCAAATGCAAGTTAAAAAAAAAAAAAAAAAAAACAAAGAAAGAGTTCAAATTTACATTAAGAGAAAAATGCACTGGAGTTCTCAAACTAACATAGACTCTTATTTTGACAATAAAAGGTGACATGCATTACAGCTTCATTTTCATTCATTCTGAAACAGAAGTGGCCAGTCAGTATACTGTCAGTATATCACCCAGCAGGCTCCTCTGTCCTTGGAATTTCCCAGGCAAGAAAATTGCAGTGGGTTGCCATTTCCTTCTCCAGGAGATCTTCACCACCAGGGATCAAACCTGGGTTTCCTGCGTTGCAGACGGTCCCTTCCATTGCAGGCAGTCTCCTACATTGCGGGTGGATTCTTTACCAACTCAGCCACCAGGGAAGCCTTTGGTGTGGTATAGTAGATGGCCACTCCTAAAAAGCCTCTTGATGAAAGTGAAAGAGGAGAGTGAAAAAGTTGCCTTAAAGCTCAACATTCAGAAAACGAAGATATGGCATCCAGTCCCATCACTTCATGGGAAATAGATGGGGAAACAGTGGAAACAGTGTCAGACTTTATTTTGGGAGGCTCCAGAATTACTGCAAATGGTGACTGCAGCCATGAAATTAAAAGACGCTTACTCCTTGGGAGAAAAGTTATGACCAACCTAGATAGTATATTCAAAAGCAGAGACATTACTTTGCCGACTAAGGTCCATCTAGTCAAGGCTATGATTTTTCCTGTGGTCATGTGTGGATGTGAGAGTTGGACTGTGAAGAAGGCTGAGCACCGAAGAATTGATAATTTTGAACTGTGGTGTTGGAGAAGACTCTTGGGAGTCCCTTGGACTGCAAGGAGATCCAACCAGTCCATTCTGAAGGAGATCAGCCCTGGGATTTCTTTGGAAGGAATGATGCTGAAGCTGAAACTCCAGTACTTTGGCCACCTCATGTGAAGAGTTGACTCATTGGAAAAAACTCTGATGCTGGGAGGGATTGGGGGCAGGAGGAGAAGGGGATGACCGAGGATGAGATGGCTGGATGGCATCACGGACTTGATGGACGTGAGTCTGAGTGAACTCCGGGAGATGGTGATGAACAGGGAGGCCTGGCGTGCTGCAATTCATGGGGTCGCAAAGACTCAGACACGACTGAGCAACTGAACTGACTGACTGACTGAATAAATATTAACAATTTCTATTATGTTTTCACTTATCTATCCTTTGTATAACTATGTCTAGTAAAATTCATTCAGAGGTTTACAGAATGAAAAAAATATATTTGCAGTAGTTATAGAATACTCAATTTTATTTATATTATATGACATAAGTTGATAGCATAATTAATTGGTCCATAATTTGTTGATTTCATTGTTATATTTTTGTGCTCAGTCACTCAGTTGTGTCTGACTCCTTCAGCCCCTGTAGCCAGCCAGGCTCCTCTATCTATGGAATTTTCCAGGCAAGAATACTGGAGCAGATTGCCATTCCCTACTCCAGAGGATTTTCCTAATCCAGGGATAAAACTCTCCTCTCTTCCATCTCCTGCACTGGCAGGTGGACTGCTTACCACTAGCACCACCTGCTATTACATGGAAGGCCGGTTGCTATAACGTGCATTATTAAAACACACACACACACACACAATTCAGTTCAGTGACTCAGTCCTGTCTGACTCCTTGTGACTCCATGGACTGCAGCACACGAGGCCTCCCTGTCCATCACCAACTCCCAGAGTTTACTCAAACTCATGCCCATTGAGTCAGTGATGCCATCCAACCATCTCATCCTCTGTCATCCTCTTCTCTTCCTGCCTTCCATCTTTCCCAGCATCGGGGTCTTTTCTAATGAGTAAGTTCATATCAGTTGGCCAAAGTATTGGAGTTTTAGATTCAGCATCAGTCCTTCCAATGAATATTCAGGACGGATTTCCTTTAGGATGGACTAGTTGGATCTCCTTGCAGTCCAAGTGATTCTCAAGAGTCTTCTCCAATACCACACTTCAAAAGCATCAATTCCTCATCTCTCAGCTTTCTTTCTAGTCCAACTCTCACATCCATACATGACCACTGGAAAAATCATAGCTTTAACTAGATGGACCTTTGTGGCAGAGTAATGTCTCTGCTTTTTAATATGCTGTCTAGGTTGGTCATAACGTTTCTTCCAAGGAGCAAGCGTCTTTTAACTTCATGGCTACAGTCACCATCTGCAGTGATTCGGGAGCCCAAGAAAATAAAGTTTGTCACTGTTTCCACTGCTTCCTCATCTATTTACCATGAAGTGATGGGACTGGATGCCATGATCTTCGTTTTCTGAATGTTGAGTTTTAAGTCAACATTTTCACTTTCATGAAGAGGCTCTTTAGTTTGTCTTTGCTTTGTGCCATAGGGTGGTGTCATCTGCATATCTGAGGTAGCTGATATTTCTCCTGGTAATCTTGATTCCAGCTTGTGCTTCATCCAGCCCAGTATTTCTCATGATGTACTCTACATAGAAGATAAACAGTGTGACAATGTACAGCCTTGACGTACTCCTTTTTCTATTTGGAACCAGTCTGTTGTTCCGTGTCCAGTTCTAACCCATTACTTCTTGACCTGCATACACATTTTCAAGAGGCAGTCAGGTGGCCTGATATTCCCATCTCTTTAAGAAGTTTCCACAGTTTGTTGTGGTCCACAGACAAAGGCTTTGATATAGTCAGTAAAGCAGAAGTAGATGTTTTTCTGGAACTGTCTTGCTTTTTTGATGCTCCAACAGATGTTGGCAATTTGATCTCTGGTTCCTCTGCCTTTTCTAATCCAGCTTGAACATCTGGAAATTCATGATTCACATACTGTTGAAGCCTGGTTTGAAGAATTTTGAACATTACTTTACTAGTGTGTGAGATGAGTGCAATTGTGTGGTAGTTTGTACATTCTTTGGCATTGCCTTCCTTTGGGATTGGAATGAAAACTGACCTTTTCCAGTCCTATGGCCACTGCTGAGTTTTCCAAATTTTCAGCACTAATTTGTGCAGCACTTTCACAGTATCATCTTTCAAGATTTGAAATAGCTCAACTGGAATTCCATCACTTCCATTAGCTTTGTTCGTAGTGATGCTTTCTAAGGCCCATTTGACTTCACATTCCAGGATGTCTGGCTTTAGGTGTGTGATCACACCATCGTGATTATCTTGGTCATGAAGATTGTTTTGTACATTTCTTCTGTGTATTCTTGCCACCTCTTCTTAATATCTTCTGCTTCTGTTAGGTCCATACCATTTCTGTCATTTATTGAGGCCATCTTTGCATGAAATATTCCCTTAATATCTCTAATTTTCTTGAAGAGATCTCTAGTCTTTCCCATTCTATTGTGTTCCTCCATTTATTTGCACTGATCACTGAGGAAGGCTTTCTTATCTCTCCTTGCTATTCTTAGGAACTCTGCATTCAAATGAGTATAACTTTCCTTTTCTCCCTTTCCTTCGCTTCTCTTCTATTCACAGCTATTTGTAAGGCCTCCACAGACAACTATTTTGCCTTTTTGCATTTCTTTTTCTTGGGGATGGTCTTGATCTCTGACTGCTGTACAATGTCATGAACCTCTTTCCATAGTTCTTCAGGCATTCTATTTATGAGATCTAATCCCTTCAATCTATTTGTCACTTCTACTTTATAATCATAAGGATTTGATTTAGGTCATATCTAAATGGTCTAGTGGTTTCCCCTACTTTCTTTAACTTAAAAACATCTAACAAGCCAGAAGTCTTTAAAAGTGGTAGTATTTTCCATATGTAGAATTCAATAGCTGCAGTTTCTGTTGTTTTTACAAGCTGGGTCTCACCTAGCCTACATGGCAACATGAATCAATTAGAAAAAGATCTCCTTGTCTGGTCAGTTGCAGCCCTGATGGTACAAGATTGGGTATACAGAAGGAAACTTTTGAAAGAAAAATACCTTCTTTCCTCTAGACAGATGAAGCCTGTCTGGACTCATGATTTGGTTGTCGAAGAACAGACTGGATTTTTAAGCCATACATAATGGCCTGTCTCAGAGGACCTTGTCCCTCTGCCTAACTATTCAACTGTAGTGCCTTTGTTTAGCTCACAAGGAGATAATCTGACCTTGCCCTCCTGTGAATGACTACAAAAAAGAAGAGATTAACATGTCCCTTCCAAAGGATGGCCTTTCCTGGAGATGTTTTCCAAGTTTGAAGACCTTTTACTTCACTTCCTTGCTGTATCTCCCACTCTACTCTGCCTTTTACTTTAGTTCCTCACCACTTCTTTCTCTGGTTTTATAAAAGAACCTAGCATACAGACACTGACAAGATGGCTACTTTGAGACGTTAATCTGCCATATTTTTAGTGAGCCAGCTTTAGAGTAAAGTCATAATTCTTACCTCAACACCTTGTCTCTCGGATTCATTGTGTGTTGAGCAGAGCAAGCTTGGAGTCAGTAATATTTCTATGAAGTCACTACCTGCCATTCATCAGATTGGTTCAAGTCTTCCATTAAAAATATAAAAATAAAAAGGAATATTTATAATCTGCACAGTTGTGATACAGAAATAATAATGTAAACTTTCAGATGTGAGACTTCTTACTTCACATTTTGGTTTTGCTGAATTATTCACTTAAGTAATGATTTTGTGTCCTACAATATTTTCACAATAACTAACAAGTATATAACTTACCAAAGTAGAATATATCCATAAGCCCATAGTTCTCTAAAGATTTTTAGCTCACCAGAGTTATTTTTAAATGGATAAAATAAATGTATAACCTTGTAGAAATCTGTTTTCTATTTTCAAAATATTTATAATTAGTATTTTATTTATTTATTAAGTAGCCTTACATAAATTAGAATCCTTAAGATTGTTCTGCCCATTAAAAAAGTAATTATATATATACACACATATATATATATACACACACACACATATATATATAGAGATAGAAGTACAGTAGCCAGTATTTGCTGTAATAAACAATTCAGCAGCTCTTTAACATGGTCCATATTAAATGACTGAGAAGTCTGGCACATTTACAAAAGTATTTTGCAAAGAGTTGAAAATGCAGGTTTCTAAATTCTTTGGTGCAGAAAGAATAAAAAAAAGAAATATAACTTATTCCTGCCCATGTAAGATGATAATTATTGTCAAATTAATGAATAAATCATAAAGCAGGTAGGTACCAGAAAGTAGTTCATTTAATTAAGAATCTAATCACATACTCATTTTCCCTTAAAAGTAAACACAAACCCTAAATGTAAGGCAGTGTCTATACATCAAGCACAATGCTGAATATCGTGAGTTTGATGATAAATTAAACCTTCCTGCCTCCAAGGAGCTGACCCTCTAATATGAAGTAAAACATATAGAGATAATTTACAGTTCAGTACAACTGCACATGTGATGTTATGGATCCATAAAGCAAGAAGCAGTTATGCTTTGCATGGGGTTGTGCAGGGGCCCATGGAAGAAAATGAGAGTTGAATTGTGACTGAAAATCAGATTAGACATTTAGTAGAGAATGTCTAGCTCTAGGACACTGGGCAAGTGAATGAACCTGTTTCTGGGTTAATGTTATATTACACAAGAGAGGATAAGGTTTTCAGCTCTGCTGCTGTAGTCATTAATCCAGTTCTAAATCTAGCTACAGACTTTGAAAGCAATAATTTTCTCCTCTATTGTGAAAGCACTTGTTAAGCATTCCAAATAATTTGTTGTAACAAACTTCCCCCTTATTATTTATTACCAAAGGAGGGGGCCACAGGAAACATCACACCATCAAGGCTGGTATATGTAAAATTCACACCCTGTGACCCAGCCTGCTCTTTGTAAGCCTGTATCCTTACTTGTTGGTATCTGCTCCCTTCTCTTGCCAGAAGACCTAATGTTGCCTTCCTTTTTTAATTTTTGCCATTATTAAAATCATCTTTCCTGAAAGATTTTTTTTTTTCTAAATTTATTTCTTCAGTGTTCGACGTTTTTCATGAAAGCAAAACTGAATACTTCTTTCTAAATATAGTAACAGAACTTTAGGCATCTTTTGTGACTTATGACTTGGTTTTATAGTCGTTTCAAGCAATAAATCAGTGTACATATTAATGTTATCAGTGCTTATTAATGTAATATTTTGAGGCAATGTGAGTGAGTATTTGATTCGCCGAAGGACAGATGTTTAGCAAAGAATTCTATTTTATTCTTCAGACTTTTTTTCCAACACTTATTACAGTTTTTACAAAGGTCAAGATAAAATCACTTTGAACCATTGTTCGAGTCCATTCCCCGAGATGGTTCCTGTGAAGAAACATGAGGTTTTGTTTGCCTTTTAAAGAATTCACTAGTTCTTTATACTATTGTGGTTCACTGTCTGAGTGTAAAGCTATTTCAAGATATTCTTTGTGGACTGCTGTTTCAGATCTCCTTTATCAAACTACAGTGGCCCATGGGGTTCCTTGCTCAATACTCTTCCATCTTTCTATATTCCATGTAACAAATCCTAGCTATTTTTTTTTGAAGTGAACAATATCATTAGACGTCCATGTTGATATATCATGACCTTGGGGCCAATATGGGGTCACCGATTTCGTGTGTTAATAAGTGAGTTAGACATGTTGCAATTATTTGGAAAATTCAGGTCAAAACCTCCCCCAAGAATATAACCAGATATATCCTGATAATTGAGACTGCTTTGTGATACAGCTATTCTGTTTGTTACCTGTACAGAATGTTTATTTTATGTCTGCATACCTGACCTGGGGGGCTCATCTTCCAGTGTCATGTCTTTTACCTTTTATACTGTTCATGTTCATGGGTTTCTCGTGACAGCAGTACTGGAGTGTTTTGCCATTCTTTTCTCCAGTGGATCATGTTTTGCCAGAACTCTTCACTATGACCCACTCATCTTGGGAGGCCCTGCACAGCACGGCTCATAACGTCATTGAGTTGTGCAAGTCTCTTCACCATGACAAGCCTGTGATCCATGAAGGGGCTGGATGCAAATATATTTGTGTAAATGATACTCTACAGTTTTCATTCAAGGAATCTATTAAATCTGTCTTAAGACTTTAGAATATAGCTGGTCTTATTTTCATGGAATTCCTGCCTGTTTAGTACATTTCATCCAATCATTTTTCTGCATCAGATACATCAATACACAGAGCCATAACATGCTTTCATTCCCTTTGCTTTTTGTAAGCCTCTTAATGACTTAGAACATCACTAGAATTTCTTTTTAACCTCTCACTTCAGCAATTAGTTCTGGACTCTGCTGAAATGAAGATGCTTCATAAGCGCTTCTTGAATAAATGAACACAAGCCCAATAAATCCTCCTCTGAGTGGAATTAAAAGTATGTAGTTTTGACTCCATAGAAGGTGTTTCAATTGAATGTATCCAGAAACAGAGCTGAAATTTAATTTGACAAACATGTAGATTTAAATGTATATAGATCCGCTGTGATGGACAATTTTCCTGTAACTTCAGCACTGAATCTCAGTATAAAATGTGCTGTATTTCTTCATCACCACTGAGCTACTGAATTTTTTTCCAGTGGGAAAATACTTAGTATTCTATCGTTGAATTCATGTGTTAGAAAGTCCCCTCCCAAATTTATGTATTCATTGAAAAGCAGCACCTCATAATGTCAAAACTTTATTTATGCTTAGAATATATCTACTTGCCTTAAAAGTATCACTTGTCATTTCTGTTGGAATGAGTTCAGAAATTATCTATCACTTGACCTATTTGATATTAACCTACAATAAATATTGCACCCTATCTCATAGCTGGCACTGTCTTTCCACACCCCACTGAATATGTTCAGGGTAACAGAGTATGCACTTTCAAAATCAGATAATGAGCAGAGGAGTGGAGATAATTGTGAGTGATGTCATAATTGTATTTATGGTTTATTTATTTTATTCTTTCATATGCTTTATTTTTCCAAGGACTTTATTTTTAGAGAAATTTTAGGTTTACAACAAAACTGAGAGGGAGGTACAGAGATTACTCATATACCCCTGCCAGAAATTTGTTCCCCATGATCAATATTACCCACCCATTTTTTACCAAGGATGAACTTTACATTAACACATAATAATCACCCATACTCCATAATGTGCCTTAGGGCTCACCCTTGGTGTTTTATATTCTGTAGGTTTGGACAAAATTATAATAACATATATCCATCATTATATCATACAAAATATTTTCACTGTCCTAAAAATGCTGTGTTGCATATACCCATCTCTACTCATACCCCTGGAAACCACTGATGTTTTTTTATTGTCTCCATAGTATAGTTTTGCCTTTTCCAGAATGACATATCATTGAAATCATACCATATGAAGGCTTTTCATACTATATGAAAGCAGAGACATCACTTTGCCACAAAGGTCCATCTAGTCAAAGCTGTGGTTTCTCCAGTAGCATGTACAGATGTGAGAGTTGAACTATAAAGAAAGCTGAGTGCTGAAGAATTGATGCTTTTGAACTGTAGTGTGGAGAAGACTCTTGAACTGTGGTGTTGGAGAAAACTCTTGAGAGTCCCGTGGACTGCTAGGAGATCAAATCAGTCAATCCTAAAGGAAATCAGTCCTGAATATTCATTGGAAGATCTGATGCTGAAGCTGAAACTCCAATACTTTGGCCACTCAATGCAAAGAACTGACTCACTGGAAAAGTCCCTGATGCTGGGAAAGAGTACAAGGTCTGTGTCATTTTTCAACATGTAGATGTCCAGTTGTTCTGGTACTCTTCATTGAAGAGACTATCTTTGCGTCATTGTTCTGTCATTACACTTTTGTTAAAGATCAGTTGACTATATTTATGTGGTCTAATATTGGCTCTCTCTTCCATTGAGCTATTTGTTTATTCTTTAGCTAATACTCACTATAATAACTACTGTCATCTTATGTCTTAAAACCTGGTAGTATCAGTCCTCCAACTTTGTCTCTGTATTTCAGTGACTATTACAGTGTATTACAATGACTATTCTGAGTCATTTGCCTATTCATATAAATTTTAGAATCATATTGTTGACACCCATAAAATAGCATGTTAGGCTTTTTATTGGATTACACTGAACTCATAGATAAAGTTGAAATGATCTGACATCTTTCTAGTATTGAGTCCTCCTGTCCATGATTATGAAATATCTCTCCCTTTATTTAGTTGTTTGAGTTTATTCATCAAAGTTTTGTAGTTTTCCTCATATGATCTTGTACATATTTTATTAGATTTATACTGAGGTATTTCATTTGGGGAGGGGCTAATATAAATGGTATAGGGTTTGTAATTTCAAATTCTATTTGTTCACTGTTGGTATACAGGAAAAGAATTGCCTTTTCTATATTAAAATTGTATCCGGCAGCCACTTATCTGTTTCTTTTGGATTTTCTACATAATCATCAGCTTTGAAAGAAAGATTTCTTTCTCCCCAACTTACATGCTTTTTATTTCCTTTACTTGCTTTGTTGTATTGGCAAGGAAGTCTAACATGATGGTGAAAAGAGTACTGCAAGAGAACATTTTTGCCTTGAGCCTGATCTTGGTGTAAAAACTGCAAGTTTCTCAACATTGAAGTATGATGTTAACTGTAGGACTTTCGTAGATAGTATTAATCAAGTTGAAGCAATTCCCTTCTATTTCTCAATTACTGAGAATTTATTTATTTATTTTTAACCTGAGCGGGTTCATATTTAATCTGTTGATGTCATGGATCACATTGATTGATTTTTGAATGTTGAACCGGTCTTGCCTACTTCAGATAAATCTAGTTTGATTGTGATGTATAATTCTTTGTACACATTTTTAACTCAGATTACTAGCTTTGGGGGAAGATTTTTATACCAACATTCATGAGAGTTATTTGTCTGTAAAGTTTTTCTTATAAAGTTTTCCTTTGATTTGGATATTAGGCCCATGTAAGATAAATTAGGATATATTCTCTTTGCTTCTATTCTTTGAAAGCAATTGTAGATAATAGGGAAAATTCATTCCTTAAATGCTTGGTAGAATTTACCGGTAAAACCATTTGGGCCTATTGCATTCTCTTTTAGAATGTCATTAATTGTAGATTCAATTGATTTACTAAATATAGGCCTATTCAGATTATTTACTTCTTCCTATGTGAGCTTTGTGAGATTGTGTCTTTCAAGAAACTGGTCTATTTCATCTAGATTATCAAATTTATAGGCATAGAATTGTACACACTATTTCTTTATTATCTTTTAAATTTCTATGGCGAGATGGTGATATTTCCTCTTTCATTTCTCATGTTAGTATTTTATATGTTCTTTTTTCTTAGATTGACTAGAGGTTTATTGGTGATATTGATATTTTTGAAAGCTCTAGTTTTGGTTCCATTGATTTTTTTCTACTGATTTCCTATTTGTAATTTAATTGATTTCTACTATAATTCTTATTTTTTCTGTATTCTGGTTGTTTTAGACTCAATTTGCTCTTCTTTTCCTTGCTTCCTAGCATGGAGACTAGGCTATTGATTTTAGATCTTCTTTTCTAATAGATGCATTCAATGTTATACATTTCTCTTAAATACTGATTTTGCTGCAATCCACAGATTTTGATAAATTGTTTTTTTCCACTTCAAAATATTTTAAAATTTCTCTTGAAATATTTTGACCCATGTATGTTATTTAGAAGTATGTTGTTTAATCTTCATCTATGTGGAGATTATTCAGTTATACTTCTATTATTAATTTCTAGCTTAATTACAGTGTGGTCTAACAGTACACATTGTATGATTTCTGTTATCTTAAATTTGTTATGGTTCATTTTATGCCCCAAAATGTGTTATGTCATGGTAAATCTTTCATGTGACCTTGAGGAAATGGTGAATTCTGCTGTTGTTAGATGAAATATTTTATAGTATCATGATAATATTCTGCAGTCAGTTATATGAAGTTGATTGATGATATTGTTGAGTTCAACTATTAGTATGTTTTTTTGTCTTCCTACTGGATCTGTCCATTTCTGAGGGAGAAGTGTTGAAGTTTCCAACTACAATAGTGGATGCATCTATTTCTCTTTACAGTTCTATCTGTTTTTGTCTCATTATAAGGTTCAACCATGAAAAGATTACTATGTCTTCTTGGGTAACTGACTCCTTTATCATTATGTGATATACTTCTTTATCCCTAATAACTTTCCTTACTTTGAAGTTTTCCCTAAATTTATACTCTTGCTTCAGCTTTCTTTAATATTGCCACTAAACAAAATATATAATGACATATTTGTTTAGTGATAATGATACATTTGTTTACATTCATTTACTTTCAATCTATATTTGCCTTTATATTTATTTTTTTAATTTATTTATTTTTTAAATTACAATACTGTATTTGTTTTGCCATACATTGACATGAATCAGCCACAGGTGAACACAATCTCCCAATGCCAAAGCCCCCTCCCAACTCCCACCCACACCATCTACCTGAATCATCCTGTGCACCAGCCCCATGCATCCTGCATCCTGCATTGAACATAGACTGGTGCTTCATTTCTTACAAGATAGTATACATGTTTCAATGCCATTCTTCCAAACCATCCCACCCTCTCCCTCTCCCTCAGAGGCCAAAAGTCCGTTCTATACCTCTGTGTCTCTTTTGTTGTCTCACATAGAGGGTCATCATTACTATCTTTCTAAATTCCATATATATGTGTCAGTATACTGTATTGGTGTTTTTCTTTCTGGCTTACTTCGCTCTGTGTAATCGGCTCCAGTTTCATCCATCTCATTAGAACTGAGTCAAATTTATTCTTTTTAAGGGCTGAGTAGTACTCCATTGTGTATATGCACCACAGCTTTCTTATCCATTCGTCTGCTGATGGACATCTAGGTTGCTTCCATGTCCTGGCTATTATAAACAGTGCTGCAATGAACATTGGGGTACATGTGTCTCTTTCATTTCTGGTTTCCTCGGTGTGTACGCCCAGCAGTGGGATTGCCGGGTCATAAGGCAGTTCTATTTGCAATTTTTAAGGAATCTCCACACTGTTTTCCATAGTGGCTGTACTAGTTTGCATTCCCACCAGCAGTGTAAGAGGGTTCCCTTTTCTCCACATCCTCTCCAGCATTTATTGCTTGTAGACTTTTGGATCGCAGCCATTCTGACTGGTGTGAAATAGTACCTCACTGTGGTCTTGATTTGCATTTCTCTGATAATGAGTGATGTTGAGCATCTTTCCATGTGTTTGTCAGCCATCCGTATGTCTTCTTTGGAGAAATGCCTATTTAGTTCTTTGGCCCATTTTTTGATTGGATCGTTTATTTTTCTGGAGTTGAGCTGCATAAGTTGCTTGTATATCTTTGAGATTAGTTGTTTGTCAGTTGTTTCATTTGCTGTTGTTTTCTCCCATTCAGAAGGCTGTCTTTGCACCTTGCTTATAGTTTCCTTTGTTGTGCAGAAGCTTTTAATTGTATTAGATCCCTTTTGTTTATTTTTGCTTTTTTTAAAATTTTTATTAATTTTTTTATTACAATACTGTATTTGTTTTGCCATACATTGACACGAATCAGCCACAGGTGAACACAATCTCCCAATGCCAAAGCCCCCTCCCAACTCCCACCCACACCATCTACCTGAATCATCCTGTGCACCAGCCCCATGCATCCTGCATCCTGCATTGAACATAGACTGGCGCTTCATTTCTTACAAGATAGTATACATGTTTCAATGCCATTCTCCCAAATCATCCCACCCTTTCCCTCTCCCCCAGAGTCCAAATGTCCGTTCTATACCTCTGTGTCTCTTTTGTTGTCTCACATATAGGGTCATCATTACTATTTTCTAAATTCCATATATGTGTCAGTATACTGTATTGGTGTTTTTCTTTCTGGCTTACTTCACTCTGTATAATCGGCTCCAGTTTCATCCATCTCATTAGAACTGAGTCAAATTTATTCTTTTTAAGGGCTGAGTAGTACTCCATTGTGTATATGTACCACAGCTTTCTTATCCATTCGTCTGCTGATGGACATCTAGGTTGCTTCCATGTCCTGGCTATTAAAAACAGCTCTGCAATGAACATTGGGATACATGTGTCTCTTTCAATTCTGGTTTCCTCAGTGTGTATGCCCAGCAGTGGGATTGCCGGGTCATAAGGCAGTTCTATTTGCAATTTTTTAAGGAATCTCCACACTGTTTTCCATAGTGGCTGTACTAGTTTGCATTCCCACCAGCAGTGTAAGAGGATTCCCTTTTCTCCACATCCTCTCCAGCATTTATTGCTTGTAGACTTTTGGATCTCAGCCATTCTGACTGGTGTGAAATGGTACCTCATTGTGGTCTTGATTTGCATTTCTCTGATAATGAGTGATTCCCAGTATACTGGAAATAAAAGCAAAGATAAACAAATGGGATCTAATTAAAATTAAAAGCTTCTGCACAACAAAGGAAACTATAAGCAAGGTGCAAAGACAGCCTTCTGAATGGGAGAAAACAACAGCAAATGAAACAACTGACAAACAACTAATCTCAAAGATATACAAGCAACTTATGCAGCTCAACTCCAGAAAAATAAACGATCCAATCAAAAAATGGGCCAAAGAACTAAATAGGCATTTCTCCAAAGAAGACATACTGATGGCTAACAAACACATGAAAAGATGTTCAACATCACTCATTATCAGAGAAATGCCTTTATATTTAATGTGGCTTTCTCTTAGTAGTAAAAGAGTCAATGTTCCATGATCCACTCTGATGATCTCTTTTAATTGGTCTGTGTAGACTATTGACATTCAAGATGATCATTGATATAGTTGGATTAATATCTATCAATTTTGTTATTATTTTCTATTTATTGCCCCTGTTCTTTGTTCTTATTATTATCTTCTTTTTCTGCTTTTAGTGGCTTTAACTGAGCATTTTTGTGATTCCATTGTTCATTCCTTCCTTAGCATTTCAGTTACACTTTTCTTTTATATTTTTAAAATGGTTGTCCTATAGCTTGAAATACACATTTTCAGCTAATTCAAGTCCACTTTAAAAAAATCATGTCACTTCACAGATAGTGTGAATGTCTTATAATAACAAAATGATAATTCCTCTCTCCTATCCCTTGTATCATTGTTTGTCATTCATTTTACTTATGTATAAACCACACATACTCACACATACACACATATGTAATATAAAAGCTTAAATAAGTATATTGTCGCTATTTTTTGAACAAACTGGTATCTCTTAGCTCACTTAAGAATAAAATAAAACAAAAATCAGTTTTTATTTTATTTTCACTTATTCCTTCTTTGGTGTTCTTCCTTTCCTTTTATAGATCTGAGTTTCTCACCTGTGTTAATGTCTTTCTTTCTGGATTCCCTTTTCTTTTTTTTGGTCTGGGAAAGTTTTTATTTCTCCTTTATTTTTTTAAGATTTTTTTTTTTTAATGTGGACTATTTTAAAGTCTGTATTGAATTTGTTAAAATACTGTTTCTGTTTTATATTTTGGTTTTTTGCCCACAAGACATGTTGGATCTTATCTCCCCAACCAGAGATCAAACCTGCATTCCCAGCATTGGAAGCTGAGGTCCCAACTATTGAACTACCAGCAAAGTTCCTATTTCTCCTTTACTTTTGATGGATAATTTCATAGAGTACAGCATTTTAAGTTGCCTTTTTTTTTCTTTTTAATATTTTAAATATTTCACTCTGCTCACCTCTTGCTTGTGTGGTCTCTTAGGAGAATTCAGTTGTAATTCTTGTTTGTATTCCTCTGTAGGTAAGGTGTTTTTTTCCCCTTTGGTTTCTTTCAGGATTTTTATTTATGTTTTATCTTCTATAATTTGAAAATGACATGCTTATATGGGTTTTTGTTTTATTTCTTTGCTTTTATCATACTTTGTATTCTCTGAGTTCCCTGAATCTGTGGTTTGATGCCTGACATTAATTTAAGAAAATTTGATTATTATTGCTTCAGCTATTTCTTCTGTTTTTTTTTTTCTCTCTTTATATTTCCTTTATGCATATGTTACATCTTTGTAGTTATAACAAAGATGTTACAATATTCAGGCAGAATATTCTGTCCTGTTTTTCTTAGTCTTTGTTCTTTTACTTTTTGTATTTCAAAGATTCTCTTGATATATCCTGTAGTTCAAAATGGTTCCTTTTCCCCTCCCCTTACTGGAAGCCTGCAGGGATTTTTTCTGAGGCATTGACTGTGGGAATCTGGTAACCTACTAGAGGTAAATCTTATGATACTGCAGAGGCCCCTTTAAGTCCCCTTTCCCCATGGAGGAGCCTCCAAAATTCACCAACTACAGTTCAGCTTTCCTCTCTCCAGCACAGGTTCTCTGATCAGTTTTTGCTCACCTAAGCCACATTTTCCCTGTGTTCACCTGTCTTGACAATATTGTGTTCAGTGGTTTGCTCTGTATCCTCCCCTTTCTTAAATTCCAAGAAGAGTTTTTGATTTTTCACTTTGCTCAGCTTTTCACTTATTTTTAGGACCAAGTAGATACTTCCAAGATTCTTATATGCAGATTTGTAAACTGGGAGTCCTAGAATTTGTTTTTTAGAGCCAATGTTAGTTTTGAGAAAATTGTGCAGAAAATATAGAGTCTCATATATTTCCTCCACCTCTCCCACCACTAATTTGCTCTATTATTAACATCTTGCATTAGTGGAACTCTTGTTTCATTTGATGGAACCGATATTGATACATTAACACTAACTAAATCTATAGTTTACATTAGAGTCTACAGTTTGATATTGTACATATTGTGGGTTTTGACAAATATGTAATGTCATATATCTACACTTACAGTATAACATAGAATGGTTTCACTGCCTTAAAAATACCCTATGCTCCATTTATTCACCCCTTTCCCTTTGCCCTTGAAAGCTTGAAACCTGCTGATCTTTTTATTCTCTACATAATTTTGCTTTTTCCAGAATGCCTTATAGTCAAAATCATACCATATGTTGTCTTTTCAGACTGGCTTCCTTCACTTAGCAATATGTATTTAAGTTTGCTCCATGTCTTTTCAAGTCTTGATAGCTCATCTTATTTAAGTGCTAAATAATACATAGCCATATTTATATAATGGCTGCTGTCCAGGGACAAATGGGATTATCTGAGGTGTCATGTATGAGAGAAAAATAAGATTTTGGAGCCTATAGCCATGGGTTTTAAATGTAACTTTGCCATGTTTTAGCTGCGAGCTTGGACAGTTTACCAAAGATCTCAGAGTTGCAGTTTGCCATCTCTCAAATTAAAATATTAATATCTATCTTTAAATGGTCCTGATAATGAATAGAATGTAACATCATAGCATAGCACCTAATTATGCCAGCAGCGGCAGAAGCAGCAGCTGGGGTCATCAAAAGCAATAGTAACATTCTTGACATGGGATGGCATTGTCTTTTCAGTATAAATGCCTACTTTTAATAAAATCGCTTATGCTATAAGTACAGCTAGACTAGTACAATAACAAATAGCAATAAGGTAAGGCTGTTCAATCAAATGAAAAATATATAACAAATTAAAAATAAAAGGCTTCAATCTATTATAAAGTCATAGGCATACAGAAAAGGGTATGAAGTGGGAAAGAGAATTTCTATTTAGTACATCTAGTTGGATAGGGATTTCTGAAATGGAAAACGTTTAGTTTCAGTGTAACCGTTTAGTTTCAGAAAACAAAATTTATTGCGTATGAATTTTAGTTTCTTCTGAAATATGTTAAAGTTATTCGTATTTACTATATATAAGTCATGTCCAGCTATTTGTGAGTCTATGGACTGTAGCCTGCCAGGCTTCTCTATCCATGGATTTTCCTGGCAGGGATACTGGAATGGGTTGCCATTTCCTCTTCCAGAGAATCTTCCTGACCCAGATATCGAACCCAAATCTCCTGCCTCTTCTGCACTGCAGGTGGATTGCTCACCACTTAGCCACCAGGAAAGTCCAACTATGTATTAAATATGTATACAATATGCCTTCATAACATCCAAACAAATGCTATAGTTGAATCAGACTACAGCTTAAAAGAGAGTTAAAAGTTGCAGATTCACAGACTGTCAGTATGGATAGGAAGTCGCCATTTTCTCTCTTTATTCTTTAGCCTTTATTGAGATTATAATAAATTATGAGCTTAAAAATATTTACGATTTTAAAAACAGAAAAAAATGATGAAATGAAATTATTTTTAGCATTGATATTGGTTATGCTTTACATTTGAAGTACTGAAGATAGTACTTTGTATTCTAAGATGCCCCAAGACCTGAAATCTACTTTGAAGTGATGGGGAGTGGGTCATGAGACAATGAATTTCTACTTTTGCCAAAATGGTTTAAAATACTGAGTTCACAGAGAAGGAAATAATTCGCTAAAGATAAGACCATAAGATAAAACCTCACAGTGATATAGGACAGGGACCGTAAAAATTATTTCTACAATGGGGCAATAGTAAATATTTTTAGCAATGTGGATCGTATGGTCTCTATTGCAACAACTATTCAACTCTGATATTATAATGTTCAAACAGCCACAGATAATATATAAACAGATGTGTATGTTATGTGTCAATCAAACTTTATTTATAAACATAATCAGATGACTGGGATTTGACCAGTTTGCTGACTCCTGTATTAGAAAATGAGAAAAATGTGAAATTTACCTGAAAACATTTCATTCAGATTATAAACTGAAAAGACCAATCAATTTTTTTTTTTTTTTACCAAAGACTCCCAACACTGGATAAAGAAAGATACAGTTTATGTTATGACATAATAAAAATAATGAATGATCACATGTGTGAGAAGAAATACTTTTTCAAAAGAAGTATTGAGTATTTGGCAGAAAGAAGACTGCTATTTGTTAGGTAAAAGAAGAATGGGTTTTTAAAGTTGGAAATGGACATATCATAATTTTTTATCTTAACTGTTAATTTACAGGTTATGTGATCTTGGGTATGTTATAAAACATTTTTGAGCATCAGTTTCCCTATTTGCAAAATATGGATAAATCCTACATCATAAAATAGGTACATTCTTTAAGTAAAAGAACATGTGTAAAGCATTTTATATAATTCCTAGAATATAGTAGGTGCACTCAGGGAATTTATAGGTAATTCTTTACTTGTTGGGTAACTAAAACTTCAACACAGAAAGTTGAAATAAATAATAATAGTACCTTATATAAAACTGTGTCAATGTATGGCAAAACAAATACAGTATTATAATTAAAAAAATAAATAAATTTAATAAAAAAAACTGTGAAGATTATACAGGATAAAGTATAAAAACACTTAAACACTCAGCACAGCTCAGCACTTAGAAAATGTTCAATTGATATTAATTACTGCTGTTACTATTATTGCTATTATTATTAAATATAGTAATACCAAGGATATACTGATTCATCTGCAAGTTTAAAAGATGTTGGAGAGAATGTGACAAATGCTATGACAAAGATACAGGAGTCCCATCTGATTGGTGGAGTCAGAAAAAGATTCATGAGAAAAAAACATTTGAGCTTTCTGGATAGACTGAATTGTATTTCAATTAGAGGAGATAGCATGTGTTAAAACAAAGGAAGAGAGTGAAGGAAAAAAGCAGAGATTTGATAAGCATGTAAAATGAGTAGTAACTTAATATGATACTGTATATTGAATCTACTTATTTCTTATTCAGACCTGAAAGTAATCTGTGTTGGGTATTATGATACATACTTTATAGAAAAGCAATGTGCATTCAGAAGATTTGGTGACTTTCCCAAGGTCATACAAGTAATATGCTGATCTGAATTGAACTCAGATCATTTTTCCTCCAAATTCAGTGTTATTACCACTCCATTTTACAAGTATTCTGAAAGCAAGTAGAGCTTTTGTTGTTGTTGTTTATTTGCACAGTTGTGTCCGACTCTTTGCAGCCCCATGGACTGTAGCCCACCAGGCTCCTCTGTCCATGGAATTTCCCAGGCAAGCATACTGGAGTGGGCTGCCATTCCCTTCTCCAAAATGGAGCTTAGTATAAGCTAATAGCCACATGTAGGTCAATGTTTATTCTTTTGATATGATAAATAGATAAATACATTTATATCTCACTTAATTCATTAATCAAAACTAATTATATATTTTAATTTCCTTATTCATTAAAAATGTTTTTGAATTCTTACCAAGTAGAGTCAATATTCTAACAGGTGGCACACATCAATTAAAAAAACAAGTATTTTTGCCACACAGTTATGAGTTTTGGTTTGTTTATTACTTTCTGAAAATTATTTTTAAGATTGAGGTACAATATATTATTAAAACACTGCTACCATTTCCCTTAAAGTACAGTCATTTGTTATCTAATTGTCATTCTATTCTCTAAAATAAAGATATTTTAAAAGCTAGTGTCTCAAGTTATTTATTAGAAAACAAAATTATGATCTCCACAGAGCTGGGAATCGCTGATATTTACTTCTAAATTTGTTTTTTTTTCATTTTACACCAAAAATTACAACTATATTTTAATGAATGTGTAATTACATTATATTTATTTTAATTAAAAGTTAGAATAATCCAACTCAAAGAATAAAGCCTCATTGGTAGAAACTTTTCTTGAAATATTGAAAGGTGAAAAGAAAAGTAGTGTCTACTCTCAGAAGCAAACAGTAGGAAAAACAACCTTTTCTCATTAATGGCAGTGAAAATACAAGATCTGTTTATAATTAGACAGACATGGTCAAGATTTCAAAATCTGTTATTTCTGCCTTTTATTGTCACAGGTTCAAAATGCTCTTTAAAATGTGAAACTTGTGTTTACTAGTTTTAAGGCGTAGAGATAGAGATTCAGTTTCCATGGAACAGCTGGATCTAATTAGAACCCAAAGTTCTGATTCCACTTGATCTGATTTCCCCATCTGTATGGAGTCATTACACCATAAATAGTGTGAGCTGTAACTTCCAGTTCAAACCAGAGAGGAACTGGCAATCAGGGCTCCTGTTCCACAAGGGTCACTGAAAGTTCTGTTGAACAGCACAGCATTTCCATATGGGCTGATTCAATCATTTAGAACTTTTCCACCACTAAGTGAAGAAGGGAGAAATAAGCTTTTTTTCTGCCATCCATCCATCCATTCATTTACTTATTTTGGAAGATTTAAAACTCTGAAGTGTCAGATTTAAGAATAAAATATTCTCTGTTATCACCAACTCCTCATTGTATCTTTTTATGTGTATTTATTTTTGTTTCATGCTTTGTTTATGAGTATAATGCTTCCTTTCGCTTTCATAAATTGCATATTTAATGAACTTACAGAACAAATATATATTAGGAATATAAAAGATATCATCCTTTTCCAATCACATCATTTCAGAAATGTGAAGATTGAAGGTCAGGAATGTTCACTTCAGCTCACTCATAGGAGACATAAGAGAGAAGCACAGACTTCTGAGTACTCAACTAGTGATCATACTGTGTTCAAGCTGACTAGGCGAGGAAACCCTTCCAGGGAAAACATAATATATGGCTTTTCTGGATTTTACAAATCGGAGAATAAGGAGAGAAAGAATATTCATTTAAAAACAATTACTGTTAAATTTTTGGATTTTATGTTTCCCTATATTTTTGTATGCATAACTTTGTGTCCTTCCCATTTTAATGTTTTATCCTTTTCTTAAGTGATTAATCAATTTTTATAAACATGTTTTTAATGGCAAGAATGGATCTTATATAGGTGTACCAAAATTTTAAAGTGTTTTTTTTGTTTGTTTTATAAGTTGTTTTTGCTAATTTAATATGCTATGATGATAATCCCTGTACACTGCTCTTTTGAACATTTTTTTAATGTCTTTAGGATAAATTCTTTTAATTGGATTTCTTTGGTCATATGATATTCATTTTAACCCTCTGTCTGATATTTGTTGCCAAATACCCTTCTGGAAAAAGCCATACTAATATACAATTATTCTCTCATATTATGAAAATTTTGTGTTTCTTCACATACAGCTACTATTTCCTAATAATTTCACATTGGATAGGTAAAGTGTAGCATCCAATTTTAATTTTCATTGATTAAAAGTAGAACTGAACATGTCTCACATGCTTCTTGGTCTTCATAAATATATCTAATTAACTACCATCTGAGCCACCATGGAAGCCCTTATGGAAAGTGGTAAAATTAAGAAACTGTGGACAAGAAAAGAAATACTCAATTTTAATTAAAATGATCAGAAAACACATTTAACTAGTATCTAGAAAAGACAAGTAAAAGTTTCTATATCCAGCCCTATGAGGACGAATTGTGGTCAGGCACCATTAAAGGCTCATGGAAAAACGAACTAAAAGAAAGAGAAACCATCTAGCAATTTTTGTGATTGAATCATGGCTCTTCAAAGTTGGAAGAGACTTCTGGAGTTGTTCTAGCTCAACTATGTAGTTTCTGCATGAGGGAACTGAGCAGTTAAGTGCTTTGCTTAGGGTATCATCTTGTTCAAAAAGCCAGAAATAGAATTTGGGCCTCGTCATTCCCAGCTGAATGCTCTCTGAGCAATTTTACAGGACTGAAAACATCATCAAGCAGAGAGCTGTAATGTTATGCTTGCTCCTTGAATGAATCATTTAACTTCTCTGAAACTCAGTTTCCTCATCTTTAAAATGAGAAGACAGGACCGAATGAACATGAACACTCTTAACATTTTCAAAATTACTGGATTTTACCTGCCACTATCTGACACTCAAGTTCTTTGTTTTCTCAGCCATACTAATGTTAAAAATGCGTTTCCCTTCATATACATTTTTAGGTAGTTAAATTGCTTCTTCTTCCCTGTGGTCAGGTAATTGAGAAACTGCTATGTTTTTTTGTTTGTTTGTTTTAAATTGAATTTTCTCAACAAAATTGTTTTTTGGTCAGGATGATTTATAAGATATTTTAGCTCTCAAAGCATTATTTTAAGAAAGTTATAAACAACTGTGAATGGGGACAGTGCTAGTTGACTATATATTTTTCTAGCTCAATAAAAACAAGTAGGATATATTAAATGTTATTTTTCATTAAAATTGAAAGTATCCTGCATTGCTTTTCCCCATATATATTTTCACCTATTTTCCTTGCTGTTTATGCTTGTATGGGTAGTATTGGAAGTAGCCATGACATAATTTGATTTCCATGAGGGCATATCAGTAATAGCACAATCTAAGTGTAGAAGCTGTCACAAACCACCTGTTTGACTTTTGTTGGTATGAAGTGACAGCCATAAATCAGTGTATTGTGCTAATAAATCTAAGATCATTCATTCAGTTCTTAGCCCTTGGTTCTCTTTCACCCGTAACTGCATGTAGTAACTTAGCTATAAAGGAAAATAAAGAAGAAAGTGCAGAGGACTAAGTATAAATCTATCACTAATGGAGGGAAACTAACAAAAGAACAAAAACTCACACATGAATCACTGAATGGTCACAGCAGTTTGTCAGGCGGGAGAAGAAAGTAAAGAGGAAAATGGCTCATAGGTAGTTCATCTATTAGAACAGAACCAAAGTACTAATTGTTGCTTTTTAGTTGCTAAGTTGTGTCCGACTCTTTTGTGACCCTATGAACTGTAGCCAACCAGGTTCCACTGTCCAAGGAATTTCCCAGGCAAGGATACTGGAGTGGGTTGCCATTTCCTTCTCCAGGGGATCTTCCATACCCATGTACTTATATGTGGTCTCAAATGTTTATTGTGAGCAAATGACTATCTCTTCACCAATAATCACGTAATTAAGAATGTTGGGAAAATATATGGCTCTCTTTCCACACCAAGGATGAGGCCAATGCAAATTTGTAGCTTCCGCTAAACTTTTGCTGATCAAATTTCTGAATGTTTTTTGTAAGGCAAGGTTGATCAATCCCTGAGATAGAAAGTAATGATATCTGCCGGCAAGCATTTACAAACCCCACCAAATGAATTAGGAGACCCAGCTGGTTCCCAAAGACAGAAAATGATGAGAAAAGAAACTTTCCCATAACTTAGACTTGGGGCTTGGGATATAACATATGCAGAATGACTGGGCTTGAGTCAAGAGTCTTGAATACATTTGGCTCAATATAGAGAATTGTTGATTTTCCTTTTATCAGAGTAAGATGCTTATTCCTTTGGCATATATTTTAAATAAAGCAGTATGACATAACTAGAGTCAACACATTCTAAACATGAAGATTGTTGTTGTCCAGTTATTAAGTCATGTCTGACTCTTTGCAACCCCATGGGCTGCAGCACACTAGGCTTCCCTGTCCTTCACTGTCTCCTAAAGTTTGCTTAAACTCATGTCCATCGAGTCGGTGATGCCATCCAGCCCTCTCATCCTCCATCGTCCCCCTTTCCTCCTGCCTTCAGTCTTTCCCAACGTCAGGATCTTTTCCAGTGAGTTGGCTCTTTGCATCGGGTGGCCAAAGCATTGGAGCTTCAGCTTCAGTTTCAGTTCTTCCAAATAATATTTAGGGTTGATTTCCTTTAACATTGACTGGTTTGATCTCCTTGCTGTCCAAGGGACTCTCAGAAGTAATCTCTAGCATAATAATTTGAAAGTATTAATTCTTTGGTGCGCAGCTTTCTTTATGTCCCATGAAGTTTATTTTTTCCTTAAAGTGAAATACCATATCCATAGCTAACTAGTTGCTGAACATATTCACTCATGGCCTGTATCTGTAATACTAATTGGTAGAAAGATTAATATATTGGAAGGACAATATTTTAAGTTAGAAACATTAATTCAATAGTTTAAAAGTTGTTCTTTTTTGGTTTCAATCACACCCTCTCTGGAGATTTCCCTGGTGGCTCAGAGGTTAAAACGTCTGCCTCCAATGCGGGAGACCCGGGTCCAATCCCTGGGTCGGGAAGATCTCCTGGAGAAGGAAATGGCAACCCACTCCAGTATTCTTGCCTGGAGAATCCCATGGACTGAGGAGCCTGGTGGGCTGCAGTCCACAGGGTTGCAAAGAGTTGGACACGACTGAGTGACTTTACTCACTCACTCACACCCTTTCTATATTTCTGTTGTAAAGTCCCAGAAGATCCTACTCAGCATGACTGCAGCACACTGCTCCGTTTTCTTTGAGATTTATATTTTTACCTCTAGTAAAAGAGAAACAGAGGGTTATGCTTTAATTTGAAATAATATATGTATTTCTAAGCATGTATAGCTATTTTTCAGATACCTAGTACTCATACAAGGTACTAGGTTTGTTCTCTGGTACATGTTCTAACTTGGAGGAGCTAGGATGAACCCAGTGTGTTAGGTCCTATGTAAGATCAGTCTTAATTATCATGTTCTATAGTTCTCAGGAAAAAAATCAGTTAATTTCTGTGTATTTCTGGCAGATTTTCTTAAGAAGTGAGAGTTCAGATGAGTTGTATTTGAGTTAAATTCCTGGAATATGCTCCTGATCCAAGAGATACTATGCTAGCTCAGAGCAATCTACCAATTTGGATTCACTTAACACTCAGAGGTTAAAGCATCTGCCTGCAATGTGGGAGACCTGAGTTCGATCCCTGGGTTGGGAAGATCCCCTGGAGAAGAAATGGCAACCCACTCCAGTATTCTTGCCTGGTGAATCCCATGGACGGAGGAGCCTGGTGGGCTACAGTCCACAGGGTCGCAAAGAGTCGGACACGACTGAGCGACTTCACTTCAATTAACACTTGTGTGAGTTTGCATGTGCTCAGTTGTTTAGTCGTGTCCGACTCTTTGTGATCCTGTGGACTCCAGCCTGCCTGGCCCCTCTGTCCATGGGATTATTCTGGCAAGAATACTGAAGAGGGTTGCCATTCCCTCCTCCAGGGGATCTCCTGGGTTTCCTGCTTGGCAGGCAGATTCTTTACCACTGAGCTACCAGGGCAGCCCACTAAACACTTAGGAGATAATAGAAAAGACAATTAAATGCCTCTGATTCCAGGCAGATTGATTTAGGAGAAGGATCTTGGTCTTTATCTTGTTTGAAGAAAGAATTCAGCAGAGAGGCCAAAATTGTGAAGCAGAGACAGCATTTGTTAGAAGCAAAGTACATGTACATCTAGGAGTGACTTGTGCACAATAGAAATGGCTTAGGTTGCTTATATGGGGGTAGTTTTTTAAGTTCTCTGATCAATTATCTCAAAATGTCAGCAGAAGACTGGCTGCAGCTGCTCATCCTGAAACCTATCTCCTATTTCACCTCTGAAAAATTAGTTTATATTGCACACACACACACACACACACACAGTTGAAGATGTTTAAAGAATTTATAGTATTCATTGACCAAAATACTGCATATTTGGGCACAAAGTGTCAATGCTAATACTTCTCTAAGGTAGGGCGAACAGTATTAGAGGAATAGGATAACATTCCGAAAACTAACTTTTCTTTCCTAAGAATGTTATAATCCAAAAACACCTGCCAAGAGTGCATGACCTATGCAGGGCAAAGCAGCCAACCAATGATTAAATATGGAACTTCCCAATCATTACTCAACTTCTCACCAGCCCAGAGTGTGTCTACTGATTAACCCTGATTGAAATTTAATACCCATTTTTCCTGTTCTATCTAATTTGACAAAGAACTCCAGACAATGTAGAGATAAATGTTAGCCTCTTACTTCCGGTCTATTCTTCAAACGTCCAGACACTTCAGCTTAGTCATTTCCTCTAAAAGAAATTAAATCTTACCATGGGCTTCAAAATGGTGCTATTGAATATTTAAAAGACATAAAACATCCTAAGGTAATGATATATTTCACCCATTTATCACAATTATAAAATAAGTATTAAGGGACTACTATAGGCTGCTGCTTCGGGAATGAGAAAAGCCACCCAATTCAAGAATATGTCATATTCCTAAAACTAAGCTATACTGATGTAAATAAAACTCAGTATGTGATAAGTGACACTATAATTAAGTGTTTATATCTCATTCTGCATTCAAGGATTAAAATTTTTGAGGAGATACTGCTGTCCTGAATATTTAATATATTGAGATGTTATACTCAAAATATGCCAGAGAGTTTGATTTACCTAATGTTCAAAAGATGTGTATTCCATGCATACTGTGTGCAAAGCACTCTGAGTGCCTGCATTTTTCAAAAGTCAGAAAATGTGTGGTTTCTCTAAAAATAACCCAAAACTGGAACATAATCTAAGATTTCTGCTTGAAACAAAAAAGCAGTGCTGAAAGGGCGTGCTGCAAACCTGGCTTACTACATGGGTGGGTTCCTAATTCGGGTTTGAGGGGTAGGACACATCAGAAGATGTCTTAATATAGCCTGTCAAGGTAGCAAAATTACATGAGATATAGAATTGTGTAAATGTATAAATGGTGTGAGCGCAGCTGGTAAGAAAAGCCAGTGGGAAAATGACTAAAGAGGGAAGTTGCGTAAAGGGGAAAAATTAGTTCTTTCTAGCATACTTCAGAATTCCTCTTTTACAGTATCTGAACACATACCAGAATAAGCCCTGGGAAAAGGGTCACTTGTACTGGCAATAACACAAGAGGATGTACAAGATCCTTTTAATGTTAATAATAAGGATGTTACGTTTTAGAAGTGTTGTACCAATCTTGATGATAAACACTTTGATACCTCTCCCACTTAATCCTCACCACACTAGACAGCATTTCCATTTAAAACATGTATTCAAGTAGAGGATGTGGGGTGGGAGGTGGGAGGGGGCTTCGGCATTGGGAAATTGTGTTCACCTATGGCTGATTCGTGTCAATGTATGGCCAAACAAATACAGTATTGTAATTTAAAATAAATAAATAAATTAATTAATTAAAAAAATAAAAATAAAACATGTAGAAATTGAGGCATATATTTCAAGCATATTTCTCAAGAATTCACACCTATTTATTCAACAACTATGTATTCAACACTGATTACATGTCAGGCAGTGTCTTAGAGTCTTGAGATTAAAAAGTGGATACAATAGAACCTGGCTTCGTGAAACTTTCACTCTAGCAGAAGACAAACAACAGGCAATTGACTTTAACAGAAAAATGACAAAGGTAAATTATAGATTGGAAAATAATACCATTACGGAAAAAATTTAAAAGTAGAAAAGGTAAAGGGAGATGGAGGGTTGGGAATCATGTTTTTGATGGCACTTTTCATGTAGGCCTCATTGAGAAAATGACATTTGATCAGGAACTTGAAGGAAGTGCACCAGGTAGGTATGAAGGGAAGAGCATTCCAGCCCCAGGGAAAATCTGGAGGCCTGAGGACCAGTACAGCTGGAGAGAAATGAGATCAGTCACAGACTAGGAGACAGAGAGTCACAGGGGTGAACATATGTGATGATGAGGGCCGTCGTAGTGGTTTTGGCTTTTGTTCCCAGTGGTAAAATGGAGCTTCCTCAGGCTGTTAGGATCTCTGCCATTGTCAGCCACATAGAAGAAGCTCTAAACTGGGCAAGGAAAGAATGTTCCATTACTCTGTGCTCGCTTCCCTGTGGCAGACTAATGTTTTTCCACAGGAAACATAATTTCTGTAAGTAATAAAATCTGTCATCAATTGTTTATTGTTCATTTAAATTTGATTCAGTTTTTGCAAAATCCATGAAGAAAGCTAATTAATGATTTCTGTTGACTGTTTATGATTCCAAATCATATCAAATACCCGTCCTGAAGGCATTCTATTTACCACTAAATGAGTCTGGATCAGATTTAGGAAAATTACAATATTTCTGAGCCAGAATTTGAAGAAGCTTAGATTTTACAAATTGCAGCAACCACCCACATGCATGTACATTGGTGCTTGGATCATGATTGGAGTAGCAGCAGTTTTAAGAAGAGCAATATTCTCCCTTTTCTTTCCTCAATATTGATTCTCTCCTCTACCTCTCCTGCTTCCTAAGAGTAGAGTCTTGAGAATTTAGAGATAACATAACAGGATGATGTATTTTATCAAGGAGGTTTAGCCCCATATAATTGAAAAGTCAGTGAAATATACATCCAGTGCAACCTTTGCTGCTTGCAATAAAGTCCCAAATTTAACCATCAGTTTCCCAATGGCCCTTTTTTTTTCTAGCCTAAGGTACTACTGCAGTCACTATACCATCATCACCACTGTCATCACTCAAAAGATGTGTGATCTGAAACATAAAGTCTTTTCTGCCTCATAAGTACCTGGGCAGTTGTATTCTATAGACTTGTTGAAAAGCCTGACATGGAGAGAAGTGGGGGAACTTCAGGTCAGGTAGGGGAAGGCAAGGGCACATATTTGAAAGTATGTGTGTTTCACATCACCTTGTGTTTTACTAAAGAAAAAGCTGCATACTTCTTGAGGCTGATCTGGTTGCCCGAAAGAGAATAGCAACTGTTTCCGTTTGAAGGGGTTTATAAAGCATGTTTTCACAGTTTTACTCCTTTATCTGGTCTCTTTATGTTCCCTCTTTATTTTTAGCTTTCTTATTCACTTTAGAATATATTTTTAGCCCCGCCTTAAAACCCCGGTGCTACTCCCAAGCCTAATCCTGGGTAAAACAGTGAATCTATCCATGTAGGACTCTTACTTGCCACTGCTTCAGTCGTGTCCGACTCTGCGCGACCCCATAGACGGCAGCCCACCAGGCTCCCCTGTCCCTGGGATTCTCCAGGCAAGAACACTGGAGTGGGTTGCCATTTCCTTCTCCACAGGCTCTCAGAAAAAGAAATATCAAAAGAAATGAGGGAGAAACACAGTCATCTTTTATAGAACAGATATTTATATATTGCCTATGTTAAGCTATCATAACCATTTATAGATTTCCTACCACATGCTAAATACTCAAGCAAGAACAGTGTATTTCATTGGTTCTAATGTATCTAGGGAATGATTGAATTAATGGGCAAATTAAACAAAACATAACAAAAAAACCTGATTCCCTAATTGCTTCATGACTCACTACCATTTAAAAAGTATTTTATTTATATGCAGATGTTTGTCATTCTCCTTTCCCCCGCCCACCCCCACCCCCTACTTTTTGGCCATGCTCTGCAGCATGTGGGTTTTTAGTTCCCCGACCAGAATCAAACTCATGGCCCCCTGCTTTGAAAGTGTAGAGTCCTAACCACAGGAATGCCAGGGAAGGCTCCTTTTCCCTCTGTTTTTCTCCCTCTCTCCCTGCTCTTTCTTTCTCACTCTCACCAAATTATACCTCACTATCTTTCTTTTTTAAACATGATCAGTTTTCTGATTTATCTTTATTTCATGGTTTAAACACTTGACCATTGGTTCAAGCAGTTATTTTCCAGCCATGATTCCACTCATCATTAGCAGCACCTGTACCAAGAGCAGTGGGGTTTGCCAGTAGTGAGAGGCGCAGCCCTGCCAGCCTACCCCAATCAATGTCTGAGCGTAGCTGCGCTGTTCCCCTGACCCTCAGGCATGTTGGTTATTTTGATCCTGTCTTTCATTTGTATAGAGGCCAGCAACTCTGAAAAATTATGTGATGATGACAAATGGGAACTTGGACAAAGCTTTCAGGTTAATGCATTAACTCACCGTACTACCTAAGGCCCCAAGCATATGGATCATTCTCAGTAAGAGCTTGGGGAACATAAATTAGTGAACCTCACAGAAAAGTCCAAATGAGTGAATCTGGTACTTCCTGTTCCAGGAAGATGTCATTCTTGTCACATTTCAAATAACCCCAGAATATCTGAACTATTCTTATCTCTACGTTTTTACTCATGCAGAGGCCCTGCATGGCTGAAGCAGAGACTTCTCAGCATTGAAATATACTGTCAAGCTTGTGCTCAGTAGCACACACCACACTTGCCTGCATTATACATGACTGGTCCTGCTTACTGATATCACCCCTGCTCTGTTCATGGTTCTTCTACCTCGAGTTCGAACCTTAGCAGGGACACCCCCAACCCCCAACCTTTTTCTGTGACAGTCAAAAGACTTAAGAAGTGGAATGAGTGTGTATCTTCCAAAGGTGTGTTTTCCCATTGGCCTCATTTGGTTGCAAATAAAATTCCTATGACAGGAAGGCTAATTTAAACAATGCATAGGAAACCTTCCGCTGGGTCTCCTGTCATGCTTTCACATGCTCTTTTGTTGGTGTGTGCTTTTCCATAAGCAAGATATTTTCATATACTGATAGACCTGCTTTAGAAGAAATTCATTCTTTTTTAATATGGTTCATAGAGCTGTAGCTTCTCAACCTTTCATGGGTATTCAGCAACTGTCTCATTTTTCATGAGATACATATGTATATCAGCTATAACACACTGTCAGTGAACAGTGGTTTTCAATCAAATAGGCTGTCAGTAAAGCTGATTCACTAACAAGAAAGCTGTCAAGCTGTGGCAGCTGCTGTCTTTGCCACCCAAACAATCTGTTCTGTGCTAATGGTGACTTGTGCACTCCCATTTATTATACAGTCATAATGAGCAGTGTCCTCAGAAGCACAATCTGAGTTAGAGGATTTACATACTTTGTTGTGTGAATTCTGCAAAATCAATACCAGCAGAATTAGCAGCTGGTTTTCTACAAAGATTTTGGGGGAATATCTTTGTTTCAGAAGTTTTGGTTAATTGTCCAATGGTAAGGAGTCATCCACCATTCATCCCATAAATACCCATGGAGCTTTTAACTATGTATGCAGTTCTCTTAAGTATCGCTAATATAAAAATAAATGAGAATAATGTCTGTTTTCACCCATTTGTTTCAATCCATTAATAAAGCAGATATATGGCCACTCCAAGTTAGAGTGACTAGACATTGTGTGGTAGTCAGAAGCTCTCTTAATTTTTAGTAAATAGTAAATAACTTCTTAAATTTACAACCTGAGGTTGAATATGTAAGCTCTTATATATTCAGTTCTCGAAATAATGCTCTCTAATAATAAATCATTAATGAAGAAGTTTATTTTTCAAGTGTTTGTCTCTCTGGGAGAAATTTAGATTGGTGAGAATATTCAATTCCAAAGACTGAAAATTTAGTGACTACTTATCATGTTCTATCACTTTTGTTAAGAAAATAACTTCCTACCATTAACAGGAGCCAGGATACACCATTTATGTTGTTTTCCTGGCTTGAATCACTAGGGGTGAATGGGGAAGGGTGTAAAGGGGAATAATTCATTTTGACACTCCAAGACATCTCCTCTGCAATGTATCTTTTGAAGCCAAGAGCTTTATTTCAGTTTCAGAGGAGCTCTATGTTCTAGGAAGATTACAGTCACTTCAGAGCCAAATTCTACATACCACACAGCTCTCTCCACAGCCAAGGCTTTCACTCTCATTGTGATAGCAGTGTGGCCACAAGTCAGCCAAGAGAGAATCCCAAGTTGAACTGTATTTAACACATGATCTGTTCTTGCACTGGAAACTTTCGACTGCACAGAAGTTCGCTTCCATTACAAACATTGCTTGCTCTTAGAGAACTATAATAAAGGCCACATAGTAGGCCCATAATTGTGATAATGAAAATATGACTTGTGAGGGCAGGTAGTTATAAGTCTGGAATTGAAATTTCCAGAAAAGGAGCAGTGCAGTTCTGCCTTAATCCATGAATGTTTGTTTGCGGAAAGAGTAGCAAATTTAAGACTGAGATGAGGAATGTGGCTTAAGGTGAGTGACCTGATTTTTCTCCTTGGATAGCCCTGATTGGTTTTGTAGTCTCCCATCCCATTCCTCCACTCATCTACTAATATATCATGAAGACACTAGATGAAACGTATGCTTCCATCCATGCTGCCTCTGGCCCTCAGGTGTGTTAATGACACATGCTTGTTGGACCCACATGACATTACTTGGCAGATCACAAATGCCTGGAGCCCAAACACAAGTGAGTAATGGTTGGTGACTCTGATTTCTCCCTCACCAGCAGTCCCGTATTTTTCTGAGAAAAACAATTTTAATATAATAATGTCAAACGGCCTACACACACAGACACACACACACACATTCTTCTACCATACTACCAGACCACCATGCACTCTAACCCACACACCACCAGAAACATTGATACTGAGAAAATATTGACAAGATGTGTTCAGCAAGAACAACAAAAGAAATAAGAACATGAACCTTTGTTTTGAAAAAGGTCTTTATTAAGCCAGTTCTTCACATGAAGAATTGTAAAATTGCTCAGTAATCGCAACTTTTTTGCTGATGAAAATCATAAAGCATAAATTAGCTGACAAAGCCTCTAACTGGGCATAGGGAACATGCTTTGAACACTGTTTCTTTTCCCCTGCATATATATGCATGTGTGTGTCAAGTTGCTTCAGTCATTTCTGACTCCTTGCAACCTATGGACCTTAGCCTGCCACACTCTTCTGTCCATGGGATTTTCCAGGCAAGAATACTAGAGTGGGTTGACATGCCTTCCTCCAAGGGATCTTCATGACCCAGGGATTGAAAATGCATCTCTTATGTCTCCTGCTCTTGGCAGGTGTGTTTTTTACCATGGACACCACCTAGGGAGCCCTCCCCTGCACATATAATCACTGTCAAATATACAGACACATTCCTTGCAAAGATGGTGCACTTGTCTGTTTTCTCATGTAGTACTCTGAGCACTGGCACACATGGATAAGAAAGTAAAGGTGTGTTTTCTTTGGCACAGATGCTTCAGCACTTGTGTGGGGGTGTCAGTTTGGGGAACAGGTTGATCCTCATTTGTGTTTCCTTTACTCCTTTCCCTTGTACCAGGTAAAATGCATGTGTGCATAGCTAAGTCATTTCCCTCAGTATTTAGACACTGAGATATCATTCAGTAAAAGATTCTGAATGTATGGAAATAATAGATTCTTAAAGAATCCAGAAAATAAAAACAGCTAGGACTATGGCCACATGTGAACCATGGGAAAAGACACAGTACACTGATAATGGCACTTTCTAAGAATAGGAGGGGCAAATGTAAAGATTTACCATCAATAAGACAGTAGAGCTTAAGTGTTTGATCCCAGATACCATTGTGAAATGTAAGTCATAAGAATACTTACAGAATCATTGTGAAAATTAGATGAGTTAGCACAGGAAGAGTGTTTAGAATTAGTTCCTCAGTTCAGTTCAATCACTCAGTCATGTCCAACTCTTTGCAACCCCATGGACTACAGCATTCCAGGCTTCCCTGTGCACCACCAACTCCCAAAGCTTGCTCAAACATGCCCATCCAGTCAGTGGATGGATCATGCCATCCAACCATTTCATCCTCTGTCATCCCCTTCTCCTCCTGCCTTCAATCTTTCCCAGCATCAGGGTCTTTTCTAATGAGTCAGTCCTTTCTTCAGGTGGCCAAAGTATTGGAACTTCAGTTTCAACATCAGTCCTTCCAATGAATATTCAGGATTGATTTGCTTTAAGATTGACTGGTTTGATCTGCTTGCAGACCAAGGGACTTTCAAGAGTCTTCTCCAACATCACAGTTCAAAAACATTAATTCTTTGGTACTCATGTTTCTTTATGGTCCAACTCTCACATCCATACATGACTACTGGAAAAACCATAGCTTAGACTATCGGGACATTTGTTGGTAAAGTAATGTCTCTGGTTTTTAATATGCTGACTAGGATAGCATATTAAATGCTCACTTCCAAGGAGCAAGTGTCTTTTAATTTTGTGGCTTCAGTCACCATCTGCACTGATTTTGGAGCCCAAGAAGAGAAAGTCTGTCACTGTTTCTATTGTTTCCCCATCTATTTGCCGTGAGGGAAGGGGACTGGATGCCATCATCTTAGTTTTTTGAATGTTGGGTTTTAAGCCAGCTTTTTCACTCTCTTCTTTCACTTTCATCAAGAATAGTTCCTGGCATAGAATAAATACTCAGTCCATGATAGCTTTTGCCATGTGCCTTGTCTTCACAGGGACAAATTTTAACTTTTCTGCTCAGATGTGCTGGATTCTGTGCTTAATTTTGAGGATATAAAGAATGGCTGTGTTCTTATCACTATGTAGCTCATGTCCTACTTGGAGAATCAAGCATCAAATGGAAATTCTTGTTTTTGAATTCCTTTTTGAACCTGACACTTGTTAAATGCTTTATTTTCATGATCTAATTTTTACAACGTTCTAAGAGGAAGGTGTTATTCCCATTTAACCAATGAGTTAACAGTATTATCAAAGTTAGAGAACATGGCTCAAAGACTCATACAGAATTGAAAACCATTTCAGAATTGTACTGTCTGCCATGCTAACAGGTCCCAAATGATCAATTAGAGAAGAACACACCAGAAGGATGGAGAAAGTCTGTCTGGAAGGATTTAGTTGGGCTTCAAAGAATTAGTAGTATGTTAGTTAGTTGAGATGAAAAGAATATTCTCTCATGATGAAACTAGTTAAGCAGACCAAATTGCATGTGGAATAATCTATGTTTATCTGTATAATGAGAATTTCTCAGTGAGACTGATCTGGATTCAAGTCTAATTTGTCAGCTAAGTGAACTTGGAATGGTAACTTGTCTCTAACTTCAGCTTTTTTATCTTTAAGATAAAAATAGCACCAGACATACATGGCTCTTAAAGAAGAGGGTCTTTAAGGAATTTGCTTTTTCTGACATATAGCATATGCTTAGTTTACATTCATTTTTTATGATTAGTATTTGGCTAGAGACTCTAAATGAGGAGAGGTTGGGTTTATGATGCCTTGAGACAGTAACATGGGTTAAGTGAGCTCTGCAGTCTCTACCAACCCTATTACTCAGATGCATCTTCCTTTTCTTCCTCTTTCCCATTATCCTCCCCACCTTCTTCCCTTTCTTTTCTTTCTTTTATCTCCTAGTTCTCCTAGAGTAAGATATACTTAGTGTTAACTATAGTAACATCAGTTGGACTGCTTCCCTCTTCTGCCTTTATTATGAATATAATTACATAGCATATAAAAGTTATATATATATATTACATAATTTTTATAAATAGTGAACATTTAGACTTCTTTTCTATTGTCACTACCTTGCTATGCACAGAAATTGAATTACATAATACCAATTTATGTACCTAAAGATATTTACTCTAAAGCCCCTCTCAATTAAACTAAGTACTCCTTTGATTTTATATTATGATTTTACTTTTGTGTGATCATATATAATCTGGCAAATAACAATCAAATAAAACAATAGGGAAAGTGTAAATCTTTGACATGAAAGAAATGCATTTTTTCATCAGTAAACTCCCTGAAGTTATAGGACATACAGGTTACTTAATAAATATTTGTTTCTAAGAAAACTTGAAGCTCAATGATATCTAATAAAATCCTGGTATATTTGGATTGTTTAGACATGCATATATAACAGGAGGCCTATCAAAGACTATCAAAGGAGTTCACATCAACAGTTTGTGTGGAGATTCATACACTGTATTATGGCTATGGGAAACATTATTAAACCTGATTTTTTTTTTCCTGTCTCTAATAAGAAAGGAGGCACAGAACAAATCTTTTGGTGCTCTTCACACCATACATTTCATACAATACATTTTTCCTTATTCACCCTATTCCTGTTCCCTACATAAAGACTTGTAAGGCTCTGCATTAGCTACAGTCCTTTCCCTGACTTCAAAGAACTGGTCTACTATTATAAAAACAGTAGTCTTGGGCTGATGGGAAATATTTCTTTAAAGAGCTCCAAGCACATTTATAAATATCATCAAGCTTTTGCTAACTGGAACACACATATTGTATGGTTGTTACTAAAGTTTTCATTGAATACCGTTCATTTATAAAAAGTATTTCACAAATCTTTTAAAAATGTCATGGTTTAGTCAAAAATAGTACAGGTATTCTATAAAATTAAATACATGTATACCATGTATATCTGGAAAATATTGTTTGAAAATGTTTCTTAGAAAACATTAGACTCTGGCAGGATCTTATGAAATCTTCCCTCAAAATGGAGAAGCTTGCTTTTGATGGTAAAGATTCGGTGCCAATTCTCAATCTACCATTCCATGATAAATCTCACCCTGATCCGACTCTTTGCGACCCCATGGACACCAGGCTCCTCTGTCCATGGGATTTTCTAGGCAAGAGTACTGGAGTGGGTTGCCATTTCCTTCTCCAGGGATTCTTCCCGACCCAGGGATCAAACCCAGGTCTCCCACATTGTAGACAGATGCACCGTCTGAGCCAACAGGAAAGTCCAATAGTAATTCTGATCTTCCAGTTTTATTAATCACATGGAAGCCTGCTTATCTTTGTCTTTCAAAGAAATACTTCCATCATTTTGGTAATAAAAATGAAAAGACATAAAAGTGAAATGATTTAACAAAGACTAAGAAGGTATGAAACACATGTATTAATAGAAAACTTTTAGATGATTAATTTCTCTGAAAACAGAGATAAAAATTATCTTCTTTATATCTTGAAATTTTTATTCCTTCTATTATTTACTTTATCATTTGACAAGGTCAACAATATTCTTTCTCAGAACTGGCTGTAATATATTTTCAACAAAATATTTATTTATTCCTAGATCTTCCCTAATACTACCACTCTAAGTATCTCTATTCAGAAAATATTTAAAAGGTATGAAAAGTGTATCTATATTTGTATAATGCAAAGTGTATATGAAAAGTGTATCTATATTTGTATATTGTTCTGTATACCTGAGAAAGATTAAGAACACTTTTGAGATACCAATTATTTCATCTTTGCATTAGTTTGAGTGTTTTTTTTTTTAAACATTTTCTGCTTTTGTGCAGTTATTTCTCCTAGGGCAAGAACTTAATATATTTATTGGTAATCAAGATACCATATGAGCAGCATGATTTAGACAATATGAAGGATTCTTGTAGTGCATAATAACAAAATAGGAGAAAAATCTGATAGATTTTTTTTTAAATCTCTCAATCCTCAGTCTCATGGCTACCTATGACATCAGTTAATACCTTTGTGTAGGTGACTCACTCATAATCTGGGCTAGCCCTTTTTCTCTTGTCTCTAGATATTTCTACCTATCTCTTCATTTGATATTAACTCTCGTATATCTCAAGAATATATCCCAGAATAGTATGTTCCCAGATTGAATTTAGGATTCACAGCCACCTTCTATCATCAGCTACTACATTATTTTCCACTGTCATGATCATCCATCCAGTTGGACTAGCCAAAAACCTAAGAGTAATTTTTAACATTCCCATTTCCTCTCCCTCATATTCAACCTATAACGAGCCCTATCCATTTTGCCTCTTAAGCAGTTCTCCCCAGTCCCCCCTTATCTTGCATCTCTACTACTGTTACTCCACTTCTGTACCTCCATCTTGATTGCTACACTGTGTTCCTGACACTTCTCTCTCATCCTCTCTGTCTCTCTTCCAAAATTAGATTCACTCTACAACCAAAACTACAGCTTGTTTCATTTTCATGGTTTCTTTTCAGTGGGGGATAGGGTTGTTTGTTTTGTTTTGAACTAGTAAATAACTAATGCATATATCCCTGTTCAGATAACCAGATTGGAAACAGTTGAAATCTATATTATTTTTTTTCCCTATATATCACCATCTTCAGGTTTTTAATATGCCATGTTCCCATTAATATCTGTCTGAACTGCTGCTAAGATTTCAGCTGTTTGCTGGTAGCTTCTCCCTCTTATATGGTTTAATTAATCTGGATTCTTTTTTCTGTTTTAATTTATCCATTGAACCTCAGTTATGACTGAAACAAATGTTTTGTATCTTACCATTTCTTCCTAAAGTTTCTGAACAAACCCGATTCTTTATTTCTGCCCAGGTGGTTTAAAAACTGCCCTTTTTATTGTTTGAATCTGCAGCAATATTATTGAATTGTTTCTCTACCTCCATCGGAAGAAGATGGAATGTTTTCCTTATAATAAGTGTCCTTAATCTTTTTTATTTATTAATAAAATCTAAGGCTCTTCTGTGAATAAAGCCACAACTTTAGCAATCAAAAGCTATTTCCTGAGCTTGTTTCATTAATAAGTCTAGACCAAACTTGGTACCACAATGATGAGAAATTACTCTTTAGAGCCTTTGGACAAACCTCGTGTTTCTACGGTTAGTCCCTTCAGAATCTTCTCTGAGTCCTGATACAAATTCAAATCATAAAAGAGAAACCAAACTGCATCTGAACTAGCAGTTTCTACCTACTTGGAAACTCAGGATCTGTGCTGTTAAAAGGTTCTGGGCTTTCATCCTACAGACCTGGCTGAGAAACACAATAGAAATGTGGATGATTACCACTGCATCTACATTACCAGACTATGTGTGCCTGTAGAGTTCCAAGTTAAGCTTTAGCAGCCTACACATTAAAGCCAGCTTGGCTGGTGCCTGCCAAGGCACCCTCATGCTCCTTATGTTTGCCATATTTGGCCTGGCTTATTGTTCCAGAGTTTTGTTGAGACCGCTCACTGGGCCCACCTGTTCTTTGCTTAAGATCAGGCATGACCCATCTGCTTGCTCAGGCCACTCCTTTTAGTTTTTCTGCTTACCTATATCATAAAAGTCATACATACTCCCAGGACAAACACCCACAAGATAATATGAACATTATATATGGCTCGCATCTAAGACTTAAAGCTGCATCCTTGGTCAGAGCAGTTCAAAGACAGTCAGTTCAATTCAGTTCAGTCTCTCAGTTGTGTCCGACTCTTTGTGACCCCATGAACCGCAGCACGCCAGGCCTCCCCGTCCATCACCAACTGCCAGAGTCTACCCAAACCATGCCCATTGAGTTGGTGATGCCATCCAACCATATAATCCTCTGTTGTCCCCTTCTCTTCCTGCCCTCAATCTTTCCCAGTATCAGGGTCTATTCAAATGAGTCAGCTCTTTGCATCAGATGGCCAAAATACTGGAGTTTTAGCTTCAGCATCAGTCCCATCAATGAACACCCAGGACCGATCTCCTTTAGGATGGGATGGTTGGATCTCCTTGCAGTCCAAGGGACTCTCAAGAGCCTTCTCCAACACCACAGTTCAAAAGCATCAATTCTTCGGCACTTAGCTTTTTTTTTTTTTTTTCTGTAAGACTTCTATTCCTCTTTATTATTTATTTTTTAAATATAAAATTTATTTATTTTAATTGAAGGTTAATTACTTTACAATATTGTATTGGTTTTGCCATACATCAACATGAATCCACCACAGGTATACACGTGTTCCCCATCCTGAACTCCCCTCCTTCCTCCCTCCCCCTACCATCCCTCTGGGTCATCTCGACTCTCACATCTATATATGACTACTGGAAAAACCATAGCCTTGACTAGAAGGATGTTTGTTGGCAACGTAATATCTCTGCTTATTAACGTGCTATCTCAGTTTGTCAGAACAGTGATTTTGGAGCCCAAAAACTAAACAGATGGCAAGAGTGAACATCAATATTCTAGGACAGAGAAATAAGATGGACTGGAATGGGTGATTTTAACTCAGATGATCATTATATCTACTACTGTGGGCAGGAATCCCTTCAAAGAAATGCAGTAGCCATCATAGTCAACAAAAAGTCCAAAATGCAGTACTTGGATACAGTCTCAAAAATGACAGAATGATCTCTATTCTTTTCCAAGGCAAACTGTTGAGTATCACAGTAATCCAAGTCTATGCCCCAACAAGTAACACTGAAGAAGCCGAAGTTGAACAGTTCTATAAAGACCTAAAAGACCTTCTAGAACTAACACCCCCAAAAGATGTCCTTTTCATTATAGGAGACTGGAATGCAAAAGTAGGAAGTCAAGAAACACCTAGAGTAACAGGAAAATTTGGCCTTGGAGAACAGAATGAAGCAGGGTAAAAGCTAATATAGTTCTGTGAAGAGAATGCACTGGTCGTAGCAAACACCCTCTTCCAGCAACACAAGAGAAGATTCTACACATAGACATCACCAGATGGTCAACACTAAAATTAGAATGATTATATTCTTTGCAACCAAAGATGAAGCTCTATACAGTCAGCAAAAACAAGACCAGGAGCTGACTGTGGCTCAGATCATGAACTCCTTATTGACAAATTCAGACTTACATTGAAGAAAGTGGGGAAAACCACTAGACCATTCAGGTATGACCTAAATCAAATCCTTTATGACTATACAGTGGAAGTGGGAAATATATTTAAGGGACTAGATCTGATAGAGTGCCTGATGAACTATGGAATGAGGTTCGTGACATTGTGCAGGAGATAGAAATTAAGACCATCCCCATGGAAAAGAAATGCAAAAAGCAAAATGACTGTCTGAGGAGGCCTTACAAATAGCTGTGAAAAGACAGTCATAGGACTATAAAAATAAACCACAGAGTACCTGTAACTCCAAGTCCAAACCTTGGCCCTCCAAAACCTCTATCTCTGAATGCTTATTTTGTTCCTTAAACCCTTCTCCTTGTCTGTCTCTTGAGGATTCTGGTGCACCAGATTATAACACTCATGAAGAGTGAACTTATCTACCAATTATAGACAAAACTAGAAATCCACATGTGTGGGCTGTCTGCTTTTTCAAAACTCCTCCATGGAGTCACTGAGCAGAATGTTTATGTCCTATTGAGTTTTAGTAATCCCAGACTAAAGAGAAAGAAATGGTCAATTTTGTACATGGCCATTTGTCACCTATACTCGCAAACACCACTCATTCCTTCTTTGGGTGGGAGTGAGCAAGGGTGTTGAGAGAAGCTAAATACAGTAAAATAAAACCCTTCCTATATTCTTGACTTTCCATGAAATGAATTTTTCTGAAACAGCTCTCAAATTCAGTTAATTTCTTCCCTCAGGACTGTCCATTTTTGTGGAAACTATTGTAGTTTAGCCCTTGACTACTAAAGTGAACTGAGCCAATTTCCCTATTTTTAGATTCAGACTTTCCCAGCCCTCCCTGGTCTTCCCTGGTAGCTCATCGGGTAAAGGACCCACCTGCGATGCAGGAGACCCTGTTTCAATTCCTGGGTCAGGAAGATCCACTGAAGAAGGGATAGGCTACCCACTCCAGTATCCTGGCCTGGAGATTTCCATGGACTGTATACTCCATGGGTTTGCAAACAGTCAGATATGACTGAGTGACTTTCACTCAGTCACTCACTCAGTCCACCCTACCCACAAGATAATCAAACAAGATTTAATTTTGCACCAACAGAAATGTTGAAACCAGTACAAATAATAGGTCTTTGAAATCACTCACCGAAAGTTAAAAAGTGTAAACATAAGCTACGTGACTGTCAAGAGATGGTAATAGTTAATTAGTGAAGAGATAACAAAGACTTCCTGGGCATCTGCTGATAACAGGGAACTCCAAATATGGAAAAGGTACAGACTGTTTGGTTATAAGAGCAGTAAGATTGGACATGTTGGATCAAATGCGTGGATGGACAAAGAAACGGGTAAACAAACAATTACATTTTAATTTACAATTGTACTGCTGTGTATAAATCACCACAATTCAGTTCAGTCACACAGTCACGTCTGACTCTTTGCAACCCAATGGGCTGCAGCATGCCAGGTTTCCCTGTCCATCATCAACTCCCAGAGCCTACTCAAACTCATGTCCATCACGTTGGTGATGCTATACAACCATCTCATCCTCTGTTGTTTCCTTCTCCTCCCACCTTCAATCTTTCTCAGCATCAGGGTCTTTTCTAGTGGTTTGGTTCTTTGCATCAGATGGCCAAAGTATTGGAGTTTTAGCTTCACATCACTTCTTCCAATGAATATTCAGCATTGATTTCCTTTAGGATAAACTGATTGGATCTCCTTGCAGTCCAAGGGACTCTCAAGAGTTTTCTCCAATACCATAGTTCAGAAGCATCAATTTTTGGCACTCAGCTTTTTTATAGTCCAATTATCACATCCATACACTTATATGCAGAGTACATCATGAGAAACGCTCAGCTGGAAGAAACACAAGCTGGAATTAAGATTGCTGGGGAAAATATCAATAACCTCAGATATGCAGATGAAACCACCTTATGGCAGAAAGTGAAGAGGAACTAAAAAGCCTCTTGATGAAAGTGAAAGAGGAGAGTGAAAAAGTTGGCTTAAAGCTCAACATTCAGAAAACGAAGATCATGGCATCTGGTCCCATCACTTCATGGGAAATAGATGGGCACACAGTGGAAACAGTGTCAGACTTTATTTTGGGGGCTCCAAAATCACTGCAGATGGTGATTGCAGCCATGAAATTAGAAGATGCTTACTCCTTGGAAGAAATGTTATGAACAACCTAGATAGCATATTCAAAAGCAGAGGCATTACTTTGCCAACTAAGGTCCGTCTAGTCAAGGCTATGTTTTTTCCTGTGGTCATGTGTGGATGTGAAAGTTGGACTGTGAGGAAGGTTGAGCACCGAAGAATTGATGCTTTTGAACTGTGGTGTTGGAGAAGATGCTTGAGAGTCTTGGACTGCAAGGAGATCCAACCAGTCCATTCTGAAGGGGATCAGTCCTGGGTGTTCTTTGGAAGGAATGATGCTAAAGCTGAAACTCCAGTGCTTTGGCCACCTCATGTGAAGAGTTGACTCAATGGAAAAGACTGATGCTGGGAGGGATTGGGGGCAGGAGAAGAAGGGGACGACAGAGAATGAGGTGACTGAATGGCATCACTGACTCGATGGACGTGAGTCTGAATGAACTCCAGGAGTTGGTGATGGATAGGGAGGCCTGGTGTGCTGCAATTCATGGAGTCGCAGAGTCAGACATGACTGAGTGACTGAACTGAACTGAACTGACTAGACAGACCTTTGTTGACAAAGTAATGTCTCTGCTTTTTAATATGCTGTCAAATTTGGTCATAGGTTTTCTTCCAAGGAGCAAGAGTCTTTTAATTTCAGGAATGCAGTCACCATCTGCAGTGGTTTTGGAGCCCCCCAAAAATAAAATCTCTCATTGTTTCCGTTGTTACCCCATCTATTTCCCATGAAGTGATGGGAACAGACGCCATGATCTTTGTTTTCTAAATGTTGAGTATTAAGCCAATTTTTTTGACTTGCCTCTTTCACTTTCATCAAGAGGCTCTTTAGTTTTCTTTACTTTCTTCCATTAGAGTGGTGTCATCTGTGTATCTAAAATCACTACAAACAATGTATAATTTTGTTCAAGTTAAATTACAAAATAGATTTTTTAGAATTTTATCTTGGTACAAATAATTTAAAAGATTTATGCAATTATGCCACAAAGTGTAGCATTATTAGTTAATAGTATTACTATTTTGATAGTGATTCTATAACAATAATATATATTACTATTTTGTTGTTGTTCATTTGCTAAGTCATGTCTCTTTGTAATCCCATGGACTGCAGCCTGCAGTCATAGTCCCTCACTATACAGCTATATATATATATATATATATACACACACACACATATATATATATACACACACATAATTTGCACAGAGTAATGTAATAGTTATATATAATGGCTTTACTATAAAGCTATGATACTCATATCATAGAAATTCAACAATATCATCCAATGGCATGCATAAATACATCTCATACAAGTATGTTGATGACGGTTTTCATCAGAGTAAGACAAAAATTGAATTAGGAGTTCAAGTACATGGTAAACAATGGAATGGTATAGGAGATTTTATATATATATATATATGTATACATATATCCTCAGTTCAGTTCAGTTCAGTTGCTCAGTTGTGTCTGACTCTTTGCCACCCCATGAATCACAGCACGCCAGGCTTCCCTGTCCATCACCAACTCCCGGAGTTTACTCAGAATCACGTCCATCGAGTTCGTGATGCCATCCAGCCATCTCATCCTCTGTCGTCCCCTTCTCCTCCTGCTCCCAATCCCTCCCAGCATCAGAGTCTTTTCCAATGAGTCAACTCTTCGCATGAGGTGGCCAAAGTACTGAAGTTTCAGCTTTAGCATCAGTCCTCCCAAAGAACACCCAGGACTGATCTCCTTCAGAATGGACTGGTTGGATCTCCTTGCAGTCCAAGGGGCTCTCAAGAGTCTTCTCCAACACCACATTTCAAAAGCATCAGTTCTTCGGTGCTCAACTTTCTTCACAGTCCAACTTTAACATTCATACATGACTACTGGAAAAACCACAGACTTGATTAGACAGACTTTTGTTGGCAAAGTAATGTCTCTGCTTTTTACTATGCTGTCTAGGTTGGTCATAACTTTCCTTCCAAGGAGTAAGCATCTTTTAATTTCATGGCTGCAATCACCATCTGCAGTGATTTTGGAGCCCCCAAAATAAAGTCTGACACTATTTCCACTGTTTCCCCATCTATTTCCCATGCAGTGATGGAACCAGATGCCATGATCTTCGTTTTCTGAATGTTGAGCTTTAAGCCAATATTTTTACTCTCCTCTTTCACTTACATCAATAGGCTGTTTAGTTCCTCTTCACTTTCTGCCATAAGGGTGGTGTCATCTGCGTATCTGAGGTGACTGATATTTCTCCCGGCAATCTTGATTCCAGCTTTTGCTTCTTCCAGCCTAGCGTTTCTCATGATGTACTCTGCATAGAAGTTAAATAAGCAAGGTGACAATATACAGCCTCGACGTACTCCTTTTCCTGTTTGGATCCAGTCTGTTGTTCCATGTCCAGTTCTAACTGTTGCTTCCTGACTTGCATATAGGTTTCTCAAGAGGCAGGTCAGGTGTTCTGGTATTCCCACCTCTTTCAGAATTTTCCACAATTTATTGTGATCCACACAGTCAAAGGCTTTGGCATAGTCAATAAAGCAGAAATAGAGGTTTTTCTGGAACTCTTTTACTTTTTGATGATCCAGCAGATGTTGGCAATTTGATCTCTGGTTCCTCTGCCTTTTCTAAAATCAGCTTGAACATCTGGAAGTTCATGGTTCACGTATTGCTGAAGCCTGGAGTGGAGAATTTTGAGCATTCCTTTACTAGCGTGTGAGATGAGTGCAATTGTGCAGTAGTTTCAGCATTCTTTGGCATTGCCTTTCTTTGGAATTGGAATGAAACTGACTTTTTCCAGTCCTGTGGCCACTGCTGAGTTTTCCAAATTTGCTCACATATTGAGTTCAGCACTTTCAGCATCATCTTTCAGGATTTGAAGTAGCTCAACTGGAATCCCATCACCTCCACTAACTTTGTTCATAGTGATGCTTCCTAAGGCCCACTTGACTTCACATTCCAGGATGTCTGGCTCTAGGTGAGTGATCACACCACCGTGATTATTTTGGTCATGAAGATCTTTTTGTGCAGTTCTTCTGTGTATTCTTGCCACCTCTTCTTAATATCTTCTGCTTCTGTTAGGTCTATACCATTTATGTCCTTTATCGAGCCCATCTTTGCATGAAATATTCCCTTGGTATCTCTAAATTTAAGTGGTCAACTAATGGCAAGTTAGTGGTTTTTAACAAAACATTTATGCAAATATATACATATATCCTGTACCTATAACATACAAATGAATATGTAATACATATATGGATACATAATTATATGTGTATATGTACAGATACCCCATCGATCAGTAAGTCATAGATCATACTGGAGGATTTGTGGAAGATGAATGTTAGCTGCTTAAATTGCTCTGAAAAATAAACAACCACTTTGAATAAGGATAGCACTAATATTTGTGTGAAAGCACCTCACATTTTCAGCTGTTCATTATATGCCAGGCTTTCTTTATCCTCATTCCTTACATACAGTGTCTCACTGAATTGCCACAACAAGTCTTTGACGTATGATAGACGCTACCACCCCTATATTACACAGGTGGGGATTAAATTTTTTTAATTTTGCCATATTTACCTACCATCCTGTAACTAGTAACTTAACATAAGCTAGGATTCTAAATAATCTTTGTCTTTTGTACCCTTCTTTGTCACTGAAGATCAATATTACCTGGATCAGGAGTAAGACTGTCTGGAGTGAGGTAATTAAAGACCTCATCTGACTAACTTATTCTCTAATTCACATTCACTTCTGCTGCTGCTAAGTCGCTTCAGTTGCTCCGACTCTGTACGACCCCATAGATGGCAGCCCACCAGGCTCTGCCATCCATGGGATTCTCCACGCAAGAACACTGGAGTGGGTTGCCATTTCCTTCTCCAATGCATGAAAGTGAAAAGTGAAAGTGAAGTCGCTCAGTTGTGTCCGACTCTTAGCGACCCCATGGACTGCAGCCCACCAGGCTCCTCCATCCATGGGACTTTCCAGGCAAGAGTACTGGAGTGGGGTGCCATTGCCTTCTCCACATTCACTTCTAGTTATTCTTTTTTCCCCATCAGTTCAGTTCAGTTCAATCGCTCAGTCATGTCTGACTCTTGGGACCCCATGAATCGCAGCACGCTAGGCCTCCCTGTTCATTACCATCTCTCGGAGTTCACTCAGACTCATGTCCATCGAGTCCGTGATGCATCCAGCCATCTCATCCTCAGACATCCCTTTCTCCTCCTGCCCCCAATCCCTCCCAACATCAGAGTCTTTTCCAGTGAGTCAACTCTTCGCATGAGGTGGCCAAAATACTGGAGTTTCAGCTTTAGCATCAGTCCTTCTGAAGAACACCCAGGACTGATCTCCTTCAGAATGGACTGGTTGGATCTCCTTGCAGTCCAAGGGGCTCCCAAGAGTCTTCTCCAACACCACAGTTCAAAAGCATCAATTCTTCGGTGCTCAGCCTTCTTCACAGTCCAACTCTCACATCCATACATGACCACAGGAAAAACCATAGCCTTGACTAGACGGACCTTAGTCGGCAAAGTAATGTCTCTGCTTTTGAATATACTATCTAGGTTGGTCATAACTTTTCTTCCAAGGAGTAAGTGTCTTCTAATTTAATGGCTGCAGTCACCATCTGTAGTGATTTTGGAGCCCCAAAAATAAAGTCTGACACTGTTTCCACTGTTTTTCCCATGAAGTGATGGGACTGGATGCCATGATCTTCGTTTTCTGAATGTTGAGCTTTAAGCCAACTTTTTCACTATCCTCTTTCACTTTCATCAAGAGGCTTTTAAGCTCTTCTTCACTTTCTGCCATAAAGGTGGTGTCATTTGCATATCTGAGGTTATTGATATTTCAGCCAGCAATCTTGATTCCAGCTTGTGTTTCTTCCAGTCCAGCGTTTTTCATGATGTACTCTGCATGTAAGTTAAATAAGCAGGATGACAATATACAGCCTTGACGTACTCCTTTTCCTATTTGGAACCAGTCTGTTGTTCCATGTCCAGTTCTAACTGTTGCTTCCTTATCTGCATACAGGTTTCTCAAGAGGCAGGTTAGGTGGTCTGGTATTCCCATCTCTTTCAGAAGTTTCCACAGTTTATTGTGATCCACACAGTCATAAGTGAATGCAAATTTTAAAAGAAAATTTTTTTCTTTTAAACACCTCATCTGACTTAGTGTCTAATTCACATTCACTTCTAGTTATTCTTTTTCCCCATAAGTGAGTGCAAATTTTAAAAGAAAATTTTTTCCTTCCTAATTCTCAGTTATTTGGCAAACAGTTAACATTGACTTATGGAAATGCATTGTGTAAAATGAGAAGAGAAATGCTTGTTGATAAAAGCCAACTATTCTTAATAAGATATAATTTTTTAATTGCATACCTTTATACTTAGTATATAAATAATCTAACATCTAAGAAAACCACTTAACTTTACCTACCCTAGCAGAAAACCTGTAATCATCTGACACTGAGCTTCCTGTTGAAATGTCTCAACAAGTTTGTAGCCTTTTAAATAATTAAGTAAATTAGTAATACTGTAATATTTTGAAATTAGCTTGTCTAGTAATTAAGCTACAGAAGAAGCTAAAATAAAATTTGATGAAAATTGGCAAAAGGCAAAAAAAGTAGACACTGGTTTTGACATTTATAATTAATTCCACACAAATATTTGTTTAATCAGACAATGTGGTTAATCACCAAGGTGAAACTGAAAGTTACCAACACTGAATGCTGGTATAAAAGTTAATAAATTCAGTTCATAATCATTATGCGCATGCTAGTTATAATGATTTACTGTCCATACCAAATTTTTATAAGCATTGTAATTAAATATAAAATGCACATTAGAATTATAATGAATAATTAGGGCAACATAACTAATATGCATGAAAATCCCAAAGCTCATTAAAATGTAAGAAGGCAAAACCTGTTCTACCTAGTGTTTCGCATATTTTCTATAGCTAAACGAATGCCAGTATAGTCTGTACATTGTTTACCATTTTTGGTTTTTATGAATAATGCATTTAAAACACACCCTGGAAACATTTGGTTTAGTTACCAGAAAGAAGCTTATTTCCATTTTGGAAGAAATAGAGCTAATACACACATATAAATACATGCACAAAACCACACTGAAATAGTTATTTGGTGCTTTTAGTAGACTACCTTATAGGATTACCTCAGTAAGGAGGACATAAAACCATAATGGGCTGTTATTTCATGGGGCACACAGTGGAAAACTGAAAAGAGGCTGAAGATAATAGATTCAATGGGGAGCATTGTCTTGACCCTCTTTACTCTTTTTTACATTATTGTCATACTCACCCCCTACTATGAATTTCCATTTATTAAAAAGAAATGGTGAAATTCAGGCAGAAATCCTAAAACAAGCATTTAACCAAAATGATAACAGAAACAGAGCATATTGCTTCTCACATTGTTTTGGAACCATTCATTCTGCTTCTTTCATATATAAATGCATAAATTGCTTCTAATATTCCAAGTATACACAGATCACCTTCTAGTTTATATCATATCCTGAAATTTCAGATCAACTAACAACAAAGATTCAAAATAAACACTTATTTCCTTGGCCAACATATCCATTTATTTGACCAACATACAGCCCTGTATTTCTAAAACGTGTAACATTTTGAGATACATTTTTAGCTTTAGATTACATTTTAGGTGAAATATGCCCCCAATTCTGTTATTTTCACATCCTGACTTAACAAAATTTCTTTATTAAAAATTCCTTAAGAAGTATAAGCAACACAATACTCTAAAGCAGTTATCCTTCAAATATAAATAAATTTTAAAAAAACACTCATAAAAGTAGTATACATTGTTAATAAATGGCGCTAATGTCAATATTTACCAATACAATACAAATATACTTAAGAATCAAGTATATATTACATGAACATAATAAACCCATTAACGCTGAATCTAAATCTGCATTGCATTGAAAAAGCCTGGAGGGTAAATTATAGCAAGATCATAGAATTATAGTATTTTATAGGAAGTATCATTCATCACATTCATTTATTCAGTCAGCATTTTTAAAGTGTCCACTGTGTCTTCTACACTGGGCTTAAAGAAACACAGAAGATTATGACACGTTATTGGACATTTTTAATTCCACTGGAGCCCTGAGCTTCTCTAAGGCAAGAATCACTTTAATCTGTTCTTGACCAGTGTTCTGTGCTCAGACGTGTCCGACTCTTTGCAATCCCATGGTCTGTAACCCGGCAGGCTCCTCTGTCCATTGAATTTCCCAGGCAAGAATACTGGAGTGGGTTGTCATTCCTTCTCCAGGGGATCTTCCCAACCCAGGGACTGAACTGGTGTCTCCTGCATTGGTAGGTGGATCCTTTTACCGCAGTAAATAAATGATTAAGAGAACAGACAATAACTCAAGAAGAAATATTGAGTCAATAGATGATACATGAAGACAGAAAAACCTCCCGCTTTTTCCCGATGCATTGCATTTATAGTAGCTGAAGAAATGGAGAGTCTTCCTGAGGTGAGCCCTCATCAGCCTTTCCAGAGTGTTTTAATAACACCTTCCTGACATGCTAGCTTTCCACCGTACTTGGTTTGCACAGCACCTACTATTCTTTTGGTTTCCGTGGTACCTCTGTTCTGTATAATATATCCTCAGTCAGACATTCTTCACACTAGCTCACTCTCAAATCTATAATTTGTTTTGGATGCTTCTGATAAAACAAACCTTCCTATTCAAGGCAGACCCATATAACTCACTTTGGCTTCAGAATGGAAGAAACGTTGAGCACAAATGGCTGTAGGAAATTCTTCAGATTTCCCTGGCAGTCCAGTGGTTAAGACTTTCACTGTGGAGGGCCCCAGTATGATGGAGGGGGAACTAAGATCCCATAAGCCATGCAGCATGGCCAAAAAGAAAAGAAAATTCTACTTACAAAAGTCTAGATTTTTCCTTGGCAAAGCTGACTTCCATCCCAATCCAAATGTAGATACAATAATATTTCCCAGACCTATTTACGATGCCCTTGACCACGTGACTGCTTTGACTAAGGGGCATTACCGATATGACAGAGTAAACACATGAGAAATAGATGTTGACTGTTATATGTCACCAAGATAAAATAGTGATTTGTTACACAGTATTATTGTGGCAATAGCAACTGAAACATGGCATAAGACTATAGGCTATCTGTGAATGCTTTCTGAGTCCCATATATTGGTGAAAGCCATAGACAAATATTGCTTGAATTTTTTCTAGAGCTATGCTTTCCAGGTACATAGTATTTTAATGCTGAGTTCTATAGTATTCTATAGAGTTATAGTGCTATGTGTGCTAAGTCGCTCCAGTTGTGTCCGGCTCCTTGTGACCCCATGAACTGTGGACTAGCAGGCTCCTCGGTCCATAGGTTTCTCCAAGCAAAAATACTAGAGTGGGTTGCCATGCCCTCCTCCAGGGGATCTTCCTGACCCAGGAATGGATTCCGCAGCTCTTGCATTGCAGGCAGATTCTTTACCACTGAACCACCTGGGAACTCCACATATAATGCTACATGTGATATTACATAATATATATAAATAAAATGCTAAAGTTAACCATTTAATTTCAGATACTTCATTCCAAATCATATCTAAAATGCTAAGGAGTATATTAAATTTTATTACATTTAAATGCAGTATATTTATATATAATATATAATAAATATATCCTGTGCATTGATTATTATATATCATTAATATAGTATACATTATATACATATAAATATTCATCTAAATAAGTATGAGTGCTATGAGTGCCTGCATTCCTCAGTCATATCTGACTTACTGTGACTCTATGGACTGTAGCCCACCAGGATCCCCTGTCCATAGAATTTTCCAGGTAAAAAATTGAAGTAGGTTGCCATGCCCTCCTCCAGTGGATCTTCCTGACCCATGAAGCAAACCCATGTCTCTTGCATTTGGTAGTTGGATTCTTTACCACTAGCACCATGTGGGAAGCCCCTCTAATTAAGTATAAACGGGTGAAAAAACATAAGTTATATAGAGAGTGGCCTATGGAAGAGCAAGGGAAGAAACAGGGGGCCAGTTGGGATACTTGCAATATATTAGGCAAGAGGTAAATTTAGCTTGTTGGCCTCCCTGGTGACTCAGCAGTAAAGAATCTGCCTGCCAAACAGAAGACTTAGATTCAGTCCCTGAGTTGGGAAGACCTTCTGAAGAAGGAAATGGCAATCCACTACACTATTCTTGCCTAGGAAATCTCATGAACAGAGGAGCTGCAATCTACTGGGTCAAAAGAGTCGGACATGATTCTGGAACAACAACAAACTTGGCTTGTAGTAGTGTGGTGTAAATCATGATATTAACAGTTATGGGTGGTGAGGAATGATCAGTGCAATTGCTCAGTCATGTCCGACTCTTTGTGACCCTATGGACTGCAGCACATTAGGCTTCCCTGTCCATCACCAGCTCCTAGAGCTTGCTCAAACTCATGTCCATCCAGTCTGTGATGCTGTCCAACCTTCTCATCTTCTGTTGTCCCCTTCTCCTCCTCCCTTCAATCTTTCCAAGCATCAGGGTCTTTTCTAATGAGTCAGTTCTTCCCATCATTTGGTCAAAGTATTGGAGCTTCAGCTTCAGCATCAGTCCTTCCAGTAAATATTCAGGGTTAATTTCCTTTAGGATTGATTGGTTTGACCTCCTTGCAGTCCAAGGGACTCTTGAGTCTTCTCCAACACCACAGTTAAAAGCATCAATTCTTCAGTGCTAAGCTTTCTTTATAGTCCAACTGTCACATCCACACATGACTACTGGAAAAACCATAGCTTAGCCTATACAGACCTTTGTCTGCAAAATAATACCTCTGCTTTTTAATATGCTGTCTAGGTTGGTCATAGCTTTTCTTCCAAGGAGCAAGCGTCTTTTAACTTCATGGCTGCAGTCACCATCTGCAATGATTTTGGAGCCTGAGAAAATAAAGTTTGTCACTGTTTCCCTTGCTTCCCCATCTATTTGCCATGAAGTGAGGGGACTGGATGCCATGATATTAGTCTTCTGATTGTTGAGTTTTAAGCCAACTTTTTCATTCTTTCACTTTCATCAAGAGGATCTTAGTTCCTCTTGGCTTTCTCCCATAAAAGTGGTGTCATCTGCATATCTGAGGTTATTGATATTTCTCCCAGCAGTCTTGATTCCAGCTTGTGCTTCATCCAGCCTGGCATTTTGCATGATGTACTCTGCATATATGCTAAATAAGCAGGGTGACAATATACAGCCTTGATGTACTCCTCTCCCAATTTGGAACCAGTCTGTTGTTCCATATCCAGTTCTAATTGTTGCTTCTTGACCTGAATACAGGTTTATCAGGAGGCAGGTAAGGTGATCTGGTATTCCTATCTCTTTAAGAATTTTCCACAATTTGCTGTGATCCATACAGTCAAAGACTTTAGCATAGTCAATGAAGCAGAAGTAGATGTTCTTCTGTAATTCTCTTGTTTTTTTCATAGGTCCAATAGATGTTGGCAACTTGTCCTCTGGTTCCTCTGCCTTTTCTAAAACCAGCTTGAACATCTGGGAGTTCTTGATTCACATATCACTGAAACCTAGCTCAGATAATTTTGAGCATTAGTTTGCTAGTGTGTGAGACGAGTGCAGTTGTGTGATAGTTGAACATTCTTTGGCTTTGCCTTTCTTTGGGATTGGAATAAAAACTGACTTTTCCAGTCCTGTGGCCACTGCTGAGTTTTCCAAATTTGCTGGCATATTGAGTGTAGCATTTTCACAGCATTGTCTTTTAGAATTTGAAAAAGCTCAGCTGAAATTCCACCACCTCCACTTGCTTTGTTTGTAGTGAGGCCCCCTAAGGCCCACTTGACTTCACATTCCAGGATGTCTGGGTCTAGGTAAGTGTTCAAACCATCATGGTTTTCTGGGTCATTAAGATGTTTTCTGTATAGTTATGTGTATTCTTGCTACTGTTTCTTAATATCTTCTGCTTTTGTTAGGTCTGTACTGTTTCTCTCCTTTATTGAGCCAGTCTTTGCATGAAATATTCCCTTGGTATCTCTAATTTTCTTGAATAGATCTCTAGTTTTTTCTCTTCTGTTGTTTTCCTCCATTTTCTTGCATTGATCTCTGAGGAAAGCTTTCTTATCACTCCTTGCTATTCTTTGGAACTCTACATTCAGATGGATATATCTTTCCTTTTCTCCTTTGCCTTTTGCTTCTCTTCTTTTCTCAGCTATTTTTTAAGGAATCCTCAGAAAACCATATTGCCTTTTGCATTTCCCTTGATTGGGGATGGTTTTGATCACTGCCTCCTGTACAATATTATGAACTTCCATCCATAGTTCTTCAGTGAGGAGTGATAAAATGCATTTTAAAGGAAGAAACTGCAATATTATTGAGTCTCTCAAGACTTGGAAATGTTTTGCAATGACTGATGATCTGGTAATAGTAACTGTTCATCAAATGCATATATAAGTTTTGTAGGATGAGAGCAGTAAAGAGCGAGTAATCTAGTGGTTTTGACTTAAGGGGCACTAAATAAGATTGAGATTATAAGGAGGATATTGGCTGCACATGTTTATTTTTATTTCTGAGGAGAAGAGGAAAGAGCCTGAAGATTTAGCTAATAATTTATTCATGTGCTAGTGTTGCTGACATGGAATTTATTTGTTAGTCAGACTTCTTTCTTGACAAACCCATCAGCTGTCAAATTGCTTTTGCTGTTAAGCAGAGTTTTCTCAGACCACATTTTATTTAATCATTTCAGGAAGGATGACTTTTTCCCCCTTTTACAACATTCTTAGTCCCAAATAAACGTTTGCTATTGTTTCTTAAAATTACAGGTTCTCTACTATCCCTCCTTCCCACATCTTTCAATTTCTTTAAGACACAATATTTGTAGTGAAATGTCTTTCCCACTTTATGTTTTCTTTTCTTTTGGTCTTAGCTACCTACTGTGTTTGCTCTGATTTAGCTTTCATTATCCTTAAATAGAAGTGTCCAATACTGTGTTTTTCAGATAGGAAGAAAAATTACCTCTCAATTCTAAAACTAGTATCACTTCTTGCTAGATTGTTGTCCTCCTTGTTCAAAGTCCATGGCAAGTCTGGATAAAGCATGTCCATTTCATAGTTATGCTTCTGTTGCTTTGCTCTTTGAACCATGTAGAAATACTATAATAGGACAGCTTCCAGGATACAGGTCTGAGAGTACAGCTGATTGACACCTCAAGGTAAACGGAAAGGTAGAAGCAATTCAGTTTAATGTTCACCTTCTTACTAGAGAATCTGTGCCTATAGTTGTGGAAAATGTCATTAATTTAACATGTTTCCTATAGTTTTGCTAGACTTCTAACCTTCTTCATGCATTTGAGGGTAGTAGGCAGGAAAAAAAATGGTAGTTTACAACTAGATTTCTATAATGTAAATCTTAGCACATTTTTTTAATCCTCTCCCTTTTTCTAGCTACTCAAAGGCTTTCTTTTCATTCCCTCCAAGACAGTGTGCTTGGAAAGTAATTCCTTAGAATATATTAGCAATATGAATTATTCATTTCTCAGAATTAAACAATTTTAATAACTGAATTTTAATCAACTTTTTAAATGTGCTATTTTAAGATTATTGAAGGCCACAGAAACAAGAAGAAATATAAACCATTCAGTCAACTAAGATACTTTCAGAGGAATCTGGCCCTGAGGCCAGAGAGAAATATCAACAGATTAAAAATTAGCCTAAGGAAAGATTCCATCAATGTTATCCCCATCTATTACAGATTATATCTTTATTGTTATCATTTATTTTATATTTATTGATTACAAAAATATTAAATTTATATATGTTTAGCTTATTCACATTTTGAGAGATCAATATTAATCTTTAAAAATGTACCATGGCATAACAATAAGCATAATTGAAATGTAAACAACTTATTTTAACTGATTAATTAATGCAACTAGAAAATTTTCCCCATCAGAAAAATAATCCCAAGGATATTTTCATATTTTACAAGTAATCTAAAGAAAACATCTCAATTATTCTAATCTTTATTTGGAGGGATTCACTAAAAAGTAATTTTTATAGCAGTAAACTTATAATAGCTTCAATATGTAAAGAACATATTCAAATATTTAAGAATTTGGACATTTGCACTGATGGGCAACTTTTGTTACAAGATCATATGTGCTAAGAATCAAGATGTCTTTGGAGAATCCCACTTCACAATTCTTGCAGACTTGTTCAGTGTACCCAAATCAATCACATACAGCTATAATTCACCATTACTGACAACAAAGAGAGCAAATCATGAATAAAATCTAAAGAAAGAAAGTTTGGTGAACAGCTAGGAAAACAGTGAACCATTTAATTCCTATTGATACAGCAGGTGGCCCAAGAAATCTGAGACATATTTTACAGTGGATGCATCACTGGAGTGAGCATTGCTGACTACAAGGGGGCAGCTACTTCAAGCGGTAATCTCAGTAGTGCTGACCCTTGCCAAAGCACAATATGAATGAATTCTGTCTAATCACAAGCAAACTCATTATATAACTCTTTCTTTCCTGTTTTTTTATCTACTTCTCCATGAGTCACAAATAACATATCTTTCCACCCTTAAATGGTTTCTCACAGATGCACATTTATAATCAACACAATATCAGATCATTCATACCACAATATATGTGACTAATGAAAACTTAAGTATATTTAACTGCCTTAAAATGATTAAATGTTCTAGTAGAGTTAAATCATGTGTTTAGAAAAATAATCTCTTATGTTGTAATTTCAAACAATGCACAGATTTTTTTTTGAGAGTGCAGGGGACCACTAATGTCCCTAAAATCTGACTTAATACACAGTTATGTATCTTAGCTCTGTTTTTTTTTTTTATAAAATATTTTTCTTTTTACACATCTGTGTGAACACAAGGAAATTAGAGATCACAGCTTAGTACACTGTCATAATGAATATGAAATACTGAAGTTTATTTTACATGCAAAATTATTATCATTGTCATTCTTTTCAAAGAGACAATGATCTCATCATTTGCTTAACTGAATTAGTATACTGATCTTGTATATGCCCTAACACATGACATACCTCCACAATTGCACATCTTTCTAGAAGGGACACCTATGTGTTCCATGCACTTTTAATGTTCTATCACATTGTTGAATCAAGCCTCTTACTTCTTGGGCAGTGAGACAGGAGACTAAGTCTACTATAAATATGTTAACAAAGAATTTGCCCTTGGTTAATTACAGTAAATAAAAAAGCAAAATATTGATGGACTTCTGGAGAGTAAACTTGATGTACAAGTTTATCTTTGAATTAATCACATGCTTGCTGTACCAAGACAATGATTAAAAAAAAAGAAAGAAAACTCAGTTTCCTTTCTATCCATATCTGATCTATCACAATTCTATGCTCATAAAGGGAATACAACTATGATACCCTACTCATTTGCAATAATTTCTGTTTAATAATAGACAGGTTTTACTAACTTCTAACTCAGCACAGAGCATTATAAGCATACTCCATGAAGTGCTTTACATTGCCTATACAGCAATCCTATGAAGTAGGCACTATTTACTTTTCAGATGCAAAAACTGTTTAGAAGGGTTAACTAATTAAGATGGTGAATATTAGTACCACTTTCGGTTGACAAAAAGTGGTGTCTTTTATGAAGACAAAGTGGGCCTTTTTATTAATACTACAGTATGTCATACTGTGTAAATGCTTAAGGTCTTGATGAAGCAGGAAATACCTTACACATTGGATTATTTTCATTCTCTGTGAGAGCTTACCAGAGCTGTAATTCAATGTGAAAGTTCTTTATGCCATGAGTCATGAAGACGATGTCTGTATTACAGTATTTTGATTTTTAAGAAGTCCAACTAGATAAATATTTAAAATTTTATCTTAGTAATAACATGGAGTTCTTAGCTTTCTTTAAAATAAAATTAGTCATTGAAATAAGGACACGTGTACTTCATTGAAAGGGTTTATTGACCTTGTGATCCATTTCTGTGAGATCTATGGAAACCTTAGAAAGATTTTCAGGTTTCATACCCTGAGTTGCATCTTATCTTCAAGAAAGAAAGTTTTCAACTATCATCATCATCCTCATGTAGCAGTAGTATATTGAGCAAGCACATCTTTTACATCATGTGTTCTCTGGTAGATGCTAGAAACCTTATTTTTTCAGAAACTGTCCATTTGACGAAGTTTGCCATAGTGTAGTTCACAAAGTTCAGAGTCTAGACCAAGGTCAACATGCTTATTTACCACAGTGTTTTCCTATGTAGCTTTTCTAGGATGAATTTCTTTGTGATTTACTTCCTATTACTACCCCTCACTCTTCTTTAATGTTTAAATTATTTATCATGGCACCTTTATCATTGTCCCTCATTTTGAGGAGGCAGGGTGGTGATCGAACGTCTGAAGTTCTAAAGTTTCACTGCAGCTAACTCATTTCACTAAGGCTATTAAAGTAACTCTCTGATCCACTCATTTTTTGTAATAAGACTTTGTACAAAACCAAACTTCCCGATCAGGATGGCAAAAGAGGAAGCAGGTCTTTGTGGCTATTGTCATGTAACTAAGAAAGCTTGAATCTTGATTAGGCTTGTTGGGTGCCAAGTGCAGAGGTTCTGTTGCTTGCACCTGCAGAGCCTGGAGTTTTGGGTAAAGAACCTTTAATTATCTTCGTCCTGAAATGACTGGCTAAACAATGACAGGAAATATCCCACTGAGTAAATGAAAAGGGAAGACTCCTTCTCTATGAGCATCTAATCACACAGGTGCTAAATATCCCTTCTTGACCCTTTCACTGCTGGTCTTCCTCATCATCTGTTCTTTGCTGTTTCCTGCATTTGTCTAATAACATTCATCTGAAACTGAATTTTTGTCCACTATACAATTGCTTCAATTTATAGCCATATACAACTTGATACAAGGGTAGGATGCCTAATTTCAGCATTGCAAAGGAATCAGTCTATTTCAGACCCCACTCCAGTACTCTTGCCAGGAGAATCCCAGGGACGAGGGAGCCTGGTGGGCTGCCGTCTATGGGGTCGCACAGAGTCGGACACGACTGCAGCGACCTAGCAACAGCAGCAGCAGTCTGTTCCAGAGGATGCCACTGCACTCATGAATTCGAGGAATCCAAGTAATCACCTTCTTTGCTGCTTTGGTGTAATTTAAAAAGTTACATTTGACTAGAACAGCAGCAACAACAAATAGATTTCCATAGAAAAAAGAAAAAAAAAAACAGTTCCAGAAATAAAAATGTTTGCATATGCACATGTTTACACTCCTATTCCCATTTCTATTCCAGGACCAAAATTCACAGAACAACACAGTATGATGGGGAAAGAAATAAGTTCTGGGAGCAACTATTCAGGTTTTATCATTTGATTGTCTTTTCTAGGAAGAGCCCAAGATGATTTCCTAAAACATGGAACATTTCAGGGGAAGCTGAGTGCTTTGTACAACTTTACTGAGCACACATAAAATTCACTGTTATAGCTCCAGTTAGAGATGTACTTAGCCATAATTGTTATGAGGTATATATTTCTGGCAAAAAAATGGCCATATCCTTCTGATGCAAATAATTACATCACATAAAGCTCGTTAGCACCTTATAGCTCATGAGCACAGAAGTTAGTTAAAGCAGTGATGACGGTAGACTTGAAAAGTCATGAATCACATAACAGAGGATGTGGAGTAGACCTTAGACATCTACTTCTCCTACTGCCCAAAATATCAAGAATAGGCCCCACAGAATATTTGGCCCTCAAGAACTCAGTATAAAATGCACTGTAATTCTGCGGTCTCATAAATTTGGAAAAGCTCCATACTGTGAGATTCACAAGGAATACATGAGCATCACAGTCTCCGAGATATGCTCTAGAAAAGAAAACTATTGGGTTTGATTAGACATTTCAGTGGCCATAGAAAAAGTAATAGACAAAGTAATAGGACTCAGAATGGTGTAATCTTGGATTTCACTAAACGTGTCTTCTCACTGCCAGTTAACTAAAATGAGTTGACTCAAGTCCAATGTGACCAATGATCTATTTAATTACATTTTCTCGCAATTCCTGCCTTTTCTATGGATTGGCCAATGATTTTTCTCATCATCCTAAAGATTACTACAACAGGCTTCTAGCCGTTCTGCCAGTTACCTCTCCTGCCTCTATGCAGACCATGTTCCACACAGTGGCCAAAAATCTGTATCGAATGTTAATCAACTCATGTCATACATCTGCTCAAAATCTCCACAACCTCATCTTCTTAGAATAAAATTCAAAGGCTTTACCATCAACTACCAGACCCTCTGAATTTGTGTTCCAGCTGCCTATCCAACCTTCTCTTCTGGATTCTTCTGCTCACTTAATCTGCTCAAGTCACATTGACTGTTTTGCTGCTCCTCAAACCTGTTAAGCATTTCTACCTCAGTGATTTCCCCTCAGGGTCTTTGAGTTTTCTTTTTTTCTTTTATTTTAATAATTTTCTATAGAAATCCACATGATTTCTTTCCTCACATCATTTAATTCTCTGCTCAACTTCTCTTCTTTGTCAGTAAGTAGCTCTGTAACTCTACCACATAAAATAACCTACCTTGCGTTCCTTTTTTCTTTCATCTTGCTCAATTTCCATCTTAGTTTGTATCACTCCCTTACTGTTTGTTTATTTACTGTTTGCACATTCATGTACATGTATGCATACATACACTCAAGAATCTTAGTCTCATGAGGCCAGGGATGTTTTATTTTTTTATTAATGTAGTCTTCAGTAAAAAGTACCGGTTGAATTGATGAAGGAATGAAGACTAAATAGAGGGGTGGATCTATTTCCTCTTGTACAGTCATTTTCAAAAAGGCAGAATAATATACATAAGGGTTCATTCATGTCCCAAAGGAAAATCAATACAGTTTTCAAGTTCAAGTTTATAATTGTAGCCTCAAAATGAAATGTATTTGAAACTTCCCTCTCCATACTGATTACTTATACCCCATGGCCCTTTAATTCTCTAACACATAAAACACTCTCAGGACCTTTTCTTACTCACAGTGTTAATTTCTATTTCATTCTTTATGTAGGCTTCCATATGTCATTTTAGTATCTTTCTGTTTTTCAGTGTCCGTTTCAGCAGCCTGTGAATCCTCTAGACAACATGATCATGTCCCAAAACTTGTATGTTTACTAAGTGTTGAGCCATATGCACACTGTACTGCATAAAAGGCTTTTAATGACAAATTAGATTTTTATTTAGGTTCATTACGCCTGGGTTTTCAGGCCATGTTCTGGATTTCATGGTTTTGTTTGTAATGAGTCATGGCCCCCTTGACAGACAGGGGAGTAATTAAACTAGCTAGGTTTTCAATAAAAACTTGTGATGGATCTCCTGTTGCGTATGTTATTTTATCTTCAATAATAGTCGGATATCATAAAGATTATGGCCTCATAGTGTGACAGAGAGAAAAATACATGAAAGTCTGTGAGCACAGAGTGAAAATACAATCTTACCTATATCTCTTACAAGCAAAGCAGTGTCTAATAATTGACAATAAGTGAGTTCTTATTTGTAGATATATTTTGTATTGTTATTGCTGTATAAGGCGGGGAGTGTGCATCTTTACCTAACAAAGTTAAAACTTATTAAATGGTTCTTCATGTTGAATTAGAGAGTATGTATGTGTTTGTATTTGTGTATATATAAATGTGGTTATGTATATTCTTTCATTTCCTTATTCAAACTTCTCAAATTATTTTTTGCTGTTATTAGCAAAACATCTATAAAAATATTTCTTTTCAAATATCTTTCTAATTGAGTCTGTTAAAAGTAAAAATACCATAGAGAAGTAGAGGTGCTATAAATTCAAAGTAAAGTATCACCCTTAACAAAAAATGATTAATCTGCTCAGGTAGTTTTAAAGAAAGACAATGTTCTATTGGAGGAGTGTTTCCAGTTTTTATATTCACTACATACTGAAAAATCATTAAACTCTGTACCTTTGTATTGCTTTCTAAAGAAACTTAAAATATATCCAAGGTGCTCACTTAGTCTTTTGTCTGAATGAATCATTATTTGCATATTCCAGGTTCCTGTTATATTGAACTTTTTCATAGTGTTATTGAAATATGTACTATGCTAAATGTAGACTGGTAGAAAAGAACATATTTATGGAAAAATAGAGGCATACAAAAGTGGAAAAATAAAATAGAAAAAATCTAGATGACCTTGCAATTGGTGATGACTTTTTAGATACCAAAGGCATAATTCATGGGCAAAAAAAAGTTGATAAATTGATTAGAATTTTTGGCTCTGTGAATCACACTATCAAGATAATGAAAAGACAAGCCACAGACTGAAAAATATTTGCAAAAGGTGTATCTGGTTAGAGACTGTTATCCACAATATATAAAGAATGCTTAAAACTCAATAAAAAAATAGTATAAACAACTCAATTAAAAAGTGGACCAAAGAAGATGTATAGATGATAAATAAGCACATAAAAAGACACTTCACGTCATGTCATTAGTGAAATGCAAATTAAAATAGAGATACCACTACAAGCCTATTAGAATGAACACAATCTGAAACACTAACTCCAAATGCTGATGAGAACATGGAACAACAGGAATTCTAATACATAGTTGGTAGGTATGCAAACTTTGGAAGGCAGTTTGTAAGTTTCTTACAAAACTAAACATATTCTTATCCTATAATCTAGCAATTATACTTCTTGGTATTTACCCAAAGGAGTCGAAAACTTACATCCACACAGAAAAATGGATGTTTATAGTGGCTTTCCATGTGATTGCCAATGCTTAAAGCAACCAAGAAATTCTTTAGCAAGTGGATGGATAAATAAACTGTGGTACATACACAGTGAAATATTATTCAGTGCTAAAATGAAATGAAAAGACATGGAGAAAACTTAAATAAACTTAAATAAAGCATATTACTAAGTGAAAGAAGCCAGTATCAAGCCAATATGAAACATATGAAACATGTTATATGACCCCAACTATATAACATTCTGGAAAAGGCAAAACTATTAATAGAATTAAAAAATCAGTGATTGACAGTAGAGGGGGAGTAAAAATGAGTAAGCAGATTTAGGAGGATTTAAAAATAGAATTTTAAAGGCAGTGAAAAAAATTTTTTTATTGTATAGAAATTCAGTTTATTGTCATTTCAGCTTGTTCAAATTATTATTTTTTATTTTTTAATTCTTTATTCTACATTATAATACTGTATTTGTTTTGCCATACATTGACATGAATCAGCCACAGGTGTACACGATCTCCCAATGCTGAAGCCCCCTCCCACCTCCCACCCCATATCATCTCCCTGGATCATCCGTGCACCAGCCCCAAGCATCCTGTGTCCTGTATTGAACATAGACTGGCGCTTCGTTTCTTACATGATAGTATACATGTTTCAATGCCATTCTCCTGAATCATCCCACCCTCTCCCCTCTCCCTCAGAGGCCAAAAGTCCGTTCTATACCTCTGTGTCTCTTTTGTTGTCTCACATAGAGGGTCATCATTACTATCTTTCTAAATTCCATATATATGTGTCAGTATACTGTATTGGTGTTTTTCTTTCTGGCTTACTTCACTCTGTATAATCGGCTCCAGTTTCATCCATCTCATTAGAACTGAGTCAAATTTAATAAATGCTGGAGAGGATGTGGAGAAAAGGGAACCCTCTTACACTGCTGGTGGGAATGCAAACTAGTCCAGCCACTATGGAAAACAGTGTGGAGATTCCTTAAAAATTGCAAATAGAACTGCCTTATGACCCAGCAATCCCCCTCCTGGGCATACACACCGAGGAAACCAGAATTGAAAGAGACACATGTACCCCAATGTTCATTGCAGCACTGTTTATAATAGCCAGGACATGGAAGCAACCTAGATGTCCATCAGCAGATGAATGGATAAGAAAGCTGTGGTGCATATACACAATGGAGTACTACTCAGCCCTTAAAAAGAATAAATTTGACTCAGTGAAAATATTTTAAATAAAATGGCTTATGCGTACAATTCCTAAACTCATCTACTTAACTATTGAACCCATCTCAGTCAATGAGTATTTCTAACCTTCTACCTAAGCCAAATAAAATCACCCTCATTTTTTTTTTTTTACATCTGTCAAAAAATCCTGTTGTCTCCAACTCTGCAACATACCTCAAACCAGTAACTTTCCACTACCTCAGGTGCTACCACCATAGTCTGAGCTGTCAACATCACTTGCCTTACTTCCTGTAGGGGCTTTCACCCTGGCCTCATGATAATATTTTCTCAACACAGCAGCCTGAGTGATGTGATACTTTTAAAACAAAAGCCAGATTATGTCCCCTCTCTGTAGTGGTTCACCATCTTATTCAGAGTAAAAAACAAAGTCCTTAAAATTGCCTTCAAGGTCCTATCTAATCTTCCATCCTTTGGCTCCATATATTATTCAGGGTTCTCACAGAAAAATAAAAACAATATTTATGTGTGTATCTACATATATGTGCATACACACAAACATATATGCTGCTGCTGCTGCTAAGTCGCTTCAGTCGTGTCCGACTCTGTGCGACCCCATAGACCGCAGCCCACCAGGCTCCTCTGTCCCTGGGATTCTCCAGGCAAGAATACTGGAGTGGGTTGCCATTTCCTTCTCCAGCAAACATATATAATATGTGTATGTTAATCCTTCAGTCGCGTCTGTCTCTTTGTGACCCCATGGACTGTAAGCCTGCCAGTCTCCTCTGTCCATAGAATTCTCCAGGCAAGAATACTGGAGTGAGTATCCATTCCCTTCTCCTATGCTACAATGAATATTTTTAAGCATCATTTTGTGCCAAGCACTGTGCTTTGACCTCTGAATAAACAGAGATAAATCAGATATTTATCCTGTCTTTAGGCAGCTGACAAGGAAGCCTGGTATATCCATCGTTACAAGACACAAAGTGTATGTTCTGAGAGATTTAGAGAAACTATTCTGAAAAAGGAGAGCTATTCGTGCCAGAGCAACAAGGAAGAGTAAGGAGATGGCGACCCCAAAATTTGGGCCTTGAATCTGTGGAAATGGGAAAAGATATCATTCCAGGTAGAAGGAAACACATTTTTAAAAATCACTAACATGATAGGGAGTAAGGAAAACAGAGAATAGGAAGAGTTCAGACTTTGAGTCAACATGCCTGACATGAAATCCAAACTCTGCAGCTAAGTAGCTGTGTGACCTCAGACAAATTATTTAACCTCTCTGAGTTTCAGTTCTCACATTTGTAAAATTGGGATAATATCATCTAGCTTAGAGCATTACTGTGAGGAAATCATGAACATAAAGCACGGAGCCACCATGACTGGCTCCCAGCTGTCACTCAGTGAATGAGAGCTATTATTGAAGTGTAGTTTGACTGGAGTACAGATGAAGTGTTCCCCTCCACAATGCCATTTTTCCAATAGGAAGCAAGGCCAAAATGTATTGCATTTACTCTGCACTCCCTAGGAACATTTGTCTATTGTCCAACTTGAAAAATGAAGCTGAAAATGACTAGTCTCATATGAGAAGCTAAAACACTGAAAATGTGATGCATTGGTCTATCAGGCATAAGATTGCTTTGAATATAGAAGGAATAAAAATATGTGTGCTATTTTTCTGCTGAAGATTATTTTAACTAACCCACCAGTTTCTTTCTTTCTTTGTTTCTTTTTCAGTTGCTCCTACAATTCAGGAAATTAAATCTGGCACCGTGGCCCCCGGACGCAGTGGATTGATAAGATGCGAAGGTGCAGGTGTGCCGCCTCCGGCCTTTGAATGGTACAAAGGGGAGAAGAAGTAAGGACTTTGTGATTATTACTCTGTTTCAAGCACTTTGAGCTAATGTGTTTGTGTTTCAGATATTTACTTTAAGCAGTTTCTTCAACTGGCTTGAATGATTCTTAGCAGCCTTCTCTGGAGCACAAAGAGGCCCATGTGGGACAGATGAGTAGCTAATAGCATCCAGAAGAAATGTCCACTTTGGTTTATATGATCTCAGAAATGCCAGCAAATCCCCCATCACTGATGCCTTTCATTTCTACCTCTCCCTTCGGAGCCAGGACACCATTGCTCTTTCTGGAAACCATGTTTACTTGGGAAATAAACCAACTCTTAAAGGACTTGGGCCCAGCTTCCCTGAGAGCACTCCAAAAGCAATCAGAGCTGCTGACTCTGCCTGGCTTCCTTGATCAGCCTAACCCTTTTACCTGCCTCCCTCTCCCTCAAGACATTTTAACATTTTGTTTTCATAGAATATGGCATTTCAGGTATTCTATCACTAAAGGGACTGTAGAGGGATAAACTGCATGGTTGAAGGACTAACAAAGGGGATTTTAGGGCTACTCTAACATCAGCTCTATATGATTGTCCCCTTGAGGTGCTTCTGAAAGCCTTAGCAAGAGCTGTTGAACAAGAGAAGACAAGACTTAAGGACTTTCGCTTTACTTTTAACCAGTGGGCTCATTCAGACCTCTTCACCTGTTCTTATCAAGCCCACAAAGAATGGGACCCCTGTGGATTAAATAGAAGATATAATACAGAGAAGAGAGTATCATCTATTGTATCTATTATATATACATACATACATACATATATATATATATAAATATATATATATAAAATGGCTTCAAAATTAAGGAGGGAATGTATTCTAGAAAATGTTAGTTGGACCATATGAAATTTACATTTTTTTCAATCAAAAAGGCTAAATATGGGCAATGCCATACTATTCAACATAAATGTATAGGGTTTATTAGGTGTCATGTCTCATAACTAATTACAGCTAAGTGTCTGAACAGAAAACAGGTGAAATCACATAAGAACTTAGATGTTGCCACAATGGATGAAAATGGATGTGACATGAGTAGGTACTTTGTTTCTTAAACTGTAATCAAAAGAGGATTTATGGGAAATATTCTCCTTCAACATCAGCCTTAACAATAAAACAATAAAAGATATCCTCATAAATATCTTATTTGTTTTGGATAACTGATAGTGGATTTACCTAAAAATTTTTTGCAGTTATTTTATATGCAACCTCTTCTACAGTTTGGGCTACTTAATTTCTAATTCTTTTGCTAATTAATTATAGTTTTTATTAATTTGAGATCTTGGTAGCTTTTGGAAGCTCTCCTATATTTTTATATACCTAAAATTAGATAAACTCATCTGTGGCCACCCTCATCCCAACCCTACAAGATTATATATCTGGCAATATAACCTTCCTCAGATTCTGATAATCCAGGTTAAGAAGTTTTCAGTTTGTGATGATCAACAGAGGTAAACATCTAGAAGCATGGTTCTCAATGCTTTGAAAATTATGAAACACTTTGTTCAAATATAATCCTATTTTAAAGCCCACTAAGAAATATCTGTGAAAGTAGGGGTGAATGGAGTCTCAGTTCTGCCTCCTCAGAGCCCCCTTCCATTAGGATGTCCCTGTAATTCCTTCCCCTATCCCTGGTTCTCCACAAAGCACACTTTTTAAAAAGTAGCTTAAATTATTTTACATATCTTTCAAATTCACTTTTGAAACTGTGTCATGCCTTTCTGAAAGGACAATGAGCAGGATTATTCTTAATAGCACAAGTGAAAGCTCCTTTGTTAAAGTCCGTTTTATTTCTACTTTTTTTTTGGCTATATCTCTCTCTTCCACTTTCCTAAATTCACTGACCAGTCAAAAAGACTACAACAATCCTCATCCCACTTGCGTGGCCTATACCAAAGACAGAAAAGAGCCAAGTGGTGTCTGCAATTGTAGCTTCAGTGTTTTGTTTTGTTTTGTTTTTCACAAGTGGGGAGATGGACTATAACTTTTCAAAGGAGTTTAGAACCACTGCTAAAATAGGTTGGTTGATTCTCGCCAATAAGCGCCCTTCCCTAATACACTCATTCACAGAAAAAAATCTAGCAGCTGTGAAAATCAAATGCACTTTCAAAGGCAAATATATATTTTATTTTAAAAAGAAGCATACATTTACCATTTGTTAGAGTTGTATTTGAAGAAATATCCAAATTCTCAAATACTGCTAAATATATAAATCTATCTTCTCAAAATTACAAAAAGCAAATTTGAATTTATATAGGGAGTGAGAGAAAGAAAACTTCTGCTGGTCGAATGATTGTTGTTACACTCACTAAGTGCATCTACCATGCTACCTTCAGGGCCCAGGACATTTAAAATATTTGTTTTATCAAAATGAAAAGCTATCTATGTGATAAGCACTTGCTATTTAACATTAACCCATTTTATTTTCACAAAAAACCTATAAGAAAGATAATGTTTTTATTCTTACCTGTTGCTGAAGAGAAATCAAAGCACAGTGTATTTATAATAAGTACTTTGCACAAGTCTATCGTTAATGACAGAGCTGGAATTTGAACTCAAATCTTGCAAATATTCAGATGGAGTTCACGGACTTAACCTCTATACTGTGACACCTAGTATGGTCATGGGACCTCAGGATCTATCAAAATTAATTTGAAATGTCAATGTTAAATGCCAGGATAAAGGCATTTCAGGTAACATATCACTTAGTAAAATAAGACTGAACATAGAAACACTCGCTTATACTTTCTCAGTTGGTTTAGTCAAAGACACAGAAATAATGGAGCCAAGGTAGCTAGACAGAAAAGAAACAGATACAGCATGTTTTCAGGTTGTTTTCTTGACCTTAAGGTTGTTAACAGAAGCATGAGGCTGTCAGAGACTCTCTTGGAACAGAGCAGAGTTTTTACAAGATCTGGAGAAGTTTTATTTTCTTAGTTTTATTTCCTTTTATACTTCAGGCTTGAAAAATATTCAGAAATAACTTATTCTCTTCATATACTTATGTGCGTACATGCCCAGTTATACCCAATTCTCTGCTGCCCCATAGCCCACCAGGTTCCTCTGTCCATGGAATTTTCCAGGCAAGAATACTAGAGTGGGTTGCATTTCCTACTCTAGGGAATCTTCCTGACCCAGGAATCAAACTCGTGTTTCTGACAGCTCCTGCATAGGCAGGTGGATTCTTTACGTCTGGCACCACCTGGGAAGCTCATGTACTTTAAGAGATGTTTATAAAAATTCATCTTGCTTAAGTCAAGATTTTCAAAGCCAGATTTTCACTCAGATAAATATGAGCAAATAAACACAGAGAAATAGGAGGAAATACCTGATCATCTCTAATCTTATCTTTGCCTATAGTTGTACGATATCCTGTAAAATCCTCTTCTGTACACTGAGAATAACCTGCTTGAAAACTTATTAAAAAAAAAAAAAGAGATTCTGCAAAATTAAGCACAATTTAAAGACAAGGAAGAAACATTACCAAGGATAAATTACTTCCCAGGACCTTTACATTCTATCTCATTTATTCTTCAGACCTCTCTGAGGTATGATTTATTATTTTCAATTTACTGACGACAAAACTAAAACATAAGGAACTTAACTTGTCTAAGAGCACTCACATAAAAGATGCTATCAGGATGCATTTCCCGTTTGTCAGCCTCTCAGCCTATGTGCTGTCCTTTGTTTACACTGTCATTATTAGTTTTCTTTTGCTAAGTAACAACCCCAAATTTAGCAACTTCAAACAGTAAGCTTTTGTTATCTCAGTATGTCTGGGTCAGGAATCCGGAAGCATTCTGGTGGAATTCCTAGTGGGATACGGCTCAGGGTCTCTTACCAGGTTCCCATCAAATGTCACCTGGTGCTGATCCTCTGAAGGCTTGACTAGGACTGGAGGATCAGCTTCTAAGACAGCTCACTCCCATGCCCCACAAACTGGTGCCTGTTATTTACAGATTGTTGTTCAGTCATTGTCTTGTCCAGTTCTCTCGCAACCCCATGGACGGCAGCCTACCAGATTCATGGGATTTCCCAAGCAAGAATTCTGGAATAGTTTGTCATTTTGTTCTCCAGGGACTCTTCCCAACCCAGGGATCAAATCCAAGTCTCCTGCCTTGGCAAGTGAATTCTTTACCACTGAGCCACCAGGAAAGCAACCATTACTGACAGAAGGTGTCTGTTAATCACAGACACCTTAATCACAGATCTATAATCTACATAGATCTCTAAACAGGGCTGCTTGACATCTTTATAACACGACAGTTGACTTTCCCCAGAACTAGTGATTCAAGAGAACACCATAGAAGCTGTTCATGACCTAGTCTAAGAAGTCTCTGTCATTTCTGCAATATATGATTGGTGATAAAAGATGACCCTATTCAAAGAGGGAGAGACTGCAGGGGAACATAAACATTAAGAGGGAAGAACCATCCGATGCCATCTTCAAAGATGTCTGTCACACTGTCTCCCTTATGAGTGATGTGATTGTTTATACATTAGAAATCTTAGCCATTTGACCTTTAGTTTATTGCACTGTTTGAGTAAGCATCATAGCAATGACTAAAGTTATATATTTGTTATGAAGATATTATTTCTTTCTATAAAATAGTCTGGGCTTCCCAAGCGGCACTAGTGGTAAAAAAAAAAAAAAAAAAAAACCTACCTGCTAATGCAGGAGACATAAAAGATGTGGATTTGATCCTGAGTTGCTAAGATCCACTGAGGAGGGCCCAGCAACTCACACCAGTATTCTTGCCTAGAGAATCCCATGGACAGAGGAGCCTGGAAGATTATAGTGCATGGAGTCTCAAAGAGTTGGACACGACTGAAGTGACTTAGCACACATAAAATGGTCATTTTTTTTTTTAACACTATAGTGACTTTCAGCATACCTGGCAGGGACAATTCTAGTATGCTAAATTTTACTCTATGTATAAATACATTAAGTGTTGGGAGAACTAGAGTTCAGACTTTGATTATACATGAAACTAAAAATTTAAACATTTTTTCTCTTTTTAAAAATTAATTGATTATAATTGGACACTAATTACTTTGCAATATTGTGGTAGTTTTTGCAGAGAAGGCTGATAAGAAGAAATACACTCCTTATATGTAGTGAAAGGACACTTTAAGTAAATAATGTTTTTGATGACATGAAATTAAGTTGATCTATGGCTTGACAGTAGTACATTCACTTAGGATTAAGACTAAAAACATAAAGTAAATTTTAATAGCCTAAAACTTAAATAGGTATTACCAAAACAGATTTTATATCACTTTATGGAGATGATAATACCATCTTGACTTAAATAAGAATTTTGTTATTTGTCTACTAGTAAAGTTGCTCAGTCGTGTCTGACTCCTAGTGACCCCATGGACTGCAGCCTACCAGGCTCCTCCACCCATGGGATTTGCCAGGCAAGAGTACTGGAGTGGGGTGCCATTGCCTTCTCTGCCTATTGATTTTTAGCTGTCCTCAAATCCAGGCCTGCAATTTAGAAAGACTTGCCTTCTTATTTTGTATGATGAGTTTGACTGCTCCAGTGTTTTAGAATGATGCATGCTTTATTCACTGCCTATTTTTAAGCAAATGGCCCATTGTGGCTTTGCTTTTTAGAATTCTTTATTATCAACCAGGTTTTTTTCCTAATAATTTATCATAATTTAAGATAAGGATACAAAAGTTACAAATAAGATAAATAAAAATTACACCCATGAATGGAAAACAAATATATAGTAAAAAATGATCAATATGTCTGTTAATAGCAAATGTATAACTACAACTGAATATATTTGATGATGAGAACTTATAATATTTTGACTTTTTAAGCAATGGATATCAAATTTAGTCTATGAATTTTTGCCATTCTTTACTACAAATATCCATGTCAGCACACTTCTCACTTCAGAATCCTGTAATTTATTCAGCTTACACCACTGCTTCAAAGGGAATATGATGAGCAGTACCTTATTGTCTGTTGTAAAGGATTTATTATCTCTGTGTGTAAAACATACATGCACCATGTTACACAATGTATTCAGTTACTACTCAATGGATAGGAAAATGCCTAAAATCAGCCAGGTGGAGTATGCCAGGTTCACATTACACAGAAGTGTGATGACCTTTTTCAATCAGGTTAGGTTTTCACTTTAGGGAATGATGATTTTTTTTAATGTTAGCTTTACAGAGGTGAGGTAAACTTGGAAAATCATAATGAAGTAGAGTGACCTTTCCTCTCTGTTTTCCTATTCTAGATTACTTACTACTGGATCGTCTAGAGAGGCCATAAATTTCATCTGAGTTATTCATTTTGATGAAGGAATATAAGAAAGAGGGTCTTCTTCCTTTCTTTTATTTTCAAGGGAACCAGAAAACTGTGTTAAAATATTTCTCTGTGTCTTCACTGATTTTTTTTTCTTTGCTATTTTTCATGTAATTTGTGTGTGTCAAAGTTATGAATACATACATCACATTCATATAATACTATGATTTTCAAAGCATTTTTATATATGATAATTTAGAAAAAGAAGAACATTTTTGCATTTCACTTATGATAGAATCAACTCTTTAAGCTTTGGGTGCTACTTGAGAGAGGCAGAAAAAGTGAAAGAAAGAGATAAATATATAATAGTAACAATTAAAATGGCATGAACTCGCTTACTCCACTCAATATATGTTTCAGAAAGACATGCAGTGGGAGACATATTCCTGCTACTCCTTCAATCAGTCTTCATTCCTATTTCCTCTGATAGTGTGAGTATATCTCCATTCTCAGTAAGATTTTCAGGTGGAAAATGTGTGTCTAATATAACATGGTTCTAAAACAAAAATCAACTATTTCATCCAGTGCTCAACCATGGAGAATGATGTAAAACAGTACTTCCCAACTATTTTAGAATACATATCCCTATGAGTGAAATTTAAACCTTAGCAAAACTACCAAAATATGCATACTTATTTGTAAATTATGTACATGTATTTCTGAATTAGTATATTGCATACATTAAATGAGCTAAAACAGATAAAATTTAGGAGATGAGATATAAATGAAACTTAAATGGATATTTTATTATCTTTTTCTTATACTCTAACAGATCACTATACTCACCCTGAAGGGCTTGCCTTCCATTTGGGAGACTTTGTAAAGTGTGTTAGTTTAAAGTAAGGAAGTCTATGGAATTGTCAACGACAACCCATTCTTGCCTTAGAATTCCACAGACAGAGGAATTTGGAGGACTACAGTCCATGGGGTCACAAAGAGTTGGACATAGCTGAGCAACTGAACACACACACAAGGGCAGTTTTAATGGCATGTGACTTTTACCCTATATGCTAACTTTGAAGTCTTACATCACATATTATATAATCACTGCATATTATCCTACTCATTCCTTGCCTAATTCTAACTAGATTATGCCTAAGAAAAATACAATCTCATAAAGGTAAAATGACTTGCTGAAGGGAATTAAAGAATGGGCAGTAAAAATCTAATTTCAAGGAAAAGTTGGGAGGTTGATGAATATGTTTATGGCCTTTATATTGATGGTTTCACTTTATATTGAGGTTATCCAAACTCATTAAGTAGTATATATAAAATACGTAGAATTTTATGTACATTTATTATACCTCAATAAGTGAAGTGAAGTCGGCTCAGTCGTGTCCAACTCTTTGCGACCCCGTGGACTGTAGCCCTCCAGGCTCCTCCATCCATGGGATTCTCCAGGCAAGAATATTGGAGTTGGTTGCATTTCCTTCTCCAGGGGATCTTCCTGACCCAGGGATCGAACCCAGGTCTCCCGCATTGCAGGCAGACACTTTAACCTCTGATCCACCAGGGAAGCCCTTCAATAAAGTGACCTTAAAATCATAACAACCACTCCCCTAATTTCCTGACTCTCATGTCAAAATATACCTCTTCTAGATTTTATACCACAATTTGATTATTCAGAGGGGTCTAGAATTATAATTTTATACACACACACACACACACACACCCTGCCCATCACCCCCTCTTGTCCTCTCATTTGCAAGGCTGTTACTATGAGTAAGTCATTACATATTTTGATTTAGAAGGGTACTGGGTCATCTAGACAGGCCATAAATTTCATCACCACCTCACAATAAAAATGATCTTCTCTGCTGACCTGAGATTTTCTTTCTTTGCATCAGGCACTTATCTGTGAGGTAATTTGTGAAATTTGAAAAAGAAATAAGTTCCTGCATCGAAAGAACTTGAATTTCTAATATTATCTCATTATTATGTAGCTGTTTATTTTTATTAGTATATTAATTTCATTCTGATGATATTTCATGCCTTTTACAACCAAAGTCTTATCAATACAACTTCATCACCCCTGTGATGACTTAGTCATTCAAGGCCAAGTTGATAAAGGGTAAATATCTGAAACAAATATTGGGATATGGAGAGCACATGTCCAGGTAAGACATAAAGACATATTATTTTATTGAAAATTTTGGGCCAAACAAGGTTGAAAGTGGACTAACTCTAGTTTGCCTCTCCTGACTTACAATTTGTGACCTGTCATAAAAATCACCAAAATGAAGTAAGTACCAAGAAAATCTGAAGAGAATCCTAAGTCATTTCCTTAAAAGTGCATAGCAACAGTCAGTTCATCTCAAATCAGAACATTAACAAATGCTTCCAGAGGGTGGGGAAGGTAGTTTTTGTGCTGGAAAACAAAGAATGAATAGAATTTCCAAATATTGCAAGGAGTTGAAAATAATCATAAGCAAGGACACAGTCAATTCATATGAGCACTGTGTGGAGAGTTTGTTATGTCTCAGGATACAGGACATGAAATCTGGTGTAAGTAATAGGAAGTAGGTTTAGAAAGGACCCTTAGGGCAAGACTTGAGGGATCTTAAATATCATAAGACATTTGGGCTTGATTCCATAAGCCCTAGGAAGCCATTTGGGGCCTTTTCAAGAGTAGTAAAATGATCTACTTCTCATCTTCACAGAACATTTCTGGAAGCATTTGGAAAGAATGGAGGGGAAAGATATAAAATATGGTTTAAACTGGGGTATTAGTTGTTCAGTTTAAAAGCAAGACAAAAAATGTATTATTTGTATATTTCAGTGTCTGATTAGATACAAGGAAAGGACAATTTGAAGGTAATTCCAAGTTTTCTGTCTCGATAACAAGGGTTGAATGGTGAAGTTATTAGCTGAGATTGGGAACAGAGGAAAAGAGATTTGGAAGAATTCTGAATGCCAAGTTTGCTTGGGAAGCATAGTGAAATCAAGTGTTAACTATGGCTGATTCATGTCAATGTATGGCAAAACAAATACAATGTTGCGATTAAAAAAAAAAAAAAAACTGGATGCACAGTCCACAAGCAAGCAGGGTTTTGTTTGTGTTCTTAAAATGCATAGTAATATTTCCAAAGTAAATACTTGGCCTGATCCTTGTCCTGGAATCCTTCAGTGATTCCTGAATGCCCCTAGAATAAAGTCCTAACAGTACACCATTAATGGGAGACCTTCATATTCTAGCCACTGTTGACCTCTCTGGCTATGAATGTTGCCATTCTACTATCTCAAAATAGGGGTTTATCCATCCTGAAATATGCAATTACCAAACTGTGATATGATCTCTGTCTTATAAGCCTCTTCATATGTTGGCTGTTTTGCTTATAAGCCCCTTACACACACACGCACACCCCTACCCACCCACCCCTGGCTACCTTTGACAGGTAGCTCTGCCTTCCACTAGTTCTTTGTCTCAACTCAGTGTCACCTTCTCTTAGAAAACTACCCGGAGACTTTCATGCTAAAAGAGGAAGCTCTCCAGATATACTCCCATTTGCTCATTTCTATCTAAGTACTTTTTCAAAACTCTTACAGAAGTCATTATTTATTCATTTATTTATTTTTGGCTGTTCTGTGTCTTTTTTGTTGCCCAGGCTTTCTCTAGGTGAGGTGAGTCAGGGCTACTGTCTAGTCGTCACAGGTTTCTCATTGCAAAGGCTTATTTTGTTGTAGAACACAGGCTTTAAGATGTGCAGGCTTCAGTAGTTGCAGCATGTCGGCTCAGTAATTGCAGTCTGGGCTCTAGAACACAGGCTCAAGAGTCATGGTACACAGACTTTGTTGCTCTGTGGCATGCAGGATCTTCCTGGATGAGAGTGTGAACCTGCTTCTCCTGCACTTGGCAGGTGGATTCTTTACCAGTGAGTCACCCAGGAAGCCTCCTTGAAATACTCTTTTAAACCATACTCAACTTTTACTTGCCCATCTCTCCTCCTAACATAGTCTACCAGGAGTAAGAGTTCTGCTGTGTTAACCACCATGCTCCCCATATCTAACGTGGTGTTTGGAATAAACTCTGTTGTGAGAATGAGTTGTGGCCTTTTCATAATGATAAAGTAGAGCCATTCTAGTTTTGATACATCTTCAAATTGATAAGAGACTATTCGTAGAAATGTATCATCACCTTAGATACTGTAAACCCAATGTGTGATTACAGAAAGGAAGCTAGTTTCTGTTGCTCAGTTCTGATTTCCTAGGATTTCTTCTTGTCAAGTCAGTCTCTGCAAAGTGGTTGTGTTGGTATATTGTAGGATAAAATTTGACATTAAAATCATAAGCACGTTGATATTAGAAAAGCAGTTGAAGCAGAGAAGAGAAATCTAGATACAGGCCAGGCTGTCAGGGATACAAGACTCAACTGCAGTCAGGAAAATATTGACATCTGCACTGTAGCCTTTGTTTATTTGATATAGGGTTAAAAGGGAATATTATTCCTGTGCAAATCAAACTGTCACAAGTAAAGCAACCCAAAGGTCTCTGATCTAAAATTATTAATTTCATTAAAATTGATGAAATAAACAAAACATGCATTTTAAATAGCCTAATAAAGTCTAAAACCATTAAAATGCCCTAATATATTATAATAATATTAATTTATTCAAATATGCAACTAAAGATAGATACCCCTTGGGGCTAAGACAGTGATGCATGATATCCTCCAGTCTGTTCCTGGGAATAAATGATACATTGTTTTGGGGCCTTGAGTGCCAAGCAATACAGTAAACCAATAGGTTGCTATAGTGGCATGTTCACATAAATTTTCAGGTCTCTCTGGTTTCTAGCAGTTCCTCTCCTCCCTCTTTTTACATTTTTTTTTAATCTACCCCGCACATCTGTGAAAAGCCTAGATGAGGTTGTTATGTGCATGTAATTGATACTGAGTTTGGCATATCTTGAAATCATGATGCCATGATCCTTTCAGTCACTCTCCTAGACCTTTTCTTTAAAAATAATTTCCTGTATGCTTGATATTTAATATTTTTCTGCCATCTGAGAGGAAATATATCTGTTCTAATAAATAGACTCTATCGCTGAACAATAATAACACCTATCACATATCCAGTGCTTACTGTGTTTGATATATATGTGTATATAGTGTATAATATTACATTTTATATGTTTAAAATATTCTTTTATTAACACTGTGAAATTGGCTTCATTTTCCCCATTTTATAGATGAAAACCTAAGCATTAAAAATGTAAAAACATAATTCACTCAGTCAAGCACACACTTACTGTATAATTATTAAATGCCCAGCACTCTGTTACATACTTAGAATATGATGAATAATAAAACCAGCCAGGATCCTTGCCTAAATGGAATTACACTCTAATGGGGAATGTGGAACACAATCAAAAGCCACACAAATATATGAGAACTTACAAAGAGATGTATTTGGTGTTATGATGATGATTTGACCAAGTCAGAGAGAACACAGTAACTTCAGAGCATCACTAAAATTCAGACTTTAGAGATAATTCTGGGCTTAAATATATTGCTTTCTTGTTAATCTTCTAGGTTCTGTTTTTGTTTTTTTTTTTTTTTTTTCTTTCAGTCTTGGTATAGCATGCATGTACACTATGGGGAGAGATTTATTACCACCCACATATTTAGTGAAACTAGGGAAAAAAAATAAGCAATAATTGATACTGAAGAGGTATGTGTGTGTGAAGGAAGGTGACCTGAGGAGGGAGATGAAAGCTGATTTCATGCTTCTCATCTTGGGACCTTGAGTAGCCTGAAAGGCTAACTCCACTGGAGGCTAACGACACCTGATGTAAGGGGTGGCATTGCTGTGCATAATTAAGCCCATAATAGATAGTTAAGAGGCCTCTAGCTTATCTGAACTGCCAGAGAAATCACCAGACAGCTATCTGAACCAAGCCCTACATTTTTGTTTGACTGTCTACCCCACTAGTTTCACCTCATGAATTGAACCTGGCTTTCTTGACATGAATGCCACATGAAAACGTGGTTATTTAACACTATTAGTTTTATTCCTTGATTTAACTTCATTTCCTTCAACAACTCATAATTTCTGACTTTTCTCTCCAAATTCAAATACAATATTCTGATTTCCTTTGGTGGTTTTAAAATATCAGTTGCTACCTTTGGAGGATACCAATATTCAGAAGACTCGGATTTTAATTTTGGTTCTACAACTTATCAGATGGGTTTCCCTGATAGCTCAGTTGGTAGCGAATCTGCCTGCAATGCAGGAGACCCAGGTTCAATTCCTGGGTCAGGAAGATCTACTGGAGAAAAGGATAGGCTACATACTCCAGTATTCTTGGGCTTCCTTTATGGCTCAGCTGGTAAAGAATCTGCGTGCAATTAGGCAGACTTGGGTTCAATCCCTGGGTTGGGAAGATCCCCTGGACAAGGGAAAGGCTACCCACTCCAGGATTCTGGCCTAGAGAATTCCATGGGCTGTATAGTCCACGGGGTCACAAAGAGTCAGATGTGACTGAGCAACTTTCACTTTCACTTATCAAATGGTGGAAAATAAAAATATTTATTATTTTTTATTCACACCAGTCAGAATGGCTGCTATCCAAAAGTCTACAAGCAATAAATGCTGGAGAGGATGTGGAGAAAAGGGAACCCTCTTACACTGTTGGTGGGAATGCAAACTAGTACAGCCTTTATGGAAAACAGTGTGGAGATTCCTTAAAAAGTTGCAAATAAAACTGCCTTATGACCCAGCAATCCCACTGCTGGGCATACACACCGAGGAAACCAGAATTGAAAGAGACACATGTACCCCAATGTTCATTGCAGCATTGTTTATAATTGCCAGGACATGGAAACAACCTAGATGTCCATCAGCAGATGAATGGATATGAAAGCTGTGGTACATATACACAATGGAATATTACTCAGCCCTTAAAAAGAATAAATTTGACTCAGTTCTAATGAGATGGATGAAACTGGAGCCAATTATACAGAGTGAAGTAAGCCAGAAAGAAAAACACCAATACAGTATACTGATGCATATATATGGAATTTAGAAAGATAGTAATGATGACCCTCTATGTGAGACAACAAAAGAGACACAGAGGTATAGAACGGACTTTTGGCCTCTGAGGGAGAGGGAGAGGGTGGGATGATTTGGGAGAATGGCACTGAAACATGTATACTATCATATAAGAAACGAAGCACAAGTCTATGTTCAATACAGGATACAGGATGCTTGGGGCTGGTGTACAGGATGATCCAGAGAGACTGTGTGGGGTTGGGGGTGGGAGGGGGCTTCAGCATTGGGAGATCGTGTACACCTGTGGCTGATTCATGTCAATGTATGGCAAAACCAATACAGTATTGTAAAGTAGAATAAAGTATTAAAAAAATTAAAATAAAATAAATTTTTAAAAAAATCTCGACAAAAATAAATAAATAAATAGTTCTTTTTCTCATCTGCAAAATAGGACTAATAATGCTTACCTTATAGGATGGCTATGAAGATAAGTTGATCATACCTTTGAAAATGCCTAAATGTCAGTTTCCCACACTCATAACACTAAAAGTTTCTGTATAATGTTGAAGTCTCTTAGATTAACTTCTGTCATAAATGTGTTGAGAACAGCTATTATTTTCCACATTCATAAACCATTCCTGCTCACACTGAAAAGACAGAAATAGTCATGAATTCAGAGCCAGATATATGTATTTAAGCTGAAACTTTAACATTGAAAGAGCCATTATATGTTGTACAAGGACCTCAGTGTCATTTTCAGATTTTCAGATATAGCTAAAACCCTTTAGACACTAATAATGTTATATTTATCTATATCTCTTTGGTTCCTAAATCAGTGTCTCAAGCATAGGAGATATTTAATAATCATTTGATGACAAAATTAAACTTTATTTCCATTAATGCCATATCAGAGTGTTTACCATCACCCATGACTTTCTCTAAAGCTCTTTTTTTGAACTGTATCTTTAGTTCATACCATGAGTTGGAACTCCACAAGCCTGAAATCAATTTCTGGAAGTAATGTTCCTTTTCTTTGTAAATATAACTCTTATGATTCCAGAGCTGCTTACTTTCCCTACCACCTTCCATATTTCCTATGCTACCACCCAAATATCAGTTAGTAAGCCTGTATTCATCTTATCCAGTTATATAACATGATACATTATTATCAGGTGTGTGTGTGTGTGTGTATGTGTGTGTGTATAGTCACTCAGGCGTGTCTGACTCTTTGTGATCCCATGGACTATAGCAAGCCAAGCTCCTGTGTCCATGGAATCCTCCAGGCAAGAATACCAGAGCGGGTATCCATGCCCATCTCCAAGGGATCTTCCCAACCCAGGGATTGAACCCAGGTCTCCCGCATTGCAGGAAGATTCTTTACCATCTGAGCCACCATGGAAGCCCATATTATTATCATATTGTTTTGTAATTCTAGTCTGATAAAAGATCTATTACCATTTAAGGACACCTCTCCCATTTCTACTGAAAGTTGTTTTTAAATTTTTTGCAAGTTATTTAAATAATTTAATTTTTGTTATCTGACACACTCATACATGGTCCCTATACTAGCAATGGAGTTTTCCTGTGACTATTTGTACCTGAAAGCTTCAGTTCAGTTCAGTTCAGTCACTCAGTCATATCCAACTATTTGCAACCCGATGGACTGCAACATGCCAGGTCTCCCTGTCCATCACCAACTTCCAGAGTTTACTCAAACTCATGTCCATTGAGTCAGTGATGCCATCCAACCATCTCCTCCTCTGTCATCCCCTTCTCCTCCTGCCTTCAATCTTTTCCAACAAATGCTTGCTTCTCTAGAAATATCTATTGTTACTTCTGACCTGGAAAGGCAAATAAAAATTATAGTCCCAAAATTTGTACTGAGGTTGGATTTATATTTTAAATGAATGAAGTCAGGTTTAGTTGCCCCATTTATTTTTTGCAACTTTAACAATCAGTGCTAATGGCTATATGGCCAGTTTTGCTGTTGTGATGTTGTTCTGGGTTTTTCTGGCTATCCTAGATAAATACTGTTTAAGAGAGTTTATTGTAAAGTTTGTTAACATTTCATGTACCAGAAAGAGAAGTACCATAGTTGTTAATATGCTTTCCATGTGCTGCCTCTGACTGACACGGAAAATATGAAGAACTGTTCTAACTCAGAATTAGTTAATCGGTCAGGCTGTGGCAGTTATGAGTTGGCAGAAGTGAAGTGAAGTGAAATGAAAGTTGCTCAGTTGTGTCTGAACCCATGGACTGTACAGGACTATTGGACTATTCTCCAGGCTGGCATGCTGGAGTAGGTAGCCTTTCCCTTCTCCAGGGGATCTTCCCAACCCAGGAATCGAACCGGAGTCTTCTGCATTGCAGCTGAGCTCTGAGGGAAGCCCAGAATCTGCTGACAAAGCAAATAGCCTTCAGTTCACAGATATATGAGATATTAACAAAAGTCAGAAGAAAGAAGAAGGAGGGCAGTGGTCCTCGGTATGTGTCTTAGTCCAGTTGAACTGCTACAACAAAAATACCACAAACTGGGTAGCGTATAAACCAAAGAAATTTATCTCACAGCGCTGGAGGCTGAGAGTCCAAGATCAGGGTGCCAGTATGACTGGGTGAGGATACCCTTCTGGGTGTCAGACTTCTCATTGCATCCTCACATGGCAGAAACAGGTAGGGATATCTCTGAAGTCTCTTTTATGAAGTACTGATCTCAACCATGAAGGTTTACCTTCATCACTTTTAAGTTCCTCCCAAAAACCCACCTAATAATACCATCGTCTTTGGGACTTAGGATTTCAGTATATGAATTTGTTGGTGGGAGGATGCAGATCACAGTGGTTTGGAACAAACTCCTACAGGTAACAGAGGGTAGAGGACATCAGAGCCCACAGTAGTAGAAGAATCTTATATCCACAGGGTCCAATGAGTAGTAAAAATGCAAAAAAAAAAAAAAAAAAAAAAAGACCAGGCATTTCTAAGCAGGCACCGCATGCTAAGGAATATCATATTTAATTCCTAACGTAATAAAGTTTTTTTTTTCTTTTTGAGTGGAGGCATTATAATGAAACATCTCTCATTCTATAAGCTAAGGACAAGAACCATTCTCTTAGAACTTGAAAGGGTTAAGTATCTAGGAAAAGAGAATGAACTTCTAAGAAGGCAATATTACAGTGTTTTTTGTTCTCTGGTTTCACTGAAAGTTGTGTTGTGAACTATTTCTTGAGTTGCCACTTTCAGATTTCATATCACTGATGCAAATAAAGAAGTCTGGATTCAAACAAATCTAGAATAAATATGAAAAATCCAGTGGGTCCAGGATCATCACATGAATAGGCTCATGGCGCATGCTTGAAACCTACTAAGGATTTTCTTTAACACAGAACAGCAATTCAATTTGTCAAATGTATACTTGATATAAAAAGAATGATTCTCTTTTAGAAAATATAATTATATTTAAACATATTAGAAGAAGCCTGCTTCATTAAAAAACTCATCATAAAGATCTCTTTCCTTATTTATTCTCAGTCAAGCAGTGAAATTACATTAAGGTCACTCGTGATGGGACTTCTAGGCATAGTTCATTTTTTATATCTATTAATAATAAGTATTAATAATAATAACTAAGATGTATCCATATATATATGAATATATATGATTCTTCTTGAAAAACCGTCGGTAATAATGTGTTATTCAGCTTAGCCCCTAATCACGCAGCATAGAACTCGTTTGTATAGTAATTTTTAGAATTGATTTAAATAGCTGAGAAAGCTTTCACTACCATTATCTCTAGAAAACTATAGGAAAATCATAGAAATATACCCTCCAGAGATATATCCCATCTCAGAAGTCACTCTTCTTCCAGGTCAGCTTTGGAAAGAGTTCCCCAATCATCTACCAGGCAAAGACAGGTTCTTCAATGATGTGTGAGCAGTCAGTACTTCTAAAACTCCCCAGTATAGAAGAAAGTAAGCTTTGGACTTTTCCAGTTATCTCGGAGATAGCTTTCTCTCAGGGAAGAAAACCCCCTCTGGGAAGATGCTTTCCTTTTTATTGGCCATAATCACCTGCCAGGCTGATCAGAGCAGAAGGAGCTGCTACTGCTAAAGTGCTACTAATGTGCCACTCTGGTAAGAATGCACATAACACTGCTGGCTAGGGGCCAAAAATGGGCTTGCACATACAGAGTGTGGATTCACTGTGTGGCTTAGCAGCATCTGGGGCTTTTCCTCCAGATACATTTAAGGGCAGAGAGTTGGAACCTAGCGCAGAAAAACAGCCATAAGGAACGTAAGCAAATATACTCCATGAAGTAACGGAGTATACTGCCTTGGGATTTTCTCTCCAGAGTCTAGCTAAATGAAGACTCTAACAAATCTCTCCTCAATTCTTCAGTAGAAAAATGAGTCTTGGTTTTGGTAGATGGGACACAAAAAGGAGTTAGTAGTCTAAGGAGTTGCTGAGTCCTCTGGAAGATGCAGCCTTAGCATTTTGTTGTCGTTTAGTCTCTAAGTCATGTCCAATTCTTTTGTGACCCCAAGGACTGTAGCCTTCCAGGCTCTTCTGTCCGTGGGATTTCCCAGGTAATTATACTGGAGCGGGGTTGCCATTTCTTCTAGGGGATCTTCCTTGATCCAGGGATTAAACCTGTATCTCCTGCATTGGCAGGCAGATTCTTTATTGCTGAGCCACCAGGGAAGCTATTAGACATGGGCTTCCCTTAGTTGTGAAAGAATCCACTTGCCAGTGCAGGTGATATGAAAAGGTGGGTTCAGTACCTGGGTCAGCAAGATCCCCTCGAGGAGGAAATGGTAACCCACTCGAGTATTCTCGCCTGGTGAATCATATAGACAGAGAAGCCTGGTAGGCTATAGTTCATAGGGTTGCAAATTGTTGAACATGACTGAGCATGCACACACAATTTGATTTAAGCCATCATGCTAAAGCTTGAAATCTGCTATAATGAAGGACAATTAAACTTTGGATTTTTATACATACCATATACTATTGTTTAAAAGTAAATTTACTGGTGTGATGCAGAAAAATATGTAAGAATCACTGTGGGATTTTAGCATAAATATTGATAGATTTGCAATATGATACTATATTGAGAAGTATCAGTCTCAGTAAAGTTGCTCAGTTGTGTCCAATTCTTTGCAACCCCATGTACTATAAAAACCATGGAATTCTCCAGCCAGAATACTTGAGTGGGTAGCATTTCCCTTCTCCAGGGGATCTTCCTAACCCAGGGATCAAACCCAAGTCTCCCACATTTAAGGCAGATTCTTTACCAGCTGAGCCACCAGAGATGTCCAAGAATACTGGAGTGGGTAGCCTATCCCTTCTCTAGCAGATCTTCCCAAACTAGAAATCGAATTGGGGTCACCCGCATTGCAGGTGGATTCTTTACCAACTGAGCTACTAGGGAAGACCCCATGATACAGATGTTTAAATTTTCCATGTCCTAGATATTTTATGCCATATTTTCTTGTGTCAGAATTAGAGGTCATTAGGTTCATAGGTCATGTGAAATTTTTTCAATACTTATTAAACTAAAAATTTTATTAACTTGGTTAAAATTTGAGTTTTGGATAAACCAAATTCAGCTATGACATGAAATATAAGTAATTCCCAGAGTAATCAAGCCTGGTTGCTTATTTTAATCTGCACTTAACTACAGTATATTTTATCTAAATTCAGATGCAAGTCACATAACATAATGCAAAGGAGTTCAACCCTAAACTCTCAGGGGAATGTCAATTATTAGCATCTTCTTGATTAAAGAAATGCTTAATATTAAGATTTGAACACATTAAAGATGAAAAATTAACAAGCTGTTTGAGCTAAGAGCTTCTGTAGCCCATATTTTGAGTAGCACATTCTTTCACAATAAATTTTGGTGTTAGTTAGGAGCAGCAGCAGCAGGGAGAAGTTATTATTTGGTTGGTTTCTCATTATAGCAGATTTCATATTTAGAAAGAAACATTCTTAAAGGGGCCACTGAAGGGGACGTAGTGATCCCTGTGTTGTGGGGATCATTCGTTGTGTCATTCAAACTTCATTGACATACGTGAGAGTGTTAGTCACTCAGTCATGTCCAACTCTTTGCAACCCCATGGTCTATATAGCCCACCAGGCTCCTCTGTCCATGGAATTCTCCTGGCAAGAATACTGGAGTGGTTTGCCATTCCCTTCTCCAGGGTACCTTACCAACCCAGGGATCAAACACAGGTCTCCTGAATTACAGGCAGATGCTTTACCATCTTAACCACAAGGGAAGCCCTATTGCTTATGAACTATGTATTATTCACCTAAGATACCACTATTACGTACTATGTAGAATTCAAACATAAAGTATGTCCATATGGCCTTGCCTTTTGAGAAATTTAAAGCAATTGTTTATTTGGGTAGACTTGTATGTATAGAAACTGCTAGAGTGAACAATGCAATATTGTGGTTTTGATTTTATAAATTCTACAACAATTTGGAGAGTGATATGCAGAAAGAGATACAGAGAGAAAATAAGAAAAAAAGACACAGAGAGAAGAAAGTCATTTAGGGAGCAGTAGAGTGGGGAGAGATAGGACATCGATCAGACTTACAAGATCTGGCTGTCAGAAATAAAAGGGATGGTGACCATTGGGGTAAGATTCAGGAAAAGAGTGAAGCAGAAGCAATCACGTGAAGCACTGAAAATCGGAGAACTATGCCAGCCTATCTGAGAATAAGGGCCTCTACTGCTAAGTGTGGAGGAGGAAAGTTGAGTATTCAGGGTGGAATCAGGTAAAATTGAATCCTATATTGAGGTCTAGAAAGGTTAAAGGACTTTGTTAGGCACATTACTAAAATCTGGCACAGATAGGCGGCTGCTGCTGCTGCCTAGTCTCTAAGTCATGTCCAACTCTGTGCAACCCCACAGTCTGTAGCCTGCCAGGCTCCTTTGTCCACAGGATTCTCTAGGCAAGAATACTGGAGTGGGTTGTCATTTCCTTCTCCAGGGCACCTTCCTGACCCGGGATTTGAACCAGCCTCTTCTACTTGGAAAGCAGATTCTTTACCACTGAGCCTCCTGGGAAACCAGCCAAAGATAGGACTCAACTTAAATATAACCTTCAATATTATATTTAGCTTTTTTTTTTCTTTTTGTAGATTTAACAAGTCATCTATTTGGGTTGCACCTACAAAGTAGCAGTAAAGTGTTGAGTCTGGAGTCAGAACCATCCTACTACAGCTATAGGATTAGCTTTCATGAAAGCTATCTAAAACTATCATTTGAAATAGCCCAGGCCTCACCAGGTGGAGCTAGTGTTAAAGAACCTGCCACTGCGGATGCAGGAAATATGAGAGACTTGGGTTCGATTCCTCAGTCAGGAAGATTCCCTGGCGGAGAGCATGGCAGTCCACTCCAGTATTCTTGACTGGAGAATCCTATGGAAAGAGGAGGTTGGTGGGCTACAGTCCATAGGATGGCAAAGAGTCAGACACAACTAAAGTAACTTAGTACACAGTCCTATTCTGGTCAACTTTTTAGAAATCCAGAGTTTGTGTTTTTAATGGAATCGTTATATTTAATCCCTTTTACTTTTCCTTGGCTTTAACAGTTGAGATGCCATTGCTGTAATGTGTTAAATTGTCCAAAATACAAATCAGTGTATGAACAGGACATGTGTTTATCTAAGTCTGGTTTGATATATAGCACAGATAATCCCATAGGAAGAGTCTACCTCTGTCATACAGTTTCCCTTCCTGGTATCTACTACTGAAAGGAAAATATAATTACACTATTATCATGTTATATGCTAACAGCAGCGTGGTCAAAACTGTCTACGGGTTGCCATGGCAACCCCATCTAAGATAAACATGAAAATGGGATTCACAACACATATTTACCAAGAGTTTATTTTGTCTTTTAGGCTCTTCAATGGCCAACAAGGAATTATCATTCAAAACTTTAGCACAAGGTCCATTCTCACTGTTACTAATGTGACACAGGAGCACTTCGGCAACTATACTTGCGTGGCTGTCAACAAGCTAGGCACGACCAACGCGAGCCTGCCTCTCAGCCGTAAGTAGCACAGAACTACCGAGCGCTCCCAGGGCCTTTTGGCTCCTGTCTGTGAGCTCAGCCTGGGGTGTCATGTTCCTGACACAGAGGAGATTTGGCCCCCAAATAATCTGGATGTTGGAGAATTTGTTAATCCCTATAGAATTACATATGTGCTTAGAAAAATATTTTAGATCTGATAGAAGGAGAATATTACATAAATAAATAATAGGATCCACTAAAGATGTCTTCTGACTGATGATGGCTAGTTGATAGAATTTAGTTTTGTTTTGTTTTCAAAAATGCATTATATTTAAGCATAGATTAATCTGGATTGAATTTACTCTTGGTTGACTTTCTCTAGATATCTTGAAATAGGGAGAATTTCACCATGACCACGGTGTAATAGTGAGTAAATGATGATGGACAAACTATTTTATCCATATAGGTAATGTTTTTGCTCAAAACTGTATTTTGAAAAAGAACTTAAGGTTTTATTTAAATAGGTACTTTAGTTCTAATGTATCTTAGTTCCTAAGGACCAGAAATGAAAAAAATAAATAAAAAAGAAGACCAAACACAAAGATTAGGGGAAAGGAGAGAATTATATTTTAACATTTTTAATTAGTTTTAGTACTTTTTAGAAGCTGTTGTTCAAGAGCTGTTATAACCAAAAATATTCCTGATTTTGAAGTGGAATGTTACTCAAAATGTTCAAAGAAGACTCCAGAGAATATGCTGTCTTTTTAGTTGTACAGTTATATAAACCATTCTTATCTTTGATCATTTATGTTTTTATGGTAACCTGACATATGTATATTTATGCTGTCATCCTTTGATAGTAAGTGCTCTCTGAAAAAGGCAAACATTATGAGTTCATCACAGACATGATTGTTTCTACTTTGCAGAAATGAGGAATGGGATATATAATACTCCTACTACTTAAAAATATTAAATAAGAACTTTCATGATTTATGAACTCTGAATTACCAAGATTTAAGAATCTCTATTGTTAAATAAAATATATCAGTTGGTTGTTAAGAGAAAATAATGATTTAAGATGATTTGTCCTATATACACTTTTCAAATATCACATCATTTATTATTTCAGTTTAATATTATAAAGTATTTCTTAGTACCCCCACTCTGAAAGAAAAGCATTGCTTGCCACGAAATAGTCAAAGTATAATATACTTGCTTAAGTTTCTTCCATGAATATTATTTACTTAGTGTAATTATGAATAATAACATTGCAAATATTATAGAGCAGTGTGAATTCCAAGTTAATGTAAATATTGATACTTCTTTTGTAATGTTATTAATATTTTAAATTGTTTAAATATTCAAGAACCTGAAAGAGTAAATGAATTAAACCAAGTAAAGAGAAATTTAAGGCTTAATAACACAATCATTTTTGCTCCTTAAATTTCTAAACCACACTCTGATTTTCAAAACTGAAGCATTAATGAATGTAACAAATTAGAGACAAATGTCATTTGTTTGTTTTACTCTGGCAACCTTAGCACAGTCATCTGGATATAATGCACTGCTGAAAAGGCTTCTAAACATGGTATATTCAGGATGGACTCTGATGATCTTCCTTTGTCACTGACTTTCTGTGTATAGAAGTGCTAAGGATAACTAGAACAATTCAATTGAAATTTTTAAGAAAGACGTAATATACAAGTTTTGTCTATAATTTTGAACATACTCCTGGAAGTTTGAAGAAATGTCTGTATATTCAAAACTCTTGTGTGACTTTACCTGAAACTCTTATTGCACTCAGAATTTCTATTTTTACAATAATTATTTTGTATAGTTGTATCTCTCTACCAAATTATGTTTGTTGAAAAGACAGAATCAATATCTGATTAATTCTCCCATATCACTAAGCACGGTGTCTAATATTTCATAGACAATATTAAACTATGTCTGATATTCACATAGACAACTTATTTAGTGAAATAAGTGAATTAAACAGTGATTGAATAGACAATTAATAAATGAATGAATAGACTGAGATTTAGCTGTGCAATGTATATTATAATCTCCAGCTATATAAAGGAATATTACAGAGATGGCAATACTTATTGTGAGTTTACTGTAAACCAGACAATATCTTTAAATGAATTTGTTCCAATATCTTTATATGAATTTGTTCTTTTAATTCTCACACTACCAAAAAAGGTAAATTCTAAAATTCTCTTCTTACAGATGAGGACACTAAAATGAAGGGAAATTAAAAGTTTGGTCAAAGTCAAATGGCTAATAAGTGACAAAGCAGAAACCTGATCAACAGTTTGGTTTCAGAGTCCCAGGTTTAACTTCTATGTTTCACTGTCTCTCACTGTGATAAACATAAAACCAGTATGGGGATAAATTGTACCATTTGCAACATATTATTGAAAGATAAACCTCTACATGTAACATGTTTGCCTTTCTTAGATTTTTTTAAATATGAACTTTAGTAATTTGGAGTGCTATTGTTGAATGTATAAAAACTATTTTTAATAAATGGTTAGAAATGGGCAACATACACCAGATATAAAATTTAAGTTTATGAAAGATGAATGAGGTTAATGTTTGACCAAAATATATTTTTATAAGTGAGACGCAGAGATATTTGAACACACATTTTTATGGGATTTTAAAACTCTTTGGAATGGAACCATTTTCCAACACAGGCACTATGAATCTTCAAACTATGTAGAGAAAGACAGCTTTTTTAATGTTCATGTGAAGCTGGTTGCCCCTTGATAAGAATTCCTGTCATATCTTCATAAGGTCTGTGGATGAGAGAGCCTTCAGCCTCTAAACTGATCCAAGATAAGTTGTTGGTCCTAAGCTGGTCTAATGTTGGCCCATGACCTGCTAATTTTTTTTTTTAATCTGTTGTTGAATATCAGCCCTTCTTATAGTCAAGGGAATGTATAAAACCAAAGTTCTCATCTTCCAATCCAGGAGAAAAGAATTAAACTCCAAAGAGTCTGCCATTTATGTAAATAATGATACATGGAACAAGCCATGAATAGAGAAATTCATATTATTATTATGATTTATATCCATGACTATTAATAAGCCCAGAAGTAAAGAAGTGAAGTGAAGTCGCTCAGTTGTGTCTGGCTCTTTGCAACCCCTTGGACTGTAGCCTACAAGGCTCCTTCGTCCATGGGACTTTCCAGGCAAGACTACTGGAGTGGGTTGCCATTTCCTTCTCCAGGGGATCTTCCCAACCCAGGGATTGAACCTGGGTCTCCTGCATTGTAGGCAGATGCTTTATTGGCTGAGCCACCAGAGAAGTCCAGAGAGTTAATCAAATATGCTCAGAGAGTTAATCAAAAATGTGAGTTTCCCTTCATAGTGCTTATGCATAGCAAATACTATATTGAGTTTCAGTCACTGAGAATCATGTCCCTATCCAAAACTATTTAGAATAAATCCCGATTCTATTAAAATCTACTTCTTATGTGTAACAACCTACATTTTCCAGATCATCAAGAAGGAAAAAATCAAGGATTTGTAGTTTAGAGTCTTACCATAACTAAGACCACCAAAAGGAATGTACCACTTTTTATATATAAAAGTTTGTGTGTCTATGTTTCACACATGATGGGAGTCAGTTCAGTTCAGTTCAGTTCAGTTGCTCAGTTGTGTCTGACTCTTTGTGACCCCATGAATTGCAGCACACCAGGCCTCCCTGTCCATCACCAACTCCCAGAGTTCACTCAGACTCATGTCCATTGAGTCAGTGATGCCATCCAGCCATCTCATCCTTTGTCATCCCCTTCTCCTCCTGCCCCCAATCCCTCCCAGCATCAGAGTCTTTTCTAATGAGTCAACTCTTCACATGAGGTGGCCAAAGGACTGGAATTTCAGCTTTAGCATCATTCCTTCCAAAGAAATCCCAGGGCTGATCTCCTTCAGAATGGACTGGTTGGATCTCCTTGCAGTCCAAGGGACTCTCAAGAGTCTTCTCCAAAATCACAGTTCAAAAGCATCAATTCTTCAGCGTTCAGCCTTCTTCACAGTCCAACTCTCACATCCATACATGACCATTGGAAAAACCATAGCCTTGACTAGGCAGACATTAGTCGGCAAAGTAATGTCTCTGCTTTTTAAAGCAGGTCATAATTTGAACCACAGTTTCATCACATATAGTTATATGATCTTGAGTAAATGCCAAAGTTTCAGGTAATTCATTTGTAAAGTAAGGGCAATAATAGCTCCAACTTCATTGTTGTTGTTCAGTCACCAAGTCATGTCCACTCTTTATGACTCCATGGACTGCAGCATGCCAGGCCTCTCTGTTCCTCACCATCTCCCAGAGTTTGCCCAAGTTCATGTCCATTGAATCAGTGATGCATCCAATCATCTCATCCTCTGTTGCCCTCCTCTCCTTCTGCCTTCAATCTTCCCAAGCATCAGCGTCTTTTCCAATGAGTCGGCTCTTTGCATCCAGGCCAAAGTACTGGAACTTCAGCATCAGTCCTTCTAATGAGTATTCAGGGTTGATTTCCTTTAGGATTGACTGGTTTGATCTCCTTGTTATCCAAGGACTCTCAAGAATCTTCTGCACCACAGTTCAAAAGCATCAATTCTTTGGCACTCAGCCTTCTTTATGGTCCAACTCTCACATCCGTACATGACTCCTGGATAGCTTCCACTTCAGGAAAAAAAAATTAAATGGGATGATGCATGTAATATATGTTACCCATTGTTATTATATCATACCCCCCAAGAACACTCAGTTCAATTGCTTTCAAAAACTATATATATAGATGGCTGAGCTTATTTGAAGACTGATTGACCAGTCCTTTACTGAGGGGTTAGGTAGTAAGTTGTCATTGGCAATCAAGGGAGAAGACACATAAATTTGATATAATGTCTCAACTCTGGCTATAACTTAACTTCATCCCTTGCTCTGTTTGTGAACCATACTTTGTAGGACTAATTCCAGATTAAATATGATGTTTGCAGCATAAGTGAAGTTGCTCAGTCGTGTCCGACTCTTTGCGACCCCATGGACTGTAGCCTACCAGGCTCCTCTGTCCATGGGATTTTCTAGGCAATAGTACCGGAGTGGATTGCCATTTCTTTCTCCAGCAGATCTTCCCAACCCAGGGATCTAAGCTGAGTCTCCTGCATTGTAGACAGACGCTTTACCATGTGAGCCACCAGGGAAGTCCAGATATCTAGATTTAAAGCATAAAGACAGAAGTAAAGCAATTGTTCTATTATGAGGTTCCAACATTGTATCAGTAGCAATAGTCATCCATGAAATAAATATACTGCCCACAATACATGAAACACTGTGCTAGATGTTGGAAAGAAAATTATTTATAGAATGGGAACTTCATCCTCAAAGAGTCCTCAGATGAATAAGAGAAGACGTACAGAAGCAGATAACTCTAGTGCAGTAGTCAACAGTAGAGTACAAGGGCAGAGAAGAGGCTCTTAATCTATTTTGAGGACCATGAAAGGACTGTCATCTAGAGTAGGTAATATCGCTGTATGAATTATAACTAAGTTACAACTTTAAAATATTATTTTATCCACTATTATCATATTTTCAGAGGCAGAACTTTGTAGAGTTCATTCAACAATAATCATGAGCACAATGTACAATGTTACAAATGAAAGAATGAGACACTCAGTCTTAATGACTCAGGGCAATTTATAGAGAAAACCCTTGAGACAAGGATGTGATTGGGCTGAGCCTTGGTGTGCGAATGGGAGGGAGAAAAATACTCCTGTATGGATCAGCTCATGTAAAGGCATAGCAGTATGAAACAATAAGATACATTTGAAGGCCTGGTAGTAGTTTAATATGGTTAGAGAAAAAGGAAGAGAGTGTTGAGAGATGAGGCTGGACAAGGTGGTAGACTTAGGACAGAAAGGGCCTGAAGGTGAGTTTGGACTTTATCCTTCTAGTTGTGGAGAGCCATTGAATCATTGTAATAAAGGATACATATAAACAGATTTAATTTTTGAAATACTTTCTGAGTCAATGTGGAGGGCTAATAAGTATTAGACTTACAAGAAGATAATTGCACAAAAAGAGTTACAGGGATGACAGAGATAGTTAGGACAGAGGAGTTAATGACCAACTCTGAAGGCAATAGGAATGGAATTGTGAAAATCTAGATAACTCCTTAAGTTTAGTTTGGATATCATTAACCAGGCTAGAATGTAAGAAGAGGTTTAACCCTTTTTTATTGGAGGAGGTGAATATTGAAAGAGAGAAATGTGTTTCATTTTAGACATAGTCAGTGGAGGCAATGTTCAGTGGGTAGCTGTACTTAAGTCCAGAATGGAAATATGATTTGGAAGTACCAGCACGGATGTGGTAGTTTCCAGTATGAGAGTAAATAACATTTCACATAAAGGCCATGTAGAGTGAAAAGATGAGCAAAAACACGTGCAATAAACTACTCTTTCTACAGGCTAGGCTCTGAAAGAAGAACACAGATTTTCAGATATTCTCTGCCCAGTGTAGCTGATGATCCCTCTGCCTTGATGCCTCAGCAGCTGGCCTGTTGTGAGCTTCTTTTCTGATAAATAGGCCCAGTAGTCCAGTGTATATCAACAACTCCCCGACCTGCAAAGATGCAGCACCCCAGTCTTTGGTGAATGATACTCAACAGGCTTCTTGCTTTTTTTCAAGCTTCCCTCATTCTAGTTTCTTGGCCTCTTTTCTCACATCTTTCTTTGGTCCCCAAGAAGCAATAAACAGCTTTGATTTAATATAAAGTCAGCTTAAATTATTTAGCTTACCATTGCCTATAGGCTCTATACTGTAACTGTAAGAGGAGCTGTGATTTTAAGCGGAGATGCCAATAATGTCATCTGTAGAACTACTTCCTCAAGTAAGAGGAAAGTAGAATTTATAGTGAAAAAACTATAGAATAGCTAGTATGCAATGAATCCTTCATTCTCTAGATTACCTGTCCAGAAATTTCTGAAATGTGTCTGCATTCTAAAGAGTCATTGTGAGAGAGAGGTAGAGAAAGAGACAGAAAGAGTGTGAGAGCAAAAAGAGAATATTTTGCAGATCACTGTAGATCAGCCTCAGGGAGCAGTGCTGTAACAAACTTAATGATGGATGACAGCATGTCAACTATTTATAGCAAAACTCCTTATTAAGTAAAAACTTGGGGATTCAGAATTATGGGGAATTTATTATTATTTTTAATTGTGTGTGTGTGTGTTTTGCTCCCTGAACACGAGCAACTAAAGGAGATGATTCCTCTAGGTCTGCTCCTTAAAGAATATGAACAGGATGGTCCCATCCTGCCATCTATGGGTCTAACTTATCAAATGTACATCATCATTGGATTAGTAATATCATAACCAATAAAAGTCATTTTCACAAGTGCAACAAGTATATACTTTGTTCCCTGCTTTGATTATAGGACATGTATTAAAAGACTCACAATCTAAAGGGAAATAAGGAAAGATAGTTAAGAAGGAAGAAATCTGTATAAACAGTGTGCTTAACATTTACATCAGTTGAAGTCACTCAGTCGTGTCCGACTCTTTGTGACCCCATGACCACAGCACACCAGGCCTATCCATCACCAACTCCCGGAGTCCACCCAAACCCATGATCATTGAGTCAGTGATGCCATCCAACTATTTCATCCTCTGTCCCTTCTCCTTCTGCCCTCAATCTTTCCCAGCATTGGGGTCTTTTCAAATGAGTCGGCTCTTTACATCAGGTGGCCAAAGTATTGGAGTTTCAGCTTCAGCATCAGTCCTTCCAGTGAATATTCAGGATTGACTTCCTTTAGGATGGACTGGTTGGATCTCCTTGCAGTCCAAGGGACTCTCAAGAGTCTTCTCCAACACCACAGTTCAAAAGCATCAGTTCTTTGGTGCTCAGCTTTCTTTATAGTCCAACATTTACATAGCTTTGGTTTAATAGTCTTCACATGAGACCTAATATGTGAAAATGTTTGGAACAACTCAAGCTTTAATATTAACAAAATTTTCTCTTACAGTCTCAGATAACAATACATTTTGTTACAACATATAATTGCCAAATCACTTTTTAATATGTTTCTTAAAGTGTGGTGTCAAATATTTTGCTAGAATGCAGGTCCTAATGATGCTATAGGGACCTCTCTCCTTCCTTTCTTGTAGGCGTGTGCTGGGGGGCAGGGCTCAGGTACACACATATACATGTACATGCATTTATTCAGCTAACAAAGTTATTGCTTCTGAAATATTACACATCAGATATTCAAGGGACTCACCAAAACTGTCTTTCCCTGTCTTAGCAACCCTGTGGAGACAATAACACAGTCCAATTTTAAATGCTTTTATAATCAAGTGCTATTTAACTTTCTGAAAAATCTCTCATTTTAGAGACTATTTCTTCCAAGTCTATTTAATTTGATGATACCTCCCCTTTGAAATTATAAAAAAGGAAAGTCAGTAATTGTTATCCAAAGGGAAAATGGGAGAGAGTACTGGAGAAAGTAAGAATGTGTGTAGCATAAAAGTTTTTCCCTGTTTAGATCTGACTGATGCAGGCAAACTTTATTTTTTGACTGATTTGTTGAATATGGAACCAGCTGTGCCCTTGTAAGTAATATTTAAGCTCTCTGCTTGCTTCAGATGTCCCCACATGCCACTAAGCAACTGTATGAGCTGTTACTTTTGCCTGTTATAATGAACCTTGGTTCCATGTGAAAGGTAAAACCACAAATCTGAATGATTCATATTTTATATTGAAATTGATCTCCCCTCCTGCAACTTAAAAGAGATAGGGTTTTCATTTTGGTTGAAAGAGGCAGTAATAAATTTAGACTTGGTGGTTATTAAAGATAACATGTTATGTGAGTCAACTTGCTTTATCCTCACAGCTTTATGATGTTAATGGAAACCCTTTCCTGGATGCTCTAGTAATAAGTATTTGACAAAAATTAGGCTTGAGGATATAGGTAGATTTTGATATTGCTAAATTGGCCTATTAGATGACACTCAACCAAAGTGAAATATACATGCACAGTCATAATCATCATACAAGTAATGGATATATATGAATTCAATGAAACAGAGTATGAGTGAAGCCAGAGGAATCTATGCTCCCTGACCTTATAACTTTCAGTTCAATTCAGTCGCTCAGTTGTGTCTGACTCTTTGCGACCCCATGGACCGCAGCACACCAGGCTTCCCTGTACATCACCAACTCCCAGAGCTTACTCAAACATATGTCCATCGAGTTGGTGATGCCATTCAACTATCTTATCCCCTTCTCGTCCCACCTTCAATCTTTGCCAGCATTAGGGTCTTTTCAAATGAGTCAGTTATTTGCATCAGATGGCCAGAGTATTGGAGTTTCACCTTTAGCATCAGTCCTTCCAAAATATCTTCAGGACTGATTTCCTTTAGGGTTGACAGATTAGATCTCCTTGCAGTCCAAGGGACTCTCAAGAGTCTTCTCCAACACCACAGTTGAAAAGCATCAATCTTCAGCACTCAGCGTTCTTTATAGTCCAACTCACATCCATACATGACTACTGGAAAAACCATAGCTTTGACTAGATGGACGTTTGTTGGCAAAGTAATGTCTCTGCTTTTTAATATGCTGTCTAGGTTGGTCATAGCTTTTTCCAAAGAGCAAGTGTCTTTTAATTTCATGGCTGCAGTCACCATCTGCACTGATTTTGGAGCCCCCAAAAATAAAGTCTGATGCCGTTTCCACTGTTTCCCCATCTCTTTACCATGAAGTGATGAGACCAGATGCCATGATCTTTGTACTCTGAATGTTGAATTTTAAGCCAACTTTTTCACCCTCCTCTTTCACTTTCATCAAGAGGCTCTTTAGTTCTTCACTTTATACCATAAGGGTGGTGTCATCTGCATGTCTGAGGTTATTGATATTTCTCCCAGCAATCTTGATTCCAGCTTGTACTTCATCCAGCCTGGCATTTCACATGATGTACCCTGCATATAAGTTAAATAAGCTGGGTGACAATATACAGCCTTGACGTACTCCTTTTCCTCTTTGGAACCAGTCTGTTGTTCCATGTCCAGTTCTAACTGTTGCTTCTTGACCTGCATACAGGTTTCTCAGGAGGCAGGTCAGGTGGTCAGGTTATTCCCAACTCTCAGAATTTTCCAGTTTGTTGTGATCCACACAGTCAAAGGCTTACAGAAATAGAGGTTTTTCTGGAACTCTTTTTCTTTTTTGATGATCCAACGGGTGTTGGCAATTTGATCTCTGGTTCCTCTGCCTTTTCTAAAACCAGCTTGAACATCTGGAAGTTTCCAGTTCACATAGGGCTGAAGCCTGGCTTGGAGAATTTTGAGCATTACTTTGCTAGCATGTGATACAAGTGTGATTATGTGGTAGTTTGAGCATTCTTTGGCATTACTTTTCTTTGGGATTAGAATGAAAACTAACCTTTTCCAGTTTTGTGGCCACTGCTGAATTTTCCAAATTTGCTGGCATATTGAGTTCCCCACTTTCACAGCATCATCTTTTAGGATTTGAAATAGCTCAACTGGAATTCCATCACCTCCTCTAGCTTTGTTCATAGTGATGCTTCATAAGGCCCACTTGACTTCACATTCCAGGATATCTGGCTCTAGGTGAGTGATCACACCATCATGATTTTCTGGGTCTTGAAGATCTATTTGCATAGTTCTTCTATGTATCCTTGCCACCTCTTCTTAATATATTCTGCTTCTGTTAGGTCCGTACCATTTCTGTTTTCTATTGTGCCTATCTTTGAATGATATGCTCGCTTGGTATCTCTCATTTTCTTGAAGAGATCTCTAGCCTTTCCCATTCTATTGTCTTCCTCTTATTTCTTTGCACTGACCACTGAGGAAGCTTTCTTATCTTATACCTGTATCCTGTGTGTATTCTCAGGAAGCTTACACACAAAATGGACATTGATCACCATACTTGAACAATGATATCCAACACTGTGAAGGCTTATAAGCCATTTGATTCTGTACAGACCATTCACAAAAATCATTGATCAATAGTAAAAGTTCCATGACATTTGGTCCTGTTCAAAATATCCTTGAGCATATTTGAGAATGCCAAATGATTTTGGAAAGGACTAAATATCAAAGACCCCTGGGCATGCGCCAATGTATTCTGGACAGTTTGGACAAAGTCAAATGTATACTAACTAGCTGAAGTAGAACAACCATTGAAAGCTGTGGCGATCCAGTTCATCAACTTGTTTGTTCTGTGCTATGCTTAGTTACTCAGTCATGTCTAACTCTTTGTGACCGCATAGACTGTAGCCCACCAGGCTCCTCTGTCCATGGGGATTCTCCAGGTAAGAATATTGGAGTGGGCTGCCATGCCCTCCTCCAGGGGATCTTCCCCACCCAGGGATCGAACCCAGGTCTCCCACATTGCAGACAGATTCTTTACCATTTGAGCCACCAAGGAAGCCTAAGAATACTGGAGTGGGTAGCCTATCCCTTCTCCAGGAGATCTTCCAAACACAGGAGTCGAACCAGGGTCTCCTGCATTACAGGTGGATTCTCTACCAGGGAAACCCCAAACTGCTGCTAATGAGAACCAAATACAGATGCTAACAGAGCTGAGATTATTAGCTAGTCAATTTTTTCAAACTTTTTAAAGCAATAGATTCTTTCCTTTGCCAAACTAAAACCTTATGCAAATGACTAATGTATGTGTGTGCTTAATTGCTCAGTCATGTCTGACTCTTTGTGACCCCTTCAACTGCAGCCCACCAGGCTCCTCTGTCCATGGGGATTCTTTAGGCAAGAATGCTGGAGTGTAGTATATAACAAAGATAAAATTGGAATTCATTTAGTTGATTTGGAGATAAATCTGAAAAATCTTTCCAAAATCTTGTTTTCTTTTTCTTTCATATTACACTGCACAGTGACCCAGAGGCCTGTCAAAATGGTATAGAATTTAAGAAAATTAGGTTTGAAAATTTCCAGTCTACTTAGTCCTTTTAATTTGTGTGTGAGTGGACTGGGTCCCAAAGAAGGTGACTAAGAACCCAAAATTGTATGTTGTCACAGGAGATCTAGAGCTTACTTTTTTCTACTCTTGTGCCCATGTTCTTTCCAATCTCTAGGCCATCCATCCACCAAAAATTTTGGAATCAAATAGATCTGAGTTGAAACCAGAATCCTCCATGCAGGATGCTGGACAGTTCTCTCAAACTCAGTCTTTAAGCCTCAGTTGTCTCACCTATAAAATAGGGAAAATTACTTATTCTTATAGGGTTGTTGGGATGATTTATTGAGATAAGATATGTAAAATGATGTATACAGCACCTATGTACAGAGACAGTGGTCATTAAATGCTAATTTGTTTTTCTTTCCTCTCGGTTATATATAATCCAAACATTGAAATGTAAACCTATAGAAGTTTGGATCTATATAAACTCAATAACTCTGTAACTTGATCTCACTGGATATCCAAGAACTTCACTAGTTTTTAAAATTAATTTATTAATGTGCTTATGTATATTGCTGATATCATCTTTTTTATTAGATTATTAATTAAATCAGCCATGCATATAAGTGTTCACTTATGATGATATATATTAAAAAAAAAAAAAGTGATCAGGTTGATAGAGAGGGTTGTACAAATTAATTACTCTACTGATATGTTCCTCTCAGGTTAAGAGGCGGTTTGACAGCTGCCTCCTCAAGCTACTGAAACAGCATATACTTCTCTATAGCTGACAAAGGGTCAGTAAGCGCCAAAGTGAGAAGGGAGCTTTGGCATTTGCTGTCATCAGTGATCAGCCTTGAAATGTAGCAGGCTTGTGGAAATTAGGTACCAAAAAGTGTTTCAAATTTAACCATAAATTTTTATTAGGAGCTCTAGCCTAAGAGGCGGAGAGGGCAGTGATATCCCACTCCAGTACTCTCGCCTGGTAAATCTCATGGAGGGAGGAGCCTGGTAGGCTGCAGTCCGTGGGTCGCTGAGTTGGACGCGACTGAGTGACTTCACTTTCACTTTTCACTTTCATGCATTGGAGAAGGAAATGGCAACCCACTCCAGGGTTCTTGCCTGGGGAATCCCAGGGACAAGAGAGCCTGGTGGGCTGCCGTCTATGGGGTCTCACAGAGTCGGACACGACAGAAGTGACTTAAAAGCAGCAGCAGCAGCACTAACAGGCAGAGAATTTAGGGTCTGGCCCTTACTTGGACGGGTTTTTAGGCAAAACACTTAATTCTCTGGCCTCAGCTTCATCATTTAAAGATGAGGAAATAGAATATCTAATCTCTAAATTCTCTTTCATCTGTAATGCTTTAAGATTCTAAGAAATCTATATTTTTTAAAAAGAAGTATTTATAGATTGTTGTTTAAAACAGTTGTGCTTACTTCTTGAAGTAGAAATACAATATTTTTCCCTTCTCTACAATTTTTTGTTATTGAATTTGAAATTATTTTTATTGACAGAAAAAAAAATTGTACTTTAATGTATTTTTTTCTTTGGTGAGTTTCCATAAAGTTTAGCTAATGGCACTGCTGGTCTAATTATTTTGTCATCTGTACAAAGAATTTCACTCTCCAGGGAAATTTCCTTTATGTTCACAGTTTCAATTCTATTGGCCAATAACCTGTGAAAAAGCATGAGACTAGACCTCCTTGCTTGATATTTTATTTCACAAAGCTCTAACCCTATAACAACTTAGGTCAAAATGTGACCCTCTGTATATATGGGAGTTGTCGCTATTAAGACTGTAAAAGTGAGAACATGCCAACATTTCCAGCCTAAAGAAAGTATATTAGCAGCCCCACCTTCAGTAAAGCCTTTGCTAGTCCTTTCTCTGACAGAGGTTCTATGAGAGATTTCCCCTCCTATTATTTCTAAGAAGTGTCTTAGAGAATCTTTTCCCAGCATGCCTTGTTTTCCCTGAAGCTGTGACTAGATTTGAAGGCTGAGAGCACAAGAGGTGGTACCTGTCTGAGCTGCTCTCCCACCTCCACTTCTGCCCTGTGATTTCTCTATCTGAAAAATGTAAATGGGGCCCCAAATATAAGATCCAGGGATAGGTGTGAAGAAAATGGTAATTATGAGGTGCCTAGTGCTATGATATTAAACTTATCATTTCTCCTCAGGCAATGTGAAGCATAATTAATAGAGTCACCAAAAAGAAAAGGAAAGTGAAATTAGTTTTTCTTTCTGTTTTTGATGCTCCAGATAAAGGAAAAAAGAGGAAGAATTAAGTGTGCAAGCAATGATATTTCAATGGGCCACCCTTTCTCTAAAGAACTGTAAATTCTGTTTTAGTAGCCATAAAACTGCTAGAGAAGGGACTGGAAATCACATGTTCTCATTGAATGTGTCTGTTCAGCATAGGCTAGATTTCCTTCCTTATAAATATTATTCAGTTGGGATTTCTCTCCCAAGACACAAATTAGGTATCTGCCCGGTATATATTTAAGTAAGATTTGAATAAATCAAGCAAGACTGCCTGGTATGCAAATGTTATTTCATCTCTGGCATGGCCAGATATTTTCAATAGGTATAATTTTTTTTTTAAAAATCAGTCCATTTAGTGCATATATGGAACAGCATAATTATTGAGGCAGATCATAATTCTTGTCAAAGAACCATTAGAATCTCCACTCAGTCCACTTAGGAGGAATTGCAAGTTTTCTAAAATACTTCATAAAACAAGATGTAGCAACGTATTTTCCTAAAATTGGCAGGATAATAGCCTATATTTTAAGAATGAGTGGTCATTCCTGTGGGGAAATTTATATTTAAAAAAAAAGAAATCATAACTTGGAGCACTATAGTTTATGGTATAATAACATGCTTACCCAAATGTTGATAAGATCTATAATCAAACTATTTAATTGAGTAAACATATTTTTAGCAAGAGTTGCATAAGCTATGGTTGCACAACAACTCTGCAGGCGTGACTCTGCTGGAAAATGATAAATTGAAAGGGTTTGTTTCTCTCAAGCTAGCACATTGACTGTTGGAGTCCATATTTGACATCCTTTCTTACACCCATTTAGCTACATACTTCAAACCACCTGTATTTTCCCAACATCCCTCCTGCCAGCAGCACCTGAAAGAATAACTCTCATAAGGCAAAATATTCTCCGACTGTCACATATCATTAGCATAATAATCTTCCATATATAATTATTTTTCCCGTTAGCAAGCTCCCTGAGTCTTTCTCCCTCTTAGTCTTATATAAATTTTTAAACAAATAAAATAAACCACTACTGATTCATATATTATTAGTGAAAGGCTTTCATCTGCTGTTTTTGTTTTGTCTCTGAATCATTCTCTTTTTTTCCCTCTTTCTTTTTCTCTCATTGTTCCTCAACTTTGGAAGTTAATCATCTCCAGAGCAGATAGATAGATAGATGCTTCTCTAATCAGAAATGTAGGTTCGAGATAGAACCAAACAGCCTCTGAATAGGCAAGCTCAAAACTGCTTTTGAAAGCTTCATCACGGAAAATGTAATCAAACTTAGCTTACCCCAAATTGATTTAAGTTGCAGCCTAAGGGCCAACCTTTGACCAGGCCAGCATTCACACTCGCATCGATTCTGCCTGCAATCGAATTACTCAGGCAATTCTGTGCACTTTCAGCTCTAGCCCTGGAGTGCAAATGGCCAATTTGGGAAGCAACTAGGTTGTGCTTGAAATTTACAGGAAGATTTTCTCATACATTCCTGGGAAAAGACAGGCATACTTTTAAAAATATTCTTAGTCACAAAATGAACTACCCAAAAGATATTTTATTTGTTTTTATGTTTGTTTTGTTTTGGAGAAACTTTGCTTTTCCCAAGGAATTTCTAATGTCTTTGAAAAGATGACATTTTGTACTAAACTCACCAGTATGTGTGCTAAAATTGAGATGAAGTGAAAATTTAATGAAAAATAAGGTGATACAATAATCTGCTCTTGGAGAAAGGAAATATTACATTGCGTTTTATAATTCTAGAAGCAGAAATTTAAAAACAAACTTGTTTACTGTGGTGGTAGCAAAGGAACTTTCTTCCTAAAATTATATTCTGTGACATCACCTCCTACCCTTCCTTTCAAAAATATTTCATGATTGGTATTAAGAAACATTACAGATTTTCTTCTAAGGCAGACTTTTGTTATGTATTTCTGTTTCTCATATTTAGCTCATTATACTGTATACAAGTTGTATATCATCTCCCCTACTCACAAAACTCCTTTTAGTTCAACATAAACCTTCCTATCTTTATGCATTTATTTTACATACTTATACAATAGATTCCATTTGTTACCTTGCAAAAACTTCCCCATGTTTCTATTCAGGCTTATTACATAATACTTTGGTGGCTTCACTGTTTATATATGTAGTACAATGTTGGTAGCTGAAATGAATTTTTATCACAAAATTTACAAATAGTAATAAATTATAGAATACATTTTATTGTAAATTCCATATAATCAATTTCTTCTCATAGAATGCTTTCAGTTTTTTTTTGCCAAAATCTCGTATATGTAGCCAGCCTATGGCTGCAATTCAATCATGATTTAACAAGTGGAGCTGTATTATTATAATATTCTAAGTATCATTCTGACATAAAAATGGGTTGGTGTTTTCATTTATTATAATACAGTAAAAGTAACTCTTTTGTTGAAATAAGTAATAATTTTGGAATCCCGAAAGAAAATTCTGTTATTTTTTTGGCACTATTTACAATTTAATGGCTACAGACATGACATATATTTTAATGTTTAATATCCTTTAACATTTATCTATCATTTTTCTTAAGTCTAGATAATCAACAGCAACAACAAAAATAGCTCAACCCCCAATTTGGATCACTTGACAGATCTCATTGTGTCACTGGTATCATTGGTCACATTATGGCAGATTTTAAGGTACCAAGGGATGTTACTGAATACAGGTTGGAAAAATATCTACAGAATGACACCATGGTGTAATATTTTTATAATAGAGACATAATGCAAAAGCTCTAAAATCATACATAACAGTAAAACTGTAGTAAAATACTTTTGAAATTATGTTTTCAGTAGTTATTACATCTGTTTTTCATAGAACAACAATGTCCATGTTTAGCAAACTGCTGGCAAAAGTCTTTCAAAAATAAAAATTGACTCTCATGACCTGGTAGAAGGCAGTTTCAGTGTGCTACTATCTACCTCAGCGGACATAAGGAAAACTTGGCTTCTCCATGTGCAAATAGTGTAATTCTAGGCAGATTACGTAAGCTCTCCGATCTTCAGTTTGGCCCTGTAAAATGAAGTTAGTTATACCTTGCTTACACTTCCCTGGTGGCTCAGAAGGTAAAGCATCTGTCTACAATGCAGGAGACCTGGGTTCGATCCCTGGGTTGGGAAGATTCCCTGGAGAAGGAAATGACAACCCACTCCAGTACTCTTGCCTAGAAAATCCCATGGACAGAGGAGCTTGGTACAGGCTACTGTCCATGAGGTTGCAAAGAGTCGGGCACGACTGAGTGACTTCACTTCACTATACCTTGCTTATATGGATGAGGAAGTACTATCAGCCATCCATATCTATGGTCTTTATATCCATGGATTCAACCAACCATGAACTGAAAATTTGTGTTTGTTTTTTTTTAATTCCAGAAAGTTCCAAAAAAGCAAAACATGAATTTGTCATGCTACCAGCAACTATATAATATTTACATTGTGTTAGGCATTGCAAGTAATTCAGAGATGATTTAAAGTATACAGGAAATTGTATATAGATTATATCCAAGTACTTATTTAGTTGTTAAGTCATGTCTGACTCTTTGTGACCCCATGGACTGTAGCCTGCCAAGCTCCTCTGTCCATGGGATTTCCCAGGCACAAATACTGGAGTGGGTGGCCATTTCCTTCTCCAGGTGATCTTCCCAACCCAAAGATCAAACAGGCATATTCTTTACCATTGAGCTACCAGGGAAGCCCCATATACAAGTACTATAGTGTTTTCTATAAGAGACTTGAGCATCTGTGGCTTTTGGTATCTGTGGGGAGTCCTGGAACCAATAGCCAACAGATATGGATAAGATATGTGTAAAGCACTTGGTCCATGGTAGGGATTCTTACATTAATTGCCCTCCTTTTCCTCCTATATTACTTTAGTCCCCCTCATTGTATCTATAACTTCCTTAACTTTACTGTAAGGCAGCAATTATTTGATTCAGAATCTCCAAATCCATAGAGTGACCCTGATACAATGGGATTCTGTCTATGACAAGCTCATCCATGTATGTCAATATCCACACGTGCAGCATTTCTTGTTTACATTTGCCACAATGTAGTAATGCATTTCCTCTTAAAATGGACTGTCACTATGCATTTTCTTATCCCACGCTAGTATTTAAGCAACGTTTTAATCCAAAGTTGTGAGTCCTCAGGAAATGCTTATCTTATAATGTTTTAATCCTGTGAAGCCAGAGAGAAAAAAATATAATACCCTGTGAGAAAAGTTTAAGTGTCTTGTGTTAACATCACAATAGGTTGCAGATCCAATGTCACTCTCCTCCAATCTGGCCACAGTCAGGGGAGGAGTACATATTTTGAAGTAGGTGGAATCAATTATCTTCCATATCAGCACTCCCACGAAAAAAAAAAAGAAAAATCTTAATTTTTTTTTTGTTTGTTTTCTCATTGCTACCTATTTAAATCAAGATCCTTGGTATGGGAAGATCCCCTGGAGAAGGAAATGGCAACCCACTCCAGTATTCTTGTCTGGAAAACCCCATGGATGGAGGAACCTGGAGGGCTACAGTCCATGGGGTCGCGAAGAGTCAGACATGACCGAGCAACACACACACACACACACACACACACTATAGTTTGTAAGCTGCACAGTTTGGGACAGAAGATTAATCAGTGATGCCATAATTTTAAAACTTGAATGTTTCTTCATTTATTAATCTATTGACCAGCGAAATGCCTAATCTTCCTGTGCTGGTTGGAAATACAAAGGTGAGCTAACAAGACTCCTATTGATTCTTAACCTTTTGAAGACTGCTCTTTTGAAGGGGAGTTAGGGACACAAGCAATTACCACACAGTATGGTCAATTTCTAGAGATAAGAGAGAGAATGATGAACATGAATGAATAAAAGAAATCTCATATGACTGAAGAACAGAGGACAATTAGAGGTAAAGTACACAGACATGAGGATAGAAAGACGGATGCTAACTTGTGAATAGCCTTGTAAGCAAAAGCTACTTGCTTTAGTCTCTCATAAAAGTGTCATCAGCCAAAAACATTTTTTCTTATTCTTCTGATAGCTTTTAAAATGTGAGTACTATAAATACTAAATAATACTAAATAATGTTTATTTATTATTTATAATAAAATTTGATTTTATTTATAATTATTTATTTAAATTATTTAATATTTATTAACTGGAATATAGTGATACTTTGGTTCTTAAGATATCTCATGATGCCTGTGAAACCACCTCAGTTGCTAAGATAAACACAATGTGTGGTCTGCCTATCAATCCCTCTGCCACTTCTGGCACTCCTCAGACACGTATGCTACTCATTTATCACTTCCATGTTTCTAGAAAATCATGATATAAAATGTGCCAATTTTATTTAAAGGAAGAGCAATTACTTCACTCTGTTGATCTATTAAACTGATCAAATAGTAAAATAATTAGTACTGAACCATTTAATGAGATATTTAACCTTTTTCTAATATATACTCCTCTAACCTTTCTTTTTTCTAGTACACTCTTAATCTATTCAATAATGCATACTATAATTGTTCAGTCTAATCTCCTTTTCATTCCAATTATACAGGATGTTGGAAAAAAAAAAAAAAAACTCTCCAAAGAAATTTTGGTGCAAAATCTTTATCACTGAATAATGTGATAAATTTAAATACTCTCGCCGCTGAAGTAACCCATAGAGAACTTTCCTATATACATTTATAACACCTTGTCTTCCAATTACAGAATCACTTGACTAGTAATGTCATGGTAACAGCTAAGAGATAAACACTAAAAATTATTTCCAAGTCCTGAAAAACAGGTCATAAAGACAGTTTTATGAATTTAGTGATAGTCTGTTCTAGTCAGTGAAATATTTGGCATAGTTTGTACTTTCTCCAGTCCCACACAAAAGAAGAGTTAAGCCCTCTGGGATAACTTGCATGTGTTTTTCCTTACATTCTTGGTTTTGTTCTGCTTTAGTTTTTAATAACCTATATCTCTAGTCCCAGTGTACCATCTTGTAATTGGTTAGGGAGGAACCTGGTGTAGTTCAGCACAAATCCAGCCCCAATGTTAAGCTAAGTCGCGTCCGACTCTGTGCGACCACATAGACAGCAGCAGCCCAGCAGGCTCCCCTGTCCCTGGGATTCTCCAGGCAAGAACACTGGAGGGGGTTGCCATTTCCTTCTCCAATGCATGAAAGTGAAAAGTGAAAGTGAAGTCGCTCAGTTGTGTCTGACTCTTAGCGACCCCATGGACTGCAACCTACCAGGCTCCTCTGTCCATGGGATTTTCTAGGCAAGAGTACTGGAGTGAGTTGCCATTGCCTTCTCCGCCATGTGAGATGAGTCTAACTTTTAACAGTTTTTAAAAAGGCTACATTATATTTTTGTTGTTACTGCTGTTTTTGACAGAGCAAAATACAGGAAAGTGACAACTTTAGATGGAGAATACTTTCAGGCTGGAAACTGGGCTAATTACCACTTAGATGAAAAACAAACAAAAAATTGGAACCTATTATAATGTATGAAAATAACTCTTATAGCAATACATGTGTGTGTGTGTGTGTATAATAGACCTAGACTAAAAATCACCTAATATTGATTTCTTCATGACCATCATTGTGTGTATCGTTTGTAACTGACCCATTCTAAAAGGCTATCATATAAGCAGTCAGTTATGTCTTGTTTATGTTTGTTACTTCAAAGGAGCTTAGATGTTTCTCCAGCATTGTTGATAGCTTGTTGATGGTTGGAGCCATGCCATAGGCTGCACAGCCATGCCAGAAGCCACAGGTGATCCTTTAAAGCAGTAAAATCCTGACACTTGTTATTTAAAATGACCTTTGAAAATGAAATGCCTAAAACAAAGGTCTAAAAACAAAAGCAGATTATTTTATCTACCCTATACTTCATCCTAAAATTATGTTGAAACCATCTATCAGAAGGGCAATATTCTAAAATCTAACATCATTTTTGGTCCATTAGTATTAAAATCCTATGAAACTTGTAAAGAACTGACACAAAATTTTTAAATCTGTAAATAACTTGCTAGATAATTTTTCTAAAGCATCTGTGCTGGTTAGAATTAGAAACAGTTGTGAGTGACAAAACCTAAAATAATGACTTAAAATACTATTTTATTTCTCTCTTACATGGAAGCCTGCAATAGATAGTCCAGGGCTAGAATAGCATCATATTATCCAGGACATAGACTCCTTGCTTGTTCTGCTTCATAGCATCCATTCCCAAGTCACTTGGTGATGTGAGGTATCCCCTCCAATTCACAGCATCACATTGGTACTTCAGGCTGTTGGAAGAATAGAAGAAAGGAGAACTCCTCTTTTCATTTATAAATGGTTCCCCAAGTCTGTGCACACTGCTTACGTGTTTTTGGATGTAAAAGTGGTGTTTTCTTTTTTAACATTTTTAATAAAAATATGTAAGATATATAAAATGATGATTTATATAGACATAGTGAAGTGCAACGGCACCCCACTCCAGCACTCTTGCCTGGCAAATCCCGTGGATGGAGGAGGCTGGTGGGCTACAGTCCATGGGGTCGCTAGGAGTCAGACACAACTGAGCAACTTCACTTTCACTTTTCACTTTCATGCATTGGAGAAGGAAATGGCAACCCACTCTAGTGTTCTTGCCTGGAGAGTCCCAGGAACGGGGGAGCCTGGTGGGCTGCCGTCTCTGGGGTCACACAGCGTCGGACACAACTAAAGCAACTTAGCAGCAGCAGCAATGAAGTGATTACTACAATCTAAATTATTAGATCTTTATCTCACATAGTGACCATCTTTTGTTTTGAGGAGAGAACCTGAAATCTACTCTCATAGCAAGTTTCCAGTGTTTGACACAGGATTATTAACCACAGTCATCATGCTGTGCAGTAGGTCTCTAGACATTCACCTTACATAGCCATGACTTTGTACCCTTTGGCCAGCATCTTCCTGTATCCCCCGCCTCCCTGTCCTCAGTAACCACCATTCTACTCCTTGCTTCTAAGTTTTTGATTTTTTTCAATTCCACATATACGTAGGATTATATCATTTTTTGTTTGTTTCTGTCTGGCTTATTTCATTTAGTATAGTATTCTTTGTTAGTAACAACTGAATGTTCTGCTCCCTCTCCCCCGGCAAAAAATGTTTTTCTTTTCTTATAGGAAAAGGATACAATGGATAATGAGGGACAACTAGCACTTTTTACCAGCATCAATCTCTTTGTGACCCAAATATCCAATCATGCCCTTCTTCCTACATCTACTAATACCAAAGGCAGAAGAACAATCTTCCATCATATGCTGACTCCAGCTGAGGTCTAGGATCTCTGAATGATACCTGGTCCTCTCTGTCAGTCTGAATGTGACATGACGTGGTCAGACAACCTTGAGATTAAAACAAATGTTTTCTGACACACACAAGTCCTGTATGGCATGTAAACCAGAACACTGTAGTAATACTCTTTCTAAGAAGAGGATGAAGGGAAAGCCACAGCAGCCACTTATCCGTAGCAATGATTCGATACTGCTAGTTAGAAGAAACCAGACTCCCTTTTCTGGCAATATTGTGTGTTGTCAGATAGATCACTGGGTAACTATGATTTCTTGTTCTAGGAAAAACTCCCTTGTTCTCTACGGCCCATGTCTTTTTCCTCTTGGAAAGTCTTTCTCAGACAGTAGGCTCCAGGACTACGCCTGAAGGAAGCATATCACAGGCTGACAGCTGATGCAGACTGAGGATAGAGAACTCACTTGAAGAGTTAAAAACTATAGTAGTAGACCAGGTTTGTGGCTTCTTTGGCAAAACAATTAGCTCAAAAATTTAGTAGGCTTCCAGCCTAGTGAATTTTGTTAGATACCTTAAAAAAATGTTTTTGGTAAAAAGAGTTTTGAATACCGACAGCATCAATCTGTTTACTATCATCTTTGTTCTCGCAGAGTCGGACACGACTGAGCGACTGAACTGAACTGAATTGAACTGAACTTGTTCTCTCCGTCAAACAGCACTTTACATCAAGGAGATCTGAAATGGCGGATTTAGTTGGAAAGACAATACCTTTGTGGGGTTGTCTGTCCTCTCAGAGTTCACAGATTTCCCAAGATAGAGCACTGTCTTCTTTCCTGTTAAGCCTGATGCCTTGTAACTACTTTACATTTTTAATTGGAGACAGAAGTGATTGGCTTTTCAATGTTGGAGAATATGTTACCAGCCTCTCCATTGGTTTAAATTGTAGGATACAACTAGCTCCTCCCTTAGCATAAATGTATCCCCTCCATCTCTGTAGACCAATTAGCACTATGCTGAGTACAGGTATCTGAAGTTGGGGGTAGTACAGGCAATATATGTTAGCTTTCTAAATTCTCCTATTATTGTCTATTCCTTGGAGATGACCATATTTATGGGTTTAGAGTCAGAAGGATTTCATATTATATGTTGAACAAATGGCTGTTCTCCAAAAGAGGCCATCATTTCAAAATAAGTCATCAACCCAAATGAATAGGGACCTGAAAATTATCAACATTAAGCTAAACCAGATATCATCTAAACAATTCATGTCATTTCAGTCCAGTAAAAATCAATTATCTTTGCCAAGTTAGGCATCATGAGTGCACAGAACATGGATACAACCCTTAATGTAGAATTAGAATGGGTAAGGAAAATACACTGAACTTACAATGAATACACTGAAAATACAATGAAGTAAACTTAATGAAGTTAAGAGAGAAAACTGTTTCTCAAGTCCTTGTGGCCAAAATAGAGCATATATTTATCAATATCATCAACAATCTAAGAAATGTGCTGATTCTTACTGTGGATATTGATCACAAAAGATTATGATGTGGACCCTGTCCCAAGGAACTAATGATCCACCAACTATTATCAACTACTTTATCTGCCTCCCCCTTTAATGAAGAAATCATTCTAGAAAGGAGAGGTAATAACTATTCTTTGGCATAACTAGTAACCATACCTAGTTAATAGTAGAACTAAAAATAAAAGAATTCAGTTCTCTTAGCACTTCACTTGTTTGCAACAGTGCTAAAAAAATGGTGAGGGGTGGTCAGAGAAATCTGTGTCAACTGTGAAGTGTCTGTAATTTTATTCTACTTATAAGCTAATGTTAACTTGCCACAGTATCATGGACGCTGGCAGAAGACACAGACTCCTGGATCAGAGATGTACTTTAGTCCTTGCAGCAAAAACAGTAGCCAGAGTCAGCATGTTTGCATTCATTCTCTGAGCCACAAATTCCCAGAGGAGCAACATGGATGACCTACATGGATGCTATTACATGCTGTGGCCTCTGTTTAAAGACAAGAACACTGAGCTTTAGGAACCAAGTATTTTATACTTGCTAGTAAACAAGCCTGCTCAGAATGAGACATTTCCTCATCCTACAAGAAGTGGCCTGACTAAAGAGCGTTTACTCTTTATTCTTTACTGTGGCCTTACATCCTTGCCATTCTCAAAAAATCGTGTGGTAATGGGAAATACCCTTGAAGGAATATCTCCCCCATAACCTCCAGAAATAGATAAAAATGGTGGATATATCCTTGAAAGTAGCATTTCTTAAATTGTATTGTGCACACAGATATACTGAGGACTTCGGTAAAATGCAGACTGATTCAGTGATTCTAGAGAAGAGGCTGTGGTTCTTAATTTCTTCAAGTTTCCAGGGATGCTAATGCTACTAGTCCATGGATCACGTATCATTAAGTCACAAGCTCCAGAGGATGTCTGGTTAGATCTGATAATGGCTTATTTAGTTCACCATAATCTAAATCCTGGTCTTCAGTTTTGAAGGTGTAGATAGTCTTTCTAGTTCACTGCCTAGGATTTAGTAGACTGTGAGGGACTCACTAAAAATGTATAGGAGACCACAACACATATTCTGAGTAGATCCCTGAACACTGGTTCATAAATTTACAAAAGAAATTGACTGGGATTGCAATGTTCATATCAGCATGATCAACTCACTTTGTTTCTAAATGAAGCTACATTAGAAGTCATATCGTGTCCATCAACAGATGAATGGATAAAGAAGATATGATATACACACACACACACACACACACACACACACACACACACACAATGGAATATTACTCAGCCATAGAAAAGAATGAATTTGAATCAGTTGTCACAAGGTAGATGAAACTCGGGCCTATTTTACGCAGAGTGAAGTCAGAAATAGAAAAACAAATATCATATGTTAATGCATATATATGGAATCTAGAAAAATAGTACTGATGAGCCTATTTTCAGGGAAGGAATGGAAATACAGATGTAGAAAACAGACTTGTGGACACAGTGGAGGAAGGAGAGGATAAGATGAACTGAGAAAGTAGCTTTGACATATATACATTATCAATGTGTAAAATAGATAACTAGTGGGAAGCTGCTATATAACACAGGCAGCCCAAGCTGGTGCTCTGTTGACCTAGAGGGGTGGGATGGGAAGGGCGAGGGAGGCTCAGGATGGAGGAGATTAGGGCTGATTCACTTTGTTGTATCGCAGAAACCAACACAACATCGTAAAACAATTACCTTCCATTAAAAAAAAAAAGAAAAACATTAAAAATCACATCATAATCAGAAGTTGCTCTATTAATTCTTCATGAGGAATTACTGTCTGAGAACACAAAATACTTAAAATCTGTAATATCAACCATTCTCTCCCTGTAGCCAGACCTACACAGGACAGTAAATCACCATCAGCAGGTTGTTTGCTGAGCATAGAATCAGAACAAGGGGAGATAAATAAATCAAACAATAAATGGCATTAGTCTAAAATCAACATTGCTTCATTCATCTCACAAAAAATGGGAACGGGAGAAAATATGCATGAAGTTCAACAATTCTGCTCCCTTTTCTCTGAGCGGTAGACATCCCATCCATCTCCAAACACTTCCCCTAACCCCCAATCTCGGTTGACCTCTGTGACTTTCCTTTGTGTAGACAGGCAACTAAGCAAATCCTAGATCTCTACTTCCTTCCCTTTATAGTAATACATTTTTTGCTTAGATGTGTTAATATATTCAATCAGGTTTTTGTCAAGTTTTATTTACTGTATAATCTTTTTGTCTTAAAAGGTAATTTTGCATATACCTGTTTTAATCTGTTCCTTTCATAATTTAACTCTCAGAGGACAACCTGATTTCCCTTATTTTCAGTTCTGCAGCTGAGATGGAGGCATAGCCCAGGCAATTCAGTCCAAGTTCAGACAATTATCTTATTGCTTATTTCTGCATCAGATTATTTAGTGACCCTGTAAGGGTAAACAAATACTCTCAAATAAAAAAAATTAAATAAGCTTTTCCTACTCATTTTACTTTAGGAAAGTTGCCATTGTAAGCCACATGCATGAGTTGTCCTACCTCAGTTGAACCACATCAAATATTGTGCAATATTCCTATAAAGTCTAAGACTAAAAAAATAACAGTCTAAGACTAATCCAGGAAGAACCTGTATATACTTAGTAAATGTATCTACAACCTGGTTCTACGAAAATGCTTCAGTGTTTTGTATATGTACATCATAAACACTATAGCCAAACTCTCTACACACAAATATACCATGTTTCATTGGAAAGCACTGCTTTTTTTAGCCCACTATATAAAAATTAAAATATCCTTTTTCTACAGAAACAATATTTATTCACCTTTTCATTGTTAAATATGTACTCTGTGCCTGCTGTGCATTAATTGATGAATGCAATGACAGTAAGGCAGACACAGCCCCAATCTTCTAGAAACATATCATCTGTGATGGATATAAACATGTTATCAGACACATATGATGCTCAAGGGTCAGCATGACCTTCTGAAGAAATTGATATGTAGCCTGAAGAATGAGGCAAAAAGGAGACTAGAAGACTTCAGATGAAACAGTATGTATAAATTCCCAAGATCTGGGAAATCCCAGATAGGTTCACAAAAGTCCATTTAATCTATAGTTTACTTAAAATGGAACCACAGATTGATTAAGACAAGGGGAAGGGAAAATACTTAGTTGTTGAATCCTAGCTGTAAAGGCTGTAAGAGTCCTAAAAGATCATCTTATCATTTTATCTAACCCCTAATATTTTGGTTAGGGAAATTGATACCCAGTAATGAGTCCCTGAGAGTTGATGGCACATCCCAGATCAGAAGCCACATCACCTGATTCTCTCTACAGACATTGCCTCAAGGACAGGATTAAGTATACAATGGAATATGCCTATTCTGTTAGGCATAATTTGTACAGTAGTATTCAGACTCCTAACTTAAGATGACATGCATTTTAGTATCATACTTTAGACTAGGAAACTTTAATTTGCATGTTCTTATGTGAGCACATGTATGTATGGGATAAGTTTAATTTTAAGTTAAATTGCAAGTAACAGATGCCTGATAAACATTGTCATCAGCTTGTTTTGCTTGTGTGACTGAAAGTCTAGAGTTAAGTAAACTAGCCCATGATGTTGGCACTATTATGTAAACAGGGACCAAACTATCATCCTTCTACCTCTCTCTGGTATAGCCTTGTTATCTCATTTGCACAAGAAGGCAAATGTCACTCCCGCAGCAAAACTATGTTCCAAATAAGAAAGGAAGGGAATAGGATGGCTGAATCTGCTATCTTTTGAGGAACTTGTCTAGAAGTTCTACATGTGCTTCTTTGCATAACCACTCTACTTGTAAGGAAATCTGGAAAATACAGTTTGTTTCTTAGGTCAACCCATTGCTTCCCCAGTAGAATCAGATCTTAAAGTCTAAATCAGAAATACAGCCTGGGATTTAGAAGAGGTTGCTTCTTTTCCTGGGTTAACTATTTCCTTGATTTGTGACTTTGAGCAAGTTACCCCATGTCTGTGAAATTCATTCTCCTCGTTCATGAAATGGAGTGGAATTAAATGAATATATTTAGTTTTGAAAGTTTCAATAAACTAAGCAGTTTCCTCTGATTATTGTAGCTGACCTTTTTACCCAGAATTCCATCATGAAGAAACCTAAAGTAAAAGTAGGCTCAGGCCCGTGTGTAGAGATTTTGCTCTCTGCTGTAACTCTTACACCTTTACCCAGGAGAGACAGTGAGACATAGGACAGATACAAACAAGGCAGATAAAAACAGATTGGGCTGGCAAGTTTTCTGATTTTACAGTGCATCTCACACCTCTGGATGTATTTGACTGGTGGAGATAGCTGCAGAAGCCTCAACTAAACCTTTTAACACTGCAGATTGCCCTCAGGAAATGTGGCATGAGTACCCAGATGTCTGAGCTCTGTCCATTCATGTAATCACAATCTACTTGGGTCTCACTTTCATAGAGATAGTTGTTTATTTCTAGATAGCACTCTCTTTATTGCCCTCTGAGATAACATATAAAGATAAACTCATATTTTATTCCTTATACATCTTTTTGCTAGTTCAGCAAACTTCCTAATTTCAACCTCATACTGCTTCTATTCTTTTTTTTAAATTTTATTTATTATTTTAGATTTTTTTATTTTTTAAATATAAATTTATTTTAATTGGAGGCTAATTACTTTACAATATTGTATTCTTAACATACAATACCCCATACCCATTTAAACAGACCCACAAATTTCCTAAACAAGAGGGAGAGCCACTATGTGACTTTCTACGTGGGAAGGAGATGCTTCCAGCAAAGGAGGACTGTCTATAAAACCCTTTTGTGCGCTGAGAACTTGGTCTCTGGAAGTTTCCTTTAGTCCTAGTTTCCTTCAGGGCCACTTTCTTTGCTAGTCATCCAGGAACTAAAAATTGCTTTTAAGGTAATCTTATCAAACCAATCAAAATGGTCATTCTTTTTCAAGTTTTCATTGATTACCCTTCTAGGGTCCCTTTGAAGATGTAACAAACCAAAAGCAAGGTGCCATATCTATTCATGTATTCGAATCTAGTATAATGAGAGGTGCCATCAGGCATTTATTCACTGATGCCTACACATTTGTGAAATAAACTTGAACACATAGATGTATTTAAATGAACATGTATGTGTGCTATAGAGAGCTTCTGGACCTCAAGTGTACATGTCTGGCGCCTATGCTGGAAATCAATGCTTAAGCAAGAGTTTGAAGTGGTATAAAATGCCCAGCAATCAGCAGCACCAGATGCTTTGCTTTACTTGATAGTGAGAAAGGAATTAATGTGCAGGGTACTGGTATTTAACATATTATCTCCTGTTCAGAATCCTGAAGATAATTGTGTGTTATGAGCTTGTGCTCTCCTCAGACAAAGAAGCCCTTTGAAATAGCAATGATGATGAAGTGGTCTTGGTCTGAACAGAGCCTTGTATTACTGTTGTGTACTTATTCTCTTCCCTAGGAGCAATTAAAACTTCCCAGAACCTCAACAGCCTGCTTTCTGCCTTTGTTTAGACTTGCTGTAAGTCACAAGCCTAACGGGCACTTTTAGTAGTTGTGATTAAGAATAAGGAATGAGATCAGAGAGGTCACAAATGCTTAGATGGTTTGTTAGAGTTGTAAATTCTAAAGAACAAATCTCAACAGCTAAATAAAGCCTATATGAACCCAGAAATCATCAGTGTTCTAATATAGGGACAAAAGCTGATGCCCAGCCTTAATTTGAAAAATTAAAAAGCTCCAAAATGTGGACTCAATATGGTAATAATTTGCATTACAAGAGTTGTCTCTCACCCCTGCCCCACTGCAGGTTTGTACTGGAGATCAAATGAAAATTAGCTATGATATAGGCAAGGCATGGGCTTCCAAGGTGTCTCAGTGGTAAAGAATCTGCCTGCCAAGCAGGAGACTTGGGGTCGATCCTGGGTCTCAAAGATTCCGTGGAGGAGGAAATGGCAACCCATTCCAGTATTCCCTATTAGGAAATCCTGGGAAATCCCATGGACAGAGGAGCCTGGTGGGCTATGAAACATGCCACGCCATGCTCAGTCCCTTCTGTCCATGGGGGTCACAGAGGAGTCAGACACGACTTAGTGACTAAACAGCAATAAGAGGCAAGTCATATTAATTTGTAGCAGTTTCATACCCTTGACTTTTGAAAAATGAATTTTCTAAGTGTACTTTGAAAGTATCAGCTTTGTGTATCATCTCAAATTTCAGATTTTGAAATATTTTTATTGTTTTGGTTGCTATTAGTCTTGCATGTTTTGGTCAATTATTGTGTTTGACCTAAATCATAACAAAATTAATTTGGTCAATCATACAGAAAACAACTATTTATTTTTTAAAATGGTAAATTCATGATGCTAACTCAGACTCTGATTAACAATAGATGTACTGTGCTCCAGGGAATTATGAGAATAGTCATATTGATTAAATAATGTGATGGCATCTTTCCTAAATATGCCTTGTGAAGTACCTAAACACGTGGCAGTTCATCCATATTGATTTTCAGAAAACTCTAAATAAGTCTGTCCCAAACTATATTCATGATTAAAAAGGAACTAATAGTAAAATGCTGTTTTAGGATAAAACATATCCCACTTCTAATAGGAATTTTCACATGGTATATGAATTCTTCAGCCATTAATTGTTTAATTCAAGGTTCAAAATGAAAACTTCTGTTATTTCTTGACATATCATCAGTTTAATCTGGCAGTTAACTAACATACTAAGAATAAAATAGATATCAGGAAACTGTCTTTTTCTGTGAATGTGAAACAGTAAACAAAAATACACAAGTACAACAACTATTACAATTGCAAAAACTTTGGACTAAGCCATTAGCTATAAAGGAAATGCTTTATTAACTCTAGTCTTTCAATTGGTTAAATCTTATGAACAAGTTAGCTAGTTTTCCCTTGGGACTACAATGATTTGTTCTATAAAATTTAATCATTATGCCTTTATGCATTAAAAAGAAAGAGATATATGAAATACAGTCATATTCAGAACTTTTTAAAGTAGTAATAATAAGTACCCAGCATAAACAAATTTTATATGTCGTGTTAAAGAAAAATTTTACTCTGCAGCATAAAATAATTTGATGACTGAACGTATGCATTTACAAGTAAGAAAAGTATTTACACTACAAAGATTTCATACGGTATTTGTTACCTGAAAGATAACTACTGGGTAGGAGTTATATGTCACTTTCCAACCATACCGACCCATACATTACTCAGATTAACGTATAAAAGCTAGTAGGAAAAAAAAAAAGGTATATTGAAACCCCCAATGAGTTATGCATAGTCTTAGGCAGGAAGGATAAATATCAAGTTCTGTGAGAGTACCAGTAGCATTGAGATACAAATGTACCTATGCGCCACTTGTCAAAGAAAGGATCTCATGTAAAAAATACAACCCAAAAGACTTCCCGGACAGACAAGTTATTAAGACTCTGGGCATCCCACTACAGGAGGCACAGATTCCCTCCCTTGTCAGGGAAGCACAGTCCTGTATGCCACGCAGCACAGCCAAAAAAAAAAAAAAAAAAAAAAAAAAAAAATTGTTTAATCTAAAACTATAATAATAACAAATTAGAAGCAGCTTGTTGTTTTAAAAGAAAAACTACTAAACTGTTCTCTTCCAGAATCTCTGTAAAACATATCTGCCCTGGGAAAGCTCCTATGTGTGTCAACAGATTATGAAAAACAACAGAGTATAGCATTGTCCAAATGATAGTAAACACTTAAAAACACTTTATCTGATCTTTAAAACTTTCTTGCATAGAAACTTTTTTTCCCCATTTTTTCAGAAAACTAAGGCATGAAGAGATTAAGTAAATAGTCCAGAGTCACAGAAATAATTAGTGGCAGTTATGAAGCTGGAATCTTGCTTTGTAAAAATTAGTACTTGCTACACTATAACCACCACCACTGGAGAAGAAACAGCCTGTGCCTAAGCAAGAACAGGGAGGATGAAATGACCACATTGGTGAGAAACATGTGTGTCTGAACTGTTTGAGGGTCATGGGAAACAGGTTCAAGTCACCAGTTTATAGCTCATCTGGGAAGAAAATTCCTCAGTGGTTCCACGTGGAATGATGCTTTCTGTCTACTTTGGCTAAGGCGACACACTGCAGTTCTCTCTCAAAGTAACCCAAATAAAATCTGCACACCAGATATTTGTTATCGCCACTCTGCACTCAGGGAGTGCAAGAACCATGTGTATCCCCATACATAGTAAGTGTGATTTTAAAAACCTTGAAATGATCATCTGGATCATTGTTGAAAATTGTCTTAAGAATGTGGAAAAGTTATCAAATTATTTATTCCCACAAAAACAATAATAAATCTCTTTATTTCTCTCTGAAATGCACTAAACCACATACTAATTACTCAAATATATATTTTTTCTTTCCTTCCTTCTTCCAAGATGTACTGGCTCACATTCTCTCTTCCTCCTTTCCTTTTTTTTCTTTCAGCCCCTCATTTTACCACCAGACAATTAATTTTTTTTTCTAGTTCCTTTCTTCTGTGAAGTGATTTAGTTATTTATCTAAAATCCTAAAATGTATACAATATCTTTGACAAGAGATAACAAACTCCTCTTGCCTCTAAGAAACATTATGTGTGTGCATATATATAAAATGTACATATATATGCACACATACATATACATATATGAATTATATATAATTCTAAATATAGTATATGTGCATATATGTAGATATGTAAAACATGCTATATATATATATCTAACATACTATGTATATGTGTACACACACATAATAAAACCATATTTTTATACTTTTATTTTGGGGTGTTCATTCACATTCCTACTTATATGTTTTTAATTTACCATTGGAAAGCTTATTTCCAGCACTGGATTCATCACTCAGTAACCTCAATAAGTATTTGACTAACAAAGAACAAATTACTTATTTTCTGAATTTGCTCATCTGGAATATGCGAATGACTCTAAGCTTCTCGGGGACTCCTGAAAACCTAGCCTTGTTCCTGCTCTCCCAGGTTTTCTCCTTGGGTTCTAGAGAATCATTTATGGGTAAAAGAATAGAACCAGTGGTATAAAGGCTAAACATTTAGCAGAAATGATTCTCCAGTAGAGCTCAGCATACTGAGGGGCTTGGAGTCTCAGCTGTAGAATGCATATTCCCTGTCAAGGAAGCTTGAAGAGGCTTTTAACCTGCTCATTTCATAAACAGGTTAATAAGATGATTTCTCTAAAGCAATCAAAGAAATCAGTAATCTAACTGACAATAAACAGAAACGCCTGGTCGATTCATGTTGATGTATGGCAGAAGCCATCACAATATTGTAAAGTAATTATCTTCTAATTAAAAATAATTTTTAAAGTGCCTTTTCATTTAATACACAGTTTGGTTGAATGAGTGGGATGGAAATATTATCATTTGATGAATCTTTGAATTAATATACTCTGCATATGCTGATATACTTTATTATCAGTGAACAGTGACAGACATCAATTATAATGTGAAATCTAGAATGAATAGCACAGAAAACTGTGAATTCCTATATCTCTCCATTATGTGAAAATCAAATGGTGATGGAGCAGTTGCAGTTCACCTGAATTTTATTCTGAGCATCAAAAAGCAGAAAAGCAGCTACATATAAACAATCACTACTGGAAAATATAAGTAACTATGAAAAAAAATCACAGATGATTGGGTTAAAGTATAGGTAATAGCAAATACTTATCAATTCCTATATCATTTCTGTCTTTTCTGGGAAAATATATTTTTAGAACAATCTTACCTCCAGTCATTTCTCTAATACTTAGCTACTACATTCATAGCAGAATCTAAATAAGAAATACATTTTGAAATTGCACAGAACTCTGCAATACCTGATAAATTTTATCTCAAGTTGTTAGTTTGGGAATATAACAGAAGTAGGGACAAAAGGGTGAAGAAAATACAACAAAAACAAAAAAAAAATAATGTTGGCTGGTTGGCACTTCTCTAAACAAAACTGAGACATTTTCCTTTCTTTATTTTAGTCTCATATTGTCCTCAAGGAATCAGAAAGGTTTTTCTAGACCCCTAATGCTTAATCCTTTTTTGTGCACCTTACTGTATGCTCTACTTCTGTGTCAGTAGCAGTTAAAAAGTTTTTATGTAATAGTAGAATGATTATTTTACATTTATAATTGAAAATCTGATTTAAAAGAGAAAGTTGTGGGCTAAACCACAGTTTTAGGATATTAGCAACAAGGCATCACTAAACATTTCCTTAGCCCAGGGAGACCATGCCTGTGCATTCCACTTCCCATAACATCAAATATAGGATGTCGAGTCCATGGCCACTATGATCTTTTCAGATGGCCTGCAATATGGTGATGTGGTACCTACACGGGGTAAAAAGAGTCAAGAAGGGATATAGACATCTCTTGCTCCATCTTGGATCAGCCTTGTGCAGTAGACTGATGAGTCTTAGGAAAGACAAAGTGGAGTTCCCTTCTGCAGGCAGGACTGGAGATTACCTGGCTTCTGACTGGGTTGCAGGTATTTCGAAAGCAGGGCTCTCCACTGGCAAGAAGGCAGGTGCAGTTGTTTTCCTGATCCCTCTAAACTTGCCCTTTACTGTTGTCTCCAGAGTCTACTCTCCTGACATTTCCTAAACCACTTTCTATCCATCCCGCATAACCATTCTTTGACAATACCCAAAGTGTTGCCAAGAACCCCACTTCTCCAGCTAATCTGCCCCCTCATGGCCCCTAGTAGCATTCTGTCTTTTTCAGTAAAGTCAACTTCTACTTCATCCATCATATTCATTTTCCATCATAAGCTTTCCTAAAGCTTATGTGCTATTTCTTTTTCTGTCTGTCTATGTACCTGGTGATGAAACTGAATAGTCAGCTGGCACTCTCAGCATGTTCCTTGTCTGAATGCCAATACTTGTTGCTCTGTCCTATTTTGAGGACCTGAGTTCTTGATGAGGAAATATGCTCTGCACAGAGACCAATACCATGTCAGCAATCATAGGGAGAAATACTTATTTTCCTTGCTAAGCAAATAGCTTATTACTGAAAACCACTAAGAGCTGAGAGAAGTCTGTATATAAGAAATGGCTTGAATCATATCACTCTTAGATAGGCTTACCCTATTATATGTATACATAGAAGCATGCACAAGCACACAAACTCCAGCTGTTTTTTTTTTTTTTTTTCCTTTTATTTTGAATATGCCTCCTCTGGCAACCCCAAGCCAAGGATTAAATCAAGTAGTATCTCAGTGGGAATCTGATCCAGCCCTGTTTCCGGCTGGAATTCACACAAAGGCTCAAAGCAGTGGGAGCATGGCTTCCTTCCAGGAATCATCAGGGACTGTTTTCTTTACTAGTATTTTATTCTACCTGGTTACTTCTCAATAAATGGACTGTTGACTGGTACAAGAAGAGACTCTCAGTATTGGTTCTTCACCTGAAAATAGTATGCAAGATTTATTTGATTCTCTTATGATTTCTAATTGACAGGTACTCTTAGCATATCCTTAGAGGTAATGTAATATATAGTAGAAATGGATGAACCCCACAGTGAGACTCAGAAGACCTAGATTTTAACCAAAGCCCTGCAGTAGGAAAGCTTGGAAAGTCACCTTAAGGTTTCAGGTTGTGGGATAAGATTATCTCTAAATCCCTTTCTAGCTATCAGTCAATGATTATATGATCTGTGAGTTCCAGTTTTATCCTTGTGGGACATAGTTATAAATAGCCTAACATATACACACATTATTTGTTGCCTTGGCAGTTTTATGAAAATTATTGTTCCGGAATCAAAAAAACTTAGTTATTCATAAAATTTTACTGCAAAAGAGGCATTTGATTAAATTTTTCAGGTTTTTTTTTTTTCCCCCCAGTGTCTAGAGTACATCTTTTTACTTGTGAGCACTAAGGGAGGAGAGGAAGATAGATAGCGGGGGCACTGGGTTTTGAATTGTAGAAAACTAAAGTGTTAAAGAAACAGAACTTTCCTTTTTCTCTGTTTTCAGAGGAAAAAAATGAAAGCAAATGAAGATGACAGAGGGAGAAATAAAACCTGGTGGATTCATTAGTTATTGTGTATATGGCTTTGTTATTGTTTAGTCACTAAGTCCTGTCCGGCTTTTTTGCAGCCCCATGAACTGTAGCCCACCAGGGTTCTCTGTCCATGGAAATTCCCAGGCAAGAATATAGGAGTGGGTTGCCATTTCCTTCTCCAAGTGATCTTCCCCATCCAGGGATCAAACCGCATCTCCTGCACTGGCAGGAGGATTCTTTGCCACTGAGCCACCTGGGAAGCGCCGGGAGGTGCACAATGGCAGGTTCAATCCTGGGTTGGGAAGATCACCTGGAGAAGGAAATGGCAACCCACTCCAGTATTCTTGACTGGAGAATCCCATGGACAGAGGAGCCTAATGGGTTACAGTCTGTGGGGTCAAAAGAGTCATATACCACTGAGCTACTGAGTATACACATACGATTTTGTGGAATTTATGAGACCTGGTACCAAGTTCACTAATTCTTAGATTTTGGAAACAAAAGTTATGGCTGTTTGATGATTGTGTTGGATGATGTACATACAGGCCCTAGCAAGGAGCCAGTCATCCTAGAGCAGTTCTTCCTGAACTTTCAAGTTCATGCAGATCACCTGGGAATCTTGATGAAATGTAGATTCTAACTCAGTGGGTCTAACTTTAAGTTGGAGCCTAAAACTCTACATTTCTAAAAGCTCCCAGATAATAGCAAAACTTTGAGTAACAAGGGTACAGATTTTTAATAAATACAGACTGCCTTTGCCCTTCATCTTTCCCCTGCAATAAGAAGTACTTATTTACTTTGAAATGATAGATTGGAAGGTTGGTTTTGGTTGTTTTGAGTTTCGTTTTTTTCTGATCAGTATGCCTGTTTTGTATCATAGTCATCTGTCACCTATAGTCAGGACAAAGGACACCAGCAGTGTATCATTTTCAAGTCATCTCATGTCAACCTGCTGGGACAAGTTCCCCAAACTTTCACTCAGCTCTGTGATCCTTTCTGTCTTTCAGCCACTGCTGCCAGCTCTCAAACGCTAAAAATTATTGATTAAAGTCATCTCTCTCTTTTACACTAGAAAAACAAGTGTTCTCAGTAAAATTCTTTGCCTCTGCTTGTTTCAAACTTCCTTCTGTTGAGAAAATATAACAACAACAAAAAACACTCTTGCTCTTCCAGGCTTGTGGTTTTAATTTTTTTTTTTTTAATTTTTTCTGTTTCTCCAAGTGACAGCAAAAGGACTAGCAACAATTTACTTGACTTTCTAGCTCTTTCAGTAAATAATAGAAGGCAATTTACTCTCCTTCTGTGTGATTGGAGCATATTTTAAATTATCCATTTAAGCTGGGTCTGTAATTAAAATTACGTGGGCATTTAGGACATTATTCTGCAACAAATGCTCTGTGGGCTTTCTTTGATCTAGCTCATAGAGTCCAGATGCAAAGCAGCATAAAAACATTGAGGGAAAAATCAACCATAACTTGGGTTCATATACTGATCAAGTTATTTGCTAGCTCTTAGGCAAAAGCCATAGATATGTCTTTCCAGGAGATTAAGTTTCTCCCAGAGTCAGCAAGAAACTTGGAATCTTCTCTTACTGCACGTAAATGGAAGGCAGTCCTATTTGTCCCAGTATGTTGATAGAGCAATAGCTTCTTAAAAATAAACAGCAAACAAAGAAATATATGCCTGTGAGAGATTCTATGATTTTTTTATAAATATTCTCTTCCCACCTGATGATAGGATTACACATCTCTACCATTTCCAGATGATGTGCAAGTTTCCCTCCCATTGGTATCAAGTGGTTGTTGCTTTGGCCAATGAAATAGCAGAATCTGTGTGCCCCCTATATGCACAGAAGCCACAAGTACTATTAATAGTTCTGTCTCAGGCCCTCTGCCATGAGAAGGTCATGAGCCAAGTGAGAGCTATTCCTTGAACCTGGCCCTGAAATGAAGAAGACACATGGAGGAGGATTAGCTTTGCCATTGGCTTACAGTCAACAGATCACAGGGGGAAGAAATAAATCTTCTTGTCAGAGTCACTGAGATTTGAAGACTGTTAGCACAGCATAAGATGAAAAAGAAAAAGATGACCAGATCAGTGCCATGAAACCTATACAATTAATTTCAAGGGAAGAAGAATGATACCTCTCAACTACAGAACAAAAAATGAACAAAATAATCATATGATTGTCTATGGAAATTTTTAAAGGTTAAGAACTCAAAGGTCACATTCTGCCTTGTGCCTCAGGAGATCTATACTAGGAAAGATTTCCCTAGTATATATACTAGGGAAGGTGTTTATATTTTGCATGGATTCTTTTGCTGCTTACTTAGGAGTGCCTGTCTTGAACACTTGAGAGGAACATGACTGTGAGATGTATATGGGAAAATAAAAAACAGACTATTAATATTCTCATGGATGTAATGGGTATAATTGTAAGTGCTGCAATATATTTACTATTCTTGATTTAGAACCAAGAAAAATAACAAGGTAAACCTGAAGATTTACATGCAGTATCTTAAAAGAAGGAAATAAGATTTCTCTGTATTCTAGAGAAAATTCATTCTTTCTAATGGATGTCAACATAACAACAGAAAAGATAACAAAGCAGACTAAGATCTATGAGAAAATTTGTTATGATAATTACTTATATTATTAAAAAATTATTATATTTTATTAATATTATTTTGTCAGATAATCTATGTGATTTAATCATGATAATCTGAATCAAACCTTTGGCACCTACATTGTAACTAGAAAGCTTTTTAGTCACAAGGGAATAAAAAGAGCTTTAATAATTCATCTTTAATGTATCTTTATGCCTTCATTTTACTTCAGCCCACAAGCCAGTAGTGGAATAGATTCAAAAAAATGACCTCTAAATAAGGAAGTGTAATTACTCAGAGTCAAAAGTATGGTTAATCGTATGTTTTTTTAAACTCTAGCAAAAATGCAATTTAACAGTCTCCTACATCTCAGTGATTCATGAATGCTATATTTATGCATATTCATGAAAGAAAGGCATAAAAATAATACTTTGTCACTTTTTCCCCTCATTTTGATGTAGGCAGAACAGATACTAAAATGACACCTAAGCCATCTGTTCATCTGAAAACTCTAGAACTCCACGTGAGTGGCCACACAGTACCCTGATGATCTGTGCTTTCAGGATTCATGGTTGCCTTTAGCTATTTGGACACAAAAGCTGGAGAAATAACAATATCAAAATTTGGGACCCTAAACATTTTATCAAATTACTGTTTGCTTTTAATAGCTATTTTCATTACACTAAATGTTTACAGTTATCACTCAAATTTGACTTAAGGTTAGTGTTTTATAAATTCAGTTGAGCACATAATTTTATCCAGAAAGACTTTTATTAAGAAAGGCTCTTCTGTTTATCCCCAGAAAGTAAAAGACATTTGAACTAGTGAGTATAGAATTAAAAAAAAAAAAAAAAAAAAGACAAAACAAAAGCCCTTTAAGTAATGTGACCATGTGATTTATCATCTAATTTGAAAAACTTTTTAGAGTAAAGGTGTTCCTACTAAACATTATCTAAGGATTGTCCTAGGCAAACCAGGAGGTATAGTCATACTGGCTGTATGAAGAACTGGAATATAAATGCTGAATCAAAATTAACACAACCATTGACCTGTGTCAGAAGTTTGTTTTAATTGGGTTCCTGGGAAACTTCTTACATTCATTCAACCACTTTACTGACTATGAAGAAAAGGAGGCTGTCAAGAAAGGGGGGCTGTCAAGACAGGGCTTAGTGAAACTGAGTTGCCTGCTGATGGCTTTGACGATGGACAAAATGTGTTAAAGACTTTATGGATGGTGTGTTATTTATTCCTTACTACAGCATAATGACATAGTTTCTCTATTTTACAAACCATAAAATTGAGTTTTAGAGATATTCAATAACTTGTCCAACTCCATTCATCTAGTGTCAAGTGGAGCCTGACTCAAACTCAGTTGTATCCAGTTAGCAAATAAAGCTATTGAGAATTTTCCCCTTAGGTCCAGGATTTATCAGACTAGAAGGCAAAAGTCAGGCGAATCTTCCTACTTCAGAGAAGAGAATGAATATCTAGCTCACTCTTTTATATAGCATCAAATCCATCCTCAGATTAGCAGCTATTAGAGTCTTGGCTTGTCCTATGTGAGACACAGAATCTTGGGTTTGAGAGCTAAAGGTAATTCTAATCACTTCTACTGAAATCCAATGTAGTCTAGTGGACAAAAGGTGGAATTTGTGCTCAAACAAACTTGTTGATAATTGTTGGGTGACTTTGGGAAAACTATTCTGCCTCTCAAAGTCCTAGTGTTCCCATCTGGTAGTATTTACCTTACAGAATTGAAAGAACCACAGTAAATTAGATTAGCTCTATGGTGGAAAACTATGCAATGCCTGAAACATATTAAAATCATGTATGCTGCTGCTAAGTCTCTTCAGTCGTGTCCGACTCTGTGCGACCCCATAGACGACAGCCCACCAGGCTCCCCCATCCCTGGGATTCTCCAGGCAAGAACACTGGAGTGGATTGCCATTTCCTTCTCCAATGCATGAAAGTGAAAAGTGAAAGTGAAGTCGCTCAGTCTTGTCGTATAGAGAATGTTAATTTTATTACTTCTCCTTACTGATAGTAGTGAAAGGCTTCAACATAGATAATGGGAAGGGAAAGAAATTTGAAAAAGAAGATCTGGGTTTAAGTCCTACTTCTGTTTGTCAGCTATTTAGCCTGGAGATAATCTCTGAGACTCAATTGCCTCACCTTTGAGTGAATATTATAATAATAGATTCCCTTAATATTGCTCAGGATCATTGTAAATTACACATGAAAGTTCTTTATAAAGGTATAAAAAACTTTATAAAAGTTCTTTATAAAAATATAAAAAGAACTTTTAAAAGTTCTTTGCAAATATGCACACAAAAGTTATGTATAAATAATGATTCCAAATATAGTTCTTATCATTGTCCCCTTCATCATCACCGCATCTTCTTTGTGACTAGGACAATAGCTTTTACAGTAACTGTAGTTGTTAACTGTGAACACTGGACTTCAAGAGAAACTGATACATTGGTCTTCAGAAAACAGTTTGAGAATCACTTAGTAGAATACCACTGAGTGGCAACCCACTCGTGTATTCTTGCCTGGTTAATCCCATGGACAGAGGAATCTGGAAGGCTACAGTCGATGAGGTTGCAAAGAATTGGGAAAGAGGGAGTGGTAGAACTAAAGTTCAAAATGCAGGTTTAAACAGAATTAGGGAGTCTTTAAAGATCTGAAAGACATTTGGAATCCCTGAAGGTTTTTTGCCAGAGTGGTGACATGCACTGTGTTGGGACAGGAGATAGTAGCATGGAAATGTGTACACATTTGATGGTGTTTCCTGAGTAATAACTCCACTGCCAACAGTGGGGTCTATCCAGAGCCAATAACAGTTCTACCTGGCAAGAACTTCAGATACATATCCTAGGAATTTGATAAAAAACTTGACGTGTTATTTTGTTGTTGTTGGCTTCAGAATACTTCGCTGGGAACTTTTGTGATGATGGAACTATTCTGCATGTATTGGGACAGTGGACATATGACTCTGTTTTTGTCAAAGCCCATAAAAGTATATGCCATAAAAAGTGAACTTATTGCATGCAAATTTAGAAAACCAAACAGGATGTTGAGAAAGCCCAAGATAGAACACAGACTATGACAAATGAATCTAACTGTGTAACAAATGAATCATATAACCACACTGAAACACGTGAGGAGGAAAGGAGCTGATCTGAGGAACTTCATAAAATTATCTTTTGATTTGATACTGTCAGGCTAAAGATAAAAATGAACTGTACTCAAGCTGGTAAATTTATTTCTCATGAGATTATGGTTAGCATTCTAAAACTAATATGACATATATACTAGGGTTGAACAAGTAAGTAAATGTATTAGACTAGAGACAGCTTTCACATTAGCTAAGAAAATAATTACAAATAAGCAAAAACAAAAGGCTAGAATGAACAATGTGGTAGTTTATTGGATTGGAGATACCGATATGAACTTGTTTTGATTTTAATACACACAGAAATAGATACAGGAAAAAATATAGATATATATTCCCTTGCACTGCCTTCTCAAATGCCAAGAGCAGTTAGTGGCAAGCACATGTATTGAGAGCACCCAGATCTAGGTTCCTGATACCATTCTCCAATAAAAGAGTGCAGGCATCCTTGGATAACTGGCTGATTCTAGGACGGGCAGGTAAAATGCAAGGTGAACCTGGAACATTTTGTGGTACCAAGATATAAGGAAGTGAATTTAAAAAACGGATGAGTGACGTTGAAGAACATGACCAAGACTGGGACAATTTTGAGCTACAAAATAAATGTTGATAGTACTGAGCTATAACTAAAAATAAAATTAGTATCCATTATTCATACTGATAAAATAAATGATTTAATACATAAATGAAGGGGAAGAAGTAATCCTCCCTTACAGAAGAATTCCAATTAGTCAGTTTAAGAATGAGAGAAATACAAAACCACTGTCAGAGCACCACAGTAATAACTGTTCCAGGTATGGTCTATGGATGTTAAAATAAGGGGAAATTTTAAAAAAGAAAGAAGATATCTGCATATCCTCAAAATATTTCCCACCAATAACTGTAGTGATTTTAACATATGTCCACAAATTATTTGATACCCACCCCCCAGAAGTGGAGCTTAATTCTTCTCCCCTTTGCTACAAGGGAATCCCTGGTAGCTCAGATGGAAAAGAATCTGCCTATTATGAGGAAAACCACATAAGGTTTTCCATAAGGTTCCATCCTTGGAGTGAGCTACAGCAAAAGAATGAAGTATAAAAAGGAAAAACAGTAACTTTACATTGGAGAAACATCATAGAAATTGTCATATCAAACTATAGTTAACCAGTAAAAAGACATATTGATAAAATACTCCCCCAATATGATAGGGAAAGAAGGGCATATCAGTTCTGTGGGTTTCTTCCCCAAAATATATAAATCTAAATTGGTGGACATCCTGCAAAACATATCAATCAGTGAATCTGAGTGTAAAGATAAAAAAAAAGAAGAACCAAATGCATACTGCAGACTGGAGGAGGCTAAAGAGACAAGAGAAGAAAATGCAATAGGGTACCCTGGATTGGATCTTATAATAGGAAAGGATATTAGTGGAAAAAGTGGGAAAATCTGAATACAATCTATAGTTTACTTAATGATATACCATTGTTAATATCCAAGTATTGATAATTTTGTTCATAACATCACTATAAACAAAGCTAGTGCAGGTGATGGAATTCCAGTTTAGCTATTTTGAATCTTAAAAGATTCAAAGTGCTGCATTCAACATGCCAGCTAATTTGGAAAACTCAGCAATGGCCACAGAACTGGAAAAGGTCAGATTTCATTCCAATCCCCAAAAAGGCAATGCCAAAGAATGCTCAAATACCATACAGTTGCACTCATCTCACACTCTAGCAAGTTCAGTTCAGTTCAGTCCAGTCGCTCAGTCGAATCTGACTGATAGCAACCCCACAGACTGCAGCATGCCAGGCTTATCTGTAAATCACCAACTCCTGAAGCTTACTTAAACTCATGTCCATTGAGTTGGTGATGCCATCCAACCATCTAATCCTCTGTCGTCACCTTCTCCTCTCACCTTCAATCTTGTCCTGCATCAGTGTCTTTACGAATGATTCAGTTCTTCACATCAGGTGGCCAAAGTATTGGAGTTTCACCTTTAGCATCAGTCCTTCCAAAGAATATTCAGGACTGATTTCTTTTAGGATGAACTAGTTGGATCTCCTTGCAGTCCAAGGGACTGTCAAGAGTCTTCTCCCAACACCACCATTCAAAAGCGTCAATTCTTTGGCACTCAGCTTTCTTTATATTCCAACTCTCACATCCATACATGACTACTGGAAAAACCATAGCTTTGACTAGAAAGACTGTTGTGGCAAATTAATGTTCCTGCTTTCTAATATGCTGTCTAGGTTAATCATAACTTTTCTTCCAAGGAGCAAGTTGCTTTTAATTTCATGGCTGCAGTCACTATCTGCAGTGATTTTGGAGCCCAGGAAAATAAAGTGTGTGACTGTTTTCATTATTTCCCCATCTATTTGCTATTAAGTGATGGGACCAGATGCCATGATCTTTGTTTTTTGAATGCTGAGTTTTAAGCCAACTTTTGCACTTTTCTCTTTCATTTTCATCAAGAGGCTTTTTAGTTCTACCTCGCTTTCTGCCATAAGTATTGTTTCATCTGCATATCTGAGGTTATTGATATTTCCCCCAGAAATCTTGATTCCAGCTAGGGCTTCGTCCAGCCCAGCATTGTGCATAAAACACACTGCATACAAGTTAAATAAGCATGTGACAAAATACAGCCTTGATGTACTCCTTTCCCGATTTGGAACCAGTCTGTTGTTCCATGTCCAGTTATAACTGCTGCTTCTTGACCTGCATACAGACTTCTTAGGAGGCAGGTCAGGTGATCCACACAGTCAAAGGCTTTGGTGTAGTCAATAAAGCAGAAGTAGATGTTTTTCTGGAACTCTCTCAACTTTTGATGATCCAGCAGATGTTGGCAATTTGATCTCTGGTTCCTCGGCCTTTTCTAAAACCAGCTTGAACATATGGAAGTTCATGGTTTATGTACTGTTGAAGCATGGCTTAGAGAATTTTGAACATCACTTTGCTAGCATGTGAGATGAGTGCAATTGTGCAGTAGTTTGAGCATTCTTTGGCATTGCTTTTCTTTGGGATTGGAATGAAAACTGACCTGTGGCCACTGCTGAGCTTTCCAAATTTGCTGGCATATTGAGTGCAGCACTTTCACAGCATCATCTTTTAGGATTTGAAATAGCTCAACTGGTATTCCATCTCCTCCACTAGCTTTGTTTGAAGTGATACTTCCTAAGGCCCACTTGACTATGCATTCCAGAATGTCTGTCTCTAGGTGAGTGATCACACCATTGTGGTTATCTGGGTCATGAAGTCTTTTTGTATAGTTCCAAGTATTCTTTACATCTCTTATTAATATCCACTGCTTCTGTTGAGTCAATACCATTTCTGTCCTATATTGGGCCCAACTTTGCATGAAATGTTCCCTTAGTATCTCTCATTTCTTGAAGAGATTTCTAGTCTTTTCCATTCTATTGTTTTCCTCTATTTCTTTGCATTGATCACTGAGGAAGGCTTTCTTGTCTCTCCTTTCTATTCTCTGGAACTCTGCATTCAAATGGGTATATCTTTTCTTTTCTCCTTTGTGTTTTGCTTCTCTTCTTTTCACAGCTATTTGTAAGGCCTCCTCAGACAACCATTTTGCTTTTTTGCATTTCTTTTTCTTGGGGATGGTCTTAATCACTGCTTCCTGTGCCTTGTCACAAACCTCCATCCATAGTTCTTCAGGCACTCTATCAGATCTAATCCCTTAAATCTAATTGTTACCTCCACTCTATAATTGTAAGAGATTTGATTTAGGTCATACCTGAATAATCTAGTGATTTCCCCTACTTTCTGCAATTTAAATCTGAATTTGGCAATAAGGAGTTCATGATCTGAGCCACTGTCAGCTCCCAGTCCTTTTTTTTTTTTTTTGGCGGCTATATAGAGCTTCTCCATCTTTGGCTGCAAAGAATATAATCAATATGATTTCAGTGTTGACCATCTGGTGATGTCCATGTGTAAAGTCTTCTCTTGTGTTGTTGGAAGAGTGTGTTTGCTATGATCAGTGCATTCTCTTGGCAAAACTCTATTCTGTACTCCAAGGCTAAATTTGCCTCTTACTCCAGGTATTTCTTGACTTCCTACTTCCTACAAAATCTTCAAGTCAGGCTTCAACAGTACATGAACCATGAACTTCTAATATTCAAGCTGGATTTAGAAAAGGCAGAGGAACCAGAGATCAAACTGCCAACATCCGCTAGATCACTGAAAAAGCAAGGGAGTTCCAGAAAAACTTCTACGTTGCTTTATTGACTAAGCCAAAGCCTTTGACTGCGTGGATCACAAAAAACTCTGGAAATTTCTTAAAGAGATGGGAATACCAGACCACCTGACATACTCCTGAGAAATCTATATGCAGGTCAGGAAGCAACAGTTAGAACTGTTCATGGAACAACAGACTGGTTCTAAATCTGGAAAGGTGTACATCAAGGCTGTATATTGTCACCTTGCTAATTTAACGTATATGCAAAGTACATCATTTTCAGTGCTAGGCTGGATGAAGCCCAAGGTGGAATCAAGATTTCTGGGAGAAATATCAGTAATCTCAGATATGCAGATGACAGCACCCTTATGTCAGAAAGAGAAGAAGAACTCGAGCCTCTTGATGGAAGTGAAAGAAGAGAGTGAAAAATTTGGCTTAAAACTCAACATTCAGAAAATGAAGATCATGGCATCCTGTCCTATCAATTCATGGCAAATAGGTGGAGAAACAATGGAAACAATGAGAGACTTTGTTTTCCTGGGTTCCAAAGTCACTGCAGATGGTGACTGCAGCCATGAAATTAAAAGCCACTTGCTCCTTGGAAGAAAAGTTATGATTAACCTAGACAGCATATTAGAAAGCAGGGATATTACTTTGCCAGCAAAGGTCCATCTAGTCAAAGCTATGGTTTTTCCAGTAGTCATGTATAGATGTGAGAGTTGTACTATAAAGAAAGCTGAGCACTGAAGACTTGATGCTTTTGAACTGTGGTGTCAAAGAAGACTCTTGAGAATCCCTTGGACTTCAAGGAGTCAAACCAGGCAATCCTAAGGAAATCAGTCCTGAATATTCATTGGAAGGACTGATGCTGAAGCTGAAACTGCAGTTTTTTGAACACCTGATGCAAAGAACTGACTCATTTGAAAAGAGTCTGATGCTGGGAAAGATTGAAGATGGGAGGAGAAGGGGATGACAGAGGATTAGATGGTTGGATGGTGTCACCAACTCGATGGACATAATTTTGATCAACCTCCCAGAGTTGGTGATGGACAGGAAAGCCTGGCATGCTGCAGTCTATTAGGTTGCAGAGAGTCAGACATGACTGAGAAACTGAACTGAACTGATTAATAATTTTATTGTTTATATTTATATTTAAAGAAGAAGATCGCTCAGTCGTGTCCGACTTCTTGCGACCCCATGGACTGTAGCCTACCAGGCTCCTCTGTCCATGGGATTTTCCAGGTAAGAATACTGGAGTGTATTGTCGTTTCCTTCTCCAGGGACCTTCCTGACCCAGGGATTGAACCCTGGTCTCCCACATTGTGGACAGACGCTTAACCGTCTGAGCCACCAGGGAAGTCTGATAATTGCATAAGATTTTAATTTTAGAGGAAGATAGGTGAAAAGTATATGGGGACTCTCTGTTCTATTATCCCTCTATACATCTAAAATTAAAAGTTAAAAAATTATATCAAAATAAAGACTTTGCCTTATTAATAATGTTGAACAAATTAATTTATCCAATGGAATTAAGCAATTGGAAACACTAGAAATATTTTTTTAATACTTGCTTTCTTCCTCACACTGATTTATTTTCTCCAAGTGTCTGATGTAATTTTCAGAGCATTTTGAACCTGCCATTCCCTCTCTCCCATACCACCTCCAGCCAGCATTTATCTGGAATCGTAGCTCAGATGGTAAAAAGCATCTGCCTACAATGCGAGAGACTTGAGTTTGATCCCTGGATTGGGAAGATCCCCTGCAGAAGGAAATGGCAGCCCACTCCAGTATTGTTGCCTGGAAAATCCCATGGACAGAGGAGCCTGGCAGGTTGCAGTCCACGGGGTGGCAAAGAGTCGGACACGACTGAGCAACTTCACTTTTACTTTTCACTTTCCCAAGCTTTACCACACTCAAAAATCAGCAATTCCAAACTCTCACCAATACCAACTCAGGATTTACTCTCCTGCTTTCCTATCTCACCCACTTATTTTGTGCAATTCTCTAGGTGGTTGTTTCTCAGATAAGCCTTCCCAAAGGCTGCATTTTCCATAAAGATATGTGAAAGATAAACTATACCTTCCTTAAGGAACTAATTTTTTTAACTGCAAGCTATTAGGCTTTATAGAATGTAGATGCCTGTGGTGGAGGAAAGTCTGAATCCCTCAAATCAAACTATAGAATATTTCTAAAGCCATTCCAACTCACAGCCTTCCTAATTTAAGGGTTTCTCGTCCTTTGCCAAATGTGCTTTCCACATTCCTAATCATTTCATGCAAAATAAAAATTAGACATCTGTTGAGATATTTTCAATTCTCTATTTTACACATCTGTTGTTCTGTGACCCTTCTTATTAGGAAGATTTGTCACCATATGTAGTCATAAAAAGACAGGAGAAATAGGTTAATTGAATATTTATGTGTAACTTCAAAACAGAATATATACTCCTCCCTTCCATGGTTTTCACTTTGGGAATATAATTTTCCCTCTCTTTCCTTTGGGTTTCATCTTTCCTGAGTGGAGTTGTGTGAGTATGTGTTTATTAACTTCTGTGTGTAAGTAGAAAATATATAAAATTCATATCAAAACATTGTCACCAAGAGGATAGAATAGTAACTTGTTGTACATAGGTTCTTTTTCTTAGAACTGCATATATAACCAAGACAGTATGTGCAACGGGATTCATACATTATCATGATAAATGCTTCTGAAATTGCCGAGTAAGCCAAGGAATTTAATTTGACATAATGGTCATATTGTTTCAATTTTTCAGATAGTAAAGAAATTTGTTTCCATTCACTGACAGAGCTATGTGCAACCTCTCTCTTCAGCACATGCTTCCCATTTTCTGTCTAGCCAATTTTTGACTAGGTAATAAGTACATTGTCTCAGACATAAGAATTTCAGATATATTACATGGAAATATGAGTTCTAGGCTTCAAATGCTAAAATCTATCAGGGAAACCCCTGTTTTCAGTGCCATGTAGAGACTGCTATTGTGCATTAAGTTTTGATAAATCTGGCTCTCAGAATTCATCTAGAAACTATTTTATTTTCATTTAAAGAGAAGAGGTTTAGCAACTGATGTCTTATAGTACATTAAATAATATTCTCTAGAGAACAAACGTATAGAAGAACCAAGAGGGGAGGAGGGGGTGAGGTGAATTGGGATTGACAAATATATATACTACAATGTATAAAATAGATAACTAATGAGAACTTACTGTATAACACAAGGAACTCTATTCAATGTTCTGTGGTGACTTAAATGAGAATGAAATCCAAAAACAGGAAATATATATATATATATATATATATATATATAGCTTATTTGCTTTGTTTTTCTGTTTGTGGCAGAAAATAACACAACATTGTAAAGCAACTATACTCCAATAATTTTTTTAATATTATCTAAATAGGTATGTCAAGTTCAGGACTTTGTACCGTCTTTTATAATCTAGTTATATCAAGTATAAGATGATCTATAGTCATTATATAACACTGTAGAAAAATACCACTTACTAAATATACAGGCTGATATTTAAGAACATTATCAGATAGAAACCTAAACAGAAACTTGGAAAAATTTCTCAAGGATCTTTTCCTCAAACCTATGTATTATTAATAGCCCATTGAAGGTGAAGGACACTTGAAGATATTTCCAATCCATAGGGTTACAAAGAGCAATGAAGGAACACTAGAAGAGATTTTTATCTGTTCAAAGATAGAGTGCAAACAGTCTTACCAAAGAATATTTATCTTCTCTCAGTGAATCTTTGCTCACTTCATTTTCTTAAATAACCTATGAAAGGAATAGAATTTGACAAAATATTAAACTTTGAACATTGACTGGCTGTTTCTATATTCTGTGTATACTTAGCTAGAGTCATCAAATTTTCACTCTTGGTCACTATTTAGAGTAGCAGGTTAAGTTTCTCCGTCCTTTACGGAGTGAACATATGTATGGTACCTTTAGCTATATATCTTTTGCAAACAGTAAACATTCTAAAGGGGCTTCCCAGGTGGGTCAGTGGTGAAGAATCTGCCTGCCAATGCAGAAGTCGCAGAAGATGTGGGTTGGATCCTTGGATTGGGAAAATCCCCTGAAGAAGGAAATGGCAACTCACTCCAGGATTCTTGTCTGTATTATCCTATGGACAGGAGCCCGGGGGCTATAATCCAGGGAGTTGCAAAGGTTGGGAAATGACTACACATACACACAGACATTCTAAAAACACTATGCTTATGTTTCAGATAACATTATGAACCAAGACTCAGAAAGAAAATTCTCTTTCTCTGTCTAAGCCAGGGAGGGTGACTTGACATACAGACTTATTTCCTCTTCTCTTCCCTGGCAGACATTGCTAATCAGCCTTGATCTTTTTTGCTACTTAGCTAATTACAGCCTCCAAATACCCACTACCAATCAGTCATGATTGACATGTAAGAAGTACCTATTTGCTTAGAGACATCTGAGAATGACTAGCTATTTAAACTGGGATATGATGTAAAATATATGTGATCTGTAATTTGGGACTAAGCGGAGATCAGAGCAGCCATAACTACAGCTTCTCAATTCATTACTTCCAAAGTTAGTAATGCCTTCTCAAATTCTGTTCCAAGTGGCTGCTTCCCATCTATCAGAGGAAAAGGAATCCTTTGAAAGAGTTGCCCTTACAGGAGGGATGGAGAAAATCAAAACTGTCGAGTACTTTGGGGTACTTGTTTTTGACTGGCGATACTGAAAAGATCTTGAGCTTAGAGATCTTGATTTCCTGGATTTGTTGTGCTAAAGCTGCCTCTTTAAATACCCCAGCTGCTCTCATTGCAGCCTTCTAGCAGGCTCTACATGCAGGGCATCTTTGGTTCTGTAACCTGGCAAGTGAAATCCAGAGGGGAAAAAATTCAGGAGCTTGATGCTCAAAGTGATTCTCTAATCAACAGAATTAAGAAATTCAGCCTCAAGGTTTTCTTGTAGGGTGTCTAAATCTTTTACCAGGAAAAAGAAGAGAATAGGGCTCTCTGAAAAAGTACTGTCCCAGAATAGATTTAATACCCTATGCTGAATTTCTTGGAACTTGGGGGCAATAATAGGATGCAGAGAGTGAAAACCCCAATATAATAGATGATTTTCTGGCTGCAAACTCTTCACCTTTTGAACAATTAAGTGACTCATTCTTCCTTAAAACAGAAACTCTTTATCTTGGAAGCTGAACACCCCCTGATAATTAAATGGCCTCTGCTAGCTGACATATACTGAGAGAATAATAAGATTCTTTGATTTTCATATTAGTATTTCATTTTAAAAAATATTATCTCTAATTAGCAACTTAATATTGTCTAATTAGCAAAATAATATGACCCACAATTAGCTCTTGATTGATGTCTGTCTCATTTATACTTCATTAAGGCCCAGTTTTTCAATAATAGAAAAACCAATATTAAAAATATATATATATTTTAGGGTTAAAAAGTTATTTAAACCATTTTATGTGCCTACTCTAGCATCTAATATGTCTGAAAAGCTTATAGATGAAAGTCAAACAGCAAAATTATTTTTATGCACAAAAGTATTCATTAAAGCAATGAATCTTCATTTAGCATGCTGATTTGATTGTTGCAATGTAAGTCCTTTTCTGCAAGCCAAATTTACAATTAAATATTACTTTTAAATCTTTTAAATGTTCTATAATGAAGATATTTGATACTAACCAAAGGTGAAGTGAAATGAAGTCACTCAGTCGTGTCCAACTCTTTGCAACCCCGTGGACTGTAGCCTACCAGGCTTCTCTGTCCATGGGATTCTCCAGGCAAGAATACTGGAGTGGGTTACCATTTCCTTCTCCAGGGGATCTTCCCAACCCAGGGATCGAACCCGGGTCTCCCACATCAGAGGCAGACGCTTTAACCTCTGAGCCACCAGGGAAGCCCAAAGGAAACATAAAGGATGGGAATTCTGTACCTAATTGAATGTAATTATTAGAAATATGTTCGTAATATATCTATACACTTAATTTTGATTTTAATAATATAACAATATGTTATTTTGAAAGCCATTAGCTATTAACTTTTTTTTTTTTGCATATTGGCTTCGTGTACAACCACAGTCTCAGGTAAAATTTTCAAAAACTATGCACAAACAGATGTGAACCCTTGTCTGTATTCCTAGAAAAGGATGGAAACTGTTATAGCAATATATTTCAGATGACTTACATCTCAGCTATGCCTTAAAAATATCTCCATTGTACCATTCCTTTTAAACCTTTTCATCTGAAAGGCTTATCTATGAGTCAGATTTCTGCTCTTATGACACATTCTGATAGTGTCTGGCCTACTTCTACGGCTTAAAGTGGGTTCATTAAAATGAAGTACATTAACATATAAGCCACAGACTGAAGATGAAATTGCCTTAAATAACTACCAAGGAAGTAGGTGTAAATGAAAACAGTTATAAGTTGAAAATTAATTCAGGCATTAATACTTTGATATCAGATGGATTCCAGGCTAGGCAATTAATTACTCATTCTGAAATGCTGGAAATAGCCTCATTATTTAAGGACATAGGAAAATGTACAAATGAGACAGGTCACTTAAAAAGAGGATAAGTATAAAATATAAGATGCAATGATATACATTGTTAGGAAAGGTGTTCTATGGGAGGAATGTACTTCAAAGGGTAATATCATTTCTGGATGGTGCATACTCAGTGAAAAATAATATGGAGAAAAGAAAAAAGTAGGAAATTGTGTAAGTATATGTATATTTCACAAGCTAACTTTATTCTTTTGTGGAAAATATAGAATGTAAATAAATGAAATCTGTGTTATAAAATGTTAAGAATAGAAATATAGTGTATGTCTCTATATCTAGGTCAAGTACAAAGAAACATCTTTTCCTAACAGTGCCAGTTTTCTATGTTGTAAAGGAATTGGAAAGTTTCAGTTCTGAAATTATCTGGAGAATATAAATAAAATCTATTTTTGCCTATTTATAATCAATGTAATTTAAGAAGAAGGAGGAGGAAACAGGGAGGAGGAGGGAAAGGAGAAGAAGGAAGGGGATGGAGAAGAAGAAGAAAGGATAAAAAGAAGAGGAAGAGGAAAAGAATGTATATATATATATATATATATATATATATATATATATATCTGTGATTAAAGGTACAGAAGTTTTCATACTTTTTGCACTTATTTTGCTTGTATACACATAAATGTAAATGAGTTCTTTTCAGGCTACAAATCCTTTTGGAATGAAGGAAAATGTATTTTAAAAAATTAGCTACAAAAGGAAGCTTTAAGGTTATTTGACCAGATGACCAATGAACTCTGTATTTGGTGTACATTCAAGTCAGTTGGAGGAACTGGAGCCTAGTACCGAAAAGGATTTTGAGACTGCCATTCTGGCCAGTAGAAATGAATGCCCTGATCGCTAAGTGGTGACTAGCATGTGTGGGAGCATGGAAACTCACATACTTGTTCTTTGCCCTGATTTAAATTTTTCATTCTATAGTCCATTAAAAATGGAATTTGTCTAGAATTTTAACCATGAGTAAGCACAGGAAAGGATAAGAACTCAGATCTCTTGATTTCTAGTCCTTTTCTTTTATATTACATAGTAATATATCTGAATATTCTTTGTGTACATATTTATATACTGTGAACTTCTGTTTGTGTTTATATGTGTATGGCAGTCTGAATATGCCTTTGAAATACTCAACTATTCAAGTAGTCTCTCATGCAATGTACAAGTTCTTGTTTTCATTTATTTGGAAATAGAGCAGATGATTAAAATTCCCTGAAATAAATAAAATTACAATTGATTTTTTCCTTCATTATTGTCTGTAATGAAATTTGGTTTATTTTCAGAAATTTCAATATTTACATTTTTTTAAGAAGATCATTGTGAAAGAATGCATGCTAAGTCATGTCCAACTCTTTGAGATGCTATGCCCATAGCCTACCAGGCTCCTCTGTCTATAGGATTTTTCAGGCAAGAATATTGGAGTGAGTTACCATGATCTTCTCTAGGGGATCTTCTTGACTGTGAAAGAATAAAGCTTGCATATTATAAAAGAGTAATGCTTACACGTTTGTTTTAAGGTAGGAGAAATTCCACTGGCAATCCATGTGGAGTTTGCAATGTTATTTCATTAAGTACTTATAAATAATATCTATAAAAATTCTCCTTCAGGATGTAAAATGTAGAGTCCCATGCTATGATATAGTAAATTTCTTTTATAATGCTGGTGTCTGAAACAACATAATGTCCATGATGTAGGTGTTCTAAGTTACATTCAGAGAGATGTATTATACACTTAAAATGGTTATTATGTAGGTAGGGCTGACTTCATAGCTTGCCCAGGTGTTATATTTCAAGATGCTAGAAAGGGAACAGTTTCCCTAAATCCTTGCCCACAAGCTGATTGTTACTCTCAGTACCACAAGTAGCTTTTCCATGGAAAAGTCTGGTCCAGTCTCTCCTATTAAGTGATTTGGATAAGGAGCTGAAAGTGGATGTCAGGAGATATCCTGTGAACACTGGTCTAGGCTGTATTCTCAGGAGCTAGAGGAGTAGTTGTCCATGAATATGTAATGTTTTGCATAGGAAGTAAGAATTTGGGAGCCATGTATCTCCCATGAGAATTTGGGATACATCTCATGTGGATATTTTATACCTGTGGTCACTGTGTTTCTGCACGAAGGGCTAGATTCAAGAAGAGTCAAGTCCACAACAGTAGACAGAGAAAAATTGAGTTAGAGGCAAAAATAAGTGTCATCTTCAGGATCCTGTGGAGCAGGTGTGAGTTAGAACCTGGAGAGGTCTCTTGAGGTAATGATGTTTCTAGGAAATGGAAACTCCAGGACTCAGGAGAGGAAGAAGGTCTTAAGGACATAACACAACAAGAGCCAGAGAGTTTCAACTTTAAAATGTTATGCCATTTATAGAGTAGCATGAGTGATGGAAAAAAAAAAATATCTGTGAAAGAGTCAAAAGGTAATATGGCAATGAAGAGAATGAAATGATCATAAATGGAGAAGTGAATATATGCTAAACTTGAGAGCTCCAGATAACACATGGTGGGCGATAAAAGATGGAGAAAACAAAAAACAAAAAACTGCAAAGACTAACTGACCTCTCTACCATTTGGCCTTTGACAGTAGAAGTGATTATCCTACAATGCTGCTAAATTTATGAAGGAGTGGCCAATTTATACTATACTTTAAGCTTACTATGTTACTATATAAATAAGGAAGGAAGTGTAGATCATTAGAAACTTCCTTATCACTCCTAAAGCATAATCAAGGGTCCTTTCTGGATTTTGGTCTATATGGTACTATGTAATTCATGTCACAAATAAGACATCTGTTTGACAGATTTCAACCAAAATTTACTGAACACTTGCTATGTACCTGGCGCTGCACTAGGAACTTGAGCTTTCAGTGGTGGTCAGATGCCGCGATGGTCCCTGTTGTCATTCACTTAGGGGACACAGAATAAATATCTGAAAGAATCCATGAAAGAATATTATGCAGACAGAATAGATATATTATGACCATCCACTTCCCTTCAATTAGTGTTGTTGTAAGCCAGGACTTCTCTCCTCCATATATAGTACTCAAGAGCATGAACTTTTAGTTTTAATAGGCCCAAACCACTTGTTAGGTAAATGGCCATGAAATATCACTTTACCTCTGTGTCCTGGTTTCTGCACATATGCAATGTCTGTTAAAAGAAATATTTTAGCAGGAATATTCTAGCAGAAGAACCTAGATCTGATTCTGTTCTCCTTCCAGGCATAGGGAATATTTAGGCAAGATTATGTGATTTGTTTTAACCAATGAAATTTTGAGCAACCATATGTGGGGCTTATATATCAAAACATCGAAGAAACTATGTTCAAAACTATGTTGTCTTTCCCTCTCAAGCTGACCAAGAACATTTGTGTTTTCCAAGCAGTAAAATAACATGACAGTTATCCTGATCTCTGAGGGAAATATAGATATGCATGTAGCAAGGCAATAAATATTATTCTAATTCCTTGAGATTTTAAAATTACTTCTTACCACAGCACTGCCTAATTTATTCTAGATTAGATGAAACATTTGTAGTGTTTAGCACAATGTCTCAGATACAGCAAACATTCAGTAAATGCTAGCCTTCACTCAAGATACAGACGGTTTCTCTGAAAATGCTTAGTTTATTTTCCTGGTGTTTAGGAGGCTGATGTTCTAGACATTTCTCTTGTATAAAAACTCTCTTATTCTTCGTATGGAGAAGCCATCAACTTCTCTCCACACAGACTCATATGAAATGACTAACTCCTTCTTTTATTTAAATCACTGTACGTTGACAATATTTGCTCTACCAGAGGGGCTCATGTTATTCAGCTCCACAAAGTCGCAAATAATATATATTTGAAAACAAGTGGTAGCTGATGTAAGCACCAGATGGCTCAAACATAAAATCAAGGGAGCTGCTTTTAGCTCTACCCCAGGGCTCTTAAAGCCGCCTTCTCAGTCCTCCTTTATATGTTGTAGTTTATTTCTGAAGTGACAATAAAATTGGGAGCAGCAGAATGGAAAGGAGCACCACAGCCTCGGCATGTTTTAACAATCTGCTATGCATATGAGATGAAACTTTGCCATCACCAGAATCAGCAACATCTTGACACATGATTCAAACGTCAAGAATATCCAAGAATGTAAGATGTCTTTGAAACAGTGACAAGAAGCTGAAGTCAAATCCAGATTGGAGTCCAATGCCTGACAGAATCTTGTCTTCTCTTTTCTGAAAGCTGATAAATATGGAGGGCACAGTTTTGACCTCGGGGGCTGGACCCCTAGGAAATCCATTTTAACAAACCTTTGCATTGGATGGCTGCATGGAGTGAATTTAGTGTGAAAATGTCTCAGAAAAGTGTTATGCCCTGAGAAGCACGAATCTGCCTACTCAGATATACACCAGCTATGGAAAGGCTCATGACGCAGCAGAACAGGCCCCATGTCAAGCTGAGAGCTGGTGGGACTATTCTGGTGCCGTTTTGCTACATGATAAATTATCTCTAACTTACTGGCTTAAAACAACTAACTTTAGTTATCTCAGTGTCTGTGGATCAGAATTCCAGGAGTGGTTTAGCTAGGTGGTTCTAGCTTAGGTCTCTCATGAGGGAGCAGTCCAGATGACAACTGAGGCTGCAGTCATCTGAGGTTTGACGAGTCTAGAGGATTTTTTTTCAAGAGCATGCAGAGTGTTGTTGGTAGGAGACCTCAGTCACTTCCACATGGCTTTTTTAGCTGCTTGTAGCAAGCCTTTTCCCAAGCTATTAATTAAGGTGGGCAGTGGGTGAAGCACTCAAGACAGAAGTTGTGTTGGCATTTTTAATCTAGAGCAAAGTGACATACTATCACTTCTGCCTCAGGCTATTGGTCAAACACACCAGCTCTGGTATAGATATGAGTATCAAGGTCAGGGTCATTGGAAGTCATCTTGAAGGTTGGCCATCACAGGTGCCATAGCTGTAGCAGGACTAGCAAGGCACTTTTCTTCATCGCTCTTCTTTCTTCTGCTGGACTAGCAGTCTAAGATATGCATGCAGTCCACACTTCTGTTTGGATCACACTGATGCAGAAGAATATCCTACTCATTAATCTTTTGTGTTTAAATTTTTGTACATCTCTAAACATCTTTCACTTTATCTTCTCTTTCTGTGGTGGGCCATTCTTGCTTTGATTCTTCAGCAGGAGATATTAAAGCTGCAGAGCTAATAATCCAGTTTTGGGAATGCCTTTTCCCAAATAGGAAAGACACAAGAATAGACTGTGAGTGGCAGAAACAGTCCATCCTCTTTCCACTCCAGTGATTTTGCTAAATTGCAAAATATTGTGCTCTCATTTCCAATTAATTATCCACAAACAAATACTTTCCGATCTATCGTCTCTGTCTCTTGACAAATGAATAAATTAGATGGACAGTATCAGACAACAAGGAAAAGGACTGTTGCATTGAATTGGCAGTAAGAGAACGATTCAAACAAAGACACTTAAATTAGAAGAATAGGAGCTATTCATAAAGGATTTTTCACCTCTTACTTTAGCTGTATAAAAACATCCAAAATATCAAAATATTCCAGAAGAAAAGGAAGCCAGAGACACAGTTATTGGCCAAAATAGAAATTAAAAAAATAAAATACAAACAATTTTAACAGTGATTGTGTGTCAAACCAATTTGCCAACTTCCCTCTAGTTTTCTTTTACTTCATTCTGATCCATCTAAATTTGTAGTCCTATTGAAATGATTTACAGAGGCACCAAAAAGCATTTCTTTATATAGAAAACTGATAGTTGGAACATATTACATGTGTTCCTTAAGTCTGGAGAGCTACCTTTAACCAACAGCATCTGTGGACTGTAATACCTTGTGAGGCTTAACTGCTAAGTGTACAGGCTCTAGTGAGTCCAGACACTCCGGTTTTTCATTCTGGCTAGGCCACTTACTTTCTGTTCACCTTAGGCAGGTGACTCAATTTATCTAGGCATAATTGCCTTCTCTTTAGTAATGGGGATTATAATGGTATCCACTTCTTTGGATTATTGGGATGAATAAAAGGATTTACATGTTTAAAGCATTTAGAATATTGCTTGGCATGTAATCAATACATATATGCCTCTAAAATCACAACCTTTGAAAACACATTTGACCTTTTTATTTGGTGACAATTCATATTTTATGTTTATGTTATATCAATTTTAATTATTTTGCCCCAACTGAAAGTGTATGCTCTCTTAATTATCTTTGTATCCTCAATGCATATTATATCACACATAGTAGGTATTTAGCTTTTGAATAAATAGATGAATTAATTTACAACTATATCAAGTGATTTGATTCTTCATGGTCAAAATTTTATTTTATCCTCTGTTTAATGAATGAGAATTGTTCATCATTATACCATTGAAAACTAAACCAGGTTAAATAATTTGGCAGGGACTCGTGACTTAGAGCTGCTGTGTTAAAATTTTTGAAACCATAAATAAAAGATTACATTTCCTTTTGGTAGTGTACCTCTTATATGCTTATCAGACCAGATTCTGCTTCACAGATACAGCCATTTAATCCTTAAAATTATAATATATTTGAGTTGTATTCTATCATGGATACAGTATACAATAAGTTCCCTACATATGAACCTTTAAGTCTCAAACTTTCAAAGATGCAAACATGCCTTCCATCGTCAGATGTGAGTGAAACTGCAGCTTCAACCTCCGTCTCCTGTTACTGATGATGCTTCATCTCTACCATCTCCCACCTCCTCTCCATCCTCCAGTCAGTAACTCCTCTTGCCTCTTCACTCAATGCCAGCTTCTCGATGCCAGCTATTATACTGTACCACTGTACTTTTCAAGGTATTGTTCTATAAGATTTAAAGTGTTTATATTTTGTGTTTGTTTTGTGTATTATTTTTGTAAAAAGTATTATAAACCTATTACAGGAAAGAACTACATAGCAATTTGTGTTAGTTGGGTATGTAGGCTAACTTTGTTGAATTTAGGAACAAATTGTACTTATGAACGTTCTCTCAGAACCGAACTTGTTCTTATGTAAGGACTGATTGTGGTCAGATTGCTAATTTACAGGGAAGAATGAAGCAAGTGATGCCAAAATCACATAGTTAATTAGGATCCAAAATGCAGAAGTATATACAAGGGAGGAGTTGTAAAGAGAGAATCCATCTTTGTCAACCATCAAATTATGCTTCACTTCTTTATAAGTGTCCTGAGTTTCTCTCAACAAGGTTGATTCTTCCTATGAAGGCAGCTGTCAGGGTTTCCTGCTTCGTGTAGCTCATCAAATCTATAGGAAATGGAAATTTGGGGAGATTTATCACAAGATGAATCATTTCTACAAAAGTGTCACAGCCCACACAGTTAAAAGACAAAGGCAAAAAGTTAAGCGAAGAATATGGTGAGAGAGGGACTTCCAGTGGTTAAGACTCCAAGCTCAGAATGCCATGGGTACAGGTTCAATCTGTAGCCAAAGATCCCACATGACACACAGCATGGCTAAAAAACCACTTTTTTAATTATATATATATATATATATATATATAGGTGAGATATATAGTGACAGAGAGAAAGAGATACAGAAGACAGTGGACTATCCAAAAAATTGAGATTTAAAGGGATATATGAAACCTTGAAATCAGCAAAGGACATTGACTTTCAAAGCTGTCTAATCACTTCTAACCTGGGACAGTTCAGGAGAGATTATTTTCCCCACAAAATCTTTTTGGCATTTGCCAAGGAAGCCAGCAAAACTCAAAGTGAAACTCCTATTAATAAAAAGCAGAGGGACATATGCAATATGCCTCTTCCTCATAAGAGCAAAATATCCCTTGTTCCTTCTATGGACTGGTCAGAGGCAGACAAACAGATCCTGATCTGTGGTTTTATGCTCAGCCCAGGTTCTATAAATTCAGCATGAGACACCCACTCCACAAACCATTCCTCCCTCTTAGACTAGACTTTATCAAGGCAGAGATACTGTCTTTCTCTGAACACTGTTGTGTCTCTGACATCTAGCATAGCATTTGGCTACTCTGGGTTAATAATTAATCTTTGATCATGAACCAATGAGTGAAATGCTTCAGACAGAGTCAGCAGTCAATCAGTTGGTAAAGCAAGAAAGCTTACCTGGCAGTCACGAACCCTAAATTTTCATCTCGGTTCTGATCCCAACTAGCATTGTGGTAACTGACATGTTTTCTCTCTTTCTCTCTCTCGGCTCTATGCTAAACATTGTGATTAAGGAAATAGTCCTACAAAAGTTAGATAAGTTGCCCAGGGCTTCAGAGTTCATCACTGAGCCAGGACAGATTCCCAACTCTACCTTCTTTTCACTGTACTTTGCTGTATTCCTATAAAGTAAATTGAATCTCAACAAAATTATAAACTACTTGCTACTACCAAGCACAAGTACTCAGACTGCTTCCTACCCACCTCTCCAACAATCTTCTATTCTGGTCTGTCATTAAATAGATGAGAATAATAATTATAATACATAAAAAGAATGTGTATATAGTCTATTTACATTATGTTAATAATATTTACTAGCTTTTTATGTCTATTACATACCAGGCACTATGGTAAAATCCTTACAGAAATTGCTTAATTTTCACTGTAGTCTTATAAGGCAAGCGTTGTTTTTCCCCATACTATAGCTGGATAGTTCAGTTTAGTCACTCAGTTGCGTCAACTCTTTGCAACCCCATGGACTGCAGCGCACACACACACACACACACACACACACACACACACACACACACCCCGCCCCCTGTCCATCACCAGCTCCCGGAGTTTACTCAGATTCATGTCTATTGAGTCAGTGATGCCATCCAACCATATCATTCTCTGTCGTCCCCCTCTCCTCCCACCTTCAATCTTCCCCAGCATCAGGGTCTTTTCAAATAAGTCAGCTCTTCGCATCAGGTGACCAAAGTATTGGAGTTTCAGCTTCAACATCAGTCCTTCCAATGAATATTCAGGACTGATTTCCTTTGGGATGGACTGGTTCCATCTTCTTGCAGTCCAAGGGACTCTCAAGAGTCTTCTCCAACACCACAGTTCAAAAGGATCAGTTCTTTGGTGCTCAGCCTTCTTTGCAGTCCAACTCTCACATCCAGACATGACTGCTGGAAAAACCATAGCTTTGACTAGATGTGCCTTTGTTAACAAAGTAATGTCTGTCTCTGCTTTTTAATATGCTGTCTAGATTGGTCATAACTTTTCTTCCAAGGAGCAAGTGTCTTTTAATTTCACGGCCGGTAAACTGAAGCCTAAAAGGTAATTTACTCAATGTTACCACTATGAGATACTTTCCTCATTTTTCTAAGTGATTAAATGAAGCTCAAAGAAATTATGACTTTTTCAAAATTATCACACTAGGAAATGACACTACCTGAACTCAGGTTTCCCAACTTCCAGAACAGATTTTCTTTTTTTCTTATCCATTGCCTGTAGGCACTTTTGATGCAAAGGTATGTTAATTTGGCAAAAATACACTATTCAAATAATTTATTCAAATGAACATGAAATAGTCATTTAAAACATATACTATTTCAGCAAGTGGTAGGGACATTTAGTGAACAGAAAGGGAAAGGAGAACCTACAAGTTTGAGGAAAGATGAGAGGTTATGTAATTTGACCAGGCAACATATAGAAAATGGTGTTTTCTGACAATTCCCTTTATAACTCTCTTTCTCACATACAGCTATGGTGAGCAAAAATAATGCTGAAACAACTGCTTTGACTCCATATAAGGCCGAAAGCCTAATAAAATTTTAATAGCTAAACATTCTGTCCAACTTAACTTGTGTGTGCATACATATATATGTACTTTATACATGTATATATATACATACACATGTATATACTCACCATATACTCTATTATATATACACATACAGATAGTCCCAAACTTCTAATGATTTGTCCTAATTTTTTGACTTTACAAAGGTGCAAAAGTAAAACATGTTCAGTAAAAACTGTACTTTAAATTTTGATCTTTTCCAAGACTAGCAATTTGTGGTATATAGTGTAGTATGATGTTGGCCAGTGACAACAAATCAAAGCTCCCAGTCAGTGCAACAGTCACATGGGTAAACAACTATTACCCTTACACGAATTCCATGCTCAGATGACCATCTGCTTTTCACTTTCAGTACAGTATTTACTAAATTACATAAGATGTTCAACACTTTATTATAAAATATGTTCTGTGTTAGATGATTTTGCTCAACTATAAGCTAGTTTAAGTATTCTGAGCATATTTAAGGTAGGCAATGCTAAGTTTTGATGTTTTCAATAGATGAGGTATAATTAAAAATACGTTGTTTTATTACGTTTTTCATCATTTTATTTATGATGGTTTATTGGGACAAACCTCATTGTGAATCAAAGGAAATCTGCCATATGCATTTGCACTGTTTCAAGTCAATTTAAGACAGAAAGGAAAATTTTTCTGAAGTTAAATGTGCTCCAGAATTTGTTGGGTCAAACTTTAACACAAAGTAAAATTGTTATGGGGTCCTTGATCTTCAGTTGCTTGTTCTCCTTGCCACGTGGAATGATCAGGACCAAATTTTAATGAAAGAAGTGAAATTATGATATCACCTACCCTGGCACATTACTAAAGAGACTTGACTCCTTTTGATTTTTCGTTTTTAGACTAATGTTGCTGAGTAGTGCCCTGTGAAGGTTTCTGTGTTCCTCATTATCACTAGATTTGGAGTAAAAGGACTGAGCCTTTAATTCCATCGCTGTTATATACTTGCTGTTTCTGTCTGGGCCTTGTTCTCCTCCTCTGTTAGATGAACAGGAGGGATCAGAACAGCCTCTAAGGTGTCTTCAGGCTGTAACATCCTTTGCTTCTAAGTGGGATCATTTACTTGGTACCTCGCTACTCAAAGGCACAGCATGTCATGTCCTCTCAGCATCGCAGATTCTCAAGAGCACTGGCCAGTGCAGACTGTGCTGTAGCTAAAACTGATGGACACAGACTCACAACAGCAATGAACCCATGTGACATCTCCTTCTATTGCCTGTCACCCACCTGAACAAGTACATTATTCAAATACGGACACTGAAGTTTAGCGTATCGGATCTCAGGGAGGTTTTCCTAAGCGGATATCATAGTTACAAGATAGATTCCCCTGCTACATGCTCCTGAAGTACCCTGTATTTATTTTCCAGGGTTGTTAGCACACTGTAAATTATGTAATTATTTTATTGTTTTGTTTTTATTTATTGCCAGTCTTGCTTGCAATATAGTTTCCAGAGAAGGGACTTTGTCTTATTCACCACTGTATCAACACACATTGCATAATGTCTGGAAAATGGAATATGCTCAAGATTTGTGTTGAAAAGATATGAATAACTTCATAATAACCTGATTTGTCAGTGTAGCAATATCAGGCAGCTTTTCTCTAAAAAGCCTCTGTAGTCATCTCTCGAAGCTTTACCCTTGGCCTTTTGTATTTTTCTGAAGCTGAGCCAGTAGCATATCTGCTCCTTGGCAGGCCTGGCTTTCTGCTAGCATTGGTATCCCAAAAGCTGTATTGTTGCCACATGGATTCAAACAGAGTGTTGGGAGGGCCATAGTAACTTATATTCCGCCAGCCTCTTCTGTTCCTCCTGTTTCATGTTGGACCTGTCCTTCAACACACCTGGCTCATTGAAGCTGGATGCAAGTGTAACTCACTTTACTGCCTGTGAGAGATATCCCATCACATCCTTCTTTGTCAAGGAGTTTGCAATTGTAGGCCATTTCACACTGGCCAACAGGTGGGCTCATTTAACATGTCTTCAGTGGAGCCAACACTTGAAGGACATTTACCAGCATCCTCAAGCTGCCTTTTAATTACTACTTTTCAGTTTTTCTTTATGACTTGATTTTTCATCACTATATTGTTTAAATAAAGTCTAAGAATAACTAGAGATTAAGATCTCATTTCTATATCGGAAATTTTTGCCCTCAATCAGAAAGGAAAGGATACAAAGCTCAGTATTGCCCTACTATACTTTGTTAAGTGTCTTATCTTAGTTATTCAACATGAAAAACCCATCTGACCCATGATTGTTAACTTGTGAAAGATCTTGTAGCTAGTATGTGGCGGAGATTTGAGTTCATTTCTCTATGACTCCAGTCATATGAAAGGCATGCTTTACATGGCTGTTTTAGTAATAGTGCTGATTTCAATTCATCAAGCTACCATTTAGATACAATGTGTTACACTGGTGAGTGATGTACTAATGCAATGAGATGGGTGTAACAAAGCATCTGGGGAATTCGCCAAATCCTTGGGGAACCCTGTGTCAACAAAAATCTAAAGGCAGTCACTAAAAGCCATTCCTCTGCCCAGTCATATATGGGGGAGAATAGGGAAAAGCACACAGGTTGCAAATCAGTTCTTGAAAGTAATTAGGATTTTGTAGGACAGAGGAGCCTGGTAGGCTGCAGTCCATGGGGTGGCTAAAAGTCGGATATGACTAAGCAACTTCACTTTCACTTTTCACTTTCATGCATTGGAGAAGGACATTGTGACCCACTCTAGTGTTCTTGCCTGGAGAATCCCAGGGACAGGGGAGCCTGGTGGGTTGGGCTGCCATCTATGGGATCAAACAGAGTTGGACACAACTGAAGTAAGTGACTTAGCAGTAGTATCAGGTTTAAGACAATGAATAGTATTAATTACCAGCTGTCTAGGCCCTGCTTTTCCTTGTGTAATATCAATATAGTGGATTTTTATAAATACGTCATTGGTTAATACTCCTCTTTTGGATCCTTGTTGTATCCTTCACTATATTTCCTTTTCGTTCTGATTTTTATTCTGCTTTGAATGAGAGAGAAAACCAAGTGTGTTTGCTGAAAGCTAAGACATTTATTCTTCTGTGATATTGAGAGGTATACTTCAGGAATAACACCACGCTCTCATCAGATTCTTTGTAAACATTATCTACATAATAATGAAAGTTACACAGTCTTCAGCATCAGACTACCGTATGAAATATTCACTAATACTCAGTTTTTCAATGGCCTTTGGAGTCAGTGTTACAATTACTAAAATCTGGTGGTTTGTTAGAAGAATTCTAGAACAACCATGTCGATCCCTAGTAATCCAAAGCATGGGCCAAAATTTTTCCAAAATTCTCCTCACAAAACCTCATCCACTAGACAAATATGTTGAAGCAACTGTATTTCTAGAAAGTTATTGTATTAATATTTTTAAGCACGGGAACGCACCATTTGTTGTTAATGCTCCTTTGTTACTACGGAAAACATTTTCCTCACTCATATCAGAACTGGCTTTAGGTCGACTGAGAGGATATTTTTATATTCAAAGAGGTAGTTTTAACCAAAGTTAAGTATAGCAACATTTCTACTACCTCAGGACATCTGCCAGAATGATTAACGGACATGCGTTTGTTTTTGTTTGTTTGTTTTCATTTTGAACATAGGACTTTGTTTTCAAATAGATCCCAGAGGTATACACACACAGAGAGATACTTAATGCAACCCTCTAATTTTTACACCTCTGTAAATTCCTTTACTTTGCCACACACACATACACACTCAAATGTCTGCAAACAATAGCTGCATGTAGCAAATCCCTTCCACTAAGCACAAGGTTCCTCTCAGAGAAAAAAAAAAAGAGAAAAAAATGCTGAATAATCTTGTGCCTTTGTAAAGTTACAAAAATTCTTTGTAGTTGAGTGCAGCTAATGTTAACATGTAGGCTTTCCCTTGTAAGCATTTGAAAATACCTTAATTTTTTTAAATTAAAAGATGTGATTTTCTCGAGGGAAAAATATTTACTTTTAAGGTTAAAGTATATGATAGTCACTTATAATAATATGAAGTGTTGATAGATAGTCTACTAATGGTTTTAAAGATCCTTTACCATAATTTCATTTAAAAAATAGATTAACTGTTAGAGGTCCACAATTGTTTTCCCAGCAGTCACTATGTTAATTGATTTGTATGCATTATCTCTAAAATTTACCCTCACTGCAGTATTAAATGGTAGACAGTATTGTTATCTCCATTTTATTAAATGTGTAAACTTATTGAAGGGGAGTAACATTTCAAGTATTGGATTCAAGATTTGCTCCTAGGGAGGCTTCCTCCAGAACCTCTTATCAACCACTGTGCTAAAACACCTTTAAACAACCACCATATATTGGGAACCAAAATAACTCAGGAAAGTATATGAACCAACATTATCTTAATTATATATCAAAAAGTAAAAAGCCAGAGCTTGGGTTAGAATCACACACCTGAGGTTGGCAGATGGGATGGAACCTAAGTGTTTAGACAACCACAACAGTTGTTGTGATGCGTTCTTTCCCAGAGGCAAAAGTATAACATCTAAACTGACCTCTTTGCACAGAGTCTCTGGTCTCCCAGTGCCTAAGAGGCCTGACATGCTCTTGATGGGCCTTTCCCTAAAGGTGAAAGAGAAGCGTTGCCTTTCCTGTCTTCAATGTCCAACTAGCTCACAGTCTGTTTTCTGCAGCTCCCATCAGCATTAACTCTGGTTCAGGGCAACATGCTCTTCATTTCTACTGTGGAAATGACATTACTTCCACTCCACAATGATTAGGAGTCAGAGCTTTCGAATGAAACCATGACAACCAAAAAGGATTAATTTCTGCCTTGTCTCAACACACAAGCGTGTTATCACTCAACAGTCTGAAACATAACTCACACACATCAGGGCTGTATAATAACAAAAAGATAAAATAACAACCCCCAAACCAAATATGACCTTCCAAAATATATATGAATGAAGGGGTTTGATATTGGATAATTCTACTACATTGTGCATGCAGAGTTGTAAAACAGTAATTAATGGGGTCTATAGAAAGGGTCATTACAAATGGCTCCTTCTTATAACACCACTCTATGTCCTCAATTCCTTGTTTTAATATAAAAGCGTTTTCTCCTGTCATGGCCAAAATCACATTTACTAACGAAGTAAAATCTTGTTTTACATGACACCTCATTTTTCCACATAACTGTTGAAAATGTCTGTCTTGTGAACTTCTCTTCACCTCTGTTTTATGTACAATTAAAATCATCTCTTTGCTGAGACCATTCCCTACAGGAAATGCAATTGCCCAGGAAGATATATTCTGTCATTAACCCTGGAGCGTTCACTCTGATTCTCCACATAATGAGACACATCAGAAAGTCGCACTGAAAACCTTACTGTTGTTCATCAGGAGAGCCCACTCGGCGCCTCCTGAAGAATATTTCATGGCTTACAAGTTGATTACTAAGACGACAGAACAACAGCTCAAATTTGATCCTTATAAAAATAACCAGAGTTCTTGAAAGCTAAGCAATCTCTGGTCAAACTACTATGCTGGCAGAGTGGGAGTTTACAAGTTCAAGATTCTTATTTGATTGTGTAATCTAGTTATGATAACCTCCTCTAAGCTATTTGGAGAATTGTCCTTCTATGGCATCAAGGTTTATACAGAAGCAAACAACTATATTTGGTGTGGGCTTGGAATATGAGAACAAAATTGGAAAATCATGCGTTATAAATCCTTTTGTCTATGCAAAGTCTTCTATTATAGAAGTCTCCAGAAATTAACATTAAATTTGTCTCTCTTTCATTTTTGGTTGCAGAAGTTACTCATTTATTGGGAATCTAAAATAGAAAGACTATATTGTTGAGAAAGCTAATATTAGTGAAGAGTTGTAAGATTATCCAGTTGCATAGAATATTCCTTTTATATAATTATAGCTATAATAAAACTGAGAAGTTTATTTATTCTGGAAGGTAAGAGATGCTAAGATATTCTAGCATTGCATCTCGCCCATCACTACTCCTTATTGGCTGTGACTACCAGCAAGATAGTTAACTTATCTGTGCTCTGTTATCTCAGTTACAGAAAGGGAATTAATAATAGTATGTAACTCACAGCATCATTAGGAGAAGGAAATGAGTTCATATAGGTGACTCATATGTCATCAAGTGTAACTAATATAATAATTTTTGTTGTTGCTCATTCACTAAGTCATGTCTGACTCTCTGTGATCCCATGGACTGCAGCACACCAGACTCCTTTGTCCTCCACTATCTCCTTCAGTTAGTTCAAATTCACATCCGTTGAGACAGTGATGCTATCTAATCATCTCATCTTCTGCCACCCTCTTCTCCTTTTGCCTCAATCTTTCCCAGCACCAGGGTCTTTTCTAATGAGTCAGCTCTTCATATCAGGTGGTCAAAGTATTGCAATAATGTTAATAATATAACTATTCTATAATTATAATTATAATAATATAACTATCCTTATATAATAATTACTACTAATAATTATATTGTTATAAGAGCTGTTAAAAAAGTAGGTTATAAAAATTGAATTGATATTTAATGGCTGATTCATGTTAATATATGGCAAAACCCACAATATTGTAATTAGCCAATTAAAATAAATTGAATTGAAATTTAAAGAATATAAGAAAATTTATAGCAGGTTTGGATCTAGTCAGCTTCAACTATTACCCAGACTATATTTTCTAAGAGAACTTCCCTGCTGGCCTGCAACATAGGAGACTCAGGTTCAATCCCTGGGTCTGGTAATAAAATATTATGATTCTATTTCGTTTGGAGTTATAAGGGGGAATTTTAAATTTTATGTTAATAATATATGCCTACAATTTGGGACAAAAGTCCCATTTAAAAATTAAAGTGCATTTTCTTAAAAATTATAAGATCTTGATTTGTAAATTTCTATTCTTACCTAAGTTAGAACTGTTAAAAGTGTTTTATATTCTGTAGTTATGTTCCAGGAGTCAGTGTGACTCCTAAATAATTACGCCGCAGCGTAGCATATTAACCTTTAAATTGGAAAAAATTAATGCCCTTGTTCTGGCGGAATTTTGTTATCTACATAGTTTCAGTTATTCATGATGTTCTGCCATCTCTGCTTCTACGTGGTAAAGTTAAATTCTCCCCAAATCCCAACACTCTCTAATTTTTTCTTCATTGATTTAAATAGTAATTTTTCCTTTCACTTCTATAATGGATAGCAAAAACTACTGCTGCTACTCATTCTCACTTGGTTGTTTGTATAAAATATCTTTAATCCTACCAATATACCTACAAAGTAGGAGCTATTATGTAAATTCAATAAATGAGTACACTGGGGGATTGGAGAGGTTCATTAACTTGCTCACCATCATGCAGCTGAATCATAAGAGGTTTGAGATCTAATCCCAGTTTTGCCTGATCCTTTTAACTCACCCAACTGTGTCAAGGTCAAGGATTCTAGCTGAGATTCTTTCATTGCCCACAACCCTCAGCAACAGCTTTTCCCTGTCTGGGTGTTTTGACTTTACTCACCATGGTTTCTCCCTTCATGCCCTTGTGTGACCTTTGATTTTTAAAATCTGAATCTCCAACTAACCAACTTCTCTAGTCCCAAATCTTGTTTTACATAAAATTACCTCAGGAGGGATTCTACTGTATCCTTGCCTATGTGGGAAAAGAATAGTTTGTTTTGGCTATGAAACTAAAATTATGAAGTGGACCCTGTGTGCAACATAATTTTTCATGCACTAAATTCCTGTATTCTTTTAAAAGCCCTTTCTATGAGACAATGTGGCTTTACATAAGCAATTTTGCTTTACACAAGCAAGCACAATGAAGAGCTTGGTTCAATGGGATAGCTATTTGTTTCTACCATTCTTGCACTGAGATGAAGTTGTAGTTGCATGTCACGCCACCTCTTTCGATGAACTCTCAAATCAGCAATTAGAAATTCAAAAAATGGAAGCCAAACAGTTGAAGAAATTGAAGTTCAAATGTCCAAATTACTGAAGGTAGAAAACTCTGTTCACTGTCTTACTGCATTTCATTTTTCCACGAATAAATATTCCAATTAAGCTTTTACCTTTCAAGTCATATTTTGCTTTCATTTCTTTTGATTATAAAATCCTTTTATTTTCATACACGATCCTAGCCTATATTAATGAGATTTAATATATAGCATTAAACTAAGTTTAACATAAGTTTTCATTACTTTTGAAAGAATTTTTTTTTCAAATTACAAGTAAAAGAGCATAACATTATTTGAGGGTTTATGCCACCCTAACAAAAGAATAGTTTCTAAAAGACAGCAGTATTTCTCTATGATTTTGTATTTCAAATTTTAATTTCCTATAATTAATTGAATTTTGACATAAGGATTGAATACTTTAATATTTCAAAGCCCTACATTATACAACCCATAGGCTCTATGAGACCTGGCATTTTTAACTGTTTAATTAGTATCCCAGCTCCGAGAATATTGCTTAACACATGGAAAGAATTGAAATATTAATTGCTGTCCTTGAAAAAGGAAAATAGAAAAACTTCTACATTTTTAAGTATGGTTATGCAGAGCTGCCTTAGTAAGTTTCCACTTCTCGACAATACCAAATCACATGGCCAGATGGAGGGCTAGACTATTGAATTTTTAATTGTAACTTGTTATCTGGCTAATTGTTGTGCTGAAGAAGACTCAAGAATCCCTTGGATAACAAGATGATCAACCCAGTCAATCCTAAAAGAAATCAACTCTGAATACTCATTGGAAGGACTGATGCTGAAGCTGAAGCTTCAATACTTTGGCCACCTGATGTGAACCAAAGAGCTACCTTACTGGAAAAGACCCTGATGCTGAGAAAGATTGAAGGCAAAAAGAGAAAAGGGCATCAGAGGATGAGACGGTTGGGTAGCATCACTGACTCAACAGACATGAACTTGGGCAGACTCTGAGAGATAGTGCGGGACAGGGTGGCCTGGAGCACTGCAGTCCATGGGGTTGCAAAGGGTAGGACATAACCTAGGCACGTAACAATAACAACAACTTCTGGCTAATTATTTGGCCGCTTGAGAATGTCTCTCTTCAGAGAATCAGCTTTGTAGACTAGGACATGGACTTTGCCTCCCAAATAATTGACACTCAGAAGTTTTTAGAAGCTCCATTTCATAATGCTTGCTAAACTGAAGTTTTATTACTCAAACCAGTAGCTGAATTAGACTAACAGATAAGAGTGTGAGTTCACAACTTAATGAAATTTGTTGTTGCCATAGAATTATCAGTAGAAGAATCAGTGAAAGACAGCAAAGAGCCCCAAAGAGGCTCACACACACACACACACACGCACACACACAGATTTTTTTTTTCCTGTTACTCCACAGCATTTCTTATACACAGAGACAAGGTTTCGCACTGTCTGCCTTTAGGGTGTCTGCCTTTACCTCTTATAGTCATACTATATTTGTTTCTAAGACTCCAGGTTATTTTTTTCACTATCATAGGGCTTGCCAATTAACTAGGTTAAAGAGGAATAGATTACTTATGTGAAATTAATACTGAAATAATTCTCTCAGGATGTTGCATTATTAGAGTTCCTCAAAAATGTTTTCCTAATATTTTAATTCTCTCTCATGAAAAATTGTTCATATTCTTTAGGATGGTCAGTGATGCTATATGAATGACTACTGTTATTTTTATGTAGGCTCAGTCACTCAGTTGTGTACAAATCTTTTCAACTCTATGGACTGTAGCCCACCAGATTCCTCTGTCCATGGATTTTTCAGGGGCTATCATTTAACACTTGATAAATAAGCAATCCTATTAAAAGAAAAGTTAAAATGTAAATCTAAAATAAAAATACATACCTGATTTAGGAAATTCCCTAGATGTCCAGTGGTTAGGATTCTGCATTCTCACTGCCAAGGGGCTGGATTCAATCCCTGGTCAGGGAACTAAGACCCTACTAGCAGCATGGAATGGCCAAAAAAAAAAAAAAAAAATGATTTAAATATATGCCATCAATATATATGACATGGTATTTATTATTTGTTAGTTACTAGAAAATTATATTTATACACCAAAGACAAAGTTGCTCTTTAATTATGCATAAACTACAGCCAGCAATGTCTTTTAGACATGTGAATATATTTTAGGTCATTCAAAACATGTACATGTTTGTGTATATGTATGTGGTGTGTGTATGTGTGTTTTTTTTTTTTACACAGACAGACATAACGAGTTCTCCAAGTAGCCAATTCTATAGATATACTTGTAAACTATGAGCTTTACTTCAAAAAGTCATTTTGAGAATATCTGAGATTTACCTATGATTTAATTTTAGTACATATTAAGAAGAAACACATGATTGAATGATTATAGGAGCTGGCATCAGCTCTCTCAGAAGAAGGCATTCTCCATGTAAGTTATGCCCTTTTTCCAGAAGGAAGCCTTGAAAACTGTTGCTTGAGAACTCTGAGCACAGGCTCTTAACCTTATAACAGTAAAATTAGACGCTATAGATTAGAATGTGAAAACGACCCCTAAATGTTGGCTCAGAATGGAAGATCAGAGACAGATGAGGTGCTGTGTGTCCCTCGGAGACTGGATTTTGTTGAATGGTCTCCATGGTCAGGGGCATCTTCAAATAAAGACCACCTGTGTATATGTTGCATGACTGTTGATTGTCTCATGAGTGTTTGTCTTCTTTGTAAATAACACACAAAATGTTTTTTTTTTCTTTCCTTTTCCCTTTTTGTAGAAATTATTGAGCCTTCTACCTCTAGTCCTGTCACAAGTCCAGGTCAGTATCCACATACATTCACAAAGTATGTCTGGGTACTTTCTCCATTAAACAAGACCTCTGCATTGTCATAAAAATAAACTAGCTGCATATGGGCTGCACGCTCGCGGCACTGCTCTGTCTGTTACTTGTCCTCGTCTACCTGTGGTTTGTCCTCCCTTTGGATTGGTGATGTGACCCTGATTTGAGGCTAACATCTTTTACTTTATTCTTCAGGGCTTGTGCAGTAAATTTGTGTCACACTGTGGAATAGTTACAAGGTGATTAGCTTCTGTGATATCTTTGCAAGCAGAGCTGTAGAGAGTTTACAAGGCTTTCCAAGTAAGAAATAGCTATTAAAAAACTATTAACTTTGGTCTGGTATTTCATTATCATAAAATCATTATGAAACAGAACAATGTTTAGTGCCTCTGAAGGAAACAATAGCTGGGGAAAAGTTATACTTTCACTCTTGGAATATTATAGTGGAAGATTTGGTCTCTTGAAACTATCAAGTCCAAGGACTTATTTCAGTTATTGTCTTTAATTTTCAGATAGTTCTCAGTTCAACCACAAATACTCAGTCTGAAAAGATAGGCCATTGTTATAAATGTGTTTTTAAGCATTGTTTTCAGCTGAGAACATTTCTGGGTGACATGAAATCAAGATAAAAGCTATTGGTATGAGAAACAAACTTTATCTTGTTATATAGGAATTTAGCAGTTCATTTTGAATGTTGGCTGTTGGCTATTTAAAGAAAAAAGTGGAGTTGCTAAAGTTATTTAACTTTGAAAAGTTCATAGGGATTTCTTGTAACTGCTGAGTTAAAGGATTTGTTGATGCTGCTGATCCATAAAGAGGTATAAGTTGGTTAAATAGTTGTTTCTCCTCTCATTCCAGAAATGGCTCTAAATTTTAGTCTAAAACAGGATTTGCTGATCTGAGAAACTGAGTGTTTTAGAAATTAAAAAAAAATTCTTTCTCAAATTGTAATCAATCAAAAAATGCTTAAAATTACTTTAGATGATTATGAATTACCCCCACGCCCCAAATGAAACAATTTTGAGCAAGTCTATGATTATGTATTTAAAGAATCTCATAATATAACACTTTCTGGTCAAATTATAAAATAGATTTTTATAACCTCTCAAACTGAACCTTATTTGAGTAGTCTACTTTAAATTATTTTATAGTTGATCCATACAAGGTTTAAATTACATGATTGATAACATTTTTTTTCATTTTACAGATAGAGTTAATAGCCTCCTAAGTTTGAGGGTCATGATAATATAATTAGAACTTGCAGTCGTTTGAATATGATTTTTCTCTTAACATAAAAACTCACTAAGTCTGATTGCTATCAATACTATGGCCTTCACAGAGTTACCTAATCTCAGGATCATATGAGAACTTAGGTTATTAATCTTGTTAGTAAACTTTTGATCTCTTTTTCTCAATAAGTTTTAAAGAGGATATTAAATTATTTCTATATTGCTATATCACCTAAATGACTGAAGTGGAGATTAGATAAGTTTTCCTTCCTAGGCATTACCTGAATTATTGAATAAAGTCTTCATACATTAAAAGGATAGATTATCTTTCTTATCTATTCAAATAAAAAAAGTAGAATGCAAAGTAGTTTAAGTGGTATCTTGTGGCATTCATTTCATAGTATTCATTAACTTTGTGGTTTTGGAAAAAGTTTTATTGAAGATAAGTATAAAAATAATCTTTTTCAGTGGGCCATCTGTATCAAGAAATCATTGAAAGAAAATACTTTTCAATAGTAGGAAATCTTATAAAAACTTCACATCATAAAGCAAACAAAAAAATTACTCTTACCTCTACAAAGATTCCTATTTCTTCAAACAATGAGTAGCATAACAGTTAAGAACAAGACTTTGGAACCAACTGCCTAGGTCTGAATCCTAGCTCTGCTACCTTTTAGCTATATAAATGTAATCAGGTTACTTAACCTCCCTCTGCCTCAGATTTTTCATTTATAAATGGGATGGGTTAGGGTAATAACATTACCCATCACATAGAGCTGTTATGAAAATTGAGTGAATTTTGAGGAAAAATGTTTTTATATATATATATATATATATATATATATATACACATAGCACATATGTGTATAAAATATACATATTATAACATAAATACACATCGACAGATTATATAGTCTCAAATACTCTGAGACCTTACACTTATTTCCACTGCTTATAGAATGCCTGAGGCAACAGTCATTCAAATGGTTAAATGGCCATTGACCCCAAATTGGTCTATTCGTTGCTAGGATTCAATGTTCCAAAATCTTTAATACATGAAAAATAGTTTATTTTTAAAAAAATTTTATATTTTAATTTTTTATTTAAATTTATTTATTTTAATTGGAGGCTAATTACAATATTGTAAAATTGAATTCTTTAACACTGCAAACTTTGAAGAAGATAGTATTAGCTTTTTAAAAGAATATTATGACTATTATTGTAGTAAAAATATTAAATACACATTGAATTGAATTGAAGGGTAGAAAGGTAAGCACAACTTTCAAAGAAACTCATCCTTCATTAATTGTGAATTTGTTAAAGGCCTCCAGAGAACAGTTTAGTTAATCAGGGATTTGACCATGTGCTTATAGCAAGATTTAAAGAGTGGTATAAATTATAAACAAAACCTTTTAAAAGTATGTGCAGTCTGTTCTGAAAGATTAAAAAAAAAAAAAGAATTTGACATTATATAACTCTAAGCAAAAGATCATTAAAGTAGATGGGAAAATAATTTACCCTGTGAATATCACCAAACTGTTAGAAGTCCCAGTCATTTAAAATAAAGCTTAAAAACACATTATCCAAATAAAAATAGTAAGTGAAATCTCACAAAATTATTCCAGGGATAAGAAATAGTAGATTTTTTTAAAAAACTAGTCCATTTATTGCTTCTACCTAAATGGAAAAAGAGAATGTTAAATAAGTCCAGACAGATTTCATATTTTGTAATATTACTGACAGAGTTAAAGAAAAGATAAAGTGGATATAGTTATGAAAATACTAGACACATTGAAAATTATTGGAGAAAGTGGATTTATATCATTTATACCCATAAGTTCTAAAGAAATGAAGGTCTTGAAGTCATAATTTATATTTTTATATATTCTTGACAAGTCAGAATCTGTTTCAATTGAAAGGATGAAAATTGAATTATTAACATCATTATTCAAGAAAAGGCCATGAAATATAGTAAGTAATAAGAACAAAAGAAAACTCTTCTTTGATCACTCTCAGGGTCTCTAAGTTTGAAAGGTAAGGGACTTTTTGATAAATGAGATAAGCAGTGAATTTTAAAACTTATACTATTTTTATTGAAATTGCTGTGCTGCATCCTATATTATTCTAAGTAATGGCTATCAAGTTTAAAAATGCCTGCCTTTGGGCAAACTCTAAGAGACAGTGAGGGACAGGGAGGTCTGGTGTGCTGCAGTCCATGGGTTTGCAAAGAGTCGGACACAACTTAGCAACTGAATAGCAAGCATTAGGCCAGTAACTACTGTGCCCTATCAAAACAATTTAACCACTTCTATGTAGTTTTTTTTTTTTTTAATTACATTGTGTGATCACTTTTAAGTGTATTTTAATATTGCTATTTGACTTTTTTTTCTTAAAGGACAGAAAGGGATTAAGGCTGGTCTGCCTACCTTGAATAAGAAAAATAATAAACTTAAAATTTTCTATTTGTTTGCTGGTCAAGTCTGTCTGAGAACATTACACAAGTGAGCTCTATTGTAACCTTGAGCCCCACAAATCAAGGCTGAAATTCCTTTCCTAGAATCAAATTCACAAAATCTAGTTTTTATACCCCTAGGTTTTAACTACCTGTATAATGAAGGGAAGATCCCCTGGAGGACAGCGTGCCAACCACTCCAGTAATCTTGCTTGCACAATCCCATGGACAAGGGGAGCCTGCTGGGCTACAGTCCACAGGGTCGCAGAGAGTTGGACATGACTGAAGCGACTTAGCACACAAGCACATAATATCAAAGTGATTATTCCAAAAGTGAAAAGTCCAACCAAACCAACATTTATTTGGCTTCACTTAGACACACACACACACAAAGTTAATTCTGCCAACATTTTTTAGTCTATAGACAGAATTTGGAGTTTGTTAATGCATTACAAGATGTCCCAACTAACATTTATCCTTTGTCCCTAGAAATAATTTTTAGAAGTCATCAATTAAAATTGTTTTGTAAATTAAGTCCATTTCATTGTTATTCATAGTAAATGACTTTATTTATAAATCTGTAAACAAATGAAACTGTCCTTTAAAAATATGATTTTTCCATATCTAGTAACAAGCAAAAAGTCAATTCTGACCCTTCAGTTGCACTTGATTAAAACTTCACTGTTTAAAATTGGCTATTGTATCTGTCAGCATTTTAAGATCATTTTTAAGTCCATGCAAGTCTAGTTCCATTTCTGATGATTGTTTTACTCAAGATCACTCAGCAAGTACATGAGAAAATGAAAATTAAAATACTGAATATTTGATGATCAACTGTGTGTGTCTCACTTTAAACAACAGAAATTTTTTTTGAAAAACAGAATGTAAACTTTGTAAATAGAATCAATTAAATTCACTGGAAGATATCACATTATCTAAAGAAATTCTACTTTAAATTGAAAAATTCCTAATTCATCTACGTTGCAAATAATTCTTCACTTTGTTGACAACCTGGGTATTATAAAAGAAAAATGATTTTTATTTAGTTCATTCCAGGAAGCCTATTTCCTGTCTTCCTCTGAAGGATATTATTCATGACTGAACAAATATTTGTTGAACAACAACTGTATCATACACTGAGTACGGAGAGCATAAGGTTATTCTCTTAAAGGGGCTTGTAAACATATAGTTCTGCTTTATTGACTATGCCAAAGCCTTTGACTGTGTGGATCACAATAAACAGTGGAAATTCTGAAAGAGATGGGAATACCACCTCACCTGCCTCTTGAGAAACCTATATTCAGATCAGGAAGCAGCAGTTAGAACTGGACATGGAACAACAAACAGACTGGTTCCAAATAGGAAAAGGAGTATGTTAAGGCTGTATATTGTCACCCTGCTTATTTAACTTCTGTGCAGAGTACATCATGAGAAACGTTGGGCTGAAAGAAACACAAGCTGGAATCAAGATTGCTGGGAGAAATATCAATCACCTCAGATAGGCAGATGATACCACCCTTAGGCAGAAAGTGAAGAGGAACTAAAAAGCCTCTTGATCAAAGTGAAAGAGGAGAGTGAAAAAGTTGGCTGAAAGCTGAACATTCAGAAAACGAAGATCATGGCATCTGGTCCCATCACTTCATGGCAGATAGGAGGGGAAAGAGTGGAAACAGTGTCAGACTTTAATTTTGGAACTCCAAAATCACTGCAGATGGTGATTGTAGCCATGAAATTAAAAGATGCTTACTCCTTGGAAGGAAAGTTATGACCAACCTAGACAGCATATTCAAAATCAGAGACATTACTTTGCCAACAAAGGTCCGTCTAGTCAAGGCTATGGTCTTTCCAGTGGTCATGTATGGATGCGAGAGTTGGACTGTGAGGAAAGCTGAGCACTGAAGAATTTATGCTTTTGAATTGCGGTATTGGAAAAGACTCTTGAGAGTCCCTTGGACTGCAAGGAGATCCAACCAGTCCATTCTAAAGGAGCTCAGTCCTGGGTGTTCATTGGAAGGACTGATGCTAAAGCTGAAACTCCAGATGCTAAAACTGAAACTCCAGTACTTGGCCACCTCCTGCAAAGAGTTAACTCATTGGAAAAGACTCTAATGCTGAGGGATTGGGAGCAAGAGGAGAAGGGGACAACAGAGGATGAGATGGCTGGATGGCATCACTGACTTGATGGACATGAGTTTGAGAAAACTCTGGGAGTTGGTGCTGGACAGGGAGGCCTGGCGTGCTGCAATTCATGAGGTCGCAAAGAGTCGGACAGCAACTGAACTGAATCTATTAAGGAGACAGGCACATGTGTAACTAATCATTATCTAAGATAATATATTCCATAATCTCTGTCTATAGAAGCAAGCAGACAATTTTACCTGGAGGAAATCATTATATATGAACAGGATCTTCAGAGATTAGGCATGGCTGGTAAAGAATGGGTATAGAATAGAAAAGAAAATGTAGAAAAGTGAGGGTAAAATCTCATTTGCTTTCTATATCTTCATAATCTACTACTGTGCCTGGTACTTAGCAGGTTTTCATGTATGCCAGATTGTTCCAATGAAAATATTGAACCAAAACACTCAACAAAACATTTGAACCAAAAATTATATACAAAAGTTAGGAGGTTGTTTTCATCACTAACTTCATAACACCTTTTGGTTTACATTAGGTCATAAGTAATTTCTACATTTTTTTAACTTATCTAAAGAGTAGATAGTAAAATTAAAACTAAAATTTTAATGTCAGCTGTAATTTACTACCCAAACTCACTCTTTTGTATCAGTCTACAGATATTAAATGTTCCTAAAAATACTTTTTATGGTAGCTCTTCCTATAGTAATTGAGAAAGGATATTAAACCAGTTTTAAATTGCATCATCCAGTTATATGATAGAAAACAAAAATGTCCACCTTTCTGGGCTTATTTTCCTTCATTAAATCGATGAAAGAGTGAATGTTTAGAAATCTATATGTATCCCAACTGTTTATAGAGTATCATAAGTGTAACAGTAGTAATGTGCTTCAGTAAAATACATTCAGGAATAGAGACAGGTGAAAATACTCAAAAATCAAGTAAATATATGATAGAAAAGGGTGGGTAATTTATCCATTTATTTACTAACTAGAAAACTTTAAAAATCTCAATGCCTAAAACATAGCGTATATCTGACTACCCATGGATGGATGGATGGATAACAAAATTACACGTGATCCACAGGGCTAAGAAAAGAGAGGATACTGGCAGAAACTGGAAAAGTAAACCAGCTTGTGAAGTTTCTGCCAATTCCCCAAAACAGCAAAATGCTTATAGAGCACCTGAATGTGTCAGATACCTTACTATGTATTAGAGATGCAAAATGGATGGTCCCACTGCTTGTCTGTCAAGAATCTCACATTCAAAATAATGAGAAAGACATGGAAGAAGAAGAAATTAACATTACACAATATGTACTGTAACTGATACATGTGCAAAGGACTATGGAAACTCTGCTTCCACGTGAGGAAGTCAGAAAAGGCTTTCTGGTAGTTTTAACACAGAGATAAAATTGAAAGCCATTCTAGATACAGAGCTCAGCTTGGGCAAAGCAACAGAGGCATGCATAAAATAGCACAGTGTCATCGAGAGAGATTCCTGGAATTTCTAGAGTGCAAATTGACCAGCAGAGCGTATAATGGGACTTGGGATGTAGACAGGAAGTTTGGTCTATTTGACCTAACGTGGGGCAGTTTGCTAGACTTCCTAGTAATTCCGAGGGATAGGGGGAAGGATAAATTGATATGAGCAAAACTAGCATCAGGAAATGTTATTGTATAGTATCAGAGGAGAGATGACGAGAGCCTGGTAGAGGACAACTGTGATAACAAGGAAAGAATGCAATCTAGTCAAAAGTTGCCTAGAAGGAAAATTGATCAAGGTTTGGCCACTGTTTAGACTTGGAGGGCAAGGAGATGGTCAAGCAAAGATATACAGATGTCTTATACAGATGGTGAAAACACCAGCCAAGATAGTGAAAATAATCCAAATATCATACCAAATGGTTTGGACTCTATGTTGTTTGGGAAAGGATTCAATCTTTTAAGTGGGAATGATGTCACTGGGTATTTTGCAAATATAATTCTGTCAAAGTAGGAAAGTAAGAACGGAGGTAAGGATGCATTAAGCAAAGTGTGTGAAAGCACAGTCCCTAGTTACAAATTTGGTGCCATCTCTTAGGAAAATGACTGGGTACAAACACCTCTCTACAAGCAGAGAATGAGTTCCTGCAAGATAACTCTCAAACTTGTGCTATTATTTGAATTTTTTTTTTAAGGTTTATGAGGTTTTTTTATAATTTGAAACAATCAAGCTTTCATTATTCTCTGATTGTTAGTGTGTGAGGATTTAAGATAGCTCAGAATAAATTTCAAATTCTAATTAATATGCCTGAATGTAATGAATTCAGATATTAATTATAATTATTCATAATTAGTTGATTAATTTCCAGATAAAACTATAGCAGAAAATCTATGATGCAATTTAGAATATGATGCTCTTCTTTTTACAGATGAAGACAGTAGGGTGTTCTCTACTCTATGCTCTATTTATTTATCTTTTTCTTCCTTGATATATATTCAGTTCTGTCTCAAAATGTCATTTTAGGTTATTGGTCCTTTGACTTACTCTGGGTTGAAATTAAAGCACCACTAAGCATACCTCAGATATGCAGATGACACCACCCTTAATGGCAGAAAGTGAAGAGGAACTAAAAGCCTCTTGATGAAAGTGAAAGTGGAGAGTGAAAAAGCTGGCTTAAAGCTCAGCGTTCAGAAAACGAAGATCATGGCATCTGGTCCCATCACTTCATGGGAAATAGATGGGGAAACAGTGGAAACAGTGTCAGACTTTATTTTGGGGGCTCCAAAATCACTGCAGATGGTGATTGCAGCCATGAAATTAAAAGATGCTTACTCCTTGGAAGGAAAGTTATGACCAACCTAGATAGCATATTAAAAAGCAGAGACATTACTTTGCCAACAAAGGTCCGTCTAGTCAAGGCTATGGTTTTTCCAGTGGTTATGTATGAATGTGAGAGTTGGACTGTGAAGAAAGCTGAACGTTGAAGAATTGATGCTTTTGAACTGTGGTGTTGGAGAAGACTCTTGAGAGTCCCCTGGACTGCAAGGAGATCCAACCAGTCCATTCTGAAGGAGATCAGCCCTGGGATTTCTTTGGAAGGAATGATGCTAAAGCTGAAACTCCAGTACTTTGGCCACCTCATGAGAAGAGTTGACTCATTGGAAAAGACTCTGATGCTGAGAGGGATTGGGGGCAGGAGGAGAAGGGGACGACAGAGGATGAGATGGCTGGATGGCATCACCGACTCGATGGACGTGAGTCTGAGCGAACTCTGGGAGTAGGTGATGGACAGGGAGGCCTGGCATGCTTCAGTTCATGGGGTCACAAAGAGTCGGACATGACTGAGCAACTGAACTGAACTGAACTGAAGCATACAAATCAATACCACAAAGTCAAATACCTCATGTACTAATAACAAGTCTTTAAATCAAATAATGGATATATAGCCAAAGTATTAAGATTACTAATGATATCCACTTCTACTTTGTATACATAAAAGAATGTAGACTTATCAGTATGAGTTCCTGTTTAATATTTACAAAGTACGTATTGGTACATTGTACTTATAAAAACTTATGGGGTTTTTCATAATCATAAAAGCACTTAATGCTTTGCATTATATTTGGAGATACGTGTCTCTCATACTTATGGGTCACAAGACCCTTTACAGAAGGAGACCAGCTTTTGTTTGTTTGTTTAATCTTTTTATCTACAGTATCTGAGTAACTGGAGCAGTAAAATTTATTACATGAATGTGTACATGAATCGGTGAGTTTATGCAAGGAAGATTATAGCAAGATGGATACTTAGAAGAATTGAAAGTCATATTTATGTTTTAAATCTCAGTAGAAATAAGCATGAATTATTCCCAGTCTAGTGTAGAGCCCAGATTTATATTAGGAAAGAGTTCCCATTCAGTTCAGTTCAGTCGCTCAGTCCCATAATATATACTAAAACATGGAGAAAACCAAACACTGATGGAAAGTAGAATTTCCTCACAATATTCCTGTAAGAAAGGGAAAAATCTATTCTTCATTTAGTCATTCCTGTTTACCAGTGGAAAGAAAGAAAACAGAAGCCTGCTAAGGCAACACTACTGGACAAACCCTGGTTACAAGAATATGGGAGTGTCTTACAATTAGGAGCCTTGTGATTGTTGGATGAATAAATGAATAATTTCCAAAACGTAATAGTTTTCTGCTGGTGCTTTAACAAATTATCACAAACATAAGAGCTTAAACCAACACAAATATATTATAGTTCTGGAGGTCAGAACTTTGAAATGAAGCTTCCCAGGTGGCATGGTGGTAAATAACCTGCTTGCCAATGCAGGAAACGGAGGAGACTTGAGATGCAGGTTCGATCCCTGTGTTGGGAATATCCCTGGAGATGGATATGACAACCCACTCCAGTATTCTTGCCTGAAGAATACCATGGACAGAGGAACTTGGAGGGATACAGTCCTTGGAGTTGCAAAGAGTCGGACATGACTGAGCAGACACACAGCTAAAATCAAAATACCAGCAGGACTGTAGTCTGGACACTTTATGGGAGCATGTTTTTCTTGCCTTTTCCAGCTTCTAGAGACCATGTACTATTACTTATGTTCCTCTTCCATCTTCAAAGACAGCAGTGGCCATTCAAGTTTCTCATATTACATCACTGTAACATTTACTCTTCTGCCTTACTCTTTCACATATAAGAATTCCTGCAATTATGTTGAACCCAATCAGAAAATCCAGAGTAATCTCCCTATTTTAAAGTCAGTTGATTAGCAACCATAATCCCATCTGCCATCTTAATTCTCCTTTTCCATGTAATGTAATAACTCCATAGGTTCTAGAAATTAGAATGCACTCATCATTGTTGCTGTTTAGTTCCTAAATTGTGTCCAACACTTTGTGACCTCATGGACTATAACCTGGCCAGGCTCCTCTGTCCGTGGGATTTCCCAGACAAGAATATTGGAGTGGGTTGCCATTTCCTTCTCCAGGTGGTGTTCCAGACCCAGGGATCGAACTCATGTCTCCTGCATTGGCAGATGGATTCTTTACCATTCTTTACCACTGAGTCACTAGAGAAGTCCGTAGTCATCAGTGGGAGGTCATTATTCTACCTACCACATCAGGTGATCAAATAACTCCTTTTTTCTGCATCTAATATTTTCCCTCTGAAACCACCAACCTCCTTGGATTTTTCCAATATTCAGGTAATGAGTTTTTGAATTTTTTTTGAATATTGAATTTCTGAAAATTATTTGAACATTGATTTTTATATTAAAAGTTTATAATAAACTACTTCTTCATAGAAGAGATAAATGTATCTATTAAGATTATATTTGTCAGACCATATTATTGTCAGCATCATTACAATTATTTTATAAAACTAATGAACTGATATTGTACATATACATATACACTCATAAAAGAAGACTAAAAGATTTTAACATCAGAGATAAATCCCAACAGACTCTCTGGTCAATTAGAGAAAGAATCTATACAGGAAAGAATCGAAAATACTAGTAAATCTTGAAACAATTGGAGTTAATGACTTTTGGTGCAATAAGTGATTAGTCTCTCATTAATACATGTAGGAAACAATTCTTTTGTTCTTGGATGCAAAATTCTATAAATGCCAACAAAGAAATGTTTGTAGGTCTTCCAAAGTATGAATACATATATTTTAAGATGACTTTAATTCTGAAATACTAAAAGGAAACTGAAAAGGAAAAGGAAAAAAAAACTTTTAATGGAGATTTTGCATTTAGCAGAATAGGGTAAAATTGTTTGGAAGGTAAACTAATTTCTGATTTTCTCTATCACCTTTGGAGAAGCAACACTTACTTTACTGTCTGTTTGACTCCTGTTGTTGTTTGTCACTAAATTGTGCCCAGCTCATTTGTGACCCCATGGACTGTAGCCTACCAGGCTCCTCTGACCATGGGATTCTCCAAAGCAAGAACATTGGAGTGGGTAGCCATTCCCTTCTCCAGGGGATCTTCATGACCCAGGGATCGAACCCACATCCCCTGCATCGACAGGAGGGTTCTTTACTACTGAGCCACCAGGGAAGCCCCTTAGCTCCTATAGAACACCTATATCCTCAATCGGGCCTCCTAGCCCAGAGCATCTCACTCTACTAAGAATCCAGGACAATGCCTATGGCCCGAAATGAACACATTTCAGCCAGTTATTATTAGTATGTCTGTTAAACCAGTGCACGCTGGTGTAACAGTCTTAATGACAATCTTAATATGCACTTTCCTATTTGTGTTTTAAAAGGAGCTGCCTATTTAATCCTAAATAATTTATGTCTAATGGTGCAAATTTCCAAATTAGCTATGCACATTGAATGAATATGATTAGGCAAAAGAGTGTTTCTATTGGCACATAAATCAGTAATCTAGGGATCCAGATGCCAGGCCTCTACCTAATCACCAAATCAGCCATATTTGATTTTGGATCTTTTCTCCATTATTTACCTTAATTAATCTAAAAAGACTTTGCAAATAGACAATACTGTTTTATGCTTGTTTGAAGATAGTGATAAATATAACTCATATTTCAAAGTTAATTACAACTTTAAAATGTATTTTCAACAAGCATCTACTTAGAATAATCTTGTGATATAGGAATTGTTTGTATTAACATTTTATAGGTAAGGAGTTTGAAATTTAAGGAAGTTAAGTAATTTACCCAAAGACCCCAAAATTCAGTAAGTATTTTTGTAAGGCATTTTCCTACATAATGTTCAGATTTGTACTTGTATCTCTATCCCATTGTCACAACCATCTAACAACCCTGATTATCTGCTGATTGGCTCCTTGATAACGATCACAAATCTGAGCCATTATAGATTGAGAATCCCCTGTTTGGGCATTTTTTCAAGTAATACATCAATTAGTTTTCTTCATGAAATATTCCAACTGTCTTTTGCTCATCTAAACAAACAGACAAACAAAATAAATGCCATTCTTTAATATTACATCTTATGTCTTACAGATTTAGAAGAGAGATAATGTTAGTGTTTTTCAAAATACCATTAACTGGTTCATGGATGTAATAGGACTCTGATCATGCAATCGGGCAATCAAAATCTTTCCAATTCTGAAAGTTCATTGCATTTACTTATTGCTTTTAATTTTATCAGAGTATTGTTGTATTGTTCAGTTGCCCAGTCGTGTCTGACTCTTTGCAACCCCACGGACTGAAGCACACCAGGCCTCTTTGTCCTTCCCATCTCCCGAAGTTTGCCCAAGTTCATGTTCATTGCATCAGTGATGTCATCCATCCATCTCATCCTCTGATGCCCGCTTCTCCTTCTGCCCTCAGTCTTTCCCAGAATCAGGAACTTTTCCAGTGAACCAGCTGTTCTCATCAGATGACCAAAATACAAGCGTTTCAGCTTCAGCATCAGTCCTTCCAACAAGTATTCAGGGTTGATTTCCCTTAAGATTGACTGGTTTGGTCTCTCTCCTGTGCAAGGGACTCTCAGGAGCCTTCTCCAGCACCACAGTTCAAAGGCATCAATTCTTCAGCACTCTGCCTTCTTTATGGTCCAGCTCTGAGTTTTACCAGAGTAACACCCATCAGTTCAGCAGAATATTACAATTGTTAGGCAACCATACATGTGAACATAAGAGCCTGTGCTTTTACTAATGGCATGACTAAAAAAGCATTTTGTGTGTGTGTGTGTGAGTGAAAGAGAGGGAGAGAGAAGAGGTGGAGAAAGAAAGGGAGACAGGAACATCTTACCTAGCCACTTTACAATTCATAACATTTTCAACTAATTCTAATTCAACTAGATCCAAATCTTGAATAAGAATATTTTATTAGAAATTATTTCCGCTGCCAAGTAGAAAGAAATCAGAGTACATCTTAGCCATCCTCATATTTCATTTATTGCCCTTTTATGTCCTGTTTCTGGTTTTACTTCTTCTGCCACTCTCCTCAACTTGAATCACTGGAGGTCTTTGGTTTGCAGATTTCTCTCATATTTCAAAAGGAGACTATACCCTATCCAGATAGATATATGTCTTATTCCTGGTCATCTAGATAGGATAATCTTTCCTGGACAATTTTCCAAGGTAATATCTCTCTTGAAATTCCTTATTTAAGTCTCATGTGGTTATCCATTCATTCATTCATTCACTCATTCAGAGCCCTTTATCAAGTATGTCATGAGCTACACAGTGTGACGGGCTTCACTTGTGGCTCAGCTGGTAAAGAGTCCTCCTGCAACGTGGGAGACCTGGGTTTGATCCTTGGGTTGGGAAGATCGCCTGGAGAAGGGAAATGCCACCCACTACAGTATTCTTGCCTAGAGAATTCCATGGACTACAGTTCACGGAGTCACAAAGAGCTGGACACGACTGAGTGATTTTCACACAGTGTGATAAATTAAAAACAATAATAATCTTAGGCAATAATACTAAAATATAATAGTGAAGACCAGGAATGTCTACTATCCTTTTCATCATGTTATATGTTAATAATTCTGTGTATGGGGTTTATTTATGAAGATATATCCATGCATGAGGAGCAGAAAACTTGTATAAATATCTTACACATTTTTTTTGGTTCTGTGGCTTTTAAAGGCTTGAAGAGCATAACTCTATTTATCTTCTGAATTTGACAGAACAGAGATAATTATGAATAGGTATTTTGTACTATAATGTATTTAAAGGTGACCTGAAATATACACAAATCTCATTCTTCGTGCTAATGAATGTGTGTTTTTTAGAGCCTGAAGAATGCAGTCACTAGGTGGCATCTCTGTGCTATAGTCACTACTGAAGACTCACAGGTGTCCTTTCCATGTACTACTGATTTTCATTGACATTTTTATCATCTTCTTGACTCCTACAGTAATATTTACCAGAGTGTTATTTGTGCTAACCCCTTGAACAAAGGTCGCTTTTATAGACTTAATAGCAATATATGAAATTGTTGCCCAAACCCAGTGCCAATTGAAAAATGAAAAATATAGCTTGATTACTGAAGCACACCATATCACACTATTTGCATTTAATATTTCATTTGTTTGAGACTAAGAAATAGGCAAAATGACACAGTGATTAGGACATTGTTAGTTATTAAAAAACCACCTAAAATCAAGTTCTTTGCTAGTTTAGGATTTTAAGTGTGTCTCAACTCATTCAGGAGAAGGCAATGGCACCCCACTCCAGTGCTCTTGCCCAGAAAATCCCATGGACAGAGGAGCCTGGTAGGCTACAGTCCATGGGGTCTTGAAGAGTCGGACATGACTGAGCGACTTCACTTTCATTTTTCGCTTTCATGCATTGGAGAAGGAAATGGCAACTCACTCCAGTGTTCTTGCCTGAAGAATCCCAGGGACGGGGAGCCTGGTGGGCTGCTGTCTATGGGGTCGCACAGAGTTGGACATGACTAAAGTGACTTAGCAGCAGCAGCAACTCATTCAAAATATTGATTAATAAGTTGTGGCTCTTGTCCTCAAGGAACTTCCATTCTCCTGGGAACATAGACTGTAAAATGGAGTGATTGGCCAGATGATTTTAAAGTGTGCTACCAACTCTTAATTTGATGACTTTCCTGTAAAAAGTGTATAAAAGGTTTATAGATCTAAATCAGCTATGGAATTGCCTTAGTGTTCTTTATGAGCTTAGTTAAACTGGCTATTTCCCAGTCAGGTGTATGCATAGCACTTTTGTGAATATAGTTTATTCTGAAATATCTGCTCTGAATCCAGGAATTTAGAATGAGGAATATTCAGCTCAGACCTAAGTCTTGGCCCAGGTCAGAAGACCTGAAACTAAGCTCAAGTGAAAGAAAGCAGTTCTACAAATTCCCATACAATCAGGCTACTAATTACAATTCCCAAGACTGGCAAGTCCATCTAATTTGTCCATTACTCTGGAAAATTGCATAAACCATGGGTCTTGTGCATGCAAATGTAAAAATTTCCACTGGGCTCATTTAACCAGAGAGAAATGACCCTTTCAAAGCCTGCTAGATTGGGATGGAATGACAGAAAACTCCTTGGAGTAGATAAAAGTAGGATACTTTTTAGCTTCTTAAGGTAGATTTCACATCATTTTCCCATTTTCTCCCTTTGTGCTTTCCTGTTGCCTTTCCCTGTCTCAGCCATACCTGTAACACCATATAGGAGCTGTGGATTAGTGGACTTTACATATTTTTCATCCAGATGTTTTTCATAGTAAGTAATAAACATAAACCAAAATTAAGTGCTACTTCAAGAACTTAGAAATATTTCTGCCTTCCAAGAGTAAAGAGCAAAGGCTTAAACATTACCTACAACAAAGAAGGGCTATAGACCTTTGACTGTCTTATAAACAGTTTGTAGATCCTAACCTGTCTAATTAAAGAATGTAAGGTGGGGATTAGTAGGCTGCCAAGGGAATCATTGAAACAAAACCATTTATTATCCATCTAAGTCCTGTACAGGAGAGTTCGTTGTTGTTTTTGGCAGACAAATACACCTGGCTTTACCTCATAGAGAACAATGGACTCCCGGGGCTGAATCTGATTCTAGGCTTGATGAGGAACATTATGATAACCAGGAAGAAGGTTAGCATGACTTCGTGGGGACAGCACTGAGGTGAAAATCCAAACCACAGTCATTATCATTTATTAAGCATTTATACTGTGGTGGATACTGTATTAAAGAATTTTAAATATATTATCTCAGATAACCTCATGACAACCCTAAGAGTATATATTTTCATCACAAGTTACAGAAAAAACTGAAGTTGGAAGAGTTAATAAGTGAGCAAGCCATTTGTTGTCAGGCTTTATCTGACTCAAAATCCTGTGAACTTAAAAATACACCAGTTTCTCAGCTGAGATTCTCACCCGTGCTGTTAAGGGCTCACAAATTCTATGAGAATTCTGAAATGTTATCTTTCTCTTTTTAATGATTATCCTTTCTTTTTCCTGATGATAATCATTAAAAAAATACATTCTGTTTACAGTGAATAATGAACAAGCTTTAAGAATTCCAGATCTATGCACATAGTCTCATGTCCACAAGATAATATTACTGTTTTAAAAGGAATTCATACATATCTCAGGAAACACTGTATCAAAAGAAGCTAAGACCTCAGTTTGAATTTGACTTTGTGATTTACTACCTGTGTGATCATAATTTCTTTGAGCCTCAGTTTCTTCTATAAAATTAAGATTAAAATATATCCCTAGTAGGGCTTTGAGATATTTTTATAAAAATATATAAACTCTAATATTCTTAATAAAAGTAAATATCAGTGGTAATGTTGGTTTGCTTTCAGGAGAAAGATCTGATCAAACATAGTTTTTAATATACATTTAGATGGCATATATTCTTCAGCTTCTTCTAAATTTATACAGCAAGCTTCCTTCACCCAATTCTAATAGTTTGAGAACATAGAAAAAATAGGTCTCTGGTCTTAAAAAACTAAGAACCAGACTCTAAGTAATGGCTGATTCACAAAAATAAAAAGCACTCTAGGTACTTTTCCTTATAAGCTCAGTTTTTGGGAGGTAGAGATGGAAACAGATTTCTGCATCAGTCAGACAGAAAATAGGTATGAAAATACAGTTAACAAACAAGTGAAGTAAACATGCTCAGTTTATACACACACACACCCCAGACTTGAATATTTTGAGTTATTATATGAAGTCTACTTATAAGATAATACAGCTAATAAATATGACATTAATTTCTCCTGTTAGGAGAAATGTATATATTTGTGATATTTCTTACCAATATTATATATATAATAAAACTGTTAGTTTTTTAATAACCATAGTTCCTTTTGTGTTTTATCCCTGTAACATATTTTACATACACAATTTTAAAATGTCTGTTAGTATTTGTTTCTAAGTAATACTTGGCTTAATAACAGTTTTTCTCTGAGCAAACAAAATACAAATTTAGTGTTACTGATGTTCAGTCCTTGCATATACTTCATTCAGCTGAATACTATTCAAAACAATGCAAAAATAGACACTAAAAAGTAGAGATTATTTTTACTTAAATGCAGTCTAGTTATTACAAATAATACATTTATTTTTACTTTTTTAATAAAAGAAAGAAAGTGAATGAAAGTCACACCATTGTATCCCACTCCTTGGGACCTCATGGACTAAAGAGTTCATGTAATTCTCCAGGCCAGAATACTGGAGTGGATAGCCTTTCCCTTCTCCAGGGCATCTTTTCAACCCAGAGACTGAACCCAGGTCTCCCACATTGTGGGTGGATTCTTTACCAGTTGAGCCACAAGGGAAGCCCAAGAATACTAGAGTGGCTAGCCTATCCCTTCTCCAGCAGATCTTCCTGACCCAGGAATCAAACCAGGGTCTCCTGCATTTCAGGCGGATTTTTAGTAAAGCATCATGTTAAATACTTTTATATTACTTTACTTAAAAAATATGAGGGGGCAGTAAGAACTATTTTTATATTTAATATTCCCAACAGAACACAATTCATATCAAAAAATATTTATTTTCATATAATTGACAGTTATTTTTAAGATATAATATTTGATTCTACAAAATGCAAGAAATATTTATATTTTGAGAGAAAATCTAGTTTTAGTTTGAGAATAAACACCAATAATGGTACTTTAGTTAAAAAAACTATCATGGAACTTCCCATGCATCACGTTTTATAATTTATTTCCATGCAAAATTCCAGTAGTTTCTACTTTAACCCATTCCCAATAAATCTACCCATGTCTACAGCATGTAATTATACTGTGTATAGTATAATATGAAACTCTAAAATGGATGTATTCTTTGAGGTTTCTTTTTTCTAATGTGCTCATATGAACTTGTTCAACTTAAGTTTGCATGAAAAAGAAGAAAGATATGCCTTATTATGTATTTATTTAACCTAGAAGTCTGTTCATAGCAGTTATATTTAATATTGGCTCTGTGTGTTTTTCACTAATCATCTTAGTGAAAACATGTGTGCTGATATTTTGTGACCATGAAAACATTAGCAAAAGGATATCTCTCTCTTGGATTCAGCTTATCTCAACACAACCAGAGAAGCATTCCCTATCAGATGATTTATTTTACAACATCCTGACAGGGATCTACATAGAATCAGTAAGTAAAAATAATGCTTCAACTCTGCAGAACTTCTGTGGAAGTCTCAGGGCTCTTGAAAACTAAATTATTTCTACTTTGTTTAGTTGAGCTTCTGATGAACAATTAAATGCAATGCATGTGATGTGTAACAGTGAAACAAAGGCTTTTGAAGATAGAGGGAAATGTATGTACTTGGACACAAATACTAGTCTTCCAGCATATCTTGAGACAAAATGTTTCTATTGGCCAAATAGATTTGGAGACTCTTGAGTACTAGGTCATTGTTTCGAAGATTTGGGTTATACATTAAACACACTAGAGATGCTGGGGGAAGAGAAAACCTGCAATTAACAAACCTGATAAATTGTTTAATTCAAGATATCCTAACCTCACTTAAGCATAGAATGTTACTCTTCCTTTTATATTAACCAGTCACCTAGCTTTGCATAGTTTATTAGGCTGAATGTGCTATGGATTGCAGTTAAGGTGTCTGAAAAGCAACCAAAATGCCTTCTCTTCATTTTACTGCCTCTTCCAAGTCACACTCCAAAAGTTCATTGTAGCATGGATAGACAAAGTCATCAAGCCAATCCCAGAAGTCAGCCCTGGATTTGGAGAGCACTGTAAAATTGTTTCAGGCCAAGAGAGTTTTACTGATGAAATCTGTGCCTAAGGAGACAAGTCAAGGCTTGAGAAAATTATGTGTACACACAACCTTACAACCTTCAGGTCCAAGTGTATCTTTCTTTTCCAAAAGATTTGGCTTCTGACTGAATAACCATAGGTCACATCTAATTATATTTTCAAATTTACAGACAAAAAAAATACCCTGAAGTTTAAATAGAATCACTTTTACTTTTTTGTTGATTATTTCAATGTATTTTGCCCTCTGAAAGTGGGAAAAACAAGTTGATAGAAATTTGTACATGCAGCAAGATGCTGATTTATATTTAACTTTAACATACAAATAAATAATTAATGTGTTTTATTCTAACAAAGGGTTTTGTGTGATTTACAATAGCTGTTATTAAATCTATAGAGGGCAGATATGTAAATGGTCCCTATATATTTTTTCCTCCTTCTCTTGTCTACTTATGTTTCATGATGTTTTTCACTATTTATAATTTTGTGAATGTTGTCTTTTCAATCTCATGTTGTATAGTCTGGCATTCTTTGACATTACCAAGAAGTAGACATATTAACACAGAAGCATTGTTTTTCAGTTGTAAAGGGCCCACAGAGATCACCTAGTTTTCATTTTATAGATAGATAAGGTAAGATTTCTCAAGACTGAATGACTTGTCTGGTGTTATGCAGATATTAGAAGCAGAAATGAGTGATAAAACCTAGGTTTTAATATTTCTCAATTCAGGGCAAATCTATTTGACAACCCCAAAACTAGCAGTTGAGATCTGCAGCAATATTCCAGACAGTGGTATCATTTGGACCTCAAAGCACATTATTTTGTTGAAAATATTTACTTCATCATAAGGTTAAAGTTTATTTTATTCACTGGATCATCAGGGATAAATTAGGAGTTTGAAATTAACATACATGGATAGGGGAACCTGGCAGGCTATAGTCCATGGGGTCGCAGAGTCAGACATGGCTTAGTGACTATCACTTTCACTACTATATATGAATATATGAAATAGATAATCAACAAGGACCTCTTGTATAGCACAGGGAACTCTACTCAATATTTTGTAATAACTAATATGGGAAAAGAATCTTAAAAAGAATGAATATATGTATATGTATAACTGAACCACTTTGCTGTATACCTGAAACTAACACATTATAAACCAACTATACTTGAATAATAATTTTAAAAAAACACTAATATGTCATTGACAACAATATATATATAAAATACAGCTGTAGCCATATTAAGCTATGACATGGTGAGTTAACAGTTAATCACAGATCATTTTTCTGAAATATATTTATATGTACATAAGAAATTATGCAATTTTTTGTATAATTTGTACACAATTCTTTTTGTACAATTGACTGTTTTGGAATTATATTTTATTTTTTTGGTTCATGAACATTTCTCTGTTATTTGTTATAATCTGTTAACAAATAAGCACTTTATATTTGTAAAATTGAAGTTTAAGTCAATAAACAGAATCACATTATTTGGCAGTTTAGTAAAATTTAATGTTGAGAAGAAGTTTTGGTTAAATAATCAGTGGCTCATATGTTGATTTAGCATTCATTATGGCTTAAATATTTTGGTTCAGGTGTTTCATTGTAAAGAAGTGTAAACTTGTTTTGTGGTTGAGCTTTTTCTCTATCACTGCGCTAGATAGAGATGACTACCAGGTCTCTTTCTGCCTGGATATTCTCACTGATTGGTAGTAACCATCTGGAGCAAATGTTGGGAAGGATGCCATGGTTCTGTCAGGCTCAGGAAGAAATAATGCTGGATAAGGGAATCAATGTTTCTGTCCCCACTAGAATATAAGCATGCATCATGAAGGAGGAACGTTATCTTGTTCGCTTTCTGTTGCATTCTGAGTGCCTATGATAGTGCCATATGTGTGTGTGTGAATATGTACATTATATTACATTATATACACATATGTTACACATATATAATAATGTGTGAATTGAGAAAGGAGAATAGCAACACACATGATAAATCTTTGCCTTCTCTGTACTAAGTGATTATATACTTCCAAAGTCTATAAGTCAGAACTCCTGTGTATGTGTTGAAATATGATGATCCAGTTTACTTTTTAAAAATAATTTTATGAGTACAAAAAAACAAACCAACCTGATTTAAACATTTGAAAAGGTATCACAAACCCAATAAAGTCCAACAAAAGCCTTGATTTTTAGAAGACTATTCTGTTAAGGAAAGTTTATTTTGCTACATAGAATAAACTGTTGCTGAAAACTAACATTAATTTTAAAAAGAGAAAGAGAGAGAGAGGAGAAAAAGCCTAAATCCTGAAATGTCCTCAAGGTCTTTTTATTTATCCTCCTTCCTCCGAAGTCAGTAGTCAGTGGAGGGTTTCTCACTGATAGCGAATGGATTTGCCTTTGAAGTGACTTTGGCTAGAATTGGCTGCATCCAAAATTTGAAAATAATGGAAGTCAAGAGACTTGGCAGGCAGCTGGATAGCGGGCACCCCCATGACTATCTCCACTGAATATACTCCCTATGGTGGAGTAATCACCTCAAGGTCTCCCATGATTAAGGCAAATAATCTTATGAGTGGTCATGAGTATGCACATTGATTGGGTTTGGCAGATTGCATAATCGACTGAAAATTACCTTTTGGAAATGACTGGCTATACCCAGTGGGCAGAAGAAACGGAAGCAAGGGGATCTGGCAGACAGCAGGTACCCATAGCAGCTGTATGAGTTACATTCCCATAATATACTGATGAAGAGAGCCAAACCTGGACCTTTCATAGCTGTGCTTTTCATTTTAGATATTTGGAGGGACTGCAGGAGGTTGCTGCACACTCTAGCAGTTTACCTTCAGGATAGCAGCACGGCAGAGTGTCAGTATCCTACTTATATTGGTGCACCTCTTGAAGTATGATGTATGCATCACTTTTCTTTATACCCAGCAGAAAAGCACAACACCTGCTCCACTGATAATTGGATACCAGCCTTGTCTGATGAAAGACTATTAATTTTCACTTCATAGATTAAAAGACCTTGGGAAGTCAACTAGCCCATCACGGTATCTTACTACAGGATACTTCCTAACCCGAAAGGAAGTGTTTGAGAGAGACAAAGCCATGTTTTACATTGTTGTGATTTTGAGTGCAATGCACTTCATGACACATGCAGAGAAATGCTAACCCATTCCCAGGAAACAGGATACTAGATGACCATTACCTCTCATCTGTGAGACAGTCCCTGTTGTTCATCCTGTTTGTACATTTTATTAGACAAGACCAAGCTCAGACTTATAGAAACAATATGCATTTTGATAATTATTAATAAACTCATCTGAGTTTTTAATACTGTGTTAGGGGCCATGGAGGCTATTAGCTCATAAGTTTTAATGCAGTATATATTTGTTTCTGTAATACAAAAGGATATGAGACGAATTTTATCTCATTTAGCTCCTATTCTGAATGAAACATAGAAATTATACAGTTTAACATTCTATTCTGAAAGAAACAGATATTAACAAATGGAAAAGATATTCTATTCACAGAAAACAGTGTTTTATTTTACCTGAGATATTTTGTTTGATCTATGGTCATCTTTTTGTAAGAGGAATGTATTTACATCTGTATATTTTACAATTATGTAGTTGTCTTCATCTTTTCTATCTAGCTTCTTAAAACAGTGGAAATTATATATTTAAAACAAAACAAAATATGAGTTCTTAAACAACAAAATATGAATTCTCTGGAAAATCATTTACCTTGATTATGTGAAAGTAATTTATTCATCTGATCTCAATAAAGAGATTAAGCCTCAGTTTCAAAAAGTTCTCAAATTGTCTTAAGCATATTTGGAAATAAATTAAACTATGAAATAAGCATAAATTTGTCTTCTGAAAGGAGAAAATATATTTCAAACAGTCTGCAGGGCAAGCCTTAATATTCTCATATTTATTTATGATAGCATATGGTATTATTTCAGAAAACTATATGAATAAAGAATATCATAAAGATATATGTTGTTTGCTGAATAAATGCATCTCTTTCATCCAGAAAGAATGGTTTCTCTTTACCCAAGAATAGCACCATCTGCCAACTGATTAATATTTACCAGCCAAGTATATAAAGTATTAGCTAACATTACTTCAACTAAATATGCATTTCTTATTGGAAATGTCAACATTAACAAGCTTTCCCCCAGTTCTTTCTAGCATTTGGAGTTAGATAGTATTCTGAAACTGGACACACTGTGCTCCACTTATCTAATTCGTAAAAGCTAATGCTTCAAATAGAAACCAAATTAAGTACATTGAAATTGAATGCCTTGCTTTGATTGATCAATTTTCCAGTATAGAGGGTAGATGTTAGCAAAGTTGCAGGTGGTTTAACTGTCTAGGAAGGGGTCTAGTGGAATGTGATGACTGCTTATAAAGTAGGGATTTACACATTTATTCTGTTGGTAGGTTATCATCGGACTCTAGCAGGTAAATAATGAATTCTTGCCTTGTTACTTATGTACTGCATATCTCCCTAGCTCAGCCAGGGCCTGTAGTGTTATTTGAACAGAACAAGCAGATAATCAAACATTCTGTTTTTACAGAATTGTCCCAATTTAGGGTCCTTCAGGACCCTCCAGGATGCCTATTTGAGATGCTTTTCTTTCTGAAAGGCATTATATTGGGATAAAAATAAAAGAATACAGTCTGTCATAATCCCAGCCCAAGGAAATGTGAATTCTGTCCCCATTACAATTCTCAAAGAAGAAAAAGTAAAACCAGGAAAGGAAGATGTGTTACACAAAGAAAGGATATCACACTTCTAGGCAATAAGTACTTCATTCTTTCTATCCTCTCTTTCACTATCTGCTGTTGTACTCAAACCAAGAAGCAATTCATCATTTCTGATTTCAGGACTTTTCTAAGTTTCCATGACTACCTTTCCCAAACTATTGCAGATGCCAGTGGTGCCCATTTCTGGCCCTTTAACTCCACTATTACTTCTGGTTTCTGATGCCCCTATTTCCATATTGCTTTACTTATACATTGTTCATCACTACTCTTTCTATCTTGGAATAAGATATATTACTTAGACTTGTCCCTTTCTGTTAAACTGGGCAGGAACCCCTCATTGATCACTGGCATCTTACATAGGAATAGGAAATAAAAAAAATTATAATAAAGGAGTAAACTACCAGCCAGAGGCAGCATCTAGAATAATTTGCTATCAAAAAACAAAATGTTGGAATAATTATCACTTTCATATTATCAGTTATTTTTATCAGGTATTCATTGTTGGAGAGTTGGTGGCACATTTTCACTGTCTACCATGTGCTCATTAAATGTTGATAGAACTGTGTCTTTATTGCAGTTGTTTCTTAGGAAAATGCTAATATCATCTTGTCGGCATCACTACCCTCTTATTTTTCTTTCACCTTTACATAGCATTATATAGATAGTTTTTTCTTCCCTTCTTGTACTTCCCCCTTATTTTCAAAGTTACTAGATTACTAAATTTTCTTGGTTCCCCAAATCCAAACCTTTGTTTATCATATCTGCTTATTACCTAACTACAATGATACTCAGTATATACTACTGTAGATAATTAGAAGAATAGGGTATCAGTAAGAGAGACTGGACGTAGAGGATGCTTCAAGAAAGAAGTGGATCTGTGCAATGACTTTAACCAACTGTATAGTTTGAGGAAATAGTCCCTACAAGACTGCCCTCACTTCAGACATAAGCCTTAAGCTTGTGGATCCCCAGGACCACCTTCACTTCAAATCAGCTGGCTGTGAATTCAAGGATCCCCATCTTCATCCTTGGGTATGATAATGCACTAGAAAGACTGGAGAAGGAAATGGCAACCCACTCCAGTATTCTTGCCTAGAGAATCCCATGGACGGGGAGGCTTGGTGAGCTACAGTCCATGGGTCGCAAACAGTTGGACACAACTGAGTGACTTCACTTTCACTCATTGAAAGCTATTATGCTTATGGTTAATACAGAGACAGTATACAGAAAATCAGCCAAAAGAAGAAATACATAGGGTAGAATCTAGGAGGGATCCAAATACACAGTTTCTGGACATCTTCTCATTGCAGAGTCACAGATGGTTTTACCTTTTCTGGCCACGATGTGCAAGGACACACACAGAGTATTGTCAACTAGGGAAGCTCACTTAAGCATTGGTCAAGTGAGCTTTTATTACAACTTAACTACATCCTGCCCTCGTTGACTAACTTTTGGTCTCCAGCCCCTCACAAAGGTCAAGCAACCTTTAGTCAACAGTTTTTCCAGAGGTCAGAACTGAAAAAATGTGGCCTCAAAGCCCAGGTCATACATCACCTTTCTAGATTATATGGTGGTGGCCAAAGCCCCCAGGCAAACAAAGATACTTCTATCAGGCAAGGCATTCCAGAAGCCTAGAGATCTCCTCCCAGGACCCAAAGGCAGAGTTCAGACTTCTCTTTGTGTGATTCTAGATTTCACACTACAGAGTTGGAACTGAGTTTTAAAGGAAAGAGAAAATTAAGAGAAGTAGAGAGGAGAAAATTCATTTCAAGCAAAAAGATAACAATCAGGAGTGGATTGGAAGTGTACCTGAGTGAATGAAAGGGAATGCTAACATGAGCATCCCAGTTTAGCTAAAGCAGGAGATGTTTTGTAGGAAAATGAAGATGAATTTGTTGGACTAGAAAGAGGACAGATTCTGAACAGCCTCAAAAGTTAAATAGATCCGAGTAGTTGTGCTTTGAAGAAATAAGAACTTGAGATCTTTAAATCTCTTGAATTGGTGAGATAAGTAGAATGACTAAAACTCTATATAAAGAAATTCCAAAGTAGTCTCTTTATTTCTGGATCCCACCCCCATTTTAAATAATGCTGACAATTATAAAGTACAAACAAGAGAATAATCAAAATGGTAACGCCTAAAATTTATATCAAGCCCAATTCTGGGAACACTGTGTATCTATAAATTTTCCAAAAATAAGACTTAAAGAGACAAAGCAGCTTTCTTCAACAGCCAATACAGTTTTATATTACAAGTAAGCCTTCACTTACTTCATGGCAAGTAGATGGGGAAACAGTGGAAACAATGGCTGACTTTATTTTTCTGGGCTCCAAAATCACTGCAGATGGTGACTAAAGCCATGAAATTAAAAGATGCTTGCTCCTCAGAAGGAAAGTTATGACCAACCTAGACAGCATAGTAAAAAGCAGAGACATTACTTTGCCAACAAAGGTCTGTCTAGTCAAGGCTATGGGGGTTTTTCCAGTGGTCATGTATGGATGTGAGAGTTGGACTGTGAAGAAGGCTGAGCACCGAAGAATTGATACTTTTGAACTGTGGTGTTGGAGAAGACTCTTGAGAGTCCCTTGGACTTCAAGGAGATCCAACCAGTCCATCATAAAGGAGATCAGTCCTGGGTGTTCATTGGAAGGACTGATGCTGAAGCTGAAACTCCAATACTTTGGCCACTTGATGCAAAGAGGTGACTCATCTGAAAAGACCCTGATGCTGGGAGGGATTGGAGGCAGGAGGAGAAGGGGACGACAGAGGATGAGATGGTTGGATGTCATCACCAACACAATGGACATGGGTTTGGGTGGACTGCGGGAGTTGGTGATGGGCAGGGAGGCCTGGCATACTGCGGTTCATGGGGTCACAAAGAGTCAGACATGACTGAGTGACTGAACTGAACTGAACTGAAGCAAAACTAGGATAGAAGGGAGAAAAATAAAGCAAAGACAGTATAGACCTAGCAATATAAATAACATTTATTTGTCTATTAAAATAATATATAAATTAAATGATAAATATTTTCAGGAATTATGTTTACATCAGTAAATATTCAGGAAGTAGATGGCTCTTCATCTATATTTCTAAATTAATTTGTAGAGGTTTTTGCACTGGATGGCAGTGTGTCTTCTATTTTTGAATTCTGTCATTCTTTGAAATACACAGAACAATTTAGAAGAGGAAGCCGGTGGCTGGTCCATAGACATCTACTAGGAAATTTCAGGAATATAGGTATGAAGTGATCCAATTTTGGACTAGGGGCGGCAGTAATGACCATAGGACAGAAGGATAAAAGATATAGATATACTTCAAAAGAGAAATGAACAGAATGTAGTGAATGGCTAGATGGGGAGCATGAGTGAGAAAAATGCAAAGAATATCCATCTTTCAAGCATGAATGATAAGCCTAACTGTGAAACTGCTAGTAGAAACACTCATCACAATGGAGAACAATTTTTATAAGAAAGATGGTGAATTCTTTCTTAAACGTAGTGAGACACTTTACATTTAGACTACAGTGGGAGGCCAGAGACTTCTATTTTTGTTGCTTTAAGATTTTTGTTATGGCATTTATCACAGTATGTTTGATATTAGAACTACTTAAGTATCTGTGTCGTAAACTTGATTCTGAGATTTTCGAAAATAGGGTCAAAGCTTCATATATTCTCTTATTTTACAAAATCAGTTTTGTGCTTGCTCAGTTCCAGTAAATATTTTGGTATTAAATTAAGTATATAAACTGTAAGTGCATATGTGGGGAAAATGGCAAAAGAATACTGACTGTTTAGAGAAAAGAAGGGAAAATTGCTGAATGAGGAGTCAAGGAGTTGGAGAAACAGGAGAACGATCAGGGCCCTGCATTGTTATGGATATTTGAAACTTTAAGACTTGGCTGATTATGAGGTCTTGATAATGAGGATGGAGAAAAGACTTTTGTGTTTTTTCAATAACGGTTTAATTGAGCATTTTCCAGAGGTACTGACACTATTGTAAATGGTTTAGAACATTCCATTAGAAGGAAAATGCCTTTTAGCTTATACTTTCTCTAAATACAAACTAAACAAATCTTCAAGAGACAAGTTCTCTCTCCTAGAATGCTAATAGAAGGAAAAACCAATAAGTACATTCTTCTGTTTTGTTTTATATTTTATACATTTGGTGGCTGTCTTTTTTTTTTTTTTTTTCCATTCTGAAACTATAGCCCTTTGGGAATGAAAATTTGCTAGTATGGTGCCTGTAGGCTAGAAATATGGAGGGCTGATCTTTGCCATGAATGTATTGAATGACATCCACAGTAAGATAGAGGGTGAGAAAAAAACACTGTTCTGTGAGTTCATGTTTTCACTTCAAGAGAAAAGGGTCAAGCCCTGAGGTGGTCACTAGAGGTTCTAAAATATGCGTTTTCTTGTTTTCTTCCCCATCATACTACTTACTTTATATCAATCATTTCCTTGTAGTCACTATTATTATCTGTAACCCAGAAAAATATGGATTTATTAAAGTTCCCTCATGCCTTTAAGTACTAGATAAGATTAACCTCCTTGTATTCATATTTTATGTAATGAATAATAGTAGAACACTTGCTATGAGCCAGTCAATGTGCTAAGATCTTCCATGAAATACTTGCTATACATTTGGTTAAGTTTCTTTGGGCTGCATGTAAAAGAAAATACCAAGTTAAAGTTCCTTAAACAATGAGGAAATATTATTTCATATAACAAAAAAGCAACTCTAGAGTTAAAGTTAGTTCAGTGACTCAAAGAATCTGCCCTTTCCATTAATTCTGTGTTGGGATTAATGGCCCTTATCATCACAGGCTGACTGCTGCAATGACAAGCTTTCCATGCAAACACATCCATGTCCAAAGGAAGAAAAGGAACCATTGCTTCTTGTGTGTTTCCTTTCATCAGTGGAGAAATATTCCTCCAAATCTCACGACTGTCTGCCCTTCACATGTCATTGCTAAGTGCTGCTTCAGTCATTATCAGAGCTATCACAGGTGCCTTCCTAAACCAGTCACACACAAGGGGAATCCCAAATTACATTACCTAGACTGGCTGAAGCTAGTGGAGAGTTACAGTACATATCTATAAATGCTGTTTTAATAGATCAATGAAAAGTTGGAGAAGCAATGTTCATCTAGGTCACACTGTGCATCTCAATGTTTTTGTTTTGTTTTGTTTTGAAGAATGTCATTGGTCATGCTCATTGTATCCTACTGTCATGAACACTGTTTTAATAAGAATAATGAAATTTCAGTTAAGTTGGTAGCAAATGTTCTAAATTTGTACTTTAAAATTGAGACAGATATATAATAGCCATTGTCACCTTTGGCTGGATATCATACAATTTTGGTGTAAACAAAACACAAGTTCTACAAAAGATTCATTTAGAAAATAATATGTCATTATTTAAGAACAAGAAATTTATCAGTATCTGTAATAGACATCACACTGACATTTCTAAGATTACTTTGTAATATAAAGAACAATGCATAGCAGGTGTCATACATTTTAAGTGGGTTATATAGATTAGTACCTAAGTGATAATGTGATTCAGTTTAAATCATGGATTAACATAAGGTTATTGCTTTATTTGAAGGTGAAGAGCTGTTGTTTTTTCCTCTCCAGCAAGTGCAATCATTTCAGCTTTATCGCATTTTGGTGCCAATATATGATGAATTGAAAGCAATGTAGGAAATCTTCCTCCTTTACAACTTTATGGGCTTTTGTTTTCTGCTTTCCTATTTTAAAGTAATTCAAAGTGGCTTTAATGAGAGCATCCTGGGTATACTCCGGGGAAATAAAACCAGTTAGACAAATTCAGATTTTGTAGGACAGCTCTGTTTAAGCAGAAAAACAGCTTTTACTAGAGTTTTGCATTTTGAAAGACTCACTTTTAATCATAACTTTACTACTTATTAGCTTTGTGACCTTGGATTAGTAACACAATCATTTTGTGACTTAGTTTCATCTTTTATGGAATAGAAAATTAATGCTCTCTCAATCAGTATTCTTTATAGGAAACAATAGAAACGAACTATGACAAACTTAAATAAGAGGTAATTTACTGAACAGATATTTTACAAGCTAACAGCATGAAGAGACTGGGCAACCAGGCCTGAGAATAGACCAGGAGAGTAAAATGCTTGAAAGCCAAGAATTAGGAAATTAGAAACTCAGCATGAAACTATCTGGGCAGGGCTGCACTGCGACTACCTTGATCTTTTTAATAACCTCCAGTCTCCCTGGGGGATTTAAAATCTCAGAAGGAGCTCCTGATTCACTGAACTGAGGTCACTGGACCCATTCCTTATGTAGCCTGAGACAGACAAAGGAAATACCTCCTTTGGCTTATATTGTAGAACCTAGTTATCTTTAATACTTCTATAAATAAAGCTGCGTACAATGGAGAAGTAGTGATTCTTCAATAGGAAAAACATACGCTACGTTCATGTGCATATGTTTCTCATTTAATCTTTGTATGGACTCTATGAAACATTTTAATCTCAGGAAACAAACTCAAAAAGTTGAATAATTATTCTCAAGTCTCACTAATAGTAAGTAAAATGATGGAGCCAGTTTTCACATCTAGATCTGCTTGTCTACAAACTTTACAACCTATCTTTTTTATTATTATTACTATACAGTATGATCTTTATGGGGCGTCCAGGTGGCTCAGTGATAAAGAACCCACCTACAGTGCAGAAGATGCAGCAGACCAAATTCAATGCCCGGGTTGGGAAGATCCCTGGAGGAGGGCATGGCAACCCACTCCAGTATTCTAGTCTGGAGAATCCCATGGACCAAGGAGCTTAACAGGCTACAGTCCATAGGGTCACAAAGAGTCGGACATGACTGAGCAACAACTGAACATGGAAGCATTCTTGATTTTTGTGGTTGAAAACACTTTGTAATTTTAAAAATTGTTTAATGATATAATCTTTCTGGTTGCAAGAAACACTCGAAGATAGAAATTTAGGGTGGATTATCTGAATGGTTTTTGTTTAAATTCAGGGGAAATCCATTCATAACAGAAGAAGGGATAGAAGTTGTCATGGTACATAGTGGCCAAAAAAATAAAAATATTGGGTTAATTCAGCCAATAATTGATAAAGAATCTGTTTCTGTGGGTTACTGAATGTCAGCGTAGGTAAAAAGTTGTGTCAGTGTTAGGAAAACAAGTGGACTCTTGAGGAATGAAATGGTAACTTTGGAGAAAATTCAAGAACATTCAATATTTCAAATCCTAATTTCAAGAACTCAGATTTGAATAACTGAGAGTTCTATTGTAAAAATCACTCTAGACTCATCAGCTGAAAGGGACTTTTACAGGGAATTAGGTTGGCAAGACTGAGAGGGCTGCAGTAGTAGGCTCAAGGCTGGCCTGCAGGATTGGCTGCAAGAACACTGTATACCTTTCCACCAAGGAAGCTACTGCACTAGCAAAGGGCAGGAACTGGAGAATTCAGCAAGCCCATCGCAAAACTGTTGCCTCTGGAAACAAATTTGCCTGAATTACAATCTTGAGGTCAGTTGGGAGTAGCTAGCACTGTGAACTCCAGAACCACATCACTCCTACTGAGTTTCTCAGAAGCAAAAGGGACTCACAACCTGCTTCCTCCCCATCTGTTAAATTAGTTCTGAATTTAAGTCTTGAACATATACATTTGATTATTGGAATATAAGTTATGTCTTAAAACCTAATTTCAACAGAGTCAGAGAATGTCATTTTTAGCTTTCCATCTTCTGCAGTACAAGAAAACACATCAGAAGGTTGTTGGGAAAAAATGCCAAGTAAGCTAATCTGTTCTATTTACCATATTATTAGCATGTTTTTAGAAAATGTGCATTTCAAATAGAATTTGATTGCTGCAAATTTATTATGCCGTAAAGAAAATTAATAAGGAAAACCCTTAAATTTCAACAAAAAATTCATTTGCTTACAAAAGGAAACTTTTTGCTTATTTTTACCAAAATATTAATTTTTTATTATTTGTTTGCTGGATGCTAGGATATCAACAAACTACTTACAGCAACAGCAAAGTTTTTGAGCAAAACTTTGTCATTTGTAAGTATTATTTACTTCTCAGCTAGCTCATTATTTTCATTTTGAACCATCTGGGCAGCTTTTATATGAGTCAGTTTGGTTAATGTTACAAAAATAAGGGCAAATACTATGGAACAGAGGGTGCAAACTCAAAACGATTTGAAAGACCTGGATTTCAAGCAAGTAAGTGACTTGTGGAATTTAAAATAACAATGCGCAAAAGGCATGAAACTCTGGGAATAACATAATCAGAAAGGCTACAACCTAAAAGGGTTCAAAGAAAATAAACATCAGGAGAGAGCTTTTGAGCAGCTACAGAAATTATACTAAAACCATCAGCCTGGGAGACAGCAGTGAGGATAAGAGAAAAGAAAGTAGTCCCTTAGTAAGTGAAAAGTGAAAGTGAAAGTGGCCCGGTCATCTCCGACTCTTTGTGTATAGCCCATGGAATTGGACTGGGCAGCCTTTCCCTTCTCCAGGAAATCTTCCCAACCCAGAGACTGAACCCAGGTCACCAGCATTGCAGATGGTTTCTTTACCTGCTGAGCCACCAGGGAAGCCCAAGAATACTGGAGTGGGTAGACTATCCCTTCTCCAGTGGATCTTCCCGACCCAGGAATCAGAACCCTGGTCTTTCGCGTTGCAGGCGGATTCTTTACCAACTAAGCTATCAGGGGAGGCCTTAGTAAGTAATAAGTGAAAGTGAAGTTGCTCAGTAGACTCTTTGCAACCCTATGGACTATAGCCTACAGGCTTCTCTGCCTGTGGGATTTTCCAGGCAAGAGTACTGGAGTGGGTTGCCATTTCCTTCTCAAGAAGGGTGTAAATCTTCAGAAGCTATTGTGGCATTAGACAAAGCATTACAATGTAGGACTGTTTCATCAAGAACATTCCAGATTCTGCTCTGCTGGGCCTCACAAAGATTCCTAGGTATTAATTCCTGAAAATGTAATGTGGTCTTATAAAGGAAAGACTGGATATTTTTGAGATAAATCTTCTTTCATTTTTCAACCACATAAGAGGTGCAAAAATGTTTCCTTACTCTGTTTCTTCTTCATTTTTCTGTCTCTGTATGGAGTGGAAGTGGCAAATACATTTCTAAGTGCTAAATTACCTTACTGTCTTGGACAATGAAGTCAAAATAGTCTTTTGCCTGACCAGTATCTCAAAACTGTTGTATAGAGCATCATAAACATCTAAAACATCTGAAGATGTAAGAGACTACATGATTTTATGTAACAAAAGAGGAATAATAGCATTGTTAACTACAATTTAAAGTCAAAGTTGCTCAGTCATGTCCGACTCTTTGTGAGCCCATGGACTATGCAGTCCATGGAATTCTCCAGGCCAAAACATTGGAGTCACTAGCATTTCCCTTCTCCAGGGGATCTTCCCAACCCAGGGATTGAACCCAGGTCTCCTGCATTACAGGTGGATTATTTAACAGCTGAGCCACAAGGGAAGTCCAAGAATACTGGAATGGGTAGCCTATCCCTTCTCCAGGGGATCTTCCTGACCCAGGAATCGAACTGGGGTCTCCTGCATTACAGGTGGATTCTTTACCAACTGAACTAAGAGGGAAGGCCAAGAATTGTTACTATTACTAATGGCATTTATTGACTTGTTAGTGTTGCCAGGAACTGTGCTAAATACCTTACATAAATTAGCGTACATGTTTTTATCTCCAACTTTTACTTGGTTTGCATTCAGGAAAAAAAAAAAAAAAAAAAAAGACCCTGAGCTCTGAAAGGTCTATGTGGGACTCACATAACATAAGAAAGAGATTCCATTAAAAATCAACTTTCTAAAGTAGAAGCTGATTAGCAATAATAGAAGGATTACAGAGAATAACAGGGCAAAACTTGCTTTGTGCCCAGTAGGCTGTTTGTGGAGAAGGAAATGACAACCCACTCCAGTATTCTTGCCTGGAGAATCCCAGGGATGGAGGAGCCTGGTGGGCTGCCGTCTATGGGTTCACACAGAGTTGGACACAACTGAAGTGACTTAGCAGCAGCAGTATCTCACAGGAATAACCTCAATCTTGGGCAGTTATGGGCAGTTATTTAATTAGTATTTTTATATCTGCTGTTAGAAAACATTCTGTACAATCTTTACACTGGTTTAAAAAAGTCCAGTTATCACCTCCAAATATTAAAAGTTTATTGTGTTTTGCTTGATTTCTCATAAAAGTTGGAGAGAGTCATGTAAGAAAAAAATTGGATCAGTTCAGTATACTATCATGAAAAGAGTTCTTAGTTACATGTAGTCTCTTGTCTTTGCTGTTCATTGTGTCATTTGGGGTATCAGTCATCTTCTCTAGGCCTCAGTTTCTCCATCTTTGTAAAGAGAATACAGATTTCAATTTGTACAATGCTATGCTGATTTGCCTGGCTATGAAAAGGTGAGAGATTATCAGTTCTATTGGATAGAGACTGATAATATATTTTTTCAAAGAAAAACCTACATTGAGAATTTAGCAATAAATTGTTGTCTTAGAATATTTGAGTTGCACACACTTTCTGGTAATATCCAATATATTAAAGGCCATTTGTAAGGTTTCCATATCTTGATTTATTTTAGCCTGGGATTGCTTTCTGAAGGGATAATCTCATTTATGATATTGCCTTTTTAAGATGTAGCAGAATTATACAGAAAGATAAATTTGCACTGCCTGCTAAATGCAAATGATCTCTATTTTGAAGAAATAATTTCAAAGCTTTATTTTATACAGATGCTTATGGAGATTCTTATATATTTAATGGTTACAGGAGTAGCAATAAATAACGTTAGTTGACCCTGAGGATGAAAAATATAACATTATGTGAAGGGGAAAAGTATCCCAATAATATTAGAAGATAGCATCTAGCTGGTATTTTATCCATGTGCCCAAATAGAGTACTTTAAGATTGCTCAAAATGCCATGAAAATTGGTGTACATAAAGCCTAGTTGGAAAGCTGAAACAGAATGGAGGGTTGATGTCAGCAAAGCTAGTTCTCAGTCAAGTCAGAAAATTCAAGTCCTATTAAGAAGAATATGAAAATAGTTGATCAGTATATCTAAAAATCCCATATGGTTTTCAAGTTTATACTCCCCAAGAGCATACCAGTTACTTATTAGAGCATAGAAAATGACCTATATATTTTTGCTCTTTAGTTCTAAGGAATAGAAATCTAGGTGAAGGAAATTCTTAGTGAAAGTGCCATTTAAAGACCTTTGTAGATACTGCTATTGTGGAAATTACTATTAAAATGCTGAGTACTTTCACTTATTTTATGTGTTTTAAACCAAAAGACCAAAAGAAAAGAGTGTTAGCTATTTAAAATCCACTAATGACAATTGCCTTTGAACAGGGATGGAACATACTGTACATCAAACTCCCCTGACTCTTCTCACAGTCACGGGACTCCTTCCTTCTGAGCATTAACATGGTCTTAGACTTTCTCTTATAGCACACCTGGCAGCCATTACCAGTAGATGAGATTTGGCACTGAAGAAAAGGCCTATGAACCATGCCTGCCTTCAAGGTTTGATACATTGATATACATAGATCTATATATGTGTGCTGCTGCTACTGCTAAGTCGCTTCAGTTGTGTCTGATTCTGTGCGACCCCATAGATGGCAGCCCACCAGGCTCCCCCGTCCCTGGGATTCTCCAGGCAAGCACACTGGAGTGGGTTGCCATCTCCTTCTCCAATGCATGAAAGCAAAAAAGTGAATGTATATACAAACAAATGCCTCATTGGAGTCCAGTCATTTCTAGAGAGTAAGACTTAATGCCAACATTTAAAACATAAATCATGTCATCTTATTTTTTTTTCCTCAAAATTCTCCATACGTATCTCTTGCACTTGGAATAAAAGCTCAAAACCCTATAACATAATCCTACATGATTTGACACTCTGCCATTACTCTGACTTCACTTCCTAATTCTTCCTCCTTTGGTCAATGTTTTTCAGCCAGACTGGCCTCTATCTGATGTCCCTGGCTAGACCATCCATGCCAGACAGACTCTATCTCATGGGCTTTATGCTGGTTATTCCTTACCTAGAATGCACTTCTTCCAGATATCCACATGACCTCTCACTGACTTCAAGTTTTTGCTCACCCACTTGGTGTGCCCTGCCCTGAAAAGTTAATGTTGAAAGTCCAAGTGTTAGTCACTCAGTCCTCTCTAACTCATTGCGACCCTGTGGACTGTAGCCATCCAGGTTCCTCTGTCCATGGCATTCTCCAGCAAGAATAGTGGAGTGGGTAGCCATTCCCTTCTGTATGGGATCACCCAACCCATAGATTGAACCTGGTCTCATGCATTGCATGCAGATTCCTTACTGTCTGAACCACCAGGTGCCCTACCCTGAAAAGTTACCCTGACCACCCTCTTTCTAATTGCATCCCACCCTACCACTCTCAGTTTCCCTTCCCTGATTAATTTGTTTCTTTACTCACTTAGATAATTTTTGCATTCTTTAATTGCCTTTTCCCTCCTCAGTTCAGTTCAGTTCAGTCACTCAGTCGTTCCCTCCTCAACTAGAATGTAAATTTCATCACAGCAGTGCATTTTTTTCCCAACAACTTTATACTCAGTATCTAGGGCAGATGGCATATAGTAAATTATTAGCTAACAATTACTTGTTGAGTTAATGCCTACATGAATCAATGAATTAATAACAGTTATGCCCAGAAGGACTCAAGGAAGCACAGATGTGGTATAAGTAGTGAGAAAATCTTGATAAACACAGCTTCTACTTATTGTGTTCAGTTTAGAGGCTTGCAATTTGTGGCTTGAAAACGATAGAGATGAAAACATTTTTGTCTCAGAATATGTAATCTCAAAAACCTCTACTGGTATCAATTCCAATGAAAACTAAAGAAATGAAAATGTTAAATGAAAAGACAGAACATAAAAATTTCTCAGTCACAACATTTGATAGTAGAGTTTGTTTAAAATAGTGGTTACTTTCTTGACAAGTATAAAGATTTTTTTAATCATAAGAGACTTTGTGAATTAAGTAAATATATTTCTTCACTGTTTCCCACCACCTAAGGGTTTTTTTTTTTATTATTTTATTTTGTTCTAAAAAAAAATAAAAGAGCTGTGGCAGGTGTTTTTTATTTTTTTTCTCTTATGTTAAAAAAAAAAATTCTGTATTTGCAAGATGTTTCTCAGCGCATCAGCCCAAAATACCTTCTTCCTACTGTTTTTTCCTAAACTAGTTATTTAATATTAATGTGTTTCCACTTTGGCAACAGTGAAGATGAACAGCTATTTGTGGTGTGGGTTTTGTTTCTGTCTTTTGGCTATTTAGTGTATAGCAGTATCAGTATGAAGAGCTAATGGCGCTTTAGAAAATAAGCAGGGGTTTAATCTTCATTGCTGTTGATCCAGTGTTTCATCAGTATCAAAAGACCTAGTGCTGGAAATGAGATGGTACATTAGTTCTGATGCTCAGTGGTTTATAATTTGCTACAGAAATTAGGCTTCTGGTCTTTACAATTAGGCAAGTATCCAGAAAATAAAGGTACAAAGAGAGTGAAACAAAGTTCAGAAAATTAAGGAGAGGAACAAAAGGCAAATTAATAAATTTTTAACCAAAGGCATGAATATAACTTTACCTACAAGATGATTAAAGACCATACCTCACCTGACAAGCAAATGAAATAAAAGAGGCAAACAGTTTAAATAAAATTTTATATTTATAGAAGCAGTACCTCAAATAAATACTTAAGAGAAAGAAAATGGGGAAAGGAGGATCAAGCAAATCAGTACCTAAGATTCTATATCATCTTTTACCAATAAAGTTTTGAAAGAAGTTTTATTTAAAAATAACATACAATGAATGTGTCCATTTTCTTAAGTTTTTAGATTCCATATATAAGTGATATCATATGATATGTCTTTCTCTGACATACTTCACATTGTACAATCTCTAAATCCATGCGTATTGTTGCAAATGACATTATTTCATTCTTTTTATGGCTGAGTAATAATTCCATTGTATATATTTACCATATCTTTTTTATCCATTCATCTGCAGATGGACATTTAGATTGCTTCCATATCTTTATTGTAAATAGTGCTGTTATGAATATTGAGGTGCATATATCTTTCAGAATTATGTTTTTCTCCAGAGATATGTCCAGAAGTAAGATTTCAGTATCATATGGTAGCTCTATTTTTAGTTTTTAAGGAAACTACATACTGTTCTCCATTGTGGTTGTACCAATTTACATTCCCACCAACAGTGTAGGAGGGTTCCCTTTTCTTCACACCCTCTCCAACATTTATTATTTGTAGACTTTTTGATGATGGTAATTCTGACTGGTGTGAGGTGATACTTCACTGTTGTTTTTAGTTTCATTTCTCTAACAATTAGCAGGGTTGAGTATCTTTTTATGGGTCTTTTGGCCATGTGTATGTTTTCTTTGGAGAAATGTTTATTTAGATCTTCTGCCCATTTTTTGTTAGGTTGTTTGTTTTTGATATTGAGTTATTTATATATTTTGGAGATTAACCCATTGTTGGTTTCATTATTTCCAGATATTTTTCCCATTCTATAGGTTGTCTTTTTGTTTTATGGTTTCTCTCGCTGTGCAAAAGCTTTTAAGTTTAATTAGGTCCCATTTGTTTATTTTTTCTTTTATTTTCATTACTCCAGGAGACAGCTCCAAAAAGAACTTGCTGTGATACATGTCAGAGTGTCTTGCCTATGTTTTCCTCTTAGACTTTTACAATATACAGTCTTACATTTAGGCCTTTAATCTATTTTTGTGTATGGTGGTAGAGAATGTTCTAATTTAGCTGTCCTATTTTCTCCACACTATTTATTAAGGAGACCATCTTTCCACCATTGCATAGTATTGCCTCCTTTGTCATAGATTAATTGGCCATGGGGCATGAGTTTATTTCTGGGTTTTCTGTCTGATTCCATTAGTCTATATTTCTGGGTGGTGGTTGTTGTTTTTCCCCCAGTACCACACTGTTTTGATCACTCTAGATTTGTAGTACAGTCTAAAGTCAGAAGCAGACTAACAGACATAGAAAGTAAACTTATAGCTACTGAAGCAGAAAGATGGTTGTTACTAAAATATTCACTGGTAGAAACATCTAAATATTTGCAGACTATTCATATAAGACCATGTTCCAAGGAACACCAATCAACTCAAAAGGTTTATTTTATCTTGATACTTGATAGATACAATTCATTTTTAATTTTTGCCATTTGGAAAGGCAAAAGCAAAGTGACATCTACATGTACTGAATATATGTGGAAAAAACAAGAAAGAGTTACAATTATCCAAATGATTTAATTCCAAAAATATCATTGCATGGAACATGATTATAGTAAAAAGAAAGGATTACAGTTTGCAAAAGTATTTGTCTACAGATGCTAAATTCCTCACATATTTTATCCCATTTTTTCAAGTGACTGAGCACTGACTGGGTACCCGCTGCACCAGTTTCTGGTGATAATTTCTATTGGAAGAATATGGTGGCCTGGTTTAGGACTTTCTGAAATGATTTCCTCATTCACCAATTTATGACCTCACACAAATACTACATCCATTTCCTTACTTGGTGAAGGTTTAATAATAAAGGGTACCTCATGGAGTTATGAAATGATATTTATTATATGAAATAAGCATGCAAAATAGTTGTAATAATGCTTATATCTTAATAAGCATTATTTATTGTTATTATATAAGATAAAGGAATTAGAGTTTAACAGAAGAAGCCTAAAAGAAGTTAAAAAAAAAGCAAATCAGACTTAAGCTCCAGTCTTTATTAGGTCAGTTATTTAACTCTCTGAGATCTTGTTTCATTAATTCTAAACTAAGAATAAGTATTCTCATTTTTAAAGATTCTTTGAGAGAATTAGAAATTAGAGATGTAATATGCTAAACACAGTTCCTGATGTAGCCAGGATTCATATGTTATTATTTTATCTTCTGAGGCAGCATAATGTTGTGGATAAAGACAAGGACTCTGATGTGTACACCCTATATTTTAATGCTGGTGCTACAGCTTCATTCATTCAAAAAATATGCATTGCTCATCTGCTGTGTGCCATCACTGTTCCAAGTCTGGGGTATAGCAGTAAAGAAACAGATTCCATGGCCTCATGGAGCTCCCCTTCCAGCAGAGGAAGACAAAAAATATATAAGTAAATTTTATAGTTTATTAGAAGGTAACAAATGCTATTTAAGAAAGAGAGAGAAGGAAGGAAAAAGGGAAAAAGAAAAAGAAAGAAAGGAAGAACAGCATAAAGTAAAAGAGAAGAGGATTTACAGTTTTAACACTTATTATCTTAAAACCTTATGCAAGTTACTTAACCTCTGTGGCCTCAGTTTTTTTCATCTGTAAAATGGGTAATATTTCCATTTGTAATATTGCCAAAGTAATATTGTGAATAACAGAATCGCTTTGGTGTTTAAGTGAATTATTCCCTTTGTAGAACTCAGTACAATGCCTGACATAGTAAACACAGTGTGCATGTTTGCCCCGTCGCTCAGTTGTGTCAGACTCTTTATGACCCCATGTACGCTAGCCTGCCTGGCTCCTCTGTCCATGGGATTTCCCAGGCAAGAATACTGGTGTGGGTTGCCATTGCCTACTCCGGGGGACCTTCCTGACCCAGGGATCAAACTCGTCTCTCCTGAACTGGCAGGCAGATTCTTTACACTGAGCCACCTGGGAAATCCTAGTAAACACTCAGTAGGTATTAGTTATTAATATTAATACTATTATTATGAAAAGGAGCAGGAAATGGCAACCCACCCAGTATTCTTGCCTGGGAAATCCCATGGACAGAGGAGCCTGGTGGGCTACAGTCCATGAGGTTGCAAAGGGTCGGACACAACTGAGCAACTAACACACACACACACACAACACTATTATTATTAATAGGAGTTAGGGATATATGGCCACTGTAATTATATGCATTGACTAAACTGTAGTCTATTAACTTCACCGTTTTCAGCCATTCTAATTATCTAATTTTCACTGTTTAAAAATCATGAAAATGTTAAGTGAGCTCTCCTTGAAAATTTCATAGCCAAGTACAATTTTTTAAATAAACCATGTAAAGGGAGTGCAGATAATCAAAGCATGCTAAACAGTTGTGTAGTATGGTTTCTTTGTGTGTGTTAGTCTCTCAGTCATGTCCGACTCTTTGTGATGCCAAGGACTGTAGCCTGCCAGGCTCCTCTGTCCATCAAATGTTCCAGGCAAGAATACTGGAGTAAATTGTCATTTCTTTCTCCAGAGGATCTTCCCGACACAGGGACTGAACCCAGGTCTCCTGCACTGCAAGTAGGCTCTTACCATCTGAGCCTTCAGGGAGGCCCGCAGTTTATTTACATGCAAGCAATCACAGAGACATTAGGATACTTTAAGCAGCAGCACCACTGTAGACAACAATTCCGATGACAATATTGATTGTATACTGGCAGGGAAAAGAGATCCCTTAACAGTCAGAGTTGCTGATTCTTTCAGAGAATTCAAATAGTTAAAATATATCTACTACCTATAACTAAAAATTTTTAAGTCATAACTCAGTTGGACTGGGATTGGTATGAAAATAGTTTCGCAGAAGCAAGGTTTTCTTCTATAGCATATATATACCTTAATTGCCCATCACAAGGTAGGATTGGGTGTCAAAAGGACCTATTAAAAGTGAATAAATAACACCTGGATTTCTATTAAATATTTAGCTTGTCTGGAAGAGAAAACAAGCAAGGAGACGTACTTTATTAAACAACTTTTTTTTTTTTTTTTAACTGATTAATTCTACTGGATAGTGAGTTTATCTGGATTACATCCAACCAGCTAAAACAGGATGCTGGTTTTTTTGATTGGTTTTTCCATCCCACGTCAGAGTATTGCTGTAGTGCATAAGTGAGTAAGAGAGTTGGCAGCAGGTGAAAAGAGTAGGCAAGAAAAAGACAGTAGGAAGCTAATCCAGGACCACTGACAAAGCATAATGAAGGTCATTAGAGCAGATTCAACCACCAGCACAGCTAATCAGCCCCTAGGATAAGTAAAGACTTGAAAACTCAGAAAGCCCAGTCAGTTTCCTTGATCTAGATTATTTTTATAACAGTAAGTAAAATGATGTTTTCTACCTAGTTTATATGGGAAAATATTTTATTAAAAAGAAATTTTTACCATTAGATTTCACATTTTATATGTTTTAAGCATTGGTTTTAGGACTGAATTGCTGTAGTGTCATAAAAAAATCTAAAATGGCTTAATAAAAAGAATATACTGATTCATATAATCGAAATGATAAATAAGACTAGCTTCAGATAATGTTTGATTTATGGTGGTAATCATTTTGCAACATGTAAGTGTATCAGATCTATACACTCTACACCTTAAACTCACACAATGTTATATTTCAATTATATTACAATAAAGCTTGAAAAAAATATAAGAGGCTTGGCTTCAGGGAAGATCTGATCTAGCTGCTCATTAAGTATCACAGAGAATTTATTTTCCCCTTTGTCTCTCTATCATTCATGATATCAGCTTAATCATCAGGCATCTCCACTAACAGCTTGCAACTCTAATTCTCTCTATAGTAGCAAAATGATAAACAGTTTATAAACTTCCCATTCTCATGTAATACCAAAATAAATAGGGGGCAAAAAAATAGTGATTTCTTCTAGTTGTTCCTAAATCATATATTCTGGGAACTGCTTTCACGCTGTGACCCAAAGTGGTTCATTAACCATTTACTATGTCCAGAGAAATAAGACATGCTGATATATTAAGTTAAGTGAGAGATTAATCCTATCCAAACCAAGATTGGAAGAAGAGTACAATTTCCCAATAAATATCAACTTACTGTGGACAAGTAGAAAGAGACAGACACTGAGAAGGCAATTAAATCCTTTTTAAAGGGCTCAGTCCATTTACCACTAGAAGTGTTTTATATGAGAGTGAACAGTGTCAGTGTATTCACAGATAATCTTTGTGAACTATTTTTCATGAGATTGGATCATGAGATACTTTAAATGCCATACCAAGGAATTTGAGATTTTTCCCTTGCTACTGGGAATTTTGAAGGACTTTATTTAGGAAAATAATATGCTCAGACTTTACCTTTTTAGAAGGGTCAGAGTATTTTTATACCATATATACATATATATATATATATACACACACACATGTGCACACATACACACATCTTGAATTTGCTACAGTGAGTGCTTTTTAATAGCAAAAAACAAAAATCAATAGTATGCGATAGGTCAATTCCTAGAGAACAAATAAAGTGGGGCAAAAATAAAAGCATAGGTTTGTCTTGTGAGGAACCTTCATGATAAAACACCCCAATTCAACAGAGACAGTCCTCTACTTATTTGAAGAGAAAACCCTGATAAAAATGATTCAAGAAAAGTACAGATCATTGTGATTTAAAAATAAAAATCCTCATGCCCTCGGGCTCCCTAGATGTTTTGATCTTTAACATTGTGCGTAAAAATTAAAAACCACTTCCCAGAGTGAAATATTGTTGTCTGATTAGGGGGATATCTCTTCAGTCTCTCTGTGAGACAAATGAGATCAAAACCCAAAATGTATACTGAAAATAAGTATAACAAAGCACCAAAGCACTGTAATCTACTAAAGGAAAACAAAGTGCCTCAAGCTGAAGGGTCATAGAGTTTCAAGCAAGGTCTTCACTTCCTGCTAAGCCTATTTCTCCCTAAAACCACTGCCCTGCCCATCTAACATCAACTGCAGCTAACTAGGCTAAAGGAACTGGACACTTTCTCCCATAAATTCAGTAGACAGGCACAAGAAAAGGGTGAAAGAGGAACTCCCAGCAAAGCAGGGAGGGTGGCAGCCAGCCATGCTACAGGCATAAACAGCGCAGTGAGCAGGCAAGAAGCATGGACTCAGAGGAGTCAGGAGGCAGGAAATGCTAACTTGCCTTCAGCGTTCTGGCAGCCTCTAGGGAGACAATTAACGTAATGTCACCAAAAGCAAACCTCAGCCTTTGACCAGACCCTGTGAAAAGCAAAAAATAGCTTTTTATATGCGGTTGTCAAGAAACCTGCTGAACAAAAGCATCTGCCAAATTTTCTGCCCTAAGGATGGATTTTCAGTGAAAGTCAACAAAATTTGCTGCTAAAACACACACCACAGCAGTCTTGGAAATATCTGCCAGTTACCTCATATTATCAATAGTAAGCAAGGCAGTCTTTTTCAGAAAAAAAAAAAAAAAAAAAAAACTTTAAAACTGCATAGGTTAAGCAATTTACTATTATAAGGAATGCTCACCAATAGCCTTGGTTAAAACTGACTCATGGAGGGTAGTCTTCTTGGTATAAATAACAAACTGATACTCAATAATATTCACTATTGACGTACCATGATGAAAGAAAGTTATAATTGCAAATGAGAATATGTATTAATATTTTACCTATTGCTAGTTCAGTGGGTTCTCAAAACCACCCTTAGTTTTAATATTAATAATTCACTAGAAGGGCTCACAAAACTCACTGAAAGCTGTTGTACTCATGATTACTGTCCATTAGAGCTAAAAGATACACATTAAAATCAGCCAAGGGAAAACCATAGGGCAGAGTCCAAGTAAAGTTTCAGACATGGAGCTTCTATTGTCTTCTCCCCATGTAGTCAAGACTGAGTTCTTTCCTGGTGTTGATATGTGACAATATGCACTGGGTATCATCAACCAGGGAAACTTACCCAGCTCTTGGTGTCCAAAGCCTTTTGTAGAATTCCATCATGTAGCCACAGTTGACTGCCCACATTAGGGATCCAGCCTTTCAGAAGATGAAGCTGATACTATGTAAAACAAAGCCCCCACCCTAAGTTGCATTTTGATGTTCAAAGCTTTCCTGCCACTTTGTTACTATCTGGCTACTCCAAGACCCCCAGCCAAACAAAGAGCTTCCTATCAGGCATGCCAATACAAGGGACTGAAGGTTCTTCTCAGAAGCTAGAAGCAAAGGACATTGCTGTCGCTGCTGCTGCTAAGTCACTTCAGTCGTGTCCGACTCTGTGCGACCCCATAGATGGCAGCCCACCAGGCTCCCTCGTCCCTGGGATTCTCCAGGCAAGAACGCTGGAGTGGGTTGCCATTTCCTTCTCCAATGCATGAAAGTGAAAAGTGAAAGTGAAGTCGCTTAGCCGTGTCCGACTCTTAGCGACCTCATGGACTACAGCCTACCAGACTCCTCCGTCCATGGGATTTTCCAGGCAAGAGTATTAGAGTGGGGTGCCATTGCCTTCTCCGAGATCTGTCGTTGGATAAGGTTTAATTCCTTAACCACATACTGATAAAATATGACTGGTTATATTTTTGTTTGTGGGTTTTTTGTTTGTTTTGTTTTTTACTTGTCATGAATTACAATTCAGTTTAGGAAAGAGAGAAAGAGAACAAGAATGGACTCCACAATCTATTAATACTATCAGATAGCAGTATGGTCTTTCTCCTTTTTTCCTCCTGCCATTCAAGTATAAATAAAACAAGTAATTCACATTTTCTCTAAGCAGACCAGGTTGATAAAAGAAAAAAATTATAAGAAATTATATAAAGCATGAGACATATCTGAGATGTTTAAATATTCTTTAAAGAAAAATAAATTTTAAAGAGAACTTGAGAAAAACAGAGCTCTGACCTCCAAGAAAATTCTCAAAGGAGAAATCAGGTTTTATGAATACCAAATGCATATTGCTATGAGATTCTGAATGGAATCTCATAAATTAAAGCTTAAATACTTGAACAAGTGAACATGAAGGAAATAAAGAATAACTGAAGATATTATAGTCTCTAGAGAAAAACGGTATGGGAATAAAATGTAATGCTAAATTATCAGAATATACATTGAATAAATTAGATAATATCAAATGTTTATCAGAAAGGAAGGGGGGATATAAATGGTTTATTGAGCTTGGTGATAACATCTTGTATTTTACATTTTAGCCTAAGATTTATTTTTCAGATCCAATTAAGAATAATAGTATTTTCTTAATAAGATGCTGTTAAGAATGTTTTACTCCTGCTAAAGCAAATAAATTGAAATCTCTTACGTTACATCTAGATTTTAAAGTTGTACTCAGACATACTAAAGTAATGCTATAGTGTTTTATTACTGTTTTAACTTCTATAATTTTGAGCAATAGTGTATATGAGGAAATATCATTCAGAATATTTATCATATACCCAAAAATGTTACACAAAATTATACATTGTTAGTATACAAATATAACAAGTACATTCTGTGCTTGTCACAAAAATCTCAGATTGATTGTAATGAGTTCTTCATATTCCCTATTTGGAAAAGATTTGTTTGATAACACAAATTTAGAATATTTTTCAAACTTTCTCTTAATTACTTTGAAGAGGAGCCTATCTACTCAATGGGTTTCAAATCATATTTATGAAATACTTAATAGCCATAGTTAAAAGTAATATAATTTCATTATTTAAAAACATAAATCATTAGTTATTCAGAAAAGTATAGGGATTAATATAAAAATCTATGAACACACCAATCAGGTTTAATAAAGCTAATGCTTACTGTGATTTGCTTCAGATCTCTTTACGTGGTAGATTTGAAGTTCACTTTGTCCTATTCTCCTGCACTCCCCCATCCTGAGTTTAGGATGCATCTTTATCAACTATAATTTTTTGTTTGCCACTTTATTTTTTAATTGAAGGAGAATTGCAGACTTTTTATTCTGTCAAACATTGACAAGAGTCAGCCATAAACACACCCATGTCCCCTCCTTCTCAAACCTCCTTCCCATCTCTCTCCCCATCCCACTCTTCTAGATTGTCACAGAGCCCCTGTTTGAGTTCTCTTAGTCATACAGCAAATTCCCATTGGCTATCTATTTTGCATATGGTAATGTAAGTTTCCCTGTTACTCTCCATCCAACCCACCCTCTTCCTCCTACTCCTACTCCATGTCCATAGGTCTGTTCTCTATGTCTATTTTGCCACTGCTGTCCTGAAAATAAATCCATCAGTACTCTGATGCTGGGGGGGATTGGGGGCAGGAGGAGAAGGGGACGACAGAGGATGAGATGGCTGGATGGCGTCACCGACTTGATGGATGTGAGTTTGCGTGAACTCCTGGAGATGGTGATGCACAGGGAGGCCTGGCATGCTATGATTCATGGAGTTGCAAAGAGCTGGACGCAACTGAGCGACTGAACTGAACTGAACTGAACTGAACCCTCTTTCTAGATTTCATATACATACGTCAGTATACGATATTTATATCTCTGTTTCTGACTTACTTCATTCTGTATAATAGGCTCTAGGTTCATCATCCACCTCATTAGAACTGATTCAAATGCATTCCTTTTTATGACTGAGTAGTATTCCATTGTATATATGTACCACAACTTCTTTATCCTTTCATCTGTTGATGGACATCTAGGTTGCTTCCATGTTCTAGCTATTGTAAATAGTGCTACAGTGAATTTGGGGGTACATGTGCCTTTTTCAACTTTAATTTCTTCAGGGCATATGCCCAGTAGTGGGATTGCTGGGTCATGTGGTGGTTTTTATTCCTAGTTTTTTAAGGAATCACTATACCATCTTCCATAGTGACTGTATCAATTTACATTCCCACCAGCAGAGCAAGAGAGTTCCCTTTACTCCTCACCCTCTCCAGCATTTATTGTTTGTAGACTTTTTGATGATGGCTATTATGACTGGTGTGGGGGTATTTTTGCCAACTGTATTTTTATGAACCCATACAAAAATATATTTGGGGAAACTGTTTTTCTAAATTTTACATGTTCTTTCTTCTTATGTGACCTCTTATTGTTTGTTTGTTTGTTTTTACATTTTTTTCTCTGTTAAGTTGGAAGTTATACGTTTGTGTATCATATTTCTATTCTTTTAGTGATTTCTCTTACATTTTAATATATTGAGTTAAGTTTTTCTAATTTGCTCAAATTTATTCAGTAATCTTTTCCCAAGCAACAAGAAATAGTCATCCCAACATACACACAGTCTTCCTAGTGCAGTTTTTAATTTTAATTTTGCCATTTAATCACACAAACACATATACATACGCACATGCATGAACGTATACTAACAAGTTTTATTATGTTCTCTTTCTCAACGGTTAGCTTTACTAAAATATACCACTTTCTATGTTTCACTATTCTTTCACACCATTCATCTTCTCAGTTAACTTGTCTTTTTGCTACATTCTTTTGTTCTTTCAGTGTGAGTCTGTCAATGGGTATGCTTGAAAATTTGTTCAGGATTTTGAATGATAGCTGTGTTCACCCATGGGGTTGAATTGTCAAAGAACATTCATACACATTATAGCTCTTACCCAGCACTGTATTTTGTTAATGATTCAAAGGATTTGGGCAAGCAATAGGCTCAGGTAAAACATTCATTTCTTACAGGAACTCAAAACCAACTTATTCAGTTACCAAAAATTTTCCTTTCTCTATTTCAGGATATGTTTTCATTTCAGATAGAATATGTTGAGCAATATATACAAAATTGTTCTCAAAAGAATCCATTAGGGATTTGGAGTTCTTTGTTTTATACCCTAATAATTACACAGATAGAGGAAAACTTAGATGACTGCCCCTATTCTCCAGCAAGCCATGCTCCATAAATCCATAAAGCCCAGGTTCGTTTACAATAAGCAATCTAGTTATACCAAGTACATCCTACAAAAAAACACTTTCTAAATAATGACCCCCTATCTGTTGTTCAGTCACTTGGTCGTGTCTAACTCTGATCCCATTGACTGCAGCACACCGGCCTTCCCTGTCCTTTACCATCTTCACGTTGCTCAAACTTATGTCCACTGAGTCCCTGATGTCCCTACCTGTAATAAACACCATTATCGTCCTGCTGAGAAGTCTAATCAAGTTCATTAGCATGTTCATAAGGAAGAATAAAAATTGAAGATCACTCACTTCCAACTTTCCAAACTCAATCAGGTCCCCAGTAAAGAATGAGTGAGTTGCAGGCCTAGTATTAACCCTTTTTCTCCTGGTTGTTTTATGGGGTGTCTAATTCTGAGTTGATAGGCTTTTTGTGTTTAAGTTTGTTTTTACCTTCAGTTCTTTGAAGCTGTCATTCATTATCTTCTGACATCTACTAGTTGCTAATGAGAAACTTGTTGTCAGTCTAACTGTTGCTCCTTTGTAGGTAATCTATCTTCTATTTCTGTAGCTTTTAAGATAGGCTTCTTATTATTGTCCTTTACAGGTTCATTATAATGTCATACTGTGTCTGAGCATGTATTTAATTTCATTTATCTTGACAGGTGCTCAACAGGCACTTTCAGTCTTAGTATAAATATATTTATTTAATTCTGGAAAAATCTCATCTGTTTTCTCTGTTCCCACTGTCCCAAATAAAGCTCACCACAATTTTAATCTGTGTTTTAATTCTTCACTTCAGAACCTGAATATGTTTTCCATATTTATACTTTTATTTCATTTCTACCTTTTTTGTTTTATAATTTCTTATTTCTTTGAATGGATGTTTAAGTGATCCCTGGGCCTGAATTCTCACTTGGAAAATATAAATATATTCTTTTTCATGAATCAGAATGAAACAAAAATCACTTTTTTCTACCACCACCTCCCATACAATATCAGTAAAGGTTTCTCGTGTCCTATACTTTCTAAATAAATAGAAACCCAAGGAACTTCTATAGATTATTTAGGTTCTAAGGCTTAGGAAGATAATAGGGCTGCAGGTAAATCCAGTTGCTTTCAGTTTTCAAATCTGTGAAATATCCTGGAAAGCTAAGAATCAATACATCTTTATGAGATACATAGCTTACAAGACCAGTTGGATTTCATCTTTCATACCACAATCAGAATCTTCAAGGGTAAAGAATCAAAAAGATTATATATGGAGATACAAAGGCTATATTTAGGCAAATTCACCAACAAACAGTGGAAGGAAAGATAAAGTGAAAGCTCAAGTTTGTAAATATCTATAAATTAGGGGAAAAATAGTAGCTTGTCAGGTGATTTTGTCATAGACATCTTATCATTAACCAAAGCCATTCCACTCTAATAGCTAATGCCCCTTCTGTCTTTCACTCCTTATATTTCTGTTGGTACAGACTTAAAGATAGATCTTAAAGGATCATCTAATCCTAATTGTTTAACTGTTGTAAGTTTTCCACAAAAGTTCTAGTGAAAACTAAACTGAGGGAGGATCTTTGGTACCAAGGAATAGCATGTAATTAGAAGGGTCATGGCTTCCCAGTGCAATGGTAAAGAATTTGCCTGCCAGTGCAAAGACACAGGTTCCATCCCTGGGTCAGGAAGATCCCCTGGGGAAGGAAATGGCCACCCACTCCAGTATTCTCTGCTGGGAAATCTCATGAACGGAGGAGCCTGGCAGGCTATAGTCCATAGAATCACGAAGAGTCAGACATGACAAGAAGGGCTATGATGTTTGTAAAGAGTACATGTTTGCCCAGATGGCCTGACTGCAACATAAAGAAGGTAAAAGAGCAGTATGACATAAGGTTGGAAAGATAGCTGGGGTTTAGTTTCTTCAAGGTCTGAAATGCCCGGCTGAGGAGGAATGCTGGGACACTGTTCTGCTGGGGCTGAGGAACTGTTAGGCCCTGGCTTCCCAAATGTCACTAACACAATGTGCTGATAAAAGACTGAGGTTGTTGAGTTTGTCGCCTCATCTAGGTAACTGAGGAAACTATTTCATGAAATTGGTAGTGTCTGGGGTGGGAGAGGGAGAGTCAAATTTTACTGAGCACTTGACATTTGTTCTAAGGTAGGTCATTCCATGTAGGATTTGGTTAGGATTGTATAAGGATTATAATATGATATTTTAGGACTGGTGAGCATAGCAAGGAAAGAATTGTGAGGATTTTGAGATGAATAGTTCAAGAAGTCTTAAGGTATAAACTATTGATACTTTTTATCGAAGAGTTGAAGATGTCCAGCCAGTCACTATCATGAACAAGAAATTTCATTTATGTATTGGTCAAGAATCTTTGCTAATAAGGACAATGGAATAGTTACGTGACATTATTTTAACTAGTAAACTATGTAAGATTTGATGGTTTCAACTGGAGCTATCAGAGGTTCTTGAATAGTGGCATAATGATGAGAAAATAGTGAAAGTGAAAGTCACTCAGTGTTGTCTGACTCTTTGGGACCCCATGGACATCCATGGAATTCTATAGGCCAGAATACTGGAGTGGTTAGCCTTTCCCTTTTCCAGGCAATCTTCCCAACCCAGGTATTGAACCCAGATCTCCTGCATTGTAAGCAGATTCTTTACCAGCTGAACCACAAGGGAAGCCCAAGAAAACTGGAGTGGATCACCTATCCCTTTACCAGCGGATCTTCCTGAACCAGGAATCGAACCAGGGTCCCCTGCATTGCAGGTGGATTTTTTACCAACTGAGTTACCAGGGAAGCCCATAATGATGAAAGTCGTAATTATAAAGCTTTATCTAACATTTATGAATAGAATGAAAAGATATGTGAGAAACAGAAAACAGCATTAGCTGAGGAATTCTTTTGTAATAGCAAATAGTAATGTGCCTGAATATCTGAAGCAAAATGAGGAGAGAGAAAAAGGAAATCAAAGAAGCAAAAACAATTGAGTGGGTTGATAGTGGTGGGATGAGGAAAGATTAAAGCATGTTAGGAAGAGAGAGAAATTCACGATGGTGCTAAATTTTAAATGTGCACGATTATGAGATCACTAATTCTTCTAACAGAAACAGACCTTTCTCAATCTTTTATGAGGATAGTTCCATTCATTACACATTACTTGAGCACTGATGTATCAACCCACTGCTTCTTAACCCTAGCTAAACATTAGAAAATAAAAATACCAATGCTTTGGCCCATACTCCAAAACAAAGGAAGTTGCACTTATGGAAAATGCATTTATAAGGTCCAGACACCAGGTTTTTAAAAAGTTCCCAGATGATTTTGATACACTGTGAGCATAGCTGCCTTGGTAGCTAAGTTGGTAAAGAATCTGCCTGCAATGCTGGAGACTCCAGTTTGATTCCTGGTTTGGGAAGATCTGCTAGAGAAGGGATAGGCTCCCCCACTCCAGTGGGAGACCTGGGTTCAGTCCCTGGGTTGGGAAGATTCCCTGGGTTGGGAAGATCCCCTGGAGAAGAGAACAGCTACCCGCTCCTGTATTCTGGCCTGGAAAATTCTATGGACTGCGTAGAACCTGATGGGAAATATGGACATTTAATACTTGGTCTTCGACTTCAAGGAACTTAGACTTTAGTTGGAAAAAGATATTCCATTTAAAGTCCATTTCCCTTTATTTCATACAAGCTTGTGATATCACCATGCCCTTCAGGACCCTCTAAGAGTCTAAAAAGTCTAAAAAGACTTGACTTTTCATTTTTAAAATAAATTTATGTGTGAACATACTTTGTAATTTTGACAGGCATATCTGTTCCTTGTTGGGTGTTACTAACAACATATAGTCGCCACTGAATCAGTGCAGAAAAGGACTGAGGTTACTATAATACGCAGTGATTAGTGACCCTCACATACTCAGCTTTGGCACTCAGATATACACATGCTAACTTTTTAATAACTTTTGGACACAAAAGTTAATATATTTTAATACCTTCCTTTCTACCAAATATAGACTTCTTTAGCTTCAGATTTCATGACCTCTGCTATTTACTCAATAATACCTCAGTTGTCCCTTTCACTCTGTCCCAGGCTGTCTGTGACCATATTATCCAAGCATTAGACGAGGTCTCAGATGGGTCCACAGGGATACAAAAGCTTCTGATGAAAGTAATTTTTCCCTAGATAATTCTAATTCAGCTTATTGCTTTTCATGTGCAGCCTGTATTTTGCTGTAGATACTAGATTCAACTGGAGAATTTTCTCTTCTCAGAAATTTAAACATCTGTTAATGAAAAATGACCAAGAATAAAGTACTTATTAGAATTTAATTACAGAGCAAATTATGGTTTTTTTTAATAGTTTACAATGTGATCCTGCTTACTAAAACTGGTGCACTCTGTTTTACAAATCTTCAACTTTATCCCCATGCAACAACCAAATTATCTTAATGGCCGTCCAAGTGACATATTAGATGAATGTCTTCCCCCTGAGTCATTTTCTGATAAAGACACATCGTTTACTTGCAAGATGACAAACTATGTGTTCAAAGTGACAAATCATTTAATTAAAATTTACAAGCGGTTAAATACTGTTTGACCCAAATGGAGGCTGTTATCATGAATCAATTTCAGAGGAGGAATAGGCTTTTCAGAAAAATCAATCCCAAATAACTATAACACTTTGAACATACTATACAGTCTCTTTATGGTGTTTTTGAACAGTTCTTCAGGTCAGTGGCAGTTTTTACCTGGTTCAAAAAAGAATTGCAATCTAGTTGAAAAGAATTTGAGTTTTACTTAGGACTTTAACTCTATTCATTTCATGAATATTTAATATCACGTCCAATGTTCAAGCAAAATACTCTTCTATCTTAAGAGAAAATAGCTAAAATTTTGATGAGTTATGGGTTTTTATTGCATATACAGGCCAATGGAAATTGCAATCATCTTTCATGAAAAGGCTGGATAGTTTTTATTGTTTGAGAATAAGGGTGGCCATTGCATTTACTTACTAATACAGTAAATGTAAAATTGCTTAAGTAACATGCTTTATTATTTATGCTGCCAACCACATAATGTGAGGGTAGTTTCATAAAAAATATAAATTAGAGAAATTTCACATGCCAGCAGGCTGTAGATCTGTTTTATGGCTCTGACTTAGCAGGTGCCCTTCTATTTCAGTTGTGCCCTGTAATGAAGTACATATTTAAGCAGTATTGAAATGCAGGTAAAAATATGATTCATATAACGCAACTCAGTTCCTTTCTCCAGAGATTCTGTACTTTATAGGCTCCATCATTATTAGTTAATGATTTGGGATACTTTTTTTATCAGTTCAACTCAGCTTTTGCTCATCTGTTCCATGCCAAGATTGATAAGGTCTTAGGAAATGTGTTTGCTCAATTTGGGGAGTAAGTTTTAACATTAATGGATTCATCAGACATGGAAGATTCGTCTATAAAAAGAAAGTGCATTAATAGTAAAAGTTAGACATAGTCCATGGTCTAAGCTAACATAACAAATAGAAACAATCAATGAAACATCCATCTAAATATGATCATCTTATATATATATATATAAAAGATGGTGTGTGTGTATATATATATATATGTATATATATATACATACATATATATATATGATGGTGTGTGTGTATATATATATATATATGTATATATATATATATAACACACACCATCTTTTCTCCCAAATCATTTAATTTTATTATAAAGAAAAAGCAAATGATTATCTCTTTGTATCTCTGGAATTTATTTTGTGTTCTCATCTGTGGAACAAGAAACTAAGTTTTTCATCCTTAGATACATGAAGAGGAATGATAGTTAAACATGCTGAAAAGCACAGGATTTTCACTAGAAAGTAATAACAGCTTATTATTTACAATGTACTATATGACTCCATTTCAAATGTGCAAAGCTAGTGAAGTTTGATTTATGAGGACAGTTATCAATGGTTACCAAATATTTAGATTTACCATACTATATGTAAGTCGAGTGTTTGTTTACAATGCCAGATATCTATTGGACAGATAACTATAATTTTGACAAGCATTTTTTTTTCAAACAGAATATTTTATAAAGTCAAAAGTATAAAGTGTTTCAGACTCTGTTGAAATTAATGGTTCAGCTAATGTCTATAATGCTGTTTACAGTATTCTGAAATATTCACAACCCCTAATTATCTATAGTAGTCATAAATAATTGTCAAAAATGCAAATGAGAAAATTCTATTAAATTAAAATAATTAGTTCACTATTTAAAATTTCCTTTCATATTAGAAACCTCTTACTTTCTAAAATATGACAGTGAAAAATGAAGGCATCTTTTAGCATACCATTACCAAAGCATTACTGAAATTTGACTCTAAAATACAACTACAAATGACAGAAAACAAGTCCAATGCAGATTATGCTCTGGGTATTCATTTATTACCTTGTTTTCCATTTTTATACCATGATGCATTCTTTAGCAAACTAACAAACCTCAAGTGTATTTCTCTTGTACCTTAAATACTTCTCTTGTACCTCAGGATTCATTCATATTTTAGTTCTAAATTTAACTTACTAACCTAGTGAAGGGGCTTCCCTGGTGGCTCAGTAGGTAAAGAATCTGCCTGCAGTGTGGGAGACCCAGGTTCAATCCTAGGTTGGGAAGATCTCCTGCAGGAGAAAATAGCAACCCACTCCAAGGTTTTTGCCTAGAGAATCCTGTGGACAGAAGAGCCTTGTGGGCTATAGTCCATGGGGTTGCAAAGAGTCAGACATGACTCAGCGACTGAACAATAGCAATAATAACCTGGTGAAACAATTCAGTCTCAAGCTTTGTGCCAAAATGTATGACTTCTGAGAAGACAAAGATCAATTTTATCGATTTTCCTTTTATTTATTAATTTTATAAGTAATACGTTATGAATACGTATTTTGCAGCATTGCCACATAAATGTTGACAATGGACAAGGACTATCTGACTTATGACCTATAAAGTAAAAATCTGTTAAAATTATAAGAAAGAGCTTCCCAGGTTTAAGAGGTGGCTTAAGGGCAACAATCCGCAGTTTACACCAAGAGTTGAACAATCTTGGGTGAAGGGTTATCTGAATGTTTACTCCACAGACTTGATTTGGACTCTCCTCCTCCAGCTTTAGTAAGCAGTGGTGGAAACGTGGCCCCTGGGCTGCTGTGGGTTCTCACCACACAGTTATCGCCATAGGTGATCTCCCAGCCTGTTCCCTTGGCTGACTCTTCTCCATGTACTCTGGCTTCCATGCTGTACTTACTACACATCAGACAGCCCCACTTCAGGGCTTATATTCCCTCTACTTGTGACATTATTCTCCCAGACATCACGACATCACATAACTCTTTCCCTCTTGCCTTTCAAATCTTTCTTTAATTACTACCTGCTCACTGAGGTCAATTCTGACCAGTTATATAGATTGGCTACATTTTCTAGAATGCTGTGTCTCACTTATCATGCTGTATTGTTTTCTTAGTTCAGTTCAGTTCAGTCTCTCAGTCGTGTCCGACTCTTTGCGACCCCATGAATCACAGCATGCCAGGCCTCCCTGTCCATCACCATCTCCCGGAGTTCACTCAGACTCACGTCCATCAAGTCAGTGATGCCATCCAGCCATCTCATCCTCTGTCTTCCCCTTTTCCTCCTGCCCCCAATCCCTCCCAGCATCAGAGTCTTTTCCAATGAGTCAACTCTTTGCATGAGGTGGCCAAAGTACTGGAGTTTCAGCTTTAGCATCATTCCTTCCAAAGAAATCCCAGGGCTGATCTCCTTCAGAATGGACTGGTTGGATCTCCTTGCAGTCCAGGGGACTCTCAAGTCTTCTCTAACACCACAGTTCAAAAGTATCAGTTCTTCAGTGCTCAGCTCCATATTCTATTTATAAGTTAATTATTTATAATGTTTCTGTTCTATAATCTATCTGCTCCCACTGGAATATAAGCTCCAAGAGGATAGGAATTTAGGGGTGTTTTGGTTAAGTAAATGTGTCACCAGGGCCCAGAGAAGAAAGGGTCTGGCATTAAGTCAGGAGTCAAGAAATGTCTGTGGAATGAATGAATTAAAAAGAGTGAACATATGCTTTAAATTCTGAGCATTGATTATATGCAGCAATAAGCATTTTAGTAGTACTGTTACTGCAACGATTACTTCCTTAATAAGACCTTCATACTGTGTGCTGCTGCTGCTGCTGCTGCAAAGTCGCTTCAGTCGTGTCCGACTCTGTGCAACCCCATAGACGGCAGCCCCATTAACTGTTTCACACCAGTCATCACATCTCTATTTGATGCCCTTGTTACTTACATATTATTATCACCATTTTGCACATGAAGAGGTTGGAATTCAAAGAACTTAAGTGGGCATACAGCTAAGGAATGGAGGAAGTAGGAATAGCACATGAACCTGTCCATCTCTAGAGGCTGTACTATTAACCATTAGACAACACATGAAATGCTCATTTCTAAAATCAGTTTGGTAAGGTGGGTCATGATAATAGTTTTTTTCCTTAATATCCTTTGTATACACACCCTCACTCAATTGCCTATTTGTCACATGAAAGATGAATAATTTCCTAATATTGCTCTCTTTCTATTCCAAACCATTCTATGCCCTATGGTCATTTATTTGGCCTAAAACACAGCTACAGTCATGCCATTAATGTGAGCAGAGGCCTCCAATGTATCTCCTTAAGTAGATATTCTCTTTACTGTACATTCCCAGTTTACTTATCCACTGATGCAGCTCTCCCTACAACAAAGTAAGATAGCTAGACTTGAAGGAACTAGTAATGAAATGAGTAGGATCAGTGTCCAAAGTTGAGTCCTGTATATAACTTAATGAGTTTATGAATATTCATTTTTAAAAAGGCTGTGACTCTTCATTGTTTTCAAAAAGATTATCATGCCTTTTCTGTAAATCAGCACATGTGCTTGTTAAAATAAGATACAGAAGACTAGAGTGGATGTAGTACCCAGATCATAACTGCTTCGATATTGATCACAAACACAGGGGACCAGTTTTATGCTCCATTCTGTTCCAGAAGTGATTACATGGAAAACTTAGAGGTGTCAGTAGCCAGCCAGGAAGAACTGAAAGCTCCATGAGGTTAGAGCCTGTCCTGTTCATTGGTGTTTCTTCAGAATCTATCGCAGTGACTGGCCCACAGTAAAACTCAAAAATATTTTATTGTTTTTATTCCTACTCTTCTCATCAAAACGTTTTTTAGTTATCTTTTTCCATTATGTGTACAATATTTGCAGTTACATTGCAAGAGAAGCAGGAATGAGATATCTTTACTGAAATAAATGGTACAAAATCTGTGACTCAAATGGCATACAGGCTTTCCCAGAATGGTCCTTCCTCAATGAAGGAAGGATCTGAAGGGCTTTGTCTTGAATTCTGGGTTGACATAGGTTTTTGAAGAGATAATGAACAGCCAAGCTCCATTTTCTCCTGCAGAGCTGTATACTTCTACCTTTGTTGGTATTTCAGCTGTTAGAGATCAGGTTTTGTTTGTTATTATTTTATATTAGACTCCATAATGTAGACTTGCCTCAACACCAAGATCATGCAGTGTGAATTGCTCTGTCTAGTTAACAGTATACACAAGATTGAGATAGGATGTTTTCACTTGATTCTGGAAAGCATATTTTTCCAGACAAATCAGTTCACAGACGTGCTCGTCATTTTCTGCACCTACTATGAAGAAAGCTCTAAAATAAAAACTTAATCTTTCATTTTCCATTTCTGACAGCTTTTGAAAAATATATTGGTTTAGTTAATTCAGCAGTGTTAAATCAAAGTGGGGATGGCACTAATGAGGATGAAGCTATAATTTGAATAGGCATCATAAACTTGATTTCATCTTTTCCTTAACCCTTTTCTTTGGCGCATATTCTTTACTAATCTTTATTTTTAGTTCATTTTGCTCTCTTTTTAAACTTACCATACTGCTAGTGACAACTAAAAGCCATTGCAGTCTTTCCTAATCCAACAAATTTGTCATATTCCTTAAACCATTGTGAGGTATATTTAAACACAATCAGAATAATATGTGGTACTAGTCATATGTGAGCTAGTAATAGTAACACGTGGTAGTTTTGCAGCCCTGAGTTAATGATACAACACTAAGTCAACTTTGACAGGAGATTCTATTTCACTTTGTTTTATTTCTTTTATGAAGAGACTAGATAAGGAAGCTGTTTACAGAAGAGGAAAACTTGACTCTAGTCTACTTTTATTAACTACATAGAGCCTTTGCAGATGTCTTGAAAGCTGATGGGGGTTTAAAAGCAGCAACGTCCCAGGAAAGAGAAGAGTTTAACTCTGACCTTCTGCATAGAGACATATACCACTTCTGAGTGATCAATTCTCCCTTGGATTCCTGGCTGTACAATTCATCCAGTATAGCTCCATCTATTTAGTTTCAGTATTCTTCGGGGCCTTTTCTAATTAGATTGTAAATTCTATCAGGGTTAGGCCAAGAGTCTAGCACAGAGCCTTGTACAAAATATGTAGCTACCTCATTTCATCTCAATGTAGAATTGCTTTTAATGAACTATGAGTTTACTTTCACTAGAAAGTAAATGCAGATAAGAAACTCTGCTGGTGAATTTGTTAACTGTGTTTCTCATATTCTTCTGTAAGAAAATCTTTAGAAAAAGTTTCATGCATTAGGAGTCTCATGCCCAGGAAGAGTAGTCTACATTTTCTGAGCAATAATATGAGCCATGTGACTGTTATAAGGTTTAGCAAAAACTTCTGTAAAGGGCCCAGTAATATTTTAGGATTTTCAATCTCAATTCCAGTATTCAGCCCTATCACAGCTACTCAACTCTGCAGTTATGGCAGGAAAGCAGCCATAAACAATGCATTATGAATGAGTATCTCTGTGTTCCAACAAAATTTTATTTATCTGCACTAAAATACAAATTCTATATATTTTATGGTTCACAAAATATAATGTATCTTTTGATTTTTTAAAACTACTTACAAAATGCCAAAATTATTCTTAACTCCAAAGTCGTACAAAACAGGTGGCATCAGATTTGGTTTAGCAGGGTCTATGAACCCTCCCTGCTAAACTCCATCATTTAACATTGCCTGCTGGTAGCCTGGGAAACAACTTGGCAGCCTGGCTCTGTGCTTGGTTGCTCAGTTGTGTCCAACTCTATACGACTCCATGGACTATAGCCTGCCATAGTCTGTGGAGGTTCTCCAGGCGAGAATACTAGAGTGGGTTGCCATGCTCTCCTCTAGGGGATCTTCCCAAACCCAGGTCTCCTGATAGCAGGTGGATTCTTTACCACCTGAGCCACCAGGCAAGCCCAGCCTATTTCTAGCAACTATTTAAAATGGACTCTGACCACCTGTGCTTCTCAGATGGATGGTAATAATACTATTACAAATAACCATCAAGTCTGATTGTCTGTTTCTTGCTCACACTGCATGACCATCAGCATTAACAGAGGGCACTGCTTCCTGTCTTCTTACCCCTGGATTCACTGACCTCTACCAACCAGGCAGTGATTGATAGAGTAGGAGGAAGAAAACCTGGAGAATCATGAACTTTTAAAAAGATTTCTGTTCAAATACAATGCACATTTTCTGTTTACATTTTATTGGACAAAGTGGGTGACATGATCATGTCAAAATTCACTGGTGTGGGGAAGTCCTAGCATGCTCCTGGGAGAAGACGAACAAGAAAATAGTGTTATCTCTCTAACCACTAAAATACCACTCTGCTAAAATGGCATGCCCCTCTCCCATCATTCCCCAGTCTCCTCTTCACTGCTTCAGTTTGCTCCATAGGTTTTGTCAACTTTTGACATATAATGTGTATAATTTACAGAGGTATTATGTTTTTCATTCCTTCCCATTCCCATCCAACCTGCACTGTAATTTACATGAGGGCAGATATTCTTATCTTCATTGTTCACTGCAAATTTCCTAATGTCCAGAAGAGTGTTAAATACATGAGGCACTCAATAACTGTGTATTAAATAAAAGGACAAATGAACTACACAAACCCTCACAACATGCATATATTCAACTTCATCCTATTTTCTTACCATGGCTTTCCCCTCTGATTTCCTGATATACTACTTACATTTTATCTGTTACTGTAAACACACACACACTTATGTGTGCATACAAACAACAGGTACATGGGCACATATCTTTATAAATCTTCTCAATTTTGCCATCATGAATCGACTTTGGAGACTAGTGATGATAAATGAAATTTTGTTGGTCATACTAGCTGATTGTTTTTAAATAAGTTGTGCCCAAAAGATGAAAAGTGCTCCTTGTATTCTCTGAGGAAAGAATTGTTGGGTTTTCGTCTTCATCACGGCTTAATGTCTCGTCTAACTGTAATGAGAGTGTAATCTCTGGCTTTTAATACAAAAGCCGTTCTCACTACACTCCCGTGGAAAAATTATTTGAAGTATCTTCTGTGTTTGGGACTTCCCTGGTGGCTCAGAAGGTAAAACGTCTGCCTACAATGCGGGAGGCCCAGGTTCAATCCCTGGGTCAGGAAGATCCCCTGGGGAAGGAAATGGCAAACCACTCCAGTATTTTTGCCTGGAAAATCCCAAGGACGGAGGAGCCTGGTAGGCTACAGTCGATGGGACCGCAAAAGAGTCAGACATGACTGAGTGACTTCAATTTCACTTTTTACTTTCCTATGTTGGGCCCAGTGCTCACAGTCACCAGACAGGTAGGGGGCTGTCCTGCTGGGGAAAGGCCTTGCTTTCTAAGACCTGCTTTGCACTATAGAAAAGAATTACCTTAAGAGACCTCTATTAGTGCTCGATTTTTCTCTTTGCATCTCCATTGTTCTCTAACTGGCACACTTCATGAAAGGTTCTTCTTCTGAAACTGTTACGTTGAATTTCTCAAATACCAGCTATTGAATTTTTACTTGATCTTAAAAAGAGTTGTCTTATCCTGAAAGAAGGATAAAAGGAATACCTAACTACAAATTTAGCCCATTCTGACTTAAGAAACAGTTACAGGTTTCAGATTAATAGCACTGAGTATTCCCATCCCATTCCCCAATGCATTAGATTACATCAATGATTTTACTTATAAATGGGTTTTATTTAAAGGTCTTATATGCAGTTAAGTATTACTCTAATAATGCTAACTGTTCTAGTACAACTAGTTAAAAAAGAATAGTTTAATGTAGTCAAACTCATGTATGATTTGGTGGCTAAAATCAGCAATGAGACAAACCAGGGCTCAAAGCCCCCATCCTGCCACTTGCTCTGCCACTGCGGCAACTTGGGGTGTTATTTGACCTCTTTAAGATCCTATTTCTCACAGGCTAACGTGCCTATGAAGACTAAATGAGATAAGTTATATAAAGTCTTTATAATAATGCCTATTACAGGACATTTACAGATGGCATTGGCTCAGCTGCCTCAATGATATCTTTATATTTCTTTTAAATTTTTTATTTTGTATTGGAATATAGCTGATTAAGAATGTTGTGATAGTTTCAGGTGGATAGCAAAGGGATTCAGCCATACATATGCACATATTCATTTTCCCTCAAACATCCCCTCCCATCCAGGCTGCCACATAACATTGAGCAGTGTTCCCTGTGGTATACACTAAGTCCTTGTTGGTTATCCATTTTAAATATAGCAGTGTGTATATGCCCATCCCAAGCTCCATAATTTTCCCATACCCTCAATATCTTTATATATCCCCCAGTATCTTTATATATTTCTGAATGTAAATTCTCCTTCAGCACTCCCTCCACATTTCTATGTTCTCTGTGCTCTGTACCCCAATAATCTGTTTCTTTCAAGCGAAAAATCCATCTTCTTTCATCAGTCCTAAATGAAGATTACCTCTTTCCTGGACCATTTTATGGATATTTGACATTGGATATGTGTCTGAAATTCATTTGTGACATTTTTATATCAGATGGGAAGATTAGACATAAGCAAACAGTGTGTCCCTCTATCAACATTTGTTCAGCCTTCTGTGAGAAATACCAAGAGAACTTATTAGAGTAATTTGCAAAATTTTGTGGGCCAGTTTGCTTACTCAAATTAGAAACTGATTATGCATACAAGTTTTATAAGAGAATAAATTAATTCAAACTTCTTCAACAAAAATGTAAGTAAGGCCTTCAAATTTGGCAATCATGACCAGGTTCAGGATGTTAATTTAGTTTAGCTAATTATGCAAATCTTAGGACAATCATTTAGAAGTGATCTTTCTTTTAGAAAGTATGAATTAGGCATGATTCTGATGAGGGGAAACTTTGTGACATGGTAGACTGGGAGAGAAATATATGATATTTTTGTTAGTTTAGTCAAACTTGGGGCAGCTGCCCTTTTTGAGAATAATGGTTCTACTTTTTATACATTAAGATGTTTTACCCTTAATATTGTAAATAAATAACATCAGATGAACACCCATTGATTGCAAACAAAGCAGCAGTTTTATCTATCAGCAAGACAAGAAAGCCCTGAGTGGAAAGTTCATCATCCATGAGAAAGTCAAGATAGGTTTACTTCAGGATCAGATACCAGTCAGCCTCAAGAAAAAATAAAATTATTTGGCAATGATGTGGAACAAGTTTTAAAAAATTATACACCTAGAATTAAGCAAAAAACAGAACACCAAAATGTTTTTTACTGTTCGTATAAATTGTTCAGGCCAAAGCAAACTGTGAAGTAAGCAAATAAATTTGTTTCTGGCAGTTTTCTATCCCTCCTTCCATTATGCCTAGTGTCTATATATTTCTTCCAACTATTTGAAATGCTTTTTGACCTCTTTCTCCAAGGAACTTCAACATATTCCCTTCATGCCATCCAAACCTACCCTATGCCCTTCATCTCAGGTCTACTTTAGACAGTAACAATGGGTAATAAAGCTAACATCTATTGAGAAATCCTAGACATCAGGGTGGCACTAATGGTTAAGAACCTCTCTAACAATGCAGGAGACATGGGTTCAGTCCCTGGGTTGGGGAGATCCCTGGAGAAGGAAATGGTAACCCACACCAGTCATCTCACCTTTGAAATCCCATGGACAGAGGAGTGTGGCAGGCTGCAGTCCATAGTGTCATGAAAGGGTTGACACGAATTAGCAACAAAACAACAACAACAATTTGCTCTCTGAGATGTGAGGGCCTGCTTAAATTCTGTGCCCTAACTCTTGTCTTATCTTAGTCCAATCCTCGTTGCCAATAGTCCCATGAATAATGTTTAAAAGAACTGAAGCAGTATAGTTCCAGAGCTTGTGCTTGGTCCATTCAATGACGCTGCCCAACTCAGAAATGTTGTAGGTATTGCTCAATAGACAAATCACTTTAATATATTATTCTTTCTAGGAAACATCATCTCAGCCTGAAATAAAAGATATATCTCTTATTCATTTATTCAACTAATATTAATTAAATCACTGCTACAATCTAAATGCTGTACCTGGTTCAAAGTATATACATTAACAGGGCAAAAGATATATTGCTTTATGTTTTATTGTTTTATATAAAGGGTGACGCAGACATTAATAAAATAATCATACAACTGAGAGCAAATTGCAACTATGACAAGTGCCAAGAACAAGCACACAGTGCTATTAATGACTAATTCTGGTATTTGTCCTATTCAGATTATTAGGATTATGAGAAAGTGATGATTAAATCAATGTCCAAAGGATAAGGAAATTACTACCTGAGACTAGTATGGACATTATAGGCATGGAAGCATATAGAAAAAGACATACACATAAGTAATTCATATACAGTGCAGAATATGACAAATTGTACAAAGAAATAAGTTTAGTAGGGAGTCAGTTTAGTGCTTGGGTTGGTGGGGGGCGGTGTGGGGGTGGTTCTAACTGGAAGTAGTTAGGGTAAGCCCCATGAAAGGGTTTAGCCTGTGTGTTGTTGGACTGGCAGGATTTGGATATGCAGATATGAGGCAAAGGAAGAATTCTTGGAAAAAGGATTCATTAAGAGCAAAGAAACAGAGGTAAGAAAACTCTGCCAAGATTGTAGCATGGCGGGTATGATATTGGGTCAACTAGGACCAGCTCATCAGAGGCTTTAAATGCCAGCCCAAATTGATGGGCAGCAGAAACTCTGAAATATATAGAGTGAGAAATTGACATAAATTGGAGCTATAAAATTTCATCACACAGCTTCATATGAGGAAAAAAATAAAATTGAGGCATAAGATCACTCTAATTTCATATTAGTGAATGATCTGAGACGTTAACATGGTATATATAGAGGGACTTTTTTTCTTTTCTTAGAGGAGAGTCAGAGAAGACTTTATGGGAGAAAAAAACTCAGAGGTTGTCTTTTAAAGTTAAGAATGGCTGTAATTTGAAGAAAAGGTATCATCAAGTTAGAATAATAACACAATATCAACTAATAGATGGAAGGGGGAGAATTTAATTTTTACTTAAAAGAAGAAGATGTCTAAAACACTGAAAAGAGATAAACAAGACAAGAAAAAAAAAAATAGCCAGAACTGATAAAGAACTTGAAGCTTGCAGTTTGTAATTTGGTTTAGTTTTATGTGTCAGGGGAGAGTTTTGAGAAATGGGATGACATGATCCAAGAGGTAGAGGAGAGATAATTCTGTCAGAGACACATGGGACTGATGAGAACTGGGAGATACTGAGGCAGGAGAGCCTTTAAAGAAAAAGTTAAAGTCATTTAGCTAACAAATGACCATGTTCTGGATCCAATATAAGGTCATGTCAAAGTTGCATTTGATTAATATTTGGAGAAAGACCTAGAAAACATGTCCCTTGTTACCAGGGACATCAGAGCCCCTAATTCAGTCATTCATCCATTTAAGGAATACATATTCTGTGTCCTGTGTACTAGACCCCATGATAGATACTAAGTTCACCAAAATTAATAAAAATATAGCCCCACTTTCAAGATACTTATGGCATACTGGTATGGTTAAAGCCATATTAAAGTTGGGCAGAAAAGTGACAATCTGAATTAAATTATATAGAACATGACAAGGCAGTTTGATAATCAAAATATATTTAATAAAAACCTACTATGGTATGTATGCACTATAGAGGCTATTGTAAAATAAACAGCTCAGTCCCAGTCATTAACAGCCTACACCATGTCTAGATTTGGAAGACACAAATACACAATAGATTAAAGCAAGACACTCTTTAGTCTAATGGCAAAGGTCTGGTACAGATAAGAGTTTATGGGAGTTGAGAGACCAACCACATGACTCTTAGGGAAGACATTATAGAGTAGATAGATATTAATCTGCACTTTAGTGGACCAGTTGGATTTGCATCCAGCTTAGGCAAAAGTTTAACAACATCTAGGGATGAAAAATGAGCTCCTCGGAATAGCAATTCAGTACAAGGAAAAAGACATGAGCTTGCAGTAAGATAGACATAAGATAAAAGCATGTATATATGTGTGATGTGTGATTTTGAGTAAGGATGTAGCTTTTTTAGTTAGCCTTAGTTACATTTCTTATTAAATAGGAAAAATAATGAGGGCCTTTTTCAAATAGTTATTATGAGAATTAAAGAAAACAGTATATATAAAGTCAGATCCAAGTATGCATGTATAAAATGCCAATTCTTTCACTAAATCTGCAATTAAAAAAAAAAAAAAAACTTGCTAGACAGCAATCTATGTAAGGATAGAGCCCCTGTCTCTCATTCCCTCTTTTCCCTAGGGCCTAGCACAATTACTGGATCTTACAGGAACTATAGTTCAGTTCAGTTCAGTCACTCAGTCATGTCTGACTCTTTGTGAACCCATGACCCGCAGCATACCAGGCCTCCCTGTCCATCACCAACTCCCAGAGTCCACCCAAACCCATGTCCATTGAGTCAGTGACGCCATCCAACCCTCTCATCCTCTGTCGTCCCCTTCTCCTCCTGCCCTCAATCTTTCCCAGCATCAGGGTCTTTTCCAATGAGTCAACTCTTAACATCAGGTGGCCAAAGGATTGAAGTTTCAGGTTCAGCATCAGTCCTACCAATGAACACCCAGGTCTGATCTCTTTTTAGATAGACTGGTTGGATCTCCTTGCAGTCCAATGGGCTCTCAAGCGTCTTCTGCAACACCACAGTTCAAAGACATCAATTCTTCAGTGCTCAGCTTTCTTCACAGTCCAACTCTCACATCCATAACATGACCACTGGAAAAACTATAGCCTTGACTAGACGGACCTTTGTTGACAAAGTAATGTCTCTGTTTTTTAATATGCTGTCTAGGTTGATCATAACTTTCCTTCTAAGGAGTAAGAAGTGTCTTTTAATTTCATGGCTGCAATCACCATCTGCAGTGATTTTGGAGCCCAGAAAAATAAAGTCAGCCACTGTTTCCAATGTTTCCCCATCTATAAACATGTGATAAATGACTGAAAAATTAAAAGTGAATTTGGGTGTTGTGAGTGTACATATTTTTGTAACAGAGTTCACATTAGAGGAAAACTGAGAACCAAACACTGGAAATTGAAGTTTGAGGCTGATCCTGTTCTTTGGATCTTAACTTCATCTTTTGGGCACTGAAGCATCATTGAAAGTACATAAGCAAAGGAGTGGTATGATGGGGTGGTACATTACAGATATTGTTCTGGCATCCAGGTAGTGGGGAGAAGTCAGGAGGACTTAGAAAAACAGAGTGGAAGGAGGGAAAAAGTATTTGTGAGACTTCATGAATGAAGAATCCTAGGACTGTATGAAGAGAGAGAAAAGGAAGTGAGAGGTGTATGAATTCTTAGAAACCAGAAGAAGGTCTTGGTGCGTCCAATAAAAACTAATCAGGGAAGCAACATAGAGTGACCAACCATCCTTCTTTACCTAGTTCTGAGAAGATTCCCAGAACAGAAGACCTTCAGAGGCAAAGGAAATTCTGAGATTCTCCACAGATTTCTTATCTTACACAACTAACACACCAGCACCAAGGAACATTTTACCAAATTTTTACCATATTCCTCAGTACTATAAGTCTCATTCCTTTCCAAGTGCAGCAGTTTTGTGTAATAGCAGTCCAGGAACTATCCATCAGATATGTTAGGAAGACTTGCCCTGAGCCAGCCATTGTGGGAAAAAATAAATGATTAAGGCACATTCCCCACCTTGGCTCAGATGGTAAAGATTCTGTCTGCAATGCAAGAGACCTGGGTTTGATCCCTGGGTGGAGAAGATTCTCTGGAGAAGGGAATGGCTACCCACTCTAATATTTTGGCCTGGTGAATACCATGGATAGAAGAGCCTGGTGGGCTACAGTCCCTGGAGTCACAGAGTCTGACACAACTAAGGAATTAACATTTTCACCATCTTCCAAAACAGTCAAGGCCCTCATCATCGGAGCAGATCTGTGGGCGCTTCATGATGGTGGACAACATGCTCTCTACCTGCACTCTCAACAAAACAGAGCCAGCAGCCAGAGCTTTCAGTATATAAAGCACCCTTCCTCAAACCTAGCCATGATTCTCTTTCGTGCTCAGATTTTTCAGGGTTTTTCTGAGAGTTCCTCAAGATAGATCTTTCTGTGCTATACTTGAATAAGCATTTAACCATATTTTTAAATGTCTCAGAGATCTTAGAAATCTTCTGATTTGGCTCCAATTTTGGTTACACTGCATGATGATTTTTTAGTGCCATTTTCTAAGAATTACAAAGGTGCATGTCTTTCTTGAAAAAGTGCTTCTTACAACTAAGGAAACTTTCTCCATACATTAAATCCTTGACTTACACAATGGTTAGATTTAAAGATTTCTTCGATTTTGCAATGGTGTAAAAGGGATATGTGTTCAATAGAAGCCATACTTCAAATTCTGACTTCTGATTTTTCCTGGGCTCAGGATATGCAGTACACACTCTGTCATGATGCTGGGCAGTGGCACTGAGCCACAACTCACAGTCAGCCACACCATCACAAAGGTAAACAACCAATACACTTAACAACCATTCTGTACCCATACAGCCATCCTATTGTTCACTTTTGGTACTGTGTTTGATAAGTTATATGAGATATTGAATGTTTTACTACAAAATATGCTTTGTGTTAGATGATTTTGTCCAACCATAGGCTAATGTAAGTGTTCTAAGCATATTTAAAATAGGTTAGACTAAGCTATGATGATCTATAGGTTAGGTGTATTGGATGCATTTTCAGTTTACAGTGTTTTCAGATTATGACGGGTTTACCAGGACATAATCCCATTGTAAATTGAGGAACATCTGTATTTTGAAATTCTGAACCAAATAGCATTTCTGTGGAGCAACACAAAATACTTCATTATCAATCAGAGACGCATACACATACTACATGTAATCTGGAGTTTCATGTCTTTGGTTTATGAGTCACAGAAAATGGAAAAAGATAAGAAAATAAGTTTAAGATTTGACAATGACAAGTCATAAATTAAGAACTATTATTTAGAAATGTGAAAAGATAACAAAGAAAATGCAAATAAAAGCACCAGCTTGATAGAAGATCTTAACTCAAGTACCACCTTTGTTAAAAGCTTACTAGATGAACTTGAACAAGCTCTCAATGACATTAGATTTCCACTTGTTCACCCACATTTATTTATTCAGTCATTTAGTCTTTCAATTAATATTTACTGAGAAACTCAGTAGTGAAAGAAAAGATGTATTATAGACCAAGAAATATATACTAGGCTCTCAGACAGCGTTTCTCAGTCTCAGCACTATTGATTCTCTGGGTTGAATACTATGTTTCTCTCGGACTTGTAGGAAATACTGAAAAACTTGTCCTTGCAATAAAATGGAAAGCAGTTCATGGAATCTACATCATACAAAATAATGGATAGCTACATCAGAATGCTGTCTTTGGACTCACTCAATAAGTCACTACCAATTATTATTTGATATTTATAATAAGTTTTTGGCAGATAGTCTTACTGCCTCACTTGCCTCTGATGTTGCTGTTGTTCAGTCACTAAGTCATGTCTGACTCTTTGCAACCCCATAGACTGTAGCATGCTAGGCTTCCCTGTCCTTCACTATCTCCTGCAGTTTGCTCAAACTCATGTTCATTTAGTCAGTGATGCCATCCAACCATCTCATCCTTCTCCTCCCTGCCCTCAATCTTTCCCAGCATCAGGGCCTTTTCCAATGAACTGGCTCTTCACATCAGGTGGTCAAAGTACTGGAGCTTCAGCTTGCATCTGTGCCTATCCCTAAAGCAACTGGCCTGTGATCTGATTGGCCAAACCTACTCTAAGCATGGCTGAAGGAGGCCAGAGCCATCCACACTAAAACACAAGCTATGAGAGGATAGGGGTGATGCGTTGAGAGGATACTGAACAAGATGACACATCCAGTGTTCACTGCAGTGGTTCACAAAGCCTCATTGCATTTGTTATCACATTTGATCCCCCAGTTCACTCTGGGGTATAAGAAGGGCAGATGGTATGAGTACTTTCATCTTCTAGACAAGAAAATAGAGAGGAGTGATTTATTCAAGCTTGCACAGTAATGAGCAGAGCCAAAACCTGAAGCTAGATCTTCTGATCATAAATGTTATTCTCTTTCTCTTTTTCCATGCTCCTCTTGAGTGATTTCTACCCAGCTTAGAGTTTTGGGATCCATATTGTGAGAGTTGGACTGTAAAGAAAGCTGAGTGCTGAAGAATTGATGCTTTTGATCTGTGGTGTTAGAGAAGACTCTTGAGAGTCCCTTGCAAGGAGATCCAACCAGTCCATCCTAAAAGAGATCATTCTTGGGTGTTCACTGGAAGGACTGATATTGAAGCTGAAACTCCAATCCTTTGGCTACCTGATGCTAAGAGCTGACTCACTGGAAAAGACCCTGATGCTGGGAAAGATTGAGGGCAGGAGGATAAAGGGACGACAGAGGATGAGATGGTTGGATGGTATCACCTACTCAGTGGACATGGGTTTGGGTGGACTCCAGGAGTTGGTGATGGACAGGGAGGCCTGGCGTGCTGTGGTTCATGGGGTTGCAAAGAGTTGGACACAACTGAGTGACTGAACTGAACTGAACTGTAGGAGTAGAAGGTAAATAAAAGATATTCCAGAGGGGAAAGCTGGATATTTGGGTAAATGGTAGAGTACCCATATGCAAAAAATTAAAAGTGTTTCAAAGAAGTCATGTTAGTGAATGTCAAAACATGAGAAAATGTCAGAGAGTAGAAATGATACTTTGAAAAGTATCTATTTGGCAGATATTATAGATGTTGAAGACTCTTCCCATTAAATACTGAGACAAGGAGCTGAATCAAATAGAAAAAATAAGTTGTATACAGAATTAATGACAGTAGCCATAGTATCAAAAGTTCTAAAGAAAAGGAAAGTAGGAAATCCTTTCTAGTAAGGATTTCTTAAACACAAAATGCCGAATTCCTAAAGTTGTGAAAATTATGTGTAGTTTGTCATTTGATACTAATGGAGAAAAAGTTGCTGTTAAAACTGGTCAGGAATAAATTAAGACTATTAATATCCTTGAGAAAAGGGGATATCAAGTCCATAGAATAAGATTTAAGTTAGAATATAAAAAAGTGAACTCATGAATTAAGGCTGAAGAGAAGGGGAATAAAAAAATAAAGCAAAATAGTGAGGCAGTCAGCCACCAGTTTTTGTGGGTAAATGTGAAACTAACATTTGCAGCATAATTGTGGCTTAGTTTAGAGTAAAGGAAAAGGGCAGAGGTTATTTCTTCTGTGAACAATTCTGATTTCTAACCTTTACTTCTGAGTGTGGGACTCTCTCCATTTAGTAATATTCCCCGTCAGTGAACAGTCTGCTTAGAACAATTCCAGATTTCATGCTGATCCTTATTAGCTTTTCATTTCCCTGGGAATTTCTCTCTGACATGAACAATACTTTCCAGTTACAAACTGTTCTGCCATGTAAAATATCATGAAGGGCAATAACACTTGTTTATATTTCTCTTCCCTACGTCTTATTGAAAAAGCTTCAGGTTTGTTTTTTTTTTCTTCAGATCTTTCTTCAGCCTGGTATAAGTTGAATTCCACAATATGCAAATACAATTTGTCTCCAACTTTTCCATTTCTTGACCATCTTGGAATAAAAACTTGGTCCAGTCCTTATCATCTTCCTATGAATTTAAATTAAATTTATTTATATCCTGGAGATTGGATGGCATTTTACAGATTGTTCTATGCCAGGGTGACTTACTCATTAGAGGGTCAGTGGTTTGAGAAATTCAAGTCTTATAATAAAAGCTATAGAATATTATATGCAACCCTGTCCCTACAACCTAGGGACAGTTTACTTTATGATTAAAGGAGCTATTGCACTAAAACCCTACTGCATGTCCTTGATTGCAGTTCAGGTAAAACATAAAGATGACACAGAACTTATAAAGAATGAGTGGAAGAATATCCTGTTCCCTGAATCCATAAAGCACGTCTCTGAATCCAAGCCTATATCATCTGCCCTTAAATGCGTAATGGCTTCTTCAGTTTCCAATCGTCACTGCATTTCCGTACTTTCAAAAAGCTATTGAGATACTTGAGGTATGAAAGATGCTATATAAAACCAAATTTAATTCTGTACTATTCCAGTAATTTGTCTCATAAATACTTCTTGAAGTGGTGAAATACTTTCGGTTATAGAAATAAAACTTATGTATTCATGACCTACATATTATTTCATCTTCTTGGAAGTCAAAGGACTCTTCAGTGTTTATGTTACTGAAATAAATCTGCTCTAGGTATTTTTATAAAGGTTGTTAGTACAAGTGACACTGTTGGAACTAGCACTATTATTTGTTGTATATTTCCTGCAATCACTTTTTATGCAGTTTTCTTATTTATTTTAAATGAATAGATGCCAGTTTTTCTCACTAATAACTACCTTCATTTCTCTGAAACTTCATAATTTGATAAATGGTATGCAGTGTTAATGTGATCTGATGGCCAGTAAAAAGGCATGGAGGCATGTCAGTCAAAATGGGCTTCAAAATCAGCACTGAAGGGACAGTTGTGAATCCTATACAACTTTGAGACAGGGGCATGGATTTAATGATTACACAAGACCATGTTTCCCCAATGAATCATGCCTTTAAAAAAATATTTTCTCCTACTCTGAGTATGTCTAGTGACAATTATTTTATCTTGCCCCTGTGGAAAGCCCTGCTTCTATCTGGACCATTAACAGAGAATCATCACATTTTAGTTATAAGTGAAATTATTTTCAAACCTTATAGCAATGTGGATTGCTACTTTAACAAAAATGTTTGTTGAAGTAAAAGATAAAGACTTTTTGTGGAGTTTCATGTGTAGTGACTTCACTGAGGATTGTCTTTGCATCTCTGCACTAGGAAAATCTAATGGTGTGAGAATAAGCCAGTTGAATAGGTACTTAAAAGAATAAAATAAAAAGCTGCTAAGTTACTTCAGTCGTGTCCGACTCTGTGCGACCCCATAGAGGGCAGCCCACCAGGCTCCCCTGTCCCTACCAGGCAAGAACACTGGAGTGGGTTGCCATTTCCTTCTCCAATGCAGGAACGTGAAGAGTGAAAGTGAAGTTGCTCAGTCGTGCCAGGTTCATGCTAATCAAGAGCCTTTGTGTGTGTGAATGTGTGTGTACATTGGGATTGGTTTATAAACTAGAACAGTTTGTCAGGTATCAGGAACTACTATTTTTCTCCACAGTAAAATTACAACAATTTTCAATATAATATGGAAGACTGTCTTATAACATTCAAATGCAATTAATATTCACCTTATTCAACTGATAATTTTGAGCCCCTACTGTTGCTGGGGGAAAGGGTGTGGGTGTAAGTGTATATAAAATATGGACCCTTCCCTGAAAGAATTCACAGTCTAATGAAGATTACATGTTTTAAAAAATAAAATCACATTTAGGACTCATCTTTTTTCAACATTATGTACTAGAATATAGAATAGAATTGTTGAATCTTTTAATGGGCATAATCAGATTTAAAATATTATTTTTTCAAAGGAACTTTAAATGCTTGCTTCTATAAACCTAGTAGCATGGTTTTCACCCAGTCGCTGCAAGGGCAACAACAGAACACTGGCTATTCTATATGCATAGTATTGGCCTCAAAATTAATAATAAGATTGTAAAATGGTTCCACTGGTTCCTTCTGGGAATCACTTTTTTCCCTGTGAGGTGAGGTGAGGTGAAGTCGTTCAGTCGTGTCCGACTCTTTGCAACCCCGTGGACTGTAACCTGCTAGGCTTCTCCATCCATGGGATTCTCCAGCCAAGAATACTGGAGTGTAGTGGATTGCCATTTCCTTCTCCAGGGGATCTTCCCAACCCAGGGATCAAACCCGGGTCTCCCGCATTGGAGGCAGACGCTTTAACCTCTGAGCCACCTCAGACTTTTGTTAGAAGAGTTCTAGAGCAATTTAAGAACTTCTGCTATTAAAGTCCCATCTTGATTAAGGAAATCTGACCTACCTAAGGGAGATCTGAATTACTTTAGTGTTGGAGGGGGCATCTTCCAAATACTCAGTTTGTATAACTGACTAAGAAATGAAAGGTAACTCCTGGTTTGGAGAAGAGATGAGAATTGGACTTTTCTATGAAGTCCAATATACTAGAAGTTAGATCAGGTCAAAGATTTAAAACACACTGAAGACCATGCAGAAGTCACACGCTTTCTTTTAAAACATGTATTTCTTCAGTATTGTACATATTACATAGTCATTAGAGATTATCTAGAAAATAGAGAAACATAAAAGTCACTGACATTTTCAACAACCAAAGATAATCATTATTCATATTAAATCTACCTTTAGAATTATATGTTAATAATCCCTTTTGGGAAAATGTTTCTCATAATTTGCTTATGTACAGCAGAGGTCCCCAAACCCTGGGCCACAGACTGGTACCAGTCCATGGCCTGTTAGGAACCAGACTGCAGAGCAGGAGGTGAGTGGTGGGTGAGCAAGAGAAGCTTCATCTATATTTACAGCTGCTCCCCATTGTTCACATTACCACATTATCGCAATGTAATATAATAGAAATAAAGTGTATAATAAATGTCATGCACTTGAATCATCCCAAACCATCCTCCTGCCATAGTCTGTGGAAAAATTGTCTTTCACAAAATCTATCCCTATGCCTTAAATGTTGAGGACCACTGATGCACAATATTATGATTTAAATAATATATCACATCCTACCTTGATATGCCATAGATTTTGCTGTGCTCTGAATTCATTACAGAAAGATATCTTGCTGGTAAAAAAATAATAATGTATATAAAAGTCCAATGAGTTCCTAAAAATCTGAAAATAAACAGAAAATATAAATGTATTCATTTAAAAATAATTCAATTCCAGGCTTCTATTAATCAACAAGAATGCAAAGCAAAAAGACAGTCCAGGCTGAGACAACTGTGTTCATTAATGGGGCTGAGGATTTGGAGTTCAGAGAGATGAGCTTGAGTCTTGAGTCCATTGAATGACTCTGTCATCTTGAGCACATTAGTAGCTCTTGCTCAGCCTCAATTCCACCATCTGTAAAGTAGGAGAAATAACAATGCTTGCCTAAAAACTTGTGAAAATTAGGTGATATAGTGTACATGGAGTTGTGCTATAAACTTGAAGTTGCTAATCGAATGATGATAGCCCATACTTTAGTAGTTGAACTTAAAACTTAGCTCTTAAATTTAGTCCTTAAAATTGAGTAATAGTTCTACCTGTCATTGCATAGAGCCTAACTTGAAATTAATATTATCAACAAGGCCTGTCTTCCAAGTAAAAAAATTGAGGTGGTTTTGATGCTCAGATTTGAACATCAGTAAATGCAAGTAACAACTGAGCGACTAAACTGAACTGAACTGAAATGCAAGTAACAGCCTTGAATGAAGGTTTACTTTATTTTTCCATAGTAATGATTGTTCACATCTTTAAACATATGTACCACTGAATATAGTTTAGTCAATGTAAATAGTGTCAGACTAATTGACATTAGCAATTCCTCATCAGGCTAGCTTACACAGTGAAACAGTGAAATGTCCACATGGATGGTTGAATTTTTGAATTAATTCCGTTCTTATACTTCTCCCAGTCTTGATGTAGCAATAGTGAATTCTGCTGTGATCAGATCAGAGTTTGTAGAGTTGAGAAGAGCTACTGATTGTATGAAGTATCTAACATCTACATCTCTTGTGATGTGGATTATAACATGACATCTGCCCATGAATAGTACAGACTAAGTATGAGAGCATTATACTTTCCTATCTCTGTGCATCTCATATTCTCTTTGACAACTCAAATAAATTTGACAAAGACATAGCCTCAAACCACATTATAAGCCTCTTGAATGGAGAAAATGGGAGGTAATGAGATTTTTATCCTATATCCTTGTATTATGCAGTTGTCACTGTGATCAAAGATTCCAGAAAACTCTTCGTGGTGTAATTTAGAAAGTTTACTACAGTACAGTTGGAGCCAATTGTATGAATAATATCTAAGTTGGGGAGAGCCTTAACCTTCTTTGTGTTTTTGTCAGACTGCATTTGTTGTAAGCCTACCCTGCATCCACTGGGGGACCTTGCATTACCACCTGGTCTCAGAGTTTTCTGCTTCTGGAATGTTATATCAGCTTCTCTAATTTCTCTCATCCACTTCTTACCAAGGACCTCCCTTATATGACAGGGCACAAGGAATAATGCCTTTTTTTCCTCAGGAGGTACTGCAAGCCATCTCTTTCTTCTAAGCTCTGTTAATCCTCACTTCTGTCCTTTCAACACTTATCTTTTAACACTAACCAAATACTAAAATTTATAAATAACTTTTAACAACCAATAAATAAGGTTTCTCTTGGCTAAGTGAACAAAAGAAAAAAGTTTATACTGTTCTTTTTGGGGTCGTTTTATTCTTTACCATAAGGTTATCATTCAGCTCTGTGAAAGTATCAAAAATGCAAGCTTGTTCAAGACTTTCTTCTTCCAGTGAAAGTAAAAGTAGCTCAGTCATGTCCGACTCTTTGCGTCCCCAAGGACTATACAGTCCACGGGATTCTCCAGGCCAGAATGCTGGAGTGGGTAGCCTTTCCCTTCTCCAGAGGATCTGCCCAACCCAGGGATTGAACTCAGGTCTCCTGTATTGCAGGCAGATTCTTTATCAGCTGAGCCTCAAGGGAAGCCCAAGAATACTGGAATGCATAGCCTATCTCCCCTCGAGGGGATCTTCCCCAACCAGGGTCTTCTGCATTGAGGGCAGATTCTTACCAGCTGAGCTATCAGGGAAGCCAAGTATGTTACTGTATTCTTTACTTTTTAATTCTTCCTTTTTGTAGGAGATATAATTTTTAGAATATAATTTTATTGATATTTTTGAAGTATTTTGGAAAGGAAAAGAAATTTACAGGAAAGAATGGTAAATTTATTTACTCAGTAAATTTATACAGGACATTTTATTAGGCCCATTCTAGGCACTATGGACACAAAAATGAGTAAGACATTTGTCTCTGCCTGAAGCTTCCCAGTTTCTTTGGAAGAAAAAAGATTGTATAAACAGGTAGATAAGTATGGGTTGTATTCAAACATTTGAGGAGCACAGTTATGTTTAGGAAGGTCAGGGAAAGACTTTTCAGAGGTACAGGAACAGAGGTTTAAATAATCAGAGTCTGGCAGGTAGAAAAAAACAGAGGTAAATTCATTCTTTCCTGGTGACTCAGATGATAAAGAATCCACCTGCAATGCGAGAGACCTGGGCTGGATCCCTGTGTTGGGAAGATCCCCTGGAGGGAACATGGCAACACACTCCAGTATTCTTACTTGGAAAATCCCCATGGACAGAGGAGCCTAGTAGGCTACAGTCCATGGAATTCTCCAGGCCAGAATATTGGAGTAGGTAGCCTTTCCCTTCCCCAGGGGATCTTCCCAATCCAGGGAATCTTCCCAATCCAGGGATTGAAACCAGGTATCCTTCATTGCAGGTGGGATTCTTCACCAGTTGAGTCACCAGGGAAGCGAGTGACTAAGCACCACACAGTCAGTCTAAGTGCAGAAGGGTGCTATCCTGTGTCTGTTCAAGGAACTGTATGTAAAGTCAGGTGACTGGAGAAGAGACAGACCATCTTATTCATGATCTCACGTGCTGGACAAAAAGGCTTGAATTTTATACAGTGTTTTGACCCAAGAAGTGTTTTATGTCAATGTACATGTATAAAGATATCTCTGAAAATAGGTAAAAGGGTAGATGGAGGTGAAACAGTCTCTGCAGGGGTATTAGTCAGGACGACAGTACAAAATATAACAGGCTCCGAGGAGTCACGTATAGTGGCTGAAGAAGTTACAGCATAGAAAGACTGAGTAGGAGATGTCCATAGTCATAAAGCCAATAGACTGGCATAACTTTTATTTTCAATGATCTTCAAGTCTTTTTGAATATTTATTTATATTTAGAATAGAAAAAGATCATATTTTAAATATGAACTTAATTAATTTCAAACTAAATACTAGGATGAAATTAATTTGATGATCAAAAAGGTAAACACATTATATAGCCTGATTTTATAAATTATACCTTTGGGACAAAATTCCTAAATGGGATTTTGTAATACAGACCAAGCTTGAAGCTGTTGATTAAATAGATCTTTCTATCTGGGGCTTCATAAGGCTCATATATATAGTGTGTTTTACTATAATGAGGGAGTAAAAGAAAAATAATAACTGAAGATAATGTTAAAAAGTGACAATGTCTCTATTCAACAATATGATGCAAGACAATCAAAAAAGTAAAAAGGCAAACTAGAGTTTTGTAGAAGGTATTTATAATACACATATCCAAGAAAGGACTTATATCTTGAAAGTATCAAAAGTTCCTATAAACAATAAGATTAAAGCGGACTATGAAATAAACGGGTTTAAAAATATGAATATGCACAAAAGAGCATATCAAAATATTCAATAAATATATGAAAAAAAACATTCAATGGCATTAGTCATCAGGCAAATGCAAATTAAAATCACAATTTGAAACCTCTCCAGATCCATCAAAATGAACCCTTGGATTAAAGTGTAAAATGAGACAGGCATTTAGACGAAATCAACTGCTAGACAAAATCAACTAAGCTAAACACATTCCCACCCTGCTGCTGCTGCTGCTAAGTTGTTTTAGTAGTGTCTGAGTCTGTGCAGCCCCATGGACTGCAGCTACCAGGCTTCTCCATCCATGGGATTTTCCAGGCAAGAATACTGGAGTGGGTTGACATTGCCTTCTCTGATTCCTACCCTATGACCTAGCAATTCCATTTCTAGGTATACCTACAGAAACGAAGACATATGTTCACCAAAAGTTATATATAAGAGTGTGCAAAGCTGTATTATTCATAATAGCCCAAATCTAGAAACAACACAAATGTCCATCAGCAGAATAAATAAGTTGTGACATATTTATACAATAGAATGGATATATAAGATGAGCAACAAGAATAAGTGAACTGCAGCTACAAATATCATTTTTGTTACAAATATAATACTGAATGAAAATATCAGACACAAAAGAATATATATTGTTTGATTCCATTTATTTAAAGTTAAAATATTGCCACAGTAGGAAGAGTCGGACACGACTGAGCGACTGAACTGAGGAAGTTAACACAGTGATTACTCTTAGGAATTTGCTCAGTTACTATAAGGGGAACAGGATGGCCTCAGGAGTGCATTCTGATCTGGTTGCAATGAATGGATATATTTCCTTTGTGAAAATTCATCACACTATACAGTTACAATTTATGCAAATTTCTGATCTATTTCAATTGTAAGTTTATATTGAGAGTATAAAGGAATATGAATCACCAGACTCTGTTATGAACATACAAGAGCCTACCATTGTCATCTTTAATTAAAATCTAAGTATGTCAACTAAATTTGTTAGTCACTTAAATTGGTCATAGTGACATAATATGTGTAACCATGTCAGTTTTGAATTATGTCCCCTTCTTAATAAAATTGTGTGCAATTCTTAAAAGTCAATCTTGTCAAAAATAATTCGTTTTACTTTTTCAAAATCATGAGCACATTGTAGAGGCTTGTCTCCTGATTTTGTGAAACAACTCTCTATTTGATGACATTTAAGAAAATATAGCTTTTTTCATTCTAAAACAACACAAAACCTCCCCAGCTCTGTTTTTCTGAGACATTTGTCTCAAAACAAACTAAACAAATCTATCTGATACACAACTGATTTGAAATGGCTCCTATTTCCTCTTCCTCACGGTTTTCTGTGGAATGATTTCCAATGAGTTCATCTCAAATGAGACAGCAATGGTTTTGATAAAGAGAAAAATATCCTCTAATGTGGTCATAGATGCCCTAAAGGCCACATAAAGTCTTCTATACTTATAACTCTTTACAATAACATGATTCAAGGTTTATATTCTGATTGGTCTTGAACGTTTTAAAACAATAATAGTGTTCTTTTTAGTGCTACTTTGATAAAAACCTTACAAAGGATAATCTAACAAACAATGTAAAAATATAATAGATAATTTAAGATTGATATGGCCTATTTTCATCTTTTTTCATCCCTTTGCAATTCTTACAACAGAAATCTAGGAAGTTCAGTGACAGAGGATTTGTACCACAGAATCACATCAAATGGAAATGTTATTCCAGTGTTCTTGGGACATATGTTCAGAAAGTCCCATGACCATGACTGCAACATCAGACTTGCCTATTTGCTCTCCCATAGATCCCCTTCAAGAAGTCACCCACTTGAGAGAACATAAGAATAAGCATATTGGGGTTTTCTATTTTTCTATAAAGCCATATATATTTTCCAGGTCTTCTTTCCCCAGTATCATAAATTGAATTCCTCTCAAACCCCCTCAGTTTAGATTGAAGTTTCTTGTTTTAAGAACTTTTCTAAAGTCAGAACACTCAGGAGAGTGTCAGACCCCAAGCAGATCATTTACCCTGTGTCTAGTCATCATTTCTAGTTGTTTTTGATTTAAATGATATATCCAACCTCCTTCTCTAAAGACATAACTTTAGAAATGTCTTTATCTCTAACATTAGAGATGTCTTTAATGCAACTAACTTCAAAGGCAACAATATGCAGAGATCTTTATTTCCAGAGTTCCATTTTGTTGTTGTTCAGTCACTAAGTCGTGTCTGACTCTGCGAGCAACCCCATGATCTGCAGCATGCCAGGTTTCCCTGTCTTTCACTATCTCCCAGAATTTGCTCAAATTCATGTCCATTGAGTTGGTGATGCTATCTAACCATCTCCTCCTCTGCTGCCCTCTTCTTTTACCTTCAATCTTTCCCAGCATCAGAGTCTTTTCCAGTGAGTTGGCTCTTCACATCAGGTGGCCAAAGTATCGGAGCTTCAGCTTTAGCATCAGTCCTTCCAATGAACATGCAAGATTGATTTCCTTTAGCACTGACTGGTTTGATTTCTTTGCAGTCCAAGGGGCTCTCAAGAGTCTTCTCCAGCACCAGAGTTTGAAAATATCAGTTCTTTGGTGTTAAGCCTCCTTTATGGTCCAACTCTCACATCTGTACTTGACTACTGGAAAAACCATAGCTTTGACTTATACGGACCATTGTCAGCAAAGCGATGTCTCTGCTTTTTAACATGCTGCCTTGGTTTGTCATAGCTTTCCTTCCAAGGAGCAGTGTCTTCTAACTTTATGGCTGCAGTCACCGTTTGCAGTGATTTTGGAGCCCAAGAAAATAAAATCTGTCACTGCTTCCACTTTTTCCCCTTCTACTTGCTATGAAGTGATAGGACAAGATGCCTTGATCTTAGCTTTTGAATGTTGAGTTTTAAGCCATCTTTTCTACTCTCCTCTTTCACCTTCATCAAGAGGCTTTTAGTTCTCCTTCACTTTCTTCCATCAGAGTGGTATCATCTGCATATCTGAGGCTGTTTATATATGTCCCAGCAATCTTGATTCTAGCTTATGATTCATCTAGCCTGCATTTTTAATGATTTACTCTGCATGTAAGTTAAATAAGCAAGGTGATAATATACCACCTTGACATACTCCTTTCCCAATTTTGAACCAGAGTTCCATAGAGAATTCTGAATTTCTCTAATTGTATCAACATCATCTACAATCTTTGTATTAAGATAGTTTTGGTAGTTTAAGCCAATTTAAAAAAAATTATATTTAACCTGTATCTTAACTTTATGTTTGTACTTTCTCCTTGACTTATTGTAGTTTCTAAGAAGACAAGGTTTTAGCTTTTCCTCATGATAAGTCATTAACCCCTCGAGTTTAAATGGGCAGGCTGGTAGCATCAAGCCTGGATAACCTTATAAGGGGGATGTTGGTACTGCTACTATCATTTCCAATTTTTATCAGAAACCAGAAGTGTTTGTGAGAATCATTTTACCTGTATGTTACATTTATGCATTGTATGTGTACAGTGCAGAAATGTAGACTCCATGAAGGGCAGAGATTCTGTTCATTTACCTGTCTGGATTTTAGTATTTCTGATGCTTAAAATAGTGTTCAGCACATGGTAGCTGCTCAAAACATATTTTTGAGTTCATAAATATTACTGTGTTATGATGTTTGTTCCTTTTGGCAAAGAGAGTGTTTTGTATTGTACTTTACACAGCATCTTATTTAAATGCATATGGCTTTTGGATGAAAATATATGACTGTCTAAACCAGGAACCACAACTTTTCATGAAGGGCCAGATAGTGAAGTGTTTTGGCCTGTGGATCTTACGGTCTCTCTTAAAAATATTCCATTCTGCTGCAGTTGTAGCTCAAAAGTAGCCACAGATAACATGTAAATGAATAAATAGGCAGCCAATTACCCATCACATGTTTTTGTATGGTCCTTAACCAAACAGGGTTTTTAGATTTTTAAATGGTTTTTAAAAAACAAAAGTCCCATGACACTTGAAAATTGTGTAAAATTAAAATTTTATTTTAAATCCCTTATGACTATACAGTGGAAGTGAGAAATAGATTTAAGGGACTATGTCTGACAGAGTGCCTGATGAACTACAGATGGAGGTTCATGACATTGTACAGGAGACAGGAATTAAGACCATCCCCAAGAAAAAGAAATGCAAAAAGCAAAATGGCTGTCTGAGGAGGCCTTACAAATAGCTGAGAAAAGAAGGGAAACAAAAAGCAAAGGGGAAAAGGAAAGATATACCCATTAGAATGAAGAGTTCTAAAGAACAGCAAGGAGAGATAAGAAAGCCTTCCTCAGTGATCAGTGCATGGAAATAGAAGAAAACAATAGAATGGCAAAGACTAGAGATCTCTTCAAGAAAATTAGAGATAGCAAGGGAACATTTCATGCAAAAACGGCTCAATAAAGGACAAAAATGGTAGGGATCTAACAGAAGCAAAAGATGTTAAGAGAGGTGGCAAGAATACACAGAAGAACTGTACAAAAAGATCTTCACGACCCAGATAATCATGATGGTGTGATCACTCACCTAGAGCCAGACATCCTGGAATGTGAAGTCAAGTGGGCCTTAGGAAGCATCACTATGAACAAAGCTAGTGGAGGTGATGGAATTCCAGTTGAGCTATTTCAAATCCTGGAAGATAATGCTGTGAAAGTGCTGCACTCATTATGCCAGGAAATTTGGAAAACTTAGCAGTGGCCACAGGCCTGGAAAAGGTCCGTTTTCATTCCAATCCTCAAAAAAGGCAGTGCCAAAGAATGCTCAAACTACCGCACAATTGCATTCATCTCACATGCTAGTAAAGTAATGCTCAAAATTTTCCGAGCCAGGCATCAACATTACGTGAACCATGAACTTCCAGATGTTCAAGCTGGATTTAGAAAAGGCAGAGGAACCAGAGATCAAATAGCCAACATCTGCTGGATCATCGGAAAAGCAAGAGAGTTCCCAAAAAGCATCTATTTCTGCTTTATTGACTATGCCAAAGCCTTTGACTATGGATCACCACAAACTGTGGAAAACTCTGAAAGAGATGGGAATACCAGACCACCTGACCTGCCTCTTGAGACACCTGTATGCAGGTCAGGAAGCAACAGTTAGAACTGGACATGGAACAACAGTCTGGTTCCAAGTAGGAAAAGGAGTACGTCAAGGCTGTATATTGTCACCCTGCTTATTGATCTTATATGCAGAGTACATCATGAGAAACGCTGGGCTGGAGAAGCACAAGCTGAAATCAAGATTGCTGGGAGAAATATCAATAACCTCAGATATGCAGATGACACCACCCTTATAGCATAAGTGAAGCGGCACTAAAAAGCCTTTTGATGAAAGTGAAAGAGGAGAGTGAAAAAGTTGGCTTAAAGCTCAACATTCAGAAAACGAAGATCATGGCATCCAGTACCATCACTTCGTGGCAAATAAATGGGGAAACAGTGGAAACAGTGGCTGACTTTGTTTTTCTGGGCTCACAAATCACTGCAGATGGTGATTGCAGCCATGAAATTAAAAGACGCTTACTCCTTGGAAGGAAAGTTATGACCAACCTAGAGAGCATATTCAAAAGCAGAGACATTCCTTTGCCAACAACGGTTTGTCTAGTCAAGGCTATGGTTTTTCCAGTGGTCATGTATGGATGTGAGAGTTGCACTATAAAGAAAGCTGAGTGCTAAAGAATTGATGCTTTTGAACTCTGGTGTTGAAGAAGACTCTTGAGATTCCCTTGGACTGCAAGGAGATCCAACCAGACCATCCTCAAGGAGCTCAGTCCTGGATGTTCATTGGTAGGAGTGATTTTGAAACTGAAACTCGAATACTTTGGCCACCTGATGTGAAGAACTGACTCATTTGAAAAGACCCTGTTGCTGGGAAAGATTAAGGGCAGGAGGAGAAGGAGATGACAGAGGATGAGATGGTTGGATGAAATCACCGACTCAATGGAAAATTGGTTTTCTGGACTCTGGGAGTTGGTGATGGATAGGGAGGTCTGGCATGCTGTGATTCATGGGGTCGCAAAGAGTTGGACATGACTGAGTGACTGAACTGAACTGAAAATTTTATTGGAACATAGACATACCATTGATTTTTATGTTGTCTATTAAAGCATTTGGGTTCTACCGGCAGAGTTGAGTAGTTGCAACTGTTAAGTAAATTGTACTGCAGAACCTTTGAAAAGCCTAGAAATGATGGGAAATTTGTCCTCACATTCTCTGATTACAGCAATCTCCATATCTTGAAATGTGTAAGAAGTTGAAAACTTTTGATTTGGGGAGTTGAGGTTCTTATAATTAAACTTAGTAATGACACAAGAAAAAGAATAAGATGTTTTATTCCACACCTGCTGTTGAGAATATGTAAATATAGTACAACATTCTCAAGTTACTGATAATTATTGATTCAAGAATCAAATGCATAAATGATGTTCCCAGGTGATCTTCAAGGATCTCATAAATCAATAGGGCTAGGCTTCTCATCTCTCTATTAACTTTACAACAACAATTCTCTAAAACAGAAATCGAAATTATTCATTTTTATCCTCCTAAACAGTTGAAAGTGCTAATGAAAAAATCTAGAAACTGTGTACATCAGTTGATCAAATATTGGCTATAGATTACCATCTTCTATAAACTGTAAACATCAAATAAGCATTACTAAGTCCACTGGAAAAAAAGTAGACTAATGTATGTTTCTCAACAGTTATAAAATACCGTTAGAATTAGATGAAATATTTCCAAGGAATACAAAAAGTGAGCTTTTTCTGATTAGAATGCAAGCTTCACAAGAACAGGCTCTATAAAATTGAATTAAAAATTAATGAATGATGCTCATGAAGCCATTCATTCATTCATTTATTCATTCAAGCATTTGATCAACAAATATGCTCTGATGGCTATTTTGCACTAAGTGCTGTGGGCACATGAAGATAGATGAGAAACTGTCTCTGCCCCTCAGAAACATTTCAACTGGATAGATATAATTAATAAAAGTGAAACTAATGAAAGGTTTTAATATTAACTTAAAATAGAACGCATTTGAAGGCAATGACTTTTTAAGTACCTAATAAGTAATACAGAAAATAAAGGCTAGGACAGGTGTGTGGAGAAAAGGATCTCTGAGATCTCACGTGTTTGGTGAAGCCTTCCTCATAGAGAAGAGGCTTACAAAGGAACTTCAAGGGTAGATAAACACCCAGTAAATATTGGGTGCATAAATAAATAACTCTTAGGAATTTACAGAGCTGTAAAGAAAGGACACAGAAGGTAAAATTGCCAGCTTTCTGGACCCTGTTCCTAGATCCAATCAGGAAGTTCAAGGCAAACAAATATCCACCTGGTGGCAGAAGTTATCAGTTCTGTCCTCTGTCCACCTGTCTCCCACTGCTGACTGAGCCTTGAGTGTACAGATCACAGGTTAACCTGAACACAGTAGGGTCCTGAACAGAGGCAGGAAAAAGGAACAAAGGACTTTCTCTGAAAGCTCAGACCCTTTAACATGTAGGAAGATAACTGTTCACAGTAACCCTCAATGGTTTCTGACAAAACGTAGGAGTCAGTTATAACTTTCTACCAAAACAGTGACTAGAAGAAGGATCCTTGGTATTGTCCTGGAAGTGCCACACCTTTTCTAACTATGGCTAATTCCCATTACCCTGGTTTACTGCCCCTGCAATTTTAAAAGGCTGCTATGGTTGTACCATATGAGGTTAACTATTTAATAACAGCTAATTTTTCCAATGTTGCTTACAGAAGATAAAAGAAGCATATAATATCCTTTTTTATAAAAGTAATTTTAAAGTATTTTCAAATATTTCATATTTGAATATTCATATAACAAGAGGAATTACTATTAATATTTGCTAATGCATTTGTATACAAGTGATTTCTTTCAAGGTAAATAATGGAAATGTGTTTCCTAACACGGTAAATGAACATCTATAGTTTTTATGATTCAGTTTCTTGTATAGGATATAATAGTCAGCAATTTAAAAAAATATGGACATACATGTACTCATTTTGGTTACCATTTCACATATTTACCAAATGTCAGCCATGTGCTAAGTATGGAGACTCTACAGTGTTGTATAATTTAGATTCCCATCTTCAAGGATCAGAAAGTACAAAATATATAGGCAGGATATATTGTAATTTTGCAGTATTTTTCCTCTCTGCTTGGATTGTCTTTTTTTGTAAATGCTTGTCTCTGTTTGTGTTCTTGATAATTTATTAACACAAGTAACAATTTGAGTTACCGCTTGGCATATTTACCAAATACCTTGTGCTTCCATGGAAGTATTCAATAATAGATAATATAGATTCTTATCTTTAAGGAGCTAAAAATCTAATATAGGTAATAATAGGCATTCGGATACCTATGCTACTAAGCAGAATGGGAATCCTTACCAAAAAAAAAAATAAAAAATAAAACCCTGTGATCACTAAAAGTAAAATCCGGTTCTATTACTATTGCACTGACCTCTGCTCGTCTCCCCAGCCTCAGTTCATGCACTTGTGCTCATCAGAGTTCACTAAGTTCTTTTGATGCTGAGAGTCAGAACTGTCACATTGTCATTTCTCTCAGGTCAGTGACTAAAGCAAGTCTCACAGCTGAACCAAAGTCATGATAGACAGAGGTACATACTACCCGCAGTGGGAGGCTCTAAAGAGTACACGGCAAAGGCTCTAGGTACAGGGACGGTAAAGAACTGGGGCCAGTAATACACTCACCACACCAGACTAGGTGTAAATTTATATGACTGTGTGTCCTCATTCTGATGCTTTGCTGTACTTTGCCACACTGATTTCAGAATAGCTCTTATCCTCACATTACTTCTGAATAACTGTTGATCACACAGCACATTGGTCATGTGGTTGACTACAGTGCCAGACAGTGCTGTGCGTTTTGCCAGGAAAAAGTATATTATGACCTTGCGTGTATGATAATGATTTTGGACCTATGTGTCCTATATTTGACTAGTTCAGTTCAGTTCAGTTCAGTTGCTCAGTCGTGTCCGACTCTCTGTGACCCCATGAATCGCAGCATGCCAGGCCTCCCTGTCCATCACCAACTCCCGGAGTTCACTCAGACTCACAGCCATTGAGTCAGTGATGCCATCCAGCCATCTCATCCTCAGTTGTCCCCTTCTCCTCCTGCCCCCAATCCCTCCCAGCATCAAAGTCTTTTCCAATGACTCAACTCTTCTCATGAGGTGGCCAAAGTATTGGAGTTTCAGCTTTAGCATTAGTCCTTCCAGTGAACACCCAGGGCTGATCTCCTTCAGAATGGACTGGTTGGATCTCCTTGCAGTCCAAGGGACTCTCAAGAGTCTTCTCCAACACCACAGTTCGAAAGCATCAATTCTTTGGCGCTCAGCCTTCTTCACAGTCCAACTATCACATCCATACATGACTACTGGAAAAACCATAACTTTGACTAGACGGACCTTAGTCGGCAAAGTAATGTCTCTGCTTTTGAATATGCTATCTAAGTTGGTCATAACTTTCCGTCCAAGGAGTAAGCATCTTTTATTTCATGGCTGCAGTCACCATCTGCAGTGATTTGTGAGCCCAGAAAAATAAAGTCTGGCACTGTTTCCACTGTTTCTCCATCTATTTCCCATGAAGTGATGGGACCGGATGCCATGATCTTCATTTTCTAAATGTTCAGCTGTAAGCCAACTTTTTCACTCTCCTCTCTCTCCTCTTTCACTTTCATCAAGAGGCTTTTTAGTTCCTCTTCACTTTTTGCCATAAGGGTGGTGTCATCTGCATATCTGAGGTTATTGATATTTCTCCTGGCAATCTTGATTCCAGATTGTGTTTCTTCCAGCCCAGCGTTTCTCATGATGTACTCTGCATATAAGTTAAATAATCAGGGTGACAATATATAGCCTTGACATACTCTTTTTCCTATTTGGAATCAGTCTGTTGTTCCATGTCCAGTTGTAACTGTTGCCTCCTGGCCTGCATACAGATTTCTCAAGAGGCAGGTCAGGTGGCCTGGTATTCCCACCTCTTGAAGAATTTTCCACAGTTGATTGTGATCCACACAGTCAAAGGCTTTGGCATAGTCAATAAAGCAGAAATAGATGTTTTTCTGGAACTCTCTTGCTTTTTCCATGATCCAACAGATGTTGGCAATTTGATCTCTGGTTCATCTGCCTTTTCTAAAACCAGCTTGAACATCAGGGAGTTCATGGTAAGGGACTAAACAATTCATTAACATCCTTTTCTGAATAAAATCCTTATCTAAGAGTATGTAACAACTGCATTTTTTAAAAGTATTAAGAATTGATCTCAACATGTAAATTATTTTAGATTTCTTTTCATATATCAGAGACCAGCTATATTTTTGTGTGATGGAAATAAATATAAATTATATTTTAGAAATAGATCTCTAATCAAAATAGAGTCATATTCACCAAATAGCCACCACTTTATTGCTTAATCAAAGGTTCTGGTTGTTGGCAGTTAGTCCAGAATTACACAAAGACAAGTAATGCTCATGAGAATTTACTGATAATTCAGTATTTCTCAGTCAGTCAGTTAGTCAGTTCAGTCGCTCAATCGTGTCCAACTCTTTGCGACCCCATGAATCTCAGCACGCCAGGCCTCCCTGTCCATCACCAACTCCTGGAGTTCACCCAAACTCGTGTCCATCAAGTCATTGATGTCATCCAGCCATCTCATCCTTGGTCGTCCTTTTCTCCTGCCCCAAATCCCTCCTAGTATCAGGGTCTTTTCCAATGAGTCAACTCTTCACGTGAGGTGGCCAAACTATTGGAGTTTCAACTTCAGCATTAGTGAACACCCAGGACTGATCTCCTTGAGGATGGGCTGGTTGGAACTCCTTGCAGTCCAAGGGACTCTCAAGAGTTTTCTGCAATACCACAATTCAAAAGCATCAATTCTTTGGTTCTCAACTTTCTTCACAGTCCAACTCTCACATCCATACATGACCACAGGAAAAACCGTAGCCTTGACTAGATGGACCTTTGTTGGCAAAGGAATGTCTCTGCTTTTCAATATGCTATCTAGGTTGGTCATAACTTTTCTTCCAAGGAGTAAGCATCTTTTAATTTCATGGCTGCAGACCATCTGCAGTGTTGTGTTTATCAGCTAACAAAATGCATTAGTTTACTTGTAAAATAAAGTGCAATATATTTTGGCATTCAGTCACTCAAAAATATTTAGTACCTACTGGGATATGACACAGTGGTGGGTAGTGTAGGTGAAACAGTGGTAGATGGCACATGACACCAGTTCCCAATCGGCTAACAAACCAGGGAACAGAACAATTCAGGAAACACTAAATTTCCTAAGAAATGAACAGAGGTGCTAAGGAAATCTATACAAGGCAAAGAAAGAATCTCTCAGTCAACGTCCTATTTAGGACCTTTAATGAAGCAGGGTAAGGTAAGCATATGGCATCTGTGTTGAGTGGAGTATTGAGTAGATTTTAAAATTTATTGAGAGAAAAGGTAACATAATGAAATTTCATTCAAGTCCTTGAAACCCAACCAATAAATTATAGTCATACTTTACACTTCTGCTCCTTCCTCCAGTTACTTTTCCTACCACCCTTTCTCAATGTTTTGCTTCTGTAAAATGAGCTGATCTTCTAATATACGGTGCCCTACTCAAAATCAATTACAGCCCTGTATAGTGCTTGAAAGACATGATTAATTGAAGTGATTTAGAGAAGAATAAAAGTAGTGATAGAAAATGGAATCAGGAGTAAAGTTTCCAGAAAATGGAAATTGGGGATTTTTTTCACTTTAAAAAGTCTGTAGAGGAACTTTACTTTTAGTGTGAATTTGAGGCTATGAATAGTGAAGATCTATTTGCTGGTTAGGGCAGGACAAAAAGAAACATAGTCTAGCTAGACACATAAGTTAGCACCTGCTGCTGCTGCTGCTAAGTCACTTCAGTCGTGTCCGAATCTGTGCGACCCCATAGACAGCCCACCAGGGTCCCTTTTCCCTTGGATTCTCCAGGCAAGAACACTGGAGTGGGTTGCCATTTCCTTCTCCAAAGTTAGCACCTATCCACATGTATTCCTGCCTCTACAGCCTACTCTTCCTGTGTGCATACCAAAAACAGACCAGGTTTCCATGCATCATCACTAGCCAGGGACACCTGCCCATATTCTGCATCAGCATATTTGGGTTCCAGCCATAATAGCATCCAGGGGGACAAGATGCTCTCTCAAGAGTACCTGGCCGCATTTCACTTGTGACAGTCTCTACAAGATATCTAGGCTCCATTGACGATTACAGTTATGACCTTGGATTGAAACTAATTCATCACAGTACTTAATCCCAGGCCATGTTTTGTCTGTTGCTCCAAACCAGTACAAAATACTATTGTGCCTATGTACTTTTTCAACATAAAACTCCTTTACAAACCCTTTAGTTTATTGCCCTAAAAGTAGTTCTTCATCTTCCTTTACCTTGGGATAAGAAAGCAATTATATCTGTTTAGTGAGTTTATTAATATGCAAAGTAATTTTTCTGCACCACAAAGAGTGCTAGGATTCATTACATTTGAAGTATCATTATAATCTGATAGAAATGCTTCACAATAGGGAAATATTCTAGGAGTTGGGATGTAAGTACAGATGTACCTTTCAAAGAAGCAGTTCTAAATACCTCTGCATAAGATCCACTAATTCTTGGTACAAAACTTAATAACAGATCTTAGAACACCTGTTATTTTTTTCATTTGTACACCACTAAGCTCAGCAGCATTTGACTCAGGGCTATCAACTGTATTTATGCATTCTCAAATCTATCCAAACAGTGTACATAGATTGATCTTACAGTATTACTATTGAAACTCTCAACAAACATAATCTGGTAAGTAGTTGATTTGATGAAGAAGCCAATGGCAACCCACTCCAGTACTCTTGCCTGAAAAATCCCATGGACGGAGGAGCCTGGTAGGCTGCAGTCCATGGGGTCACTAAGAGTCAAACATGACTGAGTGACTTCACTTTCACTTTTCACTTTTCACTTTCATGCATTGGAGAAGGAAATGGCAGCCCACTCCAGTGTTCTTGCCTGGAGAATCCCAAGGATGGCAGAGCTTGGTGGGCTGCCGTCCATGGGGTCACACAGAGTCAGACACAACTGAAGCAACTTTACAGCAGCAGCAGCAGCAGCTCGTTTGAACCATGGATTGGCAACTTTTGGTAATAGAAGTAGATAAAAGAACCAGGTCCATCAGATCATGCAGGTCCTGTGAGAAAGTATCTCTAGATAAAAGTTTATTGCCAATAGTGAGAATTCTTAAGAAGCCCCTGAAAGGCAATGTTGCTTCAGGAAGCGTGTGTTCATTATAGATCATCTTTCCTGACTTAAAAAAAAAAAGAAAAATCACAATTCTCTTTCTCAATGCCTGACTTGGAGAGCACTCCTTGCCTGAAATTTACCATGAGCACTAAGGATACCTCAAACAAACCTTCTAGGCATATCTAACACAAACACAAATTCAGGCAGTTGATTTCTTTGGGGCAGTTAATTACTGATAAATACAGTATGTATGTGTACAGTATGTGCCTACTCTGTTGTGTCCAACTCTTTGCGATACCATGGACTGTAGCCTGCCCACCAGGCTCCTCTCTCCATAGAATTTCTCAGGCAAGAATACTGGAGTAGTTTGCCGTTTCCTACTCCAGGAGTTCTTCCTGACTCAGAGATTAAATCCTGTGTCTCCTGCACTGACAGGTGGATACTTTACCACTGTGCCATCTGGGAAGCCTAATGATAAATGGTAGTCAACTAACGGTAAATGATACTGTTTTCTTTCCAAAGAGTTCCTGTTCAATCTGACATTTCTTTCTCCTCAATTTTCCCAACATTACTTTGCCAAAAAAGGTCCGTCTAGTTAAGGCTATGGTTTTTCCAGTGGTCATGTATGGATGTGAGAGTTGCACTGTAAAGAAAGCTGAGCACCAAAGAATTGATGCTTTTGAAGTGTGATGTTGTAGAAGTCTCTTGAGAGTCCCTTGGACTGCAAGGAGATCCAACCAGTCCATCCTAAAGGAGATCAGTCTTGGGTATTCATTGGAAGGACTGATGTTGAAGCTGAAACTCCAATACTTTGGCCACCTGCCTCATTTGAATGAGATGGATGAAATTGGAACCGATTATACAGAGTGAAGTAAGCCAGAAAGAAAAACACCAATACAGTATACTGACACATATATATGGAATTTAGAAGACAGTAATGATGACACTATACGTGAGACAACAAGAGACACAGAGGTATAGAGTGGACTTTTGGACTCTGAGGGAGAGGGAAAGGGTGGGATGGTTTGGGAGAATGGCAGTGAAGCATCTGTATTTTCCTGTAAGAAATGAAGCGCTAATCTATGTTTGGTGTAGGATGCAGGATGCATGGGGCTGATGCACAGGATGATTCAGGTAGAGGATGTGGGGTGGGAGGTGGGAGGGGGCTTCGGCATTGGGCGATTGTGTTCACCTATGGCTGATTCGTGTCAATGTATGGCAAAACAAATACAGTATTGTAATTAAAAAAATAAATAAATTTAATTTTTTAAAAAAGAAAAAAAAAAAGAAAAGACTGACTCATTTGAAAAGATCCTGATGCTGGGAAAGATTGAGGGCAGAAGGAGGAGGGGATGACAGAGGATGAGATGGTTGGATGGCATCACCAATATAATGGACATGGGTTTGGGTGGACTGAGGGAGTTGGTGATGAACAGGGAGGCCTGGCGTGCTGCGGTTCATGGAGTCGCAAAGAGTCAGACACAACTGAGTGAATGAACTGAACTGAACTGAATTTTCCCAAAAAGAGAATATAAAATACATAGATGAGCATAACCATTCCAAAAAGCAAAGTGGAAAGTTTGTAAACATTCTCAAGAAATTTAGCACGGAATCACTTTAATTTCTTGACTCACTGATATATTAGCTTTTTAAAAATTAACATGAATCATATGACCATTGTTTTATGTGATGAGACTTCATCAGTTTTATCGTCTTTTGGACAACAGTTTTATTCAGATATAACTCATAGTATACAATTCACCTATTAAAAGTGTACCATTTTATGTTTTTAGTACAGTTGGTCCTTGAACAATGTAGGGATTAGGGTGGCAAATCCCCACCCAACTAATAATTTGAGGATAAGTTTATTATTGATCCTTTTAATCCCTGGCTCTGCATCCACAGAGTCAACCAACCATATGTCATACAGTACTGATTGAAAAAAAAATCTGTGTATAAGCTAACCTATGCAATTCAAGCCCATATTATGCAAGAGCCAACTGAATATGTGTCCACAGCTGTGCATCCATCACCACAATCAATTTTAGAACATCTTTAGCACTCATAAAAGAAACCCTGTACCTCTAGCTATCACCCTCCGTCCCCTCGCTGCCCCCGCCACATACCTCCCATCCTTCTCAGCTCCAAGCAAACAGTATTCTTTCTGTCTCTATATACTTGCCTGAAAAGTGAAAGTGAAACTCGCTCAGTTACATCCGACTCTTTGCAACTCCATGGACTATTTCTTCCCTGGAATTCTCCAGGCCAGAACACTGGAGTGGGTAGACTTTCCCTTCTGCGGGAGATCTTCTCACCCCAGGGACAGAATCCAGGTCTCTCACATTTCAGGCATATTATTTGACCAGCCATTGAAACAGGACTTATTTCTAACTTATTGTCTCATTACTGATTCAACAACCTCAATATTACTTCAGTTTTTAAAAAGATATTTCACTAAAATTTTTTTTTTTACTAAAACATATTTTTAAGTGGCTTCTATTTGCCTATGAAGTTGTTTTGGAATATAGAGACCGGCCATAATTATTACCAGTAACAACAAACATTTAAGCTTGCAGAGAAAGACAATCTCCCTGCCATGCACACTGGGTGCCAGGAGCCATAGTTCTTTATTACACAGAGAAGATTTTGGGCAGTGTGGGGCACAATGATTGGTATCCACTTTGAAGATTTCTTAAAAGTAACTGCTAAAACATATGTCTCACTTGGACTATTACTATGGACTCCTAATTCATCTCTCTAGCCTCCCACATTGCCTCATCTCAATCTACTCTCTCCCACAAACAGCCTGAGTGATATATTTAAAACTTGTCACTCCTCTGGTCAAAGTCCTCCAATAGTTTCCTGTCTCACTAAAAATAAAATCCAAAGTTCCCTGTATAATATTTTCCCTCGTTCTATAACCTTATCTCTTGCAATCACTCTCTCACTGAACTCTCCTAATGTACTCCAGCCATTCTGACTTACTGCTGTTTTAAAAACACCAAGTATGTGCCTACCTTGGGCCATTAGGGCTAATTGGTCCCTCTGTTTAATACAATTTTCCCTCAAATATTTTGATGGCCCATATTATCACTTTATTCAAACTTCTGGTCAAAAATCTCCAAATTTCAGATCATACATAAAATATCACCCTTCCCTTCCATTCACTTTCTATTCCCTTATTCTGTCTTCTTAACACTTGTCACCACCATCTGACCTTTGTTCTCCCTTTCTCTGCCCACATGTTAAGTTCCCTGATAGCAAGAAACTTGTTTGTTCACTGCTGAATCCCTAGTGCTTAAGTTGTACTAGAATAATAGTAGGTAATTAACAAATGTCTGTTGAATGAACAGATGAGTGAATGAATGGATGATTAATTGGACAAATGGGTGAATGAATGAAAGAGAAGAAATATTGATCCTCTTCCCTTCAGATAAAATACCTCCTAAACAGAAGTATGGAATTTCTATAAGTTCTTTTATTTTTCTGAGTACAATTCAAAATGATTAACTGTTTTTAGGGCTTCAAATTAGCTTTCAGCCCTAAAATTATTTCTGATATGGTGTAATATGAGTTGTTAGGTAAAAAAGAATGCCTGATTTGATTTCAACCTGAAAAAACTTTGAAAGGTTTAAAAGACAAGAGAGGTTTCTAATGCAGACAAGCTAACTGCAAGCCTGGTTTTAGAGCTGGCATTTTATAGTCACTGGGTGAAATATTAGAAGCAATGAGGAAGCTTGACCACCAGTGTTCTATAGTGGGGTCTTTGGTAGACATTTTTCATTTCTTCTTCTTCCATTATTGCATGTTTCACTAAAAAAATTGGAAGATTATAGCCACTTTTCACTTTATTCAAACTGAATTTTTGTGTACTTTAACATTAAATAAACTGGATTCATGATTCATGCTGCTGCTGCTGCTAAGTTGCCACAGTCATGTCCAACTCTGTGCGACCCCATACACAGCAGCCCACCAGGCTCCTCTGTCCATGGGATTTTCTAGGCAAGAATACTGGAGTGGGTTTCCATTTTCTTCTCCATTCATGATTTATAGCTGCATCATATTTTCAGATACATTTTATTTTCTTTGAAATCAGTATCGCAGAATTGATGCTTTTGAAGTGTGGTGTTGGAAAAGACTCTTGAGAGTCCCTTGGACTGCAAGGAGATCCAACCAGTCCATTCTGAAGGAGATCAACCCTGGGATTTCTTTGGAAGGAATGGTGCTAAAGCTGAAACTCCAGTACTTTAGCCACCTCATGCGAAGAGTTGACTCATTGGAAAAGACTTTGATGCTGGGAGGGATTGGGGACAGGAGGAGAAGGGGAAGACCGAGGATGAGATGGCTAGATGGCATCACGGACTCAATGGACGTGAGTCTGAGTGAACTCCGAGAGATGGTAATGAACAGAGAGGCCTGGCATGCTGCGATTCATGGGGTCTCAAAGAGTCGGACACGACTGAGCGACTAAAGTGAACTGAACTGAAACAATTCCAGGTAGTATTAATGGTGAAGAACCCATCTTCCAAGGCAGGAGATGTAAGGCATGGGGATTCAGTCCCTGGGTTGGGACGATCCCTGGAGAAGGAAATGGCAAATCAGTCCAGTATTCTTGCCTGGGAAATTCAATAGACAGAGGAACCTGGCAGGCTACAGATGATAGAGCTGCAAAGAGTCAGACATAACTGAAGTGACTTATCATGCAAACAATCCAGGGAATATGTACCTATTGCCTGATTACAAAAAAAAAAAAAAAGTGATCCTATTTTTACTCTTGTATGAAGACTCACAGCTATAAGAAAGGTACAAAATACACCATTCAAGAAAGTTTATTAAAATGTGTGAATTATACAGTTTCTGTGTTACTGAGTTAAAATTTGAATGTTTTATAAGCAATTCTGTGCTATAAACTTTGGCACATTTGGATAATCTAAAAGTTTTAAAGTGAAAATGTAGCATGTCTATTTTAACTGCAAACTTTTCAATTCCATTGGAAAAAAGTCTAAAACATGAAATTTCATTTTAAATATCAACAAGAAAAAAAGGCACCCAGCTGAGACCCAAGATCAAAGAGCAGTGAGCTGCAGAAGAAGTTATTAAGGCAAAACCCAGGAGAAGGAGCCAGGTTAGAAAAGTAGCTGAGGTCCAAATAAGACCAAAGAGTCAAAAACAGAGAAGAAAATATCTTTGAATCAGGCATGCATCCATGCATGCCAAGTTGTTTCAGTCTGATTCTGTTCTACCCTATGGACTGTAGTCCTCCAGGCTCCTCTGTCCATGACATTCTCCAGGCAGAAATAATGGAGTGCGTTGCCATGGCCTCCTCCAGGGGATCTTCCCAACCCAGGGATCAAAACCCCTTCTCTTACATCTAATTTGCATTGGCAGGCAGGTTCTTTACCACTAGGGCCACCTGGGGAGGCCTTGAATAAGGCATCAGAAGCTCCAACAGCTAAAGATTGATAGAAAAATTTCATTGTTCAGAAATGAGTTGTCCAAGTGGAAGAGAAGGCCACTGTCTCCCTTTGATGCTGCAGAACTGGTCATAAACAGTGGCCCTGAAGTGGCAGGAGAGGTGTGATTTGGCACTTGTGTCCCGCTTACTTGTGCCTTTGCTTTACCTGCCCTTCCAGGCAATTAGCATTCCCTGAAGAGACACCAGGGCCTTGAACTTGTAGGCAAGCAATATATTTCATGGAATAGTAACTATAAATTATTCTCCCAGTGAATCCTTTATAAATAAGCAAAGGTAACCCTGTGGATCTTTTCACTTGAGAACAAGATCAGTTCAGTTCAGTCACTCAGTCATGTCCAGCTCTTTGCAGCCCCATGGACTGCAGCATGCCAGGCCTCCCTGTCCATCACCAACTCTCAGAGTTTATTCAAACTCATGTCCATCAAGTCAACGATGCCATCCAACCATCTCTTCCTCTTTAAGTCTCTTAAATATTTCTCTTACAGAATCACTTTGAGCTGAAAGAAAAGGCAAAGTTTCCATAGGAAAAATATTTTGGGAAAGTTTTAAGCATTACAAAACGGTGTGTGTGTGAGTGAGTGTGTGTGTGTGTGTGTGTGTGTGTGTGTGTGTTAAATAGAAAGGTCTTTTCAACCATACCATAGTATGTCATCCCTATCAAGATGTTACAATTGCTGCCATTTGTCTGGCTGAAGGATAATGAAGTATGGATAGGTCAGGGAATGGCCAGAGAGCTCCCAAAGTGAGAGCAAAATGGTATTAACAGCAGGGTGGACCTAACAAGTGGAGAAAACCTCCCATGAATGGCTTTCTAGACAGATTGTCTGAGAGGCCACAGGCTATGCATGATTTGGCTCAAGTCACTAACAAAAAGAAATTTTCCTCAGCCCATCTTTCATTGATAAGGATTCCATTGTAGAGCCAGACATCCTGGAATGTGAAGTCAAGTGGGCCTTAGGAGGCATCACTAACAAAGCTAGTGGAGATGATGGAATTCCAGTTGAGCTATTTCAAATCATGGAAGATGATGCTGTGAAAGTGCTGCACTCAATATGCAAGCAAATTTGGAAAACTCATCAATGGCCACAGGACTGGAAAAGGTCAGTTTTCATTCCATTCCCAAAGAAAGCCAATGCCAAAGAACACTCAGACTATCACACAATTGCACTCATCTCACACACTAGTAAAGTAATGCTCAAAATTCTCCAAGCCAGGCTTCAACAATACATCAACCGTGAACTTCCAGATGTTCAAGCTGTTTTTAGAAAAGGCAGAGGAACCAGAGATCAATTGCCAACATCTGCTGGATCATCGGAAAAGCAAGAGAGTTCCATAAAAACATCTATTTCTGCTTTATTGACTATGCCAAAGCCTTTGACTGTATGGATCACCACAAACTGTGGAAAATTCTGAAAGAGATGGGAATACCAGACCACCTGACCTGCCTCTTGAGAAACCTGTATGCAGGTCAGGAAGCAACAGTTAGAACTGGACATGGGCCAACAGACTGGTTCCAAGTAAGAAAAGGAGTACATCAAGGCTGTATAATATCACCCTGCTTATTTAACTTATATGCAGGGAACATCATGAGAAATGCTGGGATGGAGGAAGCACAAGCTGAAATCAAGATTGCTGGGAGAAATATCACCTCAGATATGTAGATGACACCAACCTTATGGCAGAAAGTGAAGAAGAACTAAAGAGCCTCCTGATGAAAGTGAAAGAGGAGAGTGAAAAAGTTGGCTTAAAGCTCAACATTCAGAAAACGAAGATCATGGCATCTGGTCCCATCACTTCATGGGAAATAGATGGGGAAACAGTGTCAGACTTTATTTTTTTGTGCTCCAAAATCACTGCAGATGGTGACTGCAGCCATGAAATTAAAAGACACTTACTCCTTGGAAGGAAAGTTATGACCAACCTAGGTAGCATATTGAAAAGCAGAGGCATTCTTTTGCCAAAAAAGGTCCATCTAGTCAAGGCTATGGTTTTTCCAGTGGTCATGTATGGATGTGAGAGTTGGACTGTGAAGAAGGCTGAGTGCCAAAGAATTAATGCTTTTGAACTGTGGCGTTGGAGAAGACTCTTGAGAGGCCCTTGGACTGCAAGGAGATCCAACCAGCCCATCTGAAGGAGATCAGCCCTGGGATTTCTTTGGAGGAAATGATGCTAAAGCTGAAACTCCAGTCCTTTGGCCACTTCATGCGAAGTGTTGACTCATTGGAAAAGACTCTGACGCTGGGAGGGATTGGGGGCAGGAGGAGAAAGGAACGACAGAGGATGAGATGGCTGGATGGCATCATGGACTCGATGGACGTGAGTTTGGGTGAACTCTGGGAGTTGATGGACTGGGAAGCCTGGCATGCTACAACTCATGGTGTCACAAAGAGTGGGACACGACTGAGTAACTGAACTGAACTGAACTGAACTGAAGGATAAGGATGCAATCCACCGAGCATTTGAATTGAAAATTAAATGCAATTTAGACTTTGCATGTCTTTAAGATCTTTTTGGTTTTAAATTTACCTTAATAGCAATAAAAACTGCTATGGTACATAGTGATGTATAGTCCTGACTTGGAAAATAATTCATTTAAATATTGGGTGGTAGTTTTTTCCTTCTTTAGACATGGATTGTTCAGTGAATCTAAGTTCATTGGAAATAGCATGGCTATGCTTGCCAGTATCAACAATTCTAGTCAATGTGGTTTGTGAAAAAATTCTAAAACTACCCAGATGTTACCTCTGAATCTTAGAACCAAAAAATTATGTGTTTATCATACCAATATTTTTCCTTACTTCACACTGAATTGTAAACAGAAGTCTTAAAAAGGCTTTATTGCATGTATGTGAGAAAGATTTTTAAGTATCCTTTTTTTCTTAGAAAAACTCTGAAAGTTTTATTTGCTCATTTTTAATGGCAAATCTTACTCTAAAATTTTTTAACTTTTATATTTTGGGCTTATATCTCTGAGGGGCAGCAAGTAAAATGATTAAGAGCAAAGATCTTAAAAATTACACAAACTATGTTAAAAGAGATCTCCAGTGCTTATGTGGATCAATCTTCCCTGTCTATGAAATGGGAAAAATATAAACTATTGGGAAGATTAAATAATTTTATATATGTGACTTTTTTAGAACAATATTTATACATAGTAGGTATTATTTTCTTCTAAGTCACAGAGATACCCAACTATGCAAATTATTCCTTCTCCTTTAGCTGTGTATTTTACTGACAGCTCACTGACAATATGGCCCCAGCATTTAAAATTATTAAAGCTTATATTCATTGCCTTACTCTAACAGCTGTTTTGTGAATAAAGGCAAGTCTTATTTTTGTGAAGCTTTGGTTTGAACACTGTTACTGCACATATGTTATTTAGGATGGGACTGAACACAGACTGCCTTTACAGCAGGTGTGAAAACCTTCAGCCTGCAGGTTAATTATGCACCTAGTCATCTAGCTAAAAGGTTAAGTACCAAAAGCTGGTGTTGCCATTCATATCTTAAGCTGTGAATATACAAGAGGGCACTTGCAGTCTTTCAGGGCATTAGCCTATAAACACATATGCTGTGGCTATCCCCTCTCTACGCATAATAATATTTCTCCATGTCCCTCTGACCTTTCAATAAGTGTCTACGTGTGTCTCTAAATCATTGGTATATATGAGGTGTGTCTGTTGCTCAGTTATGTCTGACTCTTTGTGACCCCATGGACTATATAGTCCATGGAATTCTCTAGGCCAGAATACTGGAGTGGGTCGCCTTTCCCTTCTCCAGAGGATCTTCCCAACCCAGGGGTCAAACCCAGATCTCATGGCAGGTGAATTCTTTATCAGCTGAGCCACAAGAAAGCCTGTTGTTAGTGTATCTGTGTGTTATGTATGGCTGCATAATTCCCTTTAAGCACATCTCTTACTATAATTTATCCTACTGTCTTTGCTGGCCATTCTCTTTGTATGGCTCATACCACATCTAAGTGCAAAACATTTTCTTTAATCTCTTTACATTATCGAATGTCTATCACTTAAAATTCTAGAGTGTTGGAGTTAGAATGGAGTATTAATTTATTTTACAGTTGACACAATTCATTAATATAGAACCACAGTTTATCTTTGTTTGCTTACTGAATTACTCAATAAACATTTAACTATCTACTGTATTCCAGGAACTGAAGTTTGTTATTATTCTCATTTTTAAACGATGAATGGAATACTATGCATTTCTACTGAGTGAATCATAGCTAGTGATTTAAATGTCTTTAAACCTATTGAGGGCTTCCCTGGTGGCCCAGTGGTAAAGAATCTGCCTGAAATGCAGGAGAGACAGGTTTGGTCCCTGGTTCAGGAAGATCCCCTGGAGAAGGAAATGGCAACATAACTCTAGTATTTCTTACCTGGGAAATCCCATGAACAGAGGAGCCTGTTAGGCCACAGCCCCTGGGTCACAACAGTTGGAAACAACTTAGCAACTATTGACCTAGTCCTTGGTCATCTTGTCATAGAAAATGTAAAGGATCTCTTCCCCTGCTCTAAACACAAAGTAAGAAATTACCAGTGAAAAAATATAGGGTTAGATATATATTTATGAAAAGATTAAGCTGCTGCTGCTGCTAAGTCGCTTCAGTCATATCCGACTCTGTGTGACCCCATAGACGGCAGCCCACCAGGCTCCCCCGTCCCTGGGATTCTCCAGGCAAGAACACTGGAGTGGGTTGCCATTTCCTTCTCCAATGCAGGAAAGTTAAAAGGGAAAGTGAACTCACTCAGTTGTGTCCGACTCTTAGCGATCCCATGGACTGCAGCCCACCAGGCTCCTCTGTCCATGGGAATTCTCCAGGCAAGAGTATTGGAGTGGGGGTGCCATTGCCTTCTCCAGTTACTAGATATATGGCATTAAATGTCTCTATGTCAGTGCAAATAAATGTAAATCCGTAATAGGAATGAACTTAACCCATTAATCTTAATATCAAAGATTTTTCTTCTTTAGATCAATTGAAGAATGAGAACAGCCCATTCTTTTGGCAGGGTTATTGACACAAGATGCTTGTGCAGTCTGGCTCACAGTCTTTGACTTCTCTCACACAGAGAGCAGATTTCCCATGCAGGGGGCTTCTATAGGGACAATGGTCTCTGAGTTTGGACCCAACTAGTGGCATGTACTTCTGTGTCTTTGAAATATCAATACTGAGCATCTAAGTGCAGACATTTTAAAGGTGCTAATAGAATAAAGCTCAACATTCAGAAAAAGAAGATCATGAAATCCAGTCCCATCACTTCATGGGAAGTGGAGAAACAGTGGAAACAGTGCCAGACTTTATTTGTTGAGGCTCCAGAATCACTGCAGATGGTGACTGCAGCCATGAAATTAAAAGAAGCTGAATCCTTGGAAGGAAAGTTATGACCAACCTAGATAGCATATTCAAAAGCAGAGACATTACTTGGCCAATAAAGGTCCATCTAGTCAAGGTTATGGTTTTTCCTGTCGTCATGTATGGATGTGAGAGTTGGACTGTGAAGAAGGCTGAGCGCCAAAGAATTGATGCTTTTGAAGTGTGGTGTTGGAGAAGACTCTTGTGAGTCCCTTGGATGGCAAGGAGATCCAACCGGTCCATTCTGAAGGAGATCAACCCTGGAATTTCTTTGGAAGGAATGATGCTAAAGCTGAAACTCCAGTACTTTGTCCACTTCATGCGAAGAGCTGACTCATTGGAAAAGACTCTGATGCTGGGAGGGATTGGGGGCAGGAGGAGAAGGGGATGACCAAGGATGAGATGGCTGGATGGCATCACTGACTCAATGAACGTGAGTCTGAGTGAACTCCGGGAGTTGGTGATGGACAGGGAGGCCTGGCATGCTGCGATTCATGGGGTGGCAAAGAGTCGGACACGACTGAGCGACTAAACTGAACTGAACTGAATAGAATAAACATCTGTTATTCAGGCAGTGAGTCTAAATAGGTTTAAAGGAGATAGAGAAGAAGCAGAGCAAACTAAGCAGTAGATGAAGAAGAACATGGCTGCTGTGCGGGTTTCCTGCTCCTCGATGGCATCTCTTTGATATGGGATTTTCAAAGCAGGTGCTATTTTTATTGCAATCACATTGTCACACTCCATTATGAGGAAGCAATTAAGCCCATAATAAGTTAAGAGGTGATGTTTTGTACTTTTTTTTAATCTCACACAACCGTTGATTTGTTAGCTTTTGAAACTAGATAGGAATTTTTCAATTACACCCTGCAAAATACCTTTTTTCATTCTGAGTGTTTGAAAAGCAAATGTATCTTGGATCCAGTGCTTTTGTGTTTACAAATCTGGATATGATTTAGTAAGCTTTAAAGAGATAGCAAATGCATAGTAAGGAAATCAGATTTACATAATTTTCTGCTTGCTTACAGAACATAGCAGTTGAGATTATCTTTTACATTTGGCAAGACTGTTTTAATATGGTAAGATAAAATACCACCTACAGTACACTTGATCTTGCTAGTTTGACTTCTTAAAATAAATTATGGGCCTATTTGTCATAGTGACTTTTAACATAAATTGCTATTATAATCTAAAGAAGCAATTCTAAAGGAGGCTGTTTTTTCACCTCATCTACATAAAAAGAGTTAGGTTATTTCTACATTTATTCTTTCCTCTGTGCAACTTATTTGCTGGAACTTTACATGGCAGGAACAACAAAAATCTACCCTTTCTTCATTCTATATATTCTTCTATTCATGCATGAAAAGTAGCAAATAGCAATTTAAATGGAGAGATGGTCCAAGTAAAAAGTATGTTGACTTTACTTTTATTATGTAAAAAATGTTTGTTTGTTTTTATGAGAATGTGTGTGTATGCCTCTTACCCCACAGTAAACACAATTAGATTGCAACCTTGGGAAGTAAGATGAACCCAGGACTCCATTCTTTATCTTCTATACATTTATTCACTTACTTATTTACTTACTTATTCTTGCAGCATCAGTAGCTACTGTAAATAGTGACTGCTATAGTCCAAACATCTTTGCTATAGGAGTATGACTGCTAGAAAAAGAGGAGGTCCCATTAAGCCAAAGAACTCTAGAGGCAGACTCATGAAATCAGGAGCCTCTGGGGACTATTTGATGTTTTTTGTCCTGATTTTTATTTTATGTTTTGTGAGCACTATGCTTGACTAAGCTGTCACTGTCTCTAAATGCTATTTGTCCACATTTGCCATGGTATCTGTTTTCTGTATCATCTGTATTCATTATTTGACCACAAAGGAGTTAGAAAATGAGCATGGTTATATGTTTACTAGGATTAGTTATTCACTGATAAGTGTTCAGATTAAGGAATTTTATATTTTAAAAGTATGGGGGAGTGCACCCAGGGCTTCTGGTCAAGCTTTCTTGCTGCACTCTAGATAGAGATTGCATGTATGTGCATATTATCTCATTCAGGGCTCAGCATGGAATTAGAGTAATCTTGGATTTATAAGTGGCTCATGATTATTTCCTTTCAACTCAGTGGAATAGTACTGACCCCTGGAGTCTCTGATGGGAGGCTTTGTATTTATTGTTTGCAAAGGTGAGGAAAGCTTTGTAGGAAACATGAACAGACATCAGATTATAGAATGTTTCTTATAGAATGTCATCTAAACAAAAACTTGAATTAAAGATAGACAAATAGGTCCAAAGAGAGATTTATGGGAAATTGTAAGAGAAATTCTTCCCTGCCAAAACTTCCATGCTTTTTGTGCACCCTGCTCCAGGAAGAATTCAAAACAATCCATGTTGCTGTGAAACAATCTTCTTGGAACCAAGAACACTTATTATATGTGCCACTTATTTAATGCTGAGTCATTTCACCTTGATATGTCTTTTGGTTTTTCAGTTTTTGACTCTTTAACCCTTGCATTGCTTTCAATAGTTTATGTGATATGTCACAGTATGTAAGGAGATCAATGATTGCTTTGTTTTTCTCTTGCTATGTGACAATTGTCATGTCTATTGTTGTTGTTCAGTCACTAAGTCACGTCCAACTCTGCAGCCCCATGGACTGCAGCATGCCAGGCGCCAGCCTTCACCCTCTCCAAGTTGCCCTTCACCCTTTCCCAGAGTTTGCTCAAACTCATGTCCATTGAGTCGATGATGCCATCCAACAGTCTCACCCTCTGCTGCCCCTTCTCCAACTGCCTTCAATCTTTCCCAGTATCACAGTCTTTTCCAATGAATTGGCTCTTCCTATCAGGTAGCCAAAGTATTGGAGGTTCAGCCTCACCATCAGTCCTTTCAGTGAATATTCAGAGTTGATTTCCTTTAGGATTGACTGGTTTGATCTCCTTGCTGTTCAAAGGACATTCAAGAGTCTTCTCCAGCACCATAGTTCAAAAGCATCAGTTCTTCAGTGTTCAGCTTTCTTTATGATCCAACTCTCACATCCATACATGACTACTAGAAAAACCATAGCTTGACTAGACGGACCTTTGTTGACAAAGAGATATCTCTGCTATTTATTATGCTGTCTAGGTTTGTCATAGCTTTTCTTTCAAGGAGGCAAGTCTTTTAATTTTGTGGCTGCAGTTACCATCCACAATGATTTTGGAGTCCAATATAAAAATCTGCCACTGTTTCTACTTTTTCCCCATCTCCATGTATATAGTGGTTTTTAAAAAAGCAACATAAATATATTAGCTCACAGTTGTGTTCTGTACTATACTATAATATGGCTCAACTGAGTGCCCTATGTATAATCTCAACAGGCTGAAAACAGGGTGTCGATAAGGCTCCAGGGAAGAATCCACTTTTAGGTTTATTCAGGTTGTTGTCAGAATCCAGTTCCTTGTGACTTTAGGCCCGAGTTCTCATTTCCTCATTGGCTGTTGGAAAAAGGCTACTCTCTGCTTCTAAAGATTACTTGTATTTCTTATCACATGGGCCCCTCCATAATCAAGCCAGCAACAGCAAGTCAAAAACCCCTCAGGATTTTAGTCTCTGACTTCCTTTCTGCTGCATGAGACTAGGTTAGGCCCACTCATATCATCTGTAATCAACTTGGTCAACCAACTTGGGACTTTAATTACATCTGCAAAATCCTTTCACAGAAATATCAAGATTAGTATTTGACTGATCACCCAGATAGAGGAAAACAACAGAATGGGAAAGGCTAGAGATCTCTTCAAGAAAATTAGAGATTCCAAGGGAACATGTCATGCAAAGATGGGCTCAATAAAGGACAGAAATGATATGGACCTAACAGAAGCAGAAGATATTTAGAAGAGGTGGCAAGAATACACAGAAGAACTGTACAAAAAGATCTTCACAACCCAGATAATCACGATGGTGTGATCACTCATCTAGAGCCAGATATCCTGGAATGTGAAGTCAAGTGGGCCTTAGGAAGCATCACCACGAACAAAGCTAGTGGAGGTAATGGAATTCCAGTTGAGCTATTTCAAATCCTAAAAGATGATGCTGTGAAAGTGCTGCACTATGTCAGCAAATTTGGAAAACTCAGCAGTGGCCACAGAACTGGAAAATGTCAGTTTTCATTCCAGTTCCAAATAAAGGCAATGCCAAAGAATGCTCAAACTACTGCACAGTTGCACTCATCTCACACACTAATAAAGGAATGCTCAAAATTCTCCAAGCCTGGCTTCAGCAATACGTGAACCATGAACTTCCTGATGTTCAAGCTGGTTTTAGAAAAGGCAGAGGAACCAGAGATCAAATTGCCAACATCTGCTGGATCATCGAAAAAGCAAGAGAGTACCAGAAAAACATCTACTTCTGCTTTATTGACTATGCCAAAGCCTTTGACTATGTGGATCACAATAAACTGTGGAAAATTCTGAGATGGGAATACCAGACCACCTGACCTGCCTCTTGAGAAATCTGTATGCAGGTCAGGAAGCAACAGTTAGAACTGGACATGGAACAACAGACTGGTTCCAAATAGGAAAAGGAGTATGTCAAAGCTGTATGTTGTCACCCTGCTTATTTAACTTATATGCAGAGTACATCATAAGAAATCCTGGACTGGAAGAAACACACACTAGAATCAAGATTGCCAGGAGAAATATCAATCACCTCAGATATGCAGATGACACCACCCTTATGGCAGAAAGTGAAGAGGAACTAAAAGCCTCTTAATGAAAGTGAAAGAGGAGAGTGAAAAAATTGGCTTAAAGCTCAACATTCAGAAAACGACAATTATGGCATCTAGTCCCATCACTTCAAGGCAAATAGTTGGGGAAACAGTGGAAACAGTATCAGACTTTATTTTTTTGTACTCCAAAATCACTGCAGATGGTGACTGTGGCCATGAAATTAAAAGATGCTTACTCCTTGGAAGAAAAGTTATGGCCAACCTAGATAGCATGTTCAAAAGCCGAGACATTACTTTGCCGACTAAGGTCCGTCTAGTCAAGGCTATGGTTTTTCCAGTGGTCATGTATGGATGTGATAGTTGGACTGTGAAGAAGGCTGAGCGCCGAAGAATTGATGCTTTTGAAGTGTGGTGTTGGAGAAGACTCTTGAGAGTCCCTTGGACTGCAAGGAGATCCAACCTGTCCATTCTGAAAGGAGATCAACCCTGCGATTTCTTTGGAAGGAATGATGCTAAAGCTGAAACTCCGGTATTTTGGCCACGTCATGTGAAGAGTTGACTCATTGGAAAAGACTCTGACGCTGGGAGGGATTGGGGGCTGGAGGAGAAGGGGATGACCGAGGATGAGATGGCTGGATGGCATCACTGACTCGATGGACATAAATCTGAGTGAACTCTGGGAGTTGGTGATGGACAGGGAAGCCTGGCGTGCTTTGATCCATGGGGTCGCAGAGAGTCAGACATGACTGAGCGACTGAACTGGACTGAACTGATGATCACCCAGAGGATGGAAATCTTGGAAGATGGGGGTGGGGGGGTACCTGTGACACCCAGGCAGTTCTGTGCAGAATGGATACTAAACAAATATTTCCTAAGTAATCATAAATGTATCATGAATAATTGATAAAAGACCCTTTTAGAAGTCAGATATCTTATGCATCAATTACTAATAGATAAAACAGCCTCCAAGTGAAAAGAATTTTATTTTACCTAAATAAATTACTTTAGGGTCATTACAATTCAGCTTATGGCCAGAATTGAGTTGGTTGGTCACCTGAAGACATATCATTCTTTGTTTCAGTTCAGTTAAATTCAGTCGCTCAGTGGTGTCCGATTCTTTGTTTAACAAATGACAACTTATTTAAGAGGAATTTCTTTCCTTTAAAGACTCAATTATCAACAGTCTGAGAATTATACTCTGGAACAAAATTGCTTTTATAAACTGATTTATATATGACAAGGAGTTATCTTCTCTAACACTCACAATGACCCATGGATATTAATAACTCCATCCTACAGACAGCAAATTGAAGTTCACAGTACTTCAGTGTTTTGTTGAAGGTCTTAATTGTTTATACTAAAATTTTTGTAAAAGTAATTTATTTTGCAAAAGAAAAGGAAGGGTCATAATTATGTAGTAAGGAAAGTAAATGAAGTGAAAAAATATTTTTTAAAAATTAATACCCTGGGTAGTCCTTTACATGCCTGGCTCAAATGTTTGATAATTATAATGCGATTGTTCATCTGGTCTGTAATTTACACTGGAAATACATCACCTCAAGAATTAAAATATTTAGTTACCTATGTCAAATAGAAGAGTCTAGTTTTCCTATCATCATGTGTAACCAGCTGGAAAAGGACCAATGATCTCTACCTACCAGTAAAGTGGTGAAAAGGTAATATCTTCAAATGAACATCATGCAATTAAACACGTCTCTAATTAGCACTTAAATAGTGATATTCAACTTTTTCTTCTAGTGTTTAGTCATTTTCCCTTATTTTAAAATCTTTTTGAATATATTTCTAAGTGACTCAGTGACCTAGAAATCAAACCGTATTTACAGACTCAAGACTTCTGTAACTTAAAAATGAAATGCAATTCAACAATGTAAAATGCATTTAAGGATAGATATTCAAAGGATAATTGGAATTGATAGATTCCTATAATTTAGTGAACATACCTAGGAATAGAAAAGGACTCAAAATTTCCGATAAGAAGAGATGTATTTCAGAACTCCAAATGGGGTATGTTTGTCTTTATGCTGATGTTTTCAACCATGGGGTCTCCCTAGATGGATGACTCCTTCCCCCAACATTGCTTAACTTTCAGTATCTTTTCCAGTGCTATCTGCATCTTCCCAATCACTCCCTTTCACATACAAAACCCTTTTCATAGTAGGTCCATGTTATAATTCATTTCATTGTCAGAAATCAACATAGTAAAACTTTCTGTGGGTTTTTTTTTTTTTTTTCCTATAGCTGCTAAGCCCAGATCTAGTCTGAGATGGTTTTGAGCTTGACCTGGAGCCCTGTCTTTAGCATCAGACTGTGAGATTTCACAGAAACTGTCACCTTGTTCCCAATGAAATAAAAATGGCATTATGGTTGTTGTAAGGAAGGAAAACACTCACATAAAAACCGTTATGACAAACTGAGAAATATTGAACTAGCCCATTTGTGCATTTCATTGAACATTCTTAACCATACAAATTTGAATGAAGCTTTCAATACACAAATAAGCCAGTTCTGTAACAATAGACACCACCATTGTATATCAGACATTATGCATAGTGCAGCCAGCTGTATCAAAGAGATGGGGAATTGGGATTTGTTTTCAATGTTAAATTGAAATCCAAAAATTTTATTATTGTTGCTCTGTAATAAACAGGCATGCTGCTTAATGAAAAACTCTATTTGTATTGTTGGTGAGTTTCTTGTTCCTGATTCACACATGTGGGAAAAGTTGCTCTATTACTCTTTTAAGCTGGTAGCTGCCATAATGCTTAAACATTAACAAAGGATCATCTTGGTCAAATGTGAAGCATATCAGAAGAACAGTTTAAATAAGATAGACAAGAAATAGTTTAATATAGGAGAAGATTCTGGTAAGATTAGTAGGAACATACACAGTGATTATTATGTTCTTTTTATATCTCTTTATCTTCAGGAAGAAGTATAATGAGAAATTAACATTTATATCATAATGTTAACATATGTTAACATAACATAATATCTTTTTCTCTTTTTGATGGAGAAAATAATCATCTGTCGTTCTAATTTTAAGATTAAAAACACACACCCAAGTGCAGTTGGGTAGCCCAAATTTTATTCTAATAAGACATATTTCTAAATACACACAGGAAAGGAAATCACTTTATGGTTGCTTTTTTAAGTCCTACATATAAACTTGCAGGGAATTTTAGAAATTCATTTTGACCATTAGAATGATGCTAAATTTTCTCATTAATTGTGATCATAATTATATTTAGTGTGAAATGGAAAGTGTATATTAGAGCACAGGCATTTTTAAAATGTGTCTTTCTGATTTCTTTAGCAATTACTCTTAACTATTGGTATGCTAGGGAGGTAGAGAAATGTTATTACAATAAAATCAAATTAACACATTAACTGTTTTTAAATTGTTTTACTCTCTAATAAACTACTTTTACTTTAACCCCTTTTCAGTTTTTCAGGCTTCCTAGTCCTGACTCCAAGTACAAATAAGAAACTGAAGCTGGTCTTTCATTTGAAGAAACACCCCCAAACCCTGCATTTTATGCAAAGATATTATGAATAATTTTCTGATTTTATGTGTATCTTTGAGAATCATATGAATCAAAACATAATCCAGACATAGCCACACCCACTGTGTCTTTGGCTATGTCTTACCAGAAGGGCTGGCGAAAACACCTGAAAGCTGTGTAGCCTGGCACTGTTCAATCCAAGAAAATAGCAGGCAGAGCCATCAGTTTACAGAGCAAAGCCAGTGGCCCTGACCAGCCAGGGAACTTGGGGGTGGGGGCCAGCTCAGCTCCAGTTAAGACAACAAAGAGCTCACTGGTTTTAGAACTGCTTTTCCTGCTGAGCTTGGCAGGAAATACAATTTATAGCCTGCTCATCACTGAAGACAGCTTTCCACCTGCCTGACTAGAGCAGCTAACCAGAGCACGCATAGTCCACACAGAATCCAAAGCCAGAGTCCACCCAACTATACATAGAATCCTATGTACAGTGACACTTGAACAGACAACACAACCCATGACTTCTGTATGCAGAGCAAAACAGGTGGCCTCACTTGCCCAAGGAATTGAGTGCACACTCAGTCCTGATTCAGGCCCCCAAACCACAAGTTGTACTCGCCAGAATAGAAGAGCTAATTCATAGCCCCATCTATTACTAAATATAGTATTCAATTCTCACTGTCTAGTCCCGCAACCTCATAGCCCATCCTACAGCATCTCTTGGGTAGGAGACCAAGCCAGCAATCCTATCCATATGTTCCCAACCAGTGATACACTCCACAACTCCCATCCTCAAATTGAAAGGGTTGTCCCACCCAAAATAAACCTGAAAAACAGAGCCCACCTTTGTTAATGTTCAAAGACATTAACAGCAGACACATCTAGAAACCCAGAAAAGCTGACTGGTAAAAACTGTCCCTGCCAAAACGAATCTATAAAGTGTGAAGAGTAACTCCGTTACTCAGATTCACAGATACTAATGTAAAAATCAAGAATCATGAAAAATCCAGTTAAATATGACAACACTAAAGGCAGCTAATAAAGCTCCAAATAATTTGGGATTCAGAATAATCCTCTTAGGGAGTTAAGTGAACTGTAAGAAAACACAGAAAGCAGAACAAAATTAGAAAAACAATGCATGAACAAAATAAGTTTGACAAGGAAATATCAAAACAAATATAAAAATAGATATCTTAGAGTTAAAGATGAAATAGCTCAAGAATTCAATATAGAGTATCGAAAGTAGACGCAGCCATGCAGAGGAAAGAATCAGCAGCCTAGGGGATAGGACACTGGAAATTAATTATTCAAAGGAACAAAAAGAAGAAAAAGAATGAAAAAAATAGTGAAGGAAGCCTACAGGAATTATGAGACACAGTGAAAAGAAACAATATTCACATTATGGGAAATCCAGAAAGAGAAGAGAAAGAGAAAGGGACAGGAATGTATACTTAAAGCAACGATGACTGAAAACTTCCCAAACATGGAAAGAAAAATGGACCCAGATCCATGAAGCCTAAAGTATCCCAAATAATAATATATTGAACCCAAATTGAGCTGCACTAGGTATAATTGGAGAAGGAAATAGCAACCCACTCCTGTGTTCTTGCCTGGAGAATCCCAGGGACAGGGGAGCCTGGTGGGCTGCCATCTATGGGGTCGCACAGAGTCGGACACGACTGAAGTGAATTAGCAGCAGCAGCAGCGGCAGCAGGTATAATTAAATTTTCAGAAGTCAAAGGCAATGTAATGACTTTAAGAGAAGCAAGAGGAAAGAGAGAAATTATATACAAGGGAAAAGAAATTATATAAAATATTATGGGATATTATTATTGGCAGATATCTTAGGAACTTCAGACCAAGAGAGACTGGTATAACATATTCAAAATATTGAAAGAAAATAACTGTCAGCCAAGAACTCTGTACCCAGTGAAGCTGTCCTTCATAAATGAAGGAGGGATAAAGCCTTTTCTGAACAAGCAGAACCTAAGAGAGTTTATTACCACTAGGCCTGTTTCACTAGAAATGCTAAAGGGAATTCTTTGAGTGGAAGTAAAGGAACATTAATTAACATCATAAAAACACAAAAAGTTAGTGTAAATCTCACTGGTAATGGTAAATATATAAGAGTTAGATTCTTCAATATGGTAATAGTGGTGCATACCTCATAAATAATCCACTTTGAAAAGGACCTGAAAAGACATTTCTCTAAAGAAAATATTTGAGAGGCCAAGAAGTACATGAAAATGCTCAATGTCACTACTCATCAGAGAAATGTAAATCTGAACCACAATGATACACCACCTTATACCTGGTGGACAATCATCAAAAAGATGAGATAACAGATGCTAGCATGGATGTGGAGAAAAGAAAATCCTTGTACACTGTTAGTGGGATTGTAAAATGGTAACAGTCACTATGCAAGGGCCTTAAAACTTAAAAACAGGATGACCATATGACCCAGCGACTCCACTTCTGGGAATAAATCCAAAGTAATGAGAACACTAACTTGAAAAGATACCTACCTCCCTATGTTCACAGCAGCATCATTTACAACAGCCAAGACATAGGGACAATCTAAATGTTCAAATAAAGAGGTTGTGGTGTATATTCATACACATAAAATACCATTCAAACGTTAAAAATGAGTAAATCTTACCATTTGTGACAACATGGATGGACCTTGGAGGCATTATGCTAAGTGAAATAAGTCAGAGGAATGTGAACACTATGATCTCACTTATATGGGGAATCTTAAAAAAAAAGAAGAAGAAGAAAGAAAGAATAATGCTAAACTCATAGAAAAAGAGACCTTACTCTTCTTGTTATCAGAGGCAGAGGGTGAGGAAAAAAGGAACTGGAAAAGGGTGGTCAGTTATAAGATAAAGAAATGCTAGGGGTACAATGTACAACATGATGACTGTAGCTAATTCTCCTGTATGATCTACATGAAAGTGGCTGAGAGTCAATCCTAAGAATTCTCATTATAAGGAAAAGTTTTTTTTTCTCCCATGATTTTTTTATTCTTTTCTTTTTATTGTATCTGTATGAGAAGATGGATGTTTGCTGAAACATATAGCGATAATCATTTTACAATATATGTAAATCAAACCATCATGGTGTATATCTTAAATGGATACAGTGATACATATCAATTATTTCTCAATAAAACTGGGGTAAAAAAGAAGGATGCATGGGAAATTTATTACTTTTGACTAATAACAGTTTATAGGAGGCTTCCCTGGTGGCTCAGAGGATTAAAGCATCTACCTGAAATGCAGGAGACCTGGGTTCAATCCCTGAGTTGGGAAGATCCCCTGGAGAAGGAAATGGCAACCCACTCCAGTGTTCTTGTCTGGAGAATCCCATGGACAGAGGAGCCTGGCTGGCTACAGTCCACAGGGTCGGACACGACTGAGCGACTTCACTCACTCACTCACTCACTCAGGAAGAGTTGGAATATTTAGCATGGGATAAGAAGAATGAATCAAATATTTATTGAACATAAGGGTGCACTACTGTAATCATTAGGAAATATTTTGATTATTAACTATTTTAATAATTATTTTCATTATCTTTCTTCTGAGATGCATCTCCCTTATTTCTTCTGAGAGCTTGGGAAGACTGCACTCACTTTGAAGTTATATTTCGCCAAGTGATTTGTTTTTGCCAATAAAATATGTTAATTCAAGGCAAAATAAAAAGCAGAAAAGAAATACTATGAACTTCACATGCTTGATGGATGAAAAAAAAGAAGCCTAAGTTGAGCACATAATGAGAGATGCAAATAAAGCATATGTTGACTACAGATCTTGGAAATTATATCAAACACTTAATATTTCAAAATAATTGTATCATTGTTAACACGTGTAGAATAAACTCATTCTGTATCTTAGTGGGTGATATGACTAAAGTGGGTGACATGACTAAAGTGGGGTGTAACGTTTTTATAATTTACTAGACTATAAAATTATTTTATCATATTTTATTTAGAAACATTTTAAGGTTATATTCGATACATTCAATATTAATAATCAAATGAGAGTTACAAAAGCCTGAAACAATATACTAAATAAATAAATGTGGGCAGTGCAATGTTCTGGAAAGGACACCTAACTCAGTATCTAGAGACTTGCATTAATTCTCTGTGTAGCTCTTTCCTCTCTAGGCCTCAGATTCTTCTGGCTTTAAAGTGGCATAACCCTAAAATGTCTTTCTGTAACTAGATTTTCTGATTTGATTATACTTTGACAAAAGCTAATAGAGCCCCTAAATTCTTTTAATCCTGGGATTCTGATAACATGTGATTTGGTGAAAATTATCCTGTTTCTTTTAGAGTAGACTATTTTGTTTCTACTTGACTTTAAATTCCTCAGAGTCTAGGGTTAAATCTTGTTCATCTTTGTATATTCAATAACTGAGCACAATGACTAACACAGGGGAGGTGCTAAATAAGCATTTGTTGAATAAATAATATGACTACTGTTCTAAAGGTTATTTATTCCTAAATTATTCATTTTATGGCATATGTAAGATTAATTTTGAGCTGTGGTGTTGGAGAAGACTCTTGAGAGTCCCTTGGACTGCAAGGAGATCCAACCAGTCCATTCTGAAGGAGATTAACCCTAGGATTTCTTTGGAAGGAATGATGCTAAAGCTGAAACTCCAGTACTTTGGCCACCTCATGCGGAGTTGACTCATTGGAAAAGACTCATGCTGGCAGGGGTTGGGGGCAGGAGAAGGGGACGTCTGAGGATGAGATGGCTGGATGGCATCACTGACTCAATGGACGTGAGTCTGAGTGAACTCCGAGAGATGGTAATGAACAGGGAGGCCTGGCGTGCTGCAATTCATGGGGTCGCAGAGTCGGACACGACTGAGCTACTGAACTGAATTGAACTGAAGATTAATTTTCCACTTTGAAGTTTAAGTATATATATTTAGGTTAAAAATAACTGAAAATACTAAATTTGAAGAATCACTTAAGTAAAGTCTTTGTCTTAAGAAATAACAAGACTTCAACTAGTTGTCTGTGGTCAAAGGAACTGTGGATATAAACTTATCAGCTAATGGCCTGCAAAACTTATCAATACAGTTCCAGGAAGCCTTATTTCAGTTTCAATCAAAAACCTTTTCAAACAGTAAGTGGCTAAATTTGCAATATCCAAAAGGTGAGGCAGAGGTGAGGTGTTCTGATGTAATAGTTAGAAAAAATTCCCACCCTTTAAAAAAGAAATCCTGATTAGTGTCCAGAGAAATAATGATCAGCATATTTTCTTTATTTTTAGAAAGAAAATTATGAATCATTCTTTAAAATCAATATTCTTGCCTTGAGAACCCCATGAACAGCATGAAAAGGCAAAACGATAGGACACTGAAAAATGAACTCCCGAGGTCAGTAGGTACCCAATATGCTACCAGAGATCAGTGGAGAAATAACTCTAGAAAGAATGAAGGGATGGAGCCAAAGCAAAAACAACACCCAGCTGTGAATGGGACTGGTGATAAAAGTAAGATTTGATGCTGTAAAGAGCAATATTGCATAGGAACCTGGAATGTTAAGTACATGAATCAAGGCAAATTGGAAGTGGTCAAACAGGAGATGGCAAGAGTGAACGTCGACATTCTAGGAACCAGTGAACTAAGATGGACTGAAATGCATGAATTTAACTCAGATGACCATTATATCTACTACTATGGGCAGGAATTCCGTAGAAGAAATGTAGTAGCCATTACAGTCAATGAAAGAGTCCAAAATGCAATAAGGTGAAGTCTCTCAGTCGTGTCCGACTCTTCGCGACCCTGTGGACTGTAACCTACTTGGCTTCTCCATCCATGGGATTCTCCAGGCAACAATACTGGAGTGGATTGCCATTTCCTTCTCCAGGGGATGTTCCTGACCCAGGGACTGAACCCAGGTCTTCCGCATTGGAGGCAGATGCTTGGATACAATCTCTAAAACAAAGGATTGATCTCTGTTCATTTCCAAGGCAAACCATCCAATATTATGGTAATTCAAACCTATGCCCCAACCAGTAACGCTGGAGAAGCTGAAGTTGAATAGTTTTATGAAGACCTAGAAGACCTTATAGAACTAATGGTCAAAAAGATGTTCTTTTCATTATAGGAGACTGGAATGCAAAAGTAGGAAGTCAAGAAACACCTAGAGTAACAGGAAAATTTGGCCTTGGAGTACAGAATGAAGCAGGGCAAAGGTTAATAAAGTTCTGCCAAGAGAACGCACTGGTCGTAGCAAACACCCTCTTCCAACAGCACAAGAGAAGACTCTACACATGGACATCACAAGATGGTCAACACTGAAATCAGATTGATTATATTCTTTGCATCCAAAGATGGAGAAGCTCTATACTGTCAGCAAAAACAAGAACAGGAGCTGACTGTGGCTCAGATCATGAACCTCTTATTGCCAAATTCAGACTGAAATTGAAGAAAGTGGAGAAAACCACTAGACCACTCAGGTATGAACTAAATCATATCCTTTATGACTATACAGTGAGAGTGAGAAATAGATTTAAGGGACTAGATCTGATAGACAGAGTGCCTGATGAAGTATGGATGGAGGTTTATGACACTGTACAGAAGACAGGAACCAAGACCATTCCCAAGAAAAAGAAATACAAAAAAGCAAGATAGCTGTCTGAGAGGCCTTACAAATAGCTGTGAAAAGAAGGGAAGTAAAAAGCAAAGGGGAAAAGGACAGATATAGGCATCTGAATGCAGAGTTCCAAAGAATAGCAAGGAGAGATAAGAAAGCCTTCCTCAGTGATCAATGCAAAGAAATAGAGGAAAACAACAGAATGGGAAAGACTAGAGATCTCTTCAAGAAAATTAGAGATACCAAGGGAACATTTCATGCAAAGATGGGCTCGATAAAGGAAAGAAATGGTATGGACCTAACAGAAGCAAAAAATATTAAGAAAAGGTGGCAAGAATACATGGAGGAACTGTACAAAAAGATCTTCACAACCCAGATAATCACGATGATGTGATCACTCACCTAGAGTCAGACATCCTGGAATGTGAAGTCAAGTGGGCCTTAGAAAGCATCACTATGAACAAAACTAGTGGAGGTGATGGAATTCCAGTTGAGCTATTTCAAATACTGAAAGATGATGCTGTGAAAGTGTTGCACTCAATATGCCAGCAAATTTGGAAAACTCAGCAGTGACCACAGGACTGGAAAAGGTCAGTTTTCATTCCAATTCCATATAAAGGCAATGCAAAATAATCTTCAAACTACCACACAACTGCACTCATCTCACATGCTAGTAAAGGAATACTCAAAATTCTCCAAGCCAGGCTTCAACAATACATCAACCGTGAACTTCCAGATGTTCAAGCTGGTTTTAGAACAGGCAGAGGAACCAGAGATCAAATTGCCGACATCTGCTGGATCATCAAAAAAGCAAGAGAGTTCCAGAAAAACATCTATTTCTGCTTTATTGACTATGCCAAAGCCTTGACTATGTGGATCACAATAAACGGTGGAAAATTCTGAAAGAGATGGGAATACCAGACCACCTGACCTGCCTCTTGAGACACCCGTATGCAGGTGAGGAAGCAACAGTTAGAAGTGGACATGGAACAACAGACTGGTCCCAAATAGGGAAAGGAGTATGTCAAGGCTGTATATTGTCACCCTGCTTATTTAACTTCTGTGCAGAGTACATCATGAGAAACGCTGGACTGGAATAATCACAAGCTGGAATCAAGATTGCCGGGAGAAATATCAATCACCTCAGATATGTAGATGACACCACCCTTATGGCATAATGTGAAGAAGAACTAAAAAGCCTCTTGATGAAAGTGAAAGAGGAGAATGAAAAGGTTGGCTTGAAGCTCAACATTCAGAAAACAAAGATCATGGCATCCGGTCCCATCACTCCATGGGAAATAGAAGGGGAAACAGTGGAAACAGTGTCAGACTTTATTTTTCTGGGCTCTAAACTCACTGCAGATGGTGATGGCAGCCATTAAATTAAAAGATGCTTAGTACTTTGAAGGAAAGTTATGACCAAGCTAGATAGTATATTGAAAAGCAGAGACATTACTTTGCCATTTAGTCCATCTATTCAAAGCTATGGCTTTTCCAGTGGCCATGTGTGGGTGTGAGAGTTGCACTATAAAGAAAGCTAAGCACCGAAGAATTGATGCTTTTGAACTGTGGTGTTGGAGAAGACTCTTGAGAGTCCCTTGCACTGCAAGGATATCCAACCAGTCTATCCTAAGGAAGACCAGTCTGGGATGTTCATTGGGAGGACTGATGTTGAGGCTGAAACTCCAATAATTTGGCCAACTGATGTGAAGAGCTGACTCATTGGAAAAGACTCTGATGCTGGTAAAGATTGAGGGCAGGAGGAGAAGGGGATAACAGAGGATGAGATGGTTGGATGGCATCACTGACTCAATGGACATGGGTTTGGATGGACTCTGGGAGTTTGTGATGGACAGGGAGGCCTGCATGCTGCAGTTCACGGGGTCACAGCGTTGGACACAACTGAGAGACTGAACTAAACTGAAAATCAATATGAATTCAGTTTGCAATATATGTTCATTGCCGAATCACTATGCAAATGCATTCTTCTTTTCTTCTTTTCATCCTTTGGTGGATTGTCCATTGACTAGAATTCCCTAGCATGTGATTTTTGTGAGTCTGTTCTTAATTTCCTTCCATAGCAATTGTATACATCCCATTTTTCCATTTTAGAACTTGGATCACCCTAGGCAGAAAATGTAAGACAAGCTGGAGACTCGAGAAAAGGGCATTTTGATATTGTAGGTAGGGGAATATTTTATAGTTGAAGTCATATATTTAAGAAATACAATGGAAGATAGAACTTTTAGGCATTTTTGCCAGTGTAGCAGAATCCAAAATGATGGTAGTGTAAAAACAGTGGGTTTAATATTCTTAGGATAAAATTTATGAGAAAAAAATCAAACTTAAGATTTTAAGACTACTTTTTCATTATTCAGGATATGTACCTAATAATATAATTATTGCCAACTTCATAAAAGTGGTGCAGCTGAACTACCTTGATCTAAGAAAAGTGGAAGCAAAGAGATAGGATAATTGTTTACTTTCAATCAACTTATTTTTCCAAAATTAATTATTGCATATCTACCATGTGCAAAACACCATGCACTGTGGGGGAATATGAAATACAGTATTAATAAGTTGTACAGAAGTTACTCTTCTCTTCTTCACAGGAGAGTGTTATCTTTGTCTGGGAACTGACAAAATGAGCAGATGACTTTAAGTGATTATGCCAGGGCTGTTGTTCAGTTGCTAAGTTGTATTCAACTCTTCGCAACCCCATGGACTGCAGCACACTAGGCTTTCCTGTCTTTCACTGTCTCCTGGAGTTTGCTGAATCTCATTGCTATTGTGGAGGAGGCAATGGCAACCCACTCCAGTATTCTTGCCTGGAGAATCCCATGGATGGAGGAGCCTGGTAGGCTACAGTCCATGGGGTTGCACATAGTCAGACACGACTGACGCGACTTAGCAGCAGCAGCATGGCCATTGAGTCAGTGCTGCCATCCAGACATCTCATCCTCTGTTGCCACCTCTTCCCTTCTGCCATTAATAGTTCCCAGCCTCAGGGTATTTTCCAATTAATCAGTTCTTTGCATCAGATGACCAAAGTATCAGAGATTCAGCTTCAGCATCAGTCCTTCCAATGAATATTAAAGACTGATTTCCTTTAGGACTGACTGGTTTGATCTCCTTGCTGTTCAAAGGACTTTCAAGAGTCTTCTCCAGCACCACAGTTCAAAAGCATCTGTTCTTCAGTTCTTAGTCTTTCTTATGGCCCAACTCTCACATCAATACATGACTATTGGAAAAACCATAGCTTTAACTATACGGACCTTTGTTGGCAAAGTGATGTCTCTGCTTTTTAATACACTGTCTAGGTTTATCATAGCTTTTCTTCCAAAGAGCAGGTGTCTTTTAATTTCATGGCTGCAGTCACCATCTTCAGTGACTTAGGAGCCTAAGAAAATAAAATCTGCCACTTTTTCCATTTTTTCCCCATCTATTTACTATGAAGTTATGGGACCAGATGACATGATCCTAGTTTTTGAATGTTGATTTTTTTCTTTTTTTTTTAATTTGAAGGATAATTGCTTTACAGAATTTTGTGGTTTTTGTCATACATCAATAAGAACCTAGAGCCTATTATAAAGAGTGAAATCAGAAATAGAAATATACATATCTTATACTGATGCATATATATGGAATCTAAAAAGATGATATGGGCGAATTTAATTTCAGGGCAACAGTGGATAAACAGACATAGATAACAAACTGATGGACACAGAAGGAGGGGAGAAGGGGAAGGGGAGATGTATGGAAAGAGTAAAATGAATGTTGACTTTTAAGCCAGCTATTTCATTCACCTCTTTCATCTTCAGTAAGGGGCTTTTTAGTTCTTCTTGGCCTTCTGCCATTAGTGTGGGATTATCTGCATATCACCAGCTAAAGTAAAAGGTAATGAGAAGATACAGAGAAAGACACAAAAGGTGAGTGAAACAAATATACTGTGCAAATTTATGTCATGTGGCAATAAAAAGAACAATTATTTATTAAGTCCTTATTAGATGAGGTCACTGTTAGCCACTGTGGAAGGGAAAAAAAAAGAAGTAAAGATGAACAAAACATGATCCTTGTCCTTTAGGAACCCAGTCTCGGTGATGAGACAAATCTGAGCAAGGTCAGGAAAAAGGAGTTTCAATTTTAGAGGTCTCAAGAGAGGAAGCAAGTAATGGTTAAAAGGTCAAGTACCACAGAGGTAAACCTGGAACTGGGTTCTTAAAGAGAAGGAAAGGTGTGTCATACAGAGGCTGGAAAACTACGAGGAAGCAGAAGAAGGTGATGCCAAGTAGAAGGACTGCAGCTCAGGGGGTTCAAGGGTACAGGTAGTTCAGAGTATTGTGATCTCCTTTGCAGACTGTGAGGAATTATATATGATGGCTGTGACCCAGCACACAGAACAGTACATTGGGCACAGTAAGTGCTCAGTTCAGTCGCTCAGTCGTGTCCAACTCTTCGTGACCCCTGGACTGCAGCACGCCAGGCTTCCCTGTCCAAACACCAACTTCTGGAGCTTACTCAAACTCATGTCCATTGAGTCGGTGAGAGTGCTCAATAAGTATTTATAGGTACTCAAGCATTGTCTGTATAGTGAGTGCATTCTCTAATCTGTACCCTTAGAGGTACTATAGAAGGAGCTTATTGTTGGTATGATTGTTATTGTTTCAAATGTACAGGACTTTGAGGCACACATGACCTCATTCCAATAACTAGGTATTTCTTCTTGGGCCAAGGTAGGGGCTTACATCTGTATGTCTTGTAGAAATACTAATGCATCTTAAAAGCTACCATTTAATGAACAATTAAATTTACACTAGTTAAGTACTTTACCTACTTGGCAACACTATAAGGAAGATACTTTCATCCCCTCTGTTCAGCTAGAGAAAACTGAGGCACAGAGGTGTTAAGCTAGTTCATGTGCTTGATGGTTACAAATATGTTCTCCATTTCTTTACTAAGAAACTCAAGTAAAAGTCACAAGAGGGATTCTTTAACAGTTCTCTCGGAGTGTGTATGTGTGTGCATGTGTATGCGTCCAGGTGTATTTAACTATGTGTGTTTATGGTATGATGTCTTCAAAGACATCAAAGAATACATGATTCTTCATTTCTCTAAACTAGAACCAACCTTCCTTTTTGATGGTAGCCAATGTTTCCAAATCCTGCATTATTGCTTGATGATATCACCTTCCCTACAGTGCTCTTGAGCTTTACACTAAAACCTTATTCAGCTGCAGAAATTAAAATTATCTATAGTTCTCTGTAATAAATATTGTGACAGTGCCAATCACTTAATCAAATCCGGGAGTAATAAAAAGTAAATTAAATACCACGACTGTTTTTAAGAAACTTAGTCTGTTTAAGGAGATGAACACAAGGGTGAAAAAGTTTAAGTAAAAACAAATGGCTATGAGAGAAAAGAGGAACTGACAGATGAATTCCAGCTAGAGTTAGGTAGTAATTCAGCAATTCAATAATACCACAAGGGAATGGAAGCATAGAGATTCAGCATACTTGAATTCTAGTCTTATTTTTGCCTCTAACTTAAGCACATCATTCAATCTCTACCAGCCTCATCTCTTCATCTATGGAAGTGAAGGTTTGCACTAAATACCAGTATTCCCTAGAGTTTCAACAGATTCTAACTTTGTAAGCCAAATGCATTTGAGATGCGTAATGGAAGATGGGTACTGTTTCAACAGGTAGAGGTGCAAAAGCCCATCCGAGATGAAGGGAGAGTGTGAATAAATCTGCAAATGAAGCAAAGGCATGGGCAACATCCTGAGAATAAAGAATATTCCTGTCTAGTGTGCCTGCCATGTCAGAGAGCAGCCAGCAATAGGACTGGAAAGGTAGCTTTGGTAAAGTTTACAGAGGCTTTTGAGTTCCATACAGAGGCATTTGGATTTTATTAAGGTTTTTAAGTAGCCAGAATATAATGGCAATGATTAGAGAATCATTGAGAATAACTGAAAGTCAGTCTGGAGCGTAACTAGTGGAACAATTTAAGTAAATCAGAACTACCCGGTTAGATAATCATTGGTCTTTACTGCATTTGAAAAGCTAAGAAAAAGTGGAAGGTACATGGAAGATTCCAAAGAAATGGAAAAAGTAATCTAACCTTATGAAATTCTTTATCCTGACTCTTGAAAGAACCATGTTACAGAATAATAGAAAAGAAACCATTTAGGATAAGCTTCCTAACACAAAAGGTGAAAAAAGTTAATAAACAAGATACTTTGATCATGAAATCTTTTTTAAACACATAAAAGCTTAAATAATTTCACACTCACATAGCCACATATATTTGGTCTTACAAACTCCTTCAGTTTGTGAAAATGTTTACCAGTTTGCAATTTCACCCATTTTTTTACCACACTAGCAATGTCACACTGATGATACAACTGAGGGTATTGACTATTAGTGACCTTAAGAACACAGCTGGGTTTCTATTTTTATTTCTGTAAAACCTTCTTTCTGCAGCTAGATGATGCTTTAAAGGGCCAAACTAAACTCTAGAGTCAAGGCAGCTTGTATTTTATGTTTACATATGTATTTTATACAACAAAACCAGATTTTAAAACACATATACACACTCTCACACACAGAGAATATGTAATGACAATAAAGAAACCCATTTGCAAACCAATGTGGAATGAATAACTGGACTTTGCCCAAGTTCAAAGAACCATTTCAGGTTATACAGAATTACCTCTATTGGCAACAGACTTTAAAATGGAGCTACTTTAGATTAGGGTACATCACTGATGATTTGTTAAAAATAAACAATAGTATCTAACACAGAAGGTAATGATGAATGATACAGGCTGAAATATTTTTCAGTGACTATGAAGGACAGAAAAATGGGGACAGAATTTATTTCTGTTTGGGTGGTTACTTATTCTCTTTCACTCAAATGGAGAGTTTCATCTGTCTATTTGCAGGAAAAGAATTTATCTACAAATAGGCAGATTTCTGAATATAGGTAATACAGAGACAAACATATATTTAAAATTACTAATGTAGGTTGATGCTGAGTAAACAGGCTTGTATACTGTGAACGTTGGTAAAATCGCTATTTAGCAAGCAAAAACAGATTCACGAATGGTGGTTTGCCAGAAAAAGAGCTTAGTAGTTGCTAAGAACAAGCTGGCAAGGAAATTCCATGAGTCAGAAAAAAGAAAGGAATCAAATGATTTCTCTAGCCATTCTGCTCATTGTTTACAACACAAAATGGAGATACTTTTTGTGAAATAATTTTATATTTTTATGCTTGTGAAAGCTTGGTTAGTAAAAAAATGTCAGAATTTCCTGAAGGTAGGCATTTGGTTTTTAAGCAAGTGAAAAAGTAAAATATTTTAAATGTTAGGTGGTGGTTTACTTGCTAAGTCATATCCAACTCTTGAGACCCGTTGGACCCCTCTGTCCATGGGATTCTCTAGGCAAGAATATTGGAGCGGGTTGCCATTTTCTTCTGCAGAAGATCTACTAGCTCAGGAACCAAACCCAGGTCTCCGGCATTGCTGGCAGATTCTTCACCAACTGAGCTACGGGGGAAGTTCAGTCCCTACTAGGGAAGCTCAATGAGGATATGTATGTAAATACAGATTTTCTATAACCTTAGGTCTCTTATTTGAAAAAAAAAAGTGCATCAATATGCCCTTGTTAGCTTGATTCCTTCTAAAGAAAATAAAAAAGGCTGACTAACAAGAATTCAGAGTCAGTTATCCAAGACTTTCTCTCCTCTAAGTATGAGTGGAGCTATAGCTATGGTGAAGTGAAAGTGAAAATGTTACTCAGTCATGTCTGACTCTTTATAACCCAATGCCCACCAGGCTCCTCTGGTCCATGTAATTCTCCAGGCAAGAATACTGGAGTTCGTAGCCATTCCACTTTGCTAGGGGATCTTCCAGACGCAGGGATGGAGCTGAGTCTCCTGCACTGCAGATGGATTCTTCACTGTCTGAGCCATCTGGGAGGCCCTAGCTGTGGTAAAGTGAAGTCACTCAGTCGTGTCCGACTCTTTGTGACCCCATGGACCATAACCTACCAGGCTCCTCTGTCCATGGGATTTTCCAGGCAAGAGTACTGGAGTACATTGCTGTGGTAAGAACTCACAAATTAAGCTTTACTCTGCAGGACTGAGAGCTGCTTCAAAAGTGGATTATGCTATATTTATTTCTCTGTATTTCAGGAAACAGTGTATGGCACAAAAAAGGTGTTGAGTAAAAGTATCTGAAAAACTATTCATTGATAGCCCTACTGTATGACACCTATGCTTCTCAAGCATTACTCAAGTCCAGGCCTAAGGGAGGAAGAAGATTTTGGAGGGTCCCAGTATGGGGACATTCTGTAATGACACAAAAAAGCCCTCCCCCACACAGAAATAGCTGTTCCGTAGGTGTGCGATAAGGCATGGTTCCTCATAAGACATGGTTTGTGCTGTGTCTTTAAAGCAATACATCCTCTGTTAGGGTGTGGGCCTAAGAAAGAAATAGCTCAGAAAGGAATAATTAGATGATGTCGCTGATGCTGAGACTTGTCTGATTCATCCAGACATTTTAATCAAAAGTTGTACATCCGGTTGTAAAGCATATCTCAGTGCTCCTCTCATCCTCAAATCATCACCCAGTATTATGCAGAATTAAACGATGTAAAAATTTGGGTGTGATCTGAGCTTCTGATATGTTATCCCTGACACCTGCTGATGGTGTTAAGGGGTGGATATTGCTAAAGGATTAAACTATCTTTCAAGCAAACTACTCCCACATTATGAGTTACACTACATTTAGACTGAATCAGTGTTGCATAATTTCTCAGTAAACTAATATGCACTCTTTTGAATCACTCTCTTTTATTTAAAATCTAATTTAGGTGTAAATCATTCACTTTCCATTAAGATATAAGGTTTCAGTAAAATGCAAGTTCAGGCCAGATTTTTCTTATGGAAGCAAAGTTTACATAGCTAAATAACTCTACCTAAGATTGCAACAAGAATCCTAAAAATATGACTCAAAGTTAGTTTAGTTAAAGCCTCAGTAATTTAAGAAAATTGCCTAGGCAAGTAATTGGTATTATACCAAACTAAATATTTCACAGTTACATTTGCTTTTGCCTAAAAATAAAAACTGGAGCAATACAAGGGAAAACTGCCAAGACTGAAAATAATATTCAGCAGCTGTAAGTAATTGGGAGTGATAATCATAATTAGACAAGATATAAGATATGTATTAAAGCCCAGATTGGATCTTCCTGTTGGCAACTGGGAGAAATCCCAAAGGCCTGGAGCCTCCACATAGCCCACACACTCTGCTTCATGCCTCAAAGCCCTTCTGTCACCAAGCTTGGCATTAGATGAGCCAAGAAACCACTCCTGAGGACAAGTGCCACACTGTTACTCTTGAGAAAAGATAGAGGAAAAGAAGACATGGAAGAGGGTCATACTCTGTCTTCAAGGAGCCTGCAAAGAGAAGAAACAGCCAGTCATCTTGCAGTAATTGGCATCCAAATCCTCTGAAAGAAGTCAAGATAACAAAGAAAATAAATATTTTTGTAAGATAAAATGGAGGTCAGCTTTGTTAAGACCAGAGAAACATTGGTTTAACCAAGTATAGATGAGGAATGAAGTAAAACAGCTTTATTCCATGGAAAACAACTCAAGCTAAAGAGAAAGCTCTATGGGGACAGGAGCCACTTCTGTTTGTTCATTCATTCAGAGAATGCCTCACACATAGCACACGCTCAACTAGCTAAATGAATGAGCAAATTGATAGTGCCTAGATAATACTTGAGAGAGAATACTTGAGGGAGTGCTTAGATAATACTTGAGGGAGTTTATCCTGTGTTAGATGTTGTACTGGGTGTTTTAAGTGTATCAACACATTTAATCTTCACTGTCACTTCTGCTGCTGCTGCTGCTAAGTCGCTTCAGTCGTGTCTGACCCTGTGCGACCCCATAGACGGCAGCCCACCAGGCTCACCCCGTCCCTGGGATCCTCCAGGCAGGAACACTGGAGTGGGTTGCCATTTCCTTCTCCAAAGCATGGAAGTGAAAAGTGAAAGTGAAGTCGCTCAGTCGTGTCCGACTTTTCACGACCCCATGGACTGCAGCCTGCCAGGCTCCTCCATCCATGGGATTTTCCAGGCAAGAGTACTGGAGTGGGGTGCCATTGCCTTTTCACTTCTGAGATACTATCAATACCAATCTTTCTGTGCTCATGAGAATGCTAAACTAAGCACAGCTAAGAAGCATGCCCAAGTTACTCTAGTTAGAAAGAGGTGTAGCTAGACTTTGAACCAAAGTCCTCTGGATCTATAGTCCATGTATTATGCACATTATATTTTAGAACTAGAATGTTTTTAGCTTTACTAAGAAAGTGGGAAGACTTTTCTATTGTTTGTTTTAAATTTTGATTATTAAACGACACCAAAGTAGCATCCTTGATATACGCCATTTCACTCCTTTCTCTTCTTTTGCCTAAAGAAAATGGCAAACTTGAAAGCATCTAACACATTGTTCAAGGGCTGTGTATTCTCATTCTCTCTCTTTATTTTAAAACTTCACCCTTTTTTCTTCTTCCTTTTCCTTCCCTTGTCTTTCTCTTTTCTTTCTTGATTTAAATATCTTCTTTCCTTATTCTTTTCCTTGAAATCAAAGACAGTTAAACAGGTATAGGAAAAAAACAGAAAAGTTTCTTCCTTCTACACTTTGCCTTAAAAGTAAGACATCATAGCAACAACTATTGAAATAGAGTATTTTATCAAAGTTGTATTAAATGTGGGGTGGGAGGTGGGAGGGGCTTCGGCATTGGGAGATTGTGTTCACCTACGGCTGATTCGTGTCAATGTATGGCAAAACAAATACAGTATTGTAATTTTTAAATAAATAAATAAATTAAAAAATAAAAAAAATTAGACAAATCATATTTTTAAGAATATTTCCCCATGTTTAATTCAATATATACCTTTAAACACATTTGGTATAAGATAAAAATGCACACATGACAAGGAGGAATATTCCGTAATTTCATCATGCTTATAGTCCAATGGAAGAGAAAGATACACATATTTTTATTTATAAAAATAAATTATATATATGTAGAAAGATATGTGTATCTTTCTCTTCTACTGGTCTATAAGCATAATGAAATTATAGAACATTCCTCCTTGTCATAAATGGCTTCCCAGGTGGTGCTAGAGGTAATCTGCCAATGTCGCAGACATAAGAGAAGCAAATTTGATCCCTGGGTTGGGAAGATCCCCTATAGAAGGGAATGGCAACCCACTCCAGTATTCTCTGTTGGAGAATCCCATGGATGGAGGAGCCTGGTGGGCTATAGTCCATAGGGTTGCAAAGAGTCAGACACAACTGAAGTGACTGAGCACACACATAAGTAAAAATTGAAGTATTTATGAAATCAGGTAGGAGATTAAAAATTGTTATTAGATTAGGTGGGCTTTGTGGGGGAGGTTTTAGTTTACATTTTTACAGAAGAATAGGACTTTGATAAGTGGCTAAGGAGAATAGGAAGTAGGCCCTTTTAGGCTTAAGGATATAGTATGTGCAAATGACAGGGAAGACTGTTTCGAAAAATATCTTATGAGCCTGAAGCTAAGAGTGTGTATGAATCTGGACAAGTTGACGAGAACCAAATATCAGACATCCTTGAATACTGAGCCACACAACTTTGGCTTTCCTCAACAGGCAGTGGGAACCCCTGAAGGTCTGGGACTCTTGCTTATGCTGGTACAATCTACTGTCCCCAGAACAGTCAAGGGTATATTGTAAAATGTCAGCTAGTCCCTCTGCATGTAACTGTTCTGGATTCTCATATCACTCAGAAGGAAAACAAACTCTCACTATCGTCCAGCTATACCTGTGATCACATGTCAGTTCCCTCCTAATGTTACTTAAGATAGGTAGCAGTATGATACTCAAAGGCAACTAAAAACGTGGCAGGGAACATACAACAGATCTGACCATTACAGAGGCAAAGATGGATGTCTCCAAATTCAAGACTATATCTGAGGGCCCAGGTTCATCTATACTCTCTGTCTTTTGCTGCAAGAGGATGATGCTACAAAGTTTGTTTGATACATGATTTTCCCCTATCATCTCCCTCATGATCTGTCTCCCTTGTTGTTGCTCAGTTGCTCAATGCAGCCCCATGGACTGCAGCTCACCAGGCTTCCCTGTTCTTTACTGTCTCCTGGGGCTTGCTGAAACTCACATCTGTTGAGTTGGTGATGCCATCCAACCATCTTGTCCTCTGTCATCCCCTTCTCCTCCTGCCTTCAATCTTTCCCAGCATCAGGGTCTTTTCCAATGAGTGGGCTCTTCGCATTGAGTAGCCAAAGTATTGGAGCTTCACCTTTGACATCAGTCCTTCCAGTGAATATTCAGGGTTGATTTTCTTAAGGATTGACTGGTTTGATATCCTTGCAGTCCAAGGGACTCTCAAGAGTCTTCTCCAACACCACAGTTTGAAAGCATCATTTCTTTGGCACTCAGCTTTCTTTACGGTCCAACTTTCACATCCGTACATGACAACTGGAAAACCAGTAGCTTTGACTTTATGGACCTTTGCTGGCAAAGTGGTATCTCTGATTTTTAAAACACTGTCTAAGTTTGTCATAGCTTTCCTTCCAAGGAGCAAGCGTCTTTTAATTTCATGGCTACAATCAACTGTCTGCAGTGATTTTGAAGCCAAAGAAAATAAAGTCTGTCACTGTTTCCATTGTTTTCCCATCTATTTGCCATGTCATGATGGGACTAGATGTCATGATTTTTGTTTTTTGAATATTGAATTGTAAGCCAGCATTTTCCTGCCTAGAGAACCCCATGGACAGAGGAGCCTGGTGGGCTACAGTCCATGGGTTCACAAAGAGTCAGACGGAATTGACTGAGCACACACACATGCAAGAAATATGATAAAAGGGTATATTTGGAGATATATGAAATTGAGTAATAAAAGAATCATATGTACATGTACATGAGTAATCAGTCATGTCCAGCTCTATATGACCTCATGGATTGGAGCCCCCTAAGCTCTTCTGTCCTTGGGATTCTCCAGGCTAGAATACTGGAATAGGTTGTCATTTACTACTCCAGGGCATCTTCCTGACTCAGGGATCAAATCTGCATCTCCTGTGTTTCCTACATTGGCAAGCAGATATTTTACCACTGTGTCACCTTACCACATTATTATATGTTGTGTTCCCAGTACTTAGTACAGTTCTTAGTACCTAGTTCAATAAATATTTGCTGAATGAATGAAAGTATATGGTAAATTCTCTAACTTACAGACAAGTAGCTTGCTTGCCTCACAAAAAAAGATTTTATTTTGTAGGAGAGACATATATTCCTTTTGAAAGTGAAAGTGAAAAATCACTCAGTTGTGTCCAACTCTTTGTGACCCATGAAATTTTCCAGGCCAGAATGTTGGACAGGTTAGCCTTTCCTTTCTCCAGGGGATCTTCCCAACCCAGGGATTGAACCCAGGTCTCCCACATGGCAGGTGGATTCTTTACCAGCTGAGCCATAAGGGAAGCCCAAGAATACTGGAGTGGGTAGCCTACCCCTTCTCTAGTGGATTTTCACAACCCAGGAATTGAACCAGGTTCTTCTGCATTGCAAGCAGGTTCTTTACAACTCAGCTATCAGGGAAGACTCTAACCTATCTATTTATTTATTTAATTGAATTGTTCATTCAATAGATATTTCTTGAGTACCCACTTTGTACCAGAACTTACCAGACTTTGTATCTGGAAATAGTAAGATAAAACAGGCCCTAGGAGAGTTTACAGTCTGGTGAAAGAAATAGATATGCATACAAATAGTTGTAACTCAATATGATAGTTTTATTAAAAGGAATATGTATTGAGACCTCATGACATAATAGGGTAATCTGTTCAGCTTGTTGAAAAAGGAAAGGGGATTCAGGAAAGACTGACCCAAAATATATTTTAAAGGATGAATAAGGAGTTTTGAGAGTCCTTTTTACTCTACTCAATTAACGTACTATTTAATTTGTCATGATAATAAAAATATTATCTTTTCTTTGTGTGCTTGGCTTTAAGATCTGTTTCTTATTTATGATATCATTTTATGTGCTTTGCTAATTATAGCCCTTTATTATTATACTGGTTTTATTGCACTCAAGATTCCTAAATAACAGTAGCAACAACTATGAAATAGATGTCACTGAGAAGGTAACAGGCCAATTAAATATTTATTTATGTTTAAAAAAATAAAACATCATTCTAAGTCCTGAATAAGCAAAAATAATTTAAGTAGTTTCATGGTTTTAAATTAGACTTCTTACATATCAAAACTTGAAAAGTTATCTGTTCAATAATAGATTTTCTTCATCATTTTCTCATTGTTTAAAACTCATTTGTGATGCAAAGTGAAAGTGAAAGTGAAGCCTCTGGTGTCTGACTCTTCTGCGACTCCACTCACTGACTATAACCTATGAGGCTTCTGGGTCCATGGGATTTTCCAGGCAAGAATATCAGAGTGGGCTTCCATTTAAAGAGAAACATCAAATAGTTGATTTTGCTACATGTTTACTAAAGTGTAGTAGTTTTAGCCCTTGAATCTCACTCACATGGAATCAACAATTGTATTTTTAAGAAAACTCCCCACTGGCAGGGGTCAAGGCATTTTCTGTCTCCTTTGATTTCTTAGAGTTATAAACAACACAATTTATTCTTCTTGTAACATAAAAATATAGGCATTGGTGAAAGTTCCATTAAAAACTAGCTGCTGGCAATTCAAACTCAGTGTGACTAAAAGAGCTTCCAGATTTGAATTATGAATTTGGGGGTGAAACAATATTCTTTCATTACATTATTCATTTCCTAGTAGAAAACAGTACTTGAAATCCTGATTTCATTAATAAGAGGTACTTAAAAATACATTGGTGGAGTTGTTTTATTATTACTATTATTATTCTTATGGTAAATGAGAACCAGTCTCAAGCATAGCTGAACATGTCTGAGACATTCAGTTTCTGGAACATAACATAATTCACATTCAAAGAGGCAACTGTCCTCTTGTGAAACAAAGTGGAATCCATTAAATAGACTCCCACAGTATCCCAAGCTTGGTGAATCACTAGGCGTAATCTCTCAGTGAAAATTCAACATGACCGTTAGCCAAGTACCCACAGGAGTTTCTCTCATATAAGACTGTGATCTTTCCAGTGTATAAATATAGTCATACAATTCTACAGCTCCAAACTCTTCAAACTCTCCTTCAGTATAAAAAGCTAAACATTTTTTTTTTTTCAATATAGTTGAGTTCATTCTATCTGCCTAGAGTTCCGTTTCAATTTGCTCCACTCCAGGCCTCAGACTTCACAGTCCAGCAACACTAATCTACTTTTAGAGCCTAGAATACATGCCGTGATCTTGCTTTTCCTCATGCCTTTGAATATATTGTTTTCTCTACTCAGATGATGGTCCCCTTTGGTTAAACTATCTGTTAAATCATCTTCCCTTTGCCCAGGCAATTTTAAATACACAATTTTCTGTCTCACTACAGTTTGCCCATGCAGTTCTAATATTCCTAAGATTGTCTTATAATTGTTTGATATCTTACCTCACACACAGACACACACACACACACACACACACACACACACAAAAGGTCTTGGAAGAGAAAATCTCTTTGTTTTTTCAGCATTTAGTATAGCATCTGGCCAATAAAAAAGACCCACAAATATGTGTGTGTGTGTATTTATATATATATACATACATACATACATACATACATACCAGGAAGCCGTATCCCTAGTATCTCAGTCAGTAAAGAATCTGCCTGCAATGCAGGAGACCCAGGTTTGATCTCAGGGTTTGGAAAACCCCCTGGAGAAGGAAATGGCAATCCACTCCAGTATTCTTGTCTGGAAAATCCTAGGAACAGAGAAGCCTGGCAGGTATAGTCCATGGGCTTACAAGAGCTGGACATGACTTGGTGACTAAACCAAATCATAATATATATATATATATATATTATGATTATAATAATTATATAATTATATATATATATGTGTATATATATGTTTATATGTGTGTGTATATATATATACACACGCATATATATGTGTGTATATACATATATATATGTATATGTATATGTGTATATATATGTATATGTATATATATGTATATGTGTATATACATATATACGTATATGTATATGTGTATATACATATATATGTATATGTATATATATGTATATGTGTGTATATATATACATATACATATACATATATACATACACACATATACATACATACATACATATGTATATATGTATATATGTATATATACATATATGTGTATATATATACACATATATGTGTAATATATATGTATATATATTACATATATATTTTTATATATATATAAAATATCACTTAGATGTGAAATCTAATAAAGCAGGCAGAACTTGTAAAAGCACAGGTAGACTAGTATTACCAGAGGCTGGGAGCTGGGGAAATTGCAGAGATTGTCGTATAAGGGTATAAACTTACAATCAGTAGACAAATAAGTTTTGTAGATCTAACGTACAACATAGTGACTGTAGACAATAATCCTGTGCTATAACCTTCAAAGTTGCTAAGTGACTAGATCTTACCTGTTCCTACCACAAAAATGATCATTTTTTTAATAATAGTGTTCTTTATTTGTATGACAGTACTTTAAACAGATTTTGTTTACTTATTTATTTTTGGCTTCACCGGGTCTTAGTTGCTGCGCACAGTCTTCCTCGAGTTGTGGTGAACGGGGGCTGCTCTCTTGTTGCAGTGAGTGGGCTTCTCATTGCGCTGGCTTCGCTTGCTGTGGAACACAGGCTCTAGGGTGCATGGGCTTCAGCAGTTGTGGCTCAGGAGCTCCAGAGAACAGTCAGTAGCTGTGGCACATGGGCTTAGCTGCCCTGTGGCATATGGGGTCTTCCTGGACCAGGGATCAAATCCATGTCTCCTGCACTGGAAGGTGGATTGTTAACCACTAGATGAAAAGAGAAGTCCCCAAAATGATTATGTGACATGATAGAAGTGTCAGCTACCACTATGGTGGTGATCACATTGCAACATACAAGTGTATCAGATCCACACTCTTGTATACCTTAGACTTACACACTGTTATAGTTCAACTATATCTCAATAAAAATAAATTTAAAATATATACATAAATGAATATTGTTGACTATTAGAAATAGTTACAATGCATATAAGATAAATAATGTTACCTGACATTTGCTGAGTACTTATGTCCAGTCTAATGCAATGTGCTACATGTGCTTCACCTCAAATTCTCACTGCAGTCCTGCCAGGTGGATTATATTATTTCTATTTTGTTCTTGAGAAAACTGAAGATCAGAGAGGTTAGTCGAATAGACCACACATTGTCATATAGCGGAACCAGATGTGAATCTAAAATCGGTCTGACTCCAGCGCTAGTGTTTTCCCCAGAACACCCAGCTGCTTTTTGATTATTGTTAAGATCTTAAAAGACACAAATTAGATTTTTATTTATTCTTCTCCATTTCTTTCCAGCTCCAAGTACAGCCCAGTATGGAATTACCGGGAGCGCTGACGTTCTTTTCTCCTGCTGGTACCTTGTGTTGACACTGTCCTCTTTCACCAGCTTATTCTACCTGAAGAATGCCATTCTACAATAAATATAAAGACCCATAAAAGGCTTTTAAGGATTCTCTGAAAGTGCTGATGGCTGGATCCAATCTGGTACAGTTTGTTAAAAGCAGCGTGGGATATAATCAGCAGTGCTTACATGGGGATGATCGCCTTCTGTAGAATTGCTCATTATGTAAATACTTTAATTCTACTCTTTTTTGATTAGCTACATTACCTTGTGAAGCAGTACACATTGTCCTTTTTTAAGACGTGAAAGCTCTGAAATTACTTTTAGAGGATATTAATTGTGATTTCATGTTTGTAATCTACAACTTTTCAAAAGCATTCAGTCATGGTCTGCTAGGTTGCAGGCTGTAGTTTACAAAAAAACGAATATTGCAGTGAATATGTGATTCTTTAAGGCTGCAATACAAGCATTCATTTCCCTGTTTCAATAAGAGTCAACCCACATTTACAAAGATGCATTTTTTTCTTTTTTGATAAAAAGCAAATATTGCCTTCAGATCATTTCTTCAAAATATAACATATCTAGATTTTTCTGCTCGCATGATATTCAGGTTTCAGGAATGATCCTTGTAATATAACTGGCTGTGCAGCTCTGCTTCTCTTTCCTGTAAGTTCAGCATGGGTGTGCCTTCATAAAATGATTTTCTCTTCATCTCCAACTAAGAAAATGTTTTTGCCAAATTCTACAACTTGAAAGCAAAAATAAACCACAATGATAAAGTTAATACTAACTATATCCTGTCTCTAAAGAACAAATGAGCTATCAAATTGTAAAAATCTCTTCCCTCATTACCAATAGGGTTTTGAGAATTTTGCCCCATGATAGCTCAGCTTTGTGATGAAAACAATTTAACTAATATAGTACAGGTAAATCCACTGTATGATTTCTTTAGTTGTAGCTAAATGTTAGGTTCACTTTGGGAAATAATTCCCTTTAAAATGATAGCACAGTCCATCCAAAATTGTCTGGCAATACAGCATCTTTTCCTTTCACTATTACAGGCCAAAATTTTTAAGGTGGTTTGTCAGAAAGGACACAAAGTCCAATTACCTAACATTAAATGAGATGGTAAACATTCAAAATTAATTTGGTTCTGTGGCAAATAAGTTGGTATGCTAGATATAGTGTTCCTGTGGACAGGAGCATTTTGCATATTTTCCAGCTGAAAACATTACTCAGTTGATAGTTTGGTATACATATTGTACAAAAATGCTCCAAAATATAACAAATATTTCATCATAGTATGCAGCAGATCAATCCCTGAAATAACTAATTCTGTGGTTAAATCTTTCTCTATAGCCATGTCAGCTTAAACAAGCAAAGCTAAAATGGAAAAAAAAATTATCATGCTTTATATCTTACATGATATATGTAAGATGTGTTCAAATGAAGACAAGCCATTAGTGACGAAGTATGTCTTAAAATAAATTAATTGCTAAATTATCATGGATTTTAAATGATTTCTATCACAAAGAATGAAAACGACATTTTTGAAGGAAATTGCTGTTATTCTACAAGTATTATATTACAAGAATAGTTTGATGGTTCACGCTTTACTAAAGACAGACCATAGTCTTGAAAGCCATTTGCAAGTTTGATAAAGTTACCAGTTTTACTATCCCTAGAGAAATTTCTGCAAATATTTCCCTTTTGCAGGTTATAACAACATCTGCTAATCTAGTGAGAAACAAGATATTTCACAGAGGTTGTATACATTTAAGATATCTAATGTAGATAAGTAAAATATAAGTAAAATTTTGTCCCAAAGTACAACATAAATCTATGTTAATTAGAAATGTGAGTCCTAAATGAGGAGGCATATATATACAACATTTCCACAAAATGGCAATGATATGGCATAATGCTATTAAATTTACTGTAATAATTTATTATGTTATTTTGACTGATACACTAAGAAAGGTTTTTATAAAAACCACATATGACATTTTAACTTTGATTATTATTGATTTGCTTTTCAAATTCTTTTTGTGGAATCGGTGAGTAAACTACAAAATATTTTTTGTGTGTATTGCAGCTTTAAAGTGGCACACTCCATAATAATCTACTTACTAGAAATAGTGGTGCTACCACAGAAGTGTTAACCATCAGTACCATTGTCTGGGAGAAAGAAACAGATCAAGAATGCATATTATACAGTGATCACTTTCCTAGAGTAAAAATACCTCCTCTTTGTAAGGTTTGTAGGGTAAATGTGAGGTAAACTGAGGTATAAACTATGGATGAACCAAATAATTAGTTCAAAGTGTTGTCATGATTCCGAAATTGTGGAGTCTGGTGTTTTTCCCATAGAATGTGACAGAAGTACAGTCATAGCTCAGTAGCTATATGTATTTGCCTTTATGTTAGAAGAGATTTTCTTGAGTGACATTTTTAAATAGAGGAGGTATTCACTATGTTTTTCTGTATCAAGCAGCATTCCTAGTTGTTAGGCCCCTGGACAGAGTGAAATCATGAGTATTTATGAGTTCAATATTGTTCAAATAAGGCTACAGTATTTGCTTTTTTGTGTGAATGTATTGCATATAATGTTCAAGTAGATGATTTTTACATTTATGGACATTTGAAATGTCTGATTACTCCATTTTATCAGTCCTGATTGTACAAGATTGTTGCAGTTTCAAAACAGCAGTTTTATGAAACTGATTTATCTTTTGATCTATAACAATTTTTCTAGCTATTCATTTCAGCACTATATTTCTACAGGTTCGATTTGTGGGAATCTTTTTGTTGCCCCTGAATTTTTTTCAAAGGAAGAAAAAAGAAAAAGCAGTTGAGAAAGTAGAGTAGAAAGAAAAAAGACTGAAAGGGAGAAAAGGTAAAGGAAAAGAAAAAAGCAAGGAAGGAAAAGAAGGAAAGAGGGAAGAAGAAAAAAGAGGCTGGGAGGGAGGGAAGAGCCAGGATATGAGGGTAATTGACGTAATTCGCTTGCATTCTTTTAACTGCAACTGGTGTAATTATGTCTTATTTACAATGATCCCATTTGAAACATAAGTCCTGTTACACCACTGAGTTGCTATTATGCAGCAATTGTATAATGAAAAGTACTGCCCAAACTATAGTATTGTGTTAGGGCTGGGACACTACAAGATTTGAGAGAGAGAGAACATCAAACTTAAAGCCACTGTTGGGGAGTTCAAACTTAGCTGAAAAATTAATGCTTCATCATAACATTTAAGCTATATCTAGAAAGTAGACTGGAGAACTGAGAAAATTACCAGATAATTCAGGACAATATATATAAATACCCCAGTGTGTGAACTCAGAAAACTCTGAGAAATTTATCAAAGCCAATTATCTATATTGATTAAATTTACTGAATAACTGTTAATTTATCCATTGTGCTTAGCTTTGTGACACAGCCGAAAGTTATCTATTTAATCTTTTCAATAAAAATTGTTTTTTGAAATTCAGAAATGATTTAAAAAGAGGTCAGGTTTTTAACTATTTATTGAAGTATGTGGATGTACAGTATTTCAATAGATATGAATATGAATAAATGGTATGCCTTAAGATCCTTTGAATATGTATTTACTTTAAAGACTGGAACAAGCTCTTCCTGTCTTTTAGTAAAACATCCATATTTCATAATCTGATGTAAAATATGTTGTACTGTTTCCAATAGGTGAATATAAAGTCAGTTTATCAATTAAAATATGTACTTGACTCATTTTAAAATTCTAATTTGAGGGAAAAAGGAAGATACAGTAAACATATTTCTGCTACTCCTTTCTTTTCTGTTGCTTCCACTGTACCAGCTTACATCTTTCAGATACTCCAAAGCAACACAAGATAAAAATGTTAGATGCTACAATTTAAAAAGGATCCACTTTGTAGACTTTCCCTCTGTTACTGATTCCCCAAAGGTCTAACAAGCTGAACTACATCTAGCCTGAAGAAGAACTTTCCTGGAAAGATTTTATTATCAATTATTGAGAACTTTTACCTCCTAAAATGCATCACAGTAAGCAACAGAGACTGATGATGAAATCTTGTTGGTTTTACAGACTTAAGATGTGAAAACGGAAATGCCTATAGAAGTTAGGCAGAGAGTACAATTTCATGAGACTGCTGGGTATAAAACAAGGAGTATATATTCCACTTCAAGTCGTTCAGATACTATTTCAATAAAAACACCTTGCTTTTCAAACAAAATGTGATTTGACTGAAAGCCCATAGTTTGTAATAGCTGTAACATTTGTGTAAAACGAGGGCCACTCCAAATGAATGATTTAACCTCTCTTTTCCAAATCTGTCCATTTATACTCATCATGCAAATAAAAGGGAACAATGTGGTAGATAAAATAAACTGTAAAAAAAGGTTTACACTTGATACAATAAGCTATTTTAAAGTATGGGTGTCATTGCCATTCTGTGAAAACCATATCTACCAAATCTCTTGCCCTTTTCAAAACCAAAAACACGCCCAAATAAACATCTTATTTTCCCTCTGGCTCATTATTTCTCCCTTTGTAATATCTATTATGCAAACAATCACATAGAAACATAAGTATCAAGTCTCAGACTCTGAAAGCTAGCATGTGAAGCAGAACTATTTTTCTCCCTGAACATCAGAGGTCAAAACACAGATACTTCAAAATGACATCCAGCTACTTGGAAGATAATTACTTACTTTTGCCTGGCAGGCAGAAATTTAAAAATTTTAACAGAAAAACTTCCGAGAATAATTCATTCAAGATAATGTAACTTGATTCAAACACCAGAATGTCAGCATACTCACCCTGAACTTCCCAAGAAGCATACACCTTCACACTCATATGCACTTTTCCCTAATAATCCCAGATTTATGGAAAATATTTAGAAATTGACATATATAGTAGAAAAAGAAAAGAAACTGGCAAATGAATGAAATGAATACTTTGCATTCTTCCTGGAGAGGAAGAAAGAAGGAATAGATTTCCGTTTTCAACCTAAAAGCTCCTCCCACAGTTCTCCTAAGACTACCATGACTCCCCCAAGGCCTTCAGCCTAAGAATTCTACTCATTTCTGCTCACCTCAGAGACAGACATGTCAGCTAGAATTACTTCTGAAGTGTCACAGCTATCTCTATCTTGAATTTTACCATGGCAAAATACTTTAGCAGACATTAAATGTACTTTAAAACATTATTATTGTCTCATTGATGATGAAACAAGATTCATAAATTTTAAATCACTTGCTGAAGGTTATGCTTCTACTAAGTGGCAGATTTGAACCAAATGTGCGATGCAGAATATTCCCAATTTGTTTCAATATCCATGAGCCTCCTTAGAAATAAATATGACCACATTACTAGCTTTACAAACAATATATGTACATTTATATTTATATACAAATAACTTTGTTTACATGTATTTTTTTCCCTTTAATGCCATCCCTTTATTTTCCAAAGCCTCCAGAGGTTATGTGGTTTAAAGATGAATCACATTATACATCTCATCTAAAAATATGGGGTGCAACTACCTTTGGACACATAGCCCTTGATAATATTAGGCCCATCACACCAAATGGGGGCTCTTGTCATAAGCGTATGTATCTTTTTATATAGCATTTTGCAAAAGCCTACCAAGTTTTGAATAACCCACTGACTATTCCTCAGGCATCTGCAATCAACAGAATTCTTAGAGAAATGGTGAGTAGAATATATATACACATTTTTTAAAATACACAATAGAATACTGATTTTAATCTTAAGCGATGTTGTTTGAGCCAATTTATGCCAAAATACTAATTATATGCACATATGTTTGTGCTGGGGGCAGAAAAATGAGAGAAAAATTCTAATTTTAGAAATTAAACTATATACAACCTAAGGAATACACTTGCATTTTGTTGTCAAAATAGAAATATAATGCAAATCCTATAAATGTCACTCTAGTCTGAAAAAACAGAAAGCAGAGCTTTCACATACATGTAAAATGAACACATCAATTCATTAATGAAGGATGCGGGAAATCTGGGTTCCATCCCTGGGTCATGACAATGTGAAGAAGGGAATGCAACCTACCCCAGTATTCTTGCCTGGAGAATGGCATGGACAGAGGAACCTGACAGGCTATAGTCCACGGAGTTGCACAGAGTCAGACATGACTGAGCGACTATCACTTTCAAGACGTTACAACTGGGTAAAAGGACAATCCAAAGAACAGGAACATTTATAGATCAAGAATATTGAAAGTAATATGTTTATAGAGGCAAAACTGGATTCTTCCAGAGTAAGGAGAAGAATAAAGTTGTAACCTTAACAAACAGAACTTATTTATGCATTGGATGATAAGATATACTTTGCCTTGCTATCATTGTAAAATTGTTCAAATGCAGTGAAAGGTGGAGTCCCCATAGAATCAGAACCAGGTAAACTGCAAGGATGTTCGCTAAGGAGTGCCTGGGTTTTTCATGCACACAGCTTTTCCCTTAAAATAATGAGATACAAAAGTCTTAAAAGCACATGAATTAAATGAATTGCCAATATTTTAAGATTTGATAATATAACCTCTATTGTAATGATTGAGATAAAACCACATTATCTATATCTACTATTTTACATTTTCTGTATTCTAATTACTCATTTTCTTCCTTAACCACAAACCAATATCCAATAGTTTGAGACATATAGAAGGAGAAATAAACGATTAAAATATAACAAGGATGACATTCTTCAATAATCTACCTTGTTGAAAAATGAATATATTTTGAACACTTGTTAAAAGAAAAAGTATTTATTTTTGGAGGGAGGAGCATTTAATTCTTGGGATAACAGGAATTTTTATGAAAAATAAGGAGAATGAAGTAACAGTTAACATGGCAATATCTCTTCAACCAAATACAACAGTAATGTTGAAAACACTGCAAGAAACCATTGATGAACTGAATGGTCTGCTTCCACTTACTGCTAATGAACCTAGTACTTGCAAATTTTGATTTGGTTGAAGCTACAGGAGGTAACATGGTTCATTAGGCTTTCAAAGCTTTAAAATGTTAAAGGAGGTGGTTTTCCTCCTTCATTTCAAGTGAATTGCTAAAAGTATCATGATGTTCCTCAGTGGAACTTTGAATTTGTTAGTTTCTTTATTAATTTTGACTTTTTACATTCAAAAGTTAACTTTACACTAAACACAGCATACTTCAACTTCCTGCAGGTTTGAATCATGCTTAAGCAAATACTCCAAGCACATGGAATTTCCTGAGAAAATTTCAGGACCTTATTTTAGAAAAAGAACTTAAGCGATATTCTTTACAGACTGGAATATGCTAATAAAAAAGAGCAATTTTCTTGATCGCACCCAATAGAATCCATAGAACTCTTACATAGTTTTCTAAGTAGTTTCATAAATGTGGGTTGCAGTTGCCCTGAAACTTGACATCTCCCTACTACACATTTGACAAGTGACCTGGCAAAAAATGCGGTCAATAGCTCATTTATGACGTACTCCTCAAGAAATTGTTGCCAGAGATTTGAAACTGCTTCCAGCTGATGTCTTTCAAAACAAAGCACACACTCACCCATACAAACACAAAATCACGTTGCTGTCAGTGATCTGGAAAATAAGCTTCCAAGCTAGCCATGTGGTGTTCTGGATAATTCAAAAACGAAGAAGAAATGACAACAGTGCAGCCAACAGCTTCTGTTTCTGTTTCATTTGCTAAGATTTTCACAGAAGTAACATCTTGTGATTTAATTAATCAGAAGGTGGCACCTGCTTTAACTGCTGTTATGGAGAAAAAGAGATTTTTTTTGGGGGAATAAAATTTATTTTTGGAAATACATTTTCCTGTTGATACTATCTAACTAGTTTATTATGCTTTTGAAAGTCTTACTAATAATTTTAAATGTTGACAAAGAGAAAGACTGGTTTTATTTTTCAACTTGGAATAATTTTTTCCTGGAAATGTGTATTTCCAATTATTAGACAGACAAACTTGCATGTATGTTCACAAATTTCTATTCTCTCATAATTCAATTGTAACAATATATTAACAAAACCTTTTTGGTTTAATATGTGATTGAAATATATCTTTCACCAAGTAACACAAGAACTTATATAATGATCTCCATTTTTACATTGAGATACTCAGCTAATATCTCAGGCTAGCATCATTTCAAGAAGAATCTAGCATCTGTTGATTATGGATATGTTAAAAATCAATTTAGTTTAGAATAAGAAGACATTTATTTAATTTTTGTCAGATAACTCAAGATGTTCACATGACACTCATCCTTTCAGGCATTGATTCTACAAGAAAGTGTGATTATATAACCTTTGAAGAGACTTTTAAAAGGAATTAACTGATAGAGTTAATCTGGATGTTTAGAAGACAACCACCAAACTGGAACAAAAGTTCTCTCTTTCTCTAATGCTTTCTCTAGGAAGCCAATCTCACCTTAAATTTGAAAAAAAAAAAGAGAGAGAGAGGAGAAGAAAAAAGGAGAGAAGAAAGGAGGAAGAAAAGGACAGAGGGAAGAAGAAGCGAGGGAGGATGGAGAGAGAGAGAGGAAAATTAACAATGTATTTTCTGTTCTGAAAAATAATAGGGAAATGCTCCTAAAGACTGTGTGGACTGTGTGTGTGTGTGTGTGTGTGTGTGTGTGTGTGTGTGACATACTTACTGCCTGCCCAGATCTATAATGAACAACAATGCCTTTTCTTTGCAATATGACTTCAGTTCCCACACTTATAATTACTAAATACAGTGAGGCAAATAAAGTTTTCTATTCTGTATTTTGCAATTGTCATTCCTCTTATTTCTTTAAAAGTTTAATTGACATTCACCTATAATAGATTTTGGGTATTATATCATACTGTTTTCTGAAGAAAATATGACTATTTCATCTTATCACACATAATGAAAGAGATAAAACATCCATTGCTCTGTGACTTGGAGAGTTAATAGTGAATTCTCATAAGAAATTGCTTAGTAATAAAATAAAATCTGAATTTGAATATGCTACCACTTTGTAAATATTCACAGTAAAATAAAGAGTCAGATCTTCTATAATTGCCAGGAATAAAATTTTGGTGATGTTTGAAAAAATCCCCAAAGGCCTGTGAATTTAACTCTTTTAATTTCAGGCTTTCAGAAAAACTAAAAACATTTTTCAAATGTATGTAAAACTTTATTTTAAGGAGTCTCAATATTTTATGTCTGTGATACCAGTATAGTCACATGTCATAGTCTATCAGTCTTGGTTGCAAACAACAGAAACAGATTGGCTAGTTTGAGCAGAAAAGGAATTCATATACTCTTGGATAACTCTCAGAATGATAGAAAACCTGGAGAACAAGGATGACATCAATACAGGAAATGCAACCAAAAATGCAGCCAATAGATTGCCAAGCATACAGGTAAGATGATGCTACAGGTAAGGATAACATTTTCATGGACATCTGTCATCTCCTTTGGAGTCTCAGCTCTACTACTGCTACTTTGAGTAATGCCTAAACATTTTCATATCTGCTTCATTTACTCAAGATCCAAAATCCAGACCAGTCGACAAAACCTGTTTATATAATCAAGAACTAAGTCCTCTCACTTGAATTTTATTTAGAAGCAGGAGGAAGGGCCCTTTCTTTCACTAAGATTCATTCGTAGAAGACATTTCCAAGTGATAGAGTGTTTGGATACTATCTAGCCAATATATGTAAAAGGCCATTACACATGCTCTAAGCAGGTGAGTTTGTAAAAACTTGTACGAGAAAGGTATATATTTGCTGTCAAGCTAATTTAGTGGAGATTCTCTATTTTAACTATTATCTAAGAAAATAGCTCAATTATACCTACATATTTAGATTTTTCTACACAAAATTCTTTGGCTTATTATAATGAATATATTGAACAATTTATCAGATTTTCTATTTTATTTGATGTAGTCTTGAATAATGAAGTTGATGTGAATTTTAAGCTTAATTCATAAACAATAATAAAGTCAATTAGGGAGGTAGATTTCTATAGATAGATATGTTGTTGCTATTGTTCAGTCCTCAGTCATGTCTGACTGTTTGCAACCCCATGGACTGCAGCGCTTCCCTCTTCTTCACTATCTTCTGGAGCTTATTCAAACTCATGTCCATTGAGTCAGTAATGCCATCCAACCATCTCATCCTCTGTCATTCCTTTCTCCTCCTGTCCTCAATCTTTCTCAGCATCAGGGTCTTTTCAAATGAGTCAGTTCTTCGCATCAAGTGGCCAATATTGCAGTTTCAGCTTCAGTGTCAGTCCTTCCAATGAGTAATCAGGGCTGATTTCCTTTAGGGTCGACTGGTTTGATTTTCTTACAGTCCAAGGGACTCTCAAGAGTCTTCTCCAACACCACAGTTCAAAAGCATCAATTTTTCTGCATTCAGCTTTCTTTATACTCCAGCTCTCACATACATACATAACTACTGGAAAACCAGTAGCTTTGACTAGACAGACTTTTGTCGGCAAATATCTCTGCTTTTAATATGCTAAGTTGGTCATAGCTTTTCTTCCAAAGAGCAAGCATCTCTTAATTTCATGGCTGCAGTCACCATCTGCAGTGATTTTGGAGCCCCAAAAATAAAGTCTGTCACTGTTTCCATTGTTTCTCCATCTATTTGCCATGAAGTGATAGGACTGGATGCCATGTTCTTCGTTTTTAGAATGTTGAGTTTTAAGCCAGTTTTTTCACTCTCCTCTTTCTCTTTCAAGAGGCTTCTAAGTTCCTCTTCACTTTCTGCCATAAGGGAGGTGTCATCTGTGTATCTAAGGTTATTGATATTTTACCTGGAAATCTTGATTCCAGCTTGTGCTTCATCTAGCCCAACATTTCACATGATGTACTCTGCATATAAGTTAAATAAGCAGGGTGACAATATACAGCCTTGGCATACTCCTTTCCCAATTTTGAACTAGTCTGTTGTTCCATGTACAATTCTAGTTGTTGCTTCTTGACTTGCACACAGATTTCTCAGAAGGCGGGTAAGTTTGTCTGGTATTCCCATCTCTTTAAGAATTTGCCACAGTTTGTTATGACCTCCACAGTTTGTTATGACCTACACACTCAAAAGCTTTGGCATAATAAATAAAGAAGAAATAGATGTTTTTCTGGTTTTCTCATGCTTTTTTGATGATCTAACAGATGTTGGTAAATTATCTCTGGTTCTTCCACCTTTCTAAATACAGCCTGAACATCTGGAAGTTTACAGTTCATGTACTGTTGAAGCCTGACTTAAAGAATTTTGAGCATTACTTTGCTAGCATGTGAGATGAGTGCAATTGTGTAGTAGTTTGAACATTCTTTGGTATTACCCTTCTTTGGGACTTCTTTTCCAGTCCTGTGGCCATTGCTGAGTTTTCCATATTTGCTGGCATACTGAGTGCAGCATTATCACAGCATCATCTTTTAGGATTTGAAATAGCTCAACTGGAATTCCATCACCTCCACTAGCTTTGTTCATAGTGATGCTTCCTAAGGTCCATTTGACTTCGCATTCCAGAATGTCTGCCTCTGGCTGAGTCATCACACCATCGTGGTTATCTGGGTCATGATCTTTTTGTATAGTTCTGTGTTAATCTTGCCACTTCTTCTTAGTATCTTCTGCTTCTGTTAGGTCTCTACCATTTCTGTCCTTTATTGTGCCCATCTTTGCATGAAATGTTCCCTTGGTATCTTTAATTTTTCTTGAAGAGATCTCTAGTCTTCCCATTCTATTGTTTTTCTCCATTTCTTTGCACTGATCACTGAGGAAGGCTTTATCTCTCCTTGCTATTCTTTGGAACTCTGCATTCACTTGGGTACATCTTTTCTTTTCTCCTTTGCCTTTAGCTTCTCTTTTCTCAGCTATTTGTAAGGCCTCCTATGACAATAATTTTGCCTTTTTGAATTTATTTTTCTTAGGGATCGTCTTGATCTCTGCCTCCTGTATCTCTGCCTCCTGTATAATCATGAACGTCCATCCATAGTTCTGCAGGTACTCTATCAGATCTAATCCTTTGAATCTATTTTTCACTTCACTGTATAATCATAAGGTATTTGATTTAGGTCATACTGAATGACCTAGTGGTTTTCCCCTGTTTTCTTCAATTTAGATCTAAATTTTGCAAAAAGGAGTTCATGGTCTGAGCCACAAACATCTCCTGGTCTTGTTGTTGCTAACTGTATAGAGCTTTTTCACCTTTGGCTGCAAAGAATATAATAAATATCATTTCAGTATTGACTATCTGGTGATATCCATGTGTAGAGTCATCTCTCATTTTGCAGGAAGAGGGCGTCTGCTATGACCAGTGCATTCTCTCTCTTGGCAAAACAGTGTATACAGATAAATAAGATATTTAGATATAGAGATAGATGGAGATAACTTTCCTTTTCTCAATATTCTCTAGTATGGGAAAAATTTGCAAGCCATGACTTTGCTTAAAGATTCCTTAGTAAAAACAACAATCAAAACAAATAGGCAAAAATCTATCTCACTCAAAATATGTCTACTGTTATTTAGAATAGAATTAGCATTTTATCTTGAACCTTTAGTTCAAGTAAGGGTTTTCTTAGTAGCAGTTTGACTTCCATGACACTTATATATTTTAAGTGTAGAAAGTATAAAATATTGTATATCACATTTAATATTTCAGTTTTTTTACATTTTTATTTTATTTTGGAATAGAATTGATTAACAATGTTGTCTTAGTTACAGGTATATAGCAAAGTGGTTCAGTTATATATCTATTATTTTTCAAATTCTTTTCCCATTTATATTATTACAGAGTATTGAGCAGAGTTCCCTGTGCTACACAGTAGGTTCTTGTTGGTTATCTATTTTAAATATACATTGTGTACATGTCAATCCCAAACTCCCAATCTGTCCTCTCACTCTTAATATTTTAGTTTTAATATGCATTTTTCTGGTACTCTTAATTCATTGCATCAAACAGGATGATGTGTGTGAGCAGGCTGTAAATGAGTCATATTAAAAATAAATATCAAACCTAATCACCCTTGGGAATGTAGCTCTGCAGAACATCCCAGTATTCCAAATCAGATCAACCTGTCTCCCTTTTATATTGAAATTATAGTAATGTTAGTTTAAGTACAGGTAAGCTCTGAAGATATGAAACTTTTCAGAAAGCCTATAAACTGAATTCCAGATTTCTGTCCCAGAGAAGAAACTTTACTGAGATTCTGTTATCTACGAAATTTCTACATTAATAATTTGAATACTGTTACAATGAGAAGAAAAAAGAGTCAAAAATTATCAATCTGAAAAAAAAGTAAAAGCACATTAATTGGCTGGATAGCATATTTATGGCTAATTATTTTGTAGGTCCTTTATTTAATACCAAAATGGACAATGAGGGACTACAGTCAGAGAAATAGGTGTCATTATTTTCCTAATGCAATGGGCTTTAAATCTTGGGGAGAGTAATTAAGGCTCCTGTATCTACCCATATTTCTTAGCAATCAGTTATTGTTATTCAGTCACTCAGTTGTGTCTGACTCTTTGGGACCCCATGAACTGCAGCACATCAGGCTTCCCTGTCCTTTACTGTCTCTTGTAGTTCACTCAAATTCATATCTACTGAGTCAGTGATGCCATCCACCCATCCAATCCTCTGCCACCCCATTCTCCTCTGGCCCTCATCTTTCCCAGCATCAGAGTCTTTTCCAATGAGTTGGCTCCTTGCATCAGGTGGACTGAGTATTCTGACTTAAAGTGTGATATTCTTTTATTCACCACATATTTAATGGGCGCATACTTTTACCAAAATAGTCTTATTGTATAAGGATAAAGGATCACAGTAGATTGAAAGAGACCCAAAATGATTAGAACACAAATTTTACAAAGTTTGTAACATAACATCACAACAGAAACACTGCAAATATGTTTGTGATGTGTTTGGGGAGTACTGAAGACACAGCAATTAACTGTATGCAGGAGGCAGAAAAGACTCCCCAGAAGAGCTGACATTGAAGTTTGATCTTGCAATATGGCAATGTTGTGCTGATTGTAAACTGCAATACAATTTTGATAAATATGAGATTGATTCCTCATTTAGAGCAATGTATGTCAAAATAGTAAAATTCATTTTAATTTATGGCCCAAACATTACCACTTATATACATCAAATGCAAATCTGACACCACTGCCTCCCACCATTTCTTTCTTCCCATCCCGGTTGAATTCATTGTAGTCAGGTTTCTGTTCCTACACCTCAGTAAAACTCTGTGTCATAAGTGATCTTCATGTTGCTAAATCCAAATGTAATCTCTCAGTCCTTGTCTTCTTGACCTAGTTAAGTCGCTCAGTCAGTGTCCATAGATTCTACGATCCCGTAGACTTTCCATGGAACTCTCCAGGCCAGAATACTAAGTGGATACTCTTTCCCTTCTCCAGGGGATCTTCCCAACACAGGAATCAAACCGACCCAGGTTTCTTGCATTGCAGGCGGATTCTTTATCAACTGAGCTATCAGGGAAGCCTGCTTATTCCTTCTTAAAAATATTTTAAAAATTATTTTCAATATTCAGCTTCCATAAAACCACATGTGTCTTCTTTTAACTACTCCTTTTCAGATTCCTCCTTTTCTTACAAACGAGGGTACATTCTTCAAACTGCTTCTTTTTCTGCTTCACTCAATACTAGGAGATATTATTTAATCTCTCAGCTTTAAGTGGTCTCTGTATGCTGCTCCATATCTGTTATCTCTAGCTGAAAAGTGAGCACCAAATTCAAGACTGATGTACCCAACCACACACTCAGTAGCTCCGGGGTCAAGGAAACATCCACACCTAAAGGTGTTCAATCCGATCTTTGCATATTTCCCTATAAACTAGACCCTCCTGCTGTCATCCTCATCTCAGGAAATGGGATTCCATTCTTTCAGCTGTTTGAACCATAAAATTTCAAGTCATCTTTGACATCTTTCTCTTAGATGCCACATCTGGTTCATCATTAAGTTCTGTCAACTCTAACTTCAAAATACATCTAGAACATGGTGACTTCTCTTCGCTCCCCTGGTCTCACCCACATGGCTGCTTGCCTGGATTTTCATAGTAGGCTTTGAACTGGTCACTCTTATTCTAGTCTAGGCTTCTTCACTCTATTTCAATATTGGAATCATAGCAAGCCTGTCAGATCTGCTAAAAACCCTCTCATACCTCTCATATTTCTCCATGTTACTGAGTACAGCCAAAATTTTTGCTATGAATCTCAAAGTCCTATGTTATCCAATATTTCATTTTCCCTGTGCTATAATTCCCTTTAACTCATCCCCATATTCATTCAACTCCAGTTACACTAGCCTTCATAGTGTTTTCAAAGAGCCCAAACCTGCTCCCACTTCCGGTATCCACATGAGCTCTTCCTTCCACCTGGAATGAACTTCCCCGCAGATCAGCATGGATTGATCCACACTTTTCTTTAGTGGAAACAAAAAGAGAGAGAGAGAATGAAAGTCACTCAGTCATGTCTAACTCTGTGATTCCATGAACTGTAGCCTGTCAGGTTTCTCTGTCCATGGAATTCTCCAGGCAAGAGTACTGGAGTGAGTTCCCAATTCCTTCTCCAGGGGATTTTTCCAACCCAGGTATTGAACCTGGGTCTCCTGCATTACAGGCAGATTCTTTACCGTGTGAGCTACCAGGGAAGCCACTTTCCTTTAGGTCATTCCTCAACTTCACCTTTTCAGTAAAATCTTACTTTTTCTAAAAGTGTAATTTCCATCATAATTATTTCTATCCCAGTTTGTTTTCATTTTCTCTTTTAGCACTTGTAACTGTCACTATGTAATTTACTCATTTATCTTTTTTTTTGTCTTTCCCAACAGAGTATGCTTCATTATGACAGAGAAATTTTTATGTTTTTTTTTCACTATATCTCTAATATTTAGAAGCAGTGTCTGACACATAATAGATGTCCAATAGATGCTTGTTAAATAAATATGTGTATATAGCAAAGATTCAGGATTATAGAAATAAGAATCGGTACTGAGTATTTATTCTTCTGTGCTGTGAAAGTTACTAAGAAAGAAGTATGCGTATGTATGTTGTTGTTTAGTTGCTAAGCCATGTCTAACTTTGTGACCCATGGCTGCAGCCCACCAGTCTCCTCTGTCCATGGCGTTTCCCAGGCAAGAATACTGGAGTGGCTTCCCATTTCCTTCTCCAGCAGATTGTCTTGACCCAGGGATTGAACTTGTGTCTCTTTAATTGGCAGGCAGATTCTTTACCACTTAGTCACCATATTTTCTGCTAAATTAGAGGCCCTGTCAACTGGGAGGAGTGTGAGAGCAATACATCAGGTCTGAACCCCTGTCCCAAAGTCTACACTGATTTCTTCCCAGGCCAGAATTCCAGCTAAAAGTTGAGGTGAGGTGGTGACAGTTCTAACGCTGAACTTTAACAAATATTGGCATTCCTTTCATGAAAGAATGTTTCCCAACTTTTACTCTATTTTCTCTAAAAACTTATCCAATTTTAACCCTGGCCAAAGACTCGTTTTATTTGGCTTGATGTTTCTAATTGGGATTATTCTCTCCACTGAAGGATTTGCAAATATATACATGGTCAACCTTGTGCATAATATTGTGATTTTGCCACCTCATGTTCTCTTAGCTTCCAGAAATTCATACAAAATATTTCCACCAGAATATATAAAATTAACTCCCTTGGCTTTCAAACAATTTCAATTAAAATCAGCAACACACTATGCTAGATTTCTTAATCTTAAAAATTACTATTTTCAGTGGAATTTTTAAAAGTTATCTATCTCGACTGGTATTTTTACTTTAGATGCCCTAACTTATATAATGGCAACCCACTCCAGTATTCTTGCCTGGAGAATCCCATGGACAGAGGAGCCTGGCACGCTACAGTCCATGGGGTCGCAAGAGTCGGATATGACATAGCGACTAAACCACCACCACACCAACTTATATAGCAGAGAAAAGTTGAGATCTCAGTCATTTATCTCGACTGAAATTTACTTTTCATTTATGTCAAAACCAAGTATATAACAGCACACCTGAGGTGACAGGTACTTTCTTCCATGGAGGTATTCAAGGACCAGCTGATGAAGCCTCCACGATCTTCCACATTCAACTTTACTTAGTTTAGTTGCTCAGTCGTGTCCAACTCTTTATGACCCCATGGCCTGCAGCATGCCAGGCCTCCCAGTCCATCACCAGCTCGCAGAGTTTACTCAGACTCATGTCCATCGAGTCAGTGATGCCATCCAACCATCTCATCCTGTCATACCCTTCTAGTCCTGCCTTCAATCTTTCCCAGCATCAGGGTCTTTTCAAATAAGTCAGCACTTCATATCAGGTGGCCAAAGTATTGGCGTTTCAGCTTCAACATCAGTCCTTCCAATGAACACTCAGGACTGATCTTCTTTAGGATGAACTGGTTGAATCTCCTTGCAGTTCAAGGGACTCTTAAGAGGCTTCTCCAACACCACAGTTCGAAAGCATCAATTCTTCAGCACTCAGTTTTCTTTATAGTCCAACTCTCACATCCATACATGACTACTGAAAAAACCATAGCTTTGACTAGACAGACCTAACAAGTAGAGTCCATAAAATATACACAAATGATCATTTCTCAAGTATTTGAAATATTTTTCTCTATTTATATTTTATAAATCTCTCTGCCACTTTAAAAATATTTTTATTGATAGGGAGCTTAAATCACCATCTTATTTTGACCACCAATTTTCCACCCAGAATAAGTAAATGAGTTTCCATTAATTTAATGTTAAAATTAATGTTACTGTTGAAGCCTGCCTTGAGAATTTTGAGCATTACTTTACCAGCATGTAAGATGAGTGCAACTGTGCAGTATTTGAGCATTCTTTGGCATTGCCTTTCTTTGGGACTGAGATGAAAACTGATCTTTTCCAGTCCTGTGGCCAATGCTCAGTTTTCCAAATTTGCTGGCATGTTGAGTACAGCATTTTCACAGCATCATCTTTTAGGATCCGAAGTAGTTCAACTGGAATTCCTTCACCTCCACTAGCTTTGTTGATAGTGATGCTTCCTGAGGCCCACTTGACTTTGCATTCCAGGATTTCTGGCTCTAGCTGAGTGATCACACCCTCACAGTTATCTGGGTCATGAAGATCTTTTTTGTATAGTTCTGTGTAATCTTGCCACTTTTTCTTAGTATCTTCTGCTTCTGTTAGGTCCCTACCATTTCTGTCCTTTATTGTGCCCATCTTTGCATGAAATGTTTCCTTGGTATCTCTAATTTTCTTGACAAGATCTCTAGTCTTTCCCATTCTATTGTTTTCCTCTATTTCTTTGAGCTGATCACTGAGGAAGGCTTTCTTATCCCTCCTTGCTGTTCTTTGGAACTGTGCATTCACTTGGGTATATCTTTCCTTTTCTCCTTTGCCTTTAGCTTCTCTTCTTTTCTCAGCTATTTGTAAGGCCTCCTCAGACAACCATTTTGCTTTTTTGCATTTCTTTTTCTTGGGGATGGTCTTGATCCCTGTCACCTGTACAGTGTCATGAACCTCCATCCATAGGTCTTCAGGCACCCTGACTATCAGGTCTAATCCCTTGAATCCATTTCTCACCTCCACTGTATAATCATAAGGGATTTGATTTAGGTCATACCTGAATGGTCTAGTGATTTTCCCTACTTTCTTCAATTTAAGTCTGAATTTGGCAATAAGAGGTTCATGACTTCAGCCACAGTCAGTTCCTGGTCCTATTTTTGCTGACTGAATAGAGCTTCTCCATCTTTGGCTGCAAAGAATATAATCAGATTTTGATATTGACCATCCAGTGATGTCCATATGTACAGTCTTCTCTTGTGTTGTTGGAAGAGGGTGTTTGCTATGACCAGTACATTCTCTTGGCAAAACTCTGTTAGCATTTTCCCTGCTTCATACTGTACTCCAAGGCCAAACTTGCTTGTTACTCCAGGTATTTCTTGACTTCCTACTTTTGCATTCCAGTACCCTATAATAAAAAGGACATCTTTTGGGGGTCTTAGTTCTAGACGGTCTTGTAGGTCTTCATAGAACCATTCAATTTCAGCCTCTTCAGCATACTGGTCAGGGCATAGACTTGAATTACTGTGATATTGAATGGTTTGCCTTAGAAACGAGCAGAGATTATTCTGTCATTTTTGAGATTGCAACCAAGTTCTCTTTTGTTGACTCTTCAGACTCTTTTGTTGACTATGATGGCTACTTCATTTCTTCTAAGGGATTCTTGCCCACAGTAGTAGATATAATGGTCCTCTGAGTTAAAGTCACCCATTCCAGTCCATTTTAGTTGGCTAGTTGGCATTCAATATCCAGCTGCCAGGCAAAGGAGAGAAAGTGTGGAGGAGCATACAGGGAGTTTTTATAAGGTAGGCTTAGACATGACATAAATCATATCTACATTGCATCAGCCAGCACTCAGACTTCCAGCTTCTTCCTATGGAAAGAGAGTCTGGAAAACCAGTACCAAAGAAAAAAGGGAAACTGATTTTTTAAATTTAGCCAGTCTCTGCCACAATCTCCTCTGTTGGTCACTAATATCCATTTTCCCTTTTGCTCCCACATATAGAACTAATTCATCCACTCTCCTAAAATCCTATAGTCATTGGATTCAGGTTGATGTCTAGTATCTTCTAGTGATATTAATACAAAAGCTCTCCATTAAATTCAAATGTGACTTTTATGAATATAAAATAACATATTTCCATCTTAAACTCCCCAAACCATATACATACCCACTTTACTAAGGTGGTGAAAATAAAATTTTCCATTCAGAAAAGGAAAATAGTGACTATGGCAAGAATTTATCAGTTCAGTTCAGTCACTTAGTTGTTTCCGACTCTTTGTGACTCTATGGATTGTAGTATGCCAGGCTTCCCTGTCCTTCAACAAGTCCTGGAGATTGCCCAAACTCATGTCCATCGAGTCAGTGATGTCATCCAACCATCTCATTCTCTGTTGTCCCCTTCTCCCCCTGCCTTCAATCTTTCCCAGCATCAGGATATTTTCCAGTGAGTCGGTTCTTTGCATCATGTGGCCAAAGTATTGCAGTTTCAGCTTAGTATCAGTCCTTCCAAAGAATGTTCAGGATTGATTTCCTTTAGGATTGACTGGTTGGATCTCCTTTTAGTCCAAGGGACTCTCAAGAGTCTTCTCCAACACCACAGTTCAAAAGTATCAATTCAGTATCATGCATTGAACCTGGATGCTTGGGGCTGGTGCACTGAGATGACCCAGAAGGATGGTATGGGGAGAGAGGAGGAGGGAGGTTCAGGATGGGGAACATGTGTATACCTGTGGCAGATTCATGTTGATGTATGGCAAAACCAATACAATATTGTAAAGTAATTAACCTCCAATTAAAATAAATAAATTTATATTTTTAAAAAGTAGCAATTCTTCAGTGCTCAGCTTTCTTTATAATCCAGCTCTCACATCCATTTGGAGAAGGCAATGGTACCCCACTCCAGTACTCTTGCCTGGAAAATCCCATGGATGGAGGAGCCTGGTGGGCTGCAGTCCATGAGGTTGCAAAGAGTCAGACACGACTGAGCAACTTCACTTTCACTTTTCACTTTCATGCATTGGAGAAGGAAATGACAACCCACTCCAGTGTTCTTGCCTGGAGAAAGCCAGGGATAGGGGAGCCTGGTGGGTTGCCATCTATGGAGTCACACAGAGTCGGACATGACTGAAGCGACTTAGCAGCAGCATATCCATTCATGACTACTGGAAAAACCATAGCTTTGACTAAAAGGACCTTTGTTGGCAAAGTAACATTGCTGCTTTTAATATGCTGTCTAGGTTGGTCATAGCTTTTCTTCCAAGGAGCAAGTGTCTTTTAATTTCATGGCTGCAGTCATCATCTGGAGTAATTTTGGAGCCCAAGAAAATAAAGCCTTCACTGTCTCTACTGTTTCCCCAAAGTGATGGGACCAGATGCCATGATCTTCCCTTTTTGAGTGTTGAGCTTTAAGCCAGCTTTTTCACTCTCCTCTTTCACTTTCATCAAGAGGCTCTTTAGTTCTTCTTCACTTTCTGCCATAAGGGTGGTGTCATCCACGTATCTGAGGTTATTGATATTTTTCCTGGAAATCTTGATTCCACTTGTGCTTCATCCAGCCGAGCATTTCATATGATGTACTCTACATATAAGTTAAACAAACAGGGTGACAATAGACAGCCTTGACATACTCCTTTCCCAACTGGGAATCAGTCTATTGTTCCATATCCAGTTCTAACTGTTCCTTCTTGATCTGCATACAGATTTCTCAGAAAGCAGTTAAAGTAGTCTGGTATTCCCATTTCTTGAAGAATTTTCCACAGTTTGTTGTGATCTACACAGTCAAAAGCTTTGGTGTAATTAATAAAGCAGAAATAAATATTTTTCTGGAATTCTCTTGCTTTTTCTATGATCCAGCTGTTGATGGCAATTTGATCTCTGGCTCTTCCCCCTTTTCTAAATACAGCCTGAATATTTAGAATTCACGGTTCATATACTGCTGAAGCATGGCTTGGAGAATTTGGGGAATTACTTTGCTAGCATGTAGATGAGTGCAATTGTGTGGTAGTTTGCTTTTCTTTGGGATTGGATATGAAAACAGGTCTTTTCCTGTCCTGTGATCCCCAAATTTGCTGGCATACTGAGTGCAGCACTTTCACAGCATCATCTTTTAGTAGTTCAACTGGAATTCCATCACCTCCACTAGCTTTGTTCATAGTGATGCTTTCTAAGGCCCACTTGCCCTCACATTCCAGGATGTCTGGTTCTAGGTGAGTGATCACACCATCGCAGTTATCTGGGTTATGAAGATCTTTTGTATAGCTCTTCTGTGTAATCTTGCCATCTCTTCTTAATATCATCTGCTTCTGTTAGGTCCATACCATTTCTATCTTTTTTGTGCCCATCTTTGCATGAAATGTTTCCTTGGTATCTCTAATTTTCTTGAAGAGTTATCTAGTCTTTCCTATTCTATCATTTTCCTCTATTTCTTCACACTGATCCATGAGGAAGGCTATCTTATTTCTCCTTGCTTTTCTATGGAACTCTGCATTCAGTTGGGTATACCTTTCCTTTTCTCCTTTGCCTTTAGCTTCCACTCACCTAAAGTCCTATCCAGTCATTTCATTCAGCTTGATGTCTAGTATCTTCTAGTGTTGTTAATTAAAAAAATACAAAATATTAATACAAGTCCTTGCCTTAGAAGATAAAGGCAAGAATTCATGAATCCCTGCAAAGCAGACATTTTGAACAGCCCCTACACATGAGGAGATGCACATTGCCTGAAAAGGCTTGGAGTTTAATTTCTGGGAACATCTCCTTTATCCATTTTTTCCCCTGGTTCCTTCCTCCATCTTTTGAAAAATCCCTGATCATAGCCACACCTGACATTGATGTGAGATCAGGCCCTTCATTGGGGCTGCAGAAGATTTGGAAACCTGATTCTTGCTTTAGTGAGAAGGCCACATTCTTAATCTGATATTTATCATAGGCCATTAGATTGTCTAAAGATATTTCAATTTAATTTCCTATTTTTGTAAATATAATGGCAGCTTTTTCCCCATCCCTTTAAACTCCCAAATTTCTGTGCTTTCTTAATTTTCTTTGACTTCTTGATCCAGGCCTGGAAGTAGGATATATCATTTCCATTCATAATCTATGGGCCAGTGAGCCAGATGTCAGTCATGTGGCCCTACCCAACTTCAAGCAAAGCTTAGGAATGAAGTTTAATTGAGGACTCAGCAGAAAGAAAACCAATTTTGTAAGCAGACATCTGATTTCTGCAATAACTATTTAATTTAAAGGAGTGTAATAGTTTGGAGGGTAAAGATTTTTGTTTTCTTTTGTTTTAAAATTTCCTGATAGACAATAATGACAAGAAAGTCTTAGAACTTCTGCGAAATACATTGTAATGTTCCCGAGGATTCCTGTTCTGCAAACTTTTGCTCTAATAGTAATAGCTTGATTTTTTAAATTGAAAAATACAACACATATAGTATAGTTTTGAAGTAATAAAAGACGCATTCTGCCCTGTTTTTCTTTGGCTTGGTTTTAGAATCTTGTGCTTTGAGTCTGCTTCTTGTGTGTCTTCTCCACTATATTCTTAGTTCATGAAAGCCAGTTTTCATTGTTGTATACCCACCCATACTAATCTGGGGAGTTGTTCAAGACTCAGGGGAGTAGAAGAGAGTATGAATGCATTCTTATGAATTTTTAAGAAATCAACTAATAAATCATAATATCACTGTAATCAGCTGTCCCTAGTGAAATATTTAAGCATTAGAAGAAACATGTTTCCAAGACAGTATGAGTTATTCTTTGGTGAAAGTACAGATTCATCAAGTCAAATTATCTTTTTAATTTATGTATGAATGACTAGTGTGTGGAATTTTTTCATGCAGAAGTCCCAAGAACAATCTTAGGATGAGAAAAAAGGCTGCAGGGTGTTATTTCCAAGATAGGTTTTTCCCATTAAAGCATTATAGATTCTAGCTCCTTTTAGTAGTTTAGCTACAATTCATAACAGGGATAAAAATGTGAGCTTACTGGGAGACCCTGCAAACAAGTAGTTTTTTTTTTTTTTTTCCTTGTGAGCAGTAATTAAAGTATGAACAACCTAAATATCTCTAAATTTCCTTGATGGAGGCTTCTAGGACAAATCAACAAGTAGTAAAATTTGTCTAGGCTTCCCAGGTGGCGTTAATGGTAGAGAACCTCCTTGCCAATGAAGGAAACTTAAGAGACCCAGGTTCAATCCTTTCATTGGGAAGATCCTCTGGAATAGGAAACAGCAACCCATTCCAGTACTCTTGCCTGGAGAAGCCTATGGACAGAGGAACCAGGTAGGCTATGGTCCATAGGGTTGCAAAGAGTCAGACACAACTGAAGCAACTTAGCTCTTTAAAAATAATAACTTAGACAATTACCTCTAGCTTTCACCTCTAATTATCATTTTATTTTCATCATCATTTGTTTTAATCTCTAGTAGATGACCTGTGTAAAGGTAAGGCTTGACTTCATTGTGAATCACTTTCAAGGTTATTGACACCTTGTTATAGACTGAAAGAGCCTGTCCCTTCAAAATGCATATTGAGCTGAATCCTAATCCCCAATATGATGGTATTATGTGAGATGATTAGATCATGGGAGTGGAACTTTGATAAATGAGATACATTGGGGTTCCCAAGTGGCACCAGTCATAAAGAACTCTCCTGCAAATGCAGGAGATGCATAAGAGATGCTGGTTTGATCCCTGGGTAGGGAAGATCCCCTGGAGGAGGGCATTGCAACACATTCCAGTATTCTTGCCTGGAGAATCCCATGGACAGAGGAACCTGGTAGGCTATAGTCCATAGGGTCACAAAGAGTTGGATATGACTGAAATGACTTAGCACACAAGCACATGGCCTACTAAAGAAACCACAGAGAGCTGTCTTGCCTCTTCTGATAAGAGAAGACACAGCTAGAAAACTAGTCTGTGAACCAGAAGGCAGCAAGATCTCAGCACCTTAATACAAGAGTTTTCAATCTCCAAAACTGTGAGCCATAAATGATGTTTGTATCAGACACCCAGTCTATAACTATGTACACCCATATGAGCAAGGGTTTTGTCTGTAGACAGCTTCCTTGTGATTCCATTCTTCTGGAATCGCAAGGAAGGCCTCTTTGGTATTGATGTGAAGACTCTACTTTTCATGCTTCTGCCCTCATGGAAAACACACATTTGCTTTCTCAACTACTCAGGGAGTTATATTTTCTCTTCATTTTTCTCAGAATAGCCAAAGAGTCAGTATTCTTTAATGTATATATTTATAATGTCTACTAGAAGCACTGCAACAAATTTCTATCACCACATTACAAATTGGATAAAGTTTTACAGCATCTTAATTCAGTAATTTGTCTTGCTAAATATGAAAAAGTGAAGAGTTTTATTTCCTTTGACTAACATGAACTTGGGAACTGGAGTCAAGTTTTTTTATATTTTCCTTTGATTCATTAAAGCTTGAATTCTATCATCCATTTAATTTTATCCTCATTATACATTTTATTTTTACTAGTTACCACAGACTTAATGATTCTAAATATATAGTCTGTCAGCTCAGGACATCTGCAATAAGCATTTTTTTAAACCTTGATTATGGTACATAAAACCTTTAGAGAATTACACAAAGCCTATACTATTCATTCCATTTTTAATTCATCCCTTCAAATTAACGGTTTCTATTAATTAGACAACAAAAACTGAAAAGGGAAAAATTGAAGGTGCAGCATTTTTCATCTAAAGGTACACTGCTGTAAGAGATGTTAAACAGTTGAGCTAGATTTTAATGAATTCTGAGGTAAGTTTTAATTAGGGTTGACATATGAACTGAATAGTTCTACAGTACCCTATACATGAAGGGTTCTTTTAAAAACTAAAACCTAGAATTTTTATATGTAATTAGTGTTACAAATGAAAAGGTATGAATGGCACATTTTTGGTGCCAGGAGAATATTAATTCAGACCTCATTCCTAATAAGTGTCTAGTTCACACTGGCCATTTGCTAACTGTGCCATATCTCATGAAAGTTAACATTTGGACATTTAGTCCCTGAACAAAAAAATATAAGGACATTAAACTTCTGCTGCTGTTTAGTTGCTCAGTCATGTCTGACTCTTTGGAACACCATGGACTGTAGACCTCCAGGCTCCTCTGTCTATGGGATTTCCCAGGCAAGGATACTGGAGTGGGTTGTCATTTCCTTCTCCAGGGGATCTTCTCGACCCAGGGATTGAACCCAAGGATCCTGTCTTGCCAGTGGATTCTTTACCACTGAGCCACCTGGGAAGCCCCCAAGGACCGTATCTGTTGTTATTGTGCTTGTAATTTCCTTAATTAATTTAACTCTAGATCTACATGATTTTTTTTTATTAAAGTTATTTATTTTTTAAATTACAATACTGTATTTGTTTTGCCATACATTGACACGAATCAGCCATAGGTGAACACAATCTCCCTGTTGTTCTTTAAAATATTCCACACATGCCAATTGGCAGATCCAGTCTAATCTGAAAGATGGTGAATTTCAACAACCACACAGTTCAGGTAAACTTAATAGACAGTAATGCTACAAATGTACCAACTGTGCCAACTTCTATTAGAGCACATGTCTTGTTAGTTAGCCAACAAATAAATGACTCACTTTAAAGGAGAAATTTATCTGGCCTACTGGACAGTGAGGTAGAATTCCTGTAACTCATCTAATTCAGTACTGAAGAGACAGAATGAGGTTATTTTAAAATACTGCTCTACCCCTACACCTTTAGAAAGTATTCAGACAAACATCAAAACTGCTTTCAAGGTCACCTAATGATTTTATGTCACTGAAAGTCACAAAATATGGTTCTTGACAAAAATTGTTTTTAATTCCTATCAAAATTAACAACTTGAAAAGTACATGCAAAAGTATCTTGCTAAAGTAATTAATAAAAGATCTCCTGGCAGACTTTATGATAGTGACAAAAATGTGACCTAGAAGAGTTTCAAGTCAGTTTTAAGAAACTATAGATTAGATTAAAATATCACCAGAAACATCATTATCAACATCAGTATTATAATACAGATAGTAATATACATAGGGCTTACCTGATAGTTGGTAAAGAATCCACCTGCAATGCAGGAGACCCTGGACTTCTGGGTTGGGAAGATCTGCTGGAGAAGGGATAGGCTACCCACTCCAGTGTTCTTGGGCTTCCCTTGTGGCTCAGTTGGTAAAGAATCTGCCTGCAATGCCAGAGACCTGGGTTCCATCCCTGGGTTGAGAAGATCCCCTGGAGAAAGCAAAGGATACCCACTCTGGTATTCTGGCCTAGAGAATTTCATGGACTGCCCCCATAAGTAGGACACAACTGAGCAGCTTTCACTTTCATTCTTTGAGCTACACCACTTCATGGGCACTATAAAAAAAAAAAAAAAGATCCTGTCCTATTGAAACAAATCAGGCTATGGTTAGTATTAATCTATATCAAGGGTCAGTACACTTTTTCTCTGAAGAGTCAAACAGTAAACATTCTAGGCAAAAGCTGTGTTGCAACTATTCGACTTTGACATTGTAGCATGAGAGCAGCCATAGGCCATAGATAAATGATTTGATGTGACCTGTTTCAATAAAACTTTATTTATGTACACAAATTACTCTGCATAACTTTTGCTTGTAATATATTCTTCTCTTGATTTTTTTCTAACCATTAAAAATTTAAAAATCATTCTTAATCTGTGGTCTGTTCAGAAACAGGTGGTACCCTGGATTTGGTCCATGGAACAAGATTTGATCTATGGGACATAGCTTTCCTGGTACAGGCTCACTTTATATCTATTGACCCAACCTAATTATCGTTTCCCCTTTCAATCTCATAGTTTTTGTTATAAACAATAAATTATATGGTCACCCTAGCTACAGTGAAAATTTATACAAATTGTATGGTCACCCTAGCTACAGTGACAGAGAAGACAATGGCACCCTACTCCAGCACTCTTGCCTGGGAAATCCCATGGACAGAGGAGCCTGGTAGGCTGCAGTCCTTGGGATCGCTAAGAGTCGGACACGACTGAGAGACTTCACTTTCACTTTTCACTTTTATGCATTGGAGAAGGAAATGGCAACCTGCTCCAGTGTTCTTGCCTGGAGAATCCCAGCAACAGGGGAGCCTGGTGGGTTGCCATCTATGGGGTCGCACAGAGTCAGACACAACTAAAGTGACTTAGCAACAGCAGCAGCAGCAGCTACAGTGAACATTTATCCAAACAAAACTCAATGAGACATGCAAGATACCAGTTTTACAGCAGACATACATATGTAAAAAAAAATTTACCTATAAATATCAATAAATCAGCATTATTAAAAGTAAATGTTATTTGATATCTGACTTACATTTGAAGTGTACATTTGAAGGCATAGTTGAGTAAATAAATGAAAGTATTAGACAGCTAAAGAAAGGATCCACAGTCTGAGATTACTATATACCACAGATAATAGTCCTATCTGAAAGGAGCTGAAGGGATATTCAGAACAAGGAGAAATGAAACATAAATTAAGCCAGACTTCTATTTTTATATTGATAGAATATTATTTATAAACACCATGTTCTGACACAGATCAAGCAGTCCTATTCAATATTGAAAAGCATCACTATACATAAGGTAAAATTTGCCATGTTAGGCTAACAAAATAAAATTTTTGGCCTGAAAGTTTTTCATGAATTAAATGAGTTAAAAATAAAATATTTAATAAACATAACAGATAAGTAACAGAAATTAAGCTGTTTTGAAAGTCGTACACATCAAGAGTATTGTCTCCTCAGGACTGCATAATTAGTCCAACTTTGATTTTTATAATAATCAGTTCGGTTAAGTTGCTAATCATGTCCGACTCTTTGCGACCCCATGAATTGCAGCACGCCAGGCCTCCCCGTCCATCACCATCTCCCGGTAATCATCAATACTATATAAATAATATTTCTTCCAGTCTCAATAATCTGTAATTATATTTGCGGGTTTGACTCAAAGTACTACTGAATTTTCCATAGAAAGGTTTTTCATTTGTCACTAAAAATGACTAATAATAATGACAACATATGACAACACCAATAATGACAACAAGCTTCAGGCTGACAGCCATAATCTCATCAGGAGGATGCACAGTTTAAAGAACCTATTTTTTTTTTCTTCCAGATCAAAGGTTAAAATGTACCATAGCAGATAAAAGCAATACTTTGTGCCTGAGAAGACAAGAAATAATAGCCATACTTTAAGGAAAAGCATGCTCTGTGGCCTTGGAACCTATACTAAAAACTCATGGGCAACCCCAAGGGGTATCATGAAAACTCCATAATTTACCCTTCCTCCCTGGTGTTCAGACCAGTATAACTCTCTGTAAAGTAGTTTACTGTTAATAATAACAACAACAAAAATGTCTTAGTTTCACTCCCACATTCTTTATTTTATTATTTTTTCTCTTCACAGTAACAACAGGCTCCACTGATTTATACCATATTGAAAACAGTCTGAAGAACCCAGCATAATTCAAAATCATCAAATACCAAGTAGATTAAAAACCAGAGCTCCTTTTACAGACAACATTCCATTAATTCTATGACTTTATCATCTTCTGATGCTAATTTACCCTATGTTTTAAGAAAAAGATTATTAACAACAATGGAACTAATCACATTTGCCTTCATATAATTATCATATTATGAAGAAAAGACAGATAAAAATATAAACGGACAAAACAATAAAAGAAAATTACAGTAAATGAGTGAGATTTATAACAATAAAAAAGACATGGAAAGAATGTGTAGGGCACAAAAATAGTATCCAGATAACTCATGTGGCTCAGTGGTAAAGAATCAATCTACCAACTCAAGAGACACAAGAGACACAAGTTCCATCCCTGGGAAGGGAAAGATCTCCTGGAGTAGGAAATGGCAACCCACTCCAGCATTCTTGCCTGGAGAATTTCATGAACAGAGGAGCCTGGCAGGCTAGAGTCCATGGGGTTGCAAAGAGTTGGACATGACTGAGTGACTGAGCACACACAACTCATTCCATAGCTGATAATAATTCACACTAAGATTACCATTTTGGCCACTTCAAATCTTTCTACATTCCACTGAAGTACCCAGATATTGATATCTAATCCCTACACAACAAAAGTTGCTCTTTCATTTATTTCCTAGTGTGATGAATAGCCATAGGAGATGCACTTGAAAAAGTGTTTTCACTAGAATCTAGCCTCAGTGAATCTTACTTCCTTCTTGGATGCAGTGTTAGGTGTTAAAAATATTTATACATGGCATCAGAAGGATTATACTCACAGCACTACCTACATAAGCAAATATCTTTTTGCATTTTTATTCCATAAAAAAATGACAGTTAAATTTAACATTAAAGTCAAGTTTAACAAATGAAAATTTCAAAGTTTACAATGCACATTTTTCATTAATAAAATTTTAGAACACATCTGTTTGATGACATATTGGAATATTTTTTCATAACAGTTCCAGTTATCAAAACAATGAATACTTTTTTTCTTGAAGTGCAAAGACTAAAAGTCTATGTTAGCTTAACAAGGACATACAAATCTATTATCTTTTTTGGAGTTCTTTAATTGCAAAAACGCATGATTCTTTTTTGAGCAAGAATTTGATTATCACATAACTTCAGATGAAAACATCTATAATAAGGTCAACTTATATAGAGTAATAATAGTTCATGTTTTTGTACATTTATCAAGGGCAAGCTATCTGCTACAGTTGCACACAATTCTCATATATTCCTCACAGTAAGCCTATAATATATTAAGGACTATTATTTTGTTCATCTGGCAGGTCAAGAATCAGAGGCACAAACAGATGAAATAATTTATTCATGAATAATGGGTGGAACTAGGTTTAAAACAAGGGGATCTAAATCCACTGTCAGTTGTTTTAACCATAACTCTATACTATGTTCCTGTATCTTATTTTTTAAATGATATGTTCAAAATCTTTTTCTTTTTCTTACTTTATTTTGCTTTACAATACTATATTAGTTTTGCCATACATTTACATGAATCAGCCACGGGTATACATGAGTTCCCAATCCTGACCCCCCTCCCACCTCACACCCCATATCATCTCTCTGGACCATCCCCGTGCATCATCCTCAAGCATCCTGTATCCTGTATCGAACATAGACTGGTGATTCATTTCTTACATGATAGTATACATGTTTCAAGGCCATTCTCCCAAATCATCCCACCCTCGCCCTCTCCCTCAGAGGCCAAAAGTCCATTCTATATATCTGTGTCTCTTTTGCAGTCTCGCATAGAGGGTTATCATTACCATCTTTCTAAATTCCATATATATGTATTAGTAATACTGTATTGGTGTTTTTCTTTCTGGCTTACTTCACTCTGTATAATAGGCTCCAGTTTCATCCATCACATTAGAACTAATTCAAATTTATTCTTTTTAAGGTCTGAGTAGTACTCCATTGTGTTTATGTACCGCAGCTTTCTTATCCATTCATCTGCTGATGGACATCTAGGTTGTTTCATGTCCTGGCTATTATAAACAGTGCTGCAATGAACATTGGGGTACACATGTCTCTTTCAGTTCTGGTTTCCTCAGTGTGTATGCCCAGCAGTGGGATTGCTGGGTCATAAGGCAGTTCTATTTGCAATTTTTAAAGGAATCTCCACACTGTTCTCCATAGTGGCTGTACTAGTTTGCATTCCCACCAGCAGTGTAAGAGGGTTCCCTTTTCTCCACACCCTCTCCAGCATTTATTGCTTGTAGACTTTTGGATCACTGTCATTCTGACTGTCATGAAATGGTACCTCATTGTAGTTTAGATTTGCATTTCTCTGATAATGAGTGATATTGAGCATCTTTTCATGTGTTTGTTAGCCATCCATATATCTTCTTTGGAGAAATGTCTATTTAGTTCTTTGGCCCATTTTTTTTATTGGGTCATTTATTTTTCTTGAATTGAGCTGCAGGAGTTGCTTGTATATTTTTGAGATTAGTTGTTTGTCAGTTGCTTCATTTGCTATTATTTTCTCCCATTCAGAAGGCTGTCTTTTCACCTTGCTTATAGTTTCCTTTGTTGTGCAGAAGGTTTTAAGTTAATTAGGTCTCATTTGTTTATTTTTGCTTTTATTTCCAGTATTCTGGGAGTTGGATCATAGAGGATCCTGCTGTGATTTATGTCGGAGAGTGTTTTGCCTATGTTCTCCTCTAGGAGTTTTATAGTTTCTGGTCTTACATTTAGATCTTTAATCCACTTTGAGTTATTTTTGTGTATGGTGTTAGAAAGTGATCTAGTTTCATTCTTTTACAAGTGGTTGACCAGTTTTCCCAGCACCACCTGTTAAAGAGACTGTCTTTAATCCATTGTATATTCTTGCCTCCTTTGTTGAAGATAAGGTGTCCATAGGTGTGTGGATTTATCTCTGAGCTTTCTATTTTGTTCCATTGATCTATATTTCTGTCTTTGTGCCAGTACCATACTGTCTTGATGACTGTGGCTTTGTAGTAGAGCCTGAAGTCAGGCAAGTTGATTCCTCCAGTTCCACTCTTCTTTCTCAAGATTGCTGTGGCTATTCGAGGTTTTTTGTATTTCCATACAAAACTTGAAATTATTTGTTCTAGTTCTGTGAAAAATACCACTGATAGCTTGATAGGGATTGCATTGAATCTGTAGATTGCTTTGGGTAGAATACTCATTTTCACTATATTGATTCTTCTGATCCATGAATGTGGTATATTTCTCCATCTATTAGTGTTTTTCTTTATTTCTTTCATCAGTGTTTTATAATTTTCTATATATAGGTCTTTAGTTTCTTTAGTAGATATATTCCTAAGTATTTTATTCTTTTCATTGCAATGGTGAATAGAATTTTTTTCCTTAATTTCTTTTTCTACTTTCTCATTATTAGTGTATAGGAATGCAAGGGATTTCTGAGTGTTGATTTTATATCCTGCAACTTCACTATATTCATTGATTAGCTCTAGTAATTTTCTGGTGGAGTCTTTAGGGTTTTCTATGTAGAGGATCATGTCATCTGCAAACAGTGAGAGTTTTCCTTCTTCTTTTCCAATTTGGATTCCTTTTATTTCTTTTTCTGCTCTGATTGCTGTGGTCAAAACTTCCAAAACTATGTTGAATAGTAGTGGTGAAAGTGGGCACCCTTGTCTTGTTCCTGACTTTAGGAGAAATGCTTTCAGTTTTTCACCATTGAGGATAATGTTTGCTGTGGGTTTGTCATATATAGCTTTTATTATGTTGAGGTATGTTCCTTCTATTCTTGCTTTCTGGAGAGTTTTTATCATAAATGAATGTTGAATTTTGTCAAAGGCCTTCTCTGCATCTACTGAAATATCATATGGCTTTTATTTTTCAATTTGTTAATGTGGTGAATTACATTGATTGATTTGTGGATATTGAAGAATCCTTGCATCCCTGGGATAAAGCCCACTTGGTCATGGTGTATGATCTTTTTAATGTGTTGTTGGATTCTGATTCTGATTGCTAGAATTTTGTTAAGGATTTTTGCATCTATATTCATCAGTGATATTGGCCTGTAGTTTTCTTTTTTGTGTGGCATCTTTGTCAGGTTTTGGTATTAGGGTGATGGTGGCCTCATAGAATGAGTTTGGAAGTTTACCTTCCTCTGCAATTTTCTGGAAGAGTTTGAGTCGGATAGGTGTTAGCTCTTCTCTAAATTTTTGGTAGAATTCAGCTGTGAAGCTGTCTGGACCTGAGCTTTTGTTTGCTGGAAGGTTTCTGATTACAGTTTCAATTTCTGTGCTTGTGATGGGTCTGTTAAAATTTTCTGTTTCTTCCTGGTTCAGTTTTGGAAAGTTGTACTTTTCTAAGAATTTGTCCATTTCTTCCACATTGTCCATTTTATTGGCATATAATTGCTGATAGTAGTCTCTTATGATCCTTTGTATTTCTGTGTTGTCTGTCGTGATCTCTCCATTTTCATTTCTAATTTTATTGATTTGATTTTTCTCCCTTAGTTTCTTGATGAGTCTGGCTACTGTTTTGTCAATTTTATTTATCCTTTCAAAGAATGAGCTTTTGGCTTTGTTGATTTTTGCTATGGTCTCTTTTGTTTCTTTTGCATTTATTTCTGCCCTAATTTTTAAGATTTATTTCCTTCTACTAACTCTGGGGTTCTCCATTTCTTCCTTTTCTAGTTGCTTTAGGTGTAGAGTTAGGTTATTTATTTGACTTTTTTCATGTTTCTTGAGGTATGACTGTATTGCTATGAGCTTTCCTCTTAGCACTGCTTTTATAGTGTCCCACAGATTTTGGGTTGTTGTGTTTTCATTTTCACTCATTTCTATGCATATTTTGATTTCTTTTTGATTTCTTCTGTAATTTGTTGGTTATTCGGAAGTGTGTTGTTCAGCCTCCATATGTTGCAATTTTTAATAGTTTTTCTCCTGTAATTGAGATCTAATCTTAATGTGTTATGATCAGAAAAGATGCTTGGAGTGATTTCATTTTTTTTGAATTTATCAAGGTTAAATTTATGGCCCAGAATGTGATCTATCCTGGAGAACATTCCGTGAGCACTTGAGAAAAAGGTGAAATTCATTGTTTTGGGATGAAATGTCCTATAGATATCAATTAAGTCTAACTGGTCTATTGCATCATTTAAAATTTGCATTTCTTTGTTAATTTTCTGTTTGGTTGATCTGTCCATAGGTGTGAGTGGGGTATTAAAGTCTCCCACTATTATTGTATTATTGTTAATTTCCCCTTTCATACTTATTAGCGTTTGTCTTACATATTGCGGTGCTCCTATGTTGGGTGCATATATATTTATAATTGTTATATCTTCTTCTTGGACTGATCCTTTAATCAATATGTAGTGGCCTTTGTCTCTTTTCACAGCCTTTGTTTTAAAGTCTACTTTATCAGATATGATAAAATAGACTTTTCTTTTCGTCTCTATTTGCGTGGAATATCTTTTTCCAGCCCTTCACTTTCAGTCCGTATGTGTCCCTTGTTTTGAGGTGGGTCTCTTGTAGACAGCATATATAGAGGTCTTGTTTTTGTATCCATTCAGCCAGTCTTTGCCTTTTGGTTGGGGCATTCAACCCATTTATGTTTAAGGTAATTATTGATAAGTATGGTCCTGTTGCCATTTACTTTATTGTTTTGGGTTTGGGTTTATATGCCCTTTTTGTGTTTCCTGTCTAGAGAATATCCTTTAGCATTTGTTGGAGAACTGGTTTGGTGGTCCTGAATTCTCTCAGCTTTTGCTTGTCTGTAAAGCTTTTGATTTCTCCTTCATACTTAAATGAGATCCTTGCTGGGTACAGTAATCTGGGCTGTAGGTTAATTTCTTTCATCATTTTAAGTATGTCTTGCCATTCCCTCCTGGCCTAAAGCGTTTCTATTGAAAGATCTGCAGTTATCCTTATGGGAATCCCCTTGTGTGTTATTTGTTGTTTTTCCCTTGCTGCTTTTAATATTTGTTCTCTATGTTTGATCTTTGTTAATTTGATTAATGTGTATCTTGGGGTGTTTCACCTTGGGTTTATCCTGTTTGGAACTCTCTGGGTTTCTTGGACTTGGGTGATTATTTCCTTCTCCATTTTAAGGAAGTTTTCAACTATTATCTCCTCAAGTATTTTCTCATGGTCTTTTTGTCTTCTTCTTCTGGGACTCCTATAATTTGAATGTTGGAGCATTTCATATTGTCCTGGAGGTCTCTGAGATTGTCCTCATTTCTTTTATTTGTTTTTCTTTTTTTCCTCTCTGATTCATTTATTTCTACCATTCTATCTTCTATTTCACTAATCCTATCTTCTGCCTCTGATATTCTATTTGTGTTTCTGTTTCTGATCTCATTTATTGCATTATTCACTATATATTGACTCTTTTTTATTTCTTCTAGATCCTTGTTAAACCTTTCTTGCATCTTCTCCAGGCTATTTATCTGTGATTCCATTTTGATTTCAAGATTTTGGATCATTTTCACTATCATTATTCAGAATTCTTTCTCGGGTAGATTCCCCCATCTCTTCCTCTTTTGTTTGGTTTGGTGGGCATTTCTCCTGTTCCTTTACCTGCTGGGTATTCCTCTGTCTCTTCATCTTGGTTATATTGCTGCATTTGGGGTGGCCTTTCTGTATTCTGGGAATTTGTGGAGTTCTCATTATTATGGAGTTTCCTCACTGTGGGTGGGTTTGTATCAGTGGCTTGTCAAGGCTTCTTGGTTAAGGAAGCTTGTGTCGGAGTTCTGGTGGGTGGAGCTGGATTTCTTCTCTCTGGAATGCAATGAAGTGTCCAGTAATGAGTTATGAGATGTCTATGGTTTTGGAATAACTTTGAGCTGCCTGTATATTCAAGCTCAGGGGTGTGTTCCTGTGTTGCTGGAGAATTTGTGTGGTATGTCTTGCTCTGGAACTTGTTGGCCCTTGGGTGGTACTTGGTTTCAGTGTAGGTATGGAGGCGTTTGATGCGCTCCTATTGATTAATGTTCCCTGGATTCAGGAGTTCTCTGATGTTCTCAGGATTTGGACTTAAGCCTCCTGCTTCTGATTTTCAGTTTTATTTTTACAGTAGCCTCAAGACTTCTCCATCTATACAGCATCGATGATAAAACATCTAGATTAAAGATGAAAAGTTTCTCCACATTGAGGGACACCCAGAGAGGTTCACTGAGTTACATGGAGAAGAGAAGAGGGAGGGGGGAGTTAGAGGTGACTGGAATGAGATGAGGTAGGATCAAAAGAGGAGAGAGCAAGCTAGCCAGTAATCACTTCCTTATGTGCATTCCACAGTCTGGACTGCTCAGAGGTGTTCATGGAGTTATACAGGGAAGAGGAGAGGGAGGAAGTAGACAGAGGTGGCCAGGAGGATTAAAGAGTGAAATGAAAAGGAGAGAGACAGATCCAGCCAGTAACCAGTTCCCTACATGTTTTCCATCGTCTGGAACACACAGAAATCCACAGAGTTGGGTAGAGAAGAGAAGGGGGAGGGAGGGAGACAGAGGCAACCTGGTGGAGAAAAAGGAGAGTCCAAAGGAGGAGAGAGTGGTTAAGCCAGTAATCTCACTCTCGGTAAAATTGGGTACTGAAGATTGGGTTTTTAATGTACAAGATTGACAACAAATACCAAAAAGCAAAGATTAAAAATCTAGAGTAGAGGTTGGATTTTCAAAAATACAATATTAAAGAAAAGAAGAAGAAAACAAAGTCACGAGAATTATTTAAAAACAACAACAACCACACAAAAATATATATACAGCATTTGCTTTTAAAATAGGGTCTTTTTTAAGTAATAGTAGGTTATAAAAATTAAAATTAAAGGAGAAATAGAGGACTTAAAAATTTTAAAAAGTTTAAAAAAAGAAGAAAAAACAATCAAACAACAATATCAACAACAACAAAAAAAGAGAATGGTCATAAAAATAGTAAAGATATATCTGGGACTTTCTCTGGTGTTGTGGGCAGTGTGGGGTCACTTCCAAGACGGTTCCCTCTGTTTAGCTTCTTCTGTTTGCTGGTCTCTTCAGTGTCTGATTTCCACCCTGACACAAGGAGGGTGGTAGTGGACATTTTTTATTTTAGGCTCACTTGTTCAGTCGCTCTGTGGGGAGGGAGGGATGCTGCAAACAAATAACACTGGCATGTGCTTGCAGTGTCTCAGCCATGCTGGGCATGCCCCTGCACACAGCACACACCGCTCAGGCTCTATGTTGCTCCGCCAGGAACCATCTGAGGCCTGCCCTAGGCTGCATGCACCTCCCCGGTCTAAGCCACTCAGGCTTGGTTCTCAGGTAGCCCTCAGAGGTGCAGATTTGGTTGGGCCTGCATTTTGTGCTCTTCCCAGGACAGAGTAGCTCAGGTGTTTGGTGAGAGCGGTCACTGTGACTTATCATCTTTCCCGTCCCTGCTGCTCAGTTTTCTGGGTGTACCGCTGGCGCCCCTTGTTAGGTGGATGGTGACTGTCCAGGACCCCAAGAAGTCTTAGCAAAGAAGCCTGCTTGCAGTTTGGTAGGTAAAGTCTCTCTGGGGCTGTGATTGCCCCCTTCCAGCCCCTTACGGCTCTGGCTGCCTGTCACCGGAGAGGGATGGTCTGCAGCCGGCTATTTCTGTTTCATCCTTTGTTCTGTGTGTGGTCCTGGTGGTGTCTTATGTTAGAGATTTTCACGTGGCAGCTATCCCATGGTCTGATATGCTAGCCCAAGTTAGTTCACTCTGGTTACACTCACGGTATTCCAGCCCAATTCTTAAAAAGCACTGCAGCCCGCACCTCCCTGCCCAGTCCCCACTTGCTAGTGGTGGATGCAGGCACCTGCGCTGCTTCTCTGCTGGGGGAGTTACCATTGGGCTCATAATCTGGTGGTTTTCATTATTAATTTTTCTTCCCTGTTATATTGCCCTCTGTGCTTCCAGTGCTCGCCACAGACTCGGCAGCAAGTAGGTTTCCTGGTGTTTGGAAACTTCTCTCTTTTTAAGACTCCCTTCCTGGGACAGGACTCCCTTCCTGGGACGGAGCTCCCTCCCTACCTCCTTTGTCTCTTTTTTGTCTTTTATATTTTTCCTACCTGTTTTTGAAGACAATGATCTGCTTTTCTGGGTGCCTGATGTCCTTGGCCAGCATTCAGAAGTTGTTTTGTAGAATTTACTCAGCGTTGAAATGTTCTTTTGGTGAATTTGTGGGGGAGAAAGTGATCTCCCTGTCCTATTCCTTTGCCATGTTAGGACCGCCTATGTTCACAAATCTTAAAAATTCTAGGACGTTAAAGTGACTGACTGATATGCTTCACTAAAATATACCAGAGAATGAATCATCTGTGTCAAATCTATATACGAATTTATACATATATAAATATATATTATATATATATAGTAAGTACAGTAAAATATATATATAACATAATATAACATATATAACATATATATGATAAATATATATAAATCTATATATGAATTTATACATATGTCACATACATAATTATTTATATTTAATATATATAATAGACAACAATTAATTCATTTAGGTATTGAATCTGTCAACTTCCTATTATTGAGAGCTGTCAGATAAACAGTAAATATCTGCTGTTTCTACTACCCCAATTTCTCTTGAGCAAGCGTTCATTACTTTCACACTCTACAGAGGTCATAGGATTTTAGGAGAGTCACTTATTCTATCTGTTGAATCTGTTGTTGATATCAGAAAACTATTGATTGAACCTGTATAAAAACGATAGAGTTATTACTTCAGGATTGCTCTCATTATGTGTGACTTTTCAAGTCAACATCTACAGAGACTACAAGCAATAAAGTACATTCACTTACAAGATTTCAGGTTGCAGGAAAAATAGGATTCAGTAGGGTCACTAAATTTCCATTCTAGTATCAATAACTTGAGATAGGATAACATATATTTTAACCTTTATTGAGGAATTGAATCTAAAAAGATTCTAAATTTGAAATATGGTACAAATATCTAACCTATGACTCTCATAAACACTTATATGATCGTGACCTTTGGTAAAAGTATAATTTTAAGGCAAGATATTGCATTAAAGTATCATTCAAATGGTTCAATCCTTTTTATAGTCTCATTTTAGTGCTTTTTAAAAATTAAAAAAAAAAGTTTTTTCCATGAGAGACTCCAGAAAAGAAGGCAGCCTTGCCAATAACTTGATTCTAGCGCAGTGAGACCTATTTGGTCTTCTGAGCCCCAGAACTGTAAGAAAACAAATTTGCATTGTTTTAAACTGTTAAAACTGGTGAAAATTTGATACCACTCTAATGGCAGAAGGGGAAGAAGAACTAAAGAGAGTCCTGATTAGGGTGAACTGTAAAAAACAAGTTTGCATTGTTTTAAACTGTTAAAACTGTGGTGAAAATTTGATACCACTCTAATGGCAGAAGGGGAAGAAGAACTAAAGAGCCTCCTGATGAGGTTGAAAAAGGACAGTGAAACTCAACATGCAAAAACTAAAACTGTGGCATCGAATCCCCTCACTTCATGGCAAAAGAAGGGGAAATAGTGGAAGCAGTGACAGAATTTATTTTCTTGGGCTCCAAAATCACTCTGACCATGACTGCAGCCATGAAATTAAAAGACACTTGCTCCTTAGAAGGAAAGCTATGACAAACCTAGGCAGCATAATTAAAAAGCAGAGACATCACTTTGCTGACAAAGGTCTGTATAGTCAAAGCTATAGTTTTCCCATTAATCATGTACAGATGTGAGATTTGGACCATAAAGCCTGAGTGCCAAAGAATTGATGCTTTTGAATTGTGGTGCTGAAGAAGACTCTTGAGAGTCCCTTAGACTGCAAGGAGATCCAACCAGTCAATTGTAAAGGAAATCAACCCTGAATATTCATTGGAAGGACTGATGCTGAAGCTGAAGCTCCAATACTTTGGCCACCTAATAGAAAAAGCTCATTGGAAAAGACCCTAAAGCTGGGAAAGATTGAAGGCAGGAGAAGGGGTCAACAGAAGATGGGATGGTTAGACAGCATCACTGACTCAATGAATATGAATTGGAGCAAACTCTGGGAGATAGTGGAGGACAGAGGAGCTTAGCCCTGGCATGCTGCAGTCCATGGGGTCACAAAGAGTCAGACATGAGCTGAACAACACAACAATTTGATACAGCCACAATAGGAAACTAATACAACATCCAGTTTCATTCTCTTTCTGCCATCCTATCCCTTCTATATCTATATATTAATATAAAGAGAAAAGAGAGAAAGAAAAGAGGTGAGAGAGAGGAGGAGAGAGAGAAAAACTATGGAACTATGAGTTTTCATAGTAAGGAATATGTTAATACATGCCCTTATTGATTATATTTTAGATTCCAACATCAACTTCTTCTTCTTTTCTCTGCTAGATAATATTCAATCTTAACGTGATCTTGAAAGAATTAAATAGGCTTTAGAAGTTCAAGTTAATAAAGGTTTCTTTTAGATTAATTAACTATACAAATAGAGAGCAGAGTGAAAATCAGTTTGGTGCTCCTGCAGGATGCTATTAGAGAGAAAATATTACTGTCATTTTCACTAGAATGAGATATAATTTTGTTTCTGTCTGCTCATTCAGTTTGTAATACATAGAAATTCAGACAGCATTGTGTTTGAGTAATAACTTAATGCTTTACCTAAAAATAGAATAATGGGAAATTCTGATAAATTAAACCAATATCTACTAAAACTAGAGTTTAGAAAAAAAACGCTCTCATGTGATAATTACAAAATAAGCTGTTGCTAGCAGTAAACTTTACCTGTTATATCATAAGAGCAATTAATGGTCCTGCTGAAATAATATTATATCTATAAAATGCAATAGTGGTTTTTTTTACCCAATAAGAACATTTTCCTCAAATGAAAAAAATTAGTCCAAAATGCTAGTTTCCTTATTTTATTTCTAGCCAAAGGACTAGTCAAATAATAATTATGTGTTGCCTGATTAAGATTTCTTAATCTTTTATCCCCTGAACTGAATTTTAATTTATATCAGTACCTTGAAGCAGTAACGATATTTTCATTTCACATGGCAAATTTGATTAATAAGAATATGACGTATAAAATGACAATGATGTTAGTACAATTTGCATAGTTAGGTCGTCAAGTGCAGTGCTTTTGAAATAAGACCTATAGAAATTTTATTGCAGCTACCACCTTCATAAGCAGTTCAATTAGTTCCTTACCATTTGTGATCTTCTGCCTACTATTTGATTGGATTGTTTTCATGCTATTATGTATCATGAGCTGTTTGTAAGTTTTGGAGACAAATCTCTCATCAGTCTCATTGTTTGTAAATATTTTCTCCCATTCTATAGGCTGTCTTTTCATTTTGTTTATTGTTTTCTTTGCTATGCAAAAGTTTTTAAGTTGAATTTGGTCCCATTTGTTTATTTTTGCTTTTATTTCCATTACTCTAAGAGATGGATCCAAAAAAATATTACTGCAATATGTCAAAGAGTGCCCTGCCTATATTTTCCTCTAGGAATTTTATAGCACCTAGTCTAAAATTTAGGTCTCTAATCCATTTTGTTTGTATTTTTGTGTAGGGCGTTAGAGACTGTCCTAACTTCATTCTTTTACATGAAGTTCTCCAGTTTTCTCAGCACTTTTTTAAAATTTAAATTTATTTAATTGGAGACTAATTACTTTACAATATTGCATTGGTTTTGCCATACATCAACATGAATCCACCACGGGTATATACATGTTCCCCATCCTGAATCCCCCTCCCACCTCCCTCCTCATAACATCCCTCTGGGTCATCCCAGTGCACCAGCCCCAAGCAACTTGTATCCTGCATCAAGCCTAGACTGGTGATTTGTTTCTTATTTGATATTATACATGTTTCAAAGCCATTCTCCCAAATCATCCCACCCTCTCCCTCTCCCACAGAATCCAAAAGACTGTTCTATACATCTGTGTCTCTTTTGCTGTCTTGCATACAGGGTTATCGTTACCATCTTTCTAAATTCCATATATATGCATTAGTATACTGTATTGGTGTTTTTCTTTCTGGCTTACTTCACTCTGTATAATAGGCTCCAGGTTTATCATTCCAGCATGACTTATTGAGGAGACTGTCTTCCCTCCACTGAATATTCTTGCCTCCTTTGTCATAGATTAATTGATCATAATCCATGGCTTTGTTCCTGGGTTTTTTATTCTGTTCCATTGATCTAGATTTCTGTTTTGTGCAAGTACTATATTGTTTTGATGACTGTAGCTTTGTAGTATAGTCTGAAGCTAGGGAACCTGATTCTTTCAGTTCTGTTTTTTTTTTTTCCTCAAGATTTTTTTGGACATTTGGGGTCCTTCATGTTTTTGAGAAATGCTGGGCTGGAAGAAGCACAAGCTAGAATCAAGATTGCTGGGAGAAATATCAATAACCTCAGATATGCAGATGACACCACCCTTATGGCAGAAAGTGAAGAGGAACTAAAACGCCTTTTGATGAAATGAAAGAGGAGAGTGAAAAAGTTGGCTTAAAGCTCAACATTCAGAAAAGTAAGATCATGACATCTAGTCCTATCACTTCATGGGAAAAAGATGGGGAAACAGTGGAAACTGTGTCAGACTTTATTTGGGGGGCTCCAAAATCACTGAAGCCATGAAATTTAAAGATGTTTACTCCTTGGAAGGAAAGTTATGACCAACCTAGATAGCATATTCAAAAGCAGAGATATAACTTTGCCAAGAAAGGTCCATCTAGTCATGGTTTTTCCAGTGATCATGCATGGATGTGAGAGTTGGACTGTGAAGCAAGCTGAGCACCAAAGAATTGATGCTTTTGAACTGTGGTGTTGGAGAAGACTCTTGAGAGTCCCTTGGACTGCAAGGAGATCCAACCAGTCCATTCTGAAGGAGATCAGTCCTGGGTGTTCTTTGGAAGGAATGATGCTAAAGCTGAAACTCCAGTACTTTGGCTACCTCATGCGAAGAGTTGACTCTTTGGAAAAGACCCTGATGCTGGGAGGGATTGGGGGCAGGAGGAGAAGGGGACGACCGAGGATTAGATGGCTGGATGGCATCACTTACTCGATGGACATGAGTTTGAGTGAACTCCAGGAGTTGGTGATGGACAGGGAAGCCTGGAGTGCTGCGATTTATGGGGTTGCAAAGAGTTGGATATGACTGAGCGACTCTACTGAACTTAACTGTGTTTCTACAAAAAATTTTAAAAGATTTTGTTCCATTTCTGTGAAAAATACATTTGTTAATATCCACAGCTAAATTATATTTTCAATATGGTTGCAATAATCTTAAGGAAAAAAAAACTGATATAGACTAGAATTCTTGCCATAAAGTTTAGTTTTAAGCCTTCTAAGTTTTACTCTCTGCATAGTTGGTGCCTTTTTTGGTAAACACATTTAGGTAACAAATGGTCACAACCAGATGAAAAAAGCCAAAAGTGCCTTTTTTCTAAAATGGAATACTTGCAAAGGGGTTATGTTGGTAATATAAGTTTTTAGAATTTTCAGTCTCCTTTTATTCTAGTAATTTTTCCAACCACTCTTTAGTAATTTCCTTTAAAGTGTTTTAATTTAAAATATTGTATTGTAATAAAAGACTTTCTTTTCTAGATATCAGAATCTTTTAGTAGATGCTCATTCTTTTATGGGTGTTATAACTTTTGAGATTATTAACCTTTAAAAATGCTTAAGCATTAAAATAATGATATACCTCTACATGATTTTCAGAATGATCAAAATCCAAAGCACTGACAACCACATATCCACAAAAATGTGGAAAAACATACTCTTATTTATTACTGATGAGAATGTATTAGTACAGACTCTTTGGAATACTATCTGGAAGTTTCATACAAAATGAAACACATTTTTAACATACCATCTGCAACTAAGCTTTGGTGTTTACTGGAAGGAACTAAAAACATGTGTAAACAAAACTCTGCATGTGGATGTTACAGCCGTTTTACTCATCATTTTCAAAAACTTGGAAGCAACCAAGATATTCTTCAGTATTATGAATGGATAAATAAACTGTGGTACATCCAGGCAGTGAAATAGTATTCATCGTTGAAAAGAAATAAGCTACCAAGCTATGCAAAGATATGGAAGAAAGTGAAATGAATATTACTAAGTTAAGGAAGCCAATCTGAAAAGGCTGCATGCTATGATTCTAACTATATGACATTCTGGAAAAGGCAGAGCTATGGAGATAGTAAGAGAATCAGTGGCTGTTAAGGTTAGGGGAGAGAGACAGAGGAACTATCAGAGCACAGAGAATCTTTAAGACAGTGAAACTATGTTGTATGATGCTGCATGGTGGATACATGTCATACATTTGTCCAAATCCACAGAACGTACAACACCAATAGTGAACCTTAATGTAAGTTTATGTACATTGGGTGATAATCATGTGTCAATGTAGGTTCATTTATTATAATAAATGTACCACTATGGCACCAGACATCAATAAGGGGAGAAGCTGGGGGATGGGTCAGGGAAAGACACGGTTTATAGGAACTCTGTACTTTCTGCTTAGTTTCGCTGTGAATCTAAAACTGCTCCAAAAATTAATGTTAATTTTTAAAATGCCTTAAGCAGTGATATGACCACCCAGTTCAAAATGGTTGCAGCTGGCCATTTTCTGAGTTTCTGGGCTAGCTTGGTCCCAGCCACTCAGCCTATGTTGACTGGCCCAGGATGAAGTGGATTCAGTTTGTAGTTGGAAGGTTCTCACCTACTTGGTTAAGCTTCCCCTGATGGGAGTGAGAATGCTAAATGAAACTGCACCAAACACAGCATGAGAGACCCAAGCTCACTGCTCACTTCCATCTCTACATCAAGCCTGAGCCATTTCCCTGGGGAGATGATAATCTTTCTATTCTGTAAGCTTTATGAGAATTAGCTTCCATCTGGCTATGAAGATGATTAAAGAATCCTGTACTACTATCAAGGTACCCCAGGCAAAGGTGGTAGTTTGGATCATTACTCTGCACATTAGACCAGAAAAGTGCTCAGGATCTTAAGTATCATTTATTAATACAAAATTATGACCATTTCTTTGCTTGTGGAAGAATACCTTAAAGAAATAACATATTTTTAAAACACATCACCAAATTTAACTAATTTGTTTATTCATTTTAATAATGAATGCAGGTCATTGACACTGCCCCTTGTAAACACCCTATTTCTTAGGGGACCCTACATAAACTTTGAAATTATTATAGTTTATTTACATAATATATTAAATACTTCCACAATGTGAAATTTGGAACCAGTCTTTTGGAAGCTATTTGGAACCAGTCTGTTGTTCCATGTCCAGTTCTAACTGTTGCTTCCTGACCTGCATACAGGTTTCTCAAGAGGCAGGTCAGGTGTCCTGGTATTCCCATCTCTTTCAGAATTTTCCACAGTTTATTGTGATCCACACAGTCAAAGGCTTTGGTGTAGTGAGTATAGCAGAAGCAGATGTTTTTCTGGAACTCTCTTGCTTTTTTGATGATCCAGCAGATGTTGGCAATTTGATCTCTGGTTCCTCTGCCTTTTCTAAAACCAGCTTGAACATACACACAATTGCACTCACCTCACATGCTAGTAAAGTAATGCTCAAGTAACTATAAACAAAGGCAAATTAGAAAAATAAAATCAATTATCTAACTCATTAGCTTTATATATACATATATCTTTATATTAAACTATTGTTAAAAAGGAAGCAATCTGATTGCATAGCACACATGCACACACACATACATGCTATATATTAAAGGAAGACTTCCCTGATGGTTCAATGGGTAAAGAATCTTCCTGCAATGCAGGAGTCATAGGAGATGTGGTTTGTTGCCTGGGTTGGGAAGATCTCCTAGAGAAGGAAATGGCAATGCTTTCCAGTATTCTTGCCTGGGAAATTCCATGGACAGAAGAGCCTGGCAGATTATAGTAAAAAGGGTCACAGAGAGTCATATACAACTGAGCTACTAAGCACACACCCAGTGTTTATTATAGTGCTTAAACTAAAAGGAATACAAGCAAAAGAAATTGCAAATATGGCTACCTAGATTCTCAATGCACTCATCTCACACACCAGTAAAGTAATGCTCAAAATTATTCAAGGCAGGCTTCAACATATGTGAACCATGAATTTCCAGATGTTCAAGCTGGTTTTAGGAAAGGCAATGGTACCAGAGATCCAAATGCCAACATCCACTGGATCATCAAAAAAGCAAGAGAGTTCCAGAAAAACATTTGCTTCTGTTATACTCACTACACCAAAGCCTTTAACTGTGTGGATCACCACAAACTGTGGAAAGTTCTGAAAGAGACTGGATTACCAGACCGCCTGACCTACCTCTTGAGAAATCTGTATGCAGGTCAGGAAGCAACAGTTAGAACTAGACATGGAACAACAGACTGTTCCATACAGGAAAAGGAGTAAGTTAAGGCTGTATATTGTCACCTGCTTATTTAACTTATATGCAGAGTACATCATGAGAAATACTGGTCTGGATGAAGCACAAGCTGGAATCAAGATTGGCCGGAGAAATATCAATCACCTCAGATATGCAGATTACACCACCCTTATGGCAGAAAGTGAAGAACTAAAGAGCTTCTTGATGAAAGTGAAAGAGGAGAGTGAAGAAGTTGGCTTAAAGTTCAACATTCAGACAACTAAGATCATGGTACCCGGTCCCATCACATCATGTGAAATAGATGGGGAAACAGTGGAAACAGTGTCAGACTTCATATTTTTGAGCTTCAAAATCACTGTGTATGATGACTGCTGCCATGATATTAAAAGACACTTACTCCTTGGAAGGAAAGTTATGACCAACCTAGACAGCGACATTAAAAGGCAGAGACATTACTTTGCCAATAAAGGTCCATCTAGTCAAGGCTATGATTTTTCCAGCAGTCATGTATGGACATGAGAGTTGGTCTATAAAGAAAGCTGAGCACAGAAGAATCAATGCTTTTGAACTGTGGTGTTAGAGAAGACTCTTGAGAATCCCTTGGACTGCAAAGGAGATCCAACCAGTCCATCCTAAAGGAGATCAGTTCTGAATATTCACTGGAAGGATTGATGCTGAAACTGAAACTCCAATAATTTGGCCACCTGATGTGAAGAGCTGACTCATTTAAAAAGACCCTAATGCTGGGAAAGATTGAAGGCAGGAAGAAAAGGTGATGACAGAGGTTGAGATGGTTGGATGGCATCACTGACTCAATAGACATGAGTTTGAGTAAACTCCAGGAGTTGATGATGGACAGGGAGGCCTGGTGTGCTGCAGTCTATGGGGTGGAAAAAAAGTCGGACACGACTGAATGACTGAACTGAACTGAACTGAGATTCTCAATGAGTCACTGAGGAATTAAGTAAGATATTGTGAACACATTAGCACTTTTGTGGTCATTACCCACCATAATGACCACTTCAGAAATAGCTACCTAGCAGCAGATAAAACTGTTCTTCTCAAATGAGTCTAATTTACCCTTTGACTGACTATAACAATTCATCCATGTCACTAATTGTACCAGACATAAAACAAAGAAACAAACAACCTTTCTGCATATAAGTAGAAAATTAAAGGAAAAGGGCTTCCCTGGTGGCTCAGAGGTTAAAGCGTCTGCCTCCAATGCGGGAGACCTCGGTTCGATCCCTGGGTAGGGAACATCCCCTGGAGAAGGAAATGGTAACCCACTCCAGTGCTCTTGCCTGCAGAATCCCATGGACAGAGGAGCCTGGTAGTCCACGGGGTCGCAAAGAGTCGGACACAACTGAGCAATTTCACTCACTCACTCACCATATTTAATCTACAAACCAAACTACTTGTCCAAATCACAGAGGTCTGGGCACTAAGTTGCAGAGAGAGGATAAGCTAAAAACATTTTTACAGATTTTGTTTTTGCCATCAGCTTAGCTCAGTTACAGTTCAATCGTAAAGCAACTCCCTTAATAGTAATACCAGGCAATTGAGTTATAAATAGACATAAAACAGTAGGAAGTGGTATATCACCATATGTGGCTTTTATAAATTGTACGGAATGACTTCATTATTAGTACATAGTTTGTCCCATGATCATTATAAATCATTTCATTGACAGAGATAATAATAATGGCTTATGATATTATCCCTTCATTCTCTGTCACAGCTTTTCTATAAGGCTCAGCAGGTAGAGATAAAAACTAACAGATTCAAATCTTTCCTTTGGTTGCCTAGTCAGAGGAATTGCCACTCATGAAAAGTTTTATAAAAGTAAGAAACTACAAGTCTTTCCCTCAAAAAAAAAAGATGTCATTAAGAGATCAACACACATGTGTAAAAATTCTTAATCAGGATTATTTAAGTCAGCCTCAGCCATTCATTAAAAAAACACCTCCAGCTTTACATGGTATATTGAGAGTAAAGGAAGGCAAAAGGCCAATCGGTATCCTCTTGATGAACACCTACTGTGTGTCAGGTATTTCTTCATGACTTACCTCTCTTGATCCTCATAGCAACCCTAGAAGGGGTACTGTTGACATTACAGAGTAATGTCAGCTTTAAGAAAGGAGTAATAGTGACTAGATTGAACCTGTATCTGTTTTGTTCCAGATTCCACTTGGCAGTTTCCATCCTCATCCCTAAATTAATCCACATTAATTAAATTAGGAAGAAACCATGAACTTAAAGTTAACAACTAGCATTTTTCCATAGTATTGGCCTTTGTGAGGCCAGGTATCCAGTAGTTCAGTGAAGGACCACCTCTGACACCTTCAGGGTAGATTTTGAACAGAGGGTAATAGACTACTCAAGGCCCCAGGTGGTTAGATCAGTGCTTCTCAAATTGTCTGTGATGAAAAATCTTTTGTTTTGCTTACTTTAATTCCCACTCCATTGTACACCACTACTTTGTGAAATGCAATAAAAATCAATTACAGAAATGAAGTGAAAATCAGCAGTAAGATACACAGAAAGTAAGCATAATTACTTTATAATTAGATTTAACTAGCAAACCTACTGATCACATGCTTAAAAGTAGCAGCACTGTCAAAGTGATACAAAAGCTGCTAAACACCCACACTCAACTTCAGTTCTATCTTACTGTGGATTTTTCCATATATCACATAGTAGTAACACTGAATTGTAGACCTTGATGGAAACCTGTCATTTTATTTTTTGTTTTCCTTTATCTGGAGACAACCTCAGCCAGTGCCCAAGTTTCAGAGCCTCCAAATTTCTGGGTCATTATGCTTGGAAACGTATGAGGTTTTTCAGTTTGCACAAATGCCTCTGATTTAAAAGCAAATTGAATTAAAAACTTAATAGGAGAATAAATGCTTTACAATGTTCTGTTCTGCCATACAACAACATGAATTAACCATAAGTATACATATGTCCCCTCCCTCTTGAACCTCCCTCCCACTCCCTACCCCAACCCATGCCTCCAGGTTGTCACAGAGCAGAGGGTTGAGCTTTCTGTGTTATACAGCAACTTCCCACTACCTCTTTTACATATGGTACATTTTGAACTTTCTAGTTATTTCATAACCAAGCCCTATGTGTTGGCATGGCCAACATACTCTGCTTTTTGCATCCTCACTCTCCCTCAACCTCAGAAAATCATTAAACTGTTCTTCAGGAAAATTTTCTTTGACTGATTTGAGCAGTGGATAATTTACTCACTATGTATTTAATTATAAATAAAAGTGTTCAATAATATTTGTCTTGAAATGGATCTTTAAGAATCAAGATTACAATGTCTAAGACAGGGAAACAACCCGAGTACAATAGACAATTGGTTTAGAAAGAAATGGTATAAAACCTACAACCAACAAGAATCTCAGATTTGACACAGAAATCAAAAGCTTTACAGACAAGCAAAAGTGAAGAGATTTCAGTTCAGTTCAGTTCAGTCACTCAGTCGTGTCCGACTCTTTGCGATCCCATGAATAGCCTCCCTGTCCATCACCAACTCCAGGAGTTCACTCAGACTCATGTCCATCGAGTCCGTGATGCCATCCAGCTATCTCATCCTCTGTCGTCACCTTCTCCTTCTGCCTCCAATCCCTCCCAGCTTCAGAGTCTTTTCCAATGAGTCAACTCTTTGCATGAGGTGGCCAAAATACTGGAGTTTCAGCTTTAGCATCATTCCTTACAAAGAAATTCCAGGGCTGATCTCCTTCAGAATGGACTGGTTAGATTTCCTTGCAGTTCAAGGGACTCTCAAGAGTCTTCTCCAACACCACAGTTCAAAAGCATCAATTCTTTGGCGCTCAGTCTTCTTCACAGTCCAACCCTCACATCCATACATGACCACAGGAAAAACCATAGCCTTGACTAGACGGATCTTAGTCAGCAAAGTAATGTCTCTGCTTTTGAATATGCTATCTAGGTTGGTCATAACTTTTCTTCCAAGGAGTAAGCATCTTTAATTTCCTGGCTGGAGTCACCATCTGCAGTGATTTTGGAGTCCAAAAAAATAAAGTCTGACACTGTTTCCACTGTTTCCCCATCTATTTCCCATGAAGTGATGGGACCAGATGCCATGATCTTCGTTTTCTGAATGTTGAGCTTTAGGCCAACTTTTTCACTCTCCTCTTTCACTTTCATCAAGAGGCTTTTAGTTCCTCTTTACTTTCTGCCATAAAGGTGGTGTCATCTGCATATCTGAGGTGATTGATATTTCTCCCGGCAATCTTGATTCCAGCTTGTGTTTCTTCCAGCCCAGTGTTTCTCATGATGTACTCTGCATAGAAGTGAAATAGCAGGGTGACAATATACAGCCTTGACATACTCCTTTTCCTATTTGGAACCAGTCTGTTGTTCCATGTCAACTTCTAACTGTTGCTTCCTGACCTGCATACAGATTTCTCAAGAGGCAGGTCAGGTGGTCTGGTATTCCCATCTCTTTCAGAATTTTCCACAGTTTATTGTGATCTACACAGTCAAAGGCTCTGGCACAGTCAATGAAGCAGAAATAGATGTTTTTCTGGAACTGTCTTGCTTTTTCCATGATCCAGCAGATGTTGGCAATTTGATCTCTGGTTCCTCTGCCTTTTCTAAAACCAGCTTGAACATCAGGAAGTTCATGGTTCACGTACTGCTGAAGCCTGGCTTGGAGAATTTTGAGCATTATTTTACTAGCATGTGAGATGAGTGCAATTGTGCGGTAGTTTGAGCATTCTTTGGCATTGGCTTTCTTCGGGATTGGAATGAAAACTGACCTTTTCCAGTCTGCGGCCACTGATGAGTTTTCCAAATTTGCTGGCATATTGAGTTCAGCACTTTCACAGCATCATCTTTCAGGATTTGAAACAGCTCAACTGGAATTCCATCACCTCCACTAGCTTTGTTCATAGTGATGCTTTCTAAGGCCCACTTGACTTCACATTCCAGGATGTCTGGCTCTAGATTAGTTTTCACACCATCATGATTATCTGGGTCGTGAAGATATTTTTTGTGCAGTTCTTCCGTGTATTCTTGCCACCTCTTCTTAATATCTTCTGCTTCTGTTAGGTCCAGATTATTTCTGTCTTTTATTGAGCCTATCTTTGCATGAAATGTTCCCTTGGTATCTCTAATTTTCTTGAAGAGATCTCTAGTCTTTCCCATTCTGTTCTTTTCCTCTATTTCTTTGCATTGATCACTGAAGTAGGCTTTGTTACCTCTTCTTGCTATTCTCTAGGAACTCTGCATTCAGATGCTTATATCTTTCCTTTTCTCCTTTGCTTTTCGCCTCTCTTCTTTTCACAGCTATTTTGTAAGGCCTCCTCAGACAGCCATTTTGCTTTTTTGCATTTCTTTTCCTTGGGGATGGTCTTGATCCCTGTCTCCTGTACAATGTCATGAACCTCATTCCATAGTTCATCAGGCACTCTATCTATCAGATCTAGGCCCTTAAATCTATTTCTCACTTCCACTGTATAATCATAAGGTATTTGATTTAGGTCATACCTGAATGGTCTAATGGTTTTCCCTACTTTCTTCAATTTGAGTCTGAATTTGGTAATAAGGAGTTCACGAAGAGAATTCAGCTACCATCAAACCAGCTTTACAACAAATGTTAAAGGAACTTCTCTAGGCAGGAAACTTAAGAGAAGAAAAAGACCTATTAAAACAAACCCAAAACTATTAAGAAAATAGTAATAAGAACATATTTATCAATAATGACCTTAAATATAAATGAATTAAATGTTCCAACCAAAAGACAAGGCCCATCCATATATATGCTGTCTACAAGAGACCCACTTCAGACCTAGTGACACATAAAGACTGAAAGTGAGGGAATGGAAAAAGATATTTCATGTAAATGGAAATCAAAAGAAATCTGGAGTAGCAATATTCATATCTGACAAAACAAACTTTAAAATAAAGACTGTTATAAGAGACAAGGAAGGATACTACATAATCATCAGTCGAAGAAGGGATCAATCCAAGAAGATATAACAACCATAAATATTTATGCACCCTACATAGGAGCACCTCAATATGTAACAATCAAAATCAGAAATAAAAATGGACTTTGTGACATGAAATAGAAACACAGTACTCTACTTTCTTTTGACTTTCTTCTTTTCAATATATCTTGTACTTAAAAGTAATGACTATTAGAAATCTATTAGAAATTGGTGTCAATCATGTTTTGTTGTTGAAATATATAATGTTAATTTTAATTCCATATTAAAATTAATTTATATTTAAGATGTTAAACAAACTGTTACCATGTAAAAAATAAAAGGAGTCATTTTTCAGAATTTCCGCTAGCATTCAGAGGACAGTGATCTTAAATTAGAAATAGTTTTTTAAACACAAAACAAAACTGCTTGACATCTTAGCTAATGAGATAATAACTATTTTGTTAGTATTTCATTGTTTGCAAAAAAGAAGGAGTAACATTTGCACATTTGTTGCCATTAGCAAAGTGACTTTTTAATGGATATTAGCTTAAATAAGATAATTCAGTCTATCCTGCTGAATATAAAATTAAACAACATGCTTCTATCTTACATAAATATTTATTCCATTTCCTTAAAGAACTTGAAAAGCATTGCTTCTTCACAATGGTCTGTTAATGTAACAACTACCTTTGTAGTATTGCTGTGATCCACCCAATCTTTTTTCCTACAGTTAAAAAAGAAACATTAAGTTTAGATTTTACCCATTACAAACTCTTGCTCCTTCAAACGTAAACATATTTACTTACAGAACAAGACATGCAATTGCCATGTGAAACTTAAGAATAATGACCAGGTAAATTTTAAAACCAGATACCTTAAAACCAGAAAAAGTTTTAGCCTAATAGAAGAAAATCAACTGCAGAGAACTGTTGTGGTGGTTGTTGTTAATTGCTAAATCATGTCCTACTCTGCAACCCCATGGATTGCAGCCAGCCAGACTCTATACATGGGATTCTCCAGACAAAATACTGGTTGGGTTGCCTTTTCCTTCTCCAGGGTATCTTCCCTATTCAGGGATGGAACTCAGGGATCGAACCCAGGTCCCCTGCATCGCAGGTGGATTCTTTACTGTCAAGTCACCAGGGAGGCCCATTCTTGCAGACAGCACTTAAATGAGGCAATGATTTAAAAATAAAGAAAGAGTAGTATCTAGTTTTAACTAATGGAAGAGACAGTCTTAATGATCTTTGCACCATAACATAACTGGTTTCAACTTCATGAAGGCAATAGGTAAATTATAGTACCTCTTCCAAAGGAAGAAGTCCAGGAGTCTGGATATCTGTCAGCTTATTAAAACTGGATTCATTGTGGGCAGTTGACAAGCAGAATCAAATGTGTTTTATTGGCCATTCAAATGTGTTTTATTTGGCTTGCACAGTACTCAGTGTTTTAAAGTTTAGAATGTATACTAATATTTACATAGCAAGAGATTTCTCATACAAACCAGAGTTCCAGTTTTTCTTAGAAATTAAGAGATCTGGCAGTATAAGGCCTACATCTGGCAGTATAAGGCCTACATTTTCCCTTTGGTTACAACTGACTGAAGCAGGAGGCCTGCTGCCTACCCTCTTACATAAAAATGAATTCTTCTTAACCTAGCCAACTGCTACTAGCCCAGTCACTATATTGGTATGACTCCGTGTCACCACAGGTCCCTGGGTGAGGCTTCCCTGGGTGATTTAAAAGTAGGAGGGGCTATGGCCATGCTTTTTAAATCAGTTACAGATTGTTACATAAATGTGAAAATGAACTTACTCTAAGATTTCACAGAAAGCATAAGCCAGAACCTCATTATGGAGTTTAGAGACAGGTTTGAAGAAAACATAAGATAGAATTGTATCATCTGAAACAGAACTATTTGGGAATAGAGATGTCCTTTTCCAGAAAGAAATGTGTCCCCCTTACATTGGAAACAAGCAGGCAAAATTTGAGGGGCCTATAGAATTTGTCCTCTTAGTCCTGAAAATTAATGATTCTATTTTTTTTTAATGCATTATATCTATGTACATAAAAGTGGTACAACTTTAGTTGTTACACAGGTGCTCAACTGAAAAATTCCTTTTGTCCTGCTCTTGAAGGTCTTCTCCCTCTTTTGGATGCAACGTAGACAAAAGAAATATGATTTTTATAGGACAAAGATCATTGTTGCTTAGGATTTTCTACTTTTGATCTTGAACTTGCATACTTAGTTACATTTTCTGGCGTTTTCTCTTTACTTTATGCTCATAGGCTATGGTAAGATGCTTATGAGCAAGAATACATTGATTTCAAATGTCCCATTCCTTACACAGTGAATTAAGCCTAAGAGTGATAATATTTTCTACACAAGCAGGGAATCCTTAGTCATTGGATAGAATTGTGTTGTTTTTGGTCAGACCATTAGAAAATAAAAATTAAAATTCCTCCTTTAAGAGATACATAGAAAGTTATCAGCACCACTTACGAAGTACATGCCTTTAAAAATAAGAAAGAGAATTTAATCAACTCTCCAGACCTCAAGACCAGCTGATAGTTTACCAGTATGTCAGTTTATATGGGAAACAGAACATCAAGTTGAACATGACACAGGAAATGATCATTCTACAGTGCCACTGACCCAACAAAGAATATGAACAGAGAATAAGTGTGAGAAAAGCAGGGAGTGGGTTGTTACAGAAGAAAAGAAATTTAAGAGACATCAAAATGAAATAAAATGTGTAAACCTTGCCTGCATCATGATTCAAAGAAAACAAAACATTAATGAGACAAGTGAGAAGTTTTGAATAAAGACAGTATAAAATAATATAATAAATGACAGGTCCTATCGAGTGAGACTTTGTTGAAGAATAGGATATTCACAAATTCTTGAAGTTTCACTCCACATGCTATGTATTAATTACATTGATAAACCTGCTGGACACAACCTTAACTAAATGAGCCAATGTAACATCATCAGTAATAGAACAAATTTACGTCATGTATCTCTTGACGTACTGCATCCATGTACTATTCCTGCTGAAAAATAAAATAAAATATTAACTGAAATCTAATGAGGCAACACTCAAACATAAATTGAGGTTCATTTTGTGAGAAAAATTGGCCTGAATTATTTTAAAACTTCTGGATCAAGAAAGACAAAAAAGGGGAGGATTGGGAAAGAACTTGGGAAAATACTAGATTCCAGGAGGTGAAGTGCAAAGTATGATCCATGATTGGCTCCTAATGTATAACAAAATAAGTAGCTATAATGGAGTCTTCATACAATTGAGAGGTAATGAATATAAATTGTATGTATATAAGCCAATTACATTAATGTTAATTTTTCTATAGGTGACCATTATATTGTGATTATATGGGATAATACTTGGTTTTTAGGAGATATCAGCTGAATTGTTTCTTTTCTTTTTCTCTTTGGCTGCCCTGCTACATAGCATACAGGATCTCAGTTCTCTGACCAGGGATTGAACTTGTGTCCCAAGCAGCAGAAGCACAGAAACTAACAAGGATTTCTTTTTTCTTTTCTTCTTTTCTGGTTTATTATTCAGAAATGAGGTATCATGATGTCTGCAGCTAATTCTCAACTGCTTTCAAAAGATAAAATAAGAAAGTGCTAGAGTATATGTAAGCACTCCTGAGAAAGAGAGAGAAGCAGACAAAGCAGATATGGCCACATTTTAACAACTGCTAAATCTTAGTGAAAGAAGACAGGTATTCAATGCACTATTCTTACAAATTTTTTTCAAAAGATTTGATATTTTTTCTAAAACTTGGGGAAATAACTACTTTTTAATTGCATAAAGCATGCAAATTGAAAAAAGTTGTTGAGTTGCTAAGTCATGTCCAACTTTTGAAACCCCAAGGACTGCAGCACACTAGGCTTCCCTGTTCTTAACTCTCTGGGAGTTTGCTCAGATTCATGTTCATTGAGTCAGTAATACCATCCAACCAACTCATTCTCTGTCAATTCCATCTCCTCCTGCCCTCATTCTTTCTTAGCATCAGCTTCTTTTCAAACGAGGTGGCTTTTTCTGACAAGTGACCAAAGTGTTGGAGCTTCAGCTTCAGCATCAGTCATTCCAATGAATATTCAGGACTGGTTTCCTTTAAGATTGACTAATTTGATCTCCTTGCAGTCCAACGGACTCTCAAGAGTCTTCTCCAGCACCACAGTTTGAAAGTATCAGTTCCTCTGTGCTCAGACTTCTTTTAGGTCCAAATCTCACATTTGTAATAATTAATGGGAAACCATAGCTTTGACTATACAGACATTTGAAAGCCAAGTGATGTCAGCAAAGTTGTCTAGGTTTGTCAATAGCTTTCTTTCAAAGGAACAAGTATTTTAATTACATGGCTAAAGTCATCATCCACAATGATTTTAGAGCCCAAGAATAAGGTCTGTCACCATTTCCATTGTTTCCCCATTTATTTGCCAACAAGTGATGGGAGCAGATGCCATGATCTCCTTTTCTTTCTTTCTTTTTTTTTTGACAGCTGAGTTTTAAGCCAGCTTTTTCACTCTCCTCTTTCACTCTCATCAAGAAGCCCTTTAGTTGCTCTTTGCTTTCTGCCATTAGGGTGGTACCATCTGTATATCTGAAGTTGTTGATATTTCTACCAGCAATCTTGATTTCAGCTTGTGAGTCATCCAGCCTGGCATTTTGCATGATATACCCTGCATATAAGTTAAGCAGAGTGACAATAAACAACCTTGACATATTCTTTTCCCAATTTTGAACCAGTCCATTGTTCCACAAAAGGTTCTAACTGTTGCTTCTTGACCTGCATACAGATTTCTCAAGAGGCAGATAAGGTGGTCTGGTATTCCCATCTCTTTAAAATTTTTTCACAGTTTGTTGTGATCCACATAGTCAAAGGCTTTGGCATATCAATGAAGCAGAAGTATTTTTGAAATCACTTTTTCCCATGATCCATATGGATCATGTACTGTTGAAGCCTCATTTAAAGGATTTTGAGCATTACTTTGCTAGCATGTGAAATGAGTGCAAATGTATGGTAGTTTGGACATTTTTTGGCATTGCCTTTCTTTGGGATTGGAATGAAAATTGACTTTATTCAATCCTGGGGCCACTTCTGAGTTTTCCAAATTTGCTGGCATATTGAGTGCAGCATCATTCTAAATAACCTATATAGAATTTTAAATAGCCTAGCTAGAATTCCATCACCTCCATTAACTTTGTTTGCACTGATGCTTCTTAAGGTCCACTTGACTTTGCACTCCAGGATGTCTGGCTCTAGGTGAGTGATCACACCATCGTGGTTATCTGGGTCATGAAGATCTTTTTGTATAGTTCTGTGTATTCTTGCCACCTCTTAGTATTTTCTGCTTCTGTTAGGCCTATACCATTTTTGTCCTTTATTGTGCCCATCTTTGCATGAAATGTTCTCTTAGTATCTCTAATTTTCTTGAAGAGATCTCTAGTTTTTTTCTATTCTATTGTTTTCCTCTATTTCTTTGCATTGTTCACTTAAGAAGGCTTTCTCATCTCTCCTAGCAATTTTCTGGAACTCTGGATTCAGTTGGCTATATCTTTCTCTTTCTCCTTTGCCTTATGCTTCTGTTCTTTCCTCAGCTATTTGTAGGGCCTCCTCAGACAACCATTTTGCCTTCTTGCATTTCTTTTCTTTGAGATGCTTTTTTCACTGCCACCCTCTATAATTCTTCAGGAACTCTGTCATTCGATCTAGTTCATTGAATAGATTTGTCACTTCCACTGTATAATCATAAGGGATTTGATTTAGTTCATATCTGAAAGGCCAATTGGTTTCCTACTTTTTTTCAATTTAAGTCTGAATTTTGTAATAAGGGGCACATGATCTGAGCCACAGTCAGCTCCTGGTCTTGTGCTGCTGATTGTATAGAGCTTCTCCATCTTCAGCTGCAAAGAATATAATCAATCTGATTTCAGTATTGACCATCTGATGATGTCCATTTGTTGAGTCGTCTCTTGTGTTGTTGAAAAAGAGTGCTTTCTATGACCAGTGTATTCTCTTGGCAAAACTCTGTTAGCCTTTGCCCTGCTTCATTTTGTACTCTAGGACCAAATTTGCCTGTTACTCCAAGTATCTCTTGACTTTCTACTTCTGCATTCCAATCCTTATGATGAAAAAGACACATTTTTTTTAATGTTAGTTCTAGAAGGTCTTGTAGGTCTTCATAGAACCATTTGACTTCAACTGCCTCGGCATTAGTGGTTGGGGCATAGATTCGGATTATTATGATGTTGAATGGTTTGCCTTGGTGAATGCTATGTTAAAAATACAAGTCCTTATCAATTTAAGATGCATATTGAACTGTTTACAGGTAAGATAATGTCTTTTGAGATTTTCTTTAAAATATTTGTTTAAAAAGACAGTGAGAGAATAAATAAAACAAAATTGGCAAAATTGTTAGAGCTGGGTGATGAGTATGTAGAGGTTTATTCTATTTAAAAGCTAATTTTCTAAATGGCTCATTAAAATTTTACCATGTTCAGTTTCTTTGTTGTTGCTGCTATTGTTCATTTTAAATAGCTTATGAAGCAGTTTTTGAATACAAATTTTAGTGTGTAAATAAAAATTTAGAGTCAAGTATTGGCAAGTATGTTAATTAACATATTTTCTGGCATTATTCATACATTTGTTGAAAGATAATGTCCAGCCAACTTCTGGCTGTCTTCCAGATTCAGAAGAATAAAAGATGTTGAAAGTCTTTAAGCTTAAGAGCATGCATTTTGAAAATGAGAGAGTAAGATTTTGTAATTTTGAATGGTACCTTCTTCTGATACAGGAAATATTCTATTTCTATTCTAAGGTAGCATTCTGCTGATGTTAGATGGTTAGAATCAAGATTATTATCAGAAGATGGACTTCATCATACTCAATATTTTCATACCTCTCTGAATATACCCTATCTGAAGTCAAATTTGGCATGTCCAATCATACTGTCTTATCATAGCAAATTATCAAAGTAATTTTCCTTTCTATAAAAACTAGTATTCATAATATAGCAAAGGTCTTTGTACTTAGCCAGATACAGAATGAAATTATCTGTTCCACAAAATCCTATAAAAAGTATAATACAAAAGATTATGATTACATCCTCACAAGACGGTGGAGTAGAAGGATGTACACTCATTTTCTCCTGTGAGAACAGCAAAACTACAACTAGTTGCTGAACAGTCATTGACAGGAGAATGTTGGAACCTAGTAAAAAGATATCTCACATCCAAGGGGACAGGAAAAGCCCATCCCCAAGGGGGAAAAATGCAAAAATGTAAAACAGTTATCTGAGGAGGCCTTATAAATAGCTAAGAAAAGAGAAGCCAAAGGCAAAGGAGAAAAGGAAAGATATACCCAACAGAATGCACAGTTCCACAGAAAAGCAAGGAGAGAAAAGATAGCCTTCCTCATGGATTAATGCAAAGAAATAGAGGAAAATAATAGAAAAAGGAAAGACTAGAGATCTCTTCAAGAAAATTAGAGATACCAAGGAACATTTCATGCAAAGATGGGCTCGATAAAGGACAGAAATAGTCTGGACTTAACAGAAGCAGATGATATTAAGAAGAGGTGGCAAGATTACACAGAAGAACTGTACAAAAAGATCTTCATAATCCAGATAACCACCATGGTGTGATCACTCACCTAGAATCAGACATCCTGGAATGCAAGGGCAAGTAGGCCTTAGGAAGCATCACTATGAACAAAGCTAGTGGAGGTGATGGAATTCTAGTTGAACTACTAAAAGATGATGCTGTGAAAGTGCTGCACTCAATATGCAAGCAAATTTGGAGATCACAGGACTGGAAAAAGCCTGTTTTCATTCCAATCCCAAAGAAAAGCAATGCCAAAGAATGTTCAAACTACCACACAATTGCACTCACCTCACATGCTAGCAAAGTAATTCCTCAAATTCTCCAAGCCATGCTTCAACAGTATGTGAACTGTGAATTCTAGATGTTCAGGGTGTATTTAGAAAAGGCAGAAAAGCCAGAGATCAAATTGCCAGCATCTGTTGGATCTAGAAAAAGCAAGAGAATTCCAGAAAAATATCTATTTCTGCTTTATTTCATGCATAGATGGGCACAATAAAGGACAGAAATGGTATAGACCTAACAGAAGCAAAAGATATTAAGAAAAGGTGGCAAGAAAACAAGAAGAATTATACAAAAAAGATCTTCATGACCCAGATAACCATGATGATGTGATCATTCACCTAGAGCCAGACATCTTGGAGTGAGAAGTCAAGTGTGCTTTAGGAAGCATCATTACAAACAAAGCTAGTGGATGTGATGGAATGACAGTTGAGCTATTCCTAATCCTAAGAGATGATGCTGTGAAAGTGCTGCATTCAATATGCCAGTAAATTTGGGAAACTCAGCAGTGGCCACAGGACTGGAAAAGGTCAGCTTTCATTCCAATTCCAAAGAAAGACAATGCCAAAGAATGTTCAAACTACTGCACACTGCACTTATTTCACATGTCAGCAAAGTAATGCTCAAAATTCTCTAAGCAAGGCTTCAACAGTATGTGAACGAAGAACTTCCAGATATTCAAGCTGGATTAGAAAAGGCAGAGGAACCAGAGATCAAATTGCCAACATCCATTGCATGATAGAAATTCCAGAAAAATATTGACTTCTGCTTCATTGACTATGCTATAGCCTTTGACTATGTGGTTCACCACAAAATGTGGAAAATTCTTAAGCAGATGGGAATACCATACCACTGTACTTACCTGCCTCCTGATAAACCTGTATGCAGGTCAAGAAACAACAGTTTGAACCAGACATGAACAACAGATTGGTCGTTCATGCCGTAAAGGAGTTTCGTCAAGGCTGCATATTGTCACTGTGCTTATTTAACTTCTGTGCAGAGTACATCATGCAAAATGCCAGGTTGGATAAAGCACAAGCTGGAATCAAGATTGTTGGGAGAAATATCAATAACATCAGATATGCAGACGATACCACCCTTACAGCAGAATGCAAAGAGGAACTAAAGAGCCTCTTGATGAAGTTCGTGTGAAAGAGAAGAGTGAAAAAGCTGGCTTAAAACTCAGCTTTCAAAAAACTAAGTTCACGGCATCTGGTTCCATCACATCATAGCAAATAGATGGGGAAACAAAGGAAACAGAGACTTTATTTTCTTGGTCTCCAAAATCACTCCAGATGGTGACTGCAGCCATGAAATTAAAAGACCCTTGCTCCTTGGAAGAAAAGCTATGACAAACCTAAACAGCATATTACAAAGAAGAGACATTGCATTGCCATCAATGGTCAGTCTAGTCAAAGTTATGGTTTCCAATAGTCCTGTATGAATGTGAGAGTTGGACCATAAAGAAAGCTGAGCATCAAAGAATCAATGCTTTTGAACTGTGATGTTGGAGAAGATTCTTGAGAGTCCATTGAACTACAAGGAGATCAAACCAGTCAATCCTAAACGAAATCAAACCTGAATATTCATTAGAAATCCTGCTGCTGAATCTCCAATACTTTGGTCACCCAATGCAAAGAGCCCACTCATTGGAAAAGACCCTGATGCTAAGAAAGACTGAAGGCAGGAATAGGGTACTACAGAGGATGAGATGATTGGATGGCATCACTAACTCAATGAAAATAAGTTTGAGCAAGTTCCAGGAGATGGTGAAGGACAGGGAAGCCTGGCATGATGCAGTCCACAGGGTGGCAAAGAGTAGAACATGACTGAGGGACTGAATAACAACAAAGATTGTGATTGTCTTTCAGAAATACTGCAAGAATCAGGTATAATTTTTTTTTTTCCAATCAGATGTTACACTATAAAAATGAATACAGAAGTTTTAAAGAAGTAGATCTAGATATAGTCTTGATTTTAATTTTATAGGAAATGTAGCCTGTATAAGACAAGATTTTCTGTCAACTCTTTAAACAGATCCTGTACACTATTCAGTTGATATTTTCTTTTCCTTCCCTTTCCTGACATACAGTTAGAAGCTGTCCGAGATTGGAAAAGACATTATTGTGTTCTCTGTACATCCAGCTCAGAGACAAGAGATGTATAAAATATCTATTGATAAAAGAAAACAAATATCAATAACAAAAGCTAAGACATTTTATGAGAAAGACATATAATTCAAGGTTTTACAGATTACATCTCTACACTTCCAACATTTCCAGGTAAATTTAAAAAAAAAAATTTAATTATCTGTAACTTTTGTTCGTATGATGGCTTCCTTGATAACTCAGTTAGTAAAAAATTTTCCTGCAATGCAGGAGACCCAGGGTTGATTCCTGGATCAGGAAGATCTGCTGGAGAAGAGATAGGTGTTCCACTCCAGTATTCCTGGGCTTCCCTTGTGGTTCAGCTGGGAAAGAATCCACCTGCAATGGAAGAGGCTCAGTCCCTCAGCTGGGAAGATCCCCTGAAGAAGGGAAAGGCTATCCACTCCAGTATTCCGGCCTGGAGAATTCCATGGACTGTACAGTCCATGGGGTCACAAAGAGTCGGACATGACTGATCAAATTTCACTTTTTTTTGTTCATATATTGGTGATTATGCAGATATATCCTCAGATCTAGTCTATAGCAATTACTGTTTTTGAAAGATTAAGATGGAAATCAATATTCAAAAGGAAGTACTATGTGTATTCTAAAATTAAACATGTTAGGAATTTTTGTCTTCTCTTTTATAACATCTTTGCCAAAATTTCCCTTTCAGTTCAGTTCAGTCACTCAGTCATGTCCAACTCTTTGTGACTCCATGAATTGCAGCACCCCAGGCCTCCCTGTTGATCACCATCTCCCAGAGGTCACTCAGACTCACGTCCATCAAGTCCGTGATGCCATCCAGCCATCTCATCCTCTGTCGTCCCCTTCTCCTCCTGCCCCCAATCCCTCCCAGCATCAGAGTCTTTTCCAATGAGTCAAATCTTCTCATGAGGTGGCCAAAGTACTGGAGTTTCAGCTTTAGCATCACTCCTTACAAAGAAATCCCAGGGTTGATCTCCTTCAGAATGGACTGGTAGATCTCCTTGCAGTTCAAGGGACTCTCAAGAGTCTTCTCCAACACCACAGTTCAAAAGCATCAATTCTGCGGCGCTCAACCTTCTTCACAGTTCAACTCTCACATCCACACATGACCACAGGGAAAACCACAGCCTTGACTAGACGGACATTAGTCGGCAAACTAATGTCTCTGCTTTTGAATAGGCTGTCTAGGTTGGTCATAACTTTTCTTCAAAGGAGTAAGCGTCTTTTAATTTCATGGCTGCAGTCACCATCTGCAGTGACTTTGGAGCCCCTTAAAAATAAAGTCTGACACTGTTTCCACTATTTCCCCATGTATTTCCCATAAAGTGATGGGACCGGATGCCATGATCTTCGTTTACTGAATGTTGAACTTTAAGCCAGCTTTTTCCCTCTCCTCTTTCACTTTCATCAAGAGGCTTTTTAGCTCCTCTTCACTTTCTGCCATAAGGGTGGTGTCATCTGCATATCTGAGGTTATTGATATTTCTCTCAGCAATCCTGATTCCAGCTTGTGCTTCTTCCAGTCCAGCGTTTCTCATGATGTACTCTGCATAGAAGTTAAATAAACAGGGTGACAATATAAAACGTTGATGTACTCCTTTTCCTATTTGGAACCAAGCTGTTGTTCCATGTCCAGTTCTAACTGTTGCTTCCTGACCTGCATACAGATTTCTCAAGACGCAGGTTAGGTATTCCCATCTCTTGAAGAATTTTCCACAGTTTATTGTGATCCACAGAGTCAAAGGCTTTGGCATAGTCAATAAAGCAGAAATAGATGCTTTTCTGGAACTCTCTTGCTTTTTCTATGATCCAGCGGATGTTGGCAATTTGATCTCTGGTTCCTCTGCCTTTTCTAAAACCAGCTTGAACATCTGGAAGTTCACAGTACTCCCTGAAGCCTGGCTTAGAGAATTTTGAGCATTACTTTACTAGCATGTGAGATGAGTGCAATTGTGCGGTAGTTTGAGCATTCTTTGACATTGGCTTTCTTTGGAATTGGAATGAAAACTGACCTTTTCTGGTCCTGTGGCCACTGCTGAGATTTCCAAATTTGCTGGCATACTGAGTGCAGCACTTTCACAGCATCATCTTTCAGGATTTGAAACAGCTCAACTGGAATTCCATCACCTCCAGTAGCTTTGTTCATAGTGATGGTTCCTAAGGCACACTTGACTTCGCATTCCAGGATGTCTGTCTCTAGATGAGTGATCACACCATCATGATTATCTGGGTCATGATGATCTTTTTGTACAGTTCTTCTGTGTATTCTTGCCACCTCTTCTTAATACCTTCTGCTTCTGTTAGGTCCATACCATTTCTGTCCTTTATCGAGCCCATCTTTGCGTGAAATTTTCCCTTGCTGCTACTGCTGATAAGTCACTTCAGTCGTATCTGAGTGTGACCCCATAGACGGCAGCCCACCAGGCTCCCTCATCCCTGGAACTCTCCAGGCAAGAACACTGGAGTGGGTTGCCATTTCCTTCCCCAGTGCATGAAAGTGAAAAGTGAAAGGAAGTCACTCAGTCGTGTCCTACTCTTCGTGACCCCATGGACTGCAGCCCACCAGGCTCTTCTGTCCATGGGATTTTCCAAGCAAGAGTACTGGAGTTGGGGTGCCATCACCTTGGTATCCCTAACTTTCTGGAAGAGATCTGTAGTCTTTCCCATTCTGTTCTTTTCTTCTATTTCTTTGCATTGATGACTGAAGAAGGCTTTTTTATCTCTTCTTGCTATTCTCTAGGAACTCTGCATTCAGATGCTTATATCTTTCCTTTTCTCCTTTGCTTTTCGCTTCTCTTCTTTTCATAGCTATTTGTAAGACCTCCCCAGACAGCCATTTTGCTTTTTTTTTTCATTTCTTTTCCATGGGGATGGTCTTGACCCCTGTCTCCTGTACAATGTCATGAATCTCTTTCCATAGCTCACCAGGCATTCTATCTATCAGATCTAGGCCCTTAAATCAATTTTTCACTTCCACTGTATAATCATAAGGGATATGATTTAGGTCATACCTGAATGGTCTAGCGGTTTTCACAACTTTCTTCAATTTAAGTCTGAATTTGGTAATAAGGAGTTCATGACGTGAGCCACAGTCAGCTCCTGGTCTTGTTTTTATTGACTGTATAGAGCTTCTCCATCTTTGGCTGTAAAGAATATAATCAATCTGATTTTGATGTTGACCATCTGGTGATGTCCATGTGTAGCGTCTTCTCTTGTGTTGTTGGAAGAGGGTGTTTGCTATGACCAGTGCATTTTCTTGGCAAAACTCTATTAGTCTTTGCCCTGCTTCATTCTGCATCCCAAGGTCAAATTTTCCTGTTACTCCAGGTGTTTCTTGACTTCCTACTTTTGCATTCCAGTCCCCTATAATGAAAAGATCATGGCATCTGGTCCCATCACTTCATGGGAAATAGATGGGGGAAACAGTAAAAACAGTGTCAGACTTTATTTTGGGGTGCTCCAAAATCACTGCAGATGATGTGCAACCATGAAATTAAAAGACGCTTACTCCTTGGAAGAAAAGTTATGACCAGCCTAGATAGTATATTCAAAAGCATAGACATTACTTTGCTGACTAAGGTCCATCTAGTCAAGGCTATGGTTTTTCCTGTGGTCATGTATGGATGTGAGATTTGGACTGTGAAGAAGGCTGAGCATTGAAGAATTTATGCTTTTGAACTGTGGTGTTGGAGAAGACTCTTGAGAGTCCCTTGGACTGCAAGGAGATCCAAACAGTCCATTCTGAAGGAGATCAACCCTGGGATTTCTTTGTAAGGAATGATGCTGAAGCTGAAACTCCAGCACTTTGGCCGCCTCATGAGAAGAATTGACTCATTGGAAAAGACTTTGATGCTGGGAGGGATTGGGGGCAGGAGGAGAAGGGGACGACAGAGGATGAGATGGCTGGATGACATCACTGACTCGATGGACATAAGTCTGAGTGAACTCCAGGAGTTTGGTGATGGACAGGGAGGCCCAGTGTGCTGTGATTCACGGGGTCACAAAGAGTCGGGCGTGACTGAGGGAATGAACTGAACTGAAGTGAACACATATAAGTATTCATGGAGAGTGAAAGTTGAAATTATTTTGATCTTTTTAATTAGATTTTTGAAATTGGACAACTTAATTTTTGTGTGTTGAATTTAATTCATTTAAGATTGTTTATTTACATAGCAGCTCCTTCTGCAATGAAAGCCAATGATATTTTCAAACCTGCATATTAAATTATTTACAACATAAAATGTTACTTATGGTAATATTTTATTTTTAATATTGAAAAAACATTTTATTTAAATAATACAGATTTTTAAAAATAAGTAAATCATAAGAACACAGTTCAAGAATTTGTCACAAAGTGTATATTTCCATAGACTCATTAATCAGGTCAAGAAATAGAGCATATGGCTTAAAACTCAACATTCAGAAAAATAAGTTCATGGCATTTGGTCCCATCACTTCATGGCAAATAGACAGGAAATAGAGGAAACAGTGACAGATTTTATTTTGGGGGGGGGGGGGGGGGGCTCCCAAATAACTGCAGATGATGACTACAGCCATGAAATTAAAAGACGCTTACTCCTTGGAAGAAGAGCTATGACCAACCTAGATAGCATATTAAAACGCAGAGACATTACTTAGCTGACAAAGGTCTGTCTAGTCAAGGCTATGGTTTTTCCAGTGGTCATGTATGCATGTGAGAGTTGGACTATAAAGAAAGCTGAGTGACAAAGAATTGATGCTTTCGAACTGTGGTGTTAAAGAAGACTCTTGAGAGTCCCTTGGACTGCAGGAGATCCAACCAGTCCATCCTAAAGGAAATCAGTCCTGAATATTCATTGGAAGGACTGATGCTAAAGCTGAAACTTCAATACTTTGGCCATCTGATGCGAAAAACCGACTCATTGGAAAAGACCCTGATGCTGGGAAAGATTGAAGGTAGGATTAGAAGGGGACGACAGAGGATGAGATGGTTGGATAGCAGCACTGACTCAAAGGATATGAATAAACTCTGGGAGCTGGCAATGGACAGAAAGGCCTGGCATGCTGCAGTCCATGGGGTCGCCAAGTAGATATGACTGAGAGACTGAACTAGACCCCAGAAATGCCACACAGATGATTCTCAATCATTACCATGCCATCTTTCCCAAAGGTAAGTGATCATTCTGACTTCTAAAATACTGATTGCTTCTTGAGAAAAAAAAATGGAACTGGAGGAATCAACCTGCCTGACTTCAGTCTCTACTACAAAGCCACAGTCATCAAGACAGTATGGTACTGGCACAAAGACAGAAATATAGATCAATGGAACAAAATAGAAAGCCCAGAGATAAATCCACACATCTATGAACACCTTATCATCAACAAAGGAGGCAAGAATATACAATGGGTTAAAGACAATCTCTTTAAAAAGTCGTGCTGGGAAAACTGGTCAACCACTTGTAAAAGAATGAAACTAACACCATACACAAAAATAACTCAAAATGGATTAAAGATCTAAATGTAAGACCAGAAACTATAAAACTCCTAGAGGAGAATATAGGCAAAACACTCTCCGACACAAATCACAGCAGGATCCTCTGTGATCCACCTCCCAGTATAATGGAAATAAAAGCAAAAATAAACAAATGGGAATCTAATTAAAATTAAAAGCTTCTGCACAACAAAGGAAACTATAAGCAAGGTGAAAAGACAGCCTTCAGAATGGGAGAAAATAATGGCAAATGAAGCAACTGGCAAACAACTAATCTCAAAAATATACAAGCAACTCCTGCAGCTCAATTCAAGAAAGATAAATGACCCAATCAAAAAATGGGCCAAAGAACTAAATAGACATTTCTCCAAAGAAGACATATGGATGGCTAACAAACACAGTAAAAGATGCTCAGCATCACTCATGATCAGAGAAATGCAAATCAAAACCACAATGAGGTACCATTTCACAACAGTCAGAATGGCAGTGATCCAAAAGTCTACAAGCAATAAATGCTGGAGAGGGTATGGAGGAAGGGGAACTCTCTTACAGTGTTGGTGGGAATGCAAACTAGTACAGCCACTATGTATAATAGTGTGGAGATTCCTTAAAAATTGCAAATAGAACTGCTTTATGACCCAGCAATCCCACTGCTGGGAATACACACTGAGGAAACCAGAACTGAAAGAGACACGTGTACCCCAATGTTCATTGCAGCACTGTTTATAATAGCATGGAAACAACCAAACATGGAAATTAAGCATGTTTCAGTACATGGAAACAACCTAGATGTCCATCAGCAGATGAATGGATAAGAAAGCTGTGGTACATATACACAATGGAGTATTACTCAGCCATTAAAAAGAACACATTTGAATCAGTTCTAATGAGGTGGATGAAACTGGAGCCTATTATACAGAGTGAAGTAAGCCAGAAAGAAAAACACCAATACAGTATACTAACACATATATATGGAATTTAGAAAGATGGTAATGATAATCCTCTATGCGAGACAGCAAAGTGACACAGATGTATAGAACGGACTTTTAGACTCTGTGGGAGAGGGAGAGGGTTGGATAATTTGGGAGAATGGCATTGAAACATGTATACTATCAGGTAAGAAACAAATCGCCAGTCTATGTTCAATACAGGATACAGGATGCTTGGTGCTGGTGCACAGGGATGATCCAGAGAGATGATATGGGTGGGAGGTGGGAGGGGGTTTCAGGATTAGGAACTCATGTACACCTATGGCTGATTCATGTCAATGTATGGCAAAACCAATACAGTATTGTAAAGCAAAATAAAGTAAAAATTAAAATTAAAAAAATAATAAATAAAATACTGATTGTTCACTCATGCCTGTTTTTAAACTTCATTTATACTGAAGCACACAGTATGATAACTGATAATAATAAAACTATGAAAGATCAAGGCTTGTAGTATATAGATTAAACTATTCTTATAGGAATATTTGTAGCCTTAAAATGCATTTTTATTTTTATTTTGTTAATGCATTTTTAAAAGGCCTAAAAATCAATGATCTAACTCTCTCGCTCAAAAGTTTAAATAAGAGCAAATTAAGCACAAATATAATAGAAAAATATAATATTAAAGACATCAGAAATTAATATAACAGAATATTTATAGGAAATAGAAAAGATCAATAAAGCCAAATATTGATTTATTGAAAAGTCTAATAAAATTGATAAAACCTTGATGAGAATAATTAAGAATAAAATTCAGTAAGTAAACAACATAAGAAGGTTAGACAAAAAAAGAACATCACTATAAATCTTATGGACATCTAAAGAAATTTTTAAAAAATGAAGAATAATTGACCAACAACACTATTCAGTTCCAGGTGCACAACATGATTTGCTATTTCTACACATTACAAAATGAACACCATGATAAGTCTAGTTACCATCTGTCACCATACAAAAATATTGCAGTATTATTTACTCTACTCACCATGCTGTACATTTCTTCCTGTTAACTATTTTTTAATTGGGAGCTTGTACCTCTTAATCTCTAACACCTATTTCAATCACCTTCTCATCTCTCTTTCCTTTGGAAAGCACTTATTTTTTCTTTGTATCTCTGAATCTGTTTCTCTTTTGTTGCTTGTTCTTTTGTTTTTTAGATTCCGCATAAAATTAAGTCATCAGTACTTGTCTTTCTCTGCTTGACATTTCATTTAGCATAATATCCTTTAAGTTCATCAATGTTGTCACAAATGGCAAGATTTCGTTTTTATAATATTCCACTCTGTTGCGCTGCTGTTTAGTCGCTAAATCATGTCTGACTCTTTGTGACACTGTGGACTGTAGCCCACCAGGCTCCTCTATCCATGGGATTTTCCAGGCAAGAGTACTGGAGTGGGGGTGCCATCACCTTTTCCGATGTATATATGTGTATTCATACATAAATAACACGTCTTCTTTACCCATTCATCTATCGATGAACTCTTAGATGGTTTCCATATCTTGGCTATTGTAAATAATGCTGCTATGAAGATAGGTGAGCCTGTATCTTTTCAAATTAGTGTTTTTGTTTTGTTTGGAAAAATACCCAGAATAATTGCTAGACCATATGGTAGTTCTATTTTTAATTTTTAGAGGAATTTCCATATTGTTTTCCATAGTGGCTGTACCAATTTACATTTCCACCAACATTGCACCAGGATTCTCTTTCCTCCACATTCTCAACAATATTTATTACTTGTTGTTTTCCTGATAATAGTCATTCTGACAGGTGTGAAGTGATATGTCATTGTGGTTTTAGTTTGCATTTCCCTGATAATCAGTCATATTGAGCATTTTTTCATGTGTCTGTTGGTCAGTATATGTCTTCTTTGGAAAAATGCCTTTTCAGGTCCTCTACTCATTTTTCAATCAGGTTGTTTGTTTTAGTTTTCTGAGTTAGTTGTTCATTTTTAATATCAACTCTTTATTAGACACATTGTTTGCAAAAATGTTCTCCCATTCAGTAGGTGGCTTTTTCATTTTTGATAGATTCCTTTGCTGCACAAAAGCTTTTTAGTTTGATATAGTCCCGTTTGTTTATTTTTGCTTTTGCTTTCCTTGCCTGAGGAGACACATCCTGATAAATACTCCTGAGATGGATGTTGAAGAGTTTACAGTCCATATTTTCTTCTAGGATTCTTACAACTTCAGGTTTTACATTTAAGTCTTGAAAACATTCTGAGTTTATTTTTGCATGTGGTATGAGAAGGTAAACCAGTTTGGTTCTTTTGCATATAGCTGTCCAGTTTTCCCAACTCCATTTATTGAAGGGGCAGTCTTTTTCCCAGTGTATATATGCTCACTTCCTTTGTCATAGATTAAACAACCATATAAGTATTAGTTCATTGCTGAGCTCTCATTTCTGTTCAATTGACTTATGTTTCTGTTTTTGTGCCAGTATCATGCAGCTTTGACTATGAGAATACTGTAGTTTAGTTTTAAATACATAAAGAAATATTATGAACAATCTTATATAATTCTGTTTTTATCATTTACAGATTATCTAAGTACAAATAAGAATAATCAAAACAGTTCTTTTTAATTATTTGAAAGACTGGAATATTATAATTTGATTTTTTTCTCATTGATACCAAGGACTAAAACCAGAAACTGTGAAAGAAAACAATATGAAATATATTTATGCTTACTCTGAGAATATAAAGAAACCACATGCTTCATCAGAGAAAGAAGCCCCATCTAGTTGGAAAGCCTGAAATGGACGTGCCTGGTCACTCAGTCATGTCTGACTCTGTGACTCCATGGACTGTAGCCTGCCAGACTCTGTCCATGGGGATTCTCCAAGCAAGAATACTGGAGTGGGTTTCCATGGCCTTCTCTAGAGGATCTTCCCAACCCAGGAATTGAATTCTGCATTGCTGGCAGATTCTTTACTGTCTGAGCCACCAGAAAAGCCCCAAAGTTGGAAAGCCTGAGATAAATTATCAAGTTCATAACATTTTTGCAATTAATAAGTTCTGAGAAGCTGATAAAAGCTTTGGACACTCTTTATAAATGGACACATATATGAATACAGATATAGAATTTAACATCAGGAAGCCTCTTTATGGACTCATCAGTTAGAAAGATCAATGATGGAAGATATCAATTATCAGATGAAGAAATGAAGCTTTAAGATATGTATCTACTCTAAGGTAATGCTCACATTCTAAATAAATGAATAAATAACATCTAAATGCTATTCTATATAGCTGAAAGGCAACTGATGAATGATTTAGTTATCTTATCATATTAGTACCTGCCCTATTTAAATATAATCCAGAATGTTCTCAAAGAATAAATGAAACACTATTTTACTAAGAATTATTTATATTACTATCCTGCTGGTCTCTCAAATAATAGTACTGCCCAAGACTGAATAATCCTTGATTTCCATTGACTCTTCATGGCAAAGGGTAAAATTGAATAGTTAGTAATGCAAACGTGTTCCCCTGAAGTTTTAAAAACACTTTTAGAAACAGTTTGAAATTATTGTGCCTGCTTAATCAAAAACTAAAATATAGCACCAATCTATGTTCAATGCAGGATGCAGGATGCATGGGGCTAGAGCACAGGATGATTCAGGTAGAGGATGTGGGGTGGGAGGTGGGAGGGGGCTTTGGCATTGGGAGATTGTGTTCACCTGTGGCTGATTCATGTCAATGTATGGCAAAACAAATACAGTATTGTAATTTAAAAAATAAATAAATTAAAAAAAAAAAACTAAAATACAAAGAATGGAGAAGGCAATGGCACCCCCATTCCAGTACTCTTGCCTGGAAATTCCCATGGACGAAAGAGCCTGTTGGGCTGTAGTCCATGGGGTCGCTAAGAGTCAGACACGACTGAGCGACTTCCTTTTCACTTTTCACTTTCACGCATTGGGAGAAGGAAATGGCAACCCACTCCGGTGTTCTTGCCTGGAGAATCCCAGGGATGGAGGAGCCTTGTTGGCTGCCATCTATGGGGTCACACAGAGTCGGACACGACTGAAGCGACTTAGCAGCAGCAGCAGCAAAATACAAAGAATAGGCCAGCTAAAATCTTCCAAATTTATGGTCATCAGAAAGAAAGTTGTAGTATATTTCAACTGTGAAAGCAGCCACAAAGCAAAAATCAACATGTATTTAAAAGAGAAATTGTTAAGAAGAAAAAAGCAACCAATAACTAGAGTGATCAGTCTTATTCATAACCAGGTTAAAAATATCTAGCAGGAATGTTATTCTCCATGAGCATTCCAAGTAAATGGAGGCATATTTGAAAAGAATTTCTGTAAGATTTTTTTACAACAGGATGCCACAAAACTTTGGGCTTCCTGGTAGGACTCAGGAGTAAAGAATACACCTGCAATGCAAGAGCCATAGGAGATGCAGGCTCCATCTATGGGATGGGATGATCCTCTGGAGAAGGGAATGATAATCCAACTCCAGCATTCTTGCCTGGAGCATGCCATGGACAGAGGAGTCTGGCTGGCTACAGTCCATAGGGTCACAAAGAGCTGGACACCACTGAAGCAACAGCATGCACGCTGGGAAACCTTATTCCAAAAACTAGAAATTTCAGCTGTAACATACATGATTTTTTTACTTCCTTATGCTAATTTCAGTGTGTGTGCAAAAGTAGAATCCTAAATATACATAGCATTTGCTTTTGTACGTTTAATGTGTCTGACCTTTGTACCACATGAGCTTACAATTTAATTATATGATGGTACTAGCAAGACTACAAAATAAAATCACTCAATAGTAAAACATAAATACAATATAATGTTGCACACTGTGAAATATAGCAAATAGTACCCAGTATGACTCCTCAAGCATTTGAGAAACCATTCAATAGAATTACAACTTTTGAGAGCAGAGATATTTTTAAGAGCAAATAAGGTCAAAATTTCATTAAAGGGCATGAAACACAGAGTAGAACTATTAATCAATATAGCCTATAAATCCTGTAACAATAGTTCTTAGAAGTTAAAGCAAACATTTTCTTAGCATTTCACTTAAAATAGATCAAAATAATAACAGAATTATTTGAGTTCTGCCAAATAATTTCATTCCAAATACAATATTTCAGCAAAAGAACAATGGCATGTAAAAGCTCTTAAATTTGTACTTTAATACAGATTTCAAAGTACTTTGGAAATAAAGAGTATGCTATAGAATGAAGGAAATACATACTGATTTCAGCTTCTAGTGTAATACTTTTACAGGGGAAACCAAGATTTCCCAGTAAACAGGTCTGAATTAAACATCTTACATGTTGTTTCTTATCTATTTTTGCTAGAATAACAAATCATTCCAAAGCTTAATGACTTAGAACAATAGGAATGTTATTTTCATGCTTCTGAAGTTGACTGGATTCTTTTTCTGCTCCATATGGGTCCACTGGGGTCACTCTGAGGTTGCATTCAACTAGACAAGTTGGGCTAGAAGGTTCAAGAATGCTTCTCCTATTACTTATCTGGTCCTTGGACCGACTACTTCAGTCAGCTCAGTTACTCTCATTGTTGTCAGCACTTCATGTGATGTTGCATCCTCCAGGGCTTCACCACAAGACCTCTTTCCAGCAGAAGAGCTAGGACTAACTTATACAATGGATCCTAAGTTCCAGAAGGGAGAATTCTAAGAGGAACAACCTCCATGCAGAGGTCCATATACATGTCAAATCTCTGCCTACATCACTTTGGCAACTGTCTCATTGACCAAAACTCTGATATGACCAAGCCCAGCATCGTTGTATGAGGGCATTATAAAAGACATAAATATGAGAGGAAAGGATATATTTATTACTTTTTCTCAATATAATAGCCTCCATATATATTTTTACATGTACATAGACTCTATGAGATTAAATTTCTATATTACTGCATCTTCTGTGATGAGAAAAACATCCTGTTATCCATTTACATCTCAAACAAAAGCAATTCCATAAATATGAAATACTGCAGGTAAAGAGTACTTCATTGTTAAAGAAACAATCATTACTTTTTAATGTAGTAGAATATGTCTAAAATCAACTGTTAAAGTGAATTTTTAAAAATAACAAAAATCAACAACCACATGTGCATTCTGTAAGAATCATTTCCCCAGACACTTAGAACCAGATATTCTCCCTCCTAAAAAATAGTTTATAAGCAAAAAGAAGGCCCAGATTAATATAGCCAGGGTTTTAGAAACCTCATTCACTCAAAAGGCTTCTTGTTGTTGTTTATGAGAACTGCAAATAATAATAACAATATGCATAAAAATGAAAAGTAAACGAAGCATAGTGACTGATGACTGCACTGAAAACAACCAAACATCAAAAATTCACTTAAATCCATTGATAAACTTAAAAGAGCATTAAGTACAATCAGATCAAAAATTAAGCAAGGAAGGAACTGTCAGCTAAAAATGGCACCTCTCATCTGCCTCTATAAGGATTAACTCACTAGCCACTGCATTCACTGATCTTCAACATGCCCTGAAAGGAGTTCAGGGTAGAGATCAGGAATGAGGCACTCTGTGCTCTGGCAAAACCTGGCAGAACAGACCTTTCAGATAGATATTTTCAGGAGAAGATTTTATGAACCCAAATTCTTGCATCTTCTCATATCTAGAGAAACATTAAAATCATTAATGATGATATCTGTTCTTCGTGACTAGCAGCAAATCTCTGTGAAAATGTGTGTCTCTGTGAAAAGGTATGCCCCCTTCACTAACATATAATACTGACTTCTCTCCTTGCCTCTTTGGAATCAGTATCTTAGAGTTATCTGAGATTTTGTCTCCCGGGCTATAGTCCTTTTCTTGCCCCAACTTAAACAACTCACAACTTTCAGATTATGCTTTCTTTTTTCCAGTCAACATAACCAAGATAACTTTCTGAGTACTTTATTCAGTTTTTGTCTTGAGGTCATTTGATGAATGAGGTGAACTTAAACTAATCTTTAAGGCCACTGGGGGCCTTGAGAACAGTAAACAAAGCCTGTGGGTCTGCTACTTCATTACAGGAGTGAAGTTAAAATAAATCAATTCTCACTCAAGAATACTGTAAGGAAAGTTGTTTGCCTTGAATTTTGATACTATATAGTCAGGGGAAAATATCTTATTTGAGAATTCCTAACCCCAAAACATTTCCTCAAAGTGGATTTGACATGAAAATTCATACTACATGAGCCAAAAAAAATTCATGTGAAGAATTTAATATAGTAACCATAGATTAATGCCCCAGGTTCCTGGAAGAAGCAAATTCTAGTGTACTTTAGAGAAACCCCATCTTCCTCCTAGAACTTAGAAGATTTTCACAGATAAACTTCCAAAACATATAAGTTCACAGTCAAAATGTGAAAACGACAAAGTACTCTGAGTAAGAGACAGGTGGCAAAGTCACATTGCAAAATACCCAGAAAGGGTTCTGATACTATAATTATCAGAGTCTAAATAAATGAAAAGAATTGAACGGCAAAGATTGGCAATGAAACTTTAAAATGTGACTAATTAGGTTTAAAGTAATAATTAAAGTTCTTGCAAAAGGTAACTAATTTGTTACATTAAAAATCAATATATTTACAGGAGAGTAGATATAACTGAGTTTGAATAGTGATCATAAGATAGTATAGGTGATGCATGGATAACATGATTAGAAATGTGAGAGGGAGATTAGAAGACATGAAGAGTCTAATGTGTGATAATTCTAAGTTTCAGAATGAGAGAAGAGAATGAGGCAGCAGCAACACTGGAAGAGATAATGGCTGAGACGGTCCTGAACTGATAAAAACATCAAATATACAGACCTTAGAAGCTCCATGAATCCTAAGCCAGAGAAATAAAAACAAAACTCAAACCAGGAGAGAAAGAGAAAATAAGGCAAGAATTCGATGATTAAAACATCAGTAAGAAAGAGTCTGACTCCCTTTTTTTGTTTGTCTGTTGATGGCTTTCAAGTCTCACACCTGTGTAAGCTAAGAAAGCCCAAATGCTCTCTCCTTTGGTATCAGCATGAAGTTCAAACTATGCAGCTCCAGCCCTTATTCACAATAAAAGCCTAGTCAGTCTTTTTTTTCTCTGCTCCTTTGAGACATTTTTAGATCATCCTTGGATTGTACCCTGCTCTCTTCAGAAACTCTCATTATGTGAGTGATAAACTGATTCACATCTTCTTGGGGGCATATGTGGCATCATCAGTCTCAACATCTGCACTAAATCTGGGGTGAGTGTGTATATTGCTTATAGCGATGCTGGCAAGTTTATGCTTGAAGCTGTGCTAGTTTGCGCTGCACTTATAAAATCCTACTAAGCCTCTGTTTAGATTTAACCGATTGGCTCAGTTAGATCAAGCTGCCATAACAAAATGCCATAGACTTAAGCAACAGAAATTTATTTTTCACAGTTCTGGAGTCTGGGAAGTCCAAGATCAACGTGCCAGCCAATTTGGTTCCCTGTGAGAGCTCTCTTCCTGGACTGCAGATGGCTATCTTTTCACTGTGTCCTCAGTGGGGAAGAGAGAGAGAGAAAGTGAGCTTTGTAGTAGCTGTTTATAAGGACACCAATCTTTGGGATCAGGGCTCCACCTTCATGACCTCATTTAATCTTAATTAGCCCTATGTTGCTACTGCTAAGTCACTTCAGTCGTGTCCGACTCTGTGTGACCCCATAGACGGCAGCCCACCAGGCTCCCCCCGTCCCTGGGATTCTCCAGGCATAAATGCCTTATTTCTAAATATAGTCACAAATGAGGGTTGCGGCTTTAACATATGAATTTTGGGAAGACACACACTTTCAATTCACTGTACAAACCTAATTTGGAAGTTTTTGCTTAGAGACAGAACCAACCCAGGAACTGAACCCAGGAATTCCAACCCAGGAATAGTACTTGCATCAACAGACAGAGTCTTTACTGCTGCCCCACCAGGGAAGCTCATCAGCCAGGCATTTGTCCCTTTCTATAGAATGTTCGGACTTCCCTGGTGGCTCAGACAGTAAAGCGTCTGCCTACAATGTAGGAGACCTGGGTTCAATCCCTGGATCAAGAAGATCTCCTGGAGAAGGAAATGGCAACCCACTCTAGTATTCTTGCCTGGAAAATCTCATGGACGGAGGAGCCTGGTAGGCTACCGTCCATGGGGTCGCAAAGAGCTGGACACAACTGAGAGACTTCACTTTCTTCCTAAAGAATGTTCAGGAGAAAGACTGATGCCCAGTGCACTATGTGAGCCCACTGGATGATGGCTCATGTGGACAAAGAACAATTACAGTGCAGCATGCTGAGGTTATGCGACTAAAAGCAAATGCCTCACTGTGCTGTGCTATAGGGAGCACGGCAGCCCTATGGAACAGCCACTGACTCAACATTGATGAAGTTTCCTAACTCTAACAATACTGATTTGAGGCTCTCTGGAAGTTCAGTTCAGTTGCTCAGTCATGTCCAACTCTGTGACCCCATGGGCTCTCTGGAAGGAGAAACATAAATATGAGAAGAGTAGAGAGGACACCCCTTTCTTTGCTGAAATATATACAGCTAGTAGCCATCAAAAAAGGCAAGATTAAAAAAAAAAAAAACTGAATATAGGGTGAAAAAAATGAAAACAGAGGTTCAAAATGTGTCCCAATTAAAAACCCCAAATTCATTAAAAGGATTTATGCACAAAAAGGGTGCTGATTTGTATTTTGCCTTTAATAGGTTCTAAATTAACTTTAATATCTGCTGAAATTAATCAATTGGCAAACCATCATGGCCTTCATCGTTATGGAGACTGAAATTAAAGTTATTCCTAGAGATCCCACTAATTTTAAACAAGGTACCCCTATAACATTATGGGAGTCACTAAACATAAAATAGAGGATAAACAGGTATGCCTTACCTTAGCCACTGGAACTACGGCCTTACCTCAATTCCCTATAGTCATTGTGCTCAATTTTCTAAAGTATCCCATAGTGGTCATGGCTTCTCTGAATCAATGAGCAATAAATTAAAATTAAATTAAGTCTTTGGCACTTAAAATTAGCTTGATAAAATGAGACCCTAAGGACCTTTCCCCAAGATAAAATAGTTCATACAGCCCAATATAAATTAAAATAGGGGCTTCAAGGATTGAAACCCATTATATAAAACCTACTTAGAGAAGGGGGTGAGTATTGCCACTGTTTCCCTATTAACAGCCCTGCTTTCAAACCTGCAAAGAATGAATGGCACCTCACAGAGGATTAATGTAATGTTAATGCTGTAGTCACACCAATTAAGGCCCCCTCATACCCAGTATTATCAAAAGTACTGACCCCATCCAATCAGCAACTGGCAAATAATTTACAGTAATATTTAGCTAATACTTTCAGTGTCTACTTCAATAACCCCTCAAATGCAGTTTGCTTTCATCTTCTAAGGGACACAATACTATATCTTATCTGGTTACTCATGGGCTACCTCAACATCCTTGTGATTGTACATCATCTTGCAGGTACAATCTTAATTGTATCCAACTTTCTCCAGGAGTACAAGTTATGTCACAAGTGATGTACAAGTTATATCACACTGATAACATCCTTCTCCAAGGATATTCATTTGATACATTAATTCAGAACACATAAATACTCACCAAGGGGTTCACAAAAATAACATGGGCCATTGTTCCATACTTATTACAAGTCCTCCCAACTTCAGTAAAATTTCTGAATATTATTTGATAAATTGAGAGCTGCTCCACCGCTGACACTATCAAGAAATAGCTATGGACCTTCTCAGTACCCATGATGTTAAAACAAACTTAAGATCTTTTATGCTTGGGATTCTGGAAACAACATATTCCTCATTTACAGATCTTACTGTTACACACAAATCAGCTCACTATAAATAGAACATCCTACAACAAAAGGCTGTAGGAACTGTCCAAATCACAATATAATAGGCACTTCCATTAGTGTGCCCCAAAGGCTCCTTCATTCTAGGGGCTTAAGCATCCTCCTCTCATTCTTCTTAGAGTCCCTGTTCCAAGCATGATGCTCATAAGTTGCCCACTGGCTTCTGGTACAAGAAATTGCCCTTACTGGCAATATATCATACCCATTAAAGTGGCTGCACACTGAGTTCTCCTGAAAGCAGAAGCTCTTCAGGACCTTAGGTCATGGAAACAAGTACCCCATGAACTCAGCAGAGATGTAGAAGTCTTCCTGCTACAAGACAGAACTATACCTGGGCCCTGTGGTTTATCACACCTGTAAGAGTGAGAGAGAGGGTGGGAGGAGAAAGCATTGTCCTGTCCTCAGTCGCTTGCCAAATGACACAATGACAGAGGAAGTCAACTTCTTCACCCTTTAGACTCCCAAGAAGCTCCTTGGTATCAAGAGTGTGCAGCAAAGGGAGTTTACGTAAGAGGGTTAGAAGAGCCACCACACATGAGACCGAACTTGTGGGAGAGATGCTGCTTTTTATCCTTTAACTTCATGTTCTACATCCAGAAAGGAACTAACGGTCAGCAAAACCAGCTGAATGGCAGTCAGCCATCTTAACATAGGATACCCTGGCCAACAGTTTGCCTCATTTGTACAATTCTACCAACTTCTGAATCTCATCCCATCGACAACAGCAACAATTCCTTATTCAAGATTTGCCTTTGGAAAAAAGGACTTTAGGTATCTATTTCACATACATGCAAAATATAGATCAAGGTCATACATGTTCCTGCATGTGCTAAGACCATAATACAAGGCCTCACTAAGATATCACTTATCCCCTCCAGAGATTCCAAACACCCAGTGACCCAGACACCAATATCACATCTTAGAATATACAATGCTGGGCTCTTGAGCAAAGCATTCAGCATAACTTCAACACTGTTACCAGTTTCAGGCTACCAGCCTCATAAAGCATAATGTCTTACTTTGTTGTGAAGTAATTAGCCTCCAATTAAAATAAATAAATGTATATAAAAATAAGTAAATAAAGTTTTGCCTGTCTAATAGGTGAAAAAAAAGTGGAGGTCGAATTCAATTAAATGAAACATGGCACATTTTAGTCAAATATCAGGAATAAATTGTAACACAGAGTTCGACTCCATTTTTGATGCTTGACTGCTCACTACTTTCGAGCCCCACCACTCTCTTTTCCCCATATGTCCCAAATCTGGACAAGATGATAAGGAAGTCCATTTATTCTTTCCTTTGGCACCAGCAAGTTCAAACCACAGAAACCCAGGCCAGCACACAGGAACCTTTGCCCCAGTCCCAATCCTAAAATAAACGTCTATGAAGCCTTCTTTCTGTGACCCTCAAAACATTTTGAAACCAGATGGAGAGGCTGCCCTAGTCTTCCCACAAGCCTCGTTAAAGGATTATGAACTTTTTCATATCATTTTGGTGTTCACACAGTGTCACCAGTCTTAATATCCAGAACAAATTTGGAGTGAGAATATCTGTTGCATCTCTGTAGGTGACTACCATGGACAGAGAAGAATGATGAGCTAGAGTCCATAGGATTGCAGAGTTGGACACAACTGAAGCAACTGAGTATGCACGCACGTTATCCATTTTTAAATCATATTTAAAAAGTACAGTGGAAGTCTTTGTTCAATCACATCTGGCTCTTTGCAACCCCATGGACTGTAGCTTGCCAGGCTCCTCTGTCCACGAAATTTTCCAGGCAAGAATATTGGAATGGGTTGCCACTCCTTTCTCTAGAGGATCTTCTTTTTTTTTTTTTCTTTTACTTTATTTTACTTTACAGTACTGTATTGGTTTTGCCATACATCAACATGAATCTTCTTGCTCCAGGGATGGAACCTGGGTCTTCCGCATTGAAGGCAGATTCTTTACCATCTGGGCCATTAAACGTGTTCTATGAAACTTGTACTGTTTGAAACCAGAATGAAAATATTTAGCATATCCAATTTCAATAAGATAATTCTACATGCTAAAATTTTCTAAACTAATCATGGAAAATATGTATGTATAACTTAAAATCTAGTATAGAAAAGAAACTGATAGGAGAAAGAAATCCATTTATTTTAAGGCAAGAATGAAGAAACAATATAGAAACAGAAAAATGAAAAGCATAAAATGTTAGAAATTAAAATCATTAATTATAAAAGTAGAAATTTGATTAAATGTTAACACAAAAGATGAGAATTTTCAAGTCATATTTTAAAATCCTGCTCTATTTTATCTACAAGAAATACATCCCAATCTAGAATATATACATGCTCAAAGAAAAAGGATACAAATACAAAGCAAATACCAAATTTTAAAAGTTGATATAGTAATTAATATAAAACAAAATAGACTTTCAGATAAGATTCATTAGAAAAGAAAAATATAACATTACATGAGAAGTTTAAATGTAAATGTACCAAATAATATTGTATAAAACAGAAAAACACATTTAAAATAATCCTGACTAGAATGGTAAATATTAACACATTTTTTCAGTAATTGTTAGTTCAAGCAGCAAAGTTATGAATATCCCAGATGCTTGGGAATCTTTCCAAGGATCAGCATGGTCAGATTTCACATAAGCTATTTTAAAATGTGTGTTGGAATATGACTGATTATGATGTTTCCTTGTATTTCTCATCTGTATATTCTTTGAAATATCTATTCAAATTTTTGTCCATATTTTTGGAGCTGTTTTTTGGTTTTTATTAAAGTATAGTTGATTCCCAGGGACAGAGGAGTCTGGTGGGCTTCCATCTATGGGGTCGCACAGAGTCAAACACGACTTAGCAGGAACAGCAGCAGCAGGAGCATAGTTGATTTACAATATTATATTAGTTTCATATATACAAAACAGTGATTTAGTATTTTATAGATTATACTCTATTTAAAGTTATTATAAATATAGACTATGTCCTTAATATTTATATGTAGTAGCTTGTGCTTTCCTGTTGGTTCGGTGGTTAAAAATCCACCTGCAATACAGGAGATGAGGGTTCAATTCCTGGGTCGGGAATATCCCTGGCAAAGGAAATGGCAACCCACTCCAGTATTCTTGCCAGGAAAATTCCCTGGACAGAAGAGCCTGGCAGAGTACAGTCCACAAGATCTCAAAGAAGCGAACATGACTGAGTGACTGAGCACAGCATACAGTCTGTACCTGTTAAGTCCCTATCTTGCCTCTCTCCACTGGTAACTGCTAGTTTATTCCCTATATTTGTGAGTCTGTCGCTGTTCTGTTATATTCATTCATTTGTTTTACTTTTTAGTTTCTATGTATAAGTGATTGCAATATTTGATTTACTCTATCTGACTTATTTCACTAATCATAATACCCTCCAGGTCCATCCATACTGCTGCAGATGGCAAAATTTCCTTCTTTTTACGTCGTTGTTGTCAGTCACTCAGACATGTCTGACTCTTTGCAACCCCATGAACTGCAGCACACCAGGCTTCCCAGTCCATCACCGACTCCTGGAGTCCACCCAAACCCATGTCCATTGAGTCAGTGATGCCATCCAACCATCTCATCCTCTGTCGCCCCCTTCTCCTCTTGTCCTCAATCTTTCCCAGCATCAAGGTCTTTTCCACTCTTTTTATGACTAAATGATATTCCAGTGTGTGTGTGTGTGTGCTACATTTCTATATGCATTCACCTGTGGTGGACATTTAGTTTACTCTCATATCTTGGCTTTTATATATAATACTGCAATAAACACTGAGGTCATGTATTTTTTTGAATTCGTGTTTTCATTTTCTTTAATATATGCCCAGGTGGAGAATTGCTGGCTCATATAGCAGTTTTATTTTTGTATTTTTGAGGAATCTCAACACAATTTACAGTTGATTAAATGTTAACACATAAGTTGATTAAATGTTTTGAGAGAGTCTCACATATTCTAGATATAGTCCTTTATGAACTATCTGATTTGCAAATATTTTCTCCCAGTTTATGGATTTTCTTTACATTCTAAGCAGTGTCTTTCAAAGATTAGATTTTTAATTTGGATAAAGCCCTATTTATTGATTTGTCACTTTATATATTATGTAGCAAACTTTTGGTGTCATGGGCTCAGAAATCTTTGCCTAAGCCAAGTATGCAAGAGTTCCGTGTTGCTTTCTTCTAGAATTTTTATAGCTTTAGGTTTAGTGCTGTAAATTTGCCCTTAAATACTGTTCAGGGAAATCTCAACCAATTCAGATATATTGTCTTCATTGTTATTCAGTTCAAAATAATTTCTATTTTGACCCATTGTATGTGTGTTATTCAATTTTCAAATATGAGGGAATTTTCCAAAGATATTACTATTATTTATTTTAAGTTTAATTTCATTGTAGTCAGAAAACATATTTGAATGATTTGAATATTTGAAAATTTATTGGCATTTGTTTTATGGTCCAGTAAAGATGAAAATTATGCCACATTAGTTGATGCGTTGTGCTTAGTCACTCAGTTGTGTCTGACTCTTTGCCACCCCATGGACTGTAGCCCACCAGGCTCCTCTGTCCATGGAGATTCTCCAGACAAGAATGCTGGAGTGGGTTGCCATGCCCTCCTCCAGGGGAATCTTCCCAACCCAGAGACTGAACCCAGGTCTCCTGCATTGCAGGCAGATTCTTTGCCGTCTGAGCTACTAGGAAGTGTTGTTCAAATCTTCTCTATCTTTAACAATTTTTTGTATCAATCTGCTGTATCAATTATTCAGAGAGGGGTATTTATATCTTCAACTATAACTGTGAACTTTAGTTAGTTTTGTTCTAGTAAACTAGTTATTTCTAGTAATTTTTTAGTTCATGTATTTTGTTCTAGTAATTTTTAGTTTAGTTCTAAACTAATTTAGTTCTAGGAAAAATTAATTTAGTTCTAGCTCTAGTAATTTAGTTCTAGTAATTTTTGGTTCATTTATTTTGAAGTTCTATTATGTGCATAAACATTTAGGACTATTATACTTATAATACTGAAAAATATAAAATATGATCTCTAAATGGTAACCACTCTGTGTTCATAAACGGGAGACTCAATATCACTCGATTAATTTTCTTCACATTAACCCAAGGAATCAATACTATTTTAATCACATTCATAACTTCTTATATAGACTTTAACTAGTTATTTTCTATTGCATAGGAAAGATAAATAGCTAAGCATGATACAGACACTCAAAGTAAACAGGGATATTTATTTCTCTGCATGTTAAGATTTCCTATAAACTTATAGTAATTAAAACATTGTACTGCACTTAGGAATAGAAAATCACTGATTGAACAAAACAAAGAACTAAGAAATCAACTCATAATTACATAAACTTGAGTATGATAGAATTTTCTCTGCAGATCAGTAGGAAAGAATTGATTATTCATTCAATAGTAAATCTGTGTACATGGAAAAAAAAATTTCTCTCCTGTCCCACATAAAAGCAACAATTAATTTCACACAGTCAAAGCCCTAAATATGAAAAGTAAAAGTAAAATTTGGGAAAACAATATTTTAAAAAATCTGATTTGGGGGTAAAAATGGGCTTCTTAAAGAAAACATGTTTGTAAGGCAAAGAATAATTTTAACTAAATGAAAATGAAAACTTTTAAGAAAATTACTATGAAGAGAATAAAAATTCAAAAGACAGATGATAATTAAAAATACAAAATTGTGTGTAGAATATACCATTTTTAAATCACTGAGGAAAAAGACAAGCATTAAAAAAAAAGGGACTTGGAGAGGCACCATACAGAAGAAAAACCTTAACAGTCAATAAACATAGAACATATTCAACCTTATTAACAATCAGGAAAGTAGAAATTAAACCTCTTGTGATTTGACATTTCTTACCCAACATATATCCAAAAGTTAAAAAGTGAAGCTACTTAGGAAAATAAGATAGCATTATTTTATTCTTATTTTGTTGTATTCTTATTTTCTATAATGCAACAATTTCATATCATGTATATCCTAAAGAAATTTAATGGACACATGTCAGGGAAACTGTTCAACAATATACAGCAACATTATTTGTAATAGAAAAACAAATGTAAATAAACAAAATACCCATTGGGGTAAAATTACAATAAATTTTTATGTACTCATATTCTAGAAGAGTATGCAGCAGAGAAAATAAATTATTAATAAGGAAGGAAGTGTTAGTTGCTTCAGTCATGTCCAAATCTTTGTGACCTCATGGACTGTAGCCCACCAGGCTCCTCTGTCCATGAGATTTCCCAGGCAAGAATACTGGAGTGGATTGCCAGTTCCTTCTCCAGGGGATCTTCCTGACCCAAGGATCAAACTCTGTACTGCGGGTCTCCTGTATTGCGGCAGATTATTGTCTGAGACACCAGGGGAGCCCAAAAGTATTTTATGAAGGTGTGTTATTCACTCAGTCGTGTCCAACTCTTTGTGACCCCATGGACTGTTGCCCACCCAGGCTCCTCTGTCCATGGCATTCTCTAGGCAAGAATGCTGGAGTGGGTTGCCATTCTCTTCTCCAGGAGGATCCTTCCAATCCAGGGATCAAACCTGGGTCTTCTGCATTGCAAGTAGATTCTTTACCAGTGGCTCAGACTGTAAAGAACTTATCTGCAATAAGTTATTGCTACATGCTAAAACATAAATAAATCTTAGAAGCATAAAGTTAAGCAGGAAAAGAAGTCAGCCGTAAGGATCTTTACAAAGAATGATTATGTTATAATATGAGGGCAAGAAAAAGTAAACATTATTGTATATTATATAAATATACAAATATATAGTAAAACTAAAGGAAAGGAAGAGAGTAACAAATACAAAATTCAGAACATTGTTGAAAGAAACTGATTGGTGTTTAAGAGTATGTACAAGAGATTACCAAGCGAATGACAATATTCTTTTCTTAAAACCATTAGATGAGTACACACATGTATTATATGATATACATATATTTTATAAATATTATTTTATAGACTAAAAATTTAAGTAATTAAACACTCAGAGTTTTTAAATAAAAACAGCTACAGAAAGGTTTTTCTTTGGCTTCAGGCTTTTATTTATTTATTATTTATTTATTTATTTATTTATTTATTTTAGCTGTATCATTTTTTTTTCCTGTTGTAATTTTGTAATTATTTTTTTCAAAATTACAATACTGTATTTGTTTTGCCATACATTGACACGAATCAGCCATAGGTGAACACAATCTCCCAATGCCGAAGCCCCCTCCCACCTCCCACCCCACATCCTCTCCCTGAATCATCCCGTGCACCCGCCCCATGCGTCCTGCATCCTGTATTGAACATAAACTGGCACTTCATTCTTACAAGATAGTATACATGTTTCAATGCCGTTCTCCCAAATCATCCCACCCTCTCCCTCTCCCTCAGAGTCCAAAAGTCCACTCTATACCTCTGAGTCTCTTTTGTTGTCTCACATATAGGGTCATCATTACTGTCTTCTAAATTCCATATATATGTGTCAGTATACTGTATTGGTGTTTTTCTTTCTGGCTTACTTCACTCTGTATAATCGGCTCCAATTTCATCCATCCCATTAGAACTGAGTCGAGTTTATTCTTTTAAGGGCTGAGTAGTACTCCATTGTGTATATGTACCACAGCTTTCTTATCCATTCATCTGCTGATGGACATCTAGGTTGTTTCCATGTCCTGGCTATTATAAACAGCGCTGCAATGAACATTGGGGTACATGTGTCTCTTTCAAATCTGGTTTCCTCAGTGTGTATGCCCAGCAGTGGGATTGCTGGGTCATAAGGCAGTTCTATTTCCAGTTTTTTAAGGAATCTCCACACTGTTTTCCATAGTGGCTGTCCTAGTTTGCATTCCCACCAGCAGTGTAAGAGGGTTCCCTTTTCTCCACATCCTCTCCAGCATTTATTGCTTGTAGACTTTTGGATCACAGCCATTCTGACTGGTGTGAAATGATACCTCATTGTGGTCTTGATTTGCATTTCTCTGATAATAAGTGATGTTGAGCATCTTTTCATGTGCTTGTTAGTCATCCGTATGTCTTCTTTGGAGAAATGCCTATTTAGTTCTTTGGCCCATTTTTTTATTGGTTCGTTTATTTTTCTGGAGTTGAGCTGCATAAGTTGCTTGTATATCTTTGAGATTAGTTGTTTGTCAGCTGTTTCATTCGCTATTGTTTTCTCCCATTCAGAAGGCTGTCTTTTCACCTTGCTTATAGTTTCCTTTGTTGTGCAGAAGCTTTTAATTTTAATTAGATCCCATTTGTTTATTTTTGCTTTTATTTCCAGTATATTGGGAGGTGGATCATAGAGGATCCTGCTGAATAGACGAAAGAAAAGAATAAAAGCAGTTTCCTTTGTGAGATCGTAGAGTACTAACCTTCAACCTAGCCAGTCACCAAGAGCTATTATTATTTCATATATGTCTTTGGATAAAACTGTTTTAATTATCAGTCTTTGTTTGAACCAACTGCATTGTCATTCAATAAGATGTGATGGGACATCTTAGGCATAAATGCTTGCAGTGAATGCATATATATCAGATATTGTCCTCTGTATTTATATTCAGATCTTCAAACAGCTCCATATGAAGCATGTATTATGTTGTGTGTGTGTACTGCTTATTCTCAATTATGGTAATGTTATATTTTTAGTTAATTATTTTTAATTTTGACTGAAGAAAACAGAAATATAATACACTGACATTTGCTTTACATCTATGCATAAAGTTCTGCAAGAAGTGGTTACTTATTTATTGGTGTGACTAAAAATAAGAATGATGAAGGAAGGAAAGATCTCTAAAAGTTTTAAAGATGGAATATCTCTAGACAGATCATCACTGAAGTAAGAGAATAATGCCTCATATGGAAAAAATAGAACATTCATAATTTGTTATGAATATACAAACAGAAATATTAAAGGTAAAAATATAACACTAAGAGAATTAAATAAAAGTTAAAAATGAATGTATGACCTATGCACTATGGAAAATCAACTTAATTATAGTTTGTTACAATAGCCCTTTTTGAATGAAGTCCAGTTTTAATTAAAATCTTCCCATTCGATCAGATGGAGTTGCAGATTTGATCAGTTGAAACTATCTATTGTTCTTATTCATTTTACTGTACTACATTTCAGCAGTAAGGAGATACACAAAAGAAAAGCATTCCACTCCTCTTCAATAGGGTCTGTTATGATTCTAAGTTTAATTAAATTAGTTGCATATCATTTATATTACTAAAAATATCAAGTAATTTCTAAGAGATTTCATTTTCCTCCAGTCTCATGGTTACTCTCACTCATCACACCCAAATTCAAAATTACAAAAGCTATGTTGAACTCCTGTTTTTTCTTCTAGTGAACAACAGACTGTTTCTTATAGTCTTACTTTCCTTTCATCTGTTCAGCTGAAAGCAATATAATATGAATAGTAATATAAATATAAATAAGATTCAATCAGCAAATCACTCAATATCCATGTTAACAGAATAGACAACTTATCAGTTTGAAAAAGTTCATTTGCAGTTATGAAATCTCTCTTTCATTTATAGCTTCTGTGCTTAAAAACCTGCACACTATAATTTGCTCATTTCTTTGACCTGCTTCCTATGAATAGAGTTGGACAAACTATATCTATAAATAATCCATTGTACACATATTTCTCTGACTAAAGTTAATCCAGCTGCTTCAGAGGCTATTTAAATATTATCTTTCAGTTGTAGGATGACACTGTCTCAGGGATCCAAATTGAATCTTTGTGTAAATGTTGGCTGAAAAAATAGAGCAATGTTTTTTTGATGTTGTTTTTAAGTTGTTAAATTATGGAACAACTTGTTATATGGCACTAGATAGCAAATACTAATTTTGGTATTTGGGTGGAGAGGCAAGGATCTTTGAATAGAGTATTAGTAAAAATATAAAATGACTTGAAGAAACTGTATCAGATGTATGATGGTTTTCAGGAGGCCAATGTGAGAGCTTTAGTTCAGTTCAGTTCAGTTCAGTCGCTCAGTCGTGGCCGACTCTGCAACCCCATGAATTGCAGCACACCAGGCCTCCCTGTCCATCACCAGCTCCCTGAGTTCACTCAGACTCACATCCATCGAGTCGGTGATGCCATCCAGCAATTTCATCCTCTGTCAACCCCTTCTCCTCCTGCCCCCAATCCCTCCCAGCATCAGAGTCTTTTCCAATGAGTCAACTCTCTGCATGAAGTGGCCAAAGTACTGGAATTTCAGCTTTAGCATTATTCCTTCCAGGAAATCCCAGGGTTGATCTCCTTCAGAATGGACTGGTTGGATCTCCTCACAGTCCAAGGGACTCTCAAGAGTTTTCTCCAATGCCACAGTTCAAAAGCATCAATTCTTCAACGCTCAGACTTCTTCACAGTCCAACTCTCATATCCATAAATGATCAAAGAAAAACCATAGCCTTGACTAGACAGACCTTAGTCGGCAAACTAATATCGCTGCTTTTGAATATGCTATCTAGGTTGGTCATAATTTTCTTCCAAGGAGTAAGCGTCTTATAATTTCATGGCTGCAGTCACCATCTGCAGTGATTTTCCAGGAAAATAAAGTCTGACACTGTTTCCACTGTTTCCCCATCTGTTTCCCATGAAATGATGGGACTGGATGCCATGACTTTCATTTTCTGAATGTTGAGCTTTAAGCCAAATTTTTCACTCTCCACTTTCACTTTCATCAAGAGGCTTTTAGTTCCTCTGCACTTTCTGCCATAAGGGTGGTGTCACCTCCATATCCGAGGTTATTGATATTTCTCCCGGCAATCTTGATTCCAGCTTGTGCTTCTTCCAGTCCAGCGTTTCTCATGATGTACTCTGCATAGAAGTGAAATAAGCAGGGTGACAATATATAGCCTTGACGCACTCCTTTTCCTATTTGGAACCAGTCTGTTGTTCCATGTCCAGTTCTAACTGCTGCTTCCTGACCTGCATACAGATTTCGCAAGAGGCAGGTCAGGTGTTCTGGTATTCCCATCTCTCCCAGAATTTTCCACAGTTTATGGTGATCCACACAGTCAAAAGCTTTGGCATAGTCAATAAAGCAGAAATAGATGTTTTTCTGGAACTCTCTTGCTTTTCAATTTGATCTCTGGTTCCTCTGCCTTTTCTAAAACCAGCTTGAACATCAGGAAGTTCATGGTTCATGTATTGCTGAAGCCTGGCTTGGAGAATATTGAGCTTTACTTTATAGTGTGTGAGATGAATGCAACTGTGCGGTAGTTTGAGCATTCTTTGGCATTGCCTTTCTTTGGGACTGGAATGAAAACGGACTTTTGCAGTCCTGTGGCCACTGCTGAGTTTTCCATAATTGCTGGCATATTGAGTTCAGCACTTTCACAGCATCATCTTTCAGGATTTGAAACAGCTCAACTGGAATTCCATCACCTCCACTAGCTTTGTTCGTAATGATTCTTCCTAAGGCCCACTTGACTTCACATTCCAGGATCTCTAGTTCTAGGTGAGTGATCACACCATCGTGATTATCTGGGTCTTGAAGATCTTTTTGGTACAGTTTTTTTTGTGTATTCTTGCCATCTCTTCTTAATATCTTCTGCTTCTGTTAGGTCCATACCACTTCTGTCCTTTATCAAGCCCATCTTTGCATTAAATGTTCCCTTGGTATCTCTAATTTTCTTGAAGAGATCTCTAGCCCTTCCCATTCTGTTGTTTTCCTCTATTTCTTTGCATCAATCACTGAAGAAGGCTTTCTTATCTCTTCTTGCTATTCTCTGGAACTCTGCATTCAGATGCTTATATCTTACCTTTTCTCCTTTGCTTTTCACCTCTCTTCTTTTCACAGCTATCTGTAAGGTCTCCCCAGACAGCCATTTTGCTTTTTTGCATTTCTTTTCCATGGGGATGGTCGTGATCCCTGTCTCCTGTACAATGTCACAAACCTCATTCCATAGCTCATCAGGCACTCTATCTATCAGATCTAGGCCCTTAAATCTATTTCTCACTTCCACTGTATAATCATAAGGGATTTGATTTATGTCATACCTGAATGGTCTAGTGGTTTTCCTTACTTTCTTCAATTTAAGTCTGAATTTGGTAATAAGAAGTTCATAATCTGAGCCACAGTCAGCTCCTGGTCTTATTTTTGCTGACTGTATAGAGCTTCTCCATCTTTGGCTGCATAGAATATAATCAATCTGATTTCAGTGTTGACCATCTGATGACATCTTTCTACATATGTAGAGTCCTCTCTTGTGTTGTTGGAAGAGGGTGTTTGCTATGACCAGCACATTTTCTTGGCAAAACTCTATTAGTCTTTGCCCAGCTTCATTCCGCATTCCAAGACCAAATTTGCTTGTTACTCCAGGTGTTTCTTGACTTCCTACTTTTGCATTCCAGTCCCTATAATGAAATGGATATCTTTTTGGGTGTTAGTTCTCCAAGGTCTTGTAGGTCTTCATAGAACTGTTCAACTTCAGCTTGTTCAGCATTACTGGTGATAATAAAACTTTTATTGGAAATCAAAGGATAAAGGTCTCCAGCATTAACAGTAGAAATTGTGGTAATGTTGTTGCTTATGCTAATGTGGAAGAAACAAAATGTATTTAATTTACCAGGTGATCCTGCTAAAAAGATTTCAAGGTAGAATGTGGAAAGTACTACCTGGTTTCTTCAAGTTTTTTTGCAGTAAAATGTGATTGAAAGAGAGAAGAATCATTAAACAAAAATGATCCAGAAATTAGTAGTTTTGAAATTGTACAGTGCCTTCAGATTATAAACAATACTAGAATAAAGAAAATGGCTTCTGAAAAAGATCAAATCCTGGGCAATCATAGGGAAAAACATTTTTTTTATTATTAAATTTATTTATTTTTTTAATTACAACACTGTATTTGTTTTGCCATACATTGACACGAATCAGCCATAGGTGAACACAATCTCCCAATGCCGAAGCCCCCTCCCACCTCCCACCCCACATACTCTACTTGAATCATCCTGTGCATCAGTCCCATGCATCCTGCATCCTACATTGAACATAGATTGGCGCTTCGTTTCTACAAGAAAATATACATGTTTCATTGCCATTCTCCCAAACCATCCCACCCTTTCCCTCTCCCTCAGAGTCCAAAAGTCCACTCTATACCTCTGTGTCTCTTTGTTGTCTCACATAGAGGGTCATCATTACTGTCTTCTAAATTCCATATATATGTGTCAGTATGCTGTATTGGTGTTTTTCTTCTGGCTTACTTCACTCTGTATAATCGGTTCCAATTTCATTCATCTCATTAGAACTGAGTCGAATTTATTCTTTTTAAGGGCTGAGTAGTACTCCATTGTGTATATGTACCACAGCTTTCTTGTCCAATCATCTGCTGATGGACATCTAGGTTGCTTCCATGTCCTGGCTATTATAAACAGCACTGCAATGAACATTGGGGTACATGTGTCTCTTTCAATTCTGGTTTCCTCAGTGTGTATGCCCAGCAGGGGGATTGCTGGGTCATAAGGCAGTTCTATTTGCAATTTTTTAAGGAATCTCCACACTGTTTTCCATAATGGCTGTACTAGTTTGCATTCCCACCAGCAGTGTAAGAGGGTTCCCTTTTCTCCGCATCCTCTCCAGCATTTATTGCTTGTAGACTTTTGGATCACAGCCATTCTGACTGGTGTGAAATAGTATCTCATTGTGGTCTTGATTTGCATTTCTCTGATAATAAGTGATGTTGAACATCTTTTCATGTGTTTGTTAGCCATCCGTATATCTTCTTTGGAGAAATGCCTATTTAGTTCTTTGGCCCATTTTTTTATTGGATCATTTGTATTTCTGGAGTTGAGCTGCATAAGTTGCTTATATATCTTTGAGATTAGTTGTTTGTCAGTTGTTTCATTTGCTATTGTTTTCTCCCATTCAGAAGGCTGTCTTTTTCACCTTGCTTATAGTTTCCTTTGTTGTGCAGAAACTTTTAATTTTAATTAGATCCCATTTGTTTATCTTTGCTTTTATTTCCAGTATACTGGGAGTTGGATCATAGAGGATCCTGCTGTGATTTATGTCGGAGATTGTTTTGCCTATGTTCTCCTCTAGGAGTTTTATAGTTTCTGGTCTTACATTTAGATCTTTAATCCATTTGAGTTTATTTTTGTGTATGGTGTTAGAAAGGGGTCTAGTTTCATTCTTTTTTACAAGTGGTTGACCAGTTTTCCCAGCACCACCTGTTAAAGAGACTGTCTTTACTCCATTGTATATTCTTGCCTCCTTTGTCGAAGATACTCAGAAATCCCTTGCATTCCTATACACTAATAATGAGAAAGTAGAAAAAGAAGTTAAGGAAACAATTCCATTCACCATTGCAACGAAAAGAATAAAATACTTAGGAATATTCCTACCTAAAGAAACTAAAGACCTATATATCGAAAAACTATAAAACACTGATGAAAGGGAAAAACATTTTAAAGAACAGAGTGTGTTACTATTTTGTCAAAGATGAATGAAACTGCTTTAAACATCCATGTGTAAGTTTGCATGTGGACATACTTTCACCTCTTTCAGATAAATACTAAATCTTTGTCAGCATTTGGTATTGTTGGCCTTTCTAATCAACATGTAGTGGTATCTCATTGTTTTGATTTGCATGTCTCATGTTGATGAAAAATTAATCAATAGTCCCCGAGGGATGAAGGAAGATTTTATTGAAGTCAACTTGAGGATTATAACACAGGAGACAGTCTTTCAGAAAACTTTGAGGACTGTTCCACCCATCAGAGGTCAAAGCACAATTAAAAATATTTATGACATAAGAGGTTATTCATCAAAACACAATGTATTGACAGTTTACATACTCCAAATCGCCATGTACAAAGCAAGCTTTTACAAGATTAAGAAGGAATTGTTACCTCCTAAGGAGGTCAGGTTAATGCAGATTCACGACAGACACTAAAGGGGAAGAAGGAGGCCCAAATAGGCATAGAAAATTTCACATTTAAATTTTTCTGTCTTGCCATAAAATATGAATTTTATTTCATCACAATAATGACATATGGTGTGGAATATCTTTTCATACACTTATTTTCCCTTTGCATATCTTCTTTGATGAAGTGTTTGTTCAGGTCTTTTGTCAAATTTTTCATTTTTCTTATTATTGAGTTCTTTACATGCTTTTTGTATAAAATTTCTTTATCAGATATATTTTTGAAGCTATTTTCTCCCATTCTGTGACCCATCTCCTCATTCTCCCAATAGCATTCTTTTACAAAGCACACACTTTTAATTTTAATGAAGTTCAGATTTCCAATTATTATTTTTCATAGATTATGCTTTTGATGTTTTCTCTAAAATGTCATCACCTCCACACAAGGTCTTCTAGATTTTCTCCTGTACTATCTTCTGGGAGTGTTATAGTTTTGTGTTTTACATTTAGGTCTATGATGAATTTCTAATTAATTTTTAAATGTCTAGGTTCATTTTTTATATGTGATGTCCAATCGTTCCCCGTAATATTTGTTGAAGAGAATTTCTTTTCTCTAATTGATTGTCTTTGTCCCTTTGTCAAAATTTAGTTGGCTATATTTGGGTTGGTCAACAACTTGGTTCTCTAGTCTTTTCCACTGATTTGTCTGTACTGTCACCAATACCACACTGTCTTAGTTACTGCAGTTTTAATCTTTATAATATTGTGATTTATAATAATAAATGTATATTTGGCCTTCATTCCCATTTCTGTCCTTGGTGCTATTGTTCAGGCACTAAATCATGTCCAATTCTTTGTGAACCCATGGATTACAGAATGCCAGGCTTTCCTATCCTCACTGTCTTCTGGAGTTTGCTCAAACTCATGTCCATTGAGTCAGTGATGCCGTCCAACCTTCTTGTCCTCTGTTGCTCTCTTCTCCTCCTGCCTTCAATCTTTCACAGCATCAAGGTCTTTCCCAATGAGTCAGTTCTTTTCATTTTCATTTCTTGGCCAAAGTATTGGAATTTCAGCTTCAGTATCAGTCCTTCTAATGAATATTCAGGGTTGATTTCCTTTAGGATTGACTGCTTTGATCTCCTTGCAGTCCAAGGGACTCTCAAGTATCTTCTCCAGCATCACAATTCTAAAGCATCAATTCTTCAACACTCAGCCTTCTTTATGGTCCAGCTCTCAGATCCATATGTGATTGCTTGAAAAACTATAGCTTTGACTAGCCAGACTTTTGTTGGCAAAGTGATATCTCTGCTTTTTAATATGATGTCTAGGTTTGTCATAGTTTTTCTTCCAAGGAGCAAGCATCTTTTAATTTCATACCTCCAGTCACAGTCTGCAGTGATTTTGAAGCTCAAGAAAATTAAAAAGTGGAAACACTTTTTCCCCATCTATTTGCCATGAAGTGATAGGACAAGATGTTATGATTTTAGTTTTTTGAATATTGGGTTTTAAGCCAGTTTCTTCACTCTCCTCTTTCACCTTCATCAAGAGGCTCTTTAGTTCCTCTTTGCTTCTGCCATAACATTGGTGTCATCTGCATATCTCAAGTTGTTGATATTTATCCTGGCAGTCTTGATTCCAGCTTGTACTTTTATCCAGCCTGGTATTTTGCATGATGTACTCTGCATATAAGTTAAATAAGCAGGGTCACAATATACAGCCTTGGCATACTCCTTTACCAATTTTGAACCAATCCATTCTTCCATGTCCATTTCTAACTGTTGCTTCTTAACCTTCATACGTAGTTTTCTAAAGAAGCAGGTCAGGTACTCTGGTACTCCCATCTTTCTAAGAATTTTCCACAGTCTGTTGTGATCCACACAGTCAAAGGCTTTGGCATAGTCGAGCCAAAGGGGATTTTTTTTTTTTTCTGAAATCCCTTTGCTTTTTCTATGATCCAAGGGATGTTGTCAATTTGATCTCTGGTTCCTCTGCCTTTTCTAATCCAGTTATTACAGCTGGAAGCTCTCAGTTCACAAATTGTTGAAGCCTAGCTTGAAGGATTTTGAGGATTACCTTGCTAGCATGTGAAATAAGCACAACTGTACAGGAGTTTGAACATTCTTTGTCATTGTCTTTCTTTGGGATTGGAATGAAAACATGTTTTCCAGTCCTGGGACCACTGCGAGTTTTCCAAGTTTGTCGACATATTGAGTGAAACACTATAATAGCATCATTTTTAGGGTGTTAAATAGCTCAGCTGGAATTTCTATCCTAGAGCTCCTAAAATCTGAAATTTCCTAAGATATAAGAGCGGTAAAGGGGAAGGAATGTATTTTGTTAATCAGAAGTCCCTTTTACAATACATGAGTTTATATTAATGGGATAACTTTTGTGAAGTGTCTATGGATGGGAGGCTTCTTTCTAGGGGAACCACAATGTGATGAGAGGACTGGAAGTTTTAGCCCCAAGTAATTGAAGTCCAGGGATCCAGGAGAGGCTGGAGGTTGAATTAATGGTTTAGTCAACCATGCCTATGTAATGAAACATTCAGAAAATTCCTAAAGTACAGTTTTCAGAGAACTCCCAAGTTGGTGAACAAGTGGAAGTGCCAGAAGGGTAGCATGTCCAAAAAGTGATGAAAGCTCCATGCCCCTTCCCATATAATTTGCTCTATATGTCTCTTTTATAAGTCTGTTCCTGAACTGCATTCCCTCAAAATAAACCAGTAATCTAGTAAATAAATTGTCTTTCTGAGTTCTATGAACTATTCTAGCATATTATCAAATCTTGGGAAGGGGTTATGGGACATTCTGGCCTACCCAACTGGTCAGTCAGAAACAACTAGACTTGTGAATTGGCATCTGAAGTTAGTGGAGGGGAGACTGTGGGACAGAGTTCTTAAACTGTGGGGGGTGGGGGGGAAGTAAAAATGAAAGCATTACTTGCTCAGTCTTGTCTAACTCTTTGTGACCCCATGGATTGTAGCCCATCAAGCTCTTCTGTCCATGGGATTCTCCAGGCAAGAATACTGGAGTGGGTTGGTAGCCATTCCCTTCTCCAGAATATCTACCAACCCAGAGATTGAACCAGGTCTCCTTCTTTGCCATCTGTGAAATATGTTACTTATTCTAAGTAGTACCAGCATTAAATTTAATTGTAGGACAGTCAGTTGGTATCTAAAAGAACTGGAGAATATCTTGGTGGGTCAGACTCCCACACATATGTTATCAAAAGAATTGATGAGAAATTAATAAGGAGAAAGATTTTTCCCTTACAATTTTAGAGTTGGGTAGAATCAGTACTCCAACTGTGGTCTTCTCCTTCAACCTTTTGTTGGCTTTTTAGATATTTTACCTCTTCACATAAATTTTAAAATCAGTTTATAGATATCCATAAAATGTCCCACAAGGATTATGATTGAAGTTGCATTGAATCTCAAGATCAGGTCAGGAACTGACATCTTAACGAGAGTTGCTATCCAAAACATAAAATATCTCTCGATTTATTCAGTTCTCCTTTGATTCCTTTTATCAGAGTTTTATAGTTTTCAGTATATAGATCTTGTACATTTTTAGACTTATATTGATTTTTTTGGGGGATGCTAATGTAACTAGTTGCATTCATCTCACATGCTAGTAAAGCAATGCTCAAAATTCTCCAAGCCAGGCTTCAGCAATATGTGAACCGTGAACTTCCTGATGTTCAAGCTGGTTTTAGAAAAGGCAGAAGAATCAGAGATCAAATTGCCAACATCCGCTGGATCATCAAAAAAGCAAGAGAGCTCCAGAAAACCATCAAATTTCTGCTTTATTGACTATGTCAAAGCCTTTGACTGTGTGGATCACCATACACTGTGGAAAATTCTGAAAGAGATGGGAATACCAGACCATCTGACCTGCCTCTAGAGAAACCTATATGCAGGTCAGGAAGCAACAGTTAGAACTGGACATGGAACAGAGTGGTTCCAAATAGGAAAAGGAGTACGTCAAGGCTGTATATTGTCACCCTGCTTATTTAACTTCTATGCAGAGTACATCATGAGAAATGCTGGGTTGCAAGAAGCACAAGCTGGAATCAAGATTGCCGGGAGAAATATCAATCACCTCAGATATGCAGACGATACCACCCTTATGGCAGAAAGTGAAGAAGTGTTAAAAAGCCTCTTGATGAAAGTGAAGGAGGAGAGTGGAAAAAGTTGGCTTAAAGCTCAGTATTCAAAAAATGAAGATCATGGCATTCGGTCCCATCACTTCATGAGAAATAGATGGGGAAACAGTGGAAACAGTGTCAGACTTCATATTTTGGGGGCTCCAAAATCACTGCAGATGGTGACCGCAATCATGAAATTAAAAGATGCTTACTCCTTGGAAGGAAAGTTATGACCAACCTAGATAGCATATTCAAAAGCAGAGACATTACTTTGCCAACAAAGGTCCATCTAGTCAAGGCTATGGTTTTTCCTGTAGTCATGTATGGATGTGAGAGTTGTACTGTGAAGAAAGATGAGCACAGAAGAACTGATGCTTTTGAAGTATGGTGTAGGAGAAGACTCTTGAGAGTCCCTTGGACTGCAAGGAGATCCAACCAGTCCATTCTGAAGGAGATCAACCCTGGGATTTCTTTGGAAGGACTTATGCTCAAACTGAAACTCCAGTACTTTGGCCACCTCATGTGAAGAGTTGACTCATTGGAAGAGACTGATGCTGGGAGGGGTTGGGGGCAGGAGGAGAAGGGGACGACAGAGGATGAGATGGCTGGATGGCATCACTGACTCGATGGATGTGAATCTGACTGAACTCAGGGAGTTAGTGATGGACAGGGAGGCCTGGCATGCTGCGATTTATGGGCTCACAAAGAGTCGGACACAACTGAGCAACTGAACTGAACTGAACTGAATGTAACTAGTATTATGCCTTGAATTTCAAATTCCATTTTTAATTGCTAGTATATAGGAAAATGAATAACTTTTATAAGTTAACTTTGTATGCTTCCATCTTGCTTTAATAATTTGCTAGTTTCAGGAGTACTAGTTTCAGTTCACTTGTTAACCCCAAGAATAATAAACAGAAAAAGATCTATACCTAGACACATTATAGTCAAACTGCTCAAAACTAAGGACAAAAGTAAATCTTGAAAGCAGAAAAATAACTCATATATAGGGGAATAACAGTATAATTAAAAACTGTATTCTTCCTCAAAAACAGTTAAAACTATAAAAAAGTGTAACAGTATATTTAAAGTACTTGGGGAAAAAGAAGTCAATCAAGAATTCTAGATCTAGCAAAATTATAGTTACAAAATGAAACTAAAATAATGACCATTCCCACAAAAAACAAAACAGGGAATTTGTTACTGGCAAACCTGATCTAAAATAAAAATGAAAAGCAATCTTTTAGGTTGAAAGAAAATTTTGGCAAACGTTAACTCAAAAAAGAAATAATAAACAGTAGTGAAAAACTTAAAAGTGTGAGTAAATATAAAAAATAGAAAGAAGGAAAAAGGAGGGTGTCAGAGACAGAGCTGCTGCTAAGTCGCTTCAGTCGTGTCCTACTCTGTGCGACCCCATAGACGGCAGCCCACCAGGCTCCCCCCCGTCCCTGGGATTCTCCAGGCAGGAACACTGCAGTGGGTTGCCATTTCCTTCGCCAGTGCATGAAAGTGAAAGTGAGGTCGTTCAGTCATGTCCAACTCTTAGCGACCCCATGGACTGCAGCCCACCAGGCTTCTCCATCCATGGGATTTTCCAGGCAAGAGTACTGGAGTGCGGTGCCATTGCCTTCTCTGGGCAGAGACAGAGAGAAAGAATGAATTTCTCTTTGATTCTCTGCATTTCTCAAAGCAAGCATTTTTTTTACTATTCTTGCCCTCGAATCTTAATCTAGTTCAAAGTGACATGAAAACTGAAAACACTCAACTTATTTTGACAACAGTGCCTTTGGTAAACAATCCATTAATTTCTTTTTTTTTTTTTTAATTTTACTTTACAATACTGTATTGGTTTTGCCATACATCAACATGAATCCGCCACAGGTGTACACATGTTCCCTATCCTGAATCCCTCCAACAATCCAATAATTTCTATATTCTAAACTCCTAAAGTGGCTCTGATTGTTGTCTCAGTATTTCTTTTGATGATACCCAATATCCATCCAAGAAATTTCTTTGTACCTTCACTAGCCCCAAATTGTGTGCTGTTGCAATTGAAGGCAGTTAGATAATATTTCTTTCTCAAGAAAGAACATTTCTTATTTCATCATTTATTCATTAATAGTTAGTTATATTTATTAAGCAACCACCAAGCAAGCTTCTGGATTATATTAATGAAAATGATGGATATATTTGTGCTCTCATAAAGCTAGCAATTATCCAGGTGATTAGAAATTAAACAAAAAAATCATATTTCTTTCCAATTAAAAACATATTAAACTATACAGAAGAAAAGATACAATAAAATTTTAAAACAGAGCACTTAACATAGATGCTCAGAGAAAATTTGTTTCACTTTTAAAATGAGATTGGGCGATTGTGTTCACCTATGGCTGATTCGTGTCAATGTATGGCAAAACAAATACAGTATTGTAATTAAAAAAATAAATAAATTTAATTTTAAAAAAATAAAATAAAATAAAATGAGATTGTGTTTGTGCTCAGTTGTTCAGTCATGTCTGACTTTCTGTGGCCTCTTGGACTATAGCCCACCAGGCTCCTCTTCCCTGTGGAATTTTCCAGGCAAGAATATTGGAGTAGGGAAATTGAGATCAGAGGATGTTTAAAATTAGAATCTTTTTGGGGTTACAAATTATAGCATACTTAACTAAAGTGTCTTATCTTTTAGTTGATTATATCTGAAAATCATTTCCAAACTCCAGAAACACTCCATGAAGACCATAGCACATTTTTTCCTTCATCTATTGTCTGCTCATCTAATAAAACATCTGTTTATACAAAGCCGATCTCTCTCCAACCCCTAGAGATAGTCTTAGAGCATATTTACATTATTGGAACACTCGATGTTATTGATCTGTGGGTAGTGAACTAGCTGGAATCTTTCTTCAGAAAAGTTTTCTCCTTCTATATCTCACTAATTGTCAGGGAAAAAAAATGACATGTCTGCAGATCTTTAACATGCCATCCATTTAAAAACAAACCGCAAGCCTGCAAGCCAGAAAAGAAGGTCAAATGAATAGCCTCAATGTCATATTGCCAACACTTGCTATTACTTGAATATTTGGGTCATTATTTTTAATTGCATCTCTAGATACAAAAAGGGTCAACATGCCACATTTTCAAAGCTATGCTTAAAACTTAAAAGGAAGTACTATGTGAACCATGAACAATTTAACAAGTTCAAATTTCAAATAACATATAGGTTTTATAAAATGTATAGCACTTATAGTAGCAAATAATGTGACATTTGCAAACTAGCAAAATATTACTGATTTCCATGTCTATGTAATACTTTCAGTAGGTGTAATAGAAATAAACACTATTGTAAATTGTAAAGTGTTTCTTATCTCAAAGACATGTGTGACACAAAATTCATCAAAAAGTATATTTATTATGAGGAAATATATTTTGTAAATGTAAAGCTTTATAGCTGCAAAAATGACAACTGTTCAAAGTATACATATCTGTGATTTTTAAAAAATTATCTTGCATAAGCAAGTAATTACACAGATAGACTACAAATCAGATTTTGCAGTTGTGACAACAGGTGAGTCTTCCGTAAACACAAAGCCAGCTCTTGTCAAGCTTTCATGTAAACATCAAAAAACTTATATTTTATATTATGCTAGAAATCTGAGTTATCTATTTATTTATATGTTATATGAAATAGATTCATATAGTATAAATGTATGTATTACAATTTATTTTTATTATAAGAGTAATAATTTAAAGAACAAAGACAGCCTTAATTTGCAGATATATTAGTTATATATGTGGGCTTCCCTGGTGTCTCAGATGGTAAAGAATCTGCCTGCAATGTGGGAGACTCGGGTCCAGTCTCTGGGTCAGAAATATACACTGGGGAAGTGAATGGCTACCCACTCCAGTGTCCTTGCCTGGAGAATTTCATGGACAGAGGAAACTGAGTCAGACACATCTCAGTGACTAACACTTTAACTATTTGTATCTGTAAAAAACACAAGAGAATCTACAGGTAAATTATTAGAAGTAACAAAAAGTTCAGAAAAGTTTCTAATTAAGCAAAAATCAACTGATTTCTATAGGTCATGAATAAATATTTTAAAAATATATTTTTAAAAAATGATACTATTTCAACAATGACAGCATTAAAAGGGCATGCATGCTCAGTTGTGTCTGACCCTTTGTGACCCCATGGACTGGTAGCCCACCAGATTCTGCTGTCTATGGAATTTTCCAGCCAGGAATACCAGAGTGGGTTGCTATTTCCTTCTGCAGGGGATCTTCCCAATCTGGGAATTGAACCTGTGTCTTCTGCATCTCCTGTATTGGTAAGTGGATTCTTTACCACTGCACCACCTGGAAAGCCCCATTAAAAAGTATTTAGGAATAAATGTGTGCATAACCTTAAAAATTATAAAACTTTACTGAAAGTATTGAAGAAAGACCAAATTTTTTAGAGCTATATCATATTTATACATATAATGACTCAATATCATGAAGATGTCAAATTAATATCTAAACTTAAAGCAACTGTTGTCAAAATGCCAAAGAGAGTCTACCATTTCATATAAGAGCAAAGAGTCAGATGAAGCAAAATATTCTTAACGAAAATAAAACAATATTGTGAGACTTATTTTAGCATTGATATCAATACTTATAATAAAGTCATATTAACAAGGCAGTCCCCTGAAGGAGGGTATGGCAACATGGACAGAGGAGCCTGGTGAGCTACAGTCCATGGGGTCACAAAGTCGGACACGACTGAAGCAACTTAGCATGCAACAAGGCAGTAGCACAGAAATCAACAAATAGCAATGGAACAAAACAAATGTTCCAAAACACAATATATAGTGAAACGTAATGTGGTACAGAGTGGCATTATAAATCAGAGGAGGATAGAATGGGGCATTTGATAAGTGGAGCTAGAATTATCCACATGGAACAGTGGATTTTAATTACTACTCCATAGAATACATAAAATAAATTCTGTGTATGACTTTGTAGCATTAACTTGGCTATGTTTTCTAGAATTCTCTCTATATAGATTTTTGGTGGTTAGGTTTGGCCACCAGAGAAATTTGCTTGGGATTTGACAGGAGGAAGTTGACAGAAGCCATGTTTACTCTGAAGGTTAACGTAAGTCAGGCTGTCTTGCAGCTCCTACACATTTTTGCAGTCTTCTGGCTGAATCTGTTGACATAGAAGAGTAGCTGAGCTCCATAGTTCCTTGCGTTCCAATGGGATATCTCCTTTTACATTTCCTGCACCCCATGCCCTGCGCCATTGTAGCCGCTTGGCAAGAGTGGCAGCCAGCACTTCCTGCAAGTCACCCTCTGCTAGAAGGTGGGTGGCTTAGAAAATGGGAGAGGCCAAAGCTGTCTGGTGAGAAGCTAAGGTAGGTTCCTGTTTGTTTCACACAGTTAGTTTTTCTTGCTCTTAACATTTCACATCTATCATTCCAATCTGCCCTTTGACTTCAGGCTCAGCACCAGATGCAGAAGAAACAATGGAAATAAGACTTTTACCAAATTCCACAGTGATGGATGGTCAAGTCCCTAAAGAAAATTCCTCATTCTACATCATTCTAAGTGGTTCTGTTTTCCTGAATATACCAACTGATATAGCACTTTAATGTGAGAGGCCCAATTACAAAAGTTTTACAGGTTAATATGGGGAATATTTTTATGACTTTGATAGAGAAACTTTTTTAAAAACAAGACACATACAATAAAAATGATATTGGTAAATTCAATAATGTTCCCATTTTTAAAATGTCTATTAGTCGAAAGTGATCATTTGAAAAGGCAAATCTCAGACTTGGGAAAAAAAAGATACTCTCAACACATATAACTAAGAAAGCATTATCACCTAGGATAAAGAAAAAAGAACACCCCTACACATCAACTCAATAAAAATATAAGAAAAAGATAAAGATGGATAATTTACCAAGGGTTTATCTCAAATGGCCAATAAGCCTATTAAAAGATGATTCATCTCAATGATAGGAAAATGCCAATTATAAGCAAAATAAAATTTTCACACCTATCATATTAGCAAAAATTAAGAACCCTGAAAATATTGTGTTGACAAAGGTGTGGATAAAAACCAATATTTATATACTGTTGGTAGAAATGTAAATGCATACAACCACTCTGAAGAAAAATGTTACAGTAACTAATGAAGTTAAAGATAGAACCACTCTAACCCAGTAAATCTGTCCCTACGTTTACACCCTAAATAAACACGACCACGTCATTGTGAACACAAGGGGACATGTTTGTTTGGTTTCTTTTCAAAATGTAAATTCTTAACAGGATTATTTAAAACAGAAAAAGCTAAAATTTACATTGACAGAAGAATGATAAATGTATTATGTTAGATTTATATAATTCTACACAGTAGTGAAAATGAATGAATCAGCAGATGAATCTCATGAACATGATATGAGGAGGATAAAGCTACAGAAGAATACTTGAAGAATGCTGTCATTCATATACAAATATACTCACATAAAATAATATTATATATATGTAGTATATAATTAGGCCTTCCCTGGTGACTCAGTGGTAAAGAATCCATCTGACAATTCAGGAGACACGAATTCCATCCCTCAGTCAGGAAGATTCCCTGGAGAATGAAATAGTAACCCACTCCAGTACTCTTGCCTGGGAAATCCCATGGACAGAGGAGCCTGGAGAACTGACCGACGGGGTTGCAAAAGAGTCAGACAAGACTTGGCAACTAACAACAGCCTTGTATAATTAAGGATATATACAACGATTAAAAAATGTAAATACAAAGAAATGATAAATACCAAATTCAGGGTAGTGATCATCTTAATGAGGGAGTAAGCGGGTTGTATATAAGATAGAGGAGATTCTTATCAGGAAGAAGTCCAGGGAGCTTCAGTTCTATAGGAATGTTAGTTTCTCAAGCTGAAAGCATTTCTGCAGAAGCTGAAGATGTAGTCCTTAGGCTGAGGATCCATAAAAGACTTCGACACACACCACAGGACTGGTCCACTAATGGAGCATTGCTTCTATCGCAGCCAAGGCACCACTGAATCAAAAAGCTGGCCCGGCTGCCAGCTCCAGAACCACGCTCTCAGAATCACATCGAAAAACACTGACACGTGACTGCAATGCCAGTCAGGGAACCGGGCTTCCCTGATAGCACAGTTGGTAAAGAATCCGTCCTCAATGCAGGAGACCTGGCTGAATGAGGAAGCTGCTGCCACAGCTATTTCTTCCAGAACCATGACCTCTCTGCCACAATCTCCTCCAGTTAAGGAGTGCCCTGGACTCTACCTCCTTCCCCATACAACTCAGCTCCAAATCAAAGCATCACATGGATGCTTCCAATTGGTGTAGCCTAATTCACATATCGGTACTCTGGTTGAAAGAAAAACTATTAAATATAGGTTTGTTCTTTTCCTCTTTAGAAAAATAAGGATAATAATGAGGAACATTTATGAAAAGAGGGTGTTCAAAAAGTTCAAGCAGACTACAATGACACATTTCATTAAGTGAGAGGGAAATTTGAACTCTGCACATATATCCTTCTATACTGTTTATATGTTTTTTGTTTTTAACCACAGGCATACATTTTGTCCTGTTTTTTCTTTACAATATCACAAGAACTGCTAGCTGCCTTTCAATATGTAGCTAATCCTCTCCCTCATTAATAGAGAACCCAGCCAATGAGACACAGAAATGTGTGCGCAAATTCCAAGAAGTCTCCTTAAAGGAAAGAATGGGCCCTTCTAGGTTTCTTTTTCTTCCTACTTGCTGTAATGCAAATATAACCACTGACTTGGTCAGTCACTTTCAGTTCAGTTCAGTCGCTCAGTCGTGTCTGACTCTTTGCGATCATGAATCGCAGCACGCCAGGCCTCCCTATTCATCACCATCTCTCGGAGTTTACTCAGATTCACATCCATCGAGTCCGTGATGCCATCCAGCCATCTCATCCTCGGTCGTCCCCTTCTCCTCCTGCCCCTAATCCTCCCAGCATCAGAGTCTCTTCCAATGAGTCAACTCTTCTCATGAGGTGGCCAAAGTACTGGACTTTCAGAAGTAGCATCATTCCTTCCAAAGAAATCCCAGGGCTGATCTCCTTCAGAATGGACCGGTTGGATCTCTTTAAATGATAGTTAAGATATTTAAAATGGTAAAACAGCAAGAGAGAAAGAACTTAGGTCTCTTGAAAATAGAGCTAAGGTTTAGATGAATTGTTGGTAAGTTTTAGTGGTAAAGAACCCTCCTGCCAATGTAGGAGACATAAGAGATTCACATCCTACTAATAGCTAATTGACCTATAGCACTTTCACTCTGATATCCAACACTTATAAAAAGTTTATTTAATGTGTGCCTATCTATTTCTCCCTGTGTTGTTGCTATTTAGCCTGGTACCAATCCCTGGATATGTTACCATATGAACAATTTATAGTCAATGTTTTTTCTAACATCAAAGTTATGAATTCTATTCCTACCTTTGAAGCAGAACAACTTTTACATAGAATTTTTAGTTATCAAAAAATGCATCTCTAATACCCAGGTAAAATAACATTTAAAAATACGCATTGATAAGTATCACACATTGCACATTTTCTACTCATTGTCTGAATTTAAAGAAAGTCCTCTAGGTTTGCTACATAAAATTGCCTTTTTTTTTTATCTGTAATTGTCTTATAAATAATGAACTCACATGATAGTCGAATGCTTTCTAAGCCATTAACCTTTAGTTTGTGGATGAAAATATGATATGAGACAGACTCAAACCTTCCTGAAAATGAGATACTTTACATGTATTATTTTTGCTTTGTTTACAAGGATTATCATTTCATCTCTATATAAGGTAACTTTGCATCTGAAAAGTCATGACCTCAGTAGTGTATTACAGTATTTGAGGGGGCATCAAAGTATTTAGTCTTAGAACCAATGTCAAGTCTAACTTATTTTTGAATGCAGAATAAGAAAAATATTCATATAATGACTAGGAAATTTGTCAGGCCATTATGAGAATTAACACAGTATTAAGGAAGCTGAGGTACTTTAGTAAGCCTTGGTGTGTAAGCACAGTCATTCCTGATTGTAAGCACAGCAATGTATCTCTTATTCAATAAGCCAGCAAAATGCATTGTTTTTTTTTTTTTTAAAGGCCAGATGCTTGGGGGCAAAATAAATGGCTAGCATGAAAGGGCTAAGACAGCAGATACAATCACATAATGAAAAAGTTTAAGGAAACAAGTGAAACGTGAATTGTGTGGCTATCAAGAAGAGCAAAATATTGACACACTACTTCTTTGGGAGGCAGTGGGGAGATTTGGGAAGGAGTGGTAGGCTGAGAAAGCCTGGATCTCAGGAGACTTGGACAAAGCAGCTGCATGCTAATGCATCACACTTGATGAAGTATACCCTCAGGTAACCTAGCAAATAATGAATTACAATCTAATGGAGGCTAAAAATAAGGAATCAACTCAATTTCCTCTCTTTCCTATCGAGCCTAATGCTGGCAGCATTCTACAAAAAGAAAGAATGGCACTATAGAATATCTTTCCATGCTCAAAAAATTCTATTATAATAGGCCTTCCATATTTGTGTGACATTAAATATCATAAAGGGCTTCCCTGGTAATTCAGCTGGTAAAGAATCTGCCTGCAATGTGGGAGACCTGGGTTTGATCCCTGGGTTGGGAAGATCCCCTGGAGGAGGACATGGCAACCCACTCCAGTATTCTGGCCTGGAGAATCCCCATGGACAGAGGAACCTGGAAGGGTACAGTCAGTGGGGTCGTAGAGAGTCAGACATGACTGAGCGACTAAGCACACAGCAAATATCGTTGAAACAGATGATATGTCTTAAAGTTTTAAAACCCAGCAGTGTTATTCAACAATGTTGAAGAACAATATAAGATATTTCAGTAATTCTCTTTCTGCTAAATTCACTTGGAAAGTTTGGAATAGAGTATTTCTATGTTATTTATATTACTTTTTGGCCATGCAATGTGGCATGTGGGATTCTAGTTACCCAACCAGGGATTGAGCCCCATGCCCCATGCAGTGAAAGTGTGGAATCTTAACCACTTAACTGCAAGGGAAGTCCCCAAGTATTTCTTCTATTAGTCAACTCTGTTTATGAAAACAGCATGATGATCATTCATTATATGTACTATTTATTTAGCTGGGTTTATTTACAACAAACATTCATTCAACATATACTCACTGAGCTCTTATGTCAGATAATTCCGGGAGTCTGAAGTCAAGTGGGCCTTAGAAAGCATTATTACAAAGGTAATGAAGGTAGAATTCCAGTTGAGCTATTTCAAGTCCTAAAATATGATGCTGTGAAAGTGCTGCACTCAATATGCCAGCAAATTTGGAAATCTCAGCAGTGGCCATAGGATTGAAAAAGGTCAATTTTCATTCCAATCCCAAAGAAAGGCAATGCCAAAGAATGTTCAAACTACCACACAGTTGTACTGTTTCACATGCTAGCAAGGTAATGCTCAAAATCCCTCAAGCTAGGCTTTAAGAGTATAGTGAACCAAGAACTTCCAGATGTGGAAGCTCTGTTTAGAAAAAAAAAGGAGAGGAACCAGAGACCAAATTGCCAATATTCATTTGATCATATAGAAAGCAAGGGAATTCCAAAAACATCTACTTCTGCTTCACTGATTATGATAAAGCCTTAGACTGTGTTGAAAAGTTGCACAAACAAACAGTGTGGGAATACCAAGTCACTTTTGTCTCCTGAGAAACCTGCAAATGGGTCAACAAACAACAGTCAGAACAGGACGTGGAACAACTGACTAGTTCGAAATTGGGAAAGGAGTACGACTAGGTTGTATATTGTCACCCTGTTTATTTAGCTTATAGAATACATCATGAGAAAGGCCAGACTGGGTGAATCACAAGCTGGAATCAAAATTTCCAGGAGGAATATAAAAAACCTCAGTTATGCAGATGATACCACTCTAATGGCTGAAACTGAAGAAGAACTAAAGAGTTTCTTGATTTGAATGAAAGAAGAGAGTGAAAAGGTTGGGTTAAAACTCAGCATTCAAAAACCTGTGGTGGAAGGGGCATCTAAGACCACGGCATTGGTCTGATCACTTCATCACAAATAAAAGGGGAAAAAGTGGAAGCAATGACAGATTCTGTTTTCTTGAGCTCCAAAATACTGTGGGTGGTGACTGGAGTCACTGAATTAAAAGGTGGCTTGCTCCTTGGAAGAAAAGCTATGCCAAATCTAGACAGTGTATTAAAAAGCGGACATCATTTTGCCAACAAAGATCTGTATAGTCAAAGCTACATTTTTTTCCAGTAGTCATGTACAGATGTGAGAGCTGGACCATAAAGAAGACTGACCTCCAAAGAATTGATTCTTTCAAACTGTAATGCTGAAAAAGACTCTTGAGAGTTCTTGGTCTGCAAGGAGATAAAACCAGTTTTATCTCCTTCAATTTTAAATGAAATTAACCTTGAATATTCATTGGAAGGACTGATGTTGAAGTTGAAATTCCAGTATTTTGGCCACCTGATGCAAAAAGCTGACTTGCTGGAAAAGACCCTGATGCTATAGGAAAGACTGAAGGCAAAAGGAAAAGACAGCAACAGAGGATGAGATGGTTAGATATCATCACTGACTCAATGAACATGAATCTGAGCAAACTCAGGAGATAGTGAAGGACATGGGATCCTGGAGTACTGCAGCCCATGGGATCACACACAGTCAGACACAACTTTGCAACTGAATAACAACAACAAGGGAGTAAAGAAATTAGCAATGAATTTAAGAGTGTGTGTGGGCTCAGTTGCTCGGTCGTGTCCAAGTATTTGCAACCACATGGACTCTAGCCCACCAGGATCCTCTATCCATGGAATTTTCCAGGCAAGAATACTGGAGTGGTTGCCATTTCCTACTTCAGGGGATCTTCCTGACCCAAGGATTAAATCTGCATCTCTTGCATATCCTTCATTGGCAGGAGGATTCTTTACCACTGTGCCACCTGGGAAGCTGGTGAATTTAACATTGGTTCATACTAAAAACAAAGAACCGAACAAAAAATATCAAAACACCTCCCTGATAAGTCCTGAGTGTCTGAATTCTGCATCCTAGCTTTCTTCAATAAGCAATGCTTATATTGCTATCCAATGACAATTATTTGGTTCTGAATGATGATGCTGTAGTATTGGAATTATCAAAACTGATCCAATTATGTGCACTAAATTTTCTTAAATAGAATAGACTATTAGATTATAAGAATATTTTCAGCAATGAGAATTAAATCAAAATTTCTTTTCTGGTTATTCCAGGGAAATAAGTCCATCATAGTACCTAATTCCATAACCCTTCTGGGCAAACTAATAGTATTTTATAAATTTAAAAGGCTGCTGATATTGATAATATTATATTTTCCCAAATTCTTCAAATTCTTATAGATTTAGAATATCTTCCTTAGATTATCTCTTTAAAGACAAAAATACTAGTGATTAATACTTAGTACTATTTCTGATTATTACATAACTTTAGAATGCTAAAGACGTGGAAACTAAGGCTCTGTAGTTAAAAATATCTGAAACCGTAATTCATATACAAGTTAATAAAATCACTTAGAATACTAATAGTTCTCAACTAAGCTACACTTCAAAATCACCTGTGGACCTTCCAAAAGTACATATTTCTGGTGCCTTGCTGAGAACTGTGACTGAGTCTCTATAATGGAGTCTGTTGTTATTTTTAAAAATCTTTGCTGATAGACTTGATCTAGCTTAATGGAGCAAACCTGTCAAATAGCAAATTGAATGCTCTAGTATCTAAATGAAATACAAGCTAAAAACATAATGGGAAGAGTTAAAGTGGAAGGATCATCTGCTTCTCTGAGCATAAAAGAACTAAAGAGAGTAACTGTGCTCATGGTTTACAAAATTGGGCTTTAGATTGTTACCAACACAGACTTTCTCTGATGCCAATCCTTCCAAGATGAATGTGGTAGGATTACTTTTCTCTTCTAATTAAGAGCAAGTGAACACAGAAGGAACTACCATCTCCTCAATTCCAACTTCTTATTTCTCTGCTTTACTAGATTAAGGGCCAAAGCCTGGGTCAGTGCATCAGTAAGCACTCATGCGACTGTTCCCTGTACATATCTGGCAGATTCACTGGTGCAGCCAAGCTAATTGCCCTATTAATTCTTTCCGGATCCTACGAATTAATCACATTTGGAATGGAGAATGAAATTTATTTTGGCTCTCTAGATTATCCATTCATTCATTTACTCATTTACTGACACTGAATGCTCACTATTGTTTTAGAAATAGTGCTTGATATTGTGGACACAGTGATAAATAAGTCATGCACCCTGCAAACAATAAATGGCAGAAAAGCCCTTTCTACTTATGTCTGGCTTCCATTTCCAAGTTGCTTTTTACAGCATTCATGTGCCACATGTCAAAGCTCTTCATTCAAAGACGTTTCAGTTCAGTTCAGGTGCTCAGCCATATCTGACTCTGTGACCCCATGAATCGCAGCACGCCAGGCCTCCCTGTCCATCACCAACTCTGAGAGTTTACTCAGACTCATGTCCATCAAGTTGGTGATGCCATCCAGCCATCTTATCCTCTGTCGTCCACTTTTCCTCCTGCCTCAAATCCCTCCTAGCATCAGGGTATTTTCCAATGAGTCAAATCTTCGCATGAGGTGGCCAAAGTATTGGAGTTTCAGTTTCAGCATCAGTCCTTCCAATGAACACCCAGGACTGATCTCCTTTAGGAAGGACTGGTTGGATCTCCTTGCAGTCCAAGGGACTCTCAACTGTCTTCCCCAACACCACAGTTCAAAAGCATCAATTCTTTGGCACTTATCTTTCTTCACAGTCCAACTCTCACATCCATACATGACTACTGGAAAACCATAGCCTTGACTAGATGGACCTTTGTTGACAAAGTAATGTCTCTGCTTTTTAATATGCTGTCTAGGTTGGTCATAACTTTCCTTTCAAGGAGTAAGTGTCTTAATTTCATGGCTGCAGTCACCATCTAAAGTGATTTTGAAGCCCCCCAAAATGAAGTCTGACACTGTTTCCACTGTTTCCCCATCTATTTCCCATGAAGTGATGGGACCAGATGCCATGATCTTCATTTTCTGAATGTTGAGCTTTAAGCTGACTTTTTCACTGTCCTCTTTTACTTTCATCAAGGGGCTTTTAGTTCCTCTTCACTTTCTGCTATAAGGGTAGTATCATCTGCATATCTGAGGTTATTGATGTTTAACACACATTCAAAACATATTATAACATATAAGTCTTAAATATGTTCAATGCTACTTTTTATCATTTTTAATTCTCAGAACAAACCTCTATAATAACTACTATTATTTGAATTTTACAGAGAGGGGAACTGAGACTTACAGAGGATAAGTAATTTGCGAAAGGGCACATAGATAGCAAGTGATAAAGACTTGAACCTAGTCCATGTGATGTCAGTATTCATGTTTTTAACCACCAAACTCATCTCTTTGACATATTTTCAGGACAAGATTGTTAATATCTACGACCTGGAAAGAGCATGATGGAGAGATTTTCATCTTCATAAATTATTCCTATAATATGATCTTATTAGCAAATGAGAAGAAGGAAGGAAAAAGAAAGAGAGGGAAGGAGGATGGGAGAAAAATGGATATAAAGTAACTGAGGGTGAGGAATTTGCTACAAAGTCCACTGAAAGTGCACACTCCCGCACACCTCCATTCATATAAAATTTCAGCCTGGCTGAGTTGCAACTTTATCAAGGAATTAACAAAGCCTTCTTACTACTGTTCTGCAAAATCTAATTATAAGAAGGGACTGGCTGTCTTCTCCAATTCACTCCCTTTTCATGTCCCTTCTATTCATTATCTATGATGCCATATACAGTTGAGTTTCCAGGCTCCTGAAAATTGGCTATTTATTGGTTTGGTTGGTTGATGTCCCTTTCAAACATGGTTAATTTAGTTTTTCTCTCAGTTAAAACTGATATATGCATTTGGTGGTCTCTAGTGGACCAGAGGGTCAACATCAAAATCAGATTGATTATATTCTTTGTAGCTAAAGATGGAGAAGCTCTATACAGTCAGTAAAAACAAGACCGGGAGCTGACTGTGGATCTGATCATGAAATCCTTTTTGACAAATTCTGACTGAAACTGAAGAAAGTAGAGAAAAGCACTAGACCATTCAAGTATGACCTAAATCAAATCCCTTATAACTATACAGTGGAAGAGAGAAATACATTTAAGGGAATAGATCTGATAGATAGAGTGCCTGATGAACCATAGATGGAGGTTCATAATATTGTATAGGAGACATGAATCAAGACCATCTTCAAGAAAAAAAAATGCAAAAAGCAAAATGGCTGTCTGGGGAGGCCTTACAAATAGCTGTGAAAAGAAGGGAAGTGAAAAGCAAAGGAGAAAAGGAAAGATAGATCCATTTAAATGGAGAGTCCCAAAGAATAGCAAGGAGATATAAGAAAGGCTTCCTCAGCGATCAATGCAAAGAAATAGAGGAAAAGAACAGAATGGGAAAGACTAGAGATCTCTTCAAGAAAATTAGAGATACCAAGGGAACATTTCATGCAAAGATGGGCTCAATAAAGGACAGAAATGGTAGGGACCAAACAGAAGAGAAAGATATTAAGAAGAGGTGGCAAGAATACACAGAAGAACTGTACAAAAAAGATTTTCACGACCCAGATAATCACGATGGTGTGATCACTAATCTAGAGCCAGACATCCTGGAATGTGAAGTCAAGTGGGCCTTAGGAAGCATCACTACGAACGAAGCTAGTGGAGGTGATGGAATTCCAGTTGAGCTATTTCAAATCCTGGAAGATGATTTTGTGAAAGTGCTGCACTCAATATGCCAGCAAATTTGGGAAACTCAGCAGTGACCACAGGACTAGAAAAGGTCAGTTTTCATTCCAATCCCAAAGAAAGCCAATGCCAAAGAATGCTCAAACTACCGCACAATTGCACTCATCTCACATGCTAGTAAAGTAATGCTCAAAATTCTCCAAGCCAGGCTTCAGCAATACATGAACTGTGAATTTCCAGATGTTCAAGCTGGTTTTAGAAAAGGCAGAGGAACCAGAGATCAAATTGCCAACATCTGCTGGATCATGGAAAAAGCAAGAGAGTTCCAGAAAAACATCTATTTCTGCTTTATTGACTATGCCAAAGCCTTTGACTGTGTGGATCACAATAAACTGTGAAAAATTCTGAAAGAGATGGGAATACCAGACCACCTGACCTGCCTCTTGAGAAACCTATATGCAGGTCAGGAAGCAACAGTTAGAAATGGACATGGAACAACAGACTGGTTCCAAATAGGAAAAGGAGTATGTCAAGGGCATATATTGTTACCCTGCTTATTTAACTTATATGCAGAGTACATCATGAGAAATGCTGAGCTGGAGGAAGCACAAGCTAGAATCAAGATTGCCAGGAGAAATGTCAGTAACCTCAGATATGCAGATGATACCACCCTTATGGCAGAAAGTGAGGAGAACTAAAGAGCTTCTTGATGAAAGTGAAAGAGGAGAATGAAAAAGTTGTCTTAAATCTCAACATTCAGAAAGCTAAGATCATGGCATCTAGCCCCATCACTTCATGGCAAATAGATGGGGAAACAGTGGAAACAGTGAGAGACTTTATTTTGGGGCTCCAAAATCACTGCAGATGGTGACTGCAGCCATGAAATTAAAAGACGCTTACTCCTTGGAAGGACAGTTATGACCAAACTAGACAGTATGTTAAAAAGCAGAGACATTACTCTGCCAACAAAGTCTGCCTAGGCAAGGCTATCATTTTTCCAATGGTCGTGTATGGATATAAGAGTTGGACTATAAAGAAAGCTGAGCAGAGAAGAATTTACCCTTTTGAACTGTGGTGTTGAAGAAGACTCTTGAGAGTCCCTTAGACTGCAAAGAGATCCAACCAATCCATCCTAAAGGAGATCAGTCCTGGGTGTTCATCATAAGGGCTGATCTTGAAGCTGAAACTCCAATACTTTGGCCACCTGATGCGAAGAGCTGACCTTTGGAAAAGACCGTGATGCTGGGAAAGATTGAGGGCAGGAGGAGAAGGGGACGACAGAAGACGAGATGGTTGGATGGCATCACCGACTCAATGAACATGAGTTTAGGTGGACTCCAGGAGCTGGTGATGGAGAGGGAGGCCTGTTGTGCTGCGGTTCATGTGGTCACAAAGAGTCGGACACAACTGAGTGACTGAATTGATTGATTGAGTGGCCCCAATGTGGCACTTTGTAGTAAAGAACCCACCTGTTAATCCAGGTAATAGATGCAGATTGATCCCTGGGCTGGAAAGATACCCTGGAGGAGGAAATGGCAACCCACTCCAGTATTCTTACCTGGAAAATCCCAAGGAGAGAGGAGCCTGGAAGGCTACAGTCTATAGGGTCGCAAAGAGTCAGACATGACTGAAGCAACTTAAGATGCATGCAGTGGCCCCAAAAGGCCATGATTAAGGTGATCTCTGCCATGGCTATTGTGAATTTCAAATATATAAACTAAAGAAATTAGCATGTGAAATTAATAAACAGAAATTTCAACAAAATATAGTTGGGTAACAAGAACAGGGTTTTCCCACAGCCTGGGACAATAGCAGAGCCAACAGGAAGAAGAAAATACTTATTTCTTGGTAAATACTCAGCGAAAGAAAGGCCACAGACTCTGTTTACTACAGTCCTCCTGACCTTTTTTTTTGCCTCTTTAAAAGAGTTTCCCTTCCTTTGTCCTGTAGGTACTTGCACCTGGCTTGCTGTGGCTTTAGACCCTGAATTGCAATTCACTGCTGATACTCAGTAAACGCATCTTTGCTGGAGAAATATGTGTCTGTTTTTTCAGATCAGAACATACATAACTAGACCCTGGGTCAATGTTTGCCAGTAAGATCACTTGCTAGTGTTTAGCCAGGTAAGAGTTCTTTGCTAAGGGTTGTAGGAAGGAAAGCAATCAGAACAGTGTAAAGGGCAGTGAGAAGAAAAGGAAGATAGGTATATACCCTCTTAGTGCTGAGCACCCTGCAAGGCAAAGCAAATGATAATCAAACTTAAGACAAGAACTGAAAAACCTGCCTTTAGATTTATCAGTGGTGAGAATTAAACTTATTTTCTTTTGTCAAAAGTGAAAATACGTTTATGCCAAAAATTTCAGCATGAAAAGAGATAAAAAGAAGTTATATTCTTACATGATTATGAGAGGAAAATGTTTTCACTCTCAACTCTTTGCAGAAAGCAAAATTATAATGGTGGGGCAGAGGTTGTTTAGAGTTTCAAACATAGTACCTCAAACAGCTCAGTAAATATTTTTAGAAGAAATGAACAAATGAAAGGAAATATTAGGAAAGCCAACTGAGTGTTTTCCCTTAAAATACCATAAGAAACGATATCAGAGAATTTCTAAGAATTCATTTTATTGTGCATTTAATTAATGAGCTGAAAACAAAAACTAAGTGATCATTAGGAAAGAAAACTTATTTAAAACATGAAATCTTTGCAAATAGTAAGTTTAGTTCATTTTTAAATGAAACTCATTTGTAATATAAGTGACTAGTAGGATGAGACAGTTCCTCGCTCTGACATAAATGAGAAAACGTCTTTACCTAATTCCATTTGTTATCTCAGGAAGTCTTCTCCTTTACCTACTAAATAGTCACTTTGTTTTTTCAAAACACTACAGAGAAACTCACTGAACCTTAATCAATTTTTTTTTTTACTTTATTTTACTTTACAATACTGTATTGGTTTTGCCATACATCAACATGAATCTGCCACGGGTATACACATGTTCCCAATCCTGAACCCCCTCCCACCTCCCTCCCCATACCATCTCTCTGGGTCATCCCAGTGCACCAGCCTCAAGCATCCTGTATCCTGCATTGAACGTAGACTGGTGATTCGTTTCTTATATGATATTATACATGTTTCAATGCCATTCTTCCAAATCATCCCACCCTCTGCCTCTCTCACAGAGTCCAAAAGACTGTTCTATACATCTGTGTCTCTTTTGCTGTCGCGCATCCAGGGTTATCGTTACCATCTTTCTAAATTCCATATATATGTGTTAGTATACTGTATTGGTGTTTTTCTTTCTGGCTTACAAACTAGTACAGCCACTATAATCAACTATTTATAGTAGCTATTCTCTTGTATTCTGGCTTTGTAATTACCAATTACATTATTTTTTCCTCAAGCAGAGGAAATACTTCTGGACTTATTTTGACTGATTTTCATTAGGCAGCTCTCTTGCATCTTTAAGTAGCATCTTGTATAAAAGAGTTTCAGTTTTGCTTAGTCTGTGCTAATAATAACATTTACATTTTTAGTTATTTTTTAATATAATTTATTTTAATTGGAGGTTAATTACTTTACAATATTGTATTGATTTTGCCATACATCAACATGAATCTGCCACAGGTATACACATATTCCCCATCCTGAACCCCCCTCCTTCGTCCCTCCGCATACCAATCCTCTGGGTCGTCCCAGTGCACCAGCCCCAAGCATCCAGTTTCATGCATCAAACCTGGACTGGCGATTCATTTCATATATGATATTATACATGTTTCAATGTCATTCTCCCAAATCATCCCACCCTCTCCCAGAGTCCAAAAGACTGTTCTATACATCTGTGTCTCTTTTGCTATCTCGCATACAGGGTTATTGTTACCATCTTTCTAAATTCCATATATATGCATTAGTATACTGTATTGGTGTTTTTCTTTCTGGCTTACTTCACTCTGTATAATAGGCTCCAGTTTCATCTACCTCATTAGAACTAATTCAAATGTATTCTTTTTAATGGCTGAGTAATACTCCATTGTGTATATGAACTATAGCTTTCTTATTCATTCATCTGCTGATAGACATCTAGGTTGCTTCCATATCCCTGGCTATTATAAACAGTGCTGTGATGAACATTGGGGTACACGTGTCTCTTTCAATTCTGGTTTCCTCAGTGTGTATGCCCAGCAGTGGGATTGCTGGATCATAAGGCAGTTCTATTTCCAGTTTTTTAAGGAATCTCCACACTGTTCTCCATAGTGGCTGTACTAGTTTGCATTCCCACCAACAGTGTAAGAGGCTTCCCTTTTCTCCACACCCTCTCCAGCATTTATTGCTTGTAGACTTTTGGATAGCAGCCATCCTGACTGGCATGAAATGGTACTTCATTGTGGGTTTGATTTGCATTACTCTGATAATGAGTGAGGCTGAGCATCTTTTCATGTGTTTGTTAGCCATCTGTATGTCTTCTTTGGAGAAATGCCTATTTAGTTCTTTGGCCCACTTGTTGATTGGTTCGTTTATTTTTCTGGAATTGAGCTACAGGAGTTGCTAGTATATTTTTGAGATTACTTGTCAGTTGCTTCATTTGCTATTATTTTCTCCCATTCTGAAGGCTGTCTTTTCACCTTGCTTATAGTTTCCTTTGTTGTGCAGAAGTTTTTAAGTTTAATTAGGTCTCATTTGTTTATTTTTGCTTTTATTTCCAATATTCTGGGAGATGGGTCATAGAGGATCCCACTATGATGTATGTCGGAGAGTGTTTTGCCTATATTCTCCTCTAGGAGTTTTACAGTTTCTGGTCTTAAGTTTAGATCTTTAATCCATTTTGAATTTATTTTTGTGTATGGTGTTAGAAAGTGATCTAGTTTCATTCTTTTACAAGTGGTTGACCAGTTTTCCCAGCACCACTTGTTAAAGAGATTGTCTTTAATCCATTGTATATTCTTCCCTCCTTTGTCAAAGATAAGGTGTCCACAGGTGCGTGGGCTTTCTATTTCCTCTGGTCTTTCTATTTTGTTCCATTGATCTACATTTGTCTTTGTGCCAGTACCATACTGTCTTGATGACTGTGGCTTTGTAGTAGAGCCTAAAGTCAGGCAGGTTGATTCCTCAGTTTCATTCTTCTTTCTCAAGATTGCTTTGGCTATTCGAGGTTTTTTGTATTTCCATACAAATTGTGAGATTATTTGTTCTAGCTCTGTGAAATATACAGGTTGCCCAATGTTACTTCAAAACCTTTGACATCTTCAGTTATTAATAGACTCAAATGTCTCATTCATGTTTGAAAACAAAGACATAATAAAAGGGAATTATTAATTCTGCTTTTGTGCAGTTTAAAAACCAGATCTCAGTTAAACATCATTTGCAAGAAAAGTGACTGTTACTCAGAGGCTACAAGAGCCAAAATTGTTTTTGCTTGTTTAACTTAGTTTTCCATATTATAAATAACAAATATTTACATGTTCTCCTTCAGTAAATCCTGTTTTTCTCCTTGTCTGTGCATGATAAAACAAGAAAAATGTAGCATTGGTTTATTCCTTAATTCTGAGCAAAGAAAAAAAAAAACTACCCTTCTTTGGAGAGAGGCAGGATGTGATTCTTTGGTGCTCTACCAAATTTTGGCATTGTTTTGTATGGAGTAACAAGAGTTCCTGGAGCACACCCAGAAAAGGAGGATTCGGGTGGGGTACAGGGTGGTGGAGGGAGCACAAGCATGAGGTAAAACTTTTGAGTATTCCCCTAAAGCTTGGCACATCCCAGACAGGATTTGGAAAGGGTGACAAAGGAGAGGTAGCTGATTCTCAAGAAATATATCTAAATCAAAGAATAATTTTGGGAAAGCAGCATGCTCCAGCATACACCCCTTTCTAAATAGTGCTGGGTAGTTGGAGAACTGACGACCACGTCAAGACAGTTCTTGATGAAGCGCTAAAATCCTCACTAGGTGGCCACTTGAGTTCCCCAACTGCTGCAAAATTTCTGAAACCTGGTATTTTAGAAATGGTTGAATTGCAGATCCTGAATAACAGGAATTTCTTAGTCATGGAAATACATGGTAAAATCTCCTGTACAACGTTTTGTCAAACTACTCAGACCTGTCCAGTGTTGCATATTATACTCCTGGTGCCCTGGAGAACCTCCGCAGCTGTGTCATGGCAGGTCAACAGCATCACAGGCCACAGTGTCTTACTGTATGACCATCTGATCCCACAGAGGTGAGCTCACCCTTACCATTTCCTCTTTCCAATATGGTATATCTCAGGCTAACTAATCTCCCAGTTTTCCACAAAATAATTATAGTCAGTCCCCTACATACAAACTTGCAAGTTGAGAACTTTCAAAGATGCAAACCTGCCTTCCATCAACATCAGGCTTCTGTCTCCTATTCCTTAAGCTCTGCCATCTCCCACTTCCTCTCCCGCCTCAAGTCAGCAACTCTTCTTGCCTGTTCACTCAATGTCAATTCCTGTATGTTAATTATTATATTGTACTACTGTACTTTTCAAGGTTCTGTAAGATTTTAAAAGTTTTATTTTTGTGTTTGTTTGCCTTTTACATGTCATTTGTATGAAAAGCATTCTAAACCTATTACAGTATAATACTATATAGCCAACTGTGTTAGTTGGGTACCTAGGCTAACTTTGTTGGACTTATGAAAAACTGGATTTACAAAAGCACTCTCAGAACATAACTTGTTTATATGGAGAAGACTTACTGTATTCCTGAATCTCCCCTTCTTTCTCCAGTAAATTTTTGCCATGCATTTTGTACATGCCTCAAATTATTCCTTAAATATGGTATAATTCAGTCTTTTATTTTTAACCATCTCCAGTATTTAATTTTTCACCTGCCGCTTCTATTAAAAGTTCTCAATCCTAACTAACTGCTGGGTGTTTTTCCCATCCAAATACAGTATCAGACAATCAAGCAACATGCTCCAACATATAAAACTATCCCTAAATAAAACTCACCTTTTTTCACCTTTCTTCTTCTGGTCTTTTACCTGCATCTCTCACTAAATTCTCATATCATTTTCTTCCTAAACAGTGACAGAGGAACTGCTAGATCCTCTACCTCACTCATTCTTCATGTTTGCTGCCCCAGTATCCTATTAATGTTATCACCTACATTTCCCTCACTCTTCGCTGTCAGCCTCTATCATAGATTAAAACCTTATCTTCTCTCTGATGACACTGATGAGCTTCTTCACTCCCCTGCCTCCCAGTCTCTGGACCACATTTTTCTCTCTTGCTGGGAGTGATAGCTATTCCTTTCCAGGTCCAGTTCTATTTGATGAGTTTCATGGCAAAATCACTTGAGTGATAATCCTATCTTACCATCTAGCCCTTTCTTTCCAGAAGCACATGTTCCTTTAGGAGTTAGTGTTGTGAGAAGAGTTTCAAGTACAATTTCCTGCTGTGCTAGAACAACTGCTCCTTTGCACATTTAGCCCTGCTGTTCAGCCTACCCTTTACCTTATACTTATGAACTGTTTCTGCCAAGGCTCCTGGTGATTCTCCTACATTCATATTTCCTGAGAGTCTGCTCCATGAGCCATCCCCTCTTCCTCCCACTGTCCTGAACATCTAGCCCCTCCCTAGGTTTTTCAGCTGTATCTGTAATGAACTCTAATTGTGTATGAGTTTATAGATTTCATATGTGGCTCCTGAGATCCAGAAAATCCAGGACTGTGGCTGGACATCTGTTTGTGTCCCTGAGCATCCTATTACAGTTAAAGAGACAGCCTGCCCAGAGCAGTTGGAGGACTTCCAGCGGGGTGTTTCCTAATTCCACTTGCTGGCAACCAGGGAGATACCTCTAGTCCAGCCCAGACACACTCTTTTATATACAGTTTCCCCAAAGCTTCCAGAAAACAGAAAGGATGTTAATTCAGAAATTTGATTCATGAGTCATATTTTATAATTTTACATATTTCATCTTTAATTTGTGGTCCCCTCTCCCACTTCCTGGTCTGCTTCTTCAGGTTGAAGTCCCTCTTCCTGCCCTGCCTAATATCCTGGGATGCTGTAGTAGCTTCAAACATATTAAACCTCATTAACATTCAGGTCCCAGACTAAGAGAAGCCCAGAGAGAAACAGTGATTCTCTCTCTAGTTGTTCTGAGGAATGCCTTTCCTAAATGAGGTACACCTGAAACACCCTTTTTAAAGGGCCCCAAAGGTGTACACTAATCCAGAGGACAGCAATATCAGATTCTAGAACAGCACAAGAAAAGCGGAACATCTGTCCAAGACATTAGCAAACACGTAACAGAATCACAGCTTCCTTTGCAAAAGTGCCCATTGGCTGCTGGATTAAGTACAAATTCCCAAGCAAAGCAGAGTAGACCCTCCCCAGTGGCAATAACCAGATGTTCTAGTCTTATCTCCTGCCTCCCCACCTGCTCCACTTTCCAAGCTTTGCTCACACTACACTTCACCATGCTAAACTACCTGCCATTCCCCAAGCACACCCATGCTTCCTGACTCTCTGCCTGTGTATATTCCACCTCCAACATCTGAGGGGCCCTGTTGTGTTCTTCCTATGGTAGGAAAATATGTGTCATTTCTTTTTCTCAACCTCTTTTAGCAAAGTTCGCTTTGTTTTCTAGGCTTCCACAGCCCCTTTAAGGAGCTCTAGGAAGGCAATGGCACCCCCACTCCAGCACTCTCGCCTGGAAAATCCCATGGACAAAGGAGCCTGGAAGGCTGCAGTCCATGGGGTTGCTGCGAGTTGGACACGACTGAGCGACTTCACTTTCACTTTTCACTTGCATGCATTGGAGAAGGAAATGGCAACCCACTCCAGTGTTCTTGCCTGGAGAATCCCAGGGATGGTGGAGCCTGATGGGCTGCTGTCTATAGGGTCGCACAGAGTCGAACACAACTGAAGCGACTTAGCAGCAGCAGCAGGCAGTGTCTATTAAGTTATATTTTAATTGTATGCATTATTAGATTCTAGCCGGTATATAGCTTATATCAATAAACACTTTATGATTAAATCATTGACTCTTTCTGGTATTTTTTCTCCCACAAGATTCCAGTCTTCCCTTTGGTGTTACTCTTAGGACCAGAACACTACTAATTCTTCTGCCCTGATGGCTTGAGGCTTAAAGAATACCTTTCTTCCTCAACAGCAATGATTATCCTTGTCATGGCAGACATCACAAATCAATTACAAATCAATGTCCCTGCACCAAGGTCTGTAAACTGAACTCTCTGGAAGGAGACACTAAGAGGGATAGAATATGGGTCTAGGTTATTCATTAGGGATCAACCCTATGGAAGGCAGAGGAAGAAATGGGACTCTGACAAATGCCTTACAGGCCTTAGACATCATCAGAGTTGTTCTGCTGTGGGTCAAAATGACTGGACCTTTGTATTCTCACCATGATTGACCACTGAATGCATGCGTCCTTGGGAAGGACATGGGTTTGGTCAATACGATTCTCTGCAGCTGAGGTGACCCCTGAGGTAGTTGAATGCTGGGAGCTGTCAGCTGACTGCTCATCCAGCAGCTGGGACAGCAAATCCTTCTTGAAGAATGATCTGAAAGGTGAATCTCATGTCTGCTGCACCCAGAAATGGCACTGGAGTTTTTCTCTGAACACCACTCTGCAGAGATCAATAAGTGAAAGTTAAGATGTAAGATGAATCATTATGCTACCCCTGCCCTTAAGTTTTAGACCCCAATCTTTGAGATATTTTCCTGCTGGAACTTTCAAAATTGTATCTCTCTTCCAGATCTTCTGAGGTAAGGACAAAGGGGTTGTATTTAAAATTCACAAGTGCTGTTAACATTGAAACAGCAATTTCAGCAGTTCTAAAATTTTTTTTTTTCTTAATTAAATTTATTTATTTTTAAAATTACAATACTGTATTTGTTTTGCCATACATTGACACGAATCAACCATAGGTGAACACAATCTCCCAATGCCGAATCCCTCCCACCTCCCACCCCCCAAAAAGTATTTTCTACTAGGCAGGAACTGAGACAGCTCCCTATTTCCTCTGTATCTAGGAGATTCTAGGGAAAGCTGCCCTTATTCTCTAATGTAGGTTCTAATTTTTCCCTTGCTCCCTTCCACTCCCTCTTCCTGTTTCCTTTCTCCTTTTTCTCTGCCCTCCATCACTCTCTCTGGCTTTATCGCCTCCCCTCCACCACTCTTTCCTCTGTTTCTCCTTCTCCTTTCCTTTCTTTTCTTTCCCTCTGAAGTTCTATCAAAATTAATTAAACTTGGCCATTATAGGGCTGATGTCCTGATCCATATCTTTTCCCTAGAAAACTGCAAAAATCACAACTTCATATGAAGGAAGTCAAGAAGAAAAGAAAATAGTGAAAGGAATGCTTGACTTTGTCTCTCTTCATTTTATTTGGATTTTAGACTAGAAATATATCCCACGGTCTGAAATACCACTAGCATGTCAAATTGCTTTAGGTACTGAAGGATATGTTATAAACTGTCCTTGACAAATGATAACCAGTTCCATCCTGGTCAGTGATGAAATCAGTTAAGGCTTCTTTATAAGTTAGGCTTCATTACACCTCTAAAGGAAATTAGGGGGTTTGGTGAGCACATTTATTTGAACAAGAGCAGATGTTAGTAACCTAACTGTGCTTTCTGTACTTGTCACAGTAAACTGATACTTAAGTATCAGTATCTACTGAAATGGAAGTGGAAATACTAGCAGTGCTGAATCACACTTAAAAATTCTGGGTTTGTGATTGCATTTAACTATGATACAATAGTTAGTCATTTCTGTCTGTATGATAGGATGGATTCAAGTTCAGCCTTCTGTTTATTCTTATCTGTATGAAATGCCACTTTAAAAAAAAAGAGTTTAATTTTTCTTTTTTTTTAAGAGTTTGATTTTATCTCATGACATTGCTTTCAAGACTTTTCTAATAACATTAAGAGGTAATACTATCAGCCTGATTAAACTATGTGTACCTGAGCTAAATGAGAAATATGTTCATTTTCCCATATACTCAGCCTTCTGAGAGAGTAGGTCTCAAGGAAAGCATTTGATTTATGCTTATTAGAGATAAAGAATAAAATAAAGATGGAAGAAAAATAAAGGAATAAATATTAATATCAGTAGCTTTACATAACAAGTAACTTGGAGGTACACTGATTGGACTAAAATGGCCTAAGATCTGGCAGAGAAAAAAAAAGTAGAAAAGGAAGATGAAGTTGAATATTTACCATAAGAAATGGAACTTTGGCAAGAGGAAGGTGTTTATAAGCAATTTTTAGGAATATTTGCTGTGACTTGTTTTTGGCCCTGGTGCCAAATCCAACCTGAAATATTTTTTTAATAGCCAGTGAGTTAAGAATGATTTTTATGTAATTTTAAGTAATTGAAAAAAATCATAATAAGAATAGTATCTCACACAAGAAAAAACTATATGAATTTCTGTCTGTAAATGGTTTTATTGGAATGTAGCTGTCTCATTTGTTATGAAACTATAGACAGCCAGATGACATGACTCAAAATCTAACATATTTACTGACTGGCCCTTTAAAGAAAAAAGTTTGACAACCACTGCTTTAACTGCTCGTTCTTATGAATCTGCAGACTGACTGATGAAGCTCTGCTAATCTGGGATGGCCTCAGTTGGGCAGCTCTGCTTCCTTCATGAAGGCCTGTTGCTTGGCTGGAATGGCTCTGCTGCTCTTGTGTTCATTCTAGGGTTCCCACGGAAGGAAAAGACACCTGGGAAGACTTCTTGTGGTGAAAGAAGAGATACAAGAGGTCAAATGGGAATTTTACATGGCCAAGCACAAAGTCAGAGTAAGGAAGGGCTCAGATGATCCACGACAACGTTGCAGATGCTACAAGAAATGAAGAATCAAGGTGAATAAATCAAACTACCACAAGCACCCTTATCCAAGGACTCCAGAAAGTCTAATCCAATCACAGCATGAAGCTCAAAGTAGATCTATGTCAGAGTCTCTTAATCCAGAGACTATGAATTAAAAGAAAATGTTATCCCTCCTCTTCTTCCCACTCCCCACCCAAGGAACTCAATATAAAAATGGTGAAACAGGGACAAGCTCATCACACTGCAGCCATTGTTCCAATAGCAATTAGAAAATTTGACTGATCAAATGCTCTGTCATCCTACTTTGTGATGGGGGATATTTGTCTTTTAGGTCTTATCGTTGATCCTCAGGAGTGTATCCTCAGTCCATTGCCATCCAGAATTTGGTCCCATCCCCTGAGAGCTACTTTTCTGTCCATAATTCTCATTGTCCACTTCTGAAGAACATTTTGGAAAACATGCTTTTTTAGATTGTTGAGCAGTTTTCTCAGCTCCTTCCTTCCTGTAGAAATTTGAAGACCCAAAGTCCTTTCAAACATCTAGGCTCAGTTTCTTTTAATTCCAACTGGTTCTTTCTTCAAAACTTTATGGATTATCTATATGTTTGATGCAAGTCAAATGCCACACTTACAATTATTGTTTAGACATACCTCTCTCTTTCCTTCTCTCTACTTAATCAGGTGCTTTGGGTCTATGAGGCTTCGACAGTACTACAAGGTTTCTAGATACCATTTCAGAGATCTCAATAAACGTTTTGAGCCTACTTCCCCGGTTTGGTCTGGTTATATATCATCAAGTTATACATAATGCTCATACATTTGATTCTTCTTTGTCTTTGAACTCAGTCTTAATTTGAGCATCTTTTATTGACTTCAGAAACTGTGGTAACAGAAGTTTTAATTCTCCAACTCTGCAAGCCACATTCCCTCTAAATTCTCTTTGCTGTGTCTTGCTGAGTCACTCAGTCATGTCCTACTTTTTGTGACCCACCAGGCTCCTCTGTCCATAGAATTTTTCAGGCAAGAATACTGGAGTAGGTTGCCATTTCCTACTACAGGGTATCTTCCCGACCCAGGGATTGAACCCACATCTCTTGCATCTCTTACACTGGCAGGCAGATTCTTGACCATTGTGCCAACTAAGAAGCCATAATCAGTTAACTGTTGGCACATTACAACTATATTTTAAAATGACTCAGTGCCTAAAATACCAGTGATTAAATTTTCATGGGTCAGCAAGCCAGGTGGAGTGATTCTGCTGATCTTAACTGGGCGGAACTGGGTGACTTTTCTTACTTATAGTGTCTCTGGTAGCTCTGCTCTCTGTATGTTCATTCTGAACCAAGCTAAAGAAGCTCTTCTCATTGTGATTACAGAGTACAAATGGAAACCCGCAAAGTTTCTTAAGGCCTATAAGTATCACACTGTTACTTCTACTCATTTATCACTGAACAAGTCACATGACAAAGATCAACGTCAATAGGTAAGGAAAAACTATTCCATCCATGATGAGACAGTGGCATGTGTATGGATGCTGAGAGAAATGAAAAATAGGGATCAATTAATTTACCACAGACATATCAATAGATGATATAAAGATATTTTACAAAATACAGAAACAGTATCTAATAAAAATGCTTGGTGAAATATAAACAGAAAAAGATCAATAAAAGTCTTTCCCTAAATAATAAAAGATCAAGGATTTGCAGTTATGTTGAACTATCTTACTTTTGAAACTCAGTTCAGGAATGTTATTAAACAATTCTGATGTGTCCCCTTGTCTGCTTTACCTCACAACCATTTAGTTTAGAGTAAGCATTAAAAGAGTGCTCTACAATTATTTCTGGAATTTTCTTCTAAGCTGCTGAAACTCATTCTGTAAATTTTGATGAATTGGTTCTTTTGAGGTTCATAAATGTACAGGCAACAACCATGTGATCATTGCTGTCTGACTGAGAGTAGCATTTCCACGTGAAAGTTCTTTAAGAAATTTACATATGTCTTTGAATCTGAAATCTTGTGGAAAATTAATAGAGAAAACAAGGAAAGTAAAAGTTTAATAATCAATAGAGAGACATTACTATGCAACCATCTTGCTTGCAGTTGTTGCCATATTATATTTGAGTCTGTGGTCTTTTCTGCTGGTAACTTTCTATAATGAGCCTTTTTATAAAATAATTATTAAGAAGTTTATAAGCAGAGTATATTCATATGGATTTAATGAGTGGTTTTGAAGAAAAAACAAATTTCTAATCCTTAAATAAGCAATTTCACCATGTGAATCTTGTACAGCAGTGTTGACCTTGCTAGGAGATCCAAATGTTACGCTATTCTAATACTATCCACAATACTCACTGGCATTTTGTACTGCTTGGATATTTGCTACAGGTATACTTATTTGCAACCACCTTAACAAAAAAGAGGCAACAATTACAAATATTCTTGTAGAACATTACAACGTGAAATTAGAAACTGATTTGAAATATGAAATAGCAATGGCAATATTGATTTCAACATCAGAATCAAGACAAGCTGAAATATATCTTCACTTTAAAAAAAATAGTTTATATGAAGTGTGCAAACTCAGCCATTCAATCGTGTCCATTGTGACCTCATGGACCACCAGGTTCCTCTGTCCATGCAATTTTCCAGGCAAGAATACTGGAGTAGGTTTCCATTTCCTACTTCAGGGGGTCTTCCTGACCCAGGGATCAAACCTGTTTCTCATGAGTCTTCTGCATTGGCAGGTGGATTCTTTACACTGTGTCACCTGGGAAGCCCTTTATATGAAGCAGCCTATGCCTTTACAAGAAACTTGACAAAATCTAGGTTACTTTGGACATACACTTAATACAATCAGATCAATGCAAAATCAGTTCAGTTCAATTCAGTCGCTCAGTCGTGTCCGACTCTTTGTGACCCCATGAATTGCAGCACGCCAGGCCTCCCTATTCATTACCATCTTCCGGAGTTCACTCAGACTCATATCATCAAGTCAGTGATGTCATCCAGCCATCTCATCCTCTGTCATCAACTTCTCCTCCTGCCCCCAATCCCTCCCAGCATCAGAGTCTTTTCCAATGAGTCAACTCTTCCCACGAGGTGGCCAAAGTACTGGAGTTTCAGCTTTAGCATCATTCCTTCCAAAGAAATCCCAGGACTGATCTCCTTCAGAATGGACTGGTTGGATCTCCTTGCAGTCCAAGGGACTCTCAAGAGTCTTCTCCAACACCACGGTTCAAAAGCATCAATTCTGCGGCGCTCAGCCTTCTTCACAGTCCAATTCTTATATCCATACATGACCACAGGAAAAACCATAGCTTTGACTAGATGAACCTTAGTCGGCAAAGTAATGTCTCTGCCTTTGAATACACTATCTAGGTTGGTAGTAACTTTTCTTTCAATGCAAAATGGAAATATATTTTACATCTAAAATATTTATCATGAAACAAAAACAAGGATTATCAAGTGGGCAAGAAATGCTTTGTGTTTTAAAATTTTATTTTAAGAATAACTTTTAAATATTAAATATTTAGTATAATTTTTATATTGTAAACAACTTTTACTTCATGTTCTAAATGTGTCCTATTATGAAATGTCTATATCAAGTAGATATTTATGGGTTATTACAATATTTTAATTGATAGTGCCAATAAATCGTGCATTTTCCTGTTTTGAACTAAGAAAATCCCAGTATAATCCTATCATACAAAAAACTGATTCACTGTTTATTATTATGGTCATTGATTATTATTTAAAACATACAAATAGTGTGTTATAGAAAAGGCAGAATAGCATAGTTAAGGGAATTTCTGAAAATTCCCCAAATTCTGATTTTTTCATTTATGAATCCCAAAGATAAGTATCAATTGGAAATTTGAAAACACTGGCCAACAGCAAAAATAAAATGCTTTTGACTGTCAATTCAATTCAGTTCAGTTCAGTCGCTCAGTCGTGTCTGACTCTTTGCGACCCCATGAATCGCAGCACGCCAGGCTTCCCTGTCCATCACCAACTCCCGGAGTTCACCCATACTCACGTCCATCGAGTCAGTGATGCCATCCAGCCATCTCATCCTCTGTTGTCCCCTTCTCCTCCCACCCCCAATCCCTCCCAGCATCAGAGTCTTTTCCAATGAGTTAGCTCTTCGCATGAGGTGGCCAAAGTACTGGAGTTTTCAGCTTTAGCATCATTCCTTCCAAAGAAATCCCAGGGCTGATCTCCTTTAGAATGGACTGGTTTGATGTCTTTGCAGTCCAAGGGACTCTCAAGTCTTCTCCAACACCACAGTTCAAAAGCATCAATTCTTTCGTGCTGGGAGGAAACATGGGTCTCAGAATTCAGGCAATGCAATATTAAATGACAACATCATATTAGAAGATAATCTCCCTCACATTTCTTCCAGGTCTAAAATATTTAATGAGCTTATGGTTTAGAATTTTCTAGGAAGGAGTGCACACTAATAACTGCCCAGAATGTTAGTCATGGCTTTCTCTTTTCTTCAGTCTTCTTCCTCCATTCTTATCCTGATAGTTTTCTGTTTTGTTTTGTTTTTCTTTTTAATATTTCTATCTTCTACTCTAAGTAAATTGTAACCAAACCTTAATTTTTAGGTTTTTATAGTATTCACTGATGATACTTTTAACTGTTTCATAAGTATATACTTCATTCATAATAAAAATATATTGACTTAATTTTTAATAAAATATTTAATATACAATGTAAACATGTTCTGTAGAGTGTGAATAATTTTAAAAATATACTTTCCTCAGTTAATTTTTTTTTCTTAAAACAGCAGATGGCACAAAGCCAACCATCCATAAAGTATTTTTATCTGCTCACTTTAAAAATACTATGATAATGTTAAAGCTAAAAAGATGAGGGATAACAGGGATAATACTTAGTTTACTTGATAGTCATAAATTCTATATTGCTCCTTCTTGGAATGTCCTCCATAAAAGAGATGCTTTTCAAGTATTTTCTGATGGGTTGAGCAATAGTGAGCTTTGGGTTCACTCTAGGTTGTAATGATGGGGAAAAAAAGCTTATAAAGAGTTTTTGTTGATCACATTACCTTTATTATAATCTCATTCTTTATGAATTAGAAAAATATTAACATACATGGCAGAGGCAAAGTATGAAAATACTTAACTAAACAGTCTTTAATATCTTCATGTCTCTATACTCCACTCCTCATTAGGAAACCAAAATTCAAAACTGGCTTTGCTAATACTAGAATGTTGATTTCAGTAATTTCTGGTCCTAGAACTTCTATCTCAGTCCTTTTGTGCAGTTATAGGAAGTCAGTTGCCCCTTCTCAGAGGAGTCATGTGAGATTTCCTGGTTAATATTTGCAAAGTTCAATGGTGATTAAAGGGATTATAAAATTGATAATTGTCATTATAGAGGCTGATATAGTAAAGGGGTCTACCTGGAAGATTGGCAGCCAGAAAAATTTTAGGTTGGTTGAAAAATGTTAGGTTAGTTCTCATTATCAGAGAATAGCTGCTTTCAGAAAATGTATATTTAAATATTAACACTTGAGAAGAAATACTCCCAGAGATAAACATACACTTTGAATCCACAATTACTTATGCATCTTCCCTGTGCCTCCTCATTGTCTGTATTTTTAAAATTCTGCAGGCAAAGAAATGAGGTTCAGTCTCAAGGTCATTGAGCAACTGTGATTTTATTATTATGCCCATTGAATATGCTATAGAAATGTAATTTAAGGCATTAATATGTACACACTAAATAAAAACCAGACAGTCTGTGGGAAAAGTTATTAATGGTGCTGGAACTTTACCAGTTTGGGAAATAAATAATATAATGTGTATATCTCTGGAAACAATGCAAACTCAGCCTACTCAATAGACAGACACAGTAAAAGAAATCTAAGCAATTCTGTAATTCTATGAGGAGGGTAATTTCACTGATGACAGCTTTCCATAATTTTACTTTTAGATAGCAAATAATTTTCCTTTCTTTATTTTATTGCTATTTTGAATTGCACTCCTTGGAGTTTCACCTTTTACCAATAATTCTTCAGGAGATGTATTTTCACTCTTTTTCATATGGCAGTTACTGCTAGCAGTACCTAGTTGAAACCAACAGAATTACAACTCTCTTCAATATCCCTACATGACATGGGTAATATTTCAGTTTAATCCAGGGGCATGAATTGAGCCAGGAACAACCATTTCAATTTCTACAGCGGTTTGTTTAGGCTTAACATGGACTAGCTACCATACCCTCTCTCGGTGAACCGCATTAAATTGCTTACAGAGACCCACTCAGAAAGCAAAAGGCATGGCTTTACTATTCTCCTGACATGCTTTTGCCTAATAATCATGAAAGCTATAAAAAGAAATCCACCACAAATACCCTTGAAAAGCTCTATACTACCGCCCAACGACCAAGTTCCCACAAGGGAAGTTAAAAAGCTATTAAGGTCACTTCACTTTTATATAACATATGTTTAGTACAATTTTTCTTAAAAAAAAATCAAAGGGTCTCATCTATAATAATAGATCAGTCCTCTGTGGGGCTTCCCTGGTGGCTCAGTGGCAAAGGATCCACCTGCCAATGCAGAAAACATGGGTTCAGTCCCTGAGTTGGGCAGATTACCTGGAGAAGAAAATGGCAACCCACTCTCGTATTCTTGCTTGGAAAATCCCATGGACAGAGGGAGAATGGCGGGCTACTGTCCACGGGGTTGCAAGAGTTGGAAACAACTTAGCAACTAAATAAGGCAAGATTTCCCTGTAACCCTGTGTATAATAATATGACTCTGCTACCATACTTACCATGTAAGAGACCGAATGGATGAGCAATGATAATCCATACTCTCAATAGTTCTAGAAGTAAGGGCATTAGTTTACAAACGACTGACTGATGTAAAGGAATTTTTATAGCCATACAGAAGAAAATAGATTGGGTGCCAAGTGAAAAAGATCTTAAGCAAAACAGAGCCAAGCTCTTTATAAAAACCTATTTGTTTTCCCTTAAACTGTGTGAATGCATTTGTTTGTATTAAATACTTATTAAGGATATCATCAATGAAAACTTAAAATAGATTTTTGCTAAAACTAACATATGTTAGGAATGAAGCAATAAATGCTGGTTAAGTGACTGAATAAAGGCTGATGGTTATGACTCACTCTTTCTAGCTGGACATAAATACATAACACAACACATATAGATGATTGAAGAATTATATAAATTGTCCTGATAATGCATCAAAGTGAGTTTGGGGTAAATTATCAGAATAATTGCTACATCTATTGCTTAATAACCTTGGCTTGTTTTTTGGTAGTATAGTGGGTAGAAAAAGCATGAAAAGTGAACCAAAAAAAGGAGGAGGCTGGAATTCTAGTCCTGACGTTTAGCTTTAGGCTTATTAGCTTTTGGCACTGGACAAAAGATTACAACAACCCAGGTACTAGGCTCCCTTGTGCATAAGGAGGAATTACGACTTATTTGATGTTATAACCTGTTCTAACCAGCTATCTATGGAGGGAGCATGATTTGCTAACTTCCAAGATAGAGAAAAAATATTCTGGTTTGTGTTATTTCTATCATATCACCTTATAACTATCAATAATAACTATAATACTATCATCATTGATCAGATTTGAGGCATTAACCTATTACTCATTTATTGAGCGGATATTTATTACAACCTATAATGTGACAAAATATCATCATCAACTCAATGACATGAATCTGAGGAAACTCTGGGAAATAATGAAGGTTAGGGAAGCCTGGCATGCTGCAGTCCATGAGGTTGCAAAGAGTTGGACACAACTTAGTCTGAACAACATAATGTGACAAAGTACTGGCCTGTTATGCCTTGTGCTTAATTTTTATCAATGCATATGCCTTTGACTGTGTGGATCACAACAAAATGTTGGAAAATTCTGAAAGAGATGGAAGTTACCAGACCACCTGACCTGCCTCGAGAAATTTGTATGCAGGTCAGGAAGCAACAGTTTGAACTGGACATGGAACAACAGACTGGTTCTAAATTGGAAAAGGAGTACGTCAAGGCTGTATATTGTCACCCCTGCTTATTTAACTTAAATGCAGAGTACATCATGAGAAACGCTGGGTTGGAAGAAGCACAAGCTGGAATCAAGATTGCTGGGAGAAATATCAATAACCTCAGATATGCAGATGACACCACCTCTTATGGCAGAAAGTAAAGAGGAACTAAAAGCCTCTTGATGAAAGTGAAAGAGGAGAGTGAAAAAGTTGGCTTAAAGCTCAACATTCAGAAAACGAAGATCATGGCATCTGGTCCCATCACTTCATGAGAAATAGATGGGGAAACAGTGAAAACAGTGTCAGACTTTATTTTTCTGGGCTCCAAAATCACTGCAGACGGTGACTGCAGCCATGAAATTAAAAGACGCTTACTCCTTGGAAGAAAAGTTATAACCAACATAGATAGCATATAGCATATTGAAAAGCAGAGACATTGCTTTGTCAACAAAGGTCCATCTAGTCAAGGCTATGGTTTCTCCTGTGGTCATGTACAGAAGTGAGAGTTGGACTGTGAAGAAGGCTGAGCGCCAAAGAATTGATGCTTTTGAACTGTGGTGTTGGAGAAGACTCTTGAGAGTCCCTTGGACTGCAAGAAGATCCAACCAGTCCATTCTGAAGGAGATCAACCCGGGATTTCTTTGGAAGAAATGATGCTAAAGCTGAAACTCTAGTACTTTGGCCACCTCATGCAAAGAGTTGACTCATTGGAAAAGACTCTGATGTTGGGAGGGACTGGGGGCAGGAGGAGAAGGGGACGACAGAGGATGAGATGGCTGGATGGCATCACTGACTTGATGGACATAAGTTTGAGTGACCTCAGGGAGTTGGTGATGGACAGGGAGGCCTGGCGTGCTGTGATTCATGGGGTTGCAAAGAGTCAGACACGACTGAGCGACTGAACTGAAATGAACTGATTCCTGTATCTTCCTATATTCTCATTTTCCTCATGTCATATCACTATTTGGTCAGGTGTATAGTGTGCACAAAATGAAATTTGCCTTGTTTTGTCCCTGATGACATAGCCATGGAATAAACAAGATGAAGAAATCATTGGTTATCACTTGGTAATACTGTGCAATGTTGAAAAATTATACCATTTGTTACAGTGAAGCACGTGCTGTTTTTAAGGAAACCAAACTCCTCTGAAATTATTGAGACTGTCCCATCTCCACTCCTCTGACTATCCTATTTTGTGGCACAGATCAATGCACTGAAGCTTCATGATTCCCTGAAGGGCTGTTAGTACATAGGTAGTGTCACTTCTTTATACTCAAAACCTCTTGGGGGAAAACTGCTAGATGTATCATCTGCCTAGTTCTGCTCTATTCCTTCTTAAACCATTGATCTCTGCTCCTAATTCTGCTTCAACAGGAATATCTCTTAAACAGATGTCTTCTCCATTTTCTGTAGACACTCCTTACATCTTTTGAACTTAACAGACTTACAAGTCTTTAATCCTCTATTCAATTTGTTCTAAAACCTTCGCTTATGAATCTATGTAATCAGTTTTCAAGACACCTTCCTTATTTTAAGAAATATAAAAATAAAAACAAAGCATCAAATTATCCATGTAATATGAAAATAAAGTATGATTTTGCATTTACAATGTTTTGGTTAGGGTTTTAATTTGGCGGGGGGTGCATAATAGTATTATCAACAGATTTAGTTTTCTAATTATTTCATAGAGATAAGTATTCAAGGGCATATCTCATCTTATTGTGCTTTGCTTTACTGTAATTTACAAATATATGCATTTTTTTATAAATTTAAAACTTGTGGCAGGGCTGCATTGTCAGATGATGGTTAGCATTTTTTTAACAAAGTATTTTAAAATTAAGGTATGTGCATTTTTTTAGGTATAATACTATTGCACAATTAACAGACTACAGTATAGTACAAACAGAACTTTTAAATGTAATGGGAAACCAAAACATTTGCGTGACTTGTTTATTGTAATATTCAGTCCAGAACTGAATCTGTGCTATCACCAAGGAAGGCTGTAAATAAGTTTATATTTCCCAATACTTATCAACTAAAAGTTTCTGTGACTTGGGAGTTCAATTTACATCAACAGATTTTATTGAGCTCTTACTAAATGTAAAGTAGTGCCATTAGGCACTCATGAAGAATTGACGAGAACTTTTTCTGTATCCAAGAGCTTTCCCTGGTAGCTCAGCTGGTAAAGAATCCACCTGCAATGTAGGAGACCCCCGATTCCTGGATTGAGATGATCTGCTGGAGAAGGGATAGGCTACCCATTCAAGTATTCTTGGGCTTCCCTTGTGGCTCAGCTGGTAAAGAATCTGCCTACAGTACGGAAGACTTGGGTTCGATCCCTGGGTTGGGAAGTTCCCCTGAAGAAGAGAATGGCTACCCATTCCAGTATTCTGGCCTGAGAATTCCATGGACTATACAGTCCATGGAGTCGCAAAGAGTCAAACACAACTGAGTGACTTTCATTGTCACTTTTCTGTATCCTAGACACTTATAGACTAACAAGAAAGATAAATCAACTTTCCACATTACTTGACTAGAGTCAAGTAAGGACCAGAAGAGAAGTATAAATACTAATTCAAAGGAGAGACAGAACATCTAGATAAAAGCCTCAGGGATGATGGATTTTGAGGCAGGCTTTGAAATGGAAAGGACTTTAACAAATAAGGATGAATCATTCTAACAGGAGGAAGTATATTAAACAAAAGCACAGAGGCTGAAATGTGCAGGCATGTTTGGAGAACAAAAACTGATAATTTGGTTGGACTACATACAGGCTTTATCTATGCACATAATGAGAAACGAAACTGAAATCTACTTTGAATCAAATATCATTTTAATGAATCTAAATGTTACTATGTGATGTGATACTATTTTATTATATATAGACTCAGGTTTATACATTAAAAATTTCACCAGATCCACAGTACCTAAAGCCAATGTTAGATACAATATTTATAATTTTCTGGATAATACCCACAAAATTTTAATAAGTACATAATTTATGTAATTAATTTTATTAAAATAAATGGATTGATCATTAATAATAGAACTTTTACACAAGTAATAATAAGGAATTCTCCAAGATTCAGGACCCAGAGTTAAGAGCCTTAAAGTCATGTTAAACAAAGCTAAACAACATAACAGATTTTAAACATGAAGCACTGAATGTGTAGACTTATCTCCATACAATCATGAAATGCTACAAAAATTATGGTGAAGGAAGGAAAAACTGTAAAAATCAAAATGATAAAGTAAGACATGTCAACAATATTTCAGAAGATAAGAAGCAGGTAGATGACTAGTAACTAAATGTGCTTAGTCACTCAGTCATGTCCGACTCTTCGCAACCCCATGGACTATAGCCCTTCAGGCTCCTCTGCCCATGGGGATTCTACAGGCAAGAACACAAGAGTGGGCTGCCATTTCCTCCTCCAAGTAACTGAATAGGATTTGGTAAAAGTGAAGTACAGAAAAATTCAAAGAAGAAAGTTGATTCATGCCATTAGCACCATAAGGGTTAGGAGTAAAAGATACAAGGTATCTCTCAAGGTGGAAGAGTAATGATTAGGGTAAGTAGGAGGACCCCAAACCTCTCCCTTAGGCCCACAGCCCAGCCACTGTCTCTACCTAGAAGAAAAAACTAGTGATAGTCTATCTATCCATCCATCTATCTCTTATGAACTGAATTGTATCCCCTCAAAATTCACATGTTGAATTCTAACCCTTGGTACCCTAGAATGTGACTGTATTTGGAGGCCTTTAAAAGGCAGTTAAGACATAATGAGGCTATATAGTTGGATCAATCTGACTAATCCTGTATGACTGCTGCTGCTGCTGCTGCTAAGTCACATCAGTCGTGTCCAACTCTGTGTGACCCCATAGATGGCAGTCCACAAGGTTCCCCCATCCCTGGGATTCTCCAGGCAAGAATACTGGAGTGGGTTGCCATTTCAAAGTGAAATCGCTCAGTCGTGTCTGACTCTTAGCAACCTCATGGACTGCAGCCTACCAGGCTCCTCCTCCATGGGATTTTCCAGGCAAGAGTGCTAGAGTGGGGTGCCATTGCCTTCTTTGCCAATATGACTAGTATTCTTATAAGAAAAGAAATTAGGACAAAGACTCACAGGAAAAAAAAAAAAAAACCAACTATGTTGGGACATAGCAAGAAGGTAGCCACCTGCAAGTCAAGAAGTGAAGCCTCAGAAGAAACTAAACCCGGCAACACCTTGATGTTGGATTTCTAGCCTCCAAAACTATGAGAGAATAAATGTCTGTTAAGCCATTCAGCCTGTGGTGTGGAAGCTCTAGATTACTAATACACTGTCTGTCTATCTGCCCATCCCTCTATTTATCTGCTTTATGATGACTCTTTTCCTGTGGTCATGTATGGATGTGAGAGTTGGACTGTGAAGAAGGCTGAGCGCCAAAGAATTGATGCTTTTGAACTGTGGTGTTGGAGAAGACTCTTGAGAGTCCCTTGGACTGCAAGGGGATCCAACCAGTCCATTCTGAAGGAGATCAGCCTTGGGATTTCTTTGGAAGGAATGATGCTAAAGCTGAAACTCTAGTATTTTGGCCATCTCGTGTGAAGAGTTGACTCATTGGAAAAGACTCTGATGCTGGGAGGGATTGGGGGCTGGAGAAGGGGATGGGGATGAGATGGCTGGATGGCATCACTGACTCGATGGACATGAGTCTGAGTGAACTCTAGGAGTTGGTGATGGACAGGGAGGCCTGGCGTGCTACAGTTCATGAGGCCGCAGAGTCGGACATGACTGAGCAACTGAACTGAACTGAAGAAGGAATATAAAGGAAGGTAACTGAGAGTAACTGTTTAGGCATAGATGTAAGAGAAGGGTCTTTTCATTTGGTTCTAAGAGATAACTTCTCCTGAGAAATGGCACTTAAGACCTAAAAGGTGAGGAAAAGCCAATCATGCAAATATTTAGAGGAGCATTTTTTTAGGCAAAAGATCCCCAGATAACAAAGGAGCACAGCAGATTGGGAACTAATCAGCATGGCTAGACTACAGTAAGGAAGGGGGTGGTAGAATGAGGTGGGTTTGCAGATAGAAGCAAGGCTACAATATCACTTTATCCTTATGATAAATTTTTAATTTTAAGACCCAGATAAGCTGGGTCTGAATTTTAATTGGTAAACTACGATAAATAACAAACTTTATTTATTTCTCTGTTCTTGGGGTTAGGTTGCTCAGTCATGTCTCTTGCAACCCCATGGACTATCGCTGCTCTGTCCATGGGGTTTTCCAGTCAAGAATGCTGGAGTGGGTTGCCATTGCCTCCTTCAGGGGATTTTCCCAACCCAGGGATTGAACCCACACTTCGCATGTCTTTTGCATTGCAGGTGGATTCTTTACCTGCTGAGCCATCGGGGAAGTCCAATATTTATTCATTTCTCTGCTGCTGCTGCTGCTAAGTCACTTCAGTCATGTCCAACTCTGTGCGACCCCATAGACAGCAGCTCACCAGGGTCCCCCGTCCCTGGGATTCTCCAGGCAAGAACACTGAAGTGGGTTGCCATTTCCTTCTCCAATGCGTGAAAGTGAAGTTGCTCAGTCATGTCCCACTCTTTGAGACTCCATGGACTGTAGCCTACAAGGCTCCTCCCTCCATGGGATTTTCCAGGCAAGAATACTGGAGCTGGTTGCCATTTCCTTCTCCAGGGGATCTTCTCAGGTCTCCCGCATTCCAGGCAGACACTTCTCTGAGCCACCAGGGAAGCCCAAATAGAAGAGAGACATCTGATAGTAAGTAAGTTAAAGTATCTCAGTCTTGTCCAATTCTTTGCAACCCATGTACTATATAGTCCTTGGAATTCTCTAGGCCAGAATACTAGAGTGGGAGCCTTTCCCTTCTCCAGGGGATCTTCCCAACCCAGGGATCAAACCCGACTCTCCCGCATTGCAGGCAGATCCTTTACCAGATTAGCCACAAGAGTTTAGGCTTTCACAAAAGACAGAAAAGTTGCCATCAAGTAGCTTCTAATTCAGGTTCTATAAATAGTCATGAAGATATGAAATATAGAGTCTGGCTATCCAGCATACTTACAAAAGGCAAGACATAGAAACAACCTAAGTGTCCACTGATGGATAATAGGATAAAACATTCAAGGGAATATTATCCCCCACCCTTTTTCTTTTGCCTGGGTTGGGTCTTCATTGCAACATATGGGATCTAATTTCCCAGCCAGAAATCAAACTTGAATTTCCTGAATTGGGAACTCAGGTGTTTTAGCCACTGGACCATGAGAGAAATCCCAGGAGTACTATTCAACCATAAAAATATAAGGAAATTCTGCCATTGTGACAAAATAAATGGAGCTTGAGGGTATCATGCTAAGTGAAATGAATCAGACAGACAAATACTGTATGTATGACCTCACTTATACATGGAGAAAAAAATTTCAGTGAAAAGTAGAGCAGATTTGTAGCTACCAAAGGTTGAGGTGGAGGTGAGAGGAGAAGAAATTGAAGGAAAGTGGCCAAAAGATACAAACTTCCAATTATAAGATAAATAAGTACTATAAATGTAATGCATAACATGATGATTTTAGTTAACAGATGAATGATATGTTTGAAAATTGTTAACTAAGAGTTAATCCTACGAGTTCTCATTTGTTGCTGTTAGTCACTAAGTCATGCCTCTTTGTGACCACATGGACTGCAGCACACCAGGCTCCTCTGTCCATGGACTTCCCAGGCAAGAATACTGCAGTGGGTTGCCATTACCTTCTCCAGGGGATCTTCTTGACCCAGAGATCGAATTTACATCTCCTGCACTGGCAGGTGAATTCTTACAAGGAGAAAAAATTTTTCTTCCATTTCTTTCTATTATATCTATATGAGATGACAGGTGTTAATTAAACTTCCTGCGGTGGTCATTCCACAACGTATGTAAGTCAAACCTTTATGTCGTACACTTTATACAATGATGTATTTCAATTATGTCTCAATAAAACTAGAATAAAAAGAAGGGAAAAACTGCATTTTAAATATTCATTTATTTTGCTATATTGGGTCTTAGTTGTGGTGTACAGGTTTAGTGGCTCTGCAGCACGTGGGATCTTAGTTCCTCGCATTGCAAAGCTGATACTTAACCTTAGTTCCCTGCATTGCAAAGCAGATTCTTAATTCTTCTGCGAACCACCAGGGAAGTCCCAAGAACTGTGTTTTTAAAAGGCCCGGCTATCTATTTGAAATGAAGAAAGAAATTAAGAGATAACAACCCAAAATTAATATCTCGATAAGTTATTTTGTCTCACTAGCGTAATTTTTTTCTTTCAAACAACAATAGTAACACTTACTTAGTGGAAACATGAGGCAGGCAGTCTCCTGAAAGGTTACACTGTTTATACAGTTTACTACTTGGGCTAAGAATTCACAATTCCCTCTCTCTCGCCATTCCCTCTACTCTGACAGTGCTGGTGTTCTGGGTGATAGATCATTTGGCCTGTCAAGACGTTTTAGTATAGTACTCAGCTAATTTATCAGAGAAGGCAATGGCACCCCACTCCAGTACTCTTGCCTGGAAAACCCCATGGACGGAGGAGCCTGGTAGGCTGCAGTCCATGGGGTCACAAAGAGTCGGACACAACTGAGTGACTTCACTTTCACTTTTCACTTTCATGCATTGGAGAAGGAAATGGCAACCCACTCCAGTGTTCTTGCCTGGAGAATCCCAGGGACGGGGGAACCTGGTGGGCTGCCATCTATGGGGTCTCACAGAGTTAGACACGACTGAAGCAACTTAGCAGCAGCAGCAGCTAATTTATTCACCTATTTTTCCCTTTTGGCTATTGGCGCTGACTAAATCAAACTACTGCTGACTCTTCTTCCCAAATAGCTTAGACTTTGGCTAAGCATCATTTCAAAAAATAGGAATACATGAGCCATACAAAATCAAGAACTTAAACCACTGAAGAGTTAAAAAGATGAAACACTATAAAAGAAAAGCTATTCTAATTTAGAAATATATCCCCAATGAAATATGCTGTATTCTTTCAGGAATCTTAAATCAGTCTTCATGCAGAGTTTACAGAAGACATATTCTCCTGACAGTCCTGATGTGGGAAAAGCTTTTCTTTTGAGGCTAAAAAGATGAATTTTCTAAATTGTCATAGGCTGTGGTTGAGCAGCTGCATTCTGCATGGTCCCTACGCAGCTTATTCTTCTAATTATGCTGTGACAGCTTCCCCAGTGGATTAAAATCCCACACAGAGTTCTCTTATCTTTAACCTTTCATCCCCATGACTCCTTACTCCTCAGACGCCTCTCCTAATGTCTAGTTCTAAGTCTAGGGACTTCTTAAATGGAGACTTCCACAATAAAGGAAAAAGATGATTGTAGTATTTCTCTGATCTTCAATGTCTAATTTTTACATACATATTACACACAGAAAAAGGAAAAGGTAATCTATTTTATAATACAAATGTTATCTGGTCCTTCATTCAGCTTTTAGAAAGTGATAAACCTTTGATGAGTCCACGTGGGGCAACTTATTTTTAAAAAGAAAAGAAAAAAAGCAGGCTCTGCTATGCAGTAAACCTCATTTGAGGGCATAAAAGAAGGCCAGAGTAGCCTAATGTAGATAATTAGTTACACAACTGAAACTTACTTCTTAATAAGTCAAATCATTAACCATTTTTTGGGTTCAAAATCTTTAAGGAGTTATATGACCACCTTAAGCAGAAGGTGCCAGAAACTATTTAATATTCCTTTATTCAAGATAAACATTCACAACATCCAGACTATTGGGGAATACAGTTCGGTTCATTTTGGCACTTCAAAATGATGTTTAATGCTTCTTCACTCAAACCAGGCTTACCTGTAAGGATATGTGTATTTTTGTGTTGTTCCCATTTTCCTCATCCCCCTACAATGCTCTCAGTTTTGATGTCTTGCTGAGGGTACAGAAATTAGATATACAAGCCCATTAAGAATTCTATAATAAATGTTGGTGGGGGGAGGGGCACCTATGCACACTTAGTCATGTCTGAATCTTTGCAATCCTATGGATCGTGGCCCACCAGGCTCCTTTGACCATGGAATTTTCCAGGCAAGTTCTGGAGTAGGTTGCCGTTTCCTACTCCAGGGGGTCTTCCAACCTGGGATTGAATCCGTGTCTCGTGTCTCCTGAATTGGCAAGCAGATTCTTTACTACTCTGCCCCTTGAGAAGCCCAATAAATATAGCCAGGGGTCAGGAATAACATGTCTTGATTTTTCAGCAACTATTTAAGAATTAGTCTTCTTTTATCCAGTCATAGGCATTGCTGGGAAGAGTTACATTAGTCAATGTTATGGTAGGGTTTTCTAGCACCCAATATGTTTGGATGTATGCTTTTAAAGTAAAAACATGTGTACACCCATGGCAGATTCATGCTGATGTATGGCAAAACCAATACAATATTGTAAAGTAAAAAATAAATAAATAATAAAATTTTAAAAATAAATAAAGTAAATCAGGTTCCCTAGATTTAGATGACAAATTAGAAAGCTGGAAGGTTTCCTGAAGAGAATGAAGTGAAAGATCTTAAGAAAATTCTCATTCCCTGCATTCATCTGAAGGATAAATTATTTTCTCTCAGAAAAAAAAAAAAAGCCGGGGGAAGGGGGTGCAAAAAGAGATGGATTCCAAGAAGTCCATAGTGTAGGAAGGAAGGAGCACTAGCGAGAATGAAGGCCCTGTGCTGAGGCTGAAGTCTCTTTTCTGATCACTACCAGGTTTCAAGGGACCTTTAAAAGGTCAGAGTAGGGAAATGAGGTAGGAGAAAGAGAACTGCAAGACTCCTGGGCCCCAGGGGGAAAAGACATGGATCTACTGACATCTCAATAAAGTACCAGTGTATCAGGCAACACGCCATGGGTACCAGTCCTAGGACTATTACTGTCTGAGCCATTCTTTGACCTTCTTCTATTTTCTCTGGATCTCAGGGGAGTTGTGTCCAACATACTAATGGATTTCTTAGGCTGGCTTCCATGTCTAGTGGCTTCTGGCTTAGTTCAACTGATGGGAGAAAAAGGGTGGAGACTGAGGGTGGGACTGGGGACAAGTAGAACATTTCTTTTCTCTGTTTCAGAGCATCGGTAGTGGTGTGTCCCCATGAAGATGAACTGGCTACAGTTCTGGCTGGCCAAGACCAGCATGGCTCCTGAGCTGTAGTAATGCTGCCCCTCCCCCGTGCCCTCAGTAGAGAAGTGGAACTTGCTTCCTGATGTAGTAATACCAAGTTGCCTCAGCACTCTTTGTTTGGCTTTTCAGCTATTCTGTACCATTTGTATTACATTCTCTGTATTCAGTTCCCTATATAATACATTTGTGGTGTTTATACACTAGATGATAGGTTCATTTTTCCAGTCAGAACTCAATGAAACCAAAGACATTTTACATTCTATTTAATCCTCACAAGTTCCCTGGAAGGTACTAATCATTACTTCCATTCTACAGATGAGAAAAAGCAAAAGTCTATGAATTTAAGGTCTTTACTCAAAGTCACAACACTGGTACCTGTTCTAGCCATGATTCCAATCCAGTTCTGAACTTACCCTTAAGTTGCTCTTCCTACTGAGGGAAATGTCAACAGCAGGGGGAAAAAAGGCAAAAAAAAAAAAAAAAAACCCAGGCCTAAAAAGCCATATAACTGCAGCATAGTTGTCCCCGGCCAGAACAGTGCATTATAGGGAGCTCCACCCACACTGAGTGCTGAGAGCCTGAGGGGAGAGGTGTCCTTGCTTCAGAGCAAAGCGCCCTGCTCCCAAGAAGCAACGCCTTCTCCAGCCTTGGACACCTGCGAAGACAGCAGAGTCAGAGCTGTTATCAGACAAGATGTATGTCTAAGCTTAACTCTCCTGACAACCTAATTTTTACCTTTGCCATTTAAAAATAGTTTCTATCTTTTGTCATGCTGTCTCAGATTACAGACATATTTATGAAAGGGACATTATATTATCTTAATGGTAATAATTAACCCCTTATATTCACTCTTTATACTGCCTATAAAATATTACATCAGAGACAGTCCTGTTTAGTTACTGGCTTCTAAGTGCTGATTTTTCACAAAATGACATGTTAGGACAATAAAAGAGAGCTGAAAAATCTGTTAAAGGATACCTTTGTAATACCTTTCACACCACTAGAGATATTCTGAGACCTCATTATTCCAATATAGCATAAATAAGAGGAGGTTTGGTTGTTGTGAAACAAACAGTTGCTCATAACAATTCAGACTGCTTGGTTTCCATTCTATTATTAATCCTTGACTTTCTAAATGCCAATAAACTTTCTATCTAATAAATGCTCCATGTAGATTGTTACCATAAACTCAATTACAAGGATAAATGTATGTGTATACCCAACACTGAAATTCTTCATGAATACACAGACTAGAAGGGACACTAGTTCTTTCAAAACAAATAAAACACCAGCACATATCCTTGGTCCAGTTTTCTACCCAATGAAACAAGAAAGATTATGCAAAAAAATAATAATAATAATAAACATCATTTTAAAGATTTAAAAATCCTCTGGGTTTGTGTGTGTTCCACTCCCTACTCCCCAACCCCCATCCTTATTTCTCTGAACAAAACAGCCTCTGTTGCTCTGCCAGTCTCTTCTTTTATGTGCTTCAGAACACCTGGTGGCCAATTGCTAGGTAGAGGATAATTAGCCCCTCAATTATCACCAGTTTATTTTCACCTGTTCCACAGGCAGTTCCCTAGAACTTGAAGCTTGTCTAATTAGTCTTTTCTGACCCATTCCCCACCATCAGACTCAAGAAATAGCCCTTCCACTAATTAATTAACCCGTGGTAGGCCAATCCTCCAGCTTTGGTTTCCATTCCTGTTGGAATCATTAGAATCAAATGAACAAAGAAACATCATGGGATAGGGTAATAAGAAACTTAAAAGTTCTGCCTCCCTTCTCTCTTTGCCAATCTTCAAATCCAAATTATAGAAACCTTAAGCATAGTGACATTTAGTCAGACACATATGTGCTTGCTGTTGAATGTCTTGAAAGAGCAAAATAGCACTGCCAGGATTATCAAGTTCAGTTCTCCAAAATGCCAAAGGAAATATGGTGTTTATTTTATACCCAAAAGGTGAGAGAGATCAAAAAGAATCCAAATTTCAAAATAGAGGCCAAAATCTCAACTTGTAAAGATCTTTTCATGATACTGTAATTGAATCTAACAAATTCTTCTTTAATTTGGTAGTGAATGAATACTTTTTCCATACTACTTTATACATATGTATAGAAATTCTTATTTTGCTTTATCACACAAGTCAATAGAGAAGTCCTGCAATGATTTCTGTAAGGTTAAGGGATGGCTCATGTTTACTTACTCATTCAAAAAGTATTATTGAATATCTACTTTATATAAGGCACACTGTTAAGCCACAAGGACACAAATATAACAGATGGTCCTTGCATTTATAAAGCTGAAAGTCTAATATACCTCAAAATATAATCTATTTTTAAAGAATGTATTGAATCCATACCCATGCTTAAAATTTGACAGAAAACATTCCTCTATGTGCTAGACATTAGTTATATTTTAGCCTGCCATTTTCTCTTTCTTCCTAATAGTATTCCAAATTCCCTTGAAGAACAACTTCTCTTATGCCACATAGCTTGGTTCAGAGCTGGGCACATGACCCAGATTATAACCAGTGAGAGCCAGGCTTAAGACATTTGTTCCACTGGTAGCTCTCTCTCCCTCTTAAAATTAGAGTATGTTAGGTCTTGAGTTAATGGTGCCATCTTTTAACCATAAGAGAATAAAGCTAAAGCTACAGTAAAGAGTATAGCTACAAAATAAGGGAAAAGAATCCTGGTAACATCCTTTAAATCCTACTTAACCCATTTCAAGCTTCAAAACCACGTGGATTTTGGCTTAGGTCGATTTATCCAAAAGTGTTCTAATCGATAGAAATATATCTTTAATATCACAAACAAAAGTTTAAGAATTAAGGTATTCTTAAAGAGGACCTGCGTCTTATCTATGTGTGAACTTTTAAGCATTCAGATAGGAAGATATTTATGATCTATTCATAAGTATTTTTATACTTGTTTTTCACCTGTAAACATACCAGTTCATTTCTAGACTGTGCATTTGCTTGTGTGAATCTGGTAAATCATATCATTCTATAAAGTGGGTTGCCAAAATGCTGTATCCTTTGTTCTTATGCCATAAAATGGTCCTGTAAATGTTTTTTAACACAGCAGCTATTATTCTGTCAAATCGAATAATGTTAGATGTACCTCCATGACTTCCATCCATTCCACAGCTACTTACTGAACAATATGAATGTAATGGTATTGGTGATCCAAAGGGTTGCTGTTTTCAAGGAGCTTTTCTAGGCTCTTCAAGAGAGCATAAAGTGATACAAAGGGATGACTAATACTGGGTGACAACTGCTATGTAGCTTTAAATCTCTCAAGTGCTACATCTAATAAGGTGCTACTCTTTTCATCACTTCTCACATCCAACCTACCAGCAAGTCCTTTCAGTATAGCCCTCCAAATCCCTCCCAGTTTGGACCATTTCTCCTAGCACCATTCTTGAAAGCCCTAATCGAAGCCATCATTATTTCTTACCTCTACTACTGCTCAGTCCTTGCGTTGGGAAGATCCCCTGGAGAAGGGAAAGGCTACCCACTCCAGTATTCTGGCCTGGAGAATTCCATGTATACTCCATGGGGTCACAAAGAGTCAGACACAGCTGAGCAACTTTCACTTCACTTCGCTACTGCAACAATGTCCCAACTAGTCTCCTTGTCTCAACTCTTGTAACCTCAAAATTCCCAGGCTCATCTCCATACAATAGCTCAAATGATCTTTACACAAGCATAAAGCAGGTCAACACACTCTGCTGCTTAAAACACTTGAATGTCTTTTCACTGCCTATAGAGGAAAAAAAAATCTAAATACCTTTCCACACCCAAGCAGGCCCTGCATGGCCAGACCCTCACCCTCCTTTTCAATACCACACCACTTCCTACCTTGTTCTCCCTATCCACCTCGTCCAGCCACACTAACTTTCACTTTATACCTCGGAAGTGCCCAAACCATTCTCATCTAAGGGTCTTTCAACTTGCTTTTCTGCCTGTAATACTCTTCTTTTATCGTTAATTTGGTCTCACCTCTTCTGACAAGTCTTTCCTGAGCATCTTAGCTGAAGTAACTGCCCCTGGACCACCGCTCCAACTTAATCATTGCTCATCATTATGTCAAATCAGATTCTTCATTAATTTCTTACACAGTGATTATTGGCCTTTCTCTGCCCTCCACAGTATATAACTTTCCTCTTTGCTTTTAGTCAGTGCCAAGAATGCCTGACTCAAGGTAGCATTCGATACAAATTTACTGAATGAATACAAGTTTACAGATGAGACTGAGCTCAAACTTGGAAATTCAGGAAATAGGTTAGAAAGTTAGGGAAGATAAATTTTTGGATAAATGAAACCACTAGCTGAATATAGAATATATGAGTTAGAGGGGAAATTTGAAGAAAGTACGATAACTTGAGGGATTAAATATGTTTCCTGCAATATCATTCTTCAAAGCAAACTGACCACTAGACCACAGAGTAGAACAACAATGAATAGGAATAAATTAGACTGTAGGAATGTTCTAACTAGTGTTGTTGTGAGACTCTTGTTTAACATTATTATCAATCAACTGGAAAAGAAAATATGTGTCACATTAAGGAACGGTGCATGCATGCTTAGTCGCTAAGTCATGTCCAACTCTGAGACCCCCGTGGACTGTAGCCTGCCAGGCTCCTCTGTCCATGGGATTTCCCATGCAAGAATATCGGAATGGGTTGCCATGTCCTTCTCCAAGGATTCTTCCTGACCCAGGGATCGAACCTCTATCTCCCACACTGCAGGCAGATTCTTCACCACTGAGTCACCTGGGAAGCCCAACAGAACTGTATATAATGCTAAATTGAGTTTTACCTTAAATATCAGTAAGGATCCAATTAGCAGGTAATAGAAATTACTTCAAAAACCTAAGTTGACTAAAACTTTAAAATATAAATATTAGCATAAAATTCAGCTGAATCAAATCACTTATCAAGCAGGAGAAAGTTTAGGAGATAGAAGAACCAGTGGTAGATACTGGGCATAAAATTAGATACAATTTGATAATCCAAAAGAATATATATATTTTTAAATTTTCTGAATACATGAGACATTTATTGAGTGTCTACTATGTAAGGAATTATATGTATGTTTATTTTATGTTAAGTCTAACTCCTCAAAGGTTCATCTCCATTTCACGTATAAGAAAACTGGTGGAACTGAGATTCAACTCTTCATCAACTTATTCCCAAAGTTCTTTTTCATCAACATTTTCCTATTGCAAGCTCTAGTATATACAGCATTGTACAGGGATAATGAGAAAATACCATTTCACTTCACTTAAGACGGGGACACATTCAGTAGTAAATAAGAGAACTTTAAAAAGGATTCCTCAATGAAAAATAAGACAAAAATAAGTGAACATTTTTTCTAGGTCGCAGATAAGAAAGCCGGAGAAGGCAGTGGCACCCCACCCCAGTACTCTTGCCTGGAAAGTCCCATGGACAGAGGAGCCTGGTAGGCTACAGTCCATGGGGTCACTAAGAATCAGACACGACCGAGAGCGACTTCACTTTCACTTTTCACTTTCATGCATTGGAGAAGGAAATGGCAACCCACTCCAGTGTTCTTGCCTGGAGAATCCCAGGAACCGTGGAGCCTGGTGGGCTGCCATCTATGGGGTCGCACAGAGTCGGACACGACTGAAGCAACTTAGCAGCAGCAGCTGAGAAAGCAATAGTATGAAAAAAAAAAAAATATTGACCTACAACAAGAAGGAAATATTCATAAACTAAAATTAAGATCAGATTAATTTATACCAGAGAGCAAAGAAAACACTGCCTGCCAACAAACTTGTAAAAAGTAGCTTCCCTTTAACTGTGGTATTTAGAAGCAGATTGATGAATGAATGAGTGCAGGGATGAATGAATGAACAAAGATACTTTAGCCTGTATTGTTGAAAATATCCTTGAAGTGGCAGAATAAGGGCTAGAAGGAAAAACTCAGAGATGAATTTAGAATCATTACTTTTTTCTTCCTCTGCCAAGAATTTTGTGTTTCTCAAGTCATTCTGTGTTACCTTTTCAACAAAGTAAATGAGGTTTTAATTGGTTCCTTTCCTTGAACTAGAAGATAGGCTCAGGTATCACTATCGTGGGAACTTCACCAGTATTTTATGTGAACTTGGACGCTATGTCTATAGTATTTTCAGCCTTCACATTTTTAATTTTTGTCAGGCAGTACTGTAACAAGATCCCTTAAGTCAATGTGTTACCTGAAGGGAAGAAAAAAAAAAAACTGAAATAAAAGAAGCATCCATTTAAAGTAAACAAGTTAGAAAGGCTCATTTTTCATGTGTTAACTAGCCTCAACACAACTGTTGGCTGTGACAACAAATGATTTAATGAGTCCAATTTAAAATGGCCTTGTCTGTTCGAGATAGATGTCTTGGAAAATACTTTTTAAAAATCTCACAGCTATAGCAAAGGCTGTTTCAATATGCCCTGAGAAAATATCTGCACAGCAGTTCTATTTTTTTTCCCTAAATTTCGTATAGGCCAGATATCAAACCAATAACAAGAAGAAGCATAATATTTACATTGTATACGTGAACATTTCCTAATAGCAACTGTTAATACAATATTTCAGGAATATCCACTCAAGAAACCATAAAAGTTTAACAACTGTGTAGAAAAGTGATTAGTCAACAAGAGTCTTTCTGAACTACATGTTCATCTTCTTTTCAATCATTTAAATGGCCCATCAGAGTGACGCTTCGTTAGAAAAGAAGGGTAATGAGGAATGTGATGGGTATACTGGGCAATGACAGGAAAAAGACTCATCTCCAGGGGTGGGTACTATCTATACTATGGCATTTTATTTTAGAAATCTTGCAAATGTATTTGATTGAAGAGATGAAATTTGGGGAAGCCAAATCTGTTTCCTGAGTTCAGAAATACATATCTTCCTCCTCATGTACATTTCTTAGGTATTTTAAGATTTATGAGCAGGTTAAAAGTGTTGTCTCTGAATTCACATGATGCTCCCTTTCATATTAAAAAAACACCTCAGCTTTGGCAATAGATAAAACACATACAGCACATGAGAGCGTCAGGTAAATTCAATTTTGTTGAATGACCTGCCTCAGCTCAAACCTCAGTGTCTTGTTTTGTTCTTAGAACAGGAATAAATCTAAATTTGATTAGTTTAAATGTGTATCTTTGTATTTTAAATGTCTGGATAGGGTGTTATCTAGAATTAAGCATCAAAAATAATATCGACTAGGACTTCCCTGGTGGCTCAGAGGTTAAGACTCTGCACTTCCACTGAGGGGGCACAGATTTGATCCCTGGTCCAAGAAGTTCCACACGCCCAAGATTTGGTCAAAAAAAAAAAAAACAAAAAAAAGAAATTAAAAAGATAATAATAATACTGACTAACGTTTACTTAAAATGTTTCAAGAGTCCAGGAATAAGAGACAGGAACATCAATACTGAAAGATTTATATGTTGAGAGCAGATGTGATTCAGAGCCAGTCGCATGATAAAATTATTCAAGAAGTCAAAGAAAGAAGAGGCAGCAGTGTCAAAATATTTTCACATGAAAAAGTAATTCACATATACTGCATAAATTAAAGCAATATAGACAAACAGATGTAGCCATAATACAAATACCTTTTCAAACCAGATTTTAGTTTAAATAAATACAGTTTATGCAAGGAGAAAATTTTAAACTACCCATTTACCAAAGCTATACATATGTGTCTTTCCTGACTTCTATAACAACCACTAGGAAACCAACAGGAAAGCGAAAAGGTGGAACAAATGCTACCAGGAAGACTAAGCAAATTGCCAGTTGTCTAGTCGGTACAGGGCATTGACTTCACCATGCTGAGCTCTTGTTTGTGGTCCAAATCTCAGACCAGCATTGCAGCAGGCTATTCTTTGCATGGAATTGGTAGAAAACAAATTTCAAAATGTCAAATGCTGCATGCTATTTTCTCACTCCATATTTGTCTCTTCAGACTGGAATTTTGTTTGTTTAATAAAAAGAAATTTAATCTCCCAGAAAAAAAAAAATCAAATGTTTTTGTTTGGATAATGATGAAAATATCCTCAATCCTCAATAATATCCTCAATAATATATATGATGCATAAGCCCCAAAATAGTTTTGTCATATTTGAAATGGAAATAGAATTCTAACCCTCAATTATGTGCATTCATTTATCATGATAAAAATAAGTCATTAATAACTGATACTTTCTAAGTTTTAGTCCAGCATCTTTGACAGTATCAAATAATATATGTTGACCCATACTTTATGTTCTCTTTAGCATGCAACCTCCCCCTTCTACTTTCATTCTCTCTTCTGTCATCTTCTCTGATTTCTCATTTTAATAATACTATATAAATTGCCTCATAGCATGAATCTCTTGTGGAGAATCTTTTTCCTTGAGTTTTTGTTTCATCTAAGTTTTGATTTGTCTTATACATTGTATTTTTTTTTTTAAGTGTTTTTAAGTTGCTTAGATAGCAGTGCCAAGTCACTTCTTTCATCTGTTCATCTTCTGTGGTTTTTTTCCAATTCTCTGTTTTTTCTATAGTAAATGAATTTTTGATTGCTTCCTGTGTCCTGAGGCTGCCGACATTTGGTCTGGAACTATACCATTGGTTTCCCTGAGTCCCCAGCTTACTAACTTCAGATCTTGGGACTTTTCAGGCTCCATAATGCATGATCCAGTTCCTTATAATAAATGCTTATATTTAGAAAATACACACACACACACACACACACACACACACACATATATATATATATATATATTCCCTATTGATTCTGTGTCTCTGGAAAACCCTAATACAGTTTCCAGCACTTCTCTTCACTCCAAACAAAACAGTGATTCCAATGAATAAGTGAGTATAACCTCCGAGGAAAGCCTGGCTATGGATAGACATATCTTGGGACCTAGAAACAAAACCTATTACACTATTTTACATGGTGAGGCCACAGCCAGGCCAAGGCTTAGAGTCATATGTGTCTGTCATATGGAGTTAGATGACATCCTACACATTATTTTTTTCACTGATTTACATGGGGGTTGATTCACAACATGATGAGAGGAATTCAGATTTACAGACATAGACAGCTTTCCTGGACTAGATTGGAAAGGGAGAAAGTAAGATTGCCAGATGGCACAGAAAGCTGGCAAAGATCTTGAGAAAGAATTCATACCAAGAGAAGAAGGAATCTGGAATGGCAGTTTCACAACAGAGTTTGAGGATCAGATGACAGCAAAGATGTAGTGAGGCAGCTGATAAAGAAATCTCATCCCAAGCTGGCTACCTTTTGGCAATATACACTCCACACAGATAAAGGATCAGGATCATGAGTGTGAGACTAGAAAGTGAATCTCTCCCTAAGTAGCTTAACATTTCAGGATTCAAACCACCCCCAAACTATCCAACTGAGCATTAGGTATGCTCAGCCACTCAGTCGTGTCCGAACCTTTACAACCTCCTGGAGAGTAGCCCACCAGGCCCCTCTGTCCATGGGATTTCCAGCAAGAAATTTCCAGCAATTTTCAGTTCCAACAAGAATACTGGAGTGGGTTGTCATTTCCCCCCCCAGGGGATCTTCCCAACCCAGGGATTGAGCCTATGTCTCCTCCATTAGTAGAAGGATACTTTACCACTGAGCTACCTGGGAAGCTTCAACTGAGTATGCTATATGTATTTTTGCTCTCACAGGAGACTCCCAAATTTTATAGCAGAGCATCAGAACTGGAGTGAATCAGCAGGGGTATGAATAAATGCAGAAGTACAAATGAAATGACACGATAGAAGCCTGTATTAATTCATGAACTTATGTAAGAAACTCTTCTGGATTTCCAATGATATTTGTAGAATGGTGGGACTGTGAAAGTATTGAAACTCTTGAATAAGCTTTAGAAGTGAAAATCTTTAGTTCAGTCGCTCACTCATGTCCAACTCCTTCCGACCCCATAGACTAAAGCACACTAGGCTTTCCTGTCCATCACCAACTCCTGGACCTTACTCAAACTCATGTCCATAGAGTTGGTGATGCCATCCAACCATCTCATCCTCTGTCATCCCCTTCTCCACCCACCTTCAATCTTTCCCATCATCAGGGTCTTTTCAAATGAGTAAATTCCTTCTCATCAGGTGGCCAAAAAGTATTGGAGTTTCAGCTTCAACACCAGTCCTTCCAATGAATATTCAGGACTGATTTCTTTGAGGATTTAATTGGATCTCATTGCAGTCCAAGGGATGCTGAAGAGTCTTCTCCAACACCACAGTTCAAAAGCATCAGTTCTTCAGTGCTCAGCTTTCTTTCTAGTCCAACTCTCACATCCATACATGTCTACGGGAAAAACCATAGCTTTGATTATATGGACCTTTGTGGGCAAAGTGCTGTCTCTGGTTTTTAATATGCTGTCTAGGTTGGTCATAACTTTTCTTCAAAGGAGTAAGCATATTTTAATCTTATGTCTGCAGTCACCATCTGCTGTGATTTTAGAGGCCCCTAAATAAAGTCTGTCACTGTTTCCACTGTTTCCCCATCTATTTCCCATGACGTGATGAGACTGGATGCCATGATCTTAGTTTCCTGAATGTTGAGTTTTAAGCCAACTTTTTCCCTCTCTTCTTTCACTTTCATCAAGAGGCTATTTAGTTCTTCTTCACTTTCTGTCATAAGGGTGGTGTCATCTGCATATTTGAGGTTATTGATATTTCTCCCGGGGCAGGAGGAGAAGGGGACAACCGAGAATGGCATCCTCGAGGGGCTGGACGGCATCACTGACTTGATGGACGTGAGTCTGAGTGAAATCTGGGAGTTGGTGATGGATAGGGAGGCCTGGTGTGCTGCGATTCATGGGGTCGCAAAGAGTCGGACACAACTGAGCGACTGAACTGAACTGAACTGAATCTTGATTCCAGCTTGTGCTTCATCCAGCCCAGCATTTCTCATGATGTACTCTGCATATAAAAGTTAAATAAGCAGGGTGACAATATACAGAGTGAAAATCTTGGGTACTGCTAAATCGACCATATTCATACCCAAAGATTAGTGAGATTTTGGAATGTTTGGGGGATAATATGCTTCTTCTGGACCTCCCACAGTACTGTCTTAGACACAAAAATAAACCTGCATTGTTCTACTTTCTCTTTAAGAGAAGAGTGTGGGGATCTAAGATTCAAAAGAATTTATACTTCATATCTTAGTCTACTTGTTCATAATCTTATGATTAACATTCTAATTAAGATGGAGACATTAAGATTCAGGGTGTGTTTTCTCAGATTTAACTTGTGCCATGCACAGTTCTATCCCAAGCCTTTTAGGAAACTTGATGGGAATTATAGTAAAAGATTTTGATAAAATTTTCTCTTCTTTTTCCCATCTCAGTCTACCACCTTCTGCTTGCCATTGGAAATGTCCTTGTCGATTTTGCTTTCTTACATTTTGGCACACAGTAGTGGACAATGATGGAGATTTCTGGTCCTCAAAGGAAACATGTACAGTGATATTAGACCCCTTTCCTCCTTCAGCATTTAAAGCCAGAAGTGCCTAATTTGTTTCAGTTTTGCTTGTTGACACTGATCAATCAATAAATGTCTTTTAGACACCAATGTGACTAGCACAGGGCTTCTGGGAACTTAATGGTAAACTAGACAGATTCAGTCCCTTTTCCTATGGAGCTTCCAAAGTGGTGAAGGATAAACACACAGAAGTACAGATTCACAGAAAGCCAAAATACAATATGCAAAAAAAAAAAAAAAAATACTACATTTAGCAGTATAGTATAGTGTTCAGTTCAGTTCAGTTGCTCAGTCATGTCAGACTACTTGTGACCCAATGAATCGCAGCACACCAGGCCTCCCTATCCATCACCAACTCCTGGAGTTCACTCAGACTCATGTCCATCGAGTCAGTGATGCCACCCAACCATCTCATTCTCAGTCGTCTCCTTCTCTTCCTGCCCCCAGTCCTTCCCAGCATCAGAGTCTTTTCCAATGAGTCAACTCTTTGCATGAGGTGGCCAGAGTACTGGAGTTTCAGCTTTAAGCATCATTCCTTCCAAAGAAATCCCAGGGCTGATCTCCTTCAGAATGGACTGGTTGGATCTCCTTGCAGTCCAAGGGACTCTCAAGACTCTTCTCCAACACCACAGTTCAAAAGCATCAATTCTTCCGTGCTCAGCTTTCTTCACAGTCCAACTCTCACATCCATACATGACTACTGGAAAAACCATAGCCTTGACTAGACGGACCTTAGTCGGCAAAGTAATTTATCTGCTTTTGAATATGCTATCTAGGTTGGTCATAACTTTTCTTCCAAGGAGTAAGTGTCTTCTTATTTCATGGCTGCAGTCACCATCTGCAGTGATTTTGGAGCCTAAAGTCTGACACTGTTTCCACTGTTTCCCCATCTATTTCTCATGAAGTGATGGGACCAGATGCCATGATCTTCGTTTTCTGAATGTTGAGCTTTAAGCCAACTTTTTCACTCTCCTCTTTCACTTTCATCAAGAGGCTTTTAGTTCCTCTTCACTTTCTGCCATAAGGGTGGTGTCATCTGCATATCTGAGGTTATTGATATTTCTCCCAGCAATCTTGATTCCAGCTTGTGCTTCTTCCAGCCCAGTATTTCTCATGATGTACTCTGCATAGAAGTTAAATAAGCAGGGTGACAATATACAGCCTTGACGTACTCCTTTTCCTATTTGGAACCAGTCTGTTGTCACATGTCCAGTTCTAACTGCTGCTTCCTGACTTGCATACAAATTTCTCAAGAGGCAGGTCAGGTGGTCTGGTATTCCCATCTCTTTCAGAATTTTCCACAGTTCATTGTGATCCACACAGTCAAAGGCTTTGGCATAGTCAATAGAACAGAAATAGATGTTTTTCTGGAATTCTCTTGCTTTTTCTATGATCCAGCAGATGTTGGCAATTTGATCTCTGGTTCCTCTGCCTTTTCTAAAACCAGCTTGAACATCTGGAAGTTCACAGTTCACGTACTCCTGAAGCCTGGCTTGGAGAATTGTGAGCATTACTTTACTAGCATGTGAAATGAGTGCAATTGTGCAGTAGTTTGAGCATTCTTTGGCATTGCCTTTCTTTGGAATTGGAATGAAAACTGACCTTTTCCGGTCCTGTGGCCACTGCTGAGATTTCCAAATTTGCTGGCATACTGAGTGCAGCACTTTCACAGCATCATCTTTCAGGATTTGAAACAGCTTCACTGGAATTCCATCACCTCCACTAGCTTTGTTCGTAGTGATGCTTCCTAAGGCCCACTTGACTTCACATTCCAGGATGTCTGGCTCTAGATTAGTGATCACACCATCGTGATTATCTGGGTCTGTGTATTCTTGCCACCTCTTAATATCTTCTGCTTCTGTTAGGTCCAGACCATTTCTGTCCTTTATCGAGCCCATCTTTGCATGAAATATTCCCTTGGTATCTCTAATTTTCTTGAAGAGATCTCTAGTCTTTCCCATTCTGTTCTTTTCCTGTATTTCTTTGCACTGATCGCTGAAGAAGGCGGTCTTATCTCTTCTTGCTATTCTTTGGAACTCCGCATTCAGATGCTTATATCTTTCCTTTTCTCCTTTGCTTTTCGCTTCTCTTTTCACAGCTATTTGTAAGGCTTCCCCAGACAGCCATTTTGCTTTTTTGCATTTCTTTTCCATGGGGATGGTCTTGATCCCTGTCTCCTGTACAGTGTCACGAACCTCATTCCATAGTTCATCAGGCACTCTATCAGATCTAGGCCCTTAAATCTATTTCTCACTTCCACTATGTAATCATAAGGGATTTGATTTAGGTCATACCTAGTAATATATAATATAGGAGTTAAAAGCATGAGCCCTAGAGTCATACTGCTTTTGCTTCCAACTTTAGCTTTGCCATTCATATATTATCTTTTTAATCGGTCATGTGAATAAAATATGAGCATGAACACATACACTAGGTGCTAAACTCTTGGCTGCCACCATTAGTTCTACGTTTTCTCTGGAGTTGTCTATTTTTATATTGCTATTATGTGTGTATTTTCTCTTCCATGTGTTGTTCTAATTGTTATTATTCTTGTTTGTGTGTTAGTTGCTCAGTCATGTCTGATTCTTTGTGACCACCATGGACTATAGCCCACCAGGTTTCTCTGTCCATGGAATTCTCCAGGCAAGAATACTGGAGTGGATTGCCATTCCCTTCTCCAGAGGAACTTCCCAACCCAGGAATCGAACCCTGGTCTCCTGAATGGCAGGCAGATTCCTTACCATTTGAGCTACAGGGAAGTCTGTTATTATTCTTATTGTTTATTTAAATGACCACTACCACCTGAAATCTCTTCTTCTAGCAGCATGCATTAATTTTTCTGGGATTTTATTTCAATTTTCTTTTTAAAGTTCTAGGGCAGAGATTCCCTGAACATGTTGCTCACCAGCAATCTATTGCCTGATAATCTCAAGAGGCAAAGTGGTGTTGTTGATCTTGTTCCTTCTAAAAGTGAGTCAATTGCAATCATTATCCATTCACCCAGGCCCAGTGCCTCCCTTCCCTGTTTTCCTATCAGAGTTCTGTTATGTTCTCAGAAAGACTCATGGCACATTCTTTGCTACTTTTAGCCAGTTAAGTGATAGTATCACCAGAAGGGTAACTGTCATTAGTATCTCATCAAACCTGATGGGCATTACTTGATCTTTGAACTTGTGCATCTACAGAATCAACAAACTGAAAGTACTTGGCGATGACTCACCAGATCCATTCCTAACAGTAATATATTTTCTACATAACACAAAGACCTTGTTTGTGTATTTCCTTATTTTAAAATAAAATTAATGTTCTTATTGAAACCCCTGTTAATGCTTATCCCTGATGTGGGAAATCAACCAACGAGAAAAAAATTATCATGTTGTCTCTCTCTTACTGTTTGGCAGTTTTAACATGCCCAAACAGAAATCCTGGTGGGAAAAGAAACTGCCTTGCTGTATCTATAATTTATCAACATAGAAACATTATGGTTCTAGTCATAAAATTTGAGAGATCAGTCTTATCTCTACCACTGTGCTCTCAAGATTTTCTAATAGAAGGAGATGTATTTCATAAGAGTAAATCTAATTACCAAAAGTTGTAAGAGGAGAGGAGATGCAGATACAGAACATTTTGTGAAGATGCAAGTATAAACTTTAAAACTGGGGAGAGTGATTACAGGGCATAGGCAAAGGAAGAAATAAAGAGGGAAGTGGCAGAGGAAGAAATAAAGAGGGAAGTGGCAGCCTCAAAATGTTTACATGAGAGAATGAGGAGCAACAAACAGGTTAGAAGAGGGAGGGTAGAGGTCTGGTTCTGAAGCTACAAGGATGTCCCTTCATTTAGAATAGATTTAATTTGGGGTCAAAGAGACCTTGGAAATGGCTGCACCTTACAAACACCTCTTTAATTTATGCACTAGGGAGGAGAGAAAAGATCATGAAAGCATAAATATGATCTGCACCAAGATACGTATTATGACAGAGCAGATCATAAAGTTAACATACATAACATAGCCTTTCCCTACACTGGAATACTCTATCTTGGAAAGTATACTATTACTACTGAAGGTAACAAAATGTTTAATTTATTTACAAGGATTGGCATGGGCTCCAGCCTCCATTCTCATCCTGTGCTCACTCTTAGGCCATTTTTAAAGACCATTCAAATGAAAACCAACAATTCAGCAAATATTTCGTAAGCATATCTACATTTTCCCAGATCACAAAAGCCCAATTCATGCAGCGCTATTATTATAATTGGCTTGTTACACACCTATATCTTCCTCTCTAGACTGTGAACTGTACAAAATTGGAGACGATTTCTTGGTATCATTAGTAATAATAATAGCTAACATTAATTTTTATCACCTATTTTTTGCCAGACACTCTGCATTTAACGTTCTTAACAACCTATAGAGTATTTATTCTTTCACTTACGTATACGATTCTATTTTGGGAGTTTCTGATTGGGTTGAGTACTATGCCAGACATTGTAACTAGATTAGCAAATAGCACACAAGCAGGCTCAAACTTGATGATGCTTACCTTCTGGTAGGGGAAATAGGCTGTCAATAAGAAACAATCAGACCCCCAAAAGTGAAGATATTGGCAAAGAATATCTATTAAGATAAATGAGGTCAGAGAGAATAACTGGATGATGAGGGAGATGGTAAGCAGAGGGCTACTTTAGATAAAGTGGTTCGTAAAGTCTTTTGAAAGAAAGTGTCGTTGAGGTCAACAAGGAAATGAGACTATCATGTGACAGTGTGAAAGACTAAAATGGAAAGTTACTCATGTTGCTTGAAAGACAGAAAATAGTCCCCTCAAAGCAAGCAAGTAAGTGGTCAGAATGGTATGGATGGGTAGGGAAGAGTCAGATCTTGCAGGTCTTAGCTTTAGCCATTGTAAGTAAACTGAATTTCATTCTATGAGCAATACAAAGCACCAGCACATTTATCTCAATTTAATCAATTTATAGTTGAAGTTTGATGTCAAAGATATTAGTTCTTGATCCTGATTCTGGCCCAGTACACAGAACATTAGCCATCATCATCATCTCCACCCCCATAATCATATTGTCACCATTATTTTACAGATAAGGAACTCAAGGCCTTTAAATTCTGAGAAATGTCACAGCCCAATGTCACAGCCAGTGAGGAGAAGGGATAGCATTTGAATTCAGGTTATCTAATTCCAGAACTAACGTGCTTTACCTCAGCACCTATAGTTTCTAGCAGGTAGTAGACATTTAACAATTATTTCATGAAAAATAAACAGAACAATAAGTATACAACATTGTACTTGACTCTGAAGCAAACTGACAAATGAGTAAAATAGAGACCCAACTGTTAAAGTCCCAAAAATGGGGATAAAGTAGGGATTACAGATTAATCAAATGTACAGATAACCATACTACAAGGCAGATTTTTGTTTCTTATTTTTAACAAATATTTTTGGCCTCCTGATATCTGTCTCTATGTCAGGCTCAAAACCAAGAGAAGAGAATATTGTCAACAGTAGTAACATAACTGCAATCGAAGGCCACACAACACAACTAGAAAGTAGCCCCCACTCTCTGCAACTGGAGAAGGTGCATAAGGAGCAATGAAGACTTGGTGCAGCCATAAAGAAATAAATATAGATAAATCTTTTTTAAAAAGGCTTCATGGAAGGACCTTGAAAGAAGGAGACAATTTGGGGGTGGGGGGTGGGGGGTGGCTACACCAGCTGCCAGGTGGAACTTCCCTGACCAGGGATCAAATCTGTATCCCCTATAGTTAACACATGGAGACTTAACCCCTGGAACACCAGGGAAGTCTGAGGAAGACAATTTTGACACATGAAACTGTGAGGACAGGGTGGAGCATTCTAGACAATGATAGTGTAAAGGGAGGCATAGAAGTAAAAGAATTTAAGACCTATTCACCAAAGAGTCAATGGTTCAATTTAATCTGAAAAGAAAATGCATGTGGCAAGAAACAGGAGAAAATCTTGAAAAGGAAGTTTATGGCTATATTTTGAAAAAAAAATTATATAGTAGACAGGTCCATTCTCCATAGAACATTCCCTAATAAACTTCAACTGAACTTCAAACAAGAAGTTAAAGAATAGAGAATTCAGGTAACTGATAAGTTCTATGTATTTAAAAGACTTGTCTTGGTACAAACAAAGGAAGAGTATTAAGTGATCAACATCCATTCTTAATATCCCTTCTGTTGTTTATATAAGTTTCTTGAGAGAAGGTGAGATATTGTCTTGTTCACTGCATTGCAAGATAGCACCTAAACACCTTCCACAAGTAGGTGCTCAGTAAGAATTTGTTGAATGAGTATGAGAATGAATAGTACAGTGTTTTGATGAGTTTCTGCCACAAAACTTACATTTGTTTGTTAGGAATGATATTTTAAGTCCCTCATCTAGTGACTTGCAATAGGGCAATATCACCCATAAAAGGTGTTTTAAAAATTAGAAAGGTGTTTCTGGTAATAATAATGAATAGAGACACCAATGATATTTAATATATGAAGGCCAAAAATACATAAGAATATTTTTATAGCATTGTTCATGCAGGTACAGCACTTGGGCTTGCTTGATGGCTCAGATGGTAAAGAATCTGCCTGCAGTGCAAAAGACCCAGGTTTGAGCCCTAGGTCAAGAAGATACACTGGAGAAGGGAATGACAACCCATTCCAATATTATTGCCTAGAAAATTCCATGTACAGAGGAGCCTGGAGGGTTATAATCCATGGAATTGCAAAGAGTCAGACACATAAGAGCTACTAACCCTTATAATCATCCGAGTTTTATACCTAACCCCATTTTACATGTAAACACAAGTAAGTTGTATACAGTTTTATGGGAGCTTGGAAATGGATACTTCAGTTGAGCATCTGATAAGAGCTTAGCCCTTGCTGAAACCTTGATTACAACCTTAAGAGATACCTTAAGCAGAGTATCCAACTATGGATCATAGTCATCCAATTAAGCCCTGATGACTGACCCACAAAACAAAAGTGTTAGTCACTCAGTCGTGTTCAACCCTTTGCAACCCCATGGACTGTAGCTTACCATGCTCCTCTGTCCATGAAATTACCTGGCAAGAACACTGGAGTGGGTTGCCATTTCCTTCTCCAGGGGAACTTCCTGACCCAGGAACTGAAATCAGGTCTCTTGCATTACAGGCAGATTCTTTACTGTCTGAGCCACCAGAGAAGCCCACAAAAGTTAAGTGATATTATGTAAGTTGTTTGAAGCCACTGAGTTTGTGGTAATTTGTTATGCAACAATAGAAAACTAATACAGATAGGATAAAAAAAATTTGCCCTGATTTGTATAACTAGTAAGTGATGAATGTTTAAAAAAAAAAAATCAAACACAGCTATGTGTCCAGTGCCAGTGCTTTTTTCAATTATCAGAAACTTTAAGATTGGGGGAGAAGGGAGGTTAAGGTATTTCATGCCAAACAGTTTCAAGATACTAATTAAAGTGAGAAGAGGCAATATGCCAAGAATGGGATGAACATATTGTTTGGATGACCAGGAAAGTGGTCTAGACTGAAGATACAGATTTGAGAGTCATCCTATTATAAATAGTATGTAGACAAGGGCATGAATGAAAACACCCAGGGAGTGGTAAAGTTGTGAAGAGTGAGAATGAATATTTAAGGGATGAACAGGCGTGAACTCAGAGAAGAAAGAGGAAAACAGAGTTGAGCAGGAAACTAGAAAAATAATACCTTAGAAGTTGAAGATACATTTTCTAAAGAAAAAAAAAGTCAGTGCCACATGCCAGTGAGGCAGCAGATACAAGAAGGTTGAAAAGACTTGTGAGATTTAACTATGAGGAAGCACATGGGTCAACAAATTGGTCTTGGAAATCTTCACATATCTTTGATCAGCATATTGAAAAGGACAAGGTTTTTTTAATTAATTTATCTTTCATGTTTTTCTGAAAGCTATATCTAAAAGCTTTTTAATATAATTTATTTTAATTGGAGGTTAATTACTTTACAATATTGTACTGGTTTTGCCATACATCAACATGAATCCGCCACAGGTATACATAGAATGACACAAGGCACACTCCTGTGGCACTCTGTATAGATGAACATAGATCGGTTCATTTCAGTTTAGCTCCACAACCATCACTGAACATCTATAAGTCAAATAAACTACCTCAGCACAGTTGGGCAGATTCACTCAACTACACCTCATTCCACTCACATTTTTCCAGCTTAGTGAAAATAATATGGAGGCACTTTATCAAAACTTTTGCTGAATTTAAGACAAGATATATGTACATATTTCCCCTGATCAATAGCTCTGCAGCCAGTCTCCCATGTGGATTCTAAGACTCTGCAGAAGTCTTCTCACATGAAATTCTAATTACTTTTTATACCTATGTACAGCTGCAATACAAGGAATTTAGCAAGATTACTTAACTGCAAAATTATGCCTATCTTAATAATATCACTGTAGCCCCCAATTTCTTTCCTTTTAAATATATGTTCTAGGTTCTCAAAATCTGAATAAGACTTTTCCTTAACCACAATATAAATTTACAATTAACCATAAGCATGTTATGTCTGCTTACATATATATTTTCAACCCAATTAAGAAAATTGCTATTTTCTAGACATTTCTGGTATCAGCCTGGAGCAATGCAAACAGGGTTGTTTGTTTAAGTTTTGCCTGAAGGCTGAGAGTCCACTAACCTGAAAGTGATGGCCACTGATAAGGAGCAGGGCATGAGATAAAATAAAATATCCAGAATCATTGCATGCTTCCAAGTAGCATTAATTGATCATTAAGTAGAACAAATCTCCAGTGGTTCTGGAGCATGACATGTCTGTGTAACAGGATTATGAAATCTAAAAGTTCAAAGTATCCATGCCTAAAAACTAATCTTTTATATAGAAATATTAGTGATGACTATGACCACATTAAATGTAGATCGTACATTCAGACTAGAAATGTTTTGTTTAGAAGGCAGTATGAGAATTATCATGAATGTATAGTTTAATATGTAGGGAGTAAGAATGTGAATATGGAAAATTACAAATTTGGCAAAGATTTAAAAATAATACCAAATCTACAACAACAACAACAATCTTAGCAAACAACTACCAAATGTATCCCGAGTCAAAATTCCATTTTCAACGTTCTGTTTCATTTGTTAATGTGCTTTGAACACCTAGACCACCACCCGGCATACAATAAGTGTTAAAAATGGTGCTGGCAGAAGTGGGAGTTTTGAAGAGTAGCACACGCTGCTGGGGAGAACAACTCCAAAATGATCAATTCAGGAAGGCATCGAAATCAGCTTTCCTCCTCCAAGCCAGAGAAGGCCACTTCAAGGAAGACATAGTATGTGGGGGTGGACATGACACATCCAAAACAATTAACCTTGGAATTGGCATATGATTATGTCTCAATATATTGGTTGTCATTTTTATTGTTTTTGTTTTTGTGTGTGTGTGTAATTGTCTTAAATATAGGTCATTTTTTGACAGAGGCTGCTCTCCTCTCCAAGCAAAAGAGCTACAAAAAGCTTAATACAGACCCCAGGCACAAAAGTGGCCCAAGTTCAGGGTGCTATAATATCATACTTTAGAGAGAATGGCTTAAACAATATGAATCCTAAAGGAATCAACCCTGAATATTCATTGGAAGGACTGATACTGAAGCTCCCAATACTTTGGCCACCTGATGCAAAGAGCCAACTCATTGGAAAAGACTCTGATGCTGAGAAAGATTGAGGGCAGGAGGAAAAGGGGGCAACAGAGGATGAGATGGTTGGATGGCATCACCAACACAATGGACATGAGTCTGAACAAATTCTGGGAGATAATGAAGGACAGGAAAACCTGGTGTGCTATAGTCCATGGACTCACAAAAATCAAACAATTAGCAACTGAGCAACAACAACAATTTGGTTTAGAATGACTGATTGCACTGTTTTAGTGTTGGAAAAAATTATTTCAGCTTTACATATTAAAGACTTTTCTAGATTATCAATAAAATCATTTATGTTATATATGGTTTTAGGATTACTGTAAAATTTGGATATACTCTATTCAGTTTCTTTTCTATGTGAGCTGTAGATCTCAAAGCATTTCCACTTTTCTTTGAATCAACAGTATTATTTCCCAGTTTGCTATCCATATAAAGTATTGTGATTGCTGTGTTATCTTCATGTAAGCAAATATTTATTCTTAAACATCTTTCACATTATGTTCCCATGGTTCACTTCTTCATTAAGTAGATTATAAAAAGAACCTGTGTGCGTGCTCAGTCACGCCAGTCGTGTCCAACTCTCTGCGACCCCATGGACCATGGCCCATCAGGCTCCTCTGTCCATGGGATTCTCCAGGCAAGAATACTGGAGTGGGTTGCCATTTCCTTCTCTAGTGATACAGTATGGAGTGAAATGAGTGAAGTGAAGTTGCTCATTCGGGTTCAACTCTATGCGACCCCATGGACTGCAGCCTACCAATTTCCCACTTGTTTTACTGAAACATTCCAAATGTTTTCAGAAGACAATTAATGGCACACTCAAGCTTCATCTGGAGAAGGCAATGGCATCCCACTCCAGTACTCTTGCCTGGAAAATCCCATGGACGGAGGAGCCTGGCAGGCTACAGTCCATGGGGTCGTTAAGAGTCAGACACGACTGAGCGACTTCACTTTTTCTTTTCACCTTCATGCATTGGAGAAGGAAATGGCAACCCATTCCAGTGTTCTTGCCTGGAGGATCCCAGGGATGGGGAGCCTGGTGGGCTGCCGTCTATGGGGTCACACAAAGTCGGACACAACTAAAGTGACTTAGCAGCAGCAGTAGCAGCAAGCTTCATCAATTATTTCAATAAACTTTTTGCATATTATAACTCTTGGGAAAAAAAATACATGTTGCATGTGTTTAAAATACTCTATGAGGTGAATCTGGAAAGAAAACATAGCTTTTGCAAAATAGTAGTCAAAAGTTTTCATTTACTGTCACAGTAGCTTTTTCTCTGACAAGACTAAGGAAATGAGCTAGCATGGCACATATTCTGCTTATTTATTAAAGTTTTTAAAGAGTGTTTGCAGCCCTTTGTCCTCACCTTTCATAACAGCTGCCTAGTCAGAAAATTTATTGCTGATATTTTTCAGCAGCTGGTTTTCACATTCTAGAACTTATTTTTTTAAAATTCAAAGTCACAACAATTCAAAGACAAAAAAATATTAAAAACTATTCATCGGGTCTTTGTTGTTGTTAATCAATGTTTCATATTCAGTTTAGAATACTTAAAAAGAATATTTGGTGTCTTTTCCCCTTCACTTTGTTTATCTTCTCATTTTGTACACATTTTCCCATTATTAAAATTAATTCTCCTTAAATTGTTTTAGATGTCACATTTACTTTTTCATTTTGACATTTCCCAACTACTCATGTAAAAATGGTCAAGTTTAACAATTTAGAGAAAGACAGTCTTTATTGTAAAAGCTGAAGGGCAAATGTCCTTCACTTAAACATTTAATAATCCTAATTAATTTTGTTAAGCTCTTCAAAATAATACTGAATGTTCTTTCTTATCTTTTATTCAAGACATTAGTGTAGTGGCATTTGTAATTGATTTACTTTTTGGTAATCCAAGCAAATATAGATTTCCTGTGCTCTGTGGAGTTTTCATGACTTTCAAGGGTTCTCATTATATACATCTGGTCTGGAAACTCATCTGTTGTAAGTAATGACTGTCTTGCTAAAAACAGCTTAAACAAAACAAGGGATATAAGCATTTAGTCTTGGTATAGACAAGCCAGGATCTACAGCAGCTTAATCATTTAATTTTCATAATATCTCCTTGTTTTTTTCTTTATTTTTTTCTGATTTTATGTTCTATTTGCTTCTCTGTGAAGTTACTAATTTTAGGCAAATAATCATTTTCATTAAACAATGTTGAGTGGAATTATTTCTTTTTTTTTTTTTAAAGAAAACACAAAATTTTTGTTTTATTTAAACAAACAAAAACTAATTACCTCCAGGGAAAGGAAGGAATGGAACAGAAGGACAGGGAAGCATGTCAAAACTCTCTTTGTACTTTGGTTTATACAAATGACTTTGCTAAGTATGTAACAAGGTCTAATTTTTTTTTAATGTTTCCAAAATCAAGTCTTAAAAATCAAAAGCAAAATGAAACAAATGAACTTGGTTGTGTAATGACCTGGTTCTGTCTATTTTTATAAATTGCTGCTGCTCTTTGAATAGCTTGTAGAAATCTGAGTTGTTTCCTTTGTTTTTGTTTTTGTTTTGTTTTTTTAGAAATGACTTATAAATTACAATTACAGGTGTTAGAAAATGCAGAAAAATCTTTTTCATTCTATAAAATGTCCAGAATAATTTATGAACATAGGAATCAAAATCACAATAACCAGTTGATTAAAGTAGTAAAACATGTATCCATGTTGATTATATCTTTTCATATATGTGTAAGTGGTTGCCTTTTATTTTTTTTTATAATTAAATTTATTTATTTATTAAATTACAATACTGTATTTGTTTTGCCATACATTGACACGAATCAGCCATAGGTGAACACAATCACCCAATGCCGAAGCCCCCTCCCACCTCCCACCCCATATCCTCTACCTGAATCATCCTGTGCATCAGCCCCATGCATCCTGCATCCTACACCAAACATAGATTAGCGCTTCGTTTCTTACAGGAAAATACACATGCTTCACTGCCATTCTCCCAAACCATCCCACCCTTTCCCTCTCCCTCAGAGTCCAAAAGTCCACTCTATGCCTGTGTGTCTCTTGTTGTCTCATATATAGGGTCATCATTACTGTCTTCTAAATTCAATATATATGTGTCAGTATACTGTATTGGTGTTTTTCTTTCTGGCTTACTTCACTCTGTATAATCGGTTCCAATTTCATCCATCTCATTAGAACTGAGTCAAATTTACTCTTTTTAAGGGCTGAGTAGTATTCCATAGTGTATATGAACCACAGCTTTCTTATCCATTCATCTGCTAATTGATATCTATAGGACATTTCACCCCAAAACAATGAATTTCACCTTTTACTCAAGTGCACACGGAACCTTCTCCAGAATAGATCACATTCTGGGTCATAAATCTAACCTTGATAAATTCAAAAAATTGAAATTATTCCAAGCATCTTCTCTGACCATAATGCACTAAGGTTAGATCTCAATTATAGGAGAAAAACTATTAAAAATTCCAACACTTGGAGGCTGAACAACACCCTACTGAATAATCAACAAATCACAGAAGAAATCAAAAAAGAAATCAAAATACGCATCGAAATGAATGAAAATGAAAACACAACTACACAGAACCTTTGGGACACTATAAAAGCAGTCCTAAGAGGAAAGTTCATAGCAATACAGGCATACCTCAAGAAACAAGAAAAAGTCAAATAAATAACCTAACTCTACACCTAAAGCAACTAGAGAAGGAAGAAATAGAGAACCCCAGAATTATTTCTTAATAAAGACTACAATGTTTAAAGATCATAATAATTACTGAACACAGTGACTTCATCAGTATATAAAGCTGTTCCTGAACTTTGTGATCCTAAAACTCATTTCCGTCATGTTCCCTATGCTCAGATTTACTCCTGTCTCCTAAATCACCCACTTTCTTTTAAGGTAACCTGTGTAAGTAGCCACCCAAACTGTGTAAGTATTGTGTAAGTATCCCACCAAATGGGAAAAAGTATCACCATTTTCCCACTGAATCTATAAAGGAGGAACCAAGGCTTTGGCCTACACAACTCACAAAACACTACAGGGCATGGGCCAACTCTCCAAGAAGTACGATTTTCTTTGCAATCCTACTACTAAAGGCAGAAAGAGTGACTTTTGTAACCAAACTACGCACAATCCAAGAAAAAAATATTCATTCGCGATGACAGTATAGTCTGAATTCTTGAAGAAGCCTACCTACCTTCCCTTGAATTATGCAAATTGCATCATTATGCAGAGTAGAGCATATTCCTCTTAATGGCTTTCTCTTTTAGTTAAAAAAAAAAAAGCTTTGTGATCACAGTTCTAATAAGGACCTTATGAAATCTTTAGCTATAGGTCTCTTACTCGCCAGAGAAGGGGGAAGTCCCATTTTATTTAATCCTGACAATAGCTAATTGAATGCTTCCCTGGTAGCTCTGATGGTAAAGAATCTGCCTGCAATGTAGGAGATCCAGCTTCTATCCCCGGGATGGAAAGACCCCCTGGAGAAGGGAATAGCTACCCATTCCAGTATTTTGCCTGGAGAATCGCATGGGGTGAGGAGCCTGGAGAGCTACAGTCGATGGGGTCGCAAAGAGTTGGACACGATTGAGTGACTAACACACATACGCAGCTAATCAAAGTAGATATAACTTTTACCCTTACCTTTTGTCTCGCTGTATCTCACTGTTCACACTGTTTGCTGAACCCATGGTAGGCAAGGCATGAGCAGGGAAGCTGGAAGAAAACTCCAAGGAGTGGTAGGAACTGCATAATACTCTCCTAACTGGCACAGCAGCCACAGCAGCAGACACGCTGTATTCTTGCCTCTCGTGGCTGATGCAATAGACACAGACACAGCCATAAGGCAGCCATCAAGCAGCCTTAAAGGGTTTTCCGGTGGAGCTTATATATGTTTATAGAACAAAAGGGACCCGTGGCCAAGCAGGTGCATTGTGACCACATGTGCAGTGCTATAAGTAATCTCAGCTGTCACATAATCATGCATTTACAAAACATGGGGCGAGAATGAGAGGCCGTGGGCAAGAGCCTGATCACTGCCATCTTGGCTAATTTGCTCTTTCCCTACACCTTTCATTTGAGAGAACTAAAACTTTAAAAAGAAATATAACCTTCACATGGCTAGTTTTTAAGTGACAGAGCAAGGAATCAAATTCAGAACTATCTAATGATAAACTTCACGCTCTTATCTGTGTTGTATGCGAGCCACCTTATACTGGCTTAGGAAGTCAGTTGTTAAATATTTCAACATTTTTGAGTTGGTTGTTAAACAAAACAATTAGTGAAAATCAAATTATGCAGGGGTTAATAGCTGCCTATCACTCTGGCTAAGCCATGAGAAGAACACCATGGGAAAAGAATAAAAGTGAGATACAGCAACTAAGTATAATTTAAACAAAAAGTACATCAGGCTGATTAGTTGGGATCGTCATGCCTTGCTGAGCTAAGGAGGAACATAGCGTGGACCATGGAACACTGGGGTAGTGCAAATTCTAAATGCTGCTTGAACATGCTCTGATTGTTCTTTCGATGGTCATGTGAGGACAGGTGCCCCTGGCTGTGGGATGTCCTTGGTACTGCTGCTGCTGCTGCTGCTGCTAAGTCGCTTCAGTCGTGTCCAACTCTGTGTGACCCCATAGACAGCAGCCTACCAGGCTCCTCCATCCATGGGATTTTCCAGGCAAGAGTACTGGAGTGGGGTGTCATTGCCTTCTCCAGCCCTTGGTACGAGGAAATAACATAAAAGTACAAAGATGAACATTAACTCTGTGACTGGGGCATGGGAACCTTATGTTATCTAAAAACCAGAAACTTTCTGCATACCAAGAGCTCAATAAAAGTGATGTGTCAGCAGAGCTCTTGATCCCACAGGCCTTAAATCCCCCAATCCCATCTTGAAAACTTTTTAATTCTGTCTCTAGTTTCCTTTACCAAACTGTGCGTTGACCACTTTCCATCCCTACAAGCTGTGCTGGGCACAGCAAAATTATACAAGCTAATTAATTACATAGGTAATAAGTAGCCAGAAATACATTGCTTCCTCACTAACTACACTATTATCGCTGTTCCTGAATTTATGGGTTTGTTTTTAATATCTGTAAGGTAGAACACCCTATAAAATGGTTGGCTACTGCACATCTGTTCCCAACTCAAGTTCAATGATTTCAAGTTTATAACTTGAAAGTGGCCAGGATGGCATTATTTACACCACAGAAATGAGCAGTACTCCCCTTCCTACCAGAGGTGGTTATTCAATATTTATCATTACACTATTTACCTTAATGATTACACTATCCAACCCTTGAACAATGATTATTTCTCTTTATGAAAATGCTTCACTACAACTCATGTATCAGAGAGCTGATCTTATCACTGCCATGTAAGAGAGTTCCAGAAAAACATCTATTTCTGCTTTATTGACTATGCTAAAGCCTTTGACTGTGTGGATCATGATAAACTGTGGAAAATTCTGAAAGAGATGGGAATACCAGACCATCTGACCTGCCTCTTGAAAAACCTGTATGCAGGTCAGGAAGCAACAGTTAGAACTGGACATGGAACAACAGACTGGTTTCAAATAGGAAAAGGAGTACATCAAGGCTGTATATTGTCACCCTGCTTATTTAACTTATATGCAGAGTACATCATGAGAAACTCTAGGCTGGAAGAAGCACAAGCTGGAATCAAGATTGCCTAGAGAAATATCATTAACCTCAGATATGCAGAGGACACCACTCTTATGGCAGAAAGTGAAGAACTACAGAGCCTCTTGATGAAAGTGAAAAAGAGTGAAAAAGTTGGCTTAAAGCTCAACACTCATAAAAATGAAGATCATGGCATCTGGTGCCATCACTTCATGAGAAATAGATGGGAAAACAGTGGAAACAGTGTCAGACTTTATTTTTAGGGGCTCCAAAATCACTGCAGATGGTGTTTACAGCCATGAAACTAAAAGACCCTTACTCCTTGGAAAGAAATTTATGACCAACCTAGATAGCATGTTCAAAAACAGAGACATTACTTTGCCAACAAAGGTCCATCTAGTCAAGGCTATGGTTTTTCCAGTGGTCATGTATGGATGTGAGAGTTGAACTTTGAAGAAAGCTGAGCACCAAAGAATTGATGCTTTAGAACTGCAGTGTTGGAGAAGACTCTCAAGAGTCTCTTGAACTGCAAGGAGATCCAACCAGTCCATTCTAAAGGAGATCAGTCCTGGGTGTTCATTGGAAGGACTAATGCTGAAGCTGAAACTCCAGTACTTTGGCCACCTTATGCGAAGTGTTGACTCATTGGAAAAGACTCTGATGCTGGGAGGGATTGGGGGCAGGAGGAGAAGGGGACGACAGAGGATGAGATGGCTGGATGGCATCACTGACTCGATGGACGTGAGTTTGAGTGAACTCTGGGAGTTGGTGATGAACAGGGAGGCCTGGCATGCTACAATTCATGGGGGTGGCAAAGACACGACTGAGTGACTGAACTGAACTGAACTGAACTGCCATGTAATCTGGCACCCCTGTGGTCTAAAGAGTTAACATAATCTTAGATATTTCACATACTGTGGAATAGGGTAGGTAAATAAATGTTCTACTTTCTATAGTAATAGAAAAGAACAAAATCCATTCTCCTCGAACTGACAGATGCCCATGACAGTAAATGTATTACTTACATGACAAGTATCAGTGAAGTGATATATTGCTGTCCCTCTTAAATGACCTTTCTGAGCAAAGGAGTAATTTAATATCTAGAAAATGAAATGAAAAATACAAAATATAAAACTTCTTGTTTAGACTACAGACAGTAAAAGAAACATACTGAAAGAGCTTAAATCAACTCTCTGTGTGCAGAAAATTCAGATATTAAGGAAGAAATAACTGGTGGAATTTTTGCCCAAAGAGCCTCTGATCCCCTAACATACACCTCCATTGATTACCCACCTTATTTCAAATCTAGTCACAAAAGTCAGAAGAGCCAAAATCTTTATCCTCAATTCCCACTTGAACTTAACAATTTATTTTGCATAAAGTCATGTGCTGACATATGCCCTGTGAAATCAAAATGAATTATTCTTCTCTGTTAATACTACACAGTACTGTTGTTCAAAGATATTTATGAAATTGTTATATATTTTCAGAACTTGATATATATGAAGCACTGCACCAGCCAAGTGTTTAGTAATATGCTCTAAATTTTCCTCTAAGCCATGTTTCTAGCAAACTATAGGTAAATATGAAAAGCAGAAGATAACATGAAATTTAAAAATTGCTTCATTAAGAATAATTCTCTGCCACAGTCCCTTACTCTCCAATAAAGAGCAGCTACAAAGTACAGAATAACAACTCCAAAAATTAAAGTTTAGCAAAGGCTGTTTTTTAATTGAACTTATTGGATGACAGGTTCAATTCTGAAAATTTCATAGAACCAAAAATCAGGAATATTGTCAAGAAAAGTCATTTAGTCGACCTTATTAGGCAGGAATACATCTATACCAGTATTTTCCAAAGTTCCACAAAATGACAACAGATGTTATATGAGAAAAAAAAGATTAGTCAAATAAGCTTGAAAAAGACTGGCTTTTTCTTTTTTTTAATAATCCCTCCTTTCTAGGTTCTGGGAGCCACTCTGCCCCCTTGACCCATCAGGCCCTACAGAGTCAAAGCCCTGCTGTAAGTAGCCATAGGGTTTAGTACTATGTTTATTGGTGCTACTAAATCTGTCCAAACCTTCATAATTAAACTCTTCTTAAATTATCCAATTAAGTGTCTCAACTATTTCCTGCCAGGTTCCTGAGTGATAGACACATCTCAGCCATTTCCTTACCAGGTGTATAGAAACAACACCACTTTCTGAGTAAACAATATGGTAGGCCACGAAAGTGAGGCCATTCACATTGTCTACATCATTTGAAAGTCTAAACAAAATCAAGGATTCAGCCTTGCTGGAAGACAAGCAAGCACCCTGATGACAGCTGTCAATGGGTGATTTTCATCAATGGGGACAAAAGAAATCCTAATAGCTGTTCAGTCTAAGCAATGCATGCCCCTCATTGGAATGGAGACTAGATGACGTGCAGAAGTTACACAAGTCTCTGGCATCTCCCAAGAAATAGTCACAGAGATGTCTGGCATGGACAGAGCTTGGTGATCTCTTGAGGCTAACATCATGCCAGTCCACATAGCTCCTCTTTTCTTCCCTTTTCCATTGCATGGAGTCCTACCCAATCTAGAGACAAGAAAATAATATATCTGCCCAAATGTCTTTTGTTTTCCACTATGGATTTTTGAACTTAAAATGAAGAATTGCTTCTTGGAGTCTTATTTTCATTATTCCAGGACTGATGGGAAGTCTCCCAAAATACAGGAGAAGAACTGTGATAAAACATGAAGTGAAAGGAAACCTATCAATATATCCCCCAGTGCATTTTCTTGCCACATAAAGTTTGAAAGGTTCTAGTTCAAAATGATGGAGCCTATACATACGTTTACTTCTCCTCTCCTCCCCAAAGTCCTCTTGAAATAACGCTATAAATCTATTAGTGGAATAAATTTATCAAGGCACTGAATGTATAATGACAAGTAAAGATTTTAACAGATACCTGCAAAACCAAAGGCAGTAAAACTAAATCAACAAAGAAATACTAATTGAAGAAGCCAGAACTTAGATTATGCATAGGAGAAAACGGGAATAGAGATAGAAACTCTTTTCATAACAAATCAAAAGCTCTTCCTGAATTTATAGGGAGAGAAACCAAGAGTAAGAGAAGAAAAGCTACCAGAAAGAAAAGCACACTGGCTATTGCAGGAATATGCTTCAGGCAGCCCTGAAGCCTAAAACCTGCCAATGGGGGTAGGCAAGCCTAGAAATTTACCTTTAATCTCCCCAGTCCTACAATAGCACTGAGGGAGTGCTAACAATTACAGTATTTTCGAATGTTGGGCAGACAGGCACATAACACAAATCTCTAGAGAAAGCAGTCATAAGGGACCAACTATGTATAAAACAAGCATAAGGTTGTCGGGATGAGTGTCCTGAAGAGTCATCACCCAGATGAAGTATAGTATTAGGAGGCAGCCAATTTCATGGGCATTTGAGAGTGAGAGGGTCTTACTCATCCAGCTGAAGTGCTGCTGTATATAGCCAATTTGTGTGCAGTAGCTTTGCCCTTTACATGCTTAAGGAAACTTGTATAGTCTGTCCTATGTTTAAACAGTATTCTGCCAGTCACATAACCATCCTATTTTGACTAATTGCAGATTGGTGTCAAGAGAAGGATTCACACTCACATACACACACATGCATACCACCCCTCAAAACAACCAAACAAGACAGATCAGATTCTGAGGCCATATAGTATAGTGGTTATAAGTATAGTCTCTAGTCCCTAACTGCCTTTAGCTTTCTTCAAAATGAGGATGATACTTTAACTCTCAATACATTTAAGCTTCCTCTGAGATTGCAATGAGTTAATACACACAAAATTTCATGTACCTGTCACATAGAAAACATTATCTATATGATTTATGATAAAAAAATCATTTTATTACAGCTACTTGAAGGTTTATAGATTTTCATATGAAAGGCCAGAGAGTAAATATTTTAGGTTTTGTAGGCCAAATATGATCCTGGTTGCATAGTATTGTGTGTGTGTGTGTGTGTGTGTGTGTGTGTGTGTGTGTGTGTGTGTGTGTGTGTATTTACAAGTCTAAAAATGTAAAAATCATGCTTAACTCACAGGCCATACAAAAGCAGCCTGCAGGCAAAATTTACGGGCCCACAGTCTGCAATCTGACAACTCCTGTTTTAAAACATCATTTCATTTTTTTTAGGATCATTTATTTTTCTGGAGTTGAGCGCTGTTGCTTAATGTCTTTGAGATTAGTTGTTTGTCAGTTGTTTCATTTGCTATTGTTTTCTCCCATTCAGAAGGCGTCTTTTCACCTTGCTTATAGTTTCCTTTGTTGTGCGAGCTTTTAATTTTAATTAGATCCCATTTGTTTATCTTGCTTTATTTCGTATCTGGGAGTGGTCTAGGGGTCCTGCTGTGTTTATTTCGCTCGTTCTATGGTGGTGTTGGAACCAATTATACAGGTGAGTAGCCGAAGAAAACACCATACAGTATCTGCACTATTTGGAATTTAGAGACAGTATGATGACCCTATTGTGAGACACAGAGACACAGGGTATAGGGGACTTTTGGACTCTGGGGGGGGGGGTGGGTGGTTTGGGGTGGCGTGAAGCTGTGTATTTTCCTGTAGCGCGCTAATCTATGTTTGGTGTGGTGCGGTGCTGGGGCTGTGCCGGTGATTCGGTGGGTGTGGGGTGGGGGTGGGGGGGCTTCGGCTTGGGGTTGTGTTCCCTTGGCTGTTCGTGTCTGTTGGCAACAAATCGTATTGTAATTAAATAAATAAATTTAATTTTTTAAAAATAAAAAAAAAAACATCATTTCACTTTCTATTGTAGGGATAAACATCCACCCCATTTGTATTAAGAAGTGGCAATCTCACACTGAGACTCTAAATCACCTATTAAGAACATGTATGAAAAGATAAAGGAAAATTATTCCCCAAGATTTGTAGACTTAGCGAAAACAAGTACATTGTCAGTATCCTCCTTCTCTCACTTGGGCCTGTCCAAGGGAATCATCTCTTCTAAACAAAATTATGCCCATGAGAATAAATTGCTTATCCTTTTAGATGAATTATTTTGACAACATTACAATTCAGTACTCTTCGGAGACATGTATCATCCTGGAAATGAACTTACAGATGTCAATTTCTCAGACATATCTATCTAAACATTTTCCTATTTAGACTGAATAGGAGGGGTTATCAAATGGATAATAGTTAGCAGAGATAAAATATATTACACAAGGCAGTTAAAAATGAATTATAGTTAATAAAACATCAGGAATTTTAGCATCAGGAATATAGAAAAGGAAGGAGTAGGGGGAACAGTTATATGCTGAAAACTGGTACAAAAGAACATAGCAAGTTAGCCCAGAAGACAGAAAATAAGACCAGCAGTCTTTTGTGGATGTGACATATGAATGAGCCTGGGCATATGAATGCAGGACCTCACAAGGACGTGAAATGGCAGCAGCTCTCCTAAACAAGTTCTTTTGCTAATTGGACATGCAAAACAAGAGATTATAATTTTACAAGGTCAACCTGAAAGCATTTAATTTCTTGGGAATCTCTTTGGTGGTGAAGCATTTAAAATAAACCACAAAATCTTAAGAACAAGTGTCTGATTGTGGCCAAAAACAGAAAGCTCAATGCCTGGTCAACTTTGTCAAGATTTTGGCAAAACTATACTCTACATTTGTGTATCTTTTTGAGCTAAATTTACTAAGTCACAAGAATAAGGTATTGGAGTTTCTATTGGGAGAATCATTCAATGAATACAAATTAACAATTTGGGGATATAGGCATACTATGAGTTGATATATGATGTATACATAAATACACACACATAAATATTAATATATTCCTTTCATATATTCATATTCTGTATATAAAAGAACAGATATTTGAATTGAAATTTCCTGTTGCTAAAAAATGATGACCTCTCTGTTTTTATCTTATGTGAAAATGAAAACTATTAGAAATGGGCCACGAGGAGGGGGGGGGAGGGGGGGTTCAGGATGGGGAACATGCATATACCTGTGGTGGATTCATGCTGATGTATGGCAAAACCAATACAATATTGTAAAGTAATTAACCTCCAACTAAAAAATATATAAATAAATTTATATTAAAAAAGAAATGGGCCAAACATTTCTGGAATCGTAGTAAAAGAATTACAGAATATTTAAATAAAATTTTAAACATAATATTAAATATGTTGTAATATGATGTGCTCTTGACTATTTCAGTTGAGTCTTGTGAAACCAGGGAGTGTTACTTGCATAAATTGTTCCATTTGAAACTTTGGGGTTTGAAAACATTCTGATGATTCTTGGCATTTACTGAGATGTACTATCTGACATTCTATAACTGAAATCTTATACTGATACAATAACATTGAGCTAATAATTATTTGTATATATCATTTATAACTCAAAAGCAAAACTATCTGACACAAAAGATGTGTACTGACTGAAGTTTCCATAGAAATAAAAAGTTAAAGGTTACTTTTAGGCAAAATCTCAAAGACATCCTTTATTGCTGGTGTTTTCTGTTTACAATTCCACTTAAAATATTAGATGTCATCTGCCTTTGTTGTTCAGTTGCTCAGTTGTGTCTGACTTAGTGACCCCATGGACTGTAGCACACCAGGCTGTTCTGTCCTCCACTGTTGCCTAGAGTTTGCTCAAATTCATGTCCATTGAGTCAGTGATGCTATCTAACCCTCTCATCCTCTGCCACTTCAATCTTTCCCAGCATTAGGCTATGCCTATACCTTCTTCATAATTGCTCAGGAAAAAACGTAGAATATTTTTACTTCTCAGAGAGTCTGTCCTCTAAAATGCTAATAAAAGGAATGGTTTAGGGTAGAACATTCGAAGGTACTTGAGGAAGGAAATAAAAAAGAATGAGAAAGGACTTATAAAAGTAAGATAAAATGTTGCTTAGTATGACAATATGCTACATTAAAACTGCTGGAAAAAGAGGAAATTAGATTATAAAAATCTCATATTAGGGCCAATATGGAAATTTGTTTTAAAATATCATAAAATTATCTTATCTTTAAAAAGAAAAAAAATATTTTCTGCTCTGTACCTCAGGTGGCTTCAGTGGCATGCTGTATCACCAAATCTTATACAAAATACTAAAATTTCTATGTTGAGCCCCTGATTTGGTCTTTATTGTTATTTCTGAACAAAAACAACTAGAGTCTTGTGGAGAGTGTGGCATATTAAAAGTAGACATGGTGATAGAGAGAGTCCATAGTCCCAGGATGAGACTGAAACATCCCACTGAAGTTAGAAAACAAGGAGTTTTGCTTTTGTTTTTGTGCCTTCCTGTACCATTTACATGATTATCACTGTGTCTGCACACATGCAAGTGTACAGATATAAATAAATAAATAAAACATAGTGAAAGAAAGTATTAACTGCTCAGTTGTATCTGACTGTTTGTGACCCCATGGACTGTAGTCTGCCAGGCTCCTCTGTCCATGGGATTTTCCAGGTAAGAATACTGGAGTAGATAGCCATTCCCTTCTCCAGGGAATCTCCCGACTCAGGGATCAAAGCTGGGTATCCTGCATTGCAGGCAGATTCTTTACTGTCTGAGTTAATGTAGATACTATTATACAAGTCAAGTCCACATGATAAAATAATAGGGTGAACGCAATGCTACCTTTATATACCATGCCTTCTCACAGAATGGCAGTATGAAATTTATTTATTTATTTTTTTATTTCATACTGTATTTGTTTTGCCAACATTGCACGAACAGCCATAGAAAATGTTCCCCCCCCCCCCCCCCCCACCCCACACCCCCCCCCCCCCCCCTCCCACCTGAATCATCTGTGCATCGCCCCATGGCACCCCGCCCCCCACCAACATATGGATTTCGAAAAACCATCCCACCCTTCTCCTCTCCGCCAAATGACTCTTAGTCCACTCATCTAATGGTCTTTGGCTTATTCCCATGGATGATCAAGGAATATGGATTGAAAATTTCTCCTTCCCCAAATGACTATACCACTCATCTAATGGTCTTTGGCTTATTCCTGATGATCAAAGCTATGCGATCATCAGTATGCCCTCCTTCTCTATTCTTTTCAGGTCCATAAGTTTCCTGCTACCCTGGTACCCTGGGATAGTTCTGCAGTTTCTGGTGTATCCTCAACTATCATATTGCCTCCTTTAAAAGTTCACACACAGAATACTCATAATTTTGCCCACTAGAAAAGTGAAAGAATCTTGGAGTTGTCATTTCTACTGGTAGGCTGGTAGAGCAATTCACTGTTTTTTGTTTAAGTCGTGATTTGTAGCATTTTCTTCTTGCTATGATGTAAATATCAATAACCTCAGATATGCAGATGACACCACCCTTATGGCAGAAAGTGAAGAAGAACTAAAGAGCCTCTTGATGAAAGTGAAAAAGGAGAGTGAAAAAGTTGGCTTAAAACTCAACATTCAGAAAACTAAGATCATGGTATCATCAGGTCCCATCACTTCATGGGAAATAGATAGGGAAACAGTGGAAACAGTGGCTAACTTTATTTGGGGGGCAGGGCTCCAAAATCACTGCAGATGGTGATTGCAGCTATGAAATTAAAAGACAGTTTCTCCTTGGAAGGAAAGTTATGACCAACCTAGACAGCATGTTCAAAGGCAGAGACATTACTTTAACAAAGGTCCATCTAGTCAAGGCTATGGTTTTTCCAGTGGTCATGTATGGATGTGAGAGTTGGACTATGAAGAAAACTGAGCACCAAAGAATTGATGCTTTTGAACTGTGATGTTGGAGAAGACTCTTGAGAGTCCCTTGGACTGCAATGAGATCCAACCAGTCCATCCTAAAGGAGATCAGTCCTGGGTGTTCATTGGAAGAACTGATGCTAAAGCTGAAACTCCAATACCTTGGCCACCTGATGCGAAGACTTGACTCATTGGAAAAGACCCTGATGCTGGGAAAGATTGAGGGCAAGAGGAGAAGGGGATGACAGAGGATGAGATGGTTGTATGGCATCACCGACTCGATGGACATGAGTTTGGGTGGACTCCAGGAGCTGGTGATAGACAGGGAGGACTGGCATGCTGCAGTTCATGGGATCACAAAGAGTCGGACACGACTGAGCGGCTGAACTGAACTGATGATGTAAATACTTCCATCTAGCTGATTTCAAGCTATCAACAATTTAATGACTGTCTCACAAAAGTTCTAACTAACAAGTGTATTTCATAAATGTATTTCATAAGTGTATTTCACCAACACATCACTGGCACTGCTTTCTTTAATTTTCCTTATCTCAGCCTTTTTCAGTGGCTTTTTACATGCAAAAAATGTTGCATCTGGATGTCTTGGAGAATATTGCTGTTGTTTAGTTGCTAAGTTGTGTCTGACTCTGTGTGACACCATGGACTGCAGCATGTCAGGCTTCCCTGTCCTTTACCATCTCCTGGAGTTTGCTCAAATTTATGGGAAACACTACCCCTCATAAACTCACAGATCCCACGTTCTTTGCCATAAATTTTTTCCTCAGTGTTCACACCCAGCATTGGCAGCAGAGGCTGAAATTGTCAATCTAGTATTTCCTACTTGTTTTTAATAAAACTTTTACATATTATATGACTATTGATTTTTAAAAAGAAAATGAAAGTAAAGGGAAAAGAAGGAAAAAGAGAACAGAGGAAAGGAAGTATTGTTCTCCCCTGTCTTTTTCAAACTTATTACTTGCTTTGTGTCACAATCATTCTTGCACATGTACTATCACTTTCTGAAGTTAATTTATGTGTCTCCAAAGCCTAGCCCACAGTGAAACCTTCAATAAATATTGTTGAAAAATGGAATGAATGATAATTCACAAACAAAAAAGATTACATAGAGAAATCTTGTCTCAATACCAAATCACAAAATAAGTAGTCAACATTCTGATTTCCAAATTTCACTTTGTTTGCTATCAATTCTCCACCCAAGCTGGTATTGCCAGCCCAACATCAAAATCCTCTTACAGTAGACCTATTGCCTTTGCATTTTCTTCCTAAAATGGGAAACACAGGCTGTACCTGCCTTACTCTATTTAAGGTAAAAAGTGCTTCACTGAGATAATCACTCTTTGCTGAAAATAGATCAACTCTGTTGTTTGGTGCTCAGTGTTACTTTTTTCTTCCAAATAAAGAGGGATGCCCCCACAGACAAGTGCAGCACAATGTGACTATCAGAATGGATTAGATTTGGGTTTTATTTCTTAATCATCAAGGTACCCTTAAGAGCTGTCTGCTGCTGATGAGATCAGTTACTGCAGTAGATAGTTAATGCTGAGCTCTTTGAAATACCTTGTACATTTCACTCAGATTTTTAAAAATTTTAAATAAAAATGAACCATCCTCTCACAATAGGAAGAAAAGGCTAGATAGCTTTTGTTGTTGTTATTGTTGTTCATTTGCTTCACGTAGCAAGTATGGAACTTAATCAGATAAATTAGTAAAACCACGTTCTATTTTTGTTTGTAAATCATCTAATTTCTATTCTGAGAACCAAGTCACATTGAGTTTGTGAGAAATTCAACTTCAGGTAATTCCAGACTTTCTCCCACCCCCAGGTTTGTATTGAGGTTCTAATGTCTTACTCCAGGACTGGGCATTAGAACACTGATCGCAAACTATCTGTTCACATTTGTTAACAGCTACATTTTGCTGCAGCCACACGATCCCATCAAGTCCAGCAGTGTGTCATTTCCATGCCACGTGTAGAGCAGGGGCTCTTTAACAAAGCTAGGACCCTGAGCTTGGCATCTAACCCACCTGATTTATCACCTGGAGATTTCCCCTGAAGCCCTGCTACAGCCTTGGGTACTTCCAGGGTGGACCTAAGCATCCCCTCTATTTAAGAACCAGCAGACTTGTTTCATCCCTGAGACCTGGAGAAAGCTCTTTTTCCTTTGGCGAACCTTCTGTCTCTCTTGGTTTCACACAGAGATACCAATTTCCGCTCTTTTCAAGTTTTATTATCCTCAGTGGGCAAACAGAAGCCAGGAAACTCTGCCAAAGACTTTTCATGTGGCAAGGATGCATGAAATGTGTTGTCTGCACGAACGGAGGACAGAAAAGACAAAAATTCAAGGAGAAAAAGTGAGCATCTCAACTTTCAATTAATATCTCAAAAAAAAAAAAAAAAAAGAATCCATGTTAGCAAAATATCTACCAAACATCTTCCTTCTGCCTAGGAATATCTATATTTAGGGATTTCAGTGGTTCAACAGAGGTGACCTAGCTTTTCTGCCTCCACCTTTCCACCTCAAAACACTAGCGTAGGTATGTTTCTGTCCTTTCTAGCTTATTCTTTGCCCAATGAAAGAAACATTCTGCTATAAAGTAGGAAAATGCCTAAACAGTATAATGTAAGGGATGGGAGGAAGGTATATCCCTACTCAATGATACTTGTTTCTGTTACTGATGACTTCAGCACTACCACTATGTCTCAGTTAACTCAAACAGGGGTTCTGTATAGACCTAGAGGAGTGGGATGGGGAGGGTGGTTCCAGAGGGAGGATGCGTATGTACACCTATGGCTGATTCTTGCTGATGTTTGACAGAGAAACAACAAAATTCTCAGTTTTCTCAAAATTCTCAAAAAGGAATGATCCTTAAGTTAAAAATAATAAATTTTTAAAAATTCTTTAAATTAAGACATAGCTATGGGATACTTGAGGCTTCCCTGATGCCTCAATGATGAAGAATCCACCTGCCAATGCAGGACACATGAGAGATGTGGGTTTGATCCCTGGGTCAGGAAGATCCCCTGGAGGAGGAGATGACAACCCAATCCAGTATTCTTGTCTGGGAAATCCCACAGACAGAAGAGCCTGGCAGGCTACAGTCCATGAGACTGGAAAAGATGGACACAACTTAATAACTAAACAACAGCTGCACCAGGGAACTTAAAAATAACCCAAGGATTCAACTATTCACTCAACAAATATTTACTGATGATTTATATATGTCAGACACTGTGCCGGCACAAGATATACTACAATAAATAAGCAAGCATGGTTCCCTTCGCAAGGAGTCTACAGTCTATTCATGAAGAGAGACATGGTAAATCATTTCTAAAATGATTATGTGATTACAATCATAGGGGCTATGAAAAGAAAATGGAGAAAGCTGTGAGAGTATACAATAGGGGACTTTTGTAATAGAGACTTTCTGATGAAGCAGCTTTTAGACCAGAGCTTAAAAAGTGAGGAGAAGAGGAAGGTTTTAAAGCTTGCACACAACAAGTCTGGACACTTGAAATAAATAGAATGTCATTTAGAATTTAAAAAAAAAAAAAAAAACCTCTGGTAGTTGAATCCTAAGGGTGAGAGAGCATACCTCAAAGTGAGACCAAAAGATGAATAAGGGCTAGGAGTAGTCAAGAGTTGGACACAACTGAGCGACTGAACTGTACTGAACTGAGAAGTAGTCAGGGCTGTGTAAACCACAAGAAAGATCTTGGTAATTATCCAAAAAGGCACTGAAGTGTGTTTTAAGCAGAGCAATGAATGATCAGGTTTCTGTTTAAGAATTCCAGCTGCTGTTCAGAAAATGAATTGGAGAGATGCAAAGACTGAATATGTAAAACATTATGCCATTATCAGCTATTAGCATCCTAGTCTCTCAAATTCTTTCTAAGTAGCTGTTGATACACAAGTGTGACAATTAAGGCCCTCAGACTGAGAGTCCTCACAATTCCACATCTTTACTGAACTGCTCCTCTCTATGTATCTCTCTCTTCTTTTTCTTTTTCTCATGCCCCTTTTCTTATAATAAAGTCTCTTCTTGGCATGACAGGTCCATTGCTAGGATCTCTGTCTTAATCAGGGAGGTTCACAAACCGTTGCCATAAGCCTCGTCTCACTCTTACCACTGGTGCCCTATGTCCATAGACTGGAGTCCTGCCCCTGAACTCTAGTCTGGGGATGATGCTTTGCTATCTGCCAAGAGGTTCAGCTGATAATGCCTCTTCATGTAACTATGCTTCATGTTTTGAGACACTCCCTACACTCTACTAACACCTCTTAGTTCAATGTAATATCGTTTTTCGCCTCAGTTATCCAAACTGTCTACTGACGCATCTTCCTTTATCAAGTCTTACTTCCCTCCAACACTTTGACTCACACTGACACAAAAATCTCTAAACCAAAAATTTTGCCATGTCAACCTGCTTCAGTGGTTTCACATTTCTTATAGACAAAATGCAAACTCCTCACATGTCATCCGGGGCTCTTTATAACTGGGCCCCACTTACTTTTTCAATCTTGTCTCACACTCTCCTTTGCACTCGATGTTTCAGTCATCCTTAACTTATTTAAGAATTTAAGTAGTGTTTGTTGCTCAGTCGTGTTTAACTCTTTGCAACCCATTGGACTGTAGCATGCCAGACTCCTCTGTCCATGGAATTCTCCAGGCAAGAATACTGGAGTGGATTGCCATTTCCACTTCCAGGGGATCGTCCTGACCCAGGACTCAAACCTAGGTCTCCTGCATTGCATAGATTCTTTATTGTCTGAGCCACCAAGAGTTTAAGTAGAGGCTGGACCTACTGGGGTACTCACCTCACTAGAGCATGTTGGAAATATTGGCTTGCTAACTTGGGTCTTTAACTCTTTGTTTATGTTGGTGTTGCTCCTATAAAGAGTGAGCTCCCACAAAGGTAAATAAAAATATTCTCCTCGTTCCCCAGACATACTAAGTTAATAAGTATTTCTGCAAAACATATTTCTGCAAAATAACTAGAAGTTGGCAGTAAGCTGCATTTCCAAAACCAAATAATATGTGGCATAGTGCTGTTTATCAGGGATGAGTAGCTTATTTTATTATCTAAATTTTGCATTTTTAACACACCTCCCAAGAAGCTCTGTGATTCAAAACACACACAAACTGAAGAAAGAGATGAAAATGGGGAACATTTCACTGAATAATTCCATAATATTGACTCTGCTTTGACCCTGCTGAAGTGAATTACTAAGTGAATGTGTTTTGCATATAATTTTTGTAATAGAAAAATCGATTTCTCCCTGGCCCTAAGAAATAAATATTGAGTGAATAGTTTTTAAATATCCATTTTAAGGGGTGACAAAATGCTAGCCCGCCTAACAGGGCCTGATTCTCAGCACACTCTTGCAAGCCCCCTGTGCTTTTTCATGGCTATTTTCTCTCCCCGAAACAAACTTCATTGCCTCATGCTATTGCCTATTCAGCTTAACTAATATTCCCTTTAAGGGCACCTGCATGACCCCCAGACTAAGGCAGATCCCTCTGAATACTCATCTATCTTCTCATACTATGCTTAGGATTTCACTGTGTCCCCATTCTCCCAGACCTTAAGTGGGATGTTCTATCTTCATTTTGCTGACTTATATATCCCAAGGGCCTTCCTGGTGGCTCAAGTGGTAAAAAACAAAAATCCACCTGCAATACAGGAGTTGCAGGAGACTCAGGTTTCACTTAGATTTGATCCTTGAGTAGGGAAGATCCCCTAGGGGAAGACATGGCAATCCACTGCAGTATTTTTTCTGGAGAATTACATGGACAGAAGAGCCTGGTGGGCTATAGTTCACGAAGTCATAAAGAGTTGGACATGACTGATGTGACTGAGCATACATGCATGCATATTCCAAGGACTTAGACCAGTGCCTAGAACACAGAAGCTCCTCAGTAATGATTGGATGAATAAATAAATACATGAATTAAAGATCACTCCATGTTAGACCTCCTGATTCTTTGACTGAACTGCCCCTGTCATTTATCTGTATAACTTACAGTTACCATCTTCTGCTTAAAGCTGTGTCTATGAACTGAATGAATGAAAATTTAGAATTAACTGTACCTGCACCCAGGCAGATGGACATTTTCAACCATGAACACAGAAAAAGTAAACAAGAAGACACTACACAGAATGAATTATCTCGCATAATCTTATTTATGGCTAAACCTGCTCACATTTCTCCCCAGTTTTCATAGGGAACCCTCAACTCTAGGCATTGGGAAAACAGATGAAGTCTCAACCCTGTAACTTCCAAAGAACTATAGCTAATGTGGCTCCAATGAATTCAAAGCTACAGAGAAAGGCAAGTCAAAACAGCTGCCTAGGAAATTATTGATGAACTAAGAAATAAGCAGTTTTCTTCTAGCTGATGCAGTCACTCCAAGGTTGCAGTAAGTGCTTACTATATTCCAGGGCATTGTGCTATCTTTTGAAAACGTTATTTGATTTTAAAAAACATAAAAACCTTACAAGGTAGGTTGCACTCATGTTATACCCATTCTATATATGAGAAAACTGAGGCCCAGGGAAGTTAAATTGTTCAAGATCACCTAGATAGGGAATGGCTGGGCTTCCCAAGTGGCATTAGTGGTTAAAAAAAAAAAAAAAAAAAAAACCTTCTGCCAATGCAAGAGACATAAGAGATGTGAGTTCGATCCCTGGGTCAGAAATATATCTCCCATAGGAGGACATGGCAGCCCACACCAGTATTCTTGCATGGAGAATCCCATGGACAGAAGAGCCTGGTGGGCTACAGTCCATGGGGTCGCAAAGAGTCGGATACAACTGAAGCAATTTAGCATGCACACAGAGCCAAAATTCCAAATGGATCTGACTCCAGTATTCAGACAACCTTAACAGAGCTTAGTTCTTCTACCTCCCATCCTCCAATTAACTTCAAGAGAAAATGCAAACTAGTTTCAAGAACCAAAACAATTTAATGAAAAAGAAAATTAATCTCTTTGTTTATAATGTCATAATTCTTCCTTTTGGGTTCTTTTCAAGCAGCTGTTGCATGCACTACTTTTGTGGTAAATAACATTTCTTTAAACAGAAAAGATTTCTCACTCTGTTTACATCTAAAATTAATTAAGAATGATTAGGAAGCATACAGGAAAAAAAAATCTAACCAAACGATTCTGAATGCACTCTATAAAGTACATGAAACAGAACCATTGAAAGATCGTGCCATTATTTCAAAAAGAAATACATTAAAATTGCTTGTTATTATTAATAATAGGGTTTTTAATAAATTTGTAATCCCATTAAGTGTAAATTGTGGAATAGTCTATGAATTGTGGAATAGTCTATGGAGAGAGAGGCTAGTGTATTGATTAAAGGGAAAGATAAATTTAGAAAATGCTAAAAATAATACTATCAAAAGAAGTATAACACTGGGGAGTGGGAGAGGGAGATAGTAACCCTGAAGATATTGAAGTAGGGCCACCCTTTCTCCTTGAGACCTTGGAGAAGGATGTGTGGGCCTACATGTATGTTTAGAGGGGACTAAGCAGGAAACACTTTCTATGTTGCCACAAACCGAGCCATTGGAAACAAAGCCAGTGAAGGTGACCATGATAAAGCTAAACATATGCCAGGGTCTGTACTAGGCTCTTTACATGGATCTTCACAGATTTTCAACAGAGAGCCTTCAAAATCAATGAAATACACAGTTTGAGGAGATCAAAGATGCTTTCATTTGAATTAACAATTAAAAAAAAACAATTGTTAAAAATCATTTAGACCTTGGCAAGCAATAAATAAGAAAATTTGAACTTACTATATTTCTAACGTTTCATTAGAAGTCGTAACAAGTTTTTTCAAAAGTATGCTCTGATATCAGAGGGCCATATAATCTATGAAGGAGTTAAATCTAACAAGTGAAGTTAAAATAAAGTAATAGTTCAGAAAAAGGAAATTTATATGAAGTTGAATGAGGCAGGCAGCGTTGGATCTGTGCCTTAAGAGAAGTATAGGAATTAGATGAATGGGGGCAAAAGAGAGAGACTGTGATAGACCAAAGGGATCACATGAGCAAAGCAACCCAGAAAAATTCAATGTGCCTCATTAAAGGCTATAAGGTTTGACTGGTTGGAATTAAGAACAGGTTCTGGGGAGAAATGAGAAAGAGTTAGACCTATAAATTGGAATGAGATTACAGCAATCCTTAATTAATTAAAATATGAAGTACTTGAATTCTAATTGGCCTTTGGTTTCTCCATCACTCCATCCATCTCACTGAAATCTAAGTGAGTAACTGCCTGTCCAGACACTGAGTAGCTTCCATCTATATTTATTGCTAATTCAATAGCCTCATGTCCAGTTGCTGTTCAATGACTTCAACTAGGGGACTTCCCTGGTGGTCCAGTGGTTAAGAAGGTTGCCAGTGCAGGGGATATGATTTGATCCCTTGTCCAGAAACTAGGATCCGACATGCCATGCACCACAACTACTGAAGCCCACGTGCCCTAAAACCCACACTCTGTAAGAGAGGCCACCGCAGAGATACGTCCCGGCACCACTGGAGAGTAGCCCGCACTCATGGCAACTAGAGAAAGCCCACATGCCCCACAACAAAGAACTCAGTTCAGTTCAGTTCAGTCGCTCAGTCGTGTCTGACTCTTTGTGACCCCATGAATCGCAGCAACCCAGGCCTCTCTGTTCATCACCATCTCTCAGAGTTCACTCAGACTCATGTCCATCGAATTAGTGATGCCATCCAGCCATCTCATCCTCGGTCGTCCCCTTCTCCTCCTGCCCCCAATCCCCCAGCATCAGAGTCTTTTCCAATGAGTCAGCTCTTTGCATGAGGTGGCCAAAGTACTGAAGTTTCAGCTTTAGCATCATTCCTTCCAAAGAAATCCCGGGCTGATCTTCAGAATGGACTGGTTGGATCTCCTTGCAGTCCAAGGGACTCTCAAGAGTCTTCTCCAACACCACAGTTCAAAAGCATCAATACTTTGGTGCTCAGCCTTCTTCACAGTCCAACTCTCCCATCCATACATGACCACAGGAAAAACCATAGCCTTGACTAGACGGACCTTAGTCAGCAAAGTAATGTCTCTGCTTTTGAATATGCTATCTAGGTTGGTCAAAACTTTTCTTCCAAGGAGTAAGCGTCTTTTAATTTCATGGCTGCAGTCACCATCTGCAGTGATTTTGGAGCCCCCCAAAATAAAGTCTGAACCTGTTTCCACTGTTTCCCCATCTATTTCCCATAAAGTGATGGGACCGGACGCCATGATCTTTGTTTTCTGAATGTTGAGCTTTAAGCCAACTTTTTCACTCTCCTCTTTCACCTTCATCAAGAGGCCCTTTAGCTCATCTTCACTTTCTGCCATAAGAGTGGTGTCATCTGCATATCTGAGGTTATTGATATTTCTCCTGGCAATCTTGATTCCTGCTTGTGTTTCTTCCAGTCCAGCCTTTCTCGTGATGTACTCTGCATTTAAGTTAAATAAACAGGGTGACAGTATACAGCCTTGATGTACTCCTTTTCCTATTTGGAACCAGTCTGTTGCTCCATGTCCAGTTCTAACTGTTGCTTCCTGACCTGCATACAGATTTCTCATGAGGCAGGTCAGGTGGTCTGGTATTCCCATCTCTTTCAGAATTTTCCACAGTTTACTGTGATCCACACAGTCAAAGGCTCTGGCATAGTCAATAAAGCAGAAATAGATGTTTTTCTGGAACTCTCTTGCTTTTTCCATGATCCAGCAGATGTTGGCAATTTGATCTCTGGTTCCTCTGCCTTTTCTAAAACCAGCTTGAACATCTGGAAGTTCACAGTTCATGTATTGCTGAAGCCTGGCTTGGAGAATTTTGAACATTACTTTACTAGCATGTGAGATGAGTGCAATTGTGCGGTAGTTTGAGCATTCTTTGGCATTGTCTTTCTTTGGAATTGGAATGAAAACTGACCTTTTCTAGTCCTGTGGTCACTGCTGAGATTTCCAAATTTGCTGGCATATTGAGTGCAGCACTTTCACAGCATCATCTTTCAGGATTTGAAACAGCTTCACTGGAATTCCATCACCTCCACTAGCTTGGTTCGTAGTGATGCTTTCTAAGGCCCACTTGACTGCACATTCCAAGATGTCTGGCTCTAGATGAGTGATCACATCATCATGATTATCTGGGTCTTGAAGATCTTTTTTGTACAGTTCTTCCATGTATTCTTGCCACCTCTTCTTAATATCTTCTGCTTCTGTTAGGTCCAGACCATTTCTGTCCTTTATCGAGCCCATCTTTGCATGAAATGTTCCCTTGATATCTCTAATTTCCTTGAAGAGATCTCTAGTCTTTCCCATTCTGTTCTTTTTCTCTATTTCTTTGCATTGATTGCTGAAGAAGGCTTTCTTATCTCTTCTTGCTATTCTCTAGGAACTCTGCATTCAGATGGTTATATCTTTCCTTTTGTCCTTTGCTTTTCACCTCTCTTCTTTTCACAGCTATTTGTAAGGCCTCCCAGACAGCCATTTTGCTTTTTTGCATTTCTTTTCCATGGGGATGGTCTTGATCCCTATCTCCTGTACAATGTCATGAACCTCAGTCCATAGTTCATCAGGCACTCTATCTAACAGATCTAGGCCCTTAAATCTATTTCTCACTTCCACTGTATAATCATAAGAGATTTGATTTAGGTCATACCTGAATGGTCTAGCGGTTTTCCCTACTTTCTTCAATTTCAGTCTGAATTTGGCAATAAGGAGTCCATGATCTGAACCACAGTCAGCTCCTGGTCTTGTTTTTGTTGATTGTATAAAGCGTCTCCATCTTTGGCTGTATAGAATATAATCAATCTGATTTCAATGTTGACCATCTGGTGATGTCCATGTGTAGAGTCTTCTCTTGTGCTGTTGGAAGAGGGTGTTTGCTATGACCAATGCATTAGTGCAGCCAAAACAAAACAAAAACCTCCAACTAGGATTTGAAACAGGTTTAGAGGTAGTACATATCCCTTATGTGGAAATAAGAAGTTGATCTCCAGGAAAGTTGATATCAAGCCTCTCAGTACATTGCAGCAGCTTTCCAGGCCCTCAGTGCCTGCCTCCTGGAGGAAAGCATGGGTATCACTGCGCAGAGTCCAGACATGTTAACCTGAACCATGGGATTCATCAGCCTAAGACGCCACCTGGTAAGCACAGCTCACCCATAAATCCAGCCCACGCCTGTCATGATCTCCTCAGAGAGTCTCTGAAAATAGAATGTTCTACACAGCAAAGCAGTTTTCTTTCTCACATTTGGTGGGGAGTGGAAGGCACATTCTCCAAAGACAGAATAATGTGAATGGGAAAGCTGGACGCCTCTGTAACTCGGGCGCCCTTTCTGCCATCATAGCAAGCCACCTCTGTCAAATGTGCTGAGTCCACATCAACAGTAGCAACTATGTGCGAAAAGGTGCTCCTTGTAGCCACTGCAGGCTGTCATAGTGAAAAATACTGAAAACTCGAGCACTGTTACATGGTGAGTTTGTCACTCTAAGTACGATAACGCCTAATGGTGGTAAAGAAAATGAAGCAAACACCTGACATTAAATCTCTTTTATATTTTCATAGAAATTGAAGAAACACCTGTATAATCCCTAACCTTAGGAAGGAACATGAAAAGAAAAATATAGTCCTTAGTGACATGGACTTTCATACTGGATGGGTTGTTCAGGATCATTAATAACAACTCTTTTGCCAGTGGAAGAAATTAGACCTAGAAAAGGAAAAAAAAATTTGACCCAAATCCATATTGCTCTTATAGGCAGAGCTCAACTATTTGGCCAAATGTTTTGCTTTTTCTTTCTTTTTTTTTTTCCACTTACTTTGTTTTTTTATTATTATTTTTACTTTATTTTGATTTACAGTACTGTATTGGTTTTGCCATACATTGACATGAATCCATCACGGGTATACGTGAGTTCCCAATCCTGAACCCCCCCTCCCACCTCCCACCCTATATCATCTCTCTGGATTATCCCCATGCACCAGCCCCAAGCATCCTGTATCCTGTATTGAACATAGACTGGCGATTCATTTCTTACATGATAGTATACATGTTTCAATGCCATTCTCCCAAATCATCCCACCCTCTCCCTCTCCCACAGAGTCCAAAAGTCCGTTCTATACATCTGTGTCTCTTTTGCTGTCTCGCATACAGGGTTATCATTACCATCTTTCTGAATTCCATATATATGTGTCAGTATACTGTATCAGTGTTTTTCTTTCTGGCTTACTTCACTCTGTATAACAAGCTCCAGTTTCATCCACCTCATTAGAACTGATCCAAATTTATTTTTTTAAGGGCTAATACTCCATTGTGTATATGTACCACAGCTTTCTTATCCATTCATCTGCTGATGGACATCTAGGTCATTTCCATGTCCTAGCTATGATAAACAGTGCTGCAATGAACGTTGGGGCACACGTGTCTCTTTAATTTCTGGTTTCCTCGGTGTGTATGCCCAGCAGGGGGATTGCTGGGTCATAAGGCAGTTCTATTTGCAATTTTTAAGGACTCTCCACACTGTTCTCCATAGTGGCTGTACTAGTTTGCATTCCCACCAACAGTGTGAGAGGGTTCCCTTTTCTCCACATCCTCTCTAGCATTTATTTCTTGTAGACTTTTGGATCACAGCCATTCTGACTGGTGTGAAATGGTACCTCATTGTGGTCTTGATTTGCATTTCTCTGATAATGAGTGATGTTGAGCATCTTTTCATGTGTTTGTTAGCCATCCATATGTTTCTTTTTCTAATGATGTCATGCTAGTAACAAACATTTGCAGTCCATAACGATAGGATATGTATTATTATAGTTGATTTTTACTGCAACTTTGTGAGGTTTATTATTGTCCCCTTCACACAGATCCAAAACCTAAGGCTCAGAAAAATCAATTGACATGTCAAAGAGCTCATGGAAAAGGTAAGGCTCACGCATGCCTCTTCAGCCCAACATTCTGAGTCAGTTCCAAGTACCGTGTTTTCCCAGTGTCTTGCAGACAGAACTCAATAGAAACCTCTCCACTTCCCCAGTGTACCTATACAGGTGAATGCAGCTATTAAAAAGAGGCAGCTGTTCATCAATCATTTCATTCAGGAAGTGGTGCTCTAGTATGAGCACCTACTGCATACCAGAAAATTATCTAGGTCATGGTGATAGAGCAGTAAGAACCATAGATGAAGTCACTGGTCTCACGGAGACAGACAATGAACAAAAATATAACATATTTAAGTACAAGCAGAAAGGAGTGCTAGAGATGGTTGGTTACACAGCATCATTGACTGAATGGACCCGAATCTGAGTAAACTCCAGGAGATCGTGAAGGACGAAGTGCTGCAGTCCATGGGGTCATGAAGAGTTGGACACAACTTAGTGACTGAACAACAAATATAGTTAGGTGAGGTTATAGAGGTGATGAGGGACAGGGAAGGCTGGCATGTTGTACTCCATGGAGTAACAAAGAGCTGGACATGACTGCATGACTGAAAAACAACAGCAAGAGTTTAAAGAGTGTGGGGAATAGCAGTTCCTACTCACAAGGGCTCTGTCTCAACCCAAGCAAATCAGCATGCACAAATCTTATATACAATGAGCTGTAAACAAAAGTAACAAACTCAAGTTCACTGATCTTTCAATTCAGTTCAGTCGCTCAGTCATATCCAACTCTTTGCAATCCCATGAATCGCAGTACTCCAGGCCTCCTGGTCCATCACCAACTTCCGGAGTCCACACAAGCCCATGTCCATTGAGTCAGTGATGCCATCCAACCATCTCATCCTCTGTCATCCCTTTCTTCTCCTGTCCTCAATCTTTCCCAACATCAGAGACTTTTCAAATGAGTCAGCTCTTCACATCAGGTAGCCAAAGTATTGGAGTTTCAGCATCAACATCACTCCCTCCAATGAATACCCAGGACTGATCTCCTTTAGGATGGACTGGTTGGATCTCTTTGAAGTCTAAGAGACTCTCAAGAGTCTTCTCCAACACTACAGTTCAAAAGCATCAATTCTTTAGCACTCAGCTTTCTTTATAGTCCAACTCTCACATCGATACATGACCACTGGAAAAACCATAGCCTTGACTAGACAGACATTTATTAACAATGTCTCTGCTTTTTAATATGCTGTCTAGGTTGGTCATAACTTTCCTTCTAAGGAGCAAGCGTCTTTTAATCTCATGTCTGCAATCACCATCTGCAGTGATTTTGGAGCCCCCAGAAATAAAGTCTGACACGGTTTCCACTGTTTCCCCATCTATTTCCCATGAAGTAATGGGCCCAGATGCCATGATCTTCGTTTTCTGAATGTTGAGCTTTAAGCCAACTTTTTCACTCTCCTCTTTCACGTTCATCATGAGGCTCTTTAGTTCTTCTTCACTTCCTGCCATAAGGGTGGTGTCATCTGCATATCTGAGGTTATTGATATTTCTCCCGGCAATCTTGATTCCACTTTGTGCTTCCTCCAGCCCAGCGTTTCTCATGATGTACTCTGCATATAAGTTAAATAAGCAGGTGACAATATGCAGCCTTATAATGCTCCTTTTCCTATCTGGAACCAGTCTGTTGCTCCATGGCCAGTTCTAACTGTTGCTTCCTGACCTGCATAATGGTTTCCCAAGAGGCAGGTCAGGTGGTCTGGTATTCCCATCTCTCTCAGAATTTTCCAGTTTATTGTGATCCACACAGTCAAAGGCTTTGGCATAGTCAATAAAGCAGAAATAGATGTTTTTCTGGAACTCTCTTACTTTTTCAATGATCCAGCAGATGTTGGCAATTTGATTTCTGGTTCCTCTGCTTTTTCTAAAGCCAACTTGAACATCTGGAAGTTCACGGTTCACATATAGCTGAAGCCTGGCTTGGAGAATTTTGAGCATTACTTTACTGGCGTGTGAGGTGAGTGTAATTGTGCGGTAGTTTGAGCATTCTTTGGCATTGCCTTTCTTTGGGAACTGGAATGAAAACTGACCTTTTCTAGTCCTGTGGCCACTGCTCAGTTTTCTAAATTTGCTGTCATGTTGACTGCAGCACTTTCACAGCATCACCTTTTACTATTTGAAATAGCTCAACTGGAATTCCATCGCCTCCACTAGCTTTGTTCGTAGTGATGCTTCCTAAGGCCCACATGACTTCACATTCCAGGATGTCCAGCTCTAAGTGAGTGGCAGTGATCATACCTTAGTGATTATCTGGGTCATGAAGATCTTTTTGTACAGTTCTTCTGTGTATTCTTGCCACTTCTTCTTAATATTTTCTGCTTCTGTTAGGGTCATACCATTTCTATCCTCTGTAGAGCCCATTTTTGCATGAAATGTTCCCTTGGTATCTCTAAATTTCTTGAAGATATCTTGTCTTTCCCATTCTATTGTTTTCCTCTATTTCTTTGCATTGATCACTGAGGAAGGCTTTCTTATCTCTCCTTGTTATTCTTTGGAAATCTGCATTCATATGGGTATAGCTTTCCTTTTCTGTTTTGCTTTTTGCTTATCTTCCTTTAACAGCTATTTGTAAGGCCTCCTCAGAGAGCCATTTTGCTCTTTTGCATTTCTTTTTCTTGGGGATGGTCTTGCTTCTTGTCTCTTGTACAGTTTCATGAACCTCCATCCATAGTTTATCAGGCACTCTATCAGATCTAGTCCCTTAAATCTAAATCTCACCTCCACTGTATAGTCATAAGGGATTTGATTTAGGTCATACCTGAATAGTCTAGTGGTTTTCCCCACTTTCTTCAATTTAAGTCTGAATCTGGCATTGATCTTTAAGGATCTGCAAACTACAGTCAGTGTTTCCAATAGATAAATAAATGAACAAACAAACAATGAAAGCATAAGTTGAATATTTCTTAAGAGAAAACTCTAAAGATTAATTTTAACTTTCAAGACAGATTCTGTCAACTTTGCAAAAGCCCAGACTATCTGGACCTAATAAAAATTTCTGATTAACAGATATCCATGTCATAAAAATGGAACCACAGTCATTATTTAATAAATGCAATTTGCATAGAATTCTTCCAAAAATTAGGAATTCTACCAAGTAGTCCTTGCCCACAATAAGGTTGTAATTCACCAACTGTTCTAGATCAAAATAGAAAGAATTCCTGCCCTGTATCTCTTGCTGATGAACTCTACCCTTTCAGAGTGAGGCAGACTACTCTGAAAAGAACCTAGGCATGCTCTTGCAAGAAATATCAATAATCTCAGATATGCAGATGTCACCATCTTAATGGCAGAAAGTGAAAAGGAGCTAGAAACTCTTGATGAAGGTGAAAGAGGAGAATAGTTTAAAAAACTGGCTTAAAACTCAACATTCAAAAAACTAAGATCATGGCATCTGGTCTCATCATTTCATGGCAAATAGATGGGAGAAAAAAATGGAAACAGTGACAGACTTTAATTTCTTGGGCTCCAAAATCATTGTGGGCAGGGACTGCAGCCATAAAATTAAAAGACATTTGCTCCTTGGAAAAAAGCTATGACAAACCTAAATAGTATTTAAAAAGCAGAGACATCACTTCCAACAAAGATCTATCTAGTCAAAGCCATGGTTTTTCCAAGAGTCATGTATGGATGTGAGAGTTGGACCATAAAGAAGGCTGAGTGCCAAAGAATTGATGCTTTCAATTCTGGAGAAGACTCTTCAGAGTCCCTTGGACAGAAAGGAGATCAAATCAGTCAATCCTAAAGGAAATCAACCCTGAATATTCATTGGAAGAACAGATGCTAAACCTGAAACTCCAGTACTCTGGCCACCTGATGAGAAGAGCCAACTCATTGGAAAAACCCTGATGTTGGGAAAGACTGAGGGCAGGAGGAGAAGGGGACGACAGAGGACAACATGGTTGAATGGCATCACCGACTCAATGGACACGAGTTTGAGCAAACTCCAGGAGACAGTGAAAGACAGGGAGGCCTGGTGTGCTGCAGTGCATGGGGTCACAAAGAGTCAGATACTACTGAGTGAATGAACAACAAATGCTCTTATTGCAGCGGGCAATGCAGGCCCTGGGCAAACCTGAATAATCAATAAAATAGATATCCTTTATCATCTTCTAGAGCTGTCCTTATTCACATAAGTACTTATTGTTCCTATACCAATATTTCCTCAGGAGCCAAAGTACCTTGTGTGGTATTGATATCATTGTGTGGTATTGATATCTACCACCTACAATCATTTTAAGGCTAATCACTTCATCCTCAAGACATTGCTGAAAGAAAAATAAAATTATTAAGCACCACAGTAGGTGCTTTATACATATTGTATGTTATTTGCTCCTCAAAACGACCTGACAGAGTATACATGCTATTTTCATTTTGCACATGGAGAATTTGATTTTTATGGAGATTAGGTATCATGTATGTGGTCACATGCGTAGTCTTTTTCTCCTTCCAGTGTAACATGCTAAATGATCATCTAGTTAATCTACTAAATAGATGGGTAAGATCTACACTTTTTGTAATATTTCAATATATTTGCTATAGTAACAGAATGTATGTATAAGCATTACTAAGAATTTCATTGTTTACAGATTCCTCACACATTCAAAATCACAGTGACATGTCAACAAGAGAAAAAAAAATATGAGTCCTTACCATTCTCAGCAAATAAACGTAGGTTCCTGTGTAGCTGTATATTCTTTAAAAGTTTAGAGTTTATATTTTTAACTTTCATTAACATGAATTCTGAGGGAAATAGCAGTTTCTGTATTTGGAATTCTTTTCCTGACAATGTTGTTAGATTTATCCTTCCCCTTAAATTAGAAATGGGCTTCCCTGGTGACTCAGAGGGTAAAGCATCTGCCTGTAATGCGGGAGACCTGGGTTTGATCCCTGGATGGGGAAGATTCCCCTGGAGAAGGAAATGGCAAACCCCTCCAGTATTCTTGCCTGGAAAACCCCATGGATGGGGAAGCCTGGTGGGCTACAGTCCATGGAGTCGCAAAGACTCAGACACAACTGAGCAACTTCACTTTCACTTTTAAATTAGAAGCTAGGTTAAGATAGACAGATTTCTGATTAAATGGTGAAAAATAAAGTTAGTATGTAGAATACAAAATAGGTTTGAGATAACTAAAATCTAGTCAAGATGATCTGACTAGAGAAATGTGCTGATTTCCAGTATTATCAAGTTTTCTCTCCTTAAATAGGTTGCTAATAGCTCAGCTAATGTAATTTTAGATATTATTTAATCCTCACAACAAGATGAGAAACATGATCCTCATTTTACAAATGAGGAAACTTGGGCTCAGAGAAGTAAAATAAATGCCCAGGTGAAAGAGTCATTGTCTGGACTTTGGTATATCTTTCCCCAAGGTTTGTGCTCTAAACACTCTAATGTATTTTATGTAACTCACTACCATAGCCCAGGCTTCCCTGTTGGCTCATCTGGTAAAGAATCTGCCTGTAATGTGGGAGACCTGGGTTCAATCCTTGGGTTGGGAAGATCCCCTGGAGAAAGGAACAGTTACCTACTCCAGTATTCCAGCCTGGAAAATTCCATGGGGTCACAAGAGTCAGACATCACTGAGTGACTTTCATTCACACCACACCCCAAGCCTTACACAAGATCTGACTTTATACATCTCCAAGCAGTACCCAGGAAATCTCCAAAGGTAGACACATATTGGTGTCTGTTAAAAATTAACAATAACATTGGAATTCAACAAAGGGCACTTTCAGAAGAGATAGATATGCCGTCACTCTGACAATCCAAAAACATTTTTAAGTGTTAAGTGCATTTTGCCAATCATAAAATGAAGATGAATCACATTCTTGACTTGATATTAAAAGCAAGTATCCTTTTTTGCATGATTTTTTCTAAAATTATTAATAATATGCTGATGAGTCACAACTCGTTGTAATATCACCTTTGGCCTACCATTTATCATCACTGTATTATGATAAAAATTGTTTCTGAGTTAAAGCATGTTCATCTGGAGGAATTTTATTATGGTCTGCAAAAACAGCATTCAGTTATTTTTGAAGAATTATTTTCTCCATCTGTTCAAATCTACTCTATATTTGTTATCCTGAAACAGGTTAACATTACCTTACCAGAATTCCTGGCTTTAAAGGACTTAGTCCCTTCCTTGATCCTTTATTAAATGACCTGGATCTGTTTTACTTCTTTAACAAGTTTTGCCTAACTGTTGTTTTAGTCACACAAAAAATGATAACCCAAGAGTTTTAAAAATACTGTACAGATTGCACATAGGAGGCTGGCAGTCTTTCACGCAGTGTTCATTCTCGGCAGCACAAATCGTCACCACAATAGAGAGCCTAAAACAAAAGCCAAATGCTGCATAAGGAGTACTTTCGCTCCTAAAAAATTCCAACATTGGGGAGCATACTTTCCTCTGGATGCACACGCATAATTTCCATTATTGTTAATGGGAGCTATACATGCATAACACCCATTACCACTAATGGGAGCTAAGTGCACACACAGGGGTAGAATACAGTGAAATCTGTCTTAGAAAATCACCCAAGAGACCAGCAAAAATCAGTTGCCTGGTAGAGAATGGTTTTAAATTAAAAGCAGAACAGAACTGAACTTGAAACCACAGGGAACTATTTAAACTTCAGGGAGCAGTGGGAATTGGCTTCTTTCTTGCTTGCTCTATTCTGAAATCTTATTTTCCTTACCCATGTTCTTGATAAGAGCCAATGACCTTGTGATCTCCTAAAGAGATGATCTGGAAATGAATTTCACACCTCCACTGATTCAAATGGTCAGCTTGGGGATCCTTTGGTGAGGGAAGGAATACAACCTCTGGAAGATTATATCACAGCACATGTAAGATATGTCACGTGGTATCTTTAATAACAGTTAATGAACCAGGAATGAAAACAGTACGGCAATGTTATTATGGCAATTTATATCAATCATTCACTAAACATCAAAAACATCTGTTCTGTTATAATGTTATTGTAAAAGTCAATGAAAGATAAACCAGAAAGTGATTTCCATCTAGCCAGTAGCCTCTAGATTTTCCTTGGGCATCTCAGGGCTTTGGAAACACAGACTATTCCTAAAATATCTTAAAATCATAGAATTTTGTCTTAATTCAGTCTCTTATCTCTTCATTTTGCAGACAAGGAAACTACAGAGAAATCAAGTGTTTTTCCCCAAAGTCACAGAGTACCAAAGGCAGATCTTGGACCCAGAATCCAGAATTTTCCTGACTCCAGATCCAGTGGTTCTAATGTTCAAAAGCCCAAAACTCTGAAAGACTTTCACCTTTTTTGGCTTTGATTGGTCTCTGAGGACCAAATGCACAGATGGGTGGTTGAATTTCAGTCTCCAAAGGGGACAAATCTGGAGCTCTAATGAAATGGGGACTTACTGTTCTGCATGTGACTCAAGTGACTGCATGCTCCAGTTATTTCCAAAAATAGTTTCAAATAAAATTTCAACAAGTACTTTAAAGAAGCAGAAACAAAATATACAGGAGAAATGGAAAGTTCATTACCTCCTGCTTAGAAATGAAGAATGGAAATGGGATGACTTTTCTGTTCGGTATCCCATTTCCTAGGAAACCTTTCTAAGACTGATTACAGAACACAAGCCATTAAGTTATCCTTGCTCATCTGTGTCACATATGTGACATTAGTTTGTTTATGATTCGTACACAGATGTTCCTAGTCAGCCTTGTTTTGCCCTGGCTCTCCCAGAAATGGATAGGAGCAGACAGAAGACAACACTGGGAACTGTTTTGCAAGAACTGTCAGTCTACAAAAACCCATGTGAGTTCTTTCTTGCTCTTTTCCTATGGAAGGTGTCCTAGCTCTCACCCCCTTTCCCTCACAGGCAAAAAATATCATACCTACAGGAGAACAGCAGCTCAGTGGAATAGTCAGAAATGACTGAAGTTCCATTCCAACCCAGATATTCTGCATACCCTGGGTTATGATTTTACAATAATGATAATGCTTTCTACATACTTATTTTGGAATCGACGGCCTGCTGATTCAAATCACCAGAGTGGGGCAGTTTGATGAGAGAAGTCTGCCCTCAGCTCGCTACTGTCAGTCTAGTTATAAATTTCAAGCAGAAGAACGAAAAGGATTGCAGGAGTGGGAGGGGAAGAATTAAAAAAACAAGACAATGAGAAATAAAGACTGGAATGGCAAAAGAAGCAGCAGAAAAAAGAGGATATAGATGAAGGGAGTAGAAAAAGCAGAGGAAAGCGGAGAACAGGGCACAATTATATTTTGGGTGCCACAGCATGAAGCAGATATGTTGGACTGCAAAGAGTAAAGACTTCGGAGCCTGAATAGCTAGGTTTTACTTTCATTTTGGTTTTTATTCTATACATGGTGTTGGACAAACTAAGTAAATCTGCTGATCTGTCAGCCTCACATTCTGTCATAGAAGGATAAAATCTACTCATCTTATATCACAGAGAGGTTGTATGATAAGTAATGCATTCAGTTCAGTTCAGTTCACTTCAGTTGCTCAGTCGTGTCTAACTCTGTGAACCCACAGACTGCAGCACACCAGGCCTACCTGTTCATCACCAGCTCTCAGACCTTACTCAAACTCATGTCCATCGAGTCAGTGATGCCATACAACCATCTCATCCTCTGTCATCCCCTTCTCCTCCCACCTTCAACCTTTCCCATTATCAGGGTCTTTTCAAAGGAGTCAGCTCTTCACATCAGGTGGCCAAAGTATTGGAGCTTCAGCTTCAACATCAGTCCTTCCAATGAATACCTAGGACTGATCTCCTTTAGAATGAACTGGTTGGATCTCCTTGCAGTCCAAGGGACTCTCAACAGTCTTCTCCAACTCCACAGTTCAAAAGCATCAATTCTTCTGTGCTCAGCTTTCTTTATAATCCAACTCTCACATCCATACGTGACTATTGGAAAAACCACAGACTTGACTAGGCAAAGTAATGTTTCTGTTTTTTAATATGCTGTCCAGGTTGGTCATAATTTTTCTTCCAAGGAGCAAGCATCTTTTAATTTCATGGCTGCAGTCACCATCTGCAGTGATTTTGGAGCCCAAAAACATAAAGTCTTCCACTGTTTCCCCATCTATTTGCCATGATGTGACGGGACCGGGTGCCATGATCTTAGTTTTCTGAATGTTGAGCTTTAAGCCAACTTTTTCACTCTCTTCTTTCACTTTCATCAACAGGTTCTTTCGTTCTTCTTCACTTTTCTCCCCTAAGAGTGGTATCATCTGCATATCTGAGGTGATTGGTATTTCTCCTGGCAATCTTGATTCCAGCTTGTGCTTCTTCCAGCCCAGCGTTTCTCATGATGTACTCTGCATGTAAGTTAAATAAGCAGGTGACAATATGCAGCCTTGTCATGCTCCTTTTCCTATTTGGAACCAGTCTGTTGTTCCATGTCCAGTTCTAACTGTTGTTTCCTGACCTACATACAGATTTCTCAAGAGTAATGCATTAAGACACTACATAAACTATAAAGAGCTGTGATATGGAGTCCTAAGATTCTGACTATTTAACAAAGCAGATGATTAGAGAAAGAGTCACACTGACAAGATAACCATTGTCCAGGTATCAGAAGCCATCTTGATAGCCTCTGACCATCAGTCTAACTTTCTAGGTGTACCTTTTTCCCTACTCTATTCTATGAAAAAAGCAACCCAAAGCAGACCCAAAACTTGGTGCCAATCAATCAATTATTCTATTCTACTGTGTCCACACCAGGGGACAAGTCCCTGGATGAAGGGCAAAGGGCTTGGATTGAAGTCATTTCTGCTGACTCTACAAAGCACCAACTGCAACTTCACCGAGACACAACTACAGGTAGGGAAAGATCTAAAGGGCAATAGCTCAGCCCAGTGGTATCCACAGAGTCAAAACAACCTGTTCTGAAGATGTGTAAGTATCAAGCAGGGTCCTAATTCATTCTCTATACACACTAGCTTTTGTTGAGCCTCTTTCATACATTACATGATATGTTTTCATTATTCATTTTTTCCTCTATCAAATGGAAACCACTTTGAGTGCAATATCACTCTCTTCCTGCTGCTGTTAATCTCTATGGCCTAGCGCAGTACAGAGCCTACAGAAGGAGCTCAGTAAATATTTATTTGATTTATTTACATATATATTTATTTACCTGTCTTCCAATAGATAAAAGATCATGTAGACATAAGCCATCTTATATAGGCATAGACCAACACATATTTACATTTTAAAATAGTTATATAATTGATCATTTGCATAATAAATTAACTCATCTGAAAATAAACAAGTGTCCACAAAGCCAACTAGAAAGAATAATTTGTTCTATAATAAGCATGAGTTCCTGCCAAACAGTGCTAGAACATATAATAATCATGCTCCTAAAATCCATCTTGGAGCTCTTAAAAAGACAAAGGAATAATGATTTGATCTTCAACACAAATTCATGTATAAATATCTTCTATGAGGAAATATTGAGATTCTTCTTTTGTTTCTAAGAAAGATTATTTCTTGCAATTCTGTTTAATGGTTTATTTGCTTTGATTTGAAGCTGACACTTTTCCTTTCATTAATATTAGCTTTGCATAAACTATGCAACTGCTATTTATTCATCTGTTTTAGAGACTGTAAGAACACTGCTAAGGAATTCTTTGACAGTTCAGCAGTTTGGACTCTGTGTTTCCACTCCCAGGGCCCAGGTTCGATCCCTGGTGGGGGAACTAAGATCTTGCAAACCATAAGGCATGGCCAAAAAAAGGCTATATTTAAAACAGATAGCCAATATTATACAGCACAGGGAATGCTGCTTAATATTCTATAATAACCTAAGTGGGAAAAGAATACAAAAAGAATAGATACATTTATATGTATAACTGGTTCATTTTTGCTGTACACCTGAGACTAATCAGTTCAGTTCAGTTCAGTTCAGTTCAGTTCAGTCGCTCAGCCATGTCCGACTCTTTGCAACCCCATGAATCACAGCAGGCCAGGCCTCCCTGTCCATCACCAACTCCCAGAGTTCACTCAAACTCATGTCCATCAAGTCGGTGATGCCATTACCCATCTCATCCTCTGTCATCCTCTTCTCCTCCTGAGACTAATACAACATTGTAAATCAACTATGTTCTCCAATATAAAATTTTAAAAAATTTTAATGTTTCCTTTGTGTAGGGAGATAGCACTATTTCTTCCCTCTTAGTTTATTACATAGTGAAAGAAATACACTCCCATATCAAAAGAGGTGGGTGTGTATTCCAGCTTTAATGTTTTGTCAACATGTGACTTGGCAAATTGTTAATTTTGCTAATCTTGCTGACCCTCCACTTCTTATCTTAATTTTTCTTCCAAAAATTGAATGAGACAACATCTAATGTAAATGTTGTCTGTACCCTGCAAAGGACCATAAAAAGATTCATTACTAATTCATTACTAATAGTTACAATAATAGATACCTTTTGTTTAATATCTACTGGAAATTAGAAATTGAGTATCCAATATTTCTAACTCTTATAAAATTATGCAGTAGGGATATTATTATCTCCATTTAATAGATGAGTAAATGAGGTTTAGGGAGTTTAATTAAGTAACATGTCCAGAATCAAGCAGTGATAAGAGGGAGGAGCCAGAATTTTAAACCCAAATTGACTGATTCAAATGTCAAAAGAAAAATATTCCACTGGAATTCGGATGAGCTGTTCACAATTTGTAGTCATAATTGCTTGCACTGTGTTCCCTTTTTGTTTCTTTTAATTTTCTTTTCCTTTTTCAATATGATTTCCGATATCATTTATTTTTCTAACTTTGGAAAGGGCCATCTGGGGATAATCTGCAATACATTTTGTCACCTTTTAAGGTTTATTTTACTCTCCTTCCATTTGATATATAGGATTCATGTGATGTTAATGTTCATGTGATCAACTTTAGTTTTAGTGAACATTGGAAAGAACACATACAGATATAAGCAATATCTTATATGGCCAGAGAGCCATGAGGGAAATTTTCCAGGTATTTTTGAGTAGACACTGCATGCCGTAGAATGACAAAAGGCCACAATATGAAGACAAGATTACTGAATGGTACTTTTAAGGACAAATTTCTGAGATGAGGATGAATGTTAAATTCACAAGTTGATTTTCCCAGATCTTTTGAATGTCCTCATTGTTTGACATGGGATGTGGGTTAATATGGTTTAGGGAAATAAGCTAAAGTATAAGCTAAGTAAAAGCCTTTACAATGAAGAAATCTGGTGGCTATTAACATGATCAATGGAATAAAGTAACATAATATAGTTCCCTAAATAATATATCATAAAGGATATTATATCATACCATCTATGTAATATTAACTAGTTATGAAGAAATATTCAGGCATATTTAAACTGAAGGTCACTCTACAGAACTGGCCTGAACTCTTCAAAAATAGTAATGCTATAAATTATCAAAAAAAAAGAAAAAGGAAGAGGAAATAATTTAAAGAAAACAAAAGAGACACACAGCCAAATTCAGTGTATAATTTCTGGTTGGATCCTGAATCAAAAAAGAACATTTTGAGACAACTAGGAAAATCTGAAGATGGATTATATATTTGAAGTACTGTAACAATGTTAAATATTTACAGTATGATAATTATATTTTGCTTTGTTGCTATTAAGTGAAAATTCTTGTGCTTAAAAATACATCCTGAAGTATTTATGGGAGAACTGTCTTGAGGTCTGCAACCAGATTTCAAACAACTAAGTTTTAAAAATGTATATTCTTATAAATATGATTGTATATAATATACAATGAAAGAGAGAAGATAAAATGTGGCAAACTACAATTGATTAATCTGGATAAAGTATATTCTCACACTTTTTGTGAAGTGTTGAAATTTTTAATTTGAAAATTTTCAAATTAAAAGTTGGGAGGCCTAAAGGCTGTATGTATTATGAAATTGTTTATATACTGACATGAAAGAAAACCATGATTTAGTCAAAAACATAAAAACAAATGGTTGTGTATAAAAAAATGAGTACATATGCATATATATGATGATCAAATTTTATAAAAATCATATACACATATATTTGCATATTAGAAAACAAACACTGTGGATGCTGACTGCAGCCATGAACTTAAAATATACTTTCTCCTTGGAAGAAAAACAATGACATACCTAGACAGTGTATTAAAAAGCAGAGACATTACTTTGCCTACAAAGGCCCGTATAGTCAAAGCTATGGTTTTTCCAGTTGTCATGTATGAATGTGAGAGCTGGACTATAAAAAGGCTGAGCACCAAAGAATTTATACCTTTGAACTGTGGTGTTGGAGAAGACTCTAGAGAGTCCCTTGGACAGAAAGAAGATCAAACCAGTCAATCCTAAAGGAAATCAACACTGAATATTCATTGGAAGGGCTAATGCTGAAACTGAAGCTCCAATATTCTGGCCATCTGATGTGAAGAGCCGACTCATTGGAAAAGACCCTGATGCTGAGAAAGACTGAAAGCAGGAGGAAAAGGGGTCAACAGAGGATAAGATGGTTGGATGGCATCACCTACTCAATGGACATGAGTTTGAGCAAACTCCGGGAGATAGTAAAGGACAGGAAGCCTGATGTGCTGCAGTCCATGGGGCTGCAAAGGGTCTGACACTACTGAGTAACTGAACAACAACATATGTTTTTGGAAAGAAAAATCCATCCATTCTCACTTTTGCTTTTTTTGACCACAATTTTAAAAAGGCTAGTCAAATTGTGGATAATGGCAAGCCTTCTCTTTCATGTTTTGTTCAGTGAATACCAATGGTCTTTTATGGGATCAAATTCATAGTTTGGGGTTTATTAGCATTGGACCTTGAGAAGTAGAACTAACCAGCCCAAGAGAATAATTTGAGAGATGTCATTAATTGAAGGGTGTGAAGCAAAAGCATGTCTAAACATAAGTAAATGTATTACATCCCTGGGCAGAAATCGAAATATGTGTTTTTTCAGATGTAACATTTTAATTGGGCTACCTGATGAAAGGTTAAATAAGATGTACACTAAACCCCATTACCACTCAGTTGTCAAATACCCTCCCTGAAACATGACTCAAAGTAGCAGTGAGGAGTGCAACCCAGAATTATGAGAGACTTAAAGGTTCTCTTTCACAACACTATTTGCAACACAGAATCTTAAGTGGTCCCATTAGAACAACTACACTCTTACTACAATCCAAGAATTTTAAGTACAGAGCTGGGTTTTAAAAATTCCTTTTCCATAGAATAATCCATTTCAAATGACCTTCTGGAAATTATCTGTGACAATACATTTCTGATAAAATGCCACTATTGAATGAAGCCTAACCACGTGGCACAAAAACAAATTCTATATCTTAGCATGAGGCTTGAAATTTTTCTGGCATGAAATGGTTCTGAAAATGAGAGATTATTTTCCCCTACCCATCCCCCAACCTTCTCCCAAATCCCTGTAAAAGATCACACTGCTGATAACAAAGATACATGTATAAAGATGAATGCCATGGAATACGAGAAGCCACTAAAACTCTCCAAAATAAAGATGATACTTAAATGAAGATTAATTCAAAATTTGCCATGACTACATCTTCCAAGCTTCAGTGAATGAGCTGCCCACACTTTCTTTTTTTTCTGCAAGTCAGCTACCTGGTTACTGGTGGTTCTAATCATCTATGCTGCTCTACAACCAGTAAAGAGAAATACAATGGCACATGCCACTGTGATACTGAAATTCCTTCTGTCAGCAAACGTTGATAGAGCTGCTACATTGTGCCAGGTCCATGGGGGATTAACCTAGTGAAAAAGACAAAGCCTGTATTTCAGGTATTCATTGTCTAGTATGGAAGAGCACAGAAAAAGAAACAATTGCAATATAGTGTGATAAGGATTAAAAATGGTAAAAATACAATGTGCAATGGAAAAACTTAAGAGGGATATCTGGGCTTCCCAGGTGACGCTAGCAGTAAAGAACCTGCCTGTCAATGAAGGAGACACAAGAGACATGGGTTTGATTCTGGGTTGGGAACATCCCTGGAGAAGGAAATGGCAACCTATTCCAGTATTTTTGGCTGGAAAATTGCATGGACAGAGGAGCCTGGTGGGCTACACTCCAGGAGGCAGCAAAGAGTCAGGCATGACTGAGCTCTCTCTCTCACACACACACACACACACACACACACACAACGGATATCTAACTCAGTCTTGCAGGATGAGTAAAGTTAAAAATCTATAAAGGAAGTACCAAGTTGAGACCTGAAGTGGGATAAAGAACAGGCTTAAAGAAAAACAAAACTACCCCAAGGGCAATGACTATGGGATAAGACCAAGAATGTCTAATTGTAAAAATTCCGCTGATTCACAGTTTAGCTTTCAAGATGAGGAGGGAGGACTTAGTGAGAAATAAAACAAGACATATATGTTTACAAGGTAATAGAAGACTTGAAAACTGCCTTACAGACTTTGAACTTTATTTTAAAGGCACGTGGAGCACAGAAAGATTTTAAGCTGGTAAGTCACAGGATCATGTTAGCATTTGGAAAATCACTCTGGCTGAGATACGAAGAACAGATTGGACTGAGATACAATGGGACGCCAAACGGCTGGTTATAAAAAGGCTACTGCAGCAACTCAGAAGCAATAGAATGAAGAAAAGAAGATGAATTTGAAAAATATTTAGGAAGTAATTTTGACAGGACTTAGTGACTGTCCAATGTAAAAAATGAGGACCAAAGAAGTGTCAAAGAGTAGAATCAGGTCTCTGGCATAAGAAATTGAATATGTTGGATAAGCAAACAAGGATGAAAGAGAGGGGTATAGAATCATGGAGGACTATCTTTAAAATAAGATTCATAGTTCCAATTTCACTGAGAGATGTGAAAACAAGGAATAAATGGTTTAATGCAATAAGTTTGTAGGTGAGGTGGCAGAACTTTGAAGTAGTTCTCTAATATAATGAGTTCTTTTACTAAGTCGGAAACAAAGTCATCTACCGAGAGGAAGAGAGACAGAAAGTATGAATGTTTGAATGGAGTGGATAAAAAGTGATGCAGGATCCGTAGAAGGAATTTTAGATTGATTGATCCATTTGAAGTTTGGAGGTCATGAAATTAATTGGCATTAATACCAATCAAATGGCATTGAAACAATATGAATGGACCTAGAGATTCTTGTACTGAGTGAAGTATGTCAGAGAATGACAAATACAGTATGATATTGCTCACATGTGGAATATTTAAAAAAAGACTATAAGTGAATTTATCTACAAAACAGAAACAGAGTTATAGATGTAAAAAGTAAACTTATGGTTACCAGGGGGTAAGCGGGAGAGGCATAAATTGTAAGATTGGGATTAACACATACACTTGACTATATATAGAATAGGTAACTCATAAAGACCTACTGCATAGCATGGGGAGCTCTACTCAGTACTCTGTAACAGCCTATATGGGAAAAGAAGCTAAAAAAAGAGTGGGTATGTGTATAACAATTCACTTCGCTGTACACCTGAAACTAACACAACATTGTAATAAACTATACCTCAATAAATTTTTTAAAAAAATAATAATCAAATGGCATTAATTTTTAAGTTGTTTTTTTTGCATTTTTATTTTATTTTATTATTTATTTATTTATTTTATTCTACATTACAATACTGTATTTGTTTTGCTGTACATTGACATGAATCAGCCACAGGTGTACACGATCTCCCAATGCCAAAGCCCCTCCCACCTCCCACCCCATATCATCTCCCTGGATCCTCCCATGCACCAGCCCCAAGTTGTGTTTTTTTTAAAAAGTAATGTTCAGCATTCTGCATAAAGAGAATAATCAAAAACACAATAGACTGATCTAAAGTCGGGGGGTTTTCCATGTGGGTGAGACTTAAGAAAACAGGACAAGAGATCTGAAAATAAGAGCAAACAAAAATTCTTTGAAGTGACAGACAACAGTGTTTAGGCTGTGTAAAGAAGTGACAATGAGAGGGAGCTCACAGAGGAATAATAAAGGTTCAGGGGATTAGAGGTCCTAAGAACTCAAAGGACAGATCTAGTGAAACTGAGAGGAAGATGCTAAAATAAGTAAAGAAAAGTTAGGAAGATGTGTCAAAGATTAGGATGTTTTATATTAACATTTTCAGAATTGAGCCAGTGTCAGATGACATGTTCTAGGGAGTAAGTTAACAAAGGTGAAGATCCTTGAACCTGAGGAGGTAAAAGAGACTGGAAAAGATGTACTATCCTTGTGTATACTGAAGTTAATCGGGAGAGACATAGGGTGAAGAAAAAGATTATAAAGCCAGGCCATATTTTTCAAGGAATAAGGGGAAGTAACCAATTAATCAGGTGATAACAATGACAATTTGGGGTGGAGGATAGAGTGAGCCTTAATGAATAGAGATTTTGTATGGACGTGAAAGAGTAATCATCTGGAATTAAAACTAAGGATATTCAGCATTAAACTACCAGTATACCACTAACTCAGGAGGCATGCTGGGGACAGGATATAGAGGATAGTGGTCTTTTCTTCTGTGAATATATCTTAATCCCCTTCTCAGCAGTTCTGAAGAAGACTGCTCTGTGGGTTTATTCAAATTTAATCACCATTTTGAATGAGACTTACTGTATCTGTATTCATAGATAATAAATCCTTTTCTCTCTCTCTTTTCAAAACTAGCTAGATTTTCATGGCATAAATATCAGGGATTCTACACTACAGCTGCTGCACATCAATCTTACATGAACCCTAACCAAAAAAATGCATGTGCTAGCAGAAGGTAAGGACCACACTGGGTTTTCCCACCCAGGGATGGTCACCCTGAAGTGTAATCAATCAACAGGAAAGGTGTGCCTTCTGCAAAGAACCTCCAAGAGGTCACTTTCCTAGGTGTGATCAATCTCCCCCATGCTGATCATGTTACAGCGATTACCACTCTACTCTAACAGCTTCTTCTCCAGGGAGAAACAAAACTGTGTCTGTAAATGTTTAGTATGGTGTGTCTTGTCAGGTCAAATTACCTTGTAACATAACTCACTGTAAATTCACCTCATAAGTAAAAAGCAATTTGAGGTTTTAAAACACCATCAGAAAACATTCTATTTGGGGATGGAATTATATTGTGCAATTACAAATGAACCATGCCAGTGACCCTCACCATTAGTAAGAGAGTCAGCATTTCTTTGGTTCAGCACATAAAGGAAAAAAAAATGTTCACATATGCTTTATGGCTTGAAATGTTTCTGCTGGGCCAAAAAAAAAAAAAATTTGTCTTACGATCTTTGAAGAAGATGGAAAGAAAATTAACATTTAATGAGCATCTAGACCTGGGTTTGATCCCTGGGTTGGGAAGATCTCCTGGAAAAGGAAATGCCAACCCACTCCAGTACTCTTGCCTGGAGAATCCCAGGATGGAGGAGCCTGGTAGGCTACAGTCCATGGGGTCGCAAAGAGTCAGACACAACTGAGCGACTTCACTCAATGTATGTTAGGCAAATACTTGATACATATTCTGTTATACAAGGTTCATAAGTACCACCTCCTTTGGGAAGCTTTTCTTAACAACCTCTCAAATCAGGGTATGATGGTTAACTTCTGAGTCAGGTTGACTAGTCTAATTCCAGTAGTCATGTATGGATGTGAGAGTTGAACTGTGAAGAAGGATGAGCGCCGAAGAATTGATGCTTTGGAACTGTGGTGTTGGAGAAGACTCTTGAGAGTCCCTTGGACTACAAGGAGATCAACCCTGGGATTTCTTTGGAAGGAATTATGCTAAAGCTGAAACTCCAGGACTTTGGCCATCTCATGTGAAGAGTTGACTCATTGGAAAAGACTCTGAGGCTGGGAGGGATTGGGGGCAGGAGGAGAAGGGGACGACAGAGGATGAGATGGCTGGATGGCATCACTGACTCGATGGACGTGAGTCTGAGTGAACTCTGGGAGTTGATGATGGACAGGTGCTGGGGGCCAGCATGAGGAACTCCGCCCTTGGCAAAGGTCATGAGGAAGGGTGCTTTGGCATACGCAAAGGCGTAATCAAGCCTCAGGAAACCCCTTGTTCCCGAGCATCTACCCCCAAAACCAGAGTACTTTATGGGGAGCTCTCCTCCATAACCATTTCTCTCAGAGAAGTTAACTTGCAGCTCCAAATCAATAAAAATTCCTGGGTGTGATGAGTGTTTCAACTTACAAACTCTGAAGGTTCTCTGGCCTGCCTGATCAGGCTTGTCCAGCCGCATGTGATTGTTTACAATCCCCCAACTGTGAGAGGCATGGGATGCTTTAAAGCTTTCTAAATACAGACTCTTTTGGGAAGTTAGAAGATCGTTAGTATAGTATTAGTGGGTTGATTAGGAATTGTATTGGTGAAGGGTTTTTTCATTTGTCATGCCAGTAATTACTTCTAATTCCCTGCCCCGGGTGTGACAATGGTGTCTCAGGTCAAACCTCTCTGCTGACAGACTAGCTTGTGTGACAACCTCTCAACCATAAACAGCACAGAGAGTTTGGAGAATTAGCATAAGGCTTTTCTCATTTGATTGCCACCAGACCTCCATATCCTTAGGCACTTGGGAATATATTAATCACTGTATTTGGAATATAGAAAAGGAAATATAGTAGTTTTTGATGTTAGCAATATTAGACTTTTTGAGTTAATGAATTTTCTCTTTTGTTATAGACTACTGTACTTTGTTATAAATCACTGTGTCCTTGCTATGCAAAATGTAACCTTATCACTATCTTAAGACTAAATAGATTGTAAAGGGAACATTGGTGAAGGGTTTTCATTTGTTGGGCTGATGTTTGCTGCTAAATCTTCATATTCCCTGCTCGTATAATGAATATAACTAGCATATAGAAGAAATAAGTATTAACCTTTAAGCATATAAGAGAAATAAGTATTAAACTTTAAGACTAATCATGTTAAACCTTAGGTTAAGTAAATTCCTTTCTTGATTGTAACTCACTACACCCTCACCCTATAGGAATGCAACTTTATTTGGAGGGTGGTGCCTGAAAAAATCACTCCTGGAAAAATAAGTTTTCTGGTTAACTGGTATCAGAAAGGGCCATAAAATGTCAGCAGACCTCATGGTCAGAAGATGATGCAAAAACTCATAAGACCTTTGTATAATTTTATATGAAACACCTGATTGTGACAAGGGTCAGGTCTGCTGACCCCCGCGTGACTCTCTATTCATCCCTATGTATAACAAAAGGTATAAAAACAAACCTGAAAAACAAAGAAATGGGATCAGTTCCTGGAAAGACTGACTCCCCCATGTCGTTCATGCTTGTTCCTTGTTTTTCTGGCTGAATTCCCATCTGGAACATGGATGCTATTCCATGTAACCCAAGTTATTCAGCCTCTTTTTCTCCACTAATTTTCCTACTACACTATCCATTTCTAATCTATATATCTATAAATAAATAGCTTTTTTCTAGGATGCCTACTCCATCCCCACCTTCGAATTACCCTGGATCCACTGGGGCTGGACCCCAGCAGACTGGGGAGTCCTGGCGTACTACGATTCATGGGGTCGCAAAGAATTGGACATGACTGAGTAACTGAACTGAACTGAATGGGTGTTGGTTAAGCATTATCGGTGTGTCTGTGAGGGTGTTTCCAGATGAGATTAATTTTGAATCAGTAGACTGATTAAGGCAAATTGCCACCTCCCAGTGTGGGTGGACCTCATCTAAACTGTTAGAGGCATGGATAGAACAAAAGGGCTGAATAAGGGAGAATTTAGTCACTCCACATATCTTTGAGCTGGAATATCAGTTTTCTCCTGTCTTCTGACTCAGACTGAAACTTACACTATTTGCTCTCCTGCTTCTCAGGCCTTTGGACTCCACACTGAAAGTAAACTATCACTTCTCCTGTGTTCACAGTTCATTAACTGCAGATCTTGGACTTGTCAGCCTCCACAATCATGGAACCAGTTCCTTGTAGTACATGCATACATGTGTGCTAAGTTATTTCAGCTGTGTCCAACTCTGAGTCACTATGGGCCATAGCCCACCTGGCTCCTCTATCCATGGAATTCTCCAGGCAAGAATACTGGAATGGGTTGCGATGCCTCCTGCAGGGTATCTTCCTGACCCAGGGATCAAACCCGAGTCTCCTGCATCTCCAGCATTGGCAGGCAGGTTCTTTATCACTAGTGCCACCTGGGAAGCCCCCATGTAGTACATCTTATAATAAATTATACAATACATATCCCTATTGGTTCTGTTTCTCCGGAGAACCCTTACTAATATGCAAGCGTAATACTCCATTATCTCTGCTCCTTATCTGCTCTATGCCACACAATTATTCCTCCTTTATGTTGCTGTGCACTGTTTTTGCTTCTAGACTACAGCTCAGCTATTTGAGTGAATCTTACTCATTGCAATATCTAGCACATAAGAGGGCTCAGTGAATGGTAATGAATATTCATATTACAGCCAATAACTATTACCATTCTTCTAAGGAAACTAAAATTCAGAGTCGTCAGATAATTTACACAAACCAACACAGCTAGTAAGAAGAGCTGATAACTGAACCTAGGAAAATTTGACTTCAAAATCCTTGCAGATTTTTCTATACCATCCTGCCATTCTTCTTGCATTTTTAAAACATAATTCCTGAAAAATTTAAATTTACTTTGAATATTAATTCCATTACACTATTAAAGGCAGGATAGGAAATTAAAGTACTTTGGCTGTAGAGACAGCCTCCTCAGCTAGAATCCTAAATCCTCTGCTTACTGAACAACTCTAAGCTAATTACCAGCCTCTCTGTGCCTCAATTTCCATGTCCACAAAATAGAAATAACAGGCAATCTTACCTATACATACCAGTAGCTCACTGCTACAATAATGTTGTCTAACAAACCACTCTTCAACTTATCAGCGTTCAGTTCAGTGCAGTTCAGTTCAGTTGCTGAGGCATGTCCAACTCTTTGCTACCCCATGGACTGCAGCATGCCAGGCTTCCCTGTCCATCACCAATAATCATTGTGTAGATCTGCAAAAAGGCTGGGGTCCAGCTGATCTATACTGGGCTTGGCTTCAGGTGAGAGTGGTTCTCTGCCTCTGGTGGCAGCAGCAGGGGGTGACTTTACTTCTTACTGCAGGTCTGTGGTCAACTGAGGCAGCTCGGTGTGGAGCACCCTTCCTCCTTACCAGGCGGGTTTCACTTAGGACAACAACACGGTGCAGGAGAAGAGTGAAAATACACGAGGCCATTAAGGCCTCTGCTTTGGGCTGGCATGCTGGCCCACAGATAAGTGAGCCCACGTGTAAACAGGTCCCCTGACCAAGTCAAAAGGTAGAGAAATACAGTCCTCCCACAATGAGGCTATGAGAAGAATGTGGTGAAGAACCAGACAGGAAGGAGTTAAGAATCAGGCCGAAGTTAGCTACCACCTTACCTCTGAGGCCTGTTGTGTGGATGTTACACTGCAAAACATGTATCACACGTAGATCAGAGCCTGGCATACATTAAGAGCTGAAGAAATGATCTCAATGTTCTGTTTGTTTGTTAAAAACGAAGTGGTCTCATAGAATGGCCGTGGTTCTGTCACTAACTAGCTATGATAAGTCATAGGGCTTCCCTGTTTTTTTCTGTTTTTTCTTTTTGCTTTTATCTACCACTTGAGTTTATAATAGCTGCCTCACTTTATTCATTGTGTTGCTAAAAGGAAAAAATAACATATGGCGGCTGATTGCATTTCAAAAAGAATAAAATATCCTAGGAATGCAAAGCATAGTACATGGCTAATTCTAGATGACTATTTAGTTAAGGTCAGTAAATCCCTCCAATTTTAAGTGATAGGAAGCAATAGTTCTTATTTTATAGACGTGGTAAATGCTTCAAGGAACTAAAGTACTTCTTTTCTGGCCGTAAATTCAAGTGTTGGCTGAGAAGGGATGGAATTAATGTTTCCTATCTTCTAGATGGCAGCTGGGTCAGAAACTGAACAATGGCACTAAGGTTGAGGTCTTCAGCATGAAGTAGTTCCCATTCAAATTCCCAAGGTTCAGGTTAGTAAGGAAATCTGCAAGCAACTACCTAGTCTCATCCACGTATTCAGCTAAGAAACCCATAGGAGCCAGGAATACTAGGATGAAATGCCCACTGACAGTACTCATGGACTCACAGCTATGGAGTCAGAGACTGTGAAAGCCACATGTATCTCTATGAGCAAACTAATGATTCTAGCTTCACTGGATTCTAGGTGCCCATGTGCCATCTTCTACCTACTATCTAGCCCCACTGATAAGACAGAGAAGAAGAAAATAAAAACGAGACTTATGAAAACCATGTCTGGGAAGAATGGGGTGGGCTGAAGGTGACAGGAACAGGAGTGTCTGAGCAAGGAAAGGGGGCAGTTTCTGAGACTGCATAAACACTACTCACTACACCTAGGACCAAGGCTCTGTGGTTTGGAGGGCGTGCTCTCCTCCATGCAAGCTATTGTAACACACAGCTAACTGATTGTTCAGGTACTTTCTAGGTAGTTCTGTTTCAATAAGCCTTGGAGACAAAGGAGAACCTGCAGGAATGATGGAGACCACTGAGGCAGGGATGGAAAATCTCCCATCAACAGCCTAGAGGGTGAAAAGACACCAAACACAGTGTTGCAACACAGCGTAGTAAGTGCTGGGCAGTGTGAACACAGGAAGAAGAGACCCCTAACCAGAGTCTTCAGAGAGGACACAGTATGTCTGCTGAGATTCAAAGGTGAGTAGAAGCTGGCCAAGCAGACTAACAGATCTAAGGCATCTCACGTAAAGATAGCAGGTACACAGACACAATACATGAGAAAACAGAATTTGTTGCAGAAAGGGCTGCCATAGCATGTTCATGGGTGATGTTTATACACAATCTAGAAAGCAATGGAAGGCTCCTGGCATCTCTCTCCCTGCAGCCTAGGATCTGGAGCAGTTATTTTAAAACCTAAACATAAGCCTACAAAAAATAATGACAATACAGTGTGATACATGTTTAAATGAAAATATATACATAAGGTGGGCGCATAAAGAAAAAATGTCTTGAGCTACACTGGGGAATGAGGAATGGCTCTGAGTATTGTATCATGCTCTCCCATAACTGCTGCTCTTTTCCTCAGGCTTGCCTGAATCTGGCCCATCACGCCACCTTCCTTTTCAGTCATGGAGACTCTTCTCTCCACCAGCCTGCATGTAGTTTCCACTAGGCTTTCCCTCTTCCTGGAATCCCACCCTCTGAAATATTTCTGAACCCCATTTCCTATTCATGGGTTTCAGTCTTTCACATGGAGCTCCTAGAACTTGGAACTCAGGGGATCTAGCTAGATACTAGGAAGGAAATCACCTTAAACCATCCACCATTCATTCTTCCAATTTTTCTTTATTAATCACATGCTATGTGTCAGGCATTGTTCTAAGGATTGAAGATGCAACAGGAGGCAGAACCAACTTCTCAGCCCCTATGCAGTATGCATTCCAATATCTCTGTACCTGTTATATTCTTTAATCCAACTAGGAGCTCAGATAAAAGTGGTATAATAGAAACCCAGGGTTAAGAACAGTGGGAGTTACTCGGAGGTTAGGGGAGAAGACACTTCTTCCTGGAGAAGCATGATTTATTTCTAAAGAATAGTGCCAACGAGGTGTTATCATGTGGATCAGTGTATTTGCATTTTTCTCTCCTCATTTTTCTGTGTTTCTATCTTTCAACTCAAGATTTGCTTTTCCCTGATTTCTGTTCAAAAAAAAGCAAGATTTGGATTAAGATCTGCAATTTCTTCCACATTTCACTGTAATGCAACATTGTTTCTCCTACTGTTTTATCTTGGAGAATCTGCAGTTTGCCTTTAGCAGCTAATTCTTTATATCTGTTTAGTTCCTGAATTTATCATATCGCTCATTTTAAATGTTTTAATTGATTTTTAGAAAAGGTAGCTGTAATCCATTCCATTTCCCAAGCATACCACACTCCCCAGTTATACCCAAAGAGTAGACCCATTTATGACTCCATTAGGTCTGGTCTTTATATATAAATGAAGTCACATCATAGGCATATTTAAGTTGCACTTAATTAACTTAAATCCCAAGGCCAGAGAGTGAGAGAAGTTAAACAGTGCAAGTAATTCCACTCACCATCCCACTCAAGGAACACATGCTATAAATTAATTATGAACAAGAGTTATATTTTCTCAGTATCAGGTCTCATGTTCCTCTCAAAGAATGAATACCATTTTAATATTTAAGATAGTATTTTTTGTGCAACATTGTGTCCAAATGCAAGTCAACCACCTCATCTACTCAACTGCAGAAACAATGCTCTGTTGCAATGCTAGCCATAAACTTAAAAGTTGTATCTATTAAGAAACTGTATGCCAGTGTCCAAAATGACATCTCCCTAATGTATTTCCAAAGGTAATTTTGCATTTTGTAACGTTTGTTTTAACCTCAATCTAAAATATTGCTTTATTCTACTCCTAAAGTGATGTTGGCCTAAGATCTTTGCACTGTGTAACTCTGACCTAATATAGCAGATGCTGTCAGTGTCTTCCTGCATACTCTCTGCATTCACCATTTCTGTACACACCTTTCAAACAGCAACTGCCAGCATCTGCAACTACCAGAAGGCTTTCTCTGGCTACTAAGGCCTGCTCTGTATATGCACGGAACAGGCCAAGAGTGTAAAGAAGTTAATGAGCCCTAGAAGCAGTCCAAAACCAATGACCAACAAGAGATGGCAAAGGAGAGCTAACTCTGAGTACATATTTCAGTGTCCCTCCCAAACCCCCAACTGGATTAAGGCAGAGCTTAATCAGAGTGGCAACTTACTTAATGGAGCCATTTATCTGGCTTTTCCTTCCTTCTCTGTCTCTCTTCCCTACTCCCCTACAAGTATTTCCTAGAATCCCTCCTTAGAAACTGATTGCCCTTGAATCCTTGCCTCAGGGTCTACTTCTATAAGAACCCAAACCATGACACTGAGAATTCTTAACCACAGCATTAGACTCTAAAAAGTCATCCAAATGAACACTGGGAGAGGTGTGTTCAACCCCTCAAGACACACTTCATGCCAGCTCATGCAAGCAGCTTGAGTGGGGCTTTGTTCCACTGAATGCTGACTTCCACGTTTCCAGGGTGTGGATCTTATCTCTAAACATCCTCAACCATCAGTTCTTTGAGAATAAGCCCCTGATGTTATATAATCCTTGCAACATTCCCCAAGCCCTATGCCTAGAAAAATTCTAATGGAGGCAGTGGTAAAATGTTTGACATGAAGCAAATGAAACCAATTCTAATTTGATACCTTTTATCCATACAAAGGAAAAAGTCTAGAACTTATTTGATTATGTTTTCTGTGCTAAGGGAGATATTTGAACCTTTTAGCAAGAGTGTTGCTATCTATCCCATGCCCTGAATCCAAAAGTCAAAAGTTTACATTTCAAGTGGGTTGGTCCTTGGATACTGAGTTGAATAACTGCTGATAAAATTCACCTATGTGAACTAAATTCTTTTAAATTTTACACTTAGTGCTTTCCTTGGAGTTAGGAACCTTTAAATGTGGTGCATATACTCAACATAAACAAGATAGATAAATTAGTAAAACCATATTAAATGAGAAAAAGTTTCTGTTATTCCTAGCTAGGAGAAATGCTGCTGCTGCTGCTAAGTCACTTCAGTCGTTTCCGACTCTGTGCCACCCCATAGATGGCAGCCCACCAGGCTCCCCCGTCCCTGGGATTCTCCAGGGAAGAACACTGGAGTGGGTTGCCATTTCCTTCTCCAATGCATGAAAGTGAAAAGGGAAAGTGAAGTCAAGAAATGCAGGATTCCATAAAACTTCAGTCTCAAAAAGACAGGTATATTCAGAGTTTTCTTCCTAGAATAAAGCTTTAGGCTAAAAGGTTGAGCAAAAATACACAGGAAATACATTATGTTTTTAGGGCAAACAAAAATATAATACTCTACTATAATGTTGTTAAATGTGTCTGAGCAACTGTGGATTTTTATTGCAAAGGAAAAAGATGCAGAAGTGTATTTCTCAATAGTGCTTTTGGCCACGCTCCTTAAGTGATATTTTGAGGCAAATTTTCCTGTGAAAGTTTAAGATTTTTAGGATGTGTAGATTTTTACCTCAAAGGGTTATAATAGTGATTTGATGTGAAGCAGGATTAATTACCTCTCATTGTGCTTCTTAACAAATATCTCATTAGCTGAACACCCCAGTTCTAGTCTCTAAAATCCATACATTATATTTTAATAAGAGCCATCTCCTTTTGTTCCTAGTAGGGTATGAGTGTTCTTTCCTTATCCCTTCTCTGTGCTGAAATGTTCTGTACGCCAACTGACATGGAGCGTTCTTGGCAGCCTCAGGACCCCAAATGACTGATCTGGAATATATTGTATTTTTCCAGCAGTGACATTTGGGCCTCTGGCTTGTTCCCTGACTGGGGTCTGAGAGCAATCCACACCCAGGACTGCCTGAGGCATGAGGCAGAGTTGGCCTGTTGAGTTTCTACCTCTAGATATTATTTATCACTGATCTGATTCCCTTTGGATGACCAATAACTTTTAATTTTCTATTTAAAAATAAAACAGAATAATTTTTTAAAAGCACAGAATCTAATCACATTTTATGCAGACTCTAAAATCTTTTTAGGGAATAATTATTTCATGTTCTGATTAATACGATGCAAAAATAGCAATATCCATACACAGGGAAGACAATCTGTCTCAAGTTACAGAAAATAATTTCTAAATCACTATAAACCACAAAAATATATGCATAGAAGACACTGAAAAAGCCTTTTTCTTTTCTCTAATGTTTCACTCATGCAGGACTGTGTCTCATTTCTTTGAGAACAGCCCTTTGGTGCTTATTACTGTGCTGCTTTGAGAGCCAAATCTCCTGACTTCTGTTATAATGAGCCCTAAAGAAAGAGAGACACACATACAAAAGGATTTTAATGGGAGGATATCTTGTTGTTTGAACCAATAAAACTAAAGCAGTTCTAGAATGACAATTATTTTGTTTCATCATTTTCATAGCACCATTTGAAGGATATGCTAACATCTTAAAATGCTGATCTTCCTGCTTATAATCCCAAGCAGAAGTTTCAGATATCGTGAAAGTGCATTCACATTTCATTATCACAGCTTAGGCAGCCATACAGAAATCTATCAGTTGTTGATGTTTTTGAAGCACTGACAGACAGTCTGCCGGGAAAATCAAGTAAAAAAGCTAACCCTGAATTAAAAGGTATGAAGATCACTCTCATGATTATGATGAGTAAAATTCAAATAAAACACACACACATTTATTAGCTAATATTAGCAAGAGAACATTAAAATCCTCTGCAACTGAAAAATTAGACTGACCATAGAGATTACACAACAGCAGGAGGCCACCAAGATATTTGTTTCTCTGAATGGGAAATTGTCAACTGAACCTTAAATCTGCATTCATCTCATGAATTATGGTCTATTAGAAATAATCATTTTAATCAACTTCATAGTCAATATCCATCAGTGAGATGGCATTTCTGTACAGTGATCAAAGTCTAGCAACTAAAACCAAAATATATGGCCTCAAGTGAGAAAGATTAGATTTCTAGGATATTCATGGGAAATAAACAAATATTCCTCCAATATTTCATCACATTTCTTGGGTTTCTAACCCAAAAGAAAATGTCTTACTTACATGGCAGAAAAGAATGTGGACAAATGGCAACTAATTGATTAAACAAGCTAAAAGATCAAGACTAATGAAACAAGATTTATGAACATACTAAAATAGTTGAGCTTGGAAAGGGATAAATGAAAGCCTTGATAAAGAAAATCCATGCTTTAAATGTTTAAAAACCATGAATTCAATCTGAAAAAAATTAATCTACTTAAGATGCAAACTGGATTTTTATCTTTAAAAACCATTATACAAATAAGGAGTAACAACCACTATGCTCAACCTCTGAAGAACTACACCTCCATAGCCATCTCCATATCTCTTACCCTTCCATTCTCTTTTTTCCTCTGCATATAGAAATGAGGAGTATTAAATATACATCAATGGTAATATTTACAATGTTTTTTTCTTAATCCAAATGAAAAACTACTTGAGTATTAAGTCACATTCTCCCCCAATGGTGTGAATAAACCCAGCTCACAAAAATCCAGGAGAATGCACAATAATTTTTGTCACTGATTATGACACCAAGTAATCTATGAATTGAGAAACTGGGTAACTGTATTCCCTGGAAGCTGTCCATAATTCTTGAGCTACACTTGTTACATGCAGAGGACTATCACCCCCAATGATTTGGATTAAGTGTATCATAGACTTTTAGGTTATGGTGCACAGAACTGAAATATGATCTTCAATCTCACACAGAGCAATTGCATATGGCAGATTAATGTCAAAGAGGCTTTGAACAGGCTAGGTTCATCACCAGAATTTTCCTCTAGGACTGAGTTATAACCTAATGTATTTCTCTGATGTATCCCAAAGAGAGGGAAAAAGATGGTTGGAAATATTATATAGTGCTCATAAAAGAGGTATTATTTCCCATAATTCAGAAAAAAGCAAGGAAGAGATTTGCTAAATCATCATTTCCAGACAGCAGTCCATTGTGTGACCATTGAAACTCACTTAAATTATTTTGAAGTAGATCATACTTTGAATGTCATTTTAACACATTGCTATGATTAGACACATACATTACCAAAGCCTCAAACCACACGCTCACTTTGGATATCATCACCACACATAGCAACCTAAGATTTTTTTTTTTTAGTGACTACAGAGGATAAATGAGGCCACAGTTATGGTTTTGATTTCTGTATAAGCGTTCTAACTTGGTTCTATTATATGACCAAAAATTATACTCCTTATAGTGGTAAATTTCATGCTACTGGTCTGAAAATGAATGAATGTGAGTAGCTCAGTGTAAGCTAGATCAGTGGTACCTTCACTTTGCTGTGCCTCAAAATTGTTATTATTTTTGTTTTTCTGATCTTTAAGTCACCAATCTTCTGAATCCTAATTTCTGAGATGATTCTAATGCAGGCATTTATGAGCACTTGGGAAATACTGGGCTAGGCAAACACCAAAAAGCAGTGGGTCAGTCAAACCATTTTCGGACAGCATGTACTGCCCTAACATTTAATGATATGCTCTGTTCCTAGTTCGCTAACACAGATCCCTGAAGAGTTTTCAAGCAAAGAGTAATTCATTATTTAGAAATCATGAAGACCCTCCCTAAGTAAGCAAAGTGGGCCTCCTCTGCACCTTGAAAGCATATTTGTTATTCAAGTTGCTAAAATGTATTTTGATGTTCTACTCATGTTTCTGATTTTTCAATTATCTTATCTTACCAAAATCCTTGAGAGTAAGGGCAAATTTTAATTCCTCCTGGAATCTACTATAGAATATTGCACATTCCTCAATATGTTTTTTTGTTCTGAAATGAGGTAGGCTATAGAAAGAAGACTCATGCTCACACAATATCTCTTACATCTCAAGCAAGACCTCTTTGGTCTTCAGTTTCCTCATGAAGGTGCTATACTAAATGATTTCTCTAGCTTTTTCCAGCTTTCATCTCTCAGCTACTATATATTCACATATCATGAACTCACAAAGGCAGGATGAATAAGACTCCACTCTTAAGAAAACAATCTTAAATCAATCTTCCTAAATCAATTTCTCTTTGAAACAAATCCTGATCTGTTTAACAGCCACAGAGCTGAGCAATTTCTGAGGAAACTTGTGTTCTTTATAGCAAGAATCTAAACTACTCATGTCAACTTTAGAATCTTGCAGAGACATGAATTACACATATTATCTTCCACTTAACGTTGATCAGCCATCCATTTGACTTCTTTGGGGTGCATATTACCAGAAGTGCTTTTAATGTGCTCCAAAAAGAGCTGGAATCTTAATATTGAAGAGAAAAGAGAGTAACTCAAAACCACTTTGCCAAAACTTTATGGTTGAAATTATATCCTAATGAGATTTTTATAAAGCCCTTCAGTGTCCCTCTCGATTTTAAGCAGATGCAACCTAAAATTACTCAAATATTTACATTTATGTCAATGACTTTAATCCATTTTGTCACTTAATTGTATAAAGCTATCTTCTACAAAATAGTATACTGGTATTTTGGAATAAATGGATTTTTTTAAATGGACATGGATAAAAAGCTACAGATGGGGTTTTATATACAGTGTTTGCTTGGTAGATGGAATATTGAATCCCTCACCCATTAAATGTATCCTCACCACAGATTTGCTGCACCTGCTATTTTACATTTCAGTATATTTCATACTGAATATTTATGGTCCTTTTGAATTAATATGGAGATGAACTAAATGGTCAGAAACGGCCCAATGCTGACATCTACTGGATACACAAATGGATGCATTTGACTATCAAAAGACTCATAGTCCACTTGAAAGTATAAAGTAAAGATATAAGAAACATTAAGTAAAACTTACCTTGCTTTACTTAATAAATATATATACTTGTTCTTTATAAATTCATGATCATCCCTAAACAAAGAATATCACTATATTCCAAAATGCCTGATGTTCGGAAGTTAGATACTATAAGACTCAGAAACCTAAGAGGAAGCAGAAGGAAATCACAATGTTTTCAGTGTGGATGAGCTCAGAAATAATGCACTTCAACCACTGATAATGTCCTTCAACTACTAATCCAACCTCTTTAGTAAATGGTGCTTTCCATGCGTGTAAATAAGTAGGGTAGCTCCAACCCGATCTTCTTTGTGTCTTGGGAAATTATGTGAATCCTGCTCTAACTGTTCTTCTTCCACACCAACATGATTTCTTTGGCAGATTTTAGGGGGCTTCTGAGTCCATTATGAATTATATCTTTCTTTTGCCAAGGCATACTCAATTTATAGAAAAGCTGTTACACTGGAAAGTCAGACAGCCAAGGGTTCAATTTCTGGTTCAGTCTCTTACATACGTATCTGAGTGAATTAGGGAATTTTTTAAATTAAAATGCAAATAAACTACATTTTACTTCACTGTTATCAAAATTAATGGCAATATATGTGAAATAGATAACTGTCTAAAACGTAGGTGCTAACTGCTGCTGCTGCTGCTGCTGCTAAGTCGCTTCAGTCATGTCCGACTCTGTGTTACCCCATAGACGGCAGCCCACCAGGCTCCCCCGTCCCTGGGATTCTCCAGGTAAGAACACTGGAATGGGTTGCCATTTCCTTCTCCAATGCGTGAAAGTGAAGTCACTCAGTCATGTCTAACTCTTAGCGACCCCATGGACTGCAGCCTACCAGGCTCCTCCGTCCATGGGATTTTCCAGGCCAGAGTACTGGAGTGGGGTGCCACTGACTGCCCGAGGTGCTAACTAAATGCTGGTTATTGTTATCATTATCATCATCATCATTATTTTCAACTAACCCTATAGAATACCTAAAATTCAGATTCCACTACTGGGGAAGTCCTCAAAGACAGGTTGTTGTTATTCACTTGCTAAGTCCTGTCTAACTCTTTGTGACCCCATGGACTGCAGCACACCAGGATTCAAAGAGAGAGGCCACGGCTTATTTGTGTTTGTCATCATAGAGCCTGATGTGGTTACCAGACTCAAATGGGTGGTCCATAAATATTAACAGAACTTTATTCCTGAAGTGAGTATCAGGAATTCACTTGGCATTTTACAGAGATTACACAATGATAAAACTTGGCTATGTGTGGGTGTGTGCTCAGTCATGTCCGACTCTTTGGGACCCCACCAGGCTCATCTGCCCATGACATTTTCCCAGGCAAGAATACTGGAGTGTGTTGTCAATTCCTCCTCCAGAGGATCTTCCTGACCCAGAGATGAACCTGTGTCCCCTATGTCTCCTGAATTAGCAGGTGGATTCTTTACCACTGAGCCACCTGGGAAGCCCAAAACATATGACTATATTCTTGGTTAAAAATATCACAAACAGAGAACAGTAATAAAAGGGCTAAGAAGATGACCAGCTTACTACTGCCAATTTCAAAGCTAATACTATGAAAATATACACTCCTTATTACACCTCAGGAGGGCTTGAACTCATAGTATTCTGATGTATCATTTCCCTGGGCAATGAAGTGAAGTGAAGTGAAGTCGCTCAGTCTTGTCAGACTCTGCGATCCCATGGACTGTAGCCTACCAGGCTCCTCCGTCCCTGGGATTCTCCAGGCAGGAATACTGGAGTGGGTTGCCATTTATAGCATGGCAGAAAAGCCGGTACAGGGAAAGAAGATTCTACTGTTCTGGAACAGAGAAACTGACCCAGATACAGAACTGCTCCCTAGCTCACATAGCACATTTACAGTTCTATTAATATGATCTTTGCCCTCCATCAGTTCTTATTCAAGGTTGTTCCTGCCACTAACAACAGCCTCCCTCTCATTTCAGCTCTAATAAATGTTCAAGCTGGTAAACTTAACAACTGACAAAAACTGTAAAACTGAGCTTTACAAATACAGTTGAGAACCACATAATCAGAGATATTTCCCAGATCACATAACCGAAACCTATATATCAAGACCCAAGGATGCACTGTGGAATTCGATGGAGGAGGGATCTTCAAGAGGCATTTGGTTACATGTCATGTATTACATGTTTTCTGTTTAACTGCCATTGTAACAGTGAATAATTTAACATATTACAAACACAGTTGAATGAAAAATATGGGTTCTTTATTTTCTATCTCTGGGCTTATCATGCTCTCAAATCCCCTATTTTATAGGGTGGTGGGAAAATTTAAGCTTACCAAGTCAAGTAACTCAGTCATGTTTACTTTAAATAATGATGTTAACACAATATCTTCTGCTACTTGCAGAGTCCGTCAAGGTTTCTGCCACATCCCTTCTCTAAGGAAACATAGCCCCTGGATATAAATATTATCTTAAGTGTGCTCATGGCAGAAGGAAAACAGATTCCTAAATCAAAGAGTTGTCGTTTGTTCTTTCCTCCAGAAACATTTTGGCTTCCTTAAAAATGTTCCTTGCTCTTTATGATTATTCACTTCCCTATAGTATATGCTATTGAAATTTGTGACTGGTAAAACTTGGTTGTTTTCTTATCATGACTAGTCATCTCCATGCCCACTCTGGATGACTTGGCTCATCCTGGCATCATTCATACCATAAATTATTTAAAATCTTAGCTACATTCTCCATATGGCCCCTGCCCAAAGCAGGCTTTCTGGCTTGCTACTCTTAGCTATCTCTGTGTCATCTCCTCTAATTATACGAAAATATTCTGCATCCTTTCTATAGCACAGAGGAGCCAAAGGAGATGTCTGATAAGACTTCTCCTACGTAAATGTACCATACTAACGCTCTCCTCGGCTCAGCACCCACATACACAACAAAGGTGTTGCTGGTGATTCTGTTATGTAATACCTACCCAGAAGCCCAAAGAAAATAATTGGGACACAAGTTCTTCTTATTTTAACTTCTACCATAAACTGTACATTTTCCATTTCCATATTTTGTGCCCACCTTTCAAGGATGACCAGGGTGAGACTGGGTAGGGCACACAGATAGAAATGATTAACATCTGATCTTCATGAATATTGCACAGGCAACAAAAGCAAAAACAGGCAAATGGGATGGCATCAAACTAAAAGCTTCTGCACTGCAAAGGGAAGCATCAACAAAGTGAAGAGACAGCCTATGGAACAGCAGAAAAAACTTGTAAATGATACATCTGATAAGGGGGTAATATCCAAAATATATAAGAAACTCTAACATCTCAATGAACCTGAATGTGAAAGTCGCTTAGCCGTGTCTGACTCTTTATGAACCCATGGACTATACAGTCCATAGAATTCTCCAGGCTAGAATACTGGAGTGGGTAGCCTTTCCCTTTTCTAGGGGATCTTCCCAACCCAGAGACTGAAACCAGGTCTCCCATATTGCAGGCAAATTCTTTACCAGCTGAGCCACAAATAAACCAATTTAAAACTTGCAAAAGACTTGAATAGACAATTCTCAAAAGAATACATACAAATGGTCAACAAATATATGAAAATATACTCAACATCATTAACCATTAGGGAACTGAAAAATTAAAGCTACATGAGATACCAGAATGGCTATTAAAAAAACAAGAGAGAGAAATGTTGGTGATGATGTGGAAAAAAGAGAATCCTTGTACACTGTTGGTGGGAACGTAAATTGGTATAGCCACTCTGGAAAAGAGTATGGAGTTTTCTCAAAAAACTAAAAATAGACCTACTATATGACCCAACAGTTTCACTCTCGGTGCATAACTTTAAAAAACAAAAACACTAATTTAAAAAGATGCATTCATCCCAATGTTCACAGTAGCATTATTTACAATTGCCAAGATATAGAAGTAACCTAAACATTCATCAAAAGATGATTGGATAAAGAAGATGTGGTGCATCACACACACACACACACACACACACACACACACACACACACACACCACCGTGAAATACTACCTAGTCATAAAAGGGACAAAATTTTGCCATTTACAGCAATATGCATAGACTTGGAGGACATTATGCTAAGAGAAATAAGTAAGACAGAGAAAGACAAATGCTGTATATCACTTATATGTGGAATCTAACAAATACAAAAAACTAGTAAATATAACAAAAAAGCAGCAGAATCTGAGGAGAGGGGAAAGACAATAAGGGAAGGGGGAGGTACAAATTACTGAGTATAAGACAGGCTAAAGGACGCATTGTACAACATGGCAAACATCAATATTTGGTAATAACTGTAAAAGGATTGCAATCTTTAAAACTGTATACAAGATAAAAAAAATTTTGATACATGAAGTACGAAGTGCTGGCAAGAATGTAGAAAAAGAGAATCCTTGTATACCACTGATGGAAATGCAAATTGGTATGAACATTATAGGAAACAACAGGGAGCTTCCTCAAAAGTTAAAAATAGAGATAACCCACAATCTTACTTTTGGATATATATCTAATTGAAATGAAATTACCAACTCCAAAAGATAGCACTTCTATATTCATTGTAGTATCATTCATCACAGCCAAAATATGGGAATAAAGTATGCGTATGTCATGGCATATATATATATATATATATATATATATATATATATATATATACACACACACACATATATATAGAGAGAGAGAGAGTGAGAGAGAGAACCTCTTGATGAAAGTGAAACAAGAGAGTGAAAAAGCTAGCCTAAAACTCAACATTCAGAAAACTAAGGTCATGGCATCTGGTCCCATCACTTCATGGCAAATAGATGGGGAAACAATGGAAAAGTAACAGACTTTATTTTCTTGGGCTCCAAAATCACTGCAGATGGTGACTGCAGCCACAGAAGTAAAAGGCAGCTGTTCCTTGGAAGAAAAGCTATGACCAACATAGACAGCATATTAGAAAGTAGAGATATCACTTGCCGACAAAGGTCTGTCTAGTCAAAGCCATGGTTTTTCCAGTAGTCATGTATGGATGTGACAGTTCAACTATAAAGAGAGCTGAGCGCCAAAGAATTGATGCTTTTGAGCTGTGGTGTTGGAGAAGACTCTTGCGAGTCCCTTGGACTGTAAGGAGATCAAACCAGTCAATTCTAAAGGAAATCAACTCTGAATATTCATTAGAAGGACTAATGCTGAAGCTGAAGCTCCAATACTTTGGCCACTTGATGCGAAGAGCCAATTCATTAGAAAAGACCTGGATGCTGGGAAAGATTGAGGGCAGGACAAGGGGCTAACAGAAGATGAGATGGTTGGATGGCATCACTGACTCAATGGACATGAGTTTGAGCAAGCTCCAGGAGATGGTGAAGGACAGAGAAGCCTGGCATGCTGCAATTTATGGGGTTGCAAAAGTCAGACACGACTGAGCAACTGAACAAAAACAAATAATATATATATGTGTGTGTGTGAATATGTGTGTGTGTGTGTGTGTGTGTGTGTGTGTGTGTGTGTGTGTGTCAGTACCTCGGTCATTGGGCTGGGAAGATCCCCTGGAGACTGGAAAGGCTACCCATTCCAATATTTTGGCCTGGAGAATTCCATGGACTGTGTAGTCCATGGGCCTGCAAAGGGTTAGACATGACTGAGACCCCAGTTCAATTCCTGAGTCGGGGAATCAATTTTATATATATATATATATAAATGGAATATTATTCAGCCATGAGACAGAAGGAAATCCTGTCATTTGTGACAATATGGATGAAACTTGAGGACATTATGCTAAGTGAAATGCATCAAAAAGAGAAAGACAAATATTGTGTGACCTCACTTGTATGTGGAATCTAAAATAAAGTCAAACTCATAAAAGTAGAGTAAAACAGGTTCCCAGGAACTGGAGAGGTTGGGGCTGGGGTGAGAGGGGAAGGATGGTGGAATAGGGAGAGGGTTGTTCAAAGGGTACAAAGTTGCATCTGTATAGGATGAGTCAATTAGAGATCTAAGTAACAAACAGGCATGGTGACTGTACTTAATAATACTGTATAACACTGGAAATACCCTAAAAATATATAGCTTTCAGAAACACTTACCATGTCACGCCAAAAAGAAAAGGTAGCTCTGTGAAAGAAAATTTAATTAGCTTGACTGTAATCATCATTTTATTATGTATATCTATATCAAATCATCACATTGTATGCTTTAAATATATTTTTATTAAATTATGTAAGTTTAAAAAATTTAATATATAAATTTTAAGAATATTTTTTAAAAAGAGCATGAAATGGAATGCATACAAGAAGGATATGTGTTGATTCAATGGAACATTATAGAACAATACCAATAACAATTTTAAACCACATGAAATAATATGGAAGAACCTCACAAACAAAATGTTGAAGAAGGTAGACACAAAAGAGACTATAGCTTAGCATATCTCTCTAAACAGAGAAAGAAAAAAAAGCAGGCAAGGCTTTTGCACTAGAATAAGTTAGTGGTTATCCTTGGTGGAGAGAGGGATAACGAATAGAAAGGAGACAAGGGGGCTTCTGAGGTACTAATACTTAAAGTTTTGTGATTGAGGTACATCTGATTATATGGTGTACTTAGTTTGTGAAAATTCATTGAGCTGTGCACTTACGATACATGCACTTTTCTGTATATATTGTTGTCAATAAATGTTTAAAATAATTCTGATACTCCTAGAAGGGTGCCTTTAGGCAAGCTGCATTCTCTTTTTAAGAAAAATTTCTCAATGCAAAAATAGGTGTACTACTGTCTACACTCAAAATTTCTTGTGAGGATAAAATGAAATTAAACTATACAAATTGCCAAATACTTACCAAGTGTACAATAGAACCCTCCCTATAATTTTGAAGAATAAATATCTCTAGGAATGGTGATTCTTAAAGCTATTATCAGTAACCTGGGACATTAATTAACATCTTAATCCAAATAAATTGACAGCCATACACTCAGTATAGTGAGCACTGGTAAAAACCAAAAGCTATGGCCAGTTCCTACCTTCAAGGAAATACAGTTCCTACCTTCAAGAAACGTTCAGCATACTCATCAGCTTAAACCTACTATGTAGGAAAGTGACATGTGACTAAGAAAAAAGGGGTACTAGAAAAGAAGAAAGTGCTGTTTGGGAAGCTTTCAGTCACAAATAGATTAAAACAACTTAAACTAATAAATTATGTAATAAATCCCTGTGTTAACTCAGCAGCTTAATGACTTCTTTGGGGATCCACCAAAGTCCTTTTTATATTTTAGTGTGTAATTACCCATGTGTCTGTTTTGTCTTTGAGCCAGTCCTCTGCATTGCTATAAGAAAGCTGGATGGTTCAAGGTATTGCATCTAGGCATGGTGAAGTCCAAGAAATCTTCCAGTTAGGAATAAGAAGGAAATATAACTATTGGGTAGCAACCAGTAGTCTTAGCTATAGGGTTCTACAATGCTGAGGGCAAGGAGGAAAGTCACAATTAAAATTTAGCCCTTTGAATCATTGGAATAATTAGTAATGTTGTTCTTGTGAGGTGCTTCTAGTTGTAGGGTAACTTATCTTGAAAAAAATGTCTTTTTAATGCTGGCCTGTTACTACCATCACTACCTGTTGCTTAGGAAAGGTTAGAGGAGGCCTAAGTCAAGTTTACTGGTCAGTTTTGTCTTTATAGCCCTGGTCTATGAAGGTAGATATGCTTCGGATTGTTGGTCACTTCTCTCAACCTGAGTCCATACATATTGTAATGAATAGCAAGAAACCATTTTTTTTAATACTTTATTCTACATTACAATACTGTATTTGTTTTGCCATACATTGACATGAATCAGCCACAAGTGTACACGATCTCCCAATGCCAAAGCCCCCTCCCACCTCCCACCCCATATCATCTCCCTGGATCATCCCGTGCACCAGCCCCAAGCATCCTGTATCCTGTATTGAACATAGACTGGCACTTCGTTTCTTACATGATAGTATACCTGTTTCAATGCCATTCTCCCAAATCATCCCACCCTCTCCCTCTCCCTCAGAGGCCAAAAGTCCGTTCTATACCTCTGTGTCTCTTTTGTTGTCTCACATAGAGGGTCATCATTACTATCTTTCTAAATTCCATATATATGTGTCAGTATACTGTATTGGTGTTTTTCCTTCTGGCTTACTTCACTCTGTATAGTCGGCTCCAGTTTCATCCATCTCATTAGAACTGAGTCAAATTTATTCTTTTAAGGGCTGAGTAGTACTCCATTGTGTATATGTACCACTGCTTTCTTATCCATTCATCTGCTGATGGACATCTAGGTTGCCTCCATGTCCTGGCTATTATAAACAGTGCTGCAATGAACATTGGGGTACATGTGTCTCCTTCAATTCTGGTTTCCTCGGTGTGTATGCCCAGCAGGGGGATTGCTGGGTCATAAGGCAGTTCTATTTGCAATTTTTAAGGAATCTCCACACTGTTTTCCATAGTGGCTGTACTAGTTTGCATTCCCACCAGCAGTGTAAGAGGGTTCCCTTTTCTCCACATCCTCTCCAGCATTTATTGCTTGTAGACTTTTGGATCGCAGCCATTCTGATTGGTGTGAAATGGTACCTCATTGTGGTTTTGATTTGCATTTCTCTGATAATGAGTGATGTTGAGTATCTTTCCAGTGTTTATTAGCCATCCGTATGTCTTCTTTGGAGAAATGCCTATTTAGTTCTTTGGCCCATTTTTTGATTGGTTCGTTTATTTTTCTGGAATTGAGCTGCGTAAGTTGCTTGTATATCTTTGAGATTAGTTGTTTGTCAGTTGTTTCATTTGCTATTGTTTTCTCCCATTCAGAAGGCTAACTTTTCACCTTGCTTATAGTTTCCTTTGTTGTGCAGAAGCTTTTAATTTTAATTAGATCCCATTTGTTTATTTTTGCTTTTATTTCCAGTATACTGGGAGGTGGATCATAGAGGATCCTGCTGTGATTTATGTCGGAGAGTGTTTTGCCTATGTTCTCCTCTAGGAGTTTTATAGTTTCTGGTCTTACATTTAGATCTTTAACCCATTTTGATTTTATTTTTGTGTATGGTGTTAGAAAGGGGTCTAGTTTCATTCTTTTACAAGTGGTTGACCAGTTTTCCCAGCACCACCTGTTAAAGAGACTGTCTTTACTCCATTGTATAGTCTTGCCTCCTTTGTCGAAGATAACGTGTCCATAGGTGTGTGGATTTATCTCAGGGCTTTCTATTTTGTTCCATTGATCTATATTTCTGTCTTTGTGCCAGTACCATACTGTCTTGATGACTGTGGCTTTGTAGTAGAGCCTGAAGTCAGGCAAGTTGATTCCTCCAGTTCCATTCTTCTTTCTCAAGATTGCTTTTGCTATTCGAGGTTTTTTGTATTTCCATACAAATCTTGCGATTATTTGATCTAGTTCTGTGAAAAATCCTGCTGGTAGCTTGATAGGAATTGCATTGAATCTGTAGATTGCTTTGGGTAGTATATTCATTTTCACTGTATTGACTCTTCCAACCCATGAACATGGTATATTTCTCCATCTATTAGTGTCCTCTTTGATTTCTTTCATCAGTGTTTTATAGTTTTCGATATATAGGTCTTTAGTTTCTTTAGGTAGGTATATTCCTAAGTATTTTATTATTTTCGTTGTAATGGTGAATGGAATTGTTTCCTTAACTTCTTTTTCTACTTTCTCATTATTAGTGTATAGGAATGCAAGGGATTTCTGAGTGTTGATTTTATATCCTGCAACTTTACTATATTCATCGATTAGCTCTAGTAGTTTTCTAGTTGAGTCTTTAGGATTTTCTATGTAGAGGATCATGTCATCTGCAAACAGTGAGAGTTTTACTTCTTCTTTTCCAATTTGGATTCCTTTTATTTCTTTTTCTGCTCTGATTGCTGTGGCCAAAACTTCCAGAACTATATTGAATAGTAGTGGTGAAAGTGGACACCCTTGTCTTCTTCCTCACTTTAGGGGAAAAGCTTTCAATTTTTCACCATTGAGGATAATGTTAGCTGTGGGTTTGTCATATATAGCTTTTATTATGTTGAGGTACGTTCCTTCTATTCCTGCTTTCTGGAGAGTTTTTATCATAAATGGATGTTGAATTTTGTCAAAGGCTTTTTCTGCATCTATTGAGATAATCATATGATTTTTGTTTTTCAATTTGTTAATGTGGTGAATTACATTGATTGATTTGCAGATATTGAAGAATCCTTGCATCCCTGGGATAAAGCCCACTTGGTCATGGTGTATGATCTTTGTGTTGCTGGATTCTGGTTGCTAGGATTTTGTTAAGGATTTTTGCATCTACGTTCATCAGTGATATTGGCCTGTAGTTTTCTTTTTTGTGGTGTCTTTGTCAGGTTTTGGTATTAGGGTGATGGTGGCCTCATAGAATGAGTTTGGAAGTTTACCTTCCTCTGCAATTTTCTGGAATAGTTTCAGTAAGATAGGTGTTAGCTCTTCTCGAAATTTTTGGTAGAATTCAGCTGTGAAGCTGTCTGGACCTGGGCTTTTGTTTGCCGGAAGATTTCTGATTACAGTTTCAATTTCCATGCTTGTGATGGGTCTGTTAAGATTTTCTATTTCTTCCTGGTTCAGTTTGGAAAGTTGTACTTTTCTAAGAATTTTCCATTTCTTCCAAGTTGTCCATTTTATTGGCATATAATTTCTGATAGTAGTCTCTTATGATTCTTTGTATTTCTGTGTTGTCTGTCGTGATCTCTCCATTTTCATTTCTAATTTTATTGATTTGATTTTTTTCTCTTTGTTTCTTGATGAGTCTGGCTAATGGTTTGTCAATTTTATTTATCCTTTCAAAGAACCAGCTTTTTGCTTTGTTGATTTTTGCTATGGTCTCTTTTGTTTCTTTTGCATTTATTTCTGCCCTAAATTTTAGGATTTCTTTCCTTCTACTAACTCTGGGGTTCTCTATTTCTTCCTTTTCTAGTTGCTTTAGATGTAGAGTTAGGTTATTTATTTGACTTTTTTCTTGTTTCTTGAGGTATGCCTGTATTGCTATGAACTTTCCTCTTAGGACTGCTTTTATAGTGTCCCACAGGTTCTGTGTAGTTGTGTTTTCATTTTCATGCGTTTTGATGCATAATTTGATTTCTTTTTGATTTCTTCTGTGATTTGTTGATTATTCAGAAGGGTGTTGTTCAGCCTCCAAATGTTGGAATTTTTAATAGTTTTCTCCTGTAATTGAGATCTAACCTTAGTGCATTATGGTCAGAGAAGATGCTTGGAATAATTTCAATTTTTTTGAATTTATCAAGGTTAGATTTATGACCCAGGATGTGATCTATCCTGGAAAAGGTTCCGTGTGCACTTGAGAAAAAAGTGAAATTCATTGTTTTGGGGTGAAATGTCCTATAGATATCAATTAGGTCTAACTGGTCTATTGTATCATTTAAAGTTTGTGTTTCTTTGTTAATTTTCTGTTTAGTTGATCTGTCCATAGGTGTGAGTGAGGTATTAAAGTCTCCCACTATTATTGAGTTATTATTAATTTCCCCTTTCATGCTTGTTAGCAATTGTCTTACATATTGCGGTGCTCCTATGTTGGGTGCATATATATTTATAATTGTTATATCTTCTTCTTGGATTGATCCTTTAATCATTATGTAGTGGCCTTCTTTGTCCCTTTTCACAGCCTTTGTTTTAAAGTCTATTTTATCGGATATGAGTATTGCTACTTCTGCTTTCTTTTGGTCTTTATTTGCATGGAATATCTTTTTATAGCCCTTCACTTTCAGTCTGTATGTGTCCGTTGTTTTGAGGTGGGTCTCTTGTAAGCAGCATATATAGGGATCTTGTTTTGTATCCATTCAGCCAGTCTTTGCCTTTTGGTTGGGGCATTCAACCCATTTACATTTAAGGTAACTATTGAGAAGTATGCTCCTGTTGCCATTTACTTTATTGTTTTGGGTTCGGGTTTATACGCCCTTTTGCGTTTCCTGTCTAAAGTCTATTCTTTAGTATTTGTTGGAGAGCTGGTTTGGTGGTGCTGAATTCTCTCAGCTTTTGCTTGTCTGGAAAGCTTTTGATTTCTCCTTCATATTTGAATGAGATCCTTGCTAGGTACAGTAGTCTTGGCTGAAGGTTATTATCTTTCATCACTTTAAGTATGTCTTGCCATTCCCTCCTGGCCTGAAGAGTTTCTATTGAAAGATCTGCAGTTATTCTTATGGGGATCCCCTTGTGTGTTATTTGTTGTTTTTCCTTGCTGCTTTTAGTATTTGTTCTTTGTGTTTGGTCTTTGTTAGTTTGATTAAAATATGTCTTGGGGTGTTTCGCCTTGGGTTTATCCTGTTTGTCACTCTCTGGGTTTCTTGGACTTGGGTGATTATTTCCTTCCCCATTTTAGGGAATTTTTCAACTATTATCTCCTCAAGTATTTTCTCATGGTCTTTCTTTTTGTCTTCTTCTTCTGGGACTCCTATAATTCGAATGTTGGGGCGTTTCATATTGTCTTGGAGGTCTCTGAGGTTGTCCTCATTTCTTTTAATTCGTCTTTCTTTTTCCCTCGCTGATTCATTTATTTCTACCATTCTATTTTCTATTTCACTAATCCTATCTTCTGCCTCCAATATTCTACTATTTGTTGCCTCCAGAGTGTTTCTGATCTCATTTATTGCATTATTCATTATATGTTGGCTCTTTTTATTTCTTCTAGGTCCTTGTTAAACCTTTCTTGCATCTTCTCAATCCTTGACCCCAGGCTATTTATCTGTGATTCCATTTTGATTTCAAGATTTTGGATCATTTTCACTATCAGTATTTGGAATTCTTTCTCAGGTAGATTCCCTATCTCTTCCTCTTTTGTTTGGTTTGGTGGGCATGTCTCCTGTTCCTTTACCTGCTGGGTATTCCTCTGTCTCTTCATCTTGGTTATATTGCTGCGTTTGGGGTGGCCTTTCTATATTCTGGGAATTTGTGGAATTCTCTTTCTTATAGAGCTTCCTCTCTGTGTTTGGGGTTATATCAGTGGCTTGTCAAAGTTTCTTGATTAGGGAGGCTTGTGTTGGAGTTCTGATGGGTGGAGGTGGATGTCCTCTCTCTGGAGTGCTGTGAAGTGTCTAGTAATGAGTTATGAGACGTCAATGGTTTTGGAGTATTTTGAGCTGCCTGTGTATTGAAGCTCAGGGGCTTGTTCTTGTGTTGCTGGATAATTTGTGTGGTATGTCTTGCTCTGGAACTTGTTGGCCCTTGGGTGGTGCTCAATTTCAGTGTAGGTATGAAGGCGTTTGATGAGCTCCTATTGGATAATGTTCTCTGTATTCAGGAATTCTCTGATGATCTCAGGATTTGGACTTAAGCCTCCTGATTCTGGTTTTCAGATTTACTTTTACAATAGCCTCATGATTTCTCCATCTATACAGCACTAATGTTAAAACATCCAGGTTAAAGATGATAGGTTTCTCCACCTTGAGGGTCACCCTTAGAGGATACTGAGTTACTTGGAGGAGAGAATAGGGAGGGGGTAGTTAGAGGTGAGTGGAATGGGATGAGGTGGACTCAAAAGAGGAAAGAGCAAGCTAGCCCTTAACCACTTTCTTGTGTGTGCTCCAAAGTCTGGACCTCTCAGAGGTGGTCACAGAGTTATACATGGAAGAGGAGAGGGAGGAAGTAGATAGAGGTGGACAGGAGGATAAAAGAGGGAGATGCAAAGGAGGGATACAGATCCAGCCAGTAACCATTTCCCTCAGAGTTCTCCACCTTCTGGAACACACAGAGATTCATAGAGTTGGGTAGAGAAGAGGAGGGGGAGGGAGGGAGACAGAAGCCACCTGGTGGAGAAAAAAGAGAGTCCAGAGGAGGAGAGAGTGGTCAAGCCAGTAGTCTCGCACTCATGTAAAATTGGGTACTGAAGATTAGGTTTTTAAAAGTACAAAATTGGCAACAAATACCAAAATGCCGAGATTAAAAATCTGGAGTAGAGATTGGATTTTCAAAGATGAAATATTAAAGAAAAGAAGAAGAAGGAGAAAAAATTTTAAAAAAATAGAAAAAAAGACTCCAGAATTATTAAAAGACAACAACTTCCACCACCAAAAGGACTATATATGGTGTTTGCTTTAAAGATAGGGTGTTGTGTTTTTTTTGAAAAGTAATATTAGGTTATAAAAATAATAAATAGAAATATAGAGGACTTAAAATTTTAAGCAAGTTTAGAAAAAAAGATGAAAAGAAAAGAAAAAAACAAATTTTTTTCAAAAAATTTTAAAAGAAAAAAATTCTTAAAAAAAAAAAATCACGCTTCCACATCAACCCCCCAAAAAAATTTGATCATAAAAGTAGTAAAGGTATATCTAGCACTTTCTCTGTCGTTGTGGGCTGTGTGGGGTCGCTACCAAGGTAGTTCCCTCTGTTTGACTTCCTCTGTTTGCTGGTCTCTTCTGTGTCTGATTTCCATCTTGACACAGGGAGGGTGGTGGTGGACACTGCATTGGGCTTGCCCCTTCTCGCAGTGCACACCGCTCAGGCTGTCCATCTGGGGCCTGCCCTAGGCTTCATGCACCTCCCTGATCTAAGCCACTCAGGTTTGGCGCTCAGGAAGCCCTCTGAGGCTCAGATTTGGTTGAGCCTGGGCTTTGTTCCCTTCCCAGGTCCGAGTAGCTAGGGAGTTTGGCGCGTGCAATTGCTGTGACTTCTGGCCTTTCCAGGTTGCTCAATTTTCTGGGAGTACCGCTGAGGCTCTTTCTTAGGTGGAAGATGACTGTTCAGAGCCCCCAGAAGTCTTAATTAGCAAAGAAACCTGCTTGCAATTTGGTAGGTAATGTCTCTCTTGAGCTGCGATTGCCCCCTTCTAGCACTTAAGGCTCTGGCTGCCTGTCGCCGGAGGGGGATTGTCTGCAGCCAGCTATTTCCGATCCATCCTTTGTTCTATGCGCGGGCCTATCAGTGTCCTATGTTCGAGCATTTCACATGTTAGCTATCCCACATTCTGGTTTGCTAGTCCAAGATAGTTCATTCTAGCCACGCGTGGACCCGATTCTGGCCCTGTTATGACCCGATTCTCGAGGAAAGCCGTGCAGCCTACATCTCCCGTGGCCCAATTCTTAGAAAGCACTGTCGCTGGTACCTCGCGCTCCTCCTGCCCAACCCCCACTGCTACTGTCGGATGTTGGCGTTTGCTCTGCTTATCCGCTGGGGGTTTTACTGTTGAATTCATAATCTGTTGGTTTTAATTATTTATTTATTCTTCCTTCCTGTTATGTTGCCCTCTGTGCTTCCAGGGTTCACCCCAGACACGGTTGTGAGAATGTTTCCTGATGTTAGGAAACTTCTGTTTTTAAGAGTCTCTTCCCGGGACAGGATTCCCTTCCCGGGACGGGGCTCCCTCCCTACCTCCTTTGTCTCTATTTTCATCTCTTATATTTATTCCTACCCGGTTTTGAAGCCAATGATCTGCTTTGCTGGATGCCTGATGTCCTCTGCCAGCAATCGGAAGTTGTTTTGTGGAATTTACTCAGCGTTGAAATGTTCTTTTGATGAAGTAGTGAGGGAGAAAGTGTCCTCCCCATCCTATTCCTCCGCCATATTTTCTCTCCCCTCAAGAAACCATTTCTGAATATAGTCAAACAGAGAGACGAAATTTCAGCCAAGTACAACACTACAAAATGTGCCTATGCTGCCTTAAGGCAAAGCTAAGCAATGGGATCTCCTTATTAACATTAGGCCTGCAAAGTGATTTATTAAAATTACTGAATCAAGTTAAGAACCAGGAGGCAGAAACATAGTTAAATGGATGCCAAGTACATCTCAAATACTCATGCCAGTCAGTCACTCAAATTTCCTGCCTCCTTCACCTCATCTTAGCTGCCAACAATATTTCCAATGGCCATATGCATATACACCCAGTCATATTGCACAATATGAAGGGATTCCTTTTGTTAGTAGTGGTTGTTTGTTGTGTTCTCTGACCCCCTCACTTAAACTTAGGAAAAAATCTAGAATCACCAGGTCTGAATTTCTTCACCTCCACAACTGCATTAATCATATGGATAGGAATTTCATTTATTTCTTTTGCCCAGTCCACCTTCCAAGGGAGAAGAGAATGGGTTAGAAGCCACAACTCAGTTAGGAAAGAAAAAATAAATATATAATAATGTATAAATTCTGTACTTAGTTGAAAATCTTATTCAAAATCAAGATAACGCCATTAATGAATGGAAGCTTTTGAAATGCGGTGTTGGAGAAGACTCTTGAGAGTCCCTTTGGACTGCAAGGAGATCAAATCAGTCAATCCTAAAGGAAATTGGTCCTGAACATTCATTGGAAGGACTGATGCTAAAGCTGAAACTCCAGTACTTTGGCCACCTCATGTGAAGAACTGACTCCTTGGAAAAGACCTTTGTTGCTGGGAAAGATTGAAGGCAGGAGGAGAAGAGGCTGACAGAGGATAAGATGGTTGGACAGCATCACTGACTTGAGGACATGAGTTTGAGCAAGCTCTGGGAGTTGGTGATGGACAGGGAAGCCTAGTGTGCTGCAGTCCATAGGGTTGCAAAGAGTCAGACATTACTGAGCAACTCAGCTGAAAGGCAAATTCTGTAGATCTCTTTCCTTCTTTCTGGAGAAAGTTAGAAGCGGGCAGAGAAAATAGAGGATGGGGAAAATAAGAAGCTATCTGTTACATGTAGAAACACTGGGGTAGTTTCCTAGTGGCTCAGTGGTAAAGAATCTGCCTGTGAGTGCAGAAGTTGCAGGTTCAATCCCTGATGGGGGAGATCCCCTGGAGAAGGGAATGGTTACCCATGCCAGTATTCTCGCCTGAAGAATCCAATGGACAGAGAAGCCTGGCAGGCTACAGTCCATGAGGTTGCAAAGAGTCAGACACGACATAAGAGACTGAGCATGTACCCATGCACAGGAACACTAGGACACCTGGATCAAAAGCCATATTTCTACGCTGGTCACATTGTTCTTTGAATACATATTTCCACCTATTCTAACCAGATCATCTCCTACCTTACTTAACATTGTCCACCAAGCTCTTGTGTCTGTGATAAACGTGAGGAAGACAATTTTTCATGGTACATATTAGGCTATTGTAGGGGAGGAATATTCTAGGTAGATCAGTCATTGCCTGAAAAATCCAAATCTTCTTCTAAGTTAAATTATTCCACAACTAGATCATACTCTTTAGACATTCATGTTTTGAACTACAGAACTTTTTTCCAGTTATGGATGACTGACCAATTGGTAGAAAAAAATGACCCTAAGATAGCCAGTATATAACTGGCCACTGACATTTGTGGCCCAACTGGAAAAGACGGACCAATCAGACAAATTATTTTTTCAGTAACTTAAACAGAGCCAATAGAATCTGCTGGTTGAAATAGAAAGGAAAAAAACATACGAGGTGTAACTAGTCACATTAATACTAGAGTAAAACTACATGAGTTGTTCTCACTGAAGTCTTTAAAACCACACAAAGAGAGAATCACCCTCCTGCTCCATTCTCCATGTGGCATGACATTCTTTCCTAGTTCCTTCATTCAAGCAAAAAGCATATTTTGACAACTGCTATGTACTAAGCATAATAGTAAGCTCTGAAGATGTAATACTGACCATGACAAATGTGATCACTGCTCTTACAGAACTTGCAGTGCAGTGGTGAAAATACACACTGAATGAGAAGATGAATAGGAAGCTGCGGGAGTATGTAACAGGGACATTTAACCTAGCTTTTTAATAGTGAGGGATCATCTATCTCCATGTTTCAAAATTCTTCACATCGTTCAAGCCTTCACTGATAACCCCAGTTAGAAATAAACACACTCTCTTCTGAACCTAATGATCCCACTTCTATCATAGTACTTGCTTCATCCCATCCTAGCTTTTACTGTATTATTTTCAGGTCTCATCCTTTACTGATCTCTAAACTCTTTGAGGAAAGTAACAATGTCTCATTCATCTTTGTATTCCTCCAGCACCTAGAACAGTACTTTATATTCAGCAGGTTTTCAGAAATGAAGTTCAGAAAGCCCTCCAGTGTAATGGTCTCTAAAGAAGTCATGAAACAAGGAAAATTTCTCTAATGATAAATTTTTTTCATTATTATAGTTTTCTTTCTGTGGGAGTCATTTCCAAATCCATAGCATTCAAGTAAAAAACAAACTGTTTGCCTTGAGTCCCAAGAGATAAATCAGTGATGCTTTAAACTATTGCTAGTTGAAACAAAGAGATCAAACCAGTCAATCCTAAAGGAAATCAACCCCAAATATTCTTTGGAAGGACTGATGCTAAAGCTGAAGCTTCAATACTCTGGCCATCTTATGCGAAGAACTGACTCATTAGAAAATACCCTGATGCTAGGAAAGATGGAAGGCAAAAGGAGAAGGGGGCAGCAGAGGATGAGATTGTTAGATGGCATCACCAACTCAATGGACATGAACAAACTGGGAAATAATGAAGGACAGGGAAACCTGGCCTGCTGCAGGACATGCTTCAAAGAGTCAGAAAAAAACTTAAGTGACTGAACAATAACAATAATTGAAAGAGTAAGGGAAGAGATATGTTTCTAAATACATGAAGTCCAGAAGGAAAAGCTGATCCACAAAAGAAGGGCCTCTGGAGGGAGAATGAATTGATTAGTTATTATTGTGGTTGCAAGTAACAGAAACTAACTAAAACTGACCTGGAAATATACTGTAAATGAAATACTACTGGTGCTCAGTATGGGCTCAAGGGAAATCGGAATCAGAAATTCAAATGCTATTAGGATTTATTCTTTGGCTTCTCTCAACATACCAGTATCATTCTTTCTTATAAACTTGCCTTTGCTCCTCAGACTCCATTTTAACCTGGGTTATATCTGTAAAGACCCTATTTCCAAATAAAGTAACTCCCCAGGGTTATCAGGGATATCCGGGGTTGGGAAGGGGTTAGGACTTGAACATATATTTAAGGAGGGCACAATTCAACCCAGTACATGTACTCATGGAGATTCAAGCTCATGTCTCAGTCCTGAGTCCAAATTCTATTGAAATAAACTCATTGATTGTGGTATAGATGCTCACCACTTGTTCAACCACATTTAAAAGGGAATATGGCCACACTTAATCAACATAGTAATTCCTGCTATAGTCATGTGGACAGTGGTTAGGAAAATCCCTAGATATGGAAAAACAGGTAATAAATTCCCTAGATATCCACTTTCCAGAAGAAAGAACAATCTAATTACAAATCTATGTTAGCAAGTTTTATGGGAATAAGGACCCAATATCTCAGTCAAAGAGCCTCCTCAAAGTATTTGATGGACCGATTTCCTGTTTCTCATGAAAGTCTCACAAAATTGATCAGGTTCCTAACTTTTTAAAAATCTCTGGTATCCTTGGGTAAAAAATAGTAAGTAGCTCTGGCTACACTGTTGAGAACAAACAACGGAAAAAGGAAGGAAACAAAAGAAAAATAGTTTAACTTATTGAAATAATCAAGACAAGAAATAATCAGAATGGTAATGGTAGACTTGATGAGATGTTATCAAATTCTGTATAATTTTAAAAGCAGAGATGACAAGATTTGCTAATGTGAAATGTGAAAGAAAAGAATCAAGGATGAGTCCAAGGTTTTTGACCTATGCAACTGGAGTTTTGGCATTGCCATTTACTAAGATGAGTCAGCGGAGAAGGCAATGGCACCCCATTCCGGTACTCTTGCCTGGAAAATCCCATGGGCGAAGGAGCCTGGTAGGCTGCAGTCTATGGGGATCGCTAAGAGTCAGACATAACTGAGTGGCTTCAGTTTCACATTTCACTTTCATGAATTGGAAAAGAAATGGCAACCCACTCCAGTGTTCTTGCCTGGAGAATCCCAGGGATGGGAAAGCGTGGTGGGCTGCCATCTATGGGGTCGCACAGAGTCAGACACGACTGAAGTGACTTAGCAGCAGCAGCAGCAGCAGGATGAGTCAGATTACAGTTAAAACTGATTTTGGAAACTGATTAGGGAGTGATGCTTTAGGCATGTTATATTTGAGAAGCTAATCATATATTCAAGTAAAAATATGCTTAAAGCAGTTAGTCACAGATGGTCCAGGTTAAAGAAAGAGGGTAAGTTAGTTGGAAAGTTATCAGCTTAAAAGCTCATCAAGTCATCAGACCAAAAGAGATCACAGAATGATCAAACATAAAGAGAACAAAGAAGTGAGCCTCAGGGCACTAACAATAGCCTTATTAATTGATTATTATTCCCATTTTACTCATAAGGAAAAAAGAGTCAAATATGGTAAATAACTCACGATCACACAGTTAGTAAGCTAAAGAGCCAAATACCAAACAAGGACTGCGTAAGGCCATTATACCACACTATATATGGTGGCAAAACAGCTCTAAAATCTAGCAATGAGAGTAGTAATCTTAGTTATACATTCCCAAAGACTCTCTAGGTCACTACAATCCAACTACTTTTCTGACACCAAGTGATCCCTGGGGAGTTTATAAAAATAATCATTTGAGGCCCCACTCCCTAAGTTTATGCTGTAACAAGAAGGATCTCATAGCCAGGTTTGGGACAGCTCATTTGAAAGACATCAGATAAAAATGTGTGAACCAAATGGGCAAATGAAATATGCACACTTTCTTGAAGCTTGATGCAGAGACACCATCAACTCTCAGCTGAACAAGCACACAGAACTGATGGGGAGGGAGGACCACTCTAGACACCACACCAGTCCCCGAGAAAGGATGTAGCTTCTCAAGAAATACTTATCTTGCAGCTCATCCACACAGAGAACTATTCTTCTGCTAATGCTACCTAAAATTAAATGACCTTTATGATCATCACAGGTGCCTCCTATTCAGTGGATTGTCAGTAGTTCACAGCCTTGCACACACCTAGGTATAATCAGAGTTGTTTTATAAAATACATATTTCTAAGCTCGGACTTTCCTGGTAGCTCAGACAGTAAAGCGTTTGTCTACAATGCGGGAGACCTGGGTTCGATCCCTGGATAGGGAAGATTCCCTGGAGAAGGAAACGGCAATCCACTAGAGTACTCTTGCCTAGAAAATCCCATGGACAGAGGAGCTTGGTGCAGGCTACTGTCCATGGGGTCTCAAAGAGTCGGGCATGACTGAGCGACTTCACTTCACTTCACCCAAATCCAATGATTTGAAACCTCAAACATCCAGGAATCTGTCTTTCACAAGCTTCCTAGAAGATTCTCATGAACTCAGTCCAGAATCAGTTTATGAACCCATATATTAGAACCATTGCTATTGAGAATTAAAGCCCTTATGTCCCTTTGCCTGTCCTCATATTAAGCTAGGAATCCCTCATTGACTGGTGCACAAATGCTTTAAGTCTTTTGGGACATAGATGCGGACTAATCTTACATTGTTCAAAATGGTAACCACTAGCCACATGTGGCCACTGCTGCTGCTGCTTCTAAGTCTCTTAAGTCGTGTTCGACTCTGTGCGATCCCATAGACGGCAGCCCATCAGGCTACCCCGTCCCTGGGATTCTCCCGGCAACAACACTGGAGTGGGTTGCCATTTCCTTCTCCAATGCATGAAAGTGAAACGTGAAAGTGAAGTCAATCAGTCGTGTCCGACTCTTCGCGACCCCATGGACGGCAGCCCACCAGGCTCTTCCGCCCATGGGATTTTCCAGGCAAGAGTACTGGAGTGAGGTGCCATTAGGCACTTGAAATGTGGCTAGTCCAAATTTAAATGTGCTGTGTGACTGTATGTCACACTGAATTTTAAAGACTTAGTTAAAAAAAAAAAGTTAAAAAGGATGCAAACTTACCTCATTAACAACTTTATATCTACTATATGTTGAAGTAGTATTTTGGATTAAATAAAATATGTGATTAAAGTTAATATCTGTTTAATTTTACTCTTTTCAGTTTATTGATACTTTCTAAAATGCATTATTTTAATTATTACTTACATGTACCCTTCTTGATTTTCTCATTGTTAATCACAGTCCTATATTCTGAATGCCCATAGTCCATTGCCCATAACTCTATGAAAGACTTGTCATAAGATATTCCGATTATCTTTCTACATATTATCTTTCTACATTCTCTCTCTACCACCAGACTGTGAGCAGCTCAAGGACATGGCACCAGCCTTGTTTACCTGTCTCCTTTGGACCTAACACAATGCATGGCACCCGACAGATGTTCATGAACAGCTAATTTCTTTGCCTGCCTTGCCCAGAGCCTCACAGATTGTTAATTGCAGAGTGCAGCCTCTAACTCAGGTTGCTTGACTTCTGCTCTAATATGCTATCTACGACATCCCACTGCCTTACACCCTTTCTCTAAAGATTTGCACAAGAAGCAAATTGAAGTAAAACTCAAATCAGTCTAATTTACTACTCATTAGCAGTTTTTATGAAGACTGGTTATAGAAGAGATTGAAACCCAAAGCTAATGTGACACTTTGAATTATCTCAAGTTGTCACTTTTCCATGCTGTGCTTCACTCTCATTAGGAAAAGTAATCAAGATCTGGGCCTATTATTATACTGTGTCCCTCCCTGTTATTAAAGCTTAGCACTCAGAGGTGTCTAATGCTCATGTTGATGCTATACTTTTCTTACTGGCACAAAAAGTTGTCTATTTATTTTTCCCCTGATTAATGTTTTGGAATTTTCTCCTTTTTCAGACTACTTCTCAGCTTGCCAATTAGAACACATATTAATTTTCTCCAAAAGCACCTGCTTCATAACATGATAGGTACATTCAGGTTCTTTATAGTGGAGAAACAGGCAAGAGCAGGTAAATGAGCATATATACACAGTGCAATGTCAAGGGTCAGAGTTCAGTTATGTGTAGCCAGAAACCTGAATTCATCCTATGTCCTATGTAAGTGAGAATCATCCAAAATTGCATATGATCCTGCAAGAGGAGTACCATGCTTAGTCAGTAGGAATAATCATTTCACCATGCCACCCCAGAGGTACTGCCAGCCCTGGCCAGCACCAATCATGTGAGAGCGAAAATTAAATGTTTCAAGGGAAACACCTAAAGGAGGAGGGTGTCCCTGAGGGACTAAGGTGGCACTGGCTATAACAGACTGAATTTAGGGATAAAGGATTTTAACATGTCCCTCAAGCATAGACTAGAGAGGAAATACTATTCTTAAGGAAAGCTATAACGCAGTAGAAAGGAATTCCACAGCCCATTCCAGGTGACGGCGCTTGTGTAGCTATGTCCTACTTAACACCTTGTGGGTGCATTCTAGGCTATGTCTTTTAATATTCAGATAAACATAACTCAACCCAGCTTTCCACCAGAAGGATGTCCTAAAAGGCTCCCTTGGTTATCCCTCCAGGGTTTACTTATGTATTTCAGGTTTGGTCCCTCTTGTTTTACCTGTGTAATAAATATACTGGCATATCTACTTGAGTGCTCAAAGCTGGTTTGGAGACCTAAAGGTTTTTTGTCCTAAAAACACCTTAGGCCCTCATGAAATTTGCACACTCCCACTCCAGTGACCTCCAGAGTCCTAAAGGTAGGGCTGTCCTTACCAAATAAAAAATACACCTTATTTTACATTATATTCCATTATTATTCCATATACTCAGCTTGATTAAAGTATATGTGTATGTTAATTGCTCAGTCGTGTCTAATTCTTTGCAACCCCATGAACTGTAGCCTGCTAGGCTCCTCTGTCCATGGAACTGTCCAGACAAAAATACTGGATTGGATTACCATTTCCTGCCCCAATGATCTCCTCAATGCAGGGATCAAACTTGAGTCTCCTGCATAGCAAGCAGATTCTTTACCATCTGAAAGTCCACAGTGTTAGCCAAGTATTGATAACACGAAGTAATGGTGCCTAAGTTTGTCCGTGTCACCTTTTTTTTTCACTTCTAGTGATATGGTATAGCACAAAAAGCATGAATTCTGAGCTGTTTAGAACAGGGCTCAAACCCTGCCTTCATGATTTATTAACTGGGAAACATTAGTAAGTTATTTCATCTCTTAGGTTTTAGATTTTCTTTTCTGTAAAATAGGGTTAATAACATCTGCCTAGTAGGATAATTGTGAAGGCTAACTAGGATAATGTATGTGAAAGTGAAAGTGAAGTTGCTCAGTCATGTCTAACTCTTTGCAAACCTGTTGACTGTAGCCTACCAGGCTCCTCCCTCCATGGGATTCTCCAGGCAAGAATACTGGAGTGGGTTGCCATTTCCTTCTATGTGAGGTCCTTGCTAAATAACAGGCACCAGTATTCATTAGTAAACTGCCCTCCTACCTTCCTCATTCAGTGGCTTCGGGGCCCCTGATCCTAGCACGGGGTGCTCCTGATTAATGTGGTGTCCTGGCTCCAGAAAAGTCCATGCTCATTTCCAAATTCATAGTCCTCCTTTCCCAAGGAATTTACAGCTTTACAATTCCAAGAGAATTCTCTGTTAATGGCAATGGCAGGAATAAAAGGTTAATTCAGAGAATAACCAGATTCTAACCTAGACTAGGAACAAGGTCTGGCTTCACCACTAACAGGTAGACAGGCAGGAATAGAAAAAAGGCACCACATTCTACAGTCACCACATCCTGCTTTTACACAGCTTTCTCTACTGTCTTCACATCATAGTCTTACGCATAAGTGAAAGTGAAAAGTGAAAGTATCAGTTGCTCAATCATGTCTAACTCTTTTGGACCCCATGGACTGTAGTCCACCAGGCTCCCTCTGTCCATGGAATTCTCCAGGCAAAAATATGGATAATATTGTCATTTCCTTCTCCAGGGGAACTTTCTGACCCAGGGATCAAACCAAGGTCTCCTGCATTGCAGGTAGATTCTTTACCATCTGAGTCACCAAGAAGCCTTATACGTAAAGCTACCTCAGAAACAGTGTCAAGCTTTTTCCGAAAGTTTACAAAGCAAACATTCCTATTCCATGGAAAATTGTTGCTATACTTTAAAAATATAGACTCTGACCTGCCAATATTGGCTAAATCTTATTGCAGATTGACACTGTGTGTATATAATCAAATATTTTGACCAGAACTAAGATTTTGTGCATATAGCTTAGTTCACTCAGAGAATTTCAAGATAAATGAATATCTCAGTGGTTAAAAAGAGTCAGAAAGATAATAAATACAGTGTTTGCATACAGAAATAACTTCAAAAGAAAGCTAAGGTTTTGAAATGTAATTCTTTCCTCTAAACTGGGTAAATATTTAATATCTTAATTTGCTTGTCATTGGCTAAACACCTGTGTGATTGTGTGTCTGTGTATGTGTGTAACCTCTAATTTAAAGCAGGCCTTTAGTCTGTATAAGAGTTCTAAACAAAATTAATCATCATGGAAGATGATGAAACGAAGAATTTTAGGTTTCTTTCCAAATATATCAATTCTCCTTATAATCGTGCATTTCTTATTTCCATAGCATGTATTCATTCATTAATTCAATAAATATTGTGCACTTACTATCTCAGAAACTTAAACAGTTCTCATGATGTTTATACCTTATGAGGAGGGAGAGATTTTTTTAAAGATGTCTAATATGATGTCAAGTAGTAAAATGTGTTAAGAAAAAGAATAAACTATATAAGGTAAGGGTATAAAGAGATGATGGAAGGTCTATTTCAGATAGGGTAACAAGAGGAGATCTTCCTGAGGAGGGGCATTTAACCAGACTTGAGACAAATGAGAGTTCAGTTAGTTATTTGGAGGAAGCCATTACAGTATGCAGGCCAAGAAGCAACAGTTAGAACCAGACATGAAACAACAGACTGCTGTATATTGTCACCCTGTTTATTTAACTTATTTACAGAGTGTATCATGTGAAATGCCAGGCTGAATGAATCACAAACTAGAATCAAGATTGCCAGGAGAAATATCAACAACCTCAGATATGCAGATGATACCACTCTAATGGCAGAAAGGGAAGAGGAACTAAACAGTCTTTGAGGAGGGTGAAAGAAGAGAGTGAAAAAGCTGGCTTAAAACTCAATGTTCAAAAAACTAAGTCCATGGCTTCTAGTCCCATCACTTAATGGCAAATAGATGGGGGAAAAGTGGAAGCAGTGATAGATTTTATTTTCTTGGGCTCCAAAATCACTGCGGATGGTGACTGCAGCCATGAAATGAGAAGATGCTTACTCCTTGAAAGGAAAGCTATGATAAACCTAGACAACATATTAAAAAGCAGAAACCACTTTGCTGACAAAGGTCCATCTAGTCAAAGGTATAGTTTTTCCAGTAGTCACATATGGATGTGAGAGTTGGACCACAAAAAGGCTGAGCACCAAAGAACTGATGCTTTCTAATTGTGGTGAAAGAGATGATTCTTGAAAGTACCTTGAACTGCAAGGAAATCAAATCAATCCTAGAGGAAATCAGTCCTGAATATTCACTGGAAGGACAGAGGCTGAAGCTGAAAACTCCAATTCTTTGGCCACCTGATGAGAAGAGCTGACTCATTTGAAAAGACACTGCCGCTGGTAAAGACTGAGGTCAGAAGGAGAAGGGGAAGACAGAGGATGAGATGGTTATATAGCATCACTGACTAAATGGACATGAGTTTGAGCAAACTCAAGAATATAGTGAAGGACAGGGAAGCCTGGAGTACTGCCATCCAAGGGGTCGCAAAGAGTTGTACCCTACTTAGCAACTGAATGGCAACAAATCATCCTCATAGGTAACTGAAATTCTGAAGCTGGAGCATGGTGCTGAGGATCATTCAGGAGCTGTCATTGTTAAAGAGGAAACAAGGATATCCTAGCTATCAACCCCTCCTAGACTCTAGTGGTAAGGAGTCCTCAGCTCTTTCAGAAGGAGTCACCATGGCTTTTGATGCAGAAGAAACCCATACTCCTGGAGGCACAGAGGTATACGTAAAGGAGAGAAGGTAAAAGGTCATCCTGTGGACAGTGGATAATAGAAGGAGGGGACATACACATTAGGAAGCTTTTTAGCTGAGGTCAAATTTTATTAAACTTAAAAATTTTACTGGAAGGCAGTCCTGAACATGCAAATTATTATTTAGCTTTTTAATATATTTCCTAATATAGACATCTTTTAATTCCCAATATATCTCTAGGAATGTAAAAAGCCCCTAAATTACTATTCAAGGTTTTAAGTGAAAAAGATGAAAATACCATAAATGTATAAGCTGGAGAGAGTACTATGCCAATTTTTGCATGAAATTTATTTGCAAAAAGCAAATGTCAACTTTAAGATCTCAAAATGGAATATAAGATGATACTACTGTATTTAATTCATAATGGCATTTAAGAATGCTACAATGAGACACATTACAAAATTGCAAATGATTTCAGGTTCTGTCCATATGGATGGATCTTCCTAAGGTGTGTTAAGTGCTGAGAGTCAATAGGTTAAAACAAATACACTCTACATGACATTAATTCAAGTTAAAAGTTTTAAAACGGAAAGTGCTCTTCCACTAAATGTAATGTTGTTCCCTAACAAACTGCCAAATCATGCCCTTGTCAGGAAAAATAAGCAGAATAACAAAAGATGTGCCCCCAAGTGCCTGAGAGGCAAAGTGTAGCATATTAACTAAATCACATCTTTCAAACTGCTCTGTCCCTCCCTCCTGCTAAGCAGAATATGTGAGCAGCATCACTCCACGCAGTTTCTGTAGTCACACAACTCAGTAAAGGTACGATGCTACAACAGGAGGGCTCAGAAGCCTGCACACATGCATAACAAGAGGTCATGCCAGCTCTGCTCCTCTGAAGATACCAGAGATGCCTTCTAAATCTAACAAGATACAACCTGATCTAAGGCCCTGAACTCCTGAGAGTGAGAATTGATGGGATTAAGAAAGAGTACAGTGCTAAGACTTCTTGCTCATCTAATATCAATCATTCAAAAGCATTGTCCTTATATCAAATGCTCCTGGAGTACATTTCTTCCATTGCCATCATAGGATATTTCCCTTACTAGCTGGTCTTCTTTTTGATTCAAGCTACAAACACACACCTTCCTTAAAGACCCACTACTTCTCCAGCGTGGCAAGACCTCTTCCCCTCCCCCCATAGAAGGCAGATAAAAGTTATATCAAAACTGATGCCTGATCTTATTACAGGCATGTTTCCAGTGGAAGTTTCAAACTGCAGAGAGTTTCTCTAAGGAGGAAAGAAAGGAGTTTATTAATATTCATATTTAAGAAGGAATCCCAGGAAGGAACATTCTGGGTTTTATTTCTAGTAGTGAAAAATCCTTTAGAATGACTTTAGTCCACTCTAACAGGTCTACAGGAAGATTGCTTTTCTGGTGGCTGAGATAAGCATAAGCACGACCTTCCCTTGAGCCCCAAGCATAGAGAAATAGCTATGAGACCTGGTGAGGAGGAAGGCAGGCATGGGTAATGCAGAAGAATTTATATTAAGTCAGAACACCTATATTCTGGTTCTGTGCTGTGCTTAGTCACTCAGTCACATCCAACTCTTTGAGATCCCATAGATTGTAGCCTGCCAGGCTCCTCTGTCCATAGAGATTATCCAGGCAAGAATACTGGAGTGGGTCACCATGCCCTCCTCTAGGTGACCTTCCCAACTCAGAGATTGAACCCAGTTCTCCCATATTGCAGGCAGATTCTTTACCAAATGAGCCTCCAGAGAAGCCCAAGAATACTGGAATGAGTAGCCTATCCCTTCTTCAGCGGATCTTCCCAAACCAGGGACTGAACCAGGGTCTCCTGCATTGCAGGTGGATTCTTTACCAGTTGAGCTACGAGGGAAGCCCCACTCTGGTTCTACTATTAATCAACTATCTTCATTTGCCTTAATTAATATCTTATTTAATATCTGTGAGTCTCATTTACATTACCTGTAAGGCTAGGATGATAATGCCCAGTTTATAAAGGTGTTATATTGTTATTATTTCCACTCAACAGTTAGTGCCTCTGTTTTAAGTATAAGAATTTTTTTTAAAAGACAGGGACCTAGCACTGTAAAGCTTGTACTGTAGCCACAGTAAACATGGAAACAGATAACTGAGTAGCAAGATAATATATCACTTTGATAGATTCTGACAACTGAGTCCAGTTGGACACCATCGTTTATTATCTTATTTAAAAAAATCACCAGAGCATGATTACTCAACCAGAACTCATGAAGAAAAGAGATCTGATAAAAATTCTGAGTTGGTTGAGATGAAATCTGAAGTGATGACGTTTATTCATAATTCATTTAGATAATTTTTTCTGTAATCAAACAAAATGGATTTAAAAGGGAGATTAAGTGGAGTCTTAAGTCAAGATTCCCAGGAGTCAATTGTGAGGCAAGGAGTCCTGTGCAAGTGAATTACTGGGGAAATATTCCTAAGAGAAACCAATGAGGAAAAAGGGGAAGCAGTGTATAGAAGAGAAAGAAGTCAAGTAAGAGTTTAGACAAAGTCCCACAGAAATGGCTACAGCCTACACCTCGGGGTAGAGAGTCCTCTTGTCCCTTGACTGGAACTCCCTCACCATCCAATCACTGGCTAATAGTCGTTCTGGAGGGAAGTAATTCCTAAGCACCTCCAGCTCTCCGAGCTTTTCTGGGAAAAGTAGTCCCAGCTGTCTGAAGGTAGTTCACTGCAGAAGAATTACAGGTGCAGGATGAGGAAACTGAAGGCACACTGATGTATGGGGAAGGCCAAACAGAAGTGATAAAGGGATATGAGGGTTTCTGGGAACAACACTGACAAGGTCCAATAGAAGGTTCAACAGAAGTGGATTACAGAAATGCCAAGTTATATTTTTCACACCTGAGAATATGGTCTGAAGTATTACAGGAGTTGTAAACGCAAAGGGACTTCCCAAGTAGTGCTAAAGAATCCCCCTGCCAATGTAGGAGACATAAGAGACTCAGGTTCAATCCCTGGGTCAGGAAGATCCCCTGGAGGAGGACATGGCAACCCACTCCAGTATTCTTGCCTGGAGAATCCCATGGACAGAGGAGCCTGAGGCTACAGTCCATGGGGTTGTAAAGAGTTGAACACAACTGAAGTGACTTTGCATGAATACACATATAACTGCAATACATAAATATTATAATAGAGGTATGATTAGAGGATGACCCTGGAAGTTCCAAGTGATAATTCTATCTGAGAAGAATGGAAAGATTTTTTAACAGACTGCATGATATCTGTGAGAGGTCATCGGATTTATAGGAGTTTCCTGAAAGATGACTGAGTTTGGGGGTCAAAGTTTCATCTTGTGGGATAGTTGCTTCAGGTGGGGAAAAAAGTCATAAGTAAAATCATATCTAAAAATTAATAAGAATCAAGTCATAGAATCTAAATGAAATTTTATAAATAAAAGATTGGCTCTAAGACAACTATAAGAAGTGTTGGTAGCCAGGAGCCAGATGAAAATCAGGCACAAGAGTCCTAGCCTACCAGGGCTGTCGTGGGGTAACATGATGAGTAAGTGGTTAGAGAAACTTGGTAAGAACATCCGGAGGTCATGTCAGGGTCAGCTCTTGATGGATATGAAAAGAGCAAATGGCATTAGAGAAAGGAGAAAAGCTTGTGCAAAGTCATAAATGCCAGAAGTTGCTGTGACTTGAATTCAGAGGATGTGGCTGGAAGAGAGATGAGGCTGGAGAGGTCATATCCAACTAACTTGTCAAAGATCCAAAGCCATTCTGAAAAAATTTTCACTTTATCCAGTGACCAATTGATTTTTTTTTCCATTTTAGAAAGATTATTATATATGGGATGAGATGATTAGATGGCATCACTGCCATGATGGACATGAGTCTGAGTAGGCTCCGGGAGTTGGTGACAGACAGGGAACCCTGAGGTGCTGCAGTCCATGGGGTCGCAAAGAGCTGGACACGACTGACTGAACTGAACTGATTACATAGAGAATAAATTAGACTGAACACAGAGATAAACAAAATTGAAAGTTGTTGCAAAAGTCTAGGTGAGAGATAATATATCTTGTAATTAATATCATCCCCAAAGAGATTTTGTAAATCAGGGAAGGAGCCCAAAGAAAAACATGCCAGGTGTTTCTTAAAATATTTTTATCTCTTTGCATTCTATTTATGCATTGGTAACAGCTAAGGGAGAAAGCAGAAAAGCTCATCTTTTTACAAGACTCTGAAAAAGGCTTGACCCTAGAAGTATCTTTTTCTTGAAGGAGAACATTACTAAGACAAACTACGAACTGGGTTCTTTCTTAGCAAATAGAAGGCAGAAATCTAGCTCAAGAACAGGCTCAGGCTGGGGCTATTAGAGGAATAACAGTACTGAAATAATTAAAACATCTCAAGCTGCAGAGAATGCTAGCATGAGCTAATTGTACAATATTCAATAAATAACTTTTAGCAACTGCAAATTATTAGTGAGTTTTAAGACTGCAGAAAATTAACACCTACCTACAGTTGCTAAACTAATACAATAATAGTGAGATTAGACATCGGGGCAAGAGTAGAGCCCTCTGTAAGGCTAAAATCAAGAAAACTTGGTGCAAGATAGCACATGTGAAATGAGATAGGCTTGGAGTCCACCAATAGGTGTAGATATAGGAACTGAAGAACAATTTGGGGAAATTGAGGCAAATATAAAAATATTTTATAATTATTGAGTGTTTATTACATTTCACACACTACTAAGTACATTACATGTATTCATCCATTTAAACTTCACAAAAATCCAATGAGGTTGTTATTAAAACCTCCATTTCACATGCAAGAGAGCATGATACAGAGAAATCAAGCAACTTACTTCCAGTTACACATCCAGTAAGTGGCACAGCGAAGACTGAATTTAAGCAGGCTGCTACAGAGCTCATGCTCTTAATCACTTCTCAAATAAGAAGAAGTAAATAAATAATATGGAAAGGAAAAGCCTATGCTGCCTTTTGGAAAACTGCAACATTTTATTCTAGATTGAGTTGTATTCCCCACACCACACATGTTGTTGTTCAGTCACTAAGTCGTGTCCGATCCTTTGTGACTCCATGAACTGCAGCACCCCAGGCTTTGCTGTCTTTCACTGCCTCCCTGAGTTTGCTCAAAGGCATGTCCATTCAGTCAGAGATGCTATCTAAACATCTCATCCTCTGTTGCCCCTTCTCCTCTTGCCCTCAATCTTTTTCAGCATCAGGGTCTCTTCTAATAAGTCAACTTTTGCATCAGGTGTCCAAAGTATTGGAGTTTCAGCTTCAGCATCAGTCCTTCCAATGGATATTCAGGGTTGATTTCCTTTGGGATTGCCTGGTTTGATCTGCCTGTTGTCCAAGGGACTCTCAAGAGTCTGCTCCAGCACCACAGTTTGAAAGCACTTAAGTCTTAGATGCTCAGCCTTGGTCCCTCTCTCACATCCGTGCATGACTACTGGAAAAACCATAGCTTTTACTATATGGACCTTTGTCAGCAAAGTGATGTCTCTGCTTTTAAAAAAGATACACTGTCTAGGTTTGTGACAGTTTTTCTTCCAAGGAGCAAGTGGTTTTTTTGTTTGTTTGTTTGTTTTTTAAATTTCATGGCTGTGTTGGTCATCATCTGCAATGATTTTGGAATCTAATAAAATAAAATCTGTCACTGATTCCACTTTTTCCCCATCTATTTGCCATGAACTGATGGGGCCAGATGCTACGATCTTAGATTTTTGAATGCTGAGTTTCAAGCCTGTGTTTTACTCTCCTCTTTCACCTTCATCAAAGGCTCTTTAGTTCCTCTTGACTTTCTGCCATTAAAGTGGTATCATCTGCATATCTGAGGTTGATATTTCTCCCGGCAATCTTGATTCCATCCTGTGATTCATCCAGCCCAGCATTTCACATGATGTATTCTCCATGGAGTTGCAAAGAGTTGAATACAACTGAGCGACTAAGCACAGCACAGCACACTGTATATAAGTTAAATAAGCGGAATGACAATACACAGCCTAAACGTACTTCTTTCTCAACTTTGAATCAGTCCATTGTTTCATGTCCAGTTCTAACTGTTGCTTCTTGTCCTGCATACAGGTTCCTCAAGAGGCAGGTAAGGTGGTCTGGTATTCCCATCTCTTTCAGAATTCTCCATAGCTTGTTGTGATCCACACAGTCGAAGGCTTTAGCATAGTCAATGAAGCAGAAGTTGTTTGTTTGTTTTTCTGTTTTATCATCCATCATTTATTTCTTTTCATTTCTTTTTCTTATTTTTTTAATTTCATTTTTACTTTATTTTACTTTACAATACTGTATTGGCTTTGCCATACATTGACATAAATCTGCCATGGGTGTATACGAGCTCCCAATCCTGATCCCCCTCCCACCTCCCACCCCATATCATCTCCCTGGATCATCCCCGTGCACCAGCCCCAAGCATCCTGTATCCTGTATCGAACATAGACTGGCGCTTTGTTTCTTACATGATAGTATCCATGTTTCAATGTCATTCTCCAAAATCATCCCACCCTCTCCCTCCCCCTCTCCTCTCCCTTTCCCTCTCCCTCTCCCTCTCCCTCTCCCTCAGAGTCCAAAAGTCTGTTCTAGACATCTGTGTCTCTTTTGCTGTCTCATTCTTTAATTCTCTTGCTTTTTCTATAAGCCAGTGGATGTTGGCAATTTGATCTCTGGTTCCTTTTCCTTTTCTAAATCCAGCTTGTACATCTTGATATCTTAAACCCAGTACCTCAGAATCTGACTATATTTTGAGATAGGGACTTCAAAGAGGTAACTAAATTAAATAAGGTCCTATGCTGCTGCTGCTAAGTCACTTCAGTCGTGTCCAACTCTGTGCGACCCCCATAGACGGCAGCCCATCAAGCTCTACCATCCCTGGGATTCTCCAGGCAAGAACACTGGAGTGGGTTGCCATTTCCTTTCCAATGCAGGAAAGTGAAAAGTGAAAGTAAAGTCACTCAGTCATGTCCGACACTTCACAACCCCATGGACTGCAGCCTACCTGGCTCCTCTGTCCACAGGATTTTCCAGGCAAGAGTATTGGAGTGGGTTGCCATTGCCTTCTCCGTGAGGTCCTATGAGTGGACTCTAATTCAATATGAGTAGTATCTTTGTAAGAAGAGGAAATCTAAAGACCATGTGAGGACACAGTAGGTAGGCAGCCATCTGCAAGTCAAGGAAATAAGCCTCAGAAGAAAACCAATCCTGCTGACACTCTTGATCTTGGACCTCTAGTCTCCAGAACTGTGCAAAAATTAGTTTACATTATTTAAGCCGCCCGCTCTGTGGTGTTTTGTTATGGCAGCCCTAGCAAACTAAATCACATTCTAAGGTGTGTTTTAGTTATCAGAGGTGTGTTATTAAAATACACGTTCAGACATTATTTCCTCTAAGAAGTTCCCCTTGGCTTAGCTGAATCTTGTTTCCACACTTAGCTGTTTTTATGGTGTCCTGTTTACATAAATGTATTCCCCACGGAGCTGGATCCAGGCCCGAACTCTTTATTCATCATCTTTATATCCCTACAAGGCACACAGGTGCCTAGCTTTGTTTATTTTTTCTTATTTGTGTCTAATATTGCTATCCTTCCTGTAGATTTATTTTTAAGACCAGTTCTTTCCTATTCTCTGTTCCTACAGCTGCCATCCAAATCCCTTCATCCAGAGATTATCTTTGACTCACATATATACAGTCCAAGAATTTTATCTTCGCTAAATAAGTGGTAAAAACCTTGCAAAACAGAAGTTTTTCAGACAATGCTAAACAAAGGTACTACAAAAAAAAATTGGTGCTCCCTCCCCTTTTTCAAAAATTTTACTTGACCTTATTTGTCTGCTTTATTTTTGGCTGCACTGGGTCTTTATTGCTGAGCATGGATTCCCTATAATTGCAGAGATCAGGGACTACTCTTCATGGGCTTCTCACTGCAGCAGCTTCCTCGATTGTACAGCAGAGGCTCTAGGCGCACAGGCTTCCGGAGCTGTGGTTCATGGGCTAAGGTGCTCTGCAGCGTGTAGAATCTTCCTAGAGCAGGGATGGAACCCATGTGTCCTGCATTGGCACATGGATTCTCATCCATCGTACTAACAGGGAAGTCTCCTGGTATTCCACTTTAAAATACCATGGGTCAGGTTTCTGAGACTCCAGGAATTCTGCAAAAAAAAAAAAAAAAGCCATAGGATCACGTCCTAATTAAGTTCTAGGTAAAGAGGACACCATGTGCTTGTTTTTTGCAGGAAGCAGTTACTCAGGATTCTTAGAAATTTCTCTTTTTAGATACATAAACTCACCTTTGGCTCCTTGAAAGCTCATTCTACTCCCTCACAAACCTTCTGGAAACGTCTTTAAAATTAAATTCATTACCTCTTTGTGCTTTTTGAGGTGAGTGGGAATGATCAAGACCTCAGTAAATCTTAATAATAGTCTATTTGATCAGACTTGGCTTAGAAAGAAACACATCATGAAGACAGCTTCATAGTAAATATGATTCTAATGAATGAAGAAAGGAGGCATAAAAAAAGTAAAATTCACTGAAAGACAAGCCATTTCAGTTCATGACATTTTAAAGATACACTGCCATGATGGAGATGGCAGAAACTTATAATTGGCCTATATCAAGGGAGTTTACATAATAAACACTGTATTTTTAGTACAATATGGCTAAATCGTAAGAATCTGCCTGCAAAGCAGGAGACTCAAGAGATGCAGGTTCGATTCCTGGGTTGGGAAGATCCCCTGGAGAAGGAAATGGCAACCCACTTCAGTAGTCTTGCTTGGAGAATCCCATGGACAGAGGAGTCTGGTAGACTATGGGTCATAGGGTCACAAAGAGTTGGACACAACTGAGCATGAGCATTGTGATTTATTTGCTATCTAGGTGCTACAAAGCAACATTAGAGTGCCCGTTTTCCTTTTGAAGATTTCAGTATATGGATAGCTTTGTATATTTTGATTATAAGAAAATCTCAGTTTCGAAACCTATGTGAATTTTGTTCAGTTACTGCAAAGCTATACATTATAAAACTCAGTATGTTTTAAGAATACTCCTACTTCCATATCTTATGAAATTAAATATATATATGCATATTATTTTACAGTGTGTTTGTCATACTCTGAAAATGCTATAATGCTGCAAAGTTAGCCAAGCAGAAAAGTAATTCAGGTATGAACTACAAATATGATATTAGCACATAGGGTAGATTTCCACCAACTAAGAAGGAAATGATGTCAGTACCTTATCAATGGCATAGCAAAATGATGGCAGAGCATGTCTGTGCACCGAGTATGGGCTTGCCTGAGAATCAAGACTTGCGCTGTATCTCAGCCAGGCTATTTGTTTACAGTGACCTTGAGCAAGTCAGTTAGCCTCAGTCCCAAGTTCCTCACCTGTAGCACTGAGATAAGAATATTCTCAAATCATAGGAATGTATCAGAATTAATGGTTTGTTATGATGGGAATTAGTAGAATAAGGAATTGGCCAGAAAGAAGCCAGCAATGAACCTTTCCTCAAAGTTTGCCTGTCTTCTGATTTAATCTTTCAGGAGAATCCAGTTTTAAGGATTACAGAGGAGTCTAATCAATATACTTGCCATAGAATTCTAATACTACAAGAAACCTAAGGTCACTAGAATGACTTAGAGATTGAGCAAAGTTAAGTTGAATAAACCTACTATTGTAAGAGACAAAATAACTCTATGAGTCTTAATAGCTTTCAGAAGGGAAGGTCAGAAGAGAAGATAGAGAAAGAGATATACAGATGCATAATTTTGGGGTCTAGGTTCTAACAGAGAAGACTTTCAAAGTGAGAAACTGATTATGATTGGGCAACCTAATTAATAAGAATACATGATTGATAAACACAGAGAGACAAGAGTTCTGAAGCAAGTCTTCCTAAGTATGCTCTTGCATAAGCAAGCCCTTCGCCCAGGTGAGACAACAATTTTTCTGATGAAGTTAGAAATTTCTTGAACCAAACAGAAAAGTTACTTACTAGTTTATGAGCCATATAATCCTATTTAAGAACTTTGGCCACCTGAGGCAACAAACTGTCCCTTTGGAAAAGACCCTAATGCTGGAAATATTGAAGGCAGGAGGAGAAGGGGACAACAGAGTATGAGATGGTTCGATGAACATGAGTTTGAGCAAGCTCCTAGAGTTGGTGATGGACAGGGAAGCCTGGCATGCTACAGTTCATGGTGTCGCAAAGAGTCAGACACAACTGAGTGACTGAACTAAATTGAGAACAAATAGATAAGTAAAGACAGGCATTCTCAAGTCTTGGTCTTGATGGTTAAGCTGTGTGGTTACAGAGGGCAGTAATTGCCACAGAAATCAGCACTAAAAAGTGGGAGTGCTACTGTATCAAATACCTAAAAATGTGGAGGTGGCTTTGGAACTGCATAAAGGGCAGAGGCTGGACGAGTTTTGAGGTATATACTACAAAAAACCTACATTACATGAATGGATCATTAATGGTGAGTATCATGCAAACTCAGAAAGAAAAAAGGAGAGCTCTAGAGAAAGCCTTAATCTTAGTGGATTCCTAAGTCACCATGAAACAGTGTCAGACTTTATTTTTTTCAGGCTCCAAAATCACTGCAGATGGTGATTGCAGCCATGAAATTAAAAGATGCTTACTCCTTGGAAGAAAAGTTATGACCAACCTAAATAGCATATTCAAAAGCAGAGACATCACTTTGCCAACTAAGGCTATGGTTTTTCCTGTGGTCATGTATGGATATGAGAGTTGGACTGTGAAGAAGGCTGAGTGCTGAAGAATTGATGTTTTTGAACTGTGGTGTTGGAGAAGACTCTTGAGAGTCCCTTGGACTGCAAGGAGATCCAACCAGTCCATTCTGAAGAAGATCAGCCCTGCAATTTCTTTGGAAGGAATGATGCTAAAGCTGAAACTCCGGTACTTTGACCACCTCATGGGAAGAGTTGACTCACTGGAAAAGACTGATGCTGGGAGGGATTGGGGGCAGAAAGAGAAGGGGACGACCGAGGATGAGATGGCTGGATGGCATCACTAATTCGAGGGACGTGAGTCTGGGTGAACTCTGGGAATTGGTGCTGGAAAGGGAGGCCTGGCGTGCTGCGATTCATGGGGTCGCAAAGAGTCGAACATGACTGAGTGACTGAACTGAACTGAAGTCACCATGAACAAAATGTTCATAGAAATGTAAACAGTAAAGACCATTCTGAAGTCACAGAGAAATGTGGCATGTGTTATTGGACCATGGAGGTAAGGTGATCCGTGTTATAAAGTATCAAAAGGACTTGGCTGAATTGTGTTCATGTTCTAGGGTTTTGTGGAAGGTACAACTTAAGAGCAATAAAATTGGGTATTTAACTGAAAAAATTTCAAAACAAAGTGTTGAAGATGTGGCTTTGTTCCTTCTGACTGCTTACAGTAAAATGTGAAAAGAGAGAAATGGTTTGAAGATGAACTTATTAACCAAAAGGAGCTAGAAATTAAAGATTTGGAAAATTCTCAGCCTTTTTCTATTGCAAAAAATGAGAGACCATACTGGGAAGAGAATACTAGGTGTGTGGCCAAGTAACCATAGCTATTTTAATAAGGCAATTAGTACTGGTGTGAACCACAAATTTAATAAGCCATCCCAGTTGGAAAACAGCCAATTTGAACTTAAGGAGAATGAGACAAGAAGGAATATAGGAGAGCATTGGACTTAGATTTTTTAGGGCAAGACCATGGAGCTATTCCACTGTGAACATGAACTATTCTTAAAGATAAGGGACAAATGACCCTGAAGGTGATTCAGAGATAACCAAGGCTGCCTCCTTGGTTTCACAAGGAAGAACCATTACCCTCCTTTTAACAGGGCAGATAGCACCCTGCCTGGCAAAGCTGTGGGGGTAGGATCCTCTCTCTTCCCTCCCTTTACAATGGGTCTAGGAGATGAGACATGGAGCCCTGGAGGGCAGTGCACTGAGGATTATTCTCAAGCCCTAAGATCTTGTGGAGTTCATCTTATAACCTGGATTATTTGGGGCCAGTTACCCCTTTTTTTCTTTTATATCTTTCCTTTTAAAATAAAAAGGTCTACTCTATGCAAGTCGCACCACTGTTGGTTTTTTTTTTTTTTTAATTATTAGTTACTTTTTGGCTGTGCTGGGTCTTCATTGCTGCGCAGGTTTTTCTCTAGTTGTGAGCAGGGCTTACTCTCTAGTTGCAATGTGTGGGCTTCTCGTTGCAGTGGCCTCTCTTATTGTGAAGCACAGAGTCTAGGCACATGGAATGACTTCAGTAGTTGTAGCACGTGGGCTCAGTAGTTGCAGTTCCTGGGCTCTAGAGCACAGGCTCAAAAGCTATGGCACACTAGCTTAGTGGACCAGGGATTGAACCCGAGTCTCCCTGTTGACAGATGGATTCTTTTACCACAGAGCCACCAGGGAAGCCTCCATCATTGTATTTTGAAAGTATGTTACAGGTTTACAGCTCAGAATGTGCCGTACCCTGAGTTTCATCTATATCTATCTTAGATGATACTTAGAAGAAACTTTGAATTTTAGATTTTGGTGATGGTTGGTGGTTTAGTTGCTAAATTGTATTCAACTCTTACGACCCCACAGACTGTAGCCCCAGATGGGATATAATAATTAGTAGTATTCATGTTAGAAAAACATGAATTTTGGGAGGTCAAGGGCAGAATGCTACAGACTGCATGTTTGTATCCCCCAAATATGTTGAACCTTAATCCCCAAAGTTTTGGTATTTGGAGATGAGGCTTTGAAAAGTGATTCAGACATGAGAGCAGAGCTGTTATGAATGGAGTTAGTCTCCTTATAAAAGAGACCACAGAGAGCTCCTTTGGCCCTTCCATCAAACTGAGCACACAGTGAGAAATAGCCATCTATGACTTAGAAAGTGGGCCCTCACCACCAGACATTGAATCTGTCGGAACTTGATCTTGGATAGACTTCCCAGACTCCAGAAACGTGAGGAATAAGTTTCTGTTGTTTACAAACCACCCAAACAATAGTATTCTGTTATAGCAGCCCCAACATATTAAGATAATCATGTTAACATGGGGATTCTCAAATCTTGAAACACAATTCAGCTATGTGGCCACACAGGATCTTAATTGTCACAGTAGAACATATTCTATTACCTCAATAGTAGTCTCTATGGGGGGGAATGAACACGACTGCTGAAAAAGGAGAGACACTAGGAAAGAAAGAAAGGGAAAAGTAGTACTCTGTTTTCCAGTAACAAACCTGGATGGGTCAGGAGCCAAACACAACTGGCTTTTGTCAAAGAAGTATATAATTATTCCCAAGATTGTTATAACATAGATGACAATATGATTTGCAACCATACCAAGAAACACTTAAAACTGAAAGGGAACTAAAATAAGTTACAGGCTTTTACTTATTTATAACTAATATAGCTTGAAAGTCACTCGCATCCATGCAAGAAAAAAAAGGTGAACAAATTAAAAATCAACAACTTTTCTTGGAGGTTTTATAAAAGAACTGAGGTCTCAGGGCAAGCCACCACTGTGAAACTGAGGGAAGCTGAAAACCCACAGTTATATGTATTTTAAAAATGGACTAATTCCTTAATGGACACAAACTATCAAAATTCAGAAGAGAAGAATTAGATAATCTGAATAGATTGATCTATATCCATTTAAGGAAACTGAGTGAGTAATTAATCCTTCAAAAAATGAAATTACTAGGACTAGATGGTTTCACTGGTGAATCTACCAAACACTTAATGAAAGAATAATATCAATTCTCTTCAATCTCTTCCAAAAACCAGAATCAGATGGAATATCTTCTAGCTCATTCTATAAATCCACCACTAAACACTAAAATCAAATAAGGACATTACAAGAGGGAAAAATTAAAGATCAGTATCTTTCAGAGATGCAAAAATTCTTCACAAAATACTAGGAAATCCAATCCAACAATAAATTTTAAAAATTGTAAGTCATAATCAAGTGAACTTTTTCCAAGTATGCAATGGTTGGGTCAACATATGAAAACCAACTTATGTAACACATTACATCAATAAGCTACAGAAGAAAGAAAAATATGATCATGTCAATTAATGCAGCAAAAGTATTTGACATAATCCAACACAAATTCATTATAAAAATTCTCAGCATAGTAGGAATAAAGGAGAATTTCCTCAACTTGATGAAGAATACCTGTAAAAAAGCTATAGCTAATAGTACATTTAATGTTGAGAAACTAGACGTTTTCCTCACTAAGACTGGAACAAAGATAAGTATGCCCCTTCTTACCATTCATATCAACACTGCTCTTGGAGACCCAGACAATACAATAAGATGAGAAGAAGGAATAAAAGATATACAGACTGGGAAGGAAGAAATAAAATTGTCTTTGTTCACAAATAACATGGTTTTCTATACAAAAAAAAAGTTACAAAGGATTAACAACGACAAGAAAAGCCTCCTGGAACTAATACATGGTGGTCATAGCAAGGTTGCAGGATATAAGCTTAATACACAAACACCAATTGCTCTCCATCAGACCAGTAACAGAATTTGAAATTAAAACACAATACATTTACAACACCTCACAAATGATAAACTCTTAGGTATAAATCCAACTATAAAACTAGAATGAAAGAAATTAAAGATCTACCTATTATATTTGAATTATTCTCCTCCATTAGGAAAGATGAAAGATGGAAGGGGGAAAGAACTATTTAGTTGAACATCTGTTATATGCTAGATATATAAAGCACTCTTTAGATTATTACTTTTCACAATTATAAAAATCCTATGACATGGATATGACAATTACTGTCATATAGAACAGCAGTATTCTCTGAGGCTCAAAGAATAGCTTCAGGGGATGGAAAAACCCTATAATAAAGCATCAGGCAGCTTTAACAATTATATTTCTGAAAAATATTAAATGATATAGTCATGTTATAATGCTAAGTAAAAAGAAATTCAAAGATTAGTACTCAAACCTCTGTATATAATATGAGACCAATTTATTAAAATCACAAATTCTTAAACAGGAGATATTGCTCTGTAAAACTGTGAAAAATACATCAAAACAATATGTGGATCAACTGGTATGTTCAATCACTGCTGGTGAGAGTTTAGTCAATTGGTAAGCTATTTTAAAGATCTACTAAATTTATCCATATGCATATTCTAAAGCACCAGCAATCCTATTCTTAGGTATTCAATGTATACCCTACAGATAAACATTCTGTTCATCAAATAATACATATAATAATGTTAAGAGCAACCCTATCCTTAATAACTCAATTCTGGAAATAATTCAACAACAATATACAGTATAATGGATAAATAAATTATGGCATTTCATACAATTTAAAACTATAAAGTAATAGCAATGAGTGAACAACAGCTATGTGAAACATGGATGAATTTTGCAAAGCTATTTTGAGCTAAAGGAACTAGATACAATATAAATAACTCCATACACATAAATTTCAAAAACAGACAATTTAAGCTGTGGTGTTACTGAGTAGAAGGGTTACTACTCAGGGGAGAGCAAGAGACATACTTCTGGAGTGCTAACTAATGTTCTATCTCATTAGCTCAGTCATAGTTACATGGGTATATTCAGTTTGTGAAAATTCACTGAGTTGCACAACCATGATTCTGCATTTTCTGCAATAGTCAATTATTCAAGTAAAATTTTACTAAAATATTAATTGAAGCTATATTACATAATGAGAAATACATTTTTCATTTGTTTTTATGACTTTCTGTATTTTTCAAATTATTTATGATAAATATTTTTTGAACAGCTTTACTGAGGCATAACTTACATGAATAAAATCAACTTAGTACAATTCAATGAAGTTTGACAAATGTATAAATATGTATAACCACCACCAAACTGAAGATATAGAACACTTTCATTTCCCCAAAAGTCTCTAATATCTTTTTGAAATAAATTCCCTTACCATCCTAGCCTGATCACCGGTCTGCTTTCTATTGCTATTGTTTTGCCTTTTCTAAAAATTGCATATGAATGGGATCATACAGTATGAAATTTTTTGTGTCTGGCTTTTTTCACCTTATGTGATATTTTCAAGATGGTTCCATGTTATTGCATATATCATAAGTTCTTTCTTCTGAGTAGGATTCCATTGTATGGACATAGCACAATTTATTTCTCTATCCAGCAGCTAAAGGACACAGATCATTTTCTCTTTTGCTATTATGGAATCAAGTGACTAAGAGCATTTGAATATATTTCTCTTTCTCTTGGATACTTAACTAGGAATAGAATTTCTCAGCTTTATAAGTATATGTTTAATTTTATAAGAAATTTCCAAACTGTTTTCCAAAACAGCTGTACACTTTGTATTTCCACCAGCAACGTAAGAGAGCTCAAGCTGTTCCACCTCCTCACTAACACTTAGTATTACTGCCTATTTTCATTTTATGTGGTAGCATCTCATCAAGACTTTAATTTGCATTATCCTTATGACTAGCGATATCATTTGTATATATTTCAGTGAAGGTATCTGATTGAATCTTTTGCTCATTTTTAATTGTGTTGTTTGTCTTATTGTTGAGATGTAACACCTCTTTATGTATTCTGGATACGAGTCTTTTGTCAGACACATGTCATTTGTGTTTTCATCTTCCTTCAATGAGCAAAGGTTTTCATTTTCATAAAGTTCAATTTATCAGTTTTTTAATGGTCTGTGCTGTTTGGGCAATGCTTGTATTATAGAGAAAAACATGTCTTTTAAAAAGGAGCTGACAATGACTGAAAGGTTAAAGAGACAGAATTGATCAATCTAACTTGGGGTGATTCAAATCCAAACATTAAAACTATTTGCTTGAACAAAATGGACAGTTTGGAGAAAGAATGGTGTGAATACAAAAAAAGGTTGAATAACACTGCTCATAATGTTGTTAATTATAATGCTCACAATCAAATACTAAAAAGGTATTAGATTTAAGGTACAGGGAAAAGATTATGGCATCTGGTCCCATCACTTCACAGCAAACAGATAGAGAAAAAGTGGAAACAGTGACAGATTTTATTTTCTTGGGCTTCAGAATCACTACAGACAGTGACTGCAGTCATGAAATTACATCTGTATACCTGTGGCTGATTCATGTTGATGTCTGACAGAAGACAACAAAATTCTGTAAAGCAATTATCCTTCAATTAAAAAATACATAAATGTTTAAAAGTGCTTGCTCCTTGGAAGAAAAGCTATGATGAACCTAGACAAAAAAGCAGAGACATCACTGTGCCAACAAAGGTCTGTATAGTCAAAGCTATTACGGTTTTTCCAGTAGTCATGTATGGATGTGAGAGCTGAACTATAAAGAAGCCTGAGTACTGAAGAATTGGTGCTTTTGAACTGTGGTGCTAGAGAAGACGCTAGAGAGTCCCTTGGACAGCAAGGAGATCAAACCAGTCAATCGTAAAGGAAATCAACCCTGAATATTCATTGGAAAGGAAGGACTGACACTGAAGGTGAAACTCCAATATTTTGGCCACCTGATGCGAAGAGGTGACTCATTGGAAAAGACCCTGAGGCTGGGAAAGATTGAGAGCAGGAGCAGTAGGGGTTAACAGAGGATGAAATACTTGGATGGCATCACCAACTCAATGGACATGAGTGAGTCTGAGTAGTCCAGGAGATAGTGAAATACAGGGAAGCCTGGCATGCTGCAGTCCATGGAGTCACAAAGAGTTGGACACAACTTAGCAACTGAACAACCGAGGGAGGCTGTTGGGGGGAATGGATCAATTTTATAGTAGAAGTTACTATTTCAAGAGAGCTTAGTCTCAGTTTACAGAAATGAAAACAAAATGGTTATTTCTTTTCAAACAGTCCTTCAAAACAGAGTGAAATTAAAGAGAGAAACAGCTCTTAATGAATTAAGAATAGTAAAGGGAGAAAAACTCTTTTTCTTAAAGAAAACAGGAGGAAAAATAATACAAAAGAGAATCTGGGGAATGGTTTAGCTGAATCATTAAGCCATATTCTGGATAAGAAAGATAGAAAAAGACATGCTTTTAAAATGAAAACACATATTTAATTCTATTACATAATTAGTTTGGACTATATGCAAAATAAGCAAAAATAACTAACTGCTATTAGAGGGACATCTTTTTAAGACTAATACGAATCCTGACCCATAGAGATTTTATTTTTTTAATCAAATTTTTATTGAAGTATAGTTGATATGCTGTTGTGTTAATTTCTGCTGTACAGCAAAGTGATTCCATTATACATATATACATATTCTTTTATATATATATATTTTCTCCATTATGGTTTGTCATAGGATATTGAATATAGTTCTTTGTGTTATACAGTAGGACCTTGTTGTTTATCCATTCTATATATAAAAGCATATATCTGCTAACCTCAACCTCCCATTCCATCCTTCCCCCCACCTCCTACCCCCTTGGCAACCACCAATCTGTTCTCTGTGTCTGTGATTCTGTTTCTGTTTCATAGATTCATTTGTGTCACATTTTAGATTCCATACATAAGTGATATCATATGATTTTGGTCTTTCCCCTTCTGAGTTACTTCATTTAGTATGATGATCTCTATTTGCAGCCATGTTGCCGCAAATGGTATTATTTCATTATTTTTTACAGCTGAGTAGGCAATGGCACCCCCACTCCAGTACTCTTGCCTGGAAAATCCCATGGACAGAGGAGCCTGGTGGGCTGCAGTCCATGCGGTCACTAAGAGTCGGATACGACTGAGCGACTTCACTCTCACTTTTCACTTTCACGCACTGGAGAAGGAAATGGCAACCCAGTCCAGTGTTCTTGCCTGGACAATCCCAGAGACAGAGGAGCCTGGTCGGCTGCCGTCTATGGGGTTGCACAGAGTCAGACATGACTGAAGCGACTTAGCAGCAGCAGCAGTATTCCATAGTACATATATACCACATCTCATTTATCCATTCATCTGTTGATAGATATTTGACTTGTTTCCATGTCTTGGCTATTGTGAATAGTGCTGCAATGAACACAGGGGTGCATGTATCTTTTGAGTCATAGTTATGCCTAGGAGTAGGAATACTGAGTTATATGGTAATTCTATCTTTTTGTTTTCTGAGGAATATTCATATTGTTTTCCACAGAGGCTGCACCAATTTATTAATACATTCTTACCAACACTATAGGAGGGTTCCCTTTGCTCAACAATCCCTTCAGCATTTGTTATTTGTAGACTTTTTAATGATGGTCATCCTGACTGGTATGAAGTGGTAACTCATTGTAATTTTGATTTGCATTTCTCTAATAACTAGCAATGTCAAGCATCTTTTCATTTGAAGAATGAAGTTTAGTTCTTTTGCCTGTTCTTTGACTGGGTTGTTTTTTTGTTGCACTTGTTGAGTCAGTCACATCAGCTGTATGTATATTTTGGAAATTAAGTCCTTGTTGGTTTGCAAATATTTCCTTCCATTCTATGAGCTGTTTATTTATTGTTTGTTTGTTTGTCTATTTTCTTTATGGTTTCCTTTGCTGTGCAAAAGCTTGTAAATGTGATTAGGTCTATTTGTTATTTTTGTTTTTATTTCTATTTCCTTGGAGACAGATCTAAGAAAACATTGGTACAATTTATGTCAGAGAATGTTTTTTCTATGATCTCTTCTACGAGTTTTATGGTATTTAAGTCTTTAAGTCATTTTGAGTTTTTCTGTGTGTATGGTGAGAGGGTGTGTTCTGACTTCATTGATTTATATGCAGCTGCAGAACACACTTTTTGTTAATGGGTTTCTCTAATTATACATTGTATTTTTAACACTTATCAGTCAATAAGCTAACATTCCATGTCCTCCAAGACGTGTAGACAAAGCCACTGGCTCCATCATCACTTTTAATTCCTGTACAAAATCCAAGAAAATATAATTTTTAAAACCTCTGAAGATTGATAGGCTTTACAGCTAAATTAAAAACAAAATAAGAGATTGATCTCTTTCCCTAGTATTTCTAGTGTTTTCAGAAGCACTATATTTAATCACAATTACAAAACTAATTGCCAAAGTTAAAAGATAGACAAGATTTAAAATGAGTTCTCTCTTGAAATTGTAACTTCAATATAAAATTGAAGGTTTCCCCCTCCTCAGCCAGGCAACTTCATAGGGATAATTTATTCATCTCTAAGAGAAAATAAATTAATAAGTTTAATGCATATTGTAATGTTACTACTATAGAATGAGTAAATGATAAAAGAAAATGCAAGCTCAATATTTGGTATTTCAATATAATTGTGATTCAGATAGGGAATGCATTTTTAATGTTGCCTTTTCAATGTATTGAGTTTGTTGTTTTTTTTTTTAAGACAGAAAAGCTTTCCTAAATTAGATTTTCTTTTAATTCTCCAGAATACTAAAGAAACAAGAGAACAACTTGCTTTTGATAAGATCTTTCTTTTAAATGTGACAGAGAGAGACCCAATTTGCCCAGCTAACTGGATTAGAGTAATCCTAAATAATTTAGCCTCCATTTGCAGTTTGGGCAAGTTCATTATATGTGAACTCCCAGAAACTCCTCTCCTTAAACTCCTTTTGATCAATTAAAGTGCACTTTTAAGTAGGAAATGTACAAAATCTCCATAGACTGTGGCTCCAAGTATTTTCCCTCATATTTTTATTCATGTCTTCATGCTAAGAAAGGGAACTAAAATGTGCTGAGGTCTAAAATACACACTCTTCAGAAGTAAGCCAGTTTCTTACTAGAAATAAGCATCTCACTAAGACAGAACTTTCTTAAAGGTAGGAATTTTGTGAATTTTGTCTTATTCACCACTATAACCCCAGTTCCTGGAAGAGAACCTGGGACACAGGCAAATTCAATAAAACTATATCTCTATCTGCCTAGTATATATCAGAAAACTATTAAATACTTCAAAAGATTATTTAATATCCATAAAAAAATTTTTAAAAGCTCTAGAAAAGGTAAATGAAATATATATATATGTATATATATACATATATATGTATGTAAAGAGGCTGATACTACACCTGATGCCAGATTTTTGCCACCTTCAAAATAACGACTTGGTTTACTACATTTAAAAAAAAATTGGTTTTTACAATAAGCCAATCACAAGTCATTCTTTTATACAAGTAAATCATTCTCTTCAGCAGTAAATGACTATCATCATTTCAATCAGATGAAAAACTGCTTCTCAAAGAAAGAATAGGTAACTTTCCCAAAATCTCTTCAACTGTTAAGCAATGTTAACTTATTCAAACCAAGGCCTTATCAGCTTCCCAGAACAGAAGTGACATCTCATCTGGGTCACATAAACTAAATGCGAATTCAACTGGATCTCAAAGACACAATTCACTGATCCTTCCCTTCATTCCCATTTTTGACTTCATACTCTTTGATTGCTTCTTCATGAGACAATAAATCTCTAATATCATTTTATAAAGGGAGAACAGAATGGTAATTCAGCACAGCAGAGTTAATTTTTAAATTATTAATAGTTTAGTCATTTATTTTAGTTACAGCTTAGTATTGTCCTATAAATGTACAAATTTTTTGTCAAACTGGGAAATGCTATATGGTGGACTACAAAAAGTGACCATTAATTCTTGGCAGCAATACCCACGGTGAGATGGTGTCTATTTTCCCACTCCTTGAACCTAGGCTGGACTGTGACATTTTTTTATTAAGCTCAACAACTTCACATGGTAATGTTAACTGTATCACTCTCTAAAAATGTATTAGTACATCTCCAGTCAATAACATTTGAGTAATAAAAGACATACATCTCCAGTCAATAATTCTCTGAGTTATGAGCCCAGTCCTCAAGAGATCTTGCTTATGCTCACTCTGTAAATGTGAACATATCTTGGTGCTTTATAGAGGATGCAATGTCTTGTAGGGAGAAGAAAAAGCATTGGCCACACAGGTGAGATCTTGGACTTACGTTCACCCCCAGAAAACACCATAAATAGTAAGATTAGCCATCTTAGAAAGGCCCAGGCTAAGATGCCAACCACAGGACAAATATCTTTGTTTTAAGGCAAAAAGTTCTAGGAGGTTTGTTATACAATATTAAATAACTTATTCACTCTCTTCTAAAGTTTCTTTTGTCTATGGTTACTGCAGATATAATCAGTATTTGTAGAACCATTACAGATTTGCCCTATAGAAGTTCTCTTTCATACAATTTCCACCAGAAGAAAAGCAAAATATATCTGATTAATTTATATACGGTATTGTTAACTATATTTCTGACAGTTGAGAATACTGATAGAAACCAAATCCCCCAATTACAGTTTTAAAGATCTGATGATTAGAAAACTTTTCTAAAGACTAGCTTCTGGCTGCCTATATCTTAAACCTTGTTTTGTTCCACTGCACACATACTTTAGATGCTCGGCATCTTAAGCATATTCATATCACTTTGGCCACACACCTATGAATTGCAGCATCAATCAAGTTGGCAGAGTGGGCAACAGGAGTATTTCTAGAAGCTATTCTTATGCCAGAGTGAGGAAACAGTAACTTAAATATATGGGAAGTAATGATGTGGATCACATAAATATATTTCATTACATGAAAACAAAACATATTCTCCACTCATATTTCCTTAGGCCTCAAACAATGTCTAGGGTCATTCCAAAACCACTCAAAAGAAGGAGAAATGTAATGGAAGAGAAGTCAAAGTGGAAAAAGACAGCAGACTTGATTGCTGTTACATGTCTTGCACAAATTTTACAAAAGTATACGGCTATTGGCATGAATGGCATTCACTGTAATGATCTTCATCATGGAAGTGACGCTAAAGATTAAGTTTCCTTAGCTTTCAGCTGGATCCACCTCTGATCTTCTCCCTCTTCCTGCTTCCTTTCTCTGCTTAGTCTCAGAAGCAGCAGTAAATCTTCCTCCCTATGTTTAAACCCCTTTGGAATATCACTTTTCTAACCTAAGCACTTCCAATTTATGGTCACATTCATATTTTTTCCTTCTATTTGCTTCACACCCCAGAACTTGCATTTCATAGCAGTGTAAGCCACCAGAAAAGATAATTGCTTGAGTGTGATAATGGTGACTGACAATTTCATCTCCAAACTATTTATCAGTTCACACTCCATGTATCAGGATTCAAGAGAACATGACATCTCTTGTCAAGAAAACAAAAGGATCTTGTGACAGCATTTCAATTGAATTTCTCACCTGGCACTCACCACATTAGCACTCAGTTAAAATAACTCTATTTATTATTCCAAAAACACACAAAAATGGATGCTCCAGACAAGGTAAATGAAATTATATACATATTCAAAAAAGGTAATACTGCACCTGATTCCAGGTTTTCACCACCTTCAAAATAACCTGTCATGTTTATTATAACTTTTTTATTTGTTTCTGACAATAAGCCAATCACAGGTCATTCTTTTATACAAGTAAATCATTCTTTTCAGCAGAAAATGACTGTCGTGCAGAACAGTAAGCAAAACATGTCAATCTCAAAGTTCAAACTAAAGTGTCTCTTAGTTACTTGTAAACCTCAGTGAAAGTGTCAGTGCAAAATTCTAAGTAAACCTTCAATTATCTTGACTCTTAGTCTTCAGGAGACAGTGGAGCATAGTTGTAAAGGTCATGGGCCAAACTAAGGTATGTTTTCCTTAAAGTTCTGCTATGACTAGTGGTAAGATTTAAGCAAATTGCTCAAATCTTCTAAGCCTCAGTTTTCTAGTTTATTAATTGCAGACAATAACACTACTTTCTTTATAGAGTAATTCATGTGGATTAAACGAGCTGATATACATAACTTAGTACATTGACTCACAAGAAAGAATGATCACTTCTCATTATTTTTCCCATTTGTATTTTCTCATTAGAATCATCCTTTTGATCTGAGAAAGAGCACTGGGGAAGGGAACAACAAAAATGGAAAAACAACTCAACCTCTCTTTCTAGGACTGATTCCAGCTTCCTATTTCAACAACCTGCCTAAGTCACTCCAAAGCAGGAGTTTTCTATTGTTCTTCCCTCGGGTGCCGCTTTAGTTCTAAAGACATGGCTTCTGTCTCTGCAGTTCCTCACATATATCTTCTGTCAAATATATTTTCTTTATATATATGTTCTTCTAAAAGAGTAAGTGCAAAAGTAAAAAATAAATTTAGTCTATCAAGCTGTATTGAAAATGCTAAATCAATTTTTGGGAAAGGGAAATACTGAGAAAAAGCACCAAAATAGAGATTTGAAAATAGCTTTCATTTTTTAAAAAGTGCTGGTAAAGCCCTAACGAAACCTGAATAATGTCCTCCAAACACTAGGCAACTTCATCATCACCAAACATTTACTTTGTGCCTACACAGTTCCAAATACTTTGTAGGAACTTCCCTGGCAGTCCAGTGGTTAAGACTCCATGCTTCTGCTGTGGAGAGCACAGGTTTGATCCCCGGTTGAGTAACGAAGATCCTGTATGCCATGTGGAGTGGCAAAAAAATTATTAAAAAAAAAAAACAAAAACAAAAAACCCACTGCTGTGTTGGATACAAAGAGATAAATGACAAGGCACCTGCCTCAAATAAGCACTTATCCAGTTGAGAACATGGGGCCAAATCTGAAAAGACACACTATAAAAACTAGAATGAACTTCATATTTTCAACAAAAAAGAATGAATAAGACAGACAGAAAGTGTTTCAACTGATGAGAAGATAAAGCAATTCCAGGGCCATCAGTAAAATTTTTACCCAGCAGGTTTGATAAAGGCTTCCTCTTCACTAAAGCATGAGGACCTGAGACCTTGAATTTGTGAATCATCCACAGTGACCGTTTCAAGGGCTGGCATCAGCAAAATGGTCTTGCTGGCCTCTCTGAGGAATTCTAGGCCTTGTTCACTTCTCCTGTGCCCCAAAGCCCACTAAACCCCTTGTTGATCAGGATGATCAGACTCTGGTCTCTAAACTGGATCACAGAGGACTGTTCCTCTGAGGTCAGTCCACAACACTTGACCTTAGAGGTCAAGGTTCCACACTGTGTGAAGTCTTACCCTGCCAGTTCTCTTCCTCCTAAGTTGTTATAATGGTAATAAAGAAAGAAAACGATGGCTAACTCTTCTTCCCATTTTTGTCTTTCTGGACTCTCTTACTTGATGAAGTAAGGCTAAGTTAGGACCTGTTCTCCTCAAGGGAAAGCCTGCTCCTCTCTTTCTCTTCTCTCCCTGCTCTTTCTTTCTCTCCTCATCTGCTCTTTCTGTTCCATAAAGCAATTGAATCAGTAGGCTTACTGATAACCCAAGAGCGCCCAGGGAGGGCACATTAAGACACTGGGGCAGACTCTGTCTTCAGCTGTCCTTATGTCTTGCACCTTGGCACACTTGGATCTTACTATCTTACCACGTGAGATAGGGCATTGTTGTAGAAAGGGTCAGAACAAGATTTTCAGCCTTCTTTGCTTCCTTGCTACTGAAGCCATTTCAGTATATATAGATGAAGGAACTCTTATGGAGTTCTGGTTAGTTCCCACTTGCTCGGCTTTGAGTTTAGGAGTGAAGTTACAGAAGTTGTTACAAATTGATCTCACTGTGCTCTGCTGGTCAATATATCCTGTACACACGCTTTCTCTGAGGATTTTTTCAAGGAAGAAAAACCAAGACTGAGAAGGATTTAGACACTCATGACTCTTCTTGCCAAATGCCATCCAACTATTATATTGACATCAAATGTTAATAGCATTCATTCCTTTATTCTGAATAGCTCTGCCTAGAGGGCATAAGAACAAGCAAATATTGTATTCTATTATGAATGTGTCCTCCATTTGACTTTTTGAAACATGAGTGAATATTTGGAGAGCAGAATTGAACTCATATCTCTGAAAAGAGGACCACAGGAACCTGAGAGAAAGACATCCTTCTATTTTCCACAATTACATGTTGACAGGTCAAATGGAAATTTCTTCATCTTCAATTTTATCAACAAAAATAGCCAGATCCACCTGAAAGATCATATTCCCTTTACTAGACAAGCTAAAGCCGGGGTTGGGAAGCAGGGAATATCTAGTTGTTTTTTCTAGTCAGGTGCATACAAAGTAGAAGAAAAGTGGGAGGAAAGGTGTAGCCTGGTGGAAATAGTCCTGCTCTGTCTTAGCTGGCCCTGGGAATCATTTCTGAACTTAATTTTGGCTGTTTTCACAGCAATCTTTAGACTATGAAGAATTTAACATCTCTTGTTCTCAGTTTTTGGCCTTAACTGAAAATCTGAGACAACAGGAAAAGTCTCACTTAAGAACCTATTAAATTTGTATGTGAGCTCCAAATTCTTTAAAATGTCAGCAAAAATAGCAATATACAAGATAAACTCTGAAAATGCCAAAATAATCAATGAAATATCATAATCATTAAAGTTTTCTTCACAGTTGGAAAATTATCAAGTCTCTTTGCTACAAGCAGTTCTGATTTTATTTTCAAAGGCCCTATTAAAAATATGTGCATATAATATATTTATAGATGTATATCACACTTAGAGGTTGTGCCAGATAGATATGCCTACCCAGAAAAATGATAATATTCACAAGTCAGTTGCTGAGTCTCCCTTTAAGCCCTTTGGGCTGGCTATCCATCATTTGGCTCTCAGCATTACTTCCAGGCTTCTAGAATCTCCTCTATCACAGGATGGCTGGGAGCCTTTATGCTATATCTCACAGATGCTTTCCAGTGAGATTCTGCCAATGAAAGGCACTGTTGGGGGACTGAAAGGCAAAAGGGAGAGAAAAATCTGTGTTTTATTTTTTTTCCTGCATTAGCAAGTAGGGCAGGGCATGTGCAGGCTCTGGGGTCTTGCTTAGGCAGCACATTTCCACAGCAGTGGCATCAACCTCAGCAGTATGATGCTTCTGGCTCCAGCTCCAGCAATTGCAGCCTCTGAAGCAGGAGGCTGTGGCTCCCAGGTTCCTGCAACATCAGTGGGGATATGGACTCCTTGTTAAGTTCAGTTACGTATCTGACTCTGTGACCCTATGGGCACTATGCATGCCAGGCTTCCTTGTTCTTCACTCAGTTCAGTTCAGTTTAGTCGCTCAGTCGTGTCTGACTCTCTGAAACCCCATGGACTGCAGCATGCCAGAAATCCCTGTCCATCGCCAACTCCTGGAGTTTACTCAAACTCATGTCCATTGAATTGGTGATGCCATCCAGCCATCTCATCCTCTGTTATCCCCTTCTCCTTCTGCCTTCAATCTTTCCCAGCATCACAGTCTTCACATCAGATGGTTAAAATATTGAAGCTTCAGCTTCAGCATTAGTCGTTCCAATGAATATTCAGGGTTGATTTCCTTTAGGATTGACTGATTTGATCTCGGACTCTCAAGAGTCTTCTCCAGCATCACAAATTTGACAGCTTCAATTCTTTGGCACTCAGTCTTCTTTATAGACTCCTAGCTGCCTGCAAAGGGCAATGATAGTTACGGCTGCAGCAAAGCAACAGTGGAACCTCAACAGTCTCCTCAGCATGGAAATCTTGGGCTCTGGGTAACCCCATTTCCTCTGCTGTCCCTCCAGCAGATAAGTGATAGATAGGTAACCTCACTTTCCCGTCTTCACTCCTTCAGTCTTTCCAATTTCATCACCAGTTCCTTACATATTTCCCTAGTTTTCCCAGATGAAGACTTACTAATATACCTTCTTATCTCTTTTAGCACTAATGACTCAAGGGAAAACAGCAAAGATATGTACACACACACACACACACACACACACACGCACACATATATGCATGCATACTAAGTCACTTCAGTCATCCATCTTTTTAAAGCCAAACAGACTACAGACCACCAGACTTCTCTGTTCATGGGATTCTCCTGGCAAGAATACTGGAGTGGGTTGCCATGCCCTCCTCGAGGGGATCTTGCCAAACCAGGGATTGAACCTACATCTCTTACGTCTCCCACATTGTTAGGCAGGTTCTTTTACCACTAGCACCTGGAATTCCCATATATACATATGTATACAGTTAATTTTTATATATAGGTATATGCATGTTTGATAAATGATGTAAAATTGTACAATTTAAAAATAACTTACAGAGGGCAGAATTAGTAAATCTCTGAAGTGAAAATGTTAATAAGTTATAGAATTAAGGTTAAACTTGATGGATTAAATATATATATTCAATCCCAAAATACCACTAGTTTAAGAGTAAATTTAAAAAGCAATGTATAAAATTACAAGAACAAATAATATTGAGAGGGAATGAGACAGGAGGGACAGTAGACAAGAGACAAAAACACAATTTTGTAAGATGGAAAGGCTAGAGAAATCTCATTAGCAGAGCTCAAAAAGGTGAAGCAAAGTATTTAAACAGCAACTCATCAAAAGGGTCAAGAATATATTTTTAAAAATAAGAAATCCAAGTAGCTTTTGACTTAAAAATTACAACACGTCAATAGAAATCAACAAAGCAATGTTTTCTAAAATATATAGGGAAAGTTATCTGTAACCTAAACTTCTATTCTCAGCTATACCTCAGTCAAATGCAAAGATAGCATTAAAACATTCTTGGCATGCAATATCTTTAAAATTTTATCTTATATGCAGTCTTAGTTTTAAAAAAATCTAAAAAATGTGCTTCATCAAGACAAAGAAATAGAGAACAAGATGGCAGAGGAGTAGGTGGATGTGGAGTATATGTCTCTCCATGGATACATCAGGAATACACCTTCAGACACAGAAGTGCATACAGAACATCAGCTGAGAGCAGACAGAAGTGTCTGACCAGTGGAAAAGAATATATAGAACCATGCAAAACTCAGTAGGATGAAGGAACTAGGGGAAAAAAAACAGGAGTGTTAATAGGACTAGATCTGCCCTCGGCAGGTTTGGGAACTGAAGCAGGGCTCTGATGCTCACATCTCAGCAAATATCTGAGTCAGAGGAGAAACATTTAAGGCTGAGAATGAAACAGTTGATCTGCGGCAGCCTAAATAGAATGAGAATCAGACAGTCCTTGCCACAGCCATACCTACCCCAGACAGGAATGCTGGTCCCCTGGAAGGTGCAGCAGCTGGAAGCTGGAGTTTAGGGACTGTGGAGTAATCCCAGGGTGAGGGCTGCTGTTCGCATTGGAGGGCCGGACTGAGGGGATGTGAAGGTGGAGATCAGGGTGGGAAATGCTGATGGAGGAAAGCCAGGCAGCCATGGAAGCAAGGCGATACTGCTGACTGAAAGGGAAAAATCTACAATCAAGATTACTGTACCTAGCAAAGATCTCATTCAAAATTGATGGAGAAGTTAAAAGCTTTTCAGACAAGCAATTGTTAAGAGAATTAAGTACCACCAGACTAGCTTTACAATAAATGTTAAAGGGACTTATAGACTCAAGAAATACAAGAGAAGAAAAAAGATCTACAAAATCAACCCCAAACAATTAAGAAAATGGCGGTAGGAACATATATATCAATAATTACTTTAAATGTAAATAGATTAAATGGTCCAACCAAAAGACACAGACTGGCTGAATGGATACAAAAACAAGACCTATATATATGCTGTCTACAAGAACCCACTTCAGACCTAAAGACACATATAGACTGAAAGTGAGAGGATAGAAAAATATATTCCATGCAAATGGGAATCAAAATAAAAGCTGAAGTAGCCATCCTCATATCAGACAAAATAGATCTTAAAATAAAGAATATTACAAGATATAAGGAAGGACACTACATAAAGATCAAGGATCAATCCAAGAGGAAGACATAACAATTGTAAATATCTATACACCCAACACAGGAGCACCTCAATACATAAGACAAACACTGACAGACATAAAAGGAGAAATTGACAGTAACACAATAATAGGAGACTTTAACACCCCACTCACACCAATGAACAGATCATCAAAACAGAAAATTAATAAGGAAACACAAGTCTTAAATGATATATTTAAAAAATTTAATGATATATTAAATGAGATGGATCTCATTGATATCTTCAGGAGATTCCATTCAAATGCAGAAGAATACACATTTTTCTCAGGTGTACATGGAACATTCTCCAGGACAGACCACGTCTTGGGTCACAAATCAAACCACAGTAAATTAAAGAAAACTGAAATCATATCAAGCATCTTCTCTGACTGCAGTGCTATGAGACTAGATATCAGATACAAGGAAAAAACTATAAGAAACACAAATGTATGGAAATTAAACAACATATTTCTAAATAACCAACAGGTTACTGAACACATAAAAAGGGAAATCAAAAAATTTATAAAAACAAATGACAATGAAAACACAACAACTCGAAACTTATAGGATGCAGCAAAAGCAGTTCTAAGAGGAAAGTTTATAGTAATACAATCTTACCTCAAAAAAAAAAACAAACAAAAATCGAACAGATAACCTAACTTTGCACCTAAAAACTGGAAAAAGAACAGAAAACCCCCAAAATTAGTGGAAGGAAAGATATCATAAAGATCCAAGCAGAAAGAAATGAAAGAAACAATAGTAAAGATTAATAAAACTAAAGGCTGATTCTTTGAGAAGATAAAATTCACAAAACTTTAGCCAGACTCATCAACCAGTAAAATTAGAAATGAAAAAGAAGTGACAATAGGCAATGCCAAAATACAAAGGATTATAAGAGACTATTATGAAAGACTAGGTGGCAAAAATACACAGAAGAACTGTACAAAAAAGATCTTCATGACCAAGATAATCACGATAGTGTGATCATTCACCTAGAGCCAGACATCCTGGAATGTGAAGTCAAGTGGGCCTTAGGAAGAATCACTATGAACAAAGCTAGTGGAGGTAATAGAATTCCAGTTGAGCTATTTCAAATCCTGAAGGATGATGCTGTGAAAGTGCTACACTCAATATGCCAGCAAATTTGGAAAACTCAGCAGTGGCCACAGGACTAGAAAGGTCAGTTTTCATTCCAATCCCAAAGAAAGGCAATGTCATAAGAATGCTCAAACTACCACACAATTGCACTCATCTCACACACCACTAAAGTAATGCTCAAAATTCTCCAAGCCAGGCTTCAGCAATATGTGAACCATGAACTCCCTGATGTTCAAGCTGGTTTTAGAAAAGGCAGAGGAACCAGAGATCAAATTGCCAACATCTGCTGAATCATGGAAAAAGCAAGAGAGTTCCAGAAAAACATCTATTTCTGCTTTATTGAATATGCTAAAGCCTTTGATTGGGTGGATCACAGTAAACTGTGGAAAATTCTGAAAGAGATGGGAATACCAGACCACCTGACCTGCCTCTTGAGAAACCTATATGCAGGTCAGGAAGCAACAGTTAGAACTGGACATGGAACAACAGACTGGTTCCAAATAGGAAAAGGAGTACATCAAGGTTGTGTATTGTCACCCTGTTTATTTAACTTATACGCAGAGCACATCATGAGGAACGCTAGGCTGGAAGAAGCACAAGCTGGAATCAAGATTGCCAGGAAAAATATCAATAACCTCAGATATGCAGATGACACCACCCTTATGGCAGAAAGTGAAGAGGAACTAAAAAGCCTCTTGATGAAAGTGAAAGAAGAGAGTGAAAAGTTGGCTTAAAGCTAAACATTCAGAAAACGAAGATCATGGCATCTGGTCCCATCACTTCATGGCAGACAGATGGGGAATCAGTGGAAATGGTGCCAGACTTTATTTTGGGGGGCTCCAAAATCACTGCAGATGGTGACTGCAGCCATGAAATTAAAAGACGCTATTCCTTGGAAGGAAAGTTACGACCAACCTATATAGCATATTCAAAGCAGAGACATTATTTTGCCAACAAAGGTCCATCTAGTCAAGGCTATGGTTTTTCCAGTGGTCATGTATGGATGTGAGATTTGGACTATTAAGAAAGCTGAGCATCAAAGAATTGATGCTTTTGAACTGTGGTGTTGGAGAATACTCTTGAGAGTCCCTTGATCTGCAAGAAGATCCAACCAGTCCATCCTAAAGGAGATCAGTCCTGGGTGTTCATTGGAAGGACTGATGCTGAAGCTGAAACTCCAATACTTTGGCTACCTCATGAGAAGTGTTGATTCATTGGAAGGGCCCCTGATGCTGGGAGGGATTGAGGGCAGGAGGAGAAGAGGACAACAGAGGATGAGATGGCTGGATGGCATCACCAACTCGATGGACATGAGTTTGGGTAGACTCTGGGAGTTGGTGATGGAAAGGAGGCCTGGCATGCTGCAATTCATGGGGTCACAAGGAGGTGGACATGACTGAGCAACTGAACTGAACTGGTTGATATGGCAATAAAATAGATAACCTGGAAGAAATGGACAGATTCTTAGAAAAGTTCCAAGACTGAACCAGGAAGAAATTGAAATTATGAACAACCCAATTACAAGCACTGAAATTGAAGGTGTGACCAAAAATCTCCCCAAAAATAAAAGCCCAGGACCAGATGACTTCACAGGAGTATTCTATCAAACATTTAGAGAAGAGCTAATGCCTATCCTTCTAAACCTCTTACAAAAAAATCAGAGGAAAGAACGCTTCCAAACTCATTCTATGAGGCCACCATCACCCAGATACCAAAATCAGACAAAGACAACACCAAAAGAAAACTACAGACCAATATCCTGATAAACATAGATGCAAAAATCCTCAACAAGATGCTAGTGAACAGAATTCAGCAACACATCAAAAGCTCATACATCATGATCAAGTTGGGTTTATCCCAAGGGTGCAAGGATTCTTCAAAATATGCAAAACAATCAATGTGGCACACCATATTAACAAATTGAAAGATAAAACCATAGGATCATCTCAATAGATGCAGAAAAAGCCTTTGACAAAATTCAGCACCCATATATGTTTAAAACTCTTCAAAAATGGGCAAAGAAGGAACTTACCTCAACAGAGTTAAGGCCATATATGATAAGCCTACAGCAAACATTATTCTCAATGGTGTAAAACTGAAAGCATTCCTCCTAAGATCAGGAACAAGACAAGGGTGTCCACATTTGCCACTATTATTCAACATAGTTCTGCAAGTCCTAGCTATAGCAATCAGAAAAGGAAAAGAAATAAAAGGAATCCAGATGGGAAAGAAGTAAAGCTCTCAGTGTTTGCAGAAGATATGACACTGTACATAGAAAACCCTAAAGATAGTATCAGAAAATTATTAGGGCTAATCAGTGAATTTAGCAAAGTTGCAGGATACAAAATCAAATACAGAAATCACTTGCATTTCTATATACTAACAATGAAAATCAGAAAGAGAAACTAGGGAATCAATACCATTCAACATTGTAACAAAAAGAATAAAATATCTAGGAATAAACTTACCTAAGGAGACAAGAGAGCTGTACACAGAAAATTATAAGGCACTGATGAAAGAAATCAAAGACAGCACAAACAGATGGAGAGATAGTCCATGTTCCTAGGTAGGAAGAATAAATATTGTGAAATGACTATACTACCAAACACAATCTACAGATTCAATGTGATCCCAGCAAATTACCAAAGGCATTTTTCACAGAACTAGAATAAAAAAAAAAAATTCACAATTCATATGGAAACACAAAAGACCCCAAATATCCAAAGCAGTCTTGAGAAACAAGAACGGAGCTAGAGGAATCAACCTTCTTGACTTCAGATTACACTACAAAGCTACAGTCATCAAGACAGTATGGTACTGGCACAAAACCAGAACTACAGACCAACAGAACAAGATAGAAAGCCCGTAAATGCAGCCATGTACCTAGGGTACCTTATTCTTTTACAAATAAGGCAAAAATACACAATGGGGCAAATACAACCTCTTCAATAAACTGGATAGCTACATGTAAAAGAATGAAATTAGAACACTTTCTAACACCATACACAAAGATAAACTCAAAATGGATTAAAGACCTAAATGTAAGACCAGAAATTATAAAACTTTTAAGAGGAAAACATAGGCAGAACACTCAACAACATAAATCAAAGTAAGATCCTCTATGACCCACCTCCTAGAGTAATGGAAATAAAAACAAGTTAAAAGTGGGACCTGATTAAACTTAAAAGCTTTTGCACAGCAAAGGAAACTATAAGCAAGTGAAAAGACAAACCTCAGAATGGTAGAAAATAATAGCTAATGAAACAACTGACAAAGGATTAATTTCCAAAATATACAAGCAGCTCATACAATTCAATACCAGGAAAACAAACAACCCAATCAAAAAGTGGGAAAAGACCTAAAGAGACATTTATCCAAAGACATACAGATGGCTAACAAATACAGGAAAAGATGCTCAACATCACTTATTGTTAGAGAAATGCAAATCAAAAGCACAATGAGATATCACCTCACACCAGTCAGAATGGCCATCATCAAAAAGTCTACAAATAATAAGTGCTGGAGAGGGTGTAGAGAGAAGGGAATGCTCTTGCACTGTTGGTGGGAATGTAAATTGATAAAGCAACTATGGAAGATTATATTGAGATTTTGTTAAAAACTAGGAATAAAACCACCATATGACCCAGCAATCCCACTCCTAGGCATAGAACCTGAGGAAACCAAAATTGAAAGAGACACATGTATCCCATTGTTCATTGCAGTACTATTTACAATAGCTAGAACATGAAAGCACCCTAGATGCCCATCATCAGATGAATGATAAAGAAGTTGTGGTACATATTCACAATGGAATATTACTCAGCCATAAAAGGAATGCATTTTAGTCAGTTCTGATGAGGTGGATGGTTCTAGAACCTATTATACAGAGTGAAGTGAGTCAGAAAGAGAAAGATAAATGTTGTATTCTAACATGCATATATGAAATCTAGAAAAATGATTCTGAAGAATTTATTTACAGGGCAGCAATGGAGAAACAGACATGGAGAACAGACTTATAGACATGGGGAAGAGGGGAGGAGAGGCTGAGATGTATGGAAAGAGTAACATGGAAACTTACATTACCATATGCAAAATAGATAGCCCATGGGAATTTGCTGTATGGCTCAGGAAACTCAAACAGAGGCTCTGCATCAACCTAGATGGTGGGATGGGGAGGAGGGTGGGATGGGGAGGAGGATGGGAGGGAGGTTCAAAAGGGAGGTGATACATGTAGCAGTTCAGTTCAGTTCAGTTGCTCAGTTGTGTCCGACTCTTTGCAACCCATGAACCACAGCACGCCAGGCCTCCCTGTCCATCACCTACTCCCGGAGTTCACCCAAACTCAAGTCCATTGAGTTGGTAATGCCATCCAACCATCTCATCCTCTGTTGTCCCCTTCTCCTCCTGCCCTCAATCTTTCCCAGTATCAGGGTCTTTTCAAATGAGTCAGCTCTTTGCATCAGGTGGCCAAAGTACTAGAGTTTCTGCTTCAACATCAGTCCTTCCAACAAACACCCAGGACTGATCTTCTTTAGGATAGACTGGTTGGATTTCCTTGCAGTCCAAGGGATTCTCAAGAGTATTCTCTAACACCACAGTTCAAAAGCATCAATTCTTTGGCACTCAGTTTTCTTTATAGTCCAACTCTCACATCCATACTTGACAACTGGAAAAACCATAGCCTTGACTAGATGGACCTTTGTTGGCAAAGTAATGTCTCTGCTTTTTTTTTTTTCCTGATTAAAAATAATTTAAAACTATTTTCCTTCTTTATTAAATAAACTGAACACAAAAATGTGACACAAACTTCCATTATAAAACAAACTTCAATTTAGAGTCTGAAGACAGAGATAGTTTATGAATCAGATATTTCAAGTACTTTTTTCAACTTTCCCACTATCTTCTACCAAAACCAAGTACCAAAACAGACCTACCTATTATTTTAAAAATTAACAGTCAAACAGTAACAGCTAATATTTAACAAGCACAGTGTCACGTATTGTCTAAAGTCACATAGGCAGGAAGCCAGGATTCAAACCTGGGCTAGCCTGGATCCAAAGCTATTTTGCCTTTTTTATCAGTTTACAAATTGTAATTGTTCCCATCTTCTCTTCATCCCACATACATTTTCAACTATTTCTCTTTCTGCTATTGCAAAAGAAAAGTCTCCACTCTCTTCTCATCCTCCTATTGGTAGATCTCTTGCCCATTTGTAAATTGCTAAGGACTGAAATACTGCACTTCACAGCCATGGCCTGTCATCTCCTCTGTCTCCCAACATCTGACCAATTCACAAGCCTTCTTGGCTCCAGCTTAAATTGCATCCACAGTCTCACCATGTCTGATCACTTCTACTACCATTGTTTAGTCCACCAACATCTGTTCTTGGATCCCATCAGTTTACTTTACCACTTCTGCACTGCTTATTTCAATATTCACAAGTCTGTCCCCTCAAAATCACACAGGTCTCTACTCAAATATCACATTAGGAATTCCTTATCTACTCTAAATAAACAGCAACATCTTTTATTCCTGCTTTCTCATAGCACTGATCTAATGTTCTCTATATATACCTCACTATTCTTTTATCCTATGGTTACCTCTCTTTCCTCCCCTTCCACTGAATGTAATCGTCACAAGGGTCAGGAATTGGTCTCTTTTGTATGATGCTTTTCACTCAGAGCAGTGATTGGTACACAGGTACACAGTTACTGCTCAATAAATATTTGTTGACTGGATAAAAATGACTTTTCAATATATATTTCCCCACTTGGGGTTCTTAAAATTTAAGATAATTCTATCAAAAAGAAGTATATGATACTTCATAATTACAAAGCTACCAACCACAATCAAAAGAATAAGCTAAAATTTATACAGCAAATATTATTCATAGTTTTAGAAATATCAACCCCCTGAATACAAAATCATATTTACAATGTCAAGATCTTCATATTTCTGCAAGCAACATTCACAATATCCCTTTTTTTTTCTTCTCTTTTAACTGGAATTGAACTGGAATTCCACATTTATCACCATCTGTTTGGATCCTTAGTTTAACTTGAGTTTGCTTTTGGGTGCTAGATGGCTTCTCTACATCAAATGGGCTGGAAGGCTTCTGAATAGAATAGTTTATAAAAGGCATATTGGTCAGCTGAAGATAAAATGGCCTATAAAGCTGGCTCATATCTTCCACCTTTACAAAAGGCTTTTTGAGTCTACCTGTTTTTGTTTTCTGAGTGCCAACACCTACTCTCTTCCCCACATCTCTTACAGAAGTGCTTGATTTCTTGAGTAAATACAATTCCTTTTTCCGTTGTTCAATGTAATATCTAATGTCATCAATATGAAGAATTTTTACTCCCCATGATAAGGCATTAGATAATATACTGTTTGAAGGAATAAAGTCATGGTCCTTGATAGCTTTTTCAACTAATAATTTTCCTCTGCTCAAACACACTGTATCTAGAGACTTAAATGAACTTCCATTATGGCTTGGATGAGGTGACGCGGTTTCTGCAGTATTCGTAGATTCTGGACTTGGTATAGGAGAGATTCGTCCCAAGGTTTGTGCAAATTTAGCTTCCTTTTTATTTGAAATAAGATAACTGATATCTTTGCTGAGAAATTCTTCAACTCGCCCTCCCAGATCCTTAATGTCCTTTTGCAGTTTTTCAGATATGGTGACAGAAGGTAAGTCAATGTAAAATACTTTACCCCAGAGAGGTTTATATTTGGATTTTTCTGGTTTGTTATCAGTTTTCAGAGATTTCAAAGATGGTCGGTTTTTTTCATTTTTAACTTGTATTCCACCCTGAAAATGTCCTTTGCTGTGGATCCTCATGGCTCCGGAGCTCATGGCAGCCGCCCAGCACCTACATGCTGGGTCGGGAGAGGGTGTTGCCCCGGGCCGCCGCGGAAACTCGGCTTCCTGGAGGCCCGTTGACCCGCCGGTCGCCTCCCTCCTTCCGCGGGCCACCACACCCACGCAGCAGAGATGCCGCACCCGCTGGCTTGGTTCTGTCTCTGCTTTTAATATGCTGTCTGCTGCTGCTGCTAAGTCACTTCAGGCATGTCTGACTCTGTGTGAGCCCATAGACGGCAGCCCACCAGGATCCCCCGTCCCTGGGATTCTCCAGGCAAGAACACTGGAGTGGGTTGCCACTTCCTTCTCCAGTGCATGAAAGTGAAAAGTGAAAGTGAAGTCGCTTAGTCGTGTCCAACTCTTCACGACCCCATGGACCGCAGCCTACAAGGCTCCTCTGTCCATAGGATTTTCCAGGCAAGAGTATTGGAGTGGGGTGCCAACACCTTCTCGGAATATGCTGTCTAGGTTGGTCATAACTTTCCTTCCAAGGAGTAAGCATCTTTTAATTTCATGGCTGCAATCACCAACTGCAGTGATTTTAGAGCCCAAAGAAAATAAAGTCAGCCACTGTTTCCCCTGTATCTATTTGCCATGAAGTGATGGGACTGGATGCCATGATCTTAGTTTTCTGAATGTTGAGCTTTAAGCCAAATTTTTCACTCTCCTCTTTCACTTTGATCAAGGGGTTCTTTAGTTCTTCACTTTCTGCCATAAGGGTGGTGTCATCTGCATATCTGAGGTTATTGATATATGTATACCTATGGCTGTTTCATGTTGAGGTTTGACAGAAAACAACAAAATTCTGTAAAGCAATTATCCTTTAATAAAAAAAAATTAGTTAGATTAAAAAGACAGAAATAGACCAATTAACCAGAAGATACAAAACTCAAGAAACAAGGAATTCAATTTAGGGGTAAAGAAAAAGGAAAGAAAAGAAAGAAAATTCCCAGCAGTGATAGCCTAGAATGTCAGCTAGGATGTCTGGCCTAGAGAGCAATGAATCTAGATTTGTATAGAAGGGTAGTGGGCTCCAGGAAGACGGGGCGAGGCATGAGTTTCACTAAAAGCTGTTTTATAGTTCTGTGAGAAAGTTTGGGTCTAAGGTAGTCATAATGACCTAGGCGACAGACCAAATGACATGAAAAAAACTTGGGAAAAGGCAAGAAGAAATGTAATCATAATATAACACAAATTTAAGCTGTAAGTATGAATGTATCAGAAAAGCATGAAATAACTATGGTGGCAGAATAGGAGGAAAATAGGTACATGCATTGAAATTAGGGTTGAAGAAGCAGTGTAAAAGATATAATGCTAAACTTTTATAGAAGCAAGCTAACAGATACTGTCAAAAATTTAAAACAAAAATACACAGAACTAGCAATAAAGTACAGAATAAGAAATTGAGAGGTAAACAAACACCAGATCTAACAGCCAAAAGAAATTGAAAAGTGTCTGCTTGAAGAAAATGAAAAGGGGTTTGCTTATATTTATTTGTTTGCTTTTAGACTTGTAGTACTATTTGGTTTTTAAATTTAAGGGTAAGTATTACTTTGAGAATAATAATTAAATTTCTAAACAGCAAATAAAATAAACTATAAGGATTTGGGGTAATTTCATATATATGCAGTACTCTAATCAATAATAAATTGGAACACATGAAAATCAAGCTATATTTCTTTTAATGAAATTAAACATTACCCATTTAATATATTCCTTGCAATCTTTATGCACTACTAATGTACTTTGTGATTTTCATAACATGCAAAGATAAATTTTAGCCCAAATCAAGTAAAAGTAAACATTCTGAGTTGAGTGGATGTCAATTTATTTTGGTTACTAAGGTATTCTGTTAGGTCTTGTTCTGATTTTTATTACTGCATAATGAATGATCTTAACACACAGTGACTTAAAGCAACGGTGATAATTTTATGATTCTCTCTCTGAGTTCTGGGGTTCCTGCTCAGTGTCTCTCCTGCAGTTACATGCAGGTGACTAGGGTGGCTGAAGCTAGAATAATTTCAAAGGCTTCCTCACAAAACACCTGTGGCAGTTGATTCTAGCCATTGTCTGGGACCTCAAATGAGGCTGTCAGCTGAAACACCTATTCACAGTCATTCCAGGTGTTCTGGCCTCCCACAACATAAAAGTAGGGTATTAAGAGTTAGCATCCTGAGTGGACAGGCAGAAGCTTTATCACCTTTATGACCCAACCTCAGAAATCACATAGCATTATTCCCCCATAGTCACAATTCTCCTAAAATCCAAAAGGGAAAATAGATTGCCACTTTTCAAAGGCAGGGGTGCCAGTGTCACAATGTAAGAACATGAGGGACAGGGCATCTTTTGTAGCTATTCTGGAATATACAATTCAGACAAGGTCTCTCTGATCCAGCATAGACAAATCTACATTCACATCATGTTAAATAACCAGCAATTATCTTTAAAAGGAGACATGCTTAGACCAGCAAATTTCAAATTGGGATATGTGTACTTTGGGGAAAATAATTTTAAGGAACCAGTTTCTAGATCCTATGCTTCACATATACTCTTTCCAAAATTTGATTGCTTGAGAATATTCATGCCAGCTGTTTCAAAAAAGAGAGGTTGAAGCTATCATTCATTTTACCATCTTACGATGGTACTTTTGATCCTGAGTGCAAAAACTCCAGATTTCAAAACAATAGGACAATTCAAAATATTAGTGTTAGTATTCAAAAAATAAATCACTAATAACTGAATCATAAAATCTGAAACTGATTTTAATTCTTTGCCTTTTAAAAAAACTGCAGGGAGACCTAATTAAAATGACAGCTGGTAGATCATTAAAGATAATTTTTGATGATAGATAACTATATGATTTTGGCATATAACTTGGAGTTCAAACGTTTGAGTGACATTGCTAAAACAAAACTCCACTCTCATCTACTTATTCATGGGTATACAATTTCTCAGATCTTATGTCTCATCCTAACATGTAATTTGAATCCACTCACATATATTTATTGAACAAAAATAACCCTTCCAGCTGAATATTGGACACACTTCTAATAAATTTCATTTTTATGTTTATTACCTAAAGGTACATTTATTTATGCTGTTTGAGTTAATTTTATATTAAAAAGTATGATGAAAATCCAATTCAGAAAAAAATTTTAACATGGTCACATGGTTACAAATTTTTAATTACCTTTCAAGAAAAAAATGATCACTAAAAGATGTTCACATGGAAAGAATTTATGAAAATAGGATTGTGATATGGAAATAGAATTTCAAAGAAAAATAAATGAAGAATTTCCAACTGTTAAAATTAGTTTGTTCAAGTATCTTTATATGGATTGTGGTGGGAATCAAAACCAAAATGGATACATTTCAAAGAATGATGAAATTTTTACATCAACGTTCACACTTTTTGTAAGCTATATATTTTACAACTATTTATACTTATAATGAGAAATTTTAGAGGTCAGTAGAAGTTTCTGAGAAGGAATATAAGTTTTCAAAATGTACTTGAGACTGTGAATTTAGAATCATCCAAAATAATATGAAATCTGGTCCTAATTTAAAAGCAAGTATTTTACATAAGAGTTATTTTTGTTTTTAGCTAAAAGAAGGAGCTTCTGAACATTTTCATATCCTGTTTAACTACAGTTGTTTTTAATTGTACATTGTGTACGTAACTGTAAGGTACTTCAGTAGGACAGTAAAGAAGAAAATCTTGTTTAATAAAACCTGGCAAAAAGTGGATAAGATTTAATTTATTTTTATGTCTAAGACTAATTATTTAGAGTTGAGATTTCCGATTTGACTTAAAATTTTTGTACATACATGAAGGAACATATCTAGAATTAAAAATCTACAGTAACATTTTCAAGGAATATGAATCAGGTAGAAATACAGAAACAAATGCTGTCCATTTCTTTTGAAGATTATTGGTGATACATACTGCACATAGGATTTAGAAATCCAGATATTCTCCTGGCTCCCTTGACAGTGCCTCAGTGCCCACAAACAGCAAGTTTCCTATAATCTTAATGATATTATATATCCCAATGCTCATCATGACACCTGATACAGTACATTACTCAGTGTCTGTTGGTTGAATTACTGAATGAATTAAAAAAAAAAATGGGATTCATATACTTAGTGAGTTGGTCAGGAAGTCTTTTCCCCTTTAGAAATTTTTATATGCTAACTGATATGTCAGAAATTGAAATAAAAATATCCTATGATATCACTTATATGTGGAATCTAAAGTAAAAATACAAATGAGCATATTTAAAAATCAGAAACAGACTCAGATTTAGAAAACAAACTTATGGTTACACGGGGGAAAGTGGGAGGAACAGTTAGGGAGGACAAGATCGACGTGTTAGTTCAGTTAGTTCAGTCGCTCAGTCGTGTCCGACGCTTGGCGACACCATGAATTGCGGCACACCAGGCCTCCCTGTCCATCACCAACTCCCGGAGTTCACTCAAATCCATGTCCATCGAGGCAGCGATGCCATCCAGCCATCTCATCCTCTGTTGTCCCCTTCTCCTCCTGCCCCCAATCCCTCCCAGCATCAGGGTCTTTTCCAATGAGTCAGCTCTTCTCATGAGGTGGCCAAAGTACTGGAGTTTCAGTTTCAACATCATTCCTTCCAAAGAAATCCCAGGATTGATCTCCTTTAGGATGGACTGGTTGAATCTCTTTTCAGTCTAAGGAACTCTCAAGAGTCTTCTCCAACACCACAGTTCAAAGCATCAATTCTTCAATGCTCAGCTTTCTTCACAGTCCAACTCTCACATCCATACATGACCACAGGAAAAACCATAGCCTTGACTAGATGGACCTTTGTGTGTGGCAAAGTAATATCTCTGCTTTTCAATATGTTATCTAGGTTGGTCATAACTTTCCTTCCAAGGAGTAAATATCTTTTAATTTCATGGCTGCAGTCACCATCTGCAGTGATTTTGGAGCCCCCAAAATAAAGTCTGCAGTTTCCACTGATTCCCCATCTGTCTGCCATGAAGTGATGGGACCAGATGCCATGATCTTCATTTTCTGAATGTTGAGCTTCAAGCTAACTTTTCACTCTCCTCTTTCACTTTCATCAAGAGGCTTTTTAGTTCCTCTTCACTTTCTGCCATAAGGGTGGTGTCATCTGCATATCTGAGGTTATTGATATTTCTCCCAGAAATCTTGATTCCAGCTTGTGCTTCTTCCAGCCCAGCATTTCTCATGATGTACTCTGCATAGAAGTTAAATAAGCAGGGTGACAATATACAGCCTTGACATACTCCTTTTCCTATTTGGAACCAGTCTGTTGTTCCATGTCCAGTTCTAACTGTCGCCTCCTGACCTGCATATAGGTTTCTCAAGAGGCAGGTCAGGTGGTCTGGTATTCCCATCTCTTTCAGAATTTTCCACAGTTTACTGTGGTCCACCCAATCAAAGGCTTTAGCATATTCAATAAAGCAGAAATAGATGTTTCTCTGGAACTGTCTTGACTTTTCCATGATCCAGTGGATGTTGGCAATTTGATCTCTGGTTCCTCTGCCTTTTCTAAAACCAGCTTGAACATCTGCAAGTTCATGGTTCACATATTGCTGAAGCCTGGCTTGGAGAATTTTGAGCATTACTTTACTAGTGTGTAAGATGAGTGCAATTGTGTAGTAGTTTGAGCATTTTTTTTTTTGGCATTGCCTTTCTTTGGGATTGGAATGAAAACTGACCTTTTCCAGTCCTGTGGCCATTACTTAGTTTTCCAAATTTGCTGGCATATTTTCTGGGATTGATGTGTACACAGCACTATATTTAAAATGGAGAAGCAACAAAGAGAGCAACAGTAAGAGATTTTATTTGGGTGGGGGGAGCGCTCCAAAATCACTGCAGATGGTAACTGCAGCCATGAAATTAAGATGCTTGCTCTTTGGAAGAAAAGCTATGACCAAACTATATAGCATATTAAAAGCAGACATTACTTTGCCAACAAAGGTCTATCTAGTCCAAGCTATGGTTTTTCCAGTAGTCATGTATGGATGTGAGAGTTGGACTATAAAGAAAGCTTAGCACTGAAGAATTGATGCTTTTGAACTGTGGTATTGGAAAAGACTCTTGAGAGTTCCTTGGACTACAAAGAGATCAAACCAGTCCATCCTAAAGGAAATTGGTACTGAATACTCATTGGAAGGACTGATGATAAAGCTGAAACTCTAATACTTTGGCCACCTGATGCAAAGAACTGACTCACTGGAAAAGACCCTGATGTTGGGAAAGATTGAAGGCAGGAGGAGAAGAGGACAACAGAAGATGAGATGGTTGGATGACATTACTGACTCAATGGACATGAGTTTGACCTAGCTCTGGGAGTTGATGATGGACAGGGAAGCTTGGTGTGCTGCATTCTTTCGGGTCGCAAAGAGTTGGACATGACTGAGTAACTGAACTGACTGAAGCAACAAAGACCTATAGCACAGGCAACTCTGATAATTAAGTAACAACTTAAATGGGAAAAGAATTTTAAAAAGAATAGATACATGTATATGTATAGCTGACTCACTTTGCTGTATACCTAAAACTAATACAACATTGTTAATCAACTATACTCTAATATAAAATAAAATGTAAAAAAAAAAATGGAGTGAAAATTTGAGTTATACCATCTAAACAGTGTTTCCCAAAAGTCAGCCCATAGTCTGACCACATCAATGTCACCTGGAATGTGTTACAAATTTAACTTCTTGTACTCTCACAGCATATTACTAAATTATATACTTGAGGGGATGGGGCCTGGGAATCTTCATTTTTAGTGGTCTTCCCAGTTGACTGACAGGAAGCTGGTGAATCAGTTTTGGAAATGAAAGAAGAAAACAGAGCAGGTTCATTTAGAAAATGAGAAAGCCAGAAATTCAGATGGTCTCGGGAAAAAAATTAGTCTGGTCAGGGTACCACTGCTGGAAATTAAACAGTGCCAGACATTTGTCACTTTGCTCAAGATTCAAATTAAAGGAAGAGAATGACTGTGGGTCTACCAGGGGTCCTCTTGGTATCCCATTTAGGGTGGGGTCAGGGCCATGATTAGTAGTTCTGCTAGAATGCATCTGAAGAGACATTTCACAAACATAAATCAAATTGCTGCTAAAAATCAGGAAATTTGTCTAGGCAACTAAAAAATAAAATGTTAGAAGGCTATACAAAATGGAATAGGGTCCCTTATAAATAACATGTACGCTGTCCTAGACAGCATATTAAAAAGCAAAGACATTACTTAACCCACAAAGATCCATCTAGTCAAGGCTACGGTTTTTCTAGTAGTCAGGTATGGATGTGAGAGCTGGACTATAAAGAAAGCTGAGTGCTGAAAAACTGATGGTTTTGAACTGTGGTGTTGGAGAAGACTCGTGAGAGTCCCTTGGACTATAAGAAGATCCAACCAGTCCATCCTAAAGGAGATCAGTCCTGGGTATTCATTGGAGGGACTGATGTTGAAGCTGAAACTCCAATTCTTTGGCCACCTGATGCAAAGACCTGACTCACTGAAAAAGACCGTGATGTTGGGAGGGATTAGGGGCAGGAGGAGAAGGGGACGACAGAGGATGAGATGGCTGGATGGCATCATCGACTCAACGGACATGGGTTTGGGTGGACTCTGGAAGTTGGTGATGGACAGGGAGGCCGGGCGTGCTGTGGTTCAAGGGGTTGCAAAGAGTCAGACATAACTGAGTGACTAAACTGAACTGTCAACAGAGAATCAGAGTAGAGTGCCATTCAACCTGCACACTACAGAAAGGATCTCTGTATTGAGCAGTGAAATGACCTTAATATTTATTTTCCCTCTCATTCTGAGTCTGTAACTCTGTATTACTGAGTTTCAAAATTCTCCAGTTATGTTTTTTTTTTTTGTTTGTTACTGGGGTATTATTTCACAGTATTGTGCTAGCTTCTGAGGTACAATGAAGTTCAGGTTTTGAAACAAACATTGTTTAGAATCCTTTGGAAAATCTAGACAATTGACTACATTTGTAACATTTTTGCTGTTACATATTTTAAATCATGGCTAAAACAGAATACTTGGTAAAGTCCATTGTAAGGAGAAATAATCTATAATAATCTGCTCAGCTCTGTGTTCTTTTAGCTAACTTGACCCTTTTCACTCATCATGTATCCACTGTTCCATAAAGGAAAGCCTCAGTCATCTTATCCCCTAGCAAAGCCAAATGAGGAAATTGTCAAGGAACCACCCGTTCATTCTGAGAAAGTTAACTTAGGCAGGTTGATAAGGAGTCCAAGCCTAAGGCCCCTTTAAGGAGGAGGTGAACATTCTCTCTTTTTCACATTCTTTTGCCTTAGACACATAGGCCTCGTAGGCAGCAGTATCTCCTCTTCAAGGACATGGTTCTTTTGAGCTCAGAATGTATGATAGAAGGTCTGGGTAAAACTTCCACAGCCTTGAGCTCTGGGTTAACCTGTTCCTTCTGGCTAATCTTGTGCTGATGTCATCCCAGGATGTATGTTATGGGAAAGGGTCTGGGAAAAATCTTCACAGCCTTGAATATTTTTTTTCTGTTCTCAACAGCTAGCAGAAAAGTATATAATGCCCTACTTAAAACTAGCAAGGTGGGTAATCATTCTATTCCTTTCTGGTGTCTATGTCAGAAGTTTTTTCTGTCACTATCACTTTAATAAAATCTCTGCTACACAAAGCTCTGAGTGACTGAGACTATCTTTGGTCCTGGAGTTAAATCTTTTCCTTCGGAGACCACAAATCTGGTGGAACACCATAAATTTTCACCTATCAATCCTCAAATGGCTTTTGTTTTTATCCTATATGATTTTTTTGGCTACAACTTTTTGGCTCTGCAAATCAAAAGTCCTTTCTTTCCTCTGACTTCTACAGAATTAAAGTTCGTATTTGCCAATTCCTTTGGCTCAGAGCATCCTCTTAGTCCTGAGTAAGCACTGACCACTCTTTGTCATCCTGGAACCTGGTTAATAAATCCCTTTCTTGAACTTTGTTGATGTTGTCTGGGTCATTCTCTAATCCCCATAGAGGCTGGGAAGTTTACCTATGTTCATAAATCTGCTTGGATATGGAGATACTCACTGATTAGCATCCAAATAATTAAATAACTGTATACCCTCATCATTTTTCAGGAATTTAAATGTATATGTGTTGAGCTTTTCTAACTCATGTCATTATTCTTTCAGTGATAGAACGGACATGGTACACTGCTCTGTGAAGAATACCTCATTACCTTTCACAGTTCTCTGAGTTTCATAGTGTTGACTAAAAATATCTTTTCACTAGAAGAGCCTAGAAGAACAGCACTCAAGAGAGTTGTGTTTTCCGTCACATTGATTTCAGTCAGTAGACTCCACTGCGTGGTCGAGTTGCATGCTGCTAATAAATCAACAAACTACATCTGTTTCACCTGCATTCAGTCTTTTATCTCTGTGCTCAGTGATGTTTCATGTTAAATTTTAGAAGAGTTGCCTTTTCTTTCTTTGCTTTGTTTTGGATTATTTTATTTAATACATTTACCAATGACCAATCTCTTCAAAATCTATACATACTGATGATCTATGTAACATATCTAGGAAAATAATTTTATTTCTTTCAAGAAAAGTATTACATTTGCATTGACTCCGTTCTTAGACTGTGAAAACCAGCTTTTTAACAATATGATCAGGCTGAAGTTCATAGCTTTCACTAGTGCCACAAAGAAGTCAAATGTAAAACACTCCTATTATAAAAGTTCACTGATTGGTCACTGAATTCTGTTCACTCTGGCTGGTGATATTGCTTAAACCAAACAAACAAAATAAATAAATAAAAGTAAATCTTATGTCATAACATCAACTCCCGAATATAGGTTGGCTCTAAGTATTAAATTAACCTGATAATTATGAGAACTGCTGATGGTGTCTAATGCTAAAGTACATGTTATAGGTAGTCCTCACTTGACAAGAATATAGGTCCTGATTAACAGTTGAGGAATAACAGGAAATTTTATAGCTAGACACAAAAACTGATAAGGGCAGAGGCAATGCATAAAGGATATTGTACTAGTCAGGTCTTTCCAACCAAACCAATAGTCTACTGAAAAAAAAAAAAAAAGTTGACTGAAAAAAAGTACAGAGTGTGAGAGTTGTGAGTTGAGTTTTATTTGGGACAAAATGAGGAATAATGTCTAGGAGACTGTTTCAGATAGCTCAGAGGAACTAATCCAAAGAAATAGGGGGAAAAGGTCAGTATGTGCATGATTTTGGTGAAGGAGAATATATGCAATCAAGCACACATTTTGGCAGAAAGTTGTTTCTAGTCTTGGGAAGGTCACTACTAGTCATGAAGAGCAGATATCTCCATTGACAATTTTAGTGATTTTCTAGATGTGAAGAGATGCAAGAATTTGAGCTCATAAAATCTTCTGCTGAAAATATCTAACTATCTGTCAGTTTTCCCCAGAGAACAGAGTGCCTCATTCCTTATTTCCACCCTGAACTCCTTTCAGGGTGTGTTGAAAGTCAGCAGCTGCAGCAGCTAGTGATTTAAATCTTGTAGAGGAAGATGGCAGGTGCCAATTTTTAGTTGGCACAGTAAAACAGTGAGATAAGGAATAGGCTCATGTGATTAGAGAGGTTGAAAAGTCATACCATTTGCAGTTCACACACTGGGGACCCAGGAAATCTATTGGCATAAATTCCAACCTGAGTCTAAAGGCCTATGAACCAGGAATGATGATGGTCTAAGTTTCAGAGGACAGGAGAAGATTGATGGCTCAGCTTTAACAGTCAGGCACGGAGACTGAATTTGCCATTACTCCATTTTGTTCTACTCAGACCCTTGATGGGTTGCATGATGTCCACCCACATTAAGGGAGGGCACTCTGTTTTATTTAGTCCAACAGTTTAAATGCTAATCTCTTCCAGAAACACTCTCACAGACACAGCCAAAAACAATGTTTAACCAGATATGTGGCCATCCTGTGGCTCAGTCAAATTGACACATAAAATTAACCATCACATGCACCGAATCTAGCTTTAGAAGATCTGATTTGAAGTCCTGACTGTATCACTACTTATGTCCTTAAGCTTACATTGCTTCATCTGAAAAATGAAAGTAATGACTCGTCACTCACAGGGTGATAAAGTAAGTGAATAGAAATACATGCAAACATGCCTTGTAAATTTTAAAACAGTCTAGAAATATAAGGTACTATTACTTCTGTTTCTTATTAGTGCTACCCAGGAAGCCATCAAGGCCAGGAAAGTATAAATTTAAGACAAAGTTTATATTCGTCTTAAATTTATATTTTGTCAGGAATTCCCTGGCAGTTCAGTGGTTAGGACTCCTTGGTTTCACTGCTGAGGGTCTGGGTTCAGTTCCTGGTCACGGAACTAAGATCCTACAAACCAAATAACGTGGCCAAAAAAAAAAAAAAGGGGCAAAACCTTTATCAAAGTGATTTCACCGCAGGAAACAACATAAACAAGCTTAAAGAGCTATCTATGCTTTTGGATATATTTCTAGATAAAATATTACTGAAAAAATGTTAAAAGAAAGCCTGTACTAAAGGGGTTATGCAAAACGAGATCCATTCAATAAGGGTTCATACAGATAGGCAAACCCAGCAATGCTTGAACTGTTATCCAAGCAAACTGTCTCAAAAATTAAAATAAGCCATTGGAGTTACTACCTCAATACCAGGACAAGTAAATGTAGTAGAAGTACTAATCCTGGAGCACCTATATGTTCTTTGCTATATCCCTGTGAATATTCAGTTAAGCAAATAATTTATTGCAAAAAAATGCAATAAGCCATTGTTTATATCAGTGACAGAAAAGACATCCACAGAAAAAGAAGGAATAGTGATGGAAATGAGCACACAGAATAGTTCCTCCTTTAAAAGCTGTGTGGACTTAGGCTTCCCAAAGTCCCAGACCTGTCATTCTCCTAGCTACTATCATTCCTTACACCAAAGCTGTCAGGTTTCTGAATAACAGAAAATCTTCCATTGCTTTCTCTGGATACTGAGTGCATTGAGAGAGACACAACTTAACTATTCTACCTGAGTCTTGATTCTTTCTTCCCTGACAGAGCCAACTTCTACTGGGAATGCTCTTATACAGCAACGATGAGAAAGGAGAGTTGGAGAAAAGATTATCACAAATCTGAACTAAGGATAAAATAGTGAAAATAAATAACAAAATCTAGGTTAAAAACAATTTTCTGGAAGAGAATTTTTTTTCCCAAGTCTTAATTTGGTTAAGACTCTACCAGTTTATCAGTCATTTAGGCTCAAGAATATGATCATCTTTGATCATCTTTGCTTCCTTTATCCCCCAAAATTATTAACTACTAAACCTTATTATTTATAAGTGCCTCTTTTCTCTTTCTTTTTAGCCCCTCTTTATCACTCTAGTTTGTTTTCAAATTATTTTTATGAAATCATTACAATAGCATCCCAGCTGGGTAGGCCCCCTTATCAAAGCTTTCTCATACTCTAATTTGTGCAGCACTAGATCCAATCAGTCCATCTTAAAGGAGATCAGCCCTGGGTGTTCACTGGAAGGAATGATGCTAAAGCTGAAACTCCAATACTCTGGCCACCTGATACAAAGAGCTGACTCATTTGAAAAGCCCTTAATGCTGGGAAAGATTGAGGGCAGGAGGAGAAGGGGATGACAGAGGATGGATGGATGGCATCACTGACTCAATGGACATGGGTTTGGGTGAACTCCAGGAGTTGGTGATGGACAGGGAGGCCTGGCATGCTGCGGTTCATGGGGTTGTAAAGAGTTGGACACGACTGAGCAACTGAAGTGAGTGAGTGAGTGACCTAATGTATCTCCCCTGTTCACACCACTTTCCAAACCAAAACCCTTCAGTGGCTCAACAATACATACAAAACCAGGTCCAAACTTCCTAGGTTAAAAATTAAAAGTCTGAAAATTCCAAGTGTTGGAGAGTTGTGATGCAATAGGAACACTCAGATACTGCTTGTGGAAGTATATAGGTAGGCATTTCATTTTGAAGTGAAGTTGCTCAGTAGTGTCCTACTCTTTGCGACCCCATGGACTGTAGCCTACCAGGCTCCTCTGTCCATGGGATTTTCCATGCAAGAACACTGGAGTGGGTTACCATTTCCTTCTCTGATTCTCAGAATCTAGTAAAATAGTATGTGCACATGCTGTAACCCCCAAATTCTACACAAACAACAGTCACTATGATAAATAAATTGTGGTGTGAATATCCATATGCTGGAATACTTATTTTAAAAACACAAACTACAAATACATTCAACTGCATGTATAATCTCATCAACAATACTGAATGAAAGAACTTAGACACAAAATAATAGATACTATGAAATGATATTTCTATAGAATTCAAAAACATGTAGCATTAGCCTTTGGTGTTAGAAGTCAGTAATGTTTCCTTTAGGGAGAAAGAAAGGCACAGCATTTGAGAAAGGTCATAAATGGGTCTTTTCGTGTGTTGATAATGTTCTATTTTGAGATCTGGTTTCTCTGGTGTGTTAACTTTGTAATAATCCACTAAGATGTATATTTATGTTTTATGCATTCCTCTGTACTTTTAAAAAAATATATACATTCCTAGCTTTGCTCTCAAGGTTGGCCACAATCTTCTCCCCATCTGTTTCTCTAATCTCACTGTGTCTCAAACTGCCTTGCTAAATGGTATGTTTCAAATATATCTTAGTCATTTCAGGACACTATATAAATTATCATAGACTGGATGGCTTAAATAACATTTATTTCTCACAGTATGGAGGCTGGAAAGTACCTGCAGTTTTGGTGTCTGGTGAGGGCTCGCTTCCCAGTTTGCAGATGGCCATCTTTTACTGTGTCTTCACATGGTGGAAAGCAAAGAAAGGAGGAAACCACTTTCATGCCTCTTTTTAAAAGAATACTAATCCCTTAAAAGACTTCACCCAAGGAGGGGACATGTGTACACCTATGGCTAATTCATGTTGATGTTTGACAGAAAAAAAAACAAAATTCTGTAAAGCAATTATCCTTCAATTTAAAAATAAACAATTTTTTTAAAAGACTTCATCCACATGCTATAACTACCTCCTAAAGGTCCCATCTCTTGATGTGCTCTCATTAGGGATCAGGGTTTCAACATATAATTTTAAGATAAGTCCAGTAAAAAAAAAATCTAGTCCATAACAAACTACACAAATGTATTCACTCATCCCAGAAGAGGTTCTATTATTCTTTTAAACTTGTTATTTTGCCCATGCTGTTTCTCACCAGGAATTATCTTCTATAATCTCTTCATATCAAAATCCTATCTGCATTGGCATAAAAGCAGATGTGCATGCATGCTCAGTCATGACCAATTCTTTGCTCTCCCTTGGACTGTAGCCCTCCAGGTTCCTCTGTCCGTGGAATTTTCCAGGCAAGAATTCTGGAGTGGGAAGCCATTTCCTACTCCAGGGGTAAAAACAGATACATAGACCAAATGGAAAAGAATAGAAACCCAGAAATAAACCCACATTTATACGGTCAATTTATAATGAAGGAGCCAAGAATATACAATGGGAAATGGACAGTCTCTTCAATAAATGGTGTTGGGGAAACTTCATGGCCATACTCAAAAGAATGAGACTATACCACTGTTTTACACCATACATAAAAATCAATTCAAAATATATTAACAACTTGAGACCATAAAATTTTACTTACTTACTTTAAAACTTTAGCGTCTTTCAGTAGGACTTCAAACCATAAAACACCTAAAACATAGGAGATATAATTTTGCACTAGTCTTGGAAAAATTTTTTTTAATTTAGTATCAAAAGAAAAGGCAACAAAAGCAAAAATAAGTTGGACTACATAAAGCTAAAAGGCTTCTGCACAGCAAAGGAAACCATAAACAAAATTGAAAGACTACATATGAAGTGGGAAAAAAATAACTGAAAATCATTATGTCTGATAAGAGGTTGACATTCAAAATATATGAAGAATAAATATACCTCAACAGCAATAAAACCAAACAATTTGATTAGAAGAACTAAGCAGACATTTTTCCAAAGGTGATATACAACTGGCCAACAGATATATGAAAAGGTGCTCAACATTACTAATCATCAGGCAAACACAAATCAAAGCCACAGTGAGATATCACCTTATACCTGTTAGAATGGCTACTTTCAAAACAACAAGGGATGACAAATCACAGATGTGGAGAAAAGGAAACCCTTGTATACTGTTGGTGAAAATGTAAATTGGTGCAGCCCCTATGGAAAAAAGTATAGAGATACCTTGAAAATCAAAAATAGAACTACCTTATAAATCAGCAATTACACTTATATGTCTGAAGGAAAAAAAATCACTATCTTAAAAATATATCTGCACCACCATGTTCATTGCAACATTATTTATAATAGCCAAGACCTGGTAACCACCTAAGTATTCATCAACAAATGAATGGATAAAAAAATCACGAAACAATGGAATATCATTCAACCATGAAAAGAAGGAAATTCTTCCATTTGCAACATGGATGGACATTCAGGGCATTATGCTAAGTGAAATAAGTCAGAGAAAGACTGAATGATCTAACTTATATGTGGAATCTAATATATGGGGGTTTTGCTCAGACTCCAAGCTATTCTTAGACATGAGCTAGGTGTTTTATAATTTAACTTAATTCTGACACTTTCTACCCAAATATAATTTTAGATTCCACAAGTTAAGGGATCAATCCCAGAAGACTGTCCCCCACTCCAGGAGCCAATCACAAACCCAGGTTTGTACCTATGCTTCTGATTAACTGGCTATAAATCAGAGTTTCCATAGTCCCCTCTTTGGGTTCCATTAATTTGCTAAAACAGATCACAGAACTCAGGGGACTAGTTTACTTGCTAGATTCCAGTTTATTACAAAAGATATTAAAGGATACAAATCATAGCCTCACGAAGGGACACGTAGGGTGAAGCCCTTAAAGTTTCTGTTGGGGTTTGAAGCCTGAAATGATAGTATGTAGAAGCATTTTGGTTCACTAACCTGGAAGTTCTCCAAACTTCCTCCTTTGGGGTTTAAAAGAGGTTTCATTATAGGCATGATTGATTGACTCATTGGCCACTGGTGATTGATTCAACCTCCAGCCTTTCCACAGAAATCAGGGGATGGGATTGAAAATTCCAATCCTTCATTTAGGATGGTACTCCTAGTAACTAGCCCCACCCACATTTTTAGGGGAACTTCCAAAAGTCACCTCATTAACATAAACTCAGCTATGGTTGAAAATGACTTGTTATGGATAATAAGACACTCATTTCACCTTTATGGCTCTTAAGTATTTTCTGGAACTGAGGACAAGATACTAGATATTATAACAGGAGATGTTCCCATTACTCTTATCACTCAAGAAATTCCAAGGGTCTTGAGAACTGTTAGCCAGGATCATAGACAAAAGCCAAATATGCATGAGAAATACATCTGAATGACCAGTTTTATATTTTCTACAAATCACCTCCAACTCCAAAAGAGGACCTAATATAATCCAGATAGTCTATCTACTTGACCACAATGCTTGGTACAGAGAAAGACAAGAATTAATAGAGCTGATGGAATAATAGCAATTATTAAAACAACAAATATTACCCTATTTAACCCTCAAAACACCCCCACTGGGAAATCTGCTCTCAAAAAGCAGCAGCAGTTTTGAGAGAAAAAGAGAAGCTTTGATTGGATTTAGTAGGTAAAAATCCGATAACTGTAACTGCCCTGTCCATTAGGCTCACAAAGCCAGCCTAAGAATCGAAGCAACACAGACAGGGCCCTTGATAATGTAACATGAACTCTGAATCAAGTTACACATAAAGCCAGGCTTATTTGTGAACTTTTCAGTTGCATGAAAACTCACCTGTGGACTTTTCCCTGTTTTGATTTAAGCCAGTTTGAGTTATTGTCACTTGGAACAACAAAATTTATAACTGATATAGAAATTGATACCAAAACTAGGGTGTTGTCAGAGACAAACAGTAGAATATGGAAGAGACTGAATCCAAGTCAAATACATAGTAGGAAACAGAATCCTTAGTGGACTACGTCAATAGGATCGGAGAAGTGCATGCAATGCAAGTCTAGCTATTGACATGTTAGGAAATATTAGCTGGGGCTTCTGGGAAAAAGAAGCATTGAAGTTTCACATACATTTGATGGGATTGAAATATGTAAGCCACAAAAGAGCCTAGAGGAGACAGAGACAGTCAAAAGGGAGCACGGCCAAAAGACTGATCCTGATAATAGTTTTTGAATCCTGAGTCAGTGGATCAGTCTGGTTCCAGTTAGGAGATAGACACCATATAGAGAGATAAACATGGGATGTTAAATATTAAAAATTATTAAACTATATTAAGAGAGTGATTGTAAGATATATGCAAATTTTATAGGGTACCCTAGGGCTGAAGAAGAATATCTAAGGAATGATAAACTTTGGGAGGAGGCCTCCTTCCCAAGACTGGGGTTCAGACCGTCTTAAAGAAAGCATAGTTTGGCACACTGGATAACCCAGAAACAAACGGCTTCCTAGACTGAAGCTGTTCTGCAGTCACTGAGCAATTAGGAAGCAAGTCTGTGATGTGCAGGTAAAGAGCAGGTAATCTGCAGTGGCAAAGGACAGAAACCTTCTGGGTCACAGTCAAAGCTAGCAAAGCCTACAGTGGCAGCTGGCTTGGTGGCTAAACCCTCTGGAGCACAGGCAGGTTGCACAAGAAGGAACAAAAGAAAATGGGGCACTGATTCAGAAAGAAAGTCTTTAGAGTGCTAATTTCTATGTCAAGTGCACAGCAGTTAGGTTGCTGTCAGGCCAGGCCAAAGGACCATCTTCTAGGCACACGACTGGGGCAGAGATTCACCCTGTTTCCTGATACCCACCTCTAGGCATCAGTCAGACAAGGTAGGAGAGTGCCTTCATCCTTCTAGGTCCCTCCAGTGCCCTCTACTGAGAATGCTTAACACAGGTCTACTTTAAAAGAGAAAAACACAATGTACGGCAAAACCAGTGCAGTATTGTAAAGTAAAGTAAAAATAAAATAAAATAAAATATATATATATATATATATACATATATATATACACATACACAGAAGTAAAAATAAATAAATAAATAAAAACACTAAAAGAAACTGAAAGGTGAATTTGAAGCTAACAATGAAAGTTGCTCAGTTGTGTCTGACTCTTTTCCACCCCATGGACTCTCCATGGAATTCTCCAGGCCAGAATACTGGATTGGGAAGCCTTTTCCTTTTCCAGGGGATCTTCCCAACCCAGGCATTGAACTCAGGTCTCCCACATTGCAGGCTGATTCTTTACCAACTGAGCTATGAGGGAAGCCCTAATAGCTGAGAGGCAATAATTGGATAAGTGGCACAGGGGTCATGAGAGCCAATAAATTCCATTTTGTTTTAGACACTTTCTATTGTATTTTCTGAATATTTCAGTGGAAAGGCTGCTGACTGATATAAGATCCAATCCCCACACCACCCACAGTACAGCTAAGCAGAGTTTTTCATTGAGTGGTGCACGCTTTCCTGATAGCCTTTCTGCCATCATTTTCTGTCTAAAATCTTTCTGTCCAGGTGTTGTTTTTTTTTAGTGAGAATCCTACTTTTGTCATTGAGATACTGTTAGCCTATCAATAACATATTTTTATTTTAATAAGAGCATTCAAGAAAAGAGCACTTATAAGAGAAGGATGTCAGAGTTTTTAGGTATCTTGATAAGCTGATAAAAAGATACTTTAGAGACACTGTACTTTGGGTTCTTCTCAGATAATTACACTATTACCTATAATACAGTCAGAATGTTTCAGTATTTCAAATCTGTCTAGTCCTTTTAGAATTCTTTAGTGGTAACAAAAGATGTCCAACAAGGAATGATTTAGTTTCAGTATGAAAAAGGAAATCTAAGTAAGTAACCATATGGTCATAGATTATTTAGGTAAAACAACTGCTTTTGGTGCTTTCATTAAAAAAAAAAAAAGTAAACATACCTGCCAGGGAGAAGAATTAAGGAAGCAAAAATTTTACTCAATACTCTTAATGATTAAAATAATTATTTTATGGAGTAGACTCCAGGGAATTTATAAAAGTCCTTAATTAAACAATACTTCCCCTTTGAAAAGTTGGATTTTAAAATTGAGGCATGGACTTCCTTGGTGGTATGGTAGATAAGAATCTGCCTGCCAATGTAGGATACATCAGTTTGATCCCTGGTCCAGGAAGATTCCTCATGCCACGGAGCAACTAAACCTGTGCATGACAACTTCTGAGCTGTCACATCTTGAGCCTGAGCTCTGCAATAAGACAAACCACTCCGATGGAAAGCATGCACACTGCAACCAAGAGTACCCCTACTTGCTGCAACTAGAGAAAGCCAGTGACAGTAATGAAGACCCAGAACAGCTAAAAAATAAAATAAATTAATTTTTAAAATATAATTTAGGCACACACAGATATATGTGTGTGTGTGTGTGTGTGTGTGTGTGTATGTGTGTATATATATATATATATATTGCAAGCAACAGTGATTTTCCCTAAACTCCTCAGTAGTCCTGTATGTATAGTGGTAAAGCTGGTCATTTTTATCTGGTGATAAGTGTTTCTTAGTCCCAGGGCATTATAATCACGTGCATGCATGCTAAGTCACTTCAGTTGTGTCCAACTCTTTGTGATGCTATGTACTGTAACCCTCCAGACTCCCCTGTCCATAGGATTCTCCAGGCAAGAATACTGGAGTGGGTTATCATGCCCTCTTCCAGGGGCTCTTCCTGATCCAGGAATCGAACCTGTGTATCCTGTGCCTCCTGCATTGCAGGAGGATTCTTTTACCCCTGAGCCACCAGGGAAGCCCACTTAAAATCACAAACTTTATTATTAAAAAGTTTCAGCTCACCTCAAATACTTTCTGTGCTATTTGGGAAAATTATCTCGGGGAAAATTCACATAAGAGTAAACCCAATTTAACAGAAAACACGACAAATTGTTGATGAAGTGCTTTATAAGTGCATGTGTTTGGCCCAGAGGAAGCATCGGACTGACTCTGGGAGTGGGAGGCAGAGAGAAAGGATGCAGTATCTCCTTCTCTGCCTGCTTGTGTTGGATAAATGGATAATTTTATTGTCAGGTTGGCTGAGACTGAATGTCAACATTACACAGTAACTTCTCAAAGGTATGCAGTACAGGGGATCCTATTCCAGCTTCCCTCACTTGATGCTATTAAATGAGCTCACAGTCTCTAAGATAAAAGTTAGATAAACTGAAGGCCAATAAGTGCCTAGTTTTATAGCAGTAGTTTAAGTTCAAACTCTTAATTTTTAAGAGTATATATACTTCTATGGAAAAACCTTATCTAAAACAACACTCTAACAGATGAAATTTACCAGAGAAAATAAACAATATTTACTTGTGAATTTCTGGACTGAGTGGTAAAAGTTTTTCCCCCTTTCAATAAGGATAGCAATAAGTCACTTAGAATGTGTGAAAAGTCTAAGTCCTAATAACAAATGGTAATTTATTTTGAAATATCAGAAATACATTCTATGTTCATTTAGAAAATTTTGACTAGGGTTACATATAAAGAACATTCATCTACTCACTCCACAAAAATTTATTATCTATATTATACACCAGAAAACCATGGTTCCTGTCTCTGTCTGCAAAAATCTGTTTAGCATAGGAGAAATTTTTGTTGCTCTGAACACCTGTGATTATCATGTGTTAAACAAGTACCACACTTTAAGAAGAACATGATTAAATAATAATCATTCTTATTTAGTAATATAATTTCAAAAAGTTCATATATGTGATCAATCATAGTATCCAGTATGTTTACCGACTGGTGCAGCAAGGTCCCAGCAAACCAAAATGGTAGAACAGGATTGATTTTGGAAGAAATCTGTGGTATACACAATCTCAGTCATTGTGTCCACTTGTATGTGTCGTTTGCAAGTTTCCATAGAACCAGGGGCAAGATCTTAAAATGCAATGCTTCCACCCACCATAACAAAGATGAGGATGAGGGCTAAAAAGAAATCATAATATTGGCAAATATAAATTGATCATCAATTCATATTTACTACACATGTACCATGTGTCAGAAAGTGTGATTGGCACTTGATCAAGACATTGCAGGCTGCTAAGGAGTAAATATGAAGTAAAGAAGATTAAGTGGGAACACTGATTGTTCTAGAAGAAAAACTGAATAAAATGTTTACATGACAGAGAATTTTTTTCATACTTTAGACTGAGGAGAAAGTTGTGGAAAGAGACTGAAAAAAAGCAATTAAGAAAGGGCATAATTATTAGAGCAAGAACTTACAAGAGATAGAAGGCATGAGATCATGAGCTTAGGTGAAAGAAAGGAGGAAGAATAACTGAAAGGATGGATGAGAAGTATAAATTAATTTGGAGATGTAAAAGAAGCTAAATATGTCCTAGGATGATGGCAGGAATTGGAAGAAAAGGAACAGGATGATCCAGAAGAAAAAGAATAAATGAACTTTAAGGAGATGTGAAAAAATTTTCACAGCTATCACAGCTATTTCCTCTGTGAAGTATTCAAAGTAATCTACTAAGAGAAAATAGTGCAGCATTAAGCATTACTGTTAATAACAGTAATAAAAATTACCAGTATAGGGACTGAGCAAGGATATGTCAAAATTTGCTAGATAAGATTGAAAATCAGTAGTTGGAAGTCATAAATGTATAAGGCTGTTGATTGTTTTCCTTATGGTTATATATTTTGATTCAGTATTATTCAATGTCTCGTTCCAGGATTAGAACAAACAGATGGTTAGATTATTCTAGAATTGAGGATTAGAATAATGGAATAACAAGGTCATAAGAGTGTTGAGAATTGAGAGTGCTGGTGACAGAGTGATTCAGCTGAAGTACTATGGGTGGTCAGTTGGATTGAATAAGGAAATGAAGCCAAAGGAGCTTATCAATCAACATATGAAGCCAACAAAGTAGAAGAATCAATGGGAGGGAAGAGCAGCTGCTGCCCTGCAGAAGGGCATTCTGCAGCCTGGAACATAGAGTTTCATTTACTGCCTATAACAAGGCTTTCTATAATCATGCCTGCCTAGTCAGTTCGTGTCTCATTCCTTCCCCAAATACTCCAAGGAATCCATGTGTCCTGGTCTACCCAATGATTATGCTGCTTTCTGTTTTCAAGTCACTGCCGTCCTTCTTGAAGAGCTCCTCTTCTCTTAAATCCTCACTCACCTGATGAACTGCCCAGACTTTGAGACTCACCTCGACAATCTTTTCCTTTTTAAAGTTTCCTGTGTTAATCTGTGTGCAAAAGATAGGTACCAATTATCATCCCATCCCAGTATACTCATGCTATTGCTCCAACAAAAAGCCCTTGATTATGGGCAGGCCAATAGAATGCTAAGGAACTGGCACTGTGTCAGTTCCAACTTGGGCTTCCCAGGTGACGCTAGAGGTAAAAAACCCACCTGCCAATGCAGGAGCCATAAGAGATATGGTTTCAGTCCCTGGGTGGGGAAGATCCCCTGGAGGAGGGCATGGCAGCCCACTCTAGTATTCTTGCCTAGAGAATCCCATGGACACAGGAGCCTTATGGGCTACAGTCCATAATGTCGCAAAGAGTCAGACACTACTGAAGTGACTCAGCACACACACAAAGTTCCATCTTAACCCAGCTACCATGCTATAAATGTCAGGCTATCCTACATGGAGTATAAGATATCAAGCAGAAAAAAAGGCCAATGGAGGAGAGTTGGCATATAGCACCTATACCCCCAGACATGTAAATAATACATTCCTGACCCTTCCTGCCCATTCTAGCAACCAGTGAATATAGGTGGAGCCCAGTCCACCCACAGAATTGTGAGAAATAAATCAGTGCTATTTTAAGCCACTAAATTTGAGGGTTTGATTATGAAATTATAGACTAATTATATACATCTTCCATTTTCAAGTCAAGAGCAACTGCTCAATCTTGACACTGTATCATACTACTGTACCTAGAATATATCCCTATTATTTTACTTATCACACTAGGATTGCAAGAAATGTTTTTATATCCACTCCCTTCCTATTCTGTGAAATGTGTCAGTGCAAGTGTGTATATAACACACAACATATAATAGATACTCAATAAATGATGTGAATTAAGTTGAACCTAAATTGAGTTAGTGGGAGGGAGGGAGGGAAGGAGGGAGAAATGAAAATGCTATGCTTAGTGCCGAAGAGTTGGTGCCTTTGAACTGTGGTGTTGGAGAAGACTCTTGAGAGTCTCTTGAACTGCAAGGAAATCCAACCAGTCCATCCTAAAGGAAATCAGTCCTGAGTATTCACTGGAAGGGATGATGTTGAAGCTGAAACTCCAAAACTTTGGCCACCTGATGAGAAGAGCTGACTCGTTGGAAAAGACCTTGATGCTGGGAGAAATAGAGGGTGGGAGGAGAGGGGGTGACAGAGGATGGGATGGTTGGATGGCATCACTGACTCAATGGAGATGAGTTTGAGCAAACTCCAGGAGCTGGTAATGGACAGGGAGGCCTGGCGAGCTGTGGTCCATGGGATCATGAAGAGTTGGACATGACTGAAGCAACTGAACTGAACTAGTCATTGGAATTTTATGGTTAAACCTTTCACAAGGGAGCTGTTTCTGGAAAAATATGGAAACATGTTGGAGGTGAAGTTGGCTCAGATACAATCTAGGAATTGAGGTGAGAGTGGGTGCATCATTGAGGACGTGGGCTTGTGACCTAGGATGATGATGGAATTTACGTGGTTCAAAAGATGGTGATCCTGAATGGGGAGAGATTGTCAACCTCAGAAAAACAAAGTCTGTGAGTGACAGTTTTTCACAACTATAACAATATTCTTAAAGCTGATGGACAATTAACATGATGAGGGGCCAATCTTCTGCCCAACATACACTCAAGGGAGAAAAAGTAAATCTCTACTTCATGGACTTATATATATTATTCTGGTTTTCCAATATTCTATTTGATGTGCATTCTCAGTCTCCTCCCCCTGAATCCTTTTGTTCCACAGCCACCAAAAGTTTTCTGCTCAATTCTCTTCCCTACACCTATTCTCTTGGCCATCTGAGTCTCATGACTTCAACCATCACTAAATCTGAACTTCTTCACTCCAAATGTTTTATGAGCTTCAGCATGGGTATTTCAAACTCTCTCTTGAATATCTCCACTTTCTGGCCTTTTCGATGTATCAAAGTCAAGATGTTAAATGACAAAACTGATTACCTTCTATATTCAAGTCATGATTTTCCTCCTGTATTTCCCAGTCCAGTAAAGGGTTTCACTGCCCATCTGGCCAGTATAGAAAGAAATAGCACAATGTTTAAGAGCTTGGGTTCTGGGATTAACTTGAATCTGTCCTTCATAAATTTACTACCCACATAACTTTGGCAAATTACTTTTCTTTTCAAAGCTTCACTTTCTGTCATCTGTTATAATCCTCAAAAGCTTGTGAATAGGATTAAATAAATACCTATCCAACCCCTCAAAACTAATTATGCAAACTAGACCTCCTGAAGTCATCCTTAACTTTTTCCTTTCCTCTAGCACCTGACTTTCCCAAGCAACTGACCACAAATCCCTATTAATTCCATTTCTAAAGTGTATCATAATATATGCCTTTATCCATTGTCACTTCCACTGCCCAAGCATACTAAGTGAAGTCACTCAGTCATGTTCGACTCTTTGTGACCCCATGGACTGTAGCATATCAGGCTTCTCTGTCCATGGGATTTTCCAGGCAAGAGTACTGGAGTGGATTGCCATTTCCTTCACCAGGGGATCTTCCCAACCCAGGGATTGAACCCAGGTCTCCCACATTGTAGGCAGACGCTTTACCCTCTGAGCCACCAGGGAAGCATACTAAAGCATACACCAAATGCACACGACTAATCTAAACTGTCTTTCAGACCAGTGTCAGAGATAGCATTTCAAGAATAAGAAGCAGATCACATTATTGCCTTCAAAATTTAATTGTCCATTTCCTACAAAAGTAATGACAAACTGAGAAGAAAAAAAAACTAATTACAAATTCTTTAGAATCTGATGTTTGCCTTCTTTCCCTGAATTACTTTTACAGTCTAACTGTACATCATTTTTCACCATTCCTAGATTCTACACTATCATTCTCCAAACATATTCTTCTGCCTTCCCAACATACTCTATTTCCTTCCCAACATCCTCAGTCCCCATCTCTCCTCTGAGGATTCTTGCTCCAACTCACATGTGATTTCCTCTGTGTTGTCCTCTCAGAACCCCCCAAGGACAGAGATCACTCCCTCCTCTGTTTTCCCATAAGACTGCATACAAACCTGTCACAGCCTTGACTGCACTACAATACAGCTATTAATTTATTTGTTTGCCTAGCTATACTCAGAGTTCCTCCTCAGAGACAGGAATAGTGAAATATTTATTCTTACATTACCAATGTCTAATATAGTGCCTGGAATATACCAGTACATGTGAAATGCTTGATAAATTGTTGAGAATGAATGAGTGAACAAAGAAAATATGTAGCCTGAATGGTGCTGGCTATACATTATTTAAATATGAATTAAATCCAAATAGTTCCTATATACAAAAAGAGAAAATACTCAAATGTAGGCACTAATTTGAAACACATGCTTTCTATGTATTTTTCCCAAATCCAAAATTCTATGATATTACTGTGAACTTAACTAAGCTTTTCTCAGGCATTCAGGATTAGAATTTTTCTGGGACACACAAATTTGTAGGATGAGATCTAATGAGTTGTTTAGAATGTGTTTCTAATTAATTCTATCATATTACCTTTAACAATTTATATTTTGTGAAGTTTATACTTTGCAATTAAGCAAAATTGAATTATGTGCAATAGCTGATCTTTCAAAATGAGAACACAGTGAAAAAAGTTTTTTTTTTCCTAAAATCTTGTCAGTTTGAGTGACATGTGTGTACCCAGCACCAAGCAGCTGTTAGGGAAATCTTATTACTCTGTGTCTGTCACTAGAAAATTGGAATAAACGTTGCAAGACCTACACACTTAAAATGTTATGATGTGTTTTTAAAACTGCTTTCCACAGAAGGTCCTTTATTTTATTAGGAAATTATAAGCAAACAAGTCTTGTTTAATGGCTTTCAAAGTATAAGCACATTTCATGTCAAAATTGTATCACTCTCGACTGCTTACTTGTGTGAGAAATCTGTCAAGCACTGGTGCCCAAGAAAATAGGGTACCATGGCAGAAGACTCTTTGCTGAAGGAAATAAGGTATGCTCAATTAAACCAATACAGTGTGTGTAATGGTCTGATTCCATCTTAGGAAGAACTGTCAGCTTTCTATTCTGGGATCAGAATTTTCCTAATGCCTGAACTTTTTGGTGAATTCTGTGTAACTGGAGGAGGGTATGGCAACCCACTCCGTTCTTCTTGCCTGGAGAATCCCCATAGACAGAGGAGCCTGGCAGGCTACAGCCATGGGGTTGCAAAGAGTCGGACACGACTGAGCGACTAAGCACAGCACAGCACCTTAACCAAGACACAGTCTTGAGCTTGTATCTCATTTTTTTTCTCCTTTTAATACTCAAATAGTCTTGGGAATTTTGTCTTTTCTTCCTGATATCCTCTCTGTCTCTACTCCTTTCCACACTGCTCGTAACTTGCTAAATATTTTAACAATTCAACATGCATGAAGTGCTAAAATTATAGCCAGTTTTTCAGGGGAATCAAAGGTTGGTTGTGGTATTATTTTATTTGAGAGTCATTCTGATGTGCTTCAGTTTCAAATATCAAAAAATGTGTGCATCAAAATGAACAGGATGCAAATAAAATATGGTGAAACATCCCTGGTGTACTCCAATGTCCCGTTTACAGTCTATGCTATTTGACAAGTTTATACTAATCTGTTTCTATAAGCAGAGATCACAAACAGAACTTCCCCCTCAAAAAAGATGACAATAAATACTAATATATAACCCTTAAGGATATTTTTCTAGATAGTCTTTAACAAAGATGACTCCTAAACATAAAATAATATTGAATGTTACTAAACTGCCATCTACTGTGCTTGTTCACCCAGTACACAATATCATCTCTTACAGGCTTGCCTTTTTCAATGAATATGTGAATTTATCCCCCAGGTGTTTCTTGACATTCTTTTTTCCCCTTGTTCTAGCCATGTGTACTCCTTAAAGACCAGGAAAAAAATTTTTTCAACTAATTATAGTCCTACCAAAGCCTTTCACATAATTTAAAACTTAGATTGATTATTCACGGTACCAGGAAGACATGTCAGTTTGAGACAAGAAGAGGTTTAGAGAGGTTTACACTTTGCAGAGTGCCACCTGTCTCCAAAGGGCACAGTCATTAAAAGCTCCAGGTGCAAGTTGTGGGAGCAAAGCAGCATAATGAAGTCTTTTGCCTCCTCGTGCACCTTTTGATTAATAACATTCTCCCCCAGTTCCAGCAGACTGTGCACCAATGCTCGCTGCAAGAAACCTGGATACCAGTCTACGTTTCTCTCTTTCTCTGAATAGAATAAACTGCCATTTATCTGTGACATAAATCAAAAGAATAAACACAACAGAGTATTTCTGATACAATCTACCTTTAAAAGGAAAGAGCAACTAATAAGCAAACAGAATGATATTGATTCAGTAAACAGCATTAAATAAGTATCACTGATCAAATTCTACCTAATCCTTTCTGTCCTATAACCACACACATAGAAATCTAAATGATATTTATACTGATAACTTGAACACATTGTAAAATTTCAAGTTGTTTCATGAATTATAAAAGTGGGAAAGAAAACTGGCATTTATCAAATACCTACTACTTAACAGGCATTTGCACTGTCACATATTATCCATATAACAGCCTGGTCAGGTAAACATTGTTATCGTCATTTTCACACTGAGTAGGACTGAAGCTCAGAGAGACAATAAGAACCAACATTTACTTGCAACTTACGATTTTCCTGGCATTGTGTTTATTAATTTAGAGGTATTGCCTCAATTAATCCTCAGAACCACCTTATGGAGTAGGTGGTATCATTATTCTTCTTTTATTAAGGATGACTCAGTGAAGTTAAATAACTTGCCCAAGATCACACAAATAATATGTAGTAATGTCAACATCTGAACCTAGGCAAACTGTTTCCCATGCCTGTACTGTCAATCCCAACCTTATACTACTTACGAGTGTGGGAATATATTAATACTTTAGTGTTAAGTGAGTTATATTATTGTTTTGTTTTTGAAAATTAGGAATATATGTTTGGTACACATGGTAACTTTCAAGTAATCAAACTCACCTACTAATAGCTATCAATACGTATTCCTTATTATGCATTTACTGTCGAGTATTTTACATGCATCACCTTATTTGAAATTTACGTACATACATAATATCATTCCCATTTGGCTCTGATAAAACATATTTGGAGAATATCTGTTTAATTATAACAGAATATCTGTTTAATTATAACAATAATGAGAATAATCACAGCAAACATGTGGCATTACTATATGCCAAGACACTCTTCTCTCAAAGAGTTTAGAATATAGTACTTATTTAATAGTCACAACAACAAAATGATGTATTACTATTCCTATTATACAAACGAGGAAAATGAGAAGCAGCATTTTGACCTTTTCTGGGAAAGTGAAGAATTGGTCCCCCTGCCTTTCCCTTGTCCATCCTGGGGCCCTATCAGGTGAAGGAGGAGCAGTCACTGCATCCGTCAGTGCAGGGCCTACTTGTGTCAGCGGAGCAGGAATTCCAATTCCAAAAGCCCATGATTTTAACCACTAACTACTCTAAATGGTGGAACAATTTAAAGCAGTCATTCCTTGTTTATTGCAGCAAATGTTAGCAACATGCCTTAACTATGATAGCATTCATCATAATCAAACATTTTGTTGCATACCAAGTAATATAATTCTGCACATTTGGTAGGGAGTGGGAGGGAATCAAGCCTGTACAATTTCATACTGATCAGCCTTGCACATAGTTTCAAAGACAGCAGAAGTAAAATTATGTTCTACAAATACTGAGCACTAACTATGTCCCAGGTGCTGACATTAAGGAAATAAATAAGATTTATTCACTATCTATAGGGAATTTGGGAGAAATAAAACAAATAAGTAATTACAACATAAAGGGAAAATTGCTAAAATAAAGTTTTGCCTTCTAAGCAAAAGCCAAAGTTACAAACCACTGTACGTGACCTTGTCACAGTTAGTTAGTTCAGTCTCTCAGTCGTGTCCGACTCTTTGCAACCCCATGAATTGCAGCACGCCAGGCCTCCCTGTCCATCACCAACTCCCTGAGTTCACTCAGACTCATGCCCATCGAGTCAGTGATGCCATCCAGCCATCTCATCCTCTGTCGTCCCCTTCTCCTCCTGCCCCTAATCCCTCTCAGTATCAGAGTCTTTTCCAGTGACTCAACTGTTCACATGAGGTAGCCAAACTACTGGAGTTTCAGCTTTAGCATCATTCACCAAAAGAAATTATACACAGGGTACAGCTGGCAAAAGAGCATCCTCCATACTGCACAGGGTAATATGGTTACAATATTATTAACACTGCAATCTTATTTAAAATTTCAATAATATTTATGTATAAACTAGAGGTAGAAATTTGAAATAACTTTATGATATGTATTTTCCTTGTTTCTCATCTGATTTCCACCTCTGAGAGGTATTTTCCTAGAAGACTTGTTTGTTCCCGAGCTCCCAGTCCTCCTCCCAATCTAGCCCATATCAAATTCTAGCTATAATACTAGTCAGAATTCCTGTGTTGCAAGTGACAGAGACCCAGTGCAATTTAGCTTAAACAAAAAGAGAATGTGTTGACTTGGCTTATGTAACTGGGAAGTCAAGGAAATAGAAATAGCTTTAGACAGAACAAAATTCAAATGCTTTATCCACAGTTCACCTTCTCTCTCCATCCTTTACCCCTCCTACCCCAATCCTGACTCTTCATCCTCTACCCCTGCTTTAATTCTCTACATCTATCACTTCTCATTGTTTCTCCTTGACTTGTTTTTGTGAGTGGGTTCTCTCTATATATTGGCTGTCACACTCTCATTATCAGCTTGGGAACTCAAATGTAGAGAGAATTTCTATCTCCCAATATTCCTAATCAAATCCTAGGTAATAGTTCTGATTGGTCTATACAGATTCATATATTCATTCTTGAACCAATGATCATGATCAGGCCAGCTAACATTCAGGACTGGATTATCAAATCAGCCTCACACAGATCAGAGATTTTACCTAGCATCAAGCTTTACTAAAAATTCCAAGAGTACAGGCAATCAAGAGACAAAGACAAAGCAGAGAAAGGTCTGGGACATCCTTGCCAGGTCCTTCCTATCCACCAGCCCGGAATAACAGACAAGACCTGTGTGACTATTTGCAGATTTTTATTTCACAGAATGAAGCATGTAATTTCTAAGATATCTCCATTTTAAACCTCAAAGGCACATATAGTCAAAGCTATGGTTTTTTCCCAGTAGTCATCTATGGATATGAGTGCTGAAGAATTGATATTTTCCAATTGTGGTGTTGGAGAAGACTCTTGAGAGTCCCTTGGACAGCAAGGAGATCAGTCCTAAAAGAAATCAGTCCTGCAAACTCATTGGAGGGACTGATGCTGAAGATCCACCTGATACGAAGAGCCAACTCATTGGAAAAGACCCTGATGCTGGAAAATATTGAGGGCAGGAGAAGAAGGGGATATCAGAGGATATGGTTGGATGGCATCACCAACTCAATAGACATGAATCGGAGCAAACTCCAGGAGATGGTGAAGGACGGGGAACCTAGTCTGCTGTAGTCCATGGGGTCACAAAGAGTTGGACACAACTTAGCAACTGAACAACAAGAAAAATACCTCAGAGAGTTCTCTAGGTTACATGACATTCTCTTGGGCAGCCCTGTCCCGTAAATCAATAGATTTTAGATCTAATTACTGTAAGCAATCCTTACAAAGGGAGAGCTTGCTAAGGGCATTCTGCAGGTAAGGCTCCTCCTCCTATCTAAAGTCCTTACTCAATTTACCTGTAAGTCCAGTTGAGATTAGACCAGATCACCTCCCTTATTCTCTTTTTCCTAGTGCTGTTTTGCAAGTAAAGTAAGGGAATGTCACAGTGAAAGAGGGGGTGAAAAAGTTGGCTTAAAACTCAATATTTAGAAAACTAAGATCATGGCATCCAGTCCCTTCACTTTATGCAAACAGATGGAGAAACAATGGAAACAGTGAGAGACTATTTTTTTGCACTCCAAAATCTGCAGATGGTGACTGCAGCCATGAAATTAAGATACTTGCTCCATGGAAGAAAAGCTATGACCAACCTAGACAGCATATTAAAAAGCAGAGACATTACTTTGCCAACAAACATCTGTCTAGTCAAGGCTATGTTTTTTTCCAGTAGTCATGTATGGGTGTGAGAGTTAGACTATAAAGAAAAGTGAGCACCAAAGAATTGATGCTTTTGAACTGTGGTGTTGTAGAAGACTCTTGAGAGTTCCTTGGACTGTAAAGAGATCAAACCAGTCCATCCTAAAGGAAATCGGCCCTGAATATTCATTGCAAGCACTGATGCTGAAGCTGAAACTCCAATCCTTTGGCCACCTGATGCAAAGAACTGACTCATTGGAAAAGACCGTGATGCTGGGAGAGATTAAAGGCGGGAGGAGAAGGGGACGACAGAGGATGAGATGGTTGGACGGCATCACTGACTCAATGGACATGAGTTTGAGCAAGCTCCAGGAGCTGGTGATGGACAGGGAGGCCTGGTGTGCTGCAGTCCAAGGGGATGCAAGAGTCGGACACAACTGAATAACTGAATTGAATTCCCCTTCAGGGAACTGGGTGTCCATCCTGATTGGATGGCCTGGGACAAGAATCCCAAACTATGCTTGGGGTTAAGGGGAGCACCATGATAGACTTTCCCCAAAGAAGCACCCAGTGTATAAGATCACAAAAGGAAAGCACATTAAGCAGATATAAACTGTGACTGCTTTTGTCCACTCTACTATTTGTCCAGATAAAAGACTTTAAGATTTCTAGCAATGCTACCAACTTTCCTGTTTCTAAACTCTACTTTTCTCTAGTTTCTAGCTGTGAAGAATTCTCCAGTTTTTTCCTGTGGCTCGCTGAATAAAGACAAAAGAACAAGCAGTGACAGTGAAGAATGGGAACAAGGAAAGCCAATCTAATGGTCTGCAGGAAAGTCAAAGAAATGTCTAATAAGGCCTCACAGGAATCTCGTAAAGATTATCTCAGGTAGGTATTTTCCATCCAATTCTCTTAATGTCTTCACATCCATTTGCCTACAGAAATTCTAACATAACAATTGAATTTCTTTAACCTTAGGCACTGTGGTGTTGGAGAAGACTCTTGAGAGTCCCTTGGACTGCAAGGAGATCCAACCAGTCCATTCTAAAGGAGATCAACCCTGGGATTTCTTTGGAAGGAATGATGCTAAAGCTGAAACTCCAGTACGTTGGCCACCTCATGCGAAGAGTTGACTCATTGGAAAAGACTCTGATGCTGGGAGGGATTGGGGGCAGGAGGAGAAGGAGACGACAGAGGATGAGATGGCTGGATGGCATCACTCACTCGATGGACGTGAGTCTGAGTGAACTCCAGGAGTTGGTGATGGACAGGGAGGCCTGGTGTGCTGCAATTCATGGGGTCGCAAAGAGTCAGACATGACTGAGCGACTGAACTGAACTGAACTGAACCTTAGGCAAGGGAAGCAAATGCTTGTCCTACTGACCTAATACTCCAGCAAGCACTTTTGTTTGGCTAAAACAGTATTGAATGTCTTTGACTAGTTTGTCACAATCTCTTTCCACTACCTAATGTCTGACACTGGCCTGCTCTATTCATTTATGCTACTGCCTGGTCCCTGTAAACATTTGAGTCATATTTTAAGGTCTTGACTTCTACTAAACTGAAAATTCCTTTTAAAAAGAATGTCAACATAATTGTTTTCAGTTATTTATGTCAGTCCTCGACTGTTTTTATCAAGAAAAAAACAAAAAACTAGGAGAAAAGGGTTGTGACCAAAGTTAAGACTGAAGGAATAAGGACTGAGCCAGGACTAGGGTTACCTAGACACCTAGTGCACAAAATTTAAGGAGGCACTCTCAGGTGATACCTCTAGGCTCAGCACCTAAGAAAGAGGGCCTCCTTAAATTTCATGTACCATGTGACATGCTTGCTGCATTCTTGACCCAGTCCTGAAGGGAGACTCTTTAACCATTTTTGGTTTCTGTTACTTGTATTGAAATAACCCTGATGCATTTCCCTTTTACACCTATGAACTCAAAGAGTTGTTCCACCTAGGAACACTCTTGTATTAGTCACTCAGTAGTGTTTGACTCTTTGCCACTCCATGGACTGTAGCCAACCAGGCTCCTCTGTCCATGGAATTATCCAGGCAAGAATACTGGAGTGGGTTGCCATTCCCTTCTCCAGGGATCTTCCCCACCCAGGGATTAAAACTCGGTCTCTTGCACTGCAGGCAGATTCTTTACCATCTGAGCTACCAGGAAATCCCCTAGGAACACTCTTAATATCCTCTAATACACTTCCAATACTACTTTCTATCTCTTATACATCTGTATTCACCAGCATTCTGTGAACTCCTTAAAGAAAGAAGCTGTCATATTGTCTTCTTTGCAGCAAAAATAGCTTGCCTTGCTGAGTGAGTGAATAAATGAATGAATGAATATATTGTTAACATCAAGCATCCCATTCCTCCTGTGACATAGAACACCCACAAAGTCCTGTGTCAGCTAAAACATCTTATTTTTGTCATAGATCTATGACAGATTTTAACAAATTTTTATTCTAATTATGATATGATTTTTCCCATAAATTTGCATGTAATCTCAGTATTATTCACTACTTTTTTTTCAAAACATGTGGCCTACAAAGTACTGCATTAAATTTGCAACTGACACCTTATACTCGCTTTGCCTTTCAGCCTCAAGCAGGGCTAGCTTCCTTGACCTAATTAGACTTCTCCACTCCCACATGGCTAGTAAATACTATAATTAATTTATAAAGGACTCTGAAACACCAGCTGGCAATAACTTCCTATTAATGGTTTGTAAAGAACAAAAAAGAGCATTTAAGTTGTAGGATATTTGTGAAGTGTTTAGAGATGGATACTCACATGTTTTAATCCACTGAATTTCTAGGAATGTCAATTTGTAAAGTGTACTAAGTAAATAATGTTTAATAACTTCTTGTCATTTTAGCACATTTAAATTATAGAAAGAAATCTGTGTGACAAAAAATTCTTAGAGATACACACTTGGGGTATGTGAAACTTGCATGTCTATGAATAGCCATACATCTCAAGCACTATAGTAAACTATATATCATTCTTCAAAGACTATGAAAGAGAAAAAGGTGGACAGTCAGTTTAAGGATTTCTCAATGCCTTGAGACAGTGAGTAGTGTAAGGATCATCTGTGGGAATATTTACCTATTCAAGAGCCCAGAATGAGACCAAGGCAGAATTTTTAAGATGGCCCCCAAGAGTCTTGCCCCCTGGTACACATACATGACCTATGTTATACCCTCCCCTGAGTCTGGGCAGGACCTGTTAACATGATGTCACTCCTTCAATTAGTTTATGCTACAGAATATAACCTTCCCAGGTGGCAATAGTGGAAAAGAACCCACCTGGCAATGCGGGAGACATAAAAGACGTGGGTTTGATCCCTCGGTTGGGAAGATCCCATGGAGGAGGGCATGGCAACCCACCATAGTATTCTTGCCTGAAGAATCCTATGAACAGAGGAACCTGGCGAGCTACAGTCCATGGGGTCACAGAGTCAGACAGGACTAAAGCGACTTAGTACATATAGAGCAAAGGTGATTGGATCATTTCTGCTATGATTACCTATGTTCAGTAACACTGCAGTTCTAGTGGTGGTACTGGTAATAGTAATACTAGCAGCAGCAGGAAGGGATTGTAGAGAAATTCTCCCGAGGTTTTAGAGAAGTAATGCTCCACATTGCTGGAGGGCTGTGTGATTAGGACCTGAGGGCAGTCTCTGAGGAAAACCCCAGCTAATGTCTGGCAAGAAGACAGGGCCCCCAGCCCTCTAGCTACAAGGAACTGAATTTTATCAACAACCAGAATGACTACGGAAAATGACCCTGAGCCTCAGAGGAAACTACACTCCTAGTCAATACTTTGATTGTGATCTGGTGAGATCCTAAGCAAAGAATCCATTCCCAGACTTTCTGTCTGCAGAAACTGACAGATAATAAAATGTCACTATAGGCTGCTAAATCTGCAGTAATTTGTTACACAGCATTAGAAAACTGATAGAAGAACCAAGAGCCACCCCACAAGTGCAAGACCTAGAGCTCTTCAGGGACCTAGCAGACCCCATGCACGGTGAGGGGGGTATTGCAGGGACCTAGCAGACCCCATGCACGGTGAGGGGGTATTGCAGGGACCTAGCAGACCCCATGTACGGTGAGGGGGTATTGCAGGGACCTAGCAGACTCCATGCACGGTGAGGGGGTATTGTTGAGAGAGTACTAAAAAGGAGAACCAGAGACTGAGGCTAAAAAGTGCTGGTACAGATTTAGGGTGTCCTGCCCAGAAAGACCTGCTAACCTGGCCAGTCTCCAGTAGACAACAGGACATTTCAGGGCTTTCATTTCCAGGACCCACACAGGACTGCGATCTGTCTCTCAGACTCAGCCCAGACACCACGGAGGACTTCGAACATTTGGAGGCTCTCCAAAGTGTCTCATAGACCTGTCCCCCAGAGGAGCAGGGCTGGATTAATAGTCCTTATTGCTCAGGTCTAATGTTGCCTGGAAAATCCCATGGGCAAAGGAGCCTGGTAGGCTGCAGTCCATGGGGTCACTAAGAGTTGGACACGACTGAGCAACTTCACTTTTATTTTCACTTTCATGCATTGGAGAAGGAAATGGCAACCCACTCCAGTGTTCTTGCCTGGAGAATCCCAGGGGACGGGGCAGCCTGGTCGGCTGCAGTCTATGGGATCACACAGAGTCGGACACGACTGAAGCGACTTAGCAGCAGTAGCAGCAATGATGGTAACTGCTTCTGTCTGTCCTGTGAACTAAATAGCAGGGGAAAGAGGTTTGCAAATAGAAAATTATGTGTAAGCAGAGGGAGCAGCAAGAGGAGAAAGCATGCTGCTTAGATGTGAGGTGACTTCCTTTAGTTTCTTTCTGAATCTGTGCTGTATTCTTGCCTTCCTATCCCATCAAATACCTTCTCTTTATAACATTAACTCCCTCCCTTTTTTGTTATTTAAGCCATTTTATTTTTGTTACTTGCAAGCATACTGAGCTCTAATGCAATATTCAAAGCCAGATTTTTAGTTTTATAGGTTTGGAGGCTCAAGTTTATCATTTCTACCAGAATAGATTAGGGCTTCCCTTGTGGCTCAGCTGGTAAAGAATCCACCTGCAATGTGGAAGACCTGGGTTAGATCCCTGGGTTGAAAAATCCCCTGGAGAAGGGAGAGACTACCCACTCCAGTATTCTGGCCTGGAGAATTCTATGACTATATAGTCCTTGGGGTCGCAAAGAGCTGGACACGACTGAGCAACCTTCACTTACTAACTTAGAACAAATCAATCTTTCGGGATCAGCATGTTAAGAAGATTCATAAGAAATTAATATGCCCCTCAGAATGTCAATTTATCAATATATAAAAAGCTAAATCTAGAAAGAAGAACTTGTATAGACAATTCACTCTGGGTATCTCACCATGGAGGTTTAAATGAACTCAGGAAAGCAAATTACCAGTTAGAGGGTTGTTTGATGATCATATACAGTTGCTCCTTGGTTTCCTTGGGGTATTGGTTTCTGAACTCTATGCAGATACTAAAATCAGTGGATGCTCAGGTTCAGCAGTTACCCTTCCCAATCTGCAGTTCCACATCCGCGGGTTCAGCCAAACCGGGTTATGTATTACTGTGTGTATTTATTGAAAAAAATTCTGTATATAAGTAGATCCCTGCAGTCCAAACCCTTGTTCAAGGGTCTATGACAATTAGAAGAAAGAGAATAGGTCCTATTGATGGACTTTTCTTTCAAAATAGGATAATGGAAACTGCTTCCCTATTCTAGGAATGTTTCTCTTTGAAAAATTAGTTATAGTCCTTGAACACAAATAGCCTTCTCCTCTGGTCATTGCCAGATTTATCGTTATATTTTGTGTACTGTTATCCTAGTGTTATCTCAAGCCATCTTTCTATTGACATGTGATTCTCCCAGAAAAATTTTACTAACTACAGTTGGTTAATTTTTGGTACCTTAACTACATGTTATTCACCACCCCTAGCATCCATTACCTGAAAAGGGAAAGTGTTAGTCTCTTAGTCATGTCCTACTCTTTGCAGCCCTATGGACCGTTGCCCACCAGGATCTTCTGTCCATGGAAATCTCCAGGCAGAAATACTGGAGAGGAAAATGGGTAGTCGTTCCCTTCTCCAGAGGATCTTCCCAACCCAGGGATCTATCTGCATTGCAAGTAGATTCTTTAGCATCTATTACCTATGAGCCTTTAACTGAACAATAATAACCACTGGCACCTAAAGTGAGCTTTCTCACTTAATCTTTTTAGCAATTCTAAAATACTATTACCATCATCTCTAGATAAAAGATAAAGAAACAAAATACAGCTAGTTTAAGTGATTTGCCTAATGAGTAGAAGAGCTGAGATCTGAACCCAAGAAATCTGACTCCAGAGTCATCATGTATTACATTTCAAAACCTTTCACAAGGCCCTTATATTTTCTAAATCTTAATTTCTCATCTGTAAACAAAGCTAATAATATCTTTCCTAAAGACTGTTGGGAGTCTAAATGTGATAATTAATGTAAAGCTCTTAGCTCTACATATACCAAATATATAGTAAATAGCTATTATTAAAATAATTCCCTCAGGAATATAGAGTAGATTTCTGTTCACCTTAAATCATAAACACAAACCAGATTTTAGAGTGAGTTAATTCTATTTCCAGGTGGCTGATATAAACAATCACATGCTAATATTTCTAACCTCAAATCCAAATGATGATATTTTCAATTATGAGTGCCTAAAAAGAGGTTACAGCTACCCAACACTCCATCTTGCAGACTACACAAAACTCAGCCACAACTTCACACACTCCCCAACTTGCCTAGAGTCACTGCTGCTTCCCGTGACCAAAGAAGTGGCTTCAACTTTTCACACATCCCCAGATTAAAATTATGGAATTACTTAGGTAAGAGTATTAAGTTCACAGATTTACTCATTTGTTTAATAAAATCCTTATTCTTCTGAGGAAGACCTATTTGTTTCAAGAGCAAACATTCTGTGGCAACTTGTTAAGTTAAAATTCTGGATATTTTATAACACAGGGATTTATATATTATAAATTTTTAAAATTCTGGTCAGTTGAAAAAAATATTGTTTTAATATATCTCAACTGTGACTTATGCAGGGAATTTTAAGATTTGGAACTTCAAAAAGTTATTTTCATTGTCTCTGAAGAGTAATTTTTTTTTCCCTGCATGTATCTGAACATGTATGAACAAAATCTGCTTATCTATATTTTAAGAAAATTCTGAGTTTAAAAACAAAAAACCTCAGAAGTTAACCACTACCACTTGAAACTCTCAGTTAACTGTAGAACTGAGAATATATCTTTTCTTAACAGCTTTGTAATACAACTTGATATGAGTTACTGCAGATTCAACATCTCAACTGTAAGAAACTTCAATTACCATTAAGGCCAAAAGGCATCCATGTACCAGTCATACTCAGAAAGTCACAAGGGGGTCTGTGATCATTTCCTTTGTCTCTAAAGTTAGTGTAATATTTCGCAAGGATCTACTGAATGTGAGATAGGTGTGGTGAAATGCGCACATTTAAGTATTTTTTTTTATACTTCATTGAAGTTTAAAAACAAAATGCCTAAATCATAAGGTCACACATCTTTATAAAAACTTTGAGTTTTTATAAAATGAAGTTACTTGTATAACCAGAACCCAACCATGACAAAGAATATGATCAGGACTAACAAAAGCTCATGTCCCTTTCCAGGCACTATCTCCTTCCTGCTCCCTAGGGTAACCATAATCCTAGATTAGTTTGGCCTGATCTGAAGTCCATGTAAATGGAATTATATAGCATGTGCTAGTTTATATCTGGCTTTTCCAATTCAATACTGTATTTGTGAGTGACAGTTATACTCTTCAAAGTGATGGCAATTTGTTTATTGTCATTGTGGTGCATTAGAATTCCACTGTGTGAACCCGTAACAGTTTATTTACCCAGGCTACCATTCACAAGCAAGTGGGAACTTCTGGTCTGGGGCTATTATAGTACAGTGATGAACGCTATTATATACCTCTTCAGTGAACATATGGGCATTTCTATTGGAAATATACTTGGGAGTGGAATCTTAGGGTCATAGGGTATGCATATGCTAAGATTAAACAGACTCTAACAAACACTTTCCAAAGTAAATGTATCCATTAACACTTTCACTAGCAGTGTATAAGAATTTCAGTTGTTGTTCAACACCTTCTCCAACACTTGATATTGTCTAAATTTTTCATTGTAATAATGTTAATGGATGTGTAGTGGTAATTTCTATTTCCTTGATGTGCAGTGCCAGCCAAAATGGAGTAAGACGGTGACAGCCTATCTTTCCTACTAATCACAACTAAAAGTTCAAGGCAAAATACAAAAAGCAACTCCTGAGGACTATAAAAGATGTAAGCAAAAACAGTGCTTGTTTTTCCTACTTTCTCTTACAGATTTGACTGGATGTCTGACACCCAGTGATACTGTGGTGGTAGCACAGGAAACAAAAACAGAGAGAAACCCCATATTTCTAGCTAGATGAATGGGGAAAGAGGGCTTCCACGAGCTGAAGTCTGTGGGGAAATACTTGGCTTTTTTTCTCCTTTTTCCTTCTGGTCTTAACTGAGAGTTAGGGCCAGGCTTGGGCAGTTAGGACACCAAGAAAAACCCTGTCTTTCTAAACAAGGAAACTGGGACAGGGCACCTCTGGGAGGGAATTAGGAGAAGGCAATGGCACCCCACTCCAGTACTCTCGCTTGGAAAATCCCAGGGACACAGGAGCCTGGTAGGCTGCAGTCCATGGAGCGACTTCACTTTCACTTTTCAGTTTCATGCATTCAAGAAGGAAATGGTAACCCACTCCAGTGTTCTTGCCTGGAGAATCCCAGGGACGGGGGAGCCTGGTGAGCTGCCGTCTATGGGGTCTCACAGAGTCGGACACGACTGAAGTGACTTAGCAGCAGCAGCCGCAGGGGAGGGAATTCATCTTTTGTTTTGCTCTTTTCTCTCACCTCTTTGCTCCCGTGTGTGCCCTAGTCAGATGCTGTACCTATGGTACCAAGATAAAACTCAAGAGAAACCTCATATTTCTAGCAAGAAAATGAGACTCTGCAAAAACAAGAGGAGAGGAACATCAAAACTAGGAAGAGCTGGAGAAGCAAACTCCCTAGTTCTTTGTATGAATTTGACTAAGTTCTCGGCTCACACCTTGAACTAAGCACCCGCAGGGCAGAAAAAAGCTGCACAGCAAAAGATATGTGAACTGCAATTTAAATCACTTCCCAAGTTCCAAAATAATTCTTGAGTATTGTATGTACAGAACAGATTCAATGCAACACAATAAAGCCTCTGAAAACCGAACTGACATGCAACTAGCACCCACAGGTGAGACTCAACTTAAAATATGAACCAAACTGGATTAATGGCCTCCTAAAAGAAAGCAAACAAAAAAATCAACATTCCCCAAAGGCTTTAATCAGAACCCAGAGTCTATGTAACAAAATATTCAAAATGTCTTGGATAAAAATCACAATTACTCAATAAACAAAGAACTGGAAAAATAGGGCCAGTTACTAAGGAAAATAAACAGCTGCCAATAAAGCAATTATAATTAGAAAGTAGCTGAAAATGTTATCTGTAGATACAAGCTGTACTCTAGAAAACTTCTTGCATTTTTGTATACAAATTTATGACAAAAGTTGAGAAACAGAGGGATAAACTGTCACACGAAGCAACACTGCCAATAAATAACAGCAAAATTAAACAAATACAAATACATGCAACAATCTAGGACGTTTTAAAAGCATATTGTTGACAAAAAGAAAGCTGCAGACGATTATATAACAATAAACTATCCTTGTAAAGTTCAACCGTTTATTAGCCATAAACTACAGTTTTAAAAGCAAAGGAATAAACCCCAAATACAAGTGAGTATTACCTCTGGAGGTAAGCAACGGAATAGAATGGGGGAAAGTCAGGTCTTTTAACCATAGTGGCAACCTCCTAGTTCCAAAATTACTGCTCAGTTCCCAAGTGCATATTGCTTATCTGTTACATCCATTTACATACCCCAAAACAATATGTTTTAAACGACATCCTATGTGCATGGTGAAAGAACAGAGTTCTCGAGACTTTATTAAAAATCACTTTTCCAAAAACACGAAAAGCCCACCTCACCCCTACCGATTAGCGAAACCCGCCTTTGCCAGCCCCGGAGGGTCATAGTCACTTCCGCCCCACCTCCCTAGCCCCGCCCATCTGAGCGGAAGTACTTTCCTTTCAGGTCCTCCTGCCGGTAGGGGCTCTCCGAGCCCTCTAGTGCCACGAAGGCCTCCCGCCTGGGCTGTCCTGGCGGCGCCTGTTAGTTTAGTCTAGAGAATATATTTTCATTGTAACTCTTTCGGCCAGAAAAAAAAATCTCACAGGCATCTTTTTCTGGATAATAACGTTCAAACCCAATCTAGGCCGAGTGTTTGCACTATCAAACCCTGTCGCAGTGTTGGAAAGGAGTCAGGCGGTGTGAGGACAGCCCCGGAGCGCCGAAAGTCCCCGGCCCGCTCCTCCAGTGAAGACGTAGCTGTGGGTGGTTGTGGTGGCGGCGTCCAAGATGTCGACCAAGAATTTCAGAGTCAGTGACGGTGACTGGATTTGCCCGGACAAAAAGTGAGTTCGTGAAGGGTCCCGAGGTTGCAGCGGGGTTGGTCGTTGGAGGCTTTCTCGAGTCGATTGAGCATTTTCCGTTTTTACGGTCGCTGATGCCGTCAGCCGAGTGGTGGAGAACTGCCGGATCCCGGGCGGGAAGGAAGCTCTTAGTCTCCTCACGATGGGGTCTTTCAAGAACCTTTCTTTTGATTAAGTCTTCAGCGTCTCCTCGATTCTCTCTCTCCGAGGCAGCCGGTTGTTTGGAGAGGGAGATGGCCGCCCCTTTTCCTCACTCCCCACCCCACCCCCGGCCAGGTTTCTGCGATGAGGAAACCTCCCCAGTGGAGGCCAGCTCGGTGTCGGATCTCCCCCACGTGACTTTTCCCTGCAGAACCTGACTCTTGTTCAGAAAACGTTGCTTTCTTGAACTGATTTGTTTGCTTCACCTAGTTCATTCTGCTGTGTTTTGTTTTTTTTTTTTTAATTTAATTCAAACTTTGTTTCCGTATTGTTTTTACTTTTTCCTGCCGAACGCTAGCCTCTTTGGTTGGAGGAATTCTGGCCTTTTTTTTTTTTTTCTTTATTGGTCTTTAATTTCCCCACAAGAATTGAACCTTTTTCCTCTTCGGATCCGAAGCATATGCGGTCTGTGTTTTTTTGCCTGCTCAGCCCTAGAGAATGCCTGCTTCAAAGAAGCACGTGTTTTAGTGGCTCTGCTGAAACCAGTGTCCTTTATTAAATTGTTTAGGAAGATTTTTATTGGCGGGTGTTTAAGTAGGTGTATCTTTGGAGATACACAAAAATTATTATGGAAAGTAATTGTCAAGAAAAAAAAAGAATGCGCATCTCGTGTTCCAGTAAAAACTTTTGAATACTTGTCTCTAAGCAAGCCACAGATGGGATGTGAAGTGCCTGGTAGTAAAGAGTGAAAACTTCGAAAATTAATTCCAATCCTATTGCTTATGTAACTTTACCTAGGCTATTTTACTTTGCTTAAAAAAAAAAAAACCAGATCTCCCTTAAAATGGTATAACATAGATTGTGTAGAGCAATAAGATGTAGCAAATACTCATTAACCAATAACTATGAATATTAGTTTTAGAATCAAATGTCAAAGAAGATTAAAGGCTTATTTCCGCAGCATTTGTCTTCCATTCTTATTTTGAGCAATTTAAGTGAACCTGGCGGGCTGCAGTCCGTGGGGTCACAAAGAGTCAGACAGGATTGAGCAACTGAACTGAAATGAAGCATCATGCTGCTTCACATAAAAAGTTGATGGTTCTCGATTACAAAAAGATTTAAGATTACTTGAGGGTATCAAGTCAATTTTGAGTAGAACAAACAACTGACTTTTTGTTTTGTTGGTCACTTATAGAATAATGTGCTTTTGACAGTGTCATTAATGACAGTATACTCAGATATTTGAACATTTTTCCAAAAGAGTGCATTTCAGTTCAGTTACAAATATGTGAACAGACTAACTTCTACAATGTATATAAATCCAGAAAACATTTTAAGAATGTATTTCCAATGCTTATTGGAGTCCTAAAGGATATTCTTTGTTGGGGGGGAGGGGCGGGGGAATGACCAAAAGTTACTGGTGTACTTCAGTTGAGTGTCTCTTCCATACTTTGCATCTTTATTCCATTCTAGTATAATACCAAAAAAAAAAAAAAAAAAAATCAGCTTTTAAAGCTTAAGCTTTACATGTTATTCAGAGCATTTAGCATGCTTTTATGATTTGCAGATGCACTATAAAAACCATGTTCATGAACCCATGTTTTTTGGTTGTTTAGTATCAGCATAAAGTTACAATATGTTACTTGATGTATTGACATTATCGGTTGTAGTTTTCCAGCTAGGTTTCAGAGGTTTAATAGATACCCCCAAAACTGAGTTTTCTTTTAATTATTGAACCTGTTTCTATTTTTTCATAATTTTTCTTTGTCTTTTTACCATCCCACCTTCTGTTTCTAACAAGAGGGTAGTATTAGGATCCATGAAGCCATTTATGACTTACCCATTTTCTTCCCCTTGGTTCACCTTTAGGATTTTGTATTATAATTCTTAACAAAATTTTGTATAATCTTATTTTCTATGTGAGAGTTACTTTAAATCTTTCTGAACTCTGATGCTTCATCAGTAATTGTTCAAGTGGACTCACATCTCACTTAAACTTTATAAGGGTATCTTATTGTACTTAATGATGTGTGCCAATATGAGAACACTGAGGCATAGAGATCCTTAAGTAACTTACCAAAATTACATAATTGGTAATTGAGAGATTGGAGTTTCCTATCCATGACTTGTAACTTCAAATCCTAAATTGTGAGGGGTTTGTTTGTTTGTAGTTAACATTGACATTAACATGAAAAGAGAAGTAGAAGTTCTGGACCCAGGTATATAGGGGAAGATACATTAAAAAACTGTGTAATAGAATCTTTAAAATTACATAAGTTTAATATGTGTCTAAGTATTTTTTGCTTTATTTTCAGATGTGGAAATGTAAACTTTGCTAGAAGAACTAGCTGTAATAGATGTGGTCGAGGTAAGCACTTAAGGAACCTTCTGTTAAGACTGTTTATACAGACCATTTCTTTATTTCCCCAGATTCATACTGCATTTTTCTATTTTCAGAGAAAACAACTGAGGCTAAGATGATGAAAGCAGGGGGCACTGAAATAGGAAAAACACTCGCAGAAAAGAGCCGAGGCTTATTTAGTGCTAATGACTGGCAGTGTAAAACGTATGTGTTTTTATGATCATCCTGACTTTTTTCCCATAATAATGTATGTAGCCACTACTTGTTAATACTACCTACTCTTTCTAGTCACATTGGCAAGCCACCATAGACCTTAAATCAAAGATCTGCTGATTGTTATTCATTCTGAATCTGATAATTTAAGTATAAAGAACTTTTAAATTTTAGAATCATAAGTTGCATCCTATAGATAATTATTCCTAATTAGGTTTCTTAATATTTCTGATTTTCACATGCTATATTGATTTTTCCAATATCCATCTTGTCTCTTAAGCAGATGAATCAAATACGCATGTAAGGGCTGAATTAGAAGAGGGTCTTACACAAATTTCTGATCTTAAAAATACTAAATTAGTATTGAATAATTTTCCAGCAACAAATTAAGTCACTGAATTTGGGATTCAGGATGAACTGATTCTGCGGAAGAAAAAAAAAAATTTTTAACTTTATTTGCAGGGTATAACCTTATTCTTGAGGTAAATTTGTAGACTAGGAAATTAATAGAACATTTCATTTAAAGTGGTATTTCCCCACCCCCACAAGACAGCAGAATCTCTGTAGATATAATTTCTCATTGATTTCTCATAAAAGACAGAGGCATTCTTCATACTATATAGCTTTTGCTTCTCTGCTTAAGTAGTTCGGTCTGTCCTAACCATACTCTCTGCTCAGAAAAAGTACATTGGTACATTTCCTTAGTAGCATCCTTAGTAAACATTTCTTTATGGTAGTGAGTTCTCTCTACTTTTTATTTTAAAATTCATAAATATTTTGAAATTGACTATTTGTCTTATGTTGTAATCTACTAATTTGACATTTTTCACTTTTAAAGTTGCAGTAATGTGAATTGGGCCAGAAGATCAGAGTGTAATATGTGTAATACTCCAAAGTATGCTAAACTGGAAGAAAGAACAGGTAAAAGTCAAACTCATTCCAACTAAATGATTTTAAAACAACTAAACATTGAAATGGATAATTATATCACTTCATAAGAGCACAGTAAATGAGGATTGTTTATTCTGCTCATATTTTTTACCTTGATTTTTTTTTCTCTCATCAGAGTCATCTTTTATGTGATAATTTTACAGTTTACAAAGTACAGCATGAGGAAACTATCCTAACAAATAGTTGACATTAGTATAGTTTAGAAACACTTTGTTCCTCTCTATCCTTTGCTAGTCTAAATGTTTGTTATTAATAATGATAGGATAATACCATTTTTTTTCATTCATTTGATTTCCTAGTATGACAAAAACAAACATGGGGCACCTTTTAAAATATTTGTCTAAAATCTAGATAATAATTCTCAAAGTTAGCCATTCATTAAAATCATTTGAGAAACTGAAAATCCAGAATCCTAAACAGCTGACCAAACTCTTTGGTGGTGGGTCCCCAAAATTTGCAGGTGTTTTAGATGGTATTTGGTCACCATTGATCTAAATGATAACCCGTCATTGACTCTGTGTGTTAGCAGTTATTGCACTGTCAGCATTGTTAGTCTCTCAGTCATGTCCAACTCTTGTTGACCCCATGGACTGTAGCTGGCCAGGCTCCTCTGTCCATGGAATTCTCCAGGCAAGAATTCTGGAGTGGGTTGCCATTCCTTTCTCTAGTGGATCTTGCTCATCTAGGGACTGAACCCAGGTCTCTTGCATTGCAGGCAGATTCTTTACTATCTGAGCCACCAGGAAAGCCTGTTGTCAGTAGTTGGGTGAAAATATATACCTGATAGAAAGTAGTTTCCTATTATCATCAGTTAGAGCAAACACATTATCAGTATACTTCGCATCTGATTTTGTCATTCAACAACTTGAACAGTCAAAGGCTTCCTTCTGTTGATACATTAGTCACCTTATTAGACCTAGATTTAATAAACTACTTCCCTGTTTCCTTTTCCTCCCTGACTTTAGACAATTGCACTGTCTGTGGATTAAGGCCTTTTAATAAGGCCTTTTTTCCTTCTCTTACCTCTTTAATGTTTGTATTCCTCCCCCCTTTTTTAAAAATCTAACATGTGCACACCCGCTAATACACACATAAACCCCTTTGGTTGGTTACTCTGTTTCCTTTTTCATTGTATTTTCATGGTCACAGAATGTTGCGTTTCTTCTAGTTCCAATTCCTAAGCTCACTTTTATGCTCTGTTTTCTGGGCATTTTCTTGAAGACCTAAGTTTAAGTAAGCATTAGCACACCATGAAAACCAAATTTATGTCTCTAGCTCAGACTTCTTTGACCTGTATATTCAGCTGCCTATTTATCATCACTACGTAAATGTCAAACTCATTATATCTAAACTGAATTTGCTATTTTCCCCCAGGACCTGGCCCTCTTCTAGTGATCTCTTTCTCGTGATTGGTACCACCCGCCATATGCTTGTTACATAAACCAGAAACTTAAGACATCTGTCTTAATAACTCCTTCATCTCCCTTGTTCCCCCAAAGTCTTCTCCATCATTTCCCTAGGCAAAGATTCAACTTTATCCTGTTTCTTGGAGGAAAAAAACAGCCACCTTGTTGTTGTACATAAATCCCACACAGCCGGGAGTTCTTTGTTCTGAACTAAAACTCCATTTGTTTAAAACATTTTGCTATGATTGTTCTTAGGAAAAAGTCCAGAATCTTAACAGTTATGAGAATTGTAATCCCCAGAAGCCTTTTATTTATTCACATTCTCTTTGACCTGTTATGTGATTCCTCTTTTAAAAGTTTCACTAATGCAAGAGCTAAAATCTCAACAACTGAAGTTGTTGAAGTTTAATAACCTTAGTTTCCTTTACCTATATCTTTTTTGTGTCCTGACCCTTTACCATTTCCCTTGATATAAGTAGTTGACTTAGCCCGTCATTGTTGAAGATGTGAACTAATAATATACCGTTACTGTCTAGTTTGTCTTTATTATTTATTCTCTTTGCTGGTTAATCAAAATATAGATTCTCAGAATTTTCAAAGTAGTGTCTCAGTTCTTCCTTTGAAGCACATGTTACATTCATAACCCTTTTCTCTCTTCACTTCCATGGTCACAACCCTAATTCAGGCCTATTTTAAATCTGTTTGACCCTTTACTGATCTTTCCTCACATTTTACAGTTTTTGAGACAAATCTTAAGATTTTATTTTAACACTTGCTAAAAATCTATAGAGGTTGCTTGTTTCATATAAATTGTATCATAAATGATGCCAGAACTGTGGTGTTTCCTATACTCAAATATTGAATATAGAATTGAGGAAATATTTATTGGCCATTGGGCACGATGCAGGGGAACACTTGGTTAAGCAAACTAGAAATGTAAAGGCAAAAATTAATGAAGTCTTCAAGAGAGCAATGTTTAGGCTAAGAAGTGAAAGTTAGTAGCAAGTTGAGAGATCATTCCAAGCAAAAGCAGACAGTTTATATGAATCAGGCCCTGACACTTGAAAAATTTAGCATATTGGGTGAATTCTAGCAGCTTCAGAAATAGGCAAAGGCCGTGTAAATCATAGTAAGAAGTTTTATTTTATTCTAAATGTAATGGGAAATAATTTTTAACAAGGGATTGACATTTCTAATTTTTAAATATTATGGTTTATAGAAAAAGAATTAGGGGGTGAGAGTGGCAAGCATGGAAGCAAGAAGACCAATTTTTACAATATTCCTGAAAGCTTCAGACCAGTAGAGTGAGGGAAACACATAAATAAGCCAGTTATTCCTCTCCCTTGTTATTCAATGGAGATGATGATGAAGGCTTTTTTTTTTTTTTTTTAATGCTATAGCTACTGATTTCCCACATAGAAAGATGTCATGAGGTGTATTTGTTGTTATGAACTCATAGAACATACCTTAATAATGAATTGCTAGCAGATTAGATTCTTCTATGATTGTGTGAGAGAACATGAAAATAGCTTTGTGTTTGCTTTCATGCTTATTTTGCAGTAATTTTACTTACATACCTATGCAAAACTACCTGTTATACCAATCTTGGTATAATTGATTCTTTGGCTCCCCATGTTTGCCTTACCATTATTTTACTTTCAGATTACTGACTGAACAAAGAACTCTACTGAAAGCCTATTGATTTTAAATAGTAGTGCTTTAATATGTTTACATTTCCACATATAAATAGTCCAGTTTTTCTATACTGTTGGCTTACAGTCATCCATATAATTTTTTTTTCCTTTTTTCTTATGTGAATCATTTTGCATTAATTTTTACCTACTTCAAAGTATTGTGAGGTTTAAGTCTTTACATCTCTTACGTCTCAGGACATACTGCTATAATATTGGATATATATCTAGAGCCAAGAAACTATATTGTTGAATTATAATTTTCTACAGCATTTATCTCTCAAATTATTATTGAATATGAGCCTTTTTCTTTTTTTAAATTACTAGTCTTAGTCACAGCATGCAGGATCTTTGATCTTCATTTCGGCATGCAGGATGCTTTTTAGCTTTTAGTTGCAGCATATAGGATCTAGTTCCCTGACCAGGGACTGAATCTGGGGTCCTGCTTTAGGAACATGGAATCTTAGTCACTAGACCACCAAGGAAATCCCTGAGGTATTTTCTTGAGATGAGCATATACCTAATTTTACTTGATTGTTTTTTTCTTTTAATGTTTGATACAATGAAAAACTAGAGCCAGGATTTTACTAAGGAAAAGTTGTTATTTATAATTTAAAACTCTTCACTTTTGGGTCATATGCATAGAAATGAGGAAATTCTTGTATATTACAGTTGGAGTCTGTTTTCTCTCTGGAACAAGATAGAAAGAGGAAAAAAGGGATGATATCAAGTATTCTGAGGATAGAGACTGATACATTGCAGTTTTCACCAGTACAGAGTATAGTGAGGAAAAGAAAGGACACTGCATTAATGTGGGATTTTTTTAAGTGAGTTAATTTTATTGCATTATTTTACTGGGACACTTACATCCTCTCTACTGTTAGCTTGTGGCTCTTAAAAAATGATGAAAGAGTGAGTTTTTAATGCCTGTGACTGACAGATTTAAAGTTGTAAATCTTAAATTTTTAAAAATGCTTTTTTCGTCTGTAAATTTAACATTTTGCTGATTCATTAAATCCTTAAATCTGGGAATCACTCTCTGTGTGCCAGTACTGTTCTGAAATATGTGAGGTAGTTAGGTTATGTTACTCTTAACCACCTCTTTATTTTTTTCAGTGGGAGATATTTTTCAGAAGTTCTCATCTCATTTTCTCTAAAACTCACTTTCTTCTTCCAATCTTTGTTAAGCTTATGTCACAGATCTGTAAGTCTAAATTGTAGATAGTAGCTGTGGCAGTAAATAATAATGGTGTATTGATCTTGATTGGTCCTCATTAGAATATTTTCAGTTGAAAAGTTTACTGGCTTCAGAAAAGCTCAGTGACTTTGTGTATTTAAAACAGATTTTTATGTTCTTTGTTGCATCATTATATTTGCCTATATAATTATTTTCCAAGCTCTAATTGTATTTTAGCCCAGCAAAATTTGAGTGTATCAAAAGATTTCAAGCATATTTTTAACTAACAAACAGTGAAATTTGATTTTTAGTTCTTACTGAGCCCACTTCTCCCAAAATAATTATGATTAAAAGCACAAAGGAAAGTCATTTTAAAACTTGGTTATAGCAGATGTTTAAGGAGATGCTTTCCATCCATATATTCCACGTATTACTGAAATCATACAGGCAGGACATTTTGAAATTGAGAAGAGCTAAAATTGTAGCCATGGGACTTTTCCAGCTATATCCAACTTTGAGGCTGTTCTCTGTAGTGATACTTTATTTTATTTTATTTTTGAGACCAGTAGTTTATTAAAGGGATAAACAGATGTCTTTGATAAGATTTTTTTCCTATTACTTGTAAGTGATTTTGGTGAATTATCATAACAATTTGTGCTCCCCCTCCTTAGGATATGGTGGTGGTTTTAATGAAAGAGAAAATGTTGAATACATAGAAAGAGAAGAATCTGATGGTGAATATGATGAGGTAAGATATACATTAGTGTGTAGGTTGAATGCAACTTATAGAAACATGTTAGAAAATATCTTAAATAAAAAAAGAAAATATGTATATGTATCTCATTTATACATATGTATACATATCTCATATATGTATATGTATTTTATTTTTGTAAGTACACGTTAAGTCTTTTAGAGCAGCTTATCATTTTGTTGGAAGTCATAATTGACTTAAACATATAATTGACTTAAATACATAATTGACTTAAATACATGTTGACACCTAAATATATAAAATTAATTTCTTAAGAAAAAATATTTTAATCCTTTTAGCTAACAGAAATATATTGAAACTTTTTCTCTAGTTTGGACGTAAGAAGAAAAAATACAGAGGGAAGGCAGTTGGTCCTGCATCTATTTTAAAGGAAGTTGAAGATAAAGAATCTGAGGGAGAAGAAGAGGATGAGGATGAAGATCTTTCTAAATATAAATTAGATGAGGTAACTTATTTTCTTACCATATTTCCCCTTTGTCTTGTTCAAGCTATGGCATATAAATGTCTTTGACAACCTTTGGCATATGGTGAAGATTCGTTCTACAGTGTCATTTGTTTCCACAAAAATTTTGATCTGTTTTACCAAGTGTTATTCTGACTTGAGATATACAGTAGTAACTGAGACAGAACATGCTTCTCTAACGCAGAGAGGAAAAGACATAAACAGTATAATTTAAATAGCAATAATATTATGAAGATGCATGATGTGATAGCAGATCATTAGAAGAGCTACTTCGGTTTCAGTGAATGGGGGATTTCTGAGACCATGAAATTTGTGTTGAGACTTGAGTGATAAGAGTGATACGAAGGAGCCTGCTGTAAGGGCTGGGATCAGAGCATTTTTAGGGCAGTGAGAACAGCAAATAAAATTTCCCATAATAGGAAACAAGCCAGCAACAAAAAATCATACATGGGCTAGTGTGGTTAGAGCAGAGGGGAGAAGGTAATAAGGGGGTCAGCAAACACATCAGGTCTGGTGATGTTTATTCTGTGGGGCCTGAGTGTAAAATTTTATTGATGAATAGATCCAGATTAAAGGTGCTTTGAGGTCTGAGCATAGGAGGCCCTCGAATGCACATAAAACAATATGGAACAAGTTTGAAAAAGAAACAAATGAGATATATCTGATCTGTGTTTTAGAGATGACTGTTAACATACTGAAATACTAGGGAGGCAGAATGAATTCCCACAGTTATACTTCCTAAAAGGGTGTACTAGAGAAAGGAATGAAATTCTGAACTAAGTCTTAAAGGAGATGCATTTAAGAACTTTTAAGGGAATAAAACTGAAAATTCTTGACAGTTTATATGGTAATAACATTGTGTGAAAAAGAAAATGAGTATAGCCTTCTACATTTACATCTTTGAAATGTCTGAGACAGTCATTCAGTCTGTTTAGCTGAGATCAGGAATGTAGTCGTCAGATTTCAGGATTGAGAGTGAATTTGTTGAGATGTTAGTAATAAAATATGTTCATGTGAAGATGTCCATTACATAGAACTATTCATCATTCCTAGTAGACATCATTGATACCTCAAGGTCTAAATATAATTGATTGTGGATTTTTGTTAGGATGAGGATGAAGATGATGCTGATCTCTCAAAATATAATCTTGATGCCAGTGAAGAAGAAGATAGTAATAAAAGAAATCTAACAGACGAAGTCGCTCAAAGTCTCGGTCTTCACACTCAAGATCTTCATCACGCTCATCCTCCCCCCCCAGTTCAAGGTCTAGGTCCAGGTAAACGGGTACAGGTCAAGGGTAACACCAGTCAAAATGTCAGTATCTAACTTCTTTACTTATAAATTTTGTTTTTCTTAACTAAACATTCCTTTTATTTTAGAGTTTTCATTTAAGTTATCATTTAAAAGATCACTTTTTTCTATCTTAGTGCTGTGAAGTTATTATCAAGTATTTCAGAAATACAAAATTTTAATATAAAACTTCCTTAGTCCAGTTTAGCACCATGCCTTTTATTAAAATAGACTCTAAAAATTCAATTAAATCATTATTTATAGATACTTAGTTATCTAAAGAGATAGTTTTACATTCAGAAAACTCAAAGTGAAGATTTCTATTTCCACTGATGATTTTAAACACTAGTACAGAAATTTTCTAGGCATTAATTTTACTGCTGCTTATTACAGTGTTTTATTTGGCATAGGTATTCTGAAAACAGGAGAAATTTGGCTGTATTCTATTATCCTAATGCTCATACTTTAGAGCTGTCCAGGAATAAATTAGAGGATTTAATTTGTGTTATACTTGCATATTATTTTGTTAGTAATGTAAAATTTTAATAAAAAGTCACTGATTGTATAGTCAACAATAAAAAGTTTTAGTTGGGAAAAGCAACACTTTATGTAAGCAAAATTGCCTTGAAGAACTCCTATTTAGTTAAGTGAAACTATGTGCAATTATTTTCAAGTATATTTAGGAATAAAATATTAGCTAAGTACTTAGGTAATTTTTGAGTTATTGTAAAGCCTGTAAACTTAAAACAGGTAAAAGTTAATGTTTTCCTGCAAATTGTTATTTTGAGGAACAAATAAATTAAATTACTAAATGAAATTTATTTAATTTGTTGACTTTTAAAATGCAAGTGGACCATATTTCCTGTCATTTTTAATAATTTCCTAAAACGGTTACAGGATTATCAGTGTAGTTTCCCTTTAATTCTCAAATCTTTGAGTAGACAGAAAACATACAGGTTAAAAACATACCATGTCAGTACTGAAGCTTTATGCTAACTAATGACCAAGAAAATAGAAAGAGTTCAAGTTAAATATAAACTGCCATATTCCTGAATGTGTCAGTCCCTCCCAGGTTACTTTTAAGTATTTGTGAACAAAAAGTATTCAATACTTTTTCAATAAAAAGTATTGAATTTTATCTGTGCAATCTTAAAAGCATTTTTAAAGAAATCTTTTCAAACTTGAAAAGTTGTTCAGTCTCGCTAAGTCATGTCCAGCTCTTTGCGACCCCATGAACTTGGAAAGTAGTTGATTATTTTCAAAAATTATTAATTTAAGTTTTGGCATAATTGTTAATACAGAATAAAAGTTTTAAATGAACCTTAAAATACTGTGTTTTGAAAATATATATCCTAATAGTTATTATATGAAAATTAATCCTAATGCATAGTTTTCTTTCAGTGTTCATATCACAAAGCTTAATTAAATGGTCCTGGAAAAAAATATCCTTCCATGTTGTTCCAGGTCGCGTTCAAGAAGTTCTTCCAGTTCGCAGTCAAGATCTCGTTCCAGTTCCAGAGAACGTTCGAGATCTCGTGGGGTCGAAATCAAGGTGAATGAGGTAGCATCTCTCTGTAAAGCAGAGAGAGAAAATATTTAAAGGCTGCAGAAGGTGTTGCTTTTTTTCCCTCTTATTTTGCTTCTATTTGTCAATTTTATTTTAGCATTAGAAAACTAATGCACTTGCCTCAGCTTAATTTTCTCACCGTGAGATGTCTCCATTGCCAGCAGTGTGCCAAGACATTCCCATGATTGAATTAAGGTGGTTATTTTGCATTGTGCAAGGTTTGCTATTTTTGTGCTAAAATGTGATGAAATGGAAAGATGCAGCCAAGCTTTATCACCAAATGCCTACTCATTAAAGTTATTTTTCAGTAGTAGTTAGAATAAGTATGTAGATAAAAAGAAAAAGTTCACTTCATGTTTAAAAGGTAGAAAAATAACTGCCTCAACACAGTTTTGCAAGGCAATTATTTCAGTATTTACAGAAATAATTCTGTAATTTACATAGATAAAGTGGGTTTTATTTTCACTTCTCTGTAATATAACATGGAATATTATACACAGTGTATGTAGTATGTAAGAAGTATAGACACTTAAATTCCACAAATTAAGAAGCTGGTTGATGGTTTAGGTAGAATGTGATCTTGAAGCATTTTTGTTAACTTCAGGTTGCATTTAGTTAGCACTGCAGAGGGAAAAATAATTTGTAAAAAAGCAAGTGAGAGCTTTTGGTCTCTCGAAGTTTTTTCTAGACTTGGTCAAAATATGCTGCCATTCTTTTTAATTTAATTTGTTGATCTATTAAAGACATCTAACAAGAATAAGAAAACAACTAAAATTCCACTTAAATGGAATTACACTGAAGTGTAGTGTTAGCTAGTTGGTAAAAATAACTGCTTAATAGCTTATTTTAGAGCCAGATCTGTAGCATTAGAGGGCAACTACAATTTGATAACATTAAGAAGAAAAGAATGATATACACACTTGTATTAAGTTAACATGATAGAGAGCAAGTTAGATTATTGTTATTATGTATTATCAGTGTTTCAGTTCTTTTATTTGAGTGCTTCTTAGGTGAAGATCCTTAGGTCCTAGTTCCTTTGGGAAGCACTTTAAGGTTTACAGAACAGCCTTCATATTCTTTTCAAACATTTTTTCATTGCTTATAACTTTCCAAAGAATTCTCCTTTTGGGCTTTCTGATTTTATTTTAAGCCCAAAGGTGAATTTTTTGGGAAGTTTGAGCTAAATTACTTCAACCAAAATATGTAAATGAAGAAATACTGTATTTAAACATTTGCACATTTACCTCTACCTGAAACATGTGAATGTCAACACTTCATACTTCATGGATAGTAATCCTTCATAGAAACAAATATTGTTAATCAAGTTTTAAAGTTACTTTATTTTTCTTTGAATGTTTAATGATTTAATAGCTACTGTTTTATGTCATTTTGTCCTCGTATACCTGCTTTTACTAAAGCAACTTAACTATTAAGTTGCTTAATTCCACAACAAACTGTTATTATTTTCTTCAAGAAGTTGTATGATACATATTTTTTTCCCCAAGTGGAAGGATGTAGTTTCTAGACATTAAGTTATACAAATGCTTATCTGTTAGTTTTGCTACTTACACTTTAAAATGGAAGCCTTTAAATTTTAGAAAACGAATTTAAGATTCTACTTTAATACATTAGACTAGTTTTTAATTAAAGTAGTGAGCACTTATCTAGTAGTGAATTTAAATTAAATAGAATTGATTTCATGGTTGAACCAGAAGTCTTCTGTTGAGTAAGCAGTAAGTATTCTTTCTTATAAAATTTCTATAGCTATAAATTGTTTATTTTTGGAGCTAGAAACTAAACCATCTGCCTCATTTCTTCTTTTAATGAAATGTTTGATTTGTTTCTCAATCAATGAAGATCCAGCTCCAGGTCCCACAGGGGTTCTTCTTCCCCACGAAAAGATCTTACTCAAGTTCATCATCATCTCCTGAGAGGAACAGAAAGAGAAGTCGTTCTAGATCTTCTTCATCTGGTGATCGCAAAAAAAGACGAACAAGATCACGGTCACCTGAAAGGTTTGGGTTTCTGTAGAAATAAGAATGGGTGTTCTTAAGTGTGTTTAGTAGATTAACTGAACTTCTTAGTCAAGGATTAGATTTCATTATCTCCTTTGTTACCCACTTTAAACTCAACTGTGAACTTCAAAAAACAGATTAATTACTTTGTTTACTCTATGTGTTTTAATCAGGTTGTTTAGAAAAGTAGATCAAACTACTCTCTTCCACTCTCTGATTATTTTATTGTTTAAATTTTTATTTTTATATATAATTATTATAGCCAACTCTCGGTTATTTCTGTCTCTTAAGTTTCTAATTCAGAAGCTGTGTGTTGATGTAATAGAGATTGATTTGTATAAGTATTAATTTATGCTAACTATTTATTTCTAAATATTAGAAACTGTAGGATTCTAGGGCATCTAATAAGTAAAATTATTATAGATAATTGGAAGTCTGTCCTTATTTAAATATGTATAAATACATTTCCACAACAAATTGTTGCTTTTGTTCCCTTTATAAAGAAATTGTTCTTATAGCTAATATATTTTTATCTTTCAGTCCGAATTCCTTTTTTGTAGAAACAGATCTTGACTAGATTACTTTGCCTGTGTTGATATTTTTAAAATTTGGAGAGTGTGTCATCTGTCAGCCTTTCTGCAGCAGACTAATTAATTATTCAGTTTCATTATTTTTCTCTTTTTCCTCATTGTCTAATTATATAGTCATTTTAATGGCTTCCTTGATAATCTTTGCAAATTTTTATATCCCTTCAGCTTGTGAAAAGTAAGGATTAGATAAAAATCTGATTTTTGCTATGTCAGTGCTAGAGTTACCTCTTCTTGTACATAATGATTGGTTTTGCGTCTTCCATTTTGAAGTGTAGATATCAAGGTTACACACAGCTAGTTTCATTTCTGCGCATTTATTCCTTTGTTAAAAAAAAAATTACTCCGTACTTTATGAAATTCATTCTGTTGCTTTTTTACCACTTCTTCAAATTTTTATCTTAGCCACATATAATCCCCCTAGTTTGTTGTCATCTAAACTTAATGAACATGTTCTCTATTCCATAAGCCAGGTGATTGGTGAAAACACTAAACAACCCTGAGCCCAGGGCCAACCCCTCGGAACACCACTACTTTACCCAGGTTGATATATTGACTTATTCATATTAGCTGCATGAATATAATCCTGTAACTTAATTGTACAGTCATCTTGTGCGACCTAGATTTCCAAAACATAATTATTTATGGATATATATTTGCATACACAGTCAGAAGCCTTGCTATATCTGTTTTACATGTAGCCTTACCACACTATGTACAGTAAGAACTATTTAGTCACACTGCCATTACCCAGTTTATATGCCTTTGTTGTATAAATCTGTAATTGTGTACAACTTTGCAAGGCTTTCCTTCATTGCCTTAAATAATTGAGAGGTGGCTATATCTTAAGAAATTTTTAAATTATGGTTGCACTGCTACTGGGCTCATATCCAAAGTTAAATACTAGTTTTATGTGTATAAGTTTATATCTTAGATTTTAATTATTCCTTTTACCAGTTTAATGAGGTTTAATTTTTCATATTCTCAAAGTCATATAAAGGAAGTTGATATTCAGCTCCAACTTACCAGATTACCTGTTTTCCCCATTATGTCTTGCAGGCACCACAGGTCACCTTCCGGATCATCTTATTCTGGTTCCCGTTCAAGTTCAAAAAGAAATAATGTATTAAAATTTACATCTTAAAAAAAAGTCCAATATAACGCATGAAGCATATTTTTAAGAAGTTGGTGTCTTACTTGGTCAAAAGTGCTAAATCTGCTAGTAGAGGTGCATGCCTTTCATTGCTTTTCAGAAAAATACAGCTGTGTTTATTTGTGAAGTTAAAAGTAAATAGTATTTTAAGCCATGATGTCCCAAAATAGATGCTTTGTTTGTCATTCATTATTTACATCCATTTGTTTTTTTAAGCTATAATATCTCAGCTATAACAAAGTACTTGGGTTTCTAATTTAAACTCTTGTTTTTCTCATCTCCAAATATGAGCATTATCTAGGCTTGTCTGGACTTTGGGCGTGGAGGCAAGACTGTGGTAAAGTAGTTGGAAACAATCTGTTTATGTTAATCTGGGGAAAGGACTCAGCCTGTTTGTTAACCTGTGTCAAAGTGATTCTTACTAGAAAAAGTTTAACAGATTGTTAAACAGTTAACTAGAAATTTCTTTATTTTGAAATTCCCTATGTTAAGGGTGCCTTAGAATCATTGTCTCTATCTAGTTTTACTTTTTACACCACCAAGTTTAATACAGAAAAGTTTTGTGAATTGCAGAGGAGAAAGATGTTAGTTGCTGCCTTTCTGACACAGTGATTTTGAACAAGAATGCCTAGCAGTTCATCTCTACTAATGTGGTTGATGAGAAAAACATACAAAAGCGTTTAATGTTTTCAGAACCTTTGTGTGATACCTTATAAAAAGTCAGTTATCGCACAATAGGGTAGACAAAATTAAATCCTAGTTAACAAATAAATTGAAGAAAGCTTTGGAATATATTTCTCTTTGGGTATAAGACCAACAGAGACAAGACATTGTGAATTTTAAATAAACATTTGCTTTGAGGTGTTTAAACACTGCATAAAATTTTCTTCTGTGTAACAAATGCTTATTTACTCATTACATAAGCAGAAATAATTGCTCCTATTCACTTGAAATTACTTATGGCTTAAAATACTTTCAAGATTTGTTTTATTTCTCAAAACCTGGTCATTTGAGCTCTATTTTGTCTTCTGGTTTTTTAAAAAGGTTTCTCTTAACAGTATCTTCAGTGACAATGCAAGGTAAGTATATTAAGGAAATTGACAGATGCGCTTGGGAACTTTTTGTGCATGGGAATCAATACCCACATTTTTTGTTTTTGTTTTTGTTTGTTTTTCCTTAACATTCATGTCTACTGCAACTGAAAATTAAAATGTTTTAAGGTACTTAGTAGACAGATAAAAATTACATTTGTTCTTTATTTTAAAAAATGAGTGATTTTTCTCTTCAGTTTATCTAAAGATGAAAGCAAAATAGCTTATGTAGAAATATTTTGATGATATTTTTACAGTGAACTTCCCCTGCTTTTTTATGTCTTAAATTTTTTTTTGCTACATTTACTGTAGGTTGCACAAGAACTTTTACTCTTGTAATTGTGCCTCAGACTTCTTGAAAGTCCACCTTCTAAATTGCCCAGATGATCTTCTAGATTCTACATGCTATTGTTGGTTTATTCTTGTGCTTTCTGTGTTTAAAACTTTGACTGTACTAATAAGCAAATGCAAGGTTATAAATTTAGCTAATAGTAGTTTACAGACAATTCGAATGATTATGATTTTATTTGGTTTAAGCTGTACTAGTATATTTCGTAAGGAAATGATGCTGTAGACAAATGTAAATAAAGCTTGTGAGTCAAGCATCAAGTGATGTTTGTTAGAAATAAATTAGAATTTTTAAGCTCTGATTTAATGTTCATTTTTAAACTATTTGCAGTGTGGTTTATTACTTTTGATTGTACATTTTAGACTCCCTATGTTCACTTACCTTTATGTAAAGTCACCTTATTTTTTATATATGAATGTTTGGTTTAAAACATACCGAAGCCATGGTCACTATAACATTTGTCACTCAGCAATTTTTGACTTTTTTTGAACAGAGAGTACCCAAACTAGTTGAACACTGTGCACCAGAACATATCTTATTCCATGTGGCAAATAACATGTCATAGTGTGCTTCTTAGCACTTAGTATCTCTTTTAACTGGTAAGTGTTCTTAAATTTCTATTTAGAATCCTTTTATCTAAACAATATTGAATAGTTGGTATTGGCAACAGATTCCAAGTTAGGAGCAAGCTGTAAGCATAAAACTCTCTAGGCACATGTACCAAGGTAAAATTGATTTTTTTTTTTCATATCTTCTTGATATTTGGCTTCCACAGCCAATGCTGTTTTAATAGATGCTGATAAGAAGGTATGAAATTTCTCTCTTCTTCCTTAACAATTTTGACATAATTGTTAGATATTTTGTTTTTTAATAGAAATAAGTTGATAGCTTTCCTAACCTGGAAATAGTTTTATTTCTGGAAAACAATGGGGTTTTGTTTAAAGGCAGTTGAAGGTATGTAATACTGATTTCCTGGCTAATTCTTCCTGTCATCTTTACATACTATTGTATATCATCCCATGTTTTACAAACAGAAAGATTACAGTTTAAGGAAATTAAAATTTGCCCAGGGGAACCACAGGAGTAGCTTAATGAGGATTCATCCCCAAGTCTCATGGCAGATATCAGAATTACCTCTAGTAATAACCAATAACCTGTTTAAGTCAAATAGATTTTTTAAAAAATCTGATTTAGTAAGAAGGTGTTAATTTCAGTCTTTATAAGTAGATGGATAAGTAGACATACTGTTTTGAATACAATATTGTAATTAACCTCTAATTAAAATAAATTTTTAAAAAATAACTTTAAATTTACAGAAAAGTTGCAAAGGTTGAACAGAAAGTTCCCACGTACTCCCACCCAGTCTCCACCATCATTAGCATATCACCCTGTGAGTTTGTCAGAACTAAGAAACCAACATTGATAGTTACTATTACTTATAGTCCAGGTTTTATTTGAATTTCAGTATTTTTCCATTACTCTAATCCAGGGTGCTACATTACACTTCCACTTGTTTCTCATATATCTCCAGTCTCCTCTGGTCTGACAGATTGTCATTCTTTCCTTGCCTTTGATGACTTAAGAGGAATACTGGTTGGTATCCTTTAGAATGTCCCTCATTCTGAGTTTGTCTGGTTTTTCTTGTGATTGGACTGAGTATGTGAGTTTCAGATCAGACACCACAGAAGAAAAGTGCCCTTCTTACGGAAATTGCCTGAAATCACGATTGTAGTTCAGTTTTTTCCCCTTAATCTACTCCATTCTTTGTCAGCAAGTAACTAAATATAGCTCACCTTCAGAGGAGGGGTGGGGAGAATTAAATTCCACCCCCTGTGGGAAAAGGCTGTCTACACCTATTTGAATTCACTTGTAGATTTGTCTCCTTATTTACACTTGTATGGACTTCTGCATATTTATTCTTTAAGTCATAGTTGAATGCTGTTTTATTTTCTGCTCAAACTTTCAACTTTGGCCATTGAGCGTTCTTTTCAGATTTACTCTTAACCTCTTAACCTTTGACTTGCCGCTGTTCTCTGGTGGAGAAAGGGAAGGAAGGAAGAATTGTTGGAGAGGGAGGTTTATCATCAGGTAGGTGAGGGAATAAAATCTAGACCTTGGGGATGGTGATTGCTTTTGACCTTAGGAGGAGCCTTGACAGTTAAATATAGTATCAGTAGGAATGAATTCAGGTGGCATTAAAGCCAACACAGTTTTTTTTCCCAGCCACATTGAACCACACAGATGCTTACAAGAGGGTGTTGGAGCATTGCACATGGTTAAAAGATGGACATGTGATGACTAATAGTTTTCAAATGCCTGTATTTAGCAAAGTAAACATACTAGCATAAGAAAACAATAACTGGTAACTTATTACACATAAATGAATGATTAAAAGATACACAAGAAGATAATGCTATATACATTATTCAATTGAATAAGACCTGGATTTGAAGCCAAAATGTATGTAGGACAACCCCTTTCACATAATCTCGATCTAGTGGGGAAATGGTCTTACTTATAGAAGCAATAAAGTCTCTGCTAAAGTGGGAAGAAAATCAGTCTTTTCTGAATGAAGAGGCAAACTCTTAAGGAATTGATTTGAGCAGTCTTGAAAGACAGGTTTACTGATGAATAAGGTGAGCTAATTTGTGAAGCCTCAAGATTTGGTTGTGTTTTAGGAGATCCAAAATACTGTGGTGGTTTAAAACCTTAGAAAAAGAAGGGACCGAGTAATAATGCTATCAGAAATAAACTGCACCACATTGAAAAGTGCCTGAAAACAGTGATAATTAAAGACCTTAATCGGGCAGTCAGAACAGTTTTGTACCTACCCACAAACTGAAACATCTGTGACCTGTTCTCCGTGCCATTATCAGAGACTGAGTACCTCTTGCCTGAATGTAATATGAAGTGAATGGGTATGATCCCAGTGGTAATTTGGCAATGATACTTCATTTCCATCTGTACTCTTCCCCTGGAATCAGAGGGCCAGATTTGAATTTTTACTTCGTGGAACCTGTATGACATTGTACATTTTTATGACTAGCGTATGAGTATACAGCAATTAACTGAATATTACTCCCTACTCGTGGCCTCAGATAAAGTGTTCCTACTTACCCCTTTCTATAGCGCCAGATCCATTAAACTGCATACTGTGTGTCTTTTTAAATGTCAAATGGTTTCAACATATCTAATTTCTAGCCATGCAGTCTGTCCATCAAAACTAGTATATTTCACATTGATAGACAACATTATCAGTAAGGTAGGGTGGAGAGTCCTCTTAGATTTCTCTTTTGCTTTCCCACCTCAAATAAATCTGAGTTAACTTTGAGTTAGAGAAGGCAATGGCAACCCACTCCAGAACTCTTTCCTGGAAAATCCCATGGATGGGGAGCCTGGTGTGCTGTCATCTATGGGGTCACACACAGTCGGACACGGCTGAAGCGACGTAGCAGTAGCAATCTCGTGACTACCACACCTTCCCTTTCCCCTGCTAGTTCCAGCAAACTGGTCACAAAGCCTATATAGCTATCCCCAGGAGCCATGGTGACTACTTGTGATAAATTTCCATCTATGTGCAAGTTTCTTATGCCCTATACATACCTCATTACCATCCCTTTTTCACTTGATCTTCATGACTCGATTCAAAACACTCAGATGCTCTCCCTGATTCCTGAGTTCCATAGTTCAGGTGAATTTCTTGAAAGTCTTTTACCCAGTGTTTCTAGCTCTTTCAGCATTCTAGAGCTAGCACCCAGTGTTTGACAAGGGAATAAATATAAATATCTCACGTTTCCTAAAGAGTTTAATCAGTTTTTCCTCCAGTACTTAGTGGAGGAAATGCTTACTCTTTACTGGAAAACATTTGGTTGCAGTTTTCTTTCTGAAGTTATGATAGCCAGTTGCCAAACTGGACTCTCTCTCTCTCTCTCTCTTTTTTTTTTCTTCCTTCAGTTTAATAGTTCCATTTCATCACAAGCTAATAAGGTTTGCATTTACTCATCCAGCTATGTTTCAGTGTAGTATAGAATCTGTAGAAATTGCGTGTAAACACTGTTGCCTTCAGTGTATGCCAACGTAACATAAAAGAGTTAAGTCACTCAGTCGCCTCCAACTCTTTGTGACCCCATAGATTGTAGCCTGCCAGGCTCCTTTTTCCATGAAATTCTCCAGGCAAGAATACTGGAGTGAGTGGCCGTTTGCGGAACTTCCCAACCCAGGGTTTGAACCCAGGTCTCCTGCATTACAGGCAGATTCTTTACCATCTGAGCCAGCAGGAAGCCTGGTAAAACACCAACGTAGGTTTATTGTAAACAGCTAAGAGAAGGTTTCCATGGGGTTGTAAAGCGTTGGACATGACTGAGCAACTGAACTGAAGATTGGAAACCAAGCCTTACTGGTATATGTTTTGAAATTTGTTTAGTTTTTTTTATATTCCCAAGGACAGAAGCACAGAATAATTCTGATCCCAGGACAGCAGAGCCTGGTGGGCTGCCGTCTGTGGGGTTGCACAGAGTCGGACACAACTGAAGCGACTTAGCAGTAGCAGCAAGAGAATTTTAGTAAGCTCTTGGTTTATTCCTAACATGTCTCTGCAAAAATACCAACCTAAGCAAATTTGCTTATGAGTTGGTAAATTGAATTCCTTTAGAATGTATAACTCTTGGAACTAAGTACATTGGAGTGTCATTTGCAAAGTAAGCAATGAATTTAAAAATAAGCCTTTGTGTTTATTAAAATACTGTCATATATTTACTTAAAATTTTAGAACAGTAAACATAGACTACAACCATATTTAATAGGTTTTGAGGCCCTAAAAGCTTTTAATAGAAAATAGCATAGAATATTATTGATTGATAACTACAACAGTGAAGTTCATTTTATTGGCAAAGATTATTTGGACATTATAAGAAATGTAAATTAGGAGTTATTTGCTTCTTCAGTGAACTAAAGATCTGAAAAAACATGGAAGTGATGTGTATGACACAAACCTGATAAATTAGTAAGTAATCCTCTTAATGACATTATTCTAATTCAAATCTGCTGAAAATGTTGGCTTTTCAGTGCTTAAATACTTCACATCAGAATTCTGAGCAGAAAAGATAAAACATCTTATTGTAATTTAGATTATGTGGCTATTAGAGCTTAAGAATTTTAATGTGATACTAGTGACCATGATCAGAGAAAGTTAAATATCTGCACCTTTGTAAATGGTTGGTTGAAATTACAGAATTGCATTGCTGTATAATCACACTGTTCTTTATATATCACACTGTTCTTTATATATAAGAAACACTGAAGAAGAAAGGTTGCAAAGTGTTCTCGTTAATTCTCTACCGGAAATGAAGACCCTGTAAGTACTTCTCAGGCTGCATAACCCGGTGCAATAGAAAAAATACCAAGAGGATATTGGGATATTTCACTTGTAATATATTCCCCAAATTATGGAAGTGAATCTAAAACACTTGATGTAAAATCCTTGAGTTTAAATGCTTCTCACAAAGCATTCCATATCAAGGTCTAAGCATAGACATGGAAATTTAAGCAGATCTATTCATAATCAAGTTGTTGAAAGCCTGTGATAAAGATGAAAAGCAGCCAGAGAAAAAGTCGTTTATAGAGAAATGATAAGGAAGACAGCCAGTACTGTCTAAACAGTGAAAAACAGAAGATTATGCAGTATCTTTAAAGGTACATTTTTAAAAATCGTCCTACTATTCTATATATACCTGTTCAAATGTATAAACTTCTCCAAAGCTGAATCTCTAATACAAAAATTAAATTTTTTTTTGACAAAATTGGTATCAGATGGAAATTGAATCTTGCAGAAATAGCACAGAAAGCGTTACGTGGTTAAATACAGGTTTGTTTTTTTTAAGTCACTAAAAGATAGTTTAAAGCAAATAGACTGTGAGACTTAGGTGCAAATAAAAAGCAGAAGTTGCTCAGGTCAAAAGGGGGAAATGGAAGTGAGTCATTTGTAGGGTTATCAACAAAGTTGTACATATCTTCAAGGTACTTTGATAAGATGTATGCTATAAAAGCACCACCGAACCTAACCAGGAGTTACACATAATACACTTAAAAAGGAAAAAAAATGGAATCACAAATAATGCAAAAGGAGGCAGAAAAAGAAACGTGATGGAAAATGGTAGTAGGTTTAAGTCCAACCACTGTTCAAACACTCACCATAATAAGAGAGACTGTCACACTAGGTAAATGGAGCAAGACACATTCTTCAAAGAAATCTTGTGAACATAAAGATACAAATAGGTTAGAAGTGAAAGGGTGGAAATACTGTAGTTGTAGTAAAAACAGGAAAGAATAGAAATAAATCACGGTAAGTCAAAAGCATAATCAATCATAAGCGTTTATGTGTGTAATAGCTGAAAAAGAAGCAAAACTTGATAGAACTGTATGGCAAAAATGGCGAGATCAGTCAACTTGACCTAATTGACACAGGACTCATAGCAACAAAAAACACTCTTCATATACACTTGGGGAGTTTAAGTATGTGTGCTCTATTTGATTCTGTTTTCACTAAGCTCAGTTCAGTTTGGTCACTCAGTTGTGTCTGACTCCTTGCAACCCCATGGACTGCAGCACTTCAGGTGTCCCTGTCCATCACCAACTCCCTGAGCTTGCTCAAACTTCTCCGTCAAGTCCATGATGCCATTCAACCATATCATCTTCCGTTTTCCCCATCTGCTTTCAGTCTTGCCCAGCATCAGGGTCTTTTCCCAATGAGTCAGTTCTTTGCATCAGATGGCCAAAGTACTGGAGTTTCAGTATCAGTCTTTCCAATGAATATTCAGGACTGATTTCCATTAGGATTGACTGGTTTGATTTTGCAGTCCAAGGGACTCAAGAGTCTTCAATACCACAATTCAGAAACATCGATTCATCAGCACTCAGCTTTATAGTCCAACTCACATCCATACATTACTACTGGAAAAACCATAGCTTTGACTGGCAGGCCTTTGTTGGCAAAATGTCTCTGCTTTTTAGTATACTGTTTAGGTTTGTCATATGTTTCTTCCAAGGAGCAAGCATCTTTTAATGGCTGCAGTCACCATCTGTAGTGATTTTGGAGCCCAAGAAAATAAAGTCCGTCATGGTTCCATTGTTTCCCCTTCTATTTGCCATGAACTGATGGAACCAGATGCCATGATATTTTTTGCATGTTGAGTTTTAAGCCAGCTTTTTCACTCTTTCATCAAGGGTTCTTTAGTCCCTCTTTTTCTGCCATAAGGGTGGTGTCTGCATATCTGAGGTTATTGATATTTCTCCCAGCAATCTTGATTCCAGGTTGTGCTTCATCTAGCCTGGCATTTCACATGATGTACTTTGCATATAAGTTAAATAAGCAGGTCAACTATACAGCCTTGATGTACTCCTTTCCCAATTTGAAACCAGTCTGTTTTTCCATGTCTGGTTCTAACGATTGCTTCTTGACCTGCATACAAATTTCTCAGGAGGCAGATCAGGTGGTCTAGTATTCCCATCTCTTGAAGAATTTTCCACAGTTTACTGTGATCCACACAGTCAGAGGCTTTGGAGTAGTCAATAAAGCAGAAGTGGAAATTTTTTTGGAACTCTTTTTCTATGATCCAACAGATCTTGGCAATTTGATCTCTGGTTCCTCTGTCTTTTCTAAATCCAGCTTGAAAATCCAAGCTTTCAATTCACATACTGCTGAAGGCTAGCTTAGAGAACTTGGAGCATTAGTTTGCTAGCATGTGGGATGAGTGCAATTGTGCAGTAGTTTGAACATTCTTTGGGATTGGAATGAAAACTGACTTTTCCAGTCCAGTGGCCACTGCTGAGTTTTCCAAATTTGCTGGCATGTTGAGTGCAGCATTTTCACAGCATCTTCTTTTACAGTTTGAAATAGCTCAACTGGAATTCCATCACCACCACTAGCTTTGTTCATGGTGATGCTTCCTAAGGGCCACTTGACTTTGCATTCCAGAATGTCTGGCTCTAGGTGAGTGATCACACCATCGTGATTATCTTGGTCATTAAGATCTTTTCTGTATAGTCCTTATGTGTATTCTTGCCACATCGTAATTATTTTCTGCTTCTGTTAGATCCACACCATTTCTGTCATCAATTGTGCCCATCTTTGCATGAAATGTTTCTTGAAGAGATCTCTAGTCTTTCCCAATCTGTTGATTTCCTCTATTTCTTTGCACTGATGACTGAGGAAGGCTTTCTTATCTCTCCTTGCTATTCTTTGGAACTCTGCGTTTAGATAGGTATATCGTTCCTTTTCTCCTTTGCCTTTCCTTCTCTTTTCTCGGTTATTGGTAAGGCCTCCTCACACAACCATTTTGCCTTTTTGCATTTCTTTTTCTTGGGGATTGTTTTGATCACGGCCTCCTATACAATGTTACAAACCCCATTCAAAGTTCTTCAGGCACTCTGTCAGATCTAATCCTTTGAATCTATTTGTCACTTCTGCTGTGTAATTGTAATGGATTTGATTTAGGTTATTTAATGGTCTAGTGGTTTTCCCTACTTTCGTCAATTTAAGTCTGAATTTTGCAATAACGAGTTCATGATCTAAGCCAGTCAAAACTATTTACCTAGAAATATAAGTAACTTAGTGGAGTAAAGTAAGAGATTACAGAAAAGAATACACCCTTATATATCGTTGGGGGGATAATTATATATATAGAGAGAGAAAGCTTGCCAAGATAAGAGTTCCTATACCCTTAATATTTGGCATAATTTGCAAGAATACAAGAAACCCAATATTCACAGGTTACTGTTAACTCCAGAGTCCCTTTAATTTTCACCAGTTTACCAGGTTTTCTACAGAATACCTGACCACCAGAGTACTTTTCTGGTATCCTGTAGAATGACCTTCATTTGGGGTTTATCTGTTACTTTCTTTTCGTGATTAGACTGGGGTTATGGGTTTTGGAATGGTTACTGTAGGAGTGAAGAGACTTCCTTATCACATATCAAGAGATGTATCCACATGACATTACTGGAGATGTTAACCATTACTTTGTTAAGACAGGGTTTTCCAGATTTCTCCATTATAAAGGTACTACTATTTTCTTTTTAATACTATGGAAGCATAGGCATACGTTGGAGATAACTTCCAGTTCAATTCCAGACCACCACAGTAAAGCAGGTATCACAGTAAAGTGACTCACACAAACTTACTGGCTTGCTAGTGTATGTAAAAGTTATGTTTACCCCATATCAAAGTGTGTGATATTATGTCTAAAAGGACAATATACATACCTTAAGTCTAAAGTACTCTTATTTTTTAAAATACCATTTTCTGATGGTGCAGGATTGCCACCAATCTTCTATCTAAAAATGCAGTATCTGAAACTCAAAGCACAATAAATACCTGAAAGTCATGAAGTCAAGCATACTCTCAATAAGGGGGACTATGTTTCATTAAGCAGGTTTGCCTCTTTTTTACTCATTTATATCAGTATGGACCTGTGTATATTTACATTTGGATTATATCCAGGATTCCATTATATATTTTATTGGTAAAATTGTTCCAGTTAGCCATTGGGAACTGTTTTATGTTGACTCCTGTGTTTCTTTGACAGATCACCATCCTTTTGTCTTTTGAGCAGTCTAATTTTTGGTAATACAGATGTTGTAGGCTCATGTCTTCCCTGCCTCAGCCATCCATCAGTCATTTCTCCAAGGAGCTCTGGTGGTTCTTACTGAAGAATGATATTTAGAAAGCTAGACCTAGATTCTAGGCTACATAGAAATTTAGTATATGATAAAATGGACATCACCAGATGGTCAACACTGAAATCAGATAGATTGATTATATTCTATGCAGCCAAAGATGGAGAATCTCTATACAGTCAACAGAAACAAGAGCAGGAGCTCACTGTGGCTCAGATCATGAACACCTTATTACCAAATTCAGACTCAAATTGAAGAAAGTAGGGAAAACCGCTAGACCATTCAGGTATGACCTAAATCAAATCCCTTATGATTATACAGTGGAAGTAAGAAATAGATTTAAGGGCCTAGATCTGATAGATAGAGTGCCTGATGAACTATGGAATGAGGTTCATGACATTGTACAGGAGACAGGGATCAAGACCATCCCCATGGAAAAGAAACGCAAAAAAGCAAAATGGCTGTCTGGGGAGGCCTTACAAATAGCTGTAAAAGAAGAGAGGAGAAAAGCAAAGAAGAAAAGGAAAGATATAAGCATCTGAATGCAGAGTTCCAAAGAATAGCAAGAAGAGATAAGAAAGCTTCTTTAGCGATCAAAGCAAGGAAATAGAGGAAAACAACAGAATGGGAAAGACTAGAGATTTCTTCAAGAAAATTAAAGATACCAAGGGAACATTTCATGCAAAGATGGGCTCAAAGGACAGAAATGGTATGGACCTAACAGAAGCAGAAGAAAAGAAGAAGTGGCAAGAATACACAGAAGAACTGTACAAAAGGATCTTCATGACCCAGATAATCATGATGATGTGAACACTAATCTAGAGCCAGACATCCTGGAATGTGAAGTCAAGTGGGCCTTAGAAAGCGTCTCTACAAACAAAGGTAGTGCAGGAGATGGAATTCCAGTTGAGCTGTTTCAAATCCTGAAAGATGATGCTGTGAAAGTGCTACACTCAATATGCTAGCAAATTTGGAAAACTCAGCAGTGGCCACAGGACTGGAAAAGGTCAGTTTTCATTCCAATTCCAAAGAAAGGCAATGTCAAAGAATGTTCAAACTACCGCACAATTGCACTCATCTCACATGCTAGTAAAGTAATGCTCAAAATTCTCCAAGCCAGGCTTCAGCAATACATGAACCATGAACTCCCTGATATTCAAGCTGTTTTAGAAAAGGCAGAGGAACCAGAGATCAAATTGCCAACATCCGCTGGATCATGGAAAAGGCAAGAGAGTTCCAGAAAAACATCTATTTCTGCTTTACTAACTATGCCAAAGCCTTTGACTGTGTGCATCACAATGAACTGTGGAAAATTCTGAAAGAGATGGGAATACCAGACCACCTAACCTGCCTCTTGAGAAAACTATATGTAGGTCAGGAAGCAATAGTTAGAACTGGACATGGAACAACAGACTGGTTCCAAATGGGAAAAGGAGTACATCAAGGCTGTATATTGTCACCCTGTTTATTTAACTTATATGCAGAGTACATCATGAGAAACGCTGGACTGGAAGAAACACAAGCTGGAATCAAGATTGCCGGGAGAAATAATAACCTCAGATATGCAGATGATACCATCCTTATGGCAGAAAGTGAAGAAGAGCTAAAAGCCTCTTGATGAAAGTGAAAGCGAAAATGTTGGCTTAAAGCTCAACATTCAGAAAACGAAGATCATGGCATCTGGTCCCATCACTTCATGGGAAATAGATGGGGAAACAGTGTCAGACTTAATTTTGGGAGGCTCCAAAATCACTGCAGATGGTGACTGCAGCCATGAAACTAGAAGACGCTTACTCCTTGGAAGGGAAGCTTATGACCAACCTAGATAGTATATTCAAAAGCAGAGACATTACTTTGCCGACTAAGTTCTGTCTAGTCAGGGCTGTGGTTTTTCCAGTGGTCGTGTATGGATGTGAGAGTTGGACTGTGAAGAAGGCTGAGCGCCGAAGAATTGATGCTTTTGAACTGTGGTGTTGGAGAAGACTCTTGAGAGTCCCTTGGACTGCCAGGAGATCCAACCAGTCCTTTCTGAAGGAGATCAACCCTGGGATTTCTTTGAAAGGAATGATGCTAAAACTGAAACCCCAGTACTTTGGCCACCTCATGAGAAGAGTTGACTCATTGGAAAAGACTCTGATGCTGGGGGGGATTGGGGGCAGGAGGAGAAGGGGATGACCGAGGATGAGATGGCTGGATGGCATCATGGACTGAATGGACGTGAGTCTGAGTGAACTCCAGGAGTTGGTGATGGACAGGGAGGCCTGGCGTGCTGTGATTCATGGGGTCGCAAGGAGTCGGACATGACTGAGCAACTGAACTGAAAATGATATTTAAGAAAAGAATTATGATTTACTTAATAAATAGTGCTAGTTAGCCATATAGTAATCTATCAAAAAGTTAAACTTCCACTTTATTTGCTAAAAAGTAAACATTTAAATCTATTTGATTAAACATGATTATTAAAGCAGTGTTTTCCAGAATGTAACAAGTATAGAAATTAAAGAGAAACTTTGACTTTCTTAAGCAATAATCCTAAAAATCATAAAGGGAAAGATGAACAGTTTTACTGAACAAATTTTCTACATATGGTAATAAACATGACAAAAAAATTAAAAGCAAAATGATAGGGTAGGAAAATGAGAAACAGGTAATGGGTATCTAAATATCCAAAGAACTCCTGCAAATTAATAGCATAATGATAATCCAATGGACAGTGCACAAAAATCACTGAGAAAGTTAATAGACATGGGAAAATGGATTTAACTTTACAAGTTAGGAAGATCCAAACTAACAGTAAAATATATTTTACTCAGATAAAATTCAGAGCTGGCAAACAGAGCAGGAGGAACCCATGTATTGTAAGTGAATGTATCTTTGTATGAGCATAAAGAAAAATCTGAAGTCATACACCAACCTATTCATATTGGTTAGTTTGGAAGTGAAAATAAGGACAGGTGTAGAAAATGCCATCAACCTTTAAAAATATATGGACTTCCCTGGTGATCCAGTGGTAAAGGATCCACCAATGCAGGAGACACAGGTTTAATCTCTGATCCAGGAAGATCCCACATTGCTCGGGGCAGCTAAGCCCATGCACCACAACTGCTGTGCCTGTGCTCTAGAGACTGGGGCCCAGGCACTGCAACTGCTGAAGCTCGCATGCCCTAGAGCCTGAACGCCTACAAGAGAAGCCACCACAGTGAGAAGCCTGCGCACAGCAGCAAAGACTCAGCACAGCTAAGTCATTTTTAAAATAAAATCTACATGCTATAAGCTTTGCTTATTTTGTCACAATAAAATTTAAATAAAATGATAAAACCAAGACATTTAAAAACAATAGCAGTAGATTAGGTAAATGATGGCAGTGACCTGAACCAAGATAGTAGCTGTGGAGATGGATACAGTGAATGTATGTTTTGGAAAGATAATGGATTGGAAAAGAGAAACAATGGAAAATGAGTTAAGGATGGCCATTTGATTTCTGGCTTGAGTTTGTGGATGGCACTATTATATATTGCAATGGGGAAGACTCAGGTATAACCAGGAGTGGGGAAGAAAATTTGAAGTTCCATTTGAACATGAGTGAGTGAGTGAAGTCGTTCAGTCGTGTCTGGCTCTTTGCGACCCTGTGGACGTAGCCTACCAGGCTTCTACGTCCATGGGATTCTCCAGGCAAGAATACTGGAGTGGGTTACCATTTCCTTCTCCAGGGGATCTTCCCGACCCAAGGATCAAACCCGGGTCTCCCGCATTAGAGGCCCCGAGCCACCAGGTACTGTGGTGTTATTGGGGTTATCCAAGTGGGATGATAGTCAGTTGGATAAATTAGGCTAGAAGTCCAGGGAAAGTATAGGCTGTGGATACGAATTTGGGATGTATCAATCCTCTCCTAAGGATTTATCATGATAAAAGCCTCACAAATGTACACACCAATATAAATGTTATTGTAATTGCTGCTAATAAAAAATTATAACCTAAACATTCAGAAAAAGTATGTTCCAAACATTCAAGAAAAAATGTTAGATTGTTCCTGGAATTTAAGAAGACTATAAAGAATTTCTATATATAATGACCAAAAGAGATAATCCCGTTTGTTAGATGTTCAAGACAAGAAAAAGCTGTAGGAGTACTTCTAGTAACAATGAGAGGGTAAAGAAATCACAAGAGTTTTTCTCCTATTTTAATTTAGAAGGTTTATAGTCTTAAGATTAAATAAATTTATTTAATGTATGATACTCTGTGTGTGGTGTGAGATAAGAATTGTGTTCATTTTTATTTGCATATAGGTATCCAGTTTTCCCAGCACCATTTGTGAAGACTTGACTGAATTACTTTAACACTTTGCCTAAAATTAATTGAATTTGCATTTATGTATGTGTGTATACGTATCTTTGTTGCTATATCTCTGTATATTTATGTATCTATATAATGTTTATATAGATATATAACTACATATCTGTATAAAGTGGGCTTCCCAGGTGGAGCTAGTGGTAAAGAAGCCACCTACCAGTGCAGGAGACACAAGAGCCGAGGGTTCCCTCCCTGGGTTGGGAAGATTCCCTGGAAAAAGAAATAGCAACCCGCTCCAGTGTTCTTGCCTAGAAAATTCCATGGACAGAGGAGCCTGTTGAGTTATCATGGGGTTGCACAGAGTTAGACACGACTGAGCTCGCACACACACATCTATATAAAGTTCAATGGAATAAGCATACTATTCCATTGAACTGCATGTATATCATTATGCCAATATCACTGTCCTGCAGATAACAATTATAAAGTCTGGTTAAAAGATTTAAAACAACAACTATTTAAATTTACTGGAAAGCATTCAAAAGCACACAGAACTGAGAGAAAAAATCTCAAAAACTGCAACTGACAGGAGTAAGAATTAAGACATCTGGCCTTTTGGACTGAGGTGATACCCAATCCTCATGACTATCTCATAGGAAATAGTAGTAGAGAAATTGCCCTCATTGGCAAAAGTGCAAGAGATGGGAGTTCAAGTGTAGAAAAACCACTGCAGATTTAAATAGAAAATTCAAACAATGAGAACCACAGAAAGAGTGAACTGGAACTTCGGCCCAAATCTACATTTGGCAACCAAACTATATATGAATGACAGAATCGCCCTGGAACCTAATTTTAAAAAGCAAGCTGAAGCTTCACAGGCTTGAAATACCAGGGCACAGCCCCAAACTGACAGGACAGTTAGAAATCAGAAGAGACCCCCTATAAGCAAATAAACCAGAAAGAATGATTCTTATCACCGAACAACCAACAAATCATATAGGTATGTTGCTGTTGTTTGGTAAGTCATGTCTAACTCTTTGTGACTCCATGGATTGTGGCATGCTAGGCTCCTCAGTCCTTTGCTCTCTCCTAAAGTTTGCTCAGCAAATTCATGTCCACTGAGGCAGTGATGCCATCTAACCATCTCATCCTCTGCTACCCCCTTTATCTTTTGCCTTCAGTCTTTCCCAGCATCAGGGTCTTTTCCAGTGAGTTAACTCTTTGCATTAGATAGGACAGATCAATTCACAAGAAACCAGGCTTAAAGAGCAGTCATGAAGAGACAAGAGATAACAGTAGCTACCTATCAGAGGAGAGAAAATGTTAGCATTTTGAATCCAGCACATTAACTGCCAAAAGGACCATCCCATCACCACCAAATCAGTAATCTTAAGAAGAAAAATGAAATCCACAGTCACTACAGTATCTGAACTTTAATGTCCAGTTTTCAGTTAAAAATTACTAGGCATATAAGGAAACAGAAAAGTTTGGAAAAGAGGCAGTCAGTAAAAGGACTTAGGGTATCCAGATAATTGATTTAGAAAAGACTTAAAGTGTCTTATTTTGTTGAACTACTAATTGTATTGATTGATTGAGAGCTAAATCTACCTTGTGTTCCTGAGATGAATCTTATTTGATCCTGAATACTGTACACATTTTTCCACTTTTTATTTAAAACTGTACATTGTTTCTAAAATTGGGTTTCTTGATTTGCATGACAAATCACAAAAGCCACTGAGTTTAGCATTCTTTCTTCTGTTATTTTGGGTAAAAATCAAGAGTTTCCATTAAAATATAAACTCTATAAATGTCGAAACTTTTGTTTTTCTTGTGTCCTTGACTGTATGGTGTCTGACATAGAGTGGGTGCTCACTATTCATTTATTTTTGGGTGCACCACACAGCATGTGAGATCTTAGTTCCCCCACCAAAAATTGAACCTGCATCCCCTGCATTGGAAGCAAGGAGTCTTAACTACTAGACTGGCAGACAAATCTCAATATTTATTGAATAAGTGACTTGAAAACATCCTGAAATTAGTAGTTGGCTCTATAGAGTAAGAACTGCAGATATCTTCAGGTAATCAAGGGCTTGATTGTGTGAAACTAATTTTTCCAGTTCAGTTAGTCATGTCTGACTCTTTGCTATCCCATGGACTGCAGCACACCAGACTTCCTTGTCCATCACCAACTCCCAGAGCTTTGTCAAACTCATGCCAATCGAGTCGGTGATGCCATCCAACCATCTCATCCTCTGTCATCCCCTTCTCCTCCTGCCTTCAGTCTTCCCCAACATCAGGGTCTTTTCCAGTGAGTCAGTTCTTTGCATCAGATGGACAAAGTATTGGAGCTTCAGCTTCAGCATCAGTCCTTCCAGTGACTATTCAGTGATTTAATTTTTTTGAATTTACGTCTATTTAAGATTTCCTGATAGAAGTTTAATAGAAGTATATACAATAAATTCATCAGCACTTGCTAAGTACTGACATATGTCATGAATTTTAAGATGTAAGATACAATAGGGGATTTAAATTTATGGACTAAAATCACTTCTAGGCATAATATCAGTTAAAAATACATAATGGGTGAATACACGCTTTAAAAATCTTTTAAAGTTTTTGAATATGTCGTCCTTCAGTTACCTTACTCTGTAACTTTAATCCTCACTGGAATATTGATTAAACAGACACTCAAAGGAAGACAGAATGACAATAGTTATGTATTAATGAGTTAGGCCCCTATGAAAAGTATCAGAGGTCCCTAAGCAAAGCTTGCATTGTTCAGAAATTATATGGCATGTTATTAACCTTTGGGTCACTAGGGGGCGATGATGTTTCAGGCCAACACAATTCAGACTATTTCTGTTCTGACACCAAGAAAGGATCCGGAGTCATTCTGTGTCAGCATTCTATAGTGACACCTCAGATCCTCCAAATTACTTGTTTTCAAGGTGAATAGCTACAAAACAAACAACTTAGGATAAAATGAAGCAATCTACACCGAAAGGAGGGAAGTGTTATACTAAAATTCTGAAATGTAATACATTTAAGTCATTGGAGGTGAGTTAGCAGCTAACATTAACTGTTTGATCCTATATGCCCTTATACTTTTAACTCTTATGTAGTCTAACTGGTGTGTGCTGCAGTAATGGTAACAAAAGTTTCAAAGAGGTCAAATATAAATAAAACAATAATTTTTGATGTCACTGTATATTGGCTTTGGGTGTGTTTGGTTTTGATGTATAAATCATGAAAAGGTCTTAAGTTTTAAAATAAATATACAGTTACACTAGAGTTTTATTGCTATAACATTAAATTTTGATATGTACTTTCAATCCAATGCTTTGGATAAAACTTGTATCTGAGAATACCATCGAATATTATTTTACTTTTCAAATGACACTTCAGAAAAACATTTTCACAAATATGAGTTTAAGACTAATTTAAACTAATAAAAGCTTGGGGAAGATGTAAAAAATGAACCACTTCTCTATTCCTTCTTAGTTCTCATTAGACACATAGCATTACAAATAAATTTCAAAAAGTAAAAGAAAAAAGTAAAAATAAAATTAGTGATGTGATTAATGCATGTTGTTAAAAGAGTTTACATTTCATTTTTGCTTTTTCTCTTTTAAAAACTATATAGCCCTATAATTTTTTTTCAGACTCTCATACAGAGTCAAAACAACAGCATAGAAAGAATGCAAGGGATTATACTCCATTTTCATATCCTACCACTATTTTACATCCAATAAGGAGATCAACTAAGCTGGAAAAAACAAAAAACTGAACTGACCCAGTCTTGCTCTGAAAGTCTGAGTAACGGTCTTCATAGGGCTGAGTAAATGGGCTTCCCAGCTGGCTTAGGGGTAAAGAATCCACTTGTGATACAGAAAATGCAGGAGATGCCGCAGCGTCCATCCCTGGAACAGGAAGCTCCCCTGGGGAGGGCATGGCAACTCACTGCAGTATTCTGCCTGGAGCATCCCATGGACTGAAGAGCCTCACAGGTTACAGCCCATAGGGTCGCACAGAGTCGGACACGATGGAACGACTGAGCTGAATGATTAGGTCTAATTTCTTAAATATGAAGAAAAATGAAGTTTAAAAAATAATTTTTAAAATCTTTCCATTTCCCAGACAAGGTGAAAAGGCAGAAAAACAACTAGACTCTCCCTAGATTTGAGAACTGCTGGTCTTATCACCTGTTGAGAGTGGTTATGATATCTATGTAAAGAATACTGTGCTTCATATAAGAAGTTGGAGACTGGAGAATTGCTGAAAGACTTGGGCACATCCTTTAACTTCAGGAGCCTCAGTTACCTCACCTTAAAGGGGGAGTAATAACAATACTTGGAGGATGTCTATAAAAAACGGGGAAATGGTTGTGAAACATAAAATACTGGCTTAATAAAAGATGTTGCTAAGCGATTATGCACATTTTCACTAAATGTGAAGACCTTCGTAACATCTAAATGCAGTTTCTAGTCCTAATTGCATAAGAATGGTCCAGGGTGGAGAAAGATGGCTTTGTAAGAGTTTGCCTTGTTTCTCTGCCCCATCTCCCCCACTCAAGCAGGCTAGCAGCCTTTGATTTCAATATTTCAGATATGCTGAGACAGTGAAATAGTGAGTGCCAGGCACCTGCCTCTAGCCCCTTTTGCCCTAACTTTTAAAAATATTTTTAATTAATATATATATTTAATGTTAAGGAAGAAGAATTTAGGCGGTTGAAGGAAGGAGTTGGTAGTTGGGATTTCTTTATTTTTGAATCAGACAGTCTGATTTTGTCTTCCTGTTCCTATTCCCTTAAATCTTACGGTACTATTGGTTTCACGGTTTCAGTGCGCCCCTGGGCGCAGAGCAACCTGACCTGCCTAAGATCATGCCAGAGTCTCAAAGCAGAAAGGGAAAAATGTTCACGCTCATCTACTCATCGGGAGTGTAGTTTTGCCTAGATTGCTCAGGGTCAGGTAGGTAAGATACACTTGTCAGGGCTACAAAAGAGCGTCAGGAGGAAGATCCGGTCCTTGCGCGAGCCTCTGTGGAGGAAGGCGGGCACCTTGGCAACTTGTCTGAGGTGGGTTAGCCGAGGAGACCTTGTAGTCCCAGCCTCTCCACGAACTCTCCTCTGGCAGAGAACCTGAGGAGTGGCGGGGCCGCGCGGGGCAGCCTGGCTGGGCAGCCGGGCCCCGGCAGGAGCTGGGGCATTTCGAGAGGAGTCCTCCGGGGGCGGAAGGATGTTCGAGCCCAAGCTGCCAAAGCAGTGATCCAGCCGCAGAGAAGAGAGAGAGAGAGAGAGAGAGGAGAGGGAGGGAGGGAGGGGGGGGGAGGGAGGCTCTCGGCGGGCTTCTGCACCCTCCTCCCACTGCACTTCGGCCCACGCCCACGGGCGCCCCCGCCCCCTCGGGCTTATAGCAGGCGCCGGGCACCTCCGGACGCCTGGGAGCCGACGGCGCGGCTGCCTGCTTGGCCTGGGAGCCCCGGCGCCGCCGCCTTAGTGGCGAAGTGAGGCGGCGGCTGCGCCCCGCATCATGGAGGGCAGCCTAGCCGCGACCCCAGCCCCAGCCCCGGTCGCCACCGACAGCCGCCGCCTCCCGCGCCGGGTCTGCCGGCTCTCGTCGCTGTTCTCAAGGTGCCGTCCTTTCCTCACCTCCAAGGCAATATGAAGGCGACCCGGGACCACGCGAGCGCCCCTTTCTGTTCGCGCTTCAACCATTCCGACCCGGGCATCTGGGCGGCCGAGCGCGCCGTGGAGGCGCCGAACAACCGCACGCTGCCCCCGGAACCCAGCGAGGACTGCGGCTCGGTGTCCGTAGCCTTTTCGATGACCATGATGATCACCGGGTTCGTGGGCAACGCGCTGGCCATAACGCTCGTGTCAAAGAGTTACAGGCGCCGGGAGGGCAAGCGCAAGAAGTCGTTCCTGCTGTGCATCGGCTGGCTGGCGCTCACCGACATGGTCGGGCAGCTGCTCACCAGCCCGGTGGTCATCGTCCTCTACCTGTCCCACCAGCGCTGGGAGCAGCTCGACCCGTCGGGAAGGTTGTGCACCTTCTTCGGCCTGACCATGACCGTCTTTGGGCTCTCCTCGCTCTTCATTGCCAGCGCCATGGCCGTCGAGCGGGCTCTGGCCACCCGGGCGCCGCACTGGTACTCAAGCCACATGAAGACGAGCGTCACCCGCGCCGTGCTGCTAGGCGTATGGCTGGCCGTGCTCGCCTTCGCCCTGTTGCCGGTGCTGGGCGTAGGTCAGTATACTATCCAGTGGCCCGGGACTTGGTGCTTCATTAGCACCGGGCCTGGAGGCAACGGGACTCACTCCCGGCAAAACTGGGGCAACGTTTTCTTCGCTTCTGCTTTTGCCATCCTGGGGCTCTCGGCGCTGGTGGTCACCTTCGCCTGCAACCTGGCCACCATTAAGGCCCTGGTGTCCCGCTGCAGGGCCAAGGCGACGGCGTCGCAGTCCAGCGCCCAGTGGGGCCGGATCACGACAGAGACGGCCATCCAGCTCATGGGGATCATGTGCGTGCTGTCGGTCTGCTGGTCGCCGTTGCTGGTAGGTAGTTCCAGGGCTTGGGGAGTTCGAGGTGGGCGCGTGCGCGCCGGCGGCAGTGAAGACTTTGGGAAGTGACAGCACCTGCAGGGGCGTGTCTGCAAGCAGAGAACTTTGGAGAGGGCTCTACCTGCGCTGTCTTGGTCTCGGCTTCAGAGCGTAGCTCCTCATTTATTTGCTGAGCATCTTCCAAGTGCTAGGCATCGCATTAGGCTCTGGCTGTGCACACCTGGAGACCCCAGAGATGCTCACATTCTAATCGGAGAGAGTAAGAGGATACCCAGGTGTTAGTTCACTGCTGATGCAGAAACTGGTTTCTCCCGGGAGTACTAGGAGCAGAATAGAATAGCGATGACAACTCTAGCCCGGTACTCTGGGTTTTCTCATTTCAAATACCTCTCGCCCCTTGAGTCAATTTTCACTCTGCAGAAGTACTTTACCGGCGCCCCCCACCCCGCGACAGGCACAGCCTCTGAGCTAGTGCGCGCCCTCCTCCGCAGCAGCCTCAGCTCGCTTTGCTAGCAGGCAGACGCGAGGCAGGAGAGTGGAGGGGAGTCTCGCCCTGGGCCAGCCTCCGTCCTTTGAAATTGCGCTGCGCCCTCTAGGAAGTGCTAGAACCCACGGTCATCCCGTGGGCCCCGAGGCCTACTAACTCCCTCGTACTAGCCTTTACTTGTCCTTGTGGTCACTGCACGGGGCTGATGGCAAGGCCCTTCCTGGGATAGGAAGTAGAGGTTTCTGCACTTACCAGCTCCTCACGGGGCCCACAGCCCGGGAGCAAGTGACGTTTCCATATGCTCCTTGTCTAACACCCGCTCTTACATCTTACTTTCCAGGTTTTCCTCTGCGGGCTATTACTAATTCCTGATGAATGGTTGCTTTTTAGGCCCCCAGCAAGCTGGCTCAGTAAATGTTCCTGCAAGAGCGACCTGGTCACTGTGACAGGGTTACAACAGATGACATATCGGACCTAGAAATTTATTAGACAGTTGTGAAAAAACTCCTGGAATCCATGGCACAGTTTTCAGAAAGCACCCACGTATAGGTTTTTTTTGTTTGTTTGTTTTGTTTTTTCTTGTTTAAGTTTTTATCTGTATCTTGCGGCTTGTGGAATCTTAGTTCCCCACCAGGGATCCAACCGGTGTCTCATGCATTGGGAGCTTGGAATCTTCATGGTAGGACCATGGAAGTACGGAGCTTTTCTTTTTTAATTGTGATTGAATACACATAACGTGAAATTTCCCATTAGTTTTACGTGTACAATTAAGTTATATTAAGTATGTTAACTTTATAATACACCATGTACAATTTTAAAATCCTTGTACTTTTTAACAGAACCGTAGTTCCTTTTCTCCTCTCACCCTACTCCCACCCTCACCACTCCTGCATTTGACAACATGATATTCCAGAATACTCTTGTTTAATTGTGTAGTATATTTAGAGCAGGAGTCTTGGCTTGGAATGGATCATAGGTGGTGACAAGGAGAGTTATGTTGGGACCTCATAGCCCACAAATCGCTGTAAGGTCTCAGTTCTGCATTCCAAAGCTAGAAGTCAGGCTGATGTCATCACCAAGGCTTATCAAAGCCAGCACCAATTTTAGACATATTTACTTCTACTGTGTGTAGGTAGCCAAATAGAAGAAAAAAAGAATTCTAAATAATAAGCACTTTACTATAATTGATAGTTAATGTAGCTTTAAAGGCAAACAGAATATTTGAATTTTTCACAACAGTCATTTGAGTCCCACATATTTGAGTTCTATCACATTCTTTATATGTGTGCTCTATATATACAAGGAAAAAGATAAATCATATGAATAAAATGCTTACTCATACAGTTAACCAGACTTATAGTTGTTGCTTTCTTTTTAAGTAGGAGAGAAAATAAGCAGTGTGTTTTTATTTCAAAACTGTGCTTCTAATATGATGGGCACAGTGGCCTTATGAAGACTTTAGATCAGTTCTGAAAACTGAAACCTGGGATGACCAGACTCACTCTTAAGAAACCCTGTATTTGGAATTCATCTTAATTTCAATTAATATTTGCATATAAACTTCATTGGTTTGCAGTATTTCATCAAAGTTTATTTGGTCAATTCTCATAAAAACATTAAACAAGTTCAACATGTGATCATATCAAAGAAGAAACTTGTGGTTTTCAAAACAGGTATTTTTTTGAACTAAAGGAATTATTCTGTCTTCTGTTTTGTGTACCACTGAAGTTAAATCTCCAAATATCTTCAGAAAGATCTGCAGTACAAAGTTGAAATTATTTCAAAGGAAAGAAAATGGCAAAACTGCTCTCTTAATAGGTTAGGGAATTATAAGAATGAAAACACTAGTATTTAGTGAACTGAATTTTTAGTGTATTAATGCTGAAGTGAGAGAGGTTTTTTTAATATGTTTTTCCTAATTATAAAATATAGATCCCCTGTTAGCTTTTAAAAAAAATGGGCACAGGATACTAATCTAATCCAAAATTCTTACTTAAAAAGACTCTGAGTATATCTTATCTTGGAGAACTAACGTGATAATAATAATGTTCAGTTGTCACTGCTGAAAAACTTAGCAGAGAATAGATACCATAATAAGAAAACATCCCAGCTGCTGCAAATTCCTGCTGTGTAAATAGGAGCCATTGCTCGGTTTATCTGGTTTAAATAGAGGTTTATCTATGGTGCAAACAAAAGCTTTTGAAACTGTTTCCTCCAGAAGCTATACAATAAAAAATTTGAAATTAAGTGAGAATACAGTGGGAAGTGATGTCACCATTGATAGATGACCTACACTTCTTAGACAGTATAAAGCATCAAATTCTGTTGAAATCAGTCAATTGGCTCAGCACTGCAATCTGTTGACTTATTATCATTAGATTTTTATGAACTACAGTCACCAAATAGTCCAGTTGTTTGACATGATAGCCAAGTTTCCAGAAGCAGGAATAACCCGAGGCTGTTGTTCAGAGGAAGCTATGACGACAGTTTGTACTTTTGTACACCCGGCACTCCTCAAACAGGTACACCAGCTACAATACTAAAACCGTAAGTGACTGATACTGTAGCCATCTTAAAAATAGTAGATGAAAAGCTATCTACACTGTGAAAAGAGATAATGAGGAACAGAGTTTCTCATCCACAACTTGGGAACTGTATAAAAGCAGCCTTAGGAACTTTGCCTTTAATCTTGAACCAGCAAATTCCCTGCTCAATAGCCACAGATGTGGGCAGAGAATGCTTTGACTCAAGGAGATATTTTGCAACATAGATGTAATGTTTTTTAAGTCTAAGGAATCACCATTTTTTGACATAGAAAATTTGCCTTAAATGCACTACATGTGAAAAATAGATGCAATAGGTTATTTTACAGAAGTAATGGTGTTTTATAGTGTCATAAAAATAACAGTATTAGAATATTGTTAAGAATATTAGAACCAGATTTCTAATTCAAGATATGTGACTCTGAGTTTATTTTTAATCTTTTTTTCTGTTGTATTGATTTATTTGTTTGACTTAGCTAAAAGCCAGCAGTTCCAGTGCTAATCATAGTCCTGGGGAAATTATATATCCTCTTTAAATGCAAAAGTAGAGCTAATGGATATTTAAGGTCTTTTTCCATGTGTTATGCTCAGTTTCTCTTATTTGGGAGAATCATGGTTTAATGACCTAGAATGAGAAATTTGCAAAGGAGACTGCTTGGTCAATTGTACTTTTGTAAGAATGGGGTTTTCCAGTAGTCGTGTATGGATGTGAGAGTTGGACTATAAAGAAAGGGGGCAGTGCCAAAGAATTGATGCTTTTGAACTGTGGTGTTGGAGAAGACTCTAAGAGTCCCTTGGACTGCAAGGAGATTCCACCAGTCAATGCTAAAGGAAATCAGTCCTGAATATTCATTGGAAGGACTGAGGCTGAAGCTGAAACTCCAGTACTTTGGCCACCTGATGAGAACTGACTCATTGGAAAAGACTCTGATGCTGGGAAAGATTGAAGGCAGGAAGAGAAGGGGACAACAGAGGATGAGATGGGTGGCATCACCGACTCGATGGACATGAGTCTGAGCTAGCTCCAGGAGTTGGTCAAGGACAGGGAAGTCTGGCGTGCTGCAGTCCATGGGGTCACAAAGAATCAAACACGACTGAGTGACTGCACTGAAGTGAAGAGTGGGGGCTTCTGAGTGACTTGGGCTTTTGGACACTGTACATAAAGAGATGGCAGGTTATCTAAGTGATATATCCAGAAGCAAACATAACTTGAAGATTAATGAGATAAATCAGGGCTTAAAATGTAGGTTTTTGTATCTTGAGTTTATTAAAGAGAGCCAGGAATTAAACAAATTCTTAAGCCATCTTATTTGAAGACATTCAGATGGTCTAGAATTGTAGCATACGTGTGACTCATTGGACTTTCTCCTTTGAAAAAGCTGTAAAGGTCAATAACTCAATTATGAAAGTTTCCATAGGATTATTTTTCTGGGACTTATACTCAGGAATTGCACTACAGGCATTTGTAACAGAGGATGAGCGATGATTTGTCTGGGGGAACTGAGAGGTGTAGTGAGAGGACCTAGGTGCCATGTTCGATTTTCAGTCCTTGCCTTGCAGAGCTAGAAAGCAGGGAGAGAAGTTCTCCTTCAAACTCCTCACATATGGGTAGCACGTATGTCCACCAGGGTTCTACATGCACCTCTTTCACACTTGGCAACTCTTGGAATCTACAGCTGTAGCATGTCATATTCTGAATCCCTCTTTTCCCTCAATCCCTTATCATAGAAGTAAGTGGTTTGTTTTTCAATTCCTGCCTTGCTTCCTGAGAATTATTAGATGGCCTCTTAAGTCCTTCTTTTCCCTAGAAAACTTCTAATTTTCAGAGATTAATGAGGGTAACCCACGAAGAGACATTATTTTTCTTGGGGTTCCTCTTATATCTTGTCTCCTGAGTGCACGTCAGCATTTTATGGTAAACATAGTAATTCATTCTTACACAGAAATGACAACTGGACAGTGTGTCACTTTTTTTTTTAATGAGAGGGATGCACACTCACACATGTGTGCACACATACACACACACGGAAATTACAGTGTGGAGTAGTGACTCTGCTCCCTTTATTTGAAACACTTTTGTCTCCGTTTTCCAACTTTGCACCTCACCCCTCAGCCATTCAGGACAGCTGCCGTGCAGTCACTATCTTGGATTGGCTAAGGTCCCAAGTTAGCAGTGACTTTGTTAGAGGAACCTTCCTTGGGCCTCTTTAGGCTTGGTTGGGTGCTCCAGCTCTTTGGTCCCACAACACCTACCTTGCAGATCCGGTGTCTTGATCTGAGTCACACTTTACTGAACATTCTAGTTAACTGACCTCCTGAGGGTCGATACAGTAACTACCCAGTAAATTGTTCTTTTCCTAGGAACTATCATGATGACCAGCCATACAAGGTATGTCCGGTACTAGCCTATTGAGTGAATATCTGAGCACATTAAATCAGAAGACAGGTTCTTGTCCCAGTGACATAACACAATCCACTGTGTGATCTTAAACATCTTGCTTGATATCTTTGTGAACACTTTTCTTTTTCCCTGTAAAATATGAATAAAAACACCAACTCAACTTATTTCACAGGATTTTAATAAAAAACAAAATAAATATATGTGAAAATAGTTGAGACTATTTATTCCATATTAAGAATACTACTGTGATGTTTTATAGATGACGGTGTTGACTTCTTATCTTCAGATAGAACTTTTTCCCAGGAAACTGGAGAAAAGAGAGACATGATGTTTCACAGCTTGATTAGTTATAATTAACTGGTGGGGAAATGTGGTGGAGAATGTAACTTTTCAGAAAAAAAAAATTAAGAAAGCGGGCAAATAAATATTGTTAGATAAATATTTGTAAATCTTTGCAAGGTATTGTAATTCATCCCTCCTCCCTGCCCCCATCACCATCACCATTCTCTCCGTTCTGGGATGCTTTCCTCCTCACAACTGCCAGTTAACTCTCTAAACCTAAGACATGCTGGATCCCAGCTCCCCTTCCCTTGAACTTGGAGGAGTACCCACCACCTCGTGTTCTGAAGACCTCTGTCTAAAATATGTCTCTTGTTTTTCCAGTCAGGGATTCCATGTGTTCAGACCTCTCCTCATGTAAATGAGTTGAATTAACTGTGCATTTATTTGCTGTCCTAGACCTCTTAAGGCCAGAGCCTGTGCCTGGGTTGTCCTCATGGCTTTACAGGTGATCCAGAGTGTTGGGGCTGCACAGATTCTCCACCACTGACTCACAGTCCAGAACTGAGTTTACATGAGCCTTAAATCAGAGCAAAGCATCAGAAACACACAGTTGTAAACTGCCTCACAGTTAGTCTAGGTCCTGACAAGGCATTAATATTATTTGTAGTCTGCAAATAACACAAAGTGTAATTTTCCCATCCAGTAGCCCTCCTAGAATTCTCTTGGCCATCATTTATAAGGAGAACATTTCAGCAGCTGGTCTAGTCTGGTCAAAATCAGTATTTTATTTTACCATTGCTGATTTTTATGATAGGTGTTTGAGGACTATAATAAACCTAAAAATGAAAGATGGTGGCAGAGATAGAAGAGGAGGCTTGATTTTTCTCACTTTAATTCTGTTGGAAAGAAATTAGGTACTAATTTAGGTAACAGTTATATCATGTAGTGATGGAGAAGGCAACTGCAACCACTCCAGTACTCTTGCCTGGAAACTCCCATGAACGGAGGAGCCTGGTGGGCTGCAGTCCATGGGGTCACGAAGAGTCGGACACGACTGAGCGACTTCACTTTCACCTTTCACTTTCATGCCTTGGAGAAGGAAATGGCAACCCACTCCAGTGTTCTTGCCGGGAGAATCCCAGGGACGGGGCAGCCTGGTGGGCTGCCATCTAATGGGGTCTCACAGAGTCGGACACGACTGACGCGACTTAGCAGCAGAAGCAGCAGCATATCATATAGTGAAGTGAAAGTCGCTCAGTCATGTCCAACTCTTTGTGACCCCATGGACTATACAGTCCATAGAATTCTCCAGGCCAGAATACTATAGTGGGTAGCCTTTCCCTTCTCCAGGGCATCTTCTCGACCCAGGGATCAAACCCAGCTCTCATGCACTGCAGGCAGATTCTTTACCAGCTGAGCCACAAGGGAACCCCAAGAGTCATACCATATAGTACAGGATAAATTTTACACCAAACAAGATTTTTACAAATCTTGGTAATACAAAGACAGAAGGCCAAGTTGGAGCTGGATGTGTATTTATTGTAAGCAATTTTTAGTTTTTTAAAAAACATATATAAATATGTATGTGTATATATATGTATATTTGACTGTGCTGGGTCTTAGTTGTTACATGTGAGATCTAGTTCTCTGAACAGGAATGGAACCTGGCCCCCTGGATAGGGAGCACAGAGTCTTAGCCACAGAGTCACCAGGGAAGTTGCCTATCTTAAGCAATTATTGATCTAATAAAAATCAAATATAATTTTAAGAACATACTTTTCACTAATCCTTTATTGCCTTTAAGTAGATTTGATCTTTTTGTTCCTCTTTCTGAATATTCAGTGTGTGATTTTCTGTGCTTGAGAATATGCTGCTGTTGGTATGACTCATGAGCATTTGGAAAAAGAAGTATGCTGTTAATAATGCTGAAAATACTGAAAGAGAGATTCTACAAACTACGGTGTGTTTTGAAGAATTCACCAGTCCAATAAAGTGGAGCTTTCATTGTGGTCTTGATATTCGAAGTTTCCCTGATAACGTTCTACCACTTTGGATCAAGTAGAGCACACACATCCGCATTTCCCTAATTAATCCAGTGCCCTGGCAGTCAAAGGCACAAACAGCAGTCAGTGATTAAGTGACCTCTGCCTCTGTATCATAAGAACAAGAGAAAGCTATTGAAGAGCAGGTGGGGGCTAGAGAGAGTAAAAGGCACAGAGCCCGCGGTTCTCATCTTGGCTTTTCTATCAAAGGATAAAAGTCATCCAGCTTTCTGGTTTTCCCTTTGCTCGTGAGTGAAATAAAAACACTTATCACTCTAACCTTCTTTTCCGTTCTGACTTCCTGTGGCTCAAAATAGATAAAATCATCCCTTTTAGACATACCATATTAGGTATGTGGGGGGAAAATACCCATAAACATCTTAAGAAGAATCATAGAAATGTATATAAATGAACAGAATAGATCATGCATTCTGTAATGTAATTATTCTGTAAATATGTACTGAGTGCTTGCTTCGTGTCTGCCTCTCTGGTGATACAGTGATGACTAGGGTAAGGTTGAAGACACTGAGCAGTTACCTGGCTCTAAGGGACAGTCTTCATGTCATGTTCCATGTGAAGAACAGTCCTTGTGGAGCCGGGTGCCCTCTGTGCTGTACTTGGTAGCCCTGAGCATAAGCCAAACAGACATGCTAGGTTCTCCCATGAAACTTTCAGTCTACTAAGGTAGACCCACAGAAAATGAACCATTGATCCAGTAAACAAATGTAACCAGTCTGGTTACAGATGTAACTGGTTACCACCTGGTCAGCTGGATGACCAGGGTGATCTGGTTGCTTTCACTGCCACATGGTGCAGCTGCTGCAGGTTGATCTTGTCTGGGCTGAAGGGCAGTGCTGGTCCACGGCCACTGTGAAGTCCTCATGGAGCATGTCCCTGTCCAAGCGGCAGTGGGTCTGTGCTTGGGCGCCATAGTTAGGAGTCACGTTCATTCACACCCTCTAACTTCAGCCATGAAGCTCAGCAGCAATTTTCTGAAGCACAACTACTGTACTAGAATGTAAGGACCCAGAGAGTGGCTGGCCTCTGGCCACATTCTGCCTGGAACCTCCTTCTGGGGTCCTTAGGCTCTGGGTTGTACTCAGATGACTTTCTCATAAGTTTGTCTTTCTCTTCCAGTAAATTTTCTTTTAAGACATTCCACGTCTTTTCCCTCTACTGAATGCAGCCAAAGTTGCTCTCTACTAAGTTTCTTGGTTTCAGATATTAGGAGAGTAGGTTATATTTCTCTGCTTCCCTCCCCGCCCCCCGGCCCCCAGAAAATATGATAACTATGATGGTCTGCTTCTTCCCAGGTAACCAGCAATTTATACCGGGGGTGCTGTATGGATTTCCTTTGTTGTACCACACAACTTTCCGCTATGAAAACCAACTCAGTCAACATTTACCGAAGTGAATGTTTCTTATTTCTGTAATACCTGCTCCAATGTGACTTGCTCTGCCCACCTGAACAGGGAAGAGCAGGGCAGCTTCTGGCATCCCCCTACATACATCATGAAAACAATGTGTGTGTCTATGAAGTCGCTTCAGTTGTGTCTAACTCTTTGCGACTCTGTGGACTGTAGTCCTCTAGGCTCTTCTGCCCATGGAATTTTGTAGGCAAGAATACTGGAGTAGGTTGCCATTTCCTTCTCCAGGGGATCTTCCCGAAGCAGGGATCGAACCCGTGTCTCATGTCACCTGCATTGGAAGGCAGGTTCTTTACCACTGCACCACCTGGGAAGCCCACATTAAAACAATGGATGTGTTATAAAGGCAAGAGAAAGGTGCTTTGGCAGAGTGTCAAGGAGGACCTTCTTTTGATGCATTGGTGAATGTGGGGTGCTTAAAGAGGATCTCCCTAAGAAAACATCATTTATGGCGAATCTTGGAAGTTGGTACGTTAAGGAAGAAAGAACAATGTGTGAAACTATCAGTGTAAGAAAGAGCTGGAAGCATTTGATGAACTGAAAGAGTGCCAGAGGGGTATATTAGCATGAATAAAAGGAACAGTAGCTTTAAGGTAAAGCTAGGAAGGGAGGCAGGGCCAGACCATGCAGAACCTTGTCATTTTTGTTTGGGAGTTTATAGATTTTATCTTAAGTATCTTAGAAAACAACTAGCTTTGAGTGAGGGAGTGATTTGATCTGCTTTGTGTATTAAGAAGATTACTCAGGCTGCCTTATGAATTAGAAAAGGTATCAGAGCCCTTGAGTACTGAGATCAGATGGAAATGTAGAGACATTAATGAAAAAAATTTTTTTCCCTTTTAAGTGTTGCTTTAAAAGGAGAGACATATCTTGGCATAGAATTGACAGTGGGAGTGGAAGTCTGTGCAGAAGCACATAGGGAAAAATTGAGCCAGGTGTGCTAGGAAGGACAAGCAAATATGTTTTTGTTGAAGTATGTTTGAGAATGTCAAGAAATATTATGAGTCAAGGACTGAGGAGTAAGGAAGGAAGGAGTACACTGGTAGATTGCCTTGAAGATTAGAAATAGGAATTTGCATTTCATCTTGGGCAAGTTGTATTGCTTGTCTGTACTTCTGTTCCATATTTATAAAAGAAGAGGGTTGACCTTATAAAATCTCTTGATTTATAAAAGGTCATTTAGTAAAATAACTCATCTAATGTTTGATCTATTTCTAGACTATTCTTGGTGAAATCTTCCGTTTTGTTTGAATACCTTTACATATTGGAAATTTATTGCTTTTTAAGGGGCACAACGGAGAAGGCAGTGGCACCCCACTCCAGTACTCTTGCCTGGAAAATCCCATGGACAGAGGAACCTGGTGGGCTGCAGTCCATGGGGTCATGAAGAGTCGGACACGACTGAGCGACTTCACTTTCACTTTTCACTTTCATCCATTGGAGAAGGAAATGGCAACCCACTCCAGTGTTCTTGCCTGGAGAATCCCAGAGATGGGGGAGCCTGGTGGGCTGCCATCTATGGGGTCGCACAGAGTCGGACATGACTGAAGCGACTTAGCAGCAGCAGCAGTAGCAGCAAGAGGCACAAAGAATTTTCTTAGAGGTTCTTTCTTGCTCTCTCTTTCTCTCTCTTCCTGCCTCCTTCCCTCTCTTTCTTCCTTTCTCTTTTACAGTCAAACATAGTACTAATAATATATGTAAAACACTTAAACACCATATCACACTTAATAATCACTTAATAACTGGGCTTCCCCAGTAGCTTAGCAGTAAAAGAATCTGCCTATAATGTAGGAGCTGAAGGATACACAGGTTTGTTCCCTGGGTGGGGAAGATCCCCTGAAGGAAGGCATAGCAAATCACTCCAGTATGCTTGGCTGGAGAATCCCATGGACAGAGAAGCCTGGCAGGCTACAGTCTATAGTGTTGCCAAGAGTCAGATACGACTGAAGCAACAAAGCATGCATGTACACACACATATTGGTTGAATTAAGTGTTGCTAATTCTAGTTCTTGGTTTATGTGGAACAATACTAAATGTAATTAGAGATATCTTTTATTTTTAATGGAGAAGGAAATGTTAACCCACTCCAGTATCCTTGCCTGCAAAATCCCATGAACAGAGGAGCCTGGTGGGCTACAGTCCATGGGGTCACAAAGAATCAGATACAGCTGAGCAACTTCACTTTCACTTTCACTGCACTTTATTTTTAAAGTTATATGACACTATACTTCTCAATTAAGTATGAAGGAGTTCTACTAAATCTGTGTAAATAAACAGTAAAATAACACGAAATTATCTCGACAGCATCAGGGACAGGAGCCATGATGTATTAATTCATTTAAGTGACACTTACTATCAGTGTGTGCAAGACACTGTACTACAACCTGATAGAGCAATGGCATGGCCCTTGTCTTTAAGGAATGTGTTGTTTACTGAATGATTTCCTGGAGAAACTTGAGGTTGTGACTCAAAGCAGCAATGTTATTTTTCTTTATCAATTGTGACTATAGGGAAAAAAGTTGGGACCATTCAGAATTTATTTACCTATTCATGTGTTCAGTGATTGCTTACTGAGTACCTACTATGTGTCAGACACAGTTCTAGGTGCTGTAAATAACTGAGTACCTACTATGTGTCAGACACAGTTCTAGGTGCTGTAAATATAGCGGTGAAATAAGCAGACTAGCTTCCTGCTCTCCCCAAACATGCATTCTAGGGGAAGGAGAAAGTCAATAAATTAGATGAGAAGTCAGATTGTGGTAAATATTGTTAAGAAAATGAAGCAGTGTGATGTGATAGAGGAAGCCTGGGAAACTTTTGTAGATGGTAACATCAGAGAAAGGTGCCTCTTAAATGAGAGGTAATATTTAAGCTGATATCTGAGGGTAAAGAAAGAACCAGGTCTGAGTGATCTCCAGGAAGAATATTCTAGGTCGAGGAAACAGCAAGGCCTTTACTTGGTAAGTTCAAGGGGTAGAAAGGAGTCCTGTGTGGCTGAAGTGAGAGGGGTGTGGAGAGAGTAAGAGTCCGTGAATTGAGGTAGAGACAGAGTTGGGGGCCAGATTGTGACAGGCCCTGCGGATGAGTTTTGATACTATTTTAAGAAAACACTGGAAGATTTGAAGCAAGGGGAGTGACATTATTGGATTTATGTCTTTAAAAGATTCTTCTCGAAGCTGTGTGAGGACTGGGTTGCAGAAGGGCCAGAGTGGGAGTAAGGAGACCAAGTAGAAGGTATTGAAACTGTCCTGATGGGGAACAATGACAGCTGAGGTTGGAGTGGAGAATTGAATATATTCACACAGAGTGTTTTGGAGATAGACTTTACAAGACCTTCTGCGATTTCTCTAATCCTTGTCCTGTGACTGACAGGAAATAAGGTCCCATCTTCCTCTCTGGACCTCTGGTAAGGAAATGGCTATCTGTCCACAAATGCCTTTCCATCTAGTTCCTTAAGGTGGAAGTGACTACTCTGAGCTAGCAATGGGCAGATTTAGAATTAAGTTCTATCTAATGGGGGCTATTTTTTTTGTTCTGAGATGCGAGTGGAATAGTCAGAGAGAAAAGGAAATAAGCAAAGTTTGCTTGTGTAATAGTAAGATGTTATAAGACTCATCATCCCTGAAGAAGATCCAGATCAAGCTAAACCAAACTAGTTTAAGGGGAAAAAAGGGAAGGGGGAGGTGGATGTCTTGGTTCATATGAATTGCTGGTGCCAAGAATGGAAGACGAAGCCAGGACTCTATCTTTCACTTTGACTTCTTACCTGTGTCTGAATCTCCAATTCAGGTTCTGTTTCTAAGGAACTAACCTTGGATATACTCTTGCAGCTTACTGGCCGGGTTCCATGTACTTTTCCCCATAGCTTTTGGTTAATAGGTTTATATTTACAGTCTGCATGAAGTGGTTTAATTTTGCTATTTAAAATGATTTTTAGATTAACTTTATTTCTGGTTGTCCTGGGTCTCTGTTGCTGCACGGGCTTTTCTCTAGTTTGGCGAGCAGGGACTACTCTCTCGGTGCAGTGCGCAGGCTTCTCATTGTGATGGCTTCTCTTGTTGCAGAACACAGGTTCTAGGGCACGTGGGCTCAGAAGTTGCAGCTCTCGGGCTCTAAAGCTCAGACTTAATAGTTGTGGTGAACAGGCTTAGCCACTCCGCGTCATATGGGATCTTCTCTTCCCTGATCAGGCGTTGAACCCATGTCTCCCGCATTGGGAGGTTGTTTCTCTACCACTGAGCCAACAGGGAAGCCTTAATTTTGCTTTTATAGCAATACAGTATTTCAGTGACTATGAAGCACTGTTTCAACAAATTTTTCCTCTCTCTCTCCTTTTTCTTTGCTATTTATTTATTTAGCAAATATAAGAAACAGTTATATGTGACATAAAGTTTCAGGACTCCACTTCATCTTCAAAGACATTGTGAGACATCTTCAAGACATTGTTTTGTTAAATTATAATTAAGGATTTAGACGTAGAGAATTGTCCAGAAGTGAGCTGGGTATAGCTTGAGGTTTCCAGTGGGACAGAGGTAGGTATAGAAGTTTATGAAAGCTCAAATACTCCATCAACTCAAATACTCCATTTCTCAGATACTCCATCAACACCACAGAGAGGCAATAAGAAAAGGAAAAAAAAATTTTTTCTTGATTTTTCCATAAAGGATGAAATGTAGTCTGGGTTTGATGCTAATCTGGCAACCTTCTGTATAAACCATTGGATGTGTTAATGACCAACATTCTGGGTGGCGTATTTTTGAATTCATTTAATGGTAATAATTTCCTCAAGTATAGATAAGGATTTGTCTGGTTCCACAAAGTAAATTTCTTCTTCAATTTTGTTCTATAAAAAATATTAGGGGATGCCTTGATTTTTTTTTCCTCTTGCATCTATTTCTTATTAAATTGTGCTGTAGGTCAATTTCAGGAAGCATGAGAATACCCTCTGACTTCAGAGCTCTAGTCTTCTCCCTCAACTTGATATTTGGTTGCAATAGAGTCTAACACTAAACACAAAGGGCATATGTCAAAAGGATACTGGGGGGCTCAACAGTGTCCATAGAAAGCTGGCAGATTTGGAAGATAGGAAGGACACAGGCTGTTCTAGATGCTGAGCATCAGGCCAAGATCCTACTGCAAAACAGTTTCTGTTGCTCTTTGTGTCCTAGGAGCAAACCCTGACTGCTTTAGCTTCTTTTTTTTTTTTGCCTCCTGGCCAAATAAAGAGGTTACTAGAAGAAGGATCAGGCAACTGCAGCAACTTGAAGTAGGACCTGATAGTGAGAAGTAAGTGCTAGGATTTCTCTCCCACCTAGAACACATAGAAAAAGTTTTTCAAAATTGGGGTATTAATAACAAAAGATGGGGGTTCATTGTTAACATCTAAATCATCCTTAGAAACATTATGACAGTAAAGTTGTATCTTTTAAGTCCTATGTGTATGTGTTCACGTCACTTATTGAGGAGTTGGAATGGCAACAGACTAATGGAGAGGAAGCTGAAAAGATCCACAAAACAAAAGGATATACTTATTGAATGCCTACTACATGCAAGCACTTGCTGCTGCTGCTTCTAAGTCTCTTCAGTTGTGTCTGACTCTGTGCAACCCCATAGACGGTACCCCACCAGGCTCCCCCATCCCTGGGATTCTGCAGGCAAGAACACTGGAGTGGGTTGCCATTTCCTTCTCCAATGGATGAAAGTGAAAAGTGAAAGTGAAGTCGCTCAGTTGTGTCTGACTCCTAGCAACCCCGTGGATTGCAGCTCACCAGGCTCCTCCATCCATGGGATTCTCCAGGCAAGAGTACTGGAGTGGGGTGCCATTGCCTTCTCCTGCAAGCACTTGAGAATTACTTTATTATCTAATTTAACTGGCACAAATTTATCAGTTTGGTATTTTTTTATTTTGGTATTTTTTATCAGTTTGGTATTTTCAGCTGTACAAACTATACTTTAAACAATTAGAAAACTTTCCCCAGTCCTACCCCTAGAAATTAGTAGAAGGTAGATTTTTTTAATGCTGTAATAATCTCTTTCACATTCTTGTCTCTTATTAGCCTACTGGTGGCTCAGATGGTAAAGAATCTGCCTGCAGTGGAGCAGACCTGTATTTAGTCCCTGGGTCAGAAAGACGTCCTGGAGAAGGAAATGGCTACCCAGTCCAGTAGTCTTGCCTGGAAAATTCCATGGACAGAGGAGCCTGTCAGGCTACAGTCCATGGGATTGCAAAGAGTCGAACATGACACGACTGAACGACTAACCCCCCAAACTATTTTCAGGTTACTTCACTGAAAATGTCACACACAAAAAGAACAGATTGATTGAGGATGGTAAATGATCATGGAAACTGTCTGGGTCACATAATTATAGTGATTAAAGGTTTCCTGACATATCTTTGTTGATTCATTAATTGACTGCCCTTCTTAAGAGCTTGGGTTTCTAGAGAAATACTGTGAAAATCCCTGTAGAAGTGACAAGAATTTTGATTGTTCTATAGCAAACTGTTAAAGGATTCCATTCAACACAGCACCTACAATTTAGGAGGCTTTCTCTGTAAAGGGGCAACATCAATTTCATCTGGTTCCTTCTGTCTCTTCAGGTTTAGAAAACTCACATACATTGGTAAAATTTTACTCGGCCAACATTTTTCAGCTAGTACAATTCACAAATATTATTCTTTTACTAAACTATTTATAAAACAAATAAAACTGTTGTTATTGAGTTCTCTTTGCTTAGTGGGAAAGTGTTTGACTACAGTCAAAATTAGAAAATTTGTTTTGACAGTTTTAAAACTTTAAAACTTTTAAAATGGCACCCCACTCCAGTACTCTTGCCTGGAAAATCCCATGGGTGGAGAGGCCTGGTAGGCTGCAGTCCATGGGGTCGCTAAGAGTCAGACACAACTGAGCGACTTCACTTTCACTTTTCATTTTCATGCATTGGAGAAGGAAATGGCAACCCACTCCAGTGTTCTTGCCTGGAGAATCCCAGGGACGGGGAGCCTGGTGGGCTGCTGTCTATGGGGTTGCACGGAGTCGGACACGACTGAAGCAACTTAGCAGCAGCAGCAGCATAACACAATGCAACTGGGATTCTTGCTAACCTGCTTTTATCTGTCCCCCACCCCCTTATAATCATAGAGAAGAAAAAGAGCCCTACTGAATCTCAGTGTGTTCACAGTGATCCTATAATATAGAATTCAGGCATTTTTTCCATCTAGCACTCTCCCACCCAGATTAAGAAGCTTCAGATTCCTTAGTTTAATCCTAAAACTCTTGGATTTGGCCGTGTTTACCACTCATTTTCCATTCCTCCCCCAGCGTTCCTACCATGAGTTGTAGAAATCAATCTGTAGTTCCTAGAATAACTCGCAGAATTATACATTTAGAAGTGTGACCTCCATAGTGCAAACCTCTCCAGAAACTTCTGCTATTTTAGGGGAAAGTGAAAGTCACTCAGTCGTGTCCAATTCTTTGTGACCCCATGGACTATATACAGTCCATGGAATTCTCCAGGCCAGAATACTGGAGTGGGTAGCCTTTCCCTTCTCCAGGGGATCTTCCCAACCCAGGTCTCCCTCATTCTTTACCAGCTGAGCCACAAAGGAAGCCCCTATTTTAAAGGAAGTGTGTGCTAAGTCACTTCAGTAACGTCAGACTCTTTTTGACGCCATGGTCTGTAGCCTGCCAGGCTCCCCGTCCCTGGGATTCTCCAAGCAAGAATACTGAAGTGGGTTGCCATGCCCTTCTCCAGGGGATCTTCCCAACCTAGGGATCGAACCCTTGTCTCACGTCTCCCGCACTGACAGGGGGTTTATTTTTACCACTGTGCCACCTGGGAAGCCCGTTTTAGAAGACAGCCTTTCTTCCTGGAGACTGATTTCAATGCGCTGCTCCTATACTCCACAGGCGTGCACATACCCTTTTTCATCTAATTCTGTACAGTTATGTTTACAGCTGTCATAATATTTATTATGACAATAAGGATGATTACCCACAGTAGACAAATGCTTACTTCACAATAGGCACTGAGCTAAGCATCTCGTAGACATAATCTCATTTTCTTCTGTCAACAGCTCTACAAGGGGATAGTGTTCTCTCTCTTTTCAGATGAGGAAATTGGTTTTGAGATGTTAAGTACCTTCACCAGAGTCACAAAGTTAATGAAAAGTGGAGCTGACCCTCAAATCCAGATTTGTCTAGCTTTATAGCCTATGTAATGAACTGCTAAATTAAATGGCCTCCCTCTTGTTAATATCCACTTATTTGTCTGATTCACTGTAAACTGCGAAAGAGCAGAGACCTTACCATATTTGTCTATAAATCCTCCTGGCCCATAGCAGCCCCTCAGTGAATGACTGTGGAATGAGTGAATGAAGAAACAAAGTTGTAGTAAACTGAAGGGGACATGAGATTTAGAATCAGAAAATCACAAGTTTAGTCCTAAATTTTACATATATTACATGGTTTATAATCTTCACATGAACTTTTCAAGGCAGGAGACATTTATCTTTTTTTTTTTTTCTTTGCTGGGTAAGCAACTTTCTTTAAGACTCACAGTTGGTAAATGGTATTGAGCAAATCAAGCCCAAATGTTTTTTATTCCAAAACCACCAAGGAGCTTTGGAATGCAGCTTGAGTCTAATGAATGATGGTACTAATTTAAACAGTAAAACTGTGAGCATTATATAAAAAAAAAAAAATTACGCCTTTCGCTTTATTTGTTAGCTTTTATTGTTTCTACATTGTTGTTAGTAGTAAAAATTCTTATAAAGACTGAAAACTGTAAGAATGGGAGACACAGCATTGTTTTTGTAAACAAGAGAGAAATTAATTAGAAACAGTGGATAGAAGCAGTGGCAAACAGCTGCTCTAATGCCTAGTATCCAAAGAGAAAAACAACAAGGATGTTTTGGAAGGTGCCCTGCGGATAACAATTAAACAGTGAGGAATTTTAGCAACAATAGGGTAACAGTAAAACTAACAAAGGCACGGAAAAACAATGCTTCAAAAAATGCCCAAAAGTTTCAGTATATCAGTGTTGCCCTCAGCTGTTGTTTGAGATGGTATAACTTGGTATTAGAGTTGATATAATATTCTTCAGATTATTTCTATTCTTCAGAATAAAGAACATAAGTACAAATCTAGGGTTGGGACAGTCTTGTTCCCCTCAGGTAAGGCTGGTTGCTAGTACACGCTTCTTTGTTCATCTCTTGCAGGACAAAGAAGCTTTGTTTTTCTATGGCTCTCTCCTAAAAATGAAGAAACTTTTCCTGGGATGTCCCTGGAGAGCTTCCTCTTAGAACTTATTGCCTAGTATGGGGTCATATCATCCTTGATCCAGACATTTCCAGCAGCTAGGGATGGGTCACCCTTGAAGCACTTAGGCTCCATTGAAAATAAGTGTACTGGTGAGAAGGGGAGATGGGAGAAAGGAGAAAGGAAAAAATGGACACTGTGGTGATGATATTTCTACCATTTAACTGAGAGAATACAGGTGGAAGCCCATCAAAATGTATAAGGCACTGGACCTGCACTGTCCTATATGGTAGCTCTAGCCACTTGGTTGTTAGATACTTGAAATGTGATCACTCCAAATTCAGATACAATGAAAATGGAGAGCAGAATCTTTTCATTAGAGTATTTTGAAAAATAAAACATCATTTATAATATAAACATCACATGATACTTGATGGTGTTCATCTGCCATCTGTACAGTGCCTAAAAGGAAAGAGTGATTGTTAAGATGTATTTCAAAGCTGCTACATAAACCTTAATGGATTATGGGGTTAAAAAGGGACTTGTGCCTCTATTGGATATGGCAAGTTACCATTCTGTTGTATGTTATAGCCACATTCTTCCGCACTGGAATTTATGTACTAGCTAGGAGGTGACAGTAAAGGGCTCTTTTATGCTTCATTGTATTGTTCTTAGCATTAAAATAAGAATAATACCCAAAACAATAATAACAAATATTTACATAGTACTTATTATAAAGCCAGATTACAATACTGTCTATCTCTATGTCTGTTAACTCAATGACCTGGAAGGTGAGTGGGTTGCAGAAATCAATGTCTTCAGTTCTGCTACTTTGAAACCCAAAGGGATAGTCAGTCACCAGAAATATTTGGTTGCCACTTTTCCGCTTCACAAAAGCCAAGCAGTAAAAGTGCAAGTTAAACCCAGTTAACACAATTCTCTTTGAAAAGGTTGAGGCATTGGCAGCTAAGCTTCTTGTCATAATGAGGAATCATAGAAAGTTCTCCTTAATATCAAGGAAAAAACAATCCTGCTATATGATGCTTTACTCCCCTCAAGTTGTGGATCTGGCATTGCACCATTGCTTCGCCCCTATTTATAGTCAACACAACAAGAGTTAACTAAAGAATGCTCGCAAATATTCAGAAGGAGTGTTTTGTGTTGGGGAAAAGAAAATAATATAATGTCAGGAAATTCCTATGCTAACATAAATAGAAACCTAACATTGGCAGGAAATTTTGCAAATAAATTATAAACTGTTATTGATGCATTATCTGTTAGACTCTGAGGGGCATCTTACATAATTATTATAATATAGGCATAAGATATGGCTTCCTAGGTGGCACTAGTGGTAAAAAAATGTAGGAGTGCCTGCAAATGTAGGAGAAGTATGAGACGCGGGTTCAATCCCTGGGTCGGGAAGATTCCCCTGGAGGAGAGTATGGCAACCCACTCCAGTATCCTTGCCTGGAGAATCCCACGGACAGAGGAGCCTGGGGCTACAGTCCATGGGGTTGTAAAGAGTTGAACACAACTGAAGCAACTTGGCATGCATGCGTATTCTTTTGTGTGTGTATACACATACCATATTTTCTTTATCTATTCATCTGTAGACAGACATCTAGGTTGCTTTTATGTCTTGGCTATTAAAAATAGTGCTGCAGTGAATAGGGGCGTCCATGTATCTTTCTGAATTGTAGTTTTCTCCAGATAAATGCTCAGGAGTAGGCTGCAGAATCATATGATAACTCTATTTTTAATTTTTCTAAGGAAACTCTATGCTGTTCTCCATAGTGGCTTTACCAATTTACATTTCCACCAGCAGTTTAGGAGAGGTCCTTTCTATCCACAACCTGTCTAGCATTTATTATTTGTAGGTTGAAAAAATTTTTTTCTTATTGAAATATAGTTGACATACAATGTTATGTTCAATATTATGTTAGTTTTAGGTGTACTAAAAAATGATTCAACATTTGCATACGTCAGTACCATCTGTCCCACACAAAGTTATTACAGTATTAATGACCATATTCCTTGTGTTGTATTTTACATCTGCATTAGTATTTATTATATAAGTGGAGGTTTGTAACTCTTAATCTCTTTGAAGTATTTTGTGCTCCTACCTCCCTCTCTTCTGGCAACTAATTGTTCTCTGTATCTATGAATCTGTTTTCTACTGTTTTTTAGTCTCTATTTCATTTATTTCTGCTCTAATCTTTATTATTTCTTCCCTTCTAATAACTTTGGGTTTTGTTTGTTCATCTTTTTTAGTACCTTTAGGTGTAAGGTTAGATTGTTTATTTTAGATTTTTTGTTTGTTTGCTTCCAAAGATAGATTTACATCACTAGAAACCTCCATTCTAGAATTATTGTTATTGTATTGTTATTGTGTCCCACAGCTTTTAGATTATTATGTTTCCATTTTCATTTGTCTCCAGGTATTTAATTTCCTGTTTTATGCTTCAGTCACTCATTGGCTCTTTAGTAGCATTGTTTAGCCTCCATGTGTTTTTGTTTTTTTTGCAGCTTTTTCCTGTTAGTTGATTTCTAGTCTCATTCTGTGGTCAGCAAAGGTGCTTGATATGATTTCAGTTTTCCTAAAGTTATTGAGACTTGTTTTTTGGCCAGCATGGAATATATCTTGGAAAATTTTCTGTATGCACTTGAAAAAAAATGTGTATTTTGCTACTTTTCTCTTGTTACTTTTAAGATTTTCTCCTTATCTTTAATTTGCTTTTACCATTTAATTATAATGTTGCTTGATGTGGACCTCTTTGGATTCATCTTGTTTGGGACTCTCTGTGCATCTTGGACCTGAATATCTGTTTCTTTACACCATTTATAAATGCTTTCAGCTATTATTTCTTTAAATACATTCTCTTTCTCTTTCTTTTTCTCTCTCACATACTTTTTGGACCTTTGTAATGTGAACAACTCCTCTGTCCATGGAATTCTCCAGGCAAGAATACCAGGGTGAGTTGCCATTCCCTTCTCCAGGGGATTGTCCCAACCCAGGGATAGAACCCAGATCTCCTGCACTGAAGGCAGATTCTTTACCATCTGAGCCACCAGGAAGTCCAGCGTGAACATTCAGATGCTTGAGTTGTGCCATAGATCTCTTTAATTATTCTCATTTTTTAAATTCTTTTTTATGTTCAGCTTGAGTGATTTCCACTGCTCTGCCTTCCCGTCTACTGATCTGTTCCTCTGTATCATCTAATCTGCTACTGATGCCTTCTAGTGTTTTTTTTTTTTTTTAATTTCAGTTATTATATTCTTCAGCTCTGTTTGATTTTTCTCTGTATTTTCTAACTCTTTGTAAAAATTCTCACTATGTTTATCCATTCTTCTCCTGAGTTTTGTTGAACATCTTTATGATCATTACCTCAAACTCTTTACTGGGTAGCTTCCTTATCTTTACTTCATTCTTTTGTGTTGTTGTTTTTTTTTTCCTGAGGTTTTGTCTTGTTCCTTTATTTGAAATATATTCTCCCATCTCCTCATTTGGATAATTCTCTGGGTTTACTTGTAAGTATTAAGTAGGTCAGTTACATTCCCTGATCTTGGAGAAGTGGCCTTATGTAGGAGATGTCTTATAGCATCCAGCAGCACACACCCCTCTGCTCACCAGAGCCATATGCTCTAGGGGCACCCCCTCTGTGGGCTATGTAGGCTCTTCTGTTATGGCAGGGTTCACTGCCATGGGTGCACTGGCAAGCAGGGCTGGCCCTGACCCAGGTGGCTACTAGTCTGCTGGTGGCAGGACCAGGTCCTGGGGCAGTTGGCTGCAAGGGTCTGAGGTTTGTGGTGAGGGGATCAGTCGGGGCTGGTGCCAACCTACTGGTAGGGGCAGTGGATTCCAAGATGGCACTTTCAATACCTGTTTCCTTGAGGTAGAATGAACTCCTCAGAATGACTGTCACCAGAATCTGTCTCCCCAGAAGGTGTCCCAGCTGAATATTCCCTTCTCCAAGAAGCTCTCCAAGATCAGCAAGTGGGCCTGACCCAGGCTTCTTTCAAATTCCTGCCTCTGAACTGAGGCTTGGGGAGTACAAGATTTTGCTTGCAGTCTTTAAGAGTATAGTCTCTGTTTTCTAAGGCCCCATAGTTCTCCCATATGTAAGCCCTGCTGGCCTTCAAAGCCAAACATTTGGATGCTCATCTTCCCAGTGCAGGACCACTGGGCTGAAGAGCCCTTTGTGGAGCTTGGACCCCTGAATCTTCGGGGAGAACATCTGCCATTATAATCCTTCTGTTTATGGATCACCTACTTAGGGGTATGGATCTTGACTATCCTGCATCTCCATCCCTCCAACTCATCTTGTTGTGGTTCCTTCTTCATATCTTCAGTTGTGAAAAATCTTTTCTGCTAGTCTTCGGGTAGTTCTCATAGCCAGTGTCTCTGCAAAAAGCTATAATTTTGGTGTGCCTATTGGAGGATTTAAACTCAGAATCTTTCTACTCCACCATCTTGGTCACACCCCTGTTGTATTATAAATATTTGCTTCTCCTGTTGATTTTATAGCCCAGATTTCTAGCCTTTTCCAGGGTATTGCTGTAACTATGAAAATTCTACTTAAAATCATGAATGATAAGATGTTCTTGTGAAGTGAAAGTCACTCAGTCATGTCCAACTCTTTGCGACCCCATGGACTACACAGTCCATGAAATTCTCTAGGCCAGAATACTGGAGTGGGTAGCCTTTCCATATTCTGGGATCTTCCCAACCCAGGGATCAAACCTAGGCCTCCCTCATTGCAGGCGGATTCTTTACCATTTGAACCACAAGGGAAGATGTGCTTCCAGTTCAGTTCAGTTCAGTTGCTCAGTCAGGTCCGACTCTTTGTGACCCCATGAATTGCAGCACAGCAGGCCTCCCTGTCCATCACCAACTCCCTGAGTTCACTCAGACTCACGTCCATCGAGTCAGTGATGCCATCCAGCCGTCTCATCCTCGGTCGTTTCCTTCTCCTCCTGCCCCCAATCCCTCCCAGCATCAGAGTCTTTTCCAATGAGTCAACTCTTCTCATGAGGTGACCAAAGTACTGGAGTTTCAGCTTCAGCATCATTCCCTCAAAGAAGTCCCAGGGCTGATCTCCTTCAGAATGGACTGGTTGGATCTCCTTGCAGTCCAAGGGACTCTTAAGAGTCTTCTCCAACACGACAGTTCAAAAGCATCAATTCTTCAGCGTGTAGCTTTCTTCACAGTCCAACTCTCACATCCATACCTGACCACTGGAAAAACCATAGCCTTGAATAGACGGACCTTTGTTGGCAAAGTAATGTTTCTGCTTTTCAATATGCTATCTAGGTTGGTCATAACTTTTCTTCCAAGGAGTAAGCGTCTTTTAATTTCCTGGCTACAGTCACCATCTGCAGTGCTTTCAGAGCCCCCAAAATAAAGTCTGACACTGTTTCCACTGTTTCCCCATCTATTTCTCATGAAGTGATGGGACCAGATGCCATGATCTTTGTTTTCTGAATGTTGAGCTTTAAGCCAACTTTTTCACTCTCCTCTTTCACTTTCATCAAGAGGCTTTTTAGTTCCTCTTCACTTTCTGCCATAAGGGTGGTGTCATCTGCATATCTGAGGTTATTGATATTTCTCCCAGCAAACTTGATTCCAGCTTATGCTTCTTCCAACCCAGCGTTTCTCATGATGTACTCTGCATATAAGTTAAATAAGCAGGGTGACAATATACAGCCTTGACGTACTCCTTTTCCTATTAATAGCTAAATTGAAGCTGTCATCTTGCATAATCATAATAACAGAAAGAAAAAAAAGACCAGAGGCGTGATAAAGAATAAATATTAATAAATTTGGGCCTTAAGTGAAAACTCTAGAATCTCTTACCCACAGATGGGTAGGATGAACTTTACTATTATTATTTATTCATTTGCTAATTCAAAACTATTTATAAATCTACAGTGTAACATATTCTGATCTAGGCCTGTCCTGAGATATACCTAAAAATATAGGAATAAGTCCTACTCTTGTAACAATTTTCATCTACTAGGAGAGGCTAACAGTTAAGAAATAATGTAAAATGTGCAGGAGAGATAAAGGTAGTCAAGAATTTGGGGGGTCCATATTGTGAATTATCTACCAGGCTTTTCAATAGTACATGAACTGTGAACTTCCAAATGTTCAAGCTGGATTAGAAAAGGCAGAGGAACTAGAGATCAAATTGCCAACATCTATTGGATCATCAAAAAGCAAGAGAATTCCAGGAAAACATCTACTTGTGATTTATTGGCTATGCCAAAGCATTTGACTGTGTGGATCACAACAAACTGGAAAATTCTGAGAGATGGGACTACCAGACCACCTGACCATGCAGGTCAAGAAGCAATAGTTAGAACTGGACATGGAACAGACTTGTTCGAAATAGGGAAAGGAGTACATCAAGGCTGTATATAGTCACTGTGCTTATTTAACTTATATGTAGACTACCTCATGTGAAATGCTGGGCTGGATAAAGCATAAGCTGGAATCAAGATTGCTGGGAGAAATATCAATAACCTCAGATATGCAGATGACACCATCTTTATGGCAGAAAGTGAAGAGGAACTAAAAGCCACTTGATGAAAGTGAAAGTAGAGAGTGAAAAAGTCGGCTTAAAGCTCAGCATTCAGAAAACAAGATCATGGCATCTGGTCCCATCACTTCATGGCAGACAGATGGGGAAAAAGTGGAAACAGTGTCAGACTTTATTTTTGGGGGTCCAAAATCACTGCAGATGGTGACTGCAGCCATGAAATTAAAAGATGCTGACTCATTTGAAAAGACTCTGATGCTGGGAAAGATTGAAGACAGGAGGAGAAGGGGACAACAGGGGGTGAGATGGTTGGATGGCATCACCAACTCAAAGGACATGAGTTTGAGTAAGCGCCAAGAGTTGGTGATGGACAGAGAAGCCTGGCGTGTTGCAGCCCATGGGGTTGCAAAGAGTCGGACACAACTGAGTAACTGAATTGAACTGACCAGGCTTTTGGCAGAGGAAATAACAGATAAACTGATGTTTCAAATATACACAAAAAAATAAGTTGAAATTGGTTAAGAGAGGGGTGAGAGTTATAAGACCTAGGATCTACAGTTATAAAAGTTTAGAAGAAAGAAAATTGGCACTTTTGAAGAACTCAAAGAAGTTCAAAGTATTTGAAATATAGATGTGGGAGTAAAAATGGTGAGCATTTAGTCTACAGGGTCCAAGTGATGATGAGCCTTCAATGTCCACCTTAAAAGGTTTAGACTTTATACTCAGGGCAATGAAAGGCCATTGAAAAGCTTTTAAAGTGGAATAACAGTCAAATTTTTATTTCAGGAGCATCCTTGTAAACAGCACAAAGGGGCCCAGAATGGAGCCTAACAAATCATATCATAGACAACTGTAGTAGGTTAGACAGAGATGATGGTTGTCTGACTTTAGGATCAATGGGAATGAAAATGAAATAAGTGATAGATTAAAAAATATTAGAAACTTATTGGACAATTTGTGATTGAGTGTGAATAATATTACTAATGAGGTGGAATAGGAGAGAAACAGCTAGAGATGAGAATTAGAGACAGAGCAGTAAATCAAGATGAACAAAGAATAATTCTTAAGTTTCTGTCTTAGGGAACAGGGTTTACTGAGATAGGGAAGATTGGTGGAGAAGCAGCTTTGAAGAAGATAATGGTTTCAGTTTGAACTTGCTGAGTTTAATATAAGACATCTAGGCAGAATTGTGCTTGAATCAATCAATCTGGAGATTAGAGAAGAGGTACAACCTATAGTTCATAGATGGGTTTTGAAGTCTTTGGGGTAGAAGAGTTTGCCCAATGAGTCTGTACACAGAGGCTCCTTCCCATATATACGAGACAGAACTAAAAAAATGCTAACATTTTCAGGATGGATAGAGAAATAAGAGCCATAAAGGAGACTGCAAATGAGCACTCAGAGAGATACCGGGAAAATAGGAAGAAAATCAGAACAAATGGCATTTGGAATGTTTGGAAAATAGAATCCTGAATGTTAGGCAACCTGAATTTTAGAGAAGAATGTTTCAAGAAAGGCTGGTGAGTGTCCAGGCCATTTCAAAACCTTGCAGGCTGGCTTGGAAACAGCCTTTTCTGAGGATTTATGGGCACTGAGGTCACATTATAGTGGGTTTAGGAATAAATATGAAGATAAAGAGGACAGACAACTTTTGGAGAATTCAGCTGTAACTTCTGGAGCAGTATTTGTAAAGAGATGAGAATTCCACAGAAGGTAAAATGATAATGGGGAAAATCCAAAAGTTAAAGATAAAAGAAGAAGGAGGTAACTAAGAAAATAAGACCTCTGGCATTCATGAAGGATAGGATCCAAGGCACAAATAGAGGGTTAGTCTTAGCTAGAAGATAGAGACTTTTCTGTTTGAGCAAGAGGAAAGGAGGAATGGATAGCTGCTGATGCTGACCTTGGTCCTAAGAAGGTGAAAGGCACCTAAAGAGCTTATTTTTTTTTCTGTGATGTGATTAGGATAGAAGATGTGTAAAATAGTCATTGTGGTGAATAAAAGTGGGAGACAGAGAGAAGGAGGAAAGAGAAAGAGAGAGAAATGAGTGAACTAGGGAATGAGATAAGGAGATTGAGGACCAAGAATTCAAAAGGAGCCCAATGTGCCCATATTTACCCAGTGCCCATCCCAAGTACATGACTGTCTATTGGAATCCCTCTGTGAGGTAATGTTGTCTCACAGCATAGGTCTTAAAAAGAGTGTGGTTTTGACATGAAACAAAGGAAGAAGTTGTCAGGTTAGAATCTCAGTCATTAGCCTGTGTTGTATACTTAACTATGGCACAAGAAGGGACTCTTGGATGCCATGGCGGTACTATCCATGAGTCACAGAGGCCAGTAAAGTATAGCCGGACATCATATTCTCTTCAACAAACCAAAATACATTTGTCTATTAAATATTTTGACCCATTATAGAGTCCCAGACTGTACCTATTAGTTGTTAAATTATTCTCACATCAACTACCTAAGAATTCAAGCTAAAATGACCACATGATGGCTCTAGGTTCTAAAATTTTGCCAGTAAATTATATAATAGGCCATTGTTTATACCTAAGCTTTCAACTTTTTGAATATAAATGGTTATTTTCTAAGTATGAAAATAATACATATGTTGTGGAGAATCTGGAAAACAAGAAAAATATAGAGAAGAAAATAGAAATGACCTTAATTTCTTACTCCAAGCTAACTATTTCTAATATTTTTCTATATATACACACAGAGTAGTTTTATCCTTTTGGATTATGTTATATAATAAACATTTGTTTTCACTTTTAAATCTTGAACATTTCTTTGTATTATTAATTATTCTTCAAAAACATGATTTTAAATGTTAGCATTGAGATGTATACTGATATATATTATACACACTGATAGATGTTCCATAATTTGAACAATATCCTTTTATTGGTCACTCATTTTTAATTTTCTGTTATATTTATATTGAGGAAAATATCTCTGCCCACAAAGCCTAGTCCACACCTCTGAATCCTTCCTTAACCACTTAGCTGCTCTTGTCGCTAATACTGTGGTTTTCTGAATGTAAGACAGTAGTAGGATAGAGTATTTGAGGTTTAAAGAAAACTATACTTTGGCACAAAAAAAAAACCTGTCTCAACTGTAAATATTTTTAGGTTAATGTTCCTTACACTTTGACAAAGACATATTGTCTAGACTTTCTCTTGACACCTGGGATACAAAAGTTTGAAATACAATAAAGTACCTTTCTGACAGGTATTACAAAGCTAATCCATCATCTATAATCCAAGGAATGAATATTTTTATAGAGTAGATTTTTGCCTTCCTCTTTTCAGCCAGAGTTTGTATTCTTGTTACTGACATTTTTGGACTATTCTAATAGAAAGATTAAAAATTTATCTAGACATAACACACGTACCCAGTTATACTGAGCCACACCAATTTTACAGTTCATCCTAGCTGAGAGGAGAGAGTAATTCCTCCGTACCAAGTAATGTGGTGGCAGACTTCAAGCTTCTTTATAATTTTGAGGTCCCTCCTGTGTATTGATTGAATGGTTATTATGCATTTTCAAATATTTTTAAGGTGCAAATTTGAAAGTTTTGGGGGTTTTTTGAAATGGCTCTATTAGGTAGAATTTTAAGGAAAGCAGACCTATAGATCATGCATTCATTTCCTTGCACTTTTCCCCATAAGCATTCCTGTTCTTTCTCTGAACATCAAAGCATTTTGTTCTGGAAGCCTATGCAATAGTACAATAGCCTGGGGCTGGGGAGAGGTATGCTGTGTAGATTGAAGGTGTCAATTATCCTTATCTCATTTTAAATTTCACAACTGCACTACTAGGTGAGAAGATGCTTAGTAAGCATGGATGAATGATGTTTTAGAGAAGAGGAGAAATCAAGATCCAAAGTTAGGTAACTGGACCCCCAGACTAGAAACAAAGTTGAGTCAGATTCATGGCAGGTCTTTAACTATGATCTGTGTGTTTGCCTAAGTCTGCAACTTCCGTAATATCTCCCCTTAGATCTTCATGAATCTTATCCCTTGTCTTCTTATATTATCCACTTTCTAACTTTGTATGTTCCTCTCCTCCATTTCCCAAAAATCACATGTGAAGTTTTCCTACGGAAAAGTTTTGTCTTTTGTTCTACACCTTTTACCTTTTGGTTTCTTTTTCTTTTTTTTCCTCCAAATTAAACCCTTATTCATTTTCCAGCTTTGCCCCAGAATTCATCAGAAAAAAAATTAGCCATAGAAGAGTATATGAGAGACCATCCAGTCGAGCCCCAGGGTTTAATATTAAATTTAATAAAGCACAGAGAGTAAGTGACTTGCCTAAAGTCATAAATGCTGGCAGAGCCAGGGTAAGATTTGCGTTTTCTGATTCTTGGCCCATTGTTGTTTTGAAACATTTAATAAAACTGCATAATAGTGAAGATGAAATAATGCCACTTCTAGTAACTTTTCTTAATGTGTGTGAACTGTTTATTTCCAAAGTTTTCAGATTAGATAAGGTTTCTGAAACAAAGTCTAGAATCCTGAGATGATTTAGCAACCTGAGAACAGAGCTGTAATCAGACCAGAAAGATTACAGTTATTTCTTAAATCTACAGTGAAGCTTCCTCCCATGAAAGTCCTTCAAATTATGTAATTAAGTGGTTCAAAGGGCCCAGGCTGGTTTGAGTGTATTACAACAAGCACATTTATCACACTGTACAGGGAGTTTCCAGTAAAGCAGGTTTATTCTCCTGTAGCCTAACAGAGAATTACAGAAAACAAAGCAGCATAGATAAAACTGGCTGTAAGGAAAGTTCTTTTATGCACTTACATTAGGAATAATTTGGAAATCATAAAAACTACATAATAGGGCATAAGGGAAAAATAAAATTTTATTCCCTTCCCACAAGTTAATTTTTCTGTATTTTCTTATGTATCATCTTCAATAGATACATGTAGTCTATAACCCAAGGCATTTTTGAACCAGGAAATAAAGTACTGAAGGTTTTTAAATGTGTGTTTAAAAAAATCCTACTGAAGTAAAATAAAATCTAAATGCAGAATATTAAAAACAGTCTTCCAAAGGACCCTCTAGAGGTTCAGTGGTTAGGATTCTGTGCTTTCCTTACTGAGGCTGGTTCAATCTCTGATGGGGAGCTGAGATACTGCAAGCTGTGCAGCGTGATTAAAAAAAACAAACAAACAAAAAAACCCCAAAAACCGAAGAACAGTTTTCCTTTTAGTGTTAGTTTTGTACATTTAAAGATCATTCTCACTGGGGAAGAGACAAATCTTGTTTTTTTCTTTAAGATGAAGAAAAGTAATTGCCTTTGACACTAAGCAGGGATGGAGAATTTAGGGGTTACTCATGTGGTTGTGTTCATTCTTATCCGGATACAGAAAGAACTCTCTCTTCCTGCTGATAACCAGAGGAGAGGCAAGAGGCCTGTCTGGGAGAGTCATATGAAGCCTGGGAAAGATTCAGGTAGAAAAGTAACTGCTCCCTTCAACCAGAGTTGGTGTCAGAGCTCTCTTACAGGATTGGTATATGAGGCCGTTTTGAAGGTGCAGTTGTGCGATGTGTTTCTTAAAAAAATAGCTTCCATGGTGGCCAAGCATCCTGTTTTTGGTTTGTCCCTTGCCCCTGGTAGAACGGAACTAATAGGAATCATTAATCTACCATAAATATGCATATTGATGTAAGAGTTTTTCTCCTGAAGTCTGATCATCTAAAAATATTTGCAAAAATTGTAATCTCTGTTTAGCTCCCTAAATAGAAAAAAAAGTCTAATATAAGACACTTATAGGACACCAAGGTGTCGAGAGGGCTGGATTAGCTGCTGGAAGCTCTGAAGGAGTGTCGAAGACTCATTTCCTTGCTATTTTCATCGATGCTAACTTGCATTTGGGCTTCCCTGGTAGCTCAGGCATAAAGAAGCCACCTGCCAGTGCAGGAGATGTGGGTTCAATCCTGGGTCGGGAAGATCCCATGGAGAAGGAAATAGCAACCCACTCCAGTATTCTTGCCTGGGAAATCCAATGGACAGAGGAGCCTGGAGAGCTACAGTCCATGGGGTCACAAAGAATCAGACACAACTGAGCAACTAGATAACAACTTGCATTTATGTTCACAATTAGACAAGAAATTAGGAGTTCTATTTTCCATCCCTGCTGCCATTTGGAAATGGTAATATCACACTCACTGCCTCTAATTCCAATTATCTTCATACTGCACATGTCATGAATTCTGGGAAAAGATAGAGTGTCTCTCCCCATGTGCCAGCTATTGCTTCCAGGGCTTGGTTTCATAATTTGATAATCACTGCATTGTCAATAGGAAATTATGGGAAATTATAGTAGACCAACCAATGTTAGGCATATGAAACCTGTATTAGCCTAATGAAATAATTTTAAATTATTAGCCTCATAAAAATTAATTTTAGAATAATCAAGGAGGACTATAAAATGACTGAAATTCCATCTTAATAAGTAATTTTGTGAATTTTCCTGATTATACAAAGTGGGAGAAATTCAATATTTTATTTTGTAAAAGAAAATGAAGATGGAACTTATGTGAGTTCTTAAATCATTTTAGATGAGGGTCAGAACACTTCCTGAAAAGTAGTAAATGGCCCAATGTATTTAATTATTGGATCCATCTCCCTCTGACCACAGCTGGAAAGGTTCTCAGATTTTAAGGATCCATGTGGTTACATTGAACCTACCCAGATAATTCAGGATAATCTCCCCATCTTGAGGCCCTAAACACTGATCATATGTGGGAGGTAGTGTTCAGTTCACAGGGCTATGAGCCAGCATCAGAAGATACTAATTAGATTATTCATTTTAAATAAATTTGGTTATAATAATTCATATTTATTAATGAAGAGAACAATCCATTTCCTTTAAACAAAAGACTTTCCTAAATTGTTTAAAATGTTTTTATACACGTAAAAATTTTTAAATAATTGAATAATTATTTAATGGTACTAATTCCATTGCCTTCCACAAATCAAAACACATATTTTACATTTAATTTTAATAACAATATAACTTTATATACATGATACTATCTTACATTCTGGTTTTTTTTTCACTTAATTCATATACATATATATAATTATGCAGCCACCTGTATTTTATTAAGCTTTATTCCTGATACTAGAGATTTATATGTTTGCAGTTTCTTACTAGATTATTCTCCATTGACCATTCACTTATTTGTCCAATTGATTTTTCCTTTTGAAAGAAATGACAGACTATATGTCTACACATTTTTCTCTTCTTTTTGTTTATAGAGCCATAATTTTGTTCAGATAATAGGTGTAAATTGGTCAAGGACTGAAGTAAGCTACAGAGAATGGTTTTGTCTTATAAGCTAGTGGACCCCAGCCTTTTGGGCACCAGGGGCCAGTTTTGTGGAAGACAGTTTTTCCACAGTGGGGGTGGGGGTAAAGGGCACGAGGGGGGCTGGGGGAATGGAATGGTGCAGATGATAATGTGAGTGTGGGGAACTGTGCAGGTGGGGTGCTCAGGGCAGGTGAGGCTTGGCTCCCTTGCCCACTGCCCACCTCCTGCTGTGCAGTCTGGTCCCTAAAAGGCCATGGACTGGTACCTGTTCATGGTCTGGGGGTTAAAAGTGAAAGTTAGTTGCACAGTCATGTCCAACTCTTTGTGATCCCATGGACTATAGCCTGCCAGGCTCCTCTGTCCATGGAATTCTCCAGGCAAGAATACTGGAGTGGGTTGCCAGTTAGGGACCCATATTATAAGCAATACCTGGACATTTCCATTCCCTTTGCCAATGATTGTTTTAAGAATTAACTTGTGACTCAACTGTGTCCCTGGTAGGACTTCCCTGGTAGTTCAGATGATAAAGAATCTGCCTGCAATGCAGGAGACCTGGGTTCAGTCTTTGGGTGGGGAAGATCCTCTGGAGAAGGGAATGGATACCTATGCCAATATTCTTGCCTGGAGAATTCCACAGAGGAGCCTGGCGGGCTACAGTCTATGGGATCGCCAAGACTTGGACGCGACTAAGTGACTACCACGCACACAACTCTGTCCAGTAAGACCAAGTTGACATTTGTATAGCTGATAAGGATTTGATCAGAGCTGGGATTTAGGGTGCCGAATTTGTGTCATGCTGACATCTGTTTGCTCTGCTGGGGTGTCTGTTATTACTATAAATCAGATGAGAGGAAGTGCTGAACTGAGATGAGATTGGAAAAGAGAAAACTGCATTGCAGAGGATGAGGTAAAGGTTTCACAGGTGACCTTGTCGTGTTGAGTCAGGGTGACTGTAAGAAAGTAAGTGCTGTTGCTGTGCATAGTAGGTTTGTGGGTGTTTAGGATGCTCAGGGATGTTTCGAACCCTTCAATTTGGGATATACGACCCGAGGACAGACCATCCAAATAAATGTGGGTCTTAAGCGACACTTTGAGTTCAGTCAAAATATAATGTGAACAACAAATGCATGCCACATATATAATTTTAAATTTTCTACTAGTGTAGTATTTTACAAAATATTTTTAAAAAGTAACAAGAAACAAATGATGCTAAGTTTAATAATGTATTTTAAAACACTATATAAAAATATTATCATTTCATTATATAAACATTACTTATCCCAACGTCCCAATTTTCTTCAGCCACATTTGAAGTGCTTAATAGCTGTGCATGTCTAGAAAGACCAATTTAGGAGCTGGTAATAAAGTCAGCACCTTTCTTTGCTTGCAAGTGTGAACCTGTTTTGGGGTTGTTCCTGCTTTTTTATTGCTGTAATGAACAGTCGTACACACAACCTCAGGTGCAAGGATTCAAGGCAGTGCATTCTTGGGAGTGGGACTTCTGCAAGGTAACAGGTGAGACAGAGTTTGATTGTCTTCTGAGGTGGCTGCCCCAGCTCACGCTACTGGTAGTACTGTGTGCGAGAGTCTATGTTGCTCCCTATCCTCACTAACATTTGGAAAAGTCGTGCTTCATTTTTCTCAAACTAGTGAATACAAAATGGTTTCTTTGTCATAACATTCATTTCTCTGATGGACTAATGAGCTTGAATATCTTTTCTGATGTGTATGAATCTTCACTTATTTTCTCTCCTGTGGAAATCACAAATATTTATTCATTCAAATATAAATATATTATGTATTTTATAGATGTCACATATTAATATATTCATATATGTGTCACATATTCGTTCACAGGTGTTTACTGAACACAACCTGCTAATTATTAGTCTAGGTACTGGGGAAATAGTGGGGAAAAAGGTATTGGCCCAGATCCTACCTTCATGGAATTTACATTCTGGTGTATGTGCAGTGACTGGGTAGAGACCCAGAGAGTAAAATGCTGTCTGTCATATGTTAGTGAACCTGGGTTTAAGTCTGACTCAGCTATTTTATGTCATTAAAGCTTGGTTTCCACAATTATAAAAATGAGATGGCAGTAGTATTTATCTTCTATTATTTATTAAAAGCATATGAAAAACTTGACACAGTGTCAGGCAAATTGTAAGGATTCAGAAAATGCTACTGGCAATAATAATAATACTAATAATATGTAACTGCTATTTTCCCCTTTCTTGCTTCTATCTTTCTTAAGTAGTCTTTTTTTTTTTTTTAAGTTACAATTGCCAAAGTTTAAGATTACATGTTTTGCCTGACAAGGACCAAGAGCCAGAGAATATGTATTTCTAAAAATCTGCCTCATGTTGAATAGGCAAAAATGTGGGAAAATCCAGAGGGATATCTTATATAATTCAGGGCTATGTTCTGTGAGTATAAATGTTGCTTGAATTAATCATTTTAATCCAACAACCGACTTATTGTAAACTAACCATATGCAAAGAACCATGTGGGGAGATGCATATGACTTTATTAATCTTTGGAATAATAATATGTCCCTTTTTCTTAGATAATGATGTTGAAAATGGTCTTCAATCACACGTCAGTTGAGCACTGCAAGACATACGCAGAAAATCAGGATGAGTGCAACTTCTTCTTAATAGCTGTTCGCCTGGCTTCACTGAACCAGATCTTGGATCCCTGGGTTTATCTGCTGCTAAGAAAGATCCTTCTTCAAAAGTTTTGCCAGGTAGCAAATGCTGTCTCCAGCTACTTTAATGATGGACCTAAAGTGCCGCCTATCTCACTATCCAATGAAATAACACAGACAGGAGCATGAAAGAGAACATTTAATCAACTTGCATGTTCACAGCTTTTGGCAAAAAATAGCCCTAAATCTTACTGTGAATTTAGGCATCTCTGGCATGCCGCTATTTATGCATCGAAGTAGAATTTTTGATGTAAGACCTAAATGGTCTCAGAAGCATAAGTATTAATAATCCCCTATATGCCAAAAGTATTGAAACACAAGCAAAAGAAAATAGATTAATAATGGTCTAGTGTTTTGGGGTCTCTTCCATATGTAGCTGAATGTGTGACTATTTATTAGGTGAAAGCATTTCTTTCATTTTTATGAACGATCTTGGTCTGTGGTGGGGGCTGTGTAAAGATAGTTAATATTCTAATATACTGAGTACATGGGGAATTCAACACACAGATATTTGAAGACAAGGCAACAGTTTGTTTTTGCTCAAAGGCCTTGGTCTTCTGCTTTCTCTTTACTCTCTTTCTCTCTGTGTCACTTTTATTCCTCTTAAATTTTTTAAAAATGTTGATTTAGGATGAAAAAATACATAACATGTTCACAGTATTCATTGATACCGATGTTACTTAAATATCATTCAATATGCAGATTAGCTGCTAACCTTACAGAGTCTGTTTTGGTTGGGTTGGTAATTAGGTTTATTCATTATCTGAATGAGTCAGTTAATTCCATTTATTTCAAACATGACAATTTGTGAACATCCAAATTGTTAAATGTTCTTCCTTTAGATTACATTTTTAATTTCTACAAGCCTGGAGAAGATTCATGAAACTGTATTTGGGAATCAGTGAATTGATTTTTTCCAAAATTCTATTTAAGGACTGATTTGAGCCCTAAATATAGGTACTTTAGCTAATTATTTTCCCTGATTTTTCCACCCAAAGTATTCTCTTTAGTCTTTTGTGTATTTAAATACTCCTATTCTAAGACTAGTAAATATTTTAAAGCTTCCATAAAGACTTTCCATAGTTTAGCCTATTTATAGGATAAGGAAATTATAATATTGATACCTCACAGCACTTTCTCTGCCCTCTCTTCAAAGTTTCTATCCAAATATTTATTATTAAAATATATCTCTTATTATGTGCACAAACCTTGACAGCTAAGCTTGATATCTTTTTGGCACAAATAGGTCACTACATTAAATTTTGAGAATTCTACTTAAAAAAATAAAAGCAACTCCCCAACAAACACAACAATATTTCAAATCAGACCTACATAAAATGTTCTTTGTGCTCTTTAGAGCAATTTGTTTTGCAAACTTACTGTTTCTCATTCAGACTTTAACTTGCTTTTTCCTTTATTGTTTTCCCAGTTTTAAGAAACTTGAAATTTATTTATACTCCTTTATAGTAACTACCTTTTTGTGTGTGTATTCAGTAGGCGTCTGGGGAAGAATTAATTTTAAGAGGTGCAAAATATCTATTAGATTAATATGTTTACCAGGCTAAGTCAATTAGGAGAAATCAATTTAAATGCTCATGTCAAACTGAGTGAGAAGGCAAAATCTGCTGAGAGTGCTTATGTAACTCATGGTGGTTCCACTAGTCTAGGTTTTTGAAAAAAAATGATGACAAATAACCTATACTAAAAGGACATTTAAAAATTTCTCTATATCATAGAATTGAATAATTCCACAAGTCACCTCATGGAGGATGAGACAAAACTATATAGTTTTAAAAAAAAAGTGTACTTAAATGACCTTATAATTAAGAGGTTTAGGCCCTAGGTTTAGACACATACACAGCATAGATTCGAGTAGTGTGAGCTTGAATGGGTTATTTCTTCCTGCACCTTGCACTTGAAATATAGAAAGTGTTCAGTGACTATTTGTTCAGTGAATGAATGAATAATTATCTGCCAACACCAAGTGCACATCAGTGGGGTCCCACTATATGATTGAAGTGCTTCGTGACTTTATAGACCATTGAGATGATAAAATGAATGAACTCTGCTTGTTTAATTACAGAAATACAAATTTATCTTCAAATGTTCAGCATTATATTGCTTCATAATGAAGTACATCATTTGTATTAATAATTTGAGAAACTACTACTCCCAAGTGGTAATTGAGATGACAGTCAAAGAAATATCACTTTTCATCCAACCACAGAAATTCATAAAGACAAAACAATCTAAAACTCATGCTTAACTATGGAATAGTTTCCTGCCCAGGGATAGATGGTAGCTGTGGTTGATGGCAGTTTTTGAACAAGCTTGAAAAGGAAGTGGAAAGGAAGAATTACGTAAACAGCATGTGATGTGTTAGTGCATGAAAAACCTGGTGAGAAACGTTAGTCCTAAATGATATTGGCCTTTGGATGATAGCTGAGGTTAGATGTTCAGAAGTCCTAAATGTGGTAAGGAAGAAAACATCTAAAGTCACTGCAGAAGAGTATATCGGTTTCCAAGCTTAAGTTCCTTAGTCTTTAAGTTCACTCGCGTATACTTAGTTTTGAGCAGGAAAAAAAATGCATGCAAAATTATGACAATCCCAAAACTTCTCAAGACTGGTTTAAAAAAATGGAGACCTAAGAAACCAAATAAAAAGAAGTGAATGCAATGTAAAAATAGATGTAATATCGACTATTGTAGAATTTACAAAGCTATTCTGATTTTCCACACAGTGAATTTATTCAGCTATGTTGTATCACAGAAGAGAATGATGACATGTCAACCAATAAGAACAGTTTACTTTTCAAGTGAAATAAGTATGGTAGATATCTTTAAAATATTTTAAATTGAAGAAATTAAATGTGTTATCCAAGGATTTAGCAAATCTGCCTGAGCTATATACCAAGTCATTTTAAGTAAACATAAGCATTTAATCATGCCAGATTCAAACGATTGCCAATTTAAAGCCACATGTATATACTGAACACTTACTTATTATATAAAAGACCTCTTGACCATGTTATGGAATAAAATTTTAGAAGCCCATGTAAAAGTCAACTGTAAAAGACCCTGAGAACACACTGGCACTGAGTAATAGACAAACTAAAAACTCTAACAAAACAGTATATTAATAAAGTGGACAATCTGTGGCAGTGTTCTTAGATTTTCTAAGCCTTTTATTTAATACTTTGTATGTTTTTGTTGGTTTTGACCCCAGGTTAGTGATCTGTTTTCAGTCTTCCCCATGTCAATAATCATAGCCCTTTTGTATTGGGATTAAGTCAGCTAAGAAAATAGAAAAATCTTATTCTTTGAAATTTTAAACACATATATTGCCCATTTATTGTCATACTCTATTCCCAAAGCTTCTTTTGAAATATGCAGGTTACGAGATAGTGAGTGACACAGAGAGACTGTAGAGTATTTATTACTACAAACATATTAAAAGTTTATTGTGGAATAACTGAAGTTTCCATGATTTACCTCTGTAAAAGTTTAGGTCATCAAGCATGCCATATCTTCACAGCTGCTTGTTTATTGCTGTCTTTGTGATTGTGTATGTCTCAAATCTACTAAAGCTGAGGTCTAAACAAGTGAACAGAATTGTTCAATAAATGAGATTATATCATTTTTTAAATAAAGAGTATTTAATACTGTGACTATATTGATAGAACTGTTTTCTGAGTTGCAATACAATGTTAACAAGAGGTGACATACATCTATGATGTTTCATAATGGAGGTTATGATATAATCTATTTGCAAAATTTGAAAATCAAACTAAAACTCACATGCACATTTGTTAAGAAGGTGCTGTCAGTTCAAAACTCTAAGACAACTAACAGGTAGTGATTACATATGAGTCATGAAACAAAGAATTATGGCAAATTTAAAAATTAGAACTTCATTATACTGGTATCATGTATATGGATACTAATTACATGTGAAAGTTCATTACCCCTGGATTACTCTCACCCAAAAGGTTTCAATTTTATAATGATTTGTGTTGTAGCTATTAAGTAAAATCTTTCACATGCCTTCCCTGAATGCCTTTTTTGGATTGAGTCCACCTTGAATAAAACTAAAGAAAGTAAAAAGAGCAGTACAGGGTGACTTTGTTCTCACAGTGGCATCTGTGTGCACATCTATGAAAGACTTCAGCACTTCTAGAAGTACGGTTTTTTTTTTCCCCAAAGGAGGTCAACAATTAGTTTTTAAATCAAATGGAATTATATCTTCAAAACATGCTGCTTTACATTTTTTTTTCTCACTCCTCCCTACTCTCTACTCTTTTAAATAATGCAAGAGCACAGAATTTTAATTTTATGGAGTCTCTATTTTATAAATCTTAAGTGAGGGTTCTACTTAAAGGCTTGCCATTTATACAAGTTGAATTGTAAACCATTACATTATGATACCACAAGCCTACTATATTTTGATTCTCTAGAAATGCAGTTCAATCAGGCATATACCGTATTTGCTCATATATAGATTACACATTTTTAAATTTAGAATGAAAATTATTCTATTTTCAGAAATTTTACATCAATTTGTTTTAAATTGTAAACAGCTCATATATCTACTGAAACGCTAATTTCTTCATTAGGAAGAAGACGGTTTCCCTGGCTCCCTTGCCTCCAGCCTCTTTATCCATTTTCTCATGGAGAGAAAGTAACAGAAATATTTACTATTGGTGAAGCTGGGATTGTTTTTAAGAGAGAGAATGGTTTCACATTTCTAATGTGCTAATGTACTAATCTATGAAACAGATCTGAGTCTGTTTTTTAATATCTGCTTTAATGAAATAATTTTATTATGGGAGTAAAGATAAGAAGGAAAGAAATTAACATCAGGTACAATTAGGTTTTCAGGCTCATCAAGCATTTTAGAGATGATAGCACTTCTAAAATTTTTTGATCAGCTCTTAAATTCCTTTGTCAGTTGCTTTACTTTTTCTTCTTCTTCTTTTTTTTTTTTTTTTTGGCCTCACCCCGCAGCATGTGGGATCCTAGTTCCCCGACCAGGGATCGAACCCGGGTCCCCTGCATTGGAAGCACGGAGTCTTAACTACTGGACCACCAGGGAAGTCCCTATCAGTTGCTTTAGAATTAGAATAGTTTGGCTTTTTAATTAAAGTGAATCAGATATCTAGCCAAAAGCTTGCCAATCGCCAGACTTTAATATGAAAATAGTTTCTTTCTGTGGTTTTCAATTTCTGTAGAAATCAAAGCTGTAATGTTTAGCAGGAGAAAATGCATATGACTTACTGATGGACCTCAAAGTTCTTTCAGCTTTTGAAAGGACACTCCTATGGAACAGACATGGAGGGTGGGACAGAGAACAAATACAAAGAGATGAAGGAAAACCTATGTATTTCCAACTTGTCAAGATTCTTCATCCTTTTAGGCCATTTCACAGAAGCAAGGAGAGGAAGGGGCCACATTTATCTTCATACATTTGAGCATCTGTAAGATGAAGTGAGGAGTGGCCAATATTCTTTTCTGTAAAAGCAAATGTTTAATTCACTCAAGTCATCACGGACTACCAAACTTTTTTTCTTCCCAAGCCTCCTATATATAGATAGAATATATTACTTTCTCCATCTTCTTTAACAAAACAATTTTGTACAAATAGCATAAAGTTGAACATTTCTGTAAGCAAGCAAATTAAAAATAAGCACTGATTATCTTAATCTATTTACAACAAATGAATATATCATTTTCAAAATGTATCTAAGTGAGAATCGAAATCATTGACACTTTAATAAATGATATAAAGCTCAGTATAGAAATTGTATGTTTCTCCACCTCTCCTACTCAGCATTCCATTCCAGTGGGTTAAATGGGAAGGTATACTTTTGTCATCTTTATGTAAAATTTTTCTATGAGTTATGTTAAGTATATCAAAACGTATCTTCCACTATGTTTGAAAGGGTAGTCTTCAATATTGTGGAGACAAAGAATAAAAGACTGAAAAATACATCAGAATTTTGATGGCATTCAAGTCATAGCTAGTCTGTATATTTAACAAATGTATGTTATTTATGTTGTGTTTGTCAATGGAAAATAAAGTTGAATGTTCTGAAATGTCCCTGTCTTTCTTTCCTGATGCCAACTCATGTCAGGAATGTTTTACTGATAATTGCATTAAGTATTTTGCTGAAATCCTATTTGACTTGCTCTATCAAAATAATAGCACAATATAATGCAATCAGTTCAGTTCAGTCACTCAGTCATATCCAATTCTTTGCAACCTCATGGACTGCAGCACATCAGGCTTCCCTGTCCATCACTAACTCCTGGAGTTTACTCAAACTCATGTCCATTGAGTCCGTGATGCCATCCAACCCTTTCATCCTCTGTTGTCCTCTACTCTTCCTGCCTTCAATCTTTCCCAGCATCAGGGTCTTTTCAAATGACTAAATTCTTCACGTCAGGTGGCCAAAGGATTGGAGTTTCAGCCTCAGCATCAGTCCTTCCAGTGAATATTCAGGACTGATCTTTAGGACGGACTGATTGGATCTCCTTGCAGTCCAAGGGACTATCAAGAGTCTTCTCCAACATCACAGTTCAAAAGCATCAATTCTTCGGCACTCAGCTTTTTTAGAGTCCAACTCTCACATCCATATGTGACTACTGGAAAAACCATAGCTTTGACTACGTGGACTTTTGTCAGCAAAGTAATGTCTCTGCTTTTTATGCACTATCTAGGTTGGTCATAGCTTTTCTTCCAAGGAGCAGGCATCTTTTAATTTCATGGCTTTAGTCACCATCTGCAGTGATTTTGGAGCCCAAGAAAAGAAAGTCTGTCACTGTTTCCATTGTTTCCCCATCTATTTGCCATGAAGAGATGGGACTGGATGCCATGATCTTAGTTTTCTGAATGTTGAGTTTCAGCCAGCTTTTTCACTCTCTTTCACTTTCAAGAGGCTCTTTATTTCTTCTTCACTTTCTGCCATAAGAGTGGTGTTATCTGCATATCTGAGGTTATTGATATTTCTCCTGGCAATCTTGATTGCAGCTTGTACTTCATCCAGCCTGGCATTTTACATGATGTACTCTGCATATAAGTTAAATAAGCAGGGTGACAATATACAGCCTTGACGTACTCCTTTTCCTATTTGGAACCAGTCTGTTTTTCCATGTCTGGTTCTAGCTATTGCTTCTTGACCTGGATACAGATTTCTCAGGAGGCAGGTCAGGTGATCTGGTATTCCCATCTCTTGAAGAATTTTCCACAATTTGTTGTGATCCACACAGTCAAAGGTTTTGGAGTAGCCAATAAAGTAGAAGTAGATGTTTTTTTGGAACTCTCTTGCTTTTTCTATGACCCAACAGTTGTTGGCAATTTGATCTCTGGTTCCTCTGCCTTTTCTGAATCCAGCTTGAACATCTGGAAATTCTTGGTTCACATACTACTGAAGCCTTGCTTGGAGAATTTGGAGCAATACTTTACTGGCATGTGAGATGAATGCAATTGTGCAGTAGTTTGAACATTCTTTGGCATTGCCTTTCTTTGGGATTGGAATGAAAACTGACCTTTTCCAGTCCTGTGGTCAGCTTTCCAAATTTATTGACATATTGAATGGTGCACTTTCATAGCATCATCTTTTAGGATTTGAAATAGCTCAACTGAAATTCCATCACCTCCACTAGGTTTGTTCATAGTGATGCTTCCTAAGGCCAACTTGACTTCATATTGCAGGATGTCTGGCTCTAGATGAGTGATCACACCATCGCGGTTATCTGGGTCATGAAGATCTTTTTGTATAGTTCTGTGTATTCTTGCCACCTCTTCTTAATATCTTCTGTTTCTTTTAGCTCCATACTGTTTCTGTCCTTTATTGTGCCCACCTTTGTATCAAATGTTCCCTAGGTATCTCTAATTTGATGCCTATTCATGTTATAATCCAATTTTTTTACTTTTAGTACAAAAGCACATTTATAAATTATCCTAAATTTAATTCTCCCACTGTGGATTTGCATATAATCTATAGGCAGCCAACAAAAGAACTGTCCTTGTTCATAGTCAGCTTCTTTAGTAGATTTGTACGTGGGTTTGGAGTGAGCTGACTACCAGTTGAGATGAGTGTTGGACTACCTCACTACTCTGTTCATGTGTTCACTAAGTTCACTCTACTTTTTCCTCCTTTGGTGAAGGAAGAAGTTCTGTAGAACACAGGCTGCAAAGCCAGGCTTATTATAAGTAGCATGTCAACCCTGCTTTCTTTCCTCTAAGAAAAGGCACTTAAGGAGAGTTCTGACATAACCCCCCAACTAGATCTTATGATCTTTACAGTCTTTGTCTTGTGGCATTTCAGGTAAACATCATTACAGCTATCTTCTAGTAGGCCAAGAATTTCCGCTAAGATGCTGATGATCCTACATTCCAGGAATGAGACATTGCTCAGTTTCATGTCCTTGGAGGACAGGCAGTCAGACATTCTTAGGTATTTGGCTGCACTGGCTCTATAGTTGCAGCATGCAGAATCTTTAGCTGTGGCATGTGAGCTCTTAGTTGTAGATGTGGGATATAGTTTCCCAATCAGGGATTGAACCCAGTGTCCCTGCATTGGGAGTGGAGAGTCTTAGTCACTGGATCACGAGGGCAGTTCCCTAAAACAGTCTTGAGTAAATCTATTTTGGAGGTAGGTACTCAGAATCCAAGCCAGTGCTCCAGCCTTGTTCCTTTCTTCCACATATATTTGCTGTGTACATATAATGTGCTAAGCATTCTAGTAAGTGCAAAGACACAAGGATTTTAAAATAAACAAACATAGCTTTCAGTGAATTTATAATCTAGTAGGAGAATGGGAAGTAATTTGAACAGAGCTGTTATTGGGGTAAGCCTATAAATACTATATGGGGAAGGCGATGATGAAATAGGAAATAGTTCCGTGTGCTGCTGCTGCTGCTAAGTCACTTCAAGTCATGTCCGACTCTGTGTGACCCCACAGACGGCAGCCCACCAGGCTCTGCCGTCCCTAGGAGGTGACATTTAATTTGCCATAGGGTTCCTGTGTAGCTCAGTTGGTAAAGCATCTGCCTGCAATGCGAGAGACTGGGTTCAATTCCTGGGGTCAGGAAGTTCCCTTGAGAAGGAAATGGCAACCCACTCCAGTATTCTTGCCTGGAGAATCCCATGGACAGAGGAGCCTGGCATACTACAGTTCAAGGGGTTGCAAGAGTCAGACATGACTTAGTGCTATGTGTTTTTTTGGAGAAAGGAGTTGGTGTTAACCAGGAAGGCAGAAGCACATTTTAGAATATTTTTTCACTCCACTCTGCCCAAAGCAGTACAATTTGCAAGGCATTCAAGCTGATTAAATTCTAGTGGCCCACTAAAAATGTGGTTCTGAATAGTGCATGCCTCTGTAATCTTGCAGAGTGGGCAAAAGGTCTTAGGACAGGATTTCTGAATCTTGGAACTATTGGCCCATTGGGGCAGAGAATTCTTTGTTGGAGGGTACAGTATCTTGTACATTGTAAGCTGTTTAGCAGCTACTTATTGGATGCCAGTAATATTGCCCTAGTTGTGGCAATCAAAAATGTCCCCAGATATTGCCAAATGCACCATTGAGGACATAGTGGCCCATAGTTGAGAGTCTCTGCCTTAGGGCAAGTGCCATGGTCACCAAGAGGAGGCTATGCGTATGAGGATTTGCAGGACAAGGTCATTTGTGGGATCTTGGTCCAGACAGGCACCATTCTGGCTTTTCCCAAGGAAACAAGCACTAGAATGTCCATTTGTGTCTGAATGCACAAAAATGTGGTGCTACCAGTACAACAATGCCTGGATCACCATGGACCTGATCCATTTCCGTCATCACATAAACCTATTCACAAAGGAAGAGGTACAGTTTCTTAGAAAGTATCATTTTTCCATTGATGCTCGAATCTTTATTTTGTTCTTGATAAGAGGGCTTAGGGTAACATGTCTCTCAAAGTGATATCTAAAGACAGTCCGTTTCTCCCAGTACCTTAAAAAATCTGTTAAGATTCCTCTTAATTCAGTTTACATTTCTAGGTAAGGTACCTTAGCTAGAGAGACTAATTTACCAAATTTTGTCTTTAAAGGAATTTTTTCACATCTGGTCTATCTTACAGAGTTGTAAGGGCTTTATTTAATCTGAGATATGATTTTTATTAAAGAGCAGTCAAATTTGGGGCAAATCAGCCTATGCCTTTCTGAGTTTGTGCCAGTTTGCAATATCTCAAGTATGAAGCTATTTCCATACATTTTGCTGACAGAGTTAAAGTCCTGTGCTCTACATCTAAAATTTAAACTCTCAGTTCAGTTCAGTTGCTCAGTCATGTCCGACTCTTTGTAACCCCATGAATCACAGCACGCCAGGCCTCCCTGTCCATCACCAAACCGCAGAGTTCATCCAAACTCATGTCCATTGAGTTGGTGATGCCATCCAAACCCTCTCATCCTCTGTCGTCCCTTTCTCCTCCTGCCCTCAATCTTTGCTACCATCAGGGTCTTTTCAAATGAGTCATCTCTTCGCATGAGGTGGCCAAAGTACTTGAGTTTTAGCTTCAATATCAGTCCTTCCAATGAACACCCAGGACTGATCTCCTTTAGAATGGACTGGTTGGATCTCCTTGCAGTCCAAGGAACTCTCAAGAGTCTTCTCCAACAGCACAGTTCAAAAGGATCAATTCTTTGGTGCTCAGCTTTCTTTATAGTCCAACTCTCACATCCATACATGACCACTGGAAAAACCATAGCCTTGACTAGACAGACCTTTGTTGACAAAGTAATGTCTCTGCTTTTTAATATGCTATCTAGGTTGGCCATAACTTTCTTTCCAAGGAGTAAGTGTCTTTTAATTTAATGGTGAAGTCACCGTCAGCAGTGATTGTGAAGTCCCCCAAAATTAAGTCAGCCACTGTTCCCCCATCTATATGCCATGATGTGATGGGACCAGATGCCATGATCTTCGTTTTCTGAATGTTGAGCTTTATGCCAACTTTTTCACTCTCCTCTTTCACTTTCATCAAGAGGCTTTTTAGTTCCTCTTCACTTTCTGCCATAAGGGTGGTATCATCTGCAAATCTGAGGTTATTGATATTTCTCTCAGCAATCTTGATTCTAGCTTGTGTTTCTTCCAGTCCAGCATTTCTCATGATGTACTCTGTATATAAGTTATATTTAACATGGTGACAATATACAGCCTTGACGAATTCCTTTTCTTATTTGGGACCAGTCTGTTGTTCCATGTCCAGTTCTAACTGTTGCTTCCTGACCTGCATACATATTTTTCAGGAGGCAGGTCAGGTGGTCTGGTATTCCCATCTCTTTCAGAATTTTCCACAGTTTATTGTGATCCACACAGTCAAAGTCTTTGGCATAGTCAATAAAGCAGAAATTGATGTTTCTCTGGAACTCTCTTGCTTTTTGATGATCCAGTGAATGTTGGCAATTTGACCTCTGGTTCCTCTGTCTTTTCTAAAACCAGCTTGAACATCTGAAATTTCATGGTTCACATATTGCTGAAGCCTGGCTTGAGAATTTGAGCATTACTTTACTAGTGTGTGAGATGAATTCTATTGTGTGGTAGTTTGAACATTCTTTGGCATTGCCTTTCTTTGGAATTGGAATGAAAACTAACCTTTTCCAGTCCTGTGGCCACTGCTGAATTTTCCAAATTTGCTGGCATATTGAGTGCAGCACTCTCACAGCATCATCTTTCAGGATCTGAAATAGCTCAACTGGAATTCCATCACTCCACTAGCTTTGTTCACTGTGATGCTTCCTAAGGCCCACTTGATCTCAAATTGCAGGATGTCTGGCTCTAGGTGAGTGATCACACCATCACAGTTATCTGGGTCGTTAAGATCCTTTTTGTACAGTTCTTCTGTGTATTCTTGCCACCTAATATCTCCTGCTTCTGTTAAGTCCATACCATCTCTGTCATTTATTGACCCCTTCTTTGCCTGAAATGCTCCCTTGGTATCTCTAATTTTCTTGAAGAGATCACTAGTCTTTCCCAATCTATTGTTTTCCTCCATTGTTTGCTGAGGAAGGCTTTCTTACCTCTCCTTGCTATTCTTTGGAACTCTGCATTCAGATGCTTATATCTTTTCTTTTCTCCTTTACTTTTCACTTCTCTTCTTTGCACAGCTATTTGTAAGGCCTCCTCAGACAGCCATCTTGCCTTTTGCATTTCTTTTCTTGGGGATGGTCTTGATCCCTGTGTCCTGTACAATGTCACGAACCTCCATCCATAGTTCATCAGGCACTCTGTCTATCACTTCTAGTCCCTTAAATCTGTTTCTCACTTCCATTGTATAATCATAAGGGATTTGATTTGGGTCATTCCTGGATGGTCTAGTGCTGTTCCCCACTTTCTTTGATTTAAGTCTGAATTTAGCAATGAGTTCATGATCTGAGGCCCAGTCAGCTCCTGGTCTTGTTTTTGCTGACTGTATAGAGCTTCTCCATCTTTGGCTGCAAAGAATATAATCAATCTGATTTCAGTGTCAGCCATCTGGTGATGCCCATGTGTACAGTCTTCTCTTGTGTTGTTGGAAAGGGTGTTTTCTATGACTAGTGTATTCTCTTGGGAAAACTCTATTAGCATTTGCTATGTTTCATTCTGTACTCCAAGGCCAAATTTGCCTGTCACTCCAGTTGTTTCTTGACTTCCTATTTTTGCATTCCAGTCCCCTATAATGAAAAGGACATCTTTTGGGGTGTTAGTTCTAAAAGGTCTTGGAGGTCTTCATAGAACCGTTCAACTTCAGCTTCTTCAATGTTACTGTTCAGGGCATAAGCTTGAATTGCTGTGATATTGAATGGTTTACCTTGAAAATGAACGGAGATCATTCTATAGTTTTTGAGGTTGCATCCAAATACTGCATTTAGGATTTTTTGTTGACTATGATGGCTATTCCATTTCTTCTAAGGGATTCCTTCCCACAGTAGTAGATATGATGGTCATCTGAGTTAAATTCACCCATAGGTTGCGTGAAATAAAAAGTTGAAAAACTCAAACCCTAACTCTGGTCAAAATTTAAATTAACATGAAGGTATTCGTTAATCTACTATACATTTCTGAGGTAAAGTAAGAAAAGACTATGGATAATCAGTGCTTATGCCTAAGATTTTTATGCAATCTTTTTAAAAGAAGGCTTTGAATCTTACAGGTGTAATCTATCAGGTGTTGGAATTCAATTTTGAAAAGAGCATTGGAAGAAAATAATTACCACCAACTGAGGCCTTTTAAAATTAGATTTAACTAGAAGTACCCAGTAGAACAGGATTCCCAGGGACACTTGTGATAAAGAACCCGCCTGCCAATGCAGAGATAATAGACGTGGGTTCAACCCCTGAGTTGGAAGCATCCCATGGAGGAGGTCATGGCAACCCATTCTAGTCTTCTTGCCTGGAGAATCTCATGGACAGAGGAACCTGGCAGACTACCGTCCACAGGGTCGCACAGGGGACATTACTGAAGTGACTTAGCGCAGCAAGCACGACAAATAGAACACTAGTTCTAAACACTGTGGGTCAGAGACACCTCTAATAGTCTGGCGAAAGGTTTGGATCTCTTTCTTACAAAAAGTACACAAATTTTCTTCTTTTTTTTTCAATAGTGTCAGAGATTATGCAGTCCTCCTAAAGCCTGTCTACAGATGTCCTGGAAATTTATAGACGCAGGTTAAGAATTCTTGCTGTGAGAGAATTTTTGTGATTTAAGGAACCTCACAAGTTTCCATGTTTGGTTAGAAAGTTAAAATCCAAAACTGGAGCTAGATCAACATAATTACTTCCCTGTGAATGCCAAAATTCCTTGACATCTCATTGTATGCCCGTAACAGTAAATCAACATAATGGGGGAGGTAGAATTATTATAAGGTGTGGCAATCATTTTAAAAAAATTGGCATCATGTGGGGCAAAAAAATAACATAATCCTAACCAGAGGAGGAGCATTATAAGTTATTTGCCAAAACAGGTTGAAAAATTAAAGGACCATTATTTAAATAAAGAATTACATCTCTTCCAATGACACATTTGCCTTCCACAGAGCTTATTTTCATTCTACCTTGTGTTGATCCCACAAGAGAGATTAAAACAAAGCTGTTAAAAAAATCAATTAAAAAAATACCATCCCACTTGAAACATGAAACCTTGAAAATGGCTAGAATATAGTTTCTTGTTATTTTCTGTTACATAACTTTATGTTATGATACACATATAAATAAATATATATTCACACTTATGCAAGTGCTACATTTTTGTCTTGCCATTTAGAATGAAAGCAACAAGGAGGACTTATTGACTGAACCTTTCAGTAAAATGCAAGGTATACACTTTCAGACCTTTTTACAAATGTAAAATTAATGATGCTTTAAGCTGATGCTTGAAGCTATTAGTGGAATGTGGTATTGATGTTTATAGTTTGTATTTCACTAAAGGGAAATGTCTGGAACAGTTAATGACATTTATCTTTGCATTTTTCTTGCCTTAGTGAGGAAAAAGAAAATGCCACCTTTCAGCACTGAAATATTTATATTTTGGAAACAGCACTTTGATACCAGTGCATCCTACATTCTGGATGTGGTTATGTGAATTGGACAACTATAGATAGTGTGCATGAAATTGTAAGCTGATTTTCAAAAGTCAGTGGTTTGGAGTCTTCTTAGAAGATCCATGAAAAATTATTTCAAGAGGAAAAGAAATTGTGCTTTGTTACTTACTTTCAACATTCCTTGACTGTTATTTATTTATTTATTTTTGCCTAGTGTATTTAAGAATTGCAATGACAGAATTTACTTTATTTGAAAAATTTTGAAGAAATAATGTTGATTTCTTGCCCAAGTTCTAAAGGGGAACTACTGCCTCAAAAGTTTCACAATCTTAGTTAGATGTGCATGACTCCTCTCCTTATCACAGACTTTCTCCCACCATGGCCATTTTGAATATTCTTGTTACTATCCCTTCAGCAGAATTGTCATTGAAACCTGAAATAATTCATTTATTAATTTAATTAATATTTGATTGCTACTAGGAGATTGCATGTTTAAAATACTTAAGTAGTTTTAGTGGTAAAGAATATGCCTGCCAATGCAGGAGAGAGTAAGAGTTGCAGGTTCTACCCCTGGGTCAGAAAGATCCCCTGAGGAGGAAATGACAACCCACTCCAGCATTCTTGCCTGGGGAATCCCATGGACAAAGGTGCTGGATGGGTTATAGCCAGTGACTGAACACACACACATTTCACCCAAACTACCAAATCCTGTATTAGTTATTAGATGATATATCTCATTTACTTCTTTAATATTGGCACAGGAAATATGACAAAGATTAGATTGTGTAGATTTTCATACACTTGGGTTTATCCATATGTGTGTGTGTGTGTGTGTGTGTGTGTGTGTGTGTGTGTGTGTATGGGATGTCCATTATATCTCAAATGTGTATTTCTTTTCTTAAAAAAGTTTCATTTTTAATCAAAATATTATGTTCATCCCTTTAAAAAGTCAAATGGCACTAAAAACTTATTATGACAACTGAAGGATAAAGATGTGGTATATATAATGGAAAACTACTCAGCCCTGAAAAAGAATGAAATATTGCCATTTGCAGCAACATGAATGGACTTGGAGGGCTTTATGCTAAGTGAAATACATCAGACAGAGAAGGACAAGTGCTTTATGATCACTTATATGTGGAATCTAAAAAATACAAAAAATATGAATAGAATAAAGAAGAGAAACAGACTCATAGATACAGAGAACAAACCAGTGGTTACCAGCAGGAAGAGGGAAAGGGGGGAGGAGGGAAAGGGCAATATAGGAATAGGGGATAAATAAAAGGATTGTGATTATATGAAATAACATATATGAAACTTTTGAAAATTATAAAGTACTATAGAATTTAAAGGGTTTCCTAGATGGTGCACTGGTAAAGGGTCCTCCTGTCAATGCATGAGATACAGGAGGTGTGAGTTCGATTCCTGGGTCAGGAAGATGCCCTGAAGCATGAAATGGCAACCCACTCCAGTATTCTTGCCTGGAAAATCCCATGGACAGAGGAGCCTGGTGGGCCACAGTCCATGGGGTTGCAAAGAGTTGGACATTACTGAGCAGACAAGCATAGAATTTAAAGAATCTTTCACTCAATTAAAAAGTTTATTATAATACCCACACTCCTTATTCTAACACTCTCCCTACCACCCTGCTCTCCAAACAACTCCAATCCTTTCCACTTTTTTTCAACATTTCTTCTGGCATATACTATTATATTTTTAAATAATGTATTTATGTTGCTGTGTCCTGATTCATCAACTTTGGACCTTATAGGTTGCTTTTCTATTTTACTGGATTTAACTCTTTCCTCACTAATTGTCCCATTGTGGCTATAATGCAATTTTATTAACACAATTCTGTTTTTCATTTTTATGGCAATGTAAATAACCTTAACTGCAGAATCAGTAGAACCATCATCATGTTTCCTTTCTTGGACATGTTTTTATTTTCTAGAGTTAAGAACTTACCAAGTTAAATTTGCTTAACTTTCTTTGTGCTAATAACTAAATCTTAAACAGCTTTCCAGGTGTTCAAACCAATCAGATAATCTTTACCTCTTTTAGAGTAAAATTTTTAAAAGTTGCTCCTCAGTTCAGCATATTGCCTCTTTTTTATGAGGTACCCCATTTCCTAGGGGGCTTCCCTTGCGGCTCAGCTGGTAAAGAATTCGCCTGCAATACAGGAGACCCGGCTTTGATCCCTGGGTTGGAAAGATTCCCTGGAAAAGGGAAAGGCTACCCACTCCTGTATTCTGGCCTGGGGAATTCCATGGACTCTTTAGTCCATGGGGTCGCAAAGAGTCGAACACGCCTGAGCGACTTTCACTTTCACTTTATTTCCTAGGCACTTCCCAGGTGGCACCAGTGGTAAAGAATCTTCCTGCCAATGCAGGAGATGCAGGTTTGATCCTTGGGTTGGGAAGATCCCCAGGAGAAAGTCATGGCAACCCACTCCAGTATTCTTGCCTGGAGAATCCCATGGACTGAGGAACCTGGCAGGCTACAGTCCACAGGGTCATAGAGTTGGACATGATTGAGGCAACATGGCATGCACCCAAGCTGTTTCCTAGATTTCATGTCTTGGTATTTATGAAAAATTCACTCATTTGATCACATATGCTTTTAAAAGGGATTTTTAATAGAAAAAAAAATGTAAGGAATCAAACTCCTAGAGAAGAAGATGGTCATAAATAAGCATGAACTCTAATAATAATAGTGAAAATAATAGTAGAGGCAGATATCATTTTATGAGCAAATATATTGTACATGTGGCTTCCCTGGTGGCTCAGCATTGAAAGAATCCACCTGCAATGAAGGAGATGCAGGTTAGATCCATGGGTTGGGAAGATCTCCTGGAGGAGGGTATGGGAACCCACTACAGTATTCTTGCCCAGATAATCCAATGGATGGAGGAGCCTGGTAGGCTACAGTCTATAGCGCTACAGGGTCAGACACAACTGAAGTGACATGTTATCAAATTCCCAAGCCAATGCCACAAAGTAGGTGCTATTATCGCCACCTTCCAGATGAGAAGTCTGAGGCTCTGGGAGGGTAAATCACGAGGCCAAGTCCACAGAGTTAATGAAAAGTGTGGCTAGGATTCTTATCTTATTTCAGGTTAGAATATAATTGCCACAAATTCCCTTTGTGAAGAATTTCTACTATAGTTATTTTCTGAATCATGAAGCTTATCGTGGAGAGATGCTCTAAGGCCCCATGAAAGAAAGGCTTTCACTCTGTTTCGAGGCCTGGGCATTTTCAAGTGCCAGAAAAAATCATGCCCAGCAGTCAGAGGGTGTTTTTTTCAACAGGACAGATTAGATCCAGCAAACAAGATTTTCGACAAATATATAGTCTTTATGTCAAATCTGGGCGTGTGAACACTACTGCAAACACTCAGACCCTTCCTTGTTAGATGCGGGCTGCTTCTGTAGTAGATGGTTGCAGAAGAAGAAGGCACTTCCTCTTGCTTCCCTCTTAGCTTTTCCTTTTGCTAAAAGCTAAGAGAGATTATTGACTATGCCAAAGCCTTTGATTGTGTGGATCACAATAAACTGTGGAAAATTCTGAAAGAGATGGGAATACCAGACTACCTGACCTGTCTCTTGAGAAACCTATATGCAGGTCAGGAAGCAACAGTTAGAACTGGACATGGAACAACAGACTGGTTCCAAATAGGAAAAGGAGTACGTCAAGGCTGTATATTGTCACCCTGCTTATTTAACTTATACACAGAGTACATCATGAGAAACACTGGACTGGAAGAAACACAAGCTGGAATCAAGATTGCTGGGAGAAATATCAATCACCTCAGATATGAAAATGACACCATTCTTATGGCAGAAAGTGAAGAGGAACAAGAAACCTGTTGATGAAAGTGAAAAAGGAGAGCAAAAAGTTGGCTTAAAGCTCAATATTCAGAAAACGAAGATCATGGCATCTGGTCCCATCACTTCATGGCAAATAGACGGGGAAACAGCGGAAACAGTGTCAGACTTTATTTTTCTGGGCTCCAAAATCACTGCAGATGGTGACTGCAGCCATGAAATTAGAAGACGCTTACTCCTTGGAAGGAAAGTTATGGCCAACCTAGATAGCATATTCAAAAGCAGAGATATTACTTTGCCAACGAAGGTCCGTCTATTCAAGGCCATGATTTTTCCAGTGGTCAGGTATGGATGTGAGAGTTGGACTGTGAAGAAAGCTGCACGCTAAAGAATTGATGCTTTTGAACTGTGGTATTGGAGAAGACTCTTGAGAGTCCCTTGGACTGCAAGGAGATCCAACCAGTCCATTCTAAAGGAGATCAACCCTGGGATTTCTTTGGAAGGAATGATGTTGAAACTGAAACTCCAATACTTTGGCCACCTCATGCGAAGAGCTGACTCATTGGAAAAGACCCTGATGCTAGGACGGATTGGGGGCAGGAGGAGAAGGGAACAGCAGAGGATGAGATGGTCGGATGGCATCACTGACTTGATAGACATGAGTTTGGGTGAATTCTGAGAGTTGGTGTTGGACAGGGAGGCCTGGTGTGTTGCAGTTCATGGGGTTGCAAAGAGTCGGACACGACTGAGCTACTAAACTGAACTGAACTGAAGAGAGATTATTGATGCTTTTGAACTGTAGTGTTGGAGAAGATCTTGAGAGTCTCTTGGACTGCAAAGTGATCCAACTAGTCAATTCTAAAGGAAATCAGTCCTAAATATTCATTGGAAGGACTGACGCTGAAGCTGAAGCTCCAATCCTTTGGCCACCTGATGTGAAGAACTGACTCATTGGAAAAGATCCTGATGCTGGGAAAGATTGAAGGCGGGAGGAGAAGGGGATGACAGAGGATGAGATGGTTGGATGGCATCACTGAATTGATACACAGGAGTCTGAGCAAGCTCCAGGAGTTGGTGATGAACAGGGAAGCCTGGCGTCCTGCAGTCCACAGGGTCACAAAGAGTCGGATGTAACTGAGCAACTGAACTTACCTGGAGAGATTATCATGATCTGTGCCATTAAGTATACATTTCTTTCAGTCCTTTTCTTTTTCATTTCTTTTTGTTTGTTTGTTTTTTTCTTTCACACTTCCTCTCCTACTTGTAAGGTAACAAGATCAGGCTTATTGAGAAAGTGTTTTACTTCCTAATGACAGGATCTCCTTTGAGAATTTGTAAAACTCGGGACAGGCAAGAGGAGAGAGCATACCATTGTCAGCAGTGAAATGATTCTGTTTATCACTTGTTTAATTTTGAAATTTGCTCTACCTTCTTTGGGCAAAATCCAATGCTCTTTCAGAATGGAGCATATTTGAGCATATTTTAGAAATGGAAATAATGTCCTCAGTTTCTGAGTCTTCCTTCCCTTGCTGCTGGGAAGCAAAATCTATTTGGTGTATCTGACATTATATTCCTTCTCCAGTTTTCTGTTCAACTGGCTGCTCTGTTTTCCACAGAAATAGTTAGGCTGATTAAAACAGTGCAGAACATTTTGCTCAAGGGAATAATATCTCAGCAAGATCTTCAAAACTCGAATTCTATGTTAACAAGTGAATTCAAATGGTAACCCATCAATAGCAGTTTAACTTGAGACAACGAAAAAAGATCATTGTATTTTGGAGTTTATCTTTGGTCTAATTTTGCAACAAGAGTCAACAATTCTCAAGCATCTCAGGGATCAGTTAACAATTATTTAGGACAGACTGACATGTCAACCCAATGATGTGTAAATCTTTGTTTAAAATTTTTTTTTAATTTTTTACTAACCCAGCAGTTAACTAAACCAGATCAAACGAGTCACTGCTTAGGGCAAATGTTTGAAGGATAAATTCCCTTCTGGCTGCCAACTTTTATGTAATTTGCTTGAGAAATAGAGCCTGAAGATCTTCATAATGGTTTGTGGTTAATAATAACATAACTTAAAATAATGTAGTAATTTATGAACCTCATTTCAGAAAAGTAAGTTTTCTTAAGAGAATGGGTTCGAGGAAAACAAAATGTAACAACCATGAATGATGACATTACTTGAAATTTCTTAATGGGAAACACCATTCTCCATTTCACTGGACAGAGAATGATCCACTCCAACTTAGAGTATTTTTCTCAATTGTGAGAAAAACCATTTGGAAGGGAGTGTGATATTCTTGGAGAAAGTCAAGAGGCAACTAGGATGCCAATTAAATTAGTAGGAACTTCATTTGGATGAGAAGTGTCATGGTCAGATTACCTTCAGAGGTATGAAAGGATAGGTTTTGGAGTCAGACCTGAATTACACGTTGGGTTAATAGCTATGAAATCTGAAAATGATTCCTTAAACTCTGTAAGATTTTTGAATCCTATTATGAAGACTGGGATTTTTTGCACTTACTTTATTGGGTAGCTGTAAAGATTAAATGTGTAAATATTCCAGACATGTGGTGGGTATGATAAATATGCATAAATATGCAGGGGTCATTGTTATTAATGTTATATTAATAGTGGCAATAGTAGCCACAGTAACAATATTAATTGCCTGAGGAATTCATAAACCATATTTGGAACGTAGAGAAAGACATCTCAACCTTTGTAGTAATTCCTTAATATTACTGTGGGAGACTTAAACATATAGCATTGTGTTTGAGAGGATGGGCACTGATATTAGACTAAATATGGTGCCACATCCTAGTTCTGTTAATTTCTTAGTAGGCTGACTTTAATCAAGCTAATTAACCTAATTTTTCTAAACCTCAGTTTCTTTTAACTATAAATGAGGATAATAATTTTTTCTAAAATTTAACATATTTATTGCAAACATTCAATGAAACAGTGCATGCAAGTGTTTACCTACTGCCTGGCACATAATAAGCACTCAAAAATAGTTATTATTATGCTACTATAAATTATGATCACCAATATTAAAATCAAGCTCAGAAGACTTTAAGTTGGCTCAGTTTCCATCTTAGGCTGAATGTCTTCACAGGCATAGACATTTTATTCAAACTTCTTAAGACAGGGTAAAAAAAAAAAAAAAAAGAATGTGGATCAACTCTATGGGAAGTAGGACTAAAAGAAAAATAAAGAAATTTAACTAAGTTTTCTTTGTGACTTTTAAGTGTATATCTTTGTGAGATAAGGAAATGATTCCAGGGGCGCAGAAGAGGTATTTTGTTTGTTTATTGATTTATTTTCCAGTTTTATTGAGATATAATGGACATAGAGCATTGTATTAGTTTGTGGTGTACAATATAATGATTTGATACAGGAATATATCATAAAATGATGACCACAAATAGTCTGGTTAATATTTATCACTTCAAACCGTTACACTTTTTTTCTTGTGATAAAAATTTTTAAGATTTACTCCCAGGAACTTTCAAATATAAACGTAGTACTTACAGTCACCAGGCTGTACATCATAGCCTCAGAATTTATTGTCTTATAACTAAAGATTTTTACTTTTAGACCAACTTCATGTATTTCCCCAACTCCCCTGGAACCCCGCCTCTTCTGTAACCCCTGCCTCTGGTGGCCATCCATCTGTTTTCTGTTTTCTGAGTTTGCTTTTTTAGATTCTGAATATAACTGAGGTCCTAGAGTATTAGTCTTTCTCCGTCTGATTTTCTTCACTTAGCATGATTCCCACAAGGTCCATCTGTGTTGTTGTAAATGGCAAAATTTCCTTCTTTATTAAAGTTGAGTGATATATATGTACATATGTGTATGTATGTATGTGTATATGTATGTATATATATGTACAAGCACATATATACAAGAAAGTTAATATATTCGTCTCTTAATAGACAGATTGTTTCCATTCCTTCAGTTCAGTTCAGTTACTCAGTCGTGCCTGACTCTTGTGACTCCATGGACTGCAACACGCCAGGCTTCCTGACCATCACCAATTCTTGGAACTTACTCAAACTCGTGTCCATCAATTCAGTGATGCCATCCAACCATCTCATCCTCTGTCAACCACTTCTCCTCCAACCTTCAATCTTTCCCAGCATCAGGGTCTTTTCCAATGAGTCAGTTCTTCACATCAGGTGGCCAAAGGATTGGAGCTTCAGCTTCAGCATCAGTCCTTCCAATGAATATTCAGGACTGATTTCCTTTAGAATTGATTGGTTGGATCACCTTGCAGTCCAAGAGACTCTCAAGAGTCCTCTCCAACACCACAGTTCAAAAATATCAATCCTTTGGCACTCAACTTTCTTTATAGTCCAACTCTCACATCCATACTTGACTACTGTAAAAGCCATAGCTTTGACTAGATGGACCTTTGTTGGCAAAGTAATGTCTCTGGTTTTTAATATGCTGTCTAGGTTGGTCATAGATTTTCTTCCAAGGAGCAAGCATCTTTTAATTTCATGGCTGCTGTCATCATCTGCAGTGATTTTGGAGCCCAAGTAAAGAAAGTCTGTCACTGTTTCCGTTGTTTCCCCATCTCTTTGCTATGAACTGATGGAGCCAGATGCCATGATCTTAGTTTTCTGAATGTTGAGCTTTAAGCCAACTTTTTCACTCTCCTTTTTCACTTTCATCAAGAGGCTCTTTAATTCTTCTTCACGTTCTGCCATAAGGGTGGTGTCATCTGCATATCTGAGGTTATTGATATTTCTCCTGGTAATCTTGATTCCGGTTTGTGCTTATTTCAGTCCAGCATTTCTCATGATGTATTCTGCATATAAGTTAAATAAGAAGCCTTAACATACTCTTTTCTCAATTTGGAACCAATCTGTTGTTCCATTTCCAGTTCTAACAGTTGCTTCTTGACCTGGATACGGATTTCTCAGGAGGCAGGTCAGGTGCTCTGGTATTCCTGTCTCTTTCAGAATTTTCCACAGTTTGTTGTGATCAACACAGTCAAAGGCTTTGGTGTAGCCAATAAAGCAGATGGTTTTCTGGAACTCTCTTGCTTTTCCTAGGATCCAACAGATATTGGCAATTTGGTCTCTGGTTCCTCTGCCTTTTCTAAATCCAGCCTGAACATCTGGAAGTTCATGGTTCATGTACTGTTGAAGCCTGGCTTAGAGGATTTTGAGCATCACTTTGCTAGCGTATGAGATGAGTGCAATTGTGCAGTATTTTGAACATTCTTTGGTATTGCCTTTCTTTGGCATTGGAATGAAAACTGACTTTTTCCAGTCCTGTGGCCACTCCTAAGTTTTCCAAATTTGCTGGCATACTGAGTGCAGCATTTACACAGCATCATCTTTTACTATTTGAAATAGCTCAACTGGAATTCCATCACCTCCACTAGCTTTATTCATAGTGATGCTTCCTAAGGCCCACTTGACTTCTCATTCCAGGATGTCTGGCTCTAGGTGAGTGATCACACCATCATGGTTATCTGAGTCATGAAGATCTTTTTGTACAATTCTTCTGTGTATTCTTGCCACGTCTTAGTATCTTCTGCTTCTGTTAATTCCATGTTATTTTTGTCCTTTATTGTGCCCATCTTTGCAAAAAAAAATTCCCTTGGTATCTCTAATTTTCTTGAAGAGATCTCTAGTCTTTCCCGTTCTATTGTTTTCCTCTGTTTCTTTGCATTGTTCACTGAGGAAGGCTTTCTTATCTCTCCTTGCTATTCTTTGGAATTCTGCATTCAAATGGGTATAGTATACCTTTCCCTTTCTCCTTGCCTTCAGCTTCCAGGCCTTAGCTTTTGTAAATAATGCTGCCATGAATATGTGAGTGCAGATATCTCTTTGGGATGGTGATTTTGTTTCCCTCGGATATATATCTAAAAGTGGAATTATTAGATCATATGGCAATTCTAGCTTTAATTTTTGAGGGCTACAAGAAAGTTAATCTGTAAAGTCCTTGTAACAACTGCAAGTGGAACCCTGGAAAAAATAAAAGGCTTATTGACAGAGAGGTTTGTCTCAGGATAGCAGCTTTTGTCTGAAAAGCAACAAATAGGGTCTGGTGAAATTGTTAATGCTTTCTCACCACTATCTAATATAGACAAGTATAACACATACCTCTCTCCTCAACTTTCTAATCTATGAAGGACAATGGGAACAATGCTTTCTAGTTTATAGGCTGACTGTAAATCCTAGAAGAGATAATGCATGCAAACTACCTGGTATACATGTCAGATTAAATCATTATCATCATCACAGTCATCATTTCATGTGCAAAATCCTCATAGATTCACCACAACCAAGTAGAACAATACTTTATTTTTGGGTGACTTAAGATCGTTTATTTTTCTTCACTTGTAGAATTTTTGGACTGTGATGCATTTGGAATAAAATACAAATAAAAGACATTAAATTATTTTAAATTAGAGCAAAATTAATCTTTTTCCTTTTAGTGCTGGAATGAAGGCAATAACAAATTGGTCCTTAGTGCAACTGTTACTTCCTAGCAATGAATATATCTACAAAGAAAGAAATGAGAATATGACTATTTGCATTGGATTTTGATAGACTTTTCCCTGGAGAAGGAAATGGCAACCCACTCCAGTACTCTTGCCTGGAAAATTCCATGGATGGAGGAGCCTGGTGGGATACAGTTCATGGGGTTGCAAAGAGTCGGACATGACTGAGTGACTTCACTTCACTTGATAGATTTTGATCATTGATTAAGTGAATGATTGCTTGGCTTATTTAACATTCACACATCTTCATGTGCTGTGCATGCTTAGTTGCTTAGGCATGTCCGACTCTTTGTGACCCCATGGACAGAGGAGCCTGGAGGGCTACAGTCCATGGGGATTCTCCAGGCAATAATACTGGAGTGGGTTGCCATGACCTCCTCCAGGGGATCTTCCCAACTGAGGGATCGAACCCAGGACTCCCTCACTGCAGGCAGACTTTTTACCATGGAAGGCCACACATCTTTACTGAGACCCTATATGGGTCAGTGTCTTGGAGGACTAAGGCTTGTCATTCGAACATATCATATTTAAATTCTCTGTTTATTTGAAGTGAAGTACCAATTTTCATCCATTACACTTAGGACTTAAAAATGTTTCTCAAAGTGTAAATAGGTTTACTTTTCTTTTCATTCTAATTAGAATATATATTCATATAGGATTCAAGCAATGAAGAAGAACAAAGACCAAGGACAAATGTCCAATACTACTTCACCACTCAGAGTAAACCATTGTAAATTTGTGTGTGTGTGTGTTTAATCAGTATCCTTTCAAATACTTGTCTTTACAAGTTTCCTCCAACCAGGCTGCCTCTAAGAACAGTGGTGAGATTCTCTCATGTTTAAAGGAGTGTGACATGAAATAGTCTTATTTCATATTCCCTGTAGGTTGAACTGATATTTACAGGAAGAAACTCTATAGCAAAAGATTTTGACCTAATCTAAAAAGATGCCAAAGCCATGTGTTCAAAGGTGGAAAGGTCTACCTTAGTAAGTAATGAGTTTCTATTGCTGCAAATCTTCAAGCAATTACCAGGAAACACTAAAATGTTTGAAAAGATGAGAAATAAATTTGTCTGAATAAAGCTGTTGAGTCTAGTGCTCTGCTTCTAACCCCGTTTGTATGTACTTTATATTCTCCCTCATTCAACACTAAGTGACACTTTTGTGACACTAACTGAATCACAGTTGGACCTAATCTCAAAGCCAGCCTTTCAAGTTCTCTGTATTCATTTATAAGTTTACAACATTTTTTGAAAACAAGAATGCTATATTAAAAACAAGAATGTTATATTAAAAAAAGAGCAACAGCAATTATTTTCCAATTAAATCAGAATATCTGGTGGCCTTATTATCATTGACTTTATTATCTGCAGTATCTCATTATCCTCATTAAATATGAAAACTGCCAAGATTATGAATTTGGTAAAAGTCAGCTTGTTATCTGATAGCTTACTACATGTAATATACATATTTTAGAAGAATAATCTGAGCATGAATAATATTCATCAAATTTTTGGACATTATCAGTACTATTTAGTGGGTTTTCTTTTAAGATTAATGATGAAGAAAAAAATATTTTAAAATTATTCAGTTGGTGTTAAAGAAACTTTTAAAATTTAAAATAACTATAAGAAATCAATGCAATTACATATTGAGTTTTGTTTTGTTTCTTAAATCAACAGAGGAATTATTTTTAAAGAAAACATTTCATTTTCAGAGGGTGGGACAGAATAAGTCATGTTTTCTAGTTAAGTTAAGCCTAAAAGAAGGAAATGGCAACCCATCCCAGTATTCTTGCCTGAAGAATCCCAAGGACAGGGGAGCCTGGTGGGCTACTATCTATGGGGTCGCACAGAGTCGGACACGACATAGCAGCAGCAGCAGCAGCAAAAGAAACATATTCTTTATTTATTTATCATGATTCTTAACAAGGTTACAAATCATTACAACTTTCTGGAAACACAGAATCAGACACTGCCATTCTGGCTGAAAGTGTTGAAATTGCTGGCATCATTAATTGCTCTCTGAAGACATCAGGCAGGTTTGTAACATCATCAATGGGAAAGTAGTGGGGAGTCTATGGAAAGAATTTGGGGATTCAAAGACATTAGGTTTGCTCCCTGGTTCTTGACTTACTGGCTGTGTGACTGGACAATATTTTTATCTCGTGACTGGAAAATTTTTTTAAATCTCTTTTTACCTCTGTTTACTTAAATGTAAATTGGAGATAATGACTCACAGCATGGTGAAAGAAAATAGATAATACATCTACAAAGCAGAGTAGAACTCAGTCACTTATAGCCAGTATTAACAATAACATTACTTGCATTTGAAAAAATGCATTTATGCCGCCTTCAGGAATAATATTAGTTGTAACTGTGATAACAATAAGATACTACTAAAAATGAATACTTACAGAATTCTTCTGTAATTTTTAAAACATTTAGCATATGTATTAGGATTGGCAAAAAATTTGTTTGGGTTTTTCATTAGCTGTTATGGAAAAACCTGAATGAACTTTTGACCAACCCAAATAATTTTATTTGATCAAACTATTAGGTAGACAAAAAATATTATTATTAATACTTTACAGGTAAAAACTAAGACTAGATGGATTTAAGCTTGGGGAAGATCCTCTGGAAGAGGAAATGGCACCCCATTCCAGTACCCTTGCATGGAAAAATCCCGTTAGCAGAGAAGTCTAGGGGTAACAGTTCATAGGGTTGCAAAGAGTCAGACATGACTGAGCGTGCATGCATGTATAAAATAAATAAGTCATGGGGAGGTAATGTACAGCTTGTTGGCTTCATTAATAATATGGAATTGTGAATTTGGAAGTTTGCTAAGAGAGTATATCTTAAAAGTTATCATTGGAACTTCCTTAGCAGTCCAGTGTTTAAGACTCTGTGCTTCCAGTGCAGAGGATGCGAGTTCAATCCCTAATTGGGATAACTAAGATCCCACATGCCATGGGGCAACTAAGGCCACACACCACATCTAGAGAAAGCCTGAGTGTGCCACAAAAAAGAAAAGCTCTCATCACAAGAAAAAAAAAATCGCTTAACTACATGTGGTGGTGGATGCTAAGTAGACTTATTGTAGTGATTATTTTACAGTATATACAAATATCAAATAATGTTGTATACCTGAAACTAATGTGATCCATTATATCCTAAAAAGAAAGACCAAAAAAAAAAAAAGAAGTGTAGTTAAAGCTTCAGTTCAACTACCATCTCCACACTTGCCTCAGATTGAGTTTCTTGCTCTTTCTAAGCCTCAGTTTTCTTATTTGGAGGGTGGAGATAGTACCAATGCTCTCAGAAATCTTTAATGTTTCCCCAGTATCCACTGTACAAAGTATGACTGTTTTCACTTATGCAAAGCTCACGCTAAGCTAGTCCCAGTTCACCTTTCTGGGTTTATCTGGCAACACAGATCCCAGCCTTCTAGGGAATCCTTTCCTCAAATACACTGTGCACTTAGACACGATTCTGTTCCTACTATTTTCTTTGCTTGACTGTTATTCTTCTTAAGGGAAAAATTTCTACTCTTTCATCAGGGTCCAGCTTAAATGACACCTATTCTTAAGAATTCTTTCTCAATGCCTGATATGAAATCACCAGCTCTTCCTTTGCAGAATTATACCTTGTTTGGGCTTCCCTGGTTGTTCAGGAGTAAAGTATCTGCCTGCCAGTGCAGGAGACACGAGTTCAGTCCCCGAGGCAGGAAGATTCCGCAGAGAAGGAAATGACAAATAACTCCAGTATTCTTGCTGGGAAATCCCATGGACAGAGGAGCCTGGTGGGCTATAGTCCATGGAGTTGCAAAACAGTCAGACTCACCTTAGCAACTAGACAACAGCAATAATACCTTGTTTATGCCTCTATGATCATTTCTCCCTGCTTTGCTTGTATTATAGTCAGCTGTGCATGTTTGTAGCTCCCTGACTGGACTGTTAGTTCCTTGAACAAGTGACTACATTGTTTTAAATCTTAGTATCTCAGGCCTTTCCATTTCCTTTCCTCACCATCACCCCACCCTCCAAGCCAGTGAAGACTTTGAAGTGCAGACACATAGTAGACATAGAAATATCTTTTAGATCAATTTTAATGACCAAAGTGGAAATAGTACAAATCAAAAACGCAAGGATGTTCACGGAAGGGATTGAAAGTTCTTACCACAGTGCTAGATATACAGTACATGGTATTTTTAAACATTTTTTAAAATTTAATTGGCTGTACTGGGTGTTAGTTGTGGCATGCAGGATCTTTAGCTTTGGACTGCCAACTCCTAGCTGTGGCATGTGGGTTCTAGTTTTCTGAACAGGGATCAAACCCCAGTCCACTGCGTTGGGAGTATGGAATCTTTGCCAATGGACCACCAGGGAGTTTCCTACAGTACACATTTCAGCAAATATTTGTTAACTACATTAGGGACTGAAATTGGAGATGATAGTGTTCAAACTTTTGGCATACATGTACTCAGAATGTCCCATATTCCTTCCCAGTAAAAAGTCCCTTGATGCCATTATTGGACACAATATTCAATTGGAGGGACCATTAGTCTCAGTGGGTAAATACTTCTACTTGTGATAAGTTTGTAAGGTGGCACGAAGGCTTCCTTGCTGACTCAGATGGTAAAGAATCTGCCTGCAGTGCAGGAGACCTGGGTTCCATCTCTGAGTTGGGACAATCCCTTGAAGAGGAGAATGGGTACTCTAGTATTCTTGCCTGGAGAATTCCATGGACAGAGGAGCCTGGCAGGCTACAGCCCATGGGGCCACAAAGAGTCAGACACAACTGAGTGACGAACACTTTCAGTTTCAAGAAGGGAAAACCTTGCCTGTGTTGATTCATCTGTTTGTGGAATAACCTTAGCTAGGGATTGGGCTGGCTAAGATGCAATCATCCAGGCTGACAGAGAGAAGACATCTGTGGTTAGTAGGCTAGTGTCAGGAGCAGAGCAGTCTTTGGCTGCATAGTCTAAATAGCCTGAGCTTTGGATCCCACACATTTGCTCCTAGCTCTTTCAGCAATACAGCTGTGGAGTCAGAGGCTGATAAAGATGGAAAAAAATAAAAAGCACTTCCTTTCCAAGAATGGGTAGCTTTTTCCAAGAGAAACAAGTTCTGACCACCTCTTTTGACTTGCAAGGAAGCTGAACTAGGAGTTATCAGCCCAGCTTCAAGGCATTAAGGCTTGGAAATGCTTTTCTGCTTCCTCTCAGGAACACATATCACTAAGACCAGAGTTTCCCCATCAATTCTATTTCTCACTCACTCCATCTTTCATTCACCCACTCACCTCTCCTGTTTGCCTGTTACTATGCTGGGCCGTACAGGGATACCAATTGACCTTAAGGAGTGATGCATGCATGTCTCACACCTCAAAGGCTGAAAAACCCCAAAGCACACCTGAGCAGCCTCCTTTGGTCATTCCTGAAAATCTGCCCAGAGCCCTTCAGACAGAGAGTACAGATCTTCCACTAACGCTTCTCAACCAAACTCAGGCTTCTTAAAGCGCTGCAGCAAAAGGAGAGCTATATTGAATGTTTTAGCCTAACTATGCAAAATGTAGTTTGCTGTCTAAGAGTAGCTCATTTGGCAATACATAGTGAATTTGGGGGCTTCCCTGGTGGCTCAGACGGTAAAGGACCTGCCTGCAGTGCAGGAGACCTGGATTCAACCCCTGGGTCGGGAAGATACTCTGGAGAAGGGAATGGTAACCCACTCCAGTATTCTTGCTTGGAAAACTCCGTGGACAGAGGAGCCTGGCAGGCTACAGTTCATGGTGTCGCAAAGAGTCAGACACGACTGAGCAACTGTTACTTGTAGACTGCTTGCAGTGAATTTCTGAGAAAGTGAGGAGTCTTCTCGCTCACCAGAGGTGTGTTCACCATTGTCCCACGTGTAGGCAGGCATTTGACAAAGCAAATGAAGAACTGAGGGATCTTCTTTGGTCTCTAGAGGAGCTTTCCTTTTAAAAGAGACATCATCTGTTATATCCTGCTATTTTCAGAAAGAATGCATACCCAAGGTAGGATAATGATACTGAAAAGTAAATTAATTAAAGATGAATGTGTTCCACTGTGTAGAGAGGAAGGATGAGGTTCTTAAGAGCCTATCTGCATATCCAGCTCTCAAATCTATGTTTGGAGTTAGAAGAGGAAGAAGTTCAACACTGAGTGGCTAAATATGTTCCTGTTTTAGAGTAAGAGGAAAAATAAGGTCAATGAAATTGATTTTCAAGTATCTAACAGAATTAATCACAAAGAGTTCTGCCCACTGATGCTGGAACCATTTATGTTGTGGGTCTTGGATATATTTTGCTATAATATTCAATTCAGTTAAAATGATCATTCATCAAGCACAAGCACAAGATGCCAGTCACTGTGCTAAGTTCTAAGTGCTTAGAAGCTGCGTTTCTCATTCCTGTTTCCCTGAGAGAAATATATAGCTTATGGGGAGGCTTTAAATTAATATTTCTTTATTTGCTTGAGCCTTAAAGGAAATCAAATGAAACAATGAAATGCTTATTTGCCCTCTTTTCTAACTTGGGTCGTTTCCACTTGAGAACACTATAGAGAGGAGGGCATGTTTTGAAATTTTATTGCTAGATATGTCTACACAATTGTACATAGAGTCCAACAACTGGAAGAGGCAGAAGAGATCAGGGAGTCAAGAAGATTTCAGCTGGGTTCAACAGAGCCCTATCTACAGGAATGACTCTGTGTGTGTGTGTGTGTGTGTGTGTGTGTAAGACAGAATTTGGAGCAAGGGGTGGTGAGCTGGGTTTTAAACAGTACGAGACCAGCTACTAGTACAGCCTGAGCTCAAGATCTCTCTTTTGTCTGTCATGCCTACTAGGCTTCTAATAAAAATTTCATTAAAAAATTGTTCTGATTCTTAAAAAAAAAAAAAACTGCTTCTTCTACACTCTCAAAAGTTATGACACCAAATATGAGGATTTCCACCCCCCACTAATTTTTCAATACCAGCTGGGTGTCCTACAATTTAATACTGACTCTAAAGATTTTTAAAAGCTCTCATAATCCTAAAGGACCCATCACAGGATCTAAAATAGCAGAATTACTATCTGGGTGCGGAATTATTTCTCTGCACTACTTCAGATTTTCTCTTGACATTTTTATTGGCTGATGGGAGGGGTTTATCATTATGTTAGATTTTGATTGGCTGCAAAGAAAATCTAAAATAACAGTGGCTTAAAAAATCATAAGTATTTCTCTTCTACTCATATAAATTCTGTTATGTAGTCAGTCCAGGCATCCTGATCTGGCTACTTCCTGATCATCAGTGATTGATGCTATTTTTAGCTGTCATTCTTGGCGTACTAATTCATGGCTCAATATGGTTGCTTGAGTTCTAGCCGCTGATCTGCACGCCCTTTCCTGCTTTCATATAATTGGCCAGAGTTGAGTCTTACATGGCCACACCTAACTGGACAGAGCTGGAAACGCAGTATTCAGATTTTCTCAGCTAATCATCAGGATTCTGTTATAAAGAAGAGGAGAGTAGAAATTAGGAAACAACCGGCAATCCCTGCCACAAAGAATGGTTCCTTATTTTATCTACCTTTAAAATTATTTTAAAATTTTATATTTACTGAAACTTAGTTGGCATGTAACAAGGTAAAATTTAAGATGTACATGTTAATTTGCTCCATTTATATATAATGATATGAGTGCCACTGAAGCACTCATTAACACCTCTATCACGTTACCTAACTATCAAATTTTTTTAGTGGTTGTGATAACTCAGTTCTAGTATCCTGGCAAGTTTGATGATCATGATACAGTATGGTTGTCTATCTTCACTGTACTGTGTGTTAGATCTCTAGAGCTTATTTACTACCTGTTGCAAGTTTGTATCTTAAACATCTCTCCCTCCTCCCCACCATCCCTTGGTAAACCACCATTTTACTCTCTGTTTCTATGAGTTTATCTAGTTTAGATTTCACATATAAGTGGTATCATACCATATCTTTCTCTGTCTGATATCTCACTTAACACAATGTCCTTAGGGCCTATCCAAGTTGCAACAAATGGCAGGATGTCTTTCTTTCTCATGGCTGTACTACGTGATTTTCTAACTGTCTTTTATATGTATTGATTATTTTATGTCAAAGAATGTATCAAGTGTCAACCTGAGTATCATACTTATTATATTATTTTATTATATACTGTATTATCATTATATGACTAAGAATAAGAGAGATGGATATTAAATGATTAACTATATTATGTTGTACTTAAAATTAAGTATCTTACTTTTAAACTACTTTTGTATAAGACCCAGATTCCATTGTGTCTAATGGGACTTTAGCCATTTTCTTTGCTCTCATCACTTAGAGAAATAGGAATGTGTTGAGAATTTAGACTTATCATGGCTATTAAATATATATGACTTATACCACATTATGAATACTGTTTAGTTATGTACAGCTTATAACATTTTTATTGATGAGTCAAGATTTCCCTTTAATGCCTCTTAGACTGTCTGACATGTGGATGATATGTAATCAAAGAGTGCTGAATGGAATTCACTTTCACCGCTCTGTGGAATTTATTTGCCTGATAAAGACTCAACTTCTGTTGGTGTCCAATTAGTCTCAAGACATTGTTACTCTAGCTCTTATTTCACTTGATCATATCGGATGGCTATGGTTCTTGTGATGCATAGAAGGGACTGCAGGGGATCAGGTAAATTCCTAAATATGCAAGTGTTTTGCCTCAGAGAGTGGCCACACCGAACCTTTAGGGACTGGGAAATCCTCCAGAATGTGTGAGTGCATAGAGATCATGCAAATCAGCTCCAAACTGGATGATAAGGATTAATTTATCACGAAATCCATTCAGTTCAGTTCAGTTCAGTCACTCACTCGTGTCCGATTCTGCAACCCCATGAATCGCAGCACACCAGGCCTCCCTGTCCATCACCAACTCCCGGAGTTCACTCAAACTCATGTCCATTGAGTCAGTGATGCCATCCAGCCATCTCATCCTCTGTCGTCCCCTTCTCCTCCTGCCCCCAATTCCTCCCAGCATCAGGGTCTTTTCCAATGAGTCAACTCTTCACATGAGGTGGCCAAAGTATTGGAGTTTCAGCTTTAGCATCATTCCTTCCAGAGAAATCCCAGGGTTGATCTCCTTTAGAATGGACTGGTTGGATCTCCTTGCAGTCCAAGGGACTCTCAAGAGTCTTCTCCAACACCACAGTTCAAAAGCATCAATTCTTCGGTGCTCAGCTTTCTTCACAGTCCAACTCTCACATCCATGCACAACCAGAGGAAAAACCATAGCCTTGACTAGATGGACCGTTACTGGCAAAGTAATGTCTCTGCTTTTTAATATACCATCTAGGTTGGTCATAACTTTCCTTCCAAGGAGTAAATATCTTTTAATTTCATGGCTGCAGTCACCATCTGCAGTGATGTTGGAGCCCAAACAAATGAAGTCTGACACTGTTTCCACTGTTTCCCCCTTCTATTTGCCATGAAGTGATGGGACCAGATGCCATGATCTTAGTTTTTTGAATGTTGAGCTTTAAGCCAACTTTTTCGCTCTCCTCTTTCACTTTTATCAAGAAAGTGATGAAGGTTTTTAGTTCGTCTTCACTTTCTGCCATAAGGGTGGTGTCATCTCCATAGCTGAGGTGATTAATATTTCTCCTGGCAATCTCGATTCCAGCTTGTTCTTCTTCCAGCCCAGTGTTTCTCATGATGTACTCTGCATATAAATTAAATAAGCAGGGTGACAGTATACGGCCTTGACGTACTCCTTTTCCTATTTGGAACCAGTCTGTTGTTCCATGTCCAGTTCTAATTATTGCTTCTTGACCTACACACAGGTTTCTTAAGAGCAGGTCAAGTGGTCTGGTATTCCCATCTCTTTCAGAATTTTCCACAGTTTATTGTGATCCACATGGTCAAAGCCTTTGTCATAGTTAATAAAGCAAAAATAGATGTTTTTCTGGAACTCTATTGCTTTTTCCATGATCCAGCAGATACTGGCAATTTGATCTCTGGTTCCTCTGCCTTTTCTAAAACCATCTTGAACATCTGGAAGTTCACAATTCACATATTATTGAAACCTGGCTTGGAGAATTTTGAGCATTTCTTTACTAGTGTGTGAGATGAGTACAATGGTGTGGTAGTTTGAGCATTCTTTGGCATTGCCTTTCTTTGAGACTGGAATGAAAATTGACTTTTTCCAGTCCTGTGGCCACTGCTGGGTTTTCCAAATTTGCTGGCATATTGAATGCAGCATTTTCACAGCATCATCTTTCAGGATTTGAAATAGTTTAACTGGAATTCCATCTCCTGCACTAGCTTTGTTCATAGGGATGCTTTCCAAGGCCCACTTGACTTCACATTCCAGGATGTCTGGCTCTAAGTGAGTGATCACACCATGCTGATTATCTGGGTCGTGAAGATCTTTTTATACAGTTCTTCTGTGTATTCTTTCCACCTCTTGTTAATATCTTCTGCTTCTGTTAGATCCATACCATTTCTGTCCTTTATTGAGCCTATCTTTGCATGAAATGTTCCCTTGGTATCTCTAATTTTCTTGAAATCCATTACTCAGTGCAATTACCATATTTATGATAGTTTTTAATGTTATTTAATCCTTCCCCACTGTCATTATGGTAATATATGATAACAATGTGTTTGATTATTTTCTTTTATCTGAGCCATATTTCCTTCCAAGACTCTGCCACATCCTTACCTTTTAAAAACTGGACATAAAATTGCAATGAGACTCCATTGACTATGTGTGATTGGAAGTAATACTACAGAACAACATTTACAATCAATATTAGATTTAATTTGGCTTTTATATGTATATTCTTGATTTACTCTGAATTATGATGGGCTTCTTTTATGAGTCATCTTGGGTACTGTCTCAGCTTCCTCTTGATCTTTGCAATGCAGTAAACTGGAAAGCACTGTATTACTTAATGCTATCAGCATGTGTTTGGCTCTTAGAGTCTCTGAAGTGAAGTGAAGTTGCTCAGTCGTGTCCGACTCTTTGCGACCCCGTGGACTGTAGCTCACCAGGCATGGGATTCTCTAGGCAAGAATACTGGAATGGGTTACCATTTCCTTCTACAGGGGATCTTCCCAAAGCAGGGATCGAACCCAGGTCTCCCTCATCGGAGGCAGATGCTTTAACCTCTGAGCCACCAGGGAAACCCCTTAGAGTCTCTACTTTTATTAAAGGCTAGGGTGATAATTATACAGGCTACAACTTAGGTATTTTTTTTTTAGAACCAGGACCTGTGTGTGAACAAGCTGCTTTCTTTTTCTGACCTCGTTACCATGAGGGAAAATAAGCTTTCTCCTTCACACAGATGCCATGTCAGCTAAGGGAAGAAGGAGCTAGGAGAAGCCAGTAACTGAGCTATCAGGGAAGCAGATAGGTATTTTTATTTATTTATTTATTTTTTTAATACTTTATTCTACGTTACAATACTGTATTTGTTTTGCCATACATTGACATAAATCAGCCCCAGGTGTACACGATCTTCCAATGTCAAAGCCCCCTCCCACCTCCGACCCCATATCATCTCCCTGGATCATTCCGTGCACCAGCCCCAAGCATCTTGTATCCTGTATTGAACATAGACTGGCACTTCGTTTCTTACATGATAGTATACATGCTTCAATGCCATTCTCCCAAATCATCCTACCCTCTCCCTCTCCCTCAGAGTCCAAAAGTCCGTTCTATACCTCTGTGTCTCTTTTGTTGTCTCACATACAGGGTCATCATTACTATCTTTCTAAATTCCATATATATGTGTCAGTATACTGTATTGGTGTCTTTCTTTCTGGCTTACTTCACTCTGTATAATCGGCTCCAGTTTCATCCATCTCATTAGGACTGAGTCAAATTTATTCTTTTTAAGGGCTGAGTAATACTCCATTGTGTATATGTACCACAGCTTTCTTATCCATTCATCTGCTGATGGACATCTAGGTTGCTTCCATGTCCTGGCTATTATAGACAGTGCTGCAATGAACATTGGGGTACATGTGTCTCTTTCAATTCTGGTTTCCTCAGTGTGTATGCCCAGCAGGGGGATTGCTGGGTCATAAGGCAGTTCTATTTGCAATTTTTAAGGAATCTCCACACTGTTTTCCATAGTGGCTGTACTAGTTTGCATTCCCACCAGCAGTGTAAGAGGGTTCCCTTTTCTCCACATCCTCTCCAGCATTTATTGCTTGTAGACTTTTGGAGCGCAGCCATTCTGACTGGTGTGAAATGGTACCTCATTGTGGTTTTGATTTGCATTTCTCTGATAATGAGTGATGTTGAGCATCTTTTCATGTGTTTGTTAGCCATCCGTATGTCTTCTTTGGAGAAATGCCTATTTAGTTCTTTGGCCCATTTTTTGATTGGATCATTTATTTTTCTGGAGTTGAGCTGCATAAGTTGCTTGTATATCTTTGAGATTAGTTGTTTGTCAGTTGTTTCATTTGCTATTGTTTTCTTCCATTCAGAAGGCTGTCTTTTCACCTTGCTTATAGTTTCCTTTGTTGTGCAGAAGCTTTTAATTTTAATTAGATCCCATTTGTTTATTTTTGCTTTTATTTCCAGTATACTGGCAGGTGGATCATAGAGGATCCTGCTGTGATTTATGTCAGAGAGTGTTTTGCCTATGTTCTCCTCTAGGAGTTTTATAGTTCTGGTCTTACATTTAGATCTTTAATCCATTTTGAGTTTATTTTTGTGTGTGGTGTTAGAAAGAGATCTAGTTTCATTCTTTTACAAGTGGTTGACCAGTTTTCCCAGCACCACCTGTTAAAGAGACTGTCTTTATTCCATTGTATATTCTTGCCTCCTTTGTTGAAGATAAGGTGTCCATAGGTGTGTGGATTTATCTCAGGGTTTTCTATTTTGTTCCATTGATGTATATTTCTGTCTTTGTGCCAGTACCATGCCGTCTTAATGACTGTGGCTTTGTAGTAGAGCCTGAAGTCAGGCAAGTTGATTCCTCCAGTTCCATTCTTCTTTCTCAAGATTGCTTTGGCTATTCGAGGTTTTTTGTATTTCCATACAAATCTTGAGATTATTTGATCTAGTTCTGAGAAAAATACTGCTGGTAGCTTGATAGGAATTGTATTGAATCTGTAGATTGCTTTGGGTAGTATACTCATTTTCACTATATTGACTCTTCCGATCCATGAACCTGGTATATTTCTCCATCTATTAGTGTCCTCTTTGATTTCTTTCATCAGTGTTTTATAGTTTTTGATATATAGGTCTTTAGTCTCTTTAGGTAGGTATATTCCTAAGTATTTTATTCTTTTTGTTGCAATGGTGAATGGTTCCTTAACTTCTTTTTCTACTTTCTCATTATTAGTGTATAGGAATGCAAGGGATTTCTGAGTGTTGATTTTATATCCTGCAACTTTACTATATTCATTGATTAGCTCTAGTAGTTTTCTGGTTGAGTCTTTAAGATTTTCTATGTAGAGGATCATGTCATCTGCAAACAGTGAGAGTTTTGCTTCTTCTTTTCCAATTTGGATTCCTTTTATTTCTTTTTCTGCTCTGATTGCTGTGGCCAAAACTTCCAGAACTATATTGAATAGCACTGGTGAAAGTGGGCACCCTTGTCTTGTTCCTGACTTTAGGGGAAAAGCTTTCAATTTTTCACCATTGAGGATAATGTTAGCTGTGGGTTTGTCATATATAGCTTTTATTATGTTGAGGTACGTTCCTTCTATTCCTGCTTTCTGGAGAGTTTTTATCATAAATGGATGTTGAATTTTGTCAAAGGCCTTCTCTGCATCTATTGAGATAATCATATTATTTTTATTTTTCAATTTGTTAATGTGGTGAATTACATTGATTGATTTGCGGATATTGAAGAATCCTTGCATTCCTGGGATAAAGCCCACTTGGTCATGGTGTATGATCTTTTTAATGTGTTGCTTGATTCTGATTGCTAGGATTTTGTTAAAGATTTTTGCATCTACATTCATCAGTGATATTGGCCTGTAGTTTTCTTTTTTTGTGGTGTCTTTGTCAGGTTTTGGTATTAGGGTGATGGTGGCCTCATAGAATGAGTTTGGAAGTTTACCTTCCTCTGCAATTTTCTGGAATAGTTTCAGTAAGATAGGTGTTAGCTCTTCTCGAAATTTTTGGTAGAATTCAGCTGTGAAGCTGTCTGGACCTGGGTTTTTTTTTGCCGGAAGATTTCTGATTACAGTTTCAATTTCCATGCTTGTGATGGGTCTGTTAAGATTTTCTATTTCTTCCTGGTTCAGTTTTGGAAAGTTGTACTTTTCTAAGAATTTGTCCATTTCTTCCAAGTTGTCCATTTTATTGGCATATAATTGCTGATAGTAGTCTCTTATGATTCTTTGTATTTCTGTGTTGTCTGTCGTGATCTCTCCATTTTCATTTCTAATTTTATTGATTTGATTTTTTTCTCTTTGTTTCTTGATGAGTCTGGCTAATGGTTTGTCAATTTTATTTATCCTTTCAAAGAACCAGCTTTTTGCTTTGTTGATTTTTGCTATGGTCTCTTTTGTTTCTTTTGCATTTATTTCTGCCCTAAATTTTAGGATTTCTTTCCTTCTACTAACTCTGGGGTTCTCTATTTCTTCCTTTTCTAGTTGCTTTAGATGTAGAGTTAGGTTATTTATTTGACTTTTTCTTGTTTCTTGAGGTATGCCTGTATTGCTATGAACTTTCCTCTTAGGACTGCTTTTATAGTGTCCCACAGGTTCTGTGTAGTTGTGTTTTCATTTTCATGCGTTTTGATGCATAATTTGATTTCTTTTTGATTTCTTCTGTGATTTGTTGATTATTCAGAAGGGTGTTGTTCAGCCTCCAAATGTTGGAATTTTTAATAGTTTTTCTCCTGTAATTGAGATCTAACCTTAGTGCATTATGGTCAGAGAAGATGCTTGGAATAATTTCAATTTTTTTGAATTTATCAAGGTTAGATTTATGACCCAGGATGTGATCTATCCTGGAAAAGGTTCCGTGTGCACTTGAGAAAAAAGTGAAATTCATTGTTTTGGGGTGAAATGTCCTATAGATATCAATTAGGTCTAACTGGTCTATTGTATCATTTAAAGTTTGCGTTTCTTTGTTAATTTTCTGCTTAGTTGATCTGTCCATAGGTGTGAGTGAGGTATTAATGTCTCCCACTATTATTGTGTTATTATTAATTTCCCCTTTCATGCTTGTTAGCAATTGTCTTACATATTGTGGTGCTCCTATGTTGGGTGCATATATATTTATAATTGTTATATCTTCTTCTTGGATTGATCCTTTAATCATTATGTAGTGGCCTTCTTTGTCCCTTTTCACAGCCTTTGTTTTAAAGTCTATTTTATCGGATATGAGTATTGCTACTCCTGCTTTCTTTTGGTCTTTATTTGCATGGAATATCTTTTTATGCCCTTCACTTTCAGTCTGTATGTGTCCGTTGTTTTGAGGTGGGTCTCTTGTAAGCAGCATATATAGGGATCTTGTTTTTGTATCCATTCAGCCAGTCTTTGCCTTTTGGTTGGGGCATTCAACCCATTTACATTTAAGGTAATTATTGAGAAGTATGCTCCTGTTGCCATTTACTTTATTGTTTTGGGTTCAGGTTTATACGCCCTTTTTGTGTTTCCTGTCTAAAGTCTATCCTTTAGTATTTGTTGGAGAGCTGGTTTGGTGGTGCTGAATTCTCTCAGCATTTGCTTGACTGTAAAGCTTTTGATTTCTCCTTCATATTTGAATGAGATCCTTGCTGGGTACAGTAGTCTTGGCTGAAGGTTATTATCTTTCATCACTTTAAGTATGTCTTGCCATTCCCTCCTGGCCTGAAGAGTTTCTATTGAAAGATCTGCAGTTATTCTTATGGGGATCCCCTTGTGTGTTATTTGTTGTTTTTCCCTTGCTGCTTTTAATATTTGTTCTTTGTGTTTGGTCTTTGTTAGTTTGATTAATATATGTTTTGGGCTGTTTCGCCTTGGGTTTATCCTGTTTGGCACTCTCTGGGTTTCTTGGACTTGGGTGATTATTTCCTTCCCCATTTTAGGGAAGTTTTCAACTATTATCTCCTCAAGTATTTTCTCATGATCTTTCTTGTTGTCTTCTTCTTCTGGGACTCCTATAATTCGAATGTTGGAACTTTTCATATTGTCTTGGAGGTCTCTGAGGTTGTCCTCATTTCTTTTAATTCGTTTTTCTTTTTTTCCTGGCTGATTCATTTATTTCTACCATTCTATCTTCTATTTCACTAATCCTATCTTCTGCCTCCAATATTCTACTATTTGTTGCCTCCAGAGTGTTTCTGATGTCATTTATTGCCTTATTCATTAAATGTTGACTCTTTTTATTTCTTCTAGGTCCTTGTTAAACGGAAGCAGATAGGTATGTTTTTAATGTATTAAAAAATATTCTATACAGAACAGAACTTCCTCAGAAGTCAACGTTCTCTGCTGGGGCTGGGACAGTAGAAAATGGGTTCTTAAACTTACAGTTGAAGGTATGCATCCCATCTGCTTTCTCAGTTGGCATTAAATCTCGGTCTCTTTGAGAGACATGTTCTTTCTTCATGGCTTCTCCCAGCTCCTTCTTCCCTTAGCTGACATGGCATCTGTGTGAAGGAGAAAGCTAATATTCCCTCATAGTCATGAGGGCAGAAAAGAGGCAGCTTGCTCACACACAGGTTGTGGTTCTGTCCACTGGGTCCTGTCTACCCTCCTTAGAGTTGACTTTGGTCTTCCAGTTGCTGGACAGTTGTTGGCATCCTCCATTGATGCAGGGCTGGTGAGGCGTGTGAGCTGTCTCCTTTGGCATCCTCCATTGACGCAGGGCTAGTGAAGCCTGTGAGCTGTCTCCTCAGCATGCTTGAACCCCGTGGTCCTACTTTGCTGACTTGGCCCCCTTGTTGTCTCACTGTCACAGTAGACCTTCAAGACTCTGCCACATCCTTCCTCCAGAAACTGTTCAGTTCATAAGAACTGCTGTGATGCCAGGGAGGCACTCTGACCCTAGATGTAGCAGCCTCCCTGGCAGCCCCCTCTGAGTTCAGCTTTCCTCTCCCTTCCATGCACCTCAGGGAGATTCTGGGGAGACTTCTTTATCATGTGGGGGCTGAGGGACACTCAGAGAATCATCATGACCTCTTTTGCCATTCCCTTTCTCCAGAAGTTTCCCTATATGTGTGCCAAGACACACTCTGAGGCTGTGTCCTCAAAGATTTGTAATCATCCCTTCTTTCTGTTTGAGGCTTCTGCTCTTTGGTCGGGCTTCTCTGGTGGCTCAGTGGTAAAGAACTTGCCTGCCAATGCAGGAGACATGTGTTCAATCCCTGGGTTGGGAAGATCCCTGGAGAAGGAAATGGCAACTCACTCCAGTATTCTTGACCAGAGAATTCCAAGGACAGGGAAGCCTGGTGGCCTCAGTCCACAGTGTCACAAGGAGTGGGACACCACTGAGCATGCACACACACACGAATGATGAAAGGTTTTCCATGGCTGTGGAGGGGGAGATGGGAAGCAGTACTTTCACTGAGCAAAAACGAAAAAGAAAAATTAAGAGGTATTTGACACTTCAAAGAATATTGTTTCATCAAAATACCTTCCCTATTTTTCTGAACTTCACAGCTTCATTTTTTCCCATCCTTGAAATAATGTTTAAAAAATATTTTCCCTTTTAACTGATGAGTAGGTTGTGAGTTTCTAGGCTACCTTTATTCTTTTCTTAGTAAATTTTAATAGTTAAAATAATTTTGTTATTTTGATCAATCTAAATAGTGTTATTTAAATGAATTAGCAACATAACAGATAGCTACAATAGCTAAGCCATACAGTAGTGTATATCCAGCAACAAGTTTTCATTATTCAACCCAACAATTATGTGCATTAATAGGCCTCTGGCCAGTTCATGGTCTCCATGACAATAAAACACAGCAGGTCAGAAATTTTTAGGAACCAGGCTCAGATTAAAGTCTATGTCCATCCAGACTTTATGTCTATGTCTACATCCTCCTGGTTCTGAGACCCAGGAAACTCCAGGTGTGGAATGAACCAACCAAATTCAATAAATTAGAGAGCAGCAAGGAATGTATAGGGAAGGGTTAGTCTCTACTCTACTGTCTTGTTGATGCCCATCAGTTGTTCTTCATTTTTCACAGTTTACCTTTACAGACCTGGGGAGTATATACAAGATAAGGCAGGATGTGAATTTGACCAGGTGTGCATGTTTATCACAAAGCTTAAAGAAAAATCTCCATTATACATACATAGTGCATCATAAATCAGCCAGCAAATGCTAACTAGTGCCACTCTGTGCCATACATCATTATGGGCTCTTTGGCATTAGAGAGTATTTAGAGCATGGTCACTGTTTTAAAGAGCCAGGGTCTTTTGAAAAGATCGTGCATTCATTCATTCATTCAGCAAATGTTTATTGAGTTCATCCTTTGTGCCAAGCACTATGATATGTAGGCCTAAGGCAGAAACAAAATAGATATGAACCCTGCTTCCACAGAGCTTATAATCAAGTGATATTGACACCTCTAAGTGAATTTGACTATGTTCAAATATCCCTGTGTATGTGTGTATGAGTTAATCACTCAGTCATTTCTGACTCTTTGCGAACCCATGGACTGTAGCCTGCCAGGCTCCTCTGTTCATAGGGTTCTCTAAGCAAAAATACTAGAGTGGGCTGTCATGCCATCCTCCAAGGAATCTTCCTGATTCAGGGATAGAACTTGTGTCTCCTGCATTGCAGGCAGATTCTTTGCCCTTTGTGCTATTGGGGAAGCCCCCAAATATCCCTAATTCTAGCCAAAAGGAGGGAAGACTGTTGCAGCCCAGCCACAAATGATGTTCTTAAAGTAGAAGGCAAGGTGTAAGATTGTAATAATTTTTCCAGCAAGTCTGTATGATTATACACATTGCTATAAATGTACCTGGTAGAATAACTTGATGGAGGGAAAGTGTCTCCTAAGTTCACACCAGAGACAGATGTATGGTTAAGCTAGTGAAACTCAGGCCTCAATACCTTTCAATTCACAGGATTTTCCTAGGTCCTGGGCCTAGTTTTACATGTATATAACTAAAAAAAGCTGTATATTCTTCAGATTCTGCAAGCCTGGATCTACTTCTATCTGGTGTGGGTCCCAGGTATTCATGAAGAAAGTGAGGCTTGACATAGATCTTGAAAGAAAACTAAGCTATGCATATGCCCCAAAAGAATGGGAGTCCATTCAGGATGAGGAGTACTATAGAGAAAGTGTATAGGGTGAACTGGAGGGCAGTGAGTTGGTTAATTAATGGGCAGTATAATTGCTAAATATAGGGATCCAATTACTAACTCAACTAAGGTGTCTTCAGGGACCAATGTTGTCGTTTAGTTTCTTTGGGATGTAAGCAATGGAGTGCCACTCAGGTTAACTCAAGCAACGGGGGGTTTACTTTAATGGAATGTCATGGTCTGGAGTAGGTAGGCTGAAGTTGGAGGGTGGATCACTATCCAGAGAATCAACTGTTGAAATAAATGAAAGCCTTGCTAGTCTTCTACCATCTCTGGATCTAGCTATTTTCTACCTGTTTGATTGTGTTTCCATTTTCAACTGCCGAGTCTTTTTCTCTCCTGTCAATATAACTTCTTAACTTTATAATTTTTGCTTACTTACCATATCTGCTTCCTCCTGGTGCTGGTCTTGCTGCTAACTTCCTTATTTTCTCAACATTTCCAAACTCAGATTCTCAAGAGAGCAAATATCTGCTCTGTCAATTCACTGTTCCTTGACTGGCAAGGCAATGTCTTAGGTTTTATGCCTTGTCCAACCGAGTATGATATATATATAATCCTTGTACAAAATATGGTGTGGATGCCCCTTCAGTGGTATTGTGTGCTGAAGAACTTCCCTTACAAGGGTCTGCAGGTCAGATGGTATAAAGAATGGCATGTCCAACGTAGCTGAAATATTGGGTTGGCCAAAAGTTTGTTCAGGCTTTTCCATAACATCTTATGGAAGAAGCCAATAGACTTTTTGATTGATCCAGTAGTAATAGCTAGTACTACCTAAGAGCTTACTTTGTGTCATTGTGTTAGGCTCTGTTCTAAGGACTTCCCATAAATTCTCCCTTTTAATCCTACTGATAACATTATGGGCTAGAAATACTACTGTTCCCATTTAACTGAGGAAACTCAGTTCAGTCAGTTCAGTTCAGTTGCTCAGTCGTGTCCAACTCTTTGCAACCCCATGAATCGCAGCACGCCAGGCCTCCCTGCCCATCACCAACTCCCAGAGTTTACCCAAACTCACGTCCATCGAGTTGGTGATGCCCTCCTGCCATCTCATCCTCTGTCATCCCCTTCTTCTCCTGCCCCCAATCTCTCCCAGCATCAGGGTCTTTTCCAGTGAATCATCTCTTTGCATGAGGTGGCCAAAGTACTGGAGTTTCAGCTTCAGCATCAGTCCTTCCAACTGAGGAAACTAATGCCCTGCATAATCAAGTAACTTGCTCAAGGTCACACAGCTAATAACTAGTGGAACCAGGATTCTAACCAGGTTTTTTTTTTTTTAATATAATGAATTTTTTTAAATTGAGGTGTAGCTGATTTACAATGTTGTGCCAATCTCTGCTGTACAGCAAAGTGTCAGCTATTTTAAAGCTTTTTAAAGCTATTTTTTACCATTATGGAAAGCTATTTTTTCCATTATGGTTTATTACAGGATATTGAATATAGTCCCCTGTGCTATATATATTAGGACCTTGTTGTTTAACCATTCTAAATGTAATAGCTCACATCTACCAACCCCAGACTCCCTGTCCACCCCTCTACCTTTCTCTCTCTACTTTGGCAACCAAAATTCTGTTTTCTATGTCTATGAGTCTGTTTCTGTTGTATAATTCACTTTTTTTCCACACCATAGGTGGAATGTGGGGATTTATGCAGGTTGAGTTATAGCAGAGACTAGAGACACAGAAATCAGTTAGAAAATGAAAGATTGCAGTGGCCCTATGGATAGGTAATTGAAGAGGAACTAAGAAAGATGCAGTGTGGGAAGAAAGGATTTCTCAAATACATTAAAAATAAACAACAAAAAGCATTTACATTTGGTGATAAGTTTGAATTGGAATCTTGAAATAAGTATTTGAGTAAAATGTCCTCCTAGTAAAAAACAACTATTTATTTTTGTTTTGTTTGGAAAAAGAGATTTAAATTTTCCTAGCAGTGGAAAACTGACTAATTGGCTATTTGAAAGTATGGTATCCAAAGATTTTATCAACTGCTATGGGAGAAACGATTATACTCTTCTCACAGAGAAGTAGTATGCAGTCAAAATTTGTCTGCCCCAAAATATTCCCCATAAAAGGCTGGCCAGGCTTTTAGGGTATTGAGAAACTCCTGTACTTCATTTATATAATGCAGGCCAGATTTCTGAAGGGACAACTTTCACCCTTAATTTTTCCCTTTATTGGTAGCATGAAGTAAAATTTCTGGGATGAGGTACAACTTCAGTGTATTTCAACTTCTCAGAGTCTCATGAGGAGACAGCTGTGAAACAGATGAGCCAGGCACTGCAACAGGAGTGGGAGGGAGTAGATAGTATTCTGAGAGCCGGAGACTGGAGGAACTATTGCTAGGTGTAGTCTGGAATGCTCCTCTCAGAAGGGATTAACATTTAGCTTTCCTTCCTGTACGAGGTTTTTGGCTACCAACGATCAGTTTGTAACCCGCCAAATTGTGGCAAGGTCTTAGACTTCTTTGAGGTGGGTAGCTGTTCTGTCTCTCTCACTGCTGCCCAGCTCTAACTCATTCTGAGTCCCCAAACAAAACACTCGTAATTGCAAACTGTACTTGTGCTTTTCTGACTCTTGTACAGAAAGCCTCTCTGTTCAAGCTTTTCTCTTCCTCCTCTACCAGTTCACCCAAACTCATATCCATCGAGTCGGTGATGCCATCCAGCCATCTCATCCTCTGTCGTCCTCTTCTCCTCCTGCCCCCAATCCCTCCCAACATTAGGATCTTTTCCAATGAATCAATCTTCGCATGAGGTGGCCAAAGTATTGGAGTTTCAGAAGTAGCATCAGTCCTTCTAAAGAACACCCAGGGCTGGTCTCCTTTAGAATGGACTGGTTGGATCTCCTTGCAGTCCAAGGGACTTTCAAGAGTCTTCTCCAACACCACAGTTCAGAAGCATCAATTCTTTGGAGCTCAGCTTTCTTCACAGTCCAACTCTCACATCCATACATGACCACTGGAAAAACCATAGCCTTAACTAGACGGACCTTTGTTGGAAAAGTAATGTCTCTGCTTTTGAATATGCTGTCTAGGTTGGTCATAACTTTCCTTCCAAGGAGTAAGCGTCTTTTAATTTCATGGCTGCAGTCACCATCTGCAGTGATTTTGGAGGCCCCAAAATTAAAGTCTGACACTGTTTCCATTGTTTACCCATCTATTTCCCATGAAGTGATGGGACCAGATGCCATGATTTTAATTTTCTGAATGTTGAGCTTTAAACCAACTTTTCCACTCTCTTCTTTCACTTTCATCAACAGGCTTTTTAGTTCCTCTTCATTTTCTGCCATAAGGGTGGTATCATCTGCATATCTGAGATTACTGATGTTTCCCCCAGCAATCTTGATTACAGCTTGTGTTTCTTCCAGCCCAGCATTTCTCATGATGTCTTCTGCATATAAGTTAAATGAGCATGGTGACAATATACAGCCTTGACGTACTCTTTTTCCTGTTTGGAACCAGTTTGTTGTTCCATGTCCAGTTCTAACTGTTGCTTCCTGACCTACATATAGGTTTCTCAAGAGGCAGGTCAGGTGGTCTGGTATTCCCATCTCTTTCAGAATTTTCTAGTTTATTGTGATCCACACAGTCAAAAGCTTTGGCATACTCAATGAAGCATAAATAGATGTTTTTCTGGAACTCTCTTGCTTTTTCGATGATCCAGAGGATGGTGTTGGCAATTTGATCTCTGGTTCCACTGCCTTTTCTAAAAAACAGCTTGAACATCTGGAAGTTCATGGTTCACGTATTGCTGAAGCCAGGCTTGAAGAATTTTGAGCATTACTTTACTAGCATGTGAGATGAGTGCAATGGTGTGGTAGTTTGAGTATTCTTTGTTAGCCTTTATAATATGCTAAGTACTTTGCATTGAAATTTTGAAGACAACTGATCAGACTATATACCTCAGTTGTTCAGGAGTAAGCAGTGGATGGGGAGGAGTTACTGAGTTGATGTGAAATGAGCAGAGGGAACTCTAGTAACATGCTAAAGAGTAGTCTTGCCCTGTGGTGTGGCTGGGTCATTCTGGAAGACTAACACAATTTTCACTAGACAGAGGCAGGGTAGCTCCAGGAACACAGGCATCAGGCATTCTCAGGCAAACCATAAGCAGCCAAGGGCCACCAACAAGCCACGGCAGCTGACCAAACAACTGGATGTGTGCATGTGTCTGGGTGACCGCTTATAAATCAATCTTTTTACCACAGTTGCCACAAGAGATTAATTTGATCCAAGAGTCAAACTCAAAATGAAGGTCAAGCTCACACACACACACACACACACACACACACACACAGTCTTCTCTACTTTAACTGGAATCTTTTAAAAATCTTATAATAAGGCTGAGTAAAAGAACTGCTTTAACTGAAATCTTGCATTTAATATTCAGAGAGAGCACCAGCTTTGCTACTGTACAAGCTTCACTGTACATATTTTTCAATTTGAGAAGAACACACAGAGCTATAAGCTTAGCTGAAACAAGGAGAAAAGGACTTATTTTGAGCTGGGACGTCTTTGGCAGCATTAAGGACAGTACCTTCATGGCAGTAAGAACTAAGATGTCTTAAAGAGGCCCATTAGCACTTATACATTCTACACTCTCCCAAAAGACTCTTGCATTGATGTGAATGAAAGTCAATGTGTTAAAGGAGTAAAGCATTAAGTGGAATTAAACATAAAAGAGTTTGTCATTGCCTGACATTGGCATTAAATAGAATTAAATGTAAAAGTTGGTTAAGCATTGCCTGACATTACATGTTTCTATCATTTCTCCCTTCCAGCCAAGATAATTTCCTTTAAAGCATTGCTTCTCAATATAGATTAAGAAGGTTTATCCCTAGCTAAGGGGATTCTAGTAGCTCAGTCATTAAAGAATCTGCCTGCAGTGCAGGAGACCTGGGTTCGATCCTTGGATTGGGAAGATCCCCTGGAGAAGGGAATGGCAACCCATTTCAGTATTCTTGCCTGGAAAAACCTATGGACAGAGGAACCTGGTGGGCTACAGTCCATAGGGTTGCAAGAGTCAGACATGACTTAGTGACTAAACCATCAAGGGGATTCCAGACATCCATAGCAGGAGTGAAGAAGATTATTTTCAACAGGACACTCTGCTGAACAGAGCTTCCCAATCTACACATAAGGGCAGCCTCCTTCACTACCAGCTAAACTTAAAGAAGTGAAAATGAAAGTCACTCAGTCATGTCTGACTCTTTGCAACCCAGGCAAGAATACTGGAGTGGGTAGCCTTTCCCTTCTCCAGGGGATCTTCCCAACCCAGGGATTGAACCCAGGTCTCCCACATTGCAGGCAGATTCTTTACCAGCTGAGCCACAAAGAAAGCCCAAGAATACTGGAATGGGTAGCCTATCACTTCTCCAGCAGATCTTCCCAACACAGGAGTCGAACTGGGGTCTCTTGCATCGCAGGTGGATTCTTTACTAACTGACTGTCAAACTTAACTTGCCTAATATCTGCTTGATAGAGTATCCCACATGACTACAGCCCTACTCAGAAACTGTCAGATCCCATACACCAGTTCTATACCCATTCACAGCTTCTGCTTTTTTAGCTGCTAACTGTTCACACCTTTACGTTCAGAGGCTCACCCAAAGGCAGAGCCAAAGCAGTGACGAATTATGGTTATGGAGTAGGAAAGCCCAAACTCCTTGTTGAGAGATGGGATAAGCTCTGAAGTGTAATTTATATTCCAGAGTTTCTCAAAGGTTCATATGGAAACTGGAATTACTTAAAATCTCATCACAGCATGGCTCCTTCTTCTCTGAACTACTTCTCCACTCCTTTACTGTTTCTCCTGCAGGTACATCCTTAGTAAATCACATGCACACAAGTCCTTGGCTTAGGATCTGCTTCTAGGAGTACTCAGCCCAAGACAGTCCTTAATGCTCATTCATTCAGTCATTCAAAGAAGTGCAGTGTCTAAGTGCTTTCATCCCAGTCCAATGAGTTAGAATGATATAGAGTTGGGTGAAACATAACCATGGACATTCAGAACTATTATATGGGACATATAGAGACCACACATTTATACACCAAAAAGAAACTTAAAATATGAAAATAGCATCATACCTGATAAAGTGATTTCTACCTAGTAGGTTCTTATGTGTGCCAAAGATTTGCTTAGTCCTTTTAATGTTGTCCATTGAGGAGAGCTAATTATTTTCTTATGTTCACACAAACTTTTTGGAGACCCTTCTATGAATCAGAGAGTGATAAAGTGACACACTCATAAGTACAATATAATGATATAATCTCAAATTATGTATGATCTCAAGTCATACAATGTATATAATTATATAATAAATAATTTTAAATAATGTGTACAAGGCTATGAAAAAATGGTGGAAGAAATGATAGTTTTCCAAGAAAATGAAAAACTGGATCTTGGAGGAAAAATAGAATTGATTCTGGGCAGAAGTAGAAGCATTTTAGAAACAGTATAACAAACTCCATAGTAATTAGGTGTGAAAAAGCATTGTCAGATCTCTAGAAGAGTGAGTGGTTTACAAAATTGAATCAAAGGTCACAAGAAGAGGAAAGGCAGGAGAAAAACCCAGAGATGCAGTTTGGAATCACTCAGTGGTACACCTTAGGTACTTTAGAACTTTATCCTATAGCTATGGGGAACCTTCAAAGATATTTAGAATTTGCCAAGGTTTGCCTTAGAAACAATATGAAGAATGTGTTAGAGAAAACAAAAACTCTAGTCAGAAATACTAGTTAGTTAAAAGGCTGTTACTAGTTTAAATCAGTTATAATTTCCAATGTCCAACTTTTTAATTTTTAATTGGAAGATAATTGCTTTACAATGTTGTGTTGGTTTCTTCCATACAACAATACAAATCAGTCATAATTATATTTATTTCCCTCCATCTTGAGCCTCCCTCACCCCTCCCATCCCACCCCCTCTAGGTCATCACAGGACACCAAGCTGGGATCCCTGTGTTTTATAGCAGCCCACTAGGTTACAATGGAGTATTACTCAGCCATGAAAAGGAATGAATTTGAGTCAGTTGTAGTGAGGTGGATGAACCTAGAGCCTAATTTTAAAGAATAAAGTAAGTCAGAAAGAGAAAATCAAATATCCAACAATTTTTAACCCAATGAAAATGTGAATTTCATGTATTCCAAGTTGATACACTAACCAAGAAGAATGAGGATGAGAATTTGAACAATGACACAAAGACTGGAAAGAAAGGGTAAAATAAAAGAGAAGCATAGGAGAGAAATTGGCATGAAAGGCAAGGGCAGAGTAAGCCACATAATTAGGTGTGAGAGTGAAGCAAAATTTTCTAATGCAAATGATAGAGTGAATTGTCGAAAATATCTGTAAGAGAGATAAGGTCCACCAGAGGAGTAGTTTAGAGAGTGGCATAGGGAACCATATCATGCTTCAGAATTCTTGGCTCTTCACGTATTATTTACTTTGCAGTAAAAAGTTTCTTTTCCTGCTACTTGACACTAGACAGGCATGTGGTACCCAAATTCCTAAAGTTGGTATTATTGTTCAGTCACTCAGTCATGTCTGACTCTTTGAGACCCCATGGGCTGTAGCACGCCAGGCCTCCCTGTCCTTCACAGACCCCTGGAGCTTACTCAGGTTCATGTCCATTGAGATGCCATCCAACTATCTCATCCTTTATGATCTCCTTCTCCTCCTGCCCTTAATCTTGCCCGGCATCAGGGTGTTTTCTAATGATTCAGTTCTTCACATCAGGTGGCCAGAGTATTGGAGCTTCAGCTTTAGCATCAGTCCTTCCAATGAATATTCAGGGTTGATTTCCTTTAGGATTGACTGATTTGATCTCCTTGCAGTTCAAGGGACTCTCAAGAGTCTTCTCCAATATCACAGTTCAAAAGCATCAATTCTTCGATGCTCAGCCTTCTTTATGGTTCAACTCTTCACATCTGTATATGACTGTTACATAGCTTTGACTGGGCAGACATTTGTTGGCAAAGTAATGTCTCTGCTTTTTAATATGCTGCCTATGTTGGTCATAGCTTTTCTTCCAAGGAGCAAGTGTCATTTAATTTTATTGCTTCAGTCACCATCTGCAATGATTTTGTAGCCAACCAATTATGCAACTCCAAGTGTATTTATTTAGTTAAAACAGGCCTTGAAAAGAGAGCGTAAGCAACATGACAGCAGGAAAAGAAAGCTAGTTGTCCTCTAGAGAAGGGACCCCATCTAACCAGATGGCTCTTTACCATATAAAGGGTCTTCTCATACAGGGGCTCACAGGAGATTCTGAAAGTCTCAGAGAATGAATAGGAAAGCCTATTTTGTTTTTCTTTTCTACTCTGACCTTAACTCTAATCACTCTTTCAGAACCACAATGTTTCTATAAAAGTGCCAACTAAACTTTTCCTGTTTGCACTGAAATAGATATTGGCCAACCCAACATAATTTTCTGTTGCAAGGAAGACGTGACATTTTATTGTCCTTCAAATAACACTGCTTTCCTAAAACAGAAATTATCTATTTGCTTAACGCAATCAAGAACTGGAGAATTACATGTCTGTCTGGACATCTTCTGTAATGTCACGCCACTTGGGATGGGTACACTATTTAAGATGATCTTAACTATACTTTTGAGAGAAAAAAGACTCTAGGAATCTGATAAAAAAGACTAAGGATACATTGAGTTAAATTTCTTTAACAATTTCTTATAAGAATTTCATTTCATTCTGCTAGTTCTTGTAAGAGAATTGCTAAGAAATATATAAAAAGGAAATACGTTTCAAGTATTTTTTATATATTTCAATTTGGTTGAATATGTATAGTTCAAAATTTTACTGCATCTAATGAATTTAAGCTAATATTTGGAGATGCTGTGGAGGGATGGGATGCAGGGCAAATACACAGCATTGTTCTTTCAGGCCCCAAATATATTTATTGACCATCACCTATGTGGCAAGCAGTGAGACACAGTGATATGCAAAACCAGGCATGGTTTCTGGTTTCATAAAACTTGTGGCCTAGAGATAACAACACACATTGAACAAATAATCAAACATATTACAAACACATATATTATGTATACACTTATTACAAACTACAATGAATTCTTGAAAAGAAAATAGTGGGTATCACGTAGTGGGGAACCAGTGCTGGCCAACAGGGTATTCTCTGAGGAAGTGATTTTCAGAGTTGAGACCAGAAGAACCAGAAGTAGTCAGCCAGGTGATGAAGGAATGAAAGAGCACTCCAGGTAGGGAAAACTTCAAGCACAAATGCCCTGAGGTAGCAGGGAGATGACCCTGTTTTGGGTGTTTGTAGATAGCTAGTGTGACCTGCAATGGCACCCCACTCCAGTACTCTTATCTGGAAAATCCCATGGATGGAGGAGCCTGGTGGGCTGCAGTCCACAGGGTCACCAAGAGTCAGACATGATTGAGAGACTTCCCTTTCACTTTTCACTTTCATGCATTGGAGAAGGAAATGGCGACCCACTCTAGTGTTCTTTCCTGGAGAATCCCAGGGATGGGAGGGCCTGGTGGGCTGCCGTCTGTGGGGTCGCAGAGTTGAACACGACTGAAGAGACTTAGCAGCAGCAGCAGCAATGTGACCTGAGCACACAGCAGCAAAAAAGTTCAAAAGACAGCTACAGTTACAGCTAGAGGCCAGATCAGACAGACAAGGTTAAGAACTTCGGTGTTACATATACAGTGCAAGTAAAATTGGAGACATCCAAGTAAGATGGATGGAAGGCATAAATGCAAATATCCTAGTTGTGATTCTGTATCATAGTCTTGCAAGAAGTTACCATAAGATGAGACTGGAGAAATGTGTATGGGTCGCTCTGGATTATGGCTTATGGTTGTTTATGAATCCACAATGATTTCAATAAAAATTTTGATGAAAAAAAAAAAGAACTTAGGTGTTTACCCTGAGAGCAACAGGAGGTCACTGAAAGCTGGAGATGGGCAGAATTAGATTTACCTACAAAGATCAGCCGAAGTTAATGACCTTTTATTCAGCATGTAGCAAATGCTCTAATAACTGCCCTAGGGCTCCCGAAATAATATTAGCCCTGGTTTCTGATCTCAAGTAATGTTTGATGTGGATGTGTGTGAAGAAAGAGAGGGTGGGTCAAAGCGCAGGAGGCAGCAAGACAGTCTAGTGGAGATAATATCTAAAACATCTTCATTTATGGAGTCAGAGCTGATGTGAGTTGATGTATGAATTGTGGTTCTGCTCTTCTTTGAAAATGTTCAGGGAAGTGTCATCTGACGAAAGGAATCATAATCAATAATTCTGTCCACTGAAACCCTCTGTCTGTTCACAGATAAGGCACCATACAAACAACTCTGCATCCAGCTCCACCTCTTTACCCCACCAGTGCTCCTCAGCCTTGATGTGGAGTGACCACCTGGAAAGGTGAGGTGTAGAACTGTCTGACTTGACAGCGTAGCTCTCCCCCATCGCTCTGCTCTGACTTGAGTACATGTTACAAAGGCAGAAGGTCTCTAAGAATTAAAATGCAGAGTAAGCACACATGCCTGATGAAGGAGGACTTTTCCCCAGAGGAGCTCTTGTTGTTTTTACAACTTCATTTACATTTCCTCTAACTGAGAACTTTCTGAGACTGGCTCCAGGCTGCTTTTGGAACTGACTAACTCTGTGTGGTGAACAGTCTTTTCTTAGTAAGAGCAGTCTCCCAGGAGAACTTTTAATTTTTTTAAAAAATTGAAGTATAGTTGATTTACATTGTCATATTATTTTCAGGTGTACAGTGCAGTGATTCAGTTATACGTATATATATGTATATATTTATTCTTTTCAGATTATTTTCTCCTATAGGTTATTATAAAATACTGAGTATGACAGTAGATCCTTGTGCTTAATTGCTCAGTAGTGTCTAACTGAGACCATTGGACCATAGCCTGCCAGGTTCCTTTGCCCATGGGATTTTTCAGGCACAAATACTGGAGCGGGTTCCCATTTTCCTTCTCCAGGGAATATTCCTAACCCAAGGAATCAAACCCATATCTCCTGTCTCTTGCCATTGTAGGTGGATTCTTTACCCGCTGAGTCATCAGGGAAGCCTTGGTTATCTCTTTTGTATGTAGTAGTATGTATATGTTAATCCCATCCTTCCAGAAATATTTTAAAGCTGAGTGACCCCTGTTTAATTTAGACACCAGAACTTGGCATGTTCACCATATGATTAACACACTCTTACTTGCTCTTTCGATTAGATCTGCTTTGTATAACGCATATATTTCAGTGAAAGAACATTGTAAAAAGCAGAACATTATGCCAAATGTGATGCATATTTAGTCAGATTAAATTTCAAGCATTAGTTTCCTCCCTTAAACATTTCCTTTCAATATTCCTCCTGCTAGTGACTATCGGGTTAATTGAACGGTCTTCTGTGTATTATCGCATTGTGTGATCGTTTCTGTTTTAATGAGAGAATGTAAAAAGTTTTCATTTATTTTCAACGACTATTCAAATAAGTTAAACTCTTCATTTTTAATGGAAAATCTGCATGTTCACCTTATTTCATTCCCTGGGTACAGCTAGGTACCATAACTCTAGTATAAGTTGTTGTAACAAATTAGGACATTCAAGCAGCTCAATTTCTTTAAATATTTGTTCTCCCATGGTTGAGGTAACTGAGAGATAATCACTTCTGTTCTTCAGGGCAAGATTTAAATGTGTTTTGAATAAATACTTTGCAATAATACCCAAAGGATAAGAAAAAGCTGGCTGCTTCTGGAACACACCTCAAAAATCACAAAGCCAGTAAAGTTTTTACTTGACTCACTTTTACGGTCCTCCATCCTTGCCTTAGATATCTGCATGTAATACACATATTCTGGGCAGTTTTACTATAAACACAGATCCCTTGGAAAATAAAAAGGGAAAAGAATCGAGATATCCAATTTCCATTTGGTAGGTTCATACTAATCCCATTTTCAATTTTTTAAAATAAATCTTACTGTACTTACCATTCTTGATATAAATAAGCCAAGCTCTCTATAGAAACTTTGGAAAATATAGAAAATTTAAAAAGAAAGGCAGCTTACTAAAATTTACTTTCACTACTCAAGAAAAGCCCACCATCATTTTAGTGGATTTCTTTCTCATTATTTCCCTTTGTACTTTCCTTAATTTTCTTTTACATACATGTGATAATATATATTCATTTTTGTATCTTATTTGCTTCATTTAACATAAAATAAACATTCCACAGATTATTTATAAATTATTTTAAAGTAATTTTGATATTTATATAATAGTCTATTAAAAGGATACACCATAGTTTATTTAATCATAATCTGTGATCAGATCTGGCACCATGATAAACAGAACTGCATCATTACCCAAAGACTAAAGCTTTTTAATATTTGTGATTGTTTTTACTAGAAGTATGCTTTAAGGAATAAATACTATCTAAATTTTTAAAATCTTGAAAGATGCCTATAGTCTGACTACTTTCCAAAGTATTAGTGATTGAAAATTTTATCAGCAATGTGTGAGTTTTTATTTTGCTTTACTCTAACTAGCACTGTACATTATCTTAAAACACACAAACACACAATATTTTGTTGGTTTAATAGGAAAAAAATTGTATTTCATGGCTCTTTTAATTGGTGCTCTTCCTTATATGTTTTTAGGGTATAGTATATACTGATTAGGGTTTTTTTTTAAGGCAAGATTATTTGACCATTTGATGTATGTTCAATTGAAATGGCTTTTCAGTTTGATTATTCTTCTGGATTACAATCTTGGGAACCAGAAAAATTACTCAGAATAAAGGCATTCATTTAGTATAATTAGATAATCTGGAAAGTTTTAGGTGATCCAAAATCTAAAATTATTTACATTGCTTTTATTTATAAAACATAGATGTAACTACCTCAAACAAGAATGTTTTGACGTCTAAGACATTATATTTCTTACTTATACCTTAATCTTTGCACCATAGAAAATGCATCCCTATCCACGCTTATTATATTTTTTCTTTCTATTCTAACAGATGATCAAAGAATGAAGTTGGACTTTTCATTGCAATTGCTGTCCTTGAGTTTGTGTGTTTCTTCCCGCCTGAGAAGGAGAATTTGATGTTTTGATTTGAATTATTTCTTCTTTTCATCTTTTAAAAAATTTTTACTTTTTTTTCTTGTCAGTAATATTAACTGAGACCAAGTATATTACTATAATCTATGTCTTTAAGTATTCAGCCAGCTCCTTGGACTGGATATTGAGTACTACATTTAAGAAGGTGGGCAAGATTACACAGATGGTGACTGTGAAAACAATGAGAAAAAGAAAACCCCATCTCCCTGGAGTTTCCCCCAATTTAAAACCTTTATGTGAATCTCAACTGATGTGGCTATCTTCACATTTTATGGTAGTTTTGATTTTACAATGAATTTGAAAAATCAGTAGAAGTTTTTGTCAGTGAAAAGTCAACTTGTTGAGAGCGAGAATTCAGTTAACAAGACATAAATTCCACAAGATAGAAAAGGATGCCAAATGAAGGGAGGAAGATACCACGACCAAATATATTTATGTACAATGTGTAATTAATGTTTTGGAGATGTTGTATTCTTCTGTGCTAAGCTGGGAACTAAAAGTCCTAAATCTGTATTCTGGTTATGCATCATTCAGTTATGCAGTAACCAGCTTAATTATCATTTTTCTGTCTTTGAAGAGTGAAAGCTATGATACAGCTAAAGGCTCTCTTGAAATGTCATAGAAAATAATAATGAAGCTAAATGATTAACTACTGAGTTGGAGAATTAAAAAAAAATCCAGGTATAGCTTCTGATTCACTCCTGCTGCTGCTGCTGCTGCTAAGTTGCTTCAGTCATCTCAGACTCTGTGCGACCCCAGAGACAGCAGCCCACCAGGCTCCCCCATCCCTGGGATTCTCCAGGCAAGAACACTGGAGTGGGTTGCCATTTCCTTCTCCAATGCATAAAAGTGAAAGTGAAGTCGCTCAGTTGTGTCCGACTCCTAGCGACCCCATGGACTGCAGCCTACCAGACTCCTCCATCCATGGGATTTTCCAGGCAAGAGTACTGGAGTGGGGTGCCATTGTCTTCTCCAATTCACTCCTAGCAATTCAGTATTTCTTACCATTTCTTCTTGGGTGGCATACAAAAGGCAAAATTAATAAGTGATATAGTTATAAACTACCAAGTTTTGTCACTATTTTATGGAATATAAGGATCTGGTCTGTGTGAAATAAGAAATTCTGTGGACTTCGAAAATAATACTTTGAGTCATTTACTATTTCTTACCTGATGTGCCCTGTGTGTGCATGCTCAGTTACTAAAATTTGACTGACTCTTTGTGACCCCATAGACTGTAGCCAACCAGGCTTCTCCATCCATTGGATTTCCCAAGCAATAATTGCCTTTGTGCTGTGCTTAGTCACTCAGTCATGTCCAACTGTTTGCAGCCCCATGAACTGCAGCCCACCAGGCTCCTCTGTCCTTGGGGATTCTCCAGGTAAGAATACTGGAATGAGTTGCCATGCCCTCCTGCAACCCAGGGATTGATCTTCCCAACCCAGGGATTGAATCCAGGTCTCCTGCATTGCGGGCAGATTGTTTACTGACTGAGCACCCGGGGAAGCCCAAATATACTGGATTGGGTAGCCTATCCTTTCTCCAGGGGCTCTTCCTGACCCGGGAATTGAACCAGGGTCTTCTGCATTGCAGTGGATTCTTTCCCAGCTGAGCTACGAGGGAAGCCCTATACTTGCCTTTTTCTACCCATAAATTCAGCCAATATTTCTTTCCCTTATCTTTCTGTCCCCTTTCTTCCTCCTTCTTGTCTCTCTCCCAGTTCACCTAATTCAACACCTATTTATTGTTGTGTGCTATGCCAAGGGCCATGCTGCCATCTACAAGGATATCTTGGGAAGAGATGATACTATAGTATCAGCAGTTTGTCAGTAGAATCCAACACTGTGACTGTCATTTCCGTCAGTGAAATGAAACCAAAATAGTTGAATCATTCCTTTGGTATGGTTGAACCAGTTGTGAGTTATCTCTAACCTATAATTATTTTCACTCAAACTTGTATTGAAATGGCCTTAGGTAACTAGAACAAAACATGCTGTACACATCCCTTTATTCAGGTTTAAACTCAACATGTTTTACTGAGCAAGTAGGATTTGCAGACCATCATAGGGCTGTTTATACTCCTGTTACCTCTGTCTGTCCATCATCCCAGCTATGTTTGTCTGTCATCTATTTACTATTTTATTATTACAAAAGAGGGTAAGGTTTACAGAGGTCTTGCCCAAGGTCACTTAGTTAATGTAAGTAAGATTTCAGATACAAGTGTTAGCTTTTTGATTCCAGGTTTATTGTTTTCCCTACAGCACAGTGCAATGTAACAATTGTTGTAATGATATTTCATTTATAAGACAGTGTGATCTAGTAATAAAATCATGGGTTCTGGAATCAAATTTGGATTTAAATCTGGTTGTGCCGTTCATTAGCTCTATGAACTTGAGAGAGTTAATTTCATGGAGTTTCAGTGAATTAATCGGTAAACTAAAGACTATAATACTTACTGTGAGGTTATTATGATAAGGTATTTAAAATGAATGCAACACAATAGGTACTCAATAAGTATTAACTGATTAATTCTTTATCTAGACTTACCTCCAGTTGTATAATACAAGTCCTCAATTTCAACTATAAACTGGCTCCCTGACCATGTGGGTTAAAATATCATGGACAGAACCAACTTCAAACCCCTGGATGTTATTCTTCTTGATTCTAAAACCTCATGGTTATTATTTTTGCCCACACAAAACCTACTCATCTCCCTCATGTTTGAATCACATCTTGTCCTTAGCCTTTGGACAATTTGAGTACAGAAGCCCCCTCGTTACTCACAATTTTAGTTACCAGTGGTCAAACACAGACTGAAAATATTAAATGGAAGATTCCAGAAATAAGCAATTCATAAGTGTTAAAATTGCATGCCATTCTGAGTAGCCTGATAAAACCTCTTAGGGTCCCACTCTGTTTCACCTGGGATGTGAATCATCCCTTTGTCCAGCATATCCTATTTATTAGTCATGTGGTAGCCTACTTAGTTATCAAAGCCACCACTGAGGTTTTGCAGGGCTTGTTCTTCAAACATTTAATATGCTTCACACTTAACAAAGTTTCCAAAGCCCAAGAGTACTGATGCTGGTCATTTGGATATGCCAAAGAGAAGCTGTAAAGTATTTCCTTTAAGTGAAAGTTCTCTGTTTAATAAGAAAAGGAAAAAAAAACATATGCTGAAGTTGCTAAAACATATATGTAAAAAAATATCTTTGAAATTGTGAAGGAGGAGAAAGAAATTTGTGCTAGTTTTGCTGACACACCTCAAACCGCAAAAGTTACAGCCACAGTGTATCATCAGCACTTAGTTAAGGTGGAAAAGGCATTAAATTTGTAAATGAGTTATTTAGAGAAAGCAAGAGAGACCACATTCACTAACTTTTATTATAGCATAGTGTTATCATTGTTTTATTATTGGTTATCATTATTAATCTCTTACTGTACCTAATTTGTATATTAAAATTTTAAAACAGGTACATATGTACAGGGAAAAAGTGTAGTATATATATAAGTGTATGTGGGGTTCAGTGCTATCAAGCATTCACTGGGGTCTTGGACCATACTCTCTAAGAATAAGGGAGGACTACTGTGTCCTTGTTATTTTCTTACCTCTCTCTCCACCTCTGAGCCTGTAGTGCTCATTTTGATAATTACTATATTACTCCTTAAATATTTTCATTATACGTGTCTTTTTCCCCTAACAAAATTCTATTTCATGGTGGACAGGACACTTTTCTTATATTTTCTTCGTGAGTCTCCTACCACTAGGACTGTATTTGACACCACAAAAAATGCTTATATGGTAAACTTCCAGCAAAGGTAACATTCATGAGTGATACTAGCTGTTGTAAATTTAAATGAATGTGATAGGAAGCCCTTTGTTTCCATGCTATTGTTCGCCTTGGGAAATTTCACGTTAAACTTTTTCATTTAAAAGTGCTACATTCAGGCAGAATAATCACATGCAGTTTAATATGATAATGTTTATTAAAACTCTATATGGGAAAGTTTAAAGTAATAGGAAAAACTTGAAAATAATGATTATTTGGTAAAGATATTTCTCAGACAATTAAGAATATCTGTGTTTAGTTAGTCTGAAATCTGATGTAGAGACTATATATATATATATATATATCAGTATAAAGTACTTTTGATACTTCTATCTTTAATCCACAGAAATGTATACATTGCATGCTAAATTCACCTGAGATAATAACCTCTGTAACATATGTTCTCAGATACTCTGAATCATGATTCAGTAACACATACTGATTTTTAACAAGTGTCTTCATCTACATTTTGTTTATTCTCCTCAATAAGCAAGAGTTCTCATAATCGTATGATTGAAGACAGAACTAAACCTCAAAATAAAGTAAATCTCTTTGGAACTCTGCCAAAAGAATGTTACATGTAGAAAATAGTGCTTGATCTACAATTTTATCACAGTTATAGTAACTATTGTAAAGCTCAATGAAATACATATACAAAATATATATGATATTACTATGCTTTAAAAGTGAGCAGTATAGACCTGGTTCTTGACTATGGATCTTCCTGACCCAAAGATCAAGCCCACGTCACTTAATGTCTCCTGCACTGGCAGGCAGGGTGTTATCACTAGTGCCACCTGGGAAGCCTGTAAATCTGTATATGTATCTTACAAGTGGACTATGCTCCATGAAATATATGAAAATTCAAACAGTGTTGAATTGATCTACATTTTAGTGTCTACAAGAATGACTTTCAAAAATTCAATAAATAATGAAAACCAGGTTATAAGAAAACCATATAAGCTACTGAAGAGAACAAAAATGTTTTCAGTGTCTTCAGTAGTTGGAAGCACATTTAAAAGTCTATTGCTAAGATAATTTTTATTATCCAGGCACCTAAAGGATCTGAATAAAATATGCTTAGCTTGGTATGCTTTTAATTAATCGCTAGATGTTTAATGGTCGTCTTAAAAATATTTGTGCTTATGTTTTTCATGAATCCAGGCTTTTACTGAATATTTTAATTCAAAATATGTCTAGGCTTATCCCATAGATTAAAGCGTTTCTCTGTCTTATTCACATTTTCAGATTTCATTTTATTGTCATTATCTGAAGTACTTTGTGTAAAAATAATTTGAACAGTATGCATTTTTAAGAGTCTTTGTAGCTTTTGTTTTTAAAATTCTCAACCATATTGTAAACCCCCTGTGGGAGGGACCTCTGTTTTATATATTTCTTGCACCTACAGAGCCCAGCACTGTGCTGCACACAACTAAATTGTTCAATAAAAGCTTGATGGAGAGTTAAGTGGCCTGACTGCACTCTGTATTGGTAATGCCTGAGACACTTGGTGTGCTTGGGATGGGGAAGGGTGGCATTTGTTTACAGTTGATTATTTACTTTTCCTCTTTGACGTTGTGCCCTTTGATCAGTCTTTAAATCTGAGTACTGCAAAGAGTCTTCTTTAGACTTTTGTAGAAAACAGTTGCAAATATTTGTAAAGAATGGGGCAATTGCTGTTAGGAAAAAAATGAGCTAAATAGAAATCTACATATAAAACTAACCTGTCTTTAGTTAGCTAAGTTATTTCTTACCTTGGTATAGGAGCTGAATTTTACTACACTTAGAATTAAATGAAGATATGAAAAATGAATGAATGCTGCTGAAGATATATAGCTTGTGAAATAAGAGGAACATAATTTTCACATATGAGGGCAGTAAAAAATTTTCATTTTATGATTTTTTTTGAGCCAAGTATAGTGTTCTCTTTTTTGAAATAAGTATACCAGAGCTGTAGTAAATGAATAACCATTATTAATTGATTTCTGACAGAAAGTTAGTGACTGCTGGTTATGGTTTTTATCAGTTTAGTTAACTTATAATTGAAATGCAGGTATACATAAAAAACATGAGAACTCAAGTAATAAGCAACAAAATGCTATGGCATAGGAAGGGCAGAAGAGATGCCACACCAAAAGCCACAGTGCCCTTTAAAATACAGAGTTAAACCAAAAGGAGACTACCAATAGAAATGCAGGATTAAAACAAAAGGAGGTAAATTTGTTACAAGACTAGACAAAGTATGATTTAGTAATACATACTCCACTTGCTAATTGTGGTGGTGGTGGTGAGAGAAACTACTGCTTCTGCTGGTAAAGAATAGAAATAGATATTCAAGCAAAATTAAGTAAGTGTAAAACTAAGAAGATTAAGAGAGAGTAGGGAAAATGTGGTAATATATATTTAATAAGACTGGAAAAAAGGAAAAAAGATTGAGTTAACCTTTTTATATAGCTAACCTTTTATCATGTTCTGTTAATTCTATCTGTATTTCTCAATTCTGTCTTTTCATCATCAGTACCATGTTTTAAATCCATGCCTCCATCATTTCCCATCAGAATTACCCCAGTAGCCTCTGTCCTGATTCTGGTCGTAGGCCCATTAGTCACCCTCCACATCTGCTATCAGAGTATGGTTGGTATTACTAAAGACTGTCTCTCAGGGCATCTGTTCATGAAGAGGAGTGCAGTTCTATGGATGGCCCATAGTTCTAGTAGATTATGATTACAGAACCCAGTGATTGTGCTACTCTTAATTAATCTTGCAACTACTGCCATATTTCAAACACTACCCAATGGTACCATGTGGGAAAATTACAGACCCTAAAAGGCAATTCAAGGAGATTTGGTTCAGTGTTTCTCAAACTTACCCAATCATACTAGCCATTCTAAGTTTATTTTGTTAAAATAAAAATATCAATCCCTTCCCTAGAGGTTGAGTCTAAAATTCTGGCATGAGACCTAAGATTTTATATTTTTAAAATAAACTTCTGTGATTCTTCTCATCAGGCAGATGCTACAACATTGATGAAGTCTAGTGTTTCTCAAAGTGTTTCCCCAGACCAATACATTAGCATTATTAGGGAATTTATTAGAAATGTAAATTATATGGCCCCATCTGGCCCTGAATCAGAAACCTCAAACCTGGAGCCCAGTAATCTGTGTTTTAGAAGCCCTCTGGGTGATTCTGATGCATGCTAAAGTTTGAGATCTCTATGCCAAATGTGCCCAGAGAGCTGGAAGTAGGGAGTGAGTGTAGCTTAGGAAACTCACCTAATCCAGATTCTCCTATGACTAGGTAAGTCATGACTTCAGTCCTGGTGCTGATTGCTGCTTTTCCCTTGACATCACTCCTTTCATATTTTCTAAAGAGCAGTTTGATTTTGTGGATTCCTTTTCAGTTTCCCAGTTGATCAGGATCCCTTCTCTGTTTCCTAATCACAAATATACTTCATTATTTATTTCCCTATGTGAAATCCTTCTGTTGCTTAACTTTCCCCATAGAAACATTGGCTGACTGCCCATCTGGCTCTAACAATTTATGATTGAGGCTCACACTTTTATCAAAATGTTTTTCAGTGTTAGTATGTACCAGCCAGTTGCTATGATAGTTTTTTTTTAAAGCAAGGTATAATCAGATAACAAACTGTCTTATTCTCTCTTCTAAGTCTCATCTTTTTTCACTTTTTGGAAGGCCAAAGCAATGCTGAAAGATATTGTCTTTAAAAAACAAACCAACATCATTTTGAAGGCTAATTAGGAACACTGTCAATGTGCAAATATCATTTAACATATAGGAACAGAGATAAAAGAGGATCACCAAGGAGAATATTTGCTACCACAACAGTGAAGAAGTTGTACAGGGCTGCCATACCAAAGTACTACAGACCAAGCAGCTTAAACATCAGAGTTTCTTTCATAGTTTTGGAGGATGGAAGCCCAACGTCAAGGAGTTGGAAGGCTTGGTTTCCCCCTTGGGCGGTGGAGGGAGATTCTGATCCATACTACCCTCCTAATTTATGGTTGTTTGCTTACAATTTTGACATCATTTGACTTATAGACACTTCACCCCACATAGCTTTCTCCTTGTGTGTATGTCTCATGTCTAAACTTCTCTGTTTTTAAAAATAAGAATATGAGTCCTACTGGATTAGAGGCCCATTCTGTTCCAGCAAGATCTCATCTTAACTAATGGCATCTAAAAATGAGCCTATTTTCAAAGAAGGTCACATTGTGAGGCACTAGGGTTTAGGACTTCACCATATGGATTTGACTGGGGCAAGAGGAAAAGTTCAATCAAAACGGAATGGTTGGTTGATATAGGGAGGAAGTTGTATCTAAACTCCAAGATCACAAGACCTAAATGATGTTGCTTTGGGAAGTTAATGGGTTTAGGAATGGAATAAAAATCTCAGTGACACATGCCAGCCCTGGCTCCAATTAGGAAAGACAATTCAAAAGTGATCATATTTCTGATACTGAAATATCTGGAAGTTTTCCCCATAAATAAACAGTAAAAGGTCATAAAACCTGTGGTGGGAAAGATTTTGTGCTTGTACCAGGTTTTAAATGATCAAATTAAAATCAAATTGCTCTATTTATTCTGGGAAGAGTGGGAAGTTGTAAGAATACTTGCACTTATGTTACCAGCTCAGATCGGTTTCACTGCTTTGAATAGTCACATTTTTACTCTGGTAATTTCCAAATCAGAGCAATATACTCATCAAGATGTTGAAGACTGAAGGGAAACCAGATGTTACTCATTTAAAAGAGGATAATGCACAATTTACAAAGTCATTTGAATAAGTGGGCATTCAAACAGGTATGAGCCCAGAAGGTAATGGTTATGTCCAATGATTGCCTTCTTGAGTCAGGTTGCTTATTTGGGGATTTTTATTTATGATTTCATGCCTGTATACAAGCCTTCAAAAGAACATGACAAGCAGTTGTATTTCTGCTTTACCTGCTCATTGAAGTCTCATCTTGGGTTAAGTGTCAATTGTTGACACCACGTCATGTGGGTGCTCTGGACACCGCTGAAAGCTATTCATGATCACAGGGAACATTGTTCAGTGTTAATCTAATGGGTTACATTGACTTAAAGTTTTACCAGTAAAACTCCACTGGCAGTACTTTTTCATTTCATCATTGTCTTTGTGTACACCCCCAAATAGTTTTAAAAGAAGAAAAACAGTGGTTGAAAAGACATGTACTTATGTTTCTGGGAAGTGATGCAATTGTTTTTGGTAAAATAATGAAACTTTCAGCATATTTCTAGAGTTGTTGTATCAACACTTCTTGCTATGTTTTCATAGTCACAGTGGGAGATTTTGCCAACACTCGGCTATTACTAATCTGGTACAGAGCTGAACAAATTATTTTCTTGAAATGGTTCCTCAGTAAAACCTAATTATAAATGCCTGTAATTACTCAGGGTATCTGTCTATATACTAATGATTGTTGGAAATAGAGGGACTGCATGATAGGATTCATTTGACAACACTCATTGTATACTTAACAATTTCACATTTCACACCCTGAAACTGTACGAGCAACTAAGCCTTCTTTATGGTGGGGATAATTACCCCAAACTGTAGAAGTTCTCCTGTTAGGTGAAGGTGGAAATAGCAACCTGAAGTGACATAGCAAAAATTTACCTAAGACCAGTCCTAGAATGGGTACTGGAAAATTCCTCTGTCTCATAGCCTTGCATTAGATGTCTGGTCAGTTGTCTAAAAGATAAATGTAAAATTGGGTATAGTGATGAGATTAGTGGTCCTGAAATGAATTTCTGTAACAATTTCACCCAAGAATAAGTGATAAAATCAAACAGGGCAAAAGTCTTTCAAGCAGAAGTTTCTTCTTTAGGAACAAATGACGAATCTATAGTGGTATTATCAAAAGTGTTATTAAAAGGTTTTACAACACTTATGTCTCTACTGGGGAAAGAGTTGAAGGATAGAATAATTCTCAGTTCAGTTCAGTTCAGTCGCTCAGTCGTGTCCAACTCTTTGTGACCCCATGAATTGCAGCACACCAGGCCTCCCTGTCCATCACCAACTTCCGGAGTTTACCCAAACTCATGTACATTGTGGCGGAGATGCCATCCATCCATCTCATCCTCTGTCGTCCCCTTCTCCTCCTGCTCCCAGTTCCTCCAACCATCAGGGTCTTTTCCAATGAGTCAACTCTTCGCATGAGGTGGCCAAAGTATTGGAGTTTCAGTTTCAGCATCAGTCCTTCCAAAGAACAACCAGGGCTGATCTCCTTTAGAATGGACTGGTTGGATCTCTTTGCAGTCCAAGGGACTCTAAAGAATCTTTTCAAACACCACAGTTCAAAAGCATCAATTCTTCAGTGCTCATCTTTCTTCACAGTCCAACTCACATCCATTTATGATCACTGGAAAAACCATAGCCTTGACTAGACGGAACTTTGTTAGCAAAGTAATGTCTCTGCTTTTTAATATGCTACCTAGGTTGGTCATAACTTTTCTTCCAAGGAGTAAGCATCCTTTAATTTCATGGCTGCAGTCACCATCTGCAGTGATTTTGAAGCCCCTAAAAATAAAGTCTGACACCGTTTCCATTATTTCCCCATCTATTTCCCATGAAGTGATGGGACCAGATGCCATGATCTTCATATTCTGAATGTTGAGCTTTAAGCCAACTTTTTCACTCTCCTCTTTCACTTTCATCAACAAGCTTCTTGTTCCTCTTCACTTTCTGCCATAAGGGTGGTGTCATCCACATATCTGAGGTTACTGATATTTCTCCCAGCAAACTTGATTCCAGCTTTTGCTTCATCCAGCCCAGCGTTTCTCATTATGTACTCTGCATAGAAGTTAAATTAGCAGAGTGACAATATACAGCGTTGATGTACTCCTTTTCCTATTTGGAACCAGTCTGTTGTTCCATGTTCAGTTCTAACTATTGCTTCCTGACCTGCATATAGGTTTCTCAAGAGGTAGGTCAGGTGGTCTGGTATTCCCATCTCTTTCAGAATTTCCACAGGGCCTTCCAATCTCTGCTGATAGAACAGTATCAGTTCATTAAGAGAAAGAAAAGTATCTCCACATAATTTTGAATTATTATTATTAGGGATTTTTCTTTCATTCCTTCCCTTGCTCCCTCCCTTCTCTCCTTCCTCCCTTTTTGACTACCCCCTACTTCCCTCCCTTCCTGCCTTTCATCTAATACTTCTTAAGTTAATAAAATCTTGACTATTTGTTTCTTGGGAATAGGAATCAGAGATAATACAAATCTATATAATGCAAAGGGAAAACAAAAGTAATATTTTCTAAAAGTTACAAGTATATAAATGCTTTCTATTCACTATATCATATAATACTAACATTCTATGAGATTGTTAATTCAAACTTCCATTTTAGAGATGAAAAGCTTCCATTTTAGGCCCATCTTGGACTGTGAAGAGGGCTGAGTGCCGAAGAATTGATACTTTTCAACTGTGGTGTTGGAGAAGACTCTTGAGAGTCCCTTTGGCTGCAAGGGATCCAACCAGTCCATTCTGAAGGAGATCAACCGTGGGATTTCTTTGGAAGGAATGATGCTAAAGCTGAAACTCCAGTACTTTGGCCACCTCGTGCGAAGAGTTGACTCATTGGAAAAGACTTTGATGCTGGGAGGGATTGGGGGAAGGAGAAGAAGCAGACGACAGAGGATGAGATGGCTGGATGGTATCACTGACTTGATGGGCATGAGTCTGAGTGAACTCTGGGAGTTGGTGATAGACAGGAGGCCTGGCGTGCTGTGATTCATGGGGTCACAAAGAGTCGGACACGACAGAGCGACTGAACTGAACTGAACTGAACTACATTATGACTTAATTATCTTACTTTCCCAATATCCATAACTTCAGATGATCAAAACAGTGTTGAAATCCAGATTTGTCTGGCTATAAATCCTGTGTTTTCATTGTATCTTCCAAGATGTTTCCAGCGTTTAAAATTGAGATGCAATAGAATATTATAAATTATATTAGTCACTGCTGGTGCTGCCGCTAAGTCGCTTCAGTCGTGTCCAATTCTGTGTGACTCCATAGATGGCAGCCCACCAGGCTCCGCCATCCCTGGGATTCTCCAGGCAAGAACACCGGAGTGGGTTGCCATTTCCTTCTAAGTGCATGGAAGTGAAAAGTGAAAGTGAAGTCACTCAGTCATGTCCAACTCTTCACAACCCCATGGACTGCAGCCCACCAGACTCCTCCATCCATGGAATTTTCCAGGCAAGAGTACTGGAGTGGGGTGCAATTGCCTTCTCCTATTAGCCACTAGTAAATAACTATAGTTTCTTGAAGAAATGATGGGATTTAGAACTTTAACATCCTTCTTTATTTCCTTTTCTTTTCATTCACATAGGAAGTAATGAATTTCTCTGAAACCATGAGTATTATTCTTAGCCAGAATACATGACCATACAGGATACTTCACCTTAATTTTATTTTCTAGAATATATTGATGGGGTTTTTTAACCCTCATGTGTCTACTTTTGTTTTTCAGTTATTTTATAAATGTAGAAAGCATAATTTCACATTCCCAATTATATGACTAGTGAGAAAGATGTGCATTTCATGACACTGTGCTATTAAAGTCAATAAATGTTATCAAATTTGCTCCTCCCAGACCGGAAAAAAACTATGATGGTGAAAAAGAGAAAGTGTATCACACTTGAAATCAGAGCTAATGGTTTTGGATAATATATTCTTCTGGTTCCCATCTATGTGAATTTGGTAAATGATTCAAAAGCTTTACACTTTAGTTCTGTCATCTGCCATGATAATCTTAACGCCTTTTTGCAGGATGCACTGAGGCTTAACGTGGAGATAACACATAAAGGCATTGTACATTTTCAAGTCACGCAGGCACACAAAAACACCACTAGTACTGCCAGTCCCTACTTCTGAGCCCAGAGATTCTGCGAACTATCATGGTAAATTCCCAGCAGATTCTGGACAGTCTCATAAATGGAAGCCTTATCAAAGTCTTCTTTAAGGACTACACAGGAGACCTCCCCAGCTTAGTGGATCTAACAAGCCTGAGGAATCCTCTCTGGCATCCTGGGTTTGGGTGAAAGGTACCCCGCTTCCCTTCACCTGAATGCCATGAGATGAATACCATGTTAGAGCTTTGGTCCATTAACTCAAGTTATTTCCTGTTAAAATGCAGCTATTTTAATGCATGGTTTAATGAGTGATACAGACTTTTCTGGGAGCAGTTTGTAGCAGAGGAGCTGGAAAAAGGCAAAGAAAGCATTAAGTTACACAGAGAAGAGAGAAGAACATACTCATGACTAGGAAGAAGTTTGCATGGGGAAGAAGCAAGGGAAGTGAAGCAATAAGTGACAATTCCCCTCCACCCCTCATTTTTGCATCCCTTTCAGATTCAGTCCTACCTACATAGTTATTTCCTATTTGACTGCTAGTCAATTTTTCATTGTGCTGTGCTTAGTCATTCAGTCATGTTCGACACCATGGACTGTAGCCCACCAGGCTCTTCTGTCCATGGAGATTCTCCAGGCAAGAATACTGGAGTGAGTTGCCATGCTTTCTCTAGGGGATCTTCCCAACCCAGGGATTGAACCCAGGTCTCCCATGTTGCAGGTGGATTCTTTAGCATCTGAGCCACTAGGGAAGCCCTACCCCTCACAAAATAGCTATTTATATTGAATATCATCTATGATTTGGCATCCTTATAGGCACTTGACATGTTCAATTGTCATAGAACGACTCTTTAACAGCTGAGTAAAAGAAGGCTCAGAGAGTGAGTAAGGTACAGAGACTGGATTAAAACCAGGTCCATTTCAACCCAAACCTTCTCATTTTCTGCCAACTCTCCCATCTGTCATGCTTCTCTGACTTGGAAATTTGTATTTTCCTTTACATCAAGAACATGAAGGAGCTTATGTCAAGGAGATGAAGTTGTGTAGCAGCAGCAAAACAACAATAAACCTCTAAATCTTAATGTCTTAAAACAATCAAGTTCTTCTGACCTCATACCACATGTCTGCTGAGGGTCAGGTGGGGGAGACTTGGCTGCAGGTCCTCCTGCTCAGACACCTGGGCTAACAAAGGCTTCAACCATCACCAGACCCTGTAGTGGGGGAGAGGAGAATTGGATAGTGGCTCCTAATTACTTCCAGAGCAAGGAGTATGCCAAGTCAACCCAAGAGGGTGAAGAAATACAAGCCTATCACATACCAAAAGAGAAGAAATGAAAGTACTGGTGAAAATATAAGCAAGGTGAAAAGACAGCCTTCTGAATGGGAGAAAACAATAGCAAGTGAAACAACTGACAAACAACTAATCTCAAAGATATACAAGCAACTTATGCAGCTCAACTCCAGAAAAATAAACGAACCAATCAAAAAATGGGCCAAAGAACTAAATAGGCATTTCTCCAAAGTAGACATACGGATGGCTAACAAACACATGAAAAGATGCTCAACATCACTCATTATCAGAGAAATGCAAATCAAGACCACAATGAGGTACCATTTCACACCAGTCAGAATGGCTGCGATCCAAAAGTCTACAAGCAATAAATGCTGGAGAGGATGTGGAGAAAAGGGAACCCTCTCACACTGCTGGTGGGAATGCAAACTAGTACAGCCACTATGGAAAACAGTGTGGAGATTCCTTAAAAAATTGCAAATAGAACTGCCTTATGACCCAGCAATCCCCCTGCTGGGCATACACACTGAGGAAACCAGAATTGAAAGAGACACATGTACCCCAATGTTCATTGCAGCACTGTCTATAATAGCCAGGACATGGAACCAACCTAGATGTCCATCAGCAGATGAATGGATAAGAAAGCTGTGGTACATGTACACAATGGAGTATTACTCAGCCCTTAAAAAGAATAAATTTGACTCAGTCCTAATGAGATGGATGAAACTGGAGCTGATTATACAGAGTGAAGTAAGCCAGAAAGAAAAACACCAATACAGTATACTGACACATATATATGGAATTTAGAAAGATAGTAACGATGACCCTGTATGTGAGACAACAAAAGAGACACAGAGGTATAGAACAGACTTTTGGCCTCTGAGGGAGAGGGAGAGGGTGGGATGATTTGGGAGAATGGCATTGAAACATGTATACTATCATGTAAGAAACGAAGCGCCAGTCTATGTTCAATACAGGATGCAGGAAGCTTGGGGCTGGTGCACGGGATGACCCGGGAGATGGTGTGGGGTGGGAGGTGGGAGGGGGCTTCGGCATTGGGAGATTGTGTACACCTGTGGCTGAATCATGTCAATGTATGGCAAAACAAATACAGTATTGTAATGTAGAATAAAGTATTTAAAAAAGTAAAAATAAAAAAAAGAAAGTACTGGTGAGCAAAATCTCCACAGTAAATATAGAATAAAAATGAAAAAGTAAAAATAAAAACTCCTGAAGTACTGTGTTTATTAACAGCAAGTTCCTTTTGAGTTTAGCTTTTGAACCCAAGCCTGCTTGTTTCAAGTCTTATCAGTGTGTTGACTTGGTGAGGCAGGAGATATCAGCAAGTAGTCATTTTAAATACAGGCAGAGATGTGTATTTTTAGCAAAGTTGAAGAAACAGGTTGATCACTCAAATTACCCAATTTAAACTTAAGGTAAGAACAGTATATGATTCAGAATTGCTACAGATCTGGAAGAAATATGGTTATTTTAACATTTTGTATTGGTGGAATTTGATGCCCCTTTCAGATGAAATGAAGTTCTGGATTTGTGAACTGGAAATCTGTAAACTGTCCAGGTTATCAAAGCATAGTCTAATTCAAAATCATTTGACTGGCAAAGTCTTCTATTCTCAGGACTCTATAAAACCTACATTGACCCTGCAGTAACAAAGTGAAAAGTGAGATGCAGTGGAAAGGGTTTTAGAGAAGGCAATGTATTTAACTTCATCCTGAAGCTGCTGTAAGAGTTTGATTTCATAATCTTTAAGGCTATTATATCATCTGTTATGTGGGGATATTAATAAATAAATGTGGCAAGTACTGACACAAAATATATCTCTACCTCTAAAATACATCTTTAAACTGTCTATTTTCTTCCCTTTTTAATACTCCTAATGTAGGAGAAACATTTCTCAGCTGGACTGCCACCGATAACTTCCTAATGATTTTTCTATTTCTCCTCTTGCCTCCAACTCAGTAGCAAGGATCTTTCTTATCCCAGGGCCTTTGCACATGCTACCCCATTCTTTCTGATGCCCACTCTTCCTTTTTTTTTTTTTCCTATTTCCTACTGGACAGCTTTATTTATTCCTTTGATTAACAATAAAATCCTTTCTTAAAGCAGTCTTTCTTGATCTTTCTATCTGTTGTTGTTTCCTCTTACTATTTGCTATTTCTCCTTATTTGTATCATTCATGGTGCTGACCCTAATTTGTCTTTGTTTTTGTTTGTTTTCTTCCTTGTTTTCTGTACTGAAATGTAACTTTCACTAGTGCAGAGACTGGCTTGTTCTTGTACAGCCTTGTCACTGCCAAGTGTAATGCCTGCCACACTGTAGGTATCAAAGAAAATATACATACAGTGAAAGAAGGGGCTGCTGTGAAGAGTGAGATAAAGTTCATCCTTAAGTACCTAAGTGGTGCTCAGTAAATATGGTATTCCTTCCTTTTTCTTTACCAAGTGAGTGTGAAAGTCACTCAGTTGTGTCCAACTCTGTGATCTGTATAGTCCACGGAATTCTCCAGGCCTGAATACTGAAGTGGGTAGCCTTTCCCTTCTCCAGGGGATCTTCCCAACCCATGGATTGAATCCAGGTATCCCACATTGCAGGTATATTCTTTACCAGCTGAGGCACAAGGGAAGCATGAAAATACTGGAGTGGGGAGCCTATCCCTTCTCTAGAGGATCTTCCCAATCCAGGAATCAAACTGGAATCTCCTGCATTGCAGGCAGATTATTTACCAACTGAGCTATCAGGAGCCCTCCACCCCCTCAGTGTTACCCAATCAGTCTTTACCTCTTCTAACCTATATGTATCCCTGCTGAAGATACACTGGCATGTCTCCCCATCACCTATGAATGTCCTAGAACTCTAACTAAATGCTAATGATACTGAAGTGCAGAGAACAGATGAGGTTACTCTTGGCTTTAATACATTTGTCTTTAAATACATTTGTTGTTTTTGTGACTTATGCACTGACACCCTTATATGACTTCTATACCAAACTTGGAGATTAGTAATTAGCAAGCAAACATATATTTCTTACTGTCTCTTCCTATAGGTGCTATAGTATCTCTCAGTTTGTCTTGAGCAGTGGTATTGCAAAATTACTTGAATTTTTATTGCCATTTTTCTCTTATCTAAAACTGATTAGAAATGAAAATATAAATATGCATAAAGTAGTGATTAAAAATTCAGGGTAAGAATACAATTAAGACAAAGGTGAAAATAATTAAGCATGTAGTGGATAGTTAACATTTACATTTTATGAACACATTGAAATTAAAATGATTAATACTGTATTTACAAAGGAAAAGAATAAATTTAAAGACCAGCATGACATGCTAGAATTTATTATCAGATATTATATCTGAAAGGTGAGGCATAATTGTGAAATTTACATCAGTTCAGTTCCCTGTGGGACAGAATTTCATTCTAAAATACATCACGAGACTTCCCTGAAGGCCCAGTGGTTAAGGCTTTGCCTTCCAATGCATGGGGTGCTGGTTCAATCACTGGTTGGCAAACTAAGATCCCATATGCCTCATAGCCAAAAAAACAGATCATAACAAATTGTAAGAAGTAATATTTAACAAAGTAAATAAAGACTTTTTAAAAAGTAACCCACATCAAAAAAAAAATCTAAAAACAAAATACATTTCTTACATCTTTGGCTTTATTTTATGTTTTCAGTTTGATTTTGTCTGAAAGTACTGATTTGCTAATGAAGCATTCTCCTTTTTCTCTCTGAAAGATGGACCAACTTGCTCCCTTCGTTTACTTTTGAGGAACTTATGACTCAGTGAAATGAAGGAATTAGTCTTACAGGCCCATCTCAATTCTTCTTGATCAGTTGCCCGAATTATTTTAGAGTTGAGTTCTGCAGGCAGAGAGACCAGTATTTATTTGAAAGAAACCCTGCATGGTTCCAAACTAATATTCATTTATAAATGATATTCATTTTGAAGTGGGAAATATTTACCAGTGGACAGCCAGCAATTCTAGAGGCACAAGAAGAAAGATCCTCAGGTGTCTTTTACTTTGTTTTCTTCTTGGTTAATCACTTCCTAAGCAAAAAATGTTTACATCAGTCTGTTTCTCCTTTAAGATCCATGAAAGTCAACCCGTGGGGACTTCACCATGTTCTTCTAAATCAACTCTGCTTCAATTAATCAGGTCTAGAAGAATGTTCCTGACTTCCTACAAGCCCTCTGTGCTTCTTAACTTTTGCCAGTTTCTGCTGGAATCTGCCTCTGAAACATGACGCATTCACTCTTCAGATTCGGTGTGTCCCACAGTCACTGACATTGGCCATGTTCTTAATATTGCTCTGAATTTGCAGAATGGATTTTGGAATTAAGTCCATATTTCCTAGCATTTAATCCAGAACAAGCCTGTATCGATTTTTCCTTCATTGAAATTACCCTCCTGATTGCACTAGTCTCATTTTAAGTTTTCAATGGATTTGTGAACTGAAAATCTGCAAACAGCTAGAATTTATTACCAGGTATTATGTCTAAAAGGTACAGAAAGCTGTATTGATCAACACTGCTCTGGAGTACCCAAAGAATCACTTATCTGTGGTACGTGCATTTCTTAACGTAAGACAACGTGACCAAAATACAAACAGCCCCAACTGGAATACGTCAGGGACCATGCAGCAACTCTTTAGCAAGCTAAATCTCAGTACAGATGTCCCTGACATTTTCCTCTTTTCGATTCATGATGCATATCACTGCTTTCCAAACTCTTTCACAATGCTTACAAAATCCATCATGACCTTTACCATTGTCTAAATTCATCGTCCTTCTCTCCCTTGGAATGTACTCTTCTGAATTACTTTACATTTCTTGACTGCAATTTTAAACATGCCATTCCATTTGTCTGGAATATTCTCTTCCCACTCAGTCTCTCAAGTGTACTCTGGTGTTGTGGGACACTAGAAGAGGAGGTCCTTTGAACTCTTTGGACAATTTAGAGAAGTGGGGTTAATTTAATGTTGCTTGACTATTCACATCATTCAATAACCAGAAAGAAATATAGGACTTAGGGAGAAAGTTGAACTGTATTTTGCACATAGACAATGATAAAATACTTAACTTCTTAAGGGAAGGGATCTTAACTCTAGGGACTTAAACTATTCCAAGTCAAATGTATAGAAACAAACTCTTGTATCTTTGTCTGTAGGCATGTCCATGCGTCCACATGTTTATGTGTGTGTATACGTGTGTGTGACTCCCTCCTTATCACTAAAACTTTTCTCTCAAACCCTTTACCCCACATATGAGGAGTAACATGGAGCTCTGTGAATAAGGCATAAATTATATCTGAGTGTATTCAGATCATGAACTCCCTATTACCAAATTCAGACTTAAATTGAAGCCACTAGGGGAAACCACTAGATAATTCAAGTATGAACTAAATCAAATCCCCTATGATTATATAAACTGGAAGTGACAAACATATTCAAGGGATAGATCTGAGAGACAGAGTGCCTGATGAACTATGGATGGAGGTTCGTGACATTGTACAGGAGACAGGGATCAAGACCATCCCCAAGGAAAAAAAAAAGTAAAGCAAAAGGCAAAACGCTTCTCTGAGGAGGCCTTACAAATAGCTGTGAAAAAAAGAGAAGCTACAGGCAAAGGAGAAAAGGAAAGATATACCCAAATGAATGCAGAGCTCCAAAGAATAGCAAGGAGAGATAAGAAAACTATCCTCAGTGATCAATGCAAGGAAATAGAGGAAAACAATAGAATGGGAAAGACTAGAGATCTCTCTAAGAAAATTAGAGATACTAAGAGAATATTTCATAAAAATATAGGCACAAAAAGGACAGAAATGATATGAACCTAGCAGAAGCAGAAGATATTAAGAAGAGGTGGCAAGAATACGCAGACAAACTATACAAAAAGATCTCCACAACCCAGTTAATCACAATGGTGTGATCACTCACCTAAAACCAGACATCCTGGAATGTAAAGTCAAGTGGGCCTTAGAAAGCATCACTACGAACAAAGCTAGTGGAGATGGAATTCCAGTTGAGCTATTTCAAATCCTAAAAGATGATGCTGTGAAAGCGTTGTACTCAACATGCCAGCAAATTTGGAAAACTCAACAGTGGCCACAGGACTGGAAATGGTCAGTTTTCATTCCATTCCCAAAGAAAGGCAATGCCAAAGAATGTTCAAACTACCACACAATTGCACTCATCTCACATGCTAACTAATTAATGCTCAAAATTCTCCAAGCCAGGCTTCAACAGTACATGAACTGTGAACTTCCAGATGTTCAAGCTGGTTTTAGAAAAGGCAGAGGAACCAGAGATCAAATTGCCAATATCCACTGGATCATTGAAAAAGCAAGAGAGTTCCAGGAAAATATCTACTTCCGCTTTATTGACTATGCCAAAGCCTTTGACTGTGTGGATCACAACAAACTGGAAAATTCTGGAAGAGATGGGAGTAACAAGACCACTTTACCTGCCTCCTGAGAAATCTGTATGCAAGTCAAGAAGCAACAGTTAGAACTGGACATGGAACAACAGACTGGTTCCATTTGAGAAAGGAGTATTATTGTATGCAGATGACACCACCCTTATGGCAGAAAGTGAAGAGGATCTAAAGAGCCTCTTGATGAAAGTGAAAGAGGAGAGTGGATAAGTTGACTTAAAACTCAACATTCAGAAAACTAAGATCATGGTATCCAGTCCCATCACTTCACGGCAAATAGATTGGGAAGCAGTGGAAACAGTGACAGACTTCATTTTCTTGGGCTCCAAAATCACTGCAGATGGTGACTTCAGCCATGCAATTAAAAGATGCTTGCACCTTGGAAGAAACGCTATGACCAACTTAGACAGCATATTACAAAGAAGAGATATTACTTTGCTGACTAAGGTCCATCTGGTCAAAGCTATGATTTTTCCAGTAGTTATATATGGATGTGAGTGTTGGACTGTAAAGAAAGTTGAGTGCAGAAGAATTGATGCTTTTGAATTGTGGCTTTGGAGAAAACTGTTGAGAGTCCCTTGTACTGCAAGGGTATACAACTAGTCAGTCGTAAAGGAAATCAGTCCTGAATATTCATTGGAAGCATTGATGCTGAAGCTGAAACTCCAATACTGTGGCCACCTGATGCGAAGAGCTGCCTGATCAGAAAAGAGTCCGATGCTGGGAAAGATTGAAGGTGGGAGGAGAAAGGCACAACGAACGTTGAGATGGTTGGATGGCATCACTGACTCAATGGACCTGAGTTTGAGTAAGCTCCGGGAGTTGGTGATGGACAGGGAATCCTGACATGCTATAGTCCATGTGTTTGCAAAGAGTCAGACATGACTGAGTGACTGAACTGAAATGAACTATTACAAAATTTAATTCTAGCAATACATATTAATACTGGCAGAGCCTTTGAGAAACAGTCTAATTTATCTTTTTTTTTCTTTATGATAGTTATTAATGAAGGAAATATTTTTGAAGGAGAATTATCCACAAGAGGAGAATTGTCAGCAGTAGCTCAGCTTCCATCTAGCTCTTGACCATCCTTTAATTAACACCTAACCTCTATCTGGTTAGCAGCATTTAAAGATGAAGTTGAGCTGTAGCAAAGAATGCAGAGTGCTTTAATATCCCCACTGAAGATACTTCCTGTGTTGAAATATGCTAGTACTAATATATTTGAGTGGATATGAATCATGAGCTGGCATCTCATCCACACTGCTTCTTCACTGGCTTTCCCTGGTCTTCCTGTCTCCATCTTTGAGGCAGAGAGACCAGGGGGAAAGGTCCCTGCAGGAAATGTCTTTACTTTGTGATAAACATACAAGACATTTTTACTCAAGACTTGAGAACGGAATCTAATGTGAGTGTTTCAGACTGGTAAGAAAATGGAGAGAAAACAGATTTTATAAGATACCTGCAGATATACCACCAAGAACATATAGTTAACTATTCACAAAAATCTCACAAATACCATTCCCAAGATCAGAATATGCACCCTAGTTTTCTGGCACTTGAACCAACAATGCATAATCTTGATTAAGCCAAGAATGTGGATCAACTTGAGAAAATATTTACAATTCAAATTAAATGATGCTGATCATTTTTTCTTTCTCAGTTCATGCAAGGCCCATTTCAGAAAGAGCATGCTCATCTGTTTCTATATAATTAAAAAATATCCTGTTCAAAAATGAAGTACATAAAAGAATAATCAGACACACTTGCTAAACTAACTGCAAATGGAACTGTGCCAGTCTCCAGTCTCAGTGATTAGATTATGTCAGTTTAGTTCAGTTCAGTCACTCACTCTTTGCGACCCCATGAATCGCAGCACGCCAGGCCTCCCTGTCCATCACCAACTCCCTGAGTTCACTCAGACTCAGGTCCATCGAGTCAGTGATGCCATCCAGCCATCTCATCCTCTGTCATCCCCTTCTCCTCCTGCCCCCAATTCCTCCCAGCATCAGAGTCTTTTCCAATGAGTCAACTCTTCACATGAGGTGGCCAAAGTACTGGAGTTTCAGCTTTACCATCATTCCTTCCAAAGAAATACCAGGGCCGATTTCCTTCAGAATGGCCTGGTTGGATCTCCTTGCAGTCAAAGGGACTCTCAAGAGTCTTCTCCAACACCACAGTTCAAAAGCATCAATTCTTCAGTGCTCAGCCTTCTTCACAGTCCAACTCTCACATCCATACATGACCACAGGAAAAACCATAGCCTTGACTAGACGGACCTTAGTCGGCAAAGTAATGTCTCTGCTTTGGAATATACTATCTAGGTTGGTCATAACTTTTCTTCCAAGGAGTAAGCATCTTTTAATTTCCTGGCTACAGTCACCATCTGCAGTGCTTTTGGAGCCCCCAAAATAAAGTCTGACAGTGTTTCCACTGTTTCTCCATCTATTTCCCATGAAGTGATGGGACCAGATGCCACGATCTTAGTTTTCTGAATGTTGAGCTTTCAGCCAACATTTTCACTCTTTACTTTCACTTTTGTCAAGAGGCTTTTTAGTTCCTCTTCACTTTCTGCCATAAGGGTGGAGTCATCTGCATATCTGAGGTTATTGATATTACTCTTGGCAATCTTGATTCCAGCTTGTGTTTCTTCCAGTCCAGCGTTTCTCTCTCTTGTTTAAATATCACAAAAATGAGTGTAAATGAGCAGGCAGCTATTTTCAGGTTAAAGCCAACATATAAAGCTCAAAAATTCATGTTCAGTGTTGCAGGGATTGTTGGTTATATATGACAGCAGTTACTTGGTCCTCCAAGCAGTGAATTGTGATCAGGCTCTTTCTCAAGCGTTACAGCAAGTTTTACTATTCCATTACATTATATCTTCAGCAGTGATAAAACCCATGATTGTGTTCTCTGGTATTTAGCATATGTTTTAATTACTATGGACGTTTAAAAACATATTTTGTTTACTAGGATTCCCAAGCACAAACAATCATGCATTCTACAAAAATAAGGCAAACTATACCAAGTAAAAGTAAACCTTTTAAAAACAAATATACATAGATAAATAAACAAAAGTATATGGAGTACAGCACCTTCTAGATGATATCATGCTGCTTATTTGAGCTGCAAGTACTCAACACTGATGAAGCCATGTATGATTCCATCAGGTGTGGTGAGTTCCAGCAATGTTACCTGAATCTCAGTCCACAGTAGTGTGAGAACCTGAGCTTGTATGTTGTCTGATGCAAAAGTTAACTTGGGTTATTTTTCTAGATATATGGAGCCCCTCTTTACTTTTGGAAGGTGATAGAAAGTAAACTTGTTGAGCATCTACTTTAGCTTAAACATGGTGTCAGACATATCCACATAGGATATCAACTTTAATTATAATGACCACCCTAAAAGCTCATATACCTATTTTACCAGTAAGGAAACTTAAGTCATACAGCAGATAACTGACTTCCCAATAACATGGCACTGAGGCTAAGATTTAAACCCAGGTCTGGATCTCTCAAATTTATTGCTGTTCTAATTTACCATGCTATTTCAGGTCACTGAAGACCTTCTTGCATAGTTATCCCTGGAATGACATAAACCTGCCCAAGGACGTGGAGGGACAAATCAACAAGGGAAAGTAAAGTGTAGCAGGTCATGAAACATAAGAGCTGTGACCACCTGATTATGAGTTCCACCTGATTCTGGGAACAAAAACAGTCAGGACCTCAGCCAAATGAGCCAGGGGGTCAGATCTGGGCTCCAGTCCCATGGGAAAGAAGAATGTCAAACAGCAAAGCTGCCAGCAGAAGTCCAGATATGCAGACTGTGCCAGGAGGGTGGACTGTTGGGGAAAATTCACAAATGCTCAGGGCCAGCCAGATGCACAAGTTTTACAGCAGCAGACTACTTTCAAAACCCACAGATTGACTGTGAATCTATGCCTGCTATTGTTCAATGGTTTTGTGTGGATTATCTGAGTTAAACCTCACCATAGCCATGGAGAGGGCTTCCCCAGTGGCTCAGTGGTAAAGAATCCACCTACAAAGCAGGAGGCACAGGATATTCAGGTTCAATTCCTGGTTTGGAAAGATCCACTGAAGAAGGCATGGCAAACCACTCTAGTATTGCTGCCTGGAGAATCCCATGAATAGAAGAGCCTGGCAGGCTGCAGTCCATGGGGTTACAAAGAGTCAGACATGACTGAAGTGACTTAGCATATATGCACATTGCTATGAAGAAACAAAATCATTTGCCACAGTTTAGCCTGGTCAGCTGAGTAGTGGTAATAAGCATGGACTCTGGAATCAAAGTGCCTGGGCCTGATTTCTGGCTCTCGCTGCCTCTGTATTCTCTTGCTGGGGAAATTTACTTTTTCTGTATACCTGGTTGCTTTATTTGTAAACCGGGAGTGATAATGATGTTCATCTTTTTGCACTGAATCTAAAAAGCCTCAAACAGTGCTAGGCTTAGTGTGATTGCTAGACAAGCGTTTCTTAAATAAATGAGAAGACTGAGTAACTTGTATAAATTCATAAATGTAATTTGTGGTGCAGCTGGGACTCAAGTGCAGATGGTATGAGCCCAGAGCCCAGGACATAGTCCGTGGTATTAATATATAGAAAATGGCAACCCTAATACCAAAATCAGACAAAGATGCCACAGAAAAAAAAAAGTACAGGTCAATATCACTGATGGATATAGATGCAAAAATCCTCAACAAAATTCTAGCAAACATATCCAGCAGCATATTAAAAAAATCATACATCATGACCAAGTGGGCTTTATCCCAGGAATGCAAGGATTCTTCAATATTTGTAAATCGATCAATGTGATATACCACATTAACAAACTGAAAGATAAAAAACATATGGTCATTTCAATAGATGCAAAGAAAGCTTTTGACAAACTTTAATACCCTTTTATGATAAAAACTCTCCAGAAAGTAGGCATAGAAGGAACATAGCTCAACATAATTAAAGCCATATATGATAAACCCACAGCAAACACTATCCTCAGTGGCAAAAAATTGAAAGCATTTTCCCTAAAGTCAGAAACAAGAAAAGGGTGCCCACTCTCACCGCTACTATTCAACATAGTTTTGGAAGTTTTGGCCACAGCAATCAGAGCAGAAAAAGAAATAAAAGGAATCCAGATTGGAAAAGAAGAAGTAAAACTCTCATTGTTTGCAGATGACATGATATTCTACACAGAAAACCCTAAAGACACCATCAGAAAATTACTAGAGTTAATCAATGAATACAGTAAAGATTCAAGATATAAAACTAATACACAGAAACCCCTTGCATTCATACACACTAACAATGAGAAAACAGAAAGAGAAATTAAGGAAACAATTCCATTAACCATTGTGATGAAAAGAATAAAATACTTAGGAAAAAATCTACCTAAAGAAACAAAAGACCTATATAGAGAAAACTAGATGGAGAAATAAATATACCATATTCATGGATTGGAAGAATCAATATAGTGAAAATGAGTATACTACCCAAAGCAATACTATAGATTTAATGTAATCCCTATCAAACTACCAATGGTATTTTTCACAGAACTAAAACAACTAATTTCACAATGTGTATGGAAATACAAAAAAACCTCAAATAGCCAAAGCAATCTTTTTTTTTTTTTTAATTACAATACTGTATTTGTTTTGCCATACATTGACACGAATCAGCCATTAAGAAAGAAGAATGGAACTGGAGGAATCAACCTGCCTGACTTCAGACTATACTACAAAGCCACAGTCAACAAGACAGTATGGTACTGGCACAAAGACAGAAATATAGATCAATGGAACAAAATAGAGATAAATCTGTGCACCTATGGACACCCTATCTTTGACAAAGGAGACAAGAATATACAATGGAGAAAAGACAATCTCTTTAACAAGTGGTGCTGGGAAAACTAGTCAAAAACCTGTAAGAGAATGAAACTAGAACACTTTATAACACCATACACAAAAATAAACTCAAAATGGATTAAAGATCTAAATGTAAGATCAGAAACTATAAAACTCCTAGAGGAAAACATAGGCAAAACACTCTCTGACATAAATCACAGCAAGATCCTCTATGACCTACCTCTCAGTGTAATGGAAATAAAAGGAGAAATAAACAAATAGGGCCTAATTAAACTTAAAAGCTTTTGCACAATGAAGGAAACTATAAGCAAGGTGCAAGAGCCTTCATAATGGGGGAAAATAATAGCAAATGAATCAACTGGCAAAGAATTAATCTTGAGCAGTTTATGAAAATCAGTACCAGAAAAACAAAGACCCAAACAAAAAATGGACCAAAGAACTAAACAGACATTTCTCCAAAGAAGACATACAGATGGCTAACAAACACATGAAAAGATGCTCAACATCACTCATTATCAGAGAAATGCAAATCAAAACCACAATGAGATACCATCTCATGCTGGCCAGAATGACCACTATCTAAATGTCTACAAACAATAAATTCTGGAGAGGGTATGAAGAAAAGGAAACCCTCTTACACTGTTGGGGATGCAGACTAGTACAGCCACTATGGAGAACAGTGTGGAGATTCCTTTAAAAACTGGAAATAGAACTGCCATACCACCCAGCAATCCCACTACTGGGCATACACACCAAGAAAATCAGAATTGAAAGAGACACGTGTACCCCAATGTTCATCACAGCTCTGTTTACAATAGATAGGACATGGAAGCAACCTAGATGTCTATCAGCAGATGAATGGTTAAGAAAGCTGTGATACATATATACAATGGAATATTACTCAGCTATTAAAAAGAACACGTTTGAGTCAGTTTTAACGAGGTGGATGAAACTGGAGCCTATTATACAGAGTGAAGTAAGTCAGAAAGAAAAACACCAATATAGTATATTAATGCATATATATGGAATTTAGAAAGATAGTAATATTGACCCTATATGTGAGACAGCAGAAGAGACACAGATATAAAGAACAGACTTTTGGACTCTGTGGGGGAAGGCAAGGGTGGGATGGTTTGAGAGAATAGCATTGTGGTTTGAGAGAATAGCATTGAAACATGTACATTACCATATGTGAAATAGATGGCCAGTCAAAGTTCGACACACGAAACAGGGCATTCAAGGGTAGAGCACTGGGACAACCCAGAGGGATGGGATGGGGAGAGAGGTGGGAGGGGGGTTTGAGATGGGGGACACATGTACACCTGTGGCTGATTCATGTCAATGCATGGCAAAAACCACCACCATATTGTAAAGTAAGTAGCCTCCAATTAAAATAAATTTTTAAAAATCCAAGGTAAAGAAAAAAATATATATAGAGAGAGGATGGGTTCTAATGGGAACAGTCAGATAGTAGTGTCTGATTATTCAAATGTGGGTCCTCAGCAACTCTACCCATGAAGGTTCTAGGAAAAGCCGACCCCAGTACAATCCTAAGATTACTCCTCAGTTCTCTCTCACCCCATAATTGGCTACTGTCTCCACAGAAATCATGACATATCTGAAAGTCATTTGAGGATCTCCTTTACCTAAGACCCTTTCCAGTGTTGGCTATATACTTGAAATCTTTATTTTTGCATTACTGAATCCATTCCATCTAAATTCAATAATATTTAGTAATTTATACCTTCTGAGGAATCAACAATGGTGGACTGTGGACAGAGGTTTCAAGGCAAATATGGACAACAGCAATCCCTTCTCCATGATAAGAAAAGTGCCTTACACACCACACAGTAAGATTTTCAAAGGGCCATTAAGTGTTTTCTTCAAGGACTTTTATAAATCAGATATTTTAAAAGATAAATAGCGATTTTTCTGTGAAGAAGGGATTACTTCTTTGTGAATATTTTCTTTTTAATTTAACATGAAGCAAGTAATAGCAATACATAGCCAGATCTATACAGTCTTACCACTGCATGAGACTGTACACTTTGAATTAAAAACCAATACAATATTGTAAAGTAATTAGCCCCCAATTAAAATAAATAAATTTATATTAAAAAAAAACCATTCGAACCTATGTCAAATCAGATTAGACTGTATAAGATCTATTGTTCTGTGACCCCCAAGTTTTTGGACAGCACTCCAATTTCAACTGTTGAAATCCTTTTGTCTGCATTTCATATGCAGAGACACATACCTGCTAGGCAGAGACACAGTCTGAATTTGACTGCAGCCATTCTGCTTCCCAGGTGGCTCAATCGTAAAGAATCTGCCTTCCAATGCAAAAGATGCAGGAGATGTAGGCTAGAAAGATCTCCTGGAAAAGGAAATGGTAACTCACTCCAGTATTCTTGCCTAGAGAATCCCATGGACAGAGGAGTCTGGCAGGCTACATTCCATGGGGTGGCAAAAGAGTCAGACACAACTTAGCAACTAAACAACATCAATTCTCTAACAAAGGCCATGTTTCACAGTTCTCAGGGAGAGCAAAATCTCTGAAGTGTTGCTTTTCACAGAACTGCAAGGCTGTAAGGACATGTACAGGATCTGCAGCAGGCTGTTGGGGTGCATTTTCTTGGATCAGATTTTGTGTCTCACTTCTATTAGTTTCTCCAAGCTACAAGGGTCCATGTTTAGTTTAGTTTGTTTTCAAGCTCAGAAAGCAAGAATTACACAGAGATGCAATAGATAATAGCAGGGAAGTCAAGCAAAGACTTGGAAGTTAGGAATCCTGGGTTTGAATATAATCTCAGCAACTAGGTAATTACATGACTATGCTGTGTGCTTAGTCACTCAGTCATGTATGACTCTTTGCAACCCCATGGACTGTAGCCTGCCAGACTCCTCTGTCCATGGGATTCTCCAAACAAGAATACTGGAGTGGGTTGCCATGCCCTCCAGGGGATCGCCCCAACCCAGCAATCAAACCCAGATGGGTTCTTCATCTGTAGTAGTTCTTCAAAGAGTTACTAAAAGGTAAATCATATAAAGTGAAACACTAGATACATAGTACAAAAAAAAAAGTCCCTGTTAATATTGTTGAGCTATCTTCACAGTAGTGGAGAATTTAATATTAAATGATATGTCATGCACAATGTTAGTTCCCTTACGTACGTTATCCATAATTTGTATGACAACCACAGCCAGAAACCATGGTTAGATAGACCTATCTCATTACGTTGTGTTAAATGAGTTGGAGAAGAAAGAGTCTAGAGTCATGGGAATCCATCAAGAGACTATCACACTGATTCAGATGGGAGAGTTCTCATTAAGACAGTGGTAGTGAGACGGAGAAGGATAACTACTTAGGGTTTGGCATTTGGAGGACAGACATTATAAACTGATTGGCCATGGTGGTAAGGAATAGTATGGAACAAAGTAATAACCCTTTCCATCTAATCCCTCTGACTAAAATCCACAGATGATAAAGCCCTGATTTGGCAGAATGTTCTAGTGAAGAGGTGAGGCTGTTAAAAAATATATATATTCCCCCAAATGACACTGCTTTTAGTCCTAAGTCATGCCCAACTCGTTAGCGACCCATGGCCTGTAGCCTGCCAGGGTTCTCTGTCCATAGCAATAATACTGGAATGGGTTGCCATTTCCTTCTTCAGGGGATCTTCCTGACCCAGGGATCGAATCTAGTCTCCTGCATTGGCAGGTGGATTCTTTACCACTGAGCTGCCCAGGATGCCCATCAAAATCAAATACGAGGCAACATTTGACTTCTTCACTCAGTACCAGCAGTAGAAAATCACAGAACCCAAGAACAGGGAATGCAAGAGGACCTTACAAGGAATTGAAATAAGAAAATGAAAATTAATTGGGATTACTGCTGCCTTTCTCTCTCTAACACTATCTTTGTAGCTATGTGAAGTCTTTTTCTCTGCAAATCTTCTGTATTTGTGATATATCCTGCTCTTTAGTCGGGTGTCTCTGTTTCTCCAGGAACAAGACTGTCCCACAATTCTGGAGTTTATAATCTCCTCGGTTTGAGTCACTCAAAAGAGACAAAGATTAACTTCTCTAACTCTAATTCAAAATTGAGAGGATAGCATCTTACCAGTCAAATGTGGATCTAGTTAACAACTAGTCCAACCAAACGTGGCATGTAGACTATGTTAAACCTACTCCTGCATAAAGGGGTATTTCTTGGGTAAAGGAGGTTATTATAATGTGGATAAAAAAACAAAAAAACAATCCACTTACAACAACCTCAGTGACTTACTGAAAGATCTTATCCTTGTTGTAAAACCCATCTTCATCTTCTGCACTTTAGAAAATATGTAAAGGTACAGAAAATTGATCTTTAAGTGATACTCACACAACAATATAAAAAAATTCAAGGCAGAGCCTCTAATAATGAAATCCAATATCAAAATCAATACTGCCTGTTTAGCACCCTGGGCAGAAATGTCAGGAGGCTAGACAACAAGGAAAACCTCATTGCTTATTTATCAGTAACCTGCACATTGTGAACAAGAAATTAATTCATTCTAGAGGCCTTTATTTATTTCTTACAAATTTCCAGACAAATGGCAAGAGGTTAATGAAACAGATGAATAGACAGAATCATTCCATCAAAAGTTTGCAAACTAGTTAGGGAGACACACAAGTAAACTGATGACTGTAAAATATTAATAGCTGTGATAAGTGCTAAAACAGCACATGCTCAGAATGCTGCTGGATTTCAGAGGAGCAAACATCTTGCCTTAAGGAACGTATCAGTCTGCTAGGTCTGGTATAACAAAATACCACAGACTAGGTGACTCTACAGAAATTTATTTTCTCACAGTTCTGGAGGCTAGAAGTCCAGGATCAAGGTGTTGGAAAGTTTGGTTCCTTCTGGCTTCTCTCCTTGGCGTGCAGATGGCCACCTTCTTGCTTTGTCCCCATGTGATCTTTTTTCTCTTCTTTTTTCTCTGGACTCCAATCCTGGTGCCTCTCTGGGTGAGATTAGATTAAGGTCAGATGGGATTAAGGCCCACTCTAAAGACCTCCTTTATCCTTAATCACCTCTTTAAAGTCCCTATCTCCATGTGGGAGGGTAGGGAGGGGGATAGTTAGGGAGTTTGGGATGGACATGTGTACACCACTGTATTTAAAATGGCTAACCAACAAGGACTATACATGCCAATGCTATGTGGTAGCCTGGATGAGAAGGGAGTTTAGTGGGAAATGGATATATGTATGGATATGTATATGGATATATGTGTGGATATATGTAATGGATATGTATGGCTGATCCCTTTGTTGTTCACCTGAAACTATCACATTATTTGTCAGTTGGCTATTGTTCAGTCACTCAGTCATGTCCAACTCTGTGTGACCCCATAGACTGCAGCACACCAGGCTTTCCTGTTTTTCACAATCTCCCAGAACTTGCTCAAACTCATGTTCATTGAGTTGGTGATGCTATCCAATAATTTCATCTTCTGTCAGCCCTTTGTTCTGCCTTCAATCTTTCCCAGCACTGGGGTATTTTCTGATGAGTCAGCTCTTTGAATCAGATGACCAAAGTATTAGAGCTTCAGCTTCAACATCAGTCCCTCCAATGAATGTTCAGGACTGATTTCCTTTAGGATGGACTGGTTGGATCTCCTGCAGTCCAAGGGACTCTCAAGAGTCTTCTCCAACACCACAGTTCAAAAGCATCAATTCTTTGGCACTCAGCTTTGTTTTTGGTCCAACTTTTACATCCATAAATGACTACTGGAAGAACCATAGCTTTGACTATAGTTGGAAAATTATTATCTCTGATTTTTATTACACTGTCTAGATTTGTCATAGCTTTTTCCCCAAGAAGCAAGTGTCATTTAACATCATAGCTGCAATCACCATCTGAAGTGATTTTGCAGCCCAAGAAAATAAAGTCTCTCACTGTTTCCATTGTTTCCCCATCTATCCATCATGAAGTGATTGGACCAGATGCCATGATCTTTGTTTTTTAATTGTTGAGTTTTAGCGGCTTTTTCACTCTCCTCTTTTTCCTTCATTAAGATGCTCTTTAGTTCTTCTTCTCTTTCTGCCCTAAGGGTGGTGTCATCTGCATATCTGAGATAGTTGATATTTCTCCCACCAACCTTGAATCTGGTGGTGCATCATCCAGCCTGGCATTTTTGCACGCTGTTCTCTACATATAAGTTAAGTAAGCAGGGTGACAATATACAGCCTTGACCTACTCCTTTCCTAATTTGGAACCAATCCGTTGTTCCATGTCTGGTTCTAACTGTTTCTTCTTGACCTGCATACAGGTCTCTCAGGAGGCAGGTAAGGTGGTCTGGCATTCCCATCTCTTTAAGAATTTTCCACAGTTTGCTGTGAACCACACAGTCAAAGGCTTCAGCATAGTCAATGAAGCAAAAGTAGATGTTTTTCTGGAATTCTTTTGCTATTTTGATGATACAACAGTTCAGTTCAGTCACTCAGTTGTGTCCAGCTCTTTACGACCCCAAGGACTGCAGCACACCAGGCCTCCCTGTTCATCACCAACTCCCAGAGTTCACCCAAACTCATGTCCATTGAGTCAGTGATGCCATCCAACCATCTAATCTTCTGTCATCACCTTCTCCTCCTGCCCTCAATCTTTACCAGCACCAGGGTCTTTTCAAACTAGTCAGCTCTTCACATCAGGTGGCCAAAGTATTGGAGTTTTGGCTTCAACATCAGCCCTTCCAATGAACACCCAGGACTGATTTTTAGGATGGACTGGTTGGATCTCCTTGCAGTCCAACAGACCCTCAAGAGTCTTCTCCAAAATCACAATTCAAAAGCATCAATTCTTCAGCACTCAGCTTTCTTTACAGTCCAACTCTTATATCTGTACATGACTACTGGAAAAACCATAGCTTTGACTAGACAGACCTTTGTTGGCAAAGTAATGTCTCTGCTTTTTAATATGCTGTCTAGGTTGGTAATAACTTTCCTTCCAGGGAGTAAGTGTCTTTTAATTCATGGCTGCATTCACCATCTGTAGTGATTTTGGAGCCCAAAAAAATAAAGTCTGACACTTTTTACACTGTTTCCCCATCTATTTGCCATGAAGGGATGGGACCAGATGCCATGATCTTCATTTTCTGAATGTTGAGTTTTAAGGCAACTTTTTCACTCTCCTCTTTCACTTTCATCAGGAGCCTCTTTAGTTCTTCTGCACTTTCTGCCATAAGGGTAGTGTCATCTGCATATCTGAGGTTATTGATATTTCTCCTGGCAGTCTTGATTCCAGCTTGTACTTCATTCAGCCCAGCGTTTCTCATGATGTACTATGCATAGAAGTTAAACAAACAGGGTGACAATCTATAGACTTGACATACTACTTATCCTATTTGGAACCAGTCTGTTGTTCCATGTCCAGTTCTAACTGTTGCTTCCTGACCTGCATACAGATTTCTCAAGAGTCAAGTCAGGTGGTCTGGTATTCCCATCTCTCTCAGAATTTTCTACAGTTTATTGTGATCCACAGAGTCAAAAATTTTGGCATAGTCAATAAAGCAGAAATAGATGTTTTTCTGGAACTCTCTTGATTTTTCCATGATCCAGCAAATGTTGACAGTTGGATCTCTGGTTCCTTTGCCTTTTCTAAAACCAGTTTGAACATCTGGAAATTCACAGTTCACATATTTTTAATGACTGGGTTGGAGAATTTTGAGCACTCCTTTACTAGCATGTGAGATCAGTGCAATTGTGCAGTAGTTTGAGCATACTTTGGCATTGTCTTTCTTTGGAATTGGAATGAAAACTGACCTTTTTCCAGTCCTCTGGCCACTGCTGAGTTTTCCAAATTTGCTGGCATATTGAGTGCAGCACTTTCACAGCATCATCTTTTAGGATTTGAAATAGCTCAAATGGAATTCCATCTCCTCCCCTAGCTTTGTTCGTAGTGATGCTTCCTATGGCCCACTTGACTTCACATTCCAGGTTGTCTGGTCTAGGTGAGTGATCACACCATCATGGTTTTCTAGGTCATGAAGATCTTTTTGTACAGTTCTTCTGTATATTCTTGCCTCCTCTTCTTAATATTTTCTGCTTCTATTAGATCGATACCATTTCTGTCCTTTATTGAGCCCATCTTTGCATGAAATGTTCCCTTGGTATCTCTAATTTTCTTGAAGAGATCTCTAGTCTTTCCCATTCTATTATTTTCCTCTATTTCTTTGCACTAATCATTGAGGATGGCTTTCTTGTCTCTCCTTGCTATTCTTTGGAATTCTTCATTCAAATGGGTATATCTTTCTTTTTCTCCTTTGCCTTTTGCTTCTCTTCTTTTCACAGCTATTTGTAAGGCCTCCTCAGAGAAGCGTTTTGCCTTTTTGCATTTCTTTTCCTTGGGAGTGGTCTTCTTCCCTGTCTTGTACACAATGTCACAAACCTCTGTCCATAGTTCATCAGGCACTCTATCTATCAGATCTAATCCCTTAAATCTATTTCTCACTTCCACTGTATAATCATAAGGGATTTGATTTAGATCATACCTGAATAGTCTAGTGATTTTCCCCAGTTTCTTCAATTTAAGTCTGAATTTGGCAATAGGAGTTCATGATGTGAGCCATAGTTGGCTCCCAGTCTTGTTTTGATCCAACAGATGTTGGCAATTTCATCTTTGGTTCCTCTGCCTTTCCTAAATGCAGCTTGAACATCTGGAAGTTTTTAGTTTATGTACTGTCTGGCTTGGAGAATTTTGATCATTTCTTTCCTATAGTGTGAAATGAGTAAAGTTGTGTGGTAGTTTGAACATTCTTTGGCATTGCCTTTCTTTGGGATTGGAATGAAAACTGACCTTTTCCAGTCCTGTGCCACTGCTTAGTTTTCCAAATTTGCTGGCATAATCATCTATACTCCAAAACAAAAATTTTTAAAAGAATAAAGTCCCTATCTCCAAATACAGTTACATTCTGAGGTACTACTGCGGATGTCTTCAATATACGAATTTTGGGGAGAGGGGCACAGTTTTCTAGAAGAGTGATGACTGACTCAGCCTTACAAGATAAGGCAGGAACAGGTCTAACTTTGCAGGAACGAAGGCATAAAAACAAGAGTGAGCATGGCTTATCTATGGAATTTTTAAGTGGTTTGGTGTAGCTGAAGTGTGGGATATGTATGAGAGGATGGAAATTGGTAAAGGATAAATAAAACTGGAGAGGTAATTAGAGATTAAATTATAAAAGGTTTTGAATTGGAGTGGCCTAAACTATGGTAACAATATCCTTCAAAAGGTAACATTAATAGCTCAAACACAACAGTTTCGTTCTCACTCAAAATAATGGTCCAGGGTAAATGTTACTGACTTACCAGAAGCTCTTTTCCATATAGTGACTCAGGGGCCAGAATCCCTTCATGTTAAGGCTCTCACCTCTGTGATCAAGTATGGGTTACTAAGTCTAGCACTTCCTCTTTAGAGCCTGAACCAGCAAGGGGCACACTTCATTCCTGCTTTTGAGCCATTGGTGAGAACTAGCTATATAATCGCCCCTGGTTGCTGGGTTATGGAACTTATAATATCATATGAGGAATTGGCTGGATAAGACTTTCAAAAACGTGACTCTATTATGGAAACCATTTTGTTCATAGAAATTGTTGCCATCAGTCTTATAAGTCATACAAAGGAACTTAGGCTTTTATATTGAGAAACAGAGCATAATAATTCTGGGGATTTGTAAGCAAGGATGACAGGATTAAATTTTAATTTTAAAATGGAATTCTGGTAGCATCGTGTAGAAAGAATTTCTGGAACAATAATAGAAATAAGGATATTTGCATTACAGCGGCTGTTCTGGTGACTCTGGCAGGTGGTTCTGAATTAAGGCAGTGCTAGTAGGTGAGAAGAAGATGAAACATTTCAGTGATGTTTCAGAAACAGATGCATCATGACTCCTGACATTTCTTATAAGGTGAGAGGGAGAGGAAATTCTAGGTGTCTTGTGACTGAATGTTATATTCCTTTTGTGTATTTCTTCTGTACCTGTTCTCACTCCAGCATTCCACTCTCATATCAAATTTTAATAAATAGTTAATTTCTCTTTCCTCATGGATTGCTAGAATGTTGTAGTCCATGGGGTCACAGAGTCATGACTAAGAGACTGAAATGAACTGAACTTTGTGGACTGTAAGCTTCTTGACGTCCTCCTTGATGGCAGGGACTATTCTTTTAATCCATGTCTTCTCAGTGTCTAGTACAGGCCCTGAAATAAAGCAGGCACTCAGTTAACATTGGTTGATTAAATAAATGGATGCCAGTTCCTCCTTATATAGAAGTGACAGGTGTTTCAGTTCAGTTCAGTTCAGTCGCTCAGTTATGTCTGACTCTTGGCGATCCCATGAACCACAGAACGCCATGCCTACCTGTCCATCACCAACTCCCAGAGTCCACCCAAACCCATGTCCATTGAGTCAGTGATGCCATCCAACCATCTCATCCTCTGTTGTTCCCTCCTCCTCCTGCCCTCAATCTTTCCCAGCATCAGGGTCTTTCCAATGAGTCAGCTCTTCACATCCAGTGGCCAAAGTATAGGAGTTTCAGCTTCAACATCAGTCCTTCCAATGAATACCGAGGACTAATCTCCTTCAGAATGGACTGGTTGGATTGCCTTGCAGTCCAAAGGACTCTCAAGAGTCTTCTCCAATACCACAGTTCAAAAGCATCAATTCTTTGGTGCTCAGCTTTCTTTATAGTCCAATTCACACATCCATACATGACAACTGGAAAAACCATAGCCTTGACTACACGGACCTTTGCCGACAAAGTAATGTCTCTGCTTTTCAATATGCTGTTTAAATATAATGATTATCTGCAAATATCACCTTACCTCAGATAGAATTTTTTTATTGTTCTATAGTTTGTAATTAGTACTTAAAATCTTGCCATAATAGAAGCATTCGCTTTGGTAAAAATGAATAAGTAAATAGGTAAACAAAGAATTTTGAGCATTCCTTTACTAGCATGTGAGATGAGTGCAATTGTGCAGTAGTTTGAGCATTCTTTGGCATTGCCTTCCTTTGGAATTGGAATGAAAACTGACCTTTTCCAGTCCTATGGCCACTGCTGAGTTTCCCAAATTTGCTGGCATATTGAGTGCAGCACTTTCTTTCTTTTTCTTTTTTTTTTAAATTGTTCCTTTTCTTATTGTTGGGTTTTGAGAGTTTCTTATTTTTTTTTAATTAATTAATTTATTTATTTATTTATTTTAAATTACAATACTGTATTTGTTTTGCCATACATTGACACGAATCAGCCATAGGTGAACACAATCTCCCAATGCCGAAGCCCCCTCCCACAGCATCATCTTTCAGAATTTGAAACAGCTCCACTGGAATTCCATCACCTCCACTAGCTTTGTTCATAGTGATACTTTCTAAGGCCCACTTGACTTCACATTCCAAGATGTCTGGCTCTAGATTAGTGATCACATCATTATGATTATCTGGGTCATGAAGATCTTTTTTGTACAGTTCTTCTGTGTATTCTTGCCACCTCTTCTTAATATCTTCTGCTTCTGTTAAGTCCATACCATTTCTGTCCTTTATCGAGCCCATCTTTGCAGAAATGTTCCCTTGGTATCTCTAATTTTCTTAAAGAGATCTCTAGTCTTTTCCCATTCTGTTGTTTTCCTCTGTTTGCATTGATCGCTGGAGAAGGCTTTCTTATCTCTTCTTTGGAACTCTGCATTCAGATGCTTATATCTTTCCTTTTCTCCTTTGCTTTTCACCTCTTTTCTTTTGACAGCTATTTGTAAGGCCTCTCCAAACAGCTATTTTGCTTTTATGCACTTCTTTTCCATGGGGATGGTCTTGATCCCTGTCTCCCATACAATGTCACGAACCTCATTCCATAGTTCATCAGGCACTCTATCTATCAGATCTAGGCCCTTAAATCTATTTCTCACTTCCACTGTATAATCATAAGGGATTTGATTTAAGTCATACCTGAATGGTCTAGCAGTTTTCCCTACTTTCTTCAATTTAAGTCTGAATTTGGTAATAAGGAGTTCATGATCTGAGCCACAGTCAGCTCCTGGTCTTGTTTTTGTTGACTATATAGAGTTTCTCCATCTTTGGCTGCACAGAATATAATCAATCTGATTTCAATGTTGACCATCTGGTGATGTCCATGTGTAGAGTCTTCTCTTGTGTTGTTGGAAGAGGGTGTTTGCTATGACCAGTGCATTTTCTTGGCAAAACTCTGCTTTACTCACATGCTAGTAAAGTAATACTCAAAATTCTCCAAGCCAGGCTTCAGCAATACGTGAACTGTGAACTCCCTGATGTTCAAGCTGGTTTTAGAAAAGGCAAAGGAACCAGAGATCAAATTGCCAACATCCACTGGATCATGGAAAAAGCAAAAGAGTCCCAGAAAAACATCTATTTCTGCTTTATTGACTGTGCCAAAGCCCTTGAGTGTGTGGATCACAATAAACTGTGGAAAATTCTGAAAGAAATGGGAATACCAGACCACCTGACCTGCCTCTTGAGAAACCTGTATGCAGGTCAGGAAGCAACAGTTAGAACTGGACATGGAACAACAGACTGGTTCCAAATAGGAAAAGGAGTACATCAAGGCTGTATATTGTCACCCTGCTTATTTAACTTATATGCAGAGTACATCATGAGAAACGCTGGATTGGAAGAAACACAAGCTGGAATCAAGATTGCTGGGAGAAATATCAATCACCTCAGATATGCAGATGACACCACCCTTATGGCAGAAAGTGAAGAGGAGCTAAAAGCTTCTTGATGAAAGTGAAAGATGAGTGAAAAAGTTGGCTTAAAGCTCAACATTCAGAAAATGAAGATCATGGCATCTGGTCCCATCACTTCATGGGAAATAGATGGAGAAACAGTGGAAACAGTATCAGACTTTATTTTGGGGGCTCCAAAATCACTGCAGATGGTGACTGCAGCCATGAAATTAGAAGACGTTTACTCCTTGGAAGAAAAGTTATCACCAACCTAGATAGTATATTCAAAAGCAGAGACATTACTTTGCCGACTAAGGTCCATCTAGTCAAGGCTATGGTTTTTCCTGTGGTCATGTATGAATGTGAGAGTTGGACTGTGAAGAAGGCTGAGCATCGAAGAATTTATGCTTTTGAACTGGTTGTTGGAGAAGACTCCTAAGAGTCCCTTGGACTGCAAGGAGATCCATCCAGTCCATTCTGAAGGAGTTCAGCCCTGGATTTCTTTGGAAGGAATGGTGCTAAAGCTGAAACTCCAATACTTTGGCCACCTCATGCGAAGAGTTGACTCACTGGAAAAGACTCTGATGCTGGGAGGGATTGAGGGCAGGAGGAGAAGGGGACGACGGAGGATGAGATGGCTGGATGGCATCATGGACTCGATGGACATGAGTCTGAGTGAACTCCGGGAGATGGTGATGAACAGGGAGGCCTGGCATGCTGTGATTCATGGGGTCACAAATAGTCGGACATGACTGAGACACTGAACTGAACTGAAGTGAACTAAACACAGAAACAAATAAATATACTTTTAGTAGGAAGTGAGGAAATACCATTTATTTCTGGAAGGAGGAGAAGAAACTGGTTCTTAAAACCATTTGTTTAAGATTGGTATGAAAGAATAAATACCTGGACTCCTTAAAAACTCAGTTTCTTCACTTCTACTTTCTTCCTATCTGAGTTATCACCTTTAAATACATGAGGCCTAAATGGACTTTAAATAGGAACGATAACTGGAAGAAACTAAGACGGTGATCGATACATTTATTTTTTTTTGCTTTTACCTTAGTATTAATAGCCAGTACTGTGGCTTTAGAAAATTGCTAGAAGGAGGAAGCAACTGAAGAATCTGACACCTAGGAAGTCTGAGGAAACAGAGAAAAAAAGAAGGGGTTCCTTGGGTTCTTTTCTTTGCCAGCATCTGGGAAAACACCAGCAATGTTCTCCCAAGTACCAAGAGTAAAATGTGTAATGATGCATAGAAAACAGCTCTTGCGTCAGAAAGAGATTTTGGTTTTTCTTCAGGTTTTCAGTGTGCATTTGGGAATATCTGGAAGTAAGGCATGGCCTGTTCTTTCTTTACTCTAAAGGCCTAGTCTGAGCTTATCTGCAATGTAACAGCACAAATAACACTGTCCTAAACCCATAAACAATAAAGAACTCAGGGTATGGCCATTATGCACAGAACATTTATTAGCTGTGGTCTATTGCCTAAAAAATCAAAGCACAGAATCATAGGCATCTTGGGTGGCAATGCAACTATCAGGATGGCAAAAAATAAATTGTAGTTTTGCATTGTTAAAATTTGCCATTTTATATTGGAATACATTCTTAAATGTGGTTATGTTATGCATCATTTTAATGCACATTTCTCGCTTTATGGTTTTTTGCTAATGACTTATTACTTGCTGTTATTTTATATAATATGGAAATGATAATAGACAAAAAACAAATTCGAACAGTTTTCTTATTCAAGTTCAAAACAGGTTGTAGAGCAGTGGAGACAACTCGCATTTGGCCCAGGAACTGCTAACGAATGTACAGTGCAGTGCTGATTCAGTTCAGTACAGTGCAGTCACTCAGTCATGTCGACTCTTTGTGACCCCATGAACCACAGCACGCCAGGCCTCCCTGTCCATCACCAACTCCCGGAGTCCACCGAAACCCATGTCCATTGAGTCAGTGATGCCATCCAACCATCTCATCCTCCATCGTCCCTTTCTCTTCCTGCCCTCAATCATTCCCAGCATCACGGTCTTTTCAAATGAGTCAGTTCTTCACATCAGGTGGCCAAAGTATTGGAGTTTCAGCTTCAACATCGGTCCCTCCAATGAACACCCAGGACTGATATCCTTTAGGATGGACTGGTTGGATTTCCTTGCTGTCCAAGGGACTCTCAAGAGTCTTCCCCAACACCACAGTTCAAAAGCATCATTTCTTCGGGGCTCAACTTTCTTTTAGTCCAAATCTCACATCCATACATGACCACTGGAAAAACCATAGCCTTTACTAGACGGACCTTTGTTGACAAAGTAATGTCTCTGCTTTTCAGTATGCTGTCTAGGTTGGTAATAACTTTCCTTACAAGGAGTAAGCTTTTTTTTTAATGTCATGGCTGCAATCACCATCTCCAGTGATTTTGGAGCCCAGAAAAATAAATTCATCCACTGTTTTCCCATCTATTTGCCATGAAGTGATTGGACCGGATGCCATGATCTTAATTTTATGAATGTTGAGTTTTAAGCCAACTTTTTCACTCTCTGCTTTCACTTTCATCAAGAGGCTCTTTACTTCTTCTTTACTTTCTGCCATAAGGGTGGTGCCACCTGCATATCTGAGGTTATTGATTTTTCTCCCAGCAATCTTGATTCCAGCTTATGCTTCATCCAGCCCAGAGTTTCTCATGATGTACTCTGCATATAAGTTAAATAAGCAGGGTGACAATATACAGCCTTGACGTACTCCTTTCCTATTTAGAACCAGTCTGTTCTTCCATGTCCACTTCTAACTGTTGCTTCCAGGCCTGCATACAGGTTTCTCAAGAGGCAGGTCAGGTGGTCTGGTATTCCAATCTTTTCAGAATTTTCCACAGTGGTGGTTCAAGAAGTTGCAAATTTGCAAAAGCAGACAAGAGCCTTGAAGATGAGGAGCACAGTGGCCAGCTGTTGGAAGTTGACAACGACCAACTGAGAGTTATCATCAAAGATAATCCTCTTACAACTACATACTGCTGCTGCTAAGTCTCTTCAGTCACGTCTGACTCTGTGCGATCCCAAGCAAGAACACTAAGTTGCCAAATAACTCAACGTCAACCATTCTATGGTCATTCAGCATTTGAAGCAAATTGGAAAGGTCTAAAAATTCATTACATAGGTGTTTCATGAGCTAACCTCAAAAAATCCTTGTTTTGAAGTGTCATCTTCTCTTATTCTACACAACAATGAACCATTTCTCAATCAGATTGTAATGTGCAACAAAAAGTGTCTTTTATATGACAACTGGTGAAGACCAGCTCAATGCTTGGACCAAGAAGCTACAGAACACTTCCCAAAGGCAAACTTGCACCAAAAAAGGGTCATAGTCACTATTTGATGGTTTGCTGGCAGTCTGATCCACTACAGCTTTTGAATCCTGGTGAAACCATTACATCTGAGAAGTATGTTTAGCTAGTTGATGAGATGCAACAAAAACTGCAATGCCTGCAGGCAAAACTGGTCAACAGAAATGGCCCAATTTTTTCTCCACAACAATACCCAACTGCACATTACACAACAAATGCTCAAAAGTTGAACAAATTGGGCTACAAAATTTTGCTTCATCCACCATATTCACTTGACCTCTTGCCAACTGCCTACTACCCTTCAAGCATCTTGACAAGTTTTTGCAGGGAAAATGCTTTCACAACCAGCCGGAGGCAGAAAATGCTTTCCAAGAGTTCATCAAATCCTGAAGCACAGATTTTTATGCTGTGGGAATAAACTTATTTCTCGTTGGCATAAATATGTTGACTGTAGTAGTTCCTATTTTGATTAATAAATATGTCTTTGAGCCTAGTTATAATGATTTAAAATATATGATCTGAAACTGCATTTACATTTGTACCATGAAAAGAGTTGACTCATTGGAAAAGACTCTGATGCTGTGAGGGATTGGGAGCAGGAGGAGAAGGGGATGACAGAGGATGAGATGACTGCATGGCATCACTGACTCGATGGACGTGAGTCTGAGTGAACTCCAGGAGTTGGTGTTGGACAGGGAAGCCTGGCGTGCTGCAGTTCATGTGGTTGCAAAGAGTCAGACACGACTGAGAAACTGAACTAAACTGAACTGGAGACTCTTGAGAGTCCCTTGAACTGCAAAGAGATCCAATCAGTCCATCCTAAAGGAGATAAGTCCTGGGTGTTCATTGGAGGGACTGATGTTGGAAGCTGAAACTCCAATACTTTGGCCACCTGATGTGAAGAGCTGATTCATTTGAAAAGACCATGATGCTGAGAAAGATTGAGAGCAGGAGGAGAAAGGGATGACAGAGGATGAGGTGGTTGGATGGCATCACTGACTCAATGGACATGGGTTTGGGTGGACTCTGGGAGATGGTGAGGGACAGGGAGGCCTGGCGTGCTGTGGTTCATGGGGTCACAAAGAGTCGACATGACTGAGCTACTGAACTGAACTAAACTTAATATAACAGCGTACATCAAGTCCTGTCCTGAATTTCCAGTGGCCACAGGTGAGTTTCATCTTCCGTCCTTCTTCACCTCAAACTTAGTAAATTTATATTCATAATATTCCTATCTTACCCTGAGGCCAATTACAGTCTCTAATCCTAATTTTCTTATGGTTTTAAATGGCATCCATCTTGTTTTGGGCCAAAAGAGTTGTCTTAAATGTGCAAAATGAGGGAAAATGTGTCTTGCCCAGAAACTTCTCCCCCTTTTTGGGGATTTTTTTGCTATTTGTCCTTCTCCTCTGACTAAACCTTGCTTTCAGCCAGCTATCCGTTTCCTCTTTTTCTAGGTTTTAATTGATGAAGTATTTATTCTCCCAGAGGACTGATGAGCAAAACTCAGGCATAAAGTAGATATATTTGTGAAGTGAGATCTTTTCTGACATTTTAAAATAATGCAGGTCTCGCCAAAACAAGATGTCTTTCCAGTGAAGAACACCCGAAAAGAATCTAAACGACCTCTGCTCTTTTGTTACTTCAACAAAAGAGGAACCGTTTTTCTCTATGTTGCTATCCAACTGAAGAACCTATAAAGGCTCTCCCCATTGTACAGACTATTAAAATTAAACATCTCTCTGTTAGATCCTCAATCTGATTCTACCTTCACAGTCAATTTTTTCTTCCAGATTTTAGGTGTCTTGACTTCTGGTATTATATTGCAAAATAAAATTCCTAGTGTAACAATACCTTCCGATTTCATAACCTTCCATATTTGTTAGTTTCTGATTAAATAATGAATCAATAAATGAAATAATTGTTGTGCCTTTTCTCTAGACTCCCTGCTCTTACTTCCACCTCCACACCTTAGCCTGTGCTAGTCTTGTACCTGGCATGTACACTTTCTCTCTCTGTATCCGTGGTTGTGTGTGCACTAGAATCTCCTAAAGGGCTTGTCAAAATAAAGACTGCTTATCTTTACTCCAGAGTTCCAAAATTCCAACCCCAAAACTTGCATTTTGAGCGAGTCCTCCAGAGATGTGAATGACAGCTGTCAGGGGACCACACTTAGAGGACACTTTGCTGTTGTCATTGTTGTAGTTGCTAATTTGTGTCCACCTCTTTATGACCCCGTGGACTGTAGCCCTACAGGCTTCTTTGCCCATGGGATTTCCCAGGCAGAAATACAGGAGTGGGTTGCCATTTCCTTCTCCAGGGGCTCTTCCCCACCCAGGGACGGAACCCGCATCTCCTGCATTGACAACAAGCAAGTTCTTTACCACTGAGCCACCAAGGAAGCCTCTTGAGAACACTTACTTAGAGCCAATTAGTCTAAATTGAACTACCTGGTGAAAATTAGAAGAAAAAGTGAGGAAGTATTTAAATCTGCTGGTATATTATAACTGTATGCAAAAATCATCGCTAACATCATCCACAGTGAGAAATTTCTGAAACTAGCTCACATGATCTCTTATTAACCATTTCTCCTTTTGATGAGCTTCCTTCCAAAGATCTGATTCTTTTCCTCAAGTCTCCTGCTTTATTACACATTACTTTACATAACTTTACGATCAACCCATCTTGGTGGGCTCACTTTGGACATACACGTCTCCCTTTATTTGGTTTAAAATATAAACCACCTGTAAACTCAGTGATATTTTGTTTAAAATGGTTATGTTTAGATCTGGTGGCCAAAATGTAGCTTAAAGAGCTAAGAAAAGAAAGCTTAGAGCTGCTAGATTAGAGGAGGTCAGTCTGATGAAGGAATCTTTCTGACAGCTGACATTATGACTTGTAACAAACTTGACCAATTGGTTCTTGTGGAAGGAAGTTTTATTTCTACTGTTACAGCTGTTTCTGTCAGAAAAGGACATCTGGGGAGTATTTTATAAAGCATGCTTGTCATAATCCAAGTGATGTTATCTTATGTAACTGTCACATTTATATGTTCACATTGATAGAGGAAAATTCTCTGAAATTTGTATTGCCTTTATTCACATATCAATGGAGACATCTAATTTTCCTTACAATCGATTCATGAGCATTTTTGTAGTTCAGTATTTTTAAAGCTATGCTGGTTACAGTCAGACCACTTTTGCTGATATGAAAACAAACCAAGGAGAGACTGAGTTTCCTAAATATAAATAGAATTAGTGTGAAGCTACAGAGCTAAAAAATGTAGAAGGTTAAAAGAAGGTCAGCACTGGCAAACTAAATTTACTCAGCAGAAGTAGCTGAATTCCTGAAGTGAAACCATTCACTTTGAGAGAAGTGTTATATGTGTGGTACAGTGTCTTCACAATGATGTATATTACTGTTGTGTATACTCAGTGACACGTGACTGTGAAAGAAAAAAAAAAAAGAATGGAATTGAATAGGTCAATTTACTGGTTAACTTTGGCAAATGTCACAGCTGAAGCTGCTGGTTGAGATGCTTTTGCCTTGTGGATAGGTTCATGTGTGGTTTCATGTGCTCCCCTTTTCAGATAATGAAGGATTAAATTTTCTCATTTTTAGCTGTCCTTCTGATGAACTAGGGTAATAAGATTCTGTTAAGTCACAAAGACAAGTATGGGTTTCTTACTAGACATAATAAGACCCTGAAAGAGAGTCAATAAACATTTTTCCACCCTGGTTTTTAGTCAGAATTGAATTATATCCTGTGATAGAGCAATATAGCTATCTAAAGTTTGGTAAACTTATAAAGATTTCTGAGCCTCAGTTTTCTCTGTGGTAAGATTGTATTGCTACTTGGTCTGTAGGATTGTCAGAAGAATTACATGAGAATATATGCAAAGAGATAAGCATGGGGTGGCAGGCCAAATTTTCAATAAATTGAGCTATTATTATCATTGTATGAAAAATGAGACCTTTGAAGACTTCATTCTCAGTAACCAGAGCCATTCTCTTCTTGCATGTGGTTACTGACTTCAATGCTTAGAGAGTCCCTTCACTTCTCAGTCAGCTACCGTGAAAGAGGCTGTCTCAGGGCTTTCCTGGTGGTGCATTGCCTAAGATGCCATGTTCCCAACACAGGGAACCTAGGTTTGATCCCTGGTCAGGGAACTAGATCCCACATACTGCAATTTAGACCCAATCCAGCTAAATAAATGGATTTTTTTTTTTTTTTTTTAAAGCAAGACTGTCTCAAGACTGCTTGCAGTATGGTCACCATTTAGGAGATACAGAAGCAAATTAAAAAGTTAGTGCTTCCCTAACTTCTGTTACTATTATCCCTTTCAAAATCATTATTTCCAGTGATACCTAAGCCCTAGAAGAAAAAGAATACAGTTAATTTAGCTATTAAAACTGGATGACCGTAACAGTTTTCACTCCCAGTGTTTGCTCAAGGACTAGATCATTGCCCACAGATGAACCAAGTGAAGGGCCTTTGCTTCTCCAGCAGTCATTCTCTTCTTTTATGCTCCCAGAACGTGTTTATTTGTCACCTACTATGTGCTACGCTGCTGTGTTTAATCGCTCAGTTGCGTCTGACACTTTGCGACCCCATGGACTGTAGCCCGCCAGGCTCTTTGGTCCATGGGGATTGTTCAGGCAAGAATACTGAAGTGGGTAGCCTATCCCTTCTCCAGGGGATCTTCTGGTCCCAGGAAACAAACTGGGGGTCTCCTGCATTGCAGGCAGATTCTTTACCAGCTGAGCTATCAAGGAAGCCCCCAGTTACCAGGGGAGCTATATGTTGTGTCCAGGCAAATAAAAATGAGTTTGAAATCATGTTTGCCTGAAAAAAAACCACATTGAATTATTTAATAATGTATATTTGGGGAAAAACTATAAATATATATTAGCAAACATCATGGAGAACCTTTTTTCAGAACACAGCACTATGTGGGGAAAAAGATAATAGAAGAAGGAATGACTTTTTTCTTACAGGCTGGATGATAGGGTAGATACAATTAAAATTCAGCAGTTAATGATACCAGCCACAAATAAAGAAGTAATAAAGTGTGAAGAGAACACAGAGAAGACAGAATTTATTCCTCTCTTAGATGAATCTGCAAGGCTTCACAGTTCCTTCAAAACTGTTGTGGGTCTTAAGAGATGAGAATAAATTTGTTTACTCATCTAGCAAGTATTTATCAAGCATTCAGTTTATTTATCAAACTATCTCTAAGCGTCAAGCACTATAGCAAGTATCTGAGATACAGTGAAGCTACAGCTCTGCTCTTTTAGCTCTGCCTTATAGGAGCTAACAGTCTGGTCATAGAAGAGACAGACATAAAAATAATCAAGCTATAATGTATTTATTATATTAAAATACAATTAATATGTCATACTGATATGATATAAGATATAATTACTGAAGGAATTCCTGACTCTACATTAGATCTACAATTGTGCATGTGTGTCTGTGTATCTGTGTGTCTGTGTATTTGTGTATGGAAGAGGAATCAAAGATCTCTTCCTAGAGAAGACATCTGAGCTAAGTGTTGAAGAAGAGAACTTCAGAAAGCTGTCTGGAGAGGCTGGAGACACAGGAACATTCCAGATGAAAAGAAAGAAAACAATTTTCTTTGTTGTTTAGTGGCTAAGTCATATTCAACTCTTTGTGGCCACATGGACTGTAATCCTCCAGGCTCCTCTGTCTATGGCATTTCCCAGACAAGAATACTGGAGTGGGTTGCCATTTCCTTCTCCGGGAGATATTCCCAACCCAGAGGTTGACCTGCATCTCCTGCATTGGTGGGCGGATTCTTTACCACTGAGCCACCTGAGCCTAGTTTCTGAGGAAACTTTTTTTTTTTTTTTTAAAGGGAGTGTCAAGAATATAGTGTAAGGAGTAGAGTGAGATCTGGCAGTGGAAATGAGCATTTTCATTATGATTTAGATATAACAGAGAAGAAGCTAAAGCTCAGATAAGGGCCAGGTCACAAAAGGCTTTGTAGCAAGCCACCAGGAATAACCGTGGCAGCTGAGAGGCTGAGCCTGCCATGGAGGAGTCTGGTCAGCCTGGTGTATCTAGTTCATTTCTACCACCACTCAGTCAGCTAGCTAAGTTGGAATATATATACCCTCAATTTCAAGAACCATGAAACCAAAACCTATTGGCATTATTTGAAAAAACTTCGAAACTTGAAATAACACTTAGTCTGTAATCATTAGTTTCATCTTTGGATATAGAGGCTCTAATAGACATCTGAAAATCAAGAGACATATAACAGTCCTGTGTAGGTGCACACATTTTTAAAGTGATAAGAGATGGTATTTTTTTGAGTAATATCTTGGGAGTAGTTTCTTCCATCTTGAATCACTTAGAATCTTTATTTGCCTTGTTATTGGAACATTTAACATCATGCTCACACTCAGTCACTCAGCCGTGTTCGACTCTTTGTGACCCTATGGACTGTAGCCTGCCAAGCTCCTCTGTCCATGGGGTTTTCCCAGCAAGAGTACTGGAATGGGTAGCCGTTCATTTACTTATTTAGTCCACTGATATCCATTACTGGTTGAAGCATTATTGCAAATATTTTTATCCTTAGAGTTTCTGAAGATCAAATAAAGCACTAGAGATAAAACTGCAAGTCGAAAATATTACTTATTTCCCCATCTAGTTGTCAATAACTTGAGCAGTAGAGATGAAAGCCTTTCCTAGTGAACTTGCTGGGAATTTAGTAAAGGATTATCTTTCCACCTGTTTCCCAGTTCACCACTCTGATATAAACACAACTTAGAGAAACCTAGTTTAGAATGAAAGCAATGTCATTTTGTACAGAGCGATGTGTGTCACAAAGTATTTGATTAACTAGGGTGGCCAAAGACAAAGTTAATTATGTGGTCAATATTTTACTAGGTTTTTCAGTTATTACACATTTTATTTTTAATTATTTTTCCCCATTCTCCTTCTGATGTTATGTAAACATCTACACATCTGATTAAAGATTAAATAATATTTATCAGAAACCTATACCTGACATCATTCCATAAAAACATGTCATTTGCAATAAGAAAGAAAATCTTCAGAAAAAGAATCACACTTTTTAAAAATAACCTATGTTAAGATGTGACAGCTGGGTGATAGACAAGAACTATTCAGCTTTTACAGTTTGAAGATATGTGGGAAAAATGCCTCTAAGAGTGGATTTCATGAAAAGTATAGAATCAAAGCACAGCTGTGTCTGTCAGTCTTTATTGTTACTTTATTTCATAACTTTGAATTAGTCATTAAAAATGTCAAAGGAGTCATATGTTTTCTGCAACAGAACAGAACACTATATACAAGGCCAATTTGCAAAGCTCCAGTCTGCAACTTTCCTGAAGAATGGAACTCTGAAAAATCTGTGCTCTGGGGACTTTCTCATTTCAAAGCAACTAGCAGGAATTTTGCTTAAATCACATCTTAGAACTGAACAGTCTAGTGTCTAGGTTGTCACTACATGTGTTAAAAAAAAAAATACAGTATCTGTAAATTCCTAGGATGAAACAACAGGCCACTATAGTAAACTGAACTTCTAAACCCTTCTACTGAGTAGCTGTCTTCTCATTATAATTAATACTAACTCATTCTAATATTAAGTCAAATAATACAGAAGCATATGAAAGTAAACATTATAGTTTCTCCTGCTTCCCATTCCTTCCTTCCTTTGGACCACAAATATCTTGTATATATTCCTCCATATCTTTTAAAACATGTCCTATATATTAAGAACCGAAGTTGGATATTTTTAACACGGTCAACATGATCTACAATTTGGAATTTCTATAAAATGCAGTGGTTTCAATCATTTTTACGACAAAAAGTTCTTTTTCCCAATTAAATCTCATGAAAATTATGGTACTTCCATGATTAAAGGTTGTTCTCAGCTTAAATGTCACTTAAATGTCTAGCTTTATCCCATCAACTAGATTCATAATAAATACAACACTGTAAGTCAACTATACTTGAATAAAATTTTTAAAAAGTTAAAAAAAAATTTTCTGGAGGGATTTTTGAAGGGTTTTAAAGCTGTAGGTTCCTTGGGGCAAAGTGAATTAACTATCATTCTATTAACAATTTTCTCTTGATATAATGGAACTATTTATAGTCTCTTTTATATTAAAAAAAAAAGGGAGAGAGAGAGTGAGAGAGAGGGGCTCCTCTGGCTCAGATGGTAAAGAATCTGCCTGCAGTCTTACAGACCCAAGTTTGATCCCTGGGTTGGAAAGATCCTCTGAAGAAGGGACTGGCAACTCATTCCAGTATCCTTGTCTGGAGAATTTCATGGACAGAGCAGCCTGGAAGCTACAGCCCATGGGGTCACAAAGAGCTGGACACAACTGAGCAACCAACACTTTGTATAAAAAAGATACAGATGAGTTTCTTCACTATCAACAAAAAATGTTATCAAGCACGGTAACAGCAGAAGCTGATATAGTGCCTGGGAGATACAAAATTGCCCAGTATTTGTCAAATGAATAATATGCCTCTAAACATCACAAGGAGCTATAGCATTCTCTGGTGCACAATTTGAAAACCATTAGCTTAGTGGACAGAGTTTCCACAAAGGAGTAAGATATCTGGTTTACAGCCTTGAGTTTCACATAACCTCTCTGTATTTCAGCAACAATTTTTATTTCACTTGACTTACCAGAAACACTTGACATCACTGGCCACTTAGCTTTTCTTTCCCAGTTCTCCTCTATACTCTAGAAAATTTCTCTAGTGTCCTTCATGGGGGACAATCTCCAGAAACCCAGTATAGTCCAGTATAGCTCTCTTCACCTTGTTATTTAACATGCTCTCTCTCTCTCTCTCTCTCTCTCTCCCCTTTTTTTTTTTTTTTGCTTTAAACATGATCTTATCTACTTCTGTGTTCTTAGTTACAGGTGTGTCGGTGGCCTCTGGATCCTTGGTCCAGAGTTTAACATTCACCTGACCTCCAGAAAGTATTTCTAACTAATGCCAGCCCTCACTGTTATATTATTAGATTTTTCAATCTCAGGTATATATCACTATCCTTTCTATCATCATTCTCCATAATCATGGGTGTATGTGTCTATGTGTTTACTGTATCCTCCATCTTGGCTTATGAATCTTGGCTTGTTGAATCTAGGAAGCTAGCTCATTTTAAATAATCATTGTATCCTTTTACATATCACCAGTTCTTATTAGTTCTACCTGTTCAATAGCTCTCAAACCCATAATTTTTCACAAAGCCAGTGTACTGAGTCAGGACCTCAAGATCTTTCACATAAATTGTCTATCCACTATGATGTTGATAAAATATTTTTATTAAAAAAATCAGGAATATGAACATATCATTCCTTTACTTGAAAAAATGTCAGTGACTTCCATTGCCTAATTTAGTAACCTTTGTATAATCCCAGGGAATACAGTTAGGTTCAGGAAGAAAACATTGGGACTTCTCTTTATATTCATTTTTTTCTCCTTTGGCAATATATGATATTTACTAAAGAATGTGAGATATATACAAGTTACATAGTAAAATAATAAAATGGATGCCTATGACTTCATTACTAACTTATGTCTTAGAACATCACCAGAACTGTCTGATTTCCTAGCTTTCACTTCCCTTCTCCTCTTACTTCCACTGACCCATCTCCATCCAGGCTGAATTTTATTATTTTTTAAATTTTCTGACTTCTTTGTAAGTTTGTGACATATGTATTTATTTAGAAGTAATACATTATTTAGTTAGCTCTGTCCTTGAACTTTCAAGAAAGTGGAATCATACTGTACTTAGCCTTTGTAGCTTGCCTTTAAACTCATTATTATGTTCTAAAGATTAATTCATGAGGCTGTATTTTATTATTTTTACTGAGGAAGAGTATTCCATTATGAAAATAAATTAGAAGTAGTTATTTATTCATTCTCCCATTAATAGATATTTGGATTCTTCTAAGTTTAGCTACTATGGAAAAGTTTACTATGGATAATATTATATGTTCTCTGGGAGCACATGTAAAACTTTCAAGGATATACTTTGCAGTGGAATTATTGTATCATAAAACAGGCAAATGTCTAAAACATAAACTAGTAACAGTTATACAGGTAATATTTTATTTTTAAATGTATTAAAATATATTAAGAATGAGTACCCAAAACATTTTTTTCTGAATAGGAGTATGTGATAAAAAATGCTTGGAGATCACTGTTTTATAGAATAAAATGTCACTCCCAAATCTAGCTCCAAATTCCCTTTCATTTCCATTTTTCCAAAATAAACCTCTTATGCTCTTGCTGCTACAAACGTCCATTGTATGTATCCCTATAATATTACTTATTAAGTTGAATACTAGTTTATGTCATGTCAGGCTCCTCACCGTGACTTAATAATAGTCAAGGGCAGAATCATAGTCTCACTCATTTTTGTATCTCTATTACTTGGCAGTGGTAGCATGAAGTAAGTAAAAGTTGCATATTTATCAAATAAATGAACTAATGTAAAATGGTAGGAATACCATTCTATATAGCTGAGAAATGAAGCATCACGAGAAAATCCTATATACTATAGGGAAAAAGCCTTATATAAATTTAGGTATTAGTATTTTATGATACTATTTGATCTATGGTGTTTTACAGCCTGAATATCAAAATACATGTTTTAGTTTAGAATTAATCAGGAAAGCCAACACTCTATTTGCTCCTCATCTTCACCTTAGATGCGTTAGAACCATAGCAGAGCAATGGAAGATTCTCTTCAGTCTCTAACTTGTGTTCTCTTTCTCACTGTTGCTAGAAGAATAAGATTATATTAGAGCAGAAAGATAACTGGGCCAGGAATCAGAGAGACCAAGATTTATCTCAGGTCTGTATTTGTGATTTTACATAAATTGCTCATTTTATTTGATAATCTGCATAATAATTTAAAAGAGTAATTGCTTAGTAGCATGTGACAGGCAGAGTGATATACACTTTACATAGACTACCTTATTTAATAATAGTTATAAATGTGCCCCATTTTACAGAAGAAGCAAATGAGAAATGGAGGGATTATATAACTTGCTCGAGGTCCTAAGATACAAGTCACAACTCACTTACCATCTGGAATCTGTTTTCTTTTTTTAAATGATAGTGCTGTTCTGTTTTGCTCTGATTTCTTCCCAGGAGTTTTAAAAGGATCAAATAAGATAATCTATGTGAGAACATTTTATACTTTTTGACACTTTCCTTATTCAACAAATATTTCTTTGGTACTTAGCACATACAGTGTTCTGCAGTAGACACACATACACACACACATACACACGCACATGCCCAAAGATGATGGATTATACATAAGCAGTTGTTGGAGGGTATTGACATCTTGGAGAGGAGATACAGAAATCTATAAATGACAGTAACATAATAGTTTCTACCTTTATGTAGGAGAGATGCCTTCTAAGCTTAATATGTTAAAAGGTGGCTGAGTGCTCTAGGTAGATACTGTGTTAAAGGGCATACAAAGAAGTGAAAATCAAGACCAAAGGCAAAGGACGTAAAGCACATGATACCTGGGAAATCACGTTAGTCACTGTGTCAGAAACACAGGATATGGGGGAGCACGTAGCAGGAGAAAAAGCCAGAAAGAAGGGTAAGATGGAGCCAGCATATAAAGGATTTGGGGTTTGAATTATTACAGTGAGCTAATGGGTACTGTGTATGTGTGTGTGTGCATGTGCACGCGCATGCACATTCACACACATGCTCAGTCCTGTCCGAATCTTTGCGACCCCCATGGGCTGTAGCCTGCCAAGTTCCTCTGTCCATGGGATTTCCCAGGCAAGAACACTGTAGTGGGTTGCCATGCACTCCTCCAGGGGATCTTTCCCATCCAGGACCTGGACCCACATCTCCTGCATCTTCCTGCATTGGCAGGAAGATTCTTTAACATTGAGCTACCTGGGAAGCCTAATGGGTGACATAGAAACATAGAAACATTTAACTATGCAAGTATCGGATTGACTGAAAAGTTTGTACAGGTTTTTGTACCATCTTATGGAACTACTTGAACAAACCTTTAGGCCAATCCAATACTATGTTGTTAACAATAAGAATATCAATAATATAATACTTTTTATAACTAATAATAGATATTTATTGAACAATTAATATGTGCCAGTAACTACAGTAATGTGTGACTGGCTCAACTTTTAGTTTCCCTATGAGATAAGTATACTTTTTCACTCCATCCACTATGCTCTTAGCCTCATTCCCATACTGTCAAAATAGTGGTGACTCCAGAAAGTCAGCACAGTAAGAAATGAGGTGAGATAATCCTACAAATAAGTCTGAGGGGCTAGGAGACCAGCTAGGTTGTTTGTTTTCTGTCTGGTTTGTTGTGGGTTTTCTGAAACTACATTTATACAGCAAACACATGATTACTTCTTAATTTGTTTAGGATGGCCTGAAAGGAGTCTGGTAGAGATCAGGTGGTCACAGCTTTGCCTTCCAAAGCTTTCTCAAGGTGTCAGCACTGGAGAGTGATTTGGAAGAAGACGGTAGATTTACAAGGGCATCATTACCAATTGTTAGTACCTGCAGCAGCTCAGCAAAGCTCATGGAGGACGCCAAGGGCATTGAAATGGTCATAATAACATGGCCAGCCCTAACACAGCAAGCTTTCAAGCACGGGCAAGCTTATTTATATATGTGCTCTCATGTCTTGAAATCACTGCTTTGCATGAGAGCAGACACAGGACGCAGTTAGTCATGCCTTTCTCACATGCACCCGGTGTCAGCTGGTAGTTTTAGCTCCTGACATTTTACTGCTATGCCAAAGTAAACTGCACCTTATGGGCAAATAAGTCCTTGCTTCAGGTAGAAAAATATTCTGCCAGTGAGAAGCTATGTGTTACACATGCACAACAGGGACGTGGGTGTGGTTTTTTTCTGTTGGAATTTCTAGCCTTACAGCCCTCCTTCTTTCTCCACACTTGGAAATAAAGTGTACTGGGTCCTATATTTAATGAATGTCCTTTCTGAAAGGCATGGGGGTATTCATCAGAGACCCAGAAACTACCTCCAAGAATAGCCTTCTATGTCTAAATACTTACCTGGTTGGGGAAGAACCTAGAAATTTGGACTATAACTTGAACTTAAAAAGTAGGCAGAGTGACTTTTCTGGTCGTCCAGTTAAGATTCTAGGCTCTCAATACGGGGGCCCAGGTTTGGTCCCTTGTGAGAGGACTAACTCACATGCCACAGCTAAGACCTGGCACAGTCAAATAAAAAGAAAAACAACTAGGTAGAGTCTACTGCTTGACCTGCACAGATACTGAATGGAATAAAGGGTGACCCAGGGGGGTTCCCATGTGGCACTAGTGGTAAAGAACTCTATGGCCAGTGCAGGAAAAGCAAGAGACAAAGGTTCAATCCCTAGATCAGGAAGACTCCCTGGAGGAGGGCATGGCAACCCACTCCAGTATTCTTGCCTGGAGAATCCCATGGAGAGAGGAGCCTGGCAGGCCACAGCCCATAGGGTCACAAAGAGTTGATATGACTGAAACAATTCAGCACAGACAGATTTGTTAGCAAGGAAATGATGCTCTGGGAATGGACAGCATACTGAGTGCTTGTGTAGACACATAACACCTCTTCCTTTGTGCATTCAGAGATGAGCACAGGTTTTTCTGGGTATATTCCTGACTCTGCTATGAGACTATAAGCTCCTTGAGGGCAGAGATTTTCTATTTTGTTAATTGCTACTACTTACAACCTGCCTCTTGAGAAATCTGTATGCAAGTCAAGAAGCAACAGTTAGAACCAGACATGGAACAACGGACTGGTTCAAGATTGGGAAAGGAGTACTTCAGGGTTATATATTGTGATCCTGCTTATTTAACTTATATGCAGAATACATCATGCGAAATGCCCAACTGGATGAAGCACAAGCTGGAATCAAGATTGTGGGGAGAAATATCAATAACCTCTGATATGCAGATGACACCACCCTTATGGAAGAAACTGAAGAGGAACTAAAGAGCCTTTTGATGAAAGTGAAAGAAGAGAGTGAAAAATCTAGCTTAAAATGAAACATTCAAAAAACAAAGATCATAGCATTTGGTCACATCACTTCATGGCAAATAGATGGGGAAACAGTGATAGACTTCATTTTCTTGGCCTCCAAAATCACTGCAGATGGTGACTACAGCCATGAAACTAAAAGATACTTACTCTTTGGAAGAAAAGCTATGACCAACCTTGACAGCATATTAAAAAGCAGAGACATTATTTTGCCAGCAAAAGTCCATCTAGTCAAAGCTATGCTTTTTCCAGTAGTCATGTATGGATGTGAGAGCTGGACCATAAAGAAAGCTGAGTGCTGAAGAATTGATGCTTTTGAACTGTGGTGTTGGAGAAAACTCTTCAGAGTCCCTTGAACTGCAAGGAAATCAAACTAGTCAATCCTAAAGGAAATCAGTCCTGAATATTCATTAGAAGGACAGATGCTGAAGCTGAAACTCCAATCCTTTGGCCACCTGATGCAAAAACTGGCTCATTAGAAAATACTCTAATGCTGGGAAAGATTGATGGCAACAGGAGAAGAAGCTGACAGAGATGAGATGGCTTGATGGCATCACTGACTCAAAGCACATAAGTTTGAGCAAGTTCTGGGAGTTGGTGATGAACAGGAAAGCCTGGCATGCTGCAGGCCATGGGGTCACAAAGAGTTGGACTCAACTTAAGTGACTAAACTGACTGACTACTTAGAATAATATTTGAGACATAAAAAAACTCTCAGTAAAGCTTTTTCACTCATTATTTTAAAAATCATATGTATACTTATGGCTGATTCACATCATTGCATGGCTGAAACCAACACAGAATTTTAAAGCAATTATCCTCCAATTAAAAATAAAAATTTAGTTTTGGATATCAAACAATATATATCAAGCATTTATCATGTTTATTTACAGTTTAAATGAATAAATGAATGACTTTGTGTATAAATAAAAACCAAATTAAGGACTTTAACCACCACAGGTACGTGTTTAGCTAAGTTTTACCAGCTTTGTGGATAATATTATCTACAGCCATTTTATTTGTAAGAGTCAGCCTTGTATAGAATATGTGTATCATTAACAATACACAAAAGTTGTCAAGATTCTTGATTTTTCCTTTAGTGCTTCTTGTCCTTTGACATGTAACCACATTTAATGGTCAGTAATAAAATACACAATGGCTGCCAAATTCAATGTTCCTGCTTCAGAAGGGAGAACAGAAGCTGACATTTACTTTGCTTCTAGGATGTGCTATGTTCCTTCACAAGTTATTTAATTTAATTCTTAAAATAACTATCTGAAGTGGTGGTGATATTATCCTTATTTTATATCTATGGAAAAAAAATCAGTGCTTCTTTTCAGACACAAAACAGTATTTTTTTTTCCTAGATAATGATTTTTCATATATTCGTCTTTCCCTCTTGACTAGGGTTGTTAGATAAAACTTTCTTAACCAAGAACAATCTTAATCCTTGGCTTTGTACCTATATCTAAAATCCCCATATTACGTATATTTTGGATGTGGACATTTTATAAGTCCACATGCAAACATAATCTGAGAGAAATAAAGTAAATCATAATTAACTACTAACACCTTTGTTTCATTTTGATTTCTGAGATTTATTTAGCATGAAGACCCTAAAAATAAAAGCCTGGTCAGAATTACTTTGAAGCTCTGACCAGTCTCAATGAGACTTTGAAATAAGTCCTGAGCAGCTAAATTTCAGAAACGATAGGAATCTGCCGGGCTTCCCTGATGGCTCCAATGATAAAGAACCTGTCTGCAATGCAAGTTTGGCCCCTGAGTTGGAAGATCCCCTGGAGAAGGGAATGGCAACCCACTCCAGTATTCTTGCCTGGAGAATTCCACCAGAAGAGCCTGGTGGGCTACTAACCATGGGTTTGCAAAGAGTCAGACATGACTGAGTGACTAATACTTTTGAGTAATCTGCCAGCCCTTTTTTTTTTTTTCAGCCCATTAAGAAGACTGTCACTCAAAACATTAAGTTGACTAAGAGGCTGGAAAGTCAGGGATGACGAGCTTCGATTTGAGTAGAAAAATGAATTCTCTACCACCTTAGTTTCTCCAGAGAGTCGTAGTCTGTTTCGTGACTATCCACTTTGCATTATGACTTGTACTTTTTGAAAAACTCATGGCATTTTCTATTACTATAAATAACAGAGAAATAAAAAAATAATAATAATTGTCAGAATTCATCAGGCCTCCAAGTCTTAGCCCCAGAGTTTGCCACAACTGATAGAGCCTCTGTAAAGAGAAAGATGGTCCCTGTGAGCCAAGCCTGCTCCAGTAAGAGTATGGCTCTCTTTCATAAAGACACTCTTATTACCTTAGACTTTGTTGTTCAGTCAGTCAGTCATGTCTGATGCTTTGCAACCCCATGGAGTGCAACACACCAAGCTTCCCTGTTCTTCACCATCTTCCAGAGTTTGGTCAAACTCATGTGCATTGAGTCAGTGATGCCATCGAACCCTTCTCCTGCCTTCAATCTTTCCTAGCATCAAGATCTTTTCTAATGAGTCAGTTCTTCACATCAGGTGGCCAAAGGATTGGAGCTTCAGCTTCATCATCAGTCCCTCCAATGAATATTCAGGGTTGATTTCCATTAGGATTGACTGGTTTGATCTCTTTGCAGTCCAAGGGACTCCAAGAGACCTTAGGCTGGTGGGATGTAAAACTATCAGTGAGGTATTTAATGATGACTTTGCACCTGTGATCACTGGATATTCACCTTAATCCTCTACAATTCTTTTCTTAAAAAGACTTGGACTCTGTAAATGGAACTTTCCCTGACTTCTAATTATTTTCCTCTCTACTGCACAGAGTATAAAATAGCATTTCCAAATGCAGATCAGTAGACAGTAGACAATAACCATATCCTAGGTTCATTTTCTTTTATACCCCAGAAAAAGTAAAACTCAAAATGAAAAACAAAATTTTCTTCAATAGAAAAAGAAATTAAAATGCCCATCTAACAGCCTGAATTTTAGTTCCTGTGAATGATATGGTAGCTGAATTGTTTGCTGCCTTAATTGAAATGATATCTAGCCATTTAAAAACATACAAGCAGACAGACCAGACAGGTGCTTGAAATCTAAATGCATTCTCCCTGGGTAAATATGCTCTGAAAGATATGTTTTCTGTTCTCTGTGTTTACTGACCAACTACGTCCCCAGATTTCTCAGCTCCTCTCAGTTTACTGGAAGCAAAATATTTTTCTTGATGGGTTCTGAGAATTGGGGAATAAAAAGATCAAGGAAAAGACTCTTGATTGTATGAGCCAAAAGACCATCACATAAATGTACTGACTAGTACAAAAGGAAATTTCCTTTTAAGAAAGGGAAAAACTGGCAAAATTACTCCTTTGTCACCATTTCAGAATTCAAAATCTCTTTGGTTTGGGTTAGTTCCCTGCAGACTAATTATAGGGCAGAGTTGAGGCTGTGGTTCAAATTATTGAAGAGATAAATTTTTATGGTCCTTAGGGAGTTGGGGAATGGGAAGAAGGATTTAGAAGCCAGGTTTTACAGATGGTCTGCTTGAACAGAATGCAGTGTCATTCCAAATGAGCCCAGAGCATAATCCCCAGGTCTGAGCTGTTTGCGATTCTACTTTTTACTGAAAACCAGAACTTCTGTTTGTACTTCTGAGTCAGTGTCTAAGAAACTATGCCTGTTTCATCAATATGGACATTTTAGGCTTAAATGTAATTGTGAATTGTTTTAATTCTTTGCTTCATTTTGCTTGGGTATTTGTATCCCATGTATGTGGTATGTAGGGAGGTCTGCTGCTGCTTCAGTCGTGTCCGACTCTGTGCAACCCCATAGACGGCAGCCCACCAGGCTCCACCGTCCCTGGGATTCTCCAAGCAAGAACACTGGAGTGGATTGCCATTTCCTTCTCCAATGCATGAAAGTGAAAAGTGAAAGTGAAGACACTGAGTCGCGTCCAACTCTCAGTGACCCCATGGACTGCAGCCTACCAGGCTCCTCCGTCCGTGGGATTTTCCAGGCAAGAGTACTGGAGTGGGGTGGCGTTGCCTTCTCCAGTAGGGAGGTCTGCCTGTGCATTAGCTATCATCATTTGCTTCAGGTGCTTCAATATGAAGTGTACCACAAATTGGAAACCTATTTGCTAACATTCAAAACCTAACCATAAAGTCAGCATGCTAGTGCTGTCAGAAGCCACAGGATCATTCATTCTAACGTTTTCCTGTTCTTGATGAGAAAAGAGAGGCCCAGAGTTTTGAAGGGCCTTGCCCAAAACTATAGCACAAGTTTAAGTACAACCAGCACAGGGGTTGAGACTTCTGACCCTGGTTCATATGACCTCAGATACAGATCATTTGCTTAATCAAAGCACCTGAGATGCTCTAGAGAAAAGTAAGTCTTTGTTTGGGAACAAAGTGAACATCTTCCAAATTTGAATTTTGACAGAAATTGGCAAGAGGAACAATTGCATTAGAGGCTCTTAACTGCTAGAACATTTGGGGACTCCATAACTGTTAAGTCTGTTCTGACTTTTAGCGATTGCTAACAAGTGAGCAGAAGCTAATCAGGCTCTGCAAACTATCTAAATGGCTAGTTTGTTTCTAACCAGTTTTTAACCACATTCTGTTTTTAATCAGAAACACTAGATTTGTATTTTCATCACTTCCTTCTTGGTTATTTTTTAAGAATAATCATCTAAGTTTTATGTAATTCTTAACCAGTTTACTTCCTTTCCAAACTCCCCGTTCATTCATTTGCTCATTAACAAATTTATCCAACCTGCATTTAGAAATTATCACATGCCAGTACACAAAGCTGTATAAGACAGTTTCTCTTCTCACAGTTCATAGCCCAGGGAGGGGAACATAGACTGTAACAGAAAATGACAATCCAAAAATCTGATTGAAGTTCATATACCCATGAGAATCATATGCACAATTCTGTGATTTTCTCTAGTACGGCAACTTACAATATGATTTTATGTAAATGCTTCTTACAGTAAGCTTGTGAGGTAGGCAGAATAAACAGAGGTCCCAAGAAGGTTAAAATGTTACCAATAAATCGCAGAGACCCTATCTGTCCTGTTCCCACTGTGATCTGTGCGCAAGTTCCAGGCATACACTGAAAGTTCAATAAATATTTGTTTACTGAAATACTGAGCATAGCTAGTTAATGTGAAACTGATCGTTAAACTCAGGTGTCCAAATCTTGAGACCAGTGTTTATTCTGCTGGATCCATATGCAGCGTCAGCTGTGATCATTCCCTCTCTCTGCTCCTCAGAGCAATGGCTTTCATCTGCATTGAATTCCATCTGCTTGAGAAAAAGCATCCCAATTAAGTAATGATTCTGAAACTACTACCTAATATATTAACAAACTTGACAATGGTCTGGTTGAGGCAAAAGATGACTGGTTCTCTCAGTATTGCACCTGGGTAGCTAATTTTATCAGAGGAGCAATCAGATCATATAAGAGAGATGACCACATTGCTCTCTTGCAGAATGCCAGCCCTGGGAGCCCTGTGGCAAGCTTATGAGAACAGTGCAGAGCCAGAGATGTGACATTTTCTAATGATAAATAACTGGATTTGTTTCTGAAATGCTCATATTCTTCATCATTAAAAGATGGACATTATAAAACTAGTGGTTATGATGATGCCAATGATGACAGTAATGAAGTTAATAATAAAAAGGAAAAGAGCGACCACTTATTTAGACCAAACTACAGTCCAGCAATGTGCCAGATGATTTGTACATGTTATCGCAAACAAGTCCTAACAATTCCATATTAGCGATAATATCATCCATTCCAATTCACAGGTAACAGAGGCTTTCATTAAATTCAAATATTCAATAAGTGCCATTCATTCTTAAAAGGATGAGCTGCTCTCTTTGCTTACAGCCACTTTAATCTATTTCTCTTTACACACACACACACACATAATATTAGAGAAAATACAACAGCTGTAACAAAGGGAAAACCAGCAATTGATTAAACAAAATACTGAAGACCATGAAATAGTCACAATATTCCCAATTCACAACACGAAGCATTATCCTGACACCAAAACTAAGAAAAGACATTACAAGAAAGCAAACTATTATCCAATGTCTCGCATGAACACAGACACAAAAATTAGTTTACAAGTACTAGTCAATCAAATCCAATGACATAAAAAGGCTACATGCATCATGACTACATGCAGTTGTCCTAGAAAGACAAGGTGGCTTAACATTTAAAGATTAATGTAATTCATATCTGTGGACTAAAGAATAACCATACGATTATCTCAATTCTTGAAAAAAATCTAACATTCAGACTTGGCTAAATCTCTCGGAAAACCAGAGGTTAACAGGAACTTCCTTAATATGATAAATGGCATCAATGAAATTCTGTAGCTTCATATCATACTTAGGATTTAAAACTGAACACCTTCCTCCAAGATAGAGAAAGAAACAAAGATGTCTGTTCTGTATTTCACATTGTACTGGAGATCCAGCCAGGGAAATAAGGCAAGAAAGAAAAAAAAAGAACATGGATCAGAAATTAGAAAAAACAAAACTTTTTTATTCATAGATGACTTCATCATCTATGTAGAAAATTCCAAAGAATTTTTAATAAGCTATGGAAACTAGACAGTGTGTTTAGTATGGTTATGAGATACAATGTTAAATTTTGAAAATAAACATTTTTATATACTAGAGTTGAGCAATCAAAAATGGAAATTAAAAGACAATACTACTTACAATATCATCAAAAAATGTAAAATAGGGATAAAGTTGATAAATTATGCATAAAATTGATGTGCTAAAAATTGTAAAACATTGTTGAAATTTTAGAAGACCTAAATAAATTATAGTAAATTATGTCCACAGAATCAAAGACAATATTGTTAAAGATGGCAATCCTTTCCAAATGTACCTGTAGATTCAAGGCAAATCCAATCAAAATTTCAGCAGGTATTTTCTATGAAATGATAAACTGATTATAAAAATTGTAGGAAAATGCCAAGAATACAGAACAATATTGAAAAGGAAGCAAAATTGGAGGATTTATACTACTTGATTTCAAAACTTATTATAAAGCTAAAGTAATCAGAGTATGATACCAAGATAAAGATAAACATAGATCAATGGAACAGAATAGGAATTCAGAACTGTCCTACTCATATATAATCAATTTACTTTTTTTAAAACAAAGGTGTTAAAGCAGTTCAGTGATGAAATTAATCTTTTCAACAATAATGCTGGCACAATTAAATATGTGTGTGTACTCAATCACTTAGTTATGTCTGACTTTGTGAGCCCGTGAATTGTAGCATACCAGGCTTCTCTGTCCTTCACCTTTTCCCAGAGCTTGCTCAAACTCACATCCACTGAATCAGGGATGCCATCCAGCCATCTGTCACCCCTTTCTCCTCCTGCCTTCAATCTTTCCCAGAATCAGGTCTTTTCCATTGATCCAGCTCTTCACATCAGGTGGCCAAAGTATTGGAGCTTCAGCTTCAGCATCAGTCCTTCCAGTGAATATTTAGGGTTGATTTCTTTTAGGATGGACTGGTGTGATCTCCTTGCTATCCAAGGGACTCTCGAGAGTCTTCTCCAGCACCACAGTTCACAAGCATTGATTCTTTGGCACTCAGCCTTTTTATTGTCTAACTCTCCCATCCATACATGGCTAATGGAAAATTCATAGCTTTGACTATATGAACCTTTGTTGGCAAAGTAATGTCTCTGCTTTTTAATATGCTGTCTAGGTTGGTTATAGCTCTTCTTCCAAGGAGCAAGTGTCTTCTAATGTCATGCCTGCAGTCACCATCTTCAGTGATTTTGGAGCCCAAGAGAAGAAGGTCTGTCACTGTTTCCATTGTTTCCCCTTCTATTTGCCATGAAGTGATGGGCCCAGATGCCATGATCTTAGTTTTCTGAATGTTCCGTTTTAAGCCAGCTTTTTCACTCACCTCTTTCTCTCTCATCAAGAGGCTCTTTAGTTCCTCTCTGCTTTCTGCCATAAAGGTGGTGTCATCTGCATATCAGAGGTTCTTGATATTTCTCCCAGCAATCTTGATTCCAGCTTGTGCTTCATCCAGTTGGGCATTTTGCATGACGTACTCTGCATATAAGTTAAATAAGCAGGATGACAATATATGGCCCTGAAGTACTGCTTTCCCAATTTTGAACCAATCTGTTGTTCCACATCCGGTTCTAAGTGTTGCTTTTTGACCTGCATACAGGTTTCTCAGGAGGCAATTAAGGTGCTCTGGTATTCTGATCTCTTTAAGAATTTTCCAGTTCATTGTAATCTACACAGTCAAAGGCTTTAGTGCAGTTAATGAAGAAGAACACACTCACTATAATGGCTGAAGTAAACACTGATCATACCATAAGTTGCTGAGGTTGTAAAACAAGTAGAACTCTCTCTTTCACTATTGATGGGAATGGAAATTAGGACAACAGTTTAGCAGTGTCTTAAAAGATTAAACCTAACACATATTATATGTGTTCTACAGTTATTCTACTTCTAGCTATTTACCCAAGAGAAATAAAAGCTTTTCTGTACCCAAGACTTGTATGCAAATATTCATAGCTTCTTTGTTTGTAACACTCCAAAGCTAGACTAGAAACAACTCACGAGTGCATAATAGATAAGCAAACTGTGGAACACATTTATAAATACAGTAGAATACTACTAATAAAAAGAAAAACGATATATGCTAAAACATGAGTAAGTCTCAAAATAATTATAAATGAAACAGTCAGGCGAAAGGTACATACTACATAATAAAATCTGTATACAATTCATGAAAATGCAAAATGCAATGGCAGGACGTAGGTTGCTAGTTGATTGAGGATTCTGGTGGCCATGGAGAGATGTGTTGCGAAAGGGCACAAAGAAAATTTTGTGAGGGAAATGTGTGTTCTGTTTCTTGATGGTATGGTTTCATGGGTGCATACATATGCCCCTAGTGATCAAACTGCATACACAAATATGTACCATTTGTTTTATGTTGATCAGACCTCAATGCAACTATAAAAATAAAAAGAAAAAGAAGTTAAAATAGAAGCCTTCTTCTCTCCTTTGTTTCAAATTGAGTGTAACTATTACACCGCTGACATGGAGGCTCAGTGGTATCTGGGACTCAGCCTCCTACAGTCTTCTTGCTCTAAAATCCACAACATGCAGCTTTCATCTTATGGTTTAAAATAGCTGTTCCATCTCATTCTGTTATATCCGTATGATAGCCAGTAGGAGAGAGGGGAAAGAAGTGGAAGTCAATCCTTTCTTTTCAGTGCATAAACTAGACTTTGAACACATCACTTCTGCTAACATCCCACTGAACTGTGGTGCTGCTAAGTCACCTCAGTCGTGCTACATGACCACAATTTACCAAGGGAGACCAGGACATTTAGTCTTCTGACTGTGTTATTATGTACCTCGCTAAACACCAGTTACCATTCCTAAGAAGTAAGATTCTGGAAATCTCTACCCACCCCAAATATAAACATTTGCTAGGAGGTTTCCCGTGAACCAATTCAATAAATAGGCTATTGATTATGTTACAGTTTGTAAAGGTCACAGATCAGAGACATTCTCTGTTTTTCTTATTTTCCTGTTATAAGAAGGAAAGAGCTAGATACTATATTGAGGAAGAAAGGGATGGTCTCCTGGATTCTATAATCAGAGTTCAAAGCTGTGTGGATGTTGAGAAGATGTGACAATTGCCTATGATTTTGTAGCATCCTGTAATTATGTTATCTTCTCAAAAACACCCAAAGTCACTAAAACTTCGAGTTCTTTGATCTATGACCAGCCAGGTCTACCAATATTTCTTTGAGTCTGCATAATGTACTTATATCTTCAAGCACATTAGAGCAATGTTTGATGTTATTATCATCTAATTTCTGAGAAATGACTTTTTCCCATCATGATTGAGGACCTTTGAATTATGAAAGTACCAAGAAATTGTATAGCTCTGCTACAAAAGGTAGGAGTCTTTTTTATTCCTGAATATTCATTAATAGAAGATGAAGGCAATCTGTCAAAAGTGAATAATAACGATAAACATTAGTCATCTGGGGCCTTTTTATTCACTGTGGAATCAAAAACAAACAAATACAATTTTTATTTCCACTTAAGCTATAATTCTATTTACCCTCTGAGTTTCACAGAGTTTTATTTGATCTAACCTCATTTTAAACTTTAGATAAAACGGTTTTAAAAATTCCATTATATGAAATTCTGTCTCCCTCTTTTCCATCCTCTTTACGAGGTCTATTTCTGCCATTCTATATTTTTGTCTTCCCCAGTTTATTTTTTCTTCTCCTTTCATAGAACACACACTTTCCACTCAAACTTTCATTCGAATGTACTTCTAATTCAAAGCTTAATACTAACCATTTTAAGGGAGAGAAGATTAAAATGAAGAGAAGAAAAATGTATCTATAACTGTCACAAGAGTACTACCAGATTTCCAGAATTTAGGAGAAGACATGCTTTTAAAATAAACATTTCCCTTAATTCCATGAAGTATATAATGCTATCAACACATGTGCTCTAAATTTTGATTTGGAAAACAAGAATCATCACTGTAACTTATGGAGAGGGAAATTTATGGGTGAATATAAGTGAATATAAAAGCCAGAAAATAAGTATTAAAAAGGAATAAAATGCCAGTAAAAATTAGATACAAGTGTTTCTAATCTAGGTTGTCTGACACTCTCTCTATATATTTCTAACAGCCTGATATTTTGTTCAAGTTATGTACATCTGAGTTTCAATCTATAATGATAAGTTTTACTCCTTTGACATCCTTGTTTTGGTGACTTTTGTGATACTAATTGGGACCCTACTGCCAGTACACTGTTTATGACATTTTTTAAAACCAGTGATTATTTCTTCTATTTTGTAAATGTCACTTCTTTGTGGACATTCTCAGCAGAAAGGAAAGTTGAGGTATTTTTTTAGAGAAAAAAATTAGATCTAATGGTTTCTAGATAATTGATTTCTCCCTAGGCAAAATGAAAATTCTGATTTTTTAAGGTATGCATTTAAAGTCACAGTCAAACGCTTCCAGCCATCTTCTGCATGCTTGATGTAACTGGTTGGCCAGGGGAACATGGGACATGTATTAGGAATGGATGAGCTGACAGATCCCACAACTGTGACCCTATCATCTAGCCATGTGGCTTTAGGTAGAACATGTGTCGTTTAGAGTTTGGCAGCAGAAAAGGCAAATGAGTTCATTTTGAACCTGGAGATATTCTTTTGGATTAAAATTGCAAACCTTTAATTTCCTAGAAAAGTGCTTTCCTTTCACTGCTTTCAGTTCCTAGCAATTTCAATAAAATTTTGATCAGGTGGAAATTGTTATTTATTAGAACTTATTGACAATAATTGGAGAAGGCAATGGCACCCTACTCCAGTAGTACTCTTGCCTGGAAAATCCCATGGGCGGAGGAGCCTAGTAGGCTTCAGTCCATGGGGTCACTGAGTCGGACACGACTGAGTGACTTCACTTTCACTTTTCACTTTCATGCATTAGAGAGGAAATGGCAACCCACTCCAGTGTTCTTGCCTGGAGAATCCCAGGCATGGGGGAGCCTGGTGGGCTGCTGTCTCTAGAGTCGCAGAGTCGGACATGACTGAAGCGACTTAGCAGCAGCAGTAGCAGCAGCAGCAGCAGCAGCAGCAGCATTGATCAATAATAATAGGTAACAGTTACTGAGTGCCTGCTAGAGTGCCAGGCAATATACTAATTCCTTTGTGTGAAATATCTTAAATGATCTTCACGTTAATTCTATGATGCTTGTGCTATAACATATGTTTATAGATGGGGACATAGAGCCCATAGTTGATAAGTGGTAATGTGCACACCTCAATTCAATCCTCTGATTCTTAAAAGATACATTTCCTTGTAAATGCCCTGCAATAAGAGAGAATGAATAAAATTAATACTCATAGGCACCCTTCATTAACTTGAAATATATTCCTTTTTCTTCCTTGTAATACCCTAGATGACATACATTCAAAGACATTTTTTTAAATCTACACTAAAAACATCCTTGTCAAATTAACTGTTGATAAGCCTGAATATTCTATTTCACTTGTGAATTAATGTATCTTCAGGCCATCTGATCTCAGTCTCTTCCTGGCTTTATTTCCTGCCACCTCCACACATCAAATTGTGTGCAATTACGCCACATCCTGAGAGCGCTCACATTCCTGGACCTTCAATGCTTCCACCAGGAGTGACCTTCTTCTGCATTTAGCCATCCATTAGGATCTTTTGTGGGCCCCTCTGAGACTCCTCCAGGCAGAATGAATTTCTGCGGTAATCCCATGCCAATTCAGATATACCTCTACTGTACAGTATTTTCAGTATCACTTATGTTAAATAATGGAAACAGTAAAAAAAAAAAAAAACGCGGTGGTTTACAATGTAAAGTATGTCTCCCTCTCATGCTTGAATTGCAGGCCTCTCCTAGACCAGCAACTATGCCCATGATAGTTACACACCGAAATATACATGCACACATAGTTTTGGGTTTTGCACAATTGAAAGCCTAAGAAGCACAGTGTCCTGAATCTTGCTTTCCTCACTCGACAATATGTTAAACTTCTTTCTATATTAGCATATAAGCCTTATTCTTTTAATGGCTCTAAATATTTTAATATGGCACACCATAATTTATTTACCCGTCCTCTGATGATGGACATTTGCACTGTTTCTAGGTCTTACAAACAATGCTGCAATAAGTACACTTGCTTGTATGACTCTAAAGAAACAAAATGGATACAAGAATGATACCTGAAATCAGATTTCCTGGGTCTGAACCCTGGCTCTAGACTAATAGCTCTTACAGCTTTGTTTGTTTTGTTTTTTAATTTTTGGTTGTGCTAGGTCTTTGTTGCTATGTGTGGGCTTCCTCTAATTGGCGAGCAGGGGCTACTGTTGATTGCAGTGCACAGGCTTCTCGTTGAGGTGGCTTCTTTGTAGAGCAAGGACTCTAGGCGAATGGACTTCAGTAGTTGCAGCATATGGGCTCACTAGCTGTGGCACACCGGCTTTGCTGCTTAGCGGCATGTGGAATCTTCCCAGACCAGAGACTGAACCTGTGTCCCCTGCACTGGCAGGCGGATTCTTATCCACTGGACCGCCAAGGAAGTCCAGCTCTTATGGGCTTAGTCAAATTATTTAACCTCCGTATGCTCCAATTTCCTTGTGTAAAATGGGGGTTTAGCAGTAATTTCATAAGATCTTTCTAAGGATTAAGTGAGTTGTGACACAGAAACAGTATAAATGTGTAGTATATGGTAAGCACTTGATGATACTTACTGCTATTAACATAAAATCATATGTCTTTGTGCACTTGTGTGAGTACATCATTAAGATAAATTTCTATGAGTGGAATTAATGATACTTGACATTTATATTTTTATAGCTATCCATCTTAATTGGGTTCCTTTAGAAGCAGACCCTGGAGAAGGCAATGGCACCCTACTCCAGTACTCTTGCCTGGCAAATCCCATGGGAGGAGGGACCCTGGTAGGCTGCAGTCCATGGGGTCGCTAAGAATCGGACATGACTGAGCGACTTCACTTTTACTTCTCACTTTCATGCACTGGAGAAGGAAATGGCAACCCACTCCAGTGTTCTTGCCTGGAGAACCCCAGGGATGGGGGAGCCTGGTGGGCTGCTGTCTCTGGGGTCGCACAGAGTGGGACACGACTGAAGTGACTTAGCAGCAGCAGCAGCAGCAGCAGACCCTATGACCAAGATCTAAATACAATACACCACTTTGACGGTGAAGAAAAATCCAAAAGGAGTGGGAAAATGAAACAGGAAGGAAAGGTAGTTAATAAAACGTACCTGGAGATCAGACCTGCTGAGGAAATGCAGAAGCAATATTGACACAAGCTTCATAGTTATCTTAAGGGAACTGGGTGCTTGGAGCACGAACTCTTGTCTTGCCCAGTTAGTTCATCACTGTCTAAGAGCCCTTGTATGTTCCCTCGAGCAGTAGCTTCTAAAAGCGAGTGGTGGGAAGGCTCTGCCTTGGTTCTGCCAATAATGAGATCGTGTGGAGATAATCTTAAGACAGTAACAAAACTTGACTAAAAATAATTCTGATTTTTATCATCATAATGTGCTGGGACTTCTCTACAAACTTAGTTATAAATAACTCCTCCCCTCGAGGGACTCCCCGCCTTGCTTCCCTGTATTCCACTCCCTGGGAGGTAGTAACTCCTCAACACTACTGGCCTATTTCACGGGAACGTAAAGTGGGTTTTATTGGCCAGTGAAGGAAATAAATGCAGGTGCTGGCAGTTGGAGGCCTGACCAGTATGAACCAAAGGGCAGGGGAGAGATGATATGGTCACAATACCAACAGCATCTGCTGCAGTCAAACCTGCCCCACTCTGACCATCTACACAAGTTCATGACCATTTGTAGCGCTTGAAGTTTTGCCCAGAGCGGTGATAATTTTTCCTCACTACTGTCTTTCATGACTACCCCTTAGTAGAATTGTGCTGCATAAGCGGTCTATTTTCAGCTCACATGATTTACTGAGCCAACCTCCCCATGACTCAGACCTGGGTTTTATTGTCCTCTGACAACTGGTTTATAAGAACTCTCTGTGAAGTCATAGGTGTGACCTGAGAGAGAGACATTCATTTAACAAGTTAAGAAACATGGAGGACTAGGCTGCCAGCTTATGGGATTTAGCTGTTTCCTCTGCACATGCTCATGCCTGCTTGTACGTGAGCTAGTATGACGGGTTATACTAGTCCAACCTGCACCTGTCCAACCCAGTGACTTGGAGGATCTGATGGTAACCATCTCCTGTCAGCCACGTGAGGTCCCATAATCAGCCTAGTTTCTGCTAGGTCCAATAGCAAACCAAGAGCTATTTTCTGAATGTTACTGGCTTTCATACTGTATCCTGATTGATAGTTGAGCCTCTCATTTCTTTTACTCAGCATACCTATGACACTAAGAGCAGCCAGCCAAATCCACTCTCCTTACAATTCCCATTATCCCCTTACCTCTTGTAGTCTAGAAAAATTGTACCAGTCAGTGTATGCCCTTCATCCCATATCCCAACCAATGTTAGCAGGCAATGATGGCATTTGGAAATCAGGCCAGCAGATGCTGCAATTTAGGGTCATGGAGATACAGGCAGGGAGCCAACAGCTTCCCATATAATATTATTAAATTATCTTCCAGAGAAGGCACTTCATTTTACATTTCCACTAACAAAATGCAAGGCAACTGTTTTTATCCATGGTGACTCGGATGCTTTAGAATCTGCCTGCAATGCAGGAGACCTGGGTTTGATCCCTGGGTCAGTAAGATCCCCTGGAGAAGGGAATGGCTATCCACTCCAGTATTTTTGCCTGGAGAAAAATATGAACAGAGGAGCCTGTGGGCTACAGTCCATGGGATCACAAAGAGTCAGACACAACTGGGTGACTAACACACACCTTTTCAATGTATTATCAAATATCAAAGCCTAATCTGATAGGCTTATTAAAACAGTTTTATTTAAAATTTTTTTTTAAGTCTTTAAATTTTAAAATAGTTTTCTTCCCTTTTATATTAAACTTTTTGTTTTATATTGTAGTATAGTTGATTAACAATTTTGTGTTAGTTTCAGGTTTATAGCTAAATGATTCACTTATACAAATATATGTATCTATTCTTTTTTTTTTTGAGTTTGAGCAAATTCCAGGAGATGGTAAAGGACAGGGAAACCTGGAGTGCTGTAGTCCATGGGCCTGCAAATAGCTGCACACGACTTAGCAACTGAATAGCAAATTCTTTTTCCGTTTAGGTTGTTAGGTAACATTGGGCAGAGTTACTTGTGCAATATAGCAGGTCTTTGTTGGTTATCTAAATATAACAATGTGTACATGTGAGTCCCAAACTCCCTACCTATTTATTCCCTGTAGCCTTCCTTCTGTCTGTAAATCTGTTTCTGTTTTGTAAATGATTTCACTTGCATCATTTTTTTAGATTCCATATATAAGCAATATCCTATGACATCTCTCTTTCTCTGACTTATGTCACTCAGTTTGACAATTTCTAGGTCTATCCATATTGCTGCAAAGGGCATTATTTCATTCTTTGTAATGGCTGAGTAATATTCCATTGTACGTATGCACCACATCTTCTTCATCCATTCATTTGTCAACAGACATTTAGGTTATTTCCATGTTCTGGCTATTGTAAATAGTGCTACAAATAACACTGGAGTGCATGTATCCTTTCAGACCTGGTTTTTCTCTAGGTATATGCCCAAGAGTTGGATTGCAGAGTCACATGGTAGCTCTATTTTCAGTTTTTTAAGGAACTGCCAATACTTCACTGATTTATGTGCATTTCTTTCTCGTGAGGTTACATCTGTTTTCACACATATGAAAACCATTGATATGTCGTTCACTATGAAAAAATCCACTGGCGATCCCTTTTACATACTTTGCCATTTTTTCTGTCTTGTTGATCTTTTTCTAATGATTTATCAAAATTCTCTCTGTACTAAGGAAATTAGCCTCTGTCAAATGGCTAGTAAATTCTTTCTCATTTTTATATTTCTACTTTTTTGTTATTTACAGTTATTTTTTGTTTTCCTGAAAAGTTTTTATATAGCTATATAAATATATAATCTTTTCTTTAATGCTTCTAGCTTCTTGCTTATAAAGATTTCTGTTACTAAAATTACAAAACAACTCTCCTCTGTTATTCTCTACTTATTTTAATTGTTGTATTTCAATTATTTATGTTCTTATCTCCTTTGCTAGACTTTAACATCCTGAAAAGCACATTCCAGGACGTAGAAAACATTAAATTAACAATGACTTTCTCCCTTCTTTCCTATCTTCTTTTCTTTCTGTCTTACATATTTTTCTAACCTCAGTCTCTATCCAAGTACCTGGTATATAGTAAGTGCTCAATCAATTCTTTTCTAAATTTATTTTTAATTGGAGGATAACTGCTTTACAATAGTTGTGGGCCTCTGCTACACAACAGAATGTGAATCAATCATAAGAATACATGTGTCTCTCTCTCCCTCTTGCATCTTCCCCCTGCCCTGCACCCCATCCCACCCTCCGGTTGTCAGAGAGCACCAGGTTGAGCTCCCTGTGTTATAGAGCAACTTCCCATTACCTATTTTACATATGGTAATGTATATGTTTCAATGCTACCGCCTCAATTCATCCCACTCTCTCCTTCTCCCACTGTGTCCAAAGTCTATTCTCTACATCTGCATCTCTATTCCTACCCTGTAAATAGGTTCATCAGTACCATTTTTCTACATTCCGTATACACATGTTAATATATGAAATTTGTTTTTCTCTTGCTCTTACTTCCCTCTGTGTAACAGGCTCTAGGTTCAATCACCTCATAGAACTGACTCAATGCACTCCTTTTATGGCTGAATGATATTCCATTGTGTATATGTACCACAAGTTCTTCATCCATTCATCTGTCGATGGACATCTAGGTTGCTTCCATGTCCTGCTGCTAAGTCACTTCAGTCGTGTTTGACTCTGTGCGACCCCGTAGACAGTAGCCCACCAGGCTCCCCGTCCCTGGGAATCTCCAGGCAAGAACACTGGAGTGGGTTGCCATTTCCTTCTCCAATGCATGAGAGTGAAAAGTGAAAGTGAAGTCACTCAGTCGTGTCCGACTCTTAGTGACCCCATGGACAGTAGCCTACCAGGCTCCTCCATCCATGGGATTTTCCAGGCAAGAGTACTGGAGTAGGGTGCCATTGCCTTCTCTGGCTTCCATGTCCTAGCTATTGTAAATAGTGCTGTTATGAACATAAGACTGTTTCAGCTATGGTTTTCTTAAGGTATATGCCCAGTAGTGGGACTGATGGGCATATGGTAGTTTTATTCCTAGTTTTCAGAATGAGAGAAAATAATTGCATATTAAACAAAGGATTTGTCTCCAAAATGTACAAGCAACTCATTCATGCAGCTCAATTCAAGAAAAATAACCTCTTTCTGAGATTCAACTGCTCTAACTTTTTCATACTAGAGAATGAAACTAAAAATGCACTTTGGACCCTGAAATGCCTTGCAGTGTGAAGATTTCTGTAACTACAATAACAACAAAAGCCATGACTATCACCCTACTGTTACAAATTTCTGAACAGCCTATTGGTTAGCAGAGTGACATTAGGTCATTACAGGTGACCTAACATTCAATGACCATAAATGTCCTTGACAATAAAAGTGCTGTCTTGTGACTCTAATCTAATCCAACTTGCTAATCACAGAAAACACCTGGTACTTTTCTAGGTCATTGATTAATGAGGAAACACATGGTTTACAATTAATGTGAACTCTTATAGTCCCTCAGAATCTGTTTGTTTAATAAGAAGCCTGCACTATATGCTGTTTGCTTTTATTGTTATGCAGACATAAGATAAGGGACTACCCTGGTGGCTCAGATGGTAAAGAATCTGTCTGCAATGCAGGCAACCTAGGTTCACTCTCTGGGTTAGGAAGATTCTCTGAGAAGGGAATAACAACTCACTCTAGTATTCCTTCCTGGAGAATCCCAGGGACAGAAGAGCCTGATGGGCTACAGTCCATGGGGTCACCCATTGCAAACAGTAGGACACATCTGAGTAACTAACATTTTCACTTTCAAATATAACATAACACAACACACCAAAAAACACAACTTTAAATGACTTCTCTTCAAATTGAGAAAATGCAACTTGGGAGTAATTTTTGGAAATGCATGTCATATGTTCAATGCAATTCCCTCCTTCCTTCTCTTGGTTTTCCGTCAATTTTATGGATACAAAAGGAAAGGGAGAAATCAGACTAAGCTAAACTGACTGTACATATTAAAAGCATTTGTACACACCTTTAATTCAATTCTTTAAGAGCTAAGTATTATTATACCTATTTTTAAATTGAAGAAACAGAGATTTGGAGAGATTAAAAAATTTATAAAATAGCAACTTACAAAACCATTATACAAAATTTGAGCTCCAGAACCGTATGACCACAGAGCTCACACTTCCCCACTCCAAAAGGCAGCATGTATAAGAATAATTTAAGACAACTTAAAAAAATAATAATCTTTGAGGCCCACTTTAAGAGATTCTAATTTTAAAATTCTGTGGAAGAATCTAGACATCAGCAAGTTTTAAAAGTTCCCGGGAGATGCTAATGTGCAATCTGGACCAGAGCACTATTCCTCTTTCACTTTCATAAATATCCCAGACATTTATACAGTGGTCTTATAGTTCTCAAAGTTTGTTTGTTTGTTTTAATCCATAGTTCATTTCATCATTAAACCAACTCTGTTAAGAATTATCATGCCCATGGACTAGGAGAAAAAATGCAAAAAAATTTTAGTCTTAATATTATAATCAGTAACAGAAATCCAATAAAATTTGAAGAGGGCCACCCTAATGTTTTTCTCTTACTTAGAAGCTCCTTATCTTGGGACTTCCCTGGAGGTTCGATCGTTAAGACTTCATGCTTCCAGTGCAAAAGATGCAGGTTAAGTCCCTCATTAGGGAACTAAGACCCCACACGTCTATATGCCACATGGTGTCGGGGAAATGGAGAGTCTCTTAATCTTGCTCCACTTTGGATCCTTCCTTTCTTTCCCTCCTCCAACAGTCTAGTCCTCAGCCCAGGACTCCAAAAGCTATTAATACTTGGGTACTTTTTGAAGCTGTCAGCTCTGTGTGCATGGGAGGGAGTGGTCACTGTGGAGGACAGTGATTTATTACTGAAGCAACATAGGTTAGTAGTAAAAGAGTTGAGGGTAGAAGTCTGAGACCTTAAGAAAGTGATTTTATTTTTTTGAAGCTCAGGCTCAACAACGAAATAGGGAAAATAATAGTAATTATTTAGAATGAAAATAAGATAGGGCTTCCCGGGTGGCCCAGTGGTAAAGAATCCACCAGCCAAGGCAGGGGTTGTGGATTTGACCTGTGGGGCAGGAAGATCGTTTAGAGAAGGAGATGGAAACCTGCTCCAGTAATTCTTGCCTGGGAAATTCAATGGACAGAAAAGCCTGGAGGGGGCGGCTACAGTCCATGGGGTTGCAAAAGAGTCAGCCACAACTCAGCAACTAAATAGCAACACAAAATAAGATAATTATATAAAAGGGATTTGTGTAGTGAAAGGAATAATTCTTATTCTTCATTACCATTTTATTTGTCATGATTGATTGGTTTTGAAGTGTTGTATTACTGTCCAAGGGTTACTATAACAAATTATTACCATCTTGGTAATTCAAGACTACAGAAAATTCTTCTCTCTCAGTTCTGGAGACTAGAAGTCTGAAATTAAGGTGCCAGCAGGGCCAACTCCTCTCTGAAGGCTCTAGGAAAGAATCCTCTCTCAGCTGGCTGCTAGTGGCTGTTGACCTTGCTTGAGGTTCTCTGGCTTGTAGCCACATTACTCCAGCTCTGCTGTGTCTTCCCATCACCATCTTCTCTGTGTCTGTCTCAAATAGCCCTCTCCTCTCCTCTTATGAGGATATCTGTCACTGGATTTAGGACCCACACTGATAATACACGATAATCTCATCTCAAAATTCTTAACTTAATGATATATGCAAATAACCTTTTCCTAAATAAGGTAGCATATATAGGTTTCAGGAATTAGGACATGGACATATTTTGAGGGTAGAGGGGCACCATCCAAATCACTTTTAAACCAGATATTAAAAGTACTTCATTTTCCTTTAACTCAATATGTCACCCTCTGATTCATTAACTGTCATTACCAATATGTGAATTCCAAATTCTTTTCATGGTATATTAATTCCACAAGTCAGCCCTGCCTCATTTCCCAAATAACTACACAGAACTTTCTGTCGTTTCCCAGATATCCTCTCATTTTGCTATCTCTGTGCCTTTCCGTGTGCCATTTCTGCTGCATACCTTCCATTTCTGGACTTCATCACTTTTTTTCATCCTCTTTTGTTAAATCTTTAAAAAAATTTTTTAAGAGTTTATTTATAAATGGAGAGTAATTATTGTTCTGATTTCTGGCAATTAACCTGTCAGCCACAGGTATCCATATATCCCCTCCCTCTCGAACCTCCCTCCCACCCTAACCGCCCCCTAGGTTGTCATCAAAGAAGACTTCTCCTCTTTCCAAAGCTGCGAGATTCTTGGCTTCCTACTTTCGATTCCAGCACATATTGCAGGCTGACCTTTGCTGTTGTAGTTGAATGCTTATTGGCTTTCCCACTAGACAGAGCTTCAGTTTTATTACATCCTTGGGGTACAGATGGTGACTCATTCATCTTTGTACTACTCCGCATGAAGCCCAGAAGCAGGCCCCTGGTAGGTCCTCAACAGAGCTTGGTGACCACAGGGAATGACTGACAGCACTTCTCCTAGGTTCCCCAGTCCAGCCCCCACGGAGCAGCTGCAATAAGAGCCCTGAAGTTTTATTCTCTTTTCAGCGGTACAAATTCTGCTGACACATTTGTCTTATTCTCTATATTTGGACATTTAAAAATTATTATTTAGAAAGGTTGACTTGTGGGCCTTCTTTTTTTCTCACTTGGTAGTTAATTTTGTGGTGATTAACTTCTATCTATTCTAAGGTTTTCTTCTATGCAAGTATTTTTTGTTTGATGAAAAGTCTATAGCTTTACTATTAGTGATGACTGATATCTTACATTATGCTACTTTAGTAAATGCTTTGCACGATGAAGGGGAAAGCCCATATAGACTGTGTGAGTCTTGCCTCTCTCCTCAGTTCTTAACCCTGTGCTTTGATTTAGGTTTTGTCTTTTTGAAGTTCAACATATTTGTTTTTCTGTGTACTTTCCCTCATTCCTTCATTCCTCTATTTTCAGTCTTAGATTCATACTTCAAAATTAACCTTGGGAAAAAATAAACAAAAGATTGAATGTTATCCATGCTGTATGCTGTGGGTGCATACTTCCCTGCATGATTTCTTAAAAGATTTTTAAATGAACACTTCTCAGATCCTCCTAGACAGAATAGCCATAATCACTTAAGTACTGGACTGGAAATCCTAAATCCTTTGAAAGAAAGAAACTGTCTGTTGTCCATCTCTATAACCTAGATGCCAATACAGTGTCTGGCACATAATAAATAGTCAAAGAAAGTTTGATAAATCAATGAATGTGAGTGCCTGTCTTGGGAACTGGCCTAACATCAGAAGACAATAGATGATTTCACCTCCCCTACTAAAATACCCACTCAGTTTTGTGATGGTATTTAATTGAAATCATCTGTCCTTTTTCAACAAAATATCTGGAGCAGCTCAAGCAAACGCTTAGTTGAAACCAATGCATTTCACAATTCTTGTTTTGCATGAAATGCTTCCATATGATAGCAATACTGATGATCCACGCATTTTCTTAAGCTCTCCCAACCCTACTTTGGGAATTTAAAGTCTGTTTAGGTCTATGGGGATTTGAGTAACAAAATAGGCTACCTACCACACTGTAAAAGCAGTTTTTGAAAGTCATCATCTGCCAGTGTCCCAAGTTTCAATTCCAGTACTTAAGACTCTCAAGCCCAGAGTGAGATATCTAGGTATTGCCCAGGGAGATTATAGGGCCTCTTCTCTCAGGTTTGTTTTGTAACTCTTTTCCCAGACCCTGGGCATCAGTCTCATCACATGTCAGTGCTTTTCTCAAGAGGAGTCCATTTGAGTTTCAGTAAACTATTAATTACTAGTATATACCCTTACACTCTGTCTTAGCTCGCCTCCCATTTCCTCCCATTAGTCTAACATATATACTTCCAATAGTCAAATATCAACACAATCAAGTTCAGAACATCACCACATTATCTCTTGGGCTTGGAGAAGTTTACGTGGATCCATGCATTTATGATCACTTCCCAGTACAAACTTGACACTCTTTATAGAGTATACACAGTTTCGTAAGGCAGTGGCCCACTGTGGAAGGCTGTGCTTCTGTCTCTCACTTCTCCTTTACGGCCTGAAAACTGAAACACAGAGCTGAAAGACAATTATCATGTTAATGTATGCACCAGACTGAATGCATTATATTTCCTGTCTCACTTCAGACAGGAAACAAATAGGATCTTAAAAGAAATGCTTAGCACATTGTGTTCACACTCTCAGTTCATCACTTATCTACAATTATAATATAAAATTATCAACAAAAAGATATAAAAGCATATTCAAACAGTCTCTGATAATTCAATCCACATTTCCCATCACTCAGGGCTGTCAGTTAGAATAATTGGCTCCCCGTAAACAGGGGCTGACACGAAGAATGGGAATGCAAGGCAGCCATTCTTCAAGGTCAAGCTTGTTGTATACACAGCAGAGAACAATGCCATTCCCCCTCCACTCCAGCAGCTTGTTTGCCCACAGAGAAGGAAATATTTACTGTCCATGACAGGAGCTTTGGATTTGGCAGTGATCTAGCAGAGAAATAGAGACAGAAGTCTGTAGAATAAGAAATACAATTAAAGTTAGCATGTTAAAGAAACATGCTAAAGAAAATTAAGGAGAAAATTGGTAGCTTTAGGGGTCTTTTAAAAAAGTTAATTAATTTATTTTTAAAAAATATAAATTTATTTATTTTAATTTGAGGTTAATTACTTTATAATATTGTATCGGTTTTGCCATACATCAACATGAATCTGCCACAGGTATACACGTGTTCCCCATCCTGAACCCCCCTCTCACCTCCCTCCCCATACCATATATATGGAATTTAGAAAGATGTTAATGATAACCCTGTGTGCAAAACAGCAAAAGAGACACAGATGTATAGGGGTCTTTTTGAAACCTCCATGGGTAAGGCTGCAGCCACTGAGACGTGTTCTCAAAGTCCTTACCTCTCAAAGACCACTCCGGTATACTCCAAAATTCCTCCCATCACAGTCACGGTATCTAGAAAGTCTGCTGAAACATTAGAAAGAGTCTAATAATGAATCACTAAAAGACATAGTACAATACAGTCCCCAAATATCTGGTGGGAACTTTATGTATTTTCTCTCCTTGGTTATTTTTTCACCTTTGCCTTCTCTTTTCTTGCCTTTTCATTTTCATCTCTTAGTGGTTAGATTTTCAGCATTTTTTTTTTACAACAGTTATAATAACCCTGTATAATGCTGTTTCTACTGCAGTCCAACTGATCCTTCACACTATTGCTAGTATAAACCCAGATCTCACTATGTTCATACCCTGCCTTAAGTTCGTAAAGAGCTCCCCATTGCCTGCAGGATCATTTCCAGGCAGGAGCATAAAACCCCTTCATAATCTGGCCTGTGCTCATCTCTTTTGCTCTAAGTACAGTGCTCCAGGTCTCTGCCCATGTGATTAGCCTGGGAAACTCTTCTCCTGAGGCTCAGCCTAGGTGCCATTTCCTTTAGGAAACCTCCAATTCCTGGAGTGAGTTATATACACTGTATGTTACCATAGCAACTGGTTCCCTCCCTTTATTGGAACTACTCACATTGCATCCCAATTGTAGGTATACTTATCTGTATCCCTCATTAAACAGCAAACACGTGAAGGCAGCACATGTTAGTTACAGAGCAGGTGTTTAACAAATATTCCTTGAATGAATTCACTGGACCAAATTCTTCCTAGTGAATTTTCACATATTTCATGTTTTTTACTTTTTCCAGTAACAAATTTACCCTGTCCTTTTATACAGGATTGGTCCAATTCTTGAAGCATTCATCAAGTGTCAGGCTGAGGTATAGGAGAACATTGTTACTTCTGACATTTCAAGGAGACAGAGTAAGCTTGGATGGAAAGTGAATGAAGAAAAGGGAGATAGGAGACAGAAAAAAAGAGCGCTCTTAAGACTTTGCTCTGATGTAACAGCATAGTTCTCTCCTTATTTGAAATCCCGGAGGAAAAACAAAGAAACATGAGATGGTATTATTATATAGCGTTAACTCTATAATATGTTCACTATTCTATGTGCCTCCATGCATTCCACCCCCCAAAACACTCAAGAAGATCAGTATTATCACTATCCTCAGTTGATAGATAAGAGAACAGAAGCACAGAGAAATAATTTGTCTAAGGCATATAGCTAGTAAATGGCATATAAGTCTGACTCTTTGCAGCCCCAGGGACTCTAGCCTGCCAGGCTCCTCTGTCCGTGGGGTTTTCCAGGCAAAACTACTGGAGTGGTTTGCCATTTCCTCTTCCAAGGGATCTTCAGGACCCAGGTATCAAACCCATGTCTTTTGCATTTCCTGCTCTGGCAAGCAGGTTGCTTACCACTAGCCCCACCTGGGAAGCCCAGTAAACGGCACAGTGATGATTATAAACCCAGGCAGTCTGAAGCCAAGACACTGTACTCATAACCATTATACTAGGTTCTTTTTACATGATGCAGTTCATAAGCAGAGAGGAAAATATCTGAGCAAGCTATAGCATTTGCACAGATTCCAGCAGCAAACTAGTCATCAGGAGAGGCTTCACCAGGGAGGTGAGGGATGACCAAGTCTTAAAAGAGTAGGAATTGACCAAGGTGACTGGAGTATAAAAGTATTTTATGAAGCGAGAATGGTAACTGTAAAAGTGAAGAGGATATGGAGAGAATCTTCATCGTGGTATGGAGCCCTATTTATGGCTGTAAATCAAGTGAAAGGGAGAGGAGGGAAATAGGAAGACCAAGCTGGGCAGCAGTGTGGGGTGCCTGGGTCCACCCTCAGTAGGACTGGCCCAGGTTGCCTAGCAGAGATGTGGGGGAGTCTGCTTTGATAAACCAGAGTAGCGCTCACATGAAGAAGCCTCACCACAAGCCTCACCTAGGCACTTCCCAGAGCTTGAGATGCTTGGGAAACACTAAATATATACAATTAGGTAGGATAAGATATGTGCATACACAGCTTTCCCACTGCCCCCTTTTATATCAGTGAGGACATGGGGATCCATATAGGTTAAATGGCGTAACTAAGACTGTACAACTACTTAGCAGCAAGATTAAGACTAGAAACTAGGAGATATAGTATCTTTATTTGAAGAGCTGATCATCTTTCAGGAAGATAAAAATAAAACACAGAAACATACTGATATTAAAAAAAAAACACAAACAGAAGTTATACCATTTAAAATCTAAGTGTTGAAGAGTTGACTGAGTAAAGACAGGAACTAGGATATCTGGACATCTTCTTGGACCAAGTTAGTTTTTAAGCAGGTTTTGGTGAGGTGATGGACTTTGACTGGAGGCAAGGAGGACTGGGAGAATGAGTTTCTGAATGAGGGAATGTCTTACAATACTATATCATGTATACACCCATTTGGTGGGTTTTATGGACAGGCAAGTTTAATACAGAGGAGACGTGAGACAGAGACATGGGAGTCATATAGAAGGTCAAGCAGGTAGATTTATCAGCTATGTGAATAGACAAGTTCAATTATCTGAGTTCAAAGGTCCTCCAGTAGTCATGTATGGATGTGATAGTTGGACCATAAAGAAGGCTGAGAGTTGAAGAATTGATCCTTTTGAACTGTGGTGTTGGAGAAGACTCTTGAGAGTCCCTTGGACTGCAAGGAGATTGAACCAGTCAATCCTAAAGAAATCAATCCTGAATATTCATTCGAAGGACTGATGCTGAAGTTAAAGTTCCAATACTGTGGCCACCTGATGTGGAGCTGACTCATTAGAAATGACCCTGATGATGGGAAAGATTGAAGGCAGGAGGAGAGGGGGACAACAGAGGATGAGATGCTTGGTTGGCATCACTGACTCAATAGACATGAGTTTGAGCAAGCTCCAGGACTTGGTGAAGGAAGCTTGGCATGCTGCAGTCCATGAGATCACACAGATTTGGACATGACTAAGTGACTGAACAATAGCAAAGTGTTCTCATCTATAAAATGAGGTTTAAGGTTCTTGACACATATAATTTATAAAGTCATTTTGTGACAATGGGTCCCTGAGTCTCCTTTTTTAACTATTCATTGAAAAAATACATAATAAATAAGAGGGTTAATTTAGGTGAGATTTTTTTCAAGTCCATCTAGAAGGAATGGAAATGTGGCACTCACCAGTGGATTTAAGCATGATCTGGTAAAAGATAACTCACTGTCCATAATCGCCTCTGGTATACTTTCCCTACGAGGAGAAAGGAAAAGAGAGAGTTCCTAAGACACATGAGGGATGAGGACTCTGTGATAAATCAAACAGAAAAAGGAAGAGGTGTTCCACAGTCTTTGGGCCCCTATCCTTAATCTTCTGAGAATCACCAGCTCCATGGATAGAAAAGCATTTGATCCTTATATTCTATACTAGGAGCACCCAGAGTTTTGCTCCTCTTCTAACTACATGGAAAGAAATACTGAATCCATGTTTGGAATTTCAAGTAAATGTGAGATGCTTTCTAGGTTTTGCTCTGTTTATTCTCTACCTTCGAGGAGAATTTGGAAGGCTCCAATCCTATAGGGACCCTGATGACTTACAAGAAAACTTGAAAATATATTTTACAGTATAAAATAGGACATAATTTCATCTAGTTTAAGGATTCTATGACTTGGCACTTTTAAGACCTAGTAAAATTTCATAGAGCAAAACAAAATAGAAACAAAAATGTCAAATTGGCCTAAGGTGGCCGTTATTAGTTTGCCAGGGCTACTCTAACAAATTACCACAAACTAGGAGGCTTAAATAATAAGAATTTATTGTCTCTTAGTTCTGGAAGCTAAAAGTCTGAGATCAAAATGTCAGCACATTGGGTTCCTTCTGAGGTTTGTGAGACAGAATCTGTCCCGTGTTTGTCTGTTAGCTTCTGGTGGTTTGATAGCAATCTATGGCATTCACTGGTTTAGAGACGGCATTCTCTTGTCTCTTCACCTCTTCTTCCCTTTGTATGTGTCTGTCTCTGTGTCCAAAATTCCCCCTTTTATAAGGATGCTGTCATATAAACACCACTCCTCCCCCATGCTTTCATTTAGCCCCATCATCTGCAAAGTTGTTGTTGTTCAGTCATTAAATTGTGTCTGACTCTTTGCGACCCCATGGAGTACAGCATGCCAGCCTTCCTTGTCCTCCACTGTTTCCCAGAATCTGCCCAAACTCATGTCCATTGAGTCGGAGATGCCATCCAGCCATCTCATCCTCTGTCATCCTCTTCTCTTCCTGCCTTCAATCTTTCTCAGCATCAGGGTCTTTCCCAATGAGTCAGCTATTGGCATCAGGTGGCCAAAGTACTGGCACTTCAGCATCAGTCCTTCCAACGAGTATTCAGTATTGATCTGTAAAGTCTCTGTTGCCAAATAAGATCCCATTCACAGGTGCTGGGGATTAGGACTTCAACATCTTTTGGAGGGACTAAATTCAACTGATAAAAATAGCCAACTCATAATTTAGTTAAGTAAGGATATTCAGAAAAAAAAAACCCTGAAGTCTGTTACCATCACTCTTTCAGAATGAAGATAATTTAACACCAAAATTTTTAGGAATCTTATTAACTCACTGCAAAGGGCAGCCTTTCCCAGAAAGAGTAGCTGCAACCTTACATCAAACAACAAGAGTACATGGACTGTGGGGCTGCTACTTCCTATTGTTCTCTGGGTTGATGGGGACTTCGACACAGGTGGGCAAGGATCTGTGGAAAGGATTTCTTTGGTTCATTTTGTTGAGTACTGCTGGCTGAGACTTGCTTTGCAACTACCTCAAACTGAGCTTTGAAACTACAGTTCTTACACGCAAATGAAATTCTCAAGTGGTACACTGTTCACACATCACCTGAGATGATGTGAGACCTGGCTGGTTTCCTGTTTGTATTTTCTTCCTCAAATATGCTATGGGCTGTTTCTGTTAAACAGAAATTTGTTTTTGTAAACTCTTGCTGCCCCTGCAGAGTTCTAACACATCTTTGTAGCATCTGAAATCCAAATTACAGCTTTGCATCTCCTTGCTTGGTTTAACAAAATGATGTTCATCACCACTTTCCTTAGATGATGAATGAACAGCTTTGAAGTTTTATAGAGAACTAACCACTATTCAAAGGCAATGATTGATCATAAGCAACCACTTGAATTCTGAGACCCCTCCCCCCTTATCTTATTTGCAAGCTCGCTGGAACCTACAGAATACTAACCACATTAACTGTGGATGGTTAGAGTTGATATTCATGGCCAGTAATTGACCTGCTCAGAAACCTTATGCTTAAGCAGAGGGTAGACTATAGACTATAAAGTAGTCTTAAGAAAAAGAAAAGGATGGGTAAAGATCATGGCTTACTTTTTTATATGTATAATTTCTCCTATTTGTCATTTCTTTTTCAGAATTCTATCCCTTCACTCTTAGTGCTGTGCAAATTTCAGAGTTGAAATGTGAAAAGAAAATCTTTAAAGAAAGAAAAAATAAAGAAATGTTAAGAGAGTCACACTGCAAGTGAAAAGATTGGGCTAGGTGGTTTGACCTCACCTATGTCACTTTTTAATTGCATAATTGAGGTCACAATATTTACTCACCTTAAGTCTCAGTTTCATCATTTATAAAATGAAATTAATAACATCTACTGAAGACTCTTGTAAAGATTAAAGTATCTCTGGTAAGGAGGGGGGTGGGGATACGGAGAGGGCTTTCAAGAAGCAGACAGTAAATTTATTAATAATGTACTTTTGCCTAAAGATGAAGCTTGACCCAAATACCACAGAAATTGTGGTTCATAATAGCACTCCAAAAAAATCAAATTTATTTCTGAATTGAGCAATTATGGAACACATTTTTTGAAAGAAATGATGTTTGCCTTCAACAAGAGTAAAAAATAACCAAATATTCTTCGTATCAAACAACCAGAAGGATACTGTAACATGTCAAGTTATTCAAGGTCATCTAAGAAACTGGGAGTTGAATGTAATTTTCTTGCAGACTTGTAGGCTCAAAATGCTATTTGGTATTTAATATGGTTAAACTGTTGATTATCACAAAACTACATAAGAAATAAAATTTAATCAGGTCCTTCAAAAGGTTACTTTCCATTCTAACCAGAAGCAAAATGTGCTTCTTGGCATTTGTAATTTCATTTTATAATAGGGCAAAAGATGTGCTTAGATTTTACTGTTACAAGTGAATTAAAAATTTTTATTTGAAGAATAAAATTGTTGAACTGAATAAAATGTTAAATAGGATTTGGAAAATGTAGAAGATGTGATTAAAATATCAGGGAGCTACCCACAAATTCACTTTCTGGGTTGCCTTTCTTCCTAGCACTAAATGCACTTCTGACTGGAACATTTGGAGGATTTCACCTTGGCAGCAGTTTTCAAAGGCATTTTTCCTGACTTATTTGAACAAGTTGTATAATAAAATCTCATCTTTCATAGAAAAGCCCTGATTCTTCAAGGAAGACTTAGTCATATATAAGGCATCTCACGTTCCTCCATGAACACTGACATATGAACTCAGGGACCTGGATTCTATATAATATAATGACTTCTCTCTATGATCTTGTCACCTAACTGGGTAAGCCAGATGTTGGAGAAAGACCTGATGAGATTGCCTCATCAGGAAGTCACAGTATTACAGGGAAATCTGTATATGTAGCAGAGTAAAAATGGCTTCCCAGGTGGTGCAGAGGTAAAGAATCTGCCTGCCAATGAGGGGGATGCAAGAGACCTGGATTGGATCCCTGGGTCAGGAAGTTCCCCTGCAGTAAGAAATGGCAATCCACTCCAGTTTTCTTGCCTGGAAAATTCCATGGACAGAAGAGCCTGTCAAGCTACAGTCCATGAGATCTCAAACAGTCAGACATGATTGAGCAACTGAGCACAGCAGAGTAAACAAGACCCTTCACTACAATTCCCAGATATCTCTGTTCCCATATCCTTCTCTACATCATAGTCCTAGAGCTGAAACAAGAGGCAGTGGCCCTAGGAGAAGGCATCAGCCTGTTCTAGATTAAATCACAGCACTGCCACTTACTCAGGTGCATGACTTTAGAAAGGCCTGCGTGGCTCTGAGCCTCAGTATCCTCCATCGGGGAAACCAATATCTACTTCATGGGGATTATTCTAAAATTAAGTTTGGTAACATAAGTGTAAGGTACCTGGCACATAAAAGTACCTACTCTCATACTACCTGAAGAAGACAGTGATCTTGGCGCTAATAAACTAGATTCAATTTGAGCTGTTTTGTTTCACCCTTAGTTTAATTCAACGTTGTACTCAGTAGTCATCAAGCATTAAAGAAAAAAAAAAGTAGACCTTGTTTTTGCTTTCTAGCAGCCAATCACCTAACCACAGAAAGCACATAGATAAAATATTATTTAATATATATTTTAAGATCTGCTGTGGGTATGATTTTAAGTTATCTGAAGGTTCTTGCTTCAGTGAAGGTTGCAATTAGTAGTGGAGGAAAACAGAAGGCAGGATTGTGTTTATCCTTGGAGGGCCTGGTGTAATTTGTATGCGTACACAGAACATTACAGACGTACTTTATCTTGTTGCAGTTCTCTGCGGTGTACTTCTCGTTTGAGATGAATGGTACTTGATGCTAAGGCTCATTAAATAGATGTCAGCAGGTGACAGCTACCACTTACTAAGCCCTTACTCTGAGCCAGGCAGTGTGCTGAGCACTGTGAATATATTGTTTAAATCCCAGAACAAATCTGTGAGATAGAGTTATTATCACCATTGTACAGATGATGAAATACAGTCTTAGAGCAGTTCACTGATATGCCTCAAGGCTACAGCTAATAAGTGACAGATTGGGATTGAAATGCAGATCTGTCTGCTTCCAGTCTTTTTCCCCTGAACCTCCACGTTCTACTTTCTCAACTCTGTGTACTTCACACTAGAGGTCATATAGTTGCTGCTGCTGCTAAGTCACTTCAGTCGTGTCCGACTCTGTGTGACCCCACAGACGGCAGCCCATTGGGCTCCGCCATCCCTGGGATTCTCCAGGCAAGAACGCTGGAGTGGGTTGCCATTCCTTAGTGCTCCAAAATACTTATTCATAGATTGATTATACAGAAATAAGTTGCTATTCAACATTGCTCAGGCCTATTTTGGATTTGTTTTACCCATTTGTGTGAGATTTCATAGCAAAGATTTTGTTGATTTGTTGCAATCCCACTTTTAAATGTAACTTCAAATGCTCTTGTCTAAGACTCACAGAACATGGTTCTTTTACTCAGGTCTCCAAATTATATAAAGCATTTGCTAAGCATTGTTAGGACCTTTTGGGATCTCCCTGATGATCTTACATTGGAATAATTCTGCAATCTTCCCTTCTTTAGGCTATGAGTAAGATTGCAAGAAAGACTATGCTATTTTTATGATTGTTGTTGTTAGAGGAAAAGAATGTTATTCAAGTCTGCAAGCTCTAAAACAAGCTAAATGGATCAAGAACACAATTCCAGCCTTTGAGAGTGTCTAATCTAAAACCACAAATGGATATAACATGGCACTGACTTGTGTTGTTCCTCTAGCAGTTACAAACATCATTCGATGTCAACATATTTTAAAACTGAAAGAGGTTTTTTTTCCTTTTTTAATGTATTTTTATTTTATTTTGTTTTTTATGGTCACATCCCTAGGCATGCAGGATTGAACCTGGATCCCCTGCAGTGAAAGCATGGAGTCCTATAGCCACTGAACTGCCAGGGATGATTCACTTTTGTCAGTTAGAGTGAGAGAGAAAGAAAAAATCTCTAAAAAAGGTAGCAATGAAGGAGGGAGGAAAGGAGCGGGACTAGTTAAGCCTTTAAAATTCACTGAAATGTTTCTGGCTGTTTTATCAATATTTATTAATAACTGTCAGTCTATGGTTGACATCTCTAGTAACAGGTCAAAGTGTTAGTCGTTCAGTTGTGTCTGACTCTTCTGACCCCATGGACTGTAGCCCACTAGGCTCCACTATCCATGGGATTCTCTAGGTAAGAATACTAGAGTGGATAGCCATTCCCTTCTCTAAGAGATCTTTCTGACCCAGGGATCAAACCCAGGTCTTCTGCATTGCAGGCAGATTCTTTATCATCTGAACCACCAGGGAAGCCCAGTGAATATGTTTCTATCAAATGGGAATACATGAAATGCATAGCAAAATCAAATATAAATAATTTCGTATATTGTTCCTTCATTCTTCCATTAAGTGATTGTTAGTTGAGTGCCTGTGTGATGAATGATAGTTCACACCTGCTATAAACTCATGGTCTAAGGTCAGAAATAGGAAAAGATGGAGTGGGCTAAGTGGGGTACCACAGTGCCATTGCCAGCTATACAAGAATTCTCGAGTGTCAGCTAATCCAACCTGGTAAAAAGTGAGTTGTGGAAACCCCTCCTGGAGAAGATAAAGGGGAGCTTTGCAAGATGAGTAGAACGCATTGCCTCAGAGGAGCAGGTTCCAGAGAGGATAGCTTGTATTTGAAGAAAGTAATAGGGCTTGAGTTTGAGCTTTGTCTTAAGATGAGTGATTGAAAGACTATGACTAGGAACACAATAAAGCCATTTTCTTTTGTAGCAACATGGAGATCAGGTCAGGGAAGGCCATGTGTCAGAAGGAGAGCTGGCTGTTACAGAAAGAAAAGAGAGGATGGATATTTAAGTGATAAAATTGGTAAAATGGCATAAATGTCTAGGAAATGATGAGCTGGACTGAGGCAGATAATTAGATGATGGTGTCATTTAGCAAGATAATAAGGAGTTTGAAAAGGATGGCACTCAAGGTGAATGGTAACATGAAATAATGGGCCAATATTTGTGTAACGGTTGTTTTTATGTCTACTTCTTTCATCTTCAACTATTTTGTAGAGGTTAGTGATCAGGGGATCATTCCAAATCTCAAGTCTACAACTTATTGGGTTTCTGATCATAAGAAAACTGTTTATCCTCTATAAGCCTCAGTGTTCTCATTGGTAAGATGATAATAAAAATGCACATGTCAAGGGGTTGTCATTGGTAAGGGTTATAAGAGAAAATGCACACAGAGTGCCTTCAAGAGAGTGTTGAAGAATAACAATGCCAGTTATCATTACCACTCTTGCCACTGTTCACTGAATGCTCACTGAATTCAGAGTCTACATTTGTTTCCTTTGACTTTGTGCCCCCAAGGGTCTTCCCTCGTGGTCTATATGTAATTTTCCATCAGGAAATAATTGTTGAATTGAACTGAAATGGTGGATGAAGCAACCAACAAGGGATTAATCTCCAAAACACACAAACAGTTCATGCAGCTCAATATCAAAATAAGAAAGAAAAAAAAATCAAAAAAATGGGCAGAAGATCTAAACAGAAATTTCTTCAAAGAAGACATGAAAGTGAAAGTGAAGTCACTCAGTCGTGTCCGACTCTTTGCGACCCCATGGACTGTAGCCTATCAGGCTCCTCCGTCCATGGGATTTTCCAGGCAAGAGTGCTGGAGTGGATTGCCATTTCCTTCTCCAGGGGATGTTCCCAATTCGGGGAATCGAACCCGGGTCTCCCACATTGCAGGCAGATGCTTATGGCCAAAAAGCACATGAAAAGCTGTTCAACATCACTAATTATTAAAGAAATGCAAATCAAAACTACAATGAGGTATTACCTCACATAAGTCAGAATCACCATCATCCAAAAATCTATAAACAATAAATGCTGAAGTGGGTGTGGAGAAAAGGGATCCCTCCTACACTGTACATGGGAATATAAATTGGTACGGCCACTATGGAAAACAGTATGGAGGGTCCTTAAGAAACTAAAAATAGAACTATCATATGACCCAGCAATCCCACTCCTTGGAGTATACCCAGAGAAAACCATAAGGTGAAAAGATGCATGCACCCCAGTGTTCACTACCGCACTACTTACAGCAGCCAGAACATGGAGGCAACTTAAATGTCCAACAGAAAATGGATAAAGAAAATGTGGCACATATACTGAGTGGAATATTACTCAGTCATAAAAAGTGAAATAACCCCCTTTGCTGCACACAGATGGATATAGAGATTGTCATATTGAATGAAGTAAGTCAGACAGAAAGACAAATATCATATGATATTGCTTAAATGTGGAACCTTAAAAAAGATACAAAATCTTTAAAAAAAAAAAAAAAAGCTATGAACTTATTTACAAAACAGAAGTAGAGTCATGGATGTAGAGAACAAACTTATGGTTACCAGGGGCTTAGAGGGGAAGGGATAAATTGGGAGATTGGGATTGACATATACACACTGCTATATGTAAAATAGATAACTAATAAAAACCTACTGTATAGCACAGGGAACCCTACTAGATACTCTGTGATGGCCTAAAAGGGAAAAGAATCTTGGAAAAAAAGAGAGTGAATATATGTAAGTATAACTGATTGACTCAGCAGTACACCTGAAACTATACAACATTATAAGTCAACTGTACTCCAGCAAAATTATAAACAAATAAAGTAAAGAAAAAAACAAACAAACAAAAAAGAAACGGTGGAACATGAAAACACCAAATGAAGCTTCTTAAAGAGATGGAGAATTCCTGACTGCCTGATGTATAGCTATGTCAGGTAAATAAGTCCCACAGTAAAGGCCAAGAGTGACATTGAGGATGAAGGACAGGAAAACAGCAATGGTATTAATGAAGTAAAACGGAAGGTGGCCCTCAGCAGTAAAGAAAGCAAACTGGCCCAAGGGAAGGGACCTCAGCAGGAGTCCTTGCAGACACATGGGGCTTTCAAGAGGAGTTAATGAGCTCACATTTTCCTTCTTAGCTCAAGTTTCTACCAAGATATCACATCAGAAATCATTTAACATATTACTTCAAGAAGAAAACCATAGGGGGAAAAAAAAAAAACCAACCATAGGGCGTAAACCTTATGCAAAGACTTCTCTACTAGCCGAGAATAGAACCTATTCTGAACACTGATACATTGTTCCGCTGTCATCGTAATTTTGTCTTATTTTTCTTTCAGTAATTTAATTTTTTCTGAACATGTGCCATGTTAATCTTTATATATAAATAAAAAATTAAAATAATTGCTTTTGCATTGTCAAACTAAACTTGTCCAGCAGAGGAATAAAATAACTATATTCATTATTAACTGAACACAAATAAAGTATAAACCAACAAGATGGAACACAACCCTAAGTGGAAATTCTCTTGGTGAACTGGATTTAGATTTGGGGGAGGTTAAGATGCAAAAGGGCAATTTAGCATAGATCTAGCTAGAATAGGTCAGCAGCATGTAAATTACACTAAGGTGACATGAAAAGAAGGGAAAGCTTTTTAACACCAGATAAAGTCAGCAGCTCTCAAGCACTGTATCTAAGAAACCTTCCAAACTCTTGCAGTGCGTGGCGACCCCCTCTAACCCAGGGCAGCTGCAAATTGTATGCACGTTGTTCACAGCACAAGGGTGCCAGGGAGAAGTGAGGGGAGTGAAGTGAAGGAAGATTTTTCCTCCTTTGCACAAGTGCATGGATAACAAACAGCCCTGCTATATCTCATGTTCCACATTGTCTTTCCATTAAAAAAAAAAAAAGTTCCCAAATACACAAGTCAAGGTCTAGTTTCTCATTATAGAATAGCTCACATCTCTTTCCCAGCCTCTCAGATGAATTTAAAAGTCTGGGAGGATGAATGGAATATGAGGGTCGATGTAGGTACATTTGCCATTCCTGAGCTTTCCTACCCCTCCCTGTGGTTCTGTCTAGCATCTATTATTCATCCTTTAAATTGTGGATTTTCAAAGGCTTTGAATCTGCCTGAGACTGTAAAAGATCATCTCCTGGTACCTTTCATGCCCACCAGATGTCTCAGGCAATACAATCACGCCTCCTGCTTTTTCTGCTCCATCAGCAGGCTTGTTGGAGCTGTTCTCTGTCTCACAAAAAAATCAACTTGGAGAAAGGCCAGGGTTCTGCTAGCCAGAGTACATGGTATAGCTCTGCTGATTTTCAAAGTGTCAGCACCCACAACTTTGCATGCTTTGATTACCACCAAAGGAAAGAAAGATGGAGACAGTGTTGCTGCTTCATTGCTTTCCAGGCAGGATTAAACCCCCATGAAACTGTCTTTTCCCATCTTTTTTTTTTTTTTTTTAAGTTCCTCAGAGAGTTCTAAATAGAATCTTATATCCAAACATAATGGAAGAAAGAAAATATTTCTCTGCTCTTATACATACTCATTGGAGAAGGCAATGGCACCCCACTCCAGTACTCTTGCCTGGAAAATCCCATAGATGGAGGAACCTGGTGGGCTGCAGTCCATGAGGTCGCTAAGAGTCGGACAAGACTGAGCAACTTCACTTTCATTTTTACTTTCATGCATTGGAGAAGGAAATGGCAACCCACTCTAGTGTTCTTGCCTGGAGAATCCCAGGGACGGGGGAGCCTGGTGGGCTGCCGTCTATGGGGTCTCACAGAATCGGACATGACTGAAGTGACTTAGCAGCAGCAGCAGCAGCATATCATATAGTGAAGTGAAAGTCGCTCAGTCATGTCCAACTCTTTGTGACCCCATGGACTATACAACTTGGTGGGCTGCCATCTATGGGGTCGCACAGAGTCGGACACGACTGAAGCAACATAGCAGCAGCAGCATACATACTCATCTATAAATATGAGTGTTGGCATATTAGGAAACAGCATAACTACTCAGCTAGAAAATGATAGCTGATGAAAATCAGACAGCTCGCATGTAAAACTGATTTTTTAAATCTGCTTTACTTTCTCTAAAGCATCATAGAGAAGGCATCAAGGAGCTGGAAAATTTAAAACAGAGAGAAATTCACTTGAAAATGGGCTTCCCTTGCAGCTCAGCTGGTAAAGAATCCATCTGCAATACAAGAGACCTGGGTTCAATCCCTGGGTTGGGAAGATCCCCTGGAGAAGGGAAAGGCTACTTATACTCCAGTATTCAGGCCTGGAGAATTCCACGGACTATATAGTCCATGGGGTCACAAATGACTGAGTGACTTTCACTTTCACTGGAAAATGAGTATCAAGAGCAATAAACAAAGCTCACATAGAGGACCTAGAAGTGAACTGAAAGGAAGCCAACTGTAGCTACTTCCCCAGCATAAGAAATATCAGAAAGCATGGATTTAGAAATGTGAGACTCCTCTTCCCCTCGTCTACCCCACCAGCAAAGAAAAACAAAAGATGCTTCTTCAGTTCAGTTCAGTTCAGTTCAGTTGCTCAATCATGTCTGACTCTTTGTGACCCCGTGAACCGCAGCAGACCAGGCATCCTTGTCCATCACCAACTCCCAGAGTTCACCCAAACTCATGTCCATTGAGTCAGTGATGCCATCCAGCCATCTCATGCTCTGTCATCCCCTTCTCCTCCTGCCCCCAGTCCCTCACAGAATCATCTTTTCCAATGAGTCAACTCTTCGCATGAGGTGGCCAAAGTATTGGAGTTTCAGCTTTAGCATCAGTCCTTCCAAAGAACATCCAAGACTGGTCTCCTTTAGAATGGACTGGTTGGATCTCCTTGCAGTCCGAGAGACTCTCAAGAGTCTTCTCCAACATCACAGTTCAAACGCATCAATTCTTCGACGCTCAGCTTTCTTCACAGTCCAACTCTCACATCCCTACATGACCACTGGAAAAACCATACCCTTGACTAGAGGAAGGATGCTTCTTAGCAAGGAAAAAATATCCATTTGGTTTGAAAGAATTATAATAATTATGACCCACTACATGCGGGTTTCCCTGGTGGCTCAGAGGTTAAAGCGTCTGCCTCTAATGCGGGAGACTGGGTTCGATCCTTGGGTTGGGAAGATCCCCTGGAGAAGGAAATGGCAATCCACTCCAGTATTCTTGCCTGGAGAATCCCATGGACGGAGAAGCCTAGTAGGTTACAGTCCATGGGGCTGCAAAGAGTCGGACACGACTGAGCTACTTCACCTTCACCTTCACATGCAGAATGATCAGTAAAAGGGCTTGGAGGTCAAAGCCAACCATCACCTGAAGCTTTCACAAATAGACATCTATACCAAGTCATATGTGAAAAACTAGGAAGAAATATATTTACTAAATTTTCCACTTTTAGATTGTACTGCTCTGTAGATTTCTAAGGGAAAAGAAAGATCTGAAGTGTTTTTAGGGTTTACATAAACGCTCTTTTCCCATTCCAGGTAGTCTTAAGCTCTTGGCACTAGCATTTCAGGGGTCATTTAACACCATGCTGCAAGCCTTCTGTTTGCACCCAGTGGCAAAATTGTACACTACTTTCCTAAGACTTTTGGATTCTTCATTATCTGTCCAAAACTATCTTCTTAGTCTCATCTGCAGGACCCTCATTCTCACACCCCTATGTTCCAGCTTTCTCCAGTGTTAAAGCATGCTTCCTCTTCCTTCTCAGTAGTAAGAGGTGTTTACGAACTTGGACTCTGGGGTTAGACAAAACAGGATCCAAGGGCCAGCTCTCCCATATAACCAGAGTGTGACCTTGTGAAGTCATTTCAGTCATTAATGAATTAATAAATTCAGCAATATTTATTGAGCTTGAAATGTGTGCCAGGCTTTGTACTGCATATTGGGAATAGAGTTGTTGTTGTTTTTTAAAAAAGTGCAAAAATTCTTGCCCTCAAGAGGCAAATATTTATTCTAGTTGGGGAAGACTAGTTGGGAGAAAGTGTGTGATACACATCATGATGAAAAACAAAGCTAGGTTAAGATACAGAGTGCCACAGGCATGGAGAGGAAAGAGGATTGTGTTTTCCACAGGCTGATCAAGGAAGGCTTTTCTGATAGGATGGCATTGAGCAAAAACCTGAATAATGAAGGAGGTGATGCTTGCAGATATCTGGGAGATGGTATTCCAGGCAAAGGGATGAGCAAAGAGCATTCCTGTTGTATTTGCCAAGCAACCAAGAAGGGGAAAGATGGTGTTGGGTGTTGGATCCAAGAGTGGTAGGAAATGGTATCATCACAGAAGAGTGAGAGCAAAATTATGTAGGATCTTGAATGTATGCTAAGAACCTTGGGTTTTAACCCAAGTGAGATGGGGATCTGTTGGAAAGTTTGTTCACAATGCTGACATTATCTGATGTGTTTTTAAAAGCTCAAAGAGAGACTGGGTATAAAGCAATGGCAGAAGCAGAGAGACCAGTTAAAAAGCTTCTGCAGAAGCTTGAGAGAGGGACGAGAATAGCTTTGACTGGAATGGTAGTGGAGGAGGTGATGCTCTCTGGTAGGATGATTCCAGTGTCCTCTTTGGATATTGTTCACCACTGTTATCATATCAAATGAAGTTGCTGTTGTGATTATATGAGGATCAGTAGTGTAAAGTGCTTAGGGTAGTTTTGGCATCTAGGAAACGGTTAACAAAAAGACAATGTTATTTTTACTATCAGGCTCAGCATAATGTCACCTCTTTCAAGTCTTCCTCATCACTTATTTCCACCCACCCTCATCACCAGCACAATCTTTTCTTGTCTTGCATTGCATATTGTACATACCATTGCAAGAGAATTATTAGAGCATGCACCCCCATATTTATGCTTTGCTTTCTCAGCTAGAATGCAATTGTGAAAAAGAAAGTTATTGTTTAGTTGCTAAGTCGTGCCTTACTCTTTTGTGACGCTATGGACTGTACCCACCAGGCTCCTCTGTCCATGGGATTTCCCTGGCAAGAATACTGAAGGAGGTTGCCATTTAGTTCTCTAGGGTAATCATCCCGACTCAGGGATCAAACCCACGTCTCTTGCAGTGCAGGCAGATTCTTTACCACTGAGCCACCAGGGAAGCCCCACCCTCACCTGTACTTCCACTTAATTATTTGGACCAGTCTTATCATTTAATGTGTATTATTTAGCCTATAGTACTTTGCATACAAAGTTATTAAATTTTTGCATTTATATCTTGATTCCAACTAGATCATAAAGTCTCATCAAATAGGAATTGTATCTTTTATTATTCATATGCCTCAGAGTACTATGTACATTCATGGGTCAATTATTATTTTGCTTCATTAAAAGAAAAGCTCAGTAAGTAAAGACACAGAATAACAAGAATGATTTGATAGGAAGTGTATGGCATTTTTTTGATGTACTGAGTGAGTGATGTTAGAATATAATTATTATTGCTTCAGAGAAGCACAAGCCAGAGAAATTTTAGAATGCTTTTAGAGTCACAGGGACAATAGCAGGACATTTTAGCACTCAAGACTCATCATAAAAACTAAGCTGTTTCCTTGCTAAAGGGACTAATAGAAAGTCCGACTCTAGAACCAGATAGATTTGGACTCATGTTTTCAGGAAAATGACATTCAAAAAGTTAGACAAAATGATGAAAGATACATAGAATTCAATGGAATGTCTTTGGACTATCTAGAAGATTTGTAGTCAAAGACAGTAAGAACATAACAAATAGAGAAGATCTCCCTCAAGTTTCTATCAACAGGAACTTAGAAATTTGATGGCACTTTTGTAGGTAGTAAGGCATATACATATCTCACCTAGCAGATTGTAAGCAAAATTCTAGAAAGAGATATAGCAGCTGCAGGGAGAGGGAGCCAGATCTCTGTAAGGAGACAGAGCATTATAACTTGAATTTGAAGGACACTCCCAGTTGGGGGAGTGTATTAGCTTTTTATCACTAGAATCTTAGCAACTTACAACCACACAAATGTATTGCCCACCATTCCTGTGGAGGAACCTGGGTGTGGATTAGCTGGATCTTCTGCTTAGGGTCTCCTCAGACTGAAATCAAGATGTCATCCAGGGCTGCGATCTCATCTGAGGCGCGAGCAAGCACTTCTGCCTGGCCTCTTCCAAAGCCAGCAGGAGGGACCCTCATTGCTTCTTATCTCTTTCTTTTTTAATTAATTTATATTAATTGGAGGCTAATTACTTTACAATACTGTAGTGGTTTTTGCCATACATTGACATGAATCAGCCATGGGATGGGTATGCATGTGTTCCCCATCCTGAACCCCCCTTCCCACCTCCCTCCCCATCCCATCCCTCGGGGTCATCCCAGTGCACCAACCCTGAGTGCCCTGTCTCATGCATCGAACCTGGACTGGCAATCTATTTCACATATGGTAGTATACATTCTTATCTCTTTTAAGGCTCACCTGATTAGATCAGGCCCACTCAGAAAACTTTTTCCCATTTGATTAACTCAAATTCATTACCACTGGAAATGTATTACATCTGGGAAATTCCTTTTGCCATATAACACAGCACTCACAGACGTGATGGACCATCTTATTCACAAAGTTCTACCTACACTCAAGGAGAGAGGATTGAGAGGATTATACAAGTCACAAATACCGGAGTTGGGGGGGCAAAAATCTTGGAGATTTCAGAAGGTCGTTTACCTACAAGAGTAGGGACCAAAGGAAATAGGGCTCATTGTGTCCCAAAGGTATTGCTGATAAAGGTCCAATCATGTATGGTTACTAATTTTTGTTTCTCACGTTTGTGTGTGCTTAACTGGAATATAATTGCGTTACCATACTGTGTTAGTTTCTGCTGTACAATGAAATGAATCAGTCATTACTATACATATATTCCCTCCCTTGTGAATCTCCTCCCCTTGCCTCATCCCACCCCTCTAGGTCATCACAGAGCAATGAGCTCAGCTTCCTGTGCTTTATAGCAGGTTCCCACCATCTACTGTACATGTAGCAGTTCTTGTTTATAAGAAACCTTCACACAATAGGCAACTCCAAGAATTATTTAGAAAAATAACATCAAAATTAAATGGAATGATGTAATAGTGCCTTTATCTTTTAATGATGGTATAATTTAGTATTATGTATAAAAATCAAAATATAAAAATCAGTGTTAAAATATTTGCATTTAAGAATCTCTGCTTATATTGAATTTTAATTATTTGTGTTATTTATAAAAATTAGGCTTATTAGAGTAACAAGTCAACTTTGCAGTTTCAAGTTAAAATGAGTATTGAGTCATTGCTTTAGACCTGTAATTCCAGACTGAAATCTTACTTGGAACATTTAAGAGAGTTTAATGTTCACCAGATCTGTAAATTTAATTCATTTGATTTCTAAGAATTACTTAAGTTCTTAGGAAGTGTGTTAAGTCACCTGATTAAGGTACTTAATAAAGGAAATAAAAATATATGACATTAATAAATGTGGCTAAATGTTCAAGGAATTTAATTAGGTTGTAAAGTCTTCCTTCAAAATAATTATAAGCTTATTAGATTTATGGATAGATTAATAAAATTTATAAACATATAAGCTTAAGAAAAACAAGTGTTTCGAGTGAGTTGAATACTAATTTTGCACCACGATAATCTTCAGTAGTTTTTTTCTAGGCATAAAAATTGCCCTCGAGAACATAAAAATATTCATTTCTATTAAGTTTCAACTCTACTATTTTGTATGACCTTTGTCAAGTCACTTGACTTGTCTTAGCTTCAGTTTATCATTAGCAACATGGAGTCATCATGTTAACATGCAGGGTGGTCCTATGGAGTAAATGAGATACTTTGCATGAAGTGCTTGACATATTTAGATCCTTAATAATAAAAGCTTAAAGAAAAAAAATTCAGTTCTTTTACTAAACATAAGGGCAGAAGCTTTGTTTATATTCCATCCGGCCACCAACAGTTTAAACTTCAATCCTCCATATACTTTCTCCAGTTCAGTTCAGTTGTTCAGTTGTGTCCGACTCTTTGTGACCCCATGGACAGCAGCACCAGGCTTCCCTGTTCATCACCAGCTCCCAGAGCTTGCTCAAACCAATGTTCATTGAGTTGGTGATGGGCCTCCAACAAGCATATTCTGTCATCCCCTTCTCCTCCTGCCTTCAATCTTGTCCAGCATCAGGGTCTTTTTCAGTGAGTAGGTTCTTCACCTCAGGTGGCCAAAGTATTGGAGTTTCACCTTCAGCAACAGTCCTTCCAATGAATGTGCAGGACTGATTTCCTTTAGGATGGATTGGTTGAATCTCCATACAGTCCAAGGGACTCTCAAGGATCTTTTCCAATACCACAGTTCAAAAGCATCAATTCTTCAGCACTCAGCTTTCTTTATGGTCCAACTCTCACACCCATACATGACTACTGGAGAAACCATAGCTTTGACTATATGAACTTTTGTTGGCAAAGTAATGTCTCTGCTTTTTAATATACTATCTAGGTTGCTCATAGTTTTTCTTCCAAGGAGCAAGTGTCTTTTAATTTCATGGCTGCAGTCACCATCTGCAGTCATTTTGGAGCCCAAGAAAATAAAGTCTCACTGTTTTCATTGTTTCCCCATCTATTTGTCGTGAAGTGATGGGACCAGATGTCATGATCTTCATTTTCTGAATGTTTTTAAGCCAGTTTTTTCACTCTCCTCTTTCACTTTCAACAGAGGCTCTTGAGTTGCTCTTTGCTTTCTGCCATAAGGGTGGTGTCCTCTGCATATCTGAGGTTCTTGATATTTCTCCCAGCAAACTTGATTTCATTTTGTGCTTCATCCAGCCCGGCATTTTTCATGATGTACTCTGCATATAAATTAAATAAGCATGGTGACAATATACAGCCTTGACATACTCCTTTTCCTATTTGGAAACAGTCTGTTGTTCCATGTCCAGTTCTAACTACTGTTTCCTGACTTGCATATAGGTTTCTCAAAAGGCAGGTCAGGTGGTCTGATATTCCCATCTCTTTCAGAATTTTCCACAGTTTATTGTGATCCACACAGTCAAAGGCTTTGGCATAGTCAATAAAGCAGAAATAAATGGTTTTCTGGAACTCTCTTGCTTTTTCCATGATCCAGCAGATGCTGGCAATTTGATCTCTGGTTCCTCTGCCTTTTCTAAAATCAGCTTGAACATCTTAAAGTTCACAGTTCACATATTGCTGAAGCCTAACTTGGAGAATTTTGAGCATTACTTTGCTAGCATGTGAGATGAGTGCAATTGTGTGGTAGTTTGAATATTCTTTGGCATTGCCTTTCTTTGGGATTGAAATGAAAACTGACCTTTTCCAGTCCTGTGGCCACTGCTGAGTTTTCCAAATTTGCTGGCATATTGAGTGCAACACTTTCACAGCATCATCTTTTAGGATTTGAAACAGCTCAACTGGAATTCCATCTCCTCCACTAGCTTTGTTCGTGGTGATGCTTCCTTCCTAAGGCCCACCTGACTTTGCAGTCCAGGATGTCTGGCTGTAGGTGAGTGATCACATCATTATGGTTTTCTGGGTCATTAAGATCTTTTCTGTATAGTTCTGTGTATTCTTGCCACCTTTTCTTAATATCTTCTGCTTCTGTTAGGTCCACACCATTTCTGTCTTTTATTGAGCCCACCTTTGCATGAAATGTTCCTGTGGTACCTCTAATTTTCTTGAAGAGATCTCTAATCTTTCCCGTTCTACTGTTTTCCTCTATTTCTTTGCATTGATCACTGAGAAAGGCTTTCTTATCTCTCCTTAATATTCTTTGGAACTGTGCTTTCAAATGGGTATATCTTTCCTTTTCTCCTTTGCCTTTAGCTCCTCTTCTTTTCTCAGCTTTTTGTAAGGCCTCCTCAGATGACCATTTTGCCTTTTGCATTTCTTTTTCTTGGGGATGTTCTTGATACCTGCCTCCTGTACAGTGTCACAAATCTCGTACATAGTTCTTCAGGCACTCTGTCTATCATATTAATCCCTTGAATCTATTTGTTACTTCCATATAATTGTATGGAAGTTAATTCCATATAATTGTATTTATACAATTATACAGTTGTATATAATTATACAAATATATATACACAATATATACAATTATACACAATATATACAATTATATATATACAATATATACAGTTATATATACAATGCATATACAGTTCCATATAATTTTATTTTATATATATATATATTTTTAATTTTATTTTTACTTTATTCTATGTTACAATACGGTTTTGCCATCCATTGACATGAATCATTTATACTTCCATAAATACAATTCCGTATAATTGTAAGGGATTTGATTTAGGTCATACCTGAATGGTCTAGTGGTTTTCCCTACTTTCATCAATTGAAGTATAAATTTTGCTATAGGAGTTCATGATCTGAGCCACAGTCAGCTCCCAGTCTTGTTTTTGCTGACTATATAGAGCTTCTCCCTCTTTGGCTGCTAATAATATAATCAGTCTTATTTTGGTATTAACTATTTGGTGATGTCCATGAGTAGAGTCATCTCTTGTGTTGTTACAAGAGGGTGTTTGCTATGACAAGTTCATCCTCTTGCCAAAACTCTGTTAGCCCTTTCCCTGCTTCAATTTGTACTCCAAGGCCAAACTTGCCTGGTAATCCAAGTATGTCTTAACTTCCTATACTTTTGCATTCCAGTCCCCTGTGATGAAAAGGACATCTTTTTTTTTTTGGTGTTAATTCTAGAAGGTCTTGTATGTCTACATAGAACCATTCAACGACAGCTTCTTCAACTTTAGTGGTTGGGGCAATAGACTTGGATTACTGTGATCTTGAATGGTTTGCCTCGGAAACAAAAAGAGATTATTGTCATTTTTGAGATATACTTTCTTAGCTAGCAGTTAGTTTGTTACATTTCAAGGCACAAAGGATGCTTAAAGGGTTAATTTTAATGCCAGAGGAGGTTGACCACACCCATTAGATCTTCCCCAGAAAGTAGGTGCAGGGCATACATATTCAGTGGACTCTTTTTGATCCTAGGACTGTAGTCCACCAGGCTTCTCAGTCCATGGGATTCTCCAGGCAAGAATAGTTTAGTGGGTTGCCATTGCCCTCCTCCAGGGGATCTTCCCAATCCAAGGATCAAACTTGCATGTCTTAGGTCTCCTGCATTGGTTGGCAGATTCTTTACCACTAGCACCACTGGGCTTTCCTGGGTGCTCAGCGATAAAGAATCCATTTGCAGTGCAAGAGCTGCAGGGGAGGTGAGTTTGCGGACAGAGGAGCCTAGCAGGCTACAGTCCATAGCCTCGCAAAAAGTCAGGTATGACTGAAGTGGCTTAGCACGCATGCGTGCCACCTGGGAAGCCCAGCTGCAAGGGAGTATTAGCAAACCAATGTCCCATTTCAGGCTCCGAGGACTTTATGCAGCCAGCGTTTCTGGGCCAATATCCAGAGCCAAATGACTGGAATGAGATTTAAAACACTAGGGGAAAGGAGTAGTATTCCCTCCAGACCAATAGTCGCCCGGTGAAATGTCACTATATTTGTGTCAGAAGGAACAGAGGAATGCAGTCCTGTCTGGGCAAAGTGCACACGGAAAACCCAGAGGAGAGCAGACCCAATCCTCCACATGACTTGAGTGTACTGTGGTTAGTATAGACAATCCACTTTTTCTGAGTGTTTATGTTAATATTTGAAAAACATAGTTTTGAAGAAAAAAGTGTAAAATGAATTCTTTTGAGCACTTATAAAAGTTTTTAAATGTGTCTAACCTCTTGAAAAACTGCAATGATTTTTGATGGTAATTCTGAAAGGATGCAAACACAAATATAAAACAGTATGTGAGAAAGTAGAGACAGAGAGACAGAGATGGAAATGAGGAACAGAAGAGAGTGTGTCTATCTCAGAGAAAACAGAGGGACAGATTCCCAGAGAAGCTGTGAACCAAGACCTAGATACAAAGACAAACAAGAAGACATGATATTGAACACCAAGAGACCTAACGCTGACAGCTAATGGCACAAAAGGTAAGGGACGATGCTGAAGAAAAAAAAATATTTTGTGGATGAAAAGTTAATCAATTAATGTATGGAAAAAAGATGGAAAATTCTGTTCAAGCCCAATTGAGCGTTATAACCCAAGAACAGAGTCTCAGAAATCTCCAGGAACTGATCTGCCCATTAGATATCATAGCAGAGTCATACAGAGAACTGGACATGTTACATGACATATTACTGACAGTTGATACAATCCAGGTCTCCATGTACAAAAACAGTGGTAGGTCATGGGTCGTTGTGGCGCCTTAAAAATTAAGCAGGAAGGTTATCACCTCAGGAGTCATCTTGTGATGCTGAGAGAATGCTGCTGTTTGTGGTTGAGCCAGTATTTCCGCCGATGGGGATGCATAAGGCACAGTAGAGGGGAGAGAGGACGCCAAAGGGCAGAGAAAATTTTTTCACGTCCAGATTTTCCTTGACTTGCCTTAGAATTTCATCGATATGTAATTTCCAAGGATCTGAAGAAGCCGCTGGAGGACCGGGTCGGGGATGGAGGGTGGGGAGGAAAGGAAAACACCACCGGGCAACATTCAATTAAGTCAATATTTATTTTGTGCCCACCAGGAACATAGCAACCTTCTGGAACTAAAGTGCAAATGAATTTAATTCTCTCCTGTTCTGAGGGGGTGGGTAAGTTCAAGTCTGTGGAGCCGCCTGGGGCTGAGGCGTGAGTACGTGCAAATCCACAGTGCACTCTGCTTCCGTCTGGCTTGCCTGCAATTCTCTGCCTCCAGGGATGCCCTACAACCCTCTCTTCCACTGACTTCATGATAGAAAAACAACAAATATCTAAAGAGAAACAAAGATGAAACCATTATAAAAATTTATTTTTGAACTTGTAATATCAGGTCTAAAATAAGTGTTACTTAATAGTGATACCATATTTCTTAATTAAATATAAAAAATTAAAATCTAGATATTGAAAAATAAAGAATGTTTAAATTTTTTTAAAAACTGAACGAGACAGTTTTCATTAGGCTCCCCTCTAAACACACTCAATGTGCTGACATATATGATATTGTACAGTATTTTTAAAATAAATGTCTCTTTCCTTTAAAAAAATTCAGCCAAGAAATATTTCTTAGGAATGTTGGAGTACACGAACGCATATCTGATCAAAATGTCTCTGAAGGCCCTACAGAAAGGAAAATGTAGTTTTGTTACATGACTCATGGTGTCCATAAGACAAAAATAAAGCAGAGGTTTAGAAGAAACATAACTATTCTGGCAGTCTGGCAGTGGGATCTACAAAACAGACTTGCAAGGAAAGGACACCACCCTCAAAACTCATTACACCTTACTGGGGAATCCACACCCCCATTCAAACCAACTCATCTGATAAACAAACCTGAAAGAAAGAGTATGCATGGCAAAATAACTTAAGGGAATACTAACTTACCTTTATTCTTCTTATATTTTCCTACATCACAGCCAGACCCCTGAGATTGTTGCAGAGTGAAAAATAGAAGATGCTTAAAATAAAGGGCTATTTGTGTTGTGTAAAAGAGAGAACTTTTGAAGTTGAAGAAACTATGCTACTGGAGGATGAGGGTAGAGAGAGAAGCTTTGAGGAACTTGGGAAGAGGGCGCTAGGTCTCCCAGACTACAAAGAAGAAAAGGTCAAAGTGAGGACATCACACAGAACTAGGGCTGAGTAATCCTCAGGCACCTTAATGTCTCCAAGTCTCTACTCTTGCCGTTTATAAAAAATGGGGTAAAAGTAGCACTTAATTCATAAGGTACTGTAAGTTGTGAGGCTTAAGTGGATATAAAGCTCAGTGCCTGCAATAAACATTGGTGCACATGTGTCTTTCTGAATTACGGTCTTCTCACGGTATATGGCCAGTAGCGGGATTGCTAATCCGTCTGATAGTTCTATTTTTAGGTTTTTAATGAACCTTCATGCTGTTCTCCATAGTGGCTATACCAATATACATTCCAACCAACAGTGCAAGAAGTTTCCATTTTCTCTGCACCCTCTTTGGCATTTATTTTTTGTAGCTTTTTTTTTTAATACTTTATTCTACTTTACAATACTGTATTGGTTTTGCCATACATTGACATCAATCAGCCACAGGTGTACACGATCTCCCAATGCCGAAGCCCCCTCCCCCACCTCCCACCCCACACCATCTCCCCGGATCATCCCGTACACCAGCCCCAAGCATCCTGTGTCCTGTATTGAACATAGACTGGTGCTTCATTTCTTATATGATAGTATACATGTTTCAGTGCCATTCTCCCAAATCATCCCACCCTCTCCCTCTCCCTCAGAGGCCAAAAGTCCATTCTATACTTCTGTGTCTCTTTTGTTGTCTCAGCTACAGGGTCATCATTACTATCTTTCTAAATTCCATATACATGTGTCAGTATACTGTATTGGTGTTTTTCTTTCTGGCTTCCTTCACTTTTGTAGCTTTTTTTGATGATGGCCATTCTGACCATTGGAGGGAGGCTTAAGAGGGAGGGAACACATGTACACATACAGCTGATTTACTTAATTGTACAGCAGAAACTAACACAACCTTGTAAAGGAATTATACTCCAATTTTAAAAATTCAGAAATAAAAATAAAGTTCAGTTCCTGAACATAAATGTTCAATAATGGTTGTTACTTTTAGTCAGTTTGAAAAATAAATCTGTGAGAGTGATACACAAAGCTTCTAGCCATTGCACAAACACAACCATTGCAAACAGGGAAATATCATTGTTTATGCACATTATTTACCCGATAAAAATAAATTATTTATAGTCCTTCAAGAGATTTACCACTACTCTTTGCAGGAAAAATATGAGCATGTGCTCAAGAAAAACACCAACCATCTCCCACAACCTTGCCAATATAGAGCCACTCAGATCAACATGTCTAATATACCTCCAATCCACGAGGAAGAGTAATAGAAAAAAATTCAAATTACTTAATACACCAATGGCTTTTACAAAATCAACTGCCACCCTTATCCTCTTTTAGTCCTCCCTTCTTTCAGTACTATCACATCTGAGGCTAAAGATATTTATAATTCTCTGGTGACTAACCATAACAAACTTTTGACAAGCAGGCTGGTAAACTTGATAAAAGTATCTTAATACAACAGATATATTTCTCAAATGGAATGTGGGAGGGGAGAGGACACTTTAATTTTTGATAAGCTAAAATAGCACCTTAAAAATGGAATGACCCTATATAGGAATTTAACAGGAGAACTAATTTCAGGTCAAATACGCCTCCAGCTATGGGGCAAGGGATTTGTATTTGCATTAGATTTCTCATTAGAAATCTTAGCATGATCTTCGGATCTCCTCATTCTTACACTCGTCTATCCTTCCCGAATCATTTGGAACTAATCACTAGTCTCAGATGAGTTGCCCAATAGTCTATGATGGGAGAAAAAAAAAAATCATGACTTAACAATTCATCAAACATTTCCTGAGCCTTTGCTTTAAACCCAGTAGCAAGGACACAGAGATGGACAGAGTCCTTGCTATCAGCCCCTTCTCAAAACCACAGCACAGCCTTCCCCAGCCTCTAACAAGGTCACTTAGTCCTGCCCACCACCTGAGCCACTTTCTGTGGCTCCAGCCACCTCCAAGTATGGCTTGGCATTTTTGCCTTCCTGTGTGGCTACAGAGCAGCTATGACTCAAGATTTCTGAACCTGTGAGGGTTAGCCTTCTCCAGAAAAGAGAAGCTCAAACAGGAGTTTCCTCCAATGACTCTATTTTGCAAAATAAGGCTTTACTTTTTCACTCTCATTTCAGTTCTTGTTCTAGAAATCCTCATGTTTCTCTAGACCATTCTTAGGAGGAGTTTGCCTAATGGACAATCCTGTTTCCCTGGGGATGGAAGCTATTATTCAGAGTGCATTTTTAGGGGCTGGTGTTCTGTGACCTACAGACAGACTTCCCTGTGGACACCCTTAGGGATTTCTGAAGTCCACTTACCCATTACCTTGTGCCCAACTCCAGGGAACTGAGGTGCAAAAAGTTAAACCATCTAAACCCTAAGGACAGATCTTTGGCAGCTAGTACTCACTGAATAAAGGAAAAAAAACATTCAGTCATTTATTCACTGAGTACTTAATAAGTGCATGCTGTGTCAGGCAAAATGTTAAATCCTGAAGCTGTGGAGATGGGAGGGAGTCAGCCATATTATCAAGGAGCACACAGTCTCAAAAGGAAAACAAAGAGGAAGCAAATAATTATAAGTGATATAGTAGAAATATCCAAAAACCTAATGGGAACACTGAGAGAGACAGGCAAGGTTTGGATATGAAAGCTAGGATGGGAGTCACAGAGGAGGTGATATTGGAGAGGAGTTGAAAAATGAGATGGGGGATACTAGATGGACAAAATGGCCAGTCGGTGAAGGGCAGTTGAGTGCAAGTGCAGAAAGTGCCCTACATACCAGTCTTCAAGTTGCAAACTTTCAAAGATGTGAACACGCATCTGATTCCAGCAAGGAATCAGAAGCTGTGTCATTAACATCAGCGATGAGTGAAATGGCAGCTGACCCTCTGTCTCCCTCTTGCTGATGCTCCTTCAGCTCTGTCATCTCCCACCTTTTCTTCCTCTTCCAGTCAGTAACTCTTCTTGTCCTTTGATTCAATGTCAGCCCCTGTATGCCAGCTGTTGTACTGTATTACTGTACTTTTCAAGGTACAGTACTGTAAGATTAAAAATGCCTATTTTTTGTTTTTATGTATTATTTGTGTGAAAAGTGTTAAAAGCCTATTACGGTACAGTAATACATAGCCAGTCGTGTTACTTGGGTACCTAGACTAACTCTGTTGGCTGTGCTGTGCTGTGCTCAGTTGCTGTCATGTACAAGCAATTAAACTTACAAATGCACTCTGAGAAAAGAACGCCTTCACTTGTAGGGGACCTACTGTACATACATTTCAGGCAGAAGGAACAGCCTATGCAAAGGCCCAAGATATAAAAGACCATGATGTATCCATGGCACAGTAACCTTCTAATATTTTGCTTAGGAGTTTGTCCATTTTTTTAGAGGCCCAAAATGGTAAATGGAATTAATCTTGAAGGCCTGCTGCCTCTTGCCCGTCTTTGTATTCAGTATGTGCTCAGTCATTCGGTCATGACCAACTCTGTGACCCCATGGACAGTAGCCTGCTAGGCTCCTCTATCCATAGAATTTTTCAGGCAAGAATACTGGAGCATGTTGCCTTTTCCTACTCCAGGGGAATCTTCTCAACCCAGGGATGGAACCTGCGTCTCTTGTGTCTCCTGAATTGGCAAGCAGAATCTTTACCATGGAGCCACCTGGGAAGCCGTAGTATTCAAACAATCTATTACATACGAGAAAGACAAGACTGACACACGTGGTGCCTATTTGCAGTCTAAGCACAGACCATCTTGAGCCACAGAGGAATGTTGTTGCTCTGGAGACTAACGTGTCTAAATGTTTCCTTCTTGCCACCCCAGTTGGGAAAGCTTCTTTAGGATCTAGCCTGGCCTCAGGAGCATATCCTGGGACCATGAAAGATGCTCTATCTTTCCAGCCACTTACATCATTACATGTAAGAGGTTCTGAATTATGATACCCACCCTTGAGGAGAAGGTATAAACTGAAGGGAAGGGAATGAGAACAAATAAGTATGAAGAGTATAATAAATGCCATTGACGGTACACTCTTAAAACATAAAAGAAGAAAGAACAGCAAGATCTCCCTGATGGTAAGAAAACTTCATTGAATAGATTATAAAAGATACTTGCCTGACGAGTGGCAGTAAGAGAGGTGGAGAAGGGTATTTGCAGATGAGGAATCATCTGAACTCACAGCATGTGATGCGTGAGAGTCAGCAGCCTATTCAGTGAACAGCAAAGCAGTTTGGTATTTCCAGAGTTGTGAAGGACCAGGGCCAGGGGCAGAACGTACAGCAACAAGGGCAGTCTGGGTAATTGTGCAGGGCCTTCTATAAGAGCTGTTTCTTAGACACATCTGAGGAGGTAAGGGGGAAAACCTTCTAAGTCAGAGAAACTAGGAAGAAAGCCAGTGAGACATTCAGAGCAAAGAAATTGAGCCAGAAATTAGGGCTAATAAGAGCATCGACTCTCTGTCCTCCTGCCTGGGTGAAATACAGAAGTCCAGGCTTGAGTCCAGGTGCTTTCACAAACAGTCCTGACCCTGTGTCTATGGGAACCCCTCCAGCACCTCCAATCTGACCGAACTGCCAGTGCCCTCTAGCGGTGGCTCATTTGATGGCTGGATGACACAAACCATCCAGTTCTTCACCCAAGTACCTGTCATGTGCTGGCTTCCATGACAGCTGCTGGAGCCACAGGTCTTTAAGACACTGATTTCTCACTCAGGCTCACATTTTAGGGTGTGAGACACTGAAATGACCACATCCAAATAATAGTGTGTGAAAGTGTCATTCGCTCAGTCAGGTCCAACTCTTTGTAACCCCATGGACTGTAGCCCGCTAGGCTTCTCTCTCCATAAAATTTTCCAGGCAAGAATACTGCAGTGGGTTGCCATTCCCTTCTCCAGGGGATCTTCCTGACCCAAGGATCGAACACAAGTCTCCCACACTGCAGGCAGATTCTTAATTGTCTGAGTGGTCAATGCAAAAAAAAAAAAAAAATGCAATCGGAGATAGTCTTAAGACAAAGAGGTTGTATAGAAAAAGGGAGCTAATAATGCAGAGTCAATTCACCCTGAGGCTAGTTGGCAATGAATCTTAATTTGTAGGAGATGTCACACTTTGCTGCTTCAATTCTGGCAATGTTCTGAAGTCGCTAATTATATTGAGCTATTCCAGATCACATATTGCACAAAGATGAACGTGGGAAAGTACTTGCTTCATCTATAACTGAGGCGGAAAAAACACTCCAAATAAATAAATCCATGGCAATCAAATGTAACTGTAGCTCATACTAGGTAATAAGTGTACCTTTGCAGATAGATATGCTTTATAACTGCCCAAGGGGAATACTTGAATCTTTTTTTAATAATCATTCCCCAGAGGATCTGTTTTTCAAAGTATTTTTACATCTTGAGTTAATGTTCAGTGGAACACTTTAGTATTTTTTCCATTTGATATTTTATAATGTCAACATGTGAATCAACTTTGCACCTTGTTGACTTTCTTCAAAACTCTATCTCCAGCCCAGATGACATTCCTATGTTCATTTTTCTGTATCACTTAAGGCCACACATATCTCTACTTATACCAGAGAACAGCAGCATCGGGTTTGACTTCTCTTTTCTTCAACTAAGCTTCCATTAATTCCTCTTGATATTACATCTTACATGCTTCTCAAATCTGTCTACTTTTTTCTGACCTCCCTGCCTCTACTGATGCTAAAGTCTCCCAAATAGTCCTCTGGACATTTTTTTTTTTTTACTACATATTATTCTCCCACTGGAAGTCATTCAATTAACCACCATTCCCTTTAAGTGAAAGTTCAGTAAAAAGTACCTAAAATTGCTTGTAACGTCCTTTCTGATCTGTCTTCTGCTAAGCTTTCCTGCCTCAATTTCATTCTTTCCTTTTCCTTTCCTTTATCTCTTACCTTCCAATTATTAAAAAATGTTTTTTATGCCTCAAACACTCCATTCCTTTTCTAGAACATTCTCTTTTAACTGGAGAGCTTTTATTATTACTTCAAGCTACATCTTGGATATTTTATTAGAATCATTCCTGGACCTTCTAAGTCCAGCTTTGAGTTCCTCCCCTGTTCCCTTTGTGCCTTGGAGTTCACCATTACACTGTATGGAAATCATCTGTTTTCTTTAGTCCAACAGTGTGCACATAGGAATTATTTAATATCATATCTGTATTGTATATGATTCACATTTCTAGAATGGACTAATAATATCTGATCTGTTCTCTGCCAAATGGTATGGAGATTCCCCTATGGGAGGACCCTAGGTGCCCAGCTATGCTGATGACCTGGGAGATAGGTCTATCCAACACTAGATGAAGTGTCAGAAAACTTATTTGACTGTAGATTTAAGTCATGACCTCCAAACAGTTTATCAGTAATCCAAATTCCTTTAAAAGAATCTCCAACTGTAGGAAAAGGTAAAAAGGGGGCTATTTTTGGCTCCTGAAAGTCCCAATATTTCAGATAACCTCTTTTCTTAGAAGATTAAATTTTACTTCTTACTAAACTCACCCTGGCCAATATCTAGATTCTCGGATCAGTGGGGTTTTCACCAATTTCATTCACTTATTCTCCTTCATCTATTTCTCACTGGTTAAGCACCTATTAAGTGCCAGATACTGGAAATACTAGTTGAGTATGATGTCATTCCCCACACCACCTCTACACTCAGTCTATTCAGGGCCAAGAGGAATGAAGAAAACAAACATGTAAGCTTGTGATACAGATTCCCTCCAAGCTCATTGCAAATTTTAACTTAGGGAAAGAATTCCAGAAGGTATAAAAAATGTTAAGAAATGAAAAATTTTTTCTTTATATTTGAAATAAAATAAGCTTTAAGAGCAATAAATATAAAATGAACAGCAGATACCACAAGGGGAAATTTTTTGCTTATAAAACTGTAAAGATTCTTATTGTATTAGTTCATTAGTCAGTGCTATTTGCATTAGTTACCTTTTAACTGAATTCTATCCATAACTGAGAAGCAAATGGTCTGGCAAAGTCCACACAGTTTTTTCAAAGACATATAGCCAAAATATGGCCAAAGCTATAAAAGACTGGTTATTCACAGGTTGTTAACATGTATGTGCTTAGTTGCTCAGCTGTGTCTGACTCTTTGCAACCGCATAGACTCTAGCCCCCAGGCTCCTCTGTCCCTGGAATTTTCCAGGCAAGAATACTAGAGTGGATTGGCATTTCCTACTCCAGGGGATCTTCCCAACCCAGGGACTGAAGCCATATCTTACATCTCCTGCATTGGTAGGCATATTCTTTACCACTGTGCCACCCTGAGAAGCCCGGTCAACATGGATAGCTTATGACAGTTACTCAAATAAGCATGCCATTGGTGGGCCTGGTGATGCTGTTACCAGAGGAGTAGAAATGTATTCTAAAGGATATTTGACTTGAGCAAGATTTGAAATGAGTAAGAAGTTTTTTGAACAAAATGATTCTGCAGTTTTCATAAGCCAAGAATTCTTCAAAATACATCTCTGAGGCACTTGCATAAACATTTAGAGCCGGTTGAATTCCTTGCTATTCCTTTAACACACTTCACTGTATGTATATCTGATACCTTTGTTGTTCTTTCTGAATGAAATAGCCTCCAACTGCAGGTGCCTGTCAAACTCAAATATCATTCCGTGAAGCATCACACAGGGATCAACAGAAATCTCTCAGGCTGAATTAATTCCTCCCCACTCTGAGTGCTCACAGCATTTTGTGATTTGCCATTCAAATTGCACTTACTGTGCTATCTTATCCTTACTGGTAGATATATCTCTGTTCCCTAAAAGACTGTGACCACAGGACCCAACAGTATCTGATACATCTTAAAGCCTCCATATAGACAGGTTTAATGTTTCAGTCATTCTATTTTTTCTCCATTTCTCTGTGTCATGATAATACCAAGTTCATCCAGTTTTGGCTAACTTCATGATGTACAGTGTTAAAAAGTTCTGATCTGGCAATTTAGATACAGATTATTCTCAATTAGTCACAAATCTATCTGGGAAAAAAGCATGGAGTTGTAGTTTTAAGAGAATTTCGTGGTTTGGGGCAATCGACTTACCTGCATGGCTTCAGTTTCTTCATCGAGAAAATGAGGACTAAATAATCTGTACATTCCCATCTTCTCCTAGTCTATGAACCAATGTCCTTTCCGGAATTCATGTAAAATTAATGGTCTAGATTTTACTTTTTAGTGCTGGGTCTCTGTTGCTTTCTCCAGCTGTGGTGAGCAGAGCCCAGGCTTCACACTGTGGTGGCTTCTCAGCTGCAGAGCACGGGCTCTAGGCATACAGGCTTCGATAGTTGCAGCGTGCAGGTCCCAGGGCTTGCAGTCTTCAGTAGCTGTGGTTTGCAGGCTTAGTTACTCCATGGCATGTGGGATCTTCTCAGACCAGGGATCGAACTGGCAGACCCTGCATTGGCAGGTAGATTCTTATTCACTCTGCCACCAGGGAAATCCTAGGTTTTGTTTTGTTTTAATTTTGTTTCCTGTTCCTCTGCTCTGTTTTTTCTTAAGAAAAAATCAAATTGAAATTCTTTATAGTTTACTATGATGTCCTTAGAGCTCTGAAAGTCTCAGATACGGATTCAATCCCTTACTCTGACACTGACTAAACTAACCAGATAATCTCGTCAATTTCAGCCTGGCTAAACTTCAGCTTCCTCATGTGTGAAATGAGAATAATAGTGATAGTGGTGGTTTCATAGAGTTGTGCATAATCTTCTTCTGTATTTCTTATGACTCTCTGCAGTTGCAAGTTGTGTAGGGATGCAAAGGTCTTAGTAACACAAATATGTTCAATCACAAATTAATCAGGGGAAAAAGTGGAAGCAGTGACAGATTTTATTTTCTTGGGCTCCAAAATCACTTTGGACAGTGACTACAACCACTAAATGAAAGGATACTTGCTCCTTGGAAGAGAAGCTATGACCAACCTAGACAGCATACTAGAAAGCAGAGACATCATTTTGTCAACAAAAGTCCACATAGTCAAACATATGGTTTTTCCAGTAGTCATGTATGGATGTGAGAGTCGGACTATAAAGAAAGCTGAGTGCCAAAGAATTGATGCTTTTGAACTGTGGTGCTGGAGAAGACTTGAGAGTCCCTTGGACTGCAAGGAGATCAAACCAATCAATCCTAAAGGAAATCAGCCCTTAATAATAACCGAAAGGATTGATGGTTGGGCTGAAGCTCCCATATTTTGGCTACCTGATGCCAAGAGCCAACTCATTGGAAAAGACTCCGATGCTGGGGAAGACTGAAGGCAAAAGACATGGGAGTGGCAAAGGATGAGATGGTTAGATAGCATCATCTACTCAATGGATATGAATTGGAACAAACTCCCCGGAGACAGAGGAGCCTGGCACGCTGCAGTCCATGAGGTTGTAAAAAGTTGGATATGACTTAGAAACTGAACGACAACAACTATTTTCTCCCATTCTATAAAATGTAATCTATTTCTTGCTAATTGCCGGATATCATAAACATCTGATAATACAGTGCAAATATAGTACCAAATACTGCACCAGTACCATTTGTAATACAGCCATGAAAAATAACCTGAAGAAGACAGAACTAATAAAAATATAGCAGACTAGGTACATTAAAATTACTGGATAGAATATGGGAATAAATAGATAAATCTCTACAATATTTATCACAAAAAGCAACTATGTTTATGATCATACGGCAAAAAGTTTCTAAAGGGTGTTATTAGGTACTGTGATGCAGTCTTTAAATGCTCAAACTTAATTATTTAACTCCTTTCTTTTGCTAAGAAGTATTTATGGAAGCTATGAGCAAAAGAATGAAATTCAGCATGAAAATAGGAGTGCCTACCCAGTGGGCATCGTAAGGCTGGCCAGGGACAGTGAGCGGCAGCAAAGATGATCTTCACCTAGCTCTCATCTCTGCCTCTGGCCAACTCTGGAGGTTACCTTTATTAGCCAAGTGAGAAAGCAATGGAGAAAACCACAAAGACTCATGGTCTGTGTATGTTTGACATCTAGCAGTTTATTACAATTTCAACCTAAGCTGCACTGTGCTTAGCCACTCAGTTGTATCCGACTCTTTGCGACCCCATGGACTGCAGCCCACCAGGCTCCTCTGTCCCTGGGGATTCTCCAGGCAAGAATACTAGAGTGGGTTGCTATGCCCTTCTCCAGGGGTTCTTCTCAACCCAGGCATCAAACCCATGTCTCCCGTATTGCAGGCGGGTTCTTTACCGACTGTGCCAAAACCTAAGCATCTCTATTCAAATATGAAAAACAAACTGATAATTTCAAAACTTCAGTAGAACTTTGGTAAATGTTCATTTAATTTAGTTCTCTTGCATTTTGTAATAAAGATGAATTCATTAACTCTCTATGCTATTAATACTACCAAGTTTTACTGCTGATAAAGCAACAGTTGGCCAACTCTGCTCAGGTAATCGGAGATCAGACACTGGCTCCCTTACCCTAAGACATAATAGTAAGGATGTTTACTGTCCCTTTTTATCACCAGTAATATTAAATACTTTACATCTTCATTCTAATTCTCATTATAATCTTTTCAGGATAGATTTTGTTGCCCCCATTTACAGATAAGAAATTTGAGGTGAAAGAAATTAAAGAAATGTCACCAGAGTCACTGGCTGTCTTCCTAACTCCACAGCCTCTTTTACTATATGCAACTCCTTTCTTTGCCAAAATTCAGGTTTGAATGTATTTGCTAATAATAGAAGAATTGCACCTATAGAGAAGAATCTTTAGAGTATAAGTTTATCTTTGAAAAAAGTGGTAATTTTAAACCTTTTTTTCATTTTGCATCTCAATTATTATTACTGGTAAATTTAAGAAATCAAGTTTAAAAGTTATGCATTTATTTCATGGTTGTTCTCTTTTTCTACAGACTTTCTGGAAGAATACTAAAGAACAATGACTAAAAACCATGTCACACCAAAAACAAAATAGAAAAAAAAAAGTCTGCAATTTATATAAATCCCTAAACTCAGTAGGGATTGAGTTTCCCACTCAATCCCTCTCCCACATCATTTTAACAACTGAAATGTGAACTACAAAGAGATTCAGTGAAATTTCTAGGGTCATTGGGTTAAAAGTCTGCTGAGAAAACACCAACTGTTCTTGCCCTGTCTGTGGATTTTGATAGCTATCTTTGATCCAAGCATATTGTAGTGAAAATATGAAATTTATTTTTTAATAAAACATAAAAACAACTCAATTTGTGTGTTATGAGCAACCATTTACTTCCACTTATAGCAGCTTTGGTCATGGATTACTTGCAAAGGCATTTTCATATGGGCAATATAAATTACATAAACAAAGACTATAAATATTTACGTATTTTATGTTATATTAAAGTTTTAGCAAAAGAAATATTTCCTGTTAGTGGAAGACTGAGAATAACCTATGTGGAAATTTCAGAATTGAATCTATTGGCTTTCTAAAGGGATCATGACTTGTCTTTTTAATATTTTTAAACTAGAAGATAGAAAAACTAATACTGTCAACTTTTTAGCAAAGCAATAGAAAGCATAGTTACACTTCACACTATATTCTTTGAAGGATTTATTTTAACTTACTAAAACTGCTTCAGAATACAAAGATTAAAAAGGACCTTACAATTTTTAAGTTGATTTTCAGGACCAAAAGTTTCTCTTTAGGAGGTGATACATTTCTTCATTAAAACTGTAAAGCTGAAAGGCATCTATCTAAAAGAGTTGCTGAACTGCCATCTAAACTAAATAGAAAGAGGAGAGTGAAAAAGTTGTCTTAGAACTCAACATTCAGAAAACTAAGATCATGGCATCTGGTCCCATCACTTCATGGCAAATAGATGGGTAAACAATGGAAACAGTAACTGACTTTATTTGGGGGGCTCCAAAATAATTTCAGATGGTGACTGCAGCCATGAAATTAAAAGACACTTGCTCCTTGGAAGAAAAGCTGTGACCAACCTAGATAGCATATTCAGAAGCAAAGACATTACTTTGCTGACAAAGGTCCATCTAGTCAAAGCTATGGTTTTTCCAATAGTCATATATAGATGTGAGAGTTGGACTATAAAGAAAGCTGAGCACTGAAGATCTGATGCTTTTAAACTGTGTTGTTGGAGGAGATTCTTGAGAGTCCCTTGGACTGCAAGGAGATCTAACCAGTCCATCTTAAAGGAGATCAGTCCTGAACATTCATTGGAAGGACAGATGCTAAAGCTGAAACTCCAGTACTTTGGTCACCTGATGCAAAGAGTCAGCTCATTGGAAAAGACCCTGACGTTGGGAAAGATTGAAGGCAGGAGGAGAAGGGGACAACAGAGGATGAGATGGTTGGATGGCATCACCAACTTTATGGACATGAGTTTGAGCAAGCTCTGGGAGTTGGTGAAGGACAAGGAAGCCTGGCATGCTGCAGTCCATGGTGTCTCAAAGAATCGGACACAACTAAGCAACTGAACTTAACTGAACAACAATCAAACAAGTTTTGTGTTCTTTCATTTTTCACTGTTAGATTTAGCAGATGTGAGAAGCCGTTTAAAAATGCATACACCAATCTGAGTGGCCTCAAGAAAGAAACCATTTCCCAAGAGAAAGAAACCTTTAGGATTATTCCAAATATAATAAACTCTCAATATATTTTCATACAATGAGCATCTATTGTGTCAGTAAATATGCTGACACACAGATATGACAGTCCATAGGAAAATGTCCTTTACTATCCTTCAACCCCATGCATGCATGCGTGCATGCTAAATCGCTTCAGTCATGCCCGACTCTTTGCAACTCTATGGACTATAGCCTGCCAGGCGCCTCTGTCCATGGGATTCTCCAGGCAAGAATGCTGGAGTGGGTTGCCATGTCCTCTTCCAGGGGATCTTCCTGACCCAGGGATCAAACCTGCATTTCCTGTGGCTCCTGCACTGAAGGATTCTTTATGCTGAGCCACCAGAGGAAGCCCATCCTCTGACAACAAATGGCTCCTGACAACAAATAGTTTCCGCCAGAGGAACCCTATATGAGTCTCAAATTCACTGATTCTGTATTCTTTCCAATATCTTTCCCCACAACCAATGTTCTTACTTCCCTCCTTGCCTCAATAAAATTTTCTGAACAATCTTTATTATCATCTCCTTGCATGTAACCTTGACTTCTTTCCCCTGCCAAGTTAGCAGAATTAGAAGAGTTACAGGTTAAAAAAGTGTATGTGTTTGTCAAAAAATCATCAAATTATACACAATTGTTATGCATTTCTTTGCATGTAATTTACCTTTATAAAAACTTTAGACAAATATTGAACTCTAGTTAAACAGATTTGCTTTTTGAAATAGTATGGATTAGCAATGTTAAACCTTGCTTACATAAATGAGTAAATAAAGGTAATGGAGCAGTATCTTAAGAGAGAGTTACAAATATGGGAAAAAGGGACATTAGCTTTGGATTGAGATGGAAAGCATTACTACAAACATGGATTTTAATATCTACTGTTCTCACTAGGTAAATCTACAAATGATAATATATATAGGCATATATGTGTATATGTGCACATATACATGTACATATATAAGGTGTGTTCACTGAGATTGTCTAAAAGTTATCACATAGTATTAGCATGAGCACACCTACTACCTAGAGCTTGATTACTATTTACATTTTGCATTAAAAGGAACTTAGAGTTCTTAAAGAAAAAAATGATTCCAGGGCTATACCAGAGAGGAAAGTGTAATTGTAAAGGATATTACTTGGAAAATTGACAAAAGTCAAATGTGGATGGTAGAGTTAATAACAGTGCTTATCAATATCAATTTTCCTAACTTTATTAACTGTAGCATGGTTATATAAGAAAATGCCTGTTTTTTGAGAATATATTCATTAAACTATTCAATGGTATATAGTTATCAGTTTCTTCAATTTACTGTCAAATGATTTAGAAAAAAAATCATCTATTTAAAGGGAAAGACAGAAACAGAGAGAAAAAGAGAAAGCAATGAGAGAGAGAGAATGATAGATATCAATGGGAGAAAATATAAACAACCAATTAACATATGTAAAAGTTATTTCCCTTTACTCTTCTTGTTGCTGTCAATTTGAAGTTATATCAAAGAAAAAGCTTACATTAATGAATATCCTCTTTGGCTTCTTGTGTCATTATTCAGTTCCGTTCAGTCGCTCAGTCGTGTCTGACTCTTTGTGACCCCATGAATCGCAGCACGCCAGGCCTTCCTGTTCATCACCATCTCCCGGAGTTCACTCAGACTCACGTCCATCGAGTCCATGATGCCATCCAGCCATCTCATCCTCTGTCGTCCCCTTCTCCTCCTGCCCCTAATCCCTCCCAGCATCAGAGTCTTTTCCAATGAGTCAACTCTTTGCATGAGGTGGCCAAAGTACTGGAGTTTCAACTTTAGCACCATTCTTTCCAAAGAAATCCCAGGGCTGATCTCCTTCAGAATGGACTGGTAGGATCTCCTTGCAGTCCAAGGGACTCTCAAGAATCTTCTCCAACACCACAGTTCAAAAGCATCAATTCTTCGGTGCTCAGCCTTCTTCACAGTCCAACTCTCACATCCATACATGATCACAGGAAAAAACATAGCCTTGACTAGACGGATCTTAGTCGGCAAAGTAATGTCTGTGCTTTTGAAAATACTATCTAGGTTGGTGATAACTTTTCTTCCAAGGAATAAGTGTCTTCTAATTTCATGGCTGCAATCACCATCTGCAGTGATTTTGGAGCTCCCCCAAAATAAAGTCTGACACTCTTTCCACTGTTTCCCCATCTATTTCCCATGAAGTGATGGGACCAGATGCCATGATCTTCGTTGTCTGAATGTTGAGCTTTAAGCCAATTTTTCCCTCTCCTCTTTCACTTTCATCAAGAGGCTTTTTAGCTCCTCTTCACTCTCTGCCATAAGGGTAGTGTCATCTGCATATCTGAGGGTATTGATATTTCTCCTGGCAATCTTGATTTCAGCTTGTGTTTCTTCCAGTCCAGCGTTTCTCATGATGTACTCTGCATATAAGTTAAATAAGCAGGGTGACAATATACAGCCTTGGCGTACTGCTTTTCCTATTTGGAACCAGTCTGTTGTTCCATGTCCAGTTCTAACTGTTGCTTCCTGACCTGCATACAGATTTCTCAAGAGGCGGGTTAGGTGGTCTGGTATTCCCATCTCTTTCAGAATTTTCCACAGTTGATTGTGATCCACACAGTCAAAGGCTTTGGCATAGTCAATAAAGCAGAAAAAGATGTTTTCCTGGAACTCTTGCTTTTTCGATGATCCAGCGGATGTTGACAATTTGATCTCTGGTTCCTCTGCCTTTTCTAAAACCAGCTTGAACATCAGGGAGTTTACGGTTCAGAATAAGTGTGTCAGTATAAGACCCAACATTCTCATAAAGTCTCCACATCCTTATGTGTACTCTCTTTACCTCTCTGATTGCATCTTCTCCATCTCTCCCTTTTTCAATGCTTTGTTGTCAGGCGTCCTTGTTACACGCAGATATCTATCTCCTTTAAATTTGTGTAGGATCTCATCTTCTCAATCATACCGTCCTACTCTCCATTACACTCTTTCCTTCCACTCCCACATTCTTGATCCCCTTCACCCATATTACACTTTTTTTCCATGGCATGTGTTATAAACATCTGTATGACTTACATGTCTTACTTCTGTCTTGTCTCCACTCTCTAGAATGTCCACAGGCCAGGAGTTTGCTGCCTTTCCTGACTTATCTTAAGAACTTGGACAGTACAAGACACTCTATAAATATTTCTTGAATAGAAGAATGGCTGTTATCAGATTGTCAGATTACCTTTAGGAAACATTTACTCTTTGGGATATGAATCCTTAAGAATATTTTTTTTTCTTTATGGTGCTTAGATCACTGTAGCTAAATGCCTATTAAGCATTAATATGGTCATGTTAAAAAGTACAGTTTCTAAGTATTTGTTTTTGAAGCATGTAAACAATTGGAATAATTTGAGGAGTTTAGAGATATTGCTTAGGAAAGCCATCTGGCTCTCCCAGGAAGGCAGTAAGTTGCTCTGGTTCTCTCTTTTCATTATCTCCTCCTTCACTCTGAAGATGTGGAAATGAGGAGTTGATGCACACAGGTCAAAGTCATGAGAAACTAGTGACAAAGCCAACTTAAAGAGTCAGAAAGTTGAATCTTCTGTGCGGCTTATTCTTTTTATATAAGAAATTGACATGAAGTCCAACAGATATGTACAGTCACCTCTTTTTGTGAAATCAGAACAAAAGGAAGGACTTAGTCAAGTTATGCCAGGTCAATGCTTATATTTTTCTGTCTGAAGACAGAATGTCTATGGATAAAGTATTGGAAAATCCAGTTCCCTGAATAGGGCATTTTCTCACTTTGTGTTGTTGAAATGAAAAGTATTACATGTGGGTTTGGAGGACTTCCTCTTTCAAGTTTTCATATTAATAATCAGCTCACATATTTCTTTCCTTAGCTATGTTAATACATTATCTGAGCCACAGTCAAGCCCTGTTGTTATTGGTTTCCAAAGAAAATCATGTCCTTCTTTGAAAGATGACTTTCCAGGTTATCGATCTTACCTACTCTGTGCTAAATTTATTATACTAGCTGTTAAGAGTTGGGATGAGGTGGTTGCCCCACTGTAACTCATGGCATTTTTACTACAATTAAATGATTTTTAAAAATTAACAAAAGTTGTTTAATCAAATTAAAAATTGTCTGAACTAAGTTAAACTTTATAAAGTTCTAAAATCTCACTGTCTGGTTACAGACTAAATGAAGTAGACATAAATTCTTCTACTAAGTGCAAGTAAAAGTCCTTGATTTTATATATGAAACAAATATCAGAACATTGTGAAGGTAGTGAGAAAAGCAAAGACCAGCTATGGATTTTGAAACCCTCAAAAGACCATGTGGCAAATTCCCTGAGTTTTCTTTTTGACTTGTATATCCTCACTGGGTGGTGCTAGAGAAGCCATAACCCAGAAAAGTCAGGAAGAATTGGTCTAAAAGAAAATAAATAAATAAATAAATAAATAAAAGCCCATTCTCTCTAGCAAAGGACAAAGAAAGGGACAGCATGAAAAAAATTTTTTTTTTTTAGATAATAACTACCCTAACACAGAAATCGGAGAAGGTGATGGCACCCCACTCCAGTACTCTTGCCTGGAAACTCCCATGGACAGAGGAGCCTGGTAGGCTGCAGTCCATGGGGTCACTGAGTCAGACACGACTGAGCGACTTAGTTTTCACTTTTCACTTTCATGTATTGGAGAAGGAAATGGCAACCCACTCCAGTGTTCTTGCCTGGAGAATCCCAGGGATGGTGGAGCCCAATGTGCTGCCGTCTGTGGGGTCGCACAGAGTTGGACACAACTGAAGCGACTTAGCAGCAGCAGCAGCAACACAGAAATACATCATGGGACAAAATGAAACTCTAGCTCCATTGTTCAGTAACTAAAGTCGTGTCTGACTCTTTGTACCCCATGGACTGCAGCATGCCAGGCTTTCTTGTCCCTCACTATCTCCTAGAGTTTGCTCAAACTCATGTCCCTTGAGTCAATGATGCCATCCAACCATCTCATCTTCTGTTGTACCGTTCAGAGTTCCATTACTATCAGCAAAAGCTAAGATGGGAGCCTAGGCTTCCACCCTTGCCGGATGTAATAAGGCATTGCCAACATGGTGTCTGAGAAGCCAGGTAGAGAAGTAGAAGCCTCATCCTCACCCAGCAGTCAGAAGCCTCTCCCTACAGTGTCAGTGGAGGCCACTGAGGGATCCCACCTGGCAGCAATGAGGTGATACTGGAGAAGGCTGATTGGGGAACTTTCCGTACCAGCCAGCACTGAAACAGCTTCCCTCCTGTAGTGACAGTGGAGGTCAAAACCAAGTGAAAGTCAAGTGGGAAGCAATGGCACCCCTTCCATACCCAGTGAGAAAACTGTCATGGAGACTGAGTAGGGAGCCTGAAATCTCACCTCCATTCAGCAGTAATGAGGCAGCCCTGAGGTATCAACAGAGGACAAATGGGGACCTGAACCTTTATCCCCCACTGGCAGTAGTGAGGAAGTATCCCTGCCCCCATGACACAGTGTCAGGAGGACAGAGAGATTTAGATATGACCCAGAGTCTCACAACATAACACCCAAAATGTCCAGGATAGAATAAAAAAATCACACATTATACTAAGAGCCAGAAAAACTCAATATGAGTGAACAAAGACATTCAACAAATGCCAGCACTAATATGACCCAGATATTGAAATTATGTCTCGAGGATTTTAAAAGAACCATTATGAAAATGTCTCAATGAGCAACTATAATTACACTTGAAACAAATGACAAAATGGAAAACATCAGCTCAGAAATGGAAAATATAAAGAAGAGCCAAGTAGAAATTTAAAAACTGAAAAAATAATTAAAGTAAAAAGCTCAGTGGATGCTTCAGAAGTGGAATGGAGAGGGCAACTCTAGAAAACGAAAAAGAAACAAAACTACTTGAAAGCAACAAGAGAGAAATGACACTTTACCTACCAGGTGAAAGGCCACTTTGAATGATAATGGATTTCTCATCCTCATGGAAGTGAGAAAAAAATGTTACATTTTCAGATAATGAAAGAAAAGAAACATCAACCCCAAATGCTGTATCTGGCTTCCACAAGTAAATCCCGTATATTCTTCTTAACGAATGTGGAGGAAAAAGACATGTTCAGTTGAATGAAACCTGAGAGAATTTGTCAAAGCAGAACATAAGCTAAAATAATTACTAAACAAAGTCTTTGAATAAGAAAGGAAATTATGAAGAAGAAATTGTAGAACAAAAGAGACAACAACTGTCTGTAAATACAAAAGAGCTGCCTTCTCCTCTTAAACATTCTGAATTTTGTTTAAACAGTTGAAACAAAAAATACAATATTCTATTATGTGAATCTCATCGCCTGTAGAGGAAGGTATTAAAAAATAAAATAAAAGGACTTATACAGAGTCGTGTGTTCTATATTTGATTACAGTATCAGTAAATCTTTGTGTTTATGGAAGAATTCTTTATCTTGATTATAGCTGTGGCTATAGGAAACTACACATATAATAAAATAACAGACCTACACACAACATTGTATTAATGTAAATTTCCTGGTTTTGCAACTTTTGTAAATCTTCATTTCAAAATAAACAACAAATAATAAGCTTCAAAAATTTCTTTAATAGGCCATATTCAGAAACATCTTCTGTGAGAAAACATAAAATACACACTAGAGTAGGTATAAAATCATAGAGCAGATTTCCTGAGTAACTAATTGAAGTGACTTCCCTGGTGGCTCAGAGGTTAAAGTGTCTGCCTCCGATGCGGCAGACCCGGGTTCAATCCCTGGGTCGGGAAGATTCCCTGGAAAAGGAAATGGTAACCCACTCCAGTATTCTTGCCTGAAGAATCCCATGGACGGAGAAGCCTGGTGGGCTACAGTCCACGGGGTCACAAACAGTCGGACACGACTGAGCCACTTCACTTCACTTCAACTTCATGGCCTGTTTTGGAGAATGCAATCCTGTTTTGATGCTAATGTTATTATCAATTTCTTCTCTTTTATGTCTTCAATAATTAACCTGTGTAAAAGCTCATGGGTCCAGAATTGTGGACACAGTGGGGGAAGGAGAGAGTGGGATGGGGTTCAGGATGGGGAACACGTGTGTATACCTGTGGCAGATTCACATTGATGTACGGCAAAACCAATACAATATTGTAAAGTAATTAATCTCCAATTAAAATAAATAAATTTATATAAAAAGAAAAATGTATATTATCATATGTAAAACAGATAGCTAGTGAGAATTTTCTGTATAACACAGAGAGCTCACCAACAACAAAGAGGAGTGGGATAGGGGAGGCGTGGGAGGGAGGCTAATGAGAGAGGGGATATCTGTACACTTACGGGTGATTCACGCTGTTGTATGCCCGGGCCGCTTGTTGGCAGAAACCAACACCACATTTTAAAACAACTATCCTTCCATTAAAAATAAATTTAAAAAAGATTTTTAAAAAGTTCATGAATCATTTTGACTATAACTGATACCTTTTTAGCATTCCCTGAAGAAAGAAAAAGGAAAACTCAAGCATTACCTTCAGCTATGAGAGTATAGCAGCAAATACCTTGGAATTCTGAAAGTACTTTTTTCTTTTTCAGCAAAGTGAAAAGAACTAGCACAGGAGTCTCAGGATCTATTACTGGCACAAAAAGATAGTGGCATCTAACTGTGACAGCCAAATGCATCCAGGCCTTAAGCCTTAACTGTGTCTAATTTTCTTGTCTACAGTGAAAATCCATCCTGCCCTTCTGACCTATAGTATGTATTTTCAGAGTTTCTACAAAGTACAGATCACCCCCTTGGATTTGACCCTATCTTCCCCATGAAGTCCTTTTCAAACTATGTGATCTTCTCTACTGGCACAATTGATTTAACTAGTATAGGATTCTCTTTCTTATCCTAATTTGAAATCGAGATCCATAGATTCAAATTGGATGAACTTAAGGTCCAATTTTCTATATCTATTACTTTTTTCAATTATGAAACATTCCAAACATACAAAAATACCCAATTACTCCTTGTTCTGAGTGAATGTGTTAACATTTTCTATATTTTTTCAATTTTTTCTAAAATTATTACTAAAAATTTGATATAGATATAAAATTAGAGACTAGTACAAGAGACATCTGGTTTCCCTGGTGGCTCAGCTGGTTAAAAATCCACCTGTCAAGGAAAGAGATGCAAGAGACACCAGTTCAATCCCTGGGTCTGGAAGATGCCCTGGAGAAGAAAATGGCAACCCATTCCAGTATTGCTGCCTGGAAAGTTCCGTGGACAGAGGAGCCTGGTGGGCTATCTAGATGGAGTCCATGGGGTGGCAAAGAGTCAGACACAAATGAGCACACATGCCTCAGCTGGACCACAAGACATATCAGTCATGAAACAATTACCAAAATTGTGTCATATTCACTGAATCTGTTCTTCGTTTATTTTTAAAAATTGTGATTAAAAACACAACATAAAATTTAGCATCATAACCATTCTTAAGTGCACAATTTAGTAGTATTAGCCATATTCCTACTGTTATACAATAAATCTCTAGAAGTTTTTCATCTGGTAAAACTGAAACTCTATGCTCTTTGAACAATTCATTTTTTCCTTCCCCCAATTCCTGGAAACCACAATTCAACTTTCTGTTTCTATGAATTTGTCTATTGTAAATGCCACATGAAGGTGGAACTATACAGTATTTGTTTTTTATATCTGGCTAATTTCATTTAGCATAATGTCCTGAAGGTTCATCTGTGTTGTAGCACATGGCAGAATTTCCTTCACGAATAACAGTCCAATATATGTATTATCATGTTTTCTTTATATATTCATTGGTTGATGGACATCTGGGTTACTTCTGTTTCTTAGCTGTTATAAGTACTGCTTCAGTGAAAACGAGTGTGCAAATATCTCTTTGAAATTTAGTTTTCAATTCTTTTGAATATATGCGCAGAAGTGGAACTGTTGAATCATATGGTAATTATGTTTTTATGTTTCTGAGGATCCTCCATACTGTTTTCCAAAGTGGCTGCATCATTTTACATTCCCATTAACTGTACAAAACTCCTACGATCTCCAGCATTTGTTTGTGTGTGGGGGTTTTTTTTTTGCTATAGTGGCCATCTTCATGGAGGAGGTAATGTTTTATTGAAGTTTTCATTTTTCTAATGATTAGTCATGTGGAAGCATATTTTCATGTGCTTGTGAGCCATCTTTTTTTTTTGCTCATTTTTTAATTTTGCTGTTGTTGTCGTCATCATTGTTAGAGTTATTTATACATTCTGTATGTAGCTCCTTATCATATATATGACTTGCAAATATTTTCTCCCACTGAAGGTTGCCTTTCACTCTGCTGGCTATTTCTTTGATGCACAGATGTTTTTAAATTTGATCTAGTTTCATTTGTCTAACTTTGCTCCTGTGTTCTTGGTGTCCTTCCAAGAAATCATTGCCAAATCCAATGTCATAAAGCTTTTCTCCTGTATTTTCTTCTAGTGATTTTATGGTTTCAGGTCCTACAATTAGAACTTTAATCCATATTGAGTTAATTTTTGTTAAATAATGTAAGGTAAGGATCTAAACTAATTATTTTGCAGGTAGATATTCAGTTTTCTCAACATCGTCTGTTGAAAAAAACTGTTCTTTCTCTCATTGTGTCATCTTGTCACTATTGTTGAAGATTATTTGACCATATATGCAAAGGTAAGTTTCTGGGTTCTCTATTCTACCCCCATTAATTTAATATGCCTGTTTTTATGCCAGTACCACACTGTTTTGATGACTGGCTTTGTATGAAAGTGAAAGTATTAGTCACTAGTCGTGTCCAACTCTTTTCTGACCCAGGATCGAATCTGGGTCTCCTGCACTGCAAGCAAATTCTTTACTGTCTGGGCCACCAACTTGACCCATTTTTTAAACAGCTTTCCTTTTTTTCTTCTTGGTGCATTTTACAGCAAATATCACACAGCATAATTTTACCCCTACATGACTCAGTATGGTTTTCTAAAATTTATCAGCACTTTCTAACAAAATCATAATATTATTCTCATTCATAATAAAATTGGCACTATTTGGTATCATCTCATACCTAGTCCAAAGTCAAGTTTACAAACTGCCTCCAAAATGCGTTTACTGTTTTTCACCTCAGCTGGTCTCAGCCTGTCGTGAACTGAAGCAGGATTTCGATGCCTACCACAGCCTGAGGCTGGGCAGCGGCAGGGAAGAGTGCTGAATCCTAACCACTAGGTCACCAGGGGCAGTGGCCAGGGGCAAGACGCTGGCCAGTCAGCTGTGTAGAAATTAATTTCCATATAGAGACAGAAAGTAGTGAAACAAGTGTTTATTGGGAGAAGAAAGAGTACAGAAAGTGTGGATAGACACACAGGCGGGTTCAGAGAGAGTCGCATCCTCTTGGTAGTTTGAATTACTTTCATGGGGCATTTGTTCCGAGTTTCCTCTGACCGAGGAAATCTTGCTTTGCCTGGTTCTGAGTTCATACTTGGTATATCTCAGGGTCCTCCTCTGTGTGCTTGTGTGTGTCTTAACCAAGATGGATTCTATCTAAGAGGCCGCATCACTTACTATTAGATGACACTCCCTCTCTTTTGACCTCCAAGGAAACTTTCTGTGCATATGTAGTCAGGGAGATCTCCTTAACTGAAAATGAAGAATATGCAGACTTTCATCTCTCATCTAAGCAGGACCCACCCTTCTTTCATCCTGCTTTTATGGAGTTTCTGCTATTATGGAGCTTCTGTCCATAGGGACAGATTGTTCAGCCTGGATCCCATCTATCTATCTTCTGCCTCAGTTTGTTTAATCAAGATGTGAACAAGGTTCCCACTTTAATTTGATCATGTCTCTAAGTTCCTTTACACTCAGAGAAGTGTCTCACCTCTCTTTTCCCCCTCCAGACACTGCCTTGTACAAACTGGATTCTTTGTCCTATAAAATGTCTCCCATTTTGGATTTTTCTCTTTACTTCCTTGTTCTGTCATTTAGCTTATAAATGGAAATTAACTGGTAACAGACTTTATTTTCTTGGGCTCCAAAATCACCATGGACAGTGACTGCAGCCATGAAATTAAAAGATGCTTGCTGCTTGGGAGAAAAGCAATGACAAATCTAGGCAGCATATTAAAAAGCAGAGACATTACTTTGCCTAAAAAGGTCCATATAATCAAAGTTATAGTTTTTCCATAACTTTGTGCAGTCACTCAGTCATGTCTGATTATTTGTGACTCCATGGACTGCAGCATGCCAGGCTTCCTTGTCCTTCACCATCTCCCACAGCTTGTTCAAACTCATGTCCATAGAGCCAGTGATGTCATCCAACCATCTCATCCTCTGTTGCTCCCTTCTCCTCCTGCCTTCAATCTTCCCCACCACCAAGATCTCTTTAAATAGGTTGGCTCTTCAAATCAGGTGACCAAAGTATTGGAGTTTCAGCTCCAGCATCAGTCCTTCCAAAGAATATTCAAGACTGATTTCCTTTAGATTTGACTGGTTTGATCTCTTTGCAGTCCAAGGGACTCTTGAGAGTCTTCTCCAATACCACACACACAGTTCAAAAGCATCAGATCTTCATTGCTCAGATTACTTTATAGTCCAGCTCTCACATGCATATGTGACTACTAGAAAAACCATAGCTTTGACTATATGGACCTTCAGTCCCAAAGAATGCTCAAACTACCACACAATTGCACTCATCTTACAGGTAGTAAAGTAATGCTCAAAATTCTCCAAGCCAGGCTTCCACAATACGTGAACTGTGAACTTCCAGATGTTCAAGATGGTTTTAGAAAAGGCGGAGGAACCAGAGATCAAATTGCCAACATCCACTGGATCATGGAAAAAGCAAGAGAGTTCCAGAAAAACATCTACTTTTGCTTTATTGACTATGCCAAAGCTTTTGACTGTATGAATCACAATAAACTGGAAAATTCTGGAAGAGATGGGAATACTAGACCACCTGACCTGCCTCTCGAGAAACCTGTATGCAGGTCAGGAAGCAACAGTTAGAACTGGACATGGAACAACAGATTGGTTCTAAATAGGAAAAGGAGTATGTCAAGGCTGTCTGTTGTCACCCTGCTTATTTAACTTATTTAGAGTACATCATGAGAAATGCTGGGCTGGAAGAAGCACAAGTTGGAATCAAGATTGCCAGGAGAAATATCAATAACCTCAGATATGTAGATGACATCACTTTTATGGCAGAAAATGAAGAACTAAAAAGCCTATTGATCAAAGTGAAAGAGGAGAGTGAAAAAGTTGGCTTAAAGCTCAACATTCAGAAAACGAAGATCATGGCATCTGGTCCCATCACTTCATGGGAAATAGATGGGGAAACAGTGGAAACAGTGTCAGACTTTATTTTGGGGGGCTCCGAAATCACTGCAGATGGTGATTGCAGCCATGAAATTAAAAGATGCTTACTCCTTGGAAGGAAAGTTATGACCAACCTAGATAGCGTATTCAAAAGCAGAGACATTACTTTGCCAACAAAAGTCCTTCTAGTCAAGGCTATGGTTTTTCCTGTGGTCATGTATGGATGTGAGAGTTGGACTGTGAAGAAAGCTGAGCGCCGAAGAACTGATGCTTTTGAACTGTGGTGTTGGAGAAGACTCTTGAGAGTCCCTTGGACTACAAGGAGGTCCAACCAGTCCATCTTAAGGAGATCAGTCCTGGGTGTTCATTGGAAGACCTGATGCTAAAGCTGAAACTCCAGTACTTTGACCACCTGATGCGAAGAATTGACTCATTGGAAAAGACTCTGATGCTGGTAGGGATTGGGGGCAGGAGGAGAAGGCGATGACAGAGGATGAGATGGCTGGGTGGCATCACTGACTCGTTGGATGTGAGTTTGAGTGAACTCCGGGAGTTGGTGATAGACAGGGATACGTGGCATGCTGCGATTCATGGGGTCGCAAAGAGTCAGATATGACTGAGCAAATGAACTGAACTGTCAGCAAAGTAATGTTTCTGCTTTTTAATACGCTTTCTAGGTTGGTTATAGCTTTTCTTCGAAGGAGCAAGTGTCTTTTAATTTCAGTGCTGCAGTCACCATCTGCACTGATTTTGGATCCCAAGAAAATAAAATCTGTCACCAGTTAACTTCCATTTATAAGTTTAATGACAGAGCAAGGAAGTAAAAAGAGAAATCCAGAATGTGAAAGCTGGACAATCAAAAAGCCTGAGTGCCAAAGAGCTTATGCCTTCAAACTGTGGTGCTGGAGAAGACTCTTGAGAATCCCTTGGACTGCAAAGAGATCAAACCAGTCAATCCTAAAGAAAACCAATCCTGAATATTCCTTGAAAGGACTGATACTGAAGCTCCAATATTTCGGCCACCTGATGGGAAAAAACTGACTTATTGTAAAAGACCCTGATGCTCGGAAAGACTGAAGGCAGGAGGAGAAGGAGATGATAGGTGATGACATGGTTGGATAGCATCACTAGCTCAATGGACATGAGTTTGAGTGAACTCTGGGAGGTGGTGAAGGACATCTGGGATCATGCTGCAGTCCATGTGGTTGCAAAGAGTTGGACACAAAAGCAACTGAACAACTGGTGACTTAATCATATGGTCCTTTAATTACAAATTGAAATGAGCTCAGAATTTTGATTTTGTGCAGGCTTCCCTGGTGGCTCAGAGGATAAAGCGTCTGCCTGCAATGCAGGAGACCTGGGTTCGATCCCTGGGTTGGGAAGATCCCCTAGAGAAGGAAATGGCAACCCACTCCAGTATTCTTGCCTGGAGAATCCCATGGACAGAGGAGCCTGGTGGGCTACAGTCCACAGGGTCGCAAAGAGTCGGACACGACTGAGCGACTTACTACTACTACTAACGCTTGCATGCCATTGTTCAGATTCATTTGCAAATTGCAGACCTGGGGGATTTTCAGCTTCACTGCTCATTCTCCAATCTGCTTCCAGGTTTTCTGTATTCCCAGAATACAGTGTTCTCTTTCCTCAGAAGTAGGTATTTACTGACAAAGCATTTGAACCTGGAGCTTGTGGGGTACCAAGGTTGTCCCCATTCATTTCTCACTATTCCTGCCACTGAACTTTGATCATGTTATTGTTCTACTGCTGTAGGTGATTTATCATTTGTATTCATAATCTGAAGTTTATGGAAATATCTTACTTTCTAGTTTTATTTTGATACTGTCAATGAGTTTCTCATTTTCTATCCTAACTGATTCATTTATTTTTCAGGAGGAATTTTTGGGAGGTTAAAAACCAATCTTGGTGTCAAGATCAGATTATTGAAGTTTCTTCAACTTTCTTTTGTTAAAGAAAGAAGATACTACAAAAACACCCCACATCCCAACCCATTCCATTTTCTCTCCTATACCCATTTCCAAAGGTTAACTCCATCCAGAGGTTTCTATGTCCTATTTTACCATGCATGCTTTGTACTTTTACTACATGCATATGCATCCATTAAATATGTATACTTTTCTGTGAGTTTACAATATCTACATATCTGTTTTCATATTATATGTATGATTTGCTACTTGTTTTTCTTTACTCAAGGTTGTATTTCTTGATATTTATCCATGTTGAAACATGAAGCTCTAAATTGTTACTTTTAACTGCTGTAGTGTATACTATAGCTTGAATAAAACATAATTTGTCAGTCCCCTGCCAAGGGAAAATTATTTCATTGCACTGTAAAAAAAAAAAACAAATCATCTGTATACGTGTTCACTTGTGCACATCTGCATGAGTTTCTCTAAGATAGATATCTAGGAGTGAAAGTGCTGGATTAAAGGGCACATGCATCTTCTATGCTCACATTTATGAGGGCTTCCCTCATGTCTGTCCATACTGATGTTTGTGATGTTTTAGTATCTCACATCCTTGTAGGTATGAAATGGTATCTCATTGCTAATTTACTTTACATTTTCCTGATCAAGATGTGAGGTTGAAAATCTTTCCAAATCTTATTGATACTTTAGTTTTCTTCCATGATGTCCAGCAATAAAAGTTATGTCTCAATTTTGTAATGGCTTGTGAGAGTTTTTAAAATATGTTCTGGATACTAATGCTTTTTAGTGTTTTTATTGAATACAACAGATTAGTCTAAAGTCTTCTATGTATCCTCTCTCTTTGTAACTCTACCTGTGTTGCTATCTCTGTCTTTATCTCAATAACCCCTTCTCTCCCTACAGCTCAGACTCTGCCCATGGAAACATCTTTGGAAACAGGGAGCATACTAACTTTTTCATTTTCCCAGATCTCCATCTCTAACCTCCTGTCACTTCCATGACCATCACTTAAATTTCTTAATGAAACATCCTTTCTTTCTGAAGCATTGGCTCTCTTGCCAACAGATGTTAAGAGCAGAAATATTCTGCCTTTATGACAACCTAATTGTCAGGATCATATTCTTTATTAATGACAAATAGTGTTTTTCCTTTTTCCTGCATGTCTCGTATGCTTTTCCTCTTTCTGGACCTTTCCTGTTCCATGTCTTTATCAGGATCTTGAAGTTTGGTAAATGCAGTAAACAAAATGTTAGGTGTGTGATAAATTATGAGAAGGATGATATGAAAAAGAAATTCTAATTATTTTATATGCATAGACCATGTAATAATAGGAGAAGGAAATGGCAACCCACTCAAGTGTTCTTGCCTGGAGAATCCCAGGGACAGGGGAGCCTGGTGGGCTGCTGTCTCTGGGGTCGCACAGAGTTGGAGACGACTGATGTGACTTAGCAGTAGCAGTAGCATGTAATGATATGAGAATTTGATATTATTGCAAAATAAAACAGTTGAGGTGACAATGTCAATTTATTGAAATGCGTAGATGTCATAATGAATCTGGAAAAAAATAAGTTTCTAAGATATACCAGATCATATTATCACGTTGCCTCCATACACAACACTGATAATAAAGCATAAATTCCTCTAGAAGATTCTATAAGCTTGTAAGTTTGAGCAAGGCTGTTTTAAATACTGACATGTACTTAAAATATACAGATCAGAGACTTTTTTGTTTTCTTTCACTTTTCTATCTTTTTGTTTGGCTCTTCTGTTAATATAAACTAGAGAAATAAAGGCACCTGTAAATGCTTAGAGTTAATAATTCAGATCACAGTTTAAACGTTTCATTATTTTTCATTTTATTTTTAAACATAGACATCTTTTCAGTTTCATGAATAAAGCCTCCAAGTTTGTTTTCTTCTTACTGAAGTTCTTAAAGAAGTAATATTTTAACATTTGAGAATAAAAGAACAAAGATGATGATAACATTCAACTGTAACTGTATTTCATAATCTAGAACAATTTTCTTTTTATGGGCAAATGCATGGAACAATCATGAATGTTAATTACAATGATATTTGTGGAAGAAACAACCAAGTTGAGATAATGTATCAAGTCCAAGTTTGAGTCCAATATGATTTTTTAATCTAAAGCAGAGCTATAATCTAAAAGTAATGTTTAGATTCTGAATGACTCAGATTTAAACAGAAAAAATACTAGCATGTGATGTTTAAGATTGTCAAAAATGTGTGATTTTATTTGAAAGATGACAAACATTCTTCAGAATTCCAGGCCTCCCAGTTATTTTAATAAAAATATGTTGGAGGAAGGCTTAAAAACTCTCTTGTTTTCATTAGTTTATACTTGCACCATGAGGGAATTTGCTTAGGAAATTGATAGATTCTTATTTAGCTCAAAGAGTAAAGCCCTAGATTAGGGTTTTTCTCAATGCAAAATGCAAAAGGCTAATAAGTCTATTTGAAAAAATTCATTATTATTATTATTTAATAATAATATTAACAATATTAAATTATTAAAATAATACTCAGTAGTATTAAAAATTCATTATTATTATTTTTCATTCTGTTAAGCCTATATCACACTGAAAAAAAAAGAAGTTAATTACCTTAGTGGATTTGTGCCTCATCTGTCCCAAAGTTTTATGTTCATTTTAATGATAAATGTAATTTTATACTAGCTTCAGGTTGTATCTTTTACCCCAAGTTCTCAATCCCTGATATACAATTGAAACCACTCTCATGAATGGTCAGTATAAAAGGGGCAGGCAAGCTTCATACTCTGTAACATTTTCCAAAAGTTTCTATTTCCAAGTAAATTTGGTCTCCTTTTATCTGCCATTAATTTAGCACCATGAGCTTAATATCATTTATTTAACCAGCCAGTTCATAAATATTTGTATTAAGTCCTTGTATACACTAGGCAATAATTTACTTATGACTAAAGTTTTGAATTCTTTCTTTCTTAAATTAACAAAATTTAGAACTTATGTTTTTATCTTCAAATATTCTAATAATTTATCTCTTAAAGAAACAAACAAGCCTATATTAATGAGATGACTAAAATTCCCAACTGTCATTTTTGTCTCACCATACTTCTTAGAACTATAAAAAGTGGCAGATTTTATAGTTGTGGCACTTCACACATATCAATTATCCCTGTGAAAATCCTACAGCCACTTACTGAGAAATAATAGTGCCTCCTCCAATATTCCTGAAGGAGTATAGTCTGTGACTTTGCAGTAGACTCTAGGACAGACAGCCTGAAGGAGTATAGTCTGTGACTTTGCAGTAAACTCTAGGACAGACAGCAGTGCCAAGAACAAACACCAGTGCTTGCCACTAGGCAGGAGAGCCCACGTTCTGGAAGGTTCTAGGAGATAGAAGTCATTGAGTAGAAAATAAGATTATCTACGTTTCCTCCCAATCCAGCCAAGACTACTCAGTAGGTCCACAAACAGAAAAGAAACTGAAATCCGTATTTCTTTAGCTCCTCCAATGTGTTAGTATCAATTTGGACCCATACTGCCAAGTTTTAGTGCTTAACAGCCACGTGACCTGGGACAAGACTGTCTTAGCACTGCAGTTTTCTCATCTATAAAATGAAGACAATAACACATATTTTTCAGAATTTTCTACCATAATTCAATACATTTGTTCTTACAAAGCGCTTAGAATAGTGTCTGGCCCAAAGTGAACATTCCATAAATATTTGCTGCTATTATTGTATTATCATTGCTGCTGTCATTAATAAAAGGGGTCACACACCAACAGGACGTGTTACAGAAGAACTTCAGCAAACATTCTGTTGATTTAGCTATTCTGATCATTGGGGACATCGAATCTTCATCAGAATTATGTGCAAGATCTTATTAAGCTCAGGAATTTCTCTGGAACAACACCAGTAGATTTTATTGTTTTTCCCTGTAGGGTAAGTCTTCCTATTAAATCTAATCATGACTCATTAGGAGCGAGAGGTTTATAAACAGTGCTTTTAGATGCCCAGGAGTTTCAAAGGGGGCCTTGATATGTAGTCATCTTGAGGTGTCAAAATGGGCATGCTTTCCTCCCCAAATGACTCATATCTTCTACCTGGAGGCAAGGTTGCTTATGACCTTGACAACTTTCACCCAGCTGACTGCTCCTCGTAGTCCCATGCTGGGAAGAGGAAGTCAATGTTATCAGATGACTGCTCAGGAATGTGACCCAAAGGGGACCTGAACTGGGACAAAGAGACTGGTCATATAGCTCTCTTTGGCTGGTTGTTTTACATAGTGACTGCAACTCTTGATGTCTATGAGCGATACTGAGGTCATCTTCAACAGTTTCTCTTCTTGTAAACAAGGCAAGGAGTGCTGGGAAATAAGCAAATGAGAGACAACAAGTGGGAGTCACCATCACTTGTGACCCCATTAGCCAATATGACACTATGTGCTAGCCCTGGAACTGGGTTTTAGTAAACCTTAGATATTTTTGGCTGCTTTGTTTAAAAACTGAACTTGAAAGCCATGAATACTAGTGAGGTTGGATGGTGTAGCTGAGAGAGTTCAGAATTTGAAGGGATCAAATCTCAGCCCCATTACTTAACTTTGTAGCCTTGGTCTTATAATCTATCTGTGTGTTATCACCGTAATTTGTAAAATGGTGTTTATAATAACGACCTCAATAGATTTATGAAAGTGAAGTGAAGTCACTCAGTCATGTCCGACTCTTTGCTACCCTATGGACTATATACAGTCCATGAAATTCTCCAGGCCGGAATACTGGACTGGGTAGCTGTTCCCTTCTCCAGGGGATCTTCCCAATCCAGGGATCAAATCCATGTCTCCCACACTGTAGGTGGATTTTTTACCAGCTGAGCCACAAGGGAAGCCCAGATTTATGCAAAGGTGAAATTAAAAATCATAAGGTCGGTGCTCAGTAGTTATTGGTTTCTTTTTCATTATGTTGTAAGATAACTATCCAATCCTTCCATCCACAGGACTGTGTCAAGCGTTAGAAGACATTCACATATTCACATTGGGGTCTATCACTCCATCCACTGTAACCATCCTTGTTGCTCAAACATGGTAGACATTCTCCTGACTTAGGGCAAAGAATCCAGCTGTTCTCTCTCCCTGAATGTCTTTTGTCCCAACTGTGTATATGGGTTGACTTTTTAAGTCTTCTTCAACTGTGCTCAAATGTCTTCTCACTGTGGCTTATCTTAACCACCTCGCTTAAAACTGCAACCTCTACATTGTTACTAAATGCCCCCTGGTGAGTCTATTATCGATTCTCCCTACCAGACTCCTTTCATTTTTTAAGTACATTTATCACAGTATTCTTGCCTGGAGAACCCCATAGAGCCTGGCATCCTACAATCCATGGGGTCACAGAGTCAGACACAACTTAACAACTGAACAGAATGCATAACCTATAAAAGCTAAAATCTTTATTTAAATGACTGATGTATTCCAAAGTTTGATCTGTCCCAATGTTTCCATGTGTATAGTTAGGGCACAGCATAAGTATTTTTGGATGAAGACACACAAGCATTTCAGACTAATCAAACCATAGAACTTACTCAGGAATGAGCTGGGTCCTGAATTACTATGCTTTTTCACCACATTCCAAGAGCCTGGAGCGTAAAAAGGAGGAAATGTATAATGGCATGAATGGATGAAAAAGTCTGTTCAAATATAATGCAGCACCCCAAGAGGGCTCGGAATTACTCAGGCTTAAGCAAAATCCATTATCATTATTCTCTTCTTTCTGAACCTGACAACCAAACCAAACATACTGGCTTAGGGTTTTTCTATATTCGACTTATCATATAAGCAGAAGGTCAAGAAAATGTGGAGAATATTAACTACAGCCCCCAAATTTTGATATAATCATGGTGAATATTTGTGTTCACTGGGTCATTAAGTTTGAATGTTGACATTTAAATTAACACTCAGTTCAGTTCAGTTTAGCCACTCAGTCACGTCCAACTCTTTGCGACCCCATGAACAACAGCACTCCAGTCCTCCCTGTCCATCACCAACTCCCAGAGTCCACCCAAACCCATGTCCATTGAGTCGGTGATACCATCCAACCATCTCATCCTCTGTCATTCCCTTCTCCTCCTGCCCTCAATCTTTCCCAGCATCAGGGTCTTTTCAAATGAGTCAGCTCTTCACATCAGGTGGCCAAAGTATTGGAGTTTCAGCTTCAACATCCGTCCTTCCAGTGAACACCCAGGACTGATCTCCTTTAGGATAGACTGGTTGGATTTCCTTGCAGTCCACGGGGTTCTCAAGAGTCTTCTCCAACACCACAGTTCAAAAGCATCAATTCTTCGATGCTCAGATTTCTTTATAGTCCAACTGATACATCCATACATGACTACTGGAAAAACCATAGCCTTGACTAGACAGACCTTTGTTGACAAAGTAATGTCTCTGCTTTTCAATATGCTGTCTAGGTTGGTTGAAACTTTCCTTCCAAAGAGTAAGCACTAGAATAATGTAAATCATTTTGTAATAAATGGATAATGCAATGAGATAATCAGTGGTTAGTTCCATATTGCTAACCACGTCATTTGAGCTTGGTTGAGCAGAACATGGGTATCTGTTCTAATGGAGTGATCTGTCTACCTTATCCAAGGGAAGAGACACAATTGATTAAGCCCCTCTTAAGAATCTATCTTTTATTCTTAGACTTTTCTGTCCTATATATTATAAAGAACCCATCACCTAATACAACTTTAAAAAAGTTTAACACCCTCTTAAAATTTAACAGGTGACAACACACTCAGAGAATTTCTATAGAGTCAAATTCAAAATGAAGAATAACTATACTTGAGTTACTGGGAGGAATGCAAATCATTAGACTAAGATAATGAGAAATGCATGTTATAAATAAAGAAAAGAATGTTTATAGAAATCATAGAAAATTTTTGTCAAGAGAGATGAAATTCAGATGTGCTCTATTATCACCTGACCTTTCCCTCCCTCTACTTTTAGCAATTAAAATGACGGTCTTCCTGGTGAGCTCTCTTTATAGTGGATAGCTTAAGATATATTAATCTTATTATATACAACCGCTATACTCAATCATCTGTACTTAAAGTATTAATCATGCAAAGGTTTTATGTGATGCTAGCATCTGGTCTTACCTCATAACAATGCATTTAGCAATTAAGTAAGCCTTTTTGTTGTCTCTGGATATTAACACATTTAAGGATTTCACAGGCTGAATTGAAGATGCCCTAGGGAAGCACTGAATCTGCCTATATTCCACCTCATCACTAGCACAGTTATTCACTTATCTGATCACATAGGGTTAAAGAAATATGCAATAATTCTCTAGAACAATGTGAGGACAAAAGTTTAAGTCAGTCATTACAGTAAATAATGTGTGTCCTCAAAAATGTGTTTTAACGTGTGCAACAGCCATTATGTGCTCAAAACTCAAAAACTGTACTTTAAAGTTATGGCTCCCAGGTGGCAGATAAAGCCACCAGCTTATTCATGATTCATTCTAACCTCTTTCCGTAAGACTGCAACTGGGAACATGAACAGGGAATAAAGAAACTGACCCAGACTGTATCACTGTAGATTATTCAGCTGAAAGTATTTCATAAAAGCCTCTAGAGATCAAGAAGAAATCAAAATATAAGACCATGAGCCCAGCAGTATACTGTGAAAGCATGGCTAAGCAAAGATAGGGTGACCCTATATAGAGGTTCTATGTCAATCAAAAGAGATGAAAATCTATCTGCTTCCAAGACTCTGATGAGGTGAATACCACAGAATGAAAAATGTATTGAATGGTTAGTGCTAGCTTTTGAGGACAAGTAAGACAACCCTAGCAATTTTACAAAAGATATAAATGGGTTCAGGAAAGTCATATAATGTGTTCTTAATCCACGATTAGTTGATACCAAAGAATATGCCAGAAAAACAGAATATACTATCTTTGCCATTAAATTATATTTATCTTATTAGGGTCTACTAATAATTTGGGTGTTAGGTAGTATGATACCAAGTAATTAATAGGTGAATTTTTATGCTACTTTGTCATTGTCTTTGCTTGGAATAGTACTAATTATGTCATTTTTACTTCAATCAGAACATTACTCTTTCCAGACATATATTCTTCTGCATAGGCTCAGGTCATTTGTACAAACAGGTTACAAACAGAGTCCCCAGGACCTCTTCCTGTTCAGCTACCTTGATTTCTACCCTCAATTAACCACAGGGAGGTAAATACACAGCACTGAGAAAGATGCCAACTAAGTGCCCACCATCACCAGTGTGATTTTAGACATTGAACGTTGGCACAGAATTAAATTCAATCACTTGGAGAAGCATTAAAAATATGGATCCAGATTACTGCTCATCTATTCAAATGCATGGTTCTGGTCACACAGTGAAAACTCACAAACTGTAAAGCCACAGTCGAGACTGCTGCAGCCAATTAGTCAGCAACACCCAGACGGTCACAGCAAAGAGTCATCCAGTAGTCAACTCTTGCCCAAGGCCTGAGAGGTCATTAATGGCTGACCCAGACAAGAATCAAGCTTTCCTCACATAAGTACAGGACCCTTTTCAGCCATTCTTTAATCATGAGAATTGTGGTACTATGAAAGATTCTTTTGTACATATTTTATATATTTATATGAAAATATACAATATTACTTGTTTTAAAATATTGTATTTATTTTTCTTAGTTCTAGGTAGCCCACCAGGCTCCTCCGTCCATGGAGTTCTCCAAGCAAGAATACTGGAGTGGTTAACCGTTCCTTTCTCCAGGAGACCTTCCCTACCCCGGGATCGAATCCACATCTCTTGCGTCTCCTGCATTGCAGACAGATTCTTCACCATCTGAGCTACCACGAAAGCTCCAAAATTGGTTTAAAATAGATCATTTTTGTGTGCTCAGTCATGCCCAACTCTTTGCAACCCCATAAACTGTAGCCCACCAGGCTCCCCTTGCATGGGATTTCCTTGACAAGAGTACTGAAGTGGATTGCCATTTTCTTCTCCAGGAGATCTTTCCAACCTGGGGATTGAACCTGTGTCTTTTGCATCTCTTGCACTGGCAGGCAGATTTTTTACCACTTGTGCCACCTGGGATATTACTCATATTTAAATAACCTTGCACTATGAACTCTGGTTAAAATTTCAAAGACCTTGGTTTACTTTGAAACTGTAAGCTATTTACCAATTTTAAAAGCCCTGAGCTAGGCTAACATTCTTTTATTTGTTTACTTAAGAGGACAAATAGCCCTAAACCTCAAAGTGTTAGTGCTAAGGATATAAATCAAGGTCATAGAAAATATCAAATGACCACAACTTCAGCCAGTAGCAAATTTTATATGCTAGAGTGGCTGAAAAGCTTAAAAATAAGTATAAGGCAAGAAAGAACGAGGATAAGAAAGAAGAAAAGTTGAGATAAATTTTTCCTGTAAAGCTCCTCTAAATTACCTTTTTTCTTTTTAATGACAAATGCTGACTTATATAGATAAGCCAGAATGACTAAGTTAATCTTTCAAAAAACTGTTTATGTATCCAGATGCTATTTTTTACTCTCAGAAGAGCAGTTTGAAGCACTTAGCACTCAACCAGGAGGTGGTTTTGCTGAAAGGTACATACTTTCTTCACATTTGCATACATACTGGATTGTGGTCCCAGCTACAGTTCCAGAGTGCCTTTCACTCAGGATATTTCTACCCTTCTGTACTGTTTATAGCATAAGAAAGATTTATAAGATGTACTCCTCTGGCTGTGTCAAGACTTATTGGAAGACCCAACTCAGCAGATTGTAAATGGTAGCTTCTTTTTTTTTGTTTTTATTTTCTGTTTCATAACCACAGGCAACTCAGACAAAATGAACTTGCTGGTTGTTCCTATAGGACTTTCAGTATCCCCATTTAAAACAGAACACATTTAAGAGTAAGATCGCTTCAAAGTGGTTGTAATCTAGCTGGTTGAACAGAAGGCCTTTAATCCACCTAAATCAATGCACATCAGTGGTTCCTGAGCTCAAATTCCAAGCAACTGGAAAATGTATACATGACAAGTCAGTGACCAGAAACAGTTCTGGGAGAACTGATTACTGCAGTGATAGCTGTGATAAATACAAGAGCTCTTAGGAGAAAGGTTTCAATGTCTTATAAAACCAACTAATGATATAATGATATTTTGTTTTGTTTAATTACCAGTCATAATGCAGTGTAATTAAACCCAGTGGCAGGAGGATAACAGTAGCAAGATACAGACAATTAGGTTAATCACAACACATGTAAGACATATTTAGGTATCACATAAATCTTCTGACAGGAAGGATCTAAACATTTTTCTTACGTTTATCAGAATTAAAATTTCAAAGTTTCTATATTTTCAGCAATAGGATAAACTGCCAAGGACAGTGTTTCTAAACATTGGATACTAATATTAACTGACCTTTACAGAATTGGATTTGAAAGTCTAAGCATTATTTCCTCTAGTTCAGATGCTTAAGAGAAACTCTGGGTGAGAAATAAGAAAAATATTAAAGAGTAAACATTTTCTTTTAAAAAGTGACTTGTAGCTCATTATATTTAGATATATAAAGCAACTATTTACTCCCAGGTCTGCAGCTTTACTTTTTTTCCTTGTTTATAACTATTTTTGACATGCAAACTTTTTAATTTTAACTTCAACATATTTATCAATTTTTGTATGGCTCACATTTGGTATCACATTTAAGAAAACCTAGGCCACCATGTTGCAACCATATTTTCCTCTAATAAAGATTTATTTTTTCATACTGAAGTCTTCAGTCTCTCTTAGGTTCATTTTTATGTTGTGGGTGAACTTGGGACTAAATTTACATTCGAACTAAATTTACATTATGTGAACTGTAACATCCAGATGTTCAAGCTAGATTTAGAAAAGGCAGAAGAACCAGAGATCAAAATGCCAACATTCACTGAACATCAATAAAGCAAGAGAGTTCCAAAAAAATATCTACTTCTGCTTTATTGACTATGCCAACACCTTTGACTATGTGGACCACAGCAAACTCTGGAAAATTCTTAAAGAGATGTGAATACCAGATCACCTGACCTGCCTCTTGAGAAATCTGTATGCAAGTGAGGAAGAAACAGTTAGAACTGGACATGGAACAACACACTGGTTCCAAATAGGAAAAGGAGTATGTCAAGGCTGTATATTGTCACCCTGCTTATTTAACTTATATGCAGAGAACATCATGAGAAATGCTGGGCTGAATGAAGCACAAGCTGGAATCATGTTTGCTGGGAGAAATATCGACCTCAAATATGCAGATGACGTCACCCTTATGGCAGAAAGTGAAAAGGAACATCAAGCCTCTTGATGAAAGTGAAAGAGGAGAGTGAAAAAGTTGGCTTAAAGCTCAATATTCAGAAAACTAAGATCATGGCATCTGGTCCAATCACTTCATGGCAAGTAGATGGAGAAACAGTGGAAACAGTATCAGACTTTATTTTGGGAGGGCTCTAAAATCCCTGCAGATGGTGATTGCAACCATGAAATTAAAAGGGGCATGCTCCTTGGAAGAAAAGCTGTGACCAACCTAGACAGCGTATTAAAAACCAGAGACGTTACTTTGCCAACAAAGGTCTGTCTAGTCAAAGCTATGGTTTTTCCAGTAGTCATGTATGGATGAGAGAGTTGGACTATAAAGAAAGCTGAGCACCGAAATATTGATGCTTTTAAACTGTAGTGTTGGAGAAGACTCTTGAGAGTCCCTTGGACTACAAGGAAATCCAACCAGTCCATCCTAAAGGAAATCAGTCCTGAATATTCGTTGGAAAGACTGATGCTGAAGCTGAAACTCCAACACTTTGGCTATCTGATATGAAGAACCAACTCATTTGAAAAGATCCTGATGCTGGGAAAGATTGAAGGCAGGAGGAAAAGGGGATGACAGAGGATGAGATGGTTGGATGGCATCACCGACTCAATGGACATGAGTTTGAGTAAACTCAGGGAGTTAGTGATGGACAGGGAAGACTGGTGTGCTGCAGTCCATGGGACTGCAGAGTCAGACACGACTGACTGAACTGAACTGAACTGAACTGGAACCTAAATTTACTTTTCCAAGGAAATCCACTGACTCAATACTACTTTTTGAACAGACTGTATTTTTCTTACTTGTTTTGAGACACCATGTTTATCATTTATATATCCTTTATCTATATTTAAAGGATGTTTAAATATATATATCCTTTATGTATTTATGTATAGCATTTATATAATTAGATGCTGTATTATGTTACAAGTTTATATTTCTATGTCATTTATATGTCATTGATATCAAGTCCTTATACATTCACATATGTACTTTATAATTTTTCTCCATTACATGTCTTTTTTTTTTTTACTATATAACTGCTTAAATTTCTATAATTGTATAAAAAATCTTGCTATCCAGTTGCCAGCCATTCTTAAATGTGTCTTGACCTTTCTTACTCTTTTGGTTTTCTATATTATTTAAAACTAGGTTTTCTCCAATTTACTACTGTTTTCCAGTCTTTCCTGAGGGGCTCTTTTGAATATTAGGATCTTCTGTAGTTTACAATGGTGTTTTAGTCTTGATTTCCAGCTTATGCAGAATCTCGAGATCAACCAGAGAGGCAATTATAACTCTCTCAGGCCCTTCCTGAGGATGCACAAAACATTGCCAAGTGTGTATGACCTTCTGGATCCCCAGAAGTAGGTCAGAGCTTTCCAAAGCCCACTGTGGGCTTCTCATTTCTCATATTTTATTTTTAAATATTTTAGCCACTTTTTGCCTGCCCCTACTGGAACCAATGCCTATGGCATCTGTGACAGGTGCTGCTGATTGTGGTAAGGATAGGCATCTCCTTACTGAGGGAGCCTGTTAGTGAATCAGAAGTTGGTCATCTCACAGCACAACAAGGCAATTCTTGGGAGATGAGGTGTTGAGGAAAGAAATAGCAGCTTTACTTAGAAAACCAGGCATTTGAGAAGATAGTGGGCTAGCCCTCTAAAGTATCATCTTATGATGGTCTGGATGCCATTTTAACAGAGTGAGGAAGGTGAGGAAATAACGTAAAAGGCCATAAATCTTGTAAAATATCTCCTGGATTGGCCTGCTCCAGTGAGAGGATGTCTTAATTCCTTCCTTTCTGCAGCCGTTCACAAGAGGACAGGTCAGAATATCTTTCTGTGTGCTGAACAAAAGCACTTGAGTTTAACTTTCAGGCAGAAGGGGCAGGGTCCCCTGAGGCAGACCATTATGTATGTTTACATCATGTTTACACTATAGACAGCGCCCTTCCAGTGATTATAGTAACAAAAGCAACAGATAGCAAATGTTAAAGCAAAACAAACAGATCCAACATAGAGTCAGATTCTGCTCTTCCCTGATAAAAGATTCGAGTCAGGTCAAGCAACAATAAACTTTCTCAGGCAGCTACCATGCAGGTCATCTAATGAAAATTCTCTGGAGACAAAGCTTTCGGGGAGTTCCAAAATCTTTCGCTTCCTTCCAGTAGCTGCTAGACTTAAGTTTTAACAGTTACCTTGTTTCTGAGATTGCTGGTTTTTAAACTACTGAAAAGCTGAAAAGAGAGGAATGGAAAAGAACAAGTTAGAACACCGCAAAGTTTGCTGTTCTTATGCAAAGTCAGTTGCTTTTCTTGAATGAATTATCTCACATTGTTGCCAGGCTTTGGTTTATTAAGAGTTTTTAAAAAGCTGATTTTGATAATTTTTGCCAACATTCTTGCTGTTTTATGGAAGAATGGATTTTCAGCCGTCTTAACTCTGTGTTATGATGTTTGTGTTTCCGCATTCATATGTTAAACTCCTGGCCACTCCCCCACCACACACACACACACACACACACACACACACACACACACACACACCATGTAATGGTCTTAAAAGCTAGGGACTTTCGGAGGTAATTAGGTTTAGATGAGGTCTTGATGATGGAGCCTCCACTATGAGATCAGTGTCCTCATAAGAAGACATATCAGAGAACTTGCTTCCTTCTGTATGAGAACACAGCAAGAAAAGAGTTCCCACCAGAACCTGAGCATGCTGGCATCTTGATCTTGGACTTCACAGCCTTCAGAAGTGTGATTAAAAAGATGTCTGTTGCTCTAGCCACCTAGTCTATGGTATTTTATTACAGTAGCTAATCATTCTATAAGTTCTTCCCTGTTTTTCCATTTTAACTGTCAAAAGGGCTTCCCTGATAGCTCAGTTGGTAAAGAATCCAGCAATGCAGAAGACCTGGATTCAATACCTGGGTTGGGACAAAGATCTCCTGGAGAAGGGAAAGGCTACCCATTCCAGTATTCTGGCCTGGAGAATTCCAGGGACTGTATTGTCCATGGGGTCACAGAAAGTCAGACAAGAATGAGTGACTTTCACTTCACTTCACTTCACTTCAAGAGCTTCATTTAGGTGGGAATTTTTTCTCATGCTCTTTACCCTTTTTATTGTAAATTAGATCTGCTTATTGGACTGGAACTGACTTTTTGTATTAAGTATATGTAAACTGTGCAACATTTTTTTTGTTAGAATTTTCCCAATTTGACATTTGTTATAAATATAATTTTGTACACAGTTTTTTTATGAAGTCCAATAGAGCAATACCTACCATTATACTTTTCATCATATTCAGTTCAGTTCAGTTTCTCAGTTGTGTCTGACTCTGTGACTCCATGAACTGCAGCACGCCAGGCCTCCCTGTCCATCACCAACTCCCGGAGTCCACCCAAACCCACGTCTATTGTATAAGTGATGCCATCCAGCCATCTCATCCTCTGCTGTCCCCTTCTCCTCCTACCCTCAATCTTTCCCAGCATCAGAGTCTTTTCCAATGAGTCAGTTCTTCGCATCAGTTGGCCAAAGTATTGGAGTTTCAGCTATAAAATCAGTCCTACCAATGAACACCCAGGACTGATATCCTTTAGGATGGACTGTTTGGATCTCCTTGCAGCCCAAGGGACTCTCAAGAGTCTTCTCCAACACCACAGTTCAAAAGCATCAATTCTGTGGTGCTCAGCTTTCTTTATAGTCCAACTCTCACATCCATACATGACCACTGGAAAAACCGTAACTTTGACTAGATGGACCTTCTTTGGCAAAGTAATGTCTCTGCTTTTCAATATGCTATCTAGGTTGGTCACACTTTCCTTCCAAGGAGTAAGCATCTTTTAATTTCACGGCTGCAGTCACCATCTGCAGTGACTTTGGAGCACTCAAAAATAAACTCTGACACTGTTTCCACTGTTTCCCCATCTATTTGCCATGAAGTGATGGGAACAGATGCCATGATCCTGGTTTTCTGAATGTTGAGCTTTAAGCCAACTTTCTCACTCTCCTTTTTCACTTTCATCAAGAGGCTCTTGAATTCTTCACTTTCTGCCATAAGGGTAGTGTCATCTGCATATCTAAGGTTATTGATATTTCTCCTGGCAATCTTGATACCAGCTTGTGCTGCCTCCAGCCCAGCATTTCTCATGATGTTTTGCATATAAGTTAATAAGCAAGGTGACAATATATAGCCTTAACTACTCCTTTTCCTATTTGGAACCAGTCTGTTGTTTCATGTCCAGTTCTAACTGTTTGTTCCTGACCTGCATATAGGTTTCTCAAGAGGCAAGTCAGGAGGTCTGGTATTCCCATCTCTTTTAGAATTTTCCACAGTTTATTGTGATCCACACAAAGGCTTTGGCATAGTCAATAAAGCAGAAATAGATGTTTTTCTGGAACTCTCTTGCTTTTTCCATGATCCAACAGATGTTGGCAATTTGATCTCTGGATCCTTTGCCTTTTCTAAAACCAGCTTGAACATCAGGAAGTTCATGATTCACATATTGCTGAAGCCTGGCTTGGAGAATTTTGAGCATTACTTTACTAGCATGTGAGATGAGTGCAACTGTGCGGTAGTTTGAGCATTCTTTGGCATTGCCTTTCTTTGGGATTGGAATGAAAACTGATCTTTTCCAGTCCTGTGGCCACTGCTGAGTTTTCCAAATTTGCTGGCATATTGAATGCATCATATTAGAAAAAGCTAAAATCCATTCACATTTTTATGTTCCTTTTAATGATTTCATTTTTTATATAAACTTTGCCGTTCACCTGGAATTAATTTTGGCATATGTTATAGTGTTAGTTCTAAAAGGTCTTGTAGGTCTTCATAGACCCATTCAACTTCAGCTCCTTCAACATTACTGGTTGTGGCATAGACTTGGATTACTGTGATATTGAATGGTTTGCCTTGGAGATGAACAGAGATCATTCTGTCATTTTTGAGACTGCATCCAAGTACTGCATTTCAGACTCTCTTGTTGACCATGATGGCTACTCCATTTTTTCTGAGGGATTCCTGCCTGCAGTAGTAGATATAATGGTCATCTGAGTTAAATTCACCCATTCCAGGCCATGTTAGTTCGCTGATTCCTAGAATGTCAACGTTCACTCTTGCCATCTCGTTTGACCACTTCCAATTTGCCTTGATTCATGGACCTGACATTCCAGGTTCCTATGCAATATTGCTCTTTACAGCATCAGACCTTGCTTCTATCACCAGTCACATCCACATCTGGGTACTGTTTTTGCTTTGGCTCCATCCCTTCATTCTTTCTAGAGTTATGATCTCCAGTAGCATATTGGGCACCTACTGACCTGGGGAATTCCTCTTTCAGTATCCTATCATTTTGTCTTTTCATACTGTTCATGGGGTTCTCAAAGCAAGAATACTGAAGTGGTTTGCCATTCCCTTCACCAGTGGACCACATTCTGTCAAACCTCTCCACCATGACCTGCCCGTCTTGGGATGCCCCGCAGGCATGGCTTAGTTTCATGGAGTTAGACAAGGCTGTGGTCCTAGTGTGATTAGATTGACTAGTTTTCTGTGAGTATGGTTTCAGTGTATCTGCCCTCTGATGCCCTCTTGCAACACCTACCATCTTACTTGGGTTTCTCTTACCTTGGGCATGGAGTATCTCTTCATGGCTGCTCCAGCAACGAACTTTAGAACTAACACCTAAAAGAGATGTCCTTTTCATTATAGGGGACTGGAATGCTAAATTAGAAGTCAAGAAACACCTGGAGTAAAAGGCAAATTTGGCCTTGGAATGCGGAAAGAAGCAGGGCAAAGACTAATAGAATTTTGCCAAGAAAATGCACTGGTCATAGCAAACACCCTCTTCCAACAACACAAGAGAAGACTCTACACATGGACATCACCAGATGGTCAACATCAAAATCAGATTGATTATATTCTTTGCAGCCAAAGATGGAGAAGCTCTACACAGTCAACAAAAACAAGACCAGGAGCTGACTGTGGCTCAGATCATGAACTCCTTATTACCAAATACAGAAAGTAGGGAAATTGAAGAAAGTAGGGAAAATTGCTAGACCATTCAGATATAACCTAAATCAAATCCCTTATGATTATACAGTGGAAGTGAGAAATAGATTTAAGGGCCTAGGTCTGATAGATAGAGTGCCTGATGAACTTATGAATGAGATTCATAACATTGTACAGGAGACAGGGATCAGGACCATCCCCATGAAAAAGAAATGCAAAAAAGTAAAATGGCTGTCTGGGGAGACCTTACAAATAGCTATGAAAAGAAGAGAAGCAAAAAGCAAAGGAGAAAAGGAAAGATATAAGCATCTGAATGCAGAATTCCAAAGAATAGCAAAAAGAGATAAGAACGCCTTCTTCAGCAATCAATGCAAAAAAATAGAGGAAAAGAACAGAATGGTAAAGACTAGTGATCTCTTCAAGAAAATCAGAGATACCACGGGAACATTTCATGCAAAGATGGGCTTGATAAAGGAGAGAAATAGTATGGACCTAACAGAAGCAGAATCTATTAAGAAGAGATGGCAAGAATACATAGAAGAATTGTACAAAAAAATCTCCACCACCAAGATAATCACGATGGTGTGGTCACTCACCTAGAGCCAGACATCCTGGAATGTGAAGTCAAGTGGGCCTAGAAAGCATCACTATGAACAAAGTGAGTGGAAGTGATGGAATTCAGTTGAGCTATTTCAAATCCTGGAAGACGATGCTGTGAAAGCACTGCACTCAATATGCCAGCAAATTTGGAAAACTCAGCAGTGGCCACAGGACTGGAAAAAGTCAGTTTTCATTCCAATTGCAAAGAAAGGCAATGTCAAAGAATGCTCAAACTACTACACAATTGCACTCATCTCACACGCTGGTAAAGTAATGCTCAAAATTCCCCAAGCCAGGCTTCAGATGTATTAAGCTTATTTAAATAGGCCATATCTTTCTAAAGAGCTTAAAAATTGTTTTTCATGGTGTTTAATTTTTTTTTTTGAACTTTTTATTTTGTATTGTGGTGTAGCCTACTAGAGCTCCCCAGGTGGTGCTAGTGGCAAAGAACCTGCCTGCCAATGCAGGAGACACAGGAGACCTGGGTTTGATCCCTGGGTCAGGGAAGATCCCCAGGAGGAGGGCATGACAACCCACTCCAGTGTTTTTGCCTGGAGAGTCCCACAAACAGAGGAGCCTGACAGTCCATGGGGTCACAGAGTCAGACATGACTGAAATGACTTAGCACACATCCATGTAGCCTATTAACAATGTGGTGATAGTTTCAAAGAAACAGTAAAGGGACTCAGCCATATATATACATGTATTAATTTTTTTTTAATATCCAGAGGGAATCTTTACATTTTTCCAATAAAAATATTGTGAGTTTTTAATAGCCTCTGAGAAACCAAAAGTGATCATAAAGTCTCTAGCATTGAGCCTCTCCAATCTGCTGAACTGTGTCAAAATCATTTTGGAATAAGCCAAGATATGAATATACATATGAATACATAGACTATAAGAAAGGCATGTAATTGATATACTGGTATGAATAAGAAGTGCTAATCGATGCCTGGCATGGAGCTAGAATATCTATAAAAATTTACCAGTAAACTACACATGCAAAGAAGGCAATCATTTTAAGACTCAAATTTGCAAAGTCAATAGAACTAGAGCACTTATGAATCTTTTATTAATCCAGTCTAAGACAACATGTATAATATTGACAAATGCTTTTGCAGTCCATGTTAATTTAATGAGCTCATCTTGAAAAATCCTCATTTATTACTTAGAGTACTCAAGCCTCCCTTTAACTTTTTGATCCTTAGCAATGTGGCTTTTGCACTGCCTATTTATGGTTAGACATGACATCGAAGTATTTCAAACTTGTCATTTCATTCTCCCTCAGGACCTGAAAGAAATCACTATAAGCATCAGAACTACCTGAACTCACTAGCCCCATGGAGTTCAGACCTAAGAGGACAGGGCACCACAGCTGAGAAAGCAATTGCTTAGCTGGAAGATCTGACTCCTGTTCCCTGGTAGCTCAGGTGGTAAAGAATCTGCCTGAAATGCAGGAGACTTAGGTTCAATTCCTGGGTCAGGAAGACCTCCTGGAGAAGGGAATGGCAACCCACTCAAGTATTCTTGCCTGGAGAATACCATGGAAAGAGGAGCCTGGCAGTCTACAGTCTATGGGGTCACAAAGAACTGGACATGATTGACCGATTAACACTACTACCATAGGTTATAGCGCAGCTCAACAATGAGGAAAAGAACACAAAATCTGCTTTCGAACTCAACGTACTCAGTTGCTACAGATTAAAATCTCCATTTATTCTCACTTTCCGGGGGAGGGGGTTCAAAGTTTTAGTTTTCATAAAAGGAAATGCTGTAAATGTTCAATTATGTTAATAAATAGGAATGATTATATTTCTAGTTAATGCTAAATTATGAAGGTTGACATCTCATTATTGGTATCAATATGTGTGAGATAATCACAAGCTTACCTTCAGATAATATGATCTTTATTGAGCATGAGTAATCTTGCCTCATTCCCTCACTCCCCAAAGCAAACAAAATTCCTGTTCAAAGAACTGAAATCCCCCTTTATGGAGAAGTCACTCTTTATCAAGTAAGCACTGCTACACTCTGAAGCTTCTTGTTCAAATACAAATGATCCTGAAAATGTTGTAGGAACAGGGACACCTTCCAGGGCCCAAAAGTGGGCCCTTGTCTGGTACTCTGAAGAAGAGAGTAGACAAGCTTGCTGACAAAGCAAGAGCTCTCACTGGGAAGGGTTGCCTGGGTAGGGAGCAGGAGGGTAAGGAAACCCAGGAGAAGTGCTCTGCCAAGTGGTTTGTAGTCTCAGATTTTATGACAAGATTAGCTTCCTGGTTGTCTCTAGCCAATTATCCTGACTCAAGATCTTTCACGGTGGAGCACGCATTGTTCAGCCAAGATAAATTCCAGTGGGGAGAATTCTGGGAGGTAGTACGACATGTGGCATCGACTTTCAATCTTTCCTGTACTATTCTGGTTGTCGGTGGCTTATTAGTTCTGTGTTCCATCAGTTCAGTTCAGTCGCTCAGTCGTGTCTGACTCTTTGCAACCCCATGAATCGCAGCATGCCAGGCCTCCTAGTTCATTACCATCTCTCGGAGTTCACTCAGACTCACGTCCATTGAGTCAGTGATGCCATCCAGCCATCTCATCCTCGGTCGTCCCCTTCTCCTGCTCCCAATCCCTCCCAGCATCAGAGTCTTTTCCAATGAGTCAACTCTTCACATGAGATGGCCAAAGCACTGGAGTTTCAGCTTTAGCATCATTATTCCAAATAAATCCCATGGTTGATCTCCTTTAGAATGGACTGGTTGGATCTCCTTTTAGTCCAAGGGACTCTCAAGAGTCTTCTCCAACACCAAAGTTCAAAAGCATCAATTCTTCAGCACTCAGCCTTCTTCACAGTCCAACTCTCACATTCATACATGACCACTGGAAAAACCATAGCCTTGACTAGTCAGATCTTATTTGGCAAAGTAACGTCTCTGCTTGTGAATATACTATCTAGGTTGGTCATAACTTTTCTTCCAAGGAGTAAGTGTCTTTTAATTTCATGGCTGCAATCACCATCTGCAGTGATTTTAGAGCCCCCCAAAATAAAGTCTGACACTCTTTCCACTGTTTCCCCATCTATTTCCCATGAAGTGATGGGACCAGATGCCATGATCTTCATTTTCTGAATGTTGAGCTTTAAGCCGACTTTTTCACTCTCCTCTTTCACCTTCATCAAGAGACCCTTTACCTCCTCTTCGCTTTCTGCCATAAAGGTGGTGTCATCTGCATATCTGAGCTTATTGATATTTCTCCCGGCAATCTTGATTCCAGCTTTTGTTTCTTCCAGTCCAGCCTTTCTCATGATGTACTCTGCATATAAGTTAAATAAGCAAGGTGATAATATACAGCCTTGACGTACTCCTTTTCCTATTTGGAACCAGTCTGTTGTTCCATGTCCAGTTCTAACTGTTGCTTCCTAACCTGCATACAGATTTCTCAAGAGGCAGGTTAGGTGGTCTGGTATTCCCATCTCTTTTAGAATTTTCCACAGTTTATTGTGATCCACACAGTCAAAGGCTTTGGCATAGTCAATAAAGCAGAAATAGATGTTTTTCTGGAACTCTCTTGCTTTTTCCATGATCCAGTGGATGTTGGCAATTTGATCTCTGGTTCCTTTGCCTTTTCTAAAACCAGCTTGAACATCACGGAGTTCACGGTTCACGTATTGCTGAAGCCTGGCTTGGAGAATTTTGAGCATTACTTTACTAGCACGTGAGATGAGTGCAATTGTGCGGTAGTTTGAGCATTTTTGGCATTGCCTTTCTTTGGGATTGGAATGAAAACTGATCTTTTCCAGTCCTATGGCCACTACTGAGTTTTCCAAATTTGTTGGCATATTGAGTGCCGCACTTTCACAGCATCATCTTTCAGGATTTGAAACAGCTCCACTGGAATTCCATCACCTCCACTAGCTTTGTTCATAGTGATGCTTTCTAAGGCCCGCTTTACTTCACATTCCAAGATGTCTGGCTCTAGATTAGTGATCACATCATCATGATTATCTGGGTCGTGAAGATCTTTTTGTACAGTTCTTCCGTGTATTCTTGCCACCTCTTCTTAATATCTTCTGCTTCTGTTAGGTCCCTACCATTTCTGTCCTTTATCGAGCTCATCTCTGTGTTCCATAATAGGACGCAAATGATTACTATGATGTCTGACCAGGGAGGGTAGTTTCAGTCAGTGTGTTTCTCCTAATAAAAACAGAGTATATAAAGGCTTGGAGATCTTTAACACTGGAGTATATTAGTTTATTGTTTTTTTTGTTTGTTTGTTTTTTTGGTTTCAGGGGAATTGGGAAAGAATTCTGAGGCTTGTGGATGGCTAGGCAGTTTAGGTTTCACCAAATTAATACCTGTAGACTAAGAATCCTGGGACTGGTGCAGAGAGAGTGGGACATACTGGCCAGGTATACTTTGATGAGACAGAAAAGAGAGACACCAGCTCACAGCTTCTCCAACAACCCTTATCTTTCCTGGAGGCCCTGCACTTGCTATCCCCTTGAAACCTACTTCCCTGTCCCAACTCCATCCCTACCTCTTGATCTGTCTAATGCTTATTCAACTTTTGGGTCTTAGCATAAATGCTACTTTTTCAGACAAGTCTTTTCTGGCTTCTAAGATTAGGATGCTCTTATGGAACACTGAAATTTTCCATTTTTGCATTTATCAAATGCCAATTAATTATCTATTTAATTATATTTTGATGTCATCTTCCCAAACTGACATCATTTCCCAGCCCCTAAAACTCTATAAATACTTCAAAAATACATGTAGACTGATTGGTACAATGTGTATAAACACTTCAAAAATATATGTAGATTGTTTGGTGCCATGCGCATGCATGCAGTCATCTTGGAAGTGGTGTGTTACAGCAGCAAGTTCTCATGGCACAAGGCTGACGGATATTCAGGTGGCAGTGTAAGCCTGGGAAGGATCTGGACAGGGATGAAAGGGGGGAAAAGGGAGGCAGTTTTTCAGTTTCACGATCCACAGCTAAATACACAGCCTTCTTGAGTTTTACCTTAAAAATGTGGACAATGACCCTTACTTTGCCAGGATGCTATGGGAGGGTGAAAGGACACAGTGCAGCGCTGGCATATGGCAGTCAGTAGCTCTTAATGTTAACTTTGCTAATACTTTTTCCACTGCTATTCCTCAGTTCACATTCTCTCTCTTCCTAGACTAGTAACTTCCCAACAGGGGGTCACTGGAGGCTCTGCAGACATAGGAAATGATGGGCAGGAAGTGAAAGGTGGTGGCAGGGGTCACTCAAAAGGCTGAGCTGAGCCATAGTGCCCACTTCAGGGAACTGAATCTGAAGAATTCACATGTGCTTCTGAGAACAGGTTCAGAGGAAGAATGACAATCAACAGAGGATTGTTCATATATACAGTGAGGCAAAGTGACTTCAGAGGACCCAGAGAAGTTCTTATATAATCTGGTAAAGGAAGAGGAGAAGTAAAAGCACAGATCACACCCTTCTGCCCCACGCTAAAGATCTATCAGCCGCTGAGGAAAGGAAAATATGAGATCCATATTGGTCTCAGACTGAAGGTTTATTCATTTTAAAATTTTTATTTGTTTATTTTTTAGTTGCATTGGGTATTAGATGTGGCACTTGGATCCTCATTGTATCATTCGGGATCTTTTATTGAGGTGTACAGTCTCTAGATGTGGGAGTAGGCTCAAAAGTTGTGACGCATGGGCTCAGAAGTTGTGGTGTGTGGGCTCAGTTTCTCTGCAGCAAGTGGTATCTCAGTTCCCCAGTCAGGGATCGAGCCTGAGTTCCCTGCATTGCAAGGCTGATTCTTAACCACTGGCCCACCAGAGAAGCCCCAGACTGGAGTTTTATATTGAATGAGATTGTGTTTTGCAAACAACCAAAAGGTATAGAATCATCCTAAAATGGTCTTAAGAGGTAAAGGGGTGGTTAATTTAGTACTGCTAGAGACAGAGATTTGGGGGAAAAAAAGCTAAAAACATTTAGGTTTGTGGCCTTTCAGGTTTGAACTGTTCAAGAACTTGGTAAGAGGGATGATGCCGTCAAAGATGATATTCAGGTCTCTGGCTTGAGAAGTAAGCAATGCTATTACCTAAGATGGGAATACAGCAGCTGAGATATAGGCATAGAGGTCTGGCAGTGTACTGTCTGAAAACAGCCCACACACCACAACTTTGTCAGAGGATGTGATGACTTGGGGAGAGTAGAATGGAAGGGAGACAAGGGCAGTTAAAAAGAAAAGTTAAGAGTCAACAACAGAAAAGAATGAGCGAGTAACTGTATTTCTGAAGGAGAGGAGCGAATACACAAAAGGGACTACTGTGGCTCCTGATTGCAATTTCACTTCCATCACAATTGTGCCCAAGGCAGACCAGTTGAGCAAGCCGTGCTCTTCTCATTCCCTCCAGAAAGACACAGGATGCTTTTGTTTTTCAAGGAAGTTCTGCAGCTCTGCAGCATGTACTATAGGCAGGGAAAGTATACTTCAAAATATGTATATATATATATATATAGGCTTAGAGCTTCAGAAGAGCCCACTGATCAGTAAGCCAAATGTCCAGGAAAGAAAATCCATCATGTATTGCTCCCATAATGATTCCTTGGATGCCCCATGGTACTTAGGTGCATCAAGTACTAAACACAAAAATATGCTGCCTCTTCATAAACTGCACTGACTCTAGAGCAATATTAATAATTTCACAAGCCAGGAAAAATGATAGCTAGTCAAAATAAAATACATTTTCCAAGAGCTCCAAAATATTTTTTCTCAACTTGACAATTCCCCAGTGGGAGCTGGTAGATGGATTTGTTACTGTCTTCTAGGCCACATGCCCCTCTATCCAACTCTCGGGGAAACCTAAGTAAAATATCTTCACTGTGTGCTTCTTGTGAATGCAGAGTTAGTTAGAGCTGACCCCCAGGCATGGAGACGAGTGTCCAGGTGCCCCCACAGCAAGTGCCCTGCCGGGCAGGTCCTGGCCCTGATGGCAGTAGGTGTATGGTGGTAACCGTACTTGCCAGACAATTCTTGGGTCTGGAAATTGGCTGTAGAGGTCTCATTTCATTCTTGTCGATCCTAGTTCTCCAGGCTTTCTCTGCTTCTTTGAGCTATGAATTCTTTTTCTGCCTAAGTTAACCAGATCTGATTGCTGCATAAGAACACAGACCAGTACAACAGTGGTCTGGCTTCATCCCCTGGCTGTTGTCCTTGGGAAGTTAGTTCCATATAATGCTTCAGTGTAAAATATGAGACTGAATGGAGACTACATTGATACGGTGCTCAGGAAACATGCATACTATCCATTTGACTAGAATCCCCTTTCCTTTGCCTCCAGTGATATACAGTCTCATTCTGGTTTGCAGCTGGACATATGGCCTGAACTGCACCAAGCATAATATTTCACCATCACTGCATGTCACAGTGATAGAAAGAGTAGATGTGTGACCACCCTTCAGTCAAACTTGAATCTGTAATTTAACAGCAACTGTTGAGTAAAGAGGAGGATAAGAAAGGGTCGTTGGGAAGAAAGTGAAGATGGAACAGATATGTTAATGCCCCACTCACATGCTTACTGATCTTGTCACCATTTTCACATACCTGCCTCTCTCTGTTGAAGGACTGTCCTCAGGATGCTAAATTCACATGTGCACACATATAGCTGAAAGTGCCTAGAAACTTACATTTCTCTAGCGGCACCTGTTAATTGGGACAAGGCTGAGAGGAGATCAGCTCCATCTCCAGGGTCCCATTGTGGGTGAAGCCGAAGTTACCTTCTGTGGGGCTTTGCTTGGTTTCACAACTATGTTTAACTTCTTTCCCTTTCCTGTCTCTAGTCTCCATCCCTCGATCAGATTTTTAAAGGCACACTTCCTAATAAATCACTTTCAGGATCTGCTTCTGGAGAATCTAATCTAAGACACCTGAGGAGCCAGCATTCTCTCTTATTCCTCATGGATAACAGCATTTGAGATATAAAGTAAACAAGTAGGAAGATAGATCAAATTTCTGCTTCCAACCACTCCAGCCCCTTCAACAAATGAACTGACATACTCCCATTCCTGCTGAAGTTAGGCCAACTTTGATTTCTGTCATTTGCAACTAAGAGACACAATTCATCAACGACTCCTTTACTTGCTCTATTTAACAACAGACATTGCAGACAAGTGAGAGACCTCTGTGGTATCATAAGTCAGCAGCATTTTCTAAACAAAGTTATCAGAAGACCACTGTCATAGTTACTGTTTGTTGGATGCCATGCAACTAATTTATGATTTATATCTTCCACTAGAGTTTACCAGATTGTTTCCAGACTCTTCCACAGTGTGCATGCCTGCTCAGTCATGTTCAATTGTTTATGACCCCCTGAACTATATAGCCCACCAGGCTCCATCTCTCCATGGAATTTTTCAGGCAAGAGCACTAAAGTGGGTTACCATTTCCTTCTCCAGAGGATCTTCTCAACCCGAGGATCAAATCCACATCTCTTGTATCTCCAGCATTGGTAGGCGGGCTCTTTACCAGCTGAGCTATTGGGGGAAGCCTTTTCCACAGTACAAACACCTGAAAAAGTTCAATCTACCTTGACATATTTCATAATATATACCATATGTATGTTAAGAAAGAAAAAGAGAGGACAGAACAAAATGTTTCTAAAATGCAAATATCCATGTCAGGCTAAATTTAAAGACTTTCAATACCTCTTCATTGCTCCCAAGATAAGGTTCATCCTCCTTGAAAAGGTCTCAGAAAGTATAATTATGTGATATCAGGTGCAACTTCCGGGTCCACTCCCACAATCCAGCCACAGTGGAAACTTTCAGTCCTTTGAAAGACATGCTCTTTCCTGGCCTTGGACCTTTTTGACCCTCCTTTCTACCACATGCTATACCTCAGCTTCTTACTTCACTTGGCTTACTCCTTTTTAGGTTTTAAGACTTGGCCAAGACATTGCTTCTTCCAGGAAGCTTCATCTCCAGGCTCTCTTAATTGCTCTCATTGTCCCCTTTACTTTTCTAAAATTTTACATATCACTCTCTAGTGTGATTAAATGTGTTTATTTGGAATAATAATATATGACCCTCGAGGTAAAATTATTTTCATTTGTTCGATCTATATTGTTGGAGCCTAACAGTATCTGGCTTATAATAGGTTTATAATATTTTTAATGAATGAATAAAAAGAAAATAGAGGAGAAAAATGATGTCTTTTTGAACACCAGTGTAGCCAGAATACCAAAGTACCAATCAGGAAACATATCTTTAGGAGAAATGCCTTGATGAGTAAAAAATGTTTTCATCCCAGCATACATCTCCCTTGGTGTCAAGTCTTTACGACAGCTAACGTAATCATAAAATATGTGCTCAGCAACAAGACAACGCCTGCGATTTAACAGGATCCAGAGTAATTTAGTTATGATACCTGGCTTTTCTCCCATGAGAAGATATCTAAGTTGCCATTGAAAAAAGACAGCTGAGATGAATGTACCCACTGCTCAAAGACTTGGATAGATCACTTAACCTCTTTATCTTTATATTAAATTATGGATTAATGTTCAGGGCCAGCTAGCTGTAAATACTACTCTAAGACAATTTCATTTCCAACCTTGTCTCATTTAATAACTAGGTAGATTAAGGAATAAGGAGACACTGACTTACAGAACAAAGGGCATCACTGAAAATCAAAAGTTCATGCACCATGAAAGAGAAAATGCACTAATTCATGTATGCTGTCCAAGCAGAAGACATGGGTTCAATCCTTGGTTGGGAAGATCCCCTGCAGAAGGAAAAGGCAACTCACTCCAGTATTTTTGCCTGGGAAGTACCATGCACAGAGGAACCTGGTGGGCTACAGTCAGTCCATGGGGTCGCAAAAGTCAGGCATGACTTAACAACTAAACGACAACAGCAAATGCATGTTGTCTTACCCAAGTGCAGTGAGAAATTTATTGTCAGCTCACTGTCAAGTTTCACCCTGACTAGGATCCTATGCTGGATGTTACATCCTCAAACCATCTTCAGAGACAGAAGACAGGAACACTACTGCGCCTCGTGTCTGCAGCTTCCTTACCTGGCCTCACTAACTCATTAAGATGTTCACTTCCATGAGACAGAGTCACTCAGAATATTCCTCAATGAATTTCTCACTATTGTCCAGTAAATTTCCCACTATAGAAGACAAAACTGTTGTGTCACTCTGACTATTCTGCTTAACTAGTAATCAAAAACTCATTACCTTTTGGGATCTCACTGATCTCTCTACCGTTACTGATCTCCATCTGTCCATACTCACAGAACTACTCACCATATGCCACCGTCTTAGAGTGGACAGGATGACATCTACAGAACAAATGAAAATAGCTCCTAATTATGTGGATTTTAAGCAGCATTTTCTTTTTGGATATCACTCTTTGTCCTCTTTGCTATCGCATTATGGATGATCTCAGTGCTCACAGATGGAGATAGTGCCTGAATGCTATTTCATGGTAACTCAATCCAATCCATCACTACAGAGAGGAAGGTTGGTCATCCTCCAAGGCAAAAATAACATTGAGGCTTCTTCATTTACACAAAAGAATGTCAATCATACCACACATTTTATTCATTTTTAACTACCTTTATCCAAGCACAATTAACAAAGAATATCTGAAAATATGATCTTTGTCTTTAAACTCTTTGTTTTTTTGTCTTATCATTTATATTCAGTCAGTTCAGTTCAGTTGCTTAGTCATGTCCAACTTTTTTCCCCATGGATTGTGGAACACCACACCTTCCTGTCTATCACCAACTCCCAGAGCTTACTCAAACTCATGTCCATTGAGTCACTGATGCCATCCAACCATCTCATGCTCTGTCATCCCCGTCTCCTCTGCCTTCAATCTTTTCCAGCATCAGGGTCTTCTCAAATGAGTCAGCTCTTCACATCAGGTGGCCAAAGTATTGAAGTTTCAGCTTTAACATCAATCCTTCCAATGAACACTCAGGACTGATCTCCTTTAGGATGGACTGGCTGGATCTGTTGCAGTCCAAGGACCTCTCAAGAGTTTTCTCCAAAACCAAAGTTCAAAAGCATCAGTTCTTCAGTGCTCAGCTTCCTTTATGGTCCAATTCTCATATCCATATGTGACTACTGGAAAAACCATATCTTTGACTAGATGGACCTTTGTTGGAAAAGTAATGTCTCTGCTTTTTAATATGCTGTCTAGGTTGGTCATAACTTTCCCTCCAAAGAGAAAGCATCTTTTAATCTCATGTATGGAGTCACCATCTACAGTGATTTTGGATCCCCAAAAATAAAGTCAGTCACTGTTTCCACTGTTTTCCCATCTATTTGCCATGAAGTGATGGGGCCGGATGCCATGATCTTCATTTTGTAAATGTTGAGCTTTAAGCCAACTTTTTCACTCTCCTTTTTCACTTTCATCAAGAGGCTCTTTAGTTCTTCTTCACTTTCTGCCATAAGGGTGGTGTCATCTGCATATCTGAGGTTATTGATAATTCTCCCGGCAATCTTGATTCCAGCTTTTGTTTCTTCCAGTCCAGCCTTTCTCATGATGTATTCTGCATAGAAGTTAAATAAGCAGGGTGACAATATACAGCCTTGACATACTCCTTTTCCTATTTGGAACCAGTCTATTGTTCCACGTCCAGTTCTAACTGTTACTTCTTGAACTGCATATAGATTTCCCAAGAGGCAGGTCAGGTGGTTTGGGATTCCCATCTCTTTCAGAATTTTCCACAGTTTATTGTGATCCACACAGTCAAAGGCCTTGGCATAGTCAATAAAGCAGAAATCGATGTTTCTCTGGAACTCTCTTGCTTTTCCGATAATCTAGCAGATGTTTGATCTCTGGTTCCTCTGCCTTTTCTAAAACCAGCTTGAACATCTGGAAGTTCACAATTCACATATTATTGAAACCTGGCTTGGAGAATTTGAGCATTTCTTTACTAGCGTGTGAGATGAGTGCAATTGTGTAGTAGTTTGAGCATTCTTTGGAATTGCCTTTCTTTGGGATTGGAATGAAAACTGATCTTTTCCAGTCCTGTGGCCACTGCTGAGTTTTCCAAATTTGCTGGCATACTGAGTGCAGCACTTTCACAGCACTGTCTTCCAGGATTTGAAATAGCTCAACTGGAATTCCAATACCTCCACTAGCTTTGTTCATAGTGATGCTTCCTAAGGCCCACTTGACTTCACATTTCAGGATGTCTGGCTCTAGGCAAGTGATCACACCATCATGATTATCTGGGTCGTGAAGATCTTTTTGTACAGTTCTTCTGTGTATTCTTGCCACCTCTTCTTAATATCTTCTGCTTCTGTTAGGTCCATACCATTTCTATCCATTATTGAGCCCATCTTTGCATGAAATATTCCCTTGGTCTCTCTAATTTTCTTGAAGAGATCTCTAGTTTTTTCCATTCTATTGTTTTCCTCTATTTCTTTGCATTGATCAATGAGGGAGGCTTTCTTGTCTCTCCTTGCTATTCTTTGGAATTCTGCATTCAAATGGGTATATCTTTCCTTTTCTCCTTTGCTTTTTGCTTCTCTTCTTTTCACAGCTATTTGTAAGGCCTCCTCTCAGCCATTTTGCATTTTTGCATTTCTTTTTCTTGGGGATATCTTGATCCCTGTCTCCTGTACAATGTCAAAAACCTCCATCCATAGTTCATCAGGCGCTCTGTCTACCAGATCTAGTCCCTTAAATCTATTTCTCACTTCCACTGTATAATGGTTAGGGATTTGACTTAGGTCATACCTGAATGGTGTAGAGGTTTTCCCTACTTTCTTCAATTTAAGTCTCAGTTTGGCAGTAAGGAGTTCATGTTCTGAGCCACAATCAGCTCCCAGTCTTATTTTTGCTGACTGTATAGAGTTTCTCCATCTTCGACTGCAAAGAATATAATCAATCTGATTTTGGTGTTGACCATCTGGTGATTTCCATGTGTAGAGTCTTCTCTTGTGTTGTTGGAAGAGAGTGTTTACTATGACCAGTGCATTCTCTTGGCAAAACTCTGTTAGCCTTTGCCCTGCTTCATTTTGTATTCCAAGGCCAAATTTGCCTGTTACTCAAGGTGTTTCTTGACTTTCTGCTTTTGCATTCCAGTCCCCTAGAATGAAAAGGACATCTTTTGGGGGTTTTAGTTCTAAAAGCAGGAAATAATGTCCCTTTTGTCTCCCACATCCTTGGTCCTTCTTATTTCCTTTCTTATCTCAAAATTCAGCCCAGATTTTCTAAAATTCAATCATTTGTATTCTACCTTCATGACTTTGCCAACTGAACTCTTACAGAAATGATGGATAGATAGTTAAATAGATAGGCAGTATACAGATAAACAGATTTGGAAAGGTATATATATATATATATATATATATATATATACACACACATCAGTAGCTAGATAGATATAGATATTGATAAATACATATGTAGGTAGATAATCTGTTCTGAACTAATCCACTTTTCATAACCTTTTACTTGTCCTAATCAATAATAGTGATGGGCTATTTATATATTTTTTCTGGTATATATTAAAAAAATCATTAAACTGCTATGTATAAAACAAATTAGATACAAGGGTACACTGTACAGCACAGGGAATATAGCTAATATTTTATAACAGAGTACAAAAATATTGAATCACTATACTGTACATCTGAAACTAATATTATAAATCAACTATAATTTTAAAAAATTGAAATAGCTTATATTTCTTGATATTAATATTTTTTGAGTTCTCCATGTTTGAATATTTATCAGGGATTCTTCTCTTTTGATAGTATGCTGATATTGATTTATCACAGATGTTATGTTGGATAACATATGATATAGTTTATCTGTTCCTCTTTTACAAACATTCACATTATTACTGGATTATCATAATTAAGATGAAACTTTTAAAAGCAACTAGTTCCATTAAAAAAAAATAACAATGAAAACTGAAAATGATCTAGAACCATTTAAAATGATCTTAACTATAACTTTTTAAGAAATAGTGACTTATAACAGTGGCTCTCAATACTGGAATATCAGATCATCTGAGAAGACTTTTTAAAATTCTAATGTCCAAATCTCACTCAGACCTATTAAATATGAATGAAACTCTGAGAACAATAATATATCTAAAATATAAAGAAAATAATTATGCAGAAGATTCTCATTCTAATTTGTGAAGTGTATGAAAACCTCAAGGCAGACATTAACAATAAAAATGTCTAACTAACTTGGGGCTTCTTCCTTTTCATCAGGAATTTATGAACTAGCATTCAATTTCTGCTATAATCGATAGTTCTAACAAAATTTTTAATTTAAAAAAGACCAGTTTTTTGCTATAAATTTAATTTTTCAAAGTTCTGAATGAAAAAATCTTTATAGAGAAATATACAGCTCTTAATGTTCCTCCACTATAAGTGTGTAAGTCATATTATGGACATGACTATAAGTCCTCTAAGAATAAGAACTTGATCTTCCTCACATCTATGCATCTATGTATCCAAGATTTGAAGCAGTGTCTGGCATATAGCAAACACTCAAATGGTCATCACATAAATAAATGAATGAGTAAATACACACGGCACTAATAATACAAAGGATACAAATTGTGTCAAAAAACATTTTATCATTTCTTCCTCTCTCAGTTGAATCTCATCATCTCTACTGTATTTGCTTTGAGGCTTTCTGATACAATTTGAAAGCTAAAGACTAACATTTTCTAATACTTTGTGCATACATGCTCAGTTGTGTCTGACCCTTTGCGACCTCATGAACTGTAGTCCTCCAGGCTCCTCGGTCCATGAAATTTTCTAGGCAAGGATACTGGAGTGGGTTGCCATTTCCTACTCCAGAAGATCTTCCTGACCCAGAGATCAACCCAAGTCTCCTGATTCTCCTGCTTTGACAAGCAGATTCCTTACCACTGAGCCACCTGCTGCTGCTGCTGCTGCTGCTGCAGCTAAGAAGCTTCAGTCGTGTCCGACTCTGTGCGACCCCATGGACGGCAGCCCACCAGGCTCCCTCGTCCCTGGGATTCTCCAGGCAACAACACTGGAGTGGGTTGCCATGTCCTTTTCCAGTGCATGAAAGTGAAAAGTGAAAGTGAAGTCCCTCAGTCGTGTTCTACTGTTAGTGACCCCATAGACTACAGCCTACCAGGCTCCTCCGTCCATGGGATTTTCCAGGCAAGAGTACTGGAGTGCGTTGCCATTGCCTTCTCTGGAGCCACATGAGAAGACCTCTAATATTTCATCCTTTACTAAAAAGTATAGTGAGAGATTAAATGCCTCCTTAATAATCTGTTTTAACTGTGCATGCATTGGTGTTTGCAAGGTGAAGAGCTGCCATCAATTTTAGAAGAGGTAATTGTTTCTAACCATTTTAGCTGAACTGGCAGCATTTCACTCATATCCAAGCCACTGTCCAGTGCCCAGTACATAGTTAATAGCTCAATAAATCTTTCACTCATATTTGAACAAACATGACTTAAGACATAATCAAAACACTTTTTAGTGGGTGTTACCCCTGCCACCAGAGGAAAGCCTGGAAAGGTTCCATCCACATCTTCTGCAGTCTTTCAGTCTTTCTAGCTGCATTAACCTCCATAGAATTCATTCTCTTAATCCATAAAATAAAAGCCTCGTGCTACATAATAGTGTCTCCTTTCAAACATCTTCTTTCTTCCCTTGTGGCTCCAGAGGTTAAAGCGTCTACCTCCAATGCGGGAGACCCAGGTTCGATCCCTGGGTCGGGAAGATTCCCCTGGAGAAGGAAATGGTAACCCACTCTGGTATTCTTACCTGGAGAATCCCATGGATGGAGAAACCTGGTAGGCTACAGTCCATGGGGTCGCAAAGAGTTGGACATGACTGAGAGACTTCACTTCACTTCAAGTATATTCATATTACTTCTCTATTACTAACATTCTAATTGTATGATTAAAAATTTTCCGCATCTGACCTGGATATGTCTTAGCTTTGTCTTCTCATTCATAATTTCAAGAAATGGGATGAAACTTTGCATTTTCATAGAGATCCTGCTATGAGTGTAAATACTGACCTCATCCAACTTTTCCAGCAAGGACAGGGTCTGTGCACACATTAGATCTTGATAGAACTGAGGTTATTTATCTTTTAAGTTTTTTGGCCATGCCATGTAGCATGCAGTATCTTAATTCCCTGACCAGGGATTAAACCTATGCTCCCTGCATTGGGGTCACTGGACCACCAGGGAAGTCTGACAAAGGTGAAATTATTAACTTACAGACAATAACATACATATAACCTGCCTGATTATTTTAATGTTCTCTTGCCAGACACTAGCCTCTTTTCCTTTATTTGAGAAAGTTTTCATTTCACTTCATTAACATATGTATGGAACATGATTTCTTCCTCTCCATCAGGCTTTTACATCAGTTCAGTTCAGTCCAGTTGCTCAGTCGTGTCTGACTCTTCGCGACCCCATGAACTGCAGCACGCCAGGCCTCCCTGTCCATCACCATCTCCCTGAGTTCACTCAGACTCACGTTCATCGAGTCAGTGATGCCATCCAGCCATCGTCCCCTTCTCCTCCTGCCCCCAATCCTTCCCAGCATCAGAGTTTTCTCTAGTGGGTCAACTCTTCGCATGAGGTGGCCAGAGTACTGGAGTTTCAGCTTTAGCATCATTCCTTCCAAAGAAATCCCAGGGCTGATCTCCTTCAGAATGGACTGGTTGGATCTCCTTGCAGTCCAAGGGACTCTCAAGAGTCTTCTCCAACACCACAGTTCAAAAGCATCAATTCTTCAGCGCTCAGCCTTCTTCACAGTCCAACTCTCACATCCATACATGATCACAGGAAAAACCACAGCCTTGACTAGACGGACCTTAGTCGGCAAAGTAATGTCTCTGCTTTTGAATATGCTATCTAGGTTGGTCATATCTTTTCTTCCAAGGACTAAACATAGATGTCACCAAATTAGCAAATACGATTATCTTCTATACAACTGACAGAGAGATATATTGGAATCTTCCCTCGTGACCATTACAAATTTGTCATGTAAAGAGCTGGTGCTCACATTTTCTGAGATTTATAAGTGAATGACTACAAAATACTGGCAGCTTCAACTATGATGATGTCTCTAATTGGGGCATCATGGGCTGCTACAATTACAGTGTCTCTGATGCTCTTCTCTTCAGAATTAAACCGGTCAGTTCCTGCCATACTTTGCAGGCAGAGGACAAAACAATGTTAGTCTTCTCCACTTGGCTTCACATATGAAGTTCAAACTTTAGATTTTTTTTTGTCTTGAAAAACAATATCAGACAGAAGTCTTTTGGTTCCATATTGCTGAGCCAGTAACGAAAAATACAAACTAAAAATCCATTCTATTTCCCAAATGAAAGGAAAACACAACTCTGGTGAATAACAGCCAAGAAACAGAACCATACCCTGAGGGGACAGGAAGGATAAACATGGCACCATACTGTTTGGCACAGTACTGTTATGGGATACAGATGTCACTGGCACCCATTCCTTTCAGAGAGTATGTATTAGACTAGAAATAGGGATGCGTAGGTGGTGACAAATCATTCTCATGTGAAAGCAGGATAAAACCCATTGCCCTTTGTTTCTATTTTAGGGAAAACTAGCCAAGAGGTTAATGAGGAACTAAGGACATTAGATCACATCCTTTTTATCCATATTCATTCATTTACTCCTTATTTTGTATCATAGATTATTAACAGGCAGATGAATGTCAGCACTGTGCTAGCCTCTGGCAACACAAAGTGTAGCCAGCAGTAAGCTGAAATCAAGTTTGGAAATAGCCACCCATATGGTTTAGTATAATATAAAGCTTCCTGGAGATCATGATTTCTGGATTAATTTTGCTTTACTTTAATACTGAACAGAAATTTAATTCCCTAGATAATATTGCATCACCCTTGTAAAATTTGTTCTTTGCTAACACATACGTATGCATCCATACTAATTACTAAATGATGAGTATAAATTAAACTTTGAGGGAAGGGGAGGTAAAGATGGTATGAAAGTGGGAATGGTGTCAAGCCAAACAGAAGAACCTGCATGAGCAAAGACTCAAAGAAACAGTTCAGTGAACTGAGCAGATTACCAGTGGTTTTGAGTGGTTGGAATGCAGAAGAAATTAAGTAAGAGGATCATATAATTTATTGTCCAAAGCGGGACACTTTTAAAACTGAAGGAGGATGTTAAAATAATTAAAATTCTATAATTTAAAATATTTATAAACTGTCATAAAATTGTTTTTTAATATTGGTGAACCTAAAACTCGTTTTCAACAACTATTTTCAAAAATAAAATTCTTTCAAAAATTGAAATAAGATAATCTTTGTACATTAAAACAAAAAAAAATCTACCACTGGCTATCTGAATGTTACCAAGTATAACATTAAGATAATTATTTTTTAATTATTCATTTTAATAGTAGAATAATTGCTTAGTAGTATTGCATTGGTTTTTGCCATACATCAACATGAATCAACCATAGGCATATATATGTCCCCTCCCTCAAACCTCCCTCCCATCTCCCACCCCATCTCACCCCTCTAGGTTGTCACAGAGCATCAGGTTTGGGCTCCTTGCATCATACAGCAAATTCCCACTGGCTATCTATTTTACATATGGTAATGAATATATTTCAATGTTACTCTGTTTGTCCTACCTGCTCCCTCCCTCACTGTGTCCACAAGTCTGTTCTTCATGTCTGCATCTCCATGGCTGCCCGGCAAATGGGTTCATCAGTACCATCTTTCCAGATTCCATGTATATGCATTAATACACAATATTTGTTTTTCTCTTTCTGACTTACTTCATTCTGTATAAAAGGCTCTAGGTTCAGCCACCTCACTAAAACTGACTCAAATGTATTCCTCTTTATGGTAGAGTAATATTCCATTATATATATATCATATTTATATATATTTGTATATATGATACATATTTGTATATATATTTGTATATATGATACATATAAATGTTTGAGTTTCATTAGTTGGCAACATTGAATACTTCTTCCTTTACTTCCGGAGACCAAAAATTTGAACAATCCCTACTCATCTTTTTTCTAATTATAAAATACTCTGCACTGTGTCTTTGAAAGGGAGATAATAATTAAATGGTAGGTGATAGCTGTACATATGCAGCACAAGTTATAATCATATTATGCCTGGAAAGACCTGAATGAAGGAAGATGATTATTATTGATTGTCTTTCAGATTTAGCTACATATTATAAAGAGAACTCTCTTTAATAATATATGTGCCACTCATCATTACTAGAAAAGCTGGAAGTACAAAGTAGAATAAATCTGTCTGGCCTTATTCAACTACAACTATTAATAATATTTATTTAATAAAATAAAAAATCCTGCACAAATACTAAACCAGAGAGGGTTTTCTGATAGCCTTCATAAATCTGAATTGTTCTACACAAAGTTGATATGAAAGCAGCTGACAGTTGAGGAACATACAAAGCAGGACAAGGAAGCAAAGACCAGATTCAGATCCTTGAGGACCTCATACACTTTGGAAGGAAACTTGGAATTAAGAAAGGGGAAGCCACTGGAGAACAGCAGAGAGAACTGTGTTTAGATAGAACACTCTGGCTGTTTTTGAAGGATGAATTTTGAGGAAGCACAGGTATTATATTGTTAATATAGAGATAGCAAACTGGAAACCCATGATAGCAGACAGGAATGTGCATTCAATCTATGTCAGTTCATTTCACTTCAGTTCAGTCACTCTGTCATGTCTGACTCTTTGCAATCCCATGAACTGCAGAACACCAGGCCTCCCTGTCCATCACCAACTTCCAGAGTCTACCCAAACCCATGTCCATTGAGTTGGTGATGCCATCCAACCATCTCATCCTCTGTCGTCCCCTTCTCCTCCTGCCCTCAATCTTTCCCAGCATCAGAGTCTTTTCCAATGAGTCAGCTCTTCACATGAGGTGGCCAAAGTATTGGAGTTTCAGCTTCAACATCAGTCCTTCCAATGAACGCCCAGGGCTGATCTTTAGAATAGACTGGTTGGATCTCCTTGCAGTCCAAGGGACTCTCAAGAGTCTTCTCCAACACCACAGTTCAAAAACATCAATTCTTCGGTGCTCAGCTTTCTTTATCGTCCAACTCTCACATCCATACGTGACCACTGGAAAAACCATAGCCTTGACTAGATGGACCTTTGTCAGCAAAGTAATGTCTCTGCTTTTGAATATGCTATCTAGGTTGGTGATAACTTTTCTTCCAAGGAGTAAGTGTCTTTTAATTTCATGGCTGCAATCACCATCTGCAGTGATTTTCGAGCCCAGAAAAATAAAGTCAGGCATTGTTTCCACTGTTTCTCCATCTATTTGCCATGAAGTGATGGGACTAGATGCCATGATCTTAGTTTTCTGATGTTGAGCTTTGAGCCAACCTTTTCACTCTCCTCTTTCACGTTCATCAAGAGGCTCTTTAGTTTTTCTTCACTTTCTGCCATAAGGGTGGTGTCATCTGCATATCTGAGCTTATTGACATTTCTCCAGGCAATCTTGATTCCAACTTGTGCTTCATCCCAGCATTTCTCATGATGTACTCTGCATAGAGGTTAAATAAACAGGGTGACAATATACAGCCTTGATGTACTCCTTTTCATATTTGGAACCAGTCTGTTTTCCATGTCTAGTTCTAACTGTTGCTTCCTGACTGCATACAGATTTCTCAAGAGGCAGGTCAGGTGGTCTGGGATTCCCATCTCTTTCAGAATTTTCTGGTTTCTTGTGATCCACACAGTCAAAGGCTTTGGCATAGTCAATAAAGCAGAAATAGATGTTTTTCTGGAACTCTCTTGCTTTTTCCATGATGCAGCGGATGTTGGCAATTTCATCTCTTGTTCCTCTGCCTTTTCTAAATGCAGCTTGAACATCTGGAAGTTCACAGTTCATGTATTGCTGAAGCCTGGCTTGGAGAATTTTGAGCATTACTTTGCTAGCATGTGAGATGAGTGCAACTGTGCGGTAGTTTGAGCATTCTTTGGCATTGCCTCTCTTTGGGATTGGAATGAAAACTGACATTTTCCAGTCCTGTGGCCACTGCTGAGTTTTCCAAATTTGCTGGCATATTGAGTGCAGCACTTTTACAGCATCGTCTTTCAGGGTTTGAAATAGCTCCACTGTAATTCCATCAGCTTGCTATATATATTTTTTGTTTTGATTTGTTTTGTTTTGTTCCTTGCTTGCTCAGTGCTAATATGCACTGCTTTTAACAAACTGAATTCACAATCCAAGCAATTAAAAAGTAGGAAATTTCACATACAATTTGGATTGTTGACTTCTATTGATAAATTGCAAGATCTGGTATTATAAATTTGCTTTTCTGGATGAAAAACAATAGTTGGGAGAAACCGAGTGGAAGCTGCCCTTCAGAGTATGGAATACTCTCCAACTTGATGTCCTGACCAACTCTCACAAACATATCCTAAATCCCTAGGCCTGTGGCGTATGAGTTGAGAATTTTCAGTATACATAACTTTTGACATGAGGAACACTTGATAAAAATGGTCACAAGAAAGCATCTATCTGAGCTAGGAATGGAATTCTCATCAACTGTCCCAACTTAATGGCACAAAAATGTGCAGTAGAGAAGTTTTAGGTATAGGCAGTGGTAATGCCCATTCATACAATCATTTTAAACATTATTTTGACCTTGTTACAAAACCACACAATTTAACTTTGCCAGCAAAAGACCAAAATGTAGGACAATTTCTCCCTGAAATTGCAAGATATAACTTTCCAGAAAGAAATATCATTTCAATTACAGTTCACGGGCAACTCCAAGGTAACTAGAATGAAGTAAATCCATTCCCTTCTTCCTTTGTTTGGCCCAGTGCTTCACTGAGATATGAAATATGTAGAGTTTCAAGAGGAATTTCTCAAATGAAGCCACCAGCCATTACCGTTCCTACCCCTGTCAGAAGATCTATGTGCTAGACTGGTCATTAACTCCTCTTTTCCAGAACCCATATAATCTGTGACTTCTACTTTTCCGAGTATTTATGTAATGGCTATTCACTTTATTAAGACTTTTAGCCAAAGAGAAGTTATATTATTATAGAAGGTGAAAAAGTAAAATAAAAAGGGCATATGCTTTATGTCAACTATACTGTACCCTTGGGGCACTCCTGTGGAATTGTTACAGTCTACAGGAAGAGTGTTTAACTCCTTTTAATGCTTTAGTATGCCTTTCACTATCTGCTTATCACACTACAGACCCTTCTCCAGACCCTTCTGCCCCCAACTCAGTCCCCAGTTGTACTTAACTGCTTTCATCTCCTCAAATACATAATGTTCTCCCTTTCTGTGTTCTGCACACATTTTCCCCGCAGCTTAGAACAGTTTCACAACTACCCCCTCCCATTTGCTGTATATTATCTATTATTTTTAATGACTAAAACCTGTCTGATTCTTTTTCAACCCCATGGACTGTAGCCCATCAGGGTCCTCTGTCCATGGGATTTCCCAGGCAAGAATACTAGAGTGAGTGGATTGCCATTTCCCTCTCCAAGGAGATCTTCCCAACCCAAGGATCAAATTCATGTCTCCTGCATTGGCAGGCAGATTCTTTACCACCAAGCCACCAGGGAAGCCCATATTATCTATTTGCTATATAACAATTAAGCAAACTTAGCAGCTTTACACAAGTATACTTATTATCTCATAGCTTCTGTGGGTCAGGAATCTAGAAACAGCTCAGCTAGGAGATTCTGGTTCAGGGCTTCTTGTGAGGTTACAGTCAAGCTGTTGGCCAGGACTGCTGCACTGTGGGATAGAAAATCCACTTCCCAGATGGCACGCTCATATGGCTATAGGCAGCAAAGCTCAGTTCCTTGCTAGCTACTGGCAAAGGCCTCAGCTCCCTGTCATGTGAGCCTCCTACATGATAGACTGAGCATCCTAACAGTATGCCAGCTGACTTCTCCCAAAACAGGAGACCTTAGAGAGAACAAGGCAAAAGTCTTGTGTCTTTTACGACATCATCTCTGAAGTGAAATCCCACTTTGGCCTTATTCTTTTATTAAAAATAAGTCACAAAGCCTAACCTACACTCAAAGGAGGAAAACTAAGCTCCACCTCTCAAATTTCAGCCTGGATGATTATTTCCTGGATTAGTTTTTTTAATTCTGTTAAGACTGGGCTGGTATCCCCCTGAGCTCTCAGGAGGTACCTCTCCTAAGAGGTACTACATTTTTTAATCATTCCCTATTTGCTGATCTGTCTTTTGCAGTAGAAAGTAAACAACTTGAAGGCAAGGACCGTGTCTTGCTCACAGTTGTTCCTCCAAGCCTGGCACAGTGTGTGGCTTTTGGTAGGCAGTCAACCAAAGCCTGCTGAAAAATAAATCATGCCATTCAAAGAGATGCTTTTCCTACCTTTCCACATAATAAGTAGGGGAAGAAATAAGCTTTATCATGCACCTCCTGCTGTGCACTGCACTTTGTGTACATATTTTGCATTTAGTGATTGATGGAACCTTTGGTAGAAGCATAATTATGTGGTAGAAAAGAATGAAGAATTGTACTTTTACACTCTCCTGACTTTTATTTCTGCAGAATCTTGAGCAGCTTATTTAGACTCTTGGAACTTCAGCTTCTGCTGGAAAAAATTAAAGGATACAATAATAATTGCCTTACCAACTAACATGGGTTTCAGTTCAGTTCAGTTCAGTCACTCAGTCATGTCCAACTCTTTGTGACTCCATGAATCGCAGCACACCAGGCCTCCCTATCTATCACCAACTCCCAGAGTTCACCCAAACTCATGTGCATCGAGTCAGTGATGCCATCCAGCCATCTCATCCTCTGTCATCCCCTTCTCCTCCTGCCCCCTAATCCCTCCCAGCATCAGGGTCTTTTCCAATGAGTCAACTCTTTGCATGAGGTGGCCAAAGTATTGGAGTTTCAGCCTCAGCATCAGTCCTTCCAATGAACACCCAGGACTAGTCTCCTTTAGGATGGACTGGTTGGATCTCCTTGTAGTCCAAGAGACTGTCAAGAGTCTTGTCCAACATCACAGTTCAAAAGCATCAGTTCTTCAGTGCTCAGCTTTCTTCACAGTCCAACCCTCACATCGTGAAGATCAAATAAGACAATGTAAATGAAAAGGTATAAATCATAAAACATCATACAAATATAATACATAAATATTATTATTTCCAAAATCCCATTGAGTATGGATGACCCTGCCAAACATGAAGAAGGTGTGTCCACCTTTGGAAACTTAAAAAGGTAAAACTCCTACCCCAGTGACAACTAATATTTTAATTCATTCAATATTGATGAGTTTCTACCATGTGTGTGTTCAAGCCATAGCCCAGGTACTCAGATACCTTTGTATCTTCAATTAAATCCAAGGCTGCTATAGAGTTTTCAAAATATTTTAGTATAGAGTTATTATATTCACATGTAAAAATGACTGAGGGAGGTTGCCAAAACAACAGTGCAAACAGTGGACTCGAGGCCTTGGTCATTTATTGAGTCAGATGTCTACTAATGCCTGCTTTTACTGTAATCTTAGCTCTCCTTGCAGGGCAGAAAATGTTGTTGCCTGGCATTCAGCAAGTGCTTAATGTTGATTGAACAGAATTAAATAAATGTCCCTTGTACAAGAATCACTGCTGCTATATCTCAGTCACTATAGAGATGGAATGGCTGAGGTTTCCAATCCGGCTGCCTCATTTTGCAGAGAAAGAAATAGAAACTCAATAGGTTAGGTCCCAAGCTCATACAGGAAGGCAAGAGCAGGGTTTAGACTCCAAATAAATCTTCTGATTCCCAGTTCTGTGCTGTCTCACCATGGTGCGCATTACCTTTAGCCAATACTATGCTCTATTCTGGAGCCTATTAATAGAAACAGCCTTGCCACTGTCTCTGCACTTGTAAAATGATGGAAATAACACTGATTTACCTAAGAGGCTTGCACAAAGGACTGTAAAATAATGATGTCAATAAAGTTCTTAACAAATTTCACAAATTATTCCAATTATAGAGATTGTGGCCAAAATTTATAAACAAGAAGCAGAGGTACATTAAATTTTTCAGCAACTGGAAAACTTCAGCTTTAATGCAACAATTGAAACTGCCCATGAAAGGAACTCTGAAAAAGGAGAATGTTACAGTCCCCTTCTTGGTATAATAAGGCCTAGGGTGGGCAAAGTGTCCTAAGAACCACAGGAGGGAATTAGCACAGACTGTGCTTTCATTTTGGTTTTCCTGATCATTATTTTCCTGATCTTTAGTGTCTTTATTTTCCTGATCGTTAAAGGACAGCAGTATTCCACTAAAGAAAATATGTGCTTTATATCACATAGTCACTATGCTGTGGGTCAGTTCTCCAAACTCTACTATTCTGATGACTTTGAAGGAAGATTATTCACAATCCACCTTAGTTTCCTTGAAAAGATGCAATACTCTGGAAGCTAATCTGGAAATATTTCAACCACTTCCCAATATTTTCTTCCAGCTCTACTGTCATTATTTCCCTTGAACTCTTGATCCTGAACTTGTAACTCTTACATAAAATGGTAATATTCTTTATGGAGCATGGTTAAGAGTAAATCATCCATGGTACCTCTGGTAAATAGTTAGCCATGCTGGGGCTACATCAGCTCTTTTAAAAGAGTTTGGCCCTGAGGTGGAAACTGTCAAAAGACAGAAATTTGGTTACCAGGAGAGTTACACTTAAAACGTGATTCATTTTATTAGGCAGAAAAACATTCACCGGTTCCATTTTCTCAGCTCTTTGGAGAAACGCATTCTAATCTGTTTTTCTGAGTTTCAAGTGATTAAACCTTCAATATGCCTGGCATTTTAGGAAAGAAGCTATAACCTGAACTGAAGGTAAATGGATTTATTATGAGGGCTTTGCTACTAGCCATGTCATGCTTTAAAGCAAAATCAACAAAGTGGTGCCAAAAGAGTGCAGAGGTTAAGACAAAATTTTTAACATAAGAACTTGGTTTAAAAGCAAGCTTTTCACTTGGCAATACATGAACCAGGGATGAAAGATTAAAACTTGTTTATAAAATGCAGATAAAACACCCAACCTGATGGCAACATTGAAAGGATAAGGGAAATAACTCAAGATCATTAATCCAGTGGCCACATACTAAGTGCTGAATAAATTGGTTCTTTTGTTGTTGTTGCACTGGGTCTTTATGGCTGGACATGGGCTTTCTCTAGTCGTGAAGAGTGGCGGCCATCCTTCTTTGCGGTGCATAGGTTTCTCATTATGTTGGTTTCTCTTGTTGTGGAGCACAGGCTCTAGGCACTTCAGCTTCAGTAGCTGTGGCATACAGGCTCAGTAGTTGTGGCTTGAGGGTCAGAGAGCGTGGGCTCAGAAGTTGTGATGCAAGGGCTCTAAATGCCCCAAGGCATGTGAAATCATCCCAGATCAGGGATCGAACCCATGTTGCCTGCATTAGCAGGCAGATTCTTATCCACTGCGTCACCAAGGAAGTCCAAATTGTGGCCTTTATTATTACATTTAATAAAACCAAAGACCACTTTTTCTTTAAATAGTGTTCCCTGCTCTTTAAGATTTCAAAAGGCTTTGCAATGTATACCTAACTTTCACCATAAATATGTGATGGATCAATCAAAAAAATGATATAAACTCCCTAAGCCTATTAATGAACTGAGAACATTTATTCCTGTCCCTAAGTTTGGGTCTCGGCTATTGTTCAGACACAAAGCTCTGAATTTCCAGCATAAACATGGAAATAAATGTAAGCTCTGTCTCCTCTTTCATTGATGATAAGAGTGGGGCTTTGAGGGTGCTGGGAATTTCTTCCGAAATGGTCCATTTACCAAATCCAGAGCCATACAGCCCCAAAATTACTTCACAACAAGTCCTCTTCCTCAGTCAATACAAATTTAGCTTTATGCAGAGAAAAATGCCAACAGAGTAAAAATCCCGGGTAATCTCATTCGATAATATTTTGTTAGCCAATTTAATTTGCTTTCCTCCCTTATGAATAAGCCTAATGACATAAGTATAATGCAGAATGAAAAATTACAATAGTACTTTTAGTGTCATGGCAAACAGCCGATTCCTCCAAATTAGGGTTGCCAGATAAAATACAGGATGCCCAGTTAAATTTGAATTTATGAAAAACAACAAATGCATTTTTTTAGTATAAGTATGTTCTAAATAAGCCTTGGCCTCTGGAGGTGGACTTAGAAAAATCATCAAGGGTATCCTTTCAAATATACATTTGGGACATACAGATTTAACTTTGTGCCCTATATTTTTATTTGTTAAGTCGATCAGTCTTATTGCAACTGAACTGAATCATACTAACCTTTACAGTTACTTATCGTATAATTCCTTGCTTATGCTCAGTTGCTTAGTCTTGTCTGAGTCTTTGCAATCCTTTGGACTATAGCTCGCCAGGCTCCTCTGTCCATGGGATTCTCCAGGCAAGAATTCTGGAGTGGGTTGCCATTTCCTCCTCCAGGGGGATCTTCCTGACTCAGGAATTGAATCTGGGTCTCCTATGTCTCTTGCATTGTAGCCAAATTCTTTACTATTGAGCCACTGGAGAAGCTCATAATTACTTGATCACCCTTCCAAAAATCACATTCTGAGACCTCTTCAGACATTTTCCAGTACTTGATTATTTTAGAGAGATGATAAAAATTATAGATTGGAAATTTATTAACGCAATCACTTTTGTAACTTGATTTTATATAATTACCATTTGTATTAATGATAACTTCATAAGAGGAAAGTATAAAAATACGGCTTAAGCATGCAAAGATAATCAAGAAGTAAATTGACCAGTGTAGGCTTCTGGGAACCAGAGAGAGAGATGCTTTACCCTTATGATTGGAACCAGCTGGATTTTCTTTTCTTTTTTTTTAAATTGAGGTCCTTGACCATTTAGACATGAAGAAACTTTCCATTTCAAATCCTGGACCGTTTTCATCAATGATGTCAAGGCAGAGAACTGAATATTTTAGACCTGAAATGAAATCAGTATCATGTCATCATAGACTAAAAGGTCAAACTTCACCCATGCTGATTTTGGACATGATCTGATTCATTCCATCAAGGTTTTAAGGCTTCTGTTCTGCCTTCTGTGGATGATAAAGAGATGAGATGAAAAGGGGAAGTTGCTCAGTTGTGTCCAACTCTTTGCAAGGCCATGGACTATATAGTAGTGGGTAACCTACCCCTTCTTCAGGGGATCTTCCCAATTCAGGGATCAAACCCAGATCTCCCACATTATAAGCAGATTCTTTACTAGCTGAGCCAGCAGGGAAGCTCAAGAATACAGGAGTGGGTAGCCTACCCCTTCTCCAGGAAATCTTCCCAACCCAGGAATCAAAGTGGGGTCTCCTGCATTGCAGGCAGATTCTTTACCAGCTGAGCTACCTGGAAAGCCTGATAAAAGATGAATTCTGAGAAATTCATTCCAAATCCCAGTGAACAGTCACAATGTAGTTTCTAAGGGCAGTTCCAACAGAGAATTTTACAGAATCTCCCTCTTGCAGAGAGGCCTCCTTGTGCATCTGAATTGTTCAGCGCATGAGAGGAGACACTCAAATGCAGCAGTGAGCCTCACGTGTGACCTTTGTTTGCTGAGGTTCCTCAAGCCTCAGGTGGGTAATCATCTTCATGACCTCTGGCCTCTGAACTCTTTACCGGAGGATTCCAAGTCCTGCATTTCCTGTACAATCCCTAGTGGATTTTGATCCCAAATGAGTAAGACTCAGTCCTTGACCTCAAAATTGCTGTGGGGTCAGCAGAACTACTGTCTCAGTCATCAATACTTCTCCATCCATGTCTGGTGTGATCTTTACCCATCTCCTTGACACTTAACCTGGGAAAGGACCTCCTAGCTAGCCCTGCATGATCTATCTAAGGAGGGGGACATCTTTGTGGACCCCTCCCCAGTCAAGCCACTTTTTCTTTCCCCACAAAACAGATAAAAACAGACACACAGATCATTGAAACAAAACAGACATCCCAGAAATCAACCCACATACATACGGACAATTACTTTACAACAAAGGAACCAAGAACACACAATAGGGAAATGACACTCTCATTAATTAATAAATGGTGTGGGGGAACACTAGACAGTCATGTGAAAAAAAAAAAAAAGAAACTGGACCACCATGTTAGAAACTACCAATGCTGCTGCTGCTGTCGCTTCTGGCGTGTCCGACTCTGTGCGACGCCATAGACGGCAGCCCACCAGGCTCCCCCCGTCCCTGGGATTCTCCAGGCAAGAACACTGGAGTGGGTTGCCATTTCCCTCTCCAATGCATGAAAGTGAAAAGTGAAAGTGAAGTCACTCAGTCGTGCCCAACCCACCAGGCTCCTCCGTCCATGGGATTTTCCAGGCAAAAGTACTGGAGTGGGGTGCCATTGCCTTCTCCAAGAAACTACCAATGGATGTCATCAATTATTTGTGCTGTGCTACACAGGAGCATATATTTTTTGCCCTGACACTGTTTACAAAGTGAAGGAACATCCTTAGAGAAAAGTCTAAGTTCCAATCCACTATGATTAATACTGGACAGAGTACAGAGACTGTCTCTGATACTCTAATATGAGGAAGTCAAAACAGTCTCTGAAGAAAACCTTTCTAGAGGTTTCTTGAAGCTGCAGGGGTTGCTACAAAGACAAGAAAATCAATCCTGAACTCAATCTTTTAATTTCTTTTCATGATTACTGTTCTCAAAAGGAGGAAGCAATTAAAACTAATGCCTATATTAGTTCCCTTTCCTCAAAAAAAAACATTGATCAGATTCAGTGTGAAAGGTCTGTAACATCTCTTCTGTAATTATTTTAAAATATATTAACAGGGATCTGTGTATTGTAGAACAAAGAGTTCTGTTTCTGCAGGACAAGAGTTCTGAGTTCTGGCACCAGCTTCACCATTTACAACTATGTGACTTGTTGAAATCATTTCTTCTAGCTGATTCTTTGTTTCCTTTGCAAAATGGACCCATTACTACTTCACAGGATTTATGGATTACTCAGATCATGCATGCTTAAGGCAAAGACTGTAATATACTTATAATAAACTATTATAATTCCTATTGAAGTTTTTATAAAATATAATTGACACAAGCCACAAAAATATCAGAATCACTGAGACTCAACATGAATATGTTATAATGCTTATTGTCATTATGATATGAAATAAACAGAGTACTCAAAGGGATAAGTAGCTTACATTATAAGCAAGGTTATTTCTTTCATTTTTGGATGACAGCCAAGCAAGAGAAATAGAAACATCTTAGACTCACTACTTAACACTAAATTTATTAAATAATCATACTTCCAAATGATCAAAAATGATCAGAAACTGATATGATATACATAATTTGCCTTCCTTTTAAAAGCAGTTTAATTTACTATGTAGAATGTCAATCCAGTTTTACTATTTGTCATAAGTATTCTCTAGTTCACTTTTTCCTCAACAATTTCTCTGATGTCTCAACAAACTGTTTTATAGGAAATGTTCAATCAATGTGGCAAATATTAATTTAGCCCTTGTCAAAAGTTGTTATCCATGAACTCTGACATTTTTTGGATCTTCTAAATTTCAGTTCAGATGGAAATTTAAAAATTCTATTGCTATAGTATAAATTACCTTCAATAGCCCAAGTATTGGATGAATTGAGGCAATCCAGTAAGGCATGTGTTGTGCATAGGGAATAAATAATACTTAAGCAGACATATAACGATATCAGGCTTCATTTTTATTAGCCATCATAGTGTCATGAATTTCACAACACTATAAAACTTGGTTCTTCTTCCAGCTATGACTGGGCTAAACAACATGCTCACCTTTTATTTCAGATCATGAAACTGACAACATTTATATCCAGACCGATGCCAGAGGATATAAAATTTTCCTTAAGGGGGAGAAAAAGCCATCTGCTACCCTGTTAGAAGGGCTGGGCCAGCTGCATGTTCATAATTGTCATCTGTAATTGCTAGATGGAAGGGAAATGAGAAATTACCTTTTTGCGAGAGGCATGAAACATCAACAGAATCTTTTGTTGGCTCAGAGAGCTACTACTTCAAGTTTTGTTTTGTTTTTAACTTCTCAGGGTTACCTAGAACAAAAAGGAAAATACAATCAAGGATGAAAACATATCTTTATGAAAACAAGCCCAAGTTTATTCTGACAAACATTTCTTTGCCCTCTTCTTTCTCTATATAGCTAAGATAAATGCTGCTCATTCCACATTCAACAAATATTTATTGGTCAACTAGTAAGCTTCTTTCATTCTTCAAGGCACAGGAAAAAGAAGATGAAGCTCACTCTCTACAATCAAGGAACACAGTGTCTTTGGGAAAGAAAAATGTGTAACCAAGCAATCAGAAAACAATAGGATCCTATAGAAAAGGCTTTCTGAATGCTATTGGAACACAGATGCCTAAGTGATTTATGTTGCTAGAGTTTCAATAAGGATTTCAGAGGAAGCAACATTTAGTCTAAGTCTTGAAAGTTAAATAAAAGACAAGATGCTATTCTAGAAAAAAGAAACTGATATGTAAAAGCAGTCTATGAGAAAGCACAATATCCTTAAGAAATAACAAGTAATACAGCCGACTCTTGAACAACACAGGCCTGAACTGTGCGGGTTCATGTAGATGCTGATTTCTTTTCCATAGTAAATACTACTGTACTACAAAATGCACAGTTAATTGAAGCTGAGGATGTGGATCCATGGATAGGGAGGAACTGGATAGGTACAGAAGGCAGACTGTAAGTTACTTTGATTTTTGACTGCAGAAAATGTGGACTCCTGTAACCCCTACCTTGTTCAAGGGTCAAATGTAATTACATTTGTCTGGATGGTAGTTTTCATGGAAGAGATTATTGACTTTCACCTATCTCTGAAGAGAACAGCAAAATAACCTGTTTGATCAAACAAAGACAAGTTTATTGTTTACTGCAGGAACAAGGGCCACTTAAGACTTTGACATAATTCAAAATATTTTGTAAAGAGGGAGTCAAAACAGTATCTCTAAGGTTTTATGGTGTAGTTTAAGGAATGTATTTTTTTTTTTAAGCCTTCTCCCTTTTATTTGACATATCGGAAGCATTTACTCAGCTGTAGGGCATGTCTTTTAATAAGGGAGTCTGGTTGGTAATGAACAAAGTTTATAATGTAATAGTATAAGATGAATGGATAAGGTAAGGGGGATACTTTGAAGAAAGTCTTTTGATAAACATTTGATGAGCCCATCTGAGTGATATATTATTTTAAGAACAGGCTATATACTTATTGAAGATATATCTACTTTTCCAATCAGTAAATTCACAATGCTGAAGCTGAAACTCCAGTACTTTGACCACCTGATGTGAAGAACTGACTCATTGGAAGAGACCCAATGCTGGGAAAGATTGAAGGTAGGAGGAGAATGGAGTGACAGAGGATGAGATGACTGGATGGCTCTGGGAGTTGGTGATGTACAGGAAAGCCTTGTGTGCTGCAGTTCATGGGGTCACAAAGAGTCAGACATGACTGAGGGACTGAACTGAACTGAGCTCCTATCAGGTGGCCAAAGAACTGGAACTTCAGCTTCAGTATCAGTACGTCCAATGATTATTCAGGACTGATTTCCTTTAGGATTGACTGGCTGGATATCTTTGCAATCCAAGGGACTCCAAAAAGTCTTCTCCAACACCACAGTTCAAAAGCATCAATTCTTCGGTGCTCAGCTTTCTTCACAGTCCAACTCTCACATCTATACATGACTACTGGAAAAACTATAGCTTTGACTAGACAGACCTTTGTCAGTAGAGTAATGTCTCTGCTTTTTAATATGCTGTCTAGGTTGGTCATAGCTTCTCTTCCAAGGAGAAGTGTCTGCAGTCACTATCTGCAGTGATTCTGGAGCCCAAGAAAAAAAAGTCTGTCACTGTTTCCATTGTTTCCCCATCTATTTTCCATGAAGTGATGGGACCAGATGCCATGATCTTAGGTTTTTGAATGTTGACTTTTAAGTCAGCTTTTCACTCTCCTCTTTCACTTTCATCAAGAGACTCTTTAGTTCCTCTTCGATTTCTGCCATAAGGGTGGTGTCATCTGCATATCTGAGGTTGTTGATAGTGTCTCCTGGCAGTCTTGATTCCAGCTTGTGTTTCATCTAGCCCAGCGTTTCTCATGATATACTTTGCATGTAAGTTAAATAAGCAGTGTGACAATATACAGCCTTGACGTATTCCTTTCCCAATTTTGAACCAATCCGTTGTTCTGTGTTAGGTTCTAAGTGTTGCTTCTTGACCTGCATACAAATTTCCCAGGAAGCAGGTAAGGTGATCTGGTATCCCCATCTCTTGAAGAATTTTCCACAGTTTGTTGAGATCCACACAGTCAAAGGCTTTGATGTAGTCAATAAAGCAAAAGTAGATGTTTTTTCTGGAACTTTCTTGCTTTTTCTGCGATCCAATAGATGTTGGCAACTTGATCTCTGGTTCCTCTGCCTTTTCTCAATCTAGCTTGAACATCTGGAAATTCTCAGTTCACATACTATTGAAGTCTCACTTGGAGAATTTTGCTGCCATGTGAAATGGGTGCAATCATGTGGTGGTTTGAACATTTTTTGGCATTGCCTTTCTTTGAGACTGGAATGAAACCCGACCTTTTCCAGTCCTGTGGCCACCACTGAGTTTTTCAAGTTTGCTGGCATATTGAGTGCAGCATTTTAACAGCATCATCTTTGAGGATTTGAAATAGCTCAGCTGGAATTCCATCAATGAATCGATGGAGTTTGAAATAGAACTTGGGGCTGAATTGTGACAATCCTTATATGCCTTCTTGAAGAATTTTAAATGGGCAAGGAAAAGAGAGGGAGGAGTCTAGACCCCATGTAAAAATGCTTTGAAAAACAGAAATATTTAATTCTTATAGTAATCTTGTAAGAGATAATAGCACCATATTCCAAATGATAATGATATGTAGATTACTTATACCTAAAAAGTAATTCTTGTCCACTGTCTTCTAAGGAATTAAGGAAGCCAGATTTCAAATCCAGTTCTAGCTGATTCCAAAATCATTTTGTTCTTTCCTTTACCCAATTCTGTTTGTAGTAGACTATAAGGCAGGGATGAGAAATGAAAAGATTTCTCTAGAGAGCCTAACTAATTAAAGTGTGGATGTGTGGTCTACCTGGTTGCTTATTAGAAATCCAAACTGTTCAGGTTTACCACTGAGTCAAAATCTGCTACTAGGTGACCGCTGTGCACTTGGGCATTTGAAAGCACTTTTAGAAGACGCTGCAGAGTCTTGAGCTGCCATCACCATGACAGTAACTCATGTTGCACAATGGAATTTTCTATAGCCCTCTAGCTTCTACTCCTGTCCTTTCAGTCCTCCCTATATTCTTCAAATATGATAAGAAACAAAAGAAACAGAAATCTTGTTAGCATAATATCCTATAAAAACCACTATGGAAGTGCAGCCAACAGAGCAAGAGAAATACTGCTCTATTGCACGTGTTCCTTAAGACTGAAAAACATGAGCGTGTTCCTGGTTGGACAGTAAGGACCTGGAGCTCCTCTCCAGGGCAGAACTGACAGTGGATTAAGTGATGAGGGAAGGGACAGAAGGGTAGAAAAGACTAAAGATGAGAGGAAAAGGCGAAAGGGGGAAAACAAAGATGGATTGAGATTACCAGCTACCCAAAAATGACATTACCATGGATTTTTTTTTCTTTTGGAAAACAAATGTTTTATCATATGAACCCATGCATGCTGGCAATCATAAGGTCATATCATTTCCTTTCTGATAATCATCTGAATCTGCACTGTAAGAAAATCTTTTGCCACTTTCTTCGTTTACTCATTCATCAATATTGATTTTTTAAATGCCCAATAATTTGTGAGACACTGTTCTAGGCAAGGAGATACTTTAATTAACAAGATAAGTGTCTAGCTTCTTGGTGTTTATGTTCTAGTGCAGAGGAGAAACAGACATTAAAGAGAAAAAGAAAAGGTCAGCCGTTTAAAGAACTTCTCTAAGTTTAATTATAAATAGATATCTAGACTATGAGGACAAGTGACATTTGAAATCAGTACTTTGGTGGGTAAGGTGGGCAAAGCCTGGAAAGCTGCACATCTAACAGAATGCTGCAGCACCATGCCTTCCATCAAGGCAGCACGCAGTAGTGGCGTGGTCGTCTTGGCGCTGATGGCAGGTGAGAAAGGAGTGTTCCCTGCCCTATTCAAGCATTTTGTAATAGTTCTCAGTTTCTTACCATAGGTTTTCTCTGGGGCTCTGCATACAAGGGAGAGAGAGACACTTTGCTCCAAATTCCCCTGCTTTCAGATCTCATTGTCCAAATCCCTCTTGTAGATTTTCTTTCTCAGTGTGAACCATACAAGAAAGTATGCCATTGTTAAGGAGGTAGAAATTTCTGCATCCACTACTCCTGAGTTCTTGTGGATGGACTAATAACGAAATTGACATAAGACAGATTAAGAGGACAATAAGAAACAAATTTCAATTTATGCATGCGGAGGTCTCATTGAAATGGGACCTAAAAAGTGGTCAAAACAGAGGTTTTTCATCCTGCTTTCTATGGGAGTCTTATTAATGATAATTGACATTTGTATAGTGTGTGACAGTTCACAAAGCCTTTTCTTACACTGTATTGCATTGCTTTTATATCTTACAGCTAAGAAAATGGATATTTGAAGACAATAGCACACTTCCCACTCTTTCTTTGCCCAAGAAGTAAATGCCAAGTCTTCGAACTCCAGACCTCCTGTTTTATCCACTGCTGCTGCTGCTGCTGCTGCTAAGTCGCTTTAGTCGTGTCTGACTCTGTGCAACCCCATAGACAGCAGCCTACCAGGCTCCCTCATCCCTGGGATTCTCCAGGCAAGAACACTGGAGTGGGTTGCCATTTCCTTCTCCAATGCATGAAAATGAAAAGTGAAAGTGAAGTCACTCAGTCGTGTCCGACTCTTAGCGACCTCATGGACTGCAGCCTACCAGACTCCTCCATCCATGGGATTTTCCAGGCAAGAGTACTGGAGTGGGATGCCATTGCCTTCTCCGTTAAACTTCCTTAGACACAAGTTATCCTCTTCATTTATAGAACAGAAATTATAGCTACTGCCTGAAATAGCATTTATTATGGATTAAATAAAAATTTGTGCGAAAGAACTTAGTAAACTAAAAGAGTTATGACTGTTAGTATATTTTTTTATGAACACATCATAATTGACATTTCATGTGATAATTAATATAATGTCCTACAATTTAGAACTTTGTTCTACAATTTAGAACACTGTATATCCTTTATATAATGTTTTACAATTTATACATGTTGCAAGATGCATGAACTTATTAAATTTTAAGAATTTGGACACAACATCAAAAATAACAATGGTTTTAAAGACCTTGTTCAGTTCAGTCAGTTCAGTCACTCAGTCGTGTCTGGCTTTTTGTGACCCCATGAATCGCAGCATGCTAGGCCTCCCTGTCCATCCAACTCCCGGAGTTTACCCAAGCTCATGTTCATCGAGTCGGTGATGCCATCCAACCAGCTCATCCTCTGTCGTCCCCTTCTCCTCCTGCCCCCAGTCCCTCCCAGCATCAGGGTCTTTTCCAATGAGTCAACTCTTTCACATAAGTTGGCCAAAGTATTAGAGTTTCAGCTTCAGCATCAGTCCTTCCAATGAACATCTAGGACTGGTTTCCTTTAGGATGGACTGGTTGGATCTCCTTGCAGTCCAAGGGACTCTCAAGAGTCTTCTCCAACACCACAATTCAAAAGCATCAATTCTTCTGTGCTCAGCTTTCTTCACAGTCCAACTCTCACTTTCATTTATGACCACCGGAAAAACCATAGCCTTGACTAGATGGATTTTTGTTGGCAAAGTAATATCTCTGCTTTTGAATATGCTATCTAGGTTGGTCATAATTTTGCTTCCAAGGAGTAAGCGTCTTTTAATTTCATGGCTGCAATCACCATCTGCAGTGATTTTGGAGCCCCCCAAAAATAAAGTCTGATACTGTTTCCACTGTTTCCCCATCTATTTCCCACGAAGTGATGGGACCAGATGCCGAGATCTTAGTTGTCTGAATGTTGAGCTTTAAGCCAACATTTTCACTCTCCTCTTTCACTTTCATCAAGAGGCTTTTTAGTTTTTCTTCACTTTCTGTCATAAGGGTGGTGTCATCTGCATATCTGAGTAGACGCTTGCAAATCTTAATAACATCAGTATCAGGTTTATTTCAAAATTTCTTATATTTTAGAGTTATCTAAATACAACTAACAGACAATTGGAAACAAGCTATATAAATAAGCGAGGCTCCAAGAAACTGCAGGCAATTGAGTAATTCCTTCCAGTGGCTGGAGAAAAGCAGGCAGTACTCTGAGGAGAGGTGATTAGGGGAATGTGTTCAGGGGCAGGCTGACCTGCTTTGAGCCCCAGAAATGTAACTATGGTACCCTAAAGACAATGTTGGGAAGCAGGAAAAGAAGAGAATCTATGGGACAGTAACTGGTGGAAGTCAGGCTGTGCACTCCCAAGCAGCCTGCCAAAGTACACAGTTTACTGTAAACTGAGGCTTCAGGGAGCTTGGAGGACACTGGTCTCCTAATGGTTCCAGTTCACATAGTTCAAATAGCAAGTAAGAAAAGTGGGGAGAGTTTGACTTTCTGGGAACCCTACAGGAGAAAGCCATCTAGGCTCCCACAGGTTTGATTTCACAGTGGACGCCTGATGGATTTGTGGCACCTGGACACCAGAAAGGAGTATGTATTTGAATTTCACAGCAAACACTATCTGTTAAATGGCATATAGAATGTCAGATGGGGCTCTAAACAAGCAAAAATCATAGAAAGAAATACTGTTCTTCACATTTGCAAATCAATAGTGACAAAGTTCCCTGACCTTCCTGAGGTTTGTGTAAAACTTTTAGAACTTAAAAATCCAAGCATGTGTCATATATTATGCTACTAAATAGTCTATAGTTTAAGCTTGAATGACTTCAGCCGCTAATATTATTGTACTAACAATTAGACTCAGTTCAGTTCAGTCGTTCAGTCATGTCCGACTCTTTGTGACCCCCATGAATCGCAGCACGCCAGGCCTCCCTGTCCATCACCAACTCCCAGAGTTCACTCAGACTCATGTCCATCAAGTCTGTGAGCCATCCAGCCATCTCATCCTCTGTCGTCCACTTCTCCTCCTGCCCCCAATCCCTCCCAGCATCAGAGTCTTTTCCAATGAGTCAACTCTTTGCATGAGGTGGCCAAAGTACTGAAGTTTCAGCTTTAGCATCATTCCTTCCAAAGAAATCCCAGAGTTGATCTCCTTCAGAATGGAATGGTTGGATCTCCTTGCAGTCCAAGGTACTCTCAAGAGTCTTCTCCAACACCACACTTCAAAAGCATCAATTCTTCGGCCCTCAGCCTTCTTTACAGTCCAACTCTCACATCCATACATGACCACTGGAAAAACCATAGCCTTGATTAGACAGACTTTAGTCGGTAAATTATGTCTCTGCTTTTGAATATACCATCTAGGTTGGTCATAACTTTTCTTCCAAGGAGTAAGTGTCTCCTAATTTCCTGGCTGCACTCACCATCTGCAGTGATTTTGGAGCCTCCCAAATTAAAGTCTGACAGTGTTTCCACTGTTTCCCCATCTATTTCCCATGAACTGATGGGGCTGGGTGCCATGTTCTCCATTTTCTGAATGTTGAACTTTAAGCAAACTTTTTCAATCTCCTCTTTCACTTTCATTAAGAGGATTTTTAGCTCCTCTTCACTTTCTGCCATAAGGGTGGTGTCACCTGCATATCTGAGGTGATTGATATTTCTCCTGGCAATCTTGATTCTAGCTTGTGTTTCTTCCAGTCCAGCGTTTCTCATGATGTACTCTGCATATAAGTTAAATAAGCAGGGTGACAATATATAGCCTTGATGTACTCCTTTTCCTATTTGGAACCAGTCTGTTGTTCCATATCCAGTTCTAACTATTGCTTCCTGACCTGCATACAGTTTTCTCAAGAGGCAGGTCAGGTGGTCTGGTATTCCCATCTCTTGAAGGATTTTCCACAGTTTATTGTAATCCACACAGTCAAAGGCTTTGGAAAAGTCGATAAAGCAGAAATAGATGTTTTACTGGAACTCTCTTGGTTTTCCTATGATCCAGCGGATGTTGGCAATTTGATCTCTGGTTCCTCTGCTTTTTCTAAAACAAGCTTAAACATCAGGGAGTTAACGGTTCATGTATTGCTGAAGCCTGGCTTGGAGAATTTTGAGCATTACTTTACTAGCATGTGAGATGAGTGCAACTGTGCAGTAGTTTGAGCATTCTTTGGCATTGCCTTTCTTTGGAATTGGAATGAAAACTGATCTTTTCTAGTCCTATGGCCACTGCTGAGTTTTCCAAATTTGCTGGCATATTGAGTGTAGCACTTTCACAGCATCATCTCAAGATTTGAAACAGCTCCACTGGAATTCCATCACCTGCACTAGCTTCATTCATAGTGATGCTTTCTAAGGCCCACTTGACTTCAGATTCCAAGATGTCTGATTCTAGATTAGTGATCACATCATCATGATTATCTGGGTCGTGAAGGTCTTTTTGTACAGTTCTTCCGTGTATTCTTGCCACCTCTTCTTAATATCTTCTGCTTTTGTTAGGTCCATATCATTTCTGTCCTTTATGAAGCCCATTTTTTCATGAAATATTCCCTTGGTATCTCTAATTTTCTTGAAGAGATCTCTAGCCTTTCCCATTCTGTTCCTCTATTTCTTTGCATTGATCACTAAAGAAGGCTTTCTTATCTTTTCTTGCTATTCTTTGGAACTCTGCATTCAGATGCTTATATCTTTCCTTTTCTCCTTTGCTTTTCACCTCTCTTCTTTTCACAGCTATTTATAAGGCCTCCCCAGACAGCCATTTTGCTTTTTTTGCATTTCTTTTCCATGGGGATGGTCTTGATCCCTGTCTCCTGTACAATGTCATGAACCTCATTCCATAGTTCATCAGGCACTCTATCAGATCTAGGCCCTTAAATCTATTTCTCACTTCCACTGTATAATCATAAGGGATTTGATTTAGGTCATATCTGAATGGTCTAGTGGTTTTCCCTACTTTCTTCAATTTAAGTCTGAATTTGGTAATAAGGAGTTCAAGATCTGAGCCACAGTCAGCTCCTGGTCTTGTTTTTGATAACTATATATAGCTTCTCCATCTTTGGCTGCATAGAATATAATCAGTCTGATTTCAGTGTTGACCATCTGGTGATGTCCATGTGTACAGTCTTCTCTTGTGTTGTTGGAAGAGGGTGTTTGCTATGACCAGTGCATTTTCTTGGCAAAATTCTATTAGTCTTTGCCCTGCTTCATCCCGCATTCCAAGGCCAAATTTGCCTGTTACTCCAAGTGTTTCTTGACTTTCTACTTTAGCATTCCAGTCCCCTATAATGAAAAGGACATCTTTTTGGGGTGTTAGTTCTAAAGGTCTTGTAGGTCTTCATAAAATCGTTCAACTTCACTTTTTCAGCATTACTGGTTGAGGCATAGACTTGAATAACTGTGATATTGAATGATTTGCCCTGGAGATGAACAGAGATCATTCTGTTGTTTTTGAAATTGCATCCAAGTACTGCATTTCAGACTCTCTTGTTGACCTTGATGGCTACTCCACTTCTTCTGAAGGATTCCTGGCCACAGTAGTAGATATAATGGTCATCCTAGTTAAATTCACCCATTCCAGTCCATTTTAGTTTGCTCATTCCTAGAATGTCGATGTTCACCCTTGCCATCTCTTGTTTGACCACTTCCAATTTGCCTTGATTCATAGACCTGACATTCCAGGTTCCTATGCAATATTGCTCTTTACAGCATCGGATCTTGCTTCTATCACCAGTCCCATCCACAACTGGGTATTGTTTTTGCTTCAGCTCCATACCTTCATTCTTTCTGGAGTTATTTCTCCACTGGTCTCCAGTAGCATATTGGGCACCTAATGACCTGGGGAGTTCCTCTTTCAGTACCCTATCATTTTGCCTTTTCATACTGTTCATGGGGTTCTCAAGGCAAGAATACTGAAGTGGCTTGCCATTTCCTTCTCCAGTGGACTACATTCTGTCAGCCCTCTCCACCATGCCCACCCGTCTTGGATTGCCCCGCAGGCATGGCTTGGTTTCATTGAGTTAGACAAGGCTGTGGTCCTAGTGTGATTAGATTGAGTAGTTTTCTGTGAGTATGGCTTTAGTGTGTATGCCTTCTGATGCCCTCTTGCAACACAAACAATCTTACTTGGGTTTCTCTTACCTTGGGTGTAGGGTATCTCTTCACGGCTGCTCCAGCAAAGCACAGCCACTTACCGCCTCTGTTCCTGACCTTCAACTTGGGATAGCTCCTCTAGGCCCTCCAGCACCTGTGCAGCTACAGCTCCTCGGGTGGCTCCTCCCCCTGCCACCCCTGGCCTCAGGCTCAGGGAGGCTCCTCATGGTCACCGCCCCTGACCTCGGAAGTGGGGTGTCTCCTCCCAGCCTCCCTGACCTCAGATGCGGGATAGCTCCTCCCGGCCACCACCCCTGACCTCGGACACAGGGTAGCTCCTCTCGGCCGTTCCTGCGCCATCGCAGCCTAGCACTCTAGGCCGCTGCCCCTGACCTTGGACGTGTGCCAGCCAGCATCAAAAGACATTCTTCATGCTTCAAGTTTATTGGCCAAGGGAGTGCTTCTCAAACTGTAGTTCCGGAATCCTAGAAAGTCCTCAAGACCCATTCAGGGGATCTGTAATGACAAAACTATTTTAATAACTCTAAAATACTATGTTCCTTTCTCTCTCATTCTCTCATGAGTGATCAGTACTGTTTTGCAGAATCAACATGAAGTGTGATGACATAACAAATTAAGTGCAATAGCAGATGGGAGAATTCAACTATGTTCTATTAAGCCATCAGAGAGATTTGCACAAACGCTAACTTTCCAGGTTAATTTTTTAATGAAAAATGTAGTTACTTTTCATTTTAAAAATGTTATTTATTCTAAGTCAGTTTACATCTACTCAACACATAATGGGTTTATTATTATTCTCAAATGAAAATTTTCTCAATTTAAATTTTTAACATGGACTCCAGAAATAGATATGTAACACACAAACCATAGATGTTTAACACACATAACACACACTTTGGGATCCTCATAAAGGGGTCTTGAGGTCAAATTGTTAAGATCTACTGGAACAAGCTCCTAAGCTATCCATTCCTACAGGACTAATTTTATCTGTGGTTTGGATTTTTGAGTACTGGCTTAAGAAAAGGCAATTCTATTTGTGATTTCAATTAGGAAGCAGCTGAGTTAACATTTATGAATATAAGCATAATTGCAGAACACCCAAAGAAGTCTTTTTCTACCAGTTGCTGATTCGCTCTGCCCATCTTGAGCTCCAGGACCTTCACTGCAATGTACCCTTTGGGACTTATCTGTTAGCTATCAAGCTATAGAAACACTTGAGAAGTTTTCAGATCTGGGACTTTAAAATAATAACCAAAGTTTTGATTAGAAATGGTTCAGCCAGTAGTATGGTATGAAAACTGGAAACAGCTTTCTTATCATTGTAATAAGCCAAATTACACATATCAAAAATACAAATCATATGCAGTGGAGTTCTGCCAATGACTGGAATCCTTTCTCACTAGAAACTAGAGAATGCTTAGAAGGGAGGACAATGCGATGGTGAACAGTTCAGGCCTTAGTGTCAGGCAGAGCTGGGTTTGACTATCATGTTCCACACTCGTCAACATCATGGCCTGGGAAATGTTAGTTAATTTTAATTTTAATTATTTCTGTAAGGCTTTGTTTCCTCATCCATAGGGTGAGAAATACTTGTAATAAGAATTTCATTTCACTGAGTGATTTGGAAATTAAATGAGACACATTCATACACATGATTTCATTTAACCCTCACAGCAACTTTAGGATATAAATGCTCTTATTTTTTTCATTTGACAGTCATGGAAACTGATATTTAGAAAAGTCAAATAATTTTCCAGAGATGATAATTATCAGTGGCAAAGCAAGGATTTGCTTTTGCCTGCCCTAACTATAAACAGTCATATTATTGTGTTTTTTTAACCACAAAAATTAGAAAATTGCAAGCTTCTCTTTCTTTTGTCCACAATCTTTAGCCCAATAGCTACCTTTGTGTGAAATACACACAAGCCAGAGTTTTTGTAAGGCAGGGCAAGAACACTTGAGTGAGGTCAGTATAGGAGAGAAAGGGAAGAGGTATTTTACAATTGCCCAAAATATGGGAATCAACAGTCCCTCTTTTGTACACAGATATTCTACACATTCTCTTTAATATGTTCTGGAATAGGTTTGAGTCTTTGTGACAGATTCAAGTAAATATTGGTTTATATACTAAGTGATAAATGATCTCAAGAAAGAAAAAAATGACCGCCCCATAAAAAGCTCTCACTGAAACATTCTATCTGAAAGGGCTTGAAGCAGTGCAGGCTCACTCTTGATACACTGCCAGGTCAACAGGCTGAGGACCGGATACCCTAGAGCTAAAATTTTCTGGGCCTTACTATTGTAATGCTGATACAGAGTAGCTGTGAGTGTTTCCCAGGTCTTGCTTTTTCAGAAGCAATTCTATTTGGAGGAACGTAATTCCATTTATATTCCAGACAAGTTAAAAAAATAATGCTTTAAAAAAAAAAGCTTATGGTAAATTCAGAATAATAGATGAGGTGTTACACAGTCAACAGCTTATGAATCTATTTACATTTGGGGCTGTATACAGCGAGGGACCTTTTCCATTTCCAACTGGCAATCTAAAATTATAAATAAATTTTTTACATTTAATCTCTGCGGCTCCCGCTTTTCTCTTAGCTGGATAACAGGAATTGCTTACAACTCATATCATCTATTTCCTGGAGGTGTCTTCCCCTGTCTCCCTCCCCCAGTATTTCAGTTATAAATGTGACAGCTGCATGAATTAGTGTTGAACCTGACTAGGTCATGCTTTAGACTTGAAGCAAGAACTCAGAAATTAATTGAGGCCATAACCCATGAGTCAGACTCTTCTTCAGCTTAGCAAACTATAATTTTTATTTTATTCTTCCACTGAGATAGAGATGAGAAATCACAGCTGTCCATGAAAAGTTGGTAGTTGATGTTTCCCTTGATATTACTGCCTAGATCGATATTAGGAGCTGTCTCTTTCTGACCTGGGTTTCTTCTGCTTTTGAATTCAAAAGCAGAGACATTACTTTGCCGACTAAGGTCCATCTAGTCAAGGCTATGGTTTTTCCTGTGGTCATGTATGGATGTGAGAGTTGGACTGTGAAGAAGGCTGAGTGCTGAAGAATTGATGCTTTTGAACTGTGGTGTTGGAGAAGACTCTTGAGAGTCCCCTGGACTGCAAGGAGATCCAACCAGTCCATTCTGGAAGGAGATCAGCCCTGGGATTTCTTTGGAAGGAATGATGCTAAAGCTGAAACTCCAGTGCTCTGGCCACCTCATGTGAAGAGTTGACTCATTGGAAAAGACTCTGATGCTGGGAGGGATTGGGGGCAGGAGGAGAAGGGGATGACCGAGGATGAGATGGCTGGATGGCATCATGGACTCGATGGACGTGAGTCTGAGTGAACTCCGGGAGCTAGTGATGGACAGGGAGGCCTGGCGTGCTGTGATTCATAGGGTCGCAAAGAGTCAGACACGACTGAGCGACTGAACTGAACTGAAGTTAATCACGGGTCACAAGAGGCCAACTGCAATAAGCTGCAACTTCAGTTTTCCATCTTGTATTCAGACAGCATAGTTCAGGGCTGTGGAAATGACAGGCTTATGCTCTGTATTTCTGCAACACCTTTCAACCATTAATAGGAAATAACCCTCTATTTCTCTTCAGTTTCACCTTTTAGAGGAAAGAGAAATGAGACATCATGGTTTTCCTAAGATTAGGTTTTAGCTTATGACTTCACACTTTCTAGTTCATTTGCACAAAATTTTTCCAGAGAAGAAATAATTATCAAGACGTGTTACTTATTTGAAGTCAAATGTTCCCTAAGAACAAAACAACAACAAAAGGTGCACAATGTTGTAAGTAGAATTCATTCATGTGACGCCTTTTGGTACCCGGACTATTTGACACAATGAAAAAGTACATGCTTGATCCTGTAGGATTCCTTTGAATAATCACTTCTACTGCACACTAAATGCCACATAAAAATGAGAATGTCAGCATGCTCATTCCCACTTTACTTGTCCCAGTCCATTCTTCTGACATTGTCTTACCCTTGACATCGCACAGTTTCTAACCCTCCTATTTTCACTCACACCTCACTTCTCAGAATTGACCCTCAACACCATCTTCCCAGGTTCAAGCTTGCTGCCCCCATGAAGATGTTTTTAGTTTTTATTCTTCCTCTAGCAGTGCTTGTCATCTTGAATAAATCTTAATAAATGTGTCCTCCTTTCAACATTCCATTTTTTCAAAATTAATTTTACTGCAACCAAAACAGTAGAATTAACAATATATAATAAACTATTATACATACACACACTTTAAGTTATAAGAAATAAAATTTATTTAGGCAGATAGTGTTAAACAAAACTGAACTTACATGTACTAGTAACATAGCTCAACATCGTTAATTTGGTATGTGTGACACATTTTCTTGTTTTCCTGTGTTTTACTTAATCATCATAACCTAAACTCCCTTATAAGACACTTGCTGATATTTAACTTTACTTCTTAGAAGAAGGAAAGAGAAAGAAAAGGAAATAAAGACCAAACATAAACATATAAAAAAAGTGTCTTCTGAGATTTTGGGGCTCCAAAATCACTGCAGATGGTGATTGCAGCCACGAAATTAAAAGACGCTTACTCCTTGGAAGAAAAGTTATGACCAACCTAGATAGCATATTCAAAATCAGAGACATTACTTTGCCAACTAAGGTCCATCTTGTCAAGGCTATGGTTTTTCCTGTGGTCATGTATGGATGTGGGAGTTGAACTGTGAAGAAGGCTGAGCGCGGAAGAATTGATGCTTTGGAACTGTGGTGTTGGAGAAGACTCTTGAGAGACCCTTGGACTGCAAGAAGGTCCAACCAGTCCATTCTGAAGGAGATCAACCCTGGGATTTCTTTGGAAGGAATGATGCTAAAGCTGAAACTCCAGTACTTTGGCCACCTCATGGGAAGAGTTGACTCATTGGAAAAGACTCTAATCCTGGGAGGGACTTGGGGCAGGAGGAGAAGGGGGACAACAGAGGATGAGATGGCTGGATGGCATCACTGATTCAATGGACATGAGTTTGAGTGAACTCCAGGAGTTGGTGATGGACAGGGAGGCCTGGTGTGCTGCGATTCATGGGGTTGCAGAGTCAGACACGAGTGAGTGACTGAACTGAACTGAGCTAAAACTCCTCTGGGGTTCCCAAATAGTAAAAAAAAAAAAAAACAATCAAAGGTTTAGTTTACAAATTCAGAGGTATCAGGATAACTGCTGTCTGGTTTTGTTACTGAAATTTTAACTCTACCATGACCACTAGTATTTATTTCTAATCCACATTTTGTCAGGCACTGTTTTCTGATGTGTGGAAACATAGAGCCAATTGGGAAATTTTCCCAACTTCTCTCACCTCCTATCGGATCTTGGAAACTCACAGCAGCAACTTTGGGTTTTATTTCTGCTAAGAGCCATGGTGCTTTCCACCTCAAGCAAAGGCAATTCTTTCTCAGGACTGACAGCTAACAGTTGGTAGAGACCACACTCTCAAAAATCAAGCTCTATCACCTCTCATTAATAGAAAAGGTTTTAGAAAAGTACAAACATGGGTTCAAATTTCAGACCTGATCATTATTATATGATATGGAAACCATTTCTTCATCTGTAAAAACATTTCTTCACGTGCCTGTCATATTTACTATATGCCAAAAATAAAATACTCTCAGTGACTAAAGGAAGGACCAAGCACACTGTCATAATGCTTTCAATGTCTTCAGCATCTAGATTTTTAGGCCAGTACATCATTCTTCTATAGGAACAGAAAAATCACTTCATTTTAGAGACAATTGAGCACTTTCCACCACAATAAAGCCCCAAATTCAAGTGTATTAGAGTTTTCATCAGAATATTCTAAATGGACCAATGTAAATGGGAGTGTTTCTCCCTTTCATCAACAGATCCCTCACTTATCTTGCATTTTTATTAAATTAGAGAAGCACCACTTTTATCTTCTTTACAGCCAGGACGGAAAGTTTAGTAATCCCATCAAAATTACTCCAGGACGGGTTTCCCGCACTTCCAACTCACTCTTCATGGGTTTAACTGATCCAAGATCAAAGGCTCAATACAAATTATAATTTTTTTCAGTGCTAAGTAATCCAAGGAAGGTTTTTTCCTAAACACATGATAAATCTGATCGTAATGCTGTCTCTCTGGAATCAATCTGACAGTAACCAAAAACAGACAGAGAGGGAACCAGATTGCACAAGGGAAAGAAACATGAGCAAACCTTCATACGTCTTGGTTTCTGAAAAGCTGCCATAAAGCAAGATGAATGAGTCAGAGTCTTAATAATCTAGCTCACATTTCCATCTATAATGACTTGACTATATCTGATAATCTCTTTTATTAGAAAAGAGAAGCTATTTGTATAAGATGTCCTATTTTTTTCTCCAAGTCATTAAATATAAATAGAATAATGACAGCAAATGCTTCTGGAATTAGGTTTCCATGTGTGTTTGGGTTAAATAAACAATTCACTGCTGAAAGCGAGTCATCCCCTTTCCTTTAATATCTTTAATATTTTGCACCTAAATTCCATAGCTATCCATAGAGGAGGTCATGTTACAAAGAAAACACTTTTTTCTTCTAGTTTTATTGAGATATAATTTATATCCAGAACTGTATAAAGTGTATGGCATAATGATTTGATTCACATGAATCATGAGGTAATCACCACAATAAGTTTAGTGAACATCCACCATGTCAGATAGATACAAAATTAAAGAAATATTCAGTGTTCTTGCTGTGTGAAGAGGCGTACAGCACAAAGTAACAAATGGTTCCTGGTGGGAACTGGTGCTCCTCAAAGTCTTTCAGAGTATCTAACACAGATCCTTATGGTGAGTAGCTGCTCAATAAATAAATGTAAATGGCATTAGAAAATGATCTGGCCCCCAATACTGTATGGCCACATTGCGAATTTTTATTTAGAAAACTCCAGAACTTTTTAAAATTACTTTGACACCTTTTAAGACGAAACAGAAGAGCCAGTTTTCTATTTCTATTAGTAGGGGCACTTAAACTCACTCAAACAACATTTAAAAAAGGATTTCAGTTTCTACACTGGGTTCAGATTTAAAAGTCTGCTACGCATAGATTCTTCTGATTTTCATATTCAGATAACATTTTGGGGGAACAAAGCAACTCTAAGTAAATGTAAAACAAAGAATACTCTTTATGTAACAATTTTTCTATAAAAATTATAGGATAATTAAGCTAAATACATGAAATAGCTTAAAATAATGGAGATCAAGGCAAAATGTGAAAAGCATTATAAAGACATATGAACTTTTCCATCAAGGTATTTGAAATCTTAATAAGAAAATAAGATGTGAAAAACACATATCCCAGAAATAAAATGTAAACTGCATATCCTAGACAGTTTCATCTATTTCTGGTGACATCAATAAGGCTATATGGGCCCTTCCTAAAGTTTATTTACACGTATAATAGAAAAACCTGCTAAGAAATGAAAATGATTCATCACTTTAAGATTGGCAACCATGGAACTTCTATATAAACATAGAGGATTAAGCACATTAATTGCAATTAAACACATTCATAAGTACATTCATTGGGATCCCTCCCACTAATAAAAAAGTAACAGGATTTTGTTTAAAGATATGAACCCCAAAATTTAGGGAAAACAGAAGGCAAACCTACAATAATAAAATTATGAAAGATGAAAACAGATCTGAAAAAAAATGAAACCCTGAATCCTAAAATAACAATGAGGAGTGCTACAATATAGCCTAACTTACAATTCAAAACTTCCCCCAAATTTTAGGAACTGTGGGCAAAGCAAAGTGGAGAGAAAATTACTAAAATGAGAGGATTTTAAAATCTGCTTGGAGAAGTTAGAGCCACAAATTCTTTCTCCACTCTGATCAGCCATATGACTATACCACCATCATGCTCACGAACACCTTAGAGGGATTTTTCTTTCCTTCTCTTCTTCTTTCTTTCTTGTTTCCTAAGAGGTTAGAAAATAGGGTCTCTGAATTACAGACAATAACAGAGAAAATTACCAAATGGATGTAAAGTGGATTTTGAGCTTCCTGTCCTCTTACCCCAAATTGGCTGCAGATGTTGGCAACAAGGTCTTTACCTTCCAAACATAAACTGGAAACGACCTAAGACAAAATAACAGAGAACTCCTCTCAAGTGGTGCTAGAGTTAAAAGAACCCACTTGCCAGTGCAGGAGACATTAGAGACATAGATTGATCCCTGGATCCAGAACCTCCTGGAGGAGAGCGTGGCAGCTCATTCAGGTATTCTTGCCTGGAGAATCCCATGGACAGAGGAGCCTAGCAGGCTGCAGTTCATAGGGTCAAAAAGGGTTAGACATAACTGAAGCAACTTAGCATACACCTCTGTATTACATCTCAGGTTAACAACAAGCACCAAAAAAACAGTCAATAGCAGCCTACCACTTGGGAAGGGCCAAGAGTATGGACACAAACCCAGGAAAACCTAAAACAGGATAAAACAAAAGAAATTGAGAAAAAGCAACTCGATGATAAGAATAAGATAATCATAGAGAAGTTCAAATCAGGCTACACACAAGAGAGACCACTGTAACAGTGAAACTCAAACAATTAAAATCCTATCTGAACTAAATACCCCACAGGAATGGCCACTGCCCAATATGAGAATTACTATCTCAGACTGCTCCTCTATATACCATGTCAGCATTCAGTGAGACATTATGAGACACACTAAAGCCAAGGAAAAGCAACCCCCTGGCAAAAGGCAAATCAATCAAGCAAGACTCAGTGATGAACTAGATTATGTATCTATCTACTTTTGTTGTTCTTCAGTCACCAAGTAATGTCTGACAATTTGAAACTCCATGGACTGCAGCATGCCAGGCTTCCCTGTCCCTCACCAACTCTCAGAGTTTACTCAAACTCATGCCCATTGAGTTGGTGATGCCATCCAACAATCTCATCCTCTATTGTCCCCTTCTCCTTCTGCCTGCAATCTTTCCCTGCACCAGGGTCTTTTCAAATGAGTCAGTTCTTCACATCAGGTGGCCAAAGTATTGGAGTTTCAGCTTCAGCATCAGTCCTTCAAATGAATATTCAGGATTGATTTCCTTTAGGATGAACTGGTTGGATCTCCTTGCAGTCCAAGGGACTCTCAAGAATCTTCTCCATCACCACATTTCAAAAACATCAATTCTTCGGCGCTTAGTTTCTTTATAGTCTAACTCTCACATCCGTACATGACTACTGGAAAAACTATATCTTTGAATAGGTGGACCTTGGTTGACAAGGTAATGTCTCTGCTTTTTAATATGCTATCTAGGTTGGTCATAACTTTCTTTCCAAGGAGTAAGTGTCTTTTAATTTTACAGCTTCAATCACCATCTGCAGTGATTTCTGAGCTCAAGAAAATGAAGTCTGTCACTGTTTACACTGTTTCCCCATCTATTTGCCATGAAGTGATGGGACCAGATGCCATGGTTTTAGTTTTCTGAATGTTGAGCTTTAAGCCAACTTTTTCACTCTCCTCTTTCCTTTTCATCAAGAGGCTCTTTAGTTCTTCTTCACTTTCTGCCATAAGGGTGGTGTCATCTGCATACCTGAGGTTATCCATATTTCTCCAGGCAATTTTGATTCCAGCTTGTGCTTCTTCCAGCCCAGTGTTTCTCATGATGTACTCTGCATATAAGTTAAATAAGCAGGGTGACAATATACAGCCTTGACATACTTCTTTTCCAATTTGGAACCAGTCTGTTGTTCTATGTCCAGTTCTAACTGTTGCTTCCTGACCTGCATACAGGTTTTTCAAGAGGCAGGTCAAGTGTTCTGGTATCCCCATCTCTTTCAGAATTTTCCAGAGTTTGTTGTGGTCACACAGTCAAAGTTTTTGGAATAGTTGGTAAAGCAGAAATAGATGTTTTTCTGGAACTCTCTTGTTTTTTTTTAACAATCCAATGGATGTTGGTAATTTGATCTCTGGTTCCTCCTCCTTTTCTATATCCAGCTTGAACATCAGGAAGTTCACAGTTCACATGTTATTCAAGCCTTGCTTAGAGAATTTTGAGCACTCCTTTTGTAGTTTTTGAGATGAGTGCAATTGTGCAGTAGCTTGACCATTCTTTGACATTGTCTTTCTTTGGGATTGGAATGAAAACTGACCTTTTCAAGTCCTATGGCCACTGCTGAGTTTTCCAAATTTGTTGGCATATTGAGTGCAACACTTTCACAACATCATCTTTCAGGATTTGAAATAGTTTAACTGGAATTCCATCACCTCTACTAGCTTTGTTTGTAGGGATGCTTCCTAAGGCCCCCTTGACTTCACATTCCAGGATGTCTGACTATAGGTGAGTGATCATACCATTGTGATTATCTAGGTCATGAAGATCTTTTCTGTATAGTTCTTCTGTGTATTCTTGCCACCTCGTCTTAATATCTTCTGCTTCTGTTAGGTGTATACCATTTTTGTCCTTTATTGTGCCCATTTTTGCATGAAATGTTCCCTTGGTATCTCTAATTTTCTTGAAGAGGTCTCTAGTCTTTCCCATTCTGCTGTTTTCATCTATTTCTTTGCATTGATCACTGAGAAAGGCTTTCTTTTCTCTCCTTGCTATTCTTTGGAACTCTGCATTCAAATGGGCATGTCTTTTCGTTTCTCTTTTGCTTTCCGCTTCTCTTTTCATAGCTATTTGTAAGGCATCCTCAGTCAGCCATTTTGCTTTTTGCATTTCTTTTTATTGGTGATGGTCTTGATCCCTGTCTCCTGTACAATGTCATGAACCTCTGATCCCAGTACCTGGTGGCTCAGATGGTAAAGTGTCTGCCTACCATCCAGGAGACCCAGGTTCAATCCCTGGGTCAGGAAGATCTTCTGGAGAAGGAAATGGCAACCCATTCCACTATTCTTGCCTGGAAAATCCCATGGATGGAGGAGCTTGGTAGGCTACAGTCCATGGGGTCTCAAAGAGTCAGACAGTACTGAGCGACTTTATTTCACTTCTCTTGATAATTCTTCAGGCACTCTGTCTATCAGATCTAATCCCTTGAATCAATTTCTCACTTCCACTGTATAATCATAAGATATCTGATTTAGGTCATAGTTGAATGGTCTGGTGGTTTTCCCTACTTTCTTCAATTTATGTCTGAATTTGGAGTTTCAAACTCAAACTTAAATTTTTGGAGTTTGCCCAAGTTCATGGCTATTGAATTGGTGATGTCATCCAACTATCTCATCCTCTGATGCCCTCTTCTTCTTCTGCCTTCAATCTTTCCCATCATCAAGGTATTTTCCAATGAGCTGATTCTTCGCATCAGATGGCCAAAGTATTGGAGCTTCGGCTTTAGCATCAGTCCTTCCAATGAATATTTGGGGTTGATTTCCTTTAGGATTTGCTGGTTTGATCTTCCTGCTCAAAAGGGCTACTCTGGTGACTTAGGTGATGAAGAACCTATCTATTAGAGCCGGAATTTAAAATAACTGTGATCAATATGTTATCAGATGGGAGAAGCAGGCAATATGCTTGAGCTGATGGGAAAATTCAGCATGGACAGATGGGGAACAAGAAGGGTAAGAAAGAATCAAAAACTGCCAGGGAAAGAACTCACGGCTACAGAGATGGAGCATGATTGAAACTGGCCTGCATCCGGTCCCATCACTCCATGGGAAATAGATGGGGAAACAGTGGAAACAGTGTCAGACTTTATTTTTTTGGACTCCAAAATCACTGCAGATGGTGATTGCAACCATGAAATTAAAGGACGCTTACTCCTTGGAAAAAAGTTGTGACCAACCTAGATAGCATATTCAAAAGCAAAGACATTACTTTGCGGACTAAGGTCCATCTAGTCAAGGCTATGGTTTTTCCTGTGGTCATGTATGGATGTGAGAGTTGGACTGTGAAGAAGGCTGAGCGCTGAAGAATTGATGATTTTGAACTGTGGTGTTGGATAAGACTCTTGAGAGTCCCTTGGACTGCAAAGAGATCTAGCCAGTCCATTCTGAAGGAGATCAGCCCTGGGATTTCTTTGGAAGGAATGATGCTAAAGCTGAAACTCCAATACTTTGGCCACCTCATGTGAAGAGTTGACTCATTGGAAAAGACTCTGATGCTGGGAGGGATTGGGGGCAGGAGGAGAAGGGGACGACAGAGGATGAGATGGCTGGATGGCATCACTGACTCAATGGATGTGAGTGTGAGTGAACTCCGGGAGTTGGTGATGGACAGCAGGCCTGGCATGCTGCAATTCATGGGGTCGCCAAAAGTCGGACACGACTGAGTGACTGAACTGAACTGAACCAAGAATGATAACTAGATCTCAACCAAACTATAAAACATACACTCACACACACACACAGAAGAAAAGAGGAAGCAGAAGAGAATATCAAAGAATTTTAGGACACTCAAAGAGTCTAACTGTAATGTTACACTGTAATGTACATAACTGTAATTCCAGAAGAAGACAGAGTAAGACAAGTATTGAAGAAATATTTATAGAGATAATGGTTGAAAATTCTCCAAAAGATTAAACATATTAAACTATAGGTCCCAGAAGATCAGAAAAGCAGAGAAAATATTTTAAAATTGATATTAAAATTGTGTATGTATATATATGTGTGCATATATATATATATATATATATATATATACCAATGGCAACTCACTCCAGTATTCTTGCCTGGAAAATCTCATGGACAGAGGGAACCTGGTGGACTAAAGTCCATGGGATTGCAAAAGTTGGACATGACTTAGCAACTAAACCACCACCACCAGACATGTTACTTAAAATGCTGAGCACAAAAGATACAGAGGAAAATTTTGAAGCCATCTAGAGAAAAGGCTATACTGCATCAGGAAGAAAAAGGTAAGAAGTATACCAAATGTTGGGCTTCCCACGTGGTATTGGTGGTAGAGAACCTGCTGCCAGTGCAGGAGAGATTGAGAGATATGGGTTTGATCCCTGGGTCAGGAGGATCCCCTGGAGGAGGGCTAGGCGACCCACTCCAGGATTCTTGCCTGGAGAATACCATGAATAGACGAGCCTAGCAGGCTGCAGTCCATAGGGTCACACAGAGTCAGACATGACTAAAGTGACTTAAGACAGCATGCATACTAAATATTTTGCCAGAAATTGCATGCCAGAAAAAAACCTCATGACATTTTTAAGTGCTGAAAGAAAAATTGTCAAGCCCATACCTCATGAAAATATTATTCAAAAATAACAGAAAATAATGTTTTCAAACAAATAAAAGCTAAAGGAATTCATTAAGAGCAGATCTGAACTACAAGAAATTTTAAAGGAAATTATTCAGGAGAAAGGATCATGTATGACACAAGGTAGAAATGTAAATCTACACAAAAAAAGTGAAGATCTCTGGAAATAGTTAAAATAAAGATAAATAAAAAACACTTATTTTTCATTTTTCTATCCTTCTAAAATATGATTCCCTGGATAAAGTAAAAATAAGCAGCATACTGTAGGTTTCAGGCAGACGAAAATTAAAATATATTATTACAACAATAGCACAAAAGATGACTAGGTAATAACATGAGTGTATTCTCATAAGTTCTTATACTACATGCAAAGTAGAATACTAATACATGAAGGGAAATTTAACTAAAGATATACATTATAAACTCAAAGAGAAGCATTAAAATAAATTAAAATGAGGTGTAGAAAATTAACTCAATAAGAGATGAAATATAATCTTAAAAGTATTCAATTCAAATGAAACCCAAAACAGAAGAAAAAAGAACAAAAATAGATGAAAAATGGTAGATATGAATGAGTCTATAATGGTATCTGGTCTATACATAAAAATTAAAGTCAGACATTGTCAGATGATATAAAAATGATGTCTATAAAGAACCTATTTTTAAATATCTTTACTCAAATATTTAAGATTCTAAATTAAAATATTCAAAAAGTATAGCCTTCACAATTTTCAAAAGAAAGCCAGGGTACCAATGTTATATAAGTTATATATAATATATATAGCTATAGCTATATATTAAAAATATATGTAGTTATTTAATTATATAAGTCAGAGTAATTATACTATATTAATTTTAGAAAATGTATATTTTGGGACAAAGAAGGGACTAGATCTGATAGACAGAGTGCCTGATGAACTATGGACAAAGGTCCGTGACATTGTACAGGAGACAGGGATCAAGACCATCCCCATGGAAAAGAAATGCAAAAAAGCAAAATGGCTGTCTGGGGAGGCCTTACAAATAGCTGTGAAAAGAAGAGAAGTGAAAGGCAAAGGAGAAAAGGAAAGATATAACCATCTGAATGCAGAGTTCCAAAGAATAGCAAAGAGAGGTAAGAGAGCCTTCTTCAGCGATCAAGGCAAAGAAACAGAGGAAAAGAACAGAATGGGAAAGGCTAGAGATCGCTTCAAGAAAATTAGAGATAGCAACGGAACATTTCATGCAAAGATGGGCTCCATAAAGGACAGAAATGGCATGGACCTAACAGAAGCAGAAGATATTAAGAGGTGGCAAGAATACACAGAAAAAACTGTACAAAAAGATCTTCATGACCCAGATAATCATGATGGTGTGATCACTCACCTAGAGCCAGACATCCTGGAATGTGAAGTCAAGTGGGCCTTAGGAAGCATCACTATGAATAAAGCTAATGGAGGTGATGGAATTCCAGTCGAGCTATTTCAAATCCTGAAAGATGATGCTGTGAAAGTGCTGCACTCAATATGCCAGCAAATTTGGAAAACTCAGCAGCGGCCACAGAACTGGAAAAAGGTCCGTTTTCATTCCAATCCCAAAGAAAGCCAATGCCAAAGAATGCTCAAACTACCGCACAATTGCACTCATCTCACATGCTAGTAAAGTAATGCTCAAAATTCTCCAAGCCAGGCTTCAGTAATACATGAATCATGAACTTCCAGATGTTCAAGCTGGTTTTAGAAAAGGCAGAGGAACCAGAGATCAAATGACTGCATCCACTGAATCATCGAAAAAGCAAGAGAATTCCAGAAAAACATCTGTTTCTGCTTTATTGACTATGCCAAAGCCTTTGACTGTGTGGAAAATTCTAAAAGAGATGAGAATACCAGACCACCTAAACTGCCTCTTGAGAAATCTGTATGCAGGTCAGGAAGCAACAGTTAGAACTGGACCTGGAACAATAGATTGGTTCCAAATAAGGAAAGGAGTATGTCAAGGCTTTATATTGTCACCCTGCTTATTTAACTAATAAGCAGAGTACATCATGAGAATTGCTGGGCTGGATGAAGCACAAGCTGGAATCAAGATTGCTGGGAGAAATATCAATAATTTCAGATATGCGGATGACACCACCCTTATGACAAAAAGTGAAGAACTAAAGAGCCTCTTGATGAAAGTGAAAGAGGAGAGTGAAAATGTTGGCTTAAAGCTCAACATTCAGAAAACTAAGATCATGGCATCTGGTCCCATCACTTCATGGCTAATATATGGGGAAACAGTGGAGACAGTGAAAGACTTTATTGGGGAGGGGGCTGCAGATCGTGACGGCAGCCATGAAATTAAAAGACACTTGTTCCTTGAAAGAAAAGCTATAACTAACCTAGGCAGCATATTAAAAAGCAGAGACATTACTTTGCCAACAAAGTCCGTCTAGTCAAGGCTATAGTTTTTCCAGTACTCATGTATGGATGTGAGAGTTGTACTATAAAGAATGCTGAGTGCAGAAGAATTGATGCTTTTGAACTTTGGTGTTGGAGAAGACTCTTGAGAGTCCCTTGAACTGCATGGAGATCCAATGAGTCCAACCTAAAGGGTATCAGTCCTGAGTGTTCATTAGAAGGATGATGTTGAAGCTGAAACTCCAATAATTTGGCCACCTGATGCAGAGCTGACTCATTTGAAAAGACCCTGATTTGGGGAAATATTGAAGGTGGGAGGAGAAGAGGATGACAGAGGATGAGATGGTTGGATGGCATCATCAATTCAATGGACATGAGTTTGGGTAAACTCCAGGAGTTGGTGATGGACTGGGAGGCAGTCCATGGGTTGCAAAGAGTTGGACACAACAGAGCGACTGAACTGAACTGAATCAGACTGACCAGAAAAAGTATAAAGCACAAATTCTGTTTGCATTTGGTGACATTACATTTTTGTTTAATCTTACTTGAGTGATCTTCTGTTCCTTACAACAACATACCCTTAATTAGAAAAAGGATAGACACATAATACAACCAACTCTGGAAAGATATAAGCTCACAGGAATGTTAGACATCATGTTTAATTGAAACAATTTAGGAAGAATTTATATTCAGTTAACATTATTTCCTTTAAAGCAGCATTCAGTCTTCACTGGGAAAATGCACACATATGATTATATTTCTAAATAAAATTAGTTTTAAGTTTTTAAAAACTTGTTTTCTAGCACACTTTTAATTATTCTTCCTTAAGATAATGCTCCTAAGGGATTTAATTTTCTTAATGTCACTGAGGAATCATTGTCATTTTCACTGAAGGGTTGCACTCCTCTCATCATACTTCCTGGTTATAACTAAGACAGAAAAAGCCATTATCTTTATTTCATAAACTCTGCAGACAATTAATTTTATACATAAAAATGGGTTTCCTTTTTGCTTAATTTAAATTGTATGTGTTCTTTTCAAAATTTTCTCATTTTAATTCTATCAACAATGAGAAATTACTATGGCACTTGAAATATAAATTGATTCCCAAACTAATGTAACACAAAAAGAAAGAGGTAACAAGTTATGACAAACCTAGATAGCATATTAAAAAGCAGAGACATTACTTTGCCAACAAAGGTCCATCTAGTCAAGGCTATCGTTTTTCCTGTGGTCATGTGTGGATGTGAGAGTTGGACTGTGAAGAAAGCTGAGCACAGAAGAGTTGATGCTTTTGAACTGTGGTGTTGGAGAAGACACTTGAGAGTCCCTTGGACTGCAAGGAGATCCAACCAGTCCATTCTAAAGGAGATCAGTCCTGGGTGTTCACTGGAAGGACTGATGGTAAAGCTGAAACTCCAATACTTTGGCCATCTGATGCAAAGAGCTGACTCATTGGAAAAGACAGATGCTGGCAGAAATTGGGGGCAGGAGGAGAAGGGGACGACAGAAGATGAGATGGCTGGATGGCATCACCGACTTGATGGGAATGATTTTGAGTAAACTCCGAGAGTCGGTGATGGATAGAGAGGCCTGGCAAGCTGCAATTTATGGGGTTGCAAAGAGCTGGACTCGACTGAGTGACTGAACTGAACTGAACTGAATGTATAAGCCACCATCTTGAGAGTGCAGCACAGAATTAGTAAATGCGTAAATTGAACTTAAAAGTATAATTTCTTTTCTAAAGATGATTACTAATTTAAGGAAAGCTTCATGTCTGTTGATAGCCCTCAGGCAATTAAAGTATTAACTGATCTTTGTCTCTAATGTCAAAAGTAAGGATAGTTCAATGCAGATACAGTTGTGATAGGCAAACACATTTTAACTTAATAAAATGAAAACTACTGGAACTGTTATTTAAAATATCTGAATAAGCATACCACTTGCTGAAAGGGCAGAAGGTAATGATATCCTATGAAAAGATATTAATGGATCAAATAAAATTTATAATTATCCTAAAGGCTTTGATTTTCATGAACATCTGAAATAAACAATTTCAAAGTAATATAAATAGTAAGAATCAACATAACATTAAAGTCTGTAAGTCTCACTTCTGTAATATTTCAAGTGATAAGCTTCTCAGCAGTTTTAAGTTTCAAAGATCATGACTGCTAGGAAGTATAACCAGAAAGAAATTTTGAGATCATCCAAAAGCCCTTAAATTGCAAAAATGCATTGTAATAATAAAAAACAAAAGGATTTTCTCCATTTTATCCAATTGTACACAGTTTCACCTCAACAAATACCCCCTTTTCAAATATTATAAACTATGTAATGTATGTGTTTAATTTGGAGAATTACAGTTTGTAAACTTACTTAACTGCTCTAGAAGAAGAAATACTAAATAAAGAAAAAGAAAATCATCTGATGTTTGGAAATGAGAGAGAAAGCTAAAATAATACTAATACTAATCACATACCATGTTGTGACTGTCATTATACCATGTTTTATCAAGGAATATGACCAAGTTTTTTTTTTTAAGTTTCTTCAATCTAGAGGTGTCATTCCAATTAACAAGACAAGAATGCTTCATGTAGACAAAATTAATGTGAAAGGTGGGAAAAGCTTTGTTTAGAGAACAGAGATAATTTCAGTAACTTTTGGAGAAAAAAATGCAAGGAAAAAACTTTCATGAAGAGATAAAACTGGAAGAATAGCTTATAATCTTTAAATCTTGACAAAAAATTTGAACAATATTCAGTCACTCAGTCGTGTCCGACTCTTTGCGACCCCATGAATCACAGCACGCCAGGCCTCCCTGTTCATCACCATCTCCCGGAGTTCACTCAGACTCACGTCCATCGAGTCCATGATGCCATCCAGCCATCTCATCCTCTGTTGTGCCTTTCTCCTCCTGCCCCCAATCCCTCCCAGCATCAGAGTCTTTTCCAATGAGTCAACTCTTCCCATGAGGTAGCCAAAGTACTGAAGTTTTAGCTTTAGCATCATTCCTTCCAAAGAAATCCCAGGGCTGATCTCCTTCAGAATGGACTGGTTGGATCTCCTTGCAGTCCAAGTGACTCTCCAGAGTCTTCTCCAACACCACAGTTCAAAAGCATCAATTCTTCAGCGCTCAGCCTTCTTCACAGTCCAACTCTCACATCCATACATGACCACAGGAAAAACAATAGCCTTGAGTAGACGGACCTTAGTCAGCAAAGTAATGTCTCTGCTTTCGAATATACTATCTAGGTTGGTCATAACTTTTCTTCCAAGGAGTAAGCGTCTTTTAATTTCGTGGCTGCAATCACCATCTGCAGTGATTTTGGAGCCCCAAAAAATAAAGTCTGATACTGTTTCCACTGTTTCCCCATCTATTTCCCATGAAGTGATAGCTAACATTTACTAATTCATTTTCTTTGTGTCAGACATTGTAATTAATCATCTCAATAATCCCATGAAGTAAAAACCATTTACTTTAATATGAATAAAGTCAGTCTTAGAGAGGTAGTGTAAGTTACCAAAGATACAGATAGTATTGCTGCTGGTGGTGCTACTAAGTCACTTCAGTCATGTCTGACTCTGTGTGACCCCATAGCCAGCAGCCTACCAGGCTGCCCTGTCCCTGGGATTCTCCCACTGGAGTGGGTCGCCATTTCCTTCTCCAATGTATGAAAGTGAAAAGGGAAAGGGAAGTCACTCAGTTGTGTCCGACTCTTCACGACCCCATGGACTGCAGCCCACCAGGTCCATGGGATTTTCCAGGCAAGAGTCCTGGAGTGGGGTGCCATCGCCTTCTCCCACAGATAGTATTACCAATTCCCAAATTTCTGACCCTAAATTGCATGTTCTTATCCATTGTACCATACCTCCAAATACCCACTAAAGCACCCAGTTAGGCAGAATAAGAAAATTGGTGAATCATACCTCTGTAGGTATTGGCATCTTGATTTTGTTGTTGTTTTGTTGCTAAGTCAAGTCCTACTCTTTCCTTGCCTGCATGGACTACGGCGTGCCAGGCTTCCCCCGTCCTTCACTATCTCCTGGAGTTTGATCAAACTCGTGTCCATTGAGTTGGTGAGGCTATCTAACCATCCTATTCTCTGCTGCCCCCTTCTTCTTTTTCCCTCAATCTTTCCCAGAATCAAGGTCTTTTCCAATCAGTCGGCTCTTCACATTAGGTGGCCAAAATACTGTACGTAACTATTGGAAAAATCACAGCTTTGACTCCATTGACCTTTGTCGGCTAAGTGATGTCTCTGCTTTTTAATATGCTGTCTGGGTTTATCATAGCTTTCCCTCCAAGGAGAAAGCATCCTTTAATTATATGGCTGTGGTCACTGTCCACAGTGGTTTTGGAGCCCAAGAAAATAAAATCTGTCACTTACCACTTTTTCCCATCTATTTTCCATGAAGTGATAGAACTGGATGCCATGATTTTATTTTTTTCATGTTGAGTTTCAAGCCAACTTTTTACTCTCTTCTTTCACTCTCATCAAGACATTCTTTAATTCCTTTTCTCTTTCTGCCTTTAGAATGGTATCATCTGCATATCTGAGGTTCTTGGTTTTACAAAGCTTTAGACAATTACAGCAAAATAAAGTTAACACAAGACTCCCTCCAAAAACAAATGCTGAGAAATCCTAGATAAATATACAAGAAAAAAAAAACTTACAGTCAACTACAATGAAAAAAATTAACAAGGCCCTTATGCCAGAACAAGAAAATTGAGTATATATGAAAGTACCCAGCATCTGAATATATGCAGATATGCTCAGTCATGTCTGACTCTCTGTGACCCCATGGACTGTAGGCCACCAGGCTCCACTGTCCATGGAATTCTCCAGGAAAGAATGCTGGAGTGGATTGGCCATGCCCTCCTCCAGGGAATCTTACTGACCCAGGGAATGAACTCAGCTCTCCAGCATCACATACAGGTTCTTTTCCATCTGAGCCAACAGGGAATACCTAAGAGATAGATTTTCTATACTCTAAACAATAGAGCCAGACATCCTGGAATGTGAAGTCAAGTGGGCTTTAGAAAGCATCACTATGAACAAAGGTAGTAGAAGTGATGGAATTCCAGTTGAGCAATTTCAAATCCTGAAAGATGATGCTGAGAAAGTGCTGCAATCAATATGCCAGCAAATTTGGAAAACTCAGCAGTGGCCACAGGACTGGAAAAAGGTCAGTTTTCATTCCAATCCCAAAGAAAAGCAATGCCAAAGAATGCTCAAACTACCACACAATTGCACTCATCTCACATGATAGCAAAGTAATGCTCAAAATTCTCCAAGCCAGGCTTCAGCAATACATGAACCGTGAACTTCCTGATGTTCAAGTTGGATTTAGAAAAGGCAGAGGAACCAGAGATCAAATGGCCAACATCTGCTCGATCATGGATAAAGCAAGAGAGTTCCAGAAAAACATCTATTTCTGCTTTATTGACTATGCCAAGGCCTTTGACTGGGTAGATCACAATAAACTGTGGAAAATCCTGAAAGAGATGGGAATACCAGACCACCTGATCTGCCTCTTGAGAAACCTGTATACAGTTCAGGAGGCAACAGTTAGAACTGGACATGGACCTACAGACTGATTCCAAATAGGAAAAGGAGGACATAGAGGCCATATAGTGTCACCCTGCATATTTAACTTCTATGCAGAGTACATCATGAGAAACGCTGGGCTGGAAGAAACAAACTGGAATCAAGATTGCTGGGAGAAATATCAGTAACCTCATATATGCAGATGACACCACCCTTATGGCAGAAAGTGAAGAACTAAAAAGCCTCTTGACGAAAGTGAAAGAACAGAGTAAAAAGTTGGCTTAAAGCTGGACATTCAGAAAACTAAAATCATGGCATCTGGTTCCATCACTTCATGGGAAATAGATGGGGAAACAGTGGAAACAGTGTCAGATTTTATTTTGGGGGGCTCCAAAATCACTGCAGATGGTGACTACAGCCATGAAATTAAAAGACGCTTACTCCTTGGAAGGAAAGTTATGACCAACCTAGATAGCATATTCAAAAGCAGACATTACTTTGCCGACTAAGGTCCATCTAGTCAAGGCTATGGTTTTTCCAGTGGTCATGTATGGATGTGAGAGTTGGGCTGTGAAGAAAGCTGAGTGCTGAAGAATTGATGCTTTTGAACTGTGGTGTTGGAGAAGACTCTGGAGAGTCACTTGGACTGCAAAGAGATCAAACCAGTCCATTCTAAAGGAGATCAGCCCTGGGATTTCTTTGGAAGGACTGATGCTAAAGCTGAAACTCCAGTACTTTGGCCACCTCATGCAAAGAGTTGACTCATTGGAAAATCCTCTGATGCTGGGAGGGATTGGGGGCAGGGGAGAAGTGGACGACAGAGGATGAGATGGCTGGATGGCATCACTGAATCAATGGGCGTGAGTCTGAGTGAACTCCCAGAATTGCTGATGGACAGAGGGGCCTGGCGTGCTGCAATTCACGGAGTCGCAAAGAGTTGGACACCACTAAGCGACTGAACTGAACTGAAACAATATTTGATGTAAGAAACGAAATTGGATTACTACATTTACACTTCTCATTTTGTAAGGAAGAATTGACACCAACAGTTCACAATACACATTAAGTCTCACTGTGCGGTATTATGATTCCTTATTCAGGCAGTACAAGTATTTTCTTGGTCAATTTGGTATAAGCCATGAGTAAAAATCTGCCTTCCCATTTCTCTCCAGTTTTGCAGCTATAGAAGGTTCTTCCTTGTCTATTTGACCATAGAGGAGATGAATATTAAAAAGGATGTTCTCCTGGATGCTGCATGGTTTTCCGATCTGCTTCCTGTTAGTATAAGTTTGGGAGTCTGGTGGAGGATTTGTTTCAGGGCTTAAAACAGTCACAGGCTATTACTAAACAGGCTTAGTACCTACAGAGTTTTCTCAAAATATTGTAGCTTTCCCATCTGTTAGCTTCCAGTCAAGCCAATGAATGAATAACTACAGTCAGAGATATTATCTAGAGGTCTTGCAAATCTTCAGGCCAGTGCTACTCAGAGTGTGGTTCAAGGACCAGTGCCAGTCAGTTTGTTATTGCTTCCTGATAAGATAAGTGCAGAAACTGAGGACAAAATATTGCAACTGTTAGAAGCGCAAGCTGGAATCAAGATTGCCAGGAGAAATATCAATAACCTCAGATATGCAGATGACACCACCTTTACGGCAGAAAGTGAAGAGGAACTAAAAAGACTCTTGATGAAAGTGAAAGAGGAGAGTGAAAAAGGTTGAGCTTTACAGCTCAACATTCAGAAAAATGAAGATCATGGCATCTGTTCCCATCACTTCATGGGAAATAGATGGGGAAACAGTGGAAACAGTGTCAGACTTTATTTGGGGGGCTCCAGAATCACTGCGGATGTTTCCTGAAGCCATGAAATCAAAAGACGCTTACTCCTTGGAAGGAAAGTTATGACCAACCTAGATAGCATATTCAAAAGCAGAGACATTACTTTGCCAACAAAGGTCTGTCTAGTCAAGGCTATGGTTTTTCCTGTGGTCATGTATGGATGTGAGAGTTGGACTGTGAAGAAAGCTGAGCGCTGAAAAATTGATGCCTTTGAACTATGGTGTTGGAGAAGACTCTTGAGAGTCCCTTGGACTGCAAGGAGATCCAACCAGTCCATTCTGAAGGAGATCAGCCCTGGGATTTCTTTGGAAGGAATGATGCTAAAGCTGAAACTCCAATACTGTGGCCACCTCATGTGAAGAGCTGACTCACTGGAAAAGACTCTGATGCTGGGAGGGATTTGGGGCAGGAGGAGAAATGGACGACAGAGGATGTGATGGTTGGATGGCATTACTGACTATGGACGTGAGTTTGAGTGAACTCCGGGAGTTGGTGATGGACAGGGAGGCCTGGCGGGCTGCGATTCACAGGGTCGCCAAGAGTCAGACACGACTGAGCAACTGAAATGAACTGAACTGAACTGATAACAATTTTAAATGGTCACTTTTATCTGTTAAATACAGATTAAAAATCAGCCTGTGTTTTATGTTTTTCTTTTTCATGTCACTTTCCTAGTAATTTCATTTTTATGATATTGTATAAATAAAATATTCTGGTCTGCAATGAAAGGAGGAGGGGACTGGTCCTTCACCACAGATAGTTTGAGAAGCACTAATTTAGAATGTAAATTCTAACTAGTTACCTGTGGTCCTACATGTAATCAATTTTCTGTCAACTTGATTGTCTCATAGACCAGATTGCACGTTATTTTTCTCTCCTCCTTGGACTGGAATTTTCACTATCAGTGCCCATGACTCTCAGCCTTGAATTTGGACTGAAATTATACCACTGGCTATCCTGGGTGTCCAGATGGCAGATGGTAAACTGTAGGACTGACTTCCTCCATTATCATGTGAGCCAGTTCCTCATAATAATTTTCCCTCTGTGTGTATCTGACTGACTCTGCTTTGTTGGAGAATAATGATTAAAAGAGTCCTTTTATCCATTTTCCCTATCTGAATGGTTGCTTTTTAAAATAAAATTTAAAACAATAACATCATTGGAAAGGTTAAAACCCCTATTCAGGTTTTTTTTCTGAGACTCACTCCTATTGATGAGGAGGGAAAACTAAGTTTCTGAGAAAGACCTAGCCTGTCACTATTCTTTTCTTCAAGGCTTAGGTTAAATTTTCTAGCTTTAGCTTGGGTATAGCATGTGTCTACTCAGGCATTAAGTGTGTCAAACTCTTTGCAACTCCATGGACTGTAGCCCACTAGGCTCCTCTGTCCAGGCAAGAATACTGGAGCGGGTTCTATTTTCTTCTCCAGGAGACATTCCAGAACCAAGGAGAGAACCAGCACCTCCTGCACTGCCGTGTGGATTCTTTACCACTGGGTTAAAATAACATTTCCATTTCTGCAAGTTTCCAAATTATATAACTCAGTCAATTTAAATTTCAAGCCGCTGACAGAACCTCTTCCAGCAAAACTACATGTGCAACAGTCACAGGACTGGAAAAGGTCCACTTTCATTCCAGTTTCAAAGAAGGGAATTGCCAAAGAATGTTCAATCTACCATACAATTGCACTCATTTTACATACCAGCAAATTTACACTCAAAATCCTTCAAGCCAGACTTCAGCAGCACATAAACCTAGAACTTCCAGATGTACAAACTGGATTTTGAATAGGTAGAGGAACCAGAGATTAAACTGCCAACATTTGTTGGATCATGGAGAAAGCAAAGGAGTTTCAGAAAAACATCAACTTATGTTTCACTGACTGTGCTACAGCCTTTGACTGTATGGATCATAAAAAATGTGGAAAATTCTTAAAGAGATGGGAATACCAAGCCACTCCTATTCGTCTCCAAAGAAGTGGAGAGATGTATGCAGATCAATATGCAACAGTTAGAACCAGACATGGAACAACTGATTGGTTCCAAATTGGGAAAGGAGTATGACAAGGTTCTATATTTTCACCCTATTTATTTAACTATTACTCAGAGTGGCTTAGAGGATAAAGCATCTGCCCACAATGCCAGAGACCTGGGTCGATCCCTGGGTAGGGAAGATCCCCTGGAGAAGGAAATGGCAACCCACTCCAGTACTCTTGCCTGGAAAAATCCCGTGGACAGAGGAGCTTGTTAGACTATAGTTCATGGGGTTGCAAAGAGTCAGACATGACTAAGCGACTTCACTTCAGTTCTTCAGAGTACATCGTGAGGAATCCCAGGCTGAAGGCATCACAAGCTGGAATCAAGACTGCTGGGAGAAATATCAACAAACTCAGATAAAAAGATGATACCACCCTAATGGCAGAAAGTGAAGAGGAACTAAAGAGCCTCTTGATGATGATGAAAGAGGAGAGTGAAAAACCTGATTTAAAAATCAACATTCAGAAATCTAAGATCATAGTATCTGGTTCCATCACTTCATGGTAAGAAGAGTAAAAATGAAAGTAGTGACAAGTTTTATTTTCTTGGGCTCCAAAATCAGTGCAAACAGTGACTGCAGACATGAAATAAAGATGCTTGCTTCTTGGAAAGAAAGCTATGACAAATCTAGACAGAGTATTAAAAAGCAAAACATCATTTTTCCAACAAAGGTCTGTATAGTCAAAGCTATGGTTTTTCCAGTAGTCAAGTATGGATGTGGAAGTTGGACCATAAAGAAGGCTGAACACCAAAGAACTGATACTTTCAAATTGTGCTGCTGGAGAAGACTCTTGAGAATCCCTTGGACTGCAGGGAGATCAAACCAGTCAATCCTAAAGGAAATCCATACAAAGTATTCATCAGAAGGACTGATGCCAAAGCTGCAATACTCTAGCCAGCTGATACAAAGAGCTGACTCACTGGAAAAGACCCTGATGCTGGGGAAGATTGAAGGCAAAAAGAGAAGGGGGTGGCAGAGGATGGAGCAGTCAGATAGCATCACTGACTCAATGGACATGAATTTGAGCAGACTCTCAGAAATAGTGGAGGACAGAGGAGCCTAGCATGCCACAGTACCTGGGGTCACAGAGAGTCGGATACAACTGAGTAACTGAACAACAACAATAATAGTGTGCAGAAAAAAGTCTCATAAATTGGTAAATTTCCTTATTATAAGACAGTGAAATGACCTGCAGAGTCAGCTAGCTGAGACTTCCAAGGGTCCAGCCTCATGAGATGAGTATGTCTCAGTCCTCAGAATAGTTTGGTATTATGTGGTCATCAGCTGTGACTTGGGCAACAGCATCAGCAACCTGGTAATATTAAGCCTGGAGGATGCTGAGAGACAGCGATCCACCTTCCACCTACCTCCCTGCTTCCCAAAGAGAACTGCTTGTTAATTGTACACTTTCCTCACCCTCCCCTCTAATACCATTCATTCTTCTAAGAAGATAAATGCTTTATTCCATCCCTGTTTAAGAACAACATTTATGAAAGACAGGGATCAAAAGCAATATTTTGAATTCATATTATGTGAAATATAAATCATAACATATATCACAAGCAAGGTGAGTTTAATCCAGTAATGTAAAGAAGATTTACTATTGAGGAAAAAAAAACTCTTAATATACTCATCACCATAACAGATTAAAGTAAAATAAAATGCACAAGGCAAAATGATAAAAAAGAACCTTTGATAAAATTTAATACTTACTCATGATAAAAACTCTCAGGAAACAAAAACCTGAAGTATCTTATCTCAATCTGATAAAAATACCTCACAAAAATATGTAACAAGTATTATATTTTATAGTAAAATATTGGAAATAAAATTCTCAGTAACATTAACAAGATAAGAATTCTGTTTAAACCACCACTACTAAACATTGAACTGGAATCCTTAGCTAAATAATGAGACAAAGTAAAAACATAGACGCTTTGGAAACCAAAGAAACTAACCTTTGCCAATGATATCTGCAAAGAGCATTCAAGAAGCTTTACAGAGAATCTGTGAAAACTACCAAGAGAGTTCAGAAAGCTCCTGGATTCCAGCTTAATATACATAAAATTCATAACTAAATGGTGAGATACCATATGCATAGTTAAGAAAAATTAATACATTAAAAAATTCAGGTCTTTCTAAATCTTAACAATATTTTTAGCAAAATTACCAAGCTAATATGGGGTCGCACAGAGTCGGACACGACTGAAGCGACTTAGCAGCAGTAGCAGCAGCAATAATAAAAATTCATATATGGAAAGGAGGCAAAGAATGAACACACCATTTTCAATAAGAGCAAGGAAGAGATGTGGGGAAAACTTATGAGGTCAAATATCAACAATTAGATTTGCTACAATAATTAGAACAGAGTAATCCTGGTGTAAAATACAAATACAGACTACAAATCTCAGAATAGAACCCAGCATCTATGAAACATGTAAGAGATATGGTATTACATTTCACAGGAAGAAAAGATGCACATATGTTGGGAGGGGGCAGAATTATATAAATGGAAAAAACAGTTAAATCTTTACCTCATAACCTACATGAAAACAAAAGTCAGATTGAGTAGTAAATAACTGTTCAGAAAGGCAAACCTTCTAAAATCATTATAAGGAAATTCAGGAAGGAGTTCTGCCAGGGTCCAGCCCCGCAGGATCCAGGGAAACCCAAAGGAGAAATGGCGTCGGCGATTGATTTAGAGAGGGAGAGACAGATAAGAATGTTGTAGATAAGAAAATAGAGGAGAGAAGAAAAGAGGCTGATGTTCCTTGGTTTATACAAAAAATCAATAAAGTCTCAAGACAAGAGATGCACCGTCTACGTGAGGCCGCAGGTGCCTTCCCGGTCTCCCCGAGGGAGTGAAGGCACAGGGCGCCTTCCCCGTCCAGGTCTTAGAAACCCAGGCAAATAAGTAGACACTGCAGATCTCTGTACTCCAGATGGGAACTAGCCTGAAAGAGAGAGTAAGAGGAGGAAAATGATTGACACGAGGAGATCAAGCTGCTTTGATGAGCAAGATCCATAGCTTTATTTTTAAACGGTACTTATATACCTTTTTGTACATAGAGGGAAATGAAAGATGCAAGCTCATATAGAATCAGCCCAACATTCCAGCAGTTTTGCCCTATCGAAACCATGATTTTTTCTGCATACCTTTCCCACAAATAATGTTGTGTACAGTATCTTCTGACCTTGGAGGCCTGTGAACATTGTATGACCCTCTTTTGATAAAGGCTACTCAACCAAAAACTTATTTTCCCTCAAAGAGTTTTTCCTTTATATTTTTAATCTATGTCAGCCTCAGAAAGTGCCAAACAGTTACATTTTTCACAAAGCAAAGGTGCAGTGAGTTACAAGAAAGAACCAATTAGCTCAAAAGTCTGAAATGGTTAAATTCAAGGCTACACGTGTTTTTCTTGCATTCTCACTATGTTAACTAATGCATTCTCAGGTGCACAGTGGATAAAAGATACGAGAACTTAGCAACAAGCACTGGCCCAATAATGAAATCCTACACCAGCACTAGCACTACTCTAATAACTTTTAACTCTTTCAAAGGCTCTGTGTTTTAGACTTTGCGTGCCTTTCACAGTTGGGAGGCTGTAAATAATCACACGCGTAGCTGTAAGAGTCTGGATATACCTGCCTAGCAAGCTAGGATGCTAACAGAGGGGATTTGATTTGAAATATTCCTCTCGTGTCCAGGAGACTTATATTAGCTATAGCCCTAAGTTGATTTTCTCCAGAGAAATGTGGTCAGGGTTATCCCCTTATTAATGTCAGAGAAGTTGGTGAAAGTCATGAAACAGACAGATGCTGGTTTGGGGGTAGATGCTCAAGAAAGCCTAGGAAGCCCCTTGAGCTCTGAAGCCTTGCTTAACAGTTCTCTTCCACATGACCCTGTCATGGGTGGGATCTCCCGTGGTGGCTCCCAGAAGAGTTCAAGGGAAAACTGACGACTTACAGCGTCAGCTCAGTTCAGTTCAGTCGCTCAGTTGTTGTGTTCGACACTTTGTGACCCCATGAATAAAATGCCAGGCCTCCCTGTACCATCACCAACTCCCAGAGTTCACTCAAACTCATGTCCATCGAGTTGGTGATGCCATCCAGCCATCTCATGCTCTGTTGTCCCCTTCGCCTCCTGCCCCCAATCCCTCCCAGCATCAGAGGCTTTTTCAAGGAGTCAGCTCTTCGCATGAGGTGGCCAAAGTACTGGAGTTTCTGCTTTAGCATCATTCCTTCAAAAGAACACCCAGAACTGATCTCCTTTAGAATGGACTGGTTGGATCTCTTTGCAGTCCAGGGGACTCTCAAGAGTCTTCTCCAACATCACAGTTCAAAAGCATCAATTCTTCAGTGCTCAGCTTTCTTCACAGTCCAACTCTCACATCCATACATGACTACTGGAAAACTCATAGCCTTGACTAGATGGACCTTTATTGGCAAAGTAATGTCTCTGCTTTTCAATATGCTATCTAGGTTGGTCATAACTTTCCTTCCAAGGAGTAAGCGTCTTTTAATTTCATGGCTGCAGTCACCATCTGCAGTGATTTTGGAGCCCCAAAAAAATAAAGTCTGACACTGCTTCCACTGTTTCCCCATCTATTTCCCATGAAGTGATGGGACCAGATGCCATGATCTTCGTTTTCTGAATGTTGAGCTTTAAGCTGACTTTTTCACTCTCCTCTTTCCACTTTCATCAAGAGGCTTTTAGCTCCTCTTCACTTTCTGCCAGAAGGCTGGTGTCATCTGCATATCTAAGGTTATTGATATCTCTCCCGGCAATCTTGATTATAGCTTGTGCTTCTTCCAGTCCAGCATTTCTCATGATGTACTCTGCATATAAGTTAAATAAGCAGGGTGACAATATACAGCCTGGAAGTCCTCCTTTTCCTATTTGGAACCAGTCTGTTGTTCCATGTCCAGTTCTGACTGTTGCTTCCTGACCTGCATGTAGGTTTCTCAAGAGGCAGATCAGGTGGTCTGGTATTCCCATCTCTTTAAGAATTTTCCACAGTTTATGGTGATCCACACAGTCAAAGGCTTCAGTATAGTTAATAAAGAAGAAATAGATGTTTTTCTGGAACTCTCTTGCTTTTTCTATGATCCAGCAGATGTTTGCAATTTGATCTCTGGTTCCTTGGCCTTTTATAAAACCAGCTTGAACAGCTGGAAGTTCATGGTTCACATATTGCTGAAGGCTGGCTTGGGGAATTTTGAGTTATTACTTTACTAGCGTGTGAGATGAGTGCAATTGTGTGGAAGTTTTAGCATTCTTTGGCATTGCCTTTCTTTGGGATTAGAATGAAACTGAAAAACTGACCTGTTCCAATCCTGTGGCCACCGCTGAGTTTTCCAAATTTGCTGGCATATTGAGTGCAGCACTTTCACAGCATCATCTTTCAGGATTTGAAACAGCTCAACTGGAATTCCATCACTTCCACTCACTTTGTTCATAGTGATGCTTCCTAAGGCCCACTTGACTTCATATTCCAGGATGTCTGGCTCTAGATGAGTGATCACACCATCGTGATTATCTTCATGGTGAAGATCTTTTTGTACAGTTCCTCTGTGTATTCTTGCCACCTCTTCTTAATATCTTCTGCTTCTGTTAGGTCCATGCCATTTCTGTCCTTTATCGAGCCCATCTTTGCATGAAATGTTCCCTTGGTATCTCTGATTTTCTTGAAGAGATCTCTAGTCTTTCCCATTCTGTTCTTTTCCTCTGTTTGTTTGCACTAATCACTGAGGAAGGCTTTCTGGTCTCTCTTTGCTATTCTTTGGAACTCTGCATTCAGATGCTCATATCTTTCCTTTTCTCCTTTGCCTTTCGCTTTTCTTCTTTTCACAGCTATTTGTAAGGCCTCCCCAGACAGCCATTTTGCTTTTTTGCATTTCTTTTCCATGGGGATGGTCTTGATCCCTGTCTCCTGTACAATGTCAGGAACCTCGTTCCATAGTTCATCAGGCACTCAGATCTAGTCCCTTAAATCTATTTCTCACTTCCACTGTATTATCATAAGGAATTTGATTTAGGTCATACCTGAATGGTCTAGTGGTTTTCCCTACTTTCTTCAATTTCAGTCTGAATTTGGCAATAAGGAGTTCATGATCTGAGCCACAGTCAGCTCCCGGCCTTGTTTTTGCTGACTGTATAGAGCTTCTCCATCTTTGGCTGCAAAGAATATAATCAGTCCGATTTTGGTGTTGACCATCTGGTGATGTCCATGTGTAGAGTCTTCTCTTGTGTTGTTGGAAGAGGGTGTTTGCTATGACCAGTGCATTCTCTTGGAAAACCTCTATTAAAATTTTCCCTGCTTCATTGTGTATTCCAAGGCCAATTTTGCCTGTTACTCCTGGTGTTTCTTGACTTCCTACTTTTGCATTTCAGTCCCCTATAATGAAAAGGATATCTTTTGGTGTGTTAGTTCTAAAATATCTTGTAGGTCTTCATAGAACCATTCAGCTTCTTCAGTGTTACTGGTTGGGGCATGGACTTGGATTACTGTGATATTGAATGGTTTGCCTTGGAAAGGAACAGAGATCATTCTGTCATTTTTGAGATTGCATCCAAGTACTGCATTTCAAACTCTTTTGTTGACCATAATGGCTACTCAATTTCTACTAAGGGATTCCTGCCCGCAATAGTAGATACAATGGTCATCTGAGTTAAATTCACCCATTCCAGCCCATTTTATTTCACTGATTCCTAGAATGTCTATGTTCACTCTTGCCGTTTCTTGTTGACCACTTCCAATTTGCCTTGATTCATGGACCTAACATTCCTATGCAATATTGCTCTTTATAGCATCAGACCTTGCTTCTATCACCAGTCCCATCCACAACTGGATATTGTTTTTGCTTTGGCTCCATCCCCTCATTCTTTCTGGAGTTATTTCTCCACTGATCTCCAGTAGCAATTTGGGCAACTACTGACCTGAGGAGTTCCTCTTTCAGTATCCTATCATTTTGCCTTTTCAAACTGTTCATGGGGTTTTCAAGGCAAGAATACTGAAGTGGTTTGCCATTCCCTTTTCCAGTGGACCACATTCTGTCAGACCTCTCCACCATGACCCACCCACCTTGGGTGGCCCCATACTGCATGGCTTAGTTTCATTGAGTTAGACAAGGCTGTGGTCCATGTGATTAGATTGACTAGTTTTCTGTGATTATGGTTTGTGTGTCTGCCCTCTGACACACAGGTACAGCATAGTTGTTGATTTTTCCATATTACTCTACAAAACAAGCAAAACAACCAAAATTACAAAAGTGAAAGCATTTACTCACTCAGTCATGCCCAACTCTTTGCAACCCCGTGAACTCTAGCCTTCCAGGCTTCTTTGTCTATTGAATTCTTCAGGCAAGAATACTGGAGTGGGTTGCCATTTCCTTCTCATGGAGATCTTCCCAATCCAAGAATCAAATTCAGGTCTTCTGCACTGCAGGCAGATTCTTAACCATTTGGGCCATGAGGGAAACCCTAGAATTAAAAAAAAAAAAAAAAGATTCAGCCAAAACACACAATAGAAGTATACAACAAAGTGTCTCCACTAACTCCCAAATTTGAGGAATTGAGGCCAAACTATAACAAGCCTCACATAGTATTCTCACCCCTGAGGGAGGAAACAGAGAGCAAGCAAAGAGATTTCTGACAACTGGATGAGCTGGAAGACTCAGAAACTGAACTGCTTAAGGACCCCACATTGAGGGATCCATTAGGAAGAGTTCAGAGGGTCATTCTTGGAATAACGCCAAAACTAAGAACTGGTTTCATGGGCTCCAGTTTGTAGGTGAGTGCAAAAAGACAGCAAAAGTTTAGGTGGTATACATCAGTTTGTACCCTGGGAAAATTTGAAATAAAACAACTGCAGTGCTCATGGGTGACAAAGACTAGCCTTCAGGAGAGTCTTCTGGAGAAGAAAGAAACTGAGCAGTCAAGAGACATTGGGACCAAAGGAAAGAAAAGATCCAGATAAAAGTAGGGGAGGTGTCAGAGAAGATAGGCCACAGAAAGTATCAGATCATGTATTTGAACACAGCAATAATGAGAGGGAGTTCTACCACTGTGAATCTAGGAAAAATCTGCTGGCCAATGCTTTTTACTGGGTGTGAAAAAAAAGCCATGTCACTTAAACATGAAGAGAAAAGATCATAGTCAAGGGGTATACAAAGTCATTGTAAGATTAAAGAAAATATGCATAGAAGCAAATAGTAAGACATATTATGAAGCATGTATAATTAAAAAGCATGGTATTCACATAGGAACAGACAGACAGACCAGTATAAAAATACAAAACATATTCAGTTTCACATGAAAACTTAGTACATGCTAAAGTGTTAGTCGCTTGGTCGTGTCCGACTCTTTGAGATCCCATGGACGGTAACTCACCAGGTTCCTCTGTCCATGGGATTCTCCAGGAAAGGATACTGGGATGGGTAGGCATTCCCTTCTCCAGGGGATCTTCTTGACCCAGGGACCAAATCCAGGTCTCTTGCATTGCAGGCAGATTCTTTACCACCTGAGGCACCAGGGAAGCCCCTAAAGCTCAAATCAGTGGGAAAGGTAGACTGTTTAATAAACATTAGAATAACTAGAGATTCACATAGAGGAAAAAAAAAGATAAAAGTTGGTCGATTTTTCACACATACCCAAGGATAAATTTCAAACAATATAGAGATTTAAATGTTTAAAAATGAAATCACACAAATAACTACAAGAAATTCTTGGAGGAGAAAGTACAGTTACAGAATGAAAATGTCCAGTAACTAAGTCATATTAAGCTATCTATGTTATATCCAAGTTTATTATAAAAACTATACAGAATTTACTTTGCCCTTTACAATTACAGAATGCTTCATGTTTGTTAATGAATGACACTTTCCCATTAATTGTTTGAAGTGAGTAGAGATACAATATCACCCCTTGAAAAACATAAGAAGTGAGATTCAGGACTATCAAGGAAGCTGTCACTGATCATACAGCCAAGAAGTGAAGGAGCTGCAAAAGAAAGTATATTCTGAGTCCAGTTACAGTGTTTCTCTCGTTTCATCATGCTGTTCCTCTCTTTCTTCCTGCTCTATAAGCCTTTTTGAAAATACATTTTCTTCCCCTTTGCTTTCTTCCTCTCACTTATCATCTTATTTTTTTCTAATTAGAGAGAAAGGTATTGGGAAAAATACATGGATGGATGGATGAATGGATGGATAGGTGGGTTAATAGAGACATGCATAAATTACTAGATACGTAGATGGAGATAAAGGGCTCAGTTGATGAGTATGTAGTAGGTAAGTGATGTGTCATGGAGACAAAACAACAAACCCAACTTGACTAAACCTGCTATAAAGTGTCAAGGAGAACCATGTTTTACTATTGACATATCTGTGAAAATCATGATAAATGCATTTGGTGCATTCTGTATAACCATCACACTTCCATCATCTGTATAAAAAAACTGGTCAGTGAAGAAAAGGGCATTTCCAAGCAAAATCATGTCATGGCTGCTGGTGTTACAGGAGAACAGGAAATAACAATGGTTATTATTGGGACTTCCCTGGTGGTCCAGTGGTTATGAATCTAACTTGCAATGCAAAGGACACAGGTTCGATCCCTAGTCAAAGAACTAAGATCCCACATGCCGTGAAGCAACTAAGCCCATGCACCACAACTACTAAGCCTTCATGCTGCAACTGCTGAAGCCTAAGGGCCACAAGGAGAGATACGATACCACATGATGCGATGAAGATCTCACATGTTGCAACTAAGTCCCAAGGTAGCCAAAGAAATGAATAAATTAAAACAGTGATTATTATTACTATTACTATTTTATTTCTGCCATTAAATTTTATGGCCAAACTACCGCAGGTGGTAAAGCATGTCTGAAGCCCCCATTTGTCTAAATGCTGGAGATGATTTGCTATCTTGGGTATGAACTGTAGATGATCATTGCTGGCAATGACATGTTATGGATCATTTGTTGCCAAGAGTGGTTTGCCAAGTGCTGGAGTTGGCAGTGAGGTAGGAGATAGATGGGCCCCTTGGCTGGACAGCTGGTGTTTGTCAAATGAAGTAAAACTAGAACTTTGTTCTCACTCAGACACTCCAAGGACAAAAAAAAATCTAGTGGCAAAAGCTGAGCTCTGCTAAAAGTTCAGAGATAAGGTGCCCACTCCCAAGGTCAAGGAAGACTTGCCTATCTGCACATGCCCAGGAAGATTGCTTGGGCGGGGGGGGGGGGGTTGGTCAAAAAGGGAGGGAGCCTACCAAGTGTGGACATGCACCCACAGGACTCTGGGGTGGGATCCATTTTAGTAAGAAGTTGTCCACACATCCTGGGGAGAGTCCTAAAACCAGTCAGGTGTGAAGAAAGAAACAAGATAATCGACCAAACAGAAACAAAGACCCAGAAACACTGTCCTATAAAGGTGATTTACATCATCTCTTTATTTAAGTGTTCCTTACTCAAGATGTCTGCAGCCCTCTTCTAGTGTGTATTTCTGCCTTGCTTCTGTCTTAAGTAAACAAACTGCTTTTCTGTGCTGTATCTCTAACAATAAACTTTGTATCTATTTTTATAGCTTTTGCCTCTTTGAAACATTCTTGCTTTCAAAGGAGGCGGGGATGGGGTTAGAGCCAGAGCCACTTTGCCTTTAGCCTCTAGCCCCTGGTGGTCTGCTGCTGCTGCTGCTAAGTCGCTTCAGTCATGTCCAACTCTGTGCGACCCCACAGACAGCAGCCCACCAGGCTCCCCTGTCCCTGGGATTCTCCAGGCAAGAACACTGAAGTGGTTTGCCATTTCCTTCTCCAGTGCATGAAAGTGAAAAGTGAAAGTGAAGTCACGCAGTCGTGTCAAACTCTTACCTACCCCATGGAATGCAGCCCACCAGGCTCCCTCCATCCACGGGATCTTCCTGGTGGTCTAGCAGCTAGGATTCCTGGTTTTCATCCAGGCTACCTAGGATCAATTCGTAGGCAGGGAACTAAGAAATAATTTTATTTTTACTAATGATTTTTTGGAAATTTTGTAATTCTTTGATCTTAGCTTCTTCAGTTAAAGCATGTCATCTATTGTTGTTCCCAGAATCCTCTTGAAAACTCACTGAGCAGTCCATAAACAATTTCGGTCACCATCAGGCCTGGCAGCATGATTGCATTAGCCAGTCTGACAATCAGGAACTGATTTTCTATGTCCTGCTGAGGAAAAAAAAAATAACTTTTTGATTTGTTCAAACTATCTAATGTTGTCTCTGTCAATTGCATTCTGAGTCATTAACAGACATTGGCAAACTATTTCAGAGCAGTCACTTAGCGGCATAATTACCAAATTACTGTTTTTGTAATACTGAGTACAGAACATAACCTCCAGCTAGAACTGTGACACCCCTGGCTGTGCCGCACAGAGGCTGTGGCAATTTCTTCATGACCGGATTCCCCGTATCTGTGGAAACCTGCTCTGATTAAGCTAACACAATGGATTAGAGTCACTGAGTTGTACTTTTTTTTCTCCTATCTTTTAGATATACCTAGTGGGAAAACCAGGGATGGGGGAGCCTGGTGGGCTGTCATCTCTGGGGTCGCACAGAGTCAGACAAGACTGAAGCGACTTAGCAGCAGCAGCAGCAGCAGTGGGAAAACCACTAGACCATTCAGGTATGACGTAAATCAAATCCCTCACGATTATACAGTGGAAGTGAGAAATAGATTTAAGGGACTAGACCTGCTAGACAGAGCACCTGATGAACTATGGACAGAGGTTCATGACATTGTATAGGAAACAGGGATGAAGACCATCCCCAAGAGAAAAAAAAAAAATGCAATAAAGAAAATGGCTGTCTGAGGAGCCGTTACAAATAGCTGTGAAAAGAAGAGAAGCAAAAAGCAAAGGAGAAAAGGAAAAGTATACCCATTTGAATGCAGAGTTCCAAAGAATAGCAAGGAGAGATAAGAAAGGCTTCCTCAGTGATCAGTGCAAAGAAATAGAAGAAAACAAAAGAATGGGAAAAACTAAGGATCTCTTCAAGAAAATAAGAGATACCAAAGGAATATTTCATGCATAGATGGGCTCAATAAAGGACAGAAATGGTATGGACTTAACAGAAGCAGAAGATATTAAGAAGAGGTGGCAAGAATACACAGAAGAACTGTATAAAAAAACTCTTCATGACCCAGATAACCACGATGGTGTGATCACTCATCTAGAGCCAGACATTCTGGAATGTGAAGTCAAGTGGGCCCTAGGAAGCATCACTATGAACAAAGCTAGTGGAGATGATGGAATTCCAGTTGAGCTATTTCAAATCCTAAAAGATGATGCTGAGAAAGTGCTGCACTCAATATGCCAGCAAATTTGGAAAACTCAGCAGTGGCCACAGGACTGGAAAAGATCAGTTTTTCAGTTTTCATTAGAATCGCAAAGAAAGGCACTGTCAAAGAATGCTCATACTACCGCACAATTGCACTCATTTCACACGCTAGACAAGTAATGTTCAAAATTCTCCAAGCCAGGCTTCAGCAATACGTGAACCGTGAACTTCCTGATGTTCAAGTTGGATTTAGAAAAGGCAGAGGAACCAGAGATCAAATTGTCAACATCTGCTGGATCATGAAAAAAGCAAGAGAGTTCCAGAAAAATATTATTTCTGCTTTATTAACTATGCCAAAGCCTTTGACTGTGTGGATCACCATAAACGGTGGAAAATTCTGAAAGAGATGGGAATATCAGACCACCTAAACTACCTCTTGAGAAACCTGTATACAGGTCAGGAGGCAACAGTTAGAACTGGACATGGAACAACAGACTGGTTCCAAATAGGAAAAGGAGTATGTCAAGGCTATTTATTGTCACCCTGCTTATTTAACTTCTATGCAGAGTACATCATGAGAAACGCTGGACTGAAAGAAACACAAGCTGGAATCAAGATTGCCAGGAGAAATATCAATAATCTCAGATATGCAGATGACACCACCTTCATGGCAGAAAGTGAAGAAGAACTGAAGAACCTCTTGATGAAGTGAAAGAGGAGAGTGATAAAGTTGGCTTAAAGCTCAACATTCTGAAAACGAAGATCATGACATCTGGTCCCATCACTTCATGGGAAATAGATGGAGAAACAGTGGAAACAGTGGCTGACTTTATTTTTCTGGGCTCCAAAATCACTGCAGATGGTGATTGTAGCCATGAAATTAAAAGACGCTTACTCCTTAGAAGGAAAGTTATGACCAACCTAGACAGCATATTAAAAAGCAGAGACATTACTTTGCCAACAAAGGTCCGTCTAGTCAAGGCTATGGTTTTTCCTGTGGTCATGTATGGATGTGAGAGTTGGACTGTGAAGAAATCTGAGCGCCGAAGAATTGATGCTTTTGAACTGTGGTGTTGGAGAAGACTCTTGAGAGTCCTTGGACTGCGAGGAGATCCAACCAGTCCATCCTAAAGGAGATCAGTCCTGGGTATTCATTGGAAGGACTGATATTGAAGCTGAAACTCCAATACCTTGGCCATCTGATGCGAAGAGTTGACTTATTTGAAAAGACCTTGTTGCTGTGAAAGACAGAGGGCAGGAGGAGAAAGGGATGACAGAGGATGAGATGGTTGGATGACATCACCGACTCAATGGACATGTGTTTGGGTAAACTCTGGGATTTGGTGATGGACCAGGAGGCCTGGCACGCTGTGGTCCATGGGATCACAAAGAGTTGGACACGACTGAGAGACTGAACTGAACTGGTAGCTCAGCTGGCAAAGAATCCACCTGCAACACAGGAGACCCTGGTTCAATTCCTGAGTTGGGAAGTTCCCCTGGAGAAGGGATACCTACGCCAGTATTCTTGGGCTTCCCTGGTGGATCAGATGGTAAAGAATTCACCTGCAATGCAGGAGACCTAGGTTCGATCCATGAGTTGGGAAGATCCCCTGGAGGAGGACATGGCAACCCACTCCAGTATTCTTACCTAGAGAACCCCCATGGATAGAGGAGCCTGGCAGACTACAGTCCACTGGATCACAAAGAGTCAAACAGGACTGATTAAGCACAGCACAGTACAGCATGAGATTATAAGGAAAGATCTAACATTCACAATATTGGACTGCTAAAAGTAGAGGAGGAAAAAGGTAATGCTGAAAAGTGCTTGAAGAAATAATGGGACTTCCCTGGTGGTCTGCCTGCCAATGCAGGGGACTCAAGTTCAATCTCTGGTTGGGAAGATTACACATGCCATGGAGTAACTGAACCTACACACCACAAACACTGAGCCCACGATCTAGAGTCCACAGACTGCAACTACTGAAGCCCATATACTCTGGAGCCTGATTCTGCAACAAGAGAAGCTGCCGCAACAGGAGGCCTGTGCATCTCAACTACAGAAAGCCCACCTACAGCAATGAAGACTCAGTGCAAGCAAAAATAAAAAATAAATCACACACACAAAAAGAAATAATGGTTCTTGTTGTTCAGTTGCTAAGTCATATGCAACTCTGCAACCCCAGGGCCTGCAGCATGCCAGGCTTCTCTGTCCTTCACTGTCTCCTGGAGTTTGCTCAAAATTCTTGTCCATTGAGTCAGAGGTGCTATCTAACCATCTTATCCTCTGCCAACTCCTCCTTTTGCCTTCAGTCTTTCCCAGCATCAGGGTCATTTCCAAGAATGGTTGAAAATATATCAAATTTGGAAAGGAATATAAACCCAGACATTAAGAAATCTGAATGAACCCCAAATAGTAGAAGTCTAAATAAATTCAAGCCAAGACACATCATAATTAAATTTCTGAGCAATAAATAAAAATAAAAATCTTGAAAGCAACCAAAGAAAAAGATATCTTCCCTACAGGAGAGATACAATTAGAACTATAAGGAATTTCTCACTAGAAACCAAGATGATGAGAGAAAAAGAAGTGTCAACCCAGAATCCTATACTTAGGAAAAATATCCCTGAGGAATTAAGCACAAATTAAGATATTCTCTGATGAGGGAAAAAAGAATCGGTCACCAGCATATATATTATAAAAGAAGTTTTCTAAACAGAAAGGAAATGATTTAAAATAAAAAAAAACCTTTGGGATTTTAAGGAAAAAGAACACAGTAAACAAAAATATGAGTATATACAGCTTTCTTTCTCCTCCTGAGTTTTCTAAATTATGTTTAACAGTTGGAGCAAAAATTACAACATCATCTGTTATGGTTCTAAATACACAGAGAGAAGTAATATGTCAGGTAATTATAAATGGAGGAAAGTAAAAGGAGATAAGTTTTCTATACTTCACTCAAACTCATAAAATGATGACATTAGCAGACTGTGATGTTTTACATATATATAGTGGAATAGTAAAGCTAAAAAGCTTTACTATAAGGTAGATTCAAAGACAATATCAAGAATTCAAAGTAGAATTCTAAATGATAGTCAAGTAACCTAGAATAGATAGGAAAAAGAATACGGAGAAGTGAAAAACATAAGCCAGACAAATAAAATGGTATATTTTAACCTGGTATAACAACATTTAAAACATATGTAAGTAGTCTAAATACATTAAAAGGCAAAAACTGACATAGTGGATTAAAAAACACGCAAGTATATACTGTCTTTCGGAAATTCTTCAAATACAGAAATATTGTCAGGTTGAAATTAAAAGAATAGAAAAATATATCATGCAAACATTAATCAAAGGAAAAGAAGAACAATCATATAACATCAGATAAAGTAGACACGGGAGCAAAGAAAGTTATCAGAAATAAAGGACATTATATAATGGCAAAAGGGTCAATCCGTCAAGACATAGAACTCTTAAATATGTATTCTCTGCATTAAATAGCAGAGCTACAAAATAGGTGAAGCATAAATTAATAGAACTTAAAGAAGAAACACATAAATCCACAAGTATAATTACATACTTCAATACCTCAACAATTGGTAGAATAGATAGATAAAAATCAGCAAAGAGCTTTGACAACTCCATAAACCAAGAAGCAATTATAGGAAACTTCACCCAACACCAGAAGAATATATGTTGTTTTAAAACACCCATAGAACAAATAACAAGATAGAAGTGCCGATATAGACTATGTCCTGGGCTATAAATGAAATCTTAACAAATTTTTTTAAATTGAAATTATACTGTGTGTTCTCTGATAAAAATATGTTCAAACTTGAAATTGGTGACAAAAAATATAAAAAAAAAAATTTGTAAACTAAACATATTTCTAAATAGTTCATGGATAAAATAGGAAGCCTCACCTCAAAGAAAATTTAAAAATACATTGAACTGAACAACAATGAAAAAGCAACATAATAAAGCCTCGAAGACTTTAATAAGATAGCAGTACTGAGGGTGACTGCAGCCATGAAACTAAAAGACGCTTACTCCTTGGAAGAAAAGGTATGACCAACCTAGATAGTATATTCAAAGGCAGAGACATTACTTTGCCAACTAAAGTCCATCTAGTCAAGGCTATGGTTTTTCCTGTGGTCATTTATGGATGTGAGAGTTGGACTGTGAAGAAGGCTGAGTGCTAAAGAATTGATGCTTTTGAACTGTGGTGCTGGAGAAGACTCTTGAGAGTCCCCTGGACTGCAAGGAGATCCAACCAGTCCATTCTGAAGGAGATCAACCTGGGATTTCTTTGGAAGGAATGATGCTAAAGCTGAAACTCCAGTACTTTGGCCACCTCATGCAAAGAGTTGACTCACTGGAAAAGACCCTGATGCTGGGAGGGATTGGGGGCAGGAGGAGAGGGGGATGACAGAGGATGAGATGGCTGGATGGCATCACACACTCTATTAACGTGAGTCTGAGTGAACTCCGGGAGATGGTGATGAACAGGGAGGCCTGGCATGCTGCTATTCATGGGGTCGCAAAGAGTCAGACACGACTGAGCGACTGAACTGAACTGAACTGAGGGAGAATTTTATGTCACTAAATGCAAGGAAGTCTCAAAAAAATCATCTAACCTCTGCCTCAAGAATCTAAAAATCAAAGATGAAATGAATTCAAAGAGGACAGAAGAAAGAAAATAACAAAGATAAGTGCAGAAATCAATAAATTGAAAACAGAAAAACATTAATCAATGAAACAAAGTGTTGGTTTTTAGCAAAGATCAATTAAACTGACAAACTGTTAGTAAATCTGACAAAGAGAGAGGAGACACAAATTATGAATACCAGATAAAAAACAGGAAAAATTGCCACAGGCCTTGCAAAATCCAAAGGATAAAATGGTATACTACAAACAGCTCTACACTCAAATTTGACAAATTTGAATAACTGGGCCAATTCCTCAAAAACATGACTTACCCAGTATGAGATCAATCACTAGAACAGGCCTCCAACTATCTAAAAATTGAACTCATAGTTTAAAAACTGCCTTCTAAATCTCCAGGCTCAGATAGCTTCATTAGAGAATCTGACTAAAACGTTAAAGAATTAACACTAAATCTATACAAGCGCTTCCAGAAAATAAATAGGAGAAAATATCTCTCAATTCATTTTACAATGTTATATTACTCTGACACCAAATCAAAGACAGCACAAATAAGGAAACTACAGGCCAGTATCCAAGTCCTGGCACAACTGTTGAGATATTGTCCTATATCGCATGGTGTTTCTCTTGTAGGAAACTGGGTAATATGTAGAGATAACTACATTATCTTTACAACTGCAGGTGAATCTAAATTATTTCAAAATGAAAAAACTCACCTAGAAAACTTGTTTCCTTTACATCTCATATTTGAAATATTTTTACTGGATAAAATTTTAAGTAATCATTCTTTTTCCAATTTTAATTAATCAAATTTCTAAGTTGTATTAATAATCAATAGTATATTTCAATAGCAAAGAGATGAAGAAACTGAGATCCAAAAAGGTACATGGCTTGATCAAGTTTAACAACTCATTACTAAATTATGACATGAGACCATGATGCCCAACTCATACTTTCCACCAGCTTACTAGACTGAACTATATAAAAGTTACCAATATTGAGCTACTGTTAGCTGTAGAAAATAGATTTAACCCAGCATACAGTCTCCTTTGTGGAAAGGACTTTCAATGCTGAGGTATTTTCTAATAAGCATTTATTTAGTATCTACTGCATACTTAACTGGGCTTCTCAGATGGCTCAGTGGTAAAGAATCTGCCTGCAATGCAAGAGACTCTGGTTTGATCCATGGTTGGGAAGATCCCCTGGAGGAGGGAATGGCTGTTCACTCCCATACTCTTGCCTGGAGAATCCCATGGACAGAGGAGCCAAGTGGGCTACAGTCCATGCGGTCACAAAGAGTCAACACAGAACTAAAGTGACACACACGCATACTTAAACACGAGGTGTTTAACTCTAAGGAATACGTTATTTAATTCTCCTTTGGTATATGATGACTAGCCTTGTGGCCAGGATTTGGAATCCCTCAGGAACTATTTGAAATTTCATTCTCCCATCCTAATCTGAAGTCAACCCATATCTCTTGTGTCCTGTCATGTTAGGATTTATGTGACTAGATTAGATTCTCAAAGCACTATGAGAAAAAGCTGGAGCACCAGCATTTGACCTATGCTAGCTCAGAGGTATAGTTCCATGGTCTAATCCCAAAGGTTCCTCTCTCAAAACCACCACTTAAGATTTTCTAGGTTTAAATAATTATAAAACTATCCTCAGGGAAATGGCAATCCACTCCAGTATTGCCCAGAAAATCCCACAGACAGAGGAGCCTGGTGGGCTACAGTCCATGGGGTCGCAAAGAGTTGGACACGACTGAGCCACTTGACTTCACTTCACAGGGACTGTTAGAGCTTTCCAGACTGAAAACAGTTCCTAGCCTTCCTTTTGCTTCAGACTAGAATTAAATCTAAGTTCAAAGGATGAAGACCCCAGTATCAACCTGTCCTTCTAGGTCTCTTGAGTGATCCAAGACATTTAAACAGGCCAGAGCCTCTCCATCTGGCCAGAATGCACTGGGAAGTGCCACCGCATTGCATTGCTCCCTGGGAGCATACATATACCCAACGGCTTTAGGTTCTTCGTTTCCAGCACCTTCCATAACAGTTGTCTCCTTATAGTCCATAACCAATACAAACTAGACCAAAGAACCTGGATACTCATTCCAGCCCTGCTTGTGAGCAACAGTATGAATTTAACCACCAACTTAATTTCTCCTAGCCTTGCTGGCTTGCCCAATAAAGTGGTGAAAATACTGGTGTAACAATGTATTAATGAGGTAATACAGTGTTTTCCAAATCACAGTATGTTTATTATGCATGACAGAATATTTTAGATGGTTTATACCAAAATATTTATCTTGAACAGTTTTACCTTATAAGAGAAGATAAATGATTTTCTTTTTATATTAACTCCTCTTAAAAATAAATGTGTGTACATTTTTCAAAATATAAACTCATATAAAGAAAAATATTTAGTACATAGTGTGACAACTTCTGAAGGACTGTGATGTATTGGAAACACCAACTTAACATGTTTTGCTTGTTAATTTAAGATATCTTGTCTAGTCATTCCAATACTGCAATAGAAAGGGTGGTGCATACTTGAACTGTCCATTTGTCCATTCATATCAACAAAATGTACTAGTTAATTGCTTCACTTTTTTCTTTGGCAGCATACACAGTCCAAATAAAATGGAAACAGTGGCAGATTTTATTTTCTTGGGATCTAAATTTACTGCAGATGGTGACTACAGCCATGAAATTAAAAGATGTTTTCTCCTTGGAAGGAAAGCTATGACAAATCTAGACAGCATATTAAAAAGCAGAGACATCACTTTGCCAACAAAGGTCCATATAGTCAAAGCTATGGTTTTTCCAGTGAAAGTGAAAGTGAAGTCACTCAGTCATGTCTGACTCTTTGTGACCCCATGGACTGTAGCCTACCAGGCTCCTCTTCCATAGGATTTTCCAGGCAAGAGTACTGAAGTGGGTTGGCATTTCCTTCTCCAGGAGGTCTTCCTAACCCAGGGATTGAACCCAGGTCTCTCGCATTGAAGGCAGACGCTTTACTGTCTGAGCCACCGGGGAAGTCTATGGTTTTTCCAGTAGGCATGTACAAATGTGAGAATTGGCCCATAAAGAAGGCTGAGCCCTGAAGAACTGATGCTTTCAAATTATGCTGGAGAAGACGCTTGAGAGTCTCCTGGACTGCAAGGAGATCAATCCAGTCAATCCCGAAGGAAATAAACCCTAAATACTCACCAGAAAGACTGATGCTGAAACTGAACCTCCAATACTTTGGCCACCCGAAGTGAAGAGCCAGCTCACTAGAAAAGACCCTGATGCTGGGAAAGATTGAGGGAAGGAGGAGAACGGAATGACAGAGGATGAGATGGTTGGACGGCATCACCCACTCAATGGACATGAATTTGAGCAAACTCTAGGAGATAATGGGAGAAGGCAATGGCACCCCATTCCAGTACTCTTGCCTGGAAAAGCCCATGGATGGAGGAGCCTGGTAAGCTGTAGTCCATGGGGTCACTAACAGTCGGACACGACTGAGAGACTTCACTTTCACTTTTCACTTTCATGCATTGGAGAAGGAAATGGCAACCCACTCCAGTGTTCTTGCCTGGAGAATCCCAGGGACGGGGAGCCTGGTGGGCTGCCGTTTATGGAGTCGCACAGAGTCAGACACAACTGAAGCGACTTAGCAGCAGCAGCAGGAGATAATGAAGGACAGGGAAGCTTTGGCATGCTGCAGTCCATCGGATCACAAAGAGTAGGACATGACTTAGTGACTAAACAACAGTCCCAAAGCATGCAATCAATCACTGTTACCACAAACTACCGTAGACTTCATGTCACATTTCAGTTTCCAATATAAACTCCTCATCTCATGTTTTTAACCACTCAGAATTCATGTCATCCACTTTGCTTGTAAAACCGTGTCTACCCTGTTGCTGCTACTCCACAACCAATTTGTCTTGTAAGATTTATTTCAAAACTCACCTGTATCTGGATATCTAGATAACTACATAGCTTTCAGATCATTTATATACTTTGAAAGTCCCCAGCACTGATGACTTTACTGGTCTTATAATAGCAAGACAAAATAAATAAACTGAAAATTACATTTGGACTTCCCTGGTAGTCCAGTTACCACTGAATCTGCCTGCCAATGCAGGGAACACACTCAATTCCCCGGTCCAGGAGGATCCCTTGTGCCATGGGGCAACCAAGCCCATGCACCACAACTGGGCTCTGAAGTGCACATGCCCACAACTACTGAAGCCTAAAGCCTGTGCCCCACAAAAGAGAAGCCACCACATTGAAAAGCCTGTGCACCGAAACTAGAGAATAGGCCCTGCTCACTGCAACTGAAGAAAAGCCCATGTGCAACAACGAAGATCAAGTGCAGCCAAAAGTAAGTAAATAAAAAGAAAAAAAAAAGAAAATTATAACGATGGACAATGAGTTCAATGACAAAGCTATTATGCTTTGTAGTGGAGGAGGAGTATATAAAGGTCTTAAGAATACAGACTTTGGAGTCAGACTGTCTGGATTTGAGTTCTGGCACACCATTTGCCATGTGAAGAAATCATTCAGCCTAAGGCTCAAAATCTCATCTGAAATTGGGGGTAATAATAATTGCTACTTACTGTGAGGATTAAATGATTCAACACAGGGAAGTGTTTAGACAATACTTGAAATACTAGTTACTGTTATTTGAAGAAGGCACCAATGGAAACATATTAGAAGTGCTCTTAACTGAGAGTCTTAATTAAGAGGCTGTCTGGAGAAGGATGGAGTCCGATTCTGTATTGGAGGACAGGTGGGAGTGAGGCAACATGTACACATGTTGAGGGAGGGAGTGAACAGAGTGAGCGTGGATTAGTCAGAACATATACCAGCTGCAAAGTCATGTGGAAGTGGGTATGGGAACGAGGAGTAAAAGTGTCTGCTATGTTACACAACTGCATGTGGCATCTCTAGTTCAAGGGGACTGAGTTACAAAGTGATGGAAAATGAGGCCATACAAGCAAGGCTTTGCACGTTCTTATCAAACTCTTGAGGAAAAAAAGTATTTGAGTGTCTGCTACATTCCTGATGCTATTTTATTTTAGGTCCTGATGCTATTTTATTTTAGTGATTGGACACTAGAGTACAATGGTAAAACATATACAGCTTAATTAGGAAAATAAATACATAGTTAAATGACAACAGATAAATACTTAATGGAAGAATGTAACAAGTGCTAAGAAAGAATAATGCCTACAATTATTTTTTTTGAAAGACATGAACAAAGTCTTAACAGATGAGTGAATGTTCACCAAACAACAAGGAGAAAATCAGAAAGGTTACCAAAACTCAATTATATGTATTATGTAGCAAATTCTTTCTATAAAGTTTTAAGAACATTGTATTACTATTCCTTATAACAAGCATTTTTGTTAAGCCCATTTAAGAGATGAAGATCCCCAAGATTGCACAGCAAAACAAGTTTTCTTAACTAGATACATTTAGTTTTCTTTAGAATACAGTAACCTTCATACAGTAGATACTCTATCACTACTATATTTGGCAATTAGATTAAAGAAAATATTATTCTTATTCGCACATAAAATTTCAAGTACATGACAAATAGTCTATGTTCATTACAAGGAAATTCATGACAGTTCATGACAAAAAAAAATATTATTTTCATTTTAAAAGCACTGAATTCCATAGACTATAATAGATGCCTATGACACACTAGCATTTCAATAGACATACATTTCAATAGACATACATTTCAATATACATACATTTAAAGCATTTCAATATACATACATTTTAAGGCTGTACATACATTATGCATTTCATATTTAGTAGCTATTTCTTCCTAATAGCAGGAGTCACACCATCCATTATACTGCTTGCCCTGACAGTAAGGAAAATAAATTATATTTAATCAGAGGTTAACTGAAGACCACACTGATCAAGACGGTCTCTCACACTGTGTTGCTGGCAGGTGAGGAATGAAGTTGAAGGTCATGGTAGAAAGATAAAGATGAACATCAACCCTTTTTCTTGTCTCCTTCCAGTTACAAACTAAGTTACTCCAAACACCTTGCCAGAGATGAAGCAGCAACACCTGGGACATCCAAAGGGGCAAAACCCACATTCACACTGGACAGGATCAAACGAATATTTATTACTGATTGACTCAAAATTGTACAAAATGTCCAACTCAAAATTACTCAAAATGTCCAAGTTAAGTTTGCTTTCACATATCTCATCTCCCTCAGTCTTCATGAAAACCCTGAGAAACAGCTAGTATCATCCTTATTTCACAGAAAAGGGGAAAGAACCTTAAAGAAGGCAAAGTGAAAGTGTTAGTCGCTCAGTGGTGTGCTAGCCTGCCAGGCTCCTCTGTCCATGGAATTCTTCAGGCAAGAATAGTGGCGTGGGTAACCATTCCCTTCTCCAGGGGTCCTGACCCAGGGGATCAAACCTAGGCCTCTTGCATTGCAGGCAGATACTTTACCATCTGAGCCACCAGGGAAGCCCAAAGAAGGCAAGTGATGTAGCAAATTATGGCGGGACTTGCATTTGAGTAGTTGCCTCCAGGTCCATTGAGCTTGATACTTCTTGTCTATCTATTTAAAAGGTCTCTGACAGTAGCCTTGGCCATAAAGGAGATATTGATTAAACTCACCACTTTACGAGCCTCTTGAAAAGTTAGTGGAAAAGTTAATGTAAAGGTGCTGATTCATAGATCAGACAATTAAGAGTCAGCTGGCTTCTCTTGAGCCTCCACCTCTGGCTTTGCTCCTTCATCCCCTGCTCTTGGCACTGGCCTCCTTGCTATCCCTCGAACAGATCAGGCCCACCCACCTCCCCATCTGGTGTTACTCCCTCTTCAGTTTTCTTTGTGGCACTCTTCCTAAGGGTCTTATTGAAATAGTTTCGCTTTATCCTCTTCCTTTGGGTTTCCCTGATTGATCTGTGATAAAGAACCTGCCTGCCAATGCGGAGATATGAGTTTGACCCCTGGGTTGAGAAGATCCCCTGGAGAAGGAAATGGCAACCCACTCCAATATTCTTTCCTGGGAAATTCCATGGACAGAGGAGCCTGGTGGGCTACAGTTCATGGGGTCGCAAAAGAGCTGGCCACAACTTAGCAACTAAACAACAACAAATCTTCTTACCTTATCCCTCTTTCCTGCTATTTTTTTTCTATAGCTCTTATCATCATCTGAATTGGTAAGAATTTTATGGTTTATTTGTTTTTTAATTGAAGTATGGCTGATGTACAATAAACTACAGGTGTACAATATAGTGATTCAAAATTGTAAATGTTATATTCCATTTCTAGTTATTAAAAATATTGGCTATATTCCCTGCATTGTATAATATATTCCTGTAGCTTAATTTATACATAATAGTTTGTACTCTTAATCCCCTATCCCTATATCATCCCTCATCCCTTCCCTTTCTCCACTGGTAACCACTAGTTTGTTCTCTGTATCTTTTTCTTTTTTTAATATTCACTGGCATGGTATATTTTTTAGATTCTATATATAAGTGATATTATACAATATTTGTCTTTCTCTGTTTGATGTATTTCACTTAGCAAAATACCCTCCAAGTCCATCCATGTTGCTTCAAATGGCAAAATTTTATTCTTTTTTTTTTTTTCCAACTAAGCCATATTGCATTGAGTATATATACACCACTTCTTAATCCATTCAACTGTTGATGGACACTTAGGTTGCTTCCTATCTTTGCAATTGTAAATAATCCTGCTATGAACATTGGAATGCATGTATCTTTTCAAATTGGTGTTCTTTTATTTTTCAGATATATACCCAGCTCATGATAGTTCTGTTTTTAGTTTTTTTGAGAAACCTCCATACTATTTACCACAGTGGCTGTACCAATTTACATTCCCACCTACAGTGTACTAGTATTCTTTTTTCTCCTATCATCATAAATGAAAATATTGCTTCTGTGTCTAGAGCACTCATATCTTCTGTATAAACTAGAGATCTTTTTCTTTGTGGACAAATCTTTCATTAAGTGATTACATCATATTTCAAAACTGGTAAAGTAACAATGAAAAAGAGTGGGAAGTAATCCAGAGAAATAGCTTTGCACCAAAAAATAAAAAGTATTCTAAATAAGTGGAAATTGAGGATCACTTGGACTTGATGTCTCCTTTCTAAGCCAGTTCCTGTTTTACTAAATATCTTGAAAGATTTTTTTAATGTATTATTTTCTCAACCTTTTGCATCAGTCATCTGAAACTTGTAACACTGAATGTTAGACAACTATCACTGCATTTGATGAGAAAAATTTTAAACTAAACATTTAGAGAAATAGAAACAGAAAATGGAATACAGTGAATATGCAAAAATAAAGAAGCAGACTCACAGAGAACAACTTGTGGTTGTTTGGTGAGGAGAAGAGGCATCAAGAGATGGGGAAGTGGAAGGTGCAAATTCCTACTCAAAAATATGTTGTATGAAATGCGTGCATAGCCAAAATTTATAGTAACTGTAAATGGAGTTATCGCCTTTAAAATTTGTATTAAATATTTTAATTAAAAATGGTGTTGTCTTAAATGTGTTATCACTTAATAAACTATATATTTATAATGTACTCTTCTCCCAAATAACACAGATTTGCATTAGTGCAGCTTCTGATTCACTGCTTGACTTTTGGAGAGTTTCTGTGGCTTTGAGGACTCTTTCTCTGCTCTAAAATAACTGCTCCAGAAAACTAATACACAAATGTCAGTCACACAGCACTTTATTATTGAGGGCCCAATGCTAAAGACAGACTTGGGCATGCTTTCCTCTCACGTCCCACTGCATCTTGGCATTGTCTGTGTGGTAGCACATTTAATATTGTTGATAAACTGCCAGGTTTTGAGAATCAAGATTGCCAGGAGAAACGTAAATAACCTCATATATGCAGATGACACCACCCTTATGGCAGAAAGTGAAGAAGAACTTGATGAAAGTGAAAGAGGAGAGTGAAAAACTTGGCTTAAAGCTCAACATTCAGAAAACTAAGATCATGGCATCCAGTCCCATCACTTCATGGCAAATAGATAGGGAAACAATGGAAACAGTGAGAGACTTTATTTGAGGGGGCTCCAAAATCACTGCAGATGGTGACTGCAGCCATGAAATTAAAAGACACTACTCCTTGAAAGAAAAGCTATGACCAGCCTAGACAGCATATTAGAAATCACAGACATTACTTTGCCAACAAAGGTCCATCTAGTCAAAGCTATGCTTTTTCCAGTAGTCACATATGGATGTGAGAGTTGGACTATAAAGAAAGCTGAGCACCAAAGAATTGATGCTTTTGAACTGTGGTGTTGGAGAAAACTCTTTAGAGTCCCTTGGACTGCAAGGAGATCCAACCAGTTCATCCTAAAGGAAATCAATCCTGAATATTCATTAGAAAGACTGATGTTGAAGCTGAAACTCCAATACTTTGGCCACCTGATGTGAAGAACTGACTCATTGGAAAAGACCCTGATGCTGGGAAAGATTGAAGGCAGGAGGAGAAGGGGATAACAGAGGATGAGATGGTTGGATACCATCACTGACTCAATGGACATGAGTTTGAGTAAGCTCCAGGAATTGATGATGGACAGGGAAGCTTGGCATGCTGCAGTCCATGGGGTCGCAAAGAGTCAGATACGACTAGGGGACTGAACTGACCTGAAAGTCTTAATTTCATGACTGTCTGGATGCCTAGCATATGTTAAGCACTGCACTGAGTATATCTTAAATTAATAAAAGAATAATGGATAAATCAGTCACCACTGAGAATGTGAACTTTCATAACTGACCTCACAAGTTAACTGGATAGATAAGATATACAAAATTAAATAACAAAGCAAAGATTGAATTACCCCAAAGGCTTAACTTTCTCAGGGAAGAGTACTGAGGCAGTGGTTATCTTGAAATGAGAAGAAGCTGGACAGAGTGTTGGGTGAGAGTTTAGGCTCTGAAATGAGATAGAATTTGTTGCTTGACGCTACCATTTGCCAGTTTTGTAAACTTGGGTAAGTTACTGTCAAAGGACCATGAGATTCCCCTTGGTAACCACAAGTTTGTTTTCTACATCTGTTTTTCTATTTTTCTTTTATAAAAAGTTTATTTGTACCATTTTTTTAAGGTTCCACATATAAATGATATCAAGGAGGGAGACAGAGGGATAAATTAGGAGACTGAGATTGACATATACACATTTATTGTTCAGTTACTAACTGAACAATAATTGTGACTCCATGAACTCCAGCACATCAGTCTCCTCTGTCCTTCAAAATTATCTGCCAGGGTTTGCTCAAACTCAAGCCCACTGAGTTGGTGATGCCATCCAATCATCTCATCTTATGTCTATCCCTTCTTTTCCTGCCTTCAATCTTTCCCAGCATCAAGATCTTTTCCAGTGAGTCAGCTCTTTGCATCAGGTGACCAAAGTACTTCATCATCAGTTCCTCCAGTGAATATTCAGGGTTCATTTCCTTTAAGATTGACGAGTTTGATCTCCTTGCAGCTCAACTGACTCTCAAGAGTCTTTTCTAGCCAGGACATGGAGGCAACCTAGATGTCCATCAGCAGATGAATGGATAAGAAAGCTGTGGTACATATACACAATGGAGTATTACTCAGCCCTTAAAAAGAATAAATTTGACTCAGTTCTAATGAGATGGATGAAATTGGAGCCGATTATACAGAGTGAAGTAAGCCAGAAAGAAAAACACCAATACAGTATACTGACACATATATATGGAATTTAGATGGATAGTAATGATGACCCTCTATGTGAGACAACAAGAGAGACTCAGAGGTATAGAATGGACTTTTGGACTCTGAGGGAGAGGGAGAGGGTGGGATGATTTGGGAGAATGGCATTGAAACATGTATACTATCTTGTAAGAACAAAGCGCCAGTCTATGTTCAATACAGGATGCAGGATGCATGGGGCTGGTGCACGGGATGATTCAGGGAGAGGATGTGGGGTGGGAGGGTGGGAGGGGGCTTTGGCATTGGGAGATCGTGGACACCTGTGGCTGATTCATGTCAATATATGGCAAAACAAATACAGTATTGTAATGTAGAATAAAGTATTAAAAAAAGAATAAAGAAAGCAATATTTTTTTAAAAAGAGTCTTTTCTAACGTCACAGTTCAAAAGCATCAATTCTTCTGCGATCAGCCATCTTTATGGTCCAACTCTCACATCTGCACATGACTGCTGGAAAACCATAGCTTTGATTGTATGGACTTTTGGCAGTAAAGTGATGTCTCTGCTTTTTAATAGGTCTGTCACTTCCAAGGAGCAAGTGCCTTTTAATTTCATGGCTGCAGTCTCTGTCTGCAGTGATAGAGCTCAAGAAAATAAAACCTGCCACTATTTCCACTTTTTTCCCATCTATTTTCCATGAAGTGATGGGACTGGATGCCAACTACTATATATAAAAGAGATAGCTAATAAGAATCTACTATATAGCACAAGGAACTCTATTCAATACTCTGTAATGACCTACATGGGAATAAAATCTAAAAAAAAAGAATGGCTATATGTATATGTATAACTCACTCTGCTGTACACCTGAAGCTAACACACATTGTAATCAACTATACTCCAAAAAACTAAAAAAAAAAAGCACAAGACCATTACATACGATCTGATTTAAGGAGACAAAGCAGAAAGTATTGTTTCAACAGGCTCAGCTAGTCTTCCAAAGGATTTAGGGAAGCATGCTGTTCATGAAGACTTTCAGAGGCATCTGTAGAAGCCTGGGTAGGGGGTGGGCTGTAAAGGCTGCTGTTAATTGGTTGAAACCCAGAAATGTGTTTGTTGGAGTGGATTCTTACTGGCTGACTTTCAAAAGCAAAGGGCTGTCCCTGATTGGTTGGTTTATAAAGCACATTCACTATAGCAGTTGTTGATCAAGGGACTGGATTTAAAACCAGTTCTGTTGATTCCTTGTTGCCATGGCTACAGAACAATTAATCTTTTCTTACGTTTGTGAAAACTTAACCTTTCAAGATTTCTGGTTTCTTATCTGTAAACTTCATAGAGTTTATAAGAAGTTTAAAAGATAACACTCAAAGAATTCACACTGTGCTTACCGTGCAGCATTCAATAAAAATTATGTTTATGTTTTTAAGATACACATAAAGCATTTCATTTGTAAGATGAATAGGGTTCCTATGAACCATGGTCTGAATGTTTTTGTCAGAATACCATGAAACACTGTCACTTACTTATCTCCCTTTTCCCCACTTTTGGTTGGGGAAAAGAAAAAAAAACTAATATGGTATTTTGTTCACAAGGCCTAATATTGAGTTTAAATGGACTTGTATTATCTATGATTCCATTTTGCTTCTATTCTACCTTAGATTCTGAAGCCATGCGCTAAATAGAATGTATGTGCTCCAGCACCTGAGGAGAATATGCAGAGTTTGGATAGACTGGATATTGTCTCCAGTTCTTCTCTCCTACCTTGTTATAGAATTATATGTGACTTTATAGTATCTCCCACCAAGTAAACAGAGTCTGTCCCCCACCCCACCCCACCCCCACCCCCACCCCCCACCCCCACACCCCACCCTCCCACCACCCACCACCCCCCACCCCTGCACCCCACCCTCCCACCCACACCCACCCCACCCCCCAATGATATTGGTGTTAGCCATGTGAATTACTTTAGCCAATGAACTGTAGCAGATATAATTCAAGGAAAGACTTTGGCCTTGCTTTTAGGATTTGGCTGTGAATTTTGCATCTCTGTCATATACCTTGAGATTCACATACTCCATTCAAGAAGAACAAGGAGGTATGTGGAACAGATTTGGACCCAATGTACAGGCTGAAACCAAGCCTAGCTCACCAACAGACCCATGATTGAGAAAAAATAAGTACTTGTTGGTGTTAAGTCACTACTTTGAGACTCTTTATTGTACAGCAAAAGCTGACTAATAGATCAAGGAAAGGCATGAGGCAGAACCTGGACAGTTATAGAATGAAAATGAGAAAGGAGCAGGGATGGGGAGTTAAGAACCAGACAAAGAAATTAACAGCAACAATTGTTATCTTGTTTTTCCTCATCTGTAAAAAGAATGTTAATATATTAATACTTTCTTCCTAGGTACAAAATAACAAAAGGTAGGGGATATCACAGAGACTGAAATATAGACTTCTGGGGGAGAGATACAGAGTAACACAGAAAGATGAATGTTTAATACTCAGCATTTCACAAGCTAAAGTACTAAAGACATAAGTACTTTAGAAGGGCATAAGCTGAAAAACTAATGCTAAGACTGGGAAGTTTCTGAAAGAAAAGAGATTCTAGGTGTTGAGACAGTCTTATAAAGGCTTTATTTTAAAATCACACTACAGATTTGATGGCAACAAAGAAGTGGCTATTAAGTAAAAGCATAGACGATCTCTGAGTCACAGCTAGAAAATACGGACAAGTAATAATTACATTGGATGCATTTGATAAGGATGATTCTAACTTTTCTGATCCAGAAGGATCTTACAGATATCAGAATCATCCACATCAGCATATACCATTTTTAACTAAAAAAACTAATGTACAATATTGAGAAAGCAACATATCCTATCATTTGAAGCTTCGTGTTTAAATGTATTGTATCATGAAGTTAAATATCATAATTTTTAGAGAGTGTTACCTCTGACTGAACTAATGCTAAAACTTTGGCTAAAACTCCAGAAAAGCTTTGGTAATCTAGGTTGGACCCATTTCCATAAGAGTTCTGTTAATTAATGAGTGTCTAGTTAATTTCTTTCATGAAAAAGATTATAATTTCAGATCCCAAGGGTTTTACAATGACAGCCTAAACAAAGTTGTCTCTTTGAAACCAAACTATAAACTTAACAGTTTAAATTATATATGCCAGATAACATCTCATAAATTTAGAACGCTCTTCTCAAGATTAGAATGCAATGAAGTTAAACTGTTTATATTTGGAAATTCTGAACTTTTAGAAGAAAGGCCAATTTGTCTGCAGCAGCCCTCACTATTTAAAACAGTTCATGTGCATTGGTGGCTGTGAGGCTTTAATTTCTTCTCCTTGTTATGGTATTATAATAGTAACAACTTTGGGAAGGAAAGTTCACACTGTATTTACTTCTGAATTTCATTTTTTAATAACATTCTCAACTTATCTATACAGTCAAAGGAAAAGAAACTTCAGGACCCTCCTTTTTCCCCCACTCAAATTGTTATTGCTGAAAAACTTTGAGCCCTAATTATTTAGATGTACTCTACATTATCTGAATCTGTTGGATAATAATTCAAACTTTCACTTTGGTTCAGCAAAATAGGCTTTGAGGGATAAGTAAATACGGCTGAGGAAATTCTCTGAACTAGTAATTATTTACCAACTAGAATGCTTCATGTATTACTTACATAAAATAGATAATAAGGACCTACTATATAGCACACAGACATCTACTCAATACTCTGTAATGACATGTGAGAAAATCTAAAAGTGAATGTTTATATGTATATGTATATCCGATTCACTTTGTTGTACAGCAGACCTAACACAATATTGTAAATCAACTATACTCTAATAAATTTTTTTTTTTAAAGAATGTTTCCAGTTACTGTTAACCAACAACACAAGTAAATGTTCTTAAACAACAAAGACTTTTGGATCACATTCTCACAGCACAGCCTCCACATGTCTCTGACTTCTGTCCTTTCCCCTTTCTCAAGAGTGCTTCAGACAGGCTCCCTCAAGTCTCCTGGCCAGAACAGATTCACGTGCCTGTTCTTAAACCCATTCCAGCCAAGAAGAGTAGAACCAATTGCCCTAGGTCAGCTAAAGATTCATTCCTTGGACTGAGGACAGACCCAGACACCCCCTTCAGTCCATGGCCTTATTGGGTACAACTGGGTTCAGTACATAAGTGGCATGAGGGAGAATTACAGTTGAACAGACAATGGAGAGTATCTGCCACAGGCTTTTAGTTATGGTTTTCTAGCTCTTAAACTTTTTGAAATCTTTTAGGTATGTATTTTAATTCTCAAAACATCCGGAAAGGTGGAAAAGAACTGATTATTCTTATTTTACAAACTGAGGTCCAGAGAAATAAAGTGGTTGCCCAAGGCCATGAAACTGATAAAAAGACCTTAAATTATATTATATTCAGTTTTCAAATAATCATATGCTATTACATATTCTCCAAATAATAATATATATTATATTATAATATAATAATTATATTTCCCAAATAATAGGAAATTATGTTCATTAATTTCCCTTTGGAAACATGCAGGCATGTTTATATGCTATTTCTTTAATGTAAGAAAAAACAAACAACCTAGGAATCTCCCTGACATGTTCTCCTTCTGACATGAATTTCTCCTTGATAGGCAGTTTATGGTATTATGAATTTGTATAATAGCCTCACTCAAAGAAAAGACTTTATAATTTGACATAAAAATAGTTGAAAATCCTTTCAAAAACAAGATGAACTCATGCCACAGTTGGCATAAGCCTGTCCTGTAGGTAGGAGATGACCCTGAATGTTACTGATACAGAACGATAAAGAATGTCACTGGTCTTAAATTCACTTATGGCAATAAAATGCAGAGAGAGGACCATCCGGAGGAGTCAGCCCAACTTCTGCCTCTCAGATGGGCAAATAATGAGATCCTATCTCCTTTAAATATTTGTAGAAAAGATCATCTGGTACCTTGCTAAGGTGATTTAAAATGCTCAATGTTAAATTAAATGTTAAATTAAAATTACTCTTTTGTGATTTTCAAAAGTATGTTATTACCACTAGAAATCTGTTCCCTAGAAATAGGTATGCAAGTACACCAGGATATATGCACTGAGTACTTCACTGTTACACTGCTATAATAATGAAAATTTAGGAACAGTACAAACTACCATTACTAAAACACAGTTAAATGAATTGTATGTAAATAAATGAATGTAAACTTCAGGCAATTCTTTTAAAAATTGGTAAATTTATATGTGAAAGTGCTGCACTCAGTACGCCAGCAAATTTGGAAAACTCAGCAGTGGCCACAGGACTGGAAAAGGTCAGTTTTCATTCCAATCCCAAAGAAAGGCAATGCCAAAGAACGCTCAGACTACAGCACAATTGCATTCATCTCACATGCTACTAAAGTAATGCTCAAAACCCTCCAAGCCAGGTTTCAACAGCACATGAACCATGAACTTCCAGATGTACAAGGTGGTATTAGAAAAGACAGAGAAACCACAGATCAAAGTGCCAACATCTGTTGGATTATCGAAAAAGCAAGAGAGTTCCAGAAAAACATCTATTTCTGCTTTATTGACTATGCCAAAGCCTTTGACTATGTGGATCACCACAAACTCTGGAAAATTCTTAAAGGGATGGGAATACCAGACCACCTGACCAACCTCTTGAGAAATCTGTATGCAGGTCAGGAAGCAACAATTAGCAACAACTGGGAGTAGAACAACAAACTGGTTCCAAATTGGGAAAGGAGTACATCAAGGCTGTATATTCTCACCCTACTTATTTAACTTATATAGAGTACATCATGAGAAATGCTGGGCAGGATGAAGCACAAGCTGGAATCAAGATTGCCGGGAGAAATATCAATAACCTTATGGCAGAAAGCGAAGAACTGAAGAGCCTCTTGATGAAAGTGAAAGAGGAGAGTGAAAAAGTTGGCTTAAAGCTCAACATTCAGAAAACTAAGATCACGGCATCCGGTCCCATCACTTCATGGGAAATAGATGGAGAAACAGTGAAAATAGTGACATATGTTATTTTGGGGGCTCCAAAATCACTGCAGATGGTGACTGCAGCTATGAAATTAGAAGATGCTTGCTCTTTGGAAGAAAAGTTATGACTAACCTAGACAGCATATTAAAAGCAGAGACATTACTTTGCCAACAAAGGTCCATCTAGTTAAAGCTATGGTTTTTCCAGTAGTCACATATGGATGTGAGAGTTGGACTATAAAGAAAGCTTAGTGCCAAAGAATTAATGCTTTTGAACTGTGGTGTTGGAGAAGACTCTTGAGAGTCCCATGGACTGCGAAGATGGACATCTTAAAGGAAATCAGTCCTGAATATTCATTGGAAGGAGTGATGCTGAAGCTGAAACTCCAATCCTTTGGCCTCATGATGTGAAGAATTGACTCATTGGAAAAACCCTGATGCTGGGAAAGACTGAAGGCAGGAGAAGGGGACACCAGAGGATGAGATGGTTGAATGGCATCACTGACTCAATGAACATGAGTTTGAGTAAGCTCTGGGAGTTGGTGGTGGACAGGGAGGTCTGGAATGCTGCAGTCCATGGGGTCGCAAAGGTTTGGACATGACTGAGCGACTGAACGGAACTGAAATTTATATGTACTGATGGAGAAGATGTATGTCATAAACTGTTTTGTTTTAATAGCAAACTGTGGGAAAATATTTCATTTTTGCTTTAAAAATATGTCGTATGAGCATAGCAAATCTCTGAAAGTATACACAGCAAACTTTTAACAGCCAAACTTGGAGGAGAATGGTATTAAACAATATTATATTTTACTTTTAAGATAATTTTATATAGTTCTGTGTAGACAGCTAAATATTGTGTTAATAATTATAATAATTATAGTTTATAATTATTGGTTTTAATAACCTGAAAAGTAAAAAGTACAATTTTACATTGTTATAACTCATTATCTCATTGTGTTTTCATTAGAGTGATTTGATAGAAGGTATCATAAGGTCGCAATAAAGAGTAGTGACCACAAGCTCTGCCACTTCCTAACTGTGCATCCTTGGGCAAGGTACTTAGTTTCTCTGTGCCTCAATTTCCTCATCTGTAAAGTAGATATAATCACAGTGCCAACTGAGATAGTTGTAAGAAAAAAGCACATGAAAAATTCTAATTTAAAACAGCATCTGGAACATCATAAAGCTTCAATAAATGTTAGTAACTAATAGAGAAGAAGTACAGAAAAGATAGATGCCTTAATAAAAATGGTTTAACTCGTTGGTCCCAAGAGCTGGGATTAGAACTCAGACTGCCTGGTTCCTGTTTCAATTGCCTTTAAATGGTAGACTTTGTTCTTTCTTTCTCACATTATCACTTTTAAGTCTCTGAGATCAGTCCACTTTCCTCTGCTCTCTGGATTTAAAAGCATACATACATAGACAATTATTCATTTTATTTTATTTATAAAATAAATGCATCAAGAAAATGCTCAAGAAATAAGGACAGTAATTCAGTCAGTAAGTCCTATAATTTCCTGGAAATGTGTTTTCGTAAATGTAATTTCCTGCAGTTGTCAGCAAGATGCATGTTCAGTTAACTGTGAGGAAAAAAGAATCCACTAGCAAAATTTAATTTGGAAAAAAGTTATGAAAAAGAATCCTTCAAAATATGACCAATGTATTGTGTTACTTTTACAGAGCCTAACAGCTCAAACAGTTGTTCATTAGAAGCTAAATATTAACACATGTTTTGTTCTCAAAAGGATGGCTGCAAAAGCCATCAAGTACAATCAGTACATGTGAATATCAAGCCCTTCGGTGAAAGACTTGAGTTCTGGGGAAATGTATAATTGCTTGTCACATGTCAGATGTTCAAGGAATATCTGTTGAATGATTAATGAATGCATACTTCAAATCTGATTACATAATTACATATCTCCTGGCTGTCCATTTCTGGTGTACTTGAAAATCCTCTCTCTACCATCACACAAAATAAAACAAACAAGAGATTTTTAATTTAATATCATCTGAGCCAACAGTGTTTCCATTTATCTATAGACAGAAAATATAAACATTGAGAAATACGATTTTCTTATATAAATAAGCCCCTTTATTTTCTGATAAAATTTCATAGATACATCAAAAAGAAAAATAGGGAGAGAGGAAGAAGAAAGTAAAAGGAGGAGGCAGAGGGAGAGGAGTGGGAGAGAAGGAGGAGGGAGCAAGGAGGAAGAGAAAAAGAGATGAGAAGGGGGGGGGGGAGGCAAGAGAGAAAGACTGATCTATTTCTAGAGTGTGATTACCCTAACTCTGGCTCTTGGGTCTATGAAGTTTCATTTCTCCTTAATTTCCTATAAGACACACAAGTAGTTTACTTTCCTGGGTGGATAGTTGAGTTCCCAAACATCACATTTTTTTTCTCCACCCAACCCATGCTGAAAGAGTGTACCTTCTTTGATCCAAACTAAAAACAGGAAGCAAAGAACAGGATTTGTTTTGAATAACCTGTCCTTGCATTCCAGTCCCCTATGAAGAAGATGACATCTTTTTTTTTTTTTTGGTATTAGTTCTAGAAAGTCTTGTAGGTCTTCATAGAACTGTTCAACTTCAGCTTCTTCAGCATTAGTGGTTGGTGCATAGACTTGGATTACTGTGATATTGAATGGTTTGAGTTCAGTTCAGTTGCTCAGTCATGTCTGACTTTGCGACCCCATGAACCATAGCATGCTGGGCCTCCCTGTCCATCACCAACTCCCAGAGTCCACCCAAACCCATGTCCATCGAGTTGATGATGCCATCCAACCATCTTATCCTCTGTTGTCCCCCTTCTCCTCCTGCCCTCAATCTTTCCCAGCATCAGGGTCTTTTCCAGTGAGTCAGCTCTTTGCATCAGGTGGCAAGTTTCAGCTTCAACATTAGTCCTTCCAATGAACACCCAGGACTGATCTCCTTTAGGATGGACTGGTTGGATCTCCTTGCAGTCCAAGGGACTCTCAAGAGTCTTATCCAGCACCACAGTTCAAAAGCATCAATTCTTCAGCGCTCAGCTTTCTTGATAGTCCAAATCTCACATCCATACATGACCCCTGGAAAAACCATAGCCTTGACTAGACAGACCTTAATCGGCAAAGTAATGTCTCTGCTTTTTAATATGCTGTCTAGGTTGGTCATAACTTTCCTTCCAAGGAGTAAGCATCTTTTAATTTCATAGCTGCAATCACCATCTGCAGTGATTTTGGAGCCCAGAAAAATAAAGTCAGCCACTGTTTCCACTGTTTCCCCATCTATTCACCATAAAGTGATGGGACCAGATGCTATGATCTTAGTTTTCGGAATTTTGAGCTTTAAGTCAACTTTTTTACTCTCCTCTTTCACTTTCATTAAGAGGCTCTTTAGTTCTTCTTCACTTTCTACCATAAGGGTGGTGTCATCTGCATATCTGAGGTTATTGATATTACTCCCAGCAGTCTTGATTCTACCTTGTGCTTCCTCCAGCCCAGCGTTTCTCATGATGTACTCTGTTCAGTTCAGTTCAGTCGCTCAGTCGTGTCCGACTCTTTGCGACCCCATGAATCGCAGCACGCCAGGCCTCCCTGTCCATCACCATCTCCCGGAGTTCACTCAGACTCATGTCCATCGAGTCTGTGATGCCATCCAGCCATCTCATCCTCTGTCGTCCCCTTCTCCTCCTGCCCCCAATCCCTCCCAGCATCAGGGTCTTCCAATGAGTCAACTCTTCGCATGAGGTAGCCAAAGTACTGGAGTTTCAGCTTTAGCATCATTCCTTCCAAAGAAATCCCAGGGCTGATCTCCTTCAGAATGGACTGGTTGGATTTCCTTGCAGTCCAAGGGACTTCCAAGAGTCTTCTCCAACACCATGGTTCAAAAGCATCAATTCTTCGGTGCTCAGCCTTCTTCACAGTCCAGCTCTCACGTCCATACATGACCACAGGAAAAACCATAGCCTTGACTAGACAGACCTTAGTCGGCAAGGTAATGTCTCTGCTTTTGTATATAAGTTAAATACGCCGGGTGACAATAAACAGCCTTGATGTGCTCCTTTTCCTATTTGGAACCAGTCTGTTGTTCATGTCCAGTTCTAACTGTTGCTTCCTGACCTGCATATAGGTTTCTCAAGAGGCAGGTCAGGTGGTCTGGGATTCCCATCTTTTTCAGAATTTTCCACAGTTTCTTGTGATCCACACAGTCAAAGGCTTTGGCATAGTTAATAAAGCAGAAATAGATGTTTGTCTGGAACTCTCTTGCTTTTTCCATGATCCAGCAGATGTTGGCAATTTGATCTCTCCCATTCCTCTGCCTTTTCTAAAACCAGCTTGAACATCAGGGAGTTCACGGTTCACGTGTTGCTGAAGCCTGGCTTGGGGAATTTTGAGCATTACTTTAGTAGCGTGTGAGATGAGTGCAATTGTGTGGTAGTTTGAGCAATCTTTGACATTGCTTTTCATTGGGATTGGAATGAAAAGTGACCTTTTCCAGTCCCATGGCCACTGCTGAGTTTTCCAAATTTGCTGGCATATTGAGTGCAGCATTTTTACAGCATCATCTTTCAGGATTTGAAATAGCTCAACTGGAATCCCATCACCTCCACTAGCTTTGTTCATAGTGATGCTTCCTAAGGCCCGCTTGATTTCACCTTCCAGGATGTCTGGTGCTAGATGAGTGATCACACCATCATGATTATCTGGGTCATGAAGATCTTTTTGTACAGTTCTTCTGTGTATTCTTGTTACCTCTTCTTAATATCTTCTGCTTCTGTTAGGTCCATACCATATCTGTCCTTTATTGAATGGTTTGCATTCTGTCATTTTTGAAATTGCCCATAAGTACTACATTCAAGACTCTTTTGTTGACTATGAGGGCTACTCCATTTCTTATAAGGGATTCTTGCCCACCATAGTAGATATAATGGTCATCTGAATTAAATTCATCCATTCCCATCCATTTTAGTTTACGGATTCCTAAAATGTTGATTTTCACTCTTTCTATCTCCTGTTTGATCATTTCCAATTTACCTTCATTCATGGACCTAACATTCTAGATTCTTATGCAATATTATTCTTTACAGCATCGGACTTTACTTTCACCATCAGATGCATCCAGAACTGGATGTTGTTTTTGCGTTGGTCCAGCTTCTTCATTCCTTCTGGAGTTATTTCTCCGCTCTTCTCCAATAGCATATTGGGCACCTACCAATCTGGGGAGTTCATCTCTCAGTGTCATAGCCTGTCCTTTCATCTTTTCTTAGCCTGAAGCATGAAGCAGAGTGCAACTTTTTGAAAAATTTTTATTTTAACCAAACTCTGCTGAAAACTGCATCCACTAGAAAAAGTTTATGGAATATTTACACAACCACAAAGGAGCTGAAAAATTCCACAGAACACATTCAACTGTTGTGCACAGCTCCATTTCTGACAGAATATTGGGATTTGAAATTAAGAAAAGGGAGAAAGTTGTAACTATAGCAAGACAGGAAGCCACTGTTTCTGGAATTAGCTGGTTTTCAACTGCATTAGTCAAGAGTATTCAATTACCTAGACTGAATGTGTTTGTTATTTGCTCTCTTTTGTTCTGTCATCAGAAGATTATTTCAGACACAGTCATCACTGCCAGATTGTTATTCTGGTGTAACACTTTCATGTATGAAATCACCATTTCAATATTTTTTACATTTTTTATGTTACTAAATTCAGCTTTATTTGATCTATTTTATATTTTACCACTTATTTAAAGCCTGCACTCTATTTTAGTTTTTTTCTGATGAGAAACTATCTTTTGGGAAAAGAGATTAAGGATTTGAGTAGCTTTTATGAACTGTGTGTCCTGACTTTCTGAATAGGAACAAAGGGTCTTCCGAATCTCAGGGGCTTTATCCACAGCTCCTGAGAGCCCTGACATGAACTCAGGGCCACAGCCTGCAGGTTTATCTGCTTCCTTCATATTGACCCAGAGCAGGTGATTTTGTTGCTGCATTGTTGTTTTATTTAAAACATAAAAACTCTGTTTACCATAAGCACCCTAGACCAATACTTAGTGAATAATAGGATGCTGTGGAATCAAAGAGATGATAAAGGAAGCTCCTATTTTATTTACAAGTCACATATAGATCAGTGGTAAAGAACATGAGCTCTGGAGTCAGACAGACCTGAATCCAAGTTTAGCCTTTTTATGCTCAGTTTTTCCATTGATTAAGTGGTGATACCATAACAAACACCTTATGGAGTTAATAGGAAGAGTAAATAAACTATATAAAAATAACTAACACACTGTCTAGCACTCAAAAATTAAATCCAATGATTTATTGTCCTTCATTTATTTATGCTTTCAACAAATAGTGCTTAAAATACAGAGTGATGAAAAGGGATTTTTAAAGCCTTATTTTATCAACTTTCAGTCTAAATAAAGGAGACAACAAACAAGAGTGATAAATATCACACGTGATGTGTTCATACACTGCCAGGGAGAAAAATAAACCTGGGAAAGAAAGTCAAATGAGTCTAACAGTGGTGGTGGCTGCACTTCCATTAGGCAGCCAAGGAAGGCTTCATACTGAGGAGGATAATCACATAAAATCGTTACACCTCTTCCAAGTGCCTAACTGGGATCATCGAGAAACGAAAATGTCAGAATGTAAGTTCCATGATGTCACAAACTGAGTTTGATTCGTTACCATATCCTTATAAGTAGGTAGGGTTTGACATGTGTCTAATAAATATTTTATGAATAAATATTAACACTATGGAGAGTATTAACTGGCCTACATGATAAGCATCTTGGTTTACAAAAATGTAAAACCATTTTCAGCAAACAATTACACACACACACAAAAAAGGTTAGAATGCAATCAGTGTTCACTGTTAACAGTAGGAAGCGTGTGAATTAAAAACCCAGAAATATTAAAATTACTTGTTCCTCAGCCTTCCCCCAGTACTAGTCTCTTAGGAAACCTGCTTTATTCCTCACTCCTTTATGGTAAGCAGCAGACTACAAGGAGACCAGGTCACAGATGAGTGGAAAAGGACTGGTCCCTGGCTGGCCCACTCTAGGCAGGTCATCAGTTTTTGTGGTCTCATCCAAAGAGAAGCCAAGCCAATTAGATTGTCTCCTTCAAGGGTCTGAACTAAAAGGTCAAGGAAGAAAGTTACCTGACATGTGAGTGCTTGAACTAAAGGTTTGTGTAGAATTTGGGGTAAAGTGACCATTTCAGAGCCATCTTCTCTGAAGAAATAGAGACACAGAGAAAGCTGGTTGGGAGTGAGAGATCAGAGTGGCCACCTGGGGAGGAGAGGGGAAGCCACACCGCAGAAAGACAAAGATGGGAAAGTGGCTGGCACTTGAGACTGTCTCGGTTCCCACTGACTCTGCAGCCTGGTTGTCTAGTCTGTCCTTGGTGATTCTGGGGCATCCTTAGATCCTTGTGTGGGTGCTCAGTCACCTCAGTCGTGTCCAACTCTTTGAAACCCTATGGACTACAGCCCACCAGGCTCCTCTGTCCATGGGACTCTCCAGACAAGGATCCTGGAGTGGGTTTCCATACCCTCCACCAGGGAGTCTACTTGATCCAGGGATCAAACCCAATTCTACTGCATTGCAGGCTGATTTTTACCCACTGAGCCATCTGGGAAGCCCCGTTGGTGTCCTTAGGATAACCTTATTTTTACTTAAATTAGAGTAAGTTTTTCTTTTTTTCCTTGTAACAAGAGAGAACAGACTCCTGGTCATCAACTATATACCATGTACTTAACACAGGCAATCTGATTTAGTTATTAACACAATCCTATGACCCATTTACTTTAGCAAGAAATAAATGAAGTTTTCAGAAAAATTAATCAGGTCATCCAAAGTTGAATGGCTATCGAATGAAAGATCTGAACTTTGAACCAAAGTCTGTCCAAGTCCATAGCTAATGATTTTCATCCTATTCTGAAAGAACAGAATACAAGTACTATAGGAACTCATGAAAAACAGACTTCTTTTGATTAGGGTATACAGATAAAGCTTGATCAGGGGAGCAAGGACTTGAGCAGATTTTAAAAGGTGAGTAGAATTGAGAAGCACAGTATAATATTTTGAAGTAGTGATGGAATGTTATTCTAGATATAGGTACAACATAACCAAAATCATGGTGAAGACAATGAGAACATGAGGCAAGACTAGAGAGATAAAAAAAAAGTCTGGCATCAGTGAGAAGAGGCTTCATTTTGGAAGGATAATATGAAATCAGATTAGTTTACACTTGGCAAACCTGAATTCTTGACCTTATCTATTTAATAATACTAAATGATTGCTAAATATTTTTGAGCCTTTAGTACAATGTGTAAATGGCCTTATTCCTGCAATTTAAGAGCTGGGATTCTAAGCAAATAAGTTATTTTAGAAGCAAACAAAGACAAACCCTGAGAAATTTTATATCTCTTGCCATGCTCATTTCCCAACCTCTCTCCCCAAAAGAAATCTTACTGACTCTGGGGAAACCACAAGAATTTCCAAATTTGGTACCACTGATAACATCACTATAAAAGTAAATGCCCTGACTCGCCCTCTGGCCACAAGATACATTCAGCTGTTACACTCAAGTACAGGTGATAGTTTATCCATATAACGGAAGTACATTTTTTAAATTACTCTATTATAAAAATAAATTTAAAAGAAAGTTTCTAAAATTCACTTAGAAGAAATTGTACCCACAGTAATCAAATCCCCTGGGGGAATACCATGGTACATTATTACTCTCGTAAAAGTTTATTGTTTTTTCAGTTGCTTCTCTTTCCTTGCCACCCACGCATCGTTAACCCATTCAGTCTGGCTTATCTTCTGTCTTTGAATGTAACAGAATGGGTGCCCTAAGCAACAGAAATTCATTTTCTTATGGAGCTAGAGACTAGACACCCAAGGTCAAGGTGTCAGCAAGGTTGCTTTCCTCTGAGGCCTCTCTCTTTGGCTGGCAGATGGCTGTCTCCCTCATAGTGTCCTCACATGGTTTTTGGTCTTTATTCTGTGTGCTCACATCCCTCTTGTCACTTTGTGTGTGTCTAAATTTCCTTTTCCTATAAAGACTCAGGATAAATTGTACAAGGGTCCATCCTAATGACCTCACTGTAACTTAATCATGTCTTTAAAGGCCCTGTCTCCAAATGCAATATCATCCTGAAGCACTGGAGGTTAGGACTTAGACATAAGAACTTTGAGGTGATACAGGCAGCCCATAATACTGTGGCTTCCTAATCAATAAACCTAAATGCCTTTTTCTGTATTCATTATCCTTGAATTCTCTGTGGCATTTAATCATTCTGTTGACTTCTTCAAATATTTCCTCCCTTTCTTTGAGAAATACACCACAACATCTCGCACCTCTGTGCCTTTCCACACGCTAATTTTTCTTCCCTCTTTACTTCCACTCCGTTGAACATCATTCCTTTGAGATCCTTTACATTACCTCCCTAGTCACCTTGTATGTACCCTCTACTCACCTATCATAGCAATAAGAATAATAATGGAAAAAATGATTTTTAAAAAGAGGAGGAGCTAACATTTGTTGAGTAGTTTCTGTGTGCTGGCACTGTTCAAAGTCCCTGACATTTCTTAACTTTTAATAATAAACCTAATAGGCACAATTATTATTCCGATAGTATACATAACAATATTGAGGCATACACAGTTGCAGTGAATCCCAGTCATAGCTGTTTGCTTATCTACAAGACCTTAACCTCTGTGGAAGCTATTGTAGCAATTCCTGGTACTTAACATGTTGTTTTACTTGCAGCTCCCGACACAGAGTTCTGTGCTTAGTCACGCAGTCGTGTCTGACTCTTTGAGACCCAGTGGACTGTAGCCCACCAGGCTCCTCTGTCCATGGGGATCCTCCAGGCAAGAATATTGGAGTGGATTGCCATGCCTTCCTCCAGAGGCTCTTCCTAAACCAGGGATAGAACTCAGATCTCCCTACAGGTGAATTCTTCACCATTGGAGCCACCGGGAAGCCACAGTCTTAGTTCCACTGAACTGATGTGAGTTACTCTGTGCTTCTAGTTCTCTTTCTCCTTCCTGTCTGGCAACTACTCTTCTACATGCTTTGTTGACTCTTTTTCCTCTTTGCACCCTGTAAATGCAGTTTTCTTTTTTTTTTTTTAACCCTGAAAGTTTTTATCCTTCTGTTTCTCTCTACATATACTCTTGCAAAAGGATTTCACCTTCTAGAAGTGTCAACTCTCACAGATGTTCAAATAACTCCTGGATGTACACCTATAGATCTCACCACTCTCCTAAAGGCAGGTGCCTTTCCACCTGCCTCCATGCTAACTTTGGCAGGAAGTCCTACTGCTTTTCAGTGTCCAAAGTGAAATCATGATGCTGTCTAAGGCAGCTTCTTGCATTTACTCCCATTTATCTTCATGGCAGCAGTACTCTCTCACTCACCCAAGTTGATACCAAAAAATTAATCTCAATTCTTTTCAGTTCCTGTCTCAATTCTTGTCTGTCTCCTGCCAGTCAGTTGCTAGTCGTATAGGTCCTTACACTGCAATTCCCATTCTTGGTTCTGCTAATTCCCATTTTTACTGTATCCACTCAAGATCTCATTACCTCAAGTCCAGACTTGACTTCCTAACTGGACTTCCTTCTTACATTTTGTTCTTAAATATGCTGCCACATTCATCTCCCTATAGTGTCACTCCGATCGTATCACACCTACTCTCAAAGCCCTTAGAGACTCTTGACTCAAATGAATTATGGATAATTTCCTCAACCTGACATCTAAAGCCTTTCTCAGCAAATTGTCCTTTCCTTTGTTCCTGTTCATTTGAACCTTTTTCATTCTCTATATTGCACAAAGACCCAATTTTTGCTCACGGAATTTTCCTCCTTTCTCACTTCTTCCTCTCCTGCAGCCTAGAATAACCTCTACCTACCCCTACACACACACACACCAAGTCCACCAACCAAATTCTATCAAGCCTTCAAGCCTCAAATGCAAGTTCTTCAGTGATATGACCTGGATGTGCTTTCTCCTGCTTTTGACATTTTGAATTAAAACACCTCTGGGTCACTGTCATGGCAAGAGATACTAAATTTTGTTCTACATTGTGTTGTTTGCTTGCGAATTTATCTTGTCCTCCTATTTATTGTAGGCTCCTTAAGGGAAAGAGTTTGCTCAGCTATGGAACTGAGCACAATACCTTGTATGTGCATGATACTCAAAATACTTGTTAAACTGAATCATCATAGAAGTAGTGGCAGAAGCAAGAACCATCATTTTTGGCAAAGGAGCTGTCTACTTTCTTCAACCTTACTTATACTATTACTTATTAAAGGATCATAAGCAATAAAGCTGTGATTCTTCTGTATCTTCCACTTACAAGACTGTTTTCATATAGTCTGTTATACTTGATGTATGTGAAGAAGCAGGAGAAGGGTCACAGCTGTAAGTATTTTCTGAAGAGATTCTCTAGCATACAGAAGGTTTGTATTTTAACATCCTCCATAGATGTCAAGAATGAAACATCCGAAGTAGGACATCTCTCAGCCATTTGCAAAAGAAGTAGGCCATTTGCAAAAGACCATAACAACAGGTGTTCCTGGAATATCCTGGAGTTTTGATTCAGTTCTATTTCTGCAATATTGAAAAAAAAAAAACAACTCTGATACGAGTGATTACACACAGCATAATGGGATTTAACATTTTTCTGCCTGGAAAAGATAGAAAAGATTTAAGCCTAACTTCAACTGATTCTTTCCAAACAAACAAGAAACAAGAAAACAAAAAGGATTACTAAATATAAATGTTCTACCTGAAGACTCCCTTTGAATAGCACATATGAAACACTGGCTTGAAGCAATTTCCTGACCCTCACACTCAAGACCTAACCTTAATCCCATTTTGGACTTTTTCATCAAAATCATTAAAGGTTATGCAAGGAGTCTGATGCCTCTTTAATTCTCCAGTATAATATGATTCCATAACATTTAAGGTTGACATCTAGGCCTCTTAGGGCCATGTGAGAAGACCAGATAGGAGAAGAACATGCCACTCAACGCTTACCACCCAGGACACTCATAGCCCAAACCCACCAGGACTGCTCTCACTCCATGTAACTAGGTGCTCAAATGTGCACATCTATAAAATGCTGCTATAGTCATAGCCTTAGTTCCAAGCCATTTGTCATGGTCTAATTTCCCTGTGCTTTTCACTTCTACAAAATAAATAATGGATGTTAAGGCCTGGCTTAAATGATGACTGGCTAATCATCTTCCTTTCCTTGATATCTAGATATCCAGAGTGCTTAGAGTCTTTGGAGGGTCTCACTCCCTCAATATCCAGGGATCAGGACCAGGATTGGACAGAACTGCCTCAGAGGGACTGACTCTTCAAACTCAGACAGCTCTTTTAAGCACCCTTAAAATTTGATGAGTGTCTGCCTTTTGTTTGCCTTCAAAGATAATTCCTTGCCCTTCCTCTTGCCAGGCTCTGTTTGACAGCCTCCCTTGCCTTCTGATTTTGTGGTAAATTCATCCAATGGGAAGAATTAACAGAGAACTGGAGAGATGCTATAGAGAAAATGTTATGGTATTTATATCCCTTTCTTTCCTTCCTGTGAGTCTCTGTAAGCATCCATGTTGCCATAACTCTGGCAGCCCTTCCCCTGATGGCCCAGTCCCTTCAAGGCACCCTCCTCAAGGCTCTATTTCCAGCCAAGTATCTTGGGTTCTCCCACTGACATTCCAAACTCAGAGGCAGCAGTGACTTTCTGCTTTGCGAGTCTCTGACTGCCTCATTATCCATTTGCTTTGTCATTTATCTATGACCTCTACAACTTTTCCCTTGTCTTAATTTTCTTTGGTTTGAAAGATACAGGTGGTTTCTATTTTCTAAATGGACTATGACTAATATAGGGAGTATTCCAGTGGTTTAAGATATAAGTGAACTACTGTGGGTAATGGTCTTAGAGTTGAATGAGACCATCTGGTACTCCCAGATCTAAGATCCTTAACCCAAGATGAACTTCCAAATAACCTGAAGAACTTTTTCAAAATCTAGATTCTGAGCTCCTGTTTAAGGTTTGTGGAGGAGGTACCTCAGATACAAGCAATATTTTAAATCACCACAGGTGAATCTGAGGTACACTCCTGGTTAAGAACCATCGTTCCAAGGTAACAATTTTAAAAATCTATTTTAAAATGTAATTTTTACCATGTTGACAGAATAGGAAAGAAAATCAAGCAACTGAAATTGTCTACATTAGTTACGTGTATTTGACACCTGTATCCACTCTTTTAATTTCCTGTCTGTCAATGTTCTGCTCTCTGCCCAGGCAGGATGGCTTCTATGAACTCATCATTTGGGGCTTTTTTTGCCCTCTGGCTTCTGATTTGGTTGATGGGAGGTAATTGTTAGAGATCATAACGTGAGAAGACAGAAATACTGGAGTCTTTGTGCAGCCCATGGTCTCCATGCTGCACTGGATTCTAGCCATAGTTGCACTCTAGAGCCAGACATCCTGGAGTGCAAAGGTAAGTGGGCCTTAGGAAGCACCACTGCCAAGTTAATGGAGGTGATGGAATTGCAGCTGAACTATTTGAAATCCTAAAAGACGATGCTGATAAAATGCTTCATTCAATATGCCAGTAAATTTGTAAATTTCAGCAGTAGCCTCAGTACTGGAAAAGGTCAGTTTTCATTCCAATCCCAAAGAAAGGCAAGAACAAAGATTGTTCAAACTACTGCACAACTGTACTCATTTCACATGCTAGCAAGGTAATGCTCAAAATCCTTCCAGCTAGGCTTCAGGAGTATGTGAACTGAGAACTTCCAGATGTACAAGCTGGATTTAGAAAAGGCAGAGGAACCAGAGTTCAAATTGCCAACATTCATTGGATCATAGAAAATACAAGAGAATTCCAGAAAAATATCTACTTCTGCTTCACTGACAATGCTAAAACCTTTGACTGTGTGGATCACAACAAACTGGGGAAAATTCTTAAAGAGATGGGAATACCAGACCACCTTACCTGCTTCATACAAAACCTATATGAAGGTCAAGAAATAACAGTTAGAACATGGCATGGAACAACAGACTGGGTCCAAACTGGGAAAGGAGTATGTCAAGGCTGTATATTGTCACCCTGGTTATTTAACTTATATGTAGAGCACATGCTGCAAAATGCCAGGCTAGATGAAGCACAAGCTGGAATCATAATCGCTGGGAGAAATATAAACAACCTCAGATACACAAATGATTCGATCCTTATGGCAGAAAGTGAAAAGGAACTAAAGAGCCTCTTGATGAAGGTGAAAGAGGAGAGTGAAAAATCTGACTTAAAACTCAGTACTCAAAAACTAGGATCATGGCCTTCAGTCCCATCACTTCATGGCAAATAGATGAGGAAACAATGAAAACAGTTACAGATTTTATTTTATTGGGCTCCAAAATCATGGCAGATGGTGACTGTACCCATGAAATTAAAAGACACTTGCTCCTTGGAAGAAAAGTTATGGCAAACCTGGACAGATCAGTTCAGTTCAGTCACTGAGTCATGTCCGACTCTTTGCAACTCCATGGACTGCAGCACGACAGGCCTCCCTGTCCATCAACAACTCCCGGAGTTTACCCAAACCCCTGTCCATTGAGTCCGTGATGCCATCCAACCGTATCACCTCTGTCATCCCCCTCTCCTCCTGCCCTCAATCTTTTCCAGCATCAGGGTCTTTTCAAATGAGTTAGCTCTTCGCATCAGGTGGCCAAAGAACTGGAGTTTCAGCTTCAACATCAGTCCCTCCAATGAACACCTCCAATGATCTCTTTTAGGATGGACTGGTTGGATCTCTTTGCAGTCCAAGGGACTCTCAAAACAAAAGCATCGATTATTCAGTGCTCAGCTTTCTTTATAGTCCAACTCTCACATCCATACATGACTACTGGAAAAACCTGAGCCTTGCCTAGACAGATCTTTGTTGACAAAGTAATGTCTTTGCTTTTAATATGCTGTCTATGTTGGTCATCGGAGAAGGCAATGGCACCCAACTCCAGCACTCTTACCTGGAAAATCCCATGGATGGAGGAGCATGGTAGGCTGCAGTCCATGGGATTGCTGAGAGTTGGACACGACTCAGTGACTTCACTTTCACTTTTCACTTTCATGCATTGGAGAAGGAAATGGCAACCCACTCCAGTGTTCTTTCCTGGAGAATCCCAGGGACAAGGAAGCCTGGTGGGCTGCCGTCTATGGGGTCGCACAGAGTTGAACACGACTGAAGCGACTTAGCAGCAGCAGCAGCAGGTTGGTCATAACTTTCCTTCCAAGGAGTAAGCGTCTTTTCATTTCATGGCTGCAGTCACCATCTGCAGTGTTTTGGAGCCCCCCAAAATAAAGTTTGACACTGTTTCCACTGTTTCCCATCTATTTCCCATGAAGTGATGGGACCGGATTCCATGATCTTAGTTTTCTGAATATTGAGCTTTAAGCCAACTTTTTCACTCTCCTCGTTCAAGAGGCTCTTTCGTTCTTCTTCACTTTCTGCCGTAAGGATGGTGTCATTTGCATATCTGAGGTTACCCATATTTCTCCAGGCGATCTTGATTCCAGCTTGTGCTTCTTCAGCCCAGCGTTTCTCATGATGTACTCTGCATAGAAGTTAAATAAGCAGGGTGAGAATATACAGCCTTAGCGTACTCCTTTTCCTATTTGGAACCAGTCTGCTGTTCCATGTCCACTTCTAACTGTTGCTTCCTGACCTGCACACAGATTTCTCAAGAGGCAGGTCAAGTGGTCTGTTATTCCCATCTCTTTCAGAATTTTCCACAGTTTATTGTGATCCACAGAGTCAAAGGCTTTGGCACAGTCAATAAAGCAGAAATAGGTGTTTTTCTGGAACTCTCTTGCTTTTTCCATGATCCAGAAGATGTTTGCAATTTGATCTCTGGTTCTTCTGCCTTTTCTAAAACCATCTTGAACATCAGGGAGTTCATGGTTCACATATTGCTGAAGCCTGACTTGGAGAATTTTAAGCATTACTTTACTAGTGTGTGAGATGAGTGCAATTGTGTGGTAGTTTGAGCATTCTTTGGCATTGCCTTTCTTTGGGATTGGAATGAAAACTGACCTTTTCCAGTCCTGTGGCCACTGCTGAGTTTTCCAAACTTGCTGGCATATTGAGTGCAGCACTTTCACAGCATCATCTTTCAGGATTTGAAACAGCTCAACTGGAATTCCATCACCTCCACTAGCTTTGTTTGTAGTGATGCTTCCTAAGGCATCTGAGGAGGGCTTACAAATAGCTGTGAAAAGAAGAGAAGCAAAAACAAAGGAGAAAAGGAAAGATATACCCATTTGAATTCAGAGCTCCAAAGAATAGCAAGGAGAGATAAGAAAGCCTTCCTCAGTGATCAGTGCAAGAAATAGAAGAAAATAATAGGATGGGAAAGACTATAGCTCTCTTCAAGAAAATTAGAGACACCAAGGGAACATTCATGCAAAGATGGGCACAATAAAGGACAGAAATGGTAGAGACCTAACAGAAGCAGAAGATATTAAGAAGAGGTGGCAAGATTACACAGAAAACTGTACAAATAAGATCTTCATGACCCAGATAATCACAATAGTGTGATCACTCACCTAGAGCCAGACATCCTGGAATGTGAAGTCAAGTGGGCCCTAAGAAGCATCATTACAAACAAACCTGGACAGTGTTATTAAAAAGCAGATACGAGATTGTGTTCACCTATGGCTGATTCGTGTCAATGTATGGCAAAACAAATACAGTATTGTAATTAAAAAAATAAATAAATTTAATAATAAAAAATAAAAATAAAAAAAATAAAAGCAGATACATTACTTTGCCAACAAAGATCTGTATAGGCTAAGCTATGGTTTTTCCAGTAGTCATGTATAGATGTGAGAGTTGGACCATAAAGAAGGCTGAGTGAGGAAGAATTGATGCGTTTGAACTGTGGTGTTGGAGAAGACTCTTGAGAGTCCCTTGGACCTCAAGGAGATCTAGCCAGTCCATCCTAAAGGAAATCAGTCCTGAATATTCATTGGAAGGACTGATGCTGAGGCTGAAGCGCCAATACTTTGGCCACATGATGCAAAGAACTGACTCATTTGAAAAGACCCTGATGCTGGCAAAGATTGAGAGCGGGAGGAGAAGGGGATGACAGAGGATGAGATGGTTGAATGGCATCTTCTACTCAATGGACATGAGTTTGAGCAGTCTCTAGGAGATGGTGAAGGAGAGGGAAGCCTGGCCTGCTGCAGTCCATGGGGTTGCAGAATGGACACAAATGAGCAACTAAACAACAATGTTTATAGGTCCTTTCTTTCATGGCCCCAAACTGTCTTCTGGTTTTATAACACTATCAGTTTCCCTTGACCTTTCAGGCCTACTATTTGGAACTGACTTCCTCTAGATGCGCCACGTTATACTACCCTTGTGGGTTCTCTTACCTTCATCCTCCTCTGTTAGCAGCTGCTTCATTAATCTCTGCTCAGTTAATCCCTCTAAGTACACATTCTTTCCTCATGGACTCTAGCAGGGATATTGCCTATCTAGAAATTTTAATGAACATAACTTTAGATTGTTTTAAAAAATCAAAAAGTGAAAGTGTTAGTTGCTCAGTCATGTCCGACTCTTTGTGACCCCATGGAGTGTAGCCCACCAGGCTCCTCAGTCCATGGAATTCTTTAGGAAAAAATATTGGAGTGAGTGTCCATTCCCTTCTCCAGGGGATCTTCTGAACCCAGGGACTGAACCTGCGTTTCCTGTATTGCAGACAGAATTTTACCATCTGAGCTACTAGTGAAGCCCCCTTAAAAATCAGAACCACTTTACAATATTATGAAAGAGTTACAAAAGGCTAGTATCACAGGGCATTTCATTATATCCTGTTCTAAAGTATATTTGGAAGGAATATTTCTTTCATCATATAAGAAAATTTATTAATATAAAAGTCAAAATGTGATATCTATAATATTTCACCTATTTCTGATAATGTTTAAACAAAGCTTCTCTTCTGAGAGTTTTTTTAATAATAGTGACAAAGAAATGTGCTATCTGACAAGTGAGTCTGACCTCACTTGTTAGAGTTCAAGCCATTCTGCTCTTTCCTTCTACTAACTGTATATTTTGAATCTGTCCTGATCCATCTGTGATGCCCCACAGTAACCTAAGTTCCTTTGAAGTCTGCAAGCAACTTATCTGATGTCTCTTTCTCTTCACTATCTGTGCTAAAGCACTTCATTTCTTTTTAGCCCAAACTAATTTCCTTCTCACTTTCCATCAAGGTGCCTAACCAAGAACTACTCTGACCAGATGAAGAATGAAATAAAATGAAGAAACACAAGCTAGAAGATGTAAATGAAAAATCACAGAAAAGAAGGGAAAGAAGACACAGTAGAAGATAAATACACTATCTTGTAACCATTTCATTTAGTTGCCTACAATTTCCAGACATAGCCCTTGCTGTCAGTTATAGGGGAAACTTGAAACCTTCAAAACTCCTGTATTCCTTTCCAACGACCCTTTACTAGTTAATGGCTATAAGTAGTTTCATTGAAGATAGAAACAAGAAATATGGTGAAGGAAAAGAGGAAGATAATGTAAAAACATGACTTATCAGTAAGGGGCATGCACACATAGATGATACTGATTTTAGAGCAAATAAACAGAACAGGTATGAGTCTGGACCCTTCATTTGATTACCTAGTACCACCTCTTTCCATCTCATGTTGAATGTTCTCATCTGACTCAATATCACCAGCAGTTAAAATATACTTGATATTCTATTCTGCTTCTTTGTCTAATCTGATTGGTAATTCTTTATAGTTTCTTATTTGCTTCAAATACTTTCATGCTTGATTTCCTTGTTTTAAACATAACCCTTTCAAGCCTATGTCTAATCATTTCCTTATCTGTTTCTAAGGCCTATTGTTTTTACCGGGTTTTGTTGGGTTTTCCTTGTATGCTTACTTCTTTACTTTGAACTGTTTATGGAAATGTTTGAGGATTGGGATTAGAATGGGTTTCTTCCAAGACAGTTTGTACTTGCTCTACCAAACTGTTGAGGTACTACAAGTTTATAATCACTTGAATTTATTTTTGGCCTGAAGTTTTCTGGACACCACAAAGGTAATGTGATTTTGTGCTACAAACCCATGTAGGACCAATTCACAGTTTCAAGTTCAAAATGGCATAGTTTTCCCAATCTATTCAAAACCAAGGTTTGAGCCAGTTGATTAGTCTGACAGTTGCCTGGGAGGTAGTTATTACTATCCCATCATGTTGTTGAGAATAAAGACCTTCAAGGTGGGGAGGGGGTCCCAATTTCACATGAGTATGATTTCCAAATAGACTTCCCATTGTGAGAAGCCCTGGGTTTTCTCTTGTTCTCTGTATCCTATGAGGGCATATAAAGTTAAGTTCACCCTATGTTGGAAATGTTCTCAAGTTGAAAGCCAGCTCTGGGCTCAGTTTACTTCTCGAAATGTCTGTTTTTACATGGTCACCAGTTTAAAATTCATCACTCTTTTAAGTGCATCCATGCTCTTTAGATGTTTTATTTTCCATAAGTTTTTGTTATTTTCAGTGGGATTCAAATATTTAGATTACCGCAGCTCCAAAAATAGAGATATAGGAGGAGTATTTTCATAACTCTGGACTCTGAAAAGACTTTTTAAATGAGTCTCTTTTTAAACAGCACAACACTGAGTAACTAGTCAATTTCTTTGAATGCAGCTGCATATTTTAAATAGCAAAAATATTCTTCATATAAGCATTTCTTATGCTGGGAAACACTAAGGGCATAAAGTTTTAAACATAGCTTTCTGAAGGATGTCCTCTAAGGAGACAGAGGAAAGTTAGCCATGAATGTTGCTTCAAGGAAACAAAGTTCTGTACTCTGGATAATCAGCCCGTCAATATGCTTTGCAATAAAACAAATTTTGATTTACTAAGTTTGAAAACATTGAATACTACATTACCCATATGATATTATCCTGGAGATTAATAAAATACATTACCATAGAAAGCCTGAAAATACTTCTAAAATAGAGAAATCTTATTTTTGTGAAACTGATTTGAAGCTGAAATTTTTCCTTTTTCTAGAAGAGAGGAAACTAGCATGCCATATAAAATATTTTGTGAACCTTGCCTTAAGATATGCTCCAGCATGTTATATGCCAAAGATAAACAATTTTCATAACAGAATACATAATACCTCCCTTATATGATTTTTATCAATAAATTATTAGCTGCAAATGAATGACAGAGAAATAAAGATTCAAAGTTTCTAACAAGACTTAGAATAGCAGGCATTCTATCCTTCCTCATTCCTTTTTCATTTACCTTCTTGGACAGTATACTTTCCCGTTTTCCGCTGCTTTACTGGCTGATCATTCCCAGGGGCTTCATTGCTAGTTTCTTCTCACCTACTCAGCGTCCTAATGGTTAGTGCTTAGGTATCTTCTCTATTTACACTCATGACAATGGTGATCTTATCTGGTCTTAAAACCTAATATGTTTATGTTGAGATTCCCAAATTTATATCTCCAACCCAGACTTCTTTCTTCAACCCCAACTTCAAATAGGCAGCTGTCCACTTGACATCTTCACTTGGATGTTTCAGACTCAATCCTCCCAAAATTGAATTTCTGAACCCCAAATCTGCTCTTCCAATATCCTTTGCTGTCTTGCTTAATGTCCTTTGTTCCAGATGCCAAAACCTTGAAGGTATCATATTTGCATTCTCTTTTTCTAACCATGTAAATCCAATCCACCAACAAATTCTATTGATTCTACCTTTAAGGTATATCCAGAATAAACCCTTTCTCCTCCTCCAATGCTCCATTCTTGATCCAGGGCACCATCAACTCTTACCTAGATTATTAATAGTTCCTCACTAATCTTCAGTCTCCAATCATCCTTCCTTGCCCACTGTATCAGTCAGGTTCCTCTAGAGAACAGAACCAATAGGAAGCTGATAGATACAGATACACAGAGAGAGAGACACACACAAATATATATATATATATATATATATATATATATAAGAGAGAGAGAGAGAGAGAGAGAGATCAAAAAGAGAGGAAAAGTTATTATGAGGAACTAGTTCATGCAATTATGGAAGCTGACAAGTCCCAAGATTTGTTTTTAATAAGCTGAAGACCCAGGAAGGCCAATGGTATATTTTCAGTCCAAGTTCAAAGGCCTAAAAACTAGGAAAGCCAATAAAGCAGTTCCAGTCTAAAGGCAGGTCAGCAGGCTCGAGATCCTAAAATATCTGATGTTTCAGTTCATTTGTCAAAGCAGGAAAAAGCCCAATGCCCCTGCTCAAAGGCAGGCATTAGAAATTCCATCTTATTTGGAAGGTAGTTAGCCTTTTGTTCTACCCAGGCTCTCAACTGATTGAATGTGACCCACCCACATTAGAGAAGATAATCTGCTTTACTCAGTCTATTGATTTAAATGTCAAATTCATCCTAAAAAACTTTGAAGTGAACTGAAGTCGCTCAGTCGTGTCTGACTCTTTGCCACCCCATGGACTGTAGGCCACCAGGCTCCTGTGTCCATGGGATTCTTCAGGCAAGAATACTGGAATGGGCTGCCATTTCCTTCTCCAGGGGATCTTCCCGACCCAGGGATCGAACCCGAGTCTCCCTCATTGCAGGCAGACACTTTAACCTCTGAGCCACCAGGGAAGCCCCAAATAACTTTGAAGAGACTCTCAAAATAATGTTTGACTAAATGGCTCATTCACATTAACACATAAAATTAACCATTATACCCAATATAATCAATGTTCATTATAACACAGATTGTTCTATTAAAATAAAATCTGTATCTTGTCATGCTTCAGCTTCTTCATTGGTTTCCCATCTCTTTATAATCGTTTATAGGGCCCTCTCCAGTATGCACCCCTTAATCTTCATTTTCTCTCTTCAATTTCTGATGCTCATTTAGCTCTTGAGCATCATTCTAGTTTTCCTGCTCCCCACTCAGGGTCTTTACACTTCTGTTCCTTCTGCCTGGATTGCTCGTGCTCTCAGATATCTATCTGGATCAATCATTCCCATCAATTCTTTGCTTCAGTATTATCTTCTCAGTAAGATTTTCCCTGGCCATGCTATCCAAAATTTAGGCTCTGCATTCCATACTCCTTATCATCACTACTGCTTGAAATTTTTCTCCATTGTGTTTATCACCATAAAACTCACTGATTTTTATCATTTATTTTATTTTCTTCATATGTCACTAGAAGATAAGCTCCATAAGGGCAGAGAATTTTTTCTGCTTTATGCCTGTCATATTCCTGGTGCCTAGAAAATTCCTGAAGCACAGAAAATGTTTACTAAATATTTTTAAATGAATGCAGGCTCTCCATCTTCATATATGTTTCACTATGAAAAATTTAAATCTGACAGTTTTTCTCACTTTAAATAACAAGTTTTCTGACTAAAAACAGAGAGGCTGCAAAAGTACCTGTAGGTTGAATTTCTCAAATAAGAGCTCCTGCTCTGTTTATGTTCTGAGATAAGTACTCAATGGAAGCCTTGTAATTTTTTTTTATAGGAAATGACTAGAAAATACTTTTCACTTCAACTGGAGCAGAAAACACTAGGTTTGGGATCTCAAAATATCTCTTATAGTGTTAAGAGGCTTTGCCATGTTAATTTTTCTCAACTCTTTGATCACCATTATTTTTCTAATATACATGAAAATCAACTGTAGAGCAGAGATAGACAGAGTAGAGTCTCCATTTAAGCGGAAAATGATCAATCTGAACCTATCCCAAAAGTTCAGACCCAACATGGAGATATGTCATGTAGATCTAATTATTAAGTGATCAATAATGCTGGTTCCTTAGATAGGTATGTGAAATTCCTTCTCCATTCAGTCCACTGGGTAACATTTAAGAATAATAACTTATCGTTGAGGAAAGTTTACTCATCTTTTGCTTTTTTACTTAAGTTGTCCTTCCACAGAGGCCCAGCACACGGGATTAATTTCTTAATAATCAGAATTATCTAGAATTAAAATAGTGTATCTTAGTCATTTCTAACCCAGACATTTTAGTTACCTGTGATTTTAACTAAGTCAAGTTTCAAAAGGTCCACAAGGCAGGAAAAAGTAATATCTGCTGCTTTGCCTACTTTGCAACAGTTACTAGGCTGGGCGTGTGTGTGTGTGTGTGTGTGTGTATGATTCCTCATTATGGACTATGAGATGGGCAATGGTATCCCCATGTCCACAGGTGAAGTAATTTGACTGAGGCTAAACCCTTTTACTGTGTATATCACAACAAAATGTGGAAAATTTTAGAGAGATGGGAATACCAGACCACCTTACCTGCCTCCCGCGAAACCTGTATGCAGGTCAAGAAGCAATAGTTTGAACGAGGCATGGAACAACAGTCTGGGTTCAAATTGAAAAAGGAATGTGTCAAGGCTGTATATTGTCATCCTGCTTATTTAATTTACACGCAGAGTACATCATGCAAAATGCCGGGCTGGAGGAAGCACAAGCTGGAATCATAATTTGCCAGAAGAAATATCAATAACCTCAGATATGCAGATGATACCACCCTTATGGGAGAAAACGAAGGGGAATTAAAGAGCCTCTTGATGAAGGTAAAAGCGAAGAGTGAAAAAGCTGACTTAAAACTCAACATTCAAAAAACAAATATCATGGCATCCAGTCCCATCACTTCATGGCAAATAGATGTGGAAACAATGCACACAGTGAGAGACTTTATTTTCTTGGGCTCCAAAATTACTGTGGACAGTGACTGCAGTCATGAAATTAAGATGCTTGCTCCTTGGAAGAAAAGCTATGACCAACGTAGGCAGCATATCAAAAGGCAGAGACATTAGTTTGCCAACAAAAGTCCATACAGTCAAACCTATGGTTTTTCCAATGGTCATGTACACATGTGAGAGCTCAACAATAAAAAAGGCTGAGAGCTGAAGAACTGATGCCTTTGAACTGTGGTTCTGGAGAAGACTCTTGAAAGTCCCCTGGATAGCAAGGAGATCAAACCAGTCAATCCTAAGGGAAATCAACCCTAAATATTCATTGGAAGAACTGATGCTGAAGTTGAAACTCCAATACTCTGGCCACCTGATATGAAGAGCCGACTCATTGGGAAAGACCCTGATGCTGGGAAAGACTGAAGGCAAGAGGAGAAGGGAATGACAGAGGATGAGATGGTTGGATGGCATCACCGACTCAATGGACATAAATTTGAGAAAACTCCAGGCGATGGTGAAGGACAGGGAAGCATGGTGTGTTGCAGCCCATGGAGTCTCTAAGAGTTGGACATGACTGAGAGATTGGACAACAACAACAATTATAGCTAATATATGTAAAAAGATTATAAGCATTTCTAATTAAATATGAATTTTCTTGCCATGTTGTTTTCACATAAGATTTATGAGATTTATGGCAAACAAGTGTAAGACTATCTCTGCCAGTGACCTTAAGGTGAACCTTTCCTTTCATAGCCCACGAATTTGGAAGGATTCATGGAGATGCATAAGATGAGAGCAGTTGTGTCTTTTCTCAGCTGATTGTACAGCCTTCAGTTTTCCCCAAACCTGTGGAAATTAATATTCATATGGAATTTGGAAAAGGAAACTTCAATTTAAGTTTGCAATCTGTTGTTAACACAGCAGCAAGAATAATCTTTTAAAATATAAGAAGTTCCACTGGTCAAATCTCTCGGGTAGAAGCAGCAGCCCTTACATTGTTCTTCAAGGCTCCACATGATCTGTTAACTTCTCCAATTCAGTCTTCCATCATTCTCCCTCTTGCTCATCCGACTGCCCCCTACCATGCATGCACACCCACCTTTCACTCGTTCATTTTCACTCATTCTTCTATCTGGAATGCTCTTCCCTCAAGTAACCACATGGCTCACTTCAGCACTTTCTTTAGGACTTTACTCAAATGTAAGCTTGAAAGAATCTCCATAGTACTCGATTTTGACCATGTTCACCATCACCCAGTGTATCCACCATCTCCTACCACTTCCACACCTGGCACCCATATCCCACACCCAGCACTTCTTACCCTTTTTCCTTGCTGTAATTCAACATGCTATATATTTATGTGTTTATATTGGTTATTACCTGTCCTTTCCCTCCCCACATTAAAATGTGAAATTTATAAAGGCAAGGATATTGTGTTTTGTTATTATTATACACGAACATTTATACCCGAACAGAGTGCATGTGCATGCTAAGTCACTTCAGTCGTGTCTGACTCTTTGCAACGCTATGGACTCTAGCCTGCCAGGCTCCTCTGTCCATGGGAATTCACTAGGCAAGAATTACTGGAATGGGTTGCCATGCCCTCCTCCAGGGGATCTTCCCAATCCGGTGATAGAACTTGAGTCTCTGATGTCTCCTGAATTGGCAGGAGGGTTCTTTACCTCTAGCACCACCTTGGAAGCCCATAGTAGACATTCCACAAATATTGGTTTTTTCAATTAATGAATCTGAAACTAGACAATGCAGCATTTTTCTGACTTTTGAAAATAACCAATTTGGTTCCAGTCAGTCCATGTGCGTAAGCTTATATAGTATTATACCTAATGAATTTTCTCCTAGAAAATAACAGCATGTTGGACAGTAAGTGGATTTTTAACTCTTAAGCTATAAGAATCCAAAGTTTTTATACTTTTAAAGCAAAGTTCCTGCACTATCACCCTTCCAGGAAAAAGTGCATCAGACATAATGTTCAGTTCAGTTCAGTCACTCAGTCGTGTCTGACTCTTAACGACCTCAGTAACTGCAGCACGCCAGGCCTCCCTGTCCATTACCAGTTCCCAGAGTTCACCCAAACTCATGTCCATCGAGTCGGTGATGCCATCCAGCCATCTCATCCTCTGTCATCCCCTTCTCCTCCTGCCTCTAATTCCTCCCAGCATCAGAGTCTTTTCCAATGAGTCAACTCTTCGCATGAGGTGGCCAAAGTATTCAAGTTTCAGCTTTAGCATCAGTCCTTCCAAAGAACACCCAGGGCTGATCTCCTTTAGAATGGATTGGTTGGATCTCCTTGCAGTCCAAGGGACTCTCAAGAGTCTTTGCCGGGGTCCAGCCCCGGTGGATCCAGGGTAATTTGAAGCAGGGACAGAGTCAGTGTCCTAGAAATTAATTGCTTAGTTAAAGATATAGAGGGAGATCAGAAAGGAATAGCGTAGTAGGAAAATTAGTGGAGAAAAAGAGGCTGAATAATTTGGTTTACATGGGATACCAATAAAGCTTCAAGACAAGAAGCTTGCATCACCTATGTAGGCCACCAGCACCCACTTGAATATCGGAGGGTCCCCCTCCTTGGGCTCCCTCTAACATGGATCTTAAAAAGCCAGGGCAAAATTAGCAGGCTTGGTGAGCACCCACGCTCCAGACGGGAATTCAGCCAGAAAAATGGAGAAGAAAGAACAACATGGAAGAATCAGTCTTTCCAGAAACTGATCCAATTTCTTTACTTTAGGTTTGCTTATATACCTTTTGTTACACATAGAGACAAATGGAAATTTTAAAGTCACATGGGGGTCAGCAGTCCTGACCTTTATCAAAATCAGGTGCTTCATATAAATGTATACAAAAAGGTCTTAGGGGTTTTACATAATCTTCTGGCCATGAGGCCTGCTGACATTTTATGATCCTTTCTTTCTGATAACAGACAGTCAACCAAAAACTTTTTTTCCAGGGGTGATTTTTCTTAATCCAGGCACCACCTCCAAATGTACCAGATAAAGTTGCATTCCTATAGGGTGAGGGTGTAGTGGGTTATAATTAAGAAAGGAATTTACTTAGCCTATGGTTTAACATGATTAATCTTAAAGGTTAACACTTATTTCTCCATATGCTAGTTATACTCATTAATGTGTATAAGGGCAGGGGATTTAGCAGCAAACATTGGCCCAATAAATGAAAAACCCTTCACCAATATAATTCCTAATCAACCCACTATACTAATAATTTCTAACTTCCTAAAAGAATCTGCCTTTAGTAAGTCTAAAACATCTCATGCCTCTCACGGTTGGGAGGCTGTAAACAATCACATGTGGCCGGACGAACCTGTGCAGACAGGCTAGATTACCTTCAGAGGAGTTTGTAAGTTGAAACACTCTTGTCACACCCAGGAATTTTTATTAACTGGAGCTGTAGGTTAACTCCTTCTCCGAGAGAGGCGATAGGGGAGAGCCTCCCATAAAGTCAGAGCATAGGTGAGAGCATAAATGGTAAAGTAGGCTGACTCTGGTTTTGGGGGTAGATGCTTGGGAACAGGGGGTTTCCTGAGGCTCTATTCCACCTTTGCATATACCGAAGCCTCCTTCCTCATGACCTTTGCCATGAGTGGAGTTCCTCACACTGGCTCCCGGCAAGTCTTCTCCAACACCACAGTTCAAAGGCATCAGTTCTTCAGTTCTCAGCTTTCTTTATACTCCAACTTTCACATCCATACATGACCACTGGAAAAACCATAGCCTTTACCAGATGGACCTTTGTTGGCAAAGTAATGTCTCTGCTTTTGAATATCCTGTCTAGGTTGGTCATAACTTTTCTTCCAAGGAGTAAGCGTTTTTAATTTCATGGCTGCAGTCACCATCTGCAGTGATTTTGGAGCCCCCCAAAATAAAGTCTGACACTGTTTCCACTGTTTCTCCATCTATCGGCCATGAAGTGATGGGACCAGATGCTATGATCTTTGTTTTCTGAATGTTGAGCTTTAAGCCAACTTTTTCACTCTCCTCTTTCACTTTCATCAAGAGATTCTTTAGTTCTTCTTCACTTTCTGCCATAAGGGTGGTATCATCTGCATATCTGAGGTTGATATTTCTCCTGGCAATCTTGATTCCAGCTTGTGCTTCTTCCTGCCCAGCGTTTCTCATGATGTACTCTGCATATAAGTTAAATAAGCAGGGTGACAATATTCAGTCTTAGCATACTCCTTTTCCTATTTGGAACCAGTCTGTTGTTCCATGTCCACTTCTAACTGTTGCTTCTTGATGTGCAAATAGGTTTCTCAAGAGGCAGGTCAGGTGGTCTGGTATTCCCATCTCTTTCAGGATTTTCCAAAGTTTATTGTGATCCACACAAAGGCTTTGGCATAGTCAATAAAGCAGAAATAATGTTTTTCTGGAACTCTCTTGCTTTTTTGATGATCCGGCAGATGTTGGCAATTTCATCTCTGGTTCCTCTGCCTTTTCTAAAACCAGCTTGAACATATGGAAGTTCATAGTTCACATATTGCTGAAGCCTGGCTTGGAGAATTTTGAGCATTACTTTACTAGCATTACTTTACATTACAATTGCTCACAATGAGTGCAATTGTGTGGTAGTTTGAGCATTCTTTGGCATTGCCTTTCTTTGGGATTGGAAAGAAAATTGACTTTTTCCAGTCCTGTGGCCATTGCTGAGTTTTCCAAATTTGCTGGAATATTGAGTGCAGCATTTCCACAGCGTCATCTTTCAGGATTTGAAATAGCTTAGCTGGAATTCCATCACCTTCACTAGCTTTGTTCGTAGTGATGCTTCCTAAGGCCCACTTGACTTCACATTCCAGGATGTCTGGCTCTAGGTTAGTGATCACACCATCGTGATTATCTTGGTCATGAAGATTTTTTTGTACAGTTCTTCTGTGTATTCTTGCCACCTCTTCTTAATATCTTCTGCTTCTCTTAGGTCTGTACCATTTCTGTCCTTTATGAAGCTCATCTTTGCATGAAATGTTCCCTTGGTATCTCTGATTTTCTTGAAGAGATCTCTAGTCTTTCCCATTCTATAACTGTTCTATTATTTTCCAAGATAATTATGCAATGCCATGTCCTATATGTTACTGTTTAAGTATACAGCTACAGGAAAGATGGAACTCAGAATGTGATTTTCTGAATATTCTCCATTATTCTAGCATACGCTATTTATTTAATTTTTCAATGACTTTGCCTTATTTTCAAGGCAGATATGTTAACTGTATAATTTTCAAGGACTGAAAAATAGGTTTAAAAAGATACATGGCAGCTCCATCTTCTTTTTAGTCACATATCAGGCAGCCTGAGGGCATTTACTACCCTATGTGTAAATGCATATGGAGTCATAATGGATTTATGACAAACTTTATGGAAATTCTGCTGAAGAATTAAATAGAAATCAGATTCTCCTCATCATGTGAGCACAGAGCTAAGGTGTTCCATAGTTTCCTACTGGAGTTCTCCCTGATTTTTCTAGTTCTTCACTCTGTCCCATGATGGATTCTGTATCACACTTAAAGTATAACCATAACTCATTACAGTACAACAACCATATTAAGCACAGAAAAACATTTTGTTAATATATATAAAATCACAGGAGACTTGTTCCTGGCAGATGGTGGGAGCATTCACGCTTCCCCATCAGGAATCTTTGGCTACAAAGGGCAGAATAACAGAGTAAGAAGAGATTCAACAACAGCGGTTTACTGTCATATAAAAGTCTGGTAGTAGGTTTTGGGGAAAATGCAGCAGCTTCAAAGAAGCTATCAGTGACTCAAACTTCCAAGCCTGTCCTCCTTATTCTCTACCATCCATAGAACATGTGCAATGTTTCTCTTCAGGGTTGCAAAATTGATGTTATGCTTCTAACTACAACCATCATGTTCACACATGACAAAATGCAGAGAAGAGAGGAGCAATTCTCTCTCTCTCTCTCTCTCTCTCTCTCTCTCTCTCTCTCGGCCTAAATTAAGGCCAAATATGGACTTCCCTGGTAGCTCAGATGGTAAAGAATCTACCAATGCAGGAGACCTGGATTCGATCCCTGGGTCAGGAAGATTCCCTGGAGAAGGGACTGGCAACCCACTCCAGTACTTTTACCCAGAGAATCCCATGGAAAGAGGAGCCTGGTGGGTTACAGTCTATGGGGTCGCACAAAGTCAAACATGACTGAGTGACTAATACTTTCACTTTCACTTTTCAAGTTAAAATATTACATGTTGGATTTACAACGGATGAAACTGGGAGAGTCTCCTATGGTCTAACTACATGTCCCCTCCCCACGCTGTTCCCATGGATAAGATCCCATACGCAACCTTCCTTATCAAGGTGACCAGTGCGGTTCCTATTTATCCTTGAGTAGCAGGTTTCAGTTTCCTGACAGCCCCTGAATTATTCAAGCAAGTCAATCACAGCCTCCCACAAGGACCAGAGGGCACCTCATCCTTTTGCTGCAAAGCCTCCCTCCCACAGCCCTTGGTTGTTCACCTGCTCCCAAGTACAGTCCCCGGGTGGCCCGGTATGACACCAGGTTCTTCTCTGCTCTGTGTTTGTGACTAGTAAACTGCTGTCAGACTTACCTGTCCAGTGTTAGATGTCACATGGGCAGCTCATCTCATAGCCCCAGGGTGGGAATCCCTCCCTCTCTCATCAAAGGAGTGAATTAAAGGTAATGAAAACAATCACTGAAGAAAATACTTTCCTGAGTTTTCTCAGAAACCTTCCCTTAGGTTTCCTTATGGCTCATCCACCAGAAATAAATCACATGGCCATTCCTGAATTAATAACTGGCAAAGAAGACTGTAATGATTACAGTTGGCCTAGACTGGTGAGATACCCCAGTGGCAAAGAATCCACCTGCCAAAGCAGGAGATGCAGATTCGATCCCTGGACTGGGAAGATCCCCTGGAGAAGGAAATGGCAACCTACTCCAGTATCCTTGCCTGGGGAATCCCATGAACACAGGAGCCTGGCAGGCTACATACAGTCCATGGGGTCACAAAAGAGCCAGACACAACTGAGCAATTAAACACCACACTCTGCAGACTGCATACTCTGCCTAACGTCAGGACAAAAACTGAGCTTCTGTTACCTGGGGAAAAGAGCTAAATGGGCGAGGAGGCAGTCGCTGCATGAACATAAATGTCTTGTTAAAACCCTCTGACCACCTTCGGTATCATTAGGAGTGTCTCTGCAAAGAGCAGCACTATCAGGTCTGTTTCTAAACATGGAACATCTGGTAACTTTTATTCTGCCCATCTCTGTAATAGGCGCAGGTCATAAGGTTAATGGCTGCCAAGGGATGTAAAGGACGATGACCAGTGACGACGCAGTCTGCTCACACTCAGTATAGCCAACCTTTATGTGCAACACGTAGTGCCATCCACATTCCACAGGTGGAGGGGTAAAGCCTGGAGTTCAAGGATACCGCATGCTAACTGGTGAATTTAGGATTCAAATGTGGGTTTATCTAACCACAAAGCTCACGCTCCCTTGTTACTACACAATTCAGCCTGGCCGAGGCATGGCTCTTGAAGTCACAGGAGGCTGCTAAAGCTATAAGAATAAGCTGCTGACACCACAGAGTTTGCATGATGGGCTTGAGTTCTGAGTAAGTGAGGACTGGGGACTTTTTGGCATGAGGCAATAGGACCCACAGAAGCAAAGGGAGTTTCCCTACATAGATGCATTGGGTTTCCAGTCAGCTCCCAGTCATCTAGAAACTGATTAAACAGCCTAAGGAGTCAGGTTTACCTCTAACTCCTTCCCCACTTGAGTCTTCTATTTTAATCACCCCTAAATAGAAGGGAAGCAAATAAAAATATGATATTCAATCAGTCATATTTGTACTTAATTAACATATTTGATGAACCTTTCCTGAGGGAGGTCTAATGTAAGGGCTTTGAGGACGTCTATGGATTCTAAATCATAACTTTTTTGACAGCATATGTAATTTGTTTTTTCTAATTCAACAATCCAGGTCTTTTGTTCCAGCTTTTCAACTTACTTCTGTTTAAAGCTTTTATTTGAATCTATTTCATAATAAAATTAGGAAGGTAAACTAGAGAGGAAAAAAGTAAGCATAGCTTCATAGTCAAACTAAAAGAAGCATTATTTATTTTTAAAAAAAGACAAACCTGAGCATGGTAAGCTGAACAGGGGCCCCCAAAGACACCCATGTCCTAATCCCTGGAGCAGTAAATGGTACTTCATACAGCTAGAATGTGATTAATAAAATCTAGTACATTAAGGTTCATGAAGATTAAATAAAATATTAATCTAATGAGAAAATGTATTGTGCTAAGTGGAAATATACATGACTACTCCTGCCATCTTTCTTTCCTTCCGTCCTCTTCTCTCCAGCTCCTTGCAGTCTTTCATGTACCGTGAACCTCTGTGATTTCCAGTGATGCTGCTGACCATCTGAAAGGACCCAATGACAAGGTGAGCAGAGAAGTGGCTGTGTCCAAGTGTTTGCCATTGTTTTCCCTGAAAACACAACCCTCTGGGAAAAATCCTATTTTAATAAACACAGTCTTAACATAAGATACCATTTCATGGCATGATTCCCATATCCTGGCCAGTGGCCCAAATTAGCATTTGCTGATCTGGTTTAACAAATTCTATTAAGAAAAAAATGTTATAGATAGACAGATCCCCAAGACTGTCCATGCTGAATTCAGCCAATTCGACAATCACATTGTCATTTTCATTCCATATTTATACTTTCAACTGTAACTAAATGTGTCCACCAAGATTTCAGTGAAGATAAGAACAGGCAAAGTGGAAAGAAAATGGTTCTGGGGTCATTCTGAGCCTGATTTAGACCCAAGTTTAGCACTTTTGAACTCTATGACCCTGTAAGGTTCCAGGACTTGATTTTCTCTTTTTAAAACAGAGATTATAATAGTGTTACTGTTCCAGATGGCTGCAAGGGTTAGAATTAGTGTAAGGTATCAAGGTTCCAGGGCTTGATTTCCTCTTTTTAAGATGGAGATAATAAGTTTCAGATGGAACTATTATTCCAGATGGCCACAAGGGTTAGCAAGAAAGACAGTAATGTATCCATCTGGCATATAAAAAATAAACTTTTTGACAATATACTATTGTCATTATAGGGAGTTTTCTAGGGTCTAGAGAGGATGCTAAGAGAGAAATTTGATTGTGAAGGACAATTCGGTAGATAGCCAACAAGTGAAAATAAAACTAGAGACAGCTCTCCTGCTGAGAGATATTCATCTAAATTAAAACCAAAATTAGCAAAGCATTCATGGGACTCTCTCAAGTTTGTTATGATACAAAGTCCCTAACATCTATAGAACTGGAAGACTATGTCAATAAATCCTGGCTTTTCCAAGTTGGCTAGAAAAGAACTTGCTCTGCATCCACAGAATTTACATAATGGGGTAGAAGCCCTGGACTGGGATTGAAGACTTTTAGCTCAAGTTCTGCTGGTGAGTTATGATGGAGTATGAAAGACAATTTCCCAAGACAGAAAGTAAAAAGACAAGTTAAATCACTTGCACAGGGGTACAGGTATCAGAATTAGTTTGACTATAAAAAGAAACCCAAAGTAATCTTGGTTTAAGCAAAAGAAAAGAGAGTTGGTTACTGTCCAAGGCTGCTTGCTGATTCCACAGTCATCACCTCTTCCATTTTTGTGCTTTCTCTATTTCATTCTCAAGATTCTTCACGGTTCAGCCTGTCTACTGGAGAGCCTACCATCACATTCACATTCCAAAAAGTAGAAAGGAAAAAGAGGGTATCCTCTACTGAATCAGCAACCTATAAGAGCATACTGCTTCTCCAAATATTATTGGGGTATCATTACTAAGAAAAAGGATGAAGAAATGTTTGACAGAAGTATAAGAAAGATAGGAGACAGATCTAGAGTTTTTTTTAAAATCCATGTTGTAGTAGGGTGGTGATTTTAAAATATGTCCAAAAATTATGTGATACCCCTGTCTTTCAAAAGTGGAGTTTAATTCCCTTTCCCTTGAGTGTGGGCAGTGCTTAGTGATTCTAATGAATAAGACTGTGATGAAAGTGGCTATATTAGATTTCTAAGACTAAGTCATAAAAGGCATTATGGTGTGTTTCTCTCTCTCTCTTTCTCTCTGTTTTCTCAGGGCAAGAGCCAGCAATCATGTCATCAGGACACTCAAGGAAACTATGCATTGGTTCACAGGGCAAAAAATGAAAACCTCCTGCCAACAGCTGTGTGAGTGAGCCATCTTGGAAGCAGATTCCCGAGCCTCAGTCATTCCTTCAGAAAACTGCAGCTCCTGCCAATATCTTGACAGCAGCCTCATGAGAAGCTCTGAGCCAGAACCCTCAGCTAAACCATACCCTGATTCCTTACCCATCATAACTAAACAAGATAAAAACCATTTGCCATCTTAAGCCACTAATATTTGGGATAAGTATGCAACGAGTGATAACTAATACCAATGGCTAAAATATCCAGAGACCAAAGAGACCCTGTCATTTCTGTAGTCATCACATATTTACTGAGTACCTACTATGGACCAAGTAGTGTTCGAGACACTGGAGGTACACTCTAGAGATGATAAGCGCACAGGTGGGTAAATAATATATGGGATGTCAAAAGGAAAAATAAGTTCATGCTATCAGTCAAAGCATTAAATGCAGATAACAGAGCCTACAGTTGTCTCAGCAAAGGAATTTACTGAGGGTTAATAGAAAGCTCATACAATAACCCCTAGAATTCTACTAGAAAACTGACTTCTTAAGAGGCTGCTGCTGCTGCTGTTACTGCTTCTGACGTTTGTATCATGCTGCCTTTGCCATAGTCGGGAAAGCTGCTTTTGCTCCTCTTAACCTAGGAACTCATGGCTTCTACTAACACTTGCATAAATATCATGAACGCCTATATTTGGCCTGTGTCACAGAGCTGGCTTCCAAATCAAAGCTTTCCTTCAGTTTTGGTGGTATCTACACTCCACTATAAAGAGAGGCCAGAAAACCCAGATTTTTTTTTAATTGTACCTTAGAAAAATTGGTATCTATATTGTATTCACAATATGAGAAATAATTAACATGAGAAGAAGATGTGCAAAATAGTTGGGGACATCATAAATGACACATATTCGCTATACAGAGGAAGAGGCTGGAGAGTGAGAGCTAGACAGTGTGATTGGGGGAAATATCCCTGCGAAGGCAATATCTTGATGGAGACCTGAAGGAAATAAAGGAGGAAGTTCAAAGGCCTTGGGGAAAATAGCACACTTAGTATCTGAGAAATAGAAAATAGACCAGTGTAACTAAAGCAGAGCAAGTGAGAGGGATGGGAGGCTGAATAGAAGACAGAGGGGAAACTAACTGGAGGCTAGTAGAGCTTTGTTGACTAGGAAAATGAGGCCAGTGTAAGCCAGTTCCTCCACCTTTCTATTTGCTAAAGTATAGGCTATTAAATTATAAGTTGAACGTAGGAGAAATGGGACTTCCCAGGTAGCTCAATGGTAAAGAATCTGCCTGCCAATGGCAGAGACGCAAGTTCAGTTCTTGGGTGGGGAAGATCTCCTGGAGAAGGATATTGCAACCCACTCCAGTGCTCTTGCCTGGAGAATTCCATGGTGGGCTATGGTCCATAGCCTCGCAGAGTCAGACATGACTGAGTGACTGAACATGCACACACACAACAGAAATTATTCCTTGAATTAAGCTCAGGATTTTCAGGACTTTGTGTCTTTGCCAGCTCTTTCCTCCACCTTAAAATAACTATACATATATACTGTTTGGTCTTCCCTGGTAGTTCAGTTGGTAAAGAATCCACCAGCAATGTAAGAATTAAGTAAAGTGTTATTCACTAAGTTGTGTTCAGTTCTTTGCGATCCCATGAGCTGTAACCCACCAGGCTCCTCTGTCCATGGGATTCTCCAGGCAAGAATACTGGAGTAGGTTGCCATTCCCTTCTTCAGGGGAATCTTCCTGACTCAGAGATTGAACCTGGGTCTCCCACATTGCAGGCGGATACTTTAGCATCTAAGCTACCTCCAATTCAATTCCTGGATAAGAAAGATACCCTGGAGAAGGGAGAGGCTACCCACTCCAGTATTCCTGGGCTTCCCTTGGCTCAGACAGTAAAGAATCTGCCAGCAGTGCAAAAGACCTGGGTTCAATCCCTGGGTTGGGAAGATCTCCTGGAGGAGGGCATGACAACCCACTCCAGTATTCTTGCCTGGAGAATCCCCATGGACAGAGGAGTCTGGCGGGCTATAGTCCATGGGGTCACAGAGTCTGACAACTGAGCAACTAAGCATAGCACAGCATATATGGTCTACCTCAATTTGATTCCCAATTTTGTTCTTAAAGCTCTTTTTGTTGTTGTTGTTGTTTTCTTTTTCTTTTTTCCTTTGCTGTATCACAGGCAAATGCTTGAAGTAAGTAGACAGTTGAACTGGGATGGAATACCAGATATTTATTTGCAGAAGATGACAAAAAGTCTCCAAGAGAAGAATTCATTCTTAGGGAAGAGTTAAAGTACACTAGTTAGAATCAGAGAAAAGCAGGCCAAGTGGGAGAAAAGAGATGACTTAGATACCACTTTGTCCTGCACAGATTTTTCTTGATCAAAGCACCTAGGACTAACTTGAATCCTGAGAGAAACAGCTATAATAAAAACAGTAAAGTACTCAAAGATCTGCACTGGTACAAAATGGCATCACGCTGGTTCCAGCAACTTATGCAACGTGAGCAAGGACAGGAATGACCACTAAAAAGATACTGTCATAAAAAAACAGATGCTGGCAATGACCAAGAATAGGGCTCATTTTTAGCACACCATGTTAGAGCCGCCTTTTCGGATATCATAGAAAACAGAAGACAGCTATGACAATGCCCTAGTGTAGAAAAGTAAAAACTTGGCTAATGCAAGGTAGCAAACAGGATCAGTTTAAGTCAGAAATATGATTTGTGAAAATTCAGTTCTACTTGACAAAAAGTGACAACAATCCTCAGACTTAAACAGGTTATATTAGAAGTGTTCCTAAATACAAGAAGTTAGGGCAAATCCTTTGTTATATAATTGTGTGTTTAAAATATTTTTGAGGAGAGAAGCTGCTGCTGCTGCTAAGTTGCTTCAGTCGTGTCCGACTCTGTGCAACCCCATAGATGGCAGCCCACCAGGCTCCCCCGTCCCTGGGATTCTCTAGGCAAGAATAGTGGAGTGGGTTGCCATTTCCTTCTCCAATGCATGAAAATGAAAAGTGAAAGTGAAGTCGCTCAGTCGTGTCTGACTCTTAGTAACCCCATGGACTGCAGCCCACCAGGCTCCTCCGTCCACGGGATTTTCCAGGCAAGAGTACTGGAGTGGGTTGCCATTGCCTTCTCCATGAGGAGAGAAGAGGCTAGTTTAAAAGAAAACCCAGGAGTAAAGGTGGTGATTGGGTGGTATTATTAAAACCCTGCAGCCAATTTCAGTTGCCTTGCTTTGTCCTCAGAGGTAAGTTATTCAAGTTTCCAAATCTACTGAGAATGAGTAGAAAGACAAAGCCTCCATGAATAGCTGTTCATGTTGTACATTGAATAAAGATCCCACTTCCAAGAGATATATTTCATACCAATTCCAGCATTAAGAATTTATATTTTATAACTCTTCTTGCCATAGTAAACACATTGCTTGAGGTAAGAGTTATTTTTTCCAAATTTCGTTTGTACATGACATACAGAAGGATACAGAATGGATTGCCATTCCCTTCTCCAGAGGGTCTTCCCAACCCAGGGACTGAGCCCTGGTCTCCTGCATTGCAGGCAGATTCTGTATCATCTGAGCCACAGAACGATAAACCAAAACCAAATAGCTATCAAGCTACCTTTATCCTCAGAAATGTTCCTTCAGGATTTCTTTGTTTCAAGTTAGAGAATACATTAGGCTCAACTTTCCTGTTTCAGTTCAGGGCAACTTACAGCAAATATGGAAAGTTTATCTGAGATGGCCTCTTTAGTCTATCCAATAAATTTCCATCAGAAAAACCTTCTTAACCAACTCTCACCTCTTCTGTCCTCAAAGTATCAGGATACCTCAGGCATCTCCAACAGGGACAACATTAGGAATGTAGCTAATCCTCTGAATCACAGGGGACCAACTTTGCAAAGGCCACTACTTCCAAACACTCCATATTTCTTCTGTGATTCCATGTGAAACTTTGACTCCATAAAACACAATGCTCTTGTGAATATGGGGGGGAGACATAGAACCACTCATTATATAGTACTTCTCCTTGGATCATCAAGACTTTGTGTCTGCTGCTCAGAAACATGCCATTTGAACACTGAACAAGCATGAAGTGTGTTGACTTCATCAGGTCTGTGACATTACTTGGAGTATAGCCTGCTCTAAGGCCTTAGAATCAAAACTAGTTAATCAGTTCAATCATGCCCTCCATCTACAACATCTTCAGGCACTAAAATGAAGCCACCATTCCAGATTATTATGCCCTCATTCATTCTGTGCTTTGTTTTTCTTACTCTTTCTCTGTCTTCCACAGAATCACAATTCACAGGCAAATACACCTGAAAATCAAAGTTCTGTCACTGTTCTCCAGTAAACTTTATCCACACCCTTCTTCCTAATTTATTGACTGCACTACATTCATACTTTATGAAGGAGACCCAGGTTTGTTCCATGGGTCAGGAAGACCCTCTGGAGAAGGGAATGGCAATCCACTCCAGTATTGTTGCCTGGAGAATCCCATGGACAGAGCAGCTGTGTGGGCTATAGTCCATGGGGCCACAATGGGTCAGACACAACTAAGCGACTTTTTCACATCCATACATTATAAATTGGCCCCTTTAAAAACTTTTCCTCAGTTACATAGTTTTAGTATGTTATCTGTATTCTACTGAAATTCTCTCATTCTATCGTACATGTGGAGGATAACTACATTAACTTCTCATTTATATTTTCTATCTCTTTATCTTTCTGTGCTGTATTTTGAGTAATTACTTTAGATACATAATCCAGTTTCTTAATTCCCTCTTCTTAATTCTCTCAGCTATGGAATGGGAAAATCTAGAGATCTCTTCAATAAAATTAGAGATACCAAGGGAATATTTCATGCAAAGATGGTCTCAATAAAGGACAGAAATGGTATCAACCTAACAGAAGCAGAAGATATTAAGAAGAGGTGGCAAGAATACACAGTAGAACTATACAGAAAAGATCTTCACAACAAAGAGAATCATGATGGTGTGATCACCACCCTAGAGCCAGACATCCTGGAATACAAAGTCAAGTATGCCTTATGAAGCATCACTACAAACAAAACTAGTAGAGGTGATGAAATTGCAGGTGAGCTATTTCAAATCCTAAAAGAAGATGCTGTGAAAGTGCTGCACTCAATATGCCAGCAAATTTGGAAAACTCAGCAGTGGCCACAGGACTGGAAAAGGTCAATTTCATTCCAATCCCGAAGAAAGAAAATGTCAAAGAATGTTCAAACTACTGCATAATTGTACTCATCTCACATGCTACTAAAGTAATGCTCAAAATTCTCCAAGCCAGGTTTCAACAGTATGTGAACTGTGAACTTCCAGATGTTCAAGGTGGATTTTAAAAAAGCAGAGAAAAAAAAAAGAGAAAATAAAAATAAAAATAAAAAGCAGAGAAACCAGAGATCAAATTGCCAACATCCGCTGGATCATTGAAAAAGCAAGAGAAAAACATCTGCTTTTGTGCCAAAGCCTTTGACTCTGTGGACCACAACAAAATTCTTAAAGAGATGGGAATACCAGACCATCTGACCTGCCACCTGAGAAATCTGTATGAAGTTCAGGAAGAAACAATTAGAACTGGACATGGAACAACAGACTGGTTCCAAATCAGGAAAGGAGTACTTCAAGGCTGTATATCGTCACTCTGTTTATTTAACTTCTATGCAGTACATCATGAGAAATGCTGGGCTGGAGGAAGCACAAACTGGAATCAAGATTGCCAGGAGAAATATCAATAACCTCAGATATGCAGATGAAACCACCCTTACAGCAGAAAGTGAAGAAGAACTAAAGCACCTCTTGTTGAAAGTGAAAGAGGAGAATGAAAAAGTTGACTCGCAACTCAACATTCAAAAAACTAAGATCATGGCATCTGGTACCATCACTTCATGGCAATAGTTGGGGAAACAGTGGAAACAGTGACAGACCTTATTTTGGGGGCTCCAAAATCACTGCAGATGGTGACTGCAGCAATGAAATTAAAACACACTTGCTCCTTGGACGAAAAGTTATGACCAACCTAGATAGCATAGACATAGAAAGCAGAGACATTATTTTGCCAACAAAGGTCCATCTAGTTAAAGCTATGGTTTTTCTAGTAGTCACATATGGGTGTGAGAGATTAACTATAAAGAAAGCTGAGCTCTGAAAAATTAATGCTTTTGAACTGTGGTGTTGGAGAAGACTCTTGAGAGTCCCTTGGACTGCAAGGAGATCCAACCAGTCCATCCTAAAGAAAATCAGCCCTGAATATTCATTGGAAGGAGTGATGCTGAAGCTGAAACTCCAATACTTTGGCCACCTGATGCGAAGAACTGACTCACTGGAAAATACTCTGATGCTGAGAAAGATTGAGGGCAGGAGGAGAAAGGGACGACAGAGGATGAGATGATTAGATGGCATCACCGACTTAATGGACATGAGTTTGAGTAAACTCTGGGAGTCAGCGATGGAGATACAACAGGTAATTGTATCTCCCGGCAATCTTGGATCTGAGATTAAGAGCAGTTTCCCAACTCACTCTTGAAAGACACCTACTTCACTATTATGGGTAGGATAATTGATAGAACTTCCCTAGAGGTTGTGGGAAATGATTGTGGTTTTCCAGTGAACTCCAGAAAACCACACACTCCAGTGACTCAGGCTAAGAATACTCCGCAGTCCATGGGGTTGCAAAGAGTCAGACATGACTGAGCGACTGAACCGAAGTCCAGTCTCTGATTGAATCCATCATTGAGTTCAACATTGTGAGTATTCTTTTTATTTATTTATTTTCTCTTTTTGGCTGTGCTGGATCTTTGTTGCTGTACAAGCTTTCTCTAGTTCCGGTGAGCAGGGGAAGCTACTCTCTAGTTGCAGTGCTCAGGCTTCTCATTCGGGTGGCTTCTTTGGTTGTGGAGTACAGTCTCTATGTGCATGAGCTTCAGTAGTTGTGGCTGCAAGGCTCCAGGGTACAGGCCCAGCAGTCATGAAGCACAGGCTTAGTTCCCCCATAGCATGTGGGATCTTAATGGACCAGGGATCAAACCAGTGTCCCCTGAACTGCAAGACAGATTCTTAAGCATTGGACCACCAGGCAAGCCCCAACATTGTGTATATTCTAATCTAGAATTTATATATTTTTATTTTCCCAATATTCCTGGTTAACTGATATTCTGTTATTATTTTTTCACTTGTATGATTACATTATGTCTGTACTACATAAGATAAGCCTGGAGTTACATTTCCCACAATTTCCCTTCTCCATATAGTTTTGGCCTGGAGTCTACAAATGGTGAACCATTGCAAAAATATTGAAAGTGGGACAGAAAGAGAAGTTGCTATTCTCTGAAGGTAGCTGCATTAACAGCTCCTCAGTGGATCTGAGATTAAGAGCAGTTTCCCAACTCACTCTTGAGAGACACCTACTTCACTATTATGGGTAGGATAATTGATAGAACTTCCCTAGAGGTTGCGGGAGATGATTGTGGTTTCCCAATGAACTCCAAAAAGCCACACATTCCAGTGACTCGGGCTAAGAATACTGATGGTGACTTAAATAATTTTCCATTTCTTCCAAAGATATGATGCTTCTAATTCCTTGAATTAATTTTTGAGAATTGAAATACATGAAGTAGCTTTCGTTTTCTTACTGAACCTTGACTAATTACTCAGGCAAAACTGATCATTTCCATCTTTATGCCCATACTTTAGGAGTACAGACATTGATTGCAGTTATTTTTAAAAGTGTATTCTATTGTAATTATTAATGTATCTATACTCATCCCCTCAACCTCTACCCAGCATATTGTAAAACAGGTCATTGTTGTATCTCTAGCATCTAGCATAATCCCCAGATTAACAGGACTAAAAAGTAATTTCTTTTTAATATCACGAATCATAATCATAAATCAGGTCGGACAGTTTTTCTTCAAGATACTCAACAAACAGAGGAGAGGACATTAACACTTCCCACAAGTGACACAATAGTTTGTTTGTTTTTTTTTCTAAACTTCATGTGCCTTGTAACTCCTCTTTCCAAAGTTTGTCCTGTCCTCCAAGCAACAACAAAGGGGAAAAGTACACCTACATCCCTTGCCATGTTTGGAAAATCTATCGCCTTTTACATACAAACATACACACACAACCAGACACACACACACACACATTTTGTTATATGCATTTAGCGATCTCACTTCATCAATAACTCAGGCGTAGGTTCATTCACTACTTAACCTATCACCCCCAAATTCAGTTTACTCTCTTTCCACAATAGTTGTATAAAGATGTGTTAAATAAATGTTTATGTAACATTTTTTACATTTGAAATATCATATTCAGAGGATCAGTTTAATGTATTCCCCTATTAATGTATCTGCATTTTGGATCACTCAGTCTTGCCTACAGTAAAAATGACAGTTGCTCTAATTTTCCCACTGTTTGGTAAAAGCAATGCTCAGATTTTGTTTGGCTGTGTTGTATGGTATGGCTCCTCCAACTTCTGAGGAACACTCCTGCTGAGTCACACTGCTTGAACAGAGTAGATCTCTTTGCAGCATAGTCATTCATATATCCATAGTTACTGCCTCACTGTTGGATAGATGAACAAATGAATGGATAAAAATCAAGCACGTCTGTATTTATACTTAAAAGCCTATTTTTAAGTGCCAAGAAGAGTAGAAATGAAATGAACATTTACTGATCTCAACTACATGGTAGTTGTTTTACCTACCTTATTTCATCTAATCACATGAACTAGATATTCAGTTCAGTTCAGTCACTCAGTCGTGTCCGATTGTTTGTGACCCCATAGACTGTAGCACACCAGGCTTCCCCGTCCATCACCATCTCCCAGAGCTTGTTCAAACTCATGTCCATCGAGTGAGTGATGCCATCCAACCATCTCATCCTCTGAACTAGATATTATCCTTGCCATTTAACAATGGGAAAACTGAAGTTCAGAGAGATCATTTACACAATTCATAAAGAAAAGAATTAGGATTTGGACCTAGATCTATCTGGCTACAAAAATCCATCTTCTTCCATGATGACTGCTTCGTGCTGATGCTCCAATTTTTATGAGTTGTTAAGAATGTCTTATAAAGAGTGATCTACTAAATCAAACATATTACTTGTGACTTCCAAGTTGTAAAGATGTCAGATATACCCTATTTTTCAGATAAAGTTCAAGAATTTTTATGAGAAGCTGACCCATAATACACATTCTAAATAGTTATCAAATATGTTAAATAAATAATAAAATAAATGCTTTGCTTTTACATAGAAACTGGAAGTGAGGATCACAGAATGGAAAAATAAAGTACATCAGAGATCTGTCATTTCCTTTTTTTAGATTATTTTAGTTATTAATGCAAACTGCACCTTCAGTTATATTATTTAGCTCCTAGTTCAGAGTCCATAGGTTATCATAGTGACAAAGTGCCAGCACTTTATTCAAGCATAAGACACTCTTGCTATGAGGTAAGTAAGCTACCCATTCAATAAGCTACTGGTTATGATTCTTATATAGTCTCCCTTACATTATCAAATAACCAAAGTGAAGTTCATTGGATTTCATTTGACCTATGCATAACTGTAAAGTCAAAACATATCTTAAATTTTGCCAGCAACAAAACTTTCTTATGAATCAGCAACCAGTAAGTAGTTTAAAAGGGAAGCGCTAGAACTTTCTTCTCATCATGCTAGCTAATATACCCTACTCTGTTTATTCTTGGGCATAAATACAAATAGATTGATGTTTAATGACACTATTTGATGGTTAATGATGATGGTAATAAAAGTAGCTAAGATTTATTGAGCACTAAACAAGTTGTACTTTACCTACATTATCTCATTTAGCCATTATCGTAAAGGTTCTCTCATCTCTATTTTACAGATGATGAAAATTGAATTTTAATCTTGACTAAAGAGTCATTCCTGGTGAGCCCATAGAGAATCAGTCATATTCTTATGAAGCTAGCCTTTCACAGTTTCTTTAATAAGTTGAGTAATTTACAAAGCCCTGTGAGCAATTTATAGAATTTAAAGAACTGAGTTAAGTCTTTCACTGGCCAAGTATGCTTATGCAAGTAACTTGATGGAATCATAATAATATACTACAATACAATACACTAATAATACACAATACACTACACTACAATACAATATAATACACTATACAATATTGTATTGTACAATACAATACAATAATACACTACAATACAATACACATAATAATACACTACAATACAATTTGTGTATTGTCTATTTCCTTCACAAATATATTAATTCCATTAGGGCAGAGAGTTGGTCTTTCTTGTTCAGAGTTAAACACTGCAATTGTACCAGCATAAAGTAGGTTCTCAGTAGTAGCTGAATGAGAGAGCAAGCAGATACATGAATGAATGATGTACTATCAAGAATTATAAACTTATAGAACTACTTTAAAATGTTTTATTTTAAATCATTAGTTATGTTCTTTTTAAATTTATGGCTTGAATACATATTGAAAATGAGAATTTTCTTTTAGTTTATGTGAAGATAGCATTATGTAGAACCTCATTTATTGTAAGGAAAAATATTCTCATTCAATAATTATCATAATTTTACATTTCAGTAAAATTCCAAACAATTTTTAAATGTTCAAAATATTTATATCACAGGCCTAACTTCTTCTTTAAAAAAATTTTTAAACTAACTGATCAACCAATCATCTACCTAATTAGCCTTTCATAAAAGAAAGTACATACTACAGCCAAAGAACTAGACAGGACTTAATCCCAGAATAAAAGATAATGCTTCCCAAGGAACAGAAAGTAATCCTACACTGATATAATTATGTGACATTATTCTTTCTTTTCTCAATTTCCTGAAGATGGATGAAAACTCTGACACAGACTAGCATTGATCCACCAAAGATCCCCATTTTGTATCATATGAAAACCTTTAAAATTTATTATCAGTTTCCTTGTTAAATCCATTAGTTTATTTTCTTAAAAGTATAGATTAGATTCAGGAACTCATACTAAACACTGTGGTGTCAGGCACTTTTGCAAACAGTCAACCCTACTCAAAATGCTTGGACAAGATTTTAGCTCCATTGGGTAGATGAGAATAGTGGCACTAAAAGAAAAAACAATTTTACAGAGTCAAAGCTATTGACTGTATCTACTGCTCTTTTTAAAAATTATCTTTGCCTTATCTTTCAAGACATATTCCAATGAGGTCTTTTCTAACTATCCTTATCCTCATTCTTCTACCTACGAAAGGGGAGACATTGATCTCTTTCTCATTTCTACCTTCATGCCCTCTGGTACTTACTTCTACTGTAACAACTCTTATTGGCCTTTCATTTGACATATCTGTCACCCGGGCCTAAACCATGAGTTTCTCAAAGGGCAGAGACAATCTTTAAGCTGCTTAGTATCTCAAAAAGCAAACATAGTGATACTTGGACAGTTATCTCAATAAATTCTGGTGGAATGAATAAACAAATTTCTCATTTTCCAGCAAAAATGAAGTTTAAAGCATAAACTACCAATCTGATACTTAAGTTTAGATTTGCCAAGAACCTCTCCACACAGATTTCAAACCATAGAAAATATATGACATTGTTTTAGAAGATTCAGGAGATCCTTTATATTTTCAACATAGGCAAAGGTGGTTTTAGCTTTAATTAATTTCAGGAAATTAAAGACTCAAACACTGTTAATTTATAGATTTTTAAAAATGGAACCCAGGATAGTCATGTGACTCTACTCATGCAAAACTGAATATTCAATCAGAGGCCACAACCTATATCACCAAACTCCCAATCTAGTCTTCTTCCTTTTCTACATCATGCCATTTAAGTAATATTCACATTGTTGGCTGATTATCCTTATCTATAAATAATTCAGCCTTGATATTTACAATTAATTAATCATTTATATAACTTATATGCAGAGTACATCATGCGAAATGCTGAGCTGCATGAAGCACAAGCTGGAATCAAGATTTCCAGGAGAAATATCAATAACTTCAGATATGAAGATGATACCACCCCTATGGCAGGCAGAAAATGAAGAACTAAAGAGCCTCTTGATGAAAGTGAAAGAGGAGAGTGAAAAAGTTGGCTTAAAGCTCAACTTTCAGAAAACTAAAATCATGGCATCTGGTCCCATCACTTCATGGGAAATAGATGCGGAAACAGTGGAAAGTGACAGACTTTATTTTGGGGGCTCCAAAATCACTGCAGATGGTGACTGCACCCATGAAATTAAAAGACACTTGCTCCTTGGAAGAAAAGGTATAACCAATATAGGTAGCATATTAAAAAGCAGAGACGTTACTTTGTCTGTCTAATCAAAGCTGTAGTTTTTCCAGTGGTCAATGTATGGATGTGAGAGTTGGACTATAAAGAAAGCTGGACACCAAAGAATTTATGCTTTTGAACTGTGGTGTTGGAGAAGACTCTTGGGAGTCTCTTGCACTGCAAGGAGATCCAGTCAGTCCATCCTAAAGGAGATCAGTCCTAGGTGTTCATTGGAAGGACAGATGTTGAAGCTGAAACTCCAGTACTTTGGCCACCTGATGCAAAGAGCTGACTCATTTGAAAAGACCCTGATGCTGGGAAAGATTGAGGGCAGGAGGAGAAGGGGATGACAGAGAATGAGATGGTTGGATGGCATCACCGACTCAAGACATAAGTTTGAGCAGGCTCTGGGAGTTGGTGATGGACAGGGAAGCCTGTCCATGGGGTTGCAAAGAGTTGAACACAACTGAACTAAACTGAACTGAATGTTTCAGGTGAAGAGGAGTAATATGAAGAATACGAGGAGATGAGACAGACAAACAGGGAAGCTGCTTATCAAAAAGATAGGAGACATCATTAATATTACATGCAAGTAACATGGCAGCTTTATGGGAAAATGGCTAATGAAAGTGATCCAGGGAGATGAAATAACAAGGGTAAAAAAAAAAAAATCCTTGTGCTGTATACAATCTTAAGGAATTAAAGAGCAAGATGCAGGCAAACAATTGAAAGGAGAAGTGCTAGGAAACAAGATTGGATAGGTAGTCAGAAGACAGATCATGCAGGTGTGTGGAGGTAATGGTAAAGCCTTTAAATTCTAGTCTAAAAGTTCTAGGGAGCCACTGGATGGTTAGAGCAGGACAGTGACACAGTCTGGCCATAAAATCAGGGAGACCAGTCAAAAGGTGTTCCATCAAGAGATGGTGGTGGATTAGACTTCAAGAGGTGAGACATAGTCAACTCTGGGACCTCATTTCCTAACTCTGGGGCATCAGAAAAAGAGGTGTGAGAGACTATTTTAAAATTTTTGAGGAAATCAGTGAATAAAGGGTCACTTACCATGATGGAGAATACTACAGTAGGAGTAGGGATTGGAGGAGGGTAAGATACCAGAAATTCACTCTAGAACTAAAGTTGAGGTTCCTGTGAGATCGACTATCAAACATTAGAAATAGTTTATAGTTCAAGGAAAGCTCTGAACTGAAGACCTAACTGGGGCATAATTCACCTGGAAATGTTATTAGTCTTGAGTGGAGATCATCTAGGGTGTGACTATAAATAAAGAAAAAAGAGAAATCTGTGGACTGAGTCCTGGATTCTCCAGTGTCTGAAAATCCAGAAAAGGAAGACAATACAGCAAAGGAGGATGAGTAACAGTGGTCCCTGAGAGTGTTCGTGTGGGTTACCTCCAAAGCCAAGTAAAGAAAACATTGTCCAGGAAGGAGAAAGTGAAAAACTCTATCATGGGCTCTTGAGCTAGGGACCAGTACTGACACTTGCTTCAGCAAATGAGGTCTTTGTTATCCCTAGTAAGAGCTATTTGAGTGGAATGATAGGATGGAAGCCTGACTAGAGTGAACACACTGGACACTGAGAGGCAAGGAAGACGAGACAGCATCTATAAACAACTTCTTCAGAAAGTTTTCTATAAAAGGAGAAGCCCTGGGCTCATAACTAGAAAGAGATGGGACATCCTGGGATGTTTTAAGATTAAAAGTATTATACAATGTTTTTATGGTGATGGGAAAAACTGATAATGTAAGAATGACCATGGATAATTACAGAGGCAAACTCTATGAATGGGCAGAGAGTTTAGGATCAACATTAAAGGGATAAGGCAGACACAACAGACTGATTCTGAAGAAGAACAAGGAAGGAAGCAGTGGATATGAGCTCAGAAGCAGACAGGTTAGTGGATTTGGTGATAGGAAAAGGAGGTTTTCTTGGGACTGTTTCTATTTTCTTAACGAAATAAGGAGTAAGGTCACCTACTGAGAATTTAAGGGGAAAGGCAAATGTTTATAGAACCAGTCTTATTTGAAAGTGAGTGAATGACTGACTAAAACTGTATTAGAAGAATTCACAGTTCAATATTTTATCCAAATAATTAACATAAAATCATATGCACTTATAAAAAGGTGAAAATACCTGAGGATGAGCTAAACTCTACTTGCTCCAATTTCTGAAAAAGCTAGAATGTGAGTTTCATGAGAAAAGGGATTGTTATTTACTTTATTCTCAGTTAAATCACTGTGTATAGAACATTGTGTGTACATAAAAGATGCTCAGAAAACATTTGGTGTCTGAATTAGAAAATGAGGAGGGAGCCACTGTAGCTTTACCCTTTTGTTATTACAGATGATCTTACCCACAAATATTTACCTCCTAGCACACTTCTAGTAGCACTTTCTCAGCTGACTTTTTTAAAATTATGTGGCCATTTCTAAGAAAACATTTTGTGACTTACATTCATTTATTTTTAATTGTCAAACAGTTTCACAATATCTAATGGAAAGTCTGAAAGCTTCATGAACTAAAAAGCACATATTGCCAAAATTAAATGAACTAAAGAGAATGAAAAGTTTGGGTAGAGTTCAAAATTCTAAAAAGAATGAAAAGTTTGGGTAGAGTTCAAATTTTTAAGATGTCAAAGAAAAATAATGTACAAAACTTTAGGTTCTCATTTCTTATATTTTGATATTAAATATATGACATTCAAGGGTCCAGACTGGATTAAAGGGACAAAAGTTTTAGTACCAACTTTTGACTGTGAAATGTACTGAAAGACTATTAAACAAAGATCCCACGAAATAGCTGATCTAGCAATCATGTTGGTTTTTTTTTTTAACTTCGCTGACTGTGTTTGTTTATCTACAGCAACAACAGCAAAACTTTCACTAAATCCCAAGATATTTCTAATTGTTTCACAGAAACAGATGGCTTTGTATGAAAGAGAACAGAAGATCTGCTACTCTTTAACCACTGGAGGATATTACTCTTATTCTTTCCCACAAAACTGGCTCCTATATATGTGAAAAATATATAATCTTTCTAGCAAAAAAAAAAAAAAAAATGCAAGTAAAAGTACTAAGGCTACATTTTCACCTATTAAAAAAAGTGATAAACATCTCTATGCGCACAGGTTTCCCTTATTTTTAATGATTTTCTTAAAATAAATACTTCAGTATGAGATTATTAAATGAAAAGCTATGAGCACAACTTTGGAATTATATAGCTAAACTACTCCAGAAAAAAAAAAATGTAGTAAATTACTATGCTGAAAGTACAAATTTTATAACATTCTGAAAGGACTGGCTTCTTGGAATTAAAATAAACTTTTTTTTTAACCTAATTCACAGTAAAATTTATTTCTCTTGATATATGTTCCATAGGTATTGGTAAATACATATAGTCAAGTAACCAAACCACAATCAAAGTACAGGATAGGTCTATAACCCTGAAAGTGCCCTTTGTAGTCAACCTTTTTCCCCACCCCAGCTCCTGAAAACATTGATCTGTTCTCTTTTCCTATTATTTGACTTTTCCAGAAGGTCATATACTTAAGCATTTCTTTCACTTAACATCGAGCAGTTAAGATTCTTCCATATCACTGAGTGAATCAACAGTGTTTTCCTTTTATTGTTGAGTAGTGGGCTATTGTATGGACACACCACAGTTTGCTTATTCTTCATTAGATTGCTTTCTTGCAGTTCGGGGTTATTATGAAGTTGTTATAAATATTTCCATGCAAGTCTTTATGTAAATCTAAGATTTATTAATACTTCTGTTAAGTTAGTTGGATATTCTAAAATTATTGATCCCATATTTATTCTGTAGTTTTTGAGCTCCTTGGTACAAATTCAAATTCTCCGAGGAGATACAAGTACTCCAGTGTGAACAACAGAGGCCATGTTGAAGACAGTGTTTATAAAGTTCTTAGCACTGGCCAAAATTTGGAAAGATACTCTCATTAAAGTAAAACTGAGAAGACTTAAAATATTCTGACTAGGTAACATGGATTTTTGTTTTTTTGTTTACTTTTAATAATGTTTTCAGCTTTCAAAACGGTTTGAGTGCTTCTGCTGGTGATAGGGAAATATGGAGGAAGACACAAAAGTTTTCAAATTTAAAACTCCCCAATAACTTGAAATCTGAATGATCCTCATCATTTCCAACAACCATTTTAATTCTAAAAAATAATGGTCCCTGCTCATGAGGAGTCAACAGATTCACTAGAAAAGGTTATCTTGTGTCTGGAGAGAGATACACACTAATTCAAGGCAGAAGATTAAGGATATCAAAGGAGTGCATCAGCTAATAAGAAACTAAAGGAGTTCAGAGTTGGGAGCTGGGGGAAAGATCTGTCAGAGGAGAAAGGAAGGATGAAATTAGCTGTGCCTTGAAAGCAAGATAGGACATTGCGTTTTGAGTTCTAGCCCTTCTTCTATAACTGGTATATCTTGGAATGAGAAGGCACTTTAAACAAGCTCTTGGCACTGACCCTTCTCCCTGTGCTTGTACAGAGCTATAATGAGTCACAATACCACCCAAGATAATCGGAAAAACCCTTTGGCACCCAAATAACAAAATACAGTTGTCTGTGTAGCAAGAACACATTGTTAAGTGTCTTTTTTCTAAATCTGTCTGATAATACTCACAAGATAGATTACACAGCACCACTATTAAATTTAGAAAACTTTAACAAAGAAGGATGAAAGACTGATGAGTCATTCTCAAGTAAAGCCCTCCGATTCTATTTGTAAAGCAAACTAATCAAAGTCAGCTGTAGTTAAGTCCCAATTGGCATATAATTTTGTAAGCAAGCAGAAAAGAATGATGTCTTTCTGTAACACCAAGGAAGATATCTTTTCAGTACCTTTCCCATTATGTGCCAACCAAGCTTATTATGTAAAAAAATCAAGTTTACTTAAAAACTTTTTGCACAAAAAGCTCACAAACAAACACTTACTTTTTTCCTTTTTCCATCACTCTCTCTAGTTCATTGCCACCCCCTAGCTCTTCCTTTCCCTTCCCTTCAAATGAGCATAGTCATCAAAAAGGGTTATAATATTTTCTTTTAAACCTAGAATATTTGCTTCTCAGACATTTATCACCAAAAAATGCAAAACTATTTGTTATTAATTATTGCATCTTCAGTTCAGTTCAGTCACTCAGTCATGTCCAACTCTTTCAAACCTCATGGACTGCAGCACGCCAGGCTTCCCTGTACATCACTAACTCCCAGAGCCTGCTCAAACTCATGTCCATCATGTTGGTAATGCCATCCAGCCATCTCATCCTCTGTTGTCCCCTTCTCCTCCCACCTTCAATCTTTCCCAGTATCAAGTTATTTTCCAGTGGGTCAGTTCTTTGCATCAGGTGGCCAAAGTATTGGAGTTTCAATTTCAGCATCAGTCCTTCTAATGAATATTCAGGACTGATTTCCTTTAGGATGGACTGGTTGGATCTCCTTGCTGTCCAAGGGACTCTCACAAGTCTTCTCCAACACCACAGTTCAAAAGCATCAATTTTTGGCACTCAGCTTTCTATACAGTCCAACTTTCACATCCATACATGACCACTGGAAAAACCATAGCTTTCACTAGACAGATCTTTGTTGGCAAAGTACTGTATCTGCTTCTTAATATACTGTTTATGTTAGTCATAGCTTTTCTTCCAAGGAGCAAGCGTCTTCTAATTTCATGGCTGCAGTCACCATTTGCAGTGATTTTGGTGCCCAAGAAAATAAAGTCTGTCACTGTTTCCATTGTTTCCCCATCTATTTGCCATGAAGTGATGGAACCAGATGCCATGATCTTCATTTGCTGAATGTTGAGCTTTAAGGCAACTTTTTCTCCTCTCTTCCACTTTCAACAAGCGGTGCTTTAGTTCTTCTTCACTTTCTGCCATAAGGGTGGTGTCATCTGCATATCTGAGGCTATTGATATTTCTCCCGGCAATCTTGATTCCAGCTTGTGCTTCCTCCAGCCCAGCGTTTTCATAATATACTCTGCATGTAAGTTAAATAAGCAGAGTGACAGTATACAGCCTTGACGTACTCCTTTCCCTGTTTGGAACCAGTCTGTTGTTCCATGTCCAGTTCTAACTGTTGCTTCTTGACCTGCATACAGATCCAGATTTCTCAGGAGGCAGGTATTGTATCTTAAGTGTCATTAAATTATGTACACATATAGAAATATAATTAAGTCATGAATATATATTCAATCACTATTCAATGTGGCAAATACTAATTTTATGTCTACCATGTGCCAGGCACTAATAATATTGAGATTACATATACAAACCTGCCCTCATTGTGGGGCTTCCCAGATGGTGCTAGTGATAAAGAACCTACCTACAGGAGACATTGGAGAAGGCAATGGCACCCCACTCCAGTGTTCTTGCCTGGAGAATCTCAGGGACGGGGAGCCTAGTGGGAGGCCATCTATGGGGTCACACAGAGGTGGACATGACTGAAGCAACTTAGCAGCAGCATCAACAGGAGACATAAGAGGTGTGGGTTTTATCCCTGGGTTGGGAAGATCCTCTGGAGAAGGAAATGGCAACCCACTCCAGTAGTCTTTCTTGAAGCATACCCATGGAAAGAGGAGTCTGACGGGATACAGTTCCATAGGGTTCACAAAGAGTTCAACACAACTGAAGTCAACACGCTACAAGTCAAGCATTTTTAAATGAATAGGGAGTTGATTTAGTTTGTCTGGAGGATTAAATATGCACATACTCTCTCGGCAAGTCCTGGCCACGATGCATGGTGCCATTCAGGGGTCCTCTCCCAGAAGGCCTTCTATAGCAGAGCCTGTCTGGGCTCATCAAGATGCCTTCTCTCCTCTTCTTCCTACACACACAGCTAAATCACATTTTCTGGACTTCTTCTTGATAGGCTGGCATCTTGCAATGAAGTATGAGAAAACAGAATTTGGACAAAAGTGAGGTATTCTTCTTCCAAACCTCATCTATAAAAATCTTCCACACTCACTGCTCCAAATTCTCACTCTTTCTATTCTATAGTACCCTAAGATACTGAAGGATGCAGAACTATGAGATAGAAAGAATCTATAATCCAGAACAGCTGCTTGGAGCAGAGTCTCTTCAATGACCTACATTGGACTATGACATGAGCACAAAAAAAAGTTTGATTGTGTTAAGCCACTGAGGTTTTAGGACAGTGTCACCAGAGCTGTTAACCTGAGCTCAGGGTTTGTTCCATCCTCAAACTATATTTTCCAGAGTGCATATTTTTGACTTTTTTTTAAGTCATTATACTGGCTTTCTGGAGAAGGGCATGGCAACCCACTCCAGTACTCTTGCCTAGAGAATCCCATGGACAAAGGAGCCTGGCAGAGCCTGGCAGGCTACAGTCCATAGGGTCACAAAGAGTTGGACACTACTAAAGTGATTTAGCACACACGCACATACTGGCTATCATTAGTGTGTATCAGTATACTAATCAACATGTCTACTTTTTACCATCTTCTTCACAGAAGCCTGCCACACCTATAGATTTATAGTGACTGATTTGAATTGAACTTTTGTGTCTTGCTGTACATCTACTGTAAACAAGAACTTTAAGGCCTTTCAGAAAGAAAAAAAATTCTGCAAAGATGAGATCTGTTATTTATGCAGACTGATAGAGACTTCTTGGATGCTGTTAATCATTTTCCATAGTCATTTGGTATTTTCTCATCTTTCTTCTCTTTATTTCCCTATGATAATCTTATATTGTAGCTTCTATCAGAAATCAACTTTTCACTGTTCATTTAGCATAATAACCAGTCACTTAAAATGTATCAGTCTATGGTTTAAAACAGATAGGCTATTTTTAATAAAAATCATCTGATTTTAATATTTAACTTATTCAGAGTGAAGTAAGCCAGAAAGAAAAACACCAATACAGTATACTGACACATATATATGGAATTTAGAAAGATAGTAATGATGACCCTCTATGTGAGACAACAAAAGAGACACAGAGGTATAGAACGGACTTTTGGACTCCAAGGGAGAGGGAGAGGGTGGGATGATTTGGGAGAATGGCATTGCAACATGTTTACTATCATGTAAGAAACGAAGCGCCAGTCTATGTTCAATACAGGATACAGGGTGCTTGGGTCTGGTGCACGGATGATCCAGGGAGATGATATGGGGTGGGAGGTGGGAGGGGCTTTGGCATTGGGAGATCGTGTGCACCTGTGGCTGATTCATGTCAATGTATGGCAAAACAAATACAGTATTGTAATGTAGAATAAAGTATTAAATAAATTAATTAATTAATTAAAAAATAAAATTTTAATCAAGTCCAAAAAAAGAGAGAATATAAAAAATAATATACTTAGTATATTAAAATACATTTAAAATAGATAAATCATGTCTTTCCTATTCTTAATTTCCACCAGGCAGCAACCAAATTGAATTTGTCACATTCAAAATTCACATTATTAGGGGTTTTTTTTTATTACAAAAGCCTAGCCTAAACAATGCAACAATATAAAAAGATAATCTCTTTATCCTTCTTCCAATCTTACCTCCTGTGATAAGCCATGTTACTAGTATAGTGTATATCCTCCCAAACTTCTCTGTGCTCAAACAACTTTAAATTTTTAATAAATCATGGGCCATTTTTTTCTATAACTTTTTTTTTTTGCTTAACTCTAGTTCCTGGATATCCCTTAAGGACAAGAGCTATATAGATCTAACTCATTCATTTAAATACATTTAAATAGTGATCTGATATTACATAGTATGGATCAAACAAATTTTTATTCATTCATCTATCAATATTCACCTTTTTTCTTTACAGTTTGATTGTGTATGTGTGTGTAAGAGAGTATAGCAAGTAGTGTAGGGAAAATGGTCACCACCAAAAACAACGCTGCCATAAACTTACTATACATAGGGAAAGTACTCAGAATATTCAGTGGTCATCATGGCAAAGAAACTGAGTAATCAGAACGGATATTCAGTCAGTCACTACCTCATGCCCACATATAATCTGACTGTCTGCTCTAATTTTGCATTATCTCTTTTATACTGCTGCTTGTACTTCTAGAGCACAAGTTTTCCCATTGATTATTGTCTAGGTTCAAGTTGTCTTTTGTTATTGTTGTTTGCTCGCTAAGTGGTGTCCGATTCTTTGCAACCCCTATGGACTGTACTCCACCAGGCTCCTCTGTCCATGGGATTTCCCAGGAAACATTACTGGAATAGGTTGTCATTTTCTTCTCCAGGGTATTGCCCTCGACCCAAGGGTGTAACCAGCATCTCATATCTCCTGCATTGCAGGCAGACTTTTGACCTCTGAACCACCAGGGAAGCCCTTTCAGTTGTCTACCACTGCACAATAAACCACATCAGAACTTAGGTGAATAACACAACAGCAATTATCTTATTGTCTTCCACTGTGTTCTGGAGTTCAGGAAGGGTTCAGCTGGTGAAGCCTGACTTGTGATTTCTCATGCAGTTTCAGGCAGACAGTGACTGCCACCAAAACAACAAGGAGCCAGAAGAGCTGAAGTCTGGTCAGCCTCCTCTTCCTCTTCAGGTAATTGCAGGGCTTCTCTATGTGGTCTCCAGCGTAGACTAGTTTAGGCTTCCTCACAGCACGACGGTCTTAAAGCAGCTGAGCTATTCGTGGGGCTTGCCGAAGCCTTCAAGAGAAAGTATTTTAGTGAGCAAGGAAAAAGACGAATGGCCTTCGTGATCTAGACAAGAAAGTCACACCACTTTACTTCTGCCACATTCTGTTCATTACAGGTGAATTACAAGTCTGCCCAATTCAAAGAGAAATTTCATGTCTTCGTGAGGCAGTAGCAAGGTTCTAGAACACTACTTTGGAGCCTGAAATGTTTTGCAGCCATCTCTAGAAAATAAAATATGCTAAAATTTGCCCTCTGGCCACAATTTACATACCCCCAGCCTCAACTTGTAAAATACACTCATTCTCTCCAAAAACTCTTCAAAAGTTTCATTCCATTATGGCAGCAGGCTCAATATCTAGGATCTTATCATCTAGATTAGGTCCAAATTCAAATGGGGTTACTCAAGTGTGGTTCTTCAGATGCAGATTGTTCAGTAGTATTTTTTTTTTCTCTCTGAAGACCTGTGACTTAAAGAGACAAGTTATCTGCCCCACATGCACCCAACATACAAAGGTGCAACATGACAGGGTAACCACTGTATATGGCTCATTCAAAAAGGAAAAAAATGAGAGGCACACAGCAGGAACTGATGTGTGCAACTCGGGAAGCCCTCCAGATACTCTGTTGCCAGTTTCCTGATTAAGGCTCAGAACTGCTCCCTGAGACTAATTTTCTGGACCTCTGGGCTGTATCCTCTGGGGTCTTAGTTCTGTCCTCTGAGTCATCTTTTTGGTTTTTTTCCCATAAAAAAAAAATAGCCTATTTTTTCAACTAAGTTGAATAGGTTTCTTAGCCTGCAAACATTCCTGACTATAGAAGATCAAGGGATCCAAAGCTCTCTTTATTTTGTATAGCTTCTGACCATTCAGTTCAAGCTGAAGCTGATACAATCCTTTTAAAATTTTGTGGAGTTTTTGTATATCAATTTAAAATCTAGTGTACTATGCAAAAATCATACTCCAAAATCTCTTCAAGGCAGCTCCTTTCTACCTTGTGTTTCCTGTTAAGTTCCTGTAAATCAACAACCTTCAGATTCTTAGATTGTTGAGTAGGTAGGATCTATGAAGCAGTCCCTTGAGTCCTTAGAAGGCCTTTGTCTGTTTAAGAAGGCCTTTGTCTGTTTAAGAAGGTCTTTGAGGCACCTTTATCATAGAAGTGGCCCCAGATGCTCACTTAGAGCCTTTCTACTTAAGTTTCAGTTATAAATCTGATAGCACGGCTGTCCAATTTGCTAGATTCCTGAAGATGTTAATCAGAAAAGTGGAAGAGGTAAGAAAGAGCGGCACAGCTGCTGCCAGGCGAAGTGACAGTAATGAGACATTAGATATGAAGTCAGACACAGATGAGGATGCAGAGCAAGAGATAAACGGAGGAGGGGGTGGGGGGGAGGCAAGCTGCGCAGTAATCTGAATTATTTAATTTTGTTGCAAATAATGCTATACTCCTCAGCAGTACTGAGATCAGGAAAGCCTCAAGGGATCACAGAGATATCAGTTAGACATTCATTGTGGCACTGTGGTTTACAGCACAGCCCTGGAGCTAGACCTTGGGTTTTAATTCCAGCTCCAGTACTTCCCTGATTGTACAATCTCAGGTGAGTTATTTTATGACTGTGCCTCAATTTGTTTGTTTGTTTGTTTTTTCATATTTGAAATGGGCATGATACCAGGACCTATCTTGTGGAGTGACTGTTAGGGGTAAGTGACATATATTAATAAAACGCTTTTTAAAAGTGCCTGGGACACAGTAAGCATTCAAAAATGCCAACTATCATTACCATTATTATTAGTTTGTTTAGTTGGCTTTAGAAGATATAAACATTTAGGAAGAATTTTCTCACAAGTGGATAAAATATACATTATTTGGTTCTGAAAGAACTATGCTCCAGTTATCTGAAAAATCTCCTTACATGGAGTTTCTCATTCTAGTGAATCTATGTAATGATACAGGAGTATCTCAGTTTCAAAGATAAGAGAACAGATATAGCTGAAATGAGGATCTAAACGTCCCTCACAAAGTCCATCCCGAGTTACAGAACTCCTGCTCAGCAGTTTAGGGAAGGGTTTTACTGGTTCCCTTTTTTGGACTGTGCCCCCACACCCACACCATATTCTCCTGAACAGTGTCTTTGAGTACTGCTTGCCAATCTGTTCTTTCTGTTGCCGTTTCTCTACACCCCAGGGCCAGGCAAAATTTCCCTAAATTTGTGATGTAAAATGTTCTGACATTTGGGGGATATTAAAATCAAAAAGCATCCCTTACAATCCAAAGATCAGAACAACTTTCCAAATATTCATTTGGAGAAGCTTCTTGAAACGTGAAGGATCATAAATCTCTTTAAAAATCTACTGAAACTAGTGATCTTTTCTCTATTAAAAAATGCAGAATTGCATGAGCATAATTTCAGAGGATTCATGTGGGTTTCCCTAAGCTATTGATATATCAGTTAGATCATCCATGAACAATAGTTTAAGAACCTTTGATTTAAAGGCATTAGTAAGGTATGACTTCCTGGAGGAGCACAGTATATTTTTTCTGAGGTTATTTGTCTTCTTTCTAAAAATCACAGGCAGAAACAATTGCTAATACAACATATCAAGATTATGTCCTCCATAGCTGAACCAAATTCCTTTCACTTGTGTCTATTTTACCTTAATCAATGCATTTCTATATCTTCTCTTTAATTGTCACTGCATTCTTCAATTTGACCCTCATGAAATTATAGAATCTGTCTTCCAGGATTATTTTACAAAATTTAATTTTTGTTTGGGGATTACTTTTAAGCCAACAACTCCAATATTTTAAATTTACTATTTTAAAGAAAATTTCTCAAATTATTTCAGTTCTGCTGTTAGCTTTTCCTTCTCTATATTGTTCCTGAGGAATGAAATGCCCTGAGCTTAAATCTAATTCTTCTTTGTTCATCTGCTTAGGAGAGTCTATGATTGTATACCATATATCAGAAAAGGAAATGCAAGATGTCTTACAAACTGTTAGAGTTTGATTTATTCTTTTTAAAAATGTCAGCTATACATCTCCTCGTAAATTGAATGTATATCCCCTGTCCTGCAGTTTTCTAAATTAGCCAAGAAATATCCCCATCTAAGATTGAAGGCAGGAAGAAAAGGGGACGGCAGAGGACAAGATGGTTGGACGGCATCACTGACTCAAAGGACACGATTAAGCAAGTTCCAGGAGATGATGAAAGACAGGAAGCCTGGTGTGCTGCAGACCATGGGGACTCAAACAGTAGGACACGACTGAGCCACTGAAGTGAATTGATATGTTTTATTTTGTTCTTTATTAACATCTCTGTTTAAATCTCTTTCTACATTAGTAACTGTAACCTTAAAATAGAAATAAGCAGTCAGTCAGTGAAGAAAATAAAAAAGCTGGTTTGTTTTTTTGTTCTGTGTAGTCTATAAAAATTGTTTTCCCGAGTTAGTTTTAACCAGAGATAGAGATGAGAGCTTTACACTTCAGGAGGACTAAAATTTCTGCTGAATTAAGCCCAACAGTATTCCGTTAAATCAAGCAAGCATGTGTATGCATGCTCAATTGTGTCCAACTCTTTGGAACCCCATGGTCTGTAGCCCACCAGACTCCTCTGTCCATGGAATTTTCCAGGCAAGAACACTGGAGCAGCTTGCATTCCCTTCTCCAGGGGATCTTTCTGACCCATGGATCGAACCCACATCTTGTGCATCTTCTGCACTGGCAGACAGGTTCTGTACCAGCTAAGCCACTAGAGACGCCCCCTATTTTCACCTCCTCTCTCTTCTTTGCAGTCATCCCTTGCATTCTTCAAGAACTGAATAAAATGTTTCCTTCTTGCCTAAGTTGTATCAACTGCTGCTGTGATAATGATGCAGCATGCTAAGTAATGTGAAGGACTTGGCAAAACTTGTTTAAATAGGAAGTTGTTTTATTGGAACATAAACTTGTTTTACTAGAAAGTTGTTTTTATCCAGCACAATAAACCATTTCTGTGTCTGTAACAGCCAGGTACCCAAAACATTAAATTACTACAAACAGTAGACCGACCATCCCATGCCTTGGATATCTGGCCTTATATAAATATGTTTATTTTCTTGATAGTAGATATCGAGTTGTAAATTTTTATCAGAATTGTTTTTAATTCAAATTGCACATGTTGCATATTAAGAAACTTAGATGCAAATAGGGCTAGCGTTAGACTTTACACAGCCCTGTTAGGTGTTTACTCAGCAGCTTCTCTCCCAGGAAGATGGAAATGGTAAGCTTCTGTTCTAATATTGACAACCTCTAAGTGTCATTATTACTTTTCCTAGAGTAACTATGGTTTTACCTTTCCTACAGCACCAAGGACAAATCAATAGCCTTCTCTAATGACAGCAGTTTGTAAACACTGAGTTGCTGTAAACTTGAAGGTCCACTATCCAAAGACCGCACTCTTATTATATCCTATCAATAGCCCAAGAATATCCATAATACTGATAATAACTTTAATGTATATCATCTATCTCCCTGAAATAATTCCCAAGAAATCCTTCTAAGATGGTTCGTGATTAGCGCCATTATCATCTTTTCTTTGGACACCAAAAAACCCCATGTAGTGTTGGCCTCCATCCATCTCTAATAGTCTTAAATAAGGTCATTTAATACCTGGCTGATGGCAGAGGTTGAAATACGCCTCCTGGCATCAGATTGTAACAAAAACCATTATAAGTTATTAGGCATATGATTAACTGGAGAACAGATATCAGACCAAAGGTAAATGATAGGGAGCCTTCAACTGCACAGCAACAAATTAAGGTAAGCAAGGCAGGGACCAGAAATGAGGAATACTGAGGTGTAATGACAGCCTCCCTTGGCTTGGAGCTGAGCCAGATGAAAAATCAACCCTCCAAGGATCATTTGTCACCTGTCAGGAGTGCAAACAACCATCTCCTATCCACAGCAAGAGGGGACAGTTTTGAAGGTCAGCCAGCACGGCAGCTCTGAATATCTTAGACTACCGAAGGGCTGCATATCAAGCATGGTTCTCCACGAGTCTGCAGTGTTCTCAGCTTTTTATTTTTGAACTTTTGTGAGAATCTGGTCATTTGAATGTTTTCAGCAAGATATATGCCCTACATCAGACCAAAAATGGAAGATATTTACTTATTTTACACCTGGTAATATGGTTATTTTAAGAAAGAAATTCAATAAATAAAAAGGAAAAGAGAATAAGAATATGATTCAAGAAAGTCTTTCCATGTCATAATTTATACATAAAGATCCCCTGAAGAAGGAAATGGCAACCCACTCCAGTACTCTTGCCTGGAAAATCCCATGGACAGAGGAGCCTGGTAGGCTACAGTCCATGGGGTTGCAAAGAGTCGGACACGATTGAGCAACTTTATTATACCAAAGGAATGGACTAAGGCATGTTTTAAAAATCTAAATCCCAACCGTTGCTCATAGATGATCCAGAGACAGCTGTGCAAACCTCAGGCAATAAGCCCTGTGGGACGAGGACCAAGCCGAGATTCAATCCAGGAGGCACAATACTTTCCTTTCTGAGCAATGCTGGCTTTGCATCTGGGTGCCTACTGCTGCCCCCTGGTGGCCCAGAGATTCACACACTAAACCCCTTTTCCTTCCTCCAAAAAGAAATAACCAGACTTGAGACCCCAAGGGCCCTGCTTTGTTCTTTCCAAAGTTACAAGATAAGATTCTTGAGTTTTAAAAGTAACATTTATATGACATTCTTTTCAAGCCAAAACAGTAATAACTACAACTGTTTGAAGTATAGAATGTGATCATTTTAAGTAACAAAATCTTGTACATTTATAGATTATATTCCTATTTCACTTCACATGATTTGGGAGTATGCATATATACACATGAGCATTCCCAGTGGCTCAGTTGTAATGGATCCACCTGCAAGGCAGGAAATGCAGGTTCAGTCCCTGTGCTCAGAGCGTATTCTTGCCTGAAGAATCCCATGAACAGAGGAACCTGGCAGGCTACAGTCCATGGCATCACAAAGAGTCGGACACAATTTAGCGAATAAACACAGCAATAAATATACGTGTGTGTGTGTGTGTGTGTGTGTGTGTGTGTGTGTGTGCTGTGCTTCCCACTAGGCTTCCCAGGTGGCTCAGTCAGTAGAGAATCTGCCCGCAATTCAGGAGACCAAGTTTGATCCTGGATTGGGAAGATCCCCCTGCAGGAGGGCATGGCAACTCACTCCAGCATTCTTGCCTGTAGAATCCCCATGAACAGAGGGAGCCTGGTGGGCTACAGCCCATGGGGTCACAAAGCATTGAACACAACTGAGCGACTAAGCACAGCACAGCACACAATATCATAATAGGAGTTGCCATTTGTGGGACACTTCTTAGATGGTAGGTAAGAAACCTTCTGCATCATTTAATCATGATTCCATAAGGTTATTTTACAGATGAAGATACAAGCTAAAGGACATGCTTCTGGATCTGGAACCCTACAAACAAGAATATATGAGGCATAGAAAAAGAAAGAAGGAAGAAAATGGAAAGAAATAAGAGAAAAGCAGAATGAAGGATATTTTTCTCTACAAGATCTAGACAATCTTCTTAAATAGAAATTTTCTTTATCTACTTAAATTCCAGAGAGGTCAAGGTCCAAGGTCACACAAAAGTGCAAAACCCAGAGTCTGAACCCAGATCTGTCTAAACGCAAGGTTTCTCAATTGTTACGACAGTGATTATAATGGAATTTGGCCAGAGGATTCAAGAACCTCCAAATCCTGTCCTTAATAAGCTACTTCTTCTCCCACGAGATCCCTCAGGGAATATTATACATAGACAAAAACAACTAGTAAAAGAGTTATTGAATGCAAACTGAAGTTTACTAGTTTTCTGAGAAAGGCTGGGTGATACAGAGAATCTTTTGTATTTAGGCTGATGGTGACCTAGATTTAGACACAACAGACCACAGAATATCCTTCTAGGTCCCAAGGAAAAGGGAAATATGAGGTGCAGGAAGAGCAAAGAAGCAAGAGATGGCAAAGAAATAAGAGTTGCTGCCAAAGAAAGAAAAATCCTCTACAACACGGACGCAAGATATAGACAACTTTTAAAACAGAAAGTTTCTTTTTCCACTTCTGCTCCTACTTTTTCCCTTCATTTGGCACCTCTGTCCTTGGGTCCTTATGATTCCTATCTGCTGTTTCTAAAACCTTGACTATACATCTGATTCAAATTTTAATCCTCAAAATTCCTACCTGAGAGTCAATGGTTCAAAATAACCTAAGTCCTTCCCCCTCTCTAATTAGAACCTAAACCTCTAGTTTAACCTGTTGGCTTGGTTTGATGTCAGAGGAAATCATCTTGATTGAAAAAGATTGTGTAAGGTGGTGATTAAGAGTATGTCCTTTGAACTGAAGTCAAAGCTCTGTAACTTACTAGCCATTTAAACTTGGTCAAAGTCTAAAACTCTCTGGGCCCCAGGTTCAATATCTGGGGGATGATAATGATAGCATCAATCTCATTTGTTTGTTACAAGGATTAAATGAGTTCACATGTAAAATGGACTTAAAACAGTAGTTGGCACAAAGCAAACCTATGTAAGTATTTGATATAATTTAATTCTAAGGAGGTTAAACAAATATCTCAACAGTCCAAGAATTATCTAAATCTATGTTCAAAGAGAATACATAAATAATTCTAATTAATCATAAATATTAACAAATTATAGTTGCTGTGATAAATGAAGCAGAAAAATTCAAGTCCTCTGTAGGGGAAATATTTCTTGTGTAAGCAATAGCAGAAGGGGGATATGGAAGCAGAAAATACTTTAAACAGGAGACACAGGAGATGCAGGTTCCATCTTCGGGTTGGGAAGAGCCCCTGAAGGAGGACATGGCAACCCCCACTCCAGTATTCTTGCCTGGAGAATCCCATGGACAGAAGAGCCTGGCACTCTGTAGTTCATGGGATCATAAAGAATCAGACTCAACTGAGTATGCATGCACACACATACATGCATAACAGAAGTTCATCTCACCACTCCAAGTACCGTCAAATCTAGCAAAAATCTCAAGTTTGTGGTTAATTAGCACAAAGAAAACTGAGATCTGATACTAAATAGTAACATAAACGAAAAAGTCAAATCTAAATAAAACCACCAGTCTATCTTGATTTTGATTTGAATTATCCTGTTGTCTGTCTATATTGATCAAATTAACAGGACCCATGCTAAATTTCCACTTGGCTTAGTGCTCTGTACACATGGCCTACAAGTCTGGAACCATAGCTTTGGTGTACCTGAAGTCATTTTTTGGCAACAGTTGCCCTGGTCAGCAATGCTGGAGACAAGGCTAGGAAATCACAAGACCCCCAAAAGATGAATCCAGAGAGCTCACTGTCATCACTGCTGATTCAAGTCCTAGAAACTGGAACTGTGATCGGATCAGGACTCAAAAGAATTCCAAAGTTTCACTAATCATTTCAAGGACACTCAGAAGACCCTTTGGAAAATTCATCTTCTGGAACTTTTATAAGTTTAGCTACCAAATTTTCTGTCTCTTGAGAAACAGGTAGGACTGCTTTTAAAATCTGCTTTAAGAGTATGATTCCATAAGCTTTCTGTGGAAAAAGATCAAGACCAATCAAATGAGAACAAGCAAAGCTACTTGTTCAGAGCTCGCTATAGCAACAGAGTCAGCCACTGTCACTTGGGTTTTGGCAGAAACTTAAAGGCAGACAGAGTTGGAAATTTATACTGAAAAAAGGAAGGGCTTTGGGTATGTCATGTTTGTAATTCTGCTGGCTTGGGTAAACTGTAGGTGGGCTAACTAGAAATGGGTTATCCCTCTGCAATTGGCTGGTGGTGGTTTCGTCACTAAGTCATGTCCGACTCTTGCAACCCCATGGAGTGGTGTAGCTAGCCAAGCTCCTCTGCCCATAGTATTCTCCAGGCAAGAATACTGGAGTGGGTTGCCATTTCCTTCTCTAACTGCAGTTGGCTAGGAGAGCCTATTTCGCTTTCTCTGGTTGGTTCTAGGTTAAGAGTGGGGGCAAAACTCAGAGCAGTTGTCAGTTATGAATTAAGTACTGGTCATGGATTATTATAGAAGTCTGACTTCCTACGAGTCTGACTGATAGCAGGTTGGTTTCCTAGGCTGTTTATTGTAGATAAGGAGCATAGCCTGGGAAGTTTGCTGCAGGTTGTGGGTCATTTTATGTATGGTCTGGCCATCATGCTCTTCGCATTCTTATCTCTCACTTCAAACATATCTCCCCCAAAGATATATAAATATATGTATTGCAACAAAGTAAAAGGTAAGGGAACGTGTAATATAACAACATTTAATGGAAGTTCCATGTCTAAAATTTTACTTGCTTGCCATTTTAACATTTTTATTAGAGAATAGGGAAGGTGCATGGGGAAAAAAATCTGTTTCCCAGAATCTCAAGTGATGTGAATAAATTTCAGTGATGCTTGTATCAGTTTTATTACAGCTAAACTGCAGCAACAAAGAGGCCCCAAAATAAAATAGCTCAAATAAAAGAAAATATTTCATAACAATCCATATATGTGTAGGTGATCCAAGATACAGCATCACCATCATCATCATCTTTATCACCATCATCTGTCTTTCTGTTGCTCTGCCTATGATGGGAATTCTGCTTTCAAAACCACTTGTGACTCAGGTTCATTCATTTTCATTGTCCATTTTACTTACTGTCCTTATACATTTTTGTACCTTGTTTCCCTCACCCTCATTGTCACTGCTGGCTCACCATCCTATATGTCCAGTCTATAGAAACCAGGAAAGAAAAGTAGAGGGAAAGTAGTTTTCTTTAAAATATGGTGTGGCTACAATGGAATACTACTCAGCCATTAAAAAGAATAAATTTTTGCCATTTGCAATAATAAAATGGACTCAGAGGGCATTATGCTAAGTGAAATAAGTCAGACAGAGAAAGATAAATACTGCATCACTTATATACAGAATCTAAAAAAATACAACAAACTAGTGAATGTAATATTTAAAAAGCAGAAGCAGACTCACAGTTATAGAGAACAATGTGTGGTTACTGGTAGGGGGTGGCAAAACAGAGGTGGGGGAGTAGGAAATACAAGCTACAGGGTTTGTTTGGGAGATAGTCGAGGACAGATAAGCCTGATGTGCTGCAGTCCAGGGGAGTCACAAAGAGTCAGACCCAGCTTAGTGTTGGCACAACAATAGCATAAGGGTCAGAAATCAAATCTAAATTCCAGTCCCAGGTCTGTTATAAATTTTACTTTTAACCTTCAGTAAGTTACCTAACCTCTTGGACTATTACTTTTCTCAAAGTTAAAGCAAGAGAATTGAAGTAGATCATTCAATGTTTTTCCCCAAAAGTACATCAGATACATTTTTAACACGCCTTAAAGAGTTAAGGCATCCCTTTCACTGCTCTGGGCCAAGTCTGTTCCTATCAGCTTCCCTTACGTCACTTCTGCCCTAGCGAACATATTTTAGCTCCTGATCACCTGTAAACTCGCCTTTGCTTCCTAATCTTCATGCACTAGGAATCACTCTGGCCCCTCTCCCTCCTCACTCAGTTGCAACCCATGTTATCTGTCTAACCACATGGTCTTTTCACTTGAGGCTGTTTGAAGTGAAGTGAAATCGCTCAGTCGTGTCCGACTCTTTGTGATCCCATGGACAGTAGCCTGCACCAGGCTCCTCCGTCCATAGGATTTTCTAGGCAAGAGTATTGGAATGGGTTGCCATTGTTTAGGTCCTTAAAAAGGCAGAAGATAAACACTAATGGACCCTTATAAAATAAAGTAATACAATTATGGAATAAATAAAAACTCAGAGATAGACATGCCAAAATTTGGACCTTATCACCAGGTTCTGCTTTAATTAATGTTGACCAAATATAACCCAGTAACTTCAACAACTTAACCTCTCCAAGTCTCAGTTACCCCTTTATATGACTTGTAAAGTCATTTCCAGAATAAAAGGAAATCACAGCTGACAAAGCACTTTAAAATATTATAAAATGTGAACTAAAATGTCATTAACACATTCTGGAGGAAATGAAATAGAATGCAGATCTCTCTAAGTCATGCTTTGCAAGGAACTCTGGCAGCCATGAACTTCCTTAGGTGAATGAACCTGTCGTAAGACGAGACTCTTGAGGGATGACCATGAGGTCAATTTTGAGACATGATATGGTAAAAAGTTTGAACTGTCCACATCATTTCTCATCCCCTAAAACTACTGCTCCTACAGGGTCATTTTTGGAAAGGTCAGGAAATGGAAATACATGCATCAGAAGAGACTGAAACAGAGGATCTTCTTTCCCATAAACTCTGCAAATGAGTACTCAAGGTCCCAGTGAGGAAAGACCTTTAAACTCTCCCCATCTTCTACATCAGTATAATAACTGTGGGAAGGAGTGGAAATGCAAATCATATTTTAAGAAACAATGGGGGTCGTAGGAGCAAGGAGAGGAAATCCTGTTATACTTTCCCAGAAACGTTTGACAGCTTTACTAGAAAAAAAGCATGTTGCATAATAATAATTTAGATGCAGAGCCAGTTCTCAGAACATTAAAGAAGTAGAGTGTATTCTTACTCCCCCTTCATCCTCCATTATCTATTTTTCAATTTTGGAGCCTCAGTTGGCACGGAAGGACGCTTGGTTGCTTCTGGCTGCTTGAGGCAACAACTGTGATGTTCCATCAGCCCCAGCCCAGCTTCCCCAGTTCACTCATTCCTTCTATTACACCCAGCAAGACATGAAGCATAAAAAAACAATAACAAAAAAACCCCAAACCAAAGACAAAGTAGTGTTTGTCCCAGCTAGATTATTATGATCTGTTTGTGACTTTAAAAAAAAAGAAAGAAAGGAAGAAAAGGAAGAATGAGGAATTCACAGGGAATAGATATGTCAGGTGGAGAAGGCAATGGCACCCCACTCCAGTACTTTTGCCTGAAAAATCCCATGGACGGAGGAGCCTGGTGGGCTGCAGTTCATGGGGTTGTGAAGAGTCGAACACGACTGAGCGACTTCACTTTCACTTTTCACTTTCATGCATTGGAAAAGGAAATGGCAACCCACTCCAGTGTTCTTGCCTAGAGAATCCCAGGGATGGGAGAGCCTGGTGGGCTGCCGTCTATGGGGGTCACACAGAGTCGGACACGACTGAAGCGACTTAGCAGCAGCAGCAGCAGATACGTCAGGTGGCAAGTGGGAGATTTGGTTTTAAGGAACAGTGGCTGCAGTCTATTGTCAGAGAAGAAGAGCATGTGGGTAAGAATAAAAGAGTGGCAGAAATTTGATCATAGATAGATGACCTAGTTGTATTATGATGTTACTTATTTCCTTGGGAAATGAAGGATACTGGAAGTTAATGGAGAAAAAAAAGCCATGAAGGCACCTCAGAGTTGGAAAACAGATTAGGGAACTTCAGGAAGATGGCTGGGTAATTCTAAGGCTTCCTTTGAGATATGTGGTCAGAAATGCAGAGTGAGACCACGTCACAAAAGTTTGTCTCCAAATCTGCAGCCACATTCCAGGCTGATAAGGTACAGTACGGAGTAGGTAGATAACTGGTTTTGCCAGTTAAGTGAGACAGAAAGAAAGCATAGCAAGGGAGATGTAACCTGGGAGCGTAACCTGGGCAAGGAGAAAGTGAGAAGGAGGAAACACTGCAGAGTAAAAGAGTGTTGGAGGCAATGAATTGGGAGTCTGCACGGGATAATAAAATGCTCAGGTGGACCTACTGGAGTAAGAGAGCTTAGAAGGAAAGCAGTAGTAAAACAAAAGAAGACTGCTTAAAACTAAGGTTTCAGGGCTGCTGCAGTGATAAGGATAATGATGTCCAGAATAGTATTTTACAAACGTTTTTGACCACAATCCTCAGAAAGAAAGGACTTTGACATAGATATTTAGTATTCATATACAAATTTTTACAAAACAATGCCGATTTTAAAATGTGCTCAATTTTCAATTCTATTCCATTCCATTCAAAAATTCGAATTAGTAAATTATTTTTCAGTGTCACTGAAGCATCAAAGGTTCAGTCTGAAAAATACTAGTCTAGGATAAGTTGCATAGGGGTAACTAAGGTGGGATAGAATAGAACTACAGAGGTAAGGAAATCATGGACCTCAGGGGCCAGAGTATTGAACTAATCATTTTCATTGCTGTTGCAGTTGTCAAGAGTAGTGATAGAAGTAGCAGTAAAAAGACAAAAATTAGCCAGATTTTAAAACTTTTAATTTTTTTCAATAAAAACAAAATCATAAAATGTTTTGTTGGTGTATAGTCACTCATTCGTGTCCAACTCTCCCATGACCCCATAGAATGTAGCTTGCCAGGCTCCTCCATCCATAGGATCTCCCAGACAAGAATACTGGAATGGGTTGTCATTTCCTTCTCCAGGAGGTCTTCCTGACCCAGTGACTGAATCCATGTCTCCTCATTGGGAGACAGATTCTTTACCACTGAGCTACCAGGGAAGCCCACAATAAATGAATGAGTAAATGAATGGCTAATACAGTACCCTTTACAAATTTCAACTCCTTTTCATAAGTTGACATAAGCAAATAGGTTAATTAATTAATTCGATGTCTATTCATTTAACAAGCATTTGACAGCCTTCTGTGAGCCAAGAACTGTGCTAGTGTCTCAGTCAGTTCAATCACTCAGTCCTGTCCAACTCTTTGCTGTCCCATGGACTGCAGCACGCCAGGCTCCCTGTCCATTACCAACTCCCAGAGCTTGCTCACACTCATGTAAATCAAGTCAGTGATGTTATCCAACCATCTCATCCTCTGTCATCCCATTCTCCTCCTACCTCCAATCTTTTCCAGCATCAGGGTCATTTCCAAGGAGTCAGTTCTTCACATCAGGTGGCCAAAGTATTGGAATTTCAGCTTCAGCATCAGTCCTTCCAATGAATATTCAGGATTGATTTCCTTTAGGATTGAATGGTTTGATCTCCTTGCTGTCCAAGGGACTCTTGAGAGTCTTCTCCAGCACCACGGTTTAAAGGCATCAGTTCTTCGGCGCTCAGCCTTTTTATTGTCCAGCTCTCATATCTGTACATGACTACCGGAAAAACCATACTTTGACAAGACAGACCTTTGTTGGCAAAGTAATGTCTCTGCTTTTTAATATGCTGTCTAGGTTAGTCATAGCTTTTCTTCCAAGGAGCAAGCGTCTTAATTTCATGGCTGCAGTCACCATCTGCAGTGATTTTGAAGCCAAAAAAATAAAGTATGTCCATGTTTCCATTGTTTCCCCATCTATTTGCCATTAAATGATGGGACCAGATCTCATGATCTTGGTTTTCTGAATGTTGAATTTTAAGCCAACTTTTTCCCTCTCCTCTTTCACTTTCATCAAGAGGCTCTTTAGTTCTTCTTCACTTTCTGCCATAAGGGTGGTATCATCTGTGTATCTGAGGTCATTGATATTTCTCCCAGCAATCTTAGCTGGTGCTTCATCCAGCCTGGCATTTCATATGATGTACTCTGCATATAAGTTAAATAACAGGGTGATAACACACAGCCTTGATGCACTTCTTTCACAATTTGCAACCAGTCTGTTGTTCCACGTCCAGTTCTAACTGTTGCTTCCTGACCTCCATATAGGCTTCTCAGGAGACAGGTAAGATGATCTGGTATTCCCATCTCTTCAAGAATTTTCCACAGTCTGTTGTGATCTACACAGTCAAAGGCTTTGGCGTAGTCAATAAAGCAAAAGTAGATGTTTTTCTGGTACTCTTGCTTTCTCAAAGATCCAACGAATGTTGGCAATTTGATCCCTGGTTCCTCTGCCTTTTCTAAATCCAGCTTGAACATCTGAAGTTCATGGTTCACATACTGTTGAAGCTTGGCTTGGAGAATATTGAGCATTACTTTGCTAGTGCATGCGATGGGTACAATTGTGTTGTAGTTTGAACACTCTTTGGCATTGCCTTTCTTTGGGATTGGAATGAAAACTGACCTTTTCCAGTGCTAGTCTCTGGTGGTTATATTTTGTGGGGAGGGAAATACTTGGTTTCTACCCTCATGAGGCTTGTAATCTAGTGTGGAATAAAGACACTGAATAAATAGTGACAGGAATAATTAAAGGGAGCTACAACTTATGATAAGAGTAATAGAGTGTTAAGGGAGAAAGCATGAATCAGAAGAAGTGGGATCTAAGGAGTCCTCTTTGAAGTAACGATGTTTTAGCTGAATCTTAAAAGAAGAGTAAGAGATTGCAATACGGTAGATTTTTTATCCTCTGTACCTTACCTTCTTTATCTTTGAAATAAGAATTAAAATAGAATTTCATTTTAAGAATGAAAATTTTACATCCATGTAGTTCCACAATTCTTCTGATTCTTAAATCCTTTCTAAAATATCTCTGTCCAAATAATATCATGGCAAACTTGCTTTTTTTTTCAAGGGCAGTCAAGTGAAAACATTTCTAAATTTTTTTCTAATTACTACTTTAGATATTCTCACATATTAATTCATTCAATCCTCACAACACCCTATAAGAAGTAATGCTCTCTAACTTATAGAGGATAAAACACATGGAGTTGACCTTGATACAATGGTGATAGTAACCAGCATATCTAGGCTTCGTCCTCTTGAGTTAATAGTGGCAAGATTTTTCTCTGATGCACCAGTATATGCAAAGCAGCTGCCTACAGTAAAGGACAGTTACAAGGTCATGGGATAATATCTTTGAGTAACCATCTGGCCCTGATCCAGCATAAACTCACATCTGTGATCTCATTTACATCATGCTCTAGATCAATCTAGCCAAATGATAGATGTTTCATTCCTTATTGACTTTATTCTTTCTAATCAATCAACCCTTATTGATTATAACTAGGTACTAAATCTTGGAATAAAGAGATAGATTTATAATCTTGCTCCTCTTCAAACACTTACAAATTAATAAGGGGAACAGAAAATTAAACAGATCTTTCCAATCCAAGCACACTAAGAAGTGCAGACAAAAGTAAGTAGAAGCTGCTACAGTAGCATAAAGAAGGAGCATGTACATATCATTCTAACTCTAGGGGTAAAGAATCTTTTAGACACCCTGTCTTTTGATAAACATTTACATTTCAAGTCTCTGCCACATACACACATACAAAAAAAATCTATTCTAAGAAACCTCCAAAGCAACATGCCTCTATTGAGAATTGCAGTATTTTGTTTTCTTACAAGCAGTTAATTTACACAAAATTTTTTCTTTTTCAAAGAAGTCGATCATATTGAATATTTTTTCACTAAAGCATCGTTGATGCACAGTGTTGTGTTAGTTTCAGGTGTACAGCAAAGCAATTCAGTTATACATACATATTTTTCAGATTCTTTTCCTTTACAGGTTATTATAAAGTATTGAATATAGTTCCCTGTGCTATACAGTAGGTCTTTGTTGATAATCTATTTTATATAGTAATGGGTATATGTTAACCCCAAACTCATGATTTACACCTTCCTCTGTTTTTTCCCTCTGGTAACCGTTTGCTTTCTAAGTCTGTGGGTATATTTCTGTTCTGTATATAAGTTTATTTGCAGCATCTTGTTAGATTCCATATACAAGAAATAGCATATTATATTTGTCTTCTCTGGCTTACTCCACTTAGTATGAAAATCTCTAGATACATCTATGTTGCTGCAAATGACATTATTTCATTCTTTTTTATACTATCTTCCACTGAAATATATTCTGAATTATATTCCACTGTCTGTATGTACGTATCACATCTTTATCCCTTCCTCTGCTGATCAACATTTGGGTTGTTCCTGTCCTGGCTATTGTATATAGTGCCACAGTGCCCATTAGGGTGCACGTGCCTGCATGCAAGCTCAGTCACATCCAACTATTTGCAGCCCTATAGACCTTGCCAGGCTCCTCTGTCCATGGGATTCTCCAGGGAAGAATACTGGAGTGGGTCGTCATGCCCTTCTCCAGGGGGTCTTCCTGACCCAGGGATTGAACCCACATCTCTTATATCTCATGCATTGGCAGAAGGGTTCTTTACCACTCATACCACCTGAGTGCATACATCTTATTAAATTATGGTCTTCTCTGGATATATGCCCCATGATTGAGATTGTACAATCATATGGTAGCTCTATTTTTAGTTTTTAAGGAACCTCCATACTGTTTATCATAATTGCTACACCAGTTTACATTCCCACCAACAAAGCAGGAGGATTCCTTTTTCTCCACACCCTCCCCAGCATTTCTTGTTTGTAGACTTTTTGGTGATGGCCATTCTAACTAGAGTGATGTGATACCTCATAATAGTTTTTATTTGCATTTCTCCAATAATTAGTGCAGTAGAGCATGTTTTAATGTGCATTTTTCCCATCTCGATGTCTTTTTGGAGAAATGTCTATTTAGATCTTCTGCCTATTTCTTGATTGGGTTGTCTGTTTCTTTGATATTTACCTGTATGACCCATCTGTATATTTTAAAGATTAATTCCTATTGGTGATATCATTTGCAAAAGTTTCTCCCATTCTGGAGGCTGTCTTTTCATTTTATTTATAGTTTCCTTTGCTGTGCAAAAGCTTGTAAGTTTAATTAGGTTCCATTTATTTTTGCTTTTATTACTCTAGGAAACAGATCCCAAAAGCATCACTGCAATTTATGTCAAAGATTATTCTGCGTATATTTTCCATTTTGAGTTTATTTTTCTGAATGGTGTTAGAGAATGTTCTAATTTCATTTTTTTACATGTAGCTGTGCACTTTTCCCAGCACCATTTATTGAAGAGACTATCTTTCCTCAATTGTGTACTCCCGCTTCCTTTTTCATACATTTAACTGGATGAATCAGGCTCCCTGGCTTCAGACTATACTACAAAGCTGAAGTAATCAAAACAATATGGTACTGATGGAGTCTATTTTTAGCTGACTAACCTTGATGAAGTCACTTCACATCAGTGACCTTTATTTTCCCCAGCTATAAATGAGAATAAAGCTTAATTCTGTTTTCTAAATGAAATATAACTCATATACCATGCAGTTGGTGTGTGAATAATTCTGTTATTAACTTGATATGTGGTTGTTCTAGGAAAGTCAGTGGGTTAAAGCATCTAAGGAGAATATTTGCCTTAGACTTTACCTTTGAAAACTCTTGGCCCTGAGCTATATTTTGAGAAGGATCTTAATTGAATAAAGAAGTGTTCCTATAGATGTGCCTTGGGGCTATGTTTCAAGAACATGACACTTAAATTTGGTAATTTGCAGCCTCTAATCTGTGTTGTGATGATCTTCACAGAATGGAGCCTAAAGCTGCTGTCTGCACAACTAGCAGTCACAGTCCTTCCATCACTGATTAAACAGAAGTGACATCCATACTGTCATTCAGTTCAGTTCAGTTCAATCACTCAGTCATGTCCGACTCTTTGCGAGCCCATGAACCACAGTATGCCAGTCCTCCCTGTCCATCACCAACTCCTGGAGTCCACCCAAACCCGTATCCATAGAGTCAATCATGCCATCCAAGCATTTCATCCTCTGTTGTCCCCTTCTCCTCCTGCCCCCAGTCCCTCCCAGCATCAGGGTCTCTTCCAATGAGTCAACTCTTCACATGAGGTGGTCAAAGTGTTGGCGTTTCAGCTTCAGCATCAGTCCTTCCAAAGAAATCCCAGGGCTGATCTCCTTTAGGATGGACTGGTTGGATCTCCTTGCAGTCCAATATTGTCATTGCACCAGAGTTAAAAGACTACTCCTTAGATTTCCTTGGGTCCTGCTGAGACTGAAGGCCAATTACAGTCTGGCATTACAAATTATCTTTGTGCCAGAATGGTCTCTGGAATCTCATGTCTAATAACAGTATCTTGTTCATATTCTTAAGCTAAATGCTTGTCTTCAGTGCTGTCTTTGTTAGGGCCTCTTAAGACATAAATAATGTGAAGATCTATATTATGTATTTAACTTTTGTGTATATGACTCAATCAAATATTATTAAAGGAACAGCTAGATTTGTAAAACCATTACACTGAGGTGTCAGTATATCCACTTTATATTAGAAATATAATATTTATATTAAATAGTTTATAGACTAATTATTTTAAACTATAGACTAATTACTTTTTAATTTATATTAATGACTATTTAGACTAATCAGGCTTCCCTGGTGGCTCAGTTGGTAAAGAATCCACCTGCACTGCAGGAGACCTGGGTTCAATCCCTGGGCTGGAAAGATCCCCTGTAGAAGGAAATGGCAACCCACTCCAGTATTTTTGCCTGGGAAATCCTATGGACAGAGGAGCCTGACAGTTCATGGGGTCACAAGTCAGACAGGACTTAGCAACTAAACCACAACAAAAACACAAACACTAGCACAAAAACAGAAACATAGATCAATGAAACAGGATAGAAAGCCAAGAAATAAATACACAAACCTATGGTCAATTAACTTATGAATATATTTTTAAACTACTAAGCCAGCTATCCCCTCAATGTCTATCACACAAAATTCTGCTAAGCTTCTTTGGCAGAAGAATCTCATCTGCTTGTTACTAACTACAACTTCTGAATAATCAGTGGTCTTAGAGGATGTCATAGAAATAACAGAATAAATAGCATTACTGAGCATTTAGACCAATGTTTCACCACTTCTTAGAGAATATTTAAAATATTCTAAAATCCTGCCTCATGACAGACTAAATTAAATCAGAGTGGTGGAGTGAGGGTAGCACTCAGGAAGAGGGCATTGGATTTTTTTAAACATACTAAGTTTTTTCAGTATATAGCCAGGGTTGAAAACCATTAAAAGAAATATAAGGCAATTTGTTTCTCTTCAATTGATCATTGGAATTTTCCCAATGGTACTTGGACTTTACTGAATTGATTCATCTTGGTGGAGGCTACACATTTCTATTCACCAGCACTCATTAATAAACTACTGCAATCACCTTCTATCTGATCTCTTTATGATAATTCTCTCTATGTGCACTTGGTCATACATCTATTCATTCAATACAGTAGTCAACAGCACTGAGTACCCATTCCATGTTCAAGGCAGTGCTAAAAACATACAAGAATGAAGTCATGGTGATTGCTCTTCTGGGCTCCCAATCTAACAGCAGGATTGCACTCCGATGGAGTATGGAGTATGTACAGGGAGGTATGGGACATGGGAAAGGTGTATTAACTGCTCCTAGGCTAGAAACCAAACATGACATCTCCAGCTCACCAAGGCAATGATGCTTCAGCTATGGACTATAAAAAGTAGACATGGATTGTCAACTGTCAGGCCCCTGAAAGGCTGTCAGAAAAACCTGAAGGTCAAACAAAAGTAAACTTAGTCCCTTGGACTGCAAGGAGATCCAACCAGTCCATTCTGAAGGAGATCAACCCTGGGATTTCTGTGGAAGAAATGATGCTAAAGCTGAAACTCCAGTACTCTGGCCACCTCATGAGAAGAGCTGACTCATTGGAAAAGACTCTGATGCTGGGAGGGATTGGGAGCAGGAGAAGGGGACGACCGAGGATGAGATGGCTGGATGGCATCACGAACTCGATGGACGTGAGTCTGAGTGAACTCCGAGAGATGGTAATGAACAGGGAGGCCTAGAGTGCTGCAATTCATGGGGTCGCAAAGAGTCAGACACAACTGAGCGACTGAACTGAAATGAACTGAATTGATGGTAAGGGTTAATACCACCTGACCAAATTTTAGTGGTAACTCAGAAGAGTGAAAGGAGGAAAAGATAAAGGATTTTGAGACTTGGGCTAAGTGACTTTAAGGAAGGTCTAGAAAGGGAATTGGGTGGAAATGGGCAGAGTTTATGACATAATTGTGGATTGGTTTTGAATCCAGTCTAGATGATGAAGCTGTCTGTCTTGGTAAGTAAATTAATTAGCTAGTTCATAGTCTTATTGTCCAGGGACATGTATTTTGTGGAGCAAGTAGCCAAGTAATTTTTGCTGGTTCTCAGTATTATTTAATATAGAGACAAGAAAATATGTCCAGTCCCACTATTGCTTACTACAGGAATATGAAATGCTGGTTTCAATACTCATTAAAGGAGATGAAGAAGGAGACAGAAGGGAACTGGGCATGAGTTCAGCATGTACAAAGGCAAAGCAATAAAAGCAGAGTATGCTCTAAAAGTCTCTTTTGTTTTCTAAATCAAGTCCAGGCTTTTCAGTTTGGTGTTTAAGACCTTTTAGTATGGGAAACAACTTATACCTTAAGCATTATTTCCTATTCATCAACTATAATGCAATCAAAAAGAATTAGTCACCATGTCTAATCTTCCATGCCTTAGTAGCACTATTTACATTTTCACATAACAAGGATCTTATCTCAGCTCTAACATTTTACCAGTCATGTGACTTTGAACTAATAATTTAAATATGTTGTGTTTATTTTCTTAATTGTAGAAAGGCAACAGTAAAAATAACTGCCTCATAGACAGATACTAGTAAGATCATATATAAACAAACAAGTACATATTGAGTACCATCTAGTGTCAACCACTGTTCTAGGGGGAAAGTCTGCCCACATTCAAGGAATGTATATATTTTCAGATATTATGAAGAGAAATGTTGAATAATATGATAGAGGGCAACTGTGTTGATGAGGCAGTCCATTCCAGTATAGAGATTAACAAAGATCTCAATGTTCTTTGAGGAAAGGAGCCATAAAATTATGCACTTTTGTGACACCTGCAACATTCTTCCCCATTATGGACACTGAAAACCAGTGAGTGAATAAATGAACAAATAAGATATTCATATCAATACTATAGAGAATGAACCTCGAGTAGTTTTTATACAAAAGCTTTTATTAATATATGACTTTTAAAGTCCCCTTGATGGAAATTTTGAAAGGGTAAGTTAGAATCAGAATAAATCATTAACTTATAAATACAATTGTTAGCATAATCGGAGAAGGCAATGGCACCCAACTCCAGTCCTCTTGCCTGGGAAATCCCGTAGATGGAGGGGCCTGGTGGGCTGCAGTCCATGGAGTCGTTAGGAGTCGGACACAACTGAGCGACTTGACTTTCACTTTTCACTTTCATGCATTGGAGAAGGAAATGGCAACCCACTCCAGTGTTCTTGCCTGGAGAATCCCAGGGATGGGGGAGCCTGGTGGGCTGCCGTCTATGGGGTCGCACAGATTTGAACGCGACTGAAGCGACTTAGCAGCAGCAGTAGTTAGTATAATATAATTAATAGCCAGTAAAATTATACATTATATAATTGAATATGATTGCTAATAAAAATATAGTTATAATTTTTCCATTAAAATTTAGATGCAGAAGTGATGGCTTGTGTCTGAGATGTCATTGCTAGGGCCTTTTAGAGGAGGGTAATCTTGCTGATAGAGAAATGAGATAAACTGTTCTCAAAATCAATTACAATTATACAATATTTAATATACTCCTCCCAAATTGATGCAACTTATACTCTTTCTCTCAGGCTTCTAGTAAGAATTAATAATCTTTTCTTCAAAGAGCAATAATTCACTACTTCAGTTGCTTTTTCTAGCCAAAGAGAAGAATAATAGAACAATCACATTTTCCCAAAAATAATTCATGAAAAAAATGTGTCCGTGTGTTTGCATGCAGAAGTAATAGAACTCAGCTTCAATTATCTGAATGCTAACAATTTTCCAATCATTGCAAAAAAACATTAACTCTGCCAGTTCTTTCTCAACTCCATCCTTATACTGACTTTTAAAGATAAGATATATTGTATATAATTACTAAATAATAATTATGTACCAGACACTACACTAAAAACTTTATGTTCATTATCTCATTTTGTTCCCAAAATACCCATAAGGAGTAGGTATCATTTTATTCTGTATTACATGTAAGAAAACTGTAGCTCAATGAAATTACCACATATGCCTGCCTGAATATAAGATAACCCAGAATATCAGAATATAAGATAAACTTTTAATAACCAAATCAGAATACAAGCACAATAAAAATGAGAATAAGATCCTGATTAAATATATGTATACCAACAAGAAGATAAACCTTAAAAGTAAAACATGATTTGGTTATTTGTCATATTTTATTTAGTTAGTTACATATTTATTTTAAATGACATACCCTGCAAATCAATGCATTATATTTAAAATATTAATTTTCTGCCTTCAAATTTCACTAAACAAGCTTATTTAAATTCTTCACATGGCTCTTAACATCAAAATCTTATTGATCACTGTAACCACTTTTCTAACAAGTAGCAATTTTCCAGAAATAACCATTTGTATTAAAGTTCTCCAGAGAACAAACAGGAGATAGGTAAATAGATGATAACAAGATAGAAAGGCAGACAGATAGAGATTTTCTTGATATAAGGAATTGGCTCAAGTGATTATGAAGGCTGTAAATCCAAAATGTGCAGCATTGGTCTATGGTACAGGAGACTCAGGGAGAGCAGATGTTCTAGTTTCAAGGCCATCAGGCAGGAGGTGGTGATATTGCAGGTAGAGTCAGAGGGCAGTTGGCTGGAGAGCTCTTTATTTCCTGGGGAAGGGTCAGACTTTTTGTTCTAGTCAGACTTTCAACTGATTGGATGAGGCCACCCACATTATGAAGGATAATCTGCTTTACTCTACTGACTAAAATGTTAATGTAATACAGTGTTAAAGTCTACCAATTTAAATTTCCACCCATTCTTCATTATGTTCATGTATTCTTCAGTCAAGGATTTATAGAAATACATGAACATAATGAAAATATACATCTGTATATTTGTATAAACAGATGTATATACTGTTTTTAAATCCTCATCTAATAATTTTATTATCTTTGTCATTTGTTGATCTTTGATTTTTTTCTATTTGTCACAGGTCACATTTCCCTGCTTCTCTGCAGTTAATGGTTATGTTAGTGGATGCTGCTGCTGCTGCTGCTGCTGCTGCTAAGTCACTTCAGTCGTGTCTGACTCTGTGCGGCCCCATAGACGGCAACCCACCAGGCTCCCCCATCCCTGGGATTCTCCAGGCAAGAACACTGGAGTGGATTGCCATTTCCTTCTCCAATGCATGAAAGTGGAAAGTGAAAGTGAAGTCGCTCAGTCGTGTCTGACTCTTAGCGATCCCATGGACTGCAGCCTTCCAGGCTCCTCCGACCATGGGATTTTCCAGGCAAGAGTAGACATTGTGAATATTGTGTTGTTCAGTGAATGCCGTATACTCAGTTCAGTTCAGTCACTCAGTTGTGTTTGACTCTTTGCAATCCCATGGACTGCAGTATGCCAGGCCTCCCTGTCCATCACCAACTCCCAGAGTTTACTCAAACTCGTGTCCTTTGAGTCAGTGACGCCATCCAATCATCTCATCCTCTGTTGTCCCCTTCTCCTCACACCTTCAATCTTTCCCAACATCAGGGTCTTCTCGAGTGAGTCAGTTCTTCGCATCAGTGGGCAAAGCATTGGAGTTTCAGCTTCAGCATCAGTCCTTCTAATGAATATTCAGGACTGATTTCCTTTAGTATGGACTGGTTTGGTCTCCTTGCAGTCCAAGAGACTCTCTCAAGAGTTCTCTCCAACACCACAGTTCAAAAGCACCAATTCTTCGACATTCAGCCTTCTTTATGGTCCAGCTCTCACATCCATACATGACTCCTGGAAAAACCATAGCTTTGACTATATGGACCTTTGTCAGCAAAGTAATGTGTCTGCTTTTTAATATGCTGTGTAGGTTTGTCATAGCTTTTCTTCCAAGGAGCAAGTGTCTTTTAATTTCATGGCTTCAGTCACCATCTGCAGTGATTTTGGAGAAAATAGCTTTCTCCAAAACTTTCCCTCAAATTATCTATATCTTATTTATAATAAATTCATTTCCTAGCAAAGAAAACACATGCAATAATACTTATGAAAATCACCATTCAAATCAAATGCAATGTATACAGTCATCTCCATCTTCAGAGTGTATATAAATGTTTGATTAGATTTTATTTTTATATCCAGTGCAAACATGTGTTTTTAATTTGGTGTTACACATCAAATTTCCAACATATTGGAGGATATCACTTAATAAGGGCTGCCAAACTAACTTGTCTCTGCTTAGTGTCAGAATACAGATCTTCCTGCCAACTCTAAGCACATATTTAACTTTCTTTTTAAGTGTGTAATTGATTAGCCTTTGTACTGTTCTATTGGAAAAGGAAAGGGCAACCCACTCCAGTATTCTTGCCTAAAAATTCCATGGACAGAGAAGCCTGGCAGGCTACAGTCCATAGAGTCACAAAAAGTCAGACATGACTGAGCAAGTATCCACGCAGTGTTCTATGAATTGCATGTCTGCTTCTGTTAATTAATACAAAGCTTTACAAGCATATCACTGTTATTCACTGGGATGAATCAGAAGTTTCTTCATATACTTCTTCAAATCATCATTATTAATAAAATATACTAAAAATTAAAATTTTTCGCACTTACTTAAAATAAGTTAATTAATGAGATCAACGAGACAGGTTCGATGGATTCAACAACCTTACATCGTATTTTATGGATGACAGTTGCCATCTTCTGTTAGTATCAGCTGCCATTTTATTTTAGTTTTTTTGTCTGTAGTATATGAAGATATTGCTTTCATATATTTATAAGTTTTATGCATTGGATTCCACAGACAATGTTATTTTCATTAAATATATTAATATTTCCCTTATAAAAATTATTTTTGAAAACCACTATTTCAGATGAGCCAAAGCTTCAGTGTTCAGGAAAACCTTAGACTGCTTTTTTCTGGATCTTCCTGTCTTTTTCTTCACCCTCTCTGTGTAGTCTCTTCCCCCCGTTTCTACCTCCTATGACAGGCAGAAAGGCTTCTCTACATGTCATTTTCATAACCATCATTTCTAATAATAGCAGAGGCATAACAAAATTTAACTAACATTTCCTCTATTAGTAAATATTCACTTTGTTTTCAATATTTCTTCATTACAATGAACAATATCTAAAGATGTTCAGGACTACAAACTATTTCCTTTTAGATTATTTTCTTATGGCAGACACAAAGTAGTAGAGTATTGGATTAAAACTACTATTACCCATTTCTGAAAAGACTTTTAGCAAGACAGTTCAGTAGATAGTAAGAACCACATCAAATTAGAAAGCAAATGCTATCCTAAGTCATCTGCTCAAATCTAATTTGAGCAGAAGAACCTCTGCCTTTTAAGTCGTAGATATTAACCTGTTAAATGTTTGCTTCTCATTCTTCGCTTCAGGGAATTTCCCTTACCACTCCCAAGGCTGGGGTTATGTTCCTTCCTGAGAGCCTGGAGGGGCCTCTTTGCTTTCCCCTGTCACAGCACTAACTGTTTCATAAATGCTCATTCATGTTTCCTATTCCCTAGACTACGTACATGCCACCAGATGATTTACCTTGTTCACTGATATATTTTGCAGAACCTGAAACAGTGGCACATAGCAAGGATGCTATAATTTTTGCTGAGTTAATTCCTTATTTTTATTAAGGAAGTGACTATATATCATTTTCCATGACCTTAAAATTCACAATTTGGGGGTTTGAATTTTGTCCTACAAGGTATAGCAGTGCTTACCATACTTCATGGCACACAGACATACAAAAAGTAAGTTTTGAATGAATTATTAAACTAGTTCATTCACCTTCTAAAAGGACATGATATTCCAGAACAAACAAAATCTGGAATGTGTACTATTTTAGGATTGGGGGATTAAAAAAGATCTAGCAGTTAAGGTAAACATTTGCTTACTTGATGTGTCATTTGCATTTCAGACCTGAAACTAACATTGTCTGTGTGAAACCTTAAGAAAGTCAACTATTCTTCTTAGTTTCAGTTTCCTCATGTATAAAATATGTGGTTAGATCAGATAATTAGTATGAGTTCTTCCAGTTCATGCTAACTTTACTTTAAGAGAGTATTTATTGGGTTATAATTAAGATAATGTGACACACAGAACTCAATAACCCTGTGCTTTATTTTTATGATTTGTTTTGTTTTACTGTAATTTCTCAGTTACAACATTTCTTTGCAAAGATATAACTACTTGAGAAAGGCTGATAAAATTAGGTGATGTTCCACTATTTCAGTTCAGTCACTCAGTCGTGTCCAACTCTTTGCGGCCCCATGAAATGCAGCACGCCAGGCCTCCCTGTCCATCACCAACTCCCGGAATTCACCCAAACTCATGTCCATCAAGTCAGTGATGCCATCCAGACATCTCATCCTCTGTCGTCCCCTTCTCCTCCTGCCCCCAATCCCTCCCAGCATCAGTGTCCTTTCCAATGAGTCAACTCTTCGCATGAGGTGGCCAAAGTACTGGAGTTTCAGCTTTAGCATCAGTCCTTCTAATGAACACCTAGGACTGATCTTCTTTAGGATGGACTAGTTGGACCTCCTTGCAGTCCAAGGGACTCTCCAGAGTCTTCTCCAACATCACAGTTCAAAAGCATCAATTCTTGTGCGTTCAGCTTTCTTCACAGTCCAACTCTCACATCCATACATGACCGCTAGAAAAACCATAGCCTTGACTAGATGGACCTTTATTGGCAAAGTAATGTCTCTGATTTTCAACATGCTATCTATGTTGGTCATAACTTTCCTTCCAAGGAGTAAGCGTCTTTTACTTTCATGGCTGCAATCACCATCTGCAGTGATTTTCGAGCCCCAGAAAATAAAGTCTGACACTGTTTCCACTGTTTCCCCATCTATTTCCCATGAAGTGATGGGACCAGATGCCATGATCTTCATTTTCTGAATGTTGAGCTTTAAGCCAACTTTTTCACTCTCCTCTTTCACTTTCATCAAGAGGCTTTTTAGTTCCTCTTCACTTTCTGCCATAAGGATGGTGCCATCTGCATATGTGAGGTTATTGATATTTCTCCCAGCAATCTTGATTCCAGCTTGTGCTTCTTTCAGCCCAGCATTTCTCATGATGTACTTTGCATATAAGTTAAGTAAGCAAGGTGACAATATACAGCCTTGAAGTACTCCTTTTCCTATTTGGAACCAGTCTGTTGTTCCATGTCCAGTTCTAACTGTTGCTTCCTGACCTGCATACAGATTTCTCAAGAGGCAGGTCAGGTGGTCTGGTATTCCCATCTCTTTCAGAATTTTCCACAGTTTATTGTGATGCACACAGCCAAAGGCTTTGGCATAGTCAATAAAGCAGAAATAGATGTCTTTCTGGAACTCTCTTGCTTTTTCCATGATCCAGCAGATGTTGGCAATTTGATCTCTGGTTCCTCTGCCTTTTCTAAAACCAGCTTGAACATCAGGGAGTTCACAGTTCACGTATTGCTGAAGCCTGGCTTGGAGAACTTTGAGCATTCCTTTACTAGGGTGTGAGATGAGTGCAATTGTGTGGTAGTTTGAGAATTCTTTACTTGGAATGAAAACTGACTCTCCACTGTTAAGAGACAGTAAATGTGGTGTGCCCCTAATGGTCATCAGAGGTGTTATCTGGGGCCATGAATGTTTCTTTGTTTTGATGGCAGGTTGTTATTGTGGTTGTTGCATAATCAACTGACATTAAAGCTCAGTGTAGCTCTTTCAAGATTCTGGCAGGTTTTTCAGAGGCAGGAGATACTGTACTGTATGTCAACTAACTTTAAGGATAAGGTAGGTTACTCTCCAAACCCATCTCCTTTTGAAAGAGGTAAGACTAGATATGTTTTATGACTCCAGGGGTTAAACCAAATTATCTGGAAATCTAATAGTTTTACTCCTACATTTTAACTGCCATTTCAATTGGCACTAATCCCTCAGTAGACAAATAATTATATATTTGCACAATTGAATGTGCTAGTCTTGGGAAGGGTAAAGGAATGGCCATATTCTTCCATCTGCCCCCTGGTTTCTCATAGAGATAAGGCGTGCAAATACATCACTTGGAGTGCAAGTCTGATTCACAGTGCAAGAAGGAAGCCCACAGCAAAGTCAAGAGTGGTTGCACAGGTTTATACACTAGAAGAACACTCCGTAGAGGACACATGGAAGAAAGGGAGACAAGGCACTGTGCTTAATACAGGTTAGAGGGCAGCACACCTCTGAAAAAGGAAAGGCGGGGAGGAATCTAGCAAACTACACAAATACACATTTTATTGTTATAATTTTATTACTATAATCATGTGCTTCTGGCTCAACGGCTTGCTGCTAAGTCACTTCAGTCATGTCTGACTCTGTGCAGCCCCATAGACAGCAGCCCACCAGGCTCCCCTGTCCCTGGGATTCTCCAGGCAAGAACACTGGAGTGGGTTGCCATTGCCTTCTCCAATGCATGAAAGTGAAAAGTCAAAGTGAAGTCGCTCAGTCGTGTCCGACTCTTCATGATCCCATGGACTGCAGCCTACCAAGCTCCTCCATCCACGGGCAAGAGCACTGGAGTGGGGGTGCTATTGCCTTCTCTGAGACCCGTCCCAGGCCCCACTGTCCATGAGGAGCAGGGTTTGCCTTGGTGGCCCTTCCCTTACCTCATGCCCCACTGCCTTAAATAGGTTTGCAGTACCTAACATTTTTGTTCTTCAGACATTTCTGTGTTAAATCCTAATAAAAGCTTACAAATCCACAGGGAAATCAAAGTAAAACAATTCTGGTTTAACAGAAATAATCTAGTAACAATGAAAGTTCAATTAAATAAGCACACTAATGGTTCTGGCTGCTACCATAATAAAGGTACATGGGAACAGTTTTTTTTCTTCACTGTACAAAAGCAATATATCCATGTCTTAGGAGCCTGGTCGGGATCCAGCTTTTTATGTTCCTGGTGTGTTATTCTGCTGTTGCTGCTCCGCCAGGGCTTGCTGAAGGTGCACCCGCCTCCGGAAACAGTGCTGCCAGTGCAGAATTTGCTGCTCATCAATAAATTTCGCACTCTGAGCATTCACCAGCTCCTTGCGGAAGTGTTTGTACTGGACCAGTTTTAACATGTGTAAACACTGAGGGTACTTGAGATACTTGGCATATTCTAGTTCTTTCCAGTCAAGCAAGTACTTAAGATAATTAACAAAAGCTTTATCTTTGAAGTAACCTCTTTGGGCAAGAAAGTTAAGGTAATTTGGGTTGGCTAAACACTGTACAAATTCTAACTCCAACTGAAACCACAGTCAATTTCCAGCATCATCTGTTTCCATAGCGACGGCCACGGCCATCACCAGCAGACACTCTAAGTCCCCCACAACCCCACACAACCAGGATCGGAGAAACGGGGAAGGTGAGGCAAACAGTCAACCACTGTTTCCCCATCCATTTATGATGAAGTGATGGGACCAGATGCCATGATTTTAGTTTTCTGAATGTTGAGTTTTAAGCCAGCTTTTTCACTCTTCTCTTTCACTTTCATCAAGAGGCTCTTTAGTTCTTCTTCACTTTCTGCCATAAGGGTGGTGTCATCTACATAATACATCTTAAATGCTTTACTTCCCCCAAGTTTACTCCTCAGAGACACATTTAGCATCTCAAATCATCTCTAAGTCTGGTCTGAGATGTCATTAAGAAGAGCTCTCTGGGGAAGGCAGATGGCTTCATACTTAAAGTCTATTCTTTTGGCAATGCTGGAAATTCAGATATGCTCCAGGTAAAATTTCTCCCATAGGAAGTCCTAATTCCAATGTCACATTCTCAGAATTTCTAAAGCGGAATAACTGCATCCAAATCTCCTCTCTACTGAATCTTTATTATTGATTTCTTCAGCATACTGACTTCTTAATCAAAGTCCTCTGTCAAATAAATCTGCCTAGAAAGTACTCAAATCTAAAGAAAACTACTCAGCATATATATTGGTCAGGATAAACTAGTCTATGCTACAGCAACAGATAACCCTACAACCTCATTTCATAGCACACTGAAAGTTTGTTTATAGTTCACATCAGGGTAGGCTGGTCAGCTCTCCTCCAAAAGATAATTCGTGGATTTTCATTAGGTACTCTACTAGGAATATATGAACTCTGTATTCCCCACGAGGAGAGAGAGAATAAATGGAATAAAAGGTCGGACACAAAAGTGACTTAAATATTTTCTGCCCTCATTCCATAGCCTCAGCTTAACTGCAGGGGAGACTGAAATATACAGCTCTCAAGTGGGTCCAGAAAGAGAAAATCATGTGCCATTGTCACTGCCACACACTGTAATCACTGATCCCATAAAGCAAACACGGAATTTTAGAACCACAAACTCTATAAGACATGTAATTAAATTTCCCCTGACTCTGAAAAGATTTGATTTCCCACTGATTTTCCTGGAGCCTAGAAAGATAGAAAAAGCAATGTATTGATTCATACTGATATACCTACCTACCTTTATTCATTCACCCATACATTCACTCAACAGTATTTCTTTTATACAAGCAAAACCATATCTGATTTTTTTTCCATGTAATAATGTTCATATATTGTATATAAATGGACATGCACTTAGTATAGAGCCATCTCAATCATTTTAATAATAGCTATTCACTGACTTCCTATTAAAAGGCAAGTTGTCTCCAAAGAACACACTTAAATAAGTACATTTTTAACACATTTGCAATCATATATATGCAATTCAGATTCCTAAAGGCAAATAAAATTGTTAGGCCATAAAACCAAAAATTAATATTAGTACATATATGTGATCATTAATTCAACCAAGATGACTGATATGTATTTTCTAACTGGCTTTGTTCTGTCCTAATTGTTTAACTTTAATTATCCTTTTGCATATGTATTTTATTATAAGAATTTATTGTATATTTAGCAGCTAGGGTACTGCTTATAGCAACTGTCAGGTCTAGAAGTAAAGATAAAAGCAAAGGCTGTAAGGAAAAGGAGAATGATTGAGAAGGACAAAAAATTAGTTTCAAAAACTGAGAGAGGAAAATAAGGATAATATAAAGTTAGTAAAAGAAAAAATACAGATGGACAAGCAGACATTCAGAAAGAAAGGTAAGAAGGAGCCTTTAGAAAATGGGATGATGTTTTTAAATTATGTTTCCAATGCCAGATTATCACTGAAATAAAACACACACACACACACACACACACACACAAAATAGAAAACTACAGACCACTCTAATTTGGGAAATTACTCCCCAAATCCTAAATGAAACACTAGCAAATAAAATAGGGTAATATATTAAGAATGATATTCCATAAACCAGTGAAACTCATGCCACAAAAAATCCAATATCTAGATTTCTTGAATATCTTAGTATCTCCAATACCTAGAAGAGTACTTTACACTGAGTAAACCTGTACTAAACTGATGAATAAATGTGTGAATAGTGAGAATCTTTGAATATAATTCATCATATTAATAGATTCAAGAAGAAAAATTATACAATCATCTCTACAGATGCCAAAGCAGCACTGATAAAATTCAGCATACATTCCTGATTAAAGAATAAAAAGGAACTCTTGATAAAATGACATCCTGCCTTAACACTGTTATAGATAGGTAGATTGAGAAGCAACTAAAAACTCATAAGAAGAAATAACAAAATTTATTAAGATGATCCTACCATATTACTACATAAATCAATGGTTTTGAAATATACAAATAATTATTTTAAAATATGATAGAAAAAATATCTAATTTATAATAGTGATAAAAATGTACAATACTTAAGAACATCAAGAGATAATGTGAAAAGAAAGTGAAAATCACTCGGTGGTGTACGACTCTTTGAGACCCATGGACTATACAGTCCTTGGAATTCTCCAGGAGTACTGGAGTGGATAATCTTTCCCTTCTCCAGGGGATCTTCCCAACCCAGCGATTGAACCCAGGTCTCCTGCATTGCAGGTGGATTCTTTAACAGCTGAGCCACAAGGGAAGCCCAAGAATACTGGAGAGTGGTAGCCTACACCTTCTCCAGCCAATCTTCCCATCCCAGGAATTGAAATGGGTTCTCCTGCATTGCAGGCAAATTCTTTAACCAAGTATACTTATACTTAGGTATAAGTAGATTGCCCTGGGAAAACTGCTGTATGAGCCCCAGGAAGGTAGCCAGTGAGGTTAATGTGTGTGTGTGTGTGTGTGTGTGTGTGTGTGATATATATATATATATAATGTGTCACCACAGATTCAGTTTTGGAGTCAAACTCATAAGATCAAGAATTGGAGCTGCCTAGTTTTCTATATGAATGGCATAGTCTTGTTAGATATTAATCAAATGTATTAATACCATTCTGTAGTGAGGTTCAGTCTGTATTTCAAACTTCCACAGTGATGCATAGGAGACTATCACAGTAGTGTTAACTTGCCACAAATGTTTACCTAGAAATTCTAAGTAAGCCTTGATCCATTAACTATACAAGCTGGGAAATAAATTTCATAACACTGAGTCAGGTATCAAAGCATCATGAAATTTCAACAATAACTTTGTTACAAGAATATCAAACAAACATTAGTCTGTGTATATACAGTTACTTCAGTAATGAGGTCAATAAAAGCCATTTCTATGGAAATCTTCTTGAAATAAGGAAGAGAATGAACCCCTCTGAAATTTTCAAGATCAAGACACCTCTCATAGCAGTATTCCTTCAGTCTTTACCACTGTTGCTATCTGGTCCAGGAGTTCTCTTTTCTATATTGTCTGCTGTTGTATTCTGAGGCTGCATAAAGTGCTTGGCATATAATAGGTTAAAAAAATCCCAAATCTTAGCCTACTGAAACTAGTTAGAATATGATGACAAAATTTTGCTTCCTCAAGAGCAAGTCTAATAAATCCATGATTTTCCATTGCCAGAAGTTATGCTAAGCACTTTATATTCACTATTTACATTCACATATTATTCTCTAAACCACCCTGAAAAGTAATTATTATTATTTCCATCAGACAACTGAAAAAATCAGGCTTGAAGAGGTTGAGTAACTTGACCAAGGGCTTTGTCATTGGAAAAACTGATGCTGAAGCTGAAGCTCCAGCATTTTGATCACTGGATGTCAACAGTTGACTCATTGGAAAAGTCCTTAATGCTGGGAAAAATTGAGGGCAGAAGGAGAAGAGGGCATCAGAGGATGAGATGGCTGGAGGGCAACAGAGGATGAGATGGCTGGATGGCATCACCGATGTAATGGACATCAACTTGAGCAAACTCCAGAATGTGGTGAGGGACAGGGAGGCCTGGCATGCTGCCGTCCATGGGGTTGCAAAAAGTCAGACGTGACTGGACAACTGAACAACAATTTACCCAAACATACACAATGAAAGAGAAAAAATTTGAATTTCTGCTCAAACCCCTAGGCTGCTTCTCCACTCGGGTGTGTATAGGACTAACAGCTATCCATAATCTCACAGCCAACCTTTCCCACTTCAAGCATATATATTAAAGAGAACAGGCAAGGTGACACACAAAAACTCATAGATAAGCCAATTTATATAAAAGAAATCTTTTGAATATTTATCAGGCCATTTAGAAATGCTGACACTCCCATCCTAAGAATGTCTCTGGTATTCTCTTGCATCATTGTATTATTGATTAACTTTTACTTTTGAATTTCTACAGCAAGGAAATAAATAGAATGTCTCCAGAGCCCTAGCAAGAACATCACTCCCTGAAATTTCGCCCTAGAGGGAGAGGTGCACAAGGGCAAACTGTCTTCCAAAGGTTTATATGCTAGTCAGTTCTTCTTTTATGGTCTTTGTTATTTTCCTAAACTAGATTATATAAGGAAAATTATAAAAATTGTTATCAAGTAACTCTAATATTCTGTTTTGCATTATTAAAGGTCAAAGGCTTAAATAGATACCTTCTGGCTTGTACATTTCATTTACTTCTTTAAAGAAGAAAGTCACAGAAAGAGGTTTCTGTGTCAACACCCAGAGAGAATGCCAGGGAGGACTACGGTCAAAAAGATACACTCTCAGGTCTTACAGAAAGACAGTTTTCAGTGGTTAGATACATTCTTCCACTAAGTTGTAATTTCACTCGTGTACTGTCTTCAAGTGTGTGGAAGAGTAGACACGGACAACAGAAAAATGAGGAGCTGAGGGGGCTGGTGCTTAACAAAGTTTTCTGTCGTTAGATTTAGTCTCTAATAGCAATTAATCTTTTGCAAAAGACCATTTCAATGCCTTCAATTCTTTTTCAGTGACAATATATTTGCACACACAGGTCTTTGAGTATACCTTTACTAACTGAGGTAAGGAGTTTTTGAAAGAAAACACTTTTGTTTCATTGTATATTAATAAAGATTAATGCATATCTCAACTTTTTCCTGACTTTTATAATAAAAGTGAACTTAAATAGGCAGTATAGTTAAATCACCCACTGCCTTCAAGGGATGTAAACATCAATTTTCTGGCACCTCATATTTGCCAATGAAATTACATTAAATGGTAAAACATTAGCTCTTTTAGCTTTCACTTGCTTCCTCCAATGTAATGATAAAGTACTTTATCACTTAGTCTGCTCCTTCCTGCTGCCAAATTCATTTCTGAGTCTCTGGCAGGACTAAAAGAATGTACCTGAGGTGATTACTAATAAGTTTTGATTATTAAAAATTAAACCTTCTTACATTCATTTTTCAGGACAACAATCAAGAATCCCTGAGTTAAAGGCAACCCCTTGATCATCTTAAATTTGAACTGCTCATTCCGAAGACTGAAGAACTATCTCATAATATGGGCATTTTAATAGTGATGTAAATTACTGACTAAAGAAATAGCCAACTTTTAACAAGGGGCAGCTGACTACATCCTGGAATAAATTAGGCTCAATGTTAATCAATAGGAGAGAACCAATATGATTCAGAATTCACTCTCTGCATCACATGTATCTTCAGCAAAGGTGGTTTTTATCATGGTAATTGGCATGGACTGGGTGAATAGATTTTAGGCTAGATGGACAAAAACCTTAACAGAAATAACCACAAATAGCAAAGCCAACCTCAACATAAATGTTAGATATTTAACCTTTTGTGATGTCCTAGGAAAGGCAGATTCCAAGCTATTTATACATATTCAAAGATGTTTACTTTCTTCTCCTATATTCATAGCAAGAACTGGTAATCAGATTATGTAGTAGAAATCATCAAACAAATTTTGGTTTCTGTTTTGACATTAACTGAGTGGCCTTGTGGGAAGTTACGCTTTCTTGCATAAGTCTATTTGGTTGTAAAATTATTCTACTTTACTATATCTTCTACTTCCCTTTACAGTTATAAAACTTCACAATTCTGCAATAACTAATTATGAAGCATGAAATACAAGATCTTTGTTTCATTCACTGCTGAATTTGAGCACTTAGAATTGTACCCAGAACTCAGTATTTTCTCCATAACTATTTCTTCAATGAGTATCAGCATACTTAAGTGTTTGTTGAATGAATGCATATATAAAGTACATATTATTTCAATTTCTTACTGGCTACTTTATTATTTACATACAGAGAATATGCTATGAAAAATGTTTTTGAAAACTCCTGAAGTACAAAAAGTTAAAGTTCATAGTACAAAAGAAAAGGAGGGGGGAGTTAAAAAATAAGGACAGTCCATTTTCTAATTTTTTCATTCCACAAAATACCCAGAGATTAATAAATCAGCGGCCACATGTAATATAACAGATCAAGATCAAAAATCACTGCAGATGGTGACTGCAGCCATGAAATTAAAAGATGCTTACTCCTTGGAAGAAAAGTTATGACCAACCTAGATAGCATATTCAAAAGCAGAGACATTACTTTGCCAACTAAGGTCCGTCTAGTCAAGGCTATGGTTTTTCCAGCAGTCATGTATGGATGTGAGAGTTGGACTGTGAAGAAGGCTGAGCGTTGGAGAATTGATACTTTTGAACTGTGGTGTTGGAGAAGACTCTTGAGAGTCCCTTGGACTGCAAGGAGATCCAACCAATCCATTCTGAAGGAGATCAACCCTCGGTGTTCTTTGGAAGGAATGATGCTAAAACTGAAACTTCAGTACTTTGGCCACCTCATGCGAAGAGTTGACTCATTGGAAAAGACTCTGATGCTGGGAGGGATTGGGGGCAGGAGGAGAAGGGGACGACCGAGGATGAGATGGCTGGATGACATCACGGACACGATGGATGTGAGTCTGAGTGAACTCCGGGAGATGGTGATGAACAGGGAGGCCTGGCGTGCTGCGATTCATGAGGTCACAAAGAGTTGGACACAACTGAGCGACTGAACTGAACTGAACTGAACTGAAGACTATAAGACCAAATACCGTAAAACTGATAGAGGAAAACTCAAGTAAATCATATTTTGACATAAATCCAAAATAACATCTTTTTTGAATCTGTCTCCTAAAGCAAAACAAATGAAAGCAAAAATAAACAAATGGGACCTAATCAAAAACTTGTGCACAGCAAGGAAACCATCAACAAAATGAAAAGGCAACCTACTGAATGGGAGAGAAACATATGCAAATGATATGATTTATAAAAGGTTAATATCCAACATATATAAACAGCTAATACAACTCAACATCAAAAAAAAAATGGGCAAAGAACTGAACAGATAATCTGCCACAGAGGAAATGCAGATGGTCTACAGGCACATGGAAAGATGCTCCGTGCTGCTAATCATCAGTCCAGTTCAGTCCAGGCGCTCAGTCATGTCCGACTCTCTGCGACCCCATGAATTGCAGCACTCCAGGCCTCCCTGTCCATCACCAACTCCCAGAGTTCACTCAGACTCATGTCCATCGAGTCGGTGATGCCATCCAGCCATCTCATCCTCTGTCGTCCCCTTCTCCTCCTGCCCCCAATCCCTTCCAGCATCAGAGTCTTTTCCAATGAGTCAACTCTTCACATGAGGTGGCCAAAGTACTGGAGTTTCAGCTTTAGCATCATCCCCTCCAAAGAAATCCCAGGGCTGATCTCTTTCAGACATCAGGGAAATGCAAATCAACCCCACAATGAGATATCATTTCACACCTTTCAGGAAGGCTGTCATCAAAAAGAACACAAATGATAGATGTTGGCAAGGATATAGAGAAAAGGCAACTCCTGCACTCTGTTAGTCAGAACGTGCGTTGACACAGCCACTACAGAAAATAGTATGGAGCCTCAGATGGTAAAGTGTCTGCCTACAATGTGGGAGACCTAGGTTCCATCCCTGGGTTGGGAAGATCCCCTGGAAAAGGAAATAGCAACCCACTCCAATACTGTTGCCTGGAAAATTCCATGGATAGAGGGACTTGGTAGACTATAGTCCATGGGGTCACAAAGAATCAGACATGACTAAGCAACTTCACTTTCACTTTCTCAAAAAGTTAAAAATAGAGCCACCGTAAGACCCACCAACTATACTCCTCAGTATATAGCCAAAAGAAAACAAAAAACCAAAGCGCTAATTCAAAATGACATGCACTTCAGTGTTCACAGCAGCATTATTTACAAGCATTATTTTACCAAGACATGGAAGCAACCTAAGTGTGCATCAACAGATAAACAGATGTGGTATACATAGAAACACACACGCACACAACAGAATACTACTCAGCCATAAAAAGAATGAGATTTTGTCATTTGCAACAACAGTGGATGGAACTGAAGGGCATTACGCTTAGTGAAATAAGTCAGATAGAGAAAGAAAAACTGTATGATATCACTTATATGTGGAATCTTAAAAATACAACAAACTAGTAAATATAACAAAAAAGAAGCAGATTTGCAGATAGAGAGAACTAACTTGCAGTTACCAGGTAGGAGGAGGAAAAATGAGGAGTATTATTACGGTAGGGGAATAAAAGGAAAAAACTATTAGGTATAAATAAGTTACAAGGATATATTTTACAACATGTGGCATATAGCCAATACTTTATAATAACTACAAATGGCATATGACCTTTAAAAGTTATGATTCAATACAATGGAGAAAAGACAATCTCTTTAACAAGTAGTGCTGGGAAAACTGGTCAATCACTTGTAAAAAAATGAAACCAGAACACTTTCTAACACCATACACAAAAATAAACTCAAAATGATTAAAGATCTAAATGTAAGACCAGAAACTACAAAACTCCTAGAGGAAAACACAGGCAAACACTCTCTGATATAAATCACAGCAGGATCCTCTACGACCCACCTCCCAGAGTAATGGATATAAAAGAAAATATAAACAAATGGGACCTAATTAAACTTAAAAGCTTATGCACAACAAGAAAACTATAAACAAGGTGAAAAGGCAGCCTTCAGAATGGGAGAAAATAATAAGCAAAGGAAGTAATTGACAAAGATTTAATCTCAAAATATACAAGCAGCTTATGCAGCTCAATACCAGAAAAATAAACGACCCAATCAAAAAAAGGGCCAATAAACAGACATTTCTCCAAGAAGATATACAGATGGCTAACAAGCACTTGAAAAGATACTCAACGTCACTCATTATCAGAGAAATGCAAATCAAAACCACAGTGAAGTACCATTTCATGCCAGTCAGAATGGCTGCTATCAAAACGTCTACAAACAATAAATGCTGGAAAGGGTGCAGAGAAAAGAGAACACTCTTACACTGTTGGTGGGAATGCAAACTAGTACAGCCACTATGGAGAACAGTGTGGAGATTCCTTTAAAAACTGGAAATAGAACTGCCTTATGACCCAGCAATCCCACTTCTGGGCATACACACCGAGGAAACCAGAATTGAAAGAGACGTATACCCCAATGTTCATCGCAGCACTGTTTACAATAGTTATGACTTGGAGGCGACCTAGATGTCCCTTAGCAGATGAATGGATAAGAAAGCTGTGGTACATATACACAATGGAGTATTACTGAGCCATTAAAAAGAATACATTTGAATCAGTTCAACTGAGGTGGATAAAACTGGAACCTATTATACAGAGTAAAGTCAGAAAGAAAAACACCAGTACAGTATATTAACACATATATATGGAATTTAGAAAGATGGTAATGAGGACCCTATATGTGAGATAGCAAAGAGACACAGATATAAAGAACAGATATAAAGTGCTTTTGGACTCTGTGGGAGAAGGCGAAGGTGGGATGATTTGAGAGAATAGTATCGAAACATGTATATTACCATATGTGAAATAGAGCATTAGTCCAAGTTCAATGCAAGAAACAGGGCACTCAAAGCTGGTACACTGGGATGACCCTGAGGGATGGGATGGGGAGGGAGGTGGGAGGAAGGATCAGGATGGGGGATACATGTACATCCATGGCTGATTCATGTCAATTCAGTTCAGTTCAGCCACTCAGTCGTGTCCAATTCTTTGTGACCCCATGAACTGCAGCATGCCAGCCCTCTCTGTCCATCACCAACTCCCGGAGCCTACCCAAACTCATGTCCATTGAGTCGGTGATGCCATCCAATCATCTCATCCTCTATTGTCCCCCTTCTCCTCCTGCCCTCAATCTTTCCCAGCATCAGGGTCTTTTCCAGTGAGTCAGCTCTTCACAGCAGGTGGCCAGAGTACTGGAGTTTCAGCTTGAACATCAGTCCTTCCAATGAACACCCAGGACTGATCTCCTTTAGGATGGACTGGTTGGATCTCCTTGCAGTACCACAGTTCAAAAGCATCAATCCTTCTGTGCTCAGCTTTCTTTATAATCCCACTCTCACATCCACACATGACCACTGGAAAAACCATAGCCCTGACCAGACAGAGAATGTATGGTGAAAACCACTACAATATTGTAAAGTAATTAGCCTCCAACTAAAATAAATAAATTTTTTAAGTTATGATTCACTATATTGTATACTTATATAATGTTATATAGCAACTATACTTCAATTTTTGGAGGAAAATATACTTAATGAATAATATATATTTTTGGTTTAAAATTTTTGTATATACATTATATTTTATATAATCATTTGGGCAAAATTTTTCTTAAGTCTTGAACCTAGAAATGTAGTCATGGGGGCAAAATAATTGCCCTTCAGTTTAAAAATCAATGAAAATTGGTGAGTACTTGAGGAAAAGAAAAAGTATACAAAGACTTTTTAAAAACCTTTGGTTCTTTGGACAAGTATTTCCTGGACTTCTAAGTTACAAAACATGAAATTCTAAAATTTTAAAACTAGATATTCAGACATCTAAACTGCAAAGGAATCTGACCATGGGCATGTCTGTTTGACTTCTACTGTTCATATGCCTAAATATGTACTTCAGCTTGAAATTAGGAATACATGGTGACTTAAGAGAAATATATCTTTTCAAGCTGAATGAGTTAGTTTCTAGCTAAATGAGCTAATCTTTTGAGTTAAATCATTTGTATTTGTCTACCTGAAGACTTAAACATCCCTTCTAAATATTGGTTTAAGTAGAATTAATGCCAATCTTTTGTTGCTAGCAATATAGAATTATACATTCATTTTCTACATAGAGCCATTTCGTGTTTGTGATCATAAATTGCATTAATCACAGTACTAAATTCATTTGCTATATTTCACAATACAGAAATAAAAATTAACTTATTTTTTTGAAGAACCTATAATTTTTACTTCTAATCTGTCTTCTTTAATCTTATTTCCTTGCTTTCAAACAAGTGAGGTCTATGGACTTTTTGAAGGGTTCTCCTTGTGTGTCTCGCATCTCCTGTCTCTTCACTGTGGCAGCAAGCCCTCTCTCTTTATTCCTTGCATCTCTTCACCTTCCTCATCAATTGCAGCTCACTGGCCTCTATGCTGTTCCTCAAGCACGCCAGGGTGTTCCTGACTGATGGTTTTGCATTTACTGTTTGACTTTTGCTTTTTCCTGGAATGATCTTCTCACCTGATATCCACATGACTACCTCCCATCCTGCCTTTTAACCTTCTTCAGTGGAAACTGCTCAATGGGACTGTGCTAAAAGCTATTTATTTTTGCAAACTGCTCCCCATATCCTACACTTATCCTGCTCTACTTTTTCAAAGCATTACATTCTAACAAACTAAATAATTTACTTTTTGTTTTGTTTGTTGTTTATATTTTCTCTCTGCTCCTCTACAATGAAAGCTCCATGAGGGCAGGGAGCCTTGTCTTATTTCCTGATATATTTCAAAGCCTAAACCCGTGCCTGACATTGAAAGTGAAAGTCTCTCAGGTATGTCTGGCTCTTTGTGACCCAATGGACTATATAGTCCGTGGAATTCTCCAGGCCAGAATACTGTTCCCTTCTCCAGGGGATCTTCCCAACCCAGGGATCAAACTCAGGTTTCCCACATTGCAAGCAGATTCTTTGCCAGCTGAACAGACTCTCAACAAATATTAGCTACATGAAAAAGCATCTCATTAAAATAAATTCTTAGAGTGAAACTTCTTAGTCAAAGAGTAGGCAAATCTCAAAATTCAGATGCTTATTAGTAAATTAATAATTAAATTAAAATACTTCCTGCAAAGATTTCCTAAGCCAACAGAAATGTATTGCCTTAACGTAGAAGTGCTTTAACACTCTGCAGAGGACTTACTTCCTCTCCGCTGTTACTCCTCTTATGAACACCAGCTACAATAATGTACAAAACTCCATCACTGAGGAGCAACAAACATCTTCCAGCTTTGATCTACTAACCCAACAAAGGTGCTTAAAAATAAAAGGTAAGGACAGACCATCACTGATCTGGGGTTTCCCAGGTGGCACTAGTCATAAATATGTCTGCCAATGGAGAAGATGCAAGAAACGTGGATTCAGTCCCTGGGTGGGGAAGATCCCCTGGAATAGGAAAGGGGATTCTTGCCTGGAAAATTCCATGGACAGAGGAGCCTGGCAAGCTACAGTCTATGGGGCTGCAAAGAGTCGGACACAACTGAACACACACTGATACATAGGCAATAGTTGTACCTCAGATGTTTTATTCAATGGACCTTCTCATATACGCAAAACCCAGAGAACACTGTCCTCACCTGCCCTTTCAGATTGTATTCATTGCTAGTTTAGACATACCTGGTTCCAAGCTAGGATCCTAAATCTTATCCTGGAGCCAGCCCTCTGCTAACCCATCTGCCTTGTCTGACATGGAGGCCTCTTCTTGTCTTTTTTCCTCCATATTGTTCTGACAATAGAAACAGTGACAGACTTTATTTTCTTGTGCTCCAAATCACTGCAGATGGTGACTGCAGCCATGAAATTAAAAGATGCTTACTTCTTGGAAGAAAAGTAATGACAAACTTAGACAACATATTAAAAAGCAGAGATATTACTTTGCTAACAAAGCTATGGTTTTTCAAGGAGTCTTGTATGGGAGAGTTGGACCATAAAGAAAGCTGAGTGCTGAAGAATCAATGCTTTTAAACTGTGGTGTTGGAGAAGACTCTTGAGAGTCCCTTGGACTGCAAGAAGATCCAAACAGTCAACCCCTAAAGGAAATCAGTCCTGAATATTCATTGGAAGGACTGATGCTAAAGCTGAAGCTCCAATATTCTGGCCACTTGATGCAAAGAGCTGACTTATTAGAAAAGATCCTGATGCTGGGAAAGATTGAAGGCAGGAGGAGAAGGGAACTACAGAGTTGGTTGGATAACATCACCAACTCAATGGACATGAGTTTGAGCAAGCTCTGGGAGTTGGTGATGAACAGGAAAGCCTGGCATGCTACAGTCCATGGGGTCACAAAGAGTCAGACACAACTGAGCAACTGAACAGCAACAATAACAATTCCTCTGACACTCAGGAGGTGGGCCTCTAAATTCAGAGCACCCATGATCTCTCTTTCTATAGAATCCACGTTCTATAATCTATCATGCTAGCGGACCTGCCCTCAGCAATTATACTCCATATTCAAACAACTATAAACAAAACATAAATGGAAAAAATATATATACCTATGTAACACATAATTTATACATACCCCTAAACTGTATGTGTTCCTACTATCCTTCCCAGTCACAGTTATTAACACATATATCTACATCTCCTTCTCCCTGTTTTTCCTAAGCCTAATTCCCATTTGACATTCACTGCATATTTCAGAGTCTTTTCTCTACTTTAGCATCTCTCTCATTACTGAGAAAAGTCAAACTTGCCCTAAATCGTTGTTTACTTGTTTTGACTCTTTGAATCAGTGAAGCAATGAAACTAAAACTCTACTCTCTTTTTCACACGCCAAGTGGTACCCCGGCTTTGCAAGTCTCCATACATCTTGTGTTACATCATGCAAGGGTGAGCTCAATGTGAGATGAACATTCATCTCACAAATATTCTAGTGACAGAGTCAGCATAACTGCCACATTAATCCAACCAGATGCACAGATTCAAGTAACCATTAACTCCCTGATGTGCTACAGTCCAGCACTGGCGTATTTTTTTTCTCAAAGCATATCCATACATTAGGTACCCTCCTTCACCATCCTACACTAACTCTATCACTGCAAATTCCATCCCAACCTCCCCTTTCTCCAAAAGAAAGCACAAACTAATACTGATTTAGTGGATCACTTCAGATTCCCTTGCTATTTTCACTTCTAATTCTCCCTGAACATAAGTTCACCTGCCCTTATGGCACCTCTGTTTTCTGTTAATTCCTGATCATCTTTTTACAAAGGACCCACAGCCAGACTTAAGGGTGATAGAGCTGGTTTTCCTTGTTCCCCTTTCACTTACCTTCTCTGGCTTCCAGGCTGCACCCAGCTGCCTCAAGTAGCCCAGCATCCTGGAACCTCCACTCACCCCGCCCATTTTAGGTGATACTATTTTTATAAAAGCCTTAGGTCAAAGACCTCTGGCTACACCAGCACCACCATCAATCTGTGACCTGTAACTCTTCTATGTAAGATTAGAAACCTCAGACAAGGAAAACAGATCACAAATTACCAACAAGCCAGGGTCTGTTTGGGATAGGTGGGATAAATCATATCAGAAACAGACCCTTTGACTTGATAATATTCAAATTTGGTGGGATTTTTTTCTTTACAGATATAGCCCAAGTCTTCCCACTCTCATCATTATATCTGAAAACAGATTTTGAATGCCAATAAATTTTCTTTTCAAACTTTTCTCCTGGCTAACAATATGAGCTGCAGTGATTAGAATTAGATATCATCTACTTAGCATAGGCTTGCAGTCACTGAGTCCTAGTTTCACAGTTACTCAGTTTGCACAGCTCACTGGCTGTGAGAACTTCTGCAAGTTACCTAAGTGTTCTTAGACTTTCTTTCTCAGTGTAAAATGGAAATAATAACTGTAGCCTTTGGGTATCTGGTCACAGTTTAATAACAGAACTACATATAAATGTGTAGGCAGAGTTTAGAGAATGCAATAAGGGAAAATGCAGTGCCCAGGGTTACTAATGGCAGGAGTATTATTCCTGGACACAAGAGGCAAAAGACAGAGCAGATACCAGAACCAGAGAGCTGAGAGAGATCTTGGTTAGAGGAAGGTAGCCAACCCAGTATAACAGAGCAGGCAGAGAGCCGGGCAGACAAAACCCTGACACCACTCTCCTTCCTTTTCCCAGATGCTACTGGCATCTTCCATTGGCTGAACTCAACTGGAAGCCAGAGAGTAAAGGAATCCAGTAGAAACTTCCATGAGTCAGCCTCCGGAACACTGGAGTAGGGAAGTAAAGGGTGAGGCATGGATCTGGAGGGGAAGCAGAAGAGATGCATCCCAGGATATATTTTCTCCTTATCATCCATTCTGACCATTTATCTGGGTGAAAAAAAAACACAAAAAAAAACAAAAAAACAAAAACCCATGTCCCTAATATAGATGACAAACCATTAGCTATTATATTATTGCAGAATGAGGCCAAACTCTCACCTAAAGTATAAAACATTAGCACTCTCAATGGAAGAGTACAGAGGGAGGCAGGAAAAGAAAAAAACTAATTCACGTGAAATTTAGGTGCTATGGTCACTGCCTTTAAAAATAGCCATGAAGCTGTTAATCACCACTTTCTTTTCCACCACCAGTTTTGTTTAACTTACCTTCTGCAACACCCAGGGATAGAAAGTGTGACTCAGCCTTCATTTATGAGCCCTAATTGGTGCAAAGCTATTGAGGTGTCACAGTTTTCCACTGACCATGACTACTGGGAAAAATGAGCACTGAAGGATGTCCAAGCAGACCCCCTAGGCTACAGAAACAGCCCTCTCTGCCCTGATCACGGAGCAGCATCCCACTCCTTCCTTGGTATTCGGGCTCATTCACTCTGGCAGGTACAGGGACCTCTTTTTCTGCCTGTTGCTATGATGCCAGAGTATCCAGGGAGCTGAACTTTCAGTTCAAGACTATGGGTTCTCTGATGGAAGCACTTCTCTATTGGGCATTTCTCTCCTGGACTTCCAAATCCATCAAGCCCCAAAATACATACATGGGAAGAAAAAACAGCTATAGCATGTCATTTGGTGTAAATATGAGAAAGCGACTCCAGCCTCCCAAAGCTTGCATTCCAGAGCCCCATATTTTGACTAAGGAGACTAACATATGCGGGCTAATGGTTCAAGGTAGACACCACTATCTGTATATATACATATAGCACTGAACCTTACAGGGTGTTGTATCAGAGCTGGTAATGTGACTGCTCCTAGGTCATGAGGGTGAGAGGTAAAATCAAAGAATTCTCTGGGCACAAACCCTTCCCTGCCCTTTCTCTGCTGTAAAGTATGCCCCAGTGGGGGAGGAAATGTTTTGCGGAACAGTGTGGTCATGGAAACAGTACTCTGTGAGTCTGTAACTGGTGACCCAGAAAGAGGCACTGTGGGCAGGGGGACAAATCTATCCCAGTATATGTGTCCACTCTGATGGGATCAAAACACTGCCTCTTCAATGCTGAAAGAGGCTGACATAGTCAATGTATCACCACATGACTCTAAGGTACACCTGGGGAATGATACCAAGTAGGACATCAGCCCTGGTGAGGAAAAGACCATGTTTCTGAGCTCACACAGAACTTCCAGGATAGCTATCCTTGCTGTATTTGCACATAGATTCAACACAAGAGGGAGGGAAGAGGCAGCTGCCCATCTGCTGGTTACTGAAGGCTTCCTCCACTGCAGATGCCCTTAAGTGGCATGGAAGAGAGGTACAAGGTCCTGTGCTCCATGCCCACTGTGAGAGGAGCATCACACACCTTGCTCTCACACCTCCTTTCTAACAGACTCCAGCTCTGGCCTGGAACCATCTGCTCCATAACTAGAGAGGAGGGAGGAACTCTTCTTCAAAGTGGCCACTGAGTCTTTCTGATTTTCCACTCATTTCAGAGTTCAACATTCAAGTACTTCATTTTCCCCTTATCTCATTCCTTTGACAAGAAGTTTGTGAATATCCAATCTTAGAACCTCACTTTAAGAAGAATGAATTCTAGGGTCACTCTCAATCCAATGACTATCACTCAGTCCACAATCAAGCTGGGTAACTAAGGAGAATTAAAGAGATGCAGGGAGGGGCTTAAAGCAAGCAACAAGGAATGAATAAATACTAATATAACCAAAGGAGGTGGGATCCAGGAGGGAGAGATATCAGGGAGCAAGAATACTTAAGGAAACCTATTATATGCCAAGCCCTTTATTTATTTCACCTTATATAAGCCTCCACAACACAAAGCAGACATCATTATTGTTTTGTAAGTGGGAGCCTCAGAGAGTCAGGAGGAGAAGAAAATGGCACCCCACTCCAGTACTCTTGCCTGGAAAATCCCATGGACGGAGGAGCCTGGTAGGCTACAGTCCACGGGGTCACAAAGAGTCGGACATGACTGAGCGACTTCACTTTCACTTTCAGAGAGTCAAGAAGCTTGCCCAAAGTCCACAGCTACCCAGCAGGAAAGTCAAAATGTGAATCTAAGAATTTCTGACACCCCAGCCCCTGTCCTTTCCCGTGCCTCATCCCTCAGCAGAAGTACTAGAATCTCTTTCCTCCTGGTACAGACCCACTCCCTGCTTCTTTCCCTTCTCTGTCTGGTTTCTTTACTGACCCTTTTCCCATTACTTAGTTGGTTCAATCTAAACTGCAAGTTAAATACTAACACCTCAGTTCCTTTCTTTCTGCTAGTATTCTGCTTTGGCCTAGGCTTTAAAGAAGACCCAGAAAATAAAGTCTCAGATGGAGGCTTTTCCTCATAAACATCAAAAAAATCATATTAACATAATGTTTAACAACATCTAATAATTGTATAAAGACCACACACATACACGCACATTTACTTTGTCATTCACTGTATCAAAATGTCTTAAGGTTCTACTATTGCCATGTATGTTATGTGAAAAGGAGGATAAATTAGTGAATAAATCCCTGCCCTCATGGGGTTTATATTCTATTAGGTGAGGGAGATGTTAGGGAGGAAGCAGACAATAAATAAAATAAACACAAGCAAACACATGGTGTGTCAGATGGTGATAAGAAGGAAAGACAGTGGGTGGGGGAAGGGGAGAGGGACAGCTGTGAGATGGTGGTGTTTCAACAAAGCCTGAAAGGGAAGAGGGAGTCTTCACGTATTTAGGTGGGAAGAGCATTTGGAGACAGCAAATGCACAGGTCCTGAGCAGGGAACACACCAGACATCCATGAGAAATAGCAAGGAAGCTAGTGTGGCTGGAGAAAAGGGGTTCAGTGAGGGCCTTGTGAGATAGTCACAGAGTCAGTAAAGGCCAGACTGTGCAATGGCTTATGCCATTAGGAGTTTGGCCTTCACTCTGAGACAGGCAGGCATAAAGGCTGAAACCAAGAAGGAACATGATCTGACTTCCTTTTTAAGAGAATCACTCTGGCTGTTTATTCGAATGGATTGTAGAAGTACAAAGGCAGAAAGGGAAAGATCAGTTAAAAAGCCGTTAAAAATACACACACACTCCAGTCTACTGATAGGAATTTAATCATCTGTTCCTTTCCTCATTTAATAAATATTTATTTGAGGATTCATTATCTGCAAAGAAATATAACTGATAATGATATAAACCTAGTCTACTGCTACCTCTAACCAAGAAAAGGAGATTGCAATAAACTGAACATTTGCATCCTCCCTAATTCATATGTTGGAACTTTATCCCAGTATCATACATAGTATTTGGATGAGGCCTTTGAGAGGTGACAGAGTCATAAGGACAAGAGCCCTCATGAATAGGACTACTGCCCTCATAAAAGAGCCCCCAGAGAGGTCCCCTGTATCTTCCACTATGTGAAGACACAGCAAAAGAGCTCACCAGGAAGTAGCCCTTCACCAGACACCAAATATGCTAGAGCCCTGATCTTGGATTTCACAGCCTTCAGAACTGTGAGAAAGAAATATGTTGGTTTATAAGTCCCCCGGTCTTTGGTATCTGTTCAGTTCAGTTCAGTCGCTCAATCATGTCCAACTCTTTGTGACCCCATGAATTGCAGCACGCCAGGCTTCCCCTGTCCATCACGAACTCCCAGCGTTCACCCAAACTCATGTCCATCGAGTCAGTGATGCCATCCAGCCATCTCATCCTCTGTCATCCCCTTCTCCTCCTGCCCTGATTCCCTCCCAGCATCAGAGTCTTTTCCAATGAGTCAACTCTTCGCATGAGATGGCCAAAGTATTGGAGTTACAACTTTAGCATCAGTCCTTCCAATGAACACCCAGGACTGATCTCCTTTAGGATGGACTGGTTGGATCTACAGCAGCCCAAGGGACTCTCAACAGTCTTCTCCAACACCACAGTTCAAAAGCATCAATTATTTGGCTCTCAGCTTTCTTTATAGTCCAACTCTCACATCCATACAAGACCACTGGAAAGACCATAGCTTCGAATAGATGGACCTTTGATGGCAAAGTAATATCTATGCTTTTGAATATGCTATCTAGATTTGTCATACCTTTCCTTCCAAGGAGAAAGCATCTTTTAATTTCATGGTTGCATGAAATCATATTCTACAGTGATTTTGGAGCCCCTCAAAATAAAGTCTGCCACTGTTTCCACAGTTTCCCTTTCTATTTCCCATGAAGTGATGGAACCAGATGCAATAATCTTAGCTTTCTGAATGTTGAGCTTTAAGCCAACTTTTTCACTCTCTTCTTTCACTTTTATCAAGAGGCTTCTTAGTTCCTCTTCACTTTCTGCCATAAGGGTGATGTCATCTGCATATCTGTTCAGTTCAGTCCAATTCAGTCACTCAGTCAAGTCTGACTCTTTGTGACCCCATGAATCGCAGCACGCCAGGCCTCCCTGTTCATCACCATCTCCCGGAGTTCACTCAGACTCATGTCCATCGAGTCCGTGATGCCATCCAGCCATCTCATCCTCGGTCGTCCCCTTCTCCTCCTGCCCCCAGTCCCTCCCAGCATCAGTGTCTTTTCCAATGAGTCAACTCTTCGCATGAGGTGGCCAAAGTACTGGAGTTTCAGCTTTAGCATCATTCCTTCTGAAGAAATCCCAGGGTTGATCTCCTTCAGAATGGACTGGTTGAATCTCCTAGCAGTCCAAGGGACTCTCAAGAGTCTTCTCCAACACCACAGTTCAAAAGCATCAATTCTTCAGCTCTCAGCCTTCTTCACAGTCCAACTCTCACATCCATACATGATCATAGGAAAAACCATGGCCTTGACTAGACAGACCTTTGTTGGCAAAGTAATGTCTCTGCATTTGAATATACTATCTAGGTTGGTCATAACTTTTCTTCCAAGAAGCAAGGGTCTTTTAATTTCATGGTTGCAGTCACCATATGCAGTGATTTTCGAGCCCCCAAAAATAATGTCTGACACTGTTTCCACTGTTTCCCCATCTATTTCCCATGAAGTGATAGGACCGGATGCCATGATCTTAGTTTTCTGAATGTTGAGCTTTAAGCCAACTTTTTCACTCTCCTCTTTCACTTTCATCAAGAGGCTTTTTAGTTCCTCTTCACTTTCTGCCATAAGGGTGGAGTCATCTGCATATCTGAGATTATTGATATTTCTCCAAGCAATCTTGATTCCAGCTTGTGCTTCTTCCAGCCCAGCGTTCCTCATGATGGACTCTGCATAAAAGTTAAGTAAGCAGGATGACAATATACAGCCTTGACGTACTCCTTTTCCTATTTGGAAGCAGTCTGCTGTTCCATGTCTAGTTCTAACTGTTGCTTCCTGACCTGCATATAAGTTTCTCAAGAGGCAGGTCAGGTGGTCTCTCTTTCAGAATTGTCCACAGTTTCTTGTAATCCACACAGTCAAAGGCTTTGGCATAGTCAATAAAGCAGAAACAGATGTTTTTCTGGAACTCTCTTGCTTTTCCAGCGGATGTTGGCAATTTGATCTCTGGTTCCTCTGCCTTTTCTAAAACCAGCTTGAACATCTGGAAGTTCATGGTTCACGTATTGCTGAAGCCTGGCTTGGAGAATTTTGAGCATTTCTTTACTAGCGTGTAAGATGAGTGCAACTGTGTGGTAGTTGGAGCATTCTTTGGCATTGCTTTTCTTTGGGATTAGAATGAAAACTGACCTTTTCCAGTCCTGTGGCCATTGCTGAGTTTTCCAAATTTGCTGGCATATTGAGTGCAACACTTTCACAGCATCATCTTCCAGGATTTGAAATAGCTCAACTGGAATTCCATCACCTCCTCTAGCTTTGTTCATAGTGATACTTTCTAAGGCCCCCTTGACTTCACATTAGGTTAGTCCAAAGGGTCTACTATTTACAACTATTATAAAGCACACATCTTGCCTAATTAGTAAGATCTGACAAAGCCTTGAAAGAATTTTTGCCTCCTTAATGCTTATCAAAGTAAAGACACACAACAAAAGAGACCAACTTTCTGTATTGTCACTCAGTTTATTACATTTGATATTGTTCTCAAAACTGCTGCATATTTCCGAAGTAAAACTGTAGCATTCATAGAAATATGACTGCAGCCCTTAGAAAAGACACAGATAATATCAGCAATTATTTTTATTGAAAGAGGAGATTTCCATGGAATTCAAGAAAGAACTGCAGTCATTGTTGCTATTATAAAATATACAGAAACATTATTCAACGTTTTTACATCTTAAGATTCCAGGAAAAGGAGTTTGTTTTTAAATACCATTAAAATGATCTGAAGGCTCAAAGCTCCACAGTAATCCTCATGCTGCCTAGGACTGAGGTTACACATTAAGAATTTCTAATTAGAAAGCAAGCAGAACAGAGAGTGTGAAGCAGAGTCACTGGGTGTTTTAGCTTTGGCAAGTTTGTTTCTTAAAGCACTGACTTTAGAAACTGCATATATGTTCACTGCTCCTGAAATCTTAAGAAGCTAAAACAGATCATCATTTCTATTGTGGTGTCCTCTGGTTTGAGGTAAGAGGCTGTGGAAAGGGAAGAAATAAACAACATTCTGGGAAGAAGTATGATGCTGCAGGTTGAATACCATCTTTCCACATTAATGCCTTGTTAATGAAGTTTCCTTTCTCATCTCTCCTCACCTGGCTCATGCTTATTTATCCCTCAAGACTCCTCTTGGACATATCTGGAGCAGTCTTCAATGAACACTGAACCTACTTGAACCTCTCTAGAATCTTGTGAGTCTATCTTATCACTTACCATAAGCTGTGTTTTTCTTGTCTATTAGAGTATAAGCCCCTTGATGAAAGGCATCCTGTCTTACTCATCTTTGTCATCATAGAACCCAGTCTGTTATTTAAACAATAATGTGTTCAATAAATGTTTTGAATAGGATTAACAACTTAAATCTAAGGGCTGACACCACAAAACTCTCAGAAGAAAACATAGGGGGAAAGAAAGGAAAACATAGGAAAGAATCTTCTTGACACTGATCTTGGTAATGATGTTTTTTAGATGTGATACCAAAAATACAAGCAACAAAAGCAAAAATCAACAAATGGAACTACATAAACTAAAGAGCTTCTGCTCAGCAAAAGAAAAATCAATGGAATAAAAAGAAAACCTACAGAATGTGAAAAGATATTTGCAAATCATATATTGGATAAAGGGTTACTATCAAAAAATATAAAGAAATCATACAAATCAATAATAACAAATTTAAAATCTAATTTAAAAATGGGCAGAGGAACTAAAGAAATACTTTCCCAAGGAAGATATTCAACAGATATGTGAAAAGATTTTCAACATCACTAGTCATCAGGAAAAGACAAACCCAAACAACAAAGAAATATGACCTCACATCCATTCAGTTCAGTTCAGTGGCTCAGTTGTGTCGGACTCTTTGCGACCTCATGAACTGCAGCACGTCAGGCCTCCCTGTCCATCACCAACTCCCGGAATTCACCCAAACTTATGTCCATCGAGTCGGTGATGTATTCCAGCCATCTTATCCTCTGCCGTCCCCTTCTCCTCCTACTCCTAATCCCTCCCAGCATCAGAGTCTTTTACATTGGGTTAACTCTTCACATGAGGTGACTAAAATATTGGAGTTTCAGCTTTAGCATCAGTCCTTCCAAAGAACACCCAGGACTGATGTCCTTTAGAATGGACTGGTTGGACCTCCTTGCAGTCCAAGGGACTCTCAAGAGTCTTCTCCAACATCACAGTTCAAAAACATCAGTTCTTCTGTGCTCAGCCTTCTTCACAGTCCAACTCTCACATCCATACATGATCACTGGAAAAACCATGGCCTTGACTAGACGGACATTTATTGGCAAAGTAATGTCTCTGCTTTTGAATATGCAATCTAGGTTGGTCATAACTTTCCTTCCAAGGAGTAAACATTTTTTAATTTCATGGCTGCGGTCACCATCTGCAGTGATTCTGGAGCCCAAAAAAATAAAGTCTGACACTGTTTCCGCATGTTTCCCATGAAGTGATGGGACCAGATGCCATGATCTTCATTTTGTGAATGTTGAGCTTTAAGCCAACTTTTTCCTCCCCCTCTTTCACTTTCATCAAGAGGCTTTTTAGTTCTTCTTCACTTTCTGCCATAAGGGTGGTGTCATCTGCATATCTGAGGTGACTGATATTTCTCCCGGCAATCTTGATTCCAGCTTGTGCTTCTTCCAGACCAGCGTTCCTCATGATGGACTCTGCATAAAAGTTAAATAAGCAAGGTGACAATATACAGCCTTGACGTACTCTTTTTTCTATTTGGAGCCAGTCTGCTGTTCCATGTCCAGTTCTAACTGTTGCCTCCTGACCTGCATATAGGTTTCTCAAGAGGCAGGTCAGGTGGTCTGGTATTCCCATCTCTTTCAGAATTTTCCACAGTTTCTTGTGATCCACACAGTCAGAGACTTTGGCATAGTCAATAAAGCAGAAATAGATGTTTTTCTGGAACTCTCTTGCTTTTTCCAACGGATATTGGCAATTTGATCTCTGGTTCCTCTGCCTTTTCTAAAACCAGCTTGAACATCTGGAAGTTCATGGTTCACGTATTGCTGAAGCCTGGCTTGGAGAATTTTGAGCATTCCTTTACTAGCGTGTAAGATGAGTGCAACTGTGTGGTAGTTGGAGCATTCTTTGGCATTGCCTTTCTTTGGAATTGGAATGAAAACTGACCTTTTCCAGTCCTGTGGCCACTGCTGAGTTTTCCAAGTTTGCTGGCATATTGAGTGCAGCACTTTCACAGCATCATCTTTCAGGATTTGAAATAGCTCAACTGGGATTCCATTACCTCCACTAGCTTTGTTCATAGTGATATTTCCTAAGGCCCCCTTTACTTTGCAATCCAGGATGTCTGGCTCTAGGCGAGTGATAACACCATCGTGATTATCGTGGTCATGAAGATCTTTTTTGTACAGTTCTTCTGTGTATTCTTACAACATCTTAAGGGTGGCAGCCAAGAGGAGCTACCCCACGTCCAAGGTAAGGGGCAGTGGCCAAGAGTGCCAGGCTGCAACGGTGCAGTAATGGCCGAGAGAAGCTATCCCACATCTGAGGAGCGGTGACTACCCGAGCGCAGGAGGGCCTAGAGGAGCTACTCCATGTTCATCGTCAGGAGGGGAGGCAGTGAGGAGATACCCCTCATCCAAGGTAAGGAGCAGTGGCTGTGCTTTGCTGGAGCAGTCATGAAGAGATACCCCACGTTCAAGGTAAGAAACTGGTGTAAGAAACTGGTAGGTGCTGCAAGAGGGCATCAGAGGGCAGACACACTGAAACCATAATCACAGAAAACTAGTGAATCTAATCACACTAGGACTACAGCCTGTCTAACTCTATGAAACTAAACCATGCCCTATGGGACCACCCAAGATGGGCAGGTCATGGTGGAGAGGTCTGACAGAATGTGGTCCACTGGAGAAGGAATGGCAAGCCACTTCAGTATTCTTGCCTTGAGAATCCCATGAATAGTATGAAAAGGCAAAATGATAGGATACTGAAAGAGGAACTCCCCAGGCCAGTAGGTGCCCAATATGCTACTGGAGATCAGTGGAGAAATAACTCCAGAAAGAATGAAGGGATGGAGCCAAAGCAAAAACAATACCCAGCTGTGGATGTGACTGGTGATGGAAGCAAGGTCTGATGCTGTAAAGAGCAATAATGCATAGGAACCTGGACTGTCAGTTCCATGAATCAAGGCAAATTGGAAGTGATCAAACCGGAGGTGGCAAGAGTGAACATCAACATTCTATGAATCAGCAAACTAAAATGGACTGTAATGGGTGAATTTAACTCAGACTATTCAGGTATGACCTAAATGATATTCCTTATGATTATACAGTGGAAGTGAGAAACAGATTTAAGGGCTTAGATCTGATAGATAGAGTGCCTGATGAACTATGGAAAGGGGTTTGTGACATTCTATGGGAGACAGGGATCAAGATCATACCCATAGGAAAAAAATGCAAAAAATCAAAATGGCTGGCTGGTGATGCCTTACAAATAGCTGTGAAAAGAAGCGAAGCAAACAGCAAAGGAGAAAAGGAAAGATGTAAGCATCTGAATGCAGAGTTCCAAAGAATAGCAAGGAGAGATAAAAAAGCCTTCCTCAGCGATCAATGCAAAGAAACAGAGGAAAACAACAAAATGGGAAAGACTAGAGATCTCTTCAAGAAAATTAGAGATACCAAGGTAACATTTCATGCAAAGATGGGCTTGGTAAAGGACAGAAACGGTAGGGACCTAACAGAGGCAGAAGATATTAAGAAGAGGTGGCAAGAATACACAGAAGAACCGTACAAAAAGATCTTCATGACCCAGATAATCATGATGGTGTGATCACTCGCCTAGAGCCAGACATCCTAGAATGCAAAGTAAAGTGGGCCTTAGGAAATATCACTATGAACAAAGCTAGTGGAGGTGATGGAATTCTAGTTGAGCTATTTCAAATCCTGGAAGATGATGCTGTGAAAGTGCTGCACTCAATATGCCAGCAAACTTGGAAAACTCAGCAGTGGCCACAGGACTGGAAAAGGTCAGTTTTCATTCCAATCCCAAAGAAAGGCAATGCCAAAGAATGCTCCAACTACCACACAGTTGCACTCATCTTACACGCTAGTAAAGAAATGCTCAAAATTCTCCAAGCCAGGCTTCAGCAATACGTGAACCATGAACTTCCTGATGTTCAAGCTGGTTTTAGAAAAGGCAGAGGAACCAGAGATCAAATTGCCAACATCTGCTGGATCATCAAAAGAGCACCAGAGTTCCAGAAAAAACATCTATTTCTGCTTTATTGACTATGCTAAAGCCTTTGACTCTGTGCATCACAATAAAGTGTAGAAAATTCTGAAAGAGATGGGAATACCAGACCACCTGACCTGCCTCTTGAGAAACCTATATGCAGGTCAGGAAGTAACAGTTAGAACTGGACATGGAACAGCAGACTGGTTCCAAATAGGAAAAGGAGTACGTCAAGGCTGTATATTGTCACCTTGCTTATTTAACTTTTATGCAGAGTCCATCATGAGGAACACTGGTCTGGAAGAAGCACAAGCTGGAATCAAGATTGCCGGGAGAAATATCAATCACCTCAGACATGCAGATGACTTCATCCTTATGGGCAGAAAGTGAAGAGGAACTAAAAAGCCTCTTGATGAAAGTGAAAGAGGGGAGTGAAAAAGTTGGCTTAAAGCTCAACATTCAGAAAACGAAGATCATGGCATCTGGTCCCATCACTTCATAGGAAATAGATGGGGAAACAGTGGAAACAGTGTCAGACTTTGTTTTTGGGGGGCTCGAAAATCACTGCAGATGGTGACTGCAGCCATGAAATTAAAAATGCTTACTTCTTGGAAGAAAAGTTATGACCAACCTAGATTGTATATTCAAAAGCAGAGACATTACTTTGCCAATAAATGTCCGTCTAGTCAAGGCCATGGTTTTTCCAGTGGTCATGTATGGATGTGAAAGTTGGACTGTGAAGAAAGCTGAGCACTGAAGAATTAATGCTTTTGAACTGTGGTGTTGGAGAAAACTCTTGAGATTCCCTTGGACTGCAAGGAGGTCCAACCAGTCCATTCTAAAGGACATCAGTCCTGGGTGTTCTTTGGAAGGACTGATGCTAAAGCTGAAACTCCAATATTTTAGTCACCTCATGTGAAGAGTTAACCCAATGTAAAAGACTCTGATGCTGGGAGGGATTAGGAGCAGGAGGAGAAGGGGACGACAGAGGATGAGATGGCTGGATGGCATCATAGACTCGATGGACGGGAGTCTGAGTGAACTCCGGGAGTTGGTGAAGGACAGGGAGGCCTGGCGTGCTGCGATTCATGGGATCGCAAAGAGTCTGACATGACAGCGACTGAACTACACTGAGATGTGTTTCCTGGAACTCTCACTTTTTCAATGATCCAGTGGATGTTGGCAATTTTTGGTTCCTCTGCCTTTTCTAAATCCAGCTTGAACATCTGGAAGTTCATGGTTCATGTACTGTTATGCCTGGCTTGGAAAATTTGAGCATTACTTTGCTAGCATGTGAGATGAGGGCAATTGTGCAGTAGTTTGAGTATTCTTTGGCACTGCCTTTTTTGGGATTGGAATGAAAACTGACTTTTTCAGTCCTGTGGTCACTGTTTAGTTTTCCAAATTTGCTGGCATACTAAGTGAAGCACTTTCACATAGTAGATACTCAATAAATATTTCTTGAAATAATGAGTGATAAAATGAGGTCCCCTTCCAGGAGACCTTTAAACACAGACAAGATAAAACACTGTGTAATAGAATCTCTGCTGTTGAATGGTTCAAGCCCAGAAAATGAACTGGCTCTTCCATATAAATTCCAGCTGGAAACCGCACAGACACTAGGAAACCTAGGTTCATATTATCAGAGAATTGCTTCTATTTAATCTATAAATAGATCTTCTTAGAATAAGGGAAAGGATAGCAGGTTAGCCAAAGCCTTGTCGAACACTATAAACCTAATAGCAACAACAAAACGTTACCCAGAATTTGACAAGAGCACCGTGTTCATGGGCTGATCTTTCTTTCTCAAAAGAACCATGTCTAACACTTTTTCAAATTGTACTTGGTATTAACTGTTTGCATAACCTAAAGTGTTAGTCGTTCAGTCATGTTCAACTTTTGAAACCCCACAGACTATAGCCTGCCAGGCTTCTCTGTCCATGGAAATCTCCAGGCAAGAACACTGGATTGGGCTGACATTCCCTTCTCCGGGGATTTTTTTTGACCCAGGGATCGAACCCAGGTCTCCAACATTGCAGGCAGATTCTTTACCATCTGAGCCACCATGAGGTTAACATAATACAACTGCCAATATTATAAAACCTTAGAAGATACAATAAAGAAAAAGTGACATGAGCATGGTTAAGCTTCCTAGGTGGTTCAGTGGGTAAAGAATCCACCAGCAATGCAGGAAATGCAGGCAGACGTGAGTCCGATCCCTGAGTGGGCAAGTTTCCCTGGAGGAAGGCATGGCAACCCACTCCAAGATTCTTGCCCGGAGAATCCCGTGAATAGAGGATCCTGGTGGGCTACAGTCCATAAGGTTGCAAAGAGTTGGACTGAGCTACTGAGCACGCACACAAGCTTCCAACAGAAGCTCTGCTTTAGCAATCTCTAAAGATTTATTTTTAAGAACTAGAAAATCATTTGTAACAAAAGAGGCTCTGTGAATTTTTCTGCTCTTACCTATTACCAATAATTAGGTTATAAGAGATTGATAATGTCCCAGGGTTTGGGTTATTGCTTTTAGAGGACTAGGAGAAGGAAAGTGGTTTAAGTCAAATATATTACTTAGAACTACAAGATTGCAAGTGTAAATCAAGTTTAAGCAACAAAGATATAATGCCTAAAACCAAATACAAAGACTTAATATAGAAACACTGAAATTTCAACAAGTAAAATTGGAATTTACAAAGACTTCATTTATTTATTCATTCAAATAGGTACTATATTTCTTCATTCTTTTATGTAGTATGCGTTGGTAGTGCAGTGGTGAACAAATCACCTGTTTCTTTAAGAATAATTCCAGACACTCCAAAAGCATAAGCAAAGAAACAGGAAAGAGATTGTACAGCTCAAGGCAAAATTAAAACCTATAATCTTGTCTCTAAATCAAATAAAAATGATTCATAGAAAAAGGAATCAAAGAAATTTCAAAGGTACTGGGGAATAACAAATCTTTCTTAAAGATTTTTGAGCCATTTTTAAAGTCTTTATTGAATTTGTTACAATATTGCTTCTGTTTTATGTGTAGGTTTTTTGGCTGTGAGGCATGTGGGATCTTAACTCCCTGACCAGGGATTAAACCTGCACACCCCTGCACTCGAAGGCAAAGTCTTAACCACTGGACTCCCAGGAAAGTCCCCATAGGTCTAATATGTCTTAACAAGCAAAAAAACAAAAAAAAAAAACCACAATTAGTACTGGTTTCATATAACAAGTATATTGTTTAGTACAGTATCTCCCCTTAAGAATCCTTGACAGTATGTGTCTCAGCTTTTCTTTCATTTATCAGTCCAAAACAAATACATTTTACCATACAAGAAATTTGAAAAAGTTATACCTAGCAGTGAAACACTGCAGGGATCCTCAGACTTTTCTTATCCAACAATTCTCTTTTTCATTACCACTGATATCACCCCTCATATTCTACCATATGCTATAACAGCAAAGAGCTCTGGACTAGAAATCATAATGTCTGGAGTTTAGTTCTGGATCCATGAGTGCGTGCTCGGTCGTTTCAGCTGTCCAACTCTTTGCTACCCCATGGACTGTAACCCACCAGGCTCCTCCATCCATGGGACTCTCCAGGCAAGAATACCAGAGTGTGTTGCCACACCCTGCTCCAGGGGCTCTTCCCCACCCAGAGACTGAACTAACATCTGCCTGCATCTCCTGCATTGCAGGTGGATTCTTTACCCACTGAGCCACCTGGGAAGTTCAGTTCCGGATCCACCAATCATTATCTGTGTGAATTTTATGTGAACTGTGACAAGTTAATTAACATAGAACTGACCTCAGTTTTCTCATCTGCAAAATTAAATAATATCCATCCTAACCTAACCCACAAGTCAGTTATAAAGAGCAAATGGCATAATGTATTTGTTAATATCTCACTAAACTACTATGGGGCAGATATAAGTACACCATCCATGTTTTCCTTCAAAATTATATTGACATTCAACCCTGTAAGCAACAGAAAGTGTAATTTTATATCACTGTATGTTAATCAGAATCTTAGTCATATCTTTTTATATATCACTATGGTAGATCTGAACAAAAGGATTTTTCAGTTGACATTCAGTCAAGACCTCCCAAACTTAAAAACATTATTGGGTGTATAGTGAAGAAGCAGGACTGGCATGCTGCAGTCCATGGAGCTGCAAAGAGTCAGACACAACTTAGTGACTGAACAACAGCAATTATCTATCAAGTTACCTTTAAAAAAAGAATCTCCATATTTTTGCAGTGCTAAATTAATTAAAGATCATTAGACTGAGGTGGTTCCAATGACTTGGTAGCCTATGTATGCAAACCCAAAAACCTATAATGCCTCAAGGTTAAGAAACTGAAACCTGAGGAGTACCAACCACACACAGACAACCAGGCTTTCCCAAATAAGGCAACTACTTAAATTTCAACCAATTAAATAATTTCTTGCTCTGCTTTCAAATCTCCTTAAAGAAGTCTTGCCCCCAGTTCCTGTCAATGAGGACTCCTAACCACACTTTAATTCGGTGTTGCTCAATTCAAATAAATTTTTGTTCAAATAAACTTTTAACATCTTTAATATGCATCAGTTTATCTTTAAACAACAGAATGCCTCTCTTTAATACAGAAATCTAGGAATCTTCTTAGATACCTCCCTATCCCTTTCCATCTTGTCTCCCTCATAATTCATCATCAAGTCAATTATTCTCAATATTTGTTTGTGCATGCATGCACAGTCCCTAAGTCCTGTATGACTCTGTGACCCCATGGACTGTAGCCTGTCAGGCTCCTCTGTCCATGGGACTTCCCAGGTAAGAATACTGCAGTGGGTAGAAGAATACTTCTCCAAGGGTTCTTCGAGATGCAAGGATCAAACCCATGTCTCCTGATTGGCAGGCATATCCTGCTTGGTAGGAAGATTCTTTATCCCTGAGCCACCTGGAAAGTCCATTATTCTCCCCAAATCTTCACATGTTCACCGATCAAGAAGCTACCCAAACCCCCCATCTTCTGGGTTTTTGTGGATGCATCATTGCTAGGAATAGTTGAATACATCATTAATCATTGGTAGCTGATCTAACCTCCAGCCCCTTTCCACTCCTTCAAGATCAAGGAGTTAGGGACTGAAAGTTCCAACCCTCTAACCATGTGATTGGCTCTCTCAGCAATCAGTCCTCCTCCTTAGGTACATCCAAAAATCACCCCATTAACATATCAAAGACAGCTTTATTGGTTTCCTCACTTTGAAAGTTCCAAGGGTTTAGAGAGCATTGCGGCAGAAATAGTGACAAACTACCAAGTATGCATATTTCATATTATAAATTACATCACACCCACCATTCATTTTTATACTGCAAGCAAAGTGAGCTTTACAAAAGGCCTATGTTACTCTCTTGCATAAAACATTTGAGAGACAAGGACTTAAACATATACATTACCATATGTAAAATAGATAGCCAGTTGGAGTTTGCTTCATGACATAGGGAACCCAAAGACAGTGCTCTGTGATAACCTAAAGGGGTGAGATAGGGACAGAGGTGGGAGGAAGGTTCGAGAAGGAGGGAACATATGTATACCTATGGCCAATTCATGTTGATGTATGGCAGAAACCCATTACAACATTGTTAATTAGTTATCCTCTAATTAAAAATAAAAATTAAAATTAAATTAAAAACATGATGATCTTCCATTTATCATATGATTAAACTCAGACTTAAATTGAAGAAAGTAGGGAAAACTGCTAGACCATTCAGGTATGACCTAAATCAAATCCCTTATGATTATACAGTGGAAGTGAGAAATAGATTTAAGGGACTAGATCTGATAGATAGGGTGCCTGATGAACTATGGAATAAGGTTCGTGACATTGTACAGGAGACAGGGGTCAAGACCATCCCCATGGAAAAGAAATGCAAAAAAGCAAAATGGCTGTCTGGGGAGGCCTTACAATAACTGTGAAAAGTAGACACGCAAAAAGCAAAAGAGAAAAAGAAAAATATAAGCATCTGAATGCAGAGTCCCAGAGAATAGCAAGAAGAGATAAGAAAACCTTCTTCAGCAATCAGTGCAAAGAAATAGAGGAAAAGAACACAATGGGAGACTAGAGATCTCTTCAAGAAAATTAGAGATACCAAGGGAACATTTCATGCAAAGATGGGCTCGATAAAGGACAGAAATGGTATGGACCTAACAGAAAAAGAAGATATTAAGAAGAGGTAGCAAGAATACACAGAAGAACTATACAAAAAAGATCTTCACGACCCAGATAATCACGATGGTGTGATCACTCACACTCACCTAGAGCCAGACATCCTGGAAAGTGAAGTCAGGTGGGCCATGATACGTAGTAGCACTGTTGAGGAAGTGGGACCTGGAGCCGCACTGCCCGACCGCAGTACTGCTCTGCCACCACTCGGTGACACTGAGCAGGTTATAAGTCCTCCATGCCTCAGTCTCCCCACCTGTAAAATGAGGGTGATAATAATGGCATCTATTGCATAGGAAAGATATGAGGATCAAATGAGATAAAACCTTAAAAATATATAGAATTGCACGAGGCATGTGTGAGCGTTCAATAAATTATGGTCATTCAGCACAAGGTCAGGTGTAAGAACGAGTGAAGATGTGGGCACTTGTTTGGGGCTAGGGCAGCATCTCTTATAGTATTTATTCTGGTGCTAAGTTTGGCCAAACTTCGGTCCACAATAAAGACAGATGGAACATGCAGGAGAGTTAAGAAAAGAAGGCAAGAAACTGAATCTCTCTTCAGAGCTTCATATCTTTGACCATGGACCATTTGGTAGTCCGGTGAAGACCACAGTCCTTCTCCGAACAGTAAATTTCATAAATAAGGAAATAAAATACACAGGGTTACAAAGAAATCTAACTAGATTGAAATGTAGTAATTAAAATATTTTTAAAAGCACAACTGGAATGATGTAGCACCTGTGCTTCATTATTAACACAATATATAAATATTTTTGAGTATTTTTTATTTCTGTATTTTTGATACTCAGACATTTGGAGCCTTCAACTTAGAGGGACTGCCCCTCCCAGGGTTAGCCAATTCCTAAAGACAGCAAAGAGTTGCCTGCACACACAACTTTGATATACAAGCCAACCATCGAGAGCCCACACTACAATTATTTGCGTGAGCAAATTTTCACACACCAAGCCCATATTGAAAATCATATTCCCCCATATCGAAAATCACTTCAGGGACAGGTACAGGGTAACTAGGAACTCAAAGTTTGATGGAATTATTCAAATTGTCAAGTCCCAAACTCATTCAGCATACCTATGCTGCTCTGTCAGCAGCTTCTGGCAGGAAAGAGCTCTCTGTAGGAAGCCCCTTAAACCAGGCACCCCCCATCCCACCCCTCTACTCATCTCTGGCCCTAGCATATTTTTCCAATCTTTGGATCACACAATACCCTGCCTAATCTGTTGTTTTTTTCATAGATCAAGAAGTAGAAATGATGAACAAATAATTAACAGATGACCAGATCTCAATCCCAGCTTCCCCTTCTGTAATCTCAAGCAAGTTGTATGCACAATAGAGCATCTGAAGAAAGATCACTAGGACTTGACAAGCCTGCCCACTGTGGGAAGGGCCATAACTCTGACCCACAGAGATTAAACTGAAATAATTTCCCCTTTTCCCTTTGAAACATGTATGGTTGAGCAGAATCTTCAGAGGTGGTTTTTGGGGAACACTGAGTAGACCATCTCTCCAGATTGCCAGCATTCTGATTAAAAGTGACTTTCCTTTCTACCAAAAAAAAAAAAAAAAAAAAAAAGGCATCACTATGAACAAAGCTAGTGGAGGTGATGGAATTCCAGTTGCACTATTTCAAATCCTGGAAGATGATACTGTGAAAGTGCTGCACTCAATATGCCAGCAAATTTGGAAAACTCAGCAGTGGCCACAGGACTGGAAAAGGTCAGTTTTCATTCCAATCCCAAAGAAAGGCAATGCCAAAGAATTCTCCAACTACCACACAGTTGTACTCATCTCACATGCTAGTAAAGTAATGATCAAAATTCTCTAAGCCAGGCTTCAGCAATACGTGAACCGTGAACTTCCAGATGTTCAAGCTGGTTTTAGAAAAAGCAGAGGAGCCAGAGATCAAATTGCCAACATCTGCTGGATCATGGAAAAAGCAAGAGAGTTCCAGAAAAACATCTATTTCTGCTTTATTGACTATGCCAAAGCCTTTGACTGTGTGGATCACAATAAACTGTGGAAAATTCTGAAAGAGATGGGAATGCCAGACCATCTGACCTGCCTCTTGAGAAACCTGTATGCAGGTCAGGAAGCAACAGTTCGAACTGGACATGGAACAACAGACTGGTTCCAAATAGGAAAAGGAGTACTTCAAGGCTGTATATTGTCACCCTACTTATTTAACTTCTATGCAGAGTATACCATGAGAAATGTTGGACTGGAAGAAACTCAAACTGGAATCAAGATTGCCAGGAGAAATATCAATAACCTCAGATATGCAGATGACACCACCTTATGGCAGAAAGTGAAGAGGAACTAAAAAGCCTCTTGATGAAAGTGAAACAGAGTGAAAAAGTTGGCTTAAAGCTCAACATTCAGAAAACTAAGATCATGGCATCTGGTCCCATCACTTCATGGGAAATAGATGGGGAAACAGTGTCAGACTTTATTGGGGGGCTCCAAAATTAATTACTGCAGATGGTGACTGCAGCCATGAAATTAAAAGACGCCTACTCCTTGGAAGAAAAGTTATGACCAACCTAGATAGCATATCGAAAAGCAGAGACATTGCTTTGCTGACCAAGGTCTGTCTAGTCAAGGCTATGGTTTTTCCTGTGGTCACATATGGATGTGAAAGTTGGGCTGTAAAGAAGGCTGAGCTCTGAAGAATTGATGCTTTTGAACTGGGTGTTGGAGAGGACTCTTGAGAGTCCCTTGGACTGCAAGGAGATCCAACCAGTCCATTCTGAAGGAGATCAGCCCTGGGATTTCTTTGGAAGGAATGATGCTAAAGCTGAAACTCCAGTACTTTGGCCACCTCATGTGAAGAGTTGACTCATTGGAAAAGACTCTGATGCTGGGAGGGATTGGGGGCAGGAGGGGAAGGGGATGACCGAGGATGAGATGGCTGGATGGCATCACTGACTCGATGGACATGAGTCTGAGTGAACTCTGGGAGTTGGTGATGGACAGGGAGGCCTGGCGTGCTGTGATTCATGGGGTCGCAAAGAGTTGGACACGATTGAGCAACTGAACTAAACTGAACTAATTACAAAGTATGCTTCCCTGGTGGCTTAACAGGAAGGAATCTGCCTGCCAGTGCGGAAGTGTGGGTTCAATCCCTGCATCAGGAAGATCCCCTGGAGAAGGAAATGGCGACCCATTCCCATATTTTGGCCTGGGAAATCCCATGGACAAAGGAGCCTGGTGGTGTACAGTCCATACGGTTGCAAAGAGTCGGAAATGACTGAGTACAGGACACACTAAGCATGATATAAAGTACTTCAAGGCCCTCAAAATCTGCTGTATTCTCTCCAATTTCCATCTTATGCCACTCTATCACTGTCTGCATGCCAGCCCACTTTCTTCAGTTTCTTCAATGCACCATATTCTTTTCAACCTTGGGACTTTCACACATATTGTTTCTTCTCTCTGGAGTATTTTCCCAGGACCATACTCCCTCTGCATTGTGTATGAGCTTTCTTCTCTGACCTCTCAGACTGCGTGATATTCCTATAATTTAATCCTTCAACACATATTTCCTTTTCAAAGCATTCACCCATATTATTATTAAATTATTAATCCTCCACTTATACATTTAGTGTCTATATGCTCTTCCAGAATATATGCTCAACAAGGCAGGAACTATACTTTTCTTGTCCATCACTATGCTTCAACACCTTCTATGTCTTATGCAATAGGCCTTATCCAAGCTCCTGAGACTTCAGTATGATTTTTCATGGTATCCTGTCTACTAAAGCCCCTTCTCTCTACTATATCTCATGCAATGTTTCCACCTGGAATACCCTCTATACTATTCAAGGTGAAACTCAAATATCACCTTATCCTTGTAATATTTTACCCTACCACCAATAAAAAGAAATAATAAATTCCATTTTGCTGCCAAACAACTTTACACATAACTTATTACAAGTGACAAATTCTATTTCAGGTATTTCTATGGGCCCTACTTTCCTGTACAAGACTGTGAAATCCCTGAGTGTATTAATCATTGTTGAAGTCTTTCATTCTGTTCCTTAAATATCTGGTTTTCTCTTTCTGAGCATTTGGTTAAATTCCCCACCCTCTCAGAGGTTAACTGTGATCATGTCACTTGCTTCAAGCAATGGCAAACAGATGAACAAGATTTGCACCGCTTCCAGACAGATGCTTACAGAGGTAATACATGCTCTTTCCCTCTGCCATAGACTTACAATACTCCAGTATTGGCTATTATCCTGGCCTGAGTCTTAGAGTAAGGAATGGAGCATAGCCCCAAGACAAGCCACAGCAGACATGTAGCATGAGGAAGAAGTAAACTTTGCTTCAATTCACTGCAATTGGAAGGTTGTTTGTGCTATAATCTATACAATCTAGCTTATTCTGACAGTTCACTTTTTTACATCATTATATATCCAGGACTAGGTCCAAAGCTCAGTACATAGCGTTCAAAAATGTTTAATGAACTGACTTGAAATTGATCATGTATATACAGCATAGATTAATCACAGGCTTTACAACTGATTCCTCTTTTTCAGTTCTCAACACTGCCAGCAGTGGTGTTTAAGCAGATCCAACACTATACAGTCAGACTAAATTAATTTATCTAAAAAGAAAGACATTTAGTTCAATTTGTATTGATTAGTCAGTGATCTCTTTACTTATTTTCAACCCTTGATGTGCATTAGAATAACTCTACAGTGAACTTTCAAAACAGAGATGTTTTAGTTCCATCCTCAGAGTCTGAATTGGGACATCTGGACAGAGGGCTAGCCCTCTAAATTGAGAAAAAACCTCCACAGGTGATTCTTATGCACATAATGATTGAACCATGGTTGTTATCTTTTGTTTAAAATCTGTCTGAACATAATGCAGACTTGACTTTTTCCCCATATTTCTTTAATAGCAGAAAAAGATTACATAAGAGAACACAAAAAATAGATGAAAGAGAAAGAGTGGTGGAAAAAACCTTGGCCGAAACTTCTAGTTAAAAATTCTAGTTTATATATCAGCTGCACAACATTTTCTCTTAGTTCATTTCCAAACTTCCCTTTAAAATCCCTTTGAGTATTTTAAATTACACAATTTTTATTAGAAAATAAAATTTTTTAAATCTCTTAAACCAAAATATCAGATGTTGGAAAGGATATGGAGCAACTGGAGTTCTCAGTTAGCAGTTACAACTGTTAGTAGTCTTGTAAATCAATACAGTCACTTTGTAAAATGATTTGGTAGTATTTACAAAGCTGAATATATGACAGTTCAATGACTTGATAATTACAGTCATGGATATACAACAAAAATAACTACATTTATACTTTCAAAAAGACATGTTCTATAATGTTCATAGCAATACTGTTAATAATAGCCAGATACTGAAAACTATCCTAATGTCCCTCAAGAACGGATAACGAATAAATCATAGTATATTCACTCAAAGGAACACAGTAAGGGAATAAAATCTGCACTCACATACAACAATATAAATGAAACTCACAAACCCTATTGAGTAAGAAAAGTCAAATATACACAAAAAAAACATTCTATAAGGTTGCTTTTAGTCAACAAAGACTTCTAGGATAATGCCTAGGGAAAAGCACAAGAGAAACTTTTCAGATAGCAGTAGAATTCTGTTTCTTGATCTGAATACTATTTACTTGGATGTGTTTAACTTGTGAAAATTCACTGATTATTTATGATGATTCACTTACATGCAATTTTCTGTATTTAAACTATATTTAATTTTTAAATTATTTTTAAATCCCACAATTAACAAAACTTAAAAGATAGCTCTAAAGGTAAAACTGACAGTGTGTTGGGGATGAGACCCATACCAAGAAGAGGCAGAAGAAAAAAAGGAAAATAAGAACAGAAAAAGAGAAAAATCTATAAGTCCTAGATCTATTATCTCCCTGATTCATTCTCAAGTGATTCAGAATTACTCATTTAACATTCATCATTTAGCGTTCACCTCTTACACCACTTGTAAGAGGTATTCTCTGACACTCAGCGCTCTCACAAGACTGAATTAAGTCGTCTTCTTTCCTGTTTCTGTAACACTTAAATCATACCTCCTTTAATAAACTTATAACATTGATTTTTAATCATATACTTATGTATCTGTTATCTTCACTAGACTACAAACATTTTAAAAGCAATCACTATGTTTTACTCATTTTTGTAACCTTAGAGTCTAAAAATATTAGAGACTATTCTAAACATATTAAAGTATTATTAATGATCTTTTGGAGGTTGTGTACTAGTAAGTGGTATTTATTCTCTATATTTGATATATTTGCAAGTGTTTAACAAGTTATTTAAAAGTTTATTATTTAAAAAAACCTATTGACCTGAATTTATTGCATTTCCCTTATTGAATATCATATCATTGAGGATAGAAAGACAATCTTAACTATGGCAGGCCCCCATCTATGTGAAAATAGAATACCTTATCAATAATTTTTCTTTTGGTTATCTTCTAAAAGAGAAAAAAACTATTAAGATAGTACTTCTGGATTAATTTTTTTAACTCTATATTCCTTTCTCCCTCCCAAATAAAGGAAACTTTCTCACCTTGAAGAATGATGCAAGCGTAAGAAGGCCTGCAATCTTCACTCACAAGGAGTAGCCAATAAAGCCACCTAATAAAAATCTATTGAGACTATAAAGTCAGAAGACCAGTCAGAAAGGATTAGAGCCTCAAAGAATGCTTGCACAGAAGTCATAGTATATCTAGTTTCAGTTTAAAGACTTTTCCAGCAGTGGAACTTTCCAGCTGTTTTAGCATTGTCCTAAGATCTCACAAAATGATCTAAATAATAACATTCAATTCTAAAAGCTAGATGGCGAAAAATTTTAAATTAAGTCAAAAATTAAATTTTTTAAATAAGTCAAATTTTAGGAGACTTCCCTGGAAATCCAGTGCTTACGAATTTGCCTTGCAATGCAGGTGATTTGGGTTTGATCCCTGGTCAAACTAAGATTCCACATGCCTCAGAGCAATTAAGTGCAACTACTGGGCCCACGCTCCACAACTAGGGACTACATGCACCACAACAAAACATCCCACATGGTGCAATAAAGATCCCACCTGCCACAACTAAGACCCGAAGAAACCAAATAAATAGAAGTCAAATTTTAAAACTCATATGTCATAAGAATAAATACCAAAAGTGTATACCTGTGTAAAGATATTATTACTCCTTCATTTAATCATATTATGTATGTGGCCTAATATTATTTATATTACTTATTATTGCATTACATTATTTCATAGACACATTTGAAAACTTTTAGTACTTTTTTTTAAGAATAAGAAGAAACTTTCAAAAGTGTGAAAGGATTTTGAGGAGTATTACTGTAAAAGCCTAAGTTGCCTTGAACAGACTATTAACAGAAATCTGTATTTGAGAATGCTGCCAGCATTATCCCACCAGCCACCATGCAATAAGGAAGACCAGCAGCCACACAGGAGAATATTTAGAGGTGTCTTCTGACAACCGCAGCTGAGGTCCCCGCATGAACTATTTTCAATATGAAGGAGAATAAGAAAGCTTTCTTATGATTCCTGAGTTTTCAAGTTACTCACAGTTTTCCCACAGATCTCAGACATCACAGAGCAAAGATAAGCCATTTCTGTCGTGCCCATTCCAAATTCTTAATTCATGGAATTTGTGAGTATAATAAATTGTTTGTCATTTTTCTCCACTAAGTTTGGGGCGGTGAGTTATTCAGCAATAATAACTGGGACAGATCACATCAGTGAAAGTTGCAATGGGATCGAAAGTGATACTCAAAGACCTAGGACAAGAAGACATCTCAGTGAAGGTCACCCAGGAAATAGGACAGCATGTGGACCAGACACTTCTTGCCTGGTGCTGTGATGTCATTTGCATAAGCTATAACCAGAGGGCATCTCCACGAAATAAGAGGGAAAGTTCTTGAAAGAAAAAACAGTCTTGATAGAAATGTGAATTTTTTATTCTTTTTATTTCTCTTCACTTTTTATTTTGTCTTAGGGTATAGCCAATTAACAACGTTGTCACAGTTTCATGTGAATAGCAAAGGGACTCAGACATACATATACATGTATCCATCCTCCCCCAAACTCCCCTTCCATCTGGGCTGCCACATAGCATTGAGCAGAGTTCCATGTGCTATACAATAGGACTTTGGTTATCCATTTTATATAGAGCAGTATGTACATGTCTAATTCAACTACCCTATCCCTTTTCCATTAAAAAAAATGTGAATTTTGAACTGAATATAAATCTTTAATATAAATTAACTAAATGTTTATTTAAAATACTCTCTGTGTTCTACACCAGGAATGACTGAGTTACCTGCAAGTGGCAAGATCGAGAATCTCCCACTGTTGGTGAAAATGGGAATTCCAGAGCAAAATTGAGCTCAGTTATAAAATAAAATTTTGAAAACTTGCATTTATGAATTCTTGAGTTGTGCTAGTAAATTTTAAAACCCTCACACAGAGGAATCAACCTGCCTGACTTCAGGCTCTACTACAAAGCCACAGTCATCAAGACAGTATGGTACTGGCACAAACCAGAAATATAGATCAATGGAACAAAATAGAAAGCCCAAAGATAAATCCATACACCTAGGGATGAAAGTGAAAGAGGAGAGTGAAAAAGTTGACTTAAAGCTCAGCATTCAGAAAACGAAGATCATGGCATCCAGTCCCATCACTTCATGGGAAATAGATGGGGAAACAGTGGAAACAGTGTCAGACTTTATTTTTTGGGACTCCAAAATCACTGCAGATGGTGATTGCAGCCATGAAATTAGAAGACGCTTACTCCTTGGAAGAAAAGTTATGACCAACCTAGATAGCATATTCAAAGGCAGAGACATTACTTTGTTGACTAAGGTCCATCTAGTCAAGGCTATGGTTTTTCCAGTGGTCATGTATGGATGTGAGAGTTGGACTGTGAAGAAGGCTGAGAGCTGAAGAATTGATGCTTTTGAACTGTGGTGTTGGAGAAGACTCTGGAGAGTCCCTGGGACTGCAAGGAGATCCAACCAGTCCATTCTGAAGGAGATCAGCCCTGGGATTTCTTTGGAAGGAATGATGCTGAAGCTGAAACTCCAGTACTTTGGCCACCTCATGCGAAGAGTTGACTCATTGGAAAAGACTCTGATGCTGGGAGGGATTGGGGGCAGGAGGAGAAGGGGACGACCAAGGATGAGATGGCTGGATGGCATCACGAACTCGATGGACGTGAGTCTGAGTGAACTCCGAGAGATGGTAATGAACAGGGAAGCCTGGCGTGCTGCGATTCACGGGGTTGCAAAGAGTAGGACACGAGTGAGCGACTGAACTGAACTGATGGACACCTTATCTTTGACAAAGGAGGCAAGAATATACAATGGATTAAAGACAATCTCTTTAACAAGTGGTGCTGGGAAAACTGGTCAACCACTTGTAAAAGAATGAAACTAGAACACTTTCTAACACCATGCACAAAAATTAATTCAAAATGGATTAAAGATCTAAACGTAAGACCAGAAACTATAAAACTCCTAGAGGAGAACATAGGCAAAACACTCTCTGGCATAAATCACAGCAGGATCCTCTATGACCCACCTCCCAGAATATTGGAAATAAAAGCAAAAATAAACAAATGGGACCTAATTAAAATTAAAAGTTTCTGCACAACAAAGGAAACTATAAGCAAGGTGAAAAGACAGCCTTTAGAATGGGAGAAAATAATAGCAAATGAAGCAACTGAAAAGAATTAATCTCAAAACTATACAAGCAACTCCTGCAGTTCAATTCCAGAAAAACAAATGACCCAAGCAAAAAATGGGCCAAAGAACTAAATAGACATTTCTCCAAAGACATACAAATGGCTAACAAACACATGAAAAGATGCTCAATACCACTCATTATCAGAGAAATGCAAATCAAAACCACAATAAGGTACCATTTCACACCAGTCAGAATGGCTGCGATCCAAAAGTCTATGAGCAATAAATGCTGGAGAGGGTGTGGAGAAAAGGGAACCCTCTTACACTGCTGGTGGGAATGCAAACTAGTACAGCCACCATGGAGAACAGTGTGGAGATTCCTTTAAAAACTGGAAATAGAACTGCCTTATGACCCAGCAATCCCACTGCTGAGCATACACATTGAGGAAGCCAGAATTGAAAGAGACACATGTACCCCAATGTTCATTGCAGCACTGTTTATAATAGCCAGGACATGGAAGCAACCTAGATGTCCATCAGCAGATGAATGGAAAAGAAAGCTGTGGTATATATACACAATGGAGTATTACTCAGCTATTAAAAAGAATACATTTGAATCAGTTCTAATGAGGTGGATAAAACTGGAGCCTATGAAGTAAGCCAGAAAGAAAAACACCAATATAGTATACTAATGCATATATGTGGAATTTAGAAAGATGGTAATGATAATCCTGTTATGCGAGACAGCAAAAGAGACACAGATTTACAGAACAGTCTTTTGGACTCTGTGGGAGAGAGCAAGGGTGGGAAGATTTGGGAGAATGGCATTGAAACATGTATATTATCATACATGAAACAAATCATCAGTCCAGGTTCGATGCATGATACAGGATGCTTGGGACTGGTGTGCTGGGATGACCCAGAGGGACGGTATGGGGGAGGTGGGAGTGGGGTTCAGGATGGGGAACACGAGTACACCCGTGGTGGATTTATGTTGATGTATGGCAAAACCAATGCAATTTTGTAAAGTAATTAGCCTCCAATTAAAATAAATAAATTTATATTAAAAATAAATAAATAAAACCCTCACAATTATTTATTTAAGTATCTATTGACAATAAACCTTTCAGACAACTGCGATCATGACTGTACTGCCCACTGTTATATATCCAGCTCCAAGCACAAGATTTATTATATAATAGAAACTCAATAGATATGTGTTGAGTGAATGAATGAATAGAAATACATGCCAATGGACAACCACAGGGATCAATGACCATGGTAAAATTCTATCACCAAGCAATGCACAATTTTAGCAAGTATAAATCTGCTGTTCACAATAAGAACATTATTTTCTGCAAATTAATGTAATCTCAGTTCTGAACTCCCCAGCTACTGGACTATCAAGAATATTGTCCTGGTCATTCCCAGGGCTTTCTCCCTCTTCCAGCGTCACACTGGCTTATCTGGGTCTTGAAAGCAGGAGCAGGGCTTCTGGTCCTGAACCATCATGATGGCCATTGCCTTTCTCAGAGTCCAAGCTCTTGAAATCTGTCAGCTTTTTGATGTCTCTGTACCTCACTGTGGAGAAGGCAGTGGCACCCCACTCCAGTACTCTTGCCTGGAAAAAGCCCATGGACAGAGGGGCCTGGTGGGCTGCAGTCCATGGGGTTGCTAGGAGTCAGACATGACCGAGCGATTTCACTTTCATTTTTCACTTTCATGCATTGGAGAAGGAAATGGCAACCCCCTCCATTGTTCTTGCCTGGAGAATCCCAGGGACGGAGGAGCCTGGTGGGCTGCCGTCTATGGGGTTGCACAGAGTCGGACACGACTGAGGCGACTTAGCAGGACCTCACTGTAAGCATGAGAATCTTAGGTGAAGCTGGACTGTGATGCCATTTCCCTGAATGCACTGTACAAACACTCCTGTCTGAATGCTGCCATTGCGATGAAACTAAACAAACTACTGGTCCTTTGACAAGGATCCTCAGGGGACTCCTCAGGGGAATGAGTTACAGAGGTTGAAATGTAAGTAACTGAAGGCATCATGCTGGAAGCTTGGAGGGTCCAGACTACTTTTCCAAGATGCTCAGTACTAATTACCACAATACTTCTCAATTGAGGGCAAAATATCCAGCACTTGCAGTAAAGGCAAAATTATCCTAATGACTACATAAATCCTCCCACAACAGCCTCATTACATCGTAGGTCAATTTTCTAGAGATAATAAGTACACTCTGGAAAACCACTGTACAATCCCCACGCAGGAACGAATACTCATCCTTTACCAGCTACCTTGATACATAAAGGGATACACCACCAACCAGGCGTGTCACAGTGACCAGGACAGCTTGTCTCAGGTCCTCATTTTGGTGATGCTGAATCAAGTAGGACCTGTGATTTAGCACGTGTTAGGGAACACACACTTCATGTTCCACTAATTAGGAACAGAGCTATCAGGTATATCTGTTAGCAGAGTTCACTCCACAGGCCATACAGAGACCTAATTTAAGATACAATCTTTATCAAATGATAAGCAATTTAAATGAAATGGTTATGACTTTTATTATTAAAAATATTATGAATGTGAAATAATATCAGGTTCCATAAATATTTCATATAAATTATTCTTTGTGGTTGTTTAACTGTAGTAAATATAACTAGCACACTTTCTGCTCCATCATCACCTGTAACTAAAACTTACAGATATGAGAAACAAAATTTTTAATAAAAATCAAACAGGAATCAGAAGAACCTCCCCAGGTTTACTGTCCTGGATTTATCTGATATCTGCATAAGACTAAACATCACTACAGAAAGAGGAAAATTCAGTTGCTTTTACATATAAAATTGACCACATTTTTTTCACTATTATCCATTTACTTGACTCATGTATTTACTCTAGAAGCTGTCCTTTGAATACATAAAAACTGTATTTAAACAAAAATTTCATCTTAGTTTAAGGAAGATTAACATGACTTTCCTCTAGTATCTTCTTATTTTCTGGTCTCAATAAGATGTTTTTAATGTATTTCAAAATAGATCACATTAATCCTAATAAAATCCTTAAACTGATTTTTTAATTGACTAATAAATAAATGAATAAATGAGGAGTGCCCAATAGCCAATATCCATAATAAAGGAACAAGCCTGATGCAGTGTTAACAGCCTGGGACCGAGGGGGGAAAGGGTGAAAAAGAACATCTCATTAAATAAACATGAATAACTATTACACTATCAACACTATTTCCACTGTCACATGCATCCACATACTGAGTCTTTGCATTATAAGCTATGTAACTGCACTGTATTTCCAGGACTGAAAGGTTAAAATCATAATTTATGTGGGCAATGGACAACTAACAAACTTCAAACTTTTGCTTCGTGATCCCAAGGGTTTCTGCTATTAAAGCAAATTTCTCTGAATGCTAGTGGGAGTAAGGGGACACATTCATGATCCTCTTACATTCCTGTATATCTGGCAAGTAAGGCACTGACTACTGTGTTACACACTTATCTTCCCCCAAATATTTCCAGAACTATAGACATAGTGTCTCTCTGAAGCAAAGGGAAATATGCTTATTGTCTATTATAAAACACATAGATTCCTTAAGTTGAAAGCCCTTCTCCTAAAACACGACCACTGTACATACAGGCACCACCTGTAATTCTTGGCATCATCACGTGGGAACTGGGGCTCCAAAACTGTTGATTGATACTCTAGCTATTGCTATTGCTGTTAGCAATAAATTGTCCTTTGCCTCTGACTCAGGAGTCTCATGTCTTCCACCAACATCCATGAGATTGTGTGGCAGACTAACTTAATAGCTATGAATAGTGTAAAACCAGACTCTCTGCAGATGCTGAAAATGAGATGTCCAAGAATAAAAGGAAATAGTCTTTGTACATTTTTCATAAAATACCGCTAAAGATCCAAGTGTAGCTGTGTATGTTTTACTATACTCACTCTATTACCCTGGGATTCTTCCTTGTCTCAGGGAGATTGATGAGTTAGTGAACGGCAGCTACTGCCTTTAAGTTTCAAAACCCAACACCTCATTTTCAGGGTCCTGAGTTTCTGAGGTCACAAAATCTGAGCCCTTAAAAATATAAAATGTATGTTTTAAATAATAGATTGGAAAGAATGACGGGAAAGGCATATCATATCACCATACTAGACAAAGCTTCCCTTTGACAGTGGAGATGTGGGGCAAGGGGAAGAAGGAAAGGGACAGTGAAAGCAAGAAAGCTATTTGCTTGTGATTCCCTAAGGAAGAGTCCTGAGAGGTTGGGGACTGGGAAGCAGAGAAATCATGGAATCTGAAAGGAGAAAAGTTATCGTCCTTCATTTTCACTTTAAACAGAGAGGAACTTGACAACTGTGTCCTCTGTCTGCAGCACAGTAGGAGCCTAGTAGACAGAACACCTTTCGGATTTGCCTGGGTGTGTGGGGGTGAGATGGTGGGGGTTGCTCAGTCACGTCTGACTCTCTGCGACTCCGTGGACAGTAGCCTGCCAGGCTCCTCTGCCCATGGGATTCTCCAGGCAAGAATACTGGAGTGGGTTGTCATTTCCTACTCCAGAGGATCTTCCTGACCAGGGATCAAACCCATGACCACATCTCCTGCATTGGCAGGCAGATTCTTTTTTTTTTTTTTTTTGACTTTTTTTTAAATTTAATTAAATTTATTTATTTTTTTAATTACAATACTGTATTTGTTTTGCCATACATTGACACGAATCAGCCATAGGTGAACACAATCTGCCAATGCCGAAGCCCCCTCCCACCTCCCACCCCACATCCTCTACTTGAATCATCCTGTGCATCAGCCCCATGCATCCTGCATCCTACATTGAACATAGATTGGCGCTTCGTTTCTTACCACCAGCGCCACCTGGGAAGTCCTTGGGATTTGCCTAAGTGGAGAGATTTTCCCTTTGTCACTACAGTCCAGGAACAGAGCCAGAGGTTTTACATGCAAGGCAGGGTACAGAGGCCATGTGACTGAGACGGTAGAATGCAGTAGTGACACACGTGGACCAATTACTGAGAGTGGAAAAAATAACACACGTCTCAGCCAGTGTCACCGTGGATGGTTGACAATAACCAAGAATGGGAAGTTTTCCCAAAGCCCTCATAAGTCCTCGGGAACTTAGATACAATATGAGGTAAATGTGTAGGAGAACAGGTACCCATAAAATGACTGAACTAATAGTTAATCTCTACCAGCAGGCAGAATAAGGATTTACAAAATCGCTATGAAAAAATTAGTGCTTTTTATTTGTATGTTCATTTTATACATTGTTTGTGGCCTGAAATCAGCACTTGCTAAACCTGTATTCCTAAAACAATACATCTTAAGAATGTATTATTATGTCCCTCATTTTTTAAAAAAGTTTGGCAGAAACCAATACAAATTCATAAAGCAATTATCGTTCAATTAAAAAAATAAATTTAAAAAAAATAAAGAAAAACTGTGTCTTCTTTTGTGTTCTTAGCCAGAGTCTCCAGAATTTCCAACTTATGGTTTCCCAGAACTTCAGTGAGACTGAAACCATGATGCAGTCCACCTGACATTATTTCTACAGCAAAGGGATTTTTAAATTCTACCTCCAGCTAAGCAACTGGGAATCATATAGATAATAGAAACTCTTTCCAGCCTCAACCTTCCTTCCTCTGACTATTATTATTGATACTTTGTAGACACAGAGAATTGGCAATTTCAACTCAATCCACATTTCCTCAGCATAATTAAGAAGGCAAATGAAACTGTATTCATAAGAGTTTCAATCTCACATGTAAAATGTATATCTATATTGTATTATTCAGAGCCTGGAGAACTTGAAAATCCTACATATTTTTCAAATCTCTCTGCATTTTTTCAAAATTATATCTTACGGGGTCTATTTTTATTGAAAACAGGCAATGAAACATGTATACTTTCCTGTAAGAAACGAAACGCTAATCTATGTTCAATGTAGGATGCAGGAGGCATGGGGCTGATGCACAGGATGATTCAAGTAGAGGATGGGGGGTGGGAGGTGGGAGGGGATTCGGCATTGGGAGATTGTGTTCACCTATGGCTGATTCGTGTCAATGTATGGCAAAACAAATACAGTATTGTAATTAAAAAAATAAATAAATTTAATTAAAAAAAAAAAAACAGGAATGTTAAATGAAATTAAAAACTAAATAAATTTGTAGTCTTCTCTAAAGCTTTTTCTTCTAGAAACATTTAATCAGTTTTTATAACAGTAAAGCAACAATTCCAAAGGTTAAATTGTTTAAAAGTTTCAACCAAGCCGAGACATGCTAAAGAGGTTACTTATTTAGCTATGTCCATAGAGGAACTTCTCTGGTGGCTCAGACTATTGTCTGAGTCCACCTGCAACATAGGAGATCCAGGTTTGATCCCTACATCGAGAAGATTCCCCTGGAGAAGGGAATGACAACCCATTCCAGTATTCTTGCCTGGAAAATTCCACAGACAGAAGAGCCTGGAGAAAGCTGTTAGTGTCCATGGGGTCATGGACTTAACAGAATGACTTTCACTTTTACCTTCTTCCATAAAGGAACTCAAGATGACAAAAGCAAAGGAGAGAAAAGTTAGATGATTTAACAAGGGTGTTTGACAGAAAGCAGTCACCAGTACTGAAGGACTTCTCCAACACAGAAGAAACAGATTTGATCCCTGGGTTTGGAAGATCCCCTGAAGGAGGAAATGGCAACCCAGTTCAGTACTCTTGCCTGGGAAATACCATACAGAGAAACCTGGGGGCTGCAGTCCAGGGAGTCACAAAGAGTAGGATACAATGGAGTTACTGAGCAAACAAGCCACCAACCCCAAGTAGAAGCTATGTTTGAGAGACAAAAATAGAGAATGAAACTGTATTTCCCCAGTGTAAACCTTCCACAGACCAACCTGTCCATGAGCCTCTCATTTAGTATCTATGATATTCCTGCATCATACTGACGTTATAACTCTTCATGACATGTTCCCTAACTTATGACCCACCCCCCGACTCTAACTTGCTTTTCATGCATATGTAAACCGTAATCTCTTAGGATCTAATCCAAATACGTTTCTCTCTTTGTCACACACACACACACACACACACACACACACACACACCTCTAAGCCCTGATACACATACCTCTAAGCCCTGATACACATGTACACACACACATGCGCTTAAGCCCTAATTGATATCTCCCCACTGAGAAACCCAAAAGACCTCTACAGTTCTTATTGCCAGGCCAGAAACACTTTTTGATCCTCCAATATGTCACTTATGACTGGCCTGTCCAATGGACTTCAATGTTATTGAAGGATTGGAAATGTGATTAAATATGTTTCTTATTTCCAAAAGAGCCAAGCACTTGATGAATTGAAGCAATTCTAAAAAGCTTCCAGAGCATAAAAATTAAATTATTTGACTCTGCCAGGACAGTATCTTGCAATATTCTGCAAAAAAAAAAAAGACACCAGATAATAACCCTAGTTTAAGTTGTTGACTGTGGGAATTTTATACAGTAGCTAACCCATAGATACCAACTGCAACTTTTTGTTTACAGTTTTTGCACCCTGATCTCCAAGTTTTTCACTATGAGAAGTAAAGCAAAACTAAATTTAGCTCTTCTTGAAGCCCTCTGTAAATGAGTAAAGTGGAAATGAACCAGAAACAAATGTATAATATTTCTGTCAAATCAGACATGACTTTAAAAGTTTGAGACAAGATGCCTTGGGGGGGTGGGGGGAGCATCACCCTGAGTATACTTTCCAGAAACTTTTACAAGATATCTTGATAGCACAAAGCCATGTAGATTTACCCATCAGTCCCTGACAAACAATACATAAATATAACCTGTAATATCTTTCTTCGTTAGGTTCCAAGATACATTGCTCCTTCAGTAAATATACGTCCTTCCCTTCTAATCTAATCTCCAATTTTTTTCCCAGTTGTCCATTTCTTTTACTTAGCATCATGACATTTTAGTAAGCAGCTTTACAGAACAAATAAAAGTTTTTTGAAAGCCAAAGATTTTTTTCTTGCTTCATAATTTTATTTCAGTTGGAGTTCCACACAAAAAACTATGCACAAAGCTTAAATCAATAACCTAACCTTATTCTGACTCCAGTTTTCAGGTTAAGGGGGAAAAAACTTATTTGTTCCCTAATGTTTAAAAAAAGTATCAATTACAGCCCTTAAAAAGAATAAATTTGACTCAATTCTAATGAGATGGATGAAATTGGAGCCGATTATACAGAGTGAAGTAAGCCAGAAAGAAAAACACCAATACAGTATACTGACACATACATATGGAATTTAGAAAGATAGTAATGATGACCCTCTATGTGAGACAACAAAAGAGACACAGAGGTATAGAACGGACTTTTTGGCCTCTGAGGGAGAGGGAGAGGGTGGGATGATTTGGGAGAATGGCATTGAAACATGTATACTATCTTGTAAGAAACAAGCGCCAGTCTCGTTCAATACAGGATACAGGATGCATGGGGCTGGGGCACGGGATGATCCAGGGAGATGATGTGGGGTGGGAGGTGGGAGGGGGCTTCGGCACTGGGAGATCGTGGACACCTGTGGCTGATTCATGTCAATGTATGACAAAACAAATACAGTATTGTAATGTAGAATAAAGTATTAAAAAATAATAATAAAGTATCAATTGCAATAAAAATAATTATTTATTTTCCCTGAAAATTATGTTAAAATTTATTCTCATCTTGGGAAAACACTTTTAGTGCAAACATGTTATTGAAACAACAACAAATGCTAACCCTACAATGATGGTGATGATTACACAGCATGTCAAGGACCAGGTTTCATATTCAAATTCCTCTATATACTAGCTATGTAACCCTCAGCTAGTTACTTCCATTCTGAGTCCCAGTTTCTTTATCTTTTAAAATGCTTCTATAAGGTTTAAATAAAATCGTATATGTGAAGCTCCTAATACAGAATCAATGAATGCTAGTTTCCTTTAGTATGAGGCAGAGATTTCTAGCAGTCATATGTTCCAATTGTCATGTTTTACTCAAGTGAGGGGTTATTTTTATCACATAACAAGAAGACTGTAGGCAGTACTTGAGGAAGGCATCCAAGACCCAGGCTCCTTGTAGATCTAGCCACTTAGGCAAATGGCTTAATCTTTATGGTGACAAGACGGCTGCTCTACTTCCAGACAACAATTAGAATTCATGTTAGTACAGCATACCTTTTCCCAAACGCTTACTTTTAATCTTTCTGTGTCTTAATATTTAAAGTGGATTTGTCTTGTAGACAATATTGTTGGATCAGTTCTTTCGAATTTGTACCCAGAAGTAGGACTGCTGGATCATAAGATAATTCTATTTTCAGTTTTTGAGGAACCTCCATACTCTTTACCATAGCAGCTACACCAACTTAGATTCACACCCACAATGCACAAGTGTTCCAGTTTCTTCAAATCCTTGTCATCACTTACCTTTATTTATTTTTACTTTGTTTCTTTTTATATAATAGCCTTCAGACAAGCGTGAGGAGATATTCCAGTATGTTTTTGTCTTGCATTCCCTCATGATTCGTGATGTTGAGTATCTCTGCATATATCTGTTGGCCAGTTCTATATCTTCTTTGGGGAAAATGTCTATTCAATTCCTTTGCTCACTTTCTAATCAGCTTATTTGTAGGGTTTTGTCTGTTTGTTGCTACTGAGTTACAGAAGTTCCTCGTATATTTGGGCATTAACTTCTCCTCAGATATTTTGTCCTGTTCCTTAGTTTGCCTTTTTATTTTGTTGATTGTTTCCTTCAGAAATCCTATGCAAAAGGATTTTGGTTTGATATAGTATCACATTATTTTTATTTTAATTATTTGTGATTTTGATGTCATAGCCAAGAAATCTTTTTTAATTTTTTATATAAATTGATTTATTTTAATTGGAAGCTAATTACTTTACGATACTGTATTGGTTTTGCCATACATCGACATGAATCAGCCATGGGTGTACATGTGTTCCCCATTCTGAACCCCCTCCTGCCTCCCTCCCCATACCATCCCTCTAGGTCATCCCAGTGCACCAGCCTCGAGCACCCTATATCATGCATCGAACCTGGACTGGTGATCCGTTTCACATATGATAATTTACATGTTTCAATGCCATTCTCCCAAATGTTCCCACCCTCACCCTCTCCTATGGAGTCCAAAAGACTGTTCTATTCATCTGTGTCTCTTTTGCTGTCTCGCATACAGGGTATCGTTACCATCTTTCTTAATTCCATATATATGCGTTAGTATACTGTATTGGTATTTTTCTTTCTGGCTTACTTCACTCTGATAATAGGCTCCAGTTTCATCCACCTCATTAGAACTGATTCAAATGTATTCTTTTTAATACTGAGTAATACTCCAGAATCACCACAGATGGTGATTGCAGTCATGAAATTAAAAGGCACTTACTCCTTGGAAGAAAAGTTATGACCACCTTAGATAGCATATTCAAAAGCAGAGACATTACTTTGCCGACTAAGGTCTATCTAGTCAGTGCTATGGTTTTTCCAGTGGTCATGTATGGATGTGAGAATTGGACTGTGAAGAAGGCTGAGCATCGAAGAATTGATGCTTTTGAACTGTGGTGTTGGAGAAGACTCTTGAGAGTCCCTTGGACTGCAAGGAGATCCAACCAATCCATTCTGAAGGAGATCAGCCCTGGGACTTCTTTGGAAGGACTGATGCTAAAGCTGAAACTCCAGTACTTTGGCAACCTCATGCGAAGAGTTGACTCATTGGAAAAGACTCTGATGCTGGGAGGGATTGGGAGCAGGAGAAGAAGGGGACGACAGAGGATGAGATGGCTGGATGGCATCACTGACTTGATGAACACGAGTCTGAGTGAACTCCGGGAGTTGGTGATGGACGGGGAGGCCTGGTGTGCTGCAATTCATGGGGTCGCAAAGAGTTGGACACGACTGAGCGACTGAACTGAACTGAATACTCCATTGTGTATATGTACCACAGCTTTCTTATCCATTCGTCTGCTGATGGACATCTAGGTTGTTTCCATGTCCTGGCTATTATAAACAGTGCTGTGATGAACATTGGGGTACACGTGTCTCTTTCAATTCTGGTTTCCTCAGTGTGTATGCCCAGCAGTGGGATTGCTGGGTCATATGGCAGTTCTATTTGCAGTTTTTTAAGGAATCTCCACACTCTTCTCCATAGTGGCTGTACTAGTTTGCATTCCCACCGACAGTGTAAGAGGGTTCCCTTTTCTCCACACCCTCTCCAGCTTTAATTGCTTGTAGACTTTTGGATCGCAGCCATTCTGACTGGTGTGAAATGGTACCTTATTGTGGTTTTGATCTGCATTTCTCTGATAATGAGTGATGTTGAGCATCTTCTCATGTGTTTGTTAGCCATCGGTATGTCTTCTTTTTCTAAGGCCAGTGTTACACAAAGTTTGTCTCCTATGTTTTCTTCTAAGGGTTTCCCAGGTGGCACTAGTAAGAAAACCTGCCTGCCAATGCAGGAGACATAAAAGATGTGAGTTCGATCCCTAGGTCCGGAAGACCCCCTGGAAGAGAGTACGGCAGTCTACTCCAGTATTTTTGCCTGGAGAATCCCATGGACAGAGGAGCCAGGTGGGCTACGGTCCATAGGGTTGCAAAGAGTCAGACATGACTGAAGTGACTTAACACACACACGCCCACAAGAACTTCATAATTTCAGGTCTTATACTGAAATCTCTAATCCATTCTGATTTTTTTTATAGTGTAAGGGAAGGGTCCAACTTTATTCTTTTAAAGATGGATATACAATTCTCTCAGCACCACTGCATGTTCTTGTCACTCTTGTCAAGAGTCAGTTCACCATGGATTTATTTCTGGGCTCTCCATTCTGTTCTATTGGTCTCTATGTTGTCTTTATGCCAGTATCTTACTGTTTCAGTTACTCAGTTACTGTAGGTTTGTAATATATTTTAAAACGAGAAAGTGTAATGCCTCCAGCTTTGATCTTAAGACTGCTTTGGCTATTCAAGGTAATTTGTGATACCATATGAGTTTTAAGACTGTATTTTCTATTTTGATAAAAATATATATATAATTAGGATTTTGATGAGGATTACATTGAATTTGTAGTCACTTTGAACAGTATAGATATTTTAATCATATTAAGTCTTTCAATTTGTGAACACAGGATGCCTTTCCACTTACTTGCATCTTTTATTTTATTTAGCAGTGTTTTGTAGTTTTCAGTGCATACATCTTTCACCTCCTTGGATAAGGTAATTTCTAAGTATTTTATAAGTTTAGACATCCCTGCTTTATTTTGGTTACCATTTGCATGAAATATCTTTTCCATCATTTTACTGTCAGCCTTCTGTTGTTGTTCAGTAGCTGAGTCAGGCCTAACGCTTCATGACTCCATGGACTACAGCATGCTAGGTTCCCCTGTCCTTCACTATCTCCCAGAGTTTGCTTAGATTCAAATCCATTGAGTTGGTGATGCTATCTAATCATCTCATCCTCTCCTGCCTCTTCTCTTTTTGCCTTCAATCTTTCACAGCATTAGGTTTTTTCCAATGAGTCAGTTCTTCGAATCAGGTGGTCAAGGTACTGGAGCTTCAGCTTCAGCATCAGCATCAGTCCTTCCAATGAATATTCAGGGTTGATTTCCTTTAAGATTGACTGGTTTCATCTCCTTGCTGTCCAAAGGACTCTCTGGAGTCTTCTCTAGCATCACAATTTGAAAGCACACATTCTTCAGTGCTCAGCCTTTTTACGACCCAGCTGCCACACCTGTACATGACTACTTGAAAAACCATAGCTTTGACTATAGGGGCTTTTGTCAGCAAAGTAATGTCTCAGCCTATATGTATCCTTAAATCTACCGTGAGTCTCTTTAGGCAACATATAATTGGATCTTGGGTTGTTGTTTTTGCTTTTTTTTTTAATTCAAGAGCTACTCTGTCTTTTGAATGAAAAGTGTTTGTTTCTCTCCCCCAAAAAAATGTACATGTTGAAATCCTAACCTCTAAAGGTATCAGTAGCTGGAGACTGGGGAAAGTGATTAGGTCATGAGGCTGGAGTCCTCATGAATAGAATTAGTTCGCTTATAAAAGAGATTCTGCAGAGTTTCCTACCCCATATAATACAATGAGAAGTCTATACTAAAGAAGAAAGCTTTTACCAGAACATGCTGTCACTCTGCTCTTGGACTTCTAGCACGCAGAACTGTAAGAAATTACTGAGTTGTTGTAAGCTACCCAGTCTAGCATTTTGTTATAGCAGCCTTAAAGGTCTAAGCTTTGTCACAGAGTTTTTCAAATTCTAGTTAGGTAATCCATATATTTCCATTTCTTTAGGGAAAGTTCCTGGAAATTTATTTTCTTTATGTCATGTTTTCCTGATTCTTCATGTTCTGTGATTTTTGTGTTGATATCTATGCATTTTAGGGCTTCCCAGGTGGTTCAGTTGTTAAGAATCTGTGTGCCAATGCAAGAGATGCAGGAAATGTGAGTTCTGTCCCTGGATCGGGAAGATCCCCTGGAGAAGGAATAGCAACCCCTTCCGGTATTCTTGCCTGGAAAATCCCACGGACAGAGGAGCCTGGTGGGCTACAGTCCCTGGAGTCCCAAAGACTCAGACACAACACAGCACACATGCATATAATATGCATTTAAAGAAACAGTCACCTCTCCCGGACTTTATGGACTAGCTTGGACTGGGAAAGCTCTTTAACTTGGCTAGACTCTGGGGCTTTGTACCTAGCTGCCCCAGGTGTCCAGTCTTTTTCCTCTCTCTCTCTCTCCCTTCTCTCTCTTTCCTCTGTCTCTGTCTCTCTCAATGAGCCTGTAGTCTCTTGCTCCCTCTGGTGTCCAACTATACTGCTGCTAATTCTTCACAAATGAATTTCTTCAGTGATTCAGTTACATTCTGACTTATACAGATAAACTTCCAAGAAATGTGGGTGACTCTAAAGGAATCAGACTGAATCAAAGAGAATTTTGGTAATTCTGTTCTTGTTTCTTTTTGTTAGTTCTTCAGTGTAAAGTGAAAGTGAAATCTCTCAGTCGTGTCCGACTCTTTGAGACCCATGGGATATAGCCTATCAGGCTCCTCTGTCCATGGGATTTTCCAGGCAAGAGTGCTGGAGTGGACTGCCATCTCCTTCTTCAGGGGATCTTCCCGACCCAGGAATCGAACCTGTGTCTGCCGCATTGCAGGCAGAGGCTCGTCTGAGCCACCTCCGCTGCCAGTTCTTCAGTGTCTTTGACTATTTAGGCTTGCTCTATAGCCAAAGTCATAAACCCTCTCATTTGAGAGATAAGAAAATACACATATTTTGTTTACATATTAGAGACTGCTGACTATTCTTCACGTTTAGAGATAAATAAGCTATCTTTCATTTTTCTGAAGTACATTAACTTTGGGGTGTATTTTTCATTCTCCCACTTTTAGACATAGTATGAAGAGTTGTCAACTGTGAGAAAACTCACAGCGCAAGTACAGTGATAAATGGCTACTGGCGCTGGCAACCACAACTGGAAAGCCAGCAGCGAGTGCTTATGTCTGTAACATATCAGAGAGAACAGCCTTATGTAAAGGGGATCCTACTACCCAGGGCTAGACACTGATGTCCCAGATTATGTTTAGGATCCAATATGTTATATGAAATTTCCTGAGTTTTAACTGTTGGCTAAAAAAAAAAAAAAAACCTTAAGAACAATGTAGACGTATCAGATTTGGAATATGATCTATGATTTGGAAGTTTTTGCTATGGAAAATGGGCTTCCCAGGTGGCATTAATGGTAAAGAACCTGCCTGCCAATAAAGGAGACTTAAGAGACACAGGTTCAAGCCTTGCTTTGGGAAAGATCCCCTGGAGGAGAGCATGGCAACCCACTCCAATATTCTTACCTGGAGAATCCCATGGAAAGAGGAACCTGGCGGACTACAGTCCATGGAGAAGCAAAGAATTGGACATGACTGAAGCGACTTAGCCCAGCACACAGCATAGTTCTAGTGAAAAGTCCAGAAATTTTCCAAGATGCCAGGTCACTGGAAAGTAGTACAAGAACATCAGTGTTTGGACCTGGTGCAGAAAGAACATAAAACCAGTAGGCCAGATTTGAGGGAGAATGGAAATAGAGATCACACATGATATTCCTTGATGTCATGAAGGTGTAATAGGTGTTTAATTATATTTTGCAGAGACTCTGTACAGACTGCAGACCCAGAGTGGTTGATAACTGTAAATGCTGATTAGAGCTAATACCTGTTTTTCAAAGTCCTCAGTCTTAACTTCTAATCTACAAAAGTCTCCAAGACTATATATTAAATAGGAGCAAAAGATGTTTGTGTGGGGGTTAGGGATAGAATAGAAAACTATTAATACAAGTTGGATAAATAACATTTTGAACCGAACAGCAGGATGGTTTCTAAGATAGGCTTTGGAATCAAGCAGACCTGGTTTAAAAGCCAAGACTTACCACCTAATTGCTCAGTTGGTTGGAGAAGGCAATGGCACCCCACTCCAGTACTTTTGCCTGGAAAATCCCATGGACAGAGGAGCCTGGTAAGCTGCAATCCATGGGGTCATTAGGAATCAGACACGACTGAGCAACCTCACTTTCACTTTTCACTTTCATGCATTTGAGAAGGAAATGGCAACCCACTCCATTGTTCTTGCCTGGAGAATCCCAGGGACGGGGGAGCCTGGTGGGCTGCCACCTACGGGGTGGCACAGAGTCAGACACGACTGAAGCAACTTAGCAGCAGCAGCAGCAGCTCAGTTGGTAAAGAATTCGCCTGCAATGCAGGAGACCCCATTTCGATTCCTGGACTGGGAAGATCCACTGGAGAACGGATAGGCTACCCACTCCAGTATTCTTGGGCTTCACTTGTAGCTCCACTGGTAAAGAATCTGCCTGCTATGCCAGAGACCTTGGTTTGATCCTGGGTTGGGAAGATTTCCTGGAGAAGGGAAAGGCTACCCACTCCAGGATTCTGGCCTGGAAAATTCCATGGACTGTATAGTCCATGGGTACCCAAAGAGTCAAACACGACTGAGTAACTTTCACTTTTGCCACTTAATGTATGTGCTCAGTTGCTCAGTCATGTCTGACTCTTCATGACCCCATGGTCTGTAGCCTACCAGGCTCCTCTGTCCTTGAAATTTTCCAGGAAAGAATACTGGAGTGGGTTGCCATTGCCTTCTCCAGGGGATCTTCCTGATCCAGGGACCGACTCACATCTCTTGTTTCTCTTGCATTGGCAGAGGAATTCTTTACCACTGTACCACCCTCGGAAGCCCCTTAATAGTTATGTATAATTTAATAAGATCTTTAAATATTTTTTAATTTACTTAATGAAGCATCAATTTTCTCATCTGCAAAATCTCGCTAATGATAGCTCCTATTGTAAGGATTGCTCTAATGCTCAAGTTAATGCTTAGCAATATTATGTAAAGCACGTAGCAAAGTACTTGACACAGATTAAGATCTTCAGTCCCTCATACATAGATGCTCTGAGGTTATGCATATCTTCTATATATAACTATATGCACAATATTCAAGAAAGTCACCATGTGCAAGGAAATTCCACCAATTTTGCTAGTTCAAACTGAAGACTTGAAATGTTTATAGTATACTCATTCTGTAGCACTTAGTTTAACTGCAGGATATTGATTTAATATATGTTTCCCCTGGTTACCCCAGCATTATTGTAACTTAAGAAGAAAAACAGCTTACAGGTTTGCTTTGTTTTAACCACAGTCTTATTTTTGCATGAATTTGAGTTGACTCATTGGAAAAGACGCTAATGCTGGGAGGGATTGGAGGCAGGAGGAGAAGGGGATGACAGAGGATGAGATGGCTGGATGGCATCACCAACTCGATGGACATGAGTTTGGGTGAACTCTGGGAGTTGGTGATGAACAGGGAGGCCTGGCATGCAGCGATTCATGGGGTCACAAAGAGTTGGACACAATTGAGCAACTGAACTGAACTGAGTAAACCTGGGGTATTTTTCTTCCTAGGAAAAAGTGAGAATTTGAGTGACAGTGTGACAAATATGGTGTCAAATACCCACTGACAACTAGAAATCAAACGACCCTGTTTCTCTCACAGAACAATGGGAATAAGACAACATGCATGTGAACAATGGTCTCCCATTAGGGTTCTTTTGAGCCCTGAAGAAAAGAGTATCACCTTAGTCATGACTTTCTGAAATCTCAGAAACTGCCTTTCAGTAGAAGACTCTGTTCCTTATAAAAATTTTATTTTTCCAGCATCACATAGGCAGGGACTTGTTCACAATTATATTCTATTAATATCTTATACAGTAAGTGCTCACCAAGCATGTATTGTGTGAATGAAGCAGAGTCCCATCTTGTCCCCTGGTAGACAAGACAAAAATTGAAATATCCAAAAGAGCACTTATTTGGACAATTAATCACTCGTGTTAATTTTGAGTAAAGTAAGCAAAGTCATTTCTTATGACTCTTCTTCCCTCACAACAATGAGCATATAGTAGACGTTCAATAAACATCCACTGAAATTCTAATCTTTTCTATTTTCTTTCAACAATGACTAGCAAAGTCAAAGGATACACAGCTCATTACTGAAAATAAAATGACACTGTAATGAATTCATAGACTGGAAACCCACAAACCACAAAAGCAGAGCATAGGCTTTTAATAAAAGAGGCAGCGTACAAGTTTTGAGTTGAGAGAGAATAAAACATTCGTATTCTAAATTAATAGTAATTTTTCCTTTCTTATGAGGGAGGCATGTTGAAGACAGAAGATAACGAGCCCATTTGGTTTACAGTTCAAAATGACTGGGTTCAATAAGGAATTCAGAATATGCTATGACTGCAAAGCTCAGCTGGTTACATGTTACCGCAGTCAGTGGCGACCTAGTTTGAGCTACTTGAACAAGGGAATTAAGTTTTCATAGAGAAAATGACAGCAATCCCAGTTAGATAAATGTAACTAATTCAATAAAGTAGAATTTTCCCCCTAGAATTTATTAGCATATCAACTAGATGAAATAAGTCTATACACAGGCAGTTCCCATTAGTAACCTAATAATAAAACAGATGGCATCATTCTGGAAAATGAAAAAGACGCGTTTAAAAAGAACAGATGTGGCTACAAAATACTAAGGTACAACTAAACCAAATCCAAACTCTACAATTTTAGGAAAGGCATTTTGTTAATTTAATAAGTACATCTCATTAATTCTTGTATATATATCTGAAACATTCCATTTATGCTTCAACTCACACTGAGTAGGAAGTTGGTTTTTGCCACATATATTTTCTACTTCACTTCTCTGTGAGGAATGTATAATGATATTTCCCTTAGATACATCTATTTAAATTTATATTTAAATTGTCTTAAATATTTTGCTTTGAGTGTGTAGTGGGACAAATACACTTGAGAAAATGCATTAAGAAATTTATTCACTTCGTGTGAATTCCTAATGAGAAAATATTTTATTTCTCAGAAGGTAAAGTTACATTAGAAAGCAGAGAAAGAAAGACATCTGTGTGATTAGATAACATGATGCTAGTGGTTTAGTTGCTAAGTCGCGTCTAACTCTTGGAACACGGTGGACCATAGACCACAAAGCTCCTCTGTCCATGGGATTTCCGAGGCGAGAATACTTGAGTGGGCTGCCATTTTCTTCTCCAGGGCATCTTCCTGACCCAGAGATGGAACCCATGGACCCATGTCTCCACACTGCAGGATGATTCTTTTACTGCTGAGCCACCAGGGTAAAAGCCCAGATAATATAACAGAGACCAAAAGTTCATTGGAAAATTCTGAAACCCTCCTTTTTGAATGTACATTGCTCCCTTCTTTGTCTCTATGAGAAATCATTAGAAAACATCTCACATATATCAAATGCTATAAATAGAATACTGGAGTGCGTTGTCATTCCCTTCTCCAGGGGACTCTTCCCAACCCAGAGATCAAACCCAGGTCTCCCTCATTGCAGGCAGATTCCTTACCATATGAGCCACTAGGGAAGCCTGTAAATAGAACCTAAATTTTAATAAGGAGCTTTTGACTTTCGTTAATCTGTTTCTGTTTCCTATTTCATTCATTTCTCTGTTTTGCTTTTCATCTATTTTTTATCTATTTGAGCTGCTATTACAATAATTTGAATTGTTTTCATACTGAGTTATAAATGAACCTCCATGTGCTTTTTTATCGCAACTTCAGTGAGCAGAACTTTGTCATTAATTCTAAAAATTTTCTGTAATTTCTACTGTGATCTCCCTTTTCTCATTCAGTAGTCTTTTAAGTTTACAAATCTATGGAGCCTTCCTAAGTAATTTTTATTCTTCATTTTTAATTTAATATTGTTTTCAGAGGACATGCTCTGATTTTCATTGAAGCATTCTTTGAAAGTAATACCTGTGCCTAATGCCAATGTTTGTAACTATTTTATGTATCCTTAAAAGAATATATATTTTCTACTTTAGGGTAGAGATCAAGCTATCATTTTTGTTTAAGCTCATTACTTTTTACCTACTTGGTCTACAATTTCTGATAAAGTTTTGCTAAAAATCCCCAGTATCTTTGTGAAATGTGCCTTATAATTCTGTCAATTTTATATTCTGAGACAATGTTGGTTACCAAGAAGTTTATAATTTTCATATATTCTTAAATAATTCTTCCTTTTTATTATGTAATCATCTTTGTCTCTGCTTAGGATTTTTGCCTCAGTTTCTATTTTGCTTTGCCAACTTTTTTGTATTATAATTTTCCTGATATATATTTTAATTATCCCTTTATTGTCTTTCTATACAGTTTTGTTTCAGATTTGGCTCTTGGATACATCATATGACTGGAGTTTATAATGTTTATCCAACTTACTCATTCTTTAATAGTGAAGATTAATCAATACACATTTATTGAATCTTCATATGTACTATCACACTGGTCATAGTCCTAACATTTCTTGTTTTAATTTTTTCCCTTTTGCTGCATTCTACTGAATCAATATTAACAGTTTTATATACAACAATAATGATAAATAAATTTTAGCATTTAGTATAGGGTTATACTATTGCCTGGAAAATCCCATGGATGGAGGAGTCTGGTAGGCTGCAGTCCATGGGGTTGCTAAGAGTCAGATACAACTGAGCGACTTCACTTTCATTTTTCACTTTCATGCATTGGGGAAGTGTCACACGAGTGTATATTCCCGGTTCTTGTCTCATCACAACAAAGATTTGGAGCAACGGACATTAGAGCCCTCGGCGCGTCACAGCTCTCAGGTCTTGGACAAACGGTGTTACAGCTCTTAGGCAAATCAGTGTTACAGCTCTATTTTATTTAGAAGATAGCAGGAGAATAGGAGAGAGAGAGAGAAAGAGAGAGAGAGAGAGAGAGCTTTGGCTCTTCCTTTTATGTGTTTTCTTCCACCTGGGCCTGCCCTATGCAAACTGGGCTTAGCCAGGAGTGCTGTTTGTTCTACCTGAAGTCTTCACTCTGGTCCTCAGACCTTCCTTTGACCTTCCTTGTTTTTTAGCCACCACCATTTTGGACTCCATTTCCCTGTTCTACCTACCTAACAGAAGGAAATGGCAACCCTCTCCAGTGTTCTTGCCTTGAGGATCCCAAGGACAAGGGAGCCTGGTGGGCTGCCATCTCTGGGGTCGCACAGAGTCGGACACAACTGAAGCGACTTAGCAGCAGCAACAGCAGCATAGGGTTATATTAAAGGACTTTATGTGTGCAAATCAATTAAACCTTCACAACCATCCTATAAGGGAAGGACTATTAAGATCCTATCTTGCTTTTGAGGAACTTGAGGCACCAGAGGCTAAGTCAACGAGCTCCAGGTCACCAGGCTAGTAGGAGATGGAGTGAGATTTGAATTTAACAAGTTAAATTCCAGAAATCACATACATCGCATTCTTCTTAAGGTAACTTTACAAGGGTTTTTAATTACTTTTTGGTTCCAGAAAGGTTACACTTAAATTTGTAAGAATTTTCAAACTATGAACATTTTAGATATTCTAACATCAACAATGGAAAGTAAGTTTAAACTTTCTGAAAAACTACTACAATGTTGCTCTTCTATTCATTGCCTAAAATTGAGAAAAAGCAGAGGAGAATCACCACATTGCCTCGTGATTCTTTTAAACTGTATTTTTTAAGTCCAAAACATTAACAAATTAAATCCATTTGGAAAAAAAAAACAAAAACTATCTTGACTTAGAGCATACAGAACAAATGATGGTCCAGGACTCCTTAGCCTAGCTTCTAAGGTCTGGCAGTTTCTGCTTTATGCTCTCTAGACCCTAAGTTGGTATGTAAGAAGTTAAGTAACTAGAGTGAGAGGACCTGAGTGCTGGAGTCCAGCTCCAGCAGCCAGGGGATTCAACCTGAAGAGGTGAACCGAGTCGGCGAATGGGACAGCCTTTCAATTTTCTTTTGGACTGCCTGTTTTATTTCAAGCTTATGATTCTCTTTTATACTTTTACTAAAGCACTAGGTCAGAGGTTTGATATTTTCAGTTCCCACTGACCCAGATGTGTTGTCTCCATTAATCATTGTTGTTCTTCAAACAGAGCTCCTGCTTCATTGATTCTCTCAGAATCAGCCTTATCATCTATTATCTACCTCCTCTAATGTGTCCTATAGTTAACTTGTGATTACATTGTAACTCATGCTACATTCCTCAGTTTACTACTTATCTTCCTAAATCCTGAGCTCACTGTCTCTTAAAAGGCTTCTAGCTATAGTGTCTCTAAAAATTCCTAACTTCTATAAGCTAACTTTAAAATATGCTAAAACTTCACAACATTCCTTAAATCTTTAACTTCTAACTATTTTAATTATTTCTAAGCCCCAAATTCAGTAAACTCCTTTGCCATAAACATTCTCCTCACAAATAGGCTTCAGATAGCATTCCCTCTCATGGCCTCAAGCTACAGCCTATGTGGTCATCCAGGAACACTCTTTTGTAAAAGTCCTTAAACAAATGTCAATGATTAACTTTATGAAATATTCTCTGAGCATAGCTGCAGAAGGCTTTGTGTCTTCTCGTGCTCCTTTCAAGAACAATAAGCACCTTAATATTCCTTCTCAGTCAACTCAGCTGAGGAGAGGAAAAGACGAGTTAGAATTACAAGGCCTAAATCCTTCACCCTAGGAACGTGCCTGCGGAATGAGGAGAGGGGCTGGGGCCGTGCCTCCATTTTGTCAGGAATGCCTAACTCGGCACCCAACACCTGAGGATGCAACGCAATGTGGAGCAAGGGCCACATGAAAAAGCACAAATGCCAGAGATGTGAGTGAAAAAGCCATTCTCAGTATTCCAGTCCCCAGTAAGTCTAAGGCATCCCAGGGATATCATGGAGGTTAGATAAACCATTCCCATTCTGCCTTGCCTACGATAAGAAATATTTAAGTGATTGTTGTTTTAAAGCCATCCCACCTCTTTGATTTGCACATCAAACTTTCACACTGGTACATATGATTGCTGAAGCTCACGTCACATGCCTTTCGTAGCTGTAACGGCTGTTATTTAGTTGATAAGTCGTATCCAGCTCTTTGCAACCCCCATGGCTTGTAGCCCACCAGCTCCTCTGTCTGTCGGCTTTCTCAGGCAAGAATAGTGGAGTGGACTGTCATTTCCTTCTTCAGGGCATCTTCCTGAGACCCAGGGATCAAATACTAGTCTCCCATTTGGCAGGTGGATTCTTTACCACTGAGCCACTAAGGAGGTCCACTAATCTGCAACCTGACTCCAACATTAGTGGGTGGGAAATAACATGGAATTTTTTCCTGTGTGTGAAAAGATAATGGGACCCATGAATAGGACAGATGAACACTACCCACACCTAATAGTCATGATTTAGAAATGTAACCAACTAAGCATGGATCCTGCAACAAATTCAGATGCTAATTGAGGGCAGGGACTTTATATGCTGAATACAGAGATCTGAAAAGAATCTAGCAAATTCACAGTAGACACTATTTGTTAAATAAATGACAGAATCATGACATGTTGATCACACTTTGCATATCTCTCATTTCAACAGATATTAATATGCCTTTCATGTTAAAAGTTCCTTGTATATATATATTTTTTTTTTTAATGATTACCATAAGGTAGTGATAGGGAAGCAGAAGTAGTAACAGCTTCTAGGGACTATTAATGAAATTGTTTAACTGAAAATTGACATAGAATAATTAACATTAATAATTAACAATTAGAGATACCAAAGGAATATTTCATGCAAAGATGGGCCCAATAAAGGACAGAAATGGTATGGACATAACAGAAGCAGAAAATGTTAAGAAGAAGTGGCAAGAATAAACAGAAGAACTGTACAAAAAGAAAACATCTTCATGATCCAAATGATCATGATGGTGTGATCACTCATCTAAGGCCAGAGATCCTGGAATGTGAAGTCAAGTGGGCCTTAGGAAGCATCACTACGAACAAAGCTATTGGAGGTGATGGAATTCCAGTGGAGCTGTTTCAAATCCTGAAAGATGATGCTGTGAAAGTGCTGCACTCGGTATGCCAGCAAATTTGGAAAACTCAGCAGTGGCCACAGGACTGGAAAAGGTCAGCTTTCATTCCAATCCCAAAGAAAGGCAATGCCAAAGAATGCTCAAACTACCGCACAATTGCAGTCCTCTCACATGCTAGTAAAGTAATGCTCAAAATTCTCCAAGCCAGACTTCAGCAATACGTGAACTGTGAACTTCCTGATGTTCAAGTTGATTTTAGAAAAGGCAGAGGAACCAGAGATCAAATTGCCAACATCCGCTAGATCATCAAAAAAGCAAGAGAGTTCCAGAAAAATATCTATTTCTTCTTTATTGACTATGCCAAAGCATTTGACTGTGTGGATCACAATAAACTGGAAAATTCTTAAAGAGATGGGAATACCAGACCACTTGACCTGCCTCTTGAGAAATCTGTATGCAGGTCAGGAAGCAACATTAGAAGTGGACATGGAACAACAGACTGGTTGCAAATAGGAAAAGGAGTAGGTCAAGGCTGTATACTGTCACCCTGTTTATTTAACTTCTATGCAAAGTACATCATGAGAAATGCTGGGCTGGAAGAAACACAAGCTGGAATCAAGATTGCTGGGAGAAATATCAATCACCTCAGATATGCAGATGACACCACCCTTATGGCAGAAAGTGAAGAGGATCTAAAAGCCTTTTGATGAAAGTGAAAGAGGAGGGTGAAAAAGTTGGCTTAAAGCTCAACTTTCAGAAAACGAAGATCATGGCATCTGGTCCCATCACTTCATGGGAAATAGATGGGGAAACAGTGGAAAGAATGTCAGACTTTATTTTGGGGGCTCCAAAATCACTGCAGATGGTGATTGCAGCCATGAAATTAAAAGATGCTTACTCTTTGGAAGGAAAGTTATGACCAACCTACATAGCATATTCAAAAGCAGAGACATTACTTTGCCAACAAATGTCCGTCTAGTCAAGGCTATGGTTTTTCCAGTTGTCATGTATGGATGTGAGAGTTGGACTGTGAAGAAGGCTGAGCACCGAAGAATTGATGCTTTTGAACTGTGGTGTTGGAGAAGACTCTTGAGAGTCCCTTGGACTGCAAGGAGATCCAACCAGTCCATTCTAAAGGAGATCAACCCTGGGATTTCTTTGGAAGGAATGATGCTAAAGCTGAAACTTCAGTACTTTGGCCACCTCATGCGAAGAGTTGACTCATTGGAAAGACTCTGATGCTGGTACGGACCGGGGGCAGGAGGAGAAGAGGATGACAGAGGATGAGATGGCTGGATGGTGTCACTTACTCGATGGACGTGAGTCTGAGTGAACTCCGGGAGTTGGTGATAGACAGGGAAGCCTGGCGTGCTGCGATTCATGCGGTCGCAAAGAGTCATACACAACTGAGCGACTGAACTGAACTGAATTAAAGACTCACGGATTTAGAGGACAGACTTGTGGTTGTTGGTGGGGGAATGGGGGATATTGGATGAGGGATGGATTGGGATTTGGGGATAGCAAATGCAAACTATTATATATAGAATGGATAAACAACAAGGTCCTACTGTATAGCACAGGGAATTATATTCAATATCCAATAAGAAACCATAATGGAGAAGAACATGAAAAAGAATATATATATATGTGTGTGTGTGTGTGTGTGTGTGTCACTTTGCTACACACCAGAAACTAACACAACATTGTAAATTAACTACACTTCAATAAAAAATAAAAATATATACAACCTAGTTAAGCTATTGAATTTCAAGGACAAAGGAATAACACTTCTGTCACTCAAGGAACAAAACACATGTGATAGTTAATTCTATGTGTCATATTGACTGGGCCACAGGGTAACCTAGGCATTTGGTCAAACATTACTCTCGAGTGTGTCTGTGAGAGCATTTCTGAGTGAAATTAACATCTGAGTTGGTAGACTAAGTAAAGTGAACTATCCTCTCTAATGTGGCTGGGCCTCATCTAATTAACTGAAGACCTGAATAGAACAAAAAACTGAGTAAAAGGAAACTTTACCTGCCTAACTGATGGAGCTTAGGGACGTCAATTGGAACATCAATCTTTCCCGCTCAGACTAGAACATGCATCAGCTGGCTCTCCTGATTTTCAGGCCTTTAGAATCAGACTGAAACCAGACTACTAGCTCACTTGGGTTTTCAGTTTGCCAACTGCAGACCTTGGGACTTTTCAGCCTCCAGAATCATGATATATCTTTCTCTATATATATAGATATATACCATGTTATATATATATATATATACACATATATATATATGTATATGTGTATGTATATGTATATATATATATATATATATACACACACAGTGGGCTTCCCTGGTGGCTCAGATGATAAAGAATTAACCTACAATGCAGGAGACTCAAGTTCAATTCCTGGGTCAGGAAGATCCCCTGGAGAAGAGAATGGCTACCCACTCCAGTATGCTTGCCTGGAGAATTCCATGGACAGAGGAGCCTGATGAGCTACAGTCCATACAGTTGCAAAGAGTCACAGGAGACTGAGTGACTAAAACTAACACATATACACACACAAACACACACACACACTCTTTGTTGTTTCTCTGGAGATCCCTAACATAAGACACCTACAAGGAAAAAAAAATCAACTTAGCCTCAACAGTTACATGGTATTCAGTGCTAAAAAATAATAGAGAAAATTTCTGAAGGAAAGAAACTCAATATTCACAGAATCTTGAGGAAAATAAGTTCAAGAAGTTTAGACATTGCCAAATTGTATGGAACACTTCAAATATAAAAGTAATAAATATTTTCACATATGCAAGATATTAGGAACACATATCTATTTGCCTTCTTTGACAGAAAATCGACTGGACAGTGAAATACAACCAGTCAAGAAATAAATCAACATAACTAAATAGAGAAGCTGTGGTGAAACAAGTGATGGCAAGACCTGTGGTCCCAGAACAGCACTGAAATGTCATAAACTTGAAAACATGAAAATGACAACTTACCTAAGAAATCAGGAGGAGGAAGAAGGGATGGGAGTAAACATAAAAGCACAAATATTTTCATTTATCATAATAATGAAATAGTCATTCAGTTCAGTTGCTCAGTCATGTCCGACTGTGACCCCATGAATCGCACCACACCGGGCCTCCCTGTCCATCACCAACTCCTGGAGTTTACCTAAAGTCATGTCCATCGAGTCAGTGATGCCATCCAGCCATCTCATCCTCGGTTGTCCCCTTCTCCTCCTGCCCCCAATCCCTCCCAGCATGAGAGTCTTTTCCAATGAGTCAACTCTTTGCATGAGGTGGCCAAAGTATTGGAGTTTCAGCTTCAACATCAGTCCTTCCAATGAACACCCAGGACTGATCTCCTTTAGAATGGACTGGTTGGATCTCCTTGCAGTCCAAGGGACTCTCAAGAGTCTTTTTCAACACCGCAGTTCAAAAGGATCAATTCTTCAGCATTCAGCTTTCTTCACATTCCAACTCTCATATCCATACATGACAACTGGAAAAACCATAGCCTTGACTAGACGGACATTTGTTGGCAAAGTAATGTCTCTGCTTTTGAATATGCTATCTAGGTTGGTCATAACTGTCCTTCCAAGGAGTGTTTTTTAATTTCATGGCTGCAGTCACCATCTGCGGTGATTTTGGAGCCCCAAAATAAAGTCAGCCACTGTTTCCACTGTTTCTCCATCTATTTGCCATGAAGTGATGGGACCGGATGCCATGATCTTCGTTTCCTGAATGTTGAGCTTTAAGCCAATTATTTTTCACTCTCCTCTTTGACTTTCATCAAGAGGCTTTTCAGTTCCTCTTCACTTTCTGCCATAAGGGTGGTGTCATCTACATATCTGAGGTGATTGATATTTCTCCCAGCAATCTTGATTCCAGCTTGTGTTTCTTCCAGTCCAGAGTTTCTCATGACGGACTCTGCTTTGAAGTTAAATAAGCAGGGTGACAATATACAGCCTTGACCTACTCCTTTTCCTATTTGCAACCAGTCTGTTGTTCCATGTTCAGTTCTAACTGTTGCTTCCTGACCTGCATACAGATTTCCTCAAGAGGCAGGTCAGGTGGTCTGGTATTCTCATCTCTTTCAGAATTAATACATCATGAAAAAAATGGTTCCAAAGACCACTTTTTTCATAATCTTTGCTATTAACCTTAGAAGGATTCTTTACAAAGTAATAGCTCTTTTTGTGGATAAACAGTCATTTAAATTTAGCAATTCTTTCACCCATTTCTTTCCCTTCCTTTAAAATTATGTGAATTTAATATCAACTTAAATTTTAAATGTTTAATATAAAAATAGATATAATCTTATTATTAAAAATTATTTCTCTCTAACATCTAAGTATACAATGGAAAGATTAGGAAACATTTTTATATTTCTGAAAAAGAAATTTTCCCTAAGAACATTATATTTCACCAAAATGTTTTCCACATTAAAAGAGCAACAAACATTCTCAAGCATGAAAGAACCTAGGGAATATAACAAACTTGAGACTTTCCTGGGGGGCCAGGGGAGGGGGATGTATGCTTTAATTAACTATGTGTGTGTTCAGTTGTGTCTGGACTCTGTGACCCCATGGACTACAGCCCACTAGGGCTCTGCCATTGGGATTCTCCAGGCGAGAATACTGGAGTAGGTTTCCCTTTTCTCCTCCTGGTGATCTTCTCCACCCAGGGATGAAACCCATATGTCTTGCGTCTCCTGCAATGGCAGGCAGATTTTTTACCTCTGTGCCACCTAGGAAGCCCCTTGATGGTGCCAATAAAATTCAAATTATTTCTATTTTAAAATAGAGCAGAATCCATCTTCATCCACACAGCTTAATGTCTACATTCACACAACTTTATTATCCCACAGTCCTCATCAATATAACTTTACTATTCCAGGAAACTTTTGCCCAGGAAGATAAAAATAACTTTTTGTGTTCATTCCAAGAATTTTATGAAATATTCACAAACTCTTCCCCCAAAACACAGAAATGACAGTTTACATCCCCAGACTCAGGACCCAGTACCTCAGAATACACCAGTTTTAAAATATTAGATCATGACTCTCAGCCAATTCTAATTAAGCCCCTGCGCTGAAAGTCCAGGCTTAGACAGGACTTTCAGGCTCTCATAAATATTCCCCTTGCCCTCCTACCTCTAAGATCTTAAGACGCTCTCAATGCAGAGATCCCCCTTACCACTGTAAGAATAAATTCGTCTTTGTCTTCTCAGTGAGTTGTTCGGTGGTATTTCAGGGTAGTCAGTATTCAACAAAAATCACGACTAAAGGAGAAAGAATACCACAAATCAAGGTAAGAAAGCAATGACATGAAAATCGAAGCACATCTCAGAAGATAAGTGGAGGAATGAGGCAGGGTGATGTGCTTGAAAGCTGGAGGCGAATAAGACCAAGATTCCTTAAGAAACGTCTTTCTTATAAACGAGGTCTTAAAATAGCTGCCACATTCCATCTTGAGAGACTGGAGAAACAAAGACAAGCATAACACCTTTGCCTTCCGTCTTGAGCAGTATTCATCAAAAGTGTGGTTCATGTACTGCCTACTTAGAATCACCTGGAGTGTTTGATAGCAATGCTTTCTTATAGACTCTATCAGCGTCTCTAGAAGGAGGCCTTGGAACTGTCGTAAGAAATAAACTGTGCATTAATAAACTCTCACACCAATTAGAGAATCGCTCAGGTAAAGGGTGGCTTCCCGGGTGGCACTAGTGGTAAAGAACCTGCCTGCCAATGTAGGAGATGTAAGAGACAATGGGTTCCATCCCTGGGTAGGGAAGATCCCCTGGAGGAGGGCATGGCAACCCACCCCAGTATTCTTGCCTGGATAATCCCAAGGACCAAAGAGCCTGGTGGGCTACAGTCCAATGGGTCCCACAGGGTCTCGTCATGACTGACGAGACTTAGCACGCACACAAAGGGTACAACTGCCATGTTTAAATCACCCTTTCCAGGGGCTCCAGAGGTGGCAGCGGTCAGTACTGCGGGGGACGGTGTGGCAGGGCAGGGGCAGGGGGGGGAGGAGGTGGTGTTGGACCAAGGACCAGGATCGGCAGAGATCATGGCTGGAGGCAAAGCTAGATAGGACAATGGGAAGTTCAAGGCTAAGGCAGTGTCTGCTCACGGAGAGCCGGGCTACAGGTTTCCGTGGCCTGAACCATATCCATTTAAAGACTCACACCAGAAGCCACAGAAGGGACCGCTGCAGCGCACAGCATCGCAGTTCTTCGACTGATACTTCCAAGTTCCGCGGATCACACTTCCAATTTCCGCGGATCACACTTCTGTTGAGGTCCTTTAATTGACCGGAACCTGGTGGTCCGGAGTCAAAGAGGCTGATATTCCTTGGTTTATGCAGAAAACCAATAAAGCGCTGCTTCACGTAGTCAGCAGGAGCCCTCTCAAGGGGGTGAAGGCACAGTGCGCCTTCTCGAGAGGATCTCAGAAGCCAGGGCAAGAAAGTGAGCTCAGCGGGCTTCTGCACTCCAAAGAATTAGCCGGAGAGAGAGAGAAAGAAAGACACGGGGACCCAAGCTCTGATGGAGCAAAGGTGTTTTATTCAACATAATGTGGGTATTTATACTGTCTTAAAAGGTAGCTATTTTCAGCAAAGATAAAAATCAAAAGTCCAGACGTACAAATTATCATAAAGCAATCCATATCAGAGAGGCTTGTAAATAATCACTTTTACCAAATGGTTCATAAAAGGAAGAGGGTCATAAATAGTTATTTATTACCATATGGAAAAACTAAGGAAGGAAATGCATGCATTCCTCAGCCCCAGGAGTGGCTTGGCAACTCCTCTTAATTCCTGAATATTCAGGAATTAATAAGGGACAGAGGATTCATGAAAGATCCAAAACAGCACACAGGAAGCCTCCTGTTAAATGCTTCCTGACGCACTTCCAAGTTTCATGCATCACACTTCGAAGTTCCGCGGATCATGCTTCCAAGTTCCGCGGATCACACTTCCAAGTTCTGCAGATCACTCTGTACCTTATGCAGCGTGCAGTCCATGGTAATAAGATGTTGGATTCTCTTCCCATCGCTGGGGGTGGCTTGATCCCTCACATCCACAAGTACTGATCAAGCGACAGCAAAGATCTGCTTGAGAGCTGTTTTAACCGACCCTCTTCCTCCCGCTGATTGCACTGTAACTGGGACAGAAGAAAAATAATGAGGGTATGTGGAAGTTTTAAAACAGTTAACTGGAAAGGTGTAGTTAGCTGCTGTAGACTTAATAGAAGAGGCATTTGTAGGTTCTTCGACGCAAAGTATGATTTTTTTTAAAAGTACCTCTTCATGTGGCAAGAGTTGTGTGTTCAATGACTAGGTTTCTTCCATGGTTGTATACAAAAATAGAATTGATAAACCATATTTTTAAAATTATCTTTTCCAACATCAACTTTTATTAAAAGAGCTTTGACTCTAGTTAAAACAGAAATCTTTTGGATGGAATAGGTAGTGGTAAGGTAACCTTCAGCAAATCCCGTGGCTTAATACAGCTCCTTTCTCAACTCCAGACACTAGGGCTCTCCTCCCCTCCCTCAGTGTTGACCGATTTATGGAAGTCATTTATGAGTAACTCTACAGCAACTTGACTTACTTGCCATCCCTTTCATTTTTCAATTATTTGTTTTAAGTTTGTTTCTGGATGGTGATTTCTATGAGTATAAGGAAAATTTATCTTACAGCTTGGCATTTTTAAAGAAAAAAAATTATTCATGACACTGGTTAAATAAAAATAAGGCAGAGTTTATTCAGGAGAACTATCATGATAGAGCTAGGGACCAAAGCAATGGGGTATTACAGGCCAGGAGAGAGACTGGACTCAACTCTGAACACAAGGAAAAAATTAGAATTTATAGAAAAGGAGTAGGGTACATGGGGGCAAGGGAGTCAGGAAATGGAAATTTATTAAAAGGAAATATCAGGGGTAAAAATAAAATTCTAGCTAAAGTGATTTAACAGGATTCTTGCTGAAGGCAGACTTGAGTGATAACACATCACCTGGAGGATGGAGTATGAGGGACCCAATTGGGTACTGAAGTCAATCAGATAATAAAGATAGTATATTCTGGTTAAACTGATTTACCAGTGTTTTTGCTAAAATGTGGTAATACAGAGACCAAACAGAAATCGAAAGTCAAGGTCTAGTTGAAAAAGAGCTCAGAAGAGCCTGATTAAAATTTGGTTAAAGAAAGAATCTTTGTTACCATATCTCCAGATCCTAGCTTTTTACTGGTAGATGCTTAATGAATATTTGTTATATTAATTATCTCCATACTGGACAATGTTGGTCAAATGCAATGATTTCAGTTTTGGTAGAATTAAGGATTAGATAGTCTTTTTAACAGTACTTGATCAACAAGTTATATTGTTACTTATCATTCTTCATTTGTGATAATAAAATAAAGGATAACCAACAAGGACCAGGAAATTCAAGGAATCCCTGTGTGTATTCTGCTCAATGTTATAAGCAGTAGGATCCTGGATGGAATTTGAAGGAGAATGGATATGTGCATATGTATGGTTGAATCCCTTTGCTGTCCACCTGAAACCATCACATTGTTAATCAGCCATACTCCAATACAAAATTTCAAAAAAGAAGCTAAATAAAACTAAATTTTTTGGACAACAAAAGAAATAAAACTGTCCATATAAAAGATCAAATTTGAAAAGGACCTAGTGTGATGGAAAGATTAAAGTGTTTAGAATCTTACAAGAACTTTTAAAAATCCAAATTAATACACTGGACTTCATAGTCATAAGTTGCTCAGTCGTGTCTGACTCTGCGACCCTATGGACTGTAACCTACCAGACTCCTTCATCCATGGGATTTTCCGAGGCAAGAATACTGGAGTGGATTGCCATTTCCTTCTCCAGGAGATCTGCCCAACCCAGGGATTGAACCCAGGTCTCCCACATCGTAGTCAGACACTTTACATCTGAGCCACCAGGGAAGTCCTGGACCTCAGGCAGGTTATTAAACATGTCTGAGACTCCAAGTATCTGTAAACTGGTGGTTATATTAGCTACTTCATTTGTCTCTGGGCTAGAAGGATTGACAAACTATAGTGCATAGGCCAGATCTGGGCTTACAGTCTGTTTTTGTACATCCTTGGAGAAAAGAATGGTTTTCACATTTTTAAACAGTTGAAAGGAAGAAGGGTGGAGGGGACTATGTGTGGCCCACAAAATCTAAAATATTTACTATCTGGCCCTTTACAGAAACAATCTGCTAATCCCTGTGTTATGGTTAAATTTATATGTCAACTGAACGGGACAAGGAGCACCCAGGTCAAATACTGTTTGGGGGTGCACCTGTAGGAGTATTTCTGGATGAAATTGGCATTTGAATCAGTGGATTCAGTAAGGTAGATTGCCCTCCCCAGTGTGAACGGGACTCATCCAGTCTTTCACAGCCTTCAAAAAGAACAAAATAAGAAAAAAAAAAAGGCAAAGGAAGGGGAAATTTGCTCCTTTTTGCTTCCTTCTGTGTCAGTCTGTTGAGCATTAGTCTTCTTCTGCCCTTAGACTGGAACTTACACCATCAGGTCCCTTGGTTCTCAGGCTTTCTGACTCAGACTAGAATTATATTACCAGTTTACCTGCATCTCCAGCTTGCAAACAGTAGATTGTGGTACTACTTCGTCTTCATAATTATGTAAGCCAATTCTTCATAATAAATCTATTATATTTATGAAGGGGGCTTACCTGTGGCTCAGACAGTAAAGAATCTGCCTGAGATGCAGGAGACCCGGGTTCGACCCTCGGGTTGGAAAGATCCCCTGGAGAAGGAAATGGCTAGCCACTCCAGTATACTTGCCTGGAGAATTCCATGGACAGAAGAGCCTGGCAGGCTACAGTCCATGGGATCGCAAAGAGTTGGACACAACTGAGCCACTAACACTTTCACTTTCATATATATGAAGAGAAAAAAGTATTCACAGCCCAATTACCAGGTGCCAGAGGCTTTGAGCCACATCCTTATATTATCTTCCTTATTTGTCTAGTGAACATTTCAGCACTAATCTTCCACCCCATCCCCAACTGCAATGTGATCTCTATGAGGTCCTCCCTCAGTGCAGGGCCTGGAAAGATCACCAAGATATTGGGTACCAAGACTGCAGAAAATACTGTAAGAGCTCTATTCTTCTTTCTGATAACTGCTGCTGCTGCTAAGTCACTTCAGTCGTGTCCAACTCTGTGTGACCCCATAGATGGCAGTCTACCAGGCTGCCCCGTCCCTGGGATTCTCCAGGCAAGAACACTGGAGTGAGTTGCCATTTCCTTCTCGAATGCATGAAAGTGAAAAGTGAAAGTGAAGTTACTCAGTCATGTCTGACCCTCAGTGACCCCATGGACTGCAGCCTACCAGGCTCCTCTGCCCATGGGATTTTCCAGGCAAGAGTACTGGGTGGGGTGCCATTACCTTCTCCGTCTTTCTGATAACATTTACGTAAAAAGATAAGCAATTTTTTTTTTTAATGAAAGAAGTTCAAATGAAAGCCATTCACTTGAAAAAGAGCTACTTGTAAACACTGTCAATAAGAATTTGCAGTAGCCATGACTGAAGCCCCTGCCTGGTAAGTTTGGTACCCTAATATACCCATAACATGTTCAAGCCCCAGAGATGGGTACTGCTTCTTAGTGCTGTGTGTATTCACCTGGTTTCATGGCTTTTCTTCTAAGAATGCATGAAAGATGTACAGATAAAAAATTACAATTGGGGTCAACTTCAGCAATGCCCAACTTTTACTCCTTTCATTTTTTAATACCTATATTCTTCCCCCTTCCTCACCTTTTTCAAAATTATCATCATCACTATAGCTTCTCCAGTAAAGTAGTAGAGAGTATGTTTTTTTCAGATGTACTGAATTTCAAAATCTGATGCTAATGTGAATTCTGAACCTTCATCTAGTTACTCTTCATCTCCAGATGCTATCAGTAAACTGGAGAAGTTAATTTAACAAAAATAAATAAATTGATCAAGAATCTCTCCACACTTGTTTTCCAATAATTGTTCTATCAGTGCCTGGACCTTATGTTTCTGCTTTTCCTGATTCTTTTTACTGTAATCTCTTTTGTTGTTTCCAATCAGTACTATATCCATCATAGTTAAATATTTCAGGGTCTTCAAAACAAAAATAACCTGCCTTAGCCTGTATAAGAGGGAATTTGGGGGAGAATGGGTACATGTATATGTAGGGCTGAGTGCTGTCACTGTTCAGCTGAAACTATCAATACATCATTTCTCAGTTATTGCTTGCTGGCTTGCTTGCTTGTTAGTCACTCAGTCATGTTCGACTCTGCAACCCCATGGACTGTAACCCTCCAGGCTCCTCTGTCCATGGAATTCTCTAGGCAAGAATGTTGGAATGGATTGCCATGCCCTCCTCCAGGAGATCTTCCCTACCAAGGGGTTGAACCTAGGTCTCCCTCATTGCAGGCAGATTGTTTGCCAGCTGAGCTACCAGGGAAGCCCTTTATCAGCTATAACTCAATACAAAATTAAAAGTTTAAAGATAAAAAAATTAATGACCTGCCTTTTCTGACTCTGATTTCATCTTGTAGGTTTTTGTCAGAACTTTATTGGTAAAGTATTCTTTGAGTTCAACATGGAAATATAAAACAAAAGACGTGAACCTTTAGGATCTTAAATATTTACTTTAATATCCTACAGGCTTTTCAAGGTTGGTTCACCATGTTTCTCTATAATTTACTTACCAACCTAAATATTGGGGACCATTTCCAGAGCATGGAGATCAAAAGTATGGCATTCAGTTGGGATCTGGCTTTTTCTTCTGCTCTCCTTTATTTGGGGACACTATTTTGGCTGCTATAAGAAAATACCATGAACTATATTCAAAAGCAGAGACATTACTTTGCAGACTAAGGTCCGTCTAGTCAAGGCTATGGTTTTTCCAGTGGTCATGTCTGGATATGAGAGTTGGACTGTGAAGAAAGCTGAGCACCGAAGAACTGATGCTTTTGAACTGTGATGTTGGAGAAGACTCTTGAGAGTCCCTTGGACTGCAAGGAGATCCAACCAATCCATTCTGAAGGAGATCAACCCTGGGATTTCTTTGGAAGGAATGATGCTAAAGCTGAAAGTCCAGTACTTTGGCCACCTCATGCGAAGAGCTGACTCATTGGAAAAGACCCTGATGCTGGGAGGGATTAGGGGAAGGAGGAGAAGGGTTCAACAGAGGATGAGATGGCTGGATGGCATCACCGACTCGATGGACATGAGTGTGAGTGAACTCTGGGAGTTGGTGATGGACAGAGAGGCCTGGTGTGCTGCAATTCATGGGGTCGCAAAGAGTCGGACACGACTGAGCGACTGAACTGAACTGAGTTGGCTTAAACAACAAACATTTATTTCTTACAATTCTGGAGTCCAAGATTAGGATGCCAGCATAGTCTGATGAAGGTCCTCTTCTGGGTTGCAAACTGCCTATTTCTCCCTCTGTCCTCATATGGAAAATGAGTGAGCTAATTCTGCAGTCTCTTTAATGAAGGACATTAAATCATGATGTAATCACCTCCGAAAGGCCCCCACCTCTTAACACCATCAACTTGAGGTTATGATTTCAACATATAAATTTTGGGAGCACACAAGCACTCAGACCATCATTAGGACAACTGCCAATTTATGTTCTGCATCATTTTCACTATGTCTTTCTTCTGCTTCTGGAAGGCCAACATTGCCCCATAAAATCACTTCTCTTGCCAAAAGAAAATTGGTTTAATGCTGCATACATTATTTCCACTCATAATTTCTTCAATAGATCTTGGCTTCCAAATGAGCACATTTCTCCTTAAATTATTTCAGTGCCTCGTGTGCTTCTTTTTCCTACACAAAATTCAGTGTAGCTTGAAGGAGTGTAAAGGACAGTGTTAAATTTTTGCTGTAAAGATATCAAAATCTGGAGATTCTGCATCACCAGCTACATGATAATTTCTGCAAACCTGAAGGGACATCATCAAATATTGATAACTTACAGTGTCAGATTCTTGATCTCTGAAGAAGAGGATTTAGATTAGGGGAACAGGGACTAGGCTTGATCACTCAAGAGCTTCTGTGCAGCACAGTTTTATTAAAGTATGAAAAGGGACAGAGAAATCTTCTGACATGGACATCAGAAGGGATGAAAGAGTGCCTCCCTCGATAGTATTAGCAAGGGAGTTTATATATTTTTAATTAATTATTACAATAAATCAAAAGAATGTCTCAAGTTTGTGAAAATTTTTACCAGACCCACTCCCACAATTTACATTTTAGGATAACAGGATTAGAACTTAAACAATAGAAAGATCCTACTAGATCCACTCCCATAATTTACATTCTAAAATATCAGGATTAGTCAGAAGATTTTCAGGAAGGAGAAACTGTCCTCAAGCAGGATACACTGTTGTTATATAATCCCTGTGGTGGTGAAGTCACTCAGTCGTGTCCGACTCTTTGTGACCCCGTGGACTATAACCTACTAGGTAGGCTTCTCTGTCCATGGGATTCTCCAGGCAAGAATACTGGAGTGGATTGCCATTTCCTTCTCCAGGGGATCTTCCTGACCCAGGGATCAAACCCGGGTCTCCAGCATCGAAGGCAGGCGCTTTAACCTCTGAGCCAGCAGGGAAATTCTTATATAATCCCTACTACAAAGTTTAAACTGAGTTGTTTATTGTATAATCATCAGTCTGGGCTTCAAGAAAAAAATGTTTTATGTGACTAAGACTAAGGAATGTAGAGAGAAGGAAAAAAGAAAAAAAAAAAGTTTGTCCTTTCCTCCTCCTTGAGAATTCCAGACCCCTATCTCAACTTTCAGAAAGCAAAGATCACGGCATCTGATTCCATCACTTCATGATAAATAGATGGAGAAACAATGGAAACAATGGCAGACTATTTTGGGGGCTCTGAAATCACTGCAGATGGTGATTGCAGCCATGAAATTAAAAGACGCTTACTCCTTGGAAAGAAAGTCATGACCAATCTAGATAGCATATTCAAAAGCAGAGACACTACTTTGCCAACAAAGGCCCATCTAGTCAAGGCTATGGTTTTTCCAGTTGTCATGTATGAATGTGCGAGTTGGACTGTGAAGAAGGCTGAGCTCCGAAGAATTGATGCTTTTGAACTGTGGTGTTGGAGAAGACTCTTGAGAGTCCCTTGAACTGCAAGGAGATCCAATCAGTCCATCCTAAAGGAAATCAGTCCTGAATACTCATTAGAAGGAATGATGTTGAAGCTGAAACTCCAATACTTTGGCCACCTGATGGGAAGAATTGACTCATTGGAAAAGACCCTGACTCTGGGAAAGATTGAAGGCAGGAGGAGAAGGGGACAATAGAGGATGAGATGCTTGGACAGCATCACCAACTCAATGGGCATGAATTTGACTAAACTCCAGGAGCTGGTGGTGGACAGGGGGCCTGGTGTGCTTCAGTCCATGGAGCTGCAAAGAGTCGGACACAACTGAGCGACTGAACTGAACTGAACTGATCTACTCCTCAAGAACCCCAGACCCCTCTCTCCTTGGGGACCCATGGACTTCTTATCAACCTGCCTAGGAATTGACCCTCTCAATACCTGTTGTTGACTAAAAAAAGATGTACAACTTGAGAGTTGTGAGTTAAGTTTTGTTTGGGGCAAAATGAGGACTGCAGCTCAGAAGGCAGCATCTCAGATAGCTCTGAGAGACTGCTCCAAAGGAGCAGTGGGGGAAAGACAATATACAAGGTTTTGGTGAAGGAAGAGTTCAATACCATGAAGCACTCATTTTACAAAAGGCTTTTTGTTAGTCATGAGGATCTGATATCACCATGAAGGGATTTAGTGCTTCTCTGTATATGAGGATGGAGAAAGCAATGGCACCCCACTCCAGGACTCTTGCCTGGAAAATCCAATGGACGGAGGAGCCTGGTAGGCTGCAGTCTATGGGGTCACTAAGAGTCAAACACGACTGAGCGACTTCACTTTCACTTTGCACTTTCATGCATTCGAGAAAGAAATGGCAACCCACTCCAGTGTTCTTGCCTGGAGAATCTCAAGAACGGGGAGCCTGGTGGGCTGCTGTCTATGAGGTCGCACAAAGTCGGACACGACTGAAGTGACTTAGCACCAGCAGCAGCTAGATATGAGGAGATGCAAGGATTGAGATCATAAAATCTGTTTCTAAAAAACATCCAGCTATCTAAAGACCTGTCCCACCAGATTCCCTGGAGCACAGAGTGCCTCACTCCACCCTGAACTCCCTCGGGGGTTGTTGAAGGTCAACAGCTATAGCAGAATGGAGTTGAATCTCTGTAGAGGCAGGGCAAACGCTTTTGTTGTTAAGTCATTGGCGGTGCTCTTGGTAAGTATCAATTTGTAGTTTACACTGTCATCAGCATGCTTTAACCCTCTCTTCTCCTGTGGCAGGGTAGCCCAAAGGCATCTCCCTCTTAACCAAGGGAGAGATTCTAAACACTTTCCTGCCACAATAACTTGGCTTAGTAGTCTCCCAAATGCTCTCTTTTATGTGCACAACAGGTTGCTTTGTTTCATGTAAAAACTAATAATTATTTTATGCATGTTAATATGTACCTGTGTGCTCTGATTTCAAGGAACAATGGAGCTCTTAAAGACCCCAAGACTAAGAGCACCTAGGGAAGAGTCATGGCATTAGAAGGAATGGTTTGGGACCCATCAGTAAACTGTAGGTCCAAAAGGCTGTCCATGTTCTGGCCCCTGCCAGTGACTTCAGCCTTGTTTCCTGTTCCCCTTAATCCTTCCTTTCACACAAGTTCAAACCTATGGCCATACAGTACATCATCTGTACTTAAGCACACTTTAAGGTCAGGATGTATTCTTGTTTCTTTCCTCTACATTAGAACCCTTGAGGGGAAGGTTGTGTTAGACCTCACGGCCTTTTCCAGAGGTCAGTCGCCCAAGAGATCGCCAAGACACTGACTCGATGCAAACCGCAAGAGGATTTATTAGGCCGGGCGCGCCGGGTTCGAACACCACTAGGGAAGAACGAACCCTGAACATTCGTTACAGAGCAGTTTTTAAGCACTAAAACCACAAACAGGTACAGCTAAGGTGGAGCAGCCTGATTGGTGTACAGGTCTTTGATATTTTCAGGGATAGGTCCATTTGTTATCAGGCCAAAACGGCTGAATGGTTTTTGAGGTAAACATCTCCTGGTATGTTTCCGAAAGATGAAGATTTCCGAAAGCCTCCTGGAGGCTGCATTCCTGAGAGATGAGCTCCTACACATTCTTGAGATAAAGGTCTGTCTTAAGATTAACTAGAGGGCCTGTTGCCCTAAGGCTCTAGTAAATTTTAACCTTTTTTTTTTTTTTAACCTTTCCTCCCAGTTGCTAGAGTAATATCCCCTCTATCTAATAGTGCATATCATAAATATACAATGAATATAAATGAATGACTGAAACAGATGATGAACGTTGCTCATCACATGCTGGATTTAATTGTGGACTACTGACATTACCTTGTTTCCTGACAAATAGATATCTTCTCACTTCCACCATTGCCACCACCCAGCCCCCCACTTCCATCATTACCGTTGGACAATGAGGCCTTTGAGGATAAGAAAAACACAGCATTAGCTGTGTCACCTGAAACGCATACCACATTGCCTGGAACAAAAGTAATATTTTCATTGAATTCACAATACCTTCTCAGGTAGGCTTTGCACTTTGTATGTTACTGACTGGACACCACTTCTGTCCTCCATGACAGGCTTTAAAATGTATTTTATAGTCTTCTCACTTTATCTTACAAGGTTTACTGCAAAGAGAAGTCACTGTGAGTGAGTCAACACATCACTGAGCTATTTAGAAGATTTCCGAATGCTTTAAAATTGTTAAACTTTTCTCCACTGCTCCTGGAGAGGCTCAGGAAATCTTCCTCTTTTCCATCTCCCAGTGATTTTATTTTGTTTTGATTTCTAAATACTTTGCAGGATATTAAAACAAACCATTGAGAAAATCTATGAAGCATTTTAAATGAGTCAGGAATCATAAGAACTTTCCTTTTTATCTGAGACCTCAAGAGACTAGTACAGGCAGCATTTTGCTCTTAGCATTAAATTCATTCCATCTTTTCTTTTAGATGTGATAGAGATTCAACTATCTGGGCTCATTATTTCAACTGAAAGTGAAGTCACTCAGTCGTGTCCGACTCTTTGTGACCCCATGGACTGTAGCCTACAAGGCTCCTCAGTCCATGGAATTTTCCAAGCAAAAGTACTGGAGTGGGGTGCCATTTCCTTCTCCAGGAGATCTTTCCAACTTAGGGATTGAACCTGGGTCTCCCGCACTGCAGGCAGACGCTTTACTGTCTGAGCCACCAGGAGACCAAGTTCAATCCCAGGCCATAAGAGGCTAAACACATCCAAAAGATGACTAGTATTAAGAGGTCTAAGGAACGGGGAAATCCATGACATAACGTTGAACAGACAAATCTGATAGCCAAATAATTTATTGGGAAACTACTGGGTTTCGTCAGTGATGGAGCTCAGTATTATACTGAAGAAACAATTCTGGTACAAAGACCCCAAATGGCTGCCTTTCACTTATTGTCCTCTCCTCCAATATTATCAATTTCCTCACATGATTTGGGTCCGTTGTCAAATTATACACCATATGTGGGTGTGCTTCCAGACCTTCTAGCTACCAACAGTGGCAATGAGATATCTGCCTTGAAAGTGCTCAAAGAAATCAGATAACCTTAATATAATATAGAACTCAAGATTCTTAACCTATAAGAGTATTTCAATACTCTGTGCAGGGTGCTATATCATAAATTTGCATCTATATTAAATATGATTTATCTTTTCTGAAGTTAAAAAATTTTAAGAAGTTGTGTTTGAAGAAATTTACTTTAATTTGTAAGTCCTAAAGAAAAAAGCTCTGTTTTATTATACAACTAATTCACATCTTATAATAGTAACTTGATATTCAAACATTGTTAAAAATCAAATTGTCAGATTTCATTAAAGAACTAAGCATTTAAAATATAAGCAAACCATTTTGATTTAATTAAGGTAGAAAGTGCTACTACTTTATTTTAGTTATCGAATGTATCATATGTTAAGCCTCTTTTGAGAATTAATGCTCAGGTTTAGCAAATACAAAACTTCTAACACAAACCCAGGAGAACTCTCTTGAAAAATATTCCAGGAGAGGCAGGCAGTCATTACTGTTACTTAACTGAAAGGAAGGAGATGTTGCAAGATTTAAAGCCAAATGATGTTTGTGGCACTGAATGTTTGAAAGTTAATGTAAACTATTTCTTCTTTGTCCATCGGTGTTAACCACTCACCTCACTCTCAAAGAGTCAGAGTCAGCACAAGCCTCTCTTCCTTCAGGAAGAGAAAAGGAATAAAAGAAACCAAATGCTAAACTTAAATCATTATTTTCAAAGGAAAAATGTTGACAGAATTTTCTCCAGCTGGTTTTCTGTTTGTTTGGTTTTGTTTTAGGGAGTATAAATGCAATCTCACCTTCAGGATCTAGTTTTTTTCAAGTGCACAATGATATATCTTGTGTTCTGAATTTGAAAAATATTGGTAGAAACATAAAGAATCTTAGAGACAGCAATTCATCTGAAATATTCAGTGATTTTTCTTATTTGCATTTTGTGTAATCAGAAGAAATAAAGTTTGTTATTCCGTAAAACTACTAGATTAGGGATCATCAGCTACAGAATATCTATAAAAAATTAGCTACCCAATTTTATATAAATATCTGCATAAAATTGACTTTCTCTGAAGTAAAGCATTAATTTTTCTATCAATCAATCAGTCAAAAAGTGATGCCAAAGTTTATATGGCCTTTAGAAGGACACGGATCAACCTGAAACAGTAATTCACGACCCAAGAACTCAGAAGTTTGCAAACATGAAATAAAACAGAGTGAGCAACACCTTTCACATTTATGCTGCTCCTGAGTCTTTGTGGTATTCTGACTAACTATAATCCCCACACTTGAAATTTAACTCATTAAATGTTTGGCGTAAGAACCTGAAAAAATATAACTGTGTGCTTTTATAAATATTCAACTAATATTCATTTCATCATTTTGAGATTTTCGACACTAAATAAAGATGCTTATCCTGCAATAATTCTGTTCGATCTACCTTTTTACTTTAAAAAAAAAAAAAAGCCTGCATCACAGAGTGGAAACACCAAAAAGAAATATTTTTGGAAGATGGCTTTAACAGAAGAGAAATTCTCTAAACAGATAGTCTAAATAAATAGAGAAAAATTTACTATTTTTCTCTTCTTATTCACTGGAAAAAATCTACTCTGCAAAGAATCAGTTTTTGTTTATCAAGCAGACAAAAGAATCCACAATTTATAATGTAAGAATGATAATAAATTAAAGTGCCATCGTGTATATTCCCTGTGGCATTTTTTAACTAGCAGCTAGCTCCACTGTCTCTGGTAATACTCAAAAACAAAACTGAATCTGAACAGTCTGCTTATAAGTTATGACACATTTCTTGGAAAATAGAAAAATCTTCAGTTACACTGCAATTGTTGTCCCACTAAATAGAGTGAAAACCTTACTGTATTTTTATTAATTTCTTGGTAAATATAGGAATTAAGTCAAGTTTTTGTGAAAATTGGCCCTCCAAATGCAATTATAAGATTATTGATTGAACAAATGATTATAAATTCTAATTTTTTCTAGTAATGTACTATTTTTAAAAATTTTATAATACTACATTGCTGGGCATTAATAGAGATATTTTGTAGTGCTTAGTTAAGCATCTGATATACAGTTGATATTCAATAATGTATTTTTAAATGAAAGATAAGATATTCCTGAGTCCTCTTTGTTGTCTACCTCCATGTTAAACAAAGCTGTGTTTTCCCCTGTTACTTGAATTTTAAATTTTTCTATCTGACTTTAACCATTAGCTCCACCTTAAGATAATCTGAATCTTTAAATTTAAATTGCCAGTGCAATTTAGCCAGATCCACTATATTCTTATTGAACACCAATCTTACAGAAAGTACCACAAGGATATAAGATGGCCAGTCAGCCACTGGCCCCGAAGAGCTTATAAAATAGGAGAAATAGTAAGTGCACTAATAATTACACAACAAGCGAAAACATAAGCATCAAAAGACAGGGGGACATACGAGTGTGAAACAGGGATCTCAGCCAAGATGGCATGGAAGAGGTAACATTTAAGATGCTGCTGCTAAGTCGCTTCAGTCATGTCTGACTCTGTGCGACTGCATAGACGGCAGCCTGCCAGGCTCCTCTGTCCCTGGGATTCTCCAGGCAAGAGTACTGGAATGGGTTGTCATTTCCTTCTCCAGTGCCTGAAAGTGAAAAGTGAAAGGGAAGTCGCTCAGTCGTGTCCGACTCTTAGCGACCCCATGGACTGCAAGCCCACCAGGCTCCTCTGTCCATGGGATTTTCCAGGCAAGAGTACTGGAGTGGGGTGCCATTGCCTTCTCCAACATTTAAGATAAACTTTGAAAAAAAAAAAAGTAACAAATCTCTGACAGATGACATTAGAGAAATAGGGTCAGTCCTGGGTGTACTTTGGAAGGACTGATGCTAAAGCTGAAACTCCAAAACTTTGGCCACCTGATGCGAAGAGTTGACTCATTGGAAAAGACTCTGATGCTGTGAGGGATTGGGGGCAGGAGGAGAAGGGGATGACAGAGGATGAGATGGCTGGATGACATTACTGACTCGATGGACATGGGTTTGGGTGAACTCCGGGAGTTGGTGATGGACAGGGAGGCCTGGCGTGCTGCAATTCATGGGTCGCAAACAGTCGGACACGACTGAGTGAATGAACTGAACTGAGCTGAACTGAAATAGGGTATCCCAAGTAAAGAAAGGGCTTCCCAGGTGACTCAGTGGTAAATAATCTACCTGCCAATGCAAGAGACACAGGAGACGTGGATTTGATCCCTTGCTCTGGAAGATCCCCTGGAGAAGGGAACGGTAACCCACTCCAGTATTCTTGCCTGGGAAATCCCATGGACAGAAGAACTTGGCAGAGTACAGTGCATGGGGCCACACAGTGTCGGACAGGACTGTGCATGCATATACAAGCAAAAAAAAACACAGCAAGCTTCTTTAGGTCCATTCAGGGAGCTATGACTAACCCTGTTTTACTAGAGTGATGAGTCAATGTAAAAATAAAGTACAAGAGTAGCCTGAGAGTTTACGTTCAGCTTGGGGTTAGAGGTGAGCAGTCTATACTTATTTTAATAGGTAATGGAAAGGCATTTAAGCTTAGTATTTAGTTCAGTTCAGTTCAGTTCAGTCACTCAGTTGTGTCTGACTCTTTGTGACCTCATCAATCACAGTATGCCAGGTTTCCCTGTCCATCAACTCCCGGAGTTCACTCAAACTCAAGTCCTTCAAGTCGGTGATGCCATCCAGCCATCTCATCCTCTGTCATCCCCTTCTCCTCCTGCCCCCAATCCCTCCCAGCATGAGAGTCTTTTCCAATGAGTCAACTCTTCGCATGAGGTGGTCAAAGTATTGGAGTTTCAGCCTTAGCATCAGTCCTTCCAATGAACACCCAGGACTGATCTCCTTCAGAATGGACTGGTTGGATCTCCTTGCAGTCCAAGGGACTCTCAAGAGTCTTCTCCAACACCACAGTTTAAAAGCATCAATTATTTGGTGCTCAGCCTTCTTCACAGTCCAATTCTCACATCCATACATGACCACTGGAAAAACCATAACCTTAACTAGATGGACCTTTGTTGGCAAAGTAATATCTCTGCTTTTGAATATGCTATCTAGTTTGGTCATAACTTTCCTTCCAAGGAGTAAGCATCTTTTAATTTCATGGCTGCAATCACCATCTACAGCAATTTTGGAGCCCCATAAAATAAAGTCAGCCACTGTTTGCCCATCTATTTCCCATGAAGTGATGGGACCAGATACCATGATCTTCATTTTCTGAATGTTGAGCTTTAAGCCAATTTTTTTCACTCTCCTCTTTCATTGTCATCAGGGTCTAAAGCTAATAGCACATTCAAACAGGTTCAGCGGGTGGAGTTTGATAAAGAGATGATTAACAAAAGGTATGGGCTGAGGAGTGGACATCATTAAGGAATGATGGACAATTTCTTACCAGCAGCAGTGGGAAGTGTTGTCACCACCAGATCTAAAGGAGAAAGTAAAAGGAGATATTAGAACCTGCAGAGAGAAGTTATAATTGTAAGAGTGTATCTCCTGACCTGAGACAAGACCTTCTGTGGAGGAGAAGAGGCAACCTATAGCTGAGCAAGAAGAGCCAGGTGGATATGTACCCAACTTAACTCTTTGCTTGCTCCCTTCAGTCTCCTGCTAGTGCCCCCTACTGGATAAACCCAAGTGGAAGTTAGAAGGCAAGGGAGCCCATTGATTAGAGTCCTATAGGCCTTCCTCCCAGAGCACAGAGCAGAACAGAGAAAGAAAGGGAATGGATCTGAAGGGGGGAAAGGAAAATATAAAGCACAAGGCTTTTGAGCAAAACAGAGACATATCTCCGAAGAAAATTAATCCTACAGGTATAGAGATAATAAAGATGAAAAAAACTAAGAATATAATAGAGAAGACTGTAAAGGTCAGAAATAGGGCCATGGCAGTGGAACAAGAAGTAAAAATTGCCCGTGAGAACTTGCAAGGTTATGAGTCAGCTCTTGGAATGGTGCCAGGCATGGATCCAACGTGACTTTTGATGGCTTCTAGTGAACAGGTGCATAGCAAAATGATAAGAACCACAGCTGGGGTCCTAAAGCACAAATGTAATGCTGTATCCATGAGCAAATAGCTGCTAAGCAGAATTAGCTAGAAGTTAAAGGGATCCTGGGTATAAGTTTTTATCTGTGAATGACTTTCTTGAGATGCAAATTTTTGAGACCTTTTATATAAAGGTGTGAAGAGACATGTTGGCTACAAGATAAGGAACTAAAAGTTTTAAGCAAAAGCAGACGTTCTGTTATCCTGAAGATTTCAAGGGCATTTTATGACAACAGTCACGCATTTGAACAGTTGACAGAAAGCTGTATGGATGCTCATCGGTTAGAAGAGCAGACAAATTTAAATTTTAATAAATATTTATCAACAGAAAATGTGCCTGCATGAAACACACGAGTGATATATTGTGGGGCTTCTAACAGATTAGACGGAGGGGAAAAGGAAAATTAGAAGTTCAAAGTTTTGAATCTTGGTTCCTAGGAGAACAAGATAATTATTAGAAACATAAAATCAAGTGCTGGATTTTAGAGTTAAATGGATGGAATTTCTAAGTGCTGCTCCCAGTAATGGGAAGGCCAGGGGAATGCGTACTACGAGGGGTATCCTAGAGATCAGCACAGTCCAGAACAGGGTTCTACCCAAGGACACAGCAAAAAGCATAGTAAGAGGAAGAGTCCAGATGCACTTGGGGCCCCATAGCACCCTTATGGTGGTTTAGTCTCTAAGTTGTGTCCAACTCTTTGTGACCTCATGGACTGTAGCCTGCCAGGCTCCTCTGTCTATGGGATTTCCCAGGCAAGAATACTGGAGTGGTTTGCTGTTTCCTTCTCCAGAGGATCTTCCCAACCCAGGAACTGAACCTGGGTCTCCTACATTGCAGGCAGATTCTTTACCAACTGAGCTATGAGGAACGCCCATAGCACACTTAAACCCTTTGTGAAAAATCTTCCTTAAAAATAATACTGCTGAACTATCTCCCCCAAAATATCATCCAAAATAACACAGGCCATAGAGGAAGTCAGATGGGAAGTATGGAGCACAGAATGCAAACCAAACAAACCGCAGTCACTGTGGTTACAGAATAGACTGCAGAGTCATAATTCTTGAAAGGAAGGCTGCATAAAGTAACAAATAGTCATTTGGCAATAAAACAAATTAAAATCCAACCAAAGCATGGGTTAAGAGAGGCAGGAGGAACGAAGTGTCAGTGTCAACAACTGAAGCAATGTGGTATTGTGGTAGAACTAAAGGACTGATGAAGAGAAAAGAACAGTGCATGTGGACCAGGTACAGGAGGATAAGGCGTTAGCACATGATACAGATGTAGTTACTGCTGGAGGGGGAGTAAAGTGAGGAATTACTACGTGATACATATGTATTTAAAGTTAAAGGAGGACAAGTTCCTTCCTGGTGATACAGTGGCTTTGACTTTGCTCTCCCAAAACAGGGGGCCGGGTTCAATTCCTTATCAGGAAACTAGATCCCACATGTTAGCAAATAAGCATTCACATGCCACAACAAAAGATCCCATGTGCTGCAACTAAGATCCAATGCAGCCAAATAAGTAAATAAAATAGTTTTTAAAATTAAAGGGGGATAAATATACTTTGAATTCCCGATAAATTGCTTGGGAACAATTAATCTTTTGGGAACTATTAATATGATTTGATACCATTTAGGAATGCCTTCTTGTGCAAATAGCAGAATCCCCAACTCACAGCTGCTTAAATAAGTTAGGGGTTTATATAGCTCGCCAACAAGAACTCTGGGGATAGCAGTTCAGGACTCATGACAGCTCAGTGGTGTCATTAAAGTCTCTGGTTGTTTCTCTTTTCACGCCACCATCATTACTGAGCAGGCTGTGGTCCTCACGTTTGTCACCTCGAGATATAGATCCTGCACACCCCATGACCTCAGGCCTGCATTCTAGGCATGAAGAAAGTGGAAAAGCAGGGTCAGAATGGGCAAACCAGTCATATATTCACCAAATCCTAACAGTGGTGGCATCTGTAACTGGATTATTTTTATCTCTAGTTTTATTGTGTGATCTGAATTTTTCCAAAGATTGTGTATTGAATTGTGTCAGAAATAGATGAGGAACCTATTTCCATTTTACAGAAAGATTAGTTAATCAAAGAAACCATAAATTTCTTTCAAAATCAGTAAACCTAAAAAAAGAAATCAGTAAGCCTCCATTGCTCTGTGATTCTTAGTATCATCCTATATTTTATTTTTAGCACAGACCACTTTCTTGATTTCTTCTCATGGAAAATGAGCTGTGGAAAAAACTTACTTTTATGTTCCAAACCCCTGGGAACAAAAAAATTATGGGTTGTCTTTTAAATAATGCTGAATCTCTAAGAACGGTTTTAATGCATTTAGGTAAGCAGTGTATTTTCAAGCATCTAATTACAATTGCTGAGGATCATTCCCAGCATGATCTTCACAGAAAGAGAAAATGAGGGGGGTGGGGTGGAGGGGGGTAATGGTGCTTAGAAGAGAAAAATCAGCTGACAAAGAACTTTTTAATCCTTATCACTGTTTCCAGATTTTGCTTAAATATTCTGTTCTACTCTAGGATATTTTCATTTTTTTGGCCTTACAGACTAATATAAGTTTTAAGAATACAATACAGTTATAGAGACCCAAAAGGTTGCAGGATTTTGGATAAAAAGATATGTCTGTTAAAGTTGAGTTAGAAATGTCTGTTAAAGTTGCTTGAGTTAGAAATAAATCTTCACTCTCCCCTAAGCTTGAAAACAGTTCTTACGAAAAATTTTTTAATTGTCCTTATGATTATGAAATATGATACATGAAGATTTTAAAGATTTTAGCAAAGTTAATTATTTCATACTACGTAGACTAGACATACTAACACTGGTGGCAGAAAAGCATTTAAAATGCAAAAGAAGAAAATGGTATTTAATTTGGGGTGACAGATTTTTTTTTCATTCATGGTTTTCAAAGAACTCAGGAAAGCAATTTTGCACATGCCATTTTCTAAATGGTTAATACACAGTCCTTTAACAACCATCCTGAACATCCTTTCAACTCCTAGGAATGATGAAGGGAACAGGCAACTAACCAGGCTACTCTCCAGTTCCTAGTCTGCAGCTCAATGTCATTCCTTATAAACAAAAAGAGATTGAAAACTGCCATTTTATTTTCCCTCCATTCTTTTATCTGCCTGTGTGATTGTGTCAGATACATGAAAAAGTATAATTTGCTACATCAACCAAAGCCAGTTCTGTTGTCCCTCTAATAATCATCTGAATCCTAGCCCTCTATTCAAGATGTCTGAGATTTTTAACAAAGTGTTTAGCATCCTTCACCATCAGTTTCCTCACCTGTAAAATAGGTGGTCTTGTGAAGATTAAGAAAGATTGTATTGCATTAGTGCTCTGTGCGTAATAACCGTTCAACGTGTTTTAGCTGCAGTATGTTATATACTGGGCTGCCTGGGTGGCACTAGTGGTAAAGAACCCTCCTGCCAATGCAGGAGACATAAGAGATACAGGTTCAGTCCCTAGGTAGAGAAGATTCCCTGGAGAAGGAAATGGCAACCCACTCCAGGATTCTTGCCTGGAGAATCCCATAAACAGAGGAGCCTGGCAGGCTATAGTCCATGGGGTCAGAAAGAGTCAGATACACCTGAAGTGACTTAGCACACATATTATGTACTATGTTATATACTTAATGTTCTATCCATTTTTCAAGACTCCTACATTCTTGCTCAGCTCTTACAATGAAGTTATCAGCCCTATAACATAGTCTAAGCAATCTGTCCTTGCCGTAAGACAGAGGTCCCCAACCTTTTGGCACCAGGGACCAGTTTCAGGGAAGACAGATTTTCCACAGATGTGAGGGAGGTGGTTTGGGGATGATTCTTACAAAGATTGTGCAGTCTCATCCCTTGAATGCACAGTTCACAGTAGGGTCTGACCTCCTATGAGAATCTAATGCTGCTGCTGATCTGACAGGAGGCAGAACTCAGGCTGTAATGCAAGCAATGAGGAGCGGCTGTCAATACAGATTAAGCTTCATTTGCTCACCATTGCTCTCTTCCTGCTGTGTGGCTTGGTTGCTAACAGGCCATGGACTGGTACCCAGTCCATGACCCAACAGTTAGGGAGTCCTGCTATGAGACATTATGTATATTATTTGATAATTCAATTATATCCTGTTTTAAAAATCATTCTCTAGTTTTTCCATGTTCCTCCAAGAGGAGCCTTGCTTCTAGAGGGTCTGATATCTTGCCTTAATCCTGATCAAAGTAGAATAAGCAAATGCTGCAATCCAGGCAGCCAGTGTGGTCTGGCATCTTTCTGGGCTCTATAACTTGTATAAATGGATAAGCATCCATCCAACTTGCTTCTTCACTAAGCAGGTTTCCTTCTGGTTTAGGCCTCAGTTTTTTTGCATGTAAACCAGGTGTCCAGATCCCAGTATCTTTATCTGAACCCAGCCTTCCTGGTTTGCATCTCTCATGATCTCTGGACAGTCTTGTCCATCAAAAGGGATGAAGTTATTCCTGCTTCCTAACCTCACCCCAGTCACAGGTACAGATTATGTCAAAAATGTACTGATCCCTTAAGATCAAAATATATATCCAGCCATGCCTATTCAAGCTTTCCTTGGTTTCTAAATTCCCTTTGTCATGTTCCATCCTCCAGATTGGGCCTCCCTTGATATAGGTGCCCTCCTACTTCATCATCACAACTTTTGAACTGAAGTGAAAGTTTCTCAGTCATGTCTGACTTTTTGGACCCCATAGACTTAAGTACTACCTATTTAACTTGCCGATGTGCACACACGAGACTAAGCCTCCAGCCTAACAAAAGACTGTGACCAGAAGAATTGAGATTATACAGATCCTTAAGGAGAAGGAACATAGTTTATACTTTATCATAATGAGAGGCCTTTGAGGGTTTTGGAAAAGGAAGTAATGTGATAACATTTGCCTTTTAAGAAGATGGTTCTGAGTGCAGTGTGAAGACATCTGGATAATATCTCTTTATTATAAACATCAAACCAGTTATGAAAGGAAGGAAAAACTTTAAGAACAGGAAGGCCCAAAGAGACTAAAAAGAAAGATCTGATATTGGAAAGCAGTGTGCAGGTGAAGAGAAGTGGAAGAAGTGGAAGGAAGTTACAGAGGCAGAATCAACAGAATTTGATGATTATTTTGAATATGTTGTGGTGTAAAAAAATGAGAAAAGTTAAATAAGTTGCTTAAGGGCAAATATCACATGTGTGTTTCTTGCCTCATCAACTTGATTGTTTGTTTTTTTTTGATGGCAGGAATGATTCCAAATATTTTAAAGCACATTTTGATGTCCAATGTGTGTTCAATTAATCAATAAATCTGCCACGTTATCTGTCACAAGACTTGTCTACAAGGAATTCTCTTATCAAAATCTAGACTCTAAGTTGTGATTTTAGTCTTTTTCCCAAGCCTGCATATAAAGAAACACTGACAAAAATTGAAACAGATGCCTGGAAACTAGGCTACCAATTCACTCATAGTTCGGAAGGTAAGATGCTGACTTGATCCTTTCCTATGTTATCAATAATTATTAGAGTTCATTTGGATAGGTACTAGTTAAAGCTTACTTTTAATTTAAACCAAACTTAAATTATCTAATTTAAGACATCACAGTTCTCAAACTGTTGTGGGGATCCAAATCTCTTGGAAGGTTTTTGTTGTTGTTGTTGTTTTTTAATATGATTGAAAGACTCGGCCGACTTCCCTGGTAGTCTGGTGATGAAAAATCTGCCTTGTAAGGCATGGGACATGATCCCTGATGAGGCAACTGAGATGCCATATACCTTGGAGCAACTTAGTCCACTGCTCCAGAGCCCACATGCTGGAAGCCCATGCTCCACAGCTAGAGAGTCTGTGCTCTGCAGAGAAAGATGCCAGGTGCTACAACTAAGACCCACTGCAACCAAATAAGTAAATACATAATTTTTAAAAGAGAAATATGACTGATTTTTTTAAATGATGCTAGGCTCAGAGTTTTGATTCAGTTAGTTAGAATGAAATCCAAAAAAATTAAAATCACTTTGAGAAACACTGCACTAAACCAATGTTTCCAAATTTTTATTATAAAAATCACCTACAGTACTTACTAACAATAAAAATTCCCAAGCCCTCTCTGATCACCTCCAATTCAGACAGTTTAGGAAAGGTGAGCAGGGATCTACATTTTTTTAAGTGCTTCATGTGATTCTTATGGTCAGTCAAACTGGGGAAGTGCTTCCTGAGAGCATCCTATGAGATAGGTACTATTATTATTATTCATTTTTTATAGAGGGAAAATAGGATTATCAAAATTTAAATGAATGGCAAAGCTCTTAAGCATTCCTCCACAAGACTTAAACCATAGTTTATGAGCCTCTTGGTGAAAGTGAAGAGTGAAAAAGTTGGCTTAAAGCTCAACATTCAGAAAACTAACATCATGGCATCTGGTCCCATCACTTCATGGGAAATAGATGGGGAAACCATGGAAGCAGTGTCAGACTTTATTTTGGGGGCTCCAAAATCATTGCAGACGGTGATTGCAGCCATGAAATCAAAAGACACTTACTCCTTGGAAGAAACGTTATGACCAACCTAGACAGCATATTCAAAAGCAGAGACATTACTTTACCAACAAAGGTCTGTCTAGTCAAGGCTATGGTTTTTCCTGTGGTCATGTATGGATGTGAGAGTTGGACTGTGAAGAAAGCTGAGCACCGAAGAATTGATGCTTTTAAACTGTGGTGTTGGTGAAGACTCTTAAGAGTCCCTTGGACTGCAAGGAGATCCAACCAGTCCATTCTGAAGGAGATCAGCCTGGGATTTCTTTGGAAAGAATGATGCTAAAGCTGAAACTTCAGTACTTTGGCCACCTCATGCAAAGAGTTGACTCACTGGAAAAGACTCTGATGCTGGGAGGGATTGGGGGCAGGAGGAGAAGTGGACGACTGAGGATGAGATGGCTGGATGCATCATTGACTCGATGGACGTGAGTCTAAGTGAATTCTGGGAGTTGGTGATGGACAGGGAGGCCTGGCGTATGCCATTCGTGGGGTCGCAAAGAGACATGACTGAGCGACTGAACTGAACTGATGCTGAAATATAAAATGTTTCTTACACGAAGGTACTGTGAGCATCTTGGTGACAGGGACTTTAATCATATTTATCTTAGTATTGCTAAAACCTGACAAGAAGTTCACAGAATGGATGGTTAGAACCAAGCCCTGTAAAATAATTCTATGACTAACAAAATGTAAAAAACAAAGTAGCTAACAAAAAATAGACAAAATATCAGTCCAATGAAATGAAGGAAGACAGAATCAAATGAACATGTAAATGATTGACTAGTGGGACAGAGAAAGACAAATATCAGGATATCACTTGTAACAGACTCACAGATACAGAAAACAAACTTATGGTTACCAAAGAGGGAAGACCATAGAAGAAGGATAAATTAAGAGTTTAGAATTAGCAGATACAAACTATATAAAATAGATAAAGCCCTACTGTATAGCACAAGGAACTATATTCAGTATCCTGTAATGAACCATAATGAAAAATAATACATACCCACTGTACACTAGAAATATATGTATGTATATATATATATATATATATATATATATATACACTGTACTTAGAAGAAATGGAGTAGCCATCATAGTCAACAAGAGAGTCTGAAATGCAGTACTTGGATGCAGCCTCAAAAATGACAGAATGATCTTTGCTCATTTCCAAGGCAAACCATTCACTATCATGGTAATCTAAGTCTATGCCCCGATCAGGAATGCTGAAGAAGCAGTTGAATGGTTCTATGAAGACCTATAAGACCTTCTAGAACTAAAATCCAAAAGAAATGCTCTTTTCATTATAGGGGACTGGAATGCAAAAGTAAGAAGTCAAGAAACACCTGTAGTAAGAGGCACCTGATGCGAAGAGCTGGCTCATTTGAAAAGACCCTGATGCTTTGAGGGATTGGGGGCAGGAGGAGAAGGGGACGACAGAGGATGAGATGGTTAGATGGCATCACCGACTCAATGGACACAAGTTTGGGTAAACTCCAGGAGTTGGTGATGGACAGGGAGACGGCGTGCTGAGGTTCATGAGGTCACAAAGAGTCAGACATGACTGAGCGATTGAACTGAACTGAACAGGCAAATTTGGCCTTGGAGTACAGAATGAAGCAGGGCAAAGGCTAACAGAGTTTTGGAAAGAGAATGCACTGGTCATAGCAAACACCTTCTTCCAACACCACAAGAGAAGACTCTACAAATGGACATCACCATATGGTTGACACTGAAATCAGACTGGTTATATTCTTTGCAGCCAAAGATGGAGAAGCTCTATACAGTCAGCAAAAAAACACCAGACCTGGCTGTGGCTCAGGTCATAAACTCCTTATTGCCAAATTCAGACTTAAATTGAAGAAAGTAGGGGAAATGACTGACCATTCAGGTATGACCTAAATCAAATGCCTAACAATTTTACAATGGAAGTGAGAAATAGATTTAAGGGACTAGATCTGATAGAGTGCCTGATGAACGATAGACAGAAGTTTGTGACCTTGTACAGGAGACAGGGAGCAAGACCATCCCCCAAGAAAAAGACATGCAAAAAATCAAAATGGCCTTACAAATAGCTGTGAAAAGAAGAGAAGCAAAAAGCAAAGGAGAAAAGGAAAGATACACCCATTTGAATGCAGAGTTCCAAAGAACAGCAAGGAGAGATAAGAAAGACTTCCTCAGTGATCAGTGCAGAGAAATAGAGGAAAACAATAGAATGGGAAAGACTAAAGATCTCTTCAAGAAAATTAGAGATATCAAGGGAACATTTCATGCAAAGATGGGCTCTATAAAGGGCAGAAATGGTATGGACCTAAGAAAAGCAGAAGATATTAAGAGGTGGCAAGAATATACAGAAGAACTGTACAAAAAAGATCTTCATGACCTAAATAATTATGATGGTGTGATCACTAACCTAAAGTCAGCATCCTGGAATGCAAAATCAAGTGGGCCTTCTGTTCAGTTCAGTTCAGTTCAGTCATGTCTGACCGACTCTTTGTGACCCCATGAATCACAGCACGCCAGGCCTCCCTGTCCATCACCAACTCTTGGAGTTCATGCAAACTCATGTCCATCGAGTTGGTGATGCCATCCAGCCATCTCATCCTCTGTCGTCCCCTTCTCCTCCTGCCCCCAACCCCTCCCAGCACCAGAGCATTTTCCAATGAGTCAACTCTTCACATGAGGTGGCCAAAGTATAGGAGTTTCAGCTTTAGCAGCATTCCTTCCAAAGAACACCCAGGACTGATCTCCTTTAGAATGGACAGATTGGATCTCTTTAGTAGTACGATGATTTCTAAGGCCCACTTGCCTTCACTTTCCAGGATGTCTGGCTCTATTTGAGTTATTAGGAAGCATTACTATGAACAAAGCTAGTGGAGGTGATGGAATTCCAGTTGAGCTATTTCAAATCCTAAAAGATGATGTTGTGAAAGTGCTGCACTCAATATGTCAGCAATTTGGAAAACTCAGCAGTGGCCACAGGACTGGAAAAGTTCAGTTTTCATTCCAATCCCAAAGAAAGACAATGCCAAAGAATGGTTCAGCTATCACACAATCATACTCATCTCACATGCTAGCAAAGTAATGCTCAAAATTCTCCAAGCCAGGCTTCAACAATACGTGAGCCATGAACTTCCAGATGTTCCAGCTGGATTTAGAAAATGCAGAAGAACCAGAGATCAAATTGCCAACATCCACTGGATCATAGGAAAAGCAAGAGAGTTCCAGAAAAACATCTATTTCTGCTTTATTGGCTATGACAAAGCCTTTGACTGTGTGGATCACAATAAACTGGAACATTCTGAGAGATGGGAATACCAGACCTCCTGACCTGCATCCTGAGAAATCTGTATTCAGGTCAAGGAGCAACAGTTAGAACTGGACATGGAACAACAGACCAGTTCCAAATGGGGAAAGGAGTACATCAAGGCTACATATTGTCACCCTGCTTATTTAACTTCTATGCAGGGCATATCATGAGAAATACTGTGCTGGATGAAGCCCAAGCTGGAATCAAGATTGCTTGGAGAAATATCAATAACCTCAGATATGCAGATGACACCACCATTATGGCAGAAAGTGAAGAGGAACTAAAGAGCCTCTTGATGAAAGTGAAAGAAGAGAGTGAAAAAGTTGGCTTAAAACTCAGCATTTAGAAAACTAAGATCATGGCATCTGGTCCCATCACTTCATGGCAAATAGATGGAGAAACAGTGGAAACAGTGGCAGACTTTATTTGGGGGGCTCAAAATCACTGCAGATGGTGACTGCAGCCATGAAATAAAAGACACTGACTCCTTGGAAGGAAAGTTATGACCAACCTAGATAGCATATTAAAAAGCAGAGACATCACTTTGCCAACAAAGGTCCGTCTAGTCTAAGCAATAGTTTTTCCAGTAGTCATGAATGGATGTGAGAGTTGGACTATGAAGAAAGCTGAGCACCGAAAAATTGATGCTTTTGAAGTGTGGTGTTGGAGAAGACTCTTGAGAATCTCTTGGACTGCAAAGAGATCCAACCAGTGCATACTAAAGGAAATCAGTCCTGAATATCCATTGGAAAGACTGATGTTGAAGCTGAAACTCCAATACTTTGGCCACCTCATTTGAAGAACTGACTCATGTGAAAAGACTCTGATGCTAGGAAAGACTGAAGGTGGGAGGAAAAGGGGATGACAGGATGAGATGGTTAGATCGCATCACCGACTCAATGGACATGAGTGTGAGTAAACTCTGGGAGTTGGCGATGGACAGTGAGGCAAGACTGAGCCACTGAACTGACCTGATCTGTACACTAGAAACTAACACAGTGTAAATCAACTATACCTCAATTTTAGAAGTTGAAAAATAAAATAAAATAAATGAATTGACTAGAATTAAATCAAATTTCTCAACCCTATAACACTTGGTGGCAGAAACAATAATAATAGATATTGACTTTGATGCTGGAAACACATGTTATTACGTATTCTGTGGACTTCCCTGGTGGTGCTGGTGGTAAAAATCTGCCTGCCAATGCAAGAGACATAAGAAATGTGAGTTCAATCCCTGGGTCCGGAAGAGCCCCTGCAGGAGGGAATGGCAACCCACTCCAGGATTCTTGCCTGGAGAATCCCATGGACTGAGGTGTCTGGCAAGCTACAGGCCATAGTGTTGCAAAGATTTGGTCAAGACTGAAGCAACTTAACAAACACACACACACAATACACACAAACACACACGTTTTGTATAACTGGCCTGATTTTTTTAAATATAAATGTATTTATTTTAATTGGAGGTTAATTACTTTACAATATTGTATTAGTTTTGCCATATATCAACATGAATCTGCCACAGGTATAGCCGTGTTCCCCATCCTGAACCCCTGGTCTGATATTTAAAATAAAAATTATTATCCCAATGTTAAAAGCTTAAAAGTACCTTATAAATTGTTTTATTTGGATTATTCCATGATTTTCAGAAAATGAAACATTAATAACACTATTTGCAGCAATATACACATGCATAGTGTTTTTAAAGTGTTTTCTCTAGGAAGTTCCCTGACAGTCATGTAGTTAAGACTCTACACTTCCAAAGCAGGGGGTACAGATTTGACTCCTGGTTGAAGAATTAAGATTCCACACACCACACCATGCAGCCAAAAAAATTTTTTAATCATTTTCTTTGAAAAGTTCCACAATTACAATGAATGATTTTTTAAAATATATGATATTTAAAATTATTTGATTGTGAGTAATGTTGAGCATCTTTTCATGTGTTTGTAAGCCATCCATATGTCTTCTTTGGAGAAATGCCTATTTAGTTCTTTGGCCCATTTTTTGATTGGATCATTTATTTTTCTGGAGTTGAGCTGCATAAGTTGTTTGTATATTTTTGAGATGAGTTGTTTGTCAGTTGCTTCATTTGCTATTGTTTTCTCCCATTCAGAAGGCTGTCTTTTCACCTTACTTATAGTTTCCTTTGTTGTGCAGAAGCTTTTAATTTTAATTAGATCCCATTTGTTTATTTTTGCTTTTATTTCCAGTATACTGGTAGGTGGATCACAGAGGATCCTGCTGTGATTTATGTTGGAGAGTGTTTTGCCTATGTTCTCCTCTAGGAGTTTCATAGTTTCTGGTCTTACATTTAGATCTTTAATCCATTTTGAGTTTATTTTTGTGTGTGGTGTTAGAAAGTGATCTAGTTTCATTCTAGACCAGTTTTCCCAGCACCACTTGTTAAAGAGATTGTCTTTACTCCATTGTATATTCTTGCCTCCTTTGTCGAAGATAAGGTTTCCATAGGTGTGTGGATTTATCTCTGGGCTTTCTATTTTATTCCATTGATCTATATTTCTGTCTTTGTGCCAGTACCATACTGTCTTAATGACTGTGGCTTTGAGTTGAGCCTGAAGTCAGGCAAGTTGATTCCTCCAGTTTCATTCTTCTTTCTCAAGATTGCTTTTGCTATTCGAGGTTTTTTGTATTTCCATACAAATCTTGATATTATTTGTTCTAGTTCTGTGAAAAATCCTGCTGGTAGCTTGATAGGGATTGCACTGAATCTGTAGATTGCTTTGGGTAGTATACTCATTTTCACTATATTGACTCTTCTGATCCATGAACATGGTTTATTTCTCCATCTATTAGTGTCCTCTTTGATTTCTTTCATCAATGTTTTACAGTTTTCGATATATAGGTCTTTAGTTTTATATTCCTAAGTATTTTATTCTTTTCATTGCAATGGTGAATAGAATTGTTTCCTTAACTTCTTTTCTGCTTTCTCATTATTAGTGTATAGGAATGCAAGGAATTTCTGAGTGTTGATTTTATATACTGCAACTTTACTATATTCATTGATTAGCTCTAGTAGTTTTCTGGTCGAGTCTTCAGGATTTTCTATGTAGAGGATCATGTCATCCACAAACAGTGAGAGTTTTACTTCTTCTTTTCCAATTTGGATTCCTTTTATTTCTTTTTCTGCTCTGATTGCTGTGGCCAAAACTTCCAGAACTATATTGAATAGTAGTGGTGAAAGTGGGCACCCTTGTCTTGTTCCTGACTTTAGGGGAAATGCTTTCAGTTTTTCACCGTTGAGGATAACGTTTGCTGTGGGTTTGTCATATATAGCTTTTATTATGTTGAGGTACGTTCCTTCTATTCTTGCTTTCTGGAGAGTTTTTATCATAAATGGATGTTGAATTTTGTCAAAGGCCTTAATGCAAATCAAGACCACAATGAGGTATCATTTCACACCAGTCAGAATGGCTGAGATCCAAAAGTCTACAAGCAATAAATGCTGGAGAGGATGTGGAGAAAAGGGAACTCTCTTACACTGCTGGTGGGAATGCAAACTAGTACAGCCATTATGGAAAACAGTGTGGAGATTCCTTTAAAAATTGCAAATAGAACTGCCTTATGACCCAGCAATCCCACTGCTGGGCATACACACCGAGGAAACCAGAATTGAAAGAGACACGTGTACCCCAATGTTCATTGCAGCATTGTTTATAATAGCCAGGACATGGAAACAACCTAGATGTCCATCAGCAAAGAATGGATAAGAAAGCTGTGGTACATATACACAATGGAATATTACTCAGCCCTTAAAAAGAATAAATTTGACTCAGTTCTAATGAGATGGATGAAACTGGAGCCGATTATACAGAGTGAAGTAATCCAGAAAGAAAAACACCAATACAGTATACTGACACATATATATGGAATTTAGAAAGATAGTAATGATGACCCTGTATGTGAGACAACAAAAGAGACACAGAGGTATAGAACGGACTTTTGGCCTCTGAGGGAGAGGGGGAGGGTGGGATGATTTGGGAGAATGGCATTGAAACCTGTATACTATCGTATAAGAAATGAAGCACCAGTCTATGTTCAATACAGGATACAGGATGCTTGGGGGCTGGTGCATGGGATGATCCAGAGAGATGATATGGAGTGGGAGGTGGGAGGGGGCTTCGGCATTGGGAGATCGTGTACACCTGTGGCTAATTCATGTCAATGTATGGCAAAACCAATACAGTATTGCAACATAGAATAAAGTATTTAAAAAATAAATAAATAAACTCAAAATGGATTAAAGATCTAAACGTAAGACCAGAAACTATAAAACTCCTAGAGGAGAACATAGGCCAAAATAAAAAAATTATTTGATGGTGAAGTGAAGTTGTTCTGTCGTGTCCGACTCTTTGCGACCCTGTGGGCTGTAGCCTACCAGGCTTCTCTGTCCATGGGATTCTCCCGGCAAGAATACTGGAGTGGGTTACCATTTCCTTCTCCAGGGGATCTTCCTGACCCAAGGATCAAACCCGGGTCTCCCACATTGGAGGCAGACGCTTTAACCTCTGAGCCACCATAGCTAACATTTGATCCTCACAACAAACTTTTGAGGTAGATACTATTATTTTCTGGCTTCCCAGCTGGTGATAGTTATAAAGAACCTGCCTGAAAATGCAGGAGAGATAAGAGATGTGAGTTCTATCTGTGGGTTGGGAAGATCTCCTGAAAGAAAATGGTAGCCCATTCCAGTATTCTTGCCTGGAAAATCCCACGGATAGAGGAACCTGGAGGGCTATGATCCATGGGGTCACAAAGAGTCAGAAATGACCGAGTGCAACAAAACAACAACAACCACTATTTTCATAGGTCCAGAGTTTGCTTAACCAGCAGTCCAAGAACCCAGGCAATAAATCCCCGTATCTTAACTACACTGTTAGGCCATCTCCTGTATTTTGAATGAAAAAGAGACATCCTCACTTCACTTACTTATTTGAATGACTGAAGCAGATTCTAGATGGAATTGTGACAATCAGGAATAAATAATAATTTGAAGGATGATCTTCCAAAAGACGACCTCGTCTTAGTTAGGGCCATGCGTTGCCTCAACAGACAAAGAAGGAAAAGGATGTCATTGCACTTTTAGGGAAGAGAAAAATGGCTGCCCATTACTTTTCAAAAAGCAGTTCTACAGGAGCAAATGACTTCTGCCAAACCATTTTGAAAATTTTCTACGAAGCTTACTGCACCTTGAAGATCTACTCTGAGGATAATATTACAGGTAGTTTGATGGATTCTAATTCATGGTGTTCAGTCCCACATTCACCCTTTGGGTTACAAAATTTGCAGTTTCAGCCAACATCACTGCCTCTCAGAATTGGAGTGAAAATGTAAATGATTCAGATGAATCTGAGAAACAAATCTCAAAACCTATTTGCTTCTCTTGCCAGTGGAAGCAGACCTTCCTCCCATCTCCCCTCTCCTGCCTGAAGATCTTAAAATGACCCACTTAAAGGATGCCAGTTCTTCTCAGTTTCTGATTTCCTGACTGAAAAAAGCAGAATATAGGTAGAGTAACACTTTAATAATAATAACAGTAATAATAATAAATTTTGTTAGTTTTATGATTCTAGATACACAATACATTTATAATCAATATTTGTTGATGAGGTGTTTAAAAAGCCTTAAGGAGTTCCCTCGTGGTCCAGTGGTTAAGAGTCCACCTTGAAATGCTGGAAGACGCAGGTTTGATCCCTGATCGGGAACTAATATCCCATATGCCAAGGGGCAACTAAACCCACATGCCACAGAGAAAACCCAATGCAGTCAAAATTTTTTTTAAATTCTAAAAGAGTTTTTAAAAGCCTTAGATGAGCCCACAGTATCAAACTCCAGATTCCAGTGATGTATATATCATAGCAAGAATCTAGTAGGCCCCAATGTTATCTTCCAAATCTTGTTTTTCTAAGTCAAATCTGGTTAAAGAGAAGATAATTAAACTAAATTTATAAATATTGAATGTCCTTCTTTATGAACAAAAAATTCTCCACCTCCTATTAATAAAAATAAGAATGAAGGACAGGTGTTTATAACACAGAAAAGCTCTTAAGTAAAACTTATTAATTCTTCCCCCAAAAGCTTTTTATTTTTTCAAATTTTAAATTTTTGTCTAAGCAATACTTACATATAACTCAAAAATAAAATGGGATAAAAAGACCCATAAAGAAAAGCAATTATCTCTGCCTTGCCTCTTCCCCCTTATCTATCTTACTCTAAGAGGAAACACTTGTTAAGTTTGTGCCCTATTTATTTTGGCAGTTCACATCAAATCTCAAAATATTATCTGCAGGCTGCCATTTCTTAATTAACTATTTTCACAATTTACTTATGTACAACTATAATGTACAAATGTTTAGTTCTCTTCTCCCACCCTCCCTCTATTCTCCATCTTTTCTCCAAACATAGTTATATAAAGTTTCACTAAAATCATTAACATCTGTTTATGCTTTTAGGAAATTTTGAAGCCAAGAACTTTATAGCGATTATATTTCCTTTCCTGTACTGAGTTCCTGAGTCTCTCTTGTTTTTCTTTCCTTCATAAAATTTACTTTTAAAAATAATTCTCCTGTTGTAAAATTCAATAGAGCAGATCCTCTATGAAACCTCTATTTTTCCGAAGACCTCGCTCTCAGAATCTTCTATCTACCTACTGTAAGCCAGGCTGTTTCTCAGACTTATTTCATGATTATCATCCTAAGGATTGTCTCAGACTGCACTTATTGCATCCCAACCTTCCTCCCGTTAGTTTATTTCTTCATTTTATTGGAGTATATTAAATCACAAGCTGGAATCGAGTTTTCTGAGAGAAATATCAGTAACCTCAGATAAGCAGATGATACCACCCTAACAGCAGAAAGTGAAGAACTAAAGAGCCTCTTGATGAAGGTGAAAGAGGAGAGTGAAAAGCTGGCTTAAAACTCGACATGCAAAAAACTAAGATCATGGCATCCAGTCCCATCGCTTCATGGCAAATAGATGGGGAAACAGTGACAGACTTTATTTTCTTGGGCTCCAAAATCACTGCAGATGGTGACTACAGCCATGAAAATAAAAGATGATGGCTCCTTGAAAAAGAAGCTATGACAAACCTAGACAGAGTATTAAAAAGCAGAGACATCACTTTGCCGACAAAGGTCCATATAGTCAAAACTGTGGTTTTTTCAGTAGTCATGTAAGGATGTAAGTTGGGCCATAAAGAAGGCTGAATGCCAAAGAATTGATGCTTTCAACTTGTGGTGCTAGAGAAGACTCTTAAAAGCCCCTTGGTCTGCAAGGAGATCAAACTAGTCAATCTTAAAGGAAATCAACTCTGAATATTCATTGGAAGGATCAGTGTTGAAGCTGAAACTCCAATACTGTGGCTACCTAACGCAAAGAGCCGACTCACTGGGAAAGACCCTAATCTGGGAAATATTGAGGGTAAGAGGAGAAGGCGGCGACAGAGGATGAGATGGTTGGATGGCATCACTGACTCAGTGGACATGAGTTTGAGCAAACTACAGGAGATAGTGAGGGACAGGGAAGCCTGGTGTGCTGCAGTCCATGGGGTTACAAGAGAGCTGGACACGACCGAGTGGCTGAACAAGAATAACTGTCATCAAATTTCATAAAGAAATAAATCTCACAGGGTAGATACATTTTTGCATACCTAAAAATACGTTTGATCCATTCCTCTGCTTGAATTACAGGATTACTGAGCATAGACACTTAGTTGAAAATCATATTTTTTCAAATCTCTGAAGATGATACCTCTGCTATATCCCCAGCACCTCTTAGAATGATTTCTGGCACCTATTTGGCTTCAGTAGAGATTTGTTGAATGCACGAATGGATGAATGCAATACTTTTTCAAAACTTTTAAATTGCTTTCTGTTTCCTGCCATGTTTCTGTCTTTACTTTTCTTTTTCATTGCTGAAGTCCCCCTCCCCCAGACGCCCAAATATACAGCAATCCTCTTTTGCATATTCACATGTAAGGAAAAGGCTCTAAAAAGCTGATTAAGAGTTCATGTTGCTGTTGTTGTTTCTTAGTCTCTCAGTCGTGTCCAACTCTTTTATGACTCCATCGATTGTAGCCTGCCAGGGTCCTCTACCCATGGGATATCTCAGGCAAGAATACTGGAATGGATAGCCATTCGCTTCTCCAGGGGATCTTCCTGACCCAAGGATCAAATCCACACCCCCTGCTTTGCAGGCAGGATCTTACCACTGAACCATCTGGGAAGCCCACTATCCACATGAATGGTTCTCAAAATACGGTTCTAGGCATCATCTGGGAACCTTGTAAAAGGCAAGTTCCTTTTTTTTTTTTTTTTTGATAAACGAATTACATTTTATTTTTTTAATTACATTATTTCTTTTTTTTTATTCTACATTACAATACTGTATTTGTTTTGCCATACGTTGACATGAATCAGCCACAGGTGTACATGATCTCCCAATGCCAAAGCCCCCTCCCACCTCCCACTCCATATCATCTCCCTGGATCATCCTGTGCACCAGCCCCAAGCATCCTGAATCCTGTATTGAACATAGACTGGCGCTTCGTTTCTTACATGATAGTATGCATGTTTCAATGCCATTCTCCTGAATCATCCCACCCTCTCCCTCTCCCTCAGAGTCCAAAAGTCCGTTCTATACCTCTGTGTCTCAAAAAGAAAAAAAAAATACATCCCAAGATTATGTTGTTTGCTAAAATTTTGTTTAGAAAAAATTGCATGTGAATTTAATGTGACCTTTAGTTCTTTTGTTTTGTCAGATGAGATTCATGAAAAAATTATTTTATACACCTTTTCAGAGAATTGACTTTTCAGTTCATGCAGGTTAATTTATGCTTTCTAATGTTTTTCGTATTTTTCTAATTAAAACTTTTATCTTAAAACTCAAAAAAAAAAAAAAAAAGGCAAATTCCCCAAATTCCCTGGCTTCAACTCATACCTAGTGAAACAGAAATTCAAACGATGAGATGAAGAAACTGTGTTTTAATAAAACCTCTAAGGGATCCTAAAACGTTAAGAATCACATACATAGAGCCAAGGCTGGCAAGCCACTGCTGGGGGCTACCTGGAAGGGAGTGAAGACTTCTCTGGAGGCTCAGACGATAAAGCGTTTTGCTTACAATGCAAGAGACGTGAGTTTGATCCCTGGGTTGGGAAGATCCTCTGGAGAAGAAAATGGCAACCCACTCCAGTACTCTTGCCTGGAAAATCCCATGGACAGAGAAGCGTGGTGGGCTACAGTCCATGGGGGTCACACGACTAAGCGACTTCACTTCACTTCTGAAGGGAGTGAGCATTTACACAGGGAGATCATTTCAATGCTGTTTAATTTCTTCAGGGAATAAATTTTAGGTTCCCTACACATAGGATAGATACCTAACGGTGTACTCCTGGATGGCTGAGAGTGGGACACAATGAGCCAAGCATCTCATATGATAAGATGAACAAAGTGATTTTTAGATCAGTAGAACTGCTATACGGAGAAGGCAATGGCACCCCACTCCAGTACTCCTGCCATGGGTGGAGGAGCTTCGTGAGCTGCAGTCCATGGGGTCGTGAAAATCGGACACGACTGAGAGACTTCACTTTCACTTTTCACTTTCATGCACTGGAGAAGGAAATGGCAACCCACTCCAGTGTTCATGCCTGGAGAATCGCAGGGACGGGGAAGCCTGGTGGGCTGCCGTCTATGGGGTCGCACAGAGTTGGACACGACTGAAGTGACTCAGCAGCAGCAGAATTGCTATAACTTCTGAACAGGAATCCCTGGTTCCAACTCCTGAAGAGATCTGGCTGTTTGGACTACTAATTAAGTTTTTTGTATCTCCTTTCTTAGACATGTATCCTTTTCAAAAACTCATGACCTGAGGCTGCCTGAGTGTGTCTCTGCCCTTACCATCTACAAGAATCTGACAAATGCAGCTTGAAATTACCAATACTTTGTCATGATATGCACTATTGAGTTACTTGCAACTGAAAAAAACCAAGCAAGTGTATCGCAAGACGTTGGAAAAAAATAATAATAATTTCCGCTCTTCACTGTAGAAAGTACATTTCCTGTATTTTCCTTAAAGACCACTAGGTGGCACTTTCAGCTCTATTTATAATCATTATTGACTCCTTTCCTTTGGGACAAACCTTTAATGGAGTTCCTTTTGGCATCTCCTCAAGATTTTGCCAGGCTTCCCAGCTGGCTCAGTGGTAAAGAATCTGCCTACCAACGCGGGAAACTGGGAGGCCCTAGGAAGCCCTCTATAGTGCACGATAGGGTTCTGGTTAGATTCATTTGGAAAGCAATACAGGTTCTTAATTATTTAATCAGAATCCTTTAATGTTCTTTTTTTTCTTAAGAAGTCAGCAATCCAACTAATTTATGGAGTGTATTACAAAGTAGCACTGCTGCTGCTGCTGCTAAGTCTCTTCAGTCGTGTCCAACTCTGTGTAACCCCATAGACGGAAGCCCACCAGGTTCCCCTGTCCCTGAGATTCTCCGGGCAAGAACACTGGAGCGAGTTGCCACCTCCTTCTCTAATGCATGAAAGTGAAAAGTGAAAGTGAAGTCTCTCAGTCGTGTCCGACTCTTAATGACCCCATGGACTGCAGCCTACCAGGCTCCTCCATCCATGGGATTTTCCAGGCAAGAGTACTGGAGTGGGGTGCCATAGTAGTTAAGGGATTTCCCTGATGGTCCAGTGGCTCCAACTCTGAGCCCCCAGTTCAGGGGCCCAAGTTCAATCCTTGGTCAAAGAACTAGATTCCACGTGCAACAACTAAGATCTAGTGCAGCCAAATAAATAAATATTAAAAAGGGGGAAAAATGCAACACTGGTTAATGTAGGCTGGGACTGGCCAAGAAAAGACAAGTTTCTTGGAATCGTGGAAATGGCCAGAAACAGACTTGGATTTGCCTAAGTGACAGGTTATTTGTGTGCTTCTTGTCCTCTAAAATATCATGGAGTCTCTTAAAATATACAAGCTTGGTCACTTGGGGTTTTTCCTTAAAACCCTCACCTTATGTCACTAATTCATATTTTACTCGAATGACATAAATTTTCATGATGAAGCAGGGCAAAACACTCATACAGTTGCTACAGTTTTCCAAAAATTCAACAATATTGGAATCAGGCATACAAAGTATCACACAGTGGAAGCTTCACAAGGTAAATATTACTGTGCTTCCTTTGAATTTCAGCAGATTATCTATAATTGGATTTAGGGATTTTAGCTATTTTTATGGAAATGTATAGAGACATTCCAAACAGAGATCTCAACAGAAAAAGGAATTTTACAATGAATTTTTAAAAAATATCTCATAGAATGAACTGTGAGCAAAACTGACCTAAAGATAAAATATTATTAATAACCCCATCTATGTCTTGTCAGATGAAAGATGCTGAGCCTGTCTGAAGAGATACTACAGGAAGATGAGACAGTAACTAGTCTTCTTGCTCAGCCAGAAAAACCCTGCTTTTTGTGTTTAAAAATGTGTGAAAGTGACCCAGAAGAGATTCTCTCACTGGAACATAGCCCAGTTTTCTGCCTCACTTGCGCCAGCTTCCAGGCGGCCTGACAGCAAGACTTGACAAGAACCAGAACTGAGTTGGGAAGAAAAGAGAATGAAGAATGTAAGTGATCAGGACTTTACTTCTGTTTATATGAAGCTTCCCTTCATCAAATTCTTCTCACCAGTTTGTCTAGTATGAACCCACAAAAAGTAAAACTGTGTAAGACAAACTCCTTATATGGTTTCAACTGCATCTTCACTAAGAGGCATAACAGGCAAATTTACATGTCATTTTATTTCATTTCCCTGCTTTGTGTTGTTTGGAAGGGATGCAATGGACTGCATAATCCCCATATGGGATGGATCTTGGTCTCCTGAATGACAGTGAAACTGGTGTCTCTTAGTTGTAAAAGTCAGGAAGGTCATAAGCCATGGGTTCAGGTTCTGGGGCTGACTTGACCCTGCGTGTTCGTCCTCAGTCGTGTCCGACTCTTTGCGACCCCATGGACTGTAGCCACGAGGCTCCTCTGTCCATGGGATTCTCCAGGCAAGAATACAGGAGTGGGTAGCCATTCCCTTCTCCAGGGGATCTTCCCAACCCAGGGATCAAACCCGAGTCTCCTGCATCTCCTGCTTTGGCAGGTGGATTCTTTACCACTGAGCCATGACATTGACATGAGTTTGAGCCTTGGGCAAGTCATTCTATGAGTTTTGATCTCTCCTAAAATAGTAATAATGGGGCAAAGTATTCCACAGAACTACTGAGTGAGTCAGAAAAGGTAATAATAATTGCAGCCAAACTTTGTGGTCTTGGAATAAATATCCAAAGAGCAATTTTTCATGGAGAGTTAGAATTACAGGCTGCACCAACTGCTTTCATCAAAAGACTCTGACAACACCTCTTTTCAGAGAATAGGAAAAACTAGAGGAGAAAAGGAAAACACTTAACTGGATTCAGTTGTAAGTCTGTGTCCAAGAAAAAGTAGGCATATTCTGACAACAAAGGTCATAAAGATCCAGTGTGTTGTTAGGGAGAAATAAGATAAACTGAAGATCTGGGCTTTCTCTTCAAATTGTATGCCATCAAGTATGCATTCCTGAAACCAGGCATGTGAATTCTCTTCAAAATACCGTAAGTCTCACCCTCTAGCCACATTCATCACTCAGAGTGGGAAAAATATTAATCTTTTGCTTTGGATAATATGTCAAAAATAGAACATCTATACCTATTCCTTCAAACTGCAGTGCACTAATACATGTAATAATGTTGAGAGGACTTTAAAATGTTTTGTTATTTCATAACATTTTATTTGGTAATCATAATTATATTTTATTTTGGAAATGTAGGTATGCAGATTTTCTCAAGTATACCCGTTTTGACAATGACAGGAAACACTCCTGCTAGATTCTCTGTTTTGGAACTATGCCAATGAAGCAGACAGGAGTAAATTTATTTTCTCCCTCAATACCATCTCACATCCTAATGTAAATAATTAAGTCTGACACTTCAACAGCCAATGCATTCAATTCAGACGATGTGTATTATTGGTGTGAAAATTCAAGAATGGAAAGGTTAAGCTCTGAAAACTCAGCTTACTTAACCTCTTGCAATGAGCAGAAATAATTGTTATTCCCAGTGTCATCTGTCTAAGGATTAGTTCAGAGTAGAGCTAAGGACCTCTGGGGCTTGAGTCATTTCTCTTCTCAGTATGACCTGAGGATACCTCTTTTCCACCATAAGAAATTGCAGTGCTGGCCACATGATATATACTAACAATAACTTCTCTCATTTTCAGATGTCCCAAATCTGTACTTGCATTCAAAGAGCAGTTTTAAAATAACAATTATCCCTTTGTAGAAGGCTGTCCTCAAGCACTAGTTCAATTTACTATTGACAGACTTTAAGGAAAATTGAAATGTCACAAGAAACCTCTTTTTAACATTAATTTTCATTATTGATGAAAAGTGAGGCATGAAGTGTTCAGTGTTCATTAAAAAACAGCTTGAGTCACATAGAACAGTGCACCACATATTCAGTAAAAATGTATTCTTTAATAGACTATATTAGATGCAATGGTCCCAGCTGCTTGCTACAATTCTGATAGTTATTTGACCTTTCCGTACACAGAATCTCTACAGTGATATAGCATTATAGAAACTTGTGTGGTCTTTGTCTCTGATTCTTGGCACACAGCCCTAAAAGCTTTGGAACATTCTGATGAGAGTAATAGGTGTGGCTCTTGTTCTAATGAAGTAACTCTCGTCGCCTAAATAGCTTCAGAAGGAAGGCTGGTGGCCAAGAAGATGAAGCTTTGATTAGAAGTTGAGAACTTCTAGCTGTATCTCCCAACTTTCTGGAAAAGGGGCAGGGCTAAAAATTGAGTTAATTATCAATCACCAGTGTAATGAAATCTTCATCAAAAACCCATAAACAACAGCGTTCAAACAGCATCCAGACTGCTGAACGTACAGAGGTGCTGAGAGACCTCTTCAGAGACGGCAGCCACTCACCCTCTGAACCTTGCCCTATGCTTCTCTTCTATTGACTGTTCTGTGTTGCCTCCTTTTATAGTAAACTCATGATAGTAAGTGCCCTCCTGAGTTCTATGAGAAGTTCTTGAAAATTATCCACTCTGAGAAGGCCATGGGAATACTACTCAACAAAAAAAAAGAAGAAGAAGAAGAATGAGCTACATATAGATAGATACACATGACAATCTAGAAAGTCCTCAAGGCCACTGTGCTGTAAAAACCAGTGGATTTCAGAAGGTTGTATTCTGTATGATAGCATTTGCATACATTTTCAAAAAGACAAAACTATACCAATGGGGTTTCTCAGGGGCAGGCAATCCAAAGTAGCATGATTGAGTTCTTCTGCAGTGATGGAACTGTATATCTTAACTGTGGTTCCATGAATCTATATATGGGATTAAATTGCATAGAACTGTACCCACATGGGATTCCCTAATAGCTCAGTTGGTAAAGAATCCACCTACAATGCTAGGGACCCTGGTTCAATTCCTGAGTCAGGAAGATCCGCTGAAGAAGGGATAGGCTACCCACTCCAGTATTCTTGGGCTTCCCTTGTGGCTCAGCTGGTAAAGAATCCGCCTGCAATGAGGGAGACCTGGGTCCCATCCCTGAGTTAGGAAAATCCCCTGGAGAAGGGAAAGGCTTCTGGCCTGGAGAATTCCATGGACTGTAAAGTCCATGGGGTTGCAAAGTTGGACATGACTGAGCGAATTGGACTTTCAAGTTCACTTCATACACACATAGGGTTTCCCAGGTAGCCGAGGAAGAATCACTTTGTTGCAGCGATAAAGAATCTGCCTGCAACACAGGAGTCTCAGGAGAAGCAGTTTTGATCCCCAGGTTGGGAAGATCCCCTGGAGGAGGGCATGGCAACCCACTTCAATATTCTTGCCTGGAGAACATGGACAGAGGAGCTTGGCGGGCTACAGTCCAGGCTGGCAAAGAGTCAGACACGACTGAAGTGACTTAGCATGAGTGCATATATTCACACATGTACACAAAGGAATGCAGGTTGAAAATTGGGGATAGCCTAATAAAGTCTGTACTCTGGTAACAGTAATGTGCCAGTGTCCTGGCTGTGCTATTATACCATAGAAATATAAAGTGATGTCACTGGGAAACTAAGGAGAGGGTACACGAGACTCTACCATTTTATAACTGTTTGTGTGTGCTTAGTCGCTCAGTTGTGTCCGACTCTTTGTATGAATCTACAATTATTATTAAAGTCCAAAAGTGTTTTTAAAATAGTTAAAATAACATTCATATCAACAGGGATTTAAATTTTTATCTTTAGTTTCTTTTTAACATTCTTTCAATTTTATTAATTTTTAAGAAAACAGAGTATTTCCCCCATGTTACCCCAAGATAACATGTTGTTATCTTTCCATGAACTATCTCTGATTTCACTTCATTCTGACATGAAAGTAAAAGTCAACATTTTATTGACTCCTCCATTAAAAAAATACTCCATTTCACAAGGCATTAGTGAACAATACAAAATTGCTAAAATGTTCATATGTGAAACATCGCATAATACACCCACATAGGCATGTTTGTATGTTGTCCCAAATCAGTGTTCTCTGCTGTCCTTACCTGTTCACAACCTCTTTTTTTATTACATTTTTTAATATAAATTTATTTATTTTAATTGGAGGTTAATTACTTTACAGTATTGTATTGGTTTTGCCATACATCGACATGAATTTGCCACAGGTATACACGTGTTCCGCATCTTAAACCCCACTCCCTCCTCTCTCCCCATACCATCCCTCTGGGTCATCCCAGTGCACCAGTCCCAAGCATCCTGTATCCTGCATCAAACCTGGACTGGCGATTTATTTCATATATGATATGAATGCCATTGATGAATGCCATATGATATCAATGCCATTCTCCCAAATCATCCCACCCTCTCCCTCTCCCACAGAGTCCAAAAGACTGTTCTATACTTCTGTGTCTCTTTGGCTGTTTCGCATACAGGGTTATTGTTACCATCTTTCTAAATTCCATATATATGCGTTAGTATACTATATTGGTGTTTTTCTTTCTGGCTTACTTCACTCTGTATAATAGGCTCCAGTTTCATCCACCTCATAAGAACTGATTCAAATGTATTCTTTTTAATGGCTGAGTAATACTTATTGTGTATATGTACCACAGCTTTCTTTTCCATTCATCTGCTGATGGACATCTAGGTTGCTTCCATGTCCTGGCTACCGCAAACAGTGCTGAGATGAATATTGGGGTACACATGTCTCTCTCAATTCTGGTTTCCTCAGTGTGTATGCCCAGCAGTGGGATTGCTGGGTCATAAGGCAGTTCTATTTCCAGCTTTTAAGGAATCTCCACACTGTTCTCTATAGTGGCTGTACTAGTTTGCATTCCCACCAACAGTGTAAGAGGCTTCCCTTTTCTCCACACCCTCTCCAACATTTATTGCTTGTAGACTTTTGGATAGCAGCCATTCTGACTGGCGTGAAATGGTACCTCATTGTGGTTTTGATTTTCATTTCACTGATAATGAGTGATGTTGAGCATCTTTTCATGTGTTTGTTAGCCATCTGTATGTCTTCTTTGGAGAAATGTCTGTTGGGGGCCAGTGTGAGGAACTCTGCCCATGGCAAAGGTCATGAGGAAAAAGAAGCTTGGCATATGCAAAGGCATGATCAAGCCTCAGGAGATCCCCTGTTCCCGAGCATCTACCCCAAAACCAGAGTACTTTACAGGGAGCTCTCCCCCATAACCATTTCTCTCAGAGAAGGAGTTAACTTGCAGCTCCAGTTAATAAAAATTCCTGGGTGTGACAAGAGTGTTTCAACTTACAACTGAAGGTTCTCTAGCCTGCCTGATCAGGTTGTCCAGCCGCATGTGATTGTTTACAGCCTCCCAGCTGTGAGAGGCATGGGATGCTTTAAAACTTTCTAAATACAGACTCTTTTGAGAAGTTAGAAGATTATTAGTATAGTATTAGTGGGTTGATTAGGAATTATATTGGTGAAGGGTTTTTTCATTTGTCATGCCAATAATTACTGCTAATTCCCTGCCTTGGGTGTGACAAGGGTGGCTCAGGTCAAACCTCTCTGCTGACAAACTAGCTTGTGTGACAACCTCTCAACCATAAACAGCACAGAGAGTCTGGAGTATTAGCATAGGGCTTTTCTCATTTGATTGCCCACAGGCCTTCATATTCTTAGGCACCTGAGACTATATTAATCAATGTATTTGGAATATAGAAAAGGAAATATAGTAGTTTTTGATGTTAGCAATATTAGACTTTTGAGTTAATGAATTTTCTCTTTTGTTATAGACTACTGTACTTTGTTATAAATCACTGTGTCCTTGCTATGCAAAACTGTAACCTTATCACTATCTTAAGACTAAATAGATTGTAAAAGGAACACTGGTGAAAGGATTTTCATCTGTTGGACTGATGTTTGCTGCTAAAATCTCCATATTCCCTGCCCTTATAATGAATATAACCTTTAAGCATATAGATGAAATAAGTATTAACCTATAGGAGAAATAAGTATCAACCTTTAAGCATATAGGAGAAATAAGTATTAACCTATAAGAGAAATAAATATTAACCTTTAAGACTAATCATGTTAAACCTTAGGTTAAGTAAATTCCTTTCTTGATTGTAACTCACTACACCCTCACCCTATAGGAATGCAACTTTATTTGGAGGGTGGTGCCTTGGAAAAATAAGCTTTCTGGTTAACTGACCAGTATCAGAAAGGGCCATAAAATGTCAGCGACCTCATGGTCAGAAGATGATGTAAAAACTCATAAGACCTTTGTATAATTTTATATGAAACACCCTAATTGAGACAAGGGTCAGGTCTGCTGACCCCGCGTGACTCTGTATTCATCCCTATGTGTAACAAAAGGTATATAAACAAACCTGAAAAATAAAGAAATCGGATCAGTTCTGGAAAGACTGATTCCCTCATGTCGTTCCTTTCTGCTCCCCAATTTTCTGGCTGAATTCCCATCTGGAGCGTGGGTGCCCACCATTCAGATGGTGCAAATTCCCTTGTCCAGAATTTTATTGGTACCCCACGTAAGCCAAGTTATTCAGCCCTTTCTCTCTCTCTTACTATTTTCTGGCCGAATTCCCATCTGGTGCATAGTACCCACCAAGCCTACTAACTTTGCCTGGGCTTCTAAGATCGGACCGGGGTGGGGCCTCAGTGCCTCCTCTCCTTCGAGAGAATGGGAAGACGCCTGCGGCCTACGTAGGTGGTGATTGGTACCCTGTGTTAACCAAGTTATTTGGCCTCTTTTTCTCTGCTAAAATCTTAGTCCCTCTCTATCTGTAATTAAATAAGTTTTCCTAGGACTCCTACTCCATCCCCACCTTCGAATCACCCTGGATCCACCAGGGCTGGACCCCGGAAAATGTCTATTAAGTTCTTTGGCCCATTTTTTTGATTGGGTTGTTTATTTTTCTGGAATTGAGCTACAGGAGTTGCTTGTATATTTTTGAGATTAGTTGTTTGTTAGTTGCTTCATTTGCTATTATTTTCTCCCATTCTGAAGGCTGTCTTTTCACCTTGCTTATAGTTTCCTTTGTTGTGAGAAGCTTTTAAGTTTAATTAGGTCCCATTTGTTTATTTTTGCTTTTATTTCCAATATTCTGGGAAGTGGGTCATAAAGGATCCTGCTGTGATTTATGTCGGAGAGTGTTTTGCCTATGTTCTCCTCTAGGAGTTTTCTAGCTTCTGGTCTTACGTTTAGATCTTTAATCCATTTTGAGTTTATTTTTGTGTATGGTGTTAGAACACATGGACAGAGGAGCTTGGTAGGTTACAGTCCATGGGGTCGCAAAGAGTCAGACACGACTGAGCGACTTCACTTCACTTCATGATGTTAGAAAATGTTCTAGTTTCATTCTTTTACACAACCTCTTTTGTACCAGCATCTCTTACCACTCTTACACCCATGACTGTGGCTTAGGTTTGGATCAGGATAAGTCAATACATACAAATAGTTTTGTTTTTTTTTCACCAGAAGTCCAATCATGCAAATTTTGTAATTTTCTCAAAGCTTAAAAGATTTTAATTTTTATTAAAAAGTAAATCCTGGAAGGATAATCTTACATGGTACATAAATAATTTTTAGCCAATTCACTAGTTCTACTCCTCACATTTTTCTGCCTTCCAAAAGCCAAGATTCCCAATGCAGACCCTTGTCTGTAGCTTGCAATAACCTGAGAAATCTCAGTATAATCCAGTCATTTCTCTTTTAACCAAGCTCTAGTTGCTTCTTTCTTGGGGAACAGCTCTGCCATGTTATGTGCTACCTCAGCCACTGCCAAAATTAAGGAAACCACATTTCCTCTGTCTCATTTCACACATAGAGCTGTTCTAATTTGCTGATTTATCAACTTAATTTGACAGGAAATACCAAAGTCATAATCATTACATTTCGTTATTTATCTTGCCGAATGTGTATATTCGAAAGCTAAAATGATATTATGCTGTATGTTATGTTACTACCTTAACTTAAAAAAAAAAGAATGTCATTATCAAAGAAATGCAAATCAAAACCACAGTGAAGTACCATTTCACGCTGGTCAGAATGGTTGCTATCAAAAAGTCTCCAAACAGTAAATGCTGAAGAGGGTGTGGAGAAAAAGGAATTCTCTTACAGTGTTGATGGGAATGCAAACTAGTACAGCCACTATGGAGAACAGTGTGGAGATTCCTTAAAAAGCTGGAAATAAAACTGCCATAAGACCCAGAAATCCCACTGCTCGGCATACACACCAAGGAAACCAGAATGGAAAGAGACACAGGTACCCCAATGTTCATTACAGCACTGAACGCAGTAGCCAGGACATGGAGGCATCCTAGATGTCCATCGGTAGATGAATGGATAAGAAAGCTGTGGTACATATACACAGTGGAATATTCAGTTCAGTTCAGTTCAGTTCAGTTCAGTTCAGTTCCGTCACTCACTCATGTCCGACTCTTTGTGACCCCATAAATTGCAGCACTCCAAGCTTCCCTGTCCATCACCAACTCCCAGAGTTCACTGGCTTACATCCATTGAGTCGGTGATGCCATCCAGCCATCTGTTGTCCCCTTCTCCTCCTGTTCCCAATCTCTCCCAACATCAGGATCTTTTCCAATGAGTCAACTGTTCGCATGAGGTGGCCAAAGTATTAGAGTTTCAGCTTTAGCATCATTCCTTCCAAAGAACACCCAGGACTGATCTCCTTTAGAAAAGACTGGTTGGATCTCTTTGCAGTCCAAGGGACTCTCAAGAGTCTTCTCCAACACCACAGTTCAAAAACATCAATTCTTCGGCACTCAGCCTTCTTCACAGTCCGACTCTCACATCCATACATGACTACTGGAAAAACTATAGCCTTGACTAGACAGACCTTTGTTGGCAAAGTAATGTCTCTGCTTTTTAATATGCTATCTAGGTTGGTCATACCTTTCCTTCCAAAGAGTAAGTGTCTTAATTTCATGGCTGCAGTCACCATCTGCAGTGATATTTGAGCCCAAACAAATAAAATCTGACACTGTTTCCACTATTTCCCCATCTATTTCCCATGAAGTGATGGGACCGGATGCCATGATCTTCGTTTCCTGAATGTTGAGCTTTAAGCCAACTTTTCCACTCTCCTCTTTCACTTTCATCAAGAGGCTTTTTAGTTCCTCTTCACTTTCTTCCATAAGGGTGGTGTCATCTGCCTATCTGAGGTTATTGATATTTCTCCTGGCAATCTTGATTCCAGCTTGTGCTTCTTCCTCACTTTCATCAAGAGGCTTTTTAGTTCCTCTTCACTTTCTTCCATAAGGGTGGTGTCATCTGCCTATCTGAGGTTATTGATATTTCTCCCGGCAGTCTTGATTCCAGCTTGTGCTTCTTCCAGCCCAGCATTTCTCATGATGTACCCTGCATATAAGTTACATAAGCAGAGTAACAATATACAGCCTTGACGTACTCCTTTTCCTATTTGGAACCAGTCTGTTGCATGACCAGTTCTAACTGTTGCATATAGGTTGCATATAGGTTTCTCAAGAGGCAGGTCAGGTGGTCTGGTATTCCAATCTCTTTCAGAATTTTCCACAGTTTGTGGTGAGCCACACAGTAAAAGGCTTTGGCATAGTCAATAAAGCAGAAATATATGTTTTTGGAACTCTCTTGCTTTTTTGATGATCCAGCAGATGTTGGCAATTTGATCTCTGGTTCCTCTGCCTTTTCTAAAACCAGCTTGAACATCTACCAGGAGGAGATACCTCCCGTCCAAGGTCAGGCGAGGCGGCCGGGAGGAGCTATCCCATGCCCGAGGCCAGCAGCAGTGGCCAAGAAGAGCAACCCCACGTCCAGGGAGTGGTGGCTGCTCAGGCGCAGGAAGGCCAAGAGGAGCTACTCCACATTCAAGGTCAGGAGGGGCGGCAGTGAGGAGATACCCCACATCCAAGGTAAACGAAACCCAAGTAAGACAGTAAGTGTTGTGAGAGGGCATCAGAGAGCAGACACACTGAAACCATAATCACAGAAAACTAGTCAGTCTAATCACACGGACCACAGCCTGGTCTAACTCAATGAAACTAAGCCATGCCACGTGGGGCCACCCAAGACAGGCAGGTCATGGTGAAGAAGTCTGACAGAATGTGGTCCACTGGAGAAGGGAATGGCAAGCCACTTCAGTATTCTTGCCTTGAGAACCCCACGAACAGTATTCAAATGGAATATTACTAAGCTATTAAAAAGAATGTATTTGAATCAGTTCTAATGAGATGGATGAAACTGGAGCCAATTATACAGAGTGAAGTAAGTCAGAAAGAAAAACACCAATACAGTATATTAACACACATATATGGAATTTAGAAGGATGGTAACGATGACTGTATATGTGAGACAGCAAAAGAGACACAGATGTAAAGAACAGGTTGTTGGACTCTGTGGGAGAAGGCGAGGGTGGGATGATTTGAGAGAACAGCATTGAAACATGCATATTATCATATGTGAAATAGATCACCAGTCCAGGTTCGATGCATGAGGCAGGGTGCTCAGGGCTGGTGCCTGGGATGACCCTGAGGGATGGGATGAGGAGGGAGGTGGGAGGGAGGATCTGGATAAGGAACACATGTACACCCATGGCTGATTCATGTGAACATATGGCAAAACCCACCACAATATTGTAAGGTAATTAGCCTCCAAAAAGACTAAAAGTGGAAGGGAAGGAGTTGGGGGGAGACTCAAGATACAAGGGATACATGTATACCTATAGTTAGTTCACTTTGTTGTACAACAAACACTAACACAACATTGTAAAGCAATTATATTCCAATAATAAAATAAAAAATAATAAAAAATGTTTCAAACTAAAAAAAATTAAAAATTAAAAAGAGTGAAAAGAAATCATATATTGGAGAAAATATCAACTGTATTTACTGTACAGTGTAGGCTGTGTTAGACACATTTGATTCATCTGTCCAAAATCTCCTCTTGAGAAATGTTCTCTCATCCACATGGTTACTATGGGAACAGTCATTTTCAGAGCTACTTCCTGTTATCTTGTGAAAGCTGATTGTTAGCCCCGCGTCCAAATCCACATTAGTGATATCCCACTGGGAGCTTGAAAATGGCCGTGATGAAAGTATTTACAACTCAGAGATGGCAATCACCACAAATTGGACCTCTGTCCGCCCAGGTTCCCACTTTCATACCCCTCAGCCCAACTCCTCACTCCTGCCTTACTCCAAATCAGCACACCACTGCATTTAGTACACTGTGGTTCTGGTTTTGGCTACAGTTTATACAGGGGGAACACCAGACCCCAGCTGAATCAATAGGTTCTTTTCCCATAACTTGTGAAACTGGAATTGAAAATAAAAGCCAATTTCTCTTAGTATAGTATAAGTAAATCTTAGGAGAGAAAGGAGAGATGCTTATTGCTGTTTAGATCAGAAAACCAAAGACAAAAGGCCTAGAAAAATAGAAACAATTATGAATTATGCTGTACAGAGGTGAGCAGAAATGAGAAACGGTGAGATGATTTAGGAATATTTAAATCCTTCTTCTCCTTATTCCTTGAAAACATCTACAGTTCTCTCCATGGGTTCCATTTAACACTTTATTTCATTTATAACAAATTATTTTTTGTGTTAATTTAATTTTCATAAGATTTCTGATCTTTGCAATCCAGGAGAGTCCTAATTAACATGTGAACCCTTAATTATTTGCTGATTTAATCAGAAAAATATCTCGAAGCCTCTCATTTAGTAGTAGCCGATATATAACCAAACTTAGAAGCGTCAACCTGACACTAACCTTATTTAAAATTAAAAGGAATCAGAATGAAGTGATGTGTGATAAGAAGCATTGAAAAGACAGAAACTAATCTTTCCAATATAATATGGTACGAAATCCTGTGTGGGAATTCCCTGGCAGTACAGTGGTTAGAACTCCACACTTCCACTGCTGGGGTTGAATTTCATCCCTGGTAGTGGAACTAACTACTTTGCCACCTGATGCGAAGAAACAACTCGTTGGAAAAGACCCTGATTCTGGGAAAGACTGAAGGTAGGAGGAGAAGGGGATGACAGAGGATGAGATGGTTGGATGGCATCACTGACTCAATGGACTTGAGTTTGAGTAGGCTCCAGGAGTTGGTGATGGCCAGGGAAGCCTGGCATGCTGCAGTCCATGGGGTCACAAAGACTTAGACATGACTGAGCCACTGAACTGACTGAGTGACTGAGTGAAACTAAGATTGTAAAAGTTGTGCAGTGCTGCCAAAAAAGAAAAATTGTACTGTGCCATTAATTACCATCTCTGAAAGTTACAAGGTGTTTATATTTCAGTAATTTCACAAGTTGTTGGCTTAAAGCTCAACATTCAGAAAACTAAGATCATGGCATCTGGTCCCATCACTTCATGGCAAATAGGGAAACAGTGTCAGACTTTATTTAATTGGGCTTCAAAATCACTGCAGATGGTAATTGCAGCCATGAAATTAAAAGATGCTTACCCCTTGGAAGAAGAGTTATGACCAACCTAGATAGCATATTCAAAAGCAAAAACATTACTTTGCCAACAAAGGTCAGTCTAGTCAAGGCTATGGTTTTTCCTGTGGTCATGTATGGATGTGAGAGTTGGATTGTGAAGAAAGCTGAGCACCGAAAAATTGATGCTTTTGAGCTGTGGTGTTGGAGAAGACTCTTGAGAGTCCCTTGGAATGTAAGGAGATCCAACCAGTCCAATCTAAAGATCAGTCTCGGGTGTTCATTGGAAGGACTGATGCTGAAGCTGAAACTCCAACACTTTGGCCACCTCATGCGAAGAGTTGACTCATTGGAAAATGCTCTGGTGCTGGGAGGGGTTGGAGGCAGGAGGAGAAGGGGACGACAGAGGATGAGATGGCATCACGGACTCGATTGACATGAGTTTGAGTAGACTCCGGGAGTTAGTGATGGACAGGGAGGCCTGGTGTGCTGCGATTCATGGGGACACAAAGAGTTGAACATGACTAAGCAACTGAACTGAACTGAATTCCACACGAATATAATAACCAAAGACAAGCTTTGGAAATTATTCAGGTGAGGCAAAGCTACTTGCTCTGTTTATTATTGTTGTGTTAATAGTTTCACCCATGTTTATTGATACTTAATGATAAGTTGAAAAACCTGCATAATTTTTTAGCATCTATTTTTTAATTTCCCAGAAATTTTACATCAATTTTGTTTCACAGTTACCCAAAAGCTTGTAAAATACATTTGTTAAAGTTAACTTCATTTGATTCATAATAAATGTTTATTATAGAAAATCAAATTCTCTTAATTTATAAATAAACTCAGTTCCATACTAAAATTTCCCTGAAAATAGGAAATGTATGACTTCATAGTGCACACTCTCTCCCTATCACCAACTTAAAATTTAAAAGCACCACTAGGAAGTACTAATCCAAATAAACCTGGGAGCTTTGGTCTTCTTCTTTCACAATTCTTAATTTCATCATTCATAGTTTAAAAAACTAGGTCTGTCATTCTCTCACAAGGCATGGTGTTTAAGATCTCGGATTTTAGAGTCAGAGTGCCAGGTTTCAAATCCTAAATCCATACTGACTGGATGTGTGGCTTTAAGCAAGCTATGCCACCTCTACATATCTCAGTTTTCATGTCTATATAATGAGAATAGACATAACGATAGTACTTATTTCTAGGGTAATTGTGAAAATTTAGAGTTAACATGTGCTAAGCTTTCAAAACAATCCCTGACATATCATAAGCTATATGAGAATTTGCTATTAGCTACTTATCCATCTTTAGACATTTTTGCATAAATAAATTGCTGAAACTATGTTCACCTAAAATATTAATGAATATTTCTACTTGGTGAAGTATTCAATGTTCTTTTTTCCTTCTTTGTAACTTTTTACAATACCTTATTTTTATAGTATGTGTATGTTGTTTATATAAATACAATAAAGCTTTATTTTATATATGCTGCTGCTGTCAGCATATTTTTATATATTTATTTTATATATAAATTTATTTTTATATAAACATATTTATTTTATATATAAGTAATGTAAATAAATTCATTTGGAAAGAAACAGACACATTATGGCTAGGAATGTTTCTATTTTTAAGAAAAAAGTGATAGGGGAATGGTTCTTCTGGACATAAAATAAGCTATAAATTTGTACTACAAAAAGAAAATTAAACTTGTGTAAAAATAGATAAATAGATCAATGAAACAAAATAAATTGCCCCAAAACAGAAGCACGTGTGCATGAGAATTCAGTATGTGATAACACTGACCTATCATATCAACTGGAAAAGAATAGCTATTCAACAAGTGCTATTAGACATCTTGAGGAAAAAAATTGCCAGATTTCTATCTTACTCAAACATAAACATAAAATTTTAAATTGATTACACTGGCATTTTACAAGCAAAAATATAAAAGTCCTAAAGAAGGAGATCGTATTAGTTTCCTATTGCTCCTGTAACAAATTTCCAAAACCTTACTGAATACAATACAAATTTATTCTGTAAAAGTTCTGGAGGTCAGAGTCTGAAGTGATTCTCACTGGGCTGAAAATTAAGGGCCAAAGTCCCTTCTAAAGCTTCTAGGAAGGAATTCACTTCCTTGATTTTTCCTCCCTATAGAGGCTTCTGCACTCTTTGGCTCATGGCCTCCTTCCATGTTCAAAATCAGCAATAACTCAACGTTATCCCTCTGACACTCCCCCTCTTCTGCTTCCCTCTTTCATTTATAAGAATCCTTGCAATTACACCTTGAAATCCAGGATAATCTTCCCATTTTAAAGTCAGCAATTCAGCAATCTTAGTTCCAGCTACAATATAAGTTCTCATTTGTCATGTAACCTAACATATTCACAGGTTCTGGGAATTAGTAGATGGACATATTTGGGTATACTATTTACTGGCCTACCACAAAGATAAAGAAGAGTATTTTGGTAGTCTTACAAAAATTTTTAGAAATAAAAATTTTCTAAACAAACAGAAACTCAAGTTAACATAAAAATTTCAACAGGTATGACTTCATAAAGATTTGGAAACTTCAATGAGCAAAATGCCAATTTGAAAACAAATGAAATACTTTGATTAAATATTTTTTATTACATGGAAGAGAGAAAGAATTATATACAAATATTTTTAAATTTATTTAAATTCTCCGATATATTCTGTTTGCTAGTATTTTGTTGAGGATTTTTGCATATACATTCTTCAGTGATATTCATCTATAATTTTCTTTTTTGTGGTATCTATGTCTGGTTTTGGTATCAGGGTGATGGTCACCTCATAGAATGAGCTTGGGAGTATTCCTTCATCTGTAGTTTTTGGAAGATTTTGAGAAGCATAGGTATTAGCTCTTCTCTAAATATCAGATAGAATTTGTCTGTGAAGTCATTTGGTCCTGGACTTTTGTTGTTGGAATATTTTTATTGACAATTTCAATTTCAGTACTTGTGACTGGTCTATTTATAGTTTCTATTTCTTCCTGGTTCAGTCTTAAAAGGTTGTTGCTTTCTAAGATCTTGTTCATTTCTCTAGGGTCGTCCATTTTATGGGCATGTATTTGCTTGTAGTAGTCTCTTATGGGGCTTCCCTCGTGGCTCAGGTGATAAAGAATCCACCTGCAATGCAGGAAACTTGGGCTCAATCCCTGGGTCAGAAAGATCCCCTGAAGAAGGGAATAGCTACCCTTTTCAGTAATCTTGCCTGGAGAATTCCATGGACGGAGGAGCCTAGAGAGCTACAGTTCATGGGTCACAGAGTCAGATACAACTGAGCAACTAACACTTTCACTTTACCTTTTCAGTAGTCTCTTATGATGCTTTGTATTTCTGTAGTGTCAGTTATTGGAGAAGGCCGTGGCACCCCACTCCAGTACTCTTGCCTGGAAAATCCCATGGATGGAGGAGCCTGGTGGGCTGCAGTCCATGGGGTCGCTAAGAGTCGGATATGACTGAGCGACTTCACTTTCACTTTTCACTTTCATGCACTGGAGAAGGAAATGGCAGCCCACTCCAGTGTTCTTGCCTGGAGAATCCCAGGGACGGGGCAGCCTGGTAGACTGCCATCTATGGGGTCGCACAGAGTCGGACATGACTGAAGTGACTTAGCAGCAGAAGCAGTATCAGTTATAGCTCTATATAATTTCTAATTTTATTGATGTGAGTCATCTGTCTTTTCTTGATGAGTCTGGCTAAAGGTTTATCAATTTTGTTTATCTCCTCAAAGAGCTAGCTTTTGGTTTCACTGATATTTGTTATTGCTTTCTTCATTTCTGGTGGTGGTTTAGTCACTAAGTTGTGTCCAGCTCTTGGCAACCATATGGACTGTAGCCCACCAGGCTCCTCTGACCACGGGATTTTCCAGGCAAGAATACTGAAATGGGTTGTCATTCCCTTCTCCAGGGGAATCTTCCCATCCCAGGGTTTGAACCTGAGTCTCCTGCATTGCAGGTGGATTCTTTACCATCTAAGCCACCAGGCATAGAAAAATATGCCTGACAGAAAAACTTGACAGAAAAATATAGAATTCCAGATAAGAGAAGATAAAGTTATAAATATCTAATTTTCCCACAATAATCTTCAAAGTCAATGCAATTCCTGTTAAAATCAAAGGAAGATTTTTTAGAGAATTTGATAAACTTACTCTAAAATTGATATGGTAAAGAAAATGCATAATAATAATAAAAAGAATGGGTAAAATTTTTGAGTACTTAATATTTTCCATTCACAGAATTATAATCTTCATTGTAACACTATTAGCAGCATCACAAATAAGGAAATTGAGACTTACAGAGGCTAAATGACTTGTCTGATATCACAAAATAAACAATAGGCAAGGCATTAGCACTGATCCCAGCTGATCTGACCCAGAATCTCTGCTTTTAGCCCCTAAACTCTCAGGCTTCAAAAGACATATGTCAATAAATTCTTAAAAGAAGAACAAAAATAAGGGACTTGGAATTATAATTTGATTGTTAAAGTAATTAAAGAATGTTGTCTATGAACTAAATAAAGACACTTTACCCAACTACCTATGTGGACTCAACTAATGGGCCATTCTCCCTGAGTTCTTATGCTATGATTCAGATCAACAGCATCATGAAGCAAGGGCAGGCTCCAATCTATGATCTATGTCCAAATGAGGATGTGTCAATTTAGTGCCAAAGATTGGACTACTGGGAGCTATAAAGTTAATAAGCCCCACAGATCATATTTCAGCATCTCAGCTGACTTAATTAACGTCCTCTGGTGCCAGCTTCCTTGTACAATGTTTGTGAATGTTTGGAGCATCAATCACTCTAGAAGCTCTGGATACTTGATCTTTATTATTAAATTCCAGGATTTAGTACCAGGATATCAGGTGACTATAGAGTGGTTGGGATGAAAATTATTTAGACAGACGCTAAATCTTCCTGCAATGGCTTTGCCAAAATGCACATATTGATTTATTGCTATCGGTTGATAATGGTTAGAACCATACTTGATTGCTGGTTGGCAAAATTGTCTAGGAAGTAGGCTCAAAATTCCCAGACAATTTTATTTGACCTCTACAGTAGTTTAGGTCCAAGAGCTAGCTTGAATTCAGATGTACAGAACTAAAAATGACCTCGTTTGCATCATGAAAATAGTTAATTAGGAATTAAAGTCCTGAAGGTGTATCATTTTTATTTCACTATATTTTAAAGCAAATAAGCGTATAAAACAAATAATTTTCAAAGCAGAAATGACTGATCTCCTGCAGAGGCCAGAACTGGGCCCTTGGACTCAGTTCCTTGGTATATGCCAGTTCTATCAGTGAGTAATCAATGGTCCACAGAGTCCAGTTCTACCTATGAGAGAAATGGATGCAGTTTTTCTATTAATCTCATCTTGTTTCTATAATTTTCTCTCATTCCCCACCTTGTCTAGAGATTTTCTTTTCTTAGATACCTGGATTTTTGATTCTTGCTATTGCCACACAGGAAATCAGTAGGTAAACTAATTCACAGAAAGATATATAATACTAAAGCATTTTATATTCTCTTCTCTCATACGCTTAATTTAGATTTTAGCATTGAAGGCACTTCAATACGTTACATGCTACATCTTTCCCTGTGTCTGTGCTTTCAAAGTCTCATTCTTTTCTGATCACTCTACTCTTCAATTCCCAGTATAGGGGAATAGCAGCAGCATCTCATACAATTCTTTTTTCCTGCTCCATACTAAATTCAGGGTTGAATTTAGCCTGTTTCCTTGATTTTTATTGAGGCGTTTCTTATATAGCAGAGTTTACCAAAAGTTCAAAGAAATGCACAAGGTTTATGTTAATATTAATGCAACATGAATATACTAAAATTAAATATTATGCTTACTTGTTTTGAAAAACAGTTCTTCAGATTTTTTCTACCAACCTGAGCTGAACATTCAATGTTTACACTCAGTTGATTTGCTTTCTCCTTTGTTACTCCCGGGGTTCCCAGGTGGCACTAGAGGCAAAGAACCCACCTGTCAATGCAGTTGACATAAGAGACATGGGATCAGTCCCTGGGTCAGGGAGATCTCCTGGAGGAGGATATGGCAACCCACTGTAGTGTTCTTGACTGGAGAATCTTGCCTAGACAGAGGAGCCTGGCGAGCTACAGTCCATAGGGTGGAACAGAGTTGGACACAACTGAAGCGACTTAACACGCACACACGCAAACACGCTAACATGCTCTTACTCCTGCTTGATTACCATGGGCAATTCCTCAGTCTTGGGCAGCCAAGGTTCTTTCTCTAGCCCCTGCACTAACTGAGGCCTCCCTTCTCATAATGCAAGTTTCATCCATTCATAAGCCATTATCTCTCCTCCATCCATATTTGTAGGGAAAAGGGACCAATCCACACTGGAATATTTCCCACTGATCTGAAGCATATCTTTGCTTTCCTAGAGTCAGCTTCAGCTCCGAGTATCATTTTTTTCCTCTGTAATGGTGTTGACCCTTTAAGACTTAACACAAGTTTATCTCTCATATAAATTTCCCTGACTCTCAACCTCTAACCTCCCTGTGCCTCCACCCCTACTCCTATTAAAGTAATTTGTCTCTTCTCACAATGTACAGCTTCCTTGTAGCTCAAACAGTAAAGAATATGCCTGCTATGCAGGAAGCCTGTGTTCAATCCCTTGGTCGGGAAAAATCCTCTGGAGAAGGGAATGACCACTCCGATATTTTTGCCTGGAGAATCCCATGGACAGAGGAGCCTGGTGGGCTATAGTCCATGGGGTCTCAAAGAGTCAGACACGACTGAGCAACTAGCACTACGACTACTACTCTCACAATGTATTAAAAATAAATATTTCATAAATTTTTTCTTCCCTAAGACGCAATGTATTCCTCAAGAAAGGAATCATGTCTTTTTGTTGTCTTAATCCCCCATTTACTAACGTGTTCTTAATAAATGTTTTCTGAACTTTTCGAATCTCAGAAGTATTTGCATGTTGAGAGGGCAACATTTAACCTCTTTTAAACCATAACTCCTAATTATTCATCAAATTTAGTTCAAATGTAATCTCTTCTATGAAACTTTGAGTTTTCACCGTAGTTTATTCACATTTTTATTATAACAATATAATCTTTTCACATAAGATTCCAGGTGATTTTTGCTAAATTAAACACTGGATTCCTTTGGGGAAGGAATGACATCTACTTTATGACAATGTCTCAAGCTCCCCAACTTTTATGGTGTCTGGGTCATGAAAGGCATTCAGTAGATTAAAGGAAAAAAAAAGATTACTAGAAGGATAGAAATTATCTGGGTTTTCCTGGTTCTCAGATGGTAAAGAATCTTCCTGCAATTCAGGGAGACCTGGGTTCTATCCCTGGGTCTGGAAGATCCCCTGGAGAAGGGAACGGCTTCATTCCAGTATTCTTGCCTGGAGAATCTTGCCCACAGACAGTCTGGTGGGCTACAGTCCATGGGGTCGCGAAGAGTCAGACATGACTGAGCAACTAACACTTTCACTTCACTTTAGAGATTAGGAGTCAGCTTCAATTTAAGGGCAGGGAAGGAGGAGTGAAGGAAGGAGTTAAGAGGGTCCTCTCAGATAGCTTTTGATCTAAAAGGTGTTTTCAGAAAAGCAGGCTTTCCAGTGCTTTTCAAATGAAATCGTACTGCTAACTACTAATAATGTCTGTAAATGACGTCAGTCCAGCAAGTTTATTATAAAGTTAACTAAGGAGAAAAAAATATCTTCTCTGATATCTTATGTATCTAACATATATCTAACAGAAAATCTAGACAAAAAAATCAGCAGCTATAACAACACATTGATATATCATGAAGTCTTCACAGCTATCTACCAAATTTTTATTATTGAATAAATATTTTTGTATCCCACCTGAAGATATATTCTACTGTAATGATAGCTATTGGCTAGACCATTGAGTTAAGTGGGTAATAAAAAGCAGTGTACTGCCATGTACAAACTGATACAACTAAAAGCTAGAATGGTAATGTAGCACTAAGATGGCATCAAAGTAATGTCTCAGATTTCCCGGAACATATGAGAACCTCATTTCTTGAACATGTAAGCAAATCCAGTCAGGACCATTATCCACAGTTTGGAGAACTTTTCTCTAGATAGTAAAATACTGAATATTTTAGGTTTTGTAGGCACAGGCCATGTGGAATCTGTCACAGTTATTCAGCTCCACCATTATATTACAAAAGTAGCAATGGACAATAATAAATAACTGTGCATGACTATGTTCCAATAAAATCCCAGATATCATATAACTTGTAAAAATGTTAGTATGGGTATCTAAAAGCATAAAGACTCATTTTTAAAAACATAGCTGTATTTTGTTAGTTGGTGGGTCAGGGCCTATCATATGCAGATTCATGCCATAACCTGTTCTGTTCAAACAACATAATTTTGAAAGTCATGAGTGCATAGTTCCATAAATAAGAATTAAATGCAAGTGAATTATATCAAGTGTGCCTTTAAACATTTCTGTGTTTAAAACTGTGCTGTGAATACAGTTCAGAATCACAAGCCCTGATTTAGCCTCTACAAATATGACTTTCTGCCTGAGTGCTTGCCGCTGTGATTCAGGACAGTACATGTCATGTGGTAAGAGCTGGCTCTAATCTTTTGTCTATATTCCAAACAAAAATCTGTTGAGTCTCCTTAAAACAACAACTTACTTGCAGCTCAGTAGTCAGGGACCTGATGTGTTACCCAAAATCAGTCTGGCCAATCACCACTCAAAAATCAATAAAGAGGCAAGGTTGATGGAACAGAAAGTTTGCTTTATTTTAGAGGACAGCAAATGGGAGAAAGAAGGGCAGATTCCTGTCCAAAAGCCCACTCCCCGGACACTGACAACCAGTGAACAAGACCTTTTGAAGAGGAGTTTCAGGGGTATATAGGTGGAGGGAGGGGACTAGGTGCAGTAACAGCACAGTCAGCTCTGATAGTCATCTTGAAATTGGTCATGCGGTGATCTGATCAACATCATCTTGATTGTTTTAAGTACAGTTAATCTTTAGTTTCAGGGTTGGCTTATTACTATTTCTATGAGGTCAGTTCTTGGAATTACAGCAGCTTACATCATAGCTACAATCTGGTCATTGTGTAGTTAACGTCTTCCATCTGGAGGGGTTTCAGTATTTACAAGGTAGCTCAAAGGACATGGCTCAAAATATTACCTATAGCCTTTGCAGAAAAACTAAAAGCCTTTTGTTTACTGATTAACATTATTATTCAGTCTTATTTTCCTTTGCTTCCGCCTTTTCTCACTTCTCTGATTATACTTAGTCTTTGGCTAAAGTTTTCCTACAGACAAAATGATGAAAGACATGGGGGAAAGACCAGAGGATCCTGCTCAGTTTCAGCAGGGTATTTTATTTTAGCAAAGAGCACAAGTAATTAATCCCTTAGTTGATAATTCAAATAGGCTTGAGAGTACAAAATGTCTGGAATCTATATTCTTGATCTTCTTTCCAGAGAAACAGGATGCACTACATGGATATAGTGATTAAGCACTAGCTGGAAGGCATGCCCAGAGCATATAAAAATTATCTGGACGGAAGATGAATTTTCAGCTGACTCGATAGCTAAGAGTTGTTTACTATGATTTATTTATTTTATGCAAAAGATGTTTTGGCTGACAGTTTTTGGTGTAAAGTTATTTTTCTTTAATGATAATATTGCCAAGTGGATGGATTCCAAAAATTCCAATACAATTTTAGCTTAAGAGCCAGTTCAAACAATTGCACAAAGCTAAACTACATAATTTAAATGATTAAAGTAGTTGGATGAGGATCAATGTTTCCAAAGGGATTCCATATTGATTTCTTCTTAAAGCACATTTCAAAGTAAACAAGGATTGAAAACAAATATTGCTGCTGGATGGTAATTGCAGTTTTCTGCAGAGGTTATTGCTGGGCCCTCAGAGTCAATTATCTTGTGGTGCTGGTGGTAAAAATCATGCTTGCCAATGCAAGAGATATAAGAGACGTGGGTTTGATCCTAGATTCAGAAAGATCCCCTGGAGGAGGATCTTCACTCCAGTATTCTTGCCTGGAGAATTCAATGGACAGAAGAGCCAACAGTGGACTACAGTCACAAAGAGTTGGACTTAAATGACTTAGCACAGCACAGAATGAAATGAAGTAGAGAGCAAAGGCCCAGGGACCACCACATCTGAAGGAAAGGCTCTCTTTTAATACCCTTCTTCTAGCATTTTCTATCTTCTCCTCAGAAACACACATGTCGCTTCTGGAGACTTCTTCCTCAGGGGCATCTGGAGCACTGACATTGCCCAGAACCTCTACTCCTTGCTTAACAGACTAAAGCACCTGAAAAATGATTTCCAACATAATACTGGCGACTACATTTTATTAGCTTCCTTCTCCTTTTTTAAACAGCCAATTCCAATTTTAACCCACACGTCAGCATATCCAACCTCCAGCCTAATCCTGGATCCCTCCTCCTCACGTCTATGCATTCCTACGGTTAACCTTCTATGTCTTAAAGTTTTCTCCCCATGAGTTCTTCAATATCACCTCCCACGACTGAGGTGTTCCATCTTGTGGCACTTAGGTTTATTTCCTTATGTTCTGCAAAAGGGAAAATAAGGAAAGAACAAAACAGACAAATCATTTGTGTCATAGCGTTTTGTGAAGACCTGGAGACAATGGACAAGGTTGTATAGCAGCAGTACACACAAGCAGTTCAATACAATGTCCAGTGAGAAGGCAGTCCAGTGGGTAGGACTTCATGATTTAATGGCTAAGGATGCTGGTTCCATCCCTGGTTGGGAAATTTCTGCAAATCACTCAGCATGGGGAAAAAAAAAAATGTCCACAAACTATGATGAAAGCATCCTCTACTGTCGCTCAGCATTCTCTTTCCCTTTTACAAAAACCAGCATTTCAAAGACACCAAATCTGGTTTCAGCATTTGTATCCAAAGACTCATCCATATGCTCTGGTTAGACATGGGTCATCTCATTTGAATCTAATTTTTCTCTCTATCTCCCCAGTCTCTAAAGACAAAAGGGTCAAATGGAGATACAGTTAACCAATGAAGTGAACTATGTCACACCCTCTACATTGTAGAATGTGCTAGGGTTCGTTTTATTTCAAATAGCTATTATTTCATTCTATAACACTAGTCTTCCTTTCTTGGTTAAGTGTTTCTCCATGTAATGCATTAAAACAGTCTCTTTGGATCTCTCTTTCCAAGAGACTGTAAGCTTTTCTAAGTTAGGAATCAACTCTAATTGTTTTGTTTTTACTGTTTATTATGAAAAATAGTCCCATGAATCCCTGATACTCACCACCCAGCTTCATTAATAACCAGTTTATGACCAGTCTGGACATCTATACCTTGCCCACTTGCTCTTTCCAACATGATTTTAAAGAAAATACCAGATACCATAAAAAAATTAAAGGTACTTTGTGCTCATTTTGCCAGGAGAAATATCAATAGCCTCAGATATGCAGATGACACCACTCTTATGGCAGAAAGTGAAGGGGAACTAAAAGCCTTTTGATGAAAGTGAAAGAGGAGAGTGAAAAAGTTGGCTTAAAGCGCAACATTCAGAAAACTAAGATCATGGTATCTGGTTCCATCACTTCATGGGAAATAGAAGGGGAAACAGTGGAAACAGTGTCAGACTTTATTTTGGGGAGCTCCAAAATCACTGCAGATGGTGATTGCAGCCATGAAATTAAAAGACGCTTACTCCTTGGAAGGAAAGTTATGACCAGCCTAGATAGCATATTGAAAAGCAGAGACATTACTTTGCCAACAAAGGTCCATCTAGTCAAGGAAGGCTATGGTTTTTCCAGTGGTCATGTATGGATGTGAGGTTGGACTATGAAGAAAGCTGAGTGCCGAAGAATTGATGCTTTTGAACTGTGTTGTTGGAGAAGACTCTTGAGAGTCCCTTGGACTTCAAGGAGATCCAACCAGTCCATACTAAAGGAGATCAGTCCTGGGTATTCTTTGGAAGGAATGATGCTAAAGCTGAAACTCTAGTACTTTGGCCACCTCATGCGAAGAGTTGACTCATTGGAAAAGACCTTGATGCTGGGAGGGATTGGGGGCAGGAGAAGGGGACAACAGAGGATAAGACGGCTGGATGGCATCACTGACTCGATGCATGCGAGTCTGAATGAACTCCGGGAGTTGGTGATGGACAGGGAGGCCTGGCATGCTGTGATTCAGGGGTTGCAAAGAGTCGGACACGACTGAGTGACTGAACTGAACAAAGGAACATAGGAAATAAGTATGTTCATTATGCTAATTGCAATGATGGATTTATAGGTGTCAAAACATGTCAAAAGTTGCCATATTGTACACTCTAGCTATATGTGGTTTATTGTAAGTTCAATTAGGCCTCAATAGAGCTGTTCAAGCAAGAAATCTCCATGGTCCAATGGTTAAGAGTCCAGCTTCCAGTGCAGGTGATGTGGGTTCAATACCTGGTGGGAGAACTAAGATCCCACATGCTGTGGGGCAGTTTAGCCTGCATGACACAGTGAAGACCCTGTGTGCCACAATTCAGACCTGATGTAACTAAATAAACAAGTTTTTTTTTTTAAGCCATCTCTTTAGGGATGGGGCCAAATATTAATCATGTTTGTATCCCTGTGTTCTGAATGCTGCCCTGGTACATCATAAGTATACAGCAGCACAACCAGAAATAGCAGTTGGTAAATGAGATAAGAGAAGGATAGTGTCCAACTCTTATGGTCATGTAGACTGACTTTGGACAAGTAAATTCATCATATCTCAGTCTGCAAGTGGTTACATAACATTTACGCTAAAGCCTACATCATGGGAATATTTTTAGTTTTTAATAAATGTTTATAAAAGACTTAATATCATAAGTATCATTGTAATTATTTGGGTAAAACTTTAAAAGATTATTTCTCAAGGAGCTCTAGGTGTCCACTGCCTCTTGACCACTCTTTATTCAGAGCAAAGGGGAAAACTATAATCTGTAAGTTACAAAGCATGAAAAGACAGAAGAAAAGCAAAATTATTTTATTTATTTTATCTTCAGTTCAGTTCGCTCAGTCGTGTCCAACTCTTTGTGACCCTATGAATTGCAGCACGCCAGGCTTCTCTGTCCATCACCAACTCCCGGAGTTTACCCAAACTCATGTCCATCAAGTCAGTGATGCCATCCAGTCATCTCATCCTCTGTCATCCCCTTCTCCTCCTGCCCCCAATCCCTCTCAGTATCAGGGTCTTTTCCAATGAATCAACCCTTCACATGAGGTGGCCAAAGTACTGGAGTTTCAGCTTCAGCATCAGTCCTTCCAAAGAACAGCCAGGACTGATCTCCTTTAGAATGGACTGGTTGGATCTCCTTGCAGTCCAAGGGACTCTCAAGAGTCTTCTTCAACATCACAGTTCAAAGCATCAATTCTTCGGCACTCAGCTTTCTTCATAGTCCAACTCTCACATCCATACATGACCACTGGGAAAACCATAGCCTTGACTAGATGGACCTTTGTTGGCAAAGTAATGTCTCTGCTTTTCAATATGCTGTCTAGGCTGGTCATAACTTTCCTTTCAAAGAGTAAGTGTCTTTTAATTTCATGGCTGCAATCACCATCTGCAGTGATTTTGGAACTCAAACAAATAAAGTCTGACACTGTTTCCACTGTTTCCCCATCTATTTCCCATCAAGTGATGGGACCAGATGCCATGATCTTAGTTTTCTGAATGTTGAGCTTTAAGCCAACTTTTCACTCTCCTCTTTCACTTTCATCAAGAGGCTTTTTAGTTCCTCTTCACTGTCTGCCATAAGGGAGATGTCATCTGCATATCTGAGGTTATCAGTATTTCTCTTGGCGATCTTGATTCCAGCTTGTGTTTCTTCCAACCCAGCATTCTCATGATGTACTCTGCATATAAGTTAAATAAGCAGGGTGACAATATACAGCCTTGACGTACTCTTTTTCCTATTTGAAACCAGTCTGTTAGAGCATAATAGAAAGTAAAACCATAGTGTGTTTAAGCCCGATGAGAAGTAATATTTTGGAATAGATACAATACTGAATAATTCTGTCACTTCACAACACAAAAGAAATAACTATGAAATATATCTATTTAACCTGGGTTAAAATTTTTATAATAAAAATATAGATGATCAATGTGCTGAAGTTCACTCTTTGGCATCTCCATATTAAAAATATATGTCACTCTATAATCTATATCTATTGCTATTGCTGAATCTGAATATAGAATAATAATAATGCCATTATGTCAACAGAAACTCTCTGCCAAGCATTCCTCATCCAATAGGAAAGTGAGAAAGTTAGTATAAAAGGAAATACAATGAGTCAAATATATGAAAGATGTTCATTAAATGCAAGTTAAAACTATAATGAGACACCATTTTTCATCCATCAGATTGGTAAATACCAAACATTTGATAAATTCTTGTGTTGGAAATTGATGGGGAAAAAAACACTTTTATTCTTTGCTAGTAAGAGTGCAAAGTGACACACAACATCCATGGAGATGTTGGGCAGTATCTCTCAAAATTAAAAGGCACGTATCATTTAGTCTAGCCAGTATATAGCCTGCTCAGTATAGTACTTTGATGTTCACTGGGAATAAATGTCAATCATGCAAATATCCTTGTTCTTAATATATTATTTTCTATTAGTGTAATTGTATGAATATAAGAGAGACTATCTAGGGCTTCCCTGGTGGCTCAATGGTAAGAATCCACCTGCCAATTCAGGAGACATGAGTTTGATCCCTGATCTGGGAAGATCCCACATGTTAAGGAGCCACTAAGCACATGCACCACAACTACTGAGCCTGTGCTGTAGAGCCTGAAGCCCACACTCCCTAGAGGTCATGCTCTGCAACACGGGAAGCCACTGCAGTGAGAAGCCTGTGCACCGCACCACAGAGCAGACCTCCCCGCCTCGCCACCACCAGAGAAAAGCCAGTGCAGCAACGAAGACCCAGCACAGCCAAAAAGAAACAAGTAAGACCATACAACCAAACATTTAAACTATGATGTAGATTGCTGATTTTAATCTTTCCACATCATATTGTTTTTATTTCGTCCATAAATTTTTATCGTGTGTCCGTTTCTTTTCTTACATGACCTGGCAAAACTATCTGAAAAAGAGAGACATTATGTAGCCATAGTTACACAATATTGGACCCAAAATGTCTTATTTATCTTTACTCCTGTGCTTTGCACAGGCATTTCATAACACATCCAAGGATTTCATTACAGGTTTGTTAATCTCTAGTGTTGAGATCACAGGTTTGTTCATCTTTAGTGTTTAAAAACACTAAACAACTGTTACTAATGTCAGGGAAATTTTAATCTCATGCTATCAGTGATTTTACACAGAGGCAAAAGGGGTCTCTTTTTGATTCAGAGTACAAGCAGAATTTGCCCAAGCAAATTTAAAATAACCCTCTCCTGAAAAATAGCACATAAACAGAGCAGAAAACTATAACATCAGGAAGTTTTCTTTGTATATAATGCAAATAAATAAGCAGCCAGTAGCCTGCTGAACATCTTAAAAGAAAGTATATCCTTTTGTAAAATGCTGTTAATAAGGACTTGATACTTAAGACTGCACTTTGAGTAAATGCATGATCAAAGACTGGCTTTATAATAATAGCCCTAAAGGAGAAAACTGACATGAGACATACAGAACAGAATAAAGCTGAGACCAGAATGGAAACTATGTTTCAGCTATTAATACAATAGATAATGATGTCACTGGATTTTTAGAAAAGGCAATGGGGGTGGTTATTTTTGAAACCATTAAGATTCCTTTAAAGGCTGTCATACATAAACACACGAGGTAAAACGTTTCTTGCTACAAAGTCTGGGCTTATTCACTCCCAACAACTCATTTTATTACCCTTATTTAGTCTCCAATTGTAGATATCAAAGTAGTGTAAGACTTCCTGCTTTGTAGTTGTGATCAGGGATGCCCTCCCTTACAGAATTCTCTTGTAATGAAGTCTATTTCAATCTTGAAAGGCAACATATTATACTAATCTGGATTTTTGCAAAATACATGCTCTGAAACATTAGACATGTTTGATGCTCCTTAGTTTGGGGTCAAGGTGAAGGGTCAAAGGAGAAGATGAAATGTGAATTCCATGGTTCAAAAATCCTTGCTGTACATCTCTCTGGAAATCAGTAAAACTCATTACCTTATTAAAGATGAAAAACTGTTGCAGTAAAGAAATCTCTTTAACATGAAACGAAATTAAATGTTCAATGTTCATAGTTCCAAGTCTTTGCAACCCCATGGACTGTAGACGTCCAGGCTTCTCTGTCCATGGAATTATCCAGGCAAGAATAATGGAGTGGGTTGCCATTCCCTTCTTGAGGATCTTCCCGACCCAGGAATCAAACCCAGGTCTCCTGCATTGCAAGCAGATTCTTTACCATCTGAGCCTCCAGGGAAGCTTTCTCTTTGATACAGCATTTCTCAAACTAAACTGATCAAATAAAGCTTTTCTCATGTAATATTAAATAACACAACTGAAGATGTAATATTTCACAGAACAAGCTTTGGAAGAATGTACTACTTTGTGATAATCAGAGACAAGGAGTAAGGAGTCGGAGTAAGGAGCCAGATCCCATAAACAGAAACTACTTTCTCCTAACTCAAATCCAGAAACAGGAGTATTATTTGAAACGTCTTGGCTAGAATGACTTCTTGGGGAGTCCATCTTTGAGAGCTTAGTTAGGGAGTGACAATGCCAAATTATACTGCTATACAAATGGAAGAATGCAATGGCTCATAAAAGGGAAGAAGTCATGAGATACATATATGGTTTTAGAAAGCACAATCTCAGTAAAAAGGCTTTTAAGGGAAAGTTGTTCAAGACTCAATAGGAAGTTTCCTGAGATGAGAAAATGTATAAAAGTCAAGAATCATGTGTAAGAAATCACTGGAAAAGTTAGTTTCACTTTCAAATATAGATTGATAAACTGACTTTATGTCCAAATTTGCACCTGCTGTCTCAGCATAGTAACCAATTGCATCCACTTTTACTCTCAAAGCTGTTTCAACTTGGATAATAAATTAGGGACTTCCAATCTACTGAATACCTACCATCTGCCAAGTATACTAAGAAGTCACACAAAAAATTCTTTTTAATACAGAATGAAATTTGCCATCAAAAAAGTGAACAATCCCATTATAGGAACAAGAATTGTACATCTGAAACAATCTGAAACCAATAAAAGGTTGTCTAGTGTAAGGTCAATATCTATATCTAATATAGTAGTTATCCTATCTGTGAACCTTCAAGTTGTGAATTTTCAAAGATGTGAATGTATGTTCCATCAATGTCAGGCTTGAGTGAAATTGCAGCTTGCCCTCCATCTCCTATTGCTGACGATCCTTCAGCTCCACCATCTCCCACTTCCTCTCTGTCCTCCAGTCAGTAACTTTTCTTGCCTCTTCACTCAAAGCCAGTCCCTGTATGCCAGCTGTTGTACTGTACTACGGTACTTTTCAAGGTACTGTATTATAAGATTAAAAATGTTTATTTTTGTGTTTGCTTTTATGTATTATTTGTGTGAAAAGTATTATAAATCTATTACAGTACCATACTATATAGACGACTATGTTAGTTGGGTACTTAGGTTAACTTTGGAGGACTTAGGAAAAATTGGACTTTCAAACACACTCTCGGGATGAAACTCATATATAGGGGACTTACTGTATTACAAATAAATTGCATAAGCGTGAGTTCCCTGATGGCCTAGTGTTTGAATTAAGGGGCTTTCAAAATTGTGGCCCAGGGTCAATCTCTGGTGGGGGAACTGAGATCCCACAAGTCATGCAGCATGCCAGCTCCCCCAGAAAAGGGTAGAATGCACAAGTATTGGGGAAGGTAGATGGATAAGCTGGTACCTGGAACTCAAGCTTGAATCCCTGTGTCCTTAGGTAGAAAAAGAACGCATACAGACATGACTGATTGGCTCCAGCAAGGGACCTTCAGGCTGCCTCTCCTGCAGCAAGGGAATTAAGACTACATTCCTCAAGGAGTCTCAATTTTTAAACCAATTTCTTGAGATTAAAAGATCAGATACTGCTTCCATATCAAATGTACTACCCTGAGCACAAATCAGGACTTTGTCCCCTATCTCATCCAGACCACAGGTACACCAAATTCTGAATTTTATTTATGGCCCTTTCCAGAAAAGGGCAGTTTTTTGACATCCAGAAACCAAACTGTAGGACCGTTTCTCCCCCAGAACCCTTTCAATGTCTAGGGAGCTTCTGGGTCTTGGCTTCTGCTTCATTTTTCACCATGTTAGCAGTCACTTGCTGAACATCAGCTTCTACGTTCAATGTACTCCCAGTGCTCTCTGGGGTTAAATTATGCTAGTTTTCTAAAAAAGCTAATTCATTTTAACAAGTCTAACATCTGAGTGGAGGCAGTTCTGTGCTCATAAAAGCCATATTTACTTAACATTCTGTGAAATTTGGTGGCCTAGGAAGATGACATGTGCCAAGTACAGCACAGAACCCACAGCATGTTTTCACAGGGAAAGAGATGAATGACGTGTTACAATTATCCCTCCGGGAGCAGCAGACCTAATAAGAAAATACACCTTTCACGTGTGGGCTTCAAAATACTTTTCACTGAGTTCACACAGCAACTTCAAAGCCTTCCTCTCTCAAGAGTAATTATCTCCAAGTTGCAGATCAGCACACACAGTCTTTTCACAGATCATACAGTCACTTTCAGATCTCAAGCTGTCTGGATATGGATGTTGGCTAGCACTTCATTTCTTGTGCAGGAAACAAGATCCTAACTCAGCCAAGAGAAGAGGGGGAATATCTCCAGTTCCAGACTTTCCCAAAGCCAAGTCCGTGGCACTGGCAGATTACTCACAGTGACCCCAGAGCCCAAGCAAGCACAACTTGAAATTAAAAGACAGCCCTGATACTCAGACCACTCAAATGGGATCCTAGTGTATAAGGGACCTCTAGTGAACAAGTCAACCCCAATCTTACATAAGACAGAATTTAAAAATGGACAAAACGGTGACTTGCACAACCTTTGCTTATTCCTCCAGTAGTACTGTGTAACAAACCACTTGGTTCTTCATGTAATCAATTTCTGGTTGTGAAACAAAATTCACAGCATTTTATTCAGAGCAGTTGACATTTCTTCTACATAAGATATTTTTAAAAGAACAAATGATAAAATATAAAAGGATTTCTAGGATCCCATCTTGGTCTAATACGACATCTTTTACATAAGGATTTTGACCTCAGAGTAAATCCTGCTAAAAGGTATGAGAAGTGTGTGGTGACTCTTGACCATTATGAATGGACTTTCCTAGGATTTCTAGCTTCATTTTTAATTATTTAATTGCATTGAATTTGTCAAGTCTGTACATTATCACCCTGCTTATTTAACTTATATGGAGAGTACATCATGAGAACGCTGGGCTGGAAGAAGCACAAGCTGGGATCAAGATTGCCGGGAGAAATATCAATAACCTCAGATATGCAGATGACACCACCCTTATATAGAAAGTGAAGAGAAACTAAAAACCTCTTGAAGAAAGTGAAAGAGGAGAGTGAAAAAGTTGGCTTAAAGCTCAATATTCAGAAAACTAAGATCATGGCATCCAGTCCCATCACTTAATGGGAAATAGACAGGGAAACAGTGACAGACTTTATGTTTCGGGGCTCCAAAATCACTGCAGATGGTGACTGTAGCCATGAAATTAAAAGATGCTTACTCTTTGGAAGGAAAGTTATAACCAGCCTAGATAGCATATTGAAAAGCAGAGACATTACTTTGCCAACAAAGGTCCATCTAGTCAAGGCTATGGTTTTTCCAGTGGTCATGTATGGATGTGAGAGTTGGACTGTGAAGAAAGCTGAATGCTGAAGAATTGATGCTTTTGAACTGTGGTGTTGGAGAAGACTCTTGAGAGTCCCTTGGACTTCAAGGAGATCCAGCCAGTCTATTCTAAAGGAGATCATTCCTGGGTGTTCTTTGGAAGGACTGATGTTGAAGCTGAAACTCCAGTACTTCGGCCACCTCATGCGAAGAGTTGACTCAATGGAAAAGATTCTGATGCTAGGAGGGATTGGGGGCAGGAGGAGAAGGGGACGTCAGAGGATGAGATGGCTGGACGGCATCACTGACTCAATGGATGCGAGTTTGAGTGAACTCTGGGAGTTGGTAATGGACAGAGAGGCCTGGCATGCTGCAATTCATGGGGTCACAAAGAGTCGGACACAACTGAGTGACTGAACTGAACTGAACTGTAGGAATAATTGCTAAATTTCTACCACCATTTATTTTGTTTGGAACAGATTTGAAACCAGCAAAAATCGACTCTACACAGACCCTTTTCCCCAAGACTGTTTAAATTAATTTTAATTTTTAATCAAAACAGTGCAATACTTTTTTCTCAATTTGCTCACTTACTTTATTGAAGATACATTTTTCAGTATCTCTCTGAGGAAGAATATATAGGAGATAAAAGCTTGGGAGCATCCATTTATCTCAATAGCTTTGTTCCACTATAATACCTGATCAATATGCTGTTATATATCAAATAAGTCTTTCAGCTTTTCATATTCCCACTGAGATGTCTGATGTTATTCTATTTTCTGATGGTCTTCTTTGTAAATAAACTTTTTCTTTATAGAAAATTTTGCAATTTTTTTTTCTGATATTTTAGTGTTTTTCTGCCTCTGAAGCAAGTATGTCACTATCTACTTTGTGTAGCCCAGAGTATGACCAGAGGAGTAGTTTTCTAGTTAAGCAGAGCCCTCTCAAGCTTTCACACTAAATTAGACTGGTGCTAGAGAGGTTATGGTAATGGAAATCTTTGAAAATAGATAGAACATCATGTTCTAATCTGAAAACTATCGAAGCTCAGAAATGTTGGCCTCATAGCATGTAAATCATCTTGCCATAATTTTAGTTCCAGTTAACCCCAAAACAAAGGAGAGAGAGACAGAGAGAAAGACAGAGACAGAGAATGCTGCTGCTGCTGCTAAGTTGCTTCAGTCATGTCCGACTCTGTGCGACCCCAGAGACGGCAGCCCACCAGGCTCCCCCATCCCTGGGATTCTCCAGGCAACAACACTGGAGGGGGTTGCCATTTCCTTCTCCAATGCATGAAAGTAAAAAGTGAAAGTGAAGTCACTCAGTTGTGTCCAACTCCTAGCGACGCCATGGACTGCAGCCCACCAGGCCCCTCTGTCCATGGCATTTTCCAGGCAAGAATACTGGAGTGGGGTACCACTGCCTTCTCAGAGAATAATACAGCTTAATAAAAGATGTCGCTCATGAAATGGAGCAATCATAGACTTCCATTGAAAGATAATTTATTTTTTCAATTTCTAAATGAATAATTGAAGAATAAGACAAGACCCTTGCTCTCATGCAGCCTAAGGCTTAGTATAAAGAAATAAAATGCTTAGATCAAAAATATGGGCTCACAGAGGAGAGAAATGAGATGGCTTTATGGAGAGATGATTTGAGCTGTTGTGTAAAGGATGGGTTGCACTTTGATAGATGGTAGTAAAAACAAAGAACAGCAATTTTGATTTCAAAGAAAAGCAAGGCTTCTTACAACATGAGATATTTCAAATTTAAGGTTCTCAATATACTAAAAAGTAAAGAAACAAAAAATATAAGGTTGTAAAAACATGGCATATAGATGGGTTTTCCCTCTTATATCTTTAAGAAATGTTTAATCAATTTTTTTCAGGATAAGAAACCAAAGAAATATGATTTTTTAGTGGCTTAAAAGCATTTATTTATTCCCTTCATGCATCATTCTCCTTGTCAGCTGCAATAAAACAATCTCATATATTTTCTTCCACATCAGTTTTTATTTTCTAGCAAAAGGAAAGACTATCAAAGCACAACATGACTTTCCTTGAAGTAGCAGCCAACTTGCACAGCATAAACACCAGATGATCTCTTCACCAAGGGTCAGATCGACAAGAGAAGAAACTGCTCTGAAGAGAAGCCACTCATCTTCAGCAACAATAGCATCCAATAAAAATCAGTGTTGATGCTAAAATTCGCCAGTTCATAAAATCACTATTTCATATTTTATAAATGCCTTTGTTTTATGTACTATATTTCACACAAAACTTACTTCCCCTGGCTTTTTAACCTATGAGTATTTTCCTAGGATTAATCAGGGCATTGTAGATGATGTTGGTGAACAAATCAGAGTTTATCAGGCAGAGATATTAGCAAACCTATGATTATTTCTGTAGACCTTAGAGGAGAATGGGGTGAAAAACAATAGACAAGAAACCATCAAAGGAACTAGAAGTGGGAAAGGACCAACAAAGTCACAACAAATAAGCTCCAAAGTAAATCAGATGATTTTCCAGGAGCAAAACAAATAATAATGGAGACCCATGAGTCCTACATGATACGCATGTAATCAGGATATTATTTGAAAGTAGAGGTGAAGAAATTACGAACAATCTTTCTTTTGTTAGTTTAAATTTCTAAGTATTATCTTCTTAAGTAATGCAAAATGAATTTGTTATCTGTTAGGTTTATAGAGAATGCACACTTAATCATCATTTTTTACAATATTTTTCTCCATTGATGGAGCGAATGCAGGAAGATGGTGCTAGAGTCATTGTTGATGATCCCTAATACTAGTAAGCGTTTGCTTGGTAAATAGAATTTAAATTACACATTCACTCTTCACGAGTTTCCTTTTGTGAACTTACCTGCCAGGCCTGTCTCTGTTAGAAAGATTTATTGGCTCTGACTCTTCAGTGTATCTAAGAAGTACTGCCATGCCAGAGGATGGCACCTAGTAGATTCCAGAGGAAGATATATATGACTCAGAGGATTCTCAGACAACTCCCTCCATGACTGTGAGTTATTTATTGCAAAAAGGTCCCCAATGGTCTACCTCTTTCTAGTAAAAGTTCTCTTCACAGTGTGACTTTTAGCTTCTCCTAGAAAGACATAGAGTCTGTTTCCCTACTCCTTGAATCTGGACTAGCCTTGTGATTTGCTTGGGCCAACAGAATGCAGTAGAAGCAATGCCATGCAAGTTCAAGGTGAATACCTCAAGAGGCACTGCACATTTTCATTCTCACCTAGAATTATGACACTGCCATGTTAGCAAGTCTGAACTAGCCTGCTGAAGGACAAGAGTCATTCAGGGAAGGTGGAACTAATGCTGGGTAGAAAATAAAACAGAAATATCCACAATATTGATCAAATTTGGGTTAAGGAAATGAAATCAAAAATTAAGGAAAAGTCAAGAAAATATAGCATATATATCTTTTCTTGCAGTTATAGATCCTCCTCTTTGACATTTTATTTTTATAGTATTTGTACAAAGGGATTAACATTTGAGATAATTATTTTTATAAATCAACTCAGCAGACTTTGTGAATATTTTATTTCATAGGTTCTTTATTTTCCCCCTTTTCTATATCAAATATTATCCCATAAAATAAACTATTTGGGTGAACAATTAAAAGAAGGGAGAAGGAAGAAGGGGGACAAAGTTTTCTTAAATAATCTCTCCTGGCAACTGAGGGTGTACTTACCTAGAAACAAACTTATTGATCATATAATCTTGTTACATGTATTTGCTGAGACCTTCAGTGAGACACAGCTCATCAGTGGGTTCTTCTGTCTGAAGTTGGGGGCTTTTGGTTAGGAAGTGCCCTCAATCCTTTATGAGCCAATTGCAGTTTACTATTTGTAATACTATTAATGAGGCTTTGGGTGTCCCTGGTAGCTCAGCTGGTAGCATCCATGTGCAATGCAGGAGACCCCAGTTCAATTCCTGGGTTGGAAAGATTCCCAGGAGAAAGGAATAGCTACCCACTCCAGTATTCTGGCCTGGAGAATTCCAAGGACTGTATAGTCTATGGGGTTGCAAACAGTCAGACACAACTGAGAGACTTTCACTTCACTGGACACCAGACCAGATGTTCTTGAAGATTTATCAAAACTTATTGATATGATAAGTTTATTTTTTAGAGGAGGAAGCAAAGAACAAGGAAACACATTGTCACAATTTCTGGCAGCTTTAAAAACATTACCAGTTTGAAAAAATGAAAAATTAAAATAGAGAGTGATTTTGAAGTGTCATTTGCAATAAGAAAGCAAAAATGCAGTCAAATTTGGTTATTGCTTATTTGGGCTAAGGAGAGGCAAGAAAATGCTCCTCTCCTATAGATTTTCTCTGAGACTGGGAGTAGAAAAAAATCACCTGATGTCAGTGCATACACAGGCTATATTGAGGTTCAGAAACAAGAGCATGGATTAGGAAGGAGACAGGAAATGGGCTCTGGTCTTAGATCCACCATAACTGGCTGTGTGACCACCTTCAATTTCTTTCCAATACCTTGGAGACGATAATTATGCTTTTTCAATAATGAGTTTGTTTTTTTTTTTTTTTTTTTTGGCTGTGCTGGGTCTTGGTTACTGCATACGGGCTTTCTCTGATTGCAATGCACAGGCTTTTCATTGCCATGGGTTCTCTTGCACCAGGCCCTGACCTCTAGGGCACACGGGCTTCAGTAGTTGTGGCACATGGGCTTAATTGCCTTACAACATATGGAGTCTTCCTAACCCAGAGATCGAACCTGTGTCCTTTGTATTGGCAGGGGGATTCTTAACCACTGGACCACTAGGGAAGTCCAATAATGAGTTCTTATTTTAATTTTTTAAAGCAACAATATAAATCCAGTAATGACTATTACTATGTAGGAGTGCTTAGTATATGTCAGGCACTGTGCTAAGCACTTCACAGTGTTCTACCTGTTACTGTTCAAAATAATCCAGAGAAGTAGGTGCTATTATTATCTCTGTTTTAGAAATGAGGAAACAAAGAGGAGATTGGTTATTTGCCTAAAGCCTCATGAGAAGTAAAAACAGGATTCAAATTCAGGCCATGTGGTTCCAGAGTCCATACTTGTAAATTTATTCTATATTTGAAAAAAGTATGATATATTCTAGAGATAATATGTGATTTATGAATTCTATTTCACAGTATTACAAAATGTGTGGTCTTGCTAGTTAAAATAATTATAGATCATAATAACTGTATTGAAACGGTGCTTGGCACAGTTCTTCCCTTTCATTTCTTTGATAATGCATTTTCTAGCAGATTAGTGAGTGTGACAGTGGAGGGATGTCTAGATCTAAAGGTTCTGTATCTGTTTCTTCCATGAATTTGGGAATCTGGTCTCTGGCTTTTAGGTTAAAGAGTTAAGCTCATTGGTTCAGATTAGCTATCTTCCACAAAAATGTAGGTACTGGTCTAAACCACACTGCTCCTTCCTACCACCAGGTAAGATCCAGCTCAATACTGGTCCTGGTTATTGTAAGTCTGAGGAGTAAGGAGGAATCCAGCAAGGTCTGCGGAAGATATAAAGACCCAGTTAACTAGGCTTTGACCTGGGAGTAGTAAGGAAGCACTGTTGTAGACCATCACCCCAACTTTAGTGAGTGCTAATCTGTCTAAAACATAATTCATTTAACTCAGCAACCTGAAGACCAGAAGCCAGACTAGGGAGTACATAAATAGTCATAAAACTTTCCAGAAGAACCTAAAGATAAAACACTCATCTCACCAATTAGTCAGATCCTTCAACTCTCCCCAAACTCTTGACTTTTAGAACAATTCTAGAAAGAGGAGTACCATCCAAATGTGTAGAAATATCTAGGGTTACTCTAGACCATGACGACTCCCTCCTGCTCGGGAAGAACTTTTATCTACAGGTGTAGATTATTTTAAAAATTGGAAACCAAGGCATTATCTCTACAGACTTTCTCTTATTTCATCATTAATTCTCATAAAATAAGAAAACATTAAAATTGGAAGGTCATGGTAAGTAGAATAATGACTCCCCACCCCAAGATGTCCCTGTCTTAAACCTCATAACCCATGAATATGTGATCTTACATGGTAAATGGAACTTTGCAGATGTGATTAAGGTTAAGGGCCTTGAGATGGCAAATTATCTTGGATTATCCAAGTGAGGGCAATCTAATCAGATGAGTTCTTAAAAGTAGAGAATCTTTCCCCACTGGATCAGAGAGGCGAAATGCAAAAGGAGAGATTCAAAGCACGAGAGGAACTCAACCCACTTGTTGCTGACTTTGAAGATGGAGAAAAGGGTCCGTGAGACAACAAATGTGAAGAAGCTAGGAACAGCCCTCAGATGACAACCAGAAAAGAAATGAGGACTTTAGCTCTACAGCTACAAGGACTGAATTCTCCCAACAACCTGAATGAGAAAGAAAATGGATCTTCCCCTAGATCCTCCAGAAAGGAGACAATTTAATTTTAGTCCAATGACACTCATATCAGACTTCTAACCTTCAGAACTGTAAAATCATGAATTTGTATTGTTCAAGCTGCTACGTTTGTGGTAATTTGTTATAGTAGCAATAGAAAACGTATATAGAAGGGATCTTAAAGATTTTTTTTTCTTAGCTCTATCCCTAATATTGAGTGATGCTTCCTTCATAGCTTAGTCAGTAAAGAATCTGTCTGCAATGCAGGAGTCCCAGTTTCAATCCCTGGGTCAGGAAGATTCCCCTGGAAAAGGAAATGGTAACCCACTCTAGTATTCTTGCCTGAAGAATTTCATGGACAGAGGAGCCTGGTGGGCTACAGTCCATTGGGTCACAAGATTTGGACACGACTTGGCAACTAAACCACCACCACACAATATTGACCAGTGATAAAACTGAATTCTACCTGTGCTGTAAGTCTTCCAATTCTGTCCATCTGGCTAACACCTCAGGATTCAACTTGGACTCCTTTTCTTCCAGGAAGTTTTCCCTGGCCCTCCAGGACATATAGCACCCTCTGCAGAATTTAGCATACCGTCTCCCTTTCAGTACTCCTACTACATTTTTGAGGTCAAGGACTTTGTTTTACTCAACATGCTGCTAGAGTATTCTGTTGAAAATGACCAAAGTGTGGCAAACAAATTGGTAGCCTTGAAGGGCAGTATGTCTTATCTGTTAAAAGCATGGGCTTTAGAATCATACAAGCCAGGTTCATATCCTGGCTCCAGTATCTATTAGCTGTAGGACCTTAAATACTTTCTTTGATGTTTAAATTCCTTTACTGTTATTTTCTCATTAAAAAAAAAAAAGATAGTAGCAGCTTCTTGCTCAAACAATTGTTATGAGAATTCATTGAAATAATGCTTGTAAAAATCTTAGCCAGATACCTGCTGCATATGAAGAGCTAAATAAATGTTGGTCATCATTGTTATTAGGTATCTGTATTATCATTAAGTATCTGTGATGTTTAAGAGCTTCCCTGGTGGCTCAGTGGTAAAGAATCTGCCCACAATGCAGGAGATAGAAGATACGAGTTTGATTCCTGGGTTGGGAAGATCCCTTGGAGGAGGGCAAGGCAACTCACTCCAGTATTCTTGCCTGGAGAATCCCATGGAAAGAGGAGCCTAGCAGGCTAAAGCCCATAAGGTTGCAAAGAGTCAGACACAGCTGAAGTGACTTAGCATGCACGCACAAGGTGGTCAATTTTGTGTTAACTTGGCTGGGCCACAGTGTCCAGATATTTGATCAGATATTATTCTGAATGTTTATGTGAGAGTATTGTGGATGAGACTGACATTTAAAGTGGTGTGCTCTGAGTAAATCAGATTACTCTTTATAACGCGCATGGAATAGGCCTCATCCAACCAGTTGAAGGCCTGACTAGAACGAATAACTGATCCCCTCCAAAAAAGAAAGATTAGCCAGAAGATGGCCTTTGAGTTGAATGGCAACATTGACTTTCCCTGGGCCATACACACAAATGCACACATACATTGCTTTCTTTGGAGAACACTCATACAATATCAAATCTGTAACCTGTAAACATGGTACTATCACTATGTACAACATGCAAAAATAAAGATGTGAGGATAGGTAAGACTCACATTACCCATTATAAGTAAATTTTCCTTCATTTCAATATCAGATGGGACTCTTTCAGTTAAGAAGAGTAGCAATTAGAAGACAATGAAAGGGAGGCTGGCTTAATCCAAGAAAGGAAGAAGGGAGGAAGAAGAGGAAGGTGGGTGGGAGGAAGAGGGGGTGGGAGGAGGAGAAGAAATGACTTATATGACTCCTGTGACTTATATGTACAAGCAAAGGCCTAGCTTATAGGATAACTGGATCCACATTTCAAAAATATTGCCATGACCCAGTTTCTGTCCATCTCTCAGAGATGCCTTCTCCAGGGGATTTCATTTTCAGATAGGTGTTCCCCTCAAGGTGGTGAGATGGGCTACAGCAGCTCCATATTACACACATCCAGGTTCCAGTCACAAGGGAATGAGAATGCATCTTTTCTAATAAATCCCATAAAGGTTCTGAGATCCGTTCTAAGTCGTCTTCCTTAGATCAAGTGTTCATCTGGAACCATCACTATAGGCAGCAGACCAGATGTGTGCATTGGTTTAAATTAGTCTGTGCTCTCTGCTAGAACTCCTCCCTAAACCAGTTATCAATCATGGGGACAGGGAAGCTTTCCACAGGACATATATTGCCTAAAGAAGTTTTTAATAGATGAATGCCAGGTAGTCAAAACCAAGAAGTGGCCACTCCAATTGCTTAACAAAATCACTCTGTACAATTTTGGTTATTTTGCCTTTTACAAAAACTATTTAATTTCTGAGAATCAAAAACACCAGAGGATACCTGGCCTTAAATAGTTTTGAAACATCATGCTATAAATTCATCCAACATGGAAAATTTTTAACAGTGAATTTCTTTTCTTGGCTCTTTTAAAACAAGAACAATTTCAAACTTTTCCACCACATTACAGTAATCATTGTTGCCATTTGGTGATGGTTAAACTTCTAGGCTCACTTTATATTTTTATAATATGTTATCATTTGTATTAGCTATCACATATGGGTAAACCAGATCCTCTGGCATTTCTGCAATATTCAATTTTAAAAACAAAGACAAAAACAAAAAATTATCACGTTGGTTGAAGCAAGCTGTGGCTAAGCTAAAATGAAAACTATATCCCCTCCTTCATACAACCAGGATAACAAGTCTGTTACTTAGTAACAACAGCAAAGTTTATAAATCTAAACCACAGCAGGAGTTAGGTGGTTAGTTTTTACCTGCCATTATTCCAATATTCAAAACACTAACTTAGAGAAAGAACCCAAAGGCATACACCCAGAAATTTTACAGTGGTTTTTACTGAGCCACAGGGATAGCTAACAATTCCTGAGTACCTACTATATGTGTATTTTACAAGCATTATTTAACCTCATTCTTATAACAACTCTATGAAGCAAAGATTACCACTAATCTCCATTGTACTGATGAAGACAAATATTGAATCTTAGAGTGTTTAAATAAGTTGTTCAAATCAAAGTAAAATAGCTGGTTAAACACCTGACCTTGGTTTTGAACTCAGAAAGTCTACTTTTACTTTTCTAATATGGAAGCCTGTTTTGAAAAAATCCTTTTCCCTCTAAAACTCTAAATTCATTAGAAAAAAAAATCATTTTCCACAAAAGAAAAAATACTGTAGAAGGAAGGAGGAAGAAAGTAAGGAAAGAAGTCAGGCAACAATTTCATCATAGTATAATAATCACATTATAGCTACGGAAGGCTTCCCCAGGAGGCTCAGTGATAAAGAATCCACCTGCCAGTGCAGGAGTCAATCATTCGATCTCTGGGTCAGGAAGACCCCCTGGAGGAGGAAATGGCAACTCACTCCACTATTCTTGCTTGAGAAATCCCATGGACAGAGGAGCCTGGCGGGCTGCAGTCCATGGGTCACAAAAGAGTCGGACACGACTGAGCAACTAAGAAACAACTACTTAACTTGGAGGTTGTTAGATATTAATGGAAGAAATTTTTAAATATTGAGTTGCAGGGAAGTCATTCTGGCTTCTATATGATTCAACTTGAATTTTATACTAACTAAAAGCCTATGTGTGGCCTATATATAATATATATAAAACATATATTATACATCTGCTTTTGTCATTAAAGAAAGATATTGACCATAAGTAAAGAATGGCTCTGTTAAAAATAAAGATTAAATCCCTCCAGTCCTGGGAAACCAGTGCTGGTACTCCTTCAATGATGAGACCCTTACCCCAGATATCAAGGTCATACTGACTCACTGGGTACATGCTAATCTGTTTACTTGCTTGTTTGTTTGTTTTTTGGAAATATTGAAGGAATGTATCACTGACTTGTTTGATGTTCTTTGTTGTGACAAGGTATAAAGCTGTGTGAAAACCATGCTTCTATGGAGCAATTCCTCAGACTTACCTAAGAGGCTGTCTCTGAGGCTATAGTCCTCAATTTGGCTCAAATAAAACTCTTTTTATTCATATTACAGTTTGGTTATTGATTACATCAAAATGTAAATGGACGAGGCATGATGTTACTTGCAGTGGGTGTTATAGTACCAGGCCTATCCACCCTTGTCTATAGAATTGCCCTCTGTGGGGTAGAGCCACATAGGGTAGTTATCCAACACCCACCATCGCCCCCATCAGCTTCCCTGCCCCTTCCCATCCCCGGACCACAACTAATGACTGATTACTACAGGACTATAAAATTCTAAACCCACATCTACAGGGCATTTATTTCAGAGAACGTCCTTTGAGGAGCTGGCCAAGGCAAGTCTTTGCCAAACACTTATTCAAAATAAATTAAGGACTTCTGCGGTGGTTCAGTAGTTAAGAGTTCGCCTGCCAATGCAGGGGATACAGGTTTGTCCTCTGCTCCGGGAGGATTCTACATGCCGCAGGGGAATTAAGCTCACGTGCCACAACTTTTGAGCCTGTGCTCTAGAGCCAGAGAACCACGACTACGGAGCTCACGTGCACAACTATTGAAGCCCGAGTGCCCTAGAGCGTGTGACCAACAAAGGCAGCCACCACAGTGAGAAGCCCAAGCATCGCATCTAGAGAGCAGCCCCCACTAGCCACAGCTAGAGGAAAGCCCATAGAGCAAGGAAGACCCAGCAAAGTCTAAAACAAAATTTTATTATACAAAATTAAATCTTATAAAACTAGTAATGAACTCAGAAATCTCTCATTCCCCAGTGCTGTGCTGTATGTGCTCTATCAGAGTCATACTACTAGGAAGATAGGAATATTTGCAGTATCTGGCCATTCTCATGGGAACAAATGTAAATTAATTTTGTGAGCCATGTCGACACTTAATCAAGTGTGGTTATTAAAAAAGAAATACCACAATCTGTTCTTCCACAAACCTTCAATTTCTATCCCAAAGCAATTACATTGCATAATTTTTTTCAAAGTTTGTAGTTGTATTATGAACCAAGTGCAATCAGGGTTTTAGTTGTGGATATGAGAATTCTTTTTTAACTATTTACTTACCTTTGGATAATTACTAAGAGAAGTTTTCCTATTTCTAATAATAAGACTTTTGTTATCCCTTGATGACTTGGGTTTAATCATGTTTGCCATATTTCTTATTTCTTTTGATACTGGCCTCCTAAGAGAGCTTTCTTATGAAGCATTTGTGTTCCCTTTCATGCATTTCTAAAGTGCATTACAAGTTTTATTTGCTTTTCCCTGAAACTTTCTTTAGGTTCACCTGAGTAAGTGATTGTATTATTTTTACTTTACAAAAACACAAGAGTGTGAGATTTCTGTCTTTGTGTAAAATCAGTTTGTAGTTTCCAACTGTTTTCTGGCTCCTCTGTGGAATTCAGGTCATTTAAGGCTATGCTGTTGCTAAAAGGAATGTCTTACTTTTTTTTTTTTTAATGCCAGATTACATTACTCTTTTATTTACCCCTCACATCTCAGAACTGGCCATCTTTGGCACAATACTCCAAAATAATGGACCACTTTATGATCTTTGGAGAAGGCACTGGCAACCCACTCCAGTACTCTTGCCTGGAAAATCCCATGGACAGAGGAGCCTGGTAGGCTGTAGTCCATGGGGTCGCTAAGAGTCAGACACGACTGAGCGACTTCACTTTCCCTTTTTCTTTTCATGCATTGGAGAAGGAAATGGCAACCCACTCCAGTGTTCTTGCCTGGAGAATCCCAGGGACAGGGGGAGCCTGGTGGGCTGCCGTCTATGGGGGTCGCACAGAGTCAGACACGACTGAAGCGACTTAGCAGCAGTTGCAGTTACAATCCTTACGTATAACAGAATTCACTAAAAATCTAGTGAAAACGTATGAGGCAGGATTGAATTTTGATTAATGTGCCTTATAAAGCAACTCTGAATATTTGTGTCCTAGAAGCCTGACCTCGTCGTTCCTGACCAGTATGTGGCTGTCTGATTATGTTATAAAGCCAGATGTACTATGAAGTGGGGTGCAGTGTTTAAACATTCAGTCATCATCTCAATGTGAATTGTGCTAATGGAGACATACTTGCAGATAACCAAAAGTGTAGATAAGCTTCTTAAATCCCAATAAATATAACGGTGCCTTCTCGGGCAGTAAGGGACAGTGCCTAGAACATGGTTTTGACAGTTAATTCTGTGCAACAATCTGTTTGAGCTATAATGCCCACTGTTTGGTCAAATAAATACTCATCCAGATGGTGCTGTGAAGATATTTCTTTAGTGATTAACATTTAAATTAGTAGCCTTTGAGTAAAGAAAGTATTCTCTGTAATGTGGGTAGCCCTGACTCTATCAGACAAAGGCTAAGCAATTCTGCTTCAAAACCAGCAACACAGAAACCTAGCCTGAGATTCTAACTTGCCGGCCTGCCCTGCAGATTTTGAACTCGAGATTGCAACAACTCTTAGATGAATCTCCAGCCTGCTCACATACATTTCAGACTTACCATACCCTACCATTACATGATCAAATTTCTTGAGATAAATCTCTAAATCTCTCTCTCTTCATATGCATGTGCACACAGACACACACCACACACACTGTTGGTTCTGTTTCTCTGGAGAACTTTAATAAAATGGTAGTTACTTATTGCTCATCAGAAACTCCACAGGACTGAATATACAAATGGGCAGAGGATAGACCATATATAAAAACAGAACTTTGACCTACCATCTGCAGCAATCCCCTCAGAAACCAACTCCTTTTCTACGATAAACAACCTAGGAAGCCAGCTGTTATAAGTCAGATTTATAGGAAATCTGATTGCTATCTTGAGTGACATCCAGGAAGCTAAACAATTCCTTCTGTAATAATCGGCCCCAAATGGTTAGGACTTGATTAATAATTGATTGCTTCCCTAATTTTTGTCCCTGCTTTTAACTGAGGACTAATCCTAGGAAGTCAAATATGCTCTCCATTCTTGCCTGGGAAATCCCATGGGCAGAGCAGCCTCGGGGGCTACAGTTGATGCGGTCTCAAGAGTTGGACAGCATTTAGCAACTAAACCACTACCACCACCCAGTCACACAGGATGCCCACATTAAGTCAACCAGCCCAAGCTTTCCTGGGCCAGTAGCCTCTAACCAGGGAACAGGTGATGTCTTCTCTCTTTACACCACAAAGCTTTTCCATTCTTCTGTCCACCTTTGTTTTTCTTAGCCTTTTTTTTTTTTAATATTTATGACAGTGATTTAATGTTATTCATTCAAAAGTTATCAGTTTTAAGTATAAACTTTGCTTCTTATCCACATTAATAGATATTAACCTTTCTACACTTTCTATGCTCTGCCTTCCTTTGAGTCTGCTAAAAAACAAGTGACAGTAACGGACTCCCTTGCAAGCTTAGAATAAAAGCCTTTACTTTTCTCATTCAAATGGTCATTTGTTTATCCCCACAGCCATAAGGTAATGAAACAGAAAGAAGTTAATCTTTCAGAAACCACAAATTGATACAACCAGCCTCAAAATTCTGCTACCTACAGAGACAAAATTTCCAGGTTCAATAACAGGATTTTTTTTTTTAAACTATGCTCTGTGGCATGTGAGAATCTCAGTTCCCTAACCAGGTATTGAACCCCCATGGCCCCTGCAATGAAAGCATGGAATCTTAATCACTGGACTGCCAGGGAAGTCTCAAAGTTTTTTTGTTTGTTTGTTTGTTTTAACTGAAACAAATGGTGATAGCAAACATGACTGAAAGGTTTTAGTACAAAAAATTTTTAAATCCAACTATCTGAATTATAACTTATTGACAGTAACATCCTGATGATGCACCTATGAAAGATTTTAATTATTTCTTATTTTAGCCTCAATAAATTAACTATTTCAGATAAAATTTTCAGAAAAGGGTAATATTTCTCTATAAACATGGCTTTTGACCTGCCATATACAAATTTTTTATAACTAATCTGCAAACACTAAGATTTGAGCATGATTATTACACAATTAAACTTATAAACTCAGTGGCTGAGATCTCTAAGAGTTGGGAATTATAAGGGCCCAGGGATACAATTTAATGCCATATAATACAGAAATATCACAATTGGATGTATGTGGTAATTAGATTTATTCTTAAAAAATAGTAAGTACAACCTTAAATCAGTAGAATTTCACAGACTTTTCAGATATTTCATTTTTGGCTTATAATAATTAAGTGTAAACCATTGCTTTGAGTGTTATTTTCATCAATACAAAAATCACACTTGACTTAAGAACATTTATTCAATAATTTAAATTCCTCAGAAAACATCAAAAATGAATTACCATTATATCATAAACATGATCAATATAAATATTAAACTTGAAAAAAGAATACAATCCCCAATAGCATCACAAATCTCACCTCCTTCAGAGGCACATGTATATCAAAATTAATAAAAGATCTGAACAGAATTGACCTGTCAGTTACAATAAGGGGAAGAGGAAATTTTTAACAGGGATGATCCCAGGAAGATTACAGCTGTGTGAAGGGTAATGAGGTGCCTTAACATTTTCATTTGAAAATTCTGTGGAGGCTCATTAATGGTCCATTCAATTACTCAGATTTGATCGTCTCAGGAAGCAGTCACCAACAGCAGTTCTGGGATGCTAGTTGGAACTTGCATTTGGAGGGTGCTGTATTAATGGTACACAAGAAAAATACGTTATTAAACCTGCAGGCAAAGACTTCACCTCCTCCAAGAATTCTTTTCTGACGACTACCTTCTTTTAAATCTGCACTTTGGACTGAGTTCTCGGCACATTTATACATGCTATTGTAATAAGAGAAGAAAAAAACCTTTACAGAGAACAGTGAGGCCACTCTATAAACACAGTGACTTCCCCCGACCCTCAAGATTAAGCACACACATGCATCGACACACAAACACACACACATAAGAAAACAAAACTTACGGCTGCCTTCAAAGCTTGATCTAGATCATCCAGTAGGTCTTGTTTATCCTCTAGGCCCACTGAGAGTCGAATCAGTGTGTCACTAATGCCAAGGACTTCTCTGTCGCTCTCAGGCACTGATGCATGGGTCATGATTGCCCTGGAAGAGTGACCAAATTTCTGATCACTATATTGTAGCAGTGAGGGCATGTTTCTGTCTCATAAATTGCAATTATTTTCCATTTTTTTCTATTCTAAATATCAAATCCTTCATACATATACCTGCAATGTTTTGTAAACAAAAGATTAAGGAATTGTGAAAATTATCTTTTCTTTTCTAGTCACGCTTTTAAATGAAAACCACAATCTTTTGCTGTTTTTATACCATCAGTGAGGTATACTTAATCAGAAACTGAAAGTGCCAGTCAAGAGCTCACATACAGGAGGGAAAGACATAGCTTTCAGTATGTAAAGTTTAATACCTACCTGAATGAGGCCTTGGCCAGAAGTCAACACCCCAGGACCACCCAGCTGTACTTATAAGAGGCCTCTTGGACCAACAGCTGGTCAGAATTAATTCTGTTTGGATCAAAGGATCAGTCCAGAATTGGACCTTCTGAGGCAGATCAGGGAAAAGACAACCTAGGATTGCTAGTAGCAATCACTAAGCACTAGGAATTAATTTCAACTCACAATTCATGACATAGAGGCCTCAGAGGATGTTTAAAACCATCTAGTAACTCACTGTCAACATCGACCTGTGTAAGGGCAGAGCACCTACTATGGGTCAGGCACTACAGTAAGAGCTAGGAAACCAAGAAGAAGGAGAGATTATTTTTACTCTAGGTAACAAGGCAGAAGCTAAAGACTATGACAATTCACAGAATAGTCTACGGTGAATGTGAAACAAGTATGGACAACAAGGGTTGCTGGAATTCAGTGGAGGCTGAAACTCTGTGGGCTGGGGCATCGTGGAGGAAAGGCTTACAGTCTTATTGAGCATTTGAGTACACTGCCCCCATATCCAACCCTCCTTCCCACATCCAGCAGAAGCAACTACTTTCTCCTACCCACTTCAAGCCCATGGAAAGAAAATCTTAGTAAATGAATATTAAATGAATAACCTCTTTTATGACTCTAATGAAGTGATGCCCATAGTAAATGAATATCCTCTTCTATCACTAATGAAGTTTTACATGCAAATATCCTCCTTAAAAATTTCTTCCTTTTTAGGTTTTTAATTCCCTGAAAGAGAGTGAATATTCAGAAACAAGAACGTAGGCCTCTGGGAGCAAAAGACTTGGGTATATGAATCTCAGCCCCTCCACATACTGGCTGTGTTGGACTCGTAAGTTAACCAGTCCTCAAGTCAATTTCCTCATCTGGTACAGTGTTATCGACATTTTACAACTAAGGAAACTGAAATGGACAGTGGATCAGTGAGTTTTCTAAGGCCACTGAGCTAACACATGTTGCTAGGCTGAGAGACCGACCCAGTACCCATTGGCTCTGCTTCTCTCTCGCTGATTGCAATGCTGCACCGGTTGCAGCATTGTTGGGAGACTCAGAATGAGGAGGACAGAACAGACAAGCTCTGACCTAGATTTATTCTTCCACTGGCATTGCAGTTACAGCCTAGCTGGAGTGCCCAATGGCCGAGCAACTTGAAACCAAATCCCTAAGTAAGTCAGGTGAGGTCCACTTTTAAGAGAGTCTTAAACTAATACACACTGTATTACTACGAAAAATAACCAATTTCATATGCTGAGTGTGCCCTCTTGTGCATCCAGACTTACTAGCAGGCATCTTCCTGAAAGACTAACAAAAACTTCTCTCTTATCTTAATTGTTTGAATCGTTATTTGGGCATCATCTTTTTAAGATTATGAAATTACCTAACTCTCCCCATGAACTGTAAACTACTATAACAGGACAGGAAACATGCCTACATTCTTAATCCCTGACATTCCTCAACACATAGTTATTTCAGAAATGTTTATGAAAATTAAAACATAGAAATATACCATACATCTAATACAACTGAAAATTAATAGCAAATGATATTGATTTATCCCTGCAATAATTATAATATACGGTCATAGAAACTTACCTCCCTGCTCACTGTTTTTGATGCAAAGCCTCAAGAGTGAAGTTGCTAACATATTTCTGTGTGTCATTTGATCAATCAGCAAAACTTTCGAATCTTTGTTTCTTTGTCTGTAATATAAGTTGCTGGACTCCCTGATCTTAAGTTTCTGTGTTCTAATATCCTCTGGTGCTTTGATAAAATTAGATGAATAGTGAAGGGCCAGGAATACTAAGTTAGATTTGGGGGTTTACCTTTTACCCTAGAGAAAAGAAAATAAATGGACCTGATGGCAACTAGTAGGGCTCTCCTCTGACAAATAAGAATGTGGAGGTATTTTATCAGAAACACATTCTCTGGGAGCTTTGAAATCAGCCCTTCCAGTTCAGTCTTCAACCTCCCTTCTAGGACAGAATCGAGTAGAATAAGTAGCCCTGGTTCAGAGGTCAGAGAACCACTGCTGAAATATTCTTCACGCAAACAGAGAAAAAAACAAAACTTGGGAAAACACAGCTTACTGATCCCAGTAGATTTTTAACAGGGTCTCCATTCTCTTGAGTTAAGAGTCCATTCCAGAATACTGGACAATGCCAGAACAATCACTGATTTTATCCTGCTCCTTTCTCAAACAATCATTACAGCTGAAATCAAATTTAAAATACTGAGAAAAACAGAAATATACTTACGGAAGCTCAGCAAGACTTTCATATCCTCCCAAGCTCTCAGCCAGAGTAAATAACTATGGCAAAAAAATAATAATAATAAATATATATATATATATAGATTTAGATTGTCCGCTAAAAAAATAAAAATACTAAAAAATACTAAAAATAAATGACCCTACAATGCGAGATGGAAAATTGTGGCAATTATGAATAATTACTACAAAATAATTATTACAAATACTACAAACTGGATAAAAACTTGGAGAAAAAATGAAAATAAAATCCATAACAATGAGGCCATTAACAATTGATCTCACCAGTTAGACAGTGTGTTAACTTTTAAAACATTAAAAGTTGATCAAAGTGAATCTTCTATATCTTCCTCATTTGACCTCATACAAAACTAAACCTTAACATGAGCTCTCAAACCTCAAAATTATTACATTTGAGACCCAGCTCTGTGGTTACCCTTTATATGAAAATCTCTTAATATCTATTAAGTTATATAAACTTACTCATTAATATGTACCAGTTATCAAATGAATATATCCATTTAACCCCATCTTGGAGTAGAAGGGAAAAAAACTCAGTTGTTGCATTTAGTGTTACTGTGTGTTACAGAATTTTATAAACATGTTAAAAGTTACTTTCACCACTGTATGCAATTAACTGTACACTACTATATTTCTGATTTTAGAAGTGGACAAATTTTAGAACCAGGAAGACTTTGACTAATCTGGCAGCGTCCTTTTCTTTTCTTTAGATTTGCAGCATTTAAAACTCAGAGTCTTAAATACATGACTGCATGGGCTCAAAGTAAGCCCAAAGCATGGAGTTACACAGGCCTCTCTCCCAGAGACTCCTACTTCTGTGAACTTTAGACAAAGGCCACTTTTCCCTCACTCCAGGCAGACACAGCCTGAGAGGCACTGGGTTCAGGGAAGTCATTCCTAGGCTGGATTTCTGTACAGTTTTTCAGCAGTGCATTGACACAGTACTGAGGTTTTTCAGAATATTTCATTTGAAAAGGCAGTTAGTTCACTATAAATTTAAAAAAAAAATGGCTTAGAACATTCTGTCTCTCTCAAATGGATGAAAGCCTCTGCAGAGTTAAGAAAATGAACATGTTCTATCTGCTATCACATCACTCTTGCTTCAAGTGATTTTCTAACCCAGTGCATTTCATGACAAAGAGGTTTGTGGGTGTGACCTGCAGATACAAACACATTAATCTGAGTTGGGTGGAAGTGAGAAATAATGAAGATCATAACGCTACGAGAAGGCCTTAACGTCTATAAATTGAAAAATGATTTTGTAAAGTTACCTTTAGGTTCTTGAGGAAAGTTTCAGCATGTTGAAGAGAGCCCTTGATATAAAGGTGATCATCCCAGGGCAGCCTGTGCACTGGCGCTTGGCCAGCTCATGCTGAGGATGAGAAGGCAGCCCTGTAGTCATAAAGTATAATGAATGTCTTATTTCAGAGTCAAACATGTAATTTCAGGACAACAACAACAAAAAAAATCACTTCGTTTAAGTCAACTGCAAATAAGGCTAATAACAGGCTTTATGCCATGTTCACATCTGACCTCTTGTTCTGGCCCCTGTCTATGTTGTGAAAGTGGTTCAGTCATGTCCAGCTCTTTGCAACTCCATGGACTACACAGTCCATGGAATTCTCCAAGCCAGAATACTGGAGTGGGCAGCCTTTCCCTTCTCCAGGGGATCTTCCCAACCCAGGGATCGAACCCAGGTCTCCTGCACTGCAGGCAGATTCTTTACCAGCTAAGCCACAAGGGAAAACCAAACTGCCATTATTTTGACCTATCTTTTCTAGTCTCTCCTCACCCTAGCCATGCCAGCTTTCTTTACACCAGTGGCACTGTGCTCTTCTTTTATCTTGGGACCTTTGCACATGCTATCCTTTTAGCCTGGAACATTCTCCCGCTCACTGCCCCCTTCCCTCTGTTAACTATATCCTTGTAATTTCTTGTTTAATATCTATCTTATGCATCAGGCTAACTCCATGAAGAGAAAGCTACTTCTTTTGTTAATAATTGGATCCCAGATCCCAGTACAAAGCCTGGCCCATGGTTTGCAATTGATAAACATTTATTGAAGAAATCTGAATTGCCTTGTCCAGGCCCTTTTAACAAATCCTAACCCATTTCCTCAGGGCACAGTCCAAAACTTTTCTCCCTCTCTCCATTCAAAATACACACCAGTCAACAGCTCTTTACCTACTGTACATATTAGGGCATTTAGTCTCATTTGTATTTCTGCCTTGGCTTACCTAAATGCCTTAAAGGCAGGGATCAAGCATAATTCTCCTTTACACCAAGACTCTATGAATGCACACCTCAAAAGGGTTTAAAATAACTATTTACTTATGACCACCATAATATAAAAGTCTGGTAAAATAAATTCAAAGAGTAACATGTAAGTCTGCTAATTCACATTAGCACTTATAGATTTGTGAGAAGTGAAGGAATTCCAAAAAAGGTAAGAGAATTTCAGGGGAATTTTGGTATCAAGTTTTAACTCGGTAAGTATGAAGTCTCAATGTATATCAGATAAAGGTTAGAGCTAGTATAGAACAGCAGCCTGATAAGATTATAAGCAAATCAACTGGAAAGTACAAGGTTGTAATCCTGGAATGTTGTTGTTCAATCACTAAGTTGGGTCCAACTCTTCAAGCAGAGTCCAAGCATCTACTAGACTATTAGATAACTCTAAGCTAAACAGCACATCTATCTTCTTTACCATTAGACCCACATACAGCAGCACTCAATGATAAGCGGAAAACAAACAAAAAAAAATACATGAAAGCACCTAACTTACAAATGTTACATAAACAGAATGCAAGGGATAACATGTAAAATCCTAGAGTAACCACATGTGCTTAGAAAGCAGATTAACATACCAGGATAAATAACCTTTTCCACCTGAGGATTCGACTCCAAAAACTGAGCAACTGCCATTCCATTTTCAAAATGCTTCTCCATGCGGACTTGCAGAGTCTTCAGCCCTCGATTGCAGAGGTAACAGTCAATAGGAGACGGAACTGCTCCAAGAGCTGCAAAACGAGTATGTCCTGCATTAGTCTGAAGGTGAAGACAGACCCAGAAAAGCCTCTCACTGCTCTTTTTCATCATAGTGACTATGGGAAGCTAACAACAAAGCCCAATATTTGAGTTTTGGTGGGAAAAATTAATATATCAAATAAGAAGCATGAGAATGAGGCATAAAACATGCTTAGGGAAATGGGCTTTAAACTGAGAAGGAAAATGAATATCCTAAAAACGAAGTACAAACACAATCACATAAATTTTTCAAATATGAGCATCAATAGTCCTTCCATGATTTCAATAAAAGGGCACACTGCACATAGCCTAATCTTGCATTTCTGTGAAAGAGTATTGAAAGGAATTTAGCACACAATAAATTCTGGTTTCCTTCCTCAGTGCCCCCTTTTGTTGCTCTAACATTCCCTAGAAGGAATTTTTATTCCTAGTTATCCTGATCTCTGTCAAATCACATTGGTTAAAATCGAGTATTTTTCAATAAACTCTTACGGACACCTGAGATAGTAAACAATCTAAACAGAAAACAGATATCTAGATATCTGTTGAAAAATACAAGTTTATATCTTAAGTGCCATTTAAAATTAGATATCATTCCAGATATAAAAGGTATAGTATAAGAAAGCCATCATTCCAAATGTTTTAAAAAAAATCCATTGTCTTAAAACTAAAAATTCACTTGGGCTAAAACAAATTGTGATCAAAATTGACATGGATTTGAAAAATAAGAAAACATCCCTTGGCCATGCTGTAAAGCTCTATTATGCTATAATAAATAGTATTTTTATAACCCAATTTTTCTTTCTTCTAAAAAATCAGATTTTTCCTTCTATTCCCCATTTCTTCATAAATTAGTGGGATGCTATCACTTCACCACACTTAGTGGAAATACAATATCAAATGTAGTCACTTTGAGAGCACAAGGGGAAATTCAGGCTTTTTAATACTTACAGTTTTGCAAGAAACGGAGCCTATTATGAAGGCTCTCAGAATTCAGTGATACTAAGCCCATTACAACATCACTGTGGCCTAAAAACAAAACCAAAAAGCTTTAAGTTAAAAAACAATGTATAAACATTATTTCTCAGCTTACAATTTCTAAAATTAGACTTTAACTTGAAAAAATCTCTGAGAAAAATCCTTATAGAATAAGTTTACACTTTACTCAATTTGATAGTAGCAAAGGCTATATCTAAAACAGTCAAATTAAAACCCTATAAAATATAAGTGTTTCTTTGTAAGCTGTCAGCAGGATAAAATCTTTTACAGTAAATTTTAACCCTTTGCTGATGTATCATGAGCATAGTTTTGTCTGCTATAAATGAAGTCCTATATTTAATCAAAGATGATTCTCTAACTTTCTACCTATGTCAGAGAAAATCTGTATTATAGTAGAAGAAAAAGAATAAAAGGATAAAGCCTATGCTATTATCATCTATCCATGGAAAAGAATGAAGTGTAGGCTATGCATGTCTTACCATTCATGTATTTTGTTGCTGAATACATACAAATATCAGCTCCCAGAGACAAAGGCCGCTAAAAGGAACAAAAAAGATTTTTATTTTAAATGGGAAATCACTTGAAATTATCCTGCATTACTTATCTATTTACTATAAATTCCACCCGTATTTTAATTTTTCAAAAATACATATATCTTAAAATTTTCCAGGACCTCTTTTACCTCTCTCTTGATATCATCTTTCCCTTTCCTCCCTCAAACCAAATAAAACTACAAAAGTATTGGATTCATTATTCAATCCAAAGGCAGACATTTTCTGGAAATAGCAGATAACTCAGGTCAACAGGCCTTCTGAACTTGTTTCTTTAGAGCAATTGCTGACTAACCCCTAAATTTATTACCTACAGAAGACATGCTGGCATTTTATGACTCAGTAAATACACAGAATGGTTGATACAAACACTTAGCAATTGTTATGTCAAGTAAATGTAAAACTAATTTGCTTAGGTTTCTAATCATTAAAACCTTACAGTGTATGCTGTGGTTATTCATTTTATTTGTCATGATCTTGACTCTTAATTACTCTTTTATTATTCTAGTTTTGTCAAGTGTAAAATCACTTGTACAGAAATGTGTTTAGATTGGTTTCCCTCACCCAATTTTCCTGCAAAGTAGTTCTTTAGTCTTAGACGTCTTTGTTCACAGTGAAAATTAATAACCAACTTATTCACTAAACAATATAATATCAACACCTTTTCATTTAAAATGTCTTTAAAATAAAGTGTGTGTATATGTAGGTGTGTGTATGTGTGTGTGTTTAACCTCACCACCTGGAGGCTGGGGGACTTTTCATTTAAGTTCTCAAAAATAGGACATTTTAAGTAAAGTATTGCTCAAAGCACTCTGTACATATGCGTTTACTCATTTCTAAAGTGATAGGTCACATTAGACAATGTGTGAAGACTGTTCCAGTACTAACATTCTGTAAACCCTATGGTCAAAATGAAAAATAAAAGTCTGTAACTAACATCTGTGGATCTCATTATGCTCCAAAAATCATGGTAAATATTTCACATAACTTAGTGAAGCAGTGTTCAAAAATACTTCAACTCAGTAAAATCAGTATGTTTATGACTCTAATTGTACAGACAAGCAAAAGGAACTGAGAAAAATAAAATAGATCATTCAGATTTTAAAAACTGGTAGAGTCAGAACTCAGACTACCACCAGAATCCAGAGATTCTACTCTGAAACTTTATGCTGGTATGTCCATTTTGCCTTTTGTGAGACTTGCAGAAGATCAAGAAGATAAAAGGCAGGAAAAGAAAGAACATACCCAGTTTTCATGACGGTAAAACAAAGAGAGGATCTTTTCAGAAGATTTGCTTTGTGGAACCAATGCATGTGGTTGCCTAGGGACAATGTGATTCTGATTAATTCAACTGGAATGAATCCAGATTGAAAACTGCAGTTCTTGGCAAATGGAATATGACGTGGGCTTCAGAAAAGCAGAAAAACTGGACCTATTTTAGTGACAGTAATATGAGAAAAAGGGCCAGGCCTGATGAGTAACCTGGGCAGGCTCAAGCTAAAACAATTCATGCAATCTCTTTGAGAATATACAGGACTTATGACTCAGCCAGAGCAATCCTCTGCTGTATTAACTGCCCTACTCCAAGTGGTAGATGGAATAAAGAGCAGGTATAAAAACACCCAGAGTGAAAATCACCTGGGATAAACAGATGATGCCGGGAGATTTTTACTTGGAAACAGACTGCTTTTACTTGAGAGAGGAGTCAGCAGAAGTTGTATCACAAGCCAAAGGTAGACAGATGGCACAGAAACCATCTGAATACTATGTAACCAGGAAATGTGTTTCAGGAAAGAAAGATAAAACACAGTAGTGCCTTCTGAATAAAACAGACTAAGGTGGAAACAGCTTTGTGCAAACTCCCAGGGAGTCAGTCCCTCACATGGAGGCAGCAGCCTGGGCCAACTTCAGGGACCGATAACAGAAGAAGGGAAAGTAAACTGTTGAGCTTGTGAACATCAGCCTAATTGAAGAGCTGAAGAAAATGATCTGGGCTTTTAGGAACTCTACAGAATACAGGTGAACTACAGGAAGTGCAATAAGAATGAACACAAGGTACAGACAGAAAGTAAAGAGCAGGGAGATGGTAATTCCTAATAAGGGAAGGAAACAGTTAAGTTATTCAGGGAAAGAGAGGTAGAACATGTGGGGAAATGGGAGACAACTAGGCTATTATAGAAAGAGTCCCAAGATGACCTACCAAAAGGAGCAAAACAGAAAGGAAACAGTACAAGGAAAAATAGAAAGGGATTGAGGATGGATGGGAGGGTTTGAGTTGGGATGAGATGTACGAAAAGGGATAAGCAGGAAAAGAGTTTAAAAGGAGAAAGATAAAGGAGTTGCACAGATACAAGGTGATACATAGAATAGGAATTTATGATACAAGTCAGGTAAAGATACAGAAGGAATGGTCTATGAAACACCAAGAGAAGACAAACTAGACAGAAGGAAGGGAAATGGAGAAATAACATGTATTTTGCCTGGCTAGCCTTGCAAATAAAAGGAAAAGAAAAGCTATAAATGACATTTCAGTATATGATGGACATCTGCAGGACTTATAATGACATGTATGTATATATGTACACACAAAACTGGCTTAGAATCAACACCTAAACACTGAAGTCCCTACTATGTGTAAGGCACTGACATATACAATCATATAATAAGGGCAGGTCTTCAGAGAGTTTACAGAGAACTTAAAAGCTTTAATGAAGATAATATTTAAGAAACACAAAGTCCCATACAATATACTAGCCTAGGGTTGAAAAAATATTAACTAATGGTAGGAAAGATCCAATTTCAATTCTTTGTCTAATCAATAATTGTGGTTAGATTTCATGTAACTTAATGTAAACAAGTGCTTCCTCTCCTAATTACACGTCCCTGTGTAGTCTACCAATTATGCCAAAAATATTACTTTCATTTACCTGGAAATATGCTGACATAAAAGTGTTATCCACAACCAAAATGATGTCTCCATGTTTATGGACCGTATGTGCACAGGCTTCAATGTCAATCATCTTCAAGCTAGGGTTTGTGGGGGTTTCAATCCAAACAAGCTGAAACAATTTAGTAAATGACAACAGTTTGTAAAAATACACTGCACAAACATATATCTCATGCACTGTAACCATCTAGGAAGCTACACGGGAAGACCATGGAGGATGAAGTTTAAAGGTCTGAATCTGAATCCTAGCCCCATGAATTTCTGAGAGGTCATTACAGCTAAGTAACTAACCCTCTATGTTCTCCCAATTTTGCATCTATACAATAAGATTGATATCATTTACTTTATACGGTAGGCATAAGGATCAAATGAGATAATGTACATATAAGCAGAAGAGCACTCAAGTTAATCACTATAATTATTTTCCATAAAAAAGAGGATGAATTCCAAAGATGTATTCCAAAGTCTGGGAATTTTGCTCTCAAAGATAAACAAAAGATTGTGTAAGATTACATTCTGGAATTTTCAGTAAAGAGAACTATTTGATGCCAAAAATATTATGACTAGTAACTTAAATAATGTCAGATGCACTAGAAACTACAAATAAGTCCCCAGAACCTGAAGAAGAGCCTCGGTTTTGGAGTGAGGAAGAGAAGTGACACATACAGAACAAAAAACCCAGCCAGAGCTCACTTAAGAGAGGGTATCATACTGTCTGTCTATTCCAAAACCTAGCACAGTCCCCACGTCATGTATATCTGATAGTTACTGAAAAGGCCAAAGAACAGAATTCAATTTGTTAAACAAGCTGCTACTATTTTGATTGACATTATCTACCGTGCTTTGCTTTGCTTCGTTGCTCAGTCGTGTCCAACACTTGGCGACCCCACAGACTGTAGCCTGCCAGGCTCCTCTGTCCATGGGAATTCTCCAGGCAAGAAAACTAGAGTGGGTTGCCATGCCCTCCTCGAGGGGATCTTCCCAATCCAGGGACTGAACTCAGGTCTCCCGCATTGATTGAATTCAGGTCTCCCGCATTGCAGCTGGATTCTTTACCGTCTGAGCCATCAGAGAAGCCTGACAGTATCTACAGTTTTCTTTTAAAAAGGGTTAATGATTCTTTCTTCATTGCCTATATAAACGAGCAAGTGATCTGGCTTAACACTCATCCTATTTTAGAGTTTTATTATAGAAAACATAGGGTAGTTAAAATAATGCATATTCTACAAGAGCATAATTATTTGAGAACCTATAAAAATTTATTCCTGGGTAAGAATTTATCATTCCCACTCATAATTTTAAAAAGTAATTAAAATAAAAATAAGTAAATAAATACAAAGTAGATTTAACCTAGACTTTAAAAATCTACTTTAAACGATGAGGCAGATATATCAGGGAGGGAATTGTATTAATTCAAGTTGGTAAGGAACCACTACATAAAGCTCTGCTGACAAGAATTAATATACACACAATTTGCTTTCCTCCTTTAGAAAGACTCAGACCGTCTATTTTAATATCTTTTCTCCCAAGGAAGAAAAAAAAAAAAGTCCCTTAGAAAACAAACCTTAATCACTCAAAGAGCACCCTGGAGTTAATCTTCAAAGTAATTTGTATGAGAAAAAAATTTTCTGTTTTTTAGCATTTACAGCAACATAATCTTGAGTACAAACAGTTTAATCATTAGCAAAAAGTTGAAAAAGGCTAATACTTATAAAAGACGCTGGTCCTTCTTTTCCCCATGCAGAATTTCAATGAGGTTCCAAGAAAGAATATCACATATGCCATTCATTCCAGCACAAAACACCTTCCAGTGGCATACAAGCCTTCCCAGGACGGAAGCTAAGGATCGCTGGTGGCCCTTCTGTGCTTCTATTATTTTGCTGAAGTGTCCTTCAGAACCCTTAATGCCATGCTTATTAGGATTTGGGAGTTGACAAGGTTCCTTTCTGTAATCCAAACTCTGTGATGACTTCTGTTACCAATACTAGCTTGGTAATGCAGTTAAGAATTGTCTGCTTTTGCTAACAAATTTTTAACTGTCGTCATGTATTGGGTACCATAATAAAGATTTCATATGCCTTATTATCTCTGGAGGAGGGCATGGCAACCCACTCCAGTATTCTTGCCTGGAGAACCCCATGGGCAAAGGATCCTGGTGGGCTACAGTCCACGGGGTCACAAGGAGCTGGACACAACTTAGCAACTAAGCACAGCATATGCCTTATCTCATTTAATTCACCCAACTACCTTTTAATAAAGCAGATAAAATTACCCCTATTTAGTAAATGAAAGAAATGAGACTTTGATTAAATAATTTGCCCATGATAATATACCAACTATGATATAGAATTATAATTTGAATCCCACTGCCGAATGCATGTACCTAATCATTAGGTTACAGTATCCAACAGAAGTCAGACCTATCCTAATCTTTCTTGATGGCTTCCAATGGCCTCCAGGAAAATTGGTTATTCAGATTTAAATTATGCCCTCAAGTAAACAGAAATGATGAAAATTTTAAAATCACAAGGAAAAACAGACAAACTGAAAACTGAGTTACCTTGGTTTCTGGTGTAATAGCTGCCTCTAGCAATTTGGTTTTGGAACAATCAACAAAAGAAATCTTTAATCCAAATTCAGTTGCCACCTGCCTGAAGTACCTGTTTGTACCTGAGGCAGAAGAAAATCAGATAAAATGAAAAAGAACATTGTATTCGGAAATATTCATTCCTCAAAGTATAAAACATTTTTGAAATATGAGGAAGTGTCAATCACCAATAAAGAAACAACCAAAGAGCAAGTCTACTTTATTTGAACCTTCTAGTATGCTAAAGAATGTACTCAGTTGCTCAGGCAGGTCCAGCAACCCCAGGGACTACAGCCCTCCAGGCTCCTAGGCTCATGGGATTTTCTAGGCAAGAATATTGGAGTGGGTTACCATTTTCTCCTCTAGTGGATCTTCCTGACCCGGGGATCGAACCTGCATCTTCTGCATTGGCAGGTGGATTCTTTACCACTGAATCACCCAAAGAATATAGGGTGTTAAGCCATACTGAAGAATACAGGGCTTAAATTTTAAACTAAAAGTATAAGAGTCAAATAAAACACACTTGATACCCACACCAAGTGGCATGAAGCAGAAAATGTTTCTTAACAGTCTCTACTCTTCAAACATAAAGTGGCATGCCCCCTAAAACACCAGTATATTTTTCTAACAATTCCTTCCTAGTATTTAAATCTAAAATAAATGAACCAAAGTCAATGCAATGTTCAAAGTAAATTTTCAGACTGATTATACTTTGGTAATAGAAAAGAACTAGTTATTATCCTTTGTACTTTCTCAATCTTTTTGTTATGTGGTTCTGAAAGCCTTAATAGAAAAATGAGATCATATAAACCAAACAACTAGAGTTTTATAGTGAAAGAAGATAAGTCATTCAATTGAGAATAGTTAATTTTATAAATACTGGTCTGGATTTAAGGTTTATACATGCAAAATTAAAGAAAAGTTTACCATTATTGACAGTGAACCAAAAAAGGAAAAAGAACTTTATCATCAAAGACTCACTAGACCTTTGGTACACTGACCCTAGGTAATATAACACTGAAAAAGAATGCAAAGAATTGTTAAAAAAAAAATCAATAGCAATTTTCAAGATTCTATACCTAGGTTTATCAAGAGGCTTTAATAGTGTATTATAATAGCATCTAAAGGTTTGTTTTTTCTATAATTTCAATTCATCAAACTATCATAGGGAACTATGATAAAATACAAAGCTTTTACAAATTTCTGAGAGGGATAAAATGATTATTAAGAGTAAGTCTCTTCCTTCAAAGAACTTACAGATTTAACTTGTTGTTCAAATAGGAGATAGACAAAGTGATAATATTCTAGAAGTGATCTTTTAATTATCTGGAAGCACCTGGAATACATATGTACATATATGCAGAGTACATCATGAGAAACACTGGGCTGGAAGAAATACAAGCTGGAATCAAGATTGCCAGGAGAAATATCAATAGCCTCAGATATGCAGATGACACCACCCTTATGGCAGAAAGTGAAGAGGAACTAAAAAGCCTCTTGATGAAAGTAAAAGAGGAGAGTGAAAAAGTTGGCTTAAAGCTCAACATTCAAAAAATGAAGATCATATCATCCAGTCCCATCATTTCATGGCAAATAGATGGGGAAACAGTGGAAACAGTGTCAGACTTCATTGTTTTGGGCTCCAAAATCACTGCAGACGGTGATTGCAGCCATGAAATTAAAAGACGCTTACCCCTTCGAAGAAAAAATTATGACCAACCTAGAGAGCATATTCAAAAGCAGAGACATTACTTTACCAACAAAGGTCCGTCTAGTCAAGGCTATGATTTTTCCAGTGGTCATGTATGGATGTGAGAGTTGGACTGTGAAGAAAGCTGAATGCTGAAGAATTGATGCTTTTGAACTGTGGTGTTGGAGAAGACTCCAGAGAGTCCCTTGGACTTCAAGGAGATCCAACCAGTCCATTCTGAAGGAGATCAGTCCTGAGTGTTCATTGGAAGGACTGATGCTAAAGCTACAACTCCAGTACTTTGGCCACCTCATGGGAAGAGTTGACTCACTGGAAAAGACTCTGATGCTGGGAGGGACTGTGGGCAGGAGAAGCGGATGACAGAGGATAAGATGACTGGATGGCATCACTGACTTGATGGACATGAGTTTGAGTAAACTCCGGGAGTTGGTGATGGACAAGTAGGCCTGGCATGCTGCGATTCATGCCGCAAAGAGTTGGACACGACTGAGCGACTGAACTGAACTGAACTGATGTACATTAAAAAAAAATTTTTTTTTGCTGCTGTCTTGAACACACAAATCAGTCTCACTTAAAGATAAGGGAAACTAGTTTCCCTTACCTTCCCACTTACCACTTTATATAACTAGCATTTAAACAATTTGGAATAAAAGTTCTTAAATTTGTATCCATAGATAGGCTACAAAGAGTAAAGCCCTTTGATCTTAAAATTAAAATGATAAATGTTGAGTATAGTCTTAAGCACATTTTTTGGAGAAAAAGGTCCATAGCTTTCAATGGGTTTTCAAAAGGGTCCCTAAAAAAAAAATTTGGGGGCATGGTGCTTAAGACTTGGGTAGAGTTAAGCCCTTTGAGAATGACCTGGACTATAGACATTTTCACTGCAGGAAAAAAATGTTAAATTATAGTACATTATCTCTCTAAATACTGTCTTCTCTAGAGCAGAGTATATCTCAAGTAGGTTCATCCCAGCAGCTTAAATGGGATTCCCAGGTGGCGCCACAGTAAGAATCCACCTGCCAATGCAGGAGATACAAAAGATATGGGTTTGATCTCTGGGTAAGGAAGATTCTCTGGAGGAAAAAATGGCAACCCATTCCAGTATTACTGCCTGGAGAATCCCATGGACAGAGGAGCCTGGCAGGCTACAGTCCATGGGATTGTAAAGAGTTGTATATAATTTAGTGACTGAGCATGAATGCGACAGCTTAAATAAAATTGTTATTAAACAATCAGTCTTTAAGCAGTTCTAGAGCGTAGACCCCAGGTGTTTCTGCTCCTCCTTTATCAAGTGTGGAGCAGCATGAAGGTGTTCATCATATTTTGAAAAGATAATTAATAATCCAAGTAGCAATGTTAATATAATTCAGGACCCATTTTATTGTCTTTAAAATAATAGCTGAAACAGCATGAATGAGAGAGGTCACCTACCTCCATACACGTCATCCATACAAATAATTTGGTCTCCTGCTTTTAAGAGATGGGTAATGGTCACAGTGGCTGCTAAACCTGAAGCAAAGGCCAAACCTAAAATAAAAACCAAGCTAGAGTAAGCCAAAATGCCAGACCCAAAGGTTAAAAAACACCTACAGTATTTGCGTTACTTTAAATCCCTCTCTCTGCTGACTAAAGGACAACCATCACTACTGAGTCATCAGAAATCCCCTGATTAATACCATTACAAAATCCTTTCTATTTCAAAAACAAAAAATACTTAATTCTGCTTTGGTTATAGCAACATCTCTCTGAAAAGCTTCAAAGAAATAACTGTTTACAAAATTCTGAGACAAAAGATCAATTGCCAATTAAATTACATTTTTATTTATTTTTTTTTCTTGGTCTGATTTTATTTTATTTTTTTTTAATACTTTATTCTACATTACAATACTGTATTTGTTTTGCCGTACATTGACATGAATCAGCCACAGGTGTACACGAGCTCCCAATGCCGAAGCCCCCTCCCACCTCCCACCCCATATCATCTCCCTGGATCATCCCGTGCACCAGCCCCAAGCACCCTGTATCCTGTATTGAACATAGACTGGTGCTTCGTTTCTTACATGATAGTATACATGTTTCAGTGCCATTCTCCCAAATCAATCCACCCTCTCCCTCTCCCTCAGAGTCCAAAAGTCCGTTCTATACCTCTGTGTCTCTTTTGTTGTCTCACATAGAGGGTCATCATTACTATCTTTCTAAATTCCATATATATGTGTCAGTATACTGTATTGGTGTTTTTCTTTATGGCTTACTTCACTCTGTATAATTGGCTCCAGTTTCATCCATCTCATTAGAACTGAGTCAAATTTATTCTTTTTAAGGGCTGAGTAATACTCCATTGTGTATATGTACCACTGCTTTCTTATCCATTCATCTGCTGATGGACATCTAGGTTGTTACCATGTCCTGGCTATTATAAACAGTGCTGCAATGAACATTGGGGTACATGTGTCTCTTTCAATTCTGGTTTCCTTGGTGTGTATGCCCAGCAGTGGGATTGCCGGGTCATAAGGCAGTTCTATTTGCAATTTTTAAGGAATCTCCACACTGTTTTCCATAGTGGCTGGACTAGTTTGCATTCCCACCAGCAGTGTAAGAGGGTTCCCTTTTCTCCACATCCTCTCCAGCATTTATTGCTTGTAGACTTTTGGATCGCAGCCATTCTGACTGGTGTGAAATGGTACCTCATTGTGGTTAAGACCTATATATCGAAAACTATAAAACACCGATGAAAGAAATCAAAGAGGACACTAATAGATGGAGAAATATACCATGCTCATGGGTCGGAAGAGTCAATATAGTGAAAATGAGTATACTACCCAAAGCAATCTACAGATTCAATGCAATTCCTATCAAGCTACCAGCAGGATTTTTCACAGAACTAGAACAAATAATCTCAGGATTTGTATGGAAATACAAAAAAACTCGAATAGCAAAAGCAATCTTGAGAAAGAAGAATGGAACTGGAGGAATCAACTTGCCTGACTTCAGGCTCTACTACACAGCCACAGTCATTAAGACAGTATGGTACTGGCACAAAGACAGAAATATAGATCAATGGAACAAAATAGAAAGCCCAGAGATAAATCCACACACCTATGGACACCTTATCTTCGACAAAGGAGGCAAGAATATACAATGGAGTAAAGACAGTCTCTTTAACAAGTGGTGCTGGGAAAACTGGTCAACCACTTGTAAAAGAATGAAACTAGACCTCTGTCTAACACCATACACAAAAATAAACTCAAAATGGATTAAAGATCTAAATGTAACACCAGAAACTATAAAACTCCTAGAGGAAAACATAGGCAAAACACTCTCCGACATAAATCACAGCAGGATCCTCTATGATCCACCTCCCAGTATAATGGAAATAAAAGCAAAAATAAACAAATGGGATCTAATTAAAATTAAAAGCTTCTGCACAACAAAGGAAACTATAAACAAGGTGAAAATACAGCCTTCTGAATGGGAGAAAACAATAGCAAATGAAACAACTGACAAACAACTAATCTCAAAGATATACAAGCAACTTATGCAGCTCAACTCCAGAAAAATAAATGAACCAATCAAAAAATGGGCCAAAGAACTAAATATGCATTTCTCCAAAGAAGATATACGGATGGCTAACAAACACATGAAAAGATGCTCAACATCACTCATTATCAGAGAAATGTAAATTACATTTTTAAATATTCAACTCTAAAGAAATTTCAAATTTTAGGAACGGAGCTAAGCTATGATTCAGCCATTAACTATATGATATTCAATTGAGCAAACATTTTAACAAAATTCACAATCATACCTGAGATGTGTCTGATAAATTAAAATTTTATTTTAAAAAAAGTTTTAATGTGGATTATCTTCTAAACATACGTGATCTGGAATCACATATTGAACAAAAATAGTGAAACTGAACAATTAAAAAAAAGTGGCATTGTACATTAGACCCTGTAAAGGAAAACATCCTACAAAATATCAATATATCACCTTGATGATAAAAAATCACCTGTGACTGATAGATGGGATATCCAATTAACTTGAAAAATGTAATTATTTCAAAATTTTCTCAGAAATGTTGAGGTTGGCATTGCAGTTTTCTACTAGGCAGATTCACAATCCAACCACAAATTCATATAGAAAACTAACATTGAAATCCAATTCAAAACAATCATGTTTTCTGCAGCCCATCTGTAAAGTGTCTAGCACATGAACCCTCAGCTTTAATACCCTCTGTGGGAAATGTTCCCCGTACAGTATTAAATTTCAGAAATTTGATGTTTAAAACGTTCTCTCATCTAAAAAAGAAACCCCAACAACTCATGTTAATGTTTCTAATTCCTACACTCTTGCTGTGAGAAAACTCCTAAGACTCTTATTTTCTAACTCTTTATTCTGTCCTCATTTAGGATCATTTGTATAAAAATACAAAGATGATTTAACAGCCATTCATTCTATTCACTGAAAGAATACTAGATCTGAGGAGTTAATTCGTAATCTCTGAAAGCACAGTATCAAGGACACCTGGCTATTGCAAATGTTCCTTGGTCCTATTCTCGGGCCCCAGTAGCAGCTGACATGAGATTCCCTAGAACTTACTCATCAATTTCTCATAATTTTAAAAGCCATTTATACTTTTTTCCCTGTGGAATGACTATTCAAATCCTGTGTTAATATCTATATTGGCTGCCTTCTCATTAACTTGTAAGAGATTTTTATATTGAAAAAGTAGCCCTCTGCTTAAAAAAAAAAAAAAAAAACCCACAATGGCAGGTGAATGGACCAGAGCATTAAAAAGTTTATGTTCTCACGCATGGTGTTATAAAACTTGGTTAATTTGTATCTATTTATATTGCCAGCTCCAGGTGAAGAGTAAATTTACATGAATACTAAGTGACACATTCTGCCATTTTGCCTCTATTCAGATTTACTTTCACTTTATAGCTACACATATACATATGAAGTCCACTGTGCAACCTTGGGCAAATAATTCAATGTCTTAGAAAAATAAGTTTTGAACTAGCTGATTTCCTTATTTCTTTCCAATTCTACATTCCATGCCTCTATGATTTTCTCTAGAAAAGCAAGAATGAATTCTAGATTTTACAAACTTTGAGACGAAAATCACTTACTGTACTTAGCCCCATCCAGTGCCGCCACTGCTTTTTCCAAGCAATTCCGGGTGGGATTTCCAGAACGGCTATACTCAAAACCCTGAAGGAAAGAGGTCAGAGTTCACCCTAAGAGATTTAAATTTATTATCAGAGTCTTAACACGGACATCTCCACAACTACAGGGGCATCCCACCATAAGGAGTTTCTGTTGTTTATCTATGACGTGTCTTGCCATTAGACACAAGAATGAGTATTATGTCAGCCAAACTGGATTAGAATTCTGTGTCTGCCACTTAGGAGCTATATGCCAGTAGTTAAGTTACTTAACATTTTCCAGAATCAATCTCTAGACCCGTAAAATAGGAATAAAATACAGGTATCTAGTTCATAAAATTGACATGAAGATAAAATGAGATAATGTATAATAACTTCTTTGCATGATGCCTGGCATGTGCTAACCACTGGGATAAATATTTTTATTATTAGCATTATTATTATGTTAGACTCATCTCTACCCATTAATCTAGGGGTATTAGGAAACAGGAGTCACCTGAATCAACAAAGTAAACCTATTTCTAACCTGCATGTCATTTCCTAAAAAATAAGCGATGCAAGTTCTGTTTAGCATCCAGCAAGAAGATATGCCTACAAATGCCTGAAGTTCAGGTCTTAGTTCTACAAAAGTGACTCAGAAAAGGAGTCATTCTCAGCAAAACAGCTCTACACAATCCTTTTTAAAAATTTGCATTATATTCCTTTTATACCTATGGTACTATACTAGATGAAGTCACCCAGTCTTTTATTTGATATATTTTTATTGAGGTATAGTCAATGTACAATATTACCTTGTTTCAGGTGTACAACATAGTGACTCACAATTTTTAAAGGTTATATTCCATTTATAGTCATTATAAAATATTGACTATATTCCCCATGTTGGTACTATGTATTCTTATAGCTTATTTATTTCATATCATAGTATTTAACCTCTTAATCTCCTGCCCTAACTCCCCCCTCCCTTCTCCCTCTCCCCACTGGTAACCACGAGGTTCTCTATATCTGTCAGTATGGTTTTTTTCTTGTTGTTGCTATAGTGACTAGTTTTATTTTTTAGCTTTCACATGTAAGTGATATCATATAGTATTTGTCAGTCTCTGTCTACATCTAGTCATTTTGTTTAATCCTCACAATCTGCTCTGAAGAAACTAAAGCCAAATGTTACCAGGTATGTCAGAGCCAGAATTCAAAACCAGAATTTAAACACTGACTAAAAACCCTGTACATACTTTTCTCCTCCTGCTTCATACAGCACATGACAAAACACAACCACTTTTTACACCTGGTTCTGATTCAGGAGCTCCCAGTACTAGTTAAACACACATGTGCATGCATGTGTGCTAAGTCACTTCAGTCACGCCCGACTCTTTGTGATCCTATGGACTGTAGCCCACCAGACTCCTCTGTGCACAGGGGTTTTCCACGCAAGAATACTGCAGTGGTTTGCCATACTCTCCTCCTGAGGATCTTCTCAACAAAAACACATATATTACATAAATGTATAAGCTTTATACATATAAATATATATGTATAATCTGTAGTTTAAGTTTTGTTGCCATGTTTTTGAGAAACTGAGCAGACATATTTTTATAGGGCTCCAAGATATCCTCATCACTCTCCACCATCGCCTCCTTGATAGGACCTGCAGCTGTACTCCAGATGCAAAAAAAACTGTTTGGAATCATGTGGCTACTGCCATGGAAAGGTAGCTCATGTCTTTCTAAACATTCATGGCAGAGATTTAACTTTGTGGAGAGAAAAGAAGCAAAAATTCCCACACTATCACTCATTCAATGGTTTTCCAAATGGAACTGAAAAATTAGATGCTTCTCATTTCAGTTCCTTGAGTTCTCTTTAGTGCTCTTAACTGATATATTAAGACAGTAAGAGGAGTCTGGGGGACTTCCCTGGTGTTTCAGTGTTTAGGACTCCCTGCTTCCACTGCAGGGGGCACAGATTTGATCCCTGGTTGTGGAACTGTTAATAAGATCCCACAAGCAGCATGGCATGGTGGAAAAAAAAAGAAGAGTTTGTGGATTTTATCGCCTGGTTGACTCTCTGAAAATATTTAATTATTATCAGAGCTAAATTATTAACTTTTGCATTAAATATTAAAGCTTGGGCAGCTACACATTCATGAAGCCTCACACTGAGAAGGAACTTGAAAGACAGATGGTGTACACATTTTGATTACAAGTTACAATAGCTCCCAGTTGTAGAAATGCCCTTAGAACTCCACCTCACAAAACAAAGGGCCATGTCTAAAAGAATTTCCTCAACTTATACAACACACTAAAGAGGTGTTTGAAATATTGATACAACCAAGGTTTTAGATCTACAAAGTTTATTTAGTTACATTTGACACTGAACAACTCTGAGTTAGGGTGCCAACCCTCTGCTCAGTGGAAAACCCATGTACAACTTACAGTCTGCCCTCCATAACTGAGGTTCCTACATATCTGTGCTTCTGCATCCCCAGGTTCAACCAACCACAGGTTGTGCAGCACTGTAGTAGTTACAATTGAAAAAAAAACAACAACATATATGTGGACCCCCACAGTTCAAACCCCTGTTGTTCAAGGACTAACGGTAATTTCTTTTGAATCTCAGCAACTTTTAAATACTACAAGATCCATCAAGTACTCTATCGAAAAAGAAAAAGCTATGATTAACACAGACAGCTTTCTCATCTATGACTCTGGGTAGGTTCCTTTTCTATTAAAAAATATACCTGTCCTGCGTTCTAATCTGGTTGTTAAGGATCAAATGGAAAAAATGTACATGTGAACACTGTGAAACTACTAAGCAATTATAATGTATCATACCATATAGATTAACTTACATATGAACAACTTACATGGCAGGTACTATTATTAAAACATTTATTTACACAGGATAAGTTAAATTACTTATAAGTAAATAGATAAGTTAAATTACTTCCTCAAGATTGCCCAGCTCAGAAGAGGTGCTGTTAGAATTCAAACCTAGGGCCTCCGACTACATGATTTATGCTCTTAATCACTAAGCCACACTGATGCAATGGGTTAGATTGTTGCTAACATAACTGTCAGTACAGCACAGTGTGGATTAAAGCCCAAGAGTGGCTGGTGCTCTAGAACAAGAATGAATCCCAGCTCCACTACAATGGCCTTGCCAATAGATGCTTAACATCCCTAAACCTCAGGTTTTCCACTAGAGAAATGAGAACTCAGTTCAGAATAGAATTGCTATAAGGATTATCTGAGGTAATATATGTAATACAAATGATATAATGTAGGTATGCACTGATATCTGGCATATAACCAGTAGTCAATATCTATTAATAACTATTGGAATAATATTGGGAATTAAAAGCTATTGGGAAGGATCTTGATTCCAGGTGAAATATGACTTAGTTTTTACGTTGACTTCTTACTATATCTTTATAATTTTTGTTGCTTACGGCAACTCAAGGAAGTTACGATAATTTTGACCTGCAAATCTGCCCTAATCACATGAATATCAGTCCAAATCTATACAGCAAGTTAGACAAACTGTTCCCTCTAGTCCGGCTTATCAAAAGAAATATGATCACTGAACCATCCAATACAAAGCTTTACTACAAGGAAGTTTAAAGGTATCATCCTTACAGTAAACATTCTTCGTGATAATACACAAATTACACCTTACAAATTATTTGCGTGCTTCTTAATTTATAAGCCATCTCTCTTTGGGGCGCCCAGTGTTGGGGCGCCCAACACTGGACCGCCCCAGACAGACCCAGCTCACCGAGTGCTGACCAGGAGCCCCTTGCTTGAACGTGGTGGACAGCGAGATGGGGGGCACTACAGCCTGGGAGGTCCATTGCTCCGGTTCTTGGCCCACGTGGATGGCCTGCGTGGCGAAATGCCGGAACCTAGGCAGGAATCCGTGTGGGGAGGCTTCTTTTTCCTGCATGCTGAGCTGCGAAGAAAGGAAAGAGTAAAAGAGCGAGGAAGATAAAACTATGAAACTGATGCGTCAGGACTTGAAAAAGACAGAAGAATCAGGTGAATGGGAGGTAAAGGTACGCAGGGGGAACCAGCAGCTAGTGCACAAGAGCCGAACCCTACCCCTCAGTAGCTGGGACTTTATTAACCGGCCGGTAGCGTTGCTTCACCCTGGGGCGGAGCCAGCACGACCCAATCAGCGCAGGCCCCAAAGCGGCCCCCGCTTGTCATTGGCTGGCAGCAGAGGCGTAGCCTGGAGCGTCACCGCCAAAGCTCTTCCCGGTGCAGGCTGTGCCGTGAGGCTGGAGTCTCTGTTATCCCCCTTGGTGTTGGTTCCTGCGGGTGAAATTCCTGAGTCCTGACCCTGGGAAAACTTCCTTGCTGACTCCTGTGAGCCACCCGGGCGTCTCTGTGACCTCAGACCGGAGGTTCACGGGAGACGAGGAGAAAACCCGGTTTGACATTGAAACCCAGTAACCTGAAAAGAGGCCACACAGATAGCTTCCTCTTAATAGCAGCCCTTGCCTGGACCCTTCCCCACCTCCACCTACCACCCTTTGTCCTGAGGGCGGTTCCGAAGGAAGCGACAAAGTGGAGATCGGTGACGAAAACGCCAGCCCAAGCTGCCAAATGCGCAGCTTGGATTCTCGTTAACAGCGGGCAGCCTGCCTTTGAAAACACGCTGAATTGTGTAATGACCCAGTACTTAACGTTGATTGAAATCGGAGTGAGAGTCGTATTTTTAAGTAATAGTAAAGCTACTGTAGAGAGGATCTCTAAGGAAAACTCTGGCACTTTTCTAAGAGCTTTTCAAACATCATTATCTTTTGAAGTACCCAGAGAAACCTCTCTCTGATGAAATACAAAACGAAGTGGGGCTTTGAAAAACTTACTGGAGCCTTAAATCCTTAGACAGAATGCCTTCATTGTTACACAATTGACAGCAACATCCTGGTAGGAATGGAAGTTGTCCTGGGTCGCAATTTATTCACCTGTATCTGCAACCCTACTCTCACAAGGATCATTCCTCTAAAAAACAACAAAAATCTCCTTGTTCCCTAAACAATACAGACTTGACCTATTTAGTGTGGCTACTATTTTCTAGGACTAGGGAATTTAGGAATACTCTTCCTGCAAAGTATTAGCTAAATATCTGAAACTTTATTAAACTAATTAAGGAAGAAGAGAATAGAGAATGAATGGCTCTTAAAATTTTACTGAAAGGACTGAGGCAATTTGCTTTTCAAATTAACTACCAGGATACAGCCATTAAACCCTGGGGAGCAGTGCCTAAGGACCTGCAAATTTTTAGGAAACCAGGCAAAATTTTTAGCCCTGGGGAAGAAAATGAATGGACTCCAAAGCACTAACAAATATTAATGTATATTTAATTAACATTTTTCTGTTAAAAATATATCAACTGCAACTCATCTCAAGAGTTATATCTAGCTGTACATGCCTATGTTTTTATGTGATAGGAATCTTAGAGACCAGGAGGGTCCTAATTGGCTTATCTCCTAAATGAGCTTACCTCCTAATGTCTGTGAACAAACAGAGTTTCATAAATATGGATATTATATTTAGTATTACCATAACAAAGATTCTTTTTTAAATGACACTAATATAAATGCTCTAAATCAAGCCTTTTCACTCTCATAAGTTGAGAAAACTTTAATAGACAGCAGCTCAGTATTATGTATCAAGGATTCCCATGACTTAGTAACTTTACTTGTAGGAATTTATCCTTCAAACATATTCCCATATGTGTATAAGGATGAATAAGGATGTTATTCATACCTGATTTTGCTATTTTAAAAGCAAAAGAATGGAAAGCAGCTTATGTGTCCATCGATGGGAGACTGGTGTGTTAATGACACAGTTCTGTGAGGGGTACGGTATAGTAGAGAAGCAGGAGATTGATCTGAGTTGGTGTGTCATAATCTGTAACTTCTGAGACAGCAAAGCAAGGTGCAAACCAATGTTTATATTATGCTCCCGCTTTTTCAAGACAGTTTATACCATGGTGCATTATTTTTAGAGCAACATATGTAATTCAATGGACTTCCCAGGTGGCTCAGTGGTAAAGAATCCACCTGCAGTGCAGGAGCCGCAGGAGGCGAGGGTTCTATTCCCGGATCAGGAGGATCCCCTGGAGGAGGGCATGGCAGCACATCCCAGTATTCTTTCCTGGAGAATCCATGGACAAAGGAGCCTATGGGCTACAATCCATGGGGTCACAAAGAGTCGGACAGGACTGAAGCAACTTAGCGTGTAATTTAATATGTGTAAAAATCGTTCTGGTAGTTTAAATCATGGATCTACAGTAAAATGATAATTTTCTAAAGATAATGTTTTATTTGCTTTTGTGTTTAAGTTTTATACCATGAGCATATGCTACCTTTTAATAATAAAATTAATACCAGCCTTCCTAATTTGAAAATGGCAGTTAAGTTATTTAGAAAAAACTTCTTAAGTGAAAAGAAGACAACTACTTTAAATATAGTAAATGCTATATAGTTTGGAGTGTGTACTAATTTTTCATTTAAATTAGCTCATGAACAGCAAAACAGAATTATAACACTGAAAAAAGATTAATTCCTCTTGGAGTGGGATTCTACGTAAATGTGTGTTTTTGGAGGAAATGGGAGATTGCTTATTTTTACATTTCTTTGATTACACAAAGCTCACTAATATTTTTTAATACTTTATTCTACTTTACAATACTGTATTGGTTGCTCACTAATATTTTTAAAATAATTTTACACACTATGAAAATAGCGTTGTCATTAAAGTCAGGCTATGGATAAAGATATTGTGATGGAACAGCAAAAACAGTAAAGACCTGGGAGGGATGTTTCTGACTGTAAAGCATAAATATAAGCAGTGCTTAGATCTGTTTTGTTTTACCTCAAAGGAAACAAAATTGCTCTTCCTTGGCTTTTGACAATGAAGTTTATGAGAAGGCACTTTGGGGCTCAGGGAGAGGAGAAAGACATTACAACACAAGTCCTTAATTTGGGTTTTATAGATCACTACAGGGAGCCAAAGCCCTGAGGATATCACTTTTGACATCTACTTTTGTTTGCTAGTAAAAATACTTTTTCAAAATAGTAACAGAAAATTCCTTAATCTGATTTTGATATGAAATAATTGAAAGTGATAAATCTTGAGAGTAAGTCTAAATACTCTTGATAAAATTATTAAATTTGTTATCAAGAGAAACACTGGAGCTCAAGCAATTTCTTTGTTTTAGTGATGAGATGAAAAAAGTTGTGGCTTGCTCTTGCTGACATGTACAGTGAGTATCTAATCTGATAATAAACAGAGTCTCAGATACTTGGGATAATAAAGTAGCCTATAAATCATTAAGATGCATTCCACAATAATATAAAAGGAACAGAATATGACTGAAAAATGTAATGAAGTACCATCTGGGGCATTTTAACAGTGAAGCTCCTGAGTTTGGGAGTCAGAATGCTTGAGTCTGAAGCTTAGTTCTAACACCGCTATCTATGTTACCCTGAGGATTCAATTTACTGAACCTCTATATCTCAGACTCCTCCTTTGTAAAAATGAGAAAAATAATAATACTTCACAGTTTTCAAAAGCTAAGTTCTTAGAAGCTCATGGCAGACCAGGATAGGATGTGTGGCAAGCAGACCAAGTCAGTAGCACTTAGGTCAGAAAGCTACATTTTGATGTTTTGATATTTCAGCTTCTTTGTAGAAGTATACAATACATAGGCCATGTATCCCAGCGGAGAAAGTCGATGATGTCTTTTTGCACAGCTCACAGAGATAAGATAAGAGTGATAGGCGACTTGAACTATTCAAATGGGCAGAAGTCTTGTTCAACGGCAGTTGAAGAGCTCTTGACTTTCTTACTAACAATTTTATGTCATAGGGAAAACATTTTAGGAAGAGTTCTTCAAGTTTCAGGACTGTCTTGGCTCACTGGCGGCGGATGACACACCCCCAGGTAGTTTCACAGATTTCCAAACATGGAAAGACTACCCCAGTTGAGAACTATGACTAGAGGAACCAAGGGACTCCTCTGAATTTAATCATACCAACAGGAGAATGGATTGGTAATGAAGACATACAGAGAACTCTGGGAGAAAATGACCTGTTATCCTGAAGATTCTGTTATCTAAGGAATGGAAAGCAAGATATTTAACATACACTCCTAGACCAAACCTCCCCAAACTATGTCCCTAACAATGTCTATATAAAACAAATGACTTGTGGCCAAAAACTGTTTTGAAAACACTACAGACTTAATCAGCCATCTTTAGAGTTATAATACATATTATTAGCATAATAAAGGGCCAGAGAAATCTTTGAATAGGAAACCAAGTGTTAAACATTTCCAAAGAGATGACTCTTCTCTATACATCTATTAATATGCTCTCTTCCTTTGGCTGATCTTCCATTTCTACTGTAATAGTTTCCCCAACAGTAATTTTAAAAGATAAAAACATAAAATTTTAAATTTAAAAATAAATAAAAGAGCTTCTCAGAATAGGCTTTAAACTACAGACATACCTCAGAGATACTGTGGGTTCAGTTCTAGACCACCAGGATAAAGGGAATACCACAGTAAAGTAAGTCACACAAAATTTTTGGCTTCCTAGAGAATATAAAACTTTTATTTACACTCTGCTATAATCTGTTACATGTGGAAGAGCATTATATCTATAAAATAATGTATATACTTGATTTTAAATACCTTATTGCTAAAATTCAGTCTTAAATTGAAGAAACTGGGGAAACCACTAGACCATTCAGATATGTCCTAAATCAAATCCCTTATGATTATAGAGTGCAAGTGAGAAACAGATTTAAGCCACTAGATCTGATAGACAAAGTGCCTGATGAGCTATGGACAGAGCTTCCTGACATTGTAGAGGAGACAGGGATCAAGACCATCCCCATGGAAAAGAAATGCAAAAAAGCAAAATGGCTGTCTAGTAAGGCCTTACAAATAACTGTGAAAAGAAGAGAAACGAAAAGCAAAGGAGAAAAGGAAGGATTGTTGTGGTGTGTGTGTGTTAGTCGGCTCAGTCGTGCCCGATTCTTTGCGACCCCATGGACTACAATCCACCAGGTTCCTCTCGATATTCTCACCTTAATGCAGAGTTCCAAAGGATAGCAAGAAGAGATATGAAAGCCTTCTTCAGCGATCAATGCAAAGAAATAGAGGAAAAGAACAGAATGGGAAAGACTAGAGATCTCTTCAAGAAAATTAGAGATACCAAGGGAACATTTCATGCAAAGCTAGACTCAATAAAGGACAGACATGGTATGGACTTAACAGAAGCAGAAGATATTAAGAAGAGGTGGCAAGAATACACAGAAGAACTGTACAAAAAGAGCTTCATGACCCAGATAATCATGATGGTGTGATCGCTCACCTAGAGCCAGACATCCTGGAATGTGAGGTCAAGTGGGCCTTAGAAAGCATGACTACAAACAAAGCTAGTGGAGGTGATGGAATTCCAGTTGATCTGTTTCAAATCCTGAAAGATGATGCTGTGAAAGTGCTGCACTCAATATGCCAGCAAATTTGGAAAACTCAGCAGTGGCCACAGGATTGGAAAAGGTCAGTTTTCATTCCAATCTCAAAGAAAGGCAATGCCAAAGAATGCTCAAACTACCGCACAGTTGCACTCATCTCAAATGCTAGTAAAGGAATGCTCAAAATTCTCCAAGCCAGGCTTCAGCAATACGTGAACCATGAACTTCCAGATGTTCAAGCTGGATTTAGAAAAGGCAGAGGAACCAGAGATCAAATTGCCAACATCGGCTGGATCATCAAAAAAGCAAGAGAGTTCCAGAAAAACATCTATTTCTGCTTTATTGACTATGCCAAAGCCTTTGACTGTGTGGATCACAATAAACTGTGGAAAATTCTGAAAGAGATGGGAATACCAGAGCACCTGACCTGCCTCTTGAGAAACCTATATGCAGGTCAGGAAGCAACAGTTAGAACTGGACATGGAACAACAGACTGGTTCCAAATAGGAAAAGGAGTACATCAAGGATCAAGGCTGTATATTGTCACCCTGCTTATTTAACTTCTAGGCAGAGTACATTATGAGAAATGCTGGGCTGGAAGAAGGACAAGCTGGAATCAAGATTGCTGGCAGAAATATCAATAGCCTCAGAAATGCAGATGACACCACCCTTATGGCAGAAAGTGAAGAAGAACTAAAAAGCCTCTTGATGAAAGTCAAAGAGGAGAGTGAAAAAGTTGGCTTAAAGCTCAACATTCAGAAAACTAAGATCATGGCATCTGGTCCCATCACTTCATGGGAAATAGATGAGGTAACGTGTTTTTACACTTTAAAGTCTGTGGAAACATATTTTTTTTTGGGAGGAAGGGCTCCAAAATCACTACAGATGGTGATTGCATCCATGAAATTAAAAGACACTTACTCTTTGGAAGGAAAGTTATGACCAACCTAGACAGCATGCTGAGTCACTTCAGTCATGTCCGACTCTGTGCGACCCCATAGACGGCAGCCCACCAGGCTCCCCCGTCCCTGGGATTCTCCAGGCAAGAACACTGGAATGGGTTGCCATTTCCTTCTCCAATGCATGAAAGTGAAAAGTGAAAGTGAAGTCATGTCCGACTCCCAGCGTCCCCACGGACAGCAGCCTACCAGGCTCCTCCGTCCATGGGATTTCCCAAGCAAGAGTACTGGAGTGGGGTGCCATCACCTTCTCCAACCTAGACAGCATATTAAAAAGCAAAGATATTACTTTGCCAACAAAGGTCCATCTAGTCAAGGCTATGGATTTTCCAGTGGTCATGTATGGATGTGAGAGTTGGACTGTGAGAAAGCTGGGTGCTGAAGAATTGATGCTTTTGAACTGTGCTGTTGTAGAAGACTCTTGAGAGTCCCTTGGACTTCAAGGAGATCCAACCAGTCCATCCTAAAGGAGATCAGTCCTGGGTGTTCATTGGAAGGACTGATGCTGAAGCTGAAACTCCAGTACTTTGGCCACCTTATGCGAAGAGTTGATTCACTGGAAAAGACCCTGATGCTGGGAGGGACTGGGGGAGGAGGAGAAGGGGATGACAGAGGATGAGATGGCTGGATGCCATCACCGACTCAATGGACATGAGTTTGCGTGAACTCCAGGAGTTGGCAATGGGCAAGGAGGCCTGGCGTGCTGTGATATATGGGGTTGCAAAGAGCTGGACACGACTGAGCAACTGAACTGAACTAAACTGATTGCTAAAATATGCTGATCATCATCCAAGCCTTCAATGAGATACAATCTTTTTGCTGGTGGAGGATCTTGTCTTGAGGTTGATGGCTCCCAACTAGTCATAGTGTGGGTTACTGAAGTTAGGATGGCTGGGCAATTTCTTAAAATAAGACAGCAATGAAGTTTGCAGTATCTATTAACCCTTCCTTTTGTGAATGATTTCTCTGAAGGATACATTGTTATTTGATAGCATCTTACCCACAGCAAAAATTCTTTCAAAATTTGAGCCAATCCTCTCAAACCCTGAGCAATCTCAAAGTCAGCCATGAGAGTTGGAATCAACTTCTTTCACAGTCCTTTAAATGTTTGCATTTGACCCCTTCTCATGGATCATTAATATTGCTAATGACATCCATTCTGGGACTTCCATAGTGGTCCAGGGGCCAAGACCCATGCTTCCATTGCAGGGACACAGGTTTGATCCTTGATCTGGGAACTAAGATCCCACATGCTATGCAATATGGCCAAAAATAAATACATAAAATAATATTTTTCAAAAAATTACCTCCATTCTATACATAATAGTTTGCATCTGCTAATCCCAAACTCCCAATCCATCTCTCCCCCAACTCCAACCCGTAGGAAACAAGTCTGTCTTCTATCGTTCTGCTTCTTAAATAAGAAGACTTTAAATACAAAAGTACTCCTTGATCTATGTGCTTCAGAAAGGATGCTGTGTTAACAGGCAGAAAACAACACAAATCTTGCTGTATATCTCCATCAGGGTTCTTAGATTACCAGGTGCATTGTCTATGAACAGCATTATTTTGGAATAATCTTTTTTCTTCCCTAAGCAGTAAGTCTCAAAAAGTGGGCTTAAAATATTCAGTAAACTATGTCATAAATAGATATGCTAAGCATCTAGGCTTTGTTGTTCCATTTATAGAACACTGGGAGCAGCTTTAGCATAATTCTTATGGGCCTAGGATTTTTGGTTAATGAGCATCAACTTCAACTTCAAGTCACCAACTTTTATTAGGCCCTAACAAGAGTCAGCCTGACCTTTGAAGCTTTGCAGCCAGGCTTTGACTTCTTCTCTTTACCTATGTAAACCCCAGAAGCCAACATCTTTCAATATAAGCTGTTTCAGTCTACATTGAAATATAAGGCTGTTTCATCTTACATTGAAAATCTGCTATTAATGTTGCCACTTTTATATTTATTTTAGCTAGAGCTTTCAGATAACTTGTTGGAGCTTCTACATCAGCACTTGTTGCTTCCCTTACACTGTTATGTTATGGAGATGGCTTTTTTCCTTAAACCTCATGAATTAACCTCTGTAAGCTTCAAACTTTTCCTCTGCAGCTTCCTCAGCTCTCTCAACCTTCACAGAATTGAAGAGAGTTAAGACCTTGAAGAGAGTTAGGGTCTTTCCCTGGTGGCTCAGACATAAAGAATCTGCCTGCAATGCAGGCAACCAGGGTTTGATCCCTGGGTGTGGGAGATGTCTTGGAGAAGGGACTGGCTAATCATTCCAGTATTCTTGCCTGGAGAATTCCATGGACAGAGGAGCCTGCTGGGCTACAGTCTCTCTGCTGCATGCCCACTGCAGTATCCTCGATCAGGTGCTACTGCATGCTCCTGCCTGTTTCCTTTTCAGTTCACCTTGTACTTTACAGGCAGAATTATTCTTCTAAAATGCAATTTTGATCATGTCAGCACTTTCAAGTCCCTTCTCTCAAGAAAGGACTTCTATCTGCACTTTGTCCCTAGAGCTGTACATACATGTGTAACAGTGAACAACACTGAGCTCTACTCATTCTTCACTGATATATTCATTCAGCAAACAACCATTCAGTGACATTTATGTGCAAGCATAATGCTTTGTCTTTGCTTAAGTCTCTTATTATGTGTTACCTAGGCTATCTAGTCTATACATTCTATCCTCCATTCTATCAGGAATAACTTTGAAAATGAAGATGCAAAGCTGATTAGGATATGTCCTGACCAGAAAATGTTTAAATTCCTTCACCTGGCATCTATAAACCTTGTGTCTTGCCAGTCCTTACCCCCTCCCCAGCCACACCAAGCCACGTCCAGTTCCTTGAATGTCCCAATACACTTTCATGGTTATGGGTTTTTATACATATTGTTTCTCTAGTTTCTCAGTTGGTAAAGAATCTTCCTGCAATGAAGGAGACTCGAGTTCCATCCCTGGGTCAGGAAGATTCCCTGGAGAAGGGAATGACTACCTGCTCCAGTATTCTTGCCTGGAGAATTCCATGGACAGAGGAGTCTGGTGAGCTACAGTCCATGGGGTCGCAAAGAGTCAGACATGACTGAGCCACTAACACACACACATGCCTATTGTTACCCTGGAATTATATTCCTCCTTCTTCACCAGATGAGCTAGCTGCTTTGGGTTCTATAAATCTCAGCTCAAGCTTTTCCTCTTCTGGCAAGATTTATCTGAGGTTACTGTCTCCAGAGTTGGCTTCCATTTCACAGATGTGGGTTTTATAACAGTTGTTATTGTTTTTATTTGAAATTGCTTGTTTAAATGTCTTTTGCTGGGTTACATGTTCCTGGAAGGAAAGCAGCAGTATCATCATGTCACCAGCTCCTAGCTTTGAATCTGGGATACAGAATATTTTCAGTGAATATTTGTTAAATGACTGAATAAATGTTAGGCAATTGAAGAAATATCAAGATTTCATTCTCCCTTCAAGATGTCTAAAAAATGTAAATAGTGGAAGCACATCAATACTGTCATACTATTTATTGTGTTGTTTATTTGTTTCAAGTGAAGAAAACTTCTTTATAAAATAACTTTGTTCCCAGATGAGTTATTAACCAAGATACTATAAGAAATCTATTGATATATCCATAAATCTCATGAGACCTACTACTGCAGTGATTTTTCTGAAGGATAAATCTGACCTTAGAAAGAAGGGACTATGAAGATGGAGGGATAGTTGTTAAGAAGTAAGGGAAAATGGAAGAGTAGGAAAAGGAAATTAGCAAGTTAAGGTGTTCTGCCTATCACTGCAGTTCAAGAAAAGAAGAAAAATATAATATCATCAGCTACTCCTAAGTCTTCTGTATTCAGATTTTTACTCATAAATAAGAAATACTTTGTCTTCTACATGACTACCTTATCTAATCATCAAAAATGAAATGATTCAACTTTTAAGATGGTTGGGTAAATATATCCAGTTATATGTAGGCACTGTTGACCTCCTATTATAATACTTTTCATTAGAAATAGTCTTGAGGACTTCCCCAGAAGTCCAGTGGTTAAGATTCTCCCCTGCCAATGCAGGGGGTACAGTTGATCCTTGTTCAGTAAACTAAGATTTTACTTGCTTCACAGCCAAAAGATAACATAAATAAGAAATAGGCCTGAAAGTGAAGGTCTCTTGCTTATAATTCCATGATCAGCTCAGTTCAGTTCAGTCACTCAGTCATGTCAGATACTTTTGACCCATGGACTGCAGCATGCCAGGCTTCCATGTCCATCACCAACTCCCAGAGCTTGCTCAAAATCAATGTCCATTGAGTCGGTGATGCCATCCAGCCATCTCATCCTCTGTTATCCCCTTATCCTCCTATCTTCAATCTTTCCCAGTATCAGGGTCTTTTCAAATGAGTCAGTTCCTCGAATCAAGTGGCCAAAGTACTAGAGTTTCAGCTTCAGCATCAGTTCTTCCAATGAATATTCAGGACTGATTTACTTTAGGATTGACTGCTTAGATCTCTTTGCAGTCCAAGGGACTCTCAAGAGTCTGCTCTAACACCACAGTTCAACAACATCAATTATTTGGCACTCAGCTTTCTTTATACTCCAACTCTCACATCCATACATGACCACTGGAAAAACCATAACTTTGACTAGATGGACCTTTGTTGGCAAAGTAATGTCTCTACTTTCTAATATGCTGTCTAGGTTGGTCATAGATTTTCTTCCAAAGAGCTAGTGTCTTTTAATTTCATGACTGCAGTCACCATCTGCAGTGATTTTGGAGCCCCCAAAATAAAGTCTGACACTGTTTCCACTGTTTCTCTGTCTATTTGCCATGAAGTGATGGGACTGGATGCCATGATCTTAGTTTTCTGGATGTTGAATTTTAAGCCAGGTTTTTCATTCTCCTCTTTCACTTTCATCAAGAGGTTTTCTAGTTCTTCACTTTCTGTCATAAGGGTGGTGTCATCTGCATATCTGAGGTTATTGATATTTCTCCTGGCAATCTTAATTCCAGCTGTGCTTCATCCAGCCTCGCCTTTCACAAGATGTACTCTGCATAAGTTAAATAAGCAGGGTGACAATATACAACCTTGATGTATTCCTTTCTTGATTTGGAATCAGTCTGCTGTTCCATGTCCAGTTCTACCTGTTGCTTCTTGACCTGCATACAGATTTCTCAGGAGACAGGTCAGGAGGTCTGGTATTCCCATCTCCTGAAGAATTTTCCACAGTTTTTATGGTCCACAGAGTCAAAGGCTTTGGCATAGTCACTAAAGCAGAAATAGATATTTTTCTAGAACTCTCTCATTTTATCTATGATCCAAGGATGTTGCCAATTTGATCTCTGGTTCCTCTGCCTTTTCTGGATCCAGCTTGAACATCTGGAAGTTCACGCTTCACATACTGCTGAAGCCTGGCTTGGAGGAATTTGACCATTACTTTACTAGCATATGAGATGAGTGCAATTGTGCGGTAGTTTCAACATTCTTTGGCATTGCCTTTCTTTGGGACTGGAATGAAAACTGATCTTTTCCAGTCCTGTGGCCACTGCTGAGATTTCCAAATTTGCTGGCATATTGAGCTCAGCACTTTCACAGTATCATCTTTCAGGATTTGAAATAGCTCAACTGAAATTCCAGCACCTTCACTAGCTTTGTTCATAGTGATATTTCCTAAGGCCCACTTGACTTTGCATTCCAGGATGTCTGGCTGTAGGTGAGCGATCACACCATCGTGGTTGTCTGGATCATGAAGATCTTTTTATATAGTTCTTCTGTGTATTCTTGCCACCTCTTCTTAATATTTTCTGCTTCTGTTAGGTACACACCATTTCTGTCCTGTATTGTGTCCACCTTTGCATGAAAAGTTCCCTTGGTATCTCTAATTTTCTTGAAGATATCTCTAGTCTTTCCTATTCTGTTCTTTTCCTCTGTTTCTTTGCATTGATCACTGAGGAAGGCTTTCTTATCTCTTCTTGCTATTCTTTGGAATTCTGCATTCAGGTGCTTATATCTTTCCTTTTCTCCTTTGCTTTTTGCCTCTCTTCTTTTCACAGCTATTTGTGAGGCCTCCCCAGACAGCCATTTTGCGTTTTTGCATTTCTTTTCCACGGGGATGGTCTTGATCCCTCTCTCCTGTACAGTGTCACAAACCTCCGTCCATAGTTCATCAGGCACTCTATTTATCAGATATAGTCCCTTAAATCTGTTTCTCACTTCCAAAGAATATAATTTAGGTCATACCTGAATGGTCTAGTGGTTTTCCCTACTTTTCTCAATTTAAGTCTGAATTTGGCAATAAGGAGTTCATGATCTGAGCCACAGTCAGCTCCAGGTCTTGTTTTTGTTGACTGTATAGAGCTTCTCCATTTTTGGCCACAAGAATATAATCAGTCTTATTTCGGTGTTGACCATCTGGTGATGTCCATGTGTAGAGTCTTCTCTGTGTTGGCGTGTTTTCTATGACCGGTGTGTTCTCTTGGAAAAACTCTATTAGCCTTTGCCCTGCTTCATTCCATATTCTAAGGCCAAATTTGCCTGTTACCCCAGGTGTTTCTCGACTTCCTACTTTTGCATTCCAGTCCCCTATAATGAAAAGGACATCTTTTGGGGGTGTTAGTTCTAAAAGGTCTTGTAGGTCTTCATAGAACCATTCAACTTCAGCTTCTTCAGCATTACTGGTTGGGGCATAGACTTGGATTACTGTGATATTGAATGGTTTGCCTTGGAAACGAACAGAGATCATTCTGTCGTTTTGAGATTGCATCCAAGTACTGCGTTTCAGGCTCTTTTGTTGACCATGGTGGCTATTCCATTTCTTCTAAGGGATTCTTGCCCACAGTAGTAAATATAATGGTCATCTGAGTTAAATTCACCCATTCTAGTCCATGGAACGTCCAAGGAGCAGTGGCTGTGCAGGCGCAGGAGGGCTGAGAGGAGCTACTCCACATTCAATGTCAGAAGGGGCAGCCATGAGGAGATACCCCTCATCCAAGGTAAGGAGCAGGGGCTGCGCTTTGCTGGAGCAGCCGTGGAGAGATACCTCACGTCCAAGGTAAGAGAAACCCAGGTAAGACGGTAAGTGTTACGAGAGGCATCAGAGGGCAGACAGACAAACCATAATCACAGAAAACTGGTCAGTCTAATCACACAGACCACCGCCTTGTCTAACTCAATGAAACTAAGCCATGCCATGCAAGGCAACCCAAGACAGGAAGATCATGGTGGAGAGGTCTGACAGAATGTGGTCCACTGGAGAAGGGAATGGCAAACCACTTCAGTATATTCTTGCCTTGAGAACCCCATGAACAGTATGAAAAGGCAAAATGATAGGATACTGAAAGAGGAACTCCCCAGGTCTGTAAGTGCCCAATATGCTACTGGAAATCAGTGAAGAAATAACTCCAGGAAGAATGAAGTGATGGAACCAAAGCAAAAACAATATTCAGTTGTGGATGTGACTGGTGATAGAAGCAAGGTCCGATGCTGGAAAGAGCAATATTGCATAGGACCCTGGAATGTTAGGTCCATTAATCAAGGCAAATTGAAGTAGTCAAACAGGAGATGGGAAGAGTGAACATTGACATTCTAGGAATTAGTGAACTAAAATGGACTGGAATGGAATGTGTATCTCTCTAAAATAAACTTGCTTTCATTTTAGTTTGGCTCACTTTGTGTTCTTCCTTACATGAAGATAAGGACCCAAACATGGCAGCCCATCCAGGGTTTAATCCAAGACCTGGGATGTGACCATTTTCTCTCTCCCCCTTTCTCTTGCAATAAATAGACACAACCAAGGCAAAAGCAGGAAAAGGAAGGATTTATTACTTGCAGCAAGTAAAGAGAGCACTGAGGATTTTTCCCAAAGCAGCATCTCCCTGAACAGCAAAATTGGGAAAGTTTTAAGCTAAGGGCACATGCATATTCATGAAGGGGCTTGTGTGCATGCATGAGGGCTAAGTCGCTTTCTCTCCAACCCTATGGATTATAGCCCACCAGACTCCTTTCCTCATGGGATTCTCCAGGCAAGAATACTGGAGTGGGTTGCCATGTCCCCCTCCTTGGGAAGAAGGTGATCTTCCCAACCCAGAGTTTGAACCAGGGCCTCTTAAATCTCTTGCATTGGGAGGTAGAATTGTTACCACTAGCACCACCTGGGAAGCCCATGAAGGGGCTTCAGCAGAGGAGAGAATTCAGCATGTAGTTGAGGCAAAGGTCCAGAGTCCAAGCTTTAGTTGACTGAAGTCAGAATAGACATCAGTCTTCCATCCTTCACCTGAGTGAGGGTCTTAGGTCCTGCAGAACTCAAAGACATGTATCAAATTGTTACATATATTCCAAAACTAGGTTTACTTTATCACTGAACTATTGTTTCTTCACTTTTTCTTTACTCCTTCATTCCCTGGCCTCCCGTAAGATCATTAATCACTGAGACCTGTTCATGGACAGACCTCGTGGCCAGGCTTAGATCACAAAATGGCTTGGACAAAAATGGCTTCTCTTAAGTCCAGAAAGATATGCCTAGTTCTCTTTATTCCAGGGGCCTCATACTATATCTGCTTATACCACCATTGACTGGTGGATTACCTCTAGTTTGTGCAGAAAAAGAGAGAATTGCTTCCTTCATCTGCAGCACTGCCATAGCTCAGGCAGACTTTACAACCAGACTTAAGACTCAAAAGCTGACAAAGGAAACTACAACATATTCAAGGGAATATGGTATATCAGGTCCCCCTAGAAGCAATCTTTGCAATTATAAGATTTGTGTACAGGGATGTTTTTAGGGAGTGTTCTTGGGAACAATATTTATGATAGGTGCAGTAGAGAGAACTGGGCAGAAGGAAAATTTGACCCTTGTGCAGTTGCAACAGAGGCTTTAGGAGTAACCATGGGATGCTTGGGACCTGGAATGACCCTTCAGAATTGTCCTACCTTGAGGCCAGGGGTATGAGCAGTGGGCTGTGGGCTATCCCAAGGAAAGAATTATATCCTTGGGTAGGGTAATTTGCTTTTGCTAAGATAGTCCCCAGAAAGACAGATAATTGCAAGTCACCAGCCTCCAACATTCAAAGTGAAGCCATTCATCTCAGATTGAGACTCCAACCCAGCCAAAACCCAGTTTGGTACTTGAACCATGAGGCGTGGACTTGAACTTCAACAAAACCCTGGTTGGGACTCTAACTCACATGACTGGGACTTGAACCCAGCCAAAAGCCATGATTTTCCAAGTGAGACTGCAGACTTAGTTTCAGGACCTAATGAAGCTCAGATTCTTGATGTCTCATTGCAGAAAAAAATTCAGTGAGAGACAAAGTGATAGGTAAGAAATGGATTTATTTTTTTTAAAAGAAGAAGAAGAAATGGATTTATCTAGAGAGAAACATACTCCACAGATCTCAGAGGGTGAGTGTGGCCTTGGAAGAAACATACTCTACAGAGTGTAGGCCATGGCAGAAGACAAGAGCGGCCTCAAAATGTAGTGTGGTTAGCTTTTATGGGATGGGTAATTTCATAGGCTAATGAGTGAGAGAATTGTTCCAACAATGTGGGAGAAGAGGAGATTTCCAGGAGCTGAGCCACTGCCCACTTTTTGTCTTTAATGGTCAGCCTTGGAACAGTCTTGGCACCTCTGAGTATGTCATTTAGCTTCCTGATGTGTTATAATGAGTGTATATGGAGGATCGAGGTCTAGTCAAAGTTGACTTGTCTGCCATCTTGGACCCATTTGATTCTAATCAGTTTACTGTATCCTTAGGCTATGTCATCCTTTCAAAATTGTGCCCTGCTCCCTTCCTTCCTATTTCAAAAGCAGCTGGGAGAGTGAGTGCTTGAGAACTGGGAATCCAGGTGGCTTACTGCAGCATCCAACCAGGGCTTGGGAGTAAAAGACAGCAAAATTAGTCTGGTCAAATAGAATAACCACTCAGTGAAAAAGAACTGTTAGAGAAGCTGACACCGTAACTCAGGTGAGACTCAAACCAACAATTTTCCTACTGAAACTGCACAACTTGTCTCAGGACCTAATGAAGCTCATGTTCTTTATGTCTCAGTGCAGAAGGAATTCAGCAGGAAGTGAAGTGATAGGTAAGAAGTAGATTTATTAATATCTTTTGTAAAGAGGTTGCAGGGAAATGGGATTTGAAAGGATGGTCTTGTCCCATCCCAGGTCTCAGGCAAGTTCCTGAGACAGGTTACCAAGGGAGGGTCTTTGGTTCATGCAGGAAAATATTCAAGAGCAAGCCATAGTAAAGAGAAAGCAGAGATACACATTCCATAGGCTGAATGCAGGCCTCTCAGAAGGTGAGAGCAGCTCTGGGGTGCAGGGCTGGTTAGTGTTTAGTGAAGTGAAGTCGCTCAGGCACTCAGGCAAGAGTGCTGGAGTGGATTGCCGTTTCCTTCTCCAGGGGATCTTCCTGACCCAGGAATCAAACCTGGGTCTCCCTGCATTGCAGGCAGACGCTTTACCAGCTGCGCCACCAGGGAAGCCTGGTCAGTGTTTATGGGCTGGGTAATTTCATAGGCTAAAGAATGAGAGGATTATTCCAACGATTTTGAGGAAGGGGTGGGGATTTCCAGGAATTGAGGCACTGCCTACTTTTTAGCCTTTTATGATCAACCTTGGAACTGTCATGGTGCCTGTGGGTGCATCATTTAGGATGCAATAAAGTCCAAGGTCTACAGGAAGTTGAATCTTCCACCAACTTGGGCCTAATTGTTTCTAAATCAGTTTATGTTGTATTCTCAACAGCTGTGGTTCTTTTGACAATTATACCCTGCCCCCTTCCCTCCTGTCTCAAAGCTAGACATCAACTTAAATGACAGAGATATAACTACAAAGGTAAGAGATCTTAAAATAATCATGAAAATACTAACAGTAACTATGGCAACAGATTTGATAAGACAGGAAAAGGATAATATACTAGAAAAATAAGCATTACCAAAATTGGCTTAAGAAAGAAGGCAAATTAGATAGAGATTAGAAAAGTGACAAAAGTTCTACCATTGAACTCATCACACACCTAAAAGCTCAGATCATTTCAATTTTACTTTAAACAATGCTTCTAAAACATTAATGTTCATAGGAAACTCCTGAAAATGAGCAGGACCCTGCTGGGGCTTCTGGGCACAGGAAACTTTCAAAGAGTTGCTAATCAGGAAAGGGAAAAGACCCTGATGCCAGGAAAGATTGAAGGCAGGAGGAGAAGGGGATGACAAAGGATGAGATGGTTGGGTTGACAGCTCAATGCACAAGAGTTTGAGCAAGCTCCAGGAGATAGTGAAGGACAGGGAAGCCTAGCCTTCTATAGTTCATGCGGTCACAAAGAGTCAGACAGGACTGAATGAACAACAGTCAGGGAAGGGAGGGGATGCAGAGACAAGGGAGGAGCAGTCAAGAAACAATAGTGCAAACTTAGGCCAAGGTCCTGGTTCCACCTCAAGTTGTTCAGTCACTAAATCCTGTCCAGATCTTTGCAGTGCCATGGGCTGGAGCCTGCCAGCCTCCTCTGTCCATGGGATTTTCCAGGCAAGAATACTAGAGTGAATTGCCATTTCATTCTTCAGGGATCATCATCCCAACCCAGGGATTGAACACGCATATCCTCCATTGGCACCCCACTCCAGTACTCTTGCCTGGAAAATCCCATGGATGGAGGAGCCTGGTGGGCTGCAGTCCATGGGGTCGCTAAGAGTCAGACACAACTGAGCGACTTCTTCACTTTCACTTTTCACTTTCATGCACTGGAGAAGGAAATGGCAACCCACTCCAGTGTTCTTGCCTGGAGAATCCCAGGGACGGGGGAGCCCGGTGTGCTGCCGTCTGTGGGGTCGCACAGAGTCAGACATAACTGAAGCGACTTAGCAGCAGCAGCAACATCCTACATTGGCAGGTGAATTCTTTACCACTGGGCTATCTGGGAAGCCTCAAGGGATATACATAACAGTATCTTTGAGCTCTGAGCACTGAAGAATCGATGCTTTTAAACTGTGCTCCTGGAGAAGACTCTTGTGAGTCCCTTGGACAGCAACCAGATTGAACCAGTCAATCCTAAAGGAAATCGACCATGAATATTCATTGGAAGGACTGATGGTGAAGCTGAAGCTCCAATACTTGGGCCACCTGATGCAAAGAACCAACTCATTTGAAAAGACCCTGATGCTGGGAGAGACTGAGGGCAGGAGAAGTGGGCAACAGAGAATGAGATGGTTGGATGCCATCACCAACTCAATGGACATGAGTGTGAGCAAATTCTGGGAGATAGTGAAGGACAGGGAAGCCTGGGAGCTGCAGTCCATGGGATCCTAAAGAGTCAGATATGACTTAGTGACTGAATGACAACACCAAAGAAGTAATCTGTCACGTGGACCTTTTTCATCCCCACTCCTTTCCCCAAGGGAAGAAGAGGAAATCTGTATGATAAAATCCTTGCATTTCCTTCCCCATAAAAAAAGATGTTCCACCCTCAAATCACAGTTTCTTTTCTTTTTCTAATGATCTTGCCCCACCTTTCTTTTAAGCTTTCCATTTGGTATCACTTCTTGCCTTTGTAGTTGCTAGATGGGATGATGCCAGATCGATGAATCACCTAATAATACCAATTCAGTTCATTTCGCTTTAGCTGCTCAGTCATGTCCGACTCTTTGAGACCCCAGGAACTGCAATACACAAGGCTTCCCTGTCCATCACCAACTCCTGAAGCTTATTCAAACTCATGTCCATTGAGTCGGTGATGCCATCCAACCATCTTATCCCCTTCTCCTCACCTTCAATCTGTCCCAGCATCAGGGTCTTTTCAAATGAGTCAGTTCTTTGCACCAGGTGGCCAAAGTTTTGGACCTTTGGCTTCAGAATCAGCCCTTCCAATGAATACTCAGGACTGATTTCCTTTAGGATGGACTGGTTGGATCTCCTTGCTGTCCAACAGACTCTCAAGAGTCATCTCTAACACCACAGTTCAAAAGCATCAATTCTTTGGAGCTAAGCTTTCTTTATAGTCCAACTCTCACATCCGTACATGACTACTTGAGAAAAAACATAGCTTTGACTAGACAGACTTTTGTTGGCAATGTCTCTGTTTCTAATATGCTATTTCATAGCTGCAGTCACCGTCTGCAGTGATTTTTCTCCTGCTACTGCTGCTGCTAAGTCGCTTCAGTTGTGTCTGACTTTGTGCGACCCCATAAATGGCAGCCCACCAGGCTCCCCTGTCCATGGGATTTTGGAGCCCAAGAAAATAAATTTCTCACTGTTTCCATTGTTTCCCCATCTATTTGCCATGAAGTGATGGGACCAGATGCCATGATGTTAGTTTTACGAATGCTCAATTTTAAGCAACTTTTTCACTCTCCTCTTTCACTTTCAACAAGAGGCTCTTTAGTTCCTCTTTGCTTTCTGCCATAAGGGCTGTGTCATCTATGCATCTTAGGTTATTCATATTTCTCCCATCAATTTTTATTCCAGTTGTGCTTCATACAGCCTGGCATTTCACATGATGTACTCTGCATGTAAGTTAAATAAGCAGGGTGACAATATATAGCCTTAACATACTCCTTTCCTGATTTGGAACCAGTCTGTTATTCCATGTCCAGTTCTAACTGTTGCTTTTTGCCTGCATACAGATTTCTTAGGAGGCAGCTCAGGAGTTCTGGTATTCCCATCTCTTGAAGAATTTTCCAGAGTTTGTTATGATCCACACAGTCAAAGACTTTGGCATAGTCAATAAAGCAGAAATAGATGTTTTTCTAGAACTCTTTTGCTTTTTTGATGATCCAGCGGATGTTGGTAATTTGATCTCTGGTTCTTCTGCCTTTTCTAAACCCAGCTTGAACATCTGGAAGTTATGGTTCATGTACTGTTGAAGATTGGCGTGGAAAATTTTGCTCATTACTTTGTTAGCATGTGAGATGAGTGCAATTGTGTGATAACATTCTTTGGCATTGCCTTTCTTTGGAATTGGAATGAAAACTGACCTTTTCCAGTCCTGTGGCCACTGCTGAGTTTTCCAAATTTGCTGGCATATTGGGTGCAGCACTTTCACAGCATCATCTTTCAGGATTTGAAATAGATCAAATGGAATTCCATCACCTCCACTAGCTTTGTTCATAGTGACGCTACCTAAGGCCCACATGACTTCTTATTCCAGGATGTCTGGCTCTAAGTGAGTGATCACACCATCATGGTTATCTGAGTCATGAAGATCTTTTTTATATGGTTCTTCTGTGTATTCTTGCCACCTCTTCTTAATATCTTTTGCTTCTGTTAGGTCTCTACCATTTCTGTCCTTTATCGAGTCCATCTTTGCATGAAATGTTCCCTTGGTATCTCTTATTTTCTTGAAGAGATCTCTAGTCTTTCCCATTCTATTGTTTTCATCTATTTCTCTGCACTGGTCACTGAGGAAGGCTATTTTGTCTCTCCTTGGTATTCTTTGGAATTCTGCATTCAGATGCTTATATCTTTCCTTTTCTCCTTTGCTTTTAGCTTCTCTTCTTTTCTCAGCTATTTGTAAGGCCTCCTCAGACAACCATTTTACCTTTTTGCACTTCTTTTTCTTGGGGATTGTCTCATTCACTGCCTCCTGTACAATGTCTTAAACCTATGTCCATAGTTCTTCAGGTACTCTATCAGATCTAATCCCTTGAATCTATTTGTCACTTCCACTGTATAATTGTAAGGGATTTAATTTAGGTTGTACATGAATGATCTAGTTGTTTTCCCTGTTTTCTTCGATTTAAGTCTGAATTTGGCAATAAACACTTCATGATCTGAGCCACAGTCAGCCTCTGGTCTTGTTTTTGCTGACCTTATAGAGCTTCTCCAACTTTGGCTTCAAAGAATAAAGTCTATCTGATTTGGGTATTGATCATCTGGTGATGTCCATGTGTAGAGTCTTCTCTTTTGTTGTTGAAAGATGGTTTGCTATGATCCGTGTGTTCTCTTAGCAAAATACTGTTAGCCTTTGCCCTGCATCATTTTGTACTCCAAAGCCAAATTTACTCCAGGTATCTCCAGGTATCTGTTACTCCATCTCTTGATTTCCTACTTTTGCATTCCAGTCCCCTGACTTCCCTGGTGGCTCAGACAGTAAAGCGTCTGTCTACAAAGCAGGAAACCCGGGTTCGATCCCTGGGTTGGGAAGATCCCCTAGAGAAGGAAATGGCAATCCACTCCAGTATTGCCTGGAAAATCCCATGGACAGAGGAGCCTGGCAGGCTACAGTCCATGGGGCCGCGAAGAGTTGGATACGACTGAGTGACTTCACTTTACTTCATAATGAAAAGGACATTGTTTTCTGGGTGTTAGTTCTAGAAGATCTTGTAGGTCTTCATAGAACCATTCAACTTCAGCTTCTTCAGCATTACTGGTTGGGCATAGACTTGGATTACTGTGATATTGAATGGTTTGCCTCGGAAATGAAAAGAGATCTTTCTGTCATTTTTTTTTCTTCTGTCATTTTGAGATTGCACCCAAGTACTGCTTTTCAGACTCTTTTGTTGACCAAGAGGGCTATTCCATTTCTTCTAAGGGATTCTTGCCCACAGTAGTAGATATAATGGTCATCTGAGTTAAATTCACCCATTCCAGTCCATTTTAGTTCACTGATACCTAAAATGTTGTTGTTCACTCATCTCCTGTTTGACCACTTCTAATTTACCTTGATTCATGGACCTAACATTCCAGGTTCCTACGCAATATTGTTCTTTACAGCATCAAACTTTACTTCCATCACCAATCACATCCACAACTGGGTGTTGTTTTTGCTTTAGCTCCATCTCTTCATTCTTTCTGGGGCTATTTCTCCGCTGTTCTCTAGTAGCACAGCATATTAGGCATCTACTGACCTGGGGATTTCATCTTTCAGTATTATGTCTGTATCAAGTCTTAACATCAGGTAGTGTCAATCCTACAAGGTCATATATATTCACTCATTAATTCTCACAGTAACCATTGATAAAGAAACTACTAGAAGTCCCACTACATAAGAAACTGTTTGGAGATGTTACAACTCCCGTTTATAGATAAGGAAACCAAAATACAAAAAAGATCAAACAACTCGTCTGCAGGAAGTTATTTTGAACCTAAGCCAGCTGACCTCAGGGCCATTGTTCACATGCAATTAATCATCCTGCTATTTGAGATGATGCCATTTTGTTGTTGGATCTAGTCTGATACAAATATTGGAAACTTTCTAAGTCATATCAGAATAGTATTTATAATTGAATGTGTAGGGTAATTTAGAGAACACTTACAGATTTTATTTACCAGAAGATGAGAGATCAACTTTTCAGTTAATTCCTACAGTGGGATAGCTGTTAATTCATTATTTGGGGAGAAATTTTTGAATTCTTTTTAAGTGATTACTATGAAGATGACTAACTGAGCAATTGCTGGATCCACCTTCTGCTTTGTTATAATATATCATCCATGGAGTATATCAGTCCATTTGATTTTGATATAGAACCTATTTCTTTTTTTTTCTTTTCTGGAAGCATTTGGTTCACTGAGAGTTCCCCAGTCAAGGCTATGGTCTTTCTAGTTGTCATGTACAGGTGTGAGACCTAGACAATAAAGAAAGCAGAGTGCCAAAAAAATTGATACTGAAGTATGGTGATGGAGAAGACTCTTGAGAGTTCCTCAGACAGCAAGGAGATCAAACCAGTCAATCCTAAAGGAAATCAACCCTGAATACTCTTGGAAAGACTGATGTTAAAGCTGAAGCTCCAATACTTTGGCCACCTGATGCCAAGAACTGACTCACTGGAAAAGACCCTGATGCTGGGAAATATCAAAGGCAGAAGGAGAAGAAGCTGACAGAGGATAAGTGGATGGCATCACTGATTTAATGGACATGAACTTGGACAAACTCCAGGAGATGGTGAGGGACAGGGAAGCCTGGCATGCTCTAGTCCATGGGGTTGCAAAGAGCTGGACGTGACTAGTTGACTAAACAACAGTGAACAACAGCAATGTATGTTGTATCTTGCTTATACTTATAAAAAGGACCTATCCATATTTTATAGATACATACTTAATGGAATAAAGAAAATGCATTTATATATTAATGTTTCTATTTATATTAAAGTCAATATAATTTAACATCTACTATTAAAGGTCCATCTAGTCAAGGCTATGGTTTTTCCAGTCGTCATGTATGGATATGAGAGTTGGACTATAAAGAAAGTTAGATGAATGGATAAGAAAGCTGTGGTTCATATACACTATGGAATACTACTCAGCCCTTAAAAAGAATAAATTTGACTCAGTTCTAATGAGATGGATGCAATTGGAACCGATTATACAGAGTGAAGTAAGCCAGAAAGAAAAACACCGATACAGTATACTGACACATATATATGGAATTTAGAAGACAGTAATGATGACCCTATATGTGGGACAACAAGAGACACAGAGGTATAGAGTGGACTTTTGGACTCTGAGGGAGAGGGAAAGGGTGGGATGGTTTGGGAGAATGGCAGTGAAGCATGTGTATTTTCCTGTAAGAAACGAAGCGCTAATCTATGTTTGGTGTAGGATGCAGGATGCATGGGGCTGATGCACAGGATGATTCAGGTAGAGGATGTGGGGTGGGAGGTGGGAGGGGGCTTCGGCATTGGGCGATTGTGTTCACCTATGGCTGATTCGTGTCAATGTATGGCAAAACAAATACAGTATTGTAATTAAAAAAATAAATTTAATTAAAAAAAAAAAAAAAGTTGAGCACTGAAGAATTGATGCTTTTGAACTGTGGTGTTGGAAAAGACTTTTGAGAGTCCTTTGGGCTGCAAGGAGATCCAACCAGTACATTCTAAAGGAGATCAGTCCTGGGTGTTCATTGGAAGGACTAATGTTGAAGCTGAAACTCTAATACTTTGGCCACCTCACGTGAGGAGTTGACTCAGTGGAAAAGACTCTGATCCTGGGAGGGATTGAGGGAAGGAGGAGAAGGGGATGACAGAGGATGAGATGGCTGGATGGCATCATTGATTTGATGGATGTGAGTCTGAGTGAACTTTGGGAGTTGGTGATGGACAGAGAGGCCTGGCGTGCTGTGATTCATGGGGTCACAAAGAGTTAGACAAGACTGAGCAACTGAACTGAACTGACTGATTACAGTCACACATATTAAAAATACTTTGTTAATCTTTCTTTTTCAATATCATTACTGAGTTTCTAATGCTCAAATTGTTATAAGTTGGTGGATGGAAATCCTTTTAAGATGGCACTTTTGTCCTTAAACCCTGTCCCTGACATTCTTGAAATCATCCTCACTTTCTAATAATAATAGATAAATAATAGATAAAATATTTTCAACTGCCCTCTATTCAATCTTATTATTTTTCCTAAAATAACATTAGGGATAAAAATCTGGGCTGCTAGGATTGCACACGGCTTTGTGTGGCAGGCAAAAGTATTGCTACGACTATTGCAGCTGGATCACTTTTAGTATAGAACTAGAGCCCAGTATTTCTTTGTAAGTTTATGAATTCACATTGATTTTTCTAACTTAATATTTTATGGTGTTGTATAGTACTTTTCTTACTATATGAAGTTTCAGCAACCACCAAAGCTTTTAACTATGCCCTGCTGCTGCTGCTGCTGCTGCTAAGTCGCTTCAGTCGTGTCCCACCCTGTGCGATTCCATAGACAGCAGCCCACCAGGCTCTGCCATCCGTGTGATTCTCCAGGCAAGAACATTGGAGTGGGTTGCCATTTCCTTCTCTAATGTATGCAAGTAAAAAGTGAAAGGGAAGTCGCTCAGTCCTGTCTGACTCTTCGCGACCCCATGGACTGCAGCTTACCAGGCTCCTCTGTCCATGGGATTTTCCAGGCAAGAGTACTGGAGTGGGGTGCCATTCTCCATAACTATGCCCTTAGTTCAGTTCAGTCACTCAGTCGTGTCTGAGTCCTTGCTACTCCATGAATTGCAGCATGTCAGGCCTCCCTGTCCATCACCATCTCCCAGAGTTCACTCAGACTCACGTTCATCGAGTCAGTGATGCCATCCAGCCATCTCATCCTCTGTCGTCCCCTTCTCCTCCTGCCCCCAATCCTTCCCAGCATCAGAGTCTTTTCCAATGAGTCAACTCTTCCCATGAGGTGGCCAAAGTACTGGAGTTTCAGCTTTAGCATCATTCCTTCCAAAGAAATCCCAGGGCTGATCGCCTTCAGAATGGACTGGTTGGATCTCCTTGCAGTCCGAGGGACTCTCAAGAGTCTTCTCCAACACCACAGTTCAAAAGCATCAGTTCTTCGGTGCTCAGCCTTCTTCACAGTCCAACTCTCACATCCATACATGACCACAGGAAAAACCATAGCCTTGACTAGTCGGACCTTCATTGGCAAAGTAATGTCTCTGCTTTTGAATATACTATCTAGGTTGGTCATAATATGCCCTACTGCTCTGTAAATCTCAGTTTTCGCTATACCCTTATTTGCAAAATTGGTGTATTCAAAAATCTGTTGAACAACAAAGAAAATAGGCATATTAATGCCTAAACATGATTGATAAACAGTAAACACTCAATGTTGGCTATATCTATAGATACAAAATTCATTACTATTTCCTCTTCCTTGGCAATTTTCTTCCATTGATCCATAGGCTCTGCTGCAAGGCTGTCACATTAGTTCATTTCAGTCTTAATACATAACTATAGTTGTTTGATTTGGAGCTGATACTTTGTGGGACTCTAAGTCAAATTCTCCTTTTCAGGCCTTAATTACTATTTTCTTTTCTCTTGAGAAATAATTGACATTAGTAGATTGTGAATGTTCTCTGTTCACCAAGGTAAATTACTTTAGGATGCCTGAACCTTCTCCTAAAGATAAAAGACACATGTATTTGCCTTGGCTGTGGTTCTGCAGTGATCTAATACAGCTTATGGCAGAAACCCTGTCAGGGGTTTATACCAACCTGCCAATAGACTTCCCTGGTGGCTCAGACAGTAAAGCATCTGCCTACAGTGTGGGAGACCTGGGTTCAGTCCCTGGGTTGCAAAGATCCCCTGGAGAAGGAAATGGCGACCCACTCCAGTACTCTTGCCTGGAAAATCCCATGGATGGAGGAGCCTGGTAGGCTACAGTCCATGGATCCGCAAGGAGTTGGACATGACTGAGTGACTTCACTTTCTTTCTTTGTAAGTTGTTCACAGCTGGTTAAGTCAGCCATGACTGGAAAGGTGGGGCAAATTCTTGGATGATAAAAACTGCCTTGTTTTGAGGAGAGGGCAGCTTCTTGAAGAAGAGGGGATAATTGTGTGTCAAGCAGGCAACCCCAAAGTGTCTAATAGTAGCTTACAAACATGGAATTATTGGTAATCTAGAGCAAGACAGTTCAATAGTATTTTCTGTGAGGATGTGAATTTTGTCTGTACTTTTCCATACAGTAGCCGCTAACCAACTATATGTGGCTTTTCAGTACTTGAAATGTCACTAGCGCAACTGAAGAACTGAAAACATGAAGTTAATTTTATATAATTGCCACATGCGGTTAGCAACTATTGTATTGGATGGCACCATTTTAGAATTGTCAGTGAAACCATACTTATTTATAACTTAAGAGTTTGGAATCAGTCTTGGTTACAAATTTGGCCTTTGCCATTGATTATCTGAGTGAAATTAAGTAAATTATTTTATTTAGCCAAGTTTTCTGTTTTAACAGGAAAGTGGAAATGATAATCCTTATTTTGTATAGGATATGTTGTGCTGTACTCAGTTGCTTCAGTAATGTCTGACTCTTTGCAACCCTGTGGATTGTAGCCCGCCAGGCTCTTTTGTCCATGAAATTCTCCAGGCAAGAATACTGGGTGGGCTGCTATGCCCTTCTCCAGGAGGTATTCCCAACCCAGGGATTGAACCCTTGACTCCTGAAGGATTGCATCAAGACCCAGTGGTTCTTAAATAATATTACAAATAACCATATAAATTTCAAATGCACCAAAGGCTAACAACTTTTTTTTCTCATTAATTCAGAAAATCTTTCATTTCTTCTTCTTCTTTTTTTTTTTTTTAAGATTTTATTTTCAAAGAGAACTTTTAGGTTTACCAAAAAATTAAGAGGAAGATTCAGAGATTTCCTATTTGCCTCCTGCACTACATGTGTGCAGCCTTCTCCAGTTTCAACATCCTCACCAAAGTGATGTGTTTGTTAGATTAAACTCATATTTTACATTAGCATTCACTCTCAATATTGCATATTCTATGGGTTTGGACAAATGTCTGACATCACTATAATACCATACAGACTATTTTTACTACTCTAAAAATACTTTGTGCTTAACTTCAGTTATTAAAATAATACTCTTTTACTCACTCAAATACAATTTTCATTAAGCACTCAGAGTAACAAACTTTATTCCTTACATACACTTTTAATACATTCTTGAATCAAAAGTACAGTCAATCATTACAATGAACATATTGCTATTAACTCATAGTGACTAATTTATTGTGCATTATGGCTGTTCAAGGAAAGAAAGACTTATAGTCCTGGACATAGCTAGTAATAGAATCAATCAATGGGATTCTATTCTGAGCAACCGAAAGGAGAAATCCTTTCTATTACCTTGAAAGTGGAAGTGTTAGCGGTTCAGTCATGTCCCACTCTTTGGGACTTGAAGGACTGTAGCCCACCAGGCTTTTCTGTCCATGGAATTTTCCAGGCTAGAATACTGGAGTGGGTTGCCATTCCCATCTCCAAGGGGTCTTCTTGACTTAGGGATCGAACCTGGGTCCCCTCCTGTTTTAGGCAGATTCTTTACCATCTGAGGGCTATGAGTGTGTGCTCAGTTATGTCTAACTCTTTGGGACCTCTTGGACTCCAGCCTGCCAGGCCTCTCCATCCATGGAATTTTCCAGGCAAGAATACTGGAGTGGATTGCGTTTCCCACTCCAACCTAGGGTATCAAACCCATGACTCCTGTGTCTCCTGCATTAGCAGGCAGGTTCTTTACCACTGAGTCACCTGGGAAGCCCAAGACTGACATTCACAATAATAGCCATTCTTTCTATTGCATAAAGATACCATTCTAGACCCTTTACCTCCATCTTTGCAGTGAGTCTGCATCTCCTGCATTGTAGGTGGATTCTTTAATCCACAGCCACCAGGGAAACCCCTTTGTATAGGATGCTAAGTTGCTTCAGTCATATCTGACTCTGCGATCCCATGGACTATAGTCCTCCAGGATCCTTTGTCCATGAGATTCTCCAGGCAAGATTACTTGGGTGTTGCCATTTTCGTCTCCAAGAGATCTTCCTGACCCAGAGACTGAACCCATGTTTCTTATGTCACCTGCATTGGCAGACAGGTTCTTTACCCTAGCACCACCTGGGGAGCTCCTATAGTATAGCATAGCACAAGTCCAAGCGTGTCTTCATAGCAGTGTCTGTCAGCAAACTATTTGCTGCAGGTTAGACTTGAAAGGTGAGCAATAGAAATTATTATAAAAATTTGACAGAGTAAATTGATATCTTTTGAGTTTAACAAAATTTTGTATGACATTTAAATTTTTCTAGCTATTTGTTTTTGGTATATTTTACAAAATACTAGTCTGCAACAGATTGGAAGCAAAACAAAGTTGGTATATATATGGAATATTACTTAGCCATAAAAGGAACACATTTGAGTTCCTTTCCTCACTGCCAGTGAGGTGGAAAAAACTAGAACCTGTTATACAGAGTGAAGTAAGTCAGAAAGAGAAAAACAAATATTGTATATTAACATATATATATAGAATCTAGAAAAACGGTACTGATGAACCTATTTGCAGGGCAGGAATAGAGACACAGACATAGAGAACAGACTTATGGACACAGCAGGGGAAGCAGAGGGTGGAATGAATTGAGAGAATAACATTGAAACATATATATCACCATATGGAAAAGAGATAGGTAATGAAAAGTTGCTATATAACACTGGAAGCTCAACCTGGCACTCTGTGACGATATAGAAGGATAGGCTGGGGTAGGTCATGGGAGGGAGGTTCAAGAGGGAGGATATACAGGTATACTTAGGATCGTTGTATGGCAGAAACCAACACAACATTGCAAAGCAATTATCCTCCCATTAAAAACAAGTTTAAAGAAAAGCAAAAAAGCTAGATGGTGTTTAAAAATTAGAGACTGATTGATCAAAATGAAGCTGTACATATATCATAAGTGAAAGTAAAAGCCTACAAGGCTCCTCTGTCCATGGGATTCTCCAGGCAAGAATACTGGAGTGAGTCGACATTTCCTATTCCAGGGAATCTTCCTGACCTAGGGATCGAACTTGCATCTCTTATGTCTCGTGCTTTACAAGCAGGTTCTTTACCACTAGCACCACCTGGGAAGTCCAAGAACTAAAAGTAATTGTCCTAAATTGTGTAGGTGTTTGTGTATACATTCAGAAGGATAGTTTAAAAAGTCTAACAAATATTTCAACTGATAGATCACATCCATTAGTATTATGCCTAATCCTTATTTCCAGAGATGAAATATTAAAAATATTTTGCTTTCATGTGTTAACCTTGTATAGAAACCATGATGAGGAGCCTCCTCTAGGAAGAAAAATTACAGTTACAAGTAAGCAGAGTTATTTGAAAGTTAAAATTTGAAATGATCACATAGTCAATTTAAGTAGAGATGTATAAAGTCATGGAAAGAAACAATAGCTTCCAGGCTTATACTTGATAATGATCACATAAAATGTTATAATATATATCCATAGAAAAAAAGTGACAAGGGGATGCATATGTGATCAAGGCATAGCAGTGTTAATCATTCAGAAATTCCAGGAAAAAAGGAATCACGAATGCACAAATTTGTAGTGCAATCCAAGCACTGTGTGCTGGTGAGGCGTGGGCTGGTCCTTCTTAGATCTTGTAAATCTCCATCTGCCTCACAGACAGAAATTTCATTCCTGCCGCACAGAACACAAAGGCTTGCAAAACACAGTGCCACTAAACATTAGAATCAAATAATTGGCTCCACTTATTTTGATTCCATGCTCACCAAGCAGCCTTCTGCTTCTTTGGCGTTGTATGAGATTTATCTACAGAGGGGTGTGCTGTTGAGTAATTCTAGCCCACTCCATCATTAATTTTAGATTAGAATTCTGATTTATCAGCCATTTATCTTTCACTGTCTCAAGTCCACTCCTGCAAAATGGACTGACTCTCAAGAAGCTGACAAAAATAGGTTTCTTTACTTGTCATACTGGGGACCAGTTCATAGACTATGTGAATCCATTGTAGCATTTTCCACTATTAAAGTCTCTTGATTATCAGCCAACATTCTCCAAATGGTAACTCTTTGCATTCCCTGGGCCAAATGTTCATAACAGTCAGGGAAGCATGGTAGGTTGGATTTTAGCAGTAGGGGATCCTCAATAATTATATGATCACTTGACTTAATTTTTCTTCTCTTGATATTGCCCCCAAACAATCCAGATGATATTATTTTAGAAGTATCAAGAGTAGAATGTGAAGATAAGACTTAACTGAGAGTTAAAATTATGAAGTTTGAGGGATGGAAATAAAGAGGGAGTAGGTAGAATAAAGATGACATCCTTTTTTAAAAATTAAAAGAAAAAAATTGGCTGTGAGGCATGTGACATCTAAGTTCCCCCCTCAAGGATCAAACCCCTACCCCCTGCATTGGAAACACAGAGTCTTAATCACGGGATCACCAGGAAGTCTGAAGTATGTTTCACATACTGTTTTTCCTTGCACCAATTTCTCCTGCTTCAATGCTTTCACAATATCCACTTTTTTTTCTATAAATGAGAATGGGAAAATGCTGAGTAGCAAAGACTCTAAGAAGCACCTTAAAATCAGAATTGAAGGAAGAGTACTGGTCAAATTAATAATTGTATCCAGAAAACAGATGACAGGAGAGAGAAATCTCAGAGGCAAATTTACATAGTAAATGAAAATTGTATTATTTTATTAAGGTAATAATGCACTGATTTTTACACATGGTTAGAGAAGGCAATGGCACCCCACTCCAGTACTCTTGCCTGGAAAATCCCATGGACAGAGGAGCCTGGTGGGCTGCAGTCCATGGGGTTGCTGAGAGTCGGCACGACTGAGCGACTTCACTTTCCCTTTTCACTTTCATTCATTGGAGAAGGAAATGGCAACCCACTCCAGTATTCTTGCCTTGAGAATCCCAGGGACAGGGGAGCCTGGTAGGCTGCCATCTATGGGGACATACAGAGTCGGACACGACTGAAGCGACTTAGCAGTAGCAGGGATTAGGAGCTCTTAGTAAATCACAACTTTTGTTAGCACATAGACTTTAAAGGAAATGAAGGAAATAGCAGACTGAGCAAAAGATATAGGTAACAACAAAATTTACACTAGATTTCATAAATGCAAGTGGTACAAATATCTAATATCTATTGTATAATAATAGAATGCCTACCATATTCACTAAATTGAATGTAGAAGTATAAAAAGCAATTTTCAGAAACATCACATATGCCTAAGTGTAGGTTGTAGAAATTGATGAATGTTTATGATATGCTAATTCTAAACAGCAAAAGCTAGTTTAGGTGACAGATGATATTGAAACCAAACTTTGCAATATGGATGACAGAAAAGAACTTTATTCCAGGTAATGATTTCCAATCTATACACCATGAGGTGGTAAGATTTTATGATTCCACCTAAGACAATGGCAACTCACTCCAGTACTCTTGCCTGGAAAATCCCAGGGACAGAGGAGCCTGGTAGGCTGCAGTCCATGGGGTCGCACAGAGTCGGACACGACTGAAGCAACTTAGCAGCAGAGGCATGCAGTTATAAGCATAATGTAGATGGATCCTAAACTACATATCATGTGTAATTCATAAATGAGATTGTGCTTACATAAAGAAATTATCCTCTTAACTGTAGAATTAATGGACTTTTAGATGTGCATATGACACCACCCTTATGGCAGAAAGTGAAGAGGAACTAAAAGCCTCTTGATGAAAGTGAAAGAGGAGAGTGAAAAAGTTGGCTTAAAGCTCAACATTCAGAAAACTAAGATCATGGCATCTGGTCCCATCACTTCATGGAAAATAGATGGAGAAACAGTGGAAACAGTTTCAGACTTTATTTTGGGGGCTCCAAAGAGTTGGACATGACTGAGTGAGTTCACTTTCACTTTTCACTTTCCTGCACTGGAGAAGGAAATGGCAACCCACTCCAGTGTTCTTGCCTGGAGAATCTCAGGGACGGGAGAGCCTGGTGAGCTACTGTCTATGGGGTCACACAGAGTCAGACAAGACTGAAGTGACTTAGCATAGCATAGCACTGGTTACAAGTCAGGGTTCTTATTAAAAGCAAATTATAGCATGGGGAAACAGTGTCAGACTTTATTTTGGGGGGCTCCAAAATCACTGCAGATGGTGACTGCAGCCATAAAATTAAAAGACTTTTACTCCTTGGAAGAAAAGTTATAACCAACTTAGATAGCATATTCAAAAGCAGAGACATTACTTTGCTGACTAAGGTCCGTCTAGACAAGGCTATGGTTTTTTCAGGGGTCTTGTATGGATGTGAGAGTTGGACTGTGAAGAAAGCTGAGCACCGAAGAATTGATGCTTTTGAACTGTGGTGTTGGAGAAGACTCTCGAGAGTCCTTTGGACTGCAAGGAGATCCAACTAGTCCATTCTAAAGGAGATCAGCCCTGGGATTTCTTTGGAAGGAATGATGCTGTAGCTGAAACTCCAGTACTTTGGCCACCTCATGTGAAGAGTTGACTCATTGGAAAAGACTCTGATGCTGGGAAGGACTGGGGGCAGGAGGAGAAGGGGACGACAGAGGATGAGATGGCTTGATGGCATCACTGACTCGATGGACATGAGTTTGCGTGAACTCCAAGAGTTGGTGATGGACAGGGAGGCCTGGCGTGCTGAGATTCATGGGGTTGCAAAGAGTCGGACACGACTGAGCGACTGAACTGAACTGAACTGATAGCACGCCTTGAAGTGAAAATGAAAGTGAGAGTTGCTCAGTCGTGTTCAACTCTTTGAGACCCTATGGAGTATACAGTCCATGGAATTCTCCAGGCCAGAAGAATGTTAAATAAACCAGTCCATCATTCATTAATTAACTAATTCCTATTGCAAGTATTTTTTCTCTATTGCAAGTATTTATTGAGGGTTCATTAATGCCAGGCTGTGGATATTAGGGTGAGCACAACATAGTCTGTACTTAGGAGCTTACATTCTATGGGAGACACAAAGCAGTAAGTCAGCAATGACACTGTGGTGTGACTAGATGTAAGTGGTGACGATAGAATTCAAAGTGCTGGAATTATTGATTGGCCAAAAAGTTTGTTTGAGTTTTCTGTACCATCTGACGGAAAACCCAAACAAACTTTTTGGCCAACTCAACACACAGAAGAACCTAACCCAGACACAAAGTTTCCCCATACATATTGATAATTAATTTGAGACTTAATGACAAGAGGATGAGGGTGGGGCTGAGTCTCCTCTGAGAGAAAATAGTGTGGACTAAGTCTTGGATATCTTTTTGCAGAAAATTTTTCAACATGACCAAACTGTTGAGTACAAGCTGGAAATGGTACAATTAGAGAGATAAACAGGGTCAGTGGACCTATGAAGGTGTTTGTAATCCTTTTTCTGTTCTTTGGACTTTATCTAGAGGGCTATTAGAGATTTTTAAAATATTTACTGCAAACATTTGAGACACACAAGGAAGCATAGTAATATAAAAGTCTTCATTTGCACCATTTATGTATTATGAAACATAAATACTCTTAGAGAAAAACCCCAAAAGCAAAATTTAAAAATATACTCAATATAAACATTCATATGATAGGATTTCCTCCTGTGTCTGCAACAGATGATGTTTCCTTCTTCATACTCCATAGAAACTACTATCTCAAATTTAGTGTTATTATTCTTACACATATGGTTTCATACTTAAGCTATATATGTAACTCTCAACTACATAAACAAATGGTTGAGTGATAAATTGACAATGATCACATAAAATGTTATAATATGTATCCACAGAAAAAAGTGATAAGGGGATGCATATGAGATCAGGGGATAGCAGTGTTAATCATTCAGACGTTCCAGATAAAATATAGTTAAGCATATAAAATACAGTTAACAGACAAAATATAGTTAAGCTTAAATTTTAGATTTAGAAAATGTTTTTTAGTATAAGTATGTCCAAAATATTGACTGACTATTTTTAATACTTGCAACATTGTCCCATGCAATATTTGGGACATACTTATAGTAAAATTGTTTATCTGAAATTCAAATGCAACTAGGTGGTGAAGTCGGCTCAGTCATGTCTGACTCTTTGCGCCCCTGTGGACTGTAACCTACTAGGCTTCTCTGTCCATGGGATTCTCCAGGCAAGAATACTGGAGTGAATTGCCATTTCCTTCTCCAGGGGATCTTCCCGACCCAGGGATCGAACCTAGGTCTCCCGCATTGGAGGCAGACACTTTAACCTCTGAGTGTAATTTTATTTGATAAGTCTGTTAATCCAAGGGGTGAGTAAATGTGGGGTTCTGCATATGTATGCATGCAACAGTAGGAACTGCGAACTAGAGACAAAAGAGTCTGGGGACAGTTCAAGTGAAAATGGCTTGGACCTAAGTTGGCCAGTGTAAAATGGAGAGAAATAGTTCAATTTTAGAGCTATATGGGAGAAAAAAAAGTCAAGATTTGGTGACTGGTTGAATGTGTGAGTAAAGGAGAGAGAGGAGTTAAGGATAATAAAAGGTTTGGCTATTGGTATTGCTGACAGAGATAAGCTCTAATTTGGACTTGCTGAGTTAGACGTTGTTTTGAGGAATATTTAGGCTAATTGATACAGCTTGTACTTGGATGTATCTTGGGGAAATTAAGTAATGTAAAATAAAGCAGATCTAAAAAACTATGCACACAAGTACATTCCCCCTAATCTGTCTATTCCATTTAATACCTTACATATACACCTATTGTGTACACCAAGAAAGTAGAGAAAACAACTAGACCATTCAGGTGTGACATAAATCAAATCCCTTATGACTATACAGTGGAAGTGAGAAACAGACTCAAGGGCCTAGTCGGATAGACAGAGTGCCTGATGAGCTATGGACGGAGGTTCGTGACATTGTACAGGAGATAGGAATCAAGACCATTCCCGAGAAAAAGAAACGCAAAGAAGCAAAATGACTGTCTGAGGAGGCCTTACAAGTACCTGTGAAAATAAGAGAAGTGAAAAGCAAAGGAGAAAAGGAAAGATATAAGCATCTGAATGCAGAGTTCCAAAGAATAGCAAGGAGAGATAAAATAGCCTTCCTCAGTGACCAGTGCAGAGAAATAGAGGAAAACAATAGAATGGGAAAAACTAGAGATCTCTTCAAGAAAATTAGTGTTACCAAGGGAACATTTCATGCAAAGATGGGCTCTATAAAGGACAGAAACGTTATGGACCTAACGGAAGCAGAAGATATTAAGAAGAGGTGGCAGGAATACACAGAAGAACCATATAAAAAAGATCTTCATGACCCAGATAATTACGATGGTGTGATCATTCACTTAGAGCCAGACATCCTGGAATAAGAAGTCATGTGGGCCTTAGGTAGCGTCACTATGAACAAAGCTAGTGGAGGTGATGGAATTCCATTTGATCTATTTCAAATCCTGAAAGATGATGCTGTGAAAGTGCTGCACCCAATATGCCAGCAAATTTGGAAAACTCAGCAGTGGCCACAGGACTGGAAAAGGTCAATTCTCATTCCAATCCCAAAGAAAGGCAATGCGAAGGGCAATGCCAAAGAATGCTCAGACTACTGCACAATTGCATTCATCTCACATGCTAGCAAAGTAATGCTCAAAATTCTCCAAGCCAGGCTTCAGCAGTACGTGAACCATGAACTTCCAGATGTTCAAGCTGGATTTAAAAAGGCAGAAGAACCAGAGATCAAATTGCCAACATTGGCTGGATTATCGTAAAAGTAAGAGAGTTCCAGAAAAACATCTATTTCTGCTTTATTGACTACGCTAAAGCCTTTGACTGTGTGGATCACAATAAACTGTGGAAAATTCTGAAAGAGATGGGAATACCAGGCCCCCTGACCTGCCTCTTGAGAAACCTGTACGCAGATCAGGAAGCAACAGTTAGAACTGGACATGGAACAACAGACTGGTTTCAAGTAGGAAAAAGAGTACGTCAAGGCTGTATATTGTTACCCTGCTTGTTTAACTTATATGCAGAGTATGTCACGAGAGTGACAGAGTATGCTGGGCTGGAGGAAGCACAAGCTGGAATCAAGATTGCCAGGAGAAATATCAATAACCTCAGATATGCAGATGACACCACCCTTATGATAGAAAGTGAATAAAAACTAAAGAGCCTCTTGATGAAAGTGAAAGCAGAGAGTGAAAAAGTTGGCTTAAAGCTCTACATTCATAAAACTGAGATCATGGCATCTGGTCCCATCACTTCATGGGAAATAGATGGGGAAACAGTGGAAACAGTGTCTGATTTTATTTTTTGGGCTCCAAAATCACTGCAGATGGTGATTGCAGCATGAAATTAAAGATGCTTACTCCTTGGAAGGAAAGTTATTACCAACCTAGAGAGCATATTTGGAGAAGGCAATGGCACCCCAGTCCAATACTTTTGCCTGGAAAATCCCATGGATGGAAGAGCCTGGTAGACTGTAGTCTATGGGACAGCTAGAGTCGGACACGACTGAGCAACTTCATTTGCATGCATTGGAGAAGGAAATGGCAACCCACTCCAGTGTTCTTGCCTGGAGAATCCCAGGGACGAGGACGCCTGGTGGGGGTTGCACAGAGTTGGACATGACTAAAGCAACTTAGCAGCAGCAGCAGCAGCAGACAGCATATTAAAAAGCAGAGACATTACTTTGTCAACAAAGGTCCATCTAGTCAAGACTATGGTTTTTCCAGTGGTCATGTATGGATGAGAGTTGGACTATAAAGAAAGCTGAGTGCTGAAGAATTGATGCTTTTGAACTGTGGTGTTGGAGAAGACTCTTGAGAGTCCCCTGGACTGCAAGGAGATCCCACCAGTCTATCCTAAAGGAGATCAGTCCTGGGTGTTCATTGGTAGGACTGATTTTGAAGCTGCAACTCCCAATACTTTGGCCACCTCATGCGAAGAGCTGACTCATTTGAAGATACTCTGCTGCTGGGAAAGATTGAGAGCAAGAGGAGAAGGGGACCACAGAGCATGAGATGGCTGGATGGCATCACCAACTCCAGTGGACATGGGTTTGGGTGGACTCCGGGAGTTGATGATGGACAGGGAGGCCTGGCATGCTGTGGTTTATGGGGTCGCAAAGAGTCGGAACTACTAAGCAACTGAACTGAATTGAATTTCTTTTACTAAAATTCCTATTCATATCCTTGTTTTATCTCTTGTTCCAAGCCCACACTGGTGATCTAAAAATAATATGTTTACATATGTTGCACTTTATCTTCTCCATTTCATTTCATATTGACTTGTCCTCTCATTCAGGTCTTGGCATCTTTCCTCCCTGCCCCTCCCTGCCCCTCCTCTCTGAATAAAAAGTCTGTGTGTTTTACCTGTCTCAGAGGATTTGCGTCCTTCAGGAACTTCCACAGCTATTGGCTCTGGTTTCCTTGGCAACTCTTGCCTCTCTTATTTTTTTCTGATTACTAAGATTTCTGATTTCTAAGAGAAATCTGACTAAATCACTGATAAGCACTGACCATAAGTAGTAGAAGGAATTAAAGTGCTCAGCACGGTCTCTGAGAAAAGGAGTGGGCAAATTTAGAGGAAATAAAAATACTGAGACCCAAAGGGATGGATGTAAAATGTGTGAAAGTATTGATTTACAAGGTTTGTTATTTTTATTGTGAGTGCGCTGTTTGGAGTGTTGTTGGGGCTGATCAAGACAATAACCTTAAGAGCTAAGCAGCTATACCATCTAACCAAGCAAAATTCTCCTAGGCCTAGGTAAACCAACAAGGAGTGTAGGAAATCATATTCTAGGTTATTGTGGAAGTACAGAATACAAACCTCGAGAGGTGAAAATAAAGATGTAGATGAAATTTGCTCTAATGTTTACATTAGAAACATATTAGTATACAATGTAAAGAGGATTGCGAAAGAGTTGCAATGGTCAATCTTAATTTTAGGTTTGTTGAAGTGTTAATAAAATATAGCAGTGAGGTTTTGTTATTTTATACAGTATATTCTATATTCATACTCTGATAGCACTGCTTTTATTAAATAAAGATACCAGGATGGAGATTAGATGTTTGTCTAAAGCTAATACGGATAAATAATTTCCCCCTAAAACTCAGAAATAAAAGTGTGGTTCACCTTAGAATCACACTTAATCCTCCAGTTGTTGTTGAGTGTTGGTGAACAATAAGCTATTTAATAAAATTTTCATTAGAAAAAGTTGGGACATCCAATTGTCAGAAGGTACTTCCTCCTTCTAGTCAAAGCAAATTTATCATCATCTAGATTCTTAGCCATACCGTGAGGGAAATTAAGAAGTGCTAGTCTGTAAAACTAGAGTAAATCTAGTTTATTCAATACTTAAGTTATATAATAGAGTTGTTGGGTCGAATGCTGTCTCTGCAACATCTGAATAAAATGTAAATCTGTTGTTTGATGGTGAAGTTATTTTCATTATTTATTGCTATAATTGATAATCAATATATTTCATCATATTTAGTCTTGACACTGTGATAAGAACCCAGTCACTCCACCCCCACCCTCCCACCCCCGCTCCACACACACACACACACACACACACACACACACTCGATTCCACCAACTGGAAAATCCCACTTTAAGTCCTTGGATCTAGTACTTTTCCAGACTGAGCTTGCATTTGTCTCCCTGTCACCTTTCCTAACTCATTCTCAAAATAGTTTTGCCGGTTGGGGTGCTTGCCCAGACCCCACCTCCCCCTATCTGTTCAGAGATGAAATCTGATTCGGCAAAATTGATCAGGGTAATCTCACTGGCCACAGGGCTTTGTTAGGGGCATACAGGCCTGAGTCAATCAACACTCCCAGACATGAAGACTGGACAGGGTCATCTAATGAATGCCGAGCCCCAGAGTTGTGTGGGCTTGGGCCTTCCTTCCAGACCGGAAGGAGGAGGCGGGAGTCGAGTGTTACTGCTAATAGCCGTCTTGGGTCCTTGAGGAAGCTGGCCTTCTGAGGACGTTCCTAACAGGGAGAAGGTGCCCTGAGTCACGGAGAAACTGACATGCAATTTGGAAGAGCATCTCTTGAAGACCTAGCTCTGTACCTTTTTGTTATGTTAGTCAGTAAATCCCTTTAAGACCGTTTCAGTTCAATTTACTGTTATTTGGTTAAAACAACAACAAATTGATATTTATTTACTTTTGGGCCTTACATAAGAAACCAAGAAACTAGTAGTCAACTGAAGTGTAGTCAGGTTGGGATTATTTAATAAGTTTATTTAGCCTCTCATCACTTAGTTCTCTTGGTACATTTTATATACTTTGGGGTTTTACATTCTGGCTGATTGATTCAACAACTGTTCATTATTAATATTAAGCATTCAATATGTCACTATCTGTCAGGCACTGCATACAAGAGTGATAAACAGTTTCAGTACTGAGAAAGGTCAAAGGATTAGTTGAAGATGTGGGCAAGAATATCAAGGAGGCATGGAAAGTTAAAATGGGAAATCAGAAATAAAGCAAAGAAGGGACAGCTATTCAGAGTGGTGTGGTGTTGAGAGAGGAGAAAAGAGGGAAGGGTGGGTATCATTAGAAGCTCCAAGAAGGAGTTACTGACTTCTGTTTGTGCCCTGGACCTCTTTGGCAGTATGGTGAAGCCTAGGCAACCATTTTCAGAACAATGTTTTTACGTGTGTAAAAATACTTCGGATTAAGAAGGAAATTTAGAGTAATATCTATCAAAATATTTTTTTAAATGTATGATATATATGTGCTTCTTTATTAACTCATAGACAAACAATTATCAGTGGGCATAAATATTAACCTAGTTTTGAGGTAATGATGAATGTAATGATATTTTGAATTATCTGCAGCAGCTGTAATGTGATACAAAAACATCTCTGGTTTCTTTTGCTTGCAAAGGCACAGGTACCTCTAGTAGTGTTGTGGTTTGTGGCAGACACTCATAAAAGAAGGATGTGCTGAATTTTATGTAGTGGTTTCATTCAATAGAATTTCCTGGACCCCTGAACTCTATGCCAACTTAAAAAAAAAAAAAACACAAACCCTTGTGTCAAGAAGAGATATAATTTGAACTAATTCTTTACAGACTGAATAAGGTATTTAGGTAAGTGAAATAGAAATGAATTCAGGATATGTGGAAGAGCATATTCAAAGGCATGGAGGCATAAGAGCAGATAAGGACTGTCAACAGGTTGCTTTGGTTAGAGTGAAGAATCACTTTGGCATAGTGGGAGGAGGTTAAGCTGGAAAAATTGGTAAAATCTCCTATCTTTGGGATATACTGGTTGGGATACTGGGATACTGGGTACATTATAGCGTTAAGTGATTCTGACTTTAATGTATTTGAAATCCTTTGCAAACTCTCTACTGCCTAGCATATATAGTCCAAGTTTCATATAGTTGCTCCTTGTAATCAAGTCTCAGCTTTCCTTTCTAGTGTCATTTATTTATCACTTTTCCTGACATATTATGCTCCAATGATTCTCAAATATCATTCTATATTTACACATACTATTATCTTTATCTCTATTCAGCATTTGAATCATCACTTCCTATGCCTCAGTTGTCTCATCTGTAAAACAGGGACAGAAAGTACCTCATAGAATTGTGGTGGGGATTAAATAAAATGGTTATTTAACAATGCCTAACATGTTAAGCTCTCAGTAAATGATAGCTATTATATTATTGTAACTTTTATTATTACCTATAATATTTTTTCCTCTTGCCCAGTTGGGGAACTCCTATACATTCTTTAAAACCCGGTCTGGACATTACCTCCTCCAGAAAGATTTTCTGATCATGCAAGTTTAATTTCCTCCAGATAGAATTAATAACTTCTATCAATTCAGTTCAGTTCAGTCGCTCAGTCGTGTCTGACTCTGCGAGCCCATGGACTGCAGCACACCAAGCCTCCCTGTCCATCATCCAGAGTTTATTCAAACTCAGTGACTACTGAGTCGGTGATGTCATCCAGCCATCTCATCCTCTGTCGTCCCCTTCTTCTCCCGCCTTCAGTCTTTCCCAGCATCAGGGTCTTTGCAAATGAGTCAACTCTTTGAATCAGGTGGCCAAAGTATTGGAGTTTCAGCTTCAACATCAGTCCTTCCAATGACTATTCAGGATTGATTTCCTTTAGGTTGGACTGGTTGGATCTGCCTTCAGTCCAAGGTACTCTCTTCTCCAACACCACAGTTCAAAAACATCAATTCTTCTGCACTCAGCTTTCTTTATAGTACAACTCTCACATCCATATATGACTACTGGAAAAACCGTAGCCTTGACTAGATGGACATTATCTCATATAATTTTGATTCTTGTGTTTTACATACTGGATTATGTAGGAGTTACTTTTGGTGGGGTTGGGGGTGTTATGGAGGTAGTGATAAAGTTGGTTTAAGTTGAGAGAAGCAGCTGTCAGGGTAAATGGGGCCTTGGAGAGATAAACAAAGTAAAATCTTTAGGACATTGCTAAATCCTCTCCCCTCCAGTTCCCCACAGCTTTAGTTATTTTGTCAAAGTGAGATTTATTTATGTCTTTTAGAATTTGACACTAGGTCAAGGTTGGCCATGAATTAGTCCAGTGATATTTCAATTACACTAGTATTGTTTGTCATCAAGGCGCATTCTTCATGCTTTAACTCTGACGCTTGCACGAAATTCATTCATCCAACAAATATTTGAGCGACCTACCTTCTCTGTCTTGGAGAAGGAAATGGCAACCCACTCCAGTGTTCTTGCCTGGATAATCCCAGGGACGGGGAGCCTGGTGGGCTGCCGTCTATGGGGTCGCACGGAGTTGGACCCTCTCTGTATGCTGAATAGCCTGTTTTCCAAGGTCAGTTTCTAAACTTTTGTGGTGATTTAACATTTCAGCAATAAAATTTGCACCCCCCCCTTTTTTTCCCGTTTATCTCAACTCTTTGCATCCACTTCATTCGCAGTTATATCTTGTGCTAAAGTGCTTGACTATTTTTCCTCCCCTAATGACACATACACACACGAACACAATGTATGGCACGAAGTAGATGCTTAACAAATGCTTATTGAATGAGTGTCTAGTGCATTTTAGTGACATCATATCCTGTGTGCCTTAGGGTCGGTCTGCACTCATCTCCGGGAAGCCTGGAGGTCGCAGGGTTTAAGTCACTGTTTATAAGGTGCATCGAATATCTCAAAGGCAGGCTCAGGTTGCAGACTTCCCACAAGAAGCGCAGCCATCGGTAATGCTGGATCTCCTTTTTTCGTTCAGACACTCCAGCTGGAGGCCGAAACCCGCTGCCTCGTAGGCGCCGGCGTCCCGCAACTCTGGGAATAGAACGTGCGAGGGCGGGAGCAGGCAGCTCACTTATCGCGGTGTTTCCTCTCTCTCCTCCCTCCCGGGGAGCTCTCGCGAGAGAAGCCAGGGAAGATGGCCGTGCCCTGTTTTTCGGATTGAGGCAGTGGCGGCGGTGGCGGCGGTGGGGACGGGAATCCTAGTGTCGTGGGCACTTGAGCTGTAGCTCCCCCAAGCGAGCGCGCGTCCCTTCGTGCCTAGGCGAGAGCCGGCTCTTCTTCCTCTAGGAGATGCGTTTGTCCCGGGCTCGGGGGCGCTCTGGGAGTTCATGCTGCGCTGGAGTATCCTGGCCACCGCTCTAATCGCCTTGTGCCGCCGCAGCGCCAGCTTCGTCGCCAGCGGTGAGCCTCCTGGATTCCCTCTCTGCCCGTGGCGGCGATGACCGGGGAGAAGATCCGCTCATTGCGGAGGGACCACAAGCCCAGCAAAGAAGAGGGGGACCTGCTGGAACCTGGGGATGAGGAAGCGGCGGCTGCCCTCGGCGGCACCTTTACAGGAGGCAGGCTTGGCACGGGCGGCAGCGGCAAGAGCGGTAGAGCCTGTCATAAGATCTTCAGTAACCATCACCACCGGCTACAGCTGAAGACAGCCCCGGCCTCCTCCAACCCCCCGGCCCCCGGCCCTGCCGCTGCACAATTCCTCCGCGACTCCCATCTCCCAGTCCCCGGCGCTTTTAGCGGGCACCAGCCCCATTGCTGTCGTCGCAGGTGGAGGCGGTTGCCCTGCACACTATCCGGTGCACGAGTGCGTCTTCAAGGGGGATGTGAGGAGACTGTCCTCTCTCATCCGCACGCACAATATCGGGCAGAAAGATAATCACGGTGAGGAGTGCTCGCCCCGTCCACCTTTCCTTCCTAGAGCCTGCGCCTCCTCAGGCCTCTCAAATCCTAGGTTTCTATACATCCGAGGCTTCTATCGGACTCTTCTTTCCTCTCCTTTGCCCATCGTCCAGGCCAAATGCCCGTAAATCATGTAATAGCATGCCAGTGGTCTGGGGATTGGTTCTTGTGGGTGCAAAGGAATGTTTCTTCCTTGCCTTCTTCAAACTATTAAAAGCTGTTTTATCTTTGAGTCAGGGCTTTAGTTGATTCTTGACAATAAGAAATTTTAGACTGCCTCTCATCAAGCCTGGTCGTCATCCTTGTTTATTGAATTGTATCTTCTTTTTCTGGCCCCCTCTCCACCCTTGGGATCTTGAATTTTGAACATATAAATTGTCCTCCTCCCTTTATTGTCCAGGTACAGAACCCAACCTGGCTGCAACTGGTTATGATTTCTACAGGCCATTAGGCTGTCTCTTTTCCTTCTGGTTTTGGGAAGCTTAGTTTGATACAAAGTGTTTACACTTTTGCAAGTGTTTCGATTTCTGAAAGCAACAGTACCAATTTGTTGGCATTTGATACCTAGAGCAAGTAGTGACTTCCAAGTGGCTAAGATTTTGTTGAAGCAGAGCTTAGAGTTTTACACTTACTTCACACAGGTAATTGCTGATAGTAATTAAAACATTACTTGATGACCTGTGATAAAATAGTACTATGACTTTTCATAGTAACTTCCTCATATCCTGCATAACAACATGTAGTGTCATTTGCTATTCAAGGACTGTATTTCTAGTTTTTGCTTTAACTTATTAGCTGATTTTTTTCCGTTTCTTCTAAAAACATAATGTGATTGAGTTGACTGTGATAATGTGATTATCAGTTGACTCTCATAATATGATTGACTTTATTTTACTGTGATTTGCGCCACAGTAAAATAAAGCTAATGTAAACACTGATATTTTCAGCATTTAATAAATAGGCCATTTTAAACTGGGTACTTGGCAAATATTGTTAATAGTTCACTTTTAACCGAACATGAGAATTGTATACATTCAATTAGAACACACTCAATTCTGTGCTAAAAATAGTATAACACATTAATGAAATACATGCCTGTTGAATAAGCTTCCTGAATTCCATTGGACTCTAGGCTTCTTATCTACAATTAGGGCAAAAACTGAGGTTAAAAAAAAAGTAAGATTTCCACTGTTTGTATAATTCTCTGACAACTGCATTTGTATTCTGAATTTACAATATTGTAATATTACTGTCATTTATTAAAAATCAACCCCCCAAAATGTTCCTAAAAGTTGCACCCAGGTTTCATTCTTTACTATTGTTGCAACAGCATCATATTGTTTGTTGATAGTAATTATATTTTAACTGTTTGAGAAATGGTTTTTAGTGGGAGATCTAGTGTAGCTTTGAATGTTTAGAATGTTTTTCAGACTTGATCTTCATAGTAGCTATATAAAAGGTTTATCTTATGGCCATTGCTTTAAAAATATTGCCATTTAAGGGTTCCACTACAAATATACCTGAAAAAAGTTGAAACTTTGTTTTTCAGGGATGATTCCCTTTGAAAGAAGTGAGAGGTGACTATGATTGATTAAGTATGATAGTATGATGTTAGAGCTGATTTTTTTGATTGATCACAGAAGGTACTGAATTGCAGGATTATTGAGCTTGCATGTCTGTCATCTAGCAGATGAGAGCTGGTTTGCTAAAGTACAAATTCTGCTCAAAGTAATTAGAATCCTAAATACCTTTAAACTCTTTTCCATAGCCTATTGAAATTCTTTTTAAAAATCATTTTGATATACTAAATGCTTGCACTGTACTTAGCTGCCCTTTGTTGATTTTTTTAAAAATTGAAGTTTAGTTGACAAAGTGTTTCAGGTATACAGCAGAGTGATTCAGTTATATATATATATATATATATATATGCACACATGTATTTTAGATTTTTTTCAGATTCCTTCCTGTTTTAGATTATTACAAGATATTGAATATAGTTCCCTGTGCTATACACTTCAGTTTAGTTCAGTCGTGTCTGACTCTGCGACCCCGTGGACTGTAGCATGCCAGGCTTCCCTGTCCATCACCAACTCGTGGAGCTTGCTCACACTCAATGTCCATCGAGTTGGTGATGCCATCCAACCATCTTATCCTCTGTCATCCCTTTCTCCTGCCTTCAGTCTTTCCCAGCATCAGGGGAAAGTGCTATACAGTAGGTTCTTGTTATCTGTTTCATATGCAGTAGTGTGCATCTGTTTATCCCAGTTTTTACCCCCCGCTTCCCCTTTGGTAATCACACATTGTTTTTATGTCTGTGAGTCTATTTCTATTTTGTCAGTAAGTTCATTTGTATCACTTTTTATTTATTTGAATTCATCAATTTTTGGCTGCACTGGGTCTTCATTGCTGTGCCTAGGCTTCTCATTGTAGTGGCTTCTTTTGTTATGGAGTACAGGCTGTAGAGCACTGGCTCAATAGTTGTGGTACACAAGCTTAGTTGCCCTGAGGAATGTAGAATCTTCCTGGACCCAGGGGTCGAGTCCATGTTCCCTGCACTGGCAGGTGGATTTTTAGTCGCTGGAGCGCCAGGGAGGTGCATATCACTTTTTTAGATTCCCCATACAAGTGCTGTCTTAAGATACTTGTCTTTCTCTGACTTACTTCACTTAGACTGATAATCTCTAGGGTCATCTATGTTGCTGCAAATGGCATTATTTCAGTCTTTTTATGGCTTAGTAATATTCCATTGTCTTTATATGCCATGCCACATCTTCTTTATTCATTTATCTATCCATGGACATTTAAATTATTTCCATGTCTTGGTTATTGTAAATCATGCTGCTGTGAACTTTGGGATGCATTTATCTTCAAATTAGTTTTTGTCTTTTCTAGATATATGCCCGGGAGTGGGATTGTTGGATCCTCTGTTAACTCTAGTTTTTAAAGACCCTTCATACGGTTCTCCTTAATGGCTGCACCAATTTACATTCCTACCAACAGTAACACTGTTGACATTTTTCATTAATATAACCAGTGTTTCACATACTGGTGGAAACTGTAATTGTTGTTTTCTGCAGTATATGGATACATTCTCATCTCCTACAGTGAAGATTCCTAGAAAGAGTAGCTTCTGTTTAACGTTGTTCTTGTTTAGTTACTAAGTCATGTCCAACTCTTTGTGACCCCATGGACTGTAAACCACCAGGCTCCTCTGTCCATTTGATTTTCCAGGCAAGAATACTAGAGTGGGTTGCCATTTCCTTCTCCAGGGGATCTGTCCAACCCAGGGATCAAACCTGTGTTCCTTGATCCACACACAGGTGGATTTTTTTGTCACTGAGCCTCCTGGGAAGCCCATTTCTGTTTAATATGCTACTTCATCAATCTTTTTGCTTATAGCTGCATAATTTTCCTAGTATGTTTACATTACTTTTACTCTTAAGAGTTTACTAACCTGGATATTTCATTAATTTTTGGGGGAATATTTTCCCTTTCAAATTACAGAAGATAAAGGCATTTTAAGTTGCCCAACAAAAACAAGCTATGTATTATATTTGGATTGTTAAAACATGATAAATGCATAGCAGAAGCATCTACTCATTCAGGTGAATAGCAGAGCCATACAATTAAACCACGTCATAGGACATAGTTGTACGTTCACTTGACATTCCTTCCATAATATAATGATGATGATGATCATGATCATAGTTTCTTGAACATGTCAGCACTATGCTAAGTGTTTACATACATTATCACCATTTAATTCTTACAATAACCCTGCAAAGCAGATAGTTTTATTCTTGTTTTAAAGGAGGAAACTGAATCCTCGAGGCACAAGGAAACTTTGCCAAAGTTGCATACTTAGAAAAAGGGGAACTGAACTAACAGTGAGGGCTTCAAAGCCCATGATCAACCTCTGTAAATTTTCTGTTAATCAGGACCCACTAATTTGCAAAAAAGTCAGTTTTAATAATGTGTATGTGGCATTTTATGGCAAAGTTATTTGATATATATTTTCTCATTTAGTACCTATAGAAAGATAATGCTATTAAACAGCTCTCCGAGATTTCCTGTACAGCCCAGATCTCTCACTATTGTTTGTTATTTTTCTTTTCATGTAGTGGCACAGATAAATGCACTGCCTTGTCCACATTGATAGCCCTTTAGATACTTGACAAGCAAGAGCTATCATGTTCTTCCTGTCTTCAAGTTAAGCATTCCTAACTTCTGTATCCATTCTACATAGGACATGATTTACAAAGTGCTAAGACTGGTCCCTGAAACATAGTGAATACTATAAAACTGTATTAAATAAGTAAATGAAGATCTTACTCATCTTTTAGTGACACTCTAGTTGCTTAGTCTTTCCTTTGAGGATGGAAAGAACCAGCCTTGTTTTGAAGTTATAGTAGCCTCATAAACAAAGACAAAGAGGTTATATTTTATTGCTCTAAGTGATATACATTTAGTAATGTGCATTACTAAAGAGCACACATTAAATAATACAGTGAAATAATATGTGGATTTTTAAAAATGTTTTTTATTCTCAAATGGTTGTCTTCCTATTCTAATCTCTTCTTGTGCTTTTTTTTAAACCTCAAAACAGAACTTTACATTTATTAATATTTATCTTGTTAGTCTTGATCCTTTATTCTATCTACCTTGAAAGCTTATTGAATTCTACAGATAGTAGATAGTGCATGGTCATCTGTGTCTGACTTTTTGTGACCCCATGGACTGTAGCCCTCCAGGCTCCTCTGGCCACGGAATTTTCTAGGGAAGAATACTGGAGTGGGTTTTCATTTCTTACTTCAGGGGATCTTTTCAACCCAGGGATTGAACCTGCATCTGTTGCCTCTCCTGCATTGACAGGCAGATTTACCACTGTGACACCCCCTTATTGGATCCTGATTTGGTCACTGTTTAGCTCACTATTCATTAGCTCTTTCAGTTTTAGTGATCTTGGAACTGAAACACCTCCTTTGGGGTGTGTGTATGTGTGCATTTATAAGTTATTGTCAAATTGAATAGGGGCAGGGATAGAGCTTTTTTTGTGTGTGGAAAAATGTTAGTTTGAATTGCTTTTTCTGAGCCATCAGTTATACTGGGGAATATTGTATTTGGATCCAAATATATTGCTTGAAATATAGTTAAATACAGTAACAATCATAATATCATCTATATACTGTGTTCAGAAATGGCAATGATTTTGACTCATGGTATATTTAGTAACAGTTTTGTTTGAATGGGGAAAAAGATACATTAAACATACAAAAATTGGTTCAACTCTATGTCATTAGTGTATCTTTAGCTTTATACTACTTTTTTTTTAAGTATAGGATTAAAGTTTAAATCTAAGTTTTTTTCACATTGAGTGTAAAGATTTTTCTGACCTTTTTTTTTTTGCCATTGGTATTTAAAGAAAGCATCATGTTAATGTGCTGGTTTTTTTTTTTTTTTTTACAGTTGGTGGTAATGATTTTTATTTCTTCTTTAGAACTGAGAATGATTGTGAAGTTTATAGAAGACTTTCTTGATTTTGACTGCATTTCCTATTTGTTGAACTTGTAATTTTTTTTTCACCTTAATTGAGTTAAATATCTTTGGAAGTTAAGCACCTTATCTTGGAAACTAGTCAAAAGCTTTTAGGTGTTAAAGTGATAAATATCCTTGATCTATGAATTGCTTAAACCATCCTTTCCTAGATATGGAAAAATTTTGATCTATTCTGAGAGATTTGGCAGTTTGTACTTCCTTTAATCACATTATCTGGCATGGGACAAGCCATTTTCTCTATACACAGTTAATTTTCATTTTTTACTGAGTTGTAATCTTCTTGAAGCTGTTTTACATAGTGATTAGAGATTTCAAATTCAAGATAAAGTTCATTTTGGGACTATTCCTACCAATGCAAGTGACTCAGTGAAGTGATAAAGAAATGGTCAACTTGTGTCTGGTGGCTGGCAAATTTCTTCAGACAGAAATTTTAAAATATCTTACATTCAGAAAGTTTAAAAATGTACACTTGAATATGGAGGCAATAGGATAATCTGTTTGGTGCTCGTGCAATATGTTTAATCTGGCTTATTCTATATACATTGATCTTCCTTTTGATACTGTTCTGTTTTTTGGTCCCTAACATTGATGAGAGGTAATGCACAGTGTGTTGTTTGTTTGAGAAGAGGTGACTATAAAGAGAAACTTTGCATGGGAAAAAAAAATCTTGAAGTCTCAGGTGAGCAATTTTAGTCAAGAGGCACATCTTTAAATGAACACTAGTGGTTTTGTATTGGTTCTCATGTTTTGTAGTCTTTTCTGAATTTTGTTTTTTGGAAGACATGCCTCATTTTCCTCGGATTAAAAAAAGTGGTTTCTGGAAGCTTAAGATAATCCATTAAAGTTTTCAGCACTGACACTGCTTATGAGGCTGATTTGTTTGTGAACTCTGTCACTCCACTGATCTGTGGAGTTGCTGTGGAGTTGATTAATCTTCATGATTATATAAATATGACTATTCTCCTTTCACCTTTCTTGTGTGTATATCTCCGGCCAGATAGGACTGTCCTGGGGTTAAATAACTATGCTTCCCAACGCCCTCGTCTTAGTATTGTAGAATGTGAACTGTTGCTTAAAACTGGGATATGAACACATGTTCTGGAGACCTACTTTCACTGAACTACGGTAGAAGTAGGAAGGTCTGAGCTTCCAACTTGGCAAAAAGGAAGCAGAAATGAGCAGTTACTGACGATGATGTGTCCTGGGCATCAGCAGTGAGGCAGGAGAATTCGGAAGGACTTACTGGAGAACTGAGTATGTTGGTTCCAAATAATGACGTTCTTAAGTCATAGGAATCTAAAGAGTACAAGGTAATTGTCAGGATGCTTTGTGTTCTAGAAAATCAGTGTAGTTTCTCAAAAATTGGTTGGGGGTTGAGCAGACAGAGAATATATTCCTGTTCATATTCATATGTCATCTGTTTTTTCTGGAGAGAGATGGAAGGTCAGTTTTAGAGCAAGACAGAAGCATGTCAAATGAGTGTAGGAAAAAGAGAAATGATTTCTTTTCTAACTGTCTAAAGATTATGTGTGCTGTTCGGTTACCAGGATATGTGAGGCTTAACTCTGTGGTTGGTTGCGTTTTGTCTGTTTTTGAGCCTGTTAGTCTTGTTGATATCCCAGAGATTATCTGCAAAACTGCTGCTGCTGCTGCTAAGTCACTTCAGTCGTATCCGACTCTGTGCGACCCGATAGACGGCAGCCCACCAGGCTCCCCCCGGTCCCTGGGATTCTCCAGGCAAGAACACTGGAGTGGGTTGCCATTTCCTTCTCCAGTGCATGAAAAGTGAAAGTGAAGTCACTCAGTTGTGTCCAATTCTTTGCGACCCCCTGGACTGCAGCCTACCAGGCTCCTCCATCCATGGGATTTTCCAGGCAAGAGTACTGGAGTGGATTGCCATTGCTTTCTCCATCTGCAAAACCAGAAGGCATTTTTTATGTATCAGATCTGAGTTTGAGACCATGCTTCTCTATAAACTGGATTTTATGTAACTATACTATTTATTTAACTGCTGAAATAAGTAGATATAATAATATCTATCTCTTGGGGCATTATTTTCTTATATGGGAGACTGTACTTGAACATAATGTTGAAGGCTCATATTGTAGTAGCAATTTACCTTGCTCTCACATTTGCTATGACGTGCCTTTCAGCAGAGGACACTTTAGTTTTTGAGGTTCAGATAGAGCTTCATTCAATTGAGGTTTTATCTGATACTTGAATTTATACTGCCTATCAGTTTGCTACAAAGTGAAGTTTATTTGTCTCTCTCCTGTGAGTCATCTTTAGTCTACTACTGGTATAACTCGGTTCATACCTGTCATATACTGTCATCGCTTTTGTTTGTTTTGAGGTGTTTCTAATTTGGATTTTGTTTTTCTGCATATATTTTTCAGTTGTTTCTGTCTTTCCTACCTTTTATCTTTTAGTTGAGATCCAAAAGAAGGAAAAATCTGAAGGAATAAAAATAGTTTAGAAAGAGTTAACCAGATAAATCTGAGGGGAACAGTAGATAAAGTTAAGCACCTCAGTTCAGTTTAGTCGCTCAGTCGTGTCCGACTCTGCGACCCCATGAACTGCAGCACGCCAGGCCTCCCTGTCCGTCACCAACTCCCAGAGTTCACTCAAACTCACGTCCATCGAGTCGGTGATGCCATCCAGCCATGTCATCCTCTGTCGTCCCCTTCTCCTCCTGCCCCCAATCCCTCCCAGCATCAGAGTCTTTTCCAATGAGTCAACTCTTCGCATGAGGTGGCCAAAGTCTTCAAGTTTCAGCTTCAGCATCATTCCTTCCAAAAACACCCAGGACTGATCTCTTTTAGAATGGACTGGTTGGATCTCCTGCAGTCCAATAGATTCTCAAGAGTCTTCTCCAACTAAATACATGTTAAATTCAACTTCAGGTTAGTGGTATATTCCAGTTTACAATAACTTCATATACCTGGAAGGTATATGAACAACAACAACAAAATGCATTTGGATTCTTGGGTATAGATATCTGTCAGATTTGTTAATTCATCCTCTCTTAATCAGCATAGTGCTGAATTCTATAAAGCCACCAGTGCTATGTTGCTCCTTTTGGACATTGGTTGGCTTTCATAGAGAATCATGTGCATTGTCCTGGGTAAAATGCATTTTTGGAGTATTCTTTCCTGGAGAATCTCATGGACAGAGGAGCCTGGTGGATCCTTAGGGTCACAAAGAGTCAGACACGACTGAAGCAACTTAGCTTGCTCACTAATGGTTCTTTATATTCCACAACCACCCCTGCCCCTGCATTTTTTGGTTCATTCATTCCTTCATTTAACTGATAAATATACTGAGCTCCTGATAATGTGATAAACAGTGTTTTAGGTTCTGGGGGTTACTTAGAGCAGTGAACAAAATGAACAAAGTCTCTGCTCTCAGGTAGCTTACATTCTAATGGGGCAAGATAAATAGTAAACAAACTAATAAACATATGGTAATATTCTTTGGTGTCTCAGATAAAGAATCTGCCTGCATTGCAGGAGACCCAGGATCAATTCCTGGGTTGGGAAGATCCCCTGGAGAAGGTAAGGGCTACCCACTCCCGTATTCTTGCCTGGAGAACTCCGTGGACAGAGGAGCCATGGAGTGGGTTACAGTCTGTGTGGGCTACAGTTACAGACCGTGGGTTACAGTCCATGGCGTCGCAAAGAGTTGGATACAACTGAGCAACTGACACAGCAACAACATAATGATAAATATTATAGAGTAAAATAAAGTAAAATCTTATAGAGTATATAGAGGATAGAGAGTGCTGGCAGTATAGGGAGGGGAGGTTAGGGTCTGGGAAGATATCAGGGATGAGAAAAATTAGAGCAGTTACTAAAGAAAATTAGGAAGCTGTTTTCTAGAAGAAAAGAATTTCAGGCAGAGAATTGCAAATGTAAAGAAAGGTACCATGTTCAAGGAATAGGAAGAAGGCAAGTATGACCGGAACAAGGCAGAGAGTGGTAGGAGATGGGAAATTTTGAGATGTGGGGGTGGGGGATGTAAGCATGCAGGACTTTTTGTAGAACATTCATTGCTTTTACTTCACTCAACATAGGAAGTAATTTGAGGATTTTGAGCAGTTAACATGATCTGATTTTAAAGGCTCTCTGGCTGCTATATGAAGCAGAAAAGAAGCTTGGATGGGCATGGATCACTTTAACATGCCATTGTAATAAACGGGGTAACTGGAAATAATGAGAAGGTAGAGCTGGTTAAGAGGTGATGATATTTTGAATGTTATATATGTGTGTGAATTTCAGTAGTAAAGTACCATTCGTGAGCCGAGAATACAAAAATTCTCCCTTTTTATTGCTTGCTTGGATGAGACTTGAAGTTATCTGTAGAAGCTGGGCTTTGTTGGTTGTGTGTGTGTGTCTGTTAGTCATTCAGTCGTTTCTGACTCATTGAGACCCCATGCCAGGCTCCTCTGTCCATGGGATTCTCCAGGGAAAAATACTGGAGTGGGTTGCCATTCCCTTCTCCAGGGGATCGTCCCAACATATAATTTCCTGTTTTGTTCCCTGGTTAGGGGGCACATGAAGTCAGAACTATTTTTGTAATAATACAAAGTCATTGTTTGCCTTTTTTTCACTGCAGTGACATTTTCACTGATGGTACAAAAGCAGTGGTGGGTAAAATTGTTAGAATGTTAGCATGAATTAAGGCGCTGAACTGCTAGTAGTCATTGTATCATTCACTGCCTGTACTTGAAGTGGGGCGGGGGTGGGAAGCCAATTTCACAGTGTCTTTGCTGAAGCTGTAGAAATTGTTAATTTTTAACGTCTTAATCTTGAGTACATGGTTTTTATATTCTTTGAGACATTGTGTGGATTTTGCATGCTTTTCTGCTACATACTGAAGAGAAAATAAAGGAAAACATCTGTGCGTTTTGAGTTGTAAGCCAAACTGGTTGCTTTTATCATGAAACACTTTTTATTTGAAAAAACAGCTTACACACAAATTATGGTTATTCCAATTTTGATATTTGGGATGCATTTCCTGGAAATTGGAAAAGTAAACGGACCTCAAGGAAAACAATTGGTAGTCTTTGCTGCCAGTTCAGAAGTTCAGTTTGAGATGAAAGAATTTAAAACACTTGTCTTTGTCACTGTAAGCTTGACAGTTTCTTAGTATTTAAAGACTGTTTTGGCCATGTTGGTAGTATTACTAAATGTGATTTAAAAAATTTTGTATAGTGAAATGTGTTGACATATGGAAGATCTGAATGACTCAGTTAACCAGTATTTTTTAGACCGATCAGTCCATTATGTTACAGAATCATGAGATTCATTCAAAGTGCAAGTGAAACCAATGAATTTTGGTGTGCCACAAAACAAAAAATTTATTGATATGGTTTTAGATTTCACATGGCAACAGTCCATTAAGAAATGAACACTTAATAAGTTTTGGTGTTGTATCGAAGACTACGTCTAATTATTTGAAAAGGCTATGAAAATGCTCCTCCTTTTTTTTAATTGCATGTCATCTGAATCTGGATTTAGTTATAAAACCCAGCTGTTTTCTATTAAGTCAAACATTTAATATACTTGAATTTTTAATTAAAGAATTTAAAATTGTACTGCTCATCTTTTTTATTGTTTTGGAAAATTGCAATTCTGTTTTTCATAAAAAATTTATATTAGCATGTAATGAGTTTATTGTAATTTTAAAATTAGTAAGGAAAATTTTTAAACAATTTAATGTGGTCTTGAAACCAGAAAGTCTGAAATCTGTTGGTATGATAAAAGAATACTGATTTTAGAGTCATGACTGTCATGATTCCTATATATGTAATTTTAGGAAATTAACCGTTACTAGATGTCTTTTTCTTATGACATGTGAAATAGGAATAATCTTTGTCTCATGGGGTTAGGGAGCAAATTAAATAAGATATCTAAAGTATACAGCGTAGTGCTGGGCCTATACTAATATATGCCCTATAAATGCCAGCCATTTGGTTAATAATTTGCATACTTTAAACACTGCAGTGTTCTTAATGTTACTGGAATGTTTTTTAATCACTTAGCTAAACAGAGTTCAGTTTTGTTTACCAAGTTAGAACCAAGGCATCCAGTTCAGATTTAAAAGTATATTTTGAAAAGTCAACAGTTATTTTTAAGATTTTTAGCATCCTTTTTTAACAGATTAGCTTAAGCAGCAGGTTGAGGACTTAGATAACTGAGGGGATAGTACATGATAGTTCAAACTAGGAGGCTTAAGCACTTAGTTTCATGATACATTTGGTCATGAGGTGTTGGGTAGAGAATGATGTTGATGATGAGTATTTTGCATTTTAAGCTATTGAAATCATAGTGTGACATATGGCATTCTTGATTATAGGTAGTATGTGTTTCTGTTCATGTTCCTGCCTGTGAAGTGAGAGGGTTTGGATTGTTGAACTCAGAGTCATTTCTAGTTCATAAATCTTTTGAAATTTTGATTACTTTGGACTTGTAATAGGAAGTTTCATTTGTAACTTCAGTAGGTACTAAGGCTTTTACCTTTTCATCTATATGTTCTTGGAAGATTTAAGAAAACAGTAATTATTTAGGTGCATAAATGCCTTGATTTCTTCACCTTTGTGCTCTGTCTAGACTCTGGTGGGTCCTTCTTAATTTATGTAATTTTTTGAATAGTTCTTATGTTACATGCTACAAAAGTGCAAAAAGATATACAAAGATATGATGTAAAAGTGAAGTTTCTCTCCCACCTGTCTTTATTCACCCAGTTATCTTCTTTGCAGCAACTAGTGTTATCAGTTCCTTGTTTTCTTTCTGTTACCATTTAGAACATTACAACTTTTTTTTTTCTCCTGAAAGAGAAGTGAAGAAAGAGAACTATTTCTACCTTTTCTAATATTAGGACAAAAATAGATATTCAGAAATTTATTTGTTTGATTTTAAATGTCTTTCTCTTCTTAAAATTTTGAATTTATATCTCTAGTCTAGACTTCTCCTTGGATTTCTAGATATTATAATTATCCACACTTGAGAATCTTAGAGATATCTCAAAATTTATTTGTCTAAAATGGAGTTATCATTTTCTGCCTCCCCCAGCCAAACCCTAAATCACATCATTAGATATCCAGCTCTCAGGTGTCAATCATTGAGATCATTCTCTGTCTCAGTTAAGTTCAGTGGCTCAGTCATGTCTGACTCTTTGTGACCCCATGGACTGAAGCATGCCAGTCTTCCCTGTCCATCACCAACTCTCAGAGCTTGCTCAAACTCATGTCCATCGAGTTGGTGATGCCATCTGACCATCTCATCCTCTGTCGTACCCTTCTCCTCCTGCCCTCAATCTTTCCTAGCATCAGGGTCTTTTCAAATGAGTCAGTTCTTTGCATCAGGTGGCCAAAGTATTGGAGCTTCAGCTTCAACATCAGTCCTTCCAATGAATATTCGGGGCTGATTTCCTTCTTTGTCTCACTCCCTCTTCTTACCCACACATATCTAATTAGCAAGTTATTTTGAAAAAGTCTATTTTCTGTCTCCAGTCCCCTTTGAGACCAACCAATTTTTATTATCTTTTCCCTGGAATACTGTACTGGATCTATGTCCTCCTCAATTCCATTTTCTGTGGGGTAAGAAAAGTGATCTTAAAATGTAAGTTGTATCATGTCATATCCCTGTTCAAGTTCCTTTAATGCCTTCTCCACTTCAAAATAAATTCATATTTTTAAAATCATAGGTAAAGAACCCTTTTACTTTCCTGATATAATCTTGTACCAATCTTTCCTTTTTTTTCTGTGTCTGGCCATACTTGTTTTCTTTCACTTCTTGAATATGCTAGATTATTTCTGGCTTCTGTCTAGAATTCATTTCTTCTCATTCTTTGATTTCTTATTTCTTACTTAGCTTTTGGATCTCATTTTAAACATCTCTTTAGAGAGATTTTCCTAATTTAAATATCAAAAAGTATGCTTCTCATTATTTTCAGTCTTAGCCTTTTGTTTTTCTCAATATTTATAATATATTTTGTTTCATTTTATATTTCTCTTCCTTTTATGAATATAAACTCCATGAAGACAAGGGTTTCTGGCTTATTAGCGGTTGAATCTCTAGTGTCTAGTACTATATGCCTAGTGCATAGTGATGCTCAGTAAATATTTATTGAATGAAAATTAATGGAGTTTGCTTCTGGGTAAAATGTTAAAGAAACAACCTATGAACTCAGATGACCACTGTATCAACTATTGTGGGCAGGAATCCCTTAGAAGAAATGGAATAGCCATCATGGTCAACAAGAGAGTCCAAAATGCAGTACTTGGATGCTATCTCAAAAACGACAGAATGATCTCTGTTAGTTTCCAAGGCAAACCATTCAGTGTCACAGTAATCCAAGTCTATGCCCCAACCAGAAACGCTGAAGAAGCTGAAGTTGAATGGTTCTATGAAGACCTACAAGACCTTTTAGAACTAACACCCAAAAAGATGTCCTTTTCATTATAGGAGACTGGAATGCAAAAGAAGCAAGTCAAGAAACACCTGGGATAGCAGGCAAATTTGGCCTTGGAATATGGAATGAAGCAGGACAAAGGCTAATAGAGTTTTGCCAAGAGACGCACTGGTCGTAGCAAACACCCTCTTCCAACAACACAAGAGAAGACTCTACACATGGACATCACCAGATGGTCAACACCAAAATCAGATTGATTATATTCTTTGCAAACAAAAGACCAAGAGCTGACTGTGGCTCAGATCCTGAACTCCTTATTGCCAAATTCAGATTTAAATTAAAGTAGGGAAAACCACTAGACCATTCAGGTATAACCTTAATCAAATCCCTTATGATTATCGAGTGGAAGTGAGAAACATTTAAGGGACTAGATCTGATAAATAGAGTGCCTGATGAACTATGGATGGAGGTTCGTGACATTGTACAGGAGACAGGGATCAAGACCCATCCCCATGGAAGAGAAATGCAAAAAAGCAAAATGGCTGTCTGGGGAGGCCTTACAAAAAGCTGTGAAAAGAAGAAAAGAGAAAAGCAAAGGAGAAAAGGAAAGATATAAGCATCTGAATGCAGAGTTCCAAAGAATAGCAAGGAGAGATAAGAAAGCCTTCCTCAGTGATCAATGCGAAAAAACAGAAGAAAAGAACAGAATGGGAAAGACTAGAGATCTCTTCAAGAAAATTAGAGATACCAAGGGAACATTTCATGCAAAGCTAGGGTCGATAAAGGACAGAAATGGTATGGACCCAACAGAAGCAGAAGAAATTAAGAAGAGGTGGCAAGAATACACAGAAGAACTGTACAGAAAAGATCTTCATGACGAAGATAATCACAATGATGTGATCACTCACCTAGAGCCAGACATCCTGGAGTGTGAAGTCAAGTGGGCTTTAGAAAGCATGACTACGAACAAAGCTAGAGGAGGTGATGGAATTCCAGTTGATCTGTTTCAAATCCTGAAAGATGATGCTGTGAAAGTGCTACACTCAATATGCCAGCAAATTTGGAAAACTCAGCAGTGGCCACAGGACTGGAAAAGGTCAGTTTTCATTCCAATCCCAAAGAAAGGCAATGCCAAAGAATGCTCAAACTTCTGCACAGTTGCACTCATCTCACACTCATCTCTGCACAGCATCTCACACTGCTAGTAAAGTAATGCTCAAAATTCTCAAAGCCAGGCTTAAACAGTACATGAACTGTGAACTTCCAGATGTTCAAGCTGGTTTTAGAAAAGCAGAGGAACCAGAAAGCAAATTGCCAACATCGGCTGGATCATCAAAAAGCAAGAGAGTTGCAGAAAAAAATCTATTTCTGCTTTATTGACTATGCCAAAGCCTTTGACTATGTGGATCATAATAAACTGTGGAAAATTCTGAAAGAGTTGGGACACCAGACCACCTGACCTGTCTCTTGAGAAACCTGTATGCAGGTCAGGGAGCAACAGTTAGAACTGGACGTGGAACAACAGACTGGTTCCAAATAGGAAAAGGAGTACATCAAGGCTGTATGTTGTCACTGCTTTTTTAACTTCTATGCAGAGTACATCATGAGAAACATTTGGCTGGAAGAAGCACAAGCTGGATCAAGATTGCTGGCAGAAATATCAATAGCCTCAGATATGCAGATGACACCACCCTTATGGCAGAAAGTGAAGAGGAACTAAAAAGCCTCTTGATGAAAGTGAAAGAGGAGAGTGAAAAAGTTGGCTTAAAATTGAGCATTCGTAAAACTAAGATCATGGCATCTGGTCCCATCACTTCATGGGAAATAGATGGGGAAACAGTGGAAAAGTGTCAGACTTTATTTTGGGGGGCTCCAAAATCCCTGCAGATGGTGATTGCAGCCATGAAATTAAAAGACGCTTACTCCTTGGATGGAAAGTTATGACCAACCTAGAGAGCATATTCAAAAGCAGAGACATTACTTTGCCAATAAAGGTCCGTCTAGTCAAGGCTATGGTTTTTCTAGTAGTCGTGTATGGATGTGAGAGTTGGACTGTGAAGAAAGCTGAATGCCAAAGAATTGATGCTTTTGAATTGTGTCGTTGGAGAAGACTCTCTAGAGTCCCTTGGACTGCAAGGAGATCCAACTGGTCCATTCTAAGGAGATCAGTCCTGGGTGTTCTTTGAAAGGACTGATGCTAAAGCTGAAACTCCAAGACTTTGGCTACCTCATGCAGAGTTGACTCATTGGAAAAGACTCTGATGCTGGGATGGATTGGGGGCAGGAGGAGAAGGGGAGGACAGAGGATGAGATGGCTGGATGGCATCACTGACTCAGTGAACATGAGTTTGAGTGAACTCCGGGAGTTGGTGATGGACAGGGGAGGCCTGGCGTGCTGCATTTCATGGGGTCGCACAGAGTTGGACACGATTGAGTGACTGAACTGAACTGATGAACTCCTCTTCTAACTTTATATTAGGATACAATGGTGACTCTAGAATCAAGTAAACTAGGTTATGAGAGAAATTTTTAATAACAGTAGTGTAGTATATTACATATAGAAATTGATGAATGACAAGTGCTCTATCCTGGAAACAGTATAATGTGACATGAAACCCTCAGTATTTAGAGCGTTGGTCTACAAACAATTCATTAAAGAGCAAGATAAATATTATTGGCTTTGCAGGCTATACCATTTGTTACATGAAAGTAGCCATAAACAATTCATAAACAATCAGCATGTATTTGGGTTCTAGTAAAACTGTATTTACATCATGTCCCTGAATTAGAGGATAAAGAAGTTTCTAATACAGGAAAGAGATGGCAGGAGCAAATTTGTGCCAGAGCCAGCTTACCCCTTCTTCTTACCTTCATTTATTGATATCATTAAGATTGGTAACAGTTGAAAAAAGTAAAGCTTTTTTACAGTACCTTTTGAATAGAGAAATTCACACTGAGAAAGCAAGTGGGCAAGAAAGCTTGTTTTAGTTGAGAGCTAGACTAACCTGGGTGTGATGGTTGTTAAGGTAAAATAAATCTGGTAAAAAGACCTTTTATGAAGATTTAAAAAAAAATCATTTCAGTGAATGTGTTAAACCCCACTTCCTTATCTCTTATCCTATTCTGATATAATTCCTTTAGTCTGTAGTTGAACCTTTTAAAATATACAGTTAAATGGTTTCTGGTAAATTCTAAGTTGTGCAGCTATCACCACAATCAATTTGAGAACATTTTTATCACCTTAAAAAGAAATCATGTATTTTTTACCTTTCAGTGCTTCCTGCTCCATTTCCTCCAGCCCTAGACAATCACTAATCTACTGCCTCTTTAGATTTTTTTATTCTAGACATTTCATATGAAAGAAAATGACACAATATGTGGTCTTTCACTTAGCATATATTTTTTAAAATTTGTGTTATAGCATGTATCAATACTTGATTCCTTTTTATTTACAATTAAGATTACATTGTATGGGTATTTCTCATTTTATTTATACTCATCAGTTAATGCAAATTTGAGTTGTTACCTTTTAGTTATTTTGAGTAATGCTCACATGAGCACTTGTATATGTTTTGTGTGGAGATGTTTTCATTTTCTTGGGTGTATACCTTTTGCTGGGTCATGTGTTAAGTCTGTGTTTACCATTTTGACGAACTGCCAAATTATTTTCCAAAGTAGTTGCACTGTTTCATTGGCCCAAGAACAGTGTTTGAAGATTTCCATTTCTCCTCCTTGCCAACATTTGTTGTTATCTGTCTTTGGTTGTAGGCATCCAAGTGAGCATAAAGTTGTATCTGCTTGTGGTTTTAATTTGTACTTCCTTAGTGACTAATGATATTGAGCATATTTTCATGTGCTTTTTGGCCGTTTGTCTATCTTCTTTGGAGAAATGGCTATTCATATATTCCCAGTTTTAAACTGGGTTGTCTTTTATTATTTAGTTGTAAGAATCCTTGATATATTCTGGATACAAAACCTTTATCATATTTTCTTCCTTTGTAGGTTGTCTTTTTCCTCTTCTTGATGATATCCTTTATAACATAAAATGTTGTAATTTTGGTGAAATCCAATTTATTTTCTTTTGCTGTGCTTTTGGTGTATCTTAGAAACCATAACCTAATTAAAGATCACAAAAATTTACTCCTTTGTTTTTTTCCCTAAGGATTTTAGAGTTTTAATCTTTACATTTAGGTCTGTGATCTTTTTAAAATTATTTTTTGATGGTGTGATTGATATATACTTCTGTCCTTATGCAAGTACATACTATATTGATTATTGTGGTTTCTAGTAAGTTTTGAAATTGAAAAGTATGAATTCTCCAACTTTGTTGTTTTTTTCCCAAGATAGTTTTGAATATTTTGGGTGCCTTGAATTTTTGTATGAATTTTTGGATCATCTTGTCAGTTTTCAACAAAAAGCCAGCTGGATTTTAATGGAGCGTGCTTTGAGTTAATGGACCAGTTTAGGGAGCATTGTCATCTTAATATTTAATCCATGAATTTGCAGTATTTAGGTATTTAATTTTTTTCAATAGTATTTTATAGTTTTTGGAGTAGAAGCCTTGTACCATTCTCCTTATCTTTTGAGTTACATGCAGCAACTCCTCAATCCCTCAGCTGTTTGATTTCTTGTATTTAGAGTGTCATAGGAAAGTACTTAAATATCAGTTTGTTCTTTTAGCTTCAGCATGTAGAGGAGTTTCTGCTACTTTTCTTTTGGATGTTGAGAGAAAAGCAAGGGCAGTATGCTTGCCCTTTCCCATACTAGAGCTGAATGAATCATTCCAGGATGGAAAAGCAGAAAAAAAAAAATCCATTTGAGAGTCTTTGAAAATGGTTATTATAAAAAAAAAATAAGTATCCTAAGTCTCTATTAAGAACTGTAAGAAATAGAAGTTTAGAAAATAATTGCCTTGTTTTTTAGTAACAAAGCAGTTTGTTTCTTTAAAACTGGTAAATCATGATGTGAAGAAAACAGTCCAAATTATCAAGATACTATGGAAATTAAAAAATATAGTTACTTCATTTTAAAATATCTAAATTGAATACAGTAAAAAGGCTTGACAGTAACACTGATGAAAGAAATTGAAGATTAAATAAACAGGCAAAAAGATATACCGTGTTCATGGTTTGAAAGAATTAATATTGTTAAAATGGCTATACCATCCAAAGAAGCCTACAGATTTATTGCAATCCCTATCAAAACACCAAGGGTGTTTTTCTATAGAACTAGAATGAATAATTCTAAAATTTGTTTGGAAACACAAAGGACCCTAATTAGCAAAAGAAATCTTGAGAAAGAACAGAACTGGAGGGATCAAGCTTCCTGACTTCAGAATACTATAAAAATACAGGAACCAAAACAGTATGGTATTGGCATAAAAAGATACATTTAGATAATGGAACAGAACAGAAAGCTCAGAAATAAACCCATGCATGTTGGCTCGTTAGTCTATGACAGAGGAGGGCAAGAATACACAGTGGAGAAAATACAGTCTCTTTAATAAGTGATGCTGGGAAAACTGGACAGCTTACATGTCAAAGAATGAGATTAGAACAGTTTCTAATACCATATATTTATTAAAATAAGCTCAAAATGAATTAAAGACCTAAATGTAAGACCAATACTTCCTAGAGGAAAACATAGACAAAACTCTTTGATGTAAATAGTTCCAATATTTGTTTTATCTGTTGCCTAAGCAAAGGAAATAAAAATAAACAAATGGGACCTAGTTAAACCAGAAAGCATTTGCATAGTGAAAGAAACCGTTGACAAAATGAGAAGACTACCTATGGAATGGGAGAAAATATTTGCACATGATCTGACCAACAAGGAGTTAATATCCAAAATACATAAACAGCTCATACAGCTCAACATAAAAAAAAAAAAGAAACCTAATTAAAAAGTGTGCAGAAGGTCTGCATAAACAGTTTTCCAAAGAAGATATACAAATTGCTAAGAGGCACGTTAATTATCAGAGAAATGCAAATTAAAATCACAATCATCTCACACTTGTCAGAATGGCTGTCATCAAAAAGAACACAAATAGTAAATCAATTGTACTCTAATAAAAATTATTGAAAAAAAACATGAATAATATACAAGGATATGGAGAAAAGGAAACCTACCTTGTTGTAAGGAATGCAAATTGGTGTGGCTGCTATGGAAAACAGTAAGGCAATTTCTCAAAAAAGTAAAAGTAGAACCAGCAGTTTTACTCTAGAGTATTTATCTGAATGAAACTGAAAATGCTTATTTGAAAAGATACATGCATCCCCAGTGTTCATAGCAGCATTCTTTACAATTGCCAAAGTATGGAAGCAACCTAAGTATCCATCAAATATGAAGATGGATGAAGATGTGATTTATATACAATGGAATATTACTCAGCCATAAAAACATGAAATTTTGTTTTATGTAGCAACATGGATGAACGTCTAGCAACATGGATGAACGTCTAGCAACATGGATGAACCTAAAGTGAAATAAGTCAGAGAAAAATACCATATGATATTACTTACACGTGGATTCTAAAAAGTAAAATAGACCAGTGAATATAGTAAAAAACAAGCAGTCGCAGATATAGAGAACAAATTAATGGTTATCAGTGGGGAGAAGCAAAAGGAGACAGGAGGGTACCAGAATAAGAGATACAGACCACTATGTGCAAAATAAGCTATAAGGATACATGATATAATACAGACAATATAGCCTATACTTTATAAGTGGAATATATCCTTTAAAATTGTGAATCACTGTGTTATACACCTGAAACTTGCATACTATTGTACATTAGCAGTTTTCTAATTGGGTATCAGACTAGTTGGGTTTGAGTCATGTGTCTTCCCTGGTTCATCTTCTTAAGGTATAGCATTTGTTACTAAGAGAAAACAATAGTGAAGAAATTCCAAATATAGTAACTATGACATCTGGTAACTAAAGCGAAGAAAAGGACTTTCATACATCCTTGGAGAATAGTGAAAATTGTAAATTTTATTGTTGTATTGGTGGTAAAGAAAAGAAAGCTATGACTGTCAATTGCTGATAAAATTGAATTTGATGTAAAATGGTTTAAAAGTGCTAAGAGAGTGATTATATTTTGATAGAAGGTATGATCATTAGCACTCATAAAGTTATTGTGTCTATGCACTCATCAAAAAAGTATAAAAAGCAAAGTATTATTGAAGATAGAGAACACTTAACAAATAAAATCAAAGTAGCACTTCTGCCTCTAGTAATGAGATAATTAGGACCAGTCTTCTTTAGAAGCAAATAAGAATAAAATTCCAGCAGAACTATTCAGATCCCTAAAGGATGATGCCATCAAGGTTTTGCATTCATTATGTCAGCAAATCTGGAAGACCCAGCAGTGGCCACAGGACTGGAAATGGTCAGTCCTCATCCCAATTCCCAAGAAGGGTAGTACCAACGAATGTGCTAACCATTAGACAGTTGCACTTATCTCCCATGGTAGTAAGGTCATGCTTAAAATATTGCATGCTAAGCTTCAGCATTACATGAACCAAGAACTTCCAGATGTCCAGGCTGGGTTTAGAAAAGGAAGAGGAACTAGAGGTCAAATTGGCAACATTTGCCGGATTAAAGAGAAAGCAAGGGAATTTCAGAAAACATCTATCTCTGTTTCATTGACTACATTAAAGCTTTTGACTGTGGATCATGACAAACTAGACAGCTCTTAGAGAGATGAGAATACTAGACCATCTTACCTGTCTCCTGAGAAACACGTAGACGCTGTATGGAACAACTGATTGGTTTAAGATCTACAAAGGAGTATGACAGGGCTGTTTGTTGTCACCTTGTTTGTTTAACCTATATGCTGAGGACATCATGAGAAATGCTGGGCTACATGAGTTAAAAGCTGGAATCAAGATAGGTGGGAGAAACATCAACAGTCTCATGTGCTAATGATAGCACTCTTAATAGCAGAAAGCAAAGAGTAATTAAAGAACCTCTTGATGAGGGTGAAGGAGAGTGAAAGAGCCTGCTTAACTAAATAATAAAACAACTAAGATCATGGCATCTTAGACCCATTACTGCATAGCAAATAGAAGGGGAGAAGGTGGAAGTAGTGACAGATTTCTTCTTCTTGGGCTGCTAAATTACTGTGGATGGTGACTAGTCATGAACTCAGAAGACGATTGCTTCTTGGCAGGAAAGCGATGACAAACCTAGACAGTGTGTTGAAAAGCAGAGACGTTACTCTGCTAAAAAGGTCTGTATAGTCAAGGTTATGGTCTTCTCAGTGGTCACGTATGGTTGTGAGAGCTGTACTGTAAAGAAGGCAGAGAACGCCAAAGAATTGATGCCATCGAAATCTGGGGCTGGAGAAGACTCCTGAAAGTCCCTTGGATAGCAAGGAGATCAAACTAGTCAATCTTAAGGGAGATCAACCCTGAATATTCACTGGAAGGACTGATACTGAAGCTCCAGTATTTTGGTCATCTGATGTGAACAGATGACTCTTTAGAAAAGTTCGAGATGCTGGGAAAGATTGAGGGCAGGAGAAGAGGGTGTCAGAGGATGAAATGTCTGGATGGCATCACCAATACAATGAACATGAACTTGAGCAAACTCTGGGAGATGCTGAAGGATAGGGAGGCCTGGCATGTTGCAGTCCATGGGGTCACAAAGAGTAGGACACATCTGGGCGACTGAACAACAAAGAGTAAAATATTCTACTTTAAGGGCATTGAACATCTAATGAGGTAGAAAGGAACCCCTGGTCCAAGATCTGGCAGAAGATGAAAACCCAAAGAAGTGAGCCTAACATTTGAGGTTATATTTCCCCAGTAGCTTTTGTGAATCCTGAAGAAGTGGTTAAGAGGCTGAGTGGTATTTTTGACAGTCTCAGTGAGCTAAGAGGACAAAGGATGGAGATTGAGCTTCCCTGGTGGCTTGATGGTAAAGAATTTGCCAGCACTGCAGGAGACCCGGGTTCAATCCCTGGATTGGGAAGATCTCCTGGAAAAGGAAATCGCTATTCACTCCAGTGTTCTTGCCTGGAGAATTACATGGACAGAGTAGCCTGGAGTGTTACAGTCTGTGGGGTTGCAAAGAGTAGGACACAACTGAGTGATTAACACTTTCAGGGCCTACCAGGTGTGGGGTATCTTTAAAAATGCTGGTCTTTGGGATGAAAACTTGAAGAGCTGCAGCTTGGGAATAAGGGTCAGTTGCAGGTAAATCAGCTTTGTTACAGGGTGAATCATACTTTTGTGTCCTGAGGGCCAGAAAAAAATGTCAGTCCCTGGGTTAGTCTAGTACTCTCAGCCATATGGCAGAAGCAAATGCAAGTCTCTAAAGGATTTGTTTCTTAGGCTTCAAGATTTTTAGTTAAATATCACATTCAGCTTATAGATGACCAGCATTACAGGGAAACTGGACAACATGAATGAGAAGCAGTAAGAGAAACAATCATCAGAGCTTCATTTATTGTAATTATTATTAGATAGGAACTATTTTTCATTATTTAATAGAAGTATAGTTGATTAGTAATGTTATATTAGTTTCTGGTGTATTGCAAAGTGTTTCAGTTATTCCTATGCATATTCTTTCAGATTTTTCTGTTATAGTTTATTATAAGATACTGAATATAGCTCTCTGTACTATTTACAGTAGGACCTTATTGTTTATCTGTTTTATGTATAGTAGTTTGTATGGACAGAGACTTTAGATGAGAATGTTTATGATTTTCTTGGAGGATGAGAGGGTTGAATATTTCAGTAGAGAACTTGGAACTATGAAAATTGAAATAAAATATCTGGAAAAGAACTAAGTAGAAATTCTCAAATTGAAATGTATAATCCTGAGTTAAAAACTAAGTAAATGGGCTTAATAACAGTTTAGATCCTGAAGAAGACTGAACTTATGATCTTGGAAATATGTCAGAAGAAAATATAATGAAAAAGGGGAAGAAATTTTTAAAAACTAAAAAGGTAACAGCAGTTTTATGTTAATTGAACACCAGGAGAGAAGAGAGGATATGGGGCCAAAGGAGTATTTGAGAAGACAACTGCTGATATTTTTCAAAAATTGATGAAAGATACCAATTCAGAGATTTAAGAAGCCCAGTTCTGTTCAGTTCAGTCACTCAGTCATGCCTGACTCTTTGTGACCCCATGGACTGCAGCATGCCAGGCTTCCCTGTCCATCACCAGCTCCCGGAGCTTACTCAAACTCATGTCCATAGAGGCAGTGATGTCATCCAACCATCTCATTTGTTATTGTCCCCTTCTCCTCCTGCCTTCAATCTTTCTCAGCCTCAGGGTCTTTTTCAATGAGTCAGTTCTTCGCATCAGGTGGCCAAAGTCTTGGAGTGTCAGCTTCAGCATCAGTCCTTCCAGTGAACACCCAGGACTGATCTCCTTTAGGATGGACTTGTTGGATCTCCTTGCAGTCCAAGGGACTCTTCAAGAGTCTTCTCTAACATCACAGTTCAAATCATCAATTCTTCAGTGCTCAGTTTTTTTTAATAGTCCAACACTCACATCCATACATGACTACTGAAAAAACCATAGCTTTGACTAGACAGACCTTTGTTGGCAAAGTGATGTCTCTGCTTTTTAATATGCTGTCTAGGTTGTTCATAGCTTTCCTTCCAAGGAGCAACCATTTTTTAATTTTGTGGCTACATCACCATCTGCAGTGATTTTGGAGCCCCAAAAAATAAAGTCTCTCACTGTTTACATTTTTCCCCACCTACTTGCCATGAAGTGATGGGACCAGATGCCATGATCTTAGTTTTCTGAATGTTGAGTTTTAAGCCAACTTTTTCACTCTCCTCTTTCACTTTCAACAAGAGGCTCTTTAGTTGTTCTTCACTTTCTGCCATAAGGGTAGTGTCATCTGCATAGCTGAGGTTATTGATATTTCTTCCGGCAAGCGTGATTCCAGCTTGTGCTTCATCCAGCCTGGCATTTTGCATGATGTACTCTGCATGTAATTTAATGTACTCTTTTCCTGATTTGGAACCAGTCTGTTGTTCCATGTCCAGTTCTAACTGTTGCTTCTTGACCTGCGTACAGATTTCTCAGGAGGCAGGTCAGATGGTCTAGTATTCCCATCTCTTTAAGAATTTTCCATGGTTTGTTGTGATCTACATAGTCAAAGCCTTTGATGTAGTCAATAAAGCAGAAGTAGATGTTTTTCTGGAACTCTTGTTTTTTCTATGGTCCAGCAGATGTTGGGAATTTGATCTCTGTTTCTTCTGCTTTTTCTAAAACCAGCTTGAACATCTGGAAGTTCACGATTCATGTGCTGTTGAAGCCTGGCTTGGAGAATTTTGAGCATTACTTGACTTGCATGTGAATGAGTGCAATTGTGTGGTAGTTTGAGCATTCTTTGGTATTGCCTTTCTTTGGGATTGGAATGAAAACTGACCTTTTCCAGTCCTGTGGCCACTGCTGAGTTTTCCAAATTTGCTGGCATATTGAGTGCAGCACTTTCACAGCATCATATTTCAGGATTTGAAATAGCTCAACTGGAATTTCATCATCTCCACTAACTTTGTTTGTAGTGATGCTTCCTAAGGCCCACTTGACTTCACATTCCAGGATATCTGGCTTTAAGTGAGTGATCACACCATCGTGGTTATCTGAGTCATCAAGATCTTTTTTTTTGTATGGTTCTTCCTTGTATTCTTGCCGCCTCTTCTTAATATCTTCTGCTTCTGTTAGGTCCATACCATTTCTGTCCCTTGTTGAGCCCATCTTTGCATGACATGTTCCTTTGATATCTCTAATTTTCTTGAAGAGATCTCTAGTCTTTCCCATTCTATTGTTTTCCTCTTTCTTTGCATTGATCACTCAGAAAGGCTTCTTATCTCTCCTTGCTATTCTTTGGAGCTTTGCATTCAAATGGGTTTATCTTTCCTTTTCTCCTTTACCTTTTTCATCTTTTTTTTTCCTCAGCTATTTGTAAGGCCTCCTCAGACAACCATTTTGCTTTTTTGCATTTGTTTTTCTTAAGGATGGCCTTGATCACTCCCTTCTGTACAGTGTCAAGAACCTTGGTCCATAGTTCTTCAGTCACTCTGTCAGATCTAATCTCTTGAATCTATTTGTCACTTCCACTGTATAATCATAAAGAGTTTGATTTAGGTCATACATGAATGATCTAGAAGTTTTTCCTACTTTCTTCAATTTAAGTCTGAATTTGGCAGTAAAGAGTTCATGATCTGAGCCACAGTCAGCTCCGGGTCTTGTTTTTGCTGACTGTATAGAGCTTCTCCATCTTTGGCTGAAAAGAATATAATCAATCTGATTTCAGTGTTGACCATCTGGTGATGTCCATGTGTAGAGTCTTCTCTTGTGTTGTTGGAAGAAGGTGTTTGCTGTGACCAGTGCGTTCTCTTGGCAAAACCCAGAATAAAAAAAAGAATTGCACATTGGAATGAGATGGCTGAAAAAAAACTTAAATGCTGCCAGAAAATTCGTATTACTTTAGAAAGAAGAGTAGAAATTCCTATAGCTGACTTCTCAACAAGAAAGAAAACCAGAAGACCATATAGAATACTGAAGAAAATAACAGCTAATCAAGAATTATATACCCCTTACAGTACCCTTTGAAGTTGAATAAATATTTGCAAACAAAACCTGAGAATTCACTTATCAGACCACCATTAAAAGAAATACTGAAGGATGTATTTCAGACAGAATAAAAGTGATTCTGAAGTATAAAGGAATGAAAAGCAACAAAAGTGGAGAGAAATCCTAAATGAATATTGACTGTAAGATTCAAATAAAAACTCATGAGACTAGATAACAGCGTGTAAGTCTGGATGGAGGGAATGAAGTTAATGTTCTGTCATTGACTTGCTTTCAAGGGTAATGTGCCATTTACCATGAGAATTTGATAAATCAAGGATGCATATTGTAAACTTAAGAGCTGTGCTATCTAATGGAAAGCCAGTGCAAGCCTCTCTTAAAACTAAATTTTCTGTTAGCTTCATAAAATAGAAGTAGGTTAAATTAATTTTAATACTAAGTTTTTTTAACCCAAAATATCCAAAACATTATTTTTATGTGATGATCAATATAAAACATTATTGAGATTTTTACATTCTTGTTTTTCATACTAAAGTCTTAAAAATCCCACTTATGGCACATCTCAGTTCAGACCAGCCACACTTCAAATACTCAGTAACCACATATAGCTACCATATTGGACAGTGCATGTCTAGGATAGCACTATAAAAATAGTAAAAATAAGTATATACCTTCCATCCACAGATAGAAAACCAAAATGGAAATATGAAAATAATCAATTTGGAAAAAGGTAGGAAGATGAGAAAAAGAAATATGGAACTGGCAAGACAAATATTGAAAGCACAAGGCTGGAAGGTAGAGTTAAACTCCAATGATGTCCTTAGTGGCTCAGCTGGTAAAGAATCCGCCTGCCATATGGGTAGACCTTGGCTCCATCTCTGGGTTGGGATGATGCCCTGGAGAAGGGAATGGCTATCCACTCCAGTATTCTGGCCTAGAGAATTCCATGGACTGTATAGTTTGTGGGGTTGTGAAAAGTCGGACACGACTGAGCAACTTTCACTTCAATATGATTAAGTACAATATATGAGACTGGATTAAATGCTCTAACAGTTAAATGATATATACTGTCTTACTGTATGAAAAAACACCCAACTGCATACAATGGGAAACACATCTGAAATACAGCATATAAAAATTGAAAGTGAAAAATGAATTCCGTGTAAATACCAGTCAAAAAATTGGTATAGTTAACATCATGTGGTTGTAGGTTAGTCACTAGGTGGCTCGACTCTTGCGCCCCATGGACTGTAGCCTCCCAGGCTCCTCTGTCCATGGAACTCCCCAGGCAAGAATACGGGGCGGGGCGGGGTCGGGGAGGGTGGGGGTGGGGTTGCCATTTCCTTCTCCAATATTAACATCATAATAGAATTTAAAGCAGAAAATACCTGAGATAAAGAGAGGTGCTTCAAGATGAAAGTATACCGAGAAAGTATTTAAGGATTTGATTTGTAGTTAATAACATAGGCTGAAAATATACCAAGCAAATAGTATTTTACAGCTTAAGAAAAATAAAGTATGACTAATATATTGACAAATAGACTTTTAAAAGGAAAGCTGAAGTGTTAATTATAGCTAAATCATTAACAAATTATATCAGATATGTTTGATAGTTATAGAAGAATTTTACTACAGTAGTAAGGAAATATATAGCAAAGAAAAAGTAAAACAGAAGGAAAAGAAAAAGTAAAAACAATAATGCAGTAAATAGACTTAACTCATATAAGTTTCATATTCAGATATTTTAAAAAATACATATATATAAATTATATAACTATGGAAATATCTAGATAAATAGATAAAGGCTTTTTTTTTTAATATCATGTCTTGTAGTTTGTCAGTTCATTGGTATCATGATGAATATACTTTAAAATACTTGGGGCTGGTGCACTGGGACGACCCAGAGGGATGGTACAGGGAGGGAAGAGGGAGGGAGGCTCAGGATGGGGAACATGTGTATACCTGTGGTGGATTCTTGTTGATGTATGGCAAAACCAATACAATATTGCAAAGTAATTAACCTCCAATTAAAATTAATTATATAAAAAAATAAAATCACATTCTGTTTCAAAAAAAATACTTTAAAACAAACAAACAAAATATAAGAAGATATAGAAATCCCCATTATAGTGGGAGATTTTAGCTTTCCTCTTTTTTAACAATCAGCTGACAAGAAAACCAGTAAGGATACAAAAAGTATGAGCAACACAAACTGGACCTAGTGTGTTTATTTGAAATGTTGTATCTCAGACGCTCAGGTTACATGTTGTTTTCAAACATACAGAAAACATTTACAAAAATTGATTAAACTTGACCACAAAGCAACTTTCAACATGTTTCAGATTGAAATTATATTGAGTTTGTTATCTGATCACATTGCAATTAAACTAGAGATTAGTAATCAAAAGATAAAGATATTAGGAAAAGGTGAAAAACCAAGCATCTAAGAATCCATTTTGAGAAATTAGGAAAAGAACAACTTAATTTACCTAATTTCCCAACTTATGTCTGTTTTACCCAAATAACAGAAGAAAAGAAATAATAAAAGCAAGAATTATTAGAACAGATGTTAAGTAGCAACATGCCAAAACTTTGTTCTTTAAAAAGATGCATAAAATTAATGAACCTCAGACTGATCAAATAAGAAACACAAATAACAGATGTGAATGAAAACTGGGGCATCTGTATAAATTTTAATGTCATTGATAAATCGTAGAAGGATATTTATGAACAAAATGTATGACAATAGATGACAATTTAGATGACATAGACAGAATCCCAGAAAAACATTGTCAAAATGTACACAAAAAGGAATTAGGAAACATCAGTGCTCTTGTCATTATGAATCCATAATAAAAATGTTCACTAAGGAAATTCAAGGGCTAAATGGTTTTATAAACATGTTCTTATAAACATGTAGGAGAAATAACATGAAAACTTTTACATTACCCAATTATGGAAATATTCGAATGTGCAACCCTTGCTTAAGGTAATGCCTGTTGCATTTTAGTGATATTTTTAGGGTTTGTTGCTATCAGAGGTTTTTCTGAAGCCTTCATTCACAAATGCTTATTGATTGTATTTTGAATGTTATATGTGTATTGGAAGCATTTCATATACATAAATGAATGAAATATGTATCTAGTTGTACTGAGGTTAATGTCCAATGAAGGAGACAGATGTTTCTACATAAAATAAAAAGTACAGTTTAGTGTGAAAAGTGCTTCAATAAAGAGATAGGAATAGACGGCTCTGGGAGCAGTGCATAGGGACATCTGATTATCTAGAGAAGGCTTCAGTGGATAGAAATGTTTGAGCTAAGCCCTAAAAGGTGAGTATTAACTTGCTAGGCCAATGGGAAGGAATATTTAGGAAGAATTAACAAAATGTGTGTAAAATATCAAGAATCTCGGCTACTGGAGAATTTATTGCATGCAATTCAGATGAAATATGGGGTAAGAAAGAAAACAGGAGAAGAAAGGAAGGTAAGGTAAGGACTTATCTCAAGAACCTTTTATGACATGTTAAAGATAAAATGTGGACCACGGTCAAGCCTTTTAAGTGAAACTACAACATGGTCAAGTTTTTGTTTTAAAATTATTATTCCAGTTTAGAGAGGAGATTGAAATGGGAATTAAGAATGAAAGTCCAAAGTAAAGGCTTTGGTTTTGGCCTAGTGTTGAGCTGTTTCTGGCATCAGTTTGTCAACAAGTTTTGTTTACTTTTTGTGACTACTTTTGGTTTTGATAGAGATTTTCATAGAATGTGAATGCAACACATGAAATTAGTTCAATATTTAGAAAAGATGGAAGTCGATCTTATTCTAACCAATCAAATTGGAAATTGATACTTGTATATGTAGATTTCTTTTTCTCTGCAGCTGATCAGAAACAAATGTTTACAGTAACAAGGTACTGATTTTAGCAAAACAGAAAATGTTACAGACCCACCTAGATTTAGCATATTGAGACAGAGGAAGTTGTTTACCTTTGCAATATACTCTTTTTTTTAAATCAAAGTATAATTGATGCACAACATTTTATTACTTTCAGGTCTATAACCTAATGTTTTCATGTTTGTATATAGTGAAATGATTACCACAAGAAGTCTAATTAATATACATCACCATACATAGTTCAAAAATTTTTTTTTCTTGTGATGATAGCTTTTAAGATCTACATTTAACAACTTTCAAATGCAGTATAATAGTAACCATGCCATATGTTACATCCTCACGACTTAGTTTTTTAACTGAAAGTTTGTACCTTTTAATTCTCTTCACCCATTTCACCTGCTCTCCTATTCTTCACCTTTGGCAACCAGCAGTTTGTTCTGTGTGTGTGTGTGTGTGTGTGTGTGTGTGTGTATGTAGGTATGTATTTTTAAAAATTCCACATATAGGTGAGACTGTATGGTATTTGTCTCTATCTGACTTTTTCACTTAGCATAACACCCTCACTGTCCATCTGTGTTGTTGCAGATGGCAAGATTTCATTCTTTTTTAATGGCCAAATAACATTCCATTGAATGTGTAATACATATAGACACACACACATTTTATCCATTTGTCTGTCGATGGGCACCTAATTTGTTTCCATATCTTGGCTATCGTGAATAATGCTGCAGTGAACATGGGAGTGGATATGTTTTTTTCCAGTTAGTGTTTTCATTTTCTTTTATTTTTTTAAAACTTGAGGACAGGATTGAATCTTACTTGAGATGAGTAAGGATGAATGTATAGTAGGTATTTAAACTGTATGCTGAATGAACAAAGGTTGATACAGAGAAATTAGCAGCAAAGGAATCTGACATCTATTTGAAGGAGAAGTCCCAAAAGCAAAATGGGTATTTTTCATGGGAGGTGGAGGAAACACAAGTAGAATATGCTGTGTTTAGAAACCATTGCATCGTCTGACCTTGACTTTACCACAAAAGGAGGATCATTTTGTAGTCACATTATTTTTGCTTAAAATTTGTCAGTGAACTTTCTGAAGGAGATGAAACCATTTAAAAATAATTTTTCCAGTGTTTTTATACTAATTTGATTTGTTTTTGTTTCTGTTCTAGGAAACACTCCTTTACATCTTGCTGTGATGTTAGGAAATAAAGGTTAGTAAATATTTTCTTTTGTTGTTGTTGTATAGTCATGTATAATCAGTTTTATCACTGCAGATGGTGACTACAGCCATGAAATTAAAAGACACTTACTCCTTGGAAGGAAAGTTATGACCAACCTAGACAGCATATTGAAAAGCAGAGACATTACTTTGCCAACAAAGGTCCGTCTAGTCAAGGCTATGGTTTTTCCAGTATTCATGTATGGATGTGAGAGTTGGACTATAAAGAAAGATGAGCACCGAAGAACTGATGCATTTGAACTGTGGGTGTTGGAGAAGACTCTTGAGAGTCCCTTGGACTGCATAGAGATCCAACCAGTCCATCCTAAAGGAGATCAGTCCTGGGTGTTCATTGGAAGGACTGATGTTGAAGCTGAAACTCCAGTACTTTGGCAACCTGATGCGAGGAGCTGACTCATTTGAAAAGACCCTGATGCTGGGAAAGATTGAGGGCAGGAGGACAAGGGGATGACAGAGGATGAGATGGTTGGATGGCATCACTGACTCAATGAACATGAATTTGAGTCAACTCTGGGAGTTGGTGATGGACAGGGGGGCCTGGACTGCTGCAGTCCATGGAGTCGCAAAGAGTTGGACACAACTGAGTGACTGAACTGAACTGAATCATTTTTAAACTGACTTCACTCATGTATAATCAGTTTTAAAATTTTAAGATGAGTTTTATGTTTTGAATTTTAAAACATTCACCTGATTATTTGATTTGCTAATTGAGTCTAGGATTCAGTATATTAAAAGCACAACTACTGTCTCATTTTTCATAGCACTTTTTCAAAGAGTTAGTGAAAATCTTATACTAACCTTTATGCCTTTTGAAACTGTTTTTCTTGTTTGGTTATTTTTCAAGTAAGTATAATATCAGGAGACTCTTGTTTCCAAATATTAAGTTTTATTAATTAGTATAATATTTTAAATATAGAGTTTTATAAGATTCTTTAATATGGAATATTCTTTATAAACTCATAAGTCTAAAATTATTTAGATAGATAATAAAAAGTTAGTTCTTGTTTATTCTTCAGAACAAAAAAGCAGCTCACAGATGATTGAAAAGATCTCCTTTTATAAAGTATTTATTTATTTGGCTGCACTGTGTTTTAGTTGTAGCATGTGAGATCTTAGTTCCCTGACCAGGGATGGAATTTGTGCCCTCTGCAGGGGGAGCATGGAGTCTTAGCCACAGGATCATGGAATTTTAGCCACTGGACCACTAGGGAATTCCCAAAAGATCTACTTTTTAAGCCTATTCCCAGATGCCATAATTATCTGGATTCCCAGTTATCTTGAAAAGTGAGGATTCTAGGAGCTGATTGACAACCTTCTGAGTGCTAGATTTTAAAATTTTGGATGTCTTTGATAAAAATCTTTGGAAAGCATATGCTGTTGAATTTTTAAACAAGATAATTGTTTAACACTTTTTCTGATGTTCTAACCATATCATGAACATCTGTTATTGTTATATACTATAAAATAGCTATTGCCGTAAACGTTTGATCTCAAAGATATTACTAGGACTTGCTTTGATGAAAAACAAATTCTTTTGCTAGTTTATGTGCTTACATGAAACATGATTTATTGGAAATTTAATTTAGATTTTAATACTACATAAATTGGCTACCTGATGCGAAGAGCTGACTCATTGAAAAAGACCCTGGTGCTGGGAAAGACTGAAAGCAAAAGGAAAAGAGGGCAGCAGAGGATGAGATGGTTAGATAGCATCACTGACTCAATGGACATGAATGTGAGCAAACTCCAGAAGATAGTGAAGGACAGGGAAGCCTGGCGTGCTGCAGTCCTTGGGGTTGCAAAGAGTCAGACATGACTTAGCAACTGAACAGCAACAACAAAACTGGGGACTCAAATTTTAATCAGTTATGCTGTTTTTTTCCTCCTTACAGAGAAGAGACTCACTCAAGTAACTTTTAAGTAAAGAGAGATTGATTAAGAGGCTATATATTAAATTCAAGCTGTGGGGACTATCTATGTCTCAGGAAGAGTAGTAACAAAGGCAGTTTGGGAGATCAGCTGTCATTTCCCCTTTCCTCCCTGTTTCTCCCCTCCCTCCCTCCCTTCCTTCCTCTTTTTCTCTTCCCTTCCTTCCCTCCCTCCCCTCCGCACCCATCTCCCGCAACCTTCCGCCTTCTTTCCCTTCATATATGTATGTATATCTATCCATCTATGTCAATCATCTGGTCTGTTTTTATGGGGTATCTACTGTTCTTTATTTATATATATAATATTCTGTCTTTTCTTGATTGACTTTTCTCTGTTTATTGAAATTGACCATGACCCAAAATAAGTGTTCTAAGTTCCTGAATCTTGAAGGCTTTCTGATTTCAGTGTTCAGTTTCTTAGGTTCCTGAATTTCTGAACAGAAAGTTTGATGGGGCTAGTTTATCCTCAGCCAAGTCACAGTGATGAGTGACTAGTGATCTCATGAATTGTGTTTGGGATATGTAGTTACTCATATAAAACTAGCTTTAGTGAGACTGACTTGGAGAGAGTTGGGGTAGAAGAGGGTATCAAGAATAGAGAGGAAGAATCTTTAGCAGGACTGTTGGTAGGGCCGACCATGATAGTCATCTCTACACCTTGGCGAAAAGAAAGATGCAGTTAGCTAAATTTGACCAATAAAAGCTTATGGCTTCTTTTGAAGAACATTGGATCAGAGCTTTAATAACTGAAATGTATTCATTGACAATGTGCTAGATGCTTTTTCAGGGCTTTATACATGTTTACTCTTTTAACATAGCAACCATGTGAGGAAGATACTGTCACTGTCCCCATTTTACAGATGAAAAAAGTTAGCTCTGAGATGTTAAGCAACTTTCCCAGGGAGAAGTAACAGAGTTTTGACTTGAACTTGGAATAGCTTATGTTAGAGCCTGGATTCGTAATCATTATGGTGACCGGCATTGCTCTCTTCACTGTGAATCATTTGAAAAGAAAATGGTCTAAATCAAAGTTAGCTAACATGCAGCCTGTTTCCCTCCTGTCTTTGTTTTATAGTCATAGTTAATTTGATGCCAAGTCTGATTGCTATTCTAAATTTAACACTTTAATAGTAAATATATATTTATCAGAATTTGAATGTGAAATGAAACATATTTTACTGTCCTAGGTCCTAATTTTTGGTGGAGGAGGTTTTGCTATGTTTCATCATAGGATTGTATCGGCCTATCCAAAATTGTTTCACAGAACGTTTGTTTCATGGGAAATAATTTTTAGAGGAAAATAGTGATTTGGAAAATAGTGGCTTATTATTATTTTTTTAATTGTGGACCTTCTTAGCACTTTTGAGGTGCTAATATTCATTGTGACATTCTGAATTGGAGCCTTCTATTATAGAGCCATTGTTCCCTGTAGTTATTTGGTATTTTCTCTTTTTTACAAGTATCTTGAGGAACTAGAGTTCTGTGGAACATATTTTGGGAAACACTTGGTTAGATTATTCATGATCTGCAAATAATACCAGTTTTTGCTCTTCCTAAGTCCTTTTCATGTAGAGTAGGTACAGCCATTAATATACCTATCAATTTATAATTTTCTGTTTACATTTTTCCAGTTGTATATTTTTTCTACCTTTTCCTATTTGACCTTTTAATATTTTTGGTATTTGGTTGCATAGGCATGAGACTGAAATAGTGGAAGATAAAACATCTACCTTATGTTTAATTCTGTACAGCAATTTTACATCCTACTACCATTCAGTCTGTGCTACTCTGTTCTCTTTTATCGTCTCCTTTAGAGGTGTGTTGTGTCATTAGTGACTTTATCATAAGGGCACTTTTTATTTGTATACATATTTGTAAACACAGCATAAATTCCCAGGGCATTCAAACATTTGTTGATTGAATTAGAGATACCCTATAACGTACACACATGTATTTACTTCTTTCCCTCATCTTAACCTACTGAATAACCTGTTTTTCACTAGTGAAGTCTTAATTTTTTCTGAAGTTCTGGTGGGTATATCGTCTATGTTGGCTAGGAAGAGTTTCACTTATGGATTTGAGTTGAAATGGAGAAGAACATTATATACTTAAAGGAGATTTCAGTGTACCTATATTTTTATATACTACTAGCAGACTTTCTTAAACACCTTTGTAAAAGTTCTGTATTTGTTTTACTTACTTAATATCATGTCCTGCTAGTGTAGATATTTCTTCTATTACTAGGAATAGTGCTAATACCATTCTTCTTCCACCTCAGCTCACTTGCATTACAACTGTCGTAACACTCTTCTTTCTTTCAGAGCCCTTAACATTATTTTTCATATTTACTACTTTACTTAATTATATTTTAACATATTTTAACAACATGTGAGCTCCCTGATTATCTTTCTTTTCACTGCTTATATCTAGGACCTAGAACTTAGAAATGGCATATGATAGGAACTTGATAAATATATGCTAAAAGAGTGATTGGATGAATGAATCATTTATTTAGGGAATTTAAGTTGATAGCTATCTTAAATTTCCCATGAGCCTTGTTTCAGATGTTTTCCTGCCTGTTAATATGCTTATTGTTTTTAATTTAAGAAAAATTTCCTCAGCCTATACAAAGGTCTATACCTTAGAATTTTTTTTTTCGTATTGTAGAAAACTTTTATTCATGTTGTTATATATTATGTTAGTTCTTATTGTAAGACTTGGTTCAGATTACCACATATCCTCAATGTTAAATGTTGGAAATGCCCTAGCCACTGAGTTGGAAACAGTAAGTATTATATAGATAAAACTGTTGAAACCACAAAATCCATTGATGAAGTACTATGAAAATTAATTTTCCCATGAATAACTGAAAATGTTGACAGTGATGATTTAAAACCACCACCCCTGAACTTACCAGCTAAGATCCAAGAGACTGAGATCCCTCAGTGCATCCTGAAATATCCAGTGTTGAGAATTCCCTGGTGGCCCAGTGATTAGAATGTCATGCTTCCATTGCAGGGAGTGCAGGTTTGATCCTGGTTGGGGGAACTAAGATCCTGCATGCCGTGTGACCAGCGCCCCCAAAATCCATGTGTTTTGGGGAACTTTTGTCCTGATCATAGGTTTTTAAATGTAATTTTCCTGTCTCTTGAGGCAGTCTTCAGTGTTTCTCTTAAGTTTCAGCAGGCAACTGTGCCTGGCCTGGATGGTGAGCCAGTTCAGTTCAGTTCAGTCGCTCAATCATGTCCGACTCTTTGCGACCCCATGAATCGCATCACGCCAGGCCTCCTGTCCATCACCAACTCCCGGAGTTCACTCAGACTCGTGTCCATTGAGTCAGTGATGCCATCCAGCCATCTCATCCTTGGTCGTCCCCTTCTCCTCCTGTCCGCAATCCCTCCCAGCATCAGAGTCTTTTCCAGTGAGTCAACTCTTCGCATGAGGTGGCCAAAGTACTGGAGTTTCAGCTTTAGCATCATTCCTTCCAAAGAAATCCCAGGGCTGATCTTCTTCAGAATGGACTGGTTGGATCTCCTTGCAGTCCAAAGGACTCTCGAGAGTCTTCTCCAACACCACAGTTCAAAAGCATCAGTTCTTCGGTGCTCAGCCTTCTTCACAGTCCAACTCTCATATCCATACATGACCACAGGAAAAACCATAGCCTTGACTAGATGGACCTTAGTTGGCAAAGTAACGTCTCTGCTTTTGAATATGCTATCTAGGTTGGTCATAATTTTTCTTCAAAGGGGTAAGCGTCTTTTAATTTCATGGCTGCAATCACCATCTGCACTGATTTTGGAGCCCCCAAAATAAAGTCTGACACTGTCTCCACTGTTTCTCCTTCTATTTCCCATGGAGTGATGGGACCAGATGCCATGATATTCATTTTCTGAATGTTGAGCTTTAAGCCAACTTTTTCGCTCTCCTCTTTTACTTTCATCAAGAGGCTTTTAGTTCCTCTTCACTTTCTGCCATAAGGGTGGTGTCATCTGCATATCTGAGGTAATTGATATTTCTCCCAGCAATCTTGATTCCAGCTTGTGTTTCTTCCAGTCTAGCGTTTCTCATGATGTACCCTGCATAGATGTTAAATAAGCAGGGTGACAGTATACAGCCTTGACGTACTCCTTTTCCTATTTGGAACCAGTCTGTTGTTCCATGTCCAGTTCTAACTGTTGCTTCCTGTCCTGCGTATAGATTTCTCAAGAGGGAGGTTAGGTAGCCTGGTATTCCCACGTCCTTCAGAATTTTCCACAGGTGATTGTGATCCACACAGTCAAAGGCTTTGGCATAGTCCATAAAGCAGAAATAGATGTTTTGCTGGAACTCTCTTGCTTTTTTGATGATCCAGAGAATTTTGGCAATTTGATCTCTGGTTCTTCTGCCTTTTCTAAAACCAGCTTGAACATCTGGAAGTTCATGGTTCACGTATTGCTGAAGCCTGGCTTGGAGAATTTTGAGCATTACTTTACTAGCATGTAAGATGAGTGGGATTGTGCAGTAGTTTGCGCATTCTTTGGCATTGCTTTTCTTTGGGATTGGAATGAAAACTGACCTTTTCCAGTCCTGTGGCCACTGCTGCGTTTTCCAAATTTGCTGGCATATTGAGTGCAGCCCTTTCACAGCATCATCTTTCAGGATTTGAAACAGCTCTACTGGAATTCCATCATCTTCACTAGCTTTGTTCGTAGTGATGCTTTCTAAGGCCTACTTGACTTCACATTTCAGGATGTCTGGCTCTAGATGAGTAATCACACCATCGTGATTATCTGGGTCATGACGATCCTTTTGTACAGTTCTTCTGTGTATTCTTGCCATCTCTTCTTAATATCTTCAGCTTCTGTTAGGTCCAGACCATTTTTGTCCTTCATCAAGCCCATCTTTGCATGAAATGTTCCCTTGGCATCTCTAATTTTCTTGAAGAGATCTCTAATCTTTCCCATTCTGTTCTTTTCCTCTATTTCTTTGCATTGATCACTGAAGAAGGCTTTCTTATCTCTTCTTGCTATTCTTTGGAACTCTGCATTCAGATGCTTATATCTCTCCTTTTCTCCTTGGCTTTTCACTTCTCTTCTTTTCACAGCTATTTGTAAGGCTTTCCCAGACAGCCATTTTGCTATTTACATTTCTTTTCCGTGGGGATGGTCTTGATCCCTGTCTCCTGTACAGTGTCACGAACCTCATTCCATAGTTCATCAGGCACTCTATCAGATCTAGGCCCTTCAATCTATTTCTCACTTCCACTTTATAATCATAAGAGATTTGATTGACGTCATACCTGAATGGTCTAGTGGTTTCCCCTACTTTCTTCAATTTGAGTCTGAATTTGGTAATAAGAAGTTCATGATCTGAGCCACAGTCAGCTCCTGGTCTTGTTTTTGTTGACTGTATAGAGCTTCTCCATCTTTTGCTGCATAGAATATAATCAGTCTGATTTTGGTGTTGACCATCTGGTGATGTCCATGTGTAGAGTCTTCTCTTGTGTTGTTGGAAGAGGGTGTTTGCTATGACCAGTGCATTTTCTTGGCAAAACTCTATTAATCTTTGCCCTGCTTCATTCCTCATTCCAAGGCCAAATTTGCCTATTACTCCAGGTGTTTCTTGACTTCCTACTTTTACATTCCAGTCCCCTATAATGAAAAGGACATCTTTTTTGGGTGTTAGTTCTGAAAGGTCTTGTAGGTCTTCATAAACCATTCAACTTCAGCTTCTTCAGGGTTACTGGTTGGGGCATAGACTTGGATTACTGTGATATTGAATGAACAAGTATACCTTTTTGAAAGTTACCTTTTTGATTATTTTATTACCTTTTTATTACTTTTTTGATTACCAGAAAGACTGTCCAGATTTGTCCTTATAATCATAAACAAGTTTTGTCCCTTTTGGAAAGTTTTCTGAACTAAATGAGCTGTAAAATTTGAAAAATAAGGGCTTATGGAAACATCAGTGATTCTTTTTGCAAATACTTATTTTTCCCCTTGAAATAAAGAATGAACTTTCCATTTGACCTTGCAGACAGTCCTCTTCTGGGTCTTATTATTTAGTAGAAGTTTTATGTAAATTCCTTTTGAGTTTCTTGAGTAATTTTTATAATATGGAAACATTCTTAAAATATCCTTGGAAACAATTATTAGGGAACATAATATTTTGTTTGCAGAGAGATCCAATTTATTTTTAGGCACTAGAATAGATAATTCTTGAATCTAAGGATTTGAAATAACACGGTTAGATACATAGGAATTTAAAAAATTACTTAATTCTCATAGTACAATGCTTATTTCATAGATCTGTTTATATTAACTTGATCCCTTGAATTTTTACGTGATTTTTTAATTTAGATATTCTGAAAATTGCATCATGTTTGATATTATTACCATTCTATTTCAGAATGTGCCCATTTACTTTTGGCTCACAATGCTCCAGTAAAGGTGAAAAATGCTCAGGGATGGAGCCCGCTGGCGGAAGCCATCAGTTATGGAGACAGACAGATGAGTAAGCAGTATAAATTACTATTGATGTTATGTATTCTAAAAATTTGAAATGATGCATTTGACATATTTTTCATTTGGTGTAACTTTCCATACTGTGCAGAATTTGCAGCTACTTATAAACTTATGTATGAATTATTCTTGACTATATATCTATATATATATATAACCGTATATATATAAATGTATATATACTGTATATGTATATGTATACCGTATATATATAAATGTACATCCCTCAGGGTCATCCCAGTGAACCAGCCCTGACCCCACCTCATGCATCCAACCTGGGCTGGCGATCTATTTCACATATAATAATATACATGTATTCAATGCTATTCTCTCAAATCATCCCACCCTCGCCTTCTCCCACAGAATCCAAAAGTCTGTTCTTTATATCTGTGTTTCTTTTGCTGTCTTGCAATGTCTTTTCCTCATAGTGTATCATGTAAGCTTTGTGAAAACTAGAGTCATCAATATGTTTCTTATTCAGCCTTTCATTTTGTCTCCTAGAACAGTGCTTGGCATATGTATTTGTTCAGTGAATTAATGAAGATAATTAAAACTACAAGGAAGATTTGAGGTTAATCAATAATTTTAAAAATTCTGAAAAGTATTGTATTAGATTTTTATTTATTATCACTCTCCTGAGATACTCAAAACTTAAAAAAATTTTTTTTAAAGAAAGTAGTGACATTTGTTGTAGAAAGTTCAGAAATTATTGAGGGAAAAAGCTGGTGACTTTTTGGTCACTTGGTGACTCAGTTGATAAAGAATCTACGTGCAATGCAAGAGACCTGGTTTTGATCCCTGGGTCAGGAAGTTCTCCTGGAGAAGGAAATGGGAACCCACTCCAGTATTCTTGCCTGGAAGATCCCATGGACAGAGGAGACTGGCAGGCTACTGTCCCTGGGGTTGCAAAGAATTGGACATTACTCAGTGACTAAGCAACTTCCCTTTCACTTTTCACTTTCATGCATTGGAGAAGGAAATGGCAACCCACGCCAGTGTTTTTGCCTGGAGAATCCCAGGGACGTGGGAGCCTGGTGGGCTGCCGTCTATGGGGTTGCACAGAGTCGGACACGACTGAGGCAACTTAGCAGCAGCAGCAGCAGCAGCAATGACTAAACCATCACCAATGGCATTTGTTGTAGCTGGTTTTATTGTATTTGTCAATAACTGTTAATCAAGATTCCTATCATATAGGTGTACAAATATTGACTCCCCCAGATATGCTAATAATTTCGTCTGATTGTGTTCTGAGTGTTTCCATAAGTTGATGTTATATTTTAATGTGAAATCTCATAGAACAGGAATCTTTTTGCGCACATCACTATGTTATATATAGTTGCTGTCACTACATTTTTAATAATATTTGATCATTTTAATAATTTTCTATGTATTGAAGGTCTTCAGTCAGTTATAGTATATTTAGTTGATGGAAACTGTATGGTTTCTGCTTTTAATTAAGATGCCTTTTCTTTTAGGAAATTATTTTTCTTCTTTATGTGAACGGAGGTCTGTTTTAATCTCAAGTAAAGGTAGATTAAATACATATTTATTAAACTATTTGCATTTATAGTGAAGAAGAATTATAGAAAGAATTCTATACTTAGATAATATAGTTTTGATATTAAATTAAAACAAACATGAAGGTTAGTCAAAGTCATATAAATTTGAATCTTTAAAGAATCCTAATTTATCTAGGTAATTGGTCCTCAGACTATTTGGATTTTATAGGCCAGAAAAGAATTTTATTTGAGGATTGATGTAGGTAGCTGAAGTTTTCATTTTAGTATCAGTTTAGTTCACTCACTTAGTCATGTCCAACTCTTTGCGACCCCATGAACCACAGCATGCCAAGCCTCCCTATCCATCACCAACTCCTGGAGTTTACCCAAACCCATGTCCATTGAGTTGGTGATGCCATCCAACCGTCTCATCCTCTGTCATCCCCTTCTCCTCCTGCCCTCAATCTTTCCCAGCATCAGATGAGTCAGCTCCTCACATGAGGTGGCCAAAGTACTGGAGTTTCAGCTTCAACATCAGTCCTTCCAATGAACACCCAGGACTGATCTCCTTTAGGATGGACTGGTTGGATCTCCTTGCAGTCCAAGGGACTCTCAAGAGTCTTCTCCAACACCACAGTTCAATAGCATCAATTCTTCAGCACTCAGCTTTCTTTCTAGTCCACCTCTCATATCCATACGTGATTACTGGAAAAGCCATAGCATTTACTAGACAGACCTTTGTCGACAAAGTAATATCTGTGCTTTTTAATATGCTGTCTAGGTTGGTCATAACTTTCCTTCCAAGGAGTAAGTATCTTTTAATTTCATGGCTGCAATCATCATCTGCAGTGATTCTGGAGCCCCCTAAATAAAGTCAGCCACTGTTCGCACTATTTCCCCATCTATTTGCCATGAAGTGATGGGACCAGATGCCATGATCTTAGTCTTCTGAATCTTGAGCTTTAAGCCAACTTTTTCACTCTCCTCTTTGACCATGTATTGATGTATACATTCTCCACCCTACTAATACATTTTTTATCTTATTTTATTCAAAGCTAATATTTTCTCTTATTTCAGTAAATGTGAGAGAGTGATTGAGTTTGCTGGTATATTTTAGACCTTCATTCTAATAAACAAAATTTCTATTTACCTAATTACAGGCACAGTAGTAAGCAGTTTATATTGAGCCTCTATAGTAACTCTTTATAGTAGATTTTACTTGAGACTTACTATAGATTTTAATATAGATTCATTCTTACTTGACAAATGAAAAAAAGAAAGTGAAGTTTAGTAAAATTAAGTGTTCCATATTGACACAGCTAATAAGTAGTAAGGCTGTGGTTTGCATTTAAGCAATTTGTCTAAATATCTGTTAACTTTTGAGAAGACACTGGAAGGTTTCAGGGGTTTTTTTAGAGTCTGAAGTTCTTTTTACAGATAGAATAGGATTCTTTTTAGTATTTTTTATGCTATGTTGGTAGTATATGAGAAAAAGTACAGTCTGAAGTACAAGAACAGATTCAACTGATAACATTTTGTAGATAATTAATTTCATTTTTAGAAAAATAATATCTAGTATGATTTTTGAGATTTTTCTATCTTTGAGACCATCTTTTAGATCACTGTTAACAACAGGACATTGCATCAGCTGACTGAGGTTGGTAATCTTGACTCAGTCAGATGAAGCCTTGCTGATGATTAAAAACCGTCAAAGCTAGTATGACTGTAAGTTGATGTTGAGGTATCTCCTTTCAATTTTTCTTGAGGATCATAACAGCTTTGCCGAAGGTATTTTCTAACATGTTCACAATATCTCTGTTATATCTGTATGTAATAAGCCAGTGGTATTTCTTAGCATGGTGACATTTTTTTCACAATTTCTTTTGAGGTATAATTAGTAGTCTAACATGGCAAAATTCATTTTAAATTAAAAAAATTTTTAATTTAAATTTTAGTTACGGCTCTTTTAAGGAAGCTTAAGCAGCAATCCAGGGAAAGTGTTGAAGAAAAAACGACCTCGATTATTAAAAGCCCTGAAAGAGGTAAGCTCAATTTCATGACTGATTTAGTACCTAAACTGTAATTGAAAGTATACGTCTATGCATTTTAAAAATGCAGTTTAATTTTTTTGCTAATTATTAAGGGTCAAGAAATAGTGAAAATCCTGCTTCAATTAAGCAATAATGACATTAAAAATACTAATTTAGTGTGTAATCTTATGGGAAGCATTCTTTGCTTTGAACTTAGAGGTAGATAAAGAATTATTGCTGTCAATAAATTAGGTAACAGCTCTAAGAAAAAAGAAGGTAAATGATAATTAATGGAAGTAATTTTCCTCTGTTCTTTGGATTCAAAAATTTTCTATGAGCAGAAGCTGCTACTGCTAGTAGGGGCAGTTTGCATTTTCTATATGTAACAAAACTGTTTATCTATCCTACTTCATGGTGGTACAGCTGGGTGTAGTGATACAGAAAGGGAGAGAGGTTTGCTTTCTGTTATTTTTTCTCTTTATTTTGGATGCCTGAAAAAGTGTGGGAGAAAGACCTATGACTATGTCTTCTTTTAGGTATGCTATTTTTTGAAATCTCAAGGGATAAAATGATTTGAGACTATTTGATTAATAGTTCCTTGAACAGTTACAGTTTTTGTTGTTAAGCTTCTAATTTAAGAAATAAAAACATTGTCTATAGATAATATGATGACAGATTATTTCAGATTTAGAAAACTTGTGTTATCACTTTATAGAAAAAAGTTTCTGTTGCAGTGAATGATTTTATTAGATCATTATGAGCCTACACAATAATCATTTTAGAAGTTTTTTTTTAATAACACTTCTAAAGTTATTAACTATTTTCACAATACTACTCATTTTGTTTTGGTTATACTGAGAAGTGGAATATTTATTGATGCAAATTCAAATGCCTGTCAGTTTTATGTGATTAAAACATTCTTGTAAAATCTAAAGTGGTATGTATTTTCCTTTGTGGATAAATGTAGTAATCTAGTCTGCTATTATTTTAAGCTAATAAGTATATATATATATATGTATATATATATATATTTTTTTTTGGTTCTTTCTCCAACTCGATAATTGAAATTATTTCCTATTTCTGTCTATAGATCTTTAATGATAACAGATTTTTAAGCAAAATGTTATGCAGGTATAAGAGCTGTTAACTAAGATATGCATTTACTAATTATATATACTTCATTTCTCAGCTAGGTGACTTTTATCTCGAACTTCACTGGGATTTTCAAAGCTGGGGTAAGAATGTGCTATGTTTTACTGTATAATATGTAGGTGTGCAAAAATGTAAGTGCAAAAATAACTATTAAATAGACATGTTAAAATAACCAGTACTTGCCATAAGGAAATTTAAATATTTTTCATCATGTTGAATATAATGTTTCTAAAGCCCTGTGTGTGTGTAGTCGCTCAGTTCTGTCCCACTCTTTGAGACCCCATGGTCTATAGCTTACTAGGCTCCTCTGTCCATGGAATTCTCCAGGCAAGAATACTGGAGTGGGTTGCTATTCCCTTCTCCAGTCAGTGGATCTTCCCTACCCAGGGACTGAACCCAGGTCTCCCACAGTGCAGGCAGATTGTTTACCGTCTGAGCCACCAGGGAAGCCCGTAAAGCCCTATAGTGATATTTAATTATCCCAACCTGATTAGCAACTTCCATAATTATTTTTTTAAGGTAAAAAATTGTCTTATTTTAAAATGAAATGCTGGTTCAAATATTATGGGATTATTAGATTACTGAATTTAGGGAAATTTGACATATAGCATTTAGATACCTAAATGTGAAGAATTTGGTTAATATTAATTGATTTTGTATATTTTGTCATCTTTGAATCACCTTTGCTGCTTTTATTGCATACTTTATAGCCACTGTCTTAACACACTGTTTGTTTGCACACCATTCCACTTATTTATAAAGGATGTTAATTCCTAGATATTTTATATTCATTTTTGATTTACCTCAGTAAGGTAAGTTTTCTCTCTTTCTCATTTTAAACATGAGTCAAACTTTTGTGTTCAAATAGGAAGCTTGATCCTAGTGACCTATACTTTACTAAATAAATAACTATCCAAACAACTGACTTTTGGGTTAAACATTTTTTAATGTAATCTATATATAAATTGGATATAATGTGCTTATGTGTTTTTTAAAGCATTTGAACTAGTCTTTATGATATAAACATTTGAATGCTTATTATCACCAAAATAATCATAAAGATAAATCATAAAATAATCATAACGATAAATCAGATATTGACAGAGACCACTCTAGAGATGACTATTAATGTTTTATATGAATATTTTCAAACTCTTCAATGCTTATGAACATGTGTTTGTACACACATATAAATTTATATGTGTATATATAGCCTTAGCATTAGTTTTTTAAATGAAATCATATAATTATTATGCATTTTATCATTTTTACTTAATCTATCATAAATATCTTACATTTTAGTTCATTAAGTACTTCCTTTTTATAAAAAACAGCAGCAGCATAGTACTTTATGAGATGGGTGATTAAGATGTTTCTGGTTTGTTTAATCTCTAAATAAAAAACTTTTAATCCCTAAATATAATCAGTTACAACTTTAGATCATCAGGCTAGTTTTGGCTCCGTCAAAATCACACATGCAGGAGTTCCCTGGTGGTCTAGTGGTTAGGATTCTGGGCTTTCATTCCTGTTGTAGGTGTTGTTGTTTAGTCACTAAGTCCCATCTGACTCTTTGTGATCTCATGGACTATAGTCTACTAGGATCCTCTGTCCATGGAATTCTCCAGGCAAGAATACTGGAGTGGGTTGCCATTTCCTTTTCTAGGGGATCTTCCTGACCTAGAGGTCGAACTCTGTCGCCAGCCTTATAAGTGGACTCTTTACCACTGACTCTGGCCCAGGTTCAATCCCTTGTGGGGAACTGAGATCCCACAAGTGCTGTGGTGTGGCCAAAAAAACTCACCCAAGATTTTCTTAACTCTCATAATGCTATATGCTCTATCATTCAGAAGTCCCAGTGTCCTAGAATACCAAAAGAAAAAGAGATGTAATAGTGTTGTATAATAAAAGAGTTCCAAGTTAGACTGGTCTTAAGTCTGGATGCTATTTTTTTCACTTTTTTTTTTTTTTTTTTCCTATCTATATAGACCCCGGTCATTCTTGGTGATCCTTGAGTATACTGACTCTTTAATTGACTATTCTAGTAACTGTTAGTATTTTGAATTCTAAAACTGTCACTTTATCTTGCTGAGCAAAATATTCTAAAATATTTTAAAAGTGACATTTCAATTACATGAACAAATTGAAATGGATATAATTACTCCTGAAATTGCGCATATTATCTGTAGTTGTAAACACATTGTAACTGTTGCGTAATCAAGTTTATTATGTAACCACTGAGGTACTAGTTTAAAGTATTGCTTCTGGGATTTCCCTGTGGTCCAGTGGTTAAGAATCTGAGCAGGGGCACTGGGTTCAATCCCTGACTGGAGAACAGAGGTCCCACATGCCCCATGACAGGGGCAAAATATAATAAAAATTATTTTTGAAAAAATGTATTGCTTCTCTGAGAACTTGACTTTGACACAAGAAAGTCAGCACATCTGATTCATTGTTGATAAAGGTTTTTACTGATTTCGTGTCACATTATTAGCACCTGATGGTTGGATGTCATCTATCATTCTAAAAACTAAACTCACTGGCTAGATTTAGTTTAGATGCTTTGGATTAAAAAACATTGGATAATCTCTGATGTAAGATTTGATAATCAAGCTTTTTCTAGAGTTTAGGCATGCTTCCTCCCTTGTGAAAGCCCCTGATATAAAAAAAGAAAAAGGCAACCCAGAAATAAGGGCAAGTTAACAAATAACTGAGATCCAGGGGTAAGTTTAGTTTAGTGGTAGTGGAGCACAAAAACTCCACTCTTTCTCCTTCAGTATTTGGCTGAAAATAGCCTCAGACTTGGTTAATAGCAAGTCTGAAGGCAGCTAAATTATTCCAGAGTGAGTTTTTAGGTATAGAAAAGGCTTAAAATGGAATCAGAAGTACTGGCTCCTGTCTACAATGGAAAATCACATATTTTTCCTGAGCTTGGGTTTTTTTCATTTTAAAAGTGGGAGTAAGAATAAACATCCCACCTATTTTCAAGTCTTTGTTTTGGTGTAGATGAAATCAAATCATGTTTTTGAAGGAAGCACTTTAGATGCTATAAAGTGTTAAATAATTTATAGTATTATAATCACTACAAACTTAACATTATGTGTATGGCATGTTTCAACAGAAAAACTAATAGTTTTTTTCTTTATCTCATAATCTACAGAATATCTGTCCTGTTTTTAGGACTTTTTTTTTTTTTTTGCATATTATAGATGGAAAACATCAGGCCTAGACTCTTCTTAAAATCAAGGAATATGTGATAGCAAAGCCAGAATGAAAACTTAGAGATTATTCATTTTTCAGTTCAGTAGATTATATGCCTTTGGAGTACTGTGTTAGACTCTTAGATAAAGGTGAAATAACTTAAGATATAGAGAGCCTAATTGTTCAATTTACATGGGGGAAGAAAAAGTCATCACAAAATTGGGAAAATGCAAATTGCTCTTTTTGGAATGCTTGAAATCTTTTTTTTCCTCTATGATATACCTTCTTTTTTTTTTTTTTAACTTTTGCTTTTCAATCTTCAAATTCTTTTTTCTCTACATTCCCTCTTTCTTCCTTTTCTGATAAGTGGGTATTGGTATGTGATTCTGAGTTTTGCTTTTGTAGTTTACAAGATGTAATAAATTTAAATTAAGTTAGAGTGCTGGCTTATTGTAATCATCTTTTTCTTACTATATCAAATATTTAAGAACAGAAAAAGTAGATCTCAATAAGTAAGAAAGAGGAGCTTGATCATTTATATAGATTTATGCCATTATTGGAGAAGGAAATGGCAACCCACTGTAGTATTCCTACCTGGAGAATCCCATGGACAGAGACGCCTGGCAGGCTGCAGTCCGTGGGGTCATAGAGTTGGACATGACTGAGCGACTTAGCACGCACGTGCATATGCTGTTATTACTCTTAACTTCTGTTGTTTCATATAAGTAGAATTTGATTGGAAAATGATTTCTTATGTTCTTTGACCAGGGTAACTTTTAGTTGTACTCCCACTGGGCTGTAAACTTTTCTTATTTTCATAAAATAAAAAGTCTAGAAAACTATCTTTAACGATGTAATCATTTTAGATTGAATAACCTCTAAAGAATTAAAAAACTTTTAATGTTAATTAGAAAATATTTAAAAATTTAGAAAACTTTTGAAAAAGTTAACTAAAACCCTAGCCTTTAGTTTTCTCTAGGGTCTTTCTTTCTAACCAGGTTGATTTTTATCACCCATTTTTAAAACGCTTGAGTTTTGTAAAATATACGTGTACTACATCTTACCCAGATAAACACACACACATACATACACCTGTACATGTGATGAGATCTTTAATTTCAAGAACTTTGAGTTTCACATTCTTTTCTTTTTTGGTATATGGTAGTTTAATTATTTAGCCTGTTATGTAGATTTATTTATCTGTAGAATAACTCATCTTTTCTTAAAATATAGCAGATAATGAATAATAAAAACCTATAAGAATATAGCTTATGATATGAATGTGAGCAACACTGAAATGTAGAAATGTGTAAGTCAATAGTATGATTGCATTTTAAGAATTTTAAAACTAATGTACATTGAGCTTATTGAGTAATCAATATATTTAGGATTCAAACTCAAATTCAACTAGCTCTAAAAGTGTATTTTTCTATTACACATATTACTTTTCTGGTATTTTATGCAGTTATATATAAAGAATTAGATGGGATCCATGTGTATCTGGTTACCCCTTCAGGAGGGTTTAGTTACCAAAAGGCCCTGTTTTCTCACTAATAGTAGCATCTTGCAGTATCTACCAAGAAAGGCATTGCATCAGTTCCGTGACTCTTATTTGTATTTGGTGGTGGGTAATGGTGATGGTAATTACAATTAAATAGTAGATACTTGAAGTTGCTTAAAATTGCTTTGTGTATTACTTTTCAGTAGAAAAATACTATTTTAAAGGAAATTATGACAATTTTTATAAAATAGTAAAATGTTACAGTACTGTTCTTCTAATTAAAAATTTATAATGTCTCAGAACTTTAGGTGGTTATTTTTCACCTTTTTCTTTTTACAAATACAGTGCCTTTACTTTCCCGAATTCTGCCTTCTGATGCATGTAAAATATACAAGCAAGGTATCAATATCAGGTAAGGTAATTTGATTTTTCTCTGAGTAACAGATAACTGAGATTTAGAGGAAGCTTTTCTTTCTGTAGCTTATACATGGATGTAGTATTTTATAACTTAAACATGTCTTAATATATTCACAATGTTTTATCTGCTTTGGGGTACTAGAGATAAGAAACCAAAGGCATAAAATAAAATCTTGTCTAAAACAAAGGTATTATTGTTCAGCTACAGACTATCTAGAATGCAAATAGAATGAAGATCATGATACAATACCAGGAAGATTTAAGATGGTCATGCCCCTCTTCCTAGCTTTTTAGGGAATAAGGAACACAATAAGGAGGACCCAACTCTTGTCCTTTTTCATTGCATCCTTTTCCGACTGTTCCCTCTCCTATCTACCCACCCATGCTTCTAGCCATTCATCTATCCATTCTAGTGAATATTTTTTAAGGCTAATTTTAATTTTCTTCTGTTTTCTTTTTTAATTGATTGATATTTGGATCTCATGGAGAATCTATTTTACTCATTTCAGAATTTTATCTTTATTTCTTTATCTTTATATTAATATAGGTATATTTATAAATGATCACTTCTTTGGCACTCAGCCTTCTTTATGGTCCAACTCTCACATCCGTGCATGGCTACTAGAAAAACTGTAGCTTTGAGTAGATAGATCTATGTTAACAAAGTGCTATCTCTGCTTTTTAATACACTAAGTTTGCCATAGCTTTCCTCCAAGGAGCAGATGTCTTTTAATTTCATGGTTTCAGTCACCATCTGCAGTGATTTTGAAGCCCAAGAAAATAAAATCTGTCACTGCTTCCTTTTTTTCCCCTTTCTGTTTGCCTTGAAGTGATGGGATGACCACATGCCAGGATCTTAGAGTTTTTTTAATGTTGAGAGTCCCTTGAATAGCAAGGAGATTAAACCAGTCAATCCTAAAGGAAATCAGCCCTGAACATTCATTGGAAGGACTGATGCTGAAGTTGAAGCTCCAATAGTTTGTACCTGAGGCGAAGAGCTGAGTCATTGGAAAAGACCGTCATGCTGGGAAAGACTGAAGGCAAAAGGAGAAGTGGATGGCAGAGGATGAGGTGGTTAGTTAGTATCACTGATGGAATGGACATGAATTGGAGCAAATTCTGGGAGACAGTGGAGGACAGAGGTGTCTGGTGTGTTGTAGTCCATGGTGTTGCAGAGTTGGACACAACTTAACATTGAACAACAAATTATATAAATCATACCTATTTAAGCTATTTAGAATGCTAGTGAATATGCCAACTTTTTTTTTTAACTGGCCGTACTGTGCGGCTTATGGGATTTTAGTTCCCCAACCAGGGAAAACTTGGGCCCTGAGCAGTAAGAGTGCAGAGTCCTCACCGCTTGACTGCCAGGAAATGTCCCCATTTTAATGTATTCATATTAGTATATTTATATATGTATATATATAATTTTATATGCCTATGTTTATAAAAATTCACAGTATTAATTTGAACATTGTCTAGAACTAGAGATGTCTTAAAAGGTATATAAACTTTTCATTTTATAGATTAGAAAGTTCAGAAAGGTGAAGTGATTTTTATGAGCATATTGCAAATTAATGGCTGAGCCAGGACCTCTCTGACTTACTGTCTTCTTATCATGTGACTTCTTATCATGTCACAAGACAGAAATTTAAAGAAAATCAACTGTTTATGAGATTACTTATTAAGTATGATGAGTTATAATGAAGAGATAATCTTTAGTTAGAAGAAAGTTCTAGGGTAATTATTCTCAAGCAAAATTCTATTGGTTAAGGTAGAGTTTTCTGTGTTTTTGTTTTTTAAAAATAACCTCCTCAAATATTGCTCATCATGAACATTCTCATGTACATTAAATTCATGGTCATTACAGAAACCTTGAAAAACACAGTAAAGTATGGATGAAAAACTATGAAAGGATTTGTTAATGATGTAGATATAATTCAGTAGCGTATTGTTAGCAATATATTATGAATTTCAAAAAATTATTCGTCAGTTTAAAAATTTTAATATAGGTACTTGCCAAAGTTAGTAGATAACTGGGAGAATAGTATTGTCTTCCATGTGCTGTGTTAAAGGTTAGTTTTAGTTCTGTTTGATTCTTAAATTTAGAAGAAAAGGAGCTTCTTTCAAGAAATTATTTCACGTTTATATATACCTTTTAAAAATAAATGACATGATACATATTACATAATAAATATAGATGATAAAAAACCCTACAAAATGGCCAGGATAGACATATGAGAATAAGAGCCTGAGAGAATAATTGTGCGAAAGAATGTAGCTTAAGGGGAACTACTGTAATTTAGTAAGACCCTGAAACCTGGAGCTTACTAGCAGGAAAGCTCTTTACTAAGGTTGAAGGAGTGATAGTTCAAAATGCTGGTTATCAAAGTTAACTAGAGTAATGGAGAAGCTGCGTTTTAGAATGTATGGTAAAGGTTTTTGCATAGGTGAAGAATTAAAAGAAAAACAAGTTTGTTAACATTAAGTAAAAACTTTCACATTTAAAATCAAGAGATAATTAGTTCTTTTAAACATCACTTCAAATGACTTTTACTTGTAGCTCATGATGGCAGTGTGATTATTTAAAGTATGGGAATTCCCTGGCGGTCAAGTAGTTAGGAGTCCCATGCTTTCACTACCAAGAACACAGATTCCACCTCTCGTTGGGGAACTAAAATCCTGCAAGCTGTGTGGGCAGAAAACAACACAGTATCTTCTTTGGTGTCTAGGAGAAATTAATATTTTAGTAGAAATAGTAATATGAACAACTTTATTATTGAGAATACTAATAGATATTTTCACTATTAATAATTTTGAGGTAATATATAACCATTGACCTAAATAATCTTTGTGAACTGTCTCATTTGAGCTCTTCCTATCTCAAGGGTAGGCCCTATTTTCTTTTCACTATTTACTTGGGTAGTTATCAAGTTATTATCTGTAAAAGAACATTTTCTATTCGAGTCTTTGCATTTGTGTAAAGAACTTTATGTCCTTCATGGTGAATTACATGGTAAATATTAGAAGTATTTAGGCTCATTAAGCTGAAAGCCAAGGACTAGTTAATACATTAAAATATCACCATGATAAATTATATCATTATGAGGCATGTTTGATACAGCTTACTATGCCATCTAATATGTCTAATATCTAAGTTGTATTAGATAGTCTTTCAGTTGCAAATTATGAAAACACATATAAAATAAAAATTGACAAGTTACTGATTTTAGGTGTGGCTAGATTGGAGGGCTCCAGCGTCGCCAGTGTCAGTCTGTCTTTGTCTCTCTGTGCATCTCTTCTCTCACCCCCACCCCTTGCCGCCCACTACTGTTCTCACCCAGGATGGGCAAGAAGGGAGTGGAGGCAAAAGACTATTCTGGCTCATGTCTTCTTTTTTCGAAGGGTATAGAGTTCCCTGGTAGCTGAAGCATAGAGTCCAAATAGGCCACTCGTATAAAATGATCTGTTCCCTTTTGAGATTTCATTAGACCACATTAGCCCACATTAGAGGTAAGAGATAAGCCCCTTTTATTGGCATCGTTTTCTCTTGTGCCAGATGTAGAAGCAGTGACAGAGTATATTTAGTAGTGCAAGCACCAGTAGTGCAGTAGCAGGCCACTGAAAGTGGACCAGGAGCAAGAATCCAACTATAAAGCAGCAAGTCGAGCTCACTCCTCCAGGAGTGGGTGCCTTGCTAATTTTTTAGGACTTATTCGACTCTGAGGGTTGTCTATATTTTACATGGCTCAGAAAAGAGCTTCTTATACACAGGTTAATCATACTTCCCTGTTCATCTCTGTTGTCCTAGTAAAATTATTAATGGTGTCACCTTCACTTTTAAAAGTTACTGGTTTGGGTGTTAAATTATATGTAACCTTGGTTACTCTTTCGATGCAGCATGTGAAAATGTTCCATTTTTCAGCTTTTCCTATAAAGGGAAACTAGTAATGCCCACTCATTTGCCTTGTCTATGGTGAGAATGGAAAATCCTACAAAGTAATGAGTTCTTATATTGTGTGAGAAACTCAGTAGCCAGGGTGGACCTCTCACAAAGACTTAAAGAAATTTTCTTTTGGGTGTGATCGGCATTTCTTAACAGCGGTGTGAACCTATTTCTTAACTTAAGGACTGTGTTTTGAGCAGCCAGTCAGAGAGGTCCTGACATGATGATCTGGAGACTACAAAGCCTTGGGCAAGACTGAAGCACATCAGGGTACTTGTAAAGTTTTCCACTCCATTATTCTCTCTAATTTCACCAAGTAGTGAATATAGAATTTATTTGAGACCAACCCATTGGGTCGACCATGTCAGGTCTTGGTTACAATGAACACAACAAATGTACAGGTGTTTGAATACATGAATATTTGCCAGAGGAAAGATGAAATATGTTTCAGCCATGGAGATGTTAGAAAAGAAAATGTTGGGAAAGAGAACGCTAATCTGAATCTGAGAAGTCAAGCAAAAAGGCCAAGAATTTGGAGTAAGTTACATGGTTTATTGAGTTGAAGGATGAAGCAAGGTTTACTACTGTATGGTTAAGCATCAGCATCAGTGCAGCTGACAAGGACAAGACTGTGGACACACAGTCCTTAATTTAGAATGTGGTCCGTGCATTGCTATACTCTGTATGTATACAGCAGACCTTTGAACAACACTGGTTTGAACTACTTGGGCCTTCTTATACACAGATCTTTTTTCAATACATATATATTATAGTACTACATGATCCAGGGTCGGTTGAATCTGAGAGCATGGAAATGTGGAGGGGCCAACTGTAAAGTTATATATGGAGGGGATGGGAGTCAGTGTTCCAGACCCCTGTGGTCAAGGGTCAGCTGTATTCTGCTGAGCTAGCAACTTTGTCTTAAAGGGATAAAAAAATGTTAGATGGGTTTGGTTTCCTTTTCTGCCCTTCTTCCTTGAAGTAAATTTTGTGTAGTAGCTATGGTAAGGGAAATAGAGTGGGGTACAGGTAGAGAAATGCATCAGCAATGGGAAAACAACCTTTCTCCTGCTGGGTTAATGAAGTTATATATTCAATAAAATGAAATATAGGTAAAATTGAATATATATTTAAATATTCTTTTTGTGTTTTTAATGAGATATTTTAAATTTAGCTCTTATCTATAAGTTTGGCTTTGAAATATGGTATTAGCCTCTTGGTTTGAGTTTAGAAGGAAAAAGCTTGTTTCAGTAATATGGAGTTTTATTGAAATTTTATTTGTCAGAATTTCTCATCTGTCCTTCTTTCACAGGCTTGACACTACTCTCATAGACTTTACTGACATGAAGTGCCAACGAGGGGATTTAAGCTTCATTTTCAATGGGGATGCGGCACCCTCTGAATCTTTTGTAGTATTAGACAATGAACAAAAAGTTTATCAGCGAATACACCATGAGGTGAGCATGTTGAGCAAATTCCTATAAGTGGCTTTAAAAAAAAGTCTGTGTATGGAGCCAAGCCTCAGTGTAATTATTTTGAAAGGAATAAGACATAATTGAGATGGTTTATTCCTAAAGTTTCCATTTTCTTACCTCTAGTTTTTTAAAAAAATTTTTTATCATCTGTTCTTTATCCTGACTAAACTATTGAGTCTGTTTGCTCATAATTTACTGATAATGTCCTGGTTAAATAAACTCTAACTTCTTGTAGTTCTCATTTATTGAACCTGTTCTGGCCCTACTTTGTTTTAGGGTTGTGAACCATCTCGGTCTCTTTAATATGAGCACCTCTTTTGGTTCTTTGTCTGTACCCTTTTACTTTTCCTAACTCTTTGGCTACCTTTCTTTTCTCTTTTTTTTTACTCTTAAGCTGTAAAATTATATTTCTTCTGAACACTGTATCTCCATATTGGTTTTCCTCTACAACCACCTTTGAAAAACCATGTGCACCATTATCTTGATCCATTGTTCCCTGAAAGCTCCTTTCCCTGCTATAAACCAAAGAAACAGCTTTTATAGTATCTATATATATCATTGATAGCACTACAGATGTTCTTAGATCAACATTTTGTTTAATCACTGTTGCTTTTATTTTGTTTTTATTTTTTATTTTATGCAGGCACACATAATTGATAACAGAGCAAGGTTCTTAAACAGCATATTGATATGATCAAAAAGTAATTTAAGTGAATTAATTTTACCTAGTTCTTTGACTTTTCCTCCTTCCCTCTCTTCCTTCCTTAAACATTTATCAAGGATCTAATAAAATGCGTCTAGACACTGCTAGGTGCTATGTATGGGGAGAAGGAAATGGCAACCCACTCCAGTACTCTTGCCTGGAGAATCCTGCGGACAGAGGAGCCTGGGGGCTGCTGTCCATGGGGTTGCACAGAGTCGGACACGACTGAAGTGACTTAGCCTGCATATATGCATTGGAGAAGGAAATGGCAACCCACTCCAGTATTCTTGCCTGGAGAATCCCAGGGACAGAAGAGCCTGGCGGGCTGCTGTCTATGGGGTTGCACAGAGTCGGACACGACTGAAGCACCTTAGCAGCAGCAGCAGAAGCAGGTGCTATTGTATAGTGGCATTGTATTAATAGTATACAGTTTGTCCCTTGGTATCTGCTGGGGAATGATTCTAGGAACCTTGAGGTTACCAAAATCCACAGACGCACAAGTAAATAGTTGTAAACACTATGTCAATGACTTGTAAATAGTTGACTGGACTTAGTGGCAAGTTTAAATTTTGGTTTTTGGAACTTTCTGGAATGTTTTCCCCAAATATTTTTCATCCTTGATTGGTTATATCTGTAGATGTGGAACCTGCAAATATGGAGGGCCAACTGTGTATCAATTACTATCATATATGAATGCAGAGTTGCAAAGAATAGCAAGGAGAGAGAAGAACACCTTTCTAACTGATCAATGTAAAGAAATAGAGAAAAACAACAGAATGGGAAAGACTAGAGATTTCTTTAAGAAAATGAGAGATACTAAGGGAACATTTTATGCAAAGATGTGTACAATAAAGAACAGAAATGGTATGGACCTGACAGAAGCAGAAGATATTAAGAAGAGGTGCCAAGAATACACAGAAGAACTATGCAAAAAGATCTTAATGACCAGATAAAATCCACAATGGTGGGATCACTCACCTAGAGCTAGACATCCTGGAGTGCGAAGTCAAGTGGATATTAAGATGCATCACTACGAACAGAGATAGTGGAGGTGATGGAATTCGAGTTGAGCTATTTCGAATCCTAAAAGATGATGCTGTCAAAATGCTGCACTCAGCATGCCAGCAAATCTGGAAAACTCAGCAGTGGTCACAGGACTGGAAAAGGTCAGTTTCATTCCAATCCCAAAGAGTATGTCAAGGCTGTATATTGTTACCCTGCTTATTTAACTTATATGCAGAGTACATCATGCACAATGCTGGGCTGGATGAAGCACAGGCTGGAATCAAGGTTGCCGGGAGAAATATCAATAACCTCAGATATGCATATGACCACCCTTATGACAGAAAGCAAAGAGTAACTAAAAGAGCCTCTTGATGGAAGAGGAGAGTGAAAAGGCTGGCTTAAAACTCGACATACAGAAAACTAAGATCATGGCATCTGGTTCCATCACTTCATGGCCAATAGATGGGGAAACAATGGAAACAGTACTTTATTTTCTTGGGCTCAAAATCACTGCAGATGGTGATTGTAGCCATGAAATTAAAAGATGCTTGCTGATTGGAAGAAAAGCTGCGGCAAACCTAGATAGCATATTAAAAAGCAGAGACCTCTCTATGGACAAAGATCCATCTAGTCAAAGCTATAGTTTTTCCAGTAGTCATATATGGATGCGAGAGTTGGACCATAAAGAAAACTAAACATCAAAGAATTGATGCTTTTGAAATGTGGTGTTGGAGAAGACTCTCTCTGAGAGTCCCTTGGACAGCAAGGAGATCAAACCACTCAATCCTAAAGGAAATCAATCTTGAGTATTCCTTGGAAGGACTAATGCTGAAGCTGAAGCTCCAATACTTTGGCTACCTGATGTGAAGAGCTGACTCATTTGAAAAGACCCTGATTCTGGGAAGGATTGAAGGCAGGAGGAGAAGGGGACAACAGAGAATGAGATGGTTGGATGTGAGTAAGCTCTGGGAGTTGGTGATGGACAGGGAAGCCTGGCGTGCTGCAGTCTATGGGGTTGCAAAGAAATGGACACGACTGAGCTACTGAACTGAACTGAACTGAACTGAAATATTTTGAATCTTCACCAGCAAACAGATTATGACGCAATGAAGGTTCAGATAATGGTTAGCATTTTTAGTAATAAAGAAAATTGATATTTTTAAATTAAGGTATGTACCTTGCTTTTTAAGCACAATGGTATTGCACACTCTACAGACTACAGAATGGTGTACGTGATGGTGGTGTCACACTGATACACTGGAGCATTTGGAAAAGGAAGTAGGGTTGGGGTTTTAGATGATGTTCATAATGAGTCCATTGCTGATATCAGTGCACTTGTTTCAACCTTCTCTTTATGTAGACTTCTCTGAAGTGTTTTCTATTACAAGTAACTCAGTTCTTAAAATTTCATTTCCTTGTGATTTGACTTTGGCAAATAGATGTTCTTTCCCCTTGTTTCTGTCTTACTCTCTTTTGCCTCTTCCTTTTTCTCTATTTCAGTTCAGTTCAGTTCAGTCACTTAGTCATGTCCGACTGTTTGTGACCCCATGAACTGCAGCATGCCAGGCCTCCCTGTCCATCACCAACTCCCGGAGCCTACCCAAACACATGTCCATTGAGTCAGTGATGCCACCCAACCATCTCGTCCTCTGTCAAACCCCTTCTCCTCCTGCCTTCAGTCTTTTCCAACATCAGGGTCTTTTCAAATGAGTCAGCTCTTTGCATCAGGTGGCCAAAGTATTGGAGCTTCAGCTTCAACATCAGTCCTTCCAGTGAACACCCAGGACTGATTTCCTTTAGGGTGGACTGGTTGGATCTCCTTGCAGTCCAAGGGACTCTCAAGAGTCTTCTCCAACACCACAGTTCAAAAGCATCAATTCTTCTGCGCTCAGCTTTCTTTATAGTCCAACCCTCACATCCATACATGACTACTGGAAAAACCATAGCTTTGACTAGACAGACCTTTGTTGGCAAAATGATGTCTCTGCTTTTTAATATGCTGTCTAGGTTGGTCATAACTTTCCTTCCAAGGAGTAAGCGTCTTTTTATTTCATGGCTGCAATCACCATCTGCAGTCATTAAAGTCTGACACTGTTACCAGATGCCATGATCTTCGTTTTCTGAATGTTGAGCTTTAAGCCAACTTGTTCACTCTCCTCTTTCACTTTGGTCAAGAGGCTCTTTCTCTGCTTACTTCTTGAATATTGATAGGCCCTTGATGTTGTTCTCATTTTTACAAATTGCCAGCATATCCCCACAGCTCTCACTACCTCTAATTAGTTGATAATTCACAAGTATTTATTTCTAACTCAAATCTTCTGAATGGGGACCTATTTAAATGCCTATTGGGTATCATATGCATCTCTTAAGTACCTCAAAATTCAGTTTGTTGAAGACTTAACTCATTATTTTCCCTCCAGGTGCCTGTTCTCCCATTTTCTTTCTTTTAGTGATTAACATCATTTTCTGTTCTGTGAGAAAGCCTGGAGTTTTTTGGACATCTTCTTGTATCTCAGGTTTCCTAATTAGAGAACATGTGTGGCTGTTCTTGTGTCCCTAGTGCGTTATGGGTGCATACATGCTAAATTGCTTCAGTCTCGTCCTACTCTGTGTGACCCCATGGACAGCAGCCCACCAGGCTCCTCTGTCCACAGAGTTCTCCAGGTGATAATACTGGAGTGGGTTGCCATTCCCTCTCCAAATGCCTTATAATTATCCCTTTTTATTGATGCTGTTATTGCCATAATTTAGATACTCACTATTTCAGCTGTACTGTCACAAATGTCTCATAAATGATCTTCCTGGCCCCCTTCTTGCCTGCTTCTAAATTATCTCACATATTGGAGATAGGTTGAACACTGAAAACAAATTCATGAAACTTGTCTTCCTTAAAGACACTTTAAAAGTTCCCTATTGCCAAGAAGAATGAAATCCAAATTCTTCCTCATGGTATGACTCCTTCATGACGAGGCTTTTGCTGACTTTCCCATGATTGCCTGCCTTGTTATCATAGCTACCCTCATGCTGAACTCTTTGCAGTTTTTTCCAGGCTATTCAGTATTTCATTCCTTTGTTCATGTTGTTTCCGCTTCCAGGAATGCGCTTCTTACGCTCTCACCCTGTTTAGTGTTGTTTCCGCCCCTCCTGGGTGACCATTCTTTTCTTGATGCTCCACTGAATCTGGTACTGTAGAGCTTCTAGTGCTGTTTCTTTTTTTCTTTTAATCTATATGGCATTCTTTTTGGGGGCTAAGCTCCTCAAAGGTATGGGGTTCTTTTAGTTGTGTTCTCTGGTACTTAATACAGCATCAGTGCATTTTAAGCCAGAGTTTGCCAAACTCTTTCTGTAAGGGAGAGAGTCAATATTTTAGATATTTAAATGTATTTGTGGGGTCATATGGCCTCTGTCACAGCTACTCATCTCTGCTGTTATTAGCGTGAAAGTCACCTTGCTGCTAGACAATATATAAATGAATGAGTATGGCTGTATTGTAAGAAAATTTTACTTATAAAAACAGGTAGTGCACTGGGTTTGACTGCTGCTCATATTCTGCTGACCCTTATTCTAGACTCTCAGAAATGTACTAAATAATTTGAATTCTTGTGTCTTAAATAACAATAGGATAGCTAACAAGGCAATAGATGAGTTAAAAGAGAAGCCAGAGATTAAGGCTAGTGGTGTAAATATTAGCTGATGTATTTAGGGTATATGCATGTGTATTTTATGTCTAAAAGAATATAGAAAAGCTAGATGGTTAGCAGTAACTCTCAAGGCAGGGAATACTTGTTTTTTTCCTCCACTATGTATATATAAGTAATAACTGTTCATTAAATGTTTGCTGAATGGATGTAATTAATAACAGGTCATTTTCAATGATGTGGTTAGGAGATGGTGTACAATTTATAGAATAGTTCTGTTTCAAATGTTTTTTGCGGTCTTCCCTCATGGCTCACTGCTAAAGAATCCTCCTGTCAGTGCAAGAAAGAGACATGGATGTGATCCTTGGTCCAGGAAGATCCCACATGTCAAGAAGCAACTAAGCCTGTGTGCCACAGCTATTGAGCCTGCGCTCTAGAGCCTGTGTTCTGCGACACGAGACGCCTGCAGTGAGAACACTGGGCCACAACTAGCGAGTAGCCCCCACTGACCTAAACTAGAGAAAAGCCCGTGCAGCAGTAAAGACCCAGCACAGCCAGAAATAAATCCATAAGCAAAATTATATATAAAAAAGTTTATCTGAAATGGGATGTTTGAAACTTAAGGCAAATTTCTTCATAGGTATTGTTATATATAGTGTTGTTCCCACGCTAATACATAAAATCCTAATTTATACCATATTTGCATCATGAGGATTAATAGTTCCATACAACTATGCCAGCCAAAATTTTGCAGTTGTGTTCAGAATTAGTTTGGGTTACCAGGAATACATTTTCATCTATTACAGCCTTAGCATTAATGTCAAGATTTTCCATTACTCACTTGGATGGGTGAAGGAAATCTGGATGAAAGTTTGGTGGTGAGGAATAGAAAATGGAACTCTTGGGAATCTAGGAATCAGGAAATATGGAAGATAGAGCCTCTAGTTATTGTAAACCCTATGGATGGTTCTCACTCTCCACTAAGGCTCTGGGTTCTTTTTTTCTCCTTCTCTCTTTCGGGTTCTGTGGTCCTAAGTATCAGGGAAACTCTCTTAGCCTATTAAGGGAATAGAACCTCACTTATTGCCTACTCAGTTACTCTTCTGTAGTTGGTCATTTAGTTAGGTTTCTGTACATGAAACAAACACAAAGCTTTTTCTTTTAAAAGATATTTATTGATCAATTATTATATGCCAGCACTGGGGAATATGTCGAAGCAAGGCTGCTAATTGAGTTTGGAAACCATGGGGTGATATTTGTGGATTCCTTTTCTTTCTTTGATGAGTATAGAAAAGATCCTATACTCCTTTCCTTTCTTTCCTTCCTTCTCTTCTCATCCTTCCATCCACCTAAAACTATTGGGAAGGAAAGTCTACTTTCCTTTCTTTCTTTCCTACTCCTCCCTCCTTCCTTCCACTTAAAACTATTGGGAAAGAAGGGCTCAAATGGTAGCAGTGGGTCTTCAGATTAAAAAAACTGAAGTAAGAGTCATCTGTATTTAAAGAAAACAAAACCTTTGTATAGGCATTTTGTCTCAGACCTGTCTACTTAATTTTTAAATCTTCTGTAATTATGTACTCTGTGTTTATGTAATGGATAATCAATCTAGTATTATTTCCATTATATATTTCTGTGATGGGGTAAACTATTATTATTTTCATTACAAAGTACATTTTTCATGTGTCCTGTATAATTAGTTATAATTCTAACTTTTTTAGATGAAAGTAAAAGTTGCTCAGTCATGTCTGACTCTTTGCAACCCCATGGACTATCCAGTCCATGGAATTCTCTAGGCCAAAATATTGGAGTGGGTAGCCTTTCCCTTCTACAAGGGATCTTCCCAACCCAGGGATCGAACCCAGGTCTCCCACACTGCATATGGATTCTTTACCGGCTGAGCCACAAGGGAATCCCAACTTATTTAGATATATGAAGTTTAAACTTCTGTAATTGTTTTTAGAATTGGCCCTTTTGCTTCTTGAAATGTGTAACATTTTAATTGTTGATATTTTTATTTGTGGCACTAATAACCTTTAAAAACTTAGCTTCTTATATCTACCTTTTGCCTCTACCTCAGGAATCAGAGATGGAAACAGAAGAAGAGGTTGACATTTTAATGAGTAGCGATATTTACTCTGCAACCTTATCAACCAAATCAATTTCTTTCACACGTGCCCAAACTGGATGGCTTTTTCGGGAAGATAAAACAGTATGTGCAAATCGAGATTTTTACACTTTAAAAACTGTTCAGTATTTAATATTGCCAAAATAATGTGATGGAAAGGCATGTAGAACAATAGCTTAATTAATTGTCAAGTCATTTATTCTTTTCTCATTGAATCCAAATAGGGAATTATAATGGTTGGTTACAGAGTTGGAAGATCATCTTACAGAAGCCAGGAAAGAAAGCTTAGTTCATTTGAATTTTATGTTGAAAAATATTCTTGTTGTCAGTTGCCTTGTTGTTAAATAGGAAAACAATGTCTTCACATGGTTCTGTTATGTTTCTAATGCTTTAATTTTAAGAAGACCATAAAGAAGCTCCACTGTTAAATTCATTTCCCTGGACCTTTTTTCTACTTTTCAACTTTAAAACTATTTACTTACCCATTATCTATTCCTGAGTATTCCGTATATTTGACTAAGGCTAAATAAGCTTACATTTCTACAGTACTTGTTTAAATCTCAGTGGAGATTTCTCCATTAATAAATTGTAAATTCTTTCCATAATTCTTATTTCATCTGCTCAAAATATACATTTTTTAGTTGGATGTATGAAGAAGCATTTTCTAAAATTTTAAAGAATAAATAATATTGGGTAAGGGCCAAGATTTTATGAATTTATCTTTTATTACACACAGCAGAAATATATCCTTATTAGAAAGACAAAAGTAAATTAGCCAAGGTTCTCTGAGAAGTAGAATCAATAGGAGATCTATATCTACCTGTATATATGTATATATCTGTGTGTGTATGTGTGTGTGTGTGTGTGTGTGTATACACACATATAGACAGAAGGAGAGAAGGGTGAGGAAGAGGTTGATTTACTTTAAGGAATTAGCTTGTGTGAATGTAGGACCTGGTAAGTCTGAGATTTGTAGTGCAGTCTAGCAGGTTGAAAATTCAGGAAAGAAGTGTATGGTTTTGGGCCTGAAATCTATAGATCAGAATCTCAGGCAAGGTTTCTGTGTTACAGTCTTGAGGCAGAATTGCTTTTCCTTTGGGAAACCTTAGTCTTTGCTCTTCAGGCCTGCATTTTATTGGAAACAGCCTTCCCACCTTATAAGGGTAATTTGCTTTACCCCAAGTCTACAGATTTAAATTTCAGCTAATCTAAAAAATGCTATCTTGGAATTCCTCAGCAGTCCAGTAATTAGGACATGCTTTCACCACCATGGCCTGGGTTCAGTCCCTTCTTGGAGAGCTGAGATCCTGCAGGCTGTGTGGCACAGCCCCCCAACACCCAACGTTGGCTTTGTAGCAATATCTCGACTGGTGTTTGTTTGAATAGTTGGGCATCATAGTGTAGACAAATTGACATAAAATTATCTACCACACAATCTTACATTTAAAGCTGAGAAATCCCCCTTGACTACAGCTTATAGTCCCAGAGTCTCCAACTCATTGTACATTGATATATATCTATAATAATAATGTATCTCAATGTATATTGATTTATATCTATAATAATATTTAGTTATTGATACAAATATTTAGTTTTTCAAAAAGTGTCATTTCATTGTATCTATTGTTTTGCAACCTCCCCCCAATTTTTAGTATGTCTTAGAATTACTTTATTTTTCTTAGCTACTGCATTGTATTCCATAGTATGGATATATTGTAATTTATTTACTCAGTCTCTTATTTTTGAATGTTTAGGTAGATACACATTTGTGTCCAGTTTTCTCCCCGTATAAATGATGTTACATTTACCATCCTTTTATATCCCTTTGCATTGTCTTTTATAGCTAGCAAGAAATGGAATGGTTGTATTATGGGAAATATACATTTAAATATTTTTATTGATATGACTTGTCTTTTGATTTATTTTTAATAAATGCTTTTTCATTATAAGATTTCAAAAATTGATCATTATCACCTGAATGTTTCCCAATCACAGAAAAATTCTCACTTTGAGATCTAGTTTCATCAACTTTCATCTCTAAGCCTATTTGACAACAAGTAACATTATAGGATTTCCAGATGTGAGATCCTATACTGCAATCCATTTGTTGGCCTGAGTCTTATTTGTTTGTACTCTGTTCTTCTGGACAGCGTTAGAAGGATCACTTCAAGAGAAGATAAAAATTGAAGCTGCTGTTCATCTAGTACTACTGCTAAGCAGCTCAAAGCTCTTGAAGAGTGTCTAGGTGATCTTCTTAAATCTTTGACAGGTAAGGAGGGAGTCAGTAATTGCTTATAGTTCCCATTTTGTAGGTAGAAACAGGTGCAGAATGCCTTCCTTTCTAATGATTGGTAAGGAAGCCACAAAGCAAGGTAAAAACAGAAGCCACTCTAAACACTTAGTTTTGGAATGCCAGAAAGCAGCAGCAAGAGAAGTGATTTGCATACAGGTAGAAATGGGAAGCCTGTTTTTATAAGTTACTGATCATGTTGTTTGAGGTAAGGTAAATTTCAAACTCTGACCACCCGTGGGTCTGAAAAAATGAAGGTTAATGTTGAAGGAGGACTCTTCTTGATGCCCTTTTATTCCATTTGAATTCCCCAGTCTCAATCCATAATATAAATATAAATTGTATTAGTGAGCAAGACTGCTTGGTTGTTCTCTTTTTGTTGAAAGAGGCAAGCAACTGTATCTTGGAAGTTTGGGCCTGCTAGAGAATATTGGAACGGGTAGTTAATTTTAGTTGTACTAGAAGTTTTTATGTGACTTAGTTTATTTCTTTTTATTCTAGTTTTTATTTCTATCTATAAAATGGGAACATTAATTATCCCTGACCCCTCCTTATAATTCATGATATTTGATTATTATTTAAATTAAGTTTTCTGTAGCTTTGTGCTACTTAGTAGAGTCTAAAGGAATACTATGTGCTGTTTAATTGGAGATTAACTACCTGTATTTTATGTGTTTAAAAATTTTCCTTTACAAATTTAAAATGTGTAATGTTATGTGTTTTTTAGCTTAATAGAATGTATAAGATAATTTCATAATTTTAAGTACCAGAGGAATATTTATTTTCATCTAAATGTTACATGTTTATGGAGAAACTGTATGTTTTGCTTAGAAACTTAAAAAAAATCTAAGGTCAACTTAATTTGTTTTATTATCTTGAAATATTTGATTTCGTTTTAGGAAAGGGTAGGAAACTTTCTGGCCGACTTTTATCTGGTGAATGGACTTGTTCTAGAATCAAGAAAAAGAAGAGAACATCTCAGTGAAGAAGACATTCTTCGAAATAAGGCCATTATGGAGAGTTTGAGTAAAGGTGGGAACATAATGGAACAGAATTTTGAGGTATAATTTTACTTTTCTTAAAGTATACTGTTCTAAGGGAGGGGTAGACTTCATTCCTGGCATTCAGTGAATTTATTTAACTATCCTCATAGGTTTTGTTTACCATGCATCACCTTTTCTTTTTCTGTGATAGTCTGGTGATTTTTTTGTGAATCTGTTGTTTGTTTTTGAGTCTTCACTAATAAATAGATTGAAATCATTTTGTAAACATGAAACCAAAGTATGATCCCTTTACATATTTTTTTCTACTTCATCAACTGAAACCTGCTGCTGCTTTGCAGGCCTTGCTAACAATCTGCCTACTATATGAAGTAATTTTTAGCCAATCAGTTCAGTCAGTTCAGTTCAGTCGCTCAGTCGTGTCTGACTCTTTGCGACCCCATGAATTGCAGCACGCCCAGGCCTCCCCTGTCCATCACCAATTCCCGGAGTTCACTCAAACTCACGTCCATCGAGTTGGTGATGCCATCCAGCCATCTCATCCTCTGTCCTCCCCTTTTCCTCCTGCCCCCAATCCCTCCCAGCATCAGAGTCTTTTCCAATGAGTCAACTCTTTGGATGAGGTGGCCAAAGTACTGGAGTTTCAGCTTTAGCATCATTCCTTCCAAAGTACACCTAGGGCTGATCTTCTTTAATCAATACCATCCAATAAATTTTGTATTCAGTATATATTTATTGAAAACATGCTACCTGCAAAGAATTGTGTGACAGTTAGGAAAGGGAGGGAAATCAAGGAAATACTTAGGTACAAGACATGATAACTTGCATCTGCAATCTTATTTCCTTAGTAAGATGAATTGGATTGGTTCTTAACTGTTTTGTTTTAACAATTTTAGATTTTAAAACTGGAAAAAAAGATTCCCAAAGATTAACATTTGATGATATTTTTTATAGCAGTGTTTTCAAATTGTAGAATTGGGACCCTCTAGTGGATTATGATCCCATGCATGGATGGAGGAGTAGGCTGCAGTCCATGGGGTCGCTAAGAGTCGGGCACAACTGAGCAACTTCACTTTCACTTTTCACTTTCATGCATTGGAGAAGGAAATGGCAACCCACTCCAGTGTTCTTGCCTGGAGAATCCCAGGGACAGGGAGCCTGGTGGGCTGCCATCTATGGGGTCGCACAGAGTCGGACATGACTGAAGTGACTGACTAAGCAGCAGTGGATTATGAATTCAATTTACTGGGCTATTGTGACTCCTGTTTTTTTTTTTATTTTAAGTAGAATCTAAATTCAGATAATAAAAACTAGAGCACATAGTGTGTGTGTGCGCTCAGTCGCTCAGTCGTGTCCACCTCTGTGACCTTATGGACTTGTATCCCTGCCAGGCTCCACAGTCCATGGGATTCTCCAGACAAGAATACTGGAGTGAGTTGCCATATTTCCTCCTCCAAGAGATCTTCCTGTCCCAGGGATCAAATCTTTGTCTCCTGCATCTCCAGATTGGTCCTTATTACTTTATGAATCAGTAGTCTAAGAGGTGTGTGTGTATGTTGTGTTTATGTGGATATGTGTGACTGCTGGGTTATAGTGTAAAACGTCAGTCACAGTCATGAAAAGCTTAAAGGCTATTGTGAAGAGACATGAATTCCTTGAATGTTTAGTCTCTCCCTTGCAGTGTTGTTTAGTTGTGTCCGACTCTTTGTGACCCCACGAACCGCAAGGAGCCAGGTCTCCCGGTCCATCACCAACTCCCGGAGTTTACCCAAAGTCATGTTCATGGAGTTGATGATGCCATCTAACTGTGTCATCCTCTACCATCCCCTTCCCCTCCTGCCTTCAATCTTTCCAACATCAGGGTCTTTTCAAATGAGTTAGCTCTTCACATCAAGTGGCCAGAGTATTGGAGTTGCAGCTTCGTCACTTCTTCCAATGAACACCCAGGACTGATCTCCTCTGGATAGACTGGTTGGATTTCCTTGCAGTCCAAGGGACTCTCAAGAGTCTTCTACAACACCACAGTTCAAAAGCATCATTTCTTCTGTGCTCAGCTTTCTTTCCAACTCTCACATCCATACATGACTACTGGAAAAACAATAACCTTGATTAGATGGACCTTTGTTGGCAAATTAATGTCTCTGCTTTTTAATATGCTGTCTAGGTTGGTCATAACTTTCCTTCCAAGGAGTAAGTGTCTTTTAATTTCATGGGTGCAATCACCATCTGCAGTGATTTGGAGCCCCTCAAAATACAGTCAGCCACCGTTTCCACTGTTTCCCCATCTGTTGCCATGAAGTGATGGGACTGGATACCATGATCTTAGTTTTCTGAATGTTGAGCTTTAAGCCAACTTTATCACTCTCCTCTTTCACTTTCATCAAAGGGCTCTTTAGTTCTACTTCACTTTCTGCCATAAGGGTGGTGTCATCTGGATATCTGAGGCTATTGATATTTCCCCCGGCAATCTTGATTCCAGCTTGCGCTTCCTCCAGCCCAGCATTTCTCATGATGTACTCTGCATAGAAGTTAAATAAGCAGGGTGACAGTATACAGCCTTGACGTACTCCTTTTCCTATTTGGAACCAGTCTGTTCTTCCATGTCCAGTTCTAACTGTTGCTTCCTGACCTGCTTACAGGTTTCTCAAGAGGCAGGTCAGGTGGTCTGGTATTCCCATCTCTTTCAGAATTTTCCACAGTTGATTGTGATCCATACAGTCAAAGGCTTTGGCATAGTCAATAAAGCAGTAATAGATGTTTATCTGGAACTTACTTACTTTTATGATGATCCAGTGAATGTTGGCAATTTGATCTCTGGTTCCTCTGCCTTTTCTAAATCCAGCTTGAACATCTGGAAGTTCACAGTTCACATATTGCTGAAGCCTGGCTTGGAGAATTTTGAGCATTACTTTAGTAGCATGTGAGATGAGTGCAATTGTGCAGTAGTTTGAGCATTCTTTGGTATTGCCTCTCTTTGGGATTGGAATGAAAACTGACCTTTTCCAGTCCTATGGCCACTGCTGAGTTCTCCAAATTTGCTGACCTATTGAGTGCAGCACTTTCACAGCATCATATTTCAGGATTTGAAATAGCTCAACTGGAATTTCATCACCTCCACTAGCTTTGTTTATACTTCCTAAGGCCCACTTGACCTCAAATTCCAGGGTGTCTGGCTCTAAGTGAGTGATCACACCATTGTGATTATCTGGGTCATGAAGATCTTTTTTGTATAGTTCTGCATATTCTTGCCACCTCTTCTTAATATATTCTGCTTCTGTTAGGTTCATACCATTTCTGTCCTTTATTGTACCCATCTTTGCATGAAATGTTCCCTTGGTATCTCTAATTTTCTTGATGAGATCTCTAGTCTTTTCTATTCTATTGTTTTCCTCTGTTTCTTTGCATTGATCACTGAGGAAGGCTGTCTTATCTCTCCTTGCTATTCTTTGGAACTCTGCATTCAAACAGGTAGATCTTTCCTTTTCTCCTTTGCTTTTCGCTTCTCTTCTTTTCACAGCTATTCGTAAGGCCTCCTCAACCATTTAGCTTTTTTGCATTTCTTTTTCTTGGGGATGGTCTTGATCCCTGTCTCCTGTACAGTGTCACGAATCCGTCCATAGTTCATCAGGCACTCTGTCTATCAGATGTAGTCCCTTAAATCTATTTCTCATTTCCACTGTATAGTCATAAGGGATTTGATTTAGGTCACGCCTGAATGGTCTAGTGGTTTTCCCTACTTTCTTCAATTTAAGTCTGAATTTGGCAGTAAGGCATTCATGATCTGAGCCACAGTCAGCTCTGGGTCTTGTTTTTGCTGACTGTATAGAGCTTCTGCATCTTTGGCTGGAAAGAATATAATCAATCTGATTTTAGTGTTGACCATCTGGTGATGTCCATGGGTAGAGTCTTCTCTTGTGTTAGGGATAGACAAAGTTTGTAGAATAGTATGCCAGCTTTCAGTTAATTCATGGTGATACTGTGTTTGTTTGGAAAATTATTTTAATGTTTAAGAAGTTTATATATTGAGCAAATCAGCCATTGTTTAATGGCCTTCTTCAAAGCCATACTATTCATATGCTCCGGCTCCATTATTCATAGCCTAAATGACAAACAAGAGTACAGGATGTAAAAGTACTTAAGAATCCACATTAAATGTTTAAGTTAAAATGTGATCAGACCAGTTTAGTATGATCCTGTTCTCTACCTTCCAGATCCTTTTGCAGTCCTCATTTTTCTTTTGTTCTTGGGATAGAACCTCACTAGACTTTATTTTCCAGACACCTCCTGGTATTTACTGATGTCCTGATCAGTAGGAGTTGTAGGATTTATGTTCAGGTAATAGGAGATGAACTGAGAGAGGGAATGATTAGCTTAATCTTTGACAAAGCCACTACCCTTTTCATTGTAAAACAGCCAAAAAAGCCATTTCTTTGGACCTACATTGTCATTTATTTTTTTATTACAGTTCTTTTTAAAAAGATGACATTGTTTTGCTTATTGCTTATAGGTGTTTACTGCTACCTTTGTTTAATTTTGGCAGCAAACCATTTTGAGACAAGTACACAAGTTATTTTCTTTAGGGTGGAATTTATAACAATGCAATGAATTGTTAAAGGGGTCTTTAATTGACATTTTAATCAAGTACAGTTTTACACCTTGAAATTAAAACCTAGTTTAATCCCAGATGCCTATATAATAGAACAAAATAATGCAATTTAAATAATTAAGCTTTTGACTTCTAATTAGGAATCAAAGGAAATGGTTCCTGGGTATTGTGTGAAGTATTTTTTCATATATTATCTCATTTAGTTATTAATTATTACAATGACCTACTGAGATTGAAGGCAGGAGGAGAAGGGGACGACAGAGGATGGGATGGTTGGATGGCATCACCGACTCAATGGATATGAGTTTGAGTAAGCTCTAGGGGTTGGTGATGGACAGATAAGTCTGTCATGCTGCAGTTCATGGGGTTGCAGAGTCAGACACAACTGAGCAACTGAACTGAACTGAACTGAGATGACTCTTATTATGCAATTTTGTAGAAAGAGTGAAGTTTAAAAATAATATATCTGAAATCATAAAGCAATAAGTAGCAATGATGGGTTTTGATTCTAGGACCATTCCCCAGGTTCTTCTTGTTTTAAGTATATTGCTTCCAAGTCTGCCTTTGTTATAGTCTTTTCTTTGTGTGTATCCACATATTTAACTCATCTTAGTAATTCTTTCACAATATTGTGAAATTGAACCTGGAAGAGGAATAAGGGAAGTTTGCTATTGAAAAGTGTATTAATTAGTATTGTGTTTTTTCAGTGATGTGTCTAAAACATATTAGTAAAAAACATGTTTTTGGCTTCAGAGCATTATTGAAATTTTTGCAAGCCTAGAAAACATATAAGCCTAGAAAACATTATATATATAATATATATATATATATATATTTCATTTTGGGTGGCATTGCATGGCTTGTGGGATCCCATTTCCCTACATAGGGACTGAACCTGCAGTGAAAGCATGGTGTTGTAACTACTGGGTTGCCAGGGAGTTCCCGAAAATACTATATTTTAAAGCCACATTTTAATAAAATTTCATTTCTTAAAAATAAATATACTAGTCTTTTTCAGAATGAATTTATGTTCTTTATTCTAATAATTAGCTTTTGAGTTTCTTCTCATTTTTATAGCCAAATATTTGTTTTAATTTCTATAAGAAATAGCGTATAGGTAGCATTTAGGAGAAATTGCTGTTTAACTAGTTTTGCCATGCCTACTTCTTCTTCCCCCTCCTTTCCAGACATAGTTCTAATATTTAGAATATATTTTTAACAGTATTTTTATAGTAAAATTTAAGTGCTCAGAAATTCTTAAGTCATGGCTACTTGCTCCTATACTTTTGGTGCTGCTTTCCACTTTGTTCTATCCAACTGGAGCAAGCAATGTCGTATTTATACCTTAGAAGTCATTGATAAAAGTATTAATTGTATGCCAGCTATATATATATACATATAATATTGAGTTAACCTCTGTTAGTGATTATATATTTTTAATATATAAAAGCAAAATAGGGACACATAGACATAAAATACATGAATGCCTTAAATTTCCAGAAATCTTTGCAACATAAAACACTAAAATTTAGCAGATCTAGCAATAAATTAAAACTCTTTTTTTATGCTTTAAGAAAAACAGGCATTAGAAGTTTGCATTTAATTATGTAGGAAAGGTTTGATGTCATTTCAGTTACAGAGCCTTGGGAAATAACAGAAAGCCATCTGGTGTCCTGTGGCAGCCTTCTTGTCTTCCTGTTTCATTAAATAGTTGTGATAACTGCAGAGGGAACACTGATGGATTGGACAGCAAGTATCAGTATATAACAAAGGGCAAGTTAGAATAAACATAAACTAAGACAGAGCTTATTAAAATGTAACAACTGGTTTTCATAATGATGAGGTACAGTGCTCAGTAAAAGGTTAAGTTAGATTCATTACAGTCTCTGCTAAGATGGGGGATGTATAATACATAGTTCAGAAAGAATTCCACTGGAAATAGTAGAAACTGCTTAGAGAAGTTTATTACCTGTAAAATTATATGACATGCTATATTAATCATGCCAGGAAAATGAGTTTTCACTAAGATTTTATATATATACATATATATAAGAAACACTAGTTACAGCCAAATATATATACAAGTATTAAATATATATATAGGTATTAAATAGACTGGTGATTCAGTGGTAAAGAATCTACCTGCAATGCAGGAAATGCAGGTTGAAGATCCCCTGAAGGGGGTGTGGCACCCCACTCCAGCCTGGAGAACCCTGTGGACCCAGGAGTCTGGTGTGCTACAGTCCCGTGCGGCTGCACAGAGTTGGACACAAGTGAGCGACTGACACTTCCACTTTTTCATGATGTTAGTTTGGCTGACTAAAAGAGATTCAAAATTACAGTAACTTAAACAAGACAGGAGTTTCTTTCTTTCTTATGTAAAAATCTGAGTTTGTATGCTTTCATTGCTCTGTGAGTTCATCTCAGACCTATCCTTTTTTTTTTCCTGTCTTATCAATATTTCTCTAGCATTTCTAGGATCTAGCTCTCATCCACATGGTATATGATGGTTTATTATCTGCTTAGTATCCCAACCATTAGGAATAATGATTCCTAATAGTAATTAGGAAGGAAAGGCCATACATGTTCTGTTTGAGAACCCAACCAGAAGTTGCACACATCACTGCTCAAATCCCATTAGTTAGAACTTAATTACATGATAATTCTTAGCTGGCTGTAAAGATGGCTAGAAAAGAAGTCTTTTATCTAGGAAGTAATGTGTCCAGTCAAAAATTGGTAGGAAGCTTCATTTACAACAAAGAATAGGAGAATAGACTATTGATTGAGTAGACATCTAGTATTCTCTAATGTCTCTTTGTTAGATACATAACTGATGCTTCAGTTACCACATAAATACTAGTAACTCTCACCAATATATACCTTCAATTCTGACCTGACTTGTAATCACCAGATCTATAGTATTTTCCTTCCTCCACAGGGATAAACATAGGTATCTAAAGTTTAGTATGTTTAAATCCGATCAGACAATTTTTTTCCTTCTCTGTCTTGAGTGTTACCACCATTATCTGCTACCATGACCTAAGTCAGCACCCTGACATTTGTCCTTGAACTTCTTAACTTTCCTTATCTCTGTGTCTATGCTGCTGCTGCTGCTAAGCTGCATCAGTCGTGTCCGACTCTGTGCGACCTCAGAGATGGCAGCCCACAAGGCTCCCCCGTTCCTGGGATTCTCCTGACAAGAGCACTGGAGAGGGTTGCCGTTTCCTTCTCCAATGCATGAAAGTGAAAAGTGAAAGTGAAGTCACTCAGTTGTGTCCAACTCTGTGCAACCCCATGGACTGCAGCCCACCAGGCTCCTCCGTCCATGGGATTTTCTAGGCAAGAGTACTGGAGTGGGGTGCTATTGCCTTCTCTGACCAGAGGCTGATGCGATGACAGGATCTTTCATAAGCTCCCTAGTTATTGGACATATAAATTCATCAGGAATTTCAGAAGAAAGAGTTCTCACCTTTGTCCTCAGTTCTTCAGTGTTCCTTAGAACTTTACTACGCAGCTCTAGAGATTCTATTTTCAAATCATCAGCTAGACTTTCTTTTGTAAGTTTCAATAATTCTCTTCCATCAATGTTATTCATTTTGAAAATATCAACGAGGTCTTCTAAACATCCAGCAGAAAGCCAGTTTGAGACATCATCCTCTTACTGCATAAAACCCTTTCAAACTACTTTTTCTCTTCTGTCTTGCCCTTTTACCCTGTATCTTGCTGTTTCTCTTTTTGTGTATGCTACTTATGCCAACTAGACACACCACACTTGTAGTTTCCTGTTACAGCATGCTTTTTCTCACCATTGTTTGTTCTTCAGTGTCCTTCAATTGGTTATTTTGTTCCCTTTCTTCAGACTTCTCCACTAGGAACCAGCCTTTCTCGCACATCTTGGCTGCCTGCCCCAGCCTGGGTCAGGCCGATTTCTTCTCTGTGCTCTTTATGCCATCCTCTTGATCTCTCTATCATAATAACCATCACCCTGGATTATAATTATTCACTTTCTGTGTATCTCTTTATAAGCTTCTCAAGGGCAGAATTTTGTCTTTCATACTGCCCGATGCTCAAAAACTATTAGTTTCCTTTCATCCCACATTCTTCGGCCGTTACTCAGAGATCATCAATGATTTCTAGCCAACAAAACCTAACTGCCAGTTTTTCAGGCTTCTTTAAAGTCTTTGTGTATGGTACTGAAACAGTCTTTTCACGTCCATGGTACCTTGGTACTCTTTTTTTTTTCTTATTGACTAATATCTCCTTTAATTTTAAATGCTTTTAAAGTCTCCTTTCTGTCCTTTTAAAGGCTCCTTTCTGTCCTCTTCCTGCATTCCCCCATCCCACCACCCCCAGTCTGTGTGATTTTTAGGACTCAGTCATTGGTCCTGTTTTCTTACTTTTTATTTAGTCAGAGAATTCTTAACATTATTTCTAAATATGGTTTCCTTCTTCTCTTCTCTTTGTGTAACTGCCCTCTAGGAACTTCCCAGTATAAAATACTCACTATTATTTACTGAATCTTTGCTAATGTGCCAAGCACTAACCCTTTCTATACATTGTCTCATTGAATTTTTAACTGTGAGGTGATGGTCATAGTCCCATTTTGCAGGTGAGTTAAATTGACACTTATGTAAAGTTTCTTGTCCCAGTTCACATAACTCCTAGCTAGTGGAGCTGGGTGGGATTCTGGCTCATTTTTTTGTCTTCAGAATCCTTGGTTTAACATGCTGCTTATTAACATCTTAAACTCATTGTAGGCAAAACTATACTTCTCTGAATGGAACCTCTCCCAGTGGTAGGTTTTTGTTGTTGTTGTTATTTATAGCAGTGTTTCATTTATTACACTTTTGCTGTACATAGTTTGTCTTGTTCATTTCTCCTTAGCAATTTCTACTCTACTCCTTATTTCTTTATTGCCAGTTTATCCTATAGTGATCCAGATTCTTAGTTAACAAAGACAAGGGATAAGTTTTAAATCTGATATGACCCTTACCACTGCTGTTGATATTCTTTTTGAACTTTCCTCCCTAGTTCAAGTCAACCTAGTATTTACATTTTTAATTTTCCCTGTCCAAAATATTCTTTTTCTTTTCTTTTAAATTGGAGTGTTAATCTTTTAGTCTCAATTTATTGTCGGTAGAAGACTACCTTGTTTTCTGAACCTCTGTATTACCCAGTTTTTGTAAGCACATTTTGTCTTTAGTCATTTAATATTTTGTATTCCTGATTAACTGTTCTAGTTTGTATATGTTTTTTTCATTCCAGCTCTGAACTGTGAACCCCATGAAGTCAGGATTAGTTTTTATACTTCTCTGTAGTTCCCATGTTCAGCATCTAGCATAATGTCAGAAACATTTTAGATGATTAAAGCATCAAATGAATGGATTTTACCTCTTTTATACTTTTCTGTTTTTTGAGATTTTTAAAAATGATATTAATAATAAATATTACTGATGGAGCTTATAACATCATGGAACTATCTCCGAATAACCTCTTAAAACATTATATTGATGATATTAAAGAGACTGTAGTTTATTGTATGTTTTAATTTTATATTTTTTGAAATATAATTTTCTGTCTCCCTCTTGGTCTCTCTTTTGTCTCTATTCCCCCCTCCTCTTTCTCCCCTCTCCCTCTCCCCCTTACTCTTTCTTTCTTTGTTTTTTTTTTTTTGGCAGCCGATTCGAAGACAGTCCCTTACCCCCTCCTCCTCAGAACACTATTACATGGGAAGAGTATATATCTGCTGAAAATGGAAAGTAAGTGTTGGTTTTGTTGTGTTTATGTAGTTTCTGGTTTATAGAAAAAGTTTTGTAAAAATTCTTTTACAGAGAATTAGTAGTATAGTTTTGTCTGAAGCACTTGTTTCTTCTTTCAAAAATGTGGATGAAGTATGATGAGGGAGAAGCATCCCTAATTACATTCTCTCTTCGAGTGAAATGTAGAGCCACAGTTTTACATTCTCCTTGCCAGTTTATATACACCCCAAAACCCATATGACATTATTCTAAGGAAACAGAATATGGAGACTGCCTAGTGAAACTGCTTGTTTGAGTTTTTCCACTGTAAGATGAACTTTATATTCTCTTCTTATCCAGAGTCTTTTGCAAGGTGTGTAAAGCCACTCATTGTTTATCTGCTTTTACCTTTCCATGTCATCATCCCTTTGTTTCAGCCTCTACCAGACTACTTCTTCTTATCCTTACCCAAGACAATTGCTTAATGTTACAATTGCACTCATCTCACATGCTAGTAAAGTAATGCTCAAAATTCTCCAAGCCAGGCTTCAGCAATACATCAACTGTGAACTTCCAGATGTTCAAGCTGGTTTTAGAAAAGGAAGAGGAACCAGAGATCAAATTGCCAGTATACGCTGGATCATCGAAAAAGCAAGAGAGTTCCAGAAAAATATCTATTTCTGCTTTATTGACTATGCCAAAGCCTTTGACTGTATGGATCACAGTCAACTGTGGAAAATTCTGAAAGAGATGGGAATACCAGACCACCTGACCTGCTTCTTGAGAAACCTGTAAGCGGGTCAGGAAACAATAGTTAGAACTGGACATGGAAGAACAGACTGATTCCAAATAGGAAAAGGAGTACGTCAAGGCTGTATATTGTCACCCTGCTTATTTAACTTCTATGCAGAGTACATCATGAGAAATGCTGGGCTGGAAGAAGCACAAGCTGGAATCAAGATTGCTGGGAGAAATATCAATGGCCTCAGGTATGCAGATGACACAACCCTTATGGCAGAAAGTGAAGAGGAACTAAAGAGCCCCTTGATGAAAGTGAAAGAGGAGAGTGAAAAGTTGGCTTGAAGCTCAGCATTCAGAAAACGAAGATCATGGCATCCGGTCCCATCACTTCATGGGAAATAGATGGGGAAACAGTGGAAACAGTGTCAGACTTTATTTTTGGGGGCTCCAAAATCAGTGCAGATGGTGACTACAGCCATGAAATTAAAAGACGCTTACTTCTTGGAAGAAAAGTTATGACCAACCTAGATAGCATATTCAAAAGCAGAGGCATTACTTTGCCAACAAAGGTCCGTCTACTCAAGGCTATAGTTTTTCCAGGGGTCATGTATGGATGTGAGAGTTGGACTGTGAAGAAGGCTGAGCGCCAAAGAATTGATGCTTTTGAACTGTGGTGTTGGAGAAGACTCTTGAGAGTCCCTTGGACTGCAAGGAGATCCAACCAGTCCATTCTGAAGGAGATCAACCCTGGGATTTCTTTGGAGGGAATGATGCTGAAGCTGAAACTCCAATACTTTGGCCACCTCATGGGAGAGTTGACTTATTGGAAAAGACTCTGATGCTGGGGGCATTGGAGGCAGGAGGAGAAGGGGGACGACAGAGGATGAGATGGCTAGATGGCATCACTGACTTGATGGACGTGAGTCTGAGTGAACTCTGGGAGTTGATGATGGACAAGGAGGCCTGGCGTGATGCGATTCATGGGGTCGCAAAGAGTCGGACATGACTAAGCAACTGAACTGAACTGAACTGATATTGCTTATAATTAATAAAGTACCTGGTACATAGTTTGTAGCCAGTAAATGTTGACTAAATAAAAGAATGATGAATGAATAGTTTATTTTAAATAAAGAAATAAATAAATTTTTCTAGCTGACCATATCAAAGAAACTACTGTCTTTCATAGAAAATGTTCTTTTGTTGGAGAATAAATATTACTTACCCTCATGCTTAAGAAGAAGTTGTCTTCTCTTTAATGTTGACAGGTTTGTAGTATACTTTTTAAGTTTCTATAAAATGTTTCCTTATAATATTTGACAATATAAAATTCTTTATGCTTTACCTTGCTTCTTATTGATCAGTGCTGAGAACCATAGATAATAAAAAGAGATTGAATTGAATAAGTGATTTAACAGATATGGAATGGTATATATATTTTTAAAATATAAATTTATTTATTTTAATTGGAGGTTTATTGCTTTGCAGTATTGTATTGGTTTTGCCATACATCAACATGAATCTACCACGGGTATACACATGTTCCCCATCCTAAACCCCCTCCTACCTGGAATGATATTTTTAAAGTTTGTTTTTTTCTAGGATTTTGCTTTGTTACTAAAAATATTGATTATTAAAATTATATGCAGTGTGAAATAACTTTTTATACCTTGTTATTTTTCTTGTTACCCTTGTCTCAATTGTTATACATGTCTCATTCTCTTTTAGCATAATTTTATTTCTATGCTCAGAGTAAGAAAAGTTGAAATATTAATGAATGTCATTGGAAGATGACAGATTCTTCTTAAGATGATGATAGAGCGTGGAAAAAATTTTCTAATATTTTCTTTTTCAATTTAGAGCGCCTCATCTGGGTAGAGAACTGGTGTGCAAAGAAAGTAAGAAAACGTTTAAAGCCACAATAGCCATGAGCCAGGAATTTCCCTTGGGAATTGAATCGTAAGTTTGTTACTAACTGCACAAGTTTATGAAAGAAACTGTTAAAATCTTAAGGCTATAATTATGTTTTATCTGAGTGGTGGATTTGAGTCCTTTGAAATGTAAAATAGCCTTTGCTTTGGCAGTGTCTACACCTTTCCAGCTCTCAAAATATTAACATTTTAATTATTTCAACTAAATAAAATTTTGAATAATTTTTTTAAATTATAAAAATAATACATGAATCCATGCTTATTGTAGAAAATCTAACAGTATAGAAGTTTATAGAATAAACATGGCTGTTTTATTTGACCTTCCTAATAGTTGACAGGTAAATAACTAATGTATTTTTGTCTAAATTTTGCTTTTGTGTTTTTTTAGCATTTTTTGTAAAAATGGGGAATAGTCTGCATTTTATTCTGTTTCCTCTTTTCTCTGAAAAGTGAGTTATCTTGAAAATCTTAAAATAATTACATTATCTTTTTTTTCTTTCCTTGGTATTTTATGGTATTAATGTACTGCCATTTATTTTGTTATCTTCCTACTGATAACATTTTAATTACTTATAGTTTGTCACCATTATAAACAATACTCCCATGAATATCTTGAATATATCCTTCCAAACCTGTATTCATCAGTTGCTCATTAAAAAAAAAAAAAAAAAAATAGTTCGGAGAGATGTGTGGAATGGGAGGTGGGTAGCTAGAGCCGATTCTGACAGAACTGTAAATTCAGGCTTCTCACAAGCTGGGGTTGAGTTAAAGCCCTAGGCTTTCCTTCCTAGATCCTTCTACTTCCAGTCTGACCTAATACATTAAAAAAAATTTCTTTTGGAAGAGAGCAGGACCCTTATTTTTCTAGATTCTATACATATCCTATATTCCTCAATAGCCAAGTTTTAGAATAGTAGATTCCATATCTAGTCTTCAAGCTGTTGATCAAAGAGGAAAATAAATTAATAGTTCTCAGAAGATGTAAGAAGGGAATTAGCCATACATACAAGTCTGCAAAATTTATCTTATCTTGAACCCAAAATGACTCTAAGATACTCTGGATATATATTGTAAGGAAGAAGAAAACTGTGGCAAATTATAAGATGTTATCAGTTTTATGAGTTATTCCAATTTCAGAGATGTTAATATGTGAATAAAAATTAGGTATCTTAGAATTTATAAAATGTGGCAATTATAACCATTCCCCCTTAAAAAGTAAAATAAGGAACATAGTATGTAAGAGCTAGACAAAGAACTCATTCTAGAATAAAATATAAGTGAAAATATAAGTTTTAGAAATACTTTAGGAGAGCATAAAAGAACATGATTGGTAAACTAGATCACTCTAAGGTACAATAGAATGAAAAGAAAAGGAGATTATAAAGCTAAGGAAATAAATTAAGCACTAAATAGCACTATTGCAAAAGAAATACATTAGAAACAACAATGAACAGAACAGATGTGGCCAAAAATTAAATTTTGATAGCTAATAGTGAATCCATAGAAAGAAGTACACGTGCTTGTTAAATCTACTCAGTCGTGTCCGACTCTTTGTGACCCTTGGACTGTAGCCTGCCAGGCTCCTCTGTCCATGGGATTCTCCAGGCAAAAATACTGGAGTGGGTTGCTGTGCTCTCCTTCAGGGGGTGTTCTGGACCCAGGGATCGATCCCAGATCTCTTGTGTCTCCTGCATTGGCAGACGGGTTCTTTACCACCAGTACCACCTGGGAAGCCCAGTGAAAGAAGATGTTAAAGGAATTTGAGAAGTAATATATATGGAGGATAATACTATTCAGTCCTGACTATTCATTGGAAGGACTGATACTGAAGCTGAAACTCCAACAGTCTGGCCACCTGATGGGAAGAACTGACTCATTGTAAAAGATCCTGATGCTGGGAAAGATTGAAGGCAGGAGGAGAAGGGGATGACAGAGGATGAGATGGTTGGATGGCATCACCGACCTGATAGACATAAGTTTGAGTAAGCTCCAGGAGACGGTGATGGACAGGGAAGCCTGGTGTGCTGCAGTCCGTGGGGTCACAAAGAGTTGGACACAACTGAGTGACTGAACTGAACTGATTTATGGAGGAGAGTGGTTCAATATAAGGATCGTTGCTGTTCCACTTAAATAAAAAGCCTCCAAAATGTAAACAAAATAGTATTCAAAATATGATGGAAATTTTCTTGTGTGGAAGAATTAAATCTGTAGTCTGATTAGGCTCCATTAAAAACAGACAAGAAGTAGTAACAGTGATTATCCTGATTAAACTATTGCATTTCAGTTATCATAGAGAACTCTCTCAAGGCATTCGGGAGAAAAAGTGTTGAAAAAACAGCCAGACCTTACATTTTTTCACAATTAGGTAAGATGTCATTTATATATCAAGGCAATTGAAAAGGACACAGAAGAATTCAGTCAGTACAGTAGCCATGAGCTCTTTTTGAGAGAAAATTAATGCTACTTGAAATAAAATTCATCCAACCAAAGGCTAAAAGGATGGGTTACAGTATAATGACGAGTGTAATACGGAGGGCTAAGAGTGCGTGAGACCTCTCAGCACTTGCTAAGAGACCTTGTGAAATTGTGTTAGTTAAGAGGGCAATAGTATAAACTGAAACTTTATGCCAGTCAGAGTCCCCTTTCGTATGCAAAAAGAAATATTCATTTATCAAATCTGTAAGAAATCAAGGAATAATAAACACTTAAGAGCCCTCTCACACACAAAATTGACAGTGAAATTCAGGCATCCAAACAGTGGGCTAATTAAAGAACTTGGGAATGTGTAGACTTTAGGAGGAGGACTAGTGTGAGCTTTGAGTCTGCTGAAATGTAGATCTAAGATCAAATAACTGGAAATTATGGCTGCACAATAACATGTAAAAGTTATAGACCTTGACACAGTGAAAAGAATAATTATAAAAATGAGGAAAAGGAGGTGTCATTTTTTTCATCTTTAACATCTGTGATATTGGAGCTGTGATACTGTAAGTTTGGAGCATGTAGTTATAAAACATAAGGACACAATAAAATCAATGTGAAAAAATTTTTTCTCCTTCCGTATTTCAGATTATTGAATGTTTTGGAAGTAATAGCTCCCTTCAAGCACTTTAATAAGCTTAGAGAATTTGTTCAAATGAAACTTCCTCCAGGCTTTCCTGTAAAACTAGGTAAGAGAAAAATTGTCATGTAAGTTTAATGTCTATTAGAAATACAGAGCTGTTTACTAACATTAAAAAGAAATATTCTTTGAAGGAATATGGATTTCCTAGTTTATAATTTTATATGTTTTTTTCTGTAATTACATGCATTGATATTCATATTTTGTCAAATATAGAAAATACTTGATGAAAACTCTCCTTGATTTAAAGCAAATGTAAGTGAGGGATATACAGATATTTCATTCAAGAGGGTGTGAGTGAGCTTATGCACTGTGATAATATTTTAATGTGAAATCGAGAGACAGGATTTTAGCCCATATTTTCTGCAGATTCTGAGCTTCTGAACAGTGAGAATATTTCTGGGGTCCACAGTCATTATTCAGTGTTAAAGTAATACTACATTTTATTTTTCAGTCTTAAATATTTAAACCTAATTTCACTTTTAACAATGATCTTTCAAAACAGTAAAATAATTTTGTATATATTTATCTTCTTAACTATATTAGAAAAAGAGGAGTAAGACACTATTTACAGGTTCTTTAGGAGTTGAGGCTTAGATTTAGCAGTGATTTCAGCTCCATGGGGGCTTCCCAGGTGGCTCAGATGGTAAAGTATCTGCCTGCAATGTGGGAGACCGGGTTCAATCCCTGGGTTGGGAAGATCCCCTGGATAAGGAAATGGCAACCCGCTGCAGTACTCTTGCCTGGAAAATTCCATGGATGGAGGAGCCTGATAGGCTACAGTCCATGGAGTCACAGAGTCATACACAACTGAGTGACTTCACTTCACTAAGCTCCATGGGGGCCTTCAATACCACCCATTGATCCAGCCAAGTATTTAATCAGTGCTTATTGTGTGCTGAACCCTTTTCTAATGATGAGAGACGTGAAAATCCCTGTCCTTTTGGTGTTTATATTCTGGATGGGGTCGGGGGTATTATAGAGTAAATATAACTTTTATATAATTCCTCTGATATATTTATCTTGTTTCACTCAGTATTACTTAAACCACATCTCAGATCGATTAGGGCAGGTGCTATACTCCCAGAAGTAATGCTTTTATTACTAAAAATTAAACCTAACCTTCTCAATTTTTCAAATTTGGGAATATGCATATTGTGAATTAAAATTGATTTTAAAACATATTCTCAATATGTCATTCTAGATTCCCTTTGTGATATAAAAATGCTGAGACCTCAATATCTACTTGAGTAAACCAATGATAAGACTGTAGGCAGAAATTGCTAAAAACTAAAGAAGAGCTGAGTGTTTGAGTTATGGATCATCACCTAACTTTTTCTGCAGAAGCTTAAAATCCCACTGTCTTTATCTATAGCTAGAAAATAGTTCAAGCATTGGCTCTGTTCTGTATATTGTATTTAAGAGGCACAGTGACAAACCTGAATATAGGATTAAGTATATGCAACTATTACTGTATTCACATTTTTAAAGTTCCAAGCCAAAATCAAACCTCATAATACAAGTTTTTGTGAAAAAGAAACACCTTGGTTATATGGGAAAAAGTCTACAGCACTTTTTGCAGGCATTTCTCTGACATAAAGCTTTACTGACAAGAGATTTATAATTTTTTGCTTATATACTTACAGGAATTTGCTTAAATATCTCTCTCGTCTCTGTCCTTCTTTTACAATGACCCTATAAAATCTAGTCCTAGGTCAGTTTAATCTTCAGTCATTTCTGTTTCTATATTTAGGATAGAGGGTACAGCAGAGGGGGAAATCTGGAAATTGTTAGCATAATTGTGTGTTTTCAAAATGAGCCAGAGCTTTTTTTTTTTTTTTTGGCTGAGCTGCACGTGGACTCCTCATTGCTGTGATCGGGGCTTCTGTAGCTGTTTCACTTGTTGTGAAACATGGGCGTGGGCTTAGTTGCCCTGTGGCATGTGGGATCTTAGTTCCCCAACTCCAGGATCAAACCCATGTCCCCTGCATTGGAAGGGGGAACCGCTGGTGTGCGTGCATGCCAAGCTGCTTCAGTTGTGTATGACTCTGTGCAACCCTATCGGCTGTAGCCCACCAGGCTCCTCTGTCCATGGGATTCTCCAGGCAAGAATGCTGGAGTGGTTGCCATGCCCTCCTCCAGGGGATCTTCTTGACTCAGGGAACGAGTCTGTGTCTCTTATGTCTCCTGCATTGATAGGTGGGTTCTTTACCACTAGTGCCACCTTCTCTGGACCACCAGGGAAGTCCTCAGCCAAAGCTTTAAATGCTAATTTTGAATGATCTTTTCTCTGATTTGCTGCTTCTCTCAGTTTGCTCTCAAAGGCTAAATCTGAGCCTCCTTCATCAGGCCCCATCTGCATCCCCTCCATTACTTCCTCCTACAGTCTAAGCAGATGAGTTTTTTTGTTTTCTTAGTTACAGAAAGAGGCCATCAGAAATAATGAGTCCTCCCTCATTACTCCCAACCTCTCATACAAACTTTTTGCCCCAAGAGCTATTTTTTCTTATAGCTTTTCTATCTGGTTGTAAGCTTTTCTTAGCTTGAGTGATCTCTTCATTTGTACTATGGATCTGTTCTCCTTCCCACTTTTTAAAAAAGCTGGCTCTGTTTTCCTACATTTCTCCTTTACCTCCCAACTGCTTTACTACAACCTTCTTCTCTTAGCTGTTAGGTTGTGTTCAGGTTTTTAAAATTCAACCAGTCAAAGGTCTTTCTCCTTTTAAAATTCAACCAATCTGGGAAATTTCCTAGTGGCCTGGTAGTTAAGATTCTGGGCATTCACTGTCATGGCCTGGGTTCAATCCCTGGTTTGGGAACTGAGATTCCACAAGCTGTATGGCGTGGCTAAAAAAAAAAAGTCAGGGTCAGGGAGGTGAGGGAATATGGCCAAACTTCAGAGAAAAATTCAACCACTCTAATAAAACAATCCCTTTAGCTCTACCCTACCCAGCACTTGCCTTTAACCTTTGCTTCTCATAGCCAGGTTACTCCAAGTCTACTTTTATCTCTCCATTCTTTCTATTTATGGTTATATTATAAATAGGGGAAAGTGAAAAGGAGGTAAAGGAGGGGGGAGGCAAGGTTTTTCTACATCACTTGAACTGCTAAAATGATGACATCAGGAACCAATGATAAGTTAGTTATAGATAATGTATACTTAGAGCAGCCACCAAAAAAAAAAAAAAAAAAAAGGTGTACAAAGAGATATACTCAAAAATACTATAGATAGATAGAAATAAAATTCTAAAATGTGGTCATGTCAGGACTCTCTGGTGGTCCAGTGGTTAAGACTCCATGTTTCTACTGCAGAGCTTGTGGGGTTTGATCCCTGATCAGAGAAGTTCTGCATACTGCATGGTGCAGCCAAAAGTAAACAAACAAATAAATAGTATTCCTGTAACCTACAGGAAAGCAAGAAAAACACATGAAAAAGAGATGACAAAAAAGCAATGAAATAGCAGAATTGTCTTAGTATATAAATAATTGCCTTAAATGTAAACAGTCTAAACAGACCATTTAAAAGATAGCTTGGAAAAATAGATTAAAAACCATGATTCAACTACATGCTGTCTTCAGGAAGCTCCCTTCAAATATGATTTTGGCAAGCTGAAAATGAAATGAATGGATGGAAAAAGATGTATCATGAATCAAAGGGTAACAGGACTAGATATATTAATATTAGAAAAAGTAGATTTCAGAGTAAAGAAAATTACAGGGTAGGTGGTGGGGAGGGGCATTATATAACAATAAAGGTATCAATCCATGAAGAAGAAAGCAATCTTAAATATGTATACACCAAACAACAGAACTGTGGATGGTGAAGCAAGAACTGAAAGAATGAAAGGGAAAATAGATTTTCAATTATTATTAGAGTCTGCAACATCCTTCTCTCAACAGCTGACAGAACAACTAGAAAAATCAGCAAGGATATTATAGAACAGCTCTATAACACCATAAACCAGAGCACCTAGTTGGCATTTATGGGAACACTTTACCCAACATCAGCAGGGAACACTTTTTTTTTTAAATGGAACATATACCAAGATAGGCTGTATCTTGGGCTATAAAACAAAAGCGTAAGGATTGAAAAGGAATGGAAACCAGTCACAGTAAAGTCAAACTAGAAATAATAACAGGAGAATCTCCAGTGTGTGGTATTCTGTTATGCACTCATCTAAATAATATATGGGTCAGTGGTGAAATCTGAAGGGAAAAGAATATATTGAACTGTATGAAAATAAAATTACAAATGTAAAAATTTCAGATACGACTTGGCAACTGAAATACAACAAAAATTAAAACCACAGTGAAACAAAGTACAGGTTGGTCAGTCATGTCCAACTCTTTGCAACCCCATGGATACTCCATGGAATTCTCCAGGCCAGAGTACTGGAGTGGGTAGCCGTTTCCTTCTCCGGGGGATCTTCTCAACCCAGGGATGGAACCCAGGACTCCCACATTACAGGCGGATTCTTTACCAGCTAAGCCACAAGGGAAGCCCAAGAGTACTGGAGTGGGTAGCCTGTCCCTTCTCCAGAGGATCTTCGACCCAGGAATCGAAGCAGGGTCTCCTACATTGTAGGCAGATTCTTTAGCAGCTGAGCTACCAGGGAAGCCTAAAACCACAGTGAGATCATTGTATACACCTAACAGGATGGCTAAAATAAGACATTGCTGGGCTTCCCTGATGGTCCAGCGATTAAGAATCTGCCAGTGCAGGGGACACTCGTTCTATTCCTGGTCTGGGGAGATCCCACATGCCACAGAGAAAGCGAAGCCTGCGCGCCGCAACCACCGCGCCTGCGCTCGGGAGCCCGCGAGTCACAGGCGAGGCCACTGCAGCGAGAAGGCTGCGCCTCCGCCGGAGAGGAGCCCCCGCTTGCCACAGCTGAGCAAAGTCCATGAGCACAACAGAGACCCGGCACGGCCAAAAATTAGTAAATAACGCTATTTTAAAAAACCAAGACATTGTGACAACTCCAGATGTTAGTGCAGATGTGAGGAAACTGGATCGATCACTCATACATTGCTGGTGGTTATGTAAAATGGTACAGCCACTCTAGAAAACATTTTAGCTGTTTCTTAAAAAAAAAAAAAAAAAACCCATAAAAACTAACTATCCAACATCCATGCAGTCAGGCAATTGCATTCCTAGCCTGTTGTCCCAGAAAAATAAAGGTATACTCACATAAAAGCCTGTATACATAAATAAGCTTGTAACAGCCTTAGGCTAGAAACAGCGGAGCTTCTTGGTGCAGATTCTCTTCCTCTCTTCTGAGAGAGAGTTCTCTCTCGAATTTCCTCCTGCCGCCCTGACTGCTCCTTCTGGAGCACATCTCTCCTGTTACTTTTGTCATCCTACATTATATTCTCATTATCTCTGTCCAAACTTAATTCAAATGTGTTACTAGTATGCTCACAACCATCTATTGATTTCCATCTCATCCAGAGTAAAAGCCAAAGACTTTTCCTTGACTTAAACCCAACTTGATCTGGCTGCCGACTTCTCCTTAGACCTCATCTTCTGCTAATCTGTCCTTTACTCATTTGGCTATAGTCAAACTGATCTCCCACCTGTCCCCAGAATAAACCATACTGTTTGATTTTAGGGCTATAGTCAAACTGATCTCCCACCTGTCCCCAGAATAAACCATACTGTTTTGATTAAAAAAACAAAACCAAAAAAAAACACCTTACTATCTTTACTTAGAATTTTTCTTCCTCTAGGCAACTGTATAGTTTCTTTTCTCAGGTCTTTGCTGAAAGGTCCCTTTATTGAGGTTTGCTTTTGAACCCTAATCAAGAACTCTTACCCTCAACAGTGAAATTGCCTATCCCCCAACTTGATTTTTGTCTGGATCCTCAGTCACAGTTACTCTTTACTTATTGGTTTGGATCTCCTAACCAGAATGTAACCTTAAATGCATGATTTGTTTTCTCCTGTTTACTGCTGTATATCCAATGCCTAAAACAAGGGTCAGCAAACTTTTCTGAAAGATAGTATTTTAGACTTTGCAGACCATATGGTTTCTGTCACAACTATTGTCTCTAATTAGAGAATGAAAACAGCCATAGATAGTAAGTAAACCATGTGTTCCAATAAAACTTTACTATGGGCAATTGTTTGAATTTCATGTAATTTTATCTGCATGAACCATTATTTTTAAACCATTAAAATATATAAAATCTTTTCTAGCTCCTAGGCCTTGCAAGGCGCAGGCAACAGGCCTTAATTTGCTGACCTCTGAATCAGAACAGAATCTTCACTCAGTAGGCCCCAATGAATGATCTTTTCCTCAGAAATAATTGGAAAAACTCTGTAATCCTTATGTTGATTTCTGTTTAGTTTTTTTTTTTTATGAGAATATTACTTTCTGCAATAAAATACTAGATTTGTAACAGTCAGACTTAGTTTATGGTATGCCTTTATCCTAGACAGACATTCAACTTAGCTTTCATAGAATCATTTCAGAATTTTAAGGAGGCCTTCAAGTTTATTTCATAGATGAAATACTTGATCCTGATAAGTTTAATGACTTGTAGCAGTCAACCCAGGTTTTATAATTTGTGTTCTTTCCAATAAATTGTGTTAGGAATAAAACTAAGCAGAGTGATCAGATTTTGAGTTTTAACTTTTTAAAAATAAATTTATTCATTTGTCTGGTTTTGGCTGTGCTGAGTCTTCGCTGTTTTGTGTGCGCTTTCTCTGGTTACTGTGAACTGGGACTACTCTTCGTTGCAGTGCAAGGGCTTCTCTTTGCAGTGGTTTTCTTGTTGCAAAGCCCAGATTCTAGGCGCGCAGGCTCCGTGATTGCAGCTCGGGGTCTCTAGAGCACAGGGCTCATTAGTTGCAGTGCACCCGCTTAGCTTTTCCATGGCATGTGGAATCTTCCCAGATCTGGGATTGGATCCATGTCCTCTGCTTTGGCAGGCAGTTTCTTATTCACTGCGCCACCAGAGAAGTCCCATTTGGTCATTTTTGTTGTCAGATTTAACTCACAATTTCAGCTAGAAATTTATATTATTTAGAAAAATATTAGGCTGTGGTGGTATATTACTCCAGTTCTGACAAGATTGTTTTTATCTCATATATTTAAGTGATGCATTGTTTTTAGTGTTTTAAAAACAAAAAGGATTAATGCATTTCATGCATTAAATGAAAAGAAAATCAGCTCAGATTCAGAATCTTTACACTACATTCTAAAGAAAATATATCAGAATGCAAAAAGTACAAATGTAGCCATCCCTTTGCCACAGGAAAAAGAAAAAATAGTCTAGTGGAATCTGCCATTATAGTTCTAAGACTGGGGAGCAGTGGGACCTTGATTTTTTGATGTAACTCTTGATGCCTTGGTGTCTTTCTTTTCTCATGAGTAGCCAAACTTCTCCCCCATCCCTCATCCCTGCCAAACACTCATATTAGACATGTATTAGGGTTTGTCTGATCCCTGATAATGCTTTTTTACATTTTAAGAAATATATATATTTCTCTCTTACAGTATTTCATTGTCTATAAATGTTAGCATTTCATTTTACAGTGTTACCATTAATTGTCCTCTCTAGATATACCCGTGTTTCCTACGATCACAGCCACTGTGACTTTTCAGGAGTTTCGATATGATGAATTTGATGGCTCCATCTTCACCATACCTGAAGACTACAAGGAAGACCCAAGCCGTTTTCCTGATCTTTAACTGACACAGAAGATGATGCCATTCAACCAAGGAAGGCTAGAGAATGCAGAGACCCCAGAGTGAATCCAAATAGAAGGGACAAATGCTTTCATCGAGGAAAAGGGAATTAATGTTGACTTGACACATCAGTGATATAATGAAATGGGCCTCTAATAAGAATTTCAGCAAGTTTCCTGATGTGCCATTTTCAGTCTTTTTAAAAATATACATATTATAAGTGTAATAGTTTGACACCTTAATGACCCCAAGTCCTTCTGTAAAACAGCTGAGTGCTGTGATTTGTTTTTAAAAATTTTTACACTTCTTGTTGAAATATATATGCATATATCTATATATATCTAAAACACTCCTGGACCATTAACATAAATTAAATGTCTTAAGAGAAATGAAGCCCTTTTAAACTTGTCATCTTATATTCAAGGTGACCTTTATAAATATTCCTTCAAGCTTTGTTTTCATAAAATGTAAAGTATGTAACATTATGTATAGTTCAGTAATTTGAATGTTCGTTCAATATAATGAACTAGAAGGAATGCAGTTTTCTGTAGATGAATGAACCAAATGGTAACCATTAAACAGTTGCATTTATATGTTGCAATACATTTCAGAAGGAGCGTTCACTCTGCAGGGAATAAGGTACCTCCTTTAGCACCTTAGTGCAATTCATTGTGGTGCTATTTATTTTTACCTGAATTCTTTCTTCAATGGAAAATGTTTGTTACTAATCTTCCTTTCATAGAACCTCGTTTTTTTTTTTCTAAACTTGAGTTTAAAAGTCCTTTTTGTGTTCATGATAAGGTACAGTTAGCATGCTTAAAGATACTCTTCTTCCAAATCTGAGCACTTTAAAGAAATTCCAAATATTTAAACTTGCTTCCTAATAAGTGCACATCATTCTGATTATTTGTTTTTAGTGGTATATGGATGCATTTGTGTCAGTTTTAAAAACAATCCACATATTTTGGACATCCCTACATATTTAATGCTTTCAAAATAAGGTAAAAACATTTTATATACTAACAGAATATATTTGTTACAAGTTAAATTCCAGAAACGTACTCAAGACTGACAATTCCTACTGTTATTTTTTTAAGTCACAAGAAAATATTTATTGATTTTAATTACCTCCACAGTGTTTAAATCATGCATTATTCATTTTTGCACTTAAAATCTTTCATACTTATTCCAAGATGGTTTGAAGGTCCAAGAATGAAAATAAATTAGGGAGAATAATGTATTAACAGTCATAAACTGTTATGTTACATTAAAGAACTTAGCTGAAGAAATGTTTTTTAAATGTATCCTGAGAAATGTCAGAATGGATCTGTCAAGTGTTTTGAGAGTGATCAGTAATTTAAACTTTTTCCAGGATTTTAAATAATTTGAATGAGTTTAGAGACCTTTATTGAAGAGATGATTTATTTAAAAATCCAAAGCATCAACCATAAGAAATTTTATAATAAACGTCTTTGAAGCTGCATCTTCCATGCTGATACCTACTACACTGCATATGTTGACAGTTTATTAAATACATTTTATATGATAAAAATAATCATAGTTAAAAAAATTCAAAGACCAGTTACTACCTTATGTGGGTCTATTGAATTCTGTGGAAAGTGGGTAAAACCATACTAGGTTGAGTAGAAGTTGATCCCTATTATTTTGGGAATGTTTTGATCAAGTGACTTAGAGATTCTATGATCCTGTCAATGATTATATGAGGTTTTGAGAGACTGAAAGGCAATCAATGATCACTGTTGCTTTTAGGCTCCTTTACTTTGTGGCAATATGGTATACTTTCAGGAATATACTGCAGATCTTTTTTGTACTATTAATTCAGTGGGGGAAAAAATGGTACATTGCAGCTTAGGACTTAATTCCCTACAAGCTGTGACTTTTGCCGGGGTACACTGGAGGTAGGAAGACTACTGAAACTTTTGCACTTGGATTTTGTTTTTAACTTTCTCATTAATAATAGTAGAAAGAAATTATCCATTCCAAAATGTCTTTTATCTGATCACAAAGGACAGGTATATGTCAGTATCTCTTATGATGGTAAAAATAAGGAGCTATTTAATGCAAATAAACTTTTCACAATATTAGACTTTTCAAAATGTGCCTTTTAATCCAGCTGAGTGAAGCTATATGCTGTTTCAAGTAGATAAAAACTTTATATTTTGATACTCTTACATGAAGACGTAAGTTTTATAATGTAGGTTCATAAATCCTCTATGCCTTCCATTTGTCATTAAAAAACTTGTTTAAAAATTGGACTATAAAATGGTTACCTTAAATGGCCACTTAAAAGGCTCAATATACCCTGCCACCACTATGGTTTCAAAAGACTATAGTCTTAAAATTCCCTACAGACAATTTGCCTCTCTGTAGACTAGACATTCATGTATAGAAAATTAGGAAGCCTCATTAAGAGGGAAGCACAAAGCTGAGGCTCTGATATTTTGAGTATAGCTACACACGATGGTCTGGAAATGGAACACATCAGAGAAGCTGAAGAACTATTCCGTTTCTTTCTCCTGCTTAGAACTAGTATTGAGCCCCACTCACACACAAAAAATGTTTTCATAGTGTTATTCATGTACAGCCTATCATTCACATCTTGAGGGAAGGGTGGTGAATAACAAGTGTTTAGCTTCTCCCTAGTTTCCACTTAGCCTACCTACAGCAGACAGAGCTTGTTTTGAGGCCACAAAGGAAAGAGTAAAGAAAATACTAAAGAGGTGCTTCCTTTTGTTCATTCTTATTTTTATTTGCCAACATGGTTTCCCTGGTGGCTCAGATGGTCAAGAATCTGCCTGCAATGCAGAAGACCTGGTCAAAAGATCTGGAAAAGGGAGTGGCTACCCATTGCAGTACTCTTGCCTGAATTCCATGGACAGGAACCTGGTGGGCTACAGTCCACGGGGAGGGAAGAGTCGACACAACTGAGTGACCCACACACAACATGGTTGACAGTTTTAAGAATCTAGGTGAATTACAAGTCCTATTTGTAGTATGCTAACCTTTACTATTGAGCTGAATTACCAGTATAAACACAATATGCCTATACTATTATCTCCAGCAAAAGGTATAATGGTGTTTTCCAAAATTACCAAAGTGTATCTTTTCCAAAATACCTTAATTTGGGAGCTTTAAAAGACAACTGACAGTTAAACTTTGATATGTGACTTAACTACCTGTGATGATCTTTAATTTAATTAGAGGGTAATTACTTCCCAATAATGTGATGGATAATGCCATTAGGTGATACCTGTGATTTTTAAAAATTGTTATAGCTCATTTTAGAATAGTACTTCTGGCTATGGCACATACGGTACAGACTTTTAGCTGTTTGAGTTCATTCTTGTGGGTTCCAGCTTGTGGTTTCAGTTTAACCTCAACCCCTCCAACCAGCCTGCTTTTCTTGACTCCTGTGGGCTTGAGTCTTCACCATCAAATGCATAGTATAGACAATTTTGAGACCATTAAAACAGCTCCCACAATTAAGGTCAAATCTCTTAACAAACCTTTGAGTCATTCTGCTTCTTGGATTGAATGCTGAATGAAAAGAAGAGCAAAACTATACGATGCTGACCTGACACTTAATTTTAAGTAGATTCTTACGGATATCCCCACTGGTAAAGATTAGCATGGTTCACACGTGAGTTATTTTGCTAAATAATGTCTGAATGAATTTTAGGTATTTGATACTAAAGTAGGAACAAAAATAGAATACTCAGAATCAACAACTCAATAGTTTCATTTAAAAACTACCTCTAACAGACATATTCTCAAAGTACCAATAGCATCTCCATTACATCCCTATTTAAATATACTTAAATATATACTACATATACTTGATTAGAGAAGTATGTTAATCTTAATGTCAGCACAGAAGACTTCACACAGCATAGACCACTTAATCAGGTGCCAAGTGAAGAAAGTGGTATTGCTCTATCAGAGGAAAAGCTGGCTTATGCAGCCTATATGGTAACAAGAATTAGAACCTGTTTTAAGATGCAGCTCTAAGGTAAATGTAAAACTAGTTCTCACTGTGCCCAGTTGAGTTTTTCTTTCCCTTAAATGACTATGGTTTTTTCTACCTTCCACATAGAAATCACTACCAGGAAGCTTATTATCCAAAATCTATATTTACAAAAACATAAGGGCAACATAGCCATCACTGTGAGAAATTTAACCTTGTGCTTTTGCTAAACCATTACCTCAAACTAAAATTTTATATAGCTTTGAAAAGCACCGTAATTAAATAGTAGGTACCACTTACTGACCAGGTGTACAGGGCTATACTTTTAACTACTTTATAAGGTAAATATTACTCCCCATTTTATAAACAGAAAAATGAGTAAGAAAGACAGGTCTCCCCAGCTGTAACTGAAGCCAAAAGTCATGACTGGACCCTTACATGGCCACTATCTTCATTCATTCTTGAAGAATTTAAGTAAATAAATAGCACAAACATTTTTCTAACAAAACCACTTTTATTTTTAAATCATTTTTACTATCAAATACAGAACAAAACTCAGTGTGGAGGCAGTGTTCACTTGATTTCAACTCATCTGTATTAAAGGCTCATGTAACCTGCAACTCTACCTTTGTGCATAAATGTTCACTGAAAAATAACCTAAATATAGACTCCCTTCGATAGTATCTTAAGTCAGTAGCACTATTTAAGGCCAAAAATTTCTTAATCCCTTTTGAGAAATTAGCATACTTTGTATTCAGACTAAAAGGGAATAGAATGAGTAAACTTAGGCTTAACCAAGTGAAACTGCCAATATTTTGTTTCTGACTTACAAAAGACAATATTATATGGTTCAACCTTTTAGATTTTTTTCTACTAATTTTTTTTTTAAGTTTAAAGAAGTGTCATTTGCATTCAACTTTGTGTTTAAAAATGCAGTGATTATTTGGACCATTACTACAATGTCTTACTATAGACAAAATTCCCTTCCATAAAATCTTTAAAAAGTTACTACAAACTGTAAAAACAATGGTGCTTTTCTGTACGGCATTTCAATTTTAAAAGATTAAAAAAAAAAATCATACTCCAACTTGGATAAAAGCTACAATTCCAAGTCTCATTTTCCCCCTTAATCCCGGCCACTCAAACACTACTCATTTCATAAATGAATAAATATACTATTTAGTACTGTACAGTAGATACATACCATTGAGTTTCTATACTATTCCAGAAAAGTTATGTTTATATTCACCAAAAATATAAATTTACTAAATATAGGTGGGATCATTTGTTTATCCTAAAGTTCATTGCTTGACTCAATGCAAATCCTACACCCAAAATATAAGAAATAAAATTACACTTAAAAAGACTGTTTTAGAAATTAAACTAATTTTGACAAGTCTGATGGCAACTGATCACTACCGATGGATTTCATTTTACTGCTATATTTCAAATATGTGGTCTGCAAGGAGAAAGAACTTGATTTGTAAAATGAGTGAGGTAAATGCCATACATTCAACAATGTAAATAAATACAAATACATTTTTACAGAACATAAACATAAGTTTAAGGGTTTTATTATCAAAGTCATGTAAAACAATTTCAGAAACTGTACATCAACATGGCACAGACTGTAGCCTACTTTTGTTTTTACTGCACAAAAGTAAAGCTTGGAAACTCCTGTAAGAAAACAGTTGCCTAACTACTTTGCATTTAACATGGAATCACTGTGTGCATAAAATTACTACTGCAGTAACAGTAACACAAAATTTATTGGTTTTATACAACTTGAGATCAAATAAAAAGTACATTATCAAGTAGATTTGTCTTATTTTTAAAAGCATATGAAGGTCAATTTAAAATGCACTATCCCCCTTTTCCAACAATGAGATTAAAACAAATTAATAAAAGTGTGGAAAACAAACTCAGGACAAAAGCTAACTTTCTTTTACAGATGGACTTCAGGATAGGCAAACAGCTGTCACTGATGTAGATGTGGAATAAATTATTTTAGGAAAAAAAATTCCCAAACACCTTATGAAAAAGTATACAACTCTACTTCAAAATATGCTATTTACTTACTGCCAAAGACAGTCTCATTTGAAATCTTGTTTCTGTAATTAAAGCCTAATTATAGCCATCAAAAAGGTTAGTGCATATATAACCTTTCAAAGTTAAACAAAAGCCACAAAAATTTAGCCACAAGGCTTAAAGGATTATCTATTTCAAATGCTCATTTCCAGATGTAACTATAAGAAGGTTAATTTGTCATGTCAACAAACGACCATAAGTAGATCCATCATGTTGAAGGATTTTAATGACATTTAGGATATTCCTGCCACAATTAACATGCAATCAGTGCATTCCCTACATGGCTCTATTACGGCAATGAATCAAATTCTAGAAATACTATAAGTGAACTTACTTAATAAAGGAGGTCATACAACATAAACAATCCATGCCTGCTGTAGATGCATGCAGCTTTTCATTTTTGTTATGAAGCAGCACCAGAATAGTAAAACTGCTTGGTTACTCAATCAGATTTCACCCTGTCACGAATTGGTTACCCCTGTATCATTTTCCTAAAAGCTTTTGGATGTAAATAACTAATATCAACATCAGGAGCTTTATAACCATTTATGACTCAGAGCTGTATACATCTAGGTTTGAGATGAACAAATACAGCATTAAGAAATCACACAGGAATGACACTGATGCATGTACACAGTAGATTCCCACAGAGGCATGGTTCAGTCACTCATATCCATGTCTTCTTCATGATGATCATCCCCATTCACTTTAGATTCTCTTAATGAATCACCAGTTCCCTTTTCCACAGAACATTCTTTTGTTTTAGGAGAACCTGGTTCTGCTGGTTTCTTCTCTTCCTTTTTCTCCTTCTCGCTGTCATACCCCTGTTCCTCTTCATCGTAGTCCCGTGTAACCTGCTTTGCCAAGGAGAAAAAGAAAAGTAAACGTCTTCACAGAAAAATCACTTCTTTAAAGTACCAACATCAACCAAAACACCAAAATAAATTAGTTTGTAAACATACTTTTACATCTTTATCACTCTCTGATTTTCTTTCCCGTTCCTTTTCCTTATCTTTACTTTTCTTCTTCTTGCTTGTGGATCGCTCTCTTTCATCTCTGCTTCTTTCTTTGTCTTTATCTTTCTTCTTCTCCTTTTTATGTCTAGGATGACAGTAAAATGCTCACAAGATGCTTGAAACAAAGTGCTCAAGAATTTTTGCCATTATTTTTAAATAGCAATAAGTTTAAATTTGTTGTAGATGGTAAGCTTGATATAAATTCACTGCTATAAGGAGATTAACAAAAATCCAATTTCAAATCACTGGACACAAGCTGTATACAAGTAACACAGGAAGACTGTAACTTGACTACAGGTCTAAAATGTCCAATCATAAACTGTTTATTGTAACAATCTCAAGTCATGAAGATAATGTATCAGCACATTCTTAAGTATTTTAATTCCTGAGAAGGAAGAAAAATCCTAGGACAGTTTCTGAAAAACAGGATAGATTAATAAAAGATTAATACTTACCTTCTAGGGGATGGTGAGCGAGACAATTTTCTTTTGGGAGACCTAGGCTTTTTAGGAGATCTTGTGCCACTTCTGCTTCTTCGTCGCCGTCTCTCTCTAGAAGAACAAATGTGCAAACTAGACTTTAAAATACAGTGTTATTCAAAAAATGCAGGCACATCATACCAGATGTGTCTACAATGGAACTCCAATAGAAACAGAAAACTCCATTTTCAAATAGTTTGGAGCTGAAGAAGCAAATGGGTAATACAAGTTGGCAACTTTTGGGGGGCAAACTATGTGCCTTTCCTTTAATGCCTTTAGGAAAGACCTAACTTCTAGCAATTCTTAAAGACATGATGTCATCAAAACATCAGAAATGTTAAGCTCAAGGAAAAACTGATCAACAAAGGTTCTAATTCAAGTCTGAAGTAAATTATTATCCAAAGAACCAGCTTTAGATTCAGTCAAAGGACAGAACATGTAAAGGATTAGTATGCTGTGTTATGGAAGGCAGTTGCTAATAAAATTCAGAATTACTTCCAAATCATCAGGTAAAACCTAGAGAACCGAGAACTAGAGTTAATGGTGGTGGTGGTTTACTTGCCAAGTTATGTCTGACTCTTTTGCAACCCCAAGGACTGTAAACCCACCAGGCTCCTCTATCCATGGGATTTCCCAGGCAAGAATACTGATGTGGGTTGCCATCTCCTTCTCCAGAGAATCTCCCGATATAGGGATCAAACCCACCTCTCCTGAACTGTAGGCTGATTCTTTACCACTGAGCCATCAGGAAATGGGGATCAAACTGACTTCCTGTTGTCCAGCAAATCATGCCCTTAATCCAATCCCTATTTTGAGCAATTAGCTTTTTAAGATATATCTCCTTCTCTTTAAATTGACTTTTAAAAAGTCCTGCTTCTACAATACAGATAGAAAGTTTTGCTGTAGTCTTGGACTGGAAGTACCAATACTGTTAAAATGACTACACCACCCAAGGTAATCTATAGATTCAACGTAATCCATATCAAAATACCAATGGCACTTCCTGCAGAATTAGAACAATTTTAAAATTTGTATAGAAACAAAACAACCTTGTGATAGCCAAAACAATCTTGATAGAAAGAAACAAGAGCTGGAGGAATCACATTCCCTGGCTTCAGACTATACTACAAAGCTACAGTAATCAAAACAGTATGGTACAGGCACAAAAACAGACACATAAATCAATGAAACAAAGTAAGAGTCCAGAAATAAACCCAGACACTTATGGTCAGGAGGCTAGAATATACAATGGAGAAAAGATAGTCTCTTCAATAAATGGTGCTAGAAAAACCAGCTGCATGTAAAGGAGAGAAATTACACATTCTTTAATACCAAATCCAAAAATAAAGTGGATTAAAGACCTAAGTGTAAGACCAGATACTATAAAACTGGAGGAAAAGAAAAGTAGAACATTCTCTGACATAAATCATAGCAATATTTGTTTGGGATTCATCTCCTAAAGTAAATAAAAGCAAAAACCACAAATGGGACCTAATTAGAGATTTTGCACAGCGAAAGAACCATAAACAAAACAGACAACTTACAGAACTGGAGAAAATATTTTCAAACAATTTGACTGATAAGGCATTAATCCCTCAAATATACAAATAGCTCATACAGCTCAGTATCAAACAAACAAACTAATCAAAAATGGGCAGAAGACCCAAACAGGACATTTCATCAAAAAAGACATATGGATGGCCAAAGGTGAAGATGCTCAACACTGCTAATTATTAAAAGAAATGAAAATCAAAACTACAATCAGTTATCTATCACCTCACAGTGGTCAGAACAGCCATCATCGAAAAGTGTACAAATAAATGCTGGAGAGGGTGTAAAGAAAAGGGAACCCTCCTACACGGCTGGTAGAAATGTAACCCCAATATTCACAGTACCATTAATAATTCTCAAGATAGAGAAGCTACGTACACCAACAGAAGAAATGGATAAAGAAAATTGCTACTATTTATACAACAGAATATTTGTAAGCTATAAAAACAACAAAATTGTGCCATTTGCAGCAACTTGGATGGACATGGAGGGCATTCAAGCAAAGTGAAATAAGTCAGACAGAGACAGACAAATACAGTCGGATAGAACTTACACATGTAATCTGAATTAAAAAAAACCAGACTCAGGAGATACAGAGAGAAACTAGTGGTTACCACTGGGAAGAAGAAAAGGCAGGGGACATTATATGGGTAGAGGATTAAGAGACACAAACTATTAGGTGTAACATAAGCTACTAGTTTATATTTTACAACACAAGGAATATAGCCAATATTTTATAACAACAATAAACAGAGCACAGTCTTTAAAAATTGTGAACTGCTATACTGTATAGCAACTATACTTAAAAACCCACCTAATGACAAGCAACTATTAAGTTTAAGATAGACTCAAGGATGTCTTATGCAACATGGGGACTATATTCAATATTCTGTAACAACTATAAGGGAATAGTAAACTTTAATATAAAACTGATTAAATGAAAAAGTATATGATTTATATACAAATAAAAAAAATTAAGCCCCAAATGCTTTGTTTTCATTTCAGCAGCCACATGAAACTTTAAAGAACAAAAAACCACAAGTGTCTGTGACCCCTGTCCTGGAAACATACAGAACTTTTCCTTTATCAAATGTTTATTAAGCTTGTCAGGGCTGTATACCTAACACTTTTTCATACTGCCTTGTATAACAAATATTCCATATTCCTCAGAAAAGATGGGCTTTAAAAGTTCTATTTCTGTGATCTATGATAGACTGTATGACAGCTGCAAACATGTTGGTAGGTATTCAATAAAAATGTATAGAATATGCCATAATTTAAGAATGATTCAGGATTTCCCTGGTGGTCCACTGGTTGGGAGTCTGCCTGCCAATGCAAGGAACATGGGTTCAATCCTGGTCTGGGAGAATTCCACATGCCACGGGGCAGCTGAGCTCCTGTGCCACAACTAGAGCCCACATCCCATCATAACTACTGAAGCCTGTGTGCCCCAGAGCCCGGGCTCTCCAAGATAAGACGCCCACACAGAGCAACTAGAGTAGCTACTGCTAGCTGTATCTAAGAGAGCCTATACACAGCAATTTAGACCCAATGCAGCCAAAAATGATAATGATTCAATAATTAAGCAGAGTAAGGCACTTATGAGCAAGCCCATTAAATAAAGAAACAAATAATATATGCCTCCAGTTTTTAAGGTAACAGAATACATATTGCACATATCTTTTATGCCCCTTTGCCGCCTTAGACCTATTTTGGTATTCCTTCAGCACTTAGATATGGTGTCACTTTCTTTATACATACACAATTAAAAAAAAAAAAAAAAAAAAAGGCAACTTTCAACACCCCGAAGAGACTCCATGTCTTTAGCTATCATACTCCAACCACTAATCTACTTTATAGATTCATCCATTCTGTCCATTTCATATGAATGAAATCATACAATGTATGGTCTGCTGTGACTAGCTTCTGTAACATGGCATGTTTTCATATTGTACTATTATTACTTTGGTTCCTTTTTACAGATGAATAATAATCTATTGTATGAGTATACAACTTTGTTTACTCGTGTTAAGTGGATATTTGGGTTGACTTCTTGGATATGAATAATGCTGCCTGGAACATTCATGTGTGAGTTTTTGTGCAGACATGTTTTTGCTTCTCTTGGGCATATCACTGGGAACAAAACTGCTGTGTTAAAGAGCTTTTAAATTTAATTTCTGTAGGAATTGCCAATCTGTTTTTCCAATGCAGCTGTACAATTTTACATTCTTTCTATGACTGAATTGTTATATTCTAGGTAGAAGTCCATTATTGGAAACATTTTTCTAGCACTCTGAGGGCAGTCTTTAACAGTGTTCTTTGAAACAAAAACTCTTCAGTTTTTATTATCCTCAAACTTGGCTATTTCTTTGTTTCTTATGACTTTTGTCATACATAGGGAACCACTGACAAAGGTTAACTTACATGTTTTTCCCTAAGCACTTTTTAGTGTTTTATCCATTTTAAGTTAATTTTTATAGACAGTTTGAGCCCTTAGGTGAATTTAAATAATCAAGATTCAACTATTTTAAGTATTAACATGAAATAAAATGAATCTAATGTGCTAATGCAGTATACTTTAGCCACCAAATGCTTGGGGGAAAAAAAAACACACAAACAGGTCAAATTAGGATATGAAATGCATAGAACAAACATAAAAAACTGACTTCTGTTGAATTTCATGTTATTATAAATGAACTCTATACCCTAAAGTATTAATTGGAAACGTCTTCTTCACAGATTGCCTTTAGAAAAACTTCACCATTAAAGTATGTAGTTCTGTACTGGAAAACATTTCATGTTCATAGCCTAATAAGTCTTTGCAAAAAAACAATGCCAAAAATTCATAATGCCACCCTACCTGCTAGCACTTCTGGAACGTCTGGCTGTGCTATAACTTTTGGTGGCGTTTTGGAACGTTTCTTTTCTTTGTCTTCTTTCTTTTTATCTCTAATAAATGAACACAATTTATTAATGTGTTAGCAGATTCAGTTAATAGAAAAATACAAATACAAATTAAAAACAAAAGTACAATGAAATGGAAGCTCATTCTTAAGATATGTTATTCTGATAAAAACTTCTATTCTTTCAAAGTACACACTGATGTAAACATCTATCATGAATGAAGCCAACCTTCTAACTGTGGCCCTGCTATTATATATTCTGGGCTATTCAATACTATTAGGAAAAAACATCATAATGGACTGGTACTACAACCATACCTCAACTCTAAATGGTCCCTTAAGTGGTCCCAGTCATGTTTTTCACAAATTCATATTATACCCCTTTATCAGAAATCTTTCAGAGTACAAATCTGAAAATATTAATTCTCTGCTTATGACTCTGCAATTCATTCCCACTGACTTCAGGATCAGCTGTAAACTCCTTAGTGTGAACAATAAAGCCTTTTATGTGTGATCTGTCTCAACTGTCCTGACCTCATTTCCTGGTCCTTCTACACCAACATACTCCTTATTTCAAGAATTCATGATAACCTTATAAGTATTCTCTACTGGAAATCATGCTCCCAAGTCCAGTCAAATCTATCAGAATGTAATACTCAAGTCACCTCTCAATAAATCTCTTACAACATCCCTAACAATGGCCCTTCCTTGGTAATTACATTAATTTCTTCCCTAGTATAGATAAAGTTCCTCAAGGGAAGGAATGCCTAATTGCTCTTTGTATAAGAGATGGTTCATTAAGTAAGCTTGTTTGGCTGAATTAAGAGATGACTAGCTCTAAAACATGATTAGAAGTCTCATCAGAGGCTGAGTATGCAGTAAAGCTATCACAAAATCCAAGTCCCAAGTTGAGTTATATGCTTACCAAGAATAAATTCTGGAAAAAAAAAATTGCTGCTTTTTGCTGTGATTCTTACTATTTTTAATCACATAATTAAATACATAAATGGGTAAAGAATAAAATATAGGGCTGTTTCTGCAAAATTAAGGCAAATATTTTATAAAGAGAAAATAGTTTAAAAAGTGTTGCAAAATTATACTGTGTGACAGCTAAAAACGGAGGGAAAAATCTAAGTACTTTCAAGTAACAGAGTCCTTGATACTTTAAAGGTGGTTTAAACAAAAAGAAAGTGATTTTGCATCTATTATTCAAGACTAGGCCTACTAATTTCAAAGGGTTTGGCCCTGTATGAAAAACAAATTACTAAATGAATGTTTAAGTCAAAATACAATGTTAAGGTGTGGATGTTTTCTTTATAGTGAATCCTCACTTTAATTCTTTATTGGCCTCCAAATCACAGGATTAGACTCTTAAGTATGGTTCAGTGTCCAGAATACAGCAATACTAATTCTTACTTAAAAGCTGCTCATGATGAGATATATAAAGAAGAATTAAGAAGGCATGATTGTATGCCAAAAACTCTGGCATATCAAGAAGTTGCTGGGAACACAAAATTCTTACCAATGGTTGAATGGAAAACAAGAAATGAAAAAAAAGGCAGTAGAAATAACTAAGAATTCTTACTACAGAAATTTTACTCACTCATTGTTACTAGTTTTCTACTGTACCTGTTTTTTGACGTGCTCCTTGACCTTCTACCCCTCTCTCTGGAATGAGATCTTCTCCGTCTTGGACTTTTGGATCGTCGTCTACTCCTTGACTTAGAATGTGATCGCCTTCTTGATCTGCTTCTTGACCGCCTTATAAAGTAAAAGGAAGCAGATATGTATATAAACCTAAAAAGACTACTCTACTTTTGATTATTTCATATAAGGGTAGGACCAAAGATTCAGACATGTTGGCTAGCCATCACTAAGTGAGGGTAATTTCTTGCCATTATTTATTTATTTCACGCAACATCTGATATCCCAGAAGTTAGAAAATACCCTTTAACACCTGGAATTCCTCACCTTTTAATCTTTTGTTCAACCTGTCAAACCAATCCTACTTTGCCCACTGCAAACTTAAAATTATTGCTAGAAAATGAAGAAAAGAAAAAAATGACTCATTTGCATCACTTCATAATTACACAGCATTTTAGAATGTACCTAATTTTATTCCTCACTATTACAAGTTAAATCCATTTACTACTTATCAAATACTTACTTATGCCCATTATATGCTTTAACCAATATTCACTCATTTACTTTCATACTAAACCTAGTAACAGTAAATACTATTATTATTCCCATTTGGGGCTTGCCAGGAGGCACTAGTAGTAAAGAACTCACCTGCCAAAGCAGGAGGATTAAGAGTTGGGAAGATCTCTGGAGAACGGGCATAGTAACCACTTCAGTATTTCAAAGGAAACCACATACTGTATTGGTTTCTATGATTTCTAATTGCTGCTCTCTCCATATACATTCCTCTTAATTTCCAGTTTAAAAGAAATACAAGTAATGCAAGCCAGATACAGATATATACAATTCAGTATAAAATGCCCTTTTACTCTCATGTGTCCTCAATATTGTATGATCATCTCTTTCCTGCCATGTAAGACATGTTTCTCTGTGCTTACTGCATTATCACCTTCATTCCCCATGTTTCTCTAAAAGGTTAAGTGCAAGTAACCTTTTGATGCTGTCATTGATCCTTTTCCCTATTTTAAGAAAAACTGAAAGCAAATGGCAGTTCTTTGCTTAGACTTGGTCATTTAACTTTTAGTGAACCATGCAACCTCTTTCCATTGAAAACTTCAAACACAATTTAAACCTTTTGCTTTTATTATTTTCAGGGTGCCAAAGGATAGACATTTTAGTAATGCAAAAGATTTGTGTTCAAATCTCCCTTTTAAAGTAAGTTAATGAAAGTATTCATTATTTAACCTGAGCCTATTACTTCAGCAAAACAAAAACAAAACAGCACCCACATCATAGAATAGTTGTAATTTAAGCAAAATTATAAAATCCAGCTCAGCACCTTAGTGTAGACATATAAATTAAATACTGACTTCTCTTATTGCTATGCTACCATAGTGTTGCCATCATTCTCTAGAACAGCTGTTTCAAAACACATTAGGAGCAATGTCTCATCAAATTCAGTAACTATATTTTGTACATCAACTATTTTTGACCATATTTGAAACTAAACAATCCCTCTCAATAACATGTCTATATCCCAGGAAATTTTCATGTAATGCTTACCTACCTTCTTTAAGCTCCATAAGGATAGGGGTATATATGTCTACCTTATTCACCAACTGTACCCTTGAGCAACAACTACTATACTGTGTAATGAAGGTACTACTAATGTATTTTGAGTGAAACACTGACTCTCTAGAATATCAGAATCATCACTTGCTTATGAAGAATTAAAAAAAGAAAATTATGGAAAACCAAAATCAATGCTGTCTGAATTAGCAAGTGTTCATCTTTTGAGACATCTGGCTTTTTAAAAATTAAACAATCATTTTAGCAAAAACATGTAACATATTTATCTTACCTCTAATGTATTAAAAAATGGCTGTAAAAATTGTAAATGCATTCTCACATGTTTCCTTCTAAATAAAGTGATTAATAATGTTTTAAAAATCTAATAAGCAGCAGTATTACATCTATCAGTTTACTATAAGGCCCTGAAACAGTTATTTTTCAACAGCACTGCACTGCAGTCACTTCAACATTCAGTTCATATAAGCTTTTAAAAATTAGAGAAACATACAGATTATTATATATTTTATAAAACAAAGCTAGTGGAGATGATGGAATCCCAGCTGAGGTATTTCAAATCATAAAAGATACTGCTGTTAAAGTGCTGCACTCAATATGCCATCAAATTTGGAAAAACTCAGCAATTGTCGGTCACAGGACTGGAAAAGGTCAGTTTTCATTCCAATCTCAAAGAAGGGCAATGTCAAAAAATGTTCATACTAATGTAGAACTGCACTCATTTTTCACAAGTAAGCAAGGTAATGCTCACAATCCTTCAAGCCAGGCTTCAACAGTACATGAACCAAGAAATTACAGATGTACAAGGTGGATTTAGAAAAGACACAGGAATAAGAGATCAAGTGGCCAGTATCCGTAGGATCATAGAAAAAGCAAAGGAATTTCAGAAAAATTACTAATTCTGACTCATTGACTGCACTAAAGCCTCTGACTGTATGGATCACAACAAACTGGGAAATTCTGAAAGAGATGGGAATACCAGATCACCTTACCTGCTCCCCAAGAAACCTGTATGTAGGTCAAGAAGAAAAGTTAGAAATGGACATGGAATAACAGACTGGCTGAAAACTGGGTAAGTAGTACGTCAAGGCTATATACTGTCACCCTGCTTATTTAACTTACGTGCACAGTACTTCATGCTGGGTTAGATGACTCACAAGCTGGAATCAAGATTGCCAGGAGAAGTATCAAAACCTCAGATTCACAGGTGATACCACCCTAACGGCAGAAAGTGAAGAGAAACTGAAGAGCCTCTTGATGAAAGTGCAAGAGGAGAGTGAAAAAGCTGGCTTAAAACTCAACATTCAATAAAACGAAGATCATGGCATCTGGTGTCATCACTTCATGGCAAACAGATGGGGAAAATATAGTAACAGTCGTACATTTTATTTTCTTGAGCTCCAAAATCACTGTGGACAGTGACTGGAGCCATGAAATTTAAGGGCGCTTGCTCCTTGGATGAAAAGCAATGACAAACCATTGACTTCTCTGGTGGCTCAGATGGTTAAAAGCATCTGTCCACAATGTGGGAGACCCGGATTTGACCCCTGGGTGGGGAAGATTCCCCTGGAGAAGGAAACGGCAACCCATTCTAGTACCCTTGCTTGGAAAATCCCACGGATGGAAGGAGCCTGGTAGGCTACGGTTCATGGGGTCACAAAGAGTCTGACACAACTGAGCAACTTCACTTTCACTTTTTCAGATAGCGTTTTCAAAAGCAGAGACATCACTTCACTGACAAAGGTCCACATAGTCAAAGCTATGGTTTTTCCTATAGACATGTATGCATGTAAGAGTTGGATCATAAAGAAGGTTAAATGTAAAAGAATTAATGCTTTTGAACTGTGGTGCTGGATAAGACTCTTAAGAGTCCCTTGGACTCCAAGGAGATCAAACTAGTCAGTCCCAAAGGAAATCAACCCTGAATATTCACTGGAAGGACTGATGCTGGAACTCTAATACTTTTGCCAGCTGATGAGAAGAGCTGACTCATTGGAAAAGACCCTGAGGCTGGGAAAGATTGAGGGGAGGACGAGAAAGGGCTGACAGAGGATGAGATAGATGGTTGGATGGCACCACTGACTCAATGGACAAGAGTCTGAGAAAACTCTGGGAGATAGTGAAGGACAGGGAAAGCTTGTGTGCTGCAATCCATGGGGTTACAGAGAGTTGCATACAACTGAGCAATTAAACAACATTTACTATTATATATTATTATTATCTATAAGTAAAAAGCATATTGAAAGTAACAAGTCATTTTATATGTCAAGATGCTTAAAATACTACAATTTATAATAACTATCTTTCTGCTATGATGTGTTTATTACAAGTGTTCGAAGGACTTTTATCTCATGGTCATATTAAAATTAATATTTGAACGCCTTAGCATTAACTCCTATATACAAAAGATCTAAGTTCTCCTTTTTAAGTCTTTCTAAGTATTAAACAAAGCCATGAAAGCACTTGTCCTGCAAAGTTAGTATTCTAAGTATAGGTACAGCTCAGAGATAACCGAGTTTGCTCCCAGACCATTGCAATGAACTGGATATCACAGTAATAGTATGTCACAATGAATTTGTGGTTTCCCAGTACATTGCAAGTTATGTTTACACTATAGTATAGTCTGTGAAGTATGCAACAGCACTATGGCTAAAAAACACTGTACATACATTAAGGCAATAGGGAACTTCTAAAGGTTCAATGGAACCCTCTGATGTTCTAGATTTGGTTTTTTTGAAAGACAAAATCTTTTAAGCATGAAATGGGCTAGGATGAAGGTGGATGACACAAACACACCAGACAGAACCACCCTGTAACATTCTGTTACAGACTGAAACTTTGTGTCCTCCCAAAATTCTTACAGGAAACCAAACACCCAAGGTGATGATGTTATGAGGTAGGAGCCTTTGGGGTGATTAGGTTATGAAGACCCAGTTTTCATGAATAGGATGAATGCGTTTATGAAAGACATCTCAAGAGGGGGCTTCTCTGGTGGCCGGCTCAGTGGTCAAGAATCTACCTGCCAATGCAGGAAACATGGGTTCCATCCCGGTCCATGAATATCGCACACGCCATGGAGTAACTAAGCCTGTGAGCCACAACTTCTGAGCCTGTGCTCTAGAGACTGGAGCCACTACTACTGAGCTCATGTGCCATGACTACTGAAGCCTGAGCGTGCTAGAGCTTGTGCTCCATAACAAGAAAAACCACTGCAATGAGAAGCCCACACAGTTACTACAGAGTAGCCCCACTCACCGCAACTAGCTAAAAGCCCGCACAGCAATGAAAACCCAGCACACTCAAAAATAAATGAAATTATTAAAAAACTCAAGAGATGGCCCACCTCTGGTCCATCCTTCTATGTGAGGACACAGTGAAGATATAGCAAACTATCAATATAAATGAGGAAGTAAACTTGTCAGACAGCAAGTTTTCTGACACCTTGATCTTGAACTTCCCAGCCTCCAGAACTGTGAGAAGTAAATTTCTATTGTTTTCAAGCCATCCAGTCTACGGTATCCTGTTATAGCAATCAAATGGACTAAGGCACAGTCTAAGAAATGACTCAACAATGTTATGGGAGCTCTAAGGTCAACCCCCCCCCCCCCGTCCCCTAGAATCGTAACAAGGTAATACCTTCTTTTGCCACTTTGACATTTGTACCAATGGTGCAAAAGCATCTCCTTATTACAAATCAAGATAGCGGCAACTGAACCTGTTATTTACTGTATTTTCATTGGCATTTGTAATGAAGATTCTGCCCATTTCACCAATGACATCATTGATAGAGCCAGTAAAAACTTTTAATTTTATTAAATCTAGTTCCTTGAGTGCTATTAAAGTAGTATCATTATTGACTAGAAATGTTAAATCTGGTCCCTTCAGCAACATTCTGTGCAATGAAATGGGCAGTATGCATAAATCATTTCTGATACTTTTAAGTTCAGCCACTGTCAAGGAAGACACTTGTGTGATTGAGTGTGAGCTTACCTAATTGCTTTTGCCATGAAACATCTTTACTTGAAAGAACTGACAAACCACTGTTGTTCAGACTTGGGTATCTGGTAGACACTCATGAAAAATGAATTATCATTTCAAGGAAAAAAATTTGTTGCCAATAATAAAATCTGAGCTTTCAGAAGAAAATTAAACTTTGGAAAACTTAAACCCACCACTGTGAATCTGACAGCTTCCTAACATTTTATAAGGGTTTACTGGTAAGATGTATGGTGATATTACCAAGTCATCTTTTGATTTTTTTACAAAAATGTCAACATTTGAAAATTTGCATAATGCAATCAATCTATTATTTTTCCAACCATTAATGCATAACTGTACAAAAGGATGCCTGGTGAAAAGATCCACTCAAAGTATAATAAAGATAAACAGATTTTACAAGTTTTGGTACTGTATCAAAGAATACTACTCCCAATTACCCTAAAAGAGTATAAAATTACTTTTTCCTCTCCTCACGATATATTTTTGTAAAGTCAGATTTTCTATATATATCAACCAAAATATACTACAATAAGCTGAATGCACAATCCTACACATCTTTTATTAAGGTAAATGTTAAAGCAATTTGCAAAGCTGTTAAGATGTAAACAAAGTCATTCTTTTAATTTTGGGGGAAAAGCTTTGTTTCAAAGCTAAGTTAATACGAATGGGTTTCAATATTCATTATTATTTCAAATTTTACTATGGCCAACAATGATGCTGTAAACCACATAAACAAAGGCTCATTGGAGTTCTTATATTTTTATCAGTATAGAGGTCCTAATATCACCAAGTTTGAGAGTCACTGGTCTAGAAAGATCCTTACAAATCTACAGAAGTATGTCATGTGAGAAAGAGAATACACTGGTCCTTTTACCCTGCAGAGTCTTATTATAGGTAGGATAAAGAATAATAGTTACCATCACGTAGTTTATATAGTAATACAAAGAGCAATCGCAAAACACATCATCTGCAAATATTCAAGCTTTAGATGGGTAAGCTAAGGTTGCATAACAACCCTCCATGTTCCAAGTCAAGAGTCTAGTAAAATGTCAAACTAGAATTCAAGTCAAAAGTTTCAAGGACAGTGTCCTTTCCAGAGTACTAATCATTTCAGTGCTCAAATTCCAGTGGCTTCTTCCTAACCCTAGATTTTTTGGGGGATTTTAAAGTATCTACCATCTTTTCTCTATTTATATACCTGTGAATAGTAATTCACATACTCGGCAAATAGCAGTAGTTATCAAAACCACTGTAACTATGAGCTAATTAGGTTAACAGCAGGTGTGACATAGGGAAACTGTCTTTGTCTCAGGAAGAACTTACTACCAAACAGCAATCAAACTAATTACCTGTGCCTAGAAGATGAGGGAGTTCTCCTCCTCCTAGAACGTGATCTTGACCTTGAGTGTCTTCGTTTTTCTTCTTTCTTGTCTGGATTTAAATGAAAAGGAATGTGGATTTAGAAATCATTAAGCATAAAGATTATTTCCATTTAGAAGTTACTCTAAGAGTTTATTACACTAATTTTCAGGTTTACTATATGATCCTTAACTTCAGGTAGCTAAAGGTTTCTGGAGCTAGGAAGTGTCATCCATAAAATAACCTATGAAAATAACCACCTTTCTCATTCTTTACTCTTCAGAGGTTTCTAAACTATGACTCCTTCCTGTTTGCATGCCTTAGGTTCTTTCCCCCAAACGGAGCTACAATCTACCCACATTAAAACTCTGCTCGGTACATGTTCATGGATGTACCTAAGTGTAAAATGTTTATATCAATAGTAAAAACATAAGATAAACATTTAAAATTCTTGGACCAGCAAAATGTTCCTTTTTAGTCATCACTTAACTCTATGCTTCTTCCCTAGATATGTCTCATTCAATCACTCATTTCTATACTCTGGGGTAGAAACTAAACCAGCTCTCTCTTTAATCTTTGTTCTACTTTTACATTCATTTTCAACACTGTGTAAGTTTACAGAGCAGAGCAAGAATGATCTGTTACCATTTAGTAGTTTAAAATAACACATAAATTCCTTTAACTAAGGACCCAGTGAAGAAGAAATATAGCCATTGCATTCTTCATATATGGACAATCATTCAAAATGAGAATGCTGGCCCCGCCCGGTGACTGAGAGTAAAGAATTCATTTGCAATGTAGGAGCTGCATTGGGTCAGGAAGATCCCCTGGAGCAGGTCATGGCAAACCACTCCACTATTCTTGCCTGGAGAATCCCATGGACAGAGTAGCCTGGTGAGCCATGGGTCCATAGGGTTACAAGAGTCAGACATGACTGAGGTGACTTAGCCCACATGCACAAAGTGAGAATGAGTTCCTCTTTTACATTTTTACCATTTCATTAATAGAATTCAACTTATTGTGAATATCAAATTAACAAAAATTTGTGCAGCAAACAAAATTTCATAAAGAAGTAAGTTGTTTTCAGTCAATTCAGTTATGTTTCCAATGAAAACAGAAATGGTGTTCTGGTTTTGGAGTCATACAGGTCCAGTTATCTATATAAACTGCTTGTCATATGACGCTGGGTTAATTATCTAATAACTTGGTTAAATGAGATAATACACATAAAGATTTGTTATTCATTTATCCATTATACTTTATAATTATTTGTCTAATACCACATACAATAAAAATCACCCCATTAAAAATTGGAATGAAGAAAATGAATAAAGCATTGTTTATCAAGGAAAAAAAAAAATCAGGACCAAAGATCCAAATAGATATATGCAGAAAATGGGACAACCATTCATCTCATCTCAAAAAGACAATCTGCAAAGAATAATGTATTTACTTTTCTGTAAACAAATAATGTAAATAGAAGAAACTTTATTAGGCCTTCTTGGTCAAATAAAAGACTACAGATCAGGCTATCCCAACTTAAGTTCAGTCGCTCAGTCATGTCTGACTTTTGCTACCACATGAACTGTTGCAAACCAAGCCTCCCTGTCCATCACCAACTCCTGGAGTTTATCCAAATTCATGTCCATTGAGTCAACGATGCCATCCAACCATCTCACTCTCTGTTGTACCCTTCTCCTCCTGCTCTCAATCTTTCCCAACATCAAAGTCTTTTCAAAAAGTCAACTCTTCACATGAGGTGGCCAAAGTACTGGAGTTTCAGCTTCAACATCAGTCCTTCCAATGAACATCCAGGACTGATCTCCTTTAGGATGGACTGGTTGGATCTCCTTGCAGTCCAAGGGACTCTCAAGAGTCTTCTCCAGCACCACAGTTCAAAAGCATCAATTCTTCGGCACTCAGCTTTCTTTTTAGTCCAACACTCACATCTATACATGACCACTGGAAAAACCATAGCCTTGACTAGACGGACCTTTGTTGGCAAAGTAATGTCTCTGCTTTTTAATATGCTGTCTAGGTTGGTCATAACTCTCTTTCAAGGAATAAGCATCTTTTAATTTCATGGCTGCAGTCACCATCTGCAGTGATTTGGGAGCCCAGAAAAATAAAGTCAGCCACTGTTTCTCCATCTATTTGCCATGAAGTGATAGGACTGGATGCCATGATCTTAGTTTCCTGAATGTTGAGCTTTAAGCCAACTTTTTCCCTCTTTTACTTTCACTAAGAGGCTCTTTAGTTCTTCATTCACTTTCTGCTATAAGGGGGTGTCATCTGCATATCTGAGGTTATTGTTCTTTCTCCATGCAATCTGGATTCCAGCTTTTGCTTCCTCCAGCCCAGTGTTTCTCATGATGTATTCTGCATAGAAGTTAAATAAGCAGGGTGAATAGCTTTCATGTACTCCTCTTCCTATTTGGAACCAGTCTGTTGTTCTATGTCCAGTTCTAACTCTTGCTTCCTGACCTGCATATGGATTTCCCAGGAGGCAGGTCAGGTGGTCTGGTAATACCACCTCTTTCAGAATTTTCCAGTTTATTGTGATCCACACAGTCAAAGGCTTTGCCATAGTCAATAAAGCAGAAATAGATGTTTTTCTGGAACTCTCTTGCTTTTTTGATGATCCAGCAAATGTTGGAAATTTGTTCTCTGGTTCCTTTCCCTTTTCTAAAACCAGCTTGAACATCTGGAAGTTCACAGTTCATGTAATGCTGAAGCTTGGCTTGGAAAATTTTGAGTGTTACTTTACTAGCGTGTGAGATGAGTGCCAACTGTGCGGTAGTTTGAGCACTCTTTGGCATTGGAATGAAAACAGCTTTTCCAGTCCCATGGCCACTGCTGAGTTTTCCAAATTTGCTGACATATTGAGTGCAGCACTTTCAGAGCATCATCTTTTAGGATGTGAAATAGCTCAACTGCAATTCCATCACCTCCATTAGCTTTGTTTGTAGTGATACTTCCTAAGGCCCACTTGACTTCACATTCCAGGATATCTGGCTCTAGGTGAGTGATCACACCATTGTCATTATCTGGGTCATGAAGATCTTTTTGTATAGTTCTTCTGTGTATTCTTGGCACCTCTTCTTAATATCTTCTGCTTCTGTTAGGTCAATACCATTTCTGTCGTTTACTGAGCCCATCTTTGCATGAAATATATTCCCTTGATATCTCTGATTTTCTTGAAGAGATCTCTAGTCTTTCCTATTCTATTGTTTTTCTGTATTTCTATGCCTTCATTGCTGAGGCTTTCTTATCTCTTCTTGCTATTCTTTGGAACTCTGCATTCAGATGCTTATGTCTTTCCTTTTCTCCTTTGCTTTTCACTTCCCTTCTTTTCACAGCTATTTGTAAGGCCTCCTCAGACAGCAATTTTGCTTTTTGGCATTTCTTTTCCTTGGGGATGGTCTTGATCCCTGTATCCTGTACAGTGTCACAAACCTCCGTCCATAGTTCATCAGGCACTCTATCAGATCTAGTCTCTTAAATTTATTTCTCACTTTCACTATATAATCATAAGGGATTTGATTTAGGTCATACCTAAACTTAGGCAAACATAAATGACTAAAAATAACAGTAAAACCCCCAAATTAAAAACAACCAAAATACCACACAAAGCATTAGGTAATCCTAGGCACCAATGTTTCAGAATGAACTTTTACCAAAATATGGGGGAGAAATGACAGAAGTATTATTCAACATATTTCCAAACATAACTGCATGAATCTATTTTACCTGGTTCTATAGCAGCAGAAATTAGGGACTGTGCTTCTCGTACTCTCTTCATGGCTTCCTCTATTTCTTTACTAGAGGTATCTGATTTCAGACTTGGTGAAACAAGACCAGCAGCGACATGATTCAATCTGGAATAGAACCAAGAACTGCATTTGACACATTTAAAAACATATTTGTTTATCTAAAACACGTTTCCTATCATCATTATACTAAGATACTCCTTGGAAAAAGTGAGAAGACTCCATGATAACTTTGACAAAATCATAAACAATATAGTAAAATGGTACTATGCAAAATGGCACTTGCCATTTTAGAAGACACAGATATTTCAAGTAAGAAAAAAACTAATTTTACTGAACATCCATGAGCTTTTCATATCCTTTGAAGAATTGCTAGTAAATGAGAATATAATAATGCTAGTGATTTGTGATTAACAGAACGTTCCTTCACATTTTCTACTTCATCTTAATTTTCTTGGAGAAGAGAATTACTTTTTATGCTTGGATTTCACTTGGTCATTTTTAGAAAAATGCCAACTACTACTATAATCAAATGATTCTGTTCTGCCTCCCCCACATGCTCTACTTACTGACAGTGACTTTCAACTAGCTAAAATGAAAATCAGTTCTAATGAGGTAGATGAAACTGGAGCCTATTATACAGAGTGAAGTAAAGTCAGAAAGAAAAACACCAATACAGTATACTAACACACACACACATATATATATATATGGAGTTAGAATGATGGTAATGATGATCAATATGCGAGGCAGCAAAAGAGACACAGATGTATAGAACAGTCCTTTGGACTCTGTGGGAGAAGGCAAGGGTGGGATGATTTGAGAGAATAGCACTGAAACCTGTATATTATTATATGTGAAACAGACTGCCAGTCCAGGTTTCATGCTTGAGACAAGGTGCTCAGGGCTGGTACACTGGGATGACCCTGAGAGATGGGATGGGGAGGGAGGTGGGGGTGGAGTTCAGGATGGGGAACACATGCACACACGTGTCTGTTTCATGTCAATGTATGGCAAAACCCACTACAATATTGTAATTAGCCTCCAATTAAAATAAAAAGAAAAAAAAGGAAAATTAATTTCACTCAGATCATGTATGGATGTGAATGTTGGACTGTGAAGGAAGCTGAGCACCGAAGAATTGATGCTTTTGAACTGTGGTGTTAAAGAAGACTCTTGAGAGTTCCCTGGACTGCAAGGAGATACAACCAGTCCATTCTAAAGGAGATCAGTCCTGGGTGTTCACTGGAAGGAAGGACTGATGCTAAAGCTGAAACTCCAGTACTTTGGCCACCTCAGGCAAAGAGTTGACTCACTGGAAAAGACCCTGATGCTGCGAGGGATTAGGGGCAGGAAGAGAAGGGGACAACAGAGGATGAGATGGCTGAATGGCATCACCAACGCGATGGACCTCAGTTTGAGTGAACTGCAGGAGTTAGTGATGGACAGGGAGGCCTGGCGTGCTGCAATTCATGGGGTCCCAAAGAGCCGGACACGACTGAACGACTGAACTGAACTGATTGCATGCCTTGAGATAACTGCTATCTGTAGACACTGACATATTTCTAACATCAATGGAAACAAAAGGAAGAAAGTTCTTACTTCGGATCAACAGTACTCATAAGTTTCAGCAACTGATCTGCAGCAAGAGACTGGAAAATAAAAATATTAAAAATGAGAACACAGAATAATAAATGATTACAATTTTAATTTTTTTTAGTACGTTGAAATGACCTAGAACAATTTGGCAAACCTATAGAAGCTAACATATCCCAAGCACCACAATGACCAACAGAAATATAAAGCAAGGCAAATACATCACAGTAAATTTTCTAGCTGCAAAAAAATAAACAGATGACAATAGTGACTACAGTACTGGATATCCAGAGCTGCTTTATCAAGTTAAATCCAAAGATGATGTAGCTGAATAGTCCAGATTTTATAGACTAATTTCTGCTTATTTTAAGATTTTCTGAGGATAAGTAATATTTTAAGGAAACATGTAAAACAAAAATCAAAGTGCTTAGTCAGTATAATAATCAAAAAGTTTTACAAAGAACTTCAGAAAAGTTAATCTAAATTGCAATGAGGGAAAACAAAAATTTCCAAGTGAGTAAATGACAAGAGAACAAATTATGAACACATTCCTATCTTTTCATGACTTGTATTCTGACTGCAACATTGATGTGGTAGTGGCTTCCTATGAAACTAGTCTTTACTTTGAACATCATAAAATGAAAAATTCTTTGATGGGTAAGGGGCTAATGCAGTGACCTTTTAAATCTCTCATTACAACTTTTACATAAGAAAAATTCACTACAATGTAACAGTTGGTTATCTCCTGCTGTTGAAATGAAAACTAAAATCTAATGAAGCAAATTCTTGAATTACAAAAGGAGCTCAGAGTTCAAGGGTATTAAATTACCTGTGAGTTCAAGTTTGCTCCAGGAAGCCCAAGTGCAGCAAGGGCAGGATCAAGGGTAGGAGCTCCCAAAGCAGCCAATGGAACAGCGCCAATCTGTGAAATTTCAAATTGTTATTTATCTGAAATTTTGTTTCTATGTTTTATACTGTCAGGTTGGCAGAGTATGTCAATGTTTTTTTTTCCCCCTCTAAAGGGGCGAATGATTATTAGTTGAAGTCTATAAGCTGTGGGATCCCCTCCCCCAACTAAGTGTGTTTATCTTAAGTTTATTCCTTGGGGTTTCCATGGTGGCTCACATGGCAAAGAATCTGCAATGTGGGAGAACCAGGTTCCATCCCTGGGGTGGAATGATCCCCTGGAGAAGGGAATGGCAACCCACTCCACTATTCCTGCCTAGAGAATCCCATGGACAGAAAAGCCTGGTGGACTACAGTCCATGAGGTCACAAAGAATCTGACATAACTTAGCAACTAATACTTATATTTCTTAGCCACAGCAGTAGTGGCTCTTTCTATACCTGAGTTATATATATACATTAAGAGTTCTCTAGTAATTTCCTGTTGTATGTTCTTAGTCTCTCAGTCATGCCTAACTCTTTGCAACCCCATGGACTGTAACCCACCAGGCTTCTCTGTCCATGGGATTCTCTAGATAAGAACAGTGAAGTGGGTAGCCATTCCCTTCTCCAGGGGATCATCCCACCCCAGGGATCGAAAACAGGTCTCCTGCGTTGCAGGAGGATTCTCTGCTTTCTGAGCCACCAGGAATTCCTCATAATTAGTCAATTTAATGCACACAAACAATGCAAAATCTTTTAACTTTGCAGGCAGTATGAGCCTCTTCATAAGCACTGTACTTAAAGTTATCCTAGTTTCTTTATTACGTATAGGTGGCAAACATACTGTAATTTAACCGATCACTGAGTTAAAATCCTGTTAATACAGTTGATCCTTGAGCAACATGGGGGCTAGGAGTGCTGACTCTCACGTAGTTGACCTGCAACTTCAGTCAGCTCTCCATATCCACTGGCCCACATTTCAATTCAACCAATCTTGGCTGTGTAGTACTATAATATGTATTCAAAGTGAAATAGTCGCTCAGTTGTGTCCGACTCTCTGCAACCTCATGGACTATAGCCCACTTTGCTCCTCTGTCCATGGAATTCTCCAGGCACGAATACTAGAGTGGAGTGGGTAGCCATTCCCTTCTCCAGGGGATCTTCCCGACCTAGTGATCAAACCTGGATCTCCAACAATGCAGGTAAATTCTTTACCGTCTGAGCCACCAGGAAAGCCATGTAGTAGCTAAAAAGAAATCCTCATATAAATGGAGGAAACAGTTCAAACTCATGTTGTTCAAGGATCAACTATTATATAAAATTGGCTTATTATACAATTTTATACATCAAAGGTATCTATGAAATTACCCAGATCTTCAAATTCATCTTCACATTATCTACTTAATGTAAACCCCAAGAGCAAAAGATAAAAGGGTATGGGGAAAGAAAAAAAAAAGTCTTAACTTCACACCTTAATTTTCTCAGTTCAGATGAACATACTAAACAACATCTGCAACAGAAATATGCCTCATGACTTACAGGCTATTTTGAGAGTCAGTGACAAAATGATAAGATATGTATTATTTTTGAGAATGTCCTTAAAATGTAAACTACCACTTTAATACTTATAATTACAATTCAATAGCATTTTATAATACTCTGACCACGTGACAATAGTCTGTAAAGAATCATCACACAGGACTCAAAAAGGTACGAATACATTCACATTTATCTACCATTCTGTGTTCCTTTCCATGCTTTAAGAATTCAATAGAACTAATACCTGGGTAAGTGGGTTAGGAGTAGGCAGGAGTCCACCACCAGGCAGAAGACCTGCCACTGCATTAGCTGGTGCCAACAGAGACAAAGCCTTAGTCTCGTCAGGAATAACTCCTGCAGAGAAACACCCATGCATTAGAACACACTCTTGTACAAGACAGAAAACACACAAAAACACCCAGAAAATGTCTCCCTGATACACCACCTGAGTTTGTTGAAAGTACTTATGTTCGCTAAAATATAAAGCTTGATTTCTATGATTATTTATCATTAATTTTATGTCAGAATGAAACTTCAATGTGTGAAAATTTGTTTCCTTTTTCTCTACAAATGGTTAAGTTTCTAGAGTAAAAAAAAAATAGCACAATACACACTACTTTTTTGTTAACACTGCCAAGATTTCATCACCTGTACTCGATTTTTAAGTCATGAACCAAACGTAAGCAAGCACAGTCGGTTCTCCAGGGGTGTGCTCTCAACTTTCAAAAGCTGTTTTATGAACAACGACTCGTGTCGGCTGCTTCACTATAAAGCACACAGAAAAATCAAGATACACAAGACAAAAAAGTTTGATTTAGGGGTTAATAATATGGTACAGTTACTATGATTTTCTTTTACACCTACCATACAATTTTGTAAAAATTAAAGAGAAAAAAGTATGTAAAGGAAATATTCTGTTGAATCAAGAGTAGGGCTTTTGCTGACTCATGAAAATGAACATGAATGTTTCTGAAGGTCTCTGAATACACACAGGATGTGTGTGGGAGTGAGTGAGAGGGAAAGAGAAAGAGAAAAAGTAAAACATGGCACATTCCTTACCTGTACAGTAAAATGCTTTATGTTCCAATATGTGCCATGCTAACCATACCAAAAAATGCTGCTGCTATATAGTGTCAGTTCAAAAGCTAACTTAGCCAAACTCCTAAAGCCAAAAACAACATGTATGTCTGTTTTTAAAGCCTAAACTGTGTATTCAGATAAAATCTAAGGATCCTGAGACAAGTTTATGTAGACAATTCAAATTCTATCCAACAGCAAAAGCCCTATACAGATGGATTAATCTGTTAATGTGCCCAAGCCCCCAAAATGAGAGTTCAATAATACAATTAAACTACATATTTGCAAATACCAGTAGTATTTCTGTAATACATATTAAGAAACTGCATCTCATCATAAAACATACAATATGTACAGGGCACTTAAGAGAAACTGGATAAGCTGCAGAAGAAAACTGTTGGGTGGTATTTTCAGCAGGGCCTGGTATATAGTTCAGGCTGAACCAGGGAAAAGAACTGTAAAACACAACAACAAAAAAGAAAAACCACTGTTAAATAAAGGTAATGGTTCCTTCCACCTAAACTGAGAAGTGCCGATAATATAAAACAAATGTATACTACACAGCACTGTTATCTTGCTTGTGTCAGAGCTGTCATCAATTTAGATACCAAGAGTTATGGAGGGGGAGAAGGGAGAAGATTTAGATATAGGGCATTAATGCATCATTATTAACAAACCTACAAAGATTATGGGATAATTTTGCATGCAAAATTATGTCTCAAGAGGATAATATTAAGTATCAACATCTTGCTAAAATTAGTGCATTTGCAACATTTCTGGCAAACTAAAATCCTCTTGAATTTATTGTGAGACACCGGATAGAAGATCTGCATCCATTAAAAAAAAGTCATGCATCTGATCCTCTGATTAAAAAAAGACTATTTAAAAATAAAACTACAATTTAAAAATAGCAATGAGGCCCCTCACCAGTTAATTTTCATGCGTCAAGAGTATTTTTTTACTGCTGCTTTGATAGAACCATGAAATACTGCATGAATGTGTAGAAACGAAAGAAAAAGAAACAGACAAAAGAAACAAACATTAACCAAGGAACCTAAATAGTCCCCAAATCCATTATTATTAAGAGTTCCTTCCAAATTCAGCTATCTCAGTTTTACTGGTTAAACACTATTCCTTACCGTAGACTTTGTGTCTATTGCTCTACAACACTGACCAAGAAGCAACGACATAATTTAAAAGCTAAAACCAGGGTGAATGGTGACAAAGGGTTGAGTACATCAGTTATTTAGTGGAGGCAACATTAATACAGCATACCATACCAGTAATTACCAGTAATATACTAATAGATTCTGTAACTAAACAGTTCTGTAATTCTAATAATGTACTCCCTAAATATTTGTTTCAAAACATAAAAAAAAATTACTATGGTCTAAAAATATTTATGAAATCTTGTTATATGATATACTGTATTATGTTCAGGGCTTGGGAACTATGACATAATATTTGGCCAAAAAGAAATTTTAAAATTATAAGGCTAACTAGTGTTTTGCAAATTACTCACATGATTTGACCCTTGTTCCAAAAGCTATGTTCTACATTTACTTATCCTACATTTGAATTCTGTAAATTTTCTCTTGATGGTAAGTCATCCTACAACAGGCACACTGACAGAAATTGCTTAATCAAAACACACTCAGTTTATCACTACATATATATATATATATATATACACACACACTTTAAAACCTTAAAACTGGACTCATACACTTTTAATAGCATGGAGACAGATTTACTGTTATATAGCATGCCTTAATTTATCCATGAATGCAATTTAATTTCTTTAGAAAACCACAGAGGAAATTTTTCTAAGTTTTGAGGAGGAGACATTTCACAATTTTTACAAGGAATGGTTTTAAATGTTCACATCAGTATCCAAAGATAGCAACTAAAGTTAACAGTATCTAGATTCTGCTTCCACTGACCAGTTCACTAAGGAACGGGGAAAGCATTTATACACTGGTCAGCATATGTTAATAAAATCCAGTAATTTTAACATATTTCAGTGATTTCTTTCACTACATTTATAGTTACCAAAAAGCAAATAAAGTAGCAGTACACTGGGAACAAGCTAAGTAAAAAGTATGTCTTAGAAAATTTCACAAAGTGGAATAAAGATAGTGTTGTCTTGTCACAGTGGCTTTTTAAGATCCAAAAACCCTGCTCATTATTTTTCTGCCAAATTACTTTAACAGCCTAAAATGTAAAAAGAGAGAAAATGTAGTTAACAAATGGTTACACCAGGAAAACACTTGGGGGACTTGAGTGCTTGCTGGCCTTTAGTTAATGTCTAGAATCCCCTGTAGCTGCAGAGGACCCACTGTTTTTCAGTCATCTGGAAGAGTTTTGCATTTGCCTTCTCCACTACAAAAATCACACACACAAATAACAGAGAGAAGAATTTATTATTTAGAGATATTCTAGAAAATATAGCAAGAATGAACAAGAAAATCTGGCATAAAACAAAACACCCAGTGCCCATTTGGCACCTAAGCTATAGGAAATATTGAACTTCATAAAAACCAAAACCATTGCGACCCTTGGTATACTGAAATTCAATGTGGGATATATTTTTTAAAGTTATTCGTAAGAAGAATCACTAAGAGAAATCACCATGGAAATAAAACCAACCTGGTCACATTTATTCAAAATAGAAACATCATCATGCATTTATTTGAAGGTTTCTGTGTAAATGTTCATGAAGTGAACCATTCACTTTCAGGACTTTTATATAAAACAATATTAAATTAACTAAGTAGATGTATCTTAAGGAATTACGATTAGGGAAGTGGTTTTAATAAACTTAAAATGTTTTAAAGTAATGCAAAAGGTTAAATATCTTATAAAACAAATCAGATTTTGAATTTTAAGTTAGGAAGCCTTCATGTAAAAACTATGGACCACAGTATAACAAGGGTTTCAAAATGTTAATAGCTTAGATTTTTTAACATGCTACTAACGCTCACTCTAGAACTACTCTGAGGTAGATGGTCATCATAGGATGCCCACATAGGTAGTTAAACAAAGCACAAACCTTCTGCATATGGTACGACTATCAAAGCTCTGTCAACGAATACAGTGTTTGTCAGATGCTGTGCCACAACTGCTGAGTCCGGATCATGGAACTTAACAAAGCAGACTCGGGAGGAGACTGGTAAAGGCGAATCACTAAAAATACACAGATAACATAAAGAAGAGGAAATTATAAGCAAAAACACAAATGAATGACTCACAAATACTTGCATTCAAAAGTATAAGAGGCAGAGAAATACATAACTGCACACATAATAAACACTTCAAAAATACATGGCGTTTTCCAATCAAGTACTATCCACAGAACTGACTATGGAAAATTACACCCAGAACAATCACTGTTAAAATTCATAATGCATCAAGTTAAAAACAGTTTGAAACCAGTCTCAGAGTCTGAACAAATCACAAAAATGTCAACATTTATCAATACCAGGCATTTCAAAATACAAATAGCAAGTAATTAGTTTTGGCTTGGAAAACTTTTCATTATGGCTAACTTTTAAAGAGTTAAAAACAAAAAATTTTCCATTTCAGGGACAAAAGAGTATTATGGTCAAGTACATCTATTTGACAATCAATGAGTTTTCTTGACCTGCCTACTAAATGCCCTGTCCTCTTTCATCTATAGCTAATTAAAACTCCCAGGCATTATAAATAGTTAAGGGTCTCTTAGGGCAGTTTCACACAGAGAAAAAAATTAAGCACTCACGGGACTACTACTACCCCCAACTATTACCCAAAATTTCAATTAACAAAAAGTCAACTTGGCAACTTGTTTATGTAAAACAAAAAGCAGCTAAGGTCCAAGCAACAATGGCTCTAAGCAAGATAAGATTAGGAAGGGAGCAGAGTTGTTTTTTAAAAATATGAGACAGTTAAATTTCTGCCATTAAACTTTTGTGGAAGGAAAGATTAAATAAGGTAGGTTTCTCTGCTCTCTAACACCAAACCAAAAGCTATTTGAAAATCAATGAACTAATCACATTATCCCAGATTTATATTAGAATCTTCAAAGTGGGGGAAGACTACAATTAAATCAAGATCTCTGATGAAAGAAGTACTGAATGATGCCATCTTTAATTTTCTCTGATTTAAATATGCACCCAGTGTAAAGAACCACTGCTTTGTTTAACAAGCCAATTATATCTTGAGACTCAATAACGAAGAGGGAAATCCTGTAATACTTTTGAATTATTAGAAGGGGGTAATCGTCAACTTTTCTAAGTAAACGAGATTTTAACATATGCATAAAAACTGGGTTTCATCAGATTGTTCACACTAAGTGTTTCAGATTAAGTGTTGTTGAAAAGAAACATTTTCTTATAATTTGGGCACACTATGAAAATAAAAGCTTTTTACCAACATCAATCTATAATCTGAGAACTCTAACCTCTTAGAATGTAAGTTTTCTTAAAGGCATTGCCCTTATTAGCACAGATGCTAATCTAGGTTCAAAGCAAAGCTGTCAATGTATGTACTGACATGGATTTAAGCCATATTCTAGAGAAGTTAACTGGAAAAAAAATTTTTTTGAAAGGATGTAATTTTTAAAAATGTGAATCATCACTGTTCTGAAATTTTAAAATGCTACACCCAGTATAGTGAAAATAAAGCTTTTTCATTAGTACTAGAGCTACATAGCTCTTCCTATTTCTTACAGCCACGTTTTTACAACTAAAATAAAAAGCTCTTTAAATGCTATCATTTTATGTTCTAAAAGTGTAAGTACTTTCATTTCCTAAAAAGTGACCCTACTATACAACTCTACCAATGACCCAATTTTGTTCCTATCTGCAGGGCAGGTATAGAGATGCAGACATAGGGAAGGGACATGTAGACATGGGTGGGGACAGTGGGATCAACTGGGAGAGTACGACTGACATATATACACTAGCAGGTGTGAAACAGCTAGTAGGAAGCTGCTGTACAGCACAGGAGCTCAGTTCAGTGCTCTGTGACAACCCAGATGGGTGGAATGGAGATCCAAGGAGGAGTGGGTATATGGATACACACAGTTGATTCACTCTGTTGTACATCAGAAATTAACACAACATTGTGAAGCAATTATACTCCAATTAAAGAAAAAAAAAACCCCTATTTCTGTGACACCATCTATTGTCATCTAACTGAAAGAAAATATAACTATCAAATATTAGGTTATTAAAGAATATAAACAATGAAGTGTTCTAAAAAATTAGGAAATGCCTCCAATATATTTCCATTTAGTCATCTTAAATGTTCACATTTTTTTCTACCCACTCATGTACATGTAACATTATTTGACTACTCTATTATACCTATAAGTGGTGGTGAGGTAAAGATAAAACATGAACAATTTAAATATTATGGGAAAATACAGTAAGAATGCAGAAGGGCAAATAATTCATCTCCTCACTTTAAACTGTCATGTAAAACCACTGCCATTTGGTCCTGCAATTTATACTGTCACATTTTCTTAGTTAAAATCGATAAAAGAGACGTTAAGAACTGACATCGGAAATTAATTTTCCCACCCTAGGATTTTGTGCAAGTACCACTGCTAAAAATATGACTGTTAAGAATTAACATAGAATTATGTTTAAGATTTAAACATAATTTACCTTTAAGAATATCCTTACCTTTAAGAATTAATATAGAAGAGGCAGTGCAGTTGAAAAGAACTGAGGAACAAGATAGGGAAAAGGAAGCCTTGTGTGATGCTTTCACCATGTAAGAGTGGTGGTGGTACTGTGTCTAGTTTCTTAGTGACCTCTGAGGCTTGTTTCAGAATCTTCTGGGATGCACACATAAAATTCAGATGACTGTTTTCCACCTCAAGCCCACAGAATGTGAGAATCCTTTTCAGAGGAAGGCTCTGATGCTTAACAAGATCCTTAGCTGATATTCATGACTGCTAAAGTAGAAATTCTGGTCTGGGTCAGTTCTTTCAACCTCATCTTAATATTGAATTTTGAGCTTATAAACAAAGTTATCTCTTAAGCCCCACAAAACAGCAAGTCTGTGACAAAATTAACTCTGTTGACCTCACATCCTCTTTCCCTCATGTGTCTTAGTTCTAAAAAAACATAGTAAATTGTTGCATTTAGTTTTAAACATAAATTTTATATTTTTAAATTAAAAAAATTTAAAGGGAAATTATGTTCTCTCTCTTACCTACTATACTAAGTTACTTATATGATCCTGAAAGTAACTCTTTTTGGTCCCTGAGAAGTTAGTAATGGATTTATCTGCAGTGTTAACAGAAGTCTTCAGTTACTGAGTAACTGACATATGCTTCTCAAGGGTCATTACCTGATAAGCACTCCAGTGACTTTCTCCACTGATACCCCACTAAAATCAAACATTTTAAGAATACCTATTAGGTGTAAAAGAATGATTCCACTCACAAGTTGCTTGGCTTTGAAGGAAATCATGATGAAGTGGTAGAAAAGAATCACATTAGGTTTCAAATACTCGTTCTGACACTGATAGAAATCTATGTGAATTTCAGTTCACTCATTTATAAAACAGGATACAAAGGCTTAGTTCCTCTGTATATATAAGGCTATCATACTGAAAGAGGGAGAAAATTCTACTTTATGAAGACAGGTCATATCACTGCATGGAATTATAAGTTAGCAATTCCTAGCTTAAAAGAACCAAGAAATAGGTGGATTTGATAATAAAATAAGGGGAGACACCTTCCTGAGGTTCTCAGTGAAATGTTTATGATCCCAGGAATTTTCCCCACAAAGAGGAATTTAGGGCTAAAATTAGGATTTCAGTAGGTGTGGGTAGGAATTCAGTTACATAATACTTTAAAACTGCCCCTCAAGTGATGTTGATGACCCCGAGGAGTTAAAACTTGTCAGTTGGTGAACAGCTTTACAGAGAAAAAGCAATTAAATTGAATAGAGAAGGCAAGGAAGTAGTTACATTTTTATTAAGTGTGAATCGGTGATATCTGAACAACAAAAAGAAAGCAAGCATGTCAGAGTTCCAGGTGGATATGAACACCTTCTGGGAGAAACACACACCCATTAAGAAAAAAAAAAGAAATCAAGCAACAAATATATTTAAAATCAATAGCATTTCAAGTTAAATCATTTAATCTTATTCTATGAGTAAATTTTTGGAGTAGTTCTGGAAAGATGAACCCCTTTTAGACTATTAGGACACCATAGCACATTATCTGGAACAAGCTACTACTGAAAATTGTGGGGAGCTTAAAGAAACCGTCAATAAAATATTTCCAAATTGTGCAGGTCGGCTTATCTATTGAGACTTAAATTAGTAAAAAACAAAATAAAACAAAACTATATATTCATACACATATAATATTAAATGAACAACAGGATCTACATTCACACTATTCAATTTGGAAAGGCCACTAAAGTAATGTAAAATTCACTACATTATAACCTTACATATTTGCAGAAAAGAAAATGATCTGTACATGGGCGCATATATGAAGGAGTAAGAGCAAAAATGTGTCAATATTTATTCTTCCCATAGTAGGAAAAAAATCCTCTTAATGCACAGCACCCCAGAGATCAAGTTACCTGGAACACACAACTCTCCTGGTTAGGATGGAACCACTTCATTGACTACAAATCAAAAAGCCAGTCTGTTCTATCATGACTCCCCCTTGAGACAACAGACAAGGTAACATCCTACACTCGTCATCTTTTTATGAAAGTATCATAAAAAGAACATTTTCACAAGAAAACCATTTCATAGTCAGCAACTCTAAAAAAAAAAAAAGATTCTTAATGACCTGTGGGACTGGAAATAATTTTCTTATAAATAAGTCCAGCATCTCATACACTTTCAGAAATAACATGATTACAATCAAGTAATCAATAATCAGATGTGTCACTTTCATTTCCTGCCATTTTACCATTTATTAATACTACTAACGATAAAAGGAATGTTGGGAGAAACTAACAGCAAAACATCCATTTCTGTAAGTTCTTATTATGAAAGCCATTTGTCTTTCATTGTCAAAATAAATACCTGTTTAAAATATCTTCAACAGAAAGTTTGTTCCTAGAATTCTACACTTAATGTGAATTAACTCTAAACCTCCCTCCATACCTACAGCACTCCCAAATTAAAGACAACACAGCACTTGAGAACACTATTATCTGAAAATACTTTAAGGAAAACATGATGAAATACAGTAATAAATACCAACTGCAGTATGATCACCTTAGAGAAACACACAGATTTATTATGCCCAGGTTATTAATGATTTATTACATCCATAAGAATGGATTCTTTGAGGATTCCAATCTCCTGTTTAGTACTTAAGCGGCATCATAAAAAACTTAGGGTACAGCTGGAACTAAGTACCCGCTGATAGTAAAATCTGAATTTTCACTCTTCCCAAGGAGCACTGGGCTGTTTTATTACTTCAAATTTTTGCTCTAGTATTTATCACATCTTGTTATAGCTTCTCTCTCTCTTTTTTTTTTTTTACAATTATTGCACTCATTTAACACATCTGTGATAAAAATAAGAAATGTAAAACAGGATAAAAACAAAAACCCGTAAACACCCCAAATTAAAAATTTAACGTTCTAAAAAATTCCTTCTGAAGAACAATTCTAGAATATAAAAAATGTGTACGTTATTTAAACAAAGGAAAATATGAGGTTTCAGCTTAACTCTTCTCCTTTTAAAAAGTACTAAGGCTCACTGTGGAAAAGGAAATGGCAACCCACTCCAGTATTCTTGCCTGGAAAATCCCATGGACTGAGGAGCCTGAGAGGCTACAGACCATTGGGTCGCAAAGAGTCGGACACGACTGAGCGACTTCACTTCAAGCTCACTGATTATCTGTCAGAGTATTAACTGAATTATGTTAAATAGGCCAGAATAACTTAACAATATTGAGCAATAAGCGAAGTTTATAAAGTTCAATATCAAAAAAACACAGAAAATTTTTGTAACTTTTGAAAGAATTCAAACGCGGTGTTTTTTTTGAGAAATTAACCTATACAAAATACATAAAATGGAGTCTGTCTTGCTTTTAAGGGCCCCAAGAACGACCACGCAGGCACAATTTAAAGAAGAAAAAAAAACACCACTAAGATTAGAAGCCAGTTTTCTCCTAAACCCCCAAACCCTGGCTCTGCCTCTTTCCATCAGTAGCAGGCCTAATGCAGATTTCTTTCATAAGTAAACCCAACAGCCGACCTCAGCTGAAGCAGCCTAGCCCAGGGAGGCAGGCAAGGGCCTGCAGGAAACGCTGTGGGTAGGCCCCGGCTGGGGAGGAGTTAGCAGAAACCGTGATGGTGGACGATACTCACTCAGGCGGGAAGAGGCGCAGTTCGTCGATCTTGCCTAGGAAACCGAAGAGGGTCCGCATCTGCTCAGAGCTAGCGCTCGGGGAGACATTAGTCACCTGGATTACCTCGGTGCCGCCGCCTCCGCCGCCGCCGCCGCCGCCCCCCGGCCCGCCGCTGGGGCCCGGGCCCGCAGTGCTGGGGACGATGGTAGTGTTGCTCATGGCGCTGCTCGCGTTCTCGCTCCTGCTTTAACACACCAAACACACAACAAACAGTGAGAGGGAGGGGGAAGAGGAACCATTCGCCGGAAAAGGCACAGGACGGTGTCCGAAGCTACAGCTGCTCCTGCTGCCGTCGCTGCTGTTTCTCCGCCCCGCCGCTCGCCGCGGGGAAGGAAGAGAACGCGCGAGTTCGAGACCACGAGAAAACAAACGGCCGCCCCCACCTCGCCTCCAACCACCTCACTCGCGGCCCGAGCTTCCCACAGTGCCTTGCGGCGCACGGGTGCGTCACCGTCGGCTCCGCCCCCTGCCGGCACAGCAAGCCCTGCTCGCAACCGGAAAATACGCGAGAAGGGGCTGCTGTCCAGTGAAAGGCCTTATCTCCATCCCTCTACGCTCCTTTCCCCTACTCCTAAAAAGGAGAAAGGTGGAAGGCATTAACTTTTTTTTTTCCTAAAGCACGCCTCCACTCCCCGGCAAAAACTGCACACTTAGGCAACTAGTCTTATTTAAAATGCCCACGGTATTTCTTTGTACAGAGTATCTTCTACAGATCTGGTCAGTTACTAATGAAATTTAACCCTAGCTATCAAGAGTTTCCTCCCCACTCCTATAAAATCTTCTCTTTACCATACACACATCCTTGTAATACTAAATTTGCAACGAATTTGCTTTGGCACTAAAAGCTTCAAAAAATGTTACACTCACTAGTGCTTTAACAAATTCACTTTTTAAAGAATATTTTACAGAACCCAAATATGTTCAAGTAGGTTATCTAAAATTTCTACAGAAGAACTTCCTTTACATGCATTTCTTGCTTAAAATAATTTTGATCATAAAAGATCCTTGCCTAATTTTAATAATTTTGATCATAAAAAGATCCTTGCCTAATTTTTCAACCTCGTGTGAACTATTCTCCCACTTTCATCCAGTGTTATCTAAAGACTTGCAGTTCCCCAAACCTGACAAAATCTTTTACTTCGCTGTGCCTTTCCACAAGTTATTAATGACCTCCCTCATTTTATCTGTTATCCTTCTTAAGGCTTTCCTCACCTCACTGCCACAACTTCCTCAAGCAGAGTTAGAGTTTCCTTCTCTCCACTCAAGGACAGAGGCACAAAAATATTTGTTATATTGACATGTATTCCCCTGCCAAAAGCTCCCGAGTTTCCTGGGTCAGTTTAGGATATAGCACAATGTCTGTCACACAGCCAATGCCAATAAATGTGTTGAACACATGCACAAATAAGTGTGAAATAAGTGCCATTTACTCTGACAATTGTTAATTACTTGATCCTAAATACTCCTGGAGGCCAAAATCTGAGGACTTACAGATTATTTTTGTTAGTAAATACTTCTATGGAATAATACAACTGAGAGTGCGATTTGTGAGAGATTAGAAACTAAAGTTATTGAGATTTGGATGTAAAGCCAACTGGCTAGGTTTACTTACCAGTTAAGCCATTTCTCCTAGCTCTTATACAAAGGGAATGGTAAGTTGACCATAAGTCTGGCAAAATTACTAATTACAACTAGTTGCACATTATTCATTAATGTCTATCTGTTAATATAAAACATGTCAAGTAACTTTCTTATTTTGAATAGGACATATGTAACTGCCAAATACAGAGTCTTGTTTGTAAAGTTAATCAGTGTATCAGTACCTACAAAACACCGGCTGCCACACTGACAGGTTCCATGAAACAAATCTAAACCTGCGTCTGCCTGCACTTAGAGGAAACACCTGTTAAGGAAAACTAACATACAAATTCGCAATCTTCCAACTCAGTTTTATCTAGCTTTCTTCGTCCTAGAAAATAAGACCTGCTAGCTTATGAGGAAATTCTCTGCCTCTTGACCAATATCTTTTCTCATCCCTCTAAAACTCCCTCTTGCCCAGAATCCCTTGGGAAGAGCGCTCCACACTTGTCAGGCGCTGTACTCCCCCCAATCCATGGATTGTTGTTCCTTGAATAAATGGCATTAAACTCCTTACTAAATTGTTTCAGTTTTGTCACTTGACAAGTTTAACTCTCATTAGAAATGGCTACCATGTACCAAGGCATGCTACAATGTTCTATGACAAAAGGACCAATAAATACAAGGGCTGGGTTCAGGGTTGTCCTTTTTTTTTTTTTAATGTTAACATCTTTTTATTCTTTGTGGTGGATACAAATCTTTTCTATTATTCCACAGTTTTCTGTATGTTTGACATATTATGTAATTAAAATTACACATTCAGGTCAAAAAAAACCAAAAAAAAAAAAAAACCATATAGTTCTGTGATAAGATAAATCTTTTAAATCATCAGAAGCCAGGTTATACATAAAAACTTACTGGACATACAGATGGATGGTGCTTCCAGATGGTGAAACAGAGTGCCAAAAAGAATCATTCTAATAAGGGGGATTCCTGAGTATTTTATTTTCAAATTATCTAGCAGCTAAAAACAATACTGAACTTAGAGCTAGAAGACTGGCTTAAGATAAAATACTACCCTGTTATTAATTGTGACTTGAGGAAATTTCACTTCACTTTTAAAAACCTACTTCAGTCAGAAGCTGCATAAGGAGGTGAATTATAATTTTGAAGATCCTGTTAGGCCCAATAGATAGATTGAATAACTACATAATTACCTTGTGTTATTATTGTCTGTTTCCCATAGAAATGAAATAGCTAAAGGCAAATTACTAATATATGATAGCAAGTAACAGATATATCTAATATATACTAATTTTAAATCACTTTAGACTCGTTTAGGCTCCCAATTAAACACAACTCCAGCTGGAAAAGAATCTGCTTGCAATGCAGGGGACCTGAGTTTGATCCCTGGGTTGGGAAAATCCCCTGGAGAAGGGAACAGGCTACCCACTCCAGTATTCTGGCCTGGAGAATTCGCAAAGAGTCGGACGCAACTGAGAGACTTTCACATCAAAAAAGTACAGCACCTGGAGAAAGGTATCATGCCTGTCTTATTTACTTTAACTCAAGGATCATGAAAATGTTAACAAAAATAAACAAACAAAAAACCTCATAAATTCCTTCAAATATTATGTTTCAGGATTTTCCGAGCCCCTAGAAATACAGCAAGGAAAAAAATCAGGCTATGTTTCTGATCTCATGAAACTCCAGCTTCAGTATGGCAAGCTCTCAATGAACAAAAACAAAGACGGAAGAGAGTAATGTGCTGTGGTGAAAATAAACCAGGATAGGACTTCCCTGATGGTTCAGTGGCTAAGACTCCTCTCTTGTAATGAAGGGGGCCAGGGTTTGATCCCTGGTCAGAGAACTTGATCCCAGAAGCTGCAACTAAGAGTTCACCGGCCACAACTAAATCCCGCTTGTGGCAACAAAATCAAATATCCTACATGCTGCAACTAAGACCCAGCGCAGAAAAATAAATGAAAAATAAATATATATTAAAAAAAAACATGATAGAAGATGGGGAGGTGTTATCTGAGCTGAGACTTTATTAAAATGAGGAAGCAAGCCATCTGAATTTCTGGGGAAGAGCAATCCAAGCAAAGGAAATAGGCAGTTAGAAACTTAATGGTGAGAACAAGTTTGAAGGTTTCAAAGAAAGTAGGAAGACTCCTTTCCTTTGTTGATTAAATGCTTTACAACTTATATTTCACAGAGAGATTGGTAAAAAGATCCTTTCAGTATCATGTGGGAACTAAAGTGAAAGAAGCATGAAAAAGGGAAGAGCCACAGCTCGTTTTGGGGAGTGAGTTTGGGAAGGCTTCCAGTTATGCTTGATTGATGAACATGGCTCAAACGGTAAAAGAATCTGCCTGCAATGCAGGAGACCTGGGTTCAGTCCGAAGGAAATGGCAACCCACTCCAGTACTCTTGCCTGGAGAATTCCATGGATAGAGGAGCCCGTTGGGCTACCTACCGTCCACAGGATCGCAAAGAGTCAGACACAACTAAGGTAACTCACTTTCACCAGTCTTACTAATGGTTAATGCTATTTCTAATCCAAAGCAAAAAGCAACCTGTCCTTTTGCTCTTTCTAGTCATATTATGGCCTATTAGTCATGTTTGGCCTATACATGCATATTGCAGTGTATGATTTCTGATATATTTTTGAAACATGAAAAATAAGACTCCTGATAGTAGGGCCCTATTGCTCACAGGTGGACAGCTTCTGCTACCACCATACCGCTAAGACAATTTACAGTGGTGCTTGATTTTGGAAAGAAAGTCTCTCAAAGAATATTACAAAATACTTTATGGAAATTCTCAAAAACAATACCAATCCTCTCAGTCATAAAGAACAAGCTTTTAGTTCTTTCCAGTATCAAGGTTCTAAAAGAGCTCATGTATAAAAGAATGACACTAGACCCCTATCTATACCACTCACCCACTCACAAAAATTAATTTGAATGGACTAAAGGCTTAAATGTAACACTTGAAACAATGAAACTACTAGAAGAAAACACAGGGGAAAAAAAATACCCTGATGTAGGTCTTAGGAATGATACTCTGGACATCTAAAGCATAAGCAACAAGATTAGAAATAAACAGGTAGGACTACATCAAACTCAAAAGCTTCCGTACAGCAAAGAAAACCATCAATAAAATGAAGAGACAACCTACAGAATGGGGGAAAATATTTACAAACCGTATATCTGATAAAGGATTAATATCTAAAATAATACAGAACACTCCAAAACACCTCATATCTCTTAGAATGACTAGCATCAAAAAGGCAAAAGATAAGCAAAAATTAAAGAGGATGTGGCGAAAGGGGGACCCTTGTGCACTACCGATAAGAATGTAAACTGTTGCAGCCACTGTGGAAACATAAACACCATGTTGTGATAGCTGTATCCCCATGTTCATAGCAGCATTATATACAATAGACAAGACATGGGAAGTGCCCACTGGATGGAGGAATAGATAAACAAATTATATCTAAAAAAATAAAACCAAATTCATAAAAAAAAAAAGAGTAAGATTTGTGGCTATCAAAGGTGGGAGTGAGAGGAGGGAGAATTGGAAAAAGGTGGTCAAGTGATAAAAACTTCCAGTTATAAGACAAATAATTACTAGGGATGTATGACATAAGTATACTTAACAATGTTGTATGATGATACACATGAAAGTTGCTGAGAGAGTAAATTCTAGGCATTCTTATCACAAGGAAAAGTTTTCTTTAACTTCTATCTATATGAGATGGTGGATATTAACCAACTGTGGTAATCATTTCAAGATATATGTAAGTAAAACGTTTATGCTGTATACTTATACAGTGCTGTATGTCAATTCACTAAGGGTGGCTCAGACGGTAAAGCGTCTGTCTACAATGCGGGAGACCCGGGTTCGATCCCTGGGTTGGGAAGATCCCCTGGAGAAGGAAATGGCAATCCACTCCAGGACTACTGCCTGGAAAATCCCATGGAGAGAGGAGCCTGGTAGGCTACAGCCCCTGGGGTCGCAAAGAGTCGGACACGACTGAGCATTTCACTTTCACTATACAGTGCTGTATATCAATTATACGGCAATAAAACTGGAAAGAAGAACTTGAGTAAAGACAGTTCAAAGGAAAAGACTTCATGTGTTAGATGGAAATTCTTTAATTAAAACATAGAATAGCCACAAATATGGATAATAACTTTATCCACTAGACATCATGCTCCCAGTTGGGTAAGTTACCTGTTACTACTAGCCACCTTTGTTTACACTATTTGAGAAGACTGTGGAGTCCTCCAAATTTGACATAATTTTGCAAATCCTCACAACCAACAGGTCTTTTACCAAATTAGTTTTTAAGCAGCTTTTTCCCTCTACCAAATATACTTTTTGAGGAGAGGGAAGACACTATATTTATCTCTGTGTTTCTGATATCCAGCAATATTTTATTGGAACAAAGTAAACATTTGACAAAAACTTACTGAGTATCGCCTATGTCCCCTGGACAACAACAAGGAGATCAAACCGGTCAATCCTAAAGGAAGTCAACCCCGAATACACATTGGAAGGACTGATGCTCCACTACTTTGGCTACCTGATGTGAATAGCTGACTCACTGGAAGATCCTGATACTGGGAAAGATTGAAGGCAAAAGGCAAAGAGGGTGGCAAAGGATGAGATGACTGGATATAACCACTGATTCAGTGGGCATGAACTTGGCCAAATTCTGGGAGACAGAGAGGGACAGGAACCCTGGAGTGCTGCAGTCCATGGCGTCGCAAAAAGCCGGACATGATTTGGCAATTGAACAACAAATGTGCTAGAAAACTTATTCCTTACACAATCCACTCAACAAAAGCTTGGTGAATCAAGGCGTTTGTTAGATTTACAAGAAAGTTTGGTTGAGAAACTCAAACTATTTTGCTATACATTTTCCCCCTATAGCTACAGAAAGCAGTAAGAAAAACATAGGAAATAAATTGCTGCTTACAAACTAAAGTTAAAAACTTTAAAAAAAAACTTACCTACAGATCTATTTTGTTTTTCTATTTCTAAAAACTATACAACTGAATTTTTCTATTTCTAATTCAATAAATTAGATAACTGTAAAATTATTAATATCTATCTTCAAGTCAAAATTGTAAATCCCATGCTCCCTTTTCATCGACTAAAGGACACGTTAGCATTAGGGATGGACAGACACACACCAGAATAGGAAAAGTCTACTTACTCCCAAATACTTGTTTTAATTTATGCTGTCTGTCAATAGCAGACATTTTGTATCCATATTATAAGACAGAGTACTTTGAAACTGTAGGCAAAAATCTGTTATTTTTCATTTTTCAAAGCTTTGTTTATGATTAATATAGAGGGAAGAGTAGTTAGAGCATTAAGATACTATTGCTTATATCTATATGCACAGTACTCTTAGCTGTAGTCCATACAAATGTTTGGAAAAATCACAGTCAATTTATTTGTAACAGATTTGTTTGGCTTTTGGAATTGAATGGGGTCAACAGAAGCGATGGCACCCCACTCAAGTACTCTCGCCTGGAAAATCCCATGGGTGGAGGAGCCTGGTGGGCTACAGTCCATGCATGGGGTCTTGAAGAGTCAGACACGACTGAGCGACTTCACTTTCACTTTTCACTTTCATGCACTGGAGAAGGAAATGGCAACCCACTCCAGTGTTCTTGCCTGGAGAATCCCAGGGACAGGGCAGCCTGGTGGGCTGCCATCTATGGGGTCGCACAGTCAGACACGATTGAAGTGACTTAGCAGCAGCAGCAACGAAATATTTGGGGGCAGAGCTCTAGATACTGACTACTCATTACTATCTCTATGTTTTATAAGATTTTTAGAGTCTCAATTGAGAAAAGGGTGGTTTGAGGGACAACTACTTAACCTTTTAAAAAAAAGTGAAAAAAAATGCAGTTATTTACATGTATCTTTAATAAATAGTTTAAAGCATTTATATTAAAGAGTTTTCCCTGATTAAGGAATTAGACATTTGTACCATCTGAGGTCTTTTCCCTGTTATGCTATAAAATGAACTGTCTCTTCACAAAGGAAATCTTAGGCAACTGGTAAAACCGAAAATATACTCAACTCAGTAATTTGAAGATCCACATTAACTGTATGCTTTTGAAATGCCTTTAATCCTCACAGGGCTTCCCTGGTGGCTCCAGAGGTTAAAGCGTCTGCCTGTAATGTGGGAGACCTGGGTTCAATCCCTGGGTCGGGAAGATCCCCTGGAGAAGGAAATGGCAACCCACTCCACTACTCTTGCCTGGAGAATCCATGGACAGAGGAGCCTGATAGGCTACAGACCATTGGGTCGCAAAGAGTCAGACATGACTGAGCGACTTCACTTTCCAGTATTCTTGCCTGGAGAATCCCATGGACAGAGGAGCCTGGTGGGCTACAGTCCATGGGGTCGCATAAGAGTCAGACACGACTAAGTGACTTAACTTTAATCCTCACAACATTTAAAAGGTGCTACAGTGAATTAACAATGCAGGCCTAGAGGTCAAGTCAAAGGAACTCTGCCACTAATTAAGATATTGCAATCTTTGGCTTATTACTTTGTGCTTCAATTTCCTCATTTGAAAAATAATGCCCACCTCACTGGGTGGTGAGGATGAATTCTGAGTGAAATGAGAATACTAATATAAATGCTCAGAAAAAAATATTAACTATTATTCCTACTCTGCTGCTGCTGCTGCTAAGTCACTTCAGTCGTGTCCGACTCTGTGTGATCCCATAGACCGCAGCCCACCAGGCTCCCTGGGATTCTCCAGGCAAGAACACTGGAGTGGGTTGCCATTTCCTTCTCCAAAGCATGAAAGTGAAAAGTGAAAGTGAAGTCGCTCAGTCGTATCCAACTCTTAGCGACCCCATGGACTGCAGCCTACCAGGCTCCTCCGCCCGTGGGATTTTCCAGGCAAGAGTACCGGAGTGGGGTGCCACTGCCTTCTCGGATTCCTACTCTACAATTTAAAAACTTTTAGTTTGAAAAACGGTAACCTCAGCTGGGTTCTATTTTATACCACCCTATTTTAGGCTAGTACCTTGAACTATTTCTACTTCATCATTTACATGAAAGATATGAATCAAAAGAGTTAATTTATATAGTGGGAAGAGTTTCTTACTTAAGAGCTCACATTCTAATATAGGTTTTTGGTAATATATTCTCTTTTAAAAGATTATAAAGTATTATGGATATCAAACACATATTACAGTGCCCAGCACACAGGTACTCAACAAATTGAATATACCATTACAAAAAATATTCCTCTTTTTAACAGATGAATAATAACAGTAATACTTCTGTCTAACCTTAGAGCATTACTATCAAATGCAAAAATATTTCGTAAGTGGTAGTAAACATGTGAAGTACACTATTATTAGCTGTTCTTTCTCTCTTAAGAGGGTGCCAAAGGAAACATTACAACAAATTCCAGATTTTCATATTCATTTTGTTCCTAAAGTAGCACTTGACCAATAGTATGTGTAAATAGATGATAGCTAAATAAAACATTCTTTTTGATAAAACACAAATGCTTCATGGAAAACTCCTTCTAGGAAGGGTTCACTTACTTGTCTCTATATTTAGAGCAAGATCACTCACTATTCTAATTTCCAAAAGACAAATTTCCAAAGACATCAGTTCAGTTCAGTTCAGTCGCTCAGTCGTGTCCAACTCTTCATGACCCCATGAATTGCAGCACGCCAGGCCTCCCGGTCCATCACCATCTCCCAGAGTTCACTCAGACTCACATCCATCGAGTCAGTGATGCCATCCAGCCATCTCATCCTCTGTCGTCCCCTTCTCTTCCTGCCCCCAATCCCTCCCAGCATCTGAGTCTTTTCCAATGAGTCAACTCTTCCCATGAGGTGGCCAAAGTACTGGAGTTTCAGCTTTAGCATCATTCCTTCCAAAGAAATCCCAGGGCTGATCTCCCTTAGAATGGACTGGTTGGATCTCCTTGCAGTCCAAGGGTCTCTCAAGAGTCTTCTCCAACAACACAGTTCAAAAGCATCAATTCTTCGCTGCTCAGCCTTCTTCACGGTCCAACTCTCACATCCATACATGACCACTGGAAAAACCATAGCCTTGAGTAGACGGACCTTAGTCGGCAAAGTAATGTCTCTGCTTTTGAATATACTATCTAGGTTGGTCATAACTTTTCTTCCAAGGAGTAAGCGTCTTTTAATTTCATGGCTGCAGTCACCATCTGCAGGGATTTTGGAGTCCCCCAAAATAAAGTCTGACACTGTTTCCACTGTTTCCCCATCTATTTCCCATGAAGTAAGGGGACCGGATAATTCCACATACACTTGATCAATTTTAAAAGTACACTGCCATGGATTAGAGCAACAGACTATCAAATAACCAGAATATGGATCAGAAAAATAAAAGGCAAACATTAGGAAAAACATAAAATAAAGTGAATTTCTGACACACGCTAATGCTAAAGGCCACAGTGATTTTTTCCTTCAATTTCCATTTCAGCTACTTTTAACCATGAACAACTATTAGTTTCAAGCCATAATTAGCTCATGTAGAAGTCTAAAGCACCTGGAGACATTGATTAAATTATTCTGAAGGAAGGAACAGATGGGGGAATGATAACTTTTTAGGAAATGAGGAATCAAAAGAAAAGCAAAAAAATCAGCAGCTCTAAAATGGAAAAAAAATTAAAGCTGTATGTGTGTGTGTTAGTCACTCAGTCGTGTCTGACTCTGCAACCCCATGGATTGTAGCACACCATGCTTCTCTGTCCATGGGATTCTCTAGGCAATGATACTGGAGCGGGAGGCCACTGCCTTGTTTATTAAACGTCAGGCAAATTTATTGACAAGTGGAAAACATGTTATCTCTAGAAAGATAAAAAGCAAAAGCTCTGGTTTCACAGATTTGTATTGTGAGAACCAAGTATTTAAATGTTCATTAGGATTTTACCACATTCCTCCCTGGCAATAATAGTACCATTCAAATCATATAAGTATAAGTAACTGTAATATTTTAAAGGATGGAAAAAAAAATGATTAAAAAAAGTGTGGACAGTCAAAGGTATTTTGAAAATTAAGCTATCATTTATCTTAATTGCAATTGTGAATATAAATATCCCATCTGCAAATTTACAATCAAATCTTTAAATAAAAATCTATTAGTTGTGAATGTCAACAAACTATCAAATTAATATTTTTTCCCTTATCAGCTTAAGTTGGTATTAAGAAAAAAGTCTCAGGAGCCATATCTTGTCTTATTAAAGCTGTTGGGGACATTTGCTCATACAGAACAACATTTACCATATATAATTATCGAGCAAATTCATCTATTAGACAAATCTAATGTTGGCAGAGATAATATAAAGTCAAATATTAAAATAGTGGATTTTGATAAAAATGATTAAAAGAAACATTTATTTGGTATTGATTTTGTATTTGTTAACACAAAGAATGGTATGAAATACATTCCCAGGTTTAGTGTCCTAATTTTATCTCTATTATTACTTTAATACTTTAAGGTAAACAAAATCATAAAACCTATGCAATTAATGTTAAAATTAAGGCTTTAAGTCACAGATCACATTAATCATGGAAAAACAAGCAAGAAAACAGCTATTAAATGTTAGGAGTTAAGAATCTAGGGATAATGAGGTGAGGTGAAGTCGCTCAGTCGTGTCTGACTCTTTGTGACCCCGTGGACTGTAACCTACAAGGCTTCTCTGTCCATGGGATTCTCCAGGCAAGAATACTGGAGTGGATTGCCATTTCCTTCTCCAGGGGATCTTCCCGACCCAGAGATCGAACCCAGGTCTCCTGCATCAAAGGCAGGCGCTTTAACCTCTGAGCCACCAGGGATAATGAATCCACCTGCAATTCAGGAGACCTGGGTTCAATCCTTGGGTTGTGAAAAATCCCCTGGAGAAGAAAAAGGCTACTCACTCCAGTATTCCTGGAGAATTCCATGGACTGTATAGCCTATGGTGTTGCAAGAGCCGAGTATAGCCTATGGGGTTGCAAGAGTCTGACAGACTGAGTGACTTTCACTTTCACTTTTCAGGGATAATGGAAACATTTTCAGCTGATTTTAGAAAAAGAATACAATAAGTGCTTCTTATTTAATGACATAAGCAAGACTGCTTTAAAACCTCTGTTTTAACTTATTTTCAACAGATAGGCTATAAGCAAACAAAAAACACTAAAAGTAATCAAGATATAAAAACTTAAAAAAACCCTACTTCCTCCACTTCATGGGAAAAACAGTAGCAATGTAAAAGGCTCTTTATAAGAGGAAACTAAAAATATTTCCCTAATTCTAGCGGACTTTTACACTTTTCAGTGTAAAAGAAAGAGAGAAATAAAAGACAACATTTATATAAAATATTAAACCTCCTAGAACAAATTCACTGCTTCCTGATTCAAAACTAAGAAGAGAAACAAAGGGAGCATACAAAGGATATATATACAATTGAATAAGTAAAACACACTGTCTTCAGACAAAATTACCACACAGCTCCAGTAAAAATAAAATGCAAGTCAAAGCCACATTTGAAACTGTGAATAAATATGCAAAATATGTACTGTCTTCAAGGAAATGGTATGTTTTCTACCGACTGCTTTTAAAAGCTGGCAGTTGTAAGTTTAAATAGAAAACAAATGTCCAAAATGCAATTTTCAAATGACACTAAAGACATGTAACAAGCACCATTGAAGCTGAATGACAAGTCCATGTGCAAAATAATTTGCTCTCCATTTTGACAATTTAAACTAATTTAGTTATAGAGTAAGGGCAAAGACAGAAAGAAAATTCTGAATAATAAGTATATAAGAATATAAAACATTCAACTCAGAATATTTAATAAGCAACACCTGTTAGGTGCAAAAGCTTGTCAAAAATGACTGTTAAAAAGTAGAGTGTTCTTTTATAAATAACTTTAGCATAAAATAGCAGTTCTCATAGATAAGGCAATATTCTGAAAGGTGAACATTATAGTGATTCAATATAGGCTAAATCTAAATCTGCCATTTTACAGAAAAAGAAAACTTCCCAGACATTTCCCCTGCAATCAAATTCACTTAGCTCCTGATGACATTTAAAAAATTGTGCTTAAAAATGTGCACAAATTAATGTCATTTTCCTTTGTCACAATTTCTCAATCTGCCTCAAAAGACTCATCTTATCAAATGTACCTTTGAACAGTGAAACTATCTAACACATAGCAGTGTTCATAAGAATAACACAGCCATGTTTTAACATCTTATTAAATTTTAGTGGTAGTGACAAGCCACTCTACCCTACTTTGATAAGTCTTACTTTCTGTTATGAGACGGAGCATTATCTTTGGCTGATCTAATTCTCAATATATATTTGACTTCTTCATTTTCTATTTTCATTTAGCAAAGCTAGGAAGAGCGAAGCCTTCCAGACTTTAATAAAATGAATGTAATAAATTGTAGCTAGGGAAATTATATTATAAAGGTAACTAGCAGTCTCCAGCCCTTATACAGGATATATGTTTCACATTGTTTTAATAATTGATCTTTTTTTTTTTAAAAGCAAATACTTGAGCTTCCATGCCCATGTCGAAAAAGGATTGGGTTTTTGTTTTAATGTATTCTTTCAGAAGCGTTACAATTTATATACAGTGCTAATTCCCACAAATATAACTATACATAACTACACTTTCTCATAAAGTTCAAGTTGATAAACTTTCAGTTTTCATCAATTTGAGACAAAACCCATGATTTTCCCGACTGCATAAGGTAATAATTTTCACCTTTACTTGTTCAATCTGCACTTGCTACAGAGGTATAATACATGGTGTACTATAGACATACTTGTTAAATTTTTATACATGTCAATTTATATCTATTACAGTTTACCACAAGTGTGCAGTCACAGGGATTTTTCAGAATGACTCTGCCATTAGTTAGAATATGCTTCTCATACAAAATGCAACAGTTTCAATATAATACTAATAATTAGAGGTCAATAATGAAATATTTAACATCAAGTAAAACCACAATAAATCAAAAAACTATACCTTGCCTGTAATTAAAAAAAAAATGCTGAGCTATAAAAGAGTTTTAAGGGGGGAGGTGGCTACTGTAAATTTTTACATTCAAGCAATTAATCCGCCAAAGGTAGCCTTCTACACCCTAAAAAGACAAAATAAGAGTTTTCTGTAATAATTATCTCTTAAAACATAATTGAAGTCTTCCTAAAAATGGTTGGAGGACAAAAGCCAGTTGGAAATGATGAAATAAAAGCCACTAGCCAAATCATAATGATTAACAAGAAATGTTAAGAGGGCTAGGTTCAAATGCTTGGTCACACCACTTAGAGAAACTTGTGACCTTTGGCAAGTTTCTTAATCCCTTCCACCTTCAACTTATTGGGTGTTTATTAGTGATCCTGCAAAAACTACTATATTCCTTGCTTCAAAACTCACCTTTTCTTGCATAGGAGTGTAATTACTAGTAGTGCTGCTCACTTTCGATTCAAAGGACTCCAAAGAATTAAGATAAATATCGAGGGAATGGGGGACTAGAAGCCAAATTTTATGGTTGGCAAGAATCTAGACTCGGGAAAAACTGTGTGTGCTGCATAATTCGTCAGCGGACCATCATATTACCTTTTAAATATCCTAAAGATCCCCAGCCTAGTTGAGGGGGCTTAGGAGAGTATTTCGGAGAAGGCGATGGCACCCCACTCCAGTACTCTTGCCTGGAAAATCCCATGGACAGAGGATCTTGGTAGGCTGCAGTCCATGAGGTCGCGAAGAGTCTGACACTACTAAGCGACTTGACTTTCACTTTTCACTTTCATGCATTGGAGAAGGAAACGGCAACCCACTCCAGTGTTCTTGCTTGGAGAATCCCAGGGACGGGGGAGCCTGATGGGCTGCTGTCTATGGGGTCGCACAGAGTCAGACACGACTGAAGCTACTTAGCAGCAGCAGGAGAGTATTTCCTGGTGTATGCTTTTTAAGACAAAATTACTTTAGGGAAAAGAAAACCCTACCACCCAAGGCAATACTAAAGATGATGAGTTGTTAATTACATACTGAATGACTCATTAAAGCTTTACATTTCAGATAGAAACTAACTTCCCAAGATAATCGACTTTGAACAAAATTTTCATCTTCCATTCGGAACTGGATGGAGTTCCTTTCCCCATCAAGCGCTCAATATTTAAAACTTTATTTTCACTTAATTATTTAAAAAATTGAATGAGAAAGAAATGATTAACCCTAAGTTAATGAAAAAGGAGTTAGCTTTAAAAGCTGTCAAGAAATCTGCGTAAAGTTACACAGCTTGTAAGCTACAGAAGCAGCTGGGATTCGAACTCCTATCTCTCGAGCTCCGAGAAGCAAGCTTTTCTCGCTATACTCAAGCTCGCGCTTACACTGGGCTCCTCTCAACTGTCTGGCAGAGACGACATTTATTATGAAGCTATATATTTTTTTTCCCCCTTCCCTTCTCTGTGGCCAACCCTTCCATTTCACACTGCCTCCTATGCTGGGCTACAAATTCCATGCAACAACAATCAAGGCGCACTAATGCTAAGAGTCGGGGTAGAGATCAGAAGAACCGAAATCGGCTTTACTTCCTACGCGGAACGGAGATCTGGCGCCAGCACCACAGACGACAAACACAGGCAGGGGTCCAGAGAGGCTGCAGACCGCGCCCAGGTCTCAAGTTTTAGTCAAGGCCCACGTCCGGCCAGACGAGAGGCGCAGAGAAGGTTATCCTTTCCTGACACCCTCGCCGCCACGGGAGCACAAAAGAGAAGATTGCAGTCGCAGTAATAGCGCACACAGTAAACTCAACATCGTCCTTCAGCCCGTTAAACGCACTTACTTGAGCGAAGTAATTCCAAGACACAAGGCCGGCACCGGCAACGGGTAGGGCTCCTCTGTCCTCCTGCCCCAGGCGCTGGCGATGACGACATCGGAGTCGCGCCGCCGAGAGCGAAGGCCCGGCGCACGCCGCGCGCGCTCCCGATAGGGGCGGGGCGGCCCAGCGGCGCTACGGCTCAGCGTCACGGGCGGGACTCTGCTGCGGAGCCCCGGGCTTTGAACATGTCGCGGCTGAGAGGGCTAGCGGGGCGGGATACCCGAGCGGGTTTCCGAACTGAGAGCAGAGACTGCAGTGCCTGCGTACCCCAGGGACTCTTAAAGGCGGCTAGGAAGAGCGGCCAGTTAAATCTGTCGGGCCGCAACCTCAGCGAAGGTAAGATCCAGAGGTACGACCCGTTTGTGCGACCTGGCACAAAGCACTTGCCTCTGGTAGCCTCTCTTTCCTCTGTCGTGGCTTTGGTTTCCTTTGGCTCCGTATCCTAGCCAAGATCCCAATGCTGGAATTCGGGCTTTATCACATTTCCACTGGTTTGGTCAGCTTGTTCGGTTTCTACTTTTTGTTCCAGGAAATGTCTGGTGCAGGGGATGTGCTGGGGATATGGCCAAAATTTAAACGGGGCGCTTTCTGGGACTCCCACATTCTGTCGGATAAACAACATAATGTTTGACTAAGTTAGCTGTCACATGATGGGCGCATGCTTTGTTTCTTTGGCCCTCTGTTTCTCTTCATTTAATCTCTTAGATCATTTACCAACGCCAAAATTCTGTATTTGATCTGCTCCTTTGTGCATATAGAGTAAATGACACTGTTCTCTGTTCAAGTCCCTTTTCTGTCTGCATGTGGACAGAATCCTAAATACAAGGAATATTTAGCATATTTCCTAAATTGAAAATCAAGATGGATGCCACACAAAGTGAATTTGGGGCCATCCTGAAAATCTAGTAAAGATCAAATGCACAAATCTGGATTCCATGAGTCAATTATAGTCAGATGCTCTTCTGATTTTCTGTTGTGTGAGGGAGGGCGTGGGAAGTGGGAAGAGAGAGATTATGGCATTATTCCTGTAATGTTTTCCTTTACTTATATTTAGGTTTTAGGCCATCTGGAGTTAAATGTTTCCATTTCCTTGTAATGATTGCTTTTTTAAAATTGTGCCATGTATACAGTTGACCATGCAAACAAGCACTTGCTGAATGAAAGGATATATGATAAAATCTCTGCTCTACTTAGAAAAAGTTTTAATCAATGGGAACATAAATATTTTAAAATTACTGCTGTGCTTGTACACATGCTTATTCCAGAGCCTGGAACTTTCTACATGATACCTGACTAGGGTTCCCTTCTTGACTTCATCAAGGACTCTGCTTAAATAGGTCTTTCCTCACTACCCTATCTATTTGATAACAGATGTTACCTATTTGGTAACATTGTATTCTCTAACCTGTTTTTAATAGCATTTATTATCATCAGAACCTATATTCTGTATATTTGTTTATTGTCTTTTCTGCCCTCTGCTAGAATATTAGTTAGATGTGGTCAGGGACCTTCATTTTGCTCATTGTGTCCTTAGCACTCAAAGTCGTGCTTGGTACATAGTAGATTCTTATTAAACATTTGTAGAAGGAATAAGTAGATGAATGAGTTATCCCCCAAACTAAGTGTGTACTGTAATGTACTTATTGATTGGACCCAGATGGTTTAGTCTACTAAAGTTTTAGGGAGCAAATGAATTTTGATTGTCAAGGTTAAAGCAGCCTTGCATTCCCGATATAACTCCTGCTTGGTCATGATGTTTAGAGGTAGTTTTTGTTTTTGGAGTAACCCTCTGTTTTTAATGTCTCTGATTTTGGTATCAGAATAATGCTGACTTCATAAAATGAGTTGGGAGTTTTATCTCCTTTATTTTCTGAAAGGTTCTATAGAATTAGTTTTGTTTCTACTCTAAATGTCTGCTAGATTTCACCAGTGAAGCTGTCTGAGCCTAGAGTTTTATTTGTGGGATTGTTTTAAATAGCAAATTCAATTTCTTTCATGGATGTAATGTGCGATAACACATTTGCTGTAGCACTGAAGCAAGTTAATATCTTCTAGAGCTTCATTTTAATAGTGATAAACCTGAACTCTTTCTGTTTAACTTGAACAGACTTATTTGCAGTGTCAAAGAAATTGCTGTATTTGCTGCAACAAAAGTAACAATGTTGTGTTGTGTGTCAGATAAAATAGAGAGCAGCTACCAGAGTCAGATATACTTTTCAAATATTCACTGAGAAGCAAGATAGTTTAGCTTTTCCAGGGTTTAATCTTATCTAGCTGTATAACCTGGGACAAATGATACATTCTCTCTGTGTCCCATTTCTCTCATGTATAAAGTGAGAATAGTCATTAACACCTGCCTCCTGGAATTGTTATGCAGTACAGGAGTTTGTTCATTTGATTTCCATATCTTCTCTGTTATGGTGACATAAAGATAGAGCCCATTCTTTATTTGTCTTATATATCCAACCACTATGTGCTATGCAGGAAATGTATATAGTAAATATAGTTGAATGAAGATAAAAGTGAGATCTAATATGAAAAATACATAGCCCCTATTCTGTTTTGGAATAAAATAAAACTTTCACTTTAACGTTGTTGTAATTCATTGTAGTTTGTTTGATTTGCTTGAAAGTTTTTAATGTTTCAGAAATTTCAGTGGATAACTTGAATAGCTGTTACCTACTTAAGTACTTAGTATCTCACTTTATTTCTTTCCTTTTTTTGGTGTGGTATGGTGGAAACAGTGCCTCAGTGTGTTTGGAGAATCAATGTGGATATCCCTGAGGAAGCTAATCAGAATCTTTCATTCAGTGCCTCTGAGCGATGGTGGGAGCAGACGGATTTGACCAAATTAATCATATCAAATAATAAACTTCAGTCACTTACTGATGACCTCCGACTCCTTCCTGCACTGACTGTTCTTGATGTAAGTTGATTTATGAGTCTTTTGTTTGAAAAGACTCTGAAGCTAAGTTTGAGAAGCAAGAAAGCCCAACTGGTAGAGTGCAAGAAGAATAACAAATTACTGTGTTAGGCAAAGCATCATGGTTAAGAATGCAGAAGTGGAACCTCAGGCTTCCGGTTCCGACTGCAGCTTGATAGCTGTGTGATCTCGGGACAGTTACCTCTTTGTGCTTCAGTTTCCATATCTATAAATCGAGATTGTTAGTACTGCCTATCTTTGAATTAAATGTGTGAACGCATACAAACAGAATTAGAATTAATGTTTAACTGGTGGCTTCTGCTGCCTTTTTTAATTGCTATTATTTTATGATCATTATTATTCTAGACATTAAAGCAAGTACTTAAGGTTATTTTTATTATTTTGCTACTTATCTCCAATATGGACTTAAATTATTGGGCTTAAGTTTTTGTGGATTTATTCAGGGACTTTGTTTTTAGTCCCTAGTTGCTATGTCTTGTGGTAAAGTGAAACATGAGTAATTTGTTTTACAATCCACAGACTTCTATATCACAATCCACTGTTTTACTTAGGATCACCAAAAAATCTTCCAGTTTTTGTCTGAAAAAGTTGGATGTAGTCAGATTTCTAGAGAAGTTTTTATTTTCTTCATTTGTAAAGTGAATCAGTTGGTGTCGGTGTTCTCCTGAAGGTTCCTTGTACCTTGAAAACAATATGATTCTGTAAAAACATATAGAAAAAATCTTCCTCCTTATTTATTTTTTTGTAAATGTTGGCATAATCATACCAACAGGGGGCTATACATTCTAACCCTCTCATCTCTTATTTGAGATTGAAATTCCACTCAGTGAGGTGAAGTTTCCTTTTTTTTTTAACTGTAATATTTAAAATTAATGTCTTACCACTCATGATCTCTGAACAGCAGTGTGGTCAGTTTCAAACTCTTTTTCTCTTCTATACTCAGAACAAATTAGCAACAGTCCAACAGTACTATCGAATTAGAATAATTAGAGTATTGTCAGCGAATATTTTGCAGTAACAAAATTTATGGTTATTTATATAAGAGTAAGATATTGACTGTATCTTTTAATAACTTTCAGATACATGATAATCAGTTGACATCCCTTCCTTCTGCTATAAGAGAGTTAGAAAATCTTCAGAAACTTAATGTCAGGTATTATTTAAACTTATTTCAGTATTGCTTGCATAAAAGTATAAATCTAATATTCTTTAAAAAAATTTCTTACATGTAAAAAAATTTTTATATTATCTCAGAAAGTGATTAAATAGGATAAGAATTTAAAGCTTTAATTCTCTGATTATTTTATTTTTTGTTTTAGAATTGCCTACATGTTTTCTGGTTTTACAAATTTAAGACCAATTAAAAAAGGCTCTTTATAGTTTTTGTGAAATAATTTTTAGTGGTTATTTTCAAAATCTTTGTTGACATCTCAAGTTTTGTGTTACTTTAATAGTCTAAGATATATGTGTGTTAAACAGTAGGAAGAAATTTGAAACAATTTTTTTCATCAGTGAGGAAAATTTCACGTTTTTGATATTAGTAGTTTTAAACCTTTTTGAGGACTCAGATTCCATGGGTATGCCTCTGGTACTGTTTGATAGGTACATGGAAGGCCAGCTAGCTGAGACTCCAGATACCTCTGTTTGCCATTCAGTATGCATTCAGACTTTCAAGAAAAATTACTGCCTTATATGTTATATATACACTGTGGAAAAGGGATTAGGGATAATTTAATTTACGAGAAAAAATTAAAAGGTTCAATGTTCTTGCCTAGAGAATCCCAAGGACAGGGCAGCCTGGTGGGCTGCCGTCTATGGGGTCGCACAGAGTCGGACACGACTCAGGTGACTTAGCAGCAAGTGTTAAACATTGTTTGAAAAGCTGTGGCTTATAAAATAGGTGTGGTTATTGATCTGTCTAACATGGCATGATCAAGCCTCAGTTTTCTGAAGTTAACTAGTTTGAGGGAGAACAGTTCCTCAAATAACGGTGAAAAACTATTTGATGAAAAACTTAAAATTACCATAAATTAACAGAAATATCTGTACCCAAAATTGTTTAGGACTCTTAATAAAGATACTTAATGTTTAGTTGTACATCAGAGCCTCTTCCCATTGCAAGCCAAAGGCATAGATATGCCCTGCAAAAGAAGAGTGGGCAGGGTTGAGAGGAGGAGAGAGTATGCAGCAGCTGTGGGTGGCTTCAGCTTTAGCTTCTAGCACTTACGAGTATGAATGTTAGGATGGAGGGAATAGAACAAGAGAGGAAAAGAAGGAAATACATAGCAAAAATTACATTTTTGCCCAGCTAGATTCCTGTCAGATACGCAAAGATTACAATTACGTAACTGACAATGTCAACCAGTTTTTAGTGGTTTTTGATGGTTCATATTTTAGAAAACATTTTTTGGCATTTTTGTTCCAGCTAGTTTTATTATAATTTAAAGTTGTTATTATATGCTTATATTTCCCTTTTCCTGCCTGTTACTTGTGAAGAAACTGTATATGGCTAGACAATAAAGTAGAATTCCCAAGCAAGTAGTTGGCATGAATCTAAGAACAAGTTAAATCATCTCTTAATTATTAGGGAATGTATTATTCTAAGTGACTTGGGACATCTCCACCAATAAACTGGAATCTCTGCAGGACTGAACTGAAAATAATGATTCAGTACAAATAAGATTGGAGTTGCATATTACACATTCAACTGGATATGCTAGACCCTCAAATAGAAATAGCTCTTTTTGTTTTGAGTGCTAGAGTGAAGCCTAATCCCCATGTAAAATGTGACTTCATTGTAGTGTGTGTATACATCTTTGTCAAAATCTTAAAACTCTGATAGAGTGTGAAAATTTAGAGTCCAGTGTATTTTTTCACATGGCATGTAAAATGAAGTTGATTAAAAGGAACCAATCAAAATTTCACAAATTATATCTTTGCTTCAAAATCTTTATTTCTTTGAAACACTCAGTTTGATTATATTGCTGTCATTTTAATGGGTGTTTTTCTTTTAGGATGTAAAGTTTGATAAGTACTTAAAATTAGTAACTTTACTTGTCTTTTTTTTTAATGAGCCCAGGTAGTTGATTAGTAGAAATGTCTTGTTAAGGATTTATTTTGTTGTCACCAAATTATTCAGCATTTGTTTTATCAATCAACAGCCATAACAAGCTGAAAATACTCCCTGAAGAAATTACAAATCTAAGAAATCTGAAGGGCCTGTATCTCCAGCATAATGAACTCACTTGCATACCAGAGGGGTTTGAACAACTTTCCAACTTAGAAGATTTAGTAAGTTTTGATTCTGCAATATTTGTATAATTTGGGGCTGGAGGGATTTTTCATTTGGCTGAGAAATTGGATATATGATACCAATCATGAGTGCATAGGTGCCTGTTTGTATGACTGGATTATCAGAACTATTATAATTAGATTGCTAAATTAATAATTGCAATTTTATTTTCCTATGTTTTTCTTCTTTTTTCCTATGTTTTTCTTATAATAGAAATTACCTTAGATTTTAATTTCAGAGTAGAGTTTAAGAAAGGGCCTTATGATGATGACTTTGCTATTCAGAGGCTTTTATGATTTATCAAAATAGAGGAAAGGGTTTTTTAGCATATAGTTACCCCCCTTTTAATATATATTTTTGGCTGCATGGGGTCTTTGTTGCAGCATATAGGCTTTCTCTAGTTGCAGTGCATGAGGGCTACTCTCTAGTTGCGGTGCTTGGGCTTCTAATGGAGGTAGCTTTTCTTGTTGTAGACTCCCATGACCTCCTCTTAAGCCTTTATGGTCCTTCTGTTCCCTGAGTGTCCAGATAATACCTTCAGGGCCTGCCTTTTCTTCCCTGTTTCCAAAGTGGCCACATTTCTTGGTAAAATTTTCATTGCATCTGTTTCACATCTTAAATAGAGATAACCATGAAGCAGTACAAATATTATTTTAGTCATATTATTAAGAATAATACAGACAATAGGCACTTTACATATAGCTAAGTGGTTTCATCCTGTTACCGATTTTTAAAAAAGTAACATTCAAAGTCATACAACTGATTAAGGAATTCAGGATTTTAAGATCAGACAATTGGATTTCAAAGTGTATACACCCTTCCCTCCCAAATTGCAGGAGGAGCAAGTCTCTACTATAAGCTATCCTATCTGAAAGACTTTAGCTTTATTAGATCAGATGTTCCAATATAAATCTCTACTCAAAGTAGTTATTTCATAGTACATTCTTGTTCTGTTCACTATTACATGTTTTGAAAAACTCATTAGTGTTATGTTAGCCTTGAAGTTTATTTTTATAGAAGGACAAATTACTTCTTTTACTTCTTTTTTCTTTTTATTTTTTTTACTTTTTTTAAATTTTATTTTTACTTTTTATTTTTTTATTTTATTTTTACTACTTATTTCTTTCTTGATATTTTCCCCTATCTGCTCTAGTAGTTGAAATCAAAATTATGCTCTCCTCAACCATTTCTTTAGTATCTCTTTGTTTTTCAATCTGATCAGATTGGAAATAAATTTTGAAAAGTAAAAGGAAGATGAAATGAATGGGAAGGAAGGGACCCATCAGATTTTCTTATAAAATTTAGTGGTAAAAGATAACAATTGATTAAAAAAGAATCTAGTAAAAGGCTTAATAGAAACCTTATAAACTTTTGTTCTGGGTTCCTAGATATTCATTTTCTTAATAAAAGAATACTTCAGTTAAGAACTGTTATCTTAAGGACTAATTATCAGATAAATCATAAATGTGAGCAACAATAAATTAAAGCATTAAAAGTGTAAGATATGTAATAATTGAAGCTAACAATATTTCTTTTTTTTTAATTTAGAAATTAATTCTGTTTAACCCACAAGCTTTATATAGCTACAGTTTAAAACAAAAACAGTGAAAATAAGACACTGTTTCAAATTCTGGGCCCTTCCAATTTTCCAAATACAAGAGCTCTGAAAGTTGTATATACCAGCTGAAACAAGACAAAATTATGAATGGAATCATGACATTTCATGAAGCAAAATTTTACATAACTGAAGGAGCCTTCCTGGGACTAGTTAATTGCCTTTACCAAAAAAAAAAAGGGAGGGGGGGGGGGAGTATGGAATTCCAGTGTTCTAAATCAACTTGTTACACATCAATATAAACCCACAGTGTCCTGGCAAACAACATGCTTTCATTTTCTGACTCATCCTAGAACTCAAATCCGAATTCATTTCAGCAGAGACTCCATAGGCAACAGGAAAGATTGTAGCATTAAAATATTCATTTATTCTTTCGTGGTAGCTCAGCGGTGGTCTTATTTCTGGGCAAGAATTTAAGCTAGTAATATTTCTTAAAGGTACATAGAACTGCTTAGCACAGTGCTAAATAAATATTTATTGCAGAAATATGTCACATAAATAATGATTCATTCATATGCACTGTACTTATTTTGTATCCAATTTAATCATTAACTGCAATAGTTTAATATTTAACTATTAGTGATTCTGTTACTTTAAGTTCTTTAAAATTTCTTAAGAATTTATGAATTAATCTTTATCAGAAACTTTTTATTTTTAGCTTTTGATATTAGAATAATTTTAGATTTATAGTACACAGAGTGTCTGTATACCCTTCACCCATCATAATGGGTGAACATTTTACGTAACCATGGGATATTTGTAGAAACTAAGAAATTGACTTTGGTACGATAATTGCTGACTACACTATGATTGTATAATATTTTCCCAGTGTTTTCACTAATGTCCTTTTCTTTTTGTTCCAGGATCCAATCCAGAATACTACATTGCATTTAGTGTCAGTAAATTCTGATATCACAAAATACTTATTAGTAATCTGTTGATTCTTAGACCTTAGAGTATTTGAGTTGTAGAGTATTATGTTGTATGTTGTAGATTATGTGTTGTTATTATAATAACAGTATGTTTTAAAAATATGCTGATGTATAATAGCATTTTTCCTTTTTCTATTTTCTTGATTTATTTAGAGTTATAGTTATTTAATGTTAGACTAAATCATAGTCTTCAGAGAACAGTTCCTTTAAGTCATTTTTTTCTTATTCACTGTTGCCCTACCTAATAGTTCAGTGATAGCTGGTGGAATACTTACGTTTAATTTGAATGTCATAAGAATACCTGATACATAGCATTGTCTTTTAAAGGAGTCGCAAAAAATTCTCATAACTAGAGAAAAGCAAAGACTTATAATTAGGTAGGGTGAATGAGTGAAAACTAAACAGTAGACTTTTCTACTTAGTTAAAGCAGACTTACTATGGTAAGCAGAAGAACCAAGAGGAAATATTTTTTCCTCCCAAATGAAAATGGCCATATTTTTCAGCCTTATTTGTTTTCTTTCAAGCATTTTTCTTTTTGCAAAGGTGTTTTTCTTTACATATTACAGTTTAACTGATGTATCGTTAAACATTGTTAACATATCGTTACAATGTATCATTGTACATTTTGCCTGATGTATCGTAGATACTCAGCAAATATTGGATGAATAAATGGATTTTTAGAAACACAGTGCAAGATACAGCATGACATAGTACTAACAGAAATGTTTCTGTAAAATATTTTTGAAATAAATTCATTTTAATTTCTCTCTATTACATTATTAGACATGTAATAGGTTCACAGAAAATATTGATGCAATGAATGATGTTCTGTGAAATTGTCAGTGAATGAGACTTAGAAAGTGTATCTATTCTAAATAGTTTTTAAAATGTTGCAATGCCCTTAAAATTCTGAACACCTCCCTTAGGGATCCTTCATTTATTTTTTTATCTACTTGTTCATTCATTCATTTTGTCTTCTTCTTTTTAAAGGATCTTTCAAATAATCGTCTTACAACTGTTCCTGCTAGTTTTTCTTTTCTATCCAGCTTGGTGCGTCTCAATCTTTCCAGTAATCAACTGAAGAGTTTGCCAGCAGAGCTAAGTGGAATGAAAAGTAAATCTTCTCTGTTTAAAAAATTGAATAAATTTGAAGTTTGTTTAACTTTTAAAAACTAAATTTTTATGTAGTTACAGACAAGTAAAACAATAGATTTTATTGTGGTAAATGCAAACAATAACAACTAGTCAGATTTTCTCCAGGGCATTATTGTCTAGCAACTTCATTAAGATTTAACACCAAAACAGTTCAGTTCAGTCACTCAGTCGTATCCGACTCTTTGTGATCCCATGGACTGCAGCACACCAGGCTTCCCTGTCCATCACCAAGTCCCGGAGCTTGCTCAAACTCACGTCCATTGAGTCAGTGATGCCACCCAACCATCCCATCCCATCCTATGCTATCCATACTACCAAACAGTAGTTTAACACATCAAAAGATAAAAAGAAAATAAGATTTTTAAATTGTGGGAAAATTATATACCTGAGAAATTGATTAAGGTTTTGAGCATGCTGTCTCTTCTTTCTCATATACAGTATTCACTGAGAGGTCCTGTCCCTCTCCTAGGTGATTCCACCTATGATAGGTTGTGTTATATCTGTATCCTCCTTGAGGTCTGTAAGTAATAACGGCAAGGGATAGTCTCAGTCAGTTCAGTAGTCCAGTCATGTCCGACTCGGTGACCCATGAACTGCAAAACACCAGGCCTCCCTGTCCATTACCAGCTTCCGGAGTCAACCCAAACCCATCTCCATTGAGTCGGTGATGCCATCCAACCATCTCATCCTCTGTCATCCCCTTCTCCTCCTGCCCTCAATCTTTGCCAGCATCAGGGTGTTTTCCAATGAGTCAGCTCTTCTCATCAGGTGGCCAAAGTATTAGAGTTTCAGCTTCAACATCAGTCCTTCCAGTGAACACCCAAGACTGATGGACTGGTTGGATCTCCTTGCAGTCGCAGAGACACTCAAGAGTCTTCTCCAATACCACAGTTCAAAAGCATCAATTCTTCTGCACTCAGCTTTCTTTATAGTCCAACTCTCACATCTGTACATGACCACTGGAAAAACCACTGCCTTGACTAGATGGACTTTTGTTGGCAAAGTAATGTCTCTGCTTTTTAATATGCTATCTAGGTTGGTCATAATTTTCCTTCCAAGGAGTAAGCATCTTTTAATTTTATGGCTGCAATCACCATCTTCAGTGATTTTGGAGCTCCCAAAAATAAAGGCAGCCACTGTTTCTACTGTTTCCCCATCAATTTGCCATGAAGTGATGGGACCATGGGATCATGGGATTCCATGATCTTAGTTTTATGAATGTTGAGCTTTCAGCCAACTTTTTCACTCTCCTCTTTCACTTTCATCAAGAGGCTTTTTAGCTCCTCTTCACTTTCTGCCATAAGGGTGGTGTCATCTGCATATCTGAGGTTATTGATATTTCTCCCAGCAATCTTGATTCCATCTTGTGCTTCCTCCAGCCCAGCATTTCTTGTGATATACTCTGCACATAAGTTAAATAAGCAGGGTGACAATATACAGCCTTGACGTACTCCTTTTCCTATTTGGAACCAGTCTGTTGGTCCATGTCCAGTTCTAACTCTTGCTTCCTGACCTGCATGTAGATTTCCCAGGAGGCAGGTCAGGTGCTCTGGTATTCCCATCTCTTGAAGAATTTCTACAGTTTATTGTGATCCACATAGTCAAAGGCTTTGGCATAGTCAATAAAGCAGTAGATATTTTTCTGGAACTCTCTTGCTTTTTTGATGATCCACCGGATGTTGGCAATTTGATCTCTGGTTCCTCTGCCTTTTCTAAAGGCAGCTTGAACATCTGGAAGCTCACAGTTCACATATTACTGAAGCCTGGCTTGGAGAATTTTGAGCATTACTTTACTAATGTGGAAGATAAGTGCAATTGTGCAGTAGTTTGAGCATTTTTTGGCATTGCCTTTCTTAGGGATTGGAATGAAAACTGACCTTTTCCAGTCCTGTGGCCACTGCTGAATTTTCCAAATTTGCTGGCATATTGAGTGCAGCACTTTCACAGTATCATCTTCCAGGTTTTGAAATAGCTCAACTGGAATTCCATCACCTCCACTAGCTTTGTTCGTAGTGATGCTTTCTGAGGCCCACTTGACTTCACATTCCAGGATGTCTGGCTCTAGCTTAGTGATCACACCATCATGATTATCTTGGTTGTAAAGATCTTTTTGTACAGTTCCTCTGTGTATTCTTGCCACCTCTTCTTAATATCCTCTGCTTCCGTTAGGTCCCTACCATTTCTGTCCTTTGTTGAGCCAATCTTTGCATAAAATGTTCCCTTGGTATCTCTCATTTTCTTGAAGAGATTTCTACTCTGTCTCGTTCTATTATTTTCCTCTGTTTCACTGCATTGATCTCTGAGGAAGCCTTTCTAATCTCTCCTTGCTATTCTTTGGACCTCTGCATTCAAGTGGGTATATCTTTCCTTTTCCCCTTTGCTTTTCACTTCCCTTCTTTTCACAGCTATTTGTAAGGCCTCTTCATTTTGCATTTCTTTTTCTTGGGGATGGTCTTAATTCCTGTCTCCTGCACATGTTGTGAACCTCCATCCATAGTTCATCAGGCACTTTATCAGATCTAGTCCCTTAAATCTATTTCTCACTTCCACTGTATAGTCATAAGGGATTTGATTTAGGTCATACCTGAATGGTCTAGTGGTTTTCTCCACTTTCTTCAATTTCAGTCTGAATTTGGCAATAAGGAGTTTATGATCTGAACCACAGTCAGCTCCTGGTCTTGTTTTTGCTGACTGTATAGAGCTTCTCCATCTTTGGATGCAAAGAATATAATCAGTCTGATTTTAGTGTCGACCACCTGATGATGTCCATGTGTGGAGTCTTCTCTTGTGTTTTTGGAGGAGGGTGTTTGCTATGACCAATGCGTTCTCTTGGAAGAACTCTATTACCCTTTGCCCTGCTTCATTCTGTACTCCAAGGTCAAATTTGCCTGTTATTCCAGGTGTTTCTTTTCCTACTACTTTTGCATTCGAGTACCCTAAAATGAAAAGGACATCTTTTTTGGGTGTTAGTTCTAGAAGTTCTTATAGGTCTTCATAGAACTGTTCAGCTTCAGCATCTTCAGCATTACTGGTTGGGGCATAGACTTGGATTACTGTGATACTGAGTGATTGCCTTGGAAACGAACAGATATCATTCTGTCGTTTTTGAGATTACATCCAAGTACTGCATTTTGGACTCTTTGTTGACTATGATCACTACTCCATATTTTCTATGGGATTCCTGCCCACAGTAGTAGATATAATGGTCATCTGAGTTAAATTCACCCATTCCAGTCCATCTTAGTTCGCTCATTCCTAGAATGTTGATGTTCACTCTTGCCATCTATTTGACTGCTTCCAATTTGCCTTGATTCATGGACCTAACATTCCGGGTTCCTATGCAATATTGCTCTTTACAGCATTGAACCTTGCTTCTATCACCAGTCCCATCCACAACTGGGTGTTGTTTTTGCTTTGGTTCCATCCCTTCATTCTTTCTGGAGTTATTTCTCTACTGATCTCTAGTAGCATATTGAGCACCTACTGACCTGGGGAGTTCATCTTTCAGTGTCCTATCTTTTTGCTTTTTCATACTGTTCTTGGGGTTCTCAAGGCAAGAATACTGAAGTGATTTGCCATTCCCTTCTCCAGTGGACCACATTCTGTAAGACCTCTCCACCGTGACCCAGCTGTCTTGGGTGGCCCCACACGGCATGGCTTAGTTTCATTGAGTTAGACAAGGCTGTGGCCCGCCTGTGTGATCAGATTGGCTAGTTGTCTGTGATTGTGGTTTCAGTCTGTCTGCCCTCTGTCAGCGCCTACTGTCTTAGTTGGTTTTCTCTTACCTTGGATGTGGGGCATCTCTTCATGGCGCTCTAGCAAAGCACAGCTGCTGCTCCTTACCTTGGACCATGGGTAGTCTAGTCAAGAGATAGTTTAGTTTTGCTCAAATTGTTAATCGTTTTTAAAAGCAGGTTAAATTTAGTGTTTCTATTTTATTAAAGTTCACCATTGAATCAGTACATTTGAAGTATTGTAGAACTAATATGTAGGATGAAAAAAATAGAAGCTACATTTCAGTAATTTAAATAAGTATACTTGTTCATGTTAGAATTCTTGAGTCCAAAATCAATCAACTCTTTTTCACCTAAAGTCAAACTTTTATTATTTCTTAGTTGATGATCACTATGTGTCAACTGTAGACTGTTTACCTTATCTACATTTTTTGCTAATTATATGTGAGCGCTTTTTTTTTTTTTAAACCTCCCTTTTTTGGAGAAAATCATAGATGTGATTTCCAGCACTTTGTTAGAGATCATTTAGAGGTGAGTTTGTAAAATTGTGCTGTTAGACATTTTTAAAAAATACTGTATAATTGACTAACAATGTTATTAGTTTCAAGTGTGCAAAAATAAAACAGTGATATTTTTATACATTACAAATGATCACTGCTGTTTTACGATAGGTTAATGGTTTTTTGGGCTTTTGATTTGGTGCTAGTGGTAAAGAATCCACCTACCAGTGCAGAAGTTGCAAGAGATGTGCATTTAATCTCTGGATCAGAAAGATCCCCTAGAGTAGGAAACAGCAGACTACTCCAGTATTCTTGCCTAGAAAATTCCATGGACAGAGCAGTCTGGCGGGCTACAGTCAGTGACGCTACAAAGAGCTAGACACGATTGAGCGACTGAGCACAGCACAATGGTTATTTGTCATTTATTACAGGAATGCATGAATTAAATGCCATAAATTGAATTGACATTTTAGGGGAGCCTTTACTTGTGATACCAGTAGTTAACTCTGCTTGTTTTTGTCATTTTTCAGTAAAGGTTTTAGAAATAGAGTTGAACAGAAAATACAATACCTGGAATGAGTATGCCAGAAGCATGTGTTTGTTTTTTTTTTTTAATTGAGTAGAAATATTGAGAGATAAGAATAGATATTGAAATCAATAGAAAAATGCTTTAAATTTATAGAAGGTTTTCTAATATACTATATAGTTAGTCTCAGGTATTTTATGTGCTTTAGCCATTACAAAGATACTTTTAAGCTATCACCAGTAGGAAATTTAGCTGTTTTTACCACTATTCACAACCGAGATTCTACAATTTCTAACATTTGTATGGTTCTTCATAATTTAAAATGCTTTAAAATATATTATTTTGCCATCACAATAGTTAATGGGGATGCATATTATTTACATTTTAAAAATTCAAGAGCCTAGGTTTAGAAATTATACAGCAAATTGTAAAGCCAGGGTTTTCATCTTCTTACTTCATCCCTCTTGCTTTTGCTGCTACATGCTGCTTGTATTCTCAACCAGTGCTCTTAAATGCAAAAACTTGTGAAAACTATTTTCTAGATGTAAAACAAACTTCTTTATAGAATTTAGTGGATTTAGGGTGGGTTGGATCATGACATTTTCCTCAGTGCTGTAGCCAAATGATACGTAAATTATCCTATTATAAATTGAAGTACTATTAAATTTGTTTTGAAAAGCTGTTAGTTTCTGTAAACACTGAAAGTAGTCTAAATATATCAGTTCAGTCTTGAGTTATGTTAAAATTGATAAGCTCGAAGTACATGAAAAATAGTTGTAAAAAATATATTACCTATTCAAACTATAGGGTTGAGAATAGTGGAAAATATAAGTGGAAGAGGGCTTCCCTGGTGGCTCAGTGGTAGTGCATCCACCTAATAGTGTAGAAGGTGTGGGTTCGATCCCCAGGTTGGGAAGATCCCCCTGGAGAAGGAAATGGCTACCACTGCAGTGTTCTTGCCTGGGAAATCCCATGGACAGGGGAGCCTGGTGGACTGCAGTCAGTCCATGGGGTCATAAAAGAGTCGGACACAACTTAGTGACTAAATCAACAATAGCAGCAGTAAGTGGAGCATCTGCAATATGGATTAGGAAGAAATTGCTTATTAAAGTCTTAAGAAAAGAAGACCTTTACTTTTCTTCTGTTTTTGTTTTCCATTCTGCCTTTTATGAAATATTCAGGAGGTAAGAGAGATGCTGCAAGTGAGAACATTCTTATCAAGAGTGTGAGCTAAGCTGTTAGAAAAAGCCTGTAACTTAAAATTCGAAAAAGGAAGGAAAGAAGACAGGGAGAGAGACACTGTGAGTGGTTGAAAGAGTAAAAGAGAATACATAGAAATCCATGGGTTTTTGACAGAACTGAGGTGAAGCTACTACTGGACAGAGTTACTTGACATTCATTCATATGAGTAGTATGCATGTATATTCATGTCTTTAATAATTTAATCTTTTCTTTAAAGATGTATGATACTGAGGTAAATAATGTCATAGTTATAGTTTATATATTTTAGAGTATCATTTATATACTTTAGAGTACTTTAAGGGAGTACTAGAGTATTTTGTTTTTTAAGTCTTTGCAAAGATGACCTGGACTGTTATTAAACATTGACTTTAGTATCATTGTTTTTCTTTAATTGTAACTAAATGTAAAAATGTTTTAGTTTACATTTATGTAATTCAGTGGTATTGTAGGATTCTTGATTATTACAGCAGTGTAGAAAATCACAGTTTTGTGAGTCCTCATGATTACATGAACATTCTTTGAACATATATAGAATTGTAAACCAATATTTTTCTCTATTAAAGTATCTTTATGTTTCACTAAATATATATTACAGGATTAAAGCATTTGGATTGTAATTCAAATCTCTTGGAAACTATTCCTCCTGAATTGGCCAGCATGGAATCACTAGAATTGCTATATTTGCGAAGGAATAAATTACGTTTTCTACCAGAATTTCCTTCTTGTAAACTATTAAAGGTACTATTTAGTTGTTTATTAAAGATACATTTTCTGAAAGTTGATCATGAAAATGAAAATATAAACTTATTTTACATTGAGACTATGTATTAGTTATGTGTTTTTTTCTTATAATTTTATCTTTCAGAATTTTATTATGATTGAATATATTAATGGTATTGTTAATAACAGAATTTTTTTAAAAAGAAATAATCGGTTTTAAAAATAAGAATTTGCCCATTTCATCTGGAGGGTAATTGATAACTTGAGAATTAGTATTAGGTTGGTGCAAAAGTAATTGTGGTTTTGCATTGTTGAACTTTGTCAATTGGTATTGGAATATATTTTTTAAATAAATGGTTATGTTATATATCAACTTCCCTGGTGGCTCAGATGGTAAAGCATCTGCCTACAATGCAGGAGACCTGGGTTCGATCTCTGAGTTGGGAAGATCTCCTGGAGAAGGAAATGACAACCCACTCCAGTATTCTTGCCTGGAAAATCCCACGGATGAAGGAACCTGGTAGGCTACAGTCCATGGGGTCACAAAGAATCAGACACGACTGAGCGACTTACCTTATGTTATATATTATTTTAATGTACATTTCTTATATTTTTGCTAATGACATTGCTTGCTGTTTATTTTATAATTATTTTAGACTGTAGAAATGATGTTAGACAAACAGCAAATTTAAGCAATTTTTTTGAGTTTAGAATGGGTCAGAAAGCAGCGGAAACAACTCACTACATCAATATCAGCAATGCATTTGGCCCAGGAACTGCTACCGAACGTACAGCGCAGTGGTGGTTCAAGAAGTTTTGCCAAAGAGATGAGGGCCTTGAAGATGCGGAGCATAGTGGCCAGCCATCAGAAGGTGACAGCCAATTGAGGGTGTCATTAAAGCTGATCATCTTAAAACTACATGAGAGGTTGTTGAAGAACTCATTGTTGACCATTCATTCTACAGTTGTTTGGCATTTGAAGAAAATTGAAAAAGTGAAAAAGTTCAGTAAGTGGGTGCCTTGTGAGCTGACTAAAAATCAAAAATATCATCTTTTTGAAGTGTCTTCTCTTATTCTCTGCAACAATGAATCATTTCTTGATCAGATTGTGACTTGACCAAAAGTGTATTCTATACGACAACCAGCAATGACCAGCTCAGGGTTTGGACCGAGAAGAAGCTCCAGGGCACTTCCAAACCCAGACTTGCACCACAAAAGGTCATGGTCACTGTCTGGTGGTCTGTTGCCTGTCTGATCTACAACAGTTTTCTGAATCCCAGCCAAACCATTACACCTGAGAAGTATGCTCAACAGATCGATTAGGTGCACTGAAAACGGCAGCATCTGCAGTTGGCATTGGTCAACAGAAAGGGCCCAGTTCCCCATGACAGCACCTGAATGCACGTCATATAACCAACACTTCAGAAGTTGAATGAATTGAGCTATGAAGTTTTGTGTTATTTGCCATATTCACCTGACCTCTTGGCAACCAACTACCACTTCTTCAAGCATCTTGAAAATTTTTTGCAGGGAAAGTGCTTCCATAACCAGCAGGATGCAGAAAATGCTTTCCAAGAGTTCATCAAATCCTGAAGCACAGATTTTTATTCTATAGAAATAAACTTACTTTTTTCATTGGCAAAAATGTGTTGATTGTAATGGTCCTATTTTGGTTAATAAAGATATGTTTGAGCCTGGTTATGAGCTGGACACAACTAAGCAACTGAACAACAGCAAAATAATGATTTAAAATTCACAATCCGAAACCTCAGTTAGTTTTGTACCTACTTAATAGATGATGAAGCTAACAAAGTAAATTGGGACCATAGTGTAGGAAGCTTGGAATACCAGGAAGAAATATGTGTCTAATTCTTTAAGTTGCCAATTCTTATTTATCTCATCATAAGATCTGTTTAAAATTATTTACTTTTTTGGCATTAAGTATATGCATTAACAGTGTATTTAAATTTACCATACTTTGCTTTCCCTTATGTATACTTCTATGCATTAAGTTTCTTTAAACAAAATGGTGACAATGATATAAATAACTGAAAAAGTTATTTAATAAGATTAATTATCTGATAATCTTAGATTCTGCTAATGGGAAATCAGTATGTATTATAACAATATATTATTATAAATCATGAATACAAATTTTGAGTAACATTTATTATAATATAAATAACTTTTTAAACATATACTGATTTGTTTTAAAACTTTAGTTTTTCATCAGTATAGCTCTTGGATTTGTATTTTTGATCTATAAATGTAACTACTAAATCATTTCTCTACCTTAGTTTTTTAAACTTTGAACTTGCTGCTGGATTAAGCCTTTAATTATTTTTAAATTACTAGGAAATTCTTGAAAATTTTATTTTTGCTATTTTTCTATAACTGTAAAATAGCTTAAATATAATTAAAAATTTAAGCAACTTAGTTAGAAAATTGTTTTTTCCATGTGTTTTTCAGTGATTTGAAATTAAGATTTCAGTTTTACTTTCACTATCTAGTATAAAATTGAATACAAAAATACACATGATTGATGTTTGGTTTTGTAGGAATTACATGTAGGAGAAAACCAGATTGAAAAGTTAGGAGCAGAACATCTTAAGCATCTGAATTCTATCCTTGTGCTAGACCTGCGGATAACAAGTTAAAATCTGTTCCAGATGAAATTACACTCCTGCAGTCTTTGGAAAGACTTGATCTAAGCAACAATGATATTAGTAGGTAAGTTTAAGAAGGAATGATATGAAATCATGTCTGTATTTGATTAAAATTCATAGGTTAAAACATGCAGAGATCTTTTTATAAGTTGAATTCAATAAATGTTTATTTAGCAGGTGAAGTGTGCAGACCTACAAAGGTAATTAGATTTTGTTCTTGGCAGCAAGCTTAATATAGTAATGGAATCAGTTGTATTTGCAAGTGACTCCTGCGGAGCTCAGTTGGTAAAGCATCTGCCTGCAATGCGGGAGACCTGGGTTCAATTCCTGGCTCTGGATATCCTCCTGGAGAAGGTAATGGCAACCCACTCCAGGATTCTTGTGTGGAGAATCCCATGGACAGAGGAGCCTGGACGGGCTACAGTACATAGGATTGTAAGAGTCAGACATGACTTAGTGCTATTTTTCTTTCTTTTCTTTCTAAACCACTAGAACATGAACTCGAGGATGGGTAGGTTTTTATCTCTTATTTTCACTGCTCTAACTGCTATGTCAGTGCCTGGGTTCATGGAAGCTGCTTGATAAATATTTGTTGAATTTGTTAAATGACTATAAAACCATGGGAAAGATATGAAGTACTTTGGGGGAAAGATATGAAATACTTAAAGATGATACAGGGATCACAATTTATTGAGAAAAGTCAGGGTAGACTTTGTGTAAGAAGTAAAATTTTTAGATGATGTTGTAGAACTGAGACCAGAGTGAAGCAGGTTAATTACCTAGAGCACAGAATTTAAAAATGTACTCACTGGGGTATGCCTCACTCTAGTTGAGACTCATCTTTCAAGGATGACTACAGTTTTCAAGTTCATATGTACCGTGGTCAGAATGACTTGGCAGGTGGAAACTGTACAAACAAATCTCTGAAAGTTTAGAAAATAAATTAAAGGTACATTTTCAGAGGACAGTGAGGAATCAGGTTTAGTAGGGTACAGGTACTGAGGTATTTAGATTTTGAAAGATAAACTGAGGCCATGTGAAAGAGGTCCTTGAAATCCCTATGAAGAGTCAGTTTTCATTAGTAAGAGATGGGGAGATTAAAAGCAAAATTAACTTGATTGTAAGCTTGTAAGTTGATAATAGTGGGTTGAATGCTTTGGATAGGAGAGGGTTTATAGATTGGAATTCTAAAAAATTTCTATTAGATTAATGTAGTAATAATTAACTTGAAAAGGCACACTTGCTATGTCCAGTTTACTGTGTTGACAGCTTTTTAGATATATAATAAGGACCTAAACTAGTGACAATGAGAATGGAAAGACAAGGAAAGATGAGAGAGGTGTGATGAGTTAGATTGAGTAGTATTTAGCAATTGATTGTGTTGGAGAGGCAGAGGAAGAGGATAGTGAGCAAAGACTCATAAAAGCTTATAATACCATACTATTTAGAGATGGAATTACTTCAAAGATATATAAAAATAAAACTCAGACTTACTTAGGGTTGTAAACCAGCTAGATGTCTGCAGTTTTGTATTTTGATGTCAGAAACCTGTTTTGTTATGAACAGGGAAAAGGTTAAGCAAGGTAGACTTTCTTCTTGGTTTATATTTCAGTAACTACTTTAAAAAGTCAGAATTGTTTTCACAATGTACATATGGCATATGGTACATCTTGACCATCAATTTGAATACTTGGACAGTGACCATTGTTTTCAATCACTTCCATGTATGACATAATTAATAAGTGAACGGATATTCCTAAAAGTACTTATAACTAATGAATGAAAGAATTGCTTGCCTCATAAATACTGACATGTACGTTTTTCCCCATGTTAGTCACTCAGTTGTGTCTGACTCTCTGTAGCCCACCAGTCTCCTCTGTCCATGGAATTATGGAATTTTTCAGGCAAGGAATACTGGAGTGGGTTGCCATTTCCTTCTCCAGATCTTCCTGACCGAGGGGGTCGAACCCACATTGCCTGTGTCTTTTGCATTGTTGGCGGATTCTTTACCATCCGAGCCACCAGGGAGTTACCTTTCTCCCCATAGCAGTTTTATTATAGCTGCTGCTGCTGCTGCTGCTGCTAAGTCGCTTCAGTCGTGTCTGACTCTGTGACCCCATAGACGGCAGCCCACCAGGCTCCCCCGTCCCTGGGATTCTCTAGGCAAGAATACTGGAGTGGGTTGCCATTATGGCTACTAGTAATATGTAAAAACAGTAGAAAGGAAATATTTAAAAGAAAAATGATGAAAAATACTATTTAATCAGTACAAATATTTCTGATATGTATATTTCTCTTTCTCCAGAGCTCTGGATAGAAAGTGTGTATGTATCACAGGGCCTAGAATATAATGAAGCTAGTAAATATTTTCTTTACTTTCCTCATACTTCTAGACATTACTACTACTACTACTAAGTCGCTTCAGTTGTGTCTGACTCTGTGCGACCCCATAGACTGCAGCCCACCAGGCTCCCCCATCCCTGGAATTCTCCAGGCAAGAACACTGGAGTGGGTTGTCATTTGCTTCTCCAATGCCTGAAAGTGAAAAGTGAAAGTGAAATTGCTCAGTCGTGTCCAACCCTCAACGACCCCATGGACTGCAGCCTTCCAGGCTCCTCCGTCCATGGGATTTTCCAGGCAAGAGTACTGGAGTAGGGTGCCATTGCCTTCTCCATCCTAGACATCAAGACCATTCTTTTCATTTCATACTCCTCCAGAATCTCCTTTAACAAAAATTGATTCCTTACAATGCTACCAGAGTAGTTTTTATAAAATACAAGTTCTTAGCTTTTTCTTCAACTAAAAAATGATGGTTCTCCATTGTTACAGCACTGTTCCTAAATATGGCTATGTATTAGAACCACAAGAAAAGCTTAAGAAGAAAAATGCAGATACAGAGGCAGTAGTAAATCAGAATCTTAACAGTGGGACCTTAGGATTGCCTTGGTTTTGTTTTTTAAAGTTCCTGAGAGATTGTGATACATCTGGTTTTCTAACCAACAATTAGGAATCACTGTCTTGCAAAATAAAAGTCCAGGATTTTTAGCATAATAGTCAAGTACATCTCACAGTCAGACTTCATCATTCTCTTTTTTCATCTTTCAGTCCCACAAGTATCTTATGACTACACTGAACTGTAAATATGCTGACTTTTTCTTTCTTCATTTTCTTTACCGAAGGAAGCCCTTTTCCTGCTTGACTCCCTAATGGAATTCTGTTCTTTTTAGGTGCAAATCCAGACTTTGCTACTTCCTTCTCCCTTTAGTCCTTTTTCTAATTTCTACTTCCCTAGTCTGAAAGCAGCTTTCCTTATTTAGCATTTATGTAATTATATGTATATATAAAATAGACAATTTGATGATTTTTGATAACTATATGTATTGGTGTAATTCACTGTCACAGTAATGAACATTTCTGTTTTCCTAAAGTCTCTTCATACCCTTTGCAGTCAATCCACTTTTCATACACCCAACCCCTAGCAACCACTGATGAGCTCTGTCACTGTAGTTTTCTTAAGTATCATGCGAATGAAATCACAGCATATAGTTTTTGTGCTTTCTTTCATGTAGTATAACGCTTCTGTGATTCATTAGTGTGATTTTTGTCTTAGTAATTTCTTCATTTTTATTGCCAAGTGTTATTCCATTATACAGATATGCCACAATTTCTTCATCTCTTCAGTAGTTAGTTGATGGGTGTTTGGATTGCTCTCAGTTTTCTGACTGTTGTGAATATTGATGTAAGTCTCTACTGGACATAATTTTCATTTTTCCTGAGTAAATATGTAGGAGTGGGATTGCTTAGTTGTACGGTAAATGTATGTTTGAAAAAACTCCCACTTGCCAAAGTGGCTGTGCTATTTTACATGCTCACCAGCAACATATGATAATTCCTGTATTTTGGTTAGCCATATATGTCTCCTTTTCTTTTGTTCATCTGAAAAGTTTTTAAGGGAAAGGACCTTGATATCCCTACAACAATTTCTAGTATATTATAGATGCTTAATAAATTTTGAGATTTAATGTTTATGTATATCAACAGGTTTTATCTTGTGTACCAAAAAAAAAAAAGACTTTCCTTTTTGAATGAAATCTGAAGTATATGATTACAAATTATTCTTTATGATTTTTTTTCATTTAGGAGTTTTTTTATATGCTAACATTTACTTATTAACACTGTCTCAGTTCATTTCAGTTGCTCAGTCATGTCCAACTCTTTGCGACGTCGTGGACTGCATCATGCCAGGCCTTCCTGTCCATCACCAACTCCCAGAGTTTACTCAGACTCATATCCGTAGAGTCGGTGATGCCATCCAGCCATCTCATCCTCTGTCATCCCCTTCTCCTCCTGCCTTCAATCTTTCCCAGCATCAGAGTCTTTTCTAATCAGTCAATGCTTCATATCAGGTTGTCAGAGTATTGAAGTTTCAGCTTCAACATCAATCCTTCCAATGAACACTCAGGACTGATATCCTTTAGGATGACTGGTTGGATTTCCTTGCTGTCCAAGGGACTCTCAAGAGTCTTCTCCAACATCACAGTTCAAAAGCATCAATTCTTCAGCTTTCAGCTTTCTTTATAGTCCAAATCTCACATCCATATGACTACTGGAAAAACCATAGCTTTGACTAGATGGACCTTTGTTGGCAAACTAATGTCTCTGCTTTTTAAAATGCTGTCTAGGTTGGTCATAACTTTCCTTTCAAAGAGCAACCGTCTTCTAATTTCTTGGCTACAGTCACCATCTGCAGTGATTTTATAGCCCCTAAAAATGAAATCTGTCACTGTTTTCATTGTTTCTCCATCTATTTACCATGAAGTGATGGAACCAGATTCCATGATCTTAGTTTTCTGAGTGTTGAGTTTTAAGCCAGTTTTTTCACTCTCATCTTTCACTTTCATCAAGAGGCTCTTTAGTTCTTCTTTGCTTTCTGCCATAAGAGTGGTACTGTCTACAATTTAGGAAATATTTTATAGCTCACATTCTTTTTCTAATCATCATAATATGATAGTATTGAAACAAATCTTATTTTTTTAAAACATGTTTGGCATTTATCTTGAAAGGAAATATTTTAGGCCTAAATTAACTTGGGTTTTCTTTGACAGTATTTTATGATGTAAAGCTTGTCATATGTTGTTTGTTTTATAATCAACTACTTGGTTGAATTATACTTATCCCTGATGTTTTCCTTGAAATCTATTTAATCTTTTATAGTCTGCCCTGTTCATTGGGAAGACTTCATTTGAAATTCCTGGCACTTGAAGGAAATCCTTTGCGAACCATTCGAAGAGAAATTATAAATGTAAGCATATTTAGAATTCAGCTCTTGTTTTTAAACTTGATATTGAAACATGCACATGATATATTAATATAAAACTGCAATGTATGTCTGGTGAATATGTTTTTATCCCCTCTCTTTTCAGAAAGGAACCCAAGAAGTCTTAAAATACCTACAAAGCAAGATTAAAGGTACTTTTCTATTTTCTCTCATATTTTGAAAGATAATGTGAAAAGTGGTGGTGTTAATTGTATATAAATTTGCATGTAGTTTTAGTATAAATATTTAGAGGAAATGGCCTCTGGTAGATGTGGCTGTGATCTGAATCCATGAGACCATAAATATGCTGAAATTATGAAAACACTCTTAAATTCACAGTAATACTGTTCTGTCCTTAATCTCTGAGTTGTGTTATAGGGTACCAGTTAGAAATTGTAATAAATATTCTGTCAGCACCTAATGCTTTACCTTTGTAAAAGAACAAAACTTGACTATTACTATATAAAATAAGGATTCTGTTGACTGGGAAGTATATTAACAGATTTGAATAATGATGTTGAACATCATGTGCTTATTAGCCATTTGTACACCTTTGGTGAAATATCTTGAGTTCTTTTGCCCAATTTTTAATTTTTTAATTGTTGATACAATAATTCTTTATGTATTCTAGGTATAAGTCTCGTGTCAGATACATAATTTAGAAATGTTTTCTAAGCATCTGTTTGTTGTCTTTTCATTTTCTCAGTAGCATCCTTCAAAACACAAGTTTCTTAAAAAATTTTAAGTCATTTTCTTCTTTTTGCTAATGCTTTTTGTTTCATATCTAAAATTTCTCTGCCAAACCCTGTTTTATGAAGATTTTCTACTTTTTTTCTTCTAAGAGGTTTATACTTTTGCTCTTAAATTCATGTCTTTGATTCACTGTGAATTAATTTTTATAAATGCTATGAGATCCTGTTTACTTTCATTCTTTTGCATGTGATTATGCAGTTTCTGTGTACCATTTGTTGAAAAGTCAGCTTTTCTCACTGAATGGTCTTGGCATTATTTTTTGTTGTTGAATATCAGTTAACCATGAAATTAGGGTTCATTTTAGACTCACAAGTTTATTCCATTGATCTGTATTCCTATCCTGTGCCAGTACTACAGTATATTGGTTACCATCGCTTTGTAATAAATTTTGAAATTGGAAGGTGTATAAGTCCTCCTGCTTTATTCTTTCAAAATAGTTTGTTTTGACTGTTCTGGGTTTTTTTTCAATCTCATAAACACTTTAGAATCAGCTTGTTAATTTCTACAAAGAAGTAAGTTATCATTCTGATAGGGATTGCATTGAATCTAGATCCAGTTATGGAATTTTACCATCTTGGTTTTTTTAAATCAAAAAGGCAATAAATGTAAATGTACAAGAAAATATAGTGCAAAGTAAATCTGTTTCTCACAATAGTGTCCCCCTCCCCCAAGAGACAATTGCCTTCCTCTTTACATTCTCTTTGATGCTGATTATTAAACATGTATAATATCATATAAGGAACGAATTGCCAGTCCAGGTTCGATGCAGGATACAGGATGCTTGGGGCTGGTGCACTGGGATGACCCAGAGGGATGGTACGGGAAGGGAGGTGGGAGGAGGATTCAGGATGGGAAACACGTGTACACCCGTGGCAGATTCATGTTGATGTATGGCAAAACCAATTCAATACTGTAAAGTAATTAGCCTCCAATTAAAAATTAAAAAAAATAAAAGTAGCTCTTTGGAAAGTATTAAGAATATTCTATTTTAATATATAATCATGCTAATATAAATGTACATTTTAAAATAATGTTGGTTATTAATATTGGTTAATATTGTCTGGTTTAATATTGTCTCTGCAGATGTAATTTGGCAGTATATATTACATATTCTTTGAAGTGGCATAACCAAACCGCTAGGGAACTTCTAAATAGCAAAGCATTTCACTTGAAATCAGTGTTGCCCTCTGTGTCGTTTATCTCTATTCGATAGTATGTCATTTGTGTTACTTCTGTAAATAAAATATTTATATGGATGTATTTGTGTGGAAAAGATAGTTTAATAATTATCGACTAATGAATGTCTGATGAGCTTAAGGCAAGAGAAATATACTTGGTATCATTCAACAAGTTTCATTAAATGCCTGCAGGGTTGAGGAAAGATCAGGGATACTGCTAGTTTTTTTTTTAATGTTCTTTTGGCAAGCCTCTGTTCTTAATGTGACTATTAAGACTATTCCATCATTTCCACATTGCTAAAAATTGTCTTATTTTATTTATGTCTAAATGGCTGAAGTTTCTTTCGCCAAAAAACCACCAAGCCATTTCTTTCAGTTGTGGATGATTTTTGTTTGTTTTGCTTTTTATGCTGTGTGATGACAGTGTTAAACATTATACAGCCTCTAGAAGCTGGTGAAGGAGTTCACTGCATGTAAATGTGAGTAGGTATGCGTGTTAGGAAATATCTATTGAAAATACAGTCTTACATTTGCTGGGAAAAATCTTAGTAAATATAATGTACCAAAAGCTTACTAGGCTATGCAGATTGCCAGATTTCAAATGATTGGGCATAATCAGCTTCATTGTGTCCTAAACTGAAAAGATAGGCAGACTCCTGTTTGGTAGACATTTTTGGAAAATAGTACTTTTCCTTTGTTAACAAATTCCTTTGTTGGAAGGAATACTATTTTTGCTTGTCATTGTTTCTTCTGAGACATTGTAGTTTATCCTTTCCTACTCCTAAATTTTCTTATGGTAAGATTTATTAAAAGATTTTGAACTTTTTATCTTTTTCTATTAAATAAAGATCAAACTCTATACCTAGATTTGAGTGATTGGAAATAAAGCATATGAAAAGACATTTTCACCAGTAATATCTAAAAATCACGTGTACTCTTTTAAAGTATTTTCAGGAATTTTTAAATGACTTTGTAGTATAAATATTAGTTTTATATAACTTTTCTTTTGCTAGATGATGGACCTAGCCAAAATGATTCTGTTCCTGAGACTGCCATGACACTGCCAAGTGAATCTAGAGTCAACGTGCATGCCATCATCACATTAAAAATGTTAGACTATAGGTATGTAATTCATTTTCTTAAATGTTGTAACACACATAGGTAACTTTCAGAAATAATTCTTCAGAAAAAAAGACAGTTGGTGAAGAAGAATTCATCAGAATGCATTAGTACTTAGAAGAATAGCAATTGCAAAAAAGTGATGAGATAAAAGCATATTAAAAGTACAATGAACTTAAGCCCATTCCATAGGTGATTTGTGTTTATTATGCTTAAGGAGATTGATATACGGTTATCAATAGTAAATTTTTTGTAATAACATTTTATAACTGTAAAATATGAGACGAAGTATTGTTTGGTAATAAAATTTTCTGACTTAGTAACCAGCATCCAGAGAGAATTATACTGGAGGGAGGTCATCTATTGGTAACTAAGAAGTGTAAGTATCATAATGAATACCTCAAGCAGGCAAAGCTTGAGAGGTTGTACTCTGTTTATATATGTGAATTTAAGTCAAACAACATATTATAATAATGTGCTCTGGTGGCACATATTAAACCTGAAATAGTTACAATGTTGGTATGTAAACCAAGGCAGAAGCCTAATGATGTCTATATATTATGGGCATGTGTTCGACTGGAGAGAGAAGATACCCAGGTGGAAACTGGAAGTGACTGTCAAGTATTCGTCAGTACTGTCTAAGGCAACAATGATAAAAACAGCCAGTACAGTCAGAAGTCTTTCGGTGATTAGCTCATGCTTTGGTATTGTAATGAAAATACATTCTCAAGTCAGATAGTGACAAGGTTTATTCAGTTATCCACAGAACCATCATCAATTCCTGGCCTCTTTTCCTTAATATGTAGTATCAGTGGGTACTACCTCCTCAGCAGTCAGGATACAGTCTCCATTTCGTATTTGCTGTGCTTCATTCACATAGAAATCACTATTCTCAGCCTTCCTTCTCTGACACTGTAACACAAGATAGTACTCATCCATAGTTGTAGCTGTGTCCTTTTCATAGCATACTAGTGTAGTACTTTAGTATGTTTTATTTTACACATAATATATCCATTTATTCAGTAGATATTTTTGGAACCTACTAGGTATCAAATTCTATGTTAGGTTTTGTAATATACTAAATGTTCAGACAGACTTGATTCCTGTCTTGAAATTTCTTAGCTTAGAATTCCTTTTATCTCTGGCTTCCACTCCCTCTCCTCTGCATGGATATGATTTATTGAGTTTATTGAGTTTCTCTTCTGTGCTGAACACTATGCTACTTTACATATGCTCTTTCTTTTAATTGTTTTAAGCAATCTATAAAGTAGTATTGATACTTTTTTTTTTTTTGGTGGGGTTAATCATTCTCATTCTTTAAAGGCACAGATATCACAAAAGCATAACAAAGGTAGCACTTAAGACTATACATCTTAGATTGTTTTGATTCTAAATTTATTGTAATTTGTTTTCCTTGGAGTCTTGAATTGGACAGAAGTATTCTATTTAAAGTATAAATTATTTCCCAATATTAAGGCATAAATGCCTTCAGCTGAAGTTTTTAAAATAGCATAACTCTTCAAACTTTAATTTGAATAAATCAGTTCTCTGTGACTTGAGCAATTCTGATCGAAAAGGTAAAAGTGCTCCATCTGCACAGCAGAAAACGGAACCCAAAAGCAAAAGTGGAAGCATAATAACGGTGAAATTTAGGCTTTTTATCTTTCTGTGTTATAGTGCTTTTCTTGTACAGTTCTCCAGTATCACACATTATATGTAATATTGTTTTCTTGTTCATATAGTCATTCATTTTTGGCATTCCTCTGAAGATTCTTTTTAGTGGATGAGGTTAGGAATTAAAATTGTAAAGAAGAACATAGGCATAATGCCCAATCATAACATCAAATTGTTAAATTTGCAAATGCCAGAGTTCTACTATACTTTCTTAGTAAAATTGTATGTTATTGAAAATATAACTGAAAATTTTAATGGAAAAGAAATGTAATGAAATTTAATGAAAAGAAAACGCCTTTAGAATCTAGCTTCATAGAACTGAGGTTTAAGGAAAGTAAATTAACAAAGTATATTAATGAAAGAACCAGAAATAATTTAGTCCAAGGCCATAACCCTGTGTACTTTGTCACATGCTAAGTCAGGGAGAAACTGGTTTAGGTTATGAGAAAACTAGTTTAGTATCATGCTAACCTTTTAAAAATTGATTGTTGTCTACAGTTAACTCTGTATCCAAAGAAAGTTGACAGCTAAGAGATTTTTAAGAAAGAAGACGAGATAGTTTTTAAAATTAAAGATTTAGCTGTTCTCTGCAGTACAGGAATCCCAGTTACTGTTCCTTTACTGTATGACTCTTGGACATCTTAGACTTTAAAGTTATCTGTTTTTCTTCATATTGAGTTTATGACTGTGAGTTTATGTCACACCAAAGGTGTGACACAAGGTTTTATGACACGATAGGTTGTCTGAATTCCTAACATTTTGTGAGTTGGTAGGTTTTTGTTGTATTCTTTACAGAACTTCATAATAAACTACCTTGAAAAATCTCCTCATGAAATCTTTAAAGGCCTTTAAAATGAACAGCAATAATCATGTCTTTACAGATTGCTAAGAATGATGCACTTAAAAAAAAAAAAATTGTTTGTTTGGTTGCACCAGGTTTTAGTTGAGGCTCTCTGGATCTGCAGTCTCAGCTGGGGCATGCAGGATCTAGTGCCCTGACCAGGGCCCACTGCATTGGGAGCATGGGATCTTAGGCACTGGGCCACGAGGGAAGTCCAGAATGACGCATTTTTAAACTATTTTTCATTTAGTGATAAACAGACAGCTTTGATTCCTGACGAAGTGTTTGATGCGGTAAAAGGTAACATTATCACTTCGATTAACTTCAGTAAGAATCAGCTATGTGAAATTCCCAAAAGGTAAGAACTGTTAATGATGCTATTTCTATTAAGCTGTGACTCATTCTCAGTTGTACTTGCATCTTAGTTGCAATAATAATTATTTTTCATATTTTTTTAATTAGGAAGTATACATAAAATACCTTACATTGTTAATATTTGAGGGATTTGGTAAAATTTACTTAAGTATTTCCTGAGTTAGGAATTAATAAAGTATTGCCTAGATTTTGGTGGGAAGTGCAGCAAGTCCATAATTAGTTTAAATATAGACTGAATGGTTTCTTAAACTTCAACATACATTTAAAGTCAAATAGAAATTCCTGGACAGATAATAATGCAGCTGTTTTTAAAAATCTATTTTTATCAGTTACACATCCAAACTGACTGTGATTTTTTTGTGAGAAAAGTAAAAGTTACAGAAAACCTTAATTAGCAAAAATAATACAAGCTTTTTTTCTCTTTGGTCAGCTTGTAGTTTTAAAGTTTTGACAGTGAATTCAAGTATTAATATTTAAAATTATTATTGTTTCAGGATTGTGGAACTGAAGGAAATGGTTTCTGATGTCAATCTCAGTTATAATAAGCTTTCCTTTATATCCTTGGAATTATGTACACTTCAAAAATTGACTTTTTAGATCTCAGGTATTTACCGATACTGTTGCTTCCTTTTTTAATAATAATTTGTATTTTACCTGATTTTTGCCCTTTCCCTCATGTTTTCCTAACAAACAAAATTGGTCTTTATTAATAAAATTTTAGGAGTAATCTAAAAGTAAGCATTGAGGAAATATTTTAATCAGATATCACTTGAAGTTATGTGATAAGACAGTTATTTAAAGTATTAGGACATACTGATACTTTATTAGATTCATACTTAAGCAGAATTAAAATAGCACATGGAAAGTATTTGCTTCATATTGCTTTTTTTTTTTAACATAATACTGTCAAAATGCTATGCTGGCATAATAGCTAGCATCACTTTATCATAAAAATAACCCATTTGGTTTCAAAATATATTAACCACGCAAGGCAAGATAAAGAAAAAGAACACTATGATTGACAGCAAAAATAAAGGAAACTATTTAAGGCTCTACAGAGGTAATAGAAAGTTTAATTTAAATATGTCCTAAGTGACAGGATCAGAAGTGTCACAGGTTTTTGAGGGTGATAACAGGTATTTCAGGGCCAGATAGTCATTTATTTTCTTAGGCTTTAAAACTTGGTTTATAAAGTATATTTCTATTGCCTGTGCTTCTTACTGCTCATGTATATTGTTACTAGGTGTGGTTTTAGTTTATTAAAATGTAACTGCTCTTGCTCCACTCACACAATAGTTAAATTACAATAAGCTAATTGTATCTGTTTGAAGATTTAGTCTTCATACAGAGACAAAAATTTTTTCCTTATGCAGTTAAAACAAGTATATTAGCATGTATGCTCTTGCTAAATGTGGAATTATTTCTATTTTCCACGGAAAATTACACTGGCAAAACGGTTTAAAATCACATTTTAGTTCAGTATTAAATGGAACAGTGAGAATGAATCCCTGCTCCAGTGCTGCTGACTTTATTCTTTTCATTCCATCCCTGTATGTGTATGTGTATGTGTGTCTATCTATGTGTGTGCCTCTATAACTATACCTGGAAATTTCTAATTAAGTGACTAAAATATGCTTATATCAGTATGTATAAGACTCTAGGAGAAGATACAGACCATCAGTTGGTATTCACCATGGATTAATAAAGACAATAATGGAGAAAAATACAGAGAAAAGAAAAAGGACATATGTTGAGTTGTACAAAGTATGGCATATTAATATATTAGGCTTCACTTCTGAATGCAAAGATATAGGTTAGAGAAAATTACTCAATGTGATAGATAACCGTCTAGTTGGAGATAATTTTCTCACAGATGTTTTCTATTATTAGTAGTTTGGGGCTTCTCTCTGGTGGCTCGGTGGTAGAGAATCCACCTGTAGATTCAATGGATGCAGGAGATGTGCATTCAGTCTCTGGGTTGGGAAGATCCTCTGGAGAAAAAATGGTAACCCACTCTATGGGTTTTCTAAGTCCATACTTGGAAAATTCCATGGACAGAGAAGCCTGGTGAGCTACAGTCCATGGGGTCACAAAAAGAGTAAGACATGACTTAGAAACCAAACAGCAACAACAGTAGTAGTTGTATGGCCTCTAGAATATTTCTACCTTCTTAACCTTCTGAATTTTTTCCCAGATCATTTCAGTGGTAAATGAGATTCCCTTTACTTCTGTGTTTTATTGTAAGATCTTGAAAAGTTACACATTGTGCAAATTAAAATTCTAAACTAAAAGTAGAAATGGTCTTCCTTATATAGTAGAAACAGTCTGCTTATATAGTAGAAAACTCTACGTTTCTAAATATACAGAATCTCTTTGCATTTCTGTTTCATCTTTTTCATGTAGTTTTTCAGTTATTCTTCAATTATTCTATATATGAAATATTTGTGTTAATCAAATATGTAGAATACTTGTGATGTCAAATAATAAAGTATTTATAGGCATGAGCTAAAGGGCTCTGGCTGTGGAAAGTATTGCTGATTGCAGTTTGAAGTAGATAAGGGATTAGTTTACAGTGTTTACTCTGTTAAATCTATTATTAAAGAGTTGTTTGCATTACCAGTTGGTTGCACTTTGGTATTAAGATTAGGCCCATTGATCAAATACATAAAGCTGTTGACTGATTCAGAATTCTCAGGACACTGTCTTAATGAAATCAAGAATTGACAAACTGAGCTATGTATATTTTTGTTCAATCAATACTTTAATTGTAAAGTTGGACAAATTTTCAAATTTTGTAAATCATCTTTTTCTCTAATTTAGGAATAATTTTTTAAATTGTTTGCCTGAAGAAATGGAATCATTGACACGGCTACAAACTATCAACCTTTCCTTTAATAGGTAAGAAAGAGCTTACTCACAATTATTCTGTAGAAAATTTGTAGATCTTACTGGAGAATACTAAAGATTGCTGTTGCTGCTGCTGCTGCTGCTGCTGCTAAGTCGATTCAGTCGTGTCCGACTCTGTGCGACCCCATAGATGGCAGCCCATCAGGCTCTGCCATCCCTGGGATTCTCCAGGCAAGAACACTGGAGTGGGTTGCCATTTCCTTTTCCAGTGTATGAAAGTGAAAAGTGAAAATGAAGTCATTCAGTCGTGTCAGACTTGTAGCGACCCCATGGACTGCAGCCCACCAGGCTCCTCCATCCATGGGATTTTCCAGGCAAGAGTACTGGAGTGGGGTACCATTGCCCTCTCCATACTAGAGATTACTAGAGAATAAAGAGACAAACAAAAAGGCTGTATATTTTTTCCTCGTTTAAATATCCAGGTTTATTGTCACTTAGTTCTGCTTAGAGTTAAAAGTGATGTTGCCTTTTTAGAATTTTCACAACTGATGTCTACATTTTTTGTTCTTTTTAACTATTTTAAGAAACTTGTAGCCTAGTAGGAAGACAAATATGCAAATAAATAGTTCTTATTGCTATAGAGGAAGCACAGTGCATACATAGGTATTTCCAGAGATTACTTGAAGGTCGAGGAGGTAGCTCTGAAGCTGAGGCTTGGAACACACAGGGACATGGCATCCTGTGTAGAGCAAGTGGCATGTATTAATGCCCAAGGGTGTGAGAAAACGATGTGTTTGGGACCCTTCAAGAAGTTTGATACGGCTCAGACCAAAAAGTGAGGTAGCAGAAGAGTAGAAGTAACAAATGATACTGGGTGTGTAGCAGTAGCCAGCCCTTTCAGAGCTTTTTATGCTAGTGAAATTTAGATTGTATTTTGTAAACACTAAGATATTATAATAATTAGTGAAAGTAAAAGTTGCTCAGTTGTGTCCGACTCTTTGCGACCCCATGGATTATATAGTCCATGGAATTCTCCAGGCCAGAATACTGGTGTGGGTAGCCTTTCCCTTCTCCAGGGGATCTTCCCAACCCAAGGATTGAACCCAGGCCCCCACATTGCAGGTGGATTCTTTACCACATGAGCCACAAGGGAAGCCCTTATGTAATAATAAAGAATAATTTTTATTGGGAGCTTATTTATTAATATTTATTGTCTGCTGACACTGAACTAAGTACTTTACATGTATTACCTCACTTAATCTTCACAAAACCCCGGCACAATAGGTTCTATTACTATGTCCATTTAGAAATCGAGGAGTGTAGAGCTGGGATTTGAGCCCAGGTGGTTTGACTCCAGAAGCTGGGCTCTTAACAACAATGTCATATTGTTTCCTATGATGAAAGTTGATTCTGGTAACAATTTAGTATAAATAGTAGTGGCTAACATTTATTATATTACAGATACTGTCCCATGACCTTCGTATACATTCATTTAATCCTTATAACAAGCATATAATTTTAGTACTGTTATTCAGGCTCATTTACAGATAAGAAATCTAAGGCACAGTGATGTTAAAATACTGCCTATTAATTTTTTTTCTGTGTACTCAATTATTTGTGTTTTCTCGAGTATAGGTTATACCTTTGCTGTCATTGTTTAAAAATATAAGTACTTCTCAGATTCTCCTAATTTTTTTTGTGAATTGAACTGTCAGTTCTCTATTGATGTGAACTATCAGTTCTCTATTGAGTTGTGTATTCTAATTTTTATTAATTGAACTATCAGTTCTCTGTTGAGTTGTCTATTGAGCTATCAGGGCCTTCCCTGGTAGCTCAGATATTAAGACTGCTTGCAATGCAGGAGACCCAGGTTCAGTCCCTGGGTTGGGAAGATCCCCTGGAGGAGGAAATGGCAACCTACTCCAGTATTCTTGCCTGGAGAATCCCCTGCACAGTGGAGGCTGGAGGGCTGCAGTCCACAGGGTCACAGAGTCCAGCTCGACTGAAGTGACTAAGCATGCACTCATGCATTGAGCTGTCAATTGCATTGTTAATTAATGCCTTTGGGGAGCTGGCAAAACCTAACCTTAACGTCTGTGTCAACTGGTTAGCTGCATCATTTTTAATTACCTTGCTCATGGTTTGTGGGAGAAGTCGGAGGGACTACTCAAGATGATTTGGTCCATCTGTACTTCTGGTTCTTGACTCTTCCGTCCCTCTGTAACTTCAGAGCTTCCGTAATGAATTTACCCTTCATTGTAGTTCAGTTTTTTTTTTTAACATCAAGGCAGCAGAGGAAGGGCAGTATGGGGAAGTGAAAAGGCCACCACTATACAGCTCTCCTTCACCACATCCTCTCTTTTCCAGTTGAGGCAGCAGTTTGCCTTACGTTAAAACCAAGCTAGTTTCTTTTCTCCCTACCCAGGGATCCTGAAGTGTTACTGAGAACTGCTCTGAGAGCCATTAACTTTCCCAGCTCTCCTGTGGCATCTTCAGGGTTACTTTGGATAAAAAGCCAGCAACCTAGAGTTGTTTTATAATGTTCTAAAAAACCAAAATGAATGTATTTTTATTGTTGGGAAAATGACTGAATTAGTCATTTTTGAAGCCTAAGTCAAAGCAAAGTATAAATCTCTTTTACTCTAAATATTGGCAGTAATTCTGTTTCATAAGAAATAAAAGTAAACTAAGGAAGAATACCTACATGGAGACATTTTATAAAGAGCATTTCAGGAAGATTTCCTTATCTCCTGAATGAGAAAAGAAAAACATAGGGAATTCACTCTGAACTTTTGTTTGATTTTTTTGTATAGTAAATGGAAACTGCTACAGGTCTGTCCACTTAATATATATTTCAAGGGTTCCAAAGCTTATCCATTTTTAAGAATTTTCTGAAAAATTTAAGTGCAAAACTTAAACCAAATTTTAAAAAAAAAAAAAAAACACCTTACATTAAGAAAGCTTTATGTCATTAGATCAAACCTCCATCATCTAGGGGATAATTTTGCCTCTGATTTCTGTTTTTCTATTCATATTCTAATAGGTTCAAAATACTACCTGAAGTTCTATATCGAATTCCTACACTTGAAACAATTTTGATTAGTAATAATCAGGTTGGATCTTTGGACCCTCAGAAAATGAAGACAATGGAAAATCTGATCACATTGGACCTGCAAAATAATGACCTCCTACAGATTCCACCAGAGCTTGGTAACTGTGTGAACTTAAGGTAAATGCTAAGTTTTTTCATTTATTCAGTTGTGGAAGTGTTTTTGTTTCTTTTGTTTGTTTTTTGAGGTACTCTTGCAGGCAAATTGAAATAAAAATGCAGTGTCCTGTTAAAAATAACAGGTAACAAAACTCTGAATCCCAATTCTGCTTTCCAAATTTTACCAAATGTATTTTTAGTTTTGTTTATATAGCATGCTGTATGTGTAAATATAGTACACATATCTGATACATGTTGATTGTTTTTAGTGATACTTTTCTCCTTCCTCTGTATGTGTATAACCTGAAACTACTGCATAAAAACATCAGGGAAATATCAGCTCCTTAGCTGGGCAGATAGGGATTTTTAAAATCTGATTATAAACTACTACCACTTGTTTCAAGCCCTGCATGGTCTTTCTTACTCTGTGTTTGCTATTACCTCAGCCTCAAGTGCCTTTACCCTGCTTCTGTCAATAATTAACCTAATTATCACCCTTAAAAACCTTTCCAAACTCCAGGCAGAGTTAGTCCCGCCTAAGATTTCCTATCCTGCTTTGTTAGGACTCATTTATATCATTTCTTTGTCCTCCTGTACAAGAATTATCCCAGTGCTGAGAAAGTGGTAAGCACCTAATGAGTACTTGTTAAGTGAATATAAAGGGAATTTGAGACATGAACAGCAAGCCTAGTAGTTAAAGAGAATGTGTCAGAAAAATTTAATTATTGAAAACTGCATATAATGGTTTAACATATTTCACTTTACTAGGGCAGCACTGATATCTTTGGTACCTCAATTCTTGAATTATAGAAGGCGAGTGAATTGATTCTTGTTATGTTCCATAAGTGTATTCTATAAAGTCTCTGTGAAAACCAGCTTAACAAATACTGAACCATTACTCCCTAGGGGAAGCACAGGGTTAGGCTCTTTCAAGCTTCTGGTCACATTTTCATCAACCAATCCTCACATAATCTTGTGTTATGTGTGTTTCTGTATTAAGATGCCTTATTTAATATTGTTGATTCATTCATATTGAATTATGGCTAAACAGTGCTATGATTTATGCCTGAACGAAGCTTATCTAACCTGTGTGTTTCCCTGTAAGATATATGACATCCTTCGTGTGCTTAGAAAAACTAGAAATACGTCAGCATTATGCTTGCAGGCTGTATTAAACAGCAAAATCACCAAGAAAAAGTACAATAATACAAAAAAGTCATGCTGAATAGACTATGGAAGAGACACTTCATGGTATGAGAACTGATACAAGACAGAGTCACCTTTTTTGGCCTCAGTGTCAAGTGACTCAAATTTTTGCTGCTCTATACACGTCCAAAATGAAGTGCCGCGTGTATTGATTTGGAGGTGACTAATAAATTTTAGTGAGCAGGCAAATTAGTAAATTTGGAGTCTATAAGTAATGAAGATTGACTATAATTAACCTTTTTCTATAAATTAAGAAAATCAGTCTTTAAAAGAATTCCCATGATACACAGATATATTTGAAAATATAATTTAGATCTACTGTATATGTTGTGAATCCTTTGATGTTCGTTTATATAAACAGTTAAGTTATTGAAAATTAAGAAAAAAATCTCATAATTTATTTCATTAAATTTAATAAGTAAGTCAACCAGCCCTTAGATCTTAAACTGCACTCATTTCAGAACATTTAAATAGATTTTATAAGTGCATCTGGTCAAGGGAGGAAGTACAAAGACAGTCATGTTAATGTTCCTGGTGTGGATGGGATATGTTGACTATGTTATAGTCTTTGATATGAGTATTTGTCAGTTTGCTTATTCTAACACGTGTGTAAATATAATCCAACCATTTAGTATATGGTCATTATAAGATTGAGGAGGTGATGGATAAAGTAATGATTCATATCACAGCTCTTCTATTTAATAACTAATCTTGGACAAGTCTTTCTTATCTTCCTGAACTTGTTTCCTATTTATAAAACTGAAATATTAATGGTGCCTACATCATAGAATTGTCAAGAATTTTAAGAGGGTCAGTGAATATAAGTTACTTAGAACCATACCTTTCACGTAATGAGCATTCAATTAATGTTATTTCAATCATTATTATAGTTACAATTCTGTTTAAATGCTTAGACTGAAAAGGGACAATTCAAAAAAATAAAAATATTTACTTATGAAATAGTATATGAAATTAGAAGAAATGCCTCCCTAATGGAAAATGTTAAAATTCTGATTTCTCTCTTTTGTTAAGGACATTGCTACTAGATGGAAACCCATTCCGCGTTCCTCGAGCAGCCATCTTAATGAAAGGAACAGCTGCTATCTTGGAATATTTGAGAGACCGAATTCCTACTTAAATTGCAGTCATTACATAATCTTGGTCATGTTAATTCTTAGACTTCTTAAATTGATAATAACATTTTTCTAAGGTATTATCTTCATTTATGATGGTGTAACCATGTATTGTGTTCATACATTTGTTCTAAATGTTTTGCATAAGATTTATGCAAAAAAAAATTCACTCATTCCCACGTAGCAGTTTCTTCAAAAGTGAATTTTTATTTATTATAGTTAAATATTTTTATAATGACAAAGGATTTTTGTAGAGATGCTTTTCCCATTTCTACTTGTGTTACGTATATTATGACCAACTGACTTGAATATGACCATCCAATTTCTATCTTTTCTTTAAACTTTTTTTTTAAATTTCTAAATTTTCATTGACTATACAGTTGAATTTTATTTAATACTGTTCTTTGGCATTAAAAAAAAATAAGGCTTTTCATTATCTATGATAAGACTTTTGTGATATGGTTGGTATCCGTATGTTTCAAATTAATATTTATTGTCTTGTTTTGTTTTAATATAGTTGAAATGTTTTTTCCTAGTCTTTTTCCATGTTTCATGAAATCATTTTACCGGGGTTTCTAATGTCACAGAAATGGTACATAAGATATAGTTATTGGTGGAGAAAATAATAAAAGTGTTGTTTTAATTGCTCTCACAGTTTTGAATTTAAAACTTGATTGGACTTTTTTAAGATGCTTAGTACTAAAGTACTAAGTTTCCATACAACAACCTAGTATTTCTAGATTCAACACATTTAAAGAAATTAAATCTGCATATTTTTCCTTCTGAGTGTGAGCATTTAAATGATACCTTTTGTTCTTTAAAAAAAAACTGAAATGTTATTAATTTTAGAGATAACAGCAACAGAAAATAAGAGCATATACCGCATAGAAATCTTGAAATGTGTTTTATTTAAATACTAAGCAGGTATTTGTATGTATAATTACTCTGTTGATGTGTTCTAATCCTTCCTTGTGCATTTCTTTTTAATTTCCAAGGTTTTAATTTTTAAATTTGCTAGTAATGTAAGACTAAATTTGTAGCCATGCGGTAATTTTCTAAAAAGTAATTTGTTATAGATGAACTGGATTTAATAAAAATTAAATATAAACATTTGTATTTACACCAAAAATATCAGAAGTAGGCTAGTCAGTCATTATAAAATGTACTGTGTGATTCCATTAAGTAACCAACTGATAGATGGTATTAACTAGTTTATATAAATAGATGGGCGGAGGTAGGTAAGTAGATAATAGATGGATGGATAGATAGCTTTTGGGTGCTTGAGACATAATCATATTATGAAAAAATCATTGCTAATAAAGATAAATACTACATGTTCATTAAAAAGTTACATTTTTCAAATATTGATTACAATGTTTATGTTTTTGGTTTAAAAGAAATACTCCCTTTTCATACAACAACTCTGCTGCTGCCTAAGAAATCAGCTTCCATATTAAACAAAAGACACTTTACAATAAGGTGACATTTTATTATTTATACAATAAAGAGACTTTTATGTTATTCAAAACACTTTTTTAAATACTGAAAAAGTTGAGTACATCAAAGCCGAAAAATGGCTTTGCTATACACTGCACAGCATTGTTAGAGTCCCTGTATTTTGTATCTGTACAGAAAGCATCTTCAAAATGCATTCTAATCACATTGTACACCTTTACTGTCTAGTGTCAATACATAAAATAAAACTGGAGAATACAGCTTGCATTTGCGAATTAACTGACAAAGTAACTTCATTGATTCAGTAAATTTAAAATATAGATCCATAGGAGTTCTTTGCACATAAAGTGAAGCAGCTTTCAAGGTTGTCATGGTCTCATACAGCAAAAAAACCCCATTAACTACATTCACAATCTATGTTAATAAAGTAGTAAATATGTCTTCATTCAGTTTTTATTTACATCAATATGTAGTTCAACTAAAAGGTACTGTTGTGATACAGTAGTTTTTTTAACACATACAAAAATGACAATTTTTATATATAATTTAAGCTCAAAATCACAATTATCTCAAAATATTAATTACAACACAGCCATTTCAATTAAACATGTCATGATTTAACTTTTTATAAAATGGTAAAATTTTTTATTAAAGTAATTTGTTTCGAATTGGCTAGAGTTCACCATGTAGAAAACCTTAAATGGTAAGAGGTGTTTTCGGCCCCTCCCACCCAAATTTGTATACAGCCACCTAAGCTAGCAAAGAGACAGAAAAGGCCCCAATTTATAAAGATTAAGCCTCTTTTGCTATACTGCCGTGGCTTATTGTTTCTTCCATAAAATCTTTACAAGGGGAGTGTCAATAAACTATGCAGTGAAATGCATGCATTAATATACAGTATGTCTGTAAAATGTTAGCATTTAGTACACATTAAAATGTTCACAAAGACTGCAAAAGAAGTCATAAATAAAGAAGCACTTCTAAGATCTACCAATTGCAAATTGTAAACTTGAAAAGTACTTAATAATATAATGGAATTTCTTTGAACACAGATCCCAATTCAAGTTCTTTCTCTGGCTAAAGGAGCTTTAGTTACTTGGCCTTAAGATGTCACTGTTGTGCTGCACATATGGTAAAGAAATCAGACGTCATGAAAGAATATGAGTCTAGTGACTGTCTTCATTTTATTAAAATTGTGGCCCAGTGTTGCATCTCTGCGTAGGATTTAGTTTTTAAACTTACAGAAGAGTGAAATATTTCACTAACTGAATTATATGACCTCAAATGAAAAGTAGAAAATGTGTGTGTGCGTGTGTTTAGCATATGGAAAAATATTAAATAAATAGGTGGAATTAGAGCTTCATTATACAATAATAAAAGGATTATGCCCCAAAATAACTGAAGTCAAAAGAAATCAACTAGAAAATATTTTAGCAATGAAAGAATTTTCATGGATACTTAAAAATCCTAAAAGCATAGTATCTAGTATCCTTTTAATTCTTAAGCCAATTAAAATTTTATCATCATCTTTGTTTAGAATTGCTGTTGTTAATTTAAGATTTCTTCTCTGAATAGAAAGAGACTATAGTTCATATTATACTTTATTTTTATACAGCTGGGTGGGGGCGTGCCCTTAGATGGTTATAAAGTGGGAAAAATAAAACTACAGTACCTGCAAATCTTTACTTTTGCAAGGTTATTTTTGGTGGTCTTTAAAATTTACAAACAGAATTCCGTAGCTTTTTACCTCTCATTTTCAACTAGGAAAAAATTCCTCTTTCATGCGAAGACAGTGTCATTGTCCTTAAGCTTCCTTTAGTCCCCTCTGTACACTGAATACACAGAGAAACTTGATTGGCTTTTGAGATTAAAAATATGTGGTTTATGTATTATTTTTCACATCAATACTAAGGCTTGCATTTTTGAGGAGGAAAACGTAGTTGAGGATGTTAATGAGAAATGCCTAAACATAAAGCAGTATTAAACATTTATTGCATTCCATTGACACTAGGTGTCATCAAAGCTGAAACCAAATTTTCTAGAGTAAGACTTAACATAAAACATTTCTTTCTGCCCTGAACAGATGCCTTTCCACATTCAAGACCAGTAAGAGTCCTCTGTGTGGAAAGACTGCAAGTATTGAAAATAAAACTTATTACAGCAGTACATTCTGAAAATTAATTACCATAGCTGATACAGGAACTGCTTTATATTATATCTGCCTGAGAGTTTCATCTTGGTTTTCCTGTGGACTATTTAAAAATTATATAAGATTTCCTGACTAAGGAAAGGGAAGAAGGACAGAAAGACACAAAGAAATATAAGGTGATTTTTTTTTCCTCCATTCATCAAATACTTTTCCTAATCTAGCTAATATAATGGTCAGTTGACCTGCATACCTGGGCATTGTTTAACTCATTACTTTACCTGTGCAAAACGAGTGTGCAAAGAAAAACACCTATGTCTGTCTATACAGAGACATAAAACCTGAGTTTCAATAAAAAGTTTCTAATATAAGAAAACTTCTTAATGTAGGAAAATAACTTTTAAAGGGCAAAAAATACCTTTGTACAATATAATCTGCTAACTTTAAAACTTCAGTGTGCATAAGCATCACATATTTTATAGAAGCCAACAAAAAAGCAACCATTTACAGTTTTCTTCACTATAGCTTAGATACCCATATTTTAATTTCTAATGTCTATTTTCATTCCCCTGAATTCATTAACTTTTCTAAAAGAAGTTAAAGCACATTCAGATATGAGGACTGTGATGAACAGTTCCTGCTTTTTCTAAATATTGAGGACCTAGGAGATTTGGGGTTGCTAGGCATATAACAAGGCCAAGCCACAAAGGAACTCTAAAATTCAAAAGAAATAATCTATTTTAAAAGAAACTATTTGGAAAAATATTTTGTGGATAGAGTTGGGCCAGAGTCTGCAAGAAGCCATTCTTACCTGCAGGCTCCCTTTCTGCAAATGATCACTCTTAAAAACTCCTTTCTCTACACTCCATTTCCTTAGCTTTCATTTTATTTCATTTCTTTAGTTTTCCATTCTTGAACCCTGAATTGAGCCAACTGATTGTGAATTGTGCCTCCCTGGTTCACATTCAGCCACCAGGGACAATGGTCCTCTTCATTTATCTACATCTTTATTAATATCTCTTCAGGAGCTCAGTTTTCTGGGATGACTTGCTTGCCTCCTCTCACATACCACTTAACTTCGTATTGGGGGAAAATCACAATCAATGTCCCCACTTATCATGAGATACTGATTTAAGGCTATTTCAAGATCTACATAATCCCTGGGCTGTAAACATCTCAGAAGCACATTGAGAAAATTTTTTAGAAAATGAGTGCAAACTGGTTCTCCACTTTGCCCTCAGATGACATTGTCATTAATTATGCATTCATGTCAGTTAAGTCACTGACATTTAGAAGAGGAAGCCAACTGAAAAGATTTCAACCCTTGCACCTGTAGTTGGATATAAGGGCCCTTTGAGTCCTTGTAATGACAGGTGAAGGTACTCTGCACTGTTTCCTTGAGTGCTGACCTTCCTCTCTGGGGTCAGCAGGCCTGGTTTGGGGAATAGGGTGGGAAATGCATATGGCAGGGTAAGGGATTAGAGGAATTAGTTTAGGGAACTGTGCTCTCTTGCTTCCTGTTTATATGACACTTGCCTGAGGATCACTAGAAAAATTTTGAATTTGTGCAGAAAGCTAGAATCAGAGTCACACCTTCTCTGCCAACAGACTTGTTACCATGGGAACCAATGCAGAAAATGAAAAAAAAAAAAAAAGCTGGGAATTAAATATGGAGAAAAACTGATAGTTGGTTTTTACATGGCAATTTGAGCACTTGAGATATAAAGAAACAGAGTATTCCTTGTGTGGTCAAACCAATGAAAGTAGACAAAATGACTTGTTGGTATCTGGTCCTGGAGACTTATCTGAGGATACAGGAAGAAAGCAGTAAGTGTGCTGTAGTTTGGATAAGGGGCCCTTGTAAAACCTCTAGTGATGAACAGTCCCAATGTTAACTTTATGATCAAAGGGACCCTTCAAAAGGCATATGCATGCTTAGCTTAGTGAAAGCAGCTTGCTGTAACAATTTTCACCTTTCCAAAGCCCCACATACTGCCTGGCAGGAGTATTGCACACCTAATATGTTATTGCTTGAAATATCTTTTCAAATACTAAAAAAATTAACAAAAGCAGCTTTCAAATCAGTGGTTCCCCTTGCCCCTCCACAAGAAAGCTTTTGTAAGTACAATTTGTTTTATTTAGGAAATATTTATTTTATCTGATACAAGTCCTCCCTGTGTGCCCTCTTGTCATTCTAGAGTTGATCCAACTAGAGTAGGATATCAGGACAATCTATAGTAAGGACTTGGAGTTTCAACCTATCCTGAGAAAGCAGACTTACATATTACACTTTCAGAGGCCCTAAGGAGACAGCTGTCCTATCCTCTAGTTGGGCTACTTTCTGAAATCCTATGATTAAATACCTCATTCTGTGACTTCAGCCTTTGGCCCATGTTTAAGCATAGCTGCCCCAAGGAGAGGAGGGAAGGTCACACTATAGAGGAATTGATTTCACCTTTCATGGAGAGCTAGTTTTCAAGTAGTAGTTTTCAAGTAGCTAGTTTTCAAGTAGTAGTTTTCAACATATGCAAAAGCTAAAACATCACCCAGGATAGGAGACAAGCTACTGTTGTACAGCAGTCTTTGGGTGGGGAACAGGGGTACATCTAACTTCAAATGGTCTAAATAAAATATGCTCTTTGGGCAGTACTTAAAGTCCACTCCAGTGTTCTTGCCTGGAGAATCCCAGGGATGGGGGAGCTTGGTGGGGTGCCATCTATGGGGTTGCACAGAGTCGGACATGACTGAGCGACTTAGCAGCAGCAGCAGCAGCAGCAGCAAAGTCCTCTGGACACAGATTTCACTAGAGATGCTTTCTTCTTTCTCACTAATGACTTGCTGTTCTAGTTGTTAGAATTTCTTACTGAAACCTTTGACAGTCTCAATGAGTTCTTGAAATGCCAGAAGCCCATTAAATTTCTGCTTTTCCAGGAGGGTCTACAGGGTTCTGAAATCCAGTTAAACACCTTATTTTCTGCTACTTGCAGAGTTTGGAGGTGATCTTGATAATAAATTTGAGTACAGTGTTCTTGCTTATGCTAAAATAACTTTTTACATCAATATGTCAGTGAGTTTCAGGATTTGAGACATCCATGCTTGGGTTTTGCAGGTAGGAAGCATTAGAATAGACTGATGCAGGACTAATCTTTAAAGCTACATGAAGCACTAAGGACGGTTTCAGCAGCTGTTTATGAAATAGGCAAATAAAATATGATAGGGTCTTCACAAGGAGTTATGCCTTGGAATTGACATATGCTATATAAGAGACTGCTTCTTTTAATTTCTGTTGTCATCTCTAAAATCAGTCAGCAGATGCCTAGAGGAAGACTAAATAGTCTGCTTTAAACTAAACAATGATTAGGTTTTTCTGCGTCTTTTTATACTGACTGGACATACCTTGGACAATCTGAGTTCCTTCAGGCTAAGAGGCCACCTGATACTATTTAATAGTTCTACACCATCTATTCATTCTTCAGATAAGAATCCGAAACACTTAACATCTCATGATGTATTAAATTTGATTTCTGAGAATTTAAATTTGAGTTATGAAAATTTAAATTTGATTCTTCATTTTTAAAAACAATTTGATTTGCCTTCTCAGTTTCCTGAGGTTAAGTCACTCCCTGCTACATAATGTACCTTGAAGGGTTATAGGCATAACTTTTATGGAGTTTTCTCTAGTTTATCATACAGTTTAGCATAGTCACAAATAGCCAATCTTGCCAGTATTCGTACATTTTTTGCTTTCAGTTACCACAAGAATTTGAAAATCAAGAAAAAACTGAATGGAATGCATGGAAGGCATATGATGAATAAGTGTAGAGATCTAATATGCATTGATGACTAGTGAACAGTATTGTATTGAATATTGGAAATTTGCTAAAAGACTATCTTTCGGGTGCTTTCCCCACACACAAAATGGCAACTGTGGTGACCAAAGCAATGAGACATTAATTAGACTGACTGTAGTAATTATTCCTCTATGTATTTGTACATCAAATCATGTTGTACATCTTAAATATACAAAATTTTTATGAAAAGAAAAGTCACACGCCATTGCTGTTCTTTCTGGATTAAGGTGAGATGTTGGCTAAATAGTTCAATTTAATAAAGTAAAAAAATATGACCTCACATACAAACCACTGATCATATGTAGTTACTGGGCCTTTTTTCAATACCTGTTAACCTTGATCTTCAGTAATATGCCCAAAGTAATAGCTGAAGGTCAAAATACCTCTGATTAAGAATTTAATAAGCACAATCTTATTTTCAAATTCAAGCACGCCTCACAGTCCATCGCATAGCTTTAATAATTCCCACTGTCTGAGTTGCTGCCCAGAGACTCTGCATTGTTCACAAATAAAACCCAGCAGCCACTTCAGCCACAATAGCAGCTAATTTTCCAGACCATGGTTGAACTCATACTTTTCACCCACCCACGTTTATTATAACATCTCTAGGCTAACGCTAACCTGAATTTGAACATCCTTGATTTTTCATCTCAAATAGCAAACAAAAACTCTGAAATTTTGTTGCATTAAAAACCATATCTGTTATTTCTCTGGCCAGTGTAATCTCTGAGGAGATTTTCCCCTCAGAATAACTTGTGGAAGTTTATATGACTTCCACTTCTTGGTAATTAGGAGATGGTGCCAGGGCAGTTGCAACGGTCAACACTGGGGGACCTTTAGAGAAGGGTGTAAAGACTGACCACATAGGCATTTCAGCTGTCCATCTAAATGGTACATGTGAGATCTGGCCTGTTTCTGCATAGTTCTAGGCACTCTTTAGTCTTCAACTTTTAGAAATTTTTTATCATAGGTATACTGCTCAAGTGTATTTTTTTTTTTTCTGAATTCTCATGGGCCGGTTCTGTTCTTACACACAAAGTATCTCCAACCAGTCCATCCTGAAGGAAATCAGTCCTGAATATTCATTGGAAGGACTGATGCTGAAGCTGAAACTCCAATAGTTTGGCCACCTGATGCAAAGAACTGACTCATTTGAAAAGACTCTGATGCTGGGAGAGATTGGGGTCAGGAGGAGAAGGGAATGACAGAGGATGAGACAGCTGGATGGCATCACCGACTCGATGGACATGAGTGTGAGTGAACTCTGGGAGTTGGTGATGGACAGAGAGGCCTGGCGTGCTGTAGTCCATGGGGTCGCAAAGAGTCGGACACAACTGAGCGACTGAACTGAACTGAACTGAACTGATCTTCCTAATATGAAGGTGTTTATTAATACAAAGAGTGTGATCTTTTCTTTATGTACATAAGTATTTAGAATATGCGAGTCCACGAGAAGTATGTACATTTTAAAGGTGTTTAAAACACAAATTATTTTAAAGCAAAGATTTCAAGAGACCCTAAAGTTTAATTGTTTGATTCTTCCCTTTCCTGATACTGAGCTCTTTAAGTGGAACAGTAGGCATTTGTTATCATGCTTTGGCTCAGTGGTAAGAATTTGCCTGCCAATGCAGGAGATGTGGGTTTGATCCCTGGGTAACGAAGATCCCCTGGAGATGGAAATGGCTCCCACTCCAGAATTCTTGTCTGGGAAGTCCCATGGACAGAGGAGCCTGGTGGGCTATAGTTCTTGGGATTGCAAAGAGTTGGGCAGGACTTAGAGACTGGGCATGCCCTGCACACATCCTGCAGTGAATTAGATTCTCCCTGTCACCTGAGACTTTGTCCTTTTTGAAAAAGAACATATATGAGGGACAGGAACCTTGCCTTCCTAGGGGAACTGAAAAATATTCTCTGTCCACATTAAAAAAAAAGAAAAGAAAACAAAACAAACCACACACAATAAAGCTGAAAGGAAGTGTTTGCCATTTTGTTATTCTGGGAGAAAGTGATACTGCTCTGTTCTTTGTTATCACCTTATATTTTGTACCTATATTGTAGTATTTATTAGGCAGGTTATGCGTCTGTCTTTCCATTAGACTGAGTTTTGAGAGGAAGGACAATGGCTTAATTATATTTTTATTTCCCACTGTTCTCAAAATTCTTTGCTCATTAACATGTTTATTAAATTAAATGCACAGCAAAAGAGATAAGTTGTTTTAATCACTGATAATTTTTCTTAAAGGATAAACACACAGATTGACTACAGGACAAATCTTAGGATGGCTCAGAGGAAGACTTGGGAGATAATTACTTAATCACCTCTCTAAGCTATAGAACTATTCAAACGTACATATAGGCCTGGATGAATGTTCTAAATATAAGTAAATATTATTGTTGATATGGGAAGTTTAAAAAGAAAAGAACAAGAAGACATAGTCCCTTACCTTTCAGTATTTTACGATGATCTAGGTCATTTGGAGAAATATGTGAAAACCTAAAAAAAAATTAGTACCTGATACTGTGTGTGTCTGTATGCCTCTGTATGTGAGAGAGATGCAGACAGAGAGAGATTGCAAAAGAGAGAAAGAGAGTCTTGAGTTTGAGTTTCTCTGAGAAATGGTCACAAACAGGTTGGTAACATTTGCTAGCAACATTCATGGTTTCATGAAGAACATAGAGTGATGGCCTGTTAGGGAATCTGTCTTGATCACGATAACACTGTGTGATTATATCAAATGGAAAACACTTACTGCTAAATTGAACGACACCTTTAGTATGGCAAAAATTATGTCCCCAAACTGGCTTTCAGAGATAAACAGAAGGACAGCAAGTAAAGACAAATGTTGCAAGTCAAGAACACCTGTGTATAATGATAACATAGAGTAAAAATCAAATTTGGAAAATGGATCTTGCCCACAACCTAACAACTCTCTTTTACGGGTGATTCCTGGCTTCATGAACATCAGCAGTAGCAAACGGAGAGTCAAATGTGTCCATCACTCACTTATTTCTCAGTGAGGTGACACAGCTGGACAATTGGCAGCCTCCATGTGGTGGCAGGTGTGCGAGCAGTGTTTCAGAGGGGTGTAGGCATTGTAAGCAACTGTTCTTCACAACTTTCTGCTCTTCCTTCAGCTGCTTAGGGCTCTACACCCAACCCAACCTTGGTGATTTTCCCATTTGTTTTTAACAAAACCAGAGCTTCCCAACCTCTTTCCATCACGGCACAGAGAGAAAGCAGTCATGCTTGTTCTGCATAATGGGGTATAGGTGGGTAAAATAGATAAGGTCTCTCCAGGCCCCAAGTGAAAGCAACAAGTCACAAGTCCATGTCCTCTGAGGGGATCAATATCTCAGTACTTGAGGGAACTGAACTGACTGCAGGATAGAAAGCCCTCACCTAGAGTTTCTTCCCAGGAATACAGAGTTAATACTCTGTGTGTGGTGCATGCTCAATCGCTCAGTCGTGCCCGACTCTGAGACCCCGTGGACTGTAGCTCGCCAGGGTCCTCAGTCCATGGGATTGTTCAGGCAAGAATATTGGAGTAGATTGCCATTTCCTCCTCCAGGGGATCTTCCTGACCCAGGGATTGAACCCACATCTTCTGTGTCTCCTGCATTGGAGGCAGATTCTTTACCGTTGAGCTACCAGGGGAGCCCTAAAACACTCTATATGTGAAAATACTTTAGGTGCTATTTGATATAAAAAATTCTAGAAAGTAAAAAGCACCACAAGCATTAATAAACAAAACAAAAAACCCCACACTATTTGAGTACAGAAATAGTTTTCAAGTAACATTTCTCTCATTCTCAGTACAAATTTCTCCTAATTTTTGTTCTAATATTTAGTTCAGATTTCACAGCCAAAACTATCATGAAAAGCTCTTGGAAATCTAAGAAGAGAGGAAAAAGATGATGAAATAGAAAATAAAGCAAATAAAACAAGGCAAAAGCTGTATTAAAAAGAATGAAACTGTGGTGAACATCTGTATTTGCTTAAAAATGTGTGGCTATGTTATATACAATTAAATTTGTTTAGGAGGTATTTTTCTCTTCTGAAAAGAGAGAAAGCACATTTGGTAATCAAACCCAAGATGGTGCACTAAAAGCAACACGCTTCAGGTCATAGAGAAGTTACTGAGTTGGCCAGAAAATTCGTTTGGCCTTTTCCATAACACTTGATGGAAAAATCCAAGCAAACTTTTGGCCAACCCCCAAAGAAGGTTGACTGAATTTGCTAAGAACATACTGTATTAGTAGTGGGTTGATCATGTGTTTCCTTTGGATGAAAACTCCAGAGGATTAAATAGTTTTACATAGACTTTGGGAAGGAACACTGTGTTTTCCTTCCACCTTTGCTTGGGTTCAGAAGAAACAAAGATTAAATGGTTGGCAGAGAAATACCACAAACAGGAGTAAACAGGCCGTTGGTGGAATTAGCACAGAGGAGGACCAAACAAGGATGATGGCTAAGCCATCACTAAGCCATGAAAGTGAGGATATAATTAGCTTAGAAGAAGTAAACAGAAACATTCGGTTTTTAAAACAATGATCTAGCCAGTAGAGGCCCTGACATTCCAAATGTCTAAGAATCAAAACAGCTTGAGGACACAGGTCACCAAGGATGCTAGGGGCTTGTGCCTTCAACACCCAGACATTCTGGTTGAAAGAAGGGAGGCTGGGGGAGATTTTAAACCATCCCCTTGAATCTGATTATCAGTTTATGAGATTTATTTTGAAATGCATTCTGTATTCAGTTTATAATACATAATATTTGATGATGTGCTCAGTCAGAGTTGACATTTTGTGACTGCATGGACTAAAGTCCATGGGATTTTCCCGGCAAGAATACTGGAGTGGGTTGCCAATTCCTCCCACAGGGGATCTTCCCTACCCAGGAATCGGACTTGTGTCTCCTGCGTCTCTTGCACTGCAGGCAGATTCTATACCACTGAGCCACCAAGAAAGCCCAAATCTGATTATAATATTATATTAATTTCTCTACACCTAGATAAAATGAAAAATTAAGATTTTATGCTGGATACCTTGTTACTACCAGGTGTCACCTGGAAATAAAGCTGTATATGTACATACACATATTTATAGATTTGGACTAGTTTTTAGATTTACATAATCAAGATTATGCTCACTTCAGTTCAGTTTTGTCGCTCAGTCCTATCCTACTCTTTGCGACCCCATGGACTGCAGCATTCGAGGCCTATATATTTAATTCCTTATGTTTATGTTTTGGAGAGGTCATCTAAAAATACATATTTTAAATAATTTGTGGTAAATACCTTCCCACATATTTGGAATGAGCATATAGGAAGGAAACTTGTTAAAATATCTCTACAAAATATTTGGAGAAATAAAGGTGGTTAAAGAACAATTAAACTGGCAGATATCATAATTAATCTGAACTGGAATATCAGAATTTAAAATCACACACTCACTTGAAGTTGAGAGAGAGACTCTTTCTTTCTGTGGTTGGGTCCTGGGTGGTTGGTAAAACCTGAGAGGTGTAGTCAAAAAATATAGAAACTGATTAAAATAAGCTTAAAACTTTTAATTTTTTGCTTGTATTGTTTAAATTTAGAGCATTATTTCAAACTAATTCTCTCAAAAGAGTATGAAAAAGGGGTGTTAACAGTTTTATCAATAGTTTATTAACACTTATTTATTGTTATATCAGTAGGACCGGTATAAAAACGGATTGTCCAGTGGGGTTATCCAAGCTACAGACTTGCTGATTACAATTGTACTATAGGTATAAGGGCTCCATCTGGTGGCAAGTCTTCAGAATTGCATACGTATTCCTACAAAGTGAGGCTCTGTTCAACCATGTATGAAGATACTACATGTTAGATGTGAATCCTAGTTTGTTACTCTCCGTAATTTAAACGGAGGGTCTCAGTGGGATGAAACATGATTTGTTTCCTTATCAGGGTGGGTTATAGAGGTAAGCGGTAGCCTCCTCTTCGGAGGAATGTAATTCCTTGAAGGTCGATAGATAAACCATCCTCTCAAGGTCCTCTTCTGTCTGTGATAGAACGATAATTTCCCTGATTTCTTCGCTGAACTTTCACCTAGGGCTATATTGATATTGGCCTTTATTTTAGAAGAGGGCTCTGGTAATTTATATTTTTAATGAGCTAACTTTGGCTGATTTTTTTTTCCTTCCTTTACTGAGAAGTTAACATGACTAAAAAAATTATCCATCCCATTTTATAAATAATGATGAAATGAAACATATTTCTAATATATGCCTTATTTTTCATCACGTTCTGCCAGGAGAGAGAGAGGGAGAGGGAGGGAATTCCAGGGATGTCTGAAGGGGGCGTGGTCACCAGGAGATGAGGCTGTGTTTGAATCTGGGTCTGATCTCTGCCATCCAGTTCCTTCCGTTCCTCTCTATCAGCCTTTCATCTCCATTCGTTCCCCTTCCTCATTCTTACTCCCCTAATAACATTAATTTCTCCCTTTCATCCAGCCTTTTATTACTCTTTCTCACTTTTCTGAAAACTCTTACTTAAAATACAGCACTACAGCTCTTCTGAAATACTCTTACCAACTCGCTAGACTAAAATAATGTTGCTCTCTCGATTAATACAACCCTTTTCATTTTCACTTCATTTTTGTTCAAACAGAAGTCAGCATTCTTTTCCTCATGTAAATACATAGAGAGTGGGCTATATGACCAAGCTGGACAGTTTGAGGCACCCTACCAAAAAAAAATTTTTTTGAAATTTCCCTCAGGATATACAAATGGCTTTTAGATACAAAATTTCATTAAAAGAAGCCCTATACAGCATGTTAGCAAGTTCTCCCTATACAAAGAAATTAAAAGGCAGAGACCCAAAAAAAAAAAAAAAAAAGGCAGAGGCAGCAGCAATAATTAGTATTATTAGTATAAACACAGCAGTAATGAGAAATAGATTTAATGTTTGAGACTGATTGAATTCTGTAATTCAATTTGCTATGAAAACCCAAATAGAAACCCAAATGGGAAATACTGTTGAGAGGAAGCTAAGAAAAAAAATGCTTTATTTGTAAGGAAAGCAAGATCCTATGAGGTAATAAAGGAACTCTGGTTAGGAGTTTTACCAACCTAGTGTTCTCCTAATAGACATTTTTTCTCCCCCAGGGGTTGAATTCCAATTTTTTTTTTGCCCCGACAAACAAAGTATCTAATGAAACTAATAGCAATGGCAGTAGAAATACTTTTCTTTCTGCTTTGAGATCAACAAGCCAGATTCTGATCTCTACAAAAGTTTGGGAGGGGGCATGTGGTTTTATTAAGGTAATCAGCTTTTCTGTGATCTCTGTACACAGTTAATTATGTTAATTTTAAAGCTTTTGCAGTAGCCTGAGAATTCTGGAGTATATTTTACTATAAGGATGGCGATAGTGGAATATCCCCATGAAAGGATCCAAAATGCAGTGTGAAAATATTGTTTTGCTGAACTATAGCTAAAAGCTGTGGACAGACTTGTCTTTATTCTAGAGCAGGCAGCGTTAGGCAGTGGTTTCATTCCATTTTAGAGCTAAAATAGGGTTAGGGATTCGCTCTTCTCAACTGCCTTTCCCTAGCCATCCCTATCACAACTTCTTTTACTGCTGCTCACTCTCCAAATTGTAAAGCTTGATAAAGTGATCTACCAAGTCACAGTGTAGAGCTGGAATAACCCTAAATAGGGACCTAAAGCCAGTTCTAGGCATGCACTTTTGTCTCCTTGGTTTACAAAATCACTTGACCTCTCCAGGTATTGGACCTCTGGTACAGTGTGGAAACAGGGCTTGCTTACCTCTAAGATGCTCTAAGATCAAGAGAATGGCTCTATAAGTTCAACCTTTGCATTCATTTCTCTGGGAGATTTCTGGCATCCATCTGCATGACTTCTTCCAAGAAGAGAAGACCCAAATGAAATCAAAAGGATTGCTATGATGTACTCCAATTAAATGAACAAAAGTTGTTTCTTAAGCTTTTTGGATGGTGTTTAAGGTCCTTAGCTTCCCTGGTAGCTCAGCTGGTAAAGAATCCACCTGCAATGGACTGATTCTGGAGTTGGGAAGATCCCCTGGAGAAGGGATAAGCTACTTACTCCAGAATTCATGGGCTTCCCTGGTGGCGCAGATGGTAAAGATTCTGCCTGCACTGCGGGAGACCTGGGTTTGATCCCTGGGTTGGGAAGATCCTCTGGAGGAGGGCATGGCAACCCACTCCAGTATTCTTGCTGGAGAGTCCCCATGGACAGAGGAGCCTGGCAGGCTATAGCCCATGGGATCACAAAGAGTCAGATACGACTGAGTGACTAAGCACATCACAAGGTCCTTAGAAAATATAAAAGGGAAATCAAATGCAACTGTTGAAACACAGCATGAGAACCTAAAAGGTCTTAGAAGAAATGCTGAGGAGGAGAGGAAGATTGGGTTAAAAGGGAGAATTGAAGAAAGTAAAGAATGAACTGAGAAAGTGAACGTTTCATGGTTTAAAGTTGTTATATAAATTGAACATCAACTTCTTGTTTAATCCAGTAAATGTGTTTATGTGCCAGGCCTATCATCTACTTAATCACTGAACAAATATTCACTGAGCACCTACTGTGCTTCTGACACTCTACAGGCCCTATGGATACATAGAAAGCAAAACCAGATGTGCCTCCTCGAAGCTCTTCAGTCTAGAATGCCTCTTTTAAGTATTGTCTGATCCTTCCAAGAAGCATCCAGGTGATAAGAGAGGAAAGAACAAAGGTATATCAAACCTCTATGACCGAAGAATGTAATAAGTACTATAAAATATACAAAAAGTAATGTGATGGTATATTAGGGAGAGAAACTTCTTCCAATATAATACTAGGGAAAATCTAGTGGTAATCTCTGAACTGGATCCTGAAGGCTGCATATAATTTTGATACTTTACTAAGAGAATGGCGAGAGAAAGACATTTCAATAGAGGGACCATCATTGTGGGCAAAGGATGAGATCAGAAAGTACTTAGTGAAAGGTACACTGGGTATGGGGGCTCCTTGGTGCTTTAGTAGTTAAGATTTTTACCTACCAATGCAGGGAAACAGGTTTGATCTCTGGTGTTGGAATTTAAATCCCATATGCCACATGGTGCAGCCAAAAAAAGACAATAACAATAATAAAAAAAAAAAACCCTGGGGACAAATTCTACCTCAATAAAATTGTTTTTAAAAAACTGCATATGTACAGATTGAACGGAAAAAAACCAAGTAATTCCTAGATTCAAATAATCAAACTTTTCTTGAAAGAATAAATAGATGTCCATAGTACGTGAATGTCTGATCCTACTTAATGCAAACAGTATTTTCATGGGCTAGTCTGAACAGCACTCAGTAAAATACTTTCACCTCACTGAAGTAAGTGAGGTAAATAAACATGACATGCAGCCAGCTAAATTAATATTCAACTCATTGCATTTCTCCGTGGGTCATGAGTGATTCTAATATTGATCCTCTGGACTCATGCTTTCTGATGGCCTGTAAGAAGCAGTGGTCATAGGAGGGATCCTTTAGGGACATTAAGCATAGAAGAATCTCTTCACTCAAACACATCAAGCCTTTAAAAATACAGCTTCTATCTCTTTCCTCCATCATGGCAGTGACATACAGGCACAGTGCAAGGCCAGGGTGAAGGATATCATTTTTCTAGTAGTGTCTCTCTTCTTTGGAACAAATTGGTAAAATTTTCTTTCACAGATTCAAAGGATTACAGTTGCTATTTATCTTGTCCAGAAAGGCATCCACTCTTGCCACTTCTAGCCTCTCAAATATTGTCCTAAGTCTTGGGAAATACTCATGTCGCCTCCCAAAGACCATAGAACCCAGTAGGAAGACCTGTTTATAGCTCCAAATGTAACATGCTCAAGCCTCAAAGAGATTTGACTAGATAAGGATGCTGCTTCCTTTCACAATGCCTGGGCTGGGGTCAGGGACACAGGGACTCACCATATGGTCTTGTACTCTTTGGTCGGGAAGTCCTCTCATCTTTTCACTTGGTTGTGAGATTCTGTGCAGAGGAGACCATGTTACAGCCCTCGTAGTGCCTGGTATATAGCTGATGCTCAACAAATATTTGTTAACATCACATTTAATGTTTCTGTTATATTCATCAATAAACTGTCCCCAAATGTTTTGAATTTATGAATGACATACCTTAGGCATCTGAGATTTAGCTACAGTTCTCCTATGGAGGAATTACAGAGTTTGCTGATGAAAGTAAGGCTCTGTACTAAGATGTTTTACTCTAGGTATAGAGTTACTGGACTATTTTTAGGCTGCTTACTCATCCAGTTATTTTAAAGAAGGGGGAAAAAAAACTGACACAAATAATACAATTGTGTAATAGGGATAGATTTGAGAAAAAATATACTTTTTTTCAAAAGTAGAGAAAGATTGGATGATTCATTTAACTTTTCCCCTCAACATCCTTTCCTACGCACATTAAAAGTTACACTAGATTAAAGAATGAAATATTTTAAAAGCCTCCCCACCCACAAAAAAAAAGGATAAGACTTCAACCAGCAGAGTCACAGGATTTCACTGCTTTCTACATAAACACTGCTTGAATTTCACAATCTTCTACTCTGAGGTGCTGCTATTAACAAAATACAAAATTAGGCCCAAAAAGTGAGTTATGCAGCCCAGGAAAATTTAGGGGAGGTTGGTGTGGCTGCAGAGATAACCTTCTCATCTGTGCCTGCTTTACATCCAGCTCTACTTCTTATCTTGTTCGGTGCTTATTGGGTTGTTGCAAAGCAAGAGCTCACTGTTACACATCAAAATCCAACTGGGAAAAAGCTACCAGATAAAATAATGCTTCTAAAGATAGCGCTGGTGAATTATTTTCCTTCTCTGTTTTTCTCTCTTTACTTCCCATAAAACTGCTGTCAGAGAAGATTATGATAATCACATAGCTAAAAGCCCAAGGCTTTAATGAAATTCCTAGGTTTTCATTTACCCTCTTTATTCAAAACTTAGAGTGGGCTTTCTCCCTCCATTTATCAGAAATCTTTGAATTCTCCAAAGTTAAAATCATGAAGTTTATACTATCACAGGATAGTATTTCCCAATCATTCTCTTGCAGACAGTGTCAAAGGTGAGGACGATTGGAACCTGTCCCCATGACAATCAGCTGGGAGCCTCAGAGAGTCTCCTCAATGTAGTAAAATCCAACATTTCAAAAGAGAAGTGGAGACAGTTCTGTTGAAGCCCTGCCAGCTTCACCCTTGCACATGAGCTTTGTTTGATGCTGTCAGACATGATCCATGCTCCACCTTTGAGCCTTGGTTAATGCTACTACATTAGGTTCCTGAATCACCCAAGAAATTTCCTCCCACACCGGAAGCTGGACCCATCAGTTGATAGTCAGGGGTCTCCAAACAGAACTCTAAGGGGACCTCTTATCCTTGTGTCAGCAGGACAGAAGCAGTCATCTGCCCTTGGAACGTCACGGGGAGTTGGAGGTATGGATCTATAGCAGCAACAGCAGTGAGGAAGACAGGTCAGTTTTGCATTCTAGAACCAAAAACAACCCCAGAAGGTTCAGAATATAACTAGAAAACTTGATTATATCTGCCTTAGTTTCACATGGTAGAGTGTTTCAAAAAAACATTCTCTGAAGAGTTTAGATCAAATGAGGTTGAATGGATGCCTAGGAGAGGTGATGACCGGGATCTCCTATAATATTGACCTACATGCTTTCTTTGTCGCACATTTATTTTTCCACAGCCCACACTCTACTTTCTCACTGTAATGTATACTTGGGGGATTGGTTGTGCTGAGAGTGATGGGGGCAATACTCTGGGCCAAGCCAGGATGCTTTTCTTAATGGAAGGTGTATTACTAAGGAAAAAAGTTCATGCAGATTGAAGATTTCCTCCCAATTCCCAGATGATCAGGCAGCATTAATACAACCAAAAGAGAGGGCACATCACCAACCCAGTGTTTGAACATTTTATTAAGCCTCAGAATGATTTAGCATTTCTGTGAGAGGAAAACTCAACCTTGTTTTTCCTGATACTACATAAAGGACCTATCTTCTTAACTGATTAGATTTTATCATTTACATAACTTTTTACTGACCCAGGGTTTCAAAAACCTGTTATTTGGTCAGCGTATCAGGAATCAGCCAAAGATGTTGATTGAATTTACCAAAGACTTAAGAGTGGTGGTCCTCTGCCAACATGGTTTTTCATCTGGTTATGTTGTGGTGCCCTTTGCCAGGTGTGAAGCTGTCAGAATAGACTCTTGATCTGTGTGCCAACAAGGGGCAGAAACTTACCGAGGACAGCATTAAAAGACAATAGAAAGGCAAGCTGGCAAACACACACTGTTTGCCAAGGCTTTAAATTGTGGTGGAGATATTGAATCGATTTTGTGATTAAAAGCAAAATGTTTTCCTTCATCAGTCATTTTGCCAAATTCAGATACTTTTCATGTAATGTCTGAATATAAAAAATTAACTTTTTCAAAGTTTTCCTCCCTTTGAATACTCCCTCTCTTTAGCTCACCTAGTACAACATATCTCAGTACTGCTTCTAATCAGTAATTATACTAGTGATATATGTGGAATCATCTTCAAGGTTAAGAACTAATCAATCCTGATTTGTCACTCTCTCTTTAAAACTGCTTTCCATCCTGAAGGTGGTAATCCAACATAAGGCCCAGATTATTTGACATGTATGTAATTACAGTTCTTATTAACTGTGACACATATATTTGATAGATTTCAATAAGCAGTAAATTATCAAGATATAAATATTTGTATGTTATACTGCCTTTCAATATTTCTTGTCAAAAAGATCCTTATATTTTGAAAGTGTTATGTTTGTTTAGGTAGCTTGTATTGTCTGGTAAGCTAGAATTATCATAAAAGAGCTTTGGTGACAATGTATGATAAGCCATGTAAATAGTTTAAAAAAAAAAGTCCACTAATGTCTATTTGGCTCGCAAAATCTGCAACAATTCTACTAGTAATTTTCAGTGCTTATTCTTTTCACCTAATACTTTTCTCATTCCCTCCCATTATGTCTTAATCATGTCAGGTATAAGACAGCTTTCTCAGCAGAAAGATCCTAATAAAAATCAAAGACCAAGGTGAGTCTATTGGAGTCATCATGAATTCCACTCCTTTCTTTTTGTGGCTGATGATTTTTCAAGGCACACACTCAGCTTTTGCTTGTTCATTTTTGTTAACATAAACCAGATGCTAATTCAAATAGCAAAACCAGTCCTTCCAAAAAACCAATACCACAAATTTGTGTATTATTGGTTTTGGTCACCCATGGAATCAATAAGACTCTTCCCCCTTAAGTGATCAATGAGTTTTTTCAGTCAACCTAAAAACCAGAATGCCTCTTTGCATTATTACCTGCCTTTTCTCCGCATGCAGCAGGGCAGCACAATTGACAATGAGGGGCTCTGCACATCAGCTTTCCTTTCCAGCTGCTCAGGGGCTCCTTATCTCTTTTTCTCATTTCCTGAGAACAGGAAGGAGTAAAGCACGGCCCAAAACACTGTTGTCTGTCACATCAGGAGTGGCAGAGGGTTTACTAGATCATGGTTCTCTCCGCTTGGCCTCAGAAATATCTCCCGAGACCCTGTGCTTGATGTGGAAATCTGACATAAGAAAAAAGACTTGGGAAGCCCTTTATCTGGCTCTTCTCCCAATTATCCCATGAAAGATTAACAAAACTAATGGTATGACTGGAGCTGCTTCCTGGCTGCCAAACTCCACCCATGAGTTTGTTTCTCCTTTAAGTGATCTTGGGAAGACAGTGAGGGCCTCTCTCTTGACTACTGATGATCATCCTAATATAGTGGCTGGTCTGGTAGTTTGGTGTGAGTTTCTGGCAAAGAAAAAATTAGGCTCTGAAAGACATTTCTCATCATAAATTGTCAATATATTAAAATGCATTTAAAAGTTACTTCTGGGAAGCATATTAAATAGGCCAATCATTTAATCATTTGCTAAATATCAAAGCCTATAAAATCATAGTTTAATGTCACCCTGACATAAAGCAACATCAAAATTAGTGCATCATCTATAAAGTGAAGTATCATTTGCCTTCAAGTGACAAATTCTATTGCCAAAAAATACCACTGTACTTCTAATAAGTGACACTCATTTTAATAGAGCCTACAAAAATACAATATTTTCAATGTCCCCCATAAAACAGTTAACTTACAAATATTACTCTCAGAGCTTTGGTGACATCAATATGTGATACTGTTGTGAATATCGTAACAAAATACTTGGAACACTGGCATGTAAAGTAAATTCATTACATGTATTTAAAAAAGAGAGCTATGTCAAAATGGATGAGAGAATGCATATAACCAACTCTGGGAAATTATTGTGGAGTGTGAAATTAATATCTTAATAAAATGAATGACTAATACATAAAAGAAACATTTTTGAAGGATTGTAAAATGGATTTTGATCATTGGTAAAGGAAAACAGTTCCAATGTAAAAATAACTAATTCTATATTAATGATGCTCATCTTTCTCTTCAGTGAGACAGAATTTAAGATTATATGTACTTTGCAACTTTTGGGGGAAAAAAGATATTTTCTGTACTTTGCCCTCCAAGGCAAGCATGGAAATTAGTAATACAGATAGACCATGGCTCTGAGAAATTATATTTGAAGTTTCATATTTAAATACCAAAGTTTATTTTATCACCCCCATAACTTTCTAACAATAGTCTTTCTTAATGATAAATTTTATCAATACCCCAAACTCATTTAAAATGATTTAAAAGTAGCAAATTGGATAAAGCAACACACAAATAACTTCCACATTTACAAGTAAAGAAATCACAGGGCTACAGATTATAATCAACATAAACTTGAAAGAAATAAAGCAACACCTTGCTGCCACCCATCATTCACTGCTTACATTTGTGGTGAAAAAGATTATCTACAATGACCTTTAGTCTGTTTCTTAACTCTGTCTGTATTGTAATTAGCTAAAGGCATTGAACAAATTAGGTTGTTCTATCTTTTATTCAGGTCCCAGAGGTAAATGGCTAACTGATGAAATATTTCACTCTGTGTTATGAGAATTTAGCAAATGATTATGGAACCAAATATAAACACTTTATACCATATGTACAGTTACTTTCATAAGGCATTATCTTGTAATTTTTATTGAAAAAGATTCAATATAGTAAAGTCTTATTTTAAGATATATTTTCTTTCTCAATCCGAGATGTTTAATTTATGAAAATATTGTTTTTTTTTCTCTATATTCTTTTTGTTTATATGCCAACATATACTTTGTGCTAGAAATATTTTATGGGAATTACAATTCTTTATATTTGTATTTTCTATATAAAGGCATATACAATTTTGAGGCAGTGTTTCTGATGGAGAGCAGAATTCATAAAGAGCTTGTGTGTGCTTCCGTGCTCCGAAATTATATGAAATCCACTTTGAGAAGAAACTTATTCAATTAAAAAAAAAAAAACAAAATCAAAACTAAAACTGCACCAATGCACAGCCAGAGGCTGACAATTAAAACTAATACATAACCACATGAACATCATATTTATATAGTTAACATTTTTAAGGATGATCAGTGCTAACATTATAGTATTATACATTTGGCACTAATGTTTGCCATTGGTCCAGCAATTGGCAAAATTTGTTTCTATGTATAAATTTATTTGAACATTAGGTCTGGCTAGACGTATCTTCACTATTTATAAAAAATATTTAGACAGTAAGCTCACGTTGAATAACTAGGTCTACTGTGTTCTGGAAACTCTTCAGTAGTAATACAGCTTTTTCGTGTTCCATATGTACAAAACTATGTCCATTGGCCTGTAAACACACAAATAAAACAGGGTCATCAATGCAAGATACTTGTTTATCACATTGTTGTTGTCTCTATAATAAGATTCAAGAGAGTATGAGCAACCAATAGTCATATGTTTCTAAAATTCACACCAGAATTGCAACTATGGAAACAACTAATTAATTTCACCTAGCTTCAACTCAATTTATTAAGTCAACAAATACTTATCAATTATCTAGTATATCCTACTTAGGATTGTCCTAGTATAATGCTAGTTTAGTTCAGTTCAGTTCAGTTCAGTCGCTCAGTCATATCCAACTCTTTGCAGCCCCATGAATCACAGCATGCCAGGCCTGCCTGTCCATCACCAACTCCTAGAGTTTACCCAAACTCATGTCCATCGAGTCGGTGATACCATCCAGCCATCTCATCCTCTGTCATCCCCTTCTCCTCCTGCCCCTAATCCCTCGCAGCATCAGGGTCTTTCCCATGAGTCAGCTCTTCGCATAAGGTGGCCAAAGTATTGGAGTTTCAGCTTCAGGATCAGTCCTTCCAAAGAACACCCAGGACTAATCTCTTTTAGGATGGACTGATTGGATCTCCTTGCAGTCCAAGGGACTCTCAAGAGTTTTCTTCAACACCACAGTTCAAAAGCATTAATTCGTCAGTGCTCAGCTTTCTTTATAGTCCAACTCTCACATCCATACATGACTACTGGAAAAACCATAGCCTTGACTAGATGGACCTTTATTGGCAAGGTAATATCTCTGCTTTTCAATATGCTGTCTAGGTTGGTCATAACTTTCCTTCCAAAGAGTAAGCGTCTTTTAATTTCATGGCTGCAATCACCATCTACAGTGATTTTAGAGCCCCTAAAAATAAAGTCTGACACTGTTTCCACTGTTTCCCCATCTATTTCCCATGAAGTGATGGGACCAGATGCCATGATCTTATAGCCACTATGCAGATCACAGAGAAACACCAGTAAGTACCACACAGATACACTTGAAATATGATAGTTATTTTGTCTTTTCAGGAACTCTGTTAATGTGGTTTAGAAGTATTCACAGGACCATTGCCTTTTTGTCATATAATCACTGATATAAAGAAAGCTGAGCACCGAAGAATTGATGCTTTTGAACTGTATTGTTGGAAAAGACTCTTGAGAGTCCTTTGGACTGCAAAGAGGTCCAACCAGTCAATCCTAAAGGAAATCAGTCCTGAATATTCATTGGAAGGACTGATGCTGAAGCTGAAACTCCAATCCTTTGGCCACCTGATGTAAAGAACTGACTCACTGGTAAAGACCCTGATGCTGGGAAAGATTGAAGGCGAAAGAGAAGGGGGATGACAGAGGATGAGAAGGTCGGATGACATCACTGATATGATGGACATGAGTTTGAGCAAGCTCCAGGAGTTGGTGATGGACAAGGGAAGTCTCGGTGCTGCAGTCCATGGGGTTGCAAAGAGTCAGACACGACTGAGTAACTGAGCTGAACTGATAAACCCACCAACTCTGTCAAATGTTTCACTTGTGTAAAACAAAACATATGGTATAGTTAAATCTTATTTTGACTCACTGAAAAGTTCTTAATTTAAACATTTTAATATTAAAAAGATAATTTCTATTTCCCTCATTGTTAAAGGCAAATATATTCACTATTTCTATCAGCAGTTATCAATCCCACTCAGAAATGAATTAATTTCTGGGTGATCTAGGCTAGTTTTGTTATTTTATAAATGAAAGAGTTACACCTCAGAGAGGTTAAGCAACATGCCTGAGGTCACACAGCTAATCTAGGGCTGAATCATCTGTTACTATAATATTTCTTCTTCTTATTTCTTGCAATACTTTACTGAAATAGTAACATTACAATTGCTTCCAGTGATTTGAACTACTATTTCATTGATCATGATAAATTAATCAACATTTTATCCTTAAAATAGTTGTTATCTTATCTTCTACTGCATTTTTATGCCAATTTTCCACTTCTTTATTTTCAATTTATGCAGAATCTCAAATAAGAGAAGTAGCTTTGGCAAGGAAGGAATGTTGAAGTGAAGGGAAACTATGGTGATGCCTAGTACATCATGGTTTCAAAGCTATAATTCTCATTCAGATTCCTAAGAGATTTAATCTAACTTGAGTACTTGTAAGAATGACACTTTGTCCTAAATTAGAATCTAAAGACATGCTGAATCTCTCATTCTTATAGTTTTAATTTTTAACTGTGGCTTAATTGTTGTTATTGTAGTTACATATGAACCATCTCAAAAGTAGAAAGACTGAGTGAGACCATCTGCTAGGGCGGTGATATCTGAAAGGGAACATTAAAAAGAAGAAAACTTTTAGGCATCTGATTTGATAAGGGCATAAGAAATAAATGAAAAATCAAATTATGGTGCCATTAACAGAAAATGGAATTCTTGGAGAAGCAGCAGGCTTAGTCAGGAAAACAACAGAGTTTGTGGTACTGGCAACACATGCAAGGAAATGTTGATCATACATTTAGAAATAAACGACTGGAGTTCAGGAAGGAGGTCAGAGTGGCCCTTTAGCAACAGGCATCAGGTTAGGGTTACACACTAAACTAGGCTGAATCATCTGGTACTATAATATTCCTTCTTATTATTTCTTGCTGAGAGAATTATCAGAAAGTAAGTTTAAAAGGGAACATTGTGGAAGAAGGAAAATCTAGGGAGGGGAGCAGGATTGGTTGTAGCTTTGAAATCGAGGAGCAGAACTGAAAGACGGTGTTTGCTGTTGACCTTGTTGTTCTTGCTCTGTTGCTAAGTCATGTTCGACTCTTTGCCACCCCATGGACCTGGGCATCTAGGTAAATCTGTCTGAAGTGAGGGAGGGAAAAGTGAAAGAGGGCCCAGTCTTTTCTGCCAGAGGATGACAGAAAGCTGACTCGGGCCTGGTGGCTGAACTAAAGGAAGAAGATACAGGTGCATTGAGTGGAGGGAACAGGAAAATTGGCAGGAGGAGAACTGGAAAGGGTTGTCCTGAGGGGGATCAAGGTAGAGGGCTCATAGAGGCAGCAGGAAATCCAAGGTGATCAAGTATTTTCTAATGGCTTCAGTTTTCTGCCTCACAGAGGAAACAGCAGGGAAAAAAACGTAGCTAGATGAACTCTGGTATGGAATCTGGGTCCGTTTCCAATAAATCAGGCTTCAAGATGATCAGACCCACCATCCAGGTGCTGATTCAAGGCTGGGGAAACCCCTTGTATAAATTTAGCTTTAATACTGCTTTAAAGCATCAGCTTTTAGTTCTCATGCTTTGTAAGTACAAAGTACATGCTTTGTAACTATATAAATAATAGTCATATAGTTGGAAACACAAAGAACTGATTTCCCAGAAGGAAATAAACAAGTTGATAAATTAGATCATTGAGTCAAACAGTAGGACTCTACCTGTAATTCTAGTCCCCAGAAATGTTTTGGCTCTAAGCCAGAACTTTGGTGAGTCTCAAGGGGCCTATTTAAAAGACCACGGCTAGAGACTTCCTGGGAATGGCTTCAAATTACCAAAAGGATTCTGAAAGATCAGAAAGCAAACTATTTTAGAAAGTTTATTAAAGATTAAATGAGTAAACATATGTCAGCTGCTTAGGGACAAGGCCTGGCACACTATAAACAATAAATGTTAGCTACTACTATCAATATCACTTCACTATTACTTTCTTGAATTTCAGAAATACAATTTTCATGAAGTAACAAGAATAGTAACAAGAACAGAAGGGCAAAAATGTCAGGAGGAAGGAACTATTTTAGTTAATCTTAGCAATTTTTAATTTTTATTTTGTTTTGTTTTTTTTCCTTAGCAATTTCTTAGATGAGAATTGTGAAGATCAATGAAATTACATGAAATATCCAAGCTCACAGAGCTAGTGTCTAGATGGGAATTTATGTCATGACTCTGTATCTTGACACAATTCATTTCACTGGGTGTTGTGAGGTTGAAACAAATATTTTTAGGTTCATTAAGAGTCCCAGACTCATTCAGTGAATTCACTTTTTAAGATTAATTGAGCTATTTCTTGATATGGAACATTATGGTAGGCATGATGCCAGGAGAGGCAAGAATGGAGGGGTTTGAATGGAAGGAAAAGATAAAAATCTTAGTTGTAGAGAGCTTTCTTCTTCCATTGTTAGGAGAGTTAAAAATTTATATTGTATTTGTTAAAGTGATTATGGCTATCTGGCTTACATCTTGGATGGTTCAGACACGGAATCAGACAGTTATGTTACTACATGTATGTGGGACTTTTCCAATCACGTGAAGTTTAGAAGAATCACAATATTTCAGTTAGAAAAGTCTTGTAGCTGCTTCATGTGTGTGATTAGAAGAAGAGCTGAGGAAATAAAAGAGGATACTATTCCATTTAATTACAGAGTATAAATCTGATAATGCTTTGAAATGTAAATGCATATAATCTACATTTATGCATTTGATATTTTGAATATATATAATATAAATACAAAAGACAATTTGAAGAACAAATCCTATTAATAAATTAATGAAGCTTTAAAATATGTTGTCAAATTTGGCTATGTATACGTTTTATATACATACACACTATCCCGCTTATAATAAAATATGTCCAATTTTGAGGAAATTGCAACTTAACTGCATGGTTTGAAGGTGAGGGTGAATGTGAAGTTGCTCAGTCGTGTCTGGACTCTTTGCGACCCCGTGGACTGTAACCTACTACGCTACTCTGTCCATGGGATTTTCCAGGCAAGAATACTGGAGTGGATTGCTATTTCCTTCTCCAGGGGATCTTCCCAACCCAGGGATAGAACCTGGGTCTCCCGTATTGGAGGCAGACGCTTTAACCTCTGAGCCACCAGGGAAGTCCAACTGCGTGGTTTATTAAGTAAAAATGAAGTTAAAAAGAAAACAACCTACAAAAGAAAAGATACTCAAAAAATTTATGCTTCAAGAATACATAACTCGTTGATTTCTGACTTTAACTGATTTGAAGCATAAAGGATCATTTTACTATAGGAACATTATTTCCAGAAGGTATCCTTCCTTATTTTAATTCCAGTTAACATCTGTGCCACAAAATGTGTTTAAATTGCTCTTTGCATGATTTAGACATGAAAAGTTGGAGGGTTAATGAACATAATATTTGTAATTCTAACAAAAGTAGAGCTTTGCAATTACAGCTTATCAATTTACTGTAAAACATACTCAGTTTCTGGATTTCATCTTCTTGTTCCTTTCTGAATTTATCTTTGATTTCCTTCTGGTAAATGTTTTGTTTAGTGGCTAAATTATGGATGTTTATGCCATAGACATTTTCCAGAGGGTGCTGTAATTCTCCATGAATTTCACTGTATTCTTATTATTCAAAGCTTTATATTTAAAAATGATTTTCTGAGAGAGTTTGGCCACAAAATTGGTGGGATTATCCAATAAGAAGGACAGCATGACTCTTAGAATCCAAAGGAGAAATGGGATTAGAGATTTGTTATATGATTTCAAATTGATTTAAACTCCCCTTCAAGGAACAAACATTTAAAACACCAGTACACATATATCTTATGTATTAGATATACATTGCTGCTGTTCTTAGTCACTCAGTCATGTCTGACTCTTTGTGACCCCATGGACTGTAGCCTTCCAGGCACCTCTGCCCAGGGGGATTCCCCAGGCAAGAATACTGGAGTGGGTTGCCATGTCCTCCTCCAGGGTATCTTCCCAACCCAGAGAACAAACCCAGGTCTGTCACATTGCAGGCGGATTCTTTAAATTAATATAGTGTACTTTGAATGTGTATAACTCTTAGGACAAAAGAAAATGAAAATATACGGCAATCTTATTAGAGTTATTGGACTTCATGTTGTCCAATCTTGAAAGCCAGACATTAAGAGAGAAAACAGCGGGTATCTTAGGTAATTACAATTATGTTTCACATTAACTACCTAGAATTATTTCCCATTGCAGAATTTTAATCTCATTAAATATTAGGATATATTTAGGGCTGAGTATACTGTATAATCAATACTACATTGACTGTGTGCCGGGTCATTTGAAAAATTTTCCTTTCCATCAAAAATCTGAACTACAGATCTTTAATTCTTAGACAGTTCCAATGAAGATTTTACACTGCACTTTTTAAATGGGAGAAAGTTCGATGTCTCAGTGGCTTTTATTATAGTATTAAAAATCTTGATAAACTAAAACATAAATAAGAATTTCTCTTCTGTCTTGAACTTACTCATGTACTACAGCATGCATGTTTCATAAGTTCAGGCTCAAAAAAGACAAGGCAAAATAGAAAACACTAAAATGAAGACTTTGTCTATTATTTGTATAGAAATTGTGGCATGAAACTGATAATACATAGTAATCCTGAAGATACTTACTTATTTATCTGCTTTCATTTTAGAATGTCTGTTTTCTTCTTATCAAATATGTTGAATGAATATTTCTAACAAATGAATTCCCTATGTTGTTTGAAAGTAGTTTCCCAATGACCTACACTTTCTGTCAGTTCAGTTGCTCTGTCGTGTCCGACTCTTTGCGACCCCATGAATCGCAGCACGCCAGGCCTCACTGTCCATCACTAACTCCCGGAGTTCATTCAGACTTGCATCCATCGAGTCAGTGATGCCATCTAGCCATCTCATCCTCTGTCGTCCCCTTCTCCTCCTGCCCCCAGTCCCTCCCCAGCATCAGTGTCTCTTCCAGTGAGTCAACTCTGCATGAGGTGGCCAAAGTACTGGAGTTTCAGCTTTAGCATCACTCCTTCCAAAGAAATCCCAGGGCTGATCCTCTTCAGAATGGACTGGTTGGATCTCCTTGCAGTCCAAGGGACTCTCAAGAGTCTTCAACACCACAGTTCAAAAGCATCAATTCTTCAGCGCTCAGCCTTCTTCACAGTCCAGCTCTCACATCCATACATGACCACTGGAAAAACCATAGCCTTGACTAGACAGACCTTAGTTGGCAAAGTAATGTCTCTGCTTTTGAATATACTATCTAGGTTGGTCATAACTTTTCTTCCAAGGAGTAAGCGTCTTTTAATTTCATGGTTTTTTCACTCTCCACTTTCACTTTCATCAAGAGGCTTTTTAGTTCCTCTTCACTTTCTTCCATAAGGGTGGTGTCATCTGCATATCTGAGGTTATTGATATTTCTCCAGGCAATCTTGATTCCAGCTTGTGCTTCTTCCAGTCCAGCGTTTCTCATGATGTACTCTGCATAGAAGTTAAATAAGGAGGGTGACAATATACAGCCTTGACGTACTCCTTTCCCTATTTGGAACCAGTCTGTTCTTCCAAGTCCAGTTCTAATTGTTGCTTCCTGACCAAGGGCAAGTCAGGTGGTCTGGTATTCCCATGTCTTTCAGAATTTTCCAAAGTTTATTGTGATCCACATAGTCAAAGGCTTTGGCATAGTCGGTAAAGCAGAAATAGATGTTTTTCTGGAACTGTCTTGCTTTTTCCATGATCCAGCAGATGTTGGCAATTTGATCTCTGGTTCCTCAGCCTTTTCAAAAACCAGCTTGAACATCTGGAAGTTCACGATTCAAGTATTGCTGAAGCCTGGCTTGGAGAATTTTTAGCATTACTTTACTAGCATGTGAGATGAGTGCAATTGTGCGGTAGTTTGAGCATTCTTTGGCATTGCCTTTCTTAGGGATTGGAATGAAAACTGACCTTTTCCAGTCCTGTGGCCACTGCTGAATTTTCAAAATTCGCTGGCATATTGAGTGTAGCACTTTTACAGCATCATCTTTCAGGATCTGAATTAGCTCAACTGGAATTCCATCACTGTCACTAGCTTTGCTCGTAGTGATGCTTTCTAAGGCCCACTTGACTTCACATTCCAGGATGTCTGGCTCTAGATGAGTGATCACACCATGGTGATTATCTGGGTTGTGAAGATCTTTTGGGTACAGTTCTTTGTGTATTCTTGCCACCTCTTCTTAATATCTTCTGCTTCTGTTGGGTCCATACCATTTCTGTCCTTTATTGAGCCAGTCTTTGCATGAAATGTTCCCTTGGTCTCTCTAATTTTCTTGAAGAGATCTCTAGTCTTTCCCATTCTGTTCTTTTCCTCTATTTCTTTGCATTGATCGCTGAGGAAGGCTTTCTTATCTCTTCTTGCTATTCTTTGGAACTCCGCATTCAGATGCTTATATCTTTCCTTTTCTCCTTTGCTTTTTGCCTCTCTTCTTTTCACAGCTATTTGTAAGGCCTCCTCAGACAGCCATTATATCTTTTACCTTACCACAAAAGGAACTGCAAAATCAATCTCTTAGTTTCACGCAATACTTGTAGCCAGGTTGGTTTCTGTTTTTGTAGAGAGCTTGCTGTTAAGAAGACATACTGGGAATGGATTTTATTACATTTTTGAAGTCAGCTTTTCCCTGTCTCTCTTCCTCCCTTATTTGCTCTAGGTAGTTTTGGACATGTCTACTTCCTGGGCAGAAACTTAGTTACAAATCCCTATCACATTGTTTACATTGATTGGCACAATATTTTGTACATCATCGACATTGAATGCATATTTTCCAAATCAATAAGTAGAAAATATGAGGAACAGGTTACTATCAGTAAAATTTGCTTCAATAGAATCAGCATGGTATAATGGAAGAAGCTCAAATAAATGATTTAGCCTCTGTCAACAATAGATACCTTGCAGGGTGGTTATGTGCTAAAAATGATATACTATGGGTACCCAATTAATGCTACTTTTACTTTATTCAAATTATGGAAGTTAGAGCCAGCTTAATGAACTTGTCTTCATTGTTTTTCGTGTTTTACTTAGCACATAAAATCTTTTTTTTTGATTTGCAAAAGTATTTACTCAATCTCTAGTTATCTGTCCTGAACTATATAGATTATGAACAAAGCAAATAGATAAAGATATGCAGTGAAATTCTGGCATATAAAACCATACACACTTAAACAATTATTTTTGGTTGTCTTCTAACCAAACAGTATTATAAAAATGTTTTTCAAATGTATTTTATCATTCTCTGAACACTAAGCATTACATAATACTGAACCCACTCACCACCTACCCCCCCTGCCCACCTTTCCCCAGTCCTCTCTGTTGTTTTGATTTTCACCCACCCAAAGAGATCAACCATAGAAAATGTTAACACATTTAGCCCTGTTGGGAAATGCTTTAGTGAAATTTCCAAATACTTTATTTCTTTAAGGGTCCCATACTTCATGCAGATGGTGACTGCAGCCATGAAATTAAAAGATGTTTACCCCTTGGAAGAAAAATTGTGACCAACTTAGACAGCATATTAAAGAGGAGAGACATTACTTTGCCAATAAAGTTCTGTCTAGTCAAAGCTATGGTTTTTCCAGTAGTCATGTATGGATGTGAGAGTTGGGCTATAAAGAAAGCCAAGCACTGAAGAACTGATGCCTTTGAACTGTGGTGTTGGAGAAGACTCTTGAGAAACCTTTGGATTGCAAAGAGATCCAACCAGTCAATCTTAAAGGAAATTAGTCTTGAATATTCATTGGAAGGACTGATGCGGAAGCTGAAACTCCAATCCTTTGGCCATCTGATGCAAAGAGCCCATTCAATGGAAAAGACCCCGATGCTGGGAAAGATTGAAGGTGAGAGGAGAAGGGTACGACAGAGGATGAGATGGTTGGATGGCATCACTGATTCAATGGATATGAGCTTGAGTAAATTCTGGGAGTTAGTGATGGACAGGGAGGCCTTGGGTGCTGCAGTCCATGGGGTTGCAAAGAGTTGGACACGACTGAGCACTAAACTGACTGACTGACTTCATTTTAACCATAACAAAAATGTCTCCTCTTTACTTTTTGTGGTCTTTTTTGGGGAAGAAGTTGTAAAGAATTCAGAGAAATAAACATACTCTAACCCCTGCTCCATGGGGTAGCTAAGAGTCGGACACGACTGAGCGACTTCACTTTCACTTTTCACTTTCATGCATTGGAGAAGGAAATGGCAACCCACTCCTGTGTTCTTGCCTGAAGAATCCCAGGAATGGTGGAGCCTGATGGGCTGCCATCTATGGGGTCGCACAGAGTCGGACAGGACTGAAGCGACTTAGCAGCAGCAGCAGCAACCCCTGCTTAGTGACTCATGATAATAATTACGAATGTGAACACTTTGGAATAAAGCAAATTAGTTGCTTCCATGAAAGACATTTCTCTAAGTGTATTTTGTGGAAATAGCTAATTGATGTTGCTGGTGAAAATGGTTATATGGTTAAGTATGTTGAGAAATGTAAGATTTTTCAGTTTCTTAATATGCTTAGAACATTGTGAAATTCTGAAACAATGGATAGACTCTGAAGTGGCTCTGAAACTTGAGTAAGGAACTCTTTTAAAAATATTTTAAAAGATTCCATTGGGAAACAGTATTCTAAATTGAATAGTACTTTTTGAATTTTGTTTCTTTCTTTTGAAAGAGGTTTCTCTTTCTTCCTGGACAGCAAAGCTGTTGGTTATGACTTCTTGCTTCCTACAATGTGCCTGGATCCAGAGGCTTTCCCCTTGATGGTCTGGAAAACTAGACCAAAGACTCCAAGTAAGAAATAAGTCTCTCTTATGAGTTAAAGTCATGAGATTTAGTGCATGGAATTCGTGACAATAATATGGCATCTCGAAAGAACTTTGAGGTTGTTGAATAAGTAAACTTTGAGTAAGATAATACTATCAGCAGCTAACTACACCTACTGGTCATTAAAAGAGGTATCAAACTTCCCCTCAGACAAGGAAGGTTTGATTCAGTGATTGTATATAGATATAGCACTGCATATCTCTATACAGCTGACCCAGGCATTCATGGACATTTATTTCATTTAGACTTTGGGAAATCTAGACTTTCTTTTTCCATTCTGAACCATGAAAGCTGTAACTCATCATCCTATCCTAACCCCCAGTCCCACACCAAGCCATGTCCATGTTTGAATTCTCCAACTCAGTGAGAAACTATAAAGTTAGAAGGTTTTCTTTCTTCGTGCTTGGGATCTCTCTCCTCTCTCATTGTACTCCACACTCACCCGTCTGGCATAAGGCTCTCACCTCTGCTCCTGAAGACAGATGCCAGTCTAGCCCATGGGTATTCTTTCCCTGGAGAAGGAAATGGCAACCCACTCCAGTATTCTTGCCTGGAGAATTCCATAGTAGAGGAGGCTGGCAGGCTACAGTCCACAGGGTTGCAAAGAGCTGGACGTGACTGAGAGACTAACATTTTCACTCTCACTTTTATTCTTCCTTCTACTCATCCTTTTTTCTCCTTTCTGTTAAACCTGGAATAACTCCTGCTTCATCAAGGTATCATATGCTCTGACCCAATAGCTTACCAATAACTAGTGAAACTTGACAGATATATTTCTTGAGAGTGGTTTTTCAACTTGTCTGTATGAATTGTAGGGACAAGGTGTTTCAAGATTAGGAAAAAGGGGATATATCTGGTTTGTTTGAATTACCATCTCGTTGATTATTCTATATTGGTATCTCTGAGAGATAGCCATAGACCAGGAATATACTTTGGATTATAAATTTCAAAGCTATTAAAATTTTGGAAAAGTAGAACTGGATATCATAAACTAATTATAAATCATTTAATTTCTCTGCTCCTGATAAAATTAGGCTCTTGTCCTGGGAAGGTGAGAGGGCAAGTGAATGAAGAGGATAGGAACTGACTACTGTGATAGACTAGGGTACAATATACTTACAAGTGGCCTACAACTGTGAGTCATGTTATCAAGTACATTTTTTTTGTTTTTGGCAGTCTATTCATCTTTTAAACAGAGTAACGATAATTAGTGGATTTTCTATATTTAAATATATTTTAAATTATAAAATGTATAATTAGATTGACTTTTTTAACTGGAAAGAATATTAGAAAAATAAACTATGATGTTAAACCACCAAAACTGCCACTTCAAAAATGGTCAAATATTGGCAAGTTCACGTGGTACAACTGAATAACATTTTTATGGTCCATGTACTTTCTCTTTTTCTCTCTCCCTCTTTTATAATTCGACTTTACAGAAGATGAAGCTGTGAGGGGTCAGGTCCCCTGGCAGAGGGCTCTTTCCTCATGCTACACTGTCTTAAAGCAAAATGACTTACTAAACTTTAGTCAGTAATTTGAATAAGCTCATGAATTATAGTATCTATTGTAGGAAAATGAATACTAAATGACAGAATAATCATGTGAATGTGTTTTAATTAACATCATTTCTTAATGCACACATTTTCATGTAACTCAAATAACACGCTCATAATACAACAGCAGAATAAGAAGAGAGTTGTGGGTAAAAAGAGTTACAGAAGAAGAAAGAGAGCTCTTCAATAAATTCTGGGCTTGGGAGAGATTTGGGAAAGGTACATCTCTTGCCATTTTATATATTTTTTGCTACTTGCTACTGATTTAGATCAAACCCCAAATGGCCTTCACATTAAAGAGGAGCTCATTCATTGATTTTATTCTTTTCTTTTACCTTGATTTTCCAGGTTGTATGCTTTCATTAAGATTTATAAATAAATTTGCTCCAGTGAGGATATATTCTAATCATCTTGAAGCGACAGATTACTCAATGTTTTAAATTCATTTTTATCCCAGTGTTCTTTAAACTAAAAGCTATAGTATCATTAAGAGATAAAAATATAATTTTCTCTCTTAACATCTGATGTTGGCAATGATTCCAGTTTAGAATTAGTCATTTTTATTTCCTTCAGAAAATATAATTGGCCATTTGTGCTTTTTAACTAGTATGAATGAAACTGTAAATAACAGCAATTTATTTGATGAAGGTCTATATACATTTTTCTTTTACTGAAAATGGACTTTGATTTTATTGTACTAGATACAAATGAGTTCTACAGCAAAAATAAAAGTTGCATCCTTGAGACTCCTCTGTGGAGAGAATAGACAACCCAGGGGCAGCTCTTCTGACTTTGATTCCACTTTTAATTCTTTTTTACTTATGTTAAGAATTAATTTCTCTGTGCACTTTGCTGTTGCTGTATACTTCTCAGGGACTAGAAACACTTACTAAATCCTCATTTCCCCACATATAACCATTCTAGAATTTCACAGCCAGGAACATATTCTAAACCTGCAACCAAATATCATCTTAATTTGCATTTCCTTCTGTAGGATATCTATATCTGTATCTCTCTATCTATAAAATATCTATAGAATATTTTAATATCCATTTAAGTATATTTCTTTTCTCAGTTTGGAGAGAAAAGTCTTTTGCCCCCTTTGTCACAGATGAAGGCAAAGTCTCCAAACTTGTTTCATGCTATGGGATACTTCTCTATCCAGCCTGGCATTCTGATAGATCAGAGATCTGAGATGAGCTGGCTTCAATTTTTATAGACTCTGACATTTGAAATAATTTGCTCAAAATTCAGTAGAGGAAAAGAACTAGCGATTTCCTTTGTTAAATAGCACCATGTACTAAATGTTAGGTAGTTACGTTAGGAGTTTATTCATAGCTGTTTTCCATGGAAATTGATAAAATTATTGAACAGTTGAATTTTTAAGTTAGGGGACCTCAGCTATCGTATAAACCACAGTTCATTTTACATATAATGAATGTGAGTTTTATAGAAATGATATAAAATGCTTAACATCAAAGGGCTAGCTATGCAATTAAAAAATAGAGAACTTTAATAACTAAATAGTAAAGAAAATATTTAGCTTTTATGTGTCTCTTTTGCTTCAATGTCTTAACTCAAAAGACCATCTACCGATTTGGTCTTTTTTTTTTTTGCATAACATAACACAGTTTTATATATAAAATGTACATGTTGTATAATCACACAATATAGATATCAAGAGATGAACAGGTGGATACAAAAGTGTTCATATAACTCACTCTTATGTAATCTACTTCTGCCACTCAACAACATATCACTAACCTCTCTGTATACATAAATAAAAATCTGGTTTGAATGATGGCTCTTAAAAATCTATACAGTGTTTTATTAAAGAAATGCCTTGTCATAAACTACTTAACTTTTTTCATATTAACTGGATAGTAAGGCTGTTTTCTGTTTGCTATTATTATAACAGTACTCTGATAGCCATCCCTGTACAAGCACATTTGAAAATTGGTTGGTTTGGTCTTCTGTCTACATGAAATTGACATGGGCCTTTTGGGTGGTATTTCTACTGTGACATTGCCAGAGGTTGGAGTAATTCATAGTCTTTTCAGATAATTATCATTATTGAAAACTTAAGTTTTCACGATCTTGCTAGTTAGTTTAAAATATTTGTGAGAATATGATTCCAAGACAATTTATCTATGTAGAGTTTTTACTTTTCTGCAATTCTTTGACAGAATTCAGTAAATAGAAGGTAGAGGATCACTGCTGAGCTGAGTTGGGTGGGGTCTTTCCATTTTTTTAACTATCTGAGCAGGAAAAGTAGAGAGAAATAAACATAAATACTATTAAAACAGTAACAAGATTATTGCTGAGAAATTAAATATGAACCACTCCCTTCTTCCTCATCTAAAGTTACATCAGTACTGTATTTGGGAGCTTCATCCTTCTTACACTTGATAACTATGCACAGATTCTTGTATACATCAATTCTTCTTACATTCCCAAAGTAACACCATTCCTTTAAATAAATATGCAGGTACTTTAAATAAAGTGCCAGGTACTGAGAATATAAGACTCTACCAGGCTGAATTGGTTTCTGATTGGTCTCTCAACCCCAAAACAGTAAAGGCAAATAAGAAATGGAATAAAAAGTTGTTTTCAATCATTTTACCTCAAGTCACTTATTTGTTTCAATATTAGCCTTGGAAAGCATTGTTTTGTATCCGTCTTACCTGAAGGATTTTATCACCAGGCTGTAGCAGGTTGGATGCTGGTCCATCAGGTTGAACCCTAGTAACAAAGATACCCTATAAGTCAGAAGTAACAGAGGTTAGGATTCTATTTTCAAGACCTAGACCTACTTAAAAACTTTTTCATTTACATAGAAAACAGTGAAAACATTAAAAACAGTTTACACATATAAGGTTCAAAGATTATTATGGTATTTTAAGCAACACACCTCTAAGTCACTTAAGGAAAATGACATTTTTATTTGCATAAAAGCTCATATTGTTTTTAAAGTGCACTCATGATTTATATGTTAAATTCATGGCATATTCTTAATTTCTTCCTTCAGTAATTTCATATATAGTATTAAATCATCTTTTGTGTAACTTCTGAAGTTATCTAAAGTTGCTCTTCATTGAACATGTCTCCTGTTTGACAGGTTGTAAATTCAATATATACTTTAAAAACCTACTAGAATTACATATAATACTGGTTTATTTTAATGAATATTACTTCATATGTTACTGAGAATTTTAAAGTAAAATGAACAAATTAAACATAAGAAAATTCCAACACAACTATTAAATACAAATTGGGCATCTACATAGTTACAGAATTCCTAAATTGATTTAGTTAATTCCTAAATTGATTTAGTTAAAAAAAAAAGTCAAATTACCAGTGATAAGAGAGCAGACTGTATGACTTCAAAACCTTTATACCATGGCATTTTTGCACCTTGTTTTATGTCTCTGGATATGTTCCAGAGTCTCTGGGTTTATGATCTACAGGAACTTGAATAAAATTTATCCCCTGCTGTTGTGTGAAAATTGTATAAATCTTAATTATGTTAAATTGGCTCATAGTGCTTTTCAAGCGTACTGTGTCCTTCTGTTCTGCTGTCTATTCATTCTATTAATTTTTGAGAGTTTGATATTGAAACTCCAACTAAAAATATTAATTTACTTTAAAAATTATTGTAATATATAGTAGAACTATATGTAACTTTGCTCTGTATTTTCCAAGTTTTTGTAAATGTTTTATCATATACTCATAATTTAAAAAATTAAAAAATTTAGACAGAATTTATCCAGTCAAGGGAAAAACTCATTTTATTTACCATGTACACAAAGCAAACATTTATTGCATTTTACCACATGCGAGGCCCTGATCACATGGACCACAGCCTTATCTAACTCAGTGAAACTATGAGCCATGATGTGTAAGGCCACCTAAAATGGATGGGTCACGGTGGAGAGTTCTGACAAAATATGGTCCACTGGAAAAGGGAATGGCAAACCACTTCAGTATTTTTGCCTTGAGAACACCATGAACAGTATGAAAAGGCAAAATGATACAACACTGAAAGATGAACTCCCTAGGTCAGTAGGTGCCCAGTATGGTTTCTGGAGAATGAACTGCAGAAAGACTGAAGAAGTGGAGCCAAAGCAAAAACAACACCCAGTTTTGGATGTGACTGGTGATGACCGTAAAGCCGCGCTGTAAAGTGCAATATTTCATAGGAACTTGGAATGTTAGGTCCATGAATCAGGTAAACTGGAAGTAGTCAAACTGGAAATAGCCAAGACTGAACATGGACATTTTAAAAATCAATGAACTAAAATGAACTGGAATGGGTGAATTTAACTCAGATGACCATTATATCTACTACTGTGGGCAAGAATACCTTAGAAGAAATGGAGTAGCCATCATAGCCAACAAAAGACTCTGAAATGCAATACATGGATACAATCTCAAAAATGACAGAATGATCTCTGTTCATTTCCTAGGGAAGCCATTCAATATTATGGTAATCCAAGTCTATGCCCCAGCCAGGAATGCTGAAGAAACTGACACTGAATGGTTCTATGAAGACCTATAAGACCTTCTAGAACTAACACCCAAAGAGATGTCTTTTTCATTTTAGGGGACTGGAATGCAAAAGTAGGAAGTCAAGAAATACCTGGGGTAGCAGGCAAATTTGGCCTTGGATTACAGAATCAAGCAAGGCAAAGGCTAATAGAGTTCTTCCAAAAGGATGCACTGGTCATAGCAAACACACTCTTCCAACAACACAAGAGAAGAGTCTACACATAGACATCACCAGATGATCGACACCAAAATCAGGCTGATTATATTCTTTGCAGCCAAAGATGGAGAAGCTCTATACAGTCAGCAAAAAAAAAAAAAAAAAGTCCCGGAGCTGACTGTGGCTCATGTCATGAACTCCTTACTCCTTATTGCAAAATTCAGATACAAATTGAAGAAAGTATGGAAAACCACTAGACCATTCAGGTATGACCTAAATAAAATCCCTTATGATTATACAGTGGAAGTGACAAATAGATTCTAGGGATTAGATCTTATAGACAAAATGCCTGAAGAACTATGGACAGAAGATCATGACATTGTACAGGAGGCGGTGATCAAGACCATCCCCAAGAAAAAGAAATGCAAAAAGGCGAAATGGTGTCTGAAGAGGCCTTACAAATAGCTGAGAAAAGAAAAGACACAAAAGGCAAAAGTGGAAAGGAAAGATATACCCATTTGAATGCACAGATCCAAAGAATAGCAAGGAGAGATAGGAAAGCATTCCTCAGTGATGAATGCAAAGAAATAGAGGAAAACAATACAATGGGAAAGACTAGAGACCTCTTCAAGAAAACTAGAGATACCAAGGGAACGTTTCATCCAAAGATGGGTACAATAAAGGACAGAAATGGTATTGACCTAACAGAAGCAGAAGATATTAAAAAGAGGTGGCAAGAATACACAGAAGAACTATACAAAAAGATCTTCATGACCCAGATAATCAAGATGGTGTGCTCACTTACCTAGAGCCAGACATCCTGGAATGTGAAGCAAGTGGACTTTAGGAAGTATCACTAGGAACAAAGCTAGTGAAGGTGATGGAATTCCAGTTGAGCTGTTTCAAATTTTAAAAGATGATGCTGTGAAAGTGCTGCACTCAATATACCAGCAAATTTGGGAAACTGAGCAGTGGCCACAGGACTGGAAAAGGTCAGTTTTCATTCCAATCCCAAAGAAAGGGAATGCCAAAGAATGCTCAAACTACAACACAACTGTATTCATCTCACATGCTAGCAAAGCAGCACTCAAAATTGTCCAAGCAAGGCTTCAACAGTATGTGAACTATGAACTTCTAGAGGTTCAAGCTGGATTTAGAAAAGACAGAGGAACCAGAGATCAAATTGCCAACATCCTTTGGATCATTGAAAAAGAATGAGAGTTCCAGAAAAACAGCTACTTCTGCTTTATTGACTATGCCAAAGACTTTGAATGTGTGGTTCACAACAAACTGTGGAAAATTCTCACAGAGATGGGAATACCAGACGTCCTGTGCTGCCTCCTGAGAAATCTGTATGCACATCAAGAAACAACAGATAGAACTGGACATGGAACAACAGACTAGTTCCAAATCAGGAAAGGAGTATATGAAGGGTGCATATTTTGACCCTGCTTATTTAACTTATATGCTGAGTACATCATGAGAAATGCCAGGCTGGATGAAGTACAAGCTGGAATCAAGATTGCTGGGAGAAATATCAATAACCTCAGACATGCAGATGACACCATCCTTATGGCAGAAAGCAAAAAACTAAGGAGCCTCTTGATGAAAGTGAAAGAGGAGAGTGAAAAAGTTGGATTAAAACTCAACATTCAGAAAACTAAGATCATGCATCTGGTCCCTTCACTAAATAGCAAATAGATGGGGAAACAATGGAAACAGTGAGAGACTTTATTTTTGGGGGCTCCAAAATCACTGCAGATGGTGACTGCAGCTATTAAATTAAAAGATGCTTGTTCCTTGGAAGAAAAGCTATGACCAACCTAGACATATTAAAAAGCAGACACATTACTTTGCCAATAAAGGTCCATCTAGTCAAAGCTATGGTTTTTCCAGTAGTCATATGTGGATGTGAGAGTTGGACCATAAAGAAAGCTGAGCACTGAAAAATTGATGCTTTTGAACTATGGTGTTGGAGAAGACTTTTGAGAATCCCTTGGACTGCAAGGATATCCAACCAGTCTATCCTAAAGGAGATCAGTCCTGAATATTCATTGGAAGGACTGATGTTGAAGCTGATACTCCATATTTTGGCCCTCTATGCGAAGAACTGACTCACTGGAAAAGATCCTGATGCTGGAAAAGATTGAAGGCTGGAGGAGAAGGGGACGATAGAATATGAGACGGTTGGATGGAATCACGGACTCGATAGACATGAGTTTGAGTAAGCTCTGGGAGTTGGTGATGGACAGGAAGCCTGGGGTGCTGCAGTCCATCAGGTCTCTAAAAGTTGGACAGGACTGAGTGAATGAACTGAACTGAGGCCTGATTGCTGGTAGTATAAAGGTACACTGAACATAATTTTTGGCCTCAATGAGCATACTATACAGTAGAAGAAAAGTTAAGAAAACCAGTGAGTGTAAAGCAGTGTGACAAGTGTTATGATAGAGGGATAATAAATTAGTTAAAAAGATGAATTCAGCTTATCCTTAGTTTACTGGGGCTTCTAATTATGATAGAAATATAATAGATTTAAATATTTAAAATATTGCATCCATATTAACCTTAAAGTTTGGAGCTTTCACAAAGAGGAGCTATCTGGCAACTGATCACAAATGAAAATTAAAGGGTTCACACAGATAAGGAGAGGAAAGATATTCCACATAGAAGGGATGGCATATACAAAAGTGCATGCCTTTGATTTATTCATTTTTGCATGCCTTTTATATTAAGGAGGCTGCAGGTAGTTCTATTATGACTGCAGTGGTTGTGGAAGGGTTCAGGTTGGTTGGGTTGGGAGTATGAGAGAAGAACCCATAGACTCCCCAAATTAAGTAGGTGCCAGATCAAGACAGGCCTTTAATGGACATCTGTATCAGTCTGGGGAGCTACTGAAGTATTTGAAGTATGATGATAAAATTTTAATTAATATCCTAAGAATAGCATTTGTCCTAAGAATGGACAAACAAAACGTGTATATTCAGTGGAATATTATTTGACAGTGGAAAGAAATGAAGTGCTGACATCAATGAACTTGAAAACAATGCTAAATGAAATTAGCCATTCACAAAGACCACATATTGTATGATTCCATTTATGTGAAATGCCAAGAAGAGGCAAATGCATAGAAATAGAAAGCAGATTAGTGTTTGCTAGAGGCTGGGAAGCAAGGGGCTGAGGAGTGACTATTAATGTGTACAGATTTTATTTAAGGTAATAAAAGGATTCTGAAATTAGATAGTGGTGATGATTGCACACCTCTGTGACTATACTTATAAATCACTGACTGTACATTTCAAAAGGGTGAATTTTATATGAATTGTATATCAATATTGCTCTTATTATTTTTAAATTATTAAAAATAATTTGTATTAAAATAAGTATTAATAGAAGATAATATTATAATGGCTTTGCCTGTTATTCAGAAAATTCTCTCTCTTGCTAATCTGTAGACTTAATGACTCACTTAAACTCATAACTTTGTGTGTATGTGTGTATGTAAGTGGTTTAGCAAGCAGACCCTGATTAAAATATTTCCATGTATTTTACTTTAGCAATTCAGATCTTTATGAGACATTAAGGCTTTGAATGATTTTTATCTTCTGATTTTAACTTATTTTGTTTTCCATTCAAAGATGAAACTCTAGATAGGCATTACATTTTTAGAAAGGTGCATAACTTTAACCAGTAATCTGACTTCTAGAACTTAGGTTAAAGAAATAACTGGATAAGTATGCAACAAGGATTTACCAATATGTTCATTATGATATTATTTGTAATAATAAAAATTAGAAACCACACCAAAATATCTAACAATAGGAGATAGATTAAATAAATTATGGTAAATATATATAATAGAATGATATGTGGTCATTAAAAATGAAGTCTTTAGGTGAGGACTTCATTAGATACAGAAGTATACTGGTGCTTAGCAAAAACACACAAGTTATAAAACATTATGTGTGGCATAATACTATTTTCAATGAACATGTTTAAATGTATATTTTTGTGGAAAAGTGTCTGAAAGGATATGCTCCTAAACTTAGCAGTGGCTGTACTGGGTAATGAGACATTCTATATATGTGTAAATATGTGTGTGTATACATATACATACATATTATGTATATGTATATATGATGTTATATTACCTAGCACAACCACTGTTAATGTTTAGGGGTATACCCTTACATATATATATATATATCTATCTTTTTATTTTTGCTTATCTGCACTTTCTAATTTTCTTATTTTTCTACAATAATTAGACACTACTTATAAGAAAAATAAGGTATTACTATTTTAAGAAAATAGTAATAAAAACTTAAAAAACTTTATGTTGTCACAAATCAGTGCCATGTCCAAACAGCTAGTTGTTTTGGTCAGTTCAGTTGTACAAATGCTCAGTTCACAATGAAAAAGAAAACAGGTTGTTTGAAAGGGACAGTTAAATAAAATATAACGACTAATCCACTAGACCAGTGAATGGCATTGGTTGCAAAAACAAATATAATTCTTACAGTCCCTTTCATACTGAGCATATAACTCTCATTCCCCTTCAATCCAGGAGACTGTATGAGTACTCAGTTCCCTTGGTGGTCCCCGCTTTTTGCTGTTGAGGTCACTGTACAACAGACAGAATGACATTATTGCCTAAAATAAGGCACTGCATCTCTGGATGCTGAAGGTGAAGCTGCTTTTACTATTATATTTTGTCTCAGCAGTCAAAGTCTTTGCTCCCTAGTTAATTTTGATTGCCTTTTTCCAGCTCATTGTACAGGAACGGTTTTAATAATGTTTGTGTGAATCTAGACCGTAGGAGCAAAATTATGACCATCATATCTGCAATATGCTGGGAGGAACAGCAACACCCCACAACCAGACTGCCAGAAGAATACAAATGTCATGTCTGTGGCAAGTTTAATTTCATTCATCATAAAGCTCTCCAGAACTCAGCCACTGTTCTGAAGACTTGCTTTGAAGCTTACTTTTATGGTGGCCTGAGTCTTCCTAAGTATTTATTGCTGTTTTCTAAAGCTCTAATAGTTCTTTTCAATCAATAATTTTTTTTTACCAACTATGAAATTGCTACTGTCACTGATATAGTTTCCTTTTTTCTGTATATACATATATCCTGGTGGCTCAGGGGGTAAAGCATCTGCCTGCAATGCGGGAGACCTGGGTTCGATCCCTGGGTTGGAAAGATCCCCTGGAGAAGGGAATGGCAACCCACTCCAGTATCCTTGCCTGGAGAATCCCATGGGTGGAGGAGCCGAGTGGGCTATAGTCCATGGGGTCGCAAAGAGTCAGACACGACTGAGCGACTCCACTTTCACTTTATCAGCCTGCATATTGCCTCATTAGTCAAAACAGATAGCAGTGAGTGTCATGTTTGATAATGGTGTATAGCATTCATTATTTTTGGAGGTGGACTGTTTCCCCAAAGACTGCTTGGAAAGGCCAGTGCCCTGATTTTCCACTGTAATTACGTATATAGACACTGTCATATGAAAGAGACCAAATAATTCTGAGCTCATTTTATGGTCTCTGTTATGATGAATATAAATGAGAAATATGAAAACTTTGACACTGTTTTGAAAAAGTTCTTTGTAGCAGTGTGTTACCCTTTCAACAAATTCATTATATTCTGAGATTTCAAAGAATACTTTGACACTGACAGATATTGGTGAGGAATCACCAAACTATTTGTTAAAATTAGAGCAATAACTTCCCAATGACTGGTAAAGAGCCATCTCCTGAATTCCAAATGCAGTAAGCCATCTTGTTTGTATCAAAGATCCAAATCATGGCATATGACCAATTTTATCATTCTCTGGACAAGATCTTAAAATAGTTATTTCTTGTAACAGTTAGCAGAGTGCTAAATGTGGATCAGACTATCATGCAATACCTCCAAACGAGTGAAACAACCTATATACTTAAGGCTATAGGAAATCCATTTTGCCCAAATAAGGAAAATATCTCAGTAACTGCTTTTCAATGAGTAGTGTATATCAGGTTTTTTTTTTTTTTTTTTTTTTTTTTTGCTGTTACTATAATAAGTGATCACAAACGTAGTGGCTTAAAACATCACAAATTCATTATCTGACAGTTCTTTAAGTTAGACATTTAACTCAGTTCTCAGTGGGCTGCAGCAAAGGTGTTGGCTTGCAGGTGTGTGTGTTCAATTGTGTCCCACTCTTTGTGACCCATTGCTGGCCAGGCTCCTCTGTCCATGGAATTCTCCAGGCAAGAATACTGGAGTAGGTAGCCATTCCTTTCTCCAGGGGCTTTTCCCAAGCCAGGAATTGAACCCAGGTCTCCTGCACTGCAGGCAGATTCTTTACTCTCTGGGCCACCAGGGAAGCCCGCAATAGTGGTTTATGCCTCACAGTTACTAGATTACGCGAGTGAATACTCATAAAACACTTAGAGCAGTGGATGGCATTCAGTATGGGGTCAACAAATGTTGTTAGAATTATTGAAAATCTGAAGACTGAGCTACAATCCACTGTCTTTTTATCCATCAAAGTCCACTTTAAGAGACTTCTGAGCCTCCCAACTGTACTAGATTTACTGACAGGAAATTCTCCTTTACTCTCAGTCCTGGAGTGTACTGAAAGACCAACATTTGTTATCTTTCCCTCGAATTCCCAACTGATAAGAGGGAATACAACATTTATTGACCATACTGAATGCCATCTTAGGGAAGGGGATGGCAAGAGGGCTGGAAAGTCTTTCCTATATCATCTGTGGTTTCCTAGTGGTGGCTCTCAGCAATAATGGCTCCAACTATTGTTTTACTCTTAATAGTGGACATAGGTCCCAATAAGAGGATTTTCTGATGGTCCTTAAGAACACTTAGAGGTTATCTCCTTTGGTCGCTCCAAGTCAGTAGAGCATCGGATCTGCAACAACGGCTGAGTCTAGTTATTGGCTAATGGCTTATCTGAGTATGTTTTTCTAATATTTTGCACCTCATGTTCAGCTCATGTTCTTTAGCGGCTCAGTGGTTTTCCCCTCAGCGTCATCTCTAGAGGGCATCTTGCAGCAGAGCAACAGTATCGCTGCTGCTGCGGCTGCTGCTGCTGCTGCTGCTGCTGCTGCGTTGCTTCAGTCGTGTCCAACTCTGTGCAACCCCATAGATGGCAGCCCACCGGGCTCCTCAGTCCCTGGGATTCTCCAGGCAGGAACACTGGAGTGGGTTGCCATTTCCTTCTCCAATGCATGAAAGTGAAAGTGAAGTAGCTCAGTTGTGTCTGACTTAATGACCCAATGGACTGCAGTCTACCAGGCTCTTCCCTCCATCCATGGGATTTTCCAGGTAAGAATACTGGAGTAGGTTGCCATTGCCTTCTCCAACAGTATCTCAGTCCTTTCCAAATAAGTCTTCTCTCCTATCAAACACCAATATCTAAGTGTGTTTGAGACAGACACAGATTCAATGGACTCAGGGATCACAGAGGAACCCCCCAGTTTTGAACCAAGGCTAATCTAGAGAGCGCTGGCCATGTGCTGCAAATAGGCATGACCTGTTGCCATTTCCTATTTCTACCCCAGTTTTTGAACCAGTTTTCATATAAGTTTATAAATGGTTTTTCCAAAAGTACCCATAATGGGCTTTTAAAAAGTTTTGCTTTTCACAAGTAATTTTGAAAAAAGATGGGCACGGAAGGTTTTTCATAGTGTTAAGATCTGACCTTGTCTTATTGGTTACCTAGCCTGCACACCACTGGGCATAAACCTTGAAGGACTCAGGAAGTGAGTCTACAAGGCAAACATTTAACATTCCAACTTTAGAGGAGAAAGGAACTTTATATGACTGTTTAATGATGAAGGTGAATGACTATGACAGTCTCAGCTATTGTAAATGTAGACACCAAAATAGAACTTGTCTTAAGAGAACTGCAACATCAGTTTGTGAAATATACTTTTCTTTAAAATTCTGAAAAAGACTTGGCCTAGCTGATGCTAAGAAATTGGTTTCTAGGAAGGCCATATGTCAGATGAAAATTGCATACTATTACAATTATAATTTAGAACATATTGGTTATATATTATAAAATATGATATTTGATGGTTTCATATAACTATAAAAGTTCAGAGAGTGTTTCTGGAGGAAAAAAATGACTCAGAAATAGTAAACATAGTCATTGATTCAATAGCTTGTAAGGTGTAACTTTTTTGGGGTCAAATATTGGCAATTTTTTTCATAAATTGGGCAATATTAATACTAAGCTATGATGTGGCTCAAAGGAGCAGCATGACAAATACACAGTAGGCTGTGTTTACTTAATCCTTGTGATTATTAGACCACTTGACATTTCAAGAATAAAGATGTTATCAATAGTTTTACTCTGAGTCAAGAGTGTGGAAAAAAAAATATTGCAAGGTTAATTGCTGAAAGTCAAATCTTGAGCTCTGAACAGTTTCCTAGCTTAACAATTGAAGACTTTGTATGCAGCAAGAGAAGAGATTTATCCAGGGATCATTAGAAACTAAAGAAGAGGGGAAAGAATGAGAAGAGAGGGAAGGAAAGGAAAGAAAAAAAAGATAAAAGAGGGCATTGGCAGCTGAATATGATGCCTCAATGTATGACTGAACTCTAGCTGACAAAACAATGAATATGAAATCCAGAAAAAATGAACAGAAAGAATTGCTTTAGAAACCTAAAATAATTGAGCCTCAAAAGACAGAGATTACAAATTATACAACTGACCAAAGTCCTCTAAAAATGTCACAAAAATCTTATCCACAGATTTTAAAGAAATTCAAAACTCTCTTTCATGAACTTTTATATAAAGAAATAGTAAAATAAAAATCACATATTTATTAATAATCCATTGGCACAACAGGAGACTATTAAAGCCCATAGAAACTGGTTATGTGATCATAGATATCTTAGTAACAATATAATGGAGCAATCCTAACAGAAAAAATATATTTGCATCATTCTTTTATGTCACTGTCTTCCCTGGTGGCTCAGATGGTAAAGTGTCTGCCTGCAATGCGGGAGACCCGGGTTCGATCCCTGGGTTGGGGAGATTTCCTGGAGAAGGAAATGGCAACCCACTCCAGTACTATTGCCTAGAGAATCCCACAGACGAAGGAGCCTGGTAGGCTACAGTCCATGGGGTCGCAAAGAGCTGGACACGACTGAGCGACTTCACTTTCACTTTCAAGATTTATTTAGTAGCCAAAAAGAAAAATGTATACAGATATACAGTTTTCAAGATACTGCCCTTATGACTTGATAAAAGCAACCCAGAAGTTGATTTCCTTTTATCTGCAATTCTCATTAGAAATGACAAATTGGCTACTAAAAATTGAATTTTTTTAATAGTTTGATGCTGATTATCATGCAATATTTTCTTTTTAACAAGTTGAAGGTTTGTGGCAACTTTCTGTCAAGCAAGTCTGTTGGTGCGATTTTCCCAACAGCATCTGCTTACTTCAATGTTTCTGTGTCACATTTTGGTAAGTCTTCCAATATTATTATTCTGTTTGTGGTCTGTGATCAGTGATAACTGATGTTACTCACTGAAGACTTTGATAATTGCATTTTTAACAATATTTTTAAATTTTTTGATTGAAGTACAGTTGATTTACAATGCTATGTTAATTATACCATACAGCAAAGTGATTCAGTTTATATATATATATATATATATATATACTATTTTTAAAAATATGCTTTTGCATTATGGTTTATTATGAGATATTGAATATAGTTCCCTGTGCTATACAGTAGGACCTTGTTTATCCATTCTATACATAAAAGCTTGCATCTGCTAACTCCAACCTCCCACTCCATCTCGTCACTCACTATGAAAAAAAAAGGCAATAAAGTATTTTTACCATCTGACTCACCAGGGAAACCCCTGGCAATAAAGTATTTTTGAATTAAGGCATCTATATTATTTTTAGACATAATGCTATTGCACACTTAAAAGAATACTGCCGTTGCTAAGTTACTTCAGTCGTGTCCGACTCTGTGCGACCCCATAGATGGCAGCCCACCAGGCTCCCCCCGTCCCTGGGATTCTCCAGGCAAGAACACTGGAGTGGGTTGCCATTTCCTTCTCCAATGCATGACAGTGAAAGTGAAGTCGCTCAGTCGTGTCTGACTCTTCGTGACCCCGTGGACTGCAGCCTACCAGGCTCCTCCTTCCATGGGATTTTCCAGGCAAGAGTACTGGAGTGGGTTGCCATTGCCTTCCCCACATTTTTACATTTTATAATGTAAAAGAATACATTATAGCATAAACGTAGCTTTTAAAGGTATTTAGAAACCTAGAATTCTGTGGGGCTTGCTTCATTGCAATATTCATTTTATTGCAGTGGTCTGGAACCAAACTTTAATATCCTGGAGGTATTCCTGTAGGAATTGTAATTATAATTTTTCTTTAATTGATTGTTACAGTATTCCAATTATTACCTAAAAATTAAAAATCTCTGGGAGTCTCTCTATTGTGACTTAAACTATCTTTTTATTTCTGTTTATTTCTTGGTAAAATTCTTAAGCTTAAAAAAAAGAATCTTCTTTCATTTGATTTTCATATTTTCTTTTAAGAGATCACACTCCTTTACATACTGTTTTTCCAGATTTCTTGCCTATTTGGGAAAAATAGGTGAAATATTTTCCATTTCTTTTATTTTATGATTCTTTAAACTTTAAAGCCTGTATTTATTATGAGACCTTAACTTGCGGTGGGTAGTTGGTTGCTGAGTTTCATACAGTTTAGTGATTCTGTCAGAGCTCCTACTCGCTTTTCTTCTCAGCTTTATATATAGCATAAAATAGTAGAAGCCATTAAAACCAGGAGTAACTGCAGGTGGCTGTGGATTCTCCTTCTTAGTTATTCTTAAAATAGTGTCAGTAATCAGCTTTCTGATTATCATCCCTGCAAGCTTCCCCAAAGCCCCTTCAATTGTCAAATTTTTTCACACTATACCATTTCAAAATAATGGGTTGAGAAGTGAAAAATTCAGTGAAGTCTTTTTGTTACTTACGCTAAAATAAGGTTTCTAAAATGAAAAATTGTTCTCTTGTGAGCTACATTCAGTCAAACTATGATTCTTTTATATAAAATATGGCTTTATGTAGAGTAGACCATGCTGGAGTATTGCTTAGAGCTGGCAGTAAAATCAGGAGGTCAAAAGGCCAGTGACAAATGTCTCGGAGGCTCTACAGTTGTGGATTTCTGATACACTGACTGACAAAGTGGCTCTCAGCTATGGCTGTGCATTGGCAGTGTGAGGGAGAGAGAAAAGGAAGTTTCTTTTTTAAAAAAATTACTTTTTAGTCTCTTTCTATATTATTTAATTTTTATAGTGACAATGTTTTCATTTATTACCTGTATAATTTTTATGAGGTTTAAGTTAAAGTAAAAAGACTGCAGCTGTACACATCTGAGACTAAGACTGTATTATGATTGTATTTATTATTTTTTTATGGAAAGAAAACTCCAGTTTTAGTAATTATAAAATATGTACAAAACTTCACCATTCCTGAAAGATACAACTCAAGTCACAACTGAATAATAAATGCAATTGGATACTTTAATATAAAGGAGAAGACTGACTGGGCAGTGTGTGCTCAGTTGGGCCCAGTTCTGCAACCCCATGGATTGTAGCCTGCTAGGCTCCTCTGTCTATGCAATTTTCCAGGCAAAAATACCGGCATGGGTTTCCATTCCTTCTCCAGGAAAAGCTTAGCTGGTTTGCAAAAAGTATGTAAACCATAAAAGATAAAAAAGCATTTAAAAATATACAACAAATGCTTAAGAGCCTTTTTATTTCAAGTTATCCTGGTAATAAAGATCATGTAAAAATAACGAATATGTGAAGTTTGAAGATTGTAAGTAATATGTGTTTACTTTTAAAAAATTCAAAGTTTAAACCTATTGGTTAGAATTTTGTTGTATATTTTTAAGTTAATTATGATTTAAAAGGATGACTATGTTGTCCAGAGTAAAAGCCCTGAGAATGCCCTAGTTCACAATCAGCAGAAGATACTTAAGCGAAAGTGGCTCTCAATTGTTTGTCTCTTTGGCGACCCTTACATTGTGGCTCAGAGATGGACACCTTCAGAGAACTGAAGCTGCTCCCAGCTGGTGTGTTCAAGTAATACAAAACCCAGCATACTATAGGGTTTTCTTGCAGTATAGGAATAAGCAAATCTTGTACCTTAGTGGAGGTATCCTACTAAATTAGTCATTCAGAGTCGAGGTAGAAACCATTTTTTAAAAAGTAGAGGACAGGATGAATATATGATTTTCCTCTCAATAAAAAAAATAAATCTTGGTATTGCTCAATAAACAAAGAGAAATACAAATTTAAGATATGATTCTCTTTAATCATTTTAATGTATAGCCCAACACTTCCTATTTTCTATTAATAAATGTCCTTGGAGGTTAAATGATAGTGCCTTGTTACTGGAATGTGGTTTGTGTATGGTGATGGAGTTTGACCCAATAGGTTTCAAATATGGGAAATAATTTCTACTCCTTTATATTTAAAAATAGCATTGGTTACTAAGACCATGTATAGCTATGCTAATTATATTATAAAGATGATAGACAAATAAAATCTTACTAGTAATTTTGTACCTTATGCAGTAATCCTAAACTGTTATTACGTGCTCACTGCTTAATGTAACTGTGGATTTATTAACAATTTATATATTTTGGGGGCTTCTCTGGTAGTCCAGTGGTCAAGAATCCACCTTTTAATGGAAGGGACACTGGTTTGATTCCTGGTCTGGGAAGATCCCACGTGCCGTGGAGACTCTAAGCCTGTGAGACACAGCTACTGAGCCCACGCATTGCAACCACTGAAGCCCACATGCCTAGAGCCTGTGCTCTGCCTAAGAGAAGCCACTGCAATGAGAATCCCGAGCACTGCAACTAGAGAAAAGCCCCTGCTTGCAGCAACTAGAGAAAAGCCCATGTGCAGTAATGAAGACCCACCACAGCCAAAAAACAAAAGCAAGAAACCCCCCATAATATATATTTTGAAAATATACATACTTACATATATGTGTGTGTGTGTATATATATATATATCTATTTATATATATACATTTTAAAATAACACAATGTAAAAATTCCAATCTAGTAGTCCAACTTTCCAGCAGAGTTCTGGGGCCTTCAGGTTAACTTGGTGTCTGGAAATCTATTCTTATCTCTTTACGGCTTTCTTTCAACTCATTCAAAAGATTTTAGGGAAAACGTAAGTTGAAACTTACAGAACTTAAGAATCAACTCTTTGTGTGCTCATGATTTTCTTTACACACCCAAAAGAGAAAAATGACACAGTAAAAGTGTTTTGCAGTTACTTGGGTTTTCTTTTTAGTTGTTTTAGATTTCTTTGATCGTACCTATTGCTACCTGATTTTTTTTTCCACCTAAGTGTGCTCACACCAAATTTCCTTGCTCCTGTGATCAATATTATTTTGTGAACTGCTTTCTTTAGATATCAAAGAACAGAGATTTGGCTCAATTAGTGATGACTATCTCTTAGAGAGGCTAAGACTATTTTTGTGGGATATAGCAGTCTTTTTTTAAAAAGATTAATCAGAAAAATTACAAGGATTGAAAAGCAGATTTAATGGGTCTTGTTGAAAAAATACAACACAACACATTTCAGGATCCATACTGAAGTATCAGTTGCTTTGGCAATCCCTCTCATTTGCTACGGTTGAAAGCACTCAGGCTCTAGGGAAGTAATTCTCATAGATTAAAACATATCAGAATTACTGGTACTGAAATACTTACAGTTTGAAAGATGAAAAACATCCATTATTTTCATAATGGTATAATGGACACTTTTCGGGACCTGCCCAGGTTCACTTGAACAGGTTGGTGCTCTCACTCTGCAAGTGCTGCTGACAGCTCACATCTAACACTTCTTTTGAAAATTACCTCAGCCTGGAGCTTCCTTACTGAGAAATGCTGGGTAGGTCATGCTCCTTCCTACATAGTCAATGACTGATGATGCTGTTTAGTTGCTAAGTCGTGTTTAGCTCTTTTGTGACCCCATGGATGGCAGCCTACCAGGCTCCTCTGTCCATAGGATTTCCCAGGCAAGAATACTGGAGTGGGTTGCCATTTCCTCCTCCTGACCCAGGGATCAAACCCACATCTCTTGCATTGGCAGGCAGATTCTTTACCACTGAGCAACTTATGAAGCCCTCAATGACTGATACCAGGGAACAAAAGGCTGTTTCCTTTCTTAGGGTGAGATGACTCTGTGGTACCCTATTTTTTTAATTCAATTTTTAAAATTTAATTAAAATTTCCACTAAATCTATATCTTTGCCTGGTTTCTTCACCTGCCCTACTGCATCCCTCATTCTCATATAGATTTCACCTAACAGCAATTCTTCAATTAACTTGCACAAAAATCTCCATCTCTGGTTCTGCATCTTGAGGATCTGATTTTAGACAAATATAAACTACAAAAATTAAAGCTCTGCAGTATCTTCTTGAAAGATATATGCAGATTCTATATTTTGGAAGGTATATGCAGATTCTATATTTAGCTTACTGGTGATTCTTTGGAAGCCAGTATCAGGCTCCCATGCATATAGCAACTTTGGAGGTAGATTGGAGGAAAAATGGATAATCCTGTTATTAAATACATGCTATTGAGATACATCTCAAATGTTAGATGGGTAAATTTTTAAAAGTTAAACAATATTGCTACAGGAAGAGACATGGAAGATTACTTTTACTTTGTTTTTATTTCTATTAATCTGACTTCATAATATTTTCAAGATTCTAGTTAGTTATAACATCTTCAAGCAGAAATTAGAAATACTATGGGAGTCCCTGGAATATCATTTACAACTTGTAGTGTAAATTTATAAATGGAATATGAAAGATTTCACACATTTATCAAAGATCTTTTGGACCCTCAGTAATAAGCTTTCTCTAATTGATGGACTTGTTAATTCTTATTAGTTATTACATAAGATATTATTTATGAACTAATTTTAAGTGTTTTCATATTTTGATTGAAAAGTCTCTGATTTTTCCAAAAACTGAAGTAAACTTAAAAACTCTCAAGTCTTCTCCCATACCATTTCTGCCTCCTTATTGAGCATATTTTGTTCCATGCTAAATAGCTGACATTATGCAGCAGACAATACATAGATAACATTTAACTCTAGCAACTAATATAACTGGTTATGTACTTGGACTTCAATTTTACTGAAAAAACATTTACTGATTGTTAAAAAATATCACAAAGTGATAGCAATTTCAATTCAAGTGTTTTTCTAAATATACCATTGAATTAAAATGTCCCAATCAATGTTCTTATTTGAAATGGTTCTTTTAAATCACCTTATTTTTTCATATGTAAAATAGAATTATATTTTCTTAAAGAATCATGTCTGTGTTGTTATATTTTATTACGTCCCTTTGCAAGCTGAAATCTTATATCTCTTCTTTATAACATAATGTCTTGATAATAAAATCATTGAACTGGCTAAAGGACACTGCCACAGCTTCCTGAGTGAGTGTTAGTCAGCCAGTTGTGTCCAACTCTTTGAGACCCCCATGGGCTGTAGCCCATCAGGCTCCTCTCTCCATGGGATTCTCCAGGCAAGAATACTAGAGTGGGTTGCCATCTCCTCCTCCAGGGGATCTTCCTGACCCAGGGATCAAACTCAGGTCTCCCGCATTGCAGACAGATTCTTTACTGTCTGAGCCACCAGAGAAGCCTTGGAGCCTTCTTAAAAGACCTCATATAGGTGATCATACTTGTAGAATCCTATTAAAAGGAGATTGTGAAGACTGCATTTCTATTAATATTTCTGAATAGTTTAGGGCTTTCAACAAAGACAAAGAACAAAATAGGCAAACATGCATTTTTATTTTAAAAAAATCCTTGCTTTTAATGTCCTTAAACAACCAAATGGTATTCTAAACCTCAAACTCCAATGTGACTAAGATGCAGCTGGAATAACCAAGTAGTACAATAATTTATGCTTGTTATTTGTTTTTAAAAATTCAGCTTTATATAAAAGGTACACATATTTATATTTTATCTATTTCTTGCTCCTGAATGTTATTTTCACATAATTAATAGGTTCTCCACATTACTTTGTATTACATAAGCACTCAAAGTAGAATTAAGGATGGAACAGACATATAAGTTATATTATAAAATTAATTTAGAAATACATAAAATAAATCATCTTTAGGAGTTATAAAAAATTAAGGAAATAATGCATGTAGTTTAATATTTATGTACTAAATATAAATCATATGCTGTATGTTCTAGATAAATGTGTTTGCTATTTTTGATTTTTATATCCATGGAGAATACATGACAGTAAATAGGTTTATGATATGTACTTTTTTCATAAGTCGAGAACAGATCTTTGCAACTTTTTGTTTGTGATCCACCAGTGTCATGAGACTGAACAAACCTGGAAAATTTTTCTTGTATGTTTTCGAACTTGCTACTGCCGAGCATGTCTCTGAGTATTACTATCCCCAGTAAAGGTATCAAAGAAATGCTTTGGATTTGCACAACTAACTTTTCTTCTCTTCTTAATTAAAAAAAACACAAACTTTTATTTGCTGTAATGCCCATCTCCATACAATTCTTTTTCTAGGGGTGGAAGGTGGTGTGTAAATAGGAGGGACCCACATCTGTTTGCAGGCTGTTTGGCATCTGGAATTGATCTTGTAAAATTTATGTACAATTAAGCACAGTAATTTATTCTGAAATTTTGGAACTTTTTGAGTTTATAGGTGATTATAGAATCTTACAGTAGACATGCCTCTAATATTCTTCTTTGGCTTGGGATTTTGCCTAAACCATGGGCAAATTAAGGCATTCAAGAAAGAACATGAATTGTTTCTTCTGTCACTTCTGTCTACATGCAGATTGTCCAAATTCATGGAAATATAAGTAAGGTCTCTGGCATCTGCTGAGCATGATTGTTTATGATAAACTGTGGAGAATAGTGATTCTTTGGTCTCAATATCCTAGTATGTGTAGTTCCTGCTATCATGTAATTTGAGGTTATGCATAATGTAGCTTCCATTTGATCCTGTTTCTAGGTAATTGTTCATGGAATTATTCAGTGCTATACTTTTACGCATATAGAGAAAGGGGCTGTCATCTCTTTAATATCTTTAAAATCCAGAAACTTCTTAGTCCATCCTTCTCAAATGAAGCAAGGAGGGATACCAGTCCTTTAATGAGGAGCTATGTGAATACAACTTTAAAAATTTATTTATTTTCAGAGTTTTGGGCTGCCTTATGAAGTCACACAACATGATATCAATCATCCATTAATCCAATCTCTTCCCAACAACATCTCATGGAAACTGTACTGATATCTTAAATTTTACAATCATGAGTTATTATTTTATGAACACTCAAATAGGGAAAGATTATTGTGGTTTGTTCCATTGGCACAATCTCCACCGTAATAATACCTTAGTCCAAAAGTTATACAAATGCTCAGCAATCCAATGTGTACTGTATGCTGTACACATGCTTCCAATTATCTAAGTTCAATAGAGAAAATATGCTGACTTTGAGGATTTGTTGAAGCAAATATCTAGGCTATAACTAATTAGAGTGTTCTGTAACATCTTCAGTGTTAGATTACTATATTAGTCTCAACTCTACAGGGTATAAATTTGTCATGTGGCTCTTCTGGTAAGTGGTATTTGCAGATAGAGGTGTGCATCACAGGGCTTATTAAGAGAAAAAGATTTGGAATCAGATCAATCTGGTTCCAATCTTGTCTGCCACAGATCAGCTAAATGGCCTTGGGCAACTTAATTAACCCCTCTGGGCCATTCCACAAAATGAGGACTAATAGTATTCAACTAACGTAAGTTGTTATGAAGATCAGATCAGTTCATGTATTTAAAGAGCCAAATATAGTGCCTAACACATTATAGATACTCAATAAAAGTCTATATAGTTTTATTATTATTATCAGGTTTGTTACATCAAAATCTTTTATCTCTGTGGAGTATCTTGTCATCTTGATAGCAATGTTCCTCTATAATAATAAATCAGATAATGGCTCCAGCCACTTCACTGGGAGGGCAAAGGCGAGCATTACGTAAGGTCATTTTTATCTGGTTTTCTACAGTTTTCTCTTTTCAAGTATGTAAAAGCAGCTTTTACCTGGCAGTGAACTTAAAATAATGAACTCCATGATGAGTGAGTTGGGTTATTCAACTGTGAGTAGTTGTTCTGTTCACCACTGTTCTGACAATGATATGAACTGTGGGCCTAATCATGCTCCATCCATTTAATCTAAGGATTCTGACTACCTTGAGGTCTTTGAGAGGAGTTTCATTTGCAAGACCAGATGCTGTTCTCAGCTCTCAAAGTCTGGTACAATCTGGCACAGTCTTCATATCTGGCTTGATCCTCAATTCTCTCTAAAACCTCAGGTAACTTTTGAGCTGTAGCAAGAGTTTTTCTGCAATATCTAAATTGGAACAGAATCTAAATTGGAACTTCTGACAGACTGAACAACACAACTCACTTTTGCCTCAGCTCCATCCTCTCAGCCCTTTGGGATGACTGCTTCATGCTTTTCCTACCTGGCTGTATACCCTGTATCAGTTTGGATGCTATTTCACTTTGGTCATTGTCATTTGGCTGAAACACTGGTTCCTAGCAATTGTAATAAAGAGAATGGAACAATTCCATTGGCTGCTTTAGTACAGAAAGTCTTCAGTGACTCTAAGACATTCAGATATCTTGGATACTTAGAATTTTGAGTGACATTATAAAACAAACACTTAAAAATTCATAAATAGTAAGTAAAATTATACAGTGTGCTTGAAAGACCATTTTAAATCCATGACTTGTTTATTAAAAGAGTTGTTTTTCAGTCGCTAATTTGTGTCCAACTCTTTGTGACTGCATGGACGGTAGCCCGCCAAGGTCCTCTGTCCATGGACTTTTTCAGGCAAGAATACTGGAGTGGGTTGCCATTTCCTTCTCTAGGGGATCTTCCCAACCCAAGGATCGAAACCACATCTCTTATGTCTCCTGCATTAGCAGGTGTTTTCTTTATCCCTGAGACACTAGGGAAGCTCTTCTTGGAGGAGGGTATATTTTATATTAAAGTTTAAGCTTTTTCCTAACTTTACTAGAACTCCTCATCAATCTCTGATCTGGTTACTATCTGCTGACTTAAGACATCGGTTGAATTTGGTTCTTCTTACCTCTCCTCACAGCTGCAAATTAACCAATTTATGATAAAACTTGCTCTTCAACATTGGAGAGAAGAGTATTTTATTTTGTCTCTACCACATGGCTTGTGGGATCTTATTTCCTTGCCCAGAAATTGAACCCAGGGCCACAGCAGTGAAAGTGCCAAGTCCTAATCACTGGAGCTCTGGGAACCTCTCAAGAAGAGTATTTTTAAGCTTGATTTTCATTTTTCTGCTGTTTGATACTTTTAGGCTTTAGGCACTGGGTTGTACACTAAATTTTATGCAACCACTACAGGAATGGAGCACAGGGGATAAAGAAATGCGACTGAATTTCTTTGAGATTAATCCCTTTCCTTGTGAGAGGATTAAACTCTTATAGAAATTGTCCAGAGCTAGTGTCTTTAGATCTCCTCAACACTTTTACTGAGTATTTACCATATGATTGATGTGCTCAATAAATTAAAAGCAATCTGAGAATCTTCTGTAGATTTGGAACTACAGAAGAAATTAAAATTAATTAATTTTTAATTAATCTGATCAATTTGCAGTAATGGAGACTTTTCAGATTTTAAATGTTTTAGAAAGTAATCAGGCAAAGAAAGTGCTTTTGAGGGGAAATCTTTCAATGGATAGATTAATAAGATCATAGAAATAATTCAGTCTCACTAGAGTCATTAAAATATTACAAATGAGAAATTAAATTAATAGTTATAAAGTATTCATATTTCCTCATAGAGGAAGAATCACAGGCAATGATTTGAAAGCCTCACATCTATTGTCCCCTTCAGTTGAAAATAAAAGGAAAAAAGTAACAGCATTCTGACATTTTGACTACTTAGTAATTTGTTCATTCTTAATTGAAAAATATCTAGTACCTTGTGCTTTCTAAAAATAAGGTGGAAAAGTGTACACACTGGTGAGAAAGGAGAGGAAAACAAATTTTGAATTTAAACTGTCTTATGAATGATAAGACATTAACAGATAAAGTTATAAAATTATATAACTTATATAAAGTTAAAGACATTAACTTTTCATTGAAAGAGCTTATGGAGGAGATGTAAAACCAGAGACAAAAAGAGGGGCCAAGATGAATCAGACAATGATTTGAGATTTTTAAAAATATCATATGTTTCTGATGATTTTTCATTTTCATGCTTTTTGTCTTAAGACATTAATAACATTAAAATTCAGTAAACACTTGGTCCTACTAAGCTATAAATATTTAAATTCTACTAAATTAATGATTATCTTCAACATCATTTCAAAAAGGAAATGCAGCAGTTATTTATACACAAACATTTTAAACTAGAATTCCCCTTTTATATACGGCTGCTTGATACCTATTCCTTATATGGGAATACCTGTTCCAATCACTTAATCAAAGAAAGCCTTGTTTATGGACACTGGGGATTTCTTTCCCTTCCATCCTAATAAAATGTACAGTAAGAATAATTCGTCCTCTTGGTCCAAACTCTTCCTTTCTTCTTCTCCAAAAATAAAAAGAAGAAGGGCATAATGGATGGTAGGAAACAAAAGAGTGGGAAGAAGTGGAGGAAAATAAGGGATCAAAAGCTAAGGAAATCTCCAGAGTAGGGGCATACAAGTTTTTTTCAGAAATAGGTTTTTTGATCGGAAACTGATGTGTGGGTTTCCTTTATAACAGTGGCACATTGAAAAGGTCTGCACCAGCATGTGACTCAGAAGTCAAGAGCCTGTGGAGGTTTTACTTATATGCAATTTCTGTCTGTCTTCATCCCCCAAAGTTTTATGATCTTGCTTAATGCAGTTAAATTTGATGAGGTCAAAAGCAGACAGTTTCAATTACTATCAAATTATAATTACTAATTGTTTAGAAGCTGAGAGTATTAAAACACTGATGGCAGTGGGCAGATTATACAGCCAAGGGTACACTTTTTTGAATAAAAATGTCAAGTGTTCTTCAGTGGGATCAGATAGGCCAACTGTGAGCATGAGCAGCATGGTGGATATCCGGCAATGGCTGAGGTTAGAGCTGGGGAGGAGGTGAACCTTTACCCATGGTTTGGCACACAGGGGTAACCAGGAGAGGAGGACCCGATCCCTCTGCCATGGCTAACTGATGTTCTCACAGGATATCTCTTTTCTCTGGGCTTTTAGTTCTACAATCCCTATCAGTGAAATACTTTACAAATATGATGGATTAAGTATAAAGATGTCAATTAACTGGTCCTGGTGTTGAATCAGTATTTATTCATTCTGTTACTATGAGAAAACATTTTCTCAAATAAGTGATTTACAACTTTTGGAAACAAATTGTTAAAAATTACCTGTGTAGCTTCCTTTACAGATATATACAACGGTGAACAAAACAAAAAGTAAAAACAAAGAACTTCCTTTTCATAGAGAATGCTTAAATTTATTTCTTCTTATTTGTAGGATTTGTCAATCACTGCAGTCAATTCTTTTTCCCCTTGCTGAGAAAGTTTCTAACTGGTTTCATAGTTAGCTAGCTTATCAAAGCACAGTAAAATCACAAAATTTTAAAAATCTTTTTGCCACAGTGCAGTGTTTTACTAATTAAAATTGTCAATAAAGGAATTCACTTCTTACCTTGTCGGAAGGTTTAAATGGATTTCCTTGTCCACTAATTCCACCACTGATACTAAATCCAAGGCCAGGATTCTTTTCTATTCTTACACAAAACTATGTAAAAAAGATAAAAAAAAGTAATCAAATACATGTAAAGCTAAATTTCTTCAAATAATTGTATCCTACTAGAAAAGATTCACATTTCACTTAAGTTCTCAAGGTTAGCCTACGTCAACTTGGTACACAAAAGACAGTATAAACTCTGACAAAACAATATTTCTCTAGTGGTGATGTTCAGTTGCTAAGTCATGTCTGACTCTTTGTGGGCCAGTGAACTGCAGCACATCAGGCTCTTCTGTCCTCCACTATCTCTTGGAGTTTGCTCAAATTCATGTCCATTGTGTTGGTGATGCTGTCTAACCATCTCATCCTTTTGTTGTCCCCCTTCTCCTTTTGCCTTCAATCTTTCCCAGCCTCAGGGTCTTTTCCAGGGAGTTGGCTCTTCACATCAGGTGGCCAAAGTATTGGAGTTTCAGCTTCAGCAACAGTGTTTCTATAGGCATCAACTATGATAGGAATTAACTTAAAATTATCTGAGCAAGCAGACATGAGTAAGTATTCATTCATTACCATGTGCAGGACTAAATTTTGATTAGCAGTTTGTAAAACTTAAAAATCTTTTAACAATAACAATTGCATTATTTTAATTATCTACTTTAAATGCACATATATTCTGACTAATTAGAAAGAGCTGTGTGACTAAGTGAAAGAAATTTTGCAAATGTAGAGTGAGGGAAAAGATGGCTACATAATTTAAATTAGTTGCTATTGTTTTCTAGGCGAATAGAACAATTCATCTCCTGGGTAGATAATTCTATTGTTTAGATACAGCAGAGGCTTTAATTTGAGAAAGGGGGTGAAGTTTTAGCCACAGTTTGAGTGAAGTCGAAAGAAAAGAGAAAAGAAAGACTCTGAAAACAGTTCAGGGTTTTGGCAGCAGCTCCTGAAGAGACAGTTAACAGGTCTTAAAGGAAAGAGGAAAAGACTGAAAAAGAAAGAGATCCAAAATATAGAGGAATTGTTTGTGATAGAGAAGAGTCAGTAAATATTTAGAACTATGAAGGCTAATATTCTAGTATTCTGTGCTCTGTTACCTCCCGAAGCCCCAAATCAAAAATGAAATCTGTTAAACATCAGAGCCCTATGCTTTCCAATGAAATGATAGCATTAGAAGTAGGTCCAGCTTGGGATAAGGAGGCAGAAATGGTAACAGCCATTATAAAAGTTGATGCAAAGATGCAGATCAAGAATTCAGTGGAAGGGACATCAGTGCCAACATCGAGCTAGAGCAAGGGTCCTCAGCCTCCAGGATCTAATGCTTGATGATCTGAGGTGTAACTGATTAATAATAATGGAAATAAGGAGCACAATAAAAGTAATGTGCTTAAATCATTCTTAAGTCATCTTGCCCTCCCTCAACCCTGTCTATGGAAAAACTGCCTTCCACAAAACCGGTTCTTGGTGTCAAAAAGATTGAGGACGACTGCCCCAGAGAAACTATAAAAACCTAGGAATTCTTGATGATTCAGAGCTGGGGGTGTGTGTGGGGGTCTGTGAGAAAATGCTAGTTTTCCATCTGAAGTGGGACAGGGTGACCCCAGATGACTGAAAGACTTGGGAAAACCAGAGGTAGCATAAAATTTGATTACATAACGGGAAAAAACTTTTATAACTTTAATCTACTGAACAAGGACTAAAACTAGGATGAACCAAGTATTACCAGAGATTAGCAGGCAAAAGGTTAATAAAGAGTTTAAAAAATTTAAAAATACATTAGAATATATTTTGTATTTATATAAATACATACTGGAAGGGCTTCCCTGGTGGCTCAGTGATGAAGAATCTGCCTTCAGTGCAGGAGACCGCCTGCAATGCAGATGACGCAGGTTCGATTCCTGGCTTGGGAAGATCCCCTGGAGAAGGAAATGGCAACCCACTCCAGTATTCTTGCCTGGGAGATCCTATGGACAGAGGAGTCTGGCGGGCTACCGTCCATGGGGTTGCGAAAGAGTAGGGCACGACTTAGCTATTGAACCACAACCTCCATCATACTGGAAATGTTCTTTAAGATGATTTGAAACATCAGCTTAATGTTTTCTCCAGCAACACTTCTTAGCCTATTAATTTGCTTACAGGCAAATGCAAATGCCCAAAATGTTCTCTACATCTTTATTCTTCAGGTACATTTAATCCTTACCTCTTAGACAGTTCAAGGCAAACTTGAGTCCTATTCCTGACTTAATTAGCATATATTGTGAGTTGATGGGAACTGGATCAATTTGTTCCCATCAAGTCTCATTAAATGGGAACTGGCCATTTAATGAGATTATCCTTAATTCACTGTCATATTCTTTAACAGTAAATACAATGGTTAACTATTATATGCAGTTCACTTGCAGCACAAGAACAAAAACTATCCACTAATGTGATTTTTATGGTGAAGTCATTAATGAACAGTTTCTAAATGATGAGTAACTGCAATTATCTTAAGTACTCTATGTTTTATTTTAAAGATAGGTTTAATTAAAACTTTTACTTTAGTTGATCTAGATTTGTTAAAACTAGTTATCAAATGGTGGTAGAAACTATGATTTTGAATAGTTTTGTATTTAAATGGCTCACTGTCTATCAACATGAACACAGAACAGCTTGATGTAGCTTGAAGGAATATTTTAGATTTATTCAACATACCATTTCACTTAGTAGTCTTTTTTTATTTGTCATTAATTAGAAAATGAGAAGAAAGGAACTAAACATAACTTAAATATTTTACCTTTATATTTTCCAGTATTTCTGTGCATTTCCAATTAAATTATTTAAAATTGGGGTTGTATTTTTCTAATGTGAAAATTTTATATTTTACAATGAAATATGTGGAAGGTATGCACACTTCCGGCTTTCTCCAGACCTCTATAAAAACTGAAAGGAAACATATGCAACAGATTTTATTTACAAAACAAGCTGCTGAGAACACTTTTCAGCTATTCTCCTGTAGTGACTATATCTATTTTATAATATCAATCTGGAAGGAACTAAAAATCTAAGGAAAACAAATTTCATATGTGCCAGGTATATGAAGAACTGCTTCAATATATTTTTAAATAATAGAAATAATAAAGATGCCACTGTGGTTTTATAAATGTGACAAACAGCCATACATTCTGATCTGAAGCTAGACTCCTCTTGGGCATGCTATGCTATGGTTAATAGGTTGTGTTGCGGCTGCTATGTCCCATAAAGCATGTCAGAGACAGTACGCATCTCACATATAAGGAGTTCCACCTGTCTGCTAAGGCCCAAAGGAGCCATGAAATGTAAGAGCAGAGAATATTTCAAGAAGCAGTCCGAAAGTAAAGAAGTTTAGCCAAGAAGAAATGCAGTGTTCTAGCAAAAGGTCAGATCTAGGAGGCTAATAAATAGCTTATTTAGTGAAAATCAGCTTTTCTATTTTCTATCAAGTTACTGATATCAACGAGTGAAATTTCTGACTGAAGATACTGGCAACAGTTTGGCAATAAATGGTGCATTTGCTTCTTGTGGAGTCTGCTTCTATCATTTGGCTACTTGATAATTCTGGTTTATATTGATCTTGTTCCAATTAAAATACTGGGTCATAACTTGGAGAAGCCTGTGACAAAATGGATTGTTATGTAGCAGTGAGGCTCTGTGAATCATAATCTATAATCTCTGGAATTCAGTGATCTGATTTGGTCTTGCAGTGATCTAAAACCTAGTAAAAAGAACAAAGGAAATTGTTGCACCTTGTGCATTTATATATACGAACAACATGCACATGCATGGATGTGTGTGAGGTGTAATTCAGGATTAGAGAGTTGCATTATAGAAAGATACCTGGTGATGATGTAGTTAACTTGCTTACTGTGCTTTGTTCTAGAGACCCTAGAAGTGTGTATTTATGAAGCTTTCAGTGGATTCCTGCTGTTTTTGCTGCTCAAGAGCCATTCATTCTTTGTCTGACAGCTATCATCTCCAGTTCTCTTTGAAAACCACCCACTTCTCTATTCTTAGCCTCTGTGCTTTCAGTGAATCATGTTATCTAGACCTAAAACAAAGCACTGTATCCCCTAAAAATATCATTTATTATAGGATGGGCAGGTAACCTGATCAAATAGGAGAAATGAGAAGCCTATTGGGATTTTCAGGAAAGAGAATCTTGCTCTGTCTTGCTAGTTTTAAGTCTGAGAGGGTCTGAAGCTCTTGAAGTATTTTCTATCAATAAAGAAGTAAAAAGAGTGGCTAGTCCCTTCACTGTGCAGCAGAAACTAGCCATTCTTTCTTGATTTCTTTATTGGCTCTTCTGTTCATGACCTTTAAATGATAGAGTGATTCAGTGCTCAGACTTTGACCCTCTTCTCTTTCGTATCCATACACACTTGGATGGCATCATCGACTGAATGGACGAGTCAACAAACTCTGGGAGATAGTGGAGAATAGGGAAGCCTGGAGTGCTGCAGTCCATGGGATTGCAAAGAATCAGACACAACTGAGTGACTGAAAAACAAAGCACACCTATATGATTTCATTCAGCTCCAGGATGGATGACTCCAAAATTTATACACCTCTAGCCCTGGCCTCTCCTCTGTACTTCAGATGTTTATATTCAGTTACCCACTTGTTGCTATCTCAATCTGAATGCCCAGTGAACTTCTGAAACTTGTTGATTAGCTGTTAGTTAAGTCTTGTCTGACTCTTTTTCAGTCCCATGGACTGTAGGCTACCAGGCTCTTCTGTCTTTGGTGGTTTAGTTGTTAAGTCGTGTCTGACTCTTGTGACCCCATGGACTGTAGCCTGCTGGGACTCCTTTATCCATGGGATTCTTCAAGCAAGCATACTAGAGTGGGTTGCCATTTCCTTTTCCAGGGGCTCTTCCTGACCCAGGAATCGAACCCAGGTCTCCTGCATTGCAGGCAGTTTCTTTACTGACTGAGCTACAAGGAATTCTTTAACTTAGCAGTCAAAACAAACATTGTAAAGCAACTATACGCCCAAACAAGAACAAATAAATCTGGCTCAGTGAATCCACTCTTGAGTGAAACATCTTAATGGAAAAAAAAAAAAAAAAAAAAGGAAAGGCTAGTGTGGAAAGAGGAAAACAAGCAGAAGAGTGATAGCCAAGTGAAGAAAATTTAAAGAAAGAGGTCAAGCCACATGCTGAGAGACGATAATGGGGATCTGACTATGGGACTTGACAGAAGTAGAGAGAATGCTTTGTGGTACTGAAATTGAGCTTGAAATTAAATTTGCTGCTACTTTTAGTACCTGGTGTTATGGGTTATTATATAACAAGGCTTGTGTGATAAACAATTCTATACAATTATATAAAATCTACATAAAACTCTGCATTTCCAGAATTTCTAAGAAGCCTATGTAATAGGCTCAAAAAATATAACAATTATAAAATATATAAATATTTAAGAATAGTTGCTATTTTTGATCCTTCTATTTTCATTTTTTTTTCTGTTGTGAATCAGAGATGCAAGTCCAACTAAACTGCTCATTAAATCTTTTGAAGAAACATCCTAATAGAAAGATTGATGAAGGGGGGCTTTCCTGGTAGCTCAGGGGTAAAGAATCTAGCTGCCAGTTCAGGAGACATTGATCCCTGATCTGGGAGGATATTGCATGTCTCAGAGAAATTAAGCCAGGGCACCATAGCTGTTGAGCTCCTGCACTCCAGCCCAGGAGCCACAACTACTGAGCCCACGGGCAGCAACTACTGAAGCCTGTGCTCTGCAACAGGAGAAACCACGGCTACGAGAAGCCTGCGCACTGCACCTGGAGAGCAATCTCTGCTCGCCACAACTTAGAGAAAAACCCACACAGCAATGAAGACCCAGCACAGCCAAAAATAGATACATAAATAGAATTATTTTTTTAAAAAAGAGAAATTGATGAATAAAATCCTTCTAGTAGCATTTTCTAGATTTTCAGGAAAAAAAACCTGCCAACTCTATATATTTCTAGAAGACAGAAACCCATTTTTTTTAGTATGTAAATGAATTTAAAAGGTTATTCACTTTCTTTCCTTCATTTTACACGTAAGAAAACCAAGACCATACACATATTTAGTGGAACACTGAGAGAGCCCTTCTGATTCCTACTACAGTGTTTACTGAATGCCACTATCTATAATAACTGCATAAAATTCATAAGTCAATTTGTAGAATTTGTTGTGATGAGTTAGACATTATTTGTTTCACACTATGATTTGTAATTTCAGAATTGCAGTACTAAGGTTACTTAAGAATAAAGTTCTATGAGGAAAATACGAATTAATAGCTGTATTTTAAGTGGAGCAGGATGAGATATGGGATGTCCCTGAAATCATTTTAGGTCTGGTTCCCTGGTGGCTCAGAGGTTAAAGCGTCTGCCTCCAATGCGGGAGACTGGGGTTCGATCCCTGGGTCAGGAAGATCCCCTGGAGAAGGAAGTGGCAATCCACTCCAGTATTCTTGCCTGGAGAATCCCATGGACAGAGAAGCCTAGTAAGTTAGTCCATGGGCTTGCAAAGAGTCAGACACGACTGAGTGACTTCACCTCACCTCACCTCAAATAATATACATTAAAACCATCTTAATATCTGTTTTCTATCATTTTTATTAAATTATTGCCTTTTAATTTAAAAATTCATAAATAAAACCCCAAAATATTTCCAAGTTTTTCTTCTTATATTAAACTATTAAGCATTCAGAATAATGATTTTTTTCTTCACTTGGTCCCGATAGATGAAAGCCTCAACTGGAAACCCTGTGAGCCCTTCAGGCAGCTGATCAGAGTATCTAAAGAAATGTCTGAAATCATGTCTTAGCCAATTGCTTCATGAATTATTATATGCTCCACATATTATTAAGTATGAAAAATGATTTCTTCTGGGGTACACTACAGCATCTCCTTCAGGGAGGGTTTCTGAGCTTTGTTTTTTTGTACTTGAATATGATTGATGGGAACTGCTTTGTATAGCTCATAGAGCTTATTCTAATGTAATTCTAATGTAATGTCACAAGTCCTCTTTCAGGCACAAACTTTAGTTTGAATGTGTATTCCTGGTAGGAGACAGCTCTGCGGCTCTGGCCATCCTGATGTATTAGGTTCATTAGCGGGTATGTCCTTTTTCTTGCCTGGGGCAGACAGAAACTCTAGAGCGTATTTTTATATTTTTATTCTTCCAGTGTGAGCTTACTCTTGACCCCTGTGTTTGGCCATAGTGCAGCAGGCTGTAGCTTATAATGTGGTACACTCATGAAATTGGATTTTAATTCTAGTTCTGCTTCTTCAAATCTTAGGCTTCTAGTCAATAAAACAGGAACTGCTCTATCCATCACATTATTGGTTAGATGAAATCAGTTAATATATGAAAGGATTTTGAAACATTTGAAGCATCAAGCTGTTTTTCCTTCCTATTTATGCTTTGGAGTCTATGTATTCTACATATACAAATATGCTTTGCCTTGGAAGGAAATGCAACCCACTCCAGTATTCTTGCCTGGAGGATTCCATGGACAGAGGAGGCTGGCAGGCTATATGTAGTCCATGGGGTCGCAAAGAGTCAGACATAGCTGTGTGACTAACACTTACTTGACTTACACATTTGCAAAAGAGAAAACATTTATTTCAGTTTCTTTTAAAAATATTCAACAAGTTATGTATGAATTGTGTATGCTTCTGAATAGTGTTAATATGTTATTCAGCTGGTAAATTGTTGAGCTGTAGAATATCTCAAGTATTACTTCTCAGCCTTAGCTACACAGGAGAATCACCTGTGGAGTTTCAAAAATTCCCATCATTCAGCTCACATTCAGACTAATGAAATAGGTTTATTTGGAAATGAGGCCCGGACATTAGTGTTTTTCAAAGCTCCTGAACAACCTCCTTCCAGAAGTATGGAGGTTCCTCAAAAAACTAAAATAGAACTATCATATGTGTGTTAGTCACTCAGTCCTGTCCGAGTTTTTGTGATCCCATGGACTGTAGTCCACCAGGTTCCTCTGTCCATGGGATTCTCCAGGCAAGAATACTGGAGTGGGTTGCTATTCCCTTCTCCAGGGAATCTTCCCAATCAGGGATCAAACCCAGGTTTCCAGTATGGCAGATTCTTTTATCATCTGAGCTGCCAGGGAAGCCTAGAACTATCATATGATCTAGCAATTTCACTCTGGGGCCTATATCCAGAAAAAAATTAAAACACTAATTCAGAAAGATGTATGAACCGCTATCTTCACAGAAGCAGTATTTACCATATCCAAGACTTGGATATGGTAAGTGCCTATCAACAGATAAATGGATAAAGAGGACGTAATATATATACACATGATATAAAAGGCCATATAAAAGGATAGAATTTTGCTATCTGCAACAAAATGAATGCACTTAGAGGGCATTGCTGCTGCTAAGTCACTTCAGTCGTGTCTGACCCTGTGCAACCCCAGAGACGGCAGCCCACCAGGCTCCCCGTCCCTGGGATTCTCCAGGCAAGAACACTGGAGTGGGTTGCCATTTCCTTCTCCAATGCATGAAAGTGAAAAGTGAAAGTGAAGTAACTCAGTCATGTCCGACTCTTCGCGACCCCATGGACTGCAGCCTACCAGGCTCCTCCGTCCATAGCATATAAAAAGCAGAGACATTACTTTGCCAACAAAGGCCCGTCTAGTCAAGGCTATGGTTTTTCCAGTAGTCATGTATGGATGTGAGAGTTGGATTATAAAAAAGCTGAGTGCAGAAGAATTGATGCTTTTGAACTCTGGTGTTGGAGAAGACTCTTGAGAGTCCCTTGAACTGCAAGGAGATCAAACCAGTCCATCCTAAAGATCAGTCCTGGATGTTCATTGGAAGGACTGATGTTGAAGCTGAAATTCCAATACTTTGGCTACCTGATGTGAAGAGCTGACTCATTGGAAAAGACTTTGATGCTGGGAAAGATTGAGGGCTGGAGGAGAAGGGGACAACAGAGGATGAGATGCTTGGATGGCATCACCGACTCAATGGATGTGGGTTTGGGTGGACTCTAGGAGTTGGTGATGGACAGGTAGGCCTGGCGTACTGCAGTTCATTGGGTCACAAAGAGTTGGACACGACTGAGCAACTGAACTGAAAGCAGTTCTAAAAGTCTGAACTGTAGTTGAAATAGGTTCTGTTAATATTATTTGACAGAAGGGGACACTGAGGCCACAGCAATTTTCTGATTCATATGGTTAATTTAATAGTAAAACTGGCACACAGAACTTGGGTTCTGGGTTAGACAGCCCTGGGTTAAAATTTCAGCTTGACCAATTATACCTCTCACAAACTATTTTCTTTGTCCCTTGGTCTCATTTATAAAAAGTAAGTAAGATTATCGTGAGGATTAAGTACAAGAGGATATGTAAGCAGGACGAGCTATATAATTAGTGTGGCCTGATGCAAAATGAAAACATGAAGCTCCTTGTTTAATGATTATTAAGAATTACAAATTGGTGACAGCAGAGCATTAAACCAAGTGCAGGGCCCGTCCAAGTGCAGGACTTGGTGCAGCTGTACAGATCACACATCCTGAAGCCAGGCCTGTGTGCAAGGTACTTGGTATATATGGCACAGATACACTATATGTAATATAAATAGCATAGTAGGCACTTAATATATGACAACTATTGTCCTTTCTTTTCCTATTTTCATTCAGACTTCTCTTCCCTGAATTAAAAAATATATATATAGCTTCACTGTAATTGGTTCTATCGTTTATACCTATAGCCATTCCAATGAGTGATTACTTTTTAAAAGTTTTTGTTTATTCATTTATTTATGGCTGTGCCAGGTCTACGTTGTTTTGTGTGGGCTTTCTCTAGTTGTGGCTAGCAGGGTCATTCTTCATTGCAGCAGCTTCCCTTGGGCAGCACCGCCTCTAGCTGTGTGGGCTTCAGGAGCTGTGGCTCACAGCTGAGGAAGTTGCTCTGCAGCATGAGGAATCTTCTCAGACCAAGGATCAAATCCATGTCCCCTGCATTGGCAGGAGGATAATTATTAAGAATTATAATCTTAATTAAGAATTATAATTAAGCACTATCCACTGCTCCACCAGGGAGATCCCAAGTGATTATTTTGTAAAAATAAAAATCTCCAAACTTTAATAGAAATTACTGTGCTTTATTATGCTATACCTAGCATATCTATGGAGAAGGCAATGGCACCCCTACTCCAATACTCTTGCCTGGAAAATCCCATGGACAGAGGAGCCTGGTAGGCTGCAGACCATGGGGTTGCAAAGAGTCAGACACGACTGAGCAACTTCACTTTCACTTTTCACTTTCATGCATTGGAGAAGGAAATGGCAACCCACTCCAGTGTTCTTGCCTGGAGACTCCCAGGGACGGGGGGAGCCTGGTGGGCTGCGGTCTATGGGGTCGCACAGAGTCGGACACGACTGAAGCGACTTAGCAGCAGTAGCAGCAGCATATCTATTGGAGAAGGCGATGGCACCCCGCTCCAGTACTCTTGCCTGGAAAGTCCCATGGACGGAGGAGCCTGGTAGGCTGAAGTCCATGGGGTTGCTAAGAGTTGGGCACGACTGAGCAACTTCACTTTCACTTTTCACTTTCATGCATTGGAGACAGAAATGGCAACCCACTCCAGTGTTCTTGCCTAGAGAATCCCAGGGACGGGGAGCCTGGTAGGCTGCCGTCTCTGGGGTCGCTCAGAGTCGGACACGACTGAAGCGACTTAGCAGCAGCAGCAGCAGCAGCTTATCTATTGGTACTATGTTTATGATGTCTCCCTGCATTTAAAAATTATGAATGACTTAAGTTTTTTCTATACAGTACTTGATCAAATTTTACACTGTTGCTGTAATCATTTAAGAATACTGTTTTACTGGTCTTTTAAATGCACCACTAGAAATAGCTTATGAAGATACAGCATTTTGATTTATATGTCTAAAGCCTATATTAGAAATTGTCAGTTACTTCCTGGGTCTTTACACTTCAATCATTGCTCTATAATTTTCATGTGAAACTATACAGATCTTAAATGTTTTAAATATTCTCCATTTTTTCTTGCTAAATATGGAAAATATCTTGCTTTTAACGCATACACACGTATATTAGAGAGGTCTGAGTTTTCAAAAGAAAAATGACTTAGGAATGTAAAAATACATAAAGTTTTTTTATTATGAGAGAGAATTATATAATCTCCTCAGCCTCTTTTTGTTTGTTTTCTATCTGTATAGGGAGGTTGGTACTGATAATCATTAAGCAACATCTAAGTATTTTAATTCTTAAAATCTTGTATTTCTATTTCTTTTGTTTCCAGTTTCTTTAGTGCCAAACTTATTTTGCATGTGCATGTGTACGTGTAAAATTGTATCATTTGACTGTCCTCAAAACTTTTTGAATGTTGTTGGTGGGTGGTAATGTTCTCATTTTATAAGGAGAAAAACAGAACCTCATGAAAGAGTTAAAGACTTGGTCAGAGTCACACACTTTAAAAAAGGTACCATTAAACTCAAACTCCAAATTCTGAGACCTATTCCTAGTATTCCAGCATTCGTTGAATGCTAGAGTCCCCAGCCCCTGGGCCATGGACTGTTACTGGCTGTGGCCTGTTGCGTGCTGGGCTGCACAGCAGGAGGTGACTGGCAGGTGAAGAGAGAAGCTTCATCTGTATTTTCAACCACTGCCTGCTGCTCACATTTCCACCTGGGCTCCGTCTCCTGCCAGATCAGCTTTGGCATTAGATTCTCACAGGAGTGTGAACTCTACTGTGCTCAAATCATCCCCAAAACATCCCCCCCACCCAAGTCTGTGGAAAATTGTCTTCCATGAAACCAACCCTGGTGCCAAAAAGATTGGGGACCCCTTGTTGTAGAGCTAAATGAAGAAGTGGAGAGGTTAGAAAAAGACAGATATGAAAGAAAGCAGTGTAGTAGTTGGTGATGTACTGGAAAATGTTTAAGAGCTGGCTGGGGGAAGGTGAGGCCCCTGGTTTGTAGTCTTTGCTGATTTCCCTAGTGTAATTATCCTCACAATTTCAATTTATCAGTGTGACGTCACTGAAGGTGGAGTTGGGAAGAGATGTACATTGTAATGAGCCAGGATGTCTATGTGTCAACCTGCCACTGGTAGTGGATAATTATTAGTCTGAGTCATAAAAAATGTTCTGAGAAACTGTCTCTGGGTTTGTAACTCAGGGAAAGGGGGAGCGTCGTTTGGGGACTAGTACTATTTGTTTAAAGTCTCCTTAGACTTCCTCGTGTTTACTCCAAAGTTTTTATCTCAGCATTCCAAACCATTTCAGCCAGAAACCAAGGCAGAAAAAACCTGGGAATTTTAAAAGTAATTACAGTTAAGTACTTCCTTAATGTAAACTTTGAATGTTTAAGTTTTCACCTCCCAGATTGAAAGATACCTCATGTTTTTAGAGCTGCAAAACACTTGCAGTGACTATAAATATATTCTCTATGATGTTTTAAATTTAATAAGTATGTGAATTAAAACTTAGTAATACTCTCATTAAGTCAAGCTATACAATTTATGTATTTTTGGAGTAATAATGCTAAACGGCCTTTAAATTAGTGTTCAGAATAACTGCATGCTAATACCAACCCTTGGAGAAGGAGATGGCAATCCACCCCAGTATTCTTGCCTGAAAAATCCCATGGACAGAGGAGCCTGGTGTCCATGGAGTCACAAAAGAGTCAGACAGGACTTAGCAAATAAACAACAAATAACAATACTAACCTTATCACTAAAAGTAGGTGAAACAGAGGGTATTGATCTCAGTGGATTTAAATGAGCTGATTCTGGGAGAAAGAACTTTTGTAATAACTTATTTTATTAATTATGCCTGCTAACAACAGGAATAATTAAATCAGAGAATTAGATTGAAGTTACAATATTTGTAGTGAAGAGGATATGAATAATTTTTAACCTAAGATGCCTGTGGTAAAGCATAATTTAAAACTTTATTAACTTTTAAAAATCTCTAGAGAATTAAAAACCTCAACTCATTACCTGATTAAAGACATCTGTCTGCTTTATTTTACCTTAAATCTAACACTTGGCCTAGATCAAGGCAAGATAGGAAGAAAATTATCATAAAAAACCCATGATTCTGAGAATGATTAATATATAATCTCAGGTTCAAGAAGGGTATTAGGAAACACAGGAGATTTCTAGGGCAGCTGGGATCCAAATAATAAATGACTCTTAATAGCATAAAGGAAAAAGCTGGAGAATGAAGATAATCTTATTTGATATGTTTAGAAAATGAGAAGGGTGATGTGTGAAGCTTTGAGGAAGCAATAATAAAGTGAAACCTTTTACAAACCATATTAAGGGGTTAGTGAAGTCAGTAGGAGCTTTGCCTTATTATCTGCAGAATGAAATAAGGGAAATTAATTTTCTGAGAGTATTAAGATCTTGTTGTCTTACTTTCTAAGCTTAATATGACTCAAAAGATGAGAGCCTATTCAATGTTCTAGCTTTAAGGAAGAAAATAAGGTTTTACAATGGAAAACAAAATCCTAATTTTAGGTAGGTCAGAAGAGTAGCTTTTTTTTTTTTTTTTACTACATGGTATTTATCAATAGCTTTTGGAGCATTTCAGGAATGTTTCCTCCTAACTGCTTTATCATTTTGATCATAGCAAAGATTTATCTCTGTGTTATTCAACAATTAGAAGATAAAACTTAAAAAAAAAAATTCCCACAAATAGAAGGGATTATACAGTTTACTTTATACACTGTTAATTTCACCAAAGGCCTTGTATTTACACCTACTTCAATGAAGTACTTTGTAACATTCAAAAGCTGTGCTGAAAATCTAAATCAGAGTTGAGAGTAGGTAGAAGAAGGTGCAGGATAAACCAGAAAAACTGTCCCAATTCATCAACTTTTCTCTATGTGAAATGGGCATTTTTAACCAACCATCAATTACTACATGTTGTAAATCTTAACCACTGAAAATGACAATAAAATCGCTACAAAGAGGGCTTCAATCCATTCAACATGGTGACGCATTAACATGTCTCAGGCTACATTAATGAGGGAAGGCAAACCACGGACTGCTGGGACTTATCCAAACATTTCCTAAAAAATTCATCAGTTATAAGAACGCCTCTCACCTGCTCGGGATATCCATCCATGCTCCTTTGCCCTTTAGTTTGAATTAAGCACCGTCCAGGCTGAGGCCCCCGAGTGGCCTGTGAAGAGGGGATCTGAATAGGCAATGGCGACTGAAACTGCTGGATGGTCACTTTGTTCACGTTTCCCTCGTATGGCTGCTGCTCCCGACTTCGATGCTGAAGGCTTTGGGAGCCCATCAAGGTCTGGATGTGGCTGCCTGCCTGTGGAGAAGATAATCTGTTACAAGATTTGTGGTGTTGAAAGGATGTGATTAAAGTGGGGGAAGGGGGAAGCACGAGTAAGTAAAGTGGCATCATTTGGGCTTTCAGCCATGGCTGGAAAAAGATAATGAAAAACAGTAAAGGTCTGCCTACTGTGGTCTGTAAAAATGTTAATATCATAGCAAGGTCACATTAAATACATTCGTAGTCATCTGATGGCTTATCAAAGGTGATTTTAACTTCCATTTTAAAGGAACAATGCTCAGTCTGAAAAATTTCAAGAAGAAAAGGTCAGAACTTAAAAAATAAAGAGGTGAACCATCTGGCATTTCACTTTGAACAATGGCAGAGAGAGAAATGTAATATGTGAAACATTGGGGGAAATGATAGAAACTAATTCCTAATTCTGAAGCAAAAGAGTTGAATTCCATATTTTGTCTTTATGCCACACATATGTATAGGAAGCTTGTTGGAGTGAGTATAATGGATATTTATTAATTTTCTCTATTATTAAACCAAGAATACTTTTTTGGAATTTAAAAATTCCATTAAAATTAATCATGTGAAATTCTTGTGTCTAGCCTGTAGAGGCACTAGTTATGCAAATGAAGTGAAAGTCACTCAGTCCTGTCGATTCTTTGTGACCCCATGGACCAAACAGTCCATGGGATTCTCCAGGCCAGAATACCGGAATGGGTAGCTGTTTCCCTTCTCCAGGGGATCTTCCCAACCCAGAGACTGAACCAAGGTCTCCTGCATTGCAGGTGGATTCTTTACCAGCTGAGTCACGAGGGAAGCCCAGCTATGCAAAGGTCTTTAAAATGAGCTCTACATGCAGATCTTGATGTGAGCTTTCAGCAATTCATCAGTACCCCATTTAAAGCAACAGCAATCATTTATCAGTCCATGTATGGTTGCTTCCCTGGTAGCTCAGCTAGTAAAGAATCCACCTGCAATTCAGGAGACCCCAATCGATTCTTGGGTTGGAAAGATCCACTGGAGAAGGGATAGGTTACCCACTCCAGTATTCTTGGGCTTCCTGGTGTCTTAGCTGGTAAAGAATCTGCCTGAAAAATGTGAGAGTCCTGGTTCGATCCCTGGGTTGGGAAGATCCCCTGGAGATGGGAATGGCTACCCACACCAGTATTGTGGCCTGGAGAATTCCATGGACTGTATAGGCCTTGGGGTTGCAAAGAGTCAGACACGACTAAGCAACTTTAACAAGTGTAGTTGCTAGAGGAGAGTTGCTAAAGGGCATGGGAAAGTTTGGTCTCCAATCTTTACATGAAAAAATATCTAATCCAGTTCTTTGTTCACTCCATTTTCTCACCTTCATTCTAGCATGGGTTTCTTGAGTCATTCTAGCTGACATCTTTTCTTCCAAAGAGGTAGTTCTGTTTGTGAGTTGATAACCAGAACATGTCTTTTATTTACTGATTGATTGATTTGGCTGTACCAGGCATCTTGTGGGAACCTAGTTCCCCAACCAGGGATTGAATCCATGCCCCCTGCAATGGAAGGGCAGAGTCCTAACCACTAGACCATCAGGAAGTCCCCTAGAACATGCCTTTTAAAATTAAGTATGGTTTAATGTGGAGGTCTAACTTGGGAAATGAATGCTCATCCTTAATACTTTTGAAACTATATTTTAATATTGTGCTTGGTACTACGCCATCATTATGAAAGGATCTGAGGGATTACTTTCTGAATTCATTGTCTTTTTATTGATGTTTTAAGGGTAGGCAATTTGGAATTTAAAAGTAAATTTCACCTAAGAATTCATTAGTTATAAAGTTGGTGAATTTTCCCAACTAATCAAGATTTTTGATTACTATGAAAAAGTCAGATTGGAGGAACAAGGAAAATTTATTTAACAAATATTCAAGGAAAAGATGACTTCATTACTTTAAGGTTCTTAAAGAAGAGCAACATAGGGATATAAGGAGATGACAGTGATCATTGGAAAATCATTTGGAGAGGGAAGACATGTTGTTTGATTTCAAACAACAGGTACTTCAGCTAAGAAAATATTAAAAATTACTATATTTGGAAATATGTAAGGCAAAGTTAAAAATCATTTGATTACATTTTAGATATCCAACTGATTGTCTTATCATGTACAATTTTTTTTTACATTCAAAAACAGTAAAGCTATTTCAGTCACAAGAAATTGGAGGAAAAGATACAAAAAGAAGTTCAGGCACAATATCAAACACAGCACAATATCAAAACAATTATCATACCAATACTGTCTAATGTCACCAGGGATCACAAAACTATGACATCATAAGCACAACTAAGATAAACTCATAATAGGCAAATGTGTATTTCTCTAATATATCTATTTCCTTCTCAGAAATCTAAATGAAAGATGTCACAACTTTCACAGCCATTCTAGAAGACTGAATGCACTTTTGGTCAAGTATTTCCTTTTGCAAATTCCATTCTCTCATACCTCCATGGAATTTCATGTTCTCTTGTTAAGTAGGAGAGGAAAACCATAAGTCCAGTATCACATTTTGAGCTACTGTACTCTGAACAAACTCACTGGCCTGCTGAGTTACTTAGAGAAAATAGTTTCCTGGACTTAGAGGAGCTGGAGGTATAGGCTGACTAAGACTGACTGGCTTGACTACTAAACAATCAATTGACTTTATATCTGCTTCTTGTCTCCACTGGTGTAGTATTCATGGGTCTTCAGTTAGTGCTTGAGCCAATGGGAAAGAGGAAGACTGGCTGTTTAATTGAAAGTGACAGACAAGAAAAGAATTTTTATATCCCCCAAATTTAGAGGGGTCCAGAACATAGCTCGAGTCCCGTGAGCATAATTCACATGAGATAATCAATAATGACTGCTTAGCCACAATTTCAGTGATTAGAATATTCTGATAATGGTCTACTCAAGGGTAAAAATTGTATGCTATAGTTTTAAAACATATTATATTATAGCCTTTAAAATTATTTTTATACATGGTGGATTCATGTTGATGTATGGCAAAACCAATACAATATTGTAAAGTAATTAATGTCCAATTAAAATAAATAAATTTATATTAAAAGTTTATTTTTAATGTTTTTTTTCCCTTCTGATTGGAAAGTTTGAGCTTTAATTATGCTTTGATTTGAAATCTTTGAGGGCAAGCACCATATCATACTTAACATCTTTAATAACTGACCCTGTAATTTATATTTAATAAACAATGGCTACCATCCAAACACTAGGTGCCAGACAATGTGCTAAAACTTACATTATACATATTATCTCCTTTAACCCTTACAATGGTATTAAGGGATTAATTATTATTAGCTGTTATTTATTATTTAATTTTACTGAGGAGGAAACTATGGCTTGGAGAGGTTAAGTAACTGTCCCAAGTAATTTGCACAACTGGGAAACTGGCTGGACCAGGATTTGAACCAAGGCTGTCTGACAATCAGAGTTCATGTTCTTAAATGCAAAATTATAGTGCAACAACCGTTTCCGCCGAATTGTCTCTCTCCCTCCAATAGTTGAACTATGAAATGAACCCCAAAAAGGAACAAAAGTATCAGGTTGTTGAGGACGAGTATATCAAATTTCTTTAGCAGTCCTTTATTTGCTAAAGAGCCATTCCTACTTTTTGAATTAGGTCTATTATCTAATTTTAGATCCTATGTATGTGACTTAGAACTTTATACTTAAGCAAATAGGAGGATGCTCTGTGTATTTAGCAATCTTCTCATGATTGTAAAATTATAATGCTCATGTTCTCAGATGGCTTGGCAAACATAAAGTGGGCATGGAAGGAACATTCTGTAAAATGATTCTGCTCACATCAGCAGCAGTTCTTTCACCCTCTATTGGGGTTACAGGGTGCAATAAATGGGGATAGGCAACGACAGCAATAGAAAGCAAAGAATTAACACTAAATTTTATGTGAAGTTAACCCAACACAAATGACACAAGACATTTAGTGGAACAATTATGGTGTGGAGGGACTGTAAAGAGGAAGTTTTTTTGACTGGCACAGAGGCCTGAGAAAGTAATAAGGATGATCATGAAGAAGTATAAAGGACTGATGAAAATGCAGAAAATGTCAAGAGACTGGATTTGTTCAAGCAGAAGGTTAGCTATGAGAACACTGACTCATACTGAAGGAGAATTTGAACATGAAGTTTTCTATAAAGGTTGAGTTGCACATTTTGAATGATAAAAAGAAATAGAGAAGATTTGACATTTGTTTTGAACTTTCAAAGGGAGGTTGAACAGAATAACATGTATTTGAGGAGAATAGTATGGAATATGATGTTTTCAAGTTGACCCGAAAACATACTGTCAAGGTTTACAGAGAAAAACTCCAAACATCCCAAGGAAATATTTTTGTCAAAGCCACAGGAAAAAAAATATGATTTGATACCAAATGGCACTGTTTATATGCAATTTATCCCACAGCTCGTTATTCTGTGGAAATTTGAAATGTTTGGGGGAGAGTTGTATGATATAAAACAGGTGATATTTTTTCACTACATCAAGTTGTGATTCACACTATTTTCTTAGAAAAGACTGACAAGTGTATTACTACTTATCTTGGCTCTTGGACCACTTGTAATTGCTTTCAAAAATTAAACACAGCCTCAAAGGATGACAATTTATGCCACTAAGAATATTCAAATGGATACAATTCATTTCCTAAAATTCAGTTTGAAAAAGTAATAAAGATATTTGGGAGCAATGTCAACAACACAGAAACATCTACAAGGAATAATTAAGTAACTGGTTTCAAGGAAACAGCAATACTCAATAAGATGAGCTTTCTTTCTCTTCTTGAATTTTTAAAATTATGTTTGATGATGAAGTAAAATTATGGTGCTATCTGAGGCGATACTAAATGTATACAGAGGAAATATTTAAGACAATTGTAAGTAGAAGAGAGTGAAAGGACATAAAAGAAGGCAAGGTTTCTTACCTACTTACTTGAGCTGCTAAGTGATGATGTTAATGGACTCTTGTAAGTTATGTTTACATAATGCCATACCAAGAACAATCACTAAAAGAGCTACACAAAAAGGTATACTAAAAACACTGTAGATAAATAAAAATTAAATTCTAAAAAATATTAAAAAACTCAGAAGAAGCAGGAAAAAGAAAACAAAGAAGCACTAAAAGAGAACAAACAGAAAATAAAAACTTAAAACTTAGACCTTAATATGTCAAATTAAATATTGATTAAATATGCAAATTAAAAGACAGATCTTGGAAGGGTAGATTAAAAAACATTACTCAATTATATGCAGACTATAAGAAGTAACTTCAAATATAATGACATAGGCAGGTAGATATTAAAAAGGGTTGAAAGTAAATGTCATGCAAATATGAATTAATGGAAATGAGATGTGGCTTCATTAATATGAGATAAGGTATATTTCAGAACAAAGATAATACACTAGGAAAAGAGAGGAGTCTTATGTGATAAAGAAGAGTCAATTGACCAAGAAAACATAGCATCCTAAATGTATACACACAGACAAAGAGGTGCAAAGGTATAAAACAAAACTGAGGAACTAAGAAAATAGACATTCATTATTGCCGGGAGAAATATCAATAACCTCAGATATGCAGACAACACCACTCTTATGGCAGAAAGTGAAGAACTAAAGAACCTCTTGATGAAAGTGAAAGAGGAGAGTGAAAAAGTTGGCTTAAAGCTCAACAAAGATCATGGCATCCGGTCCTATAACTTCATGGCAAATAGATGGAGAAACAGTGCAAAAAGTGGCAAACTATTTTTTGTGCTCTGAAATCACTGCAGGTGGTGACTGTACCCATGAAATTAAAAGATGCTTATTCCTTGGAAGAAGAGTTATGACCAACCTAGACAGCATATTAAAAAGCAGAGACATTACTTTGTCAACAAAGGTCCGTCTAGTCAGTTCAGTTCAGTTCAGTCGCTCAGTTGTGTCCGACTCTTTGCTACCCCATGAATCGCAGCACGCCAGGCCTCCCTGTTCATCACCATCTCCCGGAGTTCACTCAGACTCACGTCCATTGAGTCCGTGATGCCATCCAGCCATCTCAACCTCGGTCGTCCCCTTCTCCTCCTGCCCCCAATCCCTCCCAGCATCAGAGTTTTTTTCAATGAGTCAACTCTTCTCATGAGGTGGCCAAAGTACTGGAGTTTCCGCTTTAGCATCAGTCCTTCCAAAGAAATCCCAGAGTTGATCTCTTTCAGAATGGAGTGGTTGGATCTCCTTGAAGTCCAAAGGACTCTCAAGAGTCTTTTCCAACACCACAGTTCAAAAGCATCAATTCTTCGCTACTCAGCCTTCTTCACAGTCCAACTCTCACATCCATACATGACCACAGGAAAAACCATAGCCTTGACTAGACAGACCTTAGTCGGCAAAGTAATGCCTCTGCTTTTGAATATGCTATCTAGGCTGGTCAGAACTTTTCTTCCAAGGAGTAGCGTCTTTTAATTTCATGGCTGCAGTCACCATCTGCAGTGATTCTGGAGCCCCCCAAAATAAAGTCTGACACTGTTTCCACTGATTCCCCATCTATTTCCCATAGAGTGATGGGACTGGATGCCATGATCTTCGTTTTCTGAATGTTGAGCTTTAGGCCAATTTTTTTCACAAAACCATCCAGTCAATTGATGCTTTTGAACTGTGGTGTTGGAGAAGACTCTTGAGAGTCCCTTGGACTGCAGGGGGATACAACCAGTCCATCCTAAAGGAGATGAGTCCTGGGTGTTCATTGGAAAGATCGATGTTGAAGCTGAAACTCCAAAACTTTGGCCACCTGATGCGAAGAGCTGACTCCTTGGAGAAGACCCTGACGCTGGGAAAGATTGAGGGCAAGAAGAGAAGGGGACGACAGAGGATGAGATATGTGGATGGCATCACCGACTCAATGGACATGAGTTTGGGTAAACTCCGAGAGTTAGTGATGGACAGGGAGGCCTGGCATGCTGTGGTTCATGGGGTTGCAAAGATTTGGACGTGACTGAGCGATTGAACTTAACTCATTTTTGCAGTTGGTGACTTCAACATGCTTCTCTCAACAGCTGATATAAGAACTAGACTGAAAATTATGAAGAAAAAGAAAAATTCAACAATACATCAACTAAGCAGATCTAATTATCACTTATAGAACATTCTACCGGATAGGAGCACAATACACATTCTTTTCAAGTTCCCACAGCATATTCACTGAGATAGACTATATCTGACTTGGAAAACAAATTGCAACAAATTTAAAAGAGCTGAAATTACACAAAATGTTTTCTCCAGTCACAATAAATCAAACTAGGAATGAATGATAGAAAGATAAAAAGAAAATAGTTAAACACTTGGGAGCTAAAAATGTAGTTCTAAATAACTCATGGATCAAAGAAGTCTCAGGGGAAATAAAATATTGAACTGAATGTAAATGAAAATTTGTGAAACAAAGCTAAAGTGCATATACTAGAAAAGAAAACACCTTAAGTCAATAATTGAGATGCTACCTCAATAGCTTAGAAAAATAGGGGTCTAATTAACCAAGCAAGCAGAAGGAAATATTAAAAGTGTAGAAATTAATGGAACTTAAATTAACTACAAAATAAAATAAATAGCTGTTTTTTAAAAGATCAATAAAATCGACATACATCTAGCAATACTGAAAAAGAAAAAAGATGAATTACCAAAATCAGGAATGAAGGGGATATCACTACAGCCTGCAGGTATCATGAGGATAATATGGTAACACTACAAATAACTCTACAAAAATTTTGACAACTCATATGAAATAGGCCACTTTCTTTTTTTTTTTAATGTCTACACTTAAAATTTTTTTTTTTAATTGGAGGCTAATTACTTTACAATATTGTGGTGGTTTTTGCCATATGTTCACATGAATCAGCCATAGGTGTACATGTGTTCCCCATCCTCAACTTCCCTTCCACCTCCCTCCCCATCCCATCCCTCAGGGTCATCTACTTTCTTAAAAACACAAGCTACCATAACTCACACAATATGGATTGGATAATTTGAATAGCCCTGAAACAATCAAGGTTGCTACTGCTGCTACTGTTGCTAAGTCGCTTCAGTCGTGTCCGACTCTGTGCAACCCCATAGACGGCAGCCCACCAGGCTCCCCCGTCCCTGGGATTCTCCAGGCAAGAACACTGGAGTGGGTTGCCATTTCCTTCTCCAGTGCATGAAAGTGAAAAGTGAAAGTGAAGTCGCTCAGTTGTGTCCAACTCTTCCATCCGTGGGATTTTCCAGGCAAGAGTACTGGAAAGCACTCTTAGCATTGGTAATTTAAAATTTCCAGGAAAAAAAATCTCTAGGCCCAGATCGTTATACTGGATAATGTTATGTGATGAATCTTATTTATTCTATCAAATGTTTAATAAAAGTTAACAGTAATTCTATACATTATTTTCCAGATAATAGAACAGGAGGAAAAATGTCCCATTTTATAAAAATCCATAATGAAACAATGGCAAAATAGAATTCAGCAATATATAGAAAGAACTAAACATCATGACGAAGTGGGGTTTATTTGAATAATAAAAAGCTCGTTCAATATTTGAAAACTAACCAATGTACCATATTAATATCTACAGAAGAAAAATCACGTGATCATATCAAAGGAAGCAGAATAAGGTTATTGTGAAGATGAATGTATCTATGTCAACCACCTTAGTACCATGCCTAATATACACTGTAAATACTATTTCATGATTATGATAACCAAACTATAACTATCTTCTTATTTTATTTGAGTACAGCTAGAGGTAATTTTGATGTCAAAAATCTATGTTCTCCCATTTGGGTATTAGAGGACAAACTTGTATAAAGTCATGGAAGGGAGCCCTGAAGGTTGGAAAGAAAGGTGGCAGGAGGTTGTCTCTCTTGCTCTCAGGACATGGTAACAGTGCATTCTGCTGACACAATACAGTATTACGTGGAGGATTAAAATTTGCTAATCTTAAATTTTTAGAGTCGAATACTGGTGGTATACTCCAGTACTTCAAATGACAGATAAAAAGGTGAGGTGATAGGGCCTTTTCTTTCAGTTCATAAGCCTTAGGATGGCAGCTGACTGATATGGGCAGGCAGTCATTTGTGGCTTATTGAATCTCCATAAGCATATTCTTCTATGATTAAAGGTCAACTTCCAAAACACAGCTCTGTAATTGGAAATTATTAACCACAATGAAAAATAAAAGAGGATCCATAATAGCAAAAGTGATGAAATTAGAGCTAAGTCAACACCTTCCTAAAATTCGTTCTGTGATGATGTTGAATTTTACATGTCTGAAATAAATAAATGAACAGGAAGCATGTTAACATAATAATAAAAGTTTGATAATAATTTATTTCACCCTAAAGATTTCTAGGAACCTATAGGTGGTGGACCTAACAGAATGGATCTAACAGAAGCAGAAGATATTAAGAAGAGGTGGCAAGAATACACAAAACTATACAAAAAGTCTTCATGACCCAGATAATGATAATGGTGTGATCACTCAGCTAGAGCCAGACATCCTGGAATGTGAAGTCAAGTGGGCCTTAGGAAGCATCACTATGAACAAAGCTAGTGGAGGTGATGGAATTCCAGTTGAGCTATTTCAAATCCTAAAAGATGATGCTGTGAAAGTGCTGCACTCCATATGCCAGCAAATTTGGAAAACTCAGCAGTGGCCATAGGACTAGAAAAGGTCAGTCTTCATTCCAATCCAAAAGAAAAGCAATGCCAAAGAAGGTTCTAACTACTGCACAATTGCACTCATCTCATATGCTAGTAAAGTAATGCTCAAAATTCTCCAAGCCAGGCTTCAGCAATACATGAACCGTGAACCTCCAGATGTTCAAGCTGGTTTTAGAAAAGGCAGAGGAACCAGAGATCAAATTGCCAACATCTACTGGATCATGGAAAAAGCAAGAGAGTTCCAAAAAACATCTATTTCTGCTTTATTGACTATGCCAAAGCCTTTGACTGTGTGGATCATAATAAACTGTGGAAAATTCTGAATGAGATGGGAATACCAGACCATCTGACCTGCCTCTTGAGAAACCTGTATGCAGGTCAGGACGCAACAGTTAAAACTGGACATGGAACAGCAGACTGGTTCCAAATAGGAAAAAGAGTACATTAAGGCTGCATATTGTCAGTCTTGTTTAACCTGCTTATTTAACTTATATGCAGAGTACTTCATGGGAAACACTGGGCTGGATGAAGCACAAGTTGGAATCAAGACTGCTGGGAGAAATATCAATAACCTCAGATATGCAGATGACACCACCCTTATGGCAGAAGCAAAGAACAACTAAAGATCCTTTTGACGAACGTGAAAAAGGAGAGTGAAAAAGTTGGATTAGAGCTCAACATTCAGAAAACTAAGATCATGACATCTGTTCCCATCCCTTCACGGCAAATAGATGGAGAAACAGTGCAAACGGTAGCAAACTTTATTTTTTTGTGCTCTAAAATCACTGCAGATGGTGACTGCTGCTGCTGAGTCACTTCAGTCACGTCTGACTCTGTGCGATCCCACAGACGGCAGCCCACCAGGCTCCCCATCCCTGGGATTCTCCAGGCAAAAACACTGGAGTGGGTTGCCATTTCCTCCTCCAATGCATGGAAGTGAAAAGTGAAAGTGAAGTTGCTCAGTCATGTCTGACTCTTAGCGACCCCATGGATTGTAGCATACCAGGCTCCTCTGTCCATGGGATTTTCCAGGCAAGAGTACTGGAGTGGGGGTGCCATTGCCTTCTCCGGATGGCGACTACAGCCAGGAAACTAAAAGACGCTTACTCCTTGGAAGGAAAGTTATGACCAACCTAGACAGCATATAAAAAGCAGAGACATTACTTTGCCAACAAAGGTCTGTCTAGTCAAGGTTATGGTTTTTCCAGTAGTCATGTGTGGATGTGAGAGTTGGACCATAAATAAAGCTTTGCGCTGAAGAATTGATGCTTTTGAACTGCTGTGTTGGAGAAGACTCTTGGGAGTCCCTTGGACTGCAAGAAGATCCAACCAGTCCATCCTAAAGGAGATCAGTCCTGGGTGTTCATTGAAGGACTGATGTTGAAGCTGAAACTCCAATACTTTGGCCACCTGATGCAAAGAGCCGACTCATTTGAAAAGCCCCTGATACTGGGAAAGATTGAAGGCAAGAGTAGAATGCAAAGACAGAGGATGAGATGGTTGGATGGCATCACCGACTCAATGAGCATAAGTTTAAGTAAACTCTGGGAGTTGGTGATGGACAGGGAGGCCTGGTGTGCTGTGGTTCAAGGAGTTGCAAAGAGTTGGACATGGCTTAACGACTGAACTGAACTGACAGGTAGTGGAGATAAAAATCAAATGACAGAAAATGGAATCTTATCATTTTGATAGTCTCCATTTGGCAGCAATCCTTAATCATCTGCCAGTTATCATATTGTTTAGGTCTTCAAACTACATATTCAATCACAGACATTTTCATTACAATGGATCAAATTCACATTTTCTTTTGCTCTTAAATTTCTTCTGAAATGAAGATAGTATAAATATTTTGTTATCTCCATTTTCTGAAGTCAACTATTTGTTTGTTTTAAGGAACAAATGTTAAGAATGGATGAAATAAGTAGTTTAATCTGCCACGGTTTCCATTTGTTTAATCTGTGACAAAATTTTTTTTTACCTGTCATTTAAGAACCATTTGGGCTTAAGACAGCCCAAGACACTCTTTGGGCTCTCAGTTATGTTAAGGAAATAATTTAGAATCAGTCTGGATGAGAACAATCTCCAGATTTTATGACAGTAATGTCCCTTACTATTGGATACAGCTATATTTTTGCACTGGCATTAGGAGATAAAGTAATATGCTTTATAAGTTAAAGAACTAATGCTGCATTAAGAAAGTCTAATACAAAAACAACTGTGGAACTAACAATACTTTATTCATCTGTCACTGTTCCTGTAAGTTAGACAAGAAATTTTCCATTGACATTTCTACAGATTCCTACCTGCATTATTTCTGAGAACAAGTTTAATTGCATAATAGAAGTAGAATAGGTTTTCAATATACCAATGACTGAAATAATACTAAAGTCAACTGATTACAATATATCATCCTGACTGTTCAGATTAACAAAAGAAGTATTTGAAATGGATCCTTAAATAGAGGATATTATTTCATTGATTTCTTCAAGCTTTTCTTCCTGATTCAGCTACTAAGTGTATGGAACTGCCTCTGAAGGATCCCATTTTCATGAAAATTTTGACTTCCTACCAGCCATGTACCCTTGCTTTGGCAATTAATTCTCATTTAGCAAGGAAGTCTTTATATATGTTTGGCCTTTTCTCTCTCCATAAATAATTACCAATTATAGAGAGATTTGAATCTAACTAGATACATTCATTCTTATTCCTCTAGTATAGCAAAAGGCATGGCTGCATAGACTCACCAGAACAAGTAACATGATAATCAATTAATGACTTTGTTTTAAAAGGGTACATTCAGTTCATCTGAATAATAGTTCTGATCCTAGTAGCCTGAAAGAAGCGCAGTTTAAAATTCTCAAGGCTAAATTTGAACCCTTAGTTTATAATTCCTATAATCATTCTTTGGATTATTTGACATATTTTAATTAGTAGATTAAAATATGTCTTTTCATTATAGGGGACTGGAATGCAAAAGTAGGAAGTCAAGAAACACCTGGAGTAACAGGAAAATTTGGCCTTGGAGTATGGAATGAAGCAGGACAATGGCTAATAGAGTTTTGCCAAGAGAATGCACTGGTCATAGCAAACACCCACTTCCAACAACACAAGAGAAGATCTACAAATGGACCTCACCAGATGGTCAACACAGAGATCAGATTGATTATATTCTTTGCAGCCAAAGATGGAGAAGCTCTATACAGTCAACAGAAACAAGACCAGGAGCTGACTGTGGCTCAGATCATGAACTCCTTATTGCCAAATTCAGACTTAAATTGAAGAAAGTAGGAAAACCACTAGACCATTCAGGTATGACCTAGATGACATAAATCCGTTATGATTATACAGTGGAAGTGAGAAATAGATTTAAGGGACTAGATCTAATAGATAGAGTGCATGATGAACTGTGGACTGAGGTTTGTGACATTGTATAGGAGACAGGGATCAAGACCATCCCCACTGAAAAGAAATGCAAAAAAAGCAAAATGGCTGTCTGGGGAGGCCTTACAAGTAGCTGTGAAAAGAAGAGAAGTGAAAAGCAAAGGAGGAAAAGATATAAGCATCTGAATGCAGAGTTCCAAAGAATAGCAAGAAGAGATAAGAATGCCTTCTTCGGTGATCAATGCAAAGAAATAGAGGAAAATAACAGAATGGGAAAGACTAGAGATCTATTCAAGAAAATTAGAGATACCAAGAGAACATTTCATGCAAAGATGGGCTCGATAAAGGACAGAAATGGTAAGGACCTAACAGAAGCAGAAGATATTAAGAAGAGGTGGTGAGAGTACACAGAAGAATTGTACAAAAAGATCTTCACGACCAAGATAATAATGATGGTGTGATCACTCACCTAGAGCCAGATATCCCGGTGTGTGAAGTCAAGTGGGCCTTAGAAAGCATCACTACGAACAAAGCTAGTGGAGGTGATGGAATTCCAGTTGAGCTATTTCAAATCCTAAAAGATGATGCTGTGAAAGTGCTGCACTCCATATGCCAGCAAATTTGGAAAACTCAGCAGTGGCCATAGGACTAGAAAAGGTCAGTTTTCATTCCAATCCCAAAGAAAGGCAATGCCAAAGAATGCTTGAACTACTGCACAGTTGCAGTCATCTCACATGCTAGTAAAGGAATGCTCAAAATTCTCCAAGCCAGGCTTCAGCAATACGTGAACCGTGAACTTCCAGATATTCAAGCTGATTTTAGAAAAGGCAGAGGAACCAGAGATCAAATTGCTAACATCCGCTGGAACATCGAAAAAGCGAGAGAATTCCAGGAAAACATCTATTTCTGCTTTATTGACTATGCCAAAGCCTTTGACTGTGTGGATCACAAAAACTGTGGAAAATTCTGAGAGAGATGGAATACCAGACCATCTGACCTGCCTCTTGAGAAACCTATAGGCAGATCAGGAAGCAACAGTTAGAACAGGACATGGAACAACAGACTGGTTCCAAATAGGAAAAGGAATACATCAAGGCTGCATATTGTCACCCTGCTTATTTAACTTATATGCAGAGTACATCATGAGCAACGCTGGGCTGGAAGAAGCACAAGTTGGTATCAAGATTGCTGAGAGAAATATCAATAACCTCAAATATGCGGATGACACCACCCTTATGGCAGAAAGTGAAGAGGAACTTTTAAAAAGCCTTTTGATAAAAGTGAAAGAGGTGAGTGAAAAAGTTGGCTTAAAGCAAATCTTTCTGAAAACGAAGATCATGGCATCTGATCCCAGCAATTCATGGGAAATAGATGGGGAAGCAGTGGAAACAGTGTCAGACTTTATTTTGGAGGGCTCCAAAATCACTGCAGATGCTGATTGCAGCCATGAAATTAAAAGACGCTTACTCTTTGGAAGGAAAGTTATGACCAACATAGATAGCATATTCAAAAGCACAGACATTATTTTGCCGACTAGGGTCCGTCCAGTCAAGGCTATGGTTGTTCCAGTAGTTATGTATGTATGTGAGAGTTGGACTATGAAGAAAGCTGAGTGCTGAAGAATTGATGCTTTTGAACTGTGGTGTTAGAGGAGACTCTTGAGAGTCCTCTGGACTGCAAAGAGATCCAACCAGTCCATTCTGAAGGAGATCAGCCCTGGGATTTCTTCGGAAGGAATGATGCTAAAGCTGAAACTCCAATTCTTTGGCCACCTCATGCAAAGAGTCGACTCATTGGAAAAGACTCTGATTCTGGGAGGGATTGGGGGAGAAGAAAAAGGGGACAAAAGAGGATGAGATGGCTGGATGGTATCACTCACTAGATGGATATGGGTTTAGGGTGAACTCCGGGAGTTGGTGATGGACAGGAAGGCCTGGCATGCTGCAATTCATGGAGTCGCAAAGTGTTGGACACAACTGAGCTACTGAACTGAACTGAATTTGTAGAACTTTAAACAGTTCATTTTTATCCTATTCTAGAACAAAATATATTTATGCCATAAAGACCATGCTGGACAGAAGCATATATTTGTTAGGGAGGAGAAATTAGTGGATATTTCTTAATATATAGTCACTACATACAAGCCTGAAGAATTTCAATGAGCTCTCAATAGGTGTTTGATGTATGCTCGGTCACTCAGGCACGTCCAACTCTCTGCGACCCCATGGACTATGGCCCATCAGGCTCCTCTCTCCATGGAGGAAGGGGCAAGAATACTGGAGTGGCTTGTCATTTTTCTCCAGGGGATCATTCCGACCCAGGGATTAAATCTGCCATTTCTACATTTCCATGGAGCCATCTGGTGTTTGATGGATGCCTAAAAATATCACCAATAGTTGATCCTTAACCACAAAAGTCTCATAAAATATAATTTTCACCTACTTACCTCTATTGTTAGCCCTTCCTAATCTACGGTAATTATGACAGCCCTTCAGGCAACTGATGTGTCTGGAACTGTTGCATAAAACACTTTTACTGACACTGAAATTAAAGTGTGAATACATACTATTCACACAGATATTAAGTTCTAGATTATTTCTGAAATCCCAAACTCCAAGAAAAGTAGAGTTGCATCATCTAGGTCTAGAGAGCCATATTCAATGTTTTGTTAGGAATAGAGGTTCTTTTTCATTTGGACACATTTGGTATCTTCCCATGGTTCCACTTTCATTTTAAAACTTAAGCTCCTCTCTCTAGGAGGGTAATGGGACGGGGGTTCAGGGTTGGGAACTCATGTACATCTGTGGGGGATTCATGTCAATGTATGGCAAAACCAATACAGTATTGTAAAGTAAAAACATAAAATTCAAAAAAAAAAAAAAAAAAAAAGAAAAGGCAAAGGAACCAGAGATCAAATTGCCAGCATCCCCTGAATCATCAAAAAAGCAAGAGAGTTCCAGAAAAACATCGATTTCTGTTTTATTGACTATGCCAAAGCCTTTAAAAAAAAATCCAAAACACTTAAGCTCCTGGGAAAAAGTGGCTTTTGGTCAACAGAAAAATTCTGAATATATCTGTGTAAGAAATATCTCTCTGGGGACAACAGATAGGTCTAAAATTTTTTTATTTGCTTTTAATAATTAAAAAATCTATAATTGTATGGCTTCATCAATCTACCCTTTCACTGACTCTCTTCTCATTTTGGTGGCAGAGCTTACTAACAGCAAATGTATTCAACTGATTTTTTCTAGAAGTCCAGAAGCCTCGGTAGAAGTGACACCAATATGAGTAGGAGTGACGAGAAGAGGATGGTTGAAGGAAGCAAGGAGAATCCCAACCTACCAACTGACTCAAAAGCTCTCCTTTGCAACTGTTTATGAAAATGTCTGGGGCTCAGAATGACTCTATAAAAGAATTCCAATCTGTTGTCGAGTGTCTGTGATGACCAAGTCTACCAGATGACTGAGTCTACCAGAAGAAAAATGTACTCCAACCAGTGCAAAATTTGCTATCAGAGGAGAAAAATGAGGCTTGGGACAGAATCAGAAAAAGGAAGCCAGAATTGTGCTTGGCATTACTCACAATAATAGAGAATATTGTTTTCATTTGCTTGTGGACTGATGAAGTCAAGACATTACTCCTGGGTATTCTTCACAGTTAATAATGTATATTGCTTTAGGAGGGAAAAAATACAGATCCTGAGGCAAAACTTACACTCCTTGACATACTCCTTTCTGTACAAAAAGAGAGTTTAGCTATCGCATTGACATTCACTAAAGTTTCAGAATGCTTTAAATTTCAATTTTACTTTAAACTAGAACAGATATTCTTGACTCTTATGTTTGTGATGGAAACAGGAAGCATTTCTATTTCCCTGTCTCTTATCTCTCATGTGTAAGGTTTACTCAGTTGATTTTCCTATCTGCTTCATCCACATCTGTCTTGCCCTCTTATTGCCTCAAAATTTATTCTACTTACTGCCTTCCCTATGTTTTCCAATATTTAAATCTTCTTTTCTCTTTCTTATCTACTCCAGACTTTCTCTATTTCTGTGTAAGTGAGCTACATCCACCCTCCACCCCTACCCCACTTCCTGCCCTCTGCCTTTGATATAAAGGATTCCAGCAGCAACACTATTCACTCTCAGTTAAACTGTGAAAGCCAAGAACTATAGTTGCATCTATTTCAGTTCTATATTTATATAGACTACTGATAGCAATATTTGCTTTTAAAGGCAAAAGTGTTGGAGAAAATTACTTTTCAATGACTACAACTTTGAAGATTATATATTTTAGATAAGATTTTTATGTGTGTGTGTGTGTTTTTCACTCAGTCATGTCCAACTCTTTGTGATCCCATGGATGATAGCCTGCCAGGCTCCTTTGTCCATGCAATTTTCCAGGCAAGAATACCAGTGGGTTGCCATTTCCTTCTTTAAGGGATCTTCCCAACCCAGGGATTGAATCCAGGTCTCCTGCATTGCAGGAGACAGATGCTTTACCATCTGATCTACTAGGGAAGGCCCAAGATTTTTATAGCACAGCAATAAAATGATTTTATTTAAATTACTAAATGTATGGGTGAAGTTGATTTTCTTTTAAACATCTACTTCTTATTAAAAAAATGACATAAATCTATTCTTACCCTGTGAAAAATTCTACAACAGACAGATTTTCATTACCAAGTTAAAAATCAATCCCAGTGGTAATTTGATTTGGTTGTTTTAAACACAGACAATGGTGTGGCTGCTTGGTATTCAACAGCAAAACAATTTAAGATTTTCAAAATATATTTTAGACATTTTCTAAATAAGTATATAAAGAAACATACATTATACTAAGTAAAATGCATTATACTAAGAAATGTGACAAATGGCATGATTATAGTCCATGGAGTTGCAAAGAGTTGGACACGACTGAGTCACTTTCACTTATATGAGGTTTCGTCATTTTTGTGTTCTTTTAATCCTTTCTTTCACAGACCCCCAAGTCAGAATTTTTGCTTTTCAGACCGTATAAAATATTAATATTAAAATTTGTTTAATTCATTAGTATTCACTCCTTATTATAATCATGGCATACAGTAAGACAGTATTTATCATTTCACTGTTAGAGAATTTAATCCAGTCTCATATATTGTACTTAATCATATTGAAGTGAAAGTTGCTCAGTCGTGTCTGACTTTTGCAACCCCACAAACTATACAGTCCATGGAATTCTCCAGGCCAGAATACTGGAGTGGATAGCCTTTCCCTTTTCCAGGGTATCTTCCCAACCCAGGGGTCAAACCCAGGTCTCCCCACTGCAGGCTGATTATTTACCAGCTGAGCCACAAGGGAAACCTAAACTCCACATAATTTCTTTCAAATTACTTTTAGTTTCTTCTAATGAGTTTTTGGGCATGCCTCAGAGATGATGAACATCTGGAAATCTTGAAGTTCTGAATGGTTGAGCAGGCATTGTAGATGTGGAAAAACCATGGGCAAGCTCAACAGAACTCATCTGTAAGCCAAGACTTAATTAGCTGCATTTTTATTATACCTTTTTCTTCTATTATATTCATCCTGATGTTGACCTTGAAACCCACCTTTATTACTCTAACTGCCAAGTCATTATGCACTTAGAACAAAAGACACTTGAAAGAGGGCAGAGTCACTAATGTTGCAAGAGATTTGAATGTCTAGTCTTTACATATTGAAAACTTTCAGATTTAATATCACTGAAATTTTAAAGTTTCTTGGTTTACTCTTACAAGAAGGGAAATAATTTAAGTTTCATTTGTTTTAAAGAATGCTTCTGCAATGCAGGAGACCTAGTTCAATCCCTGGGTCAGGAAGATCCACCAGAGTAGAAAATGGCAACTCACTCCAGTGTTCTTGCTGGGAAAATCTCATGGACAGAGGAGCTTGTCGAGCTACAGTCCATCGGGTCACAAAGAGTCGGACAGGACTTAGCATGCACGTGTGTGATCTTGGCAAGTAACTTAACCTAAACTTCAAGTCTCTAACTGAGAAAGTCTATAAACTCAGTTTCTTCTTTCATTAAAGTGGACAAAAATAATAGTGCTTACCTCATATGATTGCTGTGAGGATTAGATGAACAAATAAGTATTTAGCACAATGCCTGCCATGGTACCTCATAGTTCTTCCCAAGGTGACTGCAATATAATTTGATAGACTGAAGGTAAAAACAATGATGTGATATGACAACTAAAATACAAATACTCCTGAGAGCACTGTTGATTTCAGTCACCACCAAAGTTTCAACTAATTCTCAAAGTGCTCAAAGTAGTACTCCCTGGAATTCGAGGAGTGGGGGTGGATTTACCTCACTGTGTCATCCTCTAACAGTGATTCATAGACTTTTTGAAATAATGGATATTAGAATTTAAGATTTTGGAGACTGACATAGCAAGAGAGAATTTAAACTACCACTAAAAAACAGGCTAAGATTTAATACCCTCAACACATTGCTATATCTTATCTACTCTCAGATATATAGAACAAGACAGTAGCTGCAGGAGCAAAATTCTTTCTGATAGATGAACACATTTTGTTTATTTTATATATCTAAATCTCTGGGTCCACAACTTGCTGGGTACCCACAATTTGTTCTCCCATAACGCTTGGAGTACGGCTAGGCATAGCCATGCTTGCGTACTAAGTTGCTTCCAGTCATGTCCAACTCTTTGTGACCCTATGGACTGTAGCACTCCAGGCTCCTCTGTCCATGGGATTCTCCAGGCAGTAATACTGGAGTGGGTTGTCATGCCCTCCTCCATGGGATCTTTTGACCCAGGGATCAAACCCATGTCTCCTACAGCTCTTGCACTGCAGGTGGATTCTTTACTGCTAGCCACTGGGGAAGTTCTGCATAGCCATGAAAGTGAAAGTGAAGTTGCTCAGTCGTGCCTGACTCTTTGCGACCCCATGGACAGTAGTCTGCACCAAGCTCCTCTGTCCATGGGATTTTCCAGGCAAGAGTACTGGAGTGGGTTGCCATTTCCTTCTCCAGGGAATCTTCCCGACCCGGGGATCAAATCCAGGTCTCCTGCATTGTAGACAGACGCTTTGCTGTCTGAGCCACCAGGGAAGCCATAGGTATCACCAAAATTAGTCCAAAAGCTACAGTAGCTACAACCGAGAGTAAAAGGTTCAACCAAAGCCTTTCTAAAATGGATTCCCCACTGAATCTCTGCAGTATCACAGTAGTTTCTGATCACAGTAGTATCAAAGTATTAATGCTACATAGTAAGATTATCACAGTAGAAGTATCACAGTAGTATCTTTTGACATAGAGATAAGATTGAAAAATCTTCTACAGAGACTTGGCAAAACAGACCCAAATGGGGTACTGGCTAAGACTTCACCAAATAATATCCTTTGATTTCCATTCCATTTGTAGTTTAATTTCTGATTCTTCATTCTCATCCTATTAAGGCTTCCCTGAACAGTAAAGAATCTGATGGCAATGCAGGAGACCTAGGTTCAATTCCCGGGGTTGGAAAGATTCCCTAGAGAAGAGAATGGCTACTCACTCCAATATTCTTGTCTGGAGAATTCCCTGGACAGAGGAGTGGGCTATAGTCTATGGGGTCGCAAAAAGTTGGCCATGACTGAGCTACTAACACTTTCACACTTTCATCCTATCCAGCCTAATGCCTACTCATTTCAGGACAACTGTGAAACTAACACTGAAATAAAAACATTAATTGTAGAGTAAAATATAACCTCAAATAATAATAGTACCATTTTCACACCTATTTCAGTCAATCTGGAAGCCCAGGCTAATAATCCTATTGTCATTTTCATTTCTTTAGGTTGATTCTCACTAGAATCTTAACTTGATATCCTCAATTAATATATAATAAAAACTGAAATTGAACATTTAAAGGAATCATCATTCTTTTTACTCTGTGAGGTAATAGCAAACATACCCATTTTAGGTTCTGAAATTTCAGATTTTAGGCAAAAGTGCTATACAATATAGGATATTCAGAAAATGCTTATGATAGTAGAAAGAAGACATAAATGAGTTTACACATGAAAGATACAGAAAATTTAAAGACATTGCATTATTTTATAAAATGATTAATAAAATTTTTGGATAAACAATTATTTAGCTATTAATAAGAGGGACTAGCTCTCAGATGTTTAATCAATAGATAATTGCATGGGATTCTCAAAGCAAGGAGAGAAACAAGCAAATGATCATCATGAGTTGTACTGCTGATATGATTAAACATAATATCATGGACTTTGGAAATAGATTTCATGTAAAATGGATGTATGTATGGATAATGTAAATACTTATTCATTCCATTTATAGTAATAAATGAATAAAACTTTTCCTTTTATGGGAAAATTATTGAAGCATTTTGCAACCAAGTAAGTGATATGGTTCTTTTCTTTGGTCAGATTATTTAAGGATCCCTTGGCTTTGATAGGTATTTCTTCATTTTCTCCTCTTTCTTCATAAAGAAGTAAATTTTCCTACTTTTCTGAGATCTTTCAACTTCCTCTTCACCAATCATTACTCAACAGCCTTTAAAATATAATCAGGTGTTTGCCATCTTAAATATCACTTCTGTCTTCCTCATACCCTCTTCCAGAGTCTACCCTAATTCTCTCTTTTTAAAAGGAAACTACTTTTTGAGTTTTCTGTCTCTTTTTCTTAACATTGGTTAGTATGGATTCAGCCCCATTGATTAAATAAATTACTTTTGCCAAGACAACCAATAACCTTTTTGTTGCTAAAGTCAAAAAGTCTTTAGTCATACCTTGCTTCATTTTTTTGTCACCATGTGATACTGTTGACCCTTCCTTAACACTTTTTTTTTGAGTTCCAAGGTTATGTCACTTTTCTTTGTTTTTTTCTTTCTATAGCTTTTTACTTGTCATTGGAGTAGAAAGCCCCATCTATTCTACTCCAAGTGACCAGTCAAAGCCAATCATATAGTTTTATTCATCTTGCTATGGGTGAGAAATCCTTAGCTATTTTGGATCAGTGAGATGTAAAAAGAGGCTTGTTGGGGGATTTAGGGAAGAAAGGCTTTGCTTGTAAGAGACAGCTACTGGAAACTTGGTTCTCTCTCCTTATAAACTTGAAAGAGGAAACTTGTTATCTTCAACTGTCATAGGTAGCCATCTGATAATTATAAGAGGAATCAATTTTAGGATCGAGCCAACAATATGAATGGAAGAGTGGAGAGGGGAAAAACCCCAAGTATTTAAACTTATCTTTGTTGTTCAGTTGTCAAGTCCAGCTGTTAGCGACTCCATGGACTGCAGCATGCCAAGCTCCTCTGTCTTCTACTGTCTCCTAGAGTTCGCTCAAGTTCATGTCCATTGAACTGGTGATGCCTAATGATCTCATCCTCTGCTGCCCTTTTTTCCTTTTGCCTTTAATCTTTTCTAGCATCAGGGTCTTTTCCAATTATCTAACTGAAGATTAATCTGAGGCTCAGCCTAGATTTTGTCTACTTACGTTAGCTAAATATTTCTTTAATGTTCAAGACTAAAATTTTCTATAGCTTGTGGTAGAAAAAACCTTATTGATAAAATGTTTAGCCATTTCCTCTCTGTAATTCTAAGAACATGTCATATGCTGGTGTTCTGTGGAGCTCTGTGTCTTCTGTCTTATTTGTGACTCAGTTATGACTTATGTTTTAATGATTGCTAAATTTGTATCATCAACTAAGATTTCTCTCCTGAACTCCTGAAAAATATATCTAAATATCCACTAAAAATTTCCACTCAGATTTTCTAGAAGATACCTCAAATCAACATTTTATCTTTTTTGTTGTTGTTGTTGTACAGCATAGTATGTGGACTCTTAGCTCCCTGAGCAGGGATTGAACTCCTGCCTCCTGCTTTGGAAGCATGGTGTCTTAAGCACTGACCTTCCAGGGAAGTCTTAAATCAACATATTAAAACTTAAACTCCCTTCCTCTCTTCCACTTCCACTTGTTACTCGTTTTGCCACCCCACCTCAGTGAATGGCACATCATGACTCATACAAATCAGAAACCTGGTTGTCAGTCTTAGAACTATTATCTGTCTTTTATGCCCTATGTACAGTCAATCACAAGATCATGTTGGCTCTATCTTTTAAGAATATGCCAAATCCTTGCATTTTCTTTCTACTACTCATTGCTTCCATCCACTCTCCCTTGAATTACAAGAGAAGCTTTTAACTTGTTCCACGGCCTCAAATCTTTCTCCTTTCCAATTCTTTCTCAGAAAACCTGTCAAAGTGCTCTTCAGGTAAAAATTTAATGATGGCTCTCCCCAAGCACCAGTCTATGTTCGATACAGGATACAGGATGCTTGGGGCTGGTGCACGAGGATGATCCAGAGAGATGATATGGGGTGGGAGGTGAGGGGGCTTCAGGATTGGGAGCTCGTGCACACCTGTGGCTGATTTATGTCAATGTATGGCAAAACCAATACAGTATTGTAACATAGAATAAAGTAAAAATAAAATTAAAAAAACCACTTCTTCCCATTTCTTTCAGGATAAAGCACTGGTTTATGCTTATACTCCTGGCCTTATTTTCACACCATCCTTCTCTCTTGCTGCTGCTGCTGCTAAGTCGCTTCAGTCGTGTCCAACTCTGTGCAACCCCATAGACGGCAACCCACCAGGCTCCCTATCCCTGGGATTCTCCAGGCAAGAACACTGGAGTGGGTTGCCATTTCCTTCTCCAGTGCATGAAAGTGAAAAGTGAAAGTGAAGTCGCTCAGTCGTGTCTGACTCTTAGCGACCCCATGGACTGCAGCCTACCAGGTTCCTCTGCCCATGGGATTTTCCAGGCAAGAGTGGTGGAGTGGGGTGCCATTGCCTTCTCCAATCCTTCTCTCTTAACTTTCTTCAATTTCTTTACTAAATAGGTATCCTTTCCAGGTGCTCTCCCAGCCCTGTATTCCATCCTCACAGGACTGTATTTATCTGCAGTGCTGGATATTGCTCAATAAGCAGATTAATAACACCTGCAAACTAGGATATTAACAATCATTTTGGGTAAAATAATTGGACATTTAATGTATATTTTTAAAAAAGCACTGAAGCATTCATTAAGGGAAAAAATCACTTAAGTTACAAAGAAAGTATGTGATTGTGTAGAGTATATATTATGAAGCACAATTACAAAATGAACGTTCATGAGCTTAAGAACTAGAGTGTAAGAACCACAATTCATTGAAGAAACAGGATACTGCTACTACTGCTTTCAGCTTCCTCCCTGATCATCCTGTCCCTGGATCCTATCTCTTTAGAGACAACCATAATCCTAAATGTTATGCTAACCATTCCCTTATAAAAGTTTTCTCACTCATATACTTATGCCTAAATAATATATTTTAGTTTTACTTGTTTTTGAGACTTATAAATATGGAATTTGTTTTAATTGATTTAGTTGCATTTGTTTTATTTTTTGCTCTTGATGTGTGCCCCATCACCTGAAACTTGTTCCTCACTCAAACTATGCTTCTAAAGTTTATACGTGTTATCCTAATTATAGTTAACAAGAGTTCATTGCTGCAAAATATTCCTTTGTGAAAATAACAGAATTTACTTTCTCACATTCCTTGTAATAGACAGATTTATCCAGTTTTCTACCATTGTAAGCTTTACAAGTATCTTGAATGACATACACAAGAGTTTTGCTAGGATATCTTAGGAGGGCAATTGTTGGAATATTGGATATATTCATATTCAGCTTTTATAAGAAAATTTATTGTCAATGTGATTGTATTTTATACTCTTTCAAGAAGTATAAAGGAGCGCCCACTACTCTTATACTTGGAAACAGCTTATAGTTTCATACTTCTTAATTTTTGATAGTCTAGTAGGTTTAAAATAACATCTTTTTGCCTTTTCCTTATTAATAAAAGTTCAGTTTTAATATTAATTTACTCTCCCAATTGCTTTTATTTTTATCATACTTTCGGTATTGTGTTATCTATCTTTTCATATTTTTTGTAGGAGTTTTAAAAATATATTCTGGAATATTAGTCTCTTGTCCTACATATATGTTGCAGTTATCTTCTCAGTTAGAGCTTTCTTTTTACTCCTTTTATGGTGATTTAACATGAAGTATTATAATCACCTACTTATCACTCAGCCTATTTCCCCAGACTAACAGGTTCTAGAGGTAAGACACCACACTATATCTTATTCATTTTTGTGCCCTAACATCTAGCGAGACCTCAACACAGTAGTGCTGCTTCATACATACAGTTGCTCATTAAGTGTTTAATGAGTGAATGACAGGATGAATGAGTTGCTATGATTTTACAGGTGATGAATCAATCTTTTAGTGGTCAAATTTCATTTTATACAAATTGGTTACACTATGCTGCAGAATCAGAGGTCAGAAAGCATACACTACACAATTTCCTGTACTTGTACTTCAAAGGTGGGTGTCAGGCATTCATAAGAGGTGATACATTTTCAGAGAGGTGGCAGGATGTTGTTTATAAAAATTCATTACCAGCTCTGAACATTTGGCAATATTCATTTTTTCAACACACTTACAGTTAGCCAAACTCCCTATTGTAGGATAGTATTTAGCCTAAATTTATCACAAAGTTAGAAATGATGTTAAGACACAAGATATGGATTACATATTACAATGGATATGCAAGGTTCATGGTTTGTGTCATTAATTTGAAATTGGTTACCTTTTTAGTAATGGTGTCCGGAGGTACATCCCGCCTCCCAAGAGGATAAGGATTCCATTGGCCACTAGGAGATACATCTTCTTGTCCATTGTCTAAAATGTTGCTTTGCTGGGACGGGGTCTATTGCAAAAATGGTATGGCATTCTTTAGTGATGTAATAGAAGTTTATCATAGTTTTCTGAAAAGAGTCCCTAATGATTATGGTAAAATTACTATTTTTTTAATTGCAGAAAAACATATATCCTAAACTGGAGGTACTTTTATCCACTATTTACTTGATAAGAATTGTAAATTAATAGCTTTTTGGAAGCAATGAGAAATTCAATTAAAATAACCATCTTTGAGTTATTTACTGAATTTTAAAGAGAAGTTTAAATTTGCAGTACTAGAATAAAAATAATCAGAATAAAATTAACCAGTTGTTACAAACCACATTTAAAAGTTGCTTAAGTTACTTCTTTAGTATGATCTTAGCATTTAGAATATAAACTGAAACCATATAATACACAGTATGTAATTTCTAATATTCCAAACCATAATCTAAAACAAATTTTATAAAGTTGTACTGATTCTGGGAGAATGTGTCTTGCACTAATCTACAATGATGTTAACACTAGCATAGTATGAGATTCATGGTACTATGACATTATCTATAGATCACTTAGAGGAAAAACTAACACATCAAAAAGTATTGGGCTGTTAGAATTTCAGTTTAAATGAATCATAATTGTTTTGACTCCAAATTTATTTGTGTAGATTATTTATATATTAAAGATTAAACTCTTCATATATATCTTATTTTTGGCTGGTTTACTGCTTATTATTTTTTAACAAAAAACAATACTCCTGTCTCTGTTATTATTACTAGATATTTTGGGAGGCATTTGTAATCTGATCTAAGTAACAGAAGGTAATCATAAACCAAGAGAAAGACAGCCTCCTATGGAGGGCTACAGTAGTGGGATATTTTTCCTGTCGAAGCAGATTAACTTTTTCTATAGACTTTTTTTCTTCTCTAGCCTATAGGATATACAAGTACTGCCTGATTTCCTGGGGAATTCTTATGTGGTGAGATATTACAGTCAGTGTTTCTTATGCCATTTACCCCACGTATTTTGGAGGATCCCTGTGGATACAGAAAGTCTAGTTAGAGAGTCTATGTGCAGTTGTTTGTGTGAAGAATTGTCCTCCGACCCTGGAATGAGAGAACTGGGCCATTCTCGTCATAATATGGTGCAGATGTGCTGCTTGCCAGGCTTCATCCAGTTATACTGAGTGGGCCTAACTGTTCTCCCTTTACAAAACAATTATATAATGATCCTATCTGCATTTTGATTACATGAATTTTTAAAAAGCATTGCTTGGAACTGTTAATAATATTTACTATGACAAAATTAATTACAATTTAGGTGACATTTTTCTGGGGTCTAGTGGATACAGTGAAAGTTAAGGAAATAATTCAGTTTTCTTCTTGTATTTTGACTGTGTGAATTCCTTTTTCATGAGTATCAGAAAGTGTGAAAAAGGGAAAAAAGGTATTGAATTAAGGCTCCTGGGTTAGTTAGGAATGAATTCACCTGTGTTTGCTTGAAAATCAGATACAGGTTAACATATTTAAGAGGACTTCCCTGGTAGCTCAGACGTTAAAGCATCTCCCTACAATGTGGGAGACCCAGCTTTGACCCCTGGGTTGGGAAGATCCCCTGGAGAAGGAAATGGCTACCCACTCCAGTATTCTTGCCTGGAAAACCCCATGGACAGAGGAGCCTGGTAGGCTACAGTCCATGGGGTCACAGAAGAGTTGGACACGACTGAGTGACTTCACTTTAACATAGGTAACGTATATATTACTTGAAAATAACCAGACAGCTCTTCAATGACCATCTATCTGCCTGATTTCAAGCATTAATTTTCTAATCTTTATCTTTTAGAGATTAGTGTTTGTACATGCTCATGCATAATTTTTAGCTAATATTATGACATAATTTTTAAAATTAAGCAGTTAAAATACAATTATGCCGAGTGGGCACTACTGGACAGTTTTCTTTTGAATTTTTAGTATGCGTGTCGTTGCTGGTTTGATTTCTTTGCCAGTAAAGTGGGATTATAAATATGTTCAACTAGCTCGGTTTGTGGAACACAGAGTTTTTCAAAGTGGCCAGAATTAAGCACAAATAATCCTTTTTCCCTCCATTTCATCCCCATCTTTATCACTATTTCCTCCACTAAACTTCCATCAGCTGCCCCAACATGACTCTTAGTCACAGAGAACAACTGAAATTGCAAGATTCTTTTTAATGTTAACAAAGGCTAAAACCCTTAGTCAAAATCCTAAGATCATGATGATATAGATTCTTCATTCATTTACCAATTAATCTTTCTCTTTTTAAAATTAGAACAACTCCACCAATTTCTATATGTTACAGGGGCCAAAGAGAACATAAATACACAGACACATGAAAAAGAAAATACTTTGAACAGACAACAAGAGTAAAGGAATTTCCTGAAAGCAATTTCCTTTATTCATTTCCAGAATGCTCTGGCTTCTTTGTTTCTCTTAAGTGAGACACTAGAGGAGTGACTTCAGTTTTCAAACGTGGAAATACTGTGAAAACATTTATTTATGTTTGGGAGGGAGGAACCCAAAAGAGAATTATGTAGTGGGTTCACATTTTTTCTCAAAATGAATGATTATAGCTATTTACCAAAAAAATACTTTCAATAAAGTGCTCCTGAACTGTCCAAAAATGCAGTTGTTTAGTTGTTAAAATTTTATGAAACGTTAAAAGGAGCAACCAAAAAGTGTAAAAAGAATAATGAAGCTATAATTTATTATTTCAAAGAACATAACCAACTGAGTTCAGTTTTCATTCAATTATTTTTAGTATTACATTCGAGTTATTTTCTTTAGATACTTTAAAAGATTAAGAATTAGTCTTTTCCTCACCACATATAACCAATTAAACATAAAATATGTGGAAAATCATCACAATATAGCATTTCTTCAGCTTCTAAATTCTGCAGATCCTTAATATTTCAAAATAAAAGAGAAAATGGTCAGTGTGATTTACTTAAAAGTCAGAAATTACACTTAAGAAATTCAGTAGTTAGAAGTTTTGCTGAACAGACACTAGTCCAAAAAACGACTGCAAACATTTGCAGATTTAACATTTGTGATTTTGACTACTGCGAGTGATCACAAGCCTCCACTGGAAGAAGTAATTTCTGATTTTGCTGAGACACAATGTGTATGAATATATGTGTCTTTGTGTGTCTATATATCTGTGTATGTACAAGCATGTATATGAGTGTATGCATGCATGTGTGCATATGCATGCCTCTATGTGAGTATATGTGTATGTACAGGATTTGCATACATGAGTAAATGGGCTTAGCTGCTCCTGAAGGTTTGCTCTTGACTGTTAATTGCATTAATGTTAAGGGCATTGCAAGCTTGGGAAATTAACTTACGGCAATTAGCTGGAATTGTATCAGAGTAGTGTTAGAATCCTGTACTTTGCAAAGGTCTTGGGATATATTACTTAAGAACTCAAGGATTATTTTGCTTAGTAATTGGCACATAGTTCACAAGGCACACAGTTAAAAACGTGTTGAAAACAACTTTCTCCAAAGTATTTTCAGTGAAATTATTGTTATGTTATTCTTTTTTCTGAAAAAAGTAGGTCATAAAGACCAATATCATCAAGCTTGAATCTACATCATTATGATTTCACAGATCTCAATCTGAAGATGGTAATGTAATATCCAGATGACCTTTAAGCTATTGTTTCATTATAAAGGTGAAGAAGCAACAGTATGAGTACAAGATTATTTTGGTAGTTTTAGTCACTGTCTATGAGGAATTATGTGCATTTACAGACCGAAGGATTTTCTTCGTAATTAGAAAGATAACTGAATCCTTCCTGAGTGATAGGTAGCCAATAATAGATGCAGCAAATCAAGAGAAACTATAGGCATAAATTAACCCAAGGTTCTACATAAATCTTGCTTTGCTTTCAGCAAACAAAACAGAACTGAATTAAATAAATAACCCTTGGAACTCGGGTGAATGAATACATGTTGGATACTGGAACTATTTGATCCTGAGTAATGTGCATATATCTATAAGAAAGGATATAAGAAATTTAAAGAGTTTATGTGCAAACGTTCCCTAATTCAATGATAGTAGAATGAGTATCAACTAATCAAACAGTGAGGTCATCTTCTTCCAGTCAAAATTATATTAAAATATTACTTAATATATGTTCCCATAATTTCAACTTCTCTTCCCTGAAATTATAATTTACATTAGTGTCTGGTTCAATAGCCAATAAGTAGTAGGAGCTATGGAATAATATTATAGTGGTAAAAGCTAAAAAAAGAACAAGAAAAAATTATCTATTTCTCCAGTGCAGAAGAGACCACACTATGTATACTGGCAGCTGGACACCTGCAGATAGGGTGTTGGAAAAGGCAAGTGATTTCTTTCCTAGGCTTACATATCTCTGGAGCAGCAGTAGCATGGATGAGTAACTTGCAATTTTCTTAGGTTCATAACCTTTGGTCTTTTATTGCTACCAAACATATTTCTTGTTGATACTGAGTGCTCAGGAAATGCAAGCATATGTTGAAGAGTGGAAGGTAACTACTAGCATTTATTAAACTCAGCTAAATAGGAAAGTACTGTTTCTATAGCTCATAGGGGATGATTTGGGCTGTGATATATTTTTATTAGTTAATACATTCTATTTGTGTATTCTTTTGTGTTTCCTATTCTATACAATGGTGATAATACTTCCATTTGGGATTTTTGGTGAGAGTTGTGTGAAAAAATACATTTAAAGTATCTCATGGTACTAGGTACATATTTTCAATAAATCCTAGTCTTTATTCTTCTCCTGTCAAGATATCTATTTTTCCCACCATTAATGTGGATAATAAAAATGACAGTTTGAACTTACATTTAGCAATATTATATTTCTTTTGAGAACATAAAATTTCAAGACATTAGCTAAGCTCATTTACAACAGAGCACATCCAAAGAAGCACACTGAACCATCAATAAAGTCATAGAAAGCTACCTTAAATGCTTTTTGGAGAGGCAATTATAAATGAGAAATGAATAAATGAATGAATAAATGAATACATAAATAAATACAGAATACTAATAATTTATAATTCAATAGCACATGTGTATGTCTTAAATGTTCTGGTAATAAGTACTATGAAATCTTTTAGGAAATTAGAATAAGCATCAAAAAATGAAAATATTAAAAAGAAATTAAATTTATCAAACTAATTTTTATGTTTTTATTTGCATTCTGTTAATATCAAGATATTCTATAAAGTTACCATAGAAACAATAATTTACTATTTACAGAACAGAAAGCCTATATTTAGTTTGTAATCCATAAAAAATGTATAATACTAGACTTGGAATATAAGAAATAAAAAAATAGAAATATTCAAAACATGTATCAAAATCTGGGAGAGCCTTTTCTTTTTATCCACTTAAATATTCATTATTTAAATGGTTTGTCAAGTTCAGAGTTCTTTAATCTTCATCAAAAACAGTTATATCCTCTAACTAGTTTATTACAAGTTAGTTTAAAAGAAAATTTGGAAAAAAAAAGAATTAGACACATTTTGGTAGCCTTAAAAAAAAATCAGCAAACCAAAAAAAAAAAAAATTGCTGGATCAGGGCTTCAGGTAGTATTAATACAAATAGCGTCTTTTGTCAATTACCATGAGGGAGTAGAGAGGTAGCAATCACACAAAGGTGTCCTCTCTGGGTACATAACTTGCAAAAGACAATTTCAGTGTAACAGAAAAATACAAAAGGATTCTCCTTTCTCCTAATTACAAGAAGTTAAGTCTTGCCAGCAGAGAGTGTGGGGAAAGGGCCTGGATTTCAGCTTCCGAATATTCCCTAGCAAAGGCACCATAAAAATGGATGCTGCAATTCCCTGTCCAGTGCTTAATTGGCAATACATGGAAGCATTCATTTCAGTTTCTTAGGACACGTCATTCGTTCTTTCTAGGACAACTCAGTGTCATTTACCATAGCACAGACATAGAGAGGCAGTATTATCATTCAGGAATTTTATGAATAAAAAGACAGCTCCAGTATTTTCAAGGGTGAATGAACAGTTTTGTTAATTTTATCTATTGAAAATGTTTCTATTTTGATCTTACTCTATATTTTAGTGCAATTCTCGTGGCTAACAATCATTTAGAGGCTCTCATGAAATGTAAATAGCTGATGCTAATATTATTATCTTAAGTGGTAAGGTGAGAGCGTCGTATGATAGTTAAATAGCTGATGCTAATATTTATTATCTTAAGTGGTAAGGTGAGAGTGTCGTAATAGATTTTTATATATTTGTAAATCAAAGGGAAATAATTTTTGCCTATTTCCTTTCCTGGTGAGAAGAGTTCCAGGAAATTGCGCTTCAGTCATAGGACTGATTATCAATGGGTCAGTGGAGCCAGAAGGGAGACTCTGAGAGGTTGTATTTTAAGAAAGGTTAACCCTAAAGTTTCCCAGGAAAACCAAACAAATTTTATAATTAATAAGCTCTGTGGGAGAGATGTATCTGAGCACAAAGGCAAAAGGGCAGAAACCTAGGTTGGAAAGAAAGGAGTCCCTGGAGTGATTTTGAAACTGATTAAGCATCCGGTACATACATCTGATAATGTTTTGCAATAGCAGCAAGGGAGGAAAGTTGTTCAGATGCCTAAATACCTACATTTTATGGCCTTAAAGTGATCATTTGGGTCATATAACAGTTTGAGGGCAACGGAGTAGTAACCCTGTTTTTTTTCCATTCTTGCCTTCCCTCTTCTCCTGTTGTTGTTCTTTTTGGTATGAATGAAAAGTGTTAGTTGCTCCGTCGTGTCCGACTCTTTGTGACCCCATGGACTGTAGCCCACCAGCTACTCTGTCCATGGATTTCCCAGGTAAGAATACTGGAACAGGTAGCTATTTCCTTCCCAGGGAATCTTTCCAACCTAGGGATCAAACCTGGGTCTCCCTCATTGCAAGCAATTCTTTACCATCTGAACCACCAAATAATAAAGTATTAGTGATAATTCATTTTGAGATAGGCTATTTCAATACTTCATATTCTTTTTTGATGTGAAGCTGGATGGCATCATAGTAATTTATTTATATTGAAGTATAGTTGATTTGGGGCTTCCCAGGTGGTAAACAACCTGCCTGCCAATGCAGAAGATATAAGAGATGTGGGTTCGATCCCTGGGTTGGGATAGATCCCCTGGACAAGGGCATGGTAACCCACTCTAATATTCTTGCCTGGAGAATCTCATGGACACAGAAGCCTGGCAGGCTATAATCCACAGGGTCCTAGGTTGGACATGACTAAAGTGACTTAGAACACAGGCACCATAGTTGATTTACAATATTACGTTAGTTTCAGCTGTATGCAAAGTGATTCAGTACTACATATGTGTGTGTGTCTACATACATATATATTTCAGTTTCTTTTCCATACTTTTTTATTCTTGGTTTGCAATTTAATAGTTTCCAAAGAGAATTCCTTTAGATCATCTCTTTGCCCATTTGGGAAGTTTGCAATATCTCCAAGTATTATAATTCTGCAACATTTCTGTTACAGATCATCTCGTTTCTGTTTGGTTTTAAAGTAGTGTCTACTTTTATGACTCCATGGATTGTAGCCCTCCAGGCTCCTCTGTCCATGGAATTTCCCAGGCAGGAATACTGGAGTGGGTTGCCATTTGCTTCTCTGCAGGATCTTCCTGACCCACAGATCAAACCAACATCTCCTGCATTGGTAGGTGGATTCTTTATCACTGTGCCACCAGGGAAGATCTGTGCCACCCATAAATCATCTTAGAGCTACAGTAGAATGGGAAAGACTAGAGATCTCTTCAAGAAAATTAGAGATACCAAGGGAATATTTTATGCAAAGATGGGCACAATAAAGGACAGAAGTGGTATGGACCTAACAGAAGCAGGAGATATTAAGAAGAGGTGGCAAGAGTACACAGAAGAACTGTACAAAAAGGTCTTTATGACCTGGATAACCATGATGGTGTGATTACTCACCTAAAGCCAGACATCCTGGACTGTAAAGTCAAGTGGGCCTTAGAAAGCATTATTACAAACAAAGCTAGTGGAGATGATAGAATTCCAGCTGAGCTATTTCAAATCCTAAAAGATGAGGTAAAAGTGCTGCACTCAATATGTCAGTAAATTTGGAAAATTGAGCCCTGGCCACAGGCCTGAAAAGGTCAAAGAAGGGTAATACCAAAGAATGTTCAATTGTACAATTGCACTCATTTCACATACCAGCTAAGTAATGCTCAAAATCCTTCAAGCTAGGCTTCAACAGTACATGAACTGAGAACTTCTAGATGTTCCAGTTGGATTTAGAAAAGACAGAGAAACCAGAGATCATATTGCCAACATCCAGTGGAACACAGAAAAAGCAATGGAATTCCAGAAAAACATCTGCTTCATTGACTACGCTAAAGCCTTTGACTGTGTGGATTACAACAAACTGTGGGAAATTCTTAAAGAGTTGGGAATATCAGACTACCTTACCTGACTTCTGAGAAATCTGTATGCAGGTCAAGAAGAAATAGTTAGAACTGGACAGAAACAATGGACTGGTGCCAAATTGGGAAAAAGTACATTAAGGCTGTACATTGTCACCTGGCTTATTCGATTTATATGCAGAATATATCATGTGAAATGCTGGGCTGGATGAAGCACAAGCTGGGATCAAGAAATATCTGGATGAAGCACAAGCTGGTGCAAGAAATATCAATAATCTCAAATATGCAGATGACACCACTATAATGGCAGAAAGCAAAGAGGAACTAAAGAGTCTCTTGATGAAAGTGAAAGAGGAGAGTGAAAAGCTGGCTTCAAACTCAACATTCTAAAATCTAAGATCATGGTATCTAGTCCCATTACTTCATGGCTAATAGATGTGGAAACAATGGAAACAGTGACAGACTTTATTTTCTTGGGCTCCAAAATCACTGAGGACAGTGACTGCAGCCATGAAAGTAAAAGATGTTTTTCCTTGTAGGAAAAGCTATGATGAACTTAGACAGCATATTGAAGAGACATCAGGTTGCTGACAAAAGTCCATATAATCAAAGCTGTTGTTTTTCCAGTAGTCATATATGAATGAGAGAGTTGGACCATAAAGAATGCTGAGTGCTGAAGAATTGATGCTTTTGAACTGTGGTGTTGGAGAAGACTCTTGATAGTCACTTGAACTGCAAGGAGATTAAACCACTCTATCCTAAAGGAAATCAACCCTAAATATTGATTGGAGGGACTGATGGTGAAACTGAAGCTCCAATACCTCAGCCACCTGATATGAAGAGCCAATTCATTTGAAAAGAACCTGATGCTGGGAAAGATTGAAGGCAGGAGGAGAAGGGGATGACAGAGGATGAGATGGTTGGATGGCATCACTGATTCTATGGACATAAGTTTGAACAAACTCTGGGAGATGGTGAAGGACAGGGAGGCCTGCTGTGCTGCAGTCCATGGGTTTGCAAAGAGTCAGACACAACTGAGCAACTGAACAACAAGAAGAGTTAATGAATCCATTCTATAGGGTACCCCAAACAACATCATAAAATTAATACAGCAGAAAAGAGGTACTTAATTTATATCTGGAGAATAATGTACACAATGATAAACAGTGCTTCAAGTGTATTACCATTTTTCAGGCACTGAAATCAAAGTCGCTCAGTCATGTCCAACTCTTTGAGACTCTATGGACTATACAGTCTGTGGAATTCTCCAGGCCAGAATACCGGAGTGGGTAGTCTTGCTCTTCTCCAGGGAATCTTCCCAGTCCAGGGATCAAACTCATGTCTCCCGCATTGCTGGCGGATTCTTTGCCAGCTGAGCCACAAGGGAAGCCCTTTCAGGCACTGATTATGTTTATATTATTCTATAACTTGACAAGAAAACAGGACAAAAAAACTACGTAAAATTAGGGGCTCTCCATACAATAATTTCAAGGAGTTCAAGCAATAGCTTCTTTCATACCAAGACCTCTCTAATCTGCTCTTTGCATTCTGAAATTCTATCATTGTAATTTATGGGTTTGACTTCTATTTAATTGACAAGCCTCCAGGAAAGCTGTCTAAGTTGGTGATAGCTCATCTGTTCCTTAGTGCAAATGAGTTTCAAGGCCCTTATGAACTTTTTTTTTTTTTTTTAGGGCAGAGGATGAGCCCTGAGCATCTAAGAAGCATTAAGAACAGGCTCCATTAAAGGAGAGGCTCCAGTGAAAGGGTCTCACTGATAGTAGCATGTTGGAGCCAACAACATTCAGTCTCAATTCTGAGCTCAGTGACGTCAAGTTACCACTTTGAAATTTCTCAGAGAGCGAGGGTTCTGTCACTGACATAGGCACAGGCCACAGATCAGGCATTTTTCTTCCTGAAGAGACTTTTGCATACAATACTGTCTCTGCAACAGGAGACTGAGGATAGAGAAAATAACTTACAGAAATTCTCAATTAAGTCAGGTTTTTTTTTTGAAGTGATCATGGGTGATTAAAGAAAAAAAGCTATGAATAGAAATGTTTGTTGATTTTATGACTCTCCTCAGAGGAGGAAGCAAAGTATCCAGAGTTAGGGACTGTTATTAAAACTAATTTGACAATAAAATATGACTTTGAGGTCTTAAGACATTCATTTTGCTGGGAGGGTAGTTTGTTTCATATGTTCATTAACTGATTAAAAGAAGAGGGTTTGGAGGCTACCACCATTTTATTATCCTTATTTTGGCATTGGTTTTTTTTTTTAAATAAAAACTTACTAGGTTAATGACTACATTAACAATATAGTCATAATGGCATATTGTGTGAAAATGACTCATTAGTTTCCATTGAAATGAAATTAAGACAGATTCCATTAATCAATTTAAACAGGTATAATGGACATTTTCTGTTTTGCCTGAATAAAACAAGCAGAAATGGTCCTCGGACAATGGAAATATTTTCTCTTATCGTATATGCCCTTTCAAATGAGTCTACATTTTCATTTTAAACCATGTCAACTTGCTACTTTCCCATTAACCTAGGATGAGTAAAAATTTGCTAGTTAAGCCACAAATTTGTTTCTCATGTTTTACTTCTGTGTAATATTTCCCACACAAAAAATGGGCTAATGAAGCTTTCAGAAGTGCTAATAACTTAATTGTCATTCTAACCTAGGGCTCTAGGACTTTTCCAACTAAAATCCAATCATAATTTCTCTTTCTGTTCTCAGAAGGCATCAGTAAGAGAGTATAGGACTGTCTCCAAAAGTTTTAAAAAGTCAACATGTGTATATATACATATACACACACACGAAAAGAAAGAAAAGCAACGAATAAAAGAAAATGAATAATAGGAAAAATGAGTCTTAAAGCAACACAAGAAGCCATGTACCTTCTCAATCCAAAAAGCAAAGCTGTTAAGTAGGAACGTAATAATCAGTCTAGCTATCAATATTCCTTGAGCAGCTAAGAGTATGGGCTCTATATTATTTGCCCTTATGCTTTTGGACTCCTGAGAGTCTGTAAGCAGGATTGTACATACAGCCTAAACACATTATGTGAACAAACAACATTAATCGGCTTTGGTATGCTGACACATGTAGGGCAGTCCATACTTACTTTCTGAAGAGGTAGTTCTTGTAGATCAAATTTAGACTTAGTCTGCAAGTTTAAAGTCATGCTTCTGCCTGCATGCATTGCTGAAATACCTCCATAGGGCAGCATGCCAAGGTTAACTGTGTTGTGTTTGTAAGCAGCATTCTGAGTAGAGGAAATAATCATGTGACAGGATGTGAACACATGCTCAACAAACTGATTATTACATGAACATGTTTAAATTTATAACATTTAACTTTATGCAGGCAAACGGTACTTTCTTTTTTAAACATGCACTTGATCAGACAGAAGCATACAGTAAACAGTGTTAGTTATGAACATAATGAGTACCATCCAAAACTACAGAAAAGACAAAAAGCAAAGATAACATTCTGTTTTACATTTGTTGCTATCTCATAGGCATAGAACCTATCTTTTATATATCATGATTGTAGTGACTCTGGACAAACGTTTATCAGTAGTGATCTATTAATTCAAAAATTTCAAACAGTGAGGTCTTAAATTTTGTCAGCTGCAAATCTCACAGTCTCTTTCACATTGTGAGATTAGCATACCTAAAAGACAAATACTAGCTTCTAATTCTGCCTTAAAACTAATGCCCTGTGAAGTTAAAGTGAAAATCAGTCGTTTTTTTTTCTGTCTTATAGGCATAATTATGGCAACTCAGGAAAAGAGCTGGTCAAAAAGTCATTCAATCTGACCAGTGGATGACTGAATTTATTAATTTAGTTAAACTACTCATTTTGTATGTGAATCCAAATATTCTCTTTTGTTGTTTCTTAAAAATTACATTTTAAACTGATGAAATTTCATAATGAAACTAAAGGAACAATGCTTTGAATTATTAATGCTATTTATCTGATATACCTAAACATTTATAGACTATTCTAGTGATATCTGCACTGTGGCTACCCTTCAGTAAGTGCATCTGAAGTAATTCCAAGTGGTTCAGTGTTTTTCTACAGAACTTCATTTTAAAATTAAGTCATTTTGCATATCTTGTCATCAGATGGTTTTCATTAGCATGATCTCTATTTTCCACCTGTCATGAAAATACAATAACTGACAGCATTTGGCCCTTTTAATTAATTTTAAAAATCTATTGAAGTTAGTACACTTTTTAAAACCTAATATTACTGAACATTGGCAGGAGACAGTTATCATTGCATTATTTGCAAAGAAATGATTTTTAAGATCAGAATTTTGTCAACTGAAAGACGATTACACTCCTGATGGTGTGCTGTCAACCATTCATATTTGTTATGGATCCCTGATTATTTCATTCAGAGAATTTTTTTCCTTGTCACCATGCCAAAGTTGAGAAGGACACTGAACATTTCAAGCTAGCACTTGAAGGATTCCTTAAGGTTTAAAATGACTTCAGTCTCATGCTTTCTCAGCAGCTATGGCAGAGTAGCGGTCTTAGACATATGGGTTCATGTTTTACTATCTCTCAGTCAAGCGGGGTTCTGTAATGGAAGCACGAGCCTTGAGATCAAACCAAAGGAGAAAACAAGCACCTTTAATCTATGGCAGTACTCAGAGCTGCCTCTCCAAGGTCAACACCAAGCAAGGTCTTTAATCAACATTATGTAGAGCTGGTTAAGCTTATCCAATGTCCAAGATTCTAAGCAGTTCTCTTTTATAAGGAATGGACAAAGACCTTGTAGTTTCCAGTGTAACTGTTTGATTCCCAGAGTTCAAATCACTCAACTAAATTTTACTGGGAAGGAAGCAAGCTGTGCCTGGTGCAATCTCACTTTGGGCAAAATGTTAAAATACCACAATACAGAACTATTTTTACATAATAAGTCTGTGCTCCAGTACTCTGAATTTATGTTGTAGGTAAGGTTTTAAGTCAGATACAACCTGAATAACTTGGCAACTTGACTGAGAGAGGGAAGAAGTTACTCAGAGAAAGGAGTAAGAGCTTTCAGGATTTGATGGATTGAAGCAGTATTCTAAGGTAATTTACTTTCTTTGAATTAAATGAGAAGCTATTGAACATACATTGAAATTGCTCTGAAAAATGAAAGACAAACTGAGGAAATTATAAACAGACAGGGGATATGTGAAGACTAATTAAAAGGGAGGTATTGTCACAACAAGGGAAAATACATACAAATTTACTTTGAGTTATCTGCATCTGGGACGGGCAGGGTCTCTAGAATTCTGCTGATCTAAATCCCCTTTCTTCAGTCTTATTTTCCTCCCTCCAAACTCCTGCTCCAACTAGGGAGACGCCTACTTTACAGCAGCTCTGATCAAGGGAAATGAAACATTTATCTGGGAATCTAGTAAGTAAATGATAGTACCAAATGCTTAAAATTTTCTTTTTTTTTTTCATTATCTGTTTTCATTCACTCCTTTGTTGCCTCAATTTACTAGTCATTGTATATATGCTCCAAAAAGCTTCTGATAACCTTCCTCGGCTAGTTCATCTTATCCTGTTATGTATGGTCGTGTCTACACAAGGCCAGAGTTCCCAAACTGTACTGTTTTATTTGGCCCCAAACATTTTCACCCTCCAAGTTATCTGTCTACATGGAGGGTAAAACTTGAAGTAAGGCATGGTGACAACCGACTAGGTGTCTCCCACTGACACCCAGTCACGAGGCTTTGATGAGGCTCCCTTCAAAGGGACTGAGCACACCTATTTGAAACAGACATTCTGATGAAATATTTTGCAAGGCAGAACCAGTTTCCACATTGAGAAATGAATACCCACACCCACATTTGTTAGTTTATTCTTTTCTTATTAATAATTGTTTTTCTTGTCATGTAGACACGACCTACAAACAATATAATTATTTTAAAAGAGTACACCTGAAAACATAAAATTCGCCATTAAGAAAATATATAATAAATGCAATGACCTATGCTTTTAATAGTTTTAACTAAAACTACTGAGTGAAACATTCTAATGGTATATTATTACCCAGATCCCCAATTTACACTGAGCATTGAAACCTAGAAAATCAGAACAAAAAGCCCTATTTTCACAAACTAGAATTTTAAGATTCTAAGGTCAATGCAGAATACACAGAGCCCTCTACACCAAAGCTATAAAGTACACTCAGTGGTGACGGTCAATTGATCATAGTTCTAGAAAATGAAATACCAGATTTCTCTTAAGAGATATAAACAGCAACAAGAATATAATTCAGGCCTTATAAAATTTTTTTAAACTCTCTTCAATTACTATGCATTCTATGATTTATTGTGATTCAATTTTAACTGAATTGGGATTATTTTCCATTTTTGCTACAATATACACACACTAATTTGTATGTTTATAGTCTTCATAAAGACATCATCTATTTTTGTTGTCTGTAGTATGATTAGAATTTAAACATTTCCTTCTATATGAAAACCAACATTCTAAATGGCAGGACTTTCATTAAACAAAGTAATGTGTGGGAGGGCATTCAATTTCTGCTTATTTTATTTTTCTGTTTCTTGCTGGGAAGATTATTGCTCATTAGAAATAACAACTTTAGGAGTCCCATAGCAGTAACTATATGCAGATTTTATAAACAAATTAGGTCTGACTTCAGTATATGTGAGTCTGTGCAGAAAGGAGCAGAATACTCACTTTTTATAGATTCAATAAAAATAATTTTCTCTAGGTCACTAGAGAACAGTTTTGTGTCCTAGGAGAGGCATTTTGCCTTCATGGCTAGAAAGCAATTGAAGCACCATCCCATATAATAGAGTTGAATTCTTTCTCACTAACCACTTTTACGATAGTTTTGATAAATAATTGACCTACAAGTTATGAACTCTTGAAGAGCATTAAATAGTATCCATGAAAAACTATTATGATCAATTTCCCCACATATAAAGATAAATAAAATGCTCATCATCTATTCATTCATGTTAGTTCATGCTTTACTACATGTGCTCAGAAATGCCAATAAAGTAAAACTAAAGGCAGGAGGGATATTCTTACAGAGAAATGCCAAACATACCCTGTCTAACCTTCTAGCTTCTATATGTCTAAGCAGCTGTTGTCTCCAGTCTGCAGGCATTTTACCACAGCTCTCCTCTCCCTTGACAGGAGTGGGCCTCGTCTTTATATCACTGTTATCTGATGGCTTGTCACCATAGTTACCCAAGTTATAGTCAGATGGTATTTTTTCCAAAAGAGCTGCCATAGTAGGCCTAGCTGAAACTGGCCTGGTTTGGGAGGCACCGTAACTCTCTGTACTGTAGCTTCTTGCAGACAATGGCCTCCTTTGGGTAAGGTTTTTAACTGGAAAACTTCCCGCCTGAGCTTTCACTTCTTGATATGAAGGGTGTTCATCTTCATACCTGCCATTCCTTTTCAGGAACTGGGACTCAGTCACTGAAACGCTGCTTTGGCGATCCAGACCACCCCTATACGGAGGTCGGCCATACCTATCACTTGGAGTTAGCTCATGAGGTTCACTGACCCTTCTAAACATGGCCATTTCTGTAGAGCTCGCCAGGGAGTCAGCTCTTCTCAAGAAGCCTGCCCTGGCGCCTTGACTTGCAAACTGAGCGTTGACCACAGCATCTTCATTAACAGATGGCTGAGAAAATGAAAACATTTGCTCCACTGGTGGGTATCCTCGGTAAGCTCGAGGACTAATCAAATCCTTGGCGATGTTTTTCCCGGGTTGTTGCACATACTCAGAATTGTGTTGAAAAGGGGCGGTATCCTCTTTTCTGCTTTAACTTCCACTGCTCCTTGGGGATTGAAGCTTTGGTCAAACTGATAGACTTTTTTGGTCATGGATGCTTTCTGTTGTTGAGGCCCTTTACTGCTTCCATAGGTGAGCATCTCATCATCCAGCATTGGGACTGACTGGCTTCGAGACATACTGGACATACCATGCTCTGGTCCCAACATTTTGTCAGGTCGTTCGTGACTTCCCAAGTGATCACTCCCAGTAGCATAGTTTTCCAATGGTATATTATAAACCTTGTATGTACCAATGTCAATCTCATCGATACTCTGTGACTTTTTGAATTTATTGGACTTGATATCTTTCATTAGTGGGGAAAGCCTCTCTGTGCTTTTGCTAATCGAAATAACACCTTTAGAAGAGTCTGGGCGGCAGTGGATTTGAGAAAAGACATTACTGAGACTCCTGTTGGGATTAGAATCGTGATACTCCCATGGTACTCCTGGAGAAAAAGGACTAGGTATTTCAGTAGATTCTTTTATATGTTCTTTCCTTTCAGGCAATGGGCTGGTGGTAGGGGTTGTCTCTAATTTGGAAGGGAAAGCAGTCCTGTCTTCAAAAGGACTAGGGGTTCTGGTCCAATTCTGCCAAGGATTGGAAGGAGGCACTTCTGTTTCTGGTGTGTGTCTGTGTGTAGACTGCTCAAGTTCCAGGGGAACACCAACAATCCTATCCTGCCTAATCAAAGGCCTGCGTCCATGAGAAGATGTGCTTCTAGCTTTCGAACTCAGGAGGGGATTATTGTTGGCATTCTCGCCTGTGGTCTCCTCGGCAACGAACCCCGTGTTATCATAATGGGAGCCATCGGTCCAGTTGTCTGTGAATGCGTCACTCATTGGCAGCCGGTCAGGACGCTGTGGTAGGTTCCCTGGGGGACAGCCTCCCGCTGGCTGAGTAATGGCTTTGCATCAAGAGGCTGTGGGAAAGATTGTGCAATCCTGTGAACACAATGGGAAGAAGAAACATGAAAATGAGGAAGAGCTGGGTCTTTGCCAGAAAGAGAACAAGCAGGCAAGAATACCAGCATCCTTTGTTCAACTGATCATTCAGCCACACTTCACTTATGATTAAGAATAGTATTATTATTTCATGTCCAAAAAAATTCACCCCTTTACCCTGATCTTTTATTTCTTCTCAGTTACCACCTTCCAGTACATATAGTTTACTTACCTATTATATTTATTGCACATTGCCTTGTGTCCTCTGCAGGATGTAAACTCATGAGGGCAGAGGTTTTTTCTCTTCGTGCCTAACATAGTACTTGGCACATAGTAGGTACTAAGTAAATATTTGTCAGATGAATGAATGAATGAATAAATGAGTGAATAAAGAAATACAGAGATTTTCAGTAATGGTCCTGAAACCTGTCTGATAATTAGAACTACCTGATTCTTGGCCTTCATCTCTGGAATTTCTGATTCAGTACACTTCCAAACTATTGATTGAGGGTACCTTTCTTATCACTCTCTGGTATATCGAATAAATTCAAATTGTCTTCAAATAATATATTTGAGGGGCAGGTATTGGAAGACATTAAAGCCATTGTATAGTGAATGCATTCACATATCTTTTTCTAGAAGGTAAATTAAATTATGAGTTTTGGTCATTGGTATGTTTATTCCAGTGACCACAGTATCTCTAGATGATGCCCATTTTTCTAAGTTTAATTTTAAACCATTTGCATACTAATCATATCAAATTATATATCTTTTATTACAGCCTTTTAAGTGCTTTCACTAACTGAAAAAAAGAAAAAGTGCATTAGAAGACATTTTCCAAAAGTACCTACATCAGTCTCAGCTTGTATGACAAATAATAAATTTATAAACTGAGTTAAATTTTTATCATGGGCATCAATGAGTAGAAATAGTCATTAATTAATTACCAAAGAATATATTGCAAATGGGACTGATATTATCAGTAAAATCTGCATGGAAGTATGATTATCTATGTCATATGACAATTTTTATTTGCTATTCGTAGTGTGAAATATAGCAACAAGCTATAAAACAAGGAATCAGAACTTGGCAAATGCTACTTCTCTGAGTCACTTTATTGCCCTCTATGGCTTTTGATCTTAATATGTCTGTAAAAATGAAAGTAATATAGAGTAGAAGGCATTTTGGAAGGATTTAATACTTTTACTTACATTCTAACTTTCCCATGTAGTGATAAAATGATGATGATGAAGAGGCTGATGAAAATTTTATTGAGTATTCACTTTGTACTTGGCACTTAGTGTTTTCCATGCATTTTACTTTAGTTTTTAACACCATTTTGGATGGTGAATGCCCAAATGTGTCACAATTATGTAATGATGCAAACACAACTTTTGATTAATTATTTTTGGTTCTGTCCTCTCAATCTGCTAATCTCTTACCATCTCTCCCATAAACAATGGTTTTGCTTCACAAAATGGATTCATCCGCTCTTGGAAATCCCAGCGGGACTATATTTGCTTACCTGCCCCTTAGGTCTTCTATGCCATTCATGTGCTGAACACAATTCCCAAATTAGGAAGATTCCATTTTTAAAAAGTTGCTGAAAATAAGCATTTGGGGACAGAAAAGAGGGAATTCTAAACACACCTGTTACCCCACAAAGAATTATGTACTGCATCTTTAGCTGTTGTCTGCAAGGACCCCACTTTAACCCGGGTGTTAGAGGATCCTGAGGAAGCCTGGGAAGGTGAGTAGTCTGGAGTAAGTGCCTGAGGAAACACTGTTATTCAGACAGTGAGTTTTGTCAACTTCAGATTCATCAGTTGATTCTGAAATGTAAAGGGAAAAATATTATAGTGCTATGAACATTGACTAGTATAAACAGAAAAGCAAATATGAAAAATAGCATACCAGTGAATGTTAGAAATACAGATTATAAAATATTTCTATAGACTATGGTGTATCATAATTTACAACTGGTGATTCATCATGCACATGCATTTGTGGCATATTTTCCACATCAGGTTCACAATGTTACCTTTTTGTCCTTCCCTAGCAGAACAAGTTTGGGTGGGTACAGAGGGGTCTCAGCTAATGAAGGGTGAAGTTCCCAATCCTCATTTCATTAGCTGGATGAACAAAAGAATCCTGAGAGATATAATAATACAGGACAAGGAAAGTAAACATTTAAATACTGGTTAACCAAGAGGCAATATCTTTATTTGGCTCAGATATAATGGGACTCTAGAATCTAGTACACTGTGGCATGCTAGGAGAGGTGACTCATATGTATCTCTGAGGTAAGCACTAAAATGTTTTGTTTTTCTAATTTAAATGAGTCCATTTAACCCTCAAACATTTTTTGAAAGCTATTTATATGTCTCACACTGTGCAAAGAACTGCAGAGTTTCCAAAGAAAGACAAAATGTCACCCATGCCCTGGGGAGATTTACAGTCTAGTTATGGTTAGATATAACTCATAAAACAGAATTGAATTATGATAAGTGATATACAAGTAATATAATACATAATATATAAGATAGAAGCATATAAGAGTTCTAAGGGGTGAACTCTTTTAGAGTTCTAAGAGAAAAGTATACACTGACAATCTAGATTTTTTTTTTTTTTTTGATTATTAACAAAGTTAATGCACAATTGGGCCTATTTTAACCATCAATCTCTCTCTCAGTGCCTACTGTTTTCCAAGTGATCTCAGTTTCTTTGGTTATGTCATGCCTTCTTCCTAAGATTTCTGGTTTTCTCATGATCAATCTAGCCTGCTAAATCTTCACTCTAAATTCATTCACTGAGTGTAATGAACAACACTGGTATAAGAATATAACTTTATGACAAATAATCATTTTAAAAAAACCAATGGATTTTAAACTTCTGTAGCAAATTTGGAAAACTCAGCGGTGGCCACAGGACTGGAAAATGTCAGTTTTCATTTCAATCCAAAAGAAAAGCAATGCCAAATAATGTTCAAACTGCCACACAATTGCATTCATCTCACACGCTAGCAAAGTAAAGCTCAAAATTCCCCAAGCCAGGATTCAACAGTAAATGAACCATGAACTTCCAGATGTTCAAGCTGGATTTAGAAAGAGCAGAGGAACTAGAGATCAAATTTGCAACATCCACTGGATCATTCAAAAAGCAAGAGAGTTCCAGAAAAACATTTACTTTTGCGACAATGCCAAAGCCTTTGACTGTGCGGATCACAACAAACTGAGGAAAGTTCTTGAAGAGGTGGGAATACCAGACCACCTGACCTCCCTCTTTAGAAATCTATGCAGGTCAAGAAGCAATAGTTAGAACTGGACATGCAACAACAGACTGGCTCCAAATTGGGAAAGGAGAACGTCAGGGCTGCATATTTGTCACCCTACTTATTTAGCTTATATGCAGATTACATCATGAGAAACGCTGGGCTGGATGAAGCACAAGCTGGAATCAAGATTCTTGGGAGAAATATCAATAATCTCAGATATGAAGATGACACCACCCTTATGGCAGAAAGTGAAGAACTAAAGAGCCTCTTGATGAAAGTGAAAGATGAGAGTGAAAAAGTTGGCTTAAAACTCAACATTCAAAAACTAAGATCATGGCATCCAGTCGCATCAGTTCATGGCTAATAGATAGGAATAAATGGGAACAGTGAGAGATTTTATATTTAGGGGCTCCGACATCACTGCAGATGGTGACTGCAGCCAGGAAATTAAAAGATGCCTAATCCTTGGAAGAAAAGCTATGACCAACCTAGACAACATATTAAAAAGCAGACACATTACTTTGCTGACAAAGGTCTGTCTAGTCAAATGTATGGCTTTTCCAGTAGTCATGTATGGATGTGAGAGTTGGACTATAAAGAAAGCTGAGCACCAAAGAACAGATGCTTTTCAATTGTGGTGTTGGAGAAGATTCTGTGGTGTGAGAAGACTCTTGAGAGTCCCTTGGCCTGCAAGGAGATCCAACCAATCCATTCTGAAAGAGATCAGTCCTGAAGACTCATTGGAAAGATTGATGTTGAAGCTGAAACTGCAGTACTTTGGCCACCTGATGCTAACAGCTGACTCACTGGAAAAGACCCTGATGTTGGCAAAGATTGAAGGCAGGAGGAGAAGGGGACGACAGAGGATGAGATGGCTGGAGGGCATCACTGACTTGATGGACATGAGTTTGAGTAAACTCTGGGAGTTGCTGATGGATGAGGAAGCCTGTACATGGAGTTGCAAAGAGTCAGAAATAACTGAGCAACTGAAATGAACTGAATTCAATTTATTATTCCCAATTAACCAGGTAGCAGGAGAACATTAAGAAATGCAAAAGTACTAAATTTTCATTTTTCTAGGTATAAAAGTGGCTTGTTTATTCTCATGAGTAAGTAGTGATATAAATTTATGAACAATAGTTCTCTTTATGTCTGCTACCCTAGGTAGCTCTCAATTTCAAAATTCAATTGCACACTTCTTTGATTAATAGTTTTTGTGAATTGGGTATTTGTTGCTTGCTGTGATCAAAAATCAAGTGCCACCCCAAAATCAATGTGAAACAGAATTTAGAATTGTGGTATCCAATATAATTCCAAGGTTTGAGGTGGTAGGTGGTGTCTAAAAGGTGCACGCATTTCATTAGTAAATAGTTTTGGTTATTTAAGAGTGAAATAAAACTGTTATTTTTTTCTTTCAGTTTATGTGTGTTGTTTTTCCGTCACTAAGTCATGTCTGACTCTTTGTAACCCCATAGACTGCAACATGCCAGGCTTGCCTGTCCTTCACTATCTCTCAGAGTTTGCTCAAACTCATGTCCATTGAGTTGGTTTTGTGTACTATTTCTCAAATAACCACTGAGTGGGGCATAAATATTTACTAAGTTATTCAGACCTAACAATAATAAATAGAATGTTAGGTATTTCTTGGCTATAACAATTTACTAACCACTGACACTTCTGAGCCTTTGAAATTTTAAGTCTCTTAGGCTTTGATTTTTATATATAAATAAAATCTGGCTCCTTCAAAACTGTTTCTAAGTCATCCAGTTTATGGTATTCTTGGCCATAGTCTCAGTCTAGATTTACGTTAAAACTGATAGGGTTGCATATAGAAAGTGATCAATAATTATATTGATATAGCTTTCCTTCTTCATCTTTCTCTGTTGTTTTTACCTTGTTTTTTTCTTTCTGTTTTCTGCTTCTGCCTACCTCTCTTTGCTTTTCTCGTGGTTTTCCATATTTAACAACATGGATAAATGTATCATGTAGTGTGTGATACCCTCTTCCACATTCTTGGCAGTATGATCTAAATAATGATGATTCAAAAATTGCATACACAGGCAAAACATAAAATAAAAATGCATAATATACACTGACCAGCTAGACACTTGGCTATTTGTATTTATTATATCTGAAAGTAGAATAGATAGAGAGTGTGGGTGCTTAGTAGCTCAGGTGTGTCTGGACTATAACCCAACCAGGCTCCCCTGTCTATAGAATTCTCTAAGCAAGAATACTGGATTATGGCCCCTTAATTTGTGTGCAGTAATTTGAAAAGGGAGGATGATACAGAAAGCAACATCTTCTAAAAATTGAAGAAAGATCTAGAATCTTGATTTCAGGAAAAATGTTGATATTATCAGTGAAATTTCAAGAGGAAAAGGCTTGTTGAATAAGAAAACTAAGAGTGGGGCAAATCACAGAAATAAATATGAAGCTGAAAGCTGAGCTTCCATCTTATTTAGCTTGTCTACTATAGCTAATTAGGAAGTTCAGATAGCTAATACCAAGTCACTGTAGTGTTTTTTACAGAGGGCAGGATTAGACTTGTGTTTTGTAAAGATCATAAGCAAGGCAGTGAGGGAGCTCGGGACAAAGTAAGCCAAGAAATTGACAGTTTTTACAGAAATGCAGGACAGAGTTCAAGACCTGAGGAGTAAGTATTAGGAGACTCACTCATGAAAATGTATAGGTGTTGGTGATTGTTTGGAAGGGGCATAGAGAAGGGAGAAAGAAGGGAAAAGAAATCAAAATACCTCTCGATTGTCTAGCTTGAGTGAACTGGTAGATAATGGTACCAGCTCAAGACCAATTATACAGAGGAGAAGTAAGTCTGAAGTGAAAAGATTAAAATATTTTTTGGATTTGTTAAGTTTGAAGTCCTTGTCAGACAATTTCAAGATTTTTTCTCTACTCTCAGGTTATCATTAAATTCATGATCAAAGATACTTTTTCTTGCCTCACCTCTTCCATCCAGGTATAAAGCAATTTTAGGATCTATGTATTTTGCTGTAGTTATTCAGCTTATGGATTATCATTACTTACAGTTATGTGATGACAGGAGAGCTAAATATAAAGTGTATGTATACTTTTGTGTACACCCTAGCTGTTAATATTCCTCCTTTTTATTGCAGTACTTAGATATAAAAGTCTGTTGCTTTGTTATAAAATATCTGTAATATTTTAGAAATGAAAAAATACATTAATATGGCTCTTATAGGCAAAATAAAGAAGTGGTGAAAATGAATAAGTGGTGCACACCATGCTTATTTTTGCTTAGGACTTTTTTTTCCTCTTTGCCTAGAATGCTTTCCTGTTTTTGACTTTAAAAGAATCACCCAATCTTGAACATGGAATTCAACCTTAAACACTGCATGTAACTTGTAAAGTGACTGGCAATGATCGTGTATGTCTCCAGTTTCTTAGAGTACTCTACTCTCCATCACAAAGCCAATCATGTTATCACGCTTTATATAATATATTCTCTAGTTGCTTCATCTGTCTTAAATTTACCTGGTTAGTCTCTAAATTATTTGGAGACTATTAATACATTTTATATTTCTTTTCTTTCTCTCGCAGTGTTTAGCACAGTGCTAAATGTACAGTTGGTGTTCAATCAGTGCAACAAATGGATGCTTTGAAATGCAGATTTGTAAAAGAGTTTTGTCAACCTAGATATTTAACCAGCATGTATAGGAATTTCTAGATATACTCATATCAGTTATGTTTCTAATGAAGATAAAAAGATGATAATAAAATTAACTGAAGAGCAGATGAGATAGTACAGAGGTGGCATAAATGTAGTTGAATTCTTTTCAGACCACACAAATTGATAAGGATGAATATCTAATTCATTCTAAAATATAGGAATTAAGCTTCATATTACATTCCATAAAGCTACATTTCAAAGTTATTGCCCCTTTTTGCTGCTTATAGTAGTGTTTTCTATAAAGGGTGAAACCCAAACACAAAAATATTTTTAAAAATTGGCCCTAAATCTGATCAAGAATTTTAATAAAATCTGCAAAATAATAATAAAAACTTCATTCATACTTTTCTAATGACTCATACAATAGAAGTTAGGGATAGCCAAAGGAATATTATGAAAATGATTTAACTTACTGACCAGGACTAGCCAGGTGAGTAAACTATTCTTTCTGTGTATTGGAACTTTCGAAGTTGTATTAATGGTTTAAGACCATGAAGGTGTCATTTATTAAATGCAACCCTCAGAATTAAAAAGAGTAAACAGATTTATTTATATATTAGGAAAAAATGCACTGAATGAAGATCTGCTCAGTTAAAAAAAAATGTCATTTAGTAATTTCAAAAATCCAAACCACACTGGCAATTACCAATAACCTTGAAATACCTCCACTGTAATCTCCTTTGGGGCTACAGGCCACTTGTGTTCATATTTTTCTTTCACAGTTTGCTCCGTGTTAGCAGTTGGATTTGAATTCTCAACACGCACTCCATGGCTTGGTTTACCCACCAGATTTTGAACAGATTTTACCATATTCTTTAAATCCTCTGGATAAGGAGTTGGATATCGTTTTAGGTTTATTTCAACCTAGAAGTTTATAAAAAGAAATTTAACATAAAAATACCTTCAGCAAGCATGCTCACAAAACTACTCCATTTTATGCGCAGTAGTATAACCAAATGCAATATAGTGAGTGTTGAGCTGGCTGAAAAAATGTGCTGTAGAGTGTTCTTTACACATTCTGCCTCCTACGGCTTCTCCCCAACCCTGATCACCCTTCTAGAGTAAAAACAATTTTTGGATTTTATCCTGTTTAGACCTACTTTATAAATGGTTGAAATAGCAGTAGGTCAAACACTTAAGTGATTGGTAATCTCTGTAAAATTTAATCAAGTTACTATCAGCTTTATACTTTAGAGGCTATTCTCTGCACTATCTTAATTATTTATAAATAACTTTTGACATTAGAAATATCTTTGAAATATCAATGCAGGTGATGCAATGAGACTCTAAAAGATTTACAAGTAGATTTATCATTTATTGAAAAAAATGGGGAGTTGATACTATTAATATCATCAAATATGCACCAGCCCTATGTTAATCAGCATGTTACATCAAAAGATAGGTAGTTAATTCTTGTTAATAACTTAAAGAAACACCTTTAGAGAGGTTTTCTTGTTAGCTTTTACCCTAATAAAGCAACATGCATTATAGGTTACACCTTACAATAAAGAGAAAAAAAAAAATGAGAACTTTGTCTAGGATAGTCTAGGTAAATATGTAAATTTTGGCTGGTTTTTATTGAGAGATTTATTTCCATTCTTGAATTAATTTTTGGCATATGAATCTCACTTTAGGGAATATATGTATATTAATTATTATTCTTCACATTTAATTTAGAGAGAGAAAATAGAGATTCCATATAGAATATTCCATCAGAGTGCTTAAAATATATTTAAAATGGCATAGATATAAAGTATCCAGGCTGATTAAAATGGAGTAGGAGGAAAAACAGGGGCATATTTACTTGGCTTGGTTTATTCTAATAGCCATGTCTTTTTGCATCTGAGTAGAATCAACTTTACAAAATGAAATGATTTATGTGACTGTGGTGAGTATGTGTTGTGGAAAATGTGTGCGAGGGAGGTTTAGAAGTGGGCAAGAACCAACTTTACCAAATGGAATGATTTATGTGACTGTGGTGAGTATGTGTTATTAAAAATATGTGTGAGGGTGGTTTAGAAGTGAGCAGAGGTGGAAGAAGAAGAAGAGGGAACGAGAGATTAAAAGAGAAAAAGGGTGGGGCACACACATCCCCCCATACCTATGTAACACATGGAATGTAAGAAACTATGATAGTGGTATAGATCTGAGGGTTATAAATATGAATTCAAACACTTTTGCTCATCTGCAGTTTAGCAAATCCACCAACTTTTTACTCTAGTATATTTTCCTGTGGCTCACTATTCATATTAAATATGGGATTAGACTTCATTGGATGATTTTTAACATTCGCTTCAGTACTAAAATTAAATTATTTTTTCAATTAATGTTTAGAAAGCTTATAAAAACCAGATAATTTTGTTAGTATAAATATCATTGAAATGTGATTTAATCCTTAATATGCTGAAACAAGGATGAAGTTAATAATATATAGAAATAAATCTACAAAAATTAACACATGAAAAAAATTAGACTTTACCAAAAATAAGTATAAGTTGTTAGAGTGTAATATAAGTATTTCTCAGGGTACTTTATAATGCATTCTTAAATAAACAAAAAGAATGATAGCCATGCTAGACAAAGTCCATTGAGATGCATGCATTCTTGGATCTGCTGTTTAAATTGGTATCAGAAATATTAATCACAAATTCAATCTGAGTTTTAAATTATATTATTGAACTTGTTTAAAAATACTTGATATCAGAGGACTAAAAGTCAAAAAACTACATTTATAAAATTTAAATTGTAAAATGATATGCCTAGTATACCAATTAAGAACACCTTTTAATTTTTAATAAGTGGTGGTATATGAATGAAAAGTAATTTTCAAATAGGGCATTAAATTAAAATTCTACACATCTTAAAATATCTTCAGTGTAAAATTACATTTCTAAACTGAATCACAGGCAAAAAATGGGATGGGACATGTTCTTTCTTAATTGAATTAAATACTTCATTGAATAATGTAATCTAATTTTTGAAGATGCTGTGTCTCTGCTGACATGATTAGATGACTATTTTCTTATGGCCATAGTGCTGAAACTTTCTGGTTATTTTATAAACAAGTTAATGTTATATTTGGTCACATCAGTGAATATATTTGGGTACTTTATCTCTGTAAAAATATTTAAATGTGAAAATAGAGTAGATTTGCCATGAAGCTAAAGAAGTTTGTTTTAGGGTATATCACCTTCATGGCTCTTTCAAAGCCTTATAAGGGGCCCTACTTATGTATTTACATGGTTATTTTATATTCTTTTCCTTAAAGAGGCTCCTCTCCAAATTGTGGAAAATCATGAAATCTGGAATTGTTTCACCTATACAATAAGGTCCTTGCTTCCCATTTGCTAGTCTACCAGCAGAATTGACTGGAAGACCTAAATTTTACCCAACTAGCTATAAGCCACAAATCTGACCAGTTTCTGTTTGTGTAAAATAAGTAGATGGAATGATAATATCTAAGGTTAATTCAGAACTCAAATAAGATAAATGTGAAAGTTCTTTGAAAATATACAGTTTCTTTTCAGAGATTAGATACTATTTCTGATATCAGATTTTACTTAGGTATTTTTAAAATCTGAGTCTTTTAGCAATTTAGATCTATTATATATATGTCTAACCATAATATCTAACTGGATCTTTTTCAGGTTGTATGCACCAATATCATTTATTCAATATCTGCCATGTGCTGGGCACTATGCAAAGTGTTTTATAAGGATAAATAATTTATTATTAGTTATTACTTTATATAAATAATAAAACTTATTATTTACCAAATAGATTTAAATATAAATAATAGTCATAATTAATAACAATTAAAATTTATAATAAATTACGTTTCATAACCCATTGTAGTATCAATGGGTTACACCCAAATGGTGTAAGTTGAAGGTCATACAGCTTTAGGTATCGAAGCCCAGATTCAAGCTCAGGTTTTTGACTCCAAAGCTTATGCTTCACAAGTGTTACTTGGCTCAGAGCTATTCTCTGGTATAGGTGCAGCACATGTTGTACAGTCTTGTGGAAGAAATTATGTAAATCTAAAATGGGAATTTTATTGAATTAAATAAGATAATGTCAGTGTTTAAAACATAAAGTTAATATATTAAAAATGAAAATAGTATTTTATAATTCTGTTATGTTGATAACCTCTCTAAAAGCATATTTTATACACTTCTACAGATTGTTTTGCCTATTTTCCAACTCATGTGTGATGTGCTTCTGAAATCAATAAACATGATCATAAATACAATTATATTTATAGTCAGTAAAGCTCAAATAAAAAAGTAGTTTCTTTATATTTCTAAATATATGTTATAAATATTCCATTATTCTAATATGGGACATATGTAATAGGTGGTAAAAATGTGTCATTTATGTTCTTAGTAAAATATTGTCTATATCACTCACCATAAAGTATTTGCTCATTTTACATATACATTTTATTAAAATGCAAGATTTTTACTGAAATGTTATTGTATCTTAATTTTGAAAAATAGAAGTGTTTCACAACATTATATAATCTTAGACCTTAAAAAAGTGCAGTAAATGCAAATAGTAGCTGCAAGATGTTGGAGACTCCCAAAGATGTGGCAATGAAGAATTAATGTTAACAGTTAGGGATTTAGAAATGATATCACGAATTCACATTGAAGTATGCTTTTCTTATATAATGATTAAAATATAATTTGATTTGACTGTAAATTCCAGTAAGAGAAATAATAGTTAATGCTTTGGTTGTTTGTTCTTTTAAATATCTTATTCTAGGAATTAATTGGAACATTTTATAGAAAGGAAACCTATAGTAGTTTCAGTTAGGATTCTCAGCTTGCCTTCTATTGTAGAAAGAATATAAGCCACAGAATAAGAATCTAGTCCACTATATGTGGATGATAAAGTTTATAAAAAGTAGTGCTCTTCTACATCCCATTAAGATTTTCTTTTTCATTAAACTCTTAAACACCCCACCTACTGAGATAAGGAAGTCCTATTTGCCAGAATTCCCAGGCCAGTCTTCTCTTACAGGAATTCTCATTATCTGTGCCTTCAAATTAAAGGGAAATTATGCTTTTCAATAGATGTCCATCTTTGTGCTCAAAATCCACTCTCAGCAAATTTCAATTGCAATCTCATTCTGTTTTAAGACTCTAGCTTTAGTTATTCAGTCTCTCCTAGAATTGATATTACAGAAAAATGTGTGTATGTCTGGGGACAATTTAGATTGCATCAGCAGTGTCATCAACATTCTGCCCAACTATTGGTATTCCCACACTTTAAGAGAAAACCTTGAAAATAAAAACATAAACAAAAATGAAGTACCCAGCTCAAAAACCATGCCAGCTATCCCACCAGTAGGCATCTCATATTGAGGTTCCCTCCCCCTCTGACTCAGTTCTTCCCTCCCCATTGCCAGTGTCAATGAACAAAAGTTAAATTGGGATCAAACACTGGCAATTGAAAGGTTTCTAGATGATCAACATTTCTTACCCCACATCATGCAGAACATACCCCATAAACCACTGTTCCAAGGTTGCTTCTACATAGGGGATTCTCCTACCCCAAACACCTAGGCCTACCTGTCTGCCACTTAGAGAGGGAAGAGTGGTAGATTGTGCTGCAACTGGCAATGGAGTACACATGCTCCTTTCCTGCTGGAGGCCACTTATACAACCCCATGCCAGCTGTGGGTCATTCTGGGGGACAGGCATTTCTTGGATCTGCTGATCACACCTGGCCCATGGTGTGCAGCAATCGCCAGACAGTCTGGCAGGTTGGAGAGTAATCCCACGCTGGCCCCTTTCCCAGGGGGCTTGGCAGGAGTGATCCTGTGGGAGAAGGAATCTCCATTTTCTGGGAGAAAGAGGAGCACTGTAGCAAAACTTTCACTTTATCATTTTTCTAGTCTTGATTTTTTTTTTTTTTCATTCTGGGTAATGCATTTAAAACAATCATCAGAAAATTAGTTTTAACTCTGCGTGATAAAACAGTACCAGTGTCACACGAAACCAAAGGGTCTCAATTTCGTCACACAATGCAGCATTCATACTACACTAAGCACACTATAAGTAGGGCATTATACTCTAGTCCATTTGGAAGTTAATGCCATAGGTTAGCAGTTCCTTTTAAAATTTTATGTAAATTAAAGATAAAATGAAAATGGCGCTAAATTTAATGTATATGTAACGAGCCAGAAAAGTATAATTTCATGTAAGATTTCAGCATATTCCATTCATCATGCTTCCATGATGATTTATTTAGACGTTTGCTTATATTCTAATTTGTCCAATAACCAATAGCATTGGAAATACTCAAATTAGTCAAAACCAAGTAGTCTGAGATTTTGGAAACATGTATTATTTCCCCAATATATAAAATAAATCAAATATAAATAAACATAGAGAAAATGTACTCTAAAGTATAATGAACCTACTCTCATTATAATCAAACCTGATCACATAACACACAAACAGGGCTTCTAAATGTCTGTTTGCATTTACTATATTTTATGCTTTCATTGACACATATACCAAAGTATGTTAAGTGTACTCTTTTCTTCTTAGAGCCTTTGCATTTTTTTTTTTTTTTTTAAGGAAGGATTATGTAGTTTTGACATTCAATGAAATAAAAGAATGAATCAGAGGTCCAGGATAGAATGCATCATCCATTGGTTCCGGATTTAGCATATAAAATCCTTACAAGAAGAACTGAAATGTTCTAAAGGTCTTTTTTCTTGTTTTAGTTAAAAATGTCTCTTTGGTTATTAGACAGCACTAATCAACCATTCAGAAACATTTTTTTTAAAGCCCAAATCTTTAACACAATTGTTATTTTGATTTGGGAATCTATTTTGAGTTCTTCACAATGATACAGGTAGGCTTTGTCAGTTACAGTAAGGTTCTATGGTGTGCTGGTTCAAGACAAAAGTTTAGAAAATGTGGAAAGGAGGAGACAGAGAAGAACATGTCACACAATCCAGATCTATTAATAGGATGCATATACAATTACTTAGGCAATTAGTCACCAAGGGTGAGAGCTGTTAGTATCCATGATGGAAAAAGTGCAAAAATAATATAAAAATGATGAGAGATTCAAGATGTTGCCATGATGATGACCTGATGTTAAAGTAATTCATATAAATTCTGACATTTTCAAATTTATATAATAGAAAAATATAGATTTTAAAGTTCTGACCTTGTTACTTAGATTAGTGCCAATAAAGGATTTTTAAAATATGCTTTAAGGTGAAAAATTTTAAGTAATTTTCCTCAAGGGATACTACCTGCTATTAGGCATTCACCTAAGTTTAAGTGAAAAACTTGTTCTCACAACTTAAGAAAATTCGTAAGGTCTTCTCAAACATTCCAGAGATGTAGAATCTTTCCAAAATTTTAATGCAATGTAATATATCAATCCACTGGCTCTTTCATATATGTGGATTTTGACTTCATACAGTCTGAATGATGCCCCCTGCCTTGCTCAGTGGTTAAAAAAAAGCATTTCAGTGTTTCAAAGATGTAATAGTAAGGTATTAGGTGAAGCCCACTACCCAGACTTTTTGTTAGTTTTAATTTTTGCTTTCTCTCAGCTTGAATCTCTCATGTTGCTATTCTGTAAGAAGAGGTGGTTTATGAAATTTGCTCAGTCAGGATGTTTTCCTCATTCTGAAGCACAGTAGTGCTTCCAAAATCACATCCTGCTATAAGGAAAAGTACCGCCGTGAAACTTGAAGATGTATCTGACCTTCTAGCAGAGGTCAGTCAGTGAGTTCCAAAGTCTATCTGAATTATAACAATGAACAAACAAAAATAATGAGAAGAAAGAGGAAACAAAAATTAAAAGGTTCACCTTAACTTTCCCAGCATTTTCATCATCTTCCTTTTTTTCTTCAAATTCAAAGGCAACAGTCATGCGTTGTTGTCTCTGTTCTTCCCATAGTGTGGGGTTAAAGCTGTCACTGTCTGACTGGAAATCTACAGTTAGATTCCAAAATGTTACTATCTTTTTTTTTTTTAACATAAATTTCTATTTAATAGAACTTAGTATACTATGCAAAAAAATGGTGATAGGTACTAAAAACAAATACAAAAATAAAAAAATGAAAAGAAAAAGGGATAGAAAGAAAAAGCAAGTAAAAAACAAGGAAAGAAAAAAAAGGAAAAATTCTCTTGATATTTGTTATATAGTCTTTTGACATCTTAACTGAAATTCAGCTTTGCTAAGTGTACATTAATTACATATTGGGGTTGAGAAGTTTTCCAGTGTAGAGAATGGACATAGCATAATTATGATAAAAGAGCTAGATTAAGCATTTTAAACTATTATCTCCTTTAATTTGCAAAACAGCATAATGGAGTACTAATATAATCCTCAATTTAATAATGAGAAAACTATCACTGAATTTTGAGAGACTTGTTCAAAGTCGTGCAACTTCTCCATGGCCAATGCAGGATTCTATTCCATGTCCTGGGACTAATTACATAAATGTAATCAGTAATCTTTATTAAGGTGTTATAAAAGATACTATGTAATGCTGCTTTACAATAAATGGCCCAAGATTTCAAACTTTTTTGTTGTAGTTTTATGTGTCTGGTTGGGGGCAATGTAGTGGTGCTAGGTAAAAACATGTGGAAATGAAGTCTTTAACATTTGGGTCTCAATTAGTTTAAATATGTCTCAAATTAACAGGGAAAAGATATGGCTTATCAATCTTTAATTTACATGCTGATTAATGGTAATACCTTCTTTGCAACATTATTGTGAAGTTCACATTAAAAGGCAATAAAAGCACTTTTGTTCAGTTGCTAAGTCATATCCTACTCTTTGTGACCCCATGCACTATAGCACATCAGGCCCCTCTGTCCTCCACTGCCTCCCAGTTTGCTCAAATTCACGTCCAATAAAAGTACTTAATTTACGCTAAATTCTTTCCCAACACATCAGCTTTATTATATATAAAAATTTATTGCAAGGAGTTCTGAGAGTTGGTTTTCTGCATGAAAAGTGAAACAAGTGACTTGCATAAAGTTCAAGAAAACTTTTCTGTTACCAGCTCTGCTCGCCTCAAAGGAAAACAAAACAAAACAAATTAGGCTAATTTCTTAACATCCCATTTTACCCGACTAGGTCTAACCTCATTCCCTGGATCAAATTGGGGATTTAATCTTTGAGGCTAGATCTCAGAAATAACTGGCAAATATGAGAGACTTTTCATTTTCTCCTATATCTTTTCAAAATGAAATATTCTGTTAATCTAGGGATATTAAAAAGAATGTAAGTAAAATTGCATGAATAAAACATAATCTTTACTTAAGATTCTTCTTATAACCTATGTAAACATAGTGGATTTTATTTCATAAATTCTAAAGATCACTTTTACTGAAGCCTGAAAAATACATATGAAACAAGCTTTCCTTTTCCTACTTCTGTAGATCAAAATTTGAAGAAAAATATCCACAAATGATTCATTTTCCTTTTTAAGTAAAACAAAAACAAAAACCTAACAACATTTATTATAATTATTATATAAATAAGAAATTCATGAGCAAATAATTTTTAAAATTGATCTTTTAAATGGGTTGGGTGGATTTAACCCTTGGGTGAATTAAAGTGAGTTTGCTCTTTCAACATTAGGTTCATGAATCAAGGCAAATTGGAAGTGGTCAAACAGGAGATGGCAAGAGTGAACATCGACATTCTAGGAATCGGCGAACTACGATGGACTGGAATGGGTGAATTTAACTCAGATTACCATTATATCTACTACTGCAGGCAAGAATCCCTTAGAAGAAATGGAGTAGCAATATAGTCAACAAGAGAGTCCGAAATGCAGTACTTGGATGCAATTTCAAAAATGGCAGAATGATCTCTGTTCTTTTCCAAGGCAAACCATTCAATATCACAGTAATCCAAGTCTATGCCCCGACCAGTAATGCTGAAGAAGCTGAAGTTGAATGGTTCTATGAAGACCTACAAGAACTTCTAGAACTAGCACCCCCAAAAGATGTCCTTTTCATCATAGGGGACTGGAATGCAAAAGTAGGAAGTCAAGAGATACCTGGAGTAACAGGCAAGTTTGGCCTTGGAGTACAAAATGAAGCAGGGCAAATGCTAACAGAGTTTTGCCAAGAGAATGCACTGGTCATAGCAAAAACTCTTTTGCAACAACACAAGAGAAGACTCTACACATGGACATTAGCAGATGGTCAACACTGAAATCAGATTGATTATATTCTTTGCAGTCAACAATGGAGAAGCTCTATAGTCAGCAAAAACAAGACCAGGAGCTGACTGTGGCTCAGGTCATGAACTCCTTATTTCAAAATTCAGATGTAAATTGAAGAAAGTAGGGAAAACCACTAGACCATTCAGGTATTACCTAGGTCAAATCCCTTATGATTATACAATGGAAGTGACAAATAGATTCAAGACAGACACTGTCTATTCTGTCTATAGGGAACAATTCATGCAAAGATGGGCTCATTAAAGGACAGAAGTGGTATGGACCTAACAGAAACAGAAGATATTAGAAGAGGTGACAAGAATACACGAAGAAGTATACAAGAAAGATCTTCATGACCCAGATAATCACAATGGTATGATCACTAACCTAGAGCCAGACATCCTGGAATGGGAAGTCAAGAGGGCCTTAGGAAGCATCACTATGAACAAAGCTAGTGTAGGTGATGGAATTTCAGTTGACTATTTCAATTCCTAAAAGACGATGCTGTGAAAATGCCAGCAAATTTGGAAAACTCAGCAGTGGCCACAGGACTGGAAAAGGTCAGTTTTCATTCCAATCCCAAAGAAAGGCAATGCCAAAGAATGCTCAGACTACCACAGAATTGCACTTATCTCATATGGAGAAGGCAATGGCACCCCCACTCCAGTACTCTTGCCTGGAAAATCCCACGGATGGAGGAGCCTGGTAGGCTGCAGTCCATGAGGTCGCTAAGAGTCGATACGACTGAGCAACTTCACTTTCACTTTTCATTTTCATGCATTGGAGAAGGAAATGGCAACCCACTCCACTGTTCTTGTCTGGAGAATCCCAGGGACGGAGGAGCCTGGTGGGCTGTCGTCTATGGGGTTGCACAGAGTCGGACACAACTGAAGAGACTTAGCAGCAGCAGCAGCATATGATAGCAAAGTAATGCTCAAAATTTTACAAGCCAGGCTTCAATAGTATGTGAACTATGAACTTCCAGATGTTCAAGCTGGTTTTAGAAAAGGCAGAGGAAGCAGAAATTAAATTGCCAACATCCATGGGATCATCGAAAAAGCAGAGAGTACCAGAAAAACATCTATTTCTGCTTTATTGACTATGCCTAGAGTCTTTGACTGTGTGGGTCACAACAAACTGTGGAAAATTCTTAAAAGATGGGAATACCAGACCACCTGACCTGCCTCCTGGGAATCTGTATTCAGTTCAGGAAGCGACAGTTAGAACTGGACATGGAACAAACTGGTTCCAAATTGGGAAAGGAGCACATCAAGGCTGTATATTGTCAGCCTACTTATTTAACTTCTATGCAGAGTACATCCTGAGAAACACTGGGCTGGATGAAGCACAAGCTGGAATCAAGATTGCCAGGAGAAATATCAATAACTTCAGATATGCAGATGACACCACCCTCATGGCAGAAAGTGAAAAACCAAAGCGCTTCTTGAAGAAATTGAAAGAGGAGAGTTAAAAAAGTTGGCTTAAAACTCAACATTCAGAAAACTAAGATCATGGCAATCGGTCCCATCACTTCATGGCAATAGATGGGGAAACAGTGGAAGCAGTGACAGATTTTATTTTTGGGCTCCAAAGTCACTGCAGATGGTGAGTGTAGCCATGAAATGAAAAGACGCTTACTCCTTGGAAGAAATGTTATGACCGACTAGAAGACATATTAAAAAGCAGAGACATTACTTTGCCAACAAAGGTTCGACTAGTCAAAGCTATGGTTTTTCCAGTAGTCATGTATGGATGGATGTGAGAGTTGGACTATAAAGAAAGGTGAGTGCCAAAGTATTGATGCTTTTGAACTGTGGTGTTGGAGAAGACTCTTGAGAGTCCCTTGGACTGCAAGGACATCCAGCCAGTCCATCCTAAAGGAGATCAGTCCTGGGTGTTCATTGGAATGACTGATGCTGAAGCTGAAGCTCCCATACTTTGGCCACCCGATGCGTAGAACTGACTCATTGGAAAAGACTCTGATGCTGGGAAAGACTGAAGGCAAAAGGATAAGGGGGCAACAGAGTATGAGATGATTGGATGGCATCACCGACTCAATTAACATGAGTTTGAGTAAACTCCAGGAGTTGGTGATGGCCAGGGAGGCCTATTGTGCTGCAGTCCATGGGGTCACAAATAGTCTAACATGATTGAGTGACTAAACTGAACTGAGTGTTTAGTTAGAAGTCTTGTGCCTGTCAATTCACCAAGATAAGATATTGCTCCAAAGAGTCTACGTTATTTTCATGATAAATATAAAGAGGAAGAGTTATGTTTTTGAAATTTCACTTATTAATAAAATATTATTGTATGGAAGATAAGATCTGTGCTTGGAGTTAGCTCCCAAATGATTTATGTGGCATGCCCATGTGCTAGTATTGGCCAGAGTTAGAATAAAATTATTCCCTTTTATCCATAATCATACAAGTATAGGAGAAATTTATACGTTTACCTTCATCACCACGAGGTTGCTGGGGAAACATGTAGTTAGTCAATACTCTTTGCTTTGTTTCTGGATGGGCTTCAGTTTGTAAAGGGATAAGGGCTTTGGACTGGAAGCAAAGGATATAAATTAGATTAATATTAGAAATATAAAGAATATTTCATTTATATAAAGGTCAACAGTCTGGCCTCACTGTGTTGAATGAACAATTAAAAGAAAAGTAAGGAAAAATAACAAAAAATAAAGTATAAGATAAAATAAGACTACTGTAGAGGAATATTTTGAAATTATAAGAGTTTCATAGTGAGATTTACTTTCTCTTTATTATATTCTTGTTTCAAAATCTATTCATCTTTATTGAACAATGCGGGTTTTTACCTTGAAGAGACCAAAATGTGTTAAACTGTTTCAACTAAGTAAACTTTTGGTATAGTTCTATATGTTCATTAACTGTTGCCTTAAAAGGCAAATGGAATTTGCTATTAAGTTCAAACTATACAAGATCATCTATGAATTCAATTAAGGTAAAACGTAGGCATTTACTTTTAAGAGATTTTTGTAACCAAAGACAAAGTCTACATATACATAAGCAACTGTCCTTGTATCTGATATGTCACAAAGAATTTACCTATGGATAATAACATTTAATTCTCTATATTAATTTTATTTCAGAAATACAATTTTTGAAGGTTTTTAGAACTTTGATTTTAAATACAATATATAAACATTGAGAATAATCATGTTGTTTAATAGTTTATGCTTATTTCATGACATTTATTAATAAGAGTGAAGTACAATGGCAATTTAGGATGCCAACTTGTCTCATGAAACTGAATCAAAAACACATTAAATCACTGTTCTAAATTAAAGTTAAATAATGCAGCCATTGTTCTGTTCATTCTTCCACAAGAATATAAATCCTGATATTATGGGTTTTTTTTAACAGTGTAAGACTGTAGAAAAGACCGTTCTATTAGCATAGTTTGTATTGATTCCAGAAATGATTTATTTTATAATGGTATATTGATGAATTGAAAAATCTACAGTTCATTGATGACTTGAATTTGACTGACAATCTAATTTTTACTTAGTAGATGGGAAGAAAATGCTGTAATGACTGTAGGAATGTAAACATTATTCTCACAGTTACATAACATTTTGCAGAGGTTTAATTTTTTACAAAAATTGCCCAATACTTATGTCTGAACAATTCATTTACTGGTAATGTCACTTTTATGCTCAGAAAATAATCAACAAACTAAATTCAAGAATTTATATTTTGGGGTAGGATATTTTAAAATTCTAAGATTACAAGAAAAACCCAAAAGAAAACAAAGTATGTCAAAATGGTCTATCACTAGTTTTTGTGGTGGTAAATCAGATCCCTTTGACTATTTTTATTTTCCAGTTAATAAAATTATTCATTAACACTCAATTACTGATTCAATTATAATCTAATTTCATAAGTGTAAGAATTAATATCATAGCAATTTCACAGAAAATGCTGATCAGAACAACAAAAAGTATAACAATATTTTTGAATACATTTTTAGAATTAAATTAACTATAATTAAAAGCATGGGGAAAAAGGAACATGGAGGATAGTAACTCCCTCTTATGGGGATTGCAGTAATGATTTCTTATTCTTTACCTTCAGAAGTATAATTAAGGTACATCCTCTAAGGACATGTATGTATCATCTAGAAAAATGATCATTTTGTGTATTAGATTTCTGAGAAAGAAGTAGATACTAAATTGAAGTATTTTAAAGGGATGAGAATTATAGTATTGTTTGTCCATAGCAATGGAATACTTATTTGAGTTGCTACCCTTATAAAAATATCTCCTCCAGGGGATAAAGAATCTATATTTTGTAGTAATTGTCAAAGGTATGTACTGAGAATAAATTAGTAATTCAACATTTCAATTATAGTTCATTTTAATAAACAAAATAAATCAGGTAATAAAAAATGTTACCTGATTGTCAGAAAGCCACAAAGCTGCAAGCTCCTTCAGTTTGGTAAATGAGAACGGTAAATTCTTCAATCTGCAAAAACAAGAAATTTTTAATAGCATGGGTGAAGATGGATAAAGATCATTTAATGAAGAGTTATTTAAAATACTATAACTTTTTTATTTCATTCTTCTCTTCACCTCTTTCTCTTCTGAGTAGCCTGAGGAATCATTTAAAAGTGAAAATCTTGAGGCTACAACTCTTCAAATGATAGGATAAAACCCAAAACTGTTACCATGCCTCGCCAGACCCTCTAAGATCTGGTCCCCTCAAACCTCTCCACAGCTTCTTTGCTGCTCTTTTCTGACAGGCCTGTCAGTGCCACTGGCCTTCAATCAGCCTATTCCCAGGAAGAGCCAAGCTCCTTTCTCTGCCTGGAATACTCTTTCTTCCATATTTCACCTAACTAAAATTCCACAGATTCTCTAGTCAGCTGAAATGCCAGTTTCTGCAAGAAGCTTTTCTTGAGTCCTCACTTAAATTTCTTTCCCCAATCTAGTCTCAAATCACTTTTACTTCATAGACATATCTCAGTTTGAAATTATCTACAATATTTATTTTTGTAGTTTTTTTCTTAACGGTTACTGTTTAATATCTCTTTAAAACTGTAGACTCTATGAGGGCAAGGGCCATTTCCATCTTATTACTAAATGAATTTACAGCTCTGAATTTTTTTTTAAGATGGTGAAACATTTATTTTTATTTTTTTACTTTACAATATTGTATTGGTTTTGCCATACATCAACATATATTGATTTCTGAAAGTGTGTCCTTTTGTTCTTCCACCCTGTATACATCGTTTAATAGATATTCAAAGAGGCAATCTTTAAAAATAGCAGTTTAAGGTATATGAAATTGTATTCAATCAAAATTATTGATTAAGCTTTGGCTTCAGCCTGTGGAGGGTCAAATCACCAATTGCTTACTTCAACATAAGTAAGATATCCCTGAATTGTGCATGATCAATATATTGTTATTACATGAATTGCCATCATAGCTAGTCAGCACAATGAATAATACAAACAAGGCACACCAGTGAATTTATTGTTACTTTCTTTATGTTCACTTTTGAACACAGACAAACATTTTAGATAAGATTTGGAATGAAAATTTCTGTTAAATCTTTAATATGTTGGAATTCTATCAACCAAATGATGAATAAATATATTTTGATAGCAGAGATGGAAAATATCACAATAATGAATAAGGATTTTGGAAGCAGTTAATTGTATCTCCAAAGGCACTATTAAATAATTTAACAAATATGAAAAGATACTGACAAGCCTATCAATGTATCAACACTGTGCACTGGGTGGGAAATTTTAGGAAGGATATAATGACCTTGCTCAGCTAATAGGTACTTGTAAAACATAAGAATATAAAGAATAAGAGATCAAATTATATCATAATTATTTTTAATATAATTATTATACTAGCATTTATAACATTAAACCAAACTTCCCATAAAAGCTATTTCTAATTTTAGTTATTTAGTTTAAGTTGGAAATTATAAAGTAAGATGCTATGGGAAGTTTTTACATCATGTGGAGATGAATTAAAAGTAAAATATCCATTCTGCCACATCAAAATTACATGAGGGGATAACTCTCCAGAATCATTTACAATATCCATGATAAATCATCAGGCAAATCATAAAAGTAGAATATGGAAAGAAACTGTCAAAGAAGATGTTACCCATATTTTTTTCCCCTATTCCTCTGACCACCATTGAAAGTGAGGCTTTATTTAGTATTATAACTGTCCAGTAAATTGATCACAGGAGCAATCCTATAGTTGATAATATAAATGAATCATTGTTCCTTAACTGTAATGACAAACTTCTAAAATTTATTGTATTGAGAATATAAAACTGGAGTAATCATGACTTTTAAATAACATGTAATATTTAATCTTTTATTCAAGCAGTTTATTCTCTGATAGTGATATTCAACTTTTGCCTCAGCTTTCACTGAATATTAATTTTAATCTCAGGTTAAGATTCATTAATTGCACAATAGTATAGTTGTAAGCAACTATACTCTCCAAAATTAAAAAAAAATTCACTGATTAATTCATCAATCTCAAAATATTAGTTTGGTTCTATATTATGTTCCAGTCACTGTATTAGGAGATAGATTGGCTTGTATTTCTGACCTGATGAAGTACTTACGTTCCTAGTCTTATGAGATTCTCAATGTTTTATTAATATCTTTCGCTAGCTTTTAGTAATGTACTGTCCCATGGTAAGCACTCACATATGCTATATTTGTTGGGTAAATAACTGCATTAGTAGTCTTAACTACAGGTCACTTAAATATTTTATAAGCATATTTTCCATATAGTGTGAATTATTCATGTATAAAATTTGAGTGGACCAAGAATTTAGGAAAAACTTCCAACTCATCATGAAAACTCTTCCTCCAGTTTGACAATAATGGAACTTGGTTCCATTGAGGACTGTAATTGAACCCACTGGAACCCATCTTCCTATAATCTCTCTGTGAGTGTATTTATAATATTGTTCCCTGGTGGCTCAGATGGTGAAGCGTCTGCCTACAATGTGGGAGACCTGGGTTCGATCCCTGGGTTGGGAAGATCTCCTGGAGAAGGAAATGGCAACCCACTCCAGTACTCTTGCCTGGAAAATCCTATGGACAGAGGAGCCTGGTAGGCTACCGTCCATGGGGTCACAAAGAGTCAGACATGACTGAGTGACTTTACTCACTCACTCACAAGAATATAATTAGAAAATTCTTAAAAATGTCTTACTGAAAGTTGAGTGCAATATTTAACGCATCTCCTTCACTTTCCTGTCAAAGATTCAAAACAAGAAATGGGTTGATTTGAAATGAATTACTCTTGTTGCAACAAGTTATGAAGCTTCTTGGTCAGCTTGATTTTAAAAATAAAATTCCAAAGCTTTAAAAAATATGTTTAATTCTTTACATGAAAATATTATTGAGCTGCTGCTGCTAAGTCGCTTGAGTCATGTCTGACTCTGTGCAACCCATAGACTGCAACCCGCCAGGCTCTTCTGTCCCCGTGATTCTCCAGGCAAGAATACTGGAGTGGGTTGCCATTTTCTTCTCCAATGCATGCATGCATGCTAAAAAGTTGCTTCAGTCATGTCCAACTCTGTGCGACCTCATGGACAGCAACCCACCAGGCTCCTCTGTCCACGGGATTCTCTAGGCAAGAATACTGGAGCGGGTTGCCATTTCCTTTTCCAATTATTGAGCTACTAACAAATAACAACTCCTGTCCTCACTGAAACTTTAGAATCTAAACATTCTCCATGATTCCATAAAAGCTAATCTTTGATAGTTTTGCTGCAGTCTCAGCTTCTCATATTATCATTTGTCTGACTGAAACGCAATGAAAACACAGAGTTCAAGTAGTCTGTTATATTCCATCACCACTTTATCTTTTTAGCAGGTATTTTTAGTCAATATTGATTTTTGTCCTTTCCTATTTGAGAACATTTGTGGTAGAGATAAAGATGAATTGCATTTTCACCTTTTCTTTATGCCTGTTCAACAATGTAACACTTTAGTCACAAGAAGAGAACCTATTCTTTCTTTGTCCATTCTGTTCTGAACATGGCTAAATAATCATTTGGTTGTCCTGACTATAATGCACAAACCCTTTTTTTAGTATTAGGTTCTTGGCATTATTCTTACCAGTGTTTTGGTGGTGTGGACAGTATACAAATAGCTCAGTTAATTTACTGGAGACATAAATGTATATATGAAAGCATATATGTGCATACATACATACCTGTGCACATATTTTTATTATCTAATTTTATAGATTTTTATTATAATTATTTTCCTTGTCTTCATAATATTATGCTTTCTGCATATGGGAGGGTTTTGGCATATAATTTTTGAAATATCAGTTTAAAAATAATTTAGCTTTTGCTATTTTCTAACTGAATGTTTGCATATTTATATAAATATTTGCATCCCATATATTTCATAAGATATAGAAGAAATTTCCAAAATTATTAATAAAAAGGAATAATTTGCTTTTAGAAAATAACGAAATTGTGAAAAGTTCCAAAAATACCTGTTGTCACTCAGATTTAAGACTCTTAGTTTCTGCATCTGTCCAATCTCTTCAGGAAGAAATTCCAGCTTATTGGAGCGTAGAGACATGACCGTTACATTCTTACAGCTTCCAATCTACAGGTAACAAAAAAGTAAAGGATCACAGTGTAAGCTATTCTATATTAATATTTATAATTTATAAAGTGATTTTCTTGATTTATAGATTTCCGTATCACTTCTAAGACTCAATATGTGCATTGTTTAATTTTTTATGTGTATCTTTAAAATATGTTTAGAATATATTATATATTCCTTTAGATATTAAGGCAATGTGTATCTCATATTCTTATACATGTTACAAAGGAATAATTTTCCTTTAAATTTTATGATTAGAATACTTGTAAAAAAAAGAATACTTGTCAGCTTCACTGTTTTCATAAATCCCTTTTTGTCTATCCAAATAAACACTAATAATATTGTTTATAAAAGATCATATATACTCAAAAATGAAGTCTTGTTGACAGTTCCTTTGCAAAATTAGTTTAACTTCACATTACAATGGTACTTTTGTTTTTATTTATAACTTTTGTCTCTAAGACAATGATAGACAATGATTACTGCTCCTGATTATGAAAGCATTTAATAGAAAATGTTAAATTTAAAATATACTTCACAGTTTTTTCTTGACATGAATAAATGAAAGTCCCGTTTGGAGATGAATGCTAATGAACCCTTTTGGTGGATCCTGAAGTTAAAATAATATTATGTAACATGATACTTTAAAAAACTTATTTACATGAAAACTTTCACTTAGAAATGGAAATATAATTATCTCTAAATTTATTTAAAAACTGTTCTTAAAAGCAAAATATACAAATTGTGTGAACTTATTTTATTACAATTTTTGGCAAGCAATGTTTAAGTCAAATGCATTTCCTTGGTCAAATATAAGAACTTATCCCTTGTTATTTTAAAAGAATGATTAACAAATATATAACTCCTATATACATTCACAGCTCAACTCATGTAGCTACACTACTAATGCACCTGCTAAAATTTATATCCAAAACAGTCATTAAAAATTAATTAATAAAAACAAGTTTATTCCTCACTTCTCTGGGCAATTCTGGAAGGAAGTTCTCATCGACTGCTAATGTTCGAAGACTGTGAAGGTAGCCAATAGTAGAAGGTAGAGACTCCAGTTCATTACAGCTACAGTCAAATTCTTCTAATAAAGATAAACTGAAAAGTTAAATACATTAGTTAGACATTTTAAAAGGTCAGATGACAAAAAATTTTTGAACAGCCCGCATATTAAAATTCACCAACAAAAGTTATTTATGTAGTGACTGCTTAATATTATGTAAGTTAATTTATCAGTTCAACCAAATGGTTCAATATCTCTTAATAAGCGGCTCAATTTGGTAAAATAAATATAGTTCATTTTTCTCTTTTCTTAATTCACTTGTCATTTAACTGAGCCTGAGAATAACAGAAAGTTTTGTCTGCTTTTATACAACTTCAGTTCAGTTCAGTTGCTCAGTCGTGTCCGACTCTTTGCGACCCCATGAATCGCAGCACGCCAGGCCTCCCTGTCCATCACCAACTCCCGGAGTTCACTCAGACTCACATCCATCGAGTCAGTGATGCCATGCAGCCATCTCATCCTCTGTCGTCCCCTTCTCCTCCTGCCCCCAATCCCTCCCAGCATCAGAGTCTTTTCTAATGAGTCAACTCTTCTCATGAGGTGGCCAAAGTACTGGAGTTTCAGCTTTAGCATCATTCCTTCCAAAGAACACCCAGGACTGATCTCCTCTAGAATGGACTTAGGTGTCTCTTATAGTCAGATGCTCATAATGTATATCCTTAGAATGAATGCATATAACTACATGGTCAGATAAAAGGTATAGATGGCAGGTACAAGAAAGAAAAGATAAGGGGGGTGGTGGAAATATTAGCAACAAAACCACTGATTAGTTGCAAAATATTTTACTAAGCATTTTAGAGATAGAAGTAACCATTTTCCTTAAAGAAACTCTATCAAATATCTATTGTTTTAAACCTCTCTTACATATAAGGAGATAGAGGCATAAAGAGGCTAAGCAACCAGCCCAAGGCCACACAAAAGTAGGAAAGCTAGTACCTGAATGCAGGCAGTGTGACTCTACTGTATCTTCTTGCCTCTCCGCCTGTGCCTTTCAGTAGCAGATGCTACAGACAGGGCACATTTCAGCCTCCAGATGTGTACTGGTTACTTCACAAAGTATTTTAAAAAGTGGTAAACTCTATATAATGGCCCAGACTTTTATTGTCTTTTTAAAAATAAGGATGATCTGCCAGTACTGGACCTTTATTCTCCCATGACAAGTAAAGAAACCAGTATAATGGCAGCTGCCTTCAAATAAGCACAGTTCTCCAATTTGCCAAGATCCCCACCACTCCAAACTTAGGCCACTTTACCCCAAATCTACATAAAGGAATCCCATGAATACACACTCAAGCTATCACAAGGGAACAAGACATTTCATTGCTTGGTTTGAGACAGTTGGGAAAGAAAGAGGGCCTGGGACAGAGTAAGCCCTAGCTATATTTAAGTTTCCTTTGATGGTAATATTATTACACTGTTACTACCATTCATATTATTGCTTTGCTGTAACAGGAAGGAATCCTCAAGGGTAATGATCTCACCACTGTAAAGGGAAGAATGAGTTAGAAGTAGTTGGAATAAGGCTGTAGAATCCTCTTCCTTTTTCTTTATCTTGGAACTAGCTGGCTTGAAGGTAATTTATTCCCATCATTTAGTTAATGAGTGGACACAGAAATTAAGCATTTGAGTTTTAAGTTAGAATGGATTTGTGTCCCAGCTCTGTCACTTATTAGATGTATGATCTTGGATATCAAAAAAATAAAACAAGGATCAGAGCTCAAAAATCAAAGCTGATTTTATTTATTGCCAGGCAAGGGAACATTCCCTGCTTATACTCAGAAGAAATTCACTTAGCAGTGCACTAGGGCAGGGTGGGAGGGGGAAGTTGGTACCAAAAGTGGGTGGCAACAGGGCGTCATGATGATCATGCTCTTTAAAAATGAAAAATTTGCATTATGGAGAGGGTAGAATAAGTTCACAAATCTGTGTACAATTGGGTAAATAAAGTCCTATTATTCATGGCAAGGGAAGAATTTAATTCAGTCAAGTTCAGCCTGACCCTGATCAGGGTAACTCGTCATTCATGGTTCTTAACAGCTTCAATTGGTTAGAACCCAGAAGTGGGGAAGCACAGCATTCAGCTGTGAATAATAGCTTTGGTGTGCATGCTTAGTCCTGTCCAGTGCATGTTCAGCCATGTCCAACTCTGTGCGACAGAGTTGGACAGTAGCCGCCAGGATCCTCTATTCATGGGGTTCTCCAGGCAAGAATACTGGAATGGATTGCCATTTCCTCCAAGGGGGTCTTCCCAACCCGATACAGGGATCAAACATGGTCCTCCTGTGTCTCCTGCATTGGCAGCTGGTTTATTTACCACTGAGCCAATTGGTAAATACTAGCTCTAGAGTTCAGTTCAGTTCAGTCAATCAGTCTTGTTTGACTGAGACCCCATGACGGTAGCAGGCCAGGCTAACCTGTCTGTCACCAAATCTTGGAGCTTGCTCAAACTCATTTCCATCAAGTCAGTGATGCCATCCAACCATCGCATCCTCTTTTGTCCCCTTCTCCTCCTTCCTTCAATCTTTTGAGTCTTTTCTAATGAGTCAGTTCTTTGCATCATGTGGCCAAAGTATAGGAGTTTCAGCTTCAGCATCACTCCTACCAATGAATAGGACTTATTTCCTTTAGGATGGATTGGTTTATTTCCTTGCAATCAAGGGACTCTCAAGAGTCTTCTCTAACACCACAATGCAAAAGCATCAATTCTTTGGCACTCAACTTTCTTTATAATCCAAATCTCACATCCATACATGACTACTGGAAAAGCCATAGCTTTGACTAGATAGACATTTGTCGGCAAGGTAATGTGCCTGCTTTCTAATATGCTGTCTAGGTTGGTCATAACTTTTTTTCCAAGGAGCATGTGTCTTTTAATTTTATGGCTGCAGTCACCATCTGTAGTGATTTTGAAGCCCTCAAAATAAAATCTCTTAATGTTTCCATTGTTCCCCCACCTATTTGCCATGAAGTGATGGGAGCAGATGCCATGATCTTAGTTTTCTGAATGTTGAGCTTTAAGCCAACTTTTTCACTCTCCTCTTTCACTTTCATCAAGAGGCTCTTTAGTTCTTCTTTGCTTTCTGTCATAAGGGTGGTGTCATCTGTGTATCTGAGGTTAGTGATATCTTTCCCAGCATTTGTTAATTCAGCTTGTGCTTCATCCAGCCTGGAATTTCACATGATATATTCTGCATACTAGTTAAATTAGCAGGGTGACAATGTAGAGCCTTGAGGTACTCTTTTCCCAATTTAGAATCACTCTGTTGTTCCATGTCCGGTTCTGACTGTTGCTTCTTGATGTGCATACAGATATCTCAGGAGGCAGGTAAGGTGGTGGTTCATGTACTATTGAAGCCGGCTTGGAGAATTTGAGTATTACTTTAAATTTTGTAGGGAAAATCACTAGACCATTCAGGTATGACCTAAATCAAATCCCTTATGATTATACAGTGAAAGTGACAAATAGATTCAAGGGATTAGATCTGATAAACAGAGTGCCTGAAGAACAATGGATGGAGGTGTGTGATGTACAGGAGGCAGTGATCAAGACCATCCTCAAGAAAAAAAAATGCATAAAGGCAAAATGGTTGTCTGAGGAGGCCTTACAAATAGCTGAGAAAAGAAGATAAGTGAAAGGCAAAGGAGAAAAGGGAAGATATACCCATCTGAGTACAGAGTTCCAAAGAGTAGCAAGGAGAGATAAGAAAGCCTTCCTTAGTGATCAATGCAAAGAAATAGAAGAAAACAATAGATTGGGAAAGATTAGAGATCTCTTGGATAAAATCAGAAATACCAAGGGAACATTTCATGCAAAGATGGGCATAATAAAGGACAACAATGGTATGGACCTAACAGAAGTAGAAGATATTGAGAAGAGGTGTCAAGAATACAAAGAAGGACTATACAGAAAAGATCTTCATGACCCAGATAATCATTATGGTGTGATCACTCACCTAGAGCCCAGCATCTTGGAATGTGAAGTCAAGTAGGCCTTAGGAAGTATCACTACAAACAAAGCTATTGGAGGTGATGGAATTCCAGGTGAGCTATTTCAAATCTTAAAAGATGATGCTGTGGAAGTGCAGCACTCAATATGCCAGCAAATTTGGAAAACTCAACAGTGGCCACAGGACTAGAAAAGTTCAGTTTTCATTCCAATCCCAAAGAAAGGCAATGTCAAAGAATGCTCAAACTACCACACAATTACACTCATCTCACACACTAGCAAAGTAATGCTCAGGATTTGTTAAATGCTCAGGATTTGTTAAATAGCATTAGTCTTCCAACAACATGGCTCAAATTCCAGTTACCTTGGGATATCAGTTGTGAAAGTGTTAGTTGCTCAGTTGTGTGTGACTCTTTGCGACTCCATGGAGTTTAGCTCATGGACCATAGCCCATGGACTATAGCCTTCCAGGCATGGAATTTTCCAGGCAAGAATACTAGAGTGGGTAGCCATTCCCTTATCTGGGAGACGTCTCTGAACCAGGGATTAAACTTGGTTCTTCTGCATTGAAGGCAGATTCTTTCCTGAAACACTAGGGAAGGTCTATATTAACTGTGAAGTAAAAGTTTTGCTGCTAACTCTTCAGCCCACAGATCACAATGCAAATAATAGACGTGCATCATGATCAGTGATGAGTCTCTCATTACTCTTCTCAGTCTGTCATTGATCAGCCTCTGTGCATCTGTTCAGTTCACATATGGACAGTAAATCCTGTAGATGTGTTGCCTTCTTGTCAATTGGCTGTGAAGAGATACTATTGGCACCAAAATTTAACATTTAAAGCACTACTCCTGTTGGGTAATGCTCTTGGTCATCCTAATTTTCTTGGGGATTTAAATGAAAATATGAAAACTTGCTTTCCATCACCAAGAACTGTAAGGTCGGACCCTGGGGGCCATGATGGACTACCCCTCCTCTCCCTCCTGACAGTGAGAAAGTCCTCAATGTCAGCACACTTTGCCAGTTGCCATGACTGAGCCGCCCCTCCTCTCCCCACTGGTCGGGGAGTCCCTAACGGAGGGAGGCTCCCAGATCCTGGGGACCAATGACAGCACACTTTGCCGCCAAAGCCACCTCTCCCCAGCTGCATAGATCCTTGCTGCTAAAGCGACCCCGCCCCAGCCGCATAGAAAAACCTATCAGCCCGCACCGCCGCAAACCAGCAACCTATCCAAACTCCTTCCGCTAACCTGGCCATCCCCTGCAGTGTGCATATATAAACAAACTTCTAGCGCTGTCAGGTGTGCAGACCTCCTGGACCTGCCTCCTTCGGGTCTGGGAACCCTGCCCGGGAGCGCTCCGTCATTAAAAGCTTGTTAGTTAGATATTCTTTTGGTGTCCTGGTCATCTTTACCTAACATTTGGCACCCAACGTGGTGCTCAAGGCCAGGGCCTATCCCGCGAAGAGTGGGATTTGCAGCCCACTTGGGTCTGGCCCGCACCAGACCAGGTCACCCCGTCACCCCTCTGGGACCATTCAACCATCTGGCAGGATATGGGGTAAGTTCCATTGGTCGGGCTCTGGGGTTTTTGCTTCCATGGCGATTATAAGGGTGTTCCGGTTCTGATAAAATCGCGGCCACGGCCGGACCCCTCCTCCGCAAGCCAGGCTTGCTTCCTTGCCACCTGTCAACTTGGAGACGTCCATCTTGGCTGAGTGGCCTTCTCCTCGCTGGGTTGACTGCCTGTTCGGGACGCCTGACCAGACTACTCCCAGCCCCGTTAACGACTGGTCCAGGACCTTCGTTTCATGATTGCCATGGGGGCAGCTCCTCCAAGCCTGACCGGCCCTGGTCTATACCACTAAAATGTTTACTTGCCAACCTCAGAACTCTACATATCTCTGGAGAAATTCGTTCCAAACGCTTAACCTACCTTTGTTCTGAGGCTTGGCCCCAATATTCTTTAGATAATGGCTCACAAAGGCCACCAACTGGAACTTTTGATTTTGACATCCTCCGGTGACTTAGATAACTACTGCCGGAGGACGGGAAAATGGTCTGAGGTACCCTACGTACAGGCTTTCTGGCAGTTGCACTCCTGTCCCACTCCATGCACCCACTGTTACCCTTCTGAAAGTCTCCTAATCATGGCTCTCTCTAGCCCTACATCACCAGGGAGGCCATCAGCGGCCCAACCAGAGACACCTGAGGCAGAAACTTCTGCCCTTACAGTGCCTCCAGAAGACCTAGTGGCCCCCCCAACCCCTGCACTCCAGCCCCTGCTACTTCACCAACCTCCCCTCTTTCGCCCTCCCCCACACCCTCCATGTCCTCCCCTCCCCCACCACTCTCACAGCCCAACTCTGTGATTATGCCTCCTGATGCTCCCTTGGCTCTGTCCTTGGCTTCGTCCTTGGTTCCGTCTCTCCATTCACCCTTACCCCCTCATTGCCTCCTCCCCCACCACTATCACAGCCCAACTCTCCTGTGATTATGCCTCCCGCCGCTCCCTTGGCTACATCCTTGGCTCCATCTTTGGCTCCATCTCTCCATCCTCCCCTTCACTGTTCTCACAGCCCAACTCTTCAGTGACTATGCCCCTCGCCACTCCCATGGCTCCACCTCAATATCCACCCCTTCCTCCATGCCCCCCTTTCCGACTCACCAGTCAGCTCACACACAAGGTGGCAGACCACTCCCAATCTGCTGCCAGTTCCCCTGCTTCCGCTCCACCAGGTGGCCGGCCCAGAGTGTCTCACCCATGTCCATGTGCCCTTTTACTCCAACATCTTGCCCGTATTTAACAACGGCTAGGCTCCTATTCGGCCAACCCTTCCCACTACATCAAAAACTTCACCCAGCTATCTCGATCTTATGCCCTCACCTGGCAAGACATATTTGTCATCCTGGGGTCCACTACTACCCCAGAAAAAGAAAGGCCATTTGGGCCGCAGCAAGGGAGATAACAGACCGGAGGCATCTAGCCAACCCAGCTGACCCTGCTCGGCCACCTGGAGCGGCTGCTATTCCAGATGTAGACCCAGATTGGGACTATCAAGAGGGACAAAGAAAAAAGGCCAATATTCAATACATGATAGAATGCCTATTAGAGGGAATAGAGACCACCTCCCTTAAGGTAGTAAACCTACTTAAACTAGATGAAGTGACCCAGGGCCCCGATGAAAACCCAGCAGCCTTTCTTAACAGGCTGACAGAGACTCTCACCACCTATACCCGGATTGTGCCAGATTCTCTGGTGGGGGTTACTACCCTAGCAACCATTTTATATCCCAATCAGCTGCAGACATCAGAAATAAACTTTCCAAGGCTGAGGATGGGCCTCAGACCCCCGCTGAGACCTGGTAAAAATGGCCTTTAAGGTTGACAATGCCCGGGAGGAAACCACCGAAGCCAGCTGCAAGGCAAGTCTTAAACAAAAAGCTGAACTCCAGGCTAACCTCCTTGAGAGACACACCCAGGCACTGGTAGCAGCCCTGCGGCTGGCCACAGGACAAAAGGTGGGTCCCCAGAAGCCACCACCAGGAGTCTGCTTCAAATGCAGTCATGAGGGCCACTGGGCCCACTCAACGCCCAAACCCCCGGCCCCCCGACAAGGCCGTGCCCTCGATGCAAGCAACCGGGACATTCAGCGAGTGATTGTCCCCAGGCGACTCAGATCCCAACCTTGCCGGGCCGAGGTCTGGGCCCCCAAAAGGACATTTCCTCCCCATACCCTGCCTTGGAACTTCTCTCCTTTGATCAAGATTGACGACGCCCAGACTCGGGGACCCCATAACCCAAGCCGAGCCCAGGGTAATGCTTCAAGTGGCAGGTAAGTCTATCAATTTTTTGAAAGATACGGGGCTACTTATTCAGTTCTTCCCTCCTTTAGGGGCACCTTACATCCTTCCCAGGTCTCAGTGGTGGGTGCAGATGGCACATCTTCATGACCCTTGCAGACTGGGCCACAGCCCTGTCAACTTGACCACTTCCTGTTCACTCAGTCTTTTCTGATAATCCCTTCATGCCCCACTCCCCTGCTGGGGAGAGACATTTTAGCTAAACTTAAGGCCACCATTCACTTACCACACTGGGTCCCTAACTATGCTTCACTGGCTAAACTCCTTTACACAGCCGCAAAAGACACCCCCTACTGGACCACTCTCTTCAGAAACAGAGGTCAAAAAAGGCTTTCTACAACCTCCGCTCAGCTTTGCTGTCCTCTTCCCCAGTCTTCCTGCCCAATCCCAATCTCCCCTATCCCCTGTATACTGATAAAAGGGGGGCATAGCCTTTGGAGCCCTCATACAGCCTGCGGGCCCTGAAATGCTGCCAGTGGCATTTATCTCCAAACAGTTAGACCCCACCGCCCGGGGATGGATCCCCTGCCTACGTGCCCTGGCAGCAGCAGCTTCTCTATACGCAGATGCAAAAAAACTAATTCTAGATCAACCCCTAACTGTATTCTCACCACACCACCTGGCCGACCTCCTAGCTTCCAAATTCCTGTCAGACCTTAGCGACTCTCGGCTCCAGCAATTCACCATTACTAAGACACCCCTGCCTCCTGCCAGTGACTGACACGCCCTGTCCAATGCTGGACTGGCCTCATCCGCTGTGACTGTTGCCAATCACAACTTTGGCTATACTTTTTGCCATTAGACTGGCTGTCACGGCTCCCCCAGAACTGGCCGCCCACACTCCGACTTTCACTGGCCCTTACTTGTCTTATCATCTGTTCACTAGTCCTGGGGGCTATTCCTTTAAAATGGCCTGACCTGGCCATATGTCTCTAGCCTGCCTTAAAGACTTTATCTTGACGCTATTACAGGACCTCTGGCTAGCTACCCCGATCACCGACTGTGACTCTTTCTTTTAGGCAATTTTTGATCTACATTTACAGGGGACCTTCCTCCTTCTTACGGAATTTCAAATTGACTTTTTCTCTTTATCACTCTCCTTCTAATATTATAGCTAAACATGCTCTTGCCACTATTCCTCCTGGCTATGATAATATCTACACCCTGCCCCCAGGACTGCACAAAACAAAGTTGATGGGAAACTGGGTTCACAGCCTACACTTATGTCCACCGAGACTGTTATGCTCCACCTGCCCGGTCATGCTCTCATAGAGGTAAATGGTATTGGATGGCCAAGAGCCTTGAGACAGCCAAATCAAGTTCAGCCTCTAGCTGCCATAAAGCTAGAGACAAAGATCTCTGTTTTACCATGCAAACTCACTACGAAATGACAGATGGGAAGGAGGGCCAACATCAGAGGCAAAAACAAATCCAACATAAGGTCCAACAAGACCTCATAAAGTTAGCAACTGAAGCCTCTAATCCACACCATAAGCCCAACAAACTCCTAGACCAAGTTCATCAGGCACTCAAACCCTTAGATTTCTCATCCCAAATTTTCACCAGCATCAATGACACCTATCAGACCCTAACTGAAACCTCACCAAACCTCTCATGTTGGCTCTGTCTTCCCTTGAGACCCCGACCATTCCTTGCCCAACCGATTCCCAACAAATGGGTAGAGGCCCAAAATCTCACTCAAAATGCCACAAAAATAACCTGGCCAATGAGGCCCTTGGCCACTGAGGTACTGTATCTACCAGCCAATGCCCTCACCACCTTGTTCCTCATCCTATCGATAAGACCTTGTGTTTTTCAGATCATCCTCCAGAGGGTCAGAGACCTGACCCAGACGGCTACTGGACGGATGCTGATGGTGGCCACATACTCCAAAATCCCGTCCAGACACCCTGAGGCCCCCTAAAGGTCACTGGGATCGGCCACAACCCTCAGCCCCAATGACGCCCCAGTTCAGCAGGAAGTAGCCAGAAACCATAACAGCTCCCTTTATCCTATCAAAAGGGTCAGAATGTAAGGCTGGACCCCGGGAGCCATGATGGTCTGCCCCTCCTCTCTCCTGCTGGCTGGGGGTGGGGGGGTGGGGGGTCCCTAATGGAGGGAGGCTCCTGGATCCCCGGGAAATGACAGCACACTTCACAGCCAAAGCTGCCTTGCCCCAGCCGCATAGATCCTCGCCACTAAAGCCGCTCCGCCCCAGCCTCGTAGAAAAACCTATCAGCCCACGCCGCCGCAAACGGGCAACCTATCCAAACCCCTTCGGCTAACCTGGGCATCCCCGCAGCGTGCATATATAAACAAACTTCTAGCACGGTCAGGCACGCGGAGTTCCTGGACCTGCCTCCTTCAGGTCTGGGAACCCTGCCTGGGAGCGCTCTGTCATTAAAAGCTTGTTAGGTTGATATTCTTTTGGTGTCCTGATTGTCTTTACCTAACAAGAACAACTTCATTAATTCAACTGATGGACCAAGTAGCTATTTCAATTTTGAAAGCCTATTATCTTACACACATTTTGGAATAAGTTTTGATGCTGCAACTGGAGATCAGACAGTTTCTTTGGCTGAGTTTTAGAAGAAATATGACATAAAGCATTCAACTGAAAATATGCAAGCATCATGGGAGGAAGTAACAGCAAGTAATATGGATGCAGTATAGCAGAAACTTTCAGCACAATGTGCAAATAACACTGTAGGATTTGAACTGAACATATATGGGATTATAGAAGAAACAGCTGACTATGGGAATGTTGCTTGCCATTATTCAAGAGACTTTAGATCTGCTGCCAGAGGAGCTCAGTGAAGGAAAACTTGTTGACATTAAGGAGGAAAGTGGTTATAATGAAAAGGATGATGTCCCAGAGGAAGTGACCCTGGCAATAAACTTTACATTAAAGAAACTCAGAGATATTTCATGGTGTTGAAAACACAAAGGATAGAAGACTGGAAGCTGCTCCAAGCTTAAAAAGAAGATGACATTTCACTGATGCTTAGAAAGGATGTCCACTCTGAATTATGACTCACACAATGAAAACAAGGCAAGTACTGTTCAAAGTAATTTTGATAGGTTTTTTCACAAAAACTGACTTTTAATTCTTAATGCTCCTAATGTTTACAGTGATGGTACATTAAACACATGTTGGTTTCATTATTTTTCCATTTTTCCAATACATTGATAACCAAAAGTAACAGTATTTGATGCTTTGAAAGGGTTTAAAGATCCTTCATGAAAACTATCATAATTTTCCCCATTGATTAAAAAGATTATTTTGTACAGTTTCAGTGTGCATGGTTGTTTTCATAGTCCCCAAGACAATGTAAAGTGAGCACTTCCTGAAATAAAAAGGTAACATTTTTACTGGATCATGGGCTATGTTGAATTAATAATTTATACCCTGAAATTATTTTACACTTTTGTGTTACAAAGAAAACTATTAGGTGCAAAACACACATCCTTCAATTATCTCTGAAATTCAAAGGAGTCAAACTCAAAATATAACATTCCAACTGACTTTACTGATGGCTGTCCTGCTATAAATCACCTAAAGTATTTTATTACAGGATCCTGAGTACAGTTGCACCATATTACTCATATAATCACTGGTGTCCAAAAGACAGACCAAAATAAGTGAAATAAGTCTGACAGAGAAAGACAAAGATTGTATGCTTGCACTTGTATATGAAATTTAAAAATAAGCAAAAAAGTGAAAAAATAACCAAGCTCATAGATGCATGAACAAATTGGTGTTTACCAGAGGTGGGGTTAGGCAAGTGGGAAAAATGGGTGAAAGTGATCAAAAGGAACCAACTTTGAGTTATAAAATAAATAAGTCATGTGCTGTTGTTTAGTTGCTAAGTCATGTCTCTTTTGTGCCCCCATGGACTGTAACCTGCCAGGCTCCTCTGTCCATTGGATTCTCCAGGCAAGAATACTGGAGTGGGTTCCCATCCTCTCCTCTGAGAGATCTTCCGGACCCAGGGATTGAACCTGCACCTCCTATGGCTCCTGCATTGCAGGCAGATTCTTTACTGCTGAGCCACCAAGGATTTGTAACTATATATGGTGACAAATGTTAACTAGACTTATTGTAGGAACCATTATGCAGTATATACAAATAGCAAATCATCCTGTAGCACACCAAAATTGCATTATCATTTGTGCATAAAAAGGAAGAAACCTATCTTTTAAAGAAGTTTTTTCTCTTGTCTATAACAGTGCATATTGAAAGTAAAAACAAGCTACAAAGAAGTGTAGAATATTGAAAAAATGCTTTCCAGGGAATTCCCAGGTGGTCCAATGGTTAGGACTCCATGCTTTCACTGCAAGGGTATGGGTTCAATCCCTGATTAGGGAACCAAGATCTCACAAACAGCATGGCCAAAAAACTCAAACAAACAAAATACAAAGCAGTACTTCCCAGTCTTTTGCGTGCATATGGATCCCCAGGTGAGCTTGTTAAAATGCAGACTCAGATGTAATGATTTGGAATGGGGCCTAGATTCTGTGTAACAAACTCCTGGGTAATATAGAAGTTGCTGGTCCTGAGACCACACATTTTTAAAATCCTTTGCTAATATTTCAAGGATAACATGAAACACACACACAAAATATGTCAATGACAGCTAAAATCCATGTATACATATTACAAGAGTAGTGTTGGAAAAATTTTGCCTTCGACCCCATGTCAGTGCTAGTGACACTATTGGAGGCAGTAATGCTTAATGGTAAACAACAATACTGACTTAGTTTTCCGAAACAATTCTCTAAATCTAAAACTACATTGTTCTCGATGAGAAGATATTCCCCTTCTCAAGGTATCATTTGAGGTTATTATTAACCCTCAATTACTGAGCTAATGAGGAAGAGGGATTGTGACTATATTACACAGATAATGTATAATTTCACTTTAACTTCATGTATGACCATTAGAAACCATCAGATGCCATTAAATCTTTTATTTTGTAGGTGGTAATAAACATTAAAAAAATGACTTTGGGCTTCACTTTCTTAGTTCACTTTTAACTCAATAGAAGTAATGTTGGAAATGTGAAGAATGTTGACAGGCTTGCATAGTCGGTTAATAGTTGAGTGCACTTCATCTACTTATTAATCCTGTGTTCTCATCTGTAAAATTGGTTTATAATGCCTGCTGCATAGAGTATCAGGGACGATTCAAGGTATGCTACCTTGCTAGCATGGGGATGCCAAGGTGGTGCTACTGGTAAAGAACTTGCCTGCCAATGCAGGATACATAAGAGACTTGGGTTCAATCCCTGGGTTGGAAAGATACCGTGGAGGAGGGCACGACAACCCACTCTAGTATTTTTGCCTGGAGAATCCCATAGACAGATGAGCCTGGCAGGCTACAGTCCATAGGGTTGCAAATAGCTGGACACGACTGAAGCGACTCAGCATGTATGCACCTTGCTAGCACACTGATTTTGGACTTCTCAGCTTTCAGAACTTAGAGTAATAAGTGTCTGCTATTTTTACCACTTATGTATGGTTATTTTGTTATGGAAGTCTGAGCAGAATCATGCATTATTCCATCATTATATATAATGTATATATATATATATATATAATGTTGTACATAAGTATTTAACATTTTCTTTTATAACTCATGTACTAATCCTCACACAGATGAACATAAACATAAGCAAGAATCAATAAAGAAAATGTCTTTTTACTTATTATTGTTGATGACTATTATGATTTGTTGAAGGCTATCTAACATTGTCTGACAATAACATCTGAGATGTATTATTACTTCTCTTTTACAGATGAGAAAACTGCAGCTCTGAGATGTGATTTGACATGCCCAAGGTCAATTAGCTAATGAAAGGAGAACCCAGTGAGGGATTAAACATATTAAACATATTCAACCATTAAGGAGTGCATATTCTAGTTGGAAAGCATATTATATTTGAAAATTATATATATAATATCAAATATAAATTTGATATTATAATTGAAAAGTTAAATGATACAAAAGATAAATAAGAGACCAACATAAGAAATGGAAAAATATCACATTAGTGTTCTCTAAAAGCAGAAACATTACTTTGCTGACTAAGGTCCGTCTAATCAAGATTATGGTTTTTCCTGTGGTGTTTTGAAACACCAAAACAAAAATTAATTTTTTGAGCCTTTCTACCTTGATTGTAGCCATGAAATTAAAAGACACTTACTCCTTGGAAGAAAAGTTATGACCAACTTAGATAGTATATTCAAAAGCAGAGACATTTCTTTGCCGACTAAGGTCCGTCTAGTCAAGGCTATGGTTTTTCCTGTGGTCATGTATGGATGTGAGAGGTGGACTGTGAAGAAGGCTGAGCGCAGAAGAACTGATGCTTTTGAACTGTGGTGTTGGAGAAGACTCTTGAGATTCCCTTGGACTGCAAGGAGATCCAACCAGTCCATTCTGAAGGGATCAGCCCTGGGATTTCTTTGGAAGGAATGATGCTAAAGAAGAAACTCCAGTACTTTGGCTACCTCATGCGAAGAGTTGACTCACTGGAAAAGACTATGATGCTGGGAAGGATTGGGAGCAGGAGGAGAAGGGGACGACTGAGGATGAGATGGCTGGATGGCATCACTGACTCGATGGATGTGAGTCTGAGTGAACTCCAGGAGTTGGTGATGGACAGGGAGGCCTGGCGTGCTGCGATTCATGGGGTCGCAAACAGTCGGACACGACTGAATGACTGAACTAAATTGAACTGAACTGAACTTGTGTAAAGAGTTCCCTAAACTTATTTGTCCATGAAGCTTATTTTTATATCATACCTATTAAAATCTCAAGTAATGACTATTTTGAGGAATTAAGTTTAGAAAATGTTGGTTCATTTAGTAGGTATACTGAGCTTTGAATTTAGAGGAAGCTGCAGTGGTCTGGATGGGGAGAAGGAGAATAATTAAGTAGCAAAACAAGTAAACATATTTTTGAATCCAAATACCCCCAATCTGATTTGTCAATAACTCTTTATCTCATTAGATTTTATTTTTAAGAAGCATTTATTTAACATGTGAGTACTTCCCATTTAATTCTCACAACATTCTCATGAGGTAGGCATTATTATGATTTCCATTTTACTGAGGAGGAATCTAAGGCTATAAACCCACTAGTACATTGAAAAGCCAGATTTTGGACCCAAAAGGTCTGGCTCCAGAGCCAAAGCAGCCAACCATTATGCAAGCTTGTTTAAGGGAGCTTTGTTGTAAACCAGCATCACAATGGAATAGGGTTTGAGAAAACAATTATCTGATAGCTGTTTAAGAAGCTGAATCAAAATATAGGTTCTTAAACTTCAGCATGCATCTGTAACCCTGGAACATCTTGTTAACACAGATTGCTGGTCTGATGTTCAGAGTTTCTGATTCAATAGATCTGAGATTGTCTCTGAGAATTTGCACTTCTAAGAAGTTCCCAGTTGGAGTTGATGATGTTGGTCAGAGGATCACATATTGAGAATCACGTCTACACTAGACTATGGAAAGAATTGAATATTAGTGTGAAGGAATTTAGGTTTTATCAAATGAAGTGTGTGTGTGTATACATTTTAAGAAGTACACTGGGGATTCAATAAAAGGAAATCTCGTGTTTACTCTACTGCCCAGCTCCCAAGTTCTCCTCCCAAAGTCGCGTACATTTCTAGTTCCTTCTGTGTCTTTCTATGATTAGAGAATAGAGGGAAGCACAGTTTTTAGCATTCAGGTACACAGAATTCTTATTTTCTAGTCATAGCAGTCTAGTAAGTGGACTACTGGAATTTGCCATCTAGGGTATTAATGTTACATAAACGAAATATCTAGATCAAAGAATTAGAATTTTAGACATAGGTGGAAACTACAAATGAAGAAACTAAGCCACTGAGAATTTAAATAACTTGACCAAGTTCACATAGTTAAGTGGCGTAGCAAGGGATCACACCCGTGCTGTCGGACTCTAAAGCCAGTGCTCCTTGCATTATCCCTCAGCAGTCAGAGGCCCACAGGAAAGAAGTGATTTATCCAGCTTTGCATAGTTATTAAATTTTATGATTCCAGTCTTTCTCTTTGACCATAGGCTATGATGGAATGACTTTTTAAAATATCCATTCAAATTTTTGAGCTTTCATTGTTTTTATCCAAAACTATGAAGCTAACAGAGAGAAGGCTTAGTGTAGTTTCTCTTCCTATGAAAGATCCTTTGCCCTCAGAGCACTGGAGCTCTTAAATGACCAAATATTGCAAAATATGTGACTCAACTATCTCATATATTAAGAAGCATCATAGGTCAATTAACAGTTTAACTTAGATCTCATAACTTCTCTCAGCCTTTGTTTCTGCATCTGTTAATGGGGAGAAAATAATACACATTGAATAGTATTGATGGGGTCTTTAAATAAGAATACATGTAAAGCACCAAACATAGTACCTGGCACAATGTGAACACAAACAAAAAGGTGTTTATTGCTACTGTCATTGCACATTCAGTTCTTAGAATGGCTGGAACTCCTCGGCACAACTTAAGATCTGACAACAAAAATAACCAATTTTACAAGTCATTTGGCACAAAAGTCATGGAATCTATGTCAGCTGTGAAAGACAGCTGAATTCTTTCAGCAATTTTTACTAGTTCGACTATTAAAAATACCAAAGATAAGTTTAATCTATGAAACATTCTATATGCAGGATGAGAATATTTTTGCTCACTGCAGCTGATCTTAACATTTTGGTGAGCAGAGTTCTAGATAGAATGTCTCATAATAAAATAAGACTCTGAAACTCTGAAACTGAAACTCTAACCCTTTGGCTACCTGATGCAAAGGGGTGATGGCCACCTGAGGCTGACTCACTGGAAAAGACCCTGATTCTGGGAAAGACTGAAAGCAGGAGGAGAAGGGGATGACAGTAGATGAGATGACTGGATGGCATCACTGCCTTAATGGACATGAGTCTGAGCAAACTCCCAGAGACAGTGAAGGACAGGGAAGACTGGTGTGATGCGGTCCATAGGTTGCAGAGTCAGACACAACTGAGTGACCGAACAAAAATAACTATTCCACCACTTACAAAATACTTTTGCATGTGACCTGGGGTGACATTAAATAGTATTCTAATAAAATTTATCTCTAGCTGTGAGCTAAATCTCTGATCTATCAGTTCTGAATTCCCCTAAGGAAAGCAAAGCCACTGTATCGTTATTATTTTTACTTCATGAAGATTGTTTATCAAGGTGTACTATAAAAGTTTAGATTTGGCTTACATTTTGCACAAGTGCTCCATTGAAGTGAGACTGTAAGTGAGAAAATGGCTGTCATAATTTTACCAACCAAAAAATTTATTGTAGACCTGAAATCTTCAAAATTTTTCATTTTAGGACCATTTTACACTCTTAGCAATCATTGGTAACCCTAAAGTACTTTTGTTTATATGGTTTATATCTATTGGTATCTATCATATAATAAATTTAAAAAGGCATTTAAAAATAATTATTTATTATTCAGTCTTAAATAACAATAATAAATCCATGACGTGTTAATGTAGGTGATATATTTTTATAAAAGTATCTATATTTCCAAATCAAAAACATTTAGTGAGAAGAGTGACATTGCTTTATTTTTTTCAAGTCTCTCCAATGTTTAGATTAATAGAAGGTAACAGGATTCTCAAATCTGCTTTTGTATTCAATATGCTATTGTATATTATTCTGATTAAGTTTTATATATATATATATTCCAATCTCACACAGATATGTAGTTGGAAAAGGGAGGGAGGAGTATTTTCATGGTCTTTTGAATAATTGTGACTATTCTTTGATACTATACGAAAATTCAACAAGTGGTGGTTTTTTAGGGGATACAGTAATTGCAATATGGAATTTAAAATACATCAGTTAACTTTTCTTACTCTTCATACCAATATATTAACATCAACTAATCCTTTTGCACTTTGAATGAGTCTGTTTCTCATGTGTGATTTTGTAGCTCATGCATTGGTCATGGAAAATACTGCTTTACAGAATTAAACAGATTTTCCAAATGTAGATGCGTTTCACAGACAACCTCAATAAATCACATTCATTATCACACCAGTGATATCAGAAAAGCCTTTAAATGTATGGAAGCCATCAAACTTACAGTGGCAGATACAAATTTTTCAAAATTCCAACTTTTGCTTGATAGCTCACATTTCACTGTTGGCAACAAATACTGTCAGTTGTTGTCCTTGAAGTAACAAAGCTCACTTTGTTCATTTTTGAGAAAATGGCTGCCAAATACCCAAGTCTGACTAACCACAGTTTGTCAGTCATTCTTCCTTTTTAAAAAATAGGCTTTAATTTTATAGCCGTTTAAGGTTCACAGCAAAACTGAGCAGAAGGTAGAGATTTCGCATATGTTTCCTACTGCTTTTTAATTCTCCTTTTATTGCAATAAACTATAGTATTATAGTCCATTTCCTAACACTTCCCTTCATGGCTTTATATGAATATCAAAACATCAAATTGTAGACTTTAAATATATGCAGTTTATTGCACCTCAATCATGTCTAATAAAACTGTTTTTTTTTTTTTAAAAAGCTTTCTCCCCACCCCGAGTATACCCAAATCTGTTAAAATGTGGATTTACATAATTCTTCACATGAAATGTGGGACAAGATTCCTATAAAATGGCCTTACATAATTTTAGAATGAAGACAGCTTTTGGATTTCTCACTTTACACAAGTTGTAAACCAAATAATTCCAATGAAACATTGATAACAGCATACATACATTTCTTCAAGAACTGTAAATCAAACATTAATGACAATAAAATTAGATATAAATCACTTTCAGATAAATGGAATATATTTTTATCTTAAAAGGAAACAATGATCTTTTACCTTGAAGCTTTTATGGAAGCTAAAACATGTTTATTTCCTTAAGTCTAAAAATACATTAAGCTTCCATAAATATCAAGTTTTACTAACAGTGTAATGGTAACATATACATAATGCAGATTTTATAAAAATTGATTTGATTTTGTAAGACATTCAAGTGAAGTTAGAGCTGCTGCTCAGTCAAAAGCATCCAAATTAGCAGTATCTGGAAAATTACAGGCAATGATATAATTGAAGGTCTGGGTAATCACTCTGCTTGTGAAAGGGCAATGGTCAAGTATTTCTTATCATGTTATATAGTTGGGTGTCAATGTAATGTTCACATATAAAACTAAATTGATATACACAAATATATAAGTAAATGAAATGTGGTCTAAAATGAGTTTAAATATGAACAAAATTGTTAAGATCTCCAATGGAAAATGTGTTAAAGTAGAAAACTCAATATATTCTTTTGTCTGTGGCTTTAGAGAAGCAGACTGGTATGAAACTTTGGGACTTACTTTCCGATTGTATTGGGTAGCATCGTAAGTTGATTGTCATCTACTTTTAGAGTAGTTAGTTTTTCAACAACCCTAAAACAGAGAAGATGTATTAGTACACAAGAACAGATTACTGACAGAAAATACAATATATAAAATACAATATACATCACAATATAATTGTGATGAATGCTTGTCATGCTAATTGGTTGCACTCTGCTTTTATCAACCTACAAACATATTCGCGTGTCTAGTTCTGACCTTCCAGTTGCAAAAACTTCACTTACATCAGTGGGAGTTCAAGTACAATGATGGAGACAATAAAGAAAACGTAGGGTTCCAAAGAAACCTGAATTGGTGGTACTACTACCACATTTTCCTTTTCTGTTATATAGCAAACGGATGAGATGACATGTTTCAAGCCAGCTGTGATTCAATATTTAATTAACTCATAAGCACTCATAACTAACATTCCTGTTGTGATACAAACTGAAAACAAATCTGAATTAAACCTAATAATGAATGGGTGCTGAAGTACTGCAGTGTAGTGGCTATAATTTGGACTTGGAAAATAAAAACATATAACTTCATATTCTTTCAGTTACCATAAATCCTTGACTGGGATCAGTAGTAAACACAAAAACCCTCAGTTTTTAATATATCAAGTAGAACTGGCTAATAATTGACATTCTAACTATTCATATTTCACTAACTTATGCCCTTCATAAACTTCCTGCTTTATCTACTCCTATTCTCAGGGTATTAATGAGGAAAAACTGCATAGTAATAGAGGAACAGCTCCCTTTACCCAGCCATAACAGAACCCAGAGTATCAATATGGCCTAAACAGCCAAAATATAAGACAAAGCATTAACAGTGGCTGATTTGGGTTCTACATATGTTTTCCAGAAAAACTTGTTCTGACAGATATAGTAGGTTCCATGGTCAAATATGTTTGGGAAATGCTAAATTAAACAAAATCAACCAGATTTCTTTAATGAAAAATGTTAAGGAACTTTTAATATACTAATGTAGCAGGGTGACTCTAAAGTTGTTGTGGAACTGCTGTGTATGTGCAGAGTATCTTGTACAGTGGTGTTTCACAAACGTGCTCTGAGAAGCGCTGTTACAGCTCATACCTACCCACCTCAAGTATTTTCAGCATAGCTTAAAGGCAAAAAGTAAGTGACAAGAAGTCAGAAATAAAGCTGTTGCTGCATCTGAAGCTTCAGTATGCTCAATTACATAGTCTATCAAAGCACGCAGAATCTTTAGCGAAGAGAAATGTCATCACTATCCAACTGCTGTGAAAAATATCTAAAATATTTGAAGATTATTACATCAGCTTGTGCCCTTATGATACACAGCTGAAAACAGTCACCTGGGAAAGAGAACAATTCTCACTGGGGTAATTTATCTCTGAAATTTGAACACCCACTGCCTATTCATCTATGCTCAAAGGGTGACTGAATCACTTTAGCTTCTCTACTGTATATGTAAAAAACCATCAACCTTGGAAATATAAAAGAACTCTTGAGCTTGCTCATCAATTGTGAAAAGAAAACACAGGACCATGAATTACAACTAAATTCGTTATGAGCTGCAGTTGTGATCAAACTACTGTCCTTGCCCACAGGTGGAGCCAGAGGAGGGAAAACAGTTTGCACAACACTTGGCTGGGTTACGAGAAGTTGGGTTACAGTTCAGTTCAGTTCAGTCGCTCAGTCGTGTCCGACCCTTTGCGACCCCATGAATCGCAGCACGCCAGGCCTCCCTGTTAATTACCATCTCTTGGAGTTCACTCAGACTAACGTCCATCGAGTCCGTGATGCCATCCAGCCATCTCATCCTCTGTCGTCCCCTTCTCCTCCCTGCCCCCAATCCCTCCCAGCATCAGAGTCTTTTCCAATGAGTCAACTCTTCGCATGAGGTGGCCAAAGTACCGGAGTTTCTGCTTTAGCATCATTCCTTCCAAAGAAATCCCAGGGTTGATCTCCTTCAGAATGGACTGGTTGGATCTCCTTGCAGTCCAAGGGACTCTCAAAAGTCTTCTCCAACACCATAGTTCAAAAGCATCAATTCTTCGGCGTTCAGCCTTCTTCACAGTGCAACTCTCACATCCATACATGACCACAGGAAAAACCATAGCCTTGACTAGACGGACCTTAGTCGGCAAAGTAATGTCTCTGCTTTTGAATATACTATCTAAGTTGGTCATAACTTTTCCTCCAAGGAGTAAGCGTCTTCTAATTTCCTGGCTGCAATCACCATCTGCAGTGATTTTGAAGCCCAATTAAATAAAGTCTGACACTGTTTCCCTATTTCCCATTAAGTGATGGGACCAGATGCCATGATCTTCGTTTTCTGAATGTTGAGCTTTAAGCCAACTTTTTCACTCTCCTCCTTCAATTTCTTCAAGAGGCTTTTAAGCTCCTCTTCACTTTCTGCCATAAGGGTGGTGTCATCTGCATATCTAAAGTTATTGATATTTCCCCCAGCAATCTTGATTCCAGCTTGTGCTTCTTCCAGTCCAGCGTTTCTCATGATGTACTCTGCATATAAGTTAAATAAGCAGGGTGACAATATACAGCCTTGACGCACTCCTTTCCTATTTGGAACCAGTCTGTTGTTCCATGCCCAGTTCTAACTGTTGCTTCCTGACCTGCATACAGATTTCTCAAGAGGCAGGTTAGGTGTTCTGGTATTCCCATCCCTTTCAGAATTTTCTACAATTTATTGTGATCCACACAGTCAAAGGCTTTGGCATAGTCTGTAAAGCAGAAATAGATGTTTTTCTGGAACTCTCTTCCTTTTCCATGATCCAGCGGATGTTGGCAATTTGATCTCTGGTTCCTCTGCCTTTTCTAAAACCAGCTTGAACATCAGGGAGTTCATGGTTCATGTATTGCTGAAGCCTGGCTTGAAGAATTTTGAGCATTACTTTACTAGCATGTGAGATGAGTGCAATTGTGTGGTAGTTTGAGCATTCTTTGGCATTGCCTTTCTTAGGGATTGGAATGAAAACTGACCTTTCCCAGTCCTGTGGTCACTGCTGAGTTTTCCAAATGTGCTGGCATATTGAGTGCAGCACTTTCACAGGATCATCTTTCAGGATTTGAAACAGCTCCACTGGAATTCCATCACCTCCACTAGCTTTGCTCGTAGTGATGCTTTCTAAGGCCCACTTGACTTCACATTCCAAGATGTCTGGCTCTAGATGAGTGATCACATCATCATGATTATCTGGTTCATGAAGATCTTTTTGTACAGTTCTTCCGTGTATTCTTGCCACCTCTGCTTAATATCTTCTGCTTCTGTTAGGTCCAGACCATTTCTGTCCTTTATTGAGCCCATCTTTGCATGAAATGTTCCCTTGGTATCTCTAATTTTCTTGAAGAGATCTCTAGTCTTTCCCATTCTGTTCTTTTCCTCTATTTCTTTGCATTGATCGCTAAAGAAGGCTTTCTTATCTCTTCTTGCTATTCTTTGCAACTCTGCATTCAGATGCTTATATCTTTCCTTTTCTCCTTTGCTTTTTGCCTCACTTCTTTTCACAGCTAATTTTAAGGCCTCCCCAGACAGCCATTTTGCTTTTTGCATTTCTTTTCCATGGGGATGGTCTTGATCCCTATCTCCTGTACAATGTCAGGAACCTCATTCCATAGTTCATCAGGCACTCTGTCTATCAGATCTAGGCCCTTAAATCTATTTCTCACTTCCACTGTATAATCATAAGGAATTTGATTTAGGTCATACCTGAATGGCCTAGCGGTTTTCCCTACTTTCTTCAATTTAAGTCTGAATTTGGTAATAAGGAGTTCATGATCTGAGCCACAGTCAGCTCCTGGTCTTGTTTTTGTTGACAGTACAGAGCTTTTCCATCTTTGGCTGCATAGAATATAATCAGTCTAATTTCAGTGTTGACCATCTGGTGATGTCCATGTGTAGAGTCTTCTCTTGTGTTGTTGGAAAAGGGTGTTTGCTATGACCAGTGCATTTTCTTGGCAAAACTCTATTAGTCTTTGCCCTGCTTCATCCCGCATTCCAAGGCCAAATTTGCCTGTTACTCCAGGTGTTTCTTGACTTCCTACTTTAGCATTCCAGTCCCCTATAATGAAAAGGACATCTTTTTTGGGTCCTGTAAGTCTTCATAAAACCGTTCAACTTCAGCTTCTTCAGCATTACTGGTTGGGGCATAGACTTGCATAACTGTGATACTGAATGGTTTGCTTGGAGACGAACAGAGATCATTCTGTCATTTTTGAGATTGCATCCAAGTACTGCATTTTGGACTCTTTTGCTGACCATGATGGCTGCTCCATTTCTTCTAAGGGATTCCTGCCCGCAGTAGTAGATATAATGGTCATCTGAGTTAAATTCACCCATTCCAGTCCATTTTAGTTCGCTGATTCCTGGAATGTCGACGTTCACTCTTGCCGTCTCTTGTTTGACCACTTCCAGTTTGCCTTGATTCATGGACCTGACATTCCAGGTTCCTATGCAATATTGCTCTTTACAGCATCGGATCTTGCTTCTATCACCAGTCAGAGCTAAATTATGTTATTGCCTCAATACTTAAGGAGTACTTACCATATACTACCTATAATTCTTTGTATGGAGAAGAAAGTGATGAAGAAAATTAGATTCTTCTAATATAAATAGCTTTTTTATTCTCATTATGCTTTTGAAGATATGGAGTGGTTTTTGAGTAAGGAGAGTAAGAAATGTATTTTGACCAGATGGCTATCTTGACCAGACGATCATCTCTAGCATCTTCATCAGAGGATGCTCTTTTACACCATTATATTTCCTTACTTTCTATAACATAAATAGTACTTTCTAAACTTATCTGATCATAAGTTTCATCTAATATAATTAATAAGAATGCAGAACAGAGGGCTTATTACATACTTATGGGGTCAGAATTTTCACAGAAAGAGCCTAGAAATGTGGAAGTGTTTAATTAAGCTTAAGATAAGTCACACAGAGGAGTAAGCTGAAAAAAACTATTACAAAATATATAACTATATAAATAAAAACATCATTAAATCTACAAAGAAAGAAAAACTAATCCATTCTGTTAAAAATAGTATTCTCTATTAACCTAAAAGAATAGTGAAAATGGAAGCAACAAAAATTGGAGAAAAATTTTGGCTTGTGATTCAATTTTCAGAAGCATTAATACATTCCAGAATGTATGATAATCTAATTCAAGGAGTGTTAAAAACTATATTCCAAAATTAAGTAGTTTGATGATTCCTCTCCTATCTGTGTCCCCTTATAAATAATAAGAGTAAGCTAATTTATACAAAAGTTTATTCATTATTTAGACTCTTTCATTGTTACTCAGATAAAATTTATGACAAAAAGATTGTGTAGTTAATATATATTAACAGACAAATTTCTGCTCTTATGACTCTTGACAGCATGCAAAAGATGAGATGTCATTTTTAAATAAGAGAACTGTGTAGATATTTTACATATTTATCATGTTTTTCTTAAATTAGAGCAAGGTTACAATATAATTAAAGTGGAATAGAGCAACACTGTGGATAGAAAGTGTTATTTGTTCAGTCATATCTGACTCTTTAGGACCTTATGGACTGTATCCTGCCAGCCTTCTCTGGCCATGGGATTCTCTAGGCAAGAATACTGGAGTGGGTAGCTGTTCCCTTCACCAGGGGCTCTTGCCAACCCAGGGATCAAACCAGGCTCTCCTGCATTGCAGGCAGATTCTTTATCATCTGAGCCAGCATGGAAGCCCACGCTACTGGTGATTCTATAGTGACAAAAGAAGACATACACAGTCATTCAAGCACTTAAATCTAAGATAAATACTCCTTTTAATAACACTTTGAAACTTAGTAGATCTACAATTATTTAAAGTATGTCAGTTTAGTAAGATCATTTTAATAGGAGAGTATTTTGACAGCTAGAGTTACTATTTCAGTCTAAAATATTGGTAAAATAATTTTTCATATTGGATAATGATTATGCTAATTTATTAATATCAGGCTAACAGGATATTCCCTACATCTGCAAACAAACTATACTGCTAAAAATGAAAACAGTATATTTGACATAAACATTGATAACAAAATATTATGTTCTTACCTATAGAGTCAGGCAACTGTTGCAACATATTGGATGACAGTAAGAGGTCCTCCAGGGCTTCACATCCAGAGATGTCCATGTCAACAGTTTCTATTCTGTTTTTTGACATATCCAGGTATACCAACATCTTTAACTTCCCTATAGACTTGATGACATTGAGTAAACTCAGGGTTAGTGAGAAACTTTCAGGAAACATTTTAAAGTTGTAAAAACCACAACACTGTAAAATTCATTTCAAAAGCAAATGCAACAATAATAAGTATTGGTGAGAATGTGGAGAAATTGTAACCCTCATACATTTCTAGTAGGAATGTAAAATTATGCAGCCACTTCGGAAAACAGTTTGGCCATTCCTCAAAATGTTAAACAGAGTTTCCATATGACCCAGCAATCCCTAGGTACATGCTTAAGAATGAGACATTTGTCCACACAGAAACACAAATATTCAAAGCAGTGTTATTCACAACATTCAAAACGTGGAAACAACCCAAATGTCCATAAACTGATGAACAGATAAACAAAATGTGATTTATCTATAAGCTGGAATATTATTTGGCAATAAAAGCAATAAAGTACCAATGCATGCTACAAAATGAATGAACCTTGAAACAAATGCAGTGAAAGATGCCAGTCACAAGAGATCACCTGTTGTAAGATTTTACGTATATGAATTGTCCAGAATAGGTAAATCTATGGAATCAGAAAGTAGACTAGAGTTGCTAGAGGCTGGGAGGTCAGGGGGAAAGAAATAACTGCTAATGGCTTTCAGGGTTTCTGTCAGTGGTAATGGGAATGTTCTAAGATTAGATTGTGGTGATGTTTGTTCAATTATGTGAGTATTCTAAAAACCATCGAGCTGTATACTTCAAATGGGTGAATTTTATGATATGGGAATATATCTTGCAACATAGATATGTTAAAAGATAACAACAACAATCTCAAAGTTGCCAAAGACTTAAATGAATATAGAAAAAAAAGGAAGGATGGAAGAGAAAGTTGTCACCCAAACAACTTATGCTGACATAATGATGCTTACAATTTCAAATGCATGAGAAAGGAATTAAAACATGATTTGAACTTTACCCTACTAAGCAGAATCAATATTTTGTTCATTCAACAGTCCTTTTTGAGGATCTACTACATACCAGAGCTTGTATTATATACTGGAGAACAATGATGAATATCTTAGCTAAGTATGGGGGAGAGACTTGTCATGATATAGACAAAGTCTTTATCTTTAAGGTGCTCGTACAGTGAAGGAAACTGTCCAATAAACAAATAATTACAAAGCCCTATGATATATGCAATAAAAAAAGCCTGTAGAGAATGCCATAGACGCAGAAGGCCACAGATTGCCAGGAAGGCACTGCTTGCCCAGAAAAAGAGAATTTCTACCTGGAAGAGAGAATAGTGCAGAGAATAGCACAGTGTGTTTGAGGAAGAGTGGAAAATTCAAAGTTACTGAATATAGTGATGAAGTTAAGCATTAGAAGAAGTCACCTGTTAAAACGCCTTACCTTTCATGTGAGGGTTATTTGAATTCTATCTTATTGGCAAGGAGAGCTATTCAAGGCTTTTAAGATGGTGAATAACATTATTAGATATGCATTTTGAAATATTAATCTCGGGGAAATGTGAAGGGAAGATTCATGACTAGAGTTAGAGTAGAACTGAAAGGATCAGAAGGATCTGGAAGCTGTTCAGCTAACGAGATGAAAAGGACTTGAACTAAGGCAGCAGAAGTGAGGGTGAAGTGGGGATGGCTCAAGAAAAATTTAGAAGTGGAATGACTGGATTATTAACTGATTTTTGAGGACAGGGGTGGAATCAGATCATATGGTGGGCAAGGGATGAACAATGGTTATTTAGCTTGGACATGAATTATGGGACTTAGAGCAAGACGAAATTAATTTTCCTTTTGTTTAAGGGCATATTTTGCAAAGAAATGTCCCACACATATCGGTGTTCAATGATTCATCTGCTTGTTTGTCTCCCTATAACACTTTGCTATACTATCTACTTATTTGACAAGAGTATAAGCACATAAACACTATATCAACAAATCAATTGCGCAAGCACATGCTTGGCACGTGCTAAGTACCTTATACATATTACTTGTTGCAATACTTTATGTTCTTGTTGCTCAGAATGTGTTTTACACAGCAGCCGTATCAGCACCACCTGGGAGCTGGTCAGAAATGTGGAATCGAGATCCACTCCAGACCCACTGAATTGGAATCTGCACTTTAACCCACACTAAAGCTTAGAGGTTAGGTAATATCACACATTGGGTTCCCTGGGAAATGGAGACAAAGAGACATTTTTGAGAGAGATTCTTGGGATTAATACCAGTGAAAAGAAAGAAGGAAGGAAAGAAGAAGGACTGGGCAGGTGACGGTAGGCTGTGATGGTTCTGGGGAATTACTCAGCTGACTCTTCAAGGAGTACTGCAGTTGTCTTGAGTAGCAGTGAAGGGGCCAGAGCTTTATACTCTTGCACTGACTGATCGCTGAATTGGTGGTCTCCTGGCATACAGCTATAACCCTACATGAGAAAGTTCTCTTCAGCTGAAAAAAGTCCTGAAGAGGGTGGAGAGTTGCAAGCAGTATTCCCAGAGGTTGAGGGAATAGAATAAGCTCTTCATTCCAGGAGGATGACACATGGCAAGATCCACCACAAGTGACATTCCAACATTGCCCTGTTAATAAGGAGTGGAGCTAAAATTTCAAACTCAGTTTTATCAGATTATAGACTATAAAGCTGATTAATCAGATTAGCAGTTCCTGACTTCTAAATTGGTTATTAATCCAGCTCATGTCTCTAGCCCCGCTTCTTCCCTTGTAGGCAGAGAGTGTGAACACAGGAAGGGTAGGTGAATAGTTGCTAGGCTAGGAACTGGGGCTGAGTTTCTTCTCATGCCTAGAAATACGTCACTTGGAAAAATACTGTCACACTTCTTAGAGCTGTCCACTCCAAGAAACTATTATGCTAACTTAGCTCATCTCTTCTGATGAGCACACAAAGAATAATATATGTGTTTATGTTTGTTTGTATGTGTGTGTGTGTGAGAATTTCTTTTTTTTGTTCCTTTATCATGAGAAAATTTCTTTTCTCTTCGAAGCTTCCTGAATTGCTATCTCTAGCACAACTCAATATGTTTGTGTGAAGTTTCTAAACATCTTTTTTGGAAGCAAAATAACACTTCAATGTTTATTTTTGAGTCTTTCTAAACCCTCACTTTGAAGCACCTTATAAAGGCAATAATAGCCTGGAGTGATAAAGGCCTTTGTAGCCCAATGACTCAGAGTTCTTGAGGATATTAAATGTTACTCCAACATCCAGAAAGTGAGGGATCTACACATGAGCACAGGGCAACAAATTAAAAAGGAGAAGCCACTACAAGCAAACGGAGATATTGGAGTTTGCTGTTCAATTATATTTTTATTGACTGATATTAGAGTAATGGTTTTAAGGCACAGCTTTGTAGCAAACAAATTTTTGATCATTATTTATTTGCTTCTCTGATTTGTGAAAAGTAAAGTGGAAAAATGATAATCCAGGCTTCTAAAAGTATTTAAAAATATATTAGCTTAATGTATTATGGTATGTGAACTAAAAACAAAAGGAATGTGTTTTTTTCTCCTGTATCTTGTGACTAAATATTTAGAATTAATCCTTCTGTGAAACTGATAGTATGGGCTGAAGACTGCATTCAAGCTTAGACTTTCAAGGCCAAATATTTCTAGGTAATTGTCTAACAACTCTTTGCCAGCCTTAGGCATTCAAAAACCACACTTGTTTAAGGACAGGAGGTGTAGGAGTATCCCATAAATATTCCCATAAGGAGCGTCACAAAATATGGAATTCAAGTGTACTAAGTAAAGCAAGAAACCCACTGAAAGATGGCAGTATATAAGAAAAAAATACTTTGCAACAGACAAATTAGACAGCACTGTTTTACAGACAACTGAATCACTATCTTTACATTTAAATAATACATTGACTATGCAATTCATCAGGCTTCCCTCATAATTCAGATGGAAAATCATCTGCCTGCAATGCAGGAGATCCGGGTTCGACTTCTAGGTCAGGAAGATCCCCTGGAGAAGGAAATGCAAACCCATTCCAGTATGCTTGCATGGAGAATCCCATGGACAGAGGAGCCTGGCGGGCTAGGAGTCCACGGGATTGTAAGAGTTGGACACAACTTGGTGACTAAACCACCACCATGGAATTCATCTGCAAGGTTGGATTTTGGGAACAGAACAACTGTGAAAAGTAGAAAAGCCCAATTCTCATTCATACCTTCTACTGATTCCCATAGCAACAACATTTGGAGCATCAGAGTGAGCATGAGCCTCTGAAGCTGTTTTGAATCACAGGTCCACCATTTACTGACTGTGACCTTGGCCTAGTTACTTACTCTTTCTGTTTAAGTTTCTTCATCTATAACATGGGGTTGGTAATAAATTCTGCTTCACAAGGTTGCTCTGAGAATTTGGTGAGTCACTTGTAAAATATCTAGATAGTGTGTGAAAGTGAAGTCGCTCCGTCGTGTCTGACTCTTTGCAACCCCATGGACTGTAGCCTATCAGGCTCCTCCATCCGTGGGATTTTCCAGGCAAGAGTATTAGAGTGGATTGCCGTTTCCTTCTCTAGGAGATCTTCCCAACCCAGGGATCGAACCCAGGTCTCCCACATTGCAGGCAGACACTTTACTATCTGAGCCACTGATAAATGCTATGTAAGTAGTTATGAATAAATAAATACACTGCAGGTATAAACTTTTCCCACTAGACATGCATTCTGATTTCCACCAATGTGATGGACATGAGTTTGAGTAGGCTCCAGGAGTTGGTGATTGACAGGGAAGCCTGGTGTGCTGCAGTCCATGGGGACGCAAAGAGTGGGACAGGACCGAGCTCCTGAACTGAACTGAACTGAACTGATATACCCCTTGAATATGGCACATATCAGTCTCTGCTATGTGTAGTCAAATATAGATTTGTCTCTTCTGTTATATGCAAACTCCTCAAACAAATATGTTCAAGGTCATTGAATATATTATTTTTGTAACTCTCACATAAGCATGGTTTCTATTTCATAGAGGTATATTTGTATACTGTTTTTAATAAATCAATAAACAGAAAATATGCATGCTTTTCTGTTTTGTATCTGTGAGGATAGTAGAAATGTATTCTTTTGGTGAGAGAAGAAAGTATATTTTCCCTAATCTTTTGTCAGATTTTCTTCTTTATGTGATCCCATGCTTATTCAAAAGAGAATAGCTTCCTCTTCTTGCTTTTGCAATCATTTTAAGAAATGTTTAATGTCAATTCAAACAAAGAATCAAGTCTGGCTTTAGGAGCACACATTGAAATCTCAGTGGCTGAATAATTATTCCACAACCAACTGCCCTGGCTACTTAACCCCATGCAAGGAGTTTAGAGTGGTTTTCACTACTGAAAGCCTTCTAGTTGTTTTTTGTGTGTGTTGTTTAGTTGCCAACTCTTTTGTGACCTCATGGACTGTAGCTCACCAGGCTCCTCTGTCCATGGGATTTCCCAGGCAAGAATACTGGAACGGGTTGTCATTTTCTCCTCCAGGGGATCTTCCCGACCCAGGGACTGAACCCATATCTCTGGCATTGCAGGTAGATTCTTTACCATTGAACCACTTGAAAGCCCTGTGTATGTATGTACATGGTTATACTTGAGTGGACATGTCCTGAGTGGCAAGAAACAGTGTTATATGGAAAGCCATTCTTTCACTGGATGGAAAATGAATGGTCACACTCAGTGAGTTGATTAGTCCACCTATGATTCAGGAGATATTACTGAATTTTCTGTTAGAGAGATAATTTGACTCTAACTTCCTATTTTTAACAAGTTATGTTCTTTGTGTTTTTCAAAAATCAAATAGGTCTACCAGAAATCACCTGAACTGAGAGAGTTTTTATCTTGCGGAAGAGCTCAAACAATATGAGCAGAAACCATTATCTAATTACCTATAAGAAAAAAATTGATTTTGTAAAACTAAGGCTTGGTATTATGCATAGCATTTTTTTCATATAACAATATAAATTTGTTCAGATTTGAAAAACAGTAAGTACAGAAAGAGATGAAATGTACTTCTAAGAGTATAAGAAAAATCTTTCATATGTTACATACTCATTTTACTCACCTATAACACACGTAACACTCATACACTCAGTATTAAAAGACTAGTGAAAAACACTTGATGGAATATTATTATCAAATGTTTAACTTTTAAATGAAGACACTGAGGCTTAAGATGTAAGATTAACCATTATCAGTTACAATTAATATACAACGTAGATGCTAGATGACATGGCATAATAAAAACTTACATACCCCAGGTAACACTTGCAATGCATTATTATCCATCCACAATTCCCTTAAATTTTGTATTTGATCCAGAACTTCAGGCTGGGAAAGTAGGGAGAAAAGAGAGAGGAGAAGAAAACTAAATTAGTCTTTTCTGATCACAGTATAAGATGTAATTTATTGGATCTGAAACTTTTATTTGGGAATCCAGTGTTAATCCTCTTAAGAAATTCCAAGTTTAACAGATCTCTTCTAGCAAAACTGGTATTCCCTGAGGTAACCAAACTATAATTGATGTGGAAACCATTAGAACAAGAATAATAAAAATTAAAATCTATTACTCTCCCTTAACATGCAATAACTATTCTCTGCAGTATTTATCAATCTGTCTTCTTCACTAGAGTATAATTTTTTGAAGGGCAGAGTAATACTCAGTTTTTAATCCCTGGGTCCTCAGATCCTCATTGTTTGCCATGCTACTTGGTAAATAGTAGGTTTTTATCATAACACCATACACACAAACACCCTCTGCTCCATGATGTAATAATAGTATAGGAGCTTCTCAAGTCATACAATAATAAAGAATCTGCCTGCCAAGGCAAGAGACACCCTGAGTCAGGAAGAGGCCCTGGAGAAGGAAGTGGCAACCCACACCAGTATTCTTGCCTGGAAATTTCATGGACAGAGGAGCCTGATGGGCTATAGTCCATGGGGTTGCAAGGAGTTTGACACAAGTGAGTGAATGAACACGCACGCACGCACACACACACACACACACACACACACACACACACATAATAGTATAAGACCCACTCATTTCTTATCTTTTCATTTACTCAACAAAAAATTATTTGTTGAATAATGGGGAGGCCTACTATGCAAAACATACAATGCAGGATCCACAGTTATTCAAAGCTAGTCCCTGCCTCGAAGTAGCTGAGGAGCTAATTGGGGAAATAAATGTATATAAATAACAAAATCACAAGGCATCATATGGGAGAAAAGAATAATGTAGAGAAGTTCAAAGAAAAAAAGAGAATATGATCAAGAGGTAGCATACTGTGCATAATATGTACTTTAATTCCAAAATTAGAAGCTGTCTCAAAATTCTATCTCCTGGGAAGCAGACTATTCAGAGGGTAGGTTGCTATTGCTAACAGCATCATTTCTTGATTTATGATGACCTCTTCCTGATTTCTTTCCAGAAATTATCTCCCCTGCTCTCACTCTAAGGCCACCTGCTTCCCTTGAAGTTGATTGTTTTCTTTTCTTTCTTTCTTTTTTTTTTTTTTTTACCACTCCAGGGAATTGACAATGGCCCAAACTAATTACTGCATTATATTCACCTGCCCACAGGGTTTGGCTCAAGGATCCATTCAGAGCAGATAGAAGCAATGGTTCTCTGACTGGGTTTTGTCCTTGTTTAGTCGCTAAGCTGTATCCGACTCTCTTGCGATCCCATGGACTGTAGTCCACCAGGCTGCTCTGTCCATGAAATTCTCCAAGTAAGAATATTGGAGGGTTGCCATTTCCTTTTCCTGGGGATCTTCCTGACCCATGAATTGAACCCCTGTCTTCTGAATTGGAAGGGAGGATTCTTTACCACTGAGCCACCAGAGAAGACGTCTCTGACTAGGACTTGGGGAAAAGACTCTTGCTCTTGTCTGCTGGATTTGAAACTGGAAGGGTACAGTTCTGGGGGCTTCAGGCACAAGGTAAGAAGGAGAGCCTGTTTGAATTAAAAGATGGATCCTGATGGCATCATTTAAGCTTAGAATTAAGCCACAGCTTGTTGTTAGTCACTCAGTTTGTTCCGACTCTATGTGACTCCATGGATGACAGCCCGCCAAGCTCCTTTGTCCATGGTGTTCTCCAGGCAAGAATGCTGGAGAGGGTTGGCATTCCCTTCTCCAGGGGATTTTCCTGACCCAGGGATCAATCCCTGGTCTCCTGCATTGCAGGCAGATTCTTTACCATCTGAGCCATCACCTTAAGTCAGATTTTTTTTTTTGGTCTCCAACTAAAAAAATTATCACTGAAATAAGATACAACCATTGTTCATTAAAATTTGAGACCTAATGAGGAAAGCTAGTATATTTGATAGGATATTCAGTAGAAAAGAATGGAATGGTATCAATGTTACTCTAGACACTTCAGAGACTTCTGGACTAGTTTGGAGATAAGTTTCTGATGCCTTTAGCCTGCAATTGCAATGGAACATGGTGCTATTCCTGAGAGAAGTTTCATTTGTAACAAGGATCAAAATCTAAAGTTTCAACTTGGAAAATAGTTAGGACTACATGAGGAAGGTTGGGGGTGGATTTTTGTATAGGAAAATATTCCTATTATTGCTTAGCTCATGGGGAACAGGGAGTAAACTACTCTATTGGAAAACTCTGTCTTTGTATCAGTCATATGACATAATTTTTTCTAAGCTCAGGGATCATGCAGACTTTAGGGGAAGAGAAAAAGTTGCATACCTTAGTTCAACACAAGTTTATGGAATAAGACAGACGCTAGTGTATAAACTTGAAACAATGAGCATTATTCAGGAAGTCTAGCTGTGCTGTGGTAACAAATTAATCCTGAAATCTCAGTGGCTTAACAAACAGGATTACTTACTCTTACTTCATGTTCCCTGTGGGTTTCTGCCCCCACCAACCAGTCTTGTGTTACTACCAAACGGAGACTTTCAGAAGAGGCAAAGCAGGGAGTGAGAGTATGAAAAACTAGCCCCTGCCCTTACAGATCTCAGGCTGGAAGTGACACTTAATCACGTCTTCTTATAGCTCATTGTCTAGAACTGTTTATACAGCCTGGACCTAAGTTTAGGGAAGGCTGGGGAATGTGGGAGGAATTCAGGGAATATTGGGTAACTACTAAAAAGAGTCAGACACAACTTAGTGACTAAACAACAACTGCCCCTGCCACACAGTGACACCCTATGCAATAAAGAATGACAAGAATGAAGGTATAGGACTTTCATAATTTAGTGTCCCTTAATTTTATGTGTTTATTAAACAGCTTCTAAGTCCAGGTACTTCACTAGAGTCAAAATGTGTGCTATGATCTCTGCCTTCAAGGAATGAACCCACTCATAGTCTATTTCTTGAACAAACATAATAAAGACCAGTTACGTGACATTAGTGAAAGTGAAGTTGCTCAGTTGTGTCCGACTCTTTCCAACCCCGTGGACTGTAGCCTAACAGGCTTCTTTGTCCATGGGATTCTCTAGGCAAGAATACTGGAGTGGGTTACCATTTCCTTTTCCAGGGGATCTTCCCGACCCAGGGATCGAACCTGAGTCTCCCGCATCAGAGGCAGACGGTTAAACCTCTGAGCCACCAGGGAAGCCCTGGGAATACAAAGAAGGAGGGGTCTATAATGCTATAGTATCAAGGGAAACCAGACATGGATTCCTGAAGCTGAGATGAGAAGGAACTGGTCAGAAGAAAGGAGAGGGGAGGAAGCATATTTTAACCAGAATCAGAGTGGTGAGAAACAGCATGATTTATGCAGGGAAACCATAGGCAGTTTGCTTTACTGAATTGTCAAGTTTAATATGGAGTAACTAGCGTAAGCAGCAGAAAATGAGGCTAACAAAAGAGGGAAGAGGGTAGGGTCTGTCAAGGCCTCACGTTTTTTAAGGAGATAGGAATTTATCTTATGGGTCAAGGAGCATCACTAAAAGATTTCTAAGAGGAAGGTAATATTTTATCCTTATCACTCTGCATGCATGCTAAGTCACTTCAGTAGTGTCCGACTCTGTGTGACCCTATGCACAATAGCCCAACACACTCCTCTGTCCATGGATTCTCCAGGCAAGAATACTGGAGTGGGTTGCCATGCCCTCGTCCAGGGGATCTTCCTGACCCAGGGATCAAACCCATGAAGAAGAAGCCAGAAAAGTTTATTAGGACTGGTAATAAAGAAATAATCAGAAATGAAGAGAAGCTGGATTCAGGAGACCTTTAAAGATGCATGTCCCCCAGTCACACAGCATATGGTACTGACAACTATGGGGGTGCAGAATGTGGAAGTAGGAGTAGGTTATGAAAGGGATTGGATGCGTTTTTTTAAAAATTTATTTATTTTTAATTGGAAGGTAATTGCTTTATAATACTGTATTGGTTTCTGCCATACATCAACATAAATCGGTCACAGGTACACATATATGCCTTTCCTTTTGTATCTCCTTCCCACTTTCCCCTCTGGAACCTCCTTCCAATCTCTCACCCCTCTAGGTTGTCACAGAGCACTTAATTCAGTTTTGATCATGATTAGCTTGCTTTAGGTTCCTGTGAGATACAGATGGACACGTCCAGAAATCAGTTGGCTATTAAAATCTGAAGCTTACGGGATGAGTCTGAGCTAAGGATGTTCAACTTAGGTGTTTTGTGGAAATAGAACTCTTGTGGATGAGCTCCCTATGGGGAATGTGAAGAGAATCAGAGGTACAGGCGACTGAGGAAGGAACACTGTGGATACTAACACTTGAGAGTTGAAAACAGGAAGTGTCACTGGCAAAGCCCACTAACAATTTCCGAGAAATAAAAGTAGGATCTGGGTAATAGAACATTTTTTCCCTTTGAACTTCATCTTGTTACACTTCTCATAGGGTGCCACCCACAGAAGCCTTGCCCCAGGCACTTCAGAACAGAGTTTTCTAGTGTAAAATGGCTGTACCAGTTATGTTGAGCACCTCACCTTGGGGCATGTGCAGAGACTTTGCATCTGGCACTGTGAGATGGAGCCTAAAGCAGCACATCTGTGCCCTCTAGAGCAGGTGTGCTAGAGTGTGAGCTCCACCTCTTCATTTTCTTATCAAAGAATAAAACTTTCCTTTGCTCCTGAGCTGCACTCAGTCTTGTTCTATTGGCTGGAAGGACACCAGGCAGGAGGACCCTTGTTGGGGTCCATCTGGAAAGGGTCAGTAAAAGAAGGGCGAAATACAGAAGAAGGCAAGAAGAAATGGAGTCCAGGAGAGTAAGGGCTTATTAAAGTCCAATGAACAGAGTTGTATTAAAATACGGAAGTGAAGAAGAGTATCATACACTGGAGAGGTGTCCGGTAAAATAAAAGATGAAAATGGGAACTCAGTTTTGGAAGTAGTTACATACTGGTAAACTTAGTGATAGTAATTTCATGAGATAATTATATTACAGTGGGTTGAAGATAAATAATAGGCAAATAAATGGGGGCAGTAGAGATAGAATATTCTTGTAAAGTCTGGGTGAGATGAGAGGAGAGAAATTGAGGCGCGAGGAAGAAACTGAGGAAGCTGAGGCAAAAAGAAAGCTGACAGGAAGATACTAGATGAGAATGGTTCATACTGGAATTGTCTGAGGGGAATCAAAGAAGAAACTGAGGGGGATCCAAAGAGCTTTATCATTGATCACTGTTATTTTAACTTTTGGGGGAGCCAGGTGGGAGACTGACAATCTAAGAAAAACAGAATAATGGATTTCAGGTTTCCCTGAGGCCAGAAAGAATGTAGTAGGAGTGAAGGATTGAGAGAAGTAAAAGGATAAAAAATTAGAATGAGAGAGCAGAAGTTAGGAGGTCAAGACTGCTGAAATTGTTTCAGGCAATGACAAAATTCAAGCTGTAATCCTGGGTATTATGACACGTTGGTGTGTGTGGGCAAGCAAGAATGCTATGGAAACATAAGACCTTTCATGATCTCCAAGGATCTGGGTAACCTTTAGTGGAGTACATAGCTTGCTCCCTTGGCTGTGTCAGGTAAGGTGAAAGTGAAAGTGTTAGCTGCTCAGTCATGTCAGACTCTTTGCAACCCATGGACTGTAGCCTGCCAGGTTCCTCTGCCCATGGTATTTCCCAGGCAAGAATACTGGCATGGGTAGTCATTCCCTTCTCCTATAGGTTCTTCCAAACCTGGGGATGGAACCCAGATCTCCTGCATTGCAGGTGGACTCTTACCATCTGAGCCACCATCAAGTAAAGTGTCAGATAAAATTGACCAATAATACCTCTAAAATAGCTCGCATGCTGGGTTCTTCTGGGGACTCTAGGCATCTAACACAACTTGGAGAGGGATTACTGATGCTGACCTGTATTTCTACTTTATTTCAAAAGTTCCATTTAATTAACTTAATAACATAACAGGGTGACAGTAGTCCTACTTTACAGATGAATACTCTGAATATCATTTTCTGGGGAAAATAAGAATAGGTGGATAAGGGTTGTGTAACTGCAGCTGGGATCATAACTCAGGTCTCCTGGTTCCAAAGATGACATCATGTTACAGCTTAAAACGGAAATTCTGAAATAATGAAGAACACTGGTGATCACAAATGCCCAATAAAGGAAGTAAAATATATGCTGGATTTCTAAAAATAGATAATGTTTTCATTACTGGATGTTATAATAAAATGTGTCACAGAGGAAATCTCAACAACTTCCTAATAAAAGAAGAGACCAGATATATTTACCAGATCAATACATAACCTTGCTGAAACAACATAAAGATGCAATGATAGAATCAATAGACAATTTTGAAATGGATCTTGAACTAAACTAAATGGCTTTCACCCAACCTAACACATAAATTGCCTTTTATTCATACCATTTGATTTCATTCTCAAAGTCAATTGTTTCCATTAAAAAAGTGAATTAACTGAAGAATGGCATGGCATACTTCATGCTCATGAAGGTGTTGTGCACTGGACACTCACATAACTCCTTTAATGATTATAAATTAGTGTAGTATTTTAGGAAAACATTTTCAAATATATATCTCATGTTATGAAAATGTTCACATTGGTTTGGGGGAAGTTATTGTACTAAAATTATCTGAAACATAGAAAAAGCTTATTGCAGAAAAAATCTTATTATAGGATAATTAGTAATATTAAAAACTTAGTCACACTTTAAATAACAGCATAAGAAGAGTATACAACAATGAGAATGAATTATCTATATTTTTATGTAAGATATACCTTGCAAATAATATTGAATGAAAAAGCAAGTATGGAAAATTTGTATAACAACAAATCAGCATAGATTTTAAAGTGTTACATATTTATAAATACATATACATACAATAAAAATAGTAATATATAGAATAGATGCACACAAAATTAAAAATAGTAATTGTCCTGGAATTGGAGTAGGACTAGGAGGGAGACTTTTACTTGGGGTCTATTGATGTCGTTCAGTCACTCAGTCATGTCTGACTCTGTGATCCCATTGACTGCAGTATGTCAGGCTTCTCTGTCCTTCACTATTTTCCAAAGTTTACTCAAACTCATGTCCAGAGTCAGTGATGGACAGGGAGGCCTGGCAAGCTGCAGTCCATGAGGTCACAAAGAGTCGGACATGACTGAGAGACTGAACTGAACTAAACTGACCTGATGTCCACTGAGTCAGTGATGCCATCCAACAATCTCACCACTGTTGTCCCTTTTCCTCCTGCCCTCAATCTTTCCCAGCATCAAGGTATTTTCCAATGATTGGTTCTTGGCAAAAGAACCTTCAGGTGGCCAAAGTATTGGAGATTTAGCTTAAATGTCAGTCTTTCCAACGAATATTCAGGGTTTATTTCCTTTAGGATTGACTGGTTTGATCTCTTTACTGTCTGAAGGACTCTCAAGAGTCTTCTCTAGCACCACAATTCAAAAGCATCAATTCTTCAACATTCAGCCTTCTTTATGGTCCAACTGCTACATCCATGCATGAATACTGAAAAACCATGGCTTAGACTATATGGACCTTTGTTGGCAAAGTGATGTCTCTTTTTAACTCGCTGTTTAGATTGATCATAGTTTGTCTACCAAGGAGCAAGCATTTTTTCCGTTTTCCAAGGAGCAAGCATTTTGTGGCTGCAGCCACCATCCACAGTGATTTTGGAGCCCAAGAAAATGAAATCCTTCACTGTTTCCACTTTTCCCCCTATTTCCCATGAAGTAATAAGATCAGTTCAGTTCAGTTCAATTGCTCAATCATGTCCGACTCTACAATGCCATGGACTGCAGCATGCCAGGCCTCCCCTGTGCATCACCAACTCCTGGAGTTTCTTAAACTCATGTCCATTGAGTTGGTGATGCCATCCAACCACCTCATCCTCTGTCTTCCCTTTCTCCTCCTGCCTTCAATCTCTCTCAGCATCAGGGTCTTTTCCAATAAGTCAGTTCTTCACATCAGGTGGCCGAGTATTGGAGTTTCAGCTTCAGCATCAGTTTTTCCTTTAGGATGGACTACTTGGATCTCCTTGCAATCCAAGGGACTCTCAAGAGTCTTCTCCAGCACCACAGTTCAAAAACATCAATTCTTTGGCACTCAGCTTTCCCTATAGTTCAAGTCTCACATCCATACATGACTACTGGAAAAACCATAACCTTGACTAGATGAACCTTTGTGGGCAAAGTAATGTCTCTGCTTTTTAATATGCCATCTAGGTTGGTTATAACTTTCCTTCCAAGGAGTATCTTTTTAATTTCATGGATGCAGTCACCATCTGCTGTGATTTTGGAGTCCCAAAAAATAAAGTCTGCCACTGTTTCCCCATTTATTTGCCATGAAGTGATGAGACCAGATGCCATGATCTTAGTTTTCTGAATGTTGAGTTTTAAGGCAGCTTTTTCATTCTCCTCCTTCACCCTCATCAGGAGGTTCTTTAGTTCTTCTTTACTTTCTGCCATAAGAGGGGTGTCATCTGTATACTTGAGGTTTTGATATTTCTCCCATCAATCTTAATTCCAGCTTCTTGGTCTACATTGTTTTATCCCCCCCCCCCGAAATCTAACTCAGATACAAAAAATGGTTAATAATTGTTCTTTTCAGTTGGCAGTTATTTGGTATATTACTTTGAAATTTTTATATTTGCTTTCATTTTTTAAAGCACTAGAAAAAATATAATAAAATCATAATTATTTTTTTCATCATAGGCATTTTTTCTGTGTTTTCCAAGCGACTTAGCAGCAGCAGCAGCAGCATAGTATATTGTTATTCAGTTGCTAAGTCATGTCTATTTGCGATATAGGCATTAATTTAATAAAAATTAGAGAACATTTCAGTGTCTTGTGTTACATTTATACTTACCTACACCACTATAGTATTAAATAATCTTATTTTTATTAGTTGAAAAGATCTAAGAAAATGGTTACATCAGTTTTGACATAAATAGTACATACTGATTTCCATTACTACAACAAATTCCAAAACTCCTGTCATGTATATGCGGTTTACTCCGTTCTCTTTATTTGACTACAGATGTTACTTTTATTCCACTAATTTGGATAATAGAGTTTGATTTTATTTATTTATACCTTTATTAAATGTTTTCTTCCAATAAGGCTAAGAGAAATGTTCACTGAAAAATATAACATCTGACATTTATCTAATTTTGTCAAAATTAAACTAGGGAACTCTAAAACTTAAAAAAGAACTTTACATTTGAAATGTCTTAAAATTATTGAGATTATCTAGCAGATACTGTAGTAACAAAAATTGTTATTCTCAGAAATAATGCAGAACTGGAAGTCAACATGGAACCTGGTTCAAAATGCTGATAATACACAAGAAAGTGGTTTCTCAAATTAATACATGTAAAATATCCAATGCAAATTAAAAAATTATATTCTCTAACCAAAGTGACCCAATTATGACATTTCATTATCGATTATTACGTTCTTTCTAAATTTTGAGATCAATATTTCAAAGTATTATTTATTTACTTTTACTTTATCATTTTTGCTTGATAATGTTAGAGCTTGCAATTTGCCAAGGAAGCAGGGCTTCCCAGGCAGCTCAAGTATTAAAGAATCCACCTGCCAATGCAGAATCCCTGGAGTGGGAATATCCCTGAAGATGGAAATGGCAACCCACTCCCCGTATGGCAACCTGCTCCCTGGGCAGTCCGTGGGGTTGCAAAAGTTGGACACAACTGAGCACACATGCCCCTCCAAGGAAATATGACTGCATTTCAAGACACTTTCCCTCATTTTCCTTCATTTTTTAATTTCACAACACACTTAAGCTTTCCTGGTGGCTCAGATGGTGAAGAATCTGCCTGCAGTGTAGAAGATCCTGGTTCAATTCCTGGGTCAGGAAGATCCCCTCGAGAATGGAATGGCTACACACTCCAGTATTCTTGCCTGGAGAATCCCATGGATAGAGGAGCCTGGAGGGCTACAGTCCATGGGGTTGCAGAGTCAGACATAACTGAGCGACTAACACTTTCACTTTAGCTTATTACCAGCTCTATAGTTCTCACAACTGGGAAATCTTTTATTTATGAATTCTGTGATGTACTGTTGAAACTCCTTCTGATACACAAAACTGAATAACTAAAATTGTTCAGCTTTTGATGCTTGTTCATTCTCTCAATAGTTCTGTCGAATATGCCTTTAGACTGTTTAACTTCTTCAGTTAATTTCTTTGGAGATAAAAAGATTAGCTCCATATGGTTGAGCATATTTCCAGTTTATGTTAGTTTCACGTGTCTCAATTTTATTTCGGATGCCACTTCTACTAATACATTCATAAATTTTAAAGTTTTGGTTTCAGTGTAACTACTACAATTAGGTAACATGTAGAAAATTTTTTTATATTTTAGAAATTATTGGATGAATAAATAGGCATTCTTAACAATAATAATAAAAATGCATGGCTGAGAAAATAAGATTAATTTATAATTAATTAAAACATTTTAGCCATAAACTATTAAGAATATTATACCAAATATAGGAGTGTAATACATTCATTTAAATATTCAAATCAATATATTAATGGCATGCAGGAAGTAATCCATAGACGACATGATGCTGAGAGAGAGACAATCCATTAAATCACTGAATTAGTTTCCAAAATAATCTGAAATATTAGAAGATTCATTAATTCATTTGTTTATAAATACATTCACTCAAGAAATGTTATCTATGCCATGAAAAGAAGACCTTTTATAAAGGTCTCTGGGATTACAATACAGACTGTTACAGGACTGTTTCTCCATTTTCTTTGTCAATGTCTCGTTCCAAATGCAACGTATGTTGGTTGTTCCCCTCTAAGTTGCTAAACATTAAGTGTCTTTAACAAAGCAGAGTTTATTCAGAATATCTGGAAACCATTCCATAGGAGAAATGGTTAAAATGCCTCAAACTGTTGGACTGCAGATATAGTGTTAAAGATTCCCATGTTTGAGGATTATTATAAGGAAGAGGGGCTGAGTTTATTCTCTATCCCCAGATCAGAACTAGAATCCATGAGGAAAGTTGCAGGAAAGTGGATGTAAGTAAGCATTACACAGGAGTGATTTTTTCCAATTTGATCTGTCTAAAATGAAATAATCTAATTTCCTTTAGGAGATAGTGACTCTTCTCTCAAAGGAACGCTTAGCTCCCCGAGAAGATATAAATAAAAAGAACAAAACAATAACAACAACAAAAGCTCGTTTCTATTGATCACTTGGGACAGTAAGGCACTTTTAAAAATGTGTTTACATAGATTATTCTCCTTGAATCTCCACAGTTGTTATTGGACAGGTGGTACTATCATTGGACAGGCAATAAGCAGAATGATTAAGAGCATGGTTTCAGGAGCTAGACAGAGTCCAGATCCAGGCTTTGTCACCTACTTGCTTTCAAATATTTGCTCATGTTCTCTTCTGCAATAGTTAGAAAACAGTAGTACTCCCCCACATAGGGTGGTAAAATGAGGAATAGTTGTGATAAAACACTTCAAATACATTGAACAGTGCCTGGTTCTAAGTGTTAGGGCTCAATGCTCAGTTAGTGTTAGCTCTTATTCCTATTTACAGACAAGGAAATTTGGGTATAAAAAGGCAAATTACTGTGTCCAGAATTAAATGACTAATATACAGGGAAGGCAAGAGCATAATCTTGAAGTAAGATATGATAAATAAGGTTCAAAAGGAGATGAGTATTCCAGAGAAAAGGTATCGTTTTCAACTACTTGGCTTTAGAACGAAGGTGCCAAAGAAGATTAGATGCTTAAGACAGACTTGTTTGATAATTTAATTTAATAAATTAATGTAATAGTTTAAGTTAACAATTTTACTCAGAAAATGTTTATTAAGAGTCTATTACGAGCCCAGCACTGGAGAAAGAGTAGTAAACAAAACAACCATGTCCTCATGAAGATAACATTCTGATGTTTCATGCTTCCCAGGCTGGGTCCCACAAATGTTAACATCTGGGCATGGTAAACAATTCTGGTTTCATGACTTCCAATTTAATGCACTACCCATTACCTAGATTGCAAACCTTAATGACCTTGTCTAAGTCTAAATTTAAGAGTGAAAACTGAATAACACATGCATTCTTGTCTCATAATTCAAATTGATTTTCTTGCTTTCTTTCTCCAAAAGACTTCCTCCATTCTCTATTTGCAATGCAGACAGTAGGCCATTTCACTGTGTGCCCTTTGCAAGGCCCACATACCTTGACTGTATTGGACAAAATGACTCTCATCTGACCCTTGTTTACTTCTCAGGCTTTTCTTTCACAGTACCCTCAGTTAAAGTGAGCCTCAAGGAAAAGTCAACTCTTTGCTGTTCTCAAAGGTATCAAGCTTTGGTTTGCAATTGGTCTTTGCAAATGTCATTCTTTAAGCCTGTTCACCTGATCCCTGACTGGGTTAAGTCCTTCCTTCAACGTTGATAAGCCTACTGTAGCTCTTTGTAAATTACAGTGTGAACTCTTTGAAGCACGGAATTGAATTTTGTTCACCTTTGCATCTCCAATTCCTTTCATGGTAATCTGTGCAAGGTAGTACTCCAGAAAGGAGTATATCAAGGCTGTATATTATCACCCTGCTTATTTAACTTACATGTAGAGTACATCAAGCAAAATGCCAGGCTGAATCACAAGTAGGAATCAAGATTGCTGGGAGAAATATCAACAACCTTAGATATGCAGATGATACCACCCTAATGGCAGAAAGCAAAGAGGAACTAAAGAGCCTGTTGATGAAAGTGAAAGAGGACAGTGAAAAAGCTTGCTTAAAACTCAACATTCAAAAACTAAGATCATGACATCTGGTCCCATTACTTCATGGAAAATAGATGGGGAAAAATGGAAACAGTGGCAGATTTTATTTTCTTGGGCTCCAAAATCACTGTGGATAGTGACTGCAGCCATGAAATTAAAAGATGCTTGCTCCTTGGAAGAAAAGCTATGAGAAACCTAGACTGCATATTAAAATGCAGAGACATCACTTTGCCAGCAAAACCCCATAAATTCAAAGCTTTGGTTTTTTCAGCAGTCAGGTATGGATGTGAGAGTTGGACCATAAAGAAAGCTGAGTTCCAAAGAATTGATGCTTTTGAGCTGTGGTGTTGGAGAAGACTCTTAAGAGTCCCTTGGTCAGCAGGGAGATCAAACCAGTCAATCCTAAAGGAAATCAACCCTGAATATTCACTGGAAGGACTGATGCTGAAACTGAAACTCCAATACTTTGGTCACCTGATGCGAAGAGCCAACTCATTGGAAAAGACCCTGATGCTGGGAAAGATTGAAGGCAGAAGGAGAAGGGGACAACAGAGGATAAGGTGGTTGGATGGTATCACTGACTCAATGGACATGCATTTTAGCAACCCTGGGAGATGGTGGAGCACAGGAAAGCCTGGCGTGCCATAGTCCATGAGGTTGCTCAGTCGGACATGACTTAGTGACTGAACAACAACAACTTTCTATGCTTCTAGTTCAGTTATTCCAACACCCTAGAACTCCCTAACAGCAGTAATTGATAGATCACTGATATTCTAAATTTAACCATTATTTTGATGTTTCCTTATCATGCTGAGATTCATGATAAATGTTCCATCATTATAAACAGTTTCTTCTTGCAAACATCGTTTGGCAAATATGTCCTCTTTGTCCTCTTTCCTTTTGTCATGTTTAGCTAAATGAGCTTAATGTTCATTGTATCCAACTTTCTGCTTTATCTGCTACTGTACCAAGATTAGTTGGAGAAAATCACACTTTGTTTGATTAGCTTTACTTTAACTTCACGACAAGTACACAAAATGTGGACCACATACTGACAGATGACCCTATTTCTTTTCACTGAGAAGTTACTTTTCATCTCTCTGAAACTATTTCATAGTTCTTCAATCTAATATCCTTCTCATACCCCAGCTCATAATACCCTGTTGTTCTCTGAAACTAATGGACAAGCAAACATGTGATCTGAGGTGGGTTTATTCCAAAGGCAATGAAGCTCTTGTTTCAGGCCTCCCACACATGTAGTTAGAAAAATTTGCAGAGGAATATACTTTAAAAACAATTAGCTAAGATTCCTGTCATTTGATACATAGACTTTCCCTCCATCATACTTCCTAGGGTGTAACATGGCACAGTTAGGCTTGGGTTTAGTTGAAGTTAAGTTGGGGATACAGTTACTTTGGGTTTAGTGCAATATGTTTCTGTGTTCTGTAGTCATTTCTGGAGTTTTCTTTCACTAAGCACCTCTGGCTCTTCCAAATTTGTAACTTCCTTTGTCCATGTGAGCTCTGGATTATAAATCTCTTCCACTTTTTTTTTTGTCTTTGCAGGGATTGGCTCAAACCGTAAAGCATCTGCCTGCAATGCAGGAGACCTGGGTTCAAGCCCTGGGTCGGGAAGATCCTCTGGAGAAGGAAACGGCAACCCACTCCAGTATTCTTGCTTGGAAAATCTCATGGATGGAGCCTGGTAGGCTACAGTCCATGGTGTAGCAAAGAGTCAGATATGACTGAGCGACTTCACTTCAGGCCTAGAGGAATCTTTTTCCCCCTATACAACATGAATTTTTCTGTCTCTACCAGGCGACTTCCAGCAGCATACAAACATGCTTTTGTTTGTCTCATTGTTTAAAAAAATACCGTTTTCATTGCCTCCGTGGTCTCTTCCATCTATTTTCCATTTGTTTGCTTTTCTTCACAGAGACACTTTAGAAAAAATTTGGCTACTCTTTTACCTTTGCTTTCTTATCTCCCATTTACTCTTGAAACCACTGTGTATCTTACTGAAAATTGCTCTTGTGCCCATCATCATGAGCTGCATTTTAGGACTGGCGTCCCTAAATTACAGCTAAAAGTCAGAAAATAAAGGAAAAGTAGAAAATCAGGGAAGAAAAACAATATTAAATGTAGAAATGAAAAACTTGTATTAAAGGGAAAATTGATTAAAGAAAATTTATGTTGTAAGTATTTTCAAGATACATAAAAATCTGCAGTTGCCAATGAAGTTTAAAATTTCAGAATCAGTTCAGTTCAGTTCAGTTGCTCAGTCGTGTCCGACTCTTTGCGACCCCATGAATCGAAGCACGCCAGGTCTCCCTGTTCATCACCATCTCTTGGAGTTCACTCAGACTCACATCCATGGAGTCCGTGATGCCATCCAGCCATCTCATCCTCGGTCGTCCCCTTCTCCTCCTGCCCCCAATCCCTCCCAGCATAAGAGTCTTTTCCAATCAGTCAACTCTTTGCATGAGGTGGCCAAAGTACTGGAGTTTCAGCTTTAGCATCATTCCTTCCAAAGAAATCCCAGGGTTGATCTCCTTCAGAATGGACTGGTTGGATCTCTTTGCAGTCCAAGGGACTCTCAAGAGTCTTATCCAACACCACAGTTCAAAAGCATAGTTGGGTATATTTGAGTGTTCATTAATAGAAATTTTAATTATGGCAAACTATATAATTTCTATGTTATACCTATGTTCTCTCTTATTAATGTTTGAAATGCTGAAAATATGAATATATACTTTAGACACATTGGATTTTATAATTCATATATTCCTATGAGATAATCTATGAAAATATTTAAAATTGTTTTCTTTCTTCTGTATCAGATAAATATTTTCTTTCTAATATAATTGTTTCACTGAATGAAAAACAAATCTGAGTCACTATTTTTTATTTATCACTGTTAGTCAACTCCCCAAGGTGGATTAATTTATAAGCAATGAGAAAGAAATGTTTTTAATGAAACTGCTAAGATGTACATAAGAATTATGTAAAACATTAATCTTATTTTCTGTAGATACTGGGAAAATTCTTTATATATTGCTACTTGATGATAACATTATTGGATTTTACTTATTTAATACTGTGAAAGTTAGTTTATCTGGCAAACCAATACCTGAAATCTGTTTACACTGTTAGTTCCACGCTTGTCATTGTGAGCTTCTGGAGTGGGGCTTACATTTCTGAATTCCTAACACTCATCATGTGATTAGTCACTCAAGTCTTGTCTGACTCTCTGCTACTCCCTGGACTATAGCACTGCCCACTCCCCAACCCCCTGGGCTCCTCCATCCGTGGATTCTCCAGGTAAGGATACTGGAATGGGCTGCCATTTCTTGCTCCAAAGACTTATCATAGCAGTATGCTTGTTACATAAATATCAACAATGACCCTTGAAGGTCATAAAAGTTGTACTCCAAAACTGATGTACCTTCTGAATCATAAAAGTCCACTTCTAGTCAGAGTAATTTAGATGTAATTAAGAATTTAAATTCTTTAAAAATCAGTAATCAGTATTTGGTATACAATATAATTAGTTTTCTATTAAACTTTACAAAGCCCAATAACTTGAACAGAAAATAATGGAGAAATTATGTCACTGGTCTGATAAACAGTAAGAAATGCAACAAATAAGAAACTGGATTGTCAAGTATGCATGCCTATCTTTTCTGCCCCAAAGCCAGTAAGTGATAAGGCAGATCATTATTTTTACATTACTTGAAATGAGAACCTATAATAAAAACTCTAAATTCTTTCATGTGAAGATCCTTTTGTTAAGTGTTTCATAGCCAGAGTAGCTCATTAGAGGTAGGCAAGAAGAGTCAAGAAAATACCCATTCATAGTTGGGTTCCAAAGTTATCCTGATTTCAAGTTGTAGCAACTATGAAATGCTAAAAGTGAGTTATCACCATTATATCCTTACCACTTAGGTCTCTGCTTAATAAATATTTGTTAAATTAGGGTACTCTTTCTACCCCCTTCTGATGCCTATGTCAGAAGCTTTCTCTGTCTCCTTTATACTTTAATAAAACTTTGTTACACAAAAGCTCTGAGCTATCCAGCCTTGTCTCTGGCCCCGGATTGAATTCTTCTCCTCCGGGGGCCAAGAATCCTGGCGTCGTGGTTCAACAACAACCTTTCATCTTGGGGGCTCGTCCGGGATCCTTCAGGACAAGGTAAGGATGCTTGGAGCTCTAGTTCTTTGTTCTCTTAGAGAACACGTTTTTCTGCTGTGCTTTACTAACTGTGGTGTGCTTGTGTGAATGAATGTCATGCCCTGCGCGAAGCAAGTGAGGAGCCCTGCTCTGCGGTTCCATGGTGATCTCATGTGGCTTATGGCAAAAAACTCTGTTGTTTCTACCAACCTGCTAAGGCCAAGAGGCACGCAATGTCTCCTTTGGGAACAGACCAGAAATGGGCAAAGCGTGTGGACCGAACTCTCCTTTCTCGGTCAAACTTTTCGGTCTCTTTGACCATTTCATAACTCCTTGGGAATTCGAAGTACTAACCTAATCTATTGGATCATACACTTTCATGGAGTAAAGACAGTCTCTTTAACAGGTGGTGCTGGGAAAACTGGTCAACCACTTGTAAAAGAATGAAACTAGATCTCTTTCTAACACCATACACAAAAATAAACTCAAAATGGATTAAAGATCTAAATGTAAGACCAGAAACTATAAAACTCCTAGAGGAAAACATAGGCAAAACACTCTCCGACATAAATCACAGCAGGATCCTCTATGATCCACCTCCCAATATACTGGAAATAAAAGCAAAAATAAACAAATGGGATCTAATTAAAATTAAAAGCTTCTGCACAACAAAGGAAACTATAAGCAAGGGGAAAAGACAGCCTTCTGAATGGGAGAAAACAATAGCAAATGAAACAACTGACAAACAACTAATCTCAAAGATATACAAGCAACTTATGCAGCTCAACTCCAGAAAAATAAACGAACCAATCAAAAAATGGGCCAAAGAACTAAATAGGCATTTCTCCAAAGAAGACATACGGATGGCTAACAAACACATGAAAAGATGCTCAGCATCACTTATTATCAGAGAAATGCAAATCAAGACCACAATGAGGTATCATTTCACACCAGTCAGAATGGCTGCGATCCAAAAGTCTACAAGCAATAAATGCTGGAGAGGATGTGGAGAAAAGGGAACCCTCTTACATTGCTGGTGGGAATGCAAACTAGTCCAGCCACTATGGAAAACAGTGTGGAGATTCCTTAAAAAATTGCAAATAGAACTGCCTTATGATCCAGCAATCCCACTGCTGGGCATACACACCGAGGAAACCAGAATTGAAAGAGACACATGTACCCCAATGTTCATTGCAGCACTGTTTATAATAGCCAGGACATGGAAACAACCTAGATGTCCATCAGCAGATGAATGGATAAGAAAGCTGTGGTACATATACACAATGGAGTACTACTCAGCCCTTAAAAAGAATAAATTCGACTCAGTTCTAATGAGATGGATGAAATTGGAGCCGATTATACAGAGTGAAGTAAGCCAGAAAGAAAAACACCAATACAGTATACTGACACTTATATATGGAATTTAGAAGGATAGTAATGAAGACCCTCTATGTGAGACAACAAAAGAGACTCAGAGGTATAGAACGGACTTTTGGACTCTGAGGGAGAGGGAGAGGGAGAGGGTGGGATGATTTGGGAGAATGGCATTGAAACATGTATACTATCTTGTAAGAATGAAGCGCCAGTCTATGTTCAATACAGGATGCAGGACGCATGGGGCTGGTGCACGGGATGATTCAGGGAGAGGATGTGGGATGGGAGGTGGGAGGGGGCTTTGGCATTGGGAGATCGTGGACACCTGTGGCTGATTTATGTCAATGTATGGCAAAACAAATACAGTATTGTAATTTAAAAAATAAAAAAAAATTTGTTAAATTAAAAAGAAAAAAAACTGTTACCTATCAGTAGAAGTGAGAGAGTCAATTCCTAGGCAGGTTGATAAGAAGTCTGGGGGTCCCCAAGGAGAAAGAGGTCTTGGTTCTCAAGAAGGAGGAAAGGACAAACTTTTTTTTCCTTCTCTATATTCTTTAGTCTTAGTCACATAAAACTTTTTTTTTCTTTAAGCCCACTGACGATTACACAACAGAAAACTTGTTTTTTAAGCTCTGTATTAGCTCAAAATTCTCCAAGCCAGGCTTCAGCAATACGTGAACCATGAACTTCCTGATGTTCAAGCTGGTTTTAGAAAAGGCAGAGGAACCAGAGATCAAATTGCCAACATCTGCTGGATCATGGAAAAAGCAAAAGAATTCCAGAAAAACATCTATTTCTGTTTTATTGACTATGCCAAAGCCTTTGACTGTGTGGATCACAAACTGTGGGAAATTCTGAAAGAGATGGGAATACCAGACCACCTGACCTGCCTCTTGAGAAATCTGTATGCAGGTCAGGAAACAACAGTTAGAACTGGACATGGAACAACAGACTGGTTCCAAATAGGAAAAGGAGTACGTCAAGACTGTATATTGTCACCCTGCTTATTTAACTTATATGCAGAGTACATCATGAGAAACGCTGGACTGGAAGAAGCACAAGCTGGAATCAAGATTGCTGGGAGAAATATCAATCACCTCAGATATGCAGATGACACCACCCTTATGGCAGAAAGTGAAGACGAACTAAAGAGCCTCTTGATGAAAGAGGAGAGTGAAAAAGTTGTCTGAAATCTCAACATTCAGAAAACGAAGATCATGGCATTCGGTCTCATCATTTCATGGAAAATAGATGGGGAAACAGTGTAAACAGTGTCAGACTTTATTTTTTGGGGCTCCAAAATCACTGCAGATGATGACTGCAGCCATGAAATTAAAAGACGCTTACTCCTTGGAAGTAAAGTTATGACCAACCTAGATAGTAGAGACATTACTTTGCCGACTAAGGTCCATTTAGTCAAGGCTATGGTTTTTCCAGTAGTCATGTATGAATGTGAGAGTTGGACTGTGAAGAAGGCTGAGTGCTGAAGAATTGATGCTTTTGAACTGCAGTGTTGGAAAAGACTTTTGAGAGTCCCTTGGACTGCAAGGAGATTCAACCAGTCCATTCTGAATGAGATCAGCCCTGGGATTTCTTTGGAAGGAATGATGCTAAAGCTGAAACTCCAGTACTTTGGCCACCTCATGCGAAGAACTGACTCATTGGAAAAGACTTTGATGCTGGGAGGGACTGGGGGCAGGAGAAGAAAGGGATGACAGAGAATGAGAGGGCTGGATGGCATCACTGACTCGATGAACATGAATCTGAGTGAACTCCGGGAGTTGGTGATGGACAGGGAGGTCTGGCGTGCTGCGATTCATGGGGTTGTAAAGAGTCGGGCATGACGGAGTGACTGAACTGAACTGAACAACAGTGCTTCCTTCTTGAGGACAGTTTCTCCTTCCTGAAAACCTTCTGGCTAATCTTGTTATCTTAAAATGTAAATTATGGGAGTGAGTCTAGTAAAATCTTTACAACCTTGAGACATTCTTTTGATGTATTGTAATAACTTAATTTAAAAGTATATAACTCCCTTGCTAACACTAGCAAGGGGTCACTCTCTGTCCCCCTTCTGATATCTATGTCAGAAGCTTTCTCTATCCGTTTTCTTATTTTAATAAGACTCTGCAACAGAAAAGCTCTTGAGTGATCAAGCCTGGTCCCTGGTTCCAAAATTCTATCTTGTTCGGAGATATTGAATCTGACATCTTTTGCTGTAAGCTATGTAGTGAAGTAAAGTAGGATAAGTGTTGCCATTTCTCGAATGGGTAAACTAAAGTGCCACAAGGTTAAATCTATTTATTTGTAAATTTTCTAACTGGCCACTTCTGAAAATATAACAAGTACTTTCTGAGCACTACCCTCATTTCCAGCTCTCTGTTATGGGATTTAGGTGCGTGTGCACACAGTAGAGGGAAAACTCCAGAGGATCCTAATATGATTTTAACATTTCATTGTTTCCATATTTGCTTTAAGACACTTTAAAAGTGTTGGTTTTATTTTTCTCTGCACAAATTCTATCATGTGAACTATACTAATAAATTATATATATATTTAATAGTTTCATAAAATAATTGAATGTGCCATCACTAAGGTGCATCAATCTGTTCTACATCAGTACACCCAAATTATCCTTATGGTTCTGTGTTGATTCCTTTATTAACCCCCATTTGAGGGCTAATTGCTGCTATATACATAATTTAGTTAAATTATAATATTTATTGGGGCAATCTACAAGGATCAAAGTTACGCAATTTGAAATTACATGCTCAATTGTTTTGCTTGTCACTATAAAAATTTTGGTATGTTTTACCAGACAAATTTTTCTATTACAAAGGAGCAATGAATTTTGAGGGTATAACTCAAATCAATTTATATTATACCAACTTTAAGCAAGAAACTTTCTTATCTATATAATCTAGCCTGGTACTGCTGCTAAGTCACTTCAGTCATGTCCGACTCTGTGCGACCCCAGAGACGGCAGCCCACCAGGCTCCCCTGTCCCTGGGGTTTTCCAAGCAAGAACACTGGAATGGGCTGCCATTTCCTTCTCCAACGTATGAAGGTGAAAAGTGAAAGTGAAGTCGCTCAGTCGCGTCTGACTCTTGGCGACCCCATGGACTGCAGCCTACCAGGCTCCTCTGTCAATGGGATTTTCCATGCAAGATTACTGGAGTGGGGTGCCGTTGCCTTCTCCGTAATCTAGCCTAGTATTTGTAATTCTATAACTCCCTGAGTTGTCCTCACATACTTACAGCTTACTTACCCAGCTTTCTACCCTCCTTTGTGACTCCGTCTCAGTCTATGTTGCAGGCACTCCTCATGCTCCATTCTACTCCCTCCTTCTGTCCAAAGTGCCTTTCCTTCTTTTCTTTGCCTGGCTGATTTCCAGTCATCCCTTAGATTTCAGCTCAAGGTCGCTCCTTGAGAAAAGCGTTTGTACGGCCAAACTCCATTAGGTGATCCTCAACACTTGTCATGGCTGGAATTTTACACTTCTGAGTACACTAGATTAATATTTGCTTTCCTCGTTACATTATCAACTTCACCAGGGAGGAAGCATCTCTTTTTTCACTCTATTTTGGATACTGGGAGTCTGACATAGTGCTCAATAAATGTATTCATCTACCACGTTTTATTAACCACTTAACGTACTTCAACCATTGTGCTTAGTGTGGGGGATATGACAGAGAATAAAACAAAGCCGTAGAGCTACACTCATTCATCCAAGAGTTATTGCATAAAAGGATGAATAATGACTTGTTGATACTAATTATTCCATATCAACCTTTCTTCCATGTAAGAATGAATCTTTGTTTCATGCACATGCTTTGCCATTAACATTTTGTGCACAGTGCTTTGCAAGTAGTAGATTGCTAATAACCATTTGCCAGCTTGATGAGTAAACTAATGTCCCACTGGATTAATTATGATGTATAGGTTAATGCTGGCTATTGTCACAGGAACAAAGGACTATATTTTAACTGCAAATTCATTATCCTTTTCATAACAAGTTATTCTCTTCATGTGTGAACATATTTTTGATAATTTAATAATAACCTATCACTATTGTGGTTTTTTAATATTCTAATTCATATTAGGAAGTCAATAAGGAATATTGCTAAGATGTAAATTCTGACAAACATTATGTGAAAAAAGTTTCCCAGGCTTCAACTTGTAACATATGCTCCGGTCTATTTTTTTCTGTTTCATATGGAGTTGTGAACAGATGCTTGGGCAGGTTAATTCTGTACTAAATCTTTTACTTCTACATGTGCATGGAGGTGGATGCTTGCCAAGTCAGCACTGTAGCTCCTTGTCGGTCATTAATCACATCAAAACCACTTATTTTTGCTATTATTAAATTAAAATGAAAATGAGAGTTCTGCTAACAAAGGCTTATTTTATATGGTGAGGAGGCAGCCTCATCTCTCATTCCTCTGCCACGAGAACCTTTGCTCTTGTTACACTAATCTAATAATCAACCCTCAGCATGCATGCACTTCCTCATCTCTATCTATTCTTGTGATCATATCAATTTCTTGGCCAGGTTGCTCTCTCCCCTCCCCATTCATTCAAAACTAACTCATTCTTCATGGTCCAGCAAATGCTATGCCTTAGGAAAAGCTTTTAAAAATTATAGCGGTTATCAGTCAACCCATGAACATACATCAATTCCACAGTTTTTGAGATTCTATGTTCATATAAACCAGCCATATACTTAGGGGAAAAGCAAAGATTATGTAGTTATATGTCTTTCCCCTATGATGCTACAGTTTAAGAGAGAAAAAAAGTCAGCATTCATCCAAAAATACTTATTAACTGGTCACCATTTCAAAATTTATGGTGGATAAGAATCATCTGGAGAGCTTGATACAGTGTAGATTCTTGGGCTCCACATGAAACCCACTCAATCAGAATTTCTAAAAGGGTGACCCAAAAGTAAAAATGTTGATGGTAATTTAAGCATACTTCTCTAATATACAATTCTTGGACAGATGAATGCACAGATTCTCTGCCCCTAAGGAGCTCACAATCTAGTTAGGGCAAGTGGTTAATCGTAATGCAAATCAAATATTATGTAATTATTACATTAAAAATAGAACAGGCTTGTGAGATAGTTTTAGTGACCCTAGGGGGTGGAAAGAATCAATAATACTGGGTACACTAAAACTACAAATTAGCCTCATTGGGTTCTGAGGGATTAAAATCCTTTTGAAGACAATATTCACTAAGCAGCGGAGGAGGCAGAAGGAAGGGTGGTGTTCTGGAGCATGCATCTACATGGATAGGGACAACTAAGACATAAGAAAGTAATGAGTGCAGTGGAGATCTCCTTAGAGAGGGATTTATAGGTGGGAAAGATTTTTTTGCTAGTAACATCAGGAAATTTTTTAGGAGGTGCTGCACTGGAACTGGGCCTTGAGGAAGAGTAAGATTTACAAACTATAATATACACATGAGCATGAAGGAAAAGCAAGATATGCCAGAAGGAAAAATCAGTACAAGCAAGGACACAGAAGCAGAAAAGCAAGCCACATGCAGGGAAAAAGCAAGCAGTTTAATTTAGCTTGGAAAGGGTATAAGAAGGTTAATTTTCTTCTGGTTGTAGATTTAGGGAAATACTTTAGGAAGGTAAATTAGACTAGATCTTAGGGGACTTTGAGTATTAGACTTCAGAGTAGCATTTGTTCCTTGGATGACTTATTTGACATTTAATATATATTGTGTGTGCAAGCTAAGTCACTTCAGTCATATCCAACTCTTTGTGATCCTTTGCATTGTAGCTCAACAGGCTCCTCTGTCCATGGGATTCTCTAGGCAAGAATACTGGTTCAGTTCAGTTCAGTCACTCAGTCATGTCCGACTCTTTGTGACCTTGTGGATTGCAGCACGCCAGGCTTCCCTGGCCATCACCAACTCCTGGAGTTCACTCAGACTCATGTCCATCGAGTCAGTAATAACATCCAACCATCTCATCCTCTATTGTCCCTTTCTCCTCTTGCCTTCAATCTTTCCTAGCATCAGGGTCTTTTCCAGTGAATGAGTTCTTCACATCAGGTGGCCAAAGTATTGGAGTTTCAGCTTCAGTATGTCCTTCTGGTGAATATTCAGGACTGATTTCCTTTGATTGATTGGTTGGGTCTCCTTGCAGTCCAAGGGACTCTCAAGAATGGAGTGGGTTGCCATGCCCTCCTCCAGGGGATCTTCCCAACCCAGGGATAGGACTCATATTTCTTATGTCTCCTGCATTTGCATGCAGTTTCTTTAACCACTATTGCTACCTGGAAAGCCCATAATAAATATTGCTGCTGCTAAGTTGCTTCAGTCGTGTCTGACTCTGTGCGACCCCATAGATGGCAGCCCACCAGGCTCCCCCCGTCACTGGGATTCTCCAGGCAAGAACACTGGAGTGGGTTGCCATTTCCTTCTCCAGTGCATGAAAGTGAAAAGTGAAAGTGAAATTGTTCACTTGTGTCCAACTCTTTGTGACCCCATGGACTGCAGCCTACCAGGCTCCTCTGTCCATGGGAGTTTCCAGGCAAGAATACTGGAGTGGGTTGCCATTGCCTTCTCTGATAATACATATTAGGGCCTCCCCAATGCCTCAATGATAAATAATCAGCATTCCAGTGCCGGAGACACAGGTCTGAATCCTGGGTTGGGAAAATCCCCTGGAGTAAGAAAAGCTAACCCACACCAGTATTCTTGCCTGAAAAATAGGCAAGAACAGAAGAGCCTGGCAGGCTACAGTCCATTGGGTCACAAAGAGTTGGCACGACTAAGCAAGCAAGTATATATATAAATTATATATATATATATATACATATACATATGTGTGTATATATATATATTCCATTTTATAACTTGTCTGCCCAATAAACCTATTTTTTCCTTGAAATCTGGGGCATGTTTCACACTTTTTTGAAATCCCTCAAAATGTATGACAATGATACCACACTCAAAATATTTCTGTTGGTTGATTAAGAGATTGGTTTTGTTCTCAGAAGGAAAGATTTCATAATGTATAGGAGGGCCATATACCACTGACAAAACTTCACTCTGTTGGCTCCAAGTTAAGCATATGAGAAAATTTTCACCATTGACAATCACAGAGGTCAGGCCATGAATATGTGGAGGTATTTAAAAATGAAATCTTAGCCCATTGGGAACTGTATTACACATACATACTTCTTTTCCTTTTTCTGCACAGTAACTAATAATATTTTCTTAAATTTGTATTTCTGTCTTATTAACATAAATAAAAATGTACACTTGGAATGGAAATATATAGGAATGACTACTCTGTAAAACAGCAGTTTGAATATTTAAAATGTAATGATTGATTATTGTAGTTTTATTTGGGTTACAAATTTAAGCAAGAAACCTTTTGTATTGCTTTGTTTCATTTTTTTTTTTTTATAGAGTTAAAGAACTCACCCTCAGATTCCTTATGGATTGAAGAAGGGTCATGAGATGAAGAAAAATCATGATTGCTAATTCACCCCCATAACAAATATATGCCTAAGACTTTGAATAAATACATCAAGACAAAAATAAATATTTATTGAAAATCTATTTCATGTTTGAAAATACTCTAGGTTCTGGCATATGCCTTGTAAAACTTAAATTCTAATAATATCTAGTAGTTGGTTCAATTGTTCCAATAACAACAATGGCAATAGTAATAATAATTAATTATATTGTACAATATTTTAAAGTTTATGAAACATTTACATATTTGTTGTGTTATTTTTTTCACAACTGTCTTTCTTTTGGATTTTTCAAACAGTTTTATTTTTATCCATTTCCATAAGGTCTACTATGTCAATGATTCTCAAATCTCTATTGCTAACTCAGACACACTTACTAAATTCTAGATCTATATTTCTAAGTATTTTTTAGGCACCTCTACCTAATTCAAACTCAGTGTGCTCAGAACTTCCATCTTTTCCTACTCAACTTCCTCCACTCCCTATTTCCCTCTTATTTCAATTAACACCAACATTACCCACCAAATCACCCCAATTACAACTACACACAACAGATCTGATTCTTCATTTTATCTACCTCCCCCTATCCATCAGTTCTTTATTTACTGCATCCATGAACTTTTTCTCCATGTTTTCTGTCTCCCTCTCAGTTCTGGCTATTTAACTTGTTTACTAAACTATTTTAGTAATCTTTCACTTATCACAGTTTTTAACTTGTTCTTATTTGATGTCCTGGTTCCTATCACAATTTCTGAAACATAGTAGGTTACAAATTAAAAAAAATGTTGATAGTGATTAATTCATCCCTCAGATCAAGGGTGAAATTTAAAATGTAGACTTGAACATAATTCCTACTTAAAAACTTCCAGGCTGTCATTCATGAGATAAATACCAAATTCTTAGCATGAGAATTCAGAGTCTAAAGCTTTAATTTCAGTTCATTTCTCTAATCTTGCCATCTTTTATCCTACAAAAGTATCTGTATGCCAATTATATCTAACCACTTAAAACCCTCCAAGCCTCTTCTGTTTCATCCATCCATAACTTCCATGAGCTGTTTTCTCTCCCCTACTTTGCCAACTAAGGTCTGTCTAGTCAAGGCTATGGTTTTTCCTGTGGTCATGTATGGATGTGAGAGTTGGACTGTGAAGAAGGCTGAGCGCCGAAGAATTGATGCTTTTGAACTGTGGTCTTGGAGAAGACTCTTGAGAGGTCCTTGGACTGCAAGGAGATCCAACCAGTCCATTCTGAAGGAGATCAGCCCTGGGATTTCTTTGGAAGGAATGATGCTAAAGCTGAAACTTCAATTCTTTGGCCACCTCATGCAAAGAGTTGACTCATTGGAAAAGACTCTGATGCTGGGAGGGATTGGGGGCAGGAAGAGAAGGGGACGACCGAGGATGAGATGGCTGGATTGCATCACTGACTCGACGGATGTGAGTCTGAGTGAACTCCAGGAGCTGGTGATGGACAGGGAGGCCTGGCATGCTGCGATTCATGGGGTCGCAGAGAGTCAGACGTGACTGAGTGACTGAACTGAACTGAACTGAATTTACCTTTCAAGTCTTTCTTTACCTTGAACCTCTCTGTCTTTCCCTCTGAAAGTCACTCTTCAGTTCTATTTTATTTTCTATCTATTTAAGCATTTACCTTTTGTCTTTAATTGTGGTGCTATCATTTGCATTTTTCTTATTAGGCTTGAATTTCTAAAAGGCTAAATTTATGTTTTATTCATCTTTGTATTCTCAGTCCTTGCAGAGTACCGGCATAAATAGTATAAACATAACGTGAATGAATAAACAGCAAGTGGATTCAAATGTCAAAATGGGTTTATCTCTCATTTTCTTCCCAAGTTCCACAAAAGAAAAAAAAAGAGAAAAAAAGTGCTGCTGCTTATAAATAGGAAATGGTAAAAATAAGCCAGAAACTTAGAAAATTCTGTGGAGGATACAAAATAGACTGAATTATATAAAAAAATTCAATGCCAATCACCTGTGACTTAATACAATCCAAAAAGTGTCCCTTTGGGAAGTCAGAATTGCTTGGTTTCTCTAACGAGTTCCAAAAGTTTGTGCGAATTAGTTCTGGTTATGAGAGGAAAAACTTGCAGCATCTATTAAAATGAAATATGTATAGCTAGTGATCCAGCATTTCTGCCTCTAAGAAACCATTCTTTGCAATTATTTGCATTTATATGTGAATGGTTGGTCACTGCATCATTAAAATAGCAAAACATTGAAAATAACATACATGTCCATCAATAGATTAGATTAAATACATAATGTTCACCCACTATAGGAAACCACATATAACTTTTAGAAAATAATAAATGATGTACAATACTTGTGATACATTCTTAAGTGAAAAATATGCATATGCATGTGAATATTTGTAAATGTATTAAAAAAAGTCAGATGACAGACATTAAATTGCACCTCCTTCTAGGGAGTGGGACTGGATTCTGCTAAGGGGGATTTTTCTCTTTTTCCTTTTTAACTTCTATATTATAATCACTTTTATAACTTGCTGGGAGTATAAATTGATAACAGCTACTATGGAAAACAGTATGGAGTTTCTTTAAAAAAATTAAAAATAGAATTATCGTATGACCCAGCAATCCCATTCCTGGGTATATACCCAGAGAAAACCATAATTCAAAAAGATACATGCACTCCAATGTTCACAGTAGCACTATTTGCAATATCCAGTACATGGAAGCCACACAAATGTCCATCAATAGAAAATTGATAAAGAAGATGTGGTATACACACACACACACACACAATGGAATATTACTCAGCCATAGAAAATGAAAAACTGGGTCATTTATAGACACATGGATGGACCTAGAGTACAGTGAAGTAAGACAGAAAGAGAAAAACAAATATCCTATATTAATGCATATATGTGGAATCTAGAAAAATGATATAGACAACCCTATTTGCAAAATAGAGATACAAATGTATGGCGACCAGAGGGGAAAGGGAGGAATGGGAGATTGGAAATGACACATATACACTACTGATACCATGTATGGAATAGACAACCGATGAGAACATACTGTATAGCACAGGGAGCTCTACTTAATGGACTGTGGTGACCTGAGTGGGAAGGAAATCCAAAAGGAGGAGGATATAAGTTTATATATACATACACATACACACATATATACAGGTATATATATATATCTGGCTGATTCATTTTTCTGTATGGTATAAACTAACAACTATGCTTCAATAAAAATTAATTTTAGCAAGAGCAATATAAGCAGTTTAACAATTCAAACAAAGAAAATTTTCAGACATGGAATAGGAGGGGCTAAGAGCAAAATAGGCCATAGTAGTCCATAAGGAACAATCAAAGGACTTCTAGGATAGTAAGGGTTGGTACTTAGAGTTATTTCACTATCTGCTTATTTCAATATCTAGTTATTTCACTGTCTGCCCATTAAAGATTGGTTCTAATATGATGGGCAGGGTCAGATAGAGAAGACAGTATTCTAGCTAACTTCAGGTTGGCACAGTAAAAGGAGCAATGAAGTTTCACTATGGTTTATCCTCATTAGTAATTCTTCCTCAACATCTTGCTAGCAAGTACAGCTTTCAGTTCAGTTCAATTCAGTTCAGTCGCTCAGTTGTGTCTGACTCTTTGCTACCCCATGAATCACAGCACACCAGGCCTCCTTGTCCATCACCAATTCCTGGAGTCCACTCAGACTCACATCCATCGAGTCAGTGATGCCATCCAGCCATCTCATCCTCTGTCGTCCTCTTCTCCTCCTGCTCCCAATGCCTCCCAGCATCAGAGTCTTTTCCAATGAGTCAACTCTTCACATGAGGTGGCCAAAATACTGGAGTTTCAGCTTTAGCATCATTCCTTCCAAAGAAATCCCAAGGCTGATCTCCTTCAGAATGGACTGGTTGGATCTCCTTGCAGTCCAAGGGACTCTCAAGAGTCTTCTCCAAGACGACAGTTCAAAAGCATCAGTTCTGCGGCGCTCAGCCTTCTTCACAGTCCAACTCTCACATCCATACATGACTACTGGAAAAACCATAGCCTTGGCTAGATGGACCTTAGTCGGCAAAGTAATGTCTCTGCTGTTGAATATGCTATCTAGGTTGGTCATAAGGAATTCCCTAACCATGGCTAGAAGAGATGGTGGTTGAGAGAACTCAACTAGACTGCCTCACAACAGGTAGCTGACCACAGCATTGATTATCCAGGCATGGACTGAACATATGTCACCTAAATGAGGTCCCTTTGCTGCCATCCACAATTCTTGAAGGCTCCAAATGATGCCTACCTGCTCGCTCACTCATCAGAGTCAATACATAGTATTTTGCTTACGGGGAGTGAAGTAGGAAAAGGGAAACAGAATAGCATGAGATAGAATTATTTTATAGTTGGAGTGGTTCTGCTGCTGCTGCTGCTAAGTTGCTTCAGTTGTGTCTGACTCTGTGCGGCCCCATAGACGGCAGCCCACCAGGCTCCCCCCATCCCTGGGATTCTCCAGGGAAGAACACTGGAGTGGGTTGCCATTTCTGTCTCCAATGCATGAAAGTGAAAAGTGAAAGGGAAGTCACTCAGTCATGTCAGGGCCATGCTTATCTTTGGAGTTGATAAGTCTGGCACTGACTCTTGCTGAGATAAGGGCAGTGGGCTAATTAATAATTTATACTGAACTAAATAAAGTTTGAAATTCCCCTAGTAGAACTCATGGCTAATTTGTTTATTGGGACTTATATCTGGCATCATAGGATGAATAGCCTAGCTTGGCTATGTGTACAGAAAGGCATGAAAGATCCCACTAGAGACTTCTAGGGAGGCCTTTTAAAAATAAGATTTATCATATAAATCTTGGTAGTTTTATCCAGAGATGCAGGATGTCCTGTGTGAACAATAAGGACTTTGGGAAGCTGTACTTGGAAGGCTCTTGGGTCCCTGATGTTTGCCTGCATTCTATTTTTACTGTTCTACTGTATAATTTGCCTTTATTGAAAATCTTATATGAGAAAGCTCTGTGGAGTCTTGCAAATACTTTCAATTATCTGTGTTGTAATTTTTGTAAGAATCATGAATAAAATATAGCTGTATTAGTTTTTTAGTGCTGCATAACAAAATTACTGAAAACCCAGTAGCTTAAAGTTACAATATTTTGGTTACCTGATGTGAAGAGCTGATTCATTGGAAAATATTGATGCTGGGAAAGATTGAAGGCAAGAGGAGAAGGGGGCAACAGAGGATAAGATGGTTGGATGGCTTCACTGACTCAATGGACAAGAGTTTGAGTAAACTCTGGGAAATAGTGAAAGACAGGGAAGCCTGACATGCTGCATTACACGGTTGCAGAGTCAGACATGACTGAACAACAACGGCAGCAGCTTAAATCGATATTCACATATTACTTCACAGTGTTGTATATCAGATATCAAGGCATGATGTAGCGGGGTTCTCTGCTTAGGCTCTCAAAAGGCTAAAAGGGTGGTATTATCATCTGGAGTTTGGCATCCTCTTGCAAACTCATGCAGATGTGGCAGGATTCAATTCTTGGAGTTGTATGAGGGAAGCCCCTGTTTTCTTGCTTGCTGTCAGCTACTTTCTTGTTGGGGTCACTCTCAGGTCTAAAGAATCCCATATTCCTTGAATATGGCTCCTTCCAAGAGCCCTCTTACACTTTCAATCTGTTTAATTAAGAAGAGTCCATTCCCTTTTAGGGATAATCCAATTAGGTCAGATTCACCCAAGATAATCTCTTTATTTAAGGTCATCTGATTTGGGACTTTAATTACATCTGCAAAATCCCAGTAGCATTGATATCAGTGTTTGATTGAATAATTGAGAGAAGAAGTCTGTATTCCAGAGGGTGTGGATCTTGGGGGCCATCTTAGAATTCTGCCTTTCTCAACAGACCCCAATTGCTAATTTAGCCTGGTAATACAGACCAGAGAATCATGTTCTGTGGAGCCACAGGAAGGAGAAGAAGATTGTTGGATGTGGGAGCCCTTCTTCATTTTACCAGGGCAATCCCATTTTTAATTATTATTCACAATTGTCATCTGTAAATTTGATGAAGGTGAAAAAGGAGAGTGAAAAAGCTGGCTTAAAACTCAACATTTGAAAAACTAAGATCATGGCATCTGGTTCCATCACTTCATGGGAAATAGAAGGGGGAAAAATGGAAACAGTGACCAACTTTATTTTCTTGGGCTCCCAAATCACTGTGGATGGTGACTGCAGCCATGAAATTAAAAGATGCTTGCTCCTAGGAAGAAAAGCTATGACAAACCTAGATAGCATATTAAAAAGCAGAGATAATATTTTGCTGACAAAGATCTGTCTAGTCAATGCTATGGTTTTTCCACCAGTCATGTACTGATGTGAGAGTTGGACCATAAGATGGTTGAACACAGCAGAATTGATGCTTTTGAACTGTGACATTGAAGAAGATTCTTGACAGTCCCTCGGACTGCAAAGAGCTCAAGTCACTCAATCCTAAAGGGAATCAACCTAAATATTCACTGGATTGATGCTGAAGCTGAAGCTCCAATACTGTGGCCACCTGATTGATACAAAGAGCTGACCCATTGGAAAAGACCCTGATACTGGGAACGATTGAAGGCACAAGGAGAGGGAATGACACAGAATGAGATGGCTGGTTGGCATCACCAACTCAATGGACATGAGTTTGAGCAAACTGGCAGATGGTGAAGGACAGGGAAGCCTGGCATGCTGTAGCCCATGGGGTCCAAAGAGTCAGACATGACTGAACAACTGAACAACAACAATAGTCTGTAGAAATAGCTATTGTATTTTGTTTATACTTTTTCTTTTGGTAATCACATCTAGCCTCATAGTTTTAAAATGTACATATATACTGGTATTTCTTAAAGTTATTGATCTGCCCTGAACTTCTACCTAGACGCAGAGTAAATATCTTTCTTGATATCTTCACTTGGAAATATAAGGCATATCAAACTTAAGATTTCCAGAATAAAACTATTTCCCTCTAAAATTACATCTCCTATCCCCAGAATGTCTAGCTGGCTGACTGGTGAACATCTTCTCTTATACAAAGCTAGTTTATACAATGGGAAAGGTAGGTGTTTTTAAATGTGCAGACACCAAAACAAAGTGTCATAGAACATTAAGAAACAGGGAAATATGGCTTGAAGAAAGGAACAAAATAAATCTCAAAAAACCAACACTAAAGAATTCAAAATAAATGTCATAAAAATGTTCAAATAACTTGAAAAAATGACACATGACAAATGAGTAAAATTTTTTTAAAGCAGAATCAGATTTAAAAAATAGCAGAAATTTTTGAGCTGAAAAATATAGTAGCTAAACTGCAAAATTCACTGGGCATGTTTAACAACAGACTTGATCAAGCAGAAGAAATGATGAGACATTTGAAACTACATAATCAGAAGAAAAAAGGAAAAAGAATGAAAAGAGAGTGAAGAAAGCCTAAGGAGCTTATGGAATACTGTAAAATGTATCAAAATATGCACTATTAAAATGTTAGAATAAGAAGAGAGAGACAAAGGCAGAAAGTTTATTTAAAGAAATAACAGCTGATCATAAAAAGTCTACAAAAAAACAAATGCTGGAGAGAGTGTGGAGAAAGGAAACCCCCTACACGGTGGGTGGAAATATAATTTGGTACAGCCTCTATGGAGAACAATATGGAAGTTCCTTAAGAAACTAAAAATAGAGCTAGTGCACAATCCAGCAATCCTACTATTGGGAATATATCCAGACAAAACTATAATTCGAAAATACATATGCACCTCTATGTTCATAGAAGCACTGTTCACAACAGCCAAACCATGGAAACAATCTAAATGTCCATTGATAGATGAATGGATAAACAAGATGTGGTACATATATACAGTGGAATACTACTTAGCCATAAAAAGAATGGAACGATGTCATTTGCAGCAACACAGATGCAGCTAGAGATTATCATACCAAGTGAAGTAAGTCATAAAGAGAAAGGCAAATACCATATGATATCACTTATATGTGCAATCTAAAGTATAGCACAAATGAACCTATCTACAAAACAGAAGCAGGCTCACAGAGAACAAACTTGTGGTTGTCAAGGGCAGGGGGACAGGAATGAACTGGGAGTTTGGGGTTGGTAGATGCAAACTATTACCTTTAGAAAGGATAAAAGCAAGGTACTTATGTATAGCACATGGAAGTATACATAATATCCTGTGATAAACCAGAAGAATAAATTTGACTCAGTTCTAATGAGATGGATGAAATTGGAACCGATTATACAGAGTGAAGTAAGCCAGAAAGAAAAACACCAATACAGTATACTGACACATATATATGGAATTTAGAAGACAGTAATGATGACCCTATATGTGAGACAACAAAGAGACACAGAGGTATAGAGCGGACTTTTGGACTCTGAGGGAGAGGGAAAGGGTGGGATGGTTTGGGAGAATGGCAATGAAACATGTATATTTTCCTGTAAGAAACGAAGCGCCAATCTATGTTCAATGTAGGATGCAGGATGCATGGGGCTGATGCACAGGATGATTCAAGTAGAGGATGTGGGGTGGGAGGTGGGAGGGGGCTTCGGCATTGGGAGATTGTGTTCACCTATGGCTGATTCGTGTCAATGTGTGGCAAAACAAATACAGTATTGTAATTAAAAAAATTAATAAATTTAATTAAAAAAAAAGAATATTAAAAAGAATGTATGTGTGTGTATAATTGAGTCACTTTGCTCTATAGCAGAAATTGGCACAACACTATAAATCAACGATGCTTCAATAAAAATCATATTAAATAAAAAACAAAGCAAAAAAAAAATGGCTGAAAACTTCCCAAATCTGGGGAAGGAAGTGGACATTCAAAAGTTGAAGAAGGCTATAGTTAAAGATACTGTACTGAATATTTAAAAATTTAAGAGGTTAAGTCTTACGTTATGCACTTTCTTTTTTTTTTACCACAATCAAACAAAACTCTTAAGTATTCTACTCAGAAGTAGAAATGTCATCTTTAGTTGCTTAGTCTCATATCTTAAACTCATACTTAACTACTCTCCCTTTCACTCCTGACATCCCATCTGTCAGGAGATGGGATGCCGGAGAGACTGCCTTTAAACTTAATGAAGTTGAAACTTTCAGAATTCTTACATTCATGAACTCCTTTCCAGATCCTGGGAGGCAGCCTGGCAAAGCGTTCATATGGCCATATGTTTTCACACAACTTGCACAGATCATTTTTTAGATTAAAAAATATTTCACATATCATACACTTTACCCTTTTAGAATGCAAAATGAAATGATTTTTAGAATATTTAAAAAGTTGTGCAACTACCGTAACTATATAATTCTAGATCACTTTCATCATCCTCCCTTCCAAAAAAAACTTCATTCAGTCTTTCCATTCTTCCCTTCTCCATGGATCCTGGCAACTACTTATATACTTTCTGTCACTGTGAATTTGATTATTTTGAACAGTTCAAATGGCTGGCCTTTTGGCCTTTGCTTCTAGCTTCTTTCATTTAGCATGATGTTTTCAAAGTTCATCATTATCAGTCCTTAATTCTTTGTTATTTCCAAATATTATTTCATTGTGTGGGTATACTGTATCATGTTTATCAATTTATCAATTAGTAGACATTTGGATTTTTCCATTTTTAGACTATTATGAATATGCTGTGATGAATACTCATATACATGTTTTTGTGTGGATATATGGTTTAAATCCTCTTGGGAAGTGTGGTAGGGTGAATAATAACTGCCCACAGATGCACACATCCTACTCCCAGGGACCTCTCAATATATTACCTTACATGGAGAAGGAGACTTTGCAGATCCAAGAGATCAGCTGATTGGCCAAATGTAGTCACAAGTGGGAGGGAGATAGGAAGGTCAGGGAAGGTAGAGGAGCAGATGTCATGACAGAGAGAAGTTGAAGTGATGCAAAGAAGGGGCTATGAGCAGAGGAATGCAAGTGGTTTCTAGAAGCTGAAAAAGGAGAGAAAATTGATTGCTCTCTAGAGACTCCAGAAATAACACAGCTCTGATAATACCTACAGAACTTTAAAATAATAATTTTGTGCTGTATTGTATTATATGTTTGCTTTAAATCACCAAACTTGTCATAATTTGTTATACTTCCACAATTGGAATTGATTGTAGAATTCTGAAGTGAGTTGGAACAAATACCTAAAAATGCAGATGTGGCTTTGGAACTGGGGTGAACAGAGCTTGAAAAATTCTAGTGAAAAATTCATTATCGAGAAAGCCTAGACTACCTTGAACATAGTGCTAGTAGAAATATGGATGATAATGAACTCTGCTAAGGAGGACTTAGAACAAAGTGAAGAGCATGGTACAGAAAATCTGTATCTTCTTAGAGTTACAGCTAAATTTCCATTAAAAGACTGACAGTATCAATGTGGATTATGACACTACTAAGATCATGGCATCTGGTCCCATCACTTCATGGGAAATAGATGGGGAAACAGTGGAAACAGTGTCAGACTTTATTTTTGGGGCTCCAAAATCACTGCAGATGGTGACTGCAGCCATGAAATTAAAAGATGCTCACTCCTTGGAAGAAAAGTTATGACCAACTTAGACAGCATATTGAAAAGCAAAGACATTACTTTGCCAACAAAGGTCCGTCTAGTCAATGCTATGGTTTTTCCAGGGGTCATGTAAGGATGTGAGAGTTGTACTGTGAAGAAAGCTGAGTGCCGAAGAATTGATGCTTTGAACTGTGGTGTTGGAGAAGACTCTTGAGAGTCCCTTGGACTGCAAGGAGATCCAACCAGTCCATTCTGAAGGAGATCAGCCCTGGGGTTTCTTTGGAGGGACTGATGCTAAAGCTGAAACTCCAGTACTTTGGCCACCTCATGGGAAAAGTTGACTCATTGGAAAAGACTCTGATGCTGGGAGGGATTAGAGGCAGGAGGAGAAGGGGACGACCGAGGATGAGATGGCTGGATGGCATCACTGACTCGATGGACGTGAGTCTGAATAAACTCCGGGAGTTGGTGATGGACAGGAGGCCTGGCGTGCTGTGGTTCATGGGGTCGCAAAGGGTTGGACACGACTGAGTGACTGAACTGAATTGAAGGAGGGTTCAGAGGAAATGAAGAACATGACATGAAAAATGGAGTAAATGGAATCTTTGTTATACAGTAGCTGAACTGTGTCATACACTCATGTGGAAAGCATAACTTGTAGGAGATAAATTTTATATTTAGCTGAGGAGACTTCCAACAAAATTTTGAAGGTGTGGCTTGATCTATGCTTGCTAATTGTACTAGAAGACAAGAGAAAGAGTAAGCTGAAAGAGTTATTAAGCAAAAAGAAACCAGGACTTGACTTGGTAAATACTCATGCTATTTAGACTACAAAAAATGCTAAAATGAGGAGATTCACTGCCAGGAAATTATGTTTTGGAAATAAAGTTGGGGTGTGGGGGGCAATTTTTATTAATTCCTTGCAAGGATTAAAGTGCTTAGATAAGTGTTTCATGGAATGTGATCAACATCTTAGCAGAAACCAAGAATAAAGATGAGATTATCCAGGAATTATCTGTGAAGATCTTTTTTGGTACAGTTCTTCTGTGTATTCTTGTCACCTCTTCTTAACATCTTCTGCTGCTGTTAGGTCCATACAATTTCTGTCCTTTATCGAGTCCATTGTTGCATGAAATGCTCCCTTGGTATCTCTAATTTTCTTGAAGAGATCTCTAGTTTTTACCATTCTGTTGTTTTCCTCTATTTCTTTGCATCGATTGCTGAGGAAGGCTTTCATAGCTCTCCTTGCTATTCTTTGGAACTTGTGCTATTTTTGGAAAACGATGGTGTGATTACTCACCTGGAGCCAGACATCCTGGTATGTGATGTTAAGTGGGCCTTAGAAAGCATCACTACGAACAAAGCTAGTGGAGGTGATGGAATTCCAGTTGAGCTATTTCAAATCCTGAAAGATGATGCTGTGAAAGTGCTTCACTCAATATGCCAGCAAATTTGGAAAACTCAGCAGTGGCCATAGGACTGGAAAAGATCAGTTTTCATTCCAATTCCTAAGAAAGGCAATGCCAAAGAATGCTCAAACTACCACACAATTACACTAATCTCACATGCTAGTAAAGTAATGCTCAAAATTCTCCAAGCCAGGCTTCAGCAATACATGAACCGTGAACTTCCTGATGTTCAGATTGGTTTTAGAAAAGGGAGAGGAACCAGAGATCAAATTGCTAACATCCGCTGGATCATGGAAAAAGCAAGAGAGTTCCAGAGAAACATCTATTTCTGCCTTATTGACTATGCCAAAGCCTTTGACTGTGTGGATCAGAATAAACTGTGGAAAATTCTGAAAGAGATGGGAATACCAGAGCACCTGCTCTGCCTCTTGAGAAATCTGTATGCAGGTCAGGAAGCACAAGTTAGAACTAGACATGGAAAAACAGACTGGTTCCAAATAGGAAAAGGAGTATGTCAAGGCTGTGTATTGTCACCCTGCTTATTTAACTTATATGCAGAGTACATCATGAGAAACGCTGGGCTGGAAGAAGCACAAGCTGGAATCAAGATTGCTGGGAGAAATATCAATAACCTCAGATATATAGATGACACCACCCTTATGGCAGAAAGTGAAGAGGAACTAAAAGCCTCTTGATGAAAGTGAAAGATAATGAAAAAGTTGTCTGAAAGCTCAACATTCAGAAAACAAAGATCATGACATCTGGTCCCATCACTTCATGGGAAATAGATGGGGAAACAGTGGAAACAGTGTCAGACTTTTTGGGGAGGGGGCTCCAAAATCACTGCAGATGGTGATTGCAGCCATGAAATTAAAAGATGCTTACTCCTTGGAAGGAAAATTATGACCAACCTAGACAGCATATTCAAAAGCAGAGACATTACTTTGCCAGCAAAGGTCCATCTAGTCAAGGCTATGGTTTTTCCAGTAGTCATTTATAGATGTGAGAGTTGAACTGTGAAGAAATCTGAGCACTGAAGAATGGATGCATTTGAACTGTGGTGTTGGAGAAGACTCTTGAGAGTCCCTTGGACTGCAAGGAGATCCATCCAGTCCATTCTAAAGGAGATCAGTTCTGGGTGTTCTTTGGAAGGACTGATGCTAAAGCTGAAACTCCAGTACTTGGCCACCTCACGCAAAGAGTTGACTGATTGGAAAAGACTCTGATGCTGGGAGGGATTGGGGGCAGGAGGAGAAGGGGAAGACAGGATGAGATGGCTGGATGGCATCACCAACTCGATGGATGTGAGTCTGAGTGAACTCCGGGAGTTGGTGATGGACAGGGAGGCCTGACGTGCTGCGATTCATGGGGTTGCAAAGAGTCAGACATGACTGAGCAACTGAACTGAACTGAACTGACTGATCTGTAAAGAGCCTCTCTTGCACAGTGGAAGAATCCTCAAGATATAAATGGAGACCCACAGGCTCTTTAGACTGTTGTATCAACAGAAACACAGACAGCATGGGCTGAAAAGAACAGAGAGAGGACAAAATGAAAGAAGACTGCAGCTCAGTTCAGTTCAGTTCAGTCGCTCAGTTGTGTCTGACTGTTTTGACCCCATGAATCGCACCATGCCAGGCCTCCCTGTCCATCACCAGCTCCCGGAGTTCACTCAGACTCACACCCATCGAGTCAGTGATGACATCCAGCCATCCCATCCTCTGTCGTCCCCTTCTCCTCCTGACCCCAATCCCTCCCAGCATCAAAGTCTTTTCCAATAAGTCAACTCTTCTCATGAAGTGGCCAAAGTACTGGAGTTTCACCTTTAGCATCCTTCCTTCCAAAGAAATCCCAGGGCTGATCTCCTTCAGAATGGACTGGTTGGATCTCCTTGCAGTCCAAGGTACTCTCAAGTCTTCTCCAACACCCCCAGTTCAAAAGCATCAATTCTTCAGTGCTCAGCCTTCTTCACAGTCCAACTCTCACATCCATACATGACTACCGGAATAACCATAGCTTTGACTAGACGGACCTTAGTCGGCAAAGTAACGTCTCTGCTTTTGAATATGCTATCTAGGTTGCTCATAACTTTTCTTTCAGACTCATAAAATTATATAGGTAGTAAACAGGCTGATAAAGCTATGCCACTGCAGATCCTTGCTTTCCTTTCAGAAAAAGAATAATGATGCAGAGTGCAAAGCTACAGGCACAGAAAAATGAGTCTTGAACCACAGAGGTTATTCTGAGGCCTTGAAACCTCATGGAGTTTGCTTGGATGAATTTTGAAACTGGTTTTGAATGTAGACTCTTTTTATGCCTCCATTACCCTCCTCTTTTTTTTTTTTTTTTTGGTGAAGGTATCTATAACTGTTATCCTTTCCCCTTCACACATATTTTGGAAGCAGATTACCTGTTTTCTAGTTTTATAGGTCTACATACAGATGAAAAGGGATTTGGACCTAGGGTAGATTATACCCAGAACTTTACTTATGTCTAACTTTTTGTTGTTCAGTCACTAAATTGTGTCTGAGTGTTTGCAACCCTTTGGACTGCATCATGCCAGGCTTCCCTTTCCTTCTTAGATGTCTAATTTAGATGACTTTGGTGATGGAATTTGCAACTTTTGAGATTATGAGACTTAGATGAGATTTTTATACATGGGTTGATTTTGTAATAAGTGAGAATTTTGGAGACCTTAAGTTGTGATAGGTGCATTTTCATGTGGTTAGACATGAATCTGTGGGGATAAAGAGCTTACTGGTAGGCTGAACAATGGACTTTCAATGATATCCATGTCCTGATCCCCTGAATGTGTTACCTTACAGGATAAAAGAGAATTTGCAGATGTGATTAATTTAAAAATATTGAGAAAGATATTTTCCTGATCTGAGTGGTCCCAAAGTAATCACAAAAGTACTTAGATGAGGGAGGCAGTGGAGTGGGAAAAGAGAAAAAAGAGATGTAACGTTAGAAGTAAAATCAGAGTAGGAGACATAATGACAGATACAGAGACTGAAGTAATGTGAGAAAGGGATCACCAGCCACGGGATGAGGTAGCCTCCAGGAGTTAGAAAAGATAAGGAACAGATTCTCTTATGAAATCTCTAGAAGGATCAAAACCCTGACAACACTTTAAATTTAGGACCTCTGACCTCCAGGACTGTAAGATAGTAACTTTGCATTGTTTTAAGCCACTAAGTCTGGTGTTATTTGATCAACAATAAGAAAAAAAACACAAGTAGGTGCCTAGGCCTGAAATGCTGGGAAAAATAACACCTTTTAATTATAATTTCTAACCTGACTTCCTTTGTGTTGTAATTTCTCTCATGACATGTGCTGATGAAATGACCAGAGGCATTTTAGGGAGATATTAATAGGTATATAATAATAGATTAATAGATAGAATAATAGGTTAATAGATAAAAAGAGAAGCAAAAAGCAAAGGAGAAAAGGAAAGATATACCCATTTGAATGCAGAGTTCCAAAGAATAGCAAGGAGAGATAAGAAAGCCTTCCTCAGTGATCAGTGGAAAGAAATAGAGGAAAACAATAGAATGGGAAGGTCTAGAGATCTCTTCAAAAAAATTAGAGATACCAAGGGAACATTTCATGTAAAGATGGGCTCAATAAAGGACAGGAATGTTATGGACCTAACAGAAGAAGCTGAGTGCTGAAGAATTAATGCTTTTGAACTGTGGTGTTGAAGAAGATTCTTGAGAGTCCCTTGGACTGCAAGGAGATCCAACCAGTCCATCCTAAAGGAGACCGTCCTGGGTGTTCATTGGAAGGACTGATGCTGATTTTGAAGCTGAAACTCCAATACTTTGGCTAACTGATGTGAAGAGCTGACTGACCCTGATGCTGGGAAAGATTGAAGGAGAGAGGAGAAGGGGACAACAGAGCATGGAATGTTTGGATGGCTTCACCGACTCAATGGACATGAGTTTGAGTAAACTCAGGAGTTAGCGATGGACAGAAAGGCCTGGCATGCTGCAGTCCATGGGGTCATAAAGAGTTGGACACGACTGAGCTACTGAACTGAATGAACCTGACTTCCTTTGTGCTGCAATTTCTCTCATGACATGTTCTGATGAAATGACCACAGGCATTTTAGGGAGATATTAATAGATAAAAGGAAGTTGCATGGGAATACCTTTAGTATACATTTCATGGAATATATTTATATAGTTTGCAATCAAGTCTCTATATAGTTAACATGTTGTTAGCCATCTGGAGTTGAAATATCTCCCAGAAATATTATGACTGTGTTCATTGTTCAACTCCCCTGACCCTCGTAACTTTAAGGTACAAGGCCAAGGAAAGTACTGGAATATGAATATGTTCTTTGGTTCTCAGTACCAGATTTGTAGGTTAAGGAAGAAAAACAAGGCTTAAAATATAGGGAGTTTTCCCAAATTTGACTATCCTAAAATTTTACAAGGTGCACCAATGGAAAATTATAAAGATGAAACAAATGTTTCCAAATTATCATCAATAAAAATTATGGTAGAGATAAACTTGGGTTAGTTTTCTATTATCACAACAGAAAATAATATTACAAAATATTTGTCTTGTGAAAAGACTGTTAAAGAGCATAAGACCATCATATTGAAAGGATAAGGAGTATTGCAGATGTTTGCCATTATGTTATTTTTCTGGATTTAATGATGTTTATGACATTTATCAGCTTTTCAAAATTGTATTCTGTTAATTTTAATTTGTAATTTAAAATTCAGTTTCTTTCTTCATCATGAGTAAACATTAAATTTTATACTTGATTATGTATTCGTAATTTTGTGTTATTTTTTGAAAGAAGGTGTTCCTAATTTCCCTGTAGGAGGGCATGGCAACCCACTCCAATAATTTTCCTGGATAATTCCATAGACAGAGAAGCTTGGAAGGCTACAGTCCATAGGGCCATAAAGAGACACAACTGAAGAGACTGAGCACGCACATCCCTGATTTCCAAGTTCAGATCCTCCTTCTAGCTATATCTTTAACATTTACCCAGAAATCAACTCCTTCTTACCACCTCCACTGTTACTACCTCATTCCAGGTCACTAGCATTTCTTGCCTATATTATTGCAATAGCTTCCTAACTGGTCTCTTTGACTATACCTTGCCCCACTTTCCATGATACTCAACACAGCAATCAAATTATCCTGGTGTGATATAATACGGTATAACTAATGTAACATACTATAACCTAATATAACATAATATGACATGACAATATAAATTGGACCATTGGTTCTACTTGTTCAAAACCTTCCAAATGGCTTCTACTTTTCTCACTAAAAGCCAAAAGCCTTGAAATGTCTTCCAGGATTCCACCTCTCCTTGTGTATCTGCCTTCAAATTCCCTCAATTAACTCATCACCTACTCTTCTCACTTACCCTGCTCCAGGCCTTCTAGTCTTCCTGCTGTCCACAAGTCAGGCTTGCTTTCATCTCAGGTGTTTATACTTCCTGCTCCCCTGTCTAGAATGATCATACACCCAGATATTAGCATGATTCATTCCCTTGTCTTCTTTAGTTTTTTTATTAAAATGTCACCTTCTGTGTAAAACTTCCCTGGCCACCTTATCTAATTATACTCTCCAGACCTGTATACACACACACCCAGACCCACACAACCACACACATACTCTCTCTTTCTACCCCTATTTCTTTATATTTCTCATTAGTATTTTCATTGCCTTCTAGTTTCAGTTTGTTGGGAAGGTTGAAATCAAATAAATTTTTGATTAAATTTCAGAAAGTACAGCCTGATATGATATTCAGTATACAAATGTAGAAGACGGCATTTTGAATTTAATTATTTCAAATATCGTTTTTGTTAGTTTTTGGGTTATTTGAAAATCCTATTCACAACTCAAGAATATTCTTGTGGGTTGATTACATAATTGCACAATACTCCTATTTTTTGGTAAAGTGTTGACTATAAATTTGTATTCTTTTTTCACATAATTTATATTGGTTCAATCAGAGAGCTTTTTTTTTTTTTTTTTCTTTAACTCTCTGGCTGAAACTACTGACAGAATCACCAGGATACTTGATTATACTTAGATATATGCCACTCAGAAAAAAATTATTTATGGAAAGGAAAACAGAGCTATCAACAACCTTAGATATGCAGATGATACGACTCTAATGACAGAAAGCAAAGAGGAACTAAAGAGCCTCCTGATGAAGCTGAAAGAGGAGAATGAAAAGCTGGCTTAAAATTCAATATTAAAAAACTAAGATCATGGCATTCTGTCCCATCACTTTATGGCAAATAGATGGGGAAACAATGGAAACAGTGACAGATTTTATTTTCTTGGGCTCCAAAATCACTGTAGATGGTGACTGCAGACATGAAATTAAAGGATGCTTGTTTCTTGGAAGAAAAGCTATGACAAACCTAGACAGCATATTAAAAAGCAGAGACATTATTTTGCTGACAAATGTCCATAAAGTCAAAGCTATAATTTTTCCAGTAGTCATGTATGGATGTGTGAGTTGGACCATAATGAAAGCTGAGTGCTGAAGAATTGATGCTTTTGATCTGTGGTGTTGGAGAAGACTCCTGAGAATCCCTTGGACAGCAAGATCAAACCAGTCAATCTGAAAGGAATCCCTGAATATTCATTGGAGGGACTGAAGCTGAAGCTGCAACACTTTGACCACCTGATACAAAGAGCCAACTTATTGGAAACGACTCTGATGCTGGGAAAAAAGGAAGACAAAAAAAAAGAGGGTGATAGAGGATGAAATGGTTGGATGGTATCATTGACTCAGTGGACCTGAGTTTGAGTGAACTCTGGGAGATAGTAAAGGACAGGGAAGCCTCATGTGCTACAGTTCATAGAGTCTCAAAGAGTTGGACAGGACTTAGCGACTGAACAACAACAAATAGTGCTAATTAATTTCATTTAAAGTGCCCAGCCTTATTGCAGTAATGAGAAACGGCAATGAGGGAAAAGCTTCTTCCTCTGAAAACAGAGGCAAAGATAACTTATTCTATTGTTAGGAAAAAGAAAGTTTAAAATTAAAGAAATGAGATTTGTATGTACAACATTGTAGACTGCTCCTTAAAGTTCTAGATCAACAGATGTTGCACTTATAAAAATGGACACCCCAGTTTGATCCTCCTATTGAAAAAAACTCCATAATTATGTTCAGACATGAAGTGAAATTCTGAGTTAAAGGTTTTTTTTTGACAGGTGGCTCTGTATCAGGCCCTGGCAACTGGTTATAGTGGAGACAGACTGGGAGGCTAGAGGAAGAAGGGACTTGCTCCTTTTACTTAATGGCTGGACAGTTAGCATCTCAACAGTAACACTGCTCCCTGCAGTGACACTAACATTTAGCAGCAGAGATTGTTTGCAGCTTGCAGTTTTTCCACACAACCAGAACTAGCCTTATTAGCCCCTTGAAGACATCAGCACCAGCTCACTGGTGCCCCACTTTATATGCCTGAGTCTCAGCTTTAAGTTTTCATAATTCCTTAGACTACTGTCTTCCTGTCTCCCATTTGTCCCCTCTGTTAGAGATGGTAGCTGCTTCCTAGAGTTATTACATCTCTGGTCCTTCAGAGTCCCCCTTCTGTCCAGTTTTCTAATATGTTTGCCCATTGTTTATATTAAACTTTTTTGTTAAATGCTTGATATAGTTTCCATCCCCTGTTTGAACCTTTACTGGTACAGAAACTGATGTGTCTCTAATAACTTTAAAATGAGTTACATTTTTCAACTTTCTCTTGATATATTAATAAACTCTGGCAATGTCTGTGATATATATAAATTTATACGTGTATACACACAAAAAAATCTATGACATCAATCGTTTTCCAAATACAGGAAATGAAAGAGTTAATAACTAGGATGTTTTAAATATTTTTCCCCGAAAATAGAATGACTGGTTATATGCTGACAAATCATATTTTTATTACTTTTTTCTTTCTTATAAGTTTTACTTGAGGAATAATTAGCAAAATTTTATTAGTAGGTGTGGCAAACCTGGGACTTCCCAAGGCACAAGTAAAGAACCTGGTGCCACAGCCGGAGATGTGAGATGCCAGTTTGATCCCTGGGTTGGGAAGATCCCCTGGGGGAGGGCCTGGCAACTCTGTCCTCTCCTTGCCTGGAGAATCCCATGGACAGAGAAGCCTAGTGGGCTACAGTCCATAAGGTCCTGAAGAGCTGGACACAACTGAAGTGAGTTAGCATGACATGGCACAAGGAAAGCCTATGCTGCAATTATCTATAAAGGAAATTGCTGGATATGTAAATATAATGCTTGCCTTATGTATACACGCATCCTAGGTAATTAAAAATAAGCATACCTTGGGCAAACTATGGAGGTGAACTCACTAGCCATTAAGGTAAAGCTTAATTAAATTCTAATCAATTTAAATTACAAGTTAAAACAGCATTCAGCTGCCTCAAATTTCTATGAAAACACATTTATATTATTTATAAAGCCAAATGGTCTATAAAACTATTGGCATTTCTTCTACATTATTTTGCTCAGTGTTTCCATTCTTCATTTGATTTATCCATTTGAAAGTTTTGTTTGATTCAATGAAATAAAGTGAAAAAGTCAACAGAAATAAATTCAGTTTGAATATTGAGACTAGAAATTCTTGTTTATTGTGATCTGTAGCCTTAGTGATTTATAAAGTACAGACTATTTTTGCTTTTCCATAAAGAAGTTTTATATAACATAAATACTCTACTACAGTCCACTGTTGTTTAGTCGCTAAGTCATGTCTGACTCTTTGAGATCCCATGGATTGTAGCCTGCCAGGCTCCTCTGTCCATTGAATTCTCCAGGCAAGAATAATGGAGTGGGCTGCCATTCCCTTCTCCAGGGGATCTTCCCGACCCAGGGACTGAACACGGGTCTCTTACATTACAGTCATATTCTTTACCATCTGACCTACCTGGGAAGCCCTAATACAGTCTATGGATGGCTGAATCTATGAAATCTGTAAAGACTACTTGACATACTGTTTCAAATATTAGATAGTTAAAACAATGCTATTATTTCCTGATGAATCCTCTGAATCTTTAAAGGCAATCCATCTTTGCTGTTTAAAGAATTGTTTTCTTAATTAAAGAAAAATTTTTTTACACTAGAAATATTTTCATTGCTGTTATTTAGGTGTTTTGCTTTTTAAAATGCATGTTTTGTTGTTGTATCCAGAATTTGAATCACCTGTAGTTTAGAACTAACTGGTACATTAAGCTGCTCAAAGAGTTGAACATATTCTTAAAATGATTTCATCATCATGCCTTAAACTCTGGAGAATGAATACTGGCTAATTTTAGGTACGGAGGCAGAAAGACTTTCTTTAAGGACATGAAATACATATTTTAGAATTACCCTTTATCTGATTACTTTTCCAGAAAAAAGCTTGCAAAATAATTAATAAAATGGTTATTCAAAATCATTTACTTCAAAATCACTCATATATATATTTAATCCAGATTTTAGCAGAAGAGATATAAGATAAAGATAAAAGGCAACATTTGAGAATATAAAGACTGTTAATCTTCTAAAATGGGTGAAAAATGAACCCACAGATAAAGTACACAATAATAATGTATACCAACCTCATGTATGAGCACAGATGTAAAAAAATTCTCAAGATTGAACTGAATATAGTTTAAACAGAAGGTCATAATTATGTTGGATGTATTTCAGAGATTCAAAGGTGGTTTTCACTAGAAATTCTATGTAATTTATGGCATTAACAGTTTAAAGGAGAAACAATATTATTTGAATAAATTTAAAAAGAGCATTTTATAGAGTTTGGCAAAGCCTCATAATAAATTCTCTTAGAAATAGGAAGATATGTTTGAGCCTAATAAAAAGTATCTATCTAAAACTAATATTAAAGAGCATTTTTAATAACATTAAATATATTTCAATTAAAATCAAGAATCAATGACATTTTCTTCTATTCAACTATTCAGATTAGTGACTAAACCATCACTAAAGAAATCTACAGACAAATTAGAAATCACTTTAGAAATCCCTAAAGAATCTACAGACAAATTATTCATATTATTAAGAGAGTTTGGCAAGTACCTAGATATAAGAAAAATGCAAGAATCAAATGGATTACTACAGGCTGCAACAAAATAGTTGGAGACTATATATATTTTTAAGTGCATTTATAACTACAACAAAAAATAAGGTAGAAAGGAGTAAACTAATTAGAAATACATAAAAACTTTAAAAAAAATTTTACTGAATGATACAAAAATAGACAAGTGGAGATATGTCATGATGCATAAGAATTCAGTATCATAAAATATCAATTTTCTATTTTTAGTCCAATCAAAATTGATTTATAGAATCCATTTTTAATCAAATTCTAACAATGTTTTTTCCCTTTTGAGAGACCTGAAAAACTTTTTCTAAAATTCAAGTATCTAAAATGTCCAAGCACCTAAGTTGGAGACACTTGTCTTATCAGATATCAAAAATTTATTGTTTGTGCTAATTAAGACATCGGTGTTAGCACCAAGATAGTAAAATGATTAATGAAGAAAGTAACATATTAACGTATAGAAATCGTATTTTATTAATAGGACTTGGTAGTCAGGTGAAAAGAATAACTAAGTAAATGTTGCTTGAGAAATTCAATATCTGTTAAGAAAAAATGTATGCAGTATAAAACATTAAGCCCAGGTGGAAATAAATTTGACTTTGAATAATGAAATCCTCATTTTTTAAAGAAGAAAACATATAAAAAGATCTATTTGATTTTGAGGAACCAAGACCTTCTTAAGTAAGACACAGGACATTCTAGACATAAAAATTATACATTTTATTATGTTTCAGTTAAGAACTTCTAGTCATCAAAAGATATTATGAAGAAAATAAAATGACTCTGCAGAGACTCAGGGGAGATATCTGTAGTACACATAATCAACAAAGGATTAATATTTAGAATATATAAGAGATCCCTGGATATCTACAAGAAAAAGACAACTAACAGAATATGGCCCCAAAATATATAAACAGGCATTTCACAGAAGAGGAAACACAAACTACTACTAACTTAGGGAAAAATTTTAATCACATTAGGAATCAGAGATATGCAAATTAACATCATAATAAGAAACAAAAGTAAAAATCTGACAATCATGTATAGAAGAAGATACAAAGCTTGGGAACTCTTACACATTGCTGGTGAATAAGAAAAGCTGTTTTGAAACAAACAAACAAAAAAACTAAAACGATATTTTGAACTCAGTATGTGCACAATCTAGGACCAAGAAATTTCACTTGTAAATATATGTCTTACATAAACTCTTGTACATGTGTATTTATAAAAATATTCATCACAGCAATAAAATGGATTACTAACAAGGACCTACTGTATAGCACAGGGAATTCTGCTCTGTATTATGTAACAACTTAAATGGGAAAAGAATTTGAAAAAGAATAGATACATGTATATGAATAACTGAATCACTTTGCTGTATGATGGTGGTTTAGTCACTAAGTTGTGTCTGATTTTGCAACCCCATGGACTGTAGCCTGCCAGGCTTCTCTGTCCGTGGGATTTCCCAGGCAAGAACACTGGAGAGGGCTGCCATTTCCTTCTCCAAGGGATCTTCCCCACCGGGAGACTGAACCCATGTCTCCTACACTGCAGGTGGTCTCCTGCACGGTGGGCAGATTCTTTACTGCTGAGGCACCAGAGAGAAACTAACACAACATTGTTAATCAACTATGCTCCAGTACAAAATAAAAAGCTAAAAAGTGTAATAAAAATGATTGTACATGAGAAAATAAAGGGTAAATAAAGTTGTAGCATAGTCATATTTTTAGAAAGCTTGAGAACAAGCAAAGTGAAACAATATAATGTTAGACACATATGCAAATGTATGGAATGTGAAATAAAATTTAGGACTGTACAGAACTGACGATTTTCTAGCTCATAAGAATATAGTGATAGGTTCACAAGGATATATTTTATTCTGCTAACTTAAACATATATTATATATATTAAACCTATCAAATTTGATATAATAAAATTTTAAGCTTAATTTTGTAATTTTCTCTTAAATTTAAGTTTTAGTTCACTATTTGTTTCACGGCTATTATTGGACAGTCTTCCTAATTCAGCTGCAGAGAAAGCTTATGACACAATGTCTACAAAGAATCTAACTATTTCAATTTGATAATCATGACTGAATACAGAAATAGAGTATACACTATCATTTCAATATAGTAAATAGAAATCTCTCTCTATATAACACATAAACAATATGTATGTTATAGTTACAGTAAAATTTCAAAGCTCATTTCTCTTCCCCCCCCTATTTGGATCTGACCTCTCATATCAAGATCCTCTTTCCCAAGTACTCCTTGTAGGAGTCCCTTTGTGGTGGTGGGTGGGGGCGCAGAGTGATGGACAAAAAGAAGATAAACTTTCACATAATAGGAGATGCTACTCCAATGCCCACTGTAAGGTCTCTGTTCCCCTCCCACTGTCCTTCACCACTTTGTGGGCAGTGGTTTGTCACCCAGGCTGCTGCCTGCTACCTTTTAATTCCTGAACTTTAAGCTACACACAGACCCTTTTCCAGTCTGCCGTTAGCCTCCTCTGAGCTGAGCAAATTTCTCTTTCTGGTGGCAAAAAGCTTTCTAATTTGCTTCTTATGACTGACTCTTTCGATGAACGTTCTCACAGCAGAATTGTCGAGGGCTCTAAGTGACATGTCTCTGCGTGTCTCGGTCTCTCCTTTGTAAGGCAGAGTTGGGTAAAGAAAGGAAGTGAAGGAGCAGGAAGCTGGAGCTAGATCTGAGGGATGGTCAGCTGTGACCTCACACTGTTACTGGAGCCATCCTGTCTCCTCCAGGCTTTGCTATTCAGTCTGTTCCATTTGCCAGTATTCTTGCTGATGGTGATTCACTTGGAGGGCTTCATTATTTCCTCAGAACCAGTAACAATTCTTAGTTTATGGGATAAATCTCTGTATTCTGAAATATATTACCATACAGCTTCTGGGCCCCATGATAATCACTTAATCTGTTTTAGCATCAGTGACCATTGCTTGACATCAAGACGTTAGTCATTATTGTGACAGTGTGAAGACTGTACTACCTAGGATATACCAAAGGGTTTAAGGGTTGATATTATCCGACTTCACACATCAACCTAACAGTGTACCATTTCTGATCAGGCCCCAAGTAATATTCATTTGATCTCATAAAAAGAAAATGGGAGAGGGGAAAAGAAATATACCAAAATTATTAATAATGATTACACAAGTGGATGAAATCACCAACTATTTATACTATCATCTTTATACTTTCAATTTTATGAATTTTAAAACGAACATTTAATTTTTATATTGATTAAAAAGCTGTAAAAGATATCTTTGGGGGAAAAAAGCTTTAGGAATCTATTATGTTTCAGAACTGTGTCCAGAATCTTCTAGAGTTTACTGCTATTAGAAGCATAATTTCTTTTGTGTAGAATCTTTTATGACTACAAAAGCATCCATAAGTAGGCATTTCCAGTTCAAACTTTATGCAGGATATGTACATTGCTTCTCTAACAAGCAGACATCTGTTCTCTTCATTAGGCTTCCCCATTCTTTCTTTTTGTACTTACTGCTATCCCTCCACATTTTTACTGTGTCACAAAATGAATCCTCTAATAATCTTCTTTGTGTCAGTATTTAGCTACAGATTAGAATTTAATTCCCTTCCCTCCATGTGATATTGCTTCTAGAGTCCTCTTATCAAAGCAAATTCTCTTATTTTCACATTAAAAATTGTTAGTGTCAAAGAAACAACAGCTACTCCCACAAGTATGATTAATGAAAGTCAAATATTTGACTAAAAGTAAATAAGATTAGAGGTATGAAGTTCTAGAATTATACTCCCATCACCCTACCCTACCAAATAACTGAGTATTGTCAAATAAAGTACCCCAGTACAAATGCGAAAGAAAATGTTTAAGAGACCTACTTTGTGACAAGTGGGAATATTGGGAGTTCAAAAGTAAAATATGTTTTTGCTCAGATAGTTTCTTAGATATCATAAAGCAGAAGGTAAAATAGATGTACTTAAAATTTACTTTTAGAAAGTTTAATTTCAAAAAAATAAACATGTCTTATTCATCTTTGTTGATGCAAATATTTAGAGTGAAACATTGATTCACAAAGTATCCATACAAAAGGCTTGCAAAATGCTATACTGGACAGAACTGAAATTCATTTGAAAAACACATTGTTTATTACAGATTCTCTCACATGAAATTCTCTCAAAAAGTCTATGTGATAGTTAGGTTTGATACCTTTATTTTATTGAAGAGGAAGCTGAGGATAGAGAGCAAGTTACAGACCTAAAGCTACCCAGCTAATCAGTGATGAATGTTAAACCTCAGTCATCTGAATCCAATGTACATGTTCTTTCAACTACTAGGCCAAGTTCTGTTATATGTCATGGGTAGATCCCACCTTCTTAAAAACTAATTTAAAAACTAGTATAAACTAGTTTTGCTACTCTTATGCACTAAAATTACCACTTGCTCTACTTAAATGAATAAACATTTCCCTTAAAAATACCAGAGGTGTGTTATACTAGGTACCAGGTTCTCTTGACATATTGTGTTGAGGCCACCTTGCCAGCTGCCCTGTAACAAATTTAGGTGCATCTAAAGCATAGCAAGCTTGTCAGTGCAGTGTAGGAGGCAAAAGGAAGCTCTGAAATTTATGTTTTATTGGACCTTTTTCGGTTTGCATGTCATGTGGATTCCTGGAGCCTGTAGACTTGGTTTAGGGCCACTAGTAGCATTGTGACTGGTGAGGGTTCCTTCACAACAGAATTCACGGACAGACTGCCAAGCATGGTGCTGGGGGAAGACAGAGCAGGGACTTCCACACGCACACGCAATGACGGCTGGGTGATCGCACCTTCAGCAAGAGGGAGATGGCCAGTGCTACCAGGGGGTTACTGCCTGAGCCCAAAAACTGACTGCAGGTTCAGAGCTGCAGACTGGACACAGAAGGTCCTATCAGCTGCAGACGTCAGCTTCAGAGGCCAACACTTCTGAAAACCAGCCTGAGACCAGGGGGTCTCTTTCCCTCAAGTTAGAAGGACATGTACCTTCCTTTGCACTCACCCAAATTCCATCTTAAGGAGACATGCAGAGAAAGGCAAGAGATGACAGAGCATTTCTCTGCAAGAAAGATGAACACAACCTAAAGGGACCATGTAACCCCTAAAATTAGATTAAACTTCTAATCACAGAGGAATAAAAGTCAGTTTTTAGCCTCAATAAACTGGATAAAGGCTGGAATAATGATCAAATTAGTTATGGTCAAAGTTCAGTCCAGTTTAGTTCAGTTGCTCAGTTGTGTCTGACTCTTTGCAACCCCATGGACCACAGCATGCCAGGCCTCCCTGTCCATCACCAACTCCTGGAGTTTACCCAAACTCATGTCCATTGAGTCGGTGATGCCATCCAACTATCTCATCCTCTGTCGTCCCCTTCTCTTGCCTTCAATCTTTCCCAGCATCAGGGTCTTTTCAAGTGAGTCAGCTCTTCACATCAGGTGGCCAAAGTATTGGAGTTTCAGCTTCAACATCAGTCCTTCCAATGAACATGTAAGACTGATCTCCTTTAGGATCGACTGGTTGGATCTCCTTGCAGTCCAAGGGACTCTCAAGAGTTTTCTCCAACACCACAGTTCAAAAGCATCAATTCTTTGGTGCTCAGCTTTCTTTATAGTCCAGCTCTCACATTCATACATGACTACCGGAAAAACCATAGCCTTGACTAGAAGAACCTTTGTTGGCAAAGTAATGTCTATGCTTTTTAACATGCTGTCTAGGTTGGTCATAACTTTTCTTCCAAGGATTAAGAGTCTTTTAATATCATGGCTGCAGTCACCATCTGCAGTGATTTTGGAGCCCCGCAAAATAAAATTTGTCACTCCTTCCATTGTTTCGCTATTTGCCATGAAATGATGGGATCGGATGCCATGATCTTAGTTTTCTGAATGTTGAGCTTTAAGCTAACCTTTTCACTCTCCTTTTTCACTTTCATTCAGACTCTTCAGTTCTTTTTCACTTTCTGCCATAAGGGTGGCGTCATCTGCATATCTGAGGTTATTGATATTTCTCCCGGCAGTCTTAATTTCAGCTTGTGCTTTATCCAGCCCAGCATTTCGCATGATGTATTCCACATATAAGTTAAATAAGCAGGGTGACAATAGTACTCCTTTCCTGATTTGGAACCAGTCTGTTGTTCCATGTCCAGTTCTAACTGTTGCTTCTTGACCTGCATAAAGATTTCTCAGGAGGCAGGTCAGGTGGCCTGGTATTCCCATCTCTTGAAGAATTTTCCACAGTTTGCTGTGGTCCACACAGTCAAAGGCTTTGGCATAGTCAATAAAGCAAAAGTAGATGTTTTTCTGGAATTCCCTTGCTTTTTCAATGATCCAGCGGATGCTGGCAATTTCATCTCTGTTTCCTCTGCCTTTTATAATCCAGTTTAAACATCTAGAAGTTCATGGTTCATATACTGTTGAAGCCTGGCTTGGAGAATTTTGAGCATTACTTTGCTAGCATGTGAGATGAATGCAATTGTGCAGTAGTTTAAACATTCTTTGGCATTGCCTTTCTTTGGGATTGGAGTGAAAACTGACCTTTTCCAGACCTGTGGCCACTGCTGAGTTTTCCAGATTTGCTGGCATATTGAGTGCAGCACTTTCATAGCATCATCTTTTAGGATTTGAAACAGCTCAGATAGAATTCCATCACCTCCACTAGCTTTGTTTGTAGTGATGCTTCCTAAGGCCCACTTAACTTCACATGCCAGGATGTCTGGAATCCAGGCCATGGAATCCAGGATGTCTTGAATCCAGGCCAGAAACTGGCCTGAGTAGCCTTTCTCTTCTCCAGGGGATTTTCCCAATCCAGGGATGCAATCCTGGTTTCCCACATTGCAGGTGGATTCTCTACCAGAAGCCCTTTTCAACCACATACAAGATATGTAAATCAGTGACCACTTTCAGCTTGTGTCTATAAAGTTAATATGGTAACATAGCAAATCAGGCAACATATGTAACACACTGAACATGGTGTCTGCTGCATAGTTGGTGCTCAAAACTGACAATCTGCATCTGCCTATCTACTTACCCTACCCTTTAAAAAAAATTAATCCTAATATTATTCAGTTACCTGTAGTTTACTATATAGCTAAACAATCACTTTAATTTCAGATTTTATTTTGCTTTTATATTTAGCAAATGTAAATGTGCACTTGATTTAATACCTGGGGTTACAGAGAGCAACGGAAATAATCTCCTGGTGTATATTGGTCAAGTTTAGAAAATGTATTCACTTACCAGCTCACTGAATTCATTATTGCCTAGGTCAAGTCTTTCCAACTGGGCCAGTTTGTGCATTGACCTATAACAGATGGAGAAAAATAATATTGTGAGGCAGTGTATAACACATTGCTCCAAAAGACATTCCAGCCACCTTCTTGTCAGATTTATCTGGGTATATTATGCACAGATATGGGGGTATTTTTCAGGGAGAAGTAAATTTCAAATATTCAGAAATGTGTTCAAACTGTTACCTGAAAACCCTTAGTAGCTTACCACGTTTCCAAATGCCAGTCTGTGGATGGAGTACAGGCCTGACTGCATAATGAAAACCTGGGAAGCTTGTTAAATATCTGTACCAATACAAGGTACCAGTTGACACTCTAACATCCATATTTTTAATAATCCACACAGATTTGGGAACAAATGGATAAACTCTGCTCTTCATGAAGCAGTTTAAAATTCCACAGTATGGCCACAACTTCATCATCAATCTTGTCAATTTTCACTTTCTTAAATAAATTTCTGTTATAGACAAACTTTTTTTCTTTTCTATTCAGGTATAGTTGATTTAAAATATCATGTAAGGTTCAGATGGACAAAGTTGCTATTCACAGTTTTTAAAGGTTATATTTTATTTATAGATATTATAAAATATTGGTTATATTCCTTGAGATGTACTATATACTCTGGTAGCTTATTTTATACACAGCAGCTACTCGTGCTCCTAACTTTTGTATTTATTATCTCCTAGGCATATTGGCTTGATGATGTTACAGCTTTGAATAATTGTAAACCTTGGGCGAGAGTTGGTCCCAAAGATTAGAAGTACTCATGCACTTTACATAATCAGTATTTATTAAGTCATTTTCAGGTATAACAAACAACATAGGAAAAGATAGTGCCATTCTTCTGATTTCCAAATTTTTATCTCCCCACTAACCAGAATGCTACCCTCAAGTCTTGACTATGTACAGAAACTCTGGAGGCATTGTTGACTCAAATCTTAAAAAAATTAGTTTCTTTATCTTTAAAATTCATGTAGCCATTATCTTATAGGATTTTTATGAGCAGCAAAGGAAATACTGCTATAATTCAGACTCTTTAAGGCATTCAGAAATGCAAAAATAAAAATCATGTACTCTTTCTCTACTCAAATATGGCTTTTGAAAGATTATTATGTACTAGAGAGTCTTCTGGGGTCTGGGGAATAGCACTGTATGAAAAGAAAGAAAAATTACTCCTTGAAAGGACTCTACTTCCAGTGCAGATGATAATGACAATAAAATGATTAAGTAAAATAAAATAATACACTAGAAGGTTGTAAGTGCTATGAAGAAGAGTTAAGCAGAGGAGGAAGATAAGAATTCTTATAACAAGATTGCATTTTCTAACACAGTAATCAGGTCTCTTGGAGAAGAAATGTACGCATTATATAGTGTATTCATAATATAGTATACTCATTTGACTGTCCTTATGGTAAACACATGTTGGGTCTGGGGCTTATTTCCTGTCTCTGCACAGGAATCTAACTGATACGACTTCCCCTTACAAATGACTGGCCTAGAAGGCACAATCACAATCTTAGATCAGGGATAAAACATCAGGACTTGGTTACAGTTTGGGTCACATTCTCCATCAGTTATGCTGACAATTTCATCATCACTTGTCTGAATGAAGTAACTTGCTGATAATTCAGATTCATTTGTAATGTTCACCTAGTTGTCTGAAGTTCTAATGATCAAGTTCTAATGAAATTGGTACTCAATTGTGTTAAATGATGTTTACCAACCTATGTTCATATTATACATGTAAAAGTGGTAGAAATGTGTAAAATATCCATGACTGTTACTTTTATCATTGCTACTTCTCCTGCCTGTAACATTCTACCCATAAATCTTTGCAAAGCTGGCTCCTTTTCAACTCAGCTCATATGTTTCCTCCTCATATCCCCAAATTAAATCTCCCTTCCCATCTTCACTTTGTATATTGCCTTGTTCCATTTTCTTAACACTTACCATTGAAATTATTTAACATTTTAATTTTAATATTTAATACTGAAAATTAAAATACTTTTTGATTATTTCCTAATTATTTCCCTCCTGCTATATTCAAGCTTCATGAAAGCAAGTAAATTGTCAGTCATACAAACAGCTTCTCAGTCAGTGTTTGTTTAGTGAAGGTATTCATATGTGCATGAGTGAATGATTCTTTACCAGTGAGATGTCTGAATTCTAGAAATATTTACAAAGAAAAACCATTCAATTTTTACCAGGCATCTACAATTAATTAACAGTTGCCAAAGAGATATCCTAATAGGCCTGATTTAATGAATATTGTAATGAATATACATTAGCTTACTTATTAAGAATTATGCATAATGTTAAAGGCAGATAAAGCTGAAGTTCATCTGTCTTAGAATATCTATATCTTGTGTTAAGTTTAGTCCTGACATCTAACAAACACATGAAAAGATGCTCAACATCACTCATTATCAGAGAAATGCAAATCAAAACCACAATGAGGTACTATTTCACGCCAGTCAGAATGGCAGCTATCCAAAAATCTACAAGCAATAAATGCTGGAGAGGGTGGGAGAAAAGGGAACCCTCTTACACTGTTAGTGAGAATGCCAACTAGTACAGCCACTATGGAGAACAGTGTGGAGATTCCTTAAAAAACTGGAAATAGAACTGCCTTATGACCCAGCAATCCCAGTGCTGGGCATACACACTGAGGAAACCAGAAGTGAAAGAGACACGTTTTTCCCAATGTTCATTGCAGCGCTGTTTATAATAGCCAGGACATGGAAGCAACCTAATGTCCATCAGCAGATGAATGGATAAGAAAGCTGTGGTACATATACACAATGGAATATTACTCAGCCATTAAAAAGAATACATTTGAATCAGTTCTACTGAGGTGGATGAAACTGGAGCCTATTATATAGAGTGAAGTAAGCCAGAAAGAAAAACACCAATACAGTATGCTGCTGCTGCTGCTGTTAAGTCGTTTCAGTTGTGTCTGACTCTGTGTGACCCCATAGACGGCAGCCAACCAGGCTCCCCCGTCCCTGGGATTCTCCAGGCAAGAACACTGGAGTGGGTTGCCATTTCCTTCTCCAGTGCATGAAAGTGAAAAGTGAAAGTGAAGTCACTCAGTCGTGTCCAACTCTTAGCGACCCCATGGACTGCAGCCCACCAGGCTCCTCCATCGATGGGATTTTCCAGGCAACAGTACTGGAGTGGGGGTGCCGTTGCCTTCTCCCCAATACAGTATACTAGTGCATATATATGGAATTTAGAAAGATGGTAACGATAACCCTGTATGCGAGACAGCAAAAGAGACACAGATGTATAGAACAGTCTTGGACTCTGTGGGAGAGGGAGAGGGTGGGATGATTTGGGAGAATGGCATTGAAATATGTATAATATCATATATGAAATGAATCATCAGACCAGGTTTGATGCATGATACCGGATACTTGGGACTGGTGCACTGGGATGACCCAGAGGGATGGTATAAGGAGGGAAAAGGGAGGGGGGGGTTCAGGATGGGGAACACGTGTACACCTGTGGCAGATTCATGTTGATGTATGGCAAAACCAACATAATATTGTAAAATAAAAAAAAAAGTCAAATAATAAAAAATACTAACTGAAATATTTAGGTGAGTTTTTCTTTTTCTTTTTTTGATATCTCAAATATAGCAACACAACTCTAAAAGGAGTTTAGGACACTGAATCAATTCAGACAACCTGGATCTAAATCCCAATTCTACCTCTCACTAGCTGACTTTAAATCAACAAGAATATCTTTGCTTCTCATCTGTAATATGGGAATGATAATAAGAATCCTTACATTTTAGGGTTATTCTGATGATTAAAATAAGTTAACAAGTTAAAGCACATAAATAGTGCCTGACATATGGTAGGTGGTCTTTCAGAGTTAGGTATTGAAAAACTTAGGGAAGAATTTCAGAGTTGGAAATATTTTAAGAAATTATTGAAAAAGTTGGCTTAAAGCTCAACATTCAGAAAACGAAGATCATGGCATCTGGTCCCATCACTCCATGGGAAATAGATGGAGAAACAGTGGAAACAGTGTCAGACTTTATTTTTGGGGCTCCAAAATCACTGCAGATGGTGACTGCAGCCAGGAAATTAAAAGACGCTTACTCCTTGGAAGAAAAGTTATGACCAACCTAGATAGTATCTTCAAAAGCAGACATTACTTTGCCGACTAAGGTCCATCTAGTCAAGGCTGTGATTTTTCCAGTGGTCATGTAAGGATGTGAGAGTTGGACTGTGAAGAAGGCTGAGCACTGAAGAATTGATGCTTTTGAACTGTGGTGTTGGAGAAGACTCTTGAGAGTCTCTTGGCCTGCAAGGAGATCCAACCAGTCCATTCTGAAGGAGATCAGCCCTGGGATTTCTTTGGAAGGAATGATGCTGAAGCTGAAATTCCAGTACTTTGGCCACCTCATGCGAAGAGTTGACTCACTGGAAAAGACTCTGATGCTGGGAAGGGTTGGGGGAAGAAGGAGAAGGGGATGACAGAGGATGAGATGGCTGGATGGCATCACTGACTTGATGGACATGAGTCTGGGTGAACTCTGGGAATTGGTGATGGACAGGGAGGCCTGGTGTGCTGGGAATCATGGGGTCACAAAGAGCTGGACACGACTGAGTGACTGAACTGAACTGAAGACTTCCCTGGTGGCTCAGATGGTAAAGCGTCTGCCTACAATGCAGGAGACCCAGGTTTGATCCCTGGGTTGGGAAGATCTCCTGGAGAAGGAAATGGCAATCCACTCCAGTACTCTTGCCTGGAAAATTCCACGGATGGAGGAGCCTGGTAGGCTACAGTCCATGGGGTCGCAAAGAGTTGGATAAGACTGAGCGACTTCAATGTCAATGTCAATATGTCAAGAAGTGTTTTATGTTCTGTGGGCCATACTGTTTCTGTCTCAATTACTCAATTCTGCTATTGCAGTGCAATGCCATATATGACATGCTAACAAATGGAGATGATTGTTTTACAATAAAGTTTTATTTATAAAAAAAGGGGGTCACCAAATTTGGAACATAAGCCATAATTTTCCAACCTCTGGTCTACATCAGTCTAAATAGCTCCATGTGTTTATGATATAAGCCTGGTCCATAAGAAATATCTAAGTCTTCAAAACTTGATAAAACAGATAATTAAGGACCAGAACTATTTATCATTAGATAATTGCCACTAGGTAACTATATTTATACACTATTTAAAATTCTTATTTTTAGGGTACATGTTACTGGAATCTAGGGGCATTTGTTCTTAATAGTGTCATTTGCTTGCACTTATGAAAATTAAATCCTTACTAGAATGCTATTACTTTATAGCATTTATCCAATTGCAAATCTGGTAAAAGATTCCAGTTAGAGCAATTACAGGAAATAATGCAATATCTTGGTACATCTGTCACTTTGATAGAATTGTATAATCTGTGATTTACTTTTTATCAGATTCAGAGGTTTTTTCTATTTAAGTGTACAATTACTTCTGAAGCCACGTTAAGTTGGCAGGATTTTTATTTCTCCATAAATTCCCAGTGCAGTAACTTGGGTTTGCTGACTCTTGCAAGATTCTGCAAATTTTTGGCATGGGTTTATTCATTCCAGCTTTTAACTTGTCTTTCAAATGTTCTCAGACACTCTCTAATTAGTGGCTATTCATGTCACAAGGATAGGAAAACTCCCCTCAGTTCCTACTGTCTGATGTTTCTCTCTCATTGGAACTTAGGGAAAGAATATACTATCTTTCCACTTTACCTAATCCATCTCCTATGTTAAATGGACATTTGCATTTTATACTTTGGACATGCCAATTCTACCACACTATTGAGTCCTTCTCTTGCTCACAATCTTTCTTTAAATGAACCGTATACATTTTGAGATAAATCATTTCTTTATTTTTATATAAATTTATTTATTTTAATTGCATATTGCAATTACAATATTGCATTGGTTTTGCCATACATCAACATGAATCCACCATAGGTATTACACGTGTTCCTATCCTGAACCCTCCCCCCCCCCCCCCCCCCCCCCCTCCCCCATCCCATCCCTCTGGGTCATCCCAGTGCATCTAGTATCATTTATCAAACCTGGACTGGCGATTCATTTCATATATGATAGTATACATGTTTCAATGCCATTCTCCCAAATCATCCCACCCTCTCCCTCTCCCACAGAGTCCAAAAGCCTGTTCTATACCCCTGTGTCTCTTCTGCTGTCTTGCATACAGGGTAATCATTGCCATCTTTCTAAATTCCACATATATGCATTAGTATCCTGTATTGGTGTTTTTCTTTCTGACTTTACTCTGTATAATAGGCTCCAGTTTCATCCACCTCATTAGAACTGATTCAAATGTGTTCTTTTTAATGGCTGAGTAATACTCCATTGTGTATATGTACCACAACTTTCTTATCCATTCATCTGCTGATGGGCATCATTTCTTATGACATATGTACTAAGGACAAGAAGGCCCTGGAATTGATACCCTTTAAAAATGCAACACTGGTGTACCTCATTTATTTTGGAGAAATGTACATTCATTATCTTTACACACCAGAAAAAATGTAAAATCTAGTATCCAATAACATAATTTCTATGATAAAATATTTTCTATAAAAATTCTCCCTTAATGGCCTATACAGGAATAGAATCTTAAAAAAAGAATGGATGTATCCTTACATATAACTGATTCACTATGCTGTATACCTGATAATGCACAACACTGTAAATCAACTATATTCCAATAAAAATTAAAAAAATTCTTCCTTGATTATTGTTAAATCTTAAGACAATGTTACAGTTACAATACTTATGTACTCTCCATCATATCCATTCAATTTCCTCCTAAGAAGAGCAACAAAAAGCTAAACTGACTCCTTGGATGTCCCTGAAGGACATGTAACCACACAAAACATCTATTATTTTGTTGAAGAATATTGAGAAGACTTAATTTTTAATTTTAATTAAGCAATTTGCAAATGCCTCTAATTAAGATATTTCTCCTTATAGTATTTAAATTATTAGAAAAATATTTAAAATATATAATTTATATCAAATTGTCACATATTTTCCATTTAAATATGGGAAATATTTTTTCCATTTAAATATTCAACACTTAAAAGTTTAAGCTGATTTCTTGATGTCATATTGAAAAATTTTTCTTTCCTATAACTACATGTCTCTAATTTAATGCATAACGTGAAAAAAATATTCTGTGTGAAGAAATAAACTCACAGGTAACTTCTGAAGATGACCTCTAGTTCATATAGCAGGATAAACTTTTCCAATGAAGTGCAAAACACTACCTTATAAACGGACACGACTGAGCGACTGAACTGAACTGAAACAGCAACCAAATATAAGACAATTTCTGCACTGCTCTAATTAGATTGAGGAGAAGCCTGGATTTCATTACTCTCTCTCTAGTCTTCTTGGGTTTATGACCAGAACCAATCATTCATTCACTCTGAGCATAAATTTTCCCACTGACCAAACATTTTTGTGCATTCCTAACTCATGACAATACAACAAAGAAGATATCGTACAAGACTGTTTGAACTCTTTCTGGAGGGACGGTGACATATGAGCAGAAACTACAACAGTTATCTCTGTGGATGACCACGCTGGAGGAACTGAAGCTCCTAATTTGCACTGAAGCAGTCCAATCAAGAGGTTATGGGAAACAGAGTCAACAATGAAGATGTTCATCTGCAACCCACAGTCTTCCCAGAATAAGTTTCAAATGCTACTGAAAAAGCACTCAGGCAAAGCTATTAAAACTCCTATAGTTTTAAACTCAGCAGGGACCCTGTGTGTTTTATAAGACCATTTTCATATACACATACACACATATGCACACACACACACACACACACACACACACACACACACACAGGCTCATTGTTTCAGTCTTATTATTTCTTCCTATTATTTGATGAAAAAATTATAACTTGCCACATTGGGCTTTCTATATATTCATGTACTTTTAGATAGATCTGGCCTTAAGAGTGTTGATACATTGACTGATGTATAATACAGAAACAACCCTGTGATTAAGATGTCATAGAATTTGAACTTTAGCAGATAAAGACATTTGAAAATAATCTGCCAAGGTAGCCATGGCTGGTTTCCCAGGCAACTGTCATTTCCTTTCTCTTTCTTCCTTGCCAGCAGTATCAGCTTGCATCAGGATCTGGAAATGCCAAAGACTTACTAGGCAAACCTCTTCTGCAGCTAGGACATAAGCATGTGACTCAGTTCTGGTTACTAGAACAGAAAGAGGAGGAAAAGAGATTCTCAGGGAGATCCAAGAAAAAAATTTCCCTTGATTTAAAAAGAGGGAGAGAGCCATGAGAACTCTCCCCCTGTCCCTTTCTCTCCTCTTTTTCTCATGTTTGAATGAAAATGTGAGGTCTGGAGTTGTGGCAGACACTATGAAACCATGAGGCAACAAACCCAAGGATGACAACCAACATGCTGGGAATAGCGTGTAGAAAAATCGAAAAAGCTTCTGGTAAAGTCATTAAGCCACTGAAACCAGAACTGCTTATCTCAAGGCTTTGTCATGGACAACAAGGTACCTGTTAATTAAAAAAGCCACTTTTACTCAGAATTCTGTTTCTTACTGCCAAAAGCATGTTTCTAAATACACTCCTTCTACCAAGCTATTAAGTACCTCTAAGAGTGTCACATGGCTTGTTGGTGGCAGATCTAAAGTAAAAATAGAAATCTTTTAAATCCCAGAAGTGTCTTATATCCCACTCATTTTTAAAAAATCCTAAAAAAATCCTGGTTTGTTAATTTGTGCTTTAGGCAAAAGTATAAAAGAAATAAAAGAAATAATCTTAGCACTTTATTTCTTGAGTAGAAAAGACATTTTTTGACAATACTAAGCCTTTTTGACATTACAGAAATGAATATTTTACTACTTAAGTACAAAGGTGCTTTGGGGACTTTAAGAGATAATATGCATTTTAAATAATTTAAAAAGAAATAGAAAATGTATAAAATTATTTGCATAGCTTTTACAGCTTTGATTTTTTTCTTCCCAGTTTATTGAGCTATAATTGAAATACAGCACTGTATAAATTTAAAGATGTATAGTAAGATGATTTGACTTATTACCAACAATAGGTTTAGTGAACATCCATCGTTTCATATAGATAACAAAAGAAAAGAAAAAAATATTTTTTTCTGTAATAAGAGCTCTTAGTATTTACTCTCTTAGTGACTTTCATACAGAATATACAGGAATGTTATTACATTGTTTATGTCATATATCACACTCCTAGTACTTATTTACCTTAAAGTTGGAAAATTTGTATCTTCAACCACCTCCTTCCTTTCTCCCCTCTGGTAACCACAGATCTGATCTCTCTTTCTATGAGCTTATTTGTTTGTTTGTTTTTGAGGTATAATTGACCTACAACACTATGTTAGTTCTTGTTGCACAACATGATGATTTGACATTTCTATACATTACAAAGATGAACTTGATAAAGGACAGAAATGGTCTGGACCTAACAGAAGGAGAAGATATTAAGAAGAGGTGGCAAGAATACACAGAAGAACTGTACAAAAAGATCTTCACGACCCAGATAATCATGATGGTGTGATCACTAATCTAGAGCCAGACATCTTGGAATGTGAAGTCAAGTGGGCCTTGGAAAGCATCGCTATGAACAAAGCTAGTGGAGGTGATGGAATTCCAGTGGAGCTGTTTCAAATCCTGAAAGATGATGCTGTGAAAGTGCTGCACTGAATATGCTAGCAAATTTGGAAAACTCAGCAGTGGCCACAGGACTGGAAAAGGTCAGTTTTCATTCCAATCCCTAAGAAAGGCAATGCCAAAGAATGCTTGAACTACTACACAATTGCACTCATCTCACATGCTAGTAAAGTAATGCTCAGAATTCTCCAAGCCAGGCTTCAGCAATACATGAACCGTGAACTTCCAGATGTTCAAGCTGGTTTTAGAAAAGGCAGAGGAACCAGAGATCAAATTGCCAACATCCACTGGATCATGGAAAAAGCAAGAGAGTTCCAGAAAAACATCTGTTTCTGCTTTATTGACTATGCCAAAGCCTTTGACTGTGTGGATCAGAATAAACTGGGAAATTCTGAAAGAGATGGGAATACCAGACCACCTGACCTGCCTCTTGGGAAACCTGTATGCAGGTCAGGAAGCAACAGTTAGAACTGGATATGGAACAACAGACTGGTTCCAAATAGGAAAAGGAGTACGTCAAGGCTGTATATTGTCACCCTGCTTATTTAACTTCTATGCAGAGTACATCATGAGAAATGCTGGGCTGGAAGAAACACAAGCTGGAATCAAGATTGCTGGGAGAAATATCAATCACCTCAGATATGCAGATGACACCACCCTTATGGCAGAAAGTGAAGAGGAACTAAAAAGCCTCTTGATGAAAATGAAAGTGGAAAGTGAAAAAGTTGTCTGAAAGCTCAACATTCAGAAAATGAAGATCAGGGCATCTGGTCCCATCACTTCATGGGAAGTAGATGGAGAAACAGTGGAAACAGTGTCAGACTTTATTTTGGGGGGCTTCAAAATCACTGCAGATGGTGACTGCAGCCATGAAATTAGAAGACGCTTACTCCTTGGAAGAAAAGTTATGACTGACCTAGATAGCATATTCAAAAGCAGAGACGTTACTTTGCTGACTAAGGTCCGTCTAGTCAAGGCTATGGTTTTTCCTGTGGTCGTGTGTGGATGTGAGAGTTGGACTGTGAAGAAGGCTGAACGCCAAAGAATTGATGCTTTTGAGCTGTGGTGTTGGAGAAGACTCTTGAGAGTCCCTTGGACTGGAAGGAGATCCAACCAATCCATTCTGAAGGAGGTCAGCCCTGGGATTTCTTTGGAAGGAATAATGCTGAAGCTGAAACTCCAGTACTTTGGCTACCTGATGCGAAGAGTTAACTCATTGGAAAAGACTCTGATGCTGGGAGGGATTGAGGACAGGAGAAGAAGGGGACAACAGAGGATGAGATGGCTGGATGGCATCACTGACTCGATGGACATGAGTCTGAGTGAACTCCGGGAGTTGGTGATGGACAGGGAGGCCTGGCGTGCTGCGATTCATGGGGTCGGACACGACTGAGCGACTGAACTGGACTGAACTGATACATTACAAATTGATCACCATGATAAGTCTACTTACCGTCTGTCACCATATAAAAATATAGCATAATTATTAACTATATTCCTCACACTGTACATTTCATCCCTGTTATTTATTTTACAACTAGAAGTTTGCACTAACTTCCTTCACCCATTTCACTCATCCCCTTGATGCCTTCCCCTTCTGGCAACCATCTGTTCTCTCTTCTATGACTGTTTCTGTTTTTTGTTTGTTTGATCCTGTGTTTTGGTTTTCAGATTCCATGTATAAGTGAAATTATATCGTATGTATCTATCTCTGTCTGACTTATTTCATTGATTAATAACATAACACCTTCTAGGTTCAACAATGTTATAAGTAGTTTATGTTTTTTCCTTCCTGAATTTGATTTATCAAAATTCTAGTTTTTCATTTTGACAATTTCATTTTCATCAGTTATTCTGTGGATTTTGGTATGATTTCTGATGTTTACAATTTCAACTTTTCAGAAACAATGACTGTAGTTCTATATATATTCTGTTTTGTTTACTTTTTATTACTTTATAGTTTCAGAAATAAGGTAAAAATAATATTTTTCAAATCTGTATATATACCTCTTCACTTTTATATTTGCCATATATTCATAGATTTTTTTCTAAATTCAGCTTCTCCTTAAAATATTTGCTTCAGACTCAACTAGATTTTTTTTTCTCTATGTATTTACTACGAGAGAGTCTTCCCTTAATATTTGAATGCTAAAACCTCCATTACTGGTATTTTGTTATGGTTTTTATCAGTACATATAGAACAAATTCACTTAGAATAACTTTTTGATTGGCCTTAAACAGAACATGACAGAGGATGAGATGGTTGGATGGCATCACTGACTCGATGAACATGGGTTTGGGTGGACTCTGGGAGTTGGTGACAGACAAGGAAGCCTGGCATGCTGCAGTTCGTGGGGTCCCAAAGAATCAGACATGACTGAGTGAACTGAACTGAACTGAAACAGGACTAATTTTTCCCCCATGGATATATTCTATCATGCTAAAACATAACAATCAGTGGTCAGGAGTAGTGAAATAAAATATAATACAATAGCTACCAGAAATAATGGACTGTATAAGAGAAACCAAATAGAACAATGGGTAACAAATAAACTCCAGATGAGACCATTGTGAAATGTGCCTCATAATGAAGACTCGTTTCAATCAAAGAACTGTTAAAGACACCAAATTCTAATATCACTATTTCTTATGTGTAATTATATAAAATCAGTCTTGCTTTTAAAAAGTCATAAGTTTAAACAATGTTTCTCAAAGTACTGTCAAAAATTATATTTTTGAACCTGAATTTTACTGAGGAAAGATTCACTTTTTGTCAGTGTTACAAAACACTTAGCTAAGTGCACAAAGAGAAAGGTCTGATACTTCATATCATCGTCATTGTAGACAAATTGATTCTCTCTCCCTTGTACTACCCTAAAACAAATTCCTTGTAAATTAAGCCTTCTAAATTTATTAAGCAAACAATTATTTCATTAATGTAACAAACATCTATTGAGCACGCTAGGCTAAGGGCTAGGACTAACATGTCGTCACTGGCTTCAGGTACCTCACAACTTAGTGAAATGGATGTAAAAACTTAAAAATAACAATAATAATGGATAATTGGAGGTTTTTCTTATGTGTTAAACAGTAATTCAAGGATTTATATAACAAACAAAGTCTCTGCTCTGATGTAGTTTATATTCTAACAGAAAATCCAGAAGTTCAATGATTTTGAAATTAATGTGCTAATTTATTATGCCTGGGACTCATGTTGCCCAGAAAATGTCAGTGTTGTGAGAACTTGTGATTCAGGAACTGACCCAGAGTTGGCTTCATATCAGATAATATTGGAGTTAGGGCTAATGAGATGAAGAGTTCAGTGGACAGAGCAGGCAAAAAGGAAATTTCAAGCAAAGAAAAGGACACAAGCCTCAGCATTCTCCAAGGTACTGAAGTATTTGACATGTTTGGGAAATAGAGAAATGTTTTCTCAATAAAATTCTTGGCAGCAAGAAGTGACTCCAAGGAGTTCTTTGTTTCCTTAACATTAAAGCCTGAGGAAGACACAGAAAGTTCTTTCTCAAAGCAGTTCACTCATGGGGAAGACTGGTTTAGAGAATAACTCCCCTATGAGGCCACAGTGGGTCATTCCCAGAGTCAAACTGGGCCTTCACACTGTGAGCAGAGCTCACAGGTCTTGGCGATGGAGAGCCATCAGTGCCAAAATAAGAAGATGGAGCCCACCACACTTTAAGAAAAGGAAGGATTGATTGTCCCAGTAAAACTGCTAGAAAGAACTTGCCTCTAACGTCTCTATCTCCTATTTTGATAAATGCTATCACTACCTTCCTTGTCGTCTAAAATAGAAACCTGGAAGCTATTCCTAACTTTTCTTCCTCTATCACCCTCCAAATCAGTGAATTTCAAGCATCTATGTATTCTACCTCTGTTGTATGTCTAGAATATATATTCTCTTTTCATCCTCTCTGCCTGACCCAGAAAAGGCTTCATATCAGATAACATTCTGATGAAAGTCTGTTCAGTCAAAGCTATGTTTTTCCCAGTATTCATGTACAGATGTGAGAAATGGACCATAAGGAAGGCTGAGTGCTAAAGAACTGATTCCTTTGAATTGTGGTACTGGAGAAGACTCTTGAGAGTCCCTTGGACTGGAGATTAAAGGAGCTTAAAACAGTCAATCCTGAAGGAAATCAACCCTGAATATTCATTGGAAGGACTGATGCTGAAGGTGAAGCTCCAATACTTCTACCACCTGATGTGAAGAGCTGATTCATTGAGTAAGACCCTGATGCTGGGAAAGACAGAAGGCAAAAGGAGAAGGGGGGTGGCAGAGGATGAGATGGTTAGATAGCATCACCGACCCAATGGACATGAATTTGAACAAACTCCAGGAGATAGTGGAGGACAGAGGAGCTTGGCATACTGCAGTCCATGGGCTCACAAAGAATTGGACATGACTTAGCGGCCGAACAACAACATCAGATGCTATTAGAATTAGGGTTTAAAAGATGAAGAATCCCTTAGCTGCTTTCACTTGTTAGTTTACTTACTCCTTGGTTTAGCCCCTCTTACTTCATGGGCTAAGGTGACCTGGGACTTTGTAACATCCTCTTTGCTAGTTGCCCACCTTCAGCTTTCATCTAATTCATATTTATCATTGTCAAAGAGTAACTCCTCAATTCATGTCATTTCTGGGCACATAAATAAAATTATTTCAGGAAAAGGTCCAAATTCCTCAACACTGTATTCAAGGAAATTATAATTTGACACCAGTCTACCTTTCTGGTTTTACTACCTATAATCTCCCTATAGATATTATTGTCTACAGCCATTTATAGTATCCTAAATTAGCTTTGTTCTCTAATGGGAGCCATTCTCTGGTAGATTTAGCTTGGGAGGTCATGAGACTAAATTGTGCCCCTTTAGATATGTCTCAGGAGACTCTGCAGATCCAAAAATACAATTGAGAAGAACTGCATTTTTATGAAAGGAAATTATTAGTGAAAATATCATTGTAGTTTTGCCTCTTGAAAAGTAATATGCTGTCAGAGGACTATTATAAGAAAAACTTATAATTTTTGTAGATCAGAAAAAAAAACCCACCAAAGCATTTTGGTTTGTATGCAACCAATATGAAGTCTCTCATGCGAAGCTGAGCAATAGAAAATAATATTTTAAAATCTATGTAAGAGATGTAATATATAACATGATGACTATGGGGAACTGCTGTATGATATATATGAAAGTTCAGTTCAGTTCAGTTCAGTCGCTCAGTTGTGTCTGACTCTTTGTGACTCCATGAATCGCAGCACGCCAGGCCTCCCTGTCCATCACCAGCTCCCGGAGTTCACTCAGACTCACGTCCATCGAGTCAGTGAAGCCATCCAGCCATCTCATCCTCGGTCGCCCCCTTCTCCTCCTGACCCCAATCCCTCCCAGTATCAGAGTCTTTTCCAGTGAGACAACTCTTCGCATGAGGTGGCCAAAGTACTGGAGTTTCAGCTTCAGCATCATTCCTTCCAAAGAAATCCTAGGGCTGATCTCCTTCACAATGGACTGGTTGGATCTCCTTGCAGTCCAAGGGACTCTCACAGGATGCATGGGGCTGGTACACAGGATGATTCAGGGAGATGATATGGGGTGGGAGGTGGGAGGGGGCTTCGGCATTGGGAGATCATGTTCACCTGTGGCTGATTCATGTCAATGTATGGCAAAACAAATACAGTATTGTAATGTAGAATAAAGTATTAAAAAAAAAAAAGAGTCTTCTCCAACACCACAGCTCAAAAGCATCAGTTCTTTGGTGCTCTGTCTTCCTCACAGTCCAACTCTCACATCCATACACGACCACAGGAAAAACCATAGCCTTGACTAGATGGACCTTAGTTGGCAAAGTAATGTCTCTGCTTTTGAATATACTATCTAGGTTGGTCATAACTTTCCTTCCAAGGAGTAAGTGTCTTCTAATTTCATGGTTGCAGGCACCATCTTCAGTGATTTTGAAGCCCCCCAAAATAAAGTCTGACACTGTTTCCACTGTTTCCCCATCTATTTCCCATGAAGTGATGGGACTGGATGCCAAGAGTTCTTGTCATAAGGAAACAAATTTCTTCTTTTTTAGTTTTTATTTTCATGCCTCTAAATGAGATGGAAGATGCTAACTAAACTTACTGGAGAAATAATTTCAGTAAATACACATATAAGTATATATGTTGTATACATATATATGTTGTTTTTCATGCCCTCAATCTTTCCCAGCATCAGAGTCTTTTTCCAATATGTTGGCTCTTCACATCAGATGGCCAAAGTATTGGAGCTTCAGCTTCAGCATCAGTCCTTGCAATGAGTATTCAGGCTTGACTTCCTTTAGGATTGACTGGTTTGATCTCCTTGCTGTCCAAGGGACTATCAAGAGTCTCCTCCAGTGACACTATTCAATAGCATTAATGCTTCGGTGCTCGGCCTTCCTTATGGTCCAATACTCACACCCATACCTGACTACTGGAAAAGCTATAGCTTTGACTATGAGGGTCCTCTTGTGGAACAGAATTGACCAGTACCTTGGTCTTGGTCCTCCAACTTCTATAACTATGAGAAATAAATTCCTGTTGCTCAAATCATTCAGTCACAGCAACCTGAGCTGACTAATAATATTTGGAAATTACAGGCTTGGTAATTTTTTAAATTGGATGCCCAACATCTGGCATTTTGCTAATTTCCACTTTAGGAACCTTGGTAGGAGGCAAAACTTACCTATTGAGAAAGGAACAGCAGGCCTGACAGCTGACAGCTGGTAGCTAGCCTGGCTCCTACCACCGAATCATGAGATTTCCCGGCTGATCATAAGCAATTTCACAAAATTATCAGTTGAGGACTCTTCAGACAATGATACAATAAAACAGAAATAAGTCGACTACAGAATCAGACCTGAATAGAGACCAAAGCAGACCTCGTGCTCCTATTACTACTAGGTGTTACTACCTCTCTCATGACAACTCCAATTCCTTTCCATTCTCCTGGTCTCATGGGTTAAAAATGCCCAAATCTCCAATAACCGAGTGTCCCACTTTCAGAGAACACCTATCCAGAAAACATAAACATGTACTCAAAGCTTCTCCAAAATCGCCTAGAAGTCTGTCCTAACTCCCTCTTACTGAGCTACTCCATGGTTCTCCACGGTATGCAGCTTCCCATGCTGCAGCAATTAACAAACCTAATGTTGATGAGTAAGTGTACATGGTGGTTTTTGGCTGTTGGGGATCAACATCCCTTTTAGAAGCCAGGTATCTTGTTTTCAAGTTTCTCTGGCTGGCATCAGTGAACTGGGTACAGGGGCTTTACATTAGACACATGCTTCCTTCTCGCCAGAGAAGCTAACTGTGGAGAATTCTTTATGGCTTAAGCAGCAACCGCAGAAAAGTAACACTGCAGGGTGATGGCTCAGTATTGGTGGTCGGCACCCAGTGCACCCAGTACAAACAGTAGCATCCAGCATTCAGTGGTGGCACTAATGGTATTACACCATAGTGTTCTTTTTAAAATTGCTTTTGCCTTTTTTCCCTAAGTTTTACTTGTTATATAGTCTGTTCTTTCACTTATCCAGTGTCCTATCATTAAAGTCTTTTCAGCTTAAATCACACAGAGTGGGCTTCCCTGATGGCTTGCAGTAAAGAATCTGCCTGCCAGTTCAGGAGACACAGGTTTGACTCCTGGTTGGGAAAGATCCCATATTCCATGGAGTAAACTGAGCCTGTGTGCCACAGCTAGTGAGCCTGTGCTCTGTGGACTGGGGGACACAAGCACGGAATCCCATGCTTGGCAACAGAGAAGCTACTGCAGTGAGAAGCCTGTACACCGTAGCTGGAGAGCAGCCTCTGCTAGCAGAAACTAGAGAAAAAGCCCTGCCTGATAACAAAGACCAGCACAGCCAAAAATAAATGAATAACATTTAAAAACCATACAAAGTTGGTTAAGAATCTGTTGATACTGGAACAATATTCTACATAGTATCCCCCTATGCAAACCCAAACATTTGATGACTGAAATATAACTATCTAATCACAGATGCTCCTAAGTTCCAGGTCTAAATTTTTTTATTTTTTTGCTGAACACTTTGGCTACATCATTTGCACTTCCAGTTCATCAGGTTGAAAACAAAGTTAGTCATCTTCCCAGACCTCCTCTATTTCCTGAGTATGAGTTGATACTACGTAAATCAAAAACCCGTAACTAATAAGTTACAAGTCGTGGATTCTACTCTCTCTGAAACCTGTTTCTTCTCATCTCTGTATTCACCATCATAGCTCTAGTTCAAATCAGTGTTTGTCCCGTGAATTACTTCCCTGGCATTGTCAACTGGTTATTGTATCCTCTATAACACTCTCCACTTAGAAGCTGCAGATATCTTTTAAAAATGCAAAAATTATAATGACGTCAAATAAAACTTTTCTTTTGGCTCCCCTTGCCAGAACAAAGTTGCTTCCAGAATAAAAATTCACATGATACTGGCATGCTCAGAAATGCTCCTGAGTTACCATTTCCAGGATATCTTCAACTGTGCTTCATGGAATGTGTAATGATGTTTAATAGTGACTCTTCTTAGTCTCTATTCTAAACGGGAAGTGATTCTGCTAAAGAAGTTTTTAGAAACCTTTGCAAACCCTGTAAGCACCAAAGCATCACAGTATAAATTGATCCTAAGAAGTATTTATTTGTTCATTTAATCTTTATTAAGCATCTACTATGGATTAGGACTTATTCTACAATATAAGAAGAATGTAGATAAAAGTAAAAAGATAGAGTCTCTGCCATGTGGAGCTACCATTTTAGTGGGAGAGATGTATGAGAAGGAAATAAACATAAGGATACAATACAGCTGGCATCCCAGGTGTTGCTAGTGGTGAAGAGTCTGCCTGACAATGCAGGAGACCCAGGAGACATGGGTTTGATCCCTGGGTCGGGAAAATCCCTTGGAGAATGGCAGGGCAACCCACTCCAGTATTCTTGCCTGAGAATCCCCATGGACAGAGGAGCCTGGAGGGCTACAGTCCATAGGGTTGCAGAGTCGACATGACTGAGGGGACTTCGCACACATGCATACAACATGCCATGCGGTGAGAGTGCTGTGAAGAAAGTAAAGCAGTGTGAGAATGACTGAGAGAATCTGGAGAGCTGCTATTTCATATAAGATAGTCAGAGAAGGCCACCGTGTAAAGCTAACATTTTATCAAAGTTCCGCAAGACATAACGAAATGCAGTGACATAATGTGGTAGATAGATAAACACAGAATGCTACACTGTATAAATCATGATTTCTGTGGTTACGACTGTCCAAGATCAAATTTGAGCTCTGTCACTTACAAGACTTATAACTTAGGGCAAGATATTTAGTATCCCTGTGCTTCAGTTTTCCCATAAAATGGGAACTATATAAGTATGTATATTATTGGGTTGTACCTCTTAAATAAGTTGATAGATATAAAGTGCTGAAAGCACGTGGTAAACACTCAATGACAGAACTTACTATTGTTTTGAAAAATGTATGCTAAAACAAATAATTGAGGTTATGAAGAAAAAATATTACACAAACAATCCATAATTTATAGACATAATTTAATCCATATTTATAGACATAAAATATTGGGAGAAGCCAAATCTTCAATAGAAACCAAATAAGGTGAGCAGATGTGTAAGAAACCACAAAGAAAAATTCCATATCATTCATCCAAGTATTCCTCAAATACTTACTACATTTCAAGCACCATGCCAGATAATGGACATGGAAGTAAGAAAGTTAGACATTATCTCTTCTTTTATAGAAATCTTATAGTATAACAAGAAGACATACAGTAAAATAGAGTAATCACAGTAAAAGGTATAAATGTAATGGTATTGGACATCCAGAGAGGATACTACAGGAATATATAACCAGAATAGTGCAACAAAAAGTATACATGCCAGATAATATATAGAAAATAATCTAGACAGAACCAAACCATTTCATCACCCTCACTTTTATTTTAACTGCTAATCACAGTGTAAGATACCTATAAAAGAGAACATATCAGAAGTATGATGAATGTTCATATACTGAACTGACTCTCACATAATCAATATCAAGATGAAGAAATAAAATGGTTTCAGAGTCCAAAAGCAGCAGTCTCTTTCATGTACCCTTTACAGATAACCACTATTATAATTTCTGATAAATCCTGAGACAAGACTAGTTTGCCTCATGTTGTAGCTTACATAAATTAAAACAAAAATATTTCTTGTGCCTGACTTCTTTTATTTAACATTCACACAGAGACTTGTACCTGACTATTCATAGCAACCTACTTGTAACAAAAGCAGCCTGCTTAGAGCAAAAACTGGGAGAAAACTTTCAACTCAAATATCCACTAAGAGGTGAAGATAAAGAAATTGTGCTATATTTATACAATTTATGCTTTCAACAACAAAAATTGATAACCATTAAAATGTAGACAAATAAAACAGTAATGATCAACGATTCAAAAAGTCAGACCAAACAAGACAACATCTTCTGAAATCACATTTTCATAAAATTCTGGAAAATTCAAATAAATCTGTAGTGATAGAAAGCAGAAGAGTATTTGCCTGGGTGAGAGTGGGTAAGCAGTGTCACGAGGACAATTTTTTTTGATGATGGACATGATCATTATCTCAACTGTGGTGATGATTTTGTCGGTGTATATATGTCTCAAAATTTATCGAACTGTTACTTTCAATATGTGCAATTAGATATCAATTATACTTAAATAAGGGCCTTCCAGGTGTTCCCAGGTGCAGTAATAAAAAAATCTGCCTGCCAATGCAGGAAGTACGAGAGATGCAGTTTCGATTCTCTTCGTTGGGAAGATCCCTTGAGTAGGAAATGGCAACCCACTCCAGTGTTCTTGCCTGGAGAATTCCATGGACAGAGGAGCCTCGCAGGCTGCAGTCCATGGGGTTAGAGTTGGATGTGACTAAGCACACATACCACACGCACACACACATAAAGACTTAAATAAAGCTGTTTTTATTTATTTATTTTTTAAGATTTGGATACTTTGCCTACAAATGTAAAGCCTTCCTGAACTCAATATGTATTTAAACCTACAAAAATATAATCAGATACTCTCGGAACCTCAATCCAGTTTGAGTGGATTCTACCTTGCTGAGCCATGGTAATTAAGAACAAAGCTTCTGAGTCAGGCTGCAAGGGTCAGAATCCTTACAGCTCACCGTACCAACTTTGTGACATTGGGTAAGTGATTTCTTTATGTGCCCTTACTTATAAAATAAGGATTCTTGGGGCTGGTGCACTGAGATGACCCAGAGGAGGGTAGTGGGAGGAGGGGTTCAGGATGGGGAACATGTGTATACCTGTGGTGGATTCATGTTGATGTATGGCAAAACCAATACAATATTGTAAACTAATTAACCTCCAATTAAAATAAACAAATTTTTGTTTTAAAAAATAAATAAAGAAAAAATAAAATAAGGACAGTACTAATATTTACTTCAAAGAATTAATATGAAGATGGTATAAGTTAATATAGGTGAACTCAATAAACATAAGCAATTATAAAATTTTTATACTTATAAATTTTATATAGTCATAAAATAAGGATAGTATTAATGCTTCAGAGAATTAATGAAAAGATCGTGTGAGTTAATACAGGTGAACTCAGTAAATATTAGCAATTATAGTACTTATGAGTTAAATTCCTGTGCCTATATTAGGTAAAATTAAATGTCCAGTATTCCTTGAAATATTGACTGAATTAAACATATTTTGCTTCCCTGGTGGCTCAGAGGTTAAAGCATCTGCTTGCAGTATGGGAGACCTGGGTTTTATCCCTGGGTCTGGAAGATTCCCTGGAGAAGGAAATGGCAACCCACTCCAGTATTCTTGCCTGGAGAATCACATGGACGGAGGAGCCTGGTCGACTATAGTCCATGGGGTTGCAAAGAGTCGGACACCACTGAGTGACTTCACTTTCACTTTCTATCAGTTCACTTCAGTTCAGTCGCTCAGTTGTGTCCGTCTCTTTGCGACCCCATGAATCGAAGCAGGCCAGGCCTCCCTGTCCATCACCATCTCTCGGAGTTCACTCAGACCCAGGTCCATCGAGTCCATGAAGCCATCCATCCATCTCATCCTCTGTCGTCCCCTTCTTCTGCTGCCCCCAATCTCTCCCAACATCAGAGTCTTTTCCTATGAGTCAGTTCTTCACATGAGGTGGCCAAAGTACTGGAGTTTCAGCTTCAGCATCATTCCTTCCAAAGAAATCCCAGATCTCCTTCATAATGGACTGGTTGGATCTCCTTGCAGTCCAAAGGACTCTCAAGAGTTTTCTCCTACACCACAGTTCAAAAGCATCAATTTTTCGGCGCTCAGCTTTCTTCACAGTACAACTCTCACATCCATACATGACTACTGGAAAAACCATAGCCTTGACTAGACGGACCTTTGTTGGCAAAGTCTCTGCTTTTCAATATGCTATCTAGGTTGGTCATAACTTTTCTTCCAAGGAGTAAGAGTGTTTTAATTTCATGGCTGCAGTCACCATCTGCAGTGATTTTAGAGCCCCCCAAATAAAGTCTGACACTGTTTCCACTGTTTCTCCATCTATTTCCCATGAAGTGATGGGACTGGATGCCATGATCTTCATTTTCTGAATGTTGAGCTTTAGGTCAACTTTTTTCACTCTCTTTCACTTTCATCAAGAGGCTTTTAGCTCTTCTTCACTTTCTGCCATAAGGGTGGTGTCATCTACATATCTGAGATTATTGATATTTCTCCTGGCTATCTTGATTCCAGCTTGTGCTTCTTCCAGTCCAGCATTTCTCATGATGTACTCTGCATATAAGTTAAATAAGCAGGGTGACAATATACAGCCTTGACGTACTCCTTTTCCTGTTTGGAACCAGTCTGTTGTTCCATATGACTTTCTATACTGGCATACAACACCTATTTGAATAGGCTCTACTCTACTTTTCAAACTCTCTGTTTTGCTATGCACAAGTCAATACATGCAACACAAATGAATCTCCCAGTATTTTGCATAATTTATCCATTTTCTCAATTTTAGCACATGAGTTTCCTTGGCTAGAATACCTTTTCTATAGAACCAAAATGTCAATAAAATGAATCAATATATGTTTGAAATTCTCAACACACAGGTGCAGTACTCAATACATTATGCTGGGCAAGTTTTCCTTGATTCTGATTTTCATTCTCTTACTGAGTTTTCTGTCACTAGTGTTAAATACATTTACTTCTTGTTCCTTAAGCTTGGTATTAATGGAATATACCCTTTTGCTCTTCTGTTAGCATTACTAAAGGACAAAATTAGGATGATAGTTTATAGATCGTCATCTCAATGTATCCACACTTATTGCTGCTTTTTATTCCTCCTTATTTCTAAGTCTTTTTTTTAACAATTATAGATGTCCAAACCTGTTGATCTAGAGAAGACTGATGAAAATTACATTCTTCTGCTTTTCCTAAAAATTTTCCAGTTTCTATTTGTTTTCCTAAAGAGTAAATTGTATATCAATTATGTATATCACAGAAATGTTATTTCAAGCATGATAAATATTACATTTAAAAGTAAATTTAGAATTATCCTAAGGTAACAAATGCTTTAATATTAAAAGCTGCAGTTTCTATATTTACTTACATCAAGGAATACTGAAAGCACATTGTTCAGTAATTACTATAGAAACATCTTGGACTACTTAACTGTGTTTCACAGTAATTACTGCAGAAAAAAATGTATATTTCAAAGTGTCACCAATTTTTGCAAAATCCTTCTGCAAAGCATCAACTTATAATGAAAATTGCAATTCTCAACATTTGTCCTCAAGAAGAGATATAGAATTGATGTATATTGTGTGCTATGTGATTAGTCACTCAGTCATGTCCAACTCTTGCGACCCCATAGACCATAGCGTGCTAGGCTCCTCTGTCCATGGAATTCTCCAGGCAAGAATACTGGAGTGGGTTGCCATTTGCTTCTCCAGGGGATCTTCCCCACTCAGGAATGGGTCTCTTACATTGCAGGAAGACTCTTTACCGACTGAACTATGAGGGAAGCCCTAATAAATATCATAAAATTGACACAAAAATCAGTTCATTACCTGTGGTACAAAGAATATTATTTATATGGTAGCAAATAACATTAAAATTCTTATTATCTGAATGAAAAATATCTTTGATGTTTTCCTTACCAGGTTAATGTGCAGATCAATAAATTACAATAGAAAGTTTTGAAAAATGTAATGTATGTTGACTGTGTGAGGTATTGGTACCTTTACAGTCTCTTATGTTAGGAAATGCTAAAGAAGAAATCAGCTTGGTTTTAACAGGTTGGAAAGGTAAAACTGATACAGACATTGAGCCATAAATTTAAAGGAGGAACAAAATCTTACATAATTACAAATACACTGATACTCTTGCAGTCTTTGAAATTCATTGATCATCTGCTTAACGTATCGTTATGAGGACTGATTGGTTAATCTGTTACATCAGAACCTAAAATGTATCCTGATGTATTTTTTAAAATGAAAAACACCTCTAAATAATAGCGATTCTTGTCATATATGATTCATATCTATAATACAGAAGAGGCATTAATAGTGTATGATATTTAATCAAGTGCCTTGAAGATAATTCAATTAAGAACAACATCAGCATAACTAATTTGAAGTTGCTAAAAGTATAATTTAAGCAGAGCTATAATCTGTAGGCAAAACAGTGGAGTTAGTACATTATGGAATACTAGAAAAAGAAATGGGTTTGAATTCAAGTTCTGCCACTTTCTGCTTAATTTCTGAGATGCAGTTTCCCAGTTGGTTAAGAAAAGTGACAACACATACCTTACACTGTTAAAAGGTTTAATGAAATAATGTTTGTGGATAAAGAGTCTGGTGTATTCACTAAATAAATATTAATTCCCTTTCATGGTCAATAAATACAAGATCACCTACAGTTTAAATAAGTTTTGTCTAGATTATTGTTCTATTGGAGGGAAAGACAAAGACTAAGTTGTTAAGCATATGACTTCATCTATTTTCAGGTCTATCACAGTGCCAGCCACTCAGAAGAGACTTAAAAACATGCATAGCACTGTGCTGAAGTACATCATATGCTTTATTCATGGAATGTTGCTCTAACATTTATTTTCTTATTTTTTAACTCCTGTCTTAAATACCAGCTCTTCCTTGTTACTCACATAATCAAAAATTTTTAGTAGCCATTAGTTAGTCAGGTCCACCTCAATCCACCTTTCTACTTTTACTTCCACTACTCAACTTATCCAACTGTCAGCAAAATTCAGTTCAGTTCAGTCGCTCAGTCGTGTCCAACTCTTTGTGACCCCATGAATCGCAGCATGCCAGGCCTCCCTGTCCATCACCAACTCCCGGAGTTCAAAATTAAGACATTCCATAACTATGCTTTGTACTTTCTGACAGCCTTAATTTCCTCTGCAAATATACCACTGCTTTCTTCCCAGTAGTTGAAATATAACTTCTTCTTTAAACCCTAGGTCAAATGTTCTCAAGTAGGTTCTCCTTACCTCCCAGCTGGAAGTAATCTTATTTTCTCTAAAGTATGGTGGTGGGGGGGTGGGGATTACTTTTTTTTCTTTCTTTTCATTAGCCACATACCAATTTCAAGCCACAATTTTAGCTACTCTGGAGAGGGAATAAACAACATACACATCTTCAGGAAACCTACAGTTTAGAAAAATACAAAAAGTACATTAATAAATAAGACAGAGAGATAGACATGTGGGCCTGATACATTGGAAGATTAAAGGATGGATAGTAAGAAATCAATCAAGTAGATGAAGCTAGATGAGAAATGTCAGAATCATTGCTTCATTTAAAAGATATTTGCTAAGTTTTAGAATGATGGTCTAAAATTATACTTTAGTAATTCAAATGGAAGTGACATCTATATGAAAGTGAAAGTGAAGTCGCTCAGTTGTGTCCAACTCTTTGCAACCCCATGAGCTATAGCCTACCAGGCTTCTCCATCCATAGGATTTTCCAGGCAAGAGTACTGGAGTGGGTTGCCATTTCCTTCTCCAGGGGATCTTGCTGAACCAGGGATAGAACCCGAGTCTCCCACATTTCAGGCAGAGGTTTTTCCCTCTGAGCCACCATGAGCACTCAGTGAAATTTATATAAATACTCAGTAATATCTATATAAATACTCAGTAATAATCTAGTAGCCTGAATAACTGAGACTCAGTTCAGTTCAGTTCAGTCACTCACTTGTGTCCGATTCTTTGTGGCCCCGTGAATTGCAGCACGCCAGACCTCCCTGTCCATCACCAACTCCCGGAGTTCACTCAAACTCGCGTCCATCGAGTCAGTCATCTCATCCTCTGTCATCCCCTTCTCCTCCTGCCCCCAATCCTTCCCAGCATCAGAGTCTTTTCCAGTGGGTCAACTCTTCACATGAGGTGGCCAGAGTACTGGAGTTTCAGCTTTAGCATCATTCTTTCCAAAGAACACCCAGGACCAATTTCCTTTAGAATGGACTGGTTGGATCTCCTTGCAGTTCAAAAGACTCTCAAGAGTCTTCCCCAACACCACAGTTAAATGCATCAACTCTTTGGCACTCAACTTTCTTCACAGTCCAACTCTCACATCCATACATGACCAATGGACTAGGAGCATGTAAATACTGAAATTCTGATTAGAATACTTCTTGCAACAATTTCACAATTTCTGTACAGAGACTACCTTTAGAATTTGTGCTATTTTTATGACATAATAGTACTTAAACACTAAGCAGAAAATTATTTAGATAAGATGGTTGTATAGCATCATTGACTCAATGGACATGTGTTTGAGTAAGCTCTGGGAGTTGGTGATGGACAGGGAAGCCTGGTATGCTGCAGTCCATGGAGCTGCAAAGTGTTGGACATGACTGAGCAACTGGACTGAACTGAACAGAAAATTATAATTCCTTCAACTGCAATATATTCTCTGTTCATTCAACAAATCTAACTTTAGACAAAGTACTAGCTACTGGAGATGCAAAGATGAAGAAAATAAAGATGTAGTATTGTCTTCAAAGAGCTCAAGGAAACAGACCTTCAAACAACTAATTATGACAATTTTTTAACAATATTGTATTCAAAGTCCTATATGTATTTGTGGTAGAGTTATTATGAATGTGCAACCATAATTTTCACAGAGGTATTAACATTTGGGGGCTTCCCTGGTGGCTCAGCAGTAAAGAATCTGCCTGTAATGCAGGAGACACGGGTTCAATCTCTGGATCAGGAAGATTCTCCTGGAGAAGGCACTAGCAACCCATTCCAGTATTCTTGCCTGGAAAATACTCCATGGGGTTGCAAGAGTCAGACACGACCTAACTAAATCACCGGCACTGACATTTGGACTGGACCTTAGTCAAGTGCTATATGAAAGAAGAGCTATAGTCAATCAAAAAGTGTTAATGTCTTACGTTTGGCTTTACAGATTTGTTATTAGTTGCATTTGAATACACCTATGCCTGTTGTATAGACTTCCCTGTAGCTCAAATGGTAGAGTCTGCCTGCCATGCAGGAGACCAGGGTTCGATTCCTGGGTTGGGAAGTTCCTCTGGAGAAGAGAATGGCAATCCACTCCAGTATTCTTGCCTGGAGAATTCCATGGACAGAGAAGCCTGGTAGGCTATAGTCCATGGGGTTCCAAAGAGTTGGACACGACTGAGCAACTAACACACATGCCTGTTGTATGGAAAATCCTTTTCAAATCAAATCATAAAGCCACAAAGTGAAACCCTGATTTAAGGAGTAAACTGAAAGCAGTTTAATTTTGTCAACTTTTTCCTATTTTCCTTATACACATCAAGAGCAAACACTCTGATGAAAGCCTTTGGATTTCACTTCCAAAAATGCTTCTCAATTTTACTTACCTTTCTTGGCCCTACTGTCATTGCATTTGCCTTCTCTTTGCCAGATTATAGCAACCGATCTCCCTGCTGTCTGTATTCACTCTTACAATAGTGTTATAAAGGATGTTTAAAGAAACACAGCTTCTAAATAGAAGCTTCTTTCCTTGAGTTATTTGATGGATAAGGGAATCATGCTGTGAACTTGTTTCATGTGTTTGTGTGCATGTGTGTTCAGTTGTGCCTGACCCTTTGTGACCCCATGGACTGTAGCCTGTCATGCTCCTTTGCCCATGGAATTTTCTAGCCAACAATACTGGAGTAGGTTGAAATTTCCTCCTCCAGGGGATCTTCCCAACCCATGGATCGAACCTGTATCTCTGTGTCTCTTGCATTGGCAGGCAGATACTTTACCACTGAACCACCCAGGAAGCCCAAATTTTTTTCATAGTATTTATTTACCCTATATGACACCAACTGCTAAGAAAAGCTTACTGTCTTATCCTTTGTAAATCTTCCTCTTATTTCTGTTATCATGTTCACCTCATCTTGTACCTTTGATCATCTCTTTCTCAGTTCAGTTCAGTCTCTTCAGTCCTGTCTGACTCTTTGCAACTCCATGGACTGCAGCACACCAGGCCTCCCTGTCCATCACCAACTCCTGGAGCTTGCTCAGACTCATGTCCATTGAGTTGGTGATGCCATCCAGCCATCTCATTCTCTGTCATCCCCTTCTCCTCCTGCCTTCAGTCTTGCTCAGCATCAGGGTCTTTTCCAATGAGTCAGCTCTTTGCATCAGGTGGCCAAAGTATTGGAGTTTCAGCTTCAGCATCAGTCCTTCCAATGAATATTCAGGACTGATTTCCTTTAGGATTGACTGGTGTGATCTCCTTGCAGTCCAAGGATTCTTCTCTTTCCACTCAAGAGTCTTCTCCAACACCACAGTTCAAAAGCATCAATTCTTCCATGCTCAGCTTTCTTTACAGTCCAATTCTCACATCCATACATGACTTCTGGAAAAACCATAGCTTTGACTATATGGATATATACTTTTTCTCAGTGCTGGATAAAAGCCTCACAGTGTATACTCCTGATGTGTCATGTCCCTTCCCCACTAGCTTCTACATGAAGCCCACATGAGAGTACAATTCTGTTTTGACAACTTTTCTTTAAAAGAATCTTCCAGTGGTTTATCTTTTCTCCTCTCATTATACAGATGTGGTGGAAGAAACTAAGTGGGTAAAGGGAGAGGAAAAATACAAAAACCTCTATCAGGTTCTGGATTCAGGTTCTGGATTTGTCCTGTCCAATCTGGGCTACATCAGGGGACCCTAATACTGTGGCTTTGGAACTGAGTTCTAGTCCTTACCTGAAATGACTGCAGAAGGACTCTGACTAGGACTGAGCAAAAGTCTCTCTTTGCCTCCTTAGGTCACACTATACCACAAGGTCCTTTAGTGGGCGAGCTGCAGCAAATTCATGTCTAGCCTCCCTGGCAATGGAGCCAGAGTTTCTGTGGATGAAGTTCTCTTGATAGGGCCTTGGGAAACCAGAATTTGGTTGCTGTGCTCTGAGGCTCTGATATTTATTCATCTGGTTCTTGGACTGAAGTCAGTTAAGACATTAAACCTGGAAATCTTTGTCAGGCTGTTTTATTTTATTCATCAACTACATCTTCTGTAAATCCAGTAATGCCCCTTGCCCCTCACTCAACACATATAACTGCTTTGGTTGCAGCTATATGATGTGTAAGGATGGGACTAGATACCATTTAAAACAGAACTCAGTAATCTCTTGTGCTTGGGCAAATTTTGGAGAGAATGCAAACTAATTCAGTCCAGCTCAGTAAATATTTTTCAAGCACTGTGATTAACATCAGAGACAACAAGTACAGTAGAGCCCCTGCAATTAACTACACCATTAACCTTATTATTTTTCTAATACTAGTAGTCCAGCAGGGTAGGCCTTCTCTGCTAATAGGGTGGAGCTTCAAAATAGATCCAGAGAATGTGCCAGTAGCTTTCTCTTCCTGAAGAAAGAACTTTATTTATGACTTGAGTGGCTTTATAATGAACACAAATTCATAAACCAGCCCTGCATACTTAAAAATTGTAGTTTCAGTATCAGTGTGACCAAACACAATGTCCCAAGTGGTTTTCCAAGGAAAATACAGCTTGTTTTAGACTCACTTTTCCCTTTACATCTTAACAGCAGATGTCAATCTGTCCCGATGTACTGACTTTCTTCTAAGATATTGTGTTATTTGGAGAAGTGACTTTAATCCAAGAAGCCAACAAGTTTGTGATATCTCTAGAGTAGTAACCACAAGTAGGAAGTACAATATTTACAAATGCCCATTACAAACCTTTAAAGAGGGGAGGAAATAGTAGTTCAAGATTTAGTCTTCAATAAATTTAATTAAAATATCTTTTTTTTTCTACTTTCATGTTATTGTACACTTCTGACTCTTTTACTCTGAATGAACTCTCCATGCCCTCCTGTCTCACATTCTTGGTCCCCTTGTATCCCTCACACTTTGGACAGGTTCACACAACACCCTTCTCATATGTCTTGTTTTTGCCATAGTCACAACCTTTTTGAGAAGTGTTCTGCTTGTCTCACAACAATCTGCCAGAAACCTCAAAACATGATGCCAAGTGAAAGAAGTCAGACATAAAACATTACATATTGTGTGATTCCATTTACATGGAATGTTGAGAAAAGACAAATTTATACAGACAGAAAACAGAATGGTGTTTGCCATAGGGCTGGAGTGAAAACTGAGATCACATAGAAGCTTGACTGGGAATGCCACATGGGACTTTGGAAAGTGACAGTAATGTTGCAAACTGCATTGTGATGATTACACAGCTCTACAAATCTACCCAAAATCATTAGCTTGTGCACTTTGATGGGTAGATTTTATGTTGTGAAACATACACCTCAATAAAGCTGTTAAAAAATACACTGAGTGGCTTTTGCTCTCTGCTGCCTTAGTGAAGAAGTCGCCTATAAATCTTTACAAATTTTATCCCATAACTCACAAATTCATCATTCCTCAACTTAAAACCCTTTCACTGAAACCTCAGTGTTACCCACAAATGAAGTCCAGCTGTGGCACATGGGTCCTTCATGAGATCTCTATCTACTTCCTGGCTATTCCTCCCTTAGACATGTGATTTTGCATGTTCAATCCCTTGTGTCATGCTTCCTCTTTAAGCAAACGACTCCTTCTGACCACTTGTTATTGATTGATTCAAATTTATTACTCAAAAAACTCTTTGGGCTTCATCTCTTTCGTAGGTTTTATCTGGACTTTGCTGACAGGATTAAGCATTACTCTATACTCTTTCTGTTCATCACGTTTCTATAATCCTGTGCAAATGCTGCATAGCATGTAATGTTTTACTTGTCTACATTCCTTACCAAAACATGGTATGCCTAACTGCAGGGGCTCTACAGTGCTTGTTGTCTCTGATGTTAATCACAGTGCTTGAAAAATGTTTACTGAGCTGGACTGAATTAGTGTGCATTCTCTCCAAAATTTGCCCAAGCACAAGAGATTACTGAGTTCTGTTTTAAATGGTATCCAGTCCCATCCTTACACATCATATAGCTGCAACCAAAGCAGTTGTATGTGTTGAGTGAGGGGCAAGGGGCATTACTGGATTTACAGAAGATTTTACTTCACCAAGATTTTGAGCAACTGTGTAGTTTCCACATCCTCAAGCTCTTCTAACCTCTTCTATCCCGAACCTGTTACTTTGACTGTAATGACATCAATATGCTATATCTTTGCCCTATTAATATTTTCTGGTTTTATGCTAATAAGTACACATAGACTATCATTCTTTACCTAATTTATATTAGTTGCTGTGGCAGAAGCAACTACCATAAAGTAAAACTGACAACACCTAATATAACTTTGCTATGTTTTGTTTATGACTAAAAATTTGTAAAGTAATCATATTCTTTGGTGACAAAATTTGAAGAAGGAAATGGCAACCCACTTCAGTATTCTTGCCTGGAGAATCCCATGGACAGAGGAGCCTGGTGGGCTCCAGTCCATGGGGTCACAAAAAGTTGGACATGACCGAGTGACTAACATACTTTTAGATCTGCCAGCTTTGTTCCAGAGAAAGTTGACTTTATTTAAAATAGAATACAAAATGGCAGAAATTGTAGTTGGTAAAATTTGATGCAAAAAAATATAGGAATGGGAGAGTATTTGAAATTCTTAATAAACATGCAGGAACCTGTAATTTCTGAGAAACATAATTCTGTTTTCTAAGATACTGCTGCTGCTGTTCAGTTACTAAGTCATGTTTGAATCTTCTTTGACCCCATGGACTGTAGCCCACCAAGGTCACCTGTCCATGGAATTTCCCAGGCAAGAATACTGGAGTGGGGTGCCATTTTCTTCTCTGGGGATATTCCTGACTCAGAAATCAAATCTGCATTGGCAGGTGGATTCATTACCACTGAATCAGCAAGGAAGCACTTTACACACTGCTAAGGGTCATTAAAAATTGACTTATCTTCATGAAATGTCAATAAGATGTCAAAAGGCAACTCAATGTGTTGCTCATGATGGCCCAGGTTCCCAAGAGGGATACTTATCTTACAAGGTGGGAAGGGGTTCTGCCGTACAATACTTGGTATCCTAGGCAATGGGTAAGCACATATTGTGTTTCGTTTTTCTTAAGAATTATTTTTCATTGTAATTATTATTGTATATTTAAATTCTGGTTTAATATGCATATCCCACCACCCATGAAAATGTAATCAACTGAATATATTTCTAAGTGTTAGCTCAATGAGATTACTGTGATTTCAATAATAATAAATTCCTATGAACATATCTTTTTAACAATTTATCTAGTTTAAATAATAGATATCTAGAGGCTAAAAATATATAACTTTATACAACAAATACATTTAATATTTTTTTAATTGACACATGTGATTCCTCTTAGCATAAAAGATTAGAGTGTCATAAACACTGTCAAAGAATTTACAATCAGTTCCACTTGTTGGAATACTACAGTGATGTGGCATTAACAGTGGACAAAAATGAATCAAGTATCAAATTCAGTGGTATATAATTTAATTTTTTACTTCTGCAATCACTTCTACTGATGCAGTTTTAAGCCATTCCAACTAGACAACAATTATTTGTTACTTGTTAATGTCTTTTCATTAAGAGAATTTCCTTTATCCTGTACATATAAGCTCTCAATTGTATTTAATGCATTATCATAAGACCAGAAATGCAACATAGTTCAGCAAAATAATTATCCAACAGAACCACTGCATGTTGTTGCAGAGTTTAACTGCAGTTCTGTAAGACTTCTCAAATTTAACAACAGAAAATTTAGTTCCCTACTTGGAACATGACAGAGGCAGAAATATTTCTTAAATACTTTAATGCTATTTTCATGCAGAATATTTTAAATAATCTTTAAAATGGTATTTGAAGGACATGGTGGGAACATATTATAAAACTACACTAAAATAGCACAATTTGTTCTAAAGCAGAGTCAGACATTTACGTTCTTAGGAAAGCAATATACGTTTCAAAACACAGTTTCTAGAGATGTGTGCAGTATATGTGTAAATGACAGAAGTCAATGAGTGTATGCTACACGGCTGAAAACAATGGACAAACTCAATTAAGTAGGTTTGTGAAACTTTACGTAAGATCTTTACAAGTACACACGGAAGAATCCATATTTACACAATTTGAACTAAAAGAACAACATCCACTTTCAAATATATATGTGCTTTTACAAAAGGCTATACATTTAGGGTCATTACTTTATAAATTCACATAATTAAAATGCATTAGAAACCGAATAGAAATATTCAGAAAAGTACAATTCAACTCTATAGTGTAGATTTTATAAAAAGTGACAATTTATAATTTCCTAACTAAGAAAAAATAGAAGCAAATGACAATAAAAAATAAAAACACTATTAAGCTCAATGTATCTATACTTCTTATATTTGGTTTATGAAAAGAACCTTCAAATTATATTCAATCAAGCAATAGAACTGGCATAAATTCTTTGTATCTTGTCTTGTTCCAAAAAGAAGTTAAGACCAGGTGAAGAATGAATATGTGGTATTGCACCAAGATGAAGATCTCTGGATGCTGAATTTCAAACTCTTCAAAATTTCACTATGAAATATATCTTATTCTTTGAAGTCAAATGTATAAAATGTTAAAAGCAAATGCACCCATTACGTCAATGGTTATTTATTTTGCAAAGACATCATTACAAAGATTCATTTTATATGCAAATTGAAATGTTATAAGTCATTGAACTACATAGATAAAGCTAATGTGGTTAATTAACAAATGTGTTTTATAGCTACAAAATAACTGTTTCATATTAAATTACATAAAATTTAAGGAAACATAAAACCAGTCAATCATTGATCTTTCATATTTTGATAAGGGTCATCTGGGAACAGTCATTTACTTTGTAAAGTAAGTTCACAATAGAACATAACTAGCGGGTATGACAGATAAACTGGGCAACCCTATTCAGCCTCTGAAGTATTAGAGAAATTCTCTTGTTTACTGCTTTAGGATGCCTTTTAAATGATGGTTTATTTTGAGCTATTCAAAAATATTTATACAAAAATTATATATGACAGCAGCTTTATATCAACTAAGTGAAATAAATTGGACAAAAATATGTGTTAATGTTTTTCTAAGACTGATAAAATTTCATATTAATTGGAAATTAGGGCAACTGAACACACTTGGGAAAAATTCAGGTTGCTTTATATTAGCCAGAAATGTCATTGTTAAATTTTAACAAAGACCAAACATTTTGCATCACACTAGGCAGTAAGAAGGCAGCCCCCATCAGCAGGTAGCACACCAAAAATGTTTGGTTTCATAATACAGTTTGGGAGAACTACCTCTACAAAGTCTATTCGTGCTGATGCTCCTGATGCTGCCATTTCTGGAGCCCGAAAGCTGCTGCCTCCACATCCTCTGTTGTAGGTGTCACTGTATAGTCTCAGGCGATTGGGCAAGGGGCACACTCTGGATCTTCAGATGCTAAGATGAGAAAAATCAATTTCAATGCCCAAAAGATGGAATTCCTAATGCAGAAGGTGACTAAAATAGCTATTTCAATTGGTCTATATTACAGGGAGGTGAAATGTTTGCTTGTTGCAATATAATTGCATTATAAGTAGGTTATAAACAAGATTTTTGTAAAGTGGTACAGTTCTAGGATTAGACAAATACTAGATAGGATAGAAACAGAAAATCAAACTGAGTGGTTTTGGACAAGATGACTAAAAACATGCATGCTTCCTAAAAGAAGAAAGCAAAACACTCATATAAGAATCATTGAATAATAAACCAGTCTCATGAAAATAACTTGCCTAAACTTTTATTTTCAAGGCTATTTCTACTGATTTAAATTAATTCTACAATAACAGGCATTATTGATGCATGATGTTCAAGGCAGAATACAAATGAACCCATTAATATTTTACTCTGATTTTTCAGTGTCCCTTTCCCTCTGAAAATAACAAAATTTGGTTTATGAATGTTCTATGTTAAGTAAAATTTTCTTCTCAAATTTATCAGTTTACATCATATGTAGAATAATTCAGCTTAATCTATAGTGTTTGACAAAAGCTCTTATAGGGGACAACAACACCGAAGAAATCAGTGAGATACAGAAGGGAACATACTGTAAAAGAGTGTGCTTTACTATATTCAAAGAATTTTGAGTTTAATCATGTTTTTGGTTATAAAAATAATCATTCAATTTATTTTTTTACTAAATATTTAACAACAACTTTTACTGGATATCTTCATGTTTTAACAAAATATTTGTAACTTGTATCTTGAAACATATTTTTTAAATTGATTTGATTTTAAAATTATATATGCATATATGAGAACAAAATCATTTACAAAGTAAATATTTACTGGAAACACATAAGTAGCTCAAATTAATATACAGTGACTATTTTAAATTAAATCAGTTAAACAACCATCTTTTTATTTTAAAAATTGTCATTTTTAGGACAGTCATTTATACAGCTTGTGAACCTGAATCCATTATATTTGATTTACTATAAAGTGACAAATGATCACAAATTAGAATGACAGAATCTTATTGAACATAATTTTTCAGCAGGAGCCATCCTGAATTAATTAATCACACTATTACTTAACTTTAATTCTGCTTTTCTTTTTTTTCCAGAAAAGTCACCAATTGCATATTTCAATTAATGACTTATGCGTATTCCACTTACAACTTTGATGTGCATTTTATTCAAATTAGTTACATGCTCTACTTTATTAACATATGATTTAAAAATTGGATATGCTTAAATAGCAAAACAAAGCAAATTATAATTTCTCAGATAAATGCAATTTGGTTATACAAAATATTAAATAATGATTAAATACCTTATCTTCATTAGAAATTTCTCTTTGCTCCAGTTAGAGATTTACATTTTCAATTAAGAACAGAAACATTATCTTATGTTACAATATTTTTGCATACAACTGAAATCAACGCACATTCAAGCATTTTTGCAGTAGAAAGCAAGAACTAGAGTCTTCAAATCTATATGATTATTAATTACAATGTAACTTTGGAAATTCTGTAAATGTTGAACTCAACGCTTACATAAGGTGGATTAAAAATGCACATAGACTGTTTGAGCAAAAATTGTCTACAGGCAAACTTAATGGACAGGCAATACATACACAGATTATCTGTGAGGATACTTTGTCTCAAATTTTGCTTGAGTTTTAGTTTCATTTATTTTCTTGGTATAATATTAAAGAGTTATTTAGAGAGGTGTTTATTGGACAAATTTATACAGCTATTTCACAGCATTATCTTAATTCTTCTAATATATGTTTATTAAATTCACATTCTTAGTATAGAAGGAATATACTGCATGTGCAAAATGTTACAAAGAATTTTATGTTTCCTATTTGATATGTTCAACTGTATTTTATAATTTAGATGAGGATAATACTATACAGCTCCAGTTGAATATAATTGTTCACTTTGTGTATTTTTCTGGATAATTTGAAATATGCAACTGGATATCTGCCAAACTCAAAGCAATGAAATCTTAGTGCTTTGTTTCAGATCTTTCACCTTTATCATTTGACCTTCTCATAGGGCATACAGATTATTCAAGGATGAATTTGTCTACAGAATAGTAATATAGCACTCAATAATGTCATCCCACTATTGAACTAGCCAAAATTCAACACTGAAAGCTTAAAGTGTTACAGTACACAATTTGACTTTAAAGTGAGGGCACAAGAACATATTGTTTTATTTAAATATCACAGTGAGAAATATATAAACTTTTATAATGGCAAGTAACACTTATTCTTTAAATACATGGCAAAAATTTTTCCAACCTATCTGTCATTTGCATTGAGACTATTAAAACTCAATGAATTAAAACTTATGAATGTGTTTCTAAGACAAAATACAGTCTTCTGACAGAGTAGTCTTTAGCTGACTAGTGAAAGTGAAAGTGAAGTCACTCAGTCGTGTCGGACTCTTTGTGACCCGTGGACTATAGCCCAACAAGCTCCTCCATCCATGGGACTCTCCAGGCAAGAATACTGGAGTGGGTTGCCATTTCCTTCTCCAGGGAATCTTCCCAACCCAGGGATCGAACCCAGGTCTCCCACATTGCAGGCAGACGCTTTTAACCTCTGCACCACCAGGGAAGCCCTTACTAGGTAACTAGCTAACTAGTAAGAAAATGTAAAACATTATTTTGTATATAAAAGGTTGAATTAATAAATACAATTTGTATCAAAGCTAAATCAACTTATGAAATTCCTTTGCTTTGAAACACACTGTATAATGTTTTGAAATATTTTGTTGATATGCTAAGGTATTTAATTTCATGAGGTATTTCATTTATTTACTTAATAAATAAATGTAAGAGTATTTTATCCATAGCCTTCAAGTCACTATAGGAGTGCATGAAGAGGTAGAAAAGAGAAGAAATAACAGATTCTGTTTAGATAATTGAGCAAAAAATTTGAAGGGATAAACTGTGATTGGAGCCATTATGTTGCAATAAGAGATTGCCATACAGTGAAAAAGAGAGAAATCGAGGCAGAGGGCATTACAGATATGCATTTATTACTTGAAAATGGTGAGACAGCCTTTCTTGAGGGAGCTTAATACGGAGAAAATTGTTAAAAGATGAGGCATCTTGTCCTTATACATTTATTTCTCTTCTTCAACCTTCTTCCAACCTTAAAAAGCTGTTTCAAGTGAAATTCTTACTTGCGTACTTGATCCGGAACTCTATCAACCTGTTCTAGGAAGCACCTGGTTTAAGCTTTCCTGCCTTTCCTCTTTGTGTTATCCTCTCTACTTTCCCTGCCTTGGGCTGCATGCCACCTACATCTCTGCTGCCTCTACTTCCATGTATACCACATGCCTGTGAAAGTGAAGTTAAAGTCGCTCAGTCATGTCCAACTCTGCGACCCCATGTACTATACAGTCCATGGAATTCTCCAGGCCAGAATACTAGCTCAAGTCAATATTTCTTTCTTGTTCACTGAACTAAAATTTATTGAGCATCTACTGTGTTCCAAGCAATGTACTAAAGAAATGAGAGCAAGACGAGCTGTCCTCCTTTCTTCTCTTCTGAAAAGGGTACTCACTCTATCTTACTTACTCATCTAATATTCGCTCATCAATCCACTGATCTGTGGAATTCTAGTCCTTCCAACTTAATATAACTGCCTCTGTTTTAGCAAGTTAGTATTACTAGCAGTTAATCATGCCAGTTTGGGTGACACAGAAAGAAACCTAAAGCTGACTTCCACTGATCTTGGGTTGTCTGTTGACCTTAAGACAGTTATTTGACTTCCCTGAGCCACTGCCTTCTCATTCTATAAAACAAACATAATGCTCCTTTGCTCAGTCTTAAGTGAAGCTCAAAATGAAGTACGATTATATGCTTTGTAATGCTTCTCCCAGTGCCTTGCACATAGAAGTTCAAGGAACTTGTTAAGTGCCCGTGTCCCAAAGCCCTTATAATTCCAAATCCAACTAATGCTTCCTAGTTTTTGTCTTTGAGATCCCTTTGCTCTCTTTGACTTTTTGATTATTCCCTTCATCAAACCTCTCTACTTCCTTAGTTTCTATGATGAGGCACTCTTCTGCTTTCGTTTCTCCACCATGGACTCATTATCTGCCTGGTTTGTAAATGCTGGTTTTCTGTTTTAAGTATATTGCTTTCATCACTCAGATTCACTGATCTCTTCTCACTGTTTCAAATAACATCTCTACTAATGATGCCCAAATCCAGATTTACAGCCCAGATATCTGTCTTTGAGCTTCAAACTCCCATATTTAACTCTACATCAGGCATAGAATTGAATGCCTTAAAACTGAATTCATTGTTTCCCTCCAGACTAGCTTATCTTTTTGGAAATATTATTATATTTATTTTAAATTCATTGATTTACATTCACTGTTCTACACAACATCATGATTTCTTGCCTGGATAATTAAATCAATCTGTTTATCCATCTTTTCTCCCTCAAATTCATATTCCACATGGTTGCCAAAGAAATTTAACCATATCACTCTCTGTTATGTACTAAATTGTGTCTCTCCTTCCTCCAAATTCATGTGTTAAACTCTTTAACATCTAGTACCTCAGAATATGACTATATTTAGAAATAGGGTGTTTAAATTGGTAATTAAGTTAAATTGAAGTCACTAGGGTAGACTTTGGAGAAGGAAATGGCAACCCACTCCAGTGTTCTTGCTTGGAGAATCCCAAGGATGGCGGAGCCTGGTGGGCTGCTGTCTATGGGGTTGCACAGAGTCGGACATGACTAAAGCACCTTAGCAGCAGCAGCAGGGTGGACTTTAATCCAATAAGGGCACAAATAACTGCTTTCCTTAAAAGAAGAGGAGATATGGGCACAGATTCACAGAGGGAAGACCACGTGAAGACATAGAAGTTGGTGATGTGCAAGTCAAGTTGAGAGACCTTGAAGAAATCAGCCATGCTGACACCTTGTTCTTAGACTGCTAACCTCTAAAACTGAGAAAAGAAATTTTTATTGTTTAAGCCACTCAGTCTGAAATACTCTGTTATGGCGACCTTAGCAAATATATGCTGGGCAATACACAGTTGCTCAGAGTGCATTGGATAGAATCTCAAGGTCTCACACATCCCTATCTAGCTTCCTTGCTGACCACTCCATACCATCATGCTATGTTTCAACAATTCTCAACTGCTTGCAGTTACCTATGTAAACTGTATTCTTTACCTATGTACCTTTATTACTACTACCTCTATTACTACTCTAGGTTTCTTTATCTGATTAATTCCTATCTAGTCCTTTGTTTAGCCGCTAAGACGTGTATGACTCTTAGGGACCCCCTGGACTGCAGCACACCAGACTTCCTTGTCCTTCACTATCTCCCAGAGTTTGCTCAATTCATGTCCATTGAATCAGTGATGCTATCTAGCCATCTTATCCATCTTATCCTCTGCCACTTCCTTCTCCTTTTGCCTTCAGTCTTTCCCAGCATCATTATCTTTTCCAGAGAGTCAGCTCTTTCATATCAGGTGGCCAAAGTACTGGAGTTTCAGCTTCAGCTTCAGTCCTTCCAATTAATATTCAGGATTGATTTCCTTTATGATTGACTGGTTTGATCTCTTTGTTGTCCAAGGGACTCTCAAGAATCTTTTCCAGCACCACAGTTAGAAAGCATCCATTCTTTGGTGCTCAAGCTTCTTTGTGGTCCAATTCTCACTTCCACATGTGGTTACTGGAAAAACCAAAGCTTTGACTATATACACCTTTGTTGGCAAAGAGATATCTAGTCCTTTAAAATCAACTTAATCACTATCTTTTCAGGAACCATCCCTTACCCTAAAGTGATTTTTGAGTAATGCACATAGAAATCTCATAAAATATAAATAAACAGAAAAATGAGGGAAAGTCTCCATAAATGTTTAACCCTAGTATGACCATTGTAATTCTAATGATTTTCTTTCCAGTCTTTTTAGGTTAGTTTTTACACAGTTGAGATTTTACTGCACAAGCTTCCCTGGTGGCTCAGAGGGTAAAGCATCTGCCTGCAATGTGGGAGACCTGGGTCTGATCCCTGGGTGGGGAAGATTCCCCTGGAAAAGGAAATGGCAACCCACTCCAGTATTCTTGCCTAGAAAACCCCATGGATGGAGAAGCCTTGTGGGCTACAGTCCATGGAGTCGCAAAGAGTTGGACGTGACTGAGCGACTTCACTTTCACTTTCACTTTCATTTGATGTGATACTATTTGAGCATTTTCTTATTAAAACATGATTTTAATAATTTCATATTTCATCAGGTTGACTTATCTCAATTAATCTAATCAGTCTTCTAGAATTAGAAATTCAGAAGTTATCAGTGATTGCTCTAAGCTTAATCTGTGTATCAACTGGACCTCTTCATCAGAGCATCTCACTAAAACTTAATCAGTCCAAACTAAACTCAACATTTCTAACTAGGATCTGTCCTATCCCTTCCATCTCTCCAAAACTTCTTATGTATTTGTTTATAGCACAATAATTCAACAAGTCTGTTAAATTAGCAACCAGTGTTTCATCCTGATGTCTCATTTCCTTCAATACTTCCCAACTCAAATTCAGTCTCTGTCTTTTAACTATATCTTGTGTCTTTCCTCTCTACTCCATTGTTACTCATTTAAACTAGTTCACATGATCTCTGTGCTATTCAAATGTTCTCTCAATCTATCTATCTCCAGACATCTCAATTTCATCTTCCAAAAATTTGCTTCATAACTGCTAATATAACTATTAAAGATTCAAACTGATCATGTCATTCCTTAGCTTACCTAACTTAAATGCATCGTTGAATCTTTCAATACCATGTTTGACCTTGAAATGGTTTTGTGCTTAGTGTTTTTTATGTGTTACTCAATCCTTCTTGCACTCCTCTGAGGGAATCAGTTGACTTTTCCATTCTTAAAGAAGTTTGTTTTGACTCTCTACTTATGTGTCTGTTCTCAGACTGGGAACTTAGAAGAAGCTATAAAACCAAAAGAAAATTGCTAACAGGTCTAAATATTTATGTTGACAAAATCTTCAGATAGGCTCAAGGTAAGAAGGATATTAAAAGAGAAAGCCGAATAAAATATAAGAAACTTGTAATAGAATCACAACCAGAACTGATTTTTTTTTATATTTCTAAGTTCCTCTGACATGGAAATGTATGATAATTTTGTAATAGAGTCTTTACTAATGTATTTATACCAGAATACCTAAGGGCTTGAAAAAAAAATGACATAGTGCACCTACTGTGAGTTTAAATTTTATATACAGATATACACACTTTTGGGAGAAGGCAATGGCAACCCACTCCAGCACTCTTGCCTGGAAAATCTCATGGATGGAGGAGCCTGGTAGGCTGCAGTCCATGGGGTCGCTAGGAGTCTGGACACAACTGAGCAACTTCATTTTCACTTTTCACTTTCATGCATTGGAGAAGGAAATGACAACCCACTCCAGTGTTCTTGCCTGGAGAATCCCAGGAGAGGGGAGCCTGGTGGGCTGCTGTCTATGGGGTTGCACAGAGTCGGACACGACTGGAGTGACTCAGCAGCAGCAGCAGCATACACACTTTTTTACTTTATATGTATATTAATATGTATGTATCATACATATTTACATATACTTTTCAAGGTTTAGTAGATTCACAAATCTTGGAAAAACAGTAAACATACTGCTAAAAACATTAGTATTCTAAGAATAACTCAATAAATCACAAGTAGTAATCAGCAGAGTTACACATTCATTATTTTAAACATGGAAACGTAATGGAGCCTTGATGGTAAGCAGTAATTACCAAAGGAGCACTAATGCAGAATTGATATTCAGTGCTAGAAAATTAATTTTGAAGCTAATTGAAACAAAACTGTGTTCTGAATAACACCACTATAAGTAATGGTTATTATTATGATTTTTAAGAATGTTCTGATGTATGCCTTATATGGGAAACCAGGTAATACATATATTCTTAAGGCAGGATTATAGTAAGATGCTTTATAAATAGAAAATGGTAAGTAATCCTTGAAGTCAGAAGGTCTGTGTTCTAAAAAGTCTGGAAGCCATCAGATCCTAACCTCTAAATGCTCTGTAATTATACTTTGGGGAGATGAAAGGATACACCATTCTACCATTGAGCCTGTTACTGTGAGCTACACAGTGTTGGTTTATCACATTCTCTTTAGCTTTATGGTTCTTTTCAGACCCTGCAGCTTACCCATTTCTGGCACAGCAATACTCTCTTTCATGAAAACCACATTGCCCATAAAGAACAATTAGTTTTATTAGAGAGGAAGTAAGGAGAAGATTCTACTTTCTCTTATTTTTACCATCTATTCGTTTCAGACCTAGTGACTTACACACACACACACACACACACACACACACACACACACACACACACACACAAATCCCAAATCTCCTTTTTCCCTTAGAAGATTCGCTCACCTTCCTTGCCAGTATTTCAATGCTAGAAATAGTAACAGACTTACAGGAAAAACATCTTGTTGATTGTATCTTAGGTTTTATTCCATCACCATCTGAGAATTTACTACCTTGACAAATACAAATCAACTGCTATTCAGTCGCTAAGTCATGTCCAACTCTTTGTGACCCCTGGACTGCAGCATGTCAAGCTCCTCTGTCCTCCACTATTTCTAGAATTTTGCTCAAATTCATGTTCATTGAGTCAGTGATGGTATCTACCCATCTCACTCTCCATCACTGCTTTCTCCTTTACCTTCAGTCTTTCCCAGTATCAAGATTTTTTCTGATGAGTCGGTTCTTTGCATCAGGTGGCCAAAGTATTGGAAGTTCAGTTTCAGCATCAGTCATTTCAATGAATATTCAGGGCTGATTTCCTTTAGGATTGAATGGTTTGATCTCTTTGCAGTACAAGGGACTCTCAACAGTCTTCTCCAACACCACAGTTCAAAAGCATCAATTCTTTGGCCTTTTTATGGTCTATTACACATCTGTACATGACTCCTGGAAGACCTTTGTTGGCAGAGTCAACAAAAGAAGATGTCTCTTTTAATATGCTATCTAGGTTTGTCATAAATTTCATTCCAAGGAGCAAGCATCTTTTAACTTCATGGTTGCAGTCACCATCTGCAGTGATTTGGGAGCCCAAGAAAATAAAATCTGTCATTGCCTTCACTTTTTAACTTTCTATTTTCCATGAGGTGGTGGGACCAGACGTCATGATCTTAGTTTTTTTAACGTTGAATTTTCAGCCAACTTTTTCACCCTCATCAAGGAGCTCTTTAATTCCTCTTCACTTTCTGCAGTTAGAGTGGTATCATCTGTACATCTAAATTTCATATTAACAAATATCTCTTGACAAAAGCCTGTTAGCCTTTGCCCTGCCTCTTTTTGTACTTCAAGGACAAACTTTCCTATTACCCAAGGTGTCTCTTGACTTTCTACTTTCACATTCCAATCCCCTATGATGAAAAGTACATTTTTTTTTTTTTTGGTGTTAGTTCTAGAAGGTGTTGTAGATCTTCACAGAACTGGTCAACTTCAGCTTCTTTGACATCAGTGGTTTAGGTATAGACTTGGATTACTGTAATGTTGAATGGTTTGCCTCAGAAATGAACAGATTATTCTGTCACTTTTGAGGTTGCACTCAAGTATTGCATTTCAGACTTTTTTGACCATAAGGGCAACTCCATTTCTTCTAAGGGGTTCTTGCCTACAGTATTATAATGGTCATCTGAATTAAATTTGACCAATGGCAACCCACTCCAGTACTCTTGCCTGGAAAATCCCATGGACGGAGGAGACTGGTAGGCTATAGTCTATGGGGTCGCAAAGAGTCAGACACGACTGAGCGACTTCACTTTCATCCATTTTAGTTCATTGATTCCTAAGACCCTGAAGTTCAATCTTGCCATCTCTTGCTTGATAATGTCCAATTTACCTTGATTCATAGACCTAAAATTCCAGATTCTTCTGTAATAGTGTTCTTTATAGCATCAGAGATGTGGTTAGACACAGTTATTCCCTTCCAAACATTCTGTATACCCCAAAATGTTCTTTTGCTTTGGCAGTAGCATCTAGGAGTTATGTCTTCCCTCATTACTGATGATGGCTCTGAAGTTATCCTATTTAGAGGCGGATTTTCAGATCACTCCTGACATGACCGGTACTTTGTTCAGTAACTATGCATCTCTGTCATCTACACAAAAGAATTGCCATCAGTGGCTCACTTATTCTGATGCTCTTTAAGGACCTTACTTTCTTGGCTGTTGGAACCTAATGACTATTAGCATTGGCTTATAAAAGTTCACTATTGCTCCATTCCATTAGCACTCTTAGTTCTTCCTTCTAATAATTAGAGTTCGTGCAGCCTAGTGCTTAATATGTGCTTCTCTGGTGTCTCAGATGATAAAGAAGCTGCTTGCAATGCAGGAAACCTGAGTTCAGTCCCTGGGTTGGGAAGATCCTCTGGAGGAGGGCATGGAAACCCACTCTAGTATTGTTGCTTGGAGAATCCCATGGACAGAGGAGCCTGGCAGGGTACAGCCCATCAGAATGGCAAAGAGTTGGACACGACTGAGCGACTAAGCACAGTGCAGTGCTTAGTGCATTGAATAGCTGTCAATTAATAAACATTTGTTGAATATTAAAGAGACCTTTTACAGATGGTCAGCTGACACCTCTACTAAAACCATAGTTGCGATATAGGTACCTGCACTGGTAATTAGTTTACCCTTTCCAGGCCAGGGAAGCTATTTTCTCTAGATTTGTTCTGGGTAAAGTGGAAATAGTTACACTCTGTGAGGATGTTCTCAGGTAGAATAGCTAAAATTACCCTATTTTTATACTTGTGGTTGATACTCATTCTATCTTTAATGGCAACCTGCAGCAGGCAACTTTCTGTTGCAAACATGCTGAGAGTTTCTCAAGGACCAGCTTATTTTTGTGCCTTCATGTTCTTCACTAGAAAAAAAATAGTTAACTTCACTTGCAAAGCAGTTGTTGCCACATAGTACTTAGTAAGCCTAAGTCTGTATAGGGGAAGGCAGTGGAACCCCACTCCAGTACTCTTGCCTGGAAAATCCAATGGACGGAGGAGCCTGGTGGGCTGCAGTCCATGGAGTCGCTAAGAGTCGGACACGACTGAGCGAAGCGACTTCACTTTCACTTTTCACTTTCGTACATTGGAGAAGGAAACAGCAACCCACTCCAGTATTCTTGCCTGGAGAATCCCAGGGATGGGGGAGCCGGGTGGGCTGCCGTCTATGGGGTCGCACAGAGCTGGACATGACTGAAGCGACTTAGCAGCAGCAGCAGCAGCAAGTCTGTATTATATTTTATTCGTTTAAATATTCAAGTTTCTCTAATATATGATATGGTATTAGCTCCATGATTCCATGTATCCAGTGACAAAAAGATTGTCACCTCACCTTTTCTTCTTTGGTTACAGAGTTCCCACTGAAGTCTAGAGGTTTTGTTTTTAATATGTTTTGAGCTCAGTGTTCATATCCTTTGTTTAAGTTTGTGTTTTATCAGTAGTATAAATCTTACAAATTGTCCTTTAATCATGAGAAATGCTGGGCAGGATGAAGCACAAGCTGGAATCAAGATTGCCAGGAGAAATATCAATAACCTCAGATATGCAAGATGATACCACCCTTATGGCAGAAAGTGAAGAACTAAAGAGCCTCTTGATGAAAATGAAAGAGGAGAGTGAAAAAGCTGGATTAAAACTCAACATTCAAAAACAAAGATCATGGCATCTGGTCTCATCACTTCATGGCAAATAGATGGGGAGACAATGGAAACAGTGACAGACATTTTTGGGGGGAGTAGGTTCCAAAATCACTGCAGATGGTGACTGAAGCCATGAAATTAAAAGATGCTTGCTCCTTGGAAGAAAAGCTTTGACAAACCTAGATAACATATTGAAAAGCAGAGACTTTCTTTGCCAACAAAGGTCCGTATAGTCAAAGCTATGTTTTTCCAGTAGTCATGTATGGATGTGAGAGTTGGACCATAAAGAAAGCTGAGTACTCAAGAATTGTTGCTTTTGAACTGAGGTGTTGGAGAAGACTCTGAGAGTCCCTTGGACTGCAGGGAGATCAAACCAGTCAATTCTAAAGGAAATCAACTCTGTATATTCATTGGAAGGACTGATGCTGAAGCTGAAGCTCTAATACTTTGGCCACCTTAATGTGACTTAATGTGAAGAACTGACTCATTGGAAAAGACTCTGATGCTGGGAAAGATTGAAGGCGAGAGGGGAGGCGGACAACAGAGGATGAGATGGTTGGATAGCATCATCGACTCAATGGACATGAGTTTGAGTAAACTCCGGGAGTTGGTGAAGGACGAGTAGCCTGGCATGTTGCAGCCCATGGGGTCACAAAGAGTTGGACATGACTGAGCAACTGACCTGAACTGATAATTGCTATGTTGCCTTATCTTCCAACACTTCAACATTGGGCTCTGGATAGTTAATGTTCTTTTCTTAACAACAGCAAACATGAAATATAATTAGTGACAAACTACTGAGTGCTACCCTCCACAGTGCTTGGAAGATTCATCATGGGCTTCTTCACCAGCCTTTTGTTCTGGCCAATATGTTTTTAAATACATTCTTAACAGCATATGTTTGAAGCTTTGTTGAATATCATCTTAAGAGTTTTATTTTTAATTTTGTCAAGAGAACTCATCCATACATTCATCCATCCTACCAGCCTTCTTTTCATTTTTTCTACATACTTGTTACTGCTCTGGCAATGGAGATAGAAATAGTAAAGACAGTCTGCCATAATGGAAACTGTTGGCCTGCAAGGGAACCAAGCAAGTAAATAAACAACTATAGCACAACAGGATGATTTTTTTTCCTAAGAGAGCACAGAAAAGGAATGGCTGTGCCAGTCTGACTGAGTTTAGAAAATGCTCTCTGGAGGAGTTTATCTCCCCTGAATAATAAAGAATTTGTGAACCACTTACTCAAAGAGTAGGGAAATATGTGCAAGGCAGAAGGAATAAAATACATAAAGGTCCAGAGATAAGGGTGTAATTCAGGGTGAATCAAGCACAGAGTATGAGGAGGGAAAAAAGAGAGAGTTAAAGGGCAGGACATAAAGGGTCATTATCTTAACAAGCTTAGATATTTGTTCTTGAAGGTCACTGAAGTTATTAAGGATTTTAATGTAGAAAATGACTTAAAATTTGCACTTTAGTTTTGGAAAAACATAGTGGAGGGTGCAAGACTGGAAGCAGGGAAAGACATGATTTTAATAGCTGAAGCATGAGACAATGATAACTTGAACTAAAGCAATAGTAATGGAAATACAGGGAAGGTAAAGCAGACGAAAATCACTACTTACAGTTGTCATTTTACTTTTATTTATGTGACTTTTATTAGTATATATCTCTTTTATTAAATATAAGTTCCGTGAGTACAAAGATAGGATTCGTTTCTGTCTGCCATTAAATTTCCTGTGCCTAACACAGCAACTGGCACACAAATGCTTAATAAGTATTTGTTGAGTGAATTCAATAATGAATGAATTTTAGAAGTACATTCATATTAAGTATGAACTGGACAAGATACAAGGCAGTGAGGATTCAGTGATGAATAAGCTAAGCAAGATTCCTGCTTTCAAGGAGAAATTTTAGAAAGAGGGAGAAATAAGTAATAAGAGAATTTGTGATAGTAATCAGTGTTACTAAGAAATTAAAATAGAGTTTTAGGGAAGTGCTGGAGTGGAAGAGGTGACTTTAAATAGAAGGGTCATCACAGAGTTCTAGGGCAAGTGACATGTGATTTAAGATGTGGATGATAAGAGAGGAGCCATCCACGGGTGGATCTGGGGGCAGAGAGTTCCAGACAGAAGGAAATGAATAAGCAAATTAGACAGGTTTGACAGAATTTGTTGACTGATTGGCTGTGGGAGTAAGAAATAGGCCTAGGATGATTCACAGGATCTGGAAAATGTTATTTTTATTATTTCTAAATGAGCTTGGGGATACTGGCTAAAGTACCAATAGTGATGTAAATATTCAGTTCAGTGCTGGAACTGTTGATTTTAAGGTACTTGAGATACACTGAAATAAGCAGATGGTAAGTTATCTCCAAGAAACTTTATAAGAACAGAAAGGGTATAGGCCACAACTCTAAAGGATTGTTCGGGTTCTTTAGATTAAACTTCTTGGCTGACAGTATCGTCAGTTGACTACATGTGCTGAAAGTCTTCCCAATACCTCCTACTATTCAGGACCAGCCAACCCTGTTCTCTTTAGGATTCTTTAACATGAATATACAAACATAACATGACTAATAGCTATTGGTAGTCTTTAGACAGGACTGATTATTTCCAGGCAGAAATCTGGAAATCTAGACTCTTCTACTGCACTATTCACTACAATGCTTCAATACTGCTTTAATTTTTGCTTTCTTATAAAAGTAGTTTTCACTTCTATTGAAAGATGGCCAAGGTTTGAGGGATCTCATCCCCTAGTTTTGCCAAAATGTCATACATAAAAACCTACTACTATTTTTTTTTCCTATTCAACCTACTCTTGGGGATTAGGTTCACATCTATGTGATATACTGCAAATGTTTCAGTACTATCTTGGGCATAGACTGTTCCCTTTAGGCCTTTGATGAAAAGCGAGAAAATAAAATTTCTTTACTGAGGATATTTTTGTGGTTAATTTAGTATGGTGTTATAATGACTAAAGACCATGCCTTGTAAAAAGTGCTCTTTGTGAACAGACATAGCAGAGACTGTCTTGCTACATACACAACTGCTGCAAATTCACAATGAAATATTATCTAAAAAGAGAAGGCTCTATTACAAGGAATTTGACCTGATAAACCTGTCCTATTTGTCAGGTAACTTTTAAAAAGTACCAGAAAGCTAGACTTTAGCAACTGATTTTATCAAGTGTGGGTAAGACCTGGTAGTCTCTTGTCTTTGAACTGCTAACACCATGATTTCTAGCTCTGCCACACATGGAGACTGCATGATATAGGGCATAAAGCAAACGGCTTCTGGGTTAGAATTAAGATTCTTGATTAGCTTCTTATCCCATTGCTATATGAATTGGACACTTTCATTGATAGCTGGATCCTGCCCAGTTTAACACTTTCTTTTCTTCAGCTTAATTTTCTACCTTCTTGGATGTTCAGTTCCATTCAGTTTAGTTGCTCAGTCGTGTCTGACTCTTTGCGACCCCATGGACTGCAGCATGCCAGGCTTCCCTGTCAATCACCAATTCCCGGAGCTTGCTCAGACTCAAGTCCATAGAGTCAGTGGTGCCATCCATCCATCTTATCCTCTGTCATCCCCTTCCCTCCTGCCTTCAATCTTTACCAGCATCAAGGTCCTTTCCAATGGGTCAGTTCTTCACATCAGGTGGCCAAAGTACTAGAGTTTCAGCTTTAGCATCAGTCCTTCCAATGAATATTCAGGGTTGATTTCCTTTAGCATTGACTGGTTTGATCTTGGATGTATTTAGCTTTTATCTAATCTGTTTTCTAGGCCCCTCATTTTTAGTATGATTATTACTCTTAGCTCTCTGTAGACGCAACTGGGTAAACTGCTTGTCCTGTCCAGCAGAATTCATAATGTAGATTGAAACTATTGCATTTTAGGAGTCAAAGTCCAGGAAAGAGCATTTGCAATTTTCATGTTCTCACTGCTAGATTTTTAAGGATACTCTCAGTTTTCTAAAGCACTATGTTGTCACAAGATCATAGCAAGTTGTGTCCATTAAATATTGTTTAAGAATCCCATTTACTGAATTTACTCAAAGAATATTTTATATGAATCTAGAGAAATATCAATATGGTTGAAGATGTGTCAGATTTTTTTTCTTTTTTTAAATTAATTAATTAATTAATTAATTATTTTTAAAAATTACAATACTGTATTTGTCTTGCCATACATTGACACGAATCAGCCATAGGTGAACACAATCTTCAGATTTTAATGCAAAGAGTTGCAAATTGCAATTTAAGTAATTAATTTGTAGTTTTTTTCAACTTGTTTTATATCTGAAATGCTTTATATATACATAAAATAAAATATCACTTTCATAAATGTATAAATATGATCATATACATAGTTTTTTTCAGTGCAGTTTTAATTAAATTTATTTATTTTTACTTTTTGTGTCTTTTCCTCCTTCCTTTTAACTCTTTTACTCATTTCTCATCTTAACTCCAGTCTCAGGTGACCCAAATATATAACCTAGTATGCAGCCTATATTTTCCTTGATGCTTATATAATTAGATACAAATACACACAAATATAAAGAGTGTTGGAAATTTATATACAAATTAAATTACAGTGTATGCCATCTTCTGAATCTTTCTTCCTTCAATAATAACTTGTAGAAGTCATTTCAGTGACTTTATCAATTCACTGTACTATTATTTTAGTTAGCCTTCATTCTGTTAATTTTAATTTTTCCAACTTTTTTTTGGGTTACTACAAACAATGCTGCCGTAAATCTTGTAAGTTAGGTAACCCCCCAATCTTAGATACTATATAGATAGAGTCTAATTCCATTTTATTTCAAACGAATCATCAGTTGTACCAATGGCACTTATTAAGTCATGTATCATCTTCCAGTGCTTTAACATACCCATTTTGTCATATTTAAAATTGTTATAGATACCGAGATCTATTTCTACCTTGCATTTATACATTGACTTGCTTTTTATTTTGACAATATTTGATAAGAATGATCTTGGTGAGGCAGCAGTGAGTGTTGGTATGAAGCAAGATCTTAGTTCCTTGTCCAGAATTGAACCTGAGTAGCCTGTATGAAAACCAAGAATCCTGGCTACCAGACCAGCAAGAGTTAGTCTTTAGAAGCTATTTATCCCTGGATCTTTGCCCTCAGTGAAAAATGCATTTATCACAGAGACAGAAACTATAAATGCTGGTACACAGTTTATTATTAGAGACATAGCATAACAACAAGTGGGAAAGCACAAAAAGAAACAATTTGTTCAGTTAAGAAAGAAGGAAGGCAGAGACACGCACCCGGAGAGAAAGGGTGTGGGCGTCCCCTTAGTGAGGAGGAGTGCAGTCATGAAGTCGTTAAGTCATTTACATAGGTCAGTTCTTCTGGGTCTTCCTTCATGCCAGTTATATGGCTTCTTTTCCCACATCTGCCCTCCCCTGGAACCCTGCCCTAAGTGTGCATGCACCTCTCAGCCAAGATGAATTTTGAAGGCTTCTGGGAGGAACACACCCATATGGCCTGGCATTATCCCCGGATTTTGACCCACAAGGAATCCTTCTGTACATGTGTAGTGTCTCTCTTGTCCCAGGGAAAGGGGAGTGGAGATTTCTTAATCTTTCACTCAAACATGGTTTTGCCCCTCTTTGTCTTTGCCATGATACCTTGACTATTACCATGACTATTACCTTAAGGTATTCACAAGAGACAAAGACGGGGTACTCACTCTGTTTCTGTTGTTACTTCCATTTCAGAGGGCAAACAGGAAACTTATTATAAATGCCTTAACTGGAGCCTATCTCCTGTCTTGGGAAATACTAAAAATTATAAGTATCCAGTCTGAAACCCACTTCTTTGTGCCCCCTGAAATACAAACAGGAGGCCAGTTGTAGATGTCTAACCTGGAGCCCCTTTACCTCCTGCCTCAAAAGCAGTTAATGCTATATTCTGATATTTGACAAGGCAAGTTCTTCCATCATTAATACCTTTTGTTATACATTCTTGACCATTATACATAATTCCTTTTTCTCCTATAAATTTCAGATTATTTTATCCAAATAAGATAAGTAAATATTAAACTTCATTGGTAGTAATTTGAGAGAAATAATATTAAACTTCTCATATAAAATAATTTTTGTTTTCATCCATTCAGATTTTCTTTTATACTTTTCGAAAAGAATTTACAGTTTTCTTTATGACTTTCTTGTTAAATTTATTCCTAAATCTTTAAGTTATTAATAAAGAAAGATTTATGCAGTTTTTTCAAATATTAATACACTTTATTGAAATCTAACTAACTGGAGTAAATTCTTTAGGAAATTTTTTTGTTTATTTAAAACCAGGTCAAAATAAACATATATTTTGTCAGTTTAAAAAACTTCCACAGTTTTGGATTTTTTACTCCTTCTCAACTTTGCAAGTTCTTAATAAAAGCATTTTATGTAGAAAAAGATTGACACTTAAAGTTTTATAATTTAGCTAAAAAAGCTTCACCCAACGTGATTAATTTACACTTGTCAAAAGAAAGAGGTTTAACATCAGAATTCATTAACCCTAACTGACATCAGAGCAAAATCAAAGGAAATAAAAATTCCCTTATAATAAACTCAATTTATAATATAACCTTTACTAACGAAAATGATAGACAGGATATTCAGATTCAGTCCAGTCCAGTTCAGTTCAGTAGCTTAGTTGTGTCTGACTCTTTGTGACCCAATGGACTGCAGCACGCCAGGCCTCCCTGTCCATCACCAACTCCCAGAGTTTACTCAAACTCATGTCCATTGAGTCAGTGATGCCATCCAACCATCTCATGTTCTGTCGTCTCCTTTTCCTCTCACCTTCAATCTTTCTCAGCATGAGGGTCTTTTCCAATGAGTCAGCTCTTTGCATCACGTGGCCAAAGTATTGGAATTTCAGCTTTAACATTAGTCCTGCCAATGAACATTCAGGACTGATTTCCTTTAGAATGGACTGGTTGGATCTCCTTGCAGTCCAAGGGACTCTCAAGAGTCTTCTCCAACACCACAGTTCAAAAGCATCAATTCTTTGGCTCTCAGCTTTCTTTATAGTCCAGCTCTCACATTCACAAATGACTACTGGAAAGCCCATAGCCTTGACTAGATGGACCTTTGTTGACAAAGTAATATCTCTGCTTTTTAATATGCTGTCTAGGTTTGTCATAACTTTCCTGCCAAGGAGTGAGTGTCTTTTATTTCATGGCTGCAATCACCATCTGCAGTGATTTTGGAACCCCCAAAATAAAGTCTGCCACTGCTAATATTCAGATTAGCTATCTGGTATAGTGTGTTGAATTTGGGGATCATAATTGATACAATAATGATAGTTTTGATAACATATATAGTAAATATACTATATAGGTATGTGATACTAACATAATATGTTAACATAATATTACTGAATAAACAATCTGAATAATGCAAGATTGATAATGCATGTTTTCATTGTCTGAAAATTTTAAAAAATTATTGTCTTCATCTTGTTGCTGGAAATTATCAAAACTCTCTAACTGAGAATCACATTTATTAATGTGAACCTTATATATATATATATACAGAAAGTACAAACTGAATCACTCTCTGCAGAAGCATGCAGTGTTATGGGTTGATGTGAAGCAGTGTATTTGAGTTTGAGTTGATCTGGGGAAATTCCTTTAGGGGAAGGAGTAAGAGCTTATTTTTGTTTGTGAATAATGACATTCATTTCCTGATCAGGGTTAACAGTAGCAATTTGTATTTGTAAAAACCCATTTTCTCCCACTTAACTCTTTCCAGATATTTATATAAAGCTTGTCCTTAATTGCCTCATTAGTCTCATTTTTCTATTAAACACCTTATTGCAATATGAATACAATCTAAAGTTTATCCTTCTTATTTCTCTATAAAGAAGCTCCTTGTTGCATGTCAACACAGAATCTCAACTAAACTGTTTTTTATTTGATTATGAAAATTGTAGTCTTCCTATAAAAAACAACAGTAAATTATCTCATCCCTTCAAAACTATGTGGAGTAGGGTCATCATTCAAATAACTCTATTCTTTCTATATCACAGAATCAGGAAAAAGAATCTTCACTAAACATTTTTCTTATCACCAGCAATTATTTATTGAATTTGCTTCACAACTTAGCAGCAGCAGCAGCAACAGGAAGAATCACCAGAAAACGAGAACTGGACTCGTTTGACTCGTATTAAATCAAGTCAAACATATAAAACTGCTGCCGAAGTTTTCATAAATTCAAGTGGGTGATTTTAAGCAGAAGTTCTTACATTTCTTGTGTGTCCTCTCTAGGTTTTCTCATACCATAAGTTGTAGAGGCTAGCTTTGAATGTATTAAAGGATTCATGGCAACATTAAACAAGTCAACAATAAATAATTCAATGCAATGGTTATGAGAGTAAAACAATCTAACACAATATTTATGAAAGCATCCAGAATGTTCAATTATTCCTGCTCATTCTTATGTTACTGTTTGGCTGTTTGAATAATACTGCTCACTGTCTTTACCTGAACCAGAACTTGTTACAGCAGATTATTGACCTGAGCAAGGCATAGCAAAAATAACATCTAAATGTCAGTTGGAATTTGGCATGAGTGTGAAGTATTGGGGTTCTCTACAACATTCTGGTTAAGAAAAACTTTTAAAAATTGGCTAGAAATAATTCTAAAGGTTTTGAATTTATTTTCATATGATCTCATGGATATTCAGGCAATTATTGCTTTTATTTAAGACAAAAACATTTTGAAAACATACTAGATCTTAATATATTTACTATCAGGTAAGTATAGAAATATAATGAAAGTTGAATACTTGACTTTAAAAGTGTCATAAATGTATAAATATTAGCAAATAACCAAAATATACATATCTTCATTATTCACTGTGTGATCACAATTAATAATTTGAAATGTTTCTAGGATTGTTTCTGTAAATAAACACATCTTTCTTCAGTCACGTTAATGATCCATGTGTCTACTCAAGGCTTTGATTAATTGTTTGAATTGAGTAAGTCTGCCAGATTTCAGCATATGAACATGGGACACATAATATCTGACTTGGAGTGTGGTATACAGTGGTGCATATACAATATTCAGTTCAATTCAGTCACTCAGTCGTGTCCAACTCTTTGCAACCCCATGAATTGCAGTACTCCAGGCCTCCCTGTCCATCACCAACTCCCAGAGTTCACTCAGACTCATGTCCATCGAGTCTGTGATGCCATCCAGCCATCTCATCCTCTGTTGTCCCCTTCTCCTCCTGCCCTCAATCTCTCCCAGCATCAGTCTTTTCCAATGAGTCAACTCTTCGCATGAGGTGGCCAAAGTACTGGAGTTTCAGCTTTAGCATCAATATACAATACTACCCACTGCAAATAGCTATAGGTGTATTGCTTTCTGGTTATGTCTTCTGATTCCAAGATAAATATGTATTCTCTGAAAACAAATGATACTTATTTTTTTCAGGTCAGTTCAGTTCAGTTCAGTTCAGTCGCTCAGTCGTGTCTGACTCTGCGACCCCATGAATCGTAGCACACCAGGCTTCCCTGTCCATCACCAACTCCCAGAGTTTACCCAAACTCATGTCCATCGAATTGATGACACCATCCAGCCATCTCATCCTCTGTCATCCCCTTCTCCTCCTGCCCCCAATCCCTCCCTGCATCAGGGTCTTTTCCAATGAGTCAACTCTTTGCATGAGGTGGCCAAAGTATTGGGGTTTCAGCTTCAGTATCAGTCCTTCCAATGAACACCCAGGACTGATCTCCTTTAGGATGGACTGGTTGGATCATAAATATCATTTATTTTCAGAGAATGCATATTTATCTTGGAATCAGAAGACACAGATGTATTGCCTTCTGGTTATGTCTTCTGATTCCAAGATAAATATGCATTCTCTGAAAATAAATGATATTTATTTCTTCAGTGATTGAATAGTAATTGATTGTTTAACTTTGTGTAACCTAGGATGCTAGACATTGAGGAGGTTACTATGATAAATAAGGTAAGGTAAGTAAGGTAAGTGAAGTTGCTCTGTCATGTCCGACTCTTTGCAAACCCGTGGACTATAGCCTATCAAGATCCTCCATCCATGGGATTTTCCAGGCAAGAGTACTGTAGAGGGTTGCCATTTCCTTCTCCAGTGGATCTTCCCAACCCAGGGATCGAAGCCAGGTCTCCCGAATTGTAGGCAGACGCTTTACAGTCTGAGCCACCAACTGTTTGTTATAGTTTGAGCCACCAAATAAAGTAAAAGGGCTAGCTAAGAGGACAGTTCTCAGGAACCAGAGGTCAGATCACTCAGGAAATGCAAAACGGGCACTTTCATTATGGCGATTTAGTACAAATATGTTATGACTCAAGGTTTAATGGGCCAGAGGGGTGATTCTAATATCAGTATTTTGGCTTCCTGGCTCCTGCTGTATAATTGCCAGTGTGAGGTACAGTGGAAAAAGCCAGAGTAGAATTGGTAAACTTGGAACCCAGGGGCCTTCTCAAAAATTTCAATTCAAAGGGTGAAAGAAAAAAGAGAAAAAGGAACACTCAGCGTATGGTACTTCTAGTATGAAAAGTATTACTGTGTAGCCTACTTGGGTATAGCCCCCTTCTCCATGAATTTCTTTTATCTTGACCAAGGACTGACTACTGCATATTTGAATCCCTCTGAGAAGCTTCTTCTTGGCTTCTTTTTTGTTTCCTCCCTCTGCAAGCTTAAGAACCATTTATCTTGCATCTGCTTCATGCAAACACTATTGGGTATAATACATACATACATATATATATATATATATACATATATATAATACATACATATATATAATACATATATATATATACATATATATAATACATACATATATATATATATATATAAATCAATTGCTCTAAGGCACACATTATCAAGAAGTAAAAGACATTTCAATTCATATTTGTCTATTCTAAAGTCCAAGCCCCCTTCTCTTGGCCATGATGGTTTCCTGCTCCTGACATAGGCAGGGAACCATGGGTTGAGTTAACAAAACGTATTCCAGATTTTACTTTGTGAACTCCAAGACAATCATATTGATATATTATGGAAATTTGAATTGGATTTTAAAGGAAGATTTTGAATTTTACTATTAAACTGCTGGAATAGCTCTTTAACAGCTGGGTTTTTTTCCCAAAGCAATACTTATTTTTTAATTACATACTTTTCAAGCAATAGCTTCCTTATATATGAGATTAATAATGATTTCTGGATTTCCTTTGCATCAGGCCACCCCAAGTACGATGATTAAAAAATAGTTGATGATATACCAAAAATTCTATTCCTTTTTAATTTTACTTGTTTAGTAGTAACAGAGGGAAAATCAGTAAGGAATTTTGTTAGAAAATGCAAATAGAGAAAACAGAAAAATACATTTTTAGAAGAAATTTTTAGGAAGTCAGTTATCTCTGTTATACTTACATTTAAAGTTTTAATTCAAAAATAATCTAGATTTGCTCATTTAATACTTATTTTCCAGGTAGAATAAGAATAGCAAACACAATCAGCTTGTTAAATGGGATTTTGTATCATCTATCCAAAACCTCATAAATGGAATGTCTGCTGGATTTTATAAGGAGTAAATTTTAATCATGAATCAATATTGAATGGTAGCCATGGTAGTTGATAGAAAAAATATTGGGTAAGTTACTGAGTTACAACTGAAGAAAGAATTTCAGGTTTCTCACTATTACTATAAAAGGTAACAGCTATCCATTGCCCAAATCAATTGAGTTCATATTTCTCTTCTATTTTCTCCCACACTTTGCTGAGTTTCAGTTTTGCCTTAATTTTGGATTGGATTCTTTCAACATACTTCCTCTTATGATGGTCCAAATACTTTTAAATGAAAAATTAACTATCATGAATTATATCCAAAAGGAAAAAATAAACGGTGTTAAATTTCTTAACCATAATTCAAGTAGAGCAGAATTCCATTAAAATGTCGCTTATTTTAAAATTTAAGATAGGTCACAAATCGCTCAATAGTGGTTCCTTCACTACAACAATGAAACACACTGTGTATAATCTAGTGTCTTTCTTTGCTTTGTTTTACTGTTCATATCAAGGGAATATGCAGTAGTTGCATATGGGTATCAGCAATAATTTAAAGATTTTGTAAATATTTCCAAGCAGAATGCATTTAATATGTTCTATAAACCTTGGTAAAATATTCTATAGAAAATTATAATTGCTTTATGAATATTCTGCTACATAGTGTTTTAAATGGTTTGCCTCCCAGGCAACAATTTGGCAGTCTAGAAGAGCCCATATTGTCTCACAGTACACTGTTTCTTTGTTATCTCTTTCTTTAGAGCACATTTTCATTTTATATAATGCTATGGAAATTTATTCCATATAAAAATTATTATAATAAACTTCCTTACAAGGAAACATAATCAAAGAATATATCCAGAGATGAATTTTTAAATTAAAATATTAACACATAGATTAGTCCAAAAAGTAAATAAAGTTCTAAGTAATTGTATCAGTTTAAGCCAAATTTTTATATTGTTAAAATTTTTTAAATTGAATATAGTTGATTTACAATGTTGTGTTCCAAAGTGATTCCATTATACATTCTTTTTTTTTGGCATGGCATGTAGGATCTTATTTCCCTGACCAGATCCCTGAAATGTGCCCCTGCAGTGCAAGCCCTGAGTCTTAACAATTGGAGTATCAGGGAAGTCTCCCTATACATTCTTTTTATTATCTTTTCTATTATGCTTTATCACAGGATATCAAATATAGTTCTCTATGCTACAGTAGGACCTTGTTATTTATCCATTCTATATGTACTAATTTGCATCTGCTAACTCCAAATCTTACCTGCTTTCTGAGAAACCTGTAAGCAGGTCAAGAAGCAACAGTTAGAACTGGACATGGAACAATAGACTGGTTCCAAATAGGGAAAGGAGTATGTCAGAGCTATATATTGTCACCTTGCTTATTAACTTATATGCAGAGTACATCATGTGAAATGCAGGGCCGGATGAAGCACAGGCTTGATTGAAACTGCAGGAAGAAATATTAATAATCTCACATATGCAGATGACACCACCTTTATGGCAGAAAGTGGAGAGGAACTAAAAAGCCTCTTGATGAAGGTGAAAAAGCTGGATTAAAACTAAATGTTCAAAAATGAAGATCATGGCAACTGGTCCCATCACTTCATGGCAAATAGATGGGGAAACAGTGGAAACAGTGACAGACATTTTTCTTGGACTCCAAAATCACTGCAAATGGTGACTGCAACCATGAAATTAAAAATGCTTGCTCCTTGGAAGAAAACCTGTGACAAACCTAGACAGCATATTAAAACGCAGAGACAGGGTGATCCCCAGTCTGCACCGCATCCCAAACCGCAGCCATGGCCGCCTACAAGCTGGTGCTGATCCGGCACGGTGAGAGCACATGGAACCTGGAGAACGTTTCAGCGGCTGGTATGATGCGGACCTGAGCCCAGCAGGGCACGAGGAGGCGAAGCGAGGTGGGCAGGCGCTGAGAGATGCTGGCTATGAGTTTGACATCTGCTTCACTTCAGTGCAGAAGAGAGCAATCCGGACCCTCTAGACAGTGCTGGATGCCATTGACCAAATGTGGCTGCCAGTGGTGAGGACTTGGCACCTTAATGAGCGACACTATGGGGGTCTGACTGGCCTCAATAAGGCAGAAACTGCTGCCAAGCATGGTGAGGCCCAGGTAAAGATGTGGAGACACTCCTATGATGTCCCACCACCTCCCATGGAGCCTGGCCATCCCTTCTACAGCAACATCAGTAAGGATCGCAGGTATGCAGACCTCACTGAAGACCAGCTGCCCTTCTGTGAGAGTCTGAAGGACACAATTGCCAGAGCTCTGCCCTTTTGGAATGAAGAAATTGTCCCCCAGATCAAGGAGGGGAAACGGGTATTAATTGCAGCCCATGGCAACAGCCTTCGGGGCATCGTCAAGCATCTGGAGGGTCTCTCTGAAGAGGCTATCATGGAGCTGAACCTGCCGACTGGCATTCCCATGGTCTATGAATTGGACAAGAACTTGAAGCCCATCAAGCCCATGCAGTTCCTGGGGGATGAGGAGACCGTGCGTAAAGCCATGGAGTCTGTGGCTGCCCAGGGCAAGGCCAAGAAGTGAGGGCAAGCAGCAGATTCCTTTCCCAAGGATCACCCTCCTCCCCTGCCCTAGCCCACCCTATTCCTCTGCACCTCTCCCTGGCCCATGTCCCACTGACGACATCTGTAGGCATTGTAAGTTGTAGCTGCAGGTGGGGACCAGCAGCTCCCAATTCCACGTTAGCCATTTTATCTCTTGCACCCACTCCCTTCATACAATCTGGTCAGAATGGCACATCTGGGGCATGGTCCTCAGTCCAAGCTGAGGGAAGACTTATCCAGAAGTGTTGAGAGGTCATCACTGGGGGTTTGATGGTGGTTTATTACTAAGGAGCTGCTTGAGTAGGGGTCACGGAGAAAACCATGCTGAGGTGTGACCAATGAGGAGAAGTAAGAGCCTATTCGTGTCCCCAGAAGCCAGCCGGGCACTGTTAGGTGACTCAGGGCTCTAGTCATTCCAGTGGAGATGAATGTAACCTGCATGGTGACTCAATCAAATATTCCTCCCTAACTCTAAAAGGCTGTATCAATCCTGAATTTTTTTGTGTTGCATTTACTTAAAAAAATTATATATAAATAAAAAAAAAAACCCTTCTGGGGTTTTTTTAGTGGCGGTTGAAATACTCCCACATGTGGTCATCAACAAATAAGTCATTCCTTATACCATCATGGGATAAGCTCCTTGACTTCTAAGGTGTAGGAGTGCATCCTGCTGTGTGTTTTAGAATCCCTCCCCTGCCTTGCTGTTCTGTGGCAGCGGAATGCCTCTTGATCATGTCTAAGTGTGTCTCTCACTGTGCCTGACTTCTGAACCATGTTCCAGTTGCTTGGCCCAGCACCTGAGCCCAGTACCTATTTGAGCATAACTGTACTAAAAATCTCTTTTTCCAGATCAGTATAAAATAAAGGAGTGATGTGCAATTAAAAAAAAAAAAAAAAAAAGCAGAGACATTTTGCTGACAAAGGTCTATATAGTCAAAGCTATGGTATTTCCAGTAGTCATGTATGGATGTGAGAGTTGAATCATAAAGGAGCCTGAGCACCAAATAATTGATGCTTATGAACTGTGGTGCTGGAGAAGACCCTTGAGTCCCTTGGACAGCAAAGAGATAAAATCAGTGAATCCTAAAGGAAATCAACTCTGAATATTCATTGAAAGGACTGATGCTGAAGCTGAAGCTCTAATACTTGGGCCATCTGATGCAAAGAGCCAACTCATTGGAAAAGACCCTGATGCTGAGAAAGACTGAGGGCAGGAGAAGAAGGAGGCAGCAAAGGATTAGATGGTTGAAAGGCATCACTGACTCAACAGACATGAAGTGAAATGAAAGTCGTTTAGTTGTTTTGACCCTTTGCAACCCCATGGACTATATAGTCCATGGAATTCTCCTGACCAGAGTACTAGAGTGGGTTGCCATTTCCATCCCCAGGGGAAGTTCCCAAACCAGGGATTGAACCCAGGTCTACCACATTTCAGGCTGATTCTTTACAGCTGAGCCACCAGGGAAGCCCCAATAGACATGAGTTTGAGCAAACTCAGGGAGATATTGAAGGACAGGGAAACCTGTCGTGCTGCAGTCCATGGGCTCACAAAGAGTTGGACATGACTGAACAATTGAACAACAGTAACAGAAACTCCAGACTCTCCCTCCATCCCTTCCCTGTCCCCTCCTTAGCAACCACACGGCTAATTTAAAAAACAAACAAACAAAATACAGCAACACCGACTTGATATCTGTAACGTACTCTCTTCAAAGCTAAGGAGCAATGGAATGACTATAATGTATGCAAGGGAAATTAAAATAAAGAAATACAATGTGCCTTATACCTGAGTTAATTTTCAATAATCAAGAGCCAGCTGCAGTGGACAAATATTTAATGAGAAAATAACACGTAGTTTAACTTCCTATTCAGTTATGGTTCTTTCAATTAATTAGGTTTTCACCAGGTGCCCACCAAATGCTTGGCAATGTTTAAGGAAAGGAGAAACTTCCTTCTGCACTACACTGCCTGCATTCATTCATCAAATGTTCTTTGAAAGCCTTCCTTATATCTCATTTTGTTGTCAATAAAAAGATCAATAAATAATATATAATTATTTCCTTTAAAAATTTACAGTTTTCTTGGGGATATACTGATGGGCAACAAATCCAATATAATGTGATAAAGGCTATCATAGAAGAATGTACAAAACGCTGTGGTAGCAAAGTGGAAGGAATAATTACTTGTATCTGCAGAGTCAGGAAACACTTTATAGAGAAGTAGCATTTGGTCTGTACTTTAAAGATTCATAGTATATCAAAAAGAGAGAAGGTCAAAGAAAACATTTCTTCCTGACCCTTTTACATCCTCAGTTACTTCCACCTCCCATTTTGGATTCTGTAGCCCCAGATCCCAGCCACTCTTCTGTCAACATCCTAAATTCCCTTGCCCCTCTCCTCCTCCATCTGGTGTGCCTGGCCAAACTCAGCCAGCTGTCTTCTAAGCCTGCAGCAAAGTAACTGACTTTCTGAAGTCTGCTCAACTTTGCTGAATGGATTTCTTTCACATGTATAACCTTAAGTTTCAAATGGGGAGTCAACACTGCCAGAGGATTCTATGACCTGACCTAGTGTATTCACTTTCCCATTTTCTAAGCGAACTTATTTCTCTTTCACACTTTCTCTGATCTCCTCAAATCTCCATTATCCCATACTCCCTCTCAGGTGATGACTCTTCATGCCTCATAGAGAAAATTAAAGCAGTTAGTTGAAAACGTTCTTATCTTTCCACTTTCAAGGCACCAATCTATGTATCTATCTTAAAATCCATTTTCTCTAGAAACCTTATGTTTCTGTGTGAGAAGCATCCTTGTATTTCTACAGCCACTTCCTCCACTTGCGCTCTGCATCCCATTCCCTCATGTTCTCTTGTAATTATTTTCCTTCTGTACTGCATCATTAATTTTTTTGTTTCTATTGCATCATTTCTATCAACCTGTAAATACGCTTTAACGTTATTATTCTTAACAAAATCTTTTAAAATTTTTAATTAATTAATTTTACTTTACAATATTGTATTGGTTTTGCCATACATTGACTTGAATCCACCACGAGTGTACATGTGTTCCCCATCCTGAGCCCCCTCCTACCTCCCTCCCCATCCCATCCCTCTGGGTCATCCCAGTTTTCCTAACACCATACCCCCATGCAGTTACTGCTACCTTTTGCTGTTCATTCTGCACCTAAACTCCTTGAAGGAACCCTCTGTACTTGTTCTCCTCTTTTGCTAATCTCTGCTCTTTTCTCAGCCACTCCAATGAGACAACAGATAATGCATTACTGAAATAACTCTTATCAAGCTCCCATCAATGCCTCAGATCTTGCTCAGTTTTCTGTTCCCATCGTACTTGACCTCCAACTAGCATTTAATGCAACTGACTCCTCCCTTCCTCTTTTATTCTTCCTGCAGTTGGTTTCCTTCTTAACTCTCTGGTGATTCATCCTGAGGGTCTTCTGTAGGATCCTCTCTTCCATACTTAAATTATAAATATTAAAGTGTCCTAGACTTACTCTGGGTTCTCATCTCTTCTGTTAATACTCTCAACTGGTTACCTTGACCAATCTCTTATTTTTAAATATCATCTATAGAGCGATAACTCATATTTATATCTCTATATTCCTGAGCATATCATTTATTCAAATGCCTATACTTAATTATCTAATAGGCATCTCCATCTTTTCATTGCTAAGATCAAACTTATAATTCCTGCATCTGTTCTTCAGTTTTTTTCCATATTGAGGAAATTATGCTACCAGCCATCTTGTTAGTCAAATGTAATCTTTGGAAATTCTCTTTAATTTCTTTTTATATCCTTATCTACTCATCTCACCACAAATTCTTTTCATCAGCAAAGTTCCACCTCCAAATGGATCCCAATTCTGACCACTTAACCATCTCCAGAGTACTATCCTACCATAATTTCTTATCTGCATTATCAGTCACCTCCTAATTGATGTCCTTTCTGTTTTGTCCACTAGAACCCCTTCACTATGAAGTGACCAGACAGATATTTGTAAAGCTTTGATGAAATCACACATCGTCCTTGCTCAAATCTTCAAGTGACTTTCATTATAGTTAGACTATATCCTAATTTCCAAACATGGCTCACAAGACACTTCATCATTTTGCCCAACCTGCCTCTCCACTTAGTGTTCATTATGTTCTGGCTACACTGGCCTTTTGCTCCTGCCATGTCAGGCTTTGCTCGCATCACAAATGTTTATACTCTTGCTGTTCCTTGTTGCTTTTGCTGTTACTCTAGAAATTTGTATTACTCTCATCATTTTAATCATGCAAAGGCCATGTTTTCACAAAGGTCTTTTCTGACCAGGCTGGCCAAAAAGAATTTTAAAAATCCAGAAGAGCATTAACCAATTATACAACTATTCCAAACTCAATCACTTTCTATAATGTCATCCTGTTTTCTTTATAGCAGTTACTTGTCTCATTCACTTATTTATTTATGTGTTTGTTGTCTGTCTCCCACAACTACACTTGAATAGTTGTAGTTTTTGAATAAAAGAGAATCCATCTTTATAGTTCATTGTCGTATTGTCTTATCTTCTAACATGTAGAATAGTGTCTGACATGTGCTAGGTATATACTAAAAGTTATTTTTAAACTGACTTATTCATTATATGAACTGAGAACTTATTGCCAAATGAATGGAGGCACACAACTGCATGTTATATTTAGGGGAGTAACTGGAGAGAACTTAGGAAGTCAGACTATGAATGGTCTTGAATTCTAAGTTTAGTGGTTTGGATGTTATTGTAAAATCAATGGAAAGTCAAAGATTTAAAACTATATTCTCTCTTAAAGTCCGTAGTTATGAGATCTTTCTTTTATAAAACTAAAGTATGTAAGTATATTTTAAAATTATTTCTACTAAGTTGGATTTAATATTTAAAGAGATGCCTTTAAGAGTCTCTTTAGTATAAGCAATGTTTTTGCATTTGAAAATTTCATGAAATATTTAATCAAAATAAAGCTTTGCCTCCAGAAATGTTTTACTAAATCAGAAGAGTCAATAGCTTTAATGTAATTAAATCACATAATTTATTTATCTAAGTTGCAACTGAAAATGTCTTAATAGAGAACGTGTAATTCGTACTTTTTAACCACTCCATTTGGTGCATTTTCTACCCCATTGTTTTAGAACAATTGTAAATGAACACCTAAGGCTTGGTAGGAATCATAGTGCTTTAATCTGATTAATTTTATTTTTAATCTTACTTATAAAATTATACAGTATTTATAACTAGAAAAGTTACTGTGTTATGTTGTACTACAGGTTAACAGAAGTCCTTTTAATATACTGAAATAAATTTAACTACAAAAGAAAATGAATAGAAACACTATATAGCTAGGTAAATTTTGGTATCATTTTCAGCATAAATGTAAAACTAAACATAATGAAATAGGAAGTTTGGCAAGGAAGAATTCACAATTTTTAAAAGCCATAAAAGGGCAAATAAAATCTTGTGTTACTAAAAGGCAGTATAAAGTATACATCCAAGGAAATTAATGTCAGGGAGTTAATATCTTCTGTGAATTTTTACTTTTAATATTGCTCAGGCACTGATCTTAAATGTCACAGAAACTGTGGAAAACTATAGCAATTTAGAAATATTTCCCTTGTGTCTGTGCAGCAGAACATTAAGTTTTTTAGGATATATTTTGCATATTGAAAGACCTGAATTAACCCCAACCTGAGTAGAGAGAAAAGTGGAGACATGAAGAAAGCAGGAAATCTCTGGAAGTTAGATATATTTCACTTGTTTTCATGTGTCTTATTGAGCCAATTATCAGTAATAGTTTGTTGTTTACTCATCATGAGTCCTTCTTAAAAGTGAAAATCAAAACATGGGTGGCAGGGAAATCTTTTAAAATGCCGAAATAAAGCTTATTTCCCAGCAATCAGTTTTTTTTTTTTCCCTGCACTTTCCAAAAACCAGAGGAGGACCCTAGTGAAAATCATTTTACCAATTCCTGTTGCATGTCCACTGTTGCTGAGCCTGTCATCCCCAAGTTAGTAACTGGGAAGAAAGAGCATACTGCTCAGCAGTTGCTTCCTTGAGAGCTGGACTGTAGAGTTGGGGCTCCAAATAACATATTTAAGATGACAAAAAGTTTCCCACAAAATGAAGCTTATTAGAATTCTGAGTCAGACTATAGTCAGATCAAAATTCCTGTGAAAATTTAGCCTTGAAAAAACTCTAACAGATTTTTAAGCTACCAGTATGAATGCAGAATTCATGGCTAATTTCACAGGACAAGTGATGGGAAAATTAAGGGATGATTTGGAGTTTTTCAGAGAGAAAAGGGAAGATTCCAAGAAAGATGCTTGGAGATACAAAGGTGCACGGTAAACTGTTTTCATCTGAGATTCCCTGCGGGACAGTGAATATTGAAAGATGATGACGCTGGAAATGTTGGCTCCCAGTTATGTAGGGTCTGGACATGTTTGTCTTCTGCAAGCTGTGGGTAGTCCCCATGAGCTTTTCCATTGACATATATCATGGCGTATTTTAGTAAGAAGCTCTGACAATAATAAGGAGATGGAGTCCAGTGAAAGAGATAGGATGAAGGAGAAGTTTTTGGTGGTTAAGACAAGTAATATTAAAGATCACAAGTAGGGCAATGACAGAAAAAGAGAAGAGTGCCATAAGTTGATGGACATAAGTGGATTTGTGGGCAGTAGGAGAGTAAAATAGTATTGAGATTTCTAATTTTTGTAATTAGGTGGATGGTACTGTCACTAAAGAGTATATAATAAGATGCCTGGAATTTCTGTTTGGTTGGTTTTGCTTGGAATGGTGAGCAAAGAGGTATGAAGATGATTTCAATTTTGATATGTGGTGAACATTCCATCTGAGATCTGGCTATTGGAAAACAGAATTGGAAATCAATAGATGTTTGCAATGCACCATATCTGAAATCACAGGAGCAAATCTGTTAGCTAAGTCCTTTGGGTCTTTGTATATTTTTCTGGGCCAAGACTCTGAGACAAAGATCAATACTAATGTAAAGTTCAGAATATATCTTTAATAAAGACACTACATTTTTTCATAAAGGGGAGAGCAATCATCCACATTAAACTGTCTGAATTTGCAAATCTGCAAATGGTGGGTATGTTCCTTTTGGTTCTAAGATAGAAGGCAGGAGAAGGGGATGACAGAGGGCAAGACAGTTGGATGGCATTACCAACTCAATGGATGTGAGTCTGAGCAAAATACAGGAGATGGTGAAGGACAGGGAGGTCTGGCATGCTGCAGTCCATGGGGTCACAAAGAGTTGGACGTGACTGAGCAACTGAACAAGGACAACAAAGAGTTTTTATTTATTTTTTATCATGTCTTATTATCTGAGTTCATTTCACCCAAAGAAACTTCAAATCTTAGAAAACAGTTGTTAAGAATTGATTGGTAGATATTTAAACTTTTGATATACTTTACTGAGAATGAGAGACAATATTTTAAACAAATTCTTGTTACAGTACTATTTGAAGAATACAAAAGACATATTAGCATTAAACGCTATTTTAAAGATTTACATATTACAGAAAATACAAAAATACGTCCTGTTTCCTTTCTAATAAAGATATTTTTTGAGATTAAAAAGAAAAAAATATTTAAGTCATTCCAATCTTTTCTTGAACCCTCTTAAGTTGTCTAAGTACCATAGTATACTACTTTTGCTTAAACAGTTTTCTGGTTCTAAATGATTACAAGACTCATTTTCATCAACAATTACCCAAAGAATATTCCACAGTTTAAAGAAGGCAATGACCACCCAATATTCTTTCAAAATAATGACACTGAAGTTCAGAGAAGTTAAATAATTCATAAAAAGAAGCAAGGGCCTGAATACAAATCCAAGTTTGCCTGCAAAGCAAATCCTCATTTAAGTACATTCTGGCTCTTCTCAGCTAAAATAAAGCAAGGTTCAGGCTAATTGTTTCATGAGAGTCTAAGTCTTGAGATCTTATGAAACTGAAGTCATAGCACTTTTAACCTTGCTATTATATCAGGCAGTTTTCAATCTTTTGGTAAATTTAATCATCAGGGATCAGAGTGGCTATTGATTTGAAGTCTCTGAAAACAGCGATTTGATCCCATGGTTTTATGTGGCTTTTGTGCCCTCCCCTAGCTCCTCGCTGGACTTGACACAACATTTCCTAACCATAATACTCTCAGTCTTATCTTATGCTGAAAATATAAGGCTAAAAAGAAATATAATTAGCTCACAAGACAGAGAGCTCACACTCTTGTGAATTGTCGGAAAGTGTGCTGTGCCCTGCCAGTGCTAAGTCGCCTCAGGCGTGTCCGTCTCTTTGAGACCCTACGGACTGTAGCCCGCCAGGCTCCTCTGCTCATGGGATTCTCCAGACGAGAATACTGGAGTGGGTTGCCATGCCCTCCTGCAGGGGATCTTCCCAAGCCAGGGACAGAAACCGTGTCTCCTGAGGTTCCCGCATGCTAGGCAGATTCTTACTGCTGAGCCCACTGGAGGGAAGCCCAGCCGAAAGTGTATGTTTGATATTTTCAAAGGGAATATAAAATAATTACATTGTTAGGATGCATTATAATTTATAGAATGTTTTAAAAATCTTAAATGTCATAATTATCACTTATTTCAGTTGAATTTAAAATATAAGACCATGTGATAAGAAGTGAAAAAAGAAGTCCTAATTCTAATTGCAATTCTCTAAAACCCGAGGGAATTAGCATGGTTATCCTTGATTAGGCACTTGTTACATTGTCACTTTTGATAAAAGTAACCCACAATGGGATGGTACCATGGGTTTAACAAAACATCAAGCCTTATAAATTGATAATAATTGGTAAAAGTATAAGGTAATACAATTATAAAAACACATTGTATTCAAGTATGTATTATTGTCACAAAACCAGTTAATAGAAACATCAAAAAGCTATTCTGTAAGCTGTGCCTGAATATAAATTTTTTTTGTTACAATAGCCCCAAGGAACCTATTGATGTATTTCATTGTAGCAACTAGTACAGTGAAGCCAAATGAGATAAATTCATTAATAGGACACTGAAATAAGACTAGAATATGACTTAGTCACACCCCCAGTTCAGAATACATATTATTTTATGGATTTTTTTTTCTTCATTATGCTGACAATGATAACTGGTGGGAAATAAATAACAAAAGAAGAAAAGCTTTTAAAAAGACAATGTGTCAAATACATTACATTTTTGTAAGTCTGACTAAAGAGTAATCTTATTTTAAAAGAACAAATGAATTTATATGAAAATTAAAAATGTAATTTGCACATAAATAGAAATTTGAGTGAAAATTATGAATATGGAGTGTTTATTGCCATTCAGGTTAGGAAAAAGCACATATATATTCATAGATGCAAAATGTTTATCACTGAAATTTTAATTTTTATGAATAGTTAAGTATTTTAGTACATAAATACATATTCTTCCCTTGCACACTATAACTGCAAATATTTCAGACATGAAACAGATAATTTTCTGTGTTGATAGTGACTTTTAAATTTGTAAACAGCTTCCTTGAAAATATTTTTTTAATGATTTTTTGTGTAGAAACAATACAAAAACTTACAAAAAAATTCAAAGTATCATACAAATAACTTTTCTGAACTACTTGATAGTAAATTCAGAACTGGTGCACCATCATTTCCCAATACTTTGGTATATATTTCCTATAAATTAGAACATTTTCCTAACAAACCAAAAACACAAACATCCAAATCAGGAAATTAACCCTGATACATTGCTATTATTTAGTTCTCAGACCCATGCAAGTTTTGCCCTTGTTTTGCCAAGAGCCCCAGGAGTGTTGTTTTGTTTTTAATAGCAAAAGCATCAATTCAGTCACTGCTTTTAGTTATAATGTCTCTTTACTCTTCTTCAATCTGAAACATTCTCGCAGTCTTTGCTCCACTTTCATAATCTAGTGTCTTGTTTCAGTTTATATTTATAATTCATTTTATAATTTTTCTTCGAGTATGTACAGATAAGGTCCAATGTTTCTGCACCTTCTGTAAATATATGTGTGTGTCTTTAGGCATTCACCACAGAGTTTCTGAGCCTTTTTTTCAGGTGGAGGAAATACTTAATAAAAGCAATGGTGCTCAAGGAATAAAGTCATGTAAATAATAGATGCATTGTTTATTAGTTTTCAAGTATATATATCCTAGCAGTCTCAAAGCATCATTCATGCTTGTACTTGGCAAAGTTTTCTTTTCAATTTTTCCTTAATGAGTTTTTTCTATGGAGAGTCCAAGAACTGTCACAGATGATAGTGAAATAGAATGACTATTTTAACAACTCCAAGGAAAATTTGCTCAGCAAAATATTACCTTTTGAGTGAATATACTAGAAGAAGTTACACAATTAAAATAATCCATTCATCTCTCTGGATCATCCCTGTGCTCCAGCCCCAACGGGTGGGTGGTGGGAGGGGGTTTCAGGATTGGGAGCTAGTGTACACCCATGGCTGATTCATGTCAATGTATGGCAAAACCAATACAGTATTATAACGTAGAATAAAGTAAAAATAAAATAATAAAAAAGAAACAAAAAAAATAAAATAATCCATTCAAAGAGGGCCCCCTTTTTGGTGCTCTGTCATAGTATACTAGGCATTTTGGTATGGCTTATTTTATATAAGTGCCAAATAATGTGCTTCTAGGTAAAAACAAAAATGTGAAAACTCACAATGGGCCATGAATATATTGAAAATAGAGACAATTTGGCTTACACAATTAATACGCGTCTGGATCCCATTGCTTTTGTCAGCTTCCCAGAGGAGTCTAGGGTCTAAAAGTTGTCCCTATGATGTTCAGACATCATTTCCTAACCTGAATCCCTTCCTCCAAAACTCTTAAAGATTCTTATCCATCAAATTCATTCATTTTTCCTTTTCTGGATTTGTTTACCAGAGTTTACTTATTTATTGATATTGCCCCAGCAATCCTACTGGAACATGTTTGAAATTCTCTTCTCTTAGTTGCTGTATTACGGCCACAGACCAAGGGATCACACTTTATGCCCTGTGTACTCAAGTGGCAGGGCAAAAATAAAATGAATATTGGCTTAAATTGTGTTTCCTTTTCTTCAAACTATTTCATATTTTTGTCATTATCACAGACACATTTATACAACATCATATTTTAGCTCAAGCTGAAACAGTCATAGTCATAAAAAATTATCAATGGACAGGCCATATTTTAACTTTAAGGTTTTAGAAAAATTCTCATAAAATGGAAAATTTCTGCTTAAGGATAAAACTCACCATTCTTAGGGACCATTTGTATGCTATTAAATTACTTTCATGGAAATAGTTCTTAAATTTCATTTAAAAGAATTGTCTTATTTCTTGTTTTTATCTTGACAGATATTTCTTAGCTAAATGTATCACTTTTTAATGACAAAATAAAAATAAGTTACACTACTTTTGGATATTCTTTAGTTGTTATAAATATTAATACTGAATTTGAAATTATTTTCTTCCCTTGTCATGCCTTGCCTGTTATATGTAACTTGAAACCACCTGAAGCAGTGTGTGTGCGTGTGTGTGTGTGTGTGTGTGTGTGTGTGTGTGTTACGTGTGTGTAGGTTTAAAATCCAAGGCTCACCTATCAGACATTGAGAACTCATTAACCATTTATCCTTTTTGCTTTCTTGATGCTCATCAAAGACTCATTTTAATATTTGGTGGCCCATATAATTTTCTATGGGAAAAAATACAAGTGACACAAAATGTCCAGGTCATATGAATTTCTCTCTGTGAATCTATATATCAGCTTTCTTGTTTATTCATTAAGTGCTCCCTATGCACTGGGCATTGTTTTAGGCACTGGAGATTCAGCAGCAACAAAACAGAAAAAAACCTTTTTCTTAACAGAACTTAATGTTCTCCTGAGGAGTTCATTTCCAAGCAAACAGAGTCAATACAATTCAGAGAGCCATAAGTGAGAAAATCAAATGTAATAGTGAGATAGATGATGTAAAGGCAATGAGAGAGCAACATTATATGATGTGATCAGGGAAAGCCTCTGAGGAGGCACCATTTGAAGAAAGATAGGAATCCTAGGTGAGATTTAACCTGCAAAGATTTGAGGTAAGAGAATTCCAAAGAAAATAGCTAGTGCAAAAGCTACAAAATGGGAACGTACTCATTTTTGGACTACTCTTCAAAATTATAATTAAGAGGATAATTCTGCAATGAGGAAAAATTTTATCATCAAATTTAATTTTTTTCTTTATGGTTATTGAGTTTTTTCCAGATGTTAAATGTCCTCAATTATTATGCATAATCAAAAGTGATTGTGTCAATGATTTTTCAGCAAATGGGTACCTGAGGAATTTAATTTTCTCACTCATTGATATATCTAGAAGGTGATCGTAAAGGAACAGTGTGGAAAAATTTATAATGCTAAATTCTAATTAATAATAGAATTTGTTCTAGAATCTGCACATATCAAGATGTCTCTATCAGTTTACTTTAAAAAGTCATATTTTAATTCTCTATATTTTTACATTTTTTATCCCTTGTTAGGCATGTGGACTTTAAGATAAAAAGAAGAAAAAAGTCACTGAGGGTCTGCTAAAGACCTGACATCATGTTTGTGTCCATGAAAGAAATCATGCGTTATCTGTTCTTGCAGTAATTATTTAAAAATTAACTTTCTTCCTAAAACTAACTCTCTTCTTTTATTTTCATTGGAAGTGCAAAATAAAGGACAGTAGAAAGCTCTCATGTATCTCCGCATTAGAGGTCTAGACTGGTGATTAGAAAGCACTATGGATAAAGCAGACTGAAAGCACAGTTAACTTTTTTTCAAGACGGAACTTTTGCAACTCTAATTTTTGTAGACATCAAAATAAGATAAAGTTCTCCATATATTATGCATGTCCTTGGTTCTGTTTATTTTTGTCTATAAAATTAAGTACACTAGATTCAAAATAACTGAAGATTTTTAAAATGTAAAAACTGTAACAGCTATACCAATGGTACAAATGCAAACAGTCCACCAAGAAGACGCTGTTTCATTTCTACATATCTTTACACTTTTTCAATGGCAAAGTTAAATGCCTATTATTCTACTTGCTTGAATTTTGTTTGATAACTGATACTCAGTCTCCCAATCTACAGAATACCCATGTACTAATTATGAGCATTGCTATTCACTACTCTGAAATGTCCACTCACCTATCTCATATAAAGACTGTATTAACAATCTTTGGTCAAGCTTTAATTTATATTTAAAATGTATAGTTAAAAAGACATAATTGAAAACCTGTGTTTTATTTATTTTATGTCAAAATTGTTATTTAAGAGCAGAAGCGAAAGGAATCTTTTCTACACCATCAATATTTTCTCCTTAACTCAAATGTTTATATTTAGAGGAAGGAGACAACTGCTGTTTCACCATAGTTTAGCTTGTACTTAGCTTGTTTCCACTCTACTTTAAATGTAGACATTGAAAACATGGGGGATAGAAATGAATTTGCAGTAGATTAATGCTGAATAAGTAACACTCAATCATATTCACATTTCTGTTTGTGCCCCCAACATGGAAGAGGTGCCTTCCATTAAACCTATGTATAATGCTTTGGCTTAGCGAAAAATCAATCAAAAGGCAGAATATCTAGATACAGAGACATCTCCTACTTTTCATGTTCTCCCTTTGTCTACCACTTATGGAGGAATGAACTGATGTTTAATCCCTATGCATATATTTATATGAAATTCATATAAGTATTGGAAGTTTTATATTGTACTGATAGAATTTTCATACATATTTATGTATCAAAATGTATTTGAGAGTATTTTATTGCTATATTGTCTGAAAAAAATCAATGAAATTCAGTGTAGTTTGCATAGAGAAAGAATATAATAAGAGGAAAATAAAATTAACTTTTGGTTCAGCAGATGAAATGTCACTAAATCCTGCTGATATGCTTGAAGAATTAATCACTGTACTCAATGGTTTTCTGCAATACTGCAGGAGGGTTAAAACAGGAAGATAGTACTTTCAATATTTTATCTGTAACACATACAAACCATAATAATTTATCTGAGTAAAAATAATTCCCACTTTAAATAAATTTTGACTTTCAAAAATATTTTTCTATGTAGCACACATTCTATAATTAGATATAAATAAGGCAAAACAGGATGGAACAAACAATTCTATTAAACTAAAAATTGTATAAAATTTTGGTGATTGTTTTATACAAACTATCCTGTGTTTTTATGTAAACCATAAACTATGTAAACATAAGCTATTATATACAGGTACAGTTTGAAGAATGTATAAATACATATTTTCTGCCAAGTCATTATAGGATCTTTAGAAAAACTTTAATCATTTTTATGAAATATCTTTGTATATTTTCTATTTGAAAACTATCAAAATCCATAAATTAGCTTGAAAAGTTAAGCATTTGAAACTGGTGATTGTTTGAGGGTCAAAGAAATGTCAGTTTCATAGGTTTCAAAGCAGTAACTTCCTTGTACGTATGTTCAGCTATGACAAGAATCTTAAATGGATTCTCTCCATTTTTACTTGTAATTATACAATTTTATAAGGCAGGATACATTCTTACTTAATATGAATCTCTTATAGTATACTGTACTTTTCAGCCCCTAGAAAAATATTGTAGAAATTTAACTCAATCATAATGACAAAACATAGCTAAAATAAAAATAGTCCTTTTTCTTTCTACTAGTGAAAAATCACCATTAAAAATTTCAAAAGTACTCAGTCACTTACTTTGGTAGCGTTTTCAAGTGATTTTCTCTTAACTCCAATATCCGCAATTTGGCAAGTCTGTAGAAATGAATTTAAAAATTTGTTTCTTGATATTTCTCTATAAAATAATATTTTAATGGCAAACCAAATTGTTACTGTGTTAACCAAATGACTATGTCCATACATTAAAAACCATGGTTATAGATCTTTAAGAATTATGTAAATTGATTATGAGTAGGGTTGCATCAATATTGGAGAATGATAAATAACACTTTCCTAAACTTTCCTAAAATCTTTCAAAGATATCACTGTCTTAGTCATCTAAATTTTCTGTTTTATAAAAATAAATTCACTGTTGTTTAATAATATGCATTCAAATTATTGAATATTTACTAAATACTAAGTACTGAGTTCACTAAACATGGTAACAATTTCCCTCAAGAGATGACAAATGGATTTTTAAAGCAAATGATAAAGCACAGTGGTTAAAAGCTTGAGCTTTGTGGTCAGATATATCTGGGTGAAATCCAAACTCTTTATATTCTATCCCTATGACACTGGGCAAATTAATCAACCCCTCCTAACTCCAGTTTCTTCATCTGTAATGAGTATGTAATAATAGCACAAAATTTATATGGTTTTGAATGTTAAATGATGTCATCATACATGTAAAACATAATACGTGGCACACTGCAAGTTTTAGTGAGTGTTACTTAATACCAAAGTCATAGTTGTAAAGTCTTGTTATCAAGGCCACAGATCTGGAACTCTGCACCAAAGTCATCTGCAGACTGAGCTCTAGTTCCAGACTGATTGTTGCTATGAGCCCCTCTGATCTAAACTGGCTAACTCCTTGGCCCCATATTAGGTAAAAATATCCACCTTCGTACTCACCCTATAGCACCCTAACCAATCACCTAATGCCAGTCTTCCAGCAAGAGTTTTCTTTGTCTTTTGAGACTATAAAAATTGACTACTAAACCATGAAAGGAGTTGGCTCTCCCGTGAGCCAGCTCTCTGTTCTAACAGCATCTCCTGCTCTAATAAACTCTATTCTACTGTCATTCTGCCTTGTATCTGGAAATTCTTTTCAACCTGTGCAAAGACCATGACAATTACTATTACCTTTAATTAAATACTGGGGAAAGTGCCATATATATGGCATAATATACCATATTTAATTGACTCTGAGCCTGAGATGGGAACATTTCAAATAGATGCACATTTAAAATCCTGTCATATCATCTGTCCTATGATAGTACTAGAGTTGGGAAAATCAGGTGAAGCGGATGACCTCTCATTTGCTTACATTTTCTGATGCTTGCAAAATACTTGGGTGATTAGGAATGCATTTTACACTTAAGTACTTGTTAAGGTTTGCAATCTGGGACAATGTTGTTACTAATGTCTGTGTTGTGCTGTGCTTAGTTGCTCAGTTGTGTCCGACTCTTTGCGACCCCCGCGGTCTCTCAGCCCACCAGGCTCCTCTGTCCATGGGGATTCTTCAGGCAAAAATACTGGAATGGGTTGCTATGCCCTCCTCCAGGGGACCTTTTCAACCCAGGAATCTAACCAGGGTGTCCTGCATTGCAGGTGGATTCTTTACCAGCTGAATAATGAGGGAAGACTACTAATGTCTAAAAGTGAGCTTTACAATTTACTAAGTTGTGGTTATTTTAGGACAAATATTAAATGACTTATCCACATTCTCAGTGTTGTGGGAATATTTCACTATTTGAACTATTTCACCTACAATGTCCCATATTTACTGTGCTTTTAGGTATTCACCTTGTTCTCTTCTGGTTTCCTTTTGAGTTCTATCAAGTTTCCAATTTAACTTTAATCTTATAACTCTTAATCTGTATTTGAAACAAATTGTCTCAGTTCTTCAGAGCATGGGATATCACTAGTAAAAGACATTTCTTAAACATTTATATATCTCAGAACTTAGTATCTGTACTAGAGTAATAACTTATGACTTAGTTTGGCCTTTAGGGGTACTAAATTTTAGGTTTTATAAAGTATATTAAATGTTCTTTGTCAAATTATCCAGCTGAAGGTTCAAAAGCTTTTTAGATTACAATAATAAAATAGAGCATTTGCTCTTGTGAATATCTGTGAATTTTCAGAACTGTCTGAGTATATGGTATTCGTAGGTATTATGACATCATGATCCACAAAAGTAAGAGAATTTGGAAAAAACTTTCGAGGTGATTTCTGTATGCAAATAGAAGCTGCTACCTGTTAAAGGACTTCATTATTTCACTGAGTTCTTCTTAATGTCATGTATTAACTTCTGCCCAGAGGTGGAGGTTGAGGTACAGTCAGTGAGTTATTTGAACAATTTGAGATGATCACTTAGAAAAAGGCAGTTAACAAAACACTTAAAATATCTTAACTTTCAAGATAAATCTTTTATATTTAAAATACCCTTGATATAGAAACAAAGTTTCCATTGACACATGAATGGATTCAGAAAAACTGTGTGTGTGTGTGATGGAATATTATCAGTCATAAAGAATATCCTGCCATTTGTAATGACATGAATGGACCTTAAGGGCATTATGCTAAGTGAAATAAATTGGACAGGGAAAGACAAACACTCTATGATCTCACATATGAAATCTAAGAGGAAAAAAAATAACTATAGAAAAGAAGTCAGATTTGTAGTTATCAGAGGTGGAGGTGAGGGAAGGGGAAATGGTTGATTGTGGTCAAAAGATAAGACTTTATGCTTATAAAATAAATAAGTACTGGAGATGTAATGCATAACATGATTACTATAGCTAATACTGCTATATAATGTCCAATGTATCGCAAAGTAACTAAGAGTAAAAATTTTCATCACAAGGAGATGTTTTTTCATAATTATATAAAGTAGTAGATGTTAACTAAATTTAATATGCTAACCATTTTGTGGTAAATTTGTCATTATTATATTGTATACCTTAAGTTCATACAGTGCTATATATCAATTATATCTCAATAAAGATGAAAAATGTTCACTCCAGAACAACTAGAAAATATTGAGAATTTAAGATGAAAGTAAAAACCTTCCATAATTTCCTTCCCAGGGAAATTATTTTATTTCTCACATATTCATATTCATATGGGAAACACAGTTTATATATAGTTATCATAAGCTTTAAACATAACATCATAGGAATTAAAAGATACGTCTCTAGTCAAGATTATAAGCTGCTACATTGTCATATGGATGTACCATAATATATTCAAGCAATCTCCTAGATGGATGTGTGCTTCCATATTTTTCATATTGTAAATAATGATAAACAGCTTTGTCCATAAATCCTAGTGTGATATATGATGATACATATCCAGAAATGTATTACAAAGGCAGTGGTTATAAATATTTTCAAATCTTTTAAAGCACACTGCCCTGCACAGAGTACATGACATTCTGCAATTTCATCAGCAGTGTGAAGTTATCTTTTTCCTCACACTCTAAACAGTTTTACAGTTTCTGTGATATGCTTAGAGCACAAAGGCCCTTTATTCACATATTAATTTGTATTATTTTATTATTTATGATGATAAACATTTTTGTGTTTTAAACTTGTACACTTATGAACCGTTTGCACATATTATTTACCTATTTTTTTCTAATGAGATCTTAACTTTATACTCTTGAAAGAATTCTTTATAAGTTAAGGATCTAATTTGCCTTGCATATATGGTAGAAATATTTTCCTATTTATTACCTTAATATTTAAAATATTTTCTAATATTATTTTATTTTAAAGGCATATATGTATTCAAATATATCTTTGTATGGTATTTTCCTTTTTTTCTATGCTATAAAAGTATTACCTAATCCAGGTGTCACAAATATACATATGTATATTTTTCCAGATCACTTTTGATATTATTATTTTTTAATATTTAACTCTTTAATTCATCCGGAATCTGATTATTAATGACATGTAAAGACTTAATTTTACTTTATTTTTTAAATGTTTCATTAATTGGCATGGTCTCATTTATTGGGTAAAAGCGAGGTTATCTTTAATTACAGGGATCACTTTTGAAGCCTCACCTACTGATGGTGGTTAAGTACTTACCTAAAGTGAAATAAAATTGTATCATTTAAAGTTCTGATTCTTACCTTCCAAAATTGGCTGGAAGAAATTCAAGAAAGGCATCATTCAGGTAGAGCTGGGTCAGATTTAGAAGCTGCGTGAAGCCATCAGGGAGTCTAGAAAGGAGTTAAAGGTTTAGTCATTGCGTAGATGTTGCCATAGAAACAGAACAAAAATATATATCTCTAAGGAGAAAAAAAAGAAGTGCAATACATTTTTCAACTCTCCTTTGGTATCACAGTAATGGAAGAATTTATTGAGCATGTTGTTCCAGCTTGAAAATTTTGCCTGTTATTAAAATAAATGGCATTCACCCCTCCACACTGCTCTCCCATGCTGAGATTTATGTCACCGCCAAAGTCAGCGGCATCATTTCTTACTGTTACCCTGGCATTATACACACCAGTGAGATATGGTTACGGAAATTTCAAGATGTATGCTATCTTTTGTAATTTCAAATTTATGATTCTTCTCATTAGAAAATTCACATGCATAGTCAGGCACGGTTACCTACTCTTTCGCTTAATCATTAGGAGTTGTGTGGAGTGTGCAACACTGATGGCTAAAGGTGCCCACCATGAGAAGGGAAAGAGGGTTTTGTCCCTTACTTGATAATTTCCTTAATGCAGGCCCAAGAGACACATGCATTATAATTCAAACTGACCTGATTCATGCACACTAAAAATGAACAAGAACATTACAATAATAAGCAGAATTCTAAAGACTTTAAGAGTCATTTAAAAGTTGAGAAAATATCCTTTGGGAAAAATCTTATCAGTGAGATAAAGTCATTATTTGAAATGTTAAATCATTTTTACCAAAATGATTGAACTCAAGGATTTTTCTTAAAAGGATATTGACTTTTTATTAATTTAATTTCTATTTAAACATTTTAATGCTTTTTTCTACACTTTAGATAAGACTATGCTCTTTCACAGAATATTTTTAAAGGGTGTCCAAATATGCCTTCTCAAATTATAACCTATGACCTTCCTTGTTTTTACTGACAAAATTAAGCTGCCTCTACTGACTACTTTTTACTACTCTCAAGCCATTGTTTTCTGACATCTACTCCAACTCTACTACTGAAATTGCACTCGCCAAAGCCTCTGATGACCTCTAAATTCCGATTTCATTAACTTCATTTTACTTCATAACCCACACTGCCCCGCGACAGCTGTCATCACTGATTGTCCTTTCCTTCTGGGCTTCTACTATGCCACTTCCCCTGCTCTTCTTCCTACTCCTGAAACACTAGATCTGAGTTTCATTCCATGGTTTCTCTTCCTCTGACCAATCTTTTGTCATGAAATGTTTTATGTATATTAAAGAGTGTGTGCGTACCCACAATATAATTTAACAAATAGAACTGGTATCCGTAAAACCCTCTGGTTGTCCCTCCCTGACTACATCTTTCTATTTGCTCCACAAATTCCTAAATGATGGTTACTTTTTTGTTTTTTTAAGGAGTTTTACACCTATTTAAATCCCTGAAAAAAAGTCATGTGGTTTGGTTTTTTAATATTATCTAAATCAAATCATACTATGAATATTTTTATGGGACTTATAATAATTCACATTATTAAATAATTCATTAGTTAAGTGAAATTCATTCATTTAGATGTACATGACTGATCACCAAACCATGGTATTCCACTGTATGAATATATCACAATTTATTAATCATTCTTCATCTAATTGAACATTGCAGTTGTTTCTAGTTTTTGTTTGTATTTCTATTATATATTCTATTTATTTTTGAACATATATCCTGGTGTACAAGAGATTACTTAAGTTACATTGCTGGTTAGAAGAGATTAATATCCTTATGAAAAGTTCTCAGCTAATGATTAGCAGGAGTAAAAATACCTCATCTCTCTCACCCAAATCTGTGATGTGTATTTAAACTCTTTCCCAGAGTTCCCCAGAAAGCTTAAGGTCAAGTGTCCATACTACTAAATAGCTTGATAACATATCCTTAATTGATATTTCCTGATATCACTTTTTAAATATATTGCTTGTATTCTTTTCTAAACTTTTCTTCTGAGGAAACCAAACTGAACACAATTAACATTTTTACATCAATTCAGTAGTAATTGTTTATACGCTCTTAAGACACTGATCTTATATGGATTATTTTGCTACAAACATCTTGCTTCACTTTGTATTTTGGAGCTGGATTGTTTGTATATGACTTCTTAGAGGATGCTTCCATAAATTTGCTTCCAAAGGGAGGTAGGATTCATAAAAGCAGAGAAGAGGGAAAAAGGAGGTTGGGGAAAGTGAGAGCTACAGTGAAGAGGTAAAAATTCACCTGAGATGGGTTACAAAGAGAACATGGGTTCTAGAGAGAATATTTTATGAATAAGAGTATTAGTAGTTAATATTTGAGAATATCAGTAGGGGACAGGTTTTAGAGGATATTTTATGCCTGACTCATAGGTATACAGTTTATCTTATAAAAGTAAAAAGAATCTACTGGAAATCTTTGTTTTTCTCTATGTTTTTCTTCCTTAACTACTTTAGAGCTCATATCCTGGTGGTATAATAGTTTTCATGAAAATTGCACAGATGTTCAACAGATTACAATTCAATTTAACTACTATTTTACTTTGATAGTCTTTTGGTTCCTATAATCATTCAAGAAAAGAAATCATTTATGATTTCTCAAAAAAGAAGATTAATATGCATAAAATGAGAATGCTAAAACTTTTGATCTAAAAATTTATATTAACATCATCAGTTCAGTTCAGTTCAGTCTTTCAGTCCTGTCCGACTCTTTGCGACCCCATGAATCGCAGCATGCCAGGCCTCCCTGTCCAACACCAACTCCCGGAGTTCACTCAATTCACGTCCATTGAGTCCGTGATGCCATCCAGCCATCTCATCCTCTGTCGTCCCCTTCTCCTCCTGCCCTCAATCTCTCCCAGCATCAGAGTCTTTTCCAATGAGTCAGCTCTTCGCATGAGGTGGCCAAAGTACTGGAGTTTCAGCTTTAGCATCATTCCTTCCAAAGAAATCCCAGGGTTGATCTTCAGAATGGACTGGTCGGATCTCCTTGCAGTCCAAGGGACTCTCAAGAGTCTTCTCCAACACCACAGTTCAAAAGCATCAAACTATTAGTAAATAAAAATCCTTTAAAAATACTAATTTTTTAGTCATAAGGACAGCTTGAAAAACCCAGCTTACCTTAGTCTATGATTCTACCCATGTATGCACTAAAGGATATTACTTTATACTACTTCTTTTGATGAAAAATATATTTCTTTATGGTACCTCTCTGAGAAAGTTTATGATGCAGGAAAATCTGGCTGTTACATAGAACACTTCTCTAAAGATTTAAGAATTGATTACATTGGGCAGATTCCAACTGCAAGACTGGACTGCCAAAACTAAGTTATATGAAAAAATCAGAATGGAATGTAAAATAGTTTTTTTCAGTCTGTTTATAAACAGAGATGTGGTGATATTTTATATCAAATCTTTCTTTTTAAAAATGCAGAATTAAGGGGTACATTTATACAGTATGTCTTATTTAATAGCGTGCACATTTTAAAATTTCAATTTATTTAAACAAGAATTTGTTGAATGGTCACTCTGCACTGAGATTCAAAATTATTGCCTTCTTCCTCACCTTCTCCACAGCATTATATTTATAGATTTAACAAAATGCTATGACAATTAAGTTTATACAAATGTTAAGAATTTTTTATTCCTGAGCTAAATTACACATTCTTTGAGGAGGAATTTTTAAATCTCCTCAATGACCTAGTATTGTACTTTAAAAACATATTATTTGAAAAATATATAGTCAGTAGATCAGCTAAAAAATATTCAACTTTATTTATTATTAACTTTAAAGTATGTTTTTGTAGTTTTAATGGTTTCACTTGTCAACATCATCATTTCTAGAGGAACACAGAAGAACCTGTGAGGAAGAAGATATTCTTTAGCAAGCTGGTCTAAACTTAAACAAGATGAAGACCATGGGCTGTCTTTATCCTCCTCCAAGATATTCAATGGAATCCAACAGTTTCCACTTAAGTCAGTGAACGCTAATGAAATACTTTCATGTTCCTAGAGTAACTGGTGGCTTTCCATAGTGGACAGGTTTATTTTAAAATTCAAAGCATTTAAAAAATATATACTGATAAATAATTTCTCTAAGGAAATGTTTTCATTTTATTAATGGCTTAAATTAAAAGTAGCATATTCAAATTATAATAAATAAATGATACTAGAATCAGACACCCAAAATATTTAGTGCTTGAGCATATGGACATTGATGTTAGAAGATCTAAGTTTGAACCACAGTTCTTTCAATTATTCATCTCTGTGACTTTTACAAATTACTTAATCTTTGTAAGACTCAGTTTCCTTTTTTTTTTTTTAAAATGATAAAACTAATATCCTCTTTCAGAGTTGCTCTGAAGAGTTAAATGATTATCTGCTCCATATTAAAGACTCACTGAATAGGAGTGATAGTATTACTTTGTTTTTATTGTTTTTATTCTAATTTTTCAATATTAACTAGAATGCTAATTTAAATACTTTTATTAGTGCTAAATTTATTGTTGGAATAGACAAATTAAGATTGGCTGCAGACATCCTTGTTTCAACATTTTCTTTTCTAAATGTGTTTACTTTAGACTTTAACGAAAACATATTACAGGCATTTGACCTCCATTAGAATGTCAAACCAAATTAAAATTTTAGGAGTTATAAGCTGTGATTAAGAAGCCAATGTAAAATATTCTGCTCTAACTGGAAAGGTATTTTGCATCTAAACATTTTAATTTATAAACTTAAAGTTATAAAATTAACAAAACATTATCAGAGAACATTTTAACTATTATTTTCATTTAATGCATTTATTTTTTATCTAATTTCCAATTAATTATTTTAACATCACTGCAAACTTGTATCATGATTTCTCCCTTTACTTTGTAATTATCTTTCAATTTTGCTATAAATCAGAGTGACTATAATCTATCAGTCAAACTAGGAGATTTTTAAGAGTTTAGAGGGAACTATTTAGTAATCATGCCACATCATGACATATAAACTGGGAAGACCTGAGCAGAGACATATAATCACCCTATATACAATCTTCATATCCATGTGGAAGATGTACCCTAATTTATTAGCAAGTTTCTTATTGTTGAGTATTAAGAATGTTCAATGTTTTCAAAATTTATCTTTTAATTTAAGCCAGAATCAAACTGTTCCCCCAGGATTTGTGAAATATAATAAAAGGAACCCAGGAATTTATACTATCTTTGTGTATTTCCATATGTAAAAAGAATGTAGATACTATTTTTCTACTTCATATTTTCTGTGAAGACAAAAATGAAATAATGTATCTAAAAGTCTGAGATATGCTAGGTTCTCAATAAATGATGGTCTTTCACTTTTTGAGAAGTTATTGCCAATTTTACTGTAATAATTTTCACCACTGACTCGGTCAAGGCATTCAGACTATACTATAGAGTTCACATCTAAAACTAAACCTAGTAACATTTAAAACTGTAACTTTCATATTCTAGGGTTTTCATGACTTAACTACCATGTAGATTTGTTGTATCTAAGACAACAAATAGAAAGCAGGAAAGAAAAATGAAACCTAAATCTATTTTTAATACAGCAAATTAATAAATCTCTAGTATAACTCATCAAATAAAAAAAGAGAAAAGATACAAAACAGGGAGCATCACTAGAGAACTTATAGATTTAAGAGCTAATAAAATAACATGGAAAATAAGATGCCAATGAGTTTGAAAACATATGAAATATACATATTCCTAAAAACAAAAATACCAGAAATGATTCAAAGAAAAGATAATTTGAAGAACACTATAGGTATTATGGAAATTAAATTTGTAATTAAAACTTTCCCATAAAGAAAAGCTCAGGCTTGAATGTTCCACTTGCAAATTCTATCAATATTTAGGGAAGAAATAATTCCAAGACTATACAATTTCTTACAGGAAATAGAAGATGACATTTCCCAATTATTTTAATGAGGCCAGTTTTACCTTAATACCGAAAGCAGACAAAGAAATTATAAGAAAAAAATTTCAGGCTAATATGCCTCATGGATATAGACCACAAAATCAGAGGCATTCATGTATAAAATGCATAATATTTAATGACCAGGTAAGTTTATTTATATCATTGTGGCAATAGATATTATTTTAAAAAACAAAAACTTTGACAAAACTCAACATCTATTGACAACAAAAGTTCTGAGCAAAACAGATATCAAAGATTGGCTAGATCCTAAGGTGTCCCCTAAGATCTCTTCTAGAAGTCTGCTGCTGCTGCTGCTGCTGTTAGTTGCTAGTCATGTGGGACTCTCTGCAGCCCTATGGACAGTGGCCCACTGGGTTTCCCTGCCCACGGAATTTTTCTGGCAAGAATACTTGAGTGTGGTGCCATTTCTTACTCCTGGAGACTTTCCAGACCCAGTTCAGTTCAGTCACTAAGTCGTGTCCAACACTTTGCAACCCCATGGTCTGCAGCGTGCTGGACTTTCCTGTCCATCACCAACTCCTGGAGCTTACTCAAACTCATGTCCATTGAGTCAGTGATGCCATCAATATCTCATCCTCTGTCATCCCCTTCTCCTCCTGCCTTCACTCTTTCCCGGCATCAGGGTCTTTTCCAATGAGTCAGTTCATCCCATCAAGTGGGTGAAGTATTGGGTTTCAGCTTCAGCATCAGTCCTTCCAATGAATATTCAGGATTGATTTCCTTTACAATTGACTGCTTTGATCTCCTTGCAGTCCAAGGGACTCTCCAGTGTCTTCTCCAACATCACAGTTCAAAAGCATCAATTCTTTGGTGCTCAGCTTTCTTTATAGCCCAAATCTCATATCCATACATGACTACTGGAAAAACTATAGCTTTGACTAGATGAATTTTTGTTAGCAAGTTAACGTCTCTGCTTTTTAATACGCTGTCTAGGTTGGTCATAACTTACCTTCCAAGGAGTCAGCATCTTTTAATTTCATCGCTGCAATGATTTTGGAGCTCCCTCAAAATAAAGTCTCTCAGTGTTCATATTGTTTCCCCATCTATTTGCCATGAAGTGATGGGATTGGATGCCATGACCTGAGTTTTCTGAATGTTAAGTTAGTCAACATTTTCCTCTCTTCTTTCACTTTCATCAAGAGGCTCCTTCGTTCTTCTTCTCTTTCTGCCATAAGGATGGTGTTATTTGCATATCTCAGGTTGTTGATATTTCTCAAGGCAATCTTGATTCCAGTTTGTGCTTCATCCAGACCAGCATTTTTCATGATGTACTCTATATATAAGTTAAATAAGCAGGGAGACAATAAATAGCCTTGATGTACTCCTTTCCCAATTGGGAACCAGTCTGTTGTTCCATGTCCAGTTCTAAATGTTGCTTCCTGACCTGCATATAGATTTCTCAAGAGGCAGATCAGGTGGTCTGGTATTCCCATCTCTTTCAGAATTTTCCACAGTTTGTTGTGGTCCACACAATCAAAGGCTTTGGCAGAGTCAACAAAGCAGAAGTAGATGTCTGGAACTCTCTTGCTTTTTTGATGATCCAGCAGATGTTGGCAATTTGATCTCTGGTTCCTATGCCTTTTCTAAATCCAGCTTGAACATCTGCAAGTTCACAGTTCATGTTCTGTTGAAGCCTGGCTTGGAGAATTTTGATCATTACTTTGTTAGTGTGTGAGATGAGTGCAATGGTGCGGTAGTTTGAGCATTCTTTGCCATTGCCTTTCTTTGGGATTGGAATGAAAAGTGACCTCTTCCAGTCCTGTGGCCACTGCTGAAATTTCCAATTTGCTGGCATATTGAGTGCAGCACTTTCACAGCATCATCTATTAGGATTTTACAATAGCTCAGCTAGAATTCCATCACCTCCACTAGCTTTGTCCGTAGTGATGCTTCCTAAGGCCAACTTGAGTTCACATTACAGAATGTCTGGCTCTGGGTGAATAATCATTCAGAAGTGGGATCCTGACCCAAATGTGAGACCAAACCCACATTTCGTGTGTCTCTTGCATTGGGAGGCAGATTCTTTACCACTAGTGCCACCTGGAAGCCCCTATAAGTTTCGTTGTTCTTCAGTCTCTCATTTGTGTCACTCTTTGCGACCCCATTGACTGGAGCATGCCAGAGTTCCCTGTCCTTCACCATCTCCTAGAGCTTGCTCAAACTAATGTCCATTGAGTTGGTGATGCCATCCAGCCATCTCGTCTTCTGTCATCCCCTTCTCCTCCTTCAATCTTTCCCAGCATAAGGGTCTTTTCCAGTGAGTCAGCTCTTTGCATCAGGTTGCCAAAGTATTGGAGTTTCAGCCTCAGCATCAGTCCCTTAAATGAATATTCAGGATTGATTCTTTTTAGGATTGACTGGTTTTATCCTTGCAGTCCAAGGGACTCTCAAGAGTCTTCTCCAACACCACAGTTCAAATTCATCAATTCTTCAACATGCAGCCTTCATGTTCCAATTCTCACATCCATACATGACTACTGGAAAAACTATAGCTTTGACTATATGGACTTCTGTTGGCAAAGTAATGTCTCTGCTTTTTAATATGCTGTCTATATTTGTCATAGTTTTGCTTCCAAGGAGCAAGTGTCTTTAATTTCATGGCTGCTGTCACCATCTGCAGTGATTTTGGAGCCCTAGAAGTTTATGCCTTTGCAAAATCTTCTCCTCTTGAGTCAGTACTAGGACTTGTCCTTTGCTTCTGATTAATGGACTGTGGCAAATAAGATGTTATTCTCTAAACTATACTATGTTATACACCTCTATCTTACTAGATGCTCACTCTACTCATCTGTTGGCCCTGAAGAAACAAGACGTTGTGTTGTGAGCTATGTATGGAGAGAGTCAACTGACTGGGGATTGCACTAGCATTTAGGATTCAAGAATGGCCTTTAGCTGTCATCCAGGAAAATGCTGGGGCTTACAGGTTTATGATAGCAAGGAAATGAATTCTGCCAATAAGCTGACTGAGGTTGAAAATGGATTTTTTTCCCCCAGTTGGGCCTCCAGATGAGACTGCAGCTTGACTGTTGCTTTGATAGTAGCCTGGTGAAAATCTCAAAAAGTGAACCCAGCTATAGCATGCCTAGATTCCTGACTCACATAAACTAAAAGATGACAAATATATACTGTTTTAAACCACTAAGTGTGTGGTGATTTCTTGTACAGAATTATAAAGCTAACACTGATTTTGGTACCTGAAATTGGGATTCTGCTGTAATAAATTCCTAAAAAATGTGGAGTGGCTTTAGAGTCAGGAAGTGGTCAGAGACTGCACAACTATTGAAGAGCATTATAGAGAAAGCTTAGATTTTCCTGAAAAGTTTGAAAGTAGGAATGTAAGCTTTGAGAGTCCTGTTGGTAAGAGCTTAAAAGGAAGTGAGAAATAGGTTATTTAAAATTTCCTCAGCCTGATAAGGGAATGTATTTAAAAAAAGTAATTATCATACATAATGGTGAAAGTTTGAATGCTTTTTCCTTAAGACTGAGAACAAGACAATGGTGTCTGTTTTCACCTCTTGTATTCAACATTATACAGGAGGTCCTAGCCAGGACAATAAAGCTAAAGAAATAAATTAATGGATTATAGATTGGGAAGAATGAAATAAAACTACCTTTATTCCCAGGTGACATTATGATCTACTAGAAAATTGCATTCTTTCTCCCTCAAATCTATAAATATTTATTAGTACCATTAAATGAATCTGTTAAAGTTACAGTATTTAAGGTCAACATACAACAAGCAATTGTATTTTTGTGATAAATAAATCATTTATAATTATCCCCAAACTTGAAATACTTGGAGTAAAATAGATATGCACTATGTTTAGGGAAAGGAATACTCAATATTTTTGGCATGTCAATTCTGCCCAAACTTATCTACAGATTCAATACAACTATTATCAAAATTCCATAAGGTTTTCATATTTTTGTAGAAACTGGCAAGCTGACTTAAAAAAATATATGGAAAAGCAAAGGGAATAGAAGAGCTCAAATAATCTGATAAAGAATAAAAATGTTGAAGGACTCACATTCCCTGACTATGTGAATTATTACAAAGTTACAGTAATTGAGATAGTGTAAAATTGGTATTAGGAGAGGCATATAGATTAACACAAAAATATAGAATCCAGAAATAGATCCAAACACGTAAGATCAACTGACTTACAAAACAGACACTCAGATAATTTTATTTACAAAAAAATATAAAATTTCCAACAAATGGTATTGGAACATATAGAATGCAATAAATAAAAAGAGAAACACAACACACACACACACACACCATACATATAAACAAAAAGCAACTTTAAATGGATCATAGACCTAACTGTAAAATCAAAGCTACAAAAGTTCTAAAGGAAAGCTTAGGGGAAAATCTTTATAACTATGATTTATCAATAGTAAAGCTCTCCTAGATAGCAACAAGAAGAATAAATAATAAAAAATTATAAATAGGTCTCATCAAAATGAAAATCTTTTGATCTTTGAAAGTCACTTTTCAGGAAGAGCAAAGGTAAGTCATCAGAGCAAATATTTACAGTTTTAAAATCAAATTAAATTCTGACTAAAAGTATCCAATTTTTAGCCAGAATTTATAAAGAATTTCTATAATTCAATATTAAAGAGAACTCAATAAATATGAAAAATAAACATGAACTTTTATCAAAGAAGCAATAATATTTTAAAGAAATATAAGGAAAGATTTTTATTTGATTTTAAAACTGTAAATTAAAACTACAGTGAGTTATAACAGATACTGTGTTTATTAGAATGGCTAAAATAGAAAAAAAAATTTACTGATAGTATCAAATCCTGACAATAATAAGGAATAATGGAAAATCTAATAGATTGCTGATGGGAATGCACAATGAAATAGCTATTTTGAAAACAGTTTGGAAATTTCTTATATGGTGATACATACACGTACCCCACTACACAGAAAACTACTTCTAGGTGTTCAGTTAGTAGAAGTGAAAACAGATGCTTACACAAACACCTGTACAGAAATGTTTATAGCTACTTCATTCATAATAGCTCCAAACTAGAAACAACGTAAATTTTATCTATCAACTGAGGAATATTTAAACAACTTGGGCTATATTCATACAAAGGAATTCTGCCTAGAAATAAATGGGAATGTAGTAGAATTCTTGAAATGGCAAGAATAAATCTTAAAATCACTGTGGTAAGTAAAAACACACAAAGTATGGTACTAGTTACATGATATTTTGGGAAAGGCAAAACCATGGGAATTGGATTTTCCTTTTGAGTAATTTTTTTCTAAATTGACTTTTCTTTGGAGTAATTTTTTAAAATGAATTCTCAAACTTGCTTTTAGTGTTAGACATTTTTGATGAAATTGGTTATATTCATTTATCTTTTGAAAAGTTAAATATATGAAAGGAATTCAGAGACATAGTCAATAAAACTGTAGCTTTTAAGCTTTCGTAATTTATTATCTGACTTCCACTCCCAAAGACCTGATGATGATTCCTAAATAAAATGAGCTATTAGAATTAAAGAACTAGAAATCAAAACAATTAATCATCGGCCCTGGATTATGACTTAAGTCAAGGATATATTTATGGTCTTGTGATATGTCAGCAATATTTATTTCTTTTATGAGAGTGTTGCACTTTGGTCTAAGTTTTTTGAAGAATAATTTTCACATTTTTTTCTGCACCATATTTTACATTTGAAGTAGAAAATTTGTATCTTTCAGTCATAGTTTGTTCCTTAATGCTCCACACTTTCTACTAAAGGCCTCAAATTATTTCACTAACCATTCACTGTAAAGAGCCTCATCTAAACTAATATCCTTTTACATTCCATTTCATTTCTAGTCTCACTTACATCCTCTTTTTATGATCTATAGAGAAACCATCCTCACTTCTACCTATCCTCAACCTACTGGAGAAAAATTTCTCGTTAAATGCACTTCTTTTATCTTCTGGAAACACTAGATTGATTAATTGAACTTTAGTTTCTCCCTGTCTCCCTTTCTTCATGTGGACAAAAGACTGAAGGAATTTTCTCAAATCCTTCTGTCAGTTTTTGTGTAATTAAAACACCAGTCTTACTTTGCAACTCATTACCTGCATCCCAACACCACTGAATAAATTCAATCACTTTCAAATATTACTATACTTTTCAATAGACTTTCTAGATTTTTATGGTTAAATAATTTTAATATTCAGGTTCATGACTCACCAAAGCCATTCATGTCATAGTTTCTTGACCTATTTGATTCCACACACTCTATCTCTATGACGTAATTGTAATTTGAAACATGGTCACATGCTGAATTTCACTTTCCCATGGCATTGCTCTACTAACAGATCGTAACACACAAATACCCTACTTCTGGTCACAGCATCTTTACCATCCATGTCTTCCATTTGGCTATCCTCATAGAATTATATTTTTCCCTCTTCATGTAATCACTGGTACCTAAATAGTCCTTTTTGCAGATCATACTTAATTCATTTTCCAGCTTGAACCACATTATCAACTAATTTCATGCACCTTACACTCTTGTACTTTCTTGAACTTTCATCAGATGCTAATTTTTCAGCATGACCATAACTAATAACTGTTTTCTTAGTTTTGGTGCTTTTCCATGGAATGTCACCTGATAGCCAAAAAAATGATATAGTTTGCTGTAAAGTAATGCCATCTTGTGCCAATTAGGCCTTCACTGTTATTCAGCAATGCTTTAATCATCTTTTGTTGAGCTATTCTGATTTGATTATTCCTTTACCAATATTCTATTAAATTGAATTTTAAACACAGCATTTAAAATTCATTTACTATGTAAGCTTCTTTTATCTTTATTCTTTTACCCCTGGAAACACAAAGGTAAATAAAATGTGATGACTCATACTCACTTAGAAATGGGATTGACACTGGCTTCAATAATTGTTAAACACTTACAGCACTTTATGTTTTCTGGAAATTCTTGTACACCTAAAATTGGAAAAAGAGTACATGAAAATATACTAAACTATAGTTTAACATTAAGAATAAATAAATACATAGTGCAATCACCATATGGATAATCATTAATAATAAAAATAATACATTAGTGTCATATCGTACATGTATGTGTTTTAAAAATAAAATGTGAACACTGTTATATTTTATGAAGTAATAATTGGAAATTAGACAAAAACATAAAAATATAGTATAAGATATATCTTGGCTATTTACTAATCTAAAGAAAAGAATAGCTGGGCTTATTTAGTTATCATAGAAACTAACAAAAGGAACGGGAAACCAGCAGATATAAGAAAACAGAGTAAAATCTTTGCTTGCGCCTTTCATTTTAAAAGATTGGGAAGATTGAACATGCACAATGGAAAGACGCCTAAGGAAAAATCATAAATCAACAGATATCCCCAAACTATTCAGAAGCCCTAAAACATTTCACAAAACTCTTCCTAGCTGGCACACAGTGCAACTCTGCATCTGCCTGAGAGGGTGACTAGGTGAGCAGCCCTTGCTGGAATCCTCTCTGGAGTCTCTGAGGTAGCCAGATGGCTGATTGCCCTTGGAGAACTGCTCATCTGCTGTCACAGCTGTGCTGTTGGCTTTGTGACAGAAAAACACGAATTTTTCTTACTCAAAATCAGTAAGCCACAACTTAATCCATAAATGTGATAGTCAGAGGAATAAAAGATGCAGAGGATGTTATAATCAGTTGCTAAAAATAAGTTAAACAAATAGTTGGCCTCCATAACCATAAGTTCCACACTGACGGATTAACAAAGAGCAGGTAGGAAATATATTTTTAATAAAACCTCAGAAATTTCCAGAAAGCAAAACTCAAATTTGCTACACACTGGCAACTATTTACATAGCCTATATATCTCATTAAGTATTATAAATAATCTAGAGATGACTTAAAGTACATAGCTAGATGCGTATACGTTCAGTTCAGTTCAGTTGCTCAGTCGTGTCCAACTCTTTGAGACACTATGGACTGCAGCATGCCAGACTTCCCTGTCCATCACCAACTCCTGAAGTTAACTCAAACTCATGTCCATTGAATTGGTGATGCCATCCAACCATCTCATCCTCTGTCACCCCCTTTTCCTCCTGCCTTTAATCTTTCCCAGCGTCAGGGTCTTTTCAGATCAGTCAGTTCTTCACATTAGGTGGGCAGAGTATTGGAGTTTCAGCTTCAGCATCAGTCCTTCTATTGAATATTCAGGACTTATTTCCTTTAGGAAGGACTGGTTGGATCTCCTTACAGTCCAAGGGACTCTCAAGAGCCTTCTCCAACACCACAGTTCAAAAGCATCAATTCTTTGGCACTCAGCTCTCTTTATAGTCCAACTTTCACATCCATACATAATTACTGGAAAAACCATAGCTTTGACTAGACGGACCTTCATTGGCAAAGTAATGTCTCTGCTTTTTTTTTTTCTTTTACTTTATTTTACTTTACAATACTGTATTGGTTTTGCCATACATCAACATGAATCCACTACAGATGTACACATGTTCCCAATCCTGAACCCCCTCCCACCTTCCTCCCCATACCATCTCTCTGGGTCATCCCAGTGCACCAGCCCCAAGCATCCTGTATCCTGCAGCGAACCTGGACTGGCAATTTGTTTCTTATATGATACATGTTTCAATGCCATTCTCCCAAATCATACCACCCTCTCCCTCTCCCACAGAGTCCAAAAGACTGTTCTATACATCAGTGTCTCTTTTGCTGTCTCACATACAGGGTTATCATTACCATCTTTCTAAATTCCATATATATGTGTTGGTATACTGTATTGGTATTCTTCTTTCTGTCTTACTTCACTCTGTATAATAGGCTCCAGTTTCATCCACCTCATTAGAACTCATTCAAATGAATTCTTTTTAATGGCTGAGCAATACTCCATTGTGTATATGTACCACTGCTTTCTTATCCATTCATCTGCTGATGGACATCTAGGTTGTTTCCATGTCCTGGCTATTGTAAACAGTGCTGTGATGAACACTGGGGTACACGTGTCTCTTTCAATTCTGGTTTCCTTGGTGTGTATGCCCAGCAGTGGGATTGCTTGGTCAAAAGGCAGTTCTATTTCCAGGTTTTAAAGGAGTCTCCACACTGTTCTCCATAGTGGCTTTACTAGTTTGCATTCCCACCAATAGTGTAAGAGGGTTCCCTTTTCTCCACACTCTCTCTAGCATTTATCACTTGTAGACTTCTGCATCACAGCCATTCTGATTGGTGTGAAAAGATACTTAATTGTGGTTTTGATTTGAATTTCTCTGTTAACGAGTGATGTTGAGCATCTTTTCATGCGTTTGTTAGCCATCTGTATGTCTTTTTGGAGAAATGTCTATTTAGTTCTTTGGCCCATTTTTTGATAGGGTCGTTTATTTTTCTGGAATTGAGTTGCATGAGTTGCTTGTATATTTTTGAGATTAGTTGTTTATCAGTTGCTTCATTTGCTATTATTTTCTACCATTCCAAAGGCCATCTTTTCACCTGGCTTATAGTTTCCTTTGTTGTGCAGAAGCTTTTAATTTTAATTAGATCCCATTTATTTATTTTTGCTTTTATTTCCAATATTCTGGGAGGTGGATCATAAAGGATCCTGCTGTGATGTATGTCGGAGAGTGTTTTGCCTATGTTCTCCTCTAGGAGTTTTATAGTTTCTGGTCTTATGTTTAGACCTTTAATCCATTTTGAATTTACTTTTGTGTATGGTGTTAGAAAGTGTTCTAGTTTCATTCTTTTACAAGTGGTTGACCAGTTTTCTCAGCACCACTTGTTAAAGAGATTGTCTTTTCTCCATTGTATATTCTTGCCTCCTTTGTTGAAGATAAGGTGTCCATAGCTGTGTGGATTTATCTCTGGCCTTTCTATTTTGTTCCACTGATCTATATTTCTGTCTTTGTGCCAGTATCATACTGTCTTGATGACTGTGGCTTTGTAGTAGAGCGTGAAGTGAGGCAGGTTGATTCCTCCAGTTCCATTCTGCTTTTAATATGGTGTCTACATTGGTCATAACTTTTCTTCCAAGGAGCAAACATTTTTAATTTCATTGATGTAGTCACCATCTGCAGTGATTTTGAGCTCCCCAAAATAAAGCCTGCCACTATTTCTCCATCTATTTGCCATGAAGTGATGGGACCAGATGCCATGATTTTAGTTTTTTGAATGTTGTTTTAAGCCAACTTTTTCACTCTCCTCTTTCACTTTCATCAAGAAGCTCTTTAGTTTTTCTTCACTTTCTGTCATAAAGGTGGTGTCAACTGCATATCTGAGGTAACTGATATTTCTCACAGCAATCTTGAATCCAGCTTGTGCTTCATCAAGCCCAGTGTTTCTCATGATGTACTCAGCATATAATTAAATAAGCAGGGTGACAATATACAGCCTTTATGTACTCTTTTCCTATTTGGAACCAGTCTGTTGTTCCATGTCCAGTTCTAACTGTTGCTTTCTCACCTGCATACAGATTTCTCAGGAGTCAGGTCAGGTGGTCTAGTATTCCCATCTCTTTAAGAATTTTTCATAGTTTGTTGTGGTTCACACTATCAAAGGCTTTGGCAGATTAAATAAAGCAGAAATAGATGTTTTTCTGGAACTCTCTTGCTTTTTCCATGATCCAGCAGATGTTGGCAATTTGATCTCTGGTTCCTCTGCCTTTTCTAAAACCAGCTTGAACATCTGCATGTTCATGGTTCACATATTGTTGAAACTTGGCTTGGAGGATTTTGATCATTCCTTTACTAGCGTGTGAGTGAGTGCAGTTGTGCAGTAGTTTGAGCATTCTTTGGCATTGTCTTTCTCTGGGATTGGAATGAATACTGACCTTTTCCAGTCTGTGGTCACAGCTGAGTTTTCCATATTTGCTGGTATATTGAGTACAGCACTTTCACAACATCATCTTTTGGGATTTGAAATATCTCAATCGGAATTCCATCACCTCCACTAGCTTTGTTCATAGTAATGCTTCCTAAGACCCACTTGACTTTTCATTCCAGGATGTCTGTCTCTAGGTTAGTGATCACACCATCCTGATTATCTGGGTCGTGAAGATCTTTTTGTATTGTTCTGTGTATACTTGCCATCTCTTCTTAATATCTTCTGCTTCTGTTACATAGATTATATGCAAATATCCCACCATTTTATATTCTTGCCACCTCTTCTTAATATCTTCTGCTTCTGTGCATAGGTTACATGATAATATCCCATCATTTTATATATGGGACTTGAGCACCTGTGGATTTTGGTATCCACAGGTCTTCTGGAACTCATCCCTCATAGTTACTGAAGAATGACTCTAATAAGCCCTATAAAGGTTAGAAGAGAAAATGGCTATAAGAAGCAGTTGCTATATCCCTGCAGTACTGACTGGTCTCTAGTTTTGAAACTATTGGGCTTCCCCAGTGATTCAGCTGTTAAGAATCTGCCTGTAATGCAGGAGATGCAGGTGACATGGGTTCAGTTCCTGGGTTGGGAAGATCCCCTGGAGGAGGAAATGGCAACTCACTCCAGTATTATTCCCTGGAGAATCCCATGGATGAGGTGCCTGAAGGGCTATAGTCTATTGAGTCACAAACAGTTGGACATGAGTATGTGACTAACAATTTCACCTTGAAAATATTATTAAGCATGAAGCTCTAGTCCTACCAAGTACTTCATATCTGACAGAAGGATAAAGAACAGTTTGTGGTAGGATTTAGATGAATTCTTTGATGATAGATAAATGGGAAAGTAAATTCTCACCTTCCTAAATTCTAGGAAGGTGATGTAGACCACCATGTTCATAGGATCTTGAGGTCAAGCAAAGCAGCAGGAGGATAACCAAACCAAACAGGTCATTTACCATTGAAAAGTAAGGATATGAAAGTCTTATGGGGATGTTTCTCAGCCACTTCTTTCTATGTGAAAATTCATCAGAAACAATGCTATCCTAAAATTTCTGCTGAAGTGTCTGGTTTCTTAATGAAAACTCAAGAAGGCTTAGGAGTGCCATTATGTATGAATTGGATGAGAAAAGCAATTCTCTTTTTTTGGAAAGGTTATAACTCCTAGAGCTGCCCTTATTAACTAGATATTAACAAAATGGCACTGAAGTTAATAAGGTAACCTTTGAACTATCCTCAACATTTTTCCTGAGTATTCATAATCACTTAGGATAGCTGCAACCAAAAAGGATACAAGGCTTTTTCTTTTCTCCTTTTAGCTTTTTCAGTTCAGTCACCAATCTGGGCTCATTACAAGCCAGTGTGCTGATGCCTTATCTCCACAGGTGCCTGCCTTTGGCTGATATTGGCTGAAATTATGTGTAAACCAAGATATGGGAGCAGAAGCAAACTAAAGCAGGATTTTAAAGAAAAGACTGTATCTCTTCATCTTCTGCTGAAAATGGAATCCCCTGCTGTGGTGAAATGTTGCCACATCATTTGTTAAAAACTTGTATTATATTGTTTACAGTTTAAACATAAAAAATCATTCAGAGTTGAATCTGTTGAATTAAAATGGAATCTCATATGTGAGTTGGAAGATAGAGTGGTGGAAATAATTGACACAGAGAAGAATAAGAAAAAAGAATGAAAAGAAATGAGGACAGTCTCAGAGACCACTGAGACAACAGGAAGTACACCAATATTCCAATGATAGGGAACCCCAGAAGAAGAAGAGAAAAAGAAATGGTACGAGAAAATATTTCAGGAGATTATAATCTAAAACTTTCCTAACATGGGAAAGGAAATAGTTACCAAAGTCCAGGAAGCCCATGAGGTCCCATACAGGAAAATGCAGACCGAAACACAGCGGGATAGATATTAATCAAACGGACAAAAATGAAACACAAGCAAAAGTATTAGAAGTAGTGAGGGAAAAGCAACAAATAGCATATAAAGGAATCCCAATAAGGTTAACAATTGATCTTTCAGGAGAAACTCTACAGGCAAGAAGGGAGTGGCAGGATATACTTAAAGCAATGAAAAGAAAAAAAAACCAACAACCAAGATTACTGTACCCAGTAAGGATCTTATTCAGATTCTAAGGAGAAATTGAAAGCTTTACAGATAAGCAAAAATTAAGAGAATTCAGCACCATCAAACCAGCTTTACAATTTCTAAACTTCACAACTTCCTTTACAGCTAAAGGAACTTCTCTAGACAGGAAACACGAAAGAAAAGGCCTATAAAAACAAATCCAAGACAATAAAGTAAGTGGATATAGGATTATACACAGCAATAATTACCATAAGTGTAAAAGAATTAAGTGATCCACCTAAAAGATACAGGTTGGCTGAATGAATACAAACACAAGACCTCAATATACGTTCTCTACAAGAGACCTGCTTCAGACCTAGGGACACATAAAGACCAATGCGATGGGCTAGAAAAAGATATTCCATGCAAATGGAAATCAAAAGAAAGTGGAAGTAGCAATACTCATAAAAGGTAAAATAGACTTTAAAATAAAGACAGCTATAAGAGACAAAGAAGAGCACTATGCAATCATCAAAGGATCAATCCAAGAATAAAATATAACAATTATAAATATATATGAACTGAACCTAGGAAGACCTCAATACGTAAGTCAAATACTAACAAATATAAAAGGGGAAATTGATAGTTACACAGCAATAATGGGAGACTTTTAACACCACACTGACACTAATGGACAAATCATCCAGACAAATTAAAATTAATAAGGAAATATAAGCCTTAAATGTCACATAAAATCAGATGGACCTTAACTGATGTCTACAGGACATTCCAACAAAAACAGCAGAATATACCTTTTCCCAAATGCACACAGAACATTCTCCAGGATAGATCACATCTTGGGTCACATATTAAGGCTTGGTAAAATTTAAAAAGATTGAAATTGTATCAAACATTCTTTCTGACCACAATAAGACTAGATATCAATTACAAAGAAAAAAAAAAACCTATAAACAACACAAGCCCAAGAAGGCTATACAATATGCTTTTATATAACCAAGTGGTCACTGAATAAATTGAAGAGAGGAAAAAAAAAAAAAAAAAAACCTAGAGACAAATGACATTCAACAAGACAATTCAAAACCTATTGGATACAGTAAAAGCAGAACTAAGAGGAATGTTTATAGTAATAAAAGTCTACCTCAAGAAATTAGAAAAACATCAAATAAATAATATAACCTTACACTTAAAGAAACAAGAAACAGAAGAGGAAAAAAACTGCCTAAGTTAGTAGAAGGAAAGAAATTGTAAAGATCAGAGTAGAAATAAATGAACAAAATGAACGATACAATAGCAAAGATCAATAAAACTAAAAGTTGGTCCTTTGAGAAGAGGAACAAAATTGACAAACCATTAACTAGATTCATTTTAAAAAAGTGGGAGAAGATTCAGATCAATAAAATTAGAAATGAAAAGAAGTTACGACAGACAACACAGAAATACCAAGGATTATAAGAGACTACTAATAATATGAGCAACTATATGCTAATTTAATGGACAACCTGGAATAAATGGACAAATTCCTAGAAAAGTACAGCCTAAATCAGGAAGAAACAGAAAATGTGTACAGACCAATCATAAGCAGAACTAAGTGAACTAACTGAACTAACTGAAATCAAAACTGTGATCAAAAATATTCCAACAAATAAAAGCTCAGGGCCAGACAGCTTCATACCTGAATTCTACCAAATGTTTAGAGAAGAGCTAACAATATCCTGCACAAACTCTTTCACAAAATTGCAGAGGGAGGAAAACTTACAAATTCTATGGGGCCATCATCACACTGATACCAAAACTAGACAAAGGTATCACAAAAAAGAAATTTACAAGCCAATATCACTGATGAACATAGATGCAAAAATTCTCAACAAAATTCTAGCAAACAGAATCCAACAACACATTAAAAAAATCATACATTATGATCAAGTGGAGTTTATCTCAGGGATGCAAAGATTCTTCAACATATACAAATCAATCAATGTGATACACCATACCAAAAACTGAAAGACAAAAAACATACCATCTCAATAGATGCAGAGGAACATTGTGAAAAAATTCAACACACATTTATGATAAAAACTGTCCAGGAAATGGGCATAAAAGGAATTTACCTCAACATAATAAACATATGTGATAAATCCATGGCAAACATCTATTCACAATGGTGAAAAATTGAAAGTATTTCCTCTAAGATCAGAAACAAGACAAGGGTGCCCACTCTTATCACAATTATTCAATATAGTTTTGAAAGTCCTAACCATGCTACTAAGAGAAGAAAAAGAAATAAAAGGAATCCAGAATGGAAAAGAAGTAAAACTCTCAAAGTGTGCAGACGACATTATACTTTACATAGAAAACCCTAAAGACGCTACCAGAAAATCCCTAGAGGTAATCAATGAATTTAGTAAATTTGCAGGATATAAAATTAATACACAAATATCTCTTGCATTCCTATGCACTAACAATGAAAAATATGAAAGATAAATTAAGGAAAAATTCCACTCACCATTGCAACAAAAAGAATAAAGTACCTAGGAATAAACCTACCTAACGCTAGTAAAGTAGTGCTCAAAATTCTCCAAGCCAGGCTTCAGCAATATGTGAACCGTGAGCTTCCAGATGTTCAAGCTGGTTTTACAAAAGGCAGAGGAACCAGAGATAAAATTGCCAACATCCACTGGATCATGGAAAAAGCAAAAGAGTTCCAGAAAAACATCTATTTCTGCTTTATTGACTATGCCAAAGCCTTTGACTGTGTGGATCACAATATACTCTGGAAAATTCTGAAAGAGATGGGAATACCAGACCACCTGACCTGCCTCCTGAGAAATCTGTATGCAGGTCAGGAAGCAACAGTTAGAACTGGACATGGAACTACAGACTGGTTCCAAATAGGAAAAGGAGTCCGTCAAGGCTGTATATTGTCACCCTGCTTATTTAACTTACATGCAGAGTACATCATGAGAAACCCTGGGCTGGAAGAAGCCCAAGCTGGAATCAAGATTGCCAGGAGAAATATCAATAACCTCAGATATTCAGATGATGCCACCCTTATGGCAGAATGTGAAGAGGAATTAAAAAGCCTCTTGAAGAAAGTGAAAGAGGAAAGTGAAAAACTTGGCTTAAAGCTCAACATTCAGGAAACTGAGATCATGGCATCTGGTCCCATCACTTCATGGAAAATACAAGGGGAAACAGTAGAAACAGTGTCAGACTTTATTTTGGGGGCTCCAAAATCACTGCAGATGGTGATTGCAGCCATGAAATTAAAAAACACTCCTTGGAAGGAAGGTTATGACCAAACTAGATAGCATATTAAAAAGCAGAGATATTACTTTGCCAACAAAGGTCCATCTAGTCAAGGCTATGTTTTTTTTTCCAGTGGTCATGTATGGATGTGAGAGTTGGACTGTGAAGAAAGCTGAGCGCGAAAGAATTGATGCATTTGAACTGTGGTGTTGGAGAATGCTGGGAGGCAGCACAGGGAATCCCGCCCGTGGCAAAGGTCATGAAGAAGCAGCCTGACAGGCAAAGGTGAGATAAGGCCTCAAGGGAACCCCCTGGACTTTCTCAAGCATCTACCCCAAAACCAGAGTCTGTCTGCCTTACTGTATTATGCTTTTCACCAACTCTTCTGACATTAACAGGAGGCTATCCCCCACCACCTTTCTCTGAAAAGAGTTAACTTAGAGCTCCAGTTAGTAAGTCTCCTGGGCATAACAAGAGTGTTTCAGTCCAAAAACTCCTCTGATGGCTCTCTAGCCTGCCTGCCAAGTTTATCCGGCCTCTTACAACCACATGTGATTGTTCACAGCCTCCCAATCGTGAGAGGCACGAGAAGCTCTAAACTTTCTAAATACAGAATCTTTTGAGAAGTTAGAAATTATTAGTGTAGTATTAGTGGATTGTTAGAAATATACCAGTGGAGGGTTTCATTGTTGAGCCCATATTTGCTGCTAAGTCTCCATATCCCTTGTCCCTTGTATACATTAATTGATATAACTGCCATATGGGAAAAATAAGTAATAACCTTTGATATTAATCACCTTAGATCTTAGGCTAGTATTTTTTTTTTTTATTATAGCCCATTGCACCTTTGCCCTGTAGGAATACAACTTCATCTGGCGCCTTCAGAGGGTTGCGCCTGGTTTAAGAAAAATTACCCTTTGAAAAAATAAGATTTCTGGTTGACTGACCATTATCAGAAACAAGGGGTAATAAAATGCTAGCAGGCTCCCTGGCCAGAAGTTGATGTAAAACCACCTAACACCTTTTATGCATGCATAAAGAGTGCCTGGTCTTGATAAGGGTCAGGTCTGTTGACCCTGCATGACTTTGTATTATCCATTGATCTCTATGTACAACTTAAAGTATAAAAGCTTTCCTGAAAATAAAGAGATGGACCAGTTCCTGGAAAGACTGGTTTCCCCCATGTCTTCTTTTCTTTCTCTCCTTTTCAGGCTAATTCCCATCTGGAGCACAGAGGCTGACCGTGGCTCACCATGTCTACTTATTTGCCTGGGCTTCTAAGACCCATGCGAGAGGGAGCCCAAGGCAGGGCACACTCCGCTATTCAAGTGGGCACCTGTGGCCTACGTTGACAGTGCAAGTCCCTTGTCTGGGTGCTTTATTGGCTTCCTGTGTAAATCAAGGAATTTCAGCTTCTTTTCTCCTCTAGTTTTCTCCACTACACTATTCTTTCCTAATCTCTCTTTCTATCTATAAATAAATAATCTTATTTAATTGCTGATGCTGTCCTCGCTTCGAATTCCCTGGATCCACCAGGGCTGGACCCGGGCAGGAGAAGACTCTTGAGAGTCCCTTGGACTGCAAAGAGATCCAACCAGTCCATTCTGAAGGAGATCAGCCCTGGGTGTTCATTGGAAGGACTGATGCTAAAGCTGAAACTCCAATACTTTGGCCACCTCATGTGAAGGGTTGACTCATTGGAAAAGACTCTGATGCTAGGAGGGGTTGGGGGCAGGAGGAGAAGGGGACGACAGAGGATGAGATGTTGAATGGCATCACCGACTCAATGGACGTGTGTTTGAGTGAACTCTGGGAGTTGGTGTTGGACAAGGAGGCCTGGCATGCTGTGATTCATGGGGTCACAAAGAGTCAGACATGACTGAGAGACTGAACTGAACTGAACTAAAAGAGACAAAAAACCTGTATGCAGAAAACTATAAGACATTGATGAAAGAAACCAAACACAACACAAACAGATGGAGAGGCATACCATGTTCTTGGATGGGAAGAATCAACATTGTGAAAATGACCATAATACTGAAAGCAATGTACAGATTCAATGCAATCCCTATCAAATTACCAATGACACTTTCATAGAACTAGAATTTTTTTTTTTTTTTTTTTTTTACTATTTGTATAGAAATACAAAAGACCCTGAATAACCAAAGGAATCTTGGAGGGAAAAAAAATGGATATGTTGAAATCAACCATCCTGACTTCAGACTATATTACAAAGCTACAGTCATCAAGATAGTATGCTACTGGCACAAAACAGAAATACAGGCCAGTGGAACAAGAGAGAGAGAGCCCAGAGATTAAACCCACACACATATGGGCACCTCATCTTTGACAAAGGAGGAAAAATATACAATGGTGGAAAGATGGCCTCCTTAATAAGTGGTGCTACGAAAACTGGACAGCTACATATAAAAGAATGAAATTAGAACACATCCTAACACCATACCAAAAAATAAACTCAAATGGATTAAATACTTAAATGTAAGGCCAGAAATTATAAATCTCTTAGAGGAAAATATAGGAGGTACATTCTTTTACATAAATCACAGCAAGATCTTCCATGACTCACCTCCTAACTTAATAGATTAAAAAAAAACAAAAATAAACAAATGAGACCCTGCATGAGACCCTGCTGCTGCTACTGCTGCTAAGTTGCTTCAGTCATGTCTGACTCTATGTAACCCCGTAGACTGAAGCCCACCTGGCTCTCCCATCCCTGGGATTCTCCAGGCAAGAATACCGGAGTGGGTTGCCATTTCCTTCTCTAATGCATGAAAGTAAAAAGTGAAAGTGAAGTCGTGTCTGACTCTTAGTGAGCCCATGGACTGCAGCCTACCAGGCTCCTCCATCCATGGGACCTTCCCAGCAAGAGTTAACGTAAAAGCTTTTGCAAAGCAAAAGAGAGATAAAAAGATGAAAAGACAATCCTCAGGATAGGAGAAAATAATTGCAAATGAAGCAACTGACAAAGGATTCATCTCCAAAATATATAAGCAGTTCATACACCTCAATATCAGAAAAACAAACAACACAATAAAAAATGGGCAGAAGTTCTTAATACACATTTCTCCAAAAAGATATACATATTGCTAATAAATACATGAAAAGATGCTCATTATTAGAAAAATGCAAATCAAAACTACAATGAAGTATCATCTCATACCAATCAGAATGGCCATCATCAAAATTTCTACAAACAATAAATGCTGGAGAGGATGTGGAGAAAAGGGAGCCATCCTGCACTGCTGGTGAGAATGTAAATTGATACGGCCACTATGGTGAACAGTAGGGAGGTTCCTTAAAAATACAGAAATAAATTGGCACTTGTTGTTGTTCAGTAGTGAATTCATGTCTGACTCTTTCCCACCTCATGGACGGCAGCACATTAGTTTTCACTGTCCTTCTCTATCTCCCTGTTCACTCAAACTCATGTTCATTGAGTTAGTGATGCCATCCAACCATCTCATCCTCTGTTGCCTATTTCTCCTCTTGCTCTCAATCTTTCCTAGCATGAGGGTCTTTTCCAATGAGTTGGCTCTTTGCATCAAGTGGGTAATGTATTGGAACTTCAGCTTCAGCCCAGTCCTTCCAATGAATATTCAAGGTTGATTTCCTTTAGGATTGACTGGTTTGATCTCCTTAACTGTCCAAGGTACCCTCAAGAGTCTTCTCCAGCAGCACAGTTTGAAAGCATCTAGCATCTAACCCAGTAATCCCAGTACTGGGCATATACCCTGATAAAACCACAACTCAAAAGACACACGCACTCCAATGTTCATTGCAGCACTATTTACAATAGCCAGGACATAGAAGGGACCAGGGGTCCATCTACAGTTGAGTGGATAAAGAAGATGTACATATATACAAAAGAATATTAGTCAGTCATTAAAAGGAACCTGACTGAGTCAGTTGTAGAGAGGTGCTTGAACCTAGATCCTGTTATACAGAGTGAAGTAAGTCAGAAAGAGAAAAACAAATATCACATATAAATCATAAATATAGAATCTAGAAAAAATGGTACTGATGAACCCATTCACGGGTAAGTAATGGAGACACAAACATAGAAAATAAACTTGTGGACACAGTGAGGAAAGCAGAGGGTGAAGGTGGGGCTAACTGAGAAAGTAGCATTAATATATGTACATCTTTTATGTGTAAAATAGCTAGTGGGAAGCTGCTAACACAGGGAGCCCAGTCTGGTGCTCTGTGATCACCAAGAGGGATGGGGCATGGGGTAAAAGTAGGCTCAAGACAGAGGTAGTATATAAAATTGTGGGAAATTCTTAAAGAGTTGGAAATACTAGACCACCTTACCTGCCTCCTGAGAAATCTGTATGTGGGTCAAGGAGCAACAGTTAGAATCAGAAAATAAACAACAACTGGTTCTAAACCAGGAAAGGAGTATGTCAAGACTGTATATTGTCACCTTGCTTGTTTAACTTCTATGCAGAGTACATCATGGGAAATGCTGGGCTGGATGAAGCACAAGCTGGAATCAAGATTGCCAGGAGAAATATCAATAACCTCAGATATGCAGATGACACCACCCTTATGGTAGAAAATGAAGAACTAAAGAGACTCTTGATGAAAGTGAAAGAGGAGAGTGGAAAAGTTGACTTAAAACTCAACATTCAGAAAACTAAGATGATGGTATCTGGTCACATTACTCCAAGGCAAATAGATGGGGAAACAATGGAAACAGTGAGAGACTTTATTTTGGGGGAGGTGCTCCAAAATCACTGCAGATGGTGACTGTAGCCATGAAATTAAAAGATGCTTGCTCCTTGGAAGAAAAGTTATGACCAACCTAGACAGCATATTTGGAGAAGGCAATGGCACCCCACTCCAGTACTCTTGCCTGGAAAGAGGAGCCTGGTAGGCTGCAGTCCATGGGGTTGCTAAGAGTTGGACATGACTGAATGACTTCACTTTCACTTTTCACTTTCATGCATTGGAGAAGGAAATGGCAACCCACTCCAGTATTCTTGCTTGGAGAATCCCAGGGACGGGGGAGCCTGGTAGGCTGCCGTCTAGGCAAGTCATTTAAATGTTTGATGTTTTAGTTTTCTACTCTGCAATATTATTATTATATGAATGGTTTCATCAGAGAGTTGCAGTAAAGGATTGAAGGAGATAAAGTAGGACAAGCAACTGGCACAAAGTGTTGCATATATGTTATATGTAGTAATTTGAAACAGAAGCAGAGGGTGTATGTCAATCAAGGGACCAACAATCATGTTGAAATGATCTGACTTGTATAAATTTGTAAAGTTTATCTACCTAAGAGTATAGCAAAGAGAAAGAAATTAGTGTGCTGAAAGAATATCTCAATTTCTTATCAATATAATAGTTCAGATAAATGTTTTCATAGATGCGAAGTAAACAGTAAATTCATATATTCATAAACATGTATTTATAAATTATAGTGTAAATACATAAATAAACATATATAACTAGCCTATGCTGAGTGGTATTTTTCTATTTTTGTGGATTTTTCATAGCTATTTCAATTTGCCCATGAAAGTCAGAACACACTTGGAAAAATAAGTTGTCAGGAGAACTTTACTATATATACTAATATATATCCCTTAGACTTTGGGAGAAGATTCTAGAGCATATCTTCAACTCATGGAAAAAGTGAAAGTGTTAATCGCTCAGTCATGTCTGACTCTGCGACCCCCATGGACTTTAGCCAACCAAGATCCTCTGTCCTTGCAATTCTCCAGGCAAGAATTCTAGAGTGGATACACATTCCATTGTTCAGGGGATCTTCCTGATCCAGGAATCAAGCCCAGATCTCCTGTATTGCAGGCAAATTCTTTACTGTTTGAGCCACCAGGTAATAAAGTATTGTAGTTAAAAGCACGGGTTGGAAGGATGACTGATTCTCAGTATTATCAAGTAGCCATGTAATCCTAGTCAGACATTATAATATTTGAACATCAGGTTCTCATTTCTGGTCTAGTTCAAAGAGCTGTTCTGAGTACTAGATAGTATGTTGTAAAGCACTTAGTATCATGTCAGGCACTTAATAAGTACCTAATAAGTACTAGATAAAATTTGTGTATTAATAACAGGAAAATTAACTTGCAGTTTATGCTACTGTGTAAAATAATTTAATCCCTTTAATAATCTTGTGAGGAAGATGTATTAGGCAATATTATTTTCATTTTGTAGATGAAGAACCACACATTCACAAAGATTAGGTGACATTGAAATACCTAATGGGTGTTTATAGATAGAAACAGATATACGTGGGGTTTCATTAAAATTTTTACACCATATCTATTGTTTCTCTGTATTATGTTACTTCTCATTAGAATTGGATGGTATTTTATCATAGAGCACATATTTTTTTAAGCATCATGTTTCTTTCTTTTAAATTTTTGGTTGGCCAGGTGGCTTGTGAGATCTGATCAGGGATCAAACCTGTGACTTTGGCGGTGATAGCATGGAGTCCTAACCACTAAACCACCAGGAAATTCCCTGTAGAATCCTCATTTTTATTAACCAGTTTTTGAGATTGGCCTCTCTGGTCCTCTGAAATACAGTATGTTTGATTTTTAAATGTTATATACTAATATATATACATACATACATATATATATACACACATATATACTCCTTAATTATAAAAGTTCATACACACACTTAAGATTAACTTTGCTTTGATTTGAAGTTACCCAGAAATAGGACTTCACTTTTATAAGTATCTTATTCTAGCCATTTTTTGCTCTTATTATAAAAAACATATTCAAACATTTGTAGATGTGTAACTCAAGTTTTAACCTCAATTTTTCAGTTGAGACATCACATAAAGTTTCTAACATAGGCCTATAAAGAACTTTTTTCTAAAGGCACTACAATTTTAATTCTTTTGGGAATTCCTGGATACTCATGCTCATTACATTGATATTTAGCTTAGATTTGAACCTAAACTGAACAACCAGTAAGGACTGCTCTGAAATAATTACAGGAGAAGTACTGTGTTTTATAAGCAAAATAATATATTTAGTTTTAAAAATTGACAATTGCCTTATTCACAAATATGAGATGACATAAAAAATGTTTACCCTTCCAATTAGGACATTGTGGTAATATTTTCCCCAAATGTTCACTTCAGTAACTATGCCATAAAACTATTTTGAATATGTACACAAAAGTACTGTCAAAAATAACACTTCTGCATTTTGATCTTAAAACACCTTGGAAACAAAGCTGTTAATGCAATGGAGTTATGCAAAATTTCATTCAGTTCAGTTGTTCAGTCATGTCCAACTCAAGATGTTAATACCTTGAGGAAGAAAAGATGTAAAAGCCTACTTTATCTAATTTTTTTCTTTGTTCTTCCCCTTAAAAAATGAGGTTGAAGAAGGTCCTGCTTTCTCAACTTTTCATGGTTCAAGAATTAATCTACTTGGTGGGGTTTTTATTCTCCTGCCTCTATCTGACCATTGACTACTCAGCCATTCTTCCATCAGAGAAGGGAAAAGGGAGAATTCTGAAATCATCCAGTGTGGCTCTTTCCTTCCTATCATGGGAGAAGTTGAAAGTCGCAGGTAAATTTAGGCTAAATATTTTTATTCGGACTACCCTTTCCATGTCTTGACAGAAGAATCTTAAATCTGTAATTAATATCAGTTAAATTCAGTAGCTCAGTCATGTCCAGCTGTTGGTGACCCCATGGACTGCAGCACACCAGGCTTCCCTGTCCATCACCAATTCCTCGATCTTGTTCAAACTCATATCCATCAAGTCGGTAATGCCTTTCAACCATCTCATCCTCTTTCATCCCCTTCTCCTCCTGCCTTTAGTCTGTCCCAGCATCAGGGTCTTTTCTAATGAGTCAGTTCTTCACATCAGGTGGCCAAAGTATTTGATATTCAGCATCAGTCCTTCCAGTGAATATCCAGGACTGACTTCCTTTAGGATGGACTGGCTGGATTTCCTTGCAGTCCAAGGGACTCTCAAGAGTCTTCTCTAATACCACAGTTCAAAAGCATCAATTCTTCAGTACTAAGCTTTCTTCATGGTCCAACTCTCACATCCATACACGACTACTGGAACAACCATAACTTTGACTGATGGACTTCCATCTGTAAAGTAATGTCTCTGCTTTTAATATGCTGTCTAGGTTGGTCATAGCATTTCTTCCAGGGAGTAAGCATCTTTTAATTTTGTTAAATTACACAATATTTAATTATGTAAATATAAAAACATTTAATTATATAAAATATAAAATATTAATGAATATAGTTTTATAATTTATTTTATTATAAAACATTAGTGATGTCAAAATGAAAACCAGAACTAAATGTCATTAAAATTGTGTTAGACTTTAAGTTGGTTTTAAGGTGGTGGTTGTTATTTAGTCATTAAGTCTCATCTGACTCTTTTGCAGGCTTCTCTGTCCTTGGGATTTTGAAGGCAAGAGTACAGGAGTGGGTTCCCACTTCCTTCTCTAGGGTATCTTCCCAACCCAGGGATTGAACTCATGTCCTGCCTTGGCAGGCTGATTCTTTACCGCTGAGCCACCAGGAAAGCCCTTTAAGCTGTAATTAAAGTATAAAAGCAACATTTTTTCCAGTGCAATAGATAAGTATGGAATCTAAATGTGGCAAACAATTTTGTGATTTTAAGGAATCTACCAATAGCAATAGCAACATTTGTTCCTATGTCATGAACAGAAGATCTCTGAAACACAAAACTTGGTGTAAGACATTTCTATAACACATATTTATTTTTAATATCACTTTATGAATAAAGTTATGTTACCTATCCCCAGCCACTTTTTCATCCAAATCCTCAGTCTAAATTTATCTATATAAATACATTTAAATTCTATCATCTGCATGGAAGTTTATTCAACTATTTTAGTCCATATGACTCCCTCTTCCATGATTTTAGATTGTATTCTTTCTGAAATGAAATAATGAAAAACAAGATGCTGTATATGGTTATAAAGTGAGGAATCATTGCTTTATCATCTCTTATATAATTCTCTGATATTTTAATTATAAGATACCCAAAAAGAAAGTAATTTATACATTCAAAAATATTTATTGAGTTCTTACTCTGTATTAGGAATTGTATCAAACATTGTTGATACAGTGTGATAAAGATGGATATATTCCCTTCATTTGTGAAGCTTACGTTCTGGCAAAGGAACACATACAATAAACCATAGATATAATTAGCATATTATGAAATATATAAAATTAAATTGCATTTAATTTTTGAGACATGCTACAGGAAATCTAATTAGAACAGAATCAGGATGGATCACAAATTCCTGACAATTTCAAACTTAACTAGACTGATTAAGGTAAATCTTATTTATTCCATAAGGTATTTCCAAACCTTATGGAAATTGAAAAATTATTTAAAGAAGATTAGAATGACAGAAATATAGATATCTGGCATCTGAGGGTGGAAAGTAAGAATTTCAAGCAGAAGGAATAGACACTGAAGATGCTACAGAGCTGAATTATTCTTGGCATATTCTAGGAATAGCAAGGAGGCCAGTGTGGATAGAATACAGTGAGGAAGAGAAGAGAAGCAAAAAGTTAGGTTAGAGAGGTAATAAGGGTATGTATGGTGGGGAGATGGTTGGGGGCAGTCAACTTCTATAGGCCCCTCAAGCTATCACAAGAATTTTGCTTTTACTCTGAATGATATAGATTGATATAGAAACACATAAGTATGATATAATCTGATATATAATTACAGAGGATCACAGGCTTCCCAGATGGCACTAGTGGTAAAGAACACCTCTGCCAACGCAGGAAACGTTAAGAGAATCAGCTTCAGCCTCTGGGTTGGGAAGATCATCTGGAGAGGGGATTGGCTACCTACTCCAGTGTTCTTGCCTGGAGAATCCCATGGACAAAGAAGCCGGGCAGGCTAGAGGCCACAGGGTTGCAAAGACTTGGACATGACTGAAGCAGCTTAGCATGCATGCATGCTAGCACTGGCTCCTGAGTAGTGCAGTGTTCCTGAGAGGGAGGTCAATCACAGGCTATTGAAAATAAACCATAAAGAGAGTTGATGGTGGCTTGCATCAGGGTAGGAGCAATGAGCAAGAAGGAAGTGAGTGGAATTAGGATGTTCTTTGAACATAAGACAAATAGAATAGACTGATGTCTTGGATGTAGACTATGAAAGGAAAAAGTAAATCAAGGATAACTCCAAGCTTTTTTTTACCCTGAGTGACTTGAATAAAAGGGTTGTCTTGAATTTAGATGGGAAAAATAGTATGTGAAATAGGTATTGGAGAGAAGATAAAAATTTCACTTTTGGACATGTGTAATCTGAAATGTCTGTTAATTTCAGTTGGATTCAGTCACCCAGTCATGCCTGATTCTTTTTGACCTCATGGACCCCAGCACGCCAAGCCTCCCTGTCCATCACCAACTCCTGGACTTTACTCAGACTCATGTCCATTGAGTCAGTGATGCTATCCAACCATCTCAACCTCTGTCATCCCCTTCTCCTCCAGCCTTCAATCTTTCCCAGCATCAGGGTCTTTTCCAATGAGTCAGTTCTTTGCATCAAGTGGCCACAGTATTGAAGTTTAGCTTCAATATCAGTCCTTACAATGAATATTCAGGATTGATTTCTTTTAGGATGGACTAGTTGGATGTCCTTGCAGTCCAAGGGATTCTCAAGAGTCTTCTCCAACATCACAGTTCAAAAGCATCCTTTCTTCAGCACTCACCTTTCTTTTTAGTCCAACTCTCACATCCATACATGACTGGAAAAACCATAGCCTTGACTAGATGGACCTTTGTTGGTAATGTCTATGCTTTTTAATATGCTCTCTAGGTTGGTCATAACTTTTATTCCAAGAAGTAAGCTTCTTTTAATGATATGCCTGCAGTCATCATCTGCAGTAATTTTAGAGCCCAGAAAAATAAAGTTTGACACTGTTTCCACTGTTTCCCCATCACTTCCCATGAAGTGATGGGACCAGATGTCATGATCTTTGTTTTCTGAATGTTGAGCTTTAAGCCAACTTTTTCACTTTCCTCTTTCACTTTCATCAAGAGGCTCTTTAGTTCTTTGCTTTCTGCCATAAGGTTGGTGTCATCTGCACACCTGAGGTTATTGATATTTCTCCTGGCAAGAGGTTATTGATATTTCTCCGGAATCTTGATTCCAGTTTGTGCTTCTTCCAGCCCAGCGTTTCTCATGATGTGCTCTGCATATAAGTTTAATAAGCAGGGTGACAATATACAGCCTTGATGTACTCCTTTTCCTATATGGAACCAGTCTGTTCTATGTCCAGTTCTAACCATTGCTTCCTGAGCTGCATACAGGTTTCTCAGGTCAGGTGGTCTGGTATTCCCATCTCTTTCAGAATTTTCCACAATTTATTGTGATCCACACAGTCAAAGGCTTTGGCATAGTCAATAAAGCAGAAATAGATGTTTTTCTGGAACTCTCTTGCTTTTCAATGATCCAGTGGATGTTGGCAATTTGATCTCTGGTTCCTCTGCCTTTCTAAATCCAGCTTGAACATCTGGACGTTCAAGTTCACATATTGTTGAAAACTGGCTTGGAAAATTTTGAGCATTACATTAACCTTTGCCCTGCTTCATGCTGTACTCCAAACCCCAATTTGCCTGTTACTCCAGGTGTTTCTTGGAGAAGGCAATGGCATCCCACTCCAGTACTCTTGCCTGGAAAATCCCATGGACAGAGGAGCCTGGTGGGCTGCAGTCCATGGGGTCGCTAAGAGTCAGACAAGACTGAGAAAATTCACTTTCACTTTTCACTTTCATGCATTGGAGAAGGAAATTGCAACCCACTCCAGTGTTCTTGCCTGGAGAATCCCAGGGACGGGGCAGCCTCGTGGGCTGCCATCTATGGGGTTGCATAGAGTCCAACATGACTGAAGCAACTTAGCAGCAGCAGCCAGGTGTTTCCTGACTTCCTACTTTTTCATTCCAGTCCCCTATAATGAAAAGGACATCTTTTTGGGTGTTAGTTATAGAAGGTCTTGTAGGTCTTCACAGAACTGTTCAACTTCAGCTTCTTCAGCATTACTGGTCAGGACATAGACTTGGATTACCATGATATTGAATGGTTTGCCTTGGAAATGAACAGAGATCACATGTCATTTTTGAGATTGCATCCGAGTACTGCATTTTGGACTCTTTTGTCGACTATGATGGTTACTCCATTTCTTCTAAGAGATTCCTGCCCACAGCAGTAGATATAATGGCCATCTGATTTAAATTCACTCATTCCAGTCCATTTTAGTTTGCTGATTCCTAAAATGTTGACATTCACTCTTGCCATCTCTTGTTTGATCACTTCCAATTTGCCTTGAGTCACGCACCTAACATTTCAGGTTCCTATGCAATATTCCTCTTTACAGCATCAGACCTTGCTTCCATTACCAGTCACATTCACAACTGGGTGTTGTTTTTGCTTTGGCCCCATCTCTTTATCCTTTCTGGAGTTATTTCTCCACTCTTCTCCAGTAGCATATTGGGCACCGACCAACCTGGGGAGTTCCTCTTTCAGTATCCTATCATTTTGCCTTTTCAAACTGTTCATGGGGTTCTCAAGGCAAGAATACTGAAGTGGTTTGCCATTCCCTTCTCCAGTGGACCATGTTTTGTCAGAAATATTCACCATAACCCAGGCGTCTTGGGCTGCCCTATATGGCATGGCTCATAGTTTCACAGAGTTAGACAAGGGTGTGGTCCATGTGATCAGATTGGTTAGTTTTCTGTGATTGTAGTTTTCAGTCCCTCTGCCCTCTTATGGAGAAGGATAAGAGGCTTATGGAAATTTCCTGATGGGAGAGACTGACTGAGGGGGGAAATTGGGTCACGTCCAACTCTTTGTGACCCCATGGACTGCAGCACGCCAGGCCTCCCTGTCCATCACCATCAGCGTTTACTCAAACTCATGTCCATTGAGACACTGATGCCATCCATCCATCTCATCCATCCATCTCATCCCTTCTCCTCCTGCTTTCAATCTTTCCCAGCATCAGGGTCTATTCAAATGAATCTGTTCTTCACATCAAGTGGCCAATGAATTGGAGTTTCAGCTTCAGCATCAGTCCTTCCAATGAATATTCAAGACTGACTTCCTTTAGGAGGGACTGGCTGGATCTTCTTGCAGTCCAAGGGACTCTCAAGAGTCTTCTCCAGCATCATAGTTCAAAAGCATCAATTCTTCGGTGCTCAGCTTATAGTCCAACTCTCACATCTATACATGACTACTAGAAAAACTATAGCCTTGACTAGACGGACCTTTGCTGGCAAAGTAATGTCTCTGTTTTTTAATATGCTCTCTAATTTGGTCATAACCTTTCTTCCAGGGAATGAGCCATGTTCAGCAAATCTTTAATCCAATTTTCTGTCAACAGGTGGAGCTGTGTTCCCTCCCTGCTATTTAACTGGGGCCAAACTATGGTGGAGGTAAAAGAGAAAATGTCAGACAGTTTTAGGAGAGAGTTCTAGACTGTACATTTCAAAATGTAGAATTCATTATCATTTAGACAGTATTTAAACCATGAGAAAAAATGTGAGCACCAATGGTGTAAATGTAGGTAATTAACCAAAAAGGACCATGGACTGAACCATGAAGTACTCCAAAATGAAGACGAGGAGAAGGATCAGCATAAGATACTGAACAAGATAAATCAGTGAGATGGGAGGAAAAATAAGAGTATTGACTCCTAGAAGTCAAATGAAGAAAATATGTAAGCAGGAAGAAGTGTTCAACTGTTTCAAATGACGTTACTTTGTCAAGTAAAGCATGTGTGTTAATTGCTCAGTAGTGTCCAACTCTTTGTGACCTCTATGGATGGCAGCACACCAGGCTACTCTGGCAATGGAATTCTTCAGGTAAGATTACTGAGCCGATTGCTGTTCCTTCTCTAGGGGATCCTGTCCACCCAGGGAATGAACCCAGGTCTCCTACACTGCAGGCAGATTAAAGCAAGGTGCCAAGTAAATCAATGCCCTAAAACTGCCTTTGACTTTAGTAGTGAGGATATCTGTATGACCTCAACTGAAGTTACTTTGGAGCAGAGGATTTAAAGACTGGGGTGGGTTTAAGAGAGGATGAGAGGAAAGGAATTGCAGATAGAGGATATAAACAACTAGACAGCTAGAACTTTTGCTACAAGGAGGTAAGAGACTATTAAGGGAAGAGGATCTAAGAAGTATTCTTTAGTATAGAAAAAATATATATCATATGTTGAAACTGATTAAAGTGAACAAGCAGAGAGGGAAATCTTGATCATGTGGTTGAGGCTGGGAAGTGCTCCAGTGATATCCATGGGTAGGCAAGAGAGGATGGTTATCCAGTGGGGACACAAGTTTAAAGAGAGACAGTAGCTCATCTATAACAGGGAGAAATGAGAGAATATGGGTGCAGATGCTGGTAGAAAAGACAGGATGCTGACAGTCTGGAAATTATCTTCTGAAAGCTTTAATTTTCTCAGAGGAGTGGGACAAATAACCATGAACATGGGAGAGAAGGTGTGAGAAGTTTGAAGACAGAAGAAAACATGTGAAACAGTCACCAGAAGAGAAGGAGAGTCAATAGAAAAAGGAAGTACAGCATGATTACTGGGAAGCATTAAGGCTACACTTCAGAACAGCAGTCATGAATTTTAAGTCATATCAGTCAGTGTGGCGGAGTGGTTTTTTTTTTTTCCCCAGATCCCTTCAGCCATAGGTAGACAGATTCAGTCATGCTTGTAATTTTACTGAGTGTATGTAGATAAATGAGAGAGAAGCAAAGATGTAAAAGGGGTCATCTGATGACTGGCCATAAAATTCAGGCCATGCAAAAAGGGCAGAGCAAACATCAAGGTTGACAGAATTCATGAGAAAATGGTGGTACTTAGGATGGGTTTGATGGGGTCAAAGGAAAGCTGGAGTGCTATCAGGGGCAGTGTTCTGGTAAGATAGGAGGATGGAGTCAGTGGCATTCCATTAGATATTCCCGAGAATACCTAGATCAGACCTAGGAAAACAACAGAAACTCAGGAAGTATCTGTTAAATTGGCTCTAACTATATTTATGTGTCAATAGCCTCCAACAATGAAGCAAAACACTTTATAAACATGGAAAGAAACACAGGCTCTTAAGTCTCTTAAGTATAGATGCTTTAGATTCAAATTACCTTTTCTAAATGAAAAAGGTAACTTTTCCATACAAAATTATAAAAAGGACTTCCTACAAATACCAAAGTTGGAATGCTTCTGTGTTCTCGCAAATACATTAAAGTTTATGTTTATTACTTAAATTTTTATATAAATCTGAATACATGATAAGTTATGGTGCATTTTGAAATGTTTCTGAGTTCTCTGAATTTCAGAGGCATCATCAGCTCAAATGATTTATTCCATGATGCAAATGCCACAGGCTGAAAAATGATTAAAATCTTAAAGCTATATAAAGAAGAGGGATATATATTTACAACATTATAAAAATTTCACCTGATATTTTAAATGTGATAGCAATTTTTATATTTCTCTTTTTAAGTTTTGAGAAAGTGGGCAGGTTTTTGGATCTCTAATAAACTGGATTAGATTTAGGAGCAGAATGAATGAAATTTATTGAGGAAACATTGCAAGCACATTGCTTTATTTCATCTTCACAACAGTTTTATAAAGTGATATATTATTGCTACTTAACTAATGAAGAAATTGAGGCTCTGAGGCTAGCTGGTATTTGAAAACAGGCCAAGTTTATTCCAAACACTATCACATTTCATGTTATTAAGCTAACTCCATCAAATCGAGGCTTTAAACTATTTGGGGTTATAAATTTTAGTTGCGCAAAACTGAAAATGCACCATTTATAACAGAGCACAATATATTGGATTTGTTCCATACATATTTTCCAGGTCAAATACAAACAACCCCAACTTCCTGGAACTCTGAGTTTAATGCGCATTCAGGATTTACCATGTGGTGTTCATACAGGGGCATTGCAAACTGCATTTGTTCTATGATTATCTTAGATCAAATTTCAATCAGCATTAATAGTATCAACTTTCTGGAACTTTGAGTACACTGCTCAGGTCATAAAGTTTTCTGTTTTGTTGTTGTTTAACTTCTCAGTCCTGTCTGATTCTTTTGTGACCCCATCTACTGTAGCCTGCCAGGCTCCTCTGTCCCTGGGATTTTCCAGGCAAGAATACTGGAGTGGGTTGTCCTTTCCTTTAGTTCTGAATTTAACATACTATAAGTGCTATAAGCTTAGTTCAGAATTTGTCCTTTTAATATATAGTCCAACAATAACTATTAGAAGGAACAAATAGGAAAAGGCTACTCAAAATAGGGAGAATGTCAGTCTGAAAATGTGATAACATGGTCTGATGGAAAAGGTAGTAATGGGGAAAAAGTACAACATTAACACCAGAACTCTCTTTATTAAAAAGATTATTTGATGTGGATCATTTTTAAAGTCTTTATTGAATTTGTTAGAATATTGCTTCTGTTTTATGTTTGGTTTTTTTTTTTTTTGGCCACGAGGCATGTAGGATCTTCGCTCCCTTAACAGGGATCAAACCCTCACCCCCTACACTAGGAGGCAAGGTCTTAACTACTTGATCGCTAGAGAAGTTCCAACACCAGAACTCTTAAAGTCTAATATTATTATTATGTCTAGAAGCAAGCAGCTACAAATACTAAAAAAAAAAAAAAATTCAGTGACACAAACCACAATGAACTCAAGTCAGTTTGGAAAGGTTAAAGTGCATTCATTATGGTCAGATTAAAAAAATAACATAATAGGAAATATTTTTGGAATATTTTCCATTCAGCATGATTCACACAAGATTTATAAATTTGACATATAAGTGATAAATTGTACATATTTGTGGGAAAATAATTTTGTGTATAAACCCACATTCCCGAAGGACATCCAGTAAATGAGGAAATACTCTACTGAGAATGGAAATACAGACTAGAATTAGATTTCAGAGACACAACCTATGTGTGTAGGAGAAAGTAAAAGCATCCAGCAATTAGGTTCATAAATTTAGGAGAAACTGGGCAGGTCGGTTATATCTTAAAGAGAAAGAGAGAGAGAAACAAACTGACTGGAATGAATTGTTTACTTACTATCCTTCAAATGAAGGGAGCTAAGAACTCAGTGGAAAAGACTCTGATGCTGGGAGGGATTGGGGGCAGGAGGAGAAGGGAACGACGGAGAATTAGATGGCTGGATGGCATCACCCACTCCGTGGCCGTGAGTTTGAGTGAACTCCTGGAGTTGGTGATGGACAGGGAAGCCTGGTGTGCTGCAATTCACTGGGTCTCAAAGAGTCGGACGTGACTAAGGGACTGAACTGAACTGAACTAACCTGAAGCACTCAGTGGGAATCCAAGCAAGAGGACAGTCTCCTGCAAGACTCCGCCTATTTTAGTGGCACTATAAAGAGAAAAGCTAAAACAGGTAAAATAATCAACAATCTGAAGCAGTTGTGCAACTGATTCTGCCTTTAGGACATGTCTGTCTAGAGAAAATTTTGAGAAATCTTTATGACCTTGACCAACAATGAGTTCTTTCACAGAGAAATGAATCTTAGTCAAAATGAATTAAAATGACATCTACCCTCCCTGCTCACCTTCTCTTTGGCTCAGCAACAAACATATGGAGTCACTGTTTTATGAAATAGGCTTCCCAGGTGGTGCTAGTGATAATGAATCTGCCTGCCAATGCAGAAGATGCAAGAGACATGGGTTCAGCCCCTAGGTTGGGAAGATCCCTTGGAATAGGGAGTGGCATCCCACTCTGATATTCTTGCCTAGAAAGTTCAATGGACAGAGGATCCTGGGGGCTACAGCCACAGAGTTGCAAAGGTGGACATGACTGAGTGACTGAGCTCACATTATGTGAAATGAACCTATTTCATAATCTTACTTCATATTTGACTAATGATATTTTTCTTTCATTATCAATTAACCACTTTACTGAACATTTACTATGCCTGCTCTTTGATAGTGTCTATTTTGGATCTAGAAACAGTGTAAAGTACAGCATTTTTTATTTTCAAGGAGTTTATACTGAAGCTGAGAGAGTGTGTGGCCTACTAGAGAGAATGCTCACAAAGTTCTATTACCAGTTCAATTTGGCTGTTTTACAAGTTCCAGGAATTACAGAGACACACAAAGAAGCCAGAAGCCGGGTTACTCAATCAGCCCATAAAAGACTTTGCTGACTCCAGGAAAATTTATTGGTCTAAGTGAATACCACCTTCAAAAGGATGACGAAGTGACACCAATTCCTTTCCCCCTAGTATTTAGATCTATTACCAGATTAGAATTTCGACCCCCATGGAGTAAATGTTGGTACTTACCTGGTAACACACAGAAAAATTATTTGCTGACTTTATTTCCTGATGAAGACATTAGAAAGAGTTAAAAATCCTGGCATCCAGCTAAGAAGGTGGCAGGAGAATAGATGTGGCTTTTGTTGCCATCAGATTCTTTAATGGAAATAGAGGAGTCAATCCTCTATTTAAGACTATAATCTTGGGCAGAAGTAGATGCTAAAGAAAGGAAAGTAGTCCTACAGTGATGGAAGTGCTAATGATTTTTAGATAAATAGCACATCAAGTGTTGAAAGCGAGGTATTTAAGAGAACAAAATAATAAGCTTTACTCTAAACAAATGGCCTAATGATTTGCCAAACATCAAAGAGCATATTTACTGCTAACTGAGAACAACTGCATGTTGATATTTTATCTCCAACTCACATCAGTTCAGTTCAGTCGCTCAGTCGTGTCCGACTGTTTGCGACCCCATGAATTGCAGCACGCCAGGCCTTCCTGTTCATCACTATCTCCCGGAATTCACTCAAACTCACATTTATCAAGTCCGTGATGCCATCCAGCCATCTCATCCTCTGTCGTCCCCTTCTCCTCCTGCTCCCAATCCCTCCCAGCATCAGAGTCTTTTCCAATGAGTCAACTCTTTGCATGAGGTGGCCAAAGTACTGGAGTTTCAGCTTTAGCATCATTCCTTCCAAAGAAATCCCAGGACTGATCTTTAGAATGGACTGGTTGGATCTTCCTGCAGTCCAAGGGACTCTCAAGAGTCTTCTCCAACACCACAGTTCAAAAGCATCAATTCTTCGGTGCTCAGCCTTCTTCACAGTCCAACTCTCACATCCATACATGACCACAGGAAAAATCACAGCCTTGACTAGATAGACCTTAGTCGGCAAAGTAATGTCTCTGCTTTTGAATATATTATCTAGGTTGGTCATAACTTTTCTTCCAAGGAGTAAGCGTCTTTTAATTTCATTTTCAATTAATTTTCATTATAGGGGACTGGAATGCAAAAGTAGGAAGTTAAGAAACATCTGGAGTAACAGGCAAATTTGGCCTTGGAATGTGGAATGAAGCAGGCCAAAGACTAATAGAGTTTTGCCTAGAAAATGCATTGGTCATAGCAAACACCCTCTTCCAACAACACAAGAGAAGACTCTACACATGGACATCACCAGATGGTCAACACCAAAATCAGATTGATTACATTCTTTGCAGCCAAAGATGGAGAAGCTCTATACAGTCAACAGAAACAAGACCAGGATCTGACTGTGGCTCAGATCATGAACTCCTTATTACCAACTCACATAAGTCATTCCAAAATAGATTTCCTTGAGAATATATATGTATGTATAACCAGAGTCTCTATTCTTCTGTTAATAGGCTCAAATTTTTAAAGATTTTCACCCTTTAACTGGTTCCTCATATTTTCTTTCCCTAGTGTGTTTGAGAGAAACTCTTTCTCTTCACTGAAAACTGAGAATATTGCTGTCTTCAGTGTTTTGCATGCATTTTTGGGGAAGGGTGGAATAATTGGCAAGTCAGTAAAACACATAATAATTACTTCAACTCTGATTGCCTTTCATTATAACTAACAACAGTGATTTTGCCCACTATGATGCCGTTCAAATCCATTTTTGTGTAGAAATAAGTTTGAGAGGATGAGAGAAAAATCACTTAATTGCTGCAGTATTAGGAAAAGTTTTCACATTAAATCGTTTTCATTAACGTCCTTAAATTAGAGTGTCACAGTCTCTGTGAGGCTAGGACAAATCAACAATCAGACTTAAAACTGAATCACTGCCTAATTAAACCTTATCATTCATTATCCTGCTTTATGATATAAAACAATTTACTCCATTATGACCATGTATCAGCTCTGCCAGTAGGCATAGACTATCTATTCAAACACCACACTATCATACAATGCATTTCTCTCTGATGGACTAGGATTTTAATTTTACTTTTGGATTAAGATCTGAGGAAGAAAGGATAAAAGATCCATTGGCATGGAAAGTCAACACATTTACCCATGGATTGCTGTATGTAATTTTTGGGGAATTTCCTTCGAGAGGAAGAGTGATTTACATACAGCATGAATATTTATTTACATTTCTCTCTCTTTCTCCTCAAGGAATATAGAGATTAAACTAGTTATTTTGAAAAAAAGAATAATTTTTTTATTGAACAAAAGAGGTTAAAATCTCATTTCCAGTTAATTTTATCCCAGTTCATTAGGCATGTTCAATGTTCAAAGTAGGTAAATGTTCTAAACATTGGGTGCTCTCAATGTCCAGGCATATAGAAATCACTAAGATATTGTATTTGTCCTAGAAAAGCCTATAATACTGTGAAGAACAAAGTGTATCATTAGATGATCCCTATACTCAATGATCCAAGAATATACATTTTTCTCACAAACAATGAATATATTTTAAACATTGACCATATCCTAGGCCACTAAATGAAAGTTAATGAATAAAGAAAAATTGTAATCTGCAACATGCTTCAGTAAAAATAATATGACTAAAAAGTTGCAAGTATATTGGAATACTAAAAGCCAATACATAAACTAAAAAAGTAGGAGGGGCATAATGAAAAAGCTGCAGTATAAAGTAGAAAAGTAAAAACTAATGATTGGAGAAAAAGATAACCACCCAGCTAAACAATATTGAGACTAGTGAGTCAAGAGTATTACTAGAAAGATTAGTAAGGTAGAAAAATCTCTGGCAGTATGGAAGATAAAAATGTACAAGATAGATGGAATAATTAAACAACATCAAGAATACAAAGAAACAGCCACAGATATGGTAGAGATTTCTAAAACACCTTAAAGAAGCTTGTGGACAACCTTTTACAATAAAATTTAACATCTGGGTGATGGAATAGATTATTTTTCAGAAAATTATATCTTATAATAAAAAAGTAGCTCATGAAAATACATAAAGGTGTAAGAATATATAAGATATATAAAGATATATAAAGGTGTAAGAATAGAAAGAAAAATACAATTGCTGTATACAGATGATATGATTTTACACACAAATAATTAAAAAGGGTCTACTGGTTATATATATCCAGCACCATGACTGAATGTAAGATTGAGATATCAAAATGAGCAATGTGTTTATACATAGCATCAATTGAAACATTTAAAATTTTAAAAAGGAATACAGGAGTTCCCTGGTCCAGTGGTTAGGACTCTGTGCTTTCAATGCAGGGGACATGGATTTGATCTCTGGTTGGGGAATTAAGATCCTGCATGCTGCATAGTGAAGCTGGAAAAAAATAAAAATAAAAGGAATACAGTTTATAAAACTAACAACTTCAGCTACTTAGAGATAACTCTAATGAAAAGTGTGCAGATCTTCCTTGAAAGAAATAACAAAACTTAATTGAAAGACAAATTAAGATCTAAGTGAATACCATGTTCATGGACTACAATACTTAATATTATAAAGATTTCAGTTATCTCAAATTAATCTCTAAATTCAAGTCAATTAAAAAATTCCAATAGATTGTTTGTGAACCTCAATAAGTTAACCTAAAATTTGTATAAAGAATTGAGTACCGAAAACAGTGAGACACACTTTAAAATCCCCTTACACTGTTGGTGGCAATGCAAACTAGTACAGCCACTATGGAGAACAGTGTGGAGATTCCTTAAAAAACTGGAAACAGAACTGCCATATGACCCAGCAATCCCACTGCTGGGCATATAAACCGAGGAAACCAGAACTGAAAGAGACACATGTGCCTCAATATTCATCGCAGCGCTGTTTACAATAGCCAGGACATGGAAGCAACCTAGATGTCCACTGGCAGATGAATGGATAAGAAAACTGTGGTACATATACACAATGAAATATTACTCAGCCATTTAAAAAGAGCATTTGAATCAGTTCTAATGAGGTGGATGAAACTGGAGCTGATTATACAGAGTGAGGTAAGTCAGAAAGAAAAACACCAATACAGTATACTAACCCATATATATGGAATTTAGAAATATAGTAACAATGACCTTATATGCGAGACAGCAAGAGACACAGATGTAAATAACAGTCTTTTGGACTCTGTGGGAGAAGGCGAGTGTGGGATGATTTGATAGGGTAGCGTTGAAATGTGTATATTATCATGTGTCAAATGGATCGCCAGTCCAGGTTCGATGCATGAGACAGGGTGCTCAGGGCTGTTCCACTGGGATGACCCTGGGGGATGGGATGGGGAGGGAGGTGGGAGGGGGGTTCTAGATGAGGAACACGTGTGTGCCTGTGGCTGATTCATGTCAATGTTTGGGGAAAACCACTACAATATTGTAAAGTTATTAGCCTACAATTAAAATAAATAAATTAATCAAAATAAAGAGTATTTAATAATACATTTATTATTTAATAATACTTTTAAAAGAATATTATTAAATATTAAAACAACATTAAGTTAGAATGATTAGAATGATATGATATTGGTATAAGAATAGGCAAGTAAGCTGATGGGGCAAAAAGGAAAGTTTGGAAAAAATGTCTTTTATATGTAAAAGGAATATAACTATAACTATAAATTAGTGAGAAAATGAGATTATTTAATAAGTGGTAGAATAATTAATCATTTATTTATATGGCAAAATAGATTTTGATAATATATAGTACGAAAGGTAAGCTGCAAATGAGTTGAAGGCATAAATGTGAAAAGAAAAGGTAATAATTTTGGAAGAAAATATAGACATAATTTATGATATTAGCATACAAGAGTTTCCTAGATTAACTGTAAAAATAATCCCCAAAAGAGAACAATGGTAAGTTTTAGTGCATTATCATTGACAACTCTCTGTGACAAATGGCACCCCAAGCAAAGTGGAAAGACAAACCACAAATTGAGAGATGACATTTGTAACCCATTTAACCAATAAAGCATTGTTCACAGTACATAAATCTTTCAAATCACCTAAAACCTAATAAACAAATGATCCAAGATAAAAATGGACCAAAAACGTCAACTTGTAGAGGAAGATACTCTATGCTTGCTAATAAAAACAAATGAAAAAATGCCAGCCTCAGTGGTGATTAACAGACTACAAATTAAAATGCTGAACTATCCTTATATATCCATCTGATTGGCCAACATTTAAATTATCATGAATAACTCCAAATATTAGCAAGGAAATGGAATAGTGCAGACTTCTGTACTCTGTTGGTACAATTAGATTCTCACTGATCATTAAGGACAAATTTCAGAGACATAATGTAGAATAAAAACTTGCAGAATAACATACACAATGTGTTAGCACTTCACACAGAGGAAGGAAAAAGGGAGGAGATGAGAATTTATAAGTTTCAGTAATGTTTTATTCATTAAAAGAAGCTGGATTGTTATATTTTTAATAAATGCTAACACTTTCACGATGGGCAAACTGCTATCCATACTATTTCCTTCATGCTTAAAACATTTAATCATTAAAAAATTAAAAGCTACATAAATATTTTAATATAACTGTCAGCAGTATTTAATAATAAATTGAGTTTAATGATAACTAAGATTGAATCAAGTGAAAAGAGGTGTGAAAGGTAATTCAGGCAGAGGAAATTATACAGAGAGAGTCACGGAGATAATACAACAGCATTAAACATTTGAGGTGACTCTTCAACATCTAAACTATAAACTTAAAAAAATACAAATTATCTTTGGTGAGATGAGCAGATGGGATGGAAATGTAGGTGCTCAGTTGTGGAGACTTTTAATGCTGTCAGGCTTCCCTGGTGGCTAAGATGGTAAAGATTTGCCTGCAATGCAGAAGACCTGGGTTCGCTGAGTCGGGAAGATCCTCTGGAAAAGGGAATGGCAATGCACTCCAGTATTGTTACCTGGAGAATCCCATGAACAGAGGAGCCTGGTGGGCTACATCCCATGGGGTCACAAAGAGTCAGGCACGACTAAGGAATTGACACTTTCATTTCACTTTAATGCTGTTAGGGAGCCTACACTCTATCCTAGGTCAACTGAAACATCTTAAGTAGGAGAGTAACCTTAGTCATATTTGCAACTTAGAAAGTAATGAAGCTACTTAATGAAGGACAGTTTTGGGGATGCTGGCGGCAACAATGGGGTGGTTTTTGTTCAGTCACTAAGTTGTGTTCGACACTTTGCAACCCCAAGGACTGCAGCAAGCAAAGCTCCACTGTTCTCCACTATCTCCTGGAGTTTGCTCAAATTCATGTCTATTGAGTCAGTGATGCTACCTAACCGTCTCATCTTCTGTTGTCCTCTTCTCCTTTTACCTAAAGTCTTACGCAGCATCAGGGTCTTTTCCAATGAGCCGGCTCTTCGCATTAGGTGGGCAAAGTATTAAAGGTTGAGCTTCAGCAATAATCCTTTCAGTTCAACATTGATTTCCTTTAGGACTGACTGATTTTAACCCTTTAGGATTTGATTTTGCAGTTGAAGGGACTCTCAAGAGTCTTCCTTAGTACTACAATTCAAAAGAATCAATTCTCTGATGCTCAGTCTTCTTTATGGTCCAATTCTCACACCCATACATGACTACTGGAAAAATCATAGTTTTGATTATATGGACCTTTGTTGGCAAAGTGATGTCTCTGCTTTTTAATATGCTATCTGGGTTTGTTATAGATTTTCTTCCAACGAGCAAGTGTCTTTTAATTTTATGACTGCAGTTACCATCCACAGTGATTTTGGAGCCCACAAAAATAAAATCTGTCACACCTTCTTTTTCCCCTTCTATTTGCCATGAAGTAAGACCTGTATGCAGGTCAGGAAGCAACAGTTAGAACTGGACATGGAACAACAGACTGGTTCCAAATAGAGAAAGGAGTACATCAAGGCTGTATATTGTCACGTTGCTTGTTTAACTTATATGCAGAGTACATCATGAGAAACGCTGGGCTGGATGAAGCACAAGCTGGAATCAAGATTGCTGGGAGAAATATCAATAACCTCAGATATACAGATGACACCACCCTTATGGCAGAAAGTGAAGAAGAACTAAAGAGCCTCTTGATGAAAGTGAAAGAAGAGAGTGAAAAAGTTGGCTTAAAGCTCAACATTCAGAAAACGAAGATCATGGCATCTGGTCCCATTACTTCATGGCAAATAGATAGGAAAACAGTGGATACAGTGTCTGACTTTATTTTGAGGGGCTTCAAAATCACTGCAGATGGTGATTGCAGCCATGAAACTGAAATACACCTACTCCTTGGAAAGAAAGTTATGACCAACCTAGACAGCGTATTAAAAAGCAGAGACGTTACTTTGCCAACAAAGGTCTGCCTAGTCAAACTATGGTTTTTCCAGTAGTCATGTATGGATGTGAGAGTTGGACTATAAAGAAAGCTGAGCGCTGAATAATTGATGCTTTTGAACTGTGGTGCTGGAGCAGACTTGAGAGTCCCTTGGACTGCAAGGAGATCTAACCAGTCCTTCCTAAAGGAGATCTGTCCTGGGTGTTCACTGGAAGGACTGATGTTGAAGCTGAAACTCCAATACTTTGGCCACCTGATGTGAAGAGCTGACTCATTTGAAAAGACCCTGGTGCTGGGAAAGATTTAGGGCAGGAGGAGAAGGGAACCACAGAGGATGAGATGGTTGGATGGCATCATCAAGTCAATGGACATGAGTTTGGGTAGGCTCTGGGAGTTGGAGATAGACAGGGAGGCCTGGCGAGTTGCAGTTCATGGGATTGCAAAGAGTTGGACATCACTGAGCGACTGAACTGAACTGAACTGAAGTGAAGCTTCCTTCTTGGCACAGGTGGTAAAGAATATGCCTGCAATGTGGAAGACAGTTTTGACCCCTGGGTCGGGAAGATCCCATGGAGAAGGAATTGGCAACCCATTCCATTATTCTCATCAGGGAAATCCCATGGATAGAAGAACCAAGTGGGCCCCAGTCCATGGGGTCACAAAGAGTGAGATAATACTGAGCAACTAACAATGGGACTGGAAGCCATGATCTTAGTTTTTGAATACTGAGTTTCAAGCCAGCTTTTTCATTCTCCTCTTTCACGTTCATCTAGATAATGGGGAGGGGGCCAGTTAAGAAACTATACCAAGTGGTCTTGGAAACAGAGAAGTCACTAAGTTAAGATGGTAAGAGTGGGAATTGTGAGAAGATACAGACTTGACATGCATTTAAGATGTAAAATGGGCAGGATTTGGTGATTTAATGTATATTGGAGCTAAGGAAAGGATGGATTTTCACATTGTATGCCTGTGTGGGGCTTCCCTGTTAGCTCACTTGGTAAAGAACCCCCTGCAATGCAGGAGACCCCGGTTCGATTTCTGGGTTGGGAAGATCCACTGGAGAAGGGATAGGCTACCCACTTCAGTATTCTGGCCTGGAGAATTCCATGGACTAGTCCATGGGGTCACAAAGAGTCAGACATGACTGAGCGACTTTCACTTTCCCTGGGATGTAATGGGCAGGATTTAATGATTCAATGTATATTGGAGTTAAAAGAAAAAGGATGGATTTTTGCATTGCAAGCCTGTGTGGATAATAGTAACATTAACAGAACTGGATATAATGGAGGAAGAACAGACTGGGTGGATGCTTAGTTTGGTTTTAAACACATTATATTTGGAGGTGTTTGTGGAACTTATTTTAGCTATGTCCAGCCTGCAGTTGGCTAAACCAGTCTGAAGCTCAAGGGAAAGGTCAAAGCTTAATGTGAAGCAGTCATTATCCTATGAACAGGACTGTCAAACATATTACTATATGGCAGTTTGGAGCCTATTTTAGGGCTTACTCATTTACTGTTGGAGAAGGCAATGGCAACCTACTCCAGTACTCTTGCCTGGAAAATCCCATGGACAGAGGAGGCTGGTAGGCTGCAGTCCGTGGGGTCACTAGAGTTGGACATGACTGAGCGACTTCACATTCACTTTTTACTTTCATGCATTGGAAAAGCAAAGGGCAACCCACTCCAGTGTTCTTGCCTGGAGAATCCCAGGGATGGGGGAGCCTGGTGGGCCGCCATCTATGGGGTCACACAGAGTCAGACACGACTGAAGCGACTTAGCAGCAGCAGCATCATTTATTGCAGTATCATTCTTATTTTTCAGCATTCAGTTGCAATATTTAACGCATCCAAGTATAATAGGTGGGGATGCTATTCTTTGTAGGGTCCCTCATGTAATATAAATACACGTTATGTATTTTACAGAATGCTAAAGTGTAAGTTTATTTATCTTCCAAACATTTATGGAGCACCTGCCATTTTGGGTATTGGGTTAGTTGTTCCAAACAGAGCAATGAACAAGATACTCCCTGATTTCAAGGGTTCTACAATCTAGTCAATACATAAGGATAAACAGAAATCAAATTACAAAGTGAGATATGTTCATAGCAAAAACACTTAAGATATATAAACATATAACAGAGAAAGGAGCAATTAATTCTCTTCATCTACAGGATATCAGGAATGTTTCTCAGAATAAATGACATCAGAGATGTCTTTTTAAAGGTGAAAAGGACTCTGGTTGCTGGGGACAACAGTGAGAGGAAAGAATATTTTGGGAAGAGAAATAGTATCATTTCTTTTGTCACAGTAACCAGCCTGATGCATTTGAAAATGACAGTTTGGCATTACCTGGGAATGCAATGGAAGGGAGATGGGTTGGTTGGAGGTATGGTTAGAGAGGTAGTGACAGTTACCCACACAAAATTCCTAGACCCATTCCCCTGCACAATAGTTTGCTTATCTAAAGGTTTCAATATAAAATAATATTTTTAAATTGTGGAAAGAAAAACAGTGCATTTGGATAACAGGTGGAAGAATTAGACCCAAAAAGTAAAAATTGGAGGCACAGGGACAACCAAGATCAGATTTCACCTCCATCTCCAAGTGAATTAATTTCCTCATAAGGAGTCACTCATCAAATTCCAGCACAATTAAGGCAAATATTTATCAAGATCGACTAGCACTTGAATGAGTCCTTGGCTCAAAGTAACATTTTCAGTGCCTCAATACCACATGTCTTGACTCTTCTCCACCAGGACCATTCCAACCTTGTTAAACTCTGATGCTGACACTGCTCTTATTTTCCACCTGCTCTTTTTCACTTGAGAGATTCCCAAAGGATCCACTATGCTCCTTAAGTAACTGCCTAGGTCTCTGGCATGAAATTCAATGACAGCTTTTAGGTATAATTTTGTGAAAGGATTGATTGATTGAAATCTTTTACTATTTGTGTCACTTCTAGCAACGTCACTTCTATCATATACTCATCAAACCTTTTGTACTCTGCTAACCTTGCAGAATGATTTGCCATGCTTTGCTTGGCTTTTTGCATAAATATTTCCACAATATAACCATCATAAGGATAGCTAAAGGTTCCTAAATTCTACTTACTAGGACTTCTACTTATGTTTACAGACTTATTTCTCAGTAGAACTATAATTTGCAGTTTACATCCTGGCAACAAAAATTTTGTGATGCAAGAAAACTGCTAGGAGATGATTACAGTGCTCATAAAAACGTCGTATTTCTTAGAAGTTTCATGTCTGTATTTGGTGATGAATTTTCTTCTGATTCTCTTTAAAAATAAGATAGATTTTTATTTATTCGAACTATCTAGTCAAACCTGACCTGCCTGAAGACCAAGGGATTGTTATATTTGGTTATAAAATATATCTCAGAAATTGTAACTTGAAAACAGAATTTCATTTGTGAATGTATATAAACATATAAATAGTATTGTTAGTAAAGAAATATCAATCCATAAAAATATGTGGGCTGTAAGTCTATTTTTAAAAGAATAAAGGTAGACCTCACATTATCTTTCAATTGGCCTAAATCTAATTGCTGTTCACTAAGCTGGCAAATTATCCATTTAGGACTGTCTTCCTGAAAACCCTCTAAGTTGTAAGTCAAGTTGGTATAGAAATATGTGTGTCCTTCATTTGTACTCTACTGTTTCCTTTAAATGAAATGCTCTCCTTTATTCATATGTTACTGTGCTTCACGGAATTCCTCAAGCTATATTCTTTATCTTAACGCTTCCCTAATCATAAATCAGTCTCTATTAATCTTATTCTTTAAGAATTTACAATTGCAATTTGTGCCATATAGTTAGGGCTGCCTGGGTGGCCTTCAGCAGTAAAGAATCTTCCTGTGGTGCAGGAGAGATGGGCTGGATTTCTGGGCTGGGAAGATTCCCTGAAGGAGGTATGGAAATCCACTCCAGTATTCTTGCCTGGAGAATCCCAGGGACAGAGGAGTTTGGCGGGGCTATAGTCCATAGGGTCGCAAAGAGTTGGACATAACTGAAGCGATTTCACCTCAGTCATGTCTGACTCTTTGTGACCCTATGGACTGTACCAGGCTCCTCTGTTCCTGGGATTCTCCAAGCAAGAATATTGGAGTAAGTTACCATGCACTCTTCCAGGGGATCTTTCCCACCCAAGGTTCAAACCCACACCTTTTTTGTCACCTAAATTGGCAGACACGTTCTTTACCACTAATTCCTTACCGCTAGTGCCATGTGGGAAACCTGGAGCTCACACACACATGCCATATAATTAATCGCTTCATTGTATTGGGCCCGTCAAAAATTGGTTCAGATTTTTCCATAGCATATTACAGAAAATCCCAAACAAAATTTGGCCAACCCAGTATAATGCTTTACAATATTCCTTGATTATTTTTATGTTAGTCTTCTCTCCCCAGGGAGAATGTAAACTTTTCTATGACTCTCATAGTTGTGAAGACGGTTAGTTACTTAAACTGGTATATTTCAACAAGTGTTCCATGTCCAGAAGGACCATTCATTTATGAATTCATTCAATAAATTGTACTGAACTCCTACAATGTGCCATGCATTGTTTTATGCAATAGAGATGTATCCATGACCAAGACAATGATAAAAAGTTAGAACATCACTGAACTTTTTAGTTAGGGGAATCTAAAAAATATATAGGGCTTCTTTGGTAGCTCAACTGCTAAAAATCCACCTGCAATGCAGGAGACTCCTGTTCAATTCCTTGGTCAGGAAGATCTGCTAGAGAAGGGACAGGCTACCCACTCCAGTATTCGTGGGCTTCCCTGTGGCTCAGACAGTAAAGAACCCACCTGTAATGCAGGTTGAATCTCTGGATTTGCCCTGGAGGGGGACATGGCAACCAACCCACTCCAGTATTCTTGCTTGGAAAATCCCCATGGAAAAAGGAGCATAGCAGACTATAGTCCATGGGGTGGTAAAGAATCGGACATGACTGAGTGACTAAGGACAGCACAGATAATAATACATAAACAAGTTAAAATACACTATGTCAGTTACTCATAAAGACTATGAAGAAAATCAAATGAGGAAGGACATTGGGATAACACCAGTTATTCTGAGGTACACAATACTGTAATTTTACCTATGGGCACGATATAGGATGGTGAATCTCTAGACGTTATTTACCCAGCACAAATGAAACTTTATACCCACTGAATAATAACTATTATTTGTCATGGCTAGATTTAGTTATTATTTCTTAGGGTAACTTTATCTAACTATACTGACTGGATTACGTCTGACTAGTATGCATATCCTTCACTTTCAATGTATATCTTTAACTCAGTTTTTACTTAATCACCGATAATTATTTCAGTTCAGTTTAGTTTAGTTGCTCAGTCATGTCTGATTCTTTGCGACCCCATAGACTGCAGCATGCCAGGTCTCCGTGTCCCTCACCAATTCCCGGAGTTTACTCAGACTCATGCCCATTGAGTCAGTGATGCCTTCCAATCATCTCATCGTGCCCTTCTCCTACTGCCTTCAATCTTTCCCAGCATCAGGGTCTTTTCCAGAGAGTGAGCCCTTTGCAGTAGGTGGCCAAAGTATTGGAGTTTCAGCTTCAGCATCAGTCCTCCCAATGAATATTCAAGACTGACTTCTTTAGGATGGACTGGTTGGATCTCCTTGCAGTCCAAAGGACTCTCAAGAGTCTTCTCCAACAACACAGTTCAAATGAATCAATTTTTGACACTCAGCTTTCTTTATAGTCCAACTCTCACATCCATACATGACTACTGGAAAAACCTTAGCTTTGACTATATGGACCTTTGTTGGCAAAGTAATGTCTCTGCTTTTTCATATGCTGTCTAGGTTGGTCATAACTATTTGTCCACGGAGCAAGTGTCTTTTAACTTCATGGCTGCAATCACCATCTGCAGTGATTTTGGACCCTCGCCCCCTTCAAATAAAATCTGCCACTGTTTCCATTGTTTCCCCATCAATTTGCCATGAAGTGATGGGACCAGATGCTATGATCTTACTTTTCTGAATGTTGAGTTTTAAGCCAGCTTTTTCACTCTCGTCTTTCACTTTTATCAAGAGGCTCTTTAGTTCTTTGCTTTCTGCCATAAGGGTGGTATCATCTGCATATCTGAGGTTATTGATATTTCTCCAAGCAATCTTGATTTCAGCTTGTGCTTTATCCACACCAGCATTTCTCATGATGTACTCTGCATGCAAGTTAAATAAGCAGGGTGACAATACACAGCCTTGATGTACTCCTTTTCCTGTTTGGAAACAGTCTGTTGTTCCATGTCCAATTCTAACTGTTGCTTTCTGACCTGCATGCAGACTTCTCAGGAGGCAGGTCAGCTGGTCTGGTATTCCCATTTCTTGAAGAATTTTCCACAGTTTGTGGTGATTCACACAGTCAAAAGCTTTGGCATAGTCAATAAAGCAGAAGAAGGTGTTTTTCTGGAACTCTCTTGCTTTTTCTATGATCCAGTGGATGTTGGCAATTTGATCCCTGGTTCCTATGCCTTTTCTAAATCCACCTTGAACATCTGCAAGTTCACAGTTCACACATTATTGAAGCCTGGCTTGGAGAATTTTGAGCAATACTTTACTAGCGAGTGAGATGAGTGCAATTGTGCAGTAGTTTGAGCATTCTTTGACATTGCCTTTCTCTGGGATTGGAATGGAAACTGACCTTTTCCAGTTCTGTGGTCATAGCTGAGTTTTCCAAATTTGCTGGCATATTGAGTGCAGCACTTTCAGAGAATCATCTTTTAGAATTTGAAATAACTCAACTTGAATTCCATCACCTCCACTAGGTTTTTTCATAATGATGCTTCCTAAGGCCCACTTGACCTCATATTCCAGGATATCTGGCTCTACGTTGGTTATCACACCACTGTTGTTATCTGGATCATGAAGATCTTTTTTGTGTAGTTCTTCTGTGTATTCTTATCACCTCTTCTTAATACCTTCTGCTTCTGTTAGGTCCATATCATTTCTGAACTTTATTGTGCCCATCTTTGCATGAAATATTCCCTTGGCATCTCTAATCTTCTTAAAGAGATCTCTAGTCTTTCCCATTCTATTGTTTTCCTCTATTTCTTTGCATTCATCACTGAGGAAGGCTTTCTTATTTCTCCTTGCTATTCTTTAGAACTCTGCTTTCAAATGGGTATATCTTTCCTTTTAATTATTTATTTAATGTCAAATGCATGTTCTAGAATGTAAGTTTCATGGAGGCAAGGATCTGTTTTGTTCACGCTTATTTCTTTAGCCCCAATAATAATACCTTAAGTTAACAAAGCTATACATACATACAACACACAAAGTTTAACCATCTAGCTTAATGGCAGAGGAGTCCTGCTTTATACCCTCATAATGCCTAGACATAACCTTTTTGACTGATTCTTGCTTTATTCTAATAAAATGGAGGGCCATATTCACTTGGAAGAAAACAAGGATTTAATGAACATATGAGAACACAGGAGACTCCCAAAAACATTAAGAAGAAAACATCATCAACACGAAAATTAACAAAATCACCAGATATAATGTTTGGCCAAAATTATAACAAATACTACTGAGCACTTATTATTCACCAGATATTGCTCTAAATATTGAGATACATCAGTGACTAAAACAGAGTAATATCCCTCCTGTCACATAATGCAGTTTATATTTGGAGCAAGAGAGGGGGACAAAAACTATAAAAACTAAGTAAATTATATGTATTGAGAAGATGGTCACTGCTATGGGAGAAAAACAAGCAAAGACAGGGAGATTGGATGTTCCAAAACCAAAAAGCGTGAATGGGTAGGCCTTGTTGAGCGGGTGATATCTGAAACATGTTGGAAAAAGTTTTACTCAAAGAATGAGGAAAATGTACAATGTAAAGTCACTAATGGTACCCCACTCCAGTACTCCTGCCTGGAAAATAGCACGGACAGAGGAGCCTGGTAGGCTGCAGTCCATGGGGTCGGTTGCTGAGAGTCGGATATGACTGGGCGACTTCACTTTCACTTTCATGCACTGGAGAAGGAAATGGCAACCCACTCCAGTGTTCTTGCCTGGAGAATCCCAGGGACGGGGGAGCCTGGTGGGCTGCTGTCCTTGGGGTCGCACAGAGTTGGACACGAATAAAGCGACCTAGCAGCAGCAGCAAAGTCACTAAAATAGTCTCACAGAAGTTAAATCACATATCTGAATGCAAGGGAAAATAAGGCCTGAGTGAGTCAGGGGCATTAGTAAGAGGAGGGGAGGGAAGTTTTCTGTCTTCAGTTTTATAATTTAGGATTTAGTTTTTCAACAAACATTAAGTTAGAGTTGTAACATAAACAAGGAAAAGGTGTTATATCATTTTCTAAGAGAAAACATATAAAGCATATTTTCAGTTAAAAATTCAAGTTATTTAGAGATGAACTGAAAATCTTACCATTTTTACTGATGTCGAGTTCTTTAAGGTTTACTAAACTAGCGATAGTGGTTGGCAGATTTGAAAGGTCATTGTCAGGAATACTTAGCTTTTTTAGAGCTTGACAGTTGAACAATTGCTGTGAAAAGAAAATAATAATTAATGAGATCTTAATTTGGTTAAATCCATTTATATATAAGTTCAGAAGCAACATTCAATTCACCATCTTTACCAATGTGGTAATAAAAGGCCACTGCAAAAGTCTCACTTTCTTCCACACCCTTCCACAGAATACCCGGATTCTTTTCAGGATTTTTCACATTCCACCCCCACATTAGTCCCTCCCTATTCTCTGCTACCCAGATTCACCACCCAAGGTATCCAACATTTCTCCCTTCAGTTTAACATTAATGTTTAATTTGCCAGTGAACCAATAGATATTTTTTTCTTTGAAATAATTTCTCAAGTAGCCACTTTCTTTTTATTCCCTCAGGTACCAGGAGTACCTCAATTCTCTTTCACCACAACCACAAATTACTTCCATTTAATCACGTCAAACAGCTGTTTATCAGACATGCAAGAAATGCAATACAGTTGAATATATGCACTCACATTTCTTTTGTGTACCCCCACACTGCTTCATAAATATCTACAAATGAAACATTTAATCTCTGATATTTAATGAAAAATGACCACTAGTTGTTGGTTCATTTCTGTCCACTAATCCAAAAGTACTAGATGGGGACGAGTCAAGTGGTAATGCAATGGTTCTCAAATCCAGCATGGTTTTAATCACTGATGGGTGGAGGTGCTTGTTAAAATGTGGGTCCTTGGGTTTTGCCCAATGAAATACTGATATGATGGGTCTGGGATGAAGATAAAAATAGTCGTTTTTAATAAGATAGTTCCAAGTTAGTCACCTGTTAGTTAGTTCTCAAGTTTCAAGTCAGTTGCTCAGTCATGTCTGAATCTGCAACCCCATGGACTGTAACCTGCCAGGGATTTCCCAGGCAAGAATACTGGAATGGGTAGCCAGTTGCTTCTCCAGGGGATCTTCCTTACCCAGGGACTGAACCTGAGTCTCCTGCATTGCAGGTAAATTTTTATCATACTGAGCCACCAGGGAACCCCAAGAAATAACAGTGATCTGGTTATTTTTTATGTAGGTGTTTCCAGTATCTTGTTTCTGGAAATAATGCAGTTAGATTTTTTTTTTCACTATGTCCATCTCACCTTAACTACTCAAGATTTGAACAGCTGGGACTGAAATTTCTTATTCATTTCTGAAAGAATTATCTTAATGAGATCTTTTCTGTTTAACATTTCTAATTCTGTTTTGCTGAATTTCCACAGATGAAGTCTCTGGTATCCATGACTATGCAACTGGCAAACAGTACATTTAACTATTGCTTGTTCTCGTACATAATTCATAATTTATATAGTACATGGTTATTATTTCTTAACTCAGTTTTTTTTACAAAATATATTGTGTTAGTTGTTATTTAGGATAAATATGTTCGTCATTTTGGCTCCTTACAAAGCTCATTTGCAATATCTCATGTAGTGCTAGAATTTCAATATTCTCTGTAGAAATGTTGCTACTTACTTTTATAAAATCTAAAAAGAGAACTTTGATGGACAGTTTCCACTAACTACTAATTTTCCCTTAATATATAGGGAAAAAAAAATCTACACTCATGGCCAAAGTTAACTTAAATTTTTGTCCAGGGTCTATCATTCTATTAAGACCATTGCACTACATGCAATGTGGTTAGTTATAGCTGCAGATATATATAGTTTTAAATCAACCCTGTCAATCTTGGTTGATACTGGTAAATGGTATCAGTTACTCCTTAGTATAACCATTTTATGCAAAATTCAGATAAATTATTTTCAAAACATTCTTTTTTTTTCAATCTGTAAATTCAAGTCTTATTTTCTCAACTAAATTCTCAGCTTATCTCAAGAATTAATAGAGGATGCATTCTTCTTCAATTTTATTTATTTATTTTTTGATTGAAATTTTATTAAGTTTATAGATTAATTTGGGAAAAATCAACAATGTTATGATATTGAAGTTTTCCACTTGTAAAGATGATAAACGAGGGTTATTTTCAGTGGTTTGCATCAGAAAGTCTGTATAAATGTTAAAACATTAAAATACTTCTCTATGGATTAGTAAATAGACAAGGCCCCTCGCTCATATTTTTTATTGCTTCCAATACATTTTGATAATCCATGAAGGTCATCTTTTGTTAGAGTCATTCCTTTATACCTAATATTTTTGTTGCTATTGTAGGTATATCTATTTTAAAAATGTTTTATAAGTGTTGTTGGTTTATAAGATTGTAATTTTTTAAAAAATTTTATTTTTACTTTATTCTACTTTACAATACTGTATTGGTTTTTCCATACATTGACATGAATCAGCCATAGGTGTTGAAGCCACATGAGGAAGAAAAGGTTTGGGAATTTCTGAACACACTATTACACTAAGAGATCCAAGATAGTTATGGTACAGTGGTTAAGAGCATGGCATTGGAATCAGACTGATGTGGATTCAATCCCCACTTATCTACTTACTAGATGTATGATTCTGGGAAAGTTACCTGATATCTCTGAACTCTGTCAATTTCCTCATCTGTAAAATGAGGTTAACATTACTTTACTTGAAGGATTGCTGAGAGAATTAAATGAGTTACTTTGTGTGTGTGTGCATGCGTGCATGCTAAGTCACTTCAGTCATGCCCAACTCTTTGAGACCCTTTGGACTCTAGCATGCCAGGCTCTTCTGTCCATGAGATTCTCCAGGCAAGAATACTGGAGTTGGTTGCAATGCCCTCCTCCAGGTGACCTTCCTTATCCAGGGATTAAATGTGCTTCTCTTGCGTCTCCTGCACTGGCAGGCAGGTTCTTTACCTCTAATGCCTGTCATCAATTTTAAGTCTTGCACTTTTTCATATATTAACATCTTTGATATTTGGGATTCATCTCCCAATCTAGACTGTTATATTTCTAAAGCAGTTTTTTTTTTCCTTTCATGGTACTATAATAATGGTAATGCTATATCTTATAATCAGTAACTTTGGATTTGATAAAATGAATTACTTGTAAAAATGTAAAACTACATTTGGCACATAGTAAGAACTTGATAACTGTTAGTCTTTACTAATATTTACATGTTAATACAGAAATATATATATATACTTGCATAATAATCTATTCCTTACTTTCCTAGATGATGAGGTCTCTGAAGGCAGGAGTAACATCTGATTCATCTTGGTGTCAATTTATTTCACCTTTGTATATAACAAAGTGACTGACATAGTGCCCTACACATAACTGTATGTTGAATAAATATATTTGAAAGTATACTTAGATAAATAAAGTGAAAATGAGGAAAGCGCTAAGTTCCAGCTTAAGTGGAACTTCACTGGTTTGGAAGTTTCAGATAGATTAACAATCTCAATGGAATCTAAATTTAATAAACAAAGCAGTGAACTCTTGAATATGAGTCATGATGTCTATAAGCTGGCAAAAATGAAGGCATCTTAAAGATTCTTTAAATATTCAAACTTTGAATGAAAATGAGGTAAGGAATTATCATAAATACTTCAATATAGTATAAAACAGCAACTAAAATTAATACTTAATTAAAATAAAACTCTTAATGATTATGGTTATTCTGCCTTTAACTTGGAGAAGGCAATGGAACCCCACTCCAGTACTCTTGCCTGGAAAATCCCATGGATGGAGGAGCCTGGTAGGCTGCAGTCCATGGGGTCGTGAAGAGTCGGACATGACTGAATGGCTTCACTTTCACTTTTCACTTTCATATACTGGAGAAGGAAATGGCAACCCACTCCAGTGTTCTTGCCTGGAGAATCCCAAGGACGGCGGAGCCTGGTGGGCTTCCGTCTATGGGGTCGCACAGAGTCGGACAGGACTGAAGCGACTTACCAGCAGCAGCAGCAGCAGCCTTTAACTTACTAATGATATTTCCCATTTCAAAAAATTGTTTTGAGTCTTAAAATATTTGAGTACTAAAGTGTTCTTTTTCTTGGACTGAAGGAAGCAATTTAACTTTGACAGAAACTGGTTTGAGAAGACTATGCAATTTAAATTACTGACTCCAAACAGGAATTGTTAGGTGTTTGTAAGGGAGCTGATACCAAAGAGAAAGGCCTAACTGTTGAAAATAAAACATATTTGGGACCAAAAATGCACATTCTAAAAAGTGTTATTCATTAATTTATGGAAAACCACTCATTGATATCTGCCACAAAACTGAACAATATGCTAAGTGCAAGGTACATAAAATGAATAAGACACAGCAGTTGAACTCAGTAGACCAGCTTACAGTGTAATATTTAGATATTAAATACCATGTGAAAAGACTATGCTAAGGTAAATATCAGATGTAATGAAAACACACTGGTAGAAGTCTGCTCGAATTTACATTGACGATGGTGATGAGGTTGACTCATGAAAGTATATCTGGAAGAGGTAATTAAAAAATGTGTATCACCTAAGAGTCAGCACAAGATAACCAGATAAAGGCTAAACAAGGAGAATGTATTTGTAGTATCTAAAGATACTCCAAATTCAGACTGTGTAACTCAAACTAGTTTCAAATATATGCTTGACATCATGAGGATGTTAGGATTGTGGAGGGAATTCTCTATGTCTACAACATCCATATGCCTTTAAAATATGTTTATTGAACACCTAATATGTGCTATGGTCTATTTCAACACTGAGGATAAGGACATGAGATTCCCATCAATTCCTATTTTCAGAATGGTAGGCTAAATATTCAGAGGAAAACTTTTTAGTGCAATGAATTACACACACACACACACACACACACACACACTCCTTTAATACATAGCTGAGCCCTGGCTGAAAAATACTGGAATTTCTCAAATTCCAGAATAACAAGAAAATGTTACTACACAGAGTTGAGTGAGTCTGTATTTAGCTTCTGCTCTGTGGTATCTGTTGGTCTCTGGTGGCTGAAGACTAAGGGCTTTTTGGGGTGGGGGGAGGGTTCAGTGGAAGTTAGAAGACTGCTTGGGGTCTGAACAGAGAGGTTGGAGACTGGCTGAGAGACCACTCTATACACAGTTGGGTTCTCCCAAGGGCAATACTTCAGCAGTAAAGGAAGAAAAAATCTGGGTTCTGCAAAAAGAGTCCGTGGTGAATATGTGACTTTCTCAGTCTTGAGTGAGGTGAGAAAGAAGAGAGGGAAAAGGAGAAGAGGGAGGGAAGGAAGGATGGCAAGAAGGGGAAAGAGAGAGGAAGAAAGGGAGGAAAGGAAGAAGAGAATGAATAAAAAGATAAGCAGAAAAAGAATAAAACAAAACCAAAATGTCTACTTGTGGGATTAAAACATCAGTGTAGGTCAAAAATAGAAAAAAGTATGGTACTGGCATAAAAATAGATATGCAGACGAATGGAACAGAACTGAGAGGCCAGAAATGAACTCATTCATGTATGGTCAATTAATATTTGACCATAAAGAGCCAAAAGATGCAATGTGGAAAGGATAGGCTCTTCATTAAATTGTTGGGAAAACCGGATAACTACAAGTGGAAGTATGAAATTGTACTCCTCTCTTATGTCAATCACAGAAATAACTCAAAATGAATAACTGCCTTAAATATAAGACCTGAAACTGTAGAATTTCTAGAAGAAAAGATAGGAGGAAAGCTCCTTGACATTGGTATTGGCAAAGATTTTTTGTGTATGGCACTGAAAGCACAGGCAACGAAAGCATAAATAAGCAAGTAGGACGACATGAAACCAAAGTGTGTACAGAGCCAAAGAAGTGATCAGCAGAAATGAAACATGCAGAATGGGAGAAAATACCTGCAAATCTTTATCTGAAAAGGGGTTAATATGTAAAATATACATGAAACTCATACAACTCAATACTAAATTATCTAATTAAAAATTAGCAAAATATTTGAATATATACTTTTCCAAAGAAAACATACAGATGGCCAACAGGTACATGAAAAGAAGCTTGTCATTACCGGTCATCAGGGAAATGCAAATTAAAACCACAATGAGATAAGAACTCACACTTGGGTATCATTAAAAAGACAAGATACCACAAGTGATAGCAAAGAAGTAGAGAAAAGGGAAACTGTGTACCTTGTTGGTGGGAATGTAAATTGGCAGAGTTATGAAAACCAGCATGGAGCAGCCTCAAGATATTAAAAACAGAACTACCATATGATACAGTAATCCCATTTCTGGGTATATATACAAAGAAAATAAAAATGCTATCTTGAAGATGTGTTTGCACCTCCATGTTCCCTGTAGACCAGACATAGAAAAACCTATGTTATAAGCAGATAAATGGATAAAGATATGAGATCTATACACACACACACATATACAATATGTGCTACAGAATGCATGATTGGTTGAATCCTCACATATGGAACCATGGATCTGGAGAACCAACTATGGAACTTGACATCCACAGATTTTGGTATCTGTGGCAAGTCTGAAACCAATCCCACATAGATACCAAGGGAGGACAATATACAGATTTACAATTGTGTGGGGGTCTGTGCCCATAATCTCTATGTTGTTCAAGAGTCAACTGTTTACACAATGGAATATTATTCATCCATACAAAGATAAAGTCCCATCTTTTGTGACAAAACGGATGGAACTTGAAGGCATTACGCAAAGTGAAATAAATCAGGCAGAGAAAAAATAAATATTTTCTGTATGATTTCACTTGTATGTGGGATCTAAAAAAGTTGAACTCATAGAAATAGAAGAATGGTGGGAGAATGGGAAGATGTTGTTTAATGGGTGCAAATACTATTTTGGATGAAAATGAAAGAGTTAAATAAGCATGCAGCTTAAAAAGACAGAAAATATTAACAGAATATAGTACCACTATCAGTTCAGTCACTCAGTCATGTCCAACTCAGTAGGAACAATAAAGAAACAAGTCCCTCACAACCCACAGTGGTCTATGAAGCAGGAAACAAGCGCCAGACTGGAGCTCTTTAAACAGAGGAAACACATCATTTCCAGGTCATTGCATGTATCTTATAATGGTCTTTATCTTTTTAATTTATTTTTATACTGTGAAATCTATATACACAGGAATGTATGTAATACATATTTTTAAAATTATGATGATAAAACAAAGAGCCATATTCCTCAAGTTTAAGAAAGCTACTTTATTCTCCTCCAAACCATGTCCCTTATCATCTAACCTGATCCACCAAAAGTAACCAATTTCTCATTCTCTCTCATTTTACCACAGGTCTAGTAATCCAAAACATAGATAGTGTTAAGATTTGTCTGTTAATCTTTATACTAGTAATCCTAAATTTATATACTACTGAGATTTGTTTGTTAATCTTTATGTAAATGAAATAATGGGGGTATACTTTCTTCTGCAGCTTGATCTTTTCATTCAATACTGTGTTTTAACATTATTCCATGTTAATGTATATAATTCACTCATTCATCTTTACTACTTTATGCTTCATATAACACAATCTTCTCATATATTCTACTGTTCACAGACTTTTGAGTTATTTCCAATTTTTGAACAATGTTGCTAGTGTGTATATATATCTCCTAGTGCACTTAAACAAATGTTTCTCTGAGGCAGGTAGGCATACATTCACATTTACTAATAATAGAATTTTGTTTTTCCAGTGTGGCTGTAACAATTTAAAGTCCTATTAACATGGATAAGAATTCTCATTTCCTCACATTATTTCCAAAATTTGACATTTTCAGACTATTTTTTCCAATATGTGGTATGTAAAATGGTAACACATTTTATCTATTACTAAAAAAACTGAACACTGTTTCGTGTTTTATTCATTTAAAAGAGTTCATCATATATTCTGAATATGAATATGGCTCATTATTCCATTCTTTTTATGGTAGTTTTTGATAAAAAGACATTTACAATAGTCAAATTTATGTCTCAGTTTTAGTGTGTGCAGATGGTCTCCTATTTTTTCCCTCCTAAAAGTTTTAATGCTTTGATTTGACTCATTTGGGATTTATTTTTGAGAATGAAGTGAAGCAAGGATCCATTCTTTTCTCTTTACAGATGACCAGTTGTTCCATTTTAAAAATAGGGCATTATTTTTTCCACTGATTTGCAAAACAAATTCCATTAAATTTCCAACAGAGCTTCAGATTTTCTATCTGTAGTCCACTGGTCTATTTGTCTCTCTCATTCTAGCTTGGTAATTGGAACTCTATGACTTGGACTTGTGCTTATGGTAGAGAAGAAGGGGGAAAGGATAGAGGAAATTTCTAGAGAAGAAAGAAACAGTCCATCCAAGCTTTGAAAGAGAAGAGGTTCTGTGAGCAGAAGGCAGGGTGGGGGAAGTGGGGGTAGATTGGGAAGAGCAGGGCAGTTCAGGAAGCTGTAATAGGAGGAAAAGCCCTGAGGTATGTTAGGAATGGCAAAAATTAACAGTGACCCTTTTCTAAGCTTTGTGGAGGTGGATAGGAAATGCAGATTTTAATCAGAAGGTGAAATGCTCCACAGTGACCTACATGGAAAGAAAATTCAAAAAGAGGGACTATAATAGTATGCATGTATATATATGTATGTATATATATGTATACATATGACTGGTTCACTTTTCTATACAGCAGAAAATAACACAACATTGTAAAGTAGTTCAGTTCAGTTCAGTTGCTCAGTCATATCTGACTCTTTGCGACCTTATGGACTGCAGTGCCCTAGGCTTCCCTGTCCATCACGAACTCCTGGAGCTATACTCCAATAAAAATTAAAAATAAAAGCAGTCAGGGCTTTATCCCACAGAAGTTGTTCAGATGATGATTTTTAGTCATTTTTGAGTCAACCTTACTGATACTCTCTCTAGAAACACACACGCACACACATACATCCACACAAACACACATTTGCAGCCAATTTCAAGAAGCCTGCAAATCACTGGAAGCCCATGCATGGCTTTATGGACCAGGTTAAGGACCTATCACAGATAGGTCATGGCATGCTAAAGTAATTAACCTCCAATTAAAATAAATAAATTTAAAAAAGCAAATGTGAGCAAGCCCATCTCTTGCCTGTACTGTATTCGGTGGCTCTCTCCTCTCTTTGGGACAGCCCAAGTTTCTCGATAGCGCTTTCATTGCCCTTTACCTCTCAAGTCTCATCTTGTCATTCCCCTGTCCCTTGTTTCTTTCTCACACCTTCCCTCCTGCCATCCTGTGGGACCACATCCTCAGCTACACTGAGCAGCGTCATATTCTGTGTCCATCTGCTCTCCTTTACTTTTGTAAACGCCAGGTCTCTAGCTGATGCTTTCTTCCACCCCACCCTCCTCCACCTCCCTCAACCCTCTTCTTCAAACTCAGGGCCTCTCACCTTTCTGGTTACAGCTTAAGACTGGTTAACATGCTCTATTTGTGGATACTTTCACAACATTCTGTATTAATCTCTACTGAAGCCTGGATGCCCCTGTTTTGGGATTACTAGATCGTAAGCTTCTTTGGTTTCTGCAGCATCTGCAGTGTATAATGCAATGCCTGACACATAGTATTTTCTCGGTAAATAGTTGTTCTTTCATGAAAATTCTGAGGCATGGGGTGGGTGGCAAATTATAAGATAGTGCCATTTCTTGAGTGCTTATTATACAGGTGCAAGGCGCTAATCTAGATTTTAAAGTATATGAGTCTCCTTCTTGCAACAACATTGTGAGGAAGGTGTTATTATCCCTGCTTTGTAGATGAGAAAATTTAGGAGGTTAACTTTACAAGGTCATATATAGAGAAAGTGCCAGAACCAGCATTCAAATTCAGTTTTGTCTGGCACAAAGCTATTTCTACTGCAGCATATTGTTCCCTCTGTACCATCAGATCTATGCAAGGGAAAGACAATAGTGATAATTGACAGCTGGTGGCTGTCTGGGAGGGGAAAGTGAATGAAAGAGGGGGAATCTCCAGCCCATCAGAATGATCCTACAGAGGTTAGGGAAGAAGACTTGGATTCAGTGACTATCTTTGAACAGCAAGGACCTGAATTCGAGTAAATCTGAGTACATGTTATAGTGCTTTGTGTACCCTGAACTGCTATATAAAGTAACACACTATAATTTGGATTAACATTTTATTATCATCCTTATGCTCAGGCTTGGAAAATTAAGGACACAGTGATAACATCATGGATATGAATGGTTAGATCTCAAAATGTAATTCCTTAGAAAGAATAAGGTGTTTTCTTTTTTTCTACTACAGATGTTAAAAGTATGAGTTGCCTGTGAATTGTAAAAAGATAAACCCTTTCCCTGAGAAGTTTGATGTAAGGTCATTGTTGTACAACAAGAGTGTTATTAATGCCCTATATTGGCACAAGTGGATTCCATCAGGGAAAAGAGGCGATTGTCTAACGAGTTGGTGTTACTGAATGGCTAGTTTCTTAGAAGTTCTCGCTTTGAATCCCCTTGAAAGTGTTCAGCCTGGAACACTTGGAGTTTGGAAATGAAAGCTGTTTCAAATAAATAATTATTTTGTGCATATTATAATAAAATGCTTTTAAAATTATATAGTTTAATAGGTATTAATAATTATCTTTAGTTAGAAAAAAAGCCAATTCAAAAATAATAGAATAAAAATAATTCTAATGTAGGCACTTGGTGAAATTGTAGGTTTCCAATTATGACATTCATTCTCTTCTTTCTTTACTTTCTCCCTCCCTCCTCTTTCCTTCCTTCTCTCCTTCCTTTTTATCCTTCCCAATTCCCTTCCTTCCAAACTGCTTATATTCAATGAGCATCTCTTGAACATCTGTGTGTGTGTGTTAGTCATTCAGCTGTGTCCAACTCTTTGCGACCCCATGAACTATGGCTCTCCAGGCTCCTCTGTCCACGGAATTCTCTGGGAAATAATACTGGAGTGGGTAGCTATGCCCTCCTCCAAGGGATCTTCCTACCCAGGGATAAAACCCTGATCTCCTGCATTCAGTCAGATTCTTTACCATCTGAGCCACCAGGGAAGCCCTCTTGAACATCAACTCAGTGACAAACACAATGTCAAAACCCAAAGAGGAATAACCAAGTATCCCTTTCCTCAAGTACACAGTCAGCTGTGCGTGTGAAAGTTGTTCAGTCATGTCTGACTCTTTGCAACCCCATTGACTGTAGCTCACTAGGATCCTCTGTCTATGGGATTCTCCAGATAAAATATTGGAGTGGGTAGCCATTCCCTTCTCCAGGGGATCTTCCTGACCCAGGGATCAAAATGGGTCTCTGCCTTGCGGGCAAATTCTTAACCATCTGAGCCACCAGGGAAGCCCATACAGTCAACTAGTGGTTATAAATGCACACGCAACACAAAAATACAATGTAGTACAACTAGATGGGGCTTCTCTGGTGGCTCGGCCAGTAAAGAACCTGGCTGACAATGTAGGAACACAGTAGATGCTGGCTCTGTCACTGGGTCAGGAAGATTCCCTGAGAAGGAAATGGCAATCTGCTCCAGTGTTCTTGCCTGGGAAATCCCACGGACAGAGGAGCCTGGTGGGCTTAAGTTCAAAGTGTTGCAAAGAGTCAGACAAGGCTGAGAGACTAAACCACCCCAAAACAGATAAATACTACAACAGAAAAGGGCCTTGCAAAGCACATTTTATTCCAAGAGAAACATTCCTGGACTTTGCCCTTGTTCTAGAAAATATGGGATGCTTGGATTTGTGCGCCTTTAAAATGATTCTACACTAATCCCTCACATTATAATCTACCCCTTACATGTTCATAAGCAGGGAGGGACTAACTCAGATTTTTGTTTTTGAGAAACTGGCACCTCTGACCAGAGAAGCAGGCAGAAGGACAATGAGAAAATATCTAGGTGAAAAATAATGAGAGTTTTAGTCAAGGCACTATCAGGAAGAGTTAGGAGGGAGACACGCTGGGTAGAGTCTCCCATAAAGACTTGGTGCTAGTAACATGGGCAGTCAAAGAAGTGGGGATTTTATGATTTAACAACACTTTAAGGTCTCCAGCAGCAATGGAGCTGTGGGCTGGTGTGAGAGGTATGGAGATAGTAAATGCTGGTAGTATCAAATAAAATTGAGGCTGTAGGGGGAGGGGAAAACTTATAATCCCTTCCAGTACATTTTAGCAATATTGGATGTATTGTACAGAAGCACTCTTTTGTTAGATGGCAACTGCAATAAATAGTCATTTTATCCTCAGGTCAATTCAGTCACTCAGTTGTGTCCAACTCTTTGTGACCCGATAGACTGCAGCATGCCAGGCTTCCCTGCCCATCACCAACTCCTGGAGCTTACTCAGACTCATGTTCATTGACTGGGTAATACCAGACAACCATCTCATTCTCTGTCTTTCCCTTCTTCTCCCGCCTTCAATTTTCCCCAGAATCAGGGTCTTTTCCAGTGAGTCAGTTCTTTGCATCAGGTGGCCAAAGTTTTGGAGTTTCAGCTTCAGCATCAGTCCTTCCAATGAATATTCAGGACTGACTTCCTTTAGGATGGACTGGTTGGATCTCCTTGCAGTCCAAGGGACCCGCAAGAGTCTTCTCCAACACCACAGTTCAAAAGCATCAATTGTTCAGCACTCAGCTTTCTTTATAGTCCAACTCTCACATCCATACATAACTACTGGAAAAACCATAGCTTTGACTAGGTGGGCCTTTGTTGGCAAAGTAATGTCTTTGCTTTTTCATATGCTGTCGAGTCACCAGCTGCAGTGATTTTGGAGCCCCCCTAAAATAAAATCTACCACTGTTTCCATTGTTTCTCCATCTATTTGCCATGAAGTGATTGGACCAGATGCCATGATCTTCGTTTTCTGAATGTTGAGTTTTAAGCCAGCTTTTTCACTCTCCTCTTTCACATTCATCGAGAGGCTCTTTAGTTTTTCTTCACTTTCTGCCATAAGGGTGGTATTATCTGCATTTCTGAAGTTACAGATATTTCTCCTGGCAGTCTTGATTCCAGCTTGTGCTTCATCCAGCCTGGCATTTCACTTGATGTACTCTGCATTTAATTTAAATAAGCAGGGTGACAATATACAGCCTTGACATACTCCTTTATTATTGTGGCTGTCTTTAAAATACAGATATTCTCAGCAACAAGGTGTCCAAATGTTGAATCACTTCTCCCTTTGGGACAACAAGTTTATTTTAGCTTCTGTCATTGTCTTAGAAGGAAGAGAATCTATCTTTTTACTGGAATAAGAGCTGTCTGTTTAAATATATAAAATACAGAAGGTTGCTATGACCATTCTACATGATAAAAAACTTCATTAAGATTTTTTAAATGAAATTAATTTTCCTGAATACAATTTGAGAAGTCTGAGCCAGTGGGTTGAAGCAGTTAAGTGGAAGCATACCAGGCCCTTCACATTATTCAGGAGGTACTGAGTTCCCCTCAGCCCTCCTCCTGCTCTTTGTGCTCCTGCCCACGTGGCCTCAGCATCCCCCTCTCCTCCAATAACTTGTTTGAAGGGGAATTAGAGAGGCTACAGAGAGGAGGCAAAACCAAAACATTCTGAACAGTCAGTAGTGAAAATATAAACAGTAAATCTCAATTAGTACCTAAAAAGAGTCAAAGGGACCAAAAAATGTGATACTGACATGTTTGTGCTGTGTGTATGTTCATTTGGAAAGTGCTGTAAATAAAATAAATGTTGCTGTTACTATATTATTAAAAAAAAACATTTTTGAAACCCCCCAAAAAAAAAATAAATGAACATATATATTCATGATTACTTTACTTGATGGTAGCAAGTTAACAGCACAAAGAAACAAATAGGAAAAATGAAAAGTTGAATATATACAGCACCACTTTAAATGTTCTTAATTTTGACCTAGCTTAAATGTTGTTAGGCATTTGGGGCAAATCCCCATATCTCTACATTACTTAAGACAAGTGGTATGTGTGTGTGTGTGGGTGTGTGGGTGGGGGCGGTATGTGGGTGTGTGCATGAATTTTCTTTTGTTGCTTTTAAAATAACTTGTTTTGTTGTTTATTCCTGTTTGACTCTTTTGAGACTCCATGAACTATAGCCTGCCAGGCTTCTCTGTCCATGGGATTTTCCAGGCAAGTATACTGGAGTTGTGATCGTGAAGAAAGCTGAGCACCAAAGAATTGATACTTTTAAACTGTGGTGTTGGAGAAGACTCCTGAGAGTCTCTTGGACTGCAAAGAGATCCAGCCAGTCCATTCTGAAGGAGATCAGCCCTGGGATTTTTTGGAGAGAATGATGCTAAAGCTGAAACTCCAATATCCTGGCCACCTCATGGGAAGTGTTGACTCACTGGAAAAGACCCTGATGCTGGGAGGGATTGGGGACAGGAAGAAAAGGGGATGACAGAAGATGAGATGGCTGGATGGCATCACCAACTCGATGGACATTGAGTTGATGATGGACAGGGAGGCCTGGTGTGCTGCGATTCATGGGGTCACAAAAAGTTGGACACGACTGAGCGACTGAACTGAACTGAACTGATACTAGAGTTTGTTGCCATTTCTTTCTCCAGAGGGTTTTCTCCACCCAGAGAATGAACCCACATATCCTGCATTGCAGGTGGATTCTTTACCTGTGAGCCATTGGGAAAACAACTATCGGTTGTTAAAATAAATTTGGTCAATTAGCATTTATAAAACTATTGGCTTTATCTCTAGAGATTAATCAATATGATATGTGAACAACTGGGTTGAATGACATTAATTTTGACTTTCATATTAGTATAAGTTTGTATATATGTATATGTAACATACATATTAATATAAGCTAGTTTACATATTAAGGTTAATTTTTTGACTATCAATGCCTTAAGCAGTTCTAGGTACTAAAAACCCAGTCTGTACTGACTAGCTCTGCCTAGGTCAGTAAACCTGAGTGAAGGTGGCTTATAGTATAGCTGGAGTCTCTGTTTCACTTATAGTCATAATGGAAAGATTATACATTTTGGAGGCAAACAGACATAGATTTGAATTCTGATTTTATGAGTAAAAAGTCATATGCTATTGAGCAAAATTTATACATCTAAGGCTCAGTTTATCACTTAAAAAACCCAACTAAATTGTATCCTAACCTTATGTTTAACAATGCATTTCTGGCAAGCAGACTGCCTTAACCCTGCAGAAGAGCAGGATTAGTTGTCTATTTTGGTTTTATATAATCTTGCAGACACATTTCTACAATCCACTTTTGCAAAATCATAATTATATATATATCAAATATTCACTGAGATCCTAACTTTGAACCAAACATTGATTAAATAAACATAGTCTCATAATTTAGTGTATATCTTCTTGAATCCTATTTCCTCAGAATAGAGTAGGCATTCAGTAAATATGTACTGAATGAATAAGTACAAGTTTGGGTAAATGTAATTGTAGAATTGTACAGATAGTAAATAGATAGATACACAGGAGACTTAAATAACAATTTCAGCAAGTGAAGAATCAAGATTGTAGGAGAAGGTGACAACTGAATTCTGAAGTAGCATGTGAAGAAGAAGAAATAGGATGAGTTGAATGGCAAGAAAGAGTTTTGTGTGTCAGGAACACTTCCTTTCAGAGCGAAAGTAAGAGATTGGAGAGGTAAGCTGTAGCCAGATCATGGGAGGACTCCTATTAGCACTGTATGTTTGGTTGCATAATTTTCCTCTGTAAGTTACAGAGAAAACAGGAAACAGACTTAACCTTGAGGCAGCCTGGTCATTTTTACATTTGCATCTACCACTGTCGGCTATGTGAAAAATACATTGGGAAAAAATGAAAATCAGGTTTAAGATATATCAATTAAGGAGACTGCATCATTAATCCATTGAGAGATCATGAGGGCCTGACAAAGGCTCTGTTGATAGAGTGAAGAAATCAAATTTAAGAAATATTTAGGTGGCGAAATTGGTAGGTCTTGGCCATTGATGTGATGCAGAAGGTGAATAAGTAGGAAGAGTAAAGGATGACAGCATCCTGGCATTGAGGATGAATGGACAGTAAGCAACTAAGAAAGAGAATTTAGACAAGAGACAGGTTTCGGGGGGGGGGGATCAGACTTGCTGAGTGTGAATATTCAGGTAAGCCCAAAAAGCACATATAAATCTGAGGATGGAGGGACAGGGCTTAGCTGGCACATGAGATTTGTGAGTCTTCAGTGCAGTGGCTGAAAACTTGAGGATGGATGAATGTGATAAACTGGAGAACATGGGATGATCCAGAAGCTCCTTCCTCCTCTCCCCTAAAGCTGTTATTGTAAAAGTCACAAATGAAACTTTAAAGCCCTGATTAATGCAGTATCTGGTTTTTGCCTTACTTCGCCTTCCTACTCCATTTGACTATGTCATCACTCCCTCCCTAGAAGCTTTCTCTCCCTCAGTTTCTGTGACTATTCTTCTAAACCGAGTTCCAACTGTCAGCATGCACGCCGCCCCCCACACCCTGCCGCACTGCTCCTGGCCCCACTCCAGCTCTCCTGAGAGACAGTTTCTCTGCAGGTGGGTGGCAGTGTTTCACTGGCAATGAAGAGGCAGCCATCATTAATGGTAATGAGTAAATGCATGTGGTGAACGGATATTACAAGCTTTTTGTGTAGTCAGTTCTTAATTATTTAGAAAAAGAAAGAGAACCTTTATTCATATTAAAGGACACTGACAAAAAGAAGAGACAATTGAAAGCCAGGGGAGTTATATTCAGCACAATCCTTTTACCACCTCAAAAAAGAGAACAAACCTTTATCATCCAATCATCCACTTAAAATTTAAAGAAAATAGAAAACTTAACTCTCTGGGAAATCATTTAGCACAGATATGCATATACACATGCCAAAATGAAAACTCAACAAGAAGGCTACACTGTTACCAGTAAATCAAGAAGTCACAAAAAAGGTTAAAAAGAGAGAGACAGACAGACACAGAGAGAGAGACTATTGGTATTTTCTATAATCTCTGGTCAGGATTCAACTATTTATTGCTGTCTTGGGTTCATTTCAGAAACTGCAAATTATCTCTGAATAGAAAGAATAAATATCTCTAGGATTTTGTTAAAAATTAATTTTCACATAAATTTTGAAAGAACAGACTTTTCCAAAGATTTTCACCCTTTCATATCACTATTAATTTAGAAAAGAAAAAAAACCAACTTCCTTTTTAAAACTGGTACCATCATTTTTCACTTATGAAAGAAAGTCAGCTTTTTGGTGTTCTTTATGTTAGTGGAGCTAATAAATTTGCAACTATTTGTTGAAGGTTTTATGCTTTGCCAGACCCTATACTCACACTTCACACATGTTATTTAATCTATAACACTGAAGAAAAATTACCACAAGATCAAGTAGCTGAAATAGATTTAAGGGACTATATCTGATAGACAGAGTGCCTGATGAACCATGGATGGAGGTTCATGACATTGTACAGGAGACAGGAATCAAGACCATCCCCAAGAAAAAGAAAGGTGAGAAAGCAAAATGGCTGTCTGAGGAGGCCTGACAAATAGCTGTGAAAAGAAGGGAAGCAAAAAGCAAAGGAGAAAAGGAAAGATATACCCATTTGAATGCAGAGTTCTAAAGAATAGCAAGGAGAGATAAGAAAGCCTTCCTCAGCAATCAATGAAAAGAAATAGAGGAAAACAATAGAATGGGAAAGACTAGAGATCTCTTCAAGAAAATTAGAGATACCAAGGGAACATTTCATGCAAAGATGGGCTCAACAAAGGACAGAAATGGTAGGGAACTAACAGTAGCAGAAGATATTAAGAAGAGGTGGCAAGAATTCACAGAACTGAAGAAAAAGAACTTCACGACCCAGTTAATCATGATTGTGTGATCACTCACCTAGATCAGACATCCTGGAATGTGAAGTCAAGTGGGCCTTAGGAAGCATTATTATGAACAAAGCTACTGGAGGTGATGGAATTCCAGTTGAGCTGTTTCAAATACTGAAAGATGATGCTGTGAAAGTGCTGCACTCAAAATGCCAGCAAATTTGGAAAACTCAGCAGTGGCCACAGGACTGGAAAAGGTCAGTTTTCATTTCAATCCCAAAGAAAGGCAATGCCAAAGGATGCTGAAACTACAGCACAGTTGCACTCATCTCACACGCTACTAAAGTAATGTTCAAAATTCTCCAAGCCAGGCTTCAGCAATACGTGAACTGTGAAATTGCAGATGTTCAAGCTGGTTTTAGAAAAAGCAGAGGAACCAGAGATCAAATTGCCAACATCCGCTAGATCATGGAAAAAACAAGAGAGCTCCAGAAAAACATCTATTTCTGTTTCATTGACTATGCCAAAGCCTTTGACTGTGTGGATCATAATAAACTGTGGAAAATTCTATAAGAGATGGGAATACCAGACCACCTGACCTGCCTCTTGAGAAATCTATATGCAGGTCAAGAAGCAACAGTTAGAACAGGACATGGAAAAACAGACTAGTTCCAAATAGGAAAAGGAGTGTGTCGAGGCTGTATATTGTCACCCTGCTTATTTAACTTATATGCAGAGTACATCATGAGAAACGCTGGGCTGGAGGAAGCACAGGCAGGAATCAGGATTGCCAGGAGAAATATTAATAACTTCAGATATGCAGATGACACAACCCTTATGGCAGAAAGTGAAGAAGAGCTAAAGAGCCTCTTGATGAAAGTGAAAGAAGAGAGCAAAAAGTTGGCTTAAAGCTCAACATTCAGAAAACTAAGATCATGGCATCCGGTCCCATCACTTCCTGGAAGATAGATGGGGAAACAGTGGCTGACTTTATTTTTCTGGGCTCCAAAATCACTGCAGATGGTGATTGCAGCCATGAAATTAAAAGAAGCTTGCTCCCTGGAAGGAAAGTTATGTCCAACCTAGACAGCATATTGAAAAGCAGAGACATTAATTTTCCAGCAACGGTCCGTCTAGTCAAGGCTATGGTTTTTCCAGTAGTCATGTGTGGATGTTTGAGTTAGACTGTGAAGAAAGCTGAGCGCTGAAGAATTGATGCTTTTAAACTGTGGTATTGGAGAAGACTCTTGGGAGTCCCTTGGACTGCAAGGAGATACTACTAGTCCATCCTAAAGGAAGTCAGTCCTGAATATTCACTGGAAGGACTGATGTTGAAGCTGAAACTCCAATACTTTGGCCACCTGATGTGAAGAGCTGACATTTGAAAAGACCCTGATGCTGGGAGAGATTGAGGGCAGAAGGAGAAGGGGATGACAGAAGATGAGATGGTTGGATGGCATCACCCACTCAATGGACATGGGTTTGCGTAGACTCCGGGAGTTGGTGATGGACAGGGAGGCCTGGTGTGCTGCAGTTCATGGGGTTGCAAAGATCAGACATGACTGAATGACTGAACTGAACAGTAGTTGACAGAAATAAGATGTAGGTAAAACAATCCAACAAGGTAAATGGTATTTCCTACATAGGGGAGAAACAGATTGAAAACCTTTCCCAAACTTAAATTCAAATCTGCCTGATTCTAAAGCTCTATAACTTTCCACCACACCAGACATTTCACTCCTGCTCTTCATCTCAGCAACTAGAGGTTCTAATGAAATTTGGGAGCTGACCTTTGAAATTAAATAATGTGATCTAGCAGGTAAAAACTGTGAGCTTATATTATTCATATCCTTTGTTTCTCTTCCTTCCCATTATCACTCAGCACCCGAGGAGGTATTAACTATCTATGGAGTCCAGTTAAGGACCTCTTTACCTTCTACCACAGCACCTTTAACAACAGAATATAGCCAACATAATATTTTTATTTATAATTCAGATGATTTTTTGTTTTTGATCCTGTAACATATTCTCTCTTAGAAATCTTTTAATGAATTTTCAACCTAGAATAATGCACCACATGCATGCTATGGTAGATACTAACATATCTATACTAAATTTTGGAAGTAAATGTTCACATAGTGATTTTTACATATGATATGTCAGCGATAGGTCAGCTTTATGGAAGGTCAACGTCATCGTAATCACTCTGACATAATGCCATATTTCTATAACAAGCTGAGCATAGCTTGGCTTCCCAGAAGTGCCTGGCCAAGAACTGGATGATGAAATTGTTCTAAATCTCACAAATACTTTAGGGAAATTATTTCTCCAGAAATTTAGAGGATAAGCATATAGAAAACCAAGCAAATAAAAATAAAGCAACTTTAGGCAAAAATAATTAATACTCTAGAGAAATAAACCTCAATCAGTTTCCTAAATGCTGATTTCATTCTGGAAGAGAGTCCAAACTGCTACATTAGTAGAATATGGTCTGTGATTTAGCACCACTTCATATACTGAGGATGGAACTAGGAAATGAATAACACTAAAACTTGTAATAATCAGTGAATTATCATGTGAACCACTGAAAAGAATAGAGAGCAGATACTGATCCTTCTTTATAAATTTACATTTTTCAATTTTAATATCATTTAATTTGCTCAAATGATACCATATGATTAATTTCAGCATCAGACATTTATATCTATCAAACGTGTCTTATGGATCATTTTCAAAGGAAATTACCATAATATGGTCAGATTTGGTCACAGCTACCAAAAGGTTAACTCCTGGTGCTTCCTCTATTCCAGCACAATTCTCTTTTTTTCTCTTTATTTTTTGAAATTAATATCTATTTTATAAAAGCATTATATCAATTCATTGTTCTCTCATTTCCATCATATCATCCCTTTTCTAAAAAATAGTTCAACTTTTAAAGTTATTGTTCCTTGTATTTCCCTCTGTATTTCTAGAGAATACACATACATTTTAGCTTCTTGTTTATCCATTGTAGATACTGCCTATTTATTTCACATATTGCAATTGAAAAGTCATATCATTTTGCACCACCACAACCACCATCCCTCTCTTTCTGTTTCCTCATCTTCCCAATATACTCACATCTGAATTTTTGGCTAAATCAGTAATATTTGTCCACCCACTGTGTTTGTTTTATATTGTTTACATTGCATTTGTAAAAGGTTTTCTTTTTCCCTGAAGTTTCTTCACTTTTTACTTGCTTAGTTTTCTGTGCATATATCTTTAATTATTTTCAACTATACAAACAACTCTGTCAAATGCCCAACAGTTGTAATTCAAAATGTAAAGCATATCAGATTTTGGTAAGTCCACATTTTATTCTGGAGGACCTCATTCCTGCACCCAGAACAGCCAGCTCCAATGTGGGTAGATTGCTTTGTCACTGTGATATACACATGACTTCCAGAGAGTTAAGTTGCCACTTTGCTGACTTGGGTTCGGTTCTCTGGATCTCAGACCTTCCTTCTTTGCATTTACCCCCACATCTTCTAACAGAAATCTAGGTGTTACCAGGTTTTTTGCTTCTTACCCAGAAATCAAGAGATCAAAGACATGGCAACTTCAGGAAAGTTTGCCTCCCCAAACCTTCTCCAATCTGTATTCTTTGTGTAATCGTCAGGGCCACTACCCTGGGTCAGGCTATGGTCATCTTTCACATATTTCTCTACAAGCTCTGCCTAACTGGTCTCCTCGCTTCTGGATTTAACCCTTGAACTCTATTCTTAGTGCAGCTAGAACTATCTTTCTAAACAGATGCTAGAACTATCTTTCTAAACAGATAGCTAGAACTATCTTTTAAAATACATATCTGATCTTCCTGCTACCCAGATAAAAATTTAAATAAATTTCCATATATTTCAGTATAAAATTCAAACCATGTCTCTTAGCATGGAAGGCCTTTATAATTTCTCCAGCCTCATTTCTCCCATGGTTTCTTTTGCACTATGTATTTAAGAAATACTTTACTTTCAGTTTCTGACTTCTCAGTGTCTTAGTTGTAATATTATTCAGGGGGAACACTCCATTGAATGTTTCCTCACCCATTATAATAGACACATACACAATATTTGAAATAATTACACGTTCAGTGTTTGTTTTTCTTGCTAAATGTACATAATTCTGTCCAATCATTATTTTCCCAGTTACTAGCAAGTATCTGGCATAGAGTGGATGTTTTTTCATGAAGAAATGAATAAATACAGAGGTTGGTCAAAATGTTAATTTGCGTTTTTCTATAACATTACTAAAGAAACCAAATGAGCATTTTGGCCAATCCAATATATACTAAGATGGAAACTCAATTTCCTAGAAAAACTAGATGAGTAACTTCATTGCTAGGGGTAGCCTGGGTGGGATCTGTGGCAACCTAGATCTGCTTCATCAAAGAAGTACAAGGACACAAAATACTAAGTGCCACCTAATAACTGTTACCAGTTGAGCACACAGGCAGCACCAGATCTTCCTTTTTTTTTTTTTTTTAATACAAGCAAAGGTTTTGTACTTTTTTGTAAAACTTAATATTCTACAACTTGGCTCTAACTCATTTTCAAAAAATAGGCCAAACAAAACATGGCTACTTATTTCTGATGTCTGGTTGAAAGATGGGTCTGTATTTCCAGTCATGCTCTGATGAGGCTCAGTTTTGGATCTTTCTTTCGGCATCTTTATGAGAGTGCTCAGCTAATAGCTCACATTTTGCATTTAAAACAGAGTCTGTCATGTTTTTGTACAAAATAGCCCCTTCCAACGTATTTCAATAGTATCATTTTTCTGGTTTTCATGGATAAAAATCTTATAATCCTTGATTTCTCCTCCCTGTTTATCCTCCAGTCTAGTCAAATGCTAGGAAGAAAGGTGTAAGAAGAAAGGTATTCTTTCAGATTAGTCAAGTGGAAAGGATGTGGCATTTGGAGTAACATGAGACTAAGTTTCTACTCTACGGACCTTACCATTTTTGTTTTGTATACCTTTGGTAAATTCTTATAATTCCATTGTACTTCAGTATCCTTGGACTTAAAGTGAGGATAACAAAACCTATTGGTCAGAGCTAATCTAAAGGACAAAAGAGCATATGAAGAGCCTAGCACACAGTAGATGCTCAATAAATGTTGCATTTCCTGTCTTCTGCTCTTTTCTTAGCTCTTCCATCTGTCTTTTTTTTTTTTTCCTTTTCTACTGCTTATCCATTGGTCCAGGCATGTGAGCTAATAAGTGTTTAGAAGAACTTGGCCTTGGCATCTGTTTCTCAACTATCTTCTACTTCAAGAAAAACTTCACAAAATACAGGTAATTTATACATTTAAGAACCTTAATTTTTTGTAAATTATATTCCTGTATAGCCTTAAGCTTTATACACCTTTTCTTACCCTCTCAGTTCACAACAAGATTGCCATTTGCCATTTTCTTGACTCATCTATTCCAGTGTTTAACATATTGAGGCCACTATCATTTAAAGATTTCTATATCTATCTTGCCCTTTAAGTCCTATTAACCATCATCTGTACCCGTATTTTCTTTCTTTTCTCTTATTAAAATAAATGTAATGCTCCTATTCCTTTCAAAGGGGACCCTTTTATGGATTCTGTGAATTCTGTGTCCTCTTGCCTTCAGGACTTTGGTCATATAATTATCCCATCAATTTCCTTCATTTAGTTTCTTCCTCTTTCTTCTAATTTATTCTCATTAGTGTACAGTTCAGTTCAGTTCAGTTGCCCAGTCGTGTCTGACTCTTTGTGACCCCATGAACTGCAGAACACCAGGCCTCCCTGTCCAGCACCAACTCCTGGAGTTTACCCAAACTCATGTCCATTGAGTCTGTGATGCCATCCAACCATCTCATCCTCTGTCATCCCCTTCTCCTTCTGCCCTCAATCTTTCCCAGCATCAGGGTCTTTTCAAATGAGTCAGCTGTTTGCATCACGTAGCCAAAGTATTGGAGTTTCAGCTTCAACATCAGTCCTTCCAATGAACACCCAAGACCAATCTCCTTCAGAATGGACTGGTTGGATCTCCTTGCAGTCCAAGGGACTCTCAAGAGTCTTCTCCAACACCACAGTTCAAAAGCATCAATTCTTTAGCACTCAGCTTTCTTTATAGTCCAACTCTCACATCCATACATGAACACTGGAAAAACCATAGCCTTGATTAGATGGACCTTTGTTGGCAAAGTAATGTCTCTGCTTTTCAATATGCTACCTAGGTTGGTCATAACTTTCCTTCCAAGGAGTAAGCATCTTTTAATTTCATGGCTGCAATCACCATCTGCAGTGATTTTGGAGCCCAGAAAAATAAAGTTAGCCACTGTTTTCACTGTTTCCCCATCTATCTGCCAGGAAGTGATGGGACCGGATGCCATGATCTTAGTTTTCTGAATGTTGAGCTTTAAGCCATTTTTTCACTCATTAGTGTACAAATGTGCTTTAATACAATTGATATTTAAAAAAAAACAACTTATTTTGACCTCAAACTTCTCTCTAGCATGTCTCATTTCTCTGCTTTCCCTCATTGCAAAACCTCATAGAACAGTATGTGTGTATATATACACACACACTGTTGTTTCTTCAATCCACCTCACTGGGTTTCCACCCATATCAAGGTTGCCAATTACTCATATACTAGCAAATACAACAGTCCCTCTTCTGTCATCTCTTAAAACAACTTCTGTCATTAGCTTCCATGACAATAGCACATGGTTTCTTCCCATATCCATAGCAACATTTTCTCTTCTTGCTTTCCCTAATCTGACAGTGGTTACTCTTTCTAAATCTCTTTTCGGGCTTTACTCTCTCCCAAACCCATTCTGTTAGCAAACTCTATTAACTTTACCTAAACAGCATAATCTGAAATGCTTTGCTTTTTCTTCACTGATGCTAGTTGCTCAGTTATGTCTGACTTTGTTGTGACCCCATGGACTGTAGCCCCCAGACTCCTCTGTCCATGGGATTTTCCAGGCAAGAATACTGGAGCGGGTTGCCATTTCCTCCTTCAGGGGATCTTCCTGACCCAGGGTTCAAACCCATGTCTCCAGTGACTCCTGTACTGGCAGGTGGGTTCTTTTACCATTGTGCCACCTGGGAAGTCCTCACTTATTTCTACCTTGGTGTATTTCCTCTGTCTGGAGGGCTCTACCTAAAATCTACCTGGTTGATTCTTCACTATCATCTGAGAGGCATTACTGTCCTCTTAACCTAAGCAATTTCTCTGCTTTATTTTCATCATGATACCTGCCATTATATAACATTTTCTCTTAAAAATTATTTCTATTCTCTTTTTGCAGCAAGGAAGTTTTGTGACAAGACTGACTATTTTCACCCTGTTTATTTAACTTACATGCAGAGTACATCATGCAGAATGCCAGGCTAGATGAATGACAAGTTGGAATCAAGATCACTGGGAGAAATATCAACAACTTCAGATAAGCAGATGATACTACTCCAATGGCAGACGGTGAAGAGAGGAACTAAAGCTTCCTGATGAGGTGTAAGAGGCAAGCAAGAAAGCTGACTTGAAACTCAGTGTTATAAAAACTATGATCATGGCATCCAATCTTATCACTTCATGGCAAACAAATGGGAAAAAATGGAAACGGTGGTAGATTTTATTTTCTTGGGCTCCAAAATCACTGTGGACTGTGACTGCAGCCACCAAATTAAAAGATGCTTGTTCCCTGGAAGAAAAACTATGACAAACCTTGAGAGTATATTAAAAAGCAGAGACATTAAAGACAAAGATCTGTCTAGTCAAAGCTATGGTTTTTCCAAAAGTCATGTATGGATGCGAGAGTTGAACCAAAAGAAGGCTAAGCCCTGAAGAATGGATGCTATCGAAATGTGAGGCTAGAGAAGACTCTCAAGGGTCCCTTGGACTGCAAGATCAAACCAGTCAATTCTAAGGAAATCAACCCTGAATATTCATTGGAAGGACTGATGCTGAAGCTGAAGTTCCACTGTTTTGGCTGCCTGATGTGAAGAGCCGACTTATTGGAAAAGACCCTGATGCTGGGGAAAACTGAAGGCAAAAGATAAAGGGGGCAACAGAGGATGAGATGGTTAGATAGCATCACCAGCTCAATGGACATGAATGTAAGGACACTTCAGGAAATAGTGAAGGACACAGGAGCCTGGTGAACTGCTGTCCATGGGGTCACAAACAGTCGGACACAACTTAGTGACTGAACAACAAAGGTTTTGTGAGAATAGAACTTATTGGTCTCCCTCAGTAATGTATCTCCAGCTTCTATAACAGTTGTCTGCATGTAATTGGTACTCATGAAATGTTTGCTGAGGACATGAACTAATCAATGCTTATATTTTACCAAAAATTTGTTTCTTTATACCATTTCCCAAAAATAGGCAGTAAAAATCAATAAAAGTTTTCAATTGCATTGAAATTTCAGTGTGATCTGATATTTGTGTAAAGATTACCAATAAATGGTGGGGTGAGTAAGGTTCCAGTTACAAGATAAAACATCTCAAAAACTGACTGGAGTACTACAGAAGTCCCAGTTTCTCACTAATACACATAATAGAGGGTTTCTTAGACTATAGTGTTGGAGAAGACTCTTGAGAGTCCCTTGGACTGCAAGGAGATCCAACCAGTCCATCTTATAGGAGATCAGTCCTGGGTGTTCATTGGAAGGACTGATGTTGAAGCTGAAACTCCAATACTTTGGCCACCTGATAGGAAGAGCTGACTCATTTGAAAAGACCCTGATGCTGGGAAAGATTGAGGGCATGAGGAGAAGGGGATGACAGAGGATGAGATGGTTGGATGGCATCACCGACTCAATGGACATGTGTTGGGTGGACTCTGGGAGTTGGTGATGGATAGGGAGGCCTAGTGTGCTGCAGTTCCTGGGGTCACAAAGAGTTGGACATGATTGAGAGACTGAACTGAACTGAATTGAAGACTATACACTGTTGAAACAATAAAACATTTTAAACAAAAGTAGAAATCTGAGTAACAAAAAATTATCTACAAATTTTCACATATACACAGGGCTTTGTTTTGTTTTGTTTTTTACAAATTTATCCTTTGTCTTGCTTTCCTTTGGGCCCCGCAAGAGTCTAACTATGTTGTTTATTTATTGAAAGAAAAAGCCAATGCATTTGAATGCTAAAGTAATTGTAGGTGAAAGAACAGATTTGGATAAAGATGCTTTAGGCAAGAGATGAAATAGATTCATACTTTGATTATTTATGTACCACTCATGTGACAGTTTTATTTCAGATATGGCTTTATTGTATTCAGATAAATTCTATACCTTTGGAACTGGCAGACAGAATAACACACACTATGCACACTGAATATCTTCAAGGGAGTGAGAGAGTGAAAAAGGTAATTTTTAAAATTTTTATTGAATTTTCAGAGAGCCCTCCATAAATATAGGTGGTGCTACTTATATAACATGCCACAGCTATAGATTGTGTTTTTGCAAGACATACGCTTAAGGAATTATCTGTTACTGTGAAATTTTCTTTTAAATTAGGCAATTTATTAAACAGGTAGCAGTTTTTATATACTGCATGTGTAAATTTAGCCTGTGTTTGATCTAGAGCAAAGCTTTTCACATTTTTACACATGACAATTGCTTAACAACTATACTGAAACAAGTAGGTGTTGTTTTTTTTTTTACTTTGAAAGAGTCTTGAGTTGAAGAAAAGAAATCAATGATCATTTAAGTTTTGATAAACAAATTATAATTATGAATAAACAATTCAGAATTTGTCCCCCTAAAACATGTCTTTTTTGGCTCCTTTGGTGTCATTAGACTTCTCACAAAATAAGCTAGGGCCCTTGATTTCAAACAATTTTGTTTAAATGCCTAACACCAATACAGTATACTGGCACATATATATGGAATTTAGAAAGATAGTAATGATGACCCTCTATGTGAGACAACAAAAGAGACACAGAGGTATAGAACGGACTTTTGGACTCTGAGGGAGAGGGAGAGGGTGGGATGATTTGGGAGAATGGCATTGAAACAGGTATATTATCATGTAAGAAACGAAGCACCAGTCTATGTTCAATACAGGATGCAGGATGCTTGGGGCTGGTGCACGGGATGATCCAGGGAGATGATATGGGGTGGGAGGTGGGAGGGGGCTTTGGCATTGGGAGATTGTGTACACCTGTGGCTGATTCATGTCAATGTATGGCAAAACAAATACAGTACTGTAATGTAGAATAAAGTATTAGAAAAAAAAAAAAAAAAACATGGCTTCAGGTTCCCTAATTCTAATTAGCAGATATGAGTGAATTAAAAGAAGAAAGAATCAATAAAATTGCAGATATGTAGAATATTAGAGGACATTTTTTTTGCTTATTCAAAATCCAGTATTTTCCCACTAGAACCTTAACCTTCTTTTTAAAGACATCTTTTACCTTATAATAATTTTGAAGGCATCTGGAATTTGAATTTTAAAAGACGTCAGATTCTTAAGAGATGTCTGCCACGGTTATATGGGGGCGGGGGGTTGAAGGTACGTTCCTTACAAAAGCGGCAGTGTTTGGTCTGTATGGTCAATGCACTGTGAAATCTACGCAGAAATTCAGATCCCTTGGTTTCTACCATTTTTTTTATTTCATGTAAAGTTCTTCAGGATCTTATTGATTTGGGACCTGAGATACATTTTGAATGGACTTTGGTCTTTACCTAAAATGACCAGTTGTTTTTTATGGCGTAAAATTAAAAAAAAAAGACAACAAAAACTGACACAACTGTATATACATACTAAGTAGTAAATGCACAGGCATTTGTTGAATAAATTTTTTGTTATCATAGTACGGTTTATATAAATTTATATTAAAAAGCAAATCAACTTTGTTAAACATATGCTCTTTCTTATCAAAATAAGCCATTGCTCTTAGCTCAAGAGTTATATATCACTTTGCTGTTCTTATAGTGCTTTCATGTACTTTATAGTGTTTGGTGTTTACTGCAATCCCAGGAGATGGGCAGAAATAAACTTGTTAGAATCTAATGCAGATGAGGAAGCCAAGATTCAAAGGGGTTAAGTAAGATGCTCAAAATCACCTGATGAATTTCTGTTGGAATTTGTGTTAAAACTAGGTCTTCTCCATTCAGAACACTACATTTACTGTATTACTTCTGAGATAACAATCAGTAACTACAGTCACTAATCTATTTTTCACAATACTTCCTTCCATTGTTTATTATTTAATCTATATCAAAGGAATCTCAAATGAGTGAATCACAGGTTAAGTTTGAAAGGGATTTTAGAGAAACTATTCCACCCTCTACTGCCATAGATGTTAAAGTATATTCCTTGACATTGCTCCTATAACACTTCTAAAGAGTCAGAGAGCAGTTTTATTAACTTGAGAAAATATTATGTGAAAGTTCTATTTTACATGGATGAAATACTTAGAATTTCAAAGTAAAAATAAATGCAAAGTGTACTGTATTAGGTAGTGGATTATGGAGGAGCCTTGAAAATTGTCCTACCTCACTTCCACCTCCTAAGTCAGCATTAAAAATGAAAACAAGAACCAACAAATTCAATGAGAGAGTTTTATTTTCTATGTTCTATGCAGATATTTTTGGGATCCAAAATCACTGCAGATGGTGATTGCAGCCATGAAATTAAAAGACGCTTACTCCTTGAAAGAAAAGTTATGACCAACCTAGATAACACATTCAAAAGCAGAGACATTACTTTGCCAACAAAAGTCCATCTAGTCAAGGCTATGGTTTTTCCAGTGGTCATATATGGATGTGAAAGTTGGACTGTGAAGAAGGCTTAGTGCCGAAGAATTGGTGCTTTTGAAGTGTAGTGTTGGAGAAGACTCTTGAGAGTCCCTTGGACTGCAAGGAGATCCAACCAGTCCATGCTAAAGGAGATCAGCCCTGGGGTTTCTTTGGAGTGAATGATGCTAAAGCTGAAAGTCCAGTAGTTTGGCCACCTCATGCAAAGAGTTGACTCATTGGAAAATACTTTGATGCTGGGAGGGATTGGAGGCAGGAGGAGAAGGGGATGACAGAGGATGAGATGGTTGGATGGCATCACCAACTCGATGAACATGAGTTTGGGTGAACTCCGGGAGCTGGTGATGGACAGGGAGGTCTGGAGTGCTGCAATTCATGGGGTCATAAAGAGTCTGATATGACTGAGCAACTGAACTGAACTAAACTGATCCAGATATGTGCCAACATTTCCAGTCCTCACCTCTGTCTGCTGTCAAAGGTCTTACTCTTTGCAAGATAATATACATTGTCACTGCAGATGGTGACTGCAGCCATGAAATTAAAACATGCTTACTCCTTGGAAGAAAAGTTACGACGAACCTAGATAGCATATTCAAAAGCAGAGACATTACTTTGCCGACTAAGGTCCGTCTAGTCAAAGCTATGGTTTTTCCTGTGGTCATGTATGGATGTGAGAGTTGGACTGTGAAGAAAGCTGAGCACCGAAGAATTGATGCTTTTGAACTGTGGTGTTGGAGAAGACTCTTGAGAGTCCCTTGGACTGCAAGGAGATCCAACCAGTCCATTCTGAAAGAGATCAACCCTGGTTGTTCTTTGGAAGGAATGATGCTAAAGCTGAAACTCCAGTACTTTGGCCACCTCATGCGAAGAGTTGACTCATTGGAAGAGATTCTGATGCTGGGAGGGATTGGGGGCGGGAGGAGAAGGGGACGACCAAGGATGAGATGGCTGGATGGCATCACGGACTCGATGGACGTGAGTCTGAGTGAACTCCGGGAGATGGTGATGAACAGGGAGGGCTGGCGTGCTGCGATTCATGGGGTCACAAAGAGTCGGACACAACTGATTAACTGAGCTGAACTGATAGATTGTTTCAGAGGAAGCTATGGGGACTTTTTATATCAATGATACATTATTTCAGCAGTGTTTTACTATGGGTTAACAGGGTTGAACTGTACTAGAAATCTTCTAGAGATACAATTAAGCCTAAGGTTGTGTTGAGGGAAGTAAGTGGTGGTGATGGGCATTGTTATTTTGTCTAAGAATAACACAGGTAAAGATTCTCTGGTAAGGTGATGTTTGAGCACAGACCTGAAGGAAGTGAAGCAGGAGGCCATGAGGAAGAGCAGCAGTTTCAGAGGAAAGAGAAGGGGCCGTCTCTGGCCAGAGAGCTTGCCTGACTTTTATGTGTAGGCTCAGCCGAAACAGTTCCAGCACTATTGTCAAAACCCATTCTTTGGTCACTCACTTGGAGCTCTATTTTACCTGCAGGCATGATTCAGGTGTGTTTTTATTGCTCATTTATTTTTTTAAAGAGTCAGTGAAGATATCTTCCATGTCACAGCCAGTGACTGGATCCAAGCTATGCCAAAATTTTCACCCATCTAAGACATACCTGTTTGATAAACTCTTGTCTGCTTTATACTGGATAATCAATTTCTCAGCCTTATAGCCTTGCATGAGTGACCAAGATAGAGTAATGAGCACCATTCGTCTGTTTATTAGTAGCCTTGCCAGCCCTTGCCTGGCTTCCCAATGTTTGTTTCCTTCCCAGAAGAAGCAACTGTTGATATGGAAGTTCTTTTTCCCCTAGCATCTCTGAGCTTAAGAACAATATTCAGAATACAGTGGATGAAATATCATTAAGGTGATGAAGCATCTGGGAAGCATGTCCTTGAAAAGTGGTTTGAGAAACTTGGAAACTCATCTTGGAAAACAGAACTCTAAACCAATGTATACAAATCCTTTAAAATGTTTTGAAGATCAAGGCAGTAATTCCAGAAGCATAGTTCTTTATCTAGAGAAGGCACTCCTTCATAATGTTAGCAGCGCTCTGAGTGCCTAGCCAAGTTTTAGATGGATAGACAGGTGAATGGCTCTACATCATTAACATATTTCAGAATTTGCAAATAACCAGACCTTTCTGATAATATAATGGTCTGATTCTTAACTGAGTGGCTTCTTCCACCATAGAAAGGTTCATGAAGATGCTGGATGACTGTTCTAAAAAGAAATAATAGACATTTCTGCACTGTGTGGAAAACTGGACTAGTTATCAGCTATAGGTTCTTAGAGATCAGTGGTCCCTGCCAACACAACATGGGGGACAAAGAAAAATTCCAGGTATACATTTTTGACTTGTTACTATAGCATAATCTATTCTATCTTAACTACAACACAGTCTTTGATTTTAATTTTGGATAGAAGTTTAACATCCCATGTGGCCTAAGAGAAGTTAATTACCTTTTCTGACCTTGATTTGCTTATTATAATAATTAAGGGCTTAAATAAAATAATCTCCAAAGGTGCATTTACTGCAAAATGTCATAACATGATTCTGTGAGTCAAGAAAATTCTCTAGGGAACTGGTGGTATTGTCTATTACATATACACTTGGTGTAGCTATTTGGGTAAATAACCTATCACTCATTATGGACAGAGGATGCGATGGTCAGATGGCATCACTAACTCAATGGACATGAGTTTAAACAAACTCTGGGAGATAGTGAAGGACAGGGAAGCCTGGTATGCTGCAGTTCATGGGGTCACAAAGAATTGGGCACAACTTAGCAACTGAATACCACTATGGACAGAGGATTGCTTTTCTAGAAGCTGTCTTTGGAGATTCCAGTTAGAAATGAAGACATGCCATAACATCTTTTGATGGAGAGTTTAATATGCAGAACTATTTTGAAATCTTACTATTCTACCCAGGGTAATTAATATGGAAATTTTGTTTCTCTGTGGTATAAGAATGATAAGTACCAATTATTGATTTTTTTAATTCCAAGTGCTCCATAAACATTATCACACCAAGCACCCTACCTACTTATGTATCTACCTATGTACATATGTGTGTGTGTGTGTATATATATATATATATATATATATATATATATGTCTGTCTAACCTAGGAATTGATGCTATAATTTTCCCAGTTTTGCTAATGAAGAGACTGAGGTTTTCAGAAAATGAAATACCTTCTCAACCAATTAGCAGTGCTAGGTTCTGATACCAGGTTTGTCTGAGTCCAAAGCCAAGGTTCTTAATCTCTAAAATTTGTAATTAAAAAAATAAATAAATTTAATTAAAAAAAATAAAATAAAATAATTCTGGATAGTTTAAATGGAGAAAATTTAGTAAGTACAGTATTTCAAATTTAGTCCCATCCTCTTGCATATAAGGGCTTCCGCAGTAGCTCAGCTGATAAAGAATCCACTTGCAATGCAGGAGACCCTGGCTCAACTCCTGTGTCTGGAAGATCCCCTGGAGAAGGGGGAGGCTAACTGTTCTAGTGCTCAGGCTTCATTGGTGGCTCAACTGGTAAAGGATCTGCCTCCAGGCAGGAGACCTGGGTTTAATCCCTGGGTTGGGAAGGTGCCCTGCAGAAGGGAAAGGTTTCCCACTCCAGTATTCTGGCCTGGAGAATTCCATGGTCTATAAAGCCCATGGGATCACAAAGAGTCAGACACAACTGAGCGCCTTTCACTTTCACCTTTCTTTCATATAAAGTTAAATTGACCTCTTCTACCAAATTCACTTTGTGTCTTTTAATTCTGGTTCATATTGACTTTACAAAAATTATTTCTATTATCTTTTTCAAAGTTTCTCTTCAATTTCTTGAAAATTTCTTTATTGCACTTTTTTCACATTTGGCTTTCCACACTACTTCATTTATAATATACATCTGTGATGTTCTTTTACTTTGTATAATTTTAAGTTTCCAATTCCAAATAACAAGTAAAGCAGCGCTAACTTATAAGCTGTGTAGGTTTCTATCACTGTGTGAAAGGCATGTCATTTTTATATTTTTACCTTTCAAGCAACACAGATTGAACTATTTCTCATCAAGAGTTCCTATTCTTTCATATCTATTTTTGCATCTTTTCTGACACACTCTTGACATTCTTTTCCTAATGCCATTAACCTTGATTCTGTTCTCTACCTGTTGCATAAGAACTTAGATATTCATGGCCAGCTAGAACATTCTCAGTATAAAATATCAGAATGAAGATAATAAAAAAAATATATAAAGGTAATTTTTGCCATAATGTAACATCGAGAATACAAATGGTTATCTCATTACTCAGGAAATCTGAAATCATAATGGTAACAATGGATAGTACCAGAAAAACAGTAAAATAAGAGAGCAAGCAAAAAATACTATATTTAACTTTGAAAGCTTTAAATCTCCTGAGGACTGAATATTTTGCCTATAAGTCCTTACAAACTTTGATGAAGATGAACTATTCTTCATAAAACAGTGACTTCATAGCATTTTGTTTGTAGTGTACATTGTGGTGATCTCCCCTCCAGTCTTCCTACCTCTTTCTCTTGTACTGCTGCCAGTAACCACAACTCCACAGAGGTGGCCCGTCACTGTTGAACCCAATCAGAGTAATCCTATTTTTCTTGCATAGCGGATCCCATGGCAAAAGGACTGGATCAACAATGAACATGTGATACAATTAAGTCCAATGAGAGCTAAGGACAAGGTAACTGAGGAATTCTGGAGGAGCTACTTCTTGTCTTTCTTAGAAAAAGAGAATGCTTTCAGAAGCCAAATGTTTCTATTTTTGGAGGATGTGGAAGTGAACACTAGAATTGCTGTAGCCATCCTGCCCTCTTAGGGAAAGCCAGCCTCAGGAAAAGTTATTTCCACATAAAGCAAATAGAAACATACCAAGTCTGGAGCATGTCCTGAAATGCATTTTCCACTTACGTGAGCCAATCAAGCCTATTTCTTGTTAAGTCAGTTTGGATTGTGGTTTCTATTAATTAAAACACACATAAGGTAGCTCAGACAGTAAACAACCTGCCTGCAGTGTTGGGAGACCTGGGTTCGATCCCTGGGTCAGGAAGATCCCCTGGGGAAGGAAACGGCAACCCACTCCAGTATTCTTGCTCGGAGAATTCCATGGACAGAGGAGCCTGGCGGGCTACGGTCCACGAGGTCGCAAAGAGTCTGATACAACTGAGTGACTAACACTTTCACTTTTTCAGTGGACCCTAATTGATATGTCAGCCCTTTTGTTTTTTAATTTACCTATTTTTCAATCATATAGAAATATATACAGGCATTATTATGATCAAATTGTGAAATCAAATAATTTAGATCATATCTCAATATTAGATGCTTTAGAAGAAACTAATCTACAGGGCTGTTTTAGGAAAGTAATAATATTGAACTTTGAGAGCCAAAGAAACCCTGAAAGACTATGTGTAAAATCTTTGAAATATATAAAGCATACTAATAACAAAAGATAACCATTTCTCCTAAATTCTGATACAGTAGAAAAGTGTTATTAAAGTCCTTGACTCACTTGTATTATTTTTCTTTATTGTTAATCCAAGCTCTCCTCATTAAGCTCCTAGTGACTTGACATGTAAAACTCTCCAACAGCATTATCTGTCTGATGTATGAAGTCAAACCCTGCTGTGTGGCTCTCAAGACCTTTCATAATCTGAGTTTTTCTGCTCTCCTCTGTCTACATATGTCACTCTCCCACCTGCATCTGCAGCTCCGGACCCTTCACAGTTTTGCTGCTCCTCTCCTCCCGGTCTCCATATATTTCATCTTAGTTTTTGCTTCTGTGCTTTTGGTCAAGCCCTCCTCTCCCCACTCCAACAGCAGTACTCTTCTCTGTACATAAGCTTTACCACATGACATGGTTCTTTGGCTCTGATTATCTGTCATTATGCATTCAACTCTAAAGCTTCAGTTTTCTTTGTGATTAGGTTGTCAGTTTCTTGAGAGCAAGGAATGAAACTGATTTCTCTTGCAATTCACTAAAGCTTCAACTACTGTGTAGCTGAGTAGATATAAAATAAGTATATATTTGATCAGTTGACCTTGTGCTGGCTATTTGTCTTACAGACTGTTGCACGAATCTAGAAAAAGATTTTAAATATCTGGATTACCTTAGAACTGCCAGATATAGCAAATAAATATGCAGGATGGCGAGTTAAATTTTACTTTCAAATAAATAACAAACTATTTAGTTTTAGCGTAAGTATATCCAATGCAATATTTGGGGCATAATTATACTAAAAAATGGCTTGTTTAGTAGTTTAAAATTTAAATTTTACTGGATGTTCTTTATTTCATCTGGAAATTCTAAATGGACCTGACCAAAAAAAACCAAACAAAAAACTTTGTGTTTAATTTCTTAAATTAGAGCTAAATACCACATTTATGAATTGTTTAACTTTATATAGTTTTGCCAGTGAAGTCCTATAGCACATGAAGTTCTCTGCATTATTTCATCTAGCAGTGGCAACATAGAAATTGAGCATTCATTATGTAAAGGTCACCATACCTCCTCCTGTACAAGGAAGCAAAAATGAATAAGATGCTTCCTCTGCCCTCAAGTAGTTTATAGCCTGGTAGAAGATACAGCTCATTTTAGTCTTGTCTCTACTTACGTGCAATGTGGATGTTAATCCATATGGCAAATTTTTTTAGGCCTGACCCAGCCCTCCTGGGCAAAGATTCAAGATGACACTATACATTTAGGTTATCAAAAATGAAGAATATTTGCTTTGAAGTATATATTAAATAGCTCCTGTCTCTGAAGTATTATATAAACACCATAATCCATCATCCTAAAGGAAGATAATTTTCAAAAATTCTTTTGATCAGAACACTTTATTCTGCTTTTGATAATTAAGTTAGCTTTTATGATGTAGGGCTTCTCTGATAGCTCAGTTGGTAAAGAATCTGCCTGCAATGCAGGAGACCCTGGTTTGATTCCTGGGTCAGGAAGATCTGCTGGAGAAGGGATAGGCTACTCACTCCAGGATTCCTGGGCTTCCCCTGTGGCTCAGCTGGTAAAGAATCTGCCTGCAATGTGGGAGACCTGGGCTTGATCCCTGGGTTGGGAAGATCTCCTGTAGAATGGAAAGGCTACCCACTCCAGTATTCTGGCCTGTAGAACTCCATGGACTGGATAGTCCATGGGGTTGCAAAGAGTCACTAAGCAACTTTTGCTTTGTGAAGGAGGATTTTTTTTTCTGGTTCTTGGATATTTAATATGCATTTTTTTAGCATAAGCAATAGAAATGTATTGCATGACATTTTTTTCTCTCTGAGCTATCACGTAAGTTCTTCACAGGTAGATGCCATGCCAACTACTTAATCCGAGTCACTTATTTAGGTGAACAATAGGCTCCAATGATTTAGATTTTATCTTTCTGCTGTGTGGCCTTGTCTGCTTCAGCTAACGTCTCCAATCTTTCCTGGTCATGGTCAGTGTGTGTTTAGGTGTGTGCAAAATTGATATTAGTTAAATTTTTTTAGCTACATGATATTTATAAGTCATATGCCATATAAACTCAGTGATATTTGTTATAATCAAAGATTTCAAATTCCAGAAACAACAGCATGTTTTCCATAACAATATTCTTGATTTTTGTGTGTATGTGTATGTATAAAATCATTTTTTAGACTTAACATATAATTTAAGGCTTTAAAACAATGTTACCTTAACATACAATATTCAAAATTTCAGTTCTGGAATAGAGAGTACCATATTTTCTCTTTCTTTTCTAAATATAAGCTATTGATCACAACCCATCAATCTGTATTTTCTTGAAGAGCATCTTTTAAAATAAAAATGCATATCCCATAAAGTAATGATTTCCATGGTTATTAACATATCACAAGAAGTTGTAAATGGAGTGGCATTAAAAGGTGATGAAGCTATTGGGAAAATTTATACTAACTTGAATGATCTGTCAGTTATCTAGATAGAAAGCTATAGTTAGCATTATCATTATGCCAAGTCTTTGGAGCTATGAAATACTCATTTGAAGTATGTGTTTTAGGTTGTCAAAAATTACCTTTGGTAGCTCTTCAATTTGATTGGCATCTAGGTAAAGCTCCTCTAATGTCCGTTCAAAGTTAAAAACCTCCTTTGGCACCTGCTGAAGGCTGCAGTGGGAGTAATCTAAAACTGAGATGATTTCTTCTTCACCTCGGAAACATCGGCACGGCACCAGACGGCCAATGATTTTCCGCTTGGTGGTCATCTCCAGGCACTGCACTAGAGAAAAACAGAAAAACAAAACCAACTGCTTAACCACCGGCCTTGGAAGGCATTCTTAAAATATTTAAAGCTTAGAAATTTAACTATGATATATTTTATAATTATATAATGCTTTAAAAGTTTACATAAGACATGCTTATGCATTATATCACTTAATCTGTAACGTATATAAGACAGATTTTTATTAACATTTAACAAATAAAGAAATGGATTCAGAAAGGGGCAGATAGTTCCCATTGTCCCACACGTTTGGAATGGCAGAACTGGACCAGAACACAATCCTGATAGTGCAAGGCTTACACTCACACTTGAAACGTAGTTCTATAATATAGATTTTTAAAATTTTATACTAATTGCAGTACAGGATAGAAACTTCCAGATTTGTTGGAAAAAATATATTTCCCTCATTTCTCCAAAGTATTAATAGTCAAGTTTTACCCATAAGGTTTATGATTTCCTCTTTTGACTCAAATTTATTCCATTAATCAATAATTATCTATTGAATAGCTAATGTGCTCTAGACATTCAACTATGTACTAGGGAGAGAGACATAAATTGAACAAACTCCCTGGAGACAGCTGTTGGAGACAGCTATATTGATTATTCACTTCAGAATAAGAATCTGTACTTATGAATCCTTTTATTTTAATGGGAGAAAACAATCATGGTAGAAGTTTCTGTGATGTTCTGACATGTCTTTCGATAGATTAGCACCAACCAAGTGCTATGAAAACTTGCATGAATCGGTATCAAGGCATCTACCACACTTCATTAAAGTTACTGTTTTTCAAGTCGTTTTTTCCCTATACTCTAAGCCTCTTGAGAGTAGAAGCTATTTTGTTCATTTTTACATTTGTCTTGGTGCTTGACATACAGTAGACAATCAATAACCAATGCAAACTAAAAAAATCAATTCATGAATGAATAAATGGATACATTTGAGAGTCTGTCCCCAACCACCATCAGATACTGGTAATTAGCTTGAAAATCTTCTCATTCTAACTTAAAGGTCACTATCTCTGGAATGTCTCCAGGATAAACGAATAGCATCTACCAGGCACTAATCTCATTGTTTCCTACTTATGTGTACTATTTCCCCATGTACTAGGTGGGTTCTTGAAGGAGAATTTCGTCTTTTTCATCTTTGAATTCATAGTAACAATACAGTTTGCCATCTGCAGAATTGAATGAGCATCAACTTGAAACTTGTATTTTATTCATTGATTTATTTTTACTTATCAACATAAACCTACTGCAGAAAAAGAAAGTAGCAATAGTTGACAAAAACAATGCAGCATTTTGTTTTGAAATGGCTAAGATTAAATCAAATTTGGAGGCAAATGAATATGATGATATGCTTAAGAGATGGTGAAAGTTCAGCCCAAAGCCACCTTTATTCTTCCTTTAACTTATGAAATGTATAAAATTATATTTTGGGGCAGGTTCATGAGTCAGCTCTTACATATGGTTATTTGTACATGGTAATTTGTAGAAGGTTTATCTAAAAACATTAAAAAGATGACCTTTCTTCTCCATTAGTTTCTGTCTCTCAAAATCCTACATTTCTCATTTCTGGTAGCTTGAATTACAAGGTTTTGGAATTGTTATTTTACCTGACCTTACTTGAAAGTCCTGATTACAGGCTGATCTCTACATAGGATCTAGCACATATTAACAGCCAGTAAATGCATCTAATATCTGATACATACTAAACATTTGCTAGGTGTATATCTGACATATACTAGGCACCTAGCAAATGTTTGTTGAGGTTATTGTAAAAGGTAAGTGATGGTGGCTCAGACTATGAGAGTAGCACTAAGAATGGGAAGAAGTGATGGTCTGGCAAGGTATTTAAGAAGCAGAATCCCTAGTGTTGGTGATGGATTAAATGAGAGGTGGAAAGGGTACTATAGGGAGAATTCTTGAAAAATTCCCAAGATTTTTATTTAATTTAAGTCTCTAGTAGCCACATGACTACTCAGCTGTGATGCCATAAAGCTGACTCAAGGCATTTATCTTGTCTATCTCTATGATTCACAGCTGATGAATCAATTGTTCATACATTGTTTTTACCCAGTATATTACACTCACTCTTTTGTGCCAAACCATGTGGCTATTTCTTGATACCCATCTGTTGTTTCAACTGCAATGTTTTTATTATGAAGAGAAAAAGGAATATCCAAGCCTGTACCTGAACCATTTGGTCAGAGTGTCTGCCGTCCAGGAAGGCTTTTTGCAATTTAATGCACTTTTAGTGCTTTCCCTTTTGTTCAATAATCTTTTTGTTCTGATAATCTCCTTGCCTGCCAGTAACCTGTTTCTTTAGTTCAGTTCAGTTCAGTCACTCAGTTATGTTCGACTCTTTGTGACCCCACAGACTGCAGCACACCAGGCCTCCCTGTCCATCACCAATTCCTGGAACATGCTCAAACTCATGTCCATCGAGTCGATGATGCATCCAACCACCTCATCCTCTGTCGTCCCATTCTCCTCTTGCCTTCAATCTTGCCCAGCATCAGAGTCTTTTCTAATAAGTTCCTTCTTCACAACAAGTGGCCAAAGTATTGGAGCTTCAGCATCAGTCATACCAATGAATATTCAGTACTGATATTTTTAACGATTGACTAGTTTGATTTCTTTGCTGTCAAAGGGACTCTCAAGTGTCTTCTCCAGCACCACAGTTCAAAAGCATCAATTTAGCACTCAGCGTTTGTTATGGTCCAACTCTCACACCCATACATGACTACTGGAAAAACCATAGCTTTGACTTGATGAACACGTGTCAGCAAAGTAATGTCTCTGCTTTTTAATATGCTGTCTAGGTTTGTCATAGCTTTTCTTTCAAGGAACAAGTGTCTTTTAATTTTGTTGCTGCAGTCACCATCTGCAGTGATTTTGGAGCCCCTAAAATAAAGTCTGTCACTCTTTCCACTGTTTCCCCATCTATTTGCCATGAAGTGAGGGGACTAGATTCTATGATCTTCATTTTTTGAATGTTGAGTTTGAAGCCAAGCTTTTCACTCTTTTAACTTTCATCAAGAGGCTTTTTAGTTCTTCTTCGCTTTCTGCCATAAGGATAGTGTCATCTGCATATCTGAGGTTATTGATATTTCTCCTGGCAATCTTGATTACAGCTTGTGCTTCATCCAGCCCAGCATTTTTGCATGATGTACTCTGCATATAAATTAAATAAGCAGGGTGATTGTAAACAGTGTGACGTACTCCTTTCCCAATTTTAAACCAGTCCATTGTTCCATGTCCAGTTCTAACTATAGCTTCTTGACTTGCATACAGGTTTCACAGGAGGTAGGTAAGGTGGTCTGGTATGCCCATCTCTTGAAGAATTTTCCACAGTTTGTTGTGATCCACACATTCAAAGGCTTTAGCATAGTCAATGAAGCAGAAGTAGATATTTATCTGAAATTCTCTTGCTTTTTCTATGATCCAGTGGATGTTGGCAATTTGATTTCTGGTTCCTCTGCCTTTTCTAAATCCAGCCTGAGCATCTGAAGTTCTCGTACTGTTGAAGCCTAGCTTGGAGAATTTTGAGCAGTACTTTGCTAGCATGTGAGATGAGTGCAGTTGTGCAGTAGTTTGAACATTCTTTGGCATTGCCTTTCTTTGGCAATGAAAACTGACCTTTTCCAGTCTGTGGCCACTGCTGAGTCTTCCAAATTTACTGGCATATTGAGTACAGCACTTAAACAGCATCATCTTTTAGGATTTGAAATAGCTCAGCAAGAAGGAGAAGGAAATGGCAACCCACTCCAGTGTTTTTGCCTGGAGAATCCCAGGGACAGGGAAGCCTCGTGGGCTACCGTCTATGGGGTCACACTGTGTCGGACACGACTGAAGTGACTTAGCAGCAGCAGCAGCAGCAGCAGCAGCAGCAGCAGCAGCAGCAGCAGCAGCAGCAGCAGAACTTTATCACCTCCACTAGCTTTGTTTGTATTGATGCTTCCTAAGACCCACTTGACTTGCACTCCAGGATGTCTGGACCTAGGTGAATGATCACACTATTGTGGTTATCTAGGTTGTTAATATCTTCTTTGTATAGTTTTTCTGTGTATTTTGCTACCTCTTCGAAATATCTTCTGCTTCTGTTAGGTCCATACCTTTTCTGTCCTTTATTGTACCCATCTTTGCCTGAAATGTTCCCTTTGTATCTCTAATTTTCTTGAAGAGATATCTAGTCTTTCTCATCCTATCATTTTCCTCTATTTCCTTTGCACTGATCACTTAGGAAGACTTTCTTATCTCTCCTTGCAATTCTTTGGAAACCTGCTTTCAGATGGATATATCTTTCCTTTTCTCCTTTGCTTTTCCTTCTCTTCTTTTCTCAGCTATTTGAAAGGCCTCCTCAGACAACCATTTGCCTTTCTTTTTCTTGGGGATGGTTCTACTCTTTCTCATTTCAGTTCACTACCTCTAGAACCCATTGATGACTTTGGTATCTAATTTATGGTTTATCTATCCATTGTAACTCCTTCCATTCCTGATTTATACTCCTTAGACATAATAGCTTTCAACTTTTTCCACCCTAAATTTCTAAGAAACCTAATTGTAATACTATTCCATGATTTTTCCCTTACAGATTTTTGCTATATAACATGGTGGTTTACCTTTCTTCTAACGAATTCTCACACACTTATAACCAACCAAAATATATACAGCAATTTTGTTTTAAATTAATAATATTTATTTTACTATAGCTATAAATATCACTATAATTCAATTATATTTTATTTCTTCTGCATCTTTTTTTTCTTTAAAAATTGCTTTTTTTTTTAATGTATCTTTCACTCATTCAAGTTGCTATCTCCTCCTCTTTTGGTATAGTGAAAAATGTGTCATTTACTCCCAAGGATAATCCTTCAGGAGCACTCTACCTTCCTGTTTCTGTCTGGAGTGGTTCCTTTTCTAGTTCTTATATATATACACACACACACATATAAGTGTGTGCCTGTGTATGTGTGTGTGCGTGTGTGTCTGTGTATATGTGTGTGTGCGTTTGATCCTGGAATTTCTCTTCATTGTCATTCTGTAAATTTTACATTTTCTTCTTCTGTTTTATTCCTATTTCCTGGACCCCTTGTCTTTTTCTTTCTAGACTTATTGGACTATAACATCCAATGGTGAGATATAACATCCAGTAACTCATTGAGAGAGAATATACAGCAGGAACGTGTTTAAACTTCTGCACATATGATCATGGTTTCATTTCACCTACAAATAAATTTAAAGTTTGGTCGGATATATACTTCTAGGTCAGAAGTAATTTTCTCTACAAATTTGAAGTCATTCTTAATATATTATTTTCTAGCTTTCAAGGTTGTTGTCAGGAAATTTAACTCCATTACTATTCAAATTCCTGTTTTACGCCCACTTTCCCCTCTGCCAGAACATTTTAGAACTTTTATCTTATTCTTAGTCTTTTGAAATTTCATGATAATGTGCTTTGGTATGTTTTTATTCATTTGCTAGGTACGCAATGGGCCCTTTCACTTTGAAAGCATTTATCCTTCCCTTGTTAAATTGTCTAATTTTTTTTTAAATTGAGAATTTCCTCCTCTTCATTGTTTTTATTTTCTTTTTACACCATCCCTGATTAGTTGGACCTACTTCTTAGAATTACCTAGTAATTCAATTATTTTTCTTTTGTAATTTTCGTGCCTTTGTCTTTTTATTTTCTGAGATATTGTCTCAACTTTATCTTCTAAATCCATCTCCTGCATTATCTTTTATCAGGTAACATATTCATACTGTCCAAAAATTATTTATTCCTTCTTAAATCATGCTCCTTTTTCACAGTGAAAGTGAAAGTGAAGTCACTCAATCGTGTCTGACTCTGCAACCCTGTGGACTGTAGCCTACCAGGTCTGACTCTGTGACCCTGTGGACTGTAGCCTATCAGGCTCCTCTCCATGGAGTTCTCCAGGCAAGAATACTAGAGTGGGTTGTCATTTCCTTCTCCAGGGGATCTTCCTGACCCAGGGATCGAACCCAGGTCTCCACACATTGCAGGCAGATGCTTTAACCTCTGAGCCACCAGGAAGCCATACTATTATGATTCTATTTCAGGGTGCCATATCACCTTCATTTCTCTTAGAAGATATCATTGTTTAGTTGCTAAGTCAAGTCTGAATCTTTGCAACCCTATGGATGGACTGCAGAATGCCAAGTTTCTCTGTCCTTCACTGTCTCCTGGGTTTGCTGAAATTCATGTTCACTCAGTTGGTGATGCTATCTAATCATCTCATCCTCTGTCACTTCCTTATCTCCTGTCTTCAGTCATTCCCAGCATCAGGGTCTTTTCCAATGAGTTGGCTCTTTGCATCAGGTACCTAAATTATTGGAGCTTCAGCTTCAGCATCAGTCCTTCCCATGAATATTCAGGGTTGATTTCCTTTAAGATTGATTGGCTTGATCTCCTTGCAGTTGAAGGGACTCTCAAGTCTTCTCCAGCACTACAATTTGATGGACTTTTTTTGTGTGTGTGCCTTTCTCCCTTGCTTCTTGCATTTATTCTGAGTTCCATTTTTGTTTCTTTCGGTCTTTATCTTTCATGATAGAGGTTTTTCACAAGTATCTGGTGATCCCTGGCTGTCCTTCAATTATGAAGAGTGACTCCCTACAGAGCTAATTGGAAGCTTTGTATGCATAATAGGTTTCACTGCAGGATGACTGGCAGTAAGTCAAAGAATGTTCTGGTCTTCTGCCTGAGGCATAACTATGCAGTTTTGTAAATAAGGATCTAAGTCAGTTTTTCTATTTTCACTACTAAGTTTCTCCAGTTCTTTGTCTGGTACTTGTCTCCAAGACTCTCAAGGAGAGCTATGAAGCAAATTAATTTTTGTATCCCTTTGTGGAGAAGGAAATGGCAACCCACTCCAGTGTTCTTGCCTGGAGAATCCTGTGGACAGAGGACCCTGGTGGGCTGCCGTCTATGGGGTTGCACAGAGTCGGACACGACTGAAGCGACTTAGCATGCATACATATGTGTGGGTATATTATAACGTAGCTGACAATGTACTTTTTATACAGATAAATATAAACTACATTATCTTTTCCTGTCTTCTTAAAATTTGTTGAAATCTCTTATCTCTTGGTGTCTTTTCTTCAATTTTCTCTCTTCTTGTGAGTATCTGCATTTAAAATTTTCTTTTAGTTTGGTGGACTTTTGGTTGTAAGTTCAGCTAAATAAGGTAGGTAGGAGATTACCTTCCATGTTTAAAAGAAAGTTTTCCTTTCTTTAATCCCCTTCATACCCTTCATACTTTTAATCCCTTCTTATCTGACCTACTAGGAGTACTGGACTAGAACCACATTTTTCCTTCACAAACACTCTTCCTTTCGCTCCCTTGACTTCACACTCTTCTGACATTTAACCTTCTGCTTATGTTTCTCAGTTTCAGTCTTTTAAGAAGATCCATCTTCTCTTCCAAACATTGACATTTAAAATATTAGAGTTATTCCCCAGCTAGTCTTATTGCCCTTTTAATTGTATGCTCTCTCCCTTTCAGTCTTTACAATCTCACTCACCTTTCCCAACTCTTTTTGTTTAACTTTGATGAGTGATGGCTATGAAGTTTTTAAATTTCTACTCGGATTTATTTCCCTCATCATTTCCACTTTGTGTTTTATGGACATCTCAAACATAACAATGTTCAAAATTGAAATGATGCTTTTCAAAGGTATGAATCTATCATCAAGGTCAAGAATTTAGACTCTGAAGCCAATTCCTTGGCTGTATGACTCTCAGCACATATTTAACCTCTATCTGTTTAGTCCTCTCTAAAATCAGAGTACATACCAAGCTTGTAGAATTGCATCATCTAGTTTTAAGTATTCACTGAGTGTTCTGCCCAGACCTCCTCTTCCTGTGTTCTCAGCCTCAGAGAACAGCCACACAATTCACCTAGTTTCTCAGGAAAGAAAGCTTAGCAATATTCTTGACTCCTCTCATTCTCTCACTTTCCACATCCAACAATCACCAAGTCCGAATCCTTCAATAGCCAAAACTTATCTTGATTCAGGAATATTTTTCTTCATTTCAACTCCCCAGCAATGCTGTTCAATTATTGTCTCCTGCCTATGTACCTGTCTCTATCATTCTATTTTTCTCCCACCCCAGTGAAGTTGGAGTGACCTTTTAAAAACACAAATATTGTTACCTTCTTACTTCAAATACTTCAATGTCTCCTCTCTGCCTTCCCGACAAAGTCAAAAGTTTTTACTGTGGCTTGCAAGTATGATATTGTCCTCTGGACTGACTGCGGCCCTCCACTCTCAGATCCAGCACTCTGTTCTGCCTGGTTAGCTGCCACTCTTCTCCTTGTTTTCGGTGCTCTTTGTAATTGTGGCTTCTTTTGCCACGATCAGGACTACCTGATCTGTTTTTCTATGAAGGTCTTCATAAACAGCTCTGCTTTTGCTCAGGGCACATTTCCTTGCTCTTTTCTAAAAATTTAGTTTAGAAGGGAAAATAGCCTCTCTTTATTCAATATGTGTCCTCTTCTCTATATGTTCCAACTGTGTGCTGCAATACCCTTTGATCACATTTTGATTACTTATTCAAATAAATCTTGTTCACTAGATTGACACCTCTGTAAGGAGAGGGACCATGTCTAGCCTTTCAACAACATATATTTTTAGTAACTTTAGTATTGAATATCTGGTTCAGAGTAGGTACTTTAAAAACATTAACTGTATTAGTGAAGGAATATGAGAACTAAAGATGATTATAGTGGCATTTATTTATATAGCTTTGGAAAATTTCAAAACAATTTATAATCTATTATCTTGTTTTATTAAGACAAATAGACATCCACATATTATTGTATTTCAATAATAAACTAATTAAGGTTTAGTGAGTTTGTGATGTGCATAAGGTCACACACAGAGTAATTAGTAGACTGAGATTAGATTTCATTTTCCTGACCCCAAAGCCACCATTTTTTTCCCCATTAGCAGACAATGCACTGCATTTACAGTGATATTTAGAAAGCAATATTTGAGAATTTATCAAACAGAATTTATCAGTAGTTTTACCACACACACATTTGATGGTTATTTACACACCGAATGCTTCATAGGTACAAATAGAATGAAGGGGTAGCAGTGAGGGAAGTAACATTGCTCTCTTTCATCTGATGATAAAGAGTTTAAGCTTTTTGAATGTCCAAAGTATGGAAATATCATAAGATAGGATGAAAAAAGTGTTTCAGGAATTGAGTAGGTCATAACACACAAGAAAGCACATAATGTTACAGACATGACATACAGAAGCATCATTTGCTTTCTTTCTGAAGCACGACCATTGCCTGGTATACTATAGAAGTGTGCAGCTTCACATCTAGTATATGGACTTTGACTCAGAAGCAACCTGATTTTCTGTTTTACTACATACCCTTAGGAAATATCCCAAAGAGGGATTTTTAGATTTTCAGGTTTTCAAAGGGACTTAAAATATCAAGGGAAAAATATTAATCTCTTCCTGTTAATATCCTTCCAATAAATTCCATAAATCAAAGTTGAGAATATTATTTTTTAGATTATCACTGCATAGATTCTCTTCTCTTTTGAACATTATTTTTTAAAATCTAAATTGAAGCACTAAAGGGAACTTTTTACAACCAAAGCATAGAGCCAACAGTCTCCCTATCAACACTCTCTGAATCAAATGCATTTAAATAGCAGCACTCACTAACACAGCCTAAACTAGCTGAAGAAGCAGAAATACTCATCTTGATATATTCCTCAAATCCTTCTCTATTCACAATTTAAACCAAAGAGAATTTCAACCACTTGAGAATTATGCTTGCAAAGGTTGACTCAAGCAATAAGAATATGTGTATCAAAACATCTGATTTTCAGTATCTTTGCATTCTATAGGATTTTTAGACCCATTATGCCAATTTTCTTCAATTTAAGTCTGAATTTGGCAATAAGGAGTTCATGATCTGAGCCACAGTCAGTTCCCAGTCTTGTTTTTGCTGACTGTATAGAGCTTTTCCATCTTTGGCTGCAAAGGATATAGTCTATCTGATTTTGGTGTTGACCATCTGGCTATGTGCACGTGTAGAGACTTCTCTTGAGTTTTGGAAGAGGGTGTTTGCTATGACTGGTATGTTCTCTTGGGAAAATGTTATTAGCCTTTGTCCTGCTTCATTCTGTACTCTAAGCCCAAATTTGCCTGTTACTCCAGGTGTTTCTTGACTTCCTACTTTTGCATTCCAGTCCCCTATAATGAAAAGGACATCTTTTTTGGCTGTTAGTTCTAAAAGGTCTTGTAAGTCTTCATAGAATCGTTCAACTTCAGCTTCTTCAGTGTTACTGGTCAGGGCATAGACTTGGATTACTGTGATATTGAATGGTTTGCCATGGAAATGAACAGAGATCATTCAGTCATTTTTGAGACTGTATCCAAGTACTGCATTTTGGACTCTTTTGTTGGCCATGATGGCTACTCCATTTCTTCTGAGGGATTCCTGCCCACAGTAGTAGATATAATGGTCACGTGAGTTAAATTCACCCATTCCAGTCCATTTTAGTTCGCTGATTCCTAGAATGTCAGTGTTCACTCTTGCCATCTCCTGTTTGACCACTTTCAATTTGCCTTGATTCATGGACCTAACACTCCAAGTTCCTATGCAATATTGCTCTTTACAGCGTTAAATCTTGTTTCCATCATCAGTCCCATCCACATCTGGGTGTTGTTTTTGCTTTGGCTCCATCTCTTCATTCTTTCTGGAGTTATTTCTACACTGATCTCCAGTAGCATATTGGGTACCTACTGACCTGGGGAGTTCATCTTTCAATGTCCTATCTTTTTGCCTATTCATACTGTTCATGGGGTTCTCGAGGCAAGAATACTGAAGTGGTTTGCCATTCCCTTCTCCAGTGGACCACATTCTGTCAGACCTCTCCACCATGAGTTGTCTGTCTTGGGTAGCCCCACATGGCATGGCTCAGTTTCATTGAGTTAGAGAAGGCTGTAGTCTGTGTGATCACATTGTCTGATCTCCAAGCCAGGCTTCAGCAATACATGAACCATGAACTTCCAGATGTTCATGGTTTTAGAAAAGGCAGAGGAACCAGAGATCAAACTGCCAACATTTGCTGGATCATCAAAAAAGCAAGACAGTTCCAGAAAAACATCTATTTCTGCTTTATTGACTATGCCAAAGCCTTTGACTATGTGGATCACAATAAACTGTGGAAAATTCTGAAAGAGATGGGAATACCAGACCACCTGACCTGCTTCTTGAGAAACCTGTGTACAGGTCAGGAAGCAACAGTCAGAACTGGACATCATAGAACCACAGACTAGTTCCAAATAGGAAAAGGAGTACGTCAAGGCTGTGTATTGTCACCCTGCTTATTTAAATTATATGCAGAGTACATCATGAGAAACTCTGGACTGGACGAAGCACAACCTGGAATCGAGATTGCCAGGAGAAGTATCAATAACCTCAGATATGCAGATGACACCACCCTTACAGCAGAAAGTGAAGAAGAACTAAAGAGCCTCTTGATGAAAGTGAAAGAGGAGAGTGAAAAAGTTGGTTTAAAGCTCAGTATTTAGAAAATGAAGATGATGGCATCTGGTCCCACTACTTCATGGCAAATAGGTGGGAATCAGTGGAAACAGAGGCTGACTTTATTTTTCTGGGCTCCAAAATCACTGCAACTGGTGATTGCAGACATGAAATTAGATGACACTTGCTCCTTGGAAGGAAAGTTATGACCAAACTAGACAGCATATTTAAAAGCAGAGACATTACTTTGCCAACAAAGGTTCGTCTAGTCAAGGTTATGGCTTTTCCAGTAGTCATATATAGATGTGAGAGTTGGAATATACAGAAAGCTGAGTGCCAAAGAATTGATGTTTTTGAAATGTGGTGTTGGAGAAGACTCTTGAGAGTCCCTTGGACTGCAAGGAGATCCAACCAGTCCATCCTAACAGAAACCAGTCCCGGGTGTTCATTGGAGGAACCGATGTTGAAGCTGAAACTCCAATACTTTGGCCACCTGATGCAGAGAGCTGACTCATTTGAAAAGACCCTGATGCTGGGAAAGATTTAGGGCAGGAGAAGGGGATGACAGTGGATGAGATGGTTGTATGGCATCACCGACACAATGGACATGTGTTTGGGTGGACTCCGGGAATGGTGATGGGCAGGGAAGCCTGGCATGCTGCAGTTCATGGGGTTGCAAAGAGTCAGACATGACTGAGCGACTGAACTGAACTGAACTGATGCCAATTTTATCCTTGCCTAATATTTCATCCCTGGAAAGTTAAAAGGACAATGGCAAGTTCAATCTTTCCAAGATTTCTTGTGATAAATACCCTGGCTGTCCTCATCAGTTGGCACAGTCTTACATTTTTCAAATGACAAATGTTTCTAATTTATTCACTGAGAAACCCTTTGCCACAGGAATATGGAAACCTGCCAATCTTTCTCCATGTCCTACTTCAAGAAACATCTTTAAAACCATTACTTCACCTGAAGTAGTCTCTGAAACTCCCTCATCAAGACAGTATCATGGTGATTCTTGGACTCCAAGTGGATCATTTGAGGCTCGTTTGTTTTTTGATTATTCACACACTCACATTTCAAAATACTCAGATTGCATGGGTTTGTTTTCATCTTATCATTACAATATCTGAAAGCCTGTAAGTGTTATCCACAATTTGATTTGCTATTATTACAAGGAAACCAGTTTTCTTCAAGATCAAAGGACTCTTATTAGGATAAACACATATGGTCTTTAATGCTGATATTATGACATCAGCAATCAAAACAAGAAATCAAGAAGGAAAGGATGGCGCCTGGTAACAAGAAAAGGCTTTTTAAATACTTCTAATTCAGCTTTTAGGCAAGTGACTTGTTTTAAGACTAGCAGTGCTTCCAGTCTCTTTCCTCACATATTTCCCAGGAATTTTCATCCACTGAGCAGAATGTCTCTTTCTACAAATGACTCTTAATATATAACATCATCTCTGATTTAGTTTCTAACTGCTTAATGAGTTACCTATTTTTAAATACAATTCAACTGTTCTAAAGCAGAACTTGAAAATATTTGCTAAGCTCTTACTCTGTACCAGACACTGTGTTTCCCTTCTTGATTTCTTGCTTTGGCTAACTGTGTTTTAATTCTCTTAATGCTGTTCCTTGGAGTCATCTTTTACTTCTCCTTTCTATCCTTCTATATTAGGCATTCAATGTCTTCCCTTTCATTTCTTTACCATTCAGTCAATCTAGTTCAGACTCAGCATCTCTTAGTAGTACTGCCCAAAGTAATATGGTACAAAAGTATACTGTTTTCAGACATCCTTCCTTTACAATAATTTATTCAGCAAATTAAACGTCTACAATGTGTTAGGCACTGGGTTATATGATGGGAAGAACCAGTGAGCAAAGAGCTACATTCCCTGCTCTGGATAAATCTCCTGGATAGTGAGAGAGATATATATTGAACAAAAAAATTAAGCAAATAAATCCACACTTTTATATTGTGATAATTGCTATAAAAGAAAATATTAGAGAATTTTTCATTTTATATATTTACCCATAACATAGCTTGATTAATCCTCTAAAATGTATGCTCATTCCCCAGTTCTAAAAGCTTCACTGAGTGTACATTTTTAAATAGAAATATTTCCCAGTTCATATCCCCAGGTCATACCTTCTTCTAAGACATAAGCAAGCTGTGTTAGCAAATTGAGGCCTAAGTGTTCTTCAGGATAAAGAGATAAGCTTGTTTTATTGAGTGTTTCCTAAACTGCTTAAAATTTAAAACATATAAAATGTTACAGTTTATCAACATAATTAGTCTTCTAAATCATACATTTTAGGAAAGGCTCCAACAAAGGTCCTCAACAAGATTCTTTAGCTTGATAGTCAGGCTCTTAATCTAACTTTTCAGCTATTTTATCTAGTACTTTCAAGTCTATATTCTATCTTACACCTTCATTCAGTTAAGTCTGTCAGTCATGTCCAGCTCTTTGCGACCCCATGGACTGCAGCACACCATGCTTCCATGTCCATCACCAATTCTCCAAGCTTACTCAATTTCATGTCCATTGAGTCACTGATTCATTCCAACCATCTCATCCTCTGTCATCCACTTCTCCTCTGCCTTCCATCTTTCCCAGCATCAGGGTCTTTTCCAAGGAGTCAGTTCTTAACGTCAGGTGGCCAAAGTATTGGAATTTCAGCTTAAGCATCAGTCCTTCCGATGAATATTCAGGACTGATTTCCTTTAGGATGGACTGGTTGGATTTCCTTGCAGTCCAAGGGACTCTCAAGAGTCTTCTCCAACACCACAATTCAAAAGCATTAATTCTTTTGCATTCAGTTTCTTTATAGTCCAACTCTCATATCCATACATGACCACTGGAAAAACCATAGCTTGGACTAGATGGACCTTTGTTGGAAAATTAATGTCTCTGCTTTTAATATGCTGTCTAGGTTGGTCATAACTTTCCTTCCAAGGAGCAAGCGTCTTTTAATTTCATGGCTGCAGTCACCATCTGCAGTGATTTTGGAACCCCCTAAAATAAAGTCTCTCACTATTTCCATTGCTTTTCCATTTTACATGAAGTGATGGGACTGGATGCCATAATCTTAGTTTTCTGAATGTTGAGTTTTAAACTAACTTTTTCACTCTCTTCTTTCACTTTCATCAAGAGGCTCTTTAGTTCTTCTTCACTTTCTGCCATAAGGGTGGGGTCATCTGCATTTCTGAGGTTATTGAGATTTCTCCTGGCAATCTTGTTTCTAGCTCGTGCTTCTTCCTGCACAGCATTTCACATGATGCACTCTTCATGTAAGTTAAATAAGCAAGGTAACAATATACAACCCTGACGTACTCTTTTCCCAGTTCAGAACCAGTCTGTTGTTCCATGTTCAGTTCTAACTTTTGCTTCAACTTTTGCTTCTTGACCGGCATACAGATTTCTCAGGAGGCAGGTCAGGTCGTCTGGTATTCCTATCCTTTTAAGACTTTTCCACAGTTTGTTGTGATCCACACAATCAAAGGCTTTGGCATAGTCAATATGCAGAAATAGATGTTTATGGTATTACCATCAGTTCAGTTCAGTTCCGACTATTTGCGACCCCATGAATCGCAGCACGCCAGGCCTCCCTGTCCATCACCATCTCCTGGAGTTCACTCAGACTCACGTCCATCAAGTCAGTAATGCCATCCAGCCATCTCATCCTCTGTCATCCCCTTCTCTTCCCTGCCCCCAATCCCTCCCAGCATCAGAGTCTTTTCCAATGAGTCAACTCTTTGCATGAGGTGGCCAAAGTATTGGAGTTTCAGCTTTAGCATATTCCTTCCAAAGAAATCTCAGGGCTGATCTCCCTTAGAATGGACTGGTTGGATCTCCTTGCAGTCCAAGGGACTCTCAAGAGTCTTCTCCAACACCACAGTTCAAAAGCATCAATTCTTCAGCGCTCAGCCTTCTTCACAGTCCAACTCTCACATCCATACATGACCACTGGAAAAACCATAGCCTTGACGAGATAGAGTAGTAGGATTGATACACTGATCCATTTTCTTCTATGTCAATCCTGCTACTCTATGGTAATACCATTCTATCTTTATATTGAATAATTTTATCTTTGGTTATTATAATTTGTTTGCAGGTCTTTCAACATCACAGTAGTTCACTTCTCCTTCTGCTAACACAGGTTGCTTGTGCTCTGATAGAAAAGAGATTCTCAGATATTGAATTTGGATCACTTATGAAGCTCAAATTCTTCTTTTAAAGTCTTCTCTAACTGTTCCAGACTATAAATAATGCCACTTGCCTTGTCTTCCTCCTTCTCCTTACTATTATTATCTTAGCACTAACTAAAGAATATCACCATAAGGATTACAGAATCAACCTTTTAAAAAATCTCAAGAGGAGATTTGTATTGAGTAGTGAGCAGTTACGAGCTTATTTAAAAATCTCTCTTTGGAACTTCCCTGGTGGTTCAGTAGTTAAGAGTTGGGAACTAGTGCCCTGACCATGGAACTAAAACCAAAGAAGTTAACAACAACCAGAACAAAAACCCCAACAATCTCCATATTGTATCACATAGGTGAATAACAATATTTCAATAATTCTGTCCTTCTTCCAAACATCTCTCCTAGAAATTTTATCTGCTGACTTACTTAAATATGTAAATATGACTATAGAGGACAGTAGAAATCAAACTTGAATTTTAGCTTAAAATAAACCAAGTTCCTGAGGAAGTTCTAATTCTGTAATAAAATGGTACAGTTATATTTCTTGAAGAACTTTGCTTTCAGGGAAATTTTCAACATTCGCTCTAACTATCCTGAACCATGTAAACCTGAGCCATGAGCAGTATGAAGTAACAAATTTATAAGTATTAAGGTATTCTCAAAGATTTAACTTTCAAAAGGTAGTAATCCAAAGTAGAGTCTCTGGAATAACATTGGAAGCCTTGTTTATATAGAGATACAGAATAAGAAAATGGAAGAGAAATAGTCAGAGCGCGGGCGGCTGGGACGACGTGCAGAGTGGGGCCTAGGGGAGCTACCTCACGTCTGAGGTCAGGGGTAGAAGTCGGGAGGACCCCACACCCGAGGGCAGCAGCAGAGAGGAACTACCCCACGTCTGAGGTCAGGGGCAGTAGCCTAGAGGAGCTACTCTGCGACCGAGGCCAGGGGCGGTGGTTGGGAGGAGCTGCCCCAGGCCCGAGGCCAGGAGCAGCGGCCAGGAGGAGTGACTTCCCTTCCAAGGAGCAGTGGCTACGTGGGCACCAGAGGGCCTAGAGGAGCTATTCCACATTCAAGGTCGGGAGGGGCAGCAGTGAGGAGATACCCCTCGTCCAAGGAAGGAGCAGTGGCTGGGCATTGCTGGAGGAGCCATGAAGAGATACCCCACATCCAAGATAAGAGAAACCCAAGTAAGATGGTAGGTGTTGCAAGAGGGCAGAAACACTGAAACCATAATCACAGAAAACTAGTCAATCTAATCACACTAGGACCACAGCCTTGTCTAACTCAGTGAAACTAAGCCATGCCTTGTGAGGCCACCCAAGATGGGTGGGCATGGTGGAGAGGTCTGATACAATGTGGTCCACTGGAGGAAGGGAAATAGCAAGCCACTTCAGTATTCTTGCCTTGAGAACCCCATGAACAGTATGAAAAGGCAAAATTATAGGATACTGAAAGAGGAACTCCCCAGGTCAGTAGGTACCTAATATGCTACTGGAGATCAGTGGAGAAATAACTCCAGAAAGAATGAAGGGATGGAGCCAGAGCAAAAACAATACCCAGCTGTGGATGTGACTGGTGATAGAAGCAAGGTCCAATGCTGTAAAGAGCAATATTGCATAGGAACCTGGAATGTTAGGTCCATGACTCAAGGCAAATTGGAAGTGGTCAAACAGGAGGTGGCGAGTGAACACTGACATTCTAGGAATCAGCGAACTAAAATAAACTGGAATGGGTGAATTTAACTCAGATGACCATTATATCTACTACTGTGGGCAGAAATCCCTCAGAAGAAATGGAGTAGCCATCATGGTCAACAAAAGAGTCTGAAATACAGTACTTGGATACAGTCTCAAAAATGACAGAATGATCTCTGTTCATTTCCAAGGCAAACCATTCATTATCACAGAAGTCCAAGTCTATGCTCCGACCAGTAACACTGAAGAAGCTGAATTTGAACGGTTCTATGAAAACCTACAAGACATTTTAGAACTAACACCCAAAAAAGATGTCCTTTTCATTATAAGGGACTGGAATACAAAAGTAGGAAGTCAAGAAACACCTGGAGTAACAGGCAAATTTGGCCTTGGAATATGGAATGAAGCAGGGCAAAGACTAATAGAGTTTTGCCAAGAAAATACACTGGTCATAGCAAACACCCTCTTCCAACAACACAAGAGAAGACTCTACACATGGACGTCACCAGATGGTCAACACCGAAATCAGATTGATTATATTCTTTGCAGCCAAAGATGGAGAAGCTCTATACAGTTAACAAAAGCAAGACAGGAGCTGACTGTGGCTCAGATCATGAACTCCTTATTGCCAAATGGAGACTTAAATTGAAGAAAGTAGGGAAAACCACTAGACAATTCAGGTATGACCTAAATCAAATCCCTTATGATTATACAGTGGAAGTGAGAAATAGATTTAAGGGCCTAGATCTGATAGATAGAGTGCCTGATGAACTATGGATGGAGGTTTTGTGACATTGTACAGAAGACAGGGATCAAGACCATCCCCATGGAAAAGAAATGCAAAAAAGCAAAATGGCTGTCTGGGGTGGCCTTACAATTAGCATTGAAAAAGAAAAGAAGCAAAAGTCAAGGAGAAAAGGAAAGATATAAGCATCTGAATGCAGAGTTCCAAAGAATAGCAAGAAGAGATAAGAAAGCCTTCCTCAGCGATCCGATGCAAAGAAATAGAGGAAAACAACAGAATGGGAAAGACTAGAGATCTCTCTAAGAAAATTAGAGACACCAAGGGAACATTTCATGGAAAGATGGGCTCGATAAAGGACAGAAATGGTATGGACCTAACAGAAGCAGAAGATATTAAGAAGAGGTGGCAAGAATACACAGAAGAACTGTACAAAAAGACCTTCATGACCAAGATAATCATGATGGTGTGATCACTCACCTAGAGCCAGACATCCTGGAATGTGAAGTCAAGTGGGCCTTAGAAAGCATCACTATGAACAAAGCTAGTGGAAGTGATGGAATTACAGTTGAGCTATTTCATATCTTGAAAGATGATGCTGGGAAAGTGCTACACTCAGTATGCCAGCAAATTTGGAAAATTCAGCAGTGGCCACAGGACTGGGAAAAGTGTTTTCATTTCAATCCCAAAGAAAGGCAATGCCAAAGAATGCTCAAACTACCACACAATTGCACTCACCTCACACGCTAGTAAAATAATGCTCAAAATTCTCCATGCCAGGCTTCAGCAATAAATGAACTGTGAACTTCCAGATGTTCAAGCTGGTTTTAGAAAAGGCAGAGGAACCAGGGATCAAATTGCCAACATCCACTGGATCATGGAAAAAGCAAGAGAGTTCCAGAAAAACATCTATTTCTGCTTTATTGACTATGCCAAAGCCTTTGACTGTGTGGATCACAATAAACTTTGGAAAATTCTGAAAGAGATGGGAATACCAGACCACCTGACCTGCCTCTTGGGAAACCTGTATGCAGGTCAGGAAGCAACAGTTGGAACAGGACATGGAACAACAGACTGGTTCCAAATAGGAAAAGGAGTATGTCAAGGCTGTATATTGTCACCCTGCTTATTTAACTTATATGCAGAGTACATCACGAGAAATGCTGGGCTAAAAGAAGCGCAAGCTGGAATCAAGATTGCTGGGAGAAATATCAATCATCTCAGATATGCAGATGACACCACCTTTATGGCAGAAATTGAAGAGGAACTAAAAAGCTTCTTTATGAAAGTAAAAGAGGAGAGTGAAAAAGTTGGCTTAAAGCTCAACATTCAGAGTATGAAGATCATGGCATCTGGTCCCATCACTTCATGGGAAATAGATGGGGAAACATTGGAAATAGTGGCTGACTTCATCTTTTTGGGCTCCAAAATCACTGCAGATGGTAACTGCAGCCATGAAATTAAAAGACGCTTACTCCTTGAAAGAAAAGTTGTGACCAACCTAGATAGCATATTCAAAAACAGAGACATTACTTTGCCAACAGAGGTCCATCTAGTCAAGGCTATGGTTTTTCCAGTGGTCATGTATGGATGTGTGAGTTGGACTGTGAAGAAAGCTGAGTGACGAAGAATTGATGCTTTTGAACTGTGGTGTTGGAGAAGACTCTTGAGAGTCCCTGGACTGCAAGGAGATCTAACCAGTCCATTCTGAAGGAGATCAGTCCTGGGATTTCTTTGGAAGGAATGATGCTAAAGCTGAAACTCCAGTACTTTGGCCACCTCATGCAAAGAGTTGACTCATTGGAAAAGACTCTGATGCTGGCAGGTATTGTGGGCAGGAGGAGAAGGGGACGACCAAGGATAAGATGGCTTGATGTCATCACTGACTCAATGGACGTGAGTCTGAGTGAACTCCGGGAGTTGGTGATGGACAAGGAAGCCTGATGTGTTGCGATTCATGGGGTCGCAGAGAGTCGGACACGACTGAGTGACTGAACTGAACTGAATTGAGGCAATTCAATTAATAGTATCTTAGGTTTGGTTACAACCTTAGTCTAATCACTTATCTCATCCTTGAATAAATTACTTAGATGATAGTCTTATACCTTGATATCTCTTGAGATATTTTTATTATATGGTATAATTACTTATGTTCCTGATGACTAATTATGAAAAAGGTCAATTATTCAGCATGATTTATTGAGAAGCCAGAAATACATATAGTACATTTAGAAGTAGTTTAATCAGATATTTTATTTAATAAAATTGGGGAACATGATACTTAATATTTATTTTTTAAAAATTTCACCTCATTTGAAACGCTTTATTCTACACCTTCTTCCAAAGATTTGAGCAGGAGCTTCAGAGGGAGCCTGTAAGAAAGCATTTTCCATGCAGTTGTCTCAGCTAAGGGATCTCTTGATTTCTGTGAAGTGGCACAGTGTCCATATGGTGCCCTTCACAAAATGTGATGAAACACCCATCTTTTCAGTCTAATATAATCTACTTTGAGGAAGCATTTGAAAATGGTATTTCATGCTTTTTATATTCATTCTTTAATCACAAGTATAGATAAATTCTGATATTATCTCTGTTTATTAATATTTTAATTAATGCTCATAATTGTGGTACTTATGCCTTTAGGATAGTTAGAACAAATGTTGAAAATTTGAACTAGATAAACAGGGCTTCTGGTAATAATCTTTTAATCAATCAAATTTCTTTGGATTTAAATTTAGGCAGTTACTTTATAATTGGAAAGCTTTTAGGAGACTCATGAAACATGTAAGCCTGCTTGAAGTCATCCTTGGGCTGAAAGAAATGTTAAAATAAAAGAAAATTTATTTAAAATGCTTTCTGCAAGGAAGTTAATGACATGTGAGCATGCACTCATAGATTTAATAATTGCTAAATGACAAACTTATGGAAGAATCAGAGGCTCATTTTAAAACTGAAATATTTTGTTATGATTCTGAATTATTTTCATTGTTAGTTTATGATATGAGATTAAAAGAATAATTTCAAACAAGAATTTAAAACACCCTGAGTATTTAAATACTTATCTTTTTCATTTTATAAGTAATAAATATTATATATGAAAATTTTTGGTTTATATTCTTACTGAATTTAACAATTTAGGAGATGACAAAAGGCAACAGGTTTTGAGAGAATTAAGAGAATAAAATCAGTAGCAAAGTTTTGGAAATAGAATTGAAAGAAGCCTAAAGAAGGCAGGTGAGACCTCTGAATGAAGAGAGCATGCTGAACTAATACGGTCCTGCTAGCAGATAGAATAAACTTCAAAAGGACCACATGTTACCAGAGTAATCACTATTAAAATTCAAATCTGAACATGTGTAAAACTATTTTCAGGCTTCCTGCTACCTCACCATGAATTCTGTATTTGCAAGCTGGGTGTATAATCTTCCGCCAAGACTTCAGTCTCCTCCTGGACCACACTCATACCTTATCTTAAATGTCTTCTTGTCTTTGCCTTTCCTGATCTTCTCATGAACAATCTTACCTGCTTATCTCTCCTCATTAACCTTCCTTTTCCTTTTTCAACTAAATTCAAGGATTATCCTTGTAGAAAACCATTCCTCTACTATCCCTATTACAGGTGAGTTGTGTCTTCCCCAAATTCATGTGCTGAAGTTCTAACAATTAGTGCCTCAGAATGTGAACCCTTTGAAAACAGAGCTGCTACAGCATAGTTGAGATGAAGTCTGACCATTGTAGAATAGGGCCCTACTCCAGTGTGACTAGTATTCTTAGAAGAATAATGCACGTGAAGAAAGAGACACATACAGAGGGAAAGTGTAGAGATACATGGAGAAAATGTCCATCTATAAGCCAAGGAGAGAGTCCTGGAACTCTCATAGCCCTCAGAAGGAACCTTTAGTAGTCCTACTCTACAGCATTATGAGAATGAATTCCTGCTGGGTGGGCCACCTAATTTGTGATCTTTGCTATAGCAGCCTCAGCAAACAAATAGAACCTCTTTCTTTAGCTTCCAAGCAAAAGTTAAGTATCTCTTGTTCAGCATCTATAAAACCCAGGATCTAATTTGGCAAAGACTTATTAAAATTGTTTCTTTGTGAATCTCTTGCTGCTACTGCTGCTAAGTCACTTCAGTCATTTTCCGACTATGTGCGACCCCATAGAGGGCCTCCTATCAGGCTCCTCTGTCCCTGGGATTCTCCAAGCAAGAACACTAGAGTGGGTTGCTATTTCCTTCTCCGATGCATGAAAGTGAAAAGTGAAAGTGAAGCCACTCAGTCATGTCCGACTCTTAGCAACCTCATGGACTGCAGCCTACCAGGTTCCTCCATTCATGGTATTTTCCAGGCAAGAGTACTGGAGTGGGGGTGCCATTGCCTTCTCCATGTGAATCTCTTGAGGTAGTATTAGACCATGAACTCTCTCTTTTTCTGTTTGTTCTCTTAGTCTAAGGCGGATATGCAATGTGAAATTCTGTTTTGTACAGATTAATGGATAGAGGGAAAGAAGGAAATTTTGTTTGGCCTTAGATTCACCAATTTGTTTGAAAAGTGAAAGCTGCCCCATCATGTCTGACTCTTTGTGACCCCATGAACTATATGGTCCATGGAATTCTCCAGGCAAGAATACTGGAATGGGTAGCCTTCTAAATTCCCTTCTCCAGGGATCTTCCCAACCCAGAGATTGAACCCAGGTCTCCTACTTTGCAGGCAGATTCTTTACCAGCTGAGCTACTAGGGGAGGCTTGAAGATTTAAAATTGCAATTTCAGATGCAGGTAAAAAGTATAAATTAGATATTCTGAAGAACAATATGTGTGATATTACACAATGAATAAAATGAATAGACAATCCCTTTCTCTCTTAGAAAACGACTCTCATTGTCTTTAATCCAGCTTCCCAGGTGGTGCTAGTGGTAAAGAATCTGTCTGCCAATGCAGGAGAAACAAGATATGAGGATTGGAATCCTGGGTCAGGAAGGTCACTTGGAGAAGAGAATGGTAACCCACTCCAGTATTCTTGCCTATAAAATCCTATGGACAAGAGGAGCATGATAAGCTATAGTCCATGGGGCTAAGGAGTTGGACATGACTGAGCAAATGTCTTTAATCATCACACATGGGGACTACAATAAATTACTTGAATCTAACAATTTAACTGACTCAATGGACATGTGTTTGGGTAAGCTCCGGGAGCTGGTGATGGACAGGGAGGCCTAGCGTGCTGCAGTTCTTGGGGTCGCAAAGAGTTGGGCATGACTGAGCGACTGAACTGAACTAAACTGAACAATTTAACCCCCAAAATTAAAGATTTCAAAGGTGTCTTGAAAAATTGATATGATGATATATCAATATTGATAATGGGTATATCTCATTTAGAAGAAGTGGTTCTAAAAGAAAAAAAAGTGACTGCTCTATGTCAGTATGGATATCTTAAGTGGATAGTTGAAGCAAACTGAAGAACATTTGAGAGAAGATAAATATAGAAATTATATTACTTTAGAAAATACCCTGTTAATCTTCAGATTATGTGAAATAAATATGAATGATGCTTTTCTAATGAACATTATCATACCAGCAACAAGAGAAAAATAGGAGTAATGATAGAAAAGCTGTTGAGATATTTTGGACACATAATTCTGCTCAATCAAAATTCTTCTATTTAAAATTCTTTGTTATTGTCTTCAGAACATAAAAACAATGTCTATATCTTATAAAAATTTTGGAAAATATATAAAAGTATAATAGAAAAATAAAAACTCACCATATTTCTATCATCCAGAAATAAAGTACTACTAACAGAGTGGAGTATTTTCTATCATTCATTTAAGGTTGCAATTCTGAATACACACCTATAGACAAATACACATGCACACACATATAACATACATATATATTACTAAGATTAAGTACATTACTTTGTGTCATGCTTTTTCACTTAGCGTATACTATAAATATTTTTTCACATCATAAAATATTCCTAAAAGCATACTTTTTGAAGACTATAAAATATTGTTGTGAGTAGGGCTACCAATTTATTTGACCAATCTTCTTATCCTAGAAATTTATATAGTTTGCTATTTTCCCAAATTATAACTAATACCTTAATAAACAACCTCAAATATAAGTTTTTCTGCATTTACTAGGTGAAATAAATCTGAACACTTTCATTATTTTTGATAAATACTGCCTAATTGCTCAATTGTGTGTGCCAATTGATGCTGTTACTTAAACTGAAGAAAGTAGGGAAAACCGCTAGACCATTCAGGTACGACCTAAATCAAATCCCTTATGATTATACAGTGGAAGTGAGAAATAGATTTAAGGGCCTAGATCTGATAGATAGAGTGCCTGATGGACTATGGAATGAGGTTCGTGACATTGTACAGGAGACAGGGATCAAGAACCACCACCACGAAAAAGAAATGCAAAAAAGCAAAATGGCTATATGAGGAGGCCATGTCTGTGAAAAGAAGAGAAGTGAAAAGCAAAGTAGAAAAGGAAAAATATAAGCAACGGAATGCAGAGTTCCAAAGAATAGCAAGAAGAGATAAGAAAGCCTTCTTCAGCGATCAATACAAAGAAACAGAGGAAAACAACAGAATGGGAAAGACTAGAGATCTCTCTAAGAAAATTAGAGATACCAAGGGAACGTTTCATGCAAAGATGGGCTCGATAAAGGAAAGAAATGGTATGGACCTAACAGAAGCAGAAGATATTAAGAAGAGGTGGCAAGAATACACAGAAGAACTGTACAAAAAGATCTTCATGACCAAGATAATCACGATGGTGTGATCACTTACCTAGAGCCAAACATCCTGGAATGTGAAGTCAAGTGGGCCTTAGAAAGCATCACTACGAACAAAGCTAGTGGAGGTGATGGAATACCAGTAGAGCTATTTCAAATCCTGAAAGATGATGCTGTGAAAGTACTTCACTCAATATGCCAGCAAATTTGGAAAACTCAGCAGTGGCCATAGGACTGGAAAAAGTCAGTTTTCATTTCAATCTCAAAGAAAGGCAATGCCAAAGAATGCTCAAACTACCACACAATTGCACTCATCTCACATGCTAGTAAAGTGTTGCTCAATATTCTCCAAGCCAGGCTACAGCAATACGTGAACCATGAACTTCCTAATGTACAAGCTGGTTTTAGAAAAGGCAGAGGAACCAGGGATCAAATTGCTAACATACACTGGATCATGAAAAAAGCAAGAGAGTTCCAGAAAAACATGTATTTCTGCTTTATTGACTATGCCAAAGCCTTTGACAGTTTGGATTACAATAAACTGTGGAAAATTCTGAAAGAGATGGGAATACCAGACCACCTGACCTGCCTCTTGAGAAACCTATATGCAGATCAGGAAGCAACATTTAGAATGGAACATGGAACAACAGACTGGTTCCAAATAGGAAAAGGAGTATGTCAAGGCTGTATATTGTCACCCTGCTTATTTAACTTATATGCAGAGTACATCATGAGAAATGCTGGGCTGGAGGAAACACAAGCTGGAATCAAGATTGCTGGGAGAAATATCAATAACCTCAGATATGCAGATGACAACACCCTTATGGCAGAAAGGGAAGAGGAACTAAGAAGCCTCTTGATGAAAGTGAAAGAGGAGAGTGAAAACGTTGGCTTAAAGCTCAACATTCAGAAAACAAAGATCATGGCATCTGGTCCCATCACTTCGTGGGAAATAGATGGGGAAACAGTGGAAACAGTGTCAGAATTTATTTTTGGGGGCTCCAAAATCACTGCAGATGGTGATTGCAGCCATGAAATTAAAAGACACTTACTCCTTGGAAGAAAAGTTATGACCAACATAGATAGCATATTAAAAAGCAGAGACATTACTTTGCCAACAAAGGTCCAACTAGTCAAGGCTATGGTTTTTCCAGTAGTCATGTATGGATGTGAGAGTTGGACTGTGAAGAAGGCTGAGCGCTGAAGAATTGATGCTTTTGAATTGTGGTGTTGGAGAAGACTCTTGAGAGTCCCTTGGACCGCAAGGAGATCCAACCAGTCCATTTTGAAGGAGATCAACCCTGGGATTTCTTTGGAAAGAATGATGCTAAAGCTGAAACTCCAGTACTTTGGCCACCGCATGTGAAGAGTTAACTCATTGAAGACTCTGATGCTGGGAGGGATTGGGGGCAGGAGAAGGGGACGACAGAGGATGACATGGCTGGATGGCATCACTGACTCGATGGACATGAGTCTGAGTGAACTCCGGGAGTTGGTGATGGACAGGGAGGCCTGGCGTGCTGCGATTCATGGGGTTGCAAAGAGTCGGATATGACTGAGCAACTGAACTAAACAGAGTAGTATACCTGTATATCCATTTCCTTCACCATTGCCAGTAGATATCATCAGTTTATTCACAACTTTTGTCAATTTGAGAGAGAGTTTAATTTGAAGTATTTGTAATCTCTTCCTTTATTTGTTCCTCCTTTGCTTATAAAATCAGTTTGCTGAATGTACTTGACTTGTAATTATAAATTGTTGTTGTTCAACATGCTCAGTCATGTCCAACTCTTCTTGACTATGTGGATTGAAGCAGGCAAGTCTTCCCTCTTCTCCTCTTCTCCCCTCTTTGCCTCTTCTCCTCCTGCCTTCAATGTTTTCCAGGATAATGGTCCTCAGTCTAGTGCAGTTCAGTTGATCAGTCATGTCCAACTCTTTGCAACCCCATGGACTGCAGCACACCACACTTCCATGTCCATCACCAACTCCAGGAGCTTACTCAAACTCATGTCCATCGAGATACTGATTCCATGCAACCATCTCACCCTCTATCATCCCCTTCTCCCACCTTCAATCTTTCTCAGCATCGGGGTTTTTTCCAATAAGTCAGTTCTTCTCATAAGGTGGCCAGAGTACTGGAGTTTCAGCTTCAGCGTCAGTTCTTCCAATGAATATTCAGGACTGATTTCCTTTAGGATGTACTGGTTAGATCTCCTTGCAGTCCAAGGGACTCTCAAGAGTTTTCTCCAACACCACAGTTAAAAAGCATCAGTTCTTTGGTGCTCAGCTTTCTTTATAGTCCAAATCTCACATCCATACATGACTACTGGAAAAACCATAGCTTTGACTAGAATGACCTTTGTTGGCAAATTAACATCTCTGCTTTTTAATATGCTCTCTAGGTTGGTCATAGATTTACTTCCAAGGAGCAAGCGTCTTTTAATTTCATGGCTGTAGTCACCAGCTGCAGGAACTGTGGAGCCCCCAGTCTCTCACTGCTTCCATAGTTTCTCCATCTATTTGCCATGATGTGATGGGACCAGATGCCATGTTCTTTGTTTTCTGAATGTTGAGTTTTAAGCCAACTTTTTCACTCTATTGTTTCACTTTCATCATGAGGCTCTTTAGTTCTTCTTTGTTTTCTGCCATAAGGTTATTCTCATCTGCATATCTAAGGTTATTGATATTTCTCCTGGCAATCTTGATTCCAGTTTGTGCTTCATCCAGACCAGCATTTTTCATGATGTACTCTCATATGTTAAATAAGTAGGGTTGACAGTATATAGCCTTGACATATTCCTTTCCTGATTGCAAACCAGTCTGTTGTTCCATGTGCAGTTATAACTGTTGCTTCTTGACCTGAACACAGATTTTTCAGGAGGCAGGTCAGGTGGTCTGGTAGTCCCATCTGTTTCAGAATTTTCCACAGTTTGTTGTGTTCCACACAGTCAAAGGCTTTGGTGGAGCTAATGAAGCAGAAGTAGATGTTTTTCTGGAACTCTCTTGCTTTTTTGATGATTCAACAGATGTTGGCAATTTGATCTCTGGTTCTTCTGCCTTTTCTAAATCCAGCTTGAGCATCTGGAAGTTAACAGTTCACGTACTACTGAAGCCTGGCTTTGAGAATTTTGAGTGTTACTTTGCTGGCATGTGAGATGAGTGCAATTATGCGGTAGTTTGAGCATTCTTTGGCATTGCCTTTCTTTGGGATTGGAATGAAAACTGACTTTTCCAGTCCTGTGGCCACTGCCAAATTTGCTAGCATATTGAGTGGAGCTTTAACAGCATCATCTTTAGGATGTGAAATAGCTCAGCTGGAATTCCCTGACTTCACTAGCTTTGTTCGCAGTGATGCTTCCTAAGGCCTAATTGACTTTGCATTCCAGGATGTCCGGCTCTAGGTGAGTGATCACAAGATCATGGTTATCTTGGTTATGAAGATCGTTTTTGTATTGTTCGTCTCAGTATTGTTGCCACCTATTCTTAATATCTTCTACTTCTTTTATGTCCATACCATTTATGTCTTTATTGTGCCCATCTTTGCATGAAATGTTGCTTTGGTATCTCTAATTTTCTTGAAGAGATCTCTAGTCTTTCCCATTCTGTTGTTTTCCTCTATTTCTTTCAACTGAATATTGAGGAGAGCTTTCTTATCTCTCCTTACTATTCGTTAGACTTCTGCATTCAAGTGGGACATCTTCCTTTTCTCCTTTGCCCTTAGCTTCTTTTCTTTTCTCAGTTATTTGTAAGGCCTCCTCAGACAGCCAGTTTGCCTTTTTGCATCTTTTTCTTGGGGATGATCTTGATCACTGCCTCCTGTACAGTGTCACAAACCTCCTTCCATACTTCTTCAGGCATTCTGTCTATCAGATCTAATCCCTTGAATCTGTGTCACTTCCACTCTATAATCATAAGGGATTTGATTTAGGTCATACCTGAATAGTCTAGTGGTTTTCTTCAATTTAAGTCTGAATTTGGCAGTAAGGAGTTTATGATCTGAGCTACGGTCAGTTCCCCATCTTGTTTTTATGGACTGGATAGAGCTTCTCCATCTTTGCCTGCAAAGAATATAATCAGTCTGATTTTGGTATTGACTATCTGGTGACATCCATGTGTAGAGTCTTCTCTTGTGTTGTTGGAAGAGGGTGTTTGCTATGACCAGTGTATTCTCTTGGCAAAACCCTGTTAATCTTTGCCATGCTTCATTTTGTACTCCAGGGCCAAATTTTCCTGTTACTCCAGGTATCTCTTGACTTCCTACTTTTTCATCCCAGTCCCCTACAATGAAAGGGACACCTGTTTGGGTGTTAGTTCTAGAAGTCTTGTAGGGCCTCAGAACCGTTCAACTTCTTCAGCATTACTGGTTGAGGCATAAACTTGGATTACTGTGATATTGAATGGTTTGCCATTCAATATATATAGTGGATATAATGGTCATAAGTTAAATTCACCCATTCTAGTCCATTTTAGTTCACTGATTCCTAAAATGCTGATATTCATTCTGTCATCTCCTGTTTGACCACTTCCAATTTGCCTTGGTTCATGGACCTAACATTCCAGATTCCTACACAATATTGCTCTTTACAGAATTGGACTTTACTCCATCACCAGTCACATCCATAACTGAGTTTTGTTTTTGCTTTGGCTCCATCTTTTCATTCTTTCTGGGGTTATTTCTCCACTTATCTCCAGTAGCATATTGGGCACATACTGACCTAGGGAGTTCATCTTTCAGTGTCCTATCTTTTTGCCTTTTCATGGGGTTTGCCTGTTCATGGGGTTCTCAAGGCAAGAATACTGAAGTGGTTTGCCATTCCCTTCTCCAGTGGACATTTTGTCAGAACTCTCCACCATGACCCATTTGTCCTTGGTGGCCAGCCCTATATGGCATGGCTCATAGTTTCATTGAGTTAGACAAGGTTGTGATCCATCAGTTTGATTAGTTTTCTGTGATTGTGGTTTTCATTCTGATAATGATAAGAGGCTTACAGAAGCTTCCTGATGGAAGAGACTGACTTGAGGGGGAAAGTGAGTCTTATTCTGATGGGCGGGGCCATAATCAGTAAATCTTTAATCCAATTTTCTGTTGATGGGCAGGGCTGTGTTCCTTCCTTGTTGTTTAACCTGAGGCCAAATTATGATGGAGGCAATGAAGATAATGGTGACCTCCTTGAAAAGGTCCCTTGCAGGTACTGCCACACTCAGTGCTCACAACCATGCAGCAGGCTACCACTAACCCACACCTCTGCCTGAGACCCTGGACACTCACCGGGAGTCTGGGTCAGTCTCTTGTGGTGTCACTTCTCCTTTCTCCTGGGTCCTGGCACACACAAGGTTTTGTTTGTGCCTTCCAAGAGTCTGTTTCCCCATTCCTGTGCAAGTTCTGGTACCTCTATGCCATACCCAGGTCTGCGGCACCCAGAGCCCCTGCCCCTCTGGCAGGCTACTGCTGACCCATACCTTGGCAGGAGACATTCAAACACTCAAAGGTAGGTTCAGCTCAGTCTCTGTGGGGCCACCTGGTGTGCACAAGGTTTTGTTTGAGCTCTCCAAGCATCTCTGGCAGGCATGGGGTTTGATTCTACATCAGGGAACTAGCTCTTCACATCAGGTGGCCAAAGCATAGGAGCTTCAGCTTCTACATCAGTTTTCAATAAATATTCAGGGTTAATATTCCTTTAGGATTGACTGGTTTGATCTCCTTGCTGTCCAAGGGGCTTTCAAGAGTCTTCTCCAGGATTATAAAAGAAAACACTTTATTTTTTTTTATCAGTCATTGCTTTTAAGTATCATCTTTGGGAATACTTTTCTCTTCTCCTGGAAAAAAAAACTTTTGTCAGTCCCATACCTTTCTAAATGTTCAGTTCTAAAAGGCGTCTAATTTAGATAATTAGACTTTTCTCTGGGTAAAGTTCTAATATAGTGTGTGAATAATCAGAAATATTTTTGGAGATTTTCTATTGGCCATGGTTTTTATGTAGATGGGGTCCATTATAAGAGAACCAGGTAGTGATTATATAAAGGGTACATCTTTACATGTGAAAATTTAATAGAACTAAATCTTTCACTTGGTTGTGTGTTTACATGAATAAATGGGGAAAATATTTCTAAGATTTTGTTCTCCTTTGTCACTAATGGACTCTTTCAAATGTAAATGCCTCTTGATGGCTCTTCTGTTAACTGACCTTGAAATCTAAATATTCTAAGCCTTAGGTCAAGGATATTTATTTTTCTTACTGACACAGGATGTCACAGACCAAATAATTCTTTTACTAATATAAATTTAATATTTTACTTTGTTTGCAAACCCAGTTAGAGCTCAGTTCACCTCTAACAATTATAGTGAGATTAACATATGAATGCTGTCAGAACAAATCTTTTTATAATTTACATTTTCTATACGTACATACAAGAAAACAAGGTACAGAAATGAACATCAATGGAGACAAAATGCACCTGGTTTCTCATTAAGTAGCAACAACTGTCTTCCTAGATTGGCTCTGAACCAAGGGCTAAATCTAATCTGAAAGAGAAAAGTAACACAGTTTCATCATTCTCCGGGGCCTTAGGCTTAGGTTTTAAAGATAGTAGAAAATAATTCATTAAAAGAGTTTATAAGCATTGTGCCAGTGTGTTTGTATGCATGTATGGGGTTTGAGAGCAAGCTGTGTCAAAATAGGGGAAAAGATGAACACTTTGAGATAAGTGAGTATACTAAATAATTAATCTTTTTGGCTTTTCAGAATAGGCATTTCATTTATACTGCAAAAATGCTTTGGGCCATAATAAGGGAATATATGAATACATATTTAGGATAATTAATTTTCTTCTTCCTGTCTCAAGAGTTATCAGCATTGGTAGTCTGCTTTGCAAAGATTATATTAGATATAATTGGGTAGGGTATAGAAACTAAATGGAATTTTACCATATTTTTAGGACATTTTCCACTTAGAGTACATATGTTCAATCATACAACCAAGATATCAGAGTAAGAGACAAAATATATTTTTTTCTTGTTGAAAGTTTATACTTCAGATGAATCTCACAGATGTTTCCCCAGTGAATTTCTCCCCTGTAAAGATTCTATTGTTGACTACTACTCAACTGCTGTTACTGCTACTGCTATTTAGTCACCAAGTCATGTCTGACTCTTTGCAACCCCATGGACTGTTGCTGGCCAGGCTCCTCTGCCAGTGGAATTTTCCAGACAAGCAAGAATGCTGGGGGTGTGTGGCCATTTCCTTCTCCAGTGGGTCTTCCTTATACAGGATCAAAACCACTTCTCTTGTGTCTCCTGAATTGGCAGGTGGATTCTTTACCCCTGTGTCACCTGGGAAGCCGTCAATGTTTAACACATGCTCTTATTAATTTTTTATCTTCCAAATTGCACCTTAATGTGCAGTCATCTTTCAGTTAATGAGTCAACCCTCTCCAGTTTCCTAAGCTACACCTTTGGAACCATCCTTCATGTTACATTTTCTATCATTATACATTTTCAATATCACAGACGAGTCAGAACTTTTAAAGTCACCCCCATTCCCCATAACTATTGCTGGAATGTTAGATCCTTTTGCCTTTACTTCCTCTGACTTATTAAATAATTTTCTAGTTGATTCAACATAGCCTAACCTGTAAATGCTGTCCTCTTATTCCACCTAACACATATCCACAATGCCTCTGCATACTGCCATGCTTTTGCAAATGTGTTTCTCTGCTAGTATTGATCTTCACTCTGTTTTTAACTTGAAAAATCTCAGTCATTCATCCTGAAGATAGTTCACCCAACTCGCCTTCTGCAAATCTTTTCCAATTTCCTTAGCATGTAAGTTGCATTCCTTCTTTTGTCCTTAGAATACTTCCTAGCATTTATTCTGGTAAATTTGCCAAAGCTTATTTGTGGATTATAATGACCCAACTTGCACATCCCTGACTGATACAGACAATTTCAGAATTCTTTACTTTAAAAGTACCTATACTTAGCCAGCTGAAGATTCAGATTTCTTTTTAAATTTCAAAAGAAAATCAAAGCACTTGCATGCTATACTGGATAGTACATATAGGTGACATCTGAATGATGAATCATCTTCTTTATGAAATAGCTTCTATAGTCACATTTATGTTCAAAATAACACCTTGGTAGGTTATAACAAATATAACCAGAAGCCAACTCTGTTTTCTTTCAAAATAAAACACTATTTTTTTCTTTCCTTTAGTAAATTTATGGCTCAGAAATGCCAGTCTGCCTCAAGTACAAAATATATGCATCAATTTTTAAAAATCATTGTTCAGTTATAGACTATAATTATGTTCCTTAAAAATTAAGAAAATTAGTAGCAAAGTTGAAAGCACTTATATAATTATATTTTCTCTCATAAAGATTTACGATAATGGAGGTCTATCTATGGCATATCTCTGTGAAATAATGGTGACGCTATTTTCCTACTTTAATCTGAAAATAACTGGCCATGCAACTGCAAAATATCATAGACATTATTAAATAGATGGGTCTCATAACCCCATATTATTTACAATAACTGATGTGATACCTCACAATATTTATACTGACACACAGATACACACACGCACACACATACCTAAACACTTTCTAATGGCATATAATTTGAAGACATTAAACATACTCTGGAATGAGGTTCGTGACATTGTACAGAAGACAGGGATCAAGACCATTCCCATAAAAAGAAATGTGAAAAAGCAAAATGGCTATATGGGGAGGCCTTGCAAATAGCTGTGAAAAGAAGAGAGGTGAAAAGCAAAGGAGAAAAGGAAAGATATAAGCAAATGAATGCAGAGTTCCAAAGAATAGCAAGAAGAGATAAGAAAGCCTTCTTCAGCAATCAATACAAAGAAATAGAGGAAAACAGAATGGGAAAGACTAGAGATCTTGTCAAGAAAATTAGAGATACCAAGGGAACATTTCATGCAAAGATGGGCTCGATAAAGGACAGAAATGGTCTGGACCCAACAGAAGTAGAAGATATCAAGAAGAGGTGGCAAGAATACATGAAAGAACTGTACAGAAAAGATCTTCACAACCCAGATAATCATGATGGTGTGATCACTCACCTAGAGCCAGACATCTTGGAATGTGAAGTCAAGTGGGCCTTAGAAAGCATCACTATGAACAAAGCTAGCGGAGGTGATGGAATTCCAGTGGAGCTGTTTCAAATCCTGAAAGATGATGCTGTGAAACTGCTGCACTCAATATGCCAGCAAATTTGGAAAACTCAGCAGTGGCCACAGGACTGGAAAAGCTCAGTTTTCATTCCAATCCCAAAGAAAGGCAATGCCAAAGAATGCTCAAACTACTGCACAATTGCAGTCCTCTCACATGCTAGTAAAGTAATGCTCAAAATTCTCCAAGCCAGGCTTTAGCAATATGTGAACCGTGAATATCCAGATGTTCAAGTTGGTTTTAGAAAAGGCAGAGGACCAGAGAACAAATTGTCAACATCCGCTGGATCATGGAAAAAGCAACAGAGTTCCAGAAAAACATCTATTCTGCTTTATTGATTATGCCAAATCCTTTGACTGTGTGCATCACAATAAACTGTAGAAAATTCTAAAAGAGATGGGAATACCAGACCACCTGACCTGCTCTTGAGAAATCTGTATGCAGGTCAGGGAAGCAACAGTAGGAACAGGACATGGAACAACAGACTGGTTCCAAATAGGAAAAGGAGTACGTCAAGGCTGTATATTGTCACCCTGCTTGTTTAACATATGCAGAGTAAATCATGAGAAACGCTGGGCTGGAAGAAGCACAAGCTGGAATCAAGATTGCTGGGAGAAATATCAATAACCTCAGATATGCAGATGACACCACCCTTATGGCAGAAAGTGAAGAGGAACTAAAAAGCCTTTTCATGAAAGTGAAAGAGGAGAATGAAAAAGTTGGCTTAAAGCTCAACATTCAGAAAACGAAGATCATGGCATCCGGTCCTATCACTTCATGGGAAATAGATGGGGAAACAGTGAGTGTCAGACTTTATTTTGGGGTGCTCCAAAATCACTGCAGATGGTGACTGCAGCCATGAAATTAAAGGCACTCCTTGGAAGAAAAGTTATGATGAACCTAAATAGCATATTCAAAAGCAGAGACATTACTTTGCCGACCTCGGTCCATCTAGTCAAGGCTATGGTTTTTCCAGTGGTCATGTATGGATGTGAGAGCTGGACTGTGAAGAAGGCTGAGTGCTGAAGAACTGATGCTTTTGAACTGTGGTGTTGGAGAAGACTCTTGAGAGTCCCTTGGACCGCAAGGAGATCCAACCAGTCCATTCTGAAGGAGATCAACCCTGGGATTTCTTTGGAAGGAATGATGCTAAAGCTGAAATTCCAGTACTTTGGCCACCTCATGCAAAGAGTTGACTCACTGGAAAAGATTCTCATGCTGGCAGGGATTGGAGGCAGGAGGAGAAGGGGACGACCGAGGATGAGATGGCTGGATGGCATCACGGACTCGATGGACGTGAGTCTGAGTGAACTCCGAGAGATGGTAATGAACAGGGAGGCCTGGTGTGCTGCGATTCACGGAGTTGCAAAGAGTCGGACACTACTGAACGACTGAACTGAACTGAAACATACACAAAATAAAATATATATGATAATATAAAATTATTTTAGTCATAAAAATATATTTCCTTTAAAATTACTGTTTGGTAATTGTTTCATTGGGAACATTTTGCCAGTTGTTTACATATAACTTATACAAAGTATCATGGTTATATCAAGATATCAAGAAACCTGTATCATAGTCCTAATTCTGATACAAACCAATAAGTGTTTTAGACTATTTGATGTTTAGTTTTTCACAAATAAATAATAATTTTACACTGAAATAGCACAGATCTTTACCAAAAGTAATACCTTATGATTTGAATTATTTCATATACTTCAGTTTAGTTCAATTCAGTTAAGTCACTCAGTCGTGTCTGCCTCTTTTCGACCCCATGAATCGCAGCACGCCTGGCCTCCCTGTTCATTACCATCTCTAGGAGTTCACTCAGACTCACGTCCATCGAGTCCATGATGCCATCCAGCCATCTCATCCTCGGTCATCCCCTTCTCCTCCTGCCCCCAATCCCTCCCAGCATCAGAGTCTTTTCCAATGAGTCAGCTCTTTGCATGAGGTGGCCAAAGTACTGGAGTTTCAGTTTTAGCATCATTCCTTCCAAAGAAATCCCAGGGCTGATCTCCTTCAGAATGGACTGGTTGGATCTCCTTGAAGTCCAAGGGACTCTCAACAGTCTTCTCCAACAACACAGTTCAAAAGCATCAATTCTTCGGTGCTCAACCTTCTTTACAGTCCAGCTCTCACATCCATACATGACCACTGGAAAACCACAGCCTTGACTAGACAGACCTTAGTCGGCAAAGTGATGTCTCTGTTTTTGAATATACTATCGAGTTTGGTCATAACTTTTCTTACTTAGCTCTGTTTTATTCAAATTAGAATATATGAGAATTTTAGGTAGTCTTTTTCTTCTGAGTTTTTGTGTTACATAATTTGCATATACACATACACAAATCTAGTTTTTAGATTTCTGCTCTTGTTTTATAAAAATTATATTCAACTCTTCATCAAGTTTTACATTTTCACTTTCTGAACAAAGCATCTCCTTCTGAATAATTTGTGTTGGCTTAAACAAATAAAAGTTTATCTTTAAGTGTCCTGAGGGTTCTAAAGGGGGAAAAGATCAGATCTGATCTGCATCTGTATCTTGCTCCCCAGTGAAGAATAGTGGGAGGAAGACTGGGTAACCCATCAGGAGGTTCTTGAGGAAGTTTTGGCCAGCATGGAGGTGGAGATCTGAGGTGTAAACACAATAAATATTTAGTAAATAAATTATAGTTACAGTTGGCAAGACTGGTGATTATCTGGTCATGGTTAGTAAATATCCTGTAGCCTGTTCCTTTGGAAGATGGTACAATCTGGTTTTTTCTTCCATTTCCGCCACATGGATGTCTCTTGTCTCCTTTTTTTTTTTTTTTTGGTCAATCTTTGTCAGATGTCTGCTTCTCACCACTGCTTCTCATCTACACTGCATTTTGGTGACCTCTAATTCACTCCCTGGTGTCTAGCGATTTTCTGTTGTGTGAGTTTCTCTTCAGCTTTCCTATTCTTTTCCTGATCTTACTCATTCCCTCAGGTCTTGGGTTACATGTCACCTTTGTGGAGTTTTCCTGATCTTCCCGGACTGAATTATAAGGTTGTCAGATTTAAGAAACAAAAATGAGGACGCAAACAAGAATAAAAATCAGGAAACCTAGTTAACTTTTAAATTTGGATAAGCAATGAATAGTATAAGTATGTCCCATGCAATAGGTGGGACATGTTTATACCAAAGCTTATTTGAGATGCAGATTTAACTGGGAATTCTATATTTAATCTGGCAAGATTAGATTGAGAACTCTTGTTAAATCCTCGTACATAGTTCACTCAGTGAATTCAGCACTTTGCCTAATGTAACTTAAGTGTTTAAATGCCTCTCTTCCTCAGAGAGCTTGAAGAATAAGAATCTAAGTCTGCTTTTCAATTGCACTGATCAATGAGGAAGGTTTTCTTATCTCTTCTTGCTATACTTTGGAACTCTGCATTCAGATGCTTATATCTTTCCTTTTTCTCCTTTGCTTTTTGCTTCTCTTCTTTTCACAGCTATTTGTAAGGCCTCCTCAGACAACCATTTTGCTTTTTTGCATTTCTTTTCCATAGGGATGGTCTTGATCCCTGTCTCCTGTACAGTGTCATGAACCTCCATCCATAGTTCATCAGGCACTCTATCTATCAAATATAGTCCCTTAAATCTATTTCTCATTTCCACTGTATAATCATAAGGGATCAATGCAAAGAAATAGAGGAAAACAACAGAATGGGAAAGACTAGAGATCTCTTCAAGAAAATTAGAAGTACCAAGGGAACATTTCATGCAAAGATGGGCTCTATAAAAGAACAGAAATGGTATGGATCTAACAGAAGCAGAAGATATTAAGAAGAGGTGGCAAGAATACACAGAACTGTACAAAAAAATCTTCATGACCAAGATAATCACGATGGTGTGATCACTCACCTAGAGTGAGACATCTTGGAATGTGAAGTCAAGTGGGCCTTAGAAAACATCACTACGAACAAAGCTAGTGGAAGTGATGGAATTCCTGTTGAGCTATTTCAAATCCTGAAAGATGATGCTGTGAAAGGGCTGGACTCAAGATACCAGCAAATTTGGAAAACTCAGCAGTGGCCACAGGACTGGAAAAGATCAGTTTTCATTCCAATCCCAAAGAAAGGCAATGCCAAAGAATGCTCAAACTACCACACAATTGCACTCATCTCACATGCTAGTAAAGTAATGCTCAAAATTCTCCAAGCCAGGCTTTAGCAATATATGAACCGTGAATATCCAGATGTTCAAGCTGGTTTTAGAAAAGGCAGAGGAACCAGAGATCAAATTGCCAACATCCACTGGATCATGGAAAAAGCAAGAGAGTTCCAGAAAAACATGTATTTCTGCTTTATTGACTATGCCAAAGCCTTTGACTGTGTGGATCACAATAAACTGGAAAATTCTTCAAGAGATGGGAACACCAGACCACCTGACCTGCCTCTTGGGAAATCTGTATGCAGGTCAGGAAGCAACAGTTAGAACTGGACATGGAAAAACAGACTGGTTCCAAATAGGAAAAAGAGTACATCAAGGCTGTATATAGTCACCTTGCTTATTTAACTTCTATGCAGAGTACATCATGAGAAATATTGGGCTGGAAGAAGCACAAGCTGGAATCAAGATTGCCGGGAGAAATAGCAATAACCTCAGATATGCAGATGACACCACTCTTATGGCAGAAAGGAAGAGGAATTAAAAAGCCTCTTGATGAAAGTGAAAGAGGAGAGCGAAAAAGTTGGCTTAAAGCTCAACATTCAGAAAACGAAGATCATGGTATCTAGTCTGATCACTTCATGGGAAATAGATGGGGAAACATTGGAAACAGTGTCAGACTTTGTTTTGGGGGGCTCCAAAATCACTGCAGATGGTGACTGCAGCCATGAAATTAAAAGACGCTCACTCCTTGGAAGAAAAGTTATGACCAACTTAGACAGCATATTCAAAAGCAGAGACATTACTTTGCCAACAAAGGTCCGTCCAGTCAAGGCTATGGTTTTTCCAGTGGTCATGTATGGATGTGAGAGTTGGACTGTGAAGAAGGCTGAGCGCCGAAGAATTGATGCTTTTGAACGGTGGTGTTGGAGAAGACTCTTGAGAGTCCCTTGGACTGCAAGGAGATCCAACCAGTCCATTCTGAAGATCAGCCCTGTGATTTCTTCGGAGGGAATGATGCTGAAGCTGAAACTCCAGTACTTTGGCCACCTCATGGGAAGAGTTGACTCATTGGAAAAGACTCTGATGCTGGGAGGGATTGGAGGCAGGTTGAAAAGCGGATGACAGAGGATGAGATGGCTGGATGGCATCACGGACTCGATGGACGTGAGTCTGAGTGAACTCTGGGAGTTGGTGATGGACAGGGAGGCCTGGCATGCTGCGATTCATGCGGTTCCAAAAGTCGGACATGACTGGACACTGAACTGAACTGAACTGCCTTTCCTTATGGCAGTTCCTTTTGTGACCACTAATGAGTGCCTGGCAAATCATTGTTCAGTTGTGACCCCATGAACTGTACCACGTCAGGGTTCTCTGTCCTCCACTATCTCCCAGAGTTTGCTCCAATTCATGTCCATTGAGTCGGTGATGTTATCTAACCATCTCATTCTCTGCAGCCCCCTTCTCTTTTTCCTTCAGTCTTTCCCAGTGTCACAGTCTTTTCCACTGAGTTACCTCTTTATATCACATAGCCAAAGCCAAAGTATTGGCACTTCAGCTTCAGCATCAGTACTTCCAAAGAATATTCAGGATCGAATATACAGAATATATAGGATCGACTGTTTTGATCTCATTGCTGTCTATGGGACTCAGAGTCTTCTCCAGCACCACAGTTCAAAAGCATCAATTCTTCAGGGTTCAGCCTTTTAGATGATCCAGCTCTCACATCTGTATAAGACTACTATACAGACTTTTGCTGGCAAAGTGATGTCTCTGCTTTTTAATAGGTTGTCTATGTTTGTCATAGCTTTCTTTCCAAGGAGCAAGTGTCTTTCAATTTTGTGGCCACTGTTACCATCCACAGTGATTTTTGGAATCCAAGAAAATAAAATCTGTCATCAGTAGGTAATTAATAAAAATAGATCATGTGTAAATTTATTTATGGTTACTTCTACTAATCTGTTCTGTTTGGGGGTTGGCAGTTGCTATGGACAGAGCCATAATTCCCCAAAATTCATATGACTGTGTTTAGAGAGGGTCTTTTATAGAGATAATTAAAGTTAAACAATGTCAAGAAGAGTAGGCTCCAATCCAATAGCACTGGTGTCTATTCAAGAAGATGAAGACATACTAGGGATATGCACACACAAAGAAAAGGCCTCCATGAAGACATAACAAGAAATCAGCTGCCTTCAAGCCAAAAAGGAAAAGCCAACTCTGGAGAAGCCAACTCTACCAGCACCTTGATCTTCAACTTCTAGCTTCCAGAATTGCCAAAAAATTAATTTCTATTGCTTAAGCCACCCAATCTGTGATATTTTGTTATGTTAGCCCAAGCAGACTAGTGCAGCAATCCTGGTGTATGTTGCTATCATTAATCAATACATATTTTCCTTTAAATTTAGAAAACTAACCAATCATACAATAAAGCCCATAAACTCACATCTCTTGCTCATTTTCCCCATTTGTTTGTTCTCTACCTTAGAGGCTTTTTCTGATGTTCCTCCTCGCTGTGAATGATGGTAGTTATGAAAGCAGACTCTGACTAATAGATGACAAAGGCATTTTTTTTAAACTGTAAATTTTTAAAGTGAATTCAGTCTGACTAATGATAGTTCTTTCTTTAATAGTTCTTTGTTTTACACCAGCAGCCAGTTTCTCCTCTGGTGATTGGCATCTTTAAAATTCAGATATATAGCCACCATTACACACAAATTAAGCTTCTTTTAGGCAAAGTATGACTTTATATCTTTAACAACTAATCCTTCAATAAATGAGATATAAATTATCTAGTATAATTGACCAGTAAATTGCCCAGTTGACCAGTAAATAGCTGCTTTTCCTTTGATGATAAAAATGCAACATTCAAAGTAATAGGGGGAAAAAGAGAGACACAAAAGTCTATAGTCAGGTCATTTAACTTTCTAAAAGTGTGCTCCCAATCTTATTTTAATCTTGTGCTTTCTCATCCTGTATTCCTTCTGAGACTGTCCAGTTTAAATATCCTGTAGCTGCTAAGCAGGCTTGAGGGTAGAAAGATGGTCTCAAGCAATTCTGGAAGTATTCCTTCTCTCTTGCTGGGTTTACAGCGGACCTGCTGAAAGCCCATGGCTGTATCACACTATGACTAACACCTTTAATTACTATGCCTACCTTTAGCTTAGCCAGCCTTTTGCTGGCTCCAGCAAGGCCAAGGAAAACTATATAACATGATACTTCCTAGCTAGTACCTAGACTTCCCTAGTGGCTCAAATGGTAAAGCATCTGCCTGCACTGCAGGAGACCTGGGTGTGATCCCTGTGTTGGAAAGATCCCCTGGAGGAGGGCATGGCAACCCACTCCAGTTTTCTTGCCTGGGGAATTCCATGGACAGAGGAGGAGCCTGGTGGGCTACAGTCCATGGGAGGACAAAGTCGGGCATGACTGAGCAACCAAGCACATAGCACAGGTAGTGTCTGTCCCACCACCCTTTCTTTTCTAAGTCAGAAAGGAATAGCTGGAAAAAGAAACTTGGTTTTCTTTCCCTATGGCCTTTATATATAAGCTCAACCTAATCTTAATCTTTCCCAATGACATCATTTCCCCTCTGTTACCATAGTGACCAGCTATTGCTATTTTGCTTTTAGTCAGGTCTCTCAAACTCTCTTTATTGTTCAATACAGGAATTGGCATTATATCCAGTAACCTAAAAACTGCTCTTTGGGGGTATAATTATAGTCTGTTTTTTTCTCTCTAAGGAATTTCTCACTTGGCCATCTTTTTCCAGGTCCTGTTTGTTTCCAAGCTATTAAAAGCCCTCCAAGAACTTCCTCCTACATATCTACTTTTTACTAACTCTCCAGGATTCACTTAAGTTTTTTTTTCTTTTCCAGATGCCAAGGAAGAGTCAGATTTGTAATTCCTGATAGTTTATTAAGTAAAGCAATTTAGCTCTTTCTGTGTTTTATTTATCTTACATAAATTACCCCTGGGCAGTGGGGAGGCTTGCCTTTACAGCTAACAGATCCGTCAGTGTTTTGTTTTTGAATTTAAAAAAAAAAAAAAGGCTTTTTCTTTCTTTCTCTCTCAAAGGGGTACTCTTCAATATTTCTAAGCAATGGGCTCTAAAAGCAGCATACTGATATACTAACAACACTATGTATAATAAGAAAAACACATAAAGACAAAATTTTTAAGGTAGGTTTTTGTTTTAAAGAGTTCCATATTTCAATTTATAAGATACTCAATGAACTGACAATAGAGAAAAATACAGAAGTAAAAATGGCAAGAAAAAAAAAGTTTTTAAAAGATTTATTGCTAGGAGCCAGCACAGGAGATCCCACCCATGACAAGGTCATGCAGAGAGACCTGACGGGCAAGGCGAGTCAGGTCTCAAGGGGTCCTCTGCCTGAGCATCTACCTGGAAACCAAAATCTGCCTGTTTACTGTCTGCTATACTATACTCTTCTGATATTACAGGGGGCTATCCCTGACCACCTTTCTCTGGAAAAAGTTAACTTAGAGCTCCAACTGGTCTCCTGTATATGAAAGGAATGTTGCAGTTCAAATCCCTCTGATGGCTCTCTAACTTGCCTGACAGGTTCCCTCGGACTTTTACAATTTGTGATTGTTTACAGTCCCCCAACCATGAGAGGCACGAAGCTTAAAACATCTTAAAGATATAGAGACTTTTAGAGCTAAGAATTAGTTTGGTGAAGGATTTCATTGTTGAGTTAATGTTTACCGCCAGGCCTCCATATTCTTTATCTTTTAGGCACCTGGGAGGATATTAATCAATGTAAATGGGATGCAGAAATAGGAATATAGTAGTTTTGATGTTAGCAATACTAGACTTTTGAGTTAATGAATTTTCTCTTTGTTATAAATCATGGTACTCCTCTTTTCCTTGTTATAAATTGTTGTGTCCTTGCTATGTAAGAATGTAACTTTATTTAGTGCTTTCTGAGAGTAGCACCAGACTTTGGGAAGAACAACAGTTTTAAGGGCAAATAAGTTTTCTGGGTGACAGACCCTTATCAGAAAAGGGCCATAAAATGTTATTTGACCTCCTGGCCAGAAGATGATGTAAATCACCTAAGACTTGTGTATACAGCTAGGTATGCAGAGAGAAAGCCTGGTCTCAATAAGAGTCAGGGCTGCTGATGCTGCATAATTTTGTATTATCCATTGATCTCTATGTACAACCAAAAGTATAAAAGCTTTCCTGAACAATAAAGGATGGACCAGTTTCTCAGACCAGCTTCTCGAACTGGTTTCTTGGAAATCTGGCTCCCCCATGTTGACTCTCTCTCTCTTTCTCCTTTTCCCTCCCTCTCCTTTTCAGGCTGAATTCCCATCTGGAGAATGGAGGCTCACCACATCTACTTACTTGCCCTGGCTTCTAAGACCCACGCAAGAGGGAGTCCAAGGCGGGGCACCCTCTGCTATTCAAGTGGGTGCCAGTGGCCTACATAGATGGTGCAAACCTCTTGTCTCAAGGTTTTACTAGCTTTCCGTGTAAACCAAGTAATTCAGCATCTTTTCTCCACCAATTTCCCTACTATACTATTCTTCCCTAATTTCTCTTTATATTTTTGATTAAATAGTCCTTTCCCAGACGCTGACTCCATCCCCACTTCAAATTCCCTGGATCCACCGGGGCTGGACCCCGGCAATTTATATCATTCATGCTGCTGCTGCGGCTGCAGCTAAGTCGCTTCAGTCGTGTCCAACTCTGTGTGACCCCATAGATGGCAACCCACCAGGCTCCTCCTTCCCTGGGATTCTCCAGGCAAGAACACTGGAGTGGGTTGCCATTTCCTATAGAGCCTATAAAATACTCAATTATGACTTAGTATCAACTCTGGGACAGGTGAAGCAAAACGATGAGAGGGTAAGACCAGGACTTCTGAAATCAGATGATCAAAAACATTCAAATTTCAGCTCTACTCATTACTGGTGCTATCATGTCAGTTACCTTCCCCATAAAAGAGGAATATTCCATTCTAAATAGGACTCAGTGAAGGAATCAATGCAAAACTTTTATTAGGTCTCAGTATATTTTTCTTCTTTTATGACCTCTATGAGACAAGTAATTCAGCTGTCACTTGGCAGCAAAAAAGTTGTCAGTAAACCAGAGATCAATTTGCCAACATTGCTTGTATCATGGAGAAAGCAAGGAGTGCTAGAAAAACACCTATCTCTGCTTCATTGACTATGCTAAAGCCTTTTAACTCTATGGGTCACAACAAACTGTAGAAAATTCTTAAAGAGATGGAAGTACCGTGGAAGACCTAGTGTACAGGTCAAGAAGCCGCTGCTAGAACTAGATATGGAACAACTGACTGGTTCAAAATGGGAGAGGAGTATGTCAAGCCTATATATTGGCATTCTGCTTATTTAACTTTTATGTAAAATGCCAGGCTGAATGAAGCACAGCTGGAATCAAGATTGCTAGGAAAAATACTGGCAACCTCAAATATGCACATGATACCACTTTAATGGCAGAAAGCAAAGAAGAACTAAATGGCCTCTTGATGAGGGTGAAAGGGGAAAGTGAAAAAGCTGCTTTGAAACTCAACATTATAAAAACTAAGATCATGGTACCTGGTCCCATCACTTCATGACAAATAGAAGGGAAAAATGTGGAAGTAGTGACATATTTTATTTTATTGGGCTCCAAAATACTGGGGATGGTGATTGCAGCCATGAAATGAAAAGACACTTGCTCCTTAGAAGGAAAACTATGACAAACCAAGACAGCATATTAAAAAGCAGAGACATTACTTTGTCCATAAAGGCCTGTATAGTCAAAGTTATGGTTTTTCCAATAGTCACACACAGATGTGAGAGTTGGCTCATACCAAAGGCTAAGCATCAAGTGATGCTTTCAAATTATGGTTCTGGAGTAGACTCTTTAGGGTTCCTTGGACTGCAAGAAGATCAAATCAGTCAGAGCTAAAGGAAATCAATCCTGAATATTCACTGGAAGGACTGATGGTGAAGTTGAAACTCCAGTACTTTGGCCACCTGATGTGAAGAGCCAATTTATTGGAAATGACAATGATGCTGGGAAAGATTGAAGGCAAAAGGAGAAGGGGGACATAGAGGATGAGATGGTTAGATAGCATCACCAACTCAATGGACATGAATCGAAGCAAACTCTAGAGGTGGAGGACAGGGAAGTCTGGTGTGCTACAATCATGGGGTTGCAAAGAGTCAAACACAACTTAGCAACTGAACAAAACCCATCAAAACAGCCCAGACAGGATAAGTTTTCCCTCTGGAATAAAATAAAGTGGTTTCTGCTCCAGACAATCAGATTCCTCTGTTGGACAACTGCAATGTGAGCCCACAATCAAATTTCCTGGCTTGAAACTGTGAAATAAATTCAACAAAAGCTCTTTCTTCCTCTTCCCTCTTGTCACAAAAAAAAAAAGAATATCCCTAACATAATATTAATATTTATTAAAAGACTCAGCTCCTTGGTCTTTGATCCAGAACTCAAGTATAAACCAATAAGTTTAAGGGTATCAGGGCTAATCAAATGGGAGACACAACCACTAGACGGCAGTATTTCACAGCAAGATTTGTTGGTGGCACTTGGCCAAGATTCCAAGAGAGCTCTGGGAAGAACCTCAATAGTGGGAAAGCTTCCTTACAGTATAGTATGGGACTATAACTTCCAGAAGAGGACTAGGTCAAGGGAAAGGAGTTGGAAAAGGGGTTTATATGCCCAGGTAATTATGTCCATCAGCAACAGATGGGAGTCTTTGAATTGGAGGGTTGGTTGCTAAGGGTAACAGCCTCTTTTGTAGCCATAATCATAGTCATAAGTTGCTCAGTCGTATCTGATTGCGACCCCATGGACTGTAAACTACCAGGCTCCTCCGTCCATGGGATTTTCCAGGCAAGAATACTGGATTGGGTTGCCATTTCCTTCTCCAGGAGATGTTCTCAACCTAGGGATTGAACCCAGGTCTCCTGCATTGCAGGCAGACGCCTTACCATCTGAGCCACCAGGTTTGTCTTACTGTTTGTCTTATCCATGGCTAGCATCTATTGGGTGCAATTTTGCAGGGCATGCAAAGCAGGCAGGCTTCAAATGACTAAAATTAAGCTTTGGCAATGAATTAGACATGAAAGAATTTGAGTTTGGGTCTGATAGACTTTGAGCTAACAGTCTTAGCCTGCAGTGAAGACAAACTCTAGGGGCCAATACACAGAGGTCATACTTGCAGAACCCTAATTTACAACTTTAGTTTCTCCAATCAACTCAAGGGCTGATAAATATAAAAGGTAATGTAAAGATAATGATGGTCATAATAATCATCATGATGGCTACATTAATTAGATGACAGCCTACTCTGAACCTCATAACCAGGAGAAAAAGCTGGTGGTTTTATTCCCTTTATACAGATAAAGAGACTACAACCCAAATTAGGGAATGCATCAAGATTCAATCACAGGGAAGTTTACAAAAACTGTATTTATCTTCTATACAAACTCCCTTCTTATCGTGAGAATGCACCTTTCTATTAAAATAAACCCAAATTTTCTGCAACTTTTGAGATAGAAAATTTCATCTTTCAGAAGATGTTCTGTTTTTCTGAAAGAGAATCATAACATATTCATAAACACTAATAAGGTATTTTTGAAAATCAGTTTTGATGGTCTAAAATGTCTCACTGTCATTCAAATACTATTGGATTATATTAAAATATGAAGAAAATATTCAGAAAATATTTCTGTAAAAAGCTAAAAATAGAAAACTAGAATTATAAATAAAGTTGTTTGTTTTTTTTTTTCTCAAAGAGGTTAAGATACAGCAAAGTGACTTGGCAAGTGTTTGCATATTAAACACTGTAGCATTGTTAAATAAATTAATAATTGTCTATTCTTAGTGAATCAGTTAAAATGGCAATTAAATCTTATTCCTATAAAGATAGGAATTCCTATAAAAAGCAAGCTATATAACACTGTTTCTGCAATGCTTAGTCCCACGAATTCTAAATGTCATTTTGGATATAGAAAATTGTGAAATAATTTCACCACATATCATGGAGACTTACAGAAAAGCAGCATTATTTTCAAAATAATGGAACAATATTAATGTTACTAAATATATTCACTTTCCCAAGCACTAAATCCTCTGAGCATTATCAGCAAAATGAACTAGATTTACAATTAAATTTCTGCTGCTTTCACTGAATTTAACAAAAATATTTGAATTTAAAACAAATTCATGAGTCTACAATGCTGTGAGAGAGAGATCAAGAAATGAACTTTTTGAAATAATATTAAAACAGTGTAGGAAAATGACAGAATGCCCATTTGGTATTTGCTAATGGCAGCTCTAGATGTCCAAGCTGGGTTTAGAAAAGAAGGAATCAGAGATCAAATTGCCAACATTCGCTGGATCATAGAGAAAGGGAATTTCAGAAAAGCATCTACCCTGTTTCACCAACTACGCCAAAGCCTTTGACTATGTGGATCATAATAAACTGTGGAAAGCTCTTAAAGAGATGGGAATACCAGGCCATCTTACCCGTCTCTTGAGAAACCTGAATACGGGTCAAGAAGTAACAGTTATAACCCTGTATGGAACAACTGATTGGTTCAAGATTGAGAAAAGAATATGACAGTGCTGTCTGTTGTCACCCTGTTTGTTTAACCTAAATCGTGAGCACATCATGAAAAATGCCGGACTGGATGAGTTACAAGTTGGAATTAAGACAGATGGGAGAGACATCAACAACCTCAGATATGCATATGATATCACTCTAATGGCAGATTGTAAAGTGGAACTAAAGAGCCTCTTGATGAGGGTTAAGGAGGAGAGTGAAAGAGTTGTTTTAAAATTAATATTAAAATAAACTAAGATCATGGCATCTGGCCCCATTATTTTATGGCAAATAGAAGGGGAAAACGTGGAAGTAGTGACAAATTTCCCCTTCTCGGGCTCTAAAATCACTATGGATGGTGAGTGTATCCATGAAATCAGAAGACATTTGCTTTTTGGCAGAACTATGACAAACCTAAGCAGTGTGTTGAAAAGCAGAGACATTACTCTGCAGACAAAGGTTCATGTAGTCAAGACTATGGTCTTCCCAGTGGTCATGTTCAGTCATGAGAGCTGAGTGGAAAAGAAAGTGGAGCGCTGAAGAATTGATGCCTTCCAACTGTGGTGCTGGAGAAGAGTCCTGAGAGTCCCTTGAACAAGAAGGACATCAAACCAGTCAATCTTAGGGGAAATAAACCCTGAATATTCATTGGAAGGACTGATGCTGAAGCTGATACTCCAGTATTTCGGTCATCTGATGTGAACAGCCGACTTTTCCAATAAGTCCCTGATGCTGGGAAAGATTGAGAAGAGGAGAAGAGGGTGTCAGAGGATAAGGTGGCTGGATGGCATCACCAATGCAATGGACATGAACTTGGGCAAACCTCAGGAGATGTTGAGGGACAGGGGGCCTGGTGTGCTACAGTCCATGGGGTTGCAAAGAGTCAGACACAACTGAGTGACTGAACAACAACAATGGCAATTTAAGGCATCATCAATAAATGCTAAAACTATTGGGTAAAAAGTTAAGAGGATATAATCATAGCTTTCAAAACCCACACATTATTTACCAATTATAAAGGAGAAAATGTACAGTGGAGGGATTTGGCACCACCTCAGTTAAGTAGTCAAATTCCTTGTTTTTACGGCTATTGTTCAGTAACTAAGCTAGGTCAGAGTCTGCAGTGACCTCATGGAGTGTAGCACTCCAGGATCCCCTATCCTTCACTATTTCCCAGAGTTTGCTCAGATTCATGTCCATTGGGTCAGTGATGCTATCTAATCATCTCATCATCTGTTGCCCCCTTCTCCTTTTGCCTTCGATCTTTCTCAGCATCAGTCTTTTCCAGTGAGTTGGCTCTTGCTTCCAGCATCAGTCCTTCTAGTGAATATTCAGGGTTGATTTTCTTTAGGATTAACTGGTTTGATCTCCCTTCAGTCCAAGTGCTACTTTAGCATCATCAATTGAAGGACAAACTGACCTTATATACCTTCCGATGTGTAGCAATTAGTACCAACAATTAGCACCAACAATCTAGTAGTTTTCCAAAGAGGCTGTGATTAACAAATCCTGTATCTAAGACATCTTTAAAAAGATGACTTATTATGATGTTTAAAAATTTAATGTCATGTAAATGTTATTAGGACTAAAGGAATACAACAACCAAAATATATGAACATTGATTGAATTAAAAACGAAACAGCCATAAATGGCATTTGGGGGACAATTTGAGAAATTTAAATATGGAAAACATAGTGGATGATATTATGGAGAAACTGTAGGTATTTTAAGTCTGACAATGGTGTTGTACTTATGGAAATGATTGTCTTTACTTTAGGATCTATAGAGTACAGTCTTTAAAAGTAAAATATCATAGTGTGTGAAAATGCAGGGAAAGAGATAAAGCTAATCTTTCTCTGTAAGTTGAATAAATGTGGCTAAATGCTGACAACTGGTAAATCTAGGGAGAACATATGAAGGTACTTGTCTATTTTTTTATAGATATGGAGATTTCTGAAAAATTAGAAAAGATCTTTTACTCTTTTCATGATGTTTCTTTGCGTATTGCCATTGGATAAGGAGGTTCTTTATCTACACAACTTTTAAAATTATTTATCAGCCATTTTGTCCACAGTGCAATAAAACTGAATTTTAAAAATATGCCTCAAGCAAAAAAAAAAAGAAAAAAAACCAGAATTACCAGTGGGATAAGGAATAAGAAGTGAAGAATTCAAAGCTGTTATTCAGAATTTTTATTTGAACAATAATTATACCCTTAAAAATCTACCCAGAATTTTTTATAAAAGCAAAGCAAATTTAAAATAACTTAAAATATAGTCACAAAGGATTGGTTAAATAAATATAGAATGTACTCATAGTAGAATACTATGCAATCTTTAAAAATGATGTAGATGAATAATGTTCACATTGGTTATACTATCTTACTCTGGTTCATACACCTCTCATTCATTCAGAGATAATATTAATGTAAAATCCACATAATTACTATTTTAAATTCAAAATTGATTCTATTTAATGAGAAAATCTTTGCCATATATTGATCAGAGCCAAAAAGCTTAACAAGTCACCTTTTGGAATTATTCCTTTTATATATGTTAGCTTTTGTGTGTGCTTATGTATTAAATGTGTTCAGAAGCTAAACAGGGGTTATCTCTGATAGCTTATGGATATTTCCAATTTTCTTTGTTTTGACTATATGTATTGTCTAGTGTTTCTATAGTCACTCTGTTTTACTCCAATAATCAGATAAAATATTAATATAAAGCAAAATAAAATTAAGCAGGATCATAGAGTCTTGATAAATATATGTGACACTCTCAATCTGATGCTTATGCTATTTTGTGTGATGCTCTAAATTTTGCGAAGTACCTACTGACAAATAAGAGTACCACATCATCAACTCAAACTCCTGTTTATGATCACCTGAAGACTGCAGCAGGAGACAGTATGCCTAACTGAGCTGCTTATGGTAGCTAGTGCAATTACAATGATAAGAAAGCCTGATGGATGATTTCCAAGATGGAAAATTTCTGCTCTATAGATGCATACCCTGATACAATTAAATGCCTTTGGAAAAAATTACAGTTTTAGCAAAGACACTATTTCTCTGCATAAAACAGATTCTGTGTTGAGAAATCAGTGAAATAAATGTTTAGTGCTAGTAAAAAAATGCTTTGATAGCTTAAAGAAGTTAAAAGTTGAGAATGACATATAACTATCAAAATTCAGGAGAAGTGGGCAAAGTTTGATTTGGGAGGTCCCAATTTGCAGCAAATTTTCCACTATTATTTAGAAATAAAGTTAAAAATAAATTGGGAGTCACTTGTACCTAAGAGAGATGTCAGGTAGTTCAGTTAATGCAAATAAGGAAACCTAAGCAGAAAATAACAAATAATCAAATCATGTTATTATCCTTGTTTTCTGGATAATTTAAATAAAATTACTTCACTGACTCAATTTTCACACTCTCTTCTCTGTCCCTGGGTGAATAACGTGCCCTCTCATAGAATCTGAAGAAAGTCATGTTCACAGAAAAGTGGAACAAGGACCAATTATAAGCTTAATTGCATGTCTAACAGGGAACATCAAGTATCATCAGAAACCTTGCCAGAGTTCCACTACAGGGCTTTGGATTAAGAGTCAGGAGCCCTGAATGCTAGTCCCAGTTCTGCAATTAAGTAGCCACATGAGGTGAATCAAATCACCATTTTTTTTTCCTCTCCTAAAGTGTTCTCATCTATAAACAGAGTATACTGGGACCCATTTCTATGATTTTCTAACTTTACCTTGTCTTAAACAGATAAGAAAATACACACTCCATGTATTTTTCTTTAGTTATGTTTTCTACCAAAACCCATCTAGATCCTCCCTACTCTGGAATTTCCCCTGAGAATGAGATATTCCTTTTACATCTATCCAGTACAGAGCCTCTGGATCAATTTCAGAGCTGCTGATGAACTACTGTTTCCGGAATGTATGGAGGCCCTATTAACTATTAAATGCTTTATGTTTAAGGTGATTTACTACAAAAGGAGTAAAAGGTGATTTACTTCAGGAGTATATTTTGGCAAAAGTATAATATGTTCAAAGGAGCATGTAGGTTACAATTCAGTCTGCATTCACATCTAATTTTTTAGTTCAAGAAAATTAAGTATTTTTGTTTAAAAAAGGAGATAGAGCCAAGTCTTCATTCATTTTGTCAAAATTTAGGGGCAAAGTATTGCAAGTGTATATTAAGTACAACTGAGCATTGCAGAAAATTCTTTAGTTCTTCTACAGTAGAGAGATGCCATAATTACATTTACTGAAATCAAATTTTTCTCCAGATTTTTGTCCCTGTTTGTCAATATGACATATTTTTATTTCATTCCTTCACAACAGAATGTTAACCTATAGGACATTAAAATAATTACTATTTTACAGTTTCTAAATTTGAAGAAGATATTTAGTTTATTTCTAAACTTTTAGGTGTCTTTTTTCATTGAATAAGACTTTGTATTTCTTAGTGATTGCCCATTTTAATCATAATGGTGTGTATATTCCTTTGGACAATTAGCTACATATGTTTCCAATTTTTCATTAGATTGTATAACACTATCCAATTTTCAAAAACTATAAGAAACCTTTAAAATTTTTATCTGCAATAATGTAAAATGTTTCCTTCATTAAAAAATACCAGATTTTTTCTTGAAGATATGTTTTAGATCTTTATTTTTAAAATGAGCTGATTGGCAATGCCAAAGAATGTTCAAACTACTGCACAGTTGCACTCATTGCACACGCTAGTAAAGTAATGCTCAAAATTCTCAAAGCCAGGCTTCAGCAGAACATGAACCATGAACTTCCAGATGCTCAAGCTGGATTTAGAAAAGGTAGAGGAATCAGAGATCAAATTGCCAACATCCATTGGCTCATCAAAAAAGCAAGAGAGTTCCAGAAAAACATCTACCTCTGCCTCAGCTTTATCAACTCTGCCTTTGACTGTGTGGATCACAACAAACTGTGGAAAATTCTGGAAGAGATGAGAATACCAGACCACCTGACCTGCCTCCTGAGAAATCTGTATGCCGGCCAGAAACAACAGTTAGAACTGGAAATGGAACAACACACTGGTTCCAAATAGGGAAAGGAATATGTCAAAGCTGTATATTGTCACCCTGCTTATTTAACTTATATGCAGAGTGCATCATGCAAAATGCTGGGCTAGAAAAAGCACAAGCTGGAATCAAGATTGCCAGGATAAATATCAATAACCTCAAATATTCAGATGACACCACCCTTACTGCAGAAAGTGAAGAGGAACTAAAGAGCCTCTCGATGAAAGTGAAAGAGGAAAGTGAAAAAGTTGGCTTAAAACTCAACATTCAGAAAACTAAGACCATGTCATTTGGTCCCATCATTTCATGCCAAATAGATGGGGAAACAGTGGAAACCGTGAGACTTTATTTTCTTGGGCTCCAAAATCACTGCAGATATTGACTGCAGCAATGAAATTAAAGAGGCTTGCCCCTTGGAAGGGGGCAAGAAAAGCTATGACAACCCTAGACAGCAAATTAAAATGCAGAGACATTACTTTGCCAACAAAGGTTCGTCTAGACAAGGCTATGGTTTTTCCAGGAGTCATGTATGGATGTGAGATTTGGACTATAAAGAAAGTTGAGCACTGATGAATTGATGCTTTTTAACTGTGGTGTTGGAGAAGACTCCTGAGAGTCCCTTGGACTGCAAGGAGATCAAGTCAGTCCATCCTAAAGGAAATCAGTCCTGAATATTCATTGGAAGGACTGATGCTGAAGCTGAAACCAATACTTTGGCCACCTAATGAGAACTGACTCATTGGAAAAGACCCTGTTGCTGGAAAGATTGAAGGTAAGAGGAGAAGTAGACACCAGAGGATGAGATGGTTGGATGGCATCACCAGTGTGATGGCTATGAATTTGTGTAGGCTCCAGGAGTTGGACAGGGAGGCCTGTTGTGCTGCAGTCCATGGAGTCACAAAGAGTCGGACATAACTGAGTGACTGAACTGAACTGAACTAAATTGGAATTACTTTTGCAAATTGCAATACATTTTTATTGAGAGACTTTTTCTAGCTTATTATACTTTCTAGGAATTAAGAAGTTAGATGAATAGTTCTACAATTTTTATAAAACCAATCAAGTAAAAGAATCTGTCTTGCATTTTCAAATAAATTATCTAGGTAGCCATTAAAATGTCATGTTTCCCTATAAAGTGAGTAAAATTAGGACAAAATAAAGGGAATTTTCACACTTTAGCTGAAAATACCAAATAATAACTTATTACTAATAACAAGCAAGATCTTTTAACATTGTCACTCCTTTTCCAGAAGTACTTATAAACTGCTCAGAACATCTGATGTTACTGTTTCACCCTCAAAATGCATCAGTAGAGAATCATTGGATGATTTGCTTAAATTCACAGATAGAGACCAACAAGCTTAGCATTGAACATTTCGTTTCAGATAGTTATTTTCCAATTTGCTGTTTGACAGAGAAGTGAATACTTTTCACAATTACTACCTGTGTAAAAATGTACTTTGGAAGAGGGTATCAAAATGCTTTGTCTTTTTTTTCCCCCAGAAGATTGAGTTAGGTGCAATTTATATTCTGTACTCTTCCCTGGAGAATCCCAGGGACAGAGGAGCCTAGTGGGCTGCAGTCCATGGGGTCACTGGGAGTCGGGCATGACTAAGTGACTTCATTTTCACTTTTCACTTTCATGCATTGGAGAAGGAAATGGAAACCCACTCCAGTGTTCTCGCCTGGAGAATCCCAGGGAAGGGGAGCCTAGTGGGCTGCCATCTATGGGGTCGAGCAGACGAAGCAAATTAGCAGCAGCAGCTGCTTATTTTCCTGTGCCGCTTACACATTTTGTTGAAATAATAATGATCTTATATAATTGCCCAATAGGTAGTCTATCAGCGTACCCTTTGACAATTTGCTCCTTTCCCTTAGGCATAGCTGCAAAAGTGTTAAGCAAAGTTCACTTCTTTCAGTTGCCAAATAGGGCAATAATATCAGTGGAACATCAGTTTCTTTGCTTGCAAATAAAAATTGTGTTTTTCCCCCTACTTGAAAAAGTTGATCTGCTTTCTTAAAATGAAATGAAATGTAATTAATTTTCACATTTCCTTGGCTAATGATCATGGGAAGAGCCGGAATCTGGAATCCGATGTTCCCTTTCTGATTCTCTTACACTCTACAATGGCAGATATTTTCATGTGGCAATAACTACCCAATCTGTCTTGTTCACAAGGAGAACTCTGCACAGTAGGTGAAGCCAATGAACTGCAGGATGGCTTTCTCCTTCTTTCCCTTGCTGCATATTTTATGGCCTTTAATGTAGCTTCATTCCTTGTTAAATGCATTCTCCAGGCAAGTTGACAGATGGGGCTGATTTTTTTTTTTTTTTTGGTGTTTATGTGGTATTTTCAAAGCAAGAACAAATCCGCCTTTTTCAGACAGTCTCCAGGTATAACTCCATAAGGCTGTACATAATTCTGGATTTTTTTGGGGGGTGTTGTTTATGTGGGGATTTAGTATATTAGAACTTCAACCAGTTTCCTAAAGAACTCTGTCAATACATCTTAGACATTAAACTATTCCACTGATAATTTAGAAAGAGAAATAAAAATAGTCTTCTATTTTATGTGACTAAGTGCACACATATACACACACACACACACACACTCTGTAAAAGTAATAAAACTGCCAGTAAATACACATCCCAGGTGACTGCTACAGACAGTTGATGTTGCATTAAGTACCTACAGAGTGATAAAAGTGGTTGGCATGATGATATAAGTGCGTATCAACTCAAAGCCCTCCTGGGAAGTATTTTTACACTATCCTCACAGTCAATGCTGTCATAAATTAATAATCACCAAGATGATGAAAAGCTATATTTAACTTTTTTCTATATTCGTGAGCATGTGACTATGGTAAGATTTCTTATTTGTAATTGTGCAGCCTCTTTACTTAGTGCCTTCTAAGGAAATGGAAAGCCCCACATGAAATATTGAAGACTGGACTGTTCAGTGCAGTCAGAGCCTTACAGTGATACCCCATGTCTTGGTTTGTAATTTCTGAATTCCTTAACTGAGACCAACCATGGAAAGCCTCTTTTCTATTGGCAATTGATTAAGGAAAAGCAACTCTGTAAAATACGGTTATTCTTCACATAATACATGCTAATGGCAATGGCCATAGAAATCCACTTAGGGTCACAGCTGCATCTATGGTACAAGATAAGCTAAGAGTAACAATTAATGAACAGTGAAGGAAAAAAGAGCTACTTAATTGGAAGCTGTGTAAGTAGATGAAGAATCTACCTAAGAAGAAAATCTGGCAGTAAAGGAGTGAACTGGCAAGAAGACGGTGGGGAAAAAATTTGGAAGACAGGATTACTGGTTGCAATAATATCTCTTACCTCGAAGTATTTAAAATGATAGCCTGCCCTTCCCAATCATTGACTCCACCCTCTCCTGGGATGCTGTGAGATGCTGCCAAACCGAGATCTCCTGTAGGCTAAACTATTCATTCTTCCAGCTGCTAGAAGGTTGCCTACTAATGGCTCACAGGTGCATCTCTTTCTGGGCACTGTCTTTTTCTGAAGGCAATTACCTCCCTTAGTTACAGTCTTCCAAAGACTGGTTGATGCTCTTTAAAAGCTTCACTTTGGCATAATTCTGAAGGGCTTCCCCAGCTCCAGCATTCTCAAATAATCTTTATCTTTATCTTGGAGCTTGTTTTCAAGGGACTCAATTGAAGACACATTCAGTTCCTTACACTATACTATTATGGGCTTCTGCCACAGTTACCTTACAGCATCTTAACCACCAGATTCCACAAACCTTAAGGTTTCTTTGCAGCTTTTATTTAACTCTGTTGACTACTTTTCCCCCTTAGCACTCTCCTTTTTTGCTTCCATGAACTTGCTTAACCCTGTCCTTTCCTTACCTCTCTAAATGCTTTGCTACTGTTTCATTTTTTGTCTTGTCCTTTAGCTCAGGTTTTGCTCTCGGTTCTTATTCCGCTTTCTACTTCTTGGGAAATCTCATTTATGCCCTTGGCTTTAGTTATCATCTTCATGGTAAAACCTCCTGAATGCACATTTTTAGCTCAGATCTATCCTATGTTTCAAAAGCCTACTTTGTATTATTCCTGGACATTTCATGGCTCCTAAACAGCCATTCTGTCTACCTCCTATCATGATCTTCATAAATCTACTCTTTATCCTATGGTCAGAGGCTTCATACTTGATGCATCAATACTGACAGCTATTGTCATTGTTCCATTGTTATTGCTTTAAGAAGGCATTGTTCAATTTCTATTTCATAGACATATGGCTCTAGAGTTTATAATGCTAATTAAATTTTATGGTGTTCTCTCCTTTCAGTTTTTCTCATGCAAACTCTCTTCTCTTGGCAATAGAGTAGAAAGAGAATAATTCTTTGAGTCATATAGAAATAGATTATAAGACTGATTTTCCCTTAGTAGCTGTGTGTGCATGCATGCTCAGTTGCTCAGTCATGTCTAGCTCTTAGCAGCTGTATTAACAATGGAAAAGTCACTGAACTAGCTTCTCTGCAGCTCAGTTTTTCTCTCTCTCATTTAGATATTATGAGGGCTAAATGAGAAAATGTGTGTATAAATGAAATTGGAGTACATAAAAGTTACTCAATAAATGTCAGTTTCCCTCTCTTCTGCCCTTCTTTTCCTCTCCATGTTTATGGCTCCAGCTATGGTTTAAAGAACTATCAGTTCCTAGATTCCAGCCAGAAAGTTCTCAACCAGGCTATAGGTAGGAACTGGGCTCTTTATTCAGCACAGGTAGGAATAAATTCAGATAGATGCCACAGCATCAGGAATTCATTCACCTAGCATCAAAACACCCCAGGACACAGAAACCAAGATGCAGGCTTATGCAGAGATTCCCAGAGCAGCACAGGTCTGGCAAGAAGCCTGAAGTGTGCAGCTGGTAGTGGTCTCTCTCTGCCCATCAGGACTTGAGAGTCAAGTACAGTCTGTGTTAACTTCCCTCCTAACCACTAGCTTTCCTTTCATATGGTCACTACTTTGAGGCTCACCCACAATTACTTTCTTATCTATAATAATAGACACCTAAATTGCATATGGGCATTCTGTTGAAAGTGTTTGCTTCTCAGTCGTGCCTGATTCTTTGCAACCCCATGGACAGTAGGCCACCAGGCCCTCTGTCCATGGAGTTCTCCTGGCAAGAATACTGGAGTGGAGAGCCATTCCCTTCCCTAGGGGATCTTCCTGACCCAGGGATCGAACCTGGGTTTCCTGCATTGCAGGCAGATTCTTAACCACCTGAGTCACCAGGGAAGTCCATATGAGCATTACAGGATCTGAAGAACCACATAACCAGTTTCAGTCTTTAAATGCTGAATTTCTGTCCATATAGATGCCACACCTATAACAACTGATTATCAATTTTAGGTTATGTCTCATGGACAATATTGTATATTTTTCTTTCTCTCTGAGTATCTAGAAACAAAATGACTAATGGCACACTCAGTAAGATATGTACTTGCATGTGTTTTTTAAAAAATAAATAGTACATGCACATCCTTCTTAAAAATACATCATACAAAAACAAGCATTATTGCCATGCTGTTAATGTCAGTAGACTTGTCATTCTGGATTGTGTACCACAGTGACTCATTAATCCTCTCTAACAATTAAGCCTCAGTATTCTCTGCTATTTCATCAATTTGTCCAGTTATGGGGCTAGCCAAAAGAGGAGCACATGCCACCTTTTGAACTGCAGCCTTTCCTTAAAGCTCAGGATAAATGTCCTCAGCAACAGGCAGAATCAACTCTGCACCAGAAGTAAAGGACTTCTTAACTTTAGCAATGTGTTTAGCCACTAAGAATGATGCTCTCGGTGCAGACACATTTGATGAAGTAGTGGCCTTCAGTAACTGCTTTTGTCCTTTGTATTCACATTTTCCTTTGAAAAACTCCAAAGACTTGCCTTTTAATGCAGGGTGGTTGGCCTCTCTGTGGTGAAGCAGTTTTGAAAGTTTCATGACTTCACTGGAGAGCCAGTCACCACATATTATACAAAGCAAGTGGCCCTGGAGAATGTGAATCACCTGTTGCAACAAATCCATAATTTAAGCAGGACTCCTTGAATTTTCTTTCAAATGCACCTTTATTTCTGTTTGCAGTCTTACGGTCTTCTGTTGTCTCATCACTGAATCTTTCCCCCTTTTCAAAGAAGCTCTCCAGCGACGTTTGTATTTTACTCATTTTGGCTAGGGGTAGTTTGAGGGCTTACCAAAACTGTGATTGAGACAAGTATGCAGTGCAGGAAAGAGGCACGGATGAAAATGGTAAATAAAATAATGGGCAGGCCACTTGTGGACTAAAATAAGTGTTGGGTTCTGACTTAAAGTCTGTAACCAGATGCAGCTTAATTGTCACTTGCCACTCATTGATAGGATTTTGCTGTGAGTCTGCAAACGATTTATTACGGTCTCTGTGCAGTAAAACCTCTATGCTAATGATAATCTTTATTTGCAGCCACTCCCCAGCACTAGTATCATTACTTCAGCTCCACCTCAGATCATCAGGCATTAGATTTTCATAAGGAGCTCACAGCCTAGATCCCTCACTTATGCAGTTCATGGTAGGGTTCATGCTCTTAGGAAAATCTAATGCCATCACTGATCTGACAGGAGGCAGAGCTGAGGCAGTAACACAGCAATGGAGAGAGACTGTAAACACAGATAAAGCTTTGCTCTCTCACCCACCACTCACTTCTTACTATGTGGCTGGTTCCTAAAAGGCCACGAACCAGTGCTGGTCTGTGGCCCAGGGGTTGGGGACTCCTACTGTAAACATACTTTCTTTTGAAATAAACTTGTCCATTTTGATTTGTATTTCTTGATTCTTAAAAAAATCATTAAAAGTATTGTTTATGTGCTCACTATGTGCCGTGCATCCTGTTGCTTCTTATTCTGACTCATTTCTCGTACTGTCTTCAGATATATATTTCATATAATATCCCCAAATACTTCATTTATGAATTCACGGATTTTGCCAGTTTTGTTTGCTGATTTCTTCACAACACCTGAACAATCTTATAAGACAAGTACAATGAAACCGTTTTACAGATGAGGAAACAGAAATGGAAATGAGGGGCCTCCTTGGTGGCTCAGATGGTAAAGAATCTGCCTGCCATGCAAGAGACTCAGGTTCGATCCCTTAGTTGGGAAGATTCCCTGGAGAAGGGAATAGCTACTCCAGTATACTTGCCTGGAGAATCCCATGGATATAGAAACCTGGTGGACTAGAGTCCATGGGGTTGCAAAGACTTAGACACAGTGAGCAACTAACACACACACACAATGAAACTCACTTTACAGATGAGGAAACAGAGGGAATGAAAGGTTAAAAAATGCATTCAATTTTACACAGCCTTAAATGGTAATGCTGGATTTTAACCTAGATGATTTAACCCCAAAACATGCATTTTAACCACTGGACTCTATTATCCTAATGACATATGTATCCTTGCTACTCATCATGCTCAACTAACACTATAATTTGTAAAGCAGAGAGGATTTCTGTCATGTGAGATGAATAGTAATAGAAGTAAAAGTTTTAATTTCCAAATACTCTTCCAAATAATTGTGGGAATTATCCAGTAAACAAGGAGGTAAGTAAGAAATAACCCAAGAGGACTCCTGGCAACTTTTTAGTATCAAAACAAACCAAAACACCAGTATTCTTCTCCCCTTCCTGGCATTTTGAGATAATTTTTTCTCTTAATCCAGTAAGTCTAAATTGAGGTTTAGTGAAGTCGCTCAGTCGTGTCCCACTCTTTGTGACCCCATGCGCTATAGCCTACCAGGCTCCTCCATCCATGGGATTTTCTAGGCAAGCGTACTGGAGTGGGTTGCCATTTCCTCTCTCTTATTTACTGACACTTCTTCTCTATGAAATAACATTAATACTTTCAGGATAGCTGCATAAAAGTGTGAAACCATCTCTGCATTTCACACTAAAGACAAAACATTCCATAATTGTAAAAACTAACTCTTTAACAATCATAAATGAATTAAGATTAAAATAATGAAATAACTTAAGAAAACAGACTTCCAGTCATCATAATCTCTAAGAACAACACAACTCTTTCCAGAGAATTAATCACCAATATAAATTATGTACAGAAGAATCACAGCAAAAACTAGCTAACTTTATTACAACAAGAAAAGATCTGTTTTACCTCATATAGCTAAAAATGACAAAAACTAACATATGCAAAATAAAATTTTAGCTAGGTAGAATATTTGTTATATATTTGAAAGAAAACAGGGTTGGTATATGAATTAACACATATAGTTACAAAGTGATAAAAAACAACAAAAAGTAGGCAATAAAGGCAATAATATGCAATTTATAGAAGAGCATATGACAGATATAAAACAATGCTGAATCTCTCTAATTGTCAAGAAAATGCAGCTTCAGAAGTAATTCATATATTACTTTACATATCAGCACAATGAGACTCAGAATAAGAAAAGAATCATTACAATCTACTTCTGGGTGGCAATGTGAGGACAGGATGTCTACATATAATCCTGTGGCAATCTAATCCATCACAGCTTTTGAATACAATATCCATCTATTAAATTTAGAAAGTCATATTCGTCACATTGGGGCTTCCCAGGTGGCACTGGTGGTAAAGAAGCTGCCTGCCAATGTAAGAGATGTAACAGATGCAGGCTTGATCCTTGGGTTGAGAAGATCCCCTGGAGGATGGCATGGCAACCCATTCTAGTAATCTTGCCTGGAGAATCCCATGAACAGAGGAGCCTGGCAGGGTGCAGTTCATAGGATTGCACAGAATAGGACATGACTGAAAGAGACATGGATGCATACACCACATTATAGATAATGGTAAAAATTGGAATAGGCTCTATGAGGGAGAATTTTACAGACTCAACCAAAATGACATATATAAAACAATTCAGTTTCTCCTATTAATATAATATGCTTGCATGTGTGCAGAGAAATTTATGAATTATATATGGTTACTTAGAGCAGCACTGCTTGAGAGAGCAAAAGACCGGAGGCAACATACATCTATACAATGTACTATTAAGGAGTTTTAAAAAATAAAAATAGGAAAATTCTTTATAAACAGATATCAAACTATCTCCTGTATTTTCTACTATGTGGAAAAAGCAACTTTTTCAAATAGTGTCTAAAAATGCTATCTATGGAGAAGAAGGAAAAAAATGTGTGTCCATAGGTTTATATATTGGAAAAATATCTCTGGAAATTTATATAAGAAATTGATAATAGCAGCTACCTCCCTCTAAAGAGGGAGATTGGCTGACTGGGTATAGAGTTGAAAAAGACTTTTTCTTCAAGTCATATCATTTGGAAGTTTTCATTTTTGAACTAACTTATTACCAATTAACATTAATAATGATAATTATATTAGGCATAAGAATGTTAATGAACTTAGTGCCAAAAAACTGTATACTTAAAATGTCAAATTTTATTTTATGTATATTTTACCATAATAAAGTGACTTTTAATTATTTATATATATATATATATATATGCGTGTGTGTGTGTGTGTCCCACTCTTTGCACCCCCCATAGACTATAGCTTGCCAGCATCCTCTGTCCATGGATTTTCCAGGCAGGAATACTAGAGTAGATTGCCATTCCCTTCTCCAGAAGATCTTCTTGACTCAGGGACTGAACCTGGGTTTCCTGCATTGCAGGCAGATTCTCTACCATCTGAGCCACCAGGGAAGTCCCCTAGGATGGCTACTAATAAAAACAACCCACAAGATAGTGAGTGTTGACTAGGATGTGGAAAAACTTGTTTGCTTGCGGGCTTTTCACTGTTGGTGGGAATATAAAATTTTGCAACCACTACAGAAAACAGTATGACAATTCTTCAAAAAACTAAAAAGAAAATTATCATATGATCCAGGAATTCTACTTCTGGATATATACCCAAAAGAGTTGAAAGCAGAGGTTTGAAGAGATATTTGTATATCCACATTTATAGCAGCATTATTCACAATAGGCAAAAGGAGGAAGCAACCCAGGTATCTATCCACAGATGAATGATAAAATATATGATATATATTTAAAATGGAATATTATTCCATGTAAAAGAAAAGGAATTCTGACACATGCTGCAACAGAGATGAACATAGAAGATATTATGCTAAGTGAAATAAGTTGGTAACGCAAGGACAAATAACTCTATGAGTCACCTATATGAGATCCCTAGAGTAGCTAAATTCATAGACAGAAAGAATGGTGGTTTCCAGAGACGAGAGGGAAGGAGACTGAGGAGTTGTTTTTTAATGGGTACAGCTGCTGCTGCTGCTAAGTCACTTTAGTCATGTCCAACTCTGTGCAGCCCCATAGACGGCAGCCTACCAGGCTCCTCCATCCCTGGGATTCTCCAGGCAAGAACACTGGAGTGGGTTACCATTTCCTTCTCCAATGGATGAAAGTGAAAAGTGAACATGAAGTCACTGAGTTGTGTCCAACTCTCAGCGACCTATGGACTTTCCAGTTTTTCCTACAGACCAGAACAAACTTTTTGGTAAGCCAGTAAAAACCCAGCTGTATCATCAGCAATTATACAAATGTAAATGGCTTAAACACTTCAAGTAAATATCAATATATCAGACTAGATTTCTTTAAAGGTTACTATATGATATTTCCAAGAAATCATAGATGTATTCCTACATCCTAAACAGGAAGTTTAGAAGTAGAAGGATGCAAAAATAAATACCATGCAAATATTAACTAAAAGAAAAATGGCAGTATTTGTACTAAAGATAGAAGGTAGACTTTTAAAACAAGAGTAATCACGAGAGATAAAAAGGGAAATTTCACAAAGTGGTCAACCCATAAGGACTGTAAATGCTAACTGTGGTTTTATCAGTTGAATTAAAAAAACAGTCAGTTAGTGGTTTTTGAAGCAACTTTTACTTTCTTTATAATACTTTCATATTGTTGGAAGTTTTCACAATGAGCATGGACTATTTAGATAACCTGAAATAAAACAACAAAGCTACTTTTATGTGGACAAAGAAAAGAATAAAACAATACAAAGGTTTAAGAGTATTTGTTTTCTAAATTAAAAGTTAAAAAAAGGTGTTGGTTATTAGGCTCTAATGACAACCATAATAATAAAGTATATAGTGACAGGACAGAAAAATAAAACAGCACCAATAAGAATCAGGTAGAAAATCTCACACGGAAGTGTTACATAATCTCCTCATTTGTTTATTTAAGGATTTGAAGATAGTCAAATAATTCTGAGTGTATTTTTGTAAGAGGATAATTGTACTTATCTTTGCCAACAAAGGTCCGTTTAGTCAAGGCTATGGTTTTCCCAGTGGTCATGTATAGATGTGAGAGCTGGACTGTGAAGAAGGTTGAGCGCTGAAGAATTGATGCTTTTGAACTGTGGTGTTGGAGAAGACTCTTGAGAGTCCCCTGGAGATCCAACCAGTCCATTCTGAAGGAGATCAGCCCTGGGTATTCTTTGGAGAGAATGATGCTGAAGCTGAAACTCCAGTACTTTGGCCACCTCATGCAAAGAGTTGACTCATTGGAAAAGACTCTGATGCTGGGAGGGATTGGGGGCAGGAGGAGAAGGGGACGACAGAGAATGAGATGGCTATTTGGCATCACTGACTCAATGGATGTGAGTCTGAGTTAACTCTGGGAGGTGATGATGGACAGGGAGGCCTGGCATGCTGCCATTCATGGGGTTGCAAAGAGTTGGACAAGACTGAGCGACTGAATTGAACTGAACTGAACTGTACTTTAAAAAGAATATGGAGATAATCCAAAGGGAGAAGAGCACTGATCCATTTGGTCATTCAATAATTACTTACAAGTAATTATAATTAAGTAGGCACTGTGTGCCAGGTACTAGTTGAAATTATTACCTATGAGGCTATGGGCTTCCCTGGGGGCTCAGATGATAAAGAATCTGACTGCAATGCAGGAGACCTGGATTCGATTCCTGGGTCAGGAAGATTCCCTGGAGAAGGGAATGGCAACCTACTCCAGTATTCTTGTCTAGAGAATCCCATGGGCAGAGGGAGCCTGATGGGCTTCAGCCTATTAGGTTGCAGAGAGTCAAACATGATTGAGCAACTAACACTTTCTTTCATAGGTCCTTACCTCCAGTTCTTGACATAGGGCTCCTGAAATCCTTTATAAATTTCTACATGGTAAGAGCACAGGAAACACCTCTTATTCTAATATTTGATCTTTGACTCTGGTTCCTAACACCCTACTCCTAAATCTCTTGGAGTTTCCTAAGTGATAGGAATGTCTTTTGTTCTAGTGAGGTGACTTTGAGCAGGGCTCCTAGATGGCTCCTGAGTTGGGGCTGGTCTCCGGAAAGACCATGATTAGAAGCCTGGAATTTTCAGTCCCATCTCTCATTTTCTAGAAAAGGAGAGGGGCTAAAACTAGAGTTAATACGTGATCATACCTACATGAGGATGCTTCCATAAAATCCCAATAGTGTGGGGTTCAGAGTGCTTTCAGATGGTGAACACATCCATCCACCTGGAGAGTGATACACTGTAACTCCAGACAGAAGCTCCTGCTCTCAGAACCTTCCCAGACCATGCTATATGTATCTTTTCACCTGGAGGTTTGTCTGCATGCTTTATCATACCCTTTTAAAAACTGGTTCATGTAAATGTTTCCCTGAGTTCTGTAAGCTATTCTAGCAAATAACTGAATCCAAAGGGTACATCTTGGGATCCGCCAATGTGTAGCTTAGTCAGACAGAAAGTGTGAAAGTGAAAGTCACTCAGTTGTGTCCAACTCTTTGCGACCCAACAGACTATATGGTCCATGGAATTCTCCAGGCCAGAATACTGGACTGGGTAGCCTTTCGTCAGACAGAAGTTGTACGTAACTTCTAGGACCTACTACTTGCAGTAGCTGTCTAAAGTGTGTGTGTCAGGGGGCAGTTTTTGAGAGTGAGCCCTTCACCTGTGGGATCTGACAGTATCTTCAGGTAAATGGTGTCACAATTGACTTAAATTATGACACCCAGATGGTATCACATAAAATTGCTTGCTGTGGGAAAAAAAATCCTCATACATTGATGTCAGAAGTATTGTGAGTGTGATAATAGTAGAAGAGATGCAGGAGGTCTGGTTTTCCCCAACCCAGAGGGAAATAGAATATTTGTCAGCCTATTGTGGAAAAGCATCTGTGAGGTTACCAAATGAAATAATAATAAGTTATTTATATTTGATAGAATTACCCAATAATAAAGATTACCTTCAGTTCAGTTTAGTTGCTCAGTCGTGCCCAACTCTTTGCGACCCCATGAATTGCAGCACTCTACTCCAGGCCTCCTTGTCCATCACCAACCAAATTCATGTCCATTAAGTCGGTGATGCCATCTAGCCATCTCATCCTCTGTATCCCCTTCTCCTCCGGCCTCCAACCTCTCCCAGCATCAGAATCTTTTCCAGTGAGTCAACTCTTTGCATGAGGTAGCCAAAGTATTGGAGTTCAGCTTTAGCATCAGTCCTTCCAATGAACACCCAGGACTGATCTCATGTAGAATGGACTGGTTGAATCTCCTTGCAGTCCAAGGGACTCTCAAGAGTCTTCTCCATCACCATAGTTCAAAAGCATCAATTCTTTGGTGCTCAGCCTTCTTCACAGTCCAAATCTCACATCCATACATGACCACAGGAAAAACCATAGCCTTGACTAGATGAACCTTTGTTGGCAAAGTAATGTCTCTGCTTTTGAATATACTATCTAGGTTGGTCATAACTTTTCTTCCAAGGAGTAAGCATCTCTTAATTTCATGGCTGCAGTCACCATCTGCAGCTTTCCTCAACTCTCACATCCATACATGACTACAGGAAAAATCATAGCCTTGACTAGACGGACCTTTGTTGGCAAAGTAATGTCTCTGCTTTTCAATATGCTGTCTAGGTTGGTCATAACTTTCCTTCCAAGGAGTAAGTGTCTTTTAATTTCATGGCTGCAATCACCATCAACAGTGATTTTGGAGCCCCCAAATAAAGTCTGACACTGTTTCCACTGTTTCCCCATCTATTTGCCATGAAGTGATGGGATCAGATGCCATGAAGTGATGGGACCAGATGCCATGATTTTAGTTTCCTGAACATTGAGCTTTAAGCCAACTTTTTCATTCTCCTCTTTCACTTTTATCAAGAAGTTTTTCAGTTTTTCTTCACTTTCTGCCATATGGGTGGTGTCATCTGCATATCTGAGGTTATTAATATTTCTCCAGTTTTGATTCCAGCTTTTGATTCTTCCAGCCCAGCGTTTCTCATGATGTACTCTACATATATGTTAAATAAGCAGGGTGACAATATACAGCCTTGATGTACTTCTTTTCCTATTTGGAACCAGTCTGTTGTCCCATGTCCAGTTCTAACTGTTGCTTTCTGACCTGCATATAGGTTTCTCAAGAGGCAGGTCAGGTGGTCTGGTATTCTCATCTCTATATTAATTGAATTAGCTCTTCTAATTATGGGAAGTTTTAAGGGAAGATTCCCTGGAAGAGTGCATGGCAACCCTTGTCTGGAGAATCCCATTGATAGAGGAGTCAAGGAGGCTGCAATCCAAAGTCGCACAGAGTTGGACTCGCCTGAAGAGACTTAGCACCATGCACACAAGGTGTCTTTAACTGAATTATATTCTGAGATTAAGTAAATCTGAGTGAATAAAATAAAACTATCTAAAGATAAATCTGAAAAACACAATTCTATTATTGGGATTGACATAGGAAGGTGACAAGGTAGAGAACAAAGGCATTATTATATTGGAAATGATTCGTACATCCATCTGACTGTCCAAATTGTATTATCTCCATTAGAGCTCCCAATTACTGACTAACTGTGATATCCAAAAGCTTTTTCTCCCTCAGTTGTTTTCTTCTGAACACTTTTCAGCACCACTTAATACAGTTAACCCTTCTGACTCTCTCTGCTTCTTTGGTTCCTTTAAAACAAAACAAAAACATCTGAAGTCAGTTTTTATCTTAAATTTGACTAGAGCACAGTTTTCGTTGCCAATTCTTCTTCTTCTATGTAGAAATTTGACAACTTAATATGGATGACCCTCAGAACTGTACTAGAGCAATGTTTCCTGTTCACTCTGTATGTTTTCTGCCTGTCTAGTCAAGGTGGCTTCAACCAGTATTCCTACTCCGAAAAATTCCAAAGAAAGGGAATGCCAAAGAATGCTCAAACTACCTCACAGTTGCACACATCTCACATGCTAGTAAAGTAATGCTCAAAATTTTCCAAGCCAGGCTTCAACAGTACATGAATGGTGAATTTGCAGATGTTCAAGCTGGATTTAGAAAAAGCAGAGGAACCAGAGATCAAATTGCCAACATCCGTTGGATCATGAAAAATCAAGAGTTTCAGAGAAATATCTACTTCTGCTTTATTGACTATGACAAAGCCTTTGACTATGTGGATTACAATAAACTGTGAAAAATTCTGAAAGAGATGGGAATACCAGACCACCTGACCTGCCTCTTGAGAAATCTGTCTGAAGGTCAGGAAACAACAGTTAGAACAGGACATGGAACAACAGACTGGTTTCAAATAGGGAAAGGAGTAGGTCAAGGCTATATATTGTCACCGTGCTTATTTAACATATATGCAGAGTACATCATGAGAAACGCTGGGCTAGATGAAGCACAAGTGGAAATCAAGATTGCCGAGAGAAATATCAGTAACCTCAGATATGTAGATGACATTATCCTTATGGCAGAAAGTGAAGAAGAACTAAAGAGCCTCTTGATGAAAGTGAAAGAGGAGAATGAAAAAGTTGGGTTAAACAAAACATTCAGAAAACTAAGATCATGGCATTTGGATCCATCACTTCATGGCAAATAAATGGGGAAACAGTGGAAACAATGACAGACTTTATCTTTTTGGGCTCCAAAATCACTACAGATGGTGACCGCAGCCATGAAATTAAAAGATGCTTGCTCCTTGGAAGGAAAGTTATGACCAACCTAGACAGCATATTAAAAAGTAGAGACATTACTTTGCCAACAAAGGTCCGTCTAGTCAAAGCTATGGTTTTTCCAGTGGTCATGTATGGATGTGAGAGTTGGACTATAAAGAAAGCTGAGTGCTGAAGCATTGATGATTTTGAACTGTGGTGTTGGAGGATTCTTGAGAGTCCCTTGGACTGCAAAGAGATCCAACCAGTCCATTCTAAAGGAAATCAGTCCTGAATATTCATTGGAAGGACTGATGCTGATGCTGAAACACCAATACTTTGGCCACCTAATGCAAAGAGCTGACTCATTTGAAAATACCCTGATGCTGGGAAGGACTGAAGATGGGAGGAGAAGGGGAAGACAGAGGATGAGATGGTTGGATGGCACCACCAACTCAATTGACATGAGTTTGAGTAAACTCCAGATGTTGGCGATACACAGTGAGGCCTGGTGTGCTGCAGTCCATGGAGTCGCAGAGTCGGACATGACTGGGCAAGTCAACTGAATTTAGAAACTAGACTGGAGCAATGTTTCCTTTTCACTCTGTATGTTTTCTGCCTGCTCAAATTCTGGAGGGGCCAACCAGTATCCCTACTCAGATAAATCAAGTCAATGTCTTCTAGTTCTAGAGCTCTAGTTCTGCATTTCCACTGACCCTGTAATATTCTTATTTTACTATGCTAGAGGCACATGAATTTCACATTAAAATTAAAGTTACCTTAAAGAGAATTTTAAAAAGGATTTTAACATCCTTTACTAAAAGTAAACTGTGCTCTTTTTAAAAATATATTTATTTTTCTGGCTGTGTAGCTCTTACTGGGGGCACGTGCAATTTTCATTGCAGCACAGTGACTCTCGTTGTGGCTTATGAGCTTAGTTGTTCCGTGACATGTGGGATCTTAGTTCCCGATCAGGGATGGAACCAAGGTGCCATGCACTGCAAGGTGAATTCTCAACCACTGGACCACCAAGAAAGTCTCTGCTCTTTTTTAATGGTTCAGATCTTATAAAATGGGATTACTCTTCTCCCAAACCAGGTTCCTATAGAATCCACTGAAAAAGATATTTCTTTCATCAAAATCCTCCTACTGCAGCCACATAGTTTGGCTCCTGAAAGTCCCCTCCGGCCCCCCGCCTCTTGCCCCCACGGGATATTCCAAGCATCAGTTTCTTTGTGTACAGACTATCTCTCAACAGTATAGCAGATGTTTTCCCTTTGTAAGATCCTCAATATCTTCAAAGTTATGGTCTTCTTCATTTCTTTTTGAGTTAAATTTGATATTGACTATTACAAATGTATTTCTAAACATATTTTTACAGTCTTCTCTCCTTTAGTACCAAGATAGCCTAACTGAACTATTTTAAAAGGACCTGAAAAAATATATACATATATATGTATATATAATTGAATCACTTTGCTGAAATGAACAGAATATTGTAAATCAACTATGCTTATTAAAAACATTTTTTTTTAATTTTGAAGGTTCTTTCTTTTCTGCCATTTTATAGTGTAGCTAGCTTGTATCACTGTATGACAATCCATGATAAATAGTCTAAATTAATACAAATACATTAAGGACTAATAATTTACATTATAATGATGTTTTTCATTTCTACTGATGCATTCTTAGCATTTTTCTTTTCAAAATAAATGGCTCAAATTGTATAAATATTTGATAGCATTTACCACCCTTATGCCAGAAAGTGAAGAAGAACTAAAGAGCCTCTTGATGAAAGTAAAAGAGAAGAGCGAAAAAGTTGGCTTAAAGCTCAACATTCAGAAAACTAAGATCATGGCATCTGGTCCCATCACTTCATGGGAAATAGATGGGGAAACAGTGGAAACAATGTCAGACTTTATTTTGGGGGCTCCAAATCACTGCAGATGGTGATTGCAGCCATGAAATTAAAAGACACTTACTCCTTGGAAGAAAAGTTATGACCAGCCTAAATAGCATATTCAAAAGCAGAGACATTACTTTGCCGACTAAGTTCCATCTAGTCAAGGCTATAGTTTCTCCTGTGGTCATTTATGGATGTGAGATTTGGACTGTGAAGAAGGCTGAGCACTGAAGAATTGATGCTTTTGAACTGTGGTGTTGGAGAAGACTCTTGAGAGTCCCTTAGGCTGCAAGGAGATCCAACCAGTCTATTCCGAAGGAGATCAACACTGGGATTTCTTTGGAAGGAATGATGCTAAAGCTGAAAGTCCAGTACTTTGGCCACCTCATGGGAAGAGTTGACTCATTGGAAAAGACTGATGCTGGGAGGGATTGGGGGCAGGAGGAGAAGGGGACGACCAAGGATGAGATGGCTGGATGGCATCACGGACTTGATGGACGTGAGTCTGAGTGAACTCCGGGGAGTTGGTGATGGACAGGGAGGCCAGGCGTGCTGCAATTCATGGGGTCGAAAAGAGTCAGATACGACTGAGTGACTGAACTGAACTGAACTGAAGTTGTGTCTGATTCTTTGAAATCCCATGAACTGAAGCACACAAGATTTCCTTGTACTTCACTATCTCCCATATGAATATGTATGTATCTAAAGGTATCTATGTGATATATGTGTAATTTTAGTATAAAAAATCAATCTTACTTGCAATCTTCGTTCCTTAATCCATATCAGTGAAAGCATTGATGTAAATGCTTTCTAAAATCCCTTTAGCTTAACATTTTCTGATTCTATTACAATCTTCAAGATACATTTGAGAAAGAATCACCTCCATACACTTTCATTTGGAACAATGAGACTTTCAAAGATTCTTCTTGCCACTGAAATAATCTTATTTACTCCTTCCCACATTGCTTGTCTTTATCACTGATCCTCCTATTTCATTTCTTGCACATGTCAATGAGTTCTAATAAGTGGAAAGCTCCTGCCCTGTGTCTGGATTTGATTTGATATAACCTTGAAATTTTAAATGTAACCTTCAGAACTGAATGTAATATCACTCTAGTTCTTAAAAGCATGATTATAATATAATTTCTGTTAATGATTAAGAGAAGAAGTCACACATTTATATAGTGGTTAAGAATGTCATAAGGCAAAGGTAGCTCTTATTCTTTACAAAGGAATAAATTGTTGAATTAGGGTGCTGAAAAGAAGACCTCAGAGAGAATACAAGATCATATCATTATTATTGATAGAAAATTAGTTTCCTGAAATCTATAGTTGTAATTTTTCTGCCTAGCTCTTTTGGGATGTCAAATACTTAATAAAAATAATACTAAGTATAAATTTAAAATTATAAGACTATTTGGTCATTATAGAGTAAAATTCCCAAAGTACTATTTAATTCTATATACTTAGTCACAGTAAAATAACATAGTATCTACTTGCTAGTTATTCCTGTCTCTGCAGACTTCTAGGTTGTGACCACTTTGACTTGCATTTTTTCATGTAGCGGGCTCCTTTAAAAAAAAAAAAAATGTAAAGAATTTTGATTAACTGTTCTTATAAATTGACAAATGCATCCAAATAAACATAAAAAGCAAGACTGGGTTGTGAAGTGCATAATCAGATGCTTTTCTAATTGTCAGGTTACACATCCTATTAGTATATATACACAGACACTACTACTTTAGATGCTGTGACTATCTACATTCAGTGGGGAACAAAAAGATGATACTATTTTTTAATATCCTCCCTTAAAGTAGCACTTCTGTAGGCAATGGCACCCCGCTCCAGTACTCTTGCCTGGAAAATCCCATGGGTGGAGGAGCCTGGAAAATCCCATGGGTGGAGGAGCCTGGAAGGCAGCAGTCCATGGGATCGCTGAGGGTCAGACATGACTGAGAGATTTCACTTTCACTTTTCACTTTCATGCATTGGAGAAGGAAATAGCAACCCACTGCAATGTTCTTGCCTGGAGAATCCCAGGGACGGGGGAGCCTGGTGGGCTGCTGTCTCTGGGTTCGCAAAGAGTTGGACACGACTGAAGTGACTTAGCCTCAGCAGCAGCAGCAGCTTCAAGAAAAATTATTTATATAAACATCTTACTCCCTGCCTGTTTTATGTCTAGTAAGTAAATAATAAATATCTTCTTGAAATTAGGACTGTAAAGGATATTCTAGGAAACATTAACTATCGTGAAAATACATAAACAGCAGTCAAAATGTTGGAGATTATATTTATTTAATTGATGTAATTCTGTCTATAAAATGTACAATCATACAATACAATCATGTGTTTAGCCTGAAGTAATTTTCTGATTATAAATGCATTATTAAAATAAAAGAAATTAACAAATTCTGTAGTTATAATTATTGTCAATAATTTTACCTTTATATGAAAATTAGAAGTGAATTACATACGGCCTTTATAGTGTTACACTATGAAATCCTTACAGTCTTCAATATATTATCTTGAATTTTATAGAAAGATAAATATACAGTCTGATTAAATACTATTTAATACAATATAGGCCTACATATTTGAAAACTTGAATCATCTGTTTTAGCTTTTTATCTGTAAACGGCAATAATGACTAAACTTTTGTTGTTTAGTCACTAAATTGTGTTTGACTCTTTTGCAACCCCATGAAATGCATATAAGTTAAATAAGCAGGGTGACAAAATACAGCCTTGACATACTCCTCTTCCTATTTGGAACCAGTCTGTTGTTCCATGTCCAGTTCTAACTATTGCTTCCTGACCTGCAAACAGATATCCATACATGACCACAGGAAAAACCATAGCCTTGACTAGATGGAACTTAGTCGGCAAAGTAATGTCTCTGCTTTTGAATATGCTATCTAGGTTGGTCATAACTTTTCTTCCAAGGAGTAAGCGTCTTTAATTTCTTGGCTGCAATCACCATCTGCAGTGATTTTGGAGCCCCCCAAATAAAGTCTGACATTGTTTCCACTGTTTCCCCATCTATTTCCCATGAAGTGATGGGACCAGATGCCATGATCTTCGTTTTCTGAATGTTGAGCTTTAAGCCAACTTTTTCACTCTCCACTTTCACTTTCATCAAGAGGCGTTTTAGGTCCTCTTCACTTTCTGCCTTATTTGTATTTAAATGATGAGACCAAGGGAAGAAAAAGAGAAAACATTCATTGTGTGCATTAGGTGGATGTTAATTATCACTTGCTTGTGCTCCTTATTTCGGGTAACCCTTTCCTTCCTGTACTTTCAGTATTTTTCAATGGCATGAGTTGCATTTAGCTGCCTCTTTTTCCTGCTACTTGAAAGTAGAAAGTACACATAAAAAGTCCTTAAAGTACAAGTTCTTACTTGAAATATGGCCTCCTGGGGATAAGACTTTGTTCACTTACGTGTTTAATCAGTGTTTATCACCCTGTAGACACTGCAATATTTAACAAGTGTGGATAGGGCACTTAAGTTGTGACTGAACAATAAATAGGGCAGGCCTGGATGCCAAGCACTACCACTCTCAGCTTCACATTTCAATTATATTTAAATGAGAATGCTAATGAAAGTGTTTAAATGTTCATTAAAATTAACCTTTCAAATTCACAGTGCCAGTGGGCACTCCTGATAACACTAAAGTTTGAGGATTTAGGTTTCCAACCACTACTGCATAAAGGAAAAATTCAGGAGGGTTGAAATGTCAAGAATGCTTTGAAATAAACTTTAACTTGACTAAGAACTTTCACTCTAACTCAAGGTTCATGTTCTCTTAGTGTTTTGTGATGTGGTTACTAATAATCATCACTTAATGCAATAATGTTCTTGGATCTAAAGAAGAACAGGCGGCATATCAAATAAATTCAATAATTGTAACCCAAGAAAGAATTATGGTAGAGAATACTGAAGGAAAGTTACATGGCTCAAAATAGCCTGGAGTTAAAACTCCTCCTCCAGGTCTTCCCCACCATTCTATGCAAAACAAAGAACTCACTCACCCAAAGGAAAAAAAAAAAAGGACATTAAGGTTGATTATGCCCAGCTCCCAGCAACTCCAGAATTCCTTGCCCTAGCCATTTAAGAGATAACTATTCCAAACAACCTAGGAGAGGAACAGCCCACCTTAAGGCAGTAGCTTTCCACATATATGCCTATATATACTTACTCTTTTCTTGGGTTAGTGCAGCAGCTCACTAATCTGACTGCTGCCCCTTCTAGCTTCTGGCCTCATTAAAGGTGTCTGTTCCTGTAAAGTGCCAGTCTCCTCGTTTTTCAGAACCTCGCCTTCTCTAACTCCCTTACCCTACAAATATTGTATGTTTAGTTGAATTATAAGCTTGAGAGACACTTTAAATAGCCACAGTCCATTCAGTATTTGGGGAAGAATTTCACCCCAGCTGTCCTTAGCAAGTGAGAATCTTCTGCATTTTAAATGTCACCAATATCTTCAGAAAATTCATTAAGATGTGTTGTTACATTTGGCAGGTTTCAACCTATCAGAATTAGAGTAAGGGGTTTTCCAGAAAGCATGAGGCTATACACTCAACACTAGATTTCTGAGATTTACATGGGGCAAAGGATATCTTAGCAGTAGCACTGCAAATCACTTGACTTTAAAGGCAAAGCTTTGAAGTCCAGATATGAAGCCTTTTCAGAAACCAGAGGGCAATCCAGAATTCTTTATGCAAGAGTAAGGCCTGTGTGGGTTCTCGGATAAATTACGAATAAACCCCTACAAAAGCTTATCATTGAAGGGCAATGACCCAAAACATGTAAATATAATCTAAGATGTGATATGACAGAAGTGTGCACATTGTACTGAGGAGCCTGGAGGAAGGGCACTCAGCACAATCTAGGATTCATGGAAATTCTGATGCAGTAATCAGTCAGTGCCTTGATGTTCCCAAGCATTTTATACATTTTATTAAATTTTAATTGAAGATCAGTCAATAAACCCAAAATTTCTTGTTTCTTCTATGCATTTGTTTTACCTTAAGGCCAGTAAAAAACAGAAAAAAATGGCAGAGTCTCATGAATCACTATAAGGTGTTCATTCATTGTTCCTTTTTCATTCACTCCCCTCTCCAAATCCTTTCAACTATACAGGGATGGAGAGGAGTACACATGTATAGAGCTGCTCTGTCTGAGTAGTGCAGCCAAGAGAAGGAAGCCCTGCGGCTTTACACAAGACTCTGGACTAGATGGTGCTATCCTTTTGCCTCTTTCTGCTTTAATTCTCTCCTCTTGACCGTTTTTTTTTTTTTCTGAACATATTCTCTCAACCATTATCTTAAGAAATGCAACTTCAAGTCTTGCTTCATATATCCACATATTTGTATGCATCAATAATTTTCCTTGTTTTATCACAGATAGTAATTCATATACAATAACAACATTTTTGAAGCATTTCTTTTTTGATGTTTTAAAGTTTTTATTAACACAGTTGGATTAATATCTACCATATTTGTTAATTTTTTCAGGTCATTACCCTTTTTTTTGTCCCTATTTTTGTCTTCCATTGGTTTTCTTCCACTTGTGGTTTTCTGTGATTATTTTATATGATTTGATTTTCTCTCCCTTTTCTTAGCATATCAGTTATACTTAAAATTTTACTTTTTTAATTAATTTATGTTTTAATTGGAGGATAATTGCTTTACAGAGTTTTGTTGTTTTCTGTACCATTTCTAAAGCAGAAGTAAGGTCATAAAACCAAGATAGACCTTTCCATAAAACAACTCCCTATCACAGAGATTACTTTTTAAATTTTATAATGATCTTGTTAGGTATATATTGTTATTCTCTTTTCTTAAATGAAGAAACTGACTTCAGAATCAGTTCATTATTGTAGCTGTTCATTCATTCACTGCACAAGTGATGAGCTTCTACTTGCCAAGCTTTATGGTACCAGAGACACATCTTGCCATCAAAGACCTCACAATCTTAGTAGAAAAAGTTGTATGTTCATCACACCATTTTAATTTCCTGAATAGCAAAAGGCTGGATTTCTCTGCCTCCTACCTCATACTACAGCAGTACTGGGGCCATATGATTGAGTTTTGGCCATTGGTAGGTAAAAGTGCCTGTGTGTGTGCTAAGTTGCTTCAGTCATATCTGTCTCTTTGTGATCCTATGTAGAGCAGCCCTCCAGGCTCCTCTGTTCATGGGATTCTCCATGCAAGTATACTGGAGTGGGTTGCCATGCCCTCCTTCAGGGGATTTTCCTGACCCAGAGATCAAACCCACATCTCTTTATGTCTCCTGCTTTGATAACTGGGTTTTTTACCACTAGTGCCACTGAAAAGAAGTAATAGAAGCCATTTCTTGGCCTGGCCCTGGAAAGAATCTTCACATTTGATCTTTCAGTTCTCTCCTGGATGTGCTGCACAAGCTCAATTAACATAGCTATTATATAAGGGAGCAGTGCTTCTTAATTTGCATCGAACTGTGACATGAGGAATAAATAAACTTTGATTGTGTGAAAAAATATTTGAGGTTTAATTTGATACCATAGATAGCCTATTTTTTCTTTCTTGTCTAATACAAAATTTCATGGGGGAGACAGTCATTAAACAATTGAATAACAAAAACAAAATTGCCTGGAAGGGAATAAAATGAGTACTTTGAACTGGAATAACAAAAGAAACATTTTGTAATAGATTAGATCATGGTTCAGAAATATTCCCTTCCCAATCCCCATGTTTCCAAGGGTACCACTGATGTTGGGTTTGGCTCTGTGACTTGCTTTGGCCAACAAAAGAAGAGGAAATAATAATGGACCAGTTCCCTGGTAGCTCAGCTTGTAAAGAATCTGCCTGCAATGCAGAGACCCCAGTTTGATTCCTGGGCCAGGAAGATCCCCTGCAGAAGAGATAGGCTACCCACTCCAGTATTCTCGGGCTTCCTTGGTGGCTAAGCTGGTGATGAATCCACCTGCAGTGCAGGAGACCTGGGTTCGATCCCTCGGTTCCAAAGATACTCTGGAGAAGGGAAAGGTTACCCACTCCAGTGTTCTGGCCTGGAGAATTCCATGGATTTTATAGTCCATAGCATCATGAAAGAGTCGGACACAACCAAGTGACAGTCCCCACTTTGAGTCCAGGTCTTAAAAGACCTTGTGTGTTTCTCTTCATACTGTTACACCTGTACCATGGGTAAAGGTTGTGAAATTGAACATATACAGATTAGGAAGAAAATGAGAGATAAATGAAGCAGATACCTTAAAGTAATGTCTTCATCACTGGTTTCTCAGACTCTTAACTTTAGCTACCTCCAATATTATAATATAATCTAGAGATAACTTCCTAAAACATTTCACCATATATGTTTTACTCAGGAGCACTAAGAATGAAGAAAAGAAGAACTAACATTTACTGAGTGCATGTATTATTCCAAACATCCTAGGTAATTAGAGATGATATTTCTTTCAGATTGGGTTTCCCTGGAAGGAGACTGCCTAACACAAAGATTTGAGAATAAATACTTTATTTGGGGAGGCAACCTTAGAAAACACCAGTAGAAAAGAAGTGAAATAGGGAAGAGATGGAAGCCAGTAATCAGTGCATAATGGAGCGATTGCCACTCTGGGCAACAAAGGCTCATCTATGTGGAATATACCGCAGGTGAGCCATCAGAGGGTGAGAAACGTGGACTATTTATTCTGTGAATGACTGAAGGCTGCACCTGAAGCCATTAATCCCTCTGTACTTCCCAGCTTCACTGGACACAGACTTAAAGGAGGGTTTCAATAAAATTTAACAGTGCTTGCACTTAGATGCCGTGAGCACATGCCTTTGTGTACGCTTGACTTGCTTCAGTCATGTCTGACTCTGTGCAGCGCTATGGACTACAGCCTGCCAGGCTCCTCTGTCCATGGGATTCTCCAAGCTAAGAATACTGGACTGGATTGCCACACCCTCCTCCAGCCATGAGGACACAGTAGAAGGTCAATATTGAGGAGGGCTGGGGACGGCTCCCAACAGCTACAGAACAGAACCTTTTTTTTTCTTTTTCATTCATTCCTTGTAAATATTACCACTTTAAAGAGGTTTTCCCTGATCACTGAAAGACACATACCCCAGTTTTCTATCACTTGTTCCTGTCCTTCTGAGCCCTTATCACAATTGTTCACTAATACTTTGCTTCTTTTCTTGTATTTCTATATTTGTTTCTAGACTGTGAACATAATGAAGCCAAGAACCAAGTTTATTTCATTCAACACCACCTAGTACAAAGTAGGAACCCAATATTTGCTAAATCAATTATTGAATGACAGTGCTAGATAGTGTAATCTTTACTGGATAGGAACACAAAAGGCATACTGGTGGTGCCAGAATTCCAATCCAGGAAGGGATGACCTAAAATCCCATACTCAAAAAAAAAAAATAATAAATAAAATAAAATAAAATCCCATACTCTTTACCACACTGTGATAATGATATCATGCTGTTTTCCTATTTCCTGCCTCAGAAAACTCAATTATTTCCTATTTCCTACATCATTAAATCTAAATTCTTTGACATAACTTCCAATTTCTTCTATAACCTGGCTAGGAAGTGCCTCTTAAAAAGATCAGGGCACAAACACATTATAGAATGAATGAAATGCTGCTTAAAGCCATGTGTAAAAATGACTTGCAGGTTGCTTATTGTCAAAAATTAGTGTTATCTGAGAAAAGAGCCTTATGTGGCTTCTAAAAAGTCCAAAGTAAAAGGCTAAATGAATATAAATGTAATTTCTAGAGCAGTCAGAGGGGGTGAGTGTTAATGATGGTGCACTTAAGACCGTTTCTGAGGCCAAAATGACTGGAACTCAGACAAACTGATGACAGGACAGCAAAATTCCTTTTATTCATGCATGATGAGTGATTTTGTTATAGATGTTGGGCCTGAACAAAAAACACTCTACCACACAAGCAACATGGAAATAGGAAAATGAGGTAGGAAACAAGAGAGCAAAAAACAATGTATTTCTACCTATATTTACTAAGAATATGTAGATTCTTTCATTTACATTATTTCATTTAAACCTTAGGACCAGGTCATTAGCATGACTGTAAGGCCCATGGAAAGCAGGAAACTAATTTAGCATTCAGTCATGCAGTAACAAAATCACTGAAAGAAGAGACTTGCAGCCTGAATACTGACAGTCAAAATTCACATTCAAAATAATTAGGTAACAATATGACTTTTTTTTCCTCTCTTTTATAGAAGAGAAATGTGTAGGATGTATTGACTGATCAAACATATTTGAAACATTTCCATATGCTACTGCTCCTCTTCCTGGGTGCCTCTTCCTATGGGAGGATCATACTTCCTGCCTGGTGACAGTAGCTTAGGTCATTGACTTCCTTAGGCTATTGGAATGCAAAGCCAAAGGGAAGCTTTAAGCCTAGCCTGCCTGTGCTCTTTGCTGTCTGTGGCAAATCATAGCTACTGGCTCCATTTTCTCTCTAGATCTGGAACAGAAAGATGATGGAATGGAGCCCCAGCCAATACACAATCAACATGTAATGGTAATGAAAATAAATCTTGGTTGCTGAAAGGCAAAGGTTTAAGGTTGTTTATTATTATAATGATAAAAGTTGTAGTCAAAGAAGTAGGTAAAAGTGTTTTTCTCATTCTGGGAAAGTTACAATTGAAAATTGAAATCTTAAGGAAAACCACTTTCCATTCATAACTCATGAAGTTTAATCTGAGAAAAATTTATAAATGGTGTTTTTAATACTGAAAAGACTTTGACAGGTTAGAGCATAAGGGCATATAATTTCAAATGAAAAGAAAAATTATTTATTGAGTTGTAACATTTATTTGAAATGTGCTGGAGAATTTTATTGGTTAGTAATACTACTATAACCCTTACAAATGCCTGAAATTTACTATATTTATACATTTAATTAATAAGATTTGCAAGAGTGTTTTAAATCTTTAGGGAGGTTTTGCTTGTTATAGCAGAGTTTGGAAATACATTATAAAGAAGATAAGTGTATTTGATTTATGTAGAAAATATTTAACAAAAAATTTAAATAGATGTTTTAAGTGACTGTTAAAATGTAACAAATTTATAAATAGAATAAGATTTGTATGTTGTCTTAAAAATATTTAAAAACTAGGTTTCAGTTAAAAACTTTAACTTTTATAAAATAAAAATTAAAAAGTGTAAATAGCCATAGATAATCTTCACTGTGCACAAAAGTCATCCTATAACATTTAAAAATCAACAGCAACAAAAGTCACTATGAAGTGATAAAATATTTCTCATTTTATAAATAAAGAAATGAAGGCTTAGAGAAATTAAATTTGCCCCAAACCAAAATTATGGTAATACTACAGTTTTTACAATGGCTTTCAAATGCTTCATAAAATGCCGTTTATCATCTTCTTTTGCATTTAAAATGTTAATGCATGTTCACTTATAAAAGCTTTCTAAATCATTGTATAATGTCTTAGCTATTATAGATATTTGTATATTTAAAAAAATTATTCTCTGATTTTTCTTTTGAAACTTTTGCTTTGCCACCTGGATGGACTATTCTTTAAGAAGAGAAGAGATTTTTCCTACCTGAAGTAACTAAAATAAACAAACAAACTGTACATAGCAAGTTCTTGGTAAGTGCTCACTGAACTAATAAAGAAGATACAAAAAAAAAAAAATAAGCATTTTCATTTATTATTACTTTATTTCCTTTTATCTCCTTAAAAGACAGATATAATCTAGGTTTAAGTAAAAAATATTAGAACCATAAAAAGGAAAAAGAAAGTAAAGATCTCATTTTCAGTTCAGTTCAGTCACTCAGTTGTGTGCGACTCTTTGCGACCCCATGGACTGCAGCACACCAGACCTCCCTGTCCATCACCAACTCCCAGAGTTTACTCATACTCATGTCCATTGAGTCGGTGATGCCATCCAACCATCTCATCCTCTGTTGTCCACTTCTCCTCCTACCTTCAGTCTTTCCCAGTATCAGGGTCTTATCCAGTGAGTCAGCTCTTTGCATTAGGTGGCCAACTTTTTCACTCTTCTCTTTCACTGTCAAGAGGCTCTTTAGTTCTTCCTCACTTTCTGTCATATGGGTGGTGTCATTTGCATATCTGAGGTTACTGATATTTCTCCTGGTGATCTTGATTCCAGCTTCTGCTTCATCCACACCAGCATTTCTCATGATGTACTCTGCATATAAGATAAATAATCAGGGTGACAATATACAGCCTTGACGTACTCCTTTTCCTATTTGGAACCAGTCTGTTGTTCCATATCCAGTTCTAACTGTTGTTTCTTGACCTGCATACACATTTCTCAGGAGGCAGGTCATGTGGTCTGGTATTCCCATATCTTTCAGTTTTCTACAGTTTGTTGTGATCCACACAGTCAAAGGCTTTGTCATAGTCAATAAAGCAGAAGTAGACGTTTCTCTGGAACTCTCTTGCTTTTTCGATGATTCAGTGGATGTTGGCAATTTGATATCTGGTTTCTCTGCCTTTTCTAAATCCAGCTTGAAGATATGGATGTTCATGCCTCAGTGAAACTATGAGCCATGCTGTGTAGAGCCACCCAGGATGGATGGGTCACAGTGGAGAGTTCTGACAAAACGTGGTCCACTGGAGAAGGGAATTGCAAAACACTTCAGTATTCTTGCCTTGAGAACCCCATCAACAATATCAAAAGGTCTCATTTTAGGATTAACATTTACTGTGAGTTAGTATGGGATGTATCTTTGCTTTCCTGGAAAGGTGGCAGCAGGGCAAAAGTAGAGGTCACACATATTCTTTTTTTTTTTTTTGGAACAATGAAATTTTAAATTTTATTTTATTTTTACTTTATCCTACTTTACAATACTGTATTGGTTTTGCCATACATTGACATGAATCAGCCACAGGTGTACACGAGCTCCCAATCCTGAAACCCCTCCCGCCTCTCATCCCACACCATCTCTCTGGATCATCTCCGTGCACCAGCCCCAAGCATTCTGTATCTTGCATTGAACATAAACTGGCGCTTCATTTCTTACATGATAGTATACATGTTTTGTTTAAACGAAGCACATTAAGTCTGATGCAGAACTCTTGTGCATACTAAGTCAAATCAGTTGTGTCCAACTCTTTGTGACCTTATGAACTGTAGTCCTCTAGGCTTCTCTGTCCATGTAATTCTCCAGGCAAGAATACTGGGAAGGGTTGCCATTTCCTTCTCCAGGGGTTATTTCCAACCCAGGGATTGATCCCAAGTTTCTTATGCCTCCCACACTAGAAGAGTGTTTCTTCACCACTAGGGCCACCTGGAAAGCCTGCAGAATTCTTAATGAGGGTTAATTTGTTGATTCACATAATGTACAACCTAAAATACCTGTAAAGGTTATCAGTGACCAAATTCTATACTTTTCCAAGTTTAGAAAAAGAAACAGAAGACCTTTCAATAAATAAAGAATAGTGATTAAATCAAAAGCATGATTATCTCTATCATCTATCTATCTATACTTCTATGTTAATAGCCTTTTACTATTGAGTGTTTTTATGCTATTTCAAAGGTACATCTCAAAATTAAGTTATTATATGTTAACACACATACATTATACAAATGATATATATGTGTACATACACACAAAAACATTTGTGTAATTTTGGGAATTTGAAGCAATAATTTGTATAATCTTTGGAATCCTAACCATCAGAGATTTGAATTTATTATTGGAACAGATATGTAGACATTTAATGAGTGATATATGTTTTAAGGACTTTAAGGTTATGCCATCCTTAGACAAATTAGTGTGTGTGTGCTCAATCATGTCTGACTCTTTGCAACCCCATGGACTATAGCACACCAAGCTCCTCTGTCCATGGGATTTCCCAGACAAGAATACTGGAGTGGGTTGCCATTTCTTTCTCCAGTGGATCTTCCTGACCCAGGGATGGAACCTGTATCTCTTCAGAATCCTGCATGCTTAGGCAAATTCTTTACCACTGTGCCACCAGGGAAGCCCACGGAGGAAACTAGAGTTAGTACAATTCAAGACTGAAATATAACCTCCTCTTAAATCCACATGGTCTTGTCTAAAGGTTTATCAAAAGCACTTAGAATTTATAGTGAAATAGAAATATTGAGCAACAACTTTTGAAACAAAGTGAAATGAGATTTTTTTTTATCTTGAAGCATCAAACAATTAGAGAAAGTATCTAATTTATTTTTTTACCACTTATAATCTTAATAAATAATTCCAGAGAGACTCATTTTCATGAGAGTTTTCAAAATAAAGCAAATCAGGACAGGTAAAAGTGAAAGGTAGTTTGTGAATCAGAGGCAAGATTTATTCAAAAGGTTTGATGTTTTCAGACTCTTAGGTGATCACAAGAACTGAAAGCACTACATAATTGAAGGCTGGAGTCTGTGCAGATGGATCATTGAGCTTGGAACAAGCCACCTCATGAACTTTGCTTAATGATGGTGTGGATAATACATGGTACTAGAAATATAAGTTACATTTATGCAATAAACATTACAATTGGTCCTAGGAGAGGAAAACATGTCTGGATAATGACTGGTCATAAAACTGCTCACCCTTTTCTGACTGTCATTGATTTTTTTTTAAACAGAAAAAGTCATTATGGCTATTAAGCACATATTATAGTATGCCTAGAATACTGACTACATTTCACAAATCATCAGAAATATTCATGTTATTAATATGCTTTCCAAGTGCTACAATTACATATTCAATCAAAATTCACCTTTTCATTCTTTATATATTTTGAAGTTCACCCTCTCAATTACAGTCAGCCGTTGAGTCAAGAATTAGAGCAAGCCTTTAACAATCTCTTCTCTTTTCCCCTTCCCAGTTAATTTTATAACAAATTTAGTTAAGTGTTTGGCCTAACAGGAGAGGGGAAAAAAAAACCTGAAAAACAAAAAGCCTTGAAAAAACTTAGAAATCATTTTGCAGTTAATGATGCAGGAACCATTGTTCCAACGTGGATTATTCCTAGTAATGCTGTCTAGGCACAGTATTATTATTAATAACAGGATGCCAGCAAAAATGTTGCTGATCACAAAAGCTGTCATGTTTAAGGTCGACTGTAGTGCTTGACTTTAAAAGAGAGCAATAAGAACTGATGTACTTTATGATGTGCTCTATCTTGCTTGATAGTAAACTGATGGGAATGTGGCATGTCAAATGTTACAAGTGAAAAGAGGTTCTTGATTAAACATGGTATGTGAAGACCTGTAAGCAGACAGGTAACATTATTCAATCTTCAGGCGTGCAGCCAAATGGCACAAAAAATCACATATAGTTCTGCTTTTAAAATTAAAAAGGAACGACTTCCCTGGTGGTCCAGTGGCTAAATCTCAGCACTCCCAGTGCCAGGGAACTGCGTTTGATCCCTGGTTTAGGAATTGGATCCCACATGCCATAACTAAGAGTTTGCAGGCCCCAATTAAAGACCGCGTATGCTGCAACTAAAATCTGGCACAGACAAATACATACATACATGTTAAAAAATTTAAAAGGAAGTATTTAGTTTTGGGGTTTCACTGGTGGCTCAGTGGTAAAGAATCTGCCTGCTAATGCAGGAGCCATGAATTTGATCACTTGGCTGGGAAGATTCCTTGGAGAAGGAAATGGCAACCCACTGCAGCATTCTTACCTGGGAAATCAGATATAGAGAGAAGCCTGATGGGCTACAGTCCATGGGGTCGCCAAAGAGTCGGACATGACTTAGCAAATGATCATCCATGCATTTAGCTTTTATCTTGATGACAGGAGTTTCAAATTCACACAAAATGAAACAACACAATGCCTGATTTTTGTATGCGAATGAATTTTAAAAGTATTGATGTGAAAATTTTCTTGCCTTTATATCATATGGACACACTGTTAATTCAAATAATTGAAACATGTAAAATGTAATCTTTCCTTTGACTTCTCTAGTAATGGAGATACCATTTAAAAATCTTTGTGTACAATGAAAATAAATTAAGGTAACTCTTTCTAAGATAGCATGCTCCAATTAAATAGTTATGTTTTCTTTAAACTAATAAAATCAGAGAATTTCCAAGGGGGCAAATATACTTTCTTTGCTTTTAGAACTTTTATTTTGTAAAAACACTTACTTATTCCATATATAGAACAATGTCATATGGATCAGAGGTAGTAAACGTGTCACTCAGATGTAGGCAGCTTGGCTCCAGAACCTGTGTTCTGGACAACACCTATCTGATCTATGCAGCTAAGCATATGCTCTGTGATTTTGGATACCCTCTCCTTCCAGTCAGATAAATGATTTATTATAAAAAGTATTAGTGCACTGAAAGAAAAGGAGACTTTATGAAGGAATTTCTTTGGAGAGGTTATTGCCATTGTATGAGTACCTTCCCATCCCAGTGAGGATGCTCTCTTGGCATTGGCCTTTCATTCTGAAACAGGAGTTCTAGATATTGAAGAGCAGTCATATCACGATAGAGGTAACCCATAAGAGCATCTGCCAGAACTGGTTCATGGTTGTTGAATACCACAGGAATACAACAGGAGGAGATAGACCTATTGCCTGCTTCTAAGGATTACATGAGGAGACATTTGCCCTAAACTTCCTGAGTTCTTGCCCTACTGTCTCCTTTCCAGGGATGTGGAATGGGGTTATCTGATTGGTAAGTTATGAAGAAGACATTTTGGGTCCATACCACCTCCCACTGACTGGCTGCTGGGGGCTTCCCCCTCTCATCACCCCAAGTGGCTGCCTGCATCTGGACTCCCTGCAGAGCCGACTCCCATGTCTGCTGACGGAGGCAGAAGGTGGATGTGCCAGGGGCTCTCAGAGGGAACCCCCAGCTCTCAGAAAGGCGGTTCTGGGAGCCCAGGTCTATGGCTTGAGGTAAGGAAACCTTGAACTTGGGCCTGCTTGGTCAGGATCTATGTCATCTCCCCAGAAGATCCCCCAGCTGCAATGTTCTCCAGGTCTGCCCATGAGAGTAGGTCAGGCTGGTCCCCCACAGAGCAGGGATCCGGCGCCCATTCATGTGTGGCCTTGGAGCCATGTGCAGAGCTGGCATACCTGAGTGTGTGTCTGTTTCTGCAGCTAAGAGTGTCCTGAGCAGGAGCCTGCTTTTGTAGACAGCTCTGTGGTTTCAGAGGGCTTCTCAGGTGGCGCTAGTGGTAAAAGCCCGCCTGCCAGTGCAGGAGACCTAAGAGATATGGATTTGATCCCTGTGTTGGGAAGATCCCCTGGAGGAGAGCATGGCACCCCACTCTAGCGTTCTTACTTAGAGAATCCTATGGACAGAGGAGCCTGGCAGATTGCAGTTCATGGGGTCACAAAGGGTTGGACACGACTGGAAGCGACTTAACACATACTGAAGAAGAACTGGGCACAGATGCTGTGTTCAGAACCCCTCTTTTCCCTCCTAGCACCTGCCTAGGACATCTGGTTTTGCCCTGCAAGTTTCCAGCTGTACAGCAATATGCCCCATTGGAATGAAGTTACATGAGCTAATTCTTAGGAAGATTATGGGAGCCAGGCACATTAGCCACATCCTCCAATGTTAGTTTTATCAGTAATAAAAATAAGTAGGCAAAAAGTAAATTTTGGTCATGGAAATGGCACTTGGAAAAGTTTTTGATGGGACCAGAGCATGGAGTCATGGTCTCTCAGTATTAGCAAGTAGGATATGCAAGATTTGATTGGGGGTTTACTGCAACTCACAGCACTCTTATTCCCAAGCAAATGGTTATTTTTGTGCAGACGGGGATGTTTTATCAACACTATACTGACCTCACTGATTGCACTGGGCACTGGCCACAGTGTTTAAGCCGTTGCAGCTAGAACTTGAGCTCTAGGCTTGATCCTGACATAAGCACTGTCCATGGCCTTATAAATCAGAGAACTCTCAACATGGATGGTCCCACAGAAGAGTAGTGAAGTTGATTAGCAAAGAAATGAAAAGTAACAGGGAGTCCTTAAAATGAAAAGAATCTGTCCTCTCCTAGGTGGAATTGAAAAGATAACAAACATATCATTGAAATGACTGCAAATATAAAGGCCACAAACAGAAATAATAAAGTGTGTTCGGACCACTTAGTCTGTAAGAATTGAGTTTGTTAAGGTATCCAGGGGGAATTGGAATGGTATGAAAAGGAGCATGTTTTAGCTTTATTATTATAACAGAAGAAATATAAAAATAAAAGCAAAATAAAGGAAAACTGGCTAATTACATTGGAGGAACATAGAGTTTTCCTTAGGAGAAATATTGAGATTTTATAGGATATATTAGACAGACAGGGAGAAGAAAATGGGAACTTTCAGGCCAAGAGAAACAAATATTAAAAAAAAAATGGATAGACCCAGCTCTGATAAATTTTAAAGGAGAAAGTAGAAAAGCAAAAGATGTTTCAGTTGTACCAAGTCAAACAGTTATGACTGTAGCCTAAAGAAATCTAACCAAAGCAGAGTGCCAGGGTCCTGTCCTGGTGGATCCAGGGAAGTTGAAGGGGAGATGGCGTGGCGAGGAAAAACTTATTTATTTAATTAGAAATATAAAGAGAGATTAGGAAGAAATAGTGTAGTAGGAAAATTTAGTGGAGAAAAGATGCTGAATAACTTGGTTTACATGGAAAACCAATAAAGTTCCAAACAAGGAACTTGCACCATCTACGTTAGGCCACTGGAGTCCTCTTGAATAGCGGGGGGTGCCCCACCTTGGGGATTTTAGAAGCTGGGGCAAGTAAGTAGACATGGTGAGCCTCCATGCCCCAGATGGGAATTCAGCCAGAAAAAGAGAGAAGGAGAATAGACCACCTTTTTTTATGTACATAGAGATTAATGGATAATATAAAATTATGTAGCATCAGCAGCCCTGACTTTTACCAAGACCAGGCTTTCTCTCTGCATACTTAGTTGTATACACAAGTCTTAGGTGATTTACATCATCTTCTGGCCAGAAGGCCAATTAACATTTTACTGCCCTTTTCTGATAAGGGTTTGTCAACCAGAAGACTTATTTGTCTTAAAAATGTTGTTCTTCCCAAAGTCTGGTGCCACTCTCAGAAAGCACTAAATAAAGTTACATTCTTATATAGTAAAGACGCAACAATTTATAACAATAAAAGATGTACAGCAATTTATAACAAAGAGAAAAGTAATTAACTCAAAAGTCTAGTGTTGCTAACATCAAAACTACTATATTCCTTTTTCTATATCCCAACTACATTGATTAATATCCCTCAGGTGCCTAAAAGATAAAGAATATCGAGGCCTGGCAGCAGTCATTGAGTCAACAGTGAAAACATGTCACCAATATAAGTTTTAGCTCTTTAGAAAAGGCTCTGCATCTTTAAGATGCTTTAAGCTTTGTGCCTCTCACAGTTGGGGGGCTGTAAGCAACTCACAAATTGTAAAAGTCCAGGAGAACCTGTTAGGCAAGTTAGAGAGCCCTCAGAGGGGTTTGAGCTGAAAGATTCCTTTCATATGCAGGAGACTGAAGCCCTGAATTAACTTTTTTCCAGAGAATGTCAGAAGAGTGGAAAAGCACAGTACAATAAGGCAGGCAGACTCTGGTTTTGGGGGTAGGTGTTCAGGAAAACTCAGGGGCAACCCCTGAAGCTAGTTCACGCCTTTGCGTTTTGTCGGACTTCCTTCCTCATGACCTTTGCCATGGGCGGGATTCCTCACGTTGGCTCCCTACAGCAGATAGACAGCATTTCAGAGAGCAATCTGGAATGAATCCCCAAGAGATGACAGGGTCTGGGAAACTACAGAGGATGTGGCCTTTCAAAGCTGTAGATAAAAACTCCAGAATGACAGCAACTGGGAACTACAACTCAAAGAAAGAGGACACAGTACCAAAACATGCAAAAATCTGGACAAATTTAAGGAGAGAAAAGTATATTTAAAGCATTATTAGATGAGTTTCAAAGTGACAAAATCATTATAGGTGAGGGTACAGGCACTGTCTTACCCTAAGAAAAACACTCCAGAAATTTATACAGTTATCTGTTTAAAGGAAGATCCAGGGCTACCCTGGTAGCTCAGACTGTAAAGAACCCTCTGCAATGAGGGGAGATGTGGGTTCAAACCTTGGGTTGGGAACATCCCCTGGAGAAGGGAACGGCTACCTACTCCAGTATTCTTGCCTGGAGAATTCCATGGACAGAGGAGCCTGGCAGACTACAGTCCATGGGGTCACAAAGAGTCGGACGTGACCGAGACTTTCACTTTCACTTCTTTTCAAAGGAGACACATTGCAGGAAAAGGCATGCAGAACAATAAGGGATGGAGTCTTGGCTTGATTTTGATTCTGATTTCATGGGAAATTTCTCCCTCAGTGTGATTATCCAATCCAGACAAGTGAGGATGAATATGATTTCTTTGAATAGTGAATTCTTTTGAAAGACTCAGAATTTATTGCTTTAATAGCTCTCATATAGAAGACCTCATGAGATGAAGTTTAAGAAAATATATTACAAAAAATATATTTGAGTCCAAAAGCAGTGAAAACCTAAAAACCAAAGTACTAGGAAATAGTTATAGTTTTACATTATTAAAGAAAGAATTAGATCAACATCAGTTCAGTTCAGTTCAGTCACTCAGTCGTGTCCAACTCTTTGCGACCCCATGAATCGCAGCATGCCAGGACTCCCTGTCCATCACCAGATCCCAGAGTTCACTCAAAGTCATGTCCACAGAGTCCATGATGCCATCCAGCCATATCATCCTCTGTCGTCCCCTTCTCCTCCTGCCCCCAATTCCTCCCAGCATCAGAGTCTGTTCCAGTGAGTCAACCCTTCGCATGACGTGGCCAAAGTACTGGAGTTTCAGCTTTAGCATCATTCCTTCCAAAGAAATCCTAGGGCTGATTTCCTCCAGAATGGACTGGTTGGATCTCCTTGCAGTCCAAGAGACTCTCAAGAGTCTTCTCCAACACCACACTTCAAAAGCATCAATTCTTCGGTGCTCAGCTTTCTTCACAGTCCAGCTCTCACATCCATACATGACTCCTGGAAAAACCATAGCCTTGACTAGACAGATTTTGTTGGCAAAGTAATGTCTCTGCTTTTGAATATGCTATCTAGATTGGTCATAACTTTCCTTCCAAGGAGTAAGTGTCTTTTAATTTCATGGCTGCAATCACCATCTGCAGTGATTTTGGAGCCCAAAAGATAAAGTCTGACACTGTTTCCTCATCTATTTCCCATGAAGAGATGGGACCAGACATAGGAACAAGTTAAATTCTTAGAAACTCAGTTCAGACCCCTGAAATAGAGTTGTCAGATTTAGAATTAAAAAAAAAAAAAAAAGACACTGTAATGGTTGATTTTCCAGGTCAAACTGATTGGGCCACAATGCTTAAATATGTGGTCAGACATTATTCTGGAGGCTTCTATGAGGGTGTTTTTGGATGAGATTGATATTAAATTAGTAGAATTTGAGTAAAATCAATTACCCTCCATAATGAGTGCGCACACACACACACACGCACACATGCACACATGTGCACTCAGTCATGTCTGACTCTTTGCAACCCATGGACTGTTGCGTGCCAGACTCTCCTGTCCATGGAACTTTCCAGCAAGAATAATGGATTGGATTGTCATTTGGTACTCGCCACATCTTCCCGACCCAGGGACTGAATCTGTGTCTCTTGTGTCTCCTGCATTGGCAGACAGATTCCTTACCTCTGGCACCACCTGGGAAGCCATAATGAGTGTGAGCCTCATCCAATTAGTTGAAGTTATTTTTAGAAAAACTCTGACTTTTTCCAAAGGAAGAAGGAATTCTGCTAACAGATGTAGTTTTAGATTTTCATATCAGCTTCTTCTTGGTTCTTCAGCCTGCATATTTTGGACTTGCCAGCCAAAATAATCAGTTGAGCCAATTCCTTTGAAATACACCACACACACACACACACACACACACACACACACACACGCTATTGTTTCTGTTTTTCTGTAGAATCCAAACACCCTTATCTGAGTTTCAGATAAAGAAAAATATTTTCATTTTAAATGTGCTCTAAATGTTAAATAAGATATAAAAATGTATTTGCTGTGTATATGTATTCAAATTTATCAAAGTGCCTTGCCAAAGAATTGATGCTTTTGAACTGAGGTGTTGGAGAAGACTCTTGAGAGTCCCTTGGACTGCAAGGAGATCCAACCAGTCCATCCTAAAAGAGATCAGTCCTGGGTGTTCTTTGGAAGGACTGATGTTGAAGCTGAAACTCCAGAACTTTGGCTACCTGCTGAGAAGAGCTGACTCATTGGAAAAGACCCTGATGCTGGGAAAGATTGAGGGCAGGAGGAGAAGAGGATGAGATGGTTGGATGGCATCACTGACTCAATGGACATGGGTTTGGGTGGACTCTGGGAGTTGGTGATGGACAAGGAAGCCTGGTGTGCTGTGGTTCACAAGGTTGGAAAGTCGGACAAAACTGAGTGACTGAACTGAACTTGTATTCTATCTGGCAACATTAACCTAAAATCAGTAGAACAACAGAAAGAGATGAAGCACTAAGTGCCTACTTTACTTCTGTGAAAACCATTCAATATCAGTTATCCAAGTCAATGCCCAAACCAGCAACTTTGAAGAAGCTGAAGTTGAACAGTTTTATGAAGACCTACAAGAGCTTTTAGAACTAACACCCAAAAAAGATGTCCTTTTCATTATTGGGGACTGGAATGCTAAAGTAGGAAGTCAAGAAACACCTGGAGTAACAGGCAAATTTGGTCTTGGAATGTAGAATGAAGCAAGGCAAAGACTAACAGAGTTTTGCCAAGAAAATGCACTGGTCATAGCAAATACCCTCTTCCAACAACACGAGAGAAGACTCTACACATGGACATCACCAGATGGTCAACACCGAAATCAGATTGATGATATTCTATGAAGCCAAAGATGGAAAAGCTCTATACAGTCAACAAAAACAAGACCAGGAGCTGACTGTGGTTCAGATCATGAACTCCTTATTGCCAAATGGAGACTTAAATTGAAGAAAGTAGGGAAAACCGCTAGACTATTCAGGTATGACCGAAATCAAATCCCTTATGATTATACAGTGGAAGTGAGAAATAGATTTAAGGGCCTAGATCTGATAGATAGAGTGCCTGATGAACTATGGAATGAGGTTCATGATATTGTACGGGAGACAGGAATCAAGACCATCCCCATGAAAAAGAAATGCAAAAAGCAAAATGGCTGTCTGGGGAGGCCTTACAAATAGCTGTGAAAAGAAGAGAAGCGAAAAGCAAAGGAGAAAAGGAAAGATATGAGCATCTGAATGCAGAGTTCCAAAGAATAACAAGAAGAGATAAGAAAGCCTTCTTCAGCGATCTATGCAAAGAAATAGAGGAAAACAACAGAATGGAAAAGACTAGAGATCTCTTCAAGAAAATTAGAGATACCAAGGGAACATTTCATGTAAAGATGGGCTCGATAAGAGACAGAAATGGTCTGGACCTAACAGAAGCTGAAGATATTAAGAAGAGGTGGCAAGAATACACAGAAGAACTGTACAAAAAAGATCTTCATGACCAAGATAATCATGATGATGTGATCACTCATCTAGAGCCAGACATCCTGGAATGTGAAGTCAAGTGGGCCTTAGAAAGCATCACTATGAACGAAGGTAGTGGAGGTGATGGAATTCAAGTTGAGCTATTTCAAATCCTGAAAGATGATGCTGTGAAAGTGCTGCACTCAATATGACAGCACATTTGGAAAACTCAGCAGTGGCCACAGGACTGGAAAACGTCAGTTTTCATTCCAATCCCAAAGAAAGGCAATGCCAAAGGATGCTCAAACTACCACACAATTACACTCATCTCACATGCTAGTAAAGTAATGCTCAAAATTCTCCAAGCCAGGCTTCAGCAATACGTGAACCGTGAACTCCCTGATGTTCAAGCTGGTTTTAGAAAAGGCAGAAGAACCAGAGATCAAATTGCCAACATCCGCTGGATCATGGAAAAAGCAAGAGAGTTCCAGAAAAACATCTATTTCTGCTTTATTGACTATGCCAAAGCCTTTGACTGCGTGGATCACAATAAACTTTGGAAAATTCTGAAAGAGATGGGAATACCAGACCACCTGACCTGCCTCTTGAGAAATCTGTATGCAGGTCAGGAAGCAACAGTTAGAACTGGACATGGAACAACAGACTGATTCCAAATAGAAAAAGGAGTATGTCAAGGCTGTGTACTGTCACCCTGCTTATTTAACTTATATGCAGAGTACATCATGAGAAATGCTGGGCTGGAAGAAACACAAGCTGGGATCAAGATTGCTGGGAGAAATATCAATCACCTCAGATATGCAGATGACACCACCCTTATGGCACAAAGTGAAGAGGAGCTAAAGGGCCTCTTGATGAAGGTGAAAGAGGAGAGTGAAAAAGTTGGCTTAAAGCTCAACATTCAAAAACGAAGATCATGGCATCCGGTCCCATCACTTCATGGGAAATAGATGGGGAAACAGTGGAAACAGTGTCAGACTTCATTTTGGGGGCTCTAAAATCACTGCAGATGGTGACTGTAGCGATGAAATTAAAAGACACTCACTCCTTGGAAGAAAAGTTATGACCAACTTAGATAGCATATTCAAAAGCAGAGACTAAGGTCTGTCTAGTCAAGGCTATGGTTTTTTCTGTGGTCATGTATGGATGTGAGAGTTGGACTGTGAAGAGAGCTGAGCGCCGAAGAATTGATGCTTTTGAAGTGTGGTGTTGGAGAAGACTCTTGAGAGTCCCTTGGATTGCAAGGAGATCAAACCAGTCCATTCTGAAGGAGATCAATGCTGGGATTTTTTGGAAGGACTGATGCTAAAGCTGAAACTTCAGTACTTTGGCCACCTCATGCGAAAAGTTGACTCATTGGAAAAGACTCTGATGCTGGGAAAGATTGGGGGCAGGAGGAGAAGGGGACGACAGAGGATGAGATGGCTGGATGGCATCACGGACTCAATGGATGTGAGTCTGAGTAAACTCTGAGAGATGGTGATGAACAAGGAGGCCTGACGTGCTGCGATTCATGGGGTCAGAAAGAGTCGGACACGATGAGCGACTGAACTGAACTGAACTGACTCAAGCCCTTCCCAGGACAATCCAATGCTCAAGAAAGAAAGTTTCTTGAAAGAACAGACACTTAGCCTCATTAAGTTCCTAGAGGCATAGATTTCAGAGGAAACAACAGCTGATTCAGGCCCTGAATGTGCTGAGGTTAATTCTCCAGATGAAACAGATGACAATGACAGCAGGTATAAAGGTCTAAGCAATTCCATGGTCTTCCTGGTGGTTCAAATGGTAAAGAATCTGCCTGCAAAGCAGGAGACCTTGGTTCAGTCCCTGAGTTGGGACAATCCCCTGGAGAAAGGAATGGCTACCCACTCCAGTATTCTTGCCTGGAGAATACCATGGACAGAGCAGCCTGTTATCTACAGTTCATCGAATTCTAAGAGTCAGAAATGATTGAGTGACTAACAACAAGCAATTCCATAGTAGTACAGCTGGCAAAAGGCACTAGGGTTATAGGACTAAAGACACTTGCTCATCAGGCTTTGTAGAAACCGTCCTATTAGTCAGATTCGCATTCACCCCATAACTGGCACTCCCAAAGGCCACAATTTTTAAAGGTTTGAAAATATTGTGTGCAAAAAAAGTGAAAGTTTTAGTCACTCAGTTATGCCCACCTATGCCTGATGTCAAAATTAACCTCTGGATGGGAAGGTCCTTCCAGTTAAATTTAAATGCAAGAGTCATATAGTTTAAAGTGGTGTGGCTAACTCCTTCATCTCTTTATTTGTGAAGTTCTACATATTCTGGTTTTCCTACTTAAATGTCTATCTAATCATAAACTCCCTTAACTTTGCTCTTTGTTCTACACTATGAATCATCTTCTATGGATTATAACCTATTTATTTTGTTTAATGTCTGTTTTCCCCAACAAAAGCATAACTGTTGAGATAAGAAATATTTGCCTTTTTTAATTTTTAATTTTTTTCTCACTATGTATCACAAACACCCAGAACAGTGAGACAGGCACACATGTGCACTCAAACAGTAGATATTTGTTGGATAAATGAATGTAGTTTAATTATATTTCAGAAACCTTGCTAATCATGTAGAGCATTATTTGGATAATAAGTAGAACATGAAGTGTTAAGACTTTGGTCTACAGTGGTCTTGGAGTTAAATCTACACTGCTTCACTTCTCTGCCCCCAATGATACCAGAAGAGTTCATGAAAGAATAGCAGTTTATATGTGGGAGAGATTGCCCTAATTAATTCCCCTCTAGTTTCCTAAGGGTTTAATGTTTAAACTCTGTAGCTTAAGACATAAAAATTTTTGTAAGTGGTGATGTTTCTCCACTCACTTATTTTCTGTGTGGAGAGATTTTTCCAACACTATAGACCCTCCTATCTCTTTCCTAACTCTTACTAGGAAATGCAGTGATTTACCTTATCTGTAAATTTTGAAGAATTTGACATGTGTAGGCTAGCCTCTTCCTCCATCTTGCTTTGGAGTGAACCTGCTTTAGGGAAGACAAGGTACACTGATCTGTTTCTCAATGCTATACATTTTGTAGGAGGAATTCCCCACATGAGCAAGCCCATGGTTTTCCTGAACTACTGTGGCTGAGTTAAGTATGCATTTGGGTTAAGTATGCATTTGTAGTGAGAAGTCAATTGTCAAACATCTCATGTAAGTCCTCCTATCCAGCTTTTAAAAGTAATGAAATTGATGCTTGATCTCTAATTTCCTGACATCTTATCAATACCTTAATTGGTTCCAAAATTATTCTGGAAAATTGAAGTTATTTATTGGATTCCTTTGAACTCCAATAGGAGCTTCAGGCAGGTGGTGCTAGTGGTAAAGAACCTGCCTACTTATGCAGGAGACATAAGAGATGCAGGGTGATCCCTGGGTCAGGCAGATCCCCTGGAGGAGGACATGGCAATCCATTCCAGTATTCTTGCCTGGCGCATCCCCATGGACAGAAAAACCTGACAGGCTACAGTTCATAAGGTTACAAAAACTTGGACACAATTGAAGCTACTTAGTACACACAGGCACAGACTCCAATAAATATCATAGCATGAATCGAATTTCATCATTTACAGTTTGTTAATTTTGGGGGTAAACTTTTATTAGCGTGATAATTGTATATCAAATATTATGCTTAATGCTAGTGGTAGATAAATGAGTAAGATGTATCTGTCTGCTGTTAAGCAACTTAGAACCCAACTAGGAGGAAATAAACATGGAAGCAAATGGTAAAATACTGTGCTGTAAGTACTGCATTATTAATCTGTGCAAAGTGTTTCAGGACCAATAGGAGGGTATTCCTTCCTGCCATCTGCCAAGGAGAGAAGGAGAACCTTTCACAAAGGAGGAACAAATTAGTATGGTAGTACTACTGAAATAAATGGAAGAATGTAGAAAGGGCTGAAATTTTATGTGAAAATATCTTTCACTTGATAACAGAACCAACCCTTAGCAAAAATAGGTAGCAAGTGAATTTGTTTTTAAACTCCTCACCTATATAACCATTTTTTGGCCTTTCCTTTTTCTTTCTGAGCATCCAAAGTTCTCTTGAGATTTGATTCTTTGCTGAGATTAGTGATCTAAAATCACTTTTATGTTAGAGAGTCTTAAGATTTGACTAGTATTACCCTTGAAGGAATTTGCATTTTAAAAAGTTCAGTGATGCTTCAAGACCTAATTCAAATGAATGGCTTGCTAAGCCAGAGGTGCCAGTAAAATTAGTGCTAGTGGATTTTTTCTAAAATTATATCTTACATAGAGTCTTGGGACAAATATAACTGCTGATAACTGAGAAAGGTGGTTTAAATCTGTGGATATTCCAGAGAAAAATTCAAGACATATTTCTGCCTGAATTTCTGTTACCACCTTGAATGGAAAAGTTATCTAAAAATATACCAATTTTGTACTAAGCTTGCATGAGCTTGATTTCAATTTTTAATTAGTCTAAGAATGTTCAGGCTATGAATCTAATTTAATATAATCTCCCTTTAATCTTATCTTTATAATATATCATGCCCAAATTATTAGTGAGTAACATGTTTTAATTTCAAATGTGCTGATAAAATTCAACTTAAAAATGCAACTTTGCTTTTTTTGTTATGACACTGTATAGTCACAGTCTAAGATATTAATAAAAATAAAACAAATAATAAGATTTTCAAGCTAATAAGACATTACTGACCATTTGTTTCTTTTCAGTCCTCTGGTATGAAAAATCATGCACATTATTCCTTTGACTGTTGTAGGACTTAAAAATGGTCACTGTAAAGAAAGACCTCAGAAATGAAAAGTAGGAAAGACTAGTTTTCTAGAATGGATATGCCAAACTAAAGAGATAAACAGAGTTAAGTAGGAATTTATAATTTATCAATTCTGATGTTTTAGATACATGTGTGCTAGTTTCTAACTCTTTAAGCTATACACACATGTTATATACCTTTCTTTGTATGATAATTCATGCTTAAAAACTTTTTAAGAATTAAGCAGGAAGTGAACCCTGGAGAGCTAAAATGAGGGCATAGAATACTGTGTATAGGCACATGACATGGAACAGTAGGAATAAGATAGCTTTTGGAGTCAAACTTAACATTTGCACCCCAGCTTTGGCACTGACTGGTTGTGTGACACTGTAAGAATTATTTAACACGTCTGAGATCCTACAGCCTCATCTATATACATGCGGGCTAAGTCAGTTCAGTTGTGTCTGACTCTTTGTGACCCTATGGACTGTAGCCCGCCAGGCTCCTCTGTCCATGGGATTCTCCAGGCAAGAATCCTGGAGTGGGTTGCCATGCCCTTCTCCAGGGGATATTCCAGACCCAGGAATTGAACCTGCATCTTCTGCAGCTCCTGCACTGCAGGTGGATTTTTTTATCACTGAGCCACTGGGGAGCCCCAGCCTCATCCACACAATATAGCCAATAATTAAGCTTGACAAAAAGGAGGGCTGGCCCTAGAATGGAAGGGGAGATGTAGAGGAAATGAGTTTCATTCCAAACAAGAAGGCAACTGTATTTTAAGAAAAGCTAAAAGAGCAACTGAAAATAATGGAAACACAACTGCCCACGAATTATAGGGCTTAGATAGGGAAAGAGGGCTCTGCATGATAAAGAGAGGCCTGGAAGTCACTTTAATATCATTGGGGGCTTCCGTCAGACTTTATTTTTGGGGCTCCAAAATCACTGCAGATGGTGACTGCAGCCATGAAATTGAAAGACGCTTAGTCCTTGGAAGAAAAGTTATGTCCAACCTAGATAGTATATTCAAAAGCAGAGACATTACTCTGCTGACTAAGGTCCATCTAGTCAAGGCTATGGTTTTTCCTATGGTCATGTATGGATGTGAGAGTTGGACAGTGAAGAAGGCTGAGCGCCGAAGAGTTGATGCTTTTGAAGTGTGGTGTTGGAGAAGACTCTTGAGAGTCCCTTGGACTGCAAGGAGATCCAACCAGTCCATTCTGAAGGAGATCAGCCCTGGGATTTCTTTGGAAGGAATGATGCTGAAGCTGAAACTCCAGTACTTTGGCCACCTCATGCAAAGAGTTGACTCGTTGGAAAAGACTGGTGCTGGGAGAGATTGCGGGCAGGAGAAGAAGGTGACGACCGAGGATGAGATGGCTGGATGGCATCACGGACTCGATGGACGTGAGTCTGAGTGAACTCCGGGAGATGGTAATAAACAGGGAGGGGTTTATGGGGTCGCGAAGAGTCAGACACGACTGAGTGACTGACTGAACTGAACTGAATTAATGGCTCAGATGGTAAAGAATCTAACTGCAATGTAGGAAAACTGAGTTCAATCCCTGGGTCGGGGAGATCCCCTCGAGAAGGGAATGGCTATCCACCCCAGTATTCTTGCCTAGAGAATTTTATGGACAGAGGAGTCTGGCAAGCTACAGTTCATGGGGCCCGAAGAGTCAGACATGACTAAGCAACTAACACTTTCACTTTCAGATTCCTGATCTGCCAATTGCCACCTCTTCTGTTTCTATGTTCCCATTCTCATCTCTAAAACAATTTGGGATAGTTAAATATACAGAGACAAACATATACTACAAGCAATAGTATGGGATATAATGTTGAGTAACTTTACCTTTTCCATTATAATAGGCCAAATAACAAATATATTACCTCACTTTCATCACCTTACATTATCTAGGATTACTTTTAATACTAAACCAACTCTTAAATGTGATTGGTCCAGTATAATAGGCTTAAGCCAATGAGTACATAGCATTCTTATGGTGTATAGTGAAGATACAGGAATAGAGATTTATCCCAATTTAGGCTAATGAAAGGATAGGGAGTATTTTCTAGAGGCATCTAGAAAGTTTCCTAGCATAAACAGAAGCCCAGGAAAACATAGTAATTCTCTGCACACTGACTTTGTTACCCACATGTATGAGTTCTATAACTACATAGCAGGGTGCTACCATCATAAAGGGTTACTTCAAATTTCCTTAGCAAATATGAACCCTCCCCTACCCCCACTGCCTAAGCGCCCTGACCAAGTGAGTGAGTTGACAGTAACACCAGGTCATCCACACCATACTGGAATCACTGGGACATAATTTGAAACAGGAACCTGGTAAAGAATCCAAGTATCCAGAGATCCATCACAAACTTGAGATGAAGTCAGTGAGAAGAAAGGTAGGCTTAGGATCTTTTAAATTAATGCACCTCACTTCTTATATTGCATTTCCTATTCCCTAGTTCTCTATCCTGTTCATTGTAAATCATCCAAGGGCTTGACTGATTTTCAAGCCTCGATTCATTGATACATATTTAGTGTGAAATTCTTAAAAAGGATGGTTTCTGAAAGAGAACATTAAAATAGGAAACACAATCCCAAAAGAAAGGGGTAGACAGATAAAAAGCAAGAGCAATCACAGCAAAAGTGCAAGGTGACAACCTGATATGGAGGGACACTCAAATAGAATTCTAGATAGGCACTGGCATTTACAAAACTCGAGTCATCAGGGAAAATGAACATTAAATGAACATTAAATCATGTTCAATAACTTCTATTTTTTTTTTTTAAATTTTAATTAAATTTATTTATTTTTTTAAATTACAATACTGTATTTGTTTTGCCATACATTGACACGAATCAGCCAATAACTTCTAATATGAAGGCAAGAACTTGACTAATTATCATGACTTTTACCAAACTGGTTAATACAAGAATATTTTGACATTTTGTATAAATAATGAAGTGAGCAACCGTATTGAGAATGTACATATACCAAGGAACTGCAGGAGATCTCTAGATCCTAAATGTGGCCCTCAGCTAGACTCTTGGTCATAAAAAAATCTAGGCTCTTGGTCATAGAGCCATAAGAAAGCAAATTCTGCCAACAGCCTAAGTAAGCTTAGAAGTGGCCTCTTCCCCAACTGAGTTCATGATGAAACTTCAGCCTGGTTCTGAGGCAGAGAACCTAGCTAAGCCACACCTGGATTCTTGATCCAAAGAAACTGAGATGAACTTTTAAGACAGTAAATTTGTGATAATTTATTACAAAGCAATATAAAATTAATACAGCATCATAAAGAGATTATGGCTAGTCTGAATAAAAGCTGTCTCAGCAGAGTGATTGAATAGGAGCCAGACTGCATTGATTTGGAGGAGTGAGAGGAGGCTAAGTGGAGTGAGCATAGATGACTCTTTAGAGAGGTTTGCCTGGGGACAGAAGGAGAATGTAGGGCTGTAGCTGAATGGTGCTTTGATTTTGAGGACAAAGTTTTTACTTTTGTTTTTCATGGGAAGTAACGAGCATATTTTAAAATCTGCCATTTTGAAGGATCAAGTTTTACTCGATTCTTGAAAATTTGTACTTGATTCTTGAAAATTTGCTTGGCTATGTTAAATGCAGCATAGCTACATATAACTTACATGAAATAACTGGTTAAAAGCAATATGTCTGGTGACCTAATATCAATACTAACATTGAAAATATTGTAAATGATTATAAAAGAAAGTAGTGTAAATTCTGTTGTCCAGCTAAACCCTCTTGTTTGGAAATCTCCAAATGAAAGAGGGCTTTCTTGACTTTGGAGGATCCTATCAACTGAGAGCACACATACACACATTGTCAGAGTCAAGTTCCACTATTCTTTCAATTCTCAGCAAAGGGAAGCCACTATTATTTGACTTTCTATGATGATTTTCTAAGGTGACAGCTTTCCACAGGAGCTGACCTATAAGTCTTGATTTAGATCCCATGTTGAATTTGTAGAATTAAAAGGAAAGAACGTGAGACAAATTACTATCTAACACAAATTACTATCTAACACTGCTGCAAGAATTCCAGCTTTGTGTCATTTGTTTACAACCTGTTCCTTATGGTATATTATTATTTCTAAAAATAGTAGTTATAATTTCCCTACATTTTCATTTCTATGATCAAAACATGCTTTGCTATCCTCAAATGGTTAGCTGAAAATAAGCACTGCAATAATAGATGAAGAGGAAGAAAGCAAGAAAGAAGAAAACTTGCCACATGCCAAGTTCTATACCAGGTACTTAATATAAATCGTCCTTAATTCTCCAAATAAATTTTCAAGGGAGACTCTTTAATTATCCTCATCTTTCAAATAAATAGACTGACTCATTTCGATTAAGAAAATTATACCCAGGGTCCTGCATCTGATCATATTGTGTCACATTAAAGAATAAATCCCTGTGTGTAACTTTAAAGTTAATGTCTTAATTAACTACTGTATTATTCTCATTCTAAAAAGAGGATTCTTTCTTAGGGAATTAACAGCAGTCAATACCAGACAAGAAGAACTATGTATTAAACTATCAGGGAATAATGCAAGAGAATATTACTTTGTATGTTTCTCATTTCTCATTATGTCCTTCCATGTTCAACAACATAGTCAATCCAGTTGAGCTCCTGTAGTGATATTTCAAAAACTGTCTTGACTGCCATGATCCAGTTGTTGAGGAATGGCTTGTTATAACAGAATAAATAGGTTTTTTTTTAATGTAACTTACATTAAACAACAAAGACTTAGCTCTAAAATATGTCTATTATTATAAGTCTTTTGTAACCATGGTAATTTAATGTCATCTTATAGCCAGTCACTTGACTTACCCTAGTGGTGTTTAGGTTTGAGCTTGCATCAGAATCTCCTCTAGAGCTTCTTCAAAACACAGATTATAGGACTTGACTCTCCGCTGTTTGGATTCAGTAGATGTGGGTTGTAGACCTTAAAATTTGTGTTTCAACAGCACATTCCCAGGTGCTGTTGCTGGTCTGGAGACCACACTTTGAGACCCACTGGCCTAGACAAAGGTTTTAAAACCTTTTTCTGTAAAGAATCAAGTAAATACTTTTGGCTTTGTGGACCATATAGTTTCTGTCACAACTGCTCAACTTTTCATTTGTTGTGGAAAGCAGCCATACACAATTCCTAAATGAACAGAGATGGCTCTGTTTCAATAAAATTTTATTACAGAAAGAGGTGTCAGGATATATTTGGACTGTAGCTGGTTAACCTCTGGGTTAGACCAACTCAGTATAAGAGGGCTGAAAAATTACTTTATATATACTAAATATACTCTGTGATTTCAAGAGAATCAACTATAGCTTTATTCTTAAAATCCCTTCTAAGTTTCTAAATAAAACCTGCAGAACTATAACAGAGACTAATTTGATTGTGTTAAACCACCATAGAGGAGAAATACTGGTGAACCCAGTAAAGAAGGAATAGTTTAATGCACGAGTCTGCATTTTACAAACAGTTTTTATTTTAACATGCCCATTAACTATATCTTCATTTTCAAATTTTAGTTTTACTTGGATATTGTTTATAATGTTGGAAGTTATAAATATATCCAAATGAAACACTATATCAAATGACATAGATGCCAACCCAATCAGATCATCTATTGACTTTGTAATAAAATGAAAGAAAACAAAAGCACACTGCTCGCCATGAGTGTGCCCAGATTTAATATATTTGATCTTCACCCAGAATAGTGTACTTCAAACTAATTTAAAATACCAATACAACCTTAAAAGTCTACTAAATTGTTTATGCCAATGAATCCACTGCATTAGCTCTATCCTTAACACAATGTAAATTCCTAAAGAAATAATCATTCAGATAAATTTTTGTTATAATGAATTGCAATTTAGTTCCCTGAAAATAACCAGATGCAAATGCCATGAGGAAAGCTAGTATTATGGGTCATCATATAAACTTAAAATACAAATATTATGGTAAAAACATCTCCAACAATGCTATAGATTAGAAACATTTAGACAAGATCTCTGCAATTATATACTGTAGCATTTTGATAACTTAAAGATGGATTAAAATGGCTTTATGAGAGAATATATGACTCCTCATTCAAAATCTGTTTCTAAATTCAATGAATTCAAATATTTCATTTTGAACAATGGATTTATATTGCCACTAGACATTTATTCTTTAGACTAATGCAGTGGTTTTCAAAGAGTCCTTGGTTTGTTGTTGTTTTATTTTTTTTTAAAGGTTGAAAGAGTACTGTGGTCAAACGAAACTGGAAAATGTTCATTTAAAACAAATTAAAATTTTTTAACTTCTTCAGAAGCAGTATTCACGGAACATATGTCTAAGAAAGATGTGGTAAACTGTGTGGCCTTTTCCAATCTCATTTGAACACAGAACCAAATTATCAGTAGAGCATTTTGAAGTACACAAGAAACAATAAAGAAAACAATGTTCTTAGTGCCTAAACCCAGGTACCATATGATATTTTTATAGTAATTTCAATTAGATTTAACAAGAATTTGTTAAATACCTCTATTATTTGATTGAGCACATAAAGTTTAATATTGTAGTTTTGTTATGCTACTCACCTAAGTCTATCTAGAACAAAATTAATCCTATTAAACATACTTACACTCCTCTTCAGGCCTCTTCCGAAGTGCTGCACGAACTTCTTTACAAGGACTTCTCTGATATTGTGGGGATTCCTTCCCCGTATTAAGTTCTCCATCCTATAGGAGGAAATTAAAAGGATAGTTTAATATAAAAATCTTGACACATTTTTAAAAATTAAATGATTTAGATCAAGAATCAATGATTCAGGTATATAGAGATGCTTAGTAGACCACATCCTTAAGAGTACTGAGCAAGGAGCAGGACAGTCAGGAGTAGCAGGGACTTTAGCAAACTGGAAAGGGCTTGACTTTTCTAAGGCATTCCAATTTTAAAAATATAGAAACCCATGTGGATGAAACTCATATGCACATTCTCCAATTAGGGACTCTAATGGGTTGAATGTTTGTGTCCCTACCCCTCTCCACTCCTCCCATCTCCTACCTTCACAGGTTGAAACTCTAACCCCTAAAGTAACAGTATTTTGATGTGGAACCCTTGAGAAGTAACTAGATTAGCTCAGGTGATGAGAGTGGGGCACACATAATGGGATTAGTGTTTTTATAAAATGAGGAAGACAGACTAGAGCTCCCTCTTCCCTGCATAGAAGGATACAGTGAAAAAGCACTCATCTACAAACCAGGAAGAGAGCTCTCGCCAGGCACCAACTCTGCTGGTGCCTCTATATTAGACTTCCAAGACTCTAAAAGTGTGAGAAAAATGTGAGCTTAAGCCACCCAGTCTGTGGTATTTTGTTATAGTTACCTAAACTGAGTAAGTCAGAGACCCATTGATTAAAAAGTGATTACTTACAAAGCAAACACATTTATTAAAGATCAGGTTACACTTCAGAAAGAAAAAACCTTTCACCAGCATTCTGAATACCAGCTTTCCAGAGTTTACTTGCCGATTTTCTCTGTGCCAATGATTAAACTGAGAATGGTTTTCTAATTCTAAATTAATTGTGACTCCTTGAAAATATGGCTAATAAAAAGTGCACTTCTCAGTTACTTTCAATGCTGACAACCAGAAAATAATAATAAATGTACCAAATGCAACTTGAGTTGGAATATTAAACAGAATATACTCTGTGATTAGTATTTTCTAGTTTTAGTAAACCTTACAGTTTTGTGCCACCATTGTACACTCTACTTATTTTGAAAACATTCAGCAACTATTGAGTGTTCAAGATTTGAAAATTCAGAACAAGACAGTGATATGTATCATTTTGAAAATAAAGACATAAACTTATAAGAATCTGCAATATAGCCCAGGAAACTCTACTCAATACTCTGTAATGGCCTACATAGGAAAAGAATATAAAGAAAGAAAAGAAAATATAAACATGGCTTCTTAACATCTACATAATTATTCTAATGGAATAGCACTGTGTTGGCTGATAGCATATATTGAAAACAGCATGGTTGTCATGGGTTACAGTAGTGGAAGATCACCTAAGGTTAGTGGTATAGAGACATATTTCTAGTGTCTAGAGAGAAATTGGGAAAGGGTGATCCATAAAAGCAATATGTAAAATGGCATGAAATGTGAGTAAATGACATTCTTGTACTGAAATAGTAACATAATAGGGCCAGTAGTAAAGAACCTGCTGCCACTGCAGGAGACATCAGAAACTTGGGTTCAGTCCCTGGGTTGGGCAGATCACCAGGAGGAAGGCACGGCAACCCACTCTAGTATTCTTGCCTGGAGAAATCTCATGGACAGAGGGGCCTAGTGGGCTATAGTCCATACAGTTGCAAACATCCGGACATGACTGAAGCAATTTAGCATGCAGGCAGTAACATACCACTATTCCTATGAGAGGCTGCCACTGGCTCTAAAAAACACTTTCCCAAATATACTTACTGATACCAATCTAGTCATAGGTAAGGACTATGTGTGTGTGTGTGTGTGTGTGTGTGTGTGTGTGTACTCATTCATATGCCCATGCTATGTATATAAAGTACATGAAAATATTTCTCAGTGTGTGATAACTTGAAACAATTTCACCCAAAGCTCAAGTGAGAAAAAAATCTTATCAGTGTATGATAATACATTGTATGATAATACAATGACAGGTAAGAAAATGAAAATCCCAAGAGTTTAAGGCATAATTTGCTGTAATGTTATATATGAGGGGCGGGGTCTGAGCTTCCAGGACCAACTCTGCAGTTTCAGTATAAACCATGCAAATTATACAAAATGTTCTAGATTCTGACTCTTGAATTAATTCAATGCAGAATTTTGATTACATGTTTCAGCAAATGCATGAATTTTCATGATGATATAATAACAATTCAAGTGAACTTATAATTAACCACTAGTATTCACAAGCTCAAAATAGCAAACTACAACAAACATAACCTACAAATGCAAGTATCTACACAAAATTGTGATTTAACTCTAAAAACCAATTTTTAGTCATCATGATTATACTAATGAGGGATGACAGCTTATCCTGGCTGAAAATCTATGCAAACCAGTCTCTTAGATGGGTTATTAATTTTCTTTTTATGTATCTGACTATTGAATATATGAAAACAAAAGTGGTCTAACTAATTTCCATGTAACTACACTTGAGGGTATGCCAGAAAAAGTGAATGTATGTTAGAAAGTACTGGTAAGGATTCCAGGAGAGTTTCACTTACAGTGGTTGCTAATTGGCATCAAAGATCGTGAAGAATTATGGTGCCCAAATGTTGCATTATGGGAATGCTCACAAGTAGATACGCAAGAGATTATGCAGTATTAACAAAGAAGTATGGTTTAAATGTGATGAGCCCAGGTTCTGGAATTCGACTGCCTGGGCTAAACTCCCATTCTGTCTCTTAAAGAAATATTTCAAGGAAAGATACTTAGTTACTCTGGAGCTTCCCAGGTAGCACTAATAGTAAAGAACCCTCCTCCCAATGCAGGAGACACAAGAGTCATGGGTTTGATCCCCGAGTTGGGAGAATTCCCTGGAGAAGGGCATGGCAACCCACTCCAATATTCTTGACTGGAGAATCCCATGGAGAGAGGAGCCTGGCAGGCTATAGTCCATGGAGTAGCAAAGAGTTGGACAGAACTGAAGTGACTTAGCCCACACTCATGCATGCTCATATAGAAAAAGTATGTCATATGTAAATATATTATACAAATATATGTATTTGTAAAAATGTTTACCTGCAAATTAACATGTTGATTTTTAAATCAATTAGTTATTTTAGAAATGCTTGCTTTCATTTATGATATTTTAAATTTTAGAATGAAGAAAAAGATAACTGGGGTCAAAGAAACTCACTATAAACTATATATACAACACAGTAATAGATGAATATAAATTAAAATAGCATTAAAAGTTGTCAGAATGTTAAGTGGGAAATATACTTTGAATCAAATTAAATGTGTTACACACAATGTTCATGTCCAAGCTAATATAACTGTGAGATTTCTACCCTCTTGAGATTATACTTCTGGCTACTTGAACTCTTCTACCAGATGACCAGGGTCATCTATGATCTACAGTTTGCATTAAATGGTCAGACAAAATGACCAAGAATGAAGCCTTGGAGTACAGCCAGGACACGGCAAAGATGCTATTCTAGCTACTCTCAAGCTTGGCATGTCACCAGCCAGGAGTGTGTTAACAGTGCCAGCAAGGAGAGATTAAGTGAGATGACCACAGGCAAGACAGATGCTCTAACAACTCATTGAAGAGCTCTGGAAAGTGCAGCCTACATGTCAACTGCTGGGAAAAAAATAGGGGCAGCCAGATTGATATCAAACAGCATGAAAAAAAGCAATCAGAGGTCATGAGCAACCATGTCCACAACTCTCTTGGCAGTGTCTCCAAAATATAGGTCACAAAATTATCTGAGAAACTATATAGTACAGATTCCCCCATTTTCAGTACTAAAGATTTCCATTCAATAAGCTGGGGTCAGGTCCAAGTAGATATATATTTTTAACATTAATTGAGTGAGTACATCAAGGTTGTATACTGTCACCCTGCTTATTTAACTTATATGCAGAGTACATCATGCAAAATGCCAGGCTGGATGAAGCACAAACTGGAATCAAGTCTGCCAGAAGAAATATCAATAACCTCAGAAATGCAGATGACACCACCCTTATGACAGAAAACAAAAAGGAACTAAAGAGCCTCTTGATGAAAATGAAAAGAGGAGAGTAAAAGCTGGTTTAAAGCTCAACATTCAAAAACTGAAGATTACAGCATCTGGTCCCATCACTTCATGGCAAATAGATGGGGAAAAAATGGAAATAGTAACAGACTTTCTTTTCTTGGGCTCCAAAATCACTGCAGATGCTGACTGCAGCCATGAAATTAAAAGATGCTTGCTCCTTGGAAAAAAAAACCTATGACAAACCTAGACAGCACACTAAAAAGCAGAGATATTACTTTGCAAACAAAGGTCTATATGGTCAAAGCATGGTTTTCTAGTAGTCATGTTTGAATGTGAGACTTGGACTATAAAGAAAACTGAGTGCCGAATAATTTATGCTTCTTAACTGTGCTGTTGGGGAAGACTCTTGAGAGTTCCTTGGACTGCAAGGAGATCAAACCAGTCAAGACTAAAGGAAATCAGTCCAGAATATTCACTGGAAGGATTGATGCTGAAGCTGAAACTCCGATACTTTGGCCACCTGATGGGAAGAACTGACTCATTAGAAAAGACACTGATGCTAGGAAAGATTGAAGGCAGGAGGAGAAGAGGACAACAGAGGACGAGATAGTTGGATGGCATCATGAACTCAATGGACATGAGTTTGAGCAAGCTCTAGGGAGACAGTGAAGGACAGAGAAGTCTGGTGTGCTGCAGTCCATGGGGTTGCAAAGAGTCGGACATGACTGAGTGACTGAACAACAAAAAAAAGTGCTTCTAAAACAGCCTTACACTAGTTCTAATACTGGCTTTGGGAACCCTTGTAAATAGAAATATGTATACTTGAAAATGTAGGAAATGGGAGTTCAGTGAGTTCATTCTACAGGTTCAGAGGTAAGGTGAGGTCGGGTGAGAAGACTGCAGCTAGGACAGGTACTATCAAAAATAGGAAGAGTGGCCGGAGCAACAGAGTCAAAGGCTTGCCATGTCAGTAAGTTTAAAGTGTCTGCCATGTGATACAAGTCAAACATCTTTTTCTTTCCATTGCTATTCCATCTTTCTTGATATTCCTTCCAGGGCCTAGACTATGGTCAATAGGCCATAAGTATTTAATAAATGATTCAGTGGATAGATGAAGTCTGCTCTATCCTGGCAGAAACATTTGGAATATTCTCCTTTTAAATTCCAAATTTTACCCATCCTTGAAGATCTACTTTTAACTTCTGATTATACTCAGAAACAAATTCAACCACTTCAAATATACTCAGTTCTTGCCTTCTGATTTTTCTCTATCAGTTCAGTTCAGTCACTCAGTTGTGTCCGACTCTTTGCGACCCCATGAATCGCAGCACACCAGGCCTCCCTATCCATCACCAACTCCTGGAGTTCACTCAGACTCACGTCCATCGAGTTAGTTATGCCATCCAGCTATCTTATCCTCTGTCGTCCCCTTCTCCTCCAGCTCCCAATCCCTCCCAGCATCAGAGTCTTCTCCAGTGAATCAACTCTTCGCATGAGGTGGCCAAAGTACTGGAGTTTCAGCTTCAGCATCATTCCTTCTAAAGAAATTCCAGGGCTGATCTCCTTCAGAATGGATTGGTTGGATCTCCTTGCAGTTCAAGGGACTCTCAAGAGTCTTCTCCAACACCACACTTCAAAAGCATCAACTCTTCGGCGCTCGGCCTTCTTCACAGTCCAACTCTCACATCCATACAGGACCACAGGAAAAACCATATCTACTAAATGTTTGGAAGTGTAACCAAAGACTTTCCAGCTAGTATTATCCTTCATTTCAATGTCTGGGTCCTTTACTCATATAGATTCTAGCCCATTTGAGGGCTTTGACATAACACATTACATTTGTCAAAACACTATCATATAATTTGTTTCATTTTCTTGACAATTCTGAAGTAGATATCAGTGCATTACTATTTATAGATGAGACAACAGGAAGTCTAAGCAATTAAGTAACATAGGCAAGGCAACACATGAGGGCCAGAGGAAGGACTTGAACTCAGAGGTCCTTTGACTCCCAAAATGTAATCTTCATCTCACAATGCATAGAAAAATGCTGTCAATCTTTTCTTTTCTTTTTTTTTTAATGTTTAGTGTTTCAAAAAGTAGTTTTCTTACTGAGTTGTAGATGTTTGCTAAATCTTAAAATACGGAATATTTATCAGTTATTGTCACTTTAACTTAGGCTTCTATTAAGTTTAAAAACTAAATAGAAATAATTCATGGTAAAATAAAATAAATAAAAGTAATAAGAATTTAAAACATGAAAATGTAGTTATGCCTATGTATAGAAAAATGAAGAAAAATATTGCTATGTGATTTTTGAAAATAATGATTGGTAGTCTGTTCTGTCCAGGGAACTAGAATAATAAGGTGGCAGCAGATTATGACCATCCATCCTTACAAAGTTCTAAGGTCAGGTGACCACTCAGTTTTTAAGAAATCCTTTGTTGGCTTTGAATGTAAGAAAAAGAGAAAAGAGTTATTAACAAAAATACAGTGGAAAGTGTTCTTGCTTTATCTCTGAGCTGTTGGTTTTGTTTTTATGGAAAGTGGAGTCTGAATTCAGTACTCCAAATCAAACTGGAGCCAAGCTAGAACTGTGAACACATATTAATAAAGTAGCCATTAAAAAGTTTCAAGTATTTATCAAGATCCAATTTGAACTCCAAATGACAGTGCAAAAATAATCAATACCAAATTATCTCAGTTAAATATTTTGAATTGATATGTAATAAGGACAAACTGGACAAAGTTAAACAGAAAAACTGTTGTGAAAATATCACATCTTAACTACCCTTTAAACTGCTCAGGTAGAGAGTGAAATGCCTAACATAATATAAAGATAGATAAAGCACTGTTGAGTTGGAAAAGAAACAGACGTGTGATTTATAAAGTCAGTGATGATGATTTACCAGACATTCAAGGATCATTGATAGTATCAAGGAGAAACTGGCTTTATACTGCCATGTTATACATTTAAGGATGCCAGAAGAAATATCAAAATCTCAGATATGCAAATGATGCCACTCTAATATTGAAAGCGAAGAGGAACTAAAGAGCCTCTTGATGAGAATAAAGACGAGTGAAAAAGCTGGCTTAAAACTCAAAAAGATGATGATCGTGACATCCAGTTCCATCAGTTCAGTTCGGTCACTCAGTCGTGTCCGACTCTTTGAGACTCCATGAACCGCAGCATGCCAGGCCTCCCTATCCATCACCAACTCCCAGAGTTCACCCAGACTCATGTCCATTGAGTTCATGATGCCATCCAACCATCTCATCCTCTATCGTCCCCTTTTCCTCCTGCCTACAACGTTTCCCAGCATCAGAGTCCTTTCAAATGAAAAGACTGACTGCCCTTTGCATCATTTGGCCAAGTTTCAGCTTCAGCATCAATCCTTCCAATGATCTTCAGGACTAATTTCTTTTAGGATGGACTGGTTGGCTCTCCTTGCAGTCCAAGGGACTCTCAAGAGTCTTCCCCAGCAACACAGTTCAAAAGCATCAACTTTTTGGTGCTCAGCTTTATAGTCCAACTCTCACATCTATACATGACTACTGGAAAAACCATATTCTTGAATAAACAGACCTTTTTTGACAAAGTAATGGCTCTGCTTTTTAATATGCTGTCTCGGTTCAGTTCAGTTCAGTTGCTCAGTCGTGTCCAACTCTTGCGACCCCATGAATCGCAGCACGCCAGGCCTCCCTGTTCATTACCACCTCTCAGAGTTCACTCAGACCCACGTCTATTGAGTCTGTGATGCCATCCAGCCATCTCATCTTCTGTCGTCCCCTTCTCCTCCTGCCCCCAATCCCTCCCAGCATCAGAGTCTTTTCCAGTGAGTCAACTCTTTGCATGAGGTGGCCAAAGTACTGGAGTTTCAGCTTCAGCATCATTCCTTCCAAAGAAATCCCAGGGCTGATCTCCTTCATAATGGACTGGTTGGATCTCCTTGTAGTCCAAGGGACTCTCAAGAGTCTTCTCCAACACCACAGTTCAAAAGCATCAATTCTTCAGCATTCAGTCTTCTTCACAGTCCAACTCTCACATCCATACATGACCACTGGAAAAACCATAGCCTTGACCAGACGGACCTTAGTCGGCAAAGTAATGTCTCTGCTTTTGAATATACTATCAAGGTTGGTCATAATATGCTGTCTAGATTGGTCATAATTTTCCTTCCAAGGAGTAAGTGTCTTTTAATTTCATGGCTGCAGTCACCATCTGCAGTGATTTTGGAGCCCACAAAAATGTCAACCACTGTTTCCACTGTTTCACCATCTATTTGCCATGTTGTGACGGGACCAGATGCCATGATGTTAGTTTTCTGAATGTTGAGCTTTAAGCCAACTTTTTCACTCACCTTCATCAAGAGGCTCTTTAGTTCCTCTTCACTTTCTGCAATAAGGATGGTGTCATCTGCATCTCTGAGGTTATTGATATTTCTCCCGGCAATCTTGATTCCAGCACAGCATTTCTCATGATGTACTCTGCATATGTTAAATAAGCAGGGTGACAATATACTACTTTTCCTATTTGGCACCAGTATGTTGTTCCATGTCCAGTTCTAATTCTTGCTTGCTGACCTACATACAGGTTTCTCAAGAGGCAGATCAGGTGGTCTGGTATTCCCATCTCTCTCAGAATTTTCCACAGTTTGTTGTGATCCACACAGTCAAAGGCTTTGGCATAGTCAATAAAGCAGAAATAGATGTTTTTCTGGAACTCTCTTGCTTTTCCATGATCCAGCGGATGTTGGCAATTTGATCTCTGGTTCCTCTGCCTTTTCTAAAACCAGCTTGAACATCTGGAAGTCCATGGGTCACATATTGCTGAAACCTGGCTTGGAGAATTTTGAGCATTACTTTACTAGCATGTGAGATGAGTGCAATTGTGTGGTAGCTTAAGCATCCTTTGGCATTGCCTTTCTTTGGGATTGGAATGAAAACTGACGTTTTCCAGTCCTGTGGTCACTGCTGAGTTTTCCAAATTTGCTGGCATATTGAGTGCAGCACTTTCACAGCAGGATTTGAAATAGCTCAACTGGAATGCCATCACCTCCACTAGCTTTGTTCGTAGTGATGCTTCTAAGGCCCACTTGACTTCGCATTCCTCGATGTCTGGCTCTAGGAGAGTCATCATACCATTGTGATTATCTTGGTCATGAAGATCTTTTTTGTACAGTTCTTATGTGTATTCTTGCTTCCTCTTCTTAATATCTTCTGCTTCTGTTAGGTCCACCATTTCTGTCCTTTATCGAGCCCATCTTTGCAAGAAATATTCCCTTGGTATCTCTAATTTTCTTGAAGAGATCTCTAGTCTTTCCCATTCTGTTGTTTTCATCTATTTCTTTGCATTGATAGCCGAGGAAGGCGTTCTTACCTCTTTTGCTATTCTTTGGAACTCTGCATTCAGATGCTTATATCTTTCCTTTTCTCCTTTGCTTTTCGCTTCTCTTCTTTTCACAGCTATTTGTAAGGCCTCCACAGCCATTTTGCTTTTCTGCATTTATTTTCCATGGGGATGGTCTTTATCCCTGTCTTTTGTACAATGTCACGAACCTCCGTCCATAGTTCATCAGGCACTCTATCTATCATGTCTAGTCCCTGAAATCTAAAATGCCTCTTGATGAAAGTTAAAGAGGAAAGTGAAAAAGTTGACTTAAAGCTCAACATTCAGAAAATGAAGATCAAGGCATCTGGTCCCATCACTTCATGAGAAATAGATGGAGAAACAGTGGAAACAGTGTCAGACTTTTTCTTTTTTTCATCTCCAAAATCACTGCAGATGGTGATTGCAGCCATGAAATTAAAAGATGCTTACTCCTTGGAAGAAGAGTTATGACCAACCTAGATAGCATATTGAAAAGCAGATACATTACTTTGCAAACAAAGGTCCATCTAGTCAAGGCTATGGTTTTCCCAGTGGTCATGTAAGGATGTGAGAGTTGGACTGTGAAGAAAGCTGAGTGCTAAAGAATTGATGCTTTTGAACTGTAGTGTTGGAGAAGACTCTTGAGAGTCCCCTGGACTGCAAGGAGATCCAACCAGTCCATTCTAGAGGAGATCAATCCTGGGTGTTCTTTGGAAGGAATGATGCTAAAGGTGAAACTCCAGTACTTTGGCCACATCATGTGAAGAGTTGACTCACTGGAAAAGACTCTGATGCTGGGAGGGATTGGGGGCAGGAGGAGAAGGAGACGACAGAGGATAAGATGGCTGGATGGCATCACTGACTCAATGGACGCTAGTCTGAGAGAACTCTGGGAGATGGTGATGGACAGGGAGGCCTGTTGTGCTGTGATTCGTGGGTTGCAAAGTGTTGGATTCGACTAATCGACTGAACTGAACTGAACTGAATGGAAATCAAACTTTAATATTCAATGGAAAGAATGATGTTGAAGCTGAAGCTCCGATATATTGGGACCTGATGTGAAGAGCCAACTCATTGGAAAAGATCCTGATCTGGGAAAGATTGAGGGCAGGAGAAGAGAGTGACAGAGAATGAGGTGTTGGATGGGATCTCTGACTCAGTGGACATGATTTTGAGCAAACACCGGGAGATAGTGAAAGACAGGAAAGCCTGGTGTGTTGTATTTTATGAAGTTGCAAAAAGTCAGGGACAACTGAGTGACTAGAAAGGAACATGTCTGAACTATCCATCATTTTTAAATTTATGAGCATATGGAAACTAAGATGTATTTTGAATAAGGTAAAATATAGAGATATAATATATTTACCTACTATTTAGAAATTAACACAGTACATGTTTATTTGTTGATATTGTTATTCAGTCACTAAGTCATGTTCAACTTTTTGGGCTCCATGGACTGTGGCTTGCCAGGCTCCTCTGTCTGTGGGGATTTCCCAGGTAAGAATACTGGTTGTTTTTCAGTTACTTAGTCATGTCAGAATCTTTGTGACCCTGTGGACTGCAGCATACTAGGCTTCCCTGACCTTCACTATCTCCAGGAGTTTGCTCAAACTCATGTCCATTGAGTCAGTGATGCCATCCAACCATCTCATCCTCTGTTGCTCCCTTTTCCTTCTGCCCTGAGTCTTTCCCAGCATTAAGGTCTTTTCAAGTGAGTCAGCTCTTCTCATTCAGAGGCCAAAGTATTGGAGCTTCAGCCCTTCCAATGAATATTCAGGGTTGATCTCCTTTAGGATTAACTGGTTTGATCTTCTTGCTTTCCAAGTACACTGGAGTGGGTTGCCATTTCCTTGCCATTTCCTAGGGATCTTCTTGGACAAGGGATGGAATCAGCATCTCCTACACTGGCAGGCAATTCTTTCTTACTGAGCCACTTGAAAGGCCCAAAACATATTTATAAACCCAGTCTGATTTTTTCTCCATTCTTTCTTTCCTTCGCCTACATACCTTGATTTCAAAGATTGAGAAAAACACTTGTGTTAACATTTGCTTTCATGATTTTCAGTCAATATTTATGGAATGAGAATACTAATGCCACTGGAATACAGAATCATCTCTCCTCTTAAAAGTGTTCTATGATTTCAACCACACCCCCAACTATCCTATTAGAGGATCCTTCACATACATCTTAGCACCCCAGTCTCCACTAACATTCCTTAAGGACAGAAATTGTATCATTCCTGTGGATTGAGCACAATTTGCAGAGCATAGTAGAAATTAAATATTCATTTTAAAATGACTGAATGAATGAGTGGTGTGAGAAATAAATGTATGCCCTGTACAGCTCTAATGTGATCTACGGTTATAAACCTCTTCATATGTATTATTTATTCCTCATAAAGAGCCTATGGGCTTAATATTTTACAAATAATGAAATTGAGACTTGCTTGCCCAAGGTCAGCAGCAAAGCCAGACTAATGTCTGGATTTTCTGCTTCCTGCTGATCTTTGCACCTGAGCACAGCTGCTTAAATGAAGGAATTGTTCTGCTCATTTCCAGGTGATTCCTGGAGCTTCATTAAGTCTCAGAGGAAGGACTATTACCATACATGCAGTTGTTTAGATGCAGAAAAATGTGTGCAGATGGACTTAATTATTTTGCAAGAAAAGCATACATTCCTTTCTGCAAGTGAAATATGGAGAGTTGGCAAATATAAAATAATATTATCTTCCAAATGTGCATAAATATCTAAACATATACTATAATGTATAATATAAATGATATCACCGTCTTTCCAGGATGTAAACATCAAGCTCTTCCCTGGAGTTTTGCCTTCAGCCTGCTCTCCTGCATCCTATCCCTGAATATCTCTTTGTTTACAGCCCAGAGTCAATGACTCTGTCACCAGATTGAGATTACTGAATGTTACGACAACGTCCCCCTAGTAAATTCTCTAGTATTGCTGCATATGGCTCTGAGACACAGAAGATATTCAGCATTTTCTTTAAATAAATAAACTGTTATGATTGAGTACTGTTTGATGGCTATTGCTCTTATTTTTGAGGAAAAAAACTACATAATTGAAATCATATTTATATTTTCTAGGATGTTTTAAAGCACAAATATTTTCAATGTCTTGGTATCTTAGATGAGAAAAATGGAACATGCTGTATCTTTTACTAAGGAAAGAAGGGACAAGATGATTCATTGACTTTGAAAGATGGGTTTCTGGGAAAAATCCAATTAAGCTTCTATTTGAGACTGAGTACCTGAACAGCCTGAACTACTCAGAAGGACCTCATGTAATTATGTGCTAATTCTAGGAGCATTTAAAAAAATCTCTTGGCTTTACCTAAAACTTTATGGGCTCACAATGAAGAATCACATCCTATGGAACATAGCAATCTTATCTGGCATTTCATTCTCAGTTCCTTCCCTCTCCATGGCCAGAAGACTTTGCTTTTCTTTGTTTCCTTTTTGCTTGTCCTCTACCAACTTCTTTTGTGAGCCCATTAAAGGAAAGTTAGAGCTTACTTCTTAGAAGGAAAGTTATGACTAACCTAGATAGCATATTGAAAAGCAGATACATTACTTTGCCAACAAAGGTCTGTCTAGTCAAGGCTATGGTTTTTCCAGTGGTCATGTATGGATGTGAGAGTTGGACGGTGAAGAAGGTTAAGTGCCAAAGAATTGATGCTTTTGAACTGCGATGTTGGAGAAGACTCTTGAGAGTCCCTTGGACTGCAAGGAGATCCAACCAGTCCATTCTAAAGGAGATCAGTCCTGGGTGTTCTTTGGAAGGAATGATGCTGAAGCTGAAACTCCAGTACTTTGGCCACCTCATGCGAAGAGTTGACTCATTGGAAAAGACTCTGATGCTGGGAGGGATTAGGGGCTGGAGGAGAAGGGAATGACCGAGGATGAGATGGCTGGATGGCATCACCAACTCGATGGACGTGAGTGTGAGTGAACTCCTGGGGTTGGTGTTGGACAGGGAGGCCTGGCGTGCTACAATTCACGTGGTTGCAAAGAGTCAGACACGACTAAGCGACTCAACTGAACTGAACTGAGAGCATATATTCACAGTCTGTCTACAACCCTTGCTTCCCTGTGGTCTATTTTCAATTTAGCAGCCAAGGAGTCTTTCAAAATCATGAGTCAGATTTCAAAATCATGAGTCAGATTATGTCACTGCATTGAGCTCAGTATGCTGAGGATTTCCCTTCCACTCAGAGCAAAAGTCAAAGTCCTTACAATGACCTATGAGGTCCTTTGTGTTCTGCTGCCTATAACTTCTTACATCTTTTCCTTCCTCTGTTAATCAGTCCCAATAGTTCATTCCTCCATGAACACTCTTGTTCTTCCTTGTCCTGTTCTACTTTTTTTTTAACCTTGGGTTTATCACATCTAAAATAATTTTTAATCTACTTATCTGCATAGTTTATTGACTATAAAAGTCTATATGTGCTTTGAAAACAATGTATATAATTCAAATGTTGATTTTTGTTTCTGATATATCTACTAATTAGTGAGAGATGCGTGAATGCCTTCCCCAGTTTGATGGTGAATTTATCCTTTTCTGTTATTTTTTGCTTTATACAATTTTTTAAAAATTATATATACATCTTGTGAGTTCTTTTTTTTTTTTGGCATTACTACATCATGCAGGATCTTAGTCCACTGACCAGGGATCAAACCTGTGCACCCTACAGTGAAAGCACAGAGTCTTAACCACTGGACACCCCCATGAAGTCCTTGTTTTCTATCTTGATGCTATATTTTTGAGTATATAAAAACTGTTACATCCTGACAAATTGACCCTTCTATCATTATGTAGTGATCTTAAGATCTAATCAGACTGTCTGCCTTATATTATGTTTACCTGTTAATTACATAGTTTTCAAGAGCTCTCGTGGATAGTGATTCTCTGGAATATCATTTTCCATACTTTGGATTAAGCCTATTTTGCTCTTCTATTTAAGATATGTCTCTTGGAAAGAATATTCTTGAGCATTTTAAATCCACCTCTTTAAAAACTCAGTTTGTAATCAGAATTTTTGTTATAAGAATGTTGTATTTGTGTTTCTCTCATTTCACTGATAATAATTACATTTACTTTTGATTTCCTATTTTGTGCTTTTTATTTATGCAGATATTCTATTTTCTTTTTCTTCCATTCTTTTAAGTGAAGGTTTTTTTCCCCTGCTTTCATTTTATTTTTGTTTTCTACTTTGGAAATTATGATTTCTATGCCTAGATATGGAGAAGGCAATGGCACCCCACTCCAGTACTCTTGCCTGGAAAATCCCATGGGCGGAGGAGCCTGGAAGGCTGCAGTCCATGGAGTTGAGAAGAATCGGACACGACTGAGCAACTTCACTTTCACTTTTCACTTTCATGCATTGGAGAAGGAAACGGCAACCCACTCCAGTGTTCTTGCCTGGAGAATCCCAGGGACGGGGGGCCTGGTGGGCTGCCGTCTATGGGGTTGCACAGAGTCGGACATGACTGAAGCGACTTAGCAGCAGCAGCAGCAGCAGCAACAGCAGCATGCTTATATACACCATGTAATTAATATTTGTTTACTATTCTTTATTGTTTCTCAGACCTTCTACCTTTGATCACTCCCCTTTCCAAAGTTCATCCTTTAAAATTGTCTTTAAAGTGAGGTAGATTTTAAACCTCTAAGTTGTTCATTTGAAGATGTCTACATCTTATACCTCTTCTTGAGAGACAGCTTTGAAGTATTAAATGCTAGCTCATTGAAGGTGTTATTTTCAATTTACAGCCCCGTTATGGTTGAGAAATCAATAATGATGTCTTTTGGAACTAATCTTTCTTTTCTGTCTAGCTGATTTTAAGAACTTTTCATTGTCTTTGGTGTTCAGTTTCACTCTGATATTGTCTATTTGTGAATTTCTTTTTAAACTAGGTTTGGTTTTTGATCTGAGATATATTGTCTTTCAGGAATTCTGGAAAATGATCAACCATTTCATCTCTGAACATTTGCTTTCTCTCCTTGCCCCTATTTTTTAAAAAAGAACTCTGTTTAAGTGTAAGTTGGTGGCGCTAGTGATAAAGAACCTGCCTGCCAATGCAGGAGAAGAGATGCAGGTTTGAGCCCTGGGTTGGGACGATCCCCTGGAGGAGGGCATGGCAACCCACTCCAGTATTCTTGCTTGGAGAATGCCATAGACAGAGGAGCCTGGTGGAGTCAAAAGAGTCAGACACGACTGAGTAACTAACACTTTCACTTTTCACTCTATACTTAATGTCTCATACTCTTCTGCTGGTAATTCTCTCTTTTGTCCCTGTAATCCTCCCTTCTCCACTCTGCTCTGTGTCCTGGTATACTAACATCTACATCATGCATTACCAAATTTCCCTTGCCTCTGGTATTTAGGGGTGGTTTGGTCAGTGAAAGATACAACAGGTGTGGGAGGGGAGAGATGGGAATATTTATTTCCCTATCTGCATACTTAGTGGGTTGTGGGTCAGCATTAGCTGCATTCTACCAAATTTGGCTCAGTGGTAAAGAATTTGCCTGCTAATGCAGGAAACGCAGGATGTGGGTTCAATCTCTGGGTCGGGAATATCCTCTCGAGGAGGAAATGGCAACATACTCCAGTATTCTTGCCTGGGAAATCTCAGGGACAGAGGAGCCTGGTGAGATACAGTCTTTGGAGTCACAAGAGTCAGGCACGATTTAGCATGCAGGCCTCTTACCAAGCTTGTAATTCCTCTCAGATAACTCTTTGCTCTTGCTACAGTTACAGCTTTCTCCAGTTTCCTGTAACCTCTGTTTCTACGCACCTTTACACATAGGGCTGAAAATGACTCTTGTTAGTCCTGGATGCTTCATCATACCTTTCTGGTTTCTCTCATTCTGACTATCCTGTTTTTACAAATCCATCTGGTTATTTTGATAGACTCCTGTTCTTTTTCACATTTACATTCTTTATTTCTTAATGCACATACATTTGAAAATTCCAGTATCTGAAGACTTTGTAATCTGATTCTTCTGATTCTTGTTTCTGTCGACTCTGATTTATAGTGCTATGCTTCTTACAGTTTCTTTTTGTGTTTTGTGATTTTATACAATGAACTCAGTTTTCTTGGATATTTTATCTTTAAAACTCTTTGAATTCCAGACTGAAATGTGTTCACTCCAGAGAATACCTAAGGTTTCTTTCCTAACTACCTGGCCATTTCCAGAAACAAAAATAGTAGTTCAAGGTTTCTAAAGTTTTTTAGCGGATGCTCTTAAGGCAAAATCTGGCTTTAATTCTTACTTACCTTCCAGGGTTTCTCCTTGGTTTAAGCATTTATTTGCCTACTTCTTTATTTTTAACCAGCTCAGCAATTCATTTAAAGAAATGCATAGAGAAGGAAATGGCAACCCACTCCAGTATTTTTGCCTGGGAAATCCTATGGACAGATGAGCATGGTGGGCCATAGCCCATGGGATTGCAAAGAGCTGGACATGACTTAGCATCAAAATAGCAACAACAGCAATTTACATTTTATCCAGATTTTTAAGTTGTTTTCATGGGAAGGTATTTTGAGGGTATTTAGTGTTTCGTGCTGACAGTAATAGAAGTTACATTTTTCAAATAAACAAATTCAATTGTCATGATAATATATTTTGGAAGAGATAAAAACAAATAGGAATTACTTAAAATATTGCCATTATATTCAACATATGAGGACACTAAGCCTTAGAAATGCTAAGTATGTAAACTGCAGAATAAGAAGTAGGAAAGATAGAATTCAGTTTTAAAGTTCTTTGATTTCAGATTCTGTATGCTGTAAGACCTCTTTTAACCCTGTTTTCTTTTTGTATATTATCAGAATAATACTGCTAAGAATACTCAAAATTACTTTAGGCTCAAGTAAGAGCCATTAAATGCCCATGCTATCAGTGTAAAAGTGATGAGTTTAAAAATAGATGCTATAAGATACAATAGAGAGAATCAATAAAATGGTACACAGATTTTAATAGATTTATCATTTTTAATATTAAAAAATGAAATATTTATCTCACTAGACAAAAATGTACTCTGAACAAGAATAAGGATAAATAAATCCATGTATACTTAGTGAAGAACTTGAAATAAATGGATGATTACCTGAAAGATAACATGATAAAAATAGGTGATTTCTGTCTATTCCAGGACAAAATTTTTTAATGAGAAAAAATTCATCTGGATGAGACTTCAAATCTATTTTTGTTCATTTTCATCACTTCCTATGCTTTTTCTACTTTTATTTTATCTAGTTCTCTGAAGATCTGGGTAACTCAGTAATAACTTACAGTAGATTTTTTCAACATTGCCTCTTATAATATTTTATATATAGAAGATACACAAGGCAAAAAATAATATGGATGCATTTTACCTATAGTGGTATAATACCTGGATATAGGTATAATACCTGGATAAAGCAGAGTCTCAGGAGTACATTTCAAATTGAACAATATAGGTAACTTTCTAATCTGGTTCTACATATGGTTCTATTCTTATTCTGAAATAATTCTCTCTACAAGAAATATCCTTAAGTATTGGTAATCCTTTATCTAAAATCATCTATTTAAGATAGTGCATTAAGATTTCAATAAACAGTTGTTTCAAACAAATAATTATAATGTTCTTGACCAGTTATTATACTTTAAAAATATTACTATGCTTTTGGCATTTCTGATTAATCATAGTGTAACAATATTTCAGGAATATTTCTCACTATTAGAAACATACAAGCACTGGTGAGAAATCAGGTCAGTGTGAATATGGGTCAGTTACCAATACCTCCTCACAGACGCACAGACTCACAGTGCAAGTGTCTAATTAGGGGTCTACAACTGACTGCATATTTTTATGGCTAAATAAATCACTATGATTTTGTTTTTAATTGAATATTTATATCTCCTATTTTCCCTTTCTTTATCTTTTGCAACTGTGAAGTAATTAAAGATTATCATAGTTATTTCTTGATGCTTTCTATTATATTATCACTAAAATGACTTATCAGGGGCTTCTCTGATAACTCAATTGGTAAAGAATCCACTTGCAATGCAGGAAACCCTGGTTTGATTCCTGGGTTGGGAAAATCCCCTGGAGAAGGGAAAGGCTACCCACTCCAGTATTCTGGCCTGGAGAATTCCATAGCCTGTATATTTTGTGGGGTCACAAAGAGTTGGACATGACTGAGCGACTTTCACTTAAGAAAGAAAAATGATTTATCTCCACTATCATTAATATCACAGACATTTATCAGCATTTAATCAATCTTTAGGATCTAAAGTTTCTAATTAATGGAAACACACATTTGAAAATCTACTTTTTATATTGAGAGAGATGTTTGTGCTACAAGATATGTTAAATAACTTGAGAATCTTGTTAGGAACTAAAGCCACAAGTGGATGACTTTATAAGTTTTTAAAAATAATACTCTCTCATTTATCTATTATTACAAATGAAATAAGCTAAATGTCATTCTTTTAAATGTTATACAGCAACAATCCTTTTGATGTTTTAATTAGAAAATCAGTAACATGTTGAGAAGTGATGTACTATTCCACACATAGATCTTTAATTAGTTCTTTGATATTTATGACCTTTATTTTCTCTGTTCTGCTTTCTGGCTTAGTGGTTCTCAAATATTGCACCTTGGATGACAAAATTTTCAATAGAGAAATGAAAAAAAGCAAGCAACGTTTTGAGGCTTCTTTAAGCAGTCCTTTTGGTACTAAAATGTTCTCATAAAATGATGGTGATAATCAGTGATAACTTTATCCTTATTATTCTAACAAAATGTTCCAATTTAAAAACTAGCATTGCTCCGTGAAATTCCAATGTCTGGGAACCAATGAATTACAAGATCTTGGGGAAGATCTTTTGGGAAAGCACAACATTCTTGATCAACTTAGTAAGCTGGAGATTGTGATACTCTTGCTTAGAAAAATAAAAAAGCATGGGGAAGTGTTTAGCACTGTTGCATAAAATACATATGTCGCACTGTTGTATAAAATAGATACATATTGATGCTGTGTATAAGGTAGATATATAGCCTCAATAATGTACATAATAGAAGTCAACTGGATCTTAGGAAGCATCACTATGAACAAACCAGAGGAGGTGATGGAATTCCAGCTGAGCTCTTTCAAATCCTAAAAGATGATGCTGTTAAGGTGCTCCACTCAATATGCCAGCAAATTTGGAAAACTCAGCAGTGGCCACAGGACTGAAAAAGGTCAGTTTTCATTCCAATCCCAAAGAATGTTCAACTACTGCACAATTGCACTGATTTCTCATGCTGGGAAAGAAATTCTCAAAGTTCTCCATACCAGGCTTCAAGAGTACATGAGCTAAGAACTTCCAGATGTACATGATGGGTTTAGAAAAGGCAGAGGAGCCAGAGATCAAAAGGCCAACAGCCACTGGATCATAGTAAAAGCAAGAGAAGTCCAGAAAAAACATCTACTTATGCTTCACTGACTACACTAAAGCGTTTGTGTGGATCACACAAACTGGAAAATTCTTAAAGAAATGAGAATACCAGACTATCTTACCTGCCTCCTGAAAAGCCTATATGCAGGTCAAGAAGCAACAGTTAGAACTGGACATGGAACAACATACTGGTTCCAAATTGAGAAAAGAGTACATCAAGGCTATATATTGTCACCCTGAATTTTTAACTTATATGCAGAGTACATCATGAGAAATGTTGGGCTGGACAAAGCACAAGTTAGAATCAAGATTGCTGGGAGGAATATCAATAACCTTGGAAATGCAGAAGACACCACCCTTGTATCAGAAAGAGAAGAGGAATTAAAGAGCTTTCTGATGAAGGTGAAAGAGGAGAGTAAAAGAGTTGTCTTAAAACTCAATATTAAAAAAAAAATCATGGCATCTGGTCCCATCACTTCATAGCAAATAGATAGGGAAACAATGGAAACAGTGACAGACTTTCTTTTCTAGGGCTCCAGAATCACTACAGATGGTGACTGCAACCATGAGATAAAAGATGCTTGTTCCTTGGAAGAAAAGCTATGACAAACATAGACAATGTATTAAAAGCATACACATTACTTTGCCAACAAAGCTCCGTCTAGTCAAAGCTATTGTTTTCCAGTAGTCATATAAGGATGTGAAAACTGGACCGTAAAGAAGGCTAAGCACTGAAGAACTGATGCTTTTGAACTATGGTGTTGGAGAAGACTCTTGAGAGTCCCTTGGACTGCAAGGAAATAAAATCAGTCATTCCTAAAGGAAATGAATCCTGAATATTCATTGGAAGGTCTATGCAAAAGCTGAAGCTCCAATACTTTGGCCACCTGATGAGAAGTGCTGACTTATTAGAAAAGATATTGATGCTAGGAAAGATTGTAGGCAGGAGAAGGGATAATAGAGGATGAAATGGTTGGATAGCATCACTGACTCAATGGACATGAGCTTGATCAAGCAGTCCATGAGGTTGGAAAGAGTTGGACATGACTGAGTGACTGAACAACAAGAACATAAAACAGATAACTAATAAGAACCTACTGTATATCTCAGGGACCTTACTCAGTGCTCTGTGGTGACCTAAATGAGGACATCCAAAAAAGAGAGGATGTATATATGTACGTATATACATATGATTCACTTTGATATACAGTAGAAACCAAGACAACATTGTAAAGCAATTTTACTCCAATAAAAATTAATTTAAAAATAAAAAATACTAGCTGGGTGAATGTTAGGTGAACTAAAGTACAGTTGTAAAGATGAGAGTGAAAGTTACTCGGGCACGTCTGACTCTCTGAGACTCCATGGACTATATATACAGTCCATGGAATTCTCCAGGCCAGAATACTGGAGTGAGTAGCCTTTCCCTTCTCCAGGGGATCTTCCCAACCCAGGGATCATACCCAGGTCTCCCGCATTGCAGGTGGATTCTCTACCAGCTGAGCCACAAGGGAAGCCTAAGAATATTGGAGTGGGGGAGCCTGTCCCTTCTCCAGCGGATCTTCCTGACCATGGAACCCAACGAGGGTCTCCTGCATTGCAGGTGGATTCTTTAAATGAGCTATCAGGGAAGCCAGTTGGAAATATGGATGGATATACTTGAATATGTGTGGTCCAGTCAGAAGTTTATTCTTGCCTGGCAGCACTTAACAGCAAGCACTGTTGTATGTACCAGTGAGTGTGGAACCGAACAAATGCCAATAATTGATCCACATCATGGGGGACTCAATGGCAAAGAATCTGCCTGCCAAGGCAGGAGATGTGTGACTGATCCCTTGGTCAGGAAGATCTCCTGGAGAACAAAATGGCAACCCACTTCAGCATTCTTGCCAGGAAAAGTCCATGGACAGACAACACTGGTGGGATATAGTCCATGGAGTCTCAAAACTGTTGGACAATACTTAGTGGCTAAAACAACAGCAACAATGGATACTCTTAACCAAAATCCATCTTAAGACCTAGGAGAGAAACAAAAACATTATTTTCCTTTGTAAATCCAGCTCAATTCCAGGAGAAAAGTCAGGAGCTAAAAATAACAGATAAAACTATCTTTTCTTGAATGTACTGTCCTTTGTACAAAATTTATTTTCTCATTATTTTAGCAATCTTATTTTACATAGGTATTTCTAAAAATGATTATTCAGCAGCTATTTTGCTAGTATTGAATAAAAGCTGTATTTGCTAGTACTGAATAATATAATTTCTAAACTTTTGACCTAGAGTGGCATTTCCTTCTACACTGGCTAGCATTATTTAAATAGGCATTGTTTATTTTTACCAAAGTTAGATAAACATATGCATTAGTAAGATATTATATGTCAATTTCATTATCTATTCTGAAATAACTATCATCACTAAAACTAAAATTTTATTAGATGTTACCTTCTGTGTTTATTAAAATAATAAGCACATTCTTGATCAGAAAATCATAACATGTTACTACAACATGAAAAAATATATCATTTTATATTACTATTTATTTTGTGCATTTAGTTGAAGTCTAATGTCTAGTAATCAGGAGGTATGGAAGAGAAGTGATCTCTAAATAGATTGTGTTCTGGGCTGAACTGTTTGCCTCCCCAAATCCATATGTTAAAATCCTAACTCCCAGTACTTCAGAATGTAACTATACTTGGAAATGGTATAAAGAGATGACTTTATAGTCATCTTTAAGAGAGCCTTTAAAGAGATGACTAAGTTAAAATCAGGCTGTTATGGTGGGCATTAGTCCAAACTGACTGATGTTCCTATAAAAGAGAAGATCTAGACACACAGAGACCAGGGGTATGCGCACAGAGAAAAGACCAGGTGAGGACAGGCTGCATGGCCATCTGCAAGCAAAGAAGAGAAGGTTCAGAAGAAACCAAACCCACCACTCCCTTGACCTTGGACTTCTAGCCTCCAGACTGTGTAAAATAAATTTCTGTTGCTTAAGCCATCTAATCTGTGATATTTTATCATGGCATTCTTAGCAAAATAATACAGATTTCATGCCTCTCAGTCTTTTGTGTAAAGGTTAATTGGTTATTTAATTAACTAAGGTTTTAGATCTGAGTTACTTCCAAATGAGAAACTCTTTCCTGAGCTTGCCTCAGTCACTTTGGATTGAGATAGAAGAGTCACTCTACAGTATGAATGTAAGTCAAGATTTAAAAACTGAGAATCTTGTTTTAACATAAAAGTTTAACTCAATATATTTTATAATTTTGGAATTTTATATTGATAGCAAATGATTTTCTTTGAATGGGGTTTTAAAAATTGAGTATTGTATGGTTAATCATAAGTTTTCCAAATGCCAAGAACAACATTTCTTAATAGAGAGTTAAGTCAGATAGCTATAGTTGATGTGGGAGTGGAGATAATATTTTAGGTCAAATTCATAGTGACCCTTTCACTGAGCAAAATTCAAAAGGGGCTCTTTTTTGTCTTTGGAAAAAATTGAGTAAGACTGATCTAGAATGGTACTGTGAGCTTAACAGTGTTCATTGCAAAGTACCAAAAATATTCATATTTACTTATCTTGTAATTCAGTTATTGAGAAACCTCAACTATCTGAATTATAGCTGAGACTATGAAAGGAAGTCAATAACAAAATGAAAATAAAACCTCTAAATCTTACAACAAACTTTGTTCTGAGACTCAAATAAGATTATATGTGTAAAACGCTTACAGGAGTACTTGATGCTCAGTAAGGAATCAATACATTCAAGCTAATTTTATTGCAGTATAATATCAATATTTGTAAAAGCAATATTTTTGTGAGGACAGGTTTAAATTATGTTTATTCTATTTTATTGACAAAGACAAAGAAAAGTGATCATAGCAGTTAAGAAAATGCCATCAATTACTGTCCAACAAAATGGATGCTGAAGCTTAATAATCCAGGGTCAATTTAATAAGTTAATAACCAAACTGTGTTGAGAATGTGTGATTACAGGAATTACATAACTCATTTTCTCTTCACAGGCATCCTATGAGTTCAGCATTTTGTGAAAAGGTCATTCAAAGCTGGAGAGTGGTGGAGTCAGAATTTGAATTCAAGTCATTTGGCTCTATAGATCAAACTTTTAACCAAGAGAATAGGACAATGTTTTTTTTTAACTAAAATTTATTAAGACTTTTAAACTAATTTATTGTACCTACATAATGCCTTTGTTCTTATTTAACTTTCCAAACACTATTACTAGGTAACATTTTTCCCCTAGAGAAAAACATTTCCCAATTATTCTGGAAATGTGAAAAGCTATTGCAATGCACAAGTGGCTTACCTGGAGTCTTCCCATTATAACAACCTGGGGGAGGGCATCTTTCACTTAGAATACAACGTTAATGATGGCCCGTGGAATTCTGCATCCTGGTAACCATGGGTTACCACAGGCATTCGCTAGACCAGACTATCACCTCTGGAAAGCAGAAACTGAGCCATGTTCACCCTACCCTCAATGTCAACAAAGTGGTTAGCATAAATAAGCGCACAAGTTGATGAGCTGGCCCGAGGTTTTGATAACACAAGAACTAACATTTAAACTACAATGTATTATTTCAGAAATCTGACCTAGAAATATGAGTCAGTCAATAAGGAAAAATTACCACTCCACATAACGCAAATTAAATTAACAACCCCATTGTTTCAAATAGTATTAGTCAGCCCTAGTCTTGAAAGCTCATATAAAAAATGTCAGATAACATTTTCCATTTTCAGGATAACTCATCAGGTCTTGTTAACATTATTGAAATACTTGCAGTTTTGTCCATGGTATTGCATAGTTTATTATTATTACAAAAGCTGTTAGGCCAACCTGATAGTTAATATTTGCTGTTGTTTAGTTGCTCAGTTGTGTCCAACTTTTTGTGACTCCATGGACTGTAGCTCACTAGGCTCCTCTGTCCATGGAATTCTCCACGCAAGAATACTGGACTGGGTTGCCATTTCTTCCTCCAGGGAATCTTTCTGACCCAGTGATCAAACTCGTGTCTCATTCATTGGCAGGGAAATTCTTTACCACTGAGCCACTGGGGAAGCCCTGATAGTTAATATGGTGGTGGTTTAGTCTCTAAGTCATGTCCGACTCTTGCAGCCTCATGGACTGTAGCCTACCAGGCTCCTCTGTCCATGGGATTCTCCAGGCAAGAATACTGGAGGGTTGCCATTTTCTTCTTCAGATAGTTTCCCATTTCATAAGTTAAAGAACTCAAATTTTCAGCAATCCTTAGAGCAATGTTTGAGAGTAAAATGTTTCTATTTGGTGGTTATCATACTGTGAATTCTTCAAATTATTGGAAACATTCTAATAAGTAAGTTTGTGCCCTTGCTGCTCCAATTCTTCTCGAAGTGGTAGGTCGCAAACTCCTTTGACTCTAGGGCTGGCCATGTGACCAATCCAACCTGAAGTTCTGTAAGCCAAGTCACTAGAGACTTCTGGTAAAGCTCTTTGAAAAAGAGAAGCTTGTGTTTCTTCACTTTGCCCTTTCTCGTCCTCCTGATTGTAACATGAGTATGATGGTAGAGATGGCCCACACAAACATGCAGGCAATAAGCAGAGAACAAGCTACAAGGCTGGATAGACAGCTGGAAAAAGCTGGGCTTTCTAGCGGCATCTCCTAGCTACTTCACTGGACTGATCTTACTGCTTATGGTAGAGATAAGTATAGAAAAATGAATCAAATGCTGATTTAAGTCAGTGTGTGTGGGGGGTCAATTTTACTAGCAATTGAATGTAATTCATAACTTGTACAAATGCCTTTTAATAATAAATGCATTCAGACATATAAATAAAATCTGTGAATTCTTTAACTCCATTAAATATTTATTGAGCAGAAATTTATCACAGAAATCTGAGCAAGTCATGGCTTTCTCAATGTGCCTAATGCCTAACTTACTCCAGGGATTCATTTGCTTATAGGCTTGATGAGACCAATTAGCTATGAGATATGGAATACTGCACCATCTTAGAAGAAAACCTCAACTATGATGAATGGCAATAGGGTACACAAACTGAACTGAAACCAATCTGTTTGAAATACTGGCCGGCATATTTGGTATGGGTAATTCTGATAATTTATTATCAAAATGTGTATTTTTATTAATTTCATTTCTGAGCAGTACAGCCCATTTATGTTATTAAAACAATTTATCACTTAATAATAGTGAATAAATGGCAGGCAAGCTGCCATATTTGCTATTAACTTGTCCTAACTTTTTTTTTCACTTGTTTGCAGAAGAAAATTAAGTGCAGCTTCTCTTGTAGCCTAATAGCAGCTATTGTCTATATAAAAATGAAGCTACAAGTCTGCATCTCTTTTCCTGCCCTGCAAATAGGTTCATCAGTATGATTTTTTTCTAGATCCTATATATATGCGTTAATATATGATATTTTCCATATATAAGATAGATAGCTAATGGGAAGTTGCTGTATAAGACAGGGAGGTCAGCATACTACTCTGACAACCTAAAGGAGTGGGATGGGGTAGGGGATGGGGGAAGGTTCAAGAAGATGGAGACATATGTATACTTATGACTGATTCATACTGTTGTATAGAAGGCAACACAATATTATAGAGAAATTATCCTCCAATAAAACACAAATTTTAAAAATAAGGGAAAAATGAACCTATAATACATAGAAAAGTATTGGGCAAGGCTTCAGAAGTAATTTTTTTATTATTAAAAAGCTAGATTCTCTGTGTTAAGAATGGTAACTTTGCTTTTTAGCCTAGCATCACTGTGATAGTGCTCTGTTGGAACGCTTCTTGAGGTCTATTTGGCACATACTTAATTTGGCAACTGGAAGCAAGTATCTATTAGGGGTTTATACTGGAACAATCACAATTAAGATATACCTTTTTAAAATCTGGATTTCTTTAAATGAAAGGTAAAGAGTTCAGCAGTTTTCATTTTAATATTTCACCTGAAATTGTTTTCTAAATTTATACATACAGGTTTTGTTGTTGTTGTTGTTAAGACAAAGAAAGAGATGCACTAAAAGAGATCTGAATTAACAACCTAACTAAACCTGTGACTTAAATTTAAAGCTTCCACATTTGGGAGATATTTTTCTAAGTTTCTTATCCTGCTGTATGTATATATTTTTATCCTGCTTCTAAGATAAATATAGGGTTCTCAGGATCATGTCTTTGCTTTCCCCACTGTGCTTTTGACTTTTAAATAAATTACCCAGTTTATTTTATCTGCTGCTGCTTTTTAAAATAGCTCGGCAGATATGAGGTAAAATAGTCTTTGCATTGACAGATGCTCTTGGATTTCCAAAATTCCATTGTGACCAAAAATGCATAGTTTGGATTCAACTACAAAGAAAGTTAGAGGTAAGTTTCTTTCAAACTGTAATTTTTTTTTTCTAAATAACTATTATAGCTAATTTGTAACCTAGGCTAAACTTGCCTGGAAAATTTTTTTAAGTATTTTTATTTCTTTAAATAGATTTATACATTTGAAATTATATATGAACAATATGAATAAAATACTAAAAATTATCATTATTTATGTCTAATTTCATTGCAAAACTTAGTTATATTCAGGTACCTCTGGCTTGTCAACTAATTAGAAAGAGTTGACATCCATCACTTATTTTTATGAATTTAGATATGCCAAACTGTGCTGGCGGATGATCTAGCTGGAGGCCTCAGTCCATAATTTTGAATTGACATCTATACTTATCATCACAGCTGTAACTCTCATATGAGTATAGCATTCTTATCTGTGACAGCTATCATCTAAAGAAAAATGTGCTAAAATATACCCATTAAAATAGGTAAGCTATTGACAGAGACAAAGAAATGATGCTTGTAATATGCTCCCAAATTTGACCAAAGTGTGTTTGCAAATTTGAAACACTCAAAGTGCATTTAAGAAGAAAGAATTAAGAATTTCAGATTATAAAAACTTGCACACTATATTTCATTCAAAATGGGTAGTTTACAAATACTAATAGAGCACAAAGCTTACAGGCATTGCAAGAATCAAAGACTTCACAGACAGCCCACAATGGATACTTAATGAATATTTCCTATGTATATGAAATGATGTATTCATTTGTAACAAACGACATAGCTGCTTAGGCTTTTTATTAGAAAGTTTTGGAGAATATGCCAAAGCATTTTGTTTAAAACATAAATTTGCTCTCTTTCTACGAGGAAGAAACAAACCTAGTAGTAAGGTAGAATTTGCCTTGATGGAAAAAAAAAAGCAAACCACAAAATAAAGATGCATTATTTTTACTGTTGTGCTATATATCCTTGAATCTCCTTAGCAGAGAGTTACACTGACTTTAATATTTTGTTTGAGAATGATATTTTTTTATTGTATTTTGTAATCTGTTATTGCAATGCTTGCCTATTATCATTTGCAAAGGATTCATGTGAGTACTGAGGTTAAACCACTTTGAGGAGTGAGCATCATCTACATATGAATATCACTGAAGCCTAACAATTAACCTATGAGGGATTCTCTTGAAATCTATCTTATTCCTTAAATCATTCTTACCAGCCATTCTCAGGCCCTAGGTCAATCTAGAGCTGTTTGCAGTGTAAACGGCAGTTTGTTAATTGCATACTGGCCTCTGGATTAGGAAGTCTGTTGACCAAACCATATGTTCCTACCTGGAGTCGCTCCTGCATGGTGGAAGGGGTGCCACATGACACCCAAAGGTGCCAGACACACAAACATTTGTCCCAGAGGGTTTCTACTTGGAGGATTTCTCCTAGTCTCCACCCTTACCTTCCTCCAATCCCATTATCTAAAGGTACCAGAGGTTATGCTCTTAAAAAGATAATTACTGGCACAAAGACAGAAATATAGATCAGTGGAACAAAATAGAAAGCCCTGAGATAAATCCACACACCTATGGACACCTTATCTGCGACAAAGGAGGCAAGAATATACAGTGGAGTAAAGACAGTCTCTTTAACAGGTGGTGCTGGGAAAACTGGCCAACCACTTGTAAAAGAATGAAACTAGGACCTCTTTCTAACACCACACACAAAAATAAACTCAAAATGGATTAAAGATCTAAATGTAAGACCAGAAACTATAAAACTCCTAGAGGAGAACATAGACAAAACACTCTCCGACATAAATCACAGCAGGATCCTCTATGATCCACCTCCCAGTATAATGGAAATAAAAGCAAAAATAAACAAATGGGATCTAATTAAAATTAAAAGCTTCTGCACAACAAAGGAAACTATAAGCAAGGTGAAAAGACAGCCTTCTGAATGGGAGAAAACAATAGCAAATGAAACAACTGACAAACAACTAGTCTCAAAGATATGCAAGCAACTTATGCAGCTCAACTTCAGAAAAATAAATGAACCAATCAAAAATTGGGCCAAAGAACTAAATAGGTATTTCTCCAAAGAAGACATACGGATGGCTAACAAACACATGAAAAGATGCTCAACATCACTCATTATCAGATAAATGCAAATCAAGACCACAATGAGGTACTAGTCCACACCAGTCAGAATGGCTGTGATCCAAAAGTCTACAAGCAATAAATGCTGGAGAGGATGTGGAGAAAAGGGAACCCTCTTACACTGCTGGTGGGAAAGCAAACTAGTACAGCCACTATGGAAAACAGTGTGGAGATTCCTTAAAAATTGCAAATAGAACTGCCTTATGAACCAGCAATCCCCCTGCTGGGCATACACACCGAGGAAACCAGAATTAAAAGAGACACATGTACCCCAATGTTCATTGCAGCACTGTTTATAATAGCCAGGACATGGAAGCAACCTAGATGTCCATCAGCAGATGAATGGATAAGAAAGCAGTGGTACATATACACAATGGAGTATTACTCAGCCCTTAAAAAGAATAAATGTGACTCAGTTCTAATGAGATGGATGAAATTGGAGCCGATTATACAGAGTGAAGTAAGCCAGAAAGAAAAACACCAATACAGTATACTGACACATATATATGGAATTTAGAAAGATAGTAATGATGACCCTCTATGTGAGACAACAAAAGAGACACAGAGGTATAGAATGGACTTTTGGACTCTGAGGGAGAGGGAGAGGGTGGGATGATTTGGGAGAATGGCATTGAAACATGTATACTATCACGTAAGAAACGAAGCACCAGTCTATGTTCAATACAGGATACAGGATGCCTGGGGCTGGTACACAGGATGATCCAGGGAGATGATATGGGGTGGGAGGTGGGAGGGGGCTTAGGCATTGGGAGACTGTGGACACCTGTGGCTGATTCATGTCAATGTATGGAAAAACAAATACAGTATTGTAATGTAGAATAAAGTATTAAAATAAATAAATAATTTAAAAAGATAATTATAAAAAGATAAATATAACTATCTCTCTTAACAGTTTTATGGTTCCTCATATTATAAATACTTAAATTGTGTATGTCATACAAGGTTCTTAGAAATCTGAAGCCTATCAACTCTTCTCACATTTACTTCCACTTTTCCATAGGGTCTAAGTTGATGCTGCTGCTGCTGCTGCTAAGTCGCTTCAGTCGTGTCCGACTCTATGCGATCGCATAGATGGCAGCCCACTAGACTCCCCTGCCCCTGGGATTCTCCAAGCAGGAACACAGGAGTGGGTTGCCATTTCCTTCTCCAGTGCATGAAAGTGAAAGTGAAGTCACTCAGTCATGTCCAACTCTTAGCGACCCCATGGACTGCAGCCCACCAGGCTTCTCCGTCCCTGGGATTTTCCAGGGCTAAGTTAGGCAAAGCAAATGGACCATTCCTCACCTCCTGAAGGAAAAAATATAATTTCTTCACTTTCAAAATTGGGAAATAACAATAACAACTAATAATTTCAGAGTGTCCATTGTATCTGGGCATCATTCTAAGCACTTTACAAGGTTCAGTTCAGTTCAGTTCAGTTGCTCAGTCATGTCTGACTCTGCAACCCCATGAATCGCAGTACACCAGGCCTCCCTGTTCATTGCCATCTCTCGGAGTTCACTCAGACTCACGTCCGTCGAGTCTGTGATACCATCCAGCCATCTCATCCTCGGTCGACCCTTTCTCATCCTGCCCCCAATCCCTCTCAGCATCAGAGTCTTTTCCAATGAGTCAACTCCGCATGAGGTGGCCAAAGTACTGGAGTTTCAGCTTTAGCATCAGTCCTTCCAAAGAAATCCCAGGGCTGATCTCCTTCAGAATGAACTGGTTGGATCTCCTTGCAATCCAAGGGACTCTCAAGAGTCTTCTCCAACACCACAATTCAAAAGCATCAATTCTTCGGTGCTCAGCCTTCTTCACAGTCCAACTCTCACATCCATACATGACCACAGGAAAAACCATAGCCTTGACTAGACGGACCTTAGTCGGCAAAGTAATGTCTCTGCTTTTGAATATGCTATCTATGTTGGTCATAATTTTTCTTCCAAGGAGTAAGCGTCTTCTAATTTCATGGCTGCAATCACCATCTGCAGTGATTTTGGAGCCCCCAAAAATAAAGTCTGACACTGTTTCCACTGTTTCCCCATCTATTTCCCATGAAGTGATGGGACCAGATGCCATGATCTTTGTTTTCTGAATGTTGAGCTTTAAGCCAACTTTTTCATTCTCCACTTTCACTTTCATCAAGAGGCTTTTTAGTTACTCTTCACTTTCTGCCATAAGGGTGGTGTCATCTGCATATCTGAGGTTATTGATATTTCTCCCAGCAATCTTGATTCCAGCTTGTGCTTCTTCCAGCCCAGCGTTTCTCATGATGTACTCTGCATATAAGTTAAATAAGCAGGGTGACAATATACAGCCTTGACATACTCTTTTTCCTATTTGGAACCAGTCTGTTGTTCCATGTCCAGTTCTAACTGTTGCTTCCTGACCTGCATACAGATTTCTCAAGAGGCAGGTTAGGTGGTCTGGTATTCCCATCTCTTTTAGAATTTTCCACAGTTTCTTGTGATCCACACAGTCAAAGGCTTTGGCATAGTCAATAAAGCAGAAATAGATGTTTTTCTGGAACTCTCTTGTTTTTTTCAGTGATTAGCGGATGTTGGCAATTTGATCTCTGGTTCCTCTGCCTTTTCTAAAACCAGCCTTGAACATCAAGGAGTTCATGGTTCATGTATTGCGTAGTTACTATTATTATTTCCATTTTACAGATGAGTAAATGGAAGCAGAGAAAGCAAAGTAACTTACACAATATCATGGAACTAATAAGTGGTTGAGCCAGGATTTGAAGACTGCAGAGAGTGATACACAGAATCTGTAAGTTCACATTCCAATAAAAATAACCTCTTAGAAAACTGAAAATCTTAAAAAACTTCAACTTAACACCATTCATTAATTTTTACTTCTTTGTTAGCACACAATTATTTACTTGAAATAATAATATTATATTCTCAACATTTTCTGGTGGTTTTCCATAATCCATAGAAACAATATTTCCTTCAAATATATACTTTGTGCTTTCTAGAACATGTCTCATCACCTAGTTTTATCTAGTATCTCAAAAAAAAAAAAAAAACCCACTTCAAACAGAGAGAACTGAACGCAGGGACATTAGTGACACAGGAGGTGGAGGAACGGATGCCAAACAGGGGACAGAGATTAGCAACAATAGGTAGGAATCCACTATCAGCACTTGTTCATAGAAACTGAGGAAGGAGGCATGTTTCTGAAGCCTGGTTATCACTTCACCTGGCAGAAATGGTATGCCTATCTGGGAGGAGCCAAAAGCAAGGTGGAGATGTACCCCTGTGAGTTTAGCCCTTTGTGGCAAAGAAGTGGAAGAGAACTACTTTGTTTTCTCTCTTTCTCTCTTTGTCAACTACAAATTGGCACTTGCCATGGGCACTTGCCAGCTACCTCTACAGAGATTAAATCATGTACTGCTGCAGCTGCTGATTTTTAATACCCCTTGAAAGGAGTTCAGGATGGAGAGTAGAAATGAGGCACTTGGCAGAACAGGTCTTTGGATAGTTAGATATTTTCAGGAGCAAATTTATGAGCCCAATTCTTATCTCTTCATATCTAGAAAAGCACTAAAATCCTTCACAGTGACAACTGCTCCTCGTGACTAGCAATAAACTTCTGAAAAAACTATGTGCTGGATTGCACGTATTCCCCTCTTCACCAAAATCACATATATATAGACCTCCTCTCTGCCCGGTGCAGTTTCTCAGAGCTATCTGAAATGCTGTCTGCCAGGCTGTAGTCCTCACTGTGCCCCCAAATAAAACTTAACTCTCAATTCTCACATTTTGCATTTCTTTTTAAGTTGGCATCTCCAGCCAGAATCTTCCAACACTAGTTCCAGCCAGAACCCAACTAACAGAGCATGGGCAAGAGAAGAAGGCAGACAGAGAAAGGCAGGCCCTGAAGCAGAGTCTCAGGCCCTGCGCATCTGCTGAATGCCTCATTCTTAGCCCTTCTTCACAAAGATTTCCCTGTACCACTTAGATTCTCCCAAAGAACCATATAGTTAATTTCTTTTAATACCTAAGTATGATACAAATACACTTATTTACAAAACAAAAATAGACTCACAGACTTAGAACAAATTAATGGTTGCCAGGTGGAAGAGTGAAGGGGAGGGCTATACTAGGAGTCTGGGATGAACATGTACACAATGCTTTATTTAAAATAGATAATCAACAAGGACCTACTGTATAGCACAGGGAATTCTACTCAATACTCTGCAATAACCCAAATGGGAAGATAATTTGTAAAAGAATAGATACATGTATACATGTAACTGAATCACTTTGCTGTGCAGTTGAAACTAACACAACATTGTTAACCAACAAAAGGTCTGCAAACCAAAAAATGGCATAATTTCATTCCAAAAGAGTGATAAAGGAAATTGTAGAATGAAAAAAATTGTGTTCAAAAATATAAAGAAAAAATATACTTCAGAAGCAAGAATTTGTGTGTGTATTTAAAATATATCTAGTTAACTAGCTAGCTATCTCAAGAAAATGTGGAAATTAAATATATAGTCTCTGAAATACCAAAAAAACCATCAATGGAAAGGTTAAACAGCAGAATAAAACCAGTGGAAGAGCAAACTAGTTCATTATAAGACTGTCTTGAAAAATCACCCCATGAGCAACATGAAGACTAAAGTAGATGTGAAATATGAAATAAATATTAAAAAGTACAAATGATTATATATAACTAATATACGTATAATGGAATTTTTAAAAGGAGAGAATAAAATAGAAATAATATTCAAAGAATTGACAGAAACTTTTCCAAAAGTAAATAAACATGTTAGTTTTAAATGGAAGGAGACCATAAGATCTGAGTAAGATAAAAACAAATCTACACTGAAATAAATTGTAGTGTCAATACAAAACATTAAACAAAAAGATAAGGTCTTAAAAGAGATAGCTGGAATGGTAGCAGACTTCTCATGTACAAAAGTGGTAGCCAGAACTAAAATATCTTCAGTTTTGAAAAAACAGGTGAAAACTTAAAATTTTTTTGTGTACACTATCCTTAGACTCAAGACTGAGAGCCAAAAAAGACATTTCATTAAAAAATTGAGATTCTTCTACTTTATAGAATCTTTTAAGGATGGACTATAACAAAAAGATAAATTTGGTAGGAGTTGTAGGAAGGAAAAACATTGGTTAGCAAAGAAATCAGTAAAATACATTGGCAAATCTGAACTACTTTTGATTTTAAAAAGTAAGACCAAATTGACAGCCTTTAAAGTTAATAATGAACTGAAACAGTAGAAAATAGCAGAGTGGGAAAGCAGACAACAATTATTCTCTAGGCTATGGTTTTTCCAGTGGTCTTGTATGGATGTGAGAGTTGGACTGTGAAGAAAGCTGAGCGCCGAAGAATTGATGCTTTTGAACTGTGGTGTTGGAGAAGACTCTTGAGAGTCCCAAGGAGACCAACCAGTCCATTCTGAAGGAGATCAGTCCTGAGTGTTCTTTGGAAGGAATGATGCTGAAGCTGAAACTCCAGTACTTTGGCCACCTCATGCGAAGAGTTGACTCATTGGAAAAGACTCTGATGCTGGGAGGGATTGGGGGCAGGAGAAGGGGATGACCAAGGATGAGATGGCTGGATGGCATCACTGACTCGATGGATGTGAGTTTGAGTGAACTCCAGGTGTTGGTGATGGACAGAGAGGCCTGACGTGCTGTGATTCATGGGGTCGCAAAGAGTCGGACACGACAGTGACTGAACTGAACTGAACTGATTCTCTTGTTTTTCATCTCATTCAAGTTCTACCCTGTAGTGCTCTTCCTCCATTCTTACAGGCCATAACTCTTCATTCAGTATTTGCCAATAATCTCTAATTCATGTTTCAATCGTTCTTGGTTTTCATAGTTAATTTATCATATGCTTCAGGAGACTACATCAAGGACTACTGGTTAGAATGGAAAATGCTGACATTCAAAGTGGAACTCAACACTTAACTTTCATTATGCCAGAAGACTACAAAGCCAAATGTGGGTAATTCTCTTGTCTCGTGTTTTTCTATGAATGCTATTCTAAATGTCATGTATGTACCACATGCTATTACAGCTGTGTGAATTATAATGAATTTGCTAATTTACACAATTTTATTGCTTTATTCCAAAATTATGAAGAAAACTGTGAAATAATGGCTTAAGTAGAAAATCTATCCAAAATACTCAACAGACCCTCAAATCATTTTAGAAATATCTCTTAGAAAATAGTCTTAGAAAAAAATAATAAAGTAAAATAAATAAGGATTTACCACTTTTATAGCAATTCTAAGTTATTGCTATAGTTAAAATGAAATTAAAAACATGACATGTATCATCTGCACCTCTTTGTTTTATAAAAGTGAATAGAACTGCCAGCCTAATTTTAAGTATGCTGTCCAATTAGCCATTGTGTATATTTTAAATCATTCATATAAATAATATACTGTCAATAATTGTCAATAACTATGAATGTCCATTATGCATAATTCATAATAAACTGTTCTAAATTGTCCACTCTACACTCTAAAACTTAACAGAACATGGACTGTGGTCTTGAGGATTTTGCAATCTGGAATAAAATGCTACTGGAAAAGGCAGGCACCAAGATTTATCACAGTTCTAAATTTAAAATACTTGGGAGATTCCTATAGTGTGATTTTATAAAACCTAATATTTTATTCAATTATGGCATTAAAAGGGCTTCCCTTGTGGCTCAGCTGGTAAAGAATCTGCCTGCAATGTGGGAGACCTGGGTTTGATCCCTGGGTTGGGAAGATCCCCTGGAAAAGGGAAAGGCTACCCACTCCAGTATTCTGGCCTGGAGAATTCCATGGACTGTATAGTCAATGGAGTCACAAGAATCAGCCACGACTGAGCTTAGTGGTTATGGCATTATAAATGCATAGCAGTAACTCTTTGTTATTTATATTCTTTATGAGACACCATTATTCATTAAACATCAAGTTATATAAGCATATTTTCTAAAAGAGGTAGTAGTGTGTAATGGCTAAGGTCATGTACTCTGAAGTCAGATGACCAGGTTGCTTTCAAATAGCAGTTTAAGTACCAGTTAGTTGAATGATCTGGATGATTACTTTTTCTTTTTTTCTTTCTCTGGATGACTACTTGTTCTCTGTACCTTTCTTTCCTGATCTATCCAAAAGGAACAATGATGTGAAACAAGGAGAAAATTTCATGAAAGATGAAGAAATAGAGAAAAGAAAATTAGAAATATTAATTTTGAGGATTAAGTATCCTGACTTATTGAAATTCCAAAAAGAACACAAAAATGGAGAAAAATTATGCAAAGACAAGGCAATTTTTAAGAAGTGAAGACCCAAGCTTCTAAATCATAAAAACCTACCATATGACTAAATATTTTACAATGTTTAATGCTTTATACAATAAATATAATTTTTAAACTTCATTTTGGAAAGTTTTGTTGTATAAAAATGAAATTGACTTTTGCATGTTGAACTTACATATTCTGAAAGGGGCAGCAGAAGATGAGAAAGTTAGATAACATCACTGACTCAATGGACATGAATTTGAGCAAAGTGGGAGATAGTGGAGGACAGAGGAGCCTGGTGTGCGACAGTCCATTGGATCACAAAGAGTTTGACATGACTTAATGACTGAATAACAACAATAACAACAACATTACTTACTCCTTGTAGTTATTTTATACATTCCTTTGGGCTTTCTGTAAAATCAACCATGTCATCTGAGAATTAAAAAATGATTTTCCTTCTTCTGTTCTAAGCTTTTGCCTTACCTCCAGTTGCTAGGACCTCCAATACTATGTCAGCTGTAAGGGATGGGAGTAGACAGTCTTGCTTTGTTCCTTGTCTCAGGGGACTACATTCAATTAATTATTGAGAAAAATGTTAGCTGTGAATTTTCATAGGTACTCTTATTAGGTGAAGAAAGTTCTTTTCTATTCCCGAAATTGCTAAAGATTTTTATGATTAAAGCATATTGCATTTTGTCAAACACATTTTCTGCACCTATTGTGATGGTCATATGAATTCTCGTCTTTATTCTGTTAATATGGTGATTTACATTAATTTGTGAATATTAAGCCTCAGATAAACCTCATTCTTTCATGATGTATTCTCATTTTTTATATCGCTAGGTTCTATTTGCTAACACTTTGTTATCAGTAAGAACATGGAAGATATGAGTATCACTTTCAATCACCTTAATCTTACTGACATTCATGGACTACTTTACCCAGCAACTGCAGAATACACATTTTTCAGGTACACATGAGATATTGTTGTTGTTTAGTTGCTAAACCATGTCCAACTCTTTGCTGGACAGACCCCATGGTCTGTAGCCTACCAGGCTCCTCTGCCCATGGGATTTCTTAGGTAAGAATACTGAAGTGGACTGCCATTTCCTTCTCCAGAGGATCTTCGTGACCCAGGGATTGAACCCATGTTTCTTGCATTTGGCAGGTGGATCCTTTATGGATGAGCCACCAGGGAAGCCCTCGTTACACATATATCAAGATAATCCAAATAAAGGCAATGAATGAATAAAATATTTTTAAAGTTAAAAATTTTGCTCTTAGCAGTACTTTAACTGCTTTCTATAAATTTTGTGTGTGTTTTTTTAACTCAGTTTGAAATATTTTCTAAAATTTGTGATTTCTTTTTCACCCATGGGCTACTTTTACATGTGTTTTATAAATTTAAAACATTTAGGGATTTTCAAGTTTTTGAAAAATCAATCTCTTATTTAACTCCATTGTAATAAGAGAATATACCCCAGCAGTAGGGTATATCCTCATATATATATATATATATATATAGAGAGAGAGAGAGAGAGAGAGAGAGAGAGAGAGAGCGAGAGAGAGAGGAAGAGAAAGAATATACCCAGGGGTCAACAAAGGTATTACATGGCCTTCTTCCTAAACCAAGTAAGAGGAGGCTTAAAAACAATTGGACAGTTCTGAGATTTCTATAAACTGTTTATATTAATCTGATATTAATCCTTCCACTTTTTAAGTAAAGAGAGCAATATTTTGAGAATAATGGAAGAAGAGAGAGAGAGAGAGAGAGAGTCTGGGGTAGTTTAGAGGCATCTCTCACTTGGCCTAGCAAAGAAAAGCTATGGTTAATTAATCATGAAGACGAACCACTCATCATTAGGAAAGAGAACTTGAATTGCAAAAGAATGTGGGTTGTACCTTTGAGAAAACAGCTAAAGGAATCTGGAAGAGAAACAATTGTACAGACATTTCTATTATACAAGAGTAGAAGCATGAAGGACCCATTTTTACAGGCTCCTTTGCAGATATTAGTACCTATGCTTCAAAAGAAAGGTAGAAATCAGTATCCTTTACCCAGAAAGCACTGGATAAGATGGCACGTTCTAACAGTCAACTCAGGTCTTTGACAGGGATCAGATCAGCACCTGTCCTTTATCTCCCTCTTCCAGGACTAACATGTAAGAGCAGAGGAGGAGGAAAGGAGCAGATCGTTCCTCTTACCCACTGGCTTGCTTGGCTTATTCTAAAGGAAGAGAAGCACTGGCCTTGTGATTGAAGTTTCAATCTAGACTGAACATTTAAATATTAGAAACTGATCAGAAAATTATGGAATCAGCCTAAAGTGTTTTTAAGTGACAGGAAAGGCAGAGTGTTGTTGAAGATAGTGATTAATAGGAGAAAAATACCTCAAAACCGATGCTTGAATCTCACTGAATTAGGAAAGTTCATAAGTATGATTAATTATAAAACAAAGGTTAATATAAAAGCCTTGAAACATATAGGAAAATAGTATGGGAATGCAAGAGGTTTCCTAGGTGGCACTAGTGGTAAAGAACCCGCCTGCCAGAGCGAGTGACTGAATATTATGTTATGGCTGCAAGTAGTAAAATATGGGATTCCCAGGTGGTTCTAGGGGTAAAGCACAAGCCTGCCGATGCAGGAGCCATGAGAGCCATGAGGTTTGATCCCTGGGTCAGGAAGATCCCCTGGAAGAGGGCATGGCAACCCACTCCAATATCCTTGCCTGGAAAATCCCATGGACAGTGGTGCCGGGTGGGCTACAGTTCACAGGGTCTCAAAGAGTCAAACACGACTGAAGTGACTTAGCATGCCTGCATGCATGGGAATACAAACAGAGAAAAGATCAATTTCCATTTGACTGATAGAAAAATAACGTCTACTATTATAAACACATAAGTACATGACCCATTGAGAAAACAAATAGCTAAATCATTCCTGTTTTTATACAAGGCATTTCACTTTGAAATTTTATAGATACTCTCCCATGTAATTTTCAGCAACCTTGTTTTTTACTCATTGAACAGATGAAGAAATAAAAACTCAGAAAGCTGAAGTAATTAAGACTTTTACAAAACTGAGATTTGTATGCTTTTGGGACAGATTTTACCCTTTGCCTCTTGTCATTGTATATTATTTCTACAAATAGTTTGGAAAGACATGATCCAAATTAAGTTTTATATGTCCTTAACCATTCAGTTATCTAATTTGTGGATATTTCTAGCATAGATAGTGAACCAAGGTAGACATTGTGTCTTATGCAAAAGATTTACTTTTTATATTATAGAGATTATATATATGATATATTGTCTCTGTTTTGAGGGCTGATTAATATTTTGTCATTTTTAACTGAATTGGAAGCTCACCATTTAAGGGTTATCCTAGAACTAACAGGCGATAGTCAGTTTAAAATGAAACCTCTTGAGGGCTCATTCTGGAGTGGTTTTAAGAGGCAAAGGACTAATCTGGAATAAGTGGTGGCACTGCTGGGTCAGCATATCAGTTAGTGGCAGACTGCTAAGCAAGCAAGCAAACTCTCTAGGGAGTTATTGCAAGTAACAAAATAAATCTGATGTGATCTACTGCAAAAGGCACCACACTGTTTACCATTTCATATATCAAGTTCTTGATTCATAGGTTGAGACTTGCCACTTAAAGCATACATTTTAAATAACTAATAAACATTTAAAGCATTAAATAGACATCAATTTCAAGGATGCTAAACTCAGAGAAGATATTTTTATTTGAAAAAGTATGTGATTCATGCAATGTGAATAATTTTCCTTACTAATAGAAGAAAGAAATGATATAGACAATTCAAAGGTCATTGAGATTTAAATTAAGATTACATTAAATTTTCTTTTAACTGACTTGTCTTCTAATGTAAATATACTTACATTAACATTAAGAATAAAAATCAACATGATTTTCTGCCTCTGTGTTTAATAACCCTGGGTGCAAGCATTTCTTTCTGGCCAAGTGTTAACAGTGAAAATAGCAACACAATCTTGTTATAGGAAATAGATGTTATTGTAAGAGGAGACTATGAACTAACTAAAATTAAAGTAGTTTTAGTATTAGTGAACTAGTAAAATAAAATAGTTTATATAGCAAGCCTATTAACTTACTCACCAAGATCAATACAAGAAAGTGCTCAATAATTTGGCGCTATTGTTATAAACTATCCAAAACCCAATCAGGTTCCTACTTTGCAAGATTCACCTGAAGGTTTTCCAACTGAGGCCCCAAGATTCAGTCATGATATCCCAGCAGATGTGGTTCAAAACCCTTACATGGGTGAGGCTCTCCCTTGTATTTCTTTGGATCACCCACTGAAGAATGTCTCCAATTTTGACAGTAAGGAGGTTCTTCATTGGATTTGAGCTCTGATTTCTTTTTAAAAGCTCCCAAATGCTAAATTTCTTTTGGGCTAGGAATGTTCTGGTTATCTGTTTAGATTTAAAAATGGTTATATCTTTGGTGGAAGAGATGACACAACTAACAATTCAACCAAGAGTGTCTTTACCTATTCTTGTCACTTTCCATGGTGAGTCTCTAAAACACACTCTATTGAAAGAAAATTGCTTTAAGTTTGATAAGCCCAACCTAGGTCTATCCTAGAGTCTCAGAATAGACAAGTTTAGAGGGATTGTCAAACAGGCTTTTTTGAAATTAACTTTGCCTTGTGTTGCACTGTTTACAAATGTTCTCCTACGGCAAACATGAGTTGCATCTTTAAAGATTCACTGTCTGCTATGCCTAAATAAAGGATTTCAATCTCTACCATTATGATATTGTTTCTTGAGATTTCATCAACTGGAAAAGACATCAGAAAAAAATTTCCATTAAGACAACTGAAGGGAATTATCAGCTGTTAACAATGAATACAATAGTAAAAGACAAGATTGTTGTTCCTCACATCTATATTCTTCTGAAGACCTCAAGCTGAAGACTTTAAGGAATCCTTGAGAAGCAGACAAACTTTGAGAGTATGAAAAAGTGTTTGCAATGACTTTCAGAGAAAGTAGACAACAGTACAAAGTAGAAAGCTTCCATCATCACACCTTCAGATAAAGATGGCAAGTGTATGAAGCAGAAAGCAAACCACAAAGCAAAATCCTAGAGTCACAGATTCACAGTCTTTTACCTCAGTCTCCATGTGTTTTGATTTTTAATTTTTCATACCTATTTTATTTTCTTTTTACTGTTTTGAAATTTGATATTATCAACAGATATTTATTTTTCACTTGGTAATTATGATACTTCAAAGTCTCTATCTTTAATAGTTTTTTTTTGCCTTTTTAGGCCCTGGTATAAGTCAAATATCAGACAATAATTAACCTGCTTGTGTTAGACTAAAACATCCGTCCAATCCAACTGTTGTGTTTATATTCACTTATAGTCAGTTCCGTCCAGCTTCCTATGATACCAATTTAAAATAATTAAAAAGTTGTCTCCCAGGTACTAAATACTAACGCATTGCAAACAATGCAATAAGAAACCAGGAATCTAAAACACCTTTAAGGAAGCACCTTTATGGGAAAGTTCTTGTTTTCACAGAATCAACATCTGAGTCCTTTCACAGGGGTCTGTTTTAGTAGCAAAATTTTCACATAAATACAACTTGGCAAAAAAGCTAAATAAGTACTGGCATATAGTCTGAGGTTGACTTTTATAATAGAAGTGATAAGAAAATCACTATGCTTAGACTCAGATCTAAGCTCCTGCTTTATGTATATCAGATGATCTCTGCATTAGAAGTGTCACTCTCTGGTTCATTGGTGATTATTGATGGATGATTGCAGAACATTTACATGCTATTCCATAACACCATTTGATTACTTCAGCTGAAACAGATCATTGAGAGACCTAAAAATATTATTATTGGATTTGGGGCACAAAAAATCTATTGATTACTATCTATAATTTAAATATGATATTTTACCTCAATAAACTAATACTTGCAATCAATATGGTGTCTGATATTATCCAGAGTCCAGTTCGGACCATTAACTTTTCCCCTTTGAAGGAAAATAGACATTTCGATACAAGAAAGATAAAAGAGGATCTCAGTCTGAGTTCAAAACTTTAACCTCGAAGGAGAACTTTTGATTACTTCCTTCATCCTCCAAACCTATTTACTTCACATTACATTAAGAGACCTGAAAGGGCTTCCCAGCTGGCTTAGAGTTAAAGAATCCACCTGCCAATGCAGGAGACATGAGGCATTTGATCCCTGTGTCAGGGAGATCCCCTGGAGAAGAAGATGACAACCCACTCCAGTATTATTGCTTGGAGGACCCCATGGACAAAGGAGCCCGGCAGGCTACAGTCTATCGGGTCACAAAAGAGTCAAACATGACTTAATGACTAAACAACAACCACAAAGACCTGAAATCGGGGTCAAAAACACCTACCTGCTTTAGCACAGGGAATAGCAGGATAACAAGACAATAAGACAGAACTTCTCATCCAAGAAATTCATAAAATTGGACAGGTGATGGTTCAAAGTAGAATTCATTTATATATAATTCTAACAACTTTTGGTGGAACATGTGTTTCCTTAGGTGAAAAATGTTGTACTGATATTCTGACAGATCTCCATTGTTCCAGGGGAAAAAATGATTTCAGAAAAGAAATAAATTAGAACAATTAGGCGAAGAGCTGACTCATTGGAAAATACCCTGATGCTAGGAAAGATCGAAGGCAGGAGGATAGGGGGATGACAGAGGATGAGATGGCTGGATGGCATCACCAAGTCAATGGACATGAGTTTAAGCAAACTCCAGTAGATGGTGAGGGACAGGGAGGCCTGGCATGCTGCAGTCAATGGAGTTGCATACAGACACAACTGAGCGACTAAACAACAACAGTTTCTATATCAGTTCTACAGAATCTTTAGTGTGGATGGGTTTTGGTCTCTTGGCTTAATTTATGCTCTTAATTCATAAGCAGACTGAAAACTCTGTTTATAGTACTTCTGTTTTTGTTTGTGTTGTATGGATCAAAGTTTTGATTTTCAGAGTTCCAAATGCTGCCATACAATGACTGTTCCAGCTCAATAAAAGATGCAACAAATGATCTCCTAACAAAAGAACAAGAATATGTGCCACTTAAAAAAAATGAAATGGTGCCATCAGATGTACACATAATCATGACATATCAAACACAAGTTTGAGTCTGTATTAATCATCATCATATCACAATGATCTATATCAGTTTCTGATTAGAAATTACCAAATGAATGTCACTGAAAACTGCAGTAAATAGATACCCTTGACACTGTGTTAAAAGATGATGAGAGCAGGATTACCTTCCTGTACCTAAATATTAAGCAATGCTGAGACAGTGGATACTTTCCAGTCCAATGTTATCACTGAGAAAAAAACAAATAAACTTTGTTTCTGAAAGATAATTCTGTGAACTATCCAGAAATTTTATTTACCAAGATTAACATATTACTTACCAAAACTTACTTCATTATATCCTCCATGCCAACCTATTCTTCTCCCTGCAGAGCTTACCTTAAAATCTCAGACAAGACTCTTAAATCCTAAAAAAATCTTACCCTGACCTCCCTGTTCTGAGACACTAGTAAGATCCTATCTAGGTCATGTTTTATCTTAATGCACTGGACTTAAGAAACTTCGCTTTGTTTCATCAATACATCTCTTTTGTTGTTGTTGTTTAGTTGCTATGTCATGTCTGACTCTTTTGTGACCCCATGGACTGTAGCCTGCAAGGCTTCTCTGTCCATGGGATTTCCCAGGCAAGAATACTGGAATGGGTTGTCATCTTCCTGACCTAAGTATCAAACCTGAGTCTCCTGCATTGACAGGCAAATGCTTTATCACCGAGCCACCAGGGAAGCCCATAGATCTCTTTGCTTATCCTTTAAGAAACTTTCTGTTAATCTTTTAGAAAATCAATCATCAACATATTAAAATTATTCTATATAATTAAGTATGAATCATATAAGAAGAAATTAATATACCAGGAAATATGTTAGCTTACGGAAAGGGATTACATAAGGCTAAGAAATCACTGAAGGTAATTCACAAAATAGATATATACAAATAGTCATAAAAAGGAAGAGAGAAATAGAACTAACATATATTTGGAAACTCCTTTTGAGAAGAGGTTTAACATTTTACATATACTGTCTCATTTAATTATCAAAACAATTCTATCAATTTTCCAAAATTCTAAGCAAGGTAATAGAATTGATGTGATAAAACATTTTGCCTAAGCCACCATGTGTATTTAGTAACAAAGATGTGATGATAAAATCAAGTCTTCTAATTACTTGTAATATAGTAATTGTATTACTATTTTGCTGCTCCGCTCTGTAATACTGAATTATTTACTTAAAAATAACCTCAAGACTATGAACAATATTAGTATTTTAAATCTGAAATGCAAAAGAAAGGACCATTTTAATAGAAAATATAATCAACTACAACAGACTCCAGGAAGAATTAGAAAACCTAAATTTATTTAGGACTATTAAAGACATTCAACCAGTAGTCTGAAACCTACTCCCATGCCACAAAAAGAAACAAACAGCACTGCTACAAAAACCCCCAAGTCTAGATGGGTTGAATAATCTAAATCTACCTAACACAAACTATTCTAGAGAAATGAAAGAAAAAAAAAAAAAGAAGTGAGAGAAAAAAGTGAATTGGTAGGGAATGTGGAAGAGAAACAAGGGAGAAGAAGGAAGAGAAAGGAAAGAGAATGTTCCCCAAGTAATATGAAGTCACTGTAACCTTTATGTCAAAGAATAAGACAAGGGCAATACGAGAGAAGAAAATTGGAATTGAATTTCATTCATAAACATAGTTGAAATATCATGAATAAAATATTAGTGAACTAAATCCAGTCAAAATAAATATTTATGTATTCATGATCAATACACACTCATTCCAAGAATGCATGGTTGGTTTAACTTTAATCAATCTATTATTGTAAATTCCCTAATAAACCTATTAAAGGAGAAAAACCATATGACTACTTCAATAGGTGCAAAAACTTTTAGATGAACTTCAAAGCTTAGATTTTTAGGTCAACAAAAATTTCTTTAACCTGAATAAAGTACCTACCCAATACCTTCAGCAACCATCATACTTTATAGTAAAATTAAACATCAGAAATAGTTTCTCTGTATTCAGAGACAAACAGAAAACACATCCATTGTCAACATTTGTATTTAACATTGTACTAGAGTACCTACTGCTAAGTTGCTTCATTTGTGTCCAACTCTGTGTGACCCCATAGATGGCAGCTCACCAGGCTCCCCCGTCTCGGGGATTCTCCAGGCAAGAACACTGGAGGGGGTTGCCATTTCCTTCTCCAATGCATGAAAGTGAAAAGTGAAAGTGAAGTCACTCAGTCCTGTCTGACTCTTAGAGACCCCATGGACTGCAGCCCACCAGGCTCCTCTGTCCATGGGATTTTCCAGGCAAGAGTACTGGAGTGGGGTACCACTAGGGCACCTAAGAAGCCCATAATAAGGAAACAAATAACTGAAAGATCCTACAAGTTCTTTGAGCTTCCCAGGTGACATAGTGGTAAAGAGTCTGCCTGCCAGTGCAGGAGATACAGAAGACATAGGTTTGATCTCTGGCTTGGGAGGATTCCCTAGAGGAGGAAATGGCAACCCGCTCTAGTATTCTTGCTTGGATAATTCCACAGACAGAGGAACCTCGTGGACTATACAGTCCCTGAGGTCACAAAGAGTCAGACATGAGTGAGTGACTGAACACAGCACAGTATTCTTTAGATAATCACAGCCTTTCTTCCTCCTACAAAAGTTGTTTTTATAGGAAGATATATACATATATGCATCACTTACGTATACATATATGTATGTCTATATGTGTGCAGGTTCGTAGGTAAAATTCCTTGAATCCATAGGGATGTTACATTTATTTAGTTAGTTAAGGAGCAGATATTCTAAAGTTTAACTAAACTTTACTCTCTCTCCTTCTGCCTCTGAAAAAAAAAAAAAATGCAAGCTTACTACCAGAAAAACTGTCATATTCCAGGAAAAAAAAGTAATCAATGGATTCATAATATAAGATAATTAAATAGAATCATATACTTGGTTGCATGGACTGAAACATGAAGCTAGTCATTTATTTTCCCCGAAGAAATGCATAACTGAACACTTTTCCTGGGTAGTACTGAATGGATGCATAGTAGATTCTTTCAAACCAGTAAGCTCAGCATGTACTCATTTATTCAATCACTCAACAAATATGTCTTAAACAAAGCCTGCCAGTTAAAATGATTAATTGATCCCACAAACTAGGGAACTTGTTTTAATCTACTTTCTAATATCTATTTTCTAATATTGCATGGTTTGTGGTTAAACACTACATTGTCTTCATTTTTACTAATTCGATAATCTTTTTGGGATTATTTCATATGTTGTCAAAATTAACTTACTTTCAATTGCAATATAATTGACATATTACACTGTGTTGTAAGTTTAAGATATATAACATATTAATTCGATACATTTATATATTGTAATAATATTGCCACCTATATTGTTAACTAACTTTTCTATGTAATCCTATCAAGTCACATAATGAATATTCAAGTCACCTAATTAACATTTATTTTTGGTGGTGAGAAAATTTAAGATCTAGTTTCTTAGAAATCTTAAAGTATGCTACATAATATTGTTGACTATATTGTGTATTGGATCTCCAGAATTTATTCATCTTTTAACTACAAACTTGTACCATACGACCAACATCTCCCCAATTTCTCCACCTTCCAGTCCCCGGTAATTACCGTTGTACTCTGCTTTTGTGGTTCACCTATATTAGATTCCACATATAAGCAATTTCATATAGCATTTGTCATTGTCTGACTCACCTCACTTTGCCACAAATGGCATGATTTCTTTCTTTCTTATTGTTGATAAATATTATATATATGATATATAAATTGTATACATATGTTTCTTTATCCACTCATTCATTGACATATTTTGGCTTCATCCATTCATTCATTGGCTTCATTCATTCATTGACATATCTTAGGCTGTTTCCATATCTTGGCTGTCATAAATAATGTTAGAATGGTTACCATCAAGAAGACTAGATATAGGTATTGGTGAGAATATTAAGAAAAGGGAACCCTTGTAGACTGGGTTAGTGGCAATGTAAGTTGATTTAACCATTATGGAAAACAGTATGGGAGTTCCTCAAAATATTAAAAATAGAACTATCATATCATAGATATACACCTCTAGGTATATAACCAAAATAAATAAAAACAGGGTACAGAAAAGCTATCTTCACTCTCATGTTTATTACAACATTATTCATAATAGTCAAGATATGACATAGTGTTTTTAAAATAAATACACATAATGTATTATGTATATTTATCTTTTATTTCTTTAAATACATTAGTTTGATAGGTAATAGATGGGTATTGTTAATTTTCATGTAAACTATTTTGTTGTTTTCCTTGAGCAAACATTGTACTTTTGCTCTGGGTTATTTGAAAAATACAAAAGTAGAAAAACTATTACATTACAATGTTGCCTGTAAAATAAGTTCCAGTAGAAAAATTCCAATTATTTTCATTACACAAGTACTTCAGTTCAGTTTAGTTCAGTAGCTCGGTCGTGTCTGACTCTTTGCAACCCAATGAATTGCCACACACCAGGCCTCCCTGTCCATCACCATCTCCCGGAGTTCACTCAAACTCACGTCCATCAAGTCGGTGATGCCATTCAGCCATCTCATCCTCTGTCGTCCCCTTCTCCTCCTGCCCCCAATCCCTCCCAGCATCATAGTCTTTTTCAATGAGTCAACTCTTCACATGAAGTGGCCAAAGTACTGGAGTTTCAGCTTTAGCATCATTCCTTCCAAAGAACACCCAGGATTGATCTCCTCTAGAATGGACTGGTTGGATCTCCTTGCAGTCCAGGGGACTGTCAAGAGTCTTCTCCAACACCACAGTTCAAAAGCATCAATTCTTCAGCACTCAGCTCTCTTCACAGTCCAACTCTTACATCCATACATGACCACAGGAAAAACCATAGCCTTGACTAGATGGACCTTTGTTGGCAAAGTAATGTATCTGCTTTTGAATATACTTTCTAGGTTGGTCACAACTTTTCTTCCAAGGAGTAAGCGTCTTTTATTTTCATGGCTGCAGTCACCATCTGCAGTGATTTTGGAGCCCAAAAAGACAAAGTCTGATACTGTTTCCACTCTTTCCCCATCTATTTGCCATGAAGTGATGGGACCAGTTTTCTAAATTTTGAGCTTTAAGTCAACTTTTTCACTCTCCTCTTTAACTTTCATCAAGAGGCTTTTTAGTTCCTCTTCACTTTCTGCCATAAGGGTGGTGTCATCTGCATATCTGAGGTTATTGATATTTCTCCTGGCAATCTTCATTCCAGCTTGTGCTTCTTTCAGGCCAGTGTTTCAGAAAAACATCTATTTCTGCTTTATTGACTATGCCAAGGCCTTTGAATGTGTGAATCACAACAAACTGTGGAAAATTCTGAAAGAGATGGGAATACCAGACCACCTGACCTGCCTCTTGAGAAATCTGCATGTAGTTCAGGAAGCAACAATTAGAACTGGACATGGAACAACAGACTGGTTCCAAATAGGAAAAGGAGTATGTCAAGGCTGTATATTGTCATCCTGCTTATTTAACTTATATGCAGAGTACATCATGAGAAATGCTGCGCTGGAAGAAGCACACAAGTATTTCAGTTTGGACAAAAAGTTAAAAAATTTACTCAACATTTTTGTCAAAAATACAGGTCTTTAATTTTTCAAGTTGTGTAAAATTTAATGCATATAATAATTCACAGCAGATTTAGTATCTCACTTAAGTTGCATGAGTATTTCTTCATTTGAAACAGCTTAAATATTATCTAGAGTTGCTCTTCAGGAGGATTTGTTCATAACAAACTAACCTACGCAGTAATTCTGTGGACAAGGTAATCATTTTGCTAAAGGCTTATCTTTCCCAGCATTGCTGACTTGGCCAGCAGCCTGTCTTGTTTTTTTCCTCTATGCAAAACCTAGATAGCATATTCAAAAGCAGAGACATTACTTTGCCGACTAAGGTCCGTCTAGTCAAGGCTATGGTTTTTCCTGTGGTCATGTATGGATGTGAGAGTTGGACTGTGAAGAAGGCTGAGAGCCGAAGTATTGATGCTTTTGAACTGCGGTGTTGAAGAAGACTCTTGAGAGTCTCTTGGACTGGAAGGAGATCCAACCAGTCCATTCTGAAGGAGATCAGCCCTGGGATTTCCTTGGAAGGAATGATGCTAAAGCTGAAACTCCTGAAACTCCAGTACTTTGGCTACCTCATGCGAAGAGTTGACTCATTGGAAAAGACTCTGATGCTGGGAGGGATTGGGGGCAGGAGGAGAAGGGGACGACCGAGGATGAGATGGCTGGATGGCATCACGGACTCGATGGACGTGAGTCTGAGTGAACTCCAAGAGATGGTGATGGACAGGGAGGCCTGGCGTGGTGCAATTCATGTGGTCACAAAGAGTCGGACACGACTGAGCGACTGAACTGAACTGAACTGAGTATTTGCAGGAACACTGTCAACTTCAGGACTCCCTCTAGTGGACCAGCAAAGTCACTTAATTTAAAAATATACAAAGTTACATTACTTGGCTGGGCTTCAGTTCAGTTTAGTTCAGTCGCTCAGTCATGTCTGACTCTTCGCGACCCTCAGTTGTGTCCGACTCTTCCCGACCCCTGGAATCGCAGCACACCAGGCCTCCCTGTCCATCACCATCTCCCAGAGTTCACTCAAACTCACATCCATCAAGTCGGTGATGCCATCCAGCCATCTCACCCTCTGTCATCCCCTTCTCCTCCTGCCCCCAATCTCTCCCAGCATCAGAGTCTTTTCCAGTGAGTCAACTCTTCACATGAAGTGGCCAAAGTACTGGAGTTTCAGCTTCAGCATCATTCCTTCCAAAGAAATCCCATTGGGAGATTGTGTTCACCTATGGCTGATTCATGTCAATGCATGGCAAAACAAATACAGTATTGTAATTTAAAATAAATAAATAAATAAATTAATTAATTAATTAAAAAAAAAGAAAGAAAGAAATCCCAGGGTGATCTCCTTTAGAATGGACTGGTTGGATCTCCTTCCAGTCCAAGGGACTCTCAAGAATCTTTTCTAACACTACAGTTCAAAAGCATCAATTCTTTGGCGCTAAGCCTTCTTCACAGTCCAGCTCTCACATGCATACATGACCACAGGAAAAACCAGAGCCTTGACTAGACGGACCTTAGTCGGCAAAGTATTGTCTCTGCTTTTGAATATACTATCTAGGTTGGGCATAACTTTTCTTCTAAGGAGTGAGCGTCTTTTAATTTCATGGCTGCAGTCACCATCTGCAGTGATTTTGGAGCCCCAAAAATAAAGTTTGACATTGTTTCCACTGTTTTCCCATCTATTTCCCATGAAGTGATGGAACCAGATGCCATCTTTGTTTTCTGAATGTTGAGCTTTAAGCCAACTTTTTCGCTTTCCTCTTTCACTTTCATCAAGAGGCTCTTTAGTTCTTCTTCACTTTCTGCCATCCTGTCCAATTCTTTGTGACCCCATGCATTGTAACCCACCAGGCTCCTCCTCCTCTATCCATGGGGATCTTCCAGGTAAAAATACTGGAATAGGTTGCCATGCCCTCCTCTAGGGGATCATCCCAAACCAAAGATTGAACCCAGGTCTCCCACACTGCAGGTGGATTCTTTATCATCTGAGCTACCTGGGAAGCCCACATTACTTGGTTCCCCCTTCCATTTATGCTATTATCTCTATTTTCTTCTTTTTGATCTTATCTTTATTATTTATTTTAGATTTCTATAATTGCTACTCTGTCTCATCAATTCATGCAACAAGTATTATTTTCATAATAGATTACATATTTAAAAGTAGTTTTAATATCATTTTCTTTCATTTAGTCTTTTAGTAAAGATTAATCATATTCACTAAGTTTAATGCAAACCCTAAAGTTATTTACTATCTTGAATGTCAGACACTTTCCACTCTACATTCTTCAATTTTACTTCTCCAGTCAGCTTTTCTTTTACATTTACTTCTATCTTCAGTTAAGTTTCTGCCTATACTGTTAGATCTATTGGACTCCTGTGCTCATCCTTACACTTAAAAAATCTGTCTTGCTTCTAGGGTTTCAGATGTCTGTGGCTGCACTGTAACAATTCCAAAGTATCCTGAGAGAGGTGGTCACAGCAATTGCAGCCATAAAGTTAAAAGAGGAAAAATGTAATTTGAATTCTATGGACATAAAGGAATAAAAATGTACAACAGATAATAGAATTCTTAGTCTGGCAGAGAGTGAGCCTTTCCTTCACCCTTCAGCCAGAAAATATAAAATGATACATAGTTTCAACTGAACCACAAATTAAGCATGTAGAGCAATGTTATTCCAGAATTTTATGATTCAGAATATAGATGAAAACTACCATAACAGCTGGACTATGTGTAAAAGCACACACTTGAAATGACTATCTCAAAGATCTTTGTAGACCACACAATGAGTAAGTAAGATACTACCCAGTTTTCAAAATCAACATAAAACTAGCTGACAATAAAGCTTGGTTGTTAACACAGGTTTTATGGCCAGACTGCTTAGGTACACTTCCTGGCTCTTCTGCATTTTACCCCTGTAACCATAGTAAGTCACTTAGAATCACTATGTATGTCAGTTTCCAGATCTGTAAAATACATATATTAGTACCACTGACCTGACAAGACTGTTACAAGAGTTAAATGTGTTATTAGATAAAAGTATTTAAAATAGTACTTGACACATTGAAGGATCTCTAAAAGGTTAACTATTATAAACATTAGTATGTCACTAAGTATAAATGAGTTAAATTCTCTTATACTGCAAAGACTCTCAAACTTCACTGTTAAACAGTCAAAATATGCTAATTTATAAGAACTGCACTCAAAAAAATGACAGGAAATGATTAAAAGTAAAGTATTAGTCAGAAATAAACCAGATAACATGAAAAAAAAACAAAAATGATTAAAATTCTTATTTTGGGGGCATGGAGTTTGCAGGATGCCAATTCCCTAACCAGGGATCAAACCCTTGTCCCCTGCAGGGGAAGTGAACAGTCCTAAACACTGGACTGCCAGAGAATTCCTCTAAAACAAGTAGCTTTAAATTGGAGAGATATGGTGATTTAACTTTGACAAAAGGTATAGTGCATAATCATAAAGCTTTATGTAATAAAAATAGGGTATTAAATATGCAGAAATGATAAAAACACAAAAATAAAATAGTGGAATAATAATAAATGATGTGACCCAATTTTAGAAAATTATTCCAAAATAAACAAGAAAAACAATAAAATTTGAATACTTAGTTCTTGTTGATTTAAAAGTTGTAAGTCAAACTTAGTAAATCTTAGAAACTTCATGCTTAAATAATTATAGAAGTTTTAATATACTATCAGATATTATACTACAAAGACAACCCTAGCAAGTTATTAGAAGAAGGAATTTTAAATGTTCTATGTGATTTCATTGCTTGAAAACTGAAAAGCAATAATACAAATAAGAGAAAAGCTCTCTATTTAGAAATTACAAAAACGCCCTACTTAACTCTTAGGTTAGAGAGAACATTAAGATAGGAACTTGAAACTACTTAATAAATATGTATTTATTCATGAAATTCATATGTGTTCACTATTCAAATCACTGAGTTTCCAGTGATAAGCAAGACAAACAGTTCTTGCTTAGCTGGCTTGGAGTTTCATTGGGGAAGGGAAACAAGCACTTACTCATTAACTCACTCACTCAATAAATAAATAAGTTATCAAATAACCAAAATGGGGAAAACCCTGGAACAAGCAAGAACGAAATATAATAATAAATTAAAAAGTAATTTGGAGTGCTACAAGTTATAAAAGAGAAAAATAAATGTAAAACAGTTTCTTGAAAAAAAACCAAACACATTAGTGAACTGGGATTTCACATATTAATCACGTAAAAATGATTCATCAAAAGTATGCAAAATTAAAAATGAATGATATATAAAATTTAAAATGTTATAAGAGAATACCAAGGGAATATTTCATGCAATGATGGGCTCGAAAAAGGACAGAAATGGTATGGACCTAATAGAAGCAGAAGATATTAAGAAGAGGCAGCAAGAATACACAGAACTGTACAAAAAGATTTTCATGACCAAGATAATCACGATTGTGTGATCACTCACCTAGAGCCAGACATCTTGGAATGTGAAGTCAAGTGGGCCTTAGAAAGCATCATTATGAACAAAGCCAATGGAAGTGATGGAATTCCAGTTGAGCTGTTTCAAATCCTGAAAGATGATGCTGTAAAAGGGCTGTACTCAATATGCCAGCCACAGGATTGGAAAAGCTCAGTTTTCATTCCAATTCCAAAGAAAGGCAATGCCAAAGAATGTTCAAACTATACTGCACAATTGCACTCATCTCACATGCTAGTAAAGTAATGCTCAAAATTCTCCAAGCCAGGCTTCAGCAATATGTGAACTGTGAACTTGGAGCTATTCAAGCTGGTTTTAGGAAAGACAGAGGAACCAGAGATCAAATTGCCAACATCTGCTGGATTATCCAAAGAGCAAGAGAGTTCCAGAAAAAGATCTATTTCTGCCTTATTGACTATGCCAAGGCCTTTGATTGTGTGGATCACAACAAACTGTGAAAAATCCTGAGAGAGATGGGAATACCAGACCACCTGACCTGCCTCTTGAGAAACCTATATGCAGGTCAGGAAGCAACAGCTGGAACTGGACATGGAACACCACACTGGTTCCAAATAGGAAAAGGAGTACATCAATGCTGTATATTGTCACCCTGCTTATTTTACTTACATGCAGAGTACATCAAGAGAAATGCTGGGCTGGAAGAAGCACAAGTTGGAATCAAGATTGCCAGGCAAAATAGCAATAACCTCAGATTAACAGATGACACCACCCTGATGGCAGAAAGTGAAGAGGAACTAAAACGCCTCTTGATGACAGTGAAAGAGGAGAGTGGAAAAAGTTGGCTTAAAGCTCAGTATTCAGAAAACTAAGATCATTGCATCTAGTCCCATCACTTCATGGCAATTAGATGGGGAAACAGTGGAAATAGTGTCAGACTTTATTTGGGGGGCTCCAAAATCACTGCAGATGGTGATTTCAGTCATGAAATTAAAAGATGCTCACTCCTTGGAAGGAAAGTTATGACCAACCTAGATACCATATTCAAAAGAAGAAACATTACTTTGCCAACAAAGGTCCATCTAGTCAAGGCTGTACTTTTTCCAGTGGTCATGTATGGATGTGAGAATTGGACTGTGAAGAAAGCTGAGCGCCAAAGAATTGATGCTTTTGAAGTGTGATGTTGGAGAAGACTCTTGAGAGTCCCTTGGACTGCAAGGAGATCCAACCAGTCCATTCTAAAGGAGATCAGCCCTGGGTGTTCTTTTGAAAGACTAATGCTAAAGCTGAAATTCCAGTACTTTGACCACCTCATGCGATGAGTTGACTCATTGGGAGGTCTGGCGTGCTGCAATTTATGGGGTCACAAAGAGTCAGACATGACTGATCGAGTTAACTGAAATGAACTGAAGTGAAGTGAATACTTGGCCCTCAATTATTCAACAAATACTTATAGACAATATACCATATACCACATTTCAGGTACTGTGCTAATTCAGTTCAGTTCAGTCACTCAATCATGTCTGACTCTCTGCGATCCTATGAACCAAGCCAGGCCTCCCTGTCCATCACCAACTCCCGGAGTCCACCCAGACCCATGTCCATTGAGTCGGTGATGCCATCCTACCATCTCATCCTCTGTTGTCCCCTTCTCCTCCTGCCCTCAATCCTTCCCAACATCAGGGTCTTTTCAAATAAGTCAGCTGTTCATCGAGGATAAAATGGTGAGCAAAACTGCCTCTTTCCTCACATAGCTCGAAGTCAAGTGTAGAGTCTACAAAAAGTATCCAGGAAAGTAAAATATAATGTGATAATTGCTTGCATGCTAAGTCACTTCAGCTGTGTCCCATTCTTTTGCAACCCCATGAACAGTAGCCTGCTAGGTTTCTCTGTCCATGGGATTCTCCAGTCAAGAATATAGGAGTAGACTGTCATGACCTCCTCCAAGTGATCTAGACCCAGTGATCAAACCCACACTTGTGATGTTTCCTGCATAGGCAGGTAAGTACTTTACTGCTAGCATGACCTGGGAAGCCCAATGTAATATGTAATGGAGGGATAACCACCTAAGAATAGCCATTCACCTCATCTTTGAAATTCAAGGTAGCATTACAGGAGAAATGCATGAGGTTCTGCCAGAGGTAAAAACTTACAAAAAGTATGTAAGGTTAGAGAGAACATATTTTATTTGATAATCTAAACAAGGTTATGACTTCTTGGTGCAGAGAGAAGAAAAATATTAAGAAAGAAAAAAGACGTTTTATTGAAAGCAGAGGTGAATCAAAAAGTCTTTGGAAGCCACAGGAAAGGTTTTGAATTTTAACCTTAGGTCAACAGGGAGCATCTGGAGTGACTTGAGTAAGAGGCAGATATGATCTGATTTAAGATTAAGATGACAACACAGGCTAGCTATAGAGTCAAAAACAGATTGTGAACACACTGAGAATGCTCATTATTGGGTTGAGGTTCTTTATCAGGCAACCAGCCAGAGTGTAGTAAGATAACAAAAGTGAAGACAGAGATTTTAGGGGAAAGAGTGGAAGTCTAAACAACATACTGTTACCTAACTTAATAGCATTTTATTAGGTTAGGTGAAACCAGTTGAGTTTGGATAACAAAGTGGCATCTTCTCTCTCCTTTCTGGTTACTGCTCTTGGTCAAAAGCTATTTCAGGGTTACAGAGAGAGGAAAGAAGGGAGACTGACAGACAGGTTCCTGGTATTCCTTGGTCCTTGGTCAAAATGATACCAAACAGACTAGAACATCATTCTATTCCAAAATTACCAAAGTTATGTCAAACTCAGAAATAATTATTATCACTACAAAACATATTGAATGTAAAATGAGGAGGGATGAGGTCCTATGGCAAAACTCTGAGGGACAGCAACAGTGAGGAAATTTGGAAAAAAAAAAAGAAATTTGAGTTAAAGAGTAGACTGAAAGGTAGTCAGAAAGCAAGGAGCAAACAAAATGAATAAGGCATAGTATCATGTAAAACAGCAGAAAAGAGGATTTCATGGAAGTTGTGGTCCCAGTGGCTATTAGTATCCTTGGCAAGAACAAGTTCAGTGAAGTGATGAAGACAGAAATCACACTGCAACAGATTAACTTGTATAACAGGGTTTTGAGAAGTGCAGGCAATCAATGGAGACAATTTCCTCAGAGGGAGTGATTTTTGAAGCATGTGACTCAGGAGGCAGAAAGAAAATTATCAAAAGAGTGACAAATTTGGCTACAGAGCTATCAAGTCTAAGTTAGAAGACAAAGGTAAAAATATTTATAATACATATTTATAAGTTTATAAGGGGAAATAACTTATAAGGGCTTCCCAGATGGTTCAGTGGTAAAGAATCCACCTGCCAATGCAAGAGACACAAGAAATGTGGGTTCCATCCCTGGGTCAAGAAGCTCAATCCCCTGGAGAAGGAAATGGCCACCCACTCCAGTATTCTCGCCTGGAAAATTCCATGGACAGAGGAACTTTGGGGGCTACAGCCCATGGGGCTACAGAGAGTCAGACATGACTGAGGACACACACATGGGGATAAATTTATAAATAGCTCATAGAAATATAAAGATAAAAGCTTAAAGGATACAAGCAGGCAACTAATAGAAAAAGAAATAGCCAGTGAATATTTGAGAAGGTACTAATATCATTACTGAAAAAAAGCAATGATGTACAATACAAACTTTTAGATTATATAGAATTAATCATATATGGTAAAGGTGACAAGTGTAGGTAAATGAAACTATGGATGGGTTGGTAACTGCTACACACATTTTTTGTAAGGCAATTTAGCACTATAAAATCCCATGACATATCAACAGCAATCCTGTAAATCTACTCTACAGAAATAGGTGTCAATTTCACTATAGTCTGGAATAGCACAATACTGAACAATCCTCTTTAGCAAAGGTACAACCCTTTTAAGAAGGTTTGCTGTAAACAGGAGGAAAGAAATGAATGGTAGAGAGAAGAAGCAAGAGATAAAGTAGGAGAGGGCAAGTTGTTTATTTTTAATGGGAGACAGATGTGGAAGATTAAATGAGAAAGAAAAGGAACAAGTAAAAATAGATATGTTAAAATACAGAGATAGTGGATAATGGATAGATGGTAGTAGAAGACACTGTAGTCCCAAGCAAGAGAAGTGGATAAGAACCACGAAACAGCAGGAAGAAAAGAGGACAGGGACTCACACCAGTGTGATTACAGATTTGATGACAAGAGATTGAAAAATTCACATAGGACAGTGTTTATATTCTTTTCAATTTAAGAAGAAAAGTTTAGTTGTTGCAAGTTGTAGATGTTTTCCAATTAGATTTTGGGGATGTGAAAAAGATAGGAAGTAGGCATGTGTACAATGAGAACCAGAAATTAGTAAAATACATAAACTCTGATGCCATAAACTTCTGGGGTTCTTTATTTTGTCAATAATTAATAAAGGCAGAAAGAGAACTTGTCAATGAGTAAGAAGCAAAAAAAAGAAAGGAATAGAGGATATACTGGAGACATAGTGGTTAAAGTTACATTAAGAAGTGAAAACTACACAAAAATGGGAATAAAACAGAATCAATAGAAAGTGTAAAGTGTTATGGAATGTGGTCTCAGAGTGTTTGAAGAATAGGCGATAGGCTGAATGCCTGAGTGTGGAGAAGCACAGGTTGCAGAGAGTGAGATGCTTAAGGTTATAAAGAATTGGTATTTCCAGTTAGAGACACAGATGTATAGAACAGTCTTTTGGACTCTGTGGGAGAGGGAGAGGGTGGGATGATTTGGGGGAATGGCATTGAAACATGTATAATATCATATAAGAAATGAATCGCCAGTCCAGGTTCAATGCAGGATACAGGATGCTTGGGGCTGGTGCACTAGGATGACCCAGAGGGATGGTACAGGGAGGGAGGTGGGAGGGGGTTCAGGATGGGGAACATGTGTATACCCGTGGTGGATCATGTTGATGTATGGCAAAACCAATACAATATTATAAAGTAATTAGCCTCCAATTAAAATAAATTAATTTTTTTAAAAGCTCAACATTCAGAAAACTAAACAAACAAACAAACCAGGTACGAATAACATGTTCCTCAAAGAAAATACTATACTGAATAAATCAAACTGTCAACCAATCTTAATTTACAGTTTTATTTGCAGTTTAAACAAAATCCCTAGGCAACTGAAAATATTGTCAAAGTGGTTCTAATAATGCTTTTTAAGAAGAGCCAATAGATTTTTAATAGGTTTTATATTTTTAAGAAGTCTTGGGTTTACAGCAAAACTAAATGGAAAGTACAGTTTCCACATACTCTCTGGCCCCTGCTAACCCACGGACCCTCCACCCATCTACATACGCACCAGGATAGTACATTGGTCACAACTGATAAGTCATTATATGGTTCACTCTTGTTATTGCACAGCTTTTTGACACATATATAAATTACATTCAGTTCAGTTCAGTTTAGTTCAGTTGCTCAGTCATGTCCAGCTCTTTGTGACTCCATGGACTGCAACATGCCAGGACTCCCTTTCCATCACCAACTCCTGGAGTTTACTCAAACTCATGTCAGTTGAGTCGGTGATGCCATCCAACCACCTCATTTTCTGTCATCCCCTTCTCTTCCCGCCTTCAGTCTTTCCCAGCATCAAGGTCTTTTCAAATGAGTCAGCTCTTCACATCAGCTGGCCAAAGTATTGCAGCTTCAGCTTAAGTTGACACTTCATTCATTTCTTTTTTTTAAATTATTATTTTTTCTCAATTTTTTTAAATATTTCTCTCCTTCTTCTTCTTATTTATTTATTTATTTATTTTTAAAATTACAATACTGTATTTGTTTTGCCATACATTGACACGAATCAGCCATAGGTGAACACAATCTCTCAATGCCGAATATTCATTTCTAATGAATATTCAGGACTGATTTCCTTTAGGATTGACTGGTTGGATCTCCTTGTAGTCCAAGGTACTCTCAAGAGTCTTCTCCAATACCACAGTTCAAAAGCATCAATTCTCTCCGCTCAGCTTTCTTTATAGTCCAACTCTCACGTCCATATGTGACTACTGGAAAAACCACAGCTTTGACTAGATGAGCCTTTGCTGGCAAAGTAATGTTCCTGCTTTTTAATATGCTGTCTAGGTTGGTCATAGCTTTTCTACCAAGGGGCAAGCATCTTTTAGTTTCATGGCTGCAGTCACTATCTGCCGTGATTTTAGAGCTCCTCAAATAAAGTCTGTCTCTGTTTCCATTGTTTCCCCACCTATTTGCCATGACATGATGGAACCAGATGCCATGATCTAAGTTTTCTGAATGTTGAGTTTTAAGTCAACTTTTCCACTCTCCTCTTTCATTTTCATCAAGAGGCTCTTTAGTTCTTCTTCACTTTCTGCCATAAGGGTGGTGTCATCTGCATATCTGAGGTTATTGATATTTCTCTCGGCAATCTTTATTCCAGTTTGTGCTTCATCCAGCCCAGCATTTCTCATGATGTACTCTGCACATAAGTTAAATAAGCAGGGTGACAATATACAGACTAAACATACTCCTTTCCCTTTTTGGAACCAGTATGTCCAGTTCTAACTGTTGCTTCCTGACCTGCATACAGATTTCTCAAGAGGCAGGTCAGGTGGTCTGGTATCCCCATCTTTTGAAGAATTTTCCAGAGTTTATTGTGACCCACACAGTCAAAGGCTTTGGCACAGTCAATAAAGCAGAAGTAGATGTTTTTCTAGAACTCTCTTGCTTTATCAATGATCCAGCAGGTATTGGCAATTTGATCTCTGGTTCCTCTGCCTTTTCTAAATCCAGCTTGAATATCTGGAAGTTCATGGTTCATGTACTGTTGAAGCCTGGCTTGGAGAATTTTGAGCATTACTTTACCATCATTTGAGATGAGTGCAACTGTGCGGTAGTTTGAGCATTCTTTGGCATATTATTGTATAAATAACAGAAATATAAAATACATGTATGTATCTACCATTATATTATCATGCAGAATAGTTTCCCTGCTCTAAAAAGCCTCTGTGCTCTGCTTCATATCCTTTCCTGAATCCCCTATAGCCCAGCAACCAATCATCTTTTTTACTGTCTCAACAACTTTGCCTTTTCCAGAACATCATATAGTTGGACTTATATGATATGTAGCATTTTCAGATTGATTTCTTTAACTTAGTAATATGCTTTTCCATTTCCTTCATGCCATTAATGGTTTGGATAACTTCCCTGGTGGCTCAGATGGTAAAGTGTCTGTCTACAATGCGGGAGACCTGGGTTCGATCCCTGGGTTGGGAAGATCCCCTGGAGAAGGAAATGGCAGTCCACTCCAGGACTATTGCCTGGAAAATCCCATGGACAGAGGAGCCTGGTAGGCTACAGCCCCTGGGGTCGCACAGAGTTGGACACTACTGAGCGACTTCACTCACTCACTGAATAATATTCCTTGTCTGAATAAACCAGTTTATTCATCCATCCACCTACTTGAGGACCTTCTGGCTGCTTCCAAGTTATGGTACTTGTAAATAAAGCCACCGTAAAGATCCATATTCAAGTTTTTGTGTGAATGTAGGTTTTTAAGTTCTCTTGGTTTATACCAAGGAATATGATTCCTGGAAAGCAAGTTTATTTTTGTAAGAAACTGCTATCTGTGTGCATGCTCCATTTCTTCAGTTGTGTCCGGTTCCTTGTGACCCCATGGACTATAGCCCATCAGCCCATGGCATTTTCCAGGCAAGAATACTGGAGTGCAGTGCCATTTTCTACTCCAGGGGATCTTCCCAAGCCAGGGATTAAGCCTATGTCTCTTGTGTCTCCTACACTGGCAAGCAGATTCTTTACCACAGCGCCATCTGGGAAGTCCTGCTACACTGTCATCCAAAGTGATTATGCCATTTTGCATTACCACCCGGAATGATAGTTCCTGTTGTTCCAAAACTTTACCAGCGTTTGATGTTAGTGTCTGGGATTTCTGCCATTTCAATAGATGTGCAGTGATAATTCTTGATGTTTTAATTTTCAGTTTCTTAATGACATACGATGTTGAATATCTTCTCATATATTTATTTGTTACCTTTATATCTTATTTGGTAAAGTGTATTTTCAGAACTTTTGCCCACTTGTTTAACTTTTGCTCACTTATAATTCATTTTCTTATTGTTGGGTTTTCAGGGTTCTTTGCATGTATTGGATAACAGTCTTATCAGATATGTTTTTGGCAAATATTTTCTTCCATTCTATGGTTTGTTGTCTCATCTTCTTCACAGTGTCTTTTGTATAGCAGAATTTTTAAACTTTAATGAAGTTGAATTATCAATTATTTCTTTCATGGATCACATCTTTAGTGGTGTGCCAAAAAAAAATTACCCTTAAGGTCATCCAGATTCTATCCTATATCTTCTAGGAGTTTCTTAGCTTTGCAGTTTACATTGAGATAGTTGATCCACTTTAAGTTAATTGTTGTGAATGTGTAACATCTCTGTCTAAATTATATTTTTGCATGTAGATGTACAGTTATTCCAGAACAGAAGAAGATTCTCTTTTCTCCATTGCTGTTTTATTTCTTTGTCAAAGATCAGGTAATTGTATTTGAATGGGTTCATTTCTGGTCTCTCTATTATGTTACATTGACCTATTTGTCTATTCTTTCACCAGTTTCACATTTTCTTGATTACTGGAGCTTTATAGTAAGCTTTAAGTTGGGCAGTACCAACTTTAATCTGTTACTCTAAAATCTATAGCTCTTTCACTTTGAATGGATAGTTTACCAATATACAATTTTGCAATATCAAGTATGGATCATTTGGACAACACCAGAGCACTGAGTTTGAAGAAGCCAATGGCACCCCCACTCTAGTACTCTTGCCTGGAAAATCCCATGGATGGATGAGCCTGGTAGGCTGCAGTCCATGGGATCGCTAAGAGTCAGACGCGACTGAGTGACATCCCTTTCACTTTTCACTTTCGTGCATTAGAGAAGGAAATGGCAACCCACTCCAGTGTTCTTGCCTGGAGAGTCCCAGGGATGAGGGTATCCGGTGGGCTTCTGTCTATGAGGTGGCATAGAGTCGGACACGACTGAAGCAACTTAGCAGCAGCAGCGGCAGAGCACTGATTTATACATATCTTCCAAATGCTGACACATGCCATTATTCAGTGATAGTATACCACCAACCTTATCAGAAAAGCCTTCAAGCTCACAGCGGCACAAGCAAGTTTTCCAAAATGCTAATTTTCACTTGAAACCTTTAACTTTAACATTTGCCCTACAATTATTGTCCTTGAAATAATTGGCTCACTTTATTAACTTTTGAGGAAATTTTTGCCAAATAACCAATCTGAATAGTCTGTTCTTTCAAGAAGAAATAGTATTCAAAAAAAAGACATGTTCAGTTTGAAACTCAAAAAGTAGAACAAAGATTTTTCCATGTAACAACCATTTTATTTTTGTTTGCAGCAGAAATGCTTTATGCATAATTCCCATTTCTTCATGAAGAATCAAAAAAATTTGCACTCAGAAGTTAGGATTTGGGCTTCCCTGGTGCTCCAATGGTTAAGAATAAGCCTACCAACGCAGAGGACACAGGTTCCATCCCTGGTCTGGGAAGATCCCACATGCTGTTGGGCAACTAAGTCCATGTGCCACAACTACTGAACCCGTACCTGGAGCCCATGCTCCGCAGCAAGGGAAGCCGCCACAACGAGGAGTGTGCACACCTCAGTGAATAGCAGCCCCTGGTCACCACAACCTGAGAAGAGCCTGCAGGCAGCAATGAAGACCCAGAACAGCCAAAACTAAAATAAATACAGGAATATTTTTTAAAGTATTATTTATTAAAATAATTAATTTTACTTCATCAAGGACATTCTTAATAGAAACTGATGATATTTTGATTGCAGGTGAGTGGCAGTGAAGAAGAGAGTACTATTTCAGTTTGATGACACTGCTTGGATTCATATGAAAGCATAAGTAGTTTTACTCAGCATTCTTTTTCTTTACCATCAGTGCCAAACACATTGAAAAAGACATGTACTTTTCATTAGCTACTAAGAAAATATTTGACCTTACTGGCCACCCAACCCAAAGGTCCATGGACCACATTTTAAGAATTGCTGAAGTAGAAGTGAAAATGAAAGTCACTCAGTTGTGTCTGACTCCTTGCAAGCCCATGGACTATACAGTCCATGGAATTTTCCAGGCCAGAATACTGGAATGGGTAGCCATTTCCTTCTCCAGGAGATCTTCCCAATCCAGAGATTGAACCCAGGTATCCTGAATTGCAGGTGGATTCTTTACCAGATAAGTCACCAGGAAGCCCTTGTAGTAACAGAAAAACTGGTAGCTACAGCTGGTCACAGATAAACTGTGAATTAGAAGTAGTCACAGATAAACAGGACAGGAGTCAGTCTCTGCAGCACTAGAGCAGAGCCTGCACACATGTCAAGCCCTCCGCCAGAGAGTTACATTGGGCTGTGACGTGAGTCATGCATGAGTAATGCATTGCTCAAGCTACTTGATGTTGAGGTTGTTTGTTTCAGCAAAAATATCTCAACTTAGAAAGTGATATTTTGAACTTCAGTGTTACCATGACAAAAACTCAAATATGGACATTATGTGAATGCAAGATGTGTGGGCTATAGATGGCAAGGAGACAGAAGCTATAAGGCTGGAAAGTCCTATTCTGCCTTTTAAAACATTTGGTAGAACTATCTCTAGCGAAATCTTGGAAGAGGCACCTGTTCACAGAACCCACGGCTCTAGAGGAAAGAATGAACATGATCATATGTATTGGATGCTACTGTTGTTTTCAGCAGAATATTAGTGAGACAGAGATGAACTTAAACAAGAATTAATAGATTTGTTAGCAGAGATTATAGAAAAGAGAGAGCCCATAAATTTGAGGCCTTGAAGGAATGCTAGAGACGACAACTTCTAGGCTCTGAGCGATAGGAAATAAGATCCTTAAAATTTGCCTCTCAGAGTCAATTATTGACTAAGTCTTAGCCATTATAGCAAAGGTCAGATTCAGGATACAGCCTCCTCGGACACATTTGATGGTCTAGTGTGTAGATATCATTAAGTAGAATCAGATTGGCATGCACAGGAAAGAACTTAGGGTATAGTAACTAACATAGAGTTGACTTAAATAGATCAAAAGCTTAGTAAGTTTTCAAGAAAATTTTATCCAAAAAATTTTAGGCCAAAAAAATCAGGAATCTGAAATTACTTGATATTCAAAATTACTCTGGCCCCAATATCTGCATGCGTCAAAAGTAAGTTGTGAATATTGGGCCTCCACTAAGATAGACATACCCCCCCACCCCGCCCCAAATTCTCACATCAGATTGGCTGATGGAGGCTATTAGAAAAGGAAGAACTTCCTAGACAGAGCCTAGAACCAGGGAACTTAAAAAAAAATGGACAAATGTGTTCTTATTAGGACTGGAGTCTAATTAAGGAACATCCCTCCTACCTCCATCACAGCAGGAATCTTCACATCCTGCCTCGTCATCCTCGTCATAAATGTTACAGACCAGTGTCTTCCTCTACCTAAAAACAAGTTTCAATTATGCTTTTTTTATTATGCTCCATATTGAATATTACTGCTATGTGTGGGGTTGTGAATTTTTCTTTTCGTTTTTAGGATGCTGGTCCACAAAGAACCACATTCAGATCTCATGAAGAGGACTGCCTATCACCCAAGTACCGTCCCTCCACTTTGACCTGGATCCAGGGACTACATGGAACTTAGGGTTGTCTTTCTGGAGGAGAAATGAATCTGTCCTATGCATGGGAACAAGTATGAAACAAGTATGTGATGTTCTGAAGAGTAGACTGTAAATGACAAGGCAGGTACTCACCAGTTTCCATGTTCTCCCCTTCTTTCTGAGCAAAGAATATATTTTCCACACCTCTTTGGCATGGGCTTGTGACTTATTTTTGGACAATGGAATGTGAGTGGAAGTGATGTGAGCCAATTTCTGAGTATATAAATACCCCATGTTCCATTTTCTTCCTTCAGCTTCTGGCTGCTGATGAAAATTCCAAAGATTTAAAGAACTAAATTGTTCTCTGAAGCCTTGATCTCTGGACAACTGCTTATGCAGAGTGTACTGTGTTGACTTGCACTAGACTTTGAGCAAAAATGTGAAGTAAGCCTTTTATTATAATGTTAGGGGTGTTTGCTTGTTTTGTTTTATACCAGTCATCTACCTTGATCATAATGCTTAAGACATTGAGTCCTACAGAAAAAAAATAATTTCCTCCACTTGTAGACCCACAAGCAGTCTGAGTATTTCTGAGTTTTGACTCAGCTCACAAAGATTTTTACTCCACACTCTCCCTTGCTGCTAATGTGTTCTTATACATAACATTCCCAAGATAACTGTGACCTTTTTATTTTAAAGTGGAGATTCCATACTATTAATTGGGAATCTACCGTGTGCCAGGCATTGTAACAGGTGACGGTGAGATAATGATCAGCTAATCGGGCATGATCCCTCACCTTATATTAATAATAGGCTTGTTTCTGTTAACTCATTTGCATTTGACTTATATCCTCTTGATTTATGTTAGATGCCATCCTAGACGTGCCTAAAGTTGAATTCTAATCTCTAGCTGCTGCCACCCATATTCCAAGGTAATTGGGACACCCATTCAAGTATCACAGCTGTGAGTAAGATGTATGAAAAAGAGAAGGGCAATGAAACTGGCCACCAGACAAACGCTGGTTTTGTTACTGATTAAAAATTTAATGTCTTTGTCATGTAACTTGGGACAAATAGATGTAGGATTAAAAATGCAAATGCGATATGGAAATTAAATTCTTCTTAAAGAACAATGAATGACTTTCAAGTTCTTCTGACAGAATATCTCTAAGAACATGTTTCTCTCACTTGCCTGCAGTATAGTCTAAACCTGGAAGTTTCCCTGGGTTGGAGAAGTACTTTATTACAGACAATTAGTCAATTAAACTTATTGTTCCTACTGTGGCCTATGCCTTGCCATTATGAATGTGTCCTTTCCACTTTGAAATACAGCCTATTTAGTTTCTCTGGAAACTTGGTAAAGCTAACACTTTTGACAATATATCTTTAAGGCAGAATCCAAACTAACCTTAGTCATTCATTAGCAAGTACTTCAAGTGAAATTTATTTTTCAATTAGGCTTTCTAGGATTCAGATTATTATTTTCCCTCATCATAAAGTCCACAAATGTATCAAATCATTGAGGCTTTAGAAAAGACTTTTCCATTAAGTTTTCCGTGTTACAATAATGATAAATTTAAATAAAATATTGCTGAATTAACTGAGGAAGAAAACAACTGAGACTTGAAGGCTTCAATTATTTTTTTTAACTAAACATTTGATTATGAGAGTTTGGATGTATATATAACATGGTTCTACTAAATACCTTTATTTTAACAGAATTATCGATCTATTAATATTTTAGAATGTAAGTACAGAAAGTACTTACACTTTGTTACAAAGACATGCTTTTTTTTACAGTAACCAAAAGAATATGGATTTTACTAATAAATATTCACTTTCTAGTTATTTAAAACTAACATTAAATTCTATTTGCATAAAAATTATTCATTACAAAATGAAGCCTGAGGTTTTAAAAACTATATTCAATGTTTCTTGTAATCTTCTTAAAGAGGCTGATATTAAGAATCATATTTTTTTGTATACCTTGCAGTTCTAGCACAGCACTGATATAAAAAATGTACTTGAGAAATAGTTATGATTGTCCTTTGACAATCATTTAAATTTTGCTTTATCTTTTACAGTAAATTAATACTTTCATTAATGGTAATCTTGGTAATATTAATATATACTTGGTGATTAAGTCCCATCCTCTAACCACCCCATCCTCCCCACCCCATGAAGGGAGCTAAAAATTCTTGTTTTCTTGTTACCAAGTCCAAACTCCCTCTGCTGGCTGCATGACAGGCCAATAAACCCAAGAGACTAGGTGTTGAGGCAAAGAATATGACTTTATTCAGAAAGCTGGCTGATCAAGAAGATAGCAGACTAATGTCTCAAAATAGCCATTTTAAGGGGTCTGGATGACAGGTTCTTTTATAGAGCAGAGAGGAGGAGGAGGAGGTGAGGAAGTAAAGTAAAAGGCCCTTAACTTTGCAAATATCTCTCCTGGAATGAGGGGGGGTAGTAGGGGGAGGGATGTGTTAATTTCTTCCTGAACAAAGGTATTTTGATTTAACATTCAGGCAGAGGGGCAGGGTTCCCAAGAAAGACCATTATGTATGGACAGTATCCTTTTAGGGAACAAAAACAATGGGAAGCCAAGGTTAAAGGAAAAGAAATAGATAAATAGAACCAACATGGAGTCATAATTGGCTTTTCCTTATAACATTCTTTGTGTTGAGGGTGGTAGGGGCAGAATAGGTATGTTAGTAAGTGATTGCTTCCTGATCATTGGGGATTTTCTCAATTCAGAGAAATAATGATTTTGCTAGAATAATAATTTTCATCAAGCTGATAGTAACATGAAACTGCAATTGATCTTTTGCACCCCCTCAAATATCTTACTTCATTAGCATATGTATATGCATATACATACAACTACATGTATATTTATAGCCTCTTATCTTGTCTCAAGAATGTGTTTATTTAAAATCAATCCACTTATAGAGGTTTAAATAAAGGTTTATTTTCTTCACATTATTAGAAAGCTGAAAGCAGGAAGCTGTTGGCACTGATTTAATAGCTCAACAAATCATCTCCTTGTTCTTTATATTACTTAGACATTTTTCTCAAGACAGATACTGCATATTTCTTTCAACTTGATAAGCCTTTGCTTCTTTCACTAGAAAAGCAAAATCATTTCAAGAAGACCCCGGTAGTCTGTGAATACTTCACTGATCAGAACTATTGTTATAAGACCAAGCCTGGCTGCAAGGGAGGCTAGAGAAATGAGGAATTTTTTTTTAATTTCTATATATGCAAGAGAGAAGGAAATTAAGAGTGTTTGGTAGAAAAATATTTATAAGTTCTTTATAAAAGGGATTACATAGTTGATAAAGTCCAACAAATAATTTTAAAGTAGAAAGAGTAATTATATGCATATTCCAGCATGCTTATATTTAATCTGAGTGTCTTATGCCACATATTTGGCCAAAAGGAAAGAAGAAAACACTATGCCAGGCTTTTAAAAAGACATAAATACAGTATACCTATGCTAGCTTTTATCTTATGCAGTGGAATACACTGTGGAAGTATCTGTATGTTATAATGATAAACATTTTATAAAACCTATGTCCTGCTTCCAAATTTGTGGCAAATTGTTTCTAGTCATTCCAGTAATTAGAGTTGCCTGATGTTATTACAAATTCCATTCATTGCCACATTAAGAAGATTAGTTGCATTTTACAAATGAGATAGATCACACAAGTTGTTAAATTTCTGTATCCCTCAAGTCACACCGAAGTTAATAGGAGAGCCAAGATAAGTAATCAGTGCCAAGAAAGGGAACATGAATGAGACAATGAAAGTTGCCTAAGGGTGATTTAAATTGCTCCTATTCCTTTCTGCACAAAAGATCACAGCCCAAATTGGTGTTTATTCGGTGATTTTAACATGCCACAGAGGCCAGGACAAACAGAGCTTTATCTTCCTACAATGCTGTTAGGTAAAAATGAACACCTTCCCTAGCTGATTTGCTTTCAGTTTTAGTGGTACACAGTTACACAGTGAGTGATAAAGAGTATTACACAGTTATCAAATACTCCAGGGTTATATTGCAATTGTATTTAATATTACTTGAAATATGTGGCCAATGGGATTGGGTATGGAAATTGTCACAATGAACAGTTTATTATTATGCTCTTAAGTGTTTGTCTTAATGATAAAGTTAGCTGAGAAGAAAAGCTGTGTCTGTCACATTCATTTTTTGTTGGTGTTATTCCCATGTGCCACTTCAAGCATAAACATGATTAACAAATGCTCTTGATACTGTAAGTAAATTAATAATTTTTCCAATGGAGAGTTTGTGTCTCTCTCTATATATATACATATATGATATATCTATGAATATTTTCTAATATGAACAAAGTGAACCAGTTTGTCAAGAACAGAGATACTAAATGTAGAGTTAGGTGAATGGTTTCTAATTGCTGAAATTCTATGAATGATAATATTGAGTTCTCACAATTATATGCTCAATAAATATTTTTATATTTTTCTCATGAGTCATTACTCTTTTCTAGGCTATTAATGAAAATCCATAATTGCTTTTCATTATCTCTTCTTCTTAGATATATATTTTTCCCTGCCATTTATCTTGTGAGTATATTTAATAACACTAGGAAGACATATCAATAACTTTAGATATGCAGATGACACCACCCTTATGGCAGAAAGCAAAGAGGAATTAAAGAGCCTCTTGATGAAGGTGAAAGAAGAAAGTGAAAAAGCTGGCTTGAAACAACAATCAGAAAACAAAGATCACGGCATCCAATCCCATCACTTCATGGCAAATAGATGCAGAATCAATGGAAACAATGACAGAGTTTATTTTCTTGGGTTCCAAAATCACTGTGGATGGTGACTGTAGCCATGAAATTAAAAGAGGCTTGCTCCTTAGAAGAAAAGTAATGACAAATCTAGACAGCATATTATTTTGCTTATAAAAGTCCACATTGTCAAAGCTATGGTTTTTCCACTAGTCATGTCCAGATGTGAGAGCTAGACAATGAAAAAGGCTGAGCACTGAAGAACTGATGGTGCTGTAGTGCTGGAGAAGACTCTTGAGAGTCCCTTGGACAGCAAGGTGATCAAAGCAGTCAATCCTAAAGGAAATCAACTCTGAATATTCACTGGAAGGACTGATGCTGAAGCTCCAATACTTTGGTCATCCAATGTGAAGAACTGACTCATCGGAAAAGACCCTGATGCTGGGAAAGATTGAAGGCAGGCGGAGAAGGAGACGACAGAGATGAGATGCTTGGATGGCATCACCGACTCAACAGATATGAGTTTAAGCAAGCTCTGGGAGTTGGTGATGGATAGGGATGCCTAGTGCGCTGCAGTCAACGTAGTCGCAAAGAATCAGACATGACTGAACAACAGCAACAATAGGAAGACATTCTTCTAGAGTAATTCCTCTAGATGGGGAATTCCTCAAATAAATGGGGTTTCATGAATTTATCATCTCAGAAGTTATCAAAATGCTTACATTTGCCAAATCTAGAAGCATTACTTTGCTCAACATTTGTAAATGTACATCCACTTAAGCAGCAAATATTTCAAATCAAATGGACTACAGTACACTAGTCAGTGTGCCTGAGGCTAAGAATACAACAGTGAACAATTCATACTCCCTGATCATACTCATTGTACACACAAGCAAAAAAGGCAGCAAATATCATACACTGTGGTCCACATCAACAGGGATGCACTGAGTGTTCACACATGGAGGTCCCAGCCTGTAAGATGATGCTTGGGGTGAAAACTGCAGGCTGAGTGAAAGTTCACTGAGTGAAGGTGCTAAGGGAAGGTAGAAGGTTTTAGGAAGAAGAAGTAGCAAGAACAGGCCAAGAAGTGAGGAAAAAGAGTCCAAATTAGAGAACCAGAAGTTATTTAACATACCTACAGCTTAGAGTATGAAGAATGAAAAAAAAAAGCACTTGCTTTAGCGCTTAATTGTTATGTGATCTTGGGCAAGTTACCTGACTTGGGTGAGTTATTTAAACCCCTGAACCTCAGTGTCCTCATATTTACAGTAGAGATAATAATGCTTTCAATTAAAAGTTGTAAAAATGACTATATGTGTATATATACAATTTACAAAATAAAGTTCAAAACATTGAGAAATTTTAGGTAAATTACATCATCTAGTATTAAATGCACAAACTAATGTAAAGAATCAGTTCCTCACACCAAGACTTTAAAATCCCCGATATGGTCCTTCACCATTATGGATGTTCTCTCAAGTCAAAGGAAAGCTTCCATGTCAGTGACAAGAGTTTTAGAATAAACCTAATTTTTCTCATTAAGAGTATTTCCTAAAATAATTCAAACCAAGCTATGACTACTTACTATTAATTAAATCCTATATAGCAGGATGCCCCAAAACTTAATTCTTAAATTTCTCACAGATTTAATTTACAGGTACTGAGATGTTTGTCAGGTATTAGAATACTAATGCCAACAAAACAGTAAAAAATAAAATTATCATTGATTAGAAAAAGTAGGACTGATGACTTTATTTTTTTAAATCTTAGATCATTTTAACTTAGTCACTTAAACTTTTAAATTCTTAAAAAACCTATAGTATGCTACTTTATGTCAGAAAACTCTGGTTTGGCATATTATTTTGATTGTAGTTTATTGAAATATATACATTTATTTTTAATGCAATACATGGCAATATTAGACCATAACAGGAAGTATTCAAAGACGTAATTAAAATGTCAATGGCACACAAAAGCAAAGAAAATAAATCAAAACTCAATATTCATTATTTGAAGATCCTGAATTTATGAAGCTGCCTTTTCAAAAACATTATCTGTAAACTGCAACCTAATATTTACAGCATGTTTCTGGTCATGTGTGGCCATGTGCATACACAGAGCAGCAAAAGTTGAATTGCTCCATGTGCACAGTTCCAGCCGAGGATTGAAGGCATATTGTTTTGCCTTCTTTCATCATTCATACCTCAAACAAGTGTCCTCTTTGTAGTCTTCAGCACCATGTATTTGCATTTACTGTTGATGGTTTTGCTCTTAAAGTGTTCCCAGAACATGGTATTGAGGTTCTATCTAGTGTTCCTAAGCACAAGAAGGCTATTATACACCTTATGGAAGAAACATCTTGATAAGCTTTGTTCAGGCATGAGTTATAGTGCTACTTGGCCATTAGCTCATTGTTAATGAATCAACAATAAATGTTACATAAGGTGTCTTCAAATAGAAGACACATAAAGCAAGGTTATGTATTCTTTGGTTAACAAAAGCCTTATGACTAGAGGCTTGCATGAGTCTAACCCTGTATCTCTCCTAGGAGCCATGATTTGCTATTTCAGTATTAGCAGCAAATTTATAAGAACACAGTTACTACAGATAACCAGTCAATTTCCTGACATACTTTACCTCATAAAAATTTTTAAATGCTACAAATCTAAAATAACGTCAGTATGGTGAAAGTTAAATGACAACCTAGGAAAAAAACATGCAGCACTTGACAGCAAAGGGCTAGTATCAATAATATATGAGAAAATAAACACAAAATGTTGTGAAAATAAAATTTATCAAGAGTCAATTGTCTTTAATTCCACTTTTGTTAAAACTGCAGTTAAAATGGTCACAAATTTAAAAAGTGCTAATGAAGAATGTGAGGTAAAAAAGAAGCTGTTGACATGAGAGTTTTGACACTTAGTACTTAAAAGTACTTGTTTGGAAGAAAATTACCATCTTTGGAAAAAAATTAAGCCATGTACATTTGTCAAAATACTTTAACCAAACTGATACCTCAGTTCAGCTCAGTTCAGTTCAGTTGCTCAGTCATGTCCGACTCTTTGCGACCACATGAATCGCAGCATGCCAGGCCTCCCTGTCCATCACCAACTCCCAGAATTCACCCAAATCCACATCAATCGAGTTGATGATGCCATCCAGCCATCTCATCCTCTGCCATCCCCTTCTCCTCCTGCCCCTAATCACTCCCAGCATCAGAGTCTTTTCCAGTGAGTCAACTCTTCGCATGAGGTGGCCAAAGTACTGGAATTTCAGCTTCAGCATCATTCCTTCCAAAGAACACCCAGGACTGATCTCCTTCAGAATGGACTGATTGGATCTCCTTGCAATCCAAGGGACTCTCAAGAGTCTTCTTCAACACCACACTTCAAAAGCATCAATTCTTTGGCACTCAGCCTTCTTCACAGTCCAACTCTCACATCCATACATGACCACAGGAAAAACCATAGCCTTGACTAGACAGACCTTTGTTGGCAAAGTAACGTCTCTGCTTTTGAATATGCTATCTAGGTTGGTCATAACTTTCGTTCCAAGATATAAGCATCTTTTAATTTCATGGCTGCAGTCACAATCTGCAGTGATTTTGGAGCCCCCAAAATAAAGTCTGACACTGTTTCCACTGCTTCCCCATTTATTTCCCATGAAGTGATGGGACTGGATGCCATGATCTTCGTTTTCTGAATTTTGAGCTTTAAGTCAACTTTTTCACTCTCTTCTTTCACTTTCATCAAGAGGCTTTTTAGCTCCTCTTCACTTTCTGTCATAAGGGTGGTGTCATCTGCATATCTGAGGTGATTGATATTTCTCCCAGCAATCTTGATTCCAGCTTGTGCTTCTTCCAGCCCAGCGTTTCTCATGATGTACTCTGCATATAAGTTAAATAAGCAGGGTGACAATATACAGCCTTGACGTACTCCTTTTCCTATTTGCAACCAGTCTATTGTTCCATGTCCAGTTCTAACTAGTATGTATCTTTTCAGCATTAAGTTAAATTTCTTGCCTAACTATATTTAATTAAGAGCAATGATCTTTCTTATTACAAACAGATCTAATAAAAAATTCAAGAACTGTTTTTGTGGAACTGTGAGCCTGAAGATGTATGTAATAAAAAATTGTATTTGGTCAAATATTCTGTGTAGAAAACTGTGGTCCTTAAAGGAACTGTGTTCCTTAAATTTGTGATTTTTTTCCTGGGAGATTGAACATACTCACCAGTCTTATAAAGGCTTAATCATTATGTCAGTTAAACTAATATATATAAAATGTGTTTCTTTCTTAGATTAGAAACATTTTATAAAGGACTGTCTTTTAAAAATGTGCTACGTAAAAAATTAAACCTATCCCTAATCTAATTATGTGGAAATACGACAATGAAAAAACCAAAACCTTATTCTTCTTCCACAATAGCAAATAGTGCAAGGAACAAAATTAAAATATTCACACTTTTCATAGACTCATAAATTTATCTAATCTTTTGATTCCTTAGAGTAAAATTTTTCTTCAGTTCAGTTCAGTCGCTCAGTCATGTCCGACTCTTTGCGACCCCAAGAATCGCAGCACACCAGGCGTCCCTGTCCATCACCATCTCTTGGAGTTCACCCAGACTCACGTCCATCGAGTCCGTGATGCCATTCAGCCATTTCATCCTCGATCGTCCCCTTCTCCTCCTGCCTCCAGTCCCTCCTAGCATCAGAGTCTTTTCCAATGAGTCAACTCTTCGCATGAGGTGGCCAAAGTACTGGAGTTTCAGCTTTAGCATCATTCCTTCCAAAGAAATCCCAGGGCTGATCTCCTTCAGAATGGACTGGTTGGATCTCCTTGCAGTCCAAGGGACTCTCAAGAGCCTTCTCCAACACCACACTTCAAAAGCATCAATTCTTCGGCGCTCAGCCTTCTTCACAGTCCAACTCTCACATCCATACATGACCACAGGAAAAACCATAGCCTTGACTAGACGGACCTTACTCGGCAAAGTAATGTCTCTGCTTTTGAATATACTATCTAGGTCGGTCATAACTCTTCTTCCAAGAAGTAAGCGTCTTTTAATATCATGGTTGCAGTCACCATCTGCAGTGATTTTGGAGCCCCAAAAATAAAGTCTGACGCTGTTTCCACTGTTTCTCCATCTATTTCCCATGAAGTGATGGGACCGGATGCCAGGATCTTAGTTTTCTGAATATTGAGCTTTAAGTCAACTTTTTCACTCTCCTCTTTCACTTTGATCAAGAGGCTTTTTGGTTCCTCTTCACTTTCTGTCTTAAGGGTGGTGTTTTCTGCATATCTGCTGCTGCTGCTGAGTCACTTCAGTCGTGTCTGACTCTATGTGACCCCATAGATGATAGCCAACCAGGCTCCCACATCCCTGGGATTCTCCAGGCAAGAACACTGGAGGGGGTTGCCATTTCCTTCTCCAATGTATGAAAGTGAAAAGTGAAAGTGAAGTCATTCAGTCCTGTCTGACTCTTAGGGATCCCATGGACTGCAGCCCATCAGGCTCCTCCATCCATGGGATTTTCCAGGCAAGAGTACTAGAGTGGGATGCCATTGCCTTCTGAGTTATTGATATTTCTCCCAGAAATCTTGATTCCAGCTTGTGTTTAGAGTATTTGTTATTGTTCAGTTACTAAGTCATGTTTGACTCTCTGCGACCCAACGGACTACAACATGCCAGGCTTCCATTCCTTCACTATCTCCTGGAGTTTGCTCAAAGTCTGTTGTGTCGATGATGCCATCCAGCCATTTCATCCTCTGTCATCCACTTCTCATCCTGCCTTTTATCTTTCCCAGCATCGGGGTCTTTTCCAATGAGTCAGTTCTTCTCATTGGGTGGCCAAGGTATTGGAGCTTCAGCTTCAACATCAGTTGTTCCAGGGTTGAATATGCAGAGTTGATTTCCTTTAGGATTGACTGCTTTGATCTCTGCTGCCAAAGGGACTCTCAAGAGCCTTCTTCAACACCACAGTTCCAAAGCATCAATTTTACAATGCTCAGCTTTCTTTATGGTCCAACACTCACATCCATACATGACTACTAGAAAAACCATAGCTTTGACTAGAGAGAACTTTGCTGGCAAAATGGTGTCTTTGCTTTTTAATACCCTGTCTCGGTTTGTCATAGATTTCCTTCCAAGAAGCAATCATCTTTTAATTTAATGGTTTCAGTCACCATCTGCAGTCAGTGGGGATGTTTGGGCCCTTTTCTTGGAACCCAAGAAAATAAAATGTCACAGTTTCCATTTTTTCCTTATCTATTTGCCATGAAGTGATGGAACCAGATGCCATGATCTCAGTTTGTTTGAATTTTGAGTTTCAAGCCAGTTTTTACACTCTCCTCTTTCAGCCTCATCACTTCAGTTCAGTTCAGTTGCTCATTCATGTCTGACTCTGCGACTTCATGGACTGCAGCACACCAGGCCTCCCTGTCCATCATCAACTCCCAGAGTTTACTCAAACTCATGTCCACTGTTTCAGTGATGCCATTCAACCATTTCATCCTCTGTCGTCCCCTTCTCCTACCACCTTCAATTTTTCCCAGCATCAGGGTCTTTTCCAGTGAGTCAGTTCTTCACATCAGGTGGCCAAAATATTGGAGTTTCAGCTTCAGCATCAGTCCTTCCACTGAATATTCAGGACTGATTTCCTTTAGGATGGACTGTTTGGATGTCCTTCTAATCCAAGGGACTCTCAAGATTCTTCAACACCACAGTTTAAAAGCATCAGTTCTTCAATGCTCAGCTTTCTTTATAGTCCAACTCTCATATCCATACATGAATATTGGAAAAACCATAGTTTTGACTACACAGACCTTGTTTGGCAAAGTTATCTCTACTTTTTAATATGCTGTCTAGACTGGTCATAACTTTTCTTCCAAGGAGCAAGCATCTTTTAATTTCATGGCTGCAGTCACCATCTGCAGTGATTTTGGAGCCCCCTCAAAAAAACTCTGTTACTGTTTCCCCATCTATTTGTCATGAAGTGATGCGACCAGATACCATGATCTCAGTTTTCTGAATGCTGAGTTTTAAGCCAAACATTTCACTCTCTTCTTTCACTTTCATCAAGAGGCTCTTTAGTTCTTCACTTTCTGCCACGAAGGTGGTATCATCTACATATCTGAGGTTACTGATATTTCTCCCAGCAATCTTGATTCCAGCTTGTGCTTCATCCAGTCCAGCATTTCTCATGATGTACTCTGCATATATGTTAAATAAGCAGGGTGACAATATACAGCCTTGACATACCCCTTTCCCAGTTTAAAACCAGTCTATTGTTCTATGTCCAGTTCTAACTGTTGCTTCTTGACCTGAATACAGATTTCTCAGGAGGCACGTCAGATAGTCTGGTATTCCCATCTCTTAAAGAATTTTCCACAGTTTGTTCATGACCCAGATAGTCACGATGGTCTGATCATTCACCTAGATCCAGACATCCTGGAATGCAAAGTTAAGTGGGCCTTAGGAAGCATCACTACAAACAAAGCTAATTTTAGGTGATGGAACTTCAGTTGAGCTATTTCAAATCCTAAAAGATGATGCTGTGAAAGTGATGCACTCAACATGCCACCAAATTTAGAAAACTCAGCAGTGGCCACGGGACTGGAAAAGGTCAGTTTTCATTCTAATTCTAAAGAAATGCATTGCCAAAGAGTGTTCAAATTACTGCACAATTGTGCTCATCTCACACGCTAGCAAAGTGATGGTCAAAATTCTCCAAGCCAGGCTCAAAAGTACGTGGATTTAGAAAAGGCAGAGGAATCAGAGATCAAGTTGCCAACATTCATTTGATCATTGAAAAAGCAAGAGTTCACCCTCATAAAGAGGTTCTTTAGTTTCTCTTCGCTTTCTGCAATTGGAGTGGTAACATATCTGCATGCTTGAGGTTACTGATATTTATCCAAACAATCTTGATGCAGCTTGTGATTCATCCAGCCCAGCATTTTCCATAATATACTCTGTATATATGTTAAATAAGTGAAGTGACAATATACAGCCTTAGCATACTCCTTTCCAAATCTCAAACGAGTCTGTTGTTCCATGTCTGGTCTTAACTCTGCCTTCTTGACTTGCATACAGGTTTCTCATGAGGCAGGTAATCTTATCTGGTATTCAACTATAGTAAAAACATACAACTGTACTTAACTTTTAGAATCAATTTAATCTTTTAATTATGTTTGGGCATCTTCATTTTTTTAATGTCAGAGATACGATAGTGAGTGATTTTTGAAGATGGATGGAGGAGTTTTGAAACTCCTTCCCACAGTATCTGAGTAAACTATCTCCTTGATATTCAGAGTAGGATCCACCCTAAGTTGCTTGTGAATGCCTTATACCACCGTCGTATTTAAATTCCCAAATACAGTTGTCCCTTGAACAAAACAGCAGTCAACTAGGCTATAATTTATAGTCATCCCTCTTTATCCAGAGTCCTTCCACATCCACAGATTCAATGAACCAGGGGTAGTGAAGATCTATAGTATTTACCACAGAAAGATATCAGCATATAAATAGTCCAGTGTAGTTCAGACTTAACTTGTTCAAAGTCAACTGCAAAATGTGTTTGAGATCAGGATTAGAGAATTGATGGTTCCTTAAGATCAGGAATGAGATAAATGACTAGATCTGAACTAGTTCTAAAGGTACCTTACTTAAAGTGATGCCTCAGTAAAATCACAAATGTTAAATGTGTAAATTCAAAGGGCACTTGCTTTATATAAAACTTGTCATCAACCACATGAGAGGGAATTCTTTTCAGTTCAGAAATCTGAATTCTATATACACAAATGTATACATATATTTCAGTTTTTAAAGCAACTGTAGTTTGCTCCTTTAAAAATAAGATTCTTTATAAGGTAAAATGTTAACTTTGAGTTTAATCTACAGTTTTATTTTTAGAGACTATTACTCTAGCTCTTTGGCTTAGCATTAAGATCTTTCCGTACATCTGGCACATTGAGTTTTTCAGTCATAACTCTCAAAGAACTCCAAATCTTTGTCAAAGTCAATTCTTATTCTAAAGAAATAAATAAGTTACAATACTATATTTGTTTTGCCATACATTGACACGAATCAGCCATAGGTGAACACAATCTCCCAATGCCGAAGCCCCTCCCACCTCCCACCCCACATCCTCTACTTGAATAAGAACTTATGCCCTCCTACTTGTTATGTGTGTTTTTCCATACCACAACTTTACATTATCTTGGACTACTGAAATTGTTTTCATCTTTCAAGACTCACATCAAATGCAAGCTTTTCTATGGACTGTCCGTACAGTATCCAGAGTCAGGGACCAGCTGATGTCCCTACCTAAATAGAACTATAGTCATGTGGCAACCAAACTACTTACCTCGATTACAATTACCATTCCACCCCCTGTGCTGTGCTTAGTTGCTCAATCATATTCAACTCTTTGAAACTCCATGGACTGTAGCCTGCCAGACCCTTCTGTCCATGGGGATTCTCCAGGCAAGAATACTGGAGTGGGTTGCCATGCCCTCCTCCAGGGGATCTTCCAAACCCAGGGATCAAACCCAGGTCTCCTGCATTGCAGGTGGATTCTTTACCATCTGAGCCACCAGGGAAGCCCAGAAATACTGGAGTTGGTGGCCTATACCTTCTTACCTTCTCCAGGGGATCTTCCCTACCCAGGAATTAAACCAGGGTCTCCTGCATTGCAGGTGGATTCTTTACCAGCTGAGCTACAAGGGTAGCCCTTCCACCATCTAATAGGTCAAAATCATTCCAAAGGAGACTTTTTACCTTATTAATTTTGGCATATAGTCAAGTACCTTGCATAAGTCAAGTTGTCAATAACTTTGCTGAATGCATTTTATATATTCAATAGAAGCATCCATTTCTATCATCTTGACTAAGTAAGAGGATACCTGACTAGCAAGTGAATCACTATGGTGTCTAATGCAGCAACGTATGTCAAAACCAGATTGCTCTCTCACATGTGATGAATGATTAATTTTTAATATTTTTCCTATATATACACAATGCTATCTTTTCTACATCATTACTATAATACCATGAATAGTAAATAGTTTAATTTTCTTTTACAGAATAGAAACTTTTAAATTTGTATTATTTTAATTCTCAGATTCTAAAGTGGTAGGAAATTTCTCAGAGCTGCCCTAATACCTGCTACCTCACCTAAGGCTGGAAAACTCAGGGGACTATGATAAAAATGTTGGTAGATTCACATCTACTTATAAAATAATTACAGTAGAACCATAAAACAATAAAAAGTGATGTCAAAGACATCATAGTCCTTCACCAAAACCTAATCTATCAGGCATATTATTCTCTTGGGGTCTTACTCTCTGCTAGAGCTAATCCAATAAACCAAATCACTAAATCAAGTTAAGATATTAATGACTTAATGTTTTTCTAGGTCCAAATGGCATCTCAATAGACTACTTCTATAATTTATCTTCTTTTCACCAATCAAGAGGATTAAATAATTACACGTTGTGAATTATTCTAAATGGCCAATATAGAATATCCTATAATTTTTTATTGACATTTAAAATTTTTTTAAAATATTTTGTTTTGAAGACAAAGAATAAAACTGCAGTATTTACCTCTGTGGGCTAGGGTCAAATCTGGAAAGTCTCTGACAAATAAAATAAAGTTGTTGTCCAGTCTTTCTGTCCTATCTGACTCTTTGCAACCCCATGGACTGCAGCATGACAGTCTTCCTTATTTCTCACTATTTCCCAGAGTTTGCTCAGCCTCATGTCCACTGAGCCAGTAACTCCATTCAACCATCTCATCCTCTGTCACCCCCTTTTCCTCCTCTTCTGTGTTTTGTCCCACATAAGCTACTGCTAAGTCACTTCAGTCGTGTCCGACTCTGTGCAACCCCATGGACTGCAGCCTACCAGGCTCCTCCATCCATGGGATTTTCCAGGCAAGAGTACTGGAGTGGGTTGCCATTGCCTTCTCCGGGGAATATGCTAACATGCTTAATTCCCAGAGTTGACGAGGATGCTGAAAGGCTGGAAACCCCTCATCTCTTACAGTCTCAACAGGAGTAGATGATTATAGACAAGACAGGTGGCCCCCAACCTCTACTTCCATCAAGGCAGACTAGCCTTAACAGGCACCTGAAATCAAGAGAGGCCTAGGAACGGTTGTCAGGTGGGCCTGTTGAGGTATGCACATACAGGAGGAAAGGTGAGAGAACAGGATAAAACTGGTGGACAGAGGTCTCTTAAATGGCAACAGAGAAGTCTCACATTAGGTGCCCATATCTTATCTCAGTTGTCATAACTGTCCCTGTAATTTCCCCGAGTAGCGGTCATAACCACCCTGGCTTCTGTGCCACAGTCTCTGGGCCTTACACATCCATATCCGTATCCGAATAAGAGTCTTTCCCAATTAGTTGGCTCTTCACATCAGGTGGCCAAAATATTGGAGCTTCAGCTTCAGCATCAATCCTTCCAATGAATATTCAAGTCTGATTCCCTTTGGAGAAGGAAATGGCAACCCATTCAAGTATTCTTGCCTGGAAAATCGCATGGACAGAGGAGCCTGGTGAGCTACAGACCATGAAGTAACAAAGAGTCAGACATGGCTAAGCGACTTTACTTTCACTTTTCTCTTTTCCTTTAGAATTGATTGGTTTCATCTTCTTGCTATCCAAGAGACTCTCAAGAGTCTTCTCCAGCACCACAATTCAAAAGCATCAATTCTTTGGTGCTCAGCCTTCTTTATGGCCCAACTGTCATATGTATACATGATTACTGGAAAAACAGTATCTTTGACTATGTGCACCATTGTTGGCAATGTGATGTCTCTGCTTTTAATATGCTGTCTATGTTTGTCATAGCTTTTCTTTCCAAGGAGCAAGCACCTTTTAATTTCGTGGTTGCAGTCACCATCCACAGTGATTTTGGAGCCAAAGAAAATAGTTTGCCACTATCTCCACTTTTTCCCTTTCTATTTGCCATGAAGTAATGGGACTGGATGCCACGATCTTAGTTATTTGAAAGCTAGGTTTCACACCAGTTTTTCCTCTCCTCTTTCACTTTCATCAAGAGGCTCTTTCTCTTTCACTTTCATCAAGAGGTTCTTTGTTTTCACACTTTCATCAAGAGGCTCTTTGATGCCATTAGGGAGTGTCACATATATATCTGAGATTATTTATAGTTCTCCCAGAAATCTTGATTCCAGCTTGGGATTCATCCAGCCCAGCATTTTGCCTGGTGTACTCTGCATATAAGTTAAATAAGCAGGGTGACAGCATACAGCCTTAATATACATCTTTCCCAGTTTTGAACCCGTCCATTGTTTAATTTCTAGTTCTAATTCTTGCTTCCTGACCTGCATACAGGTTACTCAGGAGGCAGTAAGGTGATCTGGTATTCCCATCTTTTTCAGAATTTTCCACCATTTGTTGTGATCCACACAAAGGCTTTAGTGTAGTCAATGAAGCAAAAGTGCACATCTTTCTGGAATTCTCTTCCTTTATCTATGATCCAGTGGATATTGGCAATCTAATCTTTGGTTCCTCTGCCTTTTCTAAATTCAACTCATACATCTGGGAGTTCTTGGTTTATGTACTGTTAAAGCCTAGCTTGAAAGATTTTGAGCATTATTTTGCTAGCATGTAAAATGAGTGCCATTGTGCAGTAGTTGGAACATTCTTTGACATTGCCCTTCTTTGGCATTGAAATGAAAACTGACCTTTTCCAGTCCTGTGGCCACTGCTGAGTTTTTCAAATTTGCTGGCATACTAAGTGAAGCACTTTAATGGCATCATCTTTTAAATTTGAAACAGCTCAGCTGGAATTCTATTACCTCCACTAGCTTTGTTTGTAGTGATGCTTTCTAAGGCCCACTTTACTTAACACTCCAGGATGTCGGGCTCTAGATAAGTAATCACACCATCATGGTTATCCAGGTCTTTAAGATCTTTTTTTGTACAGTTATTCTGTGTATTCTTGCCACCTCTTCCTTAATCTCTTCTGTTTCTGCTAGATCCTTACCATTTCTGTTCTTTAATATGCCCACCTTTGCCTTAAATGTTTCCTACGTATCTCCAATTTTCTTCAAGAGACTGCTGGTCTTTCCCATTCTATTGTTTTCCTCTGTTTCTTTGAATTATTCACTTAAGAAGGCTTCTTGTCTCTCCTTGCTATTCTTTAGAATTCTGTATTCAGATTGGTATATCTTTCCCATTCTCCTTTGCCTTTTGCGTCTCTTCTTTTCTTCTCTTGTATAAATTTTGAGGGGCTTAGTATTTTAGACTTTGAATTTGAAAATAAACATCTTTCTGTGTAAAGTCCCACCCAGAAAGAGAAACATGAAAGTCATAATTTGTCTTCTAAAAAGTTTTAGACATATACTTTGCTTCCCCAGGTCTAAAGAAAAGGAAAAAAAAGTCAAGAACTTGATAACATTTTTAAAAAGTAATTTAAAGCTGATGCAAATAAACTTAAAAGTTTACACTGCTCATATTTTTGAAGAATGATCCATTTATTTTTCTAACCAAATATTTGAGAATTAACTCAAGCTAATAAGGATACAGAAGGAAAAAGGCACAGCAGAGTGATTACAGGGAGACTGGTTACTATCTTCCTAACTTGTCATCCACATTCTGGTACCCAAAAAATACACAATAAATTTAAATATAAACATAACCAGACATTTGGAGTGTATTCAGTTCAGTTCATTGCTCAGTTGTGTATGACTCTGTGACCCCATGAATTGCAGCACGCCAGGCCTCCCTGTTCATCATCAACTCCCAGAGTTCACTCAGATTCACATCCATTGAGTCAGTGATGCCATCCAGCCATCTCACCCTCTGTCGTCCCCTTCTCCTCCTGCCCCCAATCCCTCCCAGCATCAAAGTCTTTTCCAATGAATCAACTCTTCGCATGAGGTGGCCAAAGTACTGGAGTTTCAGCTTTAACATCATTCCCTCCAAAGAAATCCCAGGGCACATACTATATAAGAGTAAAAGGATTTTACAGTGTTTTGATTCAAAATATCTATTTCTTTAGATCAAAAAAGCAATAAATGAAACCAAACTTTCAACTTATTTTTTCCTTAAAAATACTTTCATTTGTTTTCCGAATTAAGATATTAGTCAAACAGAGGTTTTACTGTGTATAAAACATCTGGTAAAAAGTTATTTCAGTAACGAAACATAACTAATATGGATTACAATAAATGTAGGAGCTACATTTTATGTAATGAAAATAATTACAAAATATAATTACTATAACATATCAAATTATGTTCAACACACTTTAAGCTGTTTTCCTAACAAATAAGGGTGTCCTTCCATTTATCACATCCATCATCAGCTTTACCAGATTTCACCAGGGTCATATAACACAATTTATTATTGATTCTAAATCATGTGAATTTTACGATATAAGTTGCCTACTGGTAGCAGACTGAATAGCTGCCCCAAAAATGTATGTGCAAGTCCTAAACTCTGATACTTGTGAATGTGATCTTATTTGGAAATAGAGTCTTTGAATCTTGATATGAGATTATGCAAATTTAGGGTGGACCCTGCATCCAGTCATCAGTGCCCATACAAGAAAGAAAAAGAGAACAGATTCTGATATGTGAAGCCAGTTAAATATTGGAGCAATGCATGTATAAGCCAAGGACCGCCAAGAGCTGCCTGAGCTAAAGAGACCAGATTCTAGAAAAGAGGCATGGGACAGACTGATTTTTCCCTCTAGGCCTCCAGAAGGATTAACCCTAACATCTTGGTTTCACACTTCTGGTTTCCAGAACTATGAGGGAATACATTTCTGTTGTTTTTAAGCCACCCAATTAATGATAATTTGTATAGTAGTCCTAAGAAACTAATATAATACAATAGAACAAGAGTGGAAAAATAAAAATATCAATGATTTAAAAACTAATTTTAATTTGATTTACCAAAATCCATTCATTTGAAAATTTCCATTTTAAGGCTTTGTAAAATTCAGATATATAATGAAATATGTATCATAACCTCTAACTATATGCCACTCATAAGAATCACTGGTCTATTTCAAAGGACATTTATTCTCTTGGTAGTTTACTTTGTATACAATATTCTAATTATTAAGCATCATGTTCAATTTTGTACTGCTGATTAGAAATATTGCTTTTGTCATTTAGTACCATCAACTAATTATGAAATGGTTAAAAAAAATTGAGTAAATCCAACTGGAAATGACAAAAAACTGTTAAAACCAAATCTATAATTAAATAGGGAGACAGAAGATCTGAGTTCCATTCCTTGCTCTACCATTCAAAAGCCATATGAACATGGAACTAACTAAATTTCAATTTCTTTACTTGTAAAGTGAACCTGACAAAATTTGCCCATCTATCTTCTTAATATTCTCTTTGAAACATCAAATATTAATTGAAAATGTTTTACACATTACTTGGATTAGATACTTCAAAATTTTCTTAAAAGTAATGCTTTTTAAACATTAAACTGCAAAGAAAGTATATGTGTAAACCAGTATAAGTACCTTTACAAAATTTGAATATGGCTGTCAAAGCAATGGCTTCTTCAAAAGAAAAACAAAACAAAACCAGCAGCTTCTTCTAAAGGTGAAAGGTAATAGTTTGATTAACAAATTTTAAATCTGGAAATCATTTGGACCTCAAATAAATGTATGTTCACCTTATTCTTGTTAATAAATGAAAAAGAAGTTATGAAAAGGCTGGAGCATTACATGATGTCTTTATTTTTCATGTTGACCTGGTAAAAGTTTCACATATTGATATTTGTGTAAAATATTTATCTTTAACAATTTGAAGATTATGCTGTTATACTAAAAATTACCATATGGGTAGAGTAAAATGGTGTTAATGTAGGTAAACAAAAAGATTCACTAAAGGCAAAAGTAGCTGCATGTAAGTACCATTCTCTAGCTCATAAGTTGTTTCCCCCAAGGAAATGACTTAACTTTCTGAAACTACTATATACGTATAGTGGGACTGAACAACTAAGCAAATAGATAGCAAATTGTGGAAAGTGGGTTCTTACTATTGGGATGGGTGGTTATAGAGAAACAAGAGGAGGAGAATAGAATAATCCAGTTGTAAAGCATGAAAGTTGGAGAGAGTACAAACTCATGTTTAGTTTAAAACAGATATGGAGAGTTAGAGATAGAAATACCTTGGGGCATGTATAGATATACATTAGTGTGCACACATATATTCTCTTGTTCTGTCAGCTGAGAGAGCCTGGAGGCAATGACATCCCAGTAGCAGTAACAAACTTAGTGGCTTGATTTTGATCTCTAATACCATTCTTTTTAAAAGGTTCTTGCAGGGTGGCTGATTCTAAAACTGGGAGAGGAAATATACAAGATGAGCCAGGAGTATCTTGTAGCACGACAGAGTAAGGAAGTAATGCAAAACTACAGGTGTATATCAAAGGAACACAGAAAGCAAATAATAGAGCACTGTTGCTGCTGCTAAGTCGCTTCAGTTGTGTCTGACTCCATGCGGACCACAGTCTCCCCAGTCCCTGGGATTCTCCAGGCAAGAACGCTGGAGTGGGTTGCCATTTCCTTCTCCAATGCATGAAAGTGAAAAGTGAAAGTGAAGTCACTCAGCTGTGTCCAACTCTTAGCGACCCCATGGACTGCAGCCCACCAGGCTCCTCCGTCCATGGGATTTTCCAGGTGAGAGTACTAGGGTGGGTTGCCATTGCCTTCTCCAATAGAGCACGAATAATGGTTAAAACTGGAAGAATTTCAACAACAAAATCAAGTTGTATTGGATTATAACCCAAAGTATAAAATAAACATCCATGAGTCACTACTGGCACTTTATCACTGTGTTCTTCCTCCCAAAATCCTTTAGCCCTAGTCTAATAAAAAAAATAATAATAATAACACAAATCTCAGTAGAGGGATATTCTAAAAAATACCTGACCCATATGCTTCAAAACAGTAAAAGTCATCAAAAACAAGGAAAATCAAAAAAATTAACAGTCAAGGGTAACAGGGAGACAGGATGACTGAATGTAATGTCATATTCTGGATGACAGGAGCAGAAAAGGACATTAGGTTAAAAACTAAGAAAAATGTGAATAAAGTATGGGCTTTAATGAACAATATATCAATATTTGCTAACTAATGGTGACACATGTACCATGCTAACATAAGATACTGGAGAAGGAAATGGCACCCCACTCCAGTATTCTTGCCTGGGAAATCCCATGGACAGAGGAGACTGGCAGGCTACAGTCCATGGGGTCACAAAGAGTCAGACACTATTTAGCAATTAAGCAACAACAAAAGGTAACATAATAAAGGGGAAAGTTGGCATGAAGGTATATGGGAACGCCCTGTAATATCTTGCAATTTTTCTATAAATACTTGTATTACTTCTAAAAAAATTTTTTAAATGATCATAGCCATGGTATTCTAGAGAAAAGAAGACAATTCTCCTGTTTCAATGACCTCACCTTACATATGAAACCAAGATATGTACTTGCTCAAGGTCACAAAGTTACTGAATGAACTAAACTGAAAATTGTACTATGAATGTATTGTCCTCTATACTATAATACCAGTTTATTACTAAAGACAAATGTAAATTTCATGGTTTTATTTTTTTTTATTACTTGTTGATGATGCCATTTCAGTAGGCTCTATACATAATTCAATGATACTTTATCTGTATGGTATTATTTCAATGGAGTTCACAGAAATGGAAATACTAGTAGATTTAACTAAAAAATACTATCACTTATAGAATATCATATTGTGCAGTTTACCTTTTTAATTAGAATATACTGAATATGACCATTTCTAAACATCATAAATATGCTTTTCTATAATACAGCGATTCCCTAAAGTTAGTTTAGATGTATAGTTTTTGCTTGCCTTACAGTTCTAAACTTGATCCTTACAATCACTTTGTTGAGCTCATTTATCTCCTTTTTCCTCTATGACCATATTTCTAGTTTCAGCTTTGTTATATACTGTTCAAGTCTTTAGCAGCCAGTTCCCTTCTTCAATTCTGTTACTTCTGGGAAGAAGACTTCTATGTTGTATGAAACAGAGCACCAGAAAAACAGAATTTTGGGGTTCTGTTATGTTTTACCAATGCAATTTGAAATAAAATTTGTAACCTTTATGAGCTCTTATGGATTGTAGAGAAAGGCAATGAGATATATGCTAAAGTCTAGATATGTCTTAATTTTGTTTTCCATAGGAAATGAAAGTAAGTAACTAAGCTTATAGGAAGGTTTTTGAAACAAAAATAGTAACAGTAGAAATAAATAGTATGACAACCAATAAGTATTTATTGATAATTAAACTTTAGAGCTCATAAGATATCCAGCACAATACTAAAGTGCTTTATATACATTATTATATTAAATCTCTATATTTACTATCATTTCCTTTGACAGTGAAGGGAATCAAGCCCCAGAGAGGTTAAGTAACTTGAACACCTGAGTTTTAGTGCTGAAATTTTCAAGGTATTATTTTTTCAACTTAGAGTAGTTCATTTTTGCTAAATTTTAATTTTTCTAGTATATAAGAAGGGACTCAGAGAAGACTCTTGAGAGTCTCTTGGACTGTAAGGAGATCCAACCAGTCCATCCTAAAGATCAGTCCTCGGTGTTCACTGGAAGGACTGATGTTGAAGCTGAAACTCCAATACTTTGGCCACCAGATGCGAAGAGCTGACTCATTTGAAAAGACCCTGATGCTGGGAAAGCTTGAGGGCAGGAGAAGAAGGGGACGGCAGAGGATGATATGGTTGGATGGCATCACCGACTCAATGGACATGGGTTTGGGTGGACTCTGGGAGTTAGTGATGCACAGGGAGGCCTGGCGTGCTGCAAATCATGGGGTAGCAAAGAGTCGGACACAACTGAGCCAGTGATTGATTGACTGATTGATAAGAAGGGACACAAACAAAAATAATCCCCTCCTGACCACCCCACACACAAAAAAAAAACACTAACAAAACAAGGCTCATAGAATCACCACTAATAAGAAGCTGTCTCTTCTTCATTAAAAGTAAACTGTATAATTTAGGATGCACTGGGCTGAATGTAATAGAAAACCCGTCTTACACTGACTTAAACAATAAAACGTTTTAATAATAAAACTTTTTATTTATTTTAGCTGGACATAAAAGATAAAGCCTAGAGATAGAGTAGCTCTAGACTTAACCTGATCAGTGTCACAAAGAGTCACATGGAACTGGGGAGCTTCCATCTCCCTCTCTATTCTGCCAACTCTTGAATCAGATTCATTCTAAATCTGGTTAATTTTGTGGTCAAATGTAAATGCATTGGTCTTAGGTATAATATAAATAAGAAAAAAAATATGCGTAGTAATAAAAGGAGTTTAATATCTTTGTATCTTCTGAGGGGTGAGGAAACTTTTACGGAGCTCCTTTCCCATCTCATTGGCCAGAAGTGGGTCTAAACCAATCATTGACAAAGGATTGGAATGGCCATGATCAGGCTAGACCAATCATGATTTACCCTGTAAATGGAAATAGATATATCCTTCCCTGAGACTTATGGGGGAGAAAAAGATCCAAATAAAATTAGGGTTCTGTCAGCAAGCAAGAAAAAGAGGCTGGATGTCAAGTAGATAACTAGTCATGTCTGCTGCCATCCCATAATCAAAACATTGATGGGGCCAAGGCTGAAAACTACAGGCTCTAACTCCTACTACTTTTCATTTGCATTATGTTATTTCTGATTTACCAGATGTGACATTCCAATGAATGGAACATTATTTTCCAAAGCTTATTAAAGGTCTTATCATAGTTCTAGTGTACTGAGTTTAAAAAAATATGACAACTTACAACATGGTTTAGAATGTAAAGACTGGAGTTTAGCCTATATTATTTCTAGTCTACTGTTGTAAGTTACATAAATTATCTCATGAGAATAGAAGGTCCTGAGCAGGGTAGGGAAGTTCCCAGAGAATATATAGCCTGCATATATGCTCATCATAAAGGAAATCATATAAACTCAGTCCTAAAGGAAATCAACCCTGAGTATTCACTGAAAGGACTGATACTGAAACTGAAGCTCCAATACTTTGGCCAGTTGATGCAAAAAGTCGACTCATTAGAAAAGACCCTGATGCTGGGAAAAATTGAAGGCAAAAGGAAAAGGGGGGGGCAAAGGAAGAGATGGTTAGATAACACCATTGACTCAATGGATATTTGAATTTGAGCAAACTCTGGGAGATAGTGGAGGACAAGGGAGCGTGGAGTGCCAGGGGATTGCAAAGAAACACGACTTAGCGACTGAACAATATTCCCATAGAGTAAGAAGCACTGTAACAAGATAAATGATCAAGAAAGCTGTCAGTCTGCTTCCTCAGGTTTCTACAAAAATCCTTGGTAAAGGTAGCAAATTGAAAAAAAAAAATCAGGTATACCAAAAGAAATTAACGTGAGCATCATCTGCACTGAGTTCTATTTTGTGTGATCCTAGGCCAATTACTTGGAGAAGGAAATGGCAATCCACTCCAGCACCCTTGCCTGGAAAATCCCATGAACAGAGGAGCCTAATAGGCTACAGTCCATGGGGTCGCAAAGAGTCAGACATGACTGAGCAACTTCACTTTCACTTTCAGGCCAATTATTTACCCTCTGTGGTCCTTTGATTCTTTGTAAAACTAAGATCCTTTCTATCTTACTTTTATGGTACCCATTAGTGAAATGTATGAGATGAATAACGCACAGTTTTTCTTTTTTATACTTCTCCTGTAGAGATTCTTCTTAGAGCTTCAGGCATATTTGAGGTACTTATTATGTATCATTTGCTATGCCAAATCAGGTAAGAAAAGTGTGTGAACCAAATATATGAAAACCATGGTGACTCTGAAAAGTCTGAGAAAATGTGTATATAAAAAAAAGAGAGGAAAAAGGCTCAAATAGGATCAGAGTTAATAATGTTCAGTAGAAATACCTGGAATGTGAAATCTGTAGAACTGGATCATTGACTCCGCTGACAGCATCCATGACTTAACTAATTGCACCCAATATCTGTGAATGTTGGCTAGAAATACCTTGGTATGTATTATGGTTAATTTTATGTGTGAACTTGGCTGGGCTATAGTGTCAGATATTTGGTCAAACATTATACTGGATGTTTCCATGAAGGTGTTTTTTGAATGAAATCACTGCAGATGGTGATTGCAGCCATGAAATTAAAAGATGCTTACTCCTTGGAAGGAAAGTTATGACCAACCTAGATAGCATATTCAAAAGCAGAGACATTACTAGGTCCATCTAGTCAAGGCTATGGTTTTTCCTGTGGTCATGTATGGATGTGAGAGTTGGACTGTGAAGAAGGCTGAGCACTGAAGAATTGATGCTTTTGAACTGTGGTATTGTAGAAGACTCTTGAGAGTCCCTTGGACTGTAAGGAGAGCCAACCAGTCCATTCTAAAGGAGATCAGTCCTGGGTGTTCTTTGGAAGGTCTGATACTAAAGCTGAAACTCCAATACTTTGGCCACCTCATGTGAAGAGCTGACTCACTGGAAAAGACTCTGATGCTGGGAGGGATTAGGGGCAGGAGGAGAAGGGGACGACAGAGGATGAAATGGCTGGATGGCATCACTGACTCAATGGACATGAGTTTGAGTGAACTCCACGAGTTGGTGATGGACAGGGAGGCCTGGTGGGCTGCAATTCATGGGGTTGCAAAGAGTCGGACACGACTGACTGACCGAACTGAACATTTAAACTGGTAGACTTTGAAGAAGCAGACTACCCTCTGTAATGTGGGCAGACATCTTTCAATAGCTGAAAAGCTTATTAGAAAAAGACTGACCTCCTTTCCTCTCTCCTTTTATCTGCCCACCACCCTCCCCCACCAACTCCCGACTCACCACAAAGCAAGAATGAATTATGCTAGGAGCTACCTTTGGACTCAAACTGAAACTTCTATGAGTTTCCCAGTCTGCTGGCCTGCCCCATGTGATTTGGGATTCATCAAGTCAGAATCATGTAAGTCAATTCACTAATTCCTTAAAACACACACACTCACTAATACTTGTGTGTGTGTGTATATATATACACACACACACATACACACACAAACTCATGAATACATGCTCAGTTGCTTCAGTTGTCTCTGACTCTTTGTGACCCTATGGACTATAGCCCACGAGGCTCCTCTGTCCGTGGAATTCTCCAGGCAAGAATATTGGGGTGGGTTACGTGCCCTCCTCTAGGGACCCCCCCAACCCAGTGATCAAATCCACATCTCCTGCATTGCAAGCAGATTTTTTACCCATTGAGCCACCTGGGAAGCCCACATACATATATAGGGTATATCCTGTTGGTTCTGTTTCACTGGAGAATCCTGAGAGTAAGTATCCTGAGCCTCACAATGTAGTAGGAAGACACAATAAAAACAGAAGACTTCCTCTCAGTTGGAGTCAGCCTTTTTCTAATTCTTTGCTAAGTTTCCTTGCTGCTAAGTTTCCTTGGTTGCCCCTTATTTGCTCTACTCCTCTGGGCTTCTATTTTCTGTATTTAGAATATGGTGGTATCACATCTCCCTTACAAAATAGCTATGGATGTCAACATATGTGAAAGTTATTTTCTAACTACAAAGTATAATATTTGTTATCATAGTTATTCTTACCATGTTAAACATCTGTATTCATATGCTTGTTAGAAAAAAATCAGTTGTTCCATGGAGACAAAGTGGCCTCTCCCTAGAGAAACATAGCCTGCTCAAAAATCTCAACCTGTCTTTTGGAAAATGCCTAGGAAAAAAATTCTAATACAAGGAAATAACTCATAAGTTCTGACAATAACAAGTCTGCCCTCATGTCAACCATACATCAATTTACTGTTCAAGAAAGCTTTTGTAAAAGATTTTAAAAAAGAATATGCTCAGTTGTGTCTGACTCTTTGTGACCCCAAGGACTGTAGCCTGCCAGGCTTGTCTGTCCATAGAATTCTCCAGGCAAGAATACTGGAGTGGGCTGCTTCTCCAGGGATCTTCCTGATCTAGGAGTGCACGCAGATTCTTTACCCTCTGAAGCTTCCCTTACCAGGGAAGCCCTTTGTAAAATTACCAGTCCTAAACTATATTACAGAGAAGGCATGTGTTTGCTCAAGATATTTGCCATCACTATTGACTACATATTTCAAATTATTTAAACTGGATCAAAACATGCTTCCTGATATTTCCCCATAGATTACATCCTTGAAAGTTTAGTCTCTGGATCATGGGTAAATGAAGCTTAGTAACCTGACACTGAATAGCAACTGAGTAGGAAAAACTCACACTTCATTAAAAGCTGCAATTCAGTTAACTGTGGCTAAACACATCTTTCCGGGTACGCATAAGTAGAAGGGACAACACATTCAGATTTAAATCTATTCAAATAATACATTAACAGAATTTTGCTCCTTAAATCAATTTACCTCACACATAAAAATTTCATTTAGTAGTTGTGAACATTCCCTCACAGAATATTCTATTGTGATTTTTTTCCTGTCAAGTCTTCCTTGCTTGTTCTCTCTATTTCTATGACTGTGATATAAATAAGTTCACTGAGTCACAAAAGTATTAATATTTGCATAGGTGCAAATTACAAAGAAAGTGATCACACTGCTTTACAGTAATATGTGATATTGTTTGATTTAATATCTTAGTGGTTTATGTTGAAGTTAGAGGTAAATGGACATCATCGAAATAGGTGTTAGTCTAGCAGACTGTCCCCCAGACATCTCTTCTTAGCATCATCCCGAAGTCCCTCTAAAAAAATCCAGCCACTTGAAGATTTCAAGTCCATAACCTTTTTCAGTCGATAGCAATTTACTGACTATTTATTACAGGTCAGGCATTTTCCTAGATGCTGGAGACATTGTGCTTGATGCTGGGATTCAAATTAAATCTTGAAGATATATTATTTAAATTATACCTAGTGGAACCAGTTTCACTTAATGAACATTTTTATTTATGGCAGAAGGAGACAAAGGATAGAAGAGGTGGGGGAAAGACAGTAAGTTGTTTTTCCTTCCAAAGACTCAGAGAACCAAACTATTTAGTTTAGAAAATCAATTGTAGTCTGTAATCTCTACACCTTTGCACGTAAATTTTTTTAATTTTAAACCTTAAAAACAATTTATGTTTTTTAAACTTACCACCAGGTCTTCAAAATATATTTATTGAGTAAATATATCAGTTAAGCCACAATCAGTACAGAAATTATAGATCCTTTCCCTAAATCTAATGATCTTCATGTCTCAATCCCTTTCATTCTTTCATTTATTCATTCAACAATTATGTATTAAGCATCTACACCTGTATCTTGAAACTAGAATAAAATTCTCAACTTATTCTTCTTATGAAAATTTGTCTGGATATGACTCAATTAATGAGCAAGGTCATCAATACCTGATATTGAAATTTCAGTATAGAGTATTATTTTCAATATACTCTATAAATGACTTAGCTTTTAAATACTCATCATATATCACCTATTTACCTCCTCCACCCCCTATCTAGAGTATAAGCTCCATGAAGACAGAGACTTTTTACTATTTTGCTCAGTGTTTATCCTAAGTTCTTAACATAGATCTGGTATATAATAATAACTGAATATATATTTGTATAAACAAAATAATAAATTAATGATTATACAGTAGCAAAAACTCTGGTTTGCAGGTTAAAGCCCTGGATTCAAGTCCAGGTTGGGAAACTCTGATAGTGCCACTCCACAGAGTTTTGCAAATATTAAATAAGGCAATGTCTGTATAAGCAAATTGGGAAACATTGACCAAGTGTAAGGAACTATCAGCTGATATTTAATCAGGAAAACACAGTATTATAATAAGGCTGATAAAAGATAACAGTAGTATTTATTACATTTTATTTTTCAGCTTTATAAGATAGTCAATGAAAATTGAAGCCAATTTCTAAAATTAATCTGCCTGCCTCACCAACACGCCAAGAGACTGATAGCAGACTGTTGTTCCCAATCCAGACACTATAACTAGTTCTGTGTAGTCCACGTGCGGCTCTTACACCAGTGAAAGGCAGGAAGAAAAGGAGCGCTGGTCATGGTCTAACCACATATTTCACAGCCTAATTCAAACATGTTTTTGTGGGCGAATTCCACTTCCATTCTCCAAATCAGTATGAGGAAAAAAAATTTTAAGTTGTAATTCCAGATAAGAATATAAGTGGTTCAGCTTTTAGCTAAACCTGGTGACAAAATCCCCACACATCAAAAGATTGACTTCCTGGTCACCTGAGTTGAAAGGTTTGTTCCAATTAAAGCTGTAAATGTCGGTAGAGCCACCACTTAGTTATAAAACAGGTTATCTTTCTGAGACAATTTACTAGATCCTATTGTTTTCATCCATGTGTTTATCTCCAGTGATTAACATAAGGGCTCTAGAGTCAAATAGCTGGAGTTTTTGTTCTGTTTTCACCATTTATTATGCTGTGTAGGCCTGAGCAAGTTACTTAACCTCTCTGGGTTTTTCTTTTGAAATTCCTAATTGGTACTAACATTGGCATTGCTGTGAAGAGTAAATATAATAATCCTAATAAAGTAGTTAGAATAATGCTTGACATAAATGTGAAGTGTGGTGTGGTGCAGTGCCTGTGATCTCAGTCGTGTCCAGCTCTTTGGGTCTCCATGGACTGTAGCTCTCCAGGCACAAATGAAGTGCTCTTATTGTGAAAAAGGACTTGCCTCAGAACAGAAAACAAAAAGTCCTTGCCTTAAAGTACCTGGAGAGTCCTTCTCTTACAGACAGACCCACATGTATTATTGTTCATTTATGTGTGATTTAGAATAATTACTTAGAGTCAAGTACAAGGTAATTTAATCACATAATCTCCTCTATATGAGACAATGTAATAGCCTGAGTAGGCAATCACTTATTGAATACACTATTAAATATATATTTTAAGTAAAAGTGTGCTCAGCAGCAAGTTAAAGAAAATTTACTGGAAACTTAAGTGGTATAATTGTAGCTAAAGATTTCCCAAATGGAGAAATGATGGGATATTTGTACAAATTTCATAATATACCAAAGATATGATAAAAGTCCCATGTGGTAAAGTTAATTGCCATTGGAATGAGTAATGTAATACAACATTTCACCACACCTGGCATGGAGTGGAGCCAGCACAGGTTAAACTTTCCTATGCAGGTAATGCCTGGTACACCATTAGAACAAGAACACTGAGATAAGGAAAATAATGTAAAGTTAGTAGCTGCAGTAGAGTAATTGTTATCGTTGTTTAATCACTAAATCCTATCTGACTCTTTCGTGATCCCATGGACTGTAGCCTGCCAGACTCCTATCTCCATGGGATTCCCCAGGCAAGAATTTAGAGTGGGTTGCCATTTTCTTCTCCAGTGGATCTTTCCCACCCAGGGTAGAACCATATCCTTTACCACTTGAGCCACTTGGGAAACCCAGGAGAGTTATTACTACTGGGAAAAAAAAAAAAAAAAATTACCAGGTAGCTATTTGTTTAATACTGGTTACGATCCCTGGGTCAGGAAGATGCACTGGAGGAGGTCATGGCAACCCACTTCGGTATTCTTGCCTGGAGAATCCCCTGGACAGAGCAGCCTGGTGGGCTACAGTCCATATGGTCACAAAACAGTGGAACTCTGAAACGACTTAGCACGCACTTACACACAAAAGCCAGACTTCCTCACCTTGAAATCGACTCCTATTCATGACCATCTATAGATTTTGGTAAGTTACTTAACTTTCTTCTGCTTTATTTTCTTCATTAGAAAAATGGACACTAGATGGTACCTCTTTCATAAGACAGCTGTGAGGTTTAAATTAATTCATGTGACATGTTTAAAATGCTGCTGCTGCTGCTGCTAAGTTGCTTCAGTCCTGTCTGACTCTGTGCAACCCCCGTAGATGGCAGCCCACTAGGCTTCTCTGTCCCTGGGATTCTGCAGGCAAGAACACTGGAGTGGGCTGCCATTTCCTTCTCCAATGCATGAAAGTGAAAAGTGAAAATGAAGTCGCTCAGTCATGCCTGACTCTTAGTGGGCATCCCATGGACTGAGGCCTACGAGGCTCCTCCATCCATGGGATTTTCCAGGCAAGAGTACTGGAGTGGGTTGCCATTGCCTTCTCCCATGTTTAAAATAGTGCCTGATATATGGTAAATTTACTCAAAAAACGTAACAACAATTATTTTTACAAAACTCTCTTTATGTACAGTGACATCATTTTCTATGCATGTTGATATCAAAAGGGAACAATGTTAAGACTCTTTTTCACTATTTAGAATAGTTTAGGTAACACTTCCTCCAGGCTAAGTAGGAGTTAGCCAGGCAAATGGGTAACAAAAGCACTGAGGAGAAAGAACATAAGGAATGGGAAGCAGGATTTGATCATAACTATGTAATGGAGGCAACCCACTTCAGTATCTTGTCTGGAGAATCCCAGGGACAGAGGAGCCTGGTGAGCTACAGTCCACAGAGCCACAGAGTTGGACACTACTAAAGCGACTGAGCACACGCACACACACACACACACACACACACACACACACACACACACACACACACACACCGATTTTGAAAAAGTTAACCAGTTAGCACCAGAGACTGCGACTCAGAGGGATAAAATAAGGGTGGAGTGAGACCAGTTAAAATGCAACTGGGATCTCTTTTAGGCAAGAGCTTTTGAGGATATGGACTAGGGCATTCATAAGATAAAAATCACAAGTGAGCGTGAAAGTCTGTATATATAGAGTATGGACAGGACTTAGCAATGAATAAGATATAGGAAGTTAAGAAGAGGGAGAATTCAATACCAAGCTCTGAGAGGTGGGTTATAAAAGTAATTCCCAAGGCATTTCAGAACCATTAGGAACCATAATAGAATTGTTAGCACCAGAACAAAGCCTTCTTGGGGGTTACTTTGAAGAAAAGAGTGCAGTTGCACTTATGTTACTGTTTACATTCTGGAATGCTTGCCAAATAAAATTGGTCACAGTCAGCACAAAAATTACTATAATCCTTTTGGAAAATAATTTGATGGAATGCATAAAGAGGCAAAAAACTCCTCAATTAATCATAGAAGAATTTTACTTCTAATAAATTATGCCAATATATTTAGAAAACAAGGGGATAAAGAGCCATACAGACAAAAATGTAACTTAGACATTTCTGATAATAGGAAAAATGTCAGCAAAGCCTGACTGATCTTCATGAGAAGGCTAATTATACAGCATATCAACTTCATAGAATGCTACACAGACAATAGGAAGTATACATTTTAATAACTTCTATCACTTACTGAGTTCACTGTACTAGACACTCTCTCTGTTATTTCATTTAACAATCACAATTCTCAACAGTAAGTACCTTTATCCCTATTTTACAGGAAAAAATATGACTGCAGAGAAATTAGGACAATTTTCCAAGGTCACTCAGCTAATGAGTGGCAAAGGGGCTGGAGAAGCTGCCTGTGGATAGGATCTGCTAAGGGATTAGGGTCAGTTTCTGGGTTCACGGCTGTAGGAAGTTCCCTTCAGCCTCAGTTTTCCCAAAAGACAACTGATTTAAGCTCAGATCAAGTTCATCTGGCTATAAAGCCTGTGTTCTGAACACCAGCTTTAAAGTCATGTTTAAACAAGAAAAGCTGAACATCTATGGTTTCTACTGTAAAATGTGTACAAAAAGATAAAGAAAAGAAGTCTATAGGAAAAATGAGAACCATTGTATTGTGAAAGTTTAAATTTCATTAGCTATTGCTGCAGTTTTGGTTTCACAAAGAAAGGACATTTAATAACCAGAAGGTATTTAAGTTTTAAAAAATCTTTTATATTTCACACATCCAAGTCTCTTGCTGATATCTTAAACTGTTACTGTTTTTAAATCACAGAATATTTATTGAATATCTACTGTTTGCTTAAAATAAATGTGAAATATTTCTATAACTACCTGTGAATTGGTTCTAAAAGCAAAACAATATAGAAAGTATAAAGCATGTGTCAAATGTTCAAATATAGTTTTATTATTATGAAAACCACTCAGATTCTACTGTGGATTTTTCATGAACTTATATTATTTTTACTTAATTTGCTTAGAATGTGATTCCTTTCTCAATTATTCTAAGAATAATCAAATTTCTAAATATAGAAATTAAATTTTATATTCTCCATCACTCACACCCCCTTCCATGCTACATACTGCAAAATCAAACAAATTTAATCTTCTGAAAATATTCTATGCAGAATAAAACAACATATTAATTAGAAATATTTATATAAAAATAGAAAATGAAAACTTTTATGAAGCACTAAAAGGTAAGCATTTAAATATCAGGATTTCCGGATTTAGATCCTAACTCTGTATCTTAGGACCTTAAGAAAAATCATTCATCCTTTCCAGTCATGCATTATGTTGTTTTCCTTATTTGTAAAATTAAAAAGATAAGATTTCTTTTCTCCCAGAGATGTTTTGAAGCTTAAAAACAAAACAGACATTCATGAAAGTATGCCTGATACATGAAAATTAAAAATAAGATGCTTGTCATTTCTACTACCAATATAAGTTCTTAAATTTTCAGTACTCCCTAAATGCTCAGTTATGCTTTAGCCAAAATCTTAGTAGAGGAAAAAAAAAAACTATCATAAATTTAGTCCTGACCTCATAGTCCTGACTCCTTCACTCCCTATATAGAAAATTTACATTGGCATTTGGCTAACATTAGATACTTTATAATGTAATGACCTAAAACTAAAGATACGAAAATGTTCAAGTGTTTCCAAAAGGCAGCATTTTTTGTGAAAAAAAAAAAAAAACCCAACAACAACAAAAACTTGCTCTCACTCTCCTTTTTATCCCTTTTATTCTTTGCTTGGGAATAAAATACAGTCTCTCTAAATTTTTGATCCTTGATCACTTTCAGGTGATGTCCTTATGTTCTTTTGAATCAGCAGATTTTATACAATGATTTAATTTCATTTAAAACTTTAATTAAGTTGGAACATCTGTTCTTTTTACAGACAGAGGGCATAAGGAATGTGTTGGCGTGCGTGCGTGAGCGTGTGTGTGTAAGGGGATAGATAGAAGAGAGGAAAAAGAATTTGAGTTAAGCAAGATAACCTACAGGCTTCCCAGGTGGTGCTAGTGGTAAAGAACCCGCCTGTCAATGCAGAAGAGACATAAGAGGTCTGGGTTCGATCCCTGGGTCTGGAAGATCCCCTGGAGGAGGAAATGGCAACCCACTCCAGTATTCTTGCCTGGAGAACCCCACAGAAGAGCCTGGTGGGCAACAGTCCAGGTCACAAAGAGTCGGACATGACTGAAGCAAATTAGCATGCAACTATGCAAGATAACCTACATTGCCCTTTTGTACCATGTGACACAATATTCTCCTTGAGACTATAAAGTGTTTAAGAGTAGGAATTAAGTCCATCCCCAGCACTTGACATAGTGCCTTGCACAAAGGGAATATAATTAGATTAATACTTAGATTCAGTTCAGTTCAGTCGCTCAGTCGTGTCTGACTCTTTGCGACCCCATGAATCACAGCACGCCAGGCCTCCCAGTTCATCACCATCTCTCGGAGTTCACTCAGACTCACTTATATCGAGTCTGTGATGCTATCCAGCCATCTCATCCTTGGTCGTCCCTTTCTCCTCCTGCCCCCAATCCTTCTGAGCATCAGAGTCTTTTCCAGTGAGTCAACTCTTTGCATGAGGTGGCCAAAGTACTGGAGTTTCCGCTTTTGCATCATTCCTTCCAAAGAAATCCCAGGATTGATCTCCTTCAGAATGGACTGGTTGGATCTCGTTGCAGTCCAAGGGACTCTCAAGAGTCTTCTCCAACACCACACTTCAAAAGCATCAATACTTCGGTGCTCAGCTTTCTTCACAGTTCAACTCTCACATCCACACATGACCACAGGAAAAACCATAGCCTTGACTAGATGGACCTTAGTCGGCAAAGTAATGTCTCTGCTTTTGAATATGCTATCTAGGTTGGTCATAACTTTTCTTCCAAGGAGTAAGCATCTTTTAATTTCATGGCTGCAGACACCAACTGCAGTGATTTTGGAGCCCCCCAAATAAAGTCTGACACTGTTTCCCCATCTATTTCCCATGAAGTGATGGGACCGGATCCCATGATCTTAGTTTTCTGAATGTTGAGCTTTAAGCCAACTTTTTCACTCTCCTCTTTCACCTTCATCAAGAGGCCCTTTAGCTCCTCTTCACTTTCTGCCATAAGGGTGGTGTCATCTGCATATCTGGGGTTATTGATATTTCTCCCAGCAATCTTGATTCCAGCTTGTGTTTCTTCCAGCCCAGCATTTCTCATGATGTACTCTGCATATAAGTTAAATAAGCAGGGTGACAACATATAGCCTTGACGTACTCCTTTTCCTATTTGGAACCAGTCTGTTGTTCCATGTCCAGTTCTAACTGTTGCTTCCTGACCTTCATACAGATTTCTCAAGAGGCAGGTCAGGTGGTCTGGTATTCCCATCTCTTTCAGAATTTTCCACAGTTTACTTGTGATCCACACAGTCAACGGCTTTGGCATAGTCAATAAAGCAGAAATAGGTGTTTTTCTGGAACTCTCTTGCTTTTTCCATGATCCAGCAGATGTTCACAATGTGAACTCTGGTTCCTCTGCCTTTTCTAAAACCAGCTTGAACATCAAGAAGTTCACGGTTCACGTATTGCTGAAGCCTGGCTTGGAGAATTTTGAGCATTACTTTACTAGCATGTCAGATGAGTGCAATTGTGTGATAGCTTGAGCATTCTTTGGCATTGCCTTTCTTTGGAAGTGGAATGAAAACTGAGCTTTTCCAGTCCTGTGGCCACTGCTGAGTTTTCCAAATTTGCTGGCATATTGAGTGCAGCCCTTTCACAGCATCATCTTCCAGGATTTGAAACAGCTCAACTGGAATTCTATCACCTCCACTAGCTTTGTTCATAGTGATGCTTTCTAAGGCCCACTGGACTTCACATTCCAAGGTGTCTGGCTCTAGATGAGTGATCACATCATCATGATTATCTTGGTCTTGAAGATCTTTTTGTAGAGTTCTTCCGTGTATTCTTGCCACCTCTTCTTAATATCTTCTGCTTCTGTTAGGTCCAGACCATTTCTGTCCTTTATCAAGTGCATCTTTGCATGAAATGTTCCCTTGATATCTCTAATTTTCTTGAAGAGATCTCTAGTCTTTCCCATTCTGTTGTTTTCCTCTATTTGTTTGCATTGATTGCTGAAGAAGGCTTTCTTATCTCTTCTTGCTATTCTTTGGAACTCTGCATTCAGATGCTTATATCTTTCCTTTTCTCCTTTGCTTTTCACCTCTCTTCTTTTCACAGCTATTTGTACTTAGATTACTATACTATAATCGAGTGAGTGAGTGAGTGAGTGAGTGAAGTCACTTCGTCGTGTTCAACTCTTTGCGACCCTGTGGACGTAGCCTACCAGGCTTCTACGTCCATGGGATTCTCCAGGCAAGAATACTGGAGTGGGTTACCATTTCCTTCTCCAGGGGATCTTCCCAACCCAGAGATCGAACCCAGGTCTCCCGCATTAGAGGTGGACACTTTAACCTCTGAGCCAGATTAATCTAATTAATAATTAGATTAATACTTTAATAAGTGTTTACAGGGCAAGAAGAAGAAAGAATAAAAGAGGAAATACACAGAGGAATGAGAATTGTGAGAGATGAGAAAAGTTTTGCATTACTGAAATAAGATGGTAGATCTACCTTTAAAGAGCTATTACACAGATAGATGTGCTAAATGTAATGTTTCACTAATAAGAATTTTTAAATGTCCATTTCTTGATTGATCTGATTCCTATGTATTCCAATTGGATGAAGAAATAGATAATTACCCACTTGATCATCAATCCTGAATCACACATTAGATTTCTGATGATTTTGCAGAGAGTACAGAAAAAGAAAAAAATGTTTATCTTGGCGATATTGGGTGATAAAATATTGTGGAATCAGAGGGAGTTGTCGAAATACTAAAGATCAGATTTATAAATGTCCATAGAATATATGCCCATCATGGAAGCTATTGTTTTCATTATGCTTTTCTATAGGGAGATTATCAGAGGATCATGTGGTTTTACTTCAGAATATGTATAACCGTTTGCTGGGCAGAGATTTTTCCTCTCGACATCTGTGAGGAACTACTGTTGTACCAAATAGCTTCTTATTCCCCGCCCTTTTTATGAAGTGGCAACATAAAATGTTCCCAACAGTATTAGAAACTAGCATGAACAAATGGAACTGAATATATGTGACGTGGACGTTCTTTCATGGTAACTTCAAAAGCTGGGCATTAAGCATCAAGGATCAAGCTAGAAAAAGGGGCACAGATTGTGACTTTCAGTCAGAGTACAAAAGAGTGCTTGGTGACTTAATATCTGACTTCTTACCCCAAAATAAACAGACATTTCACCCTGTAGGAAGGGGAAATGATTCAAAGTGAACAGAATTACAGTATGGATTAAAATCTCAGTGTGAAAGAAACATCCAAAAGGCTCTAATGGCATCTCGCCTGCAAATAGTATAACCCTGAAAGTCTACAAGCCTCTCAAGATATCTTGGATACACAACTGTTCTCTAGGGAACAGACTGGGGAGATCTCTACAGAAGTGGGATGAAGGGACACCGCACAGAGGTTCTTCATATCCCAGTAAAAGATGAAAGTGTCTAAACTAAATGTTTCTGAGGTGAGCATGAAGCGCTTATAAGACAGAAGTCTAAAAGGGATAGGGAACTTAGATGAGAACATAAAATACAGATACCTGAGTGATCAACAGGATATACAGATGTATGGGCTTCGTTGGTAGCTCAGCTGGTAAAGAATCTGCCTGCAATGCAGGAGACCCAGGTTCCATTCCTGGGTCGGGAAGATCCACTGGAGAAGGAATAGGCTAACCACTCCAGTATTCTTGGGCTTCCCTGGTGGCTCATTCAGTAAAGAATCCTCCTGAAATGTGAGAGACCTGGGTTCAGTCCCTGGGTTGGAAAGATACCCTGGAGAAAGGAAGTGCTACCCACTCCAGCAGCAGCATGAAAAAGAGAAAGAAGAATATACTGTTTTAGATTAAAAAGTGACATATTTGTCAAGAAAATATAAATTTAATAAGTACAAACTGAGAGCTTGTGAGATGCTTTGATATCACTTATATATAGACTTTCAGTTTAGTTTAGTCACTCAGTCGTGTCCAACTTTTGCAACCCCAGGAATCACAGCACACCAGGCCTCCATGTCCATCACCAACTACCGGAGTTCACTCAGACTCACGTCCATCGAGTCAGTGATACCATCCAGCCATCTCATCCTCTGTCATCCCCTTCTCCTCCTGCCCCCAATCCTTCCCAGCATCAGAGTCTTTTCCAATGAGTCAGCTCTTAGCATGAGGTGGCCAAAGTACTGGAGTTTCAGCTTCAGCATCACTCCCTCCAAAGAAATCCCAGGGCTGATCTCCTTCAGAATGGACTGGTTGGATCTCCTTGCAGGCCAAAGGACTCTCAAGAGTCTTCTCCAACACCACAGTTCAAAATCATCAGTTCTTCGGTGCTCAGCCTTCTTCACAGTCCAACTCTCAGATCCATACATGACTACTGGAAAAACCATAGCCTTGACTAGACGGACCTTTGTTGGCAAAGTAATGTCTCTGCTTTTGAATATGCTATCTAGGTTGGTAATAACTTTTCTTCCAAGGAGTAAGCATGTTTTAATTTCATGGCTGCAGTCACCATCTGCAGTGATTTTGGAGCCCAGAAAAATAAAGTGTGACACTGTTTCCACTGTTTCCCCATCTATTTCCCATGAAGTGATGGGACCAGATGCAATGATCTTCGTTTAGACTTCAGGAGGGACATTTTGGAACTTCAGAGTTTGTGACTCTAAGTTTAAACCTACTAAAATATTACATTAATATTTTAATAGTTTTTAGTAACTTACAGAACCTTTCCACCCATTTGGCTCTTTTACAAAATATTTCCATTTATTTATCTCATTTGATTCTCATGGCCAAACAGTGAGGTAAATATAAATATTATTTTCTTTACCTAGATGTAAAAAACCAATCCTTAGAAAAATTATGCAGTCTGTTCCAAATTTCCTAGCTATTACTTGGTAAAGCTAGAATGCAAACCTAGATTTGATAATGCATAAATTTATACTTTCTCCATTTTCATGCATTGTATTTATTTTATTTAATGTTTATATACTCAATTTAGAAAATTAAATGTTTAGAATCTTCTTTCATCTGTATCAAACAACAAGAAGAAACACACAATTTAGAGTATAGGCCTGATCACATTAGGCCTCATGGAATTAGCTATATGTATACACAAATTTGTTGTCAATTTTTATTGCTCATTTATTCATTCATTTATTCCTCAAATATTTATTGCATAGGTACTGCTTGCTAATAGATAGGTATAAGAATTTGATATGGGTATAAGCATTTGATGCAATGATGCTCATTCTAGCAGAAAAGACTCATAAACAATTAAAATATAGTTAGCTTTCTGAAGCTGAAACTGCAATACTTTGGCCACCTGATGCGAAGAACTGACTCACTGGAAAAGACCCTGACGCTGGGTAAGACAGAAGGCAGGAGGAGAAGGGGACAACAGAGAATGAGATGGTTGAATGGCATCACAGACTCAATGGACATGAGTTTGCGTAAACTCCGGGAGTTGGCACTGGACAGGGAGGCCTGGCATGATGCCGTCCAAGGGGTTGCAAAGAGTCAGACACGACTGAGTGACTGAACAGAACTGAACTGAGAGGTAAATGCAAATTACTCTCAAAACACAGAAGAAAAGCCACTAATTTTTCTCTGGACTATAAGAAGAAAGGTTATAGAAAGACTTCATGGAGAAAGTAATATTTGCGAGTAAAGGTTAAAGAATGAGTAAAAACTTGCCAGTATTTCTGGCATACAACATGGCTTGGAGCAAGGCAGGGTATATTTTGGAGACTTTTAGCAGTGAAATATGGTCAGAATATTAAAGGCATATAGGAGAAGAATTTAGAGCAGAAGTCACTGTATGTATATATAATCCATGTCAAAGAATTGGAACACAAGGAGTCAGGGATGGCTTTCAATCAGGAGAATTGTCCTAAGTAGAACTACTGTCTTTCACAAACTTTTGAGGCAGAGAGTTCTGTTCATCACAGGGTTTGGACTAGAGGAAGAAGAGTCCAGAGGAAATAAGAGCTAGTCAGGGGCTATAGCAGTAGGGTTCAGTTCAGTTCAGTCACTCAGTTGTGTCCAATTCTTTGCGACCCCATGAATCGCAGCACACCAGGCCTCCCTGTCCATCACCAACACCCGGAGTTCACTCAGACTTATGACCATTGAGTCAGTGATGCCATCCAGCCATCTCATCCTCAGTCGTCCCCTTCTCCTCCTGCCCTAATCCCTCCCAGCATCAGTCTTTTCCAATGAGTCAACTCTTCCCATGAGGTGGCCAAAGTACTGGAGTTTCCGCTTTAGCATCATTCCTTCCAAAGAAATCCCAGGGCTGATCTCTTTTAGAATGGACTGGTTGGATCTCCTTGCTATCCAAGGGACTCTCAAGAGTCTTCTCCAACACCACAGTTCAAAACCATCAATTCTTCAGTGCTCAGCTTTCTTTATGGTCCAACTCTCACATTCACACATGACTACTAGAAAACCCAAAGCTTTTACTAGAGAGACCTTTGTCAGTAAATATTACAATATTGCTTATGTTTTATGTTTTAGTCTTTTGGCTGTGAGGCACAGGGGATCTAAGCTCCCCAACCAGAGATCAAATCCACACACCCCTGAACTGGAAGGTGAAATCTCAACTTCTGGACCGCAGCCAGGGAAGTTCCTCCTCAACAGATTTTACATGTCAGAACCCAAGAATCCAAGAATCTATGGTCACACAGCTGGAAAAAAAAAGCAGCACTAGAGCCTTCATTCCAGGCCAGATGAAGCTGAACCCCTTGCTCCTGACTATAAATGCTACATGATCTCCCTGCATGTACTGTCTTTGTAATCACATTTCACTGTGCCCTTGAGCAATTCATTAGTACTTTTAGGGGAAGCATTGACTCAATAAAGCAAGTGGTATAAGGACTAGCATTTATTAAGCCTCAGTAGTGTTAGACTCTTGTTGCTTTGTATCTATTATCCTACGTAATATTCAAAACATCCCTTTGAGGGAGCTAACAATTATTATTTCAATTGTCCCCACTGTACAGGGGGATAAACTGAGGATCAGTGGGGTATAGAGGAAAGGTTAGGCATGCAAAGGTGTGCAGTTTACTGGAAAAGAGTAATGGAAATACAAAGGGGTCAAGGGTTGCTCAATGGTAAAGAAACTGCCTGCCAAGCAGGAGATGGGGGTTTGATCCCTGGGTTGGTATGATCCCCTGGAGAAGAAAATAGCAACACACTCTAATATTCTTGCCTGTAAAATTCTATGGACACAGGAGCCTGGCGGGCTACAATCCATGGGGTCACAAAGAGTGGGGCATGATTGAGTAACTGAGCACAATAGAAATACTTGGGATCCCTTGATAATCCCACCATAATCCCTCCTCCTTGAAGGCATATATAAGTTCTCCTTGGAGACCTCAGCTTAGTTTAAAGAGAGAAATGTAAATAAAGAGAAAAAACAGAGAATAAGTTTAAGAAAGCTGCAAGTGAAATTTGAAAGTTTATGAGCTTCAGCTTAAGAAATAGACTTTTATAAGAAGTGGGGATTATTGGAGATCTCCCAGAAGGAAAATTAATTTTGCAGGAAAGATCTTCACAAAGATTAATTTGACAGATGGATGAGGGAGACTAAAGTCAGAAAAACCAATTAAAATAATATGTTAAATTCTTACATGTAGGGAAAGAGATAAGAGGAAATAAACATTTTTAAATGGGTCAATATTTTAAATTGACAAAAATTTAACTTTATTTTGAAATTCTGGCTTATCATATAATGTAACTGGAGACAATAAGCCTGGCTGAACGTCAGATAAGCTCTTAGTACCCCTACTTTTCAACAACAGTAGATTTAATTCTACAAAAACCATCCACATTCCTTCCATTTTAAGAATCATTTTTTGTAAGCAAAGATTTTTATTTGTTGACATTCACCATTTTTATGGTATAAAGGAACCAAAAGCATTATCTTTTAAAATATATAAGATAAACAATGGAACACTCTGTTAATTAAAAATTTTATAAGGATATATATTTTTGGTAATAGTTAATATAGTTCTTCTTAATTCACCAGTGGCTGGCAGTGTCACCCTGACAAGGTCAGTGGCCCTAACTTAACTGGATGCAAGCATTTTATCACATATTGTACTTCTAAGAATGTTTACTGTGATTGCCCACAATTTATTCTTGACATCTGTAGGCTCTTTCAAAACTTCTTTTTGTGTTCAAGTGCAAATGAGTATCAACATCATAGATACTTCTATGTGTGATGGCAATTAATTTCATAATAGCAATTTAATTTACAAATATATAAATACACAAAAATATCAAAGGCTTTACATTTTATCTAGCCTAATATGTGCAAATGGTAAATACATCCCTGAGGAAAAAAAAAGAATTACAGTATTCTACAGCATGAACTTTTCCTTATGCAATGCAACTTTCCTGTAACTAGCTTTTCAACAAAAGAAAAAGTACTTTTTAGTCTATAAATCGTGCACACTTCCCTTTCTCCTCCTAATTTGACCTTTAAGGAATAGATATGTAATATAATAGTATATATAACCCTATTTATTTCTTAAAAATCATATTTTCTCACAGAGTCGGTAATAAGGAAACAGCATAGCATGTGTAGATGAGTTCATGAAATGACAGTAGATCTCTAATAAGTATTAGCTTTTTAATTTTCCTTTTGTTCCATTTATATATAAATTCATTTTCAATCATTTTAACGAAGTCCAAGATAAAACAGTTTGAAGGACCAGAAAGATAAAATTGTACATGAGTGTAGCACTCACAGTCAATAAACACCTGTGGAACACTGTATGGCATTGCACTACACGCACAGTGCCAAAAGAGAATGTGATGGCAGAGGTCTTCCCCAGGAAGTGATCACTCTTTTGAAACAGGAACACAGACTAGGAGTTAGCCAGGTGAAGAGAGCAGTTAATGAGAACAGCATGGGAAATGGCCCTAAGATTAAAGGAAACAAGTCTCTTCAAGGCAAAGAAAGAGGGCCTACACTTTTGGACATGTAGGAAGTCAAGCTGCAATGTGAATAACAGACTTGAGGGACTTGTAGAAAAAACTCTGAATTTTGGTCTTTATCCCCAAACAAATGGCAAATCAATAAACTATTTTCAATGGAGAGATAAGGTGACTCAATTTGCATGTCCAAAGTATCACTAAGATAACAGTGTGCTAGATACTTTTTCTTGCATGAATTATTTAATCATCACAACAGTTATGTGAAATGAGCAATATTATGTTTGTTTCACAGCTTCCCTGGTGGCTCATTTGGTAAAGAATCCGCCTGCAATGTAGGAGACTGGGGTTCAGTCCCTGGGTTGGGAAGATTCCCTGGAGGATGGCATGGTAACCCACTCTGGAGTTCTTGCCTGGAGAATCTCCACAGACAGAGAAGCCTGGGGGTGGGGGGCTACAGTCCATGGGGTTGCAAAGAGTGAGACACAGGTGAGTGACTTTCACAGTACAGTATGGTATGTTTGTTTCAAGTGTGAGTAAACTATGATGTAGAGCATTAAAATTAACTTTCTTAAGGTCACCCACCAAAAAAGTAACAGAAACAAATTTAAACCCACATTTTTGTCTACCCACAATTCAACTACATATAGCATTAAACCACAGAGGCAAAATAAAATTTTGACAGATATTTGATAAAGTAAAAATTTCAAGGCCAGGATGACAGAAGGCAAGAGAATAATACGGGTTAGCCAACAAAGGTAATAAGAATTCCATGTCTTCTCGAATAGAAACCTCCCCCAAATACTCTCAAATATTTCTGTCATATAGTATAATAAAGAAATGAAACTCTGAGGAAATAATCATTCTATCCACCTTTGCTTCTGAAGCTCTGTTTCGCTGATCTGCTTGGAGTTGACTTTCACAAAATCTGCAACCAGTCTCAACAGGATATTTGGGATGAGGGAAGTAAGTGATCTTAAGCTCTGACAAAATAAAAACCAAAGCTAAAGACAAAACTAATGAACTATGTTCAGCAAAATGAGTCTTTCTGACTGCCTCCGATTGTCCTAGAGTTGTGTTTTCACTACCATTTTACTTATTTGGCTGAGTACAGAAGATACTCATTAAGAGGCAGCAGTGGCAGTTCCAAATACCTTTCTGTCCTGCAGAGAGAGGTCTTGAATATACACTGATAATTTGGTATGATAAAGTGAAACCCTTTAGGAATCATTGTGCAGATATTGCCCTCTGTCAATCAGAGAAAAAGGAAAAGGAAGAGCTAATGTAATGCAATGCTGTTTGGAGCATAAGACAACTCAAATAACTTTTCTCAACGCTAATTCTGTTGGTAACCTGTAACTGAAAAGAAATAATGTCTATATTTTCTTCAAACATCCCCAGTTGAGGGTAAAAGGTTTTTTCTGTTAAAACAAAAGGTAAGAAACTATAAAATAACTATATTTTGATTTGATAATTCTTGAATATAAAACTGATTTTCAAACACAGCAAACTTACCTGCCTCTGTTTTATACATTGGAGTTTTCTGTACTATTTTACTTGATAAAATCGTTCACGATTACAAAAATGTTTGAAAACCATTGATCTAGTGGTGACTGTGTTGTTATTCAAAGTAGAAGTTCAAGTGGTTTCAAAAGAACACCAAAGAAGGTAAAACATAAATGCTCTTATATATTTACTTTTGAAGAGTTTAGTTATAAATACTTCCAATTCCAAATAATAGAAAAACAATTTCTTTGTGAAAATATGATTCATGAAATAAATGATGGTTGTAAATCAAAGTTCTAGATAAACTGTTTTGCTGTTGTTCAATGGCTATGTCATGTCTGACTCTTTGCAACCCCATGGACTATAGCCCACCAGGCTCCTCTGTCCATGGGATTCTCCAGGCAAAAATACTGGAGTGGGGATCTTCCCATCCCAGGTATCGAACCTATGTCTTTTGTACGGAGAGGCAGATTCTTTATCACTGAGCCACCTGGGAAGCCCTAGATAAAGTAGACCTGAATAAAAATAAAATATGTAAGGTTTTGAAACTTTAAAGGGAATTTCAGATGATAGTTTTGTCAATTGATATTTAAGCATCAGTTATCTGAGAGTTCCAAAGTATATCTATATTTAAAATCTGAATCACTCTACAGATCCTTCAGATTTTCATAAAAGAATAAAATGTTACTTCATAGCTAAAGCTTCAGTGTTTGAAAAAATAAGAAATTCTGTTTATCCAAACTAAAACTGAATTATTATTAATCTAAATTTCAAGATGAATGTTATTTTATTCAAGTGCCCCATGGTAGGATAATAGCTATGTTATGGAAATAGTAGGGCACAGCCAAAGTAATGTATTTTAGAAATTTATAAAATACATTTAAACTCAAAAAGAAAAAAATCAAAACATATTCACAAGTACTACTGTATCAAACATATCTGTAGGCTGGCTATGAAAAAAGGAGAGAAGAAATAAAGAAGAGACCTGAGAGAACTCACAGTTGATATCCACTGCTTCTATTAGATGCCAATCCACTTGAAGGCAGCTGTCTTATGGAAGGAATAGTCTTTTCAAATATAAATGTTAAGAATGCTACCCAAGCCATAAGCAATGATGTGGAAGGAGTCAGAGTTCCTAAAAGCATCACTGAGCCTTGATTATAGTTACATGACCTGCTTTAGCCAGTGGAATGGGAATGAACGTAAAATGTGCTATGTGTGAACAGAAGCTTTCATTGAACTTGAGTGGGTCAGTTTGGCCTCTTGCTCCTGACCTCCATCAGGAGAACAACACATCCCTTCAGCCTGGATGCTGGAATGAGAAGACTGAGTGGACAGAGCCAAGCAGAGTTGCTGCTGCTCCACATTTCTGTTAAGTGAGAAATAAATATATGTAGTTGTAAGCCATTGAAACGTTTTGGGATTTTTAGTTACCACTGCAAATGCTAACTAGAAGAAAGGGTCAAATAACATTTTATTCAGTTAAGCTACAAATTGTGGTTACTTGCAGCTGAATACATTCCTAAATAATATATCCAAAATATGTACATAAATGAAAGATTATCATTTTATTTACATATGCACTCTCTGGGCAGCGATTTACGCTGTGTCTGAACTAACAGAGCTTAGCATCAGGGTATTACAAATGTGGAAGGCTCAAGGAAAGAGACAGCTCAGGTAATACTCTGCAGATGTGAGTGGCCTTGCCCAGAGAACTTCACAGTATGGATACTTGGGTCGCTAGAGAGCTACAAGAGGGCAGGAAGTGCCTCAGGTGGGTTGCTTAAAATAATATATATCAGCAGTTAACAGCCTTCTGTTCATCTCAGACCACCCAATATAAAAGGACCAGGAGTAAACTGTTCTTCCCAAACATTAAAGCATAACAGAAAGAGGTGGAAGAAATTGGTATTCAGAAGGAATGGATACACATTTGTGTTTTCTTTACTGCCAGAGAATAATTAGAAGGAAACCAAGAGAGCAATATCAAGTGAGTCATTCTAATGTACCCAATTATCATTTATTTGAAAAATATTTTTCTTAAAAAGAAGTTTTAATTATTTTCCCTACGAAAGTATTCACTACATTTCCAGTCATTTTATATAGGGATGTTTATGTTTATAAATTGACATGCTGATTCATGCTTCCTCAATATGTCAGTTATTCAGGTTCTGTAATATTAGTTAGTATCAATGTTCTAGTTATGCCTGAATAGATAGCTCCTCATGTAGGATTCTTCAGACAATAAAATACATCTCTATGTGTCCAGTTATTCCTATCAGAAATTTTGGAATAATCTTCAGTTCCATACTTTTTCTCTTTAGGTCTCTCCTACTATCAATTTAGCAAAGAATATAAGAGCTTCTACAAGGCATACTTCACTTTTCTATCCACCTCTCTCCATTTCCATGACTAAAATCCTAGCACAAGATACCCTAATCTCTTGCCCAATCTACTGTAAATATCTCCTAATTTATAAATCCCTACTTCCTCTCTGACTTTCTTGTAGTGAGTTTAAAAGCAGCACAAGGGATCACTTAAAAAAATCAGTAAGTTCAGATCACTCTTCTGTTTAAAAATGATTAATGACTTCACACTGGATATAGAATAAAAATTTTAAATTCCTAACCAGGTCAGTAAATTCTGAGATGATCTTGTTCCTGCCTACCTCATATTATAGGGCTTCCCTGATAGCCCAGATGGCAAAGAATCCACCTGCAATGCAGGAGACCCCGGTTCAATTACTGGATCAGGAAGATCCACTGGGGAAGGGATAGGCTATCCACTCCAGTATTCTTGGGCTTCCCTTGTGGCTCAGCTAGTAAAGAATCCACCTGCGATGCAGGGGACCTGGGTTTGATCTCTGGGTTGGGAAGATCCCCTGGAGAAGGGAAAGGCTACCCATTCCAGTATTCTGGCCTGGAGAATTCCATGGGCTATATAGACCATGGGGTCCCAAATAGTTGGACAGGACTTTCACTTTTCACCTCTTATGCCAATCACCCCCTATTCCCTAACATTCAGCCACACTGCATACTGCCCTCCAATGTACCACCTTCTTCAGCTGTAGAGTCTTTGCGTACACCATTTACCTTAGAATTCTCTTTCTCCCTCTCGCCTGGCTAACTCCTATCATCTTAGGCATCTTATTTCAATATCAGTTCATCAGAAATTCTCCTTCTCTTGCTCAGATCCCTATTATATTCACTCTCAGTACTTTGGTCTTTTTCTTCTTAGGTCTTATCATAACTTGAAGTTGTATATTTCCAGAATGGTTAGTTTTTTTTTAATATTGTCTAACCCATTTGGCTGTAAGTGCCATAAAAACAGGAGTCACACTTGTAATCAGTCTTGCCAAGCACTGGGCATGGTGTGGAGTAACAGCACAATAGTTATTTAGAATAGATGAATGAACAGAAGCATGAACTTGCAAAAATTGCAAAAATATTGCAGATTCTAGTATACATGGTAGAGTTTTTTCAATTACAAGTATTCTACCAACAAGCTATAGAATGAACACATATATATCTTTCTGGTTTCTTCAATTTGTTATGAATCAGGGAGCTGCTACTGTGTTGTATAAGAATGATATTGGAGTTCTTAGACTTTAGGTGTATCAAAATATGTTAAGTATATAAAATTACAAACTGAGAAAGTCAAAGTGCTTTAAGCATATAAAAATGTCTCAAGTAGATTTATTTTGTATCTTTTAAATATAGTCTTTAATTACCATAATTTTAATCAATCATAAAATAGAGCACATTGTTATATTAAAACATAAACTAGAGGCATGTCCATAAAACAGCCCTGCAATTGTAATACTATAAAATGGACATCAGGATTCTTTCCATAGAATTTCACTCAATGAATTTGAAAGGAAGGAAAGGCTAGGTTAAATTTAGTAACAAACAACTCCCTAAATCTTAATAGAACACATTCACTCTTGCCCATGCTACATATTAAAAGGCATGACTTTACTTAGTGCAGTTGTTCAGAGACCAGGCTGATGAAGGCCCCATCATGACACATGTGTCTAAAACTGCTATTAGAGGAGAGAGCAAATAGTGCACTAGGGCATAAATACTTCTACTCCAAAAGGTACTCCTCAGTTTTAGCTCCTGTGGCACTGGCCTAAGTAAGTCACCATGACAGCCTAACTGCAAAGAGGGACTGGAAAACTGAATCCTATGATAGTCTCAAACAGGAAAGAGAAGAAGAAACCCCGAGGAACCACACTTCAGGCTGGCTGAGACATTCAGAGGCATAAGTGAAACCATTCATTCACATAACATGCATTTTTCTGCACTATGCTGTGAACTAGTTTGCTGGGAATGAAAAATCAAGTGTGCTAGTTCTGGAGAAAACCACTTGAACAATTACTTAAGGAAGCTAAGAATGGTGCATATTCACATTTTGAAGAATCCCTGAAAGACCAGTTTAGAGAGATCTTGGGTGATCTCACAAATCACATAAGTTAAAGGTTTGATCTTTTTTATTTTTTTAAAAAAGATTACCAAAGAACTCTAAAGTTTCATTATTGCTGTCTATATATTTTCGTTTAACTAGGCCCTCTAAAAAGAAGGTACCAACTTAACAGTAATCTTTACTCAGATTAAGGATAAATTTCTCACTTGTCTCAGACCTAGAAGAGTATAAAACCTTTTAAGTAGCACCATAGAGTTTTGTTGTCTTCCTTTTCAGTGTGAATACTGGAAACTATTATATTACTTTTATACTGTGAGCCCACTAGACTATAATTCTTGACTCATTAAAATGTTCTACTTCTTATACCAAAATATACCATTTTACCTATTATTAAACAATATAAAAACAAGTGACATTTAAGACAAGAATATATTCATTCATATTCCTAGAATCCAAATTCAACTTTCGTTTTCAGCTTTCCTATTTATTTTCACACATTATCATACAAAGAAATTCTACCTGAAAAAGATTAAGAATATATTCCATTCTAAAAATCATCGATACATTTACACGTGCAAACCTCATGTACCCTTGAGGTTTGGGGCTGTCTTAGTCACATGCAGAGCCAAAAGGGGTGACAAGTACATCCCTCAAGACTGACTGCAAAAGGACTGATGTTATTCCATTCGCAGTCGGCATTATACCATGTATTCACAGCTGAATTTATACTAACTAAGAAATAGTAGAGAAGATATATAGGATTCCCAGGTGGCTCCATGGTAAAGAATCCACTTGTCAATGCAGGAGATGGAGAAGACGTGGGTTTGATCCCTGGGTCAGGAAGATCTCCTGGAGAAGGAAATTGCAAACCTAGTCCAATATTGTTGACTGAATAATTCCATGGACAGAGGAGCCTGGTGGGCTACAGTCTATGGGGTCACAAAGAGTCGGACATGACTGAGTGACAGCACCCTGGGCTTGGCTCAGGGAGTGCATTTAGAATGGGATGCATATAGAGTGTACTGAGGACTGAGTTCGATATATAGACAATTGTATTTAGAAAAAAACAAACATTAAACACTTTATACAAACAGTGCTTTTTAATTCACTGGCACATTTTAGACTTTAAGACAAATGCATTCTCAATCACACATCTTCCTAGTTTTTCCAATATATTTTGGTAAATGAGCATGCACCCATCTGTTAATTAATATATTTATTAACTCTTAATAACTTTTAGTAACTACATTAATAAGCATTAATAAAGCTTATTTTTCTTCATAATTTTTATATAGAAAATAAATATGTGTTGCAGTTCTAGTAGTTTTTTTCTATACCAAAATACAAAAGTACATCACCTTTGCACCTCTTCCCTTGTTCATTTCCCACTTGGCTTACTATGTTTATTTCAGCAGCTTGCATTTTGTCTGCAGAAAGCAAACCTTAGTTTTATCGAGATAGAAAAAGGAAACAAGTAAGAAAACAAGCAAGCTAGCAAGCAAAGAAGCAAACACAAAGCACCCTCACTTCTAGTGCCTGTCTAAATAGCATCTCTTTAAATAGCATTGGATACTTTGTAAGATAAAACATGTATTAATATGAAGGTAGTTCAAACCCTGGATGGGTAAAGGTTGACATCTTGTCTTATCTTTAACACCCAGTCTTAGGACAGTCAGATTTTGTCATGTAAAATGTTGTGTGGGATTATATTCACAGATACATAAATATGTTCCGTTCTATCACACCCACGAGTCCCAGAACAGTACACTGAAAGCTGGCATGAATAAGATCCACTCCACAAATGAAAAACATAGCTAATCTGCTGATAGGTAATGAACTACTTTAGTCACTAATTTTTTCTTCAGTTTTAAATATTATTGCTATACTAAGAAATTTCATTTGTCTTTTAAAAATAATTATTAGATGTGGTTATTAGGTACATCTTGCTAATTAAATGTTTGTTTGTAGATATTTCTATATGCCTTTATATAAGCCAAATAATATTTTAAGTGAAAGTGTTAGTTGCTCAGTCATGCCCAACTCTGCAATCCCATGGATTGCAGCCCACCAGGTTCCTCTGTCCATGGGATTTTCCAGGCAAGGATACTGGAGTGGTTTGCGATTTCCGTCTCCAAGGGATCTTCTCTACCCAGGGATTGAACCTGGGTCTCCTGCACTGCAGGCAGATTCTTTACCAACTGAGCTACCAGGAAAAGCTGTACATCATAATTTCAAAAATATTTTATAGTTGTTAATATGCTTTGTAGTAGGTTCAAAAACATCTTGCCTTGTTTCCCAATAACTGAAGATTCTAGATAAAATGGATTCAGAATTTTAGCATTAGAGAAAGCATTAAACAAGAACATTTGTTTCAAATTTGTCTCATGAAAGAACAGAGAATTCCTTTCTTTAAAGTCATAACAGTCATAACATAACAGATAAACAGATATTTAGCAGCAAGAGGGAACTTATTATTTCAAAGGGCCCTTCAAAATAGAACTTTGTAATGCAAAAAATTAATAGAAATGAATATGCTTTTAAATGTTCCAGCTGTATCATATTTTGCTTTCCTGATTAAAAATCTTTCCTAATCAATATTCAAGGCAATGTTTTACAGAAATACCTAACCTCACTTTAAGGAATTCTTGATTTTTGGTTGGAAAAATCATTGATTAATGCTTTAATGTAATTAGCAAATTTAGAAGGAAATTAATTAATTTAAAAGGAATTGAACTTTTTATATCATCTGATATTTAGTTGGCATTATTCTAAATAGATCAGTAATTTTAAAGAACATTTTAAACTTTCATTAAAAATATAGTATCAAAACTTAGAACTCTTTAATATTAGTGAAATTAATTCCATATTTCTTAAATAATGGTATCTTTTAAAAAATAGAATACTTCATAGAGGTTAAATGTACAGAATTAAACTGCCTAGACAGTCAAATCAAAATGGAAAGATAAGGCAATTGTCCAAAACACTTAGGCCAAATAAAACCTCAGGCCAAAATAAAATAAAAAAGTGTATTTTGGGTGGGTCATCTTGTTGCCTGATTTCATTAACCTAATTTATCGAATTAAGATTCTTTTCCCTATTTTCCTTTGCTAAGGTGTAACAACTTAAGTGGTCCAAGGGTATGGTTTTAGGCAGAAGTTGGGAGTGAAGAGCTCTGGCTGTATTTGTTTCTTTCACCAACGTATGTGTAACCTTGTACAAGAAAGCAAACTTATCTGTACTTAGTTTCCTCTTTTGTAGAATAAGACCCTCTAAAGTCTTTTCCATCTCTGAAAAGTTATGAACTCATGAGATAGTAAGATGACAGCTATGTGAGAGTGTGTATTATAAAATAGAGCAATTACAGCTATATGTGTATGCGTGTGGTATGCTCGATGTTCAACAATATAATATTACCCTAAGGACACTGCTAATATTTAATAATCACGGAAGTTGAAATAGGTATTTGATTTAATTACAATAGCTTTTATAATTGTCTTAAGAAATTAATTACACTTGAAGTAGCGAAGAACATTTTTTTCACGCCTTGAGTTACATTGACTCAGAATAACACCAGAGTAAATATTCAATGTGTTGTCAGTGCTAACACTCTGAGGTTTGAGATACATCTCCATCCTTCATAACTCTGTAGGCTGCCTACTCATAGTAAGAACTGCAATGGTGAATGTACTGGATGCAGAAAGCTTAATCAGCTAACACTTAAGAAGTCTATTATTTACACTATTAAAGTATTTTAGCTACACCATTCGCATCACATTAATTCTTCAAATTCAGCTGACACATTTTAGCTTTGTGTCCATTACTCACCTTTTCAGTGCAACAAATACCCTCATAACATTTAGGCACTATTTCAATAAGGTTCATTCCCTGCCTTTCCTTCCATTAGCAAATACTTTGATAATGATGAAGCCATCTATAAAATATTTTTCCACTACACAAATATATCTTTATATCTTTCAATATCATAATAGCATAAAAGCTTATTTCTTCTTCTTGGGGAATTGTCAAATAGCTTTCTTAGACTGTTTTTCACATCTTTTTCTCTGTTAGCTCTGTATGCCACAGTACCACTTTCTTTTCTTTCTCCCTGTGAAAATCTCACAATGACTGTACTTATACTATCAGTATTTTTCTTTTCAGGTCATCTACCTCATCTGTATCATATAATTGAAACCTATAGCTTCTCATTTCTTCTCATACTATCTTACTTCTTGAAGAGCACAAAATTTAATTTTCTCTCTAAACATACACACATACACACACACAAACACACACATATCCTGAAATTCCCTTGTTCTCAACAAATTTTTATTCTATCACCTTGGCCCCGGTATCACTATTACCTAAGGTTAAAGATGCTCTCAAAGTACTGAACTTCATGTACAGCAAAAATATACTGATACAACTGAAGAACCTGCATCACTAAGAAAGAAGAAAGTGAAGTCTTTAAACAATGCTAAGTATCTATTCTAGTATTAAAACATTTAAACAGATCATGCCAATGCTAATATAAATTTTAATAGTTCATCTCTGATAAATACTGTTTCCATGTTTATTATAAGTAAAATAATATTATTGTATAGAGATTTTTAAGTAATTTATCAAGCAGTAAACCATATAATGAAAGAGAGTATATGTAGTAAATCTTTGGGTTATTAAATTTATTTAATAATTTTTCATGTGTCATTGAATGACAAATGATAATTTTTCTGTTATGGTTAATAATTTAAATAGCATACATGATACCTCTCTAGGGCTTTATATATCAAATATATCATCACTGTTTCAAAGTAGATATGACAGCTATTGACCCAAAATTGCTTTATTGAAAACTTCCTTAATGTGCTTTTATATGACAGGTTCTAATAGTTTATTAAATGTTTCTGTCATGAGTTAATTATGCCAGGAAGACAAGCAGCAGTGTTTCCTATACCAATATTAAAAGATGACCACAAAAGTAATATGGTGCATTATTGCCAAATATGTTGATAACTTTGAAAAGCTGTTTCAAAATATTGTTTTCTTTATTCATTAGGAAATAATTCAATAACCTACAGATTTCAGTTATTTAACAAGCACCAATTTTCGCCTATGAGGGAGAAGACATGGTATGGAGGAAAAGGTACAGGAGACAAATCTAAATTTAAATCTTCATCACTTTCTATTTAATAGCTTTGTGACATGAACTTATCACTTCTGTCTTTGGATCTAAACATTCTAGTTTTTCAAATGGTGATAATATTGCTTCTTTAAAGATTATCTGGAAATAAGCACCTGACTTAGGAACTGGTAGCTGTTACTGTAATTATGCAGTATGTCAAGAGAAGCCAGATGATCAGGGTGGCTCTTGGGCACAAAAGCTTGTGAATTTTAAGCATATCAATTAATTTCAAAATAGGAAATAAGTATATTTCCTATTTAAATAGCATACCTTAAAAGCATATTCCATCACTACATATAACCACATATACACACACACACTACTATGGAAAACCTGACTTGTACCAAAGGGAAAACCTGACTTGTACCAAAAGTTTAGGTTGCACTCCTCTAAAATGTACCATCTGTCTTATTATTTGCTATGTATTAGAATTATAAATTAGGAATTATTACTACTTCTATTTTCAGCATTAAAGGAGACTTGTTTGTATTACCAAATCACATGTTAATTCTGGAAGTATAATACTTTTGGTTTTCTTAATTTTCTTTCACTATCTCAGGATAATTCATTAGAGTATTTTCTATAAGAACATGAATATTTCTAATGATTAAAGCCTGATTCACAAAACATGGCTAAAAACTTTGTAAAGGAAAAATATTACTGATTTATGGCCATCATTTTCCAAATATTGCTGACTTATGGTACCACTTTTAAATCTGAGTTTTCATTGACAATTCACGAATCAATATTTTAAACATATGTACAAAACCTATCATCTAGGAATCTCTTTCCTGATTTTGTAGTCCCTCAGAGTATAATTTAATAGCAAAACTATATGGTCAAACTGCTGCTTGATATTAAAATTCCCTAATCCTGAGGCATTAAAAACCCTCTATTGAATACTGATGTAGTAAAAAGCTTCAAAGAGAAAATGTCAAGGTTCTCAGAAGATCCCAGAATCATCTTCAGTATGTTCTTCCTTGGAGATATGAATCACTTACTGGTCAGTTGGCTTGGCACAAACTGAAGATCTGTTTTTTGTTGTAGATATGAATTAATGTTTCCCCCAAAGTCATCTTGCAAATTCACGTGACTGACTAGACCCAGTCAAAAAGAAATGTGGATGATACTCTACAAAGCAGCCATTGTTACTGGAGAGACCCAAACAAGTAATGTCTTTTTGTCTTTTATTAATTATTATACTCAACAAATAGCACATGTTCTCTAAATGAGAAATTTCTCTCCAAAATATGAAATAATTTATTAAAGGAAAAAGGAAACAAGGATTCAGAAATAACTCAGATGGTAATTAGTAGTAGTTGATAGCTCTTTGTGTACTCTGTTAATTTGGGTATAAGATGAAATGATAATATCATCGAATGAGGGATCCACTCATATTGAAGCAAAAGTCATCAAAAGATAAAATTATGGTAAAAATAGGTGTAATTTTGATACAGCAACATATCTTCAAATTTTCAAGTGTTTTAAAAAGGTGAATATTTTAATCATTTTAAAAAAGCTAGGTTTTTATATCAAGTATTACCGTGGACTACAAACTGCAAATGAGATCTAAGAAATGCTCTGAGAATTAACAGTATGTGGATAATACTGTCATTCAATGACTGTATAATTGCTAAAAATTCAGTGATATTAATTTCCATCTTAAAATTTTTTAAAAATAAAAAAACACACCAAAATACAGACACACAAAACACTTTAAGCTATGTTTTGAATTTTATAAAGGAAGCAGAATTTAAAGCTTACAAACAAAAGTGAAATGGGATTTTAATTAAGACAATTTTAATGCCAGCCTAAAGCAGCCCTAAAATTCAGAATAAAACATGGCTACTGTAACAGAAACAGGTTTATTTCTTTAGGAAGTGGTTTCTAATTCTGAAGCTGCAAATGTGCAGGCACACGTGATGGGGAATGTAAGGGTTGCCATGGTAAGTACACATCTTTTCTTGGACAGTCAAGTATTTTTAAAAATGCATAAAGAACTTTCACTTCATAATATGTCATGGAAATTGACTCTGCTTTCCTTACCAGCATATTAGTATGATGCAATGCAACACAGTACAGAAATAACTCACATTTTAAAAACTTCCACCCAGTAAGATCGCTTATAAAACATGGAGTGAAAATGAAATAAGAAATCTCCAAGTCGGAGAACTAACTGTGGGTCTAGAACAAATTCTAATTCCATTAAATTAATAAATAATCACACCTCAGGACATTCCACAGGCCTAATACACTTTCTGGGCGTCCAAATGCAAACATCACTAAACATCACTCTCGACACACTTTGGTCATATGCCTTATTTTTAAGGAAAAATAAAATCACTCCTACATTCCTACTTTCTCAACGGTTTCCAAGAAGCAGGGAACGGACTCTGCTCTACTGTCTTTTGCACAAAATCCCCTGGAGGTTCTCTTAAGAGTCTGTGAAGTCAGCTCAAGACGCCTGGATGGAGGCGTGACACTTGGACTGGGGAGGTGGCAGAATCTGTTGAGAAACGCAGCAGGTTCTGAGGCGCTAGAGAACCCACGTGTACAGGGGCTGGGGAACTTTTCCGCCACGTCTCGCGGAAGGAAGGTCTCACTTTTAAATAGGGGGCTAGCGGCGGCGAGGAGCTGGGTGGGTGGGAGGTGAGCAATAAAATAGGAAAGGTGGTGGCGAAGCAGAAGGTTCAATCCCTTCGCAGGTATCTACTTCTGCTTCCCCACATTCTAGTCTCTCCCTCATCAACTTTATTATTTTTCCGTTTTACAGGAGGGTTTAAGCAACAGGGATGCTGAGCATCTCATAGGCTCAGCCAGGAACAAAGAAAACCGAGTTCCTAATACTGTATCTCTCCCGTTGGAGATCACGTGTCCTGCTTTCGCTGGAATGCACTCTTCTCGCCCACGCTATAAAATCTCTATGGTGCTTAGAAATTTTACCAACGTTAAAATATGCTCACTTATGAATTGCTTCTTATCTACCAAGAGAACCACATTTCAACGTACACAGGTACACATTTACGTGGTGACCCAGTTACCACTGCAGGTGAATTCGGTGTGTTGAAAGTGTATTGGGAAAGTAATGGAAAAGAGCAGGTGGAAGATCATGTCTCACTGAGCGCACCCTCCCCTCCCCGTTTTCTAATTTCTTTTGAAGAAGTTCGAAAGGAACGTGGGAGTCGCAGATGGTTCCTTTTGAAGCCGATTCCTGGGAGTTGTGAAAGTGACCCCTTCCCTTCTCTGCCTGGCGCTGCACCCTCTCGCCCAGCCCTCTCGCTTTGTGACTTGATGGGGAGGAGACAGTAAGGGAGAGGGCGGAGGCGGGTCCTTTATGCAGCCCTGATGGCCAAGAAGTAGTATAATGAGGCAATTTTGCAGCCATCTCCGTTATCATGAAGTCATACTGTTTTTAAAGACATTCTGTAAAAGTCCCATCCCCTATTCCCATTCTTGACTCTGCAAACTGTAAAGACAGGAGAACCTTTGGCACCCAATTTATTTGTGAGCTAAGGGGCTATTATTACCCTGATGCTAATGTGCTTTCCTCCCTCTTTCCACGTAGGACCCAAAACTAGTCCTGCATCCTTAATGACTGAAAGAAGGATGGAAGATGCTGGAGGGGGCCCAGCATTGGGATTGGGAACAGTGCTGCTTCACCAGCTTCTCCGTGCAACACAAAGGAGATGTGTGGGCTGGAGTTGTTGAGCTTAGGGGAAGGAGACCTCGCTTTCCCTGACTCCGGGAAGAAGGGCTTCGCTCCATCGCTCCCCCCACTTCTTTTGGTCCTCCAGTCTTTTATACTCTTTCTTCCCCTTCATCTCCTCCCCAAAACCCCACCCTATCCCTTCAGTTCCCAATGGCATAAAGGTCTTCTAATTATATTTTTCAAACAAATAGGCATCACACAATAATACTACAGCTTTTAAGATAAAGGGACAAACGTGACCTGCCACAAGTGTGTGTGTGTGTGAGAGAGAGAGAGACAGAGAGACAGAGAACCAATATCAAAGGAGCGCTTCATCCTTCAGACACCTCCGGAAAAAGCTGACTGGAGATATTCAAGATAATAAAGAACTATGATCAACCACAACCTCAATCGTCGGTCTCAGCACCAGCACCCCAAATCGCTCTTTGCCTTCCTTTTCGCAATATGTAACCCTTTTAGCTCACCCGCCAGCCCAGGCCACTCGGCACTCCCCAGCACCCGCAACAGCAAGCACGCGATTCTAAATGCCCCGCAATCTACCACATCCTCGCCACCTCCGCGGGCCAGCGGGCGAGCAGCTCCCAGGGAGCGCTGAAGGCTCGGGTTCTCCTAACCCCCACCCCCGTTCCGTCGGCCACCTGGGTCCCTCACCTAGGGCGCTCACTGTCGCTGCGGCCACAAGCAGGCGAGGCCCCCGCGACCCCTTTAGCCCCGGAGCAATATTATCCTACTCACATCGCCGGCGGGAGAAACTGCCCATGAGGTTCCGGAGAAAGTGAATCGTGCAGCTGCCGAGGGTTATTCCTTAAAGTGTCCGGGGGTCCGCAGTAGAGTGGGCACGAGGGACCTCCGGAGGAGAGGAGGGGTGAAGGAGGAGAAGAGAAGGAGAAAGAGGGGATTCCAGGCAGCTGCCACGTTAGACCATGATGCTGGTGCCCTTCAGGTGGACAGCTGGAGAGGTTTCCGCGGGAAGCGGCCGAGGGGAAGCCCGAAGCGCTGGCGGGGGAGGCAGGAGCGCATCCACTCCCCAGCTTCCGCCTGCCTTGCGCGCCGCGCAAGCGACCGCAGCAGCAGAGGCGGCCGCGGCGGTGGCGGAGGCGCAGCTCCCTCCCCACCCCAGAAGGCTCCACAGACAATAAATCCTGGGAGAAGAGACGAGCCGAAAAGGCGAATCTTGCACCCAACTCCGTAAAACCCCGAACCCGCTGCCGCGCCTCTCTGGGCGAGGATCCCCGGGGACCCAGGAAGCAGCGGGCGGTTCGGGAGGGGCCGTGCGCTCCCGCAGCTGCAGGCGACGGTGGAGTGGGCGGTTGCAGGTCTCTCCGGTGAGAACTCGCTGCGCAGGGGCTGACTGTCCGTGGCTTCAAGCCCGGGGTTCTCCCGGAGTGGGGTCCTCCGCGGTGCAGTGGCTTGGTGCACAGGTGCCTGGATTGGCAGGCGAGGAGGCGCTGCTCCTGGCTCTTGGCTGTGTCTCCTGCTCTCCCCGCCCCCTCTCTTATTTTTCCCACCCCCTTTTCCGACGACACCAGCTGCAGCAGCCTCAAAGTGCTAAAACCTGTCAAGGAGATTTTCCAGCAATACGGAAGGGGGTGACCACTTTCACAGCCCTCGGCTCCTTTTCGGGATCCTCGCCTGCCCCTCTGACCTCTACTCAGGCTCCCTCAAATTGTGAGAAGCAAATTCCCAGTCCCGCGGAATACTGGAAATGGTTGCCTTCTCCCGGCTCTGGCTGTTTTTTGTAAAGAACGGGACGGCTGGCCGAGCTCTCCGGGTTCTTTCAATCGCCCGCTGGGCTCCAAGCAGGTGCTCGAGGCACGGCGCCGCCGGGCAGCGCGCGGCTGCCGGCTCTTCCTGCAGCTCGACCGGCCCGTGGCGCTCCGGCGGCCCCGGAGCGGCGTCCTGCAGCGCGGGCGACTCCGCCGCACCAGCGCCTCCGGGCCTCTGCGCCTTCCCGAGCGCCCCGCACCCGCACCGGCTCGGTGACGCTGCGCCGGTGGCTCCGCAGGCTGCCGCTCCTGCTATCTCAGCAAAGAGGCGGCCGGGAGCGCCTCCTCGGGGTTTCCTCCCCGCCCGCCTTCCGGCTGCAGGTTGTTGGCTGCCAAGGAGAAAAGTCTCTGCTAGCCGTTCAGTCTGTTCACATTAGTCAAGGCAACGACCTTTGTGCCTGCTCTCGCGTTCCCTTCTCCTTCTGGGGCCGGGGTGGCTGCCCTGGGTGTGCACAAAATTAGAAGGGGTTTTCCAACCACCCTTCACGCTTCCACCCCCTCTCCTCCGGCCAGGAACACACATTCTCACACTCACACACACTCATCTCTCACGTAAAGGCACACACACACACATATAAAGTCTCACACGTCTTTAAACTCCCCAAAGGAGCAGTATGTTAAGAAACCCCTATTGACGAGGCTGGTGCTATATTTAGACTTCTCTTTATTCTCTAAACCCAACAAGTCGCTCTTTAAAATAAGATTTATCATCCTGCAATCATTTTTTTTTCCTTTTCTTGGAATACAGGGTATAAGCTTTTCGTTTCCTCATGATAAGTGAGAATGTCCCTTCATCTCTCTACATCGCTAATACAGTAGACGTCATGATGTTCAGATGCCACTCCAGTGGATGCAAATTCACAGTTTACTAAAAAGAAAATGCATTCTTGCATTTGCAATGCTAAAATCTTCAAGGTCAAAAATCATCTTTCCTGGCTGCTAAGGGTTGTCTAGGAAGAGACTTTGGAGATTGACACCTAATCAGCAGAGTACCAAGAATGATTATTTTCCACTTTACCTGGGCCATGAAAGAGGGGTGACTTTTAAGGATAACTTTCCAGTGTATCATATTATTTGCCTGTAAAAGGAAAAAGGAATAAGAGCATATTTTTAAGAGCCAGGTTATTTTAAAAGTTAGTTATAAAACACCATCAAGAAAGGGTTCTGAAAGGGCAAGGAAACAAACAAAATTTTGAATTGAGCTCTCTGCTGCTGCTGCTGCTAAGTCGCTTCAGTCCTGTCCGACTCTGCGCGACCCCATAGACAGCAGCCCACCAGGCTCCCCCATCCCTGGGATTCTCCAGGCAAGAACACTGGAGTGGGTTGCCATTTCCTTCTCCAATGCATGAAAGTGAAAAGTGAAAGTGAAGTTGCTCAGTTGTGTCCGACTCCTAGTGACCCCATGGACTGCGGCCCACCAGGCTCCTCAGTCCATGGGATTTTCCAGGCAAGAGTACTGGAGTGGAGTGCCATTGCCTTCTCTGGAATTGAGCTCTCTAGGGCTCTGCTTTTCACCCACAGTTTTATCCTTATAAACATTTGCCACATTTCAGTGTTTCAGCTGGACAGTGATAAGAAAAATTTTAGGTTGCAATTGAAAATCTAAAATAAATAATCTCACACAACAATTATACAGTTGTATCAATACTTTTATAGGCCTCCAGTTCTTTTGGATACAGTTTGCACATAACTTTCACATATATCCATTATTTAATTACTTCCTAAAATTGTTTAGTGAACAATATTTTCCCACATTTATTGGAAGGGCACAAGGCTCATCTCAGAAATGTACCCAATTGCCCTGCACTTGAACTCAGAATTTCTTATTTTAACTCCAAGATTTACCTCTCTTTTATCAAAATATTTGACAAAAAAATTCTGTATGTAAAATCATAGCCAATTATGAGGAAACTTATGATCACTGCAAACAGGTAACATACCTACAAATGAACTTATATCCCATGTGTTAAGTGGAACTGTTTTCCTAAATAAAAACAAAATTGTCCCCTTCTAATAACTGCAGATGGTGACTGCAGCCATGAAATTAAAAGACGCTTACTCCTTGGAAGAAAAGTTATGACCAACCTAGACAGCATATTGAAAAGCAGAGACATTACTTTGCCAATTAAGGTCCATTTAGTCAAGGCTATGGTTTTTCCTGCGGTCATGTAAGGATGTGAGAGTTGGACTGTGAAGAAGGCTGAGCGCCGAGGAATTTATGCTTTTGAACTGTGGTGTTGGAGAAGGCTCTTGAGAGTCCCTTGGACTGCAAGAAGATCCAACCAGTCCATTCTGAAGGAGACCAGCCCTGGGATTTCTTTGGAAGGAATGATGCTAAAGCTGAAACTCCAGTACTTTGGCCACCTCATGCGAAGAGTTGACTCATTGGAAAAGACTCTGATGCTGGGAGGGATTGGGGGGCAGGAAGAGAAGGGGAGGACAGAGGATGAAACAGCTGGATGGCATCACTGACTTGATGGACGTGAGTTTGAGTGAACTCTGGGTGTTGGTGATGGACTGGAGGCCTGGCGTGCTGCGATTCATCGGGTCGCAAGGAGTCGGACACGACTGAGCAACTGAACTGAACTGAATGAGGAGAAGGGCTTCCTAGGTGGCACTAGTGGTTAAGAACCCACTTGCCAATGTAGGAGACATAAGAGACTTTTGTTCCATCTCTGGGTCAGGAAGATCCGCTGAAGAAGGAAATAGCAAACCACTCCGGTATTCTTGCCTAGAGAATCCCCGTGGACAGAGAAGCCAGGTGGGCTAAAGTCCATAGGGTCTCAAAGAGTAGGACATGACTGAAGTGATTTAGCATGCATGCAATGGGGAGAAAGATATTTTTGGAACCCCAAACTAAAAATTGATGATACCTCTGTAATATATTTCAAGGCATATGTACTCCTTTCCTCTCTGTCATATCATAGAACCTTGATTTCAGACTCTAGAGGTTCAAATGGATAAATCACTTTAAATGTGAGCAGGTGTGATGCAACGCCTATGGATTTTAACAAACACTATTTTAGCATTAAAAAAATAAGAAGGACGTATTCTCTGTAGAATGAGCCTTGAATACCATGATTCCATTTTTTCCTAAGATTTATGAATCTTGAACAAATTTTGGCCACCTTCACTATTTAAACAATGAAGCATATTGAGGAGATTTCAATAGTTCCATACAATTATGGAACTATTGAAATGCAAATACAGATGCTTGTCCTAAAACTCCAAGTTGCCCTGTCATCAGCCCTCTGGAAATGCAGATGACTGTCTGAACACTAGAGAAAGATGAATGCTGTTAGGCTGTTGCTCAAGCAGAGGTCCAATTCCGAAACATTAACAACTCTAAAAATTAGATCAAAGCAGTTTTAATAGATTAGCTATTCAGAATACATCTATCAATGCCTAAATATTAAATCCATAAAATTTCATAAACTGTTAATCAACTCCTTTGATTCACACTACTAAAATTTTTGAGATGATAATCTGTGTCCAGGAAAAGCAGGACCAATTTTATTTGAAAATAAAAGACATATGGTGATATTAACTGTCAGGTGTCAACTATGTTTCTAATAACTTTCTTTAGAGGCCTGGTTTTAGAGAAGTTGCTTTGGCAATTCCTGATTTAAACAAAAACCACTTATGTATCTTAATATCTTTTAATATCTAATATCTAACTTAATTAGATATTGGTTCTTATTGGAATTTTAAAAATGTCAAATTTTTATGTATGGGGATGTAGATCTGAAGAGCTCAGAGTTCTTGGAGCTTGGTATGACAGAATCAACATCAGTGGGGAACCATATGGGTATGGAGGGCTGTTAGTTTTTAAAAAACAGGGAGAAGCACTGAGCTGAGCAGGAAGTGGGAGTCATTAGATTCTTCTTCAAATTCATTTGTTAGATGGCCTTACTGTGAAACTAATCTCTCAGATTAAGGTCTAATTCTAGTGAAAGAGAAGGGTTATTATTACATTTAATTCATTTGCATAATTATTTTTTATTTTAAACATTAATTGGCATATTTGTGATATACAAATTACAATGAACACTGATGTATGAATCGTGCATCTCTTTTAAGAAGGAAAATATGATTGATTAAGACTGAAGCTTCCTCTGCCATTCCTTTACCTCTTCTTCCCTCACCCCACAGAGGCAACCTCATTCCTAAATTTTTGCATTTATTTGTACATTAATAAATTTCATGCACTTTCACTAAGAATATTTTTATGTTGCTTTGGTAAGTTAACTTTTACAAAAATGATATTATAAGTTTGAATTCTTTTGCCACTTGCTTTGGATTTTGAAGAAAACAACATTGTGTCTATGAGAATGAATCATCTTGTTATATGTCACTCTGGTTCACTAATTTTTATTGCTGTGTGATAGTTGACATGAATTTATCATTTTTACCTTCTGATGACAATTTTTCCTTTTATAAGTAATGCTGTTATGAATATGTCTGTTTATGTATATGGAGGAGTGCTTTTTCTATTTTGTATACTATCTAGAAGTGGATTTCCTGGGTTGTAGTACATATTTAATACTAAATAGTTTTCGAACAGCTTTACATTCCTGCTATCATTTATAAGAGTTTTCTTTGATTCACATCATGTCAGTACCTGGTATTATTAGGTAATTTAAGACTGTCCAGTCAAATCCAAGAGGTATAAAGTAGCATTTTATCATACTTTAAATGTGTATTTTCCTGCTTAACTATGAGATTGAGCACCTTTTTAAAATTAATTAATTTTTTCATTGAAGGATAATTGCTTTGCAGAATTTTGTTGTTTTCTGTCAAAGCTCAACATTAATTTTTTTGTTGAAGGATAACTGCTTTGCAGAATTTTGTTGTTTTCTGTTAAACCTCAACATGAATAGGTATACATATATTCCCCTTCCTTTGAACCTCCCTCCCATCTCCCACCCCATCCCACCCCTCTAGGTTGATACAGAGCCCTTGTTTGAGTTTCCTGAGCCATACAGCAAATTCCCCTTGGCTGTCTATTTCACATGTGGTAATCTAAGTTACTCTTTCCATGTAACTCTTTCCATACATCTCACCCTCTCCTCCCCTCTTCCCATGTCTGTAAGTATATTGTATATGTCTGTTTCTCCATTGCTGCCCTGTAAATAAATTCTTAAGTACCATTTTTCTAGCTCCCATATATATGTGTTAGAACATGATATTTATTTTTCTCTTTCTGACTCAATTCACTCTGTATAATAGGTTCTAGGTTCATCCACCTCATCAGAACTGACTTAAATGTGTTCCTTTTATACTTGAGTAATCCTGAAAGATGATGCTGTGAAAGTGGTGAACTCAGTATGACAGCAAATTTGGAAAACTCAGCAGTGGCCACAGGACTGGAAAACGTCAGTTTTCATTCCAATCCCAAAGAAAGGCAATGCCAAAGAATGCTCAAACTACTGCACAGTTGCACTCATCTCACATGCTAGTAAAGTAATGCTCAAAATTCTCCAAGCCAGTCTTCAGCAATACATGAACCGTGAACTTCCTGATGTTCAAGCTGGTTTTAGAAAAGGCAGAAGAACCAGAGATCAAATTGCCATCATCTGCTGGATCATTGAAAAAGCAACAGAGTTCCAGAAAAACATCTTTATTTATGCTTCATTGACTATGCCAAAGCCTTTGACTGTGTGGATCACAATAAACTGTGGACAATTCCGAAAGAGATGGGAATAACAGACCACCTGACCTGCCTCTTGAGAAACCTATATGCAGGTCAGGAAGCAAGAGTTAGAACTGGACATGGAACAACAGACTAGTTCCAAATAAGAAAAGGAGTATGTCGAGGCTGTATATTGTCACCCTGCTTATTAAACTTATATTCAGAGTACATCATGAGAAACACTGGGCTGGAAAAAGCACAAGCTGAAATCACCAAAAGAAATATCAATCACCTCAGATATGCAGATGACACCACCCTTATGGCACAAAGTGAAGAGGAACTAAAAAACCTCTTGATGAAAGTGAAAGAGGAAAGTGAAAAAGTTCTTTAAAGCTCAACATTCAGAAAATAAAGATCATGGCATTTGGTACCATCACTTCATGGGAAATAGATGGGGAAGAAGTGGAAACAGTGTCAGACTTTTTTTTGGCAGAGGGGCTCCAAAATCACTGCGGATGGTGATTGCAGCCATGAAATTAAAAGATGCTTACTCCTTTGGAAGGAAAATTATGACCAACCTAGATAGCATATTAAAAAGCAGAGATATTACTTTGCCAACAAAAGTCCATCTACTCAGAGCTATGGTTTTTCCAGTGGTCATGTATGGATTTGAGAATTGGACTGTGAAGAAGGCTGAGCACCGAAGAATTGATGCTTTTGAACTGTGGTGTTGGAGAAGACTATTGAGAGTCCCTTGGACTGCCAGGAGATCCAACCAGTCCATTCTAAAGGAGATCAGTTGTGGGTGTTCATCGGAAGGACTCAACTAAAGCTGAAACTCCAGTACTTTGGCTACCTCATGCGAAGAGTTGACTCACTGGGAAAAACTCTGATGCTGGGAGGGATGGGGGCAGGAGGAGAAGGGGATGACAGAGGATGAAATGGCTGGACGGTATCACTGACTCGATGGACATGAGTTAGAGTGAACTCCGGGAGTTAGTGATGGACAGGGAGGCCTGACGTGCTGCGATTCATGGGGTTGCAGAGTCAGACATGACAGAGCAACTGAACTGAACTGAACTGAACTGAATATTCCATTCTGAATATGAACCACAACTTCTTTATCCATTCATCTGTTGATGGATATCACAGTTTCTTTCATGTTCTAGCTACTGTAAATAGTGGTGCCGTGAACAATGGGATACATGTGTCTTTTTCAATTTTGGTTTCCTCAGTATATGCCTAGGGAGTGGGATTGCTGGGTCATGTAGTGGATTTATTCCTAGTGTTCAAAGGAATCTCCATACCATCTTCCATAGTGGCTGCAACAACTTACATTCCCACCAACAGTGCAAGAGTGTTCCCTTTTCTCCACACCCTCTCCAGTATTTATTATTTGTAGGCTTTTTGATGCTGGCCATTCTGACTGGTGTGAGGTGATATCTCATTGGAGTTTTGAGTTGCATTTCTCTAATAATGAGTGATGCTGAGCATCATTTCATGTATTTTTACCCATCTGTGTGTCTTCTTTGGAAAAATGTCTGTTTATGTGATTTTCCCACTTTTTGATTGGGTTTTTGTTTTTCTGGCATTGAGTTGCTTGAGCTGCTTCTATAGTTTGGAAATTAATCCTTTATCGATTGTTTCATTTGCTATTACTTTCTCTCATATTGAGGGTTGTCTTTTCACCTTTCTTATAGTTTCCTTTGCTTGCAAAAGCTTTTAGGTTTAATCAGGTCCCAATTGTTTACTTTTGTTTTTATTTCCATAACTCTAGAAGGTGGGTCATAGAGGATCTTGGTTTGATTTATATCATTGAGCATTCTGCCTGTTTTCCTCTGAGTTTTATAGTTTCTGGTCTTATATTTAGGTCTTTAATCCACTGTGAGTTAATCTTTGTGTATGGTGTTAGCAAGTGTTCTAATTTCATTCTTTTGCATGTAGCTGTCCAGTTTTTCCAGCACCATTTATTGAAGAGACTTTCTTTGCCCCATTGTATATTCTTGCCTTCTTTGTCAAAAATAAGATACCCACTTGGTGCATGGGTTTATTTCTGGGCCTTCTATCTTGTTCCATTGGTCTATATTTCTGTTTTTGTGCCAGTACCATACTGTCTTGATGACTGTAGCTTTGTAGTATAATCTGAAGTCAGGAAGATTGGTTCTTCCAGCTCCAGTCTTCTTTCTCAAGACTGCTTTAGCTATTCAGGATCTTTTGTGTTTCCATGTGAATTGTGAATTTTTTTTGTTCTAGTTCTCTGAAAAATGCCATTGGTAATTTGATAGGGATCACATTGAATCTGTAGGTTGCATTTGATAGTATAGTCATTTTCACAATATTGATTCTTCCACTCAGGAACATCTGTTTATGTCATCTTTGATTTCTTACATCAGTGTCTTATAATTTTCTATGTACAGTTCTTTTGTCTCCTTGGGTAAGTTTATTCCTAGATATTTAATTCTTTTTCTTGCAGTGATGAATGGGATTGATTCTTTAATTTTTCTTTCTGATTTTTCATTGTTAGTATATAGAAAAGCAAGTGATTCTTGTGTATTGATTTTGTATCCTGCAACTTTGCTAAATTCACTGATTAACTCTAGTAATTTTTTGATACTATCTTTAGGGTTTTCTATATACAGTATTATGTCATCTGCAAACAGTGAGAGCTTTACTTCTCCTTTTCCAGTGTGGATTCCTTGTATTTCTTTTTCTTCTCTGATTGCTGTAGCTAGGACTTCCATAACTATGTTGAATAATAGTGGTGAAAGTGGACACCCTTGTCTTGTTCCTGATCTTAAGAGCAAATGCTTTCAAGTTTTCACCATTGAAAATAATGTTTGCTGTAGGCTTATCATATATGGCCTTTATTATGTTGAGGTAAGTTCCCTCTATGCCCATTTTTGAAGAGTTTTAATTATAAATGGGTGCTGTATTTTGTCAAAGGCTTTTTCTGCATCTATTGAGATGATCATAATGGTTTTATCTTTCAATTTGTCAATATGGTGTATCACATTGATTAATTTGCATATATTAAAGAATACTTGCATCCCTGAAATAGATCCAAATTGATCATGGTGCATGAACTTTTTGACGTGTTGCTGAATTCTGTTAGCTAAAATTTTGTTGAAGACTTTTACATCTGTGTTCATCAGTGATATTGGCCCATAGTTTCTTTTCTTGTGTTGTCTTTGTCCGGTTTTGGTATCGGGATGATGGTGGCCTTGTAGAATGAGCTTGGAAGTGTTCCTTCCTCTGAAATTTTTTGAAAGAGGTTTAGAAGGATAGGCAATAGCTCTTCTCTAAATGTTTCATTCTCGGTGGCAGCCAAGAGAAGCAACCCCACGTACAAGGAGCATCAGCTGCATGGGTACAGGAGGGCCAAGAGAAGCTACTCCACGTTCAAGGTCAGGAGGGGCAACCTTGTCCAAGGTAAGGAGCAGTGGCTGCGCTTTGCTGGAGCAGCCATGAAGAGATACTCCACGTCCAAGGTAAGAGAAACCCAAGTGAGACGGTAGGTGTTGCAAGAGAGCATCAGAGGGCAGACACACAGAAACCATAACCAGAGAAAACTAGCCAGTCTGACCACATGGATCACAGCCTTGTCTAACTCAATGAAACTAAGCCATGCCGTGTGAGGCCACCCAAGACGGATGAGTCATGAGGAGACGTTTGACAGAATGTGGTCCACTGGAGAAGTGAATGGCAACCACTTCAATATTCTTGCCTTGAGAACCCCATGAACAGTATGAAAAGGCAAAATGATAGGATACTTGAAAGAGGAACTCCCCAGGTCGGTAGGTGCCAAATATGCTGCTGGAGATAAGTGGAGAAATAACTCCAGAAAGAAGGAATGGATGGAGCCACAGCAAAGACAATACCCAGTTGTGGATGTGACTGGTGATAGAAGCAAGGTCCAATGCTGTAAAGAGCAATATTGCATAGGAACCTGGAATGTTAGGTCCATGAATCAAGGCAAATGGAAGTGGTCAGACAGGGAGATGGCAAGATTGAACATCAGCATTCTAGGAATCAGCGAACTAAAATGGACTGGAATGTGTCAATGTAACTCAGATGACCATTATATCTACTACTGTGGGCAGGAATCCCTTAGAAAAGATGGAGTAGCCATCATGGTCAACAAAAGAGTCCAAAATGCAGTACTTGTGTGCAGTCTCAAAAATGATAGAATGATCTCTGTTCGTTTCCAAGGCAAACCATTCAGTATCACAGTTATCCAAGTCTATGCCCCAACCAGTAAAACTGAAGAAGCTGAAGTTGAATGGTTATATGAAGACCTACAAGACTTTTTAGAACTAACACCCCAAAAAGATGTCTTTTTCATTATAGGAGACAGGAATGCAAAAGTTGGAAGTCAAGAAAACCTGGAGTAACAGGCAAATTTGGCTTTGGAATACGGAATGAAGTAGGGCAAAGACTAATAGAGTTTTGCCAAGAGCGCACATTGGTCATAGCAAACACCCTCTTCCAACATCACAAGAGAAGACTCTACACATGGACATCACCAGATAGTCAACACTGAAATCAGATTGATTATATTCTTTGCAGCCAAAGATGGAGAAGTTCTATACAGTCAGCAAAAACAAGACCAGGAGCTGACTGTGGCTCAGATAGTGAACTCCTTATTGCCAAATTCAGACTGCAGTTGAAGAAAGTAGGGAAAACCACTAGACCATTCAAGTATGACCTAAATCAAATCCCTTATGATTATACAGTGGAGGTGAGAAATAGATTTAAAGGACTAGATCTGATAGAAAGAGTACCTGATGAACATGGACAGAGGTTCATGACATTGTACAGGAGACAGGGTTCAAGACCATCTCCATGGAAAATTAAAAAAAAGCAAAGTGGCTGTCTGGGGAGTCCTTACAAATAGCTATGAAAAGAAGAGAAGCAAAACCAAAACAGGAAAGGAAAGACATTCCCATTTGAATGCAGATTTCCAAAGAACAGCAAGGAGAGATAGTAAAGTCTTCCTCAGCAATCAATGCAAAGAAATAGAGCAAAACAACAGAATGGGAAAGACTAGAGATCTCTTCAAGAAAATTAGAGATACCAAGGGAACATTTCATACAAAGATGGGCTCGATAAAGGACAGAAATGGTCTGGATCTAACAGAAGCTGAAGATAGTAAGAAGAGGTGGCAAGAATACACAGAAGAACTGTACAAAAAAGATCTTCACAACCCAGATAATCACAATGGTGTGATCACTCACCTAGATCTAGACATCCTGGAATGTGAAGTCAAGTGGACCTTAGAAAGCATCACTACAAACAAAGGTAGTGAAGGTGATGGCATTTCAGTTGAGCTATTTCAAATCCTGAAAGATGATGCTGTGAAAGTGCTGCACTCAATATGACAGCAAATTTGGAGAATTCAGCAGTGGCCACAGGACCGGAAAATGTCAGTTTTCATTCCAATCCCAAAGAAAGGCAATGCCAAAGAATGCTCACACTACCACACAATTGCACTCATCTAACATGCTAGTAAAGTAATGCTCAAAATTCTCCAAGTAAAGTAATGCTCAAAATTCTCCAAGCCAGGCTTCAGCAATACATGAACTGTGAACTTCCAGATGTTCAAGCTAGTTTTAGAAAAGGCAGAAGAACCAGAGAATAAATTGCCATCATCTGCTGGATCATTGAAAAAGCAACAGAGTTCCAGAAAAACATCTATTTCTGCTTTATTGACTATGCCAAAGCCTTTGACTGTGTGGATCACAATAAACTATGGAAAATTCTGAAAAAGATAGGAATACCAGACCACCTGACCTGCCTCTTGAGAAACCTATATGCAGGTCAGGGAAGCAAGAGTTAGAATTGGACATGGAACAACAGACTGGTTCCAAATAGGAAAAGGAGTATGTCAAGGCTGTATATTGTCACCCTGCTTATTTAACTTATATTCAGAGTTCATCATGAGAAACACTGGGCTGGAAGAATCACAAGCTGGAATCAAGATCGCCAAGAGAAATATCAGTAACCTCAGATATGCAGATGACACTACCCTTATGACAGGACGTGAAGAGGAACTAAAAAGCCTCTTGATGAAAGTGGAAGAAGAAAGTGAAAAAGTTGGCTTAAAGCTCAACATTCAGAAAATGAAGATCACGGCATCTGGACCCATCAGTTCATTGCAAACAGATGTGGAAACAGTGTCAAACTTTATTTTTGGGCTCCAAAATCATTGAATATTGTGATTGCAGCTATGAAATTAAAAGCCGCTTACTCCTTGGAAGGAAAGTTATGACCAACCTAGATAGCATATTAAAAGTAGAGGAATTACTTTGCCAACAAAGGTCCATCTAGTCAAGCCTATGGTTTTTCCAGTGGTCATGAATGGATGTGAGAATTGGACTGCCAAGAAACCTGAGCACTGAAGATGTGATGCTTTTGAACTGTGGTGCTGGAAAAGACTGTTGTGAGTCCCTTGGACTGCAAGGAGATCCAACCATTCCATTCTAAAAAGAGAGCAATCCTGGGTGTTTTTGGAAGGACTGATGCTGTAGCTGAAACTCCAGTACTTTGGCCACCTCATGTGAAGAGTTGACTCATGGAAAAGACCCTGATACTGGGAGGGACTGAAGGCAGAAGGAGACGGGGAGGACAAAGGATGAGATGGCTGGATGGAATCACTGGCTCGATGCACATGAGTTTGGGTGAACCCCAGGAGCTGGTGATGGACGGGGAGGCCTGGTTTGCTGCGGTTTTCAGGGTCGCAGAGTTGGACACGACTGAGTGACTGAACTGAACTGAACTGAATTGAAATGTTTCATCAAATCCTCTGTGAAGCCATCTGGTCTTGGGCTCTTGCTTTTGGGGAGATTTTCCTTACAGCTTCAATTTCAGTGCTTGTAACTGGGTTGTTCATAGTTTATATTTTTTCTTGGTTCAGTCTTGGAAGACTGAACTTTTAAAGAATCTTTCTATTTCTTCCAGGTTATCTATTTTATTGCCATATAGTTAGTTGTTCATAATAGTCTCTTATAATCCTTTGTATTTCTGCCTTGTCTGTGTAACTTCTCCTTTTAATTTTGTTGATTTGATTCTTCTCTCTTCTTTTCTTGATGAGTCCTGGCTAAAGGCTTGTCAATTTTATTTATCTTCTCAAAGAACAAGCTTTTATTTTTATTAATCTTTACTATTGTTTATTTCATTTCTTTTTCATTTATTTCTGCTCAGATCTTTATGGGTTCTTTCCTTCCACTAATTTTTTTTTTTTTGCTCTTCTTTTTCCAGCTGTTTTAGGTGTAAAGTTAGGTTGTTTATTTGATGTTTTTTTTGTTTCTTGAGGTAGGATTGTATTGCTATAAATTCTCTCTTAAAACTGCTTGTGCTGCATGCCATAGGTTTTGAGTTGTGTTTTCATTGTCATTTGTTTCTAAAATTTTTTTGATTTCTCTTTTTATTTTTTCAGTAACCTCCCCGTTATTGAAATATGTTGTTTAATCTCCATGTGTTTGTGTTTCTTAGAGTTCCCCCCTTTAATTGATATCTAGTCACATAGCATTGTGATTGGAGAAGATGCTTGATACAATTTCAGTTTTCTTAAATTTACTGAGGTTTGATTTGTGATGCAAGATATGGTCTATCCTGGAGAATGTTCCATGTGCACTGGAGAAGAAGGTGTATTCTGCATTTGGATGGAATATCAATGAGATCTATCTCATCTAATGTACCACTTAAGGCTTGTGTTTCCTTATTAATTTTCTGTTTTGATGATCATCCATTGGTGTGAGTCAGGTGTTAAAGCCTCTTACTATTATTGTGTTACTGTTAATTTCTCCATTTATGTCTCAGTGTTCGTCATATGTATTGAGGTGTTCCTATGCTGAGTGCATAGATATTTAAAATTGTTATGTCTTCCTCTTGGATTGACCCATTGATCATTATGTAGTGTCCTTCCTTATCTCTTGTAATATTCTTTAAGGTCTATTTTGTTTGATATGAACATTGCTACTCCAGTTTTCTTTTGCTTCCCATTTGCATGGAATATATTTTTCCATGCTCTCACTTTCAGTCTGGTATGTGTGTGTTTAGGTCTGAAGTGGGTTTCTTGTAGACAGCATATATATGGGTCTTGTTTTTGTATCCCTTCAGCCAGTCTATGTCTTTTGGTTGGGGCATTTAATCCATTTACATGTAAAGTAATCATTGATATATATGTTCCTATTGCCATTTTCTTAATTCTTTGGGGTTGATTTCGTAGATTTTTTTTCTTCTCCTGGTTTTCTTGACTACGTAAGTCCCTTTAACATTTGTTACAAAGCTGGCTTGGTGGTATTGAATTCTCTTAACTTTTGCTTTTCTGAAAAGCTTTTTATTTCTCCATCAATTTTGAATGAGATCCTTGTCAGATACAGTAATCTTGGTTGTAGATTTTTCCCTTTCAATAATTTAAATATATCTTGCCATTCCCTTCTGGCCCTCAGAGTTTCTGTTAAAAGATCAGCTGTTAAGCATATGGGGTTTCCCTTGTATGTTACTTGTTGCTTCTCCCTTTGCTTTTAATATTCTTTGTGTTTGGTCTTTGTTAGTCTGATGAGTATGTGTCTTGGCATGTTTCTTCTTGGGTTTATCCAGTATGGACTCTTTGTGCCTCTTGAACTTGATTGACTACTTCCTTTTCCATATTGGGGAAATTTTCAACTATAATGTCTTCAAAGTTTTTCTCATACACTTTTTTTTTCTTCTTCTTCTGAGACCCCTATTATTCAAATATTGGTGTGTTTGATATTGTCCCAGAGATCTCTGAGACTATCCTCAGTTCTTTTTCATAATTTTTACTTTACTCTGCTCTTCAGAAGTTATTTCCACCATTTTGTCTTCCAGCTTACTGATTTGTTCTTCTGCTTCAGATATTCTGCTATTGATAAATGGCAACCCACTCCAGTATTCCTGCCTGGAGAATCCCATGGATGGAGGAGCCTGGTGGGCTACAGTCCATGGGGTCACAAAGAGTCGGACACGACTGAGTGACTTCACTTTTCTTTCTAGAGTATTTTTAATTTCAGTAATTGTGTTGTTTGTCTCTGTATGTTTGTTCTTTAATTCTTCTAGTTCTTTGTTAATTGATTCTTGCATTTTCTCCATTTTGTTTTCAAAGTTTTTGTTCATCTTTACAATCATTATTCTGAATTCTTTTTCAGGTACTTTGCCTATTTCCTTTTCATTTATTTGGACTTCTGTGTATTTTAGTTTCTTCCCTCATTTGTGAAGTAGTTCTTTACCTTTTCATTATTTCATTTTAACTTATTGTGTTTGAGGTCTCCTTCTCCCAGTCTTTCAGGCTGAATTCTTTCTTCCTTTGGTTTCTGCCCTCCTAAGGTTGGTCCAGTGATTTCTGTAAGCTTCATTTATGGTGAGATTTGTGCTGTGTTTTGTTTGTTTCTTTGTTTTCCTCTGATAGGCAAGGCTGTGAGGTGGTAATCCTGTCTGCTGATGACTGGGTTTGTAATTTTGTTGTTGTTTAGATGAGGCATCTTGTACAGGGTGTTGCTGATGGTTAGGTGATACCAGGTCTTGTATTCAGGCTGTTTCCTTTGTGTGAGTTCTCACTACTTGATACTCCCTAGGGTTAGTTCTCTAGTAATCTAGAGTTTGGAGTCAGTGCTCCCACTCCAAAGGCTCAGGGCTTCATCTCTGCTCAGGAATGAAGATTCCACAAGTTGTTTGTTATGCATTAACTGAGATTAAAACAAACATCCAAAAATGAGAAACCAAAGTTGAACCCCAGACAAATGGCAGTTACAAAATCAGGCAAGTAATAATTAAAATAATGGAATAGACACACATACATATACACCCATGAGCAAAATCAAAACAGTGCAACAAAATAAAGTACAATAGATTAGCCTGGCAAATAAAGGAAATCAAAAATTATATCTACCAGGACAAAACTAACTAAAGTACAAACTGGAAAACAAAACTAAAGCAAGGTGCCAAATGGGGAATAGAACAATGAAATTAAAACTAACAAATAATATGTTGAGAGGAGAGGAAAGAGAAAATAGATATACAAAGTTAAATAGAGGTAGATGAAGATTTATATACATTAAAGATTAACTGCAAGGAGAAAAGAGCAGCAGGAAAAACAAACAAAGGAATAAATGCAGAAAAAATAATGGTAGGCTTAAAAATTAAAAATAAAATAGAGAAAAGAAAAAAAGGGGGGAGGGGGTGAAACTCTGCAGAACTGCAAAAGCCTGATGTAGAGGCAGAGGTTTATAACAAAAATTAAAAATGTGACTAAGAAAAAAAAGCTCAAGAGCATAATTAGACTTCAGAGTACCAAAAAATTTATACCTACAATGGGGGTGGGGGGAAGAGGATAAAAAGAAAAACTATCCAAAAGAATCATAAAACAAGTCAAAACATAAGAATAATGAATGTTTTTCTTGAGTAACTGCTGTCAGAGTCCTTTCCCCTCACTAGGAGCCACAGTTCACATCAGCTTCCTGGGATGCCCTCCAACACTGCTGATCTCTGGATCTGCTGTGGGGCTGCTCAGATTCTACTATGGGCCTGCTCCTGTGTGCTCTTGCCCCCAGTGTCCACAGCTATCAGAACTAGTGCTTTTTCTTTTATGGGAGCTCTCAATGACCTTTCATATATTCCATAGACACAGTTGATTGTGTGGATTTAATCTACAACTTGTACAGTTAGTGGGAAGGTTTTGGGTCTTCTTCTTTAGCCACATTGGTTTCAATTGTGGTTTTATTTCCACCTCTGTATGTGGGTCATCCACTGAGGTTTGCTCCTGGGGCTGCCCTGGAGGATATGGGTTTGCCCTGTGGGGGCCAGGTGTGGAGGCAGTGCAGCTGCTTGGGTCTCAGGGCTTCTGGAAGCAGCAGGTACTCAGGGAATTGGTGACTAGGGCAGCAGGAAATATAGTGCTCTACAAGGGTATGGAAACCAGTATTGGCCAATATGCTCTCGTATTCTTGCCTGGAGAACCCCCTTCTGTGACAGAGAATCCTGGCAGGGCATAGTCTACACGGTCCGAAAGAGTCAGACACTACCGAAATGACCCTGCGCGCATAGAAGATTTTTGCCTGTGGCACCTCTGGCCCAGTGAGAGTTGAGCCTGAAGGAGGTGCAGGTGCTTGGCTTGTGGGGACTCTGGCAGTGCCAAGTGTGCAGGGACACAGACTGCCTCTGACGCAGGAGTTATGGCCCTATCAGAGTCTTTTTCAAGCTTCTTATAGCTGGCGGTCAGAAGACCTCTTTGGCCAGTCTTTCTCCATAGCTCTGCCTCTTTCAGGCACTTAGAGGGCTCCCTTGCCTGGAGTCCTTTCCTGTTGTTCTGCTCAGCAGGCACATAAAGGGGCCCCCTTGGCTGGGGTCCTACTTTTAAATGGGCACATCAGTCACTTAAAGGGGCAAGCTGGATGGGGTCCTACTCTGTAGTTCAGTGTGTCAGGCATTTGATGGGCCAGCCTCTCTATCGTTCGTCTGCCGTGCTGGCGTTAGGGGAGAGAGAGGCTATGATGATGGCTTCACCCCCTATACATGACTCAGCGGTATAGCCTTGCTTCCATGGCTGCCCAGCTTTCTTCCACAGGCATTTCCCACCACAATCTCCTTCCTCACATCCCCCTGATCTGTTTCTCCACAGTCAACAGCAGTCCTCGCCCTTGGATTGCCCCACAATCCCTAAACTTCAGCTCCTCACTGTGTCTCCCAGAGGAACTGCTTCCCTTTCCAGGGTATGTATGTTTGCGGCAAGAACTGTCTGATTCTTATTCCATTTTAGCTGCCACAGATCAGCTGTTTCACTCTCTGCCTTAAATATTTCTCCTCTGACTCAGACAATTGCCCCAATGTGGGGATCATACCCCAGCTTCAGTTCCCCCATCCGCCAAGGGCAGGTACAGTCTTACTAACAATCCTGTTTTCCCCCTTAGTTCTTTTGTCATACTGAATTTTGCATGGTTCTGTATGTTTTTTTTCCTATGTTCAGGTACTCTCCTGAACTCTCAGGTACTCCTGAACTCTCACCACTCTCAGCTGGTGTTCTGCATGCACTTCTGTGTCTGAAGGTGTATTCCTGATGTATTAATAGAGAAAGATGTATTTCACATTCACCTACTCCTCTGCCATCTTGTTCTCCATCCAAGATTGAGCATCCTTTTCTGTTTATTAACAGTCTAGATTTCCAATATGAATTGCTTAGTTTATATATTTTGTGCATTTTCCTTGATATGTGTGTGTTTGTGTCTGTGCATCCTGGATTCTAATCCTTTCTCAGTTATATATCATCTTTAATTTTCACTCAATATGATCTATTTTTACAAAAATAAGTTTTAATTTAATTTTGCTAACTTTATCAATACTGTGCTTTATGGTATGTGCTTTGTTTCTAGTTTAAGAAAATCTTTACTATCCCAAGATTACAAATACGATTTCCTATATTATATGCTAAAATTTTTATAATTTGACTGTCTTAACTATCTGAAAATGACTAGATAGAAAAAGATATTGTGATTTCACAGTATGTTTTCAAGAGATCAGCAGTGTGAGAAAAAATAAAGAAGCTATCATAGATCCACCTTGTGCTTAAAAATTAATACCCCAAAAAGAAAGGATAAAGAAGTTAAAGACCATTTGAAAAAGAATAAAATGATGTGTGGATCACAATAAACTGTGGAAAATTCTGAAAGAGATGGGAATACTAGACCTGTGTGCATGTCAGGAAGCAACAGTTAGAACTGCACACAAAACAACAGACTGGTTCCAAATAGGAAAAGGAGTACGTCAAGGCTGTATATTGTCACCCTGCCTATTTAATTTATATGCAGAGTACACCATGGGAAACGGTGGGCTGGAAGAAGCGCAAGCTGGAATCAAAATTGCCGGGAGAAATATCAATAACTTCATATATGCAGATGACACCACCCTTATGGCAGAAAGTGAAGAAGAACTAAAGAGTCTCTTGATGAAAGTGAAAGAGGAGAGTGAAAAATTGGCTTAAAGCTCAACATTCAGAAAACTAAGATCATGGAATCTGGTTCCATCACTTCACGGCAAATAGATGGGGAAACAGTGGCTGACTTCATTTTTCTGGGCTCCAAAATCACTGCGGACGGTGATTGCAGCCATGAAATTAAAAGACGCTTACTCCTTGGATGGAAAATTATGACCAACCTAAGAAGCAAATTAAAAGCAGAGACATTACTTGTCAACAAAAGTCCACCTAGTCAAGGCTATGGTTTTTCCAGTGGTCATGTATGGATGTGAGAGTTGGACTATAAAGAAAGTTGAGCACCAAAGAATTGATGCTTTTGAACTGTGGTGTTGGAGGACTCTTAAGAGTCCCTTGGACTGCAAAGAGATCCAACCAGTACATCCTAAAGGAGATCGGTTCTGGGTGTTCTTTGGAAGGACTGATTGTGAAGCTGAAATTCCAATACTTTGGCCACCTGATGCAAAGAGCTGACTCATTTGAGAAGACCCTGATACAGGGAGAGATTGAGGGCAGGAGGAGAAGGGGGATGACAGAGGATGAGATGGTTGGATGGTATCACCGACTCAATGGACATGGGTTTGGGTGGACTCTGGGAGTTGGTGATGTACAGGGAGTCCTGGCATGCTGTGGTTCATTGGGTCCCAAAGAGTCAGACACAACTGTGCCACTGAACTGAACTGAACTGAACTGAAGATGAGGTATCTTGTTTTCCTTGTCAATATTGATTATGAAACTGTAGTAATTTAGGACAGTTGTAAGTTGAAACAGTAATAGATGAAACCAAATACAAAGACAAAAAAAAACTTAACAATGAGCTTTTATATTATAGAGGAGGCAGAAGACCATCATTTACTTCCTGAGGAATATATTGAAGTTATGAACAAAAATTAATCCCTTATCTCACACTATATATAGAACGAAATCACTTGGCATGTTTATCTCACAAACAGTTCAGACTAAATTTAATATACCAGTACTCCAACAGAAAGGTTATCTTAGATAAAATAGAAGTAAAAAGACTAGCTAAGAGGGAATAAATATATATTTTTTAAAAGTAGAGTTCACTAACACATTATGGTGTAAACATTTTCTGAGAATACATTTTCTACCTCTGGGTAGTTTCATATCTATATATAAAATTTAAAATACATTTTTATATTCTGAAGTCAGTAAGTATAGTTAAAGAAACCAAAAGTTCTTTCTGATTATAAAATTACATTATTCCATGATCTTAAATTTTAATACAGTGCATTATTATTAATTTGAGAAGTTTGGATTTATAAAAAAATAGGTGGAGAATTCATAGTTTTAATAGTCTATTTTTTATGATAATTATAAACTGTTAAAGAATTTTCAGTAGTCTGCAAATATAGGAATTTAAACTGCACCACTCAGGAGAATTCAAAATGCTACAGGTACACACAATCCAGAATATATATGATGCTCACCTTCCTTGGACAACATGATCCTTTAATCCAAGAATCTGTTAAATTACCAGTACAAAGTTGTTTATGATAAATGAGTCAATAAGGAAACACTAATGGGGAATATAATATTTGCTGCTTGTTTTCTGCTTTGTCCTTTGTCATGCTGGTGCTCAGTCACTTCAGTCATTTTGACTCTGTGCCACCCCATGGACTGTAGCCCTCCAGGCTCCTCTGTCCATGGGATTCTCCAGGCAAGAATACTGGAGTGGGTTGTCATACTCTTCTCCAGATCTTCCCAACACAGGGATCAGACCTACGTCCCTTATATCTCCTGCACTGGCAGGTGGGTTATACCTCCAAATAATTGAAAAATTAACCACATATAAATTCTTCTATTGGTTCTACCTTTTCAAATAACTGCTAGAGTAGTGCCCTGGTATCATAAGTATCATCAAGTCTTGTTGGCCCATCATAGAGACGTACCTTGTTTTATTGTGCTTTGCTTTATGTCACTTCATAGGTACTGTTTTTTATAAATTGAAATTTGTGGCAACTCTACATCAAGCAAATCCATGGGCGCCATTTTCCTAATATTTGTTCACTTTGTGTCTCTCTGTCACAATTTGGAATTCTCAAAATAATTCAAACTTTTTCACTATTATTATATTTGTTATAATGATCAGTGATCATTGATGTTACTCATAATTCTTTTGGGATGTCACAAACTGCACCCATATAAGATATTATGAGAAACTTATTAAGTGTGTGTCTGACTGCTTCACTGAACAGATGGTTCCTCATCTCTCCCCCCTCTCCCAGGGTCTCCCTCTTTCCTGAGATACAGTAGTATGGAATTTGGCCAGTTGATAACTTTACAGTGCCCTCTAAGTTTTCAAGTGAAAGGAAGTGTGTGTTTGTGTGTGTGTGTGTGTGTGTATGTATACATGCACACACTCAGTTGTGTCCAACTCTTTTCAGTCTCATGGACTGTAGCTCACCAGGCTCCTCTGTTCATGGAATTTTCCAGGCAAGAATACTGGAGTGGGTTGCTGTTTCCTACTCAAGGGGATCTTCCTGGCCCAGGGATAGAAACTTCGTCTCTTGTGTCTCCTCTCTTTGGCAAATGGATTCTTTACCACTAGCATCACTTGGAAATGAAGAGTCTCTCACTTTAAATCAAAAGCTGAAGATAATTCATCTTAGTAAAGAATATGTGTTGAAAGCCTAGACAGGCCAAAAGGTAGGAATCTTGTACCAAGGAGCCACATTTTGAAATGGAAAGGAAAAGTTCTTGAATGAAATTAAATATGCTACTCTAGCACACACATATATGGGAAGAAAACAAAATGGTTTTATTGCTGATATGGAGAAAGTTTTAGTGGTCTGGATAGAAGATCAAACCAAACACAGTATTCCTAAGGCAAAGCCTAATTCAGGGCAAGGCCCCAATTCTCTTCAGTTCCATGAAAACTGGGAGAAGTGAGGAAGCTTCAGAGAAAGGTTTGAAACTAGCAGAAGTTGTTTCTTTATGTTTAAGAAAAGAAACCATTGCTATAAAATGAGTTTCAAGTGAAGCAGAAAGTGCTGATGTAGAAGCTACAGCAAAACCTCCAGAAGATCTAGCTAAGATAATTAATGAAGTTGGCTACACTAAGCAACAGATTTTCAATGCAGTGAATAGCTTTCTGTTGGAAGAAGATGCCACATAGAGTTTTCATACCTGGAGAGGAGAAGTCAATGCCTGGCTTCAGAGTTTCAAGGCTGATTCTCATTCATCAAACTGAATGGTGACTAAGTTGAAGTCAATGCTTGCTTAATGTTCCAAAAATCTTAGGACCTTTAAAAATCATGCTAAATCTACTCTGCCTGTGCTCCATAAACAGAACAATAAAGCACATCTGTTTACAACATGATTTACTGAGTATTTTAAGCCCTACTGAGACCAGCTGCTCAGAAAAGGACTCCTTTCAAAATAGCACTACTCTTTGAAAATGCATCTCGTAATCCAAGAACTCCAATGGAGGTGTAATATAATGAGATTCATGTTGTTTTAATGGCAAATAACACAACATCCATTCTGCAGCCCAAGTATCATGGTGTCATTTTGACTTTTTTTTCTTTTTTCTTGTTGGAAGAATATTGCTTTAAACAATGTGAATCAGCCATAAAATATATCCTCTCCTTGAGCCCTCCCATTCCCCCATCCCACCCTTCTAGGTTATCACAGAGTGCCTGGCCAGGCTCCCTGTGTGATACAGAATCTTCCCATCAGCTATCCATTTTACACACGATAGTGTATATATGTTGATGCTACTTTCTCCATTTATCCTACTCTCTCCCTCCCCAACTGTGTTCACATGTCTGTTTACATCTGAGTCTCCATTCCTTCCTTGCACTGTATTGAAGTCATTTTGACTTTTAAGACTCATTATTTAAGAAATACATTTTTAAGACAGTATCTGACTTAGTGATTCCTCTGCTAGATCTGGCCAAAACAAGTTGGAATACTTCTGGAAAGGGTTCACCATTCTAGGTCTCTTTAAGAACATGTGTGATTCATGGGAAAAGGTCAAAATATCAATATTAGATGAAGTTTGGTAGAAGTTGATTACAACTCTCTTGGATAATTTTGAGGGGGTAGGAAAAGGAGTGGAGAAGGCAATGGCAACCCACTCCAGTACTCTTGGCTGGAAAATCCCATGGATGGAGAAGCCTGGTAGGCTGCAGTCCATGGGGTCATGAAGAGTCAGACACAGCTGAGCGACTTCACTTTCACTTTTCACTTTTATGCATTGGAGAAGGAAATGGCAACCCATTCCAGTGTTCTTGCTTGGAGAGTCCCAGGGACGGGGGAGCCTGGTGGGCTGCCGTCTCTGGGGTCGCACAGAGTCGGACACGACTGGAGCGACTTAGCAGCAGCAGTAGCAGCAGCAGGAAAAGGAGTACGTCAAGGCTGTATATTGTCACCCTGCTTATTTAACTTATATGCAGAGTACATCATGAGAAATGATGGACTGGAAAAAACACAAGCTGGAATCAAGATTGCTGGGAGAAATATCAATAACTTCAGATATGCAGATGACACTACCCTTATGGCAGAAAGTGAAGAGGAACTAAAGAGCCTCTTGATGAAAGTGAAAGAGGAGAGTGAAAAAGTTGGCTTAAAGCTCAACATTCAGAAAATGAAGATCATGGCATCTGGTCCCATCACTTCATGGCAGATAGATGGGGAAACAATGTCAGACTTTATTTTTTTGGGCTCCAAAGTCACTGCAGATGGTAACTGCAACCATGAAATTAAAAGATGCTTACTCCTTGGAAGAAAAGTTATGACCAACCTAGATAGCATATTCAAAAGCAGAGACATTACTTTGCCAACAAAGGTCTGTCTAGTCAAGGCTATGGTTTTTCCAGTCATCATGTATGGATGTGAGAGTTGTACTGTGAAGAAGGCTAAGCACCGAAGAATTGATGTTTTTCAACTGTGGTGTTGGAGAAGACTCTTGAGAGTCCCTTGGACTGCAAGGAGATCCAACCAGTCCATTCTGAAGGAGATCAGCCCTGGGATTTCTTTGGAAGGGATGATGCTAAAGCTGAAACTCCAGTACTTTGGCCACCTCATGCGAAGAGCTGACTCATTGGAAAAGACCCTGATGCTGGGAGGGATTGGGGCAGGAGGAGAAGGGGACGACCGAGGATGAGATGGCTGGATGGCATCACAGACTTGATGAACATGAATTTGAGTGAAGTCTGGGAGTTGGTGATGGACAGGGAGGCCTGGCATGCTGTGGTTCATGGGGTCGCAAACAGTTGGACACGACTGGGTGACTGAACTGAACTGAAGACTTCACGGATGAAGTAACTGCAGCTGTCGTGGAAACAGTAAGAGAACTAGAGTTAGAGTGAAATCTAAAGTGAACGTTGCTCAGCAGTGTCCAACTCTTAGTGACCACATGGATTATTGCCTACCAGTTCCTCAGTCCATGGAATTTCCCAGACAAGAATACTAAAGTGGTGTCATTTCCTTCTCCAGGGGATGTTCTACACCCAGGACTCAAACCCAGATCTCTTGCATTGTAGGCAAACTGTTTACTGTCTGAGCTACCCAGGGCTTTAAGATATCATAGATGAAATGATTACAGTTGTGGTGGAAATAGAGAGCTAGAATTAGAAGTGAAGTCTAAAGATGTGACTGACTTGCTGCAATCTCAGGATAAAACTTTAATGGATGAGGAGTTGCTTCATTCATAAAATAAAATTGTTTCTTGAGATGAAAACCACTTATGATGAAGATGCTGTGAAGATTGCTGGAATTACAGCAAAGGATTTAGAACTAACTTTACTATATAAAGTTAGTTGATAAAACAATGCCAGGCTTTGAGAGGACTGGCTCAAATTTTGAAAGAAGTTCTGCTGTGGATAAAGTGCTATCAAACAACATTGCATGCTTATGAGAAATTGTTCATGAAATGAGTCATTTGGCATGGCAAATTTAATGTCTGATTATTATTTTTTAATTACCAAAGTAACCCCAACTTTCAGCAAGCTTTAGCAACCACCATCCTGATTATTTCAGGAGCCATCAACTTCAAGGCAAGAAACTTCACCAGCAAAGTCATTATGATTTGCTGAAGGTTCAGATAATAGTTAACAGATAATAGATAATTTAGTAATAAATTGTTTTTAAATTCATACATTGCTTTCTTAGATAAACTTAATAGACTATAATATAGTATAAATATTACTTTTATGTGCACTTAGAAACCAAAATATTTTTGTGACTTGCTTCATTGCAAAGTTCACTTTATTGTAGTCATGTGGAACTGAAGCCAGAATATCTCCAAAGTATGCTTATAATTATTATTTTTTTTATAACACAAATCTTAGGACCTTAATTACAGTGTGAGGAATTTGATTTGGTTTAGGAAGAGAATTTTTAGAAAGAATGTCTTTCCATTCAAGAACGGAAGAATAGACATAGCTAAAAAAATATTTATGTTATATTTTTTGTTTATTGTGTGAAACCACATCAAAACCTAAATCAAAATAATGGAGGAAAATATAAATTGAACACAGTTCTAATTGGATTCTGTGGCAAAATATACTGTGATAATGTCTATTATATATCTGACAGAAAAGAGTCATATAACAGTGCCAAACACAGTAAGTTCAGCAATCTGATGTTTTAGTAAAAGCAGAATAGAGTAGTTTGGACATATGTAGTAAGGACCTCCAGAACTTTTAGGTTAATTCTCATTATTTAGCTTACTTTAAGAGGAAAGAAAAGCCTTTAAGTATGTAAATCATACTGTAATATTTCTATATGTTCCATAATTGTAATACTTAGCATAGAATTCCTTGCATTGTACTTTCTAAATTAAAAAAAAATTCTTTTATTTATGCCGTTAGGGATTAAAAATATATTCATTTATTTTGATAAAAACTTCAGCCTTTATCTCTTTAAGTATTATCTCGCTTCCATTTCCTATGTTGCCTCTTTTCTTAATTTTTCTTTCATATCACTAGGTAATCTGTAAAGTTTCTCTCTCTGTCTCTATGTGCTACATTTTCTATAATTTCTGGCCTTTATCTTCCAGTTAACTGATTCTTTCTCAACTATTTAATGTATTGAATCTCAGTAATTATAATTTTAACAAGTTTTTTTGTTATGTATACAATTTTCTGATATGTTCTGAAAGCATCATGTTTTTGGCCATATTTTTGATTCACTCTTTTATTTTGCTTGTTGGTCTAATAATTTCAATATCTAAGTTCAAGGAATCCAGTTTGGAGTGCTGGTTTATTTTCTCTTAATTCTTGCTCATGGTGGTATATTTCCTTGGATTCTGAGCTCATACTCAGTTGGTTGTTCCATTTGGGAATGAATAATGTGAATTTTTGGTTAAAGGCATTTTCCTCTATTAAAGACTTGTATTTATTTTTAATTTTTAGCTGTGCATTTCCCAGATCATCAATAAATCCTAAATGCGCAGAAGAATATGCCTGAGATCATAAATCCTAAGAAAAGACTTTTGTCCCTGCTCAGAGACAAGATTGAAGCAGACAGTGTGCACTGAAATTCCTTTTTCCAGAGGTGAATGTTTTCAAATTAAAATTTTAATGCAAATGTAAGCCTTAAAAGCTTCCCTTTTAAGTTATTTCCCACCTTTTCTAGGCTAAAGGTCTAGTGTCCTATTCAGCTGTCTGTTTATAGGGAGATTCTAGATTACTTACTGGCCAGTGCCTTCAGAAGAATTGTATCTTTAATGCTTCTTACCACTGTGGTTTCTTATTTTATCAATTGTTTGGGTTCCAATAATTAATTTACTTTCTTATAAGTTAATTGTCCCCCCGCCACCCCAAAACAAAGAAAGAGTAGTTTGTTATTTTTATTCAGTATTTCTAGATGTTTTGTCCTAGAAGAATTTCGATGACATTTAGACTGCCATATTTTGGAAGTGGAACTAATTTATCTATTATATCACAATTTTAAGGTGATATTTTTCAGTGTCAAACTGTTGAAATTACTTAAGTTAAATAGCATTTGTATGTTTCCTTTCTGTGAGGCATGATGTCATTAGAGGTGACAGTGGAAATGAGCCTTGTCACCATAATGGTGTTACAAAGGACTTTACCGACCCATAGCTTCTAAGTGAAGCAAACAGAAGCATACTTGGTTATTATTTTTGATGACCACATTATATTATCAGGATCAGTGTAGGCAAAAATCTCTTTTAATACCAGTTAACTCCATCACTCAGATAATGAACACATTCCTCTGAGATATTTTTTATTATAGGACACACTAGCAGACAGCATTAATGATTATTATTTGATGAAAATCTCTCCTGATAGCAGTATGCACAAATAACTTGAGTCATGAATGGTGTTCCAAACATCAGTCTAACTATTAAGAATTTATGCATGAGACATAAAAGGTAGAAAACCAATCAAATTTAGCTCCTTTGGAAATATATGGATTCTTTCATAAAGATATAATAGAATTAAATAGTCTAGAAAATTATGAAGAAAAAATAAGAGCAATATAGCATTGTGAGAGAAAAAAAATATATTAAAAATTACCAAAATATTTCTCTGACAGACATTTTGTATATCTATTTTTTTGATCACAGAATTAATTTATGTTTTTGTTGAAATCTCAAGCAATGCATATTTTATAAAGTACCAAAGCATTCTTTATTTTTTCCTCTTCAATGACCATAGTTATTAGTATAATGTACTCTTTTGAATTATTGTTAGCATGCAGTAGCATAAAGTACATACATTCTGAAATTTATCCCTTCAAAATATATTCTTTATATGTATGAATATTGCCTTAAATGGCAACCCACTCCAGGATTCTTGCCTGGAGAATCCCATGGACGGAGGGAGCCTGGTGGGCTACAGTTGAGTGACTTTACTTCACTTCACATTGCCTTATTACTCGCTTTCACTGAAAAATATATAGTGAAATAATATTCTACTTCACTTCTAATGGAGTGATATACTGTTCCTTTTATAACTTTATAGACTCTTATTGTATGAACATATCATAACTTATTTAACCACTTTCCTATTAATGGCGGTTAGGTTACTTTTAATTTTTTCACTATTTCAACAATTTTCCAGTGAGTTTTCTTGTATATGAGCTTTTGCATTCTTATGCATGACTTTTGTAGCATATATTTTTAGAAAGATTAGTAGAAAACTGTACATTTTATATAATAAATGTAAATACAATACATTAAGTACACTATTATTATGATGTCATATAATACTATGATTATATAATAATTTTTTTCAGTCCCTCACTCATCTCCAACTCTTTAAGACCCCATGGACTGCAGCACCCCAGGCTTCCCTGCCCTTCACCACCTCCTGGAGCTTACTCAAACTCATGTCCATTTAGTCAGTGATGCAATACAACCATCTAGTCCTCTGTCATCCTCTTCTCCTTCTGCCTTCAGTCTTTCCCAGCATCAGGGTCTTTTCAAATGAGTCAGTTCTTCATATCAGGTGGCCAAAGTATTGGAGCTTCAGCTTCAGCATCAGTTCTTCCAATGAATATTCAGATTGACTCCTTTACGACTGACTGGTAGGAACTCCTTGCAGTCCATGGGACTGTCAAGAGTCTTCTCCAACACTGTAGTTCGAAAGCATCAATTCTTCAGCATGCAGCCTTCTTTATGGTCCAACTGTTGTATCCATACATGACTACTGGAAAAACTATAGCTTTGACTAGACGGACCTTTGTCAGAAAAATGATGTCTCTGTTTTTTAATATGCTGTTTCAGTTCATCATAGCTTTTCTTCCAAGGAGCAAGCATCTTTTAATTTTATGGCTGCAGTCACCAAATGCACTGATCTTGGAGATTCCCAAAATAAAGTCTGTCACTGTTTCCATTGTTTCCCATCTATTTGCCATGATGTGATAGGGCCAGAGGCCATGATCTTAGTGTTTTGAATGTTGAGTATTAAGCCATTTTTTTCACTCTCTTCTGGTATTACCTTCATAAGAGGCTCTTCAGTTTCTCCTCACCTTCTACCATAAAGGCGATGTCATCTGCATATCTGAGGTTCTTGATGTTTCTCCCACCAGTCTTGATTCCAGCTTGTGCTTCATCCAGCCTGGCATTTCACATGATGTACCCTGCATATAAGTTAAAGAAGCAGGGTGACAATATACAGCTTTGACGTACTCCTTTCCCAATGTGATACCAGTCTTTGTTCCATGTCTGGGTAACTATTGATTCTTTACCTGCATACAGGTTTCTCTGGAGGTGTAATGTGGTCTGGTATTCCCATCTTTTAAGAATTTCCAACAATTTGTTGTCATCCACAGAGTCAAAGGCTTTAGTATGGTCAATGAAGCAGAAATAGATGTTTTTTTTCTGGAATTCTCTTGCTTTTTCTATGATCCAACAGATGGTGACAATTTGATCTCTGATTCCTCTGATTTTTCTAATACCAGTTGAAGATCTATAATAACAATTATAGTATTATTAAAAACTATACCTATATAAAATTTAATTGATAGTACCAAAATCTCTCCCAAACTATTAAACTAATTTGTGTTGTCATCAACTGTTTATTGAAATTTTTGTTTTTCATACTACTGTTAACCTTGGTTAACAATCATTTTTTAAACCTTCCCAGTCTAACAGACAAGAACATTTCATGTTTTAATTTGCAATGGGGTCACAAAAGGCTGAACACAACTTAGTGACTAAACAACAATGAAAACAAGATAATTATTGAATTGAAGGTAAGTGTTATGTCTTTCTATTGAAGTCTGAAATGTAGAGGGTTTATCTTATTACTTACAAAATGGAAAAGATAGTCTCATTTTATCTTACTTTTTATCTGTGACAAGAAAATAACCAGAAATGAGGCAACAATATAGAAATAAAAATCTTCCCTATAGTTTTTAGTCAAGCTTTATGAAAGTTTAGCAGTAACCATTGTTGTTTAGCAGCAAAGTCATTTCTGACTCTTTGGAGACCCTGTGGACTCCAACTGCCAGATCCTCTGTCCATGGGTTCTCCATGCAAGAATGTTGGAGTGGGTTGTGATTTCCTTCTCTAGGGGATCTCCCTGAACAGGGATTGAAGCCTCATATCTCCTCCATTGGCTGGCAGATTCTTTACCACTGAGCCACAAAGGAAGCCCAAGAGTAACAATTGCATATCCCTAAAATCTCAACCCCCTGCTCCTTCTCATTTCTTTAACAAGATGAAGGTCACAGATACATACATCTCTGATATCCTCCTGGATTTAATCCACATCAGTAAGCTAACTTACAGTCAGCTGATTTAAAGAAATTTTTGAGTATGAGGACAGAAATTTTGCATCACGTGGATATAGCCAAAGGGTTTTTAATAACCTTATTCTTCTCACCAGACACTAAGATTCCACACTGTGTAGTCATCAGCCTCACTTACAAATGCTTAGTTTCATTGCTTGAAAATGACATAAACAAGTGTCTTTGAGCTTCAGTTACTTAGTGTATTTATTCCTGCATAAGAGAATAAGATTATACATAGTCCACTCAGTCATTTTATTTTAAGGTTGATATTTATTTCAAATAAAAATGAATAATATTTATTTATTTACAGTGGCTTCTCTATGTACCACAAACAATATTAAAATATTATGTAAGAATCTAGGAGTGTTGAGAATGAATAGACAATATGAAAATCATTATGATTCAATTTATTTACAGTATAAAACAGTGAAGGTGCTTTTACTTTCATCATATGAATAGATACTGGATCAGAATGCAAACATTATCTTCTAAATCTAATAAGATATTTTATAATGTTATATGTGTATCTAAAATAAATGAGAAGATTTTACCATTGCTATCCAATCTTTATGTATTGTATATTTCTAAGACATGTCAAGATATATTCCTGTTTCTCTAAAGTATGCACTTGGTTAATTGACAAATTCCTTGCTTATGCTAACTAACATTAAATTTAAAGAGATTATTTTACTTCTCTGGAAATAAATCAGAATTTTCTATAAGTAGCAGAGTTATATAAAAATTGAATTTAAAATTGAACTGCCTTCTTACATTAGCCACAATGTGTTTAAATATCTTTATGACTGCAATATACACCAAAACGATTTAATCAATGATTAAATGATTAATGATTTCACTTTTATTTATCCTTTACCACTGTTTTATCCATCCCCATTAACATGCCTGATTTTTTAAAATTATATGCCTTTAGCTGATTTCCTAAAAATTATGACAAAACTTAAAACTTTTTGTTCTGTTTTCAAACTCTACTTATGCTGATTATATTAATTGTATGAAATGTTTAACATATTTAATGAATACCTATAATGTGCAAAGCACTTCCACTGAAAAGAATAATATAAAATTATACTGCCTAACTTGCAGTGACTGATAGGGACAACTAAGTCTCTTAGAGAATAGAAAAAGACCGAAAGCTCCATTCACTTGATGAGGTTTATTCAACAGTTTATAGAGCTGAAACTAATGTCTATAACCTTGTCCCACTGTGATACTGAGAATTTCTCTGCATCTAGAAAGTAGACTCCTTTTTAATTTTTTTTTTTCCAAGAAGGAGTCCAATATTTCAAGCCCTGAAAGGCTATTTCTGTTGTGCCATTTTCATACAACTGTTCTCTGATGTTCCTGCCTCCAAGTTCCTATGAGCTTCCATGGGGAAGATGAAATAGACCAAGTCTCCATCCTATAGGAACTTCAAGCCAAGTAAGCTCACATGCATGTTGTTTTAAAAACTAACAAAACGAGCTACTGGATTCTCTCCTACCAATAATATAAAACTCAACTATACAAAATATTTCAGAACTGTTGGAGATAAGGAAACATTGCTTTCACTTTCTCAGATGTTCTATTCTATGCATAAACCAAATAACATATAGTAGAGCATTTATCTAATGCAAAGAACTATTGGTGATGTAGAGAAGTAAAATGCAATCTCTTGAAGTAAGTTCAATCCAATAAGGAGGCTAAAAATAAAACGATAACACTGTTTTCTAGGATGTGATATTTCATAGTAGCTATATGTGTTTGTTATTTTATCTTATTTTTCTGAAGAATGGAAATAGCATGGGTATGAATGCTTAGGGGTAAAAGCTGATACTGGATACATTATTCTGCAAAAGAAAGTGGACAGTGGTAGTGTTAACAGCTGACATGAACAAGAAATCAAAGAGGAAGGTGGAGGCTACGAACATTCATGGTATTTGGTGCATAATTATTAAAGATATCCAACGGAAAGACATAGTTTAAGGAAGAAAAAGCCATGGTGAGATTATAGGAGTCAAATGCCAAAATGTGATTTAGCCCCATGACTCCATCAAATCTGTACAGAAGGGTCTAAACTGAGGAAATTCTGATTGTGTTTAGATTTCTTATTTTAAGCAAGAAAGGAACAATGACCACAAACTAACTTCTGGAAGAAAGAGACAAAATCACCCCATGAGGATGCTCAGCTTACATGTAGGTTTTACATACATACATACATAAATATATATATATATATATATACACACACACACATGCATAAATGAAGTAATAATTTATGGTATAACATGACCAACTTAGAATAAATACATCAATAAGAAGTATTTAATGAGTTCAAAAGAGGATTGGTGAAGAAACGTTTTATAAAGCTGTTGTTTAGTACTGTCTGACTCCTTGTGACCCCTTGGATAGCAGCTTGCCAGGCTCCCCTGCTTTATAACGTGATCTTGCCAATAAATGTAAGAAAAACACCCACTGTCAAACGGTAACCCAGGCAGAAGTTTTCTATATACCTTACAAAGTTCCAAAGGACAGCATTCATGCATGTAACTGAGGAGGATACTACTACCACACTTGGATATTACAAGGACATTTAAAGTCCTAAAATATTATGGAAACATTAACATATGATGAGTCCTGAAGAACTTGTAGCTCTCCCTGCCATACAGAACATTAATGATCCCAAATAAATCTGGAAAACTACATATACATACAAGGTAAATCAGATGGTTGAACCATGTCTTTAAAAAAAAATTAAATTCCACCAACTCTTACTTTGGCTAATGTGAAGGTGAAGCTAAATCTGGGTCTATTTATTTATGATAAAAGATACCAATAAAGATCAGCTCAATAACTTGGTTTTACTCAGATTTTTATAATTTTCTTGAGCTAATATGATAAGCTACAAAATGATGAATACAATGTAATCCCATAATATAATAGGAAAAGCCATTGATAAAAGGAAAAAAATGATAAAGATCATTAAGGAATACCATTAAAATGCACTGTAAGTGCCCAACTAGGGAAATATTTACTTATTGCTAATTATAATTCAAGAAAATTAGAGATAACAGGGAACTTTTCATGCAAAGATGGGCACAATAAGGACAAAAATGGTATGGACCCAACAGAAGCAGAAGATATTAAGAAGAGGTGGCAAAAATCCACAAAAGAACTGTAAAAAAAGATTTTAATGACCCAGATAATCACGATGGTGTGATCACTCACCTAGAGCCAGACATCCTGGAATGTGAAGTCAAGTGGGCCTTAGGGAGCATCACTATGAACAAAGCTAGTGAAAGTGATGGAATTCGAGTTGAACTATTTCAAATCCTAAAAGACGATGCTGTGAAAGTGCTGCACTCAATATGCCAGCAAATTTGGAAAACTCAGCAGTGCCCACAGGACTGGAAAAGGTCAGTGTTCATTCCAATCCCAAAGAAATGCAATGCCAAAGAATGCTCAAACTACCGCACAATTGCACTCATCTCACATGGTGGTAAAGTAATGCTCAAAATTCTCTAAGCCAGGCTTCAATAGTATGTGAACTGTGAACTTCCAGATGTTCAAGCTGGAAGAACTAGACATCATATTGCCAACATTCACTGGATCATTGAAAAAGTGAGAGAGTTCCAGAAAAACATCTACTTCTGCTTTATTGACTATGCCAAAGCTTTGACTGTGTGAATCACAACAAGCTGTGGAAAATTTTTCAAGAGATGGGAATACCAGACTACCTGACCTGCCTCCTGAGAAATCTGTATGCAGGTCAAGAAGCAACAGTTGGAACTGGACATGGAACATCAGACTGTTTCCAAATTGGGAAAGGAGTACATCAAGACTGTATATTGTCACCCCGCTTCTTTAACGTATATGAAGAGTGCCTCATGAGAAATGATGGACTGGATGAAGCCCAAGCTGGAATCAAGACTGCTGGGAGAAATATCAGTAACCTCAGATATGTAGATGACACCACCCTTTAGGCAGAAAGAGAAAAGGAAATAAAGAGCCTCTTGGTGAAAGAGGAGAGTGAAAAACTTGGCTTAAAACTCAACATTCAGAAAACTAAGATCATGGCAATCAGTCACATCACTTCATGGCAAATAGATGGGGAAACAGTTGAAACAGTGGCAGACTTTATTTTGAGGGGCTCCAAAATCACTGCAGATGGTGACTGCAGCCATGAAATTAAAAGACACTCCATGGAATGAAAGTTATGACCAACATAGACAGCATATTAAAAAGCAGAGACATTACTTTGCCAACAATGGTCCGTCAAGTCAAAGCTATGATTTTTCTAGTAGTCATGTATGGATGTGAGAGCTGAACTATAAAGACAGTTGAGCACCAAAGAATTGATGCTTTTGAACTGTGGCATTGGAGAAGACTCTTGAGAGACCCTTAGACTGCAAGAAGATCCAACAAGTCCATCCTAAAGGCAATCAATCCTTAATATTCATTGGAAGGACTGATGCTGAAGCTGAAACTCCAATACCTTGGCCACCTGATGCAAAGAACTGACTCATTGGAAAAGACACTGTTGCTGGGAAAGATTGAAGGCTGGAAGAAAAGGGGATGACAGAGGATGAGATGGTTGGATGGCATCACCAACTCAATGGACATGAGTTTGAGTAAGCTCCAGGAGTTGGTGATGGAGGCCTGGTGTGCTGCAGTCCATGGGGTTGCAAAGAGTCCAACATGACTGAGTGAACTGTAGTAATTATAAAAACTGAATTACTAATAACTGATTGGTATATTTGAAATCCTTATGTAATCTCCCATCATGTTTTAACCTCATTCTCTACTTTTACTCCCACCCCCTCTAGTCAAATGGGCCCCCTCACTGTTCCTCCAGCCTTCTAAGCACAGTTCGTTTTCAGAAATTTTTGTATTCTCTCTTCTCTCTGCCTAGATTGCATCTTTACCAGATTTTCCTACAGCTCAACTTCTTACTTACAGATTATTAATCAAAATTTCTTTCACGATGAAACTCCCCATAGTCACCCTTTGTAAATTTTAGCCACATACACAAATATCATATCATTCTTTTCTGTTTAATTTTTTCTATTGAGCACTTAACTGTAAGTATATCTTACTTTTCTTGTTCATTGTTGGTTTTATCTCATTATAAAATAAACTCCAAGAGAGATTGTTGTCTCTTTCTTAATTTGTCCCTCTCTAGTGCCTGAAAAAATGCTGGTACATGACAGATGATTAATAAAGTTTTATTGGATTAAAGAATGAATAAATTAATAGTTACTTAAGTCTGTACTTCAGAAGGGGCACTCACAAATATTTTTTGTTTTCCTCTTCCTAAGGATTCTATGAAATGGTATTACTTTTAACAGAGGAACCACTTGAAGACATCTTAGAAAATATGGCACTTGAATAAGATCTTAAAACTTGAAGAGGAGATTTGGAGAATAACAAAGAAAATACTACCTTTTCAAAAAGTACTACATTTTCAAATTTAATATAAGAATTTTTATTAGCCCTACTATTTGATTAAAAAGAAATAGTATTTTTGTGAGATATGTGAAATAATATCAACATTCATTGTTCAGATGTGCTTTTCATGGATGTGTGCTTGCAATTCTTTAAGTTTCTCCATGAGCAGCTGACATCACAAGTGGTCCTGATCACCCTTTCCATGACTTTCTCTTCCAAACATTCCCCCCCAGATTGTTTATTCTCTGCCCGTTTTTTAATAGGAAAGTATTACAGAGCCTTGATTTAAAAAGAAAGTAATTTCGTTATGTTCAAATTGTGTTTTAAATACTCAAAAATATTGTCCAGGGAATATTATGAGTAAATGATCTGCCACGTTAGGCATGTGTCACCTGTTAAAAAATCAGAATCAAGTTTCAAATGTGATAAAACAATTTTACTGTACTGTGAGCTCCTTGAGATCACAAACTTTATCTCTCCATTTCCAGGCATGTAGCATATGCTCTCTCAATTTTGTTTAATGGATATTTCTGCATTAATATAAGTCATTCACTGATTAGTTGAGAATATAGAAATTAAAGTTGAGTAGGGTTATGAATTCATTCACTTATCTCTTCAACAAAAACTAAGTTCTAATGATATTTAAGGAACTATTCTTGGTACTGGAGATGTAATGAGCTAGTGGATTTGGACTGTGGTTTCCCTGGTGGCTCAGAGGTTAAAGCATCTGCCCGCAATGCAGGAGACCGAGGTTTGATCCCTGGGCTGGGAAGATCCCCTGGAGAAGGAGATGGCAACCCACTCCAGTATTCTTGCCTGGAGAATCCCTTAGAGGGAGGAGCCTGGCAGGCTACAGTCAACGGGGTCGCATGAAGAGTCAGACATGACTGAGCTTTAACTTTCATTTTCAAGGAGATTGCAAGATAGTAGGAAAGATAGACATCAGCCATAACTGAATTCTTCTTGTGCTGTTTTGAAGGAGAAAGCACTCTGAGAGCAAATAACAAGACAGGATGTTCCTGATTGTAACATTACCACTATAACTTAAAAAAATTTAAGTTTTTCTCCTAAATATGGTAAAGAAGATGTTCATTGTAGAACAGTGAGCAGACGTGAGGACTAAATAACACAAAGAACTTCAACAGGAAAATTAATATGAAAAGGTCCCTTTTTTCCTGATAAATTTTAAACAAGCTGGTTTAATACTCTGGAAACAGGAACAAACATAATCGGGGAATGGGGCAGGTAATTGACAGAATGGCTCTGGTTCTGTACATCACCATATTCTTAAATCACTACACTTCACATGTACTCTCTGCCTAAAAGTGTTAATTGACTAAATCAATTAATTTATGAAACTAAAAGATAATGAGCTAAAAGGTAGTTAGAATTAAGAGGCTATAAAAGTTGAATCACTTTGAGGACTGGAAATGAAATTTGGAAAGAAAAAAATATGGACTAATTAGAAGACAGTTCTTGGAAGCAAAGTTATGACCAACCTAGATAGCATATTCAAAAGCAGAGACATTGCCGACTAAGGTCCGTCTAGTCAAGGCTATGGTTTTTCCTGTGGTCATGTGTGCATGTGAGAGTTGGACTGTGAAGAAGGCTGAGTGCCGAAGAATTGATGCTTTTGAAGTGTCGTGTTGGAGAAGACTCTTGAGAGTCCCTTGGACTACAAGGAGATCCAACCAGTCCATTCTGAAGGAGATCAGCCTGGGATTTCTTTGGAAGGAATGATGCTAAAGCTGAAACTCCAGTACTTTGGCCACCAGATGTGAAGAGGTGACTCATTGGAAAAGACTCTGATGCTGGGAGGGAATGGGGGCAGGAGGAGAAGGGGACGACCAAGGATGAGATGGCTGGACGGCATCACGGACTCGATGGACATGAGTCTGAGTGAACTCCAAGAGATGGTGATGGACAGGGAGGCCTGGCGTGCTGCGATTCATGGGTCGCAAAGAGTCGGACACGACTGAGCGACTAAACTGAACTGAACTGAACTGTACAAAGGAATATGTATTTTTAAAAATCTTCTTCGGTGTCCCCATTTGTTTAAACTTTGCTTCTCAGGTGTTCTTAGCTTACTTACATGGCTGTCCTAAGAATCAGTGTTGGTCCAGAGGAGTATTTTTAAAAATTTAAAAACCTATCTCTCCACCTGAACTTGCTGCTCTTTCATCCCTAATTCAAGTCCAACTCTTTGTGACTCCATGACTGTAGCTTGCCAGTCTCCTCTGTCCATGGGATTTCCCAGATAAGAATACTGGAGTGGGCTGCTATTTTCTACTCCAGGGGATCTTCCCAACTCAGGGATCAAACCCAAGTCTCCTGCCTGGCAGATGGATTCTTTACCACTGAGGTACCCGGAAAGCCCATTCTCTCCACCTACTCTCTATGTATCAATCTATCTATTCATTTATCATCAATTCATGATCAATGTAGGTTATGACTGTACCACTTTTTATTAAAACTCTCATTTTGATATTATGTCATTTCTAATTTTCAAAGCTAAAATATCACTCTTTTAAGAATATACATTGTTAAATTGCAAAGTGTTAGGTGGCATCACCTACTTGATGGACATGAATTTGAGCAGGCTCCGGGAGTTGGTGATGGACAGGGAAGCCTGGCATGCTTCAGTCCGTGGGGTCGCAAAGAGTCAGACACAACTGAGTGACTGAACTGAAAGTGTTAGGTGAACTGGATTAGGTCATCTTTCCTATCACGAGTGACTGATTTGTAGACAGTAATGTTCATAACATTTCTTCCCCTCTCATCTTGGTTTGTACTGACAGTCTGCTTGTCTTCTGAGGTAGGTGAAAACAACTCTAATTATCCAAAGTGATAAGTGGTAGATTTTGGTGAGAGTTGAGTTGTTTAGAAGAAACAGGGTTAAATTACATATCATATAGAAGATGGTAAGGGCCATGCCATTACTGCATGGCAAATAGAAGGGGAAAAGGTGGAAGCAGTGACTTCTTTTTAGGCTCCAACATCACTGCAGATGGTGACTGCAGCCATAAAATCATAAAACAATCACTTCTTGGCAGGAAAAGGATGACAAATCTAGACAGTGTGTTGAAAAGCAGAGACAAAGTCTGACAAAGTCCATATAGTCAAGGGAAAGGTCTTGACATAGTATTTTCATCACAAGTGAAGATTATATACAAAATATTCATAGTATACATTTTTAATAAAACTAACATTCTTGGATATTCATCAATATAATACTTGGTTTGGTATAATATTACTCTCAAAAGTTCTCAGAAGTACTGAAAAGCTAAGAAAGCATTGGTTAAGCACTAGCAATTATATTTAAACAACATATCTGTTAGTGTAGCAACAAAAATTTTTATTGCTATGAAAAATATAAAGTCAAAGTTTTAAAAGACCTTACCTGAGGCCTGAATCAATCAGCCAAATGGTGGGAGAGTGTTCTAGACAAAAGGAAGATCGGGAACACCTGTTGCCCTGAAATTACTCCCTATGGCAAGAAAGCCACAGATGAGGGTCAAAAACCTATGAAATCCTACTATATGAGAAGCTTTAATAATAAAAAGTAGCTTTCTTATTGCACTTAGGATGTTTTTGGCTACAAACATCAGAAAATATGACTCAAGTTAATTTAACCAGGAAGGAAAGCCATTGATTGAATAATTATATGAAATCCAAACAGAGACAAGTCCATCAATTCCAGACAAGGAGAAATGGGATTCTTAAAACAATCAGAACTATTCCAGAGCCTAGAGATGAGGTGTCTATCCTGAATCATGTGAGCTGCATGGGAAGGGAAATTATACCTGATTTAAAGTGAAGCTCTGATAAGACAGAAAAAAATAAATGGGTGAGAATGAACAATAGAAGAGGCCAACAGCTTCTTATTCACTAAGAGCCTACTATACTCAGACTTGGTAGTCATAACACATGTAATACATTATTATTATATTATCTACACAAGATCATGAACCTCATGGCGGACACTGTTAATGCTAGTATGTACATCAGATTTGCTAAATTATGCTGAGGTAACAGATTTCATTATCTTGCAAAAACAATGCTGTATTTCTTGCTCATGTTACATGGTCCAAGCAGCTTTATCCCATGTTTTCCTCTTTCTAGGATGTGGGCTGAAGGCATATCCCTGTACATGACCTGTGACTTTGCAGGAAGGAGACAAGGGTAATATCAGAACCTCATAGTCAAAAAAGAACTTCTTATAAGAAGTGGCTTATGTCACTACTACTTAGACTTAATCAAACACAATAAATTTTGCTGATGCCATTGAGTCAAGGAAGTCAAATCCTCTTACAGGCAACTGATAACTGGGAACAACAGTACACTGTGCCATCTATATCTGAAATCCATTTCCTCCTCCTTCCTCACTCCTAACGTGCCTAACTTGTGGGGCCAGGATTTGAACAGTGGTCTGTTTACCTCCTTCCACCTGTAACCAGGGCTCTAAGGGACTATACAAGAATACAGAATAAGTTACTTTTAGATGTACTTTAAAATAAATATTTAAATTATTTTATCAATTTAGAGAATAGGCGATATTCTTAAAAATAATTCCATGGCAGTATTTGCAGCTTAAGATACATGTTACTACAGCTGTAGTCCATGAATATTTTGGTCTCAGGGCCTCTTTACACTCTTAGATATTGTTAAGGATCATAAAGAGAACTTATAAGGTGGATTATTCCTATCTATATTTACCAAAGTAGAAATTAAAACTAAAAATTTGTAAAATTTATTCATTAATTCCCTTAAAATGAGCAATAATAAGGAATGACAGCCCTCTCCAACATTCTTGCCTAGAGAGTTATATGGACAGAGGAACCGGGCAGACTATAGTCCATGGTGTTGCAAAGAGTTGGACATGACTGAGCAATTATCAGTCACTCACTCAAACTCATTACCTAGGGCTTGCCTGGTGGCTCCAGGAAAAGAATCTGTCAGTGCAGGAGATGTGGGCTTAATCCATGGATTGGGAAGATCTCTTGGAGAAAGAAATGGCAACCCAATCCAGTAATCTTGCTTGGGAAATCCCATGGACAAAGGAGCCTGATGGGCTATCATCCATAGAGTCACAAAAGAGCCTGACATATTTTAGTGACTAAACAATCACAGACTCATTGCATATTAGCATAAGTAAAATATCTTGTTAAAATAATTATATACTTCAAATTTTAAAATTCAGTGAGAAGAGAGGCACTGTTAATTTCTGTAATGTCTGATTTAATAGGACAGATTTTTTTATATGCTACACCTTTCATATATATATATATATATACACACACACACACACACACACACACACACATATATATATATATATATGTTGAAGTATATGAAAGAAGTTCTTAAATAAATAGGGAGAAAAAGGAAGAGAGCTTTTAGATGATTTTGGATATTTTTGAAACGGCACCAAAACTTAACAAGTGATTGCTTTATTAAAATAAGTTTCAAACAGAATCTGAAACTATATCGGTAAAATTTCTGTATTCTGCTACAACAAAATCCTTTGGCTTCTTCTATATTTTGAATGGATCTTTTATCCATGTATGATTTTGTGTCATCAGCCACTTTCATTTAAAAGTATTGGTTCACCATTGTTCTGTATTTTCCAAGTCTCCCGTAAATTTGTTATCATACTATCATAATTAAAAAGTAAAAATTAAAATGTAAAAAATAAAAATAATATGACAAAAATATTGGTTCACTAATTTATACAGATCTTTCTGCATATTTATGTTGCAAAATATATTGCTATATTTCTTTGCACAATGAAAATCATATTTATAAATATTGACACCAATCTTATCAGAAAAGTTTTTTAAGCATTGGGAAGATGTCAAGCTTATGGTTTAAGACATAAGTTTTCCAAAATTCTAATTTTTTGTTCGAAAGCTCAAATTTTACCACTGGCAAAAATAATACCAGTTGTTGTCTTTGAGATGGTAGGCTCACTAGTTGATTTTTGAAAATAATGTTTGCAAAATAGTCAGGTAGCTTATCGATCATTCTTTCAAACAAAAAGAATTTTTATGTGGGAAAAAAGTGATTATTTTAGCTTTCACCTTAAACAATTACACAAGTGCTTTTCTTGATACAAATACATTTTTTGTATTTTTCAGAAATGCTGTGGCATTCCTCCCATTTTTGTCACAAGGAATACACTTAAAAGAAGTATATTCAAAAGTACAGCTTTAATAGAATCAATCATTTTTATTTTTAACCAAGAACATTAAGTGAAACTGCCATTTTTATTAGTTATTATTTTGTTGTTATTTTTCACTAGAGTGTGTGGTGAAATTCAGTTGGTGCCACTGCCTTGATTTTTGTTAAAGAGCCAGCAATCCAACCCATCATTTCTTTTGCACCATCAGTGTAAATTTCAACATAGCAAATAAAGCAAATAATGTTCTGGTATTATTATGAATATAGTTTTGGCTTTGTGGATTCCTTGATAGTGCTTTGAGTTTATTCAGGCATCCAAAGACCAGCCTGAAAACTACTGCTCTATAAAAATCTTGTGAAGTTCAGCCAATTTAACTACACTTCAGTGATGTCCAACTCTTTGTGGCCCTATGGACTGTTCTCTCCATGGGATTCTCCAGGCAAGAATACTGCGGTGGGTTGCCACGCCCTCCTCCAGGGGATCTTCCCGACCCGGGCATGGACCCTGCGCTTCCTGCATTGGCAGGTGGGTTCTTTACCATTAGTGCCAACTGGGAAGCCCACATTCAGCTTAGTTTAACAAAAAATTACAAGCTCTTCTCTTCTTAGCACTCTGATAGGTGCTAGAGTTAAAAGGATGTAATGTTCATACTTTCAAAAAGCAGTAACATTCAAGAAACATTACTCAGCCATAAAAAGAATGAGATACCAGCATTTGCAGCAATATGGATGGACCTAGAGGTTGTCATACTATGTCAGGTAAGTCAGACAGAGAGAGAAAAATATCATATGATATCACTTTTACGTAGAATCTAAAAAATTATACAAATGAACTTATTTACAACATAGAAACAGACTCAGAAACTTAAAAAACAAGCTTGTGATTACCAAAGGGGAAAAGTTGGGAAATAAATTAGGAGGTTGGCATTAACATATGCACATGCTACTATATATAAAAGAGATAAACATCAAGGACCTACGGTATAGCACTGGGAACTCAATGCTCTGTAATAATGTATATGAGAAACAGATCTGAAAAAGAATAGATACATGTATATTATAACTAAATCACCCTGCTGTACACTTGAAATTAAGACAAAATTGTAAATCAATTATTGTCCAATATACTATCTTAGAAAAGATTCAATTAGAAAAAAATAGATGGTCAACGAACCTTCTGTATTACGGGAAACCATACTCAACAATATCTTGTAATAACCTATAATGGGAAAGAATCTAAAAAGAAAATGCACATGGACATATATAACTGAATCAGTTTGCTGAAACTAACACAATATTGTAAATCAACTTTACTTCCATAACATTTTTAAAAAAGAATCATTCTAGGCCCAGGAGTGGAATTGACCAGATTAATTGCCTCTCAGTGTCAGAAGTGTTCTAATAGAGAAGCAGAAGGAATGATTGGGACAGGGAATGCCCTTAGTTAAATCTGCTGACTTAGGTAACAGTATTCAGAGCTAAAAGTTTGGCCAGGTGAATAAATGGGTGAGAGGATAGTGTTCCAGCCAAAAAGGAACTCTGAAAAAAGTGTAAAAGACTTACATGTGGTTCAATATCTCAAACATGAAGTTAAGAGCAAGAATATTTGAGTAAGTTTTAGATGGCTTACATCTTTGTATGTTTAGCTAAGTAGTTAAGCCTTTAAAATGCTGGGATTAAAATAGAAAGACGAGAAAATGGCTTGGGAATAAGTAATGTTAAAATAAGATTTGGGGAAGTGGTGGTGTGGAAAGGAGGTAGTTGTAAGAGTTTAAATTGGAAGTTCTCAGGTTTGTGTTTATGAACACGAAATGAATTGATGCTACTAGATTATGAATACAAGTACCTGAGGCTTAAAGAAGATTTCATTAAGTAGGGGTATAGATGCACTTCATTAGTGCATGGAAGGCACTAAAAAATGTGATTGGATGAGATTGCTAAAAAATATAAAAAGAAAGTAATGAATCAAGAATCAAGTCCTTGGAAATGGGTTTTAAAGAGAACCTGTGAAGAGCATTACAAACAAAAACATAAAGACAAAGGTAGGAAACTGTTTTGGAATGAGATCAGCACTTAAATCAATGAACTATAAGTAAGCTGATTGTTCTCCATAATGTGAGTGGTCTCATCCAATCAGCTGAATATCTACACAGAATAAAAAGTCAGATTCCTCCAGCAAGAGTGTTTCTCTAGCAGACAGCTTTTGAACTTCATTTGTACCCTCAGCCCCCTGAGGTCTCTGCCCACCAGTCACACAGCAGATTTGGACTTGGCAGCCTTAATAATTGCATGAGAGAAATTTTTATAATAAATGATATGCATATATAATTATATATGATATTTATACTTATAAATGTATGTATATTTGCATATCTTTATCTATCTATAGATATATTATTTTCTCTCTGTATATCCCCTATTGGTTCTGTTTCTCTGGAGAATCTTAAATATAGAAACACTAAAAATGTATGATCATGAAAAGAATTTATAATGCAAACAGTAACCAAATATGTTCTTTAGGATATATTTTCCATGCATGATAATAGGCACAAAAAGTTTTGTTGTAATATATCTGAGACTCCCTTTATACCTTTTAAAATGCACTTACAATATGACCCACAGAAGTATAAAGTGTGTAACATTTAAATACATCAAATCTAAAGAAGAATCAAAGAGCCACTTGATGAAAGTGAAAGAGGAGACAGAAAAACGTGGCTTACAACTCAACATTAAGAAAACAAAGACCATGGCATCTGGTCCCATCACTTCATGGCAAATAGAGGGGGAAGCAAAGAAAACAGTGAGAGACTTTATTCTGGGGGCTCCAAAATCACTGCAGATTGTGACTGTAGCCGTGAAATTAAAAGACTCTTGCCACTTGGAAGAAAAGCTATGACCAACCTAGACAGCATATTAAAAAGCAGAGACATTACTTTACCAACAAACGTCTATCTAGTCAAAGCTATTGTTTTTGCAGTAGTCGTGTAAGGATGTGAGAGCTGGACTATTGAAAAAAGGTGACTGCTGAAGAATTGATGCTTTTGAACTGTGGTGTTGGACAAGACCCTTAAGATTCCCTTGGACTGCAACTCTCACATCCATACATGACCACAGGAAAAACCTTAGCCTTGAGTAGATGGACCTTTGTTGGCAAAGCAATGTCTCTGCTTTTCAATATGATATCTAGATTGGTCATAATTTTCCTTCCAAGGAGTAAGCATCTTTTAATTTCATGGCTGCAATCAACTATCTGCAGTGATTTTGGAGCCCAGAAAAATAAAATCTGACACTGTTTCCACTGTTTCCAAATCTATTTGCAATGAAGTGATGGGTCCAGATGCCGTGATCATAGTTCTCTGAATGTTGAGCTTTAAGCCAACTTTTTTACTTCCCTCATTCACTTTAATAAAACAAGCTATTTAGTTCCTCTTCACTTTCTGGCATAAGGGTGGTGTATCCTCATATGTGAGGTTATTGATATTTCTCCTGGCAATCTTGATTCCAGCTTCTGTTTCTTCCAGGCCAGTGTTTCTCATGATGTACACTGCATATAGGTTAAATAAGCAGGGAGACAATATACAGCCTCGACGTACTCCTTTTCCTATTTGGAACCAATCTGTTGTTCCATGTCCAGTTCTAACTGTTGCTTCCTGATCTGCATACAGGTTTCTCAAGAGGCAGGTCAGGTGGTATGGTATTCCCATCTCTTTCAGAATTTTCCACAGTTGATTGTGATCCACACAAAGACTTTGGCACAGTCAATAAAGCAGAAATAGATGTTTTTCTGGAGCTCTCTTGCTTTTTCAATGATCCAGCAGATGTTGGCAACTTTATCCCTGGTTCCTCTGCCTTTTCTAAAACCAGCTTGAACATCTGGAAGTTCACGGTTCATGTATTGCTGGAGCCTGGCTTGGAGAATTTTGAGCATTACTTTACTAGTGTGTGAGATGAGTGCAATTGTGCAGTAGTCTAAACGTTCTTTGGCATTGCCTTTCTTTGGGACTGGAATGAAAACTGAGCTTTTCCAGTCCTGTGGCCTCTGCTGAGTTTTCCAAATTTGCTGGCATATTGAGTGTAGCACTTTCACAGCGTCATCTTTCAGGATTTTAAATAGCTCAACTGGAATTCCATCACCTTCACTAGCTTTGTTTGTAGTGATGCTTTATTAGGCCCACTTGACTTCACATTCCAGGATGTCTGGCTCTAGGTGAATGATCACACCATCGTGGTGGTTATCTGGGTTGTGAAGCTCTTTTTTGTACAGTTCTTCTGTGTATTCTTGCCATCTATTAATATCTTCTACTTCTGCTAGGTCCATACAATTTCTGTCCTTTATCAAGCCCATCTTTGCATGAAATGTTCCCTCGGTATCTCTAATTTTCTTGAAGAGATCTCTAGTCTTTCCCATTCTGTTGTTTCCCTCTATTTCTTTGTACTGATCACTGAGGAAGGCTTTGTTATCTCTCCTTGCGATTCTTTGGAACTCTGCATTCAAATGGGAATATCTTTCCTTTCCTCCTTTTCTTTCTGCTTATCTTCTTTTCAAAGCTATTTGTAAGGCCTCCTCAGATAGCCATTTTGTTTTTTTGCATTTTTTTTCATTGGGGATGATCTGATACCTGTCTCCTGTACAATGTCATGAACCTCCATCCATAGTTCATTAGGCACTTTGTCTATCAGATCTAGTCCCTTAAATCTATTTCTCACTTCTACTGTATAATCATAAGGGATTTGTTTTAGGTCATACTTGGATGGTCTTCTGGTTTTCCCTACTTTCTTCAATTTAAGTCTGAATTTGGCAATAAGGTGTTCATGATCTGAGGCACAGTCAGCTCCCCATCTTGTTTTAGCTGACTGTATAGCCCTTCTCCCATCTTTGGCCGCAAAGAATATAATGCCTCTGATTTTGGTGTTGACCATCTGGTGAAGTCCATGTGTAGAGTCTTCTTTTGTGTTGTTAGAAGAGGGTGTTTGCTATGACCAGTGCGTTGTCTTGGCAAAACTCTATCAGCCTTTTCCCTGCTTCATTCTATACTCCAAGAGCAAATTTACCTGTTACTCCAGGTGTTTCTTGACTTCCTACTTTTCCATTCCAGTTCCTTATAATGAAAAGGACATCTTTTTGGGTGTTAGTTCTAAAAGGTCTTGTAGGTCTTCGTGGAACCGTTCAACTTCAGCTTCTTCAGCATTAAAGGACAGAAATGGTAGGGATATAACAGAAGCAGAAGCTATTAAGAAGAGATGACAAGAATACACAGAAGAACTGCACAAAAATCATGATGCTGTGATCACTCACCTAGAGCCAAACATCCTGGAATGTGAAGTCAAGTGGGCCTTAGGAATCATCACTACGAACAAAGCTAGTGGAGGTGATAGAATTCTAGTTGAGCTATTTCAAATCCTGAAAGATGATGCTGTGAAAGTGCTGCACTCAATATGTCAGCAAATTTGGAAAACTCAGTAGTGGCCACAGGACTGGAAAAGGGCAGTTTTCATTCGAATTCCAAAGAAAGGCAATGCCAAAGAATGCTCAAACTACTGCACAGTTGCACTCTTCTCACATGCCTATAACGTAATGCTTAAAATTCTCCAAGCCAGGCTTCAGCAATACGTGAACCGTGAAATTCCAGACGTTTAAGCTGGCTTTACAAAAGGCAGAGGAACCAGAGATCAAATTGCCAATATCCACTGCCTCATCAAAAAAGTAAGAGAGTTCCAGAGAAATATCTATTTCTGCTTTGTTGACTATGCCAAAGCCTTTGACTGTGTGGATCACAATAAACTGTGGAAAATTCTGAAAGAGATGGGAATACCAGACCACCTGATCTGCCTCTTGAGAAACCTGTATGCAGATCAGGAAGCAACAGTTAGAACTGGACGTGGAACAGCAGATTGGTTCCAAATTGGGTAAGGAGTACATCAAGACTGTCTATTGTCACCCTGCTTATTCAACTTATATGCAGAATACATTGTGAAAAATTTCGGGCTGGAGGAAGCACAAGCTAAAATCAAGATTGTCAGGAGAATTATCAATAACTTCAGATATGCAGATGACTCCACCCTTATGGCAGAAAGTGAAGAAGAACTAAAGAGCCTCTTGATGAAAGTGAAAGAGGAGGGTGAAAAAGTTGGCTTAAAGCTCAACATTCAGAAAACGAAGACCATGGCTTCTGATCCCATCACTTCATGGCAAATAGATGGGGAAACCGTGGAAACAGTGTCGGACTTTATTTTTAGGGCTCCAAAATCACTGCAGACAGTGATTGCAGCCATGAAATGAAAAGACACTTACTCTTTAGCAGAAAAGTTATAACCAACCTAGACAGCGTATTAAAAACCAGAGACATTACTTTGTCAACAAAGGTCCGTTTAGACAAGGCTATGGTTTTTCCAGTGGTCATGTATGGGTATGAGAATTGGACTATAAAGAAAGCTGAGCACTGAAGAACTGATGCTTTTGAACTGTGGTGTTGTAGAAGACTCTTGAGAGCCCTGGAGCTACAAGGAGATCGAACCAGCCCATCCTAAAATAGATCAGTCCCACATATTCATTGGAAGGACTGATGTTGAAGCTGAAACTCCAATACTTTGGCCACCTTATGTGAAGAGCTGACTCATTTGAGAAGACCCTGATGCTGGGAGGATTGGGGGCAGCAGGAGAAGGGGACGACAGAGGATGAGATGGTTTGACAGCATCACCGACTCAATGGACATGAGTTTGGGTGGACTCTGGGAGATGGTGATGGACAGGGTTCCCGGCGTGCTGTGGTTCATGGGGTCGCAAAGAGCCACACATGACTGAGCCTTTGAACTGAACTGAACTGAACTGAAGTCACTATCATCATAATTGTTTTATACAATTGATACTTATTTAGGTTTGCCAATATCAATTACTATGCAAATCATATTATAATCTTGCCTTCTTTATTTAAAAATCTCCACAGCAATATGTTGGCCTTAGCGGTTATTTCAAACATTCTGTGCTTTCCAGGTGGCACTAGTTGTAAAGAATCTGCCTGCCAATGTAGGGAGACACTGGAGCTTCAGGCTCAATTCCTGGGTTGGAAAGATCCCCTGGAGAAGGGAATGGCAAACCAATCAAGTATTCTTGCCTGGAAAATTACATGGACAGAGAAGCCTGGTAGACTATAGTGCATGGGGTCATAAAGAGTTGAACATGACTGAGCACAGCACATACCTTCATGCCTAAACGGACTATGAATTGCAAACTTTCTTAGGCATTGTGTAAAATATGTTTGATTTCACTCCTGTTCAGTTCAGTTCAGTCACTCAGTCATGTCCGACTCTTTGTCACCCCATGAACTGCAGCACGCCAGGCCTTCCTGTCCATCACCAACTCCCGGAGTCCACCCAAACCCATGTCCATCGAGTTGGTGATGCCATCCAAACATCTCATCCTCTGTCGTCCCCTTCTCTTCCTACCCTCAATCTTTCCCAGCATCAGGGTCTTCTCAAATGAGTCAACTCTTCCCATGAGGTGGCCAAAGTATTGGAGTTTCAGCCTTAGCATCAGTCCTTCCAATGAACACCCAGAACTGATCTCCTTTAGGATGGACTTGTTGGATCTCCCTGCAGTCCAAGGGCTCTCAAGAGTCTTTTCCAACACTACGGTTCAAAATCAATTCTTCAGTGCTCAGCTTTCTTTATCGTCCAACTCTCATACTGATACATGACCACTGGAAAATCTATAGCCTTGACTGGATGAACCTTTGTTGACAAAGTAATGTCTCTGCTTTTTAATATACTGTCTAGGTTGGTTATAACTTTCCTTCCAAGGAGTAAGCGTTTTTCATTTCATGGCTGCAATCACCATCTGCAGTGATTTTGGAGCCCAGAAAGATAAAGTCAGCCACTGTTTCCACTGTTTCCCCACCTATTTGCCATGAAGTGATGGGACCAGATGCCATCATCCTAGTTTTCTGAATGTTTTGCTTTAAGCCAACTTTTTCACTCTCCACTTTCACTTTCATCAAGAAGCTCTTTAGTTCTTCACTTTCTGCCGTAAGGATGGAGTCATCTGCATATCTGAGGTTATTGATATTTCTCCCAGGAATCTTGATTTCAGCTTGTTATTTCTCCATCCCAGTGTTTCTCATGAGGTACTCTGCATATAAGTTAAATAAGCAGGGTGACAATATACAATCTGGACGTACTCCTTTTCCTATTTGGAACCAGTCTGTTGTTCCATGCCCAGTTCTAACTGTTGCTTCCTGATCTGTATACAGGTTTCTCAAGAGGCAGGTCAGATGGTCTGGTATTCCCATCTTTTTCAGAGTTTTCCACATTTTGTTGTGTCACAATATATTAAGAATAGAATTTTAGATTGAGGTTATTTTTCTATAGCAATTTTAAGAACATATTCCAATATTTTTCTATCTCCATGACTGTTCTATTATTGCTATCTGCCTGAATATCATTCTTTCTAGACAAACTGTCTGTTATTTTAAGCTTTTTAATGTTATATGTGGAATTAAAAAATTAAATAACAATGTATGTGAAGCAAGAACAGGACACACAGTAAATACAAAGTAAATCTTAATCCTTGTTGTTACTTTTAAACACACACATTTTCTTTTGCAAGTTTCTTTATTTTAAGTTCTTAAGTTGTTGTTTTTTGGTTTATATTTTCTACTAACTCTATCTCATCATGAATTAATTCCTTACATGGTAGTGGTTTTCCAGGTTTTGTTCATGTGTTTGTTCTGTTTGTACTTTTGTTTTGAGTAGAGAGGGTATGACTTTAACCATTTCCCTGTGGGAGCTCCCAAAAGTGGTTGATTTTTTTGCTTAATTTTACTTTTTATTGAATTATGTTTGACATAACCACGTTCTGTTAAGTTTAAGGTAAACAACATATTGATTTTATACATTTATTTTACAGTAGGACTGCCATAATAGCCTTAGCTATCATGTCAGACAGTTTTCATTTCTTCTAGAGTTGGGAACAATAAAATTTAGTCTTTTAGCAATCAATGTTTATAATAAAGTATTATTGTCTATAATCACTGTACTGTGTATTAGATCTCCAGGATTTATTTATCTATTAATGCCCCATCATCGTCTCCTGGTAGCCATCATTTTACTCTCTGTTTTTATAATTTCTGTTTGTTTTTTTAGATTCCATGTATAAGAGCTATCATACAGCATTTATCTTTCTCTGACTTATCTCACTTTTCTTAATGTCCTCAGAGTTTTTCGGTGTTGTGGGCAAATGGTGAATTCTCTTCTTTCTTGTGGCTGAATAATATTACGTTGTGTACATACATGGCTTCTTTATCCATTCATGTGTGTGTGTGTGTGTATGTGCTCAGTCATGTTCAACTCTTTGTGTCCCTATGTATAAAGCCTGCCAGGCTCTTCTGTCCACAGACTTTTCCAGGCAAGAATACTGGAGTGGGTTGCCATTTCCTACCCCAGGGGATCTTCTTGACCCAGGGATTGTACCCGTGTCTTTTGTGTCTCCTGCATTGGCAGGTGAGTTCTTTACCACTAGTGCCACCACGAAGCCCTCATCCATTCTTCTATCAGTGGATATTTAGGATGCTTCTGTACCTTGGCTATTGTGAATAACGCTGCAATGAACATGGGACTTCATATGTCTCTTTAGTAACCCGTTTTCATTGTCTTTGCATATAAGTTAGAAGTAGAATTGACAGATTCTACAGTAGTTCCCTTTTTAAGTTTTCAAGGAACTTCCATACTATTCTCCATCATGAATGACTGGAGCAGTTGATACAGGATATGTGTGCTCACTACCACCAGTTTTTGGTTTTATTATTGTGCATCTGGGTGAGATACAGATCCAGAGCTTAAGAAAGAGATCTGTAATCGTTTACTGAATTTATTTACTGAGAAGATCATACCAGTTCAGCTTATTAGAGACTTTGTTACATAATCCTTATCATTCTGTAAGCAGTATCCTCATTCTCTTTTTACGAAAAAGAAAACGAAAGATGAGGTTAAACAAATTACCCACAGGCAACAAATACAATCAGGATGCTTATCTAAGACATTAACTCTAAATAGAGAGTTCTTTCCTTAGTAAGGTTGCTTATACATGTAGGTGAAACTGTCCAGGCCATGTGACTGCCATTCTATGTAATGAAAGTTTAAATCCTTACCCTCAATGAGTATTATAAAATATCAAAAGTCATACAGATATGTCAGAATTCCTGTCAGTATTTTGTGTGCTGTGTCTGTTTTGCCTTCCCTGAAATCTAAAATGTGACTAAAGCCCTTGGGTCAAGGTGAATATATGACAAACAACTATTTCCACAAGAATTACGCAGGTGCAAATGGAAAATTAATGTGTGATAATTTTATGTTCTATGTCAAAAAGTTAAAGTTACTTTTTCTTTTAAATTGACTTGACTCAAAGAAGGGCAAACTAATTGAGATTTAAAATAATATAGCTATCATATTTCTTTTTAGAACACTAGTAAAACTATGTTTTTAAAAGATTTACTCCAAACTTGCCTATGGAAATTTAGCCTGCAGTTACTTGTCTCAGATAGGAAAGCTTATTTATTTAATTAAAACATTATCTAAAATCGTGTGCAGGTGTGTGAACATATGCATACATACATATATATTATAATTATAAATGTTTTAGTGTAAAAATTCAGATGCCTTGGACTATATAATATAAACATCTTAACTTCATATAGTAAGAAACTACAAGAAATAAATTTTAAAGATATTCTGTCACTTTTCTATCTATGAATGTAAGAGCTTGAAGCAAAGTTAGAGATAATCTAATTCTCCATTTTTGTTTCAAGGACAAAATAACGCCAAAACATAGTCAAGATCAAAACCCTAGTTTTAACATCATTCAAATGTTATGATTCTTCTCAATATACTGATATTTAGAGGGTAAAGTAGTGGAATTTAGCAAAATAAATTTCTTATTTTACTTATTTTAAATTGAGGTGAATAAAATTTCCATTACTGCTGACATTCATTTATTGTCTTTCACCAGATCAAGTTAAATCTATTTCAACAACAGAATTGATTTGTTTGAAAATTAATAGTTTTTAATGTGGCTGCTTTACATGGCGAAGTCAATTGAGTCAATGATACAAAGCTTACAATAAAATATTTAAAAAATATTAGATCTAGCACTTTTGCTTTAATGTTTTTCACTAGATTTGAAATCAGAGACACCACCAATATTATCTTCTTCCAGTAATAACCGTCTGGAAAAAAAATAGCAATGCAATAGTTAACAGCTTTCTACTGACACAGTAGTTTTTCAGTTTATAAACTGTCTGGATTCAATACCGGGCAAGTTACTTAACCTTTTGCACCTTTGTTCCATCTGAAGAATGGGGATCATGATACCATTGTGAGAATGAAATGTGCTGAATATGTAAAGCACTTAGAAGAATGGTTGTTCCATAGTTAATAAAGAATGAGTCAGCCCTTCCTGTTTTTGTAGGTGGTGGTATTATTTTTAATTCATTTATTTTATTTTGTTAGGAGCACTTAACATCTACCCTCTTAACAAATTTCTGAATGTACTGTGCATTATTGTTGACTATATGTACAATGTTGTACAGCAGCTCTGTAGAGTTTAATCATTTCGTTTAACTGAAACTTCCAGCCCATTGATAAGTAACTCTTCATTTCTCTTCCCTGCAGCTCCCAGCAACTACCATTCCACTCTTGGAAACTATTCTTTTGACTATTAGTTTTTATTACCACTATAATAACTCTGATAGTTGAGAGTCCTCAAAATAGCTTCAGTTGGCTCAGATCAGCCACTCAGTCTTGTCTCTCAGTGATCCCATGGATTGTAGAAAGGCACCCTTCCCTGTCCATACCAACTCCTGGAGCTTGCTTAAACTCATGTCAGTTGAGTCCGTGATGCCATCTAACCATCTCATCCAGAATAGCTTAGACTACCTGATGAAATGGAGTAGAAAGATGTATATTGAATTTTTTAGGTGAATAAGATTTATAGGGTAATTATAGAATTTAATTACCCTAACAAAATGTGCTGTTTACAGATGGATATTTAGTTCCTGGTCAAGAACAGGAGTTTGATTCCAGATGATCTGAAGATATTTTCACTCTGGATTTTGTGTTTAGCATGGCTCTCAACATCTAAAAGAGGGCTTACTAAATATATAATTAAAGATCATATTATTATTTCAGACTACTCTTAAACTTGAATATTTAGTAAGAACAAAGGTGAACAGTATAATCAAAGATTATTAGTTTAAAGATAATGTAACTAAGATAAACTGAGATTTACTAAAGCAGCCTTCTCTGTTCATGCATGTGCTTCAGTCGTGTCTGACTCTTTGAGACCCATGGACTGTAGTCCACCAGGCTCTTCTGTTCATGGGATTCCCCAGGCAAGAAAACTGGAATGGGTTACCATTTCCTCCTCCAGGGGATCTTCGCAAACCAGGCATCAAATCCTCATCTCTTATGCCTCTTGCATTGGCAAGTGGGTTCTTTACTAGTGCCACCTTGGAAAACTTCTCTGAGGTATTGCCTAATTCATCTGTTAAGTATGAATGATAACTCTTTATTTAAATTATTAGATCAGATTAAACTCTTAAATTATTTTCTCATTTTTCTGCATATATTCTTTTCTACCCAGCAAAAGAGAAAGACATTCATAATTGGCAACTGAAAGACTAGCAATTCTCCTGATGCTTAACCACTTTTTCTTCTTTCAAAACAGTGTAATGGACTATATTTTGATGCTTTACTTATATTTAATTATATTTACTATGAAGTCATAGGTTTAGATTTGAAAACAACTTTTAGACCATAGAGTTGTATTTGTAATAAATATTGTGCTTGCTTTGCAGGATCTATTTAACCTCTTTCCCATTTTGTAGCCATCATGTGAAATTCTGACTACCTGATGAGCAACAGTTGAGGTGAAGCAATCAAGAAAATTCCTTGTTTCTTGTCTCAGTTAATGGTTTAGGGATGAGCACATAACCCAGGTTTAAGTCATATGGTACAAGGTATTCTTTTGATCACTGTGAATGTAACCGAAGTCACTTCATTCAAAGGGGATCTTAGGACATTATTGGCAATGATTAGAGAAAGAGAAGGTCCTTTTCTCCTGGATGTTATCAAAGAAGCATTAAGCGTTTGTTTCTCTGTCATGAGAAAAATAAGTTGAAGATGCAGCTAGTCCATGATGATGACAGAATTGAGTGAATTAAAAAGAAATGTAGCTGCAAAGAAATGTAAATGAATTTTTGAGGACATTTCCCTTTAAAGAAAAAAATTCCCCAGCAAATCCTTTGACTCTATATGTAAAACAGTTTCAGAATCTGACCAGCTTGCACATTTATCACCATATCCTAGTCCAAGACAAATCAACTCCAGCTTGTCTTATTTTAATAGCCTTTGAACTGGCTTCCTTGCTTTTATGCTTACCTAGTCTCAGAACAGCAGCCAAGTATGATCTTGCCCCTTCTCTTCTCAGTATCCCCTGATAGTTCCCCATCTCATTCAGAGTCAAATCTAAGTTTTTTATAATAGCCTAAAGTATTCTGTGAGCTATCATCAGTCTTTGTCTCTTGACCTATCTTGCTCCACCTCCATTCCGCTTCACTCTGCTCAGACCTAAGCAACTTCCTTTCTGCTTCTCAGCATTCCAGGCAAACTCCCACTTGAGGTTCTTTCACTATTAATTTTCTTTTTTCTGGAAGGCTTTACCACTTGATTTTCTCATGGACCCCTCCCTCCTTGTTAAGGTCTTTATTCAAATGTTACTTTTTCAGTGAGACATTTCCAGACCAAACTACACATACAAACACCACCCCTTTACACACACACACACACACACACACACACACACACACACACACACACCCCAACTGTATTTGATTTTTTTAGCTTTATTTTTTCATTATAGTCCTATCATCACCTAATATTTTACTTGTTAATTTTATTCATTTATGTCTTCTCATAATTAAATATAAGTTCCAGGAATTTTTCTGTTTGGTTTGCTGTTACATCTCCAAAACATTTCCTGGCATAGAGTTGGCACTTAAGAAACTTGTTGAATGACTCATGAATCACTGAATGAAATTTTTCCTAAAGTCAATCTCTCTTTAAATTTTTAATTTACATAAAAAATACACTCCTCACATTATTTTAATCAATCTAATTAAAACTATCTTTTCCTTGTTGCTAAAAGCATTGTAACTGAGACAGTAATTAGATATTTGATGGACAGGATGAGTTGCCAGAAGTAAACCTTGAGATGAGAATTCATGTGAAAGTAATTTATTAGAAGAAATTTTCTTATGGATTGAATTGTGTCCTGCCAAAAGGACACAAGTTTTGTATGACTCTGTGATCTCATGGACTGTAGCCTGCCAGGCTCCTCTGTCCGTGGGATTTCCCAGGCAAGAATACTTAAGTGGGCTGCCATTTCCTTCTACCTGCCAAAAGATGCTGAAGTCCTAACCTAACTCCCAATACCTGAGAATGTGACTTTATTTGGAAATAAAGTCTTTGCGTATATAATTGCATATGTAATTAGTTAAGGTGAAGTCATACTGGAGTAGGGTGGGCTCTTAATCCAATATGACTGGTTTCTTTATAAAAGGGGAAACTTAGACAGCCATGAATGCAAGGAGAAGGCCAAGAGAACATGAAGGCAAAGATTAGGTTAGTCAAACAAATACAAAGATTGCCAACATACCACTAGAACCTAAGTCAGAAGATGAAACAGATAGCTTTCAAATGGAAGTAAAAGATAGCTTTCTCATAGCTTTCAAATGGAAGTAATCCTACCAACACATTAAGCTCAAGTTTCTAACCTCCAGAGCTGGGGGACAAGTTCCATCCAGTTGCAGTATTTTTTTTTTTACTAACATAAATTTATTTATTTTAATCAGGGGTTAATTATTTTGCAATATTGTATTGGTTTTGCCATACATCGACATGAATCTGCCACAGGTATACATGTGTTCCCCATCCTGAACCGCCCTCTCTCCTCCCTCCCCCTACCATCCCTCTGGGTCTTCCCAGTGCACGAGCCCCAAGCATCCAGTATCATGCATTGAATCTGGACTGGTGATTCATTTCATATACGGTATCATACATGTTTCAATGCCATTTTCCCAAATTATCCCACCCTCTCCCCTCTCCCACAGAGTCCAAAAGACTGTTCTATACGTCTGTGTCTCTTTTGCTGTCTCGCATACAGGGTTGTTGTTACCATCTTTCTAAACTCCACATATATGCGTTAGTATACTGTATTGGTGTTTTTCTTTCTGGCTTACTTCACTCTGTGTAATAGGCTCCAGTTTCATCCACCTCATCAGAACTGATTCAAATGTATTATTTTTAATGGCCGAGTAATACTCCATTGTGTATATGTACCACTGCTTTCTTATCCATTCATCTGCTGATGGACATCTAGGTTGTTTCCGTGTTTTGGCTATTATATACAGTGCTGTGATGAACACTGGGGTACACGTGTCTCTTTCAATTCTGGTTTCCTTGGTGTGTATGCCCAGCAGTGGGATTGCTGGCTCATAAGGCAGTTCTATTTCCAGTTTTTAAGGAATCTCCACATTGTTCTCCATAGTGGCTCTACTAGTTTGCATTCCCACCAGCATTGTAAGAGGGTTCCCATTTCTCCACACCCTCTCCAGCATTTATTGCTTGTAGACTTTTGGATAGCCGCCATTCTAACTGGCATGAAATGGTACCTTATTGTGGTTTTGATTTGCATTTATCTGATAATGAGTGATGTTGAGCATCTTTTCATGTGTTTGTTAGCCATCTGTATGTCTTCTTTGGAGAAATGTCTATTTAGTTCTTTGGCCCATTTTTGATTGGGTCGTTTATTTTTCTGGAATTGAGCTGCAGGAGTTACTTGGATATTTTTGAGATTAGTTGTTTGTCAGTTGCTTCATTTGCTATCATTTTCTCCTATTATGAAAGCTGTCTTTTCACCTTGCTTATAGTTTCCTTTGTTGTGAAGAAGCTTTTAATTTTAATTAGGTCCCATTTATTTATTTTTGCTTTTATTTCCAATATTCTGGGAGGTGGGCCATAGAGAGTCATGCTGTGATGTATGTCAGAGAGTGTTTTGACTATATTCCCCTCTAGGAGTTTTATAGTTTCTGGTCTTACATTTAGATTTTTAATCCATTTTGAGTTTATTTTTTTGTATGGTGTTAGAAAGTGTTCCAGTTTCATTCTTTTACATGTGGTTGACCATTTTCCCCAGCACCACTTGTTAAAGAGATTGTCTTTAATCCATTGTATATTCTTGCCTCCTCTGTCAAAGATAAAGTGTCCATAGGTGCATGGATTTATCTCTGGGCTTTCTATTTTCTTCCATGATCTATATTTCTGTCTTTGTGCCAGTACCATGCTGTCTTGATGACTGCGGCTCTGTAGTAGAGCCTGAAGTCAGGCAGGTTGATTTCTCCAGTCCCATTCTTTTTCTCAAGATTGCTTTGACTGTTCGAGGTTTTTTGTATTTCCATACAAACTATGAAATTATTTGTTCTAGCTCTGTGCAAAATAGCGTTGGTAGCTTGATAGGGATTGCATTGAATCTGTAGATTGGTTTGGGTAGTACACTCATCTTTACTATATTGATTCTTCTGGTCCATGAACATGGTATATTTCTCCATCTATTAGTGTCCTCTTTGTTTCTTTCATCAGTGTTTTATAGTTTTCTATATATAGGTCTTCAGTTTCTTTAGGTAGGTATATTCCTAAGTATTTTATTCTTTTCGTTGCAATGGTGAATGGAATTGTTTCCTTAATTTCTCTTTCTATTTTCTCATTATTAGTGTACAGGAATGCAAGGGATTTCTGTGTGTTGATTTTATATCTTGCAACTTTACAATATTCATTGGTTAGCTCTAGTAATTTTCTGATGGAGTCTTTAAGGTTTTGTATATAAAGGATCATGTCATCTGCAAACAGTGAGAGTTTTACTTCTTCTTTTCCAATTTGGATTGATTTTATTTCTTTGTTTTGCTCTGATTGCTGTGGCCAAAACTTCCAGAACTATGTTGAATAGTAGTGGTGAAAGTGGGCACCCTTGTCTTGTTCCTGACTTTAGAGAAAATGCTTTCAATTTTTCACCATTTTGGATGTTTGTTGTGGGTTTGTCATATATAGCTTTTATTATGTTGAGGTATGTTCATTCTATTCCTGCTTACTGGAAAAATTTTATCATAAATGAATGTTGAATTTTGTCAAAGGCTTTCTCTGCATCTATTGAGATAATCATATGGCTTTTATTTTTCAATTTGTTAATGTGGTGTATTACATTGATTGATTTGCGGATATTGAAGAATCGTTGCATTCCTGGGATAAAGCCCACTTGGTCATGGTGTATGATCTTTTTATTGTTTTGTTGGGTTCTAATTGCTAGAATTTTGTTAAGGATTTTTGCATCTATATTCATCGGTGATATTGGCCTGTAGTTTCCTTTTTTTGTGGTGTCTTTGTCAGGTTTTTGTTTTAGGGTGATGGTGGCTTCACAGAATGAGTTTGGAAATTTACCTTCCTCTGCAATTTTCAGGAAGAGTTTGAGTAGGATAGGTGTTAGCTCTTCTCGAAATTTTAGGTAGAATTCAGCTGTGAAGCCGTCTGGACCTGGGCTTTTGTTTGCTGGAAGATTTCTGATTACAGTTTCAATTTCCATGCTTGTGATGGGCCTGTTAAGTTTTTATATTTCTTCCTGGTTCATTTTGGAAAGTTGTACTTTTCTAAGAATGTGTCCATTTCTTCCACATTGTCCATTTTATTGCCATATAGTTACTGATAGTAGTCTCCTATGATCTTTTGTATTTCTGTGTTGTCTGTTGTGATTGCTCCATTTTCATTTTTAATTTTGTTGATTTGATTTTTCTCCCTTTGTTTCTTGATGAGTCTGGCTAATGGTTTGTCAATTTTATTTATCCTTTCAATGAACCAGGTTTTGGCTTTGTTGATTTTTGCTATGGTCTCTTTTGTTTCTTTTGCATTTATTTCTCCCTAATTTTTAAGATTTCTTTCCTTCTACTAACCCTGGTGTTCTTCATTTCTTCCTTTTCTAGTTGCTTTAGGTGTAGAGTTGTTATTTATTTGATGTTTTTCTTATCTCTTGAAGTATGCTTGTATTGCTATGAACTTTCCCCTTAGCACTGCTTTTAGAGTGCCCCACAGGTTTTGGGTTGTTGTGTTTTCATTTTCATCGTTTCTATGCATATTTTGATTTCTTTTTGATTTCTTCTGTGATTTGTTGTTTATTCAGCAGTGTGTTGTTCAGCCTCCATATGTTGGAATTTTTAATAGTTTTTCTTCTGTAATTGAGATGTAATCTTAATGCATTATGGTCAGAAAAGATACTTGGAATGATTTCAATTTTTTGAATTTACCAAGGCTAGATTTATGGCCCAGGATGTGATCTATCCTGGAGAAGGTATCGTGTGTGCTTGAGAAAAAGGTGAAATTCATTGTTTTGGGGTGAAATGTCCTATAGATATCAATTAGGTCTAACTGGTCTATTGTATCATTTAAAGTTTGTGTTTCCTTGTTAATTTTCTGTTTAGTTGGTCTATCCATAGGTGTGAGTGGGGGTATTAAAGTCTCCCACTATTATTGTGTTATTGTTAATTTCCCCTTTCATACTTGTTAGCATTTGTCTTACATATTGTGGTGCTCCTATGTTGGGTGCATATATATTCATAATTGTTATATCTTCTTCTTGGATTGATCCTTTGATCATTATGTAGTGTCTTTGTCTCTTTTCACAGCCTTTGTTTTAAAGTCTATTTTATCGGATATGAGTATTGCTACTCCTGCTTTCTTTTGGTCTCTATTTGCATGGAAAATTTTTTTTCCAGCCCTTCACTTTCAGTCTGTATGTGTCCCCTATTTTGAGATGGGTCTCTTGTAGACAACATATATAGGGGTCTTGTTTTTGTATCCATTCAGCCAGTCTTTGTCTTTTGGTTGGGGCATTCAATAAGTATGATCCCATTGCCATTTACTTTATTGTTTTGGGTTTGAGTTTATACACCCTTTTTGTGTTTCCTGTCTAGAGAATATCCTTTAGCATTTGTTGGAGAGCTGGTTTGGGGGTGCTGAATTCTCTAAACTTTTGCTTGTCTGTAAAGCTTTTGATTTCTCCTTCATATTTGAATGAGATCCTTGCTGGGTACAGTAATCTGGGCTGTAGGTTATTTTCTTCCATCACTTTAAGTATGTCTTGCCATTCCCTCCTGGCCTGAAGAGTTTCTATTGAAAGATCAGCTGTTATCCTTATGGGAATCCCCTTGTGTGTTATTTGTTGTTTTTCCCTTGCTGCTTTTAATATTTGTTTTTTGTGTTTGATCTTTGTTAATTTGATTAATATGTGTCTTGGGGTGTTTCACCTTGGATTTATCCTGTTTGGGACTCTAGGTTTCTTGGACTTGGGTGATTATTTCCTTCCCCATTTTAGGGAAGTTTTCAAGTATTATCTCCTCAAATATTTTCTCATGGTCTTTTTTTTTTTTTTCTTCCTTTTTGGGACTACTATGAGTTGAATGTTGGGGCGTTTAACACTGTCCTGGAGGTCTCTGAGATTGTCCTCATTTCTTTTAATTCGTTTTTCTTTTTCCTCTCTGATTCATTTATTTCTACTACTCTATCTTCTACTTCACTAATCCTATCTTCTGCCTCTGTTATTCTACTATTTGTTGCCTCCAGAGTATTTTTGATCTCATTTATTGCATTATTCATTATATATTGACTCTTTTTATTTCTTCTAGGTCCTTGTTAAACCTTTCTTGCATCTTCTCAGTCCTTGTCTCCAGGCTATTTATCTGTGATTCCATTTTGATTTCAAGATTTTGGATCATTTTCACTATCATTATTTGGAATTTTTTATCAGGTAGATTCCCTATCTCTTATAGCAACCCCAGGAAACAAATACAGACTGCTAGAGGATTTAGAAAGTGGGACCAGAAGAAAAATAAAGGCAAGCAAAGGGAAAAATTTCATAAAGGAAACTTTGATTCAATCTCATAGAACTCTGCGAACAGTACAAGTATCACTTCTGTGTTATCTTTGTCATAGCCAGGAGAATAGGAATTTTAGAACTTCAGTACAGAGCACCCATTGGTTAGAGGGGTCCACTGGGTCTGGATGGATAGAGGGATTCTTCTGCATTTCTTTGTGCTGGTTCCAGCAAACAGAGGTCAGACTGTGAAACACCCTCATCCACGGGTGTTAACTGTCAGCTCTTGGAAGGAAAAGAACAACAGTGGGCTATATGGGGAAAATTAGCAAAGGGTTGGGGACTAGGGCAAAGCCCTGACAGCACCTGCCAGAATGGGTTGGGAAGCAATTAAAGAACATTAAATATCTGCAGAAAGGGGGTAAGTAAATCATACATACAATCCATTGCTTTCCTGTCTGGTGAGGTTCTGTGGTTATATTTATTTACCTTTATTCCTGTTTTCTTTGAGCTAGTAAACTTGGAAAAGACTCCTATTGTAAATATGTGTGCTGAGTATCTGTGAATAATCTCCCAATGTTTAAAATCATATTTAATTTGAGAAAAGCAAGAATGGAAACAAATGAGAAAGTAAAATATTAAGATACAGAAATAAAAAAAAGGGCACAGTTGTCTTTTAAAAAATATGTGTGTGAAGAGAGAATTGGAAGAATTCATATTTAATTTGTCTGCAGAGCTGTAGAAACACAGGAAAAGCAGAAAAGGACCTAATAATAAGCACTCTTTTAATCAAGTATACATGTTTTCTGTTTCCAAGTACAGAGGCAGTTTCATTTTGAGATATTTTCATGCCTGTCTGCAACTGAAAGATGGAAGGATTGGTTTCCAGAAGTCAGACAAGAATATGTTGATTCCACTGCTTATTAAAAAAATGTGTCTGTATGTATACCTAGCTCAAGTAAGGTTAAAGAATTGTAGCAATAAAATAGATTGTCACCAACTGTATGGTTGATGTTTTCTGTGCAGAAATCCACTGTCTTTCCTACTATACACAGGTCAAGATTGCATTTTAGTTTTCATTTGTGACTTTTCTTTAGAAGGCTTTTCATTTCTTTTTTTTAAAAAATACTTTATTCTACATTACAATACTGTATTTGTTTTGCCATACATTGACATGAATCAGCCACAGGTGTCCACGATCTCCCAATGCCAAAGCCCCCTCCCACCTCCCACCCCACATCCTCTCCCTGAATCATCCCGTGCACCAGCCCCATGCGTCCTGCATCCTGTATTGAACATAGACTGGCGCTTCATTCTTACAAGATAGTATACATGTTTCAATGCTGTTCTCCCAAATCATCCCACCCTCTCCCTCTCCCTCAGAGTCCAAAAGTCCATTCTATACCTCTGTGTCTCTTTTGTTGTCTCACATAGAGGGTCTTCATTATTATCCTTCTAAATTCCATATATATGTGTCAGTATACTGTATTGGTGTTTTTCTTTCTGGCTTACTTCACTCTGTATAATCGGCTCCAGTTTCATCCATCTCATTAGAACTGATTCACATTTATTCTTTTTAAGGGCTGAGTAGTACTCCATTGTGTATATGTACCACTGCTTTCTTATCCATTCATCTGCTGATGGACATCTAGGTTGTTTCCATGTCCTGGCTATTATAAACAGTGCTGCAATGAACATTGGGGTACATGTGTCTCTTTCAATTCTGGTTTCCTCAGTGTGTATGCCCAGCAGTGGGATTGCTGGATCATAAGGCAGTTCTATTTGCAATTTTTAAGGAATCTCCACACTGTTTTCCATAGTGGCTGTACGAGTTTGCATTCCCACCAGCAGTGTAAGAGGGTTCCCTTTTCTCCACATCCTCTCCAGCATTTATTGCTTGTAGACTTTTGAATCACAGCCATTCTGACTGGAGTGCAATGGTACCTCATTGTGGTCTTGATTTGTATTTCTCTGATAATGAGTGATGTTGAGCATCTTTTCATGTGTTTGTTAGCCATCCGTATGTCTTCTTTGGAGAAATGCCTATTTAGTTCTTTGGCCCATTTTTTTATTGGTTTGTTTATTTTTCTGGAGTTGAGCTGCATAAGTTGCTTGTATATCTTTGAGATTAGTTGTTTGTCAATTGTTTCATTTCCTATTGTTTTCTCCCATTCAGAAGGTTGTCTTTTGCAGGTCATTACTTTTGATACATCTGATTGAATCCATAAACTATCTGTGCTATGCTTAGTTGCTCAGTCATTTCTGACTCTTTGAGACCCCATGGGACTGTGTCTATAGGGATTCTCCAGGCAAGAATACTGGAGTGGATTGCTACGCCCTCCTCTAGGGAATCTTCTCAACCTAGGGATTGAACCTAGGCCTCCTGCATTGCAGGCAGATTCTTTACCATGTGAACCACTAGGGAAGCACATGAGTCCTGGAGTGGGAGGTCTGAGTGTTTTTCAGGGGATCTTCACAACCAGGAATTGAACTGGGATGAGATCTCTTCAAGAAAATTAGAGATACCAAGGGAACATTTCATGCAAAGATGGGCTCGATAAAGGACAGAAATGGTATGGACCCAACAGAAGCAGAAGATATTAAGAAGAGGTGGCAAGAATACACGGAAGAACTCTACAAAAAGATCTTCACAACCCAGATAATCATGATGATGTGATCACTCATCTAGAGCCAGACATCTTGGAGTGTGAAGTCAAGTGGGCCTTAGAAAGCATCACTATGAACAAAGCTAGTGGAGGTGATGGAATTTCAGTTGAACTGTTTCAAATCTTGAAAGATGATGCTGTGAAAGTGCTGCACTCAATATGTCAGCAAATTTGGAAAACTCAGCAGTGGCCACATGACTGGAAAAGGTCAGTGTTCTTTCCAACTCCAAAGAAAGGCAATGCCAAAGAATGCTCAAACTACCGCACAATTGCACTCATCTGACATGCTAGTAAAGTAATGCTCAAAATTCTCCAAGCCAGGCTTCAGCAATACGTGAACCGTGAACTTCTTGATGTTCAAGCTGGTTTTAGAAAAGGCAGAGGAACCAGAGATCAAATTTCCAAAATCTACTGGATCATGGAAAAAGCAATAGAGTTCCAGAACAACCTCTATTTCTGCTTTATTGACTATGCCAAAGCCTTTGACTGTGTGGATCACAAGAAACTGTGGAAAATTCTGGAAGAGATGGGACTACCAGACCACCTGACCTGCCTCTTGAGAAATCTGTATGCAGGTCAGGAAGCAACAGTTAGAAATGGACATTGAACAACAGACTGGTTCCAAATAGGAAAAGGAGTACGTCAAGGCTGTATATTGTCACCCTGCTTATTTAACTTATATGCAGAGTACATCATGAAAAACGCTGGGCTGGAGGAAGCACAAGCTGGAATCAAGATTACCAGGAGAAATGTCAAGAACCTCAGATATGCAGATGACACCACCCTTATGGCAGAAAGTGAAGAGGAGCTAAAAAGCCTCTTGATGAAGGTGAAAGAGGAGAGTGAAAAAGTTGGCTCAAAGCTCAACATCAGAAAACTAAGATCATGGCATCTGGTCCCATCACTTCATGGGAAATAGATGGGGGAACTGTGGAAACAGTGGCTGACTTTATTTTTTTTGGGGGCTCCAAAATCACTGCAGATTGTGACTGCAGCCATGAAATTAAAAGACACTTACTTCTTGGAAGAAAAGTTATGACCAGCCTAGATAGTATATTGAAAAGCAGAGACATTATTTTGCCAACAAAGGTCCGTCTAGTCAAGGCTATTGGTTTTCCAGTAGTCATGTATGGATGTGAGAGTTGGACTGTGAAGAAAGCTGAGCACCAAAGAATTGATGCCTCTGAACTGTGGTGCTGGAGAAGACTCTTGAGAGTCCCTTGGACTGCAAGGAGATCCAACAAGTCTATTCCGAAGGAAATCAACCCTGGGATTCCTTTGGAAGAAATGATGCTAAAGCTGAAGCTCCAGTACTTTGGCTACCTCATGTGAAGAGTTGACTCATTGGAAAAGACTCTGATGTTGGGAGGGATTGAGGACAGGAGGAGAAGGGGACAACAGAGGATGAGATGGCTGGATGGCATCGCTGACTCGATGGATGTGAGTCTGAATGAACTCCAGGAGTTGGTGAAGAACAGGGAGGCCTGGCATGCTGCGATTCATGGGGTCATATAGAGTTGGACATGACTGAGTGACTGAACTGAACTGAACTGAACTGAATGCAATCTAGCTGAGTCGTTCACCTCTTGCATACTTGTCATGTGGTTGTCTAAAGAATTTCTTCATTTCTGATATCTGAACATGAAGCTTGTGTATCTGTATTTGCTATTTCCTAATATCCTGATTGTGATTCCTTGATGTCACACTTTTGTGATGATTGTTTTATCATCATATCAATTTTTTTCATGTATAGTCTTTCTATATTAGTTCAAGTTCCAACCATGTCATTTTACTGATCTTCATTCAGCATAAAGTAGAGTCCTTAAGTTAGACAAAGTTAAGTTGAAGCCCCTATTGTGCCATTCAATATTGGTGTTAAGTTAATCAAGGTGCTTAATGTCTCTGAGACTATTTTCTCCCATGTAACTTCATTATTTTTTTATAATAAGGATTAAATAAATGCATAGTAAACACCAACAATGATGCTTATAAAGACAATGTTTCTTCCCTAATGCTAATTTGCCAACAGACTCAGTTCCATGAAAACAGTGCTTTTTTTTTTCCCTCCTAGTGACTTAAATGGTGCCTGAACAATTATAGGTATTTGATTAATATTTGTTGAGTGGATTAAGTCACCTTGACTGGTGGTCTTGTAATCTAGGGTTTGTAATCTTAGAGAAAATTGCCAAGTATTGTGGGAAATAATTCATCTATTTAATAGCACTGATATACAATATTGTGCAAAGAAAGCTGGATCTGGCTGAGAGACAAGTTCTTTTTAATGTTTATTTTTCTTTAGAAAATGGTTCATATTATTTTCAATTAGTTGTCAAACAAATTTTTAAAAAGAAAGTCTACATAAAATCAGTTTCTTTTTGTAAGCTGAGGATTTTAAATTACTGTGTAACAATCAGCTGCAACTGAGTAGTAGCTACCTGCTTTACCTTGTGCAGGCTGTCAGAATCCCTGCACTCTCTCCTATTTCCTGACATGATTATCACTGCTCAATACACTTGCACTGTATTTTTTGTTTTGCTTTTTAATTTTCAACGTTATTGAGGTAAAATTGATCTAAAAATTGTAAGATATTTCAAGTACACATTGCAGTATACTGGTGATTTGATATATTAATACATAAACATTGTGAAAGGATTTCTCCATCAGTTAATTAGCATATCCTTGCCTCACATTTTTTTATGTTATTTCTTTATTTTTGGAGGATATGAGAATTGTACCATAGTTTTCGTCAGGGTAACCTACTTTATGTGTTTCTACTTCATAGCTGCGAGGTTCTTGTGGGCATTTGAGTTTGACTTTTGCAGATCTGACCCTGAATCTTCTCTCGAAGTTTGTTGCCTGTATCATTTCCAAGTCTTCCTTTATCAAGAAATTTAACCAAAAAGACTCAGGATTATAATCTATTATTTGACTCATATGGTGGGTCTGATTACTTTTCCTCTTCTTTAGAAAAAATAACCTTCATTTTTAGTCCAAATTAAAAATGCCTATAGTTCAAAAAATAGTACCAAAGAGCTAATGCAGCAGAATAATATAATGAAACAGCCTTTACAGTTTTATCTGATGCTCAAAGGCCAAGAACAAAACAATTGCAACCAAATACCCCTTTATTCTGAAGCTGAGTGCTTACAGATCTGTGTTGTACAAACTAGCCAATAGTGGAACTGATTCTCCCAGCTTTGATGACCCTCCACAGCCTGCAAATGGGCCTTTCCAGTTGGCTCAGCTGTAAAAACCAGCCTGCTAATGCAGGAGACCTGGGTTTGATCCCTGGGTTGGGAAGATCCCCTAGAGAAGGAAACGGCAACCCACTCCGGTATTCTTGCCTGGAAAATTCCATGAACAGAGGAGTCTAGCAGGCTACAGTCCATGGGATCGCAAAAGTAGATCACAACTTAGCAACTAAACCACCACCAACCATATCATGCAATAAAAAGGAGACTGAGGAACTGGAGAAGAGGATTCTTGGAGAGTACTAACATGTGCTGTGTGATTTTTACCTCTATAAGGTGGAGGGGATGGGATGCTTTCCACTCATCTCAAGATGCATGAAAGGGTTCTTGAAAGGATCATTCTGATAATTTGTTTATCTCTTAGATTTTTAAAGGGACATAAGCTCTGGTAACTGACCATATCTGGGAAGGCTAAAGGTGAAATTTAGTAGGTGGAGTTGCTCTGGCAGCAGGGCAAACAGAGGAAGCTTTTCTGATATTTTCATTCTTTATAAGAAAGCTACATTTCCATTTTGTCTGGTAGGAATGTGAGACTTTCCCATGAGCTCTGTGGACCCAGAAGGTGTACATGGTCCAAAGCAAAGTTAAAATAGTACATTTTAAAGGCTGAAACTGTTATTTGGTACAGAAACTCAATGTATCATCCTAAGAGAACAACTTAATAATAGAGAACCATTACTGTTCACAGCAAAAAAGTTTAGGGGAGCCCAGAAAAAATTCCCCTGGGAAACACAAAAATATTACTACCCACAAGACAAAAACTCATAGAGTGAAGGAAAAGGAAAAACATTAAACAGAGAAGCCTTCCATTCTCTCTCCATCACCACTCCCAACCTTCACTGCAGGCTCCCATCCTAAAACAATCCTGAGGATTGAGAACAGGTTTAAAATGGGAAAACTGTGGAGCTCTGTAAAAATGACCTGAGTTTGGACTAGGTAGTTACTGTGCTTAGATCTAAAAATGACCAGAGGACATTTTACTGGCTGAGAATAACCTAAAATACTAATTGGAACTGTTAGAAATTTTACCCAAGGGATAGAGGAAAAAGATACTGCAGATTGCATTTGAAAGAGCAGTGGAGGCATCATTTTCTACTTGCACCTTATTGACTGCTGCCCATATAATAAAATGACTGTTTGCTCAGTTGCTTAGTCATATCTGACTCTTTGAGACCCCATGGACTGTAGCCCCCAGGTTCCTCTGTCCATAGAATTTCCTAGGCAAGAATACTGGAGTGGGTTGCTATTTCCTCCTCCAGAGGGTCTTCCCAACCCAGGGATGAAACCCAAGTCTCCAGTATCTACTGCATTGGCAAATGGATTTTTAACACTGAGGTACCTGAAAAGCCCCCAAATAATAAAATTGTAGGCATTATATTAAAAATATATTTATCCAGCATCTCTTCTCCATTGTCATGCTTTCCAGAGGTGGCTGTTTTTGAAGACTTTAGCTCCTTTCCTGGTATTTACATCCATACTTCTAAAATCTGTGCATATTCAGATTTCTCTTGATTGGTTAATTTTGACAGACTCTATTAAACTTTTCAAGGGCTTCCCCGATGGTTCAGCAATAAAGAATCCACTTGCACAGCAGGAGACATAGAGACATGGATTCACTCTGAGTTGGGAAGATCTCCTGGAGGAGAAAATGGCAACCTGCTCCAGTAATCTTGCCTGGCAAATCCCATGGACAGGAGCCTGGTGGACTACAGTCGATGGGGTTGAAAAAGAGTGGACATGACTGAGTGACTAAGCAGCAATTGCAATTAAGCTTTTAATTATAGCAGGTAAGAGTTTGGATAAGCTAACAATCCTTCCTCTTATCTTCCCAGTATAATTATACCATAAATCTTGGTAAAAGCATTAGTACTTACATTACTGCTGCTGCTACTGAGTCGTGTCCGACTCTGTGCGACCCCATAGACAGCAGCCTACCAGGCTCCCCCATCCCTAGGATTCTCCAGGCAAGAACACTGGAGTGGGTTGCCATTTACTTCTCCAACTAGGATTATGCAAATTACTGAGCCCTGTAGTAGACTATGGAACTACTTCTTTAAAAAAAAATACATTTAATTTTACCTACAGCTGATTGTTGTCTCATTTTTATTCTTTTCTTAGTGTACCAATTGCTATATTTTTCCCCTAAATACTCTAAGAGGCCAGCCAAATTTACAGTAATGTTAACAAATACTGCCAAAGAACAGATCATTTAGCATTTCTCTGCTTTTATTTTCATCTCCTTTCTCTGCCTACTAGTTTTTCTTCATACAATTTTTTTTTCCTGCTCCAACAGAACAGATTTCTTTCTCACTCTGATGAATAAACTGTCACTCAGGGAACTTCCTGGAGAAGGAAATGGCAACCCACTCCAGTGTTCTTGCCTGGAGAATCCCAGGGATGGGGGAACCAAGTGGGCTGCGGTCTATGGGGGTTGCACAGAGTCAGACACGACTGAAGCGACTTAGCAGCAGCAGGGAACTTCCTTCACTTTTACTTCAGAAATTCCCCTTGCTTGTCTTCTGTGCTACTCAGATTTTTATTTCTTTGTTTATCTCCTTGTTTTACTGAGACACATTATTCCTTGTTCTCCTCAGAAGGTGCATGAGGTGCACCTTCTTATAAGAAAAATTTGCCCTGACAAATGATTGAGACTTTGATTAAATATAATATTTGATTAAATATAATATTTTAATTTGGAACTTGGGACTTCCCTGACAGTCCATTGTTTAAGACTCTGCTGTTACAATTCAAAGGAGTGTGGGTTCAATCACTGATTGGGGAACTAGGATCTGACAGGCTGTGTGATGCAGCCTAATTTTTTTTTAATTTGGAATTCATTTTTTCTAAATGTATTGAAGAATTTGCTGATTGTTTCCTAGTAGCTGAAGTTGCTGTTGAGCAGCCCAAAGCTGTGTTTTCTTTTTTTTTCCTTCATATCTGATTTGTTTTTCCTATTGGAAGGTTTTAAGAATATTCTTGGTATCCACATTGTTCTGATATTTTGTAATGCTGCATTGGTATGCATAATTTTTATTCAATATGGAGAATACTTTGTGGCTCTTATCAATATGGAATTAAGTTCTTTGTAGTGGGAAATCTTTTAAAGGAATTCTTTGGAAATATTCCTCTTTATTTTTTCAAGAATTTCTGTTATTCAATTTTCCCTGCATTGACTTTAATTTTGTCTTTCCTTCCTATTTTTGATATATCTGTCTTTCCATTTTCCTCCTAGATGATACAATTTCTAACAATTTGAATTTTTCTTGAATATGTTAGCTATCATATTTCTTATTTTCAAGAATTCATTCTTCTGTTTCATTTTATGGAATTCTTTTTTTTAATCAATGCAATGTTTTATATTTCTGATAATATCAATTATAGTTTTTCACGTCTTTTTCAAAACAAACTGATCAGGAGATATAAATTAGAAGTATTTTTCATTGTGATTATTTTTTGACTACTATACTTTGGGACTTCCCTTGTGGTTCAGATGGTAAAGAATTTGCCTGCAATGCAGGAGACCTGTGTTAGATCCCTGGGTTGGGGAGATCCCTGGAGAAGGGAATGGCAACCCACTCCAGTGTTCTTGCCTGGAGAATGCCATGGACAGAGGAGCCTGGTGGACTACAGTCCACAGGGTTGCCAAGAGTCAAACACGACAGTGACTAACACTTTCACTTTTCACATTTTCATATATTATTTAAGGTTATTATTTTAAAAAAATAATGAAAACTTGCCTGATAGTTAAAATGTCTGCTTCTTTAATTCTGTTGTTTAACTATGACTATTTATTATTATATAGACAATGCAAGTAATACAACAGTATTTTAGCCGTTTTGCACACTAGAAATTATTTCTTCCATATGCATTTATATTGTTTATAGATGATATTCTAGTCACAGAACTACTATTTTATTAAGTCAAGAATGACACTTAAGTTTCATTCAAAATCAATATTTTGGTGTCATTGATAATATAGGGTAAAATATTTTGCAGAATAGCATTTGTATAGAATTATTGAAATTAATTGGAGAAGGCAGTGGCACTCCACTCCAGTACTCTTGTCTGGAAAACCCCATGGATGGAGGAGCCTGGTGGGCTGCAGTCCGTGGGGTCGCTAAAAGTCAGACACGACCGAGCGACGTCACTTTCACTTTTTACTTTCATGCATTGGAGAAGGAAATGGCAACCCACTCCAGTGTTCTTGCCTAGAGAATCCCAGGGACAGGGGAGCCTGGTGGGCTGCAGTCTGTGGGGTCGCACAGCGTCGGACATGACTGAAGCGACTTAGCAGCAGCAGCAGCATCGAAATTAATGCCCCATTAATTTAAAAAGTCACCACAGTTGTAATAAATAGTACTTGGTTTTTGTGTTTTTATTGCAGTACATTACATACTAATTTGAGGACCATACTTTCATGAAAAAATATGTAATAGTTCCCTCTTGGATTGAGGAGCAGCATATATTTACAGTTTGCTGCAGTCTGCTGAAAGTCTGCAGCAGTTTGTGCCAAATGCATTGCAGATGCTGCAGCAGCAATAATGTATTCATGACGTGTACAACTACCTTTTGACAGGAGCAATTTCTAGATGTGTTTAGTCAGCTTCTGGCCTTTGCAAGGAACATAAATATAGATTGCTTCATATTCTATGCATATCCATCAAATCTGAAACAGCATAGACCCTTATAAATGGGAATATAAAAATCCATGAAGGTGATATAGACTAAAGTAATAAAAATTTATTTAATATAATTTGGAATCTGACAGGTAGCCTATAAAGTATTTGTGTTTAGATGTAGAGTGTTTACATAATTTAGGCTACAATCTATTAGTCAAGTAACTGTGTTCCACATAACACCTAAATTAAATATAATGAAAGGTGGAATTAGCACCACTCAACAATGAATATGTTTGTTTAGATGGTTAGTAGAATTGAAATTTATATATCAGTAGAGCTTTAACTGTGCTATAGTTGATAGATTTTTGTTATTAAAATTATGAATATTTTCTTTTTAGAAAGCATGGTATACATTTCTCATTTTCCTTAACAGTGAATTTTCCCTGCTCCAGAGAAATACATTTTAGCTAGGTAGATTGCAACTCACAATAAAGATTACACTTGCAAACTTTGATTTGCAGCTAAGTAGCCCACATGATGACTTCCCTTTCACTTTTCATTTTCATGCATTGGAGAAGGAAATGGCAACCCACTCCAGTGTTCTTGCCTGGAGAATCCCAGGGACAGAGGAGCTTGGTGGGCTGCTGTCTATGGGTTCGCACAGTGTCAGACACGACTGAAAAGACTTAGCAGCAGCAGCAGCAGCCCACATGACTAAAATGGAATGAAGTGTAAGAGATGTGTCTGATTTTCAAGTCTCATCCTTATTAAGAAGAGATAATGCCCTTTACCTTCCTTTTCCTCTGCTAGCTGCTATAACAACATAGTGGTGAGACATCTTAAACTACTCAGACAAGAGCAAAGCTTCACCAGTGATGGCTCCTTTGTTGAAGTCAAATAGAAGGGTGAACAAACAAGCTCACACTGCTTCATAAACAAGAAATAAGCCCCTTCCTGTAAAGTCTTTCACCGAATCTTGCCTGATTCACCAGGTGAGATTTAATCTCTCCCATTCCGATAGGACCCTTCTTGTGTGTTCATCTTATTCTATTTTGGATTGCTTTTTAATGTGTGTTTATTATTCTTACCATGACACAGTAATGATTTTTCTTCTCTCAGTTCCACCAGCATGCTATTCTCCAATACCACTGAATTCCTTGAATAGGGTAAAAGTAATTTTCTCTCAGGGCCTTCAAACTTGCTATTTCCACTGCCTGGGATACTAGCCTCACAGACTTATTATGTTATATAATATTATATAAAATAATGACTCATTTTGCTCAGCTCTCTATTGAAATTCTACCTCTCCCAGAACTACCTAAACCCTTATCTTTTTTTCTCTTTAATCCTTTACTCTGCTGATAAGCAATCAGCAAGGATACTACAGCAGAAATCTTGATGAACTGCTGAGATAGAAATTAGGGAATATCAGGGAAAGGATCCTCAGGTGATGGGGGTGATTTTGGGAAGCTGGGCTTGGAGAACAAAGGTAGAAGTGGAGGGAAGGGAGAATGTTAGGGCCATTTCCTGGTGAGCTGCATTTGGAGCAGCTGAGGGATTGTCCCTTGTGTTTCTTAGGGTTGACTGAATACTGAGTAGTTGGAGTATTTGTCCACAGTTCTAAAGAAGTGGAGGCTCAGATGGTAAAGAATCTGCCTGCAATGCAGGAGACCTGGGTTTTGATCATTAGGTTGGAAAGATCCCCTGGAGAAGGCATGGCTACCCACTCCAGTATTCTTGCCTGAAGAATTCCATGGACAGAGGAGACTGGCAGACTAGAGTTCATGGGGTCACCAAGAGTCAGACATAACTGGGTGATGAGCACTTTCATTTCACTTTTAAAGGAGTAAAAGTGTACATTGAAATCTGGTAAACAGTGTACCTATGTTAGCAAATAACTTAAACTCGAGTTTGACATCCAATTGGTTTGTCAAACCCAACTGATTTGGCACCTAAACTCCAAAGATAAGGCCACCCCTGCCAGTGTTCCATAACAAGCACCACAGGCAGAGAGGATCTCAAGACAAATATGAGAAGATAAACAAGAATTATTGACTGTCAAGAAAACTGACACCATGAAAGAGACATCAAACTCAACAAAAATATTAATAAACAAAAGAAGTCATATTTATGAGTATTTCCAAGGTATAACTGGAAAAGGAGAAATACTGGAAATTAGAGCAAAGGCAGGTACTGTCCAGAACAAAAATTTCATTGCTCAGTTTTGAGTTTCAAAAGAAAGATTTAAGTTCCAAGATTGGGACAGTGATTTGAAAGCCAAACAAATTTGACTTTATTTAAAAGGAAAGGTTGTCCTTGTTTTCATAAACTGATTTATTACTAAAGAGAAAAGCACGGAGACCTGAACCATGATTGTGTGCATGTAGTCCTGTCTGACTCTTTGTGGCCCCATGGACTGTAGTTTGCCAGGCCGCTCTGTCCATGGGGTTTTCCAGGCAAGAATACTGGAGTGTGTTGCCATTTCCTATTCCACAGAATCTTCCTGATCCAGGGATTGAACCTGCATTTCTGCGTCTCCTGCAGTGGCAGCTGGATTCTTTATCACTAAAGCAGAACCATAGAAAGAGGAAGCTCAGAGGTGAGAAGCCTGGTGCTCTTTAGCTGGCAAATTCCTAAGAAGTTTCTATTTCTACATTACCTTCTGCAGATCAAAAACTCTGATGTGTATGCATATGTGTATGTGGGCACATGTGTATTTAAGAAAGATAACTTTCTCTCAGAGACCTCCCAAAATGTACTTATACAGTATACCAGAGATTTGGCTTCATACTTCCAAATCCAGAGAGACTCCAACTTCTTTTAGATACCCACTAATGGGGGAGAAATGTGTCTAGACCAATAATCTGAAGACAATGGCTAATAGGTGAAGGCAAATATCTAAAAATTCAGAACTCCTACCCTTACCCCATTTACCATCAGCAATACTGGAAACGCAAAAATATTGAGAGGGCAAAGGCAGAGGAACGTGGAACATGGACCAAGAGCTCAAGTGACACCAGATAACAGCAGCTGATGCTAGTGCAGAGTGAGATCCAAGACTAAGTGTAACCATATACGTGGTGATCAGTGGAGATCAGTAGGTAAGACCACTAGTCCCTGACATCAGGATTATACATGACTATAGAAAAATTTTCACTTCTATAACGGAAACTCCTCTATCTGGTTTAAGAAGAAGGGTAAATTATGTTTACATTCTATTTTACAGCCACAACTGTGATAGATACTCATATTTAGGACTCTCCATGTGGTGCAGTGGTGAAGCATTCCCCTGCCAATGCAGAAGACACAAGAAATGCGGGTTAAATCCCTGGGTAGGGAAGATCCCCTGGAGTAAGAAATGGCAGTCCACTTTAGTATTCTTGCTTGGAAAATTTCATGGACAGAAGGGCCTGGTGGGCTATAGTCCATGCGGTCACAACAAATTGGACATGACTGAGCGACTGAGCACAAACACACATACACACATACACACATTTGTATTTACCTCTGAACTGAAATGTAATTATGCATAAGTAAATACTTTATGGTTAAAATATATGTAACATTTCTTAAATTAATATTTTATCAGTCATTTATTTTCATAATTTTGCTATGAAAATTCTTTGATTAATCTTTTATTGACTTGATCACTTCAAACAAAAAATTTACATGGATGATGTTCTTGAAAATGTCTTTTATTGTTAACACATATGAATGATGATCCGCAATTTTGATCTGCACTCATCCCTCAGCTTTGGACACTGCCCCACTGTCAACAGCTTAGTTGCCAAAAAGAATTGGGAGGTAAACATATTTGTTTGTTTTCCTTTATAGGAGTAATTCTTTTAGTTGAAAACTTCTTAAGTAAGCTAAGTATAAAATTTGTGACAAATAGAATTTATGATTGTCAATCCTTGCTTTTTTTGGCTTGCTTGTTTGTATTTTTCTAACAAGCAGACCTCAGTGAATACTTGGGAGATGCAGATTTATTTTATTTCACGAGGATTTTCTTTTAATTATATTTGAATTTTTTCTTGTTTACTAGCTCAGCCTTCCTTGCTAGGCATAACAATAATCCTTGTGTTGGATAATTTTTCTCTCTTTTATTACCTTTTTGAATATTCATTGGAAGGACTAGTGCTGAAGCTGAGGCTCCAATACTCTGGCAACCTGATTTGAAGAGCCAGTTCATTGCAGAAGACCCTGATGTTGGGAAAGATTGAAGGCAAAAAGAAGAGGGCAGCAAAGGATGAGATAGTTATATAGCAACACCAACTCAGTGAACATTAATCTGAGCAAACTCCAAGAGACAATGGAAGACAGAAAAGCCTGGCATGCTGCAGTCCATGGGGTTGCAAAGAATTGAACACAACTATGCAACTGAACAACAACAATTACATTTTTACAACTGCTTTTCTGTGTATTTTGTGTAATTTTCTGAAATCTCTGCCCCATGCCATTGATTTGATCTTCTGAAAAGTACACTGAATTCTTTCTTTTCTGGGCTTATTTGTAAGTTTTACTCCATATTTACTTTTCTTTTTATTTCCCTGTTCTGTTATTATCTCTTTCATTTAATTTATTGTCATAACTTTTATTTCATAAGAGTTATGTTTCCCTCCATATGTTTAATTGTATACATGTTTCCCTGTTTTATCTTTTGTCAAATTTTGCCACTGTCCTATTTCCTCTGTTTACTTATGTTTTAAGTAGGGTAAGTTCTATTTAAGTCCATATGTCACAGAGTGCTATAAGTAGAATGTCCTCCTCGACTTTATGTTCATCTGTGCAGTCAACGCATATATATTTATGGAGTCTATGCTCTGTGTCAAGCACTATTTTTGGCCCTGGACATGTAAAGGTTAATAAGACAACCAGCCAATTCTCTAGAGAGAGCTACAAAGACATACATAGGATACTGTTAAACATCTTCTCATTTCTATGGAGAAAATGACATGTGGGAATGTAAGCGTGACTTTAGGGCTGATGTATATTTAACTAGCATTAGGTAAGGTTTTCCTGATGATGCTAGAAACTAATGTTACAAATTCAATGTTTAGGACCATGGTTGCTGAATGGGGCCCAAAGAGCTGAGACTCTGAGCAATGCAATCCAAGTTACCTTTTTTTTTTTCCCCATCAGATATTTTTCGTTAGACTAAGAATATGTTTTGACCCGGGCTTCCCTGGTGGCTCAGTGGTAAAGAATCCACATGCCAATGCAGCAGATGCAGATTCGATCTCTGGGTGGGGAAGATCCCCTGGAGAAGGGAATGGAAACCCATTCCAGTTTTCTTTCCTGGGAAATCACATGATGGTCTATGGTCCGTGGGGTCGCAAAAGAGTTGGACATTATTTAGCAACTAAACAACGACGTTCTGTTCCATTGATGCTAAATTTTCTTAGAATGAAGCTTCTTCTTTCTCTTTTGAGTAGATCATTTATCTTGCTGAAAATTTATGTTAGATGCCACATAATTGCTAAAGCAGTTTATAGAGTAGCCCAAATATTATTTATCTCCGTACAGTTTTTTCTAGCTCTTCTTTTTCTTATGAAAAGGCCAGGTTAGATGATGACTCTTCTAGCCTTGCCTATACTGATGACTTGAGAAAGTATGTGTTTTTCATTTTACCATCAAGCCAACTCCTTTTATTTTTAGCTTTTATCTATCAGAACCTAGATATCCCAGTAGTAGTTTCTCACTTACACCTAATACAGCTATAATACATGAGTTACCAGCATCCTTTCTTAAGGTGGCCCAGAACTGTTTTGCATCAGATAAGTTTTCACCAGAACCTTTTGCAGGAGGTTGACCTCTCTGGTTTTGGAGTAAATAGTATTTTTTAATCTTTATTTGGACCTTTTTGTTGCTGTTAAATTATTTTTAAAGGGAGTTATTTGTGAACACATACTTATTCTAAAAATTTCGCCATATTTGTTGGAAGTCTTCTTCACAGTGTTTTTCATTAAGCATTTAGAATACTTGTTATTGACTGTTGTGTCCTATGTACAAAACATTATTTCTAATACTTACTAAAGTATATCTGTTGGTCCCATAAGAAGAAATATAATGCAGCACTGTCCTGTCTTATGAACCCTCATGGGGCCATAGAAAAATAAATAGAAGACATAAATATTTTATGATAAGCATATTTAGTTCAGTAGGTCCTCATTATCCTTCAGTAGTACTGAATATTTAAACGTACATGTATGTATTCCATAAACAACTTACAGTTCTCAATCACTAAATATTTTGCAGAGAGATATAATGATGATAGTGTAAGGGGAGATTGGTTAAGAGAATTAAAAAACTACATTTTAGTTTTCTGCACTCAGCCCTACTGTAATCACACACATTTTAAAAATAATGAACACACCCAAGATTCCTCACATTTCTCTTGCCTCTAGAAACTGGTGAAATTTCCACTATTAATAATACAGAACCAATTCTCTAGAGAATCATGATATGTTCTGACTAACACTGTGAGACTATCACCTATGTTATTTAGTCCTTTGTAATATTTCAGGGCAGTGATTTAAGGGCCAAAAAAGTGAACCCCAAAGTCATACCAAAGCAAAAGGAAAAAAAATCCTTTAAATAACTTTCTCTTCATTTACAAAGGTTATCATCAAATTGTAAATGTTTGCCTCCTAAGTGTGTATACAAGATGATCCATTGTGGTGCAGAAATAATTTTTAAATCCCTCATTACATTTATCTTTATTTTATACTTTAAAATTGTATGTGACTTGTATATGTTTTTCATAATAAGTATATGAGAACACATTTAATGTATAAACAATGAAATGAGTACACGAATCTCAGAGGTGCATGGTCAGACATTTTAAAATTAATTTTTATTGGAGTATAGTTGGTTTACAATGTTGTGTCAGTTTCTCCTGCATAGCAAAGTTGATCAACCATACATATGACCAACCTAGATAGCATATTCAAAAGCAGAGATATTACTTTGCCAACAAAGGTCCATCTAGTGAAGGCTATGGTTTTTCCAGTGGCCATGTATGGATGTGAGAGCTGGACTGTGAAGAAAGCTGAGTGCCGAAGAATTGATGCTTTTGAACTGTGGTGTTGGAGAAGACTCTTGAGAGTCCCTTGGACTGTAAGGAGATCCAACCAGTCCATCCTAAAGGCAATCAATCCTGAATATCCATTGGAAGGACTGATGCTAAAGCTGAAACTCCAGTACTTTGGCCACCTCATGCGAAGAGTTGACTCATTGGAAAAGACTCTGATGCTGGGAGGGATTGGGGGCAGGAAGAGAAAGGGAGGACAGAGGATGAAACGGCTGGATGGCATCACTGACTTGATGGACGTGAGTTTGAGTGAACTCTGGGTGTTGGTGATGGACGGGAGGCCTGGCGTGCTGCGATTCATGGGGTGGCAAAGAGTCGGACAAGACTGAGCGACTGAACTGAACCGACACCTATATCCACATGTTTTTATTTTTTTTATTTTTATTTTTTCTAATTATATTTTATTTATTTATTTTTAAATTACAATACTATATTTGTTTTGCCATACATTGACACGAATCAGCCATAGGTGAACACAATTTCCCAATGCCGAAGCCCCCTCCCACCTCCCACCCCACATCCTCTACTTGAATCATCCTGTGCATCAGCCCCATGCATCCTGCATCCTACATTGAACATAGATTGGCGCTTCGTTTCTTACAAGAAAATATACACGTTTCATTGCCATTCTCCCAAACCATCCCACCCTTTCCCTCTCCCTCAGAGTCCAAAAGTCCACTCTATACCTCTGTGTCTCTTTGTTGTCTCACATATAGGGTCATCATTACTGTCTTCTAAACTCCATATATATGTGTCAGTATACTGTATTGGTGTTTTTCTTTCTGGCTTACTTCACTCTGTATAATCGGTTCCAATTTCATCCATCTCATTAGAACTGAGTCAAATTTATTCTTTTTAAGGGCTGAGTAGTATTCCATTGTGTATATGTACCACAGCTTTCTTATCCATTCATCTGCTGATGGACATCTAGGTTGCTTCCATGTCCTGGCTATTATAAACAGCGCTGCAATGAATATTGGGGTACATGTGTCTCTTTCAATTCTGGTCTATTTGCAATTTTTTAAGGAATCTCCACACTGTTTTCCATAATGGCTGTACTAGTTTGCATTCCCACCAGCAGTGTAAGAGGGTTCCCTTTTCTCCACATCCTCTCCAGCATTTATTGCTTGTAGACTTTTGGATCGCAGCCATTCTGACTGGTGTGAAATGGTACCTCATTGTGGTCTTGATTTGCATTTCTCTGATAATGAGTGATGTTGAGCATCTTTTCATGTGTTTGTTAGCCATCCGTATGTCTTCTTTGGAGAAATGCCTATTTAGTTCTTTGGCCCATTTTTTTTCCTTCCTGTTAAGTCACAACAGAGCATTGCATAGACTTTCCTGTGCTATACAGCATGTTCTCATTAGCTATCTATTTTATGTGTATGTATGTGTGTGTGCTCAGTCGCTCAGTCATGTCTAACTTTTTGTGACCCAGTCACTGCTAGGCTCCTCTGTACCCGGAATTTTCCAGGCAAGAATACTGGAGTGGGTTGCCATATCTTATTCCAGGGGATCTTTCAGCATAGTATCAATAGTATATACATGTCAATCCCAATCTCCCAATTCATCCCACCCCACCTTATCCCCTTGGTATCCATACTTTTGATCTCTACATCTGTGTCTCTATTTCCAGCTTTCAAATAAGATCATCTATACCATTTTTCCAGATTCCACAGAAATGCATTAATATACAATATTTGTTTTTCTCTTCATGACTTACTGCACTCTGTATCACGCTTTCTAGGTCCATCCATGTGTCTGAAAATGTCACAACTTCATTCCTTTCTAAGCTGAGAAATATTTTGTGTATACATATATATATATATACCTCATTTTATTTATCCATTCTTCTGTAGGATATTTTCTTTACTAATTAAGTGCATAATTAAGAAAAAATGAGTATCTCTGGATTTAAATAAACTTCTCAGTCATCATCCATTGAATTGCTTTTGCACTTTCGTAAAAAAATCAATTTGCTGTATTTGTATGTGCCTATTTTTAGATTTTTCTGTGTTCTATTGATTCAGGTGTCTATTCCTCCACTAATACAACATTGTCCTTATCAGTGTAACTATCTAATAGGCCTTAAAATCAGAAAGAGTGATTTGACCCACTTTATTATACTTTGTTAATATTGGATTAGCTGGAGTGTGTACCCTGCCATATTAATTTTAAGATAAGCTCCTGTATGTATACAAAAATCTTACCATTATTTTGGTAAAAATTGTTTTAAATCTCTCCTAAACTTGGAAAGAGTTGGTCTTCTTTTATGGGGTTATGCTGTATAACAGATCCCTAGGACTTATTTCTTTTTGTAACTAAATTTTTCTACATTTTGGATATTACTCCCTCTTCTGCTTTACCTTCAGCCTTCAAAAACTACCACTATGCTCTCTGCCTCTATGAGACTATTTCTGATCCTTATATTAATGGTATCATGTAATATTTGGCTTTTTGTTTTGAGCTTATATCACTTAGCATAATGTCCTCTGGATTTATCCATGTTTTCATAAATGACAGGATTTCCTTCTTTTTAAAGGCTGAATAATATAAAACTGTATGCATATATCACTTTTTCTTTGTTTACTCATCCAACCATGAATATTTAAGTTTCTTCCACATCTTGGAAATAATAACAATGCCAAGAATAATGCTGAATGAGAATAATGCTGCAATGAACTTGGGAGAATAGATAGCTCTTTGAAATCCTTATATCCGTTCCATTGGGTACTTAATACTCAGAAGTGGGATTGCTCAGCCACAGGTTAGTTCTATTTGTTCTATTTGTAATTTTTGAGAAATCTCCATATTGTTTTGTAGTAACTGCTCCAAATTACATTCTCACTAACAGTGTCCAAGGGTTCTCTTTTCTATGTATCTCTCAACACTTAACTTTTTTTTCTTTTTCTTAAGTAATAGCCATTCCAACAGGTGAAGGGTGATATCTTATTTTGGTTTTGGCTTTCATTCAGCTGATGGAAAGTGATCTTGAGCACTTTCTCAAGTACTTTTTGGCCATTTATATGCTTTCTTAGAGAAATGTCTATTTAGTTCTTTTGTACATTTAAAAATTCAGATTTGTTTCTTGCTATTAAGTTGTAGAAGGTCCTTATGCTTTTTGAACACTAATACTCTATAAAATGTGTGGTTTGTAAATACCTTGTTCCATTCTGTATGTTGCCTTTCATTTTCTTGATTGTTTCCCTCACTGAGGTGAAAATTTTCAGTTTCATGTAATCCTGCTAGTCTATTTTTACTTTTGTTATCTGTGATTTTGGTGTTCTTCTCAAGAAATTATTACCATAGCCAATGTCAAAAAGATTTTTCCTTGCATTTTCTTAAAGGAATTTCACGGTCTTAAGTCCTAATTTAAGATGTTAGTCCATTTTGAGTTGATTTTTGTGTATGGTGTAAAGTAAATATCCAATTGCATTCTTTTCCATGTAGATACCCTGTTTTCCTAACTTCATTTATTGAAGAGAGTATGCTTTCCCCAGTGTGTATTCTTTGCAATCATTAGGGTCTTTTCCAATGAGTCAATTGTTCCTGTCAAATGGCCAAAGTATTAGAGTTTCAGCATCAGTCCTTCCAATGAATATATAGGACTAATTTCCTTCAGGATGGACTTGTTGGATCTCCTTGCAGTCCAAGGGACTCTCAAGAGTCTTCTCCAACACCACAGTTCAAAAGCACCAATTCTTTGATGCTCAGTTTTTTTATGGTCCAACTCACATCTGCACATGACTAATGGAAAGACCATAGCTTTGACTAGATAGACCTTTGTTGGCAAAGTAATGATTCTGCTTTTTAATATATTTTCTAGGTTGATCATAGCTTTCTTTCCAGGGAGCGAGCATCTTTTAATTTCATGGCTGCAGTCACCATCTGCAGTGATTTTGGAGGCCAAGAAAATGAGGTCTGAGTAATATTGGTCTCTAGTTTGCTTTGTTGGACTCTCTTTTTCTGGTTTTAATATCAGGATGATGCCAAGTTCATAATACGAATTGGGAATTTTTCCTCCCTAATCAATTTTCTGCAAGAAATGGAATAAATTTCATGTTAGACTCGTTTTTACAAGTTTGTAAAATTCTCCAGTAAAACCATCTTGACCTCAAGATATCTCTTTTGGAAACTTTAAAATTACATTTAAATTTCTTTAGTTTCTTAAATTTCAATTTCTTTAACGGTTATAGGACTATTCAGGTTGTATATTTCACCTAGGTTGAGTTTTAGTGGTTTGTGATATCGGTCCATTTCTTTCATGTTGTCAGACTTACAAGGATGTAGTTGTTCATAGTATTCTCTAGTACATGTAGTGAGTAGTGATATTCCTAGTTTCATTTCTAAAGCTGGTGTTTTGTATATTCTATTTATTTTTACCAGCCTTCCTATTAGTGATCAATTTACTTGATTTTTAAAAAAATAATCAGAATCAGATCTTTGTTTTATTGATTTTCTCTATTTTTTCCTGTTCTAATTTCATTGATATTTTTTCTGTTATCTTCATTGTTTCTTTTCTTCTACTTGCTTTGGGCTTAGTTTGCTCTCCTATTTCTAATTATTTGACAGAAAGAAAAAAAAGTGAGATGTTGATCAATGTTGCACTGCCTTGTCTAAGGCTGTGTCAATAGAATTATACCAAATAAAAGTAAAACACATTTTATTTATATTCGAAGTTGAAATCTCTTATTTAAATTTTGGTAAATAGCTGAATGGTCTAGAGGAACTGTACAGTTAATGTCTTGAGATATGACAAGTCCTGGGAAAATTCACTTTTCTGATAAAAAATATGCTAAAGTTGAATTGTTGACTTTGGCTGATATTGCAATGTCTCTTACTCATTCAAATAGACTAAATGTTTGACCTTAATCTGGATTCATTAAACAGCCTAAGTGGAATGAATGCTGCTTGATTATGATAAAATTGAAGCAATGAGCAAGGTTTTTAAATATCCTTTTATTAGACAACATTTTAAGTAAAACAAATATGTCATTATAAAATATGTGAAACTTTTGGTCTGCAACCAAACATCTTTATATTGGATCAGAGACCCTTACATATTGGGTAAGAGAAATTTACATTAAAACAAATCTTTGAATAAAGATAAAAATTTTAGACAAATACAAGATACTATATTTTCTATTAATTTATTTGAACATACTACACTTTAAGTTAAATCTTAAAATAATAATAAAGTTTTAAATGATTCTTGAGAAGTGCAACCATGAAGCACAGAGTATTGAGAAGGTGTTCGATGTAAGATTTTTAAAGATTGAATAATTATTTTCATAAAAATTCTAAAAATTTTGGTAAGTGTGTAAACTTGACTTTCATCTGAATGACTTTTATGACTTTATAACCCTTAAAACTCATTTGCCCCTGATTAAAGGCAATGGCAACCCACTCCAGTACTCTTGCCTGGAAAATCCCATCGACAGAGAAGCCTGGTGGGCTGCAGTCCATGCAGTCGCGAAGAGTCGGACACGACTGAATGACTTCACTTTCACTTTTCACTTTTATGTATTGGAGAAGGAAATGGCAACCCACTCCATGGTTCTTCCCTGAAGAATCCCAGGGAAGGCAGAGCCTGGTGGGCTGTTGTCTATGGGGTCGCACAGAGTTGGACCCCACTGAAGCGACTTAGCAGCAGCAGCAGCAGCAAAGATATTTGTTTATTGTATATTCTGTATTAGGATAATAGTGCTTTGCACAGATTTCTTCATCCAGCTACACTCATCAGTAGCTTTTGTAATTATCAAAATGAGGAAATTTAGTTACACTTTGCCTATGTAGACTTACACAAAAATTATTAAGCAAGCAATTCAAATCTAGGACTTCCTGATTCTGGAACACTATTTTCACTCTCATACAATCCTGCATTGGATTAAATGAAAATATATATGGGAATGAAACTGATACATAACTTGTGGTAACTACATACATGTAAGTTTCTTTCTCTATATATATTTAGAATATTAACATCTAAAGAATAAAATAATATTAGTTTTGCTGTACAGAGTCATATATCAACATTTCCTAAAGTTTTAAAATAATTTAAAAATATTTAAAATAAAGTAGAAAGATACAGAGAATAAATAAGGAAAATCTCGTGGAGAAGGTCCAATATAAAATGACTTTAAAATAGATGATGGTACATATGATCAAAAGGAGGGAAGTATGAAGGTACTTTGCCTTATCTACATATGTTTTTGTGGTTGCTATTTAGTCGCTCAATTGTGTTGACTTTTGTGACCCAGTAGACTGTAGCCCACCAAGCTCCTCTGTCCACAGGATTTCCTATGCAGGAATACTGGAGTGGATTGCCATTTCTTTCTCCAGGGGATCTTCCTGACCCCAGGATGGAACCTGCATCTTCTGCACTGCAGGCAGGTTCTTTACTACTGAGATACCAGGGAAGCCTGTATATATATACACATACATATACACACACACGCATATATATACATATATATGTACACACACATATACACATACTATTATTTTAAATGGTCTTAGTTGTATTTTAAAATTGATTTTACAAAGTCTCTGTTACAAATTTTTCCATTTGGCAATAGAAATTTAGTGCCTATTTCCCAATAAAATTGACTTTGAGTTGTAGTGACCTATTTTATCTCTATAAGCCATAATCCTAGGAACCCTGTAGATATGAGTGTATTCAGTTCTTCATTAACATCTTGATTTACATGTCCCTAGTGCTGCTACAGCTGCTTTATTCAGCACAGGATCATTATTGGAAAAGCTTTGATGGAATCAGAGGCAAATGTTCTCTTGCTTTGCTGGATATATGCTGAACAACCAGACGTTTTCATAAGCCAGAAAAAAAATGCTTAATAAGTAAAACAAAGGTAATGAAACTAGACAGTCACAGATTTCTTTTGGCAGAGATAGTACGTGACTTTGAGGCTATTTACCAAATTAAGTGAATAGAATTTGAGTTATGGTCATTTTCATTAACTTGCTACTTATGAATAGTTTTGCTTGGTCTGGACCTACATACATAAATTTGTTGCACTTGGTAAAATAACAGATTCATCTCCATCCATATATAGACATAAGTGTTTGTGTGTAGACTCCAAATTAAAGTTCTTCATACACTTATAGCATGTGGTATGCCATCATCTTATCGCAGGAATAGCTTAGTAAAACACCAGGTTAAACACTTGTACTTGCAGAGTGTTCCTGAAATGTTGGTGGAGATATGTTAATAATCATCAAGGTATCCAATTTTACTGTATGTTTATAAATAAAAATCCAAGGTGCTTCCATTTAAAAGTTAATACACTCTAAGGAATGAAAGAAGTTATTCCTGAAAAGGGTAATTAATGGAAATAATGATTATAAATATTACTAATGTGGTAGGTGCTGTGATGGAGATTGCAGTTCTCTTCTAGGATCCATTTTCCTCTTATTTCTTTTGGTGTAAGTCACTCAGTCATATCCGACTCTGTGACCCCATGGTCTGTAGCTCACCAGGCTCCTCTGTCTGTGGAGTTCTCTAGGCAGAATACTGGAGTGGGCAGTCATTCTCTTCTCCAGGGCATCTTCCTGACCCAGGGATGGAACCCAGGTCTCCTGCATTGCAGGCAGATTCTTTACCATCTGAGCCACCAGGGAAGCCTGTTTCTTTTGGTGCTAGGCCCCAAAACTCGAAAGTTAAGGCTGAGAAACAAGCTAGTCTGCCAGAGACTGCCTTGTCCATGTGGAGGTTGAAATAACTTGTACAATATGTTTCAAATCTTAAAGACAAGCTATCTGTCCTAGATTTCCTCTCTTTTTTGAACCAAACAGGAGTGCAGGCATGGAGGTCAGCCAGCTTCAAGCTTTGAGAAAACGCTAAGATGGAAACAAAATAAGTCCCTGAATAGCTTTGCAAAGCAAGGATTGCCCACCCACCTTGACTGTTACATGGCAGAGAAATAAACTTCTTTTTGAAGTAATTATAATTTTAAGTCATTCTGTTATAGTATTAGCCTATACTCAGTATAATAATGAATAATAATAAATGAGCTTTACATATCTCTCCTCGTTTAATCTTTAAAACAACTGGATGCCTGGGTACTATTGCATACTTGCTCAGTCATGGAGCCATGTCCAACTCTTTGTGATTCTTTGGGCTGTAGCCCACCAGGCACCTCTGTCCATGGGATTTCTCAGGCAAGAATTCTAGAGTGGGTTGCCATTTCCTCTTCCTAGAGATCTTCCTGACTCAGTGGTCAAATCTGCATGTCTTGCTTCTCCTGCATTATTATCTCTGTGTTAATGTCTGAGAAAGTGGGCTATTTAACAATCAGGTCTTCAGTTCATAATAGAGGAGAAAGGATCATTTTAAACAATCATATAATTCATATATATTTGCTGGTGAATGTCTTACTTTCCTCTGCAGACACCTAGAAAGGTGTCTAGCTCCTCTATGATTTCCCTGGTGTTGTCTTGCTACATCAGCAGCTCTTCTCAATCGTTTTTGGATTTAACATTTCCCAGAACTGCAGTGATAAGGTGTTTTGGTTTGTAATGCAGACATTTTCAGGATATATAACTGAAAAACTACATTGAAAAAATTCCATTTTTCACAAGATCATGTAAACCAAAGAGAAATAAATCTGATTGCATTAAAAGAACAGTTCAATGAAATAAATATACTGTATTCCTTGTAGGTGTAGTCACTGAAATCTGTTTTACTACACACATTGAAAACTGTTCCTGGCTGACATTCTTCTTCTCCTTCACACATCGTTAGTGACTTGCATATCAATGATCTCTACGGAAACTAGAATCTCGGTTCTCCTCCTTTCCACCTCCTATGACTATTTCTTCCACTTCATCTCAGCCATCTGCTCTTCTGGATACACATTGAATGTCATCATCATCAGAAACTCAGCCTTCTTTTAGATCAGGATTTCCAACATTCCAGTAACTAAACTTCACTTTCTATACTTCTTAGACATTTACTCTAGAACCACAACTTCTTTAATTCTTCAGCTTCCTTGAGACATGACCCCACCTTCTCTCACTGTCTCTTTGCCTAGCCCTTCTTATCTTTCCTGAAATCCTTGTTGAAATTTAATTTCTTAGCCTGTAATTATAATCACACCTTGGCAAACATCCATCACTCACTATTCCTCTCTCCCTTTGATATCCTCTGATATACTATCTTCAACCCTAGAGAAACCAAATTCTTTCCTCCCTCTGCCTAAAATTGAGGAAATGAAGATTACCAGAGAAAAATCACATAGCACTTTTTTTTTTACTTAAAATTCATAATTACAAACTTGAAACAAGTCCCTGATTCTGCACATCAGTTCTGCTGTGTTTTCCCATAAAATTAATGTCTCACTCTCTGAAATAATTATTTCATACCTTGTTCCAGCTGCTCCTGTTTCATTCTGTTTTAGTAAATAAATTCTCCTTTTCTCTCTGTTTTCTATATTTCCTCCTTCTCATCTCAAGGAATTGGTTATTTCTTTTATCACCCCAACTTTCCATCATTCACTTTCCATCATTCACTTTCCTGTTTTATCTCTACCTCAGACAGAGTGATATTCTGATGATAACCTCATTTTCTGTATCATCATTTTCTACTTTTATATCATGTGTCAAGCCATTAAGTGTATAACTTGCCAGAGCATTTCACATCTTACCAAAAATTCTGCCCTTAATCCTGTATATGCTTGTTATTTTCTCTTTATTTCTTTGTTCCCCTTTATGGGAAAATATTTTGAGACAATCTCCCAATGTCTTCATTTTTCAAATACTTTTTATTCTGTTAACCTTTCTAATTGGTCTTTTGTCCCTGTAAGGCCACTGAAATTGCAATTTTCTATGCTTCTCTTATTGGACATTGAAGCATCTTTCAGCACAGTTAACCACTGTCTTTTTAAGAAGTCCTTTTAATTTTTATAACACTATGCTCTACTGGTTTTCTTCCAAAGGTTTTAGCAATTATTTTTATTATGCACCTATTAAAATTCTTTGCAGAGCTTAGTTCTTGGTTCTCATCTTTATATTTTCTTGCTAGATGAGCTCATCCATTCCTATGACTTTAAAATCATTTTTATGTTGTTAACTCCCATACTTACACCCACCAGCACAGTGATCAAACCAGTCAATCCTAAAGGAAATTGATGCTGAATATTCACTGGAAGGACTGATGTTGAAGCTGAAACTCCAATACTTCATCTACCTGATGCAAAGAGCCGACTCATTGGAAAAGACTCTGATGCTGGGAAAGGTTGAGGGCAAAGGAGAAGGGGGCAACAGAGGATGAGATGGTTGAATGGCACCACTGGCTCAACAGACATGAGTTTGAGCAAATTCTGGAAGATAGTGAAGGACAGGGAAGACTGGCATGCAGCAGTTCATGAGGTCACAAAGAGGTGGACATGACTTATGACTGAACAGTTGATATATTTTTACTTCTATAACTGAAGGAATATTTGACTTTCTCATTTACATATTTCATAAGCATTACAAAGTTCACATATTCCCAAATAGAACTATTGTGTTTTCCCCCAAACTTTTATGCCTCTAATCTTCACCTGTCCACTAAATGCCACTAAAAGAGAATCAGCTGCTCAATTTAGAAATTTGATAATTTCTCCTGATATCTCCATCTCTTTTAGGTTGCATAGCTTATCCACCTCCAGTTTCATTGGTTCTGCTTTTTAAATAATTTTCTATGTATTTCAAACACATCTGGTCCATTCCACCATCATTGCTTCTACCTTAGTGGAAGCAACCACAATTTCCAATTTGAATTATCTCCTAACTTGACTCAGTTGTTTCACTAAGCACACTAACAATCGATATTCACTAACTTTGTGTAAGATCAAAATATTTTCTAATGGAAAAGTCTTCTATACCTTCCCATTGTCCTTGGAAAGAAGTCTTTTTTCCTTCTTCTTCCTTTTTAATCACAGCATACACTCCCTGCCTATAGGGATGCACTGTTGCTTGTCTCCGCTTTAAACTCATACTGTATCCCTCTTCCTCTTGTTTCACTTTTGCACTTCCACTGCATTCATCTTCTGAAAGTCCTTTGTATGTGCTAAACTCTTTCCTGTCTCAGGTCTGCACTTCTCTTTTCCTGCACTTCATCTACTTCTGCACTTCATCTTCCTGGAGCTTCTTGAAATCCTGCTTCTTCTTATATTTTAGGTTCAAGTTTAAATATCTTTAGAAGTAATTTTTTCTATTTGTTCAAGTCCAGTGAAACATTTAGCAGGAGGTTTTGTTGTTGTTGCTAATGCACATTGGCCTGTCCAAGTTACCTTCAAAGTACATAGCATTTAATATAAGAAGTATTATAGAAATTGCTCTGTTTTCAAAATAATTTACTAGGAGAAGTGCTAATGAAGGAAAGACTTTATGGATGGACAATTTCTCTGATAATAAAATTTAATATGAAAAATAATGCAAAGGTTTTTTCCTTCTGATTATTCAGGTCACAGTCAAGTTGCTGCAGTTTTTGCTTAGCTGTGAAATAGCAACAAAATCCAACCTGTCTGTGGTTTGCATAGTACTTTTAGATACTGTACTGAGCTGTTTATCTATTAATTACAATTTCTCACTTCAGATTTAATCCTGCAAAGAACCCTAGGGAACAGGATTAAAGCCAGTATGGATTAAGGTCTTTAGAAAACTATTCATGACACAGAGTATGTAGTCAAGTGTGTATCCTACACAAAAGTCTTAAAAATTCAATTTAATTGATTATATGTGTTACTGAATGTTATATTGGGATGATGTTGCTCTTGTGATAGTAATTAAATTTCTGCCTTGACTTTGTAAAACCTTTGTAATTTGATTGAAAAGATGAAACTGTACTCAGCAGGATTATAATTTTATTTCACTACCTTTCAAAAATAGAGTCAGTTTTTGTTAGAAAGTGTATACAATATAGATTTTAATGTCTCAAGTGTCATCTTTAATTAGAAAAGTCTTGCTTAAATTTGGGTGTATATTTGTATAGTGATACTTACCATCAAATGTTTCAGTTCAGTTCAGTTCAGTTCAGTTCAGTTCAGTCGCTCAGTTGTGTCCGACTTTTTGTGACCACACGAATTGAGGCATGCCAGGTCTCCCTGTCCATCATCAACTCCCGGAGTTTACCCAAACTCATGTCCTTGAGTCAGTGATGCCATTCAGCCATCTCATCCTCTGTCATCCCCTTCTCCTCCTGTCCCCAATCCCTCCCAGCATCAGGATTTTTCCAGTGAGTCAACTCTTTGCATGAGGTGGCCAAAGTATTGGAGTTTCAGCTTTAGCATCAGTCCTTCCAGTGAACACCCAGGACTGATCTCCTTTAGAATGGACTGGTTGGATCTCCTTGCAGTCCAAGGGACTCCTTAGAATTACACATTCTTGCTGAAGCTGGTTATGAGTAAGCTGTACATTACAAGTTACCTAGAAATTTCTTGTTCCTTCCCTCTTAACTTCTGACTTCTACCTTTTAAGACTCTTATGTCTTGGAAAGAAATTCTATGAATTCCATTCCTTCAGAGCTGTAATATATACTATCAACTAGTTCAACATTAAGGACTTCCCAGATGGTGCTAGTGATAAAGAAATTGCCTATCAAATCAGGAGACATTAACACTCAGTTTCCATCCCTGGGTTGGGTTGGGAAGATCCCCTAGAGGAGGGCATGGCAACCCACTCTAGTACTCTTGCCTGGAGAATGTCATGGACTGAGGAGCATGGCAGGCAACAGTCCATGGAGTGTTAACTACTCACTCATGTCTGATTCTTTGCGATCCCATGGACTGTAGCCTGCTAGACTCCTCTTTCCGTGGAATTCTCCAGGCAAGAATACTGGAGTGGGTTGCCATTCCCTTCTTCAGGGGATCTTCCTGACCCAGAAATTGAACCCAAGTCTCCTGTGCTGCAGGCAGGTTCATTACCATCTGAGCCACTAAGGTCATTTCAAGACTAAAGCGATTTAGTGTGCATGGAATTCAACATTAAATAATAAAAATATCATTGTCATATTTAATTGCCTTTATTCACCTCAGCTTCTACTCAAGGCTCATTTTGAAAAAGTAGTCTTCAAAAAGCAGCTTCCATAATTTGATTTTCTCTTTTGAAAGAGCAATGCTAAATGACTAAACTTAAATAAAATAACATAAATTTTAACTGAAACATAAAGCAGTTTTTATTCCTTTTATTTGTGAACGTACTAATAAATGTAAAAATCTAAATGTTAAAATGCTTACGGTATATACTATACTAATCAACAGTGAATGCCTACTGAATTCTAAACATTATGCCATATTCAGAAGCCACACACATGATTATAAAGATAATCATATCAATAATTACAGATGACCACAAAATTTTTTTTATTTTTCCTATTGGGTATTCTGCGTGAGATAAATAACTGCTTTTACGAGTAGAATAAACTAGAAATGCTATTGTACCAATTTCTGAATACATACCCCCAAACTGACCCAGCCATTGTGCTATCTGCCATTTGCTGCACTTTGGTCACCCTGCATCTTCTTTCTCTTGAGACTTTGTCACCATGCTGTGAGGAAGTCCAAATGGTCTCATGGGGAAGCCCAAGTAAAAGCCAGTACCAACCTGTCAGCTGTGGGAGTCACCTCTAAAGTGGTTCACAAGGATCCCTAACTATTGGAATTCATGACCTGTGTAATCCCCTCCCACACTAAATAAAGCTAAATATGTGACCAATAGGATATTACAGAAACAGCAACACTTATTAGGCTAAGTATAAAAGCCATTACAACTTCTGTTTTCTCTTCCTTGGATTACTCAGAGGAAAGCCACCTGCCATTTCATAATGTCACTGAAGCAGTTCTATGGCGATGCCCACAGATGAGGAACTGGTCTTCTGCCAATCAGTTCAGTTCAGTTCAGTTGCTCAGTCGTGTCTGACTCTTTGTGACCCCATGAATCACAGCACACCAGGCCTCCCTGTCCATCACCAACTCTCGGAGTTCACTCAAATTCATGTCCATTGAGTCAGTGATGCCATCTGCCATCTCATCCTCTGTTGTCCCCTTCTCCTCCTGCCCCTAATCTCTCTCAGCATCAGAGTCTTTTCCAATGAGTCAACTCTTCACATGAAGGTGGCCAAAGTATTAGAGTTTCAGCTTTAGCATCAGTCGTTTCAATGAACACCCAAGACTGATCTCCTTCAGAATGGACTGGTTGGATCTCCTTGCAGTCCAAAGGACTCTCAAGAGTCTTCTCCAACACCACAGTTCAAAAGCATCAATTCTTCGGTGCTCAGCTTTCTTCACAGTCCAACTCTCATATTCATACATGACCACTAGAAAAACCATAGCCTTGACTAAACGGACTTTTGTTGGCAAGGTAATGTCTGTGCTTTCGAATATGCTATCTAGGCTGGTGATAACTTTCATCCAAGGAGAAAGCGTCTTTTAATTTCATGGCTGCAGTCACCATCTGCAGTGATTTTGGAGTCCCCCAAAATAAAGTCTGACACTGTTTCCACTGCTTCTCCATCTATTTCCCATGAAGTGATGGGACCAGATGCCATGATCTTCATTTTCTGAATGTTGAGCTTTAAGCCAAATTTTTCACTCTCTTCTTTCACTTTCATCAAGAGGCTTTTTAATTCCTCTTCATTTTCCGCCATAAGGATGGTGTCATCTGCATATCTGAGGTTATTGATATTTCTCCCAGGAATCTTGATTCCAGCTTGTGCTTCTTCCAGCCCAGCGTTTCTCATGATGTACTCTGCATATAAGTTAAATAAGCAGGGTGACAATATACAGCCTGGATGTACTCCCTTCCCTATTTTGAACCAGTCTGTTGTTGCAAGTCCAGTTCTAACTGTTGCTTCCTGATCTAAGTACAGATTTCTCAAGAAGCAGGTCAGGTGGTCTGGTATTCCCATCTCTTTCAGAATTGTCCACAGTTTATTGTGATCCACACAGTCAAAGGCCTTGGCATAGTCAATAAAGCAGAAATAGATGTTTTTCTGGAACTCTTGCTTTTTCAATGATCCAGCAGATGTTGGCAATTTGATCTCTGGTTCCTTTGCCTTTTCTAAAACCAACTTGAACATCTGGATGTTCACAGTTCACGTATTGCTGAAGCCTGACTTGGAGAATTTTAAGCATTATGTTACTAGCGTGTGAGATGAGTGCAATTGTGTGGTAGTTTGAGCATTCTTTGCCGTTGCCTTTCTTTGGGATTGGAATGAAAACTGACCTTTTCCAGTCCTGTGGGCACTGCTGAGTTTTCCAAATTTTGGCATATTGAGTGTAGCACTTTCACAGCATCATCTTTCAGGATTTGAAATAGCTCAACTGAAATGTCATCACTTCCACTAGCTTTGTTCGTAGTGATGCTCCCTAAGGCCCACTTGACTTCACATTCCAGAATGTCTGGCTCTAGGTGGTTATTTTGGTCATGAAGATCTTTTTGTACAGTTCTTCTGTGTATTCTTGCCATCTCTTCTTAATATCTTCTGCTTCTCTTAGGTCCATACCATTTCTGTCCTTTATTGAGCTCATCTTTGCATGAAATATTCCCTTGGTATCTCTAATTTTCTTGAAGAGATCTCTGGCCTTTCCCATTCTGTTGTTTTCCTCTATTTCTTTGCAATCATCGCTGAGGAATGCTTTCTCTTCTCTCCTTGCTATTCTTTGGAACTCTGCCAATAGCCAGTACTAAATTATCTACTTGTGTGAACCATCTTGGAAGCAGCCTCAGTCAAGCCCTCATATGACTTCAGGCCTAGTCAGTGTTTTGATCACAGTGTCATGATCCTGTGGTTCTACAGTGAGCAGAACCACTCAGCTAATTCTCAAACTCCTGATCCACAGAAATTATGTGAGGAAAAAAAGAAAAAACCAGAACAAAACAATTTCTTGTTGCCTTTCTAAGCTGATAAATTTGAGTTAAATTGCTACACAATACTAGATAACTAATATACCAACCATTCAATGAAGCTATCTTGAAACAGATTTTTAGGTAGTTCAGCTACCTCATTGCTATTGTGGGAACAAAGACAAACCATTCATGCTACGTCCTGTCTGAATGGTAGATTTGTGAACAAAATAAATGACTGTTGCTTCAAGCCACAAACTCTTGGAGTCATTTGTTGTGCAGCAATCAATAACTGGAACATATCATGATCAAATAATATATGTTTCTACTACCAGAGAGATTACCATACAGAGGCAGATAAATAAATTCACAAAAGTATTATAATGGAGTGATAAATCAGGCCATCAGTGTCTAGAGGAAGAATATCTAACCTACACATAAGGCTAGAAATTCTGAGAAGGCTTTCTAGAGTGAATAATATCTGATTCTTGCAAGATAAGATTTTGGTATGATACTTAGGAAAGTGTTGTGCCCATATGAATATTAATTACTTTATTCTTCACTGCCCTTGGAAATACAAATTTTTAGTCTTCTATAAATATTGATAATAATGATAACTATCTCAACTTCAGTACAGTTCTAAAATTGGTCATTATTATTGTTATACAAAAATTAAAGGCAATGTTTGATAGGAACAAGCACATTTAATATCTCTGATTAAATTAAGATTTGTATTCTAGCTCTAATTAACCATCATCATTTCTGTGGAGAGAATAGTCAATCCCACCACCATCAAAACAAAGACATTTTATGTTGATTACAGATCTGGTTTCAGAATGTTTGGTTCTGGAATATTTATTAAACCATTAAGGTTTCCTTATTATACTGTTAAGATTTTTGTCTCTCCATCTTACTCCCTTTGCTTCCTCTGGGCCATTCCAATAATCCTGGTTGCTAGTGATAAGTGTGTGGGAACAAACTAAGTATCAAGTTTCTATCATCTTTCTGCAGATTGAATCTTTCTTACATTGATCATCAAGAAAAAGAACTTATACCATTTTCAGATGAAGAGTTCTTCAAGATGGTGATATCAATAGTTGAATCAGTGATATGTGAGTATGCAACTACAAACACACTATGTACACTATTTCTTAGAAAACTCATAGGGAAAAACAGGCGTGCCATTCACAAAAGATTTTTTCAAGCACAGGTTCAAATTAAGCATTGGTGAAGCAGTTAAAAATCTTTCATTCAGGACCTTAGGTTTTATTGATGGCACAAATACCTGGACCTACTTATTCTAACATAGTGCTACCTAGGCAATGTGTGACTTGTTTTATTCTTAATTTACTTCATTTGCATGCAAAGTTATTCATCATAATGGCATTACTGTAGAGAAGAAGTCCTTATGGGAAAATCAGGAGGAGGAAATATTCACATGGCCTTAACCACTGTCTTAACTGTACTTGGAGAAACCTCAACTTTGTTGCTTATTTGCTTAATTTTTGTGATTTGAGAACACATAAACTTTGTGCAGTTTTCCCTTTCTTTTTTTTCTATTTCTTACAACAGTTTGGAGAAGTATGCCTTTGCTAAAAATTTTCAAAACTAAACCATTTCATTTCATCTGATTGCCTTTGATGATTTCCTTCCACCTATTAGCACAATCTCCTCCTCATTAATGCTATTTATGTTTGTTGAAATATCTTTTTGTCTGTTCTAATGAAGACAAACTAACATTGGTTTAAATAGCATAGAAATTTCATGAAAGAAGACGACCATAAACAGTTTAGATCTTAAATGGAGGGTCTATAATATCAGAGACCACTGTAATCATAGTGTGACTACTACGTCATAATCTAAGATGACTGTTATTATTATGTCTATATTCCAGACAATGGGAGAGATATAAAGGGAGTAGAGAGCATGCTTTTACCTCACACCCCCAAACTTGAAGTTGCACATGTCACTGTCATTCAAAACTAGAACCAGTCATATATCCCCCTTGGCTACAAGGGATATGGAGAGATACAGAAATTTATTGGACACATACTAAAACTTGGTGGTTCTATTACAAAATAGAAAGAAGGAAATAGCAATGGATGGTATCTAATTCTATGAAGAAGAATTACAGAAATATTGTATTATCTTTTTAACTGTAAATAGATCCTTCTCCTCTATTCTCCCCTTGAAAATGGCAATCATAGCATTGCAATTAAATTTATGGGAGCTTTTTCTCATAAGAGTTTAATTTCAAAGGCTGTAGCCTTCAGATAGGCTTTCCAGGTGGTACAGTGGTAAAGAATCCACCTGCGAATGCAGGAGACACAATAGATGTGGGTTCAGTTCCTGAGTGGAGAAGATCCCCTGGAGAAGGAATGGAAACTCAATCCAGTATTCTTACCTGGGAAATCCCATGGACAGAGGAGCCTGGCAAGCTATAGCCCATGGGGTCTCAAAAAGAGTCAGCCAAGACTTAGCAACTAAAGAACATCTCAAAGTAAAAGTCGTTCATTGGTGTCTGAGTTTTTGTAACCCCATAGACTACACAGTCCATGAAATTCTCCAGGCCAGAATACTGGAATGGATAGGCTTTCCCTTCTCCAGGTGATCTTCCCAATCTGGGGATAGAACCCAGGTCTCCCACATTGCAGGTGGATTCTTTACCAGCTGAACCACCAGAGAAGCCCACGAATACTGGAGTGGGTAGTCTATCCCTTCTCCAGTGGATCTTTCCAACCCAGGAATCAGCTGGGGTCTCTTGCATTGCAGGCAGATTCTTTACTAACTGCACTATTAGGAAAGCCCAAACAGCACCTAGGACAAGTTTCAATCAAGCTAAACAAGGTACATTTGAATGACATCACTCAACATCCTGTTAATAAATGTCCCTTGCATGTGCAAGTGTTCAGTCATGTCTGACTCTTTGGGACCCTATGGGCTGTAGCCACCAGGCTTCTCTGTTAGTGGAATTTTCTGGGCAAGAATACTGAAGTGGGTTGCCATTTCCTTCTCCAAGACATGTCCCTTGCCACCAAGAAAAGGAACTCTTAAAAGGTGTTAGGAGTGCTTCAGCTCTGAGCTTTAGTTAAGTGGCTGCTTATCCACACTGGGAATAGCCTTGTGCTTTCCACTTCTTTTTTTTTAAAGTTTTTATCCTGGTGTCCTAGAATTCAACATCTTTAGTTCTGGAGTCCTTTTTCAAACAGTAATGCTCCTTTGGGCTGCTGGATTCCTATAGAGATGGAAAATTTCTTTCAAGAGGCTTTTATTCTCCACTGTCCTAGCCAAGCTGCTGGTGTTGGTTACATAGGTTAACTTCAAATCATCAAAGTCTCACGGGCCTTGCAAACTCCCAAAATGCACCTACCATTACATGAAGATCAAACATTACCAGTTTTATCAGTTCTCAATCCCATTGCTTCCTATCTCTCCACATTAACTTTATGGTTCTACTGTATAGCACATGGAACTCTGCTCAATGTTATGCGGCAGCCTGGATGGAGGAGCGTTTTGGGGAGAATAAATACATGCATATATATATATATATATATATATGACTAAGTCCCTTTGCTGTTCATCTGAAACTATTGCTACATTGTTAATCAGCTATATCCGTGAACAAAATAAAAGTTTTTAAAAATATTATGATTCAGTAAGACTTTGGTAACCTCTCATGTTGGTCCATACTTTCTTCTCTTTTGATATAGTTGATTGTTACAAGAGATGTCAAACAATGTGTAAACTGAGGCTTGAAGAGGCTAAGTAACTAGCCTAGGCAATAGATTAAGTATTGGAATTCAGAGATAGTGTTCCCCATCTCCTCATGTTGGCTTTATGCATGGTTCCAGAATAGTTCTTAGATATATGTGGGGAAGAAAAGTAAGAATCGAAGTTTCAAAAGTACAAAGCGTAGTGAATTCATGTATATGAATGACACAACTCAACATCTCGTTAATAAACGTCCATTGTCACCAAGCAAACATACACTCACACACAAGTGACAACAAAATGCTCCTTAACTTTGATGGATAATGTTAAGTCATTTTAAGACTTACTAGGAGATTGTTTCTAGTTAGACAGACAGTAATGCATTGAATGGTCTATAACCAAAGGGCGGGGGGGAACAGAATGTAGAGACTAATCTTCACTCTTGTCATTTCTCAAGAAAATGGTGGATCATTTACTAAAAGAGTAGTTTGTCAACTTAATGAGAAAAATATAGATAACTGATTCATGGTTGATAATAGAATATTCCAATTGCTTATCAGTTTTGGAAGTAAAATTATAATTGTATCTTGATCAACACTTAACATCAAGTGAAATGAACAAACAATGAAATAATGCTTGATTTAAATGAAACAATGTTAATTTAAAATCCAATGAAATAAGTTGATTTAAAATCCATTATTTAACGATATCCTCCTTTCAGGTAAGACACAGATCTAAACAAATTAATTATCACTGGGTCAATGTGCTGCAGATTTTAAAATATTATTAGTATTACTATTGATAACTTTTACACTTATAATTTTGATACTTTGAGATAATAGTGCATACTTTGTGCTACTTTTAAGTAATAAAATTTGTGTTTTAAAGTAATTTTAAGTTCATAAGAAAATTGAGTGTTTCCATATACTCATCTCCATGTATGCGCAATTTACCACACTATTGACATCCTCATCACCATGGTATATCACTTCAATTCATGAAGCTACATGGACACACCACTATCAGCTAAATTCTATGGTTTATATTAGAGTTTTACCACTGTGTTATATATTTGATAGGTTTGCTGCTTCTGCTTAGTTGCTCAGTCATGTCTGACTCTTTGCGACCCTGTGGACTGTAGCCCACCAGGCACCTCTGTTCATGGGGATTCTCCAGGCAAGAATACTGGAATGGGTTGCCATGCCCTCCTCCAGGGGATCTTCCCAACCCAGGGATTGAACCCAGGTCTCTTGCATTGCAGGCAGATTCTTTAACATCTGAGCCACCAAGTAAACCCAAGAATACTGGAGTGGATAGCCTATCCCTTCTCCAGGGGATCTTCCCTACTCAGGAATCAAACCAGAGTCCCTGAAATGCAGGTATCACCTGAGTTACCAGGGAAGGGTAGGTTACCATTGATAGGTTTAGGCAAATGTAAAATGACATGTATCCATTGTATACAGAATAGTTTTACTACCCTAAGATAGTCAAAGTGTATGGACACGAAGATGTGCGTCTTGTTCTCCAGTAGAAAAAAACAGAGATCAATCACAGATCGCTTTCTACAAGCCCCAAAAAGTCACTAAGCTAGTTTTATCTATGTTTTATAGGTGTAAAAATAGGCTGGTGAGTTCTTTTGTGTTTAAATACCCTGAAGACAATATCTGATCAATGAGGGTCACTTTCCATGCTCTGGGAAAATATCAGGAAATCATAAGATGAATTTCCTGAGACTTATCAAGTCTTGTAGAAAAATTAGCCTTAGGCAGAGAACCTTATATGTTTTCAATAAATAATTATGAATTTGATTTAAGTGGATAGAAAAATCTAGAAATATTGTTTAGTCCACATTAGAATCACTTCTAAATTTTAAAACTGTAGGTACCCGGGTTCTGTCTCATTAAAATTTCTGATTATGCAGATCTGTCATAGAACTTAGATATATATGGACTTCAAGAAATCTGAGCATATATTATGGAAGCAGATAAACTAGGCCAACTTGACCAGATAGAATGCAGATGCTATTTAGTGGGGCAGCTTCCTGTCCTGCTCAAGGACTACGTCCTGTCTTGTTCAGTAATAACATGGACTATGTAAAGATAGAAACACAATTGATATGTCTCTGATAATGTGACACTACAGAATTAGTAAGGGCTTTGAAGTCAATTTGACTTGGATTTTAATCCTAGCTAGGTTATTTACTTAATTTCCTTCCTTATAAAAAGTAAATGTAAATACATACATGTCTTTATAATGATTAAATAGTCATGCAATAATATTGACCCAATACCTGGTAAGGACTTCCCTCATAGCTCAGTCAGTAAAGAATCTGCCTGAAATGCAGGAGACTCAAGTTTGCTTCCTAGGTGGGGAATATCCTTTGGAGAAGGAAATAGTAACCCATTCCAGTATTCTTGCCTGAAGAATCCCATGGACAAAGGAGCCTGTCGGGCTACAGTCCATGGGGTCTCAAGAGTTGGACACAACTGATACTCACTAATACCCAACAAAGAGTTAGTGTTGAATAAATATTTCTCTCATGCACTACCTGATCTTCGTACATTCACAATAGGACACATGTAACTGACCACAGCTAAGACCAGTGGCACCTGCCCAACACAAAAACATGCAAATTCAACTAGTTATATCTAGAGCAATGGACTTGCCCAGATTTATAAAGAGAAATTGGTTGCATTATTTTAGTAAAATGGGTGGTCATTCAATTTCTATGACTAGACTAGCCCTAAACAAAAGAGCAGGCTTTCATTTTAAAATTCTCTATTGTCAGTATCTGCTACTTTACTGCGTGAAAAATAAAAAAAAAATGCATGTGTTTGTGAATATAAAGGTGGATGATCTTATACAGAGAAATACCTTTACATTTTTCTCCTTAATCTAGATAGAACATGCTCTGATGCAGACATCATTTTCCTTTACCTATGTTCTTTTATTTTCTGAACTTCATTCTTTCCAGGATCAGGTTGTGGAGTTCTACTAAATTTACCCTCTGAGAAAATGATTTTAAACTTGTCAGTCCATCAGGCATGATGATTGGGAAGTCTTTGAAAGAAGATACCAAATGTACTTACCAGGAAGCTGAAACTATAAAGCAGTGTTTTCTACTTGTCAGTGTAAGAGAGCATGACAAATTCATTGTTGTCTGACTTCACAGCTGTCAGCTATTCTACATACAGTGGTCACAGAAGCACTATGGTTGTCACAAGCAGTAGGACTGGAAGTATCTTTACAAAAATACCAAACATCACTGCACTACCAGGGAAAGGGAAATTTCCATTATTCCTAGTAAAACAAGGGATATCAAAAGGTCTTTGATTTGTTCTTCATGGGGTTGGACAACTTTGGCAGTGAGCCTAATTGTGTTGTTTTAATAAGTATTCGAGGCAGGTAAGTTTGTTTCTTTTTCTTTTCATCCCACTTTCTAGCTAGTTTTTCTGTAAATGCATGCAGTTACTCATTTAAAAAGATCATATTGAAGAGCATTGATCAATTATCAAAGTAGTGGACCAAAAAAAAAAAATACAATTTTCAGAGAAACTACCACATGCTATGGGCATCCCTGGTGGCTCAGTGGTAAAGAATTCGCCTGCCAGTACAGGAGATGTGGTTTGATCCCTGGGTCAGGATGATCCTCGGATGAGGAAGATCCCCTGGGAAAGGAAATGGCGGCCCACTCCAGTATTCTTGCCTGGGAAATCCCATGGACAGTGGAGCCTGGTGGGCTATAGTCCGTGAAGTCACAAAAGTGTCATGCCCAACATGGCAATAAACACCAACAACCACATGCTATGCATTGTGTAAAATGGTGGGGATACATGTGAGAGTCGCTCAGTTGTGTTTGACTCTTTGCGACCCTCTGGATTATACAGTCCATGGAATTCTCCAGGCCAGAATACTGAAATGGGTAGCCTTTCCCTTCTCCAGGGGATCTTCCCAACCCAGGGATTGAACTCAGGTCTCCTGCATTGCAGGCAGATTCTTTACTAGCTGAGCCACAAGGGAAGCCTGGGGATACATGGGTGATGACATAAAATTCTCATTTTTAATATACAGTTGCCCATTCAACAATATAGATTTGAAAAACAGATTCACTGCATGTTGATTTATTTTTCAATACAGAGCTTGGAAATTTTCTTTGAGATTTGCAAAAATTTGAAAGACACTTGTAGATAAACTATATTGTGCAGAAATGTTGAAAAATATAATAAAAATTTAAGTATGCTATTAATGCATGAAATATATATAGATACTAGTCCAGTTTATTGTTTGCTACCATAAAATATTTACAAATCTATTGTAAAAGTCTAAATTTATCGAAACTCACCCACACAAACACAGACACTCACAGAGCATATGCAGGCCAGAGAAATGTAAACAAATGTAAAGATTCAGTATTAAATCATAACTGCATAAAGTTTCCTGCAATGTGTACTTTCAGTTTCAGTTCAGTTAAGTTCAGTTGCTCAGTCGTGTCCAACTCTTTGTGACCCTGTGAATCACAGCACACCAGGCCTCCCTGTCCATCACCAATACCTGGAGTTCACTCAGACTCATGTCCATTGAGCCAGTGATGCCATCCAGCCATCTCATCCTCTGTCGTCCCCTTCTCCTCCTGCCCCCAATCCTTCCCAGCATCAGAGTCTTTTCCAATGAGTCAACTCTTTGCATGAGGTGGCCAAAGTACTGGAGTTTCAGCTTTAGCATCATTCCTTCCAAAGAAACCCCTGGGCTGATCTCCTTCAGAACGGACTGGTTGGATCTCCTTGCAGTCCAAGGGACTCTCAAGAGTCTTCTCCAACCCCACAGTTCAAAAGCATCAATTCTTTGGCACTCAGCCCTCTTCACTTTATCATGGTAATAATCTCATTGCCACCTCCTGCTGCTATTTTGAGCTCAAGAGTTTTAAGTATCTGCTTAAAATGTCCTGGGACACTATCCATCTCTGAGTGAGCAGTTCCTCTCCCATAAATTGCATATTGAAGTAAAAGAGATCTCTTGTGGTTCTCCCCTGACTTGCATGGTACTTAGTCCAATACCATAAACCTTGAGTAACACCAGAGACCCATATGAAGTCCCACTAATGATGATGGATGTGCCCCAAAGAAAAGAAAAGAAATGACACTACAAGAAAAAGTTGAATTGCTTGATGTATACACTCATTTTAGGCAAAGGGAACTGCTGGCACAAAGTCACAGAGTTAAGAATGAATGTGGGGTTTGGGGGAGCTGGTGGTTCAGTGTGACTGGAATTTTGAATGGGGGCAGTAATAACAACAGATGATGCAGGTAAGTCAGAAAGGAACCAGATCAGGAACAATTTAAATACCACAAAGAAGGCTATATCTTACCCTCAGATTTACAAGATATCCGTATAAAGGCAATGAACATATTTGCAGAGAAGTTTTGTAGCTGCATGGAAAATAGAATGGGAATATTAAATTAAATCCGTTTGGTTAAGTGCTGTAATACTGTTACTCAGCTTTTACTCCCCAGAATGATTCCTACAAGTGTTGCAGGAAGAGGATGTTAAATTACACAGAACAGATCATCACTATTTCTATAACCAAGGACAAAAAATACAACTCTCAAAAGCAAGCAAGATTCATGTCTGTCTCCAGGGACACTTCTCACTAGATAAGGACAGCATGGTTACAGCACTCATAGGACAGAAAACCAGGCTGCCTGAGAGGACTTGTGGTGGAAAGGCATTTCAGCAATTAAAGAACAGAGTATGCCTTCAGCCGTTTGACCCAGGAATACAGTCCCAGGTGCTGCCGAGAAAAGCCTTCTGGCAGTCTATGGGTAAGGCCTCTGATTACTGCCTCTTACTTCAGAGATGTCCACCATTATCTGCAGCTCACATATCTGCTCCAATTCAGACAAAATCAAGAAGTAAACTAGTCCACTAAATTACAGAAAATTTCTCTTAATATGTTCAAGGCTTTGGGTTTTAGAGGTCTCTGAAAATGAAAATATGTGGCTTGAAGACGCTTAGAAACTACCAGTATGATTCTTACATTTTAAATAAGTTATTAAGTTTTAATGTCAATAATTATCTTAATACTTAGAGATTTGTGTTTTAGAAAAGGAAATGGACTTATTCCATAGTGTTTTAAAAGACAGACCTAGAATTTGTGGGGGAGAAATGATAGGGAAACAGATTTTATTTCAAAATAATAAAAACATTAAAAAAATTTCAGAGCTTCCTCATTTTAAAAAGCACTAAGTTTTCTGTGGCTGGAGGTGTTTAGGTGTTCTGTCAGTCTAAGCACTGGCTTTAGTCTGCAAAGTTTTTTTTTTTTAATTTTGAATAATTTTTGTTTTATTGAGGCAAAGTGAACATATCCATGTAACTAATACTCAGTCAGGAATAAAATATTGTCTGATAAAGATAAAAAGAAAAAAATTGTAATGACTTTCTTACACAATTAAATGTATCCAGTGAAAAGTATATCTTATCCTGAGGTTATTTCTTTTCTTTTCTTTTTTTTTTTTTTTGGATGTTTCTACTGGGGAATGATACTTGTAGATCTTAGACTTTCTTAGTTGATGTTTTATTGTCTTTAACTAGACAAGATAAAGTTATTAAGGCAACATTGGCTTCCCTGGATACCTCTTGAAATGCATGTCTTTCATCAGCTATGAAACCTACAGTATAGCTAACTTCCTATAAGAGATGATGGAAAGGATAGATGAAGAATAGGACATCTTAAAAAGTATGCCTTTTTTCAACCTGGAAATCAAACCAATTAAATAAAATTTTATTTCAGGAGCTAAAGAATGCTTTCTTTTTCTGTACTTCTTTGGCTCATTTGAAAAAAAATGTTTTTTCTATCTGTTTGTTTCTCTGAAAGTGAGTAATTCTAAAGTATACATTTGTTTTTTAATTTAATTTTTATTTAACGAATGTGTTTTCTTATCTTCACAAATTTTAGCATATTTCGCAGTAACTCAAGGGATGCTAGACTCTTTAATGTTAAGTAACTTATGATATCACATTTTTTAAAAAGCAACAATCATCAATGCTTCTAAATTTAATTAAGCAAGCATAGTGATTTTTATGATCAAAACATCTATTTTATGCTTTTAAATTACTTTAAAGTTGGAAAATATTTTAAACAGTATTGTATACAGTAATGAAAAAATTTTTCCTGAAAATATTATTAATAACATTAAACTGATTTTCCATGATTCCATCTTGTCCAGAAATTTTGCAATACAAGAAAGGATCATTGCAAATTGGTTGCTACTCCCAGAAAAACAACTCAAAATCACATTACTGATGACATGTTGGCTACATTATCTTTGCTTTCAAAAAGATAGGAGTTAAGAGAATGATGGTTGAGCAGAACTGTTTTTCCAATCAAGACTCAGGCTGACATGCTTTATCTAGCACCCTTGAATAATGTCCTCATTTTTTAAAACTCTGTTATTATGTGTCTGCTAACATCCAGGAATACAGTTATGTACCCTTTGCCAGTTTGCTACAGATAAAAAGAAAAATTTACCAATATAAGTTTAGATAACAGATTTATAACTTATGAATCTATTATTTCACATGATGGCAAAATAGATCAGAATGAGACATCCAAGAAAGGAGGATATTGTACATATGGTAAGTGATTTAAACAGATAAGCCACAATTTTGTACCATGTGCAACTACAGCCTTTGCAGTGTTATTTGAAGAGTGACTAAAATACCTGAAAAAACGAAAGAAATAGTGACATATAACTTACTATATTATGGTTTCAGTGTGTCTGCCCTCTGATGCCCTCTTGCAACACCTACCATCTTACTTGGGCTTCTCTTACCTTGGTCATGGGGTATCTCTTCATATCTGCTCCAGCAAAGTGCAGCTGCTGCCCCTTACCTTGGACTAGGATTAGCTCCTCTCAGCTGCTTCTCCATGACCAACATCTGCTGGATCATGGAAAAAGCAAGAGAGTTCCAGAAAAACATCTATTTCTGCTTTATTGACTATGCCAAAGCCTTTGACTGTGTGGATCACAATAAAATGTGGAAAATTCTTCAAGAGATGGGAATACCAGACCACCTGACCTGCCTCTTGAGAAACCTATATGTAGGTCAGGAATCAGCAGTTAAAATTGAACATAGGAGAACAGACTGGTTCCAAATAGGAAAAGGACTACATCAAGGCTGTATATTGTCACCCTGCTTATTTAATTTCTATGTAGAGTACATCATGAGAAACACTGGGCTGGAAGGAGCACAAGTTAGAATCAAAATTGCTGGGAGAAACATCAATAACCACAGATATGCAGATGACACCACACTTATGGCAGGAAGTGAAGAGGAACTCTTGATGAAAGTGAAAGAAGAGAGTGAAAAAGTTGGCTTAAAGCCCAACATTCAGGAAAAAAAGATCATGGCATCTGGTCCCATCATTTCATGGGAAATAGGTGGGGAAACAGTGGAAACAGTGTCAGACTTTATTTTGGGAGGCTCCAAAATCACTGCAGATGGTGATTGCAGCCATGAAATCAAAAGATGCTTACTCCTTGGAAGGAAAGGTATGACCAACCTAGACAGCATATTGAAAAGCAGATACATTACTTTGCCAACAAAGGTCTGTCTAATCAAGGCTATGGTTTTTCCAGTGGTCATGTATGGATGTGAGAGTTGGATGGTGAAGAAAGCTGAGCGCCAAAGAATTGATGCTTTTGAACTGTGGTGTTGGAGAAGACTCTTGAGAGTCCCTTGGACTGCAAGGAGATCCAATCAGTCCATCCTAAAGGAGATCAGTCCTTGGTGTCCATTGGAAGGACTGATGCTAAAGCTGAAACTCCAGTACTTTGGCCACCTCATGCGAAGAGCTGACTCACTGGAAAAGACTCTGATGTTGGGAGGCATTGGAGGCAGGAGGAGAAGGGGACGACAGAGGATGAGATGGCTGAATGGCATCACTGACTCGATGAACGTGAGTCTGAGTGAACTCCGGGAGTTGATGATGGACAGGAGGCCTGGCGTGCTGTGATTCATGGGGTCGCAAAGAGTCAGACACGACTGAGTGACTGAACTGAACTGAACTTAATTCTTACTGAGCACAGCTTATGTCTTGGATATTATGTAAAATTCTGAAATGAATACAAGAAAACGTATACCACAAACAATTGGAGAAATGGACTAATTTATTTTTATAAATATGAGCACTTGTGCTTTCCTTGTGGCTCAGCTGGTAAAGAATCCGCCTGCAATGCAGGAGACCTGGGTTCAATCTCTGGGTTGGGAAGATCCCCTGAAGAAGGAAAAGGCTACCCACTCCAATAGTCTGGCCTGGAGAATTCCATGGACTACAGTCCATAGGGTCACAAAAAGTAGGACACGACTGAGTGACTTTCACTCATATGAGCACTTACCTAGTAGCTCAACTGACATGCAGTCTTTGAAATTGCTGCTTTCCAAATATAAGACAATTTTAATTTTTCAGGTGATCAAACAGAATACAAATTGAAATAAGATGTATCATTTAAAATTATTAAATCATCCAAAATTAAATATTTTAAAATTCTTCAATTTTGGAAAGCTTGTGATAAAACTACAGCAATTATACATTATAAGTGGTGTTGTAAATTGGCACAAATATGTTTTAAAAATTATCAAGAAATGTCTTTAATGAGAGGTACATTGCAACATCATTTGAAACATTAATGGACTATTTGTTCCTGAGAATTCAATTTGAAAATATAACTTCTGGGAAAAAAGAACTATACTGAAATTAGTTGCCCACTGCAGGAGAGTTTTAAATGAGATCATTGCTAATGTTGTGAAATGAAGTTACAGAACACTAGTTCAGTGAAATACAATGTGATCATAAACATTTGTTGTAAAAATAATTTAGAAAAGTTATAGAATAATTTTTATAAGTCAGGAGGAAAAAACCCTCCATAACAATTGTGATGAAGCTATTAGAGTTTCTAAGGTAGTCAGAAGTTGAGAGACTACATGAAAGAGACAAAAGAAATTAATCATAGTCGGCCCAAATTTTCTGCATGCTGTTTATTCTCTAAAGGCATTTGCCCATTTTCAATAAAACACAGGAGCCTTAAAGGCCTAGAAGCATGCCAGAGTAGATGCTGCCAAAGAACTGGTGAGTTTCAAGGCAATCTCTTTAGACCTGGAAGATGAAATTTGAGTGTGAGACTGCCAAAGCACCTAGATGTGAAAATTCAAGACCTCAGTGAGTGAACAAGTGTAAATAAGTCACCCTGATGCATGTGTAACCCTCAAACATTTTCTATTTCAGTTGCATATGGCAAAAACTTAGAAATAAAGCAGAAAGTTACTGTGAAGTAGAGTAGAACTTTTGGCAGTTTTCTGATGCTGATAAAAACGGAGTTTAGAAGTTAACAAGAATAAGAGCTTTAAAATATAATACATGCTGTCAACAGGTACTCCAGGATCATGGGCAAAAAGAGAAAGTTGGAGCCTAATACAAACTGAAAACCAACCTGAAATCTGTTCTGTCCATAAGTAGACGGAGATGACTTTTGTTGCCTATCAGAGTATAGTGAATACTGGCTATCTCTAAAGGGAGGTAACATTATGTCAGCCCACAAACTCTCAGATATAACACCTGGCATTAAACAATGTATTTTTGACATACCAAGAAACAAGATCCAAAGAAAAGAATAAGCAATCCATGCAAGTGCAAATTTTTCAAGGAACTATAAGAAAATCCAGAGTTGTAAACATAATGTTCACAGTGTCCACAATGTTATCAAAATAAAAAGCCCAAGAAACATGATCTATTCTTCAGAGAAAAGACAAAATGAAAGCTATTCCCAAGAAGATCTATATTTGAAATTTACTCTCTAATGAGTTCATACTAAATGTAGAACTGTGCTCAGTGATGAAAAGAAAAATCACCAACTTCTCAATGAAAACAATGGAGTCAAGAAGACATGTAAATAATTTTAAAGTGTTAAAAATTTCAACCCAGAATTCTACATACAATGAAAATATTCTGTGATATAGGAGGCAAAATGAAGATAATTTTGAAATAATGATAGCTAAGAAAATTTATTGCTGGCAGACTTGTGATTCAAAGATTGTTCAAAAAAAAAGAAGTCCTTCAGATTGAAGAGAAATGATACTAGGTAGGAATTTACCTAATTAGAAGAAAATGAGTACCATCAAAATTTGTTAAATATCTGGATAATTGTAAATATCTTCTTCTAATTACTTTAAAAATACATGTACTATTTAAATCAAAATTACTTTTTCTTGTGAAGTTTTTATATTTGTTAGGTATGTTACATAACTATAACTTAAGTTACTGGTGATAAATGGACCATCTTGGTGGGAAGGTTTCTAATTTTATTATTCTTAAATAGTACAATATTAACTCTCGCTGTACCATTAAACATTATGATGTATATTGAAATATCTTGAGCAACAAGCAAAAAAAAAAAATGACCAAAAAGTATAACTAAAATACCAATGGAGTAATTAAAATGTAATCTTAAAATTTCACATAATTAAAAAGAAGTCAAGAAAGAAGTAGTAGATACCAAAAACACAGACTGAGGGGTAGTGTCAAAAATCAAATGAATAAAAGCCGCAGGTCTAATTTCAACCTAAAATTGTCAACCATATTAATAACTGTATTGAAGTTTCATGTATCAAGACTCTAATTAGAGGTCAGAAATTGTCAGATTTTAAAAAGAAAACCCAAAATATTTGTTGTCACAGGGATATAGTTTAAATAAACAGACAGGAGTTGCGTCATAGAGGATCCTGCTGTGATGTATGTCAGAGAGTGTTTTGCCTATGTTCTCCTCTAGGAGTTTTATAGTTTCTGGTCTTATATTTATATTTTTAATCCATTCTGAGTTTATTTTTGTGTATGGTGTTAGAAAGTGTTCTAGTTTCATTCTTTTACAAGTGGTTGACCATTTTCCCCAGGACCACTTGTTAAAGAGATTGTCTTTAATCCATTGTATATTCTTGCCTCCTTTGTCAAAGATAAAGTGTCCATAGGTGCATGGATTTATCTCTGGGTTTTCTATTTTCTTCCATTGATCTATATTTCTGTCTTTGTACCAGTACCATACTGTCTTGATGATTGTGGCTTTGTAGTAGAGCCTGAAGTCAAGCAGGTTGATTCCTCCAGTTCCATTCTTCTTTCTCAAGATTGCCTTGGCTACTTAAGGTTTTTGTATTTCCATACAAATTGTGAAATTATTTGTTCTAGCTCTGTGCAAAATAGCGTTGGTAGCTTGATAGGGATTGCATTGAATCTATAGATTGCTTTGGGTAGTATACTCATTTTCACTATATTGATTCTTCTGATCCATGAACATGGTATATTTCTCCATCTATTAGTGTCCTCTTTGATTTTTTCACCAATCTTTTATAGTTTTCTATATATAGGTCTTTAGTTTCTTTAGGTAAATTTGATGAAAGTGAAAGAAGAAAGTGAAAAAGCTGACTTAAAGCTCAACATTCAGAAACGAAGATCATGGCATCCAGTCCTATCACTTCATGGGAAATGGATGGGGAAACAGCGGAAACAGTGTCAGACTTTATTTTTGGGGGCTCCAAAATCACTGCAGATGGTGATTGCAGCCATGAAATTAAAAGATGCTTACTCCTTGGAAGAAAAGTTATGACAAACTTAGGTAGCATATTCAAAAGCAGAGACTGCTTCGACTAAGGTCCGTCTAGTCAAGTCTATGGTTTTTCCTGTGGTCATGTATGGATGTGAGAGTTGGACTGTGAAGAAGGCTGAGCTGAAGAATTGATGCTTTTGAACTGTGGTGTTGGAGAAGACTCTTGAGAGTCCCTTGGCCTGCAAGGAGATCCAACCAGTCCATTCTGAAGAAGATCAGCCCTGGGATTTCTTTGGAAGGAATGATGCTAAAGCTGAAACTCCAGTACTTTGGCCACCTGATGAGAAGAGTTGACTCATTGGAAAAGACTCTGATGCTGGAAAGGATTGGGGGCAGGAGGAGAAGGAATGACAGAGGATGAGATGGCTGGATGGCATCACTGGCTTGATGAACGTGAGTCTGAGTGAACTCCGGAGATGGTGATGAACAGGGAAGCCTGGCGTGCTGTGATTCATGGGGTTGCAAAGAATCGGACATGACTGAGCAACTGAACTGAAATGAACTGATTCCTATGTATTTTATTCTTTTTCATGCAATCGTGAATGGAATTGTTTCCCTAATTTCATTGTCTACTTTCTCATTATTAGTGTATAGGAATGCAAGGGATTTCTCTGTGTTGATTTTATATCCTGCAACTTGACTATATTCATTGATTAGCTCTAGTAATTTTCTGGTGGAGTCTTTAGGGTTTTCTATGTAGAGGATCATGTCATCTGCAAACAGTGAGTTTTACTTCTTTCCAGTTTGGATTCCTTTTATTTCTTTTTCTGCTCTGATTGCTGTGGCCAAAACTTCCAAAACTATGTTGAATAGTAGTGGTAAAAGTGGGCACCCTTGTCTTGTTCCTGATTTTAGGGGAAATGCTTTCAATTTTTCACCATTTCGGATAATGTTTGCTGTGGGTTTGTCACATATAGCTTTTATTATGTTGAGGTATGTTCCTTCTATTCCTGCTTTACTAAAAGCAAAAATAAACAAATGGGATCTAATTAAAATTAAAAGCTTCTGCACAACAAAGGAAACTATAAGCAAGGTGAAAAGACAGCTTTCAGAATGGGAGAAAATAATAGCAAATGAAGCAACTGACAAACAACTAATCTCAAAAATATACAAGTAACTCCTGCAGCTCAATTCCAGAAACACAACCAACCCAATCAAAAAATGGGCCAAAGAAGTGAACAGACGTTTCTCCAAAGAAGACATACAGATGGCTAACAAACACATGAAAAGATGCTAACATCACTCATTATCAGAGAAATGCAAATCAAAACCACAATGAGGTACCATTTCATGCCAGTTAGAATGGCAGCTATCCAAAAGTCTACAAGCAATAAATGCTGGAGAGGGTGTGGAGAAATGGGAACCCTCTTACAATTCTGGTGGGAATGCAAACTAGTAGAGCCACTATGGAGAACAATGTGGAGATTCCTTAAAAAACTGGAAATAGAACTGCCTTATGAGCCAGCAATCCCACTGCTGGGCATACACACCGAGGAAACCAGAATTGAAAGAGACACGTGTACCCCAATGTTCATCACAGCACTGTTTATAATAACCAGGACATGGAAGCAACCTAGATGTCCATCAGCAGATGAATGAATAAAAAAGCAGTGGTACATATACACAATGGAGTATTACTCAGCCATTAAAAAGAATACATTTGAATCAGTTCTAATGAGGTGGATGAAACTGGAGCCTATTACACAGAGTGAAGTAAGCCAGAAAGAAAAACACCAATACAGTATACTAATGCATATATATGGAATTTAAAAAGATGGTAATGATAACCCTGAATGCGAGACAGCAAAGAGACTCAGATGTATACAACAGTCTTTTGGACTCTGTGGGAGAGGGAGAGGGAAAGGGAGAGGGTGGGATGATTTGGAAGAATGGCATTCAAATATGTATGATATCATATATGAAACAAATCACCAGTCCAGGTCCAATGCATGATACTGGATGCCTGGGGCTGGTGCACTGGGGTGACCCAGAGGGATTTTACGGGGAGGGAGGAGGGAGGGTGGTTCAGGATGGGGAACACGTGTATACCTGTGGCAGATTCATGCTGATGGATGGCAAAACCAATAAAATATTGTAAATTAATTAACCTCCAATTAAAATAAATAAATTTATATTAAAATAAATAAGTAGACAGAAGTTGAATGTGAATAGGAAAAAAATACACGATGCAAACAACAAGCATAAGAAATTGAGGATCATTTTATTAATATCAGATGAAATGGACTTCAGAATAAAGAAAAAAGGATACCAAGTCACAGAAGAATACTTCACAATGATAAAAGAGTCAAAACATAAGAAAGAACTAAAAGTCAGATATGTGTATGTACCTAATGTTAGAATCTCAAAATACTCAATCCAAAGTTAATAAACTTAGAGAGGAAGATAATTCCACATAGTGAAAGACTTTTTCTTTTCTCTTTTGGCAATTAATAGAACTAGAAACAAAATTCAGTAAAGGAATAGGTGATCTGAATGGCTCTATCAGCCTATTTGACCTAATTAATATTTACACAATGAGATATACAGCAATCTTAGAATAAACAGTTTTTCAAGTACACATTGTATGTCCATCAATACACACTATATGTTAAACTATAAAGCAAATCTAAATACATTTTTCTGTATTCAAATAATACAGAGTAAATTATCTGACCACAATGGAAACTAGGAGCTATAAGATAATAGTATGATATCAGGGAAAACATAAAACACTTGGAAATTAAATTGATAACTACTAAATAATTCATAGATCAGAAAAGAAACTACAAGTGAAATTATTAAATATTTCCAACTAAATGATAAGGAAAATTGAGCTCACTAAAATGTATGTGATGAAAATAAACTAGTACTTAGACAGAAATATGTAGCTTTAAATAGATACATTTGGAAAGAAAGAGATTTAAAATTAATGACTTAGGTTTCCATCTCAAGAAGTTAAAAATCAGAAAACCTTAAAGCCAGATAAGTAACAAGAATGAAATAAGGTGGATAATAATCAATGAAGGAGAAACAAACAATATAAAAATTAAAAACAAACTAGGCTTAGCAATACTGATGAAATATAAAACAGAGAAAATGGACTCCCAATATCAAGAATCAAAAAGATTGTCATTTTGAATTCCACGGATATTAAAAGGACAATAAGTAATTTTATGACCAATTTTATGCAAGAAATTTGTCCTTAGATTAAAAATGAATACTTAAAAATATATATAATCCAAATTGATCAAGATGAAACAGAAAAATATGTTTAGCCCTACACATTTTAAAGATGATGAATTTGTTTTCCAAAATCTGTAGGCACTCCAGACTCACATGATCTTTTTCAAAAAATTCTCTCAAATGTTTAAAGAAAACATATCACCATTCTTAAATTAGACAAAAAACAGAAGGCAACATTTACCAAGTTATTGTTACAAAGCCTGATATTACAATGCTATAATTCTAATTTTAAAATCTTACAAATAGAGTACAAAAAAATTGCATTCCCCCAAATCCTTTAAAATATTAGAAAAGATATTACCAAAATAATAGCAAATCAAACATAGCATATCAGGAGGATACTACATCAAAATTAAGTAATGTTAATATGGAAAAATTAATTTTATTTTTATATGCCAGTAGCAAAACATTAGAAAATGAAATTTAAAAACAATTCACTTCATCATAGCAGCAAAAGCTTCTAAGTAGTAAATTAAACAAAAGATAAGTAAGACTTCTATCCTGAAAACTGAAAAACTGAGAAAATTTTAAGAAGTTCTAAATAGACAATTCATGTACTTCACTGATTAGAAAAATTTTAATTTTATGGACAAATGCAAAAATTGACTCTAAAGTTATTGAAAAAATACAAAATTTAAGTAGAAGACTTACAGTATTTGACTTCAAGATTTACTGCCAATCAAAATAGTGTGGTACTGTATAAGGGTTGATAGAATAAGGAGTTCCCAAATAAATCCTCATTTTCGACAAAGATGACAAATCCAATGGAGAAAGGAAAACTTTTCAACTAAAAATTAGTTGTATTCAGTTCAGTTCAGTTCAGTTGCTCAGTCGTGTCCCACTCTTTGTGACCCCATGGATCGCAGCACTCCAGGCCTCCCTGTCCATCACCAACTCCCGGAGTTCACTCAGACTCTTGTTCATTGAGTCAGTGATGCCATCCAGCCATCTCATCCTCGGTGTCCCCTTCTCCTCCTGCCCCCAATCCCTCCCAGCATCAGAGTCTTTTCCAATGAGTCAGCTCTTCGCATGAGGTGGCCAGAGTACTGGAGTTTCAGCTTTAGCATCAGTCCTTCCAAAGGAATCCCAGGGCTGATCTCCTTCAGAATGGACTGGTTGGATCTCCTTGCAGTCCAAGGGACTCTCAAGAGTCTTCTCCCACACCACAGTTCAAAAGCATCAATTCTTCGGCGCTCAGCCTTCTTCACCATCCAACTCTCACATCCATACATGACCACAGGAAAAACCACAGCCTTGACTAGACTAACCTTAGTCGGCAAAGTAATGTCTCTGCTTTTGAATATGCTATCTAGATTGGTCATAAATTTTCTTCCAAGGAGTAAGCATCTTTTAATTTCATGGCTGCAATCACCATCTGCAGTGATTTTGGAGCCCCCAAAATAAATTCTGACACTGTTTCCACTGTTTCCCCATCTATTTCCCATGAAGTTGTATCGTCGTCGCTCGTGAAGTCACTCAGTCATGTCCAACTCTGTGCGACCCCATGGACTGTAGCCTACCAGGCTCCTCTGTCCATGGGATTCTCCAGGCAATAGTCCTGGAGTGGATTGCCATTTCCTTCTCCAGGGGATCTTCCCGACCCAGGGATGGATCCCAGGTCTCCCACATTGTAGACAGATGCTTTACTGTCTGAGCCACCAGGGAAGTCAAAATTCCTTTTTTTGAAAAGTGTAAAGACCCATTTCCCCCTTTTCTTAATTGCCAAAGCCCAGTGATTATCCAGCGAGCTAGCCAGTGAAGTCGCTCAGTCGTGTCCGACTCTTTGCGACCCCATGGACTGTAGCTTACCAGGCTCTTCTGTTCATGGGATTTTCCAGGCAATAGTACTGGAGTGGATTGCCATTTCCTTCTCCAGCGGATCTTCCTGACCCAGGGATCGATCCCTGGTCTCCCGCAGTGTAGACAGACGCTTTACCGCCTGAGCCACCATACATATATATATAAATATGTGTTGTGTTTCTGTGTGATAGGTTCTAGATATTGATATAGTTCCTTCTTGTTTAGTCATTAAGTCATGTCCAAATCTTTTGCAATGATGCTTCCAGGCTCCTCTGTCCATGAGATTTTCAAGGCAAAAATACTGGCATGGATTACCATTTCCTTCTTCAGGTGATCTTCCTAACCAGCAATCAAACCCACATCTTCTACATTGGTAGGCAGATTCTTTACCATTGAGCCATCAAAGAAATCCATAGGTCCCTGTGCTATACAAGAAATTATCATCTATTTTCTTATATATTCTATGTATGTGTGATATGCTGTGATTAGTGGCTCAGTCATATTCGACTCTTTGCATAGTTTATATACATTAACCCTCTACTCCTGATTTATCTCCCCCTTACTCTTTGGTAGCCATAAGTTTGTTTTCTATGTCTGTGACTCTGGTCCTGTTTTTTTAATATAGATTATTTGTACTGTTTTTAGATTCCACAAATAAGTGATAGCTTGTCATATTTGTCTTTCTCTGTCTTATCTCACTTAGTATGTTATTCTCCAGGTCCTCCCATGTTGCTGCAAATGACAATATCTCATTTATTTTTAGGGCTGAATAAAATCTCATCATGTGAGGGATATTATATATATATATTATATATATATATATTGCCATGTATATATATATATGTATATGCCACATCTTATATATCAATTATCCATTGATGGGCACTTGGGTTGTTTTCATGTCTTGGATATTCTAAATAAGGCTGTTATGAACTTTGTGGTGCATGGATCTTTTCAAATTAGAGTTTTCATCTTTTCTGGATATATGCCTAGGAGTGGGATTGCTAGATTTTATGGTAGCTCTATCTACAGTTTTTAAGGAACCTCCAGAATGTTTTCCACAGTGGCTATAGTAATTTACATTCTCACCAACAGTGTAAGAAAATATATAACTTTACTTTTCTTAATCTCGGATTCTTCTTCTGAAAAATGATATTTATAAGGATTAATTCACTATAAAATATAAATTATAATTTATATACAAATATTAATTAATTACCAATACAAAGGAATTTTATGGAGCTTACATTAGCTAATGAATGCCATTATATACTGTATTGTTTATGGTAGAGTCTACCATTGCTTTGATTATATTAAAAATCAGATTTAAATTAGAAAGGTTAGAGCCACAGCTTAAAAAATCTATTATGCCACAAAAGGACTTTATATTTCATACAGGGTAAACAATAGGAAGTTGTTGAAAATTTTATCCAGAAGAATACCATGCTATACTTTGCATTTTTCAACAGTTGATTCTGCTTACAGTATAGAGGCAAATTTGAGGGTACAGTAAGGAAAACTGTTATAAAAATATTTCAGTGGTTCATGACAGAAATAATAAAGATTTGAACCAAGTTAATGACAGAAAGAGAAAAAGATAAGTATGAGCTGGAAATAATAGAAGAGCATGGTTACTAATATAATGTTGCAAAATGGAAGAGAAAGAATCAAGAATGACAGAAGGGTCCAGGTAAGAAGTTAAGTGGTAGGTCAGTCAGTCAGTTCAGAGCTCAGTCGTGTCCAACTCTGCAACCCCATGAATCACAGCACACCAGGCCTCCCTGTCCATTACCAACTCGTGGAGTTCACTCAGACTCACATCCATTGAGTGAGTGATGCCATCCTGCCTTCTCATCCTCTGTCATCCCTTTCTCTTCCTGCCCCCAGTCCCTCTCAGCATCAGGGTCTTTTCCAATGAGTCAACCCTTCACAGGAGGTGGCCAAAGTATTGGAGTTTCAGCTTTAGCATCAGTCCTTCCAATGTACACCCGGGACTTATCTCCTTTAGGATGGACTAGTTGGATCTCCTTGCAAACAAAGGGACTCTCAAGAGTCTTCTCCAACACCACAGTTCAAATGTATCAATTCTTTGGCACTCAGCTCTCTTCACAGTCCAACTCTCACATCCATACATGACAGTGGAAAAACCGTAGCCTTGACTAGATGGACCTTAGTCGGCAAAGTAATGTCTCTGCTTTTGAATATGCTATCTAGGTTGGTCATAACTTTCCTTTTAAGGAGTAAGAGTCTTTTAATTTCATGGCTGCAATCACCATCTGCAGTGATTTTGGAGCCCCCCAAACAAACTTTGACACTGTTTCCATGGTTTCCCCATCTATTTGCCATGAAGTAATGGGACCGGATGCCATGATCTTCATTTTCTGAATGTTGAGCTTTAAGCCAACTTTTTCACCCTTCTCTTTCACCTTCATCAAGAGGCCCTTTAGCTCCACTTCACTTTCTGCCATAAGGGTGGTGTCATCTGCATATTTGAGTTTATTGATATTTCTCCCGGCAATCTTGATTCCAGCTTGTGCTTCTTCCAGCCCAGAGTTTCTCATGATGTACTCTGCATATAAGTTAAATAAGCAGGGTGACAATATACAGCCTTGACGGATTCCTTTTCCTATTTGGAACTAGTCTGTTGCTCCATGTCCAGTTCTAACTGTTGCTTCTTGACCTGCATATAGGTTTCTTAAGAGGCAGGTCAGGTGGTCTGCATTCCCATCTCTCTCAGAATTTTCCACAGTTGAGGGTAGGATTAGATTAATAAGATTAGTTTTGAAGAAGCAGAGTTTGAATTGGCTATAGGACATAAATGCTTACAGGTCTACCACACAGTTGGTTATGTTGGCTTCTACTTGGAGTTTAAGACACTTGCGGGTTTCCTACATATAATAATTAGTTGAAGTTATAAGATGATATGTAACTGCTAATAGATATTAGAGTGATGAGGCAAGAGCTCATTATGGATTAAACTTTGGAAAATATAAAAATATAAAACATACATATAGAGACCAAAAAGACACATCTATATAGTACAAGGGACATCAGGAGATACTCATGCTAAGATGAAAGTGTATCAAGAAACAGGAACCAGTCAATCTGACCAAAAGTTGCAAGAAGTAAACCAAGATTAGGAGAGAAGAAATACTACATATGACCATAATTGGTTCTTTTGTGATATTTACAGAGGAGTTTAATTGCAGTGGTGAAGACTGTAATCATTCTGTAAAAGGTTGAAGTATGAATGAAACATTCTATTAGATTGTTTTTTTCCAAAAGTGAGCACAGCAATATTACTGATATCAAGTTTTCTTCCGGAATTTTGCTACACCCTAGCAAGGGTGGAGTCAATTTCTCATTTCTTTGAACTGAGATAGGACTTTAAGACTGTCTCAAAAAGCAGAAATAGCAATATGACTTCCAAGCTTAGATCATAAAAGAAATAAAGGTTATGCATCTCTTTTTCTTGCCTCTTTGTCTTTCTCTCTACCTTTCTCATTGCTAGTTCTTGAAACTTAACAACTCCGATGTGAGGAAGCCTAGGAGAGACTACATATAGGTCTTCTGGTCAAATAACCCAGTTAACTCCTCAGTGCTAACATGAGCACTCACTTCTAGAGGGAACAAAACTTTGAATGAGTTTTGTCCCCAGCTTTGAGCTTCCCCAGCTGAGACATTTGAATCAGAGTGAGATATACCCATTAAGACATTCTTCAAATGGTGGATTGAATATGCTAGATATTTTAGATGAATAAGTTTTGGAAAATATTTTACACAGCCACAATAAATAATAGGGATACAAAAGAAAAGAAATAATAAATTTAAATTGTTCTCTGAGAGTCCTTTTAGATGGAAAGGTGAAATGAATATCCAGACAAAGATAGAAGGTCAAGAATGGAAATTTTTAATTTTGTCATTAATTAGGGTCATCTAAAGAGGAATCAAGATAGTGGAATAGAAGGACATGGAACTCACCTCCCACCCATAAATGCATCAAAAATACAACTGTATGTGGAACAATTCTCACTGGAAAGTAAATGGAGACAATCAGAATGACTCCTATACAGCCAATGCTAAAGGAAAAGGAAGAGAAGAAATTATATTGGGACCCTGTGGGAGGGGACTCAGAGGAAAAGGGAAATTACATAGACAGAAATCCTACAATGGGGAGTGAGCAGTCCCAGCCACATATTGGGCACTCCAGTCCTAGGGTTCAATGAATGGACTACAAACCCCCTTCTCTGGTTAGAGGGCTGGTGGACCAACAGGAGGGTTGTGGGAAGCCCAGACTCACTTGTGAGGAGCATGTGAACGCTTACTTGCTCCCAAAGCAGTATGAAAAGAGTGGATTGAAGGTGAAAATGCACAGGTGGCTGACATTTCCCACAGTCACTCTTTTCAGCATGCGCCCTAACCTGAGCTGCCGGAAGTCTCCAGCACCACTTGTCTCATATCACAGCTTCACAAAGGAGCAACAAAGAGCTGTCACGACCAGGGAAAAAAACCCAAAATGTCATGAGATGGTGAGATGGCTCAAGCCCTAAGTGCCATCTGAATAGAAAGGGGATAGCCATTATTGGTGATTGCATTGGTGGTGCATCAGAGGCAGCCCAGACTCGTGACGGTGAGCAGAACACCACAGCCTGCACCCCAGTCCTCTTTGAATACTTATATTTATCCCTCTTGCTCCGCACTGTTCCTCTCTGAGGCAAGGTTTGCTGGTGCTAGGGAGTGGAAGAACACACACTTAAAGAGAAATGAGCCAGCTCAGAACCAAGCCTCAGGGCTTCTTCTCAAGTGCCTTGGGACCCGGCACTGCCCTCCATAGGGCACTGACAGCCACTGAGCAGAAGGTGAGAGAGTCATTTCCTAGGCAGGTTGATAAGAAGACTAGGGGTTCCCAAGGAGAGAGGGGTCTGAAATTCTCAAGGAGGAAGAAAGGACAAACTTTTTTTTTCCTTCTCTACATTCCTTAGGATTGTATAACAATAATTCATCCTGCCTGAGCGACTGAACTGAACTGAACTGATCCTGCCTGAGGACAGTCTCTGGATTAAATCTTCTGGCTAATTCTGGTCTCTTAAAATGTAAATTATGGGAGTCAGTTCAGTTCAGTCGCTCAGTCGTGTCTGACTCTTTGCGACCTCATGAATCCCCCATGAATCGCAGCACGCCAGGCCTCCCTGTCCATCACCAACTCCCGGAGTTCACTCAGACTCGTGTCCATTGAGTCCATGATGCCATCCAGCCATTTCATCCTCAGTCATCCCCTTCTCCTTCTGCCCCCAATCCCTCCCAACAACAAAGTCTTTTCCAATGAGTCAACTCTTCGCATGAAGTGGCCAAAGTACTGGAGTTTCAGCTTTAGCATCAGTCCTTCCAAAGAAATCCCAGGGCTGATCTTCTTCAGAATGGACTGGTTGGATCTCCTTGCAGTCCAAGGGACTCTCAAGAGTCTTCTCCAACACCACAGTTCAAAAGCATCAGTTCTTCAGTGCTCAGCCTTCTTCACAGTCCAACTCTCACATCCATACATGACCACAGGAAAAAACCATAGCCTTGACTAGACAGACCTTAGTCGGCAAAGTAATGTCTCTGCTTTTCAGTATGCTATCTTGGTTGATCATAGCTTTCCTTCCAAGGAGTAAGTGTCTTTTAATTTCATGGCTACAGTCACCATCTGCAGAGATTTTGGAGCCCCCAAAATAAAGTCTGACACTGTTTCCACTGTTTCCCCATCTATTTCCCATGAAGTGATGGGACCAGATGCTATGATCTTCTTTTTCTGAATGTTGAGCTTTAAGCCAATTTTTCACTCTCCTCTTTCATTTTCATCAAGAGGTTTTTTAGTTCCTCTTCACTTTCTGCCATAATGGTGGTGTCATCTGCATATCTGAGGTTATTGATACTTCTCCTGGCAATCTGGATTCCAGCTTGTGTTTCTTCCAGTCCAGCGTGACAGTCTACAGCCTTGATGTACTCCTTGTCTTTACAAGGATTATATAACAATAATGTATCCTGCCTGAGGAAAGACTCTGGATTAAACCTTCTGGCTAATTCTATTATCTTAAAATGTAAATTATGGGGGTAGGCCTGGTGAGTTCTTTACAACTTCCAGATATTCTTTGGATTCATTGAAGAGTATATAACTTCATTGCTAACACTAGCAAGGGTGTACTCTTTCTGCCCCCTTCTGATGCCTATGTCAGAAGCTTTCTCTATCTCCTTTATACTTTAATAAAACTTTATTACACAAAAAGCTCTGAGCAATCAAGCCTCGTCTCTGGGCCTGGATTGAAATTCTTCTCCTTCAGGGGCCAAGAATCCCAGTGTCTTCGCATGATTCAACAACAACCTTTCAAAAGGAAGCCCTGCCTCACACCTGACCCAGCCCTTCCTTCTTCATCCTCACCCCACCAGCACATCCTGAAGAAAGACTTGCCTTCTGACCATCTCTAATCCACTTCTCCCATCAAAGCCAATCAGATAGAAAATAGGAAAAAAAAGAAAACAATTGAAGAGATCTTTGGGATAATATCAAGCATATCAACATTCACATTATGGGGATCCCTAGAAGGATAAGAGAGAAAGCAGGGAGCTGAAAATGTATTTAATGAAATCGTGGCTAGTAATTTCCCAAGCTTTAAAAAAATGAAAGATATTCAGGTACAGGGAGAACAGAGGATCCCAAAGAAAATGAACCCAAACAGACCCACACCAAGAGACATATAGTAATGAAAATAACAAGAATTAATGATTAAGAGAACTCTAATGGCACACAAAAACAAAACAAAATAAGAATCATACATAAAGGGACCCACACAAGACTATCAGATGATATTTTTGCAGAAACTTCACAGATTAGAAGGGATGTTACATTTAAAGTACTGAATGGGGAAACCTATAACCTATTTACATGGCAACCCACTCGAGTATTCTTGCCTGGAGAATCCCATGGACAGAATTGCCTGGTGGGTTATAGTCCATAAGGTCACAAAGAGTCGGACAAGACTGAAGTGACTTAGCTTGCAGGCAGGATACTCTACCAAAGATTGTCATTTGGAATTTCAGGAGAGATAGGGATCTTTCAGATAAGCAAAAACTTAAAGTCCATCAATACTAAACCAACCCTAAAAGACATATTAAAAGGTTTCCTCTAAATTGAAAGGTCTATGAAAAGAAGTAAGTAACTATAGAAGAGGAAAATTCCAATGTAGAAGACATATATATATATATATATATATATATATATACACACACACACACACACACACACTACAGAAGAGTGAGGATTAACCATTTAAATAAGCCATTACAAAAATTAAAATATAAAAACTTAAAAATCAATTTTAATTGCAACAATCCATGAACAGATAAGCATGAAGATGATGTCAAGTGTGATATAAAAATGTGTGGGAGAGGAGAGTAAAAAGTAAAAGATCTTTCAGAATGTGTTTGAACTTAAAGGATTCCCTGTTTACAACAAATAAATACAGTTATAGGTCAATATATATGAACACTACAAATTTAAAACCTACCAGAAATACATAAAAGCAAGAAAGAAAGGAACACAAGCATGCCACTAAAGAAAATCATGAAATCGCAATGGAAAAAATTAAAAATCCAAAACGAACAGGGAGAATCACAATAACTATAGGATGTTCTCTATATGAGCCTTGATTTTTAATCCAGATATTATTTGTATTTTGTATTTTGTATTTTGTATTATTTGTATTTTGTATTTTGTTTACTTTTCCCTTGGATTTATATAAAGACAAGAGAGAGTTGAATTCCACTTCTTTTTAGTTCCATAATTTCTATTCAAAGGAAATTTAATTGTTACCCAGTATTTTATCATATTTTAGAGAGTAGATCTAAATCCTAGAAAAAGTGAGAAGTGAAAGAGAGGGTCTTTGCATTTTCATGATAGTTAATTCTGGAAATCTTGAATATAAACTTGAATTTTTCTTGACACTGTTTTGATGTTTTTCTACCATTTTTAATGAAGTAATGAGTGCCTGATGCATTGTAAAGATAGCTTTCTTAAGTTTCTAAACTAAGGCGTGAAAGTTTTCAAGATAACAATTACAGGGTCATGAAATTTAATTATTTTGCTCCTGCAGAAGACAGACTCACAGCAAGCTTCTTGCACAAGAGGCAGAAAAACAGTTCATTTTCTCTTCAAAATGAAGGTGTTGGAATGATTTTAAAAGATACACATAGCTAGGGAAAACATATTTATGCTGTCTGTAGGATGTTCCATTTCATTTTGACAGCAAAACCAGATACAAGCAGATACAATAAGAAATCACTGTAAATTTTCTTCTGACCATTCCTAAAACTGCAAAAGTGGTTCAAAGGCCAAGGTTCAATTTGGAGATGTGCATGTACCTGCATGGGAAGTACTAAATTATATAAATGATTATTTTCTGTTTGTCCTATTTAATACATATATAAAGAAACCTCTCCATGTTTTGTTCTTGATTAGGTAAATGAGTCCATAATCAGTCTTTTTACAGTTAAAGTGAGCAGGAAGAAAAAAATTCCATTAAAACTCATCCTGCGTTATGTTCTGTTTTTCTAGTTAAGCACTGGAGATTTTCCTGTGTTTGATAATCTCTTACGTAGTTATCATTATTGCTAACATTTTTTGTTTCTCTAGCCTCAGTGATAAAAGTATACATATTTCATAATTTTTAGCCCATTTTAAAATAAAGAAGTAGATTATTTTCATTATGAACATAGATGAATGAGTTAATCTCACTGAACTTCAGTTTGTTTCTTTGTAACATGAAACAATGATGGATTTTGGTTAAGTTTCAAAGATACCCTGGTGATTGAGATGACAAAGAATCTGCCTGCAATGCAGAAGACTAGCAGTCTATCCCTGGGTTGGGAAGATCCTCTGGAGAAGGGACTAGCTACCCACTCCAGCATTCTTGCCTGGAGAATTCCTGGAAGGCTACAGCCCATGAGGTTGCAAAGAGTCATACACAATGGGGGAACGAACACCCCCCCAAATACACAATTATTGATGTATAAATCTGTAAGCTATGAATTAATCACCCCGACAGTCTTTTCTTAGTAAGACTCTAGTTTAAAGGCTATTCTATGCTGAAAGAACTGAAAATATTTACAATATTTAAAAATATTTTGAAACTTTAAATTTTTTAGTAGTAAGAAGACATATTCCATTAGGTTCTCACCTTCATCTATAAAAATGAAGATAATAATATCCAACTTATAGGACTGTTGTAGGAGTTAAGTGGGGTGGGGGGGGATGCATACTAATCTCTAAGAAGAGCACAGGGCATATGGCAAGCACATAGTAAATACTTTGTTATTATCAATATTGCATAACCAAGTTCACAAGCAAACATTTGGAGGCAACAGGGACCAATATGGAAAATAATCTATTGTTCTCATTACATGAGTTTAGTTGATTTTCTCCAGTGAATATGTCCCAAGATACTGGATATAAACAGAGGCTGAATATTTTTGCCAGCATATATAAGGAAATATTCCTCTTCTTTTGCTTTCTATATACTCCATAAACACATTTTATGAATTTTCTAAACATGTTATTTGTTAAGTGTCAGCCCAGTCAGCTTGAATTTGTAAGAAAAATGTATTTTTGATTGGAAGAAGACAATTCCTCAAGTAGGAGACCCAAGAAAGATAAGAACCATGAGGATAATTTATTTATACAGGAGATACTGTTTCCTATGTGCTATACATTGTTCTAAGTACTTTAACAATATTAACTAATATAAAAATCATTATATATGATTGTGTTAGCCTCTATTACTATTTCCATATTTCTTGTAGGAAAATTGAGACACAAAGCATTAAGCAACATTTTCAAGATAATACTGCTAATAGTTGGAGTTGATTTGAACACATGTAAAGGTTTCCCTGAAGAGGAACTAAAAAGCCTCTTGATGAGAGTGAAAGAGGAGAGTGAAAAACCTGGCTTAAAGCTCAACATTCAGAAAATGAAGATCATGGCATCCAGTCCCATCACTTCATGGGAAATAGATGGAGGAACAGTGGAAACAGTGTCAGATTTTATTTTGGGGGGCTCCAAAATCACTGCAGATGGTGATTGCAACCATGAAATTAAAAGATGCTTACTCCTTGGAAGGAAAGTTAAGACCAACCTAGATAGCATATTCAAAAGCAGAGACATTACTTTGCCAACAAAGGTCTGTATAGTCAAGGCTATGGTTTTTCCAGTGGTCATGTATGGATGTGAGAGTTGGACTGTGAAGAAGGCTGAGCGCCGAGGAATTGATGCTTTTGAACTGTGGTGTTGGAGAAGACTCTTGAGAGTTCCTTGGACTGCAAGGAGATCCAACCAGTCCATTCTGAAGGAGATCAGCCCTGGGATTTCTTTGGAAGGAATGATGCTAAAGCTGAAACTCCAGTACTTTGGCCACCTCATGCGAAGAGTTGACTCATTGGAAAAGACTTTGTTGTTGGGAGGGAATGGGGGCAGGAGAAGAAGGGGACGACAGAAGATGAGATGGCTGGATGGCATCACCGACTCTATGGACGTGAGTTTGGGTGAACTCCAGGAGGTGGTGATGGACAGGGAGGCCTGGTGTGGTGCGATTCATGGGATTGCAAAGAGTCGGACACGACTGAGTGACTGAACTGAACTGAGGGGCTTCCCTGGTGGCTCAGATGGTAAAGAATCTGCCTGCAATGAGGGAGACCTGGGTTCAATCTCTAGGTTAGGAAGATCCCCTGGAGAAGGGGATGGCAACCCACTCCAGTATTATTGCCTGAATATTTCCATGGACAGAGGAGCCTGGCTGGCTACATAGGATAGCAAAGAGTAGGATACAACTGAGTGACACTTACTTATCTAGTCTGTGTCCAGAGCCCTGCTATTAAGCACTGCATAGGCTCTTTCTAGAAACTTTTGGTGCCCTCTAGAATACAGAGTTTTTTGTTGTTGCATTCTGGTCACTATTTTACCTTTCAGTGTTTTGCTGTACTGGTCTATTGAATCAGCCTCCATGTAAGAATGTTAACTTTACTCTTATCATTACTTGGCCAGGCAAGTTTGGTTATTAGAAAACACTCAGGTCTCAGAATGGAAATTTAGGTACCGTTTTCTTTGCTGTGTGAAGTATACGTCTTCCACCATCTTCTATAATACGTTACTATTTGTCTGAACTTCATAATGGAGGAACAAAGGCTAAAGAAACTTAAATAGGGATCTTAATTCACAGTTTCCCAGAAAATTGATATTCTAGAATTCTTCATAGAGGGATATAAGAAAAATTATTTTACAAACAAATTTTTATTGAAAGATTTTTTTGTACAGATGATCTCATAATCTCATACCACTAACACTTTGAAGAAAACATTTAGGAAATGCTTTGTTACTTACTTTAATTCTGAAACAAATTTTCTTATTTTTATGATGAAGAGGTTATTTTTTATGATTTGAATGAGACAAAATCCTATAACTATTAAAAATAAAAAGAAAATCAATTGTGTTTGTATCCTCTCTGATTCATTACTATATTTTCATGCAAAATCTGATCAAATATCTGGAAAATTTCTTCCTTGGGAAGCTAACATAAAAGTTAAAACCAAGATGCAATTCATACTCAAGTGAATAGTAAAGCAGTGCATCTTTTATGCAGATTTGTGTCTCATTTCTTAATGGCAGGAAATCTATATATTACTCATTTCTGTATTCCCTTTGTCTAGCAGAGTTCTTTGCACAGAATAGCTCTGAATGGTATGAAACTAGTAAATATAACAAGCTTTTTCCAGAAAATTCCAAGTAGGAACATCTATTGAGTGCCGTTAGGACTTATTTTCAATAACTTTACAATGTTTTTGTAATATTAAAAAAATGTACTCAATTCCAAGGAAAACCTTTTCATTAACCAAATATAGAAAAATACAAATATTCTCACTGATAAGTAGAAAACAACTTCAGAAGACCTGAATAGAAGTATTTAAATTAAGTGTTTTTAGTTTGTCAAATCCTATGTTTTCTTAGGACTTCCCTGGTGGTTCAGAGGTTAAAGTGTCTGCCTGGAATGCAGGAGACCAGGGGTTCGATCCTTGGGTTGGGAAGATCCCCTGGAGAAGGAAATGGCAGTATTCTTGCCTGGAGAATCTCATGGAGGGAGGAGCCTGGTAGTCTACAGTCCATGAGGTCCCAAAAAGTTGGACAAAACTGAAGCTTCTTCACTTTCACTTTCATGTTTTCCTAAAGTTACAAATAATTTCTATTAAAAAATGATTTTTAAAATAGGTCAATTCTCTCCCTATAGTGTGATAATCTTTACACCTGAAAAATGTCTCTTGATAGCCAAGAACTTTTTTAGTTCATGGTGCTCCGTTCTTTATATTGAATTTCTTTAAGCAACATCAAAGATTTATTTAATAAGACATTACATGTCTACTGTGTACTCATTCATTTTCACTCACCAAAGTTCAATATTTTATAGGTCCTAGAGTTAGCATCAAAATCCTGATGCCCAATCATGTTCATTTAGACCCTTACAGACAAAATTTCAGGTTTTGTAAAAAAATCTGCTTTCTTTTTTGGGGGGTGATGCATAGAAACAGACATAACAATTTTATTGATACTATCCAACCAGTCCATTCTGAAGATCAGCCCCGGGATTTCTTTGGAAGGAATGATGCTAAAGCTGAAACTCCAGTACTTTGGCCACCTCATCCCGAGAGCTGACTCACTGGAAAAGACTCTGATGCTGGGAGGGATTGAGGGCAGGAGGAGAAGGGGACGACTGAGGATGAGATGGCTGGATGGCATCACGGACTCGATGAACGTGAATCTGAGTGAACTCCGGGAGTTGATGATGGACATGGAGGCCTGGCGTGCTGCGATTCATGGGGTCGCAAAGAGTCGGACACGACTGAGTGACTCAACTGAACTGAACTGAACTGATACCACTGTATACTTAACACTATTGCTACTAAAAGTATGGAGAGCCTTGGATATCTTAAAGCCACATGAGTTAATGTCTAGTGTCTAAGAACTGAGACATTTGGGTTAGTGGCAAGGGAGACAGTAGGTGTCAAAAGCACATAAGTGGTCCCAAAGTGAATCAACCCAGGCTGACAGTGCTGCTTATGAAAAGTGCTGCTCATCTGTATTCACAGGAGGTGAAGATAAAGAACCAGAACACAGGAAGAAAATACCTTCTTCCAATTCAAATTTGAAGTCTACCTCTGTTGCCTGCTAACAATAGAAGGCCCAAGCACTTCTATTTTAATACCCTATGTTCAGCATGTTGAATTTTTCTGTTAAATTTAGATATGACTGATAAAAATATAACTCTTCCACAATGATGGAATAGTAAATTCATTGAAAATATTGTATCTTGTTATATATTCTTTTCTTCTTTCTCTCTCCTCATGGTCATAGTCATGAACCTACATAGCAGTTTAAGAAATTTTTCTCTGCAAATATTTTTCAGTATATAATTTTCTGACTTAAAAAAATAAGTGATGATGATATACACTCAGACTTTAAATATCTAGCTCTGACATATGTGTTACCGTTTTAACAAAGTCTGTAAAAATTTCAAATGCATGGCAGGTTTTTCTTTATTTCAATATCAATTGTTAGATTCAAAAAATAATTATTGGTTCTATATTTATATCATGAATGCCTCAGGGAAAATGCAAATCTCTTCCAAATGCAACCTAATTCCTTAATAAAGATATTTATTTGAGATTTATTCCTTAGAGCCTTTGATTATTGTAGAATCTTTTAAAAATACATGTCATGAACTTTTACATAGAAACTTAGAAAATATCAAAACAATAAATCCAGTAATGAATATATGGTGATTTAAATAGTGACTTTAGTTGTAAACTTTAATTCTAGAATTATAATCTGTAATGAGATACACATACCAAAATATCCCTACATATCAGATAAATCTTTATTCTTCTTAGATATGGAATTTAGATTTTATTTTGAAAGTAATTAAAAAGTGAAAAAAAAAACCAAGTAATTAATCTGTACAGATTCTGATATTAAATAAAGAATTGATCAACATTTGATGAAGCAGCACCAAATGGCAAAGAAAGTCTGCAATAGAAATGGACCTACCTATAATCCAGATATTGTGGTAACAGGACATGGACATAAAATAATCATCATGGATATATTCATAGAAATGGAAATGTCAAGAGAGAGAGGAACTGGTCTGTGTAAAAAAGACAAAAGAATCTTATGTATATACTAATGGAAGTAAATAACTGGGTAGATTTGATATAGCAACAAATTAGACTTTCAAAGAGAAGAATAGTAAATTAGAGAAGAGAGCAATAAAAGTTTTCCAAATCAATACACAGGAAAAAAAATGTTGAAAATACCAGAAGGAATGAAAGGGGCATAGTGAAAAGACTTAATACAAAGTATAATTGGGAAAAAAAAAGTATAATTGGAATTATGGAGGAGGAGGGAAAAGGAGTGGAATAAAAATATCTGAAAAGATAGTTGAGAATTTTCTAAAACTGAAAGTATCAGTCAGTGTGATTCAGTGATTTCTATGAACCTAAGAGGAAATAGAATATCACTCCTAGGCACATAACAATAAAATTTACGTCAAAAAGAACATTGAAAACCATAAAAGTAACCAGAGAAAAAGCACATTGTTTTCAAGGGAACATCAATAAAACTGACAGCTGACTCATGAACAGAAATGATAAAACCAAAGACAATAAATTGCATTGTTAAAGTGCTGAGAAATAGCTGAGATTCTACATAGAGTAAAGGTATTCATTAGTAAGTAATGCAAAATAAATCATTTTTAGATAAAAGTTGAGATAATTTATTGTCAACAGTCATGCACTTCAAAAATACTAAAGAGTGCTCTTCAGATAGAAGGAAAACAATCTCAGGTGGAATCACAGAAATGAAGAAAGAAATAGAGCATCAGACAGGGTAACTAATAAAAAACACTACTACTAATAGAAATCTGAGTATAATGGTTAGCATCTTAGTTTGTAGAGAATCCACCTGCAATGCAGGAGACCTCAGTTTGATTCCTGGGTTGGAAAAATTCTCTGGAGAGGGGAAAGCCTACTCACTTCAGTATTCTGGCCTGGAGAATTCCATGGACTATATGGTCCACAGGATCACAAAGGACAGGACTCAGCAACTTTCACTTTCTAACCAGGAGACAGAACCAAGTCAGTTGTGAGAATAGAGAAAATTTAATGCTATGATTTGTTCATTAGTCAAAGAAATCTAACTATTATTAATAAAAAGGAGTAAAAGAAGACTCTAAGCAGATTATTTAACTTCTGTGCAGAGTACATCATGAGAAAAGCTGTATTAGATAAAACTTAAGCTGAACCTCAAAATTGCTGGGAGAAATAGTAACACTTTCAGATATGCAGATGACACCACTCTAATAACAGAAGGCAAAGAGGAGCTAAAGAGCCTCTTGATAACAGTGAAAGAGGACAGTAAAAACCTGGCTTAACACAATATTCAGAAAATGAAGATCTTGGAATCTGGTCCCATTACTTCATGGCAAGTAGATGGGGGTAAGTGAAAACAGTGATAGATTCTATTTTCTTGGGCTCCAAAATCACTGCAGATGGCAACTGCAGCCATGGAATTAAGACACTTGTTCCTTGAGAGAAAAACTATGACAAATCTAGACAGCATATTAGAAAGCAGAGACCACTTTACTGACAAAGGCCTGTAGAGTCAAAGCTATAGTTCAGTAGTCATGTAAGGATGTGAGAGTTGGACCATAAAGAAGGCTGAGCACAAAAGAATCGATGCTTTCAAACTGTGGTGTTGGAAAAGACTCTGGAAAGTCCCCTGAAAAGCAAAGAGATCAAACTAGTCAATCTGGAATTAAGTCAACCATGAATATTCACTGAAAGGGATGCTACAGTTGAACTTCCAATATTCTGACTACCTGATGCGAATTGCTGACTCATTGGAAAAGACCCTGATACTGGGAAAGATTGAGGGCAAGAGAAGGGTTTGATAGAGGATGAGATGGTTGGATGGCATCACTGACTCAATGGCTATGAGTATGAGCAAACTCTGGGAGATACTGAAGGACAGGGAAGCCTGGCATGCTGCAGTCCACGAGGTTGTAAAGTGTCAGACGTGACTTAGTGACTAAACAACAACAACAGCAGCCCATAGGCAGCATGTGCAAACAAAACAAACAAACGACAATGGAAAATACTCAGCTATTATTTATAGGCGGAGAGAAAATTAAAACTGAGAACTCAAGATAATTCTTCCTGACTCTCCCCCTGCCTCATCTCAGAGGTGAGACTCAGACTTCTTTAAAGAAGGCATGACTTCCATAGGAGCACACTACCTCAGATGGAGAAGACTCTTGAGAGTCCCTTGGCCTGTGAGGAGATCTAACCAGTTCTTCCTCAAGGAAATCAGTCCTGAATATTCATTGGAAGGACCGATGCTGAAGCTGAAACTCCAGTTTTGGCCACCTGATGTGAAGAGCTGACTGATCTGAAAAGACCCTGATGCTAGGAAAGGTCTAGGGCAGGAGGAGAAGGGGACGACAGAGGATTAGATGGTTGGATAGCATCACCGACTCAATGGACATGAGTTCAAGTAAGCTCTGGGAGTTGGTGATGGACAGGAAGGCCTGGCGTGCTGTGGACCATGGAGTCACAAAGAGTCGGACACAACTGAGTGACAGAACTGAACTGAACCTGATAGGGTAAAGAAAAATTCCAGAGGGCACAGACCAGGACTGGTCTTTAGAAATGACTGGCTCTGGCTAGAAACTGTGGGCAGGCTGGAGCTGATTTAAGGAAATAGCTCTCAATTTGGGGAAACAGTTCCCTGAGGATGTGACCAAAGCTGCTGTGCAAACAGCCCTCTGGAGCTTCTTAGAAGCAGCCTTTGGGGGACTTCACTGGTGGTCCAGTGGTTAAGACTTTGCCCTTTCCTTTCAGTTCAGGAGAGGCAGGTTTGATTCCTGGTCCAAGATCTAAGATTCCACATGATGCAATTTATGGCAAAAAAAAAAAGCAGCCATTGGATAGGTAGAAATAAAGCCCTGGGTTCAGCCAGGTGTACCATTAAAGCACAACAAGAGCTTGTGGGGATGGCCACTGGGATTGGAGGGGATGGTCTGAGGGTGCAGAGAAAAGCAATCTGTGAAGTCTGCAGGGCACCCATGCTATATCAAAAGGAGACCCTTCACACAGAAGAAAAGTGTGTTCTGGCTCCTTTGCCTTCTTTTGTCACTACAGCACTCCAGTAGTCTTGCTTGCGAAATCCCTTGGACAGAGGAACTTGGCAGGCTACAGTCCATGGGGTCACAAACAAGTTGGATGCTATTGAGCACTCATGCATAAACCTTGCTTTAGACAGCAGAAGAAATTTTCAGAGAGTTTGGCCTGAGTATCACAAAGCAGGCAATGAAGGATGGATTTGTAGGTGAGAACAATGACTTGATCCTGGTTCACTGATGATATGTCTCATGCGGTTTAATATGTGTAATTGCAATGCATGTTAATATTAGCATAAAACCGAGAATTAGGTGATAGCTATTTTTCTAAGGTCTTATGCGTATCTAGCACAAGCTGAAATCAAGATTGCTGGGAGAAATATCAATAACCTCATATATGCAGATGACACCGCCCTTATGGCAGAAAGCAAAGAACTAAAGAGTCTCTGAATGAAAGTAAAAGAGGAGAATGAAAAAGTTGGCTTAAAACTCAACATTCAGAAAACTAAGATCATCGCATCTGGTCCCCTCACTTCATGGCAAATAGATAGAGAAACAGTGAAAACAGAGAGAGACTATTTTTGGGGGCTCCAAAATCATTGCAGATGGTGGCGGCAGCCATGAAATTAAAAGATGCTTGCTCTTTGGAAGAAAAGCTGTGACCAACCTAGACAGCATATTAAAAAGCAAAGACATTACTTTGCTGACAAAGATCCATCTAGTCAAAGCTATGGTTTTCTAAGTAGTCATGTGAGAGTTGGACTATAAAGAAAGCTGAGTGCTGAAGAATTGATGCTTTTGAACTGTGATGTTGGAGAAGACTCTTAAGAGTCCCTTGGACTGCAAGGAGATCAAACCACTCCATCCTAAGGAAATCAGACCTGAATATTCATTGGAAGGACAGATGCTGAAGCTCAAGCTCAAGCTCCCATACTTTGGCCATCTGATGTGAAGAACTGACTCATTGGAAAAGACTCTGATGCTGGGAAAGATTGAAGGCAGGAGGAGAAGGGGACAACAGATGATGAGATGGTTGGATGACATCACTGACTCAATGGACATGAGTTAGAGCAAGCTCCAGGACTTGGTGAAGGACAGGAAAGACTTGCGTGCTGCAATCAATAGGGTCGCAAAGAGTCAGACAGAACTGAATGACTGAACTGAACTGAAACATATGTATAAATGGAAAATATACCAATTTAAAGTAGACTATATTAAGTTAAAGATATTTGATCTCTCTAAGGAATCTATTAAAAGAATAGTGAAAGACAATATGACTAATAATCTCAATAGGGAAACAAATAGAATCATGAAACATGCTTGATTCAACAAATAGAATATGAAAAAGGGAATAGAAAAAGTGGTGATACAAAGAGCAAAGAATAATAAGCTTGACAAAACTCAAATCAGTATGGATATAAGCTAAATTCACAGAGTTTAAAAAAAAAGAATTTAAAACTGGAATAAAAAAATACAAAGACAGATTAAGACTAAAAGTAAAATAGTAAAATAAGAAAATTGTAAGTAGAAAAAAGCCAGAAAAACTACATAATAGACAGCTCAGACTTGGGGGCATGAAATGGTATCAGGAAAAAAGTTACTTTGACAGAAACATAATAATACTCCATTCTTGTGGTCCTTTAATGGACTGGAACCTGGTGGTCTGGAGTTGACGATAAAAAAGTAAAGGAGAGAGAAAGAGTCTGATATGCCTTGGTTTATGCAGAACACCAATAAAGTCCCTGACATGGTGCTTGCTCTGTTCACAAAGGCCTCAGGTGCCCTCTGGATGGGGTGAAGGTGCAGAGTGCTTTCTCAAGAGGGTCTTAGAAGCCTGGTCAAGAAAGTGAACCCAAAGGGCCTCTGCGCTCCAGAGAATTAGCCTGTAAAAGAGAGAGAGAGGAAGAGAGAGAGAGGGAGAGAGAGAGAGAGAAGACACAGGAACCAAAGCTCTGATGGAGCTAAGGTGTTTTATTCAACATAGTGTGCGTATTTATACTGTCTTACAAGGCAGCTATTTTCAGCAGAGATAAATCAAAACTTACAAGTTATCAAGGAAACATGAGATCATCAATATGAAAGAGAGAGGGTTGTAAATAATCACTTTTACCATATGGTTCATAAAAAGGAAGAGGGTCGTAAATAGTTACTTATCACTGTATGGAAAAACTAATGAAGGAAATGCATGCGTTCCTAAGCCCCCAGGGGTTAGCTTGCTGCTCCACTTAATTCCTGAATATTCAGGAATTAATAAGGGACAGAGGTTCATGACAGATCCAAAGCAGCACACAGGAAGCCTCCTGTTAAATGCTTCCTGACACTCCATAATATATGAAAATTTATAATGTAATTCACTATATATATATAATATCTGCAGAATACTCTGGCAGGATTACAGGAGAAATAATTATAGCTAGAGAATTAATTATACCTTCGTCACTGTGAAAAAAACACAGACTAAAATTTAGTAAAGAATAGAAGATTTAGACATCATGATTAACAAAATGTCCTAATTTACATGTTTAAGCACGGCATCAGCAAATTTGGAAAACATTTTATATTCAAGTACACATGGAACATTTACCAAAATTGACCAATTATTATGCCATAAAGCAAGCCTTATCATGATTCAGGGGATTTGATGACCACAGAGAGCTTAAGCTAGTATTCAGTAATTAAAAAAAAAAACTAGAAAATTCACAAATGTTTGAAATTATGTCACACACTTGTAAATAACCCATAGGTTATTTCAAAATGAATATTAGAATATATTTTGAATAAATTACATTGACATGCTACTTATCAAAATTTGGGGAGCAGATAAAGTGACGTTTAGATATAAATTCATAAATTAAAATACAGAGATGCTGAAAATTAACAATTACAATCACCTATTTTAAAAACCTATAAGAAAGAACAGCAAATTATTCCCAAAATACAAAAATAAGGAAATAATGATAGCATGAGCAGAATATAGGCAGACTGTAAAATAAAGGCAGACATGCAATTGAGAAGGGCATAAAATAAAAATGTTGATTGTTAAAGCAAATTAAATTATTTGTTCCTCATCAAGACTGACCAAAAAAGAAAAGAGAGAGAATGAATAAAAAAACAATTTCAGGAATAAAATGAAGGACATAATCACATATCCTATAGATATTATACAAATTATAAGAGAATATTATGAAAATTAAGCCAATAAAATTAAAATATAAATAAAATGGAAATATATAGAAAATATTTAACAAAAGTAAAAATCTTAATGATCTTATGTTCATTAAAGACATGTAATCCATATCTAAAACTTTCCCACAGAGAAAACTCCAGATCCAGATTGCCTTAATAGTAAATGAAATCAATTTTTTCATTTGTACTGTAGCACACTTATACAACTCTTTCAGAGGATATAAAAAGTGGTCACATTTCCCAAAATGTTTTATAATATCAGTATTATATTGAGAACAGGAGTTGAAAATTGCATTACTAAGAAAAATCAATTTTAAAACAATTGCAAAATGCTAACCATAATATCAGTAAATGTAATTTAACAATATATTAAAAGGACTCCTCATCATGACTAAGTGGAATTACCCCCAAGAATGCATGTCTGATTTTGCATTAGACAATCAATCCAAATGATTCACCATATTAGTAAAATTAAGGAGAAAAATCACATGATCATATTAATAAATGTAGCAAAATCACTTGATAACATACAAAACTCATGATAAAAACCACTGGCAACCTAACAATAAGTTGGTATGTTCTTAACTTAACAATTAATAAAAAATATCTTTGGCAAAAAATGATACTTAATGATGATTTATCAAGTTTCTTGTGTATAGAAACAAAATATGATGACAAAGTACTACCACAAATTTTATTTAACATTGACCTGGAAAACAGGCTATTCCAATAAGGTAAGAAACATATGAAAACTATAAACCTTAAAAAGAAAGTAGTAAACTTTCATAATTCATAAAAGATTTGATTATGGATATAGAAAAATCCAAAATGAACTGCAAATAAACTATTAGGATTAGCGAACAAACTTAGCAAGTTCACCAGATACAAAGTCAAAATAAATCATTTGCATTCTAATCACTACCAATAAATTAGAAAACAGAACAGAAAAAAAAATCTTTGAAAATAGATATTAAAATTTCATTTAACTAAAAATAAACCTAAAGCAGGTGCTTTCCAAGTGTCTCAGTGGTAAAGAATCCACCTGCCAATGTAGAAGCTATAGGAGAAACAAGTTTGATCCCTGGGTCAGGGATCTTCTGAAGGAGGAAATGGCAACCCACTCCAGGATCCTTGCCTGGGAAATTCCATGGACAGAGGAGCCTGATGGGTGACAGTGCATGGGGTCACAAAGAGTCAGACAGAACATGCATTGGTACACTCAGTGTTATAAAGATGTTATTTCTTACCAATGAATCTATCAATTCAGTACAATCTCAATTAAAATTCCAAGAGACTGTTTTGGTTTGGTTGGTTGGTTATTTGGTTTGGGGAGAGGGCAAGAAAGAAGGATAGAAGGTGACAAACCAATTTTAAAATGTTTATGAAAATCTAAAAAGGCAAGAATAGTGAAAACAAGAAATTAGAATAAACAAAATGCTGCTTTAGGCAGAAACAGGAAGAACCTCAGATATAATATAAAAAAGAAGACAAACACAGAAGGGTATGTATATGTTTTTCTAGTCATATAAAATACAGAAAACAGACAAAATTAAAAACTAATTGATGTTGATAGAAGTAAAAATATATTTTTCTTAAAGATAGTTAATGTTTGGATGGAGGTTTTAGTAAGGAAAAAAAGAAAAGAACAAAGTTGACTGAAGACTTGTACAAGATAAACAAATAGACAGATAATGACAGATCATCAGATAGTCCAAAAACAAACCCATGTCTAGAGGTTATTTAACAATAAAGGTAACAGAGCAATGTACTGAGAAAAGATGGTGTTTTAAATAATTGATGTTGTGTTGATATGTGTAATTACCAGAAAAACATGCACTTTCACCGCTAATTCTAACATATAAATATAATTTTCACTAACTTTGTAGATACAAATGTGAAATTTATAACCATCAACCTTCTAGAAGATAACATAAGAGAATATCATTGTGGCTTTGAGATGCAAAGTTTTTTAAAAAATTAGGGAACAGAAAACATCTATTATAAAGGAAAAATGAAAGTTAAACTTTCTCAAAATAAAAAAATCTGTTCATCAAAAATTTCTTTCATAGAGTGAAAACCTCAACCACACAGTAGATAACAATATTTAAAATACAGATATTTTTACAAAAGACTCACACCCAGAGGATACACAAAATTTATATTAGTCATAAAAAAGGGACAAGTGGCACAACAGAAATATTAGCGAAAATTTTGAACAAAAAGAATGTATCAAATTGACTATAAGTATATTAAAAGATTAGAGAAGGAAATGGCAACCCACTCCAGTGTTCTTGCCTGGAGAATCCCAGGGACTGGGGAGCCTGGTGGGCTGCCGTCTGTGGGGTCGCACAGAGTCCGGACACGACTGAAGCGACTTAGCAGCAGCAGCATATTAAAAGATGGGTTTCCCAGGCGACTCAGTGGTAAAGAATCCATCTGCCAGTGCTGGAGACTTGGATTCGATCTCTGGCTCAGGAAGATCCCTTGAAGGAGGAAATGGCAATCCACTCCAGTATTTTTGCCTGGGAAATCCCATGGACAGAGGAGCCTTGTGGGCTACCACCCATGGGGTTGCAGAAGAGTTGGACGTGACTTAGCGACTAAACAATAACAATATTAAGAGGTGTTGAATGTCATTCAGTTCATTCAGCTTAGTCGCTCAGTCATGTCTAACTCTTTGCAACCCCGTGGATGGTAGCCTGCCAGCTCCTCTCTCTATGGGGTTCTCCAGGCAAGAATACTGTAGTGGGTTGTCGTTTCCTTCTCTAGGGAATCTTCCCAACCCATGAACAGTTCCCTTGTCTCCTGCATTGTAGGCAAATTCTTTACCAACTGAGCTTCAAGGGAAGCCCAAGAATATTTATTAATTATGCTAATAAGGATTTGATTCTAGAAAAATTCAACAATTTCCTTGTCAGTGGCAGAGCTGAGATTAAAACTGACGTCTGCTGACTTCAGAAGACGTGCTCTAAATCACTCTATGGTACCTTCCCATATACGTTAAATTATAATGCATACATTGAAGGAAACAGCTACAGGCTGAAGTTCTGTCTTAGTAGAAAAGATACAAATGAAAAGTGTGATAAAACATTTAGACTAGAATGATCAAATACCACTTGGGACATAATTGCTGCAATCAAGTTATGAAAAAAACCCTGCAACGTTGGCAGAATTACCCTTTTGACTCTGTAGAACTCTGGTCTGAAAGAGTGTGCCAGTGGTTGTCTATAATATCAGTTGATCACAAGCACCAACCAAAAGGGTTCAGATTCAGGACAAGCAGGTTAATTAGAGGATTAGTGAATCCTTTTGAAAAGAAAGATTCAGTGACTGTTAATGAAACATTCTCAGATACACAGGGACAGGGTAAGATAGATTGCTTTCATCTTCTTAGAGCACCTATTCATTTTCCAAATGGTCAAGAGAGTATCCAGTGTTTTGATGGAAAGTCAGGAAATAAAGAATGTGGCTTGAAAATCTTAAAGTCTTAAAATCTTAAAAAAACAAACAAACAAACCACACACACATGTTGTAGTGTGTAGTGTGTAGTAAAACAAATAAAACTTTTAATCTGATTCTTAGACTTTGAATGAAATGCAATATATCTGCATCTTGAACTTTCTCTCATACTTTCAGTAGCCAAATACAGTGAAGTCAAAACCCCCAGGGTTTTTGACAAACAGCACAAATTTGCTGAAGCATGGATAATATTTACTTTTAGCTGCTTTATCTTAAAATTTCATTCTTATTTTGCAGTCTGCTTTACAATATACCTATATTTGACTTGAAATGAAATCATGTTTCACATTATTTAGAATAAAATTGGCCTTCTAGGAAGCTTTGTCAAACCCTTGCATACTTACATACCTTTGTGGTATGAAAAAAATAGTGAAAGTGTTCATCTCTGAACTGTGTCTGACTCTTTGCTACCCCATGGATTTAAGTCCTCTGTCCATTGAATTCTCCAGGCAAGAATAATGAAGCAGGTAGCCATTCCCTTCTCCAGGGGATCTTTCTGACTTAGGGACTGAACCTTGGTCTCCTATATTGCAGGTGGTTCTTTACCATCTGAAGACATTTTCATGGTATATGCCCATGCAAATCTGAGAAAAAAAAACTTTAAAATAAGTAAAAGCATGAAAGTAAGAGACAGACTTTAAAGCTGCTGCTGCTGCTGCTGCTAAGTCACTTCAGTCGTGTCCGACTCTGTGTGACCACATAGACCGCAGCCCACCAGGCTCCCCCGTCCCTGGGATTCTCCAGGCAAGAACACTGGAATGGGTTGCCATTTCCTTCTCCAGTGCATGAAAGTGAAAAGTGAAAGTCAGTTGTATATGACTCTTAGCGACCCCATGGACCGCAGCCTACCAGGCTCCTCTGCCCATGGGATTTTCCAGGCAAGAGTACTGGAGTGGGGTGCCATTGCCTTCTCCAGACTTTAAAGCTATTAACTGGAAAAGCCTGTGAACCTACTATTTGCCATCTTTGTCATTATTTTTTATTAGATGACCACTACTTTCGTAAGAAAGTGAGCTAGGAAGCAAATATGTAGTTATCTTTTCCAAGGGAGATCTGCTTTAGTGGGTATATGCAGTGTGATGAGGGCTGACTGCATGCTTCAGGGTTAGGCCATCCTGGGGTTTCCGTCCTGCTTCCCTTCCTAGGGATTAGCACCAATCCAACCCTAACAGCTAGGTCCCTGATAATATGAGTTTCTGCCCATTAAGAACTGTTTCAGCAAATCACTGAACACAGAGTTTCTATGAAAACCCAGAAAGTCAGACACTATTTGACAATTTAATTGCGTGCATACCTGCCATGAATTATTTACCTACCTATTAATCAATAAGTCCTGAATATTCATTGGAAGGACTGATGCTGAAGCTGAAACTCTAATACTTTAGCCACTTGATGCAAAGAACTGACTCATTTTAAAAGACCCTGATGCTGGAAAAAATTGAAGGCAGGAGGAAAAGGGGATGACAGAGGATTAGATGGTTGGATGGCATCACGGACTCTATGGACATGAGTTGACTAAGCTCCAGGAATTGGTGAAGGACATGGGGTTGCAGAGTTGGACACAACTGAGTGACTGAACTGAACTGAGAAAACTGAACTTTTTCTTATTATAAGAGGAACTAATTAAAAATCTACTTACATGTGAATCAATAATCCTTCCAATACATGATTTGTGAAAAGAGAACTAGATGATTAGTAAATCAATAATATGTAGATTTAGGGTCTCTTTTCTAGCCTGGAGCTCAGTAAAAACAAGAGATTGTTTTGCAATATGAAATGGGTAGTGCCTTGTGACTTATGAGCATTTCAAGTCTTTAACTGGCCAGAAGAAAGCATTTTAAGTATTTAGTGACTCTGTTACTGCTTCCACTGAAAATTTAAAATAGTCCACTGGACAAAAGGAAAAAAGTGCTAGGTCAGAAAGAGTCCTATGCACAATAGTTCATAATTTAAGATCACACTGTCATCAGATGGTCCTGGTACACCTTTCAACCTCATCACTTACTGGCTGTGTGAATTTGGGGAAATAACTTCGTCTGAGAGTCTTGGTTTCCTCATTTGTAAAATGGAGACCATATATCCCTCACATGGTTTTTCTAAAGATCAAATATGATAATGTTTGTAAAATGCTTGGAGCCCGTGCATTTGTGTATGATAAGTAGGGAATGCAAAATTGTTATAAACATAGGTACAGGACACATATAGACTAGGACTTAAGTCTGGGCTCTTCTATTTCCTAGATGTGTCATTTTAGGCACATTTCTTGAACTTTCTGAGTCTCAGGTTTGTTATTTCTAAAACAGGAAAAAAAAATCTGCATCCTGAATCAATAGATAATATAATGCCTGACATGCAAGCAATTCATAAAAGAAGCTGACATGATACACGTGCAGGCTCAGTCATGTCCAACTGCAGCCCACCAGGCTACTCTGTCCATGGAATTTTCCAGGCAAGAATACAGAAGTGGGTTGACATTTCCTACTCCAGGAGTCTTCTCCATCCAGGGATTGAATCTGCATGCCGTGCCTCTCCTGCATTGACAGACAGATTCTTTACCACTGGGCCACCTAGGAAACCCTAAATGAAGCTACTTGTATTATATTCTGATTTTTTCCCCAAATTTTATGAATCTGCATACATTTTAATAGAATGGGACTAGCAAATACATTCATTCTGCTATTGATTATGCCTAATTATTATTGAATTTTAACATATACCTATTATAATAATTTAGTATTGAAAAGAGTATGGACAAGAATGTCATCCTACTGTCAATGCAGTAGCTAATTGCATGAGTAATTGTTTTGGGCAAGGCTCCAGGCAAAGTGCTCTAGGGAGCTGATACAGCACAGGGAGAGGTAACATAGGTGCCTGCCTCCATGCAGCTAATGATGCATTGTATGAAATAAGCCATGGCTGTATATAAATAAGAGAGAAAGTTTATTATAGTGAGTGATCTCATAGGGAAAAAAAAAATTTGATCTGACTTAGAGAATAAGGGATAGCTTAATGGGGCAGTAGCATTTAAGTGAGGCATTGAAAGTTAGCAGAATTTCAGAAAACAGTGAAAGTTGGTTCAGTGGATCCTAGGTGGAAGAGACAATAAGAGCAAGAAGCAAATAAAAGAAACTATACACACACACACATAAGCTCTTCAAACTTCAGAAATATGGAATTGGTACCAGTTTCATAAAGTACATATGTAGATTAATGGTTTAATACTTTTATTTGTTAGATGAAAAAAATTTAGATAATTTGTATTTGAATATAGAAAATCTACCATTCCCTGGAGAAGTGAATGGCTACCCTCTCCAGTCTTCTTGCCTGGAGACGTCTATGGACCAAAAGGCCTGGCAGGCTACAGTCCACAGGGTCAAAAAGAGTCAGACATGACTTGGCAGCTAACGCACACACACACACACACCAGGTTGGTAGAATAAGTAATTTGACTTACTCATTGATATTGACCTGCCTACCAAAAACAGTTATGAACAGCAAAGAGATGGTCAGCAAAGACAGAGTCCAGAGAAGCAGTGAGGATTGACTTTTATTGGTCGTTGAAGTTGGCAGAATCCCAGTAAGAGGAGGATCCATGCAACCCACTTTGCAACAAATGCCTGTGCTTGGGTGTATTGAACGATTCTAGACTTTTATTTTCTAAACATATCTCTGAATTAGAAGAAACTTGTTGGGAAAACAAATCAACAAAAATAAATGCTGTGGAAGACACATTCTAGAGACTGCAGGAGGCATTCACCTGAGATGATGGGAGAATGTAGAAGCTATTTTTATGGCAATGGCCGCAGCGGTAGTTCCGGCAATGTCCGTTTCAAGTAGTGCCTCTAGAGATGGCAGAGGTGAGTGAGAGCCGCTGCACTCCTGCTAAATAACAGAGATGGCACTTTTAGGAATATTAACTATGTGTGAACTCTTAGATTCCTAGAGAGTGATGATGACTTCCTACAGTTCTTAATCTGAGTGTAATAGCACAAACCATTTTGTTCCCTCAGACGTTTCAACATTTTTATACCTAATAGCCTGAATTAAATTTTTGATACTTCAAAACCTTGAGCTGTTTCTGTTTTTCTGATTTGATGCTTGATCTAGGACCAATGATTTTAGACTTTGGGTAGTCAGGGTTTCTGTGTTTTTATCCCACTTTCTCAAGCAGTCTCTATGAAGAAGGACTTCATATGTAGAGGCTGAATAGCCACTACACTGGGAATGTTAAAGAGCTTTAAATAGGTTATAGAGTTACAACATAATTTGAATTCAGCTTTGTCATGTCTATGATATTTTAATGCAATGACTGAAGAAGTGGAACCTTAACAATGAGGAAAAACAATTCAGGAAATCAGCCTTGAATATTCATTTGAAGGACTGATGCTGAGGCTGAAGTTCTAATACTTTGGCCACCTGATGTGAAGAGCCAACTCAGTGCAAAAGACCCTGATACTGGGAAAGATAGAAGGCAGAGGGAGAAGGGGATGACAGAATGAGGTGGTTGGATGGCATCACCAACTCAACGGTCATGAGACTGAGCAAACTCTGGGAGATGGTGAATGACAGGGAAGCCTGGCATGCTGCAGTCCATGGGGTCAGAAAGAGTCAGACACGGCTTAGTGACTTGAAAACAACAACAATAATGAGAATAGTTGCACTGTGGTGGATTTGGATGAATCTGAGAACCTTGAACTTTTATATTACCATGAGCTTCCCTTGAAGATATGAGCATCCCTTTCTTTCTATTTGAAGAAAGTAGGCATCTCTTGCTTGAATAACATCAATGATCTTTTCTGACAATGTCTATTTTTTTCAGTTTCCATCCCACTAACCTCCATTTCTATTTGACTAGAATCAAAACCCCTGATATATGCCAGTGGAATGAGAGCAAAATCTTAGTATGGAGGAGATGCTCACCACTTAATAAATATTGTGAGATTTTTATTTCCATCAGAGACTGGGAAATATGTTTGAGAATGTATGTTGTGCTAGATACAAAAGGATGGAATCACATTACACTGGGATGGTTTTACTGATGTGGCTGCATTTAACTAACTATTATGGACTGAAATTCCCTCTCCCCCAGTGTCTCAGAGTACAACTATATTTCGAGATAGACTATTTAAAAATGTAAAGTTATATGAGATCATTGGATAGATTCTAGTCCATATAACCATAGTTAAAGGTAGAATCTTCAAGGAAGTGACTGAGTTCAAATGAGGACATTAGGGCCAGGGCCTAAGTCAGTATGACTGGTGTCTTTGTAAGAAAGTGAGACAAGAGGGGTGAACATGAAAAGGACATATGAGAGATGCATTGAGAAGGCCATCTGCAAGCCAAGGAGAGAATACTCAGAAGAAATCAAATCTGTCAACAGCTTGATCTTAAGACTTCTGGTTTCCAAAACTATAAGGAATAAATTCTGGTTATTTAAATCACCTTCAGTTCAGTTCAGTTGCTTAGTTGTGTCTAACACTTTGTGACCCCATGGAATGCAGTATACTGACCTTCCTTGTCCATCATCAACTATTGGAGCTTGCTCTAACTCATGTCTATTGAGTTGATGTTGTCATCCAACTATCTCATCCTCCGTCATCCCTTTCTCCTCCTGCCTTCAATCTTTCCCAGCATCAGGGTCTTTTCCAATCATTCATTTCTTCACATCAAGTGGGCAAAATATTGGAGCTTTAGCTTCAGCATCAGTCCTTCCAATGAATATTCAGGACTGATTTCCTTTAAGATGGACTGGTTGGATCTCCTTGAAGTCCAATGCACTCTCACGAGTCTTCTCCAACACCACAGTTCAACAGCATCAATTCTTTGGCACTTAGCTTTCATTATAGTCCAACTCTCACATCCATACATGATTACTGGAAAAACCATAGCTTTGAGTAGACAGACCTTTGTTGTAAAGTAATGTCTCTTCTTTTTAGTATGCTGTCTAGGTTGGTCACAGCATTTCTTCCAAAGAGCAAGCATCTTTTAATTTCATGGCTGCAGTCACCATCTGCAGTGATTTTGAAGCCAAAGAAAATAAAGTCTGTCACTGTTTCCATTGTTTCACCATCTATTTGACATGAAGTGACGGGATAAACCACCGAATCTGTGGTCTTTTTGTCATGGTAACCCTAGCCAACAATGATATTCACCAGAAACCAGAGGTGGATCAGGCAGTTCATTTGATTGATTTCAAACCTTTGAACTCATTTGATACCTCAACTCAGTGAAGGCTAATATTCAATATTAGAATTTACCTGGACTAATGGAAAATGGTGGTGCTCAAGGGGTACAAATGAGAATCACCTGGAAGCCTTATTAAAACAGATTACTGAACCCTACTCCCCAAATTTCTGATTTAGTAAGTCCCGATTGAGGGAAGAAAATTTGCATTTTTAGCACTTTCCCGAAAGGTCCAGAGATTACAATTTGAAAATCACAAAGGCAAGAACACAGGTCCTCTTTGCACCAAGAAACTTCTCAATACCTTGGTAAAGGGAGCACCATCATCCATTAAAAGCTTCCAAGTGGGTTTCTTTGAAAATCAGGAATAAATGATTGTAAAACAGAGGTGCAAATAAGATGCTGGAGTGGTGAAGTCCTGGTGACAATACTTAAAACACCAGATACAAGATAGAATAGAGTTAACAGATGGCAAAGCCAGAGGACAAATGAAATATTTGACCCATAGAATTTCAGTGGTGGCTAAGTTTTCACTTGTTCCTTGGAATGGAAGAGATGGGTAACATACTAAAATATTACTTGATCTAAATAACATAAAAACAAAATTCTGGATCTGGCAGCTAGAACTATAACTTGAATTGTCACAAAAGTTTTTTTCTAATTCATAGATCAAGAGTCACTTTATTCAAGGAGGGGGGGTCAAGTTCTCATGCACTGTCACAAGTAGTACTGTAAATCTTCAAAATTTTACTAAAGGAAATGGAGGGAAATAGATGGGCAAGATTTTTAAACAATGGCTCAGATTTGACACTAATCTTCAGAGACCTAAGATAACACTGTGCTCCAATAATCCAACTAGAGGCTTGTACAGGTCAGATACTAAATTAAATTTTGGTTTTAGACTTTCTCAAAATGAGCACCAGTGACTAGGCAGACATAATCAGTTAATGAAAGTACAGTTGAAATGACATTTTCTGGCAACTAGTGAAACCCCACATTGACTTCCTGACCCATACAGTAAGGTCTGTTATTAGGAATGGCCAAGTAGAAGCCACTGAAATGTCAATAACAACCAAAATAGAAAATCAAATGTAATACTGCATTTGTGGACATTTCAGAAAATATTTTAGAAAACAATTTCACTATCAAAGATTTGAAAGATACAAGGTAGTGATTCTTAGAGTATCTTCACTTAATTTGCTTTTTTATTTTGAATGAGACCAGTGGATCTTAGGGAAAGACTGTGCATTGTCATAAACCTAACCAGGTGGTTACCCCCAAAATTGCAGCTTCTATTACAGATTGATCTCTTACTTGAAATAAATAAGCATAGTCTCTGGCATTTGGTATAGTTATCAAGCTGAAAAAAATGCTTTTTTTTATACTGTTTACTAAGAGCCATGATAAATATTTTGATTTCATTTGTCAATGACAACTGTATACCTTTACTGTGTTAACCCAGGGCTATGTCAGCCCTAGATTCTCTTGACATGACCTACATTATAGGGATGTTGATCATTCTACCTTTACACTAATATTGTATTAGTCTTCTGGGTTGATGACATTATGCTGTTTGGACACTAGAGCAAGAAGTGTTCTAACTGACTTTGTAAGACTCAAAAATCCCAGTGCAAGAGATACATGCATGAAAACTAAGGGACAGCTAATAAAGATTCTTTGAATATAGGTGATCTGGGACATGAAAATATGAGAATTTCTGAATTTCAATCTTTAAATTGAAAAAAAAATTGAAATTGAGTCTATATACAACTACTACTAAGGAAGAGGCACAAAGCTTGTTGGGCCTATTTGAATTTTAGAAACAATACATAACCACACTTATGGATGGTTCTCTGATTCATTTACTAAATAAACCATAAACCTTGCTATTTGGAGAGGTGCCTAGAATAAGAGGAAAATTTACAACAAACCCAGTATGTAATTAAGCTTTCCTCCTCTTGGTCTATATGGCCCAATGATGATGCTGAAAGTATGTAGGATTGATCAAGATCCTAGTGATACATGTCTAGATGGGGTGAATCACAATGTTAGGAATAAAGTCACAAGTCCTCCTTAGAAAATAACTATGCTCTTTTAGAAGAACAGCACCTTTTCCTTACTATTAGCAGCAAGTAATATCCGAGCCCCAGACTATGAGACAGAAAGTGACAAATAAACTTGGGTGAACTCTGGGAGATGATGAAGAACAGAGGGGACTGGTATGCCACAGTTCATGGGTTCACAAAGAGTAGGACGTGACTTAGCAACTGAACAACAACAACAATGTCTGAATTCTAGACTATGAGACAGGAAGTGAAAAAATGGGTGCATCTGATCCATCAAGCCAGTCAATATGTACATCAAGTAGAAGTGAAAAATAAAAGGTTGGACTTGATCAGGTATTGAGGGCTCAAGAAAATTGCAAGGTCTTGGATCATTAGAGTAACTATATTGTTACTCTCCTTCAACTCATTTTTGTGACCACATAGAACAGAGGTTGACAAGCTTTCATTTTGTAAAGGGCTAGATAGTAAATATTTTAGGCTTTGTAAGCCTTATGATTGTGATCAAACCTACTCAGCTCTGCCATTATAGAGTATAAGTAAAGGAATGAGACTATGTTCACATTAGTTAGTTAGTTAGTTCAGTCGCTCAGTCGTGTCCGACTCTTTGCCACCCCATGAATCGCAGCACGCCAGGCCTCCCTGTTCATTACCATCTCTCGGAGTTCACTCAGACTCACATCCATCGAGTTCGTGATGCCATCCAGCCATCTCATCCTCAGTCATCCCCTTCTTCTCCTGCCCCCAATCCCTCCCAGCATCAGAGTCTTTTCCAATGAGTCAACTCTTCTCATGAGGTTGCCAAAATACTGGAGTTTCAGCTTTAGCATCATTCCTTCCAAAGAAATCCCAGGGTTGATCTCCTTCCAGAATGGACTGGTTGGATCTCCTTGCAGTCCAAGGGACTCTCAAGAGTCTTTTCCAACACCACACTTCAAAAGCATCAATTCTTTGGCACTCAGCCTTCTTCACAGTCCAATTCTCACATCCATACATGACCACAGGAAAAACCATAGCCTTGACTAGACAGACCTTAGTCGACAAAGTAATGTCTCTGCTTTTGAATATGCTGTCTATGTTGGTCATAACTTTTCTTCCAAGGAGTAAGCGTCTTTTAATTTCATGGCTGCAGTCATCATCTGCAGTGATTTTGGAGCCCAAAAAATAAAGTCTGACACTGTTTCCACTGTTTCCCCATCTATTTCCCATGAAGTGATGGGACCGGATGCCATGATCTTCATTTTCTGAATGTTGAGCTTTAAGCCAACTTTTTCACTCTCCTCTTTCACCTTCATCAAGAGGCCCTTTAGCTCCACTTCACTTTCTGCCATAAGGGTGGTGTCATCTAAAACTTTATAAAAGCATGAGTTATAGTTTGATTTGATCCATGAGTCACAGTTTGCAACTCCTGTTATACAGAGTTCCTTACAGTTAATTTACTGAAGGAGGGAAATATGCCTGTTCCTAGTAACCACTTGGTATGATATGCTGAGACGAGTCACAAGAGAACTATTGCATTACAAGGTGTACCCAAGGAAAGTCCTGAATGATAGAAGAATAAGGAATTCTCTCAAAGAGCAGAAATTCAAACAGTGTATTTAACTGACACTTTATTAAAAAGATGATGGGACTACAGTGTATGTATCTACACTGATTTATGGAATATAGCTAACAGTTTGGCCAGGTAGTTATGACTTGGAGAGAAAAAAGTTTAGCAAAATGTTAAGAAAATAATATATAGATGAGGTATGGGAATAGATAGCTTACCATATGCACGGATATATGCAATAATATTTGCTTTCCAAGTGAATAACCACGAGAGGACATTCAGAGCAGAAAAAAATATCTCAATCATCAAAGGAAATAGGATAGATTTTGCTGTAGTCAAGTTCAGTCAACCTCTCTTTTCAGCCTACTGTGTGTAATGGGCTAAATTGTGTCCTGCAAAAAGATATGTCCAAGTCTAAGTCCCTGATACTTAAGAATATAACCTTATTTGGAAATAGATAATAGTCTTTATAAATACAATTAAGTTAAGAATCTTGAGATAATGTCAGCCTAAATTTAGAGTGGTCTCTAAATCCAATGACCAGTATCCTTATAAGACAAAGAAGAAGATCTGAGACACAGAGATACACAGGGAAGAATACCAGGTAAATAGAGAGGTAGAGATTAGAGTTTCTACTAAATGTACCTGGCAGCCATTGGAAGTAGGAGCATGAAATAGATTTTTCCTTAAGGCCTCCAGCAAGAATCAACCCTGTTAACTAGTTTCAACCCTGCTAACTTCAGACTTCTGGCCTCCAGCACTATGAGAAGATACATGTCTATTGTGTTATGCCATCCAGTTTGTGATGTTTCAGCAATGCTAGGTGCCAGGGTCCAGCCCCGGTGGATCCAGGGTGATTCGAAGGGGAGACAGATAGGCCAGGGAAAACTTATTTATTTAGAGATATAAGATTAGATTAGGAAGAAATAGTATAGTAGGAAATTTAAGTGGAGAAAAGAGGCTGAATAACTTGGTATACGTGGAAAGCCAATAAAGTTCCAGACAAGGAACTTGCACCATCTACGTTAGGCCATGGGCGTCCGTTTGAATATTGGAGAGTGCCCCGCCTTGGGCTCTCTCTCTTACAGATCTTAAAAGCTGGGACAAATAAGTAGACATGGTGAGCCTTCATGTTCCAAGGGATCAGCCGAAAAAGGGGAGAAAAAGAACGACATGGGGAACCCCAGCATCGGTGCAAAACTCCAAAAACTATTTTTCAAAATCAGCTTACATACCCCAAGTTGTACATAATGGAATACGCAGAGTTATGCTGGGGCAGCAGTCCTGACCCTCACTGAGACAAACAATGCTTTCTTTTTGCATACCCTCCCGTCTCAGGTGGTTTACATTATCTTCTGGCCAAGAGACCTGTTAACATTTTTATGGCTCTCTTCCTGGATAATTGTCTATCAAGCCAGAAAACTCCTTTTCCCTAGAAGTGTTTTTCTTTTACTCTGCATCACCCTCAAAGTACTAAATAAAGTTACATTCCTGTAGAACAAAGGTGCAGTGGGTTAGAACAAAGAAAGCATGCAACTCAAAGGTCTAATGTTGCTAATACCAGGTCCACTACCTGTTTTTCTATATACCAATTATACCTAAAAATAAAAGATATGAAAATTTGGCAGCAAGTATTGGCTCAACAAATGAAACTTTTAATCAGTCCTATTCTAATGATTTTGACTCTTCAGAAGCCCCTACATTCCCAGGATGATTTAAGCTTCCTGTCCCTCCCGGTGGAGAGGCCTCAAACAATCAGTGCGCAGCTGTACAAGTTCTGCGGGCAGACTAAAAAGCCATCAGAGAGGTTTTGGATTGAAACACCCTTTCAAATGCAGAAGACTAAAGCCTTGAGATGACTTTTTCCCCGAGTGTGTCAGAAAAGAGGAAAAGTACAATACAATAAGGCAGGCATATTCTTATTTTGGGGGTACATGCTCAGGAAATACCAGAGAGAAAACCTGAGATCTGACTAGACCTTGCACATCAGATCTCTGCCGCATGACCTTGTCACGGGTGGGATTCCTCACGCTGGCTCCCGGCAACTAGGAAACTTATATATGATTTTTGCTTAATGAAAAAGTGGACTTGGCATCAAAGGCTGAAGGCTACACTCATGCTCAGTCACCAAGACTGATATGACTGTTCCCCATGCAGTGTTCCCAGCCTGTCAACAATGCGAATAGTGTTGAGTATATAGAACACAGTACCATTTGGGGTTGAGATCAAGAGACCCAGAAGCAGATTCATTATATTGAACCCTTTCCCTCACAGACTGGGCAGTGACTTGTCTACACTTCTTGATATGAATAATGCCTTTCATACTTGCAATGCTTTCACATGTGTGTTCATAGAATGCCTAGTTTAGGGTCACAATATTCCACAAAATAGTACTCTTGATCAAATAATGAATTGTGCATCTAAATAAATATAATAATTGGGCTTCCCTTGTGGCTCAGCTGGTAAAGAATCCATCTGCAATGCCAGAGACCTGGGTTCAGTCCCTGGATTGGGAAGATACCCTGGAGAAGTGAACAGTTACCCTCTCCAGTATTCTGACCTGGAGAATTCCATGGACTGTATTGGATGGACACGACTGAGTGACTTCCACTTTCAAATACAGTAATAGCTTGAAACTATACAATTTATTGTTTTTCCATTATCTTGTTGCAGATGGCCTTATAAGATGTAAGGATAGCCTTTAACTAACCAGTTACAATGCCCCATGGGAGGCAAAACTTTGTGAGGTTAAGATGCTGTTCTGTAAGATTGGGAATATCTCTGTGACATGCTGTTTCTTCTTCCATGGTCATAACTGGACTTCAAAAGAAGAGTTGACAAGGGAGGTAGAAGAATTAAAGTTGGCCAAAATTCTGTGAGGTGGGATAGCACATACTGAGAAGGGTAAAATTTGATTTTAGCACATTTGTTCACAGGAAATTTCACAGGAATGCTTGTCTTTAAAAAAGTAATCTTGTTTTCCCATAGGTGGATAGCTAAAGTAATCGAACACTTTCAAAAAATTAGCATAATGGGGCAGAACAGGAGTACTATTCTTACCAGCAGATATAAATCCTCTTTAATGTAAATTTATAAGTATTCCAATATTAATAGCTATGTGAAAGTAACAGGCTGTTCTATTTTAGTTAAACAATGAATGATTTGAAAACATTGCATTAGAAACCCTCTGTTCCAATGATAGATTTTCGGTGTTTCTACTCCAACCCCTGGTACCACTATTCTTTTCATAGTTAAATTTTAATTGTTGATGGTTTTCTATTTCCTTCCCTTGATACTATTATTTTTTGATGTTAGCCCACTGTCGTAAAATTGGAGTTGGCATATTTTATTTTCTGATTTTATGTTTAATTTTTGTTGTGCACTCTATCCTCATTATTACAAATGTAGCTTATCTCTGTTCTTTAGACAATGATAGCTCAGATAGAAAATGATGAAGCACACACATTACCCACTGTAAATATCACTTTCAAAAAGTCATTGTGTTACACTGAACATCAAAGTGCTTCTAATCACAACTATAAATCTTAAGAATATGATTAGAATATACAAGCCAGAAATAATGAGTTCCATAATATGCTTAGAATTGGAACATAATGAAACTTTCAATTTGTAAACTTATAAAACCTAACATTCTGGTTTCATATAGTAGAATTTCAAGCCAATGAACAATGCCATGTTTAAGTGAGGCTTTTAAAATAAATATATTGCATACTACCTTGTATAGGCATACCTCAGATACATTATAGTTTCTATTCCAGACCACTGTAATAAAGCAGCTGCTGCAGTAAAGGTAGTCACATGAATATTTTGGTTTTATAGTGCATTTAAAAGTTTTGTTTATACTATTCTGTGGTCTATTAAGTGCACAATAGCATATGTCTAGAAAAAGTGCACATAGCTCAATTAAAGACACTTCATTGCTAAAAAAAATGTTAACCATCATCTGAATCTTCACCTAGTCATAATCCTTGTCAGGAGTGTCTTGCCTCAGTGTTTATGGCTGTTGACCAATTAGGGTTTTGGTTGCTGAAGATTGGAGTGGTTGTGACAGTTTCTTAAAATAAGGCAGTGAAGTTTGCCATATCGATTGACTTTTCCTTTCATGGACAATTTCTCTGAAGCATGTAATGTTTGACAGTATCTTATGCACAGAACATCTTTCAAAATTGAAGTTAGTCCTCCCAACTCTTCCACTGCCTTATCGACTAAGTTCACATATTATTCTAAATCCTTTTGTGTCATTTCAACAATCTTCATCGCATCTTCATCAAGAGTAGTTTCCATCTCTTTGTCCACGACTAAAGTAACTTATGCAGAAACCACTTTCTTTGTCCATCCTTAAGAGGCAACTCCTCATCTATTCAAGTTTTATTGCAACAATTCAGTTACATCTTCAGGCTCCATTTTAAATTCTAGTTCTCTTGCAATTAATATTTCTACTACATTTGAGTTCCTTCCTCCATTGGAGTCTTCAACCCCTCAAAGTCATCCATGAGGGTTGGAATCTTCTTCCAAAGTCCTATTAATGTTCATATTTTGACCTCTTCCCATGAATTACAAGTGTTCTTAACTACAGTCCACAGGGTCCTGAAGAGTTGGACACGACTGAGTGACTAACACTTTAATGCATATAGAATAATGAATCCTTTTCAAAAGGTGTTTAGTTTACTTTGCTCAGATTCATCAGAGGAACCACTACGGCAGCTATAGACTTTTAAAAATGTATTTCATAAAATAAAAGGCTTGAAATTGCTTCTTGATACATGAGTTATAGAATAGATGTATTAGCAGACATAAAAACAACTTAAATCTCATTGTACATCTCCATCAGAGCTCATGGGTGACAAGGTGCACTGTCAATAAGCAGTAATATTTTGAAAAGAATCTCTTTCTGAGCAGTGGGCTCAAAATTTTTAGCAAACCAAGTTATAAATAGGTGTTTTGCCATTCAGATTTTGTTGATCTGTTTATGGTACAAAGAGTAAATTTAGCATAATTCTTAAGGGCCCAAGGATTTTCAGAATAGTAAATTAACATTTTCTTCATTTTACCAGCTGCCTAACCCCTAACAAGACAAGGACAAATCAGTTTGTCCTTTGATCTCTGAAGCCAAGCCTTAGCTACTCCTCTCTAACTACAAAATTTCTAAATGACATGTGTGCATGCTAAGTCATTTTAGTCATATCTGACTCTTTGAGACCCTATGGACTGTAGCCTGTCAGATATCCCTGTCCATGGGATTCTCCAGGCAATAATACCAGAGTGGGATGCTATTTCCTCCTCCAAAGGATCTTCCAGACTGGGGATGGGACTCATGTCTCCTGCATTGGCAGGTGGATTCTTTACCACTGAGCAACCAGGGAAGCCCTGTAAGGCTTTTTAATGTACATTTTAAAAAAGTATTATTTTGAGGTTCCTCATTAATTATTTTACTTTCTGCATCACTTGCTGTAGCTTCGACATCATCACCTGCTTCTTTACTTCGAACTTTTATGTTACACAGATAGTTGCTTTCCTTAAACCTCATGAACCAACCTCTGATAGCTTTAAACTTTTCTTCTATGGTTTTCTCACCTATCTCAGCCTTCAAAGAATTAAAGAGAGTTAGAGTTTTGCTTTAACTTAGACTTTGGCTCAAAGAAAGATTGTGACTGGTTTATTCTACTATCCAGGTCACCAAAACTTTCTCCTTATCAGCAGTAAAGCTGTTTCACTTTCTTATCATTTGTTTGTTTACTGGAGTAACAATTTTAATTTTCTTCAAGAAAGTTGCATTCACAACCTGGTTAACTGTCTAGCATAAGAGATAAAGTTTTTGGCCTATCTCAATTTCCACTTGCCTTCCTCACCAAACATAGCTATTTCTAGCTTTTGATTTAAAGTGAGAGACATGTCATTCTTCCTTTCACTTGAACACTTAGAGACCATCATATGGTTCAACTGGCCTAATTTCAATATTGCTGTGTCTCAGGGACGTTCCTGGTGGCTCAGATGGTAAAAACCATCTGCCTACAACACAGGAGACCTGGGTTTGATTCCTGGGTTGGGAAGATCCCCTGGAGAAGGAAATGACAGCCCACTCCAGTACTGTTGCCTGGAAAATCCCATGGACAGAGGAGCCTGGCAGGCTGCAGTTCATAGGGTTGCAAAGAGTTGGACATGACTGAGCAACTTCACTTTCAGGGATTAAGGAGGCCTGAAGACAGGGAGAGAGAGATAGGGGAATGGCTGTTTGGTAAAGCAGTCAAAACACACACAAAATTTATTGATTAAGATTGTAGCTCCTCAAAACAATTCCAACAGTAACATCGGAGGTCACTGATCACAGATATCATGACAAATTTAGAAATATTGGGAGAATTACCAAAATGAGACATAGAGACAAGAAGTGAGCAAATGCTATTATAAAAAATGGTGCTGATAGATGTACTTCAGGCAGAGTTGCCACAAACTGTCAATTTGTGAAAAACACAGTATTTGTGAAGTGCAAAAAGTGTAGCACAATAAAATGAAGCACGTTCATATAGTGATGCTTCAACTGGATAGAAAAATCCTTTAATGAGAATCAGGCACGTGAAAGAAAAATATATCAGTCATGTAAATAGAGCTGCCTAAAATTCTACCATCCACCCAAAATCTCTCAGTGCCTACATATAGATGTTCAGCCCCCAGCTGAACATAAATACAGTCATATTTTGAAAGCCAGGATAACATTCGTATTAAAAATCTCCTTTATTTATCTTTTTATTTTGCATTTTCTCTCTGAAAATCCTGGAGGACAATCCCCAGCAACTGAAGTGCTTAATACCAGGTAATGCAGTGATAAAGAATCTGCCTACCAATGCAGGAGATACAGGTTCTATCTCCCTTGGAGGAGGAAACAGCAACCCACTCCAGTATTCTTGTCTGGAAAATTCCATGGACAGAGGAACCTGGTGAGTTCATGGGGTCACAAAGAGTTGGACACAACTGAGAACACACACACATACACAAACACACATGATACTTATTATAATTATGACAGTTCTTAGAGTTGGTGATCCAAGCTTATACACTGACTGGTTCTTATAATTAAACTTCAATCATGATGCATTACCTTATTTAAGTAATCACCTTTTAACTCTAGTTTCCTCCAAATTTGTTAATATAAAATGGTTAGCATATTCTTTGGAGCACAATAGAAACCTTACTCAGTGAATGACAGGTGCTTTGTCCATTACTTCTCATCTCTCTCTGCAGTTAATAAATTATCCTGAAGAACAGCTCTCTGATGACTCTAAGACAGAAATAATGTTAGTGAGCAGTACATTTGGAGAAGAAGAAAGCCATGATTTACCCATCTCTTGATCTACCATTATGTTTGGTGTATGGGATAAAAGTGAGATGAATATGTGGCCATGACTGTACATTAGTTAGGGAATGTCTTTCTTGAATCCACCTGAATCTTGGGAGGAACTTGTCCCATGTTGAGGTTGTCCCATGTTCCAATGCCTGCTTAAGCTTTCAAGGCTTGTTTAAGCTCAGTGGCCTAGGGAAAAGAGAGAAGCCTGGTTACAAATCAGTCAAGTCACATTAATGAGCATTTTGTGCAGATTGGTCAGTGGGAACAAAGAGTGTTGCTAATCACTATGAGAAAATAATGGAGATTTGGAGAGTCTGTATCTGGCCTTGTGAAAAAAAAAAAAAAAAACGGTCTTCTGGGAGCCTTAACTAAGTCATACAGGGAAGAATGGTTCTTTGCAGTAAACCATTTCCTGGAATACAAAACAGTAACGGAATTTCTTAAACTTTGTTGTTTTCCAGGAGCACAGGCCTCAAGTAAAGTTCAGCACTCTCAGTCCTTTAACTCAGCAGTATCTCCTCTAAATGAAACAGTCAAATGTTGGCAATAATACTAGTCCCTTTTTGCATGTCACTCTGTTTTGCAAAACTATGGATTATCTGTTCCCATGACCAAGTGAATTGCACCAGTTCCAGCATCCAGGAAATGTTTGTGGTCCTTAAAGAATTCCACCCTTAGGCAAAGTTACTAAGAGTTTATTCCAGAACTGCATTTAATAGGGAATAAAGGGAAAGTGAACCTTCTATCTCTTGAGTGTGTCATAATTTCTGTTTCAATGAATTTAAATACATAAATGGAATAAAGTTTTCACTTTTGTCAGGTGTTTCTAACATAAGTTTAATAAAGTTTTATTTCTCAGTCTTGTTGAAGATTTACAGATAATATTTAATGAGGTCAGGTAAGAGTAGAAACCTCATGGAGGAAATACTTTTCATACTGAAGTGACCTAAATCTTAAAAAAATCCCAAATAATTGATTTTCTAACACTTTTTAGTTTCTTTTTTCAACCAATGAACTTTATCGAGCACCTATATGTGCCAGGCCTTGGATAATGGTAACACAAGAATGAAGGGGATGCTTTCCTGTTGGCATGTCTTTATAGTCTAGTAGAGCTGTCTAAAAGTTGCTTATAAACCAATGCCATGAGTACAAGCAGAGGTTCATATAGGATCTTACTAAAAAGCAGGAAAAGATGTAACTAAAGTCCCCCTGAGAGAACTCAAGTATCTCCTCACACAGAAGTGACATCTGAATGAAATGATGAAAGATGAATGAAAATTAGCCAGACAGAAAGTGAGGAATGACTTTTCAGGAAATACAAATAGCAGCTGTAGAGGCAAAAAGGCATATAACGCATATAATGTTTGAAGACCACTGATTATGTAAGGAAAACAGAGGTAGTGGAGAAATGGTTGCCTATGGGCCTATAGAGCAGAGTATTTCTCAAAAGATGATCTCAAGAACCCTGCATCTGAATGTCCTGGCCCAACTGTACACAAATAAGACTTATGGTCTTTAACTGATACACCATTTGAGACTTGTCCATGAAGTAAGAACCGAAAAACTGCATTTTCAACAAACATCCCAGACGACTCTGGTCCACTCTGAAGTTTGATCTTCACTGCTGTAGAGAATGAAAATTTGGATGATGAGGTTAATATCTACTATGTAGGTTAGGAAGCAACAGTTAGAACTGGACATGGAACAACAGACTGGTTCCAAATAGGAAAAGGAGTACATCAAGGCTGTGTATTGTCACCCTGCTTATTTAACTTATATGCAGAGTACATCATGAGAAACGCTGGACTGGAAGAAGCACAAGCTGGAATCAAGATTGCTTGGAGAAATAGCAATCACCTCAGATATGCAGATGACACCAGCCTTATGGCAGAAAGTGAAGAGGAGCTAAAGAGCCGCCTGATGAAAGTGAAAGAGGAGAGTGAAAAAGTTGGCTTAAATCTCAACATTCAGAAAACGAAGATCATGGCATCTGGGCCTATCACTTCATGGGAAATAGATGGGGAAACAGTGGAAACAGTGTCAGACTTTATATTTTGGGCTCCAAAATCACTGCAGATGGTGACTGCAGCCATGAAATTAAAAGACACTTACTTCTTGGAAGAAAAGTTATGACCAACCTAGATAGCACATTCAAAAGCAGAGACATTACTTTGTCGACTAAGGTCCATCTAGTCAAGGCTATGGTTTTTCCTGTGGTCATGTATGGATGTGAGAGTTGGACTGTGAAGAAAGCTGAGCACTGAAGAATTGATGCTTTTGAACTGTGGTGTTGGAGAAGACTCTTGAGAGCCCCTGGGACTGCAAGGAGATCCAACCAGTCCATTCTAAAGATCAGTCCTGGGTGTTCTTTGGAAGGAATGATGCTGAAGCTGAAACTCCAGTACTTTGGCCACCTCATGTGAAGAGTTGACTCATTGGAAAAGACTCTGATGCTGGGAGGGATTGGGGGCAGGAGGAGAAGGGATGACAGAGGATGAGATGGCTGGATGGCATCACGGACTCAATGGACGTGAGTCTAAGTGAACTCCGGGAGATGGTGATGAACAGGGAGGCCTGGCGTGCTGCAATTCATGGGTCGCAGAGTCGGACACTACTAAGTGACTGAACTGAACTGAACTGAACTGAGATTAAACTTTATAGGTATTTGCATAAAAATGAGAGTCTTAATATTGGAGTTAGACTGATCACATTTTCCATACAGCAAGATCACTGACGGCAGTGTAGGTGACACATAGGGAAGTGGGGCGGAGGATGACACACAATAGTAATAAAATATGAGTTAACACCGAGTTGCTGAAAAGTACCAGCAGGAGATATTATTGTTAAGGGTTTAAACTAAGGTGGGAAAGTATTTGAAAAATATTTGAAAGGTATAATTGGGTAAATTTCATGAGCTTCCCTGATAGTTCAGTCAGTAAAGACTGGGCCTACAATGCTGGAGATCTGTGTTCGATCCTCAGGTCGGGAAGATCCCCTTAAGAAGGAAATAGCTATCCTCTCCAGTATTCTTTCCTGGAGAATCCCATGTCCAGAGAAGCCTGGTGGGATATAGTCCATGGGGTTGCAAAGAGTCAGATGTGACTGAGCTTTCTTTTCTTCTGTGAGCAATTAAATATAGAAGATAAAGTGGAAGAAGCAGCTTGGAATGACTGTGAGATTTCTTGCTTTGGTAACAAGTGTTGCATAAAAGTGTATGTGTTATTTGCAGACAAAACAACTGATGAGGGAATAGGCTCTTAAATTTACAGATAGTTCATGCAGCTCAATATTAAAAAAAAAATGAAAAAGTGGGTGGAAGACCTTATTTAGATCTTTAGACATTTCTCCAAAGAAGATATACAAATGGCTAAAAAGCACATGAAAAGATATTCAACACCACTAGTTATTAGAAAAATACAAATCAGAACTACAGGGAGGTATCTCCTCACACTAGTCAGAATGGCCATTATAAAAAAATCTACAAAAAAATAAATTCTGGAGAGGGTTTGGAGAAACGAGAACCCTCCTACACAGTTGGTAGGAATGTAAATTAGTATAGCCTCTATAGAAAACAATATAGAGATTCCTTAAAAACTAAAAACAGATCTACTATATGACCCAGCACTCCCACTCCTGGGCATATATCTGGAGAAAACCATAATTCCAAAAAATATATGTACTCCAATATTCCTTGCAGCATATTTGAAATAGCCAAGATATGAAAGCAACCTAAATCTCCATCAACAGAGGAATGGATAAAGAAGATGTGGTACACGTTTACAATAGAATATTAACCATAAAAAAGAATGAAATTAGGCCATTTGCAGTAACATGGATGGGCCTAGAGATTATCATACTGAATGAAGTAAGTCAGACAGAGAAAGACCAATACCACACAATTTCACTTATGTGTGAAATCTGAAAGAAAAGAAAAGGTACAAATAAACTATCCACAAAGCTCAAATAAAGTTACAGAGATAGAAAGCAAGCATCTGTATGGTTAATAGGGTTATGGTTACTAGAGAGTAATGTGGGGAAGCATAAATTGGAAGATCAAGTTTGATATATACATACTACTTTACATAAAATAGCTAGTTAATAAAGACCTACTGTATAGCACAGGGAACTCTACTCAATATCTTGTAATGGCCTATATCAGGATCTCCACCTTCTGGGATCTAATGGCTAATGATCTGAAGTTGAGCTGATGCAGTAATAACAGAAATGAAATACACAATAAATGCAATGCACTCGCATCATCCCAAAGCCATCACCCAAAACCCCACCCCCTCATCTGTGGAAAAAATGTCTTCTACAAAGCCAGTCCCTGGAGTCAAAAAGATTGGGAACCACTGGCCTTATATGGGAAAAGAATCTAAAAAGAGTGGATACATGTGTGTGTGTATCCCTGATTCACCACTGTATACTTGAAACTAATACAAAATTGTAAATCAGCTCTACTCTAATAATTTTTTTAAAGCATGTGTTAAATGCTTTACAACAATGCTGTATTCATACTTTCATCAACTCTTGAAGGAGCCAAGATATTTGTCTTTATTTTATTTCTCTGTTACAGTTGGTGAGATAGGGTCTTCGAAATATGAGTGAGGTTGTCCTCCATCCCAGGGTGCATGGCAATTAAATTACCAGTGACAAGATTCAAATGCAGGCAGGTTGGGTCACACTTACTCTCTTTATCTACTGCATTTCTCTGTATTAACCTAAACATTGCTTAGGAAGGGAGGGTTGCTATGGTTTCACTCTTTCACATTTCACTGAAGATCTAGTTTATGGTGTCCTGGGTAGATTATTAAACTAGTACTAATGAGAGTTTGTTTCTTTGTGTACTGTAGTCTTCACTCTGCTTCAGTATTAGTTACACAATTCTCTTTTATGATGGTAAGATCTGAGAATTAAAAAGTTGGTCTTCCTTTAAATAGCATGGTGCTCAGTCACTCAGTCATGTCTGACTCTTTGCGACCCCATGGACTCTAGAACACCAGGTTCCTCTGTCCCTGGAATTCCCCAGGCAAGAATATTGGAGTGGGTTGTCATTTCCTTCTCCATTTAAATAGCATGGTATCAAACAAATTGCTCTATTAAGAATCATGATATTGGCCACTACTTCTGCTCCCATAGGAATGCACCATTTTTTCCTTAGTAGATGATCTTTCATTTAATAAAGTATCTTCATAGGCTTTTGAGGGTAGAGAGGATGAAATGGTTCTTATCTCCCTGTACTCACAGTAGGATAGAAGGAAATCATAAAATATGTTTTGCATAAAAAATTGAGGAGAGATGGGCAGCTGGAAAGAAAGAAGGAAGACAGGGAAAGAGGGGATGTGAAGGGACAAGTGAGTCTATCAGGAAACCCTTCCTGGTAGTAAAGGTGGCCAAGGGAAGAGAAGTGCCAAAGATTCAAGATTCAATTTTATCATTGCTGAATGATGCTATGATGTAATCCTTACTCTGTCAGACCAATGTTTCTTACCAGCGATGCTGTGAATAAAGAAAGAAAGAGGGGCCATGTCCCATGTATGAGTCAGTGTATATAAGAGAGTGTATTATTCTGTAAGAGTGATCACATTCTCATAAACCTGTACAATTTTGAATAAAATATCACCAAGCGGGTCTTGGAAATTTTATGAAATTGCTGAGAAATACCAGTCTCACATCCAGTAGGAAATTGACTGCCTACTTAATGACTTTATTTTTAAACTGAATAACAAAAGAAAAAGATGAGGGAAAGAGAGAGAGAAGAGACAATAAAAAGGAGGGGAGTGAAGAATTTTAGGGGCAGGGGTTTAGGACCTGAAAGGATAAGCAGAATGGCAGATTATAGGAGAGGTTTGAGCAGGTGACACAGGAAGAAATGTTGCTGGTTTTCATGAATTAAACCTCTTCAAAGTTTTACTGAAAGTTAAAAGAAGCATGCTGACTTAATTTTGCAAGCAGCACCTCCTTCTAAGATTTCTTCTGTTTCACAGTGTCTGGATATTAGGAATCAGTGTCCAGGTTCTCTTTACTCCAGGCTTGGAATACAATTGAGGTTCTACTCAAAGGGACATTTGAACAGGATTTGGAAGATGGAGTGAAGGCAGAGCCAAATAGTTGCTTTTTTTTGTTTGTTTTTACTTTGGCAGTGATAGGTAAATGCATGGGCTGATGTGAGGTTTTCTAGAGGGTTTGCTGTGATCATCAAGAACAGTGTCCTGCAGTTTTCTGTTCTGGTTGGAAGAACCTGGTTACCACCTGGTTCTCCACACTCCACCTGTAGTGGTGAACCTGAAAGAGGAAATTTCTCCTCATGTTTGCATCTTCAGCCCTTCCAGTGGTTTTGCAAGCAACTGATTCCTTGTATTAAGCCCCCTTTTGCTAAAACTTCTTACAGTGATTTCTGTGTCCTGACAGAACCTTGGATTTGGAATTGATGTTGTTGAACTTTACCTGAGCCCCGCAAGCATAAAATACTGATAATTCTGAAATGGTCCCTTCCTTTTGCTCTGAGTGTCTTGCCTGCGAATATTCCAAAACCTTGCTCCACCATTTCTCATAACTCCTGCACCGCCGCAATGACTTCCTATGAAGCCCCACCCTTCTCTTTGAGACATTATTCTTTAATTAATGCCCTCCCTATTAACAATAGCCTACATGAAATCATATAGATTGTTGGTGATTTTGTCTTTCATGGCATCAAGCTTTGTTAATATGACTCTGCACGGAAACTACTTGTGTCAGGGTTTCATAAGTGCTATGTCAGCAATTTTTTCCAAGATCCATGGGTAGATAAAGCTTTTCATTGCTTTCTATTGTTCTCCTTAGGCATATTAGCTTAAAGAAATTTCCTAACACCCAGTTGTCATTGTGGATTCAAATGACATCCTGATTAAGAATTTATTGCAACTTACTCTAGCATAGGAGTCCTACTCAGATCTTTAATTTTTAAAAAGTGCCCATTGTTTTAAAATTGCATTTTGGCTATGAGGAAAGAGATTGTTAAAACACAATCTTTTCCAGGATCAAGTGGGTATGTCACATTGCATTTATGTCTGAGAGCAGGTTGCTTATCTCTAAAGTCTAGATCCACTGTAAAAGAAAATAATTTATTGAAATTTTATGATAATATATGGCAAAGATAGCACTCTTCTTTAGAAAGGTGTAATAATACATTTGTGTATTAATATAAATTTCTGCCATGAGCACACTCATCTAATAAAAATCCAGATTTTAAATAGAAAAGTTTACCTTTCTAATCACAGCCTAAAGCCCAAACTTTTTGTTTTAGTTGTATTCATCTCGTCTTTCTTTTATAAAGAATTGTCAAAATAAACAAAAATAATAATCCATAGGAATTTGAGACTGTAGTATAACACTCATGTCATTTTACACTTAAGATAAGGTTAAATACCTTCTTCTTTTCTCTAGAAGTTTATTCCACAATGCCCCTATGTTTTCACTATAGAAGTCTTTCTCTGTGTCCAATTCATAATAGCTAATTTTCCCCATCAATGATTCCATCTTCCTTTCACATGTGCATAAATTACAGCTGATGTTCTAAGCAGTGGGTGACAAGAATTGTGATGCAAAGCAAAGTGAGAAATGAAAAACTGTAGAGATTTTGTATTATTAAACACATCCAGGCTTGCTGAGTGAAAAGAAAAGTACCATCAGCTAAAGTAGACTGTGCTAACAAATAACTCAAATTCTCTGTGTGATTTGAATGTCATGTTTTTTTTTTTTTTCCTTGTTCATTGTAGGTCAATAGGAGTTTTCTTCATCTTAATGACCCAGGGACCCAGGAAATTGAGCAGCAGCATCTCAAATGCAATAAGTTACCATACCAGAGTGAAAGGGTGACTGAAAGTACCACAAAAGCCATTAAATGCTGAACTTGTAGATATCATTTTCACTCAGAACCACTGGTGAAGAATAATCACATGGCTCCACTCAATCACAAATGGTGCCTAGAGAGTTGATGGAAGAAAGCCAGAAATATTTGGTACACAGCACCATTAATGACTGCCACAGAAACTGAGGCAAATAATTAATTTTGTAAGATTTTTATGAATGATATTATTTGGGTTGCACTATCTGGGTCAAGCTTATATGGGATACTGAGTTATACCTACATGAAGCAATTTAGAGAACTTAGCATTTTTATGTGGGAGATGGTCAAGTCTACAGGTATAGCTATTGTATCCAATGTTCTTTACATTATAAGATCATTCATATATTTACAGAATATCCAATACATATAAGGCACTCAGAAAATATGAAGATGAATTATCATTCACTGAATACTCAGGGAACTTAAATTGTACAAAAGAGATAAAATAAATGTATATTATTATAGAATTTATAAAATAATAAATATGAGAATTTGAATCAAGGAAAGATTACTTTTGGCTGGGCAGGGAAATGAAAATGGAAGAGATCATACTTTTATTGGACCTTTTATCAGTTGAATACTTGTAGAGAAAGGTGATCATTGTAGAGAAAAGAATGAATAAAGCGATGGTGGTAGAACATTATGGTCTGTGTAAGAAATAGAAAATATCAGCAAAAAAAAAAATGAAGTGAAGAAGAGAAAATATTGCAAGTTTTGTAAAAGCATGTCAATAAAGCAGATACATTTAATTGCAAACATCAGCAAAGAATTTTATCTGATATCATATCAAATGTCATAAAATTTAGAAAATGATCTTGGGAATCTCAGGTAGGCCAAAAGATGAAATAATACCTCTATTTCATAACATGACATTGAGGAAATTAGAAAATTTTCCTGTGAATGAATTTTGAAACAGCATTCTCAGGGAAAAATTTCAACATGATTTAAGGTTAACTCTAGCACATTTAACTCGTGGAGCTGACACAGTTGATTACTAGGTAGGACCAAGACTATAGAGAAAGCAGTAATATAAATTCATTCATCCGTTCACACATTTATTATTTTAGCAAGCACTTAAGAAACTCTATTGACGTACCAGGCACTGATTTACAGGCTAATGATATCTGTGAACAAAGAAGACTTTGATTCTAGTGGGGAAGACGTTACTTCACAAATGATGATGATAAAATGGGATAACTATTATGACCCATTATAGAAACATGTTGTTGGGTACTTAACCTAATCTAAGAGTCAGAGGAAGTCTTTCTAGAGAGAAATGAATGTAAATATTTTACATCTACTCTAATGTCATTGTTTGCATCCAAGTTTAATGATTACCACCTTGTCTATCTTCAATGGTGAGGAAGGGCAAGAAAGGTGTAGGTTAGCTAGAATACTAGAAAACTTTTTATTTTACTAAGTATATCAGTTAGGGTTCTGATTACACACAACAGAAACCAAGTCTGATTGCTTAAAGCATAAAATGAATATTGGAAAGTGTTCTGATAAACTCACAAAATCACTAGGCATATATTAATAGACCAAAGAAATAAGTAGATAAAGTGAGAGGTTTTGTAGTGAAACCTAGAGAGGTTTTGTAGTGAAAGCCACAGCCCAAATAACACTGTAGAGCATTTTGATAACAACATTGCTGGCCCTGCTGATAAGCACAAGTGTCAGTAATGATCCCAGGGCTTCCCCCAGGGGCTCAGAGGTAAAGAATCCTCCTGCAGTGCAGGAGACTTGGGAGAAACAGGTTCGATCCCTGGGTTGGAAAGATCCCTTGGAGAAGGAAATGGCAACCCACTCCAGTATTCTTGCCTGGAAAATTCCATGGACAGAGGAGCCTGGAGGGCTGAAGTTCATGGGGTCTCAAAGAATTGGACATAACTGAACTACTGAGCATGCACGGTAATGAACCTACCAAAGCCACCTGTATTGGATCCTGCAGAGCGTCTCTGACACAGCTACTACCACCACAACTTACTCCCAAACAAGGTCACCACAAACAAGGGCACCACAAAGAAGGTCACCGCTCTCCCCAGTTCTTCATGGGGACCACTCCCCAATTTAAAGAACAGACATATCTGACTGTGCAGACAGACTTGAATGTGGCTTTCACAATCCCTCATGGTGTTCACACCTTTGTGTGATGCCCTTTCCTTCAGCATGAGTGGGATCTGAGAATTTATAATAAGTGATAGTGTAGACAAAAGTGACACAGTGTATGTGATTATGTTTCATAAAAATGTAATATCCACTTTCCAAAAGATGTCCTTCCTGGCTAACTTTGAGGAAACAGGCAGCCATGTTGGAAAGGGGAACATAGAATGGATGACCTCCAGTTGACAGCCACTAAGCAACTAAGGGCTTCCCTGGTGGCTCAGAGGTTAAAGCATCTGCCTCCAATGCAGGAGACCCAGGTTCGATACCTGGGTTGGGAAGATCCCCTGGAGAAGGAAATGGCAATCCACTCCAGTGTTCTTGCCTGGAGAATCCCATGGATGGAGAAGCCTAGTAGGTTACAGTCCACGGGGTCGCAAAGAGTTGGACACAACTGAGCGACTTCACCTTCAGGAAACTAAGGAAATGGCAACCCACTCCAGTATTCTTGCTTGGAGAATCCCATGGATGGAGGAGCTTGGTGGGCTACAGTCCATGGGTCGCAAAGAGTCGTACATGACTTCACTTTCCTGGTGGCTCAGAGGTTAAAGCGTCTGCCTCCTATGCGGGAGATCCAGGTTTGATCCCTGAGTCGGGAAGATGCCCTGGAGAAGGAAATGGTACCCACTCCAGTATTCTTGCCTAGAGAATCCCATGGACAAAGAAGCCTGTTAGGCTACAGTCCACGGGGTCACAAAGAGTCGAACATGACTTAGCAACTTCACTTCACTTCACTTCACTTAAGAAACTAAAGCCCTTAGTCCAAGAAACCACAAGAAACTGAATGCTGCCAATATAAGCCTGGCAGTAGATCCACCTTCACCTGTGCTTCAGATAACAGTACACACTGGAACCACAGAAATCATGAAATCACACATGTGCATTGTCTTAGGCCACTAATTGTTGGTAATTGTTAAACACAATAGATGAGAAATTCCGCAGCTGAACCTAGACCTTAGGCCTGCATGCTATCTATAAAGGAAGCTAGAAAAATGAGCATTTGAAATTGTTAGTTTCTCAAACACAGGAGACAGTCTCAGAAGTTGGGAACATGTCTACCTGTTTCCTAATATGGATGCAACAAATTATCAGAACCATGGATATGTAAAACAAAAGCAATTTATTCTCCAACAGTTTTAGGGGTCAGAAGTCCAAAATAAAGAAGTTTCCTGGACAAAACTTCCTCCAAATGGACATATCTGCTCTGCTGTTTTTCACCTTCCGGTATCTTCTGGCATTCATTGGTTTGTGGCAGCACAACTTTAATCTCTGTCTCTGTTTTCAAATCACCTTCTTTTTTGTGTCTCTACATGCCTTTTCTATGTTTCATAAGCCCACTCTCATTAAATTTAAGGCCCACTCTAATTCACGAATGACATCATTTCAATCCTTACCTTAATTACTGTCACACTAGATTTTCACAAACACAAATGTGCTTCCTGAGCAAGAAGTTCTCCAAAAGAATTGCTACATGATTAATGTACTTATCTTGATTTATCTGGTAAATGTTGACCTAGCCAGGCCATTTTCTTCAGAATGGCTTGAACTACTTATTTATAATTCCATACTCAAAACACACCTTTTGGGAAGATTTCATCTTTGTAGGAGAAAATATCTTAGCATTTAGTACCAAACCAATGATTTCTCTATTTTAAGTTCCCATCCTTACTCTGTCCTATGCTTATACATAAAGCAAGAGTTCACATACAAGTCCACTGAAATAAAGAGAGAAGAGCTATGCATTTGTAGCACTGACATGAAGACCTAAAATAATGCTCTGAGTAGAAGAAGGAAATAGAAGATTTTTCTTTGAATAGGAACTTGTTTGAGCTCTGAGGGTGTTTGCACTTGTCCTTTATTCAACTTCAAAGGCAAAAAGTTTTGCCAGAGCATTTTGAAGTCATGATTATTTGCTTGTGAATTACAGCCAGTGAGGTCATGTTTATTGTTTTAAAGGTTCTGTATATATTCCGATAGTGAGGCCTTATAAAGAACCCTCCATAAATTTTCTTCTGAATTTCTACATGCTCAGCAGGATTGAGTTCTGGAGTCAGGATGAGAGTTTATAAATGAAAAACATTATTTTTGATATGATTTACAAGAAGACACAATAGGCATTTTTGTGATTCAAAATAAAACCAGTTTCAGAAATTCTATGTAAAGTTTTATAAGGATTCATATATGAATCCAACCTGTAGGTTGGTGTTACTAGATGCTGAAGATTGATATAAGCAGTCCTCAAACTGCCAGTCATAAACTCTGCAGCATCTTTTTATCAATCATGTTTTCTATATCCCTTCATTATCTGAAATCAGGTATTATCTTCTGTTTATGTAACAAACTCTTAAAGTAATATTGATTTGAGGTTTTTAAATGTCAATCCTTCTACTTCATTTGTTGATTGATTCTCTACTTTTCAAGCATTAAATTAAGAAATATTTTATACTGTCAGTCAACATCATGCTATAGCATGTGGTATTAAATAGAATCATGTATAGCATTAGCCTTGACAAACGTAATTTTTATTTCCTCTACAATGTTGAAAGTTGTTAGTATGTTCCTCTGTCTATTGAGTAAACTCTTAAGCAATGCACAAATAAAGAAGGAATGTAATCTTGAATCATACAATTCAAAAGTTTTATTGGCAATCTTCTAAACAATCTTCTAATTGTTAAATTATATCAGCTTCAAATTTGAGTATATTTGTCACCTACTAATCACCAATGTTGATTTAGTATCAAATTCGAGTTCAAGGTAGAGAAACAAAATCCAAGATGCTATCTCCATCATTTGGTTTTGGTTTCTCTAACTTGAACTTGAATTTGATACTAAATCAACCTTGCTGATTAGTAGGTAACAAATATATTCAAATTTGAAGCTGATATAATTTAACAATTAGAGGACTGTTTAGAAGATTGCCAATAAAACTTTGAATTCTATGATTCAAGATTACATTCCTTCTTTTGGTTCATGTACAGACATAATTATAACCTACAAATATATATTTGGATTGTTATCAAATGTTCTTTAATTGACAACTTTTTTTCTGATGGCAAGAGAAGATAACCAACAAGGTTCTTTCAAGATATATACTTAATCAGGCAACCCAACAAAAATTTAACACCATTCAAAGGAGCTTCTTAGAAGTACAAATATCTTATTCATTCATTAATTTAAAAATATTTATTAATCTGCCACTCTGGATTGGCCCTGTGATAGGTGCCTTAATCCTGCTTCAGCTGTTTAGTTGGCCTTCATCCTCAAAATTCTCCAGAATAGCTGGTGTTTTCTTTGTTTTGCAAATTAAAAAAAGTGAGAATCAGAAAGATTATATGACTTTATCAAATAAATTACTTGGGTTTAACCAAACACATTTTATAGTTTTATGTATAGTCAAGATTTATATAAAGTAAATAAATATAATATGCTAATCAGGAACTTTTTTTCTAACAGCAAATAAACTAAAAGTGTATTAAATAATTTGAGGTTACTCTTATCATATGTCAGATATCTGGAAATTTCTTCTGATATTAGTTCAATGGTTCAAATATGTAGAAACCAATATTTATGAAATATTCTTGAAATTTCTGAGATCCCCTACCCTACACTCCTGCCTCAGCTATAAGAATTATCATATCCACGTTCCAGAAAGAAGAAAAAGAGGAAAAGTGGTCTCTATGACACTGATTCTGTTCTTCTAACCTAGAAAGCAAAAACTTTCCCAGGAGCCATTCTAGCAGATTTCCAACTATACACTAAGGTCTGTATAGCATGACCACTCATTTCTTGCAGAAGAATATGAGAAAGTGAATATTTATTCTTCCAGCCTCTGTGATTGAACTAGCAAAGGGAAAGGGGTAGGAAATGAGTGTTAGATTTCCCATAAAATGCAACCATAAATCATGACAGTACTTGTCTAAAAATACTGCCCATATATCCTGGTAGGAAAGAAAAAATCCACAAGCAGTAACAAAACAAAAAGTAAGTCAACTGAGGAAAGAGATGTGCTGAAGTGTGTGTACTCATGTTATTTACCTGTGTACCTGTATGTGTGTGGGAAGGGTGAGTGAAATATAAAAATCAACACCTGGAACCTACATAAGAGATATAGACATGGGAAAAAGGACCAAGAAAGAACAGTAAGGGTTAGTTTGTTTTTTTTTAATTTATTTTTTATTGGAGGATAATTGCTTTACAGAATTTTGCTATTTTCTGTAAAACCTCAACATAAAACAACCATAGGTATACATATATCCCCTCCCTTTGGAAACTCCCTCCAATCTCCCTCCCCATCCCATCCCTCTAGCTTGATACAGAGCCCTTGTTTGAGTTTCCTAAGCCATAAAGTAAATTGGCTATTTATTTTACATATGGTAATGTAAGTTTCCATGTTACTCTTTCCATGCATTTCACCCTCTCCTTCCCTCTCTGCATGTCCATAAGTCTATTCTTTGTTTGTTTCTCCATTGTTGCCCTGTAAATAAATTCTTCAGTACCATTTTTCTAGATTCCATATATATATGTTAGAATACTGTGTTTATCTTTATCTTTCTGACTCACTTCACTCTGTATACTAGGTTCTAGGTTCATCCACCTCATTAGAACTGACTCAAATGTGTTCCTTTTTATGGCTGAGTAATATTCCATTGTGTATATATATCACAGCTTCTTTTGTGTTAGTTTTAATATATAACTGCTGATCTGCAATCCAGGAAAAGTTGCAGAAAACACACTTATAATATCATTTCCTCAGTGGCTTCACTCAGTTTTGGTAGATCCTCCTAATTTGATCTTTCAGGTCCTTCAGTAAATGGCTTCTGACCCATTTTTACTTTACTTCTACTCTTAAAAATTCTGCATTGCAGCCACTCAGATCAAACCTATTCCTTGAATATTCTCTATATTTTTCAAATAACTCCTGATATCCTTCACAATAATGACTTTTAGTATTTACATTTTTATGTTTTTAATCAGAATAACTGCTATTCATTTCTCACACATCCTTTCAGCATGTCTTAGGTGACAATGTCTCCATGAAAACTTTTAATTTCTCCAGATGAATGTGAACATTCAAACAACTGAACCTTCATAACTCTTTAACACTTTTTCCTTATGATGCTTGATGCTTACCATGCAATTGTTTCATTTAATTCTGTACTTGTTTTCCTTTCATAAGAATATATATATTTTTAACCTTTTGCTACCTTTTGCAATGAGTCCAGCACCTTAGGTTATGAGGATAAGATTTGGTGCAATGGGTCTATTAGAAATGTAAGTGCCCATTTATAAGCATCAATTTGCAGGAAAAGCATCTGTAGCATCCCATCTCCCTTCCTTTCCAAATACTCTGTGTTATATAGAAATTTAAAATGCTTTAAAATCTGAATTCTATGGCATGAGACCAACTTAGATATAAAGGAAACAGGGATATGATTTCAATAATGTTTTTCTTTTAAAACAAAGGATTTTTGTTAGGTTCTGGAAGGCATTTGTTTCAGAAGATAAAAATCTTTCAGCTTATTTAATCACTAAAGGTCAATTTTATATAAGATTTATGTCTCATGAGCATGAAATCCATGGTTTCTGTGTTACTTTATGGTCTTGTAGAAAATCCAGCTGCTATCCTTTAGGCCAGGGTTGAGGCAGTGTCAATTACTTATTAAACATATTACTCTTCGAATGTAGCATTGACATCTGGAGTGTGCTCACTGGAAGAGTCAATTACTTCTAATATTCTTGATATTGAACCATTACATGTGATCCTTCCTCAACAACAGCAGCTCAAATTGGATCTCATCTTAATTAAAGTAGCTCATTTTTTTATCTGTACTGATTGCTTGGCATTAAATGTATCAATTATACTTCAGAGTTTATTATATGCTTCTGAAGCTCATACAGTATTGAGTGTAATGTGATTACATGATTACTCTGTGAGGCTACCAAAGACAATAAATAGGATGGAATTGTGGCAGAGTGGAGAATATTGATTGACATAGCTCACTGAGTATCATAGCATCAACATTTCTTCTCAATGTTGGGGGCATTAATGACATAAACAGAAAATTAGAAATCAGCTCTTTTGCAGGATAAGTAAAGTTGCCTCCTATTGTGACTGTTTGTGTAGAGGAGAGAGGCAACTGGAAGAGAAATACACATATACAAAAAGTGCTAAAAGGCATAGCGGGGCATATGCAAAGCATTTTAAAGGAAAGTAAATATCAAGACTAGTATCTGAAATATTTACCAAGGAATTTTTCTCAGATCTTCATTTACCCCTTTGCACTTCCCCTTTGGAGGGACAATGTAGCATAAAACCATTAAGAAAACTAACTAACTAACTAAATCACTTAGGATTACAAAAGTCGCAAAGAGTAGACACGACTGAGCGACTGAACTGACTGAACTGACTGAGTCTTTAAAGAATTTAGATATTGCGGTGCTCCTATGTTAGGTGCATATATATTTATAATTGTTATATCTTCTTCTTGGATTGATCCTTTAATCATTATGTAGTGGCCTTCTTTATCCCTTTTCACAGCCTTTGTTTTAAAGTCTATTTTATCGGATATGAGTATTGCTACTCCTGCTTTCTTTTGGTTTTTATTTGCATGGAATATCTTTTTTCCAGCCCTTCACTTTCAGTCTGTATGTGTCCGTTGTTTTGAGGTGGGTCTCTTGTAAGCAGCATATATAGGGATCTTGTTTTTGTATCCATTCAGCCAGTCTTTGCCTTTTGGTTGGGGCATTCAACCCATTTACATTTAAGGTAATTATTGATAAGTATGCACCTGTTGCCATTTACTTTAATGTCTTGGGTTCAGGTTTATACGTCCTTTTTGTGTTTCCTGTCTAAAGTCTATCCTTTAGTATTTGTTGGAGAGCTGGTTTGGTGGTGCTGAATTCTCTCAGCTTTTGCTTGTCTGTAAAGCTTTTGATTTCTCCTTCATATTTGAATGAAATCCTTGCTGGGTACAGTAGTCTTGGTTGAAGGTTATTATCTTTCATCACTTTAAGTATGTCTTGCCATTCCCTCCTAGCCTGAAGAGTTTCTATTGAGAGATCTGCAGTTATTCTTATGGGGATCCCCTTGTGTGTTATTTGTTGTTTTTCCCTTGCTGCTTTTACCAGCAATCCCACTGCTGGGCAAACACACCGAGGATACCAGAATTGAAAGACACATGTACCCCAATGTTCATTGCAGCACTGTTTATAATAGCCAGGACATGGAAACAACCTAGATGTCCATCAGCAGATGAATGGATAAGAAAGCTGTGGTACATATACACAATGGAGTACTACTCAGCCCTTAAAAAGAATAAATTCGACTCAGTTCTAATGAGATGGATGAAATTGGAGCCGATTATACAGAGTGAAGTAAGCCAGAAAGAAAAACACCAATACAGTATACTGACACATATATATGGAATTTAGAAGGATAGTAATGAAGACCCTCTATGTGAGACAACAAAAGAGACTCAGAGGTATAGAACGGACTTTTGGACTCTGAGGGAGAGGGAGAGGGTGGGATGATTTGGGGAGAACGGCATTGAAACATGTATACTATCTTGTAAGAATGAAGCGCCAGTCTATGTTCTATGCAGGATGCAGGACGCATGGGGCTGGTGCACGGGATGATTCAGGGAGAGGATGTGGGGTGGGAGGTGGGAGGGGGCTTTGGCATTGGGAGATCGTGGACACCTGTGGCTGATTCATGTCAATGTATGGCAAAACAAATACAGTATTGTAATGTAGAATAAAGTATAAAAAAATAAAAAAATAAAGAATTTAGATATAGCATGCCATAAATGATAACTTTGAAAGAAAAGATGAAGAAATAGACTACCCACCTCATCTCTCTCTCAAGAAGAGAAGTAAATGAGACAAAGACCACAGAGAAAAACAAACAACTTAACCTCTGATGTTTACCCAAGAAGTGAATTTATGTCCTGCCCCTGCCCCACCACATGCAGAGCTCTTAGGGAAGGATGGGGGAGAATATTCTGGATCTATTTGGAGATCTATGAGCAGAGGGGAATTGTAACTTTGTCCCCAGAGTAGAGCCTAGTGTAACCATACAATAAGCATGTTGCTAGAGCAAAAGCCAAAGCAAGAAGTAAGCCAATACCCTTCAAAAGAAAGCACGAAAAGTACTGATAGTCTGATGGGTTCAGAATTAGCAGAATGTATCTTGTGTACGTGGAGAGCAGTGTGGCCATGCCAGAGGGATTAATGACCTTAATTTAGAGCAAAAGGGTGAGCAACTCCCTGGGTGAATCTTTGATTATAAGTGAGAAGGGAACAAGCAATGACTGTTAGAGTGGATAAATGAAAATGGAGATTTTATTGAGCTATTCCACTATTAACATGGCAAGACCAGAGTGCTACATAATCTTCCCTTCATTTAGAATTTGCATATAACCCCTCAGAAAACATAGTGAGACTCCAAGTTAACTGAACATAAATTGCCAATTTCTGGAGGAATGTAAATAATGTCCATTAATAAAAAGCATAACACCCCACTTCTTAAACACTTCAATTTATGGCTTGACCAATATATATAACATATCACTGATAAAGATTTGATGCTTTACCTGAATTTACAAGAAAAATATGATTTTAACATATAATGTTATAATGTTAACATATTTAACATATAATGTTAACATTTAACATAAATGTTAATGTTAATGTTAAATATGATTCTAACATATAATGTTAGAATCCAACACAAGATGTAAACGTTACATTCTAGTGGGTTTAGATAAGAGCACTCCATGACTCAGAATATAGATCACATAAGCAGAAGAAGAGTGGTTGGGAGAAGTGGATCAGAATAAAAAGGTAGTCATAAGGATATAGAATTTAATTTTTGCCATTATCTTAATAGAGAGAAATTTCATTTTTAAATCGTAACCCAACTTTATATTATTAAGCGTAAATAGGGGCTTCCCTGGCAGCCCAGTGGTAAAGAATTAGCCTGCCAACGCAGGAGACATGGGTTTGATTTCTGATATGGGAAGAGCCCACATGCCACAAAGTGCTAAGCCTGTGTGCCATAACTACTGAGACTGTGCTCGAGAGCCCAGGAGCTGCAACTACTGAGCCTGAGCACCCTAAAGCCCGTCTTCCACAAAAAGAGAAGCCCCTGCAATGAGAAGCCCACACACCCCACTTAGAGAGTAGCCCCTGATCTCTGCGAGTAGAACAAAGCCTACACAGAAATGAAGACCTAGCAAAGTCAAATAAATATTGTTTTCCAAAAAAGAGTAAATAGTATATAATTACATATAGTGAAATAAATTGACTTCTGTTTCTACATTAGGGATTTAGTCATTCTTAACAAATCCTTTTGTCTTCACATGTCCTGAGATTAAGAATATTTTTAGGCATTGTCACAGGTAGATATTTGACTGAAGTATCTCCCATCTGCCTTTTATAATTAGGAATGCCCTGGGTGAACAAAATAAGTCAATTATACACCTTACGTAATGGTCTTTATCAAGATTCCTTTCTTTCTAGAATTGCTGAATGCTAAACATCCAGTTTGGAGTCTTTGGATTGATTTGTTTGACCTAGATATTACAATAGCTTGGTGTTTTAATTATAATAGATGTAATTTTCCCTAAATATTTATTAAGTACATATTTGAAAATAAGCAGATTTTATAGGTCTTGCAAAATGGCATTAATGTGCCATCTCCCATCATCTTTACTAATATCTTGGGGAAAAAAAAAAGTATTATTAGTGACCTTATAAGAAGAACCATCAGAAAACTCACCTGGTGAGCTTTCTTTCTTCGCACAAGGAAGAGGTCATGTGAGTGCAGGATGAGCTGGCCCTTGTCTGTAATCCAGGAAAAGAGCACTCACCAGAACCTGACCAAGCTGGCACCCTGAGGTCAGGCATCCAGCCTCCAGAACTATGAGAAAACACATTATGGTATTTTGTTATGGCAGCCCCATATTATAGTATTTTAAGTAACAAGTAAGATCAGAGTCAGAGGAGGTCAAGAGAGGGAGGGGGAGCTTTCAGCAATGATTTCTTTGTTGTCCATACCTACAAATCTTCCTACTCCTGAGGCTCCTACACAATTACCTCTTATATTTCCTCCTAAAGGCTTCTTGCCTTCTCTTTTATTTCATAACTTTTGGCTTCTGATCTCCTTTGACAACGGTAAGCAATAGGGGTTATTTTTTCCTTCTGCTTTGACTATTGCTACCTGTGTCCTTGAGACCTAAAGTCTACTCTAGTGTAGGTGACACAGCCATCTGCCACTGTTAGTTTAATGAAGAAGCAGATAGGGCTTTTGAGTGTTTAGGGTGAGGTTGAAGTAAGATGAAGTGATAGAGGAAAGAAGTAGAAACTGTCAATTTACTGTGTGAGATGACAAAAGGAAATTGAAAAAGGGTATGCTACTCTTTTGTTGTTGTCGTTCAGTTGCTAAGTCACGTCACCTCTTTGTGACCCCATGGACTGCAGCATGTCAGGCTTCTCTGCCCTCCACCATCTCCCAGAGTTAGCTCACGTTCATGTCCATTGAGTTGGTGATGCTATCTAACCATCTCACCCTTTGCTGCCCTCTTCTCCTTTTGCCTTCAATCTTTCCCAGCATCAGGGTCTTTTCCAATGAGTTGGCTCTTCACACCAGAGGGATGATTTAATAGGAAATAAACAAGAAAACAGCTGCAGTTGTTACACAGCCTAGAATACTGCTAGGAGATAACTTGAGTTTGATGGTTTGTCCCCTTTTCAGAGGTGTGAAGGTGGTATAATCTTAGGTAGGTCACATCAACTCTCTGAGCCTCAGTTTCCTCACTGGTAAAATTAGAAGTTTGGATCAGATAAATTCTAGGCTTGCTTTCAGATCTTTTTGGACTAGGTTGCTTTTATTTTTGCTTTGAATTCTGTCAGACAGAATTTCTATTACAAAAATAATATAGGTCACCTTATTCATTTTTTTCTTTTGGTACCAGTTGATCTTTACATCAGAAACCCTGCAAGAGGGAATCTTAGACTCTAGGTTCAAAGGGAGTTTAGGTCATGTAGTCCATTTTACTCAGTGCAGCCAACACAAACAATGCCATCTTGATGTTCAGTAGAGATTTGATAGGCTCCACATTAGCTCTCCTAGAAAATGTTCATATATAGTTTAGAAAAAATAAATGGATTTTGTTGAACAAACCAAGATCTTAAATATGTCTTCTAAATAGTAATTTGTATTCAGTGTCTACCAATTGGTACCAGTTCATTAGCGAACACTAAATATGTTTGATTTCCACTTGGTTAAATGTCCTTCAGTTCTTGAGTCATTCCTCATCACATGGGTTCTAGATCCCTCAGACCTATGTCAAAATTGCTATAAAAATATTCTGTTCTTGAAACCTATTTCTAATTAATTGAATGGTTTATGGTTAGGTTAAGTGCTTGTGCCAAAATTCATGACACCCTATAGTCAACAGACAGCCTAGAAGATTCATTCACTTTGTAAATCTAGGATAGTCCACCATTGGTTACAATGCAAGAGACCATTGTCAGAAAGAAACCATGACAAGGTTTGGGAGATTGTAAAGCAAAATCTCTGGATTTTGTGAAATAAAGGGGAAAATGGCCTCATTATAGTTGAATATATGATACACTAAAACTCTGAGAGAAATGACATTCTTTGCAGTTAAAATGAGGGATAATTAGGGGGAAAAGTTTTCTTAATTTGTATTTTTTAAAAAAATGTCACAAATGCAACACTGATGAGACACTTGCCTTAAATCTGCAAGGCATAAATAAATACAAACATGAGTCCATTTACACATTGTTCTTGACATAAAGGGGAGAGAGCTTGTAATTTCTAAAACATCAAACAGTTCCTAATGAATATTTCCAACCAAAGGCAAATTCCAAAATGATAGGATTCTCACATCTGTAGAACCATCACTGACAAGAAACTCAGTCTCTTTGCCCATTTTATAGTGATATTTTTTTCATTTTCTGAATAGTGCCTCATTTCACACACAAATTTTTTTAAAGTTCTACATTACAGTGACAGAAGCTTTTCCTTTAGGCATTTCTTGAACTTTGCCATTTTTAAAACTATGTAAGTTTTCTGTGATTTTTCATTGCCTATGGAATACCCCATTCCTTATCCTAAATGTAAGGTGCTACAATTTCAGTACACTTTCTTTCTTCCCTCTTCCACCTCCCAAGGTGACTAAAGGTCTCATTCCATTACAACATCAGTTCAAAGTCCAAAATTCTATCATCAAAGCTTCTAAATAAAGTTCCAAAGGGTAATCTGTTAGACAAAACTTTTGGACAAAATTATTCTCCATCCTTGGACTTTTCAAACTAATGAAACAAGTTGTCTGCCCCCCAACCATCCCAACATATAACTACGGTGCAAGAGTGGGATATAAACATTACTTTAAAAAAAAAGAAGGTGGAAAACAGAAGGTAAAACAGAATCATAGGTCTAATGTAATTTTGAAATCCAGCTAAGTGTAATCCAACCAGAGTCATTTGATTAGGTTTCAGGGTCTGGGAACAGTTCTCTGTGGCTCTTAGTTCTGCCGTCTGGGGACTTCCTTATACCCACTGGCCCTCGGCTCTGCCTTCTGAATCATCATTCCCTCTTCGTGAAAAGTAGTAAGTGTAAAGGCTGAGTATTTTTATCAGAATTTTAGGAGTTTACAACAAGGAGCTTGTTTTAATTTCACACTCTCTGTTTCTTGTAGTCCAAGCTGGAAGTGTTTCTGCTGACATCATTTCCTCAAGAATCTTGTGGGTCCATTGCGTATTTCACAGGGTCTCATTCCATCAGACAAAAACTACATGCACAGATTTTTTAAGATAATGCTTTCTCTAGCCCAACCTCCTGTTGAGGTGGCTTAGAGAAAATATTCTCAAGCTTCCTAGAGGCCTTCTAGTTTGACTGAGAGGATCTGTAAGCAAACCGTTAAGCTCTCATGAACGAATCATCCAATTTTTCTTTCTTTTTTTTTAATATCTTCTTAAGGTTTCAGCAAAGGACAATAGAGCCATGCCCTCAGCTTTTTCTCCAGAGTATGTTTTCCAGACAGTGAGTCTCTTGGTTAAATAGTTCTTTCCTCAATCTGTCTTTTTCTTATCCCATTTTACCATTAATATAAGCAACAAGAAGAGCTCAGGCTAAACTTTCAAATCTTTGCTTAGAAATCTCCTTTGCAATATACCCAGATTCATCACGTACGAGTTCTGCTTTCCACATAACTAGAGGACACAGTTTCTGCCATTATGTAATAAAGATCCATCCCTTTGCTCTGATTTCCAAAAATGAAGTCCTCACTTCCTCCTGAGCCCCCCCTCAACAGCATTTTCAACATCTATGTTTTTCTTACCATTCTACTTAATGTCATTTATGACTTCTCTCTCTAACATGCTCCTCACTGTTCTCTTTAAATTTCTCCCCGCTTTTGCTCACTGCTAAGCTCCAAAGTTATTCCATTTATAAATGTTTGTTACAGTCGCACTCCACTTTCAGGTCCAAAAATCTCTATTAGTTTCCTATTCTTATGTAATAAATTATAATTTAGCAACTTAAAACAACACCTATTGTTAACTCATACAGTTATGTAGTCAGCAATCTGGGTGTGGCATGGCTGAGTTCACTATTCAAGATAGTACAAGCCTGAAAAACAGAACTCTGCTGGAGCTGCAGTTCTCATCTGTGACTTGAGATCCTCCAAACACACTGACTGCTAGAAGAATTCAGTGCCCAAGGATTGTAGGTCTGGGGTCCCCATTTCCTTGCTGGCTATCAGCAGGGCCACTGTCAACCCCGTGAGGTCACTCCTTTACATGGGCAGTTCAACAACATGGATGTCTGCTTTCCTCTAGCCAGAATGCATCTCTCTAACAACATGTTCTGTGACCAGCCAAAGAAATCTCTACTTCTAGAGGGCTCATATGATTATGTCAGGCCCATTGGGACAATCTCCTTTTCTAAAGTCAACTGGGCCATTGACATAACCTAATCACAAGAATAAAATCTATTATCTTCACTGCAAGCATCTGTGCTCAGTCACTCCAATTATGTCTGCCTCTTTGTGAACCCATGGGTTGTAACTCATCAGACTCCTCTGTCCATGGGATTTCCCTGGAAAGAATACTGGAGTGGGCTGCCACTTCCCTACTCCAAAATTCTTCCTACCGTTATAATAATATGTTAAATAATTTTGAACAATGTCATCTAGCCCAAAGTCTGTCTCTAAAGGCCAACATAAATCACCTCATTATTTTTTTCTTTTTCAGCTATAATATTAAAAAGATTAGTTCCCCAGATTACTATAAATTTTACTATTTTAAGTAGCACCTAAGGAATCCCAGTGAAATCTACCTGACTCTTTGCAATCCTTTGCACAGTAGCCTACCAGGCTCCTCTGTCCATGGGATTCTCCAGGCAGAATACCAGAGTATGTTGCTATGCTGTCCTCCAGGGGATCTTTCTGACCCAGGAATTGAACCTGCGTCTCCTGTGTCTCCTGCACTGCATGTGGATTCTTTACTTGCTGAGCCATCAGAGAAGCCCCATATTAAGATATCAAGACTCAAATTACCAAATAGATACAACAGAAACCTAAGTTTTATACATAATCATATACAGCTTCCCTGGTGGCTCAGAGGTTAAAGCGTCTGCCTCCAATGCAGGAGACCTGGGTTCAATCCCTGGGTTGGGAAGATCCCCTGGAGAGGAAATGGCAATCCACTCTAGTATTCTTGCCTGGAGAATCCCATGGACGGAGAAGCCTATCAGGCTACAGCCCACAGGGTCACAAAGAGTTGGACACGACTGATGAAGAAAAAAAGTTTTTTAAGGATAAGTAATTCAATTTGTACTTAAAAATCAATCATCTTATTTCCTTACAAAATTGAGCTTATAGAAATCTTTATGGAAAGAGTTAACAATTGTATATGTTCATAATTATATTTATTTGTTTATTAATAAATATAAATGTTGAGTATCAAATGGGAAAAATAGCTTTGCATGTATAAATGCAACTGAGAAAGACTTGGAGGACTTTGTGTGGTAGTTCTCAATCTTGGCTGCCAAAAAGAACCCAAGAAGATTGGAAAAAACAAAATTCTAGGTCCCATCACTAAAGATTCTAATTCACTTTCAGGGTGTGGCCTATTGATTCTTGCAAATGGTCCTAACTGGGGTCCTCAGAGAGTTAACATTTTATAGTGAGATAAAAGACACTACAAATGTTAGCTGTTTTCTCCAGGATATACTTTTGAAAATTAAATTTTAATATAGAGAAAAATACAAGGTCACAATTCACAAGTTATAGCTCAATGAATAATCACAAAGAAATGCACCTATGGAATGCCCACTGATGTCAAGAACAAAGAATCGGAAACCCTCTCATAACACTTCCAAAGTATTTAAAATCTCCTTACCAAGAATAACCAATTTCATGAATTTTAACACCGTATATTAATTTTGCCTATTTGAATTTCATGAACAATAAAAATGCTTAAATATGAATTGTCTCACTCAGTATTATGTGTGTGAGATTCACAAATGCTGCTATATGTAGCAAACATTTTTTTCTTCTATGCTCTATTCTTCCTGAACTGTATAAATACATTGTAATTTGTTTATTTCTCAGCTGATGGACATTTGGGTTATTTCCCAGTTTTTGACAATTATAATGCTGTGATAAACATTCTTGACATATATATACATGTCTTTCAGGACACATATATACACTCTTAGGAATGGGATTGCTGGGCCATAAAATCACTTTAATAGTTATTTCCATGTAGTTTTCTTAGAGTAATTATACCAATTTATACTCCCACCACCATGTGCGATAGTTCTCATTGCTCCACATCTTTGCCAGCAGGACTATTGTCAATCTCAATTTTTAGTTGTTATACTACTGTGCAGTGATAGCTCACCACACTTTTATTTTTATTTCTTTCTCTTTCTATGATGATAGCAATTTGGAAATTCTCTCATATGAAGTACCTCTTTAAGTCTTTTGCCCATTTTTCTATTGCACTGTCTGATTTTTCCTATTAGTTTGTAGAAATTCATTTTATAATTTGGCCAAAGTCCCTATTTAAATATATTTTGCAGATGTCAAAACTACATGAATTGGTTTTGCCCTCTTTTAAGTGTTTCTTTTTTTAAAGCAATTTTAATTTTAGTATTGTCAAAGATGTCCTCCTGGAAAGTTATTGCTTCTGCTTTATACTGTATAAGCCTGATTGTTTGCCTTTCACTCGAAACTTTATGGAACAGTTTTATGTATAGATAATTAAGTAAAGATCTAGTCATTGTTTTTCTGTACAGATATCCAATTAACCCAGCACCATTGACTGAAAACATTAGACAAAATTTTCTAGAGACAAATTGGGGTTCTAAACAATGTCATCTCACAAGAGTGGGGTTGTAGACTTTCTTCTGTAACAGTCTAGGGTTAAAGGCATTTAACGTTAATGGAAACGGATTTAGAAAATTTGAAGCACTAGGAGGCCTGATGTATTTGTTTCACCCTTATTTGGGGATGTAAGTTTCTAATGTCCTATTTTGGGACTCCTCCGTTCTTGGTAGCCTCTGATTTGTTTTCCCATGTAGTGAGTCTTTCTGTTCACTTTCCTATCTCTCAGCTGCTGCTGCTGCTGCTAAGTCGCATCAGTCGTGTCCAACTCTGTGTGACCCCATAGACAGCAGCCCACCAGCTACTACTTTCAAATCAGCAAATGTTTTGACAGAAAATTTGTCCTAAGCATCAGGTTCACATTTCTATGTTTTATTCATCTTTGGTATCTTAGTCTGATGAACCTTACACTTTGGTAGCTTATGCATAGATCTTGTTATTTTGTCTAAATATTTTTCTACATGATCTAAATAGGAAAGTTGCTTCAAAATAAACCAGTCTATATTGTCCAAAACAAAACTTTCAAAAATGTAATTTAAGGTCCTTATTGGAAGAAAAGTTATGACCAACCTAGATAGTATATTCAAAAGCAGAGACTACTTTGCCGACTAAGGTCTGTCTAGTCAAGGCTATGGTTTTTCCTGTGGTCGTGTATGGATGTGAGAGTTGGACTGAGGAGTGCCGAAAAATTGATGCTTTTGAACCGTGGTGTGGGAGAAGACTCTTGAGAGTCCCTTGGACTGACTGCAAGGAGATCCAACCAGTCCATTCTGAGGGAGATCAACCCTGGGATTTCTTTGGAAGGAATGATGTTAAAGCTGAAACTCCAGTACTTTGGCCACCTCATGCGAAGAGCTGACTCATTGGAAAAGACTCTGATGCTGGGAGGGATTGAGGACAGGAGGAGAAGGGGACGACTGAGGGTGAGATGGCTGGATGGCATCACTGACTCAATGAACGTGAGTCTGAGTGAACTCTGGGAGATGGTGATGGACAGAGAGGCCTGGCGTGCTGCGATTCATGGAGTCACAAAGAGTCGGACACAACTGAGCAACTGAACTGAATGGCTACGAAGAAAGCTGAGTGCTAAAGAACTGATGCTTTAGAACTGTGGTGTTGGAGAAGACTCTTTGAGAGTCCCTTGGACTGCAAGGAGATCCAACCAGTCCATTCTAAAGGAGATCAGTCCTGGGTGTTCTTTGAAAGGAATGATGCTAAAGCTGAAACTCCAGTACTTTGGCCACCTCATGAGAAGAGTTGACTCTTTGGAAAAGACTCTGATGCTGGAAGGGGTTGGGGGCAAGAGGAGAAGGGGACAACAGAGGCTGAGATGGCTGGATGGCATCACCGACTCGATGGACATGAGTTTGGGTGATCTCCGGGAGTTGGTGATGGATGGGGAGGCCTGGCATGCTGCAATTCATGGGGTCGCAGAGTCAGACATGACTGAGTGACTGAACTTAACTGAACAGAATGGCTATTTAATTTCTTAAAAGAGACAAGAACTGTGAATTTCTGTTCTTCTGACGTCTCTTGATCTGAAATAACACATACGGTAATTTATTGTAAGGGCTAGCTTTTTAAAAAGAGGTCAGTGTGGAGTCAACTGGTGACAAATTAGAGAAATAAATACATTTTTAGCCTAAGAAGCAGTCTTTTAGGCACTTTTCCAATGACAACTCAAAAGTGCATGCTAATCCCATCTCTGTAAAGTCTCTTCTGGTAATGGGGGTGGTAGATATTTTCTGTGTTTGCAATAGTGGAATCTGGAAACTAATGGCAACACCTGTTTCTATTGTACAATGACAAATATGGCTCAGCCGCTAGTTTTGGGAGAGCAGAAATCGTGTGATATCCTTTCACATTTTGATTTTCTTCCATTTATTGTTTTGTCCTAAATATTTATATCGATTAAGAGAAACAGATTATGTCTGAAACTATAGCTAAACGGTTAGGGAGAATCCACAGTCAGGGGGTTGCCTAGCTGATTCCAGCCAAAACAAAAGTTAAGTTGGTCCAGATCCCCCTCTGTTTTCTCTCTTGGTCTTTCTATTCATGTTTAAGCCTTAACTATATTTAAGTATACGATATTGTGATGATTAGGTCATTAGACTCTGTCTTTATTTACTGGCATGTTAATGTTTCAACCCTTGATTTACTTTTTGCTAAAATAGTGGGGAGGAAAAAGACACTCTGAATCCATCTATTTCTCTCAGGTTTTCATATTTGATAATTTTCCAACATTAGAGAAAAACATTTAGTATAGTTCCTTCTTTCCTGAGCACTAGTAGCATACTAAATAACTAAAGTATACAGTATAGAGAATGTAGAGGTTTCTGAAAATATGGGCTGCAGCGAACATGCACAGGGTCTGGGGGTCTGTTGTATGCATGTTCGATATATATATTTGTAATTTCACCCCAGATCTAAGTCTGAATTTCTAGAAATGGGACCAGGAGCTGGAATATTGACAAGTTTCCTATGCAAATATGATTCTTACGCACATTATTTAACACCTACAGTGGGAGATTTTGTCACATACATTGCCTCACAGAGACTCCTGGATAGGTAGGATTATCTCCAATGTCCTAGTGAGGAAATTGAGATACAGATAATGAAAACGCAGGAACAAACTCACATGCAAACTGAGCTGGCAAGCCACCCGGTTCTCCCATCGTCAAGTTCAGCGCTGTTTCACTACGTCAGCTTTACTCTCCACAAAGGACTGATATCTTAGAAAGTAGATTTTCTTTTGAACTTCCCTGATGGTCCAGTGGCTAAGACTGTGCTCCCAATATAGGGGTTCAGGTTTGATCCCTCATTGGTGAACCACATCTTGCATGCCACAACTAAGAGTTCACGTGCTGCAACGAAAGACCCCGCATGTTGCAATGAAGATCCAGCACAGTAAAATAAATAACGTTTTTTTGAAAAATGTTCTCTCTAAAAAAGAGAGAGACTTTTCCCCACATACAGTTTTTTTTCAGCTGCAGAAGTCCAAAACAGCCTCATTTTGCTCTTTGGTAGCAATTATTGTGATAGTGTATTATTAACAACTTTCAGTGCACACGCTGGGGTTTTCAGTTGCAGACTGCCCAATTTTGTCAAGGCATTTCAGTGCTTGCTTGAAGGTTCTGTATATAAAAGCCATGCCCTGGAGAGAGCTTTTAACACCCGTGAGCAGCAGTGCAACGCGAGGTCACCAGGAGCAGGAATGCTGCCACTGTGAGAGCAGATATAGATGACTTCTAACAGCCTTTGATGAATGACTCAGCCTCAGCTCCACAGAGGTGACGCTCATCAGATCCACTCGGAATTACCTTCTGAAACAAATAAGAAAAAGTGGCATTTCCTATCTGAGAATAGAAAATTGGCCAGCAAAGAATTTACTGATAAAGACTACTGAAAAAATTACTGATAGAATGCTACTAATTTTACTGGCTGGATTGATTGGAATTGGGGGTATTTTTTTTTTAAGCAAACACATGAAGGAAACAAGCATGGCCACTATTGACAGCTACTGATATTGAATACTCATCATGTGACACAAACTCAGCCTAGAGTTTTATAACAACTGCCTTCCCTTACTAATCGCAACAAACTTAATGCTTGTTTTCATAAGAGAAAACTAAAAGCTAGAGAAGTCAAGTAATTTGCTGATGGCCACTTTGCCTAGTAAATCTGTCTATCTGGTTCTAAAGCCCATTAACCTAACCACTTCACTACACTTTCTTGTCTCGAGGATCTATTTTCATAAGATATAGATGGGTCATAATTTAAAACAAGTAAAGAGAAAAGACTGTGGAAGACTATGGAAGCATCTTTTTTGTCTCTCCCACTGAGTGAGTTTTTCTAGTGGTATACTGCCTCGAGAATGTTCTTCTAACACACAAGGGATTAGGAGATGGGGGACCTAGCATTTATTCTTCTTCCCATTTCTCATTCTTGAGCATTTTAACTTTTAAAGGAACTTCATTGTGTCCAAAGTGACTGGACCAATTTACATTCCCACCAACAGTATATCAGGGTGCACTTTTCACGACAACCTCACAAAAACTTGTTGGTTTTTGTCTTCTTAATGAAAGCCATTCTAATGGTAGCATGACTTTTTAAGTATGAATTTGATTAATTGGTGATACAGGCTAGTGGTAAATGGTGGCCAGTAATTGGTTTGTATATCTATCAGGCCAGCTGGTCAGTGGGACAGCTAGAATTTATCATGGTTGAAAAGGCAAGGGGTTTTAAAGGTTAAAAGGGACAAACAGAGACCTTTACATGCCCAAAGAGAAAGTATATTTTTGAGCATGTTTGTGCACGCTAAGTTACTTCAGTATTGTCTGATGCTTTGTGATGCTGTATACCGTAGCTTGCCAGGTGCTTCGGTCCATGTGATTCTTGGGCAAGAATACTGGGAGTGAGTTGCATGCCCTCCTCCAGGGAATCTTCCTGACCCAGAGATCAAATACCTGTCTCCTATGTTTCCTGTATTGGCAGGCGGGTTCTTTATCACTAGTACCACCTGGGACGACCCATTTTTTAGAATATTTGCCACTAAATTTGGAGCTTCCCTAGTGGCACAATAGTGGTAAAGAACCTGTCTACCAATGCAGGAGACATAAGAGACATGGTTCTGATCCCTTGCTTGGGAAGATTCCCCTGAAGATTCCTTCAGCATGGCAACCCACTTCAGTATTTTTGCATGGAGAATCCCATGGACAGAGGAGCCTGGCAGGCTATGGTCCATAGGGTCACAAAGAGTTGGACACAACTAAAGTGACTTAGAAAACACACATCACATGCCACTGAATTCAGGACCAAACATAACAGAGGACAGTTGGGTCCTGCATAACTGAATTCAACTCTCAGGTGGACAGAGTACAAAGGAATAAGAAATACTCAAGTGTAGTCCAGGAAATAAAAGCAATAGCAAAAGAAGGGTTCTCTTGAGAGTTTTCCAAATCTGTATTAGTAGGCAGAGCTATGTTCTCAGAGGAAATTAGTTGTGATTTAGGAGCTACAATCCCTGGATGGCTCTGATTCAGACAGGCAGAACAATTTTGCAGCCCTTCTGTGTAGAAGGAAGTTTTATTATTGCACAGCATGGTTCTCTAAAGTTATATACACTGTCTATTTAATAATGTTATTGGTATTCATACTTTCTTTTCCTTAGTCCACAAGGACTGCTGTATCACCTATTCTCAGATAATGTATATAATTATGTTTTCTGTATTTCATATCCATGAATATTCAAGAATATTTATAGTTTTCCAGATAGGAAATTTAAATAGCTTAAATTCTAACCATTATAAATCCCACATGATTGAGGAAGCTGAAGGATAAAATTTCTTAAAAATAAATACAGCTAAAATATTTCATATTGGCACTTGACCATTACTACTGGGGATCATGCACTCAGGCTTTACCAAAGAATATCAGTGTATCAGTTAGCCATTGGTAACCACCCCAGAATTGGCAGGAAGGAAATGGCAACCCACTCCAGTATCCTTGCCTGGAGAATCCCACGGATGAAAGAGCCTGGTGGTCTACAGTCCATGGGGTTGCAAAGAGTTGGACACGACTGAGTGAGCTCACTTCACTTCACTTTTACTTCTCCATGGTTTTGTGGATGGGCTAGGTAATTTTTCAGGGATAAGTTCACTCACACAACTACATTCACCTGGTGGGATTACAGGGGCACTGGGCATCCAGCAGGGAGGGCTGGAAAACTGGAACTCTTTTTCCTTATAGTGATTCATCTTCCAGGGAACTAGATTGGGTTTCTTTCCATGCAGTTCCAGGCATTAATACAAGATTGCAATTCTTATTGTCTTTCAAACCAGTGCTGCATTTAATTTGTCCATTGGACAAAGAAAATGATGTGGCCAAGCCCTATGTCAAGGTCCAAAGGAGCTACGTGAGTGTGTGAATACCATACATAATTCACTGGGGGCCTTCAGCATAACAACCTACCACCATCTAGTTCCCCCTCTTGCTGATTGTACATGAAGGGTATTAACCAAGCATTTCTAACTCGCATTCCTGAATAAGTGAGGCCAAAGGACAGGTAAGCAGAAAAGATAAATGTTCTGTGGCTGAAGCAAAAGTTTCCTCACTTATCGTGATTCCACCTGATTTTTTTTGTCTCCACTCCATTCCTCTGTCTCCTTGCTTACTCTCCCTCCCACTGACTTGTCATTTGCCTGCCTACCTGACCTGCGTGCATGTTCAGCTATGTCTGACTCTTTGCGACCACATAGAATGTAGCCCATCAGTCTTCTCTGTTCATGGAATTTTCCAGGCAAAAATACTAATATGGGTTGACATTTCTTACTCCAGGGATCTTCCTGACCCAGGATTGAACCCACATCTCTTGTCCTGTATCTCCTACATTGGCAGGTGAATTTATTTTTTTTTTTTTACCACTGTGCCCCCTGGAGGCCCCTTATCATTTGCTGTGGACATCCTTTCCCCTGTTGTCTTCTTTAATAAGTGTATCAGTCAAGAATCAACCAGAGAAACAGGACCAAGAGGTGACAGGTATTAAACATGGATGGTCAGACTTATCTGATCATGAGACCTGGTTAGGAAAAGTACAAAATTCATAGCACAGGCCATGAGGAAGGGCAAGCTGCTGTCCATGGATGGAATTTCTTCTTCAGGACAACTTATCTAGGATATTCTCCCTCCTTGATTAAGGATTTAATCACATCTACAAAATACCTTCATAGCAATATGTAGATTGACATTTGATTGATTAACGGGACTGTAGTCCAGCCAAGCTGACACTTCCAAAGGCGAGCACAGCACTCTTCAATACTTGCCATATAGCATCAAATATGAAGTCTCTTAGGCATTGTCAACTGGACTAGTCATCACTGCAATTTTTTTTTTCCAGAATACTGAGTTCTTTTCTACAAATTTTAGTCTGACTGCCTAACTCTGACTCATAGTGTCTATATAATCTTATATTTCTGTAATGTTTTATTCTCTCATACTTTGGATCAAATACTGGTCATGGAAGCTTCCAATTTTCAGTTTACTTCACTGTTTTCTTTCTAACCAGTTTCCCAACAACTCTGAGTGATCGTATCCATGTAATTGATTCTCTACATGAATTCCTGACATGTTGCTGTTTTAATGACAAGACTCTGAGTGACACAGTAGGTAAAGTATAATATAACACCTAGTTATAGTAACTCAATACATATTGGTTATTTAATAAAAGAAAAATATGTATATAAGCAGCTGGATTTTGGTGCAACCTTAGTTATATGTGTATGTTTCCATTTTTCTTCCATCCATTGCTATCTTTCTATTGATTTATCCTTTCATCGACCCATCATTTGATTATTCCTAAAGACCCTGCATCCTAAAGGAGATCAGTCCTGGGTGTTCATTGGAAGGGCTGATGCTGAAGCTGAAATTCCAATACTTTGGCCACCTAATGCGAAGAGTTGACTCATTGGAAAAGACCCTGATGCTGGGAGGGATTGGAGACAGGAGGGGAAGGGGACAACAGAGGATGAGATGGCTGGATGGCATCACCGACTCAATAGACATGAGTTTGAGTGAATTCTGGGAGTTGCTGATGGACAGGTAGGCCTTGCATGCTGTGATTCATGGGGTCGCAAAGAGTGGGACACTGCTGAACTGAACTGAACTGAAAGACCCTGATCTACCAAAGTCTTTACCATTTCTGTTCATAACTCACGCACCTTTTCAGTAACTTAGGTCAAAACCTGGGGTGAATCTTGACTCTCATATTTCATATGCCATATGTCTGAATCTTGTTGGTCTCCTTTTAAAATATTTGCACTTCTTGATGTGTATTCTTTCCCTGCCTCTGTCTAAGCCTCTTTCATTTTAACTCTTGACTGGGAACTGCTTGCTAACAGTGGACATAATGCTCTTCCAGTAATGATTAAAAGGTGTTATAAAATTTATACTAAAATGTGACTTTTCTTTTTTGGTACCTACTGGATTTGCTTTTCATTCTCTTCAGAATGTTCTATCCTGACTCCTCCTGGCTTATTTGTACAATTCCTGGAGGTTGTTACTCAAAACTCTACTTCTTATTTCAGCTTCTTTGGACCACCATATCCCACATCTTACCAATGCTCATTTTCTGCTTTATTTTTCTCTTTAGCACTTTCTTCTTTATTATCTGTATGCCCTTCATATAGCAAGCCAACTTCTTCAGGGGATTATTATTCTCTGTTTCATTCCCTGCTATATTCTCCAGGTCTAGAACAGTGCCTAGTATGGAGTAGATACATAATTTTTTTGTTGAATAAATGAAAGAAAGAATGAATGAACATTATTTAATTGATTCAATTAGTCTGGGAAAATGACTACATAATTAAGAAAAACAGCAACAACATCAAGCAGAAAACACCTGCCAATAAATACCAAAGTGTATGAAAAATCATTAGGGTGTTTTTCAGCTTTCTGAAAATTAGAGAATGTTTTTTCTTAATTATAAATAACCACTCTAAAATATTATAAAGCCTCAGAGGGAGAAAAATAAAGTAAAATGTAGAAACAGAAAACTAAGGAATATATTTAATAGCAAAGACTAGGTTTTGCATATTCAGTGTATAAAATTGAATATAAACTTTTGTAGTTAATAGGAGGGATAATTTTCAATATTGATGTAATACTTAAGATCTTCTCTCTTCACAGAGTTCAGAGAGGCTTGAAAGATCTAATGCTAAGAAGGAAATTAAGATGGCTTCCCGTCCTAAATTGCACTAGGGGACATCTTGATTTTCCTGAAACAACTTCCATATTGACAAATGCCCAAGTAATCTTCCACCAATTGGGGATGTCTCCAAACTGTCATATAAATGCTGATCTTAAAAACTTGTAGGGAGTATACCAGGAACTAGCAGCAACAAGGATTCATAGAAATGCACTAAAAGTCTTAATAAGGGGCTAATATTTCAAAACTCTAAATCCATATCTAAGATCTGGAAAGGAGTGGGATTTAATGAAGTTACTGTAATTTGGGTTAATGCCTTTTTCTAAAGGATATATCTGGGATGTAGTGTGGAGCTGTACATTCTCTAATTCTTTAAGATAAATGAGATTTAGGACATCAGTTGTGATGTCAAAGTCACAGTTAAGGAGAATCATCTAAGGCAATATAATAGATACCAGAACCAGGACCCAGCTCCAGAAATCAAAACTGGAGGTCATTCATCAGTGAGTCAAGTGCCTGCCAATCAGCTTTGGGTTTAGATAGAAGTAATTCAGGAAAAAAAAAAAAGTATGTATGTATGTATGAGAGAGTTATCAATAAATCAGGGAGATAAATTTGTAAGGAGCAAGGAAGCTCTTACCTAGTCTTTTTCTTGGAGACTTAAAATTATATTTCCACAGTCATTTAGCCAACTGGATGGTGGAAAAGCAGGTATAGAACTCCTGGGATCTCTTTCAGTCTCCCTATTAGTGAGACAGTGTATATGCATAGAGTGTCTGCCTCAGTGTCTAGGTGAAACAGAACCCAGGTCACCAGCTGTAGCTTTTGGGAAAGATCAGTAAAGAGGTATTGATGCTAATGTCAGATTCATTTTTTTTTTAAATACTTTATTCTATGTTACAATACTGTATTTGTTTTGCCATACATTGACATGAATCAGCCACAGGTGTACACAATCTCCCAATGCCAAAGCCCCCTCCCACCTCCCACCCCAGATCATCTCTCTGGATCATCCTGTGCACCAGCCCCAAGCATCCTGTATCCTGTATTGAACATAGACTGGTGCTTCATTTCGTATATGATAGTATACATGTTTCAATGCCATTCTCCCAAATCATCCCACCCTCTCCCTCTCCCTCAGAGGCCAAAGTCCATTCTATACTTCTGTGTCTCTTTTGTTGTCTCACATACAGGGTCATCATTACTATTTTTCTAAATTCCATATATATGTGTCAGTATACTGTATTGGTGTTTTTCTGTCTGGCTTACTTCACTCTGTATAATCGGCTCCAGTTTCATCCATCTCATTAGAACTGACAAACAACTAATCTCAAAAATATACAAGCAACTTATTCAGCTCAACTCCAGAAAAATAAACGATCCAATCAAAAAAATGGGCTAAAGAACTGAATAGGCATTTCTCCAAAGAAGACATACGGATGGCTAACAAACACATGAAAAGATGCTCAACATCACTCATTATCAGAGAAATGCAAATCAAGACCACAATGAGGTACCATTTCACACTAGTCAGAATGGCTGCGATCCAAAAGTCTACAAGCAATAAATGCTGGAGAGGGTGTGGAGAAAGGGAACCCTCTTACACTGTTGGTGGGAATGCAAACTAGTACAGCCATTATGGAAAACAGTGTGGAGATTCCTTAAAAATTGCAAATAGAACTACCTATGACCCAGCAATCCCACTGCTGGGCATACACACCGAGAAAACCAGAATTGAAAGAGACACATGTACCCCAAGGTTCATTGCAGCATTGTTTATAATAGCCAGGACATGGAAACAACCTAGATGTCCATCAGCAGATGAATGGATAAGAAAGCAGTGGTACATATACACAATGGAGTATTACTCAGCCCTTAAAAAGAATAAATTTGAATCAGATGGATGAAAGTGGAGCCGATTATACAGGTTCCTTTATAAGATATAAATTTTGGTTTTAGAGTGACAATAAAGTTAATGCTTCAGAAGACAAAAATTAAAAGAGCAATACAGTAGTGTTCAAAAGGTAAGAATATTTTTGCAAGCCTTATATATAGAGGATGTGAGAGGGACTTGCAAAATATACTGTAAAACTTTAACAGGGCTACCTCTGAGTGAAGAAATTTTGTATGAATTTATATTTAATTTATCTATTCCTCCTTTGGACTTTGCTAGTATTTTATAGCTGTAAATTACTTTCTTTTTAAAAAATTGGAATCTGAACTTGGTCTAATAGAGACCTGATGTCACACATTTGCTGTTAGTTTCACAAATGTTAAGCAGAGATCTTGTTCTAAACCAAAAGGTAAATATAATCACCCATATTTATCTTTAATTTACTATTGACCCCCAACTCTGCCAAGTGCTTGAGTGGTGAGTCTTCACTGTTTTTAAAAAATTAGACTAGAGAATATGTCAAAGTTTTGAAAATTTTTCTCTTCAAAACTGCACATCTGAAAATTAATATAACATTTGCCATGAAATACGAGTACTTTAAAATTTTTTAAAATTCAACCTAGGACCATTCTGTGCACCACCCATTAAAATCTGAGGGATGGAGAAAATGTGAAACCCTATGCCTTTTCCTTAGTTTTTACTAATTATGGAAATCAGTCCTAAAGCCATGAAAATTTAAGCAGTAAGGGAGAAACGAATGGATGGATGGATGAATAAGTGAATAAATTAGTAAGTGTATGTATGCATACAAGTGTATGTACAAAATTTCTATAAGGAAATACACAATTAATAGATAAATGAAAAGGACTTATGTTGTATCAGCAAATTAGGTGAAAATTACACAGAATAGCGGGATTATCTGTAATGTAAATTGACCTATAAAATACATTAATCCTGTGTATCAACTTCAAGCTTTAAAAAGAAAATATACCCTGAATAGTACTTGAAGTCCTTCTTGATTTCCTAGATATAATAATTCTACTCTGTTGATACTGCTGTTGTTTCTATATGTAGAACAAATAAGGAATGACATAAAATAAATGTTTTCTAGTAAATTCAGCATTTGACTTTGAGATAGTATGGCATAGTGAAGAGAATTCAATCTAAAACAATCTACATTTTGAAAGTTTGTTTTTTTTTTTACCATTTTTAAAGTAGGCTTTTTAAGATAAATCTTGAACTTTCTGCTTCTTACACTCTTCATCTACAAAATAGGGATATTCTGCCTAATCAGTGCTGAGTACAAATGCAAAGAGTTGGACAGGGCTGAGCGACTTCACTTTCACTTTTCACAAATTACTCTATAGCTCAGTGGCTTTAAAGGATAATATTTCATTATATCTCATGCTGTTGGGAATCACTAATTAGGACACGACTCAGCTGGACAATTTCTCTGCTCCATGTTGACTGAGGTCACCCATATATTATTCATTTGGGAGGCTGCCTGGCCTGGAGGGTTCTAGATGATTCCCCATCCTCCACCTGCCTTGTATGGCACTTTGTGTGTGGGATGTTTAAACTCAGCTAAGGTTAGATGATTGGCACACCTATGTGCAGGATCTCTAAAATGATACCATCAGGCTAACTAGATTTCTTCACGTGGCTTAGGACTTCAGAAAGAGATTTTATTTATTTTTTATTTGACCCACCAAGTCTTAATTGAAGCATGCAGAACTCTAGTTCCTGGACCAGGGATCAAATCCAGGTTCCCTGTATTGGAAGTGCTGAGTTTTAACCACTAGACCACTATGGGAAACGCTTGAGAGAGGTTTTAAGGGAAAGGAAATCAAAGCCCTTATCAGTCTCTTAGGGCCTGAATCCTAGAAACTGATAGTGCATTACTTCTGCTGTGGTTTTTTCATCAGAGAAATAAGAGACAACCTATATTCAAGATGAGGACACAGACTCCATCTCTTGATGAAAGGAATGTCAGAGAGTTTATGCCCATCTTTGCCTGCTTCAAGGAATAATATTTCCTACCTCAATAGAATTATTATGAGAGTTAAATAAAGTTTAAACTATATGAATTAAGCTTGTAGAAATACTTGAAAAAGTTAGCAGCAAGCCTGCTGCATGATTCTCTCCCAACAATTGCTCCAACAAAGTACTTTTTTGCTAGGGTTTGTTTATCTCCAATCCTGCATAAAATCTCAGCAGATATGAAATAATGAGTCATCATTAGGTATTCAGAGGATATATTCTTTCCCTAGATTTTAATAATAGAACAGTCCATAAGCATTTGAATCATTGAATTCTGACTCAATTAAAACCTTTTATTTCCCTTTCTCCTCTACTGGGGAGAGGCTGGGAATGCTTCCATTCTGATTTTCACATCAAATCTTCCAATGCCAGAGAGCTGTTCTGTGAAACAGTAGAAGAAAGGTGTGGGGCAAAGGAGGTCTTACTTGTACTTTTAACCGTTCAGTGACATTCAGTAGATGTGGTGGGTATCCTAAGCCATTTACTTACTTCCTTTGTCACTTCTATGGATCTCTGACTTTAGCTCATTGATGCATGTGACAATCTCCAGTTGACCACATCCATTCCCTTCTGGGTTTTGCCTCTAACACCTCTAACTTCTTTATGTCAAGGTTGCCCTGGTCTTTGGAGGAAGGCAACTGACTTAGAGTCATTTTCAAAACAATTCATGGCTATCCTTTTTCTGACACATGGAAATTGCACAGGAGAACTCTGAAGTCTGGCTTGTTTACAGTGAAGACTTTTTTGTTCTGCTGTTCTAACAACTTCAGCTAGTCTAAACTGCTATCCTTTAGACCTCTTAGGCATGAATCAGATAGTAGTAACTGCATCCTTCAAATTGCAGGAGATGTATATCAAATTCTCCAAATTCTTAAAGCATCTCTTCCTCTCAGGCAGAACTCTCCTCTTATCCCCTGTTTTTCACAGTGGTTGACATCAAGCAGTAGTATGCATGACCTACTGACAATTTTTCCAAAGCATTCCTAATGTTTGGTAATTCCTCACATATGCTATTTATCCCTGAAAAAGATGATTAGAGTCAGCTGAGTAACGATATGTTGTATAGGGAAATTTCTGATCCATAGAATCTGTGCGCATGATAAGATGGTTGTCTTGTGCTTCTAACTTTTGGCTTAGTCACCCTATTAGCTCAGTTGGTAAAGAATCCACCTGCAATGCAGGAGACCTCGGTTCGATTCCTGGGCCAGGAAGATCCCATAGAGAAGGGATAGGCTCCCCACTCTAGAATTCTTGGGCTTCCCTGATGGCCCAGATGGTAAAGAATCAGCCTGCAATGCATGAAACTTGGGTTAAGTCCCTGGGTTGGGAAGATCCCCTGGAGGAGGGCACGGCAACCCACTCCGGTATTCTTGCATGAGAATTCCCATGGACAGAAGAGCCTGGCTGGCTACAGTCCATGGGGTAGCAAGGAGTCAGACATAACTGAGTGATTAAGCACAGGACATACAAAGCACAGCAGAGTCACCCAGAAGTAACTGGAACAAGTACTGGGTGTGTGTGTGTGTGTGTTGTGTGTTTGTGTGAAACCATGAATTTCAACCAAATCTGAGTAAAAAAGAATCCCATATTAATTTCCATGAAGTACTTGGAATACAACATGTACTAGATAAATCAAAGATAATTGTTATTCTTCTTGACTAATACAAGAAACAAAATCTCTGCAGGACTGCTTTTCTCTCAATACAGCAACATCCAGGAGTTTTAAAAGCATTTTTCTAAACATGCCAGTGGGAATAAGAAAGGGCTACGCAAACAATCTGTACCATTCCATGCCTTGTCAAAGCATTAATTTATTTGCCTGTCACCATACTGCACTGTTCATATGACATGTGATCTGTCATGTGACAAAAATCACTACTTCTACTATACATAGCCTGTTAAATGTAAATGATGGGGTTTAGGAGAAAGCTACAGGGCTATATCCAAAGTAAATATAGGAAAATCTCATTTGATCAGAAAGCCAAATGCCAAAAGTGAACAAAATGCTTGAACATCTGCTTCCACCCACTATTTCTTCTATCATACATTGAGTTTAAGAATAATGAAATCTTGGGGATCTCTGGGAAGATAAGTGTGGCCCTTCATGAGAGTTGTTCAACCTGGTGCATGAACTCACATGCATCAAAGGGACTCATCTCTATGAAAAATGCATCTTGCTTAAGTAGCTAATTTACTCCTGATATAATGATTTACTTATATTAAGCAAATGGAAATTTTATAAATGTTGAATATACTCAAAGAGCACACTAGTCCAAGAAACATTTATGCTAAAATCAGCTAAAGAATTTCAGCACTTTGATAAGCCTATTTTTATATACTAAAGTCCAAATTTCTCAATACCCTATTATCTTATAATGGATACCTACAAAAGTATTTGCTTAGCCCTTTGCCTTATCCTGAAAGAGATCTTTCTACAGTCATCATAGTGATATGTTGGTTCCATATCCCAAATCTGAGTAATCTGAATTTAAGAGACTAGCCAGGAAAATATTCTTATTGTCTTATCTTGTGCCAACTCTTCATTTCTTTACCAATCCATTAGGTACTAAATGATGACTGGGGGCCACCACGACAACTGTAGAAGGAATTCTGTCAGCATAATACCAGGGACTAAGCAAAAACTTGAAGCATCCTCTCTGAGAAGCAGAGAAAGACAAAAGTATAGCCTATAAACTAGAGACAGTGTTAGCAGTGAGCATGGATAATGAAGTCAACCCAGAGGATAGAGAAAAGACAAATGATAAGGGAATCCTAATACCATTTGAGTTCCAAATTCCCTTCTTTCTTGATACCAAAGAGTTTCTTGACATGTGGGTTCATGAGCCACACATTAGGCTTATAAATATAATCCTTCCTTTATTCGATCAAGCTAGAAACAGTGAGTCTCTGCATCTGGTTCCACAGAATCCTAATACGCTTATATCCTCATATTTTAACATTTTAACATCTATTTTCATACTCTGAACTTGAGCCACAAAAGTGTCTCTTAGATCCCTGAAGATTTTCTTTCCTCTTGCATAGTATTTACACATATTGTTCTTTCTGACTTCGCCTTTCTTTTCCTTCTCCTGAGCTTGCCTCGCTTTTCTTATCTTTGCTCTGTGGCTCAACTTAGAAATCACTGTTTTGGAAGTTCTTTTTCATGCCTCACATTAGACTTAAGTTATCCTCAATGCTCACACAGTTCGCAGTATAGCTTCTATCATAGAAGATGCTTCACTATATTTGCCTCTCTCTTCCAGTGGACTGTAGGATATTTAAGAGACAAAGGCCTGGGTCATTCTTGCCATTGCCACATCTCTAGGCCCTGCAAAACTGTCTGGCGCATGTAAGTATGCAATAGCCATGTCTCAAATAAATGCATAGATTTACTTAAAACAAGCACTCTCTGGCTCTTTTTTTTCTCTTTCTTTTTTTCTCTCTCCATATATATGTGTGTATATATGAGATTAAAGATATATAAATAACATTGTTTATAAGTGTAATGCATACAAAAACTGTGAAGCAACGTTGTGAAGTAAAGTATTTGGCAAAAACCTGAAGTCGACAGTATTTTAATGTGAATAAAATGTGCTTCTCTGTTCTTATTAATTTCCTTCTTTTCCTTCTGAAATGCTTTTGTTTTCCTTTTTACTGAATATTCATTTCTTTAATGGCTTCTCATATTCAGGGCCCTTTTATTTTCTTCTTTTCCAGCAAAATGCAACAGTTTTGTGACCTGTTTTTATATCCTTCTAGGGCCAGAGCACTCAGTGACACATCAGCACTGTAACCATTGCTTGCATGTCTTTCTGGTCAGTTCATGTGCATAGTGAGTGACTTTCTGAAGGAAATGCCTCAATCAAAACATATAACTGGCCTCATAACAAATCCAAGCATTGGATCTTTGTTATGTTGATTTTTAATACTCAGTACCTGATACTCTTGCACTCATAAAGATTCATGGTAAAATAAAGAGAATTAATTCTACATATTATTATTTATATGGAGAAGGCGATGGCACCGCACTCCAGTACTCTTGCCTGGAAAATCCCATGGGCAGAGGAGCCTGGTGGGCTGCACTCCATGGGGTCGCTAAGAGTCAGACACGACTGAGTGACTTCACTTTCACTTTTCGCTGTCATGCACTGGAGAAGGAAATGGCAACCCACTCTAGTGTTCTTGTCTGGAGAATCCAGGAGCAGGGCACCTGGTGGGCTGCTGTCTCTGGGGTCGCACAGAGTCGGACACGACTGAAGTGACTTAGCAGTAGCAGCAGCATTATTATTTATATGGATACTGTAATAACATATAAAGTCTAGAATTAAAATGATCTTTATTCCTTCTCTTAAATTGTTTCCCTCTGAAGATGCCATAGCTTGTTAACTAGGATTCTATCAATTAGTATTCAGAAAAGGGTGAGCATGTGTACCTCACCTGTTTATGTTAAGAAACAAAGGCCACTGGTATGATTTTCCTACTTTGTTCCAACTGTGAATAAGCTTATGATTTCTGCTTACACTCCTGGGGCTTCCTGGAGACTTCTATCTGCAATTGTAGTATATTAGCATTGTTTAATTAAGGAAGATTTCTCTGCAAGATGAAAGAATTCTCTTATACAGTAGGGCTGATAGGGTGGAGATCCAAAATTACTTAAGAGATGATTTTATTATTACCAATCCAGTTGAATGAAAAATTAAGACTATCTAAACCTGGGATGAAGAGAAAGAAGCATTATAAGACAGTCTGTTGGGAATAGTAATTACCTAGCATTCAAAGATCTCATTTCATAATGATACACACAACAACATGAATGAATCTCAAATAAAGGCTTAGCAAAAGCAGCTAGACACAAAATATACATACGGCATGATTTCACTTTTATGAAATTTTAGAAAAAGCTGAAGCAATCTTTGGGGCCTGAGACATATCAGGGATTGTCTAGGACCATATCTGGTTGTGATGGGAAACTGACTGCAAAGAAGCACAAAAGAACTTACTAAGTTGATGTCAATGGTGTGCATCTTGATTTTGATGGTATTTTTAGACAGGGGTATGAAATTCTGAAAAAATCACCATAAGGTACACATCAAATGAGTGAATGCTATTGTTTAAATATTCAGTTCAGTTCAGTCACTCAGTCAAGTCCGACTCTTGCGACCCAACGGACTGCAGCACTCTAGGCCTCCCTGTCCATCACCAACTCCCAGAATTTACTCAGACTCACGCCCATTGAGTCGATGATGCCATCCAACTATCTCATCCTCTGTTATCCCTTCTCCTCCCATCTTCAGTCTTTCCCAGCATCAGGGTCTTTTCAAATGAGTCAGTTCTTCACATCAGGTGGCCAAAGTACTGGAGTTTCAGCTTCAGCATTAGTCCTTCCAATGAATATTCAGGACTGATTTCCTTTAGGATGGACTGGTTGGAACTCCTTGCAGTCCAAGGGACTCTCAAGAGTCTTTTCCAACACCACAGTTCAAAAACATCAATTCTTCGGTGCTCAGCTTTCATTATAGTCCAATTCTCACATCCATACATGACTATGGGAAAACCATAGCCTTGACTAGACAGATCTTTGTTGGCAAAGTAATGTCTCTGCTTTTTAATATGCTGTTTAGGTTCGTTATAAATTTTCTTCCAAGAAGTAAATGTCTTTTAATTTCATAGACGCGGTCACCATCTGCAGTGATTTTGGAGCCCCAAAAATAAAGTCTCTCAGTTTCCACTGTTTCTCCATCTATTTGCCATCAAGTGATGGGACCAGATGCCATGATCTTTGTTTCCTGAATGTTGAGCTATAAGCCAACTTTTCTCTCTCCTCTTTTACTTTCATCAAGAGGCTCTTTTGTTCTTCTTCACTTTCTGCCATGAGGATGGTGTCATCTGTATATGTGAGGTCATTGATATTTCTCCTAGCAATTTTGATTCTAGCTTGTGCTTCATTCATCCCAGTGTTTCTCATGATGTACTCAGTATATAAGTGAAATAAGCAAGGTGACATTATACGGCCTTAACATATTTCTTTTTCTATTTGGAACCAGTCTGTTATTCCATGTCCAGTTCTAACTGTTGCTACCTGACCTGCCTACATATTTCTCAGGAAGTAGGTCAGGTGGTCTGGTATTCCCATCTCTTTCAGAATTTTCCACAGTTTATTGTGGTCCACATAGTCAAAGGCTTTAGGCATAGTCAGTAAAGCAGAAAATGATGTTTTCCTGAAACTCTTCCTTTTAATGATCCAACAGATGCTGGCAATTTGATCTCTGGTTCTTCTGCCTTTTCTAAGACCAGCTTGCACATCTGGAATTTCATAATTCATGTATTGTTGAAGCCTGGCTTGGAGAATTTTGAGCATTACTTTATTAGCATGTAAGATGAGTGCAATTGTGCAGTAGTTTGAGCATTCTTTGGCATTGCCTTTCTTTGGGATTGGAATGAAAACTGACCTTTTCCAGTCGTGTGGCCACTGCTGAGTTTTCCAAATGTGCTGGCATATTGAGTGCAGCACTTTCACAGCATCATCTTTCAGGATTTGAAACAGCTCTACTGGAATTCCATCACCTCCACTAGCTTTGTTCATAGTGATGCTTTCTAAGGCTCACTTGACTTCACATTCCAAGATGTCTGGCTCTAGGTGAGTGATCACACCATCATGATTATCTGGGTCATGAAGACTTCTTTGTACAGTTCTTCTGTGTATTCTTGCCACCTCTTCTTAATATCTTCTGCTTCTGTCCATACCATTTCTGTCCTTAATTGTGCCGATCTTTGCATGAAATGTTCCCTTGATATCTCTAATTTTCTTGAAGAGATCTCTGGTCTTTCCCATTCTGTTCTTTTCCTCTATCTCTTTGCATTGATCGCTGAAGAAGGCTTTCTTATCTCTTCTTGCTATTCTTTGGAACTCTGCATTCAGATGCTTATATCTTTCCTTTTCTCCTTTGCTTTTCATTTCTCTTCTTTTCACAGCTATTCGTAAGGCCTCCTCAGACAGCCATTTTGCTTTTTGCATTTCTTTTCCATGGGGATGTTCTTGATCCCTGTCTCTTGTACGATGTCACCAACCTTCGTTCATAGTTCCTCAGGCACTCTATCTATCAAATCTAATCCCTTGAATCTATTTCTCACTTCCACTGTATAATCATTAGGGATTTGATTTAGGTCATACTTGAGTGGTCTAGTGGTTTTCCCTGAAGTGAAGTGAAGTCGCCAGTAGTGTCCGACTCTTTGGGACCCCATGGACTATAGACTATAAGCTCCTCCCTCCATGGGATTCTCCAGGCAAGAGTACTGGAGCAGGTTGCCATTTCCTTCTCCAGGGGATCTTCCCGACACAGGGATCGAACCCATGTCTCTTGCATTGCAGGCAGACACTTTACCCTCTGAGTCACTTTTCATTTCTCTACTTTATAAATTATACCTCAATAAAGATAATTTAAGAGAGAAAAAACTCTCAATTCATAATTGAGTCTAATATTAAGCAACAGGGCTCCCCAGGTGGCACTAGTGGTAAAGAATCTGCCTGCCAATGTAGGAGACTTTTAAAAGCCATGGGTTTGAGCTCTGTGTCAGGAAGATTCCCTAGAGCAGAAAATACCACTCCAGTATTCTTGCCTGAAGAATCCCATAGACAGAGGATCCTGGCAGGTTACAGTCCATAGGATCACAAAGTCAGACAGGATGGAAGCAACTTAGCATGCACTAAGTAACAGGAGATTTTAATAAACCCATTATATCCTTTGAGCCTCATTTTTAACAAAAGCATGATAGAAATAAATAACACTGCTCCAACATACCTAATAAGCTTGCTTGCCAAGCTAAAACAAAATGGACACTAAAGCACTTTTAAAACACTATAGTATAAGCTTAGAGATGTTATTGTTGGGGGAATTTGAAGAACAGGATGCTATTTTGTTTTTATAAAGGGTCTAGGATTAGGTGTATTACACAGGGCTGGTGAAATGTTTATCTACAAACTCTAAGTCATAAACCCTTGCTCTTTATTCAAAATTGAATCAAAATTAGCCTGGTCAATTTTTTAAAGAGATAAAATTATGCAGAATGTTATTAATTTTTCTCAAATTTGGTCACAGAAGAAAATAATGAAAAGATATATTTTATATATTAATATATTCTTGTTAAAATAACCTTGTTTCATCATTATCAAGGAGCATTTATAAGCCATTTACTATTCATGAAGCTATGTGTGTTTAAAAAAGAAATATGATGTGTTAAGTTTAAATTAAATTTCACTTTAAAATATTCATGATTTAATGTTAAAGATACCTTATAGAAGAATGCAGGAGCCTAAATCTAGAATAATAAGTTATATAGAATATAAAATATAGCATGTATGTCCTACCTTAGGATAGCAGAAATAATTTGGACTAGTTTTCAATATACTTGTACAAGAAAATAAAAGAGTTAGGACATAGCTTTAAAACTCCAGATATTCAGATGAAATGTGTAAATAAGTATAATAGGAACTTCAGGAGTCATTTTTTTATGCTCTTGGAAAAGTATATGTTGTTGTAAGAAATAAAACAGGACTTCCCTGGTGGCTCTGTGGATAAGAATCCGCCTTCCAAACAATGGGACATGGGTTCGATCCCTGATCTGGGAAGATTTCACTTGCAATTAACAACTAAACCCGTATGCTACAACTACTGAGTTGGCATTCTAGAGCCAGGAAATTACTGAGCCCATGAGCCTGAAGCCTGTGCTCCACAACAAGAAAAGCCACTGCAATGAGAAACCCAAATACCACAACAAAAATACAGTGCAACCAAAAATAAAATCAATTTTAAAAAATTAGAAAAAGAAAAAAAAGCACAAACTATCACTAGTAAAATGATTTAACTAAATGTAAAGTAAAATAAGTAAAACCTTTAACTGTACTTGTGGTCTTGTAATGTCTGATTTATACCTATTTCCTGTGGAAAGGTGTGTTCGTTATCTGGTTGCACGGGTTGGCAATGGTAAATTTTCCATAGTCCAAGTCATAACCCTTAGTGTTTACAGTCTCAAAATTTAGTTTTATAAACCTAACAAAAAGTGGTATATTTTGTAGCAACAGATCCTCATAACGTGAGTTGAAGAGTGATGAATAGAGTGAGTACACCGATAGCATAGTTTGTCATACTGCAAGAAAACGGATGGAAGGTGAACATTACCTTTCCATTTCCTCTAAAACATAGAATATCACTTGTTGGGCCTGAAAACACAATAAGAACAATTGTAAGAAAATGAGAATAATGTCATGTTCACGTGACAATGAGATAGAAACTAGAAGTAATACGAGGTCCTTTACAGAGGTTCCTCCAGGGTGACCACTGTCTTGGTAAAATGGACAATCTTGCCTTTGTGACTCTTCCTTTATTATTTGGCTGTGATAACCCAATCCCTCATCACTTTCAATTGATGTACTCTTTCTTTATAATTATCAATACATTCAATTAGATAACTTTGAATATGAATATTCTGTATCATGATATACTGGACTTTACAGATACTTCTTGCCTTCTTGGAGGGCAGTCATGTTTGTGTCAGTTTCCATCTCTTTATTTTCTTAAAAATGACAAGAATAATAGGTATTTTAGGGAATACATTTTGTCATTTTTGTATCTCTTATCTCTCAAACTCTAAGGTTCAAGTCACATTCTTGAAACATAATTATTAGTTGACTTATCAGCATAGTCCAAAGTGAATTCATTCTTTATCAGTTCAAATATTATTCACATATTCAACATGGTGAAAGAAAGTGAAGTCGCTCACTCGTGTCCAACTCTTTGTGACCCTGTGGACTGTAGCCCACCAGGCTCCTCCGTCCATGAGATTCTTCGGGCAAGAATACGGAGTGGGTTGCCATTTCCTTCTCCAGGGATCTTCCCGACCCAGGGATTGAAACTAGGTCTCCCACATTGGAGGCAGATGCTTTAACCTCTGAGCCACCAGGGAAGTGCACATATGAAAAATAAATATATATGTAAATAAATGTTTCCTGGTAGTGGTGGTATTTTAGTTACTAAGTCGTGTCCAACACTTGGGACCCCATAGACTGTAACCAGCCAGCTCCTCTGTCCATAGGATTTCCCATCAAGGAATACTGGAGTGGGTTGCCATTTCCTTCTCCAAGGGGGCCTTCCCAACACAGGGATAGAACCCATGTCTCTGGATTGCAGGTGGTCTCCTGAATTGCAGGTTCTTTACTACTGAGCCACCAGAGAAACTCTAATGTTTCCTGAGTAAACATTTATTCTTATTCAATCCTGTTCAGTTCAGTTCAGTCATTCAGTCATGTCCGACTCCTTGCGACGCCATGAATTGCAGCAGGCCAGGCCTCCTTCCTGGTGTTATACCAAAAACTCATCAAGTCTTTTCCTCTAGCATGAAACATCTATTCTGTTTGTATCAGTCAAGGATCTGTTGCAAGTATCAGATAAGTAGAAAATATGTGGTGTACTAAGAACATTATTGGAAGTACTACAAGACCAGCTATAGGCTGAGCACTGATTACTTCCAAAACATGGTCATAGAATGATTATTAGGGGAGCAGCTGCTTTCTAGTCAGGAAGCCTAAAAGTCGGGGAGCTGCTCCTATAACTCCTTGCTCCAGGATCAGTCCAATTCTGTTCAAGTCTGAAGTCAAGATATTTTCACCAACTCTTAGTCTTAGCTCTAAGATGTGACCACATCAGATCTAGATATGGAATAAACAAGACAACACTCCAACTACTAGCTTCAGGAGCACATCATTCAAGCTATATTTCATGCCAGTAAAAATGGATCTTTTGGAGGTTCCTTGTATTCTCCCCCAACTACCTACAAATGTGGGAGACAGTTACTGGAACTGCTGATAAAGCTAATAAGGAAAACCAACACTCCTTCTCTTCCTTGAAGGCCATTAGAAACAGAATTCCTAGGAGAAGGACTCTGTATCACTTGTAACTTCCAAAACTCATAAAGGTGTATGCCTGTGGGTTACGGCAAATAGATGGGGAAACAGTGGTAACAGTGGCTGACTTTATTTTTGGGGCTCCAAAATCACTGCAGATGGTGACTGCAGCCATGAAATTAAAAGATGCTTACTCCTTGGAGGGAAAGGTATGACCAACCTAGACAGCATATTGAAAAGCAGAGACATTACTTTGTTAACAAAGGTCTGTCTAGTCAAGGCTATGTTTTTTCCAGTTGTCATGTATGGATATGAGAGTTGGACTATAATGAAAGCTGAGCACCAAAGAATTGATATTTTTGAGCTGTGGCATTGGAGAAGACTCTTGAGAGTCCCTTGGACTGCAAGGAGATCCAACCAGTCCATCCTAAAGGAGATCAGTCCTGGATGTTCATTGGAAGGACTGATGTTGAAGTTGCAACTTCCATACTTCGGCCACCTGATGAGAAGAGCTAACTCATTGGAAAAGAGCCTGATGCTGGGAGGGATTGGGGGCAGGAGGAAAAGGGGATGACAGAGGATGAGATGGCTGGATGGCATCACCAACTCAATGGACGTGAGTCTGAGTGAACTCCGGGAGTTGGATGATGGACAGGGAGGCCTGGCGTGCTGTGATTCATGGGGTCGTAAAGAGTTGGACACAACTGAGTGACTGAACTGAACACAGTACTGATACATTCTAATGGCAAAGGTAAAGTGAGGAAGGAAAAGGACCTGTCAGACAGGTGAGGGTGAGAACTGAAGTTTTAATGGGGTACCTGGGGAAAGCATTACTGAGAATGGAGTTTTCTAGTAATAATCCAAAAATGAAGAAGAAAAGTGTAATTCATGTGGATATTTTGGGAAAAGGCTAGAGGATTCAACAAGAAAAAGCACTGAAGTAGAAGCATTTTGGAGTGCTGTAGGAGGAAAAGGGGGTTCTGTGTGCCTGAAGTTGTGGGTAGGAGCAACGTAGGAAATGAGACAGAAGAGATAAGAGAGAGCTGGGTCATGTAAGGCTTTGGTTCTGCCCATTTGTAAAGACTCACTTCAGTTCAGCCCAGCCACATAGTCGTGTCCAACTCTTTGCAACCCCATGGACTGCAGCACGTGAGGCTTCTCTGTCCATCACCAACTCCCAGAGCTTGCTCATACTCATGTCCATTGGTGATGCCACCCAACCATCTCATCCTCTGTCATCCCCTTCTCTTCCTGCCTTCAATCTTGCAAGGACTAATCATTTTAAAAACATCCATTTGATCCCAAAATGAATAAATAAAAAACATAAACAAACAAACAAAAACCCAGAAACTTCTTTAAGGTGATATAGGAGACCTTCAGAAACATCTAGACCACATATTATATGTAACAATAAAGACTTGAAATCATTCTCCTTAACATGAGAACAAATCAAGATGCCCACTTTCACATTCTCACTATTTTTTCTGAAGACAGCACTGGAGGCCCAGTCAGAATAGTTAAAGGGGCAGGGGGAAGAAGAAGCAAGAGTATAATAATTAGAAGGAAAAAACAAAGATCAATATTTCCAACATTGCAGATGATGATTTTATTAAAAATAATTAATGAATCTACAGATAAAAAAGTTAGAATTTTAATAATGGATAAATAAAGGATAGTAGATATTACAATATGCAAAATAAAGGCAATGATTGATCAGAAAATGCAATTTTAAATAAGCCATTTGCTACATATAGTAAGCAAAAATATTGTCTCTAGGAAAAAAAAATTGTTTCAAGACTTTTATAAATAAGATTTATAACATGTATCTGAAGATGTTATAGAAAACCTAAATATAGAAAAGTATTCAAGTCTTTAGATTCACTATAATAAAAATGCCACTTTTCCCTAGGCCAATTCTAATAAATATTCCCACAGGATCCTTATGGAAGTTTACACTTAGGTTTTTAAATTATTTGGAGGTATGTTGCTGCTGCTGCTGCTAAGTCGCTTCAGTAGTGTCCGACTCTGTGCGACCCCATAGACGGCAGCCCACCAGACTCCCCTGTCCCTGGGATCCTCTAGGCAAGAACACTGGAGTGGGCTGCCATTTCCTTCTCCAATGCATGAAAGTGAAAAATGAAAGTGAAGTCGCTCAGTCGTGTTTGACTCTTAGCGACCCCCTGGACTGTAGCCCACCGGGCTCCTCCATCCATGGGATTTTCCAGGCAAGAATACTGGAGTGGGGTGCCATTGCCTTCTCCAGTTTGGAGGTATGAAAGGTCAAAAATAGCCTTGAAGATTTTCTTTACTATGAAAAAAATTACTATGAAGCTAAAATTGTTTTAATAGTATTGCATTGGTTGAAGGGTAGAATTTTAGAAAAATGGAACAGAATAGAAAGATCACAAAATGGTCATACCTGGGATGACCCAGAGAGATGATATGGGGAGGGTGGTGAGAGGAGGGTTCAGGGTTGGGAACTCATGTACACCTGTGGTGGATTCATGTCAATGTATGGCAAAACCAATACAGTATTGTAAAGTAAAAAAAAATTTAATAAAAAAATAAATAATTAAAAAAATTTAAAAATAAAAATAAAAATTTAATTCAGTTTATTACATAGTCATCAGTGCAGGTCAATGGAAACAAATAGTTCTGAATCATTGTTTACCCATTTGGGGGAAAAATGTCAAATTAACACTCTACATCATTCAAGTATCAATTTCAAATAGAATTAAGATTTAAATGGGAATGAAAACTTCTACAATTATTATAGGACTTTTTTCCAACCTCAAGGCAAGGAAAAGTTTATTAAACAAAAAACAGAAAATGCAAATCATTACAAAAGATTGAGAATATATTTAACTAAATAAAAGAACTGATTATCACAAACACCATAAAGACCACAAAATACAAGCTAAGAACTGAGAAAATTCTCACAACATTTAAGACTAATAAAGGACTATTGTCCAACCAATCAATCATCAAGAAGAAAAGAAACAACCAATTAAAATTGAACAAAAAGCTCAAACAGACATTTCATAGAAGAGGTAAATGAATGACCTTTGAATACACAGAAAGATACTCAAGCTCATTAGCAACCCCAAAAGTACATGTTGATGTCTCAATAACAGATCGTCTTACAGGACTCTGTTAGCAGAAGTGTCGAGCAGTGAGAACATTCATCCATTGCTCATGAGCTGGAAATTGTTGCAAACACTTTGGAAGACAGTTTGTAAAGTTGGAAAAATCCTGCACAAGTACAGAAGAAGGTAATTTACAAGGCAGTAATGTTTGTAATAGAAAATAAATTTTGACATTTTGAATGCTGATCAGTTGTAGAATAGACTAGCTGTGCTAATTCAGACAGTATAATAATATTAAGCAATGAAAATAAATTAACTACGGCCATGAATTGGGTCAATCTAATTCCCAAAACATAATATTGAAAGGAATATATCACAGAACCACAAAGGGTATAATTCCATCACTTAAAAATTGTTTTAAATAGGCAACACTACTTATATATTCCTTAGAGTTACCTATATACATAGCAAAACTATAGAAGAATTCAAGAACCTGATTAGCACAAAAATAATGTTGGCAATTTCCCCTTGAAGTGTGGAACTAGCGTGATTGAAGAGGCACACAGAGAGGACATAGATGAAGCTCCTGAAATACTAGACACATTACCTCTCAACTTGAGATTTGGGTCTCCAATTATTTCTTTAGTTTATAGTTTTTAAATTTGAATATGTATTTTAAAGGTATTAAAATTAAGGTATGTTTAACAGTAAAGTATTTTACACAAATAAATGTATCATTTTATTTGTCCTTGCAAAATAAAGACTTTGAGAATTCCAAATTATTTCAGCACACACCATTACATATATTTCGGCTCACACCTTTACTTTATGAGTATACTCACCCAGGTCTCCTGCTTTATTTGATCAATTCGCATGCCAAAATTTTTCAGATTTCCTCAAAATTCTGCATCCACTTACAGAGTTGTACTCTGATTGCCTAAGAAACTCAAAGTCTGGTAGAGGAAATGTCAATTGAAAGAAATTTTATCAGCATATAATTGTCCTGTTTCACCTGTTTCAGTATAAGGAGTTGAAGAACTGCTGGATTCTGAATCAGATGATCTGCCAGGTATGTAAAAGTAGTTATTTCAATTATTTCTCATGAACTCATAATGCATCTGTTAAGGTTCTATTTTACAACCAATAAACAGCTTCAGGAATGATTAAGTAATGAATGCCTGAGTACACAGATAACAAAGGATAAATGAGAGAATTAATTTCTGGTTTTCAGGTCCCAAAGTCATGGCTCTTCCTGCTGCATATGGTAATCCCATAAGAAGACTGGTATTATCAGGTGCCAGAGACATCAAACACAGTGCTTCTGATGGAGTAAGAGCTTACTACATAGCTAATAAATAAAAGAATAAATAAATGAGTATCCTGAAAAAATATGATCCTTACCTGAACACTGGTTTTGGTTTCTTAGTCTGTGGATCTTTTTTCACCTTCAATTTGTTGCTGTTGTTGTTTAGTTGCTAAGTCATGTCTGACTCTTTGTGACCCCATGGACTGTAGCCTGCCAGGCTCCTCTGTCCATGAGATTTCCCAGGTAAGAATACTGGAATGGGTTGCCATTTCTTTCTCTTCCTGACCCAGGGGTTGAAGCTGTGTCTCATGCATTGGCAGGCAGGTTCTTTCCACTGAACCACCTGGGAAGTTTCACCTTTGATTATGTGTCTGTATGACACTGGACCATAGAATTTCTTTTACTAATTGGAAGTCATTATTTCCAGTAAGATTTCTCCTACATAAAACATTAAAAAAACACACTAAATAAACAGAATTACCATAATTCTACTCTTTTAACCATTTTCTCCCTTTGATGATACTATACTGTGCCTTAAAAAAGCTGTAGCAACACACTAACAGTAACTACTAATTATAAGCTCCGTTATGAAACTTTCATAGGATAAAAGTTTCAAGTTATAAAAAATCAATTAGGTCTCTGTTACAAATTCTATAATTTCAGAATGCTGCAAAGTGATTGTATCAAAGCCATATTGTGTTAGATGGAGGAGCATTTTAATTTTAATATAAGGTTTCCTCCAACTCAGACTACATGTGATTGAATCCTCCAACTCAGACTACATGTGATTGAAGAGTCTAGAGACTGTCTCTCCTTTGCCATTGAATTAGCTATGCATGTTAAAAATTACTGTACTTCAACAGCTTCTTAACTTATAAGCTAGATTAATTTGATAAGCAAGCATTTATACTAGTCCCCAAGACCTATCTCCTTCAGCTTGGGAATGTTTTGCTAATAGAATCACAAGGCTTTTATGTAGAATTAGTGATCTGAAGAAGAACATTTATTTGTAAGTTATATACTTTTTAAACCTATACATAATGAAATAAAGATTTTGGATTTTTCCGAAAATAATTTCTAGGCACTTTGAAGGAATTTTTGGTGAGAAACTGCCTACTCAAAGATTTGCTGATTGTTTTCATGTTTCTTAAAAGAGTTACTGACTAGATGTCTTCTCTCTTAAATAGTAAAGAATGACAGACTTTTTATTTTGGGGGTAATCTGTATTTAATATTGATGAAATGGACAATCTGAACAATTTCACAATTCCTTCCTCCCTGCCTCTCTCCCTTTTTATCTTTCTTCCTTCTTTGCCTCTTTCATTACTTGCCTTTCCTTCCTTCCATCCCTCCTTCCTTCCTTTCTCCCTTCTTGCCATCCTTTATTCACTCTATTTTTCTCTTTCCTTCTATTCTTTTCGAACAGGCATAAGATGACAAAATCTAAAGTTTTAAATTTTGTTATTGCAATAAGAAAAATAAACTCTCAGTTTTTGAATAATGAAACAACTTTAAGTCAAATTTAGTCCTGACTGTAAGTTGTTGTATTAACTTGTCAAAAAATATTTATAATTTAGAGTGTCATACTCTGAAAATATTACAGAAAATTCAGTGTAGTTGAAGACCCCTAAACTAACAAGTAGAACAGACATCAAATGCAGGTCCTAGTCTCAGCTGACCCTAGTTGCATCATTTTAGGCAGCTGAATCACACACTTTCCTCGTCTGCAACATTGGCTGTTTATTAAAGGAAATTTAAATGAGATTGTTCAGGTCAAACAAACTTAAAATGGCAAAGCTTCATATAAAATGTAAAACATTATTATTTGAGAGAAGGATAATGTTTTTTTTCTACCTGTTAAAGTTTGGAATTATAATGGCTATAATATTTCCTAGTTTTACTGTAATTCTATTTGGAGAAGAGGAGTAATTTGAAAATGGAATTCTTCCAAAGTGGTCTTTTAATGAAAAGTTGATTTATTTGATGTGAGGACCCATATGAGAATATTATTTTACCTAAAGCAAACTAGCAGAAGTCTTTGCCTTATAGCAGTAATCCTATTCAGTATTCAATTTTTCAGCTGTGTTGCAATCTGGAATATTTTGAAGTGATTTTATGCTAAATTCAAATGAAGACTGTAGATTACATAAATATTTATCCAAGCTATCAAATAAACCAAATTCTTAGAGTAATAGTAAAGATATATATTTTACAAGATTAAACCTCTTATGGTTTCATTTTTACAGTGTTTCCATAATTATTGTTGTTGTTTAATTGCTAAGTCATGCCCAATTCTTTTGCGAACACATGGATTCTAGTATGCCAGGCTCCTCTGTCCATAGGATTTTCAAGGCAAGAATACTAGAGTTGGTGACCATTTCCTTGTTCAGGGGATCTTCCCGACACAAGGATCAAACCTGCGTCTCCTGCATAGCAGGCAGATTCTTTACCAATGAGCCACCAAGGAATATTACCCTCTCTTGGTTGGCTGCACTGTCCTTACAGGTGAATATGAGCTTTTAGTCCTTGGCCTGCCTGCTCTAACCTCATGTGACCAAGATCCTCCCTCCTCTCCAAAATGCCTTGATTTTGTTTGTTTTCATTCAGCAGAAAGCAAGAGAAGATTCTGGGCCAAGAGTGGATTGGATCAAAGATAACAGCATCTTTACTTTGCAAAAATTACTTGCTAATTGAAACAGATTGGAAGGAAAAAAAGGTCAGAGAGGATGTCCTAAAAGGATTATGGGCATAGTGAAGACTATATTGAGTATGTCAAAATTCATTAATGATTTGAAAAATATTACCCAGGAAGTCTTCCATGATTGTGTTTGTATTGATTAGCATGTTGAAATCTCATTTTCCCTTTAGTGACCTATGAACCCTTGGGGAAATTCTTGTTTTGAAGTTTAGTTTTGTTACTTATTCCCAGAACATTTAGTGAACACCACTCACTCTCTGAATTTGAACTTCATCTGTAGCTCAGATGGTAAAGCTTCTGCCTACAATGCAGGAGACCTGGGTTCTATCCCTGGGTCGGGAAGATTCCTTGGAGAAGGAAATGGTAACCCACTCTAGTACTCTTGCCTGGAAGATCCCATGGATGGAGGAGTCTGGTAGGCTACGGTCCATGGGGTCCAAAAGAGTCAGACACGACTGAGTGACTTTGCTTCATACAATTATAGGGGTCTCCCAGGTGGCTCAACTGTAAAGTATCTGCCTGCCAATGTAGGAGGCTCAGGAGATGCAGATCTGATCCTGGGTTAAGAAGATCCCTTGGAGGAGGAAATGGCAACCTACAGTATTTTTGGCTGCGAAATCCAAATCCCATGGACAGAGGAGCCTGGCAGGCTACAGTTGATAGGGTTGCAAAGCAGGTGCATGCATACTAAGTCTCTTGAGTCATATATCACTCTTTATGAACCTATGGACTGCAGCCCACCAGGCTCCTCTGTCCGTGGGATTCTCCAGACAAGAATACTGGAATGGGTTGTCATGCTCTCCTCCAGGGCATCTTCTCCATTCAGGAATGGAACCCAGGTCTCTTACTTTGGCATGTGGGTTCTTTACCTCTAGTGCCACCTGGGAAGCTCACATGCAAACACACACACACAATTATAAAAACATTAAGTACAGGAATCTTGAGATCTCTGTTATTATCTGTAAACATATACTTTGAGGAGGTTTAAATGGATGGGTAATTTGTACCCTATGGATATTTGCTTTATTCATATTAACAAGCTTTTTCCCTGGGAATGGTCAGACATAGCATGCTTCATGTGTATGAACAGCCATGCAACTTTTTAAATGCTTTATAACTCTAACAGGGTAGGTGATTATTATTTTATTTATCCATGAAACTGTTTTATTTATCCACTTATCCATGAAAAAGAGTAGCAAAGCGAAGATGTTGCCAGAACCCAGAAAAGGCATAAATCAAGATTTACTCCATTTCTGATCTTTTTAAAGAAAATATCTATTGTTATGTATGACTGCCCTTTCAGCCTTTTTGTGATAAAACTCACTTTGTCTCCATTCCTTCCCTAGAAGAGTTTTCAGTCATGGTATGAACTGTGCATACTTCCTGGATTCAGTTCAGTTTAGTTCAGTTCAGTCGCTCAGTCATGTCCAACTCTTTGCGACCCCATGAATCGCAGCACACCAGGCCTCCCTGTTCATCACCATCTCCTCGGAGTTCACTCAGACTCATGTCCATCGAGTCCGTGATGCCATCCAGCCATCTCATCCTCTGTCGTCCCCTTCTCCTCCTGCCCCCAATCCCTCCCAGTGTCAGAGTCTTTTCCAATGAGTCAATTCTTCACACGAGGTGGCCAAAGTACTGGAGTTTCAGCTTTACCATCAGTCCTTCCAAAGAAATTCCAGGGTTGATCTCCTTCAGAATGGATTGGTTGGATTTCCTTGCAGTCCAAGGGACTCTCAAGAGTCTTCTCCAACACCACAGCTCAAAAGCATCAATTCTTCGGCGCTCAGCTTTCTTCACAGTCCAACTCTCACATCCATACATGGCCACAGGAAAAACCATAGCCTTGACTAGATGGACCTTAGTTGGCAAAGTAATGTCTCTGCTTTTGAATATGCTATCTAGGTTGGTCATAACTTTTCTTCCAAGGAGTAAGCGTCTTCTAATTTCATGGCCGCAGTCACCATCTGCAGTGATTTTGGAGCCCCTCAAAATAAAGTTTGACACTGTTTCCACTGTTTCCTCATCTGTTTCCCATGAAGTGATGGGACCGGATGCCATGATCTTCGTTTTCTGAATGTTGAGCTTTAAGCCACCTTTTTTCACTCTCCTCTTTCACCTTCATCAAGAGGCTTTTTACGTTATTTTCACTTTCTGCCATAAGGGTGGTGTCATCTGCATATCTGAGGTTATTGATAGTTCTCCCAGCAATCTTGATTCCAGCTTGTGTTTCTTCCAGTCCAGCATTTCTCATGATGTACTCTGCATAGAAGTTAAATAAGCAGGGTGACAATATACAGCCTTGATGTACTCCTTTTCTTACTTGGAACCAGTCTGTTGTTCCATGTCCAGTTCTAGCTTCCTGATCTGCAACAGATTTCTCAAGAGGCAGGTCATGTGGTCTGGTATTCCCATCTCTTTCAGAATTTTCCACAGTTGATTGTGATCCACATAGTCAAAAGCTTTGGCATAGTCAATAAAGCAGAAATAGATGTTTTTCTGGAACTCTCTTGCTTTTTCCATGATCCAGTGGATGTTGGCATTTTGACCTCTGGTTCCTCCACCTTTTCTAAAACCAGCTTGAACATCAGGGTCTTCATGGTTCACGTATTGCTGAAGCCTGGCTTAGAGAATTTTGAGCATTACCTTACTAGCATGTGAGATGAGTGCAATTGTGCGGTAGTTTGAGCATTCTTTGGCATTGCCTTTCTTTGGGGTTGGAATGAAAACTGACCTTTTCCAGTCCTGTGGCCACTGCTGAGTTTTCCAAATTTGCTGGCATATTGAGTGCAGTACTTTGACAGCATCATTTTTCAGGATTTGAAACAGCTCCACTGGAATTCCATCACCTCCACTAGCTTTGTTCATAGTGATGCTTTCTAAGGCCCACTTGACTTCACATTCCAAGATGTCTGGCTCTAGATGAGTGATCACATCATCATGATTATCTGAGTTGTGAAGATCTTTTCTGTACAGTTCTTCCGTGTATTCTTGCCACCACTTCTTAATATCTTCTGCTTCTGTTAGGTCCAGACCATTTCTGTCCTTTATTGAGCCCATCTTTGTATGAAATGTTCCCTTGGTATCTCTAATTTTCTTCAAGATATCTCTGGTCTTTCCCATTCTGTTGTTCTCCTTTATTTCTTTGCACTGATCACTGAAGAAGACTTTCTTACCTCTTCTTGATATTCTTTGGAACTCTGCATTCAGATGCTTATATCTTTCCTTTTCTCCTTTGCTTTTTGCCTCTCTTCTTTTCACAGTCTTTTGTAAGGCCTCCCCAGACAGCCATTTTGCTTTTTTTGCATTTCCCTTTTCCATGGGGATGGTCTTGATCCCTGTCTCCTGTACAATGTCACGAACCTCATTCCTTAGTTCATCAGGCACTCTATCTATCAGATCTAGGCCCTTAACTCTGTTTCTCACTTCTACTGTATAATCATAAGGGATTTGTTTTAGGTCATACCTGAATGGTTTAGCGGTTTTCCCTACTTTCTTCAATTTCAGTCTGAATTTGGTAATAAGGAGTTCATGATCTGAGCCACAGTCAGCTCCTGGTCTTGTTTTTGCTGACAGTATAGAGGTTCTCCGTCTTTGGCTGCATAAAATATAATCAGTCTGATTTCAGTGTTGACCATCTGATGATGTCCATTTGTAGAGTCTTCTCTTGTGTTGTTGGAAGAGGGTGTTTGCTTAGACCAGTGCTTTTTCTTGGCAAAACTCTATCAGTCTTCCTGGATTGTTCAATCAAAAATACTCCATTTGCTTTTTTCAGATCAATAAGTTGAGGGTAAAGAGTGGGATCAAAGCTGGATAAAATAGACTTTCTTAAGACAATTAATATATGACTAATCAGAATACATTCTTATACACTATATTCCTTTTCCAGAGATTGTTGACTATCATATCCTAGAATAAATAGGAAAAGATTGAGAGATATCTGATAACATTGGCATCAAAAATGAAAAATTGTGGTTATAGCAAAATTCTTGGTAATGTTTAAAATGTTAAAAAACTTACCTAATGTTAAAATGTTATGTTAAAACACTTACTAATGTTATGTTAAAACAGTAAAAACACTTCATTTGTATTACTATGAAGCTTTATTTCCATATTAGGTATAGTTTCTTATAGTAATATCTCTGTATCATGGATTGCCTGGAGGTCCAGTGCTTAAGACTCTGCTTCCAATGCAGAGGGTGAGGGTTTGTCAATCCTTGTCTAAGAACTATGATCCCACATGCCTCAGACGTAACCAAAAAAAACCTTCTGATTCAGCAAAATTAAATTCATTAAACAGAAAATGTCTAAACTGCTTGCCTCAGGTTTCCCAGGTTAAGGAAGAAGTCCTTGGCCTCACATAGGAAGAAAGAGAGAGGCCCGTCTAAAAGGAGAGAGACAGGTCTTAATCTTGAAGGGACTAGATCCTTCATTTCCTACTCAAGATGCCAGAGTGGGAGAGAAAGAGGAACAATAGTCCACACACATCAGTTAGCTAGTATTTTATTTGCTTCACTGCGTCCAACTCAGAAAATTGTGTCCCAAAATTTAAGAGATGCTTTCACTCTTACAAACAAGGACTTTGCAAGACTTTGCATAAGCCATCATTTTGTTCTAGCTCCAGAATCACTTTTGGATTACAATAAATCAGAGAAAGTAAGGAAAGATGTCCAATCATCTGAAACAAGAATTATTCTCCCCCAACAACCATTTATTTCTCTCACATATATATTTGCAGGTAAAGTATGAGAAGGTATTTTTATTGACTTTTTCCTGTAGGTGATTTATCTAGTCACTGGTTTTAATTCTTACCTGTATGCCGATAAAATCGAATTTATATGTTCCTTAAATTTCAGATTGTGTATCCACTTTCTATACTTTCACTTGGATGTTTAATATCATGTCTCAGAGAGAACTTCTGTTCTCCCAAATTTTCCTTTTCAAAGTAACTACCTTTTTGTTCATGTTCATAATTTGGGAAAATCGTTTCCTTTTTTAATCCATTCAAGTCAACATTCTTCACACAATCCCTGAAGAGATTTCTGATAAAATAGAAATTTCTTTTGATATGCAGTGTCCTCTATGATTTGCTTTATCTTTAACACAGTTTATTTTCCCACATGACCATAGAAAGAATATTCATTTCCCATAAAGTGATGTGCTCTTCCCATATGCTAAAATTTATGGCTGGAATATTTCCCCACCCAGTTCCTGATGACTTCCTAGCCATTCTTTACACTTTAACTCATGCCTCACTTCCTCTCTGAATTTACCCTGATACTCAGGAGCTGCCTTATTTGTTGCCATAACATCTTCTGCCTACATAGAGTTATTTTCACTTGGAATCTAACAATATGAAATAATATGCAACTTTGTCTCTTTTCTATTCCTCTTTTTTAGACTATGAAAACTTCAAGGCTAATTAGTCTTTTCTCTTTTTCTTCTTTTTGCCTTGTTTATCTTTAAATCAATAAGAATGTAGCACAAATTCTTGCAAAAGATGGTACTGTACTAATATTTTGTTATATAATAAATGCTGCCAAATAAAAAGCATAATTTTGTCCACTTAAGATAAATTATTTAAGAATTATTTCCATTTTTGTATTAATTAGTATATTAGACATTCAGTAGTTATATTCCTCTATCAACACCATCTTCACCCTTAAGTACCTGACAAACAAATCTGAAACCTAAAATACTTTCTTTACTGTCCTGTGAAGGGATAAAAATAATTTGTATGGAAACTGTAATTTAGAGTGAATTATTAAATCTCTAGTATAGTTTCAAAGTATAATAAATACCTTTACCTGTTAGTTGAGGTTTGAGGCATATTCATAAGAGGAGATTCTGAAGTTTGCATTTACAGTGGTTTTACAAGGACCATCTCTACAAGCAGAGATGTTTTAATAATCTATAGTTAAAGAAGAAAGCCTCAGGGCTGAAAGGAAATAAGAAGCTCTAGCTCTAGTCATATAGAGATCATGATCCCTGAACAAAATTAAAGGTGAGAAACCTAAATCTGGAAGAAAAATATTTTAAAATTTTATTAAGAGAAAGGAAAACACAATCTTGAAAAAGGAACATAAGGCTGGAAGTCAGCAGACCCTGACTCTGAACTTTGTTTATTGGGGGGACCTTATGTAAATTCTCCATTTGTTCTAATAGTGTAGGTAAAACCAGATACATGTGCCTTCACTTTTGCATCATAATAAGCAAAGGATAAAATGGGAAAATAAATGAGGAAACAATTTTGAGAAAGGAAAACTCTCTTCTAACTTAAGCAATAATTAATATTACTTATAATAGAATTAGTAAACAGATTTTTCTGAAAAGCAATATTAATAAAACGAAAGGGACTCCTCTGGCAGTCCAGTGATTAAGACTCTGAACTTCCACTTCAGGGGTCACAGGTTCAATCCTTGATTGGGGGACTAAGGTCTGGTTTGCAGAGAAATGTGGTCAAAGAAATTAATAAAACAAAATAACTGGTGATGGTGCTTAGTTTTAGGGAGAGTCTGCCAACGGATACTAACTTTGAAGTGTCAAGCTATTCCCCAGATACCTGAAACTATCTTGTTCACCTTCTTCACCCATTTATATTCTGTCACTCCTTCACACTCAGATCAAGTTAGAGGATTTTAGAATTATTAGGTATTCAAAAATCATTAATCTAATGCTCCTCTATTTCATAGCAAACGAAGTATATAAAACCCAGAAAGATTGACTGAATGAATGAGAAATGTGCCCAGTCTTGTCTGACTCATTGTGACCCCATGGACTGTAGCCCTCCAGACACAGCTGTCCATGGGATTTCCTAGGCAAGAAAACTGGAGCTGGTTGCCATTTCCTTCTCCAGGTGCAATCGAACCCATGTCTCTTACGTCTCCTGCATTGGCAGGTGGATTCTTTACCACACACCACCTCAGAAGCCCTGAAAGATTACAGAGCTTGCTCTAAATCCCTCTGCCAGGGAGTAGTAACACGACAAGGTCATATTTTTGACAACCACCAATTTGATGTCATTTTTGCCCCCATGAATCCCTCTGTCTGCCTCCAGCATAGAATCTAACTGCTTGAGTTTACACAGCAGAAGATTGCAAGTGAGAATTAAATTCTATCTCTGCCACCAACTGTTTGATTCAGGCAAATCACTTATCTTCTCTGAGCATCTATTTTTCATTTCTAAAGCAAGAATATAATAAATGGAAAAACTAATTAAAGAAACATTCACAGAATGCCAGATTTTGCACTTGGTCCTGAAAATAAAGATTTAATTGAAATGGACCATAGTCCTAAAGATGTCACAAATTTTCAGTGCAGCATTTTATAAACTATACTTCTTGACACTCAGATCCTTTGGGAAGTAAATACTGTTTGGAAAGAAAGGTATGGGAAATGAGTAATTATATGTCTGCTTTTGCAGATTTGTAATGCACGTTAGCATAAGGAAGGCTTTCAAAACTCCTACTTTAAGTCAGTTTAGTATTGACAAACAAAGATCTGACGTAATATTTCTGAAAGTGACTTGTTAAGTATAAAATAGAAGACAGATATAACATTCATCCTGCTCTTTTGCAAATTCTTATTAATTAGAGTTTTCCCTACTTGTCTTTTTTTTTTTTTATAACTTCACTAATCTTTCTTTCTTTAGTTTCATCTCCTAACTAGTTAGTCATTAATGGACTCTAGGGGTAAATTGAGATTCAGCTAACACAATTTGCCAGGCTCTGAGCTAAGCATATTCCTTTGCTGTGTGGGCCAGCACATAATAATCAGTGTAAAAATATTGGCTTCTACTGTGAGGATGAAGTTGAACTACAGATGCATCTCTTAATCCATGAGCTGGAAGCCAGTACCCATGAATCAGATAATTTATCTTCAACATCTCTCAGAACTAAATTGCCACTCACTCTTCTCTTTAACATGTTTGAAAGTTGGTCCTTGAATAAATATATGAGATTTTGTTCTGGAAGTCACATTAAAACAATAAGAAACTGCTTCAACACAGACAAGCTCTGTGTTACATGAGAGATTATGAACTGAGGTGGCCAAAAACGTTCATTCCAGTTTCTCCATAAGCTGATACAAACTTTTGGGCCAACCCAATACATAGGTATTTACCTCTTAAATTGTATCAAATGCCTTTTTATCGTTGGTGGTTTCGCTCTGCTTTTTCAGGCAACTATTGAGATAATCCTGTTTGGGGGAATTTATCCTGTTAATGGGGTGAATTCGATTTGTTTATATTTAAATGTTAAACCAAAGTTGTATGACTGTGATAAAACCAACTTTTTCTTGGTATATTTTTGGATTAGAATAGCTAGCATATATAAAGAAAGTTCATGGTAATGTTTATTAAGGTTATAATTGTATGCTGTTTAGGTTGGTCATAGCTTTTCTTCCAAGGAGCAAGTGTCTTAATTTCATGGCTGCAATCACCATCTGCAGTGATTTTGGAACCCAGGAAAATAAAATTTGTCACTATTTCCATTTTTTCCCCTTCTATTTGCCATGAAGTGGGGATTAGATGCCACAGTCTTAGATTTTTGAATGTTGAGTTTTTTGAATGTTAAGCCAGCTTTTTCACTTTCCTCTTTCACCCTCATCAAGAGGCTCTTTGCTTTCTGCCATTATAATAGTATCGTCTACATACCTGAGGTAGTTGATATTTCTCCAGGAAATCTTGATTCCAACTTGTGATTCACCCAGTAATATTGTATGAAGTGAAATCGTGAAGTGAAGTTGCTCAGTCGTGTCCGATTTGCAACCCCATGGATTGTAGCCCTCCAGGCTCCTCAGTCCATGGGATTTTCTAGGCATGAATACTGGAGTGGGTTGCTGTTCCCTTCTCCATGGGATCTTCCTGACCCAGGGATCGAACTCGGGTCTTCCGCATTGTAGGCAGATGTTTTACCATCTGAGCTACCAGGGAAGCCCACAGTAACATTGTATACTTCACGCTAAATATATTTCAGATAAAGTTCCTTACAACACTAAAACTCCGTCTTTGTTCTCATTGAATGTTCTATTATTGTCATTTATTTCACATGTATAAATATTATAAGCCTCATAAGGAAATGCTTTCTTCACTTAAGCAATCAATTAACTCTAGAAAATGAAAAAGAAAAAAATATGCTAGTCTATTTTGTTTATCTAGAAATTTGCATTCGTCTGCCTCATGTGTTCCCTTCTTTCAAGAATCTGGTTCAACACTGCTTATTTTTCACTGCCTTTCAAACGTATCACATATTTAGCCATGTGATATTTGTTTACAGCAGGATGGCAATTTCAGTCTGCTTACTCTATAGCTTCTTGTCATGACTGGATGCAGAAGTTCTGTGATCATTCACTTACCTAAACCATGATATTTGAAATTGATTCTCAGAGAATCAAGGGTAATAATACACCTGAAGTCTATTACCCTAGCTTCTGAAACAGTGGCTAATTAGAAAATCCAAGTGATTTCAAATTTGATTATTTTCTGCTGTTAACACTAGAAGAAAATTGTTGGTTTAACTGATGGACATGTGACAATGAAGTTGTATTTCATAAAGTAGATGCCTCAAACATAAAGTTGCTTATAAAGCTACAAGTTCTATTTGATAATTATAGCTACGTGTTTTTTTTTAATTTGGCATATTTATACTGGATTTTGATTATGTCTTATCTCATAGTTTTTATATCAAAATATCTATAATTTGATACATGATTCTCATTAAACCCAAAATCCTTCCTTGTTTTATCTTTAGTTTTCAAAATTTCTCTCTTTCAATCTGTTATTATCCTTTTTATACCTACATCCCATACTGTCTGGCTTTCAAATCCATCTAATATTTTTCTTTCTATATTTGAGAATTGCATGTTGAGACTCTTTCTTTGGAAAGATTTTTTTCTCTCTACCTACAAACTCCAGATTTACCTTGCTAACTCAAAACCGTCTGGACTTCTTTTATATATTTTCTGTTGGTATATCCACTTTCTAAAAACTAGCTAAAGACAAGTTTTTCCCACTGTCTTTAATGCTCCAAACTTGACTCATTCTTTTTTCTGTAGTTATTTCTGCTCTCCTTTGGGGACTATTCGTGAATAAATGAGCTTATCTATTAACATTTAAGGAAGTCATTCTCAGAAACCCGGCCAGAGCTGCACTTTTAAATCAACCTTCTGACAACTTATTTTACAGATGAATATTTAAAATAAGGAAGTCCAAACTGGAGGAAATAAGCAATCTTCTGAAATGGGCTTCACAAATAATGATAATAATAAAAACAACTTATGTACCCTATTTCTTTATGTAGCAGCCATGCTGACTTTCAAATGACTGCTGTTAACTTAGGGTACAACATTAATTTTCAGAAATCTTTCATTTATAAAAGAGGCAAGAAAAGTCCTGCTTCCTGATAAGTGCCTCATATTTCCATTTCAGGTGAACAGAAACTGAATGGAAATACAGTTCATAAAAAAATGTAAGCTGAAAATAAGTAAGTTCTTGACATTCAGTGGAAATGGCAGCTTAGATGGGAAAGAAAATTTTGTTCATATCCAGCATCAAATTTATCTGCAATATTATTTAAAAAAATAATGAGAATTTATCTCCTGAGGTCATTTAATACCTGTTACTAAGGGAGTTCTCAGTTGCTTGTTCTGTAGGTATATATACACCATGTGCCTTTAGTGCACATACTGAAAGATATATTGTAATTATGTTGACTGCATTTTCTAGGCCTAACATCATGTCACATGGTTTGACAATGATATTTAATATTGCACTCAAGTATAATATACAATATAGAATGTTATGAACATCATTATATATATAATAGAACTTAGAGAAAATGACATTAACATTTATTATTATGCATTAGAAATATTGTATATTTCTTTATTGACTTGTAACAACATCATTATTTCTAGGCAGGGATTACTTTAATACAAAAAATTAATATATAGCTAATAAGTGAAAAGATAAACTGTGAACTAAGTTAGTCTAACTTATGTGTGTGTGTGTGTTCAGTCAAGTGGATTCTTTACCACTGTGCCATCTGGGAAGTCTGACTTATACAACATGTTAAAACATTTTATACATCTCTCAAGAAAAAAGGTTAATTACAAAGCCACTGAGCACTGAGATTAACTGTGTAAATCGAGATATATGCTTAGTGGCTTCAGGCATTTCTGACTCTTTGTGACACTATGGACTGTAGCTCAGCAGGCTCCTCTGTCCAAGGGAGTCTCTAGGCAAGACTGCTAGAGTAGGCTGCCATTTCCTTCTCCAGGGCATCTTCCTGACCCAGAGATTGCATTGCAGGTGGATTCTTTACTGATGAGACACCAGGGAAGCCCAAATTAAGATAGTCAGTGGTAATATAAAATAATATTTATGAAGTAAAATTTTTAGAAGTTTGCAAACACTTTTATGTTAGTAGTTGAAGGAAAGGAAAAATATAGAGAATACTTTAAGTTAGTAGTTCTCAATTCCATTTATATAAAAATATTTTCTAATAATTCTCCTTTGTGTATCCTGAAATTAAATTTACAGATACCTAAAGCAAAGGAGAAAAGGAAAGATATAAGCATCTGAATGCAGAGTTCCAAAGAATAGCAAGAAGAGATAAGAAAGCCTTCTTCAGCGATCAGCGCAAAGAAATAGAAGAAAACAACAGAATGGGAAAGACTAGAGATCTCTTCAAGAAAATTAGAGATACCAAGGGAACATTTCATACAAAGATGGGCTCGATAAAGGACAGAAATGCTATGGACGTAACAGAAGCAGAAGATATTAAGAAGAGGTGGCAAGAATACACGAAAGAACTGTACAAAAAAGATCTTCATGACCCAGATAATCATGATGATGTGATCACTCATCTAGAGCCAGACATCTTCGAATGTGAAGTCAAGTGGGCCTTAGAAAGCATCACTATGAACAAAGCTAGGGGAGGTGATGGAATTCCAGTGGAGCTGTTTCAAATCCTGAAAGATGATGCTGTGAAAGTGCTACACTCAATATGCCAGCACATTTGGAAAACTCAGCAGTGGCCACAGGACTGGAAAAGGTCAGTGTTCATTCCAACCCCAAAGAAATGCAATGCCAAAGAATGCTCAAACTACCGCACAGTTGTACTCATCTCACATGCTAATAAAGTAATGCTCAAAATTCTCCAAGCCAGACTTCAGCAATACGTGAACCATGAAGACCCTGATGTTCAAGCTGGTTTTAGAAAAGGCAGAGGAACCAGAGATCAAATTGCCAACATGTGCTGGATCATGGAAAAAGCAAGAGAGTTCCAGAAAAACATCTATTTCTGCTTTATTGATTATGCCAAAGCCTTTGACTGTGTGGATCACAATCAACTGTGGAAAATTCTGAAAGAGATGGGAATACCAGACCATCTGACTTGCCTCTTGAGAAATCTGTTGCAGGACAGGAAGCAGCAGTTAGAACTGGACATGGAACAACAGACTGGTTCAGACAGGAAATTCACCCTGCTTATTTAACTTATATGCAGAGTACATCATGAGAAAGGTTGGGCTGGAAGAAGCACAAAATGGAATCTGGATTGCTGGGAGAAATATCAATAACTTCAGATATGCAGATGATACCACCTTTATGGCAGAAAGTGAAGAGGAGCTAAAAAGCCTCTTGATGAAGGTGAAAGGGGAGAGTGAAAAAGTTGGCTTAAAACTCAACATTCAGAAAACGAAGATCATGGCATCCGGTCCCATCACTTCTTGGGAAACAGATGGGGAAACAGTGGAAAGAGTGTCAAACTTTATTTTGGGGGCTCCAAAATCACTGCAGATGGTGATTTGTATATGCCATGAAATTAAAAGACGCTTACTCCTTGGATGAAAAGTTACGACCAACCTAGACAGTATATTCAAAAGCAGAGACATTACTTTGCTGACTAAGATCCATCTAGTCAAGGCTATGGTTTTTCCTGTGGTCATGTATGGATGTGAGAGTTGGACTGTGAAGAAGGCTGAGCTCCGAAGAATTGATGCTTTTGAACTGTGGTGTTGGAGAAGACTCTTGAGAGTCCCTTGGACTGCAAGGAGATCCAACCAGTCCATTCTGAGGGAGATCAACCCTGGGATTTCTTTGGAAGGACTGATGCTAAAGCTGAAACTCCAGTACTTTGGCCACCTCATGCGAAGAGTTGACTCATTGGAAAAGATTCTGATGCTAGGAGGAATTGGGGGCAAGAAGAGACGGGGATGACAGAGGATGAGATGGCTGGATGGCATCACTGACTCGATGAATGTGAGTCTGAGTGAACTCCAGGAGATGGTGATGGACAGGGAGGCCTAGTGTGCTGCGATTCACGGGGTGGCAAAGAGTCAGACATGATTGAGTGACTGAACTGAATTAAAAATTATCTGCATTGATTTGTTAAGCAAAATCAGTATAATATTTTAAATGTGACATATAAAAAGAGAAATTAAAAGAAAGGAGTTTTAGAAAAATGTACTTCCTTATGCAAACTATAGCACAATCACCATGGAAAGGCATAAGGAAGTTGTTATATATTGAATGGATGAATGAATGAAAAAGTGATTCTACAGATTTTTGCACCCATATAATAATAACTGAATACAACAGCTACAATGCAGACTTATGGTGACTTAAACACCATGAGTTATGTTGCTAAGAGTTATATAATTTTCTGTAATGATGAAAATCTCTGGGCAATATTTAAGGAAAAGGACAATTTACATGGTGTATACATTTCTAAAAATTCATTATGTATTATTGAAACTGCCAAAAACTCTATGCTTGATGTTAAATGGAGTTAGACTCAAGGCTGAAGGAATTTTAAAAAATAAAATATTTTTACCTTTCCGAATTTGAGAAATGAACATACCTGTGAAACAAAAACAGACTTACAAATATAGAGAAAAGATTTGTAGTTGCCTAAGGAGGGAGGATGGGGAGGGAAGGACTGGGAGATTGGAATTAGCAGATGCAATATAAAATGACTAAACAACAAGGTCTAACTGTATAGCACAGGGAACTATATTCAACATCCGGAGATAAACCATTATGTAAATGAATATGAAAAGAACATATATGCATAACTAAGTTACTTTGCTGTAGACCAGAAATTAAGCAGAAGGTTGTAAACCAACTGTACTTCAAAAAATTAAAATAAAATGAAATTCATGCAACTTGTGAAACAATTTTAGGGGGATGTGGGCAGCCTGATATGTAGCATCTTTAGCCCCAGGAAGCACTACTAGTAATTCTCAATTCTCATGACAATCACAACCTGAAGGCCACACAAAAGTCCAAAATGCTACCTTAGGAGAGTATCTTTCCTCTTAGAACTGCTGTGCCAACTGCTGAGCCTTGGTGTTAGGTAGGATGTGGATCTCATTCATAAAGACTGGTAACATGTAAGAAAGAGCAAGTTTTGGAAGGACAGATAATAAGATCAACTTTAGACGTTTTGAGATGAAATTAATGTAATATATTCATGGAGAGTTATGTATGACAAATTAGAAATAAATAACAATAATTAAAAGAGAGACTATTCAGTAGCTTAGAACCATCAGAATGAGTAAATTTCAAAGAAGAAAATATAGAAATGAGAAGGAAAGAAATATAAAGACAGATCCATACATTTAGGGGACTTCCCTTGTGGTACAGTGGATAAGAATCAGCCTGCTAATGTAGGAAACACAGGTTTGATCCCTGATCTGGGAGGATCCCACACGCCATGGAGGAGCTAAGCCTGTGCACAACTACTGAGCCTGGGCTGTAGACCCCACAAGCTGTAACTACTGAAGCCTGCACACCTCAAACCTGGGCTGCACAACAAGAGAAGCCACAGAAATGAGCAGCCTGAGCACCATAACCAAGTGCAGCTCGTGCTTGATGCAACTAGAGAAAACCTGCACCAAAAAAATGAAGACCCAGAGCATCAAAAATAAACAAATAAATTTTTTAAAGAAATTTACAGAAAAGAAAGTGAAATGGCAGCCAGCAAATTAGACCAAAATGTAAGATGCAGAGTGATAATAGAAGTAGGACATATATATTTCAATGAAGAAAGGAAAAGAGAGATTTAGAAAGAAAGAGTGGTTAGCACTCTCAAATATTTGAAAGCAATGAAGGAGAATAAGCAGAAGAACCAAGATATTTCGGCAGATTTTGGTAGCATGACAGAGTTAAACGCCACGTGTGGGAGGGACTGAGAGGAGTAGAAACTGAAGACACAGGAACAGGCATATGCATTGCTTCCTCTACCAGCTCTACTTGGCACCAGTCTCTGGAAACATTTAAGCTTTGAGCTTAGTACAATGGCACCCCACTCCAGGACTCTTGCCTGGAAAATCCCATGGAGGGAGGAGCCTGGTGGGCTGCAGTCCATGGGGTCGCTACCAGTCGGACACGACTGAGCGACTTCACTTTCACTTTTCTCTTTCATGCACTGGAGAAGGAAATGGCAACCCACTCCAGCGTTCTTGCCTGGAGAATCCCAGGGATGGGGGAGCCTGGTGGGCTGCCGTCTATGGGGTCGCACAGAGTCGGACATGACTGAAGTGACTTAGCAGCAGCAGAGCAGACAGTTACTGAGAACATCTATATAATATAGAAAAAAAAAAAAAAAACCAGGAATCCTGCATTACAGGGGCCACATTTTCATGGGTATGTGGATCTGGAATGAATCCTATTACCTTCACAGTATTCAGTGGATCTTAGATGAGGTCTGGGCATAAAACCAGACATTCATAGATCTTTACATCCTGTAGAGGAAAAACTCTGCTGTGATAGGGCCTGTCTGATGCAGTCAGCACACTCAGCCACGCTCATGTTGCACTCTGTTTCTGAAACCAGACCAATTTCAAAATCTCAGTGTGTGACTGAACCCTGGTCTCACAGAATAGACCTTCTGATCTGTGGTCCTTTATGGCTGGGTACAAATATCCTTACTATAAAGGCATCCTTAAAACTTTAACAAGCAGGGACAACTTAACAATACCAAGTGACACCAGGATCACTTTAGTTCCAATTCTTCATGCCTTCGTAGATACCATATTTAAAGTGTTGAAATACAGTCAGGAGTCTGGCTTCCTGCTTTTCCCCATTAACATTCATATTCCTGTATCTATAAGAGCCAAACCTAGATGAATAAACTCAGCTGAGGAAAGGTGTGCAGAATACCCATTCAAGAAATTTAGAGGTAAAAATGGAACAATGGACTTTCATCAAACAGTGTTAATGAGATAATTGAATAGTCATCCTTGGACAAAAATCAGATAGTAAATAAATGACAATATACTTTTAAGCTGGGGAGAGAGAGAATGTTTTTGTTGTTTAGTCGCTAAGTCACGTCTGACTCTTTGCAACCCATGGACTATAGCCTGCCAGGCTCCTCTGTCTATGGGATTCCCAGGCAAAAATACTGCAGTGGGTTGTCATTGCCTTCTCCAGGGGATCTTCCTGATCCAGGGTAGAACCCAAGTCTCCTGGATTGGCAGGCAGATTCTTACTGCTGCACCACAAGGGAAACCCTGAGGGAGAGAATAATAAGACAAAAATTCAGAGTAAGATACATCTACTGGGGCGTTAGGGAGGGGACACGATTGTATAATGTCTTCAAAGGCAGTGGTCACACATATTTTATCTCTTAAAATGGGTAGAAGTATGTATTTTATTTATTATTTATAATGCATATATCAGTATTATTGGGGCATATGTAATATTTCACATGAGTAAAATTTAAATTTTTTTAGGAGTGGTAGCAACCAGAGCATGGTCAACAACAATGTAATCATATGTTATTTGTATGTCATGTTTCAGATACTATGAAAATTTCTATGGATCTTCACAGAAATTTTGTAAGGTAGTGATTATTATTTTTATTACCTGCATGCTATAAAGCCGGGGTTCCCAAGTGCCAGTACTGGTCCATGACCTGTTAAGAATCAGGCTATATAGCAGGAAGTGAGCGGTTGTCTTCCATACAACTGGTCCCTAGTACCAAAAAGTCTATATATCCGCTGCTATAGAGGATCAGATAATAGTGATCATGAACAAAGGCTCTGGGTTATAAGGGCTTGGGTTCAAGTCTATGAACTGCCACCTAGCTGTATGTCCTGAAGTATTTCAAACACTGACTTTATGCCTATACATCCTCATCTGGAAAATGGGGATAACAGAGCTATCTAGTCTCCAAGATTGATCACTTTAAAATCAATGTACAACTGTGTTATTATTATCATTCCTTTAAGTATTCCTAACTGAAGGTGTCATCCTCATAGGTGTCATCCTCATAGGTGTCATCCTCATGGCATTTTATTGTTTGACTTAAGAGCAAGACTGGCAGACTATTTAAGAGAGTGAGGAAGATTAATGCCAAGGTCTTGTGTAGTAGGAGAGTATGGAACAATCTATTTCCTTTGTGGTTTAGCCTAATAGGCATAACTGGATAGAGCAGCTAGTTTCTTTTTCAGAAGTAATTTTAAGAGGTCCCTGCCCTTTTAAAGCCAGAGATTCCATAAGAGCTAGATCTCAAGTGCTCTACTCAGCATCAAAAATAAGTACATTTGATCAAGTTTAACAGGAAAAATAACACACCATTGCTGAGGTAAAAGTCAGACCATAGTTCTCTCTTTTTCAAATATCATACTTGATACTTTTTTCCACCAGGAAAAGACATGCAGTTTTCCATATTTTAAACACAGTATACACAAAACCAATCTATGTATCAAGCAGGAGCCATAGATGACTATTACTTCTACCTGAAAATATTTAATCCAAAAAAAGTCAGGAAGCACTTTGTAAAAATTTGACAGAGTTTCATGGAGTCATTTAAATATTTGTTGTGCTGTGCTTAGTTGCTCGGTCATATCTGACTCTTTGCGACCCCATGGACTGTAGCCCTCCAGGCTCCTCTGTCCGTGGGGATTCTCCAGGTAAGAATACTACAGTTGCCATCCTCTCCTACAGGGGATCTTCCCAACTCAAGGACTGAACTCAGGTCTCTTGAACTGCAGGCAGATTCCTTATAGGCTGAGCCACCAGGGAAACCCAAGAATACTAGAATGGATGCACTATCCCTGCTCCAGGGGAACTTCCCAACCCAGGAATCAAACCAGGGTCTCCTGCATTGCGGGCCGATTCTTTATCAGCTGAGCTACCAGGGAATATTTGCTATGGAATGCCAAGTGTCCATCAACAACAAACAAAATGAAGAGGCTATTCACATCAGGATGGGTTTTTCAGAGGTAGTGTATGTGGAGGTTAACACTGTGGGCTCAGGAGCCAGAGTGCTTAGCTTCATATCCAGTCCTGTCACTCACTGGCTGTGGGACCACGGGCATATGACTCAGCCTCTTTGTGCCTCAGTTTTCTTAGTTTGAAATGAACTCATTAAGAGTACTGATCTCATCAGAGTTTCAAGGTTTAGGTGAGTTAGTACTTAACTATACAGCAAGTTGATGTTCCCAGGTGGCTCTAGGAATAAAGAATCTGCTTGCCAATTCAGGAGCTATGAGACACAGGTTTGATTCCTGAGTCAGGAAGATACCCTGGAGGAGGGCATGGCAACCCACTCAAGTATTCTTACCTGGAGATTCCAATGGACAGGCAAGCCTGGCAGGCTATGGGCCAAAGTGTCACAAAGACCTGGACACACTAAAGTGACTTAAAACACACACATACAGCAAGCTGTTCTAAGAAAAATTCTAGGCACTTAGTAAGCCTTTACTATATTCTAAAATGTTATGGATAACAATTATAATTCTTTCTTTATACCATTGACATTGTCTTATATCAAAAGTTTATTATAGTTCTTAAGAGACTGCAAAACTTTGTGAGATAAGAAAATTTGTTTTTCAACTTAAAATTATTTTTTAAAAATCAGTCAAAGACATGCTTTTATCATCAGGTTGGGAGAAGACAATAGAAGCTAAATATAATATTTTAGCTTGAGTATAATCAAAATATCTAAACATCCTTTGAAACAAAAGTTTGCATAAGGTTATTCCTACCAGAAAGAACATTTCCAGATATTTGTGAAAAAATAGATATAAAGATGTTCAGGAGACTATATTTAATAATGGTGAAAACTTGACAGCAACTTGAATGTCCAACAATATAAAATTAATTTACTAAATTATGGCATAATAATGTATGCATTAACATTATGTTATTAAAGAATATTGTATAAAATGGTAAGTAGAAAATTAAATGGCTACAAAACAGCAATTACATTATCATAATATATAAAGGCAAACATTAAGATTTACATACAAACTGTATATACGAAAAAGACTTAAAATGGGACATTTAATTAATTATTTTACTGATTTTTTTCGTTTGTACATTACTATATTTTCAAGTTTTTTGAATTGAACATACATTAATTTTATACTTACAAAAGGTTATTGAAATAAATGACTAAAAATATTGAATATGTGAGTTATAAATTTACAAATATGCAAAATTCAAGTTATAAAAATAGAATATTCATTTCAAGAAAATAATACTTAGAATTTTTAAAGTAAATATAAAAATATTTTCCCTCTAACAGATTCAACAAACACAAGCCAGATGCTCTTAACAGCTCCAAAAAGGACAGAAGTTTTTAAATAAACTGTTAGAAAATTACCACAGGCCAAAACTTTAGGTGGCTCATTATTGGTAGACATTAAGCACTCTATAAATATGTGACTTTTATTTATAATAAAGGATTCAGTTCAGTTCAGTTCAGTAGTTCAGTCATGTCCGACTCTTAGCGACCCCATGAATCGCAGCATGCCAGGGCTTCCCTGTTCATCACCATCTCTTGGAGTTCACTCAGACTCACATCCATCGAGTCCGTGATGCCATCCAGCCATCTCATCCTTGGTCGTCTCCTTCTCCTCCTGCCCCAATCCCTCCCACCATCAGAGTCTTTTCCAGTGAGTCAACTCTTTGCATGAGATGGCCAAAGTACTGGAGTTTCAGCTTTAGCATCATTCCTTCCAAAGAAATCCCAGGGTTGATCTCCTTCACAATGGACTGGTTGGATCTCCTTGCAGTCCAAGGGACTCTCAAGAGTCTTCTCCAACACCACAGCTCAAAAGCACCAGTTCTTCGGCACTCAGCCTTCTTCACAGTCCAACTCTCACATCCATACCTGACCACTGGAAAAACCATAGCCTTGACTAAGATGGACCTTAGTCAGCAAAGTACTGTCTCTGCTTTTGAATATGCTATCTAGGTTGGTCATAACTTTTCTTCCAAGGAGTAAGCGTCTTCTAATTTCATGGCTGCAATCACCATCTGCAGTGATTTTGGAGCCCAAAATATAAAGTCTGACACTGTCTCCACTGTTTCCCCATCTATTTCCCATGAAGTGATGGGACCGGATGCCATGATCTTCGTTTTCTGAATGTTGAGCTTTAAGCCAACTTTTTCACTCTCCTCTTTCACTTTCATCAAGAGGCTTTTTAGCTCCTCTTCCCTTTCTGCCATAAGGGTGGTGTCATCTGCATATCTGAGGCTATTGATATTTCTCCCGGCAGTCTCGATTCCAGTTTGTGTTTCTTTCAGCCCAGCGTTTCTCATGATGTACTCTGCATAGAAGTTAAATAAGCAGGGTGACAATATACAGCCTTGATGTACTCCTTTTCCTATTTGGAACCAGTCTGTTGTTCCATGTCCAGTTCTAACTGTTGTTTCCTGACCTGCATACAGGTTTCTCAAGAGGCAGGTCAGGTGGTCTGGTATTCCCATCTCTTTCAGAATTGTCCACAGTTTATTGTGATCCACACAGTCAAAGGCTTTGGCATAGTCAATAAAGCAGAAATAGATGTGTTTCTGGAACTCTTTTGCTTTTTCCATGATCCAGCAGATGTTGGCAATTTGATCTCTGGTTCCTCTGCCTTTTCTAAAACCAGCTTGAACATCTGGAAGTTCATGGCCACGTATTGCTAAAGCCTGGCTTGGAAAATTTTGAGCATTACTTTACTAGCATGTGAGATGAGTGCAATTGTGCAGTAGTTTGAGCATTCTTTGGCATTGCCTTTCTTTGGGATTGGAATGAAAACTGACCTTTTCCAGTCCTGTGGCCACTGCTGAGTTTTCCAGATTTGCTGGCATATTGAGTGCAGCACTTTCACAGCATCATCTTTCAGGATTTGAAACAGCTCCACTGGAATTCCATCACCTCCACTAACTTTGTTCATAGTGATGCTGTCTAAGGCCCACTTGACTTCACATTCCAAGATGTCTGGCTCTAGATGAGTGATCACATCATCATGATTATCTGGGTCTTGAAGATCTTTTTGTACAGTTCTTCTGTGTATTCTTGCCACCTCTTCTTAATATCTTCTGCTTCTGTTAGGTCCAGACCATTTCTGTCCTTTATCGAGCCCATCTTTGTATGAAATGTTCCCTTGGTATCTCTAATTTTCTTGAAGAGATCTCTAGTCTTTCCCATTCTGTTCTTTTCCTCTATTTCTTTGCACTGATCGCTGAAGAAGGCTTTGTTATCTCTTCTTCCTATTCTTTGGAACTCTGCATTCAGATGCTTATATCTTTCCTTTTCTCCTTTGCTTTTCACCTCTCTTCTTTTCACAGCTATTTGTAAGGCCTCCTCAGACAGTCATTTTGCTTTTTTGCATTTCTTTTCCATGGGGATGGTCTTGATCCCTGTCTCCCGTACAATGTCACGAACCTCATTCCATAGTTCATCAGGCACTCTATCTATCAGATCTAGGCGCTTGAATCTATTTCTCACTTCCACTGTATAAGCAGAAGGGATTTGATTTAGGTCATACCTGAATGGTCTAGCAGTTTTCCCTACTTTCTTCAATTTCAGTCTGAATTTAGCAATAAGGAGTTCATGATCTGAACCAAAGTCAGCTCCTGGTCTTGTTTTTGTTGATTGTATAGAGCTTCTTCATAACAAAGCTATAAACAAAACATTATGTGGATTATTGATGTGCTGAAAACACTGATGTTTATTTCATTGCCAGAAATTTCACCTATTAACAATGTGAGTATTATAGAATTCCATTACATCTATTAACTGATTTTTTTTCAAAATCACTTACCTAGTTCGTTCTAAATTATTAGAGCCTCAGATGTGTCAGCTTAAATAGAGAATTGGATTGTATGGTCTCTACTCTAAACAGTTTCTGCACATTATGATGCAGTGTTGTGCAGCACACAGTACTGTTGTGTGTTATGAACAACGTGTTGCATATAGTTGTGTCACCAAACACTTTCTAGATTCATGGACAGCCAAGACCATAGAAATGAATATTGTTTCCTCAAGACTCTTTGGCAAGCAAAGCTTTTTATAAAAATAAGTAGCTTATGCACAAGGCAAAATGCAGGGAAAAGTGCCAGCTCCCTGAGTAGAAAAGGGCTTTTATAACAAAGGGAGGGTTTATCTCATGATCACTATAGTTTTCAGAAACAGTCAAACTTCTCTGATCAGCAGCAGGTGACTCCACAGTGGCTATCAGAAACAAAAATACATGAGAGTTTTCTACATAAAGGCAGAGGAACAGATGTTAAAATTTACAATTTTAACTTGTGACGACTAAGTACGCTCCTTCCTGTAACAGAGAGAGTTAATCTTTACTCCTGTGAACCTGGTTTTTGTCTCTTGGACTCATGCTCCCAAGGCCTTTGTTCTTTAACTTGCAAGGCCTGTTTTACCCAAAGCCATTCCCTAGTCCTTTTCCAAAATGGCTGTGGTCTTGTCTCTGTGTATCAGTCGTGTATAGTATACAACACAATGTGTTTTGATTAGCATTTAACATGGAATGAATTTTATTTCATTGTATTAACTCTTTCTAGGGCCTTGATCATTTAGCAATGAGAAATTTGAGTAATCAATTCACTTAATATTCCCTATCCAAATAGACACTGTATTCCAAACTGTGTGATACAGTAATTTTTAAAAATGTATAGTCAAATACTCTCTCCTTTATCAATCCAACTTCACCAAAATCAGCTTTAAACTACTTTTGTAGTTATTAGCCACTTATGGCTTTGGAAAATTTCCTCTAGATTGATTAAGATAGCGACATCTGAAATTCATGAATTGCAGTGAAGGACTAATACTTGTCCAATCTACTGGGTTTAAATTTCTTCCAGCTCTTCACTTGGCAGGCAGTTGTCTAAGAGCTTGACATAATCAGGATTAAATGTTGTTAGGTACAAAAGAATGAGAGTATATTTGGATTTTCATGTCATTGACATTCCAAGGATAAGAGTGCACAATCAGTCACTCATCATTTTGAGTTGCAAAGAGATTTTGTGATTCAAATCAGATTTTTTTTTCACTGAATCATCACAGTTGTAGAAGTGGTTTTGACTTTGATGGCACTTCAAATTAGTGAGGAAAATAACACCTCAAAAGGCTGCAGTGACATCAAGATATTAACATTGCATCAGCTGGCATAGCAGTCTACCTATTCCAGGACTGTTTTAGCTTTGTATTTCAGGAGGATTAGTAAAGCCTTATCTTCTCGGAACACTAGATACATTTCTCTGGCTCTCTGCTAATCTTTCGGATGGACCTGAGCTTATTAGTGTCTCTAAAAGTTGTAGCCAGAACAACTCAGAAGCAGTTCCTTACCTCAGATATAGCTTTGACAAACTCAAAGAGCTGTGGAAGAAAAAGAATAGAATCAAGAACTATTGGTCATTAATGGATAGAAATACTTTCTGTGAAAAATAACACATGTTTATCATAACAGCCAAATCTGTTTCACCATGTCCTGCTTTTCACATCATGATCAAGTTCCCATGGCTCTTATCTAAATGGACTATGACCAGGGTTAATTGGCAGGTGTACTAGGGCACCCAGAGTTGGTGCTCTGGGATATCTAGAGGGACAGGGTGGGTAGAGAGGTCGGAAGGGGGTTCAGGACAGGGGGACACATGTATACCTGTAGACGATTCATGTTGATGTATGGTAAAAACCATCACAATATTGTAAAGTAACTACTTTTATTTTAAAACAAATAAATAATAATTTAAAAATTCCAGAACAGAATCTCCTTGGACAGGAATATATGACTGTACAAAATAAAGTGGTTAGCCTCAAATAACAAAAGTCTGTCTTCCTAGTATCAAAGAAGGCCTTAGATTAGAGAAAAAGAATGTGATGAGATGATGTTGAAGATGAAGATGAAGATAAGAAGCATCTCTAGAATTCTTATTAGTTGATAAGAACTATTATTTGTATACTTTAATTCATTTATTCCTCAAAGAAACTCCTATCATGTTAGTATTATTTTTATCCCCACTTTAAAGATATTAAAAACTGAAACTCAGACAGGCAAATTAACCTGCTTAAATTCACACAGCTAGACCATCCCCATGGAAAAGAAATGCAAAAAGCAAAATGGCTGTCTGGGGAGGCCTTACAAATAGCTGTGAAAAGAAGAGAGGTGAAAAGCAAAGGAGAAAAGGAAAGATATAACCATCTGAATGCAGAGTGCCAAAGAAAAGGAAGAAGAGATAAGAAAGTCTTCTTTAGCGATCAATGCAAAGAAATAGAGGAAAAGAACAGAATGGGAAAGACTAGAGATCTCTTCAAGAAAATTAGAGATACCAAGGGAACATTTCATACAAAGATGGGCTCGATAAAGGACAGAAATGGTCTGGACCTAACAGAAGCAGAAGATATTAAGAAGAGGTGGCAAGAATACACAGAAGAACTGTACAAAAAGATCTTCAAGACCCAGATAATCATGATGATGTGATCACTCATCTAGAGCCAGACATCTTGGAATGTGAAGTCAAGTGGGCCTTAGAAAGCATCACTATGAACAAAGCTAGTGGAGGTGATGGAATTCCAGTGGAGCTGTTTCAAATCCTGAAAGATGATGCTGTGAAAGTGCTGCACTCAATATGCCAGCAAATCTGGAAAACTCAGCAGTGGCCACAGGACTGGAAAAGGTCAGTTTTCATTCCAATCCCAAAGAAAGGCAATGCCAAAGAATGCTCAAACTACTGCACAATTGCACTCATCTCACATGCTAGTAAAGTAATGCTCAAAATTCTCCAAGCCAGGTTTCAGCAATATGTGAACCGTGAACTCCCTGATGTTCTAGCTGGTTTTAGAAAAGGCAGAGGAACCAGAGATCAAATTGCCAACATCTGCTGGATCATGGAAAAGCAAAAGAGTTCCAGAAAAACATCAATTTCTGCTTTATTGATTATGCCAAATCCTTTGACTGTGTGGATCACAATACAGTTTGGAAAATTCTGAAAGAGATGGGAATACCAGACCACCTGACCTGCCTCTTGAGAAACCTGTATGCAGGTCAGGAAACAACAGTTAGAACTGGACATGGAACAACAGACTGGATCCAAATAGGAAAAGGCTGTATATTGTCACCCTGCGTATTGAACTTCTATGCAGAGTACATCATGAGAAATGATGGGCTGAAAGAAACACAAGCTGGAATCGAGACTGCAGGGAGAAATATCAATAGCCTCAGATATGCAGATGACACCACCCTTGTAGCAGAAAGTGAAGAGGAGCTAAAAAGCCTCTTGATGAAAGTGAAAGAGAAGAGTGAAAAAGTTGGCTTAAAGCTCAACATTCAGAAAACGAAGATCATGGCATCCGGTCCCATCACTTCATGGGAAATAGATGGGGAAACAGTGGAGACAGTGTCAGACTTTATATTTTTGGGCTCCAAAATCACTGCAGATGGTGATTGCAGCCATGAAATTAGAAGACGCTTACTCCTTGGAAGAAAAGTTATGACCAACCTAGATAGCATATTCAAAAGCAGAGACAGTACTTTGCCGAATAAGGTCCATCTGGTCAAGGCTATTGTTTTTCCAGTGGTCAGGTATGGATGTGAGAGTTGGACTGTGAAGAAGGCTGAGTGCCGAAGAATTGATGCTTTTGAGCTGTGGTGTTGGAGAAGACTCTTGAGAGTCCCTTGGACTGCAGGGAGATCCAACCAGTCCATTGTGAAGGAGATCAACCCTGGGATTTCTTTGGAAGGAATGATGCTAAAGCTGAAACTCCAGTACTTTGGCCACCTGATGCAAAGAGTTAACTCATTGGAAAAGACTCTGATGGTGGGAGGGATTGGGGGCAGGAGGAGAAGGAACGACCGAGGATGAGATGGCTGGATGGCATCACGGACTCGATGGACATGAGTCTAAGTGAACTCTGAGAGATGGTGATGAACAGGGAGGCCTGGCGTGCTGTGATTCATGGGGTCACAAAGAGTCGGACACGACTGAGCAACTGAACTGAACACATAATGCAGCAGGATTCCACCAGGGCAGTCTGTTCCATGTCTGTGTTCTTAAGTCCTCTGTGTTGCCATCAGCAAATATTGAATGAGCGAATAGATGCATAGCAACAAAATATTTTCAAGGTTCAAAACACACACACACAATATATATACTCTGAAAGTTCTTGGCCCTCTCTTTCAGAGACCTGAACAGTGATAAGCAACTTATGACTCACAGATCCCACAAAATCTAACTTCAAAAATGAAAGGAAAACAAAGGTAAAGCTGATGTGATATGAAAAATGCAACATGATAGCAGTTGACATTTGGCACCTATAATTACTGATGACAATTTTAATATCCACCTCATATTTTTTCATTCTCCTGGAAACAAAACTCTCATCAATGTTTGTTCCCTCAGCATGTTAAATGGCTGAAATCTCTGCTTCATTTCTCATCTTCACTGTCCTGCTTTCTCTGCCTCTCAGCAGCTGTCTATGAATCAGCCAATGCCTGGCAGAGAAAAGCACTATGGACTTTGGATCATCTCTATGGATTTTCTTTTTCTCCGAAATCTTAGTCTCACAAGACGTGTGTCTTGGTAGCTCTCTGATAACTGAAAATGGATTTAATTTTAAAATATTGTTTCCAGCTACTCCAACTTTTTTGAATGGGAGGCTTGGTTCAACGCAAGGCAAATGAATCCTTCATTGTTAATTAAAGACTTATCTTCCTACCTAAACTGTAAAGGGAGATTTTTCTTTTTCCACAGCAGAAAATAGAAATCTCTGATCATTTAACCATTAAGACAACTCTCAAATGCTCAGCAACTAGTCGTATGCAGCTAAAGGCATGTATTCTTGCATACCAGTCTACATAATTTTCTTTTTCTCTCTTTTCAAATAGGCATTTTATGGCAGTTATCTCCTTCAGGGTTTATAGAATATGGGATTCCAGAACTCAAGTGCACATCATTCAGTGACCATGAATTGGGAATTAGATGCAATAACTCTCTGAATCTATGAATAAATTCAAATGGAGAGAGAAAGAGAGCATTTTTGTTATAAGAGGAATAGTTACAGTGTACTTACTGTTGACGAAAAAAATGGAAAATTTTATTTGAACCAAATTTGAGGATTATAACCCATTAAGAGGATCTCAGAAAGCTCTGAGAACTGCTTCTCCTTTAGAAGTCAAGGTACAGTTACATAAGTTTTTTGAGACAGATGGCTGTACCTCCAATGACATATTGTTGATAGTTTATATAATCCAGATCAAAGTGCCACACAACCCCTTATCAAGAAGGAATATCATCTTTAAAGAGCTGTCTTATAGATGCTAGAAGAATCTTACTCTTATGATTGAGTGGGCTTTTCTTCCAATAAGGAAGTTTTGTTGCTTACGTTGTACACAGTGTACAGTGGAGGGAGAGAGGAGGGCAAAGAGCAAAGATTTCTCTCCTTAAATTTTTCTTGTCTTGTCATAAAATTTAATTTCATTTCCACTACTTATAAACATTGTTTAAACTGTGGTTATGAGATGAGATTTGGGGATGTGTGTGTATGTACATGCGTATGTGCGTGTGCCATCCATGAGATTGATTATGTTCTATATTTGTGTTTTTTTATAGCCAACCTTCTGTGCTTCCTTCTAATATACTTTTCTCCCCTTTGGACTGCAAGGAAATCAAACCAGTCCATCATAAAGGAAATCAGTCCTCAAGGACTGATGCTGAAACTTCAAGACTTTGGCCACCTGAGGTGAAGAACTGACTCATTGGAAAAGACCCTGATGCTGGGAAAGATTGAAGGCAGGAGGAGAAGGGGACGACAGAGGATGAGATGGTTTGGATGGCATCACCGACTCAATGGACATGAGTCTGAGTAAACTCCGGGAGTTAGTGATGGACAGGGAGGCCTGGCGTGCTGCAGTTCATGGGGTCTCAAAGAGTCGGACACGACTGAGTGATTGAACTGAACTGACATCTTTTCTCTACTCCCTCAGTTCAAGATGGCTATTCTCTCGCTCTTAGTACAGTCCTTGCCTGACCAGTGCCTGCATCACCTAGTCCCTACTCATAGGACTAACCTTCTTACATACATGCTCCAGGCCCCAGCTAGTGATTGATCCAAAAGCAGATTCAAACATGTTAATCAGTGAAGTGGGGGAATTCAGGAACTGAGGAGGAGCAGTCAAGAAACTACAGTTCAGCTCAGGACAACACCCTTGCTCCTTCTGGAGGAATATACATAACAATGTATCTCTGAGTTCTTCTGTAGGAACTAAGCTTCCACTGAGGCAGAAGAGTGTAACTACAGGCTCAGACCCTAGACTGCTTGAAAACCAGAAGGCTGATGAGTGAGAGTCCTGGAACACTGACTACCCTGTCACCTCACCATTAACTAATCAGAAAAGTCGCACACACTTTAGCCTTCACTCCAAATTTTGCCTAGAAAAACTTCTCCCCAAAAGCCATCAGGGAGTTTAGGGGTTTGAGCACGAGCCAAAAGCCCATCTTCCTTGTGTGGCCTTGCAATAAACTTTTCTTTGCTGCAAACTCTGATGTTTCAGCTTGTTTGGCCTCACTGCCCACAAACTCACATACCAGAACAAACCCACACTCTTCCTGTGATTGTCAGACCTGGGATTTTTGCAGGAATGATTGGGAAAGAAGCATGAGATGTCTCTGTAACGGCTAAGCTGGGATGATGAAAGTTTGAAACCATTATGGGTCACCGCAAGAATGTGGGGGTCTACCTGTGGGAGAAGTAAAGTTGAGAAATGGAGAGTTCTGATGATCTGAGAACTTCCTGATGACCACCTTAATGTGTGAAAGTGTTAGTCACTCAGTCATGTCTGACTCTTTGCTACCCCACGGACTATAACTTGTCAGGCTCGTCTGTCCATGGAATTCTCCAGGTAAGAATACTGGCTGCCCTTGTGGCTCAGGAGGTTAAAGCTTCTGCCTGCAATGTGGGGAGACCTGGGTTTGATCCCTGGGTTTGGAAGATCCCCTGGAGAAGGAAATGGCAACCCACTCCAGTATTCTTGCTTGGAGAATCCTATGGATGGAGGAGCCTGATAGACTATAGTTCATGGGGTCACAAAGAGTCAGACACAGCTGAGCGACTTCACTTTCACTTTCAAGAATACTGGAGTGGGTTGCTATTCCCTTCTCCAGGGAATCTTCCCAACCCAGGGATTGAACTTGGGTTTCCTGCATTATAGGCAGATTCTTTACCATCTGAGTCACCAGGAAAGCCCAACCTAAAGGAAAAGGGAACTACTATAGAAGGATCCCAGAGGTCAAAAAAAAGGAGACAGTATACTATCAGAATTTATACATGTCCTTTATGTTTTTCTTTTTTCTCAAGCTAGTTTGGGCTTTTCAATTCATATCTGAAAAAAAATTCTAATTCAATTGATATATATTCTGTGATTGCTTGATGGAGAAGTATTTTCTAAGCAAAAAAAGAAGTGGGAATAATTTTAAAGGAAGAGATATGAAGGTTTCACTAATGTCAGTAGATGAAAGTCACTGTGATGCTTCCCATAAGACCCTTGAAATTAGGAAAATAAGATTGCTCTGTGTGAATTAAACCAAGAAATCAATGCTTAATGAAAAGAAATTAAGATATGCAAAGTCACACTAAAGCTAGAATGTGGATTTTGTTTCGGTTATGCAGTCTTTGGAATTAAAAAGAGGGTCTATGGCTTTCTCTTTGTCATTCTTAAGGATTGGTTGGAAAGTCTTACCAAATACCTTCATGGACATTTTCTTTTATCTTTATTATTGTTTTGATCCAAAACTCAGACCCAGGCCATTTTGTAATGAAGCAGGACCCTTCTCTGAATAGACCTCCCTCTCCATGTTCTACACCTGCCTCTTATCTGTAGAAAAACTGTCACCTCCTAGGCCTTCCCTAAGTTCTAAAGAGTAAATTTAATCAGAGAAGTGAAAAAATGCATAAAGAAACCACAGTCAAGCAAGACAGAATAATATTTTAGCCACTAAAGAAAGTCAAGGACTTTTAGTTTCTCTTCAAAAGCTATAGAAAATACTCTGTGTCAAGTCTTTTGAGTTGTTTTAAAGATACTGAAACCCCTGTAAAGTGGGAGAAGTTAACTGTATGTCACCTACAAGCATATATATAGACACTCAATCAATTGGAACCAGAAGGTTGATGATGCTGATTCCTGATTAACCTCCATCACACAATCAGAAGAACGGCCAAGAGCTGATCACACACCCTATAACCCCCTCCCTCACCTTATTTTTAAAAACCTTTCCCTGCAAGCCTTCGGGGAGTTCAGGTCTTTGAAGCACTGGTGCCCTGGACTCCTCACTTGGCACCAGCAATAAATGCTGCACTTTCCTTCCCCACAGTCCAGTGTCACTAGGCTGGCTTTACTACACGTGGGCAAGTAGACCCAAGTTTGCTTCAGCAACAATGTGACCCAAATGTCATTCCAGGAGTCACACCTCTTCCCTTTTGTACTGTAAGATGAGACATTTAATTTATAAAACTCTGTGTAGAATGTAGAAACTCAGAGAGAGAGGGAGAGAGAGAGAGAGTTTCCTATAACTTGTTGCAAGTCCACCAGGGCTCCAAGACTCACGTGAGAAGAGAGGTTGAATAAGGTTATTTTCAGTGAGCTGAAAACATTGTACTTTAATTATAAATTTGCAGGTTAAATAAGCTAACAAAAAGGAGGACAGGAAATTAAGACAGAGGCAGTTTGGTAACCAAGGGATTTCTCCAGTTGCTATAGCAGATGCTGGATTTCCTGTTGAGTTTCCTTAGAGGTGTCTGCATTCTGGAAAGTCAGATTTCTTGAATAAGCTCAGGAATTCTACCCTATGGATTTTTATAATATACACCAACACACAAAATTGTTTAATTACATTTGGGGAAAACAATGCTCTTAGCCAATCAAATCTGTGGTCTATAAAATATTGGTTTGATTGATTAAAAATAAAATATACCTATTTTGGACTTCCCTGGTGGTACACAGCATAAGAATGCCCCTGGCCAAGGCATGGGTGATGGGTTCACTCCCTGATCCAGGAAGATTCCACACGCAAAGGAGCAGCTAAGCAGATGGGCCACAACTGCTGAGCCTGCGTGCTGCAACTGCTCACTCCCACATGCCTAGAGCTTGTGCTGTGCAACAGGCGAAGCCACCAGAGTGAGAAGCCCACAAACCACAGTGAAGAGTAGCCCTATCACTGCAGCTAGAGAAGGCCCAGGCAAAGCAGCAGAGATCCAGCACAGCCAAAAGTAAATAAGGATTTTTTTTTAATCAATAAAAGATATAACTATTTCAATTCATTATTTTGGTGTCACATACAGTTCATATCTTTGGTTCTTGAACCATGGTAATTCAATAAATTTTGTAAACAAACAAGAAAATAAAATTGTCTCAATGTTTCTACTAAACCCCAGTGAATGTGCTTCAAATTTGCAGCTGGTTTTATAGATTTAAATACTCTAGCAAATCAAAATGCTTTATTCAATTATTTTGTGTTATGCTAGCTAACTATTAAGATAAGTAACTGTAGCAGAGCATTGAAATGAAAATGAGAGCAATAGGAATTTTTTCCTGGAAAAGAAAAATGCCAAGGAACGTCTACTATTAGCTGCTTTTAGTTTGTGATGCAAACATAAAAACACACAAGTAATATACCAGAAAAGGATGCATTTCTATCTCATATAAATTATTACACTGGATTTTGCAAAGTATATCACAGCTTTCATAATGTTGGTTGAGGAACAGTTTTTAGAACTTGCAAATAGAGCAGGTTTACCATCCTTCAGAATCTCTTTACTCTTTGAAGTCTGCACAGTGGCCATATCAAGTGCCCACAGCATCAAGCTAGAAGTGTGTTTTCTCTGACCCCTGGGGACTTTTGCAATAATGATGTTAGCCCTTCAATGTCTACATGCAAATTTTTTTATCTTGAAAGTAGAAAATAAATACATCTGCTTATTTCTAAAACCATTTTCACACAAGAAATCTGTGTTCCCTTCCTGTTTATTTCCTTAAATGGTGTTGTTTTCCACTGTTTTTTTCTATTTACAAAATAGAATAGAACTGCTTTATGATCTTTGAGTTTCCTTAAGCACCTCAGTTAAATGACCAGCAGCAATAGTAAGGTGTTTATGCAGTGACACCAAAGGGTCCAGACAGTAAAATCAAAGAATCTGCTTAGGCAAGAAATGTTAGCAAAACGGTATTTGAAACAGCAAGTAGGTGGAAGCCCAGCAAGTGGCTGGCTGGTGGTAGAGGCAACCTGGAAACTATAAACTGAACGTCCACTTTGAGCCTTAGAGGACAGGGTCAGCTACTTAGCTCCATCATGCTCTGAGAAGACTGTTCCTATACAGGGAAATCCAAGAGATCAGAGCAGACTAGTGCCTAATTAAATAAAAACAAAGTACACCCTCAGAAGGAGTATTCTATCACTTTAGAGAATCCTATTTCATCAACTGCACAGAATTAATGAATTACGTTTGCAAAAGCACTTGCCATAAATGCTTAAGGTTAACTGCAAAATATATCTCGGATTCAAACAGAATTGATATGTACTAACAAAAATTTAATTCCAAATGGTACAAAGCATAAATTTCATGTAAATGTAGGATTAGCATGTGTACAAAATTTATTAATTAATGAAAAATAAGTATGACAATCAATGTGGTTCAAAGGGCATTTTAAAACTGGGTATTTTAGGACATTGAATGAAAAATTTTAAAAAGGATTATCAGGTTAGATTTTTTAAAAACTGGTAAATGTTATACAATACACTGTGAAAGCTAACTTTCATACAAATTATTAGCTATCACATAAATCTCCAGGTTTACATGTAACTTCACAGTCTTAACTTCAGGCACTTCAGTTCAGTTCAGTAGCTCAGTCATGTCCCACTCTGCAAACCCATGGACTGTAGCATGCCAGGGTTCCCTGTCCAACACCAATTCCCAGAGCTTACTCAAACTCATATCCATTGAGTCGGTGATGCCATCCAGCCATCTCATCCTCTGTTGTCCTATTCTCCTCTCACCTTCAATCTTTCCTAGCATCAGAGTCTTTTCCAAGGAGTCAGTTATTCACATCAGGTGGCCAAAGTATTGAGTTTCAACTTGAACATCAGTCCTTCCAATGAATATTCAGGACTAATTTCCTTTAGGATGGACTGATTGGATCTTCCAGTCCGAGGGACTATCAAGAGTCTTTTCCAACACCACAGTTTGAAAGCATCAGTACTTTGGTGGTCAGCTTTCTTTGTAATCCAGCTCTCACATCCATACATGACTACTGGAAAAACCAAAGCTTTGGCTAGATGGACCTTTGTTGGCAAAGTAATGTCTCTGCTTTTAATGTGCCATCTAGTTTGGTCACAGCTTTTCTTCCAAGGAGCAGGGGTGTCTTTTTAATTTCATGGCTGCAGTCACCATCTGCAGTGATTTTGGAGCCAAAAGTAAAGTCTGTCACTGTTTCCCCATCTATTTGCCATGCAGTGACGGGACCGGATGCCATAATCTTTGTTATCTGAATGTTGAATTTTAAGCCAACTTTTTCACTCTCCTCTTTCAATTTTATCAAGAGGCTCCTTATATCTTATCTTAATAAATAATGAGTAGCAATGAGAAATAACCATACGTTCTCTTAAAGAATTAACTGTTAGATGATTCTGTCAAATGATACTTCAGTTTGACATTAAAAAAAAAAAATAACAAAGCATTCTTTTGCCTTATTTATGCACCTTTAGATATTTTTTCCTAACAATGCTAAGCAGATAGGCAGAAAATAATTCTTTGTATTTATAAACAAGATGTGCCAGTATCTCCTCCATGTGTAACAGCCCTAAATTTTCCTGTTATGCCAACCAATTATTTTATGACTGATCTTATTTGGAGTTATTTTTTGCCTAAAATGCTTTATAGTTATTTGAGGGAACTTGGCTTTCCAATATAATCTTCAAGGGCACATAGCTGAACATGGTGTTAGAATATCAAAAACAGACCATGTGATTTCAAATAAAAGTTAAGGACTAGAGAGATGCTAGAATCTTCTCTTCTGGTATGGTGGATGTAATAAGAAGAATAAAGACTGGAGAAACCCTAGAGAAAAACTGTGATTTTGAAACTCAAAGAAGTTGGTAAAATCTCTCTGATTTCAATTAGGATTGGATATTATACCTTCTAATAGCTAATAAAATTGTCTAAGTTTCTGTGAGCTAGATAGCCTCTGATTTCTCTAATTTTACTTTATATCTTGTGAGGCCACGGCTAGTACAGAGAAAAATCCAGATACTGACTGACAATGGTGTCTTGTGTAGCTGATTAAAGATTTTCTTAAGAAAATATCGATCTCACCTTTGAATTTCACTGGAATTAAACATGATAATAGGCCTGGCAATTCAATCTTTATTATTAAAAACCCCACAGTAATAAGCCTTGTTATCATGTTATTAAAAACAATATAAAGAAACATGATTTTTGTCTTTATAAAGCTCACCTCTGGTATCTATGTATGGTACAGGCAGAATATTTCAAGACATGCATTTTAAGAAAACTGTAAGTCAATACAACACTTGGCTGTGTCTATACAGGTAATTAATGAATTAGAATTTTATGTTTTGTTATATGAAAATGACTTTCCAAATTTTTAAAAATACATTCATTCATATGAGGCAATACTTAATATCCTAGAAGTAGTCTATCAATCCTTGGTCTCTTCTAACAATCACTTTGTGGATGCAGTTGTGAATTTAAGTATATATGTGAGAAAGAAATTTTTTTTTCTTTTGGAAAATAAAATTTCTGGATGAGGTCAGACTGGATATACAGTCAGGCAAGTCAATATGATTTGAAAGAACATCCAAACACCAGGGTGCCTGAACTGTGACTTATGATCTATAGGACAGTACTTCAAAGGATTGTATGACCAAAATTCTACAGTGGGAATATGAACTCTTAAGAAGCAGATGTAAAGAACATGAAGAAGGAAGCAAAGGTTAATGCAGCTACATTGATATTATGCAGTTTCACAGGGTGAGTGGGATACCAAAAATGGAAAAAGACTTTAAAAAGTAGCGTCACAAAATAGCTTTGGTGAAACTACTATTTTTGTACATTAAACAACAGTTTTAAACATGCTGAGAGAATCTCGGTAACTACAACCAGAATCATTCTAGACTCTACAGTCAACCCTTATTCTGTCAAATGATACTGCAATGTGACATTGAAAAGATATGCAAGCACTCTTTTGCCTTATTTATACATCTTTAGATACTTTTTCCTAACAATACTAAGCAGATAAGCAGAAAATAATTATTTGTATTTATAACAAAGATGCACCATTATCTCCGCAATGTGTAATAGCCATAAATTTGATGTCTATAAGGACAATGAGAGTTGGAATTTAAGGAGAAAAAAATAACCTAAATACTTGCTCATAGAGGTTGGCACAGACTTGAGAGGGAACTAAGCAGGCACAGGGATGATTCACTTACAGACAGAGACAGGTGGGTGACATGGTGTTGAAAGAGGAGGAGAAGAACTGAAACAAGAGTTGAAACCAACAGGTGAGATCTAATTAGACTTACAAATGAGCAACACTGAAGTCAGACCAAATGACCATGGAAAGGGAAGTTGCTCAGTCATGTTCAATTCTTTGCGACACTATGGGCTGTAGCCTACCAGGCTCCTCAGTCCATGGAATTTTCCAGGCAAGAGTACTGGAGTGGGTTGCCATTTCCTTCTCCACGGGATCTTCCTGACCCAGGGATCAAACCTGGGTCTCCTGCATTGCAGGCAGACATTTTACTATCTGAGCCACCAGGAAGGTGGCTTTAAATCCAGATACAAAAGGCATTCTAAAAGAAGAGAGATCAATCCCTCTAACATATTTGGGAAATGGTTCACTGGGACGGGGTTTTGCAAATTGTTAGGTCTTTACTAGACTGAATAGGAAACTACTACAAAATAACTAATACTGAAAGCTTGCTAAAAATAACTAGTAGCTATGAAAAGCAACAAATTTGCCAAATTAAAAATAAAACACATAGGAGAAAATAAAAAGTGTAAAATAAGAATTTTTCTCAGTTCTGCTGCATATTTCTTTGCTTCTATTTAGTAAGTCTATCATACTCACAGTGGGGTGCCCCTCCAGAGACAACAGCATTTTCCAAATGCCAAAAAAATCTTCTAATCTGATTGCTAAGCATGCCGTGATTAATGTACAGAAAGGTCAAATGCAATAAAACACATAAAAGATTCTGAGATTTGACCTAAATGATGGCTATAAGTCAAACAAGCCCAATTGTAACTACTGGTTTATACTGGAATACTTGCCCTTCTGGGTATTTTCACTTTGCAGTGGTTATTTCAGGCCTTTAAGAACTATTAAGAACATTGATGGCTAATGGTGTTACATTTTTTAAATTCTTCAGGAGATTGAGGAATATAGTCAGAAAAGCTATGAAAAGTCTGTTATTTGGATTGTAAGTGTGGTGGGAAACAACATATTTTTATTGCAATAAAAACCCTATTAAAATGCTTGACTCTGTTATGTTAACTAAATGAAAGCAAAAGTTTCTAATGAAGTTTTAGTGAGAGCTTTAAAAGAATTAAATATTTAGAATTAAAGTATAATTATGCAATTCTAATTTCTAAAATTTTCCCCATATAAATGACAAAAATATGTAAAGAAATGCAAACAGCTTATGAACTCTGCATAATATGAACATATTCCTAACTAAGAGCTTCAGATTAAACAGACTTGCTAGAAAAGATCAGGTAAAAAGCACACTATCTCGGTGGTGAGGGGGTTCTTTAAATAAATTTTAATTATTTCCCCAGACTTTATTTTTTTCTGTTAATATACTTTACGAATGATGAAAGCTATGGTTTATTTCCTTATTAGCTTCATTATTGTCCCTGGGAGACACTGATTCTCTCTTTCCCTTGGCCTTCACTACAGAAATATGTAGAAGCACAATGAATGTAATTGTCTTATTCCAGTATAGGGGATATTTTTTTGTTTATTAACCATGTTTTAAATTTCGTGATTTTCAATCAAAACAATTGTCCATTAAAACTTTAAATAATTAGATTAAGAAAAAATTAAATTGAAGGCAAATTGAATGATATAGAAAGTACCACTTTATAACTGTAATCTGCAAATCTGCAATGTGAACATATTATAGTTTGTCATGAATATTTAAATATTATAGCATCAAAATGTATGTGTGCTAAATTGCTTCAGCCTTGTCCAACTCTTTGTGACCCTATGAATGGTAGCCAGCCAGGCTCCTTGTCCGTGAAATTCTCTAGGCAAGCACACTGGAGTGAGTTGCCATGCCATCCTCCAGGGGATCTTCCTGACCCAGGCAGTGAACCTGTGTCTCTTAGTTTCCTGCACTGGCAGGTACGTTCTTTACTACTAATGCCACCTGGGAATCCTGACAGCATCAAAACACCAAATAGATAATAAATGCAGAAATGTATCTCTTTTACCTTCTGTTAGATTGCATAGAAAATACTGTAAGTAAGAACAGAACAGTTTATAACAAAGGAATTAATAAAGTTGGATGAATACTGATCTATAGATATATTTAGTTAAAAAAGGAACTCATCCATGTAAGAGTTATAAAAATGGATTACATATTAAACTCAAAGAAAAAGTCATTTAATTTCAAATTTGAAATAGTACAGACTGCATTATCAGATGATATTACAATTCAACTGAAAATTAGGAGCAAAAATAGAAACCAAAGAAAATTTCCAGCTATCTTAGGTAAGCTCTGAAGGGGCTGCCTTTCTGGGAATCACAGATCATTCACACCTTGTCCAGTTGTAAGTTTCAGGAGCCCAAGGATTTCTTCAGGTGGAACAGTCACAAGCTGCTACTAGACAGATTTCTTTTGGCAACACAATTTCCTTAAAATCCTAGTATGCATCAGGATTATTTGATTGTGGTCAGTTTCATAAGAGAGTAAACTAAACCCAAAGACAAAGATCTTAAACTTGAGGAATCATCTGTTGGTCACTGGTCCTTTTCTCTACCCATTTGTCAATTTGGAAGATAGCCACAATTTGGAAGCAAAAACAAAAAACATTGCATTTAATCTTGCCCTTGCCTGACTGTGCACTCCTTTTGTTTGGCAGGGAAAGCTTACCAAAAAAATTTTGGAGGAAATCTCTGGAACTTCAGTGTTGTCAACCTCATGCTTGCTAATTTAAAGTGCTTCAATATTGTATAGGATAGGTTAGAGCTCACATTACAGAAATCATTCCAGCTAAGCTAAGTTGAAAAGGATTTAACCAAGGAAATTTGGTGCTTACAAAATAATCGGAGAGCTGGGGCTGGGTCTGGCAGGCTCTAGGCCTAACTTCTAGGAAGGACTCACAGAACAGCACTGCATAACTGGCCCACAAAGAGCTGCTGCCTTTGCTGCTGTCAGGAAACGAGGCCATTGGAAATCACACAGGAGCCTACTGTTTGGCCTCAAATTGAGCCAGCCATAGGAAGTCACTTGCTTTTGAACACTTACATGCTAAGTCACTTCCATCGTGGGTCAGTTTAATGATGTTAAGTTTTAATTTCCTCATCTGTAAATAGGAATGGTAATAATCTGACTACTGATAGAGTCATTATGCAACTTAATAGTGTTCTGAAGTGCTTAAAGCATCACCTGGCACGTAGTAAGCCCTCTGATGGTGAGCCTTGTTTCTTTTTTTCCCCCACCACCTTACTACTATTTGTTCTCTTGATTTTCAAGTACACCATCTCTTTAAGTCAAAATCTTACATCTGCCACTATTGTTCTAGAGGCAATTAACTCCCAACATCACAAAATCCACTGATCTTTATTCAGTCCACATCCAGTTTGGTTACTCTGTTTGATTTGACACCGTTCCTTATTCTCATCCATTCTCACACCATTGACACTGATGGCACATACCAGCTTTCATGCTCTCCCTGCCCACTTCCATCCCTCATGCTCAATCTGTCACAGTAACTCCAGCAATATTTGTAACCATCTTTTTCTTTTTCATCTATCTTCCTAGAGCTAGCTCTCATTATCTTATGCTTGTGCAGATTTTTTATTCACATTCTGCTGGCTGACATTTTTCATTATCTTGGCTTCAATTCATTTTGTGTACCAACCAACAAAAGAATATTTTTAAAATACTGATTATGTCATTCTCGTGCTCAAACATTTTCAGTGACTTTCAACTGTCTATCAAATTAAGTTCGAACACATTGGTCTGGTAATCAAAACACTTCTCATTCATCTCCTACCGTGCCTTTTAGCTTCCCATCCAATAATTTCTGAAACATGGTGCTCATCAGGTACTATGGTTCTATTATGGCCTTTCTTCTTACAGAAATTTTCCTGGAATGCCCTCTCCCCAGCCATTTCCATCTCTTGAATTTTTATTTATCTCTCTAACTCTAGTTAAAATACTTTTTCCCCTTGAGTAACCCCAATTGGGAGCAATCAGTCTCTCCTTTTCACAACATTAAAGATTGATATTCATCACTGGATACACCACATACATGTTAGGGCCATTTTTTGGGTAAATATCACCTAACTGGTGATATCACCTGGTATATTATACCAGGGTCAAAAATCTTCCTTAAAGGCCAGATAGTAAATGTGTAAGTAAATATGGCTTAAGGACCATATGGTCTTTGTCATAATTACTCAACTCTTTAGTGAGAAAGCGGCTGTAGGCTGCTTATGTAAACAAATAGGCATGGCCATTTTCCAAAAACACATTATTTACAAAACAAAAACAGTTGGCCAGCCCAAGGGTTGTAGTTTGTTGATCACTGCACTAGACCATCAACTTCTGAAATGCTGGAACCATGCTATATTTATTTGAACACAGTTAATGCTACTACTAAGGAGTCATTCACTATTCCAATGTAGTCTATTTCAGGAACTATGGCAAACGCTTTTATACATGTTGTTTATAATCACTGCACTGACTTTAAAAAGTAAGTATTGCTATATTCCTTTTGCAAGTGAGGGAACTGAGGTGCTTACCACAAATCAAAATTCTTATTTTTAAGTATTTGTTTATGGAGTTTTAGGTGACTCCCTCTAGAGGGAAACTATAAAAACAAAGAACACGTCTGTCTCCTTTGCTATTGTTTCTGGCACAGAATAGATATTCAACAAGTGTTTATTTAATCAATTAATGAAGGAATTAAGCACAGAGCAGCTAACTTTTCTCCAGGGTCACACAGTAAACAATATGGCTGCTGCTGCTGCTGCTAAGTCGCTTCAGTCATGTCCGATTCTGTGTGACCCCATAGATGGCAGCCCACCAGGCTCCCTCGTCCCTGGGATTCTCCAGGTAAGAACACTGGAGTGGGTTGCCATTTCCTTCTCCAATGCATGAAAGTGAAACGTGAAAGTGAAGTCGCCCAGTCGTGTCCAACTCCTAACGACCCCACGGACTGCAGCCCACCAGGCTCCTCTGTCCATGGGAATTTCCAGGCAAGAGTACTGGAGTGGGGTGCCATTGCCTTGGCAAGAATTCAAATTCACATTTTCCTTTCCTCAACATTTCTTCATTTTTTTCCAAGCAAAGATTTCTTGAAAACTCACCATATGCCATGGGCTATGAAGAGGCCCAGGTTCAGTTCCTGGGTCAGGAAGATCCTCTGGAGAATTCTATGGACAGAGGAGTCTGGCAGGCTACAGTCCATAGGGTCGCAAGAGTCGGACATGATTACTAAACTACCACATGAGTTTTCAACCACACAGAACCTCCTATCATATTGCATATAATAATAGCCAACACTTATAGAGAACTTACTATGTACTAGGCTCTGTTCATATCAACTTATTAACAATCTTCTAAGGTAGGTATTATTATCACCTCCACAGATCAAATTTAGGCTCAGAAAGTTTAAGCAACTGACAATATCTAGTAAGTGGTATAATCCAGTGCTTTTTAAAAAGTATACTTTATTGCCTTTAGCTAAGTAGTTTCTAAATGCTGATAAACATTGATTTTTCTCCTTACCTCTTCATTTGTACTAGCCAGTTGATTGTGTTTTATAGTAAGCTGCTTTACATAACACTGGGATCCACTGCCACCTAAAATTAAATTTTAATTCTGGTGACTCAGATCATCTTATTTTCACCTTTTATTTGCTCTTACTACTTCCCTAATCTGGAATACCTTCCATTTTCTCTGTTTTTCTAAACACTCTCAAAGTAGGGAGCTATATAAGTTTAATAACACTATCTCCTGGAAAATAGAAAATGTTCATTTAACCTTTAAACCATTCTAGTAATTAGTATTCTTAGAATGAATTAGCCTGTATTGTTGCTATTCAGTTGCTCAGTTATGTCCAACTCTTTGCAACCCCTTGGACAGCAGCATGCCAGGCTTCCCTGTTCTTCACTATCTCCCTGAATTTACTCAAACTCATGTCCATTGAATCGGTGATGCTATCCAACCATCTCATCTTCTGTTCTTCCTGTCCCTTCTCCTTCTGCCTTTGATCTTCCCCAGCATCAAGGTCTTTTCCAGTGAATCAGCTCTTTGCATCAGGTGGCCTAATTATGGAGCTTCAGCTTCAGCATCAACACTTCCAGTGAAATTCAGGGTTGATTTCCTTTAGGATTGACTGGTTTGATCTCCTTGTTGTTCAAGGGACTCAAATTAGCCTGTAGGTCATACCTAGTGTTTGACATCTTACAATAGCATTCCATTTCACATAATAATATGAAAAAAAATCTGCATTTAATTTTTGTCTTTTTGCACATTATATATAAAATTTATCATTATAGATCAAGTGAGACATTAGCCATCTTTTAACTCTTCTTTCAAGTATTTAAATATGTCATTCTTCCACTTCTGGATTGCGATTTGGCTAGAAGCAGGTACTATGACGGAGAAGGCAATGGCACCCACTCCAGTACTCTTGCCTGGAAGATCTCATGGGCAGAGGAGCCTGGTAGGCTGCAGTCCATGGGATCGCTAAGAGGTGGCTATGACTGGGCGACTTGACTTTCACTTTTCGCTTTCGTGCATTGGAGAGGGAGATGGCAACCCACTCCGGTGTTCTTGCCTGGAGAATCCCCGGGACGGGGGAGCCTGGTGGGTCTATGGGGTCACAGAGTCGGACACGACTGAAGTGACGTAGCAGCAGCAGCAGCAGGTACTATGACTGATCCATCACAGTATATTGTATAGGGTGCTCTTAGTCACATATGAAATGAACTAGATGGCTGGGTATACATATGCATATGTGACATCTACTTTATCTTCTTCTAATTAGAACTTAAATTAACTTTCTAAATACTTCTCAGACCTCTGTTCTTGTTCGTATTTTGCTACAATTCAGGCCCCAGAGCCTTTTACCAGCATTCTTAGAACAGCTATGAGCCAAGCCTCCTTACACATCACTTCGCCCAACTTCTCAGTTCATCCTGTTCTTTGCATCCAAACTTGGAATTTTGGTTTCATTATGGATTATATAGTTGGCTGTCCATGTCCACAGGTTCCATGATTCAACATTAAAACTTCAAAAAAATTTTTCCAGAAAGTTCCAAAAGGTAAAACTTGACTTTGTCACATTCTGGCAACTATGTTCATAATAATTACATTTTTACAACTATTTACATAGCATTTACATTGTATAAGGCATTAGAACTAATGTAGAGCTGATTCAAATTATATAGGAGGATATGCATATGTTGTAAGTAAATACTGTGCAATTTTATGTAAGGGACTTGAGCATCTGTGGATTTGGGTATCTGAAGGAGGTAGGCAAGTGTGGTCTTGGAACCAGCTCCCTGTGGATACTGAGGGAAGATTGTATACTCTTCAGTGTCCTTCCTCCCATACTCTAGGTGTGGGTCAAATCTCCTTACAACTGCATATAAGTCCTTCCCCCACCCCACTCCCCGCCCAGCTATCCTGATTCATTGCTCCTGCTCACCTGCATTCTATATCTGGTTACAATGAGTATAGTACTTCAGACTTTTGGAACACAACAAGCTCTTCTCTTCAACCTTGACATGTGGATGCGTATTTCCTTCTGAATGGAATATCCTTTTTCCCTCTTTATGGGAAATGCGCTTTTCTCCGAGTGTAAGACTTAAATATCATTTATCCCACAAAGCCTTTTGCCAAGCCAAAAACTAAAACTTATTCTCTCTTTTCTGCTCCTGCAGCCATCTTTCTTTCTGAATATAATATGTTTATATGGCTATTTTTCCCATTGAACTGGAAAATCTTTAAGAGTAGCAAGCTTCAAACAGTTGTAGCCTTGTCACAATGCTGCTATATAGTTAAGCCAAAATAAGAACTTTTCAGTGAGTGATTTAAGTAATAAATCAATAAATCTATGCAGACACTGAAGAGGTTAAACACATGCTATAGAGGTAAGAGTCATTCAAAGCAAAATTTTGGAACTATAATGTGAACAAAAAGATTTTGAGTACAGTATTCTTTAAAATCATGATATGCGGTTATATATGATATTCCCATAACTTTATTTGGAAAGAAAATGTCACCTGTAAGTGATTAAATAGCTTAATCAAATAATATCTGGCATTTGAAAATAGATAACCTAACAGTTAAATTGTAAGAAGTTTATTTAAAAATGGACATATAAAGGAAACTGCATAGGTTTTTGATGGCAACACTATAAAAATTAATTATAGATATATTAAATGTACCATGGATACATTAATTTTCCTAGTTCAGTTTAGTTCAGTCACTCAGTTGTGTCTGACTCTTTGTGACCCCACGAATCACAGCAGGCCAGACCTCCCTGTCCATCACCAACTCCCAGAGTTCACTCAAACTCATGTCCATCGAGTCGGTGATGCCATCCAGCCATCTCATCCTCTGTCGTCCCCTTCTCCTCCTACCCCTAATCCCTTCCAGCATCAGAGTCTTTTCCAACGAGTCAACTCTTCGCATCAGATGGCCAAAGTATTGGAGTTTCCGCTTTAGCATCATTCCTTCCGAAGAACACCCAGGACTGATCTTTAGAATGGACTGGTTGGATCTCCTTGCAGTCCAAGGGACTCTCAAGAGTCTTCTCCAACACCACAGTTCAAAAGCATCAATTCTTCAGTGCTCAGCTTTCTTCACAGTCCAACTCTCACATCCATACATGACTACTGGAAAAACCATAGCCTAAGTGATATTTAATTGTTGGTCTCCAATTTTCCTATTTAATTACCGCTAGTTGCAAATTTAATGAGTATTTACTTTGTTGAGAACAATACCAAAAACCTTATTTCAAAAGAAAAGTCTGTACTAAAAATTGGAAGAATTGTTCGGTTACTGATGATGCAAGTAGAGTAACATTCTAGCACCCTACCCTAACTTCCCCATCCCCAATTACATAGTTTATGATGTTTGTGTGAGGGAAACTGCCAGCAATAGTGTCTGCTTTTACAGGCCAAATCAAAGGAATTGTCTGGTTTATTTTATCATCAATATCGCAGGAATTTGAGGCATCTTTAAGTTACTTAGTGGGACATTTGATCAGAAACAATCTTAAGAGACTGTCATAATATCGATCTTTTCAGAAAGAGAACTTTGACACAAGGTGTGAATGGTATCAAGATGCCAGTCTTGGCAAGAGCACTTTTCCTCAAGTAGCTCCAAGGGTCTGTTAGGAATCCAAAATGCCTCTGCCTTAGATAGTGTAGTAGAGATTCATATTGATTCATAACCAGAGTTTTCCATGGAAAATTATAATGCTTGAGCAAAATAAATAAAATTGTTGTTGTTCAATCACTAAGTCATGTCTGACTCTTTGTGACCCTGTGGACTGCAGCATGCCAGGGTCCTCCACTATCTCCCAGAGTTTGCTCAAATTCATGTCCGTTGTGTCAGTGATACTATCTAACCATCTCATCCTCTGCTACTCCCTTCTTTTGCCTTCAATCTTTCCCAGCATCAGGGTCTTTTCCAATGAACCAGCTCTTTGCATCAGGTGGCCAAATTATTGGAGCATCAGCTTCAGCTTCAATCAGTCATACTAATATAGTAGAAAGGAATATTCAAGTGAGGTATATTTTTTTAACAACTGATAAGTGTTGTCTGACAAAATATAGTATTTAGAGCTTAAGACTAAGTTTCATTCAGTAGGTTTTCAATAAATACTGGTTGAATGAATGAAAGCTGTAATTCAAGTTGTAAATATCCCTTGAAATAACACACTCACTTTTCTTAAAAAAGAAGAGAAGACTCCTAGTTGGAGAATATCCAATTTTAGGATGTCGGAGTTACATCCAATGAATACAAATTAGCCATCCCAGTAGTTGCCAGTGAAACCTCTCACAAATTTTAATTTAAATGCTCATAAAGAACAGAGAAAAAAAGTTTGATTTTCATATTTATCGACAGAACCTGGCAAGTATTATAAAAGATCATAATGATCTGGTTTCAGCAAATAATTGATGGTCACAGAAAGACTCAATGGACATAACTTTGAGCAAACTCTAGGAGATAGTGAAGAACATAGGAGACTGTTAGGCTACAGTCCTTGGGATTGCAAAGAGTCAAACACAAATGAGCACCTGAACCAACAACAGACACTTTATCTCGTGAAGAAATCCCCTCTCTCTGCATAAAATAAATTTGAAAGACAATATATCCCTGTCCTCAGTCTACATCTTTACTAAGAGAACCAAGACATATACAAACTATAAAATTTTATAGCCACCTCTCCACCTTGGGAAGGTCACTAGCTTCATGAGGACAACGTGTGTTTATTTTGGACCACCACTGAATTGACAGGGTCTGGTACCTAGTTCTGTGCTTAGTAATTATATTTCAAAACAATGAGTTGTCATAAAGCATTTTTTTAGTAGTATGTCTCTAATTTTAATTCTTCCTTCTCTCTGTGGACCCCACAAAGAAGTTCTGAAAAGACTTACTAGTGTAAATTAGATAATGTAGCTTTCTTTATATATCACCAATTAACCAGGCAAAATGACTGGGAGAATATCCAATTTTAGGATGGCAGAATTATGCCCAATGAATGCCAAGTGCACTACGAATTTTAACTAAGGAAATGGATAATCACTGGTCCCCTAGGCAATGGGGTGCTATATTAAAATATGTTTACTGTGCTGTATACCAACTGATTCTGAAGATAGGTTGTAAGTTCTCATTTGTGGTTTTTGTTGATTTCTATGGTGTGTTTTAAGACCACATGACTTAAGGCAGTAATGGAACTGGGTCCAAGATACTACTACCTCCAGGTACTTATACCTCAGTAACAAACTCATACAAAAAACAAACAAAATATATAAATTATATCAGTTCACTCTCTCAGCTGTGTCTGACTCTTTACAACCCCATGGACTGCAGCACACTAGGCTTCCCTGTCTATCACCAACTCCTGGAGCTTACACAAACTCATGTCCATTGAGTCAGTGACTCCATCCAACCATCTCATCCACTGTCATCCCCTTCTCCTCCCACCTTCAGTTTTTCTCAGCATCAGGGTCTTTTCCAGTGAGTCCATTCTTCCCATCAGATGGCTAAAATAGTGGAGTTTCAGCTTCAGCATCAGTCCTTCCAATGAATATTCAGGACTGATTTATTTAAGGATGGACTGGTTAGATCTCCTTGCAGTTCAAGGGACTCCCAAGAGTCTTCTCCAACACCACAGTTCAAAAGCATCAATTCTTTGGTGCTCAGCTTTCTTTATAGTCCACTTCTCATATCCATACATGACTACTGGAAAACCAACAGCCTTGACTAGATGGACCTTTGTTGGCAAAGTAATGTCTCTGCTTTTTAATATGATGTCCAGCCTCATCATAACTTTTCTTCCAGGAAGCAAGTATCTTTTAATTTCATGGCTGTAGCCTCCATCTGCAGGGATTTGGAAGCCCCCTAAAATAAAGTGACTCACTCTTTCCACTGTTTCCCCATCTATTTCCCATGAAGTGATGGGACCAGATGCAATGATAGTTTTCTTAATGTTGAGTTTTAAGCCAACTTTTACTCTCTCCACTTTCACTTTCATCAAGAGGTTCTTTAGTTCTTCACTTTCTGCTGTAAGGGTGGTATTATCTACATATCTGAGGTTATTGATATTTCTCCTAGCAATCTTGATTCCAGCTTCTGCTTCCTCCAGCCCAGCATTTCTCATGATGTACTCTACATATAAGTTTAAAAAGCAGGGTGACAATATACAGCCTTAACGTACTCCTTTTCCTATTTGGAACCAGCTTGTTGTTCCATGTCCAGTTCTAACTGTTGCTTCCTGACCTGCATACAGATTTCTCAAGAGGCAGGTCAAGTGGACTCGTATCTCCATCTCTTTCAGAATTTTCCACAGTTTGTGGTGATCCTGACTCTCAAAGTCTTTGGCATAGTGAATAAAGCAGAAATAGATGTTTTTCTGGAATTTTCTTTCTTTTTGATGATCCAGTGGATGTTGCCAATTTGATCTTTGGTTCCTTTGCCTTTTCTAGATCAAGCTTGAACATCTGAAAGTTTATGGTTCATGTACTGCTGAAGCCTGGCTTGGAGAATTTTGAGCATTACTTTACTAGCATGTGAGATGAGTGCAATTGTGCAGTAATTTTAGCATTCTTTGGTATTGCCTTTCTTTGGGATTGGAGTGAAAATTGACCTTTTCCAGTCCTGTGGCCACTGCTGAGTTTTCTAAATTTGCTGGCATATTGAGTGTAGCATTTTCACAGCATTATCTTTTAGGATTTGAAATAGCTCAAGTGGAATTCCAGTACTTCCACTAGCTTTGTTCATAGTGATGCTTCCTAAGGCCCATTTGACTTTACATTCCAGGATGTCTGGCTCTAAAAAGATGTCATTTTCATTATAGGGGACTGGAAGGCAAAAGTAGGAAGTCAAGAGATACCTGGAATAACAGACAAATTTGGACTTGGATTACAAAATGGAGCAGGGCAAAACTATCAGAGTTTTTCCAAGAGAAAGTACTTGTCATAGCAAGCACCGCCTTCCAACAACACAAGAGAAGACTCTACTAATGGACATCACCAATGGTCAATGCTGAAATCAGATTGATTATATTCTTTGCAGCCAAAGATGAAGAAGCTCTATACAGTCAGGAAGAACAAGACTGGGAGCTGACTGTGTGTCAGATCATGAACTCCTTATTACCAAATTCAGACTTAAATTAAACAAAGTAGGGAAAACTGCTAGACCATTCAAGTATGACTTAAATCAAATTCGTTATGATTAGACAGTGGACATGACAAACAGATTCAAGGGATTGGATCTGATAGGCAGAATGACTGAAGAACCTCATGGACAGAGATTCATGATATTGTACAGGAGGCAGTGATCAAGACCATCCCCAAGAAAAAGAAATGCAAAATGGCAAAATGATTGTCTCAGGACAACTTACAAACAAATAAATTATATAATAATATAGAATAATAAAAATGTGTTCATCACTATTTGCTAAGTACTATAAAATTTCTTTATTTGCTATTATTGTAGTATAGTATATATTATTTTTATTATGAAAATGCTGTGTCCATAGCAGATTGCAATTTACTTATAAGCAAAATGTTAAGCCAGTTATTTATTAAAAAAACATTTATTTTTTATCAACTGTATGAATTCTCTGTATTATAAAACATAGTAGACTTACTACAGAGTGGGTTTGAAAGCAGGTTTTTTTTAATAAGCTAAATCCTTTACAGATTCTCTGTAGTCCTGTCAGTTGCCCAATTTCCTCTCTGACTGACAGGCTCTTGGATATCATACATTTTCAGGTAATATTTGTTGTTTCACAACTCACAAGAAACTTAATTTTTATATATTTACAGATAAAGAACTCATATCCAAAACACAATAAGTTTCTTCTAGGTAGAGATTGGATTTTACTGTTCTGTGTCTTTAGAACCCAGTCAAAAGATTTTTAATTACTCAAGAGTTCTTTTATAGGTCTTTGGTTTCTAGCAAATTAGGTTCTCAATAATGTTGGTTGCATTTAACAGAATGATTTTCTCAAGCTCTTAAATAATTCTTCAGTTTCCTGATGTAGCTACAAAATTTATATGAAAACTAAACATGTCACTGTTATAAAATATTGGTTTAAAGGCTATATTTACTCCTCCATTTTAAAAACTATATACCCAAAGTATATTAATGTTTGGGATACAATGATAAAATGAAATTTTTCTAACTAGCTAACCATTGGATATAAACCATACCATATTGCCAAATATGAGAGAAATATATACATATATACATATATATATTACAATGATAAATTATTGAAATAAAATTGTTAGCCTTTCTGTTGAACATTTTTCCATATTAACAGAATACATTCCTTGAATATCTCCAAGTGTTCTTTAAATTAGGGGAAAAAAATCATTCTAATAAAATCTTTAAGGTTACAACCATACTAACTCTGTCTGTATTTTGCTGCAACAACAAAAGGTTGTTAACCTAAAAATATAAAGAGTTAGAACTAAGGCATTTTTTACTTTCCATCCAGACATGAGATACCTTGCAAACACAGCTACTCATAAAGAGTGTGCCTCTGCAGTATTTCTTTTAAATTATGAAAAAACTAAAAAGCAGAAAGACAAGTGTAAACTGACTCTATGTTAGGGAATCTATTTTCTTTTCAAAGTAATGAACAAAGAAGTATACATGACCTAAATTGACAATGCCATACTCCAATAAATACACTCACAAGGGTATATCCTATCAAATAGGAACTATAAAACTGCCTTCTTTAAATGATTTATTAAATCTCACATTTACTAATATAAGGTGTGGCTTTAGAACTGACATTGGTACAGTATCCAGTGAGAAAATTCACTTTACCTCTTCCACCATTATTCTGCTGTAGAATATGTATATTTCCCTCCCTACTCAATTGATGTTTCATTTTAATGTAAGTCCTATTTGATTTTTGAAGAAGTGATACATTTACCTATTCAAAAAAGTACAAAGTGTACTATAGAAATTCTTCCTACTACCATCATCAGTTTTCATTACCAATTCTCTTGTCTATTGTGGTTCAGTCACTAAAGTCTTGTCCAACTTGAGATGCCATGGACTGTAGGTGGCATAACCAGGCTTCTCTGTCCACTGTCTCCTGGAGATTGCTCAGATTCATGTCCATTGAGTTGGTGATGCTGTCAACCATCTTCTGCTGCCCTCTTCACCTTTTGCTTTCAATCTTTCCCAGCATCAGAAAGTCTTTTCCAGTGAGTCAGCTCTTTGCATCAGGTGGCCAAGTATTGGAGCTTCAGCATCAGTCCTTCCAATGAATATTTAGTGTTGATTTCCTTTAGGATTGTCTGGTTTGATCTCCCTCCGGTCCAAGAGTCTTCTCCAGCACCTCAGTTTCTCAGTTTGAAAGCATCTATTCTTAAGGTGCTCAGCCTTCTTAATGTTTCACCTCTCACATCTGTATATGACTACTGAAAAAACCCATAGCTTTTACTATATGAACATTTGTCACCAAAGAAATGTCTCTGCTTTTTAAAATGCTGGCTAGGTTTGTCATAACTTTCCTTCCAATGAGCAAATGTCTTTTAATTTCATGTCTGCAGTCACCATCCAGAGTGATTTTGTAATGTCAGAAAATAAAATCTGTCACTGCTTCCACTTTTTCTCCTATTTGCCACAAAGTGAGGAGCCAGATTGCCATGATCTTAGTTTTCTAAACGTTGATTTTTAAACCAACTTTTCACTTTCCTCTTTCACTTTCATCAAGAGGCTCTTTAGTTTCTCTTCACTTTCTGCCATTAGAATAGTATCATCTGCGTATCTGAGGTTGCTGATATTTCACCTGGCAACCTTGATTTCAGCCTGTGATTCATCCAGCCCAGCATTTCACACAGTATACTCTGCATAGAAGTTAAATAGACAGAGTGACTGAATAGAGCACTGTAGTTCTCCTTTCCCAATTTTGAACCAGTCCATTGTTTCATGTAAGCTTCTAACTGTTGCTTCTTTACCTGCATACAAGTTTCTCAGGAGACAGGTAAGGGGGTTTGGTATTCTCATCTCTTTAAAAATTTTCAACAGTTTGTTGCTATTCACACAAAGCTTTAGTGTAGTCAATGAAACAGAAGTAGATATTTTTCTAGAATTCCCTTGCTTTCTCTATGATCCAGTGAATGTTGACAATTTGATCCTTGGTTGCTCTGCCTTTTCTAAATCCTGCTTGTACAAGTGGAATTTCTCAGTTCATGTACTGCTAAAGCCTAGTTTGAAGGATTTTGAGCATAATCTTATTAACATACTACATGAGCACAAGTGTATGGTAGTTGAACATTCTTTGGTATTGCTCTTCTTTGGGAATGTAATGAAAGCTGACCTTTTCCATACTGGTGGCCACTACTGAGTTTTCCAAATTTGCTGACATATTGAATGCAGCACTTTAACAGCATCATCTTTCAGGAAAAAATCAGCTGGAATTCCATTACCTCCACTAGCTTTGTTTGTAGTAAAGCTTCCTAAGGCCCACTTGACTTCAAACTACAGGACATCTGACTCTAGGTGAGTGACCATGACATCACAGTTATCTAGTTCATTAAGAATTTTTTTGTATAGGTCTTCTGTGTATTTTTGCCACTTTTCCTTCATCTCTTCTGCTTCAGTTAGGTCCTTGTCCTTTATTTCCTTTATTGTGCCCAACATTGCATGAAATGTTCCCTTGATAGCTCCAATTTTCTTGAAGAGATTCCCTTGCCTCAGTTCAGTTCAGTTCAGTTCAGTCGCTCAGTTGTGTCCGACTCTTTGCAACCCCATGAATCCCAGCACACCAGGCCTCCCTGTTCATCATCATCTCTCGGAGTTCACTCAGACTCACATCCATCGAGTCCGTGATGCCATCCAGCCATCTCATCCTCGGTCGTCCCCTTCTCCTCCTGCCCTCAATCCCTCCCAGCATCAGAGTCTTTTCCAATGAGTCAACTCTTCGCATGAGGTGGCCAAAGTACTGTAGTTTCAGCTTTAGCATCATTCCTTCCAAAGAAATCCCAGGGTTGATCTCCCTTGCCTAGAAGCATTAAATATTGCATATTTTTATTCTACCCTTCCCTATGTATAATATACACCAACATTTTTTTAATAAAAGAAAAGATACCATTCAGGCCTCCTACATCTTACTATTTTTTTCAATTTAGCAATACATATTTTAGGAATCACTTAACTGTGCATAAAGCTCTTCCTCGTGTTTTTTTTAAATAGTTCCATAAATTTCTATTGAATAGCTATTGCCATGATGTATTTAAATAGGTGTCTACTGATGACCTTTGAGGGTGTCTCAGTTTCTTACTAATACAGATCTTCTTTGATTTAGGATAAGATTACATCCTGACAAATTCATCATAAGTTGAAAATATTATGTCAAGAATTCATTTGATATACACTTAAAACTACCTAACACCATGGTTTGGCCTGTCTACCTTTAACTGTGGTCAAAAACTTATATTAGCCTACATTTGGGCAAAATCATCTAACACAAAGCTTATTTTATAATAAAGTATTGCATATCTCATGTACTTATTGAATAGTGTATTGAAAATGAAAAACAGTAGTTATATGGGTACAGAATGATTGTAACTGCATTGGTTGTTTACCCTTGTGATCGTGTGTCTGTGTGACTGGGAGCTTTGTCACACTGCAACTGTCCAGCATCATGAGATGTCTAGCCTGGAAAAGATCAAAATTCAAAGTACTGTTTCTACTGAAAGTGTATCATTTTCCACTCTTGTAAAGTCAAAAATTATGAATCAAACCATTATAAGTTAGACACATTTGGTATAAACAATGCTGATATGAATATCATTGAACATGCATCATTTTGTTCATGTGTGAGAGTATCTGAAGAATGTATCCTTTGCAGTAGTTTTGTGGGGAAAAGGAATATGTGCATTTGTAGTTTTGATTTTTGATGCAATAAAAATTGACTTCCATAGAGGTTGCATTAATTTATATATGTACTATCACTGCAATAGAACAGTTTCTTCTTATTCCCCAGTTAAAATACTTTTTATATTTCTGCCATTTTCATAGTTGAAAAACATGACTTCATTTTTTTAAAATGAAAAATAATACATGTTCAGAAAAATGTACAAAATCTTAACTGGATTAACTAATTTTTACCAGGTGAACAAGTCCATGTAAGAGAAAGGAACTAATGATTTAACAGTATAAGTAAATTGGTAATTAAAAACTCACAGTAAACAAAAGTCTAGGAACAGGCAGCAAAGATGAAAAACAAATAAAAATAAAATAAAAAGATGAAACATAGGTATTCATTTCACCCTTGTTTTTCTCTTTTTGAAAATATAGTTTCTGTATTGCCTCATTTTAAACTACTCACATTCCCCTTTATAAGCCTATTAATTAAATTATTTAATATTAGACCCACTGTCAAATATTTAATACTCACTAATGGTTCTTCTCTATAATGTCCCTGTCAGGTCAGGACCAACTGAAAATAAGAAAATTTCTACAAGCAAGAACATTCAGTGTCTGTGTACCCAAATAGCATAAAAAAATCAATAGCTTTTCTATATACAGAAAAAAGAGGCATTTTAAAGATATAGTGAGGAAATATGTCTATTCATAAAACCAATACAATTATTAAAAAATAAATATAGGAAAGTATATAAAATCTCTATTAAAAAGTAAATGTTACTGAGGGAGGCCAAAAATTTGGAAAAACAGAAAAGCATATAATTTTGAATAAGAAAATTTAAAGATGAGTATTTTTAATCAAAAGTAGCACAAAAACAATAATAATACTTTTAGCATTTTATTTTTAATCATTATTTCTCTTGTCTTAAGTGACTATATATAGTAAGTACAATGTAATTTGCTATTAACAGATACACAGCTTAGGTATTTTACAGCATAGTTTACTTGATTAGTCCCAGAATGAGAAAGATTAGAACTACTGGATTTTGGTTTTATTTCTTTATGTGACCTTCACAATTAATTGTTTTATTAATAAGATATTTTATCATTAAGCACTTAGATATTAATACTCATATGTTATGTGTGAATTGAGGTCTTATTTCATTACAAAGTGATTCTTTTTTCATTTAACGTTTATTTTCTCCTGAATTCAACCTTTTCTAAAACTATGATAGTTATCCTTGCTTCTTTTTGTCTGCATTTACCCCTATAACTTTCTCTCCTTCCCTCCCTCCATTCCCCTATGTCTATATGCGTTTTTATGTGTTTGTATGTATGTTTATAATTTTACATTGTTTTTTGAATATAAAAGATCTAGATTTTGTGTTAGGATCAAGTCATTATAATCTGTTTGTTTTGTTTGGGGTATCTGTATCTTCTGTTATTTTTCAGTATTTCTTCTGCCTCTAATGGTTAACTAATGTATATTTCTATATAATACCGTCCATGGGGTTGCTAAGAGTTGGACACGACTGAGCGACTTCACTTTCACTTTCCTCTTTTATGCATTGGAGAAGGAAATGGCAACCCACTCCAGTGTTCTTGCCTGGAGAATGCCAGGGATGGGGGAGCCTGGTGGGCTGCCGTCTATGGGGTCGCACAGAGTCGGACACGACTGACGCGACTTAGCAGCAGCAGCAGCAGCATCAGCAGCATTCAGTGACCTGAGATGGTGACACATGTAATATGGGCTGTATGAAGAGTTTCTGTTACCTTCTGGCTTCCATGTGGATCAGTCAATGGAACCCCCATTGAGTGACCCTATACCATATAATGGGCATCCTGGGTGGCACAATGGTAAAGAATCCATCTGCTAATGCAGGAGACCCAAGTGACACGGGTTTGATCCCTGGATTGGGAAGATCGTCTGGAGCAGGAATTGGCTACCCGCTCCATTATTCTTGCCTGAAGAATTCCATGGACAGAGAAGCCTGGTGGGTTACAGTCCATGAGGTCGCAGAGTCAGACACGACTGAAGACACACGCACAGACGATGTAATAGAAACTCCCTTGCCTTCATGTTTAGAGTAGTAAGAGCTCCTCACTGTTGCCAGCTCCTGGGGAATTTACCATTGCTAGCAGTAGCAGCAGCAGCAGCAGCTGTTTTCTTTAACTTTCCGTTGTTTAGTCGCACAGTCGTGTCCGACTCTTTGCGACCCCATGAATCGCAGCACGCCAGGCCTCCCTGTCCATCACCAACTCCCGGAGTTCACTCAGACTCACGTCCATCGAGTTAGTGATGCCATCTAGCCATCTCATCCTCTGTAACCTTGCCACCATTAAAAAAAAAAAAACCGCTTGTTAAATCTTCTCAGTTATCTCATTCAAGCATGTCATCTGCCTCCTGCTGAAACCCTGACCAATACATTATTTTTAACCCTGCTCACTGATTTCTGATTTATCAACTTCACATAGTATCTTGTGAAATTTTGTTAATAAATAACGAGAAATTAAGCAGTTTATATTCCCTCTCATCATCTCTCCTCCTCCCACTCTTGCTTTTTCTTTTTTGAGAAAATATAATTTCTGTTTTCTCTCAGTTTAAAATACTCATATTCATTTTATAAATGTATTACTTATTTTATGTTAGACCCACTGTCAAATATTTCGTGTTCACTACCAGTTCTTCTGCAATAACATCCCTGCCATCCTTGGTTATGGAAATTTGTTCTATTGTGTTTCTATCTTTAAGAAAGAGTCAGGAGATTCTAGCATCTCTCATTTCTTACTTCTTACATGTTGAAAATATTGGTGCTTCACATTTGAATTATATTTGGCTGAGTAAAAAAAATTTTAGGTCACAATTTTATTCCTTGAAACTTTGTAGGATCCACATTGCACACTCTTCTTCTTCATGCCTGCAATACTCATATTTATGAATACTTCCCCGGTGGTTCAGACAGTAACAAGTAAAGAATTTGCCTACAGTGCGGGAGACCGGGGTTCAATCCCCAGGTCAGGAAGATCCCCTGGAGAAGAAAATGGCAACCCACTCCACTATTCTTGCCTGGAAAACTCCATGGATGGAGAAGCCTCATAGGTTACAGGGGGTTCGCAAAGAGTCGGACACGACTAAGCGATTTCACTTTCACTTTCAGTCTGGTTAAGGATACTAAGATCTTCCTCTTTTAAAAATCTTGAAGTTTTTAAGACAGTTGCTATCTTTTCTCAGATTTGATTTTTAAAAGGATTAAGAGGTTTGACTCTTTTGCTTAATTCACACAAATTTTGTGAGGCAGGCGATTTTTTAAAATTTATTTTTAATTGGGAGACAGTTTGACACTTTCAAATCTTTTAATTTTGTAAGTTTTCTCTTTTCCTTTACTGTTTATTTCTTCTTTGTGGAATTCTATAATGTATACTTCAAATCTCCCTTTAAAAAATTTGTCCATATTTATCATTCTCTCTTGGCAACTCACTCCAGTATTCTTGCCTGGAGAATCCCACGGATGTTGTAGAATTTAGCCTGGGAAGCTACATTCCATGGGGTCGCAAGGAGTTGGAAATGACTGAAGCAACAGCACAGCACATCATTCTCTCTATAATCTTTGTCAAATATCTATTATCCCCATATACTTTGCTCATTTTTATTATTCTCATCTTCTGTGCCCCTTACTGTATTTTCAGCTGTCTATTTGTACTTTATTTGCTTTCAGTTTTATCTTTATTTCTTCTATTGTTCTCATCATCTCTTCCCTGAACGCTTATATTTCTGCCTTGTACTCTTTTTCTTTCATAAAAATTATTTTATTACTAATTCTGAAAAGCATATAGCCATATTTGAGCACAATTTTCTCTTCCATAATAACATCTTTAAATTAGGTGATTTTCATTTGGAATGTATTTTTCCTCTTCCTTATTTTTGTCTTTTCTCATAACATTGATATTGTGTTTATTCCTTATAAATTCTTCATATTGGAATAAAGGTAGCAAGTTTTATTTTTCTTAATTAATTATTTGCAGAAATGTTCCGTTGGCAGATGCAGTGGCAATATTTTGGGCCAGCACAAATTTTTCTTGGTATTTAGTAAATTCTTTTAGCCTTAACCTCTTTCATACTAGTAGATCAAGTATCTGTACAATTGCTGTTTACAATGAAGACTCTCTTTCCTACTCTGGTATTTAAAAACAAACAAGATAAAGAGAAGAGACCATTGCTAATACTGTTTATCTTATGTTTTTCCTTGTAGATATGAGATTTTGGATTTATTCTTAACACTGTTTCCTTTACCTTTGGAGGGTTTACTCTGAAGTTCTTCTGAGATCTGAAGCGTCTGGCATTCTCTCCTTTTCCCTTGCTTTTATTGTGGCAAAATATACATAACATAATATTTACCATTTTAATCATTTTAAGTATACAATTCAGTGGTATTAAGTATATTCACAATGTTGTATACCATCACTGCAATTTGTTTGCAAAGCTTTTCACTATTCCAAAAGGAAATTCTATACTAATTAAATAGTAACTCACCAACCCTTACCCCATCTGCTGGCAACATCAATTCTCTTATTTATCTTTATAAATTTGCCTTTCTAGGTACCTCATATGAGCGGAATCATACAACATTTTTTTTTCCTTTATTTGTTGGGTTTACTTCACTTAGCACAATGTTTTCAAGGTTTATCCATATCTGCAGCATGTATCAGAATTTCATTCCTTCTTATGGCTGAATAATATTATATTGCATATATATATATACCACATTTTCTTTATTTATTCAAGCCCTGTTGGAAACTTGGGTTATTTCCGCCTTTTAAAAGTTATGAATAATGCTGCTATGAACATCAGTGCACAAGTATCTGTTTGAGTCCCTGCTTTGGATTCTTTGGAATATATACGTAGAAGTGGAATTGCTTGATTGACATTTTTTTTATGTTAATTTAAAAATACTTTTTCACTTTTGTTGATGTTCATAGTTTATGGTAATGCATCCACATATATTATTGATTATACCCATAAGACAGCTTATGGATTTGTTAAGAATGTGTTTATATTTCTGGTTTTTATTTTTCTTGCTGATTTTGGGTGTCATCTACTCTACTACTTTGAACCACAACAATTAACCAATTCTTACTGTCAACTGATTTGTCCAGAAATACTTACAATATCAATGCTAAACTGACGTTTATTTCTATTTTTCATATATACAAAAACTATACAGTGTACAGTTTAGTACTTAAAAAAAAATGAGTAACAATTCAGCACCTACTATACTCTGGGTTGGATGCTTGGGGATTTAAAATGATATATTATTACTTAATTTATTTAATTTAATCATTTAACTAGCCTTAATATTTATTACTCCTATTTGTTAGATAGGTTAAAATCTGTAACATAGAACTTGAATAATTTTTCAAAGCTACATGTCTTGCAAGCCTTCTGAGAGTATACCCAGTTCTTCCTAACTATATACCTCATATTATTTTCTCTGTACCAAACTCCTACCCACTGTGACAGGTAGTTTAGTTTTCATTAAAATCAAATACCTCAGCTTAGATCATGAAAAATTAGAAAAGATAAGCATTAACCAACTGACAAGTTTTAAATATAAGTGTATAATCTATTCAGTCCAATTCATTATATATATATATATATATATATATACACTTACACATATATAACAAAACAAAGAAGTCCAGAAAATATTGTTTAAGAAGATGTAAGCGTTTTGACTTGATTTAATCTCAAGAGACCAATGTCACACTTAAGCAAAACATATGGTCAGCAGTTACTTGGTAGTTATGAATTAAAAGATTGACTCAGTCATTCATATTTCTCCGTTTTTCTTACATACATCACAGATAAACACCGAATACTGACATATCTATAATAAGGACTAGCAATGAACACATATGTGAATATTATTAACTTTGCTATGAAGATTATGCTCATATGGGCTTAAATAAATATTCTTTCTCTTGATGAAGGTCATTAATTAATATGCCTCAGTGAAAATATGCTTTCAATTTCAAAGTACATTTGCATGCTGTATATCTTGCATGCCACAGTAGGTACACTTAACTTAATGAAACATGCATGACTTTTACAATAAAATTGCATTTATAAGCCACTAAAGTAATATTTGTATAGAACTATAAAGAGGATTGTAATAAATATTGTCATTTGTCTTTTATTATAAATTAATTTTCAGATTTCAGTGTTCTTATGGATCTTAAGAAATATAGTCATATTTCTCATTGGAAAAGACCCTGATCCTGGGAAAGATTGAAAACAGAAGGAGAAGGGGATGACAACGGACGAGATGGTTGGATGGCACCACTGACTTGATGCTCATGACGTTGAGCAGGCTCTGGGGGTGAAGAACAGGGAAGCCTGGAGTGCTGCAGTCCATGGGGTCACAAAGAGTCTGACACGACTGAGTGACTGAACTGAAGAAATATAGTATGTATCTATGTACTGTGTTGTTTCAGAAATAATTTAAAGCAATGTATAAGTGGATATGTAAAATAAAAGAATAGGGAGACTCAAAGAAAAAATAACCGACATCAGTCAGTCAGTCAGTTCAGTCGCTCAGTCGTGTCCGACTCTTTGCGACCCCATGAATCGCAGCACACCAGGCCTCCCTGTTCATCACCATCTCTCGGAGTTCACTCAGAATCACGTCCATCGAGTCCGTGATGCCATCCAGCCAACTCATCCTCGGTAGTCCCCTTCTCCTCCTGCCCCCAATCCCTCCCACCATCAGAGTCTTTTCCAATGAGTCAACTCTTCGCATGAGGTGGCCAAAGTACTGGAGTTTCAGCTTTAGCATCAGTCCTTCCAAAGAAATCCCAGGGTTGATCTCCTTCAGAATGGACTGGTTGGATCTCCTTGCAGTCCAAGGGACTCTCAAGAGTCTTCTCCAACACCACAGCTCAAAAGCATCAGTTCTTCAGCACTCAGCCTTCTTCACAGTCCAACTCTCACATCCATACATGACCACAGGAAAAACCATAGCCTTGACTAGATGGACCTTAGTCAGCAAAGTAATGTCTCTGCTTTTGAATATGCTATCTAGGTTGGTCATAACTTTTCTTCCAAGGAGTAAGCATCTTTTAATTTCATGGCTGCAGTCACCATCTGCAGTGATTTTGGAGCCCCCAAAAATAAAGTCTGACAGTGTTTCCACTGTTTCCCCATCTATTTCCCATGAAGTGATGGGACTGGATGCCATGATCTTCATTTTCTGAATGTTGAGCTTTAAGCCAACTTTTTCATTCTCCTCTTTTACTTTCATCAAGAGGCCCTTTAGCTCCTCTTCACTTTCTGCCATAAGGGTGGTGTCATCTGCATATCTGAGGTTATTGATATTTCTCCTGGCACTCTTGATTCCAGCTTGTGTTTTTTCTGGCCCAGCATTTCTCATGATGTACTCTGCATAGAAGTTAAATAAGCAGGGTGACAATATACAGCCTTGACATACTCCTTTTCCTTTTTGGAATCAGTCTGTTGTTCCATGTCCAGTTCTAACTGTTGCTTCCTGACCTGTAACAGATTTCTCAAGAGGCAGGTCAGGTGGTCTGGTATTCCTATCTCTTTCAGAATTGTCCACAGTTGATTGTGATCCACACAGTCAAAGGCTTTGGCATAGTCAATAAAGCAGAAATAGATGTTTTTCTGGAACTCTCTTGCTTTTTCCAATAACTGACATATACATATATATAAATTATAGATCTTGATATGTTGAAGTACTTTCCCAAGAATATAACCAAAGATATGAACACAAAGGAAAATATTTTTGAGCTTACATATATTATAGAAACAGTTATGACACCTTAAAATTCTTATATGAAATAAAATTTAAATAAAGTAGGTTAAATATATATATATATATATATATATATATATACAACAGCAGACAAAGTTGTCAAACATCTATAAGGAAAGACTAAATAAATAAGGCAGTTTCAGAAATTCCTAGGTGCCTGACCCAATTGCCATATCTTAGTAGTATAATATCTCAATTTACAGTAGTGCCATGTTTCATATTGCGGATTGACAAAGACTGATACTTTTGGAAAAAGAAGTCATGTGAAAGATTGAAAACAAAAACTAAAGAAAATAAAACAAAAGTGGAGGTATTTATTAATAAGATATTCCTCGAGTAAACTTGAATTGTATATGAGGGTAAAATTTGAAAGAAACATAGATGTCTGAAAAAAAAATAGTGTCAGATGGATAAATTATACATCCAGAGGATACTTTGTATCCTTGTTACAGTGCATGCTCAGTCATGTCTGTTTCTGTGTCACCCCATGGACTGTGTCCTCCAGGCTCCTCTGTTCGTGGAATTCTCAAGGCAAAAATACTGAAGTGAGTTGCCATTTCCTTCTCCAGGCAATCTTCTCTATCCAGTGATGGAACGTATGTCTCTGGGATCTCCTACATTTGCAAGAGGACTCTTTACCATTGAGTCATCAGAGAAGCCCCTTATCCAGAGGATAAACTAATACATAATCACTAAAATGTTGCCAATAAAATATTAAGATACAGGAAGATATTTATTATATATTGATAAGTAGATGTCTGGTTAAAATGTAGTATAGTTTAATTTACAAATGTATACTGTTGTCTTTTCCTATCTGAACATTTAGATATGGATTCTTATTTGGAGACTGTCTTGAGGTTGTGTGTGTGCTATGTTACTTTAGTCTGACTCTTTGTGATCCTATGGACTGTACCCTGCCAGGCTACACTGTCCATGTGATTCTCTAGACAAGAATACTGGACTGGGCTGCCATTTCCTCCTCCAGAGAATCTCCCCAACCCAGGCATCAACCCGCACCTTTTATATCTCCTGCATTGGCAGGCAGGTTCTATACCACTAGTGCCACCTGGGAAACTCCTCTTGAGGTTATTTATCGGTGATTTATTTTCACTCCCGATTTTTTTTGATATTACCCTCTTCAAATTTTCTACAGTGATCATGTACTGCATTAGTAACCAGAAAAATTATTTCTATGAAATAAACTGGTTGAAAAATGAAAGAAAAACAAAGGTAGGGACATATGTAGGTACTGAGCATTTAGCAAAACATGCAACCTCAAATGACCTAACCATTTAATCTGAACTCTTAGAAGCCAATAAAGAGTTTAACTTCATTCATAAAAGGAAAAAGGAATTGTTCAAAGGAAACCAAACAGTCATGGTATTAAGATCAGACATGAATTATTCTAAGGTTGTTTTTTAAAAACAGCATTCTGAGGTGAATAGCAATATCTTCAGTAATATCCTTAAGACAAAAGGTTTAATAATAGTGTACCAAATGCTACTTTTCCTTGACCAATTTTCGCTCATCCTTCAGATCTTTAATTGGGATACTGCTTTCTCTAGCAAGGCTTTCTGAAGCCTCCAGATTAAGTCCAAACTTCTCTTCTTGGCTCCTAGGGCACCTTGCATTGCTGCCACAACAGCATTTTCCTTTCTAAGTTGTATGTATCAGTATATACCTGCATTCATCACCAGGATCCATAGGAGTCAAAACATCTGTTTGGTTTGCTGTCATATCCCTGGTCCTTAGCCCTATAGTTAGCACATAGTAGATGCTCAGTAATTGTTGAACTAGACTGAATTTCATATGACTACCTGTTATTATAAATTTCAGTATAAGCTGTTGGCATCATCAAATCAGAAGACAATTTACAATAAGCAATTTGGGATATATAGCCTTTGTAGTATACTTTGTATGTTTTGGAAAAGGCAATGGAAACCCACTCCAGTATTCTTGCCTGGAAAATCCCATGGATGGAGTAGTCTGGAAGGCTGCAGTCCATGTGGTCGCTGAGGGTCAGACACGACTGAGCGACTTCACTTTCACTTTTCACTTTCCTGCATTAGAGAAGGAAATGGCAACCCACTCCAGTGTTCTTGGAAATCGCAGGGATGGGGGAGCCTGGTGGGCTGCCGTCTATGGAGTCACACAGAGTTGGACACGACTGAAGTGACTTAGCAGTAGCAGTTGTAGGTTTACCCCTTGGCTGGTCTGGCTTGGTATTTTAGAATATCTGGGAAGGTGAATGAACTATTTGTTCTGCATAAAATTGTTCATGTACATTGCATCTCTCAAATAGATATTGCAAAACATTTGGTTTCAGTGAGTTTGAATTTGTTCAGTAACTGGCAAGGTTCTGATGCACAAATATTTTTCTTTTTTGGTATCAGTTATATAAAGACTCATAAGCCTTAACAGATCATGGAAGATAATGATAAACATCCATCTTGAAAGTTATCTGGAAATTCCTCAGTAGGATCAACTCTTTCCTTTGAAATATTTTGATTTCATTTTTGCACATAAGCAAATTTAGATTTGAATTATGTATCTTATTTCACTGATGCAATGGCTACATGCTTCAGATAAAAGTTAAGCAATGCAAACTCAGTTGTCTTTGCAATCATTAGAAATGTGATAGGTAAAAAAATAGCCAGTCATTTGATTTATGGCATTATGCTTTTATAAAGCAGTCAAAATTTTGAAATCATCCAGTAAAATACTGTCGTGGTTTAGTTGCTAAGTCATTTCCAGCTCTTGCTATTCCATGGACTATTATAGGCTTCCAGGCTTCTCTGTTCATAGTATTTCCCAGGCAAGAATATTTGAGTGGATTGCCATTTCCTTCCCCAGGGGATCTTCCCAATCCAGGGATCAAACCTGAGCCTCCTGCATAGATGGCAGATTCCATACTGACTGAGCTACCAGGGAAGCCCCTAACTTTACTCATAAAATTACTAATTTTAACTCTGTTTTTTGGCCACAATTATACACCAGAATGGGCTTCCCTGGTAGCTCAGACGGCAAAGCATCTGCCTACAATGTGGGAGACCTGGGTTCAATCCCTGGGTCGGGAAGATCCCCTGGAGAAGGAAATGGCAACCCACTGCAGTATTCATGCCTGGAAAATCCCATGGACCAAGGAGCCTGGTGGGCTACAGTCCATGGGATTGCAAAGAGTGGGACACGACTGAGTGACTTCACTTCACTTCATGCCCCAGAACCAATCAAATGCTGTGGCTTGAACTTCATCATGTGGACTACAATTGGTGAACCTAAATAAGGATCAATATTATCCTTCTAATTTTAATATTAACCAGGTGACAAATGTCTCCAAATATAAGAATCTCTTGCTAACTAGCTTTACAAAAATGTTAATACACATTTGAATTGCTAATAAGATTGACACTATTAACTCAAGTGACAAATGTAGATATTTCAGACTTCTATCAAAAAACCTAGATAGTAAGGAGAATAATTAGAAATAGAATTAAAACCTATCAGCAGTGCTTATTCATATGTGTTTGACAGTTTGTCAATTACCATGAGCTTAATCTTTGTATAAACCTACAAAGTATCTTTCCAAAACTGAAGTAGAACCATTTTTGCTCATATGTTAACTGTAGTGTAAAAATGATCTCTATAAACCACTGGGTATATTTAATTACTTTGCAAAGGATTATTGGTTTTAGACATCAGCACTCAATCCATAATGATTGATGATATTATTCTTCACTTTATCAATTCAATTTATAACAGTTGTTTTTAGTAGTTAATGTTATTGTATAATTTCATTTATTTAATAAGCTTGAAGAATATTTACTACTTTCTCCTTATTTTATGTACTGAGACACAAACTGCTAAATGACTCTTTCAAAATCCAGAGGTAGTTAGTGATAAAACTGGGAAAACTTCTTCATTCTCTTAACTCTCAATTTAGCACATTTGTTTCCCACAAAAAGAAATTTTAAAATTTAGATGCAAATTATTTACCTATGCATAAATGTATGTTTATAGATATTTTTGACATATTTACTTACTCCTTGGGATACAATATTCCATAGACTTATTTTTGAATCATTCAATTCAGTTTTTAATTGTAGACAGATAAAAGAGAGATATATCTCTGCATTACTCAGGACAAATTTTAATAATATCATTTCAAGAGGAAATGACTTTAGAGACAGCATTCCTAAGAAACGTCAGTATAAGTTGGTCTCTTCTCCAAAAACCATAGCCCTTACATGTATTAGATTCTTAAAATGAATTTATTTTCCATATTGAACAAATCAGTATTTACATTTTTATTATGTACCCTAAAATATAATGCTAAAATAGAATAATATTTATTTTCCACTTTTGTACTTCTGAATTGCTTTATTTAACTTTTCAAAGTATCCAGTTAGATAAAGGGGTTTAAACAGCTGCCATCTCATGACCACCATTCATGATACTGCTGCTATCTGTCAGATGATACAAGGTATATGCAATACCTTAACAGATTATTTTTAAAATTCAGGATGAATGAAAATTTAAGTCAAGGAATCGATCATTGTGGGGAGCACAATATACTGTCCAACTATTTTTTCACCTTTAAAACTCTCATTTTCATAAACTGTAGGAGCATATTTTGGAAACAGATAAACTATCAAAATCCATCTTTATATGAAAGAATGAGATATACAAGGGAACGTGCTTATAAAAGTCAACTGCTTCTGATGTTTCCCTCAGAATTTCAAGTTGTTCAATATAATTTGTGGAAAATATGATGGCAAATTTTATGTAACCTCTCTGGAAAAGCATTGGTTAATTCACTTTTGGCTAAAGGTCAAATATAATTTGTTAATTTCCAAGATATAAACACTATTCCTTGCACAGCAGCTGTTGCATTATTGCCGGCAATCTGAATTTACTTATTTAGCTTAAAAATGCAGGTCCCTATATTCCTAACCACTGCTTTTCACAATCAAAACTGCCATATTCTTCACATAATTACATCTAAACACATCACTAGCCTCTAATAATTGTCTCCATGTTGTTTTCTTTTTAATTCTTACAATTGAAATCCATAACTTAGCTCTAAATTTTTCTTTGTGTTCTAACATTTTAAAAGCAACATGCTTATGGCAAAACAAATACAGTATTGTAATTAAAAAATAAATAAATTTAATAATTAAAAAAATAAATAAAAGCAACATGCTATATTTACCATTCTCTGTTAGCTTCTTTGACTCCATGAACTTCCTCCTCTACTTTTTGTTCTTTCCTTGTTCCAGAGTTACCTTTGGTCTTCTGTGCCAATTAGTCTATGTCCAGAATATCCCATTAATTTTCTTGTCTTTCCTGTAACTTTTCTATCCAGAATAGTTTCTGCCTTTTTAATTGATCAGTTCCTCTCGCAGGTTTAATCCTGGAAGGCAACTGTTTCCATTATAGATCTTGTATTTTCTTACATGTGCTTAAGAACCAGAGCAAAAAACAATATTCAGCAGCAACTTCTTATATTTATAGCATCATTCTTATGTCTACTTATTCACTGAATAGACACCTTTCTAGATAGGGGGTGAAAAGATCAATACAATATTATCCTGTCCCACTTGGAGAACTAGTTTAGTAAGGAAAACAGTTGTAAATAAATAAGTGCAACAATACAGGTTTCAGTCAAGAAACTAATGAATCGAACATTGTATCTGCATCTGATTGAGGGCCTGCATAAGGCAGGCAATGTACCAAGCCTTGAGAGATGATAAGAAATAAATAAATAAACATGGTTTATTTTTCCTTGTGGAATTTATATCTCAATGAGGAGATAGAAATTGAATGTAGTCATTTAAATAGCACTTTGGAGACTGCTAATTTATCACTTCTATTTCTTTAATGCTGGAACTACATTCTCATGCTTCATATTCTGAAGATAAATATGGCATTAAACAGAATGCTTTGACCTACATTTTATGTATATCAGGGTTCCTGTAATAATGGACTGAAATCACAATGATCATTACTCCCTGGCTATTATTTGCTGCAGCTGCATCTGTGAGCTGAGACGCTTCCAACCATAAGGCCATGTGGAACTGTTATTTATCTTCATTCTGCAGGGTAATATTTCATCTCACCAATATCCCATATTGACAAAGTTTACAGGGACAATTTTTTCCTTATAAATCTCTAGGCATTGGACATATTGAAACAAATTTTTCTAATCTGTAGACATCATTATTTGCCAAAGAAAATCAAGGATAATGACAAACTTTTCTTTCCTAGAGGAAAGAAATCTCAGTGGATTAAAGCAATGATGCTTCATAAAATGCTGTGGAATTCTGAAGGAAAATCTGTTAATGAATCAAAAACACAACAATTTTATAAGCATTATCTGCTTTGATTTTTGCAACAACTTTTGGGAAAGGTAGGACAGGTGTTACAATCTTCATGTTAATAGGGAGAAATCTGAATGATTCAAGATCATTGTCCACAAGGGTCCTTTGGATTCCAAAGTGAGGGCTCTTCTACTACAAATGGAGAGAGGGATAGGAATGCATCTGGATAAAGAAGAATGTCTACTTTGTGTCAGGAACTGTACTGGTGAATTAGTGTATTATTTCACTTAATTGAACAAAAGATATGAGAGATTCAAGGATGGCTAACAAGCTGATGCTTTTGAACCGTGGTGTTGGAGAAGACTCTTGAGAGTCCCTTGGACTGCAAGCAGGTCCAACCAGTCTATCCTAAAGGAGATCAGTCCTGGGTGTTCATTGGAAGGACTGATGTTGAAGCTGAAACTCCAATATTTTGGCCACCTGATGTGAAGAGCTGACTCACTGGAAAAGACCCTGATTATGGGAAAGATTGAAGGCAGGAGGAGAAGGGGACAACAGAGGATGAGATGCTTGGATGGTATCACCGACTAAATGGACATGGGTTTGGGTGGACTCTGGGAGGGTGGTGATGGACAGGAAGGCCTGGCGTGCTGCGGTTTGTGGGGTTGCAAAGAGTTGGACACGACTGAGCGACTGAACTGATACTGATACTGACAAGCTGATATGTAAAGAAGGGCTTCCCTGGTGGCTCAGACAGTAAAGCGTCTGCCTGCAATGCTGGAGACCCGGGTTCAATTCCTGGGTCGGGAAGTTCCCCTGGAGAAGGAAATAGCAATCCACTCCAGCATTCTTGCCTGGAAAATCCCATGGACAGAGGAGCCTGATAGGCTACAGTCCATGGGGTGACAAAGAGTCGGATACGACTGAGCGACTTCACTTTCACTTTCAGAATAAGAATATAGGAATGTGCAAGTAGGCCTAAGGTAGGCTCATCTGATTCTGTGTTCATATCTGTTTGTGCCACCTAAGTGCAGGGCATCTGTGACTGGACCTCAAAATTTTGGTGTATCACCTCAGTTCAGTTCAGTTCAGTTGCTCAGTCGTGTCCAACTCTTTGTCACCCCATGAATTGCAGCACGCCAGGCCTCCTTGTTCATCACCATCTCTCGGAGTTCACTCAGACTCACATCCATCGAGTCTGTGATGCCATCCAGCCATCTCATCCTCGGTCGTCCCCTTCTCCTCCTGCCCCCAATCCCTTCCAGCATCAGAATCTTTTCCAATGAGTCAACTCTTCGCATGAGGTGGCCAAAGTACTGGAGTTTCAGCTTTAGCATCATTCCTTCCAAAGAAATCCCAGGGCTGATCTCCTTCAGAATGGACTGGTTGGATCTCCTTGCAGTCCAAGGGACTCTCAAGAGTCTTCTCCAACACCACAGTTCAAAAGCATCAGTTCTTCAGAGCTCAGCCTTCTTCACAGTCCAACTATCACATCCATAATGAACAAGAGATATATGTAGATTAGCCTGGCAAGACGACCTAGGTTCTAGTTTCAAATCCCCAGCACATTCATACATACATACACACATATACACACTTACTACTAGCTTTATAACTTTGAAACACTCAAACTTCTCTGAACTTCAGTTCTCATGATTTTCTATTCTCATTAATATAGTCATTTTTACCAGTAATATTATATTTATTATTTATTAAAAAATTTTTGGCTGCATTGAGTCTTCATTACTATGTGTGGGCTTTCTCTAGTTGCAGTGAGTGGGGGCTATCATCATTGCTGTGCACAGTCTTCTCATTGCACAGGCCCTAGGTGCATGGGCTTCAGTAATTGGGGTGTGTAGGCTCAGTGGTTGTGATGCATGGGCTTAGTTGCCCAGTGGCATGTGGGATTTTCCTGGCCCGGAGATCAAATCCATGTCCCCTGCATTGGCAGGTGAATTCTTAACCACTGGGCCACCAAGGAAGTCCTTTACCAGTGATAGTGTATTGGCATTATAGTTACCATAGGAAGCCTAAAGTCACTGACTCATTAGGTTCACTGATTCTGAACATAGTTTAACTTACAGGGGGTTACAGAGAGATTTGCTTAGGGTCAAAACACCATCTGCTACAAAAAGAAAATACGTTTATTTTGTTCCCAACCTCATGTTCCTTTGAAGGCATATAGGCAACTTCTTATCTTGATGAAGAAATGGTGGCAAGGAGATAATTCCCTGGTGCCAACTCTCATTGCTGGCTCTGCAATCCATACAATTATACACACGATTTTCTTCTTTGTTAGCAATAAAGATAATAACTAGGCTGGCTTATCCAGGTTACTTCACCAGCATTCTAGGATTGCTGTTCCACTTTACTTCTGCAGAATTCTGCTAAACCTCAGACTGGCTATATTACCAAGATGTACCAATCAAATGCTTGGTAGAACTGATGAAAAGTTTTCCAAATAAATACCATAGCAAAATAATTCTACCAATTTGGCATAAAGCTGTAAGATGTTTTGACTTTATGATAGTTGCTAGTCAGAAGCTCACTATTGTTTTCCATGCAGAATTTCAAAATTGACGTTGATCTTGTCAGTGATATCCTACAATATATTTTTCTTCCTTTAACATGAAAAGAGGACTTTGAGTGGTGAGCAGACACAACTGTGGATATTTATGTGGCAGAGTCCTATTGATATTTGAGCCTCAGCATATATACAACATCCTTCATTACTCTTTGTCTTTGTACTTTTTCTCCTTTTTTTTTCTCTATGTGTTGATTTCATGGGTATCCTTGATGGGAGAACAAGAGGATGTTTTTCAAAAGATGAAGTATACTAGAGTCTTAACATCCTTTACACAGCAGGGAAACCAAATAAATACAAGTTATCTTTTTCAATGTTGTGCCTAACTGTGCTCTCAAGAATATTAATTAATTGGAAAAAACTACCAGAAATAGAGGTATAAGAATTAGACTTTGAAAATGAACCTGGAGTCACATATGTATTTGTTAATGGATAAAAAGAAAAAAGTGCTTTCAGGAGGGATTGCTGAGTCTTTATAAGGTGTTTTTAAGACAGATTAAATGTAAAAGGTTCATATCTACTGGGTACATTTTTCTCAGTTCTTGTTCAAAAACAGCAGTTTTTGAAATGAATGACACCAGCCTATTATATAATGTGATATCCTAAAAATAAAATATCTGAACATCAAATTTCTCAGTGTCCTGAAGTTCCCAAGATGAGTGGAAAAAGGCTCTAAAATAGGGCATAGGACAGTGAGCTGTGAAAAGAAAGTAAAAACATACAAAACAAAGGCAAAGAAGCTTAGAAAGCACTTTTATCTGCTCATTTCATCTACATTTCTGCTGGAAATAGTGTTTCAGTTAACTAATCAATGTACTTTCTCTTTGATCTCATAATGCACTTGTCTTTTATTATTTTATTTAAAATATTAGTTTTCTTACATTTGTATTTCATCTCAGGGTAGTGTTTGCAAATTCACAAGGGGTTCGAGGTTTCATATCCTATTATGCAAAGATTCTAAAGCTATACATTTATATCTGCCAGTTTCTCATTTATTCCATGAACTGAAGTTACATGGACTTAAGCAAGAATGTGCACACATCCTGACTCATATTACTTAACTCTTCTCATGCCATCTCCAGCCTACTGTCACCCATAACCCTGCCTTGGTTACTTTCCATATTTATATTCTTGAAATATATTAGACTGAGATTCTGTGATGTTGCATATTATATTTCTTGTCTTTAATAAATAAAACTGGGTTTAATAAATATGAAGTAGAGGAAGGAAAGGGACACAATCTCTCAAATTATATCTCTCAGGTAGCAGAAGCAATTTATGACCTTTTTCTTTTCTTTTGCAGAAGTTAGTTATTTCTTCAAGAATTCTTTCAAGTAGCTCTGTGTATCAATAGTAACCATCATTACAGTACAAGAATTCTGTTCATGTCCCAGATTCCCAGATAGAGTTTTGCAGGTTTTTACTTTGCCTTTTGTTTTTTTGATGCTGTTTCTGAACACCACCAGTCCTGAATATCTATAAGTAATTCCTGCTATGAGTGGTAGGAGAGGAAAGGAAGCATAATTGTATATTTTTCCTTTGTAATTTTCACTTTGCTTGTTCCATGCCTTAAGGAGCATCAGTCTAGGAGACCTGAAGGTTGATATCTTGCTTAAAGAGCTTTCAAAATTAATCTCTCCTATTATCTCTCTCACAACACTGCATTATTTTCCTATAGGACACTTAAACCATAATTTGTAAAACTGTGTATTGGGAATGGCATGAAGAGGAGAAAACCTGTTAGAAGGAGAATTCTAAATAATAAACATGGAAATTCTCCCCTCCAGGAGGTGAAGCTTAATCTCCTCTGAGTGTAGGTTGGACTCAGTGACTCCTTGCCGATGAAGAGTAAAGGAAGGTAAAAATAGTAACCTTCCAGTGGAGAAAACGGGCTCTACTTCTTGGACGAGGTTAACATTACCAAAGATGTCCTGCTGAGAACGTGTATTCCCTGGTACAATGTGATGAACGTGTACCTTACTCCTGTTGCATCCCAGTCCCCTATAATAAAAAGGACATCTTTTGTGGGTGTAGAAGGGCTTATAGGTCTTCATAGAACTGTTCAACTTCAGCTTGTTCAGCATTACTGGTCGGGGCATAGACTTGGATTACTGTGATACTGAATGATTTGCCTGGGAAACGAACCCAGATCATTCTGCCGTTTTTGAGATTGCATCCACGTACTGCATTTCGGACTCTTTTGTTGACTATGATAGCTACTCCATTTCTTCGAAGGAATTCTTGCCCACAGTAGTAGATATAATGGTCATATGAGTTAAATTCACCCATTCCGGTCCATTTTAGTTTGCTGATTTCTAGAATGTCGATGTTCATTCTTGCCATCTCCTGTCTGACCACTTCCAATTTGCTTTGATTCATGGGCCTAATATTCCAGGTTCCTATGCAATATTGCTCTTCACAGCAACAGACTTTACTTCCATTACCAGTCACATCCATAACTGGCTCTTGCTTTTACTTTGGCTCCATTTCTTCTGTCTTTCTGGAGCTATTTCTCCACTGATCTCCAGTAGCATACTGGGGAAAATACTGACCTGGGGAGTTCATCTTTCAGTATCCTATCTTTTTGCCTGTTCATACTGTCCATGGGGTTCTCAAGGTGAGGATGCTGAAATGGTTTGCCATTCCCTTATCCAGTGGACCATATTTTGTCAGAAAAAGCAAGAGAGTTCCCCCAAAAATCTACTGCTGCTTTATGGACTATGCCAAAGCCTTTGACTGTGTGGATCACAAAAAACCTGTGGAAAATTCTTAAGTTCAGTTCAGTTCAGTCACTCAGTCATGTCCAACTCTTTGCGACCCCATGAACTGCAGCACGCCAGGCCTCCCTGTCCATCCCCAACTCCTGGAGTTCACTCAGACTCATCATCCATCGAGTCAGTGATGTCATCCAGCCATCTCATCCTCTGTCGACCCCTTCTCCTCCTGCCCCCAATCCCTCCCAGCATCAGAGTCTTTTCCAATGAGTCAACTCTTCGCATGAGGTGGCCAAAGTACTGGACTTTCAGCTTTAGCATCATTCTTTCCAAAGAAATCCCAGGGATGATCTCCTTCCAGAATGGACTGGTTGGATCTCCTTGCAGTCCAAGGGAATCTCAAGAGTCTTTTCCCACACCACAGTTGAAAAGCATCAATTCTTCATTGCTCAGCCTTCTTCACAGTCCAACTCTAACATCCATACATGACTACAGGAAAAACGATAGCCTTGACTAGAAGGAACTTAGTTGGCAAAGTAATGTCTCTGCTTTCGAATATACTATCTAGGTTGGTCATAACTTTTTCTGGAACTCTCTTGCTTTTTCCATGATCCAGCGGACATTGGCAATTTGATCTCTGGTTCCTCTGGCTTTTCTAAAACCAGCTTGAACATCAGGGAGTTCACGGTTCACATATTGCTGAAGCCTGGCTTGGAGAATTTTGAGCATTACTTTACTAGCATGTGAGATGAGTGCAATTGTGTGGTAGTTTGAGCATCCTTTGGCATTGCCTTTCTTGGGATTGGAATGAAAACTGACCTTTTCCAGTCCTGTGGCCACTGATGAGTTTTCCAAATTTGCTGGCATATTGAGGGCATCACTTTCACAGCATCATCTTTCAGGATTTGAAATAGTTCTACTGGAAATCCATCACCACCACTAACTTAGTTCATAGTGATGCTTTCTAAGGCCCACTTGACTTCACATTCCAGGATGTCTGGCTCTAGATGAGTGATCACACCATTGTGATTATCTGGGTCATGAAAGTGTTTTTTTGTACAGTTCTTCTGTGTATTCTTGCCATCTCTTAATATTTCCTGCTTCTGTTAGGTCTAGACCATTTCTGTCCTTTATCGAGCCCATCTTTGCATGAAATATTCCCTTGGTATCTTTAATTTTCCTGAAGAGATTTCTTGTCTTTCCCATTCTGTTGTTTTCCTCTACTTCTTTGCATTGTTTGCTGAAGAAGGCTTTCTTATCTATTCTTGCTATTCTCTGGGACTCTGCATTCAGCTGCTTATATCTTTCCTTTTCTCCTTTGCTTTTCGCCTCTCTTCTTTTCACAGCTATTTGTAAGGCCTCCCCAGATAGCCATTTTGCTTTTTGCATTTCTTTTCCATGGGGATCGTCTTGATCCCTGTCTCCTGTACAATGTCACAAACCTCATTCCATAGTTCATCAGGCACTCTATCTATCACATTTAGGCCCTTAAATCTATTTTTCACTTCCATTGTATAATCATAAGGGATTTGATTTAGGTCATACCTGAATGGTCTCATGGTTTCCCCTACTTTCTTCAATTTGAGTCTGAATTTAGTAATAAGGAGTTCATGACCTGAGCCACAGTCAGCTCCTAGTTTTGTTTTTGCTGACTGTATAAAGCTTCTCCATCTTTGGCTGCAAAGAATATAATCAATCTGATTTTGGTGTTGACCATCTGGTGATGTCCATGTGTATAGTCTTCTCTTGTGTTGTTGGAAGAGGGTGTTTGCTATGACCAGTGCATTTTCTTGGCAAAACTCTGTTAGTCTTTGCCCTGTTTCATTCCGCATTCCAAGGCCAAATTTGCCTGTTATCCAGGTGTTTCTTGACTTCCCTACTTTTGCATTCCAGTCCCCTGTAATGAAAATGACATCTTTTTGGGTGTTAGTTCTAAAAAGTCTTGTAGGCCTTCATAGAACTGTTCAACTTCAGCTTCTTCAGCATTACTGGTTGGGGCATAGACTTGGATAATTGTGATATTGAATGGTTTGCCTTGGAAACAAACAGAAATCATTCTAACGTTTTTGAGATTGCATCCAAGTTCTGCATTTCATACTCTTTTGTTGACCATGATGGCTACTCCATTTCTTCTCAGGGATTCCTGCCCGCAGTAGTAGATATAATGGTCATCTGAGTTATATCCACCCATTCTAGTCCATTTTAGTTCACTGATTCCTAGAATGTTGACGTTCACTCTTGCCATCTCTTGTTTGATCACTTCCAATTTGCCTCGATTCATGGACCTGACATTCCAGGTTCCTATGTAATACTGCTCTTTACAGCATCAGACCTTGCTTCTATCACCAGTCACATCCACAGCTGGGTATTGTTTTTGCTTTGGCTCCATCTCTTCATTCTTTCTGGAGTTATTTCTCCACTGATCTCCAGTAGCGTGTTGGGCACCTACTGACCTGGGAGTTCTTCTTTCAGTATCCTATCATTTTGCTTTTTCATACTGTTCATGGGGTTCTCAAGGCAAGAATACTGAAGTGATTTGCCATTCCCTTCTCCAATGGACCACATTCTGTCAGACCTCTCCACCATGACCCGCCCATCTTGGACTGCCCCACGGACATGGCTTAATTACATTGAGTTAGACAAGGCTGTGGTCCTAGTGTGATTAGGTTGACTAGTTTTCTGTGAGTATGGTTTCAGTGTGTCTGCCCCCTGATGCCCTCCTGCAACACCTACAGTCTTACTTGGGTTTCTCTTACCTTGGGTGTGAGGTATCTCTTCACGGCTGCTCCTGCAAGCGCAGCCGCTGCTCCTCACCTTGGATGAGTGGTATCTCCTCACCACTGCCCTTCCTGACCTTCAGCGTGGGAATGCTCCTCTAGGCCCTCCTTCCCCCGGGGCAGCCACCACTCCTTGGATGTTGGGTTGCTCCTCTCGGCCACCACCACTGACCTCAGTTGTGGGGTACCTCCTCTTGGCTGCCATCCCTGACCTCGGACTTGGGTAGCTCCTCTCCGCCGTTTCTGTGCTGTCGCAGCCTGGGCCCTTGACCTCGGACGTAGGGTAACTCCTCTTGGCCACCGCCCTTTGGACATGGGGGTCCTCCCGGCTTCTGCCCCTGACCTCAGACGTGGGGTAGCTCCTCTTGGCCATGCTTAGTGTGCCGGTAGAGATGGGAATACCAGACCACCTGACCTGCCTCTTAAGAAATCTGTATGCAGGTCAGGAAGCAATAGTTAGAACTGAACATGGAACAACAGACTGGTTCCAAATCGGAAAGGAGTACGTCAAGGCTATATATTGTCATCCTGCTTATTTAACTTATATGCAGAGTACATCACGAGAAATGCTGGACTGGATGAAGCACAAGCTGGAATCAAGATTGTCAAGAGATATATCAATAACCTCAGATACGCAGATGATACCACCCTTATGGCAGAAAGCAAAGAAGAACTAAATAGCTTCTTTATGAAAGTAAAAGTTGGCTTAAACTCAACATTCAGAAAACTAAGATCATGGCATCTGGTCCAATCACCTCAGGGCAGATAGATAGGGAAACAGTGTCAGGCTTTATTTTTGTGGGCTCCAAAATCACTGCAGATGGTGACTGCAGCCATGAAATTAAAAGACACTTGCTTTTTGAAAGAAAAGTTATGACCAACCGAGACAGCATATTAAAAAGCAGAGATATTACTTAGCCAACAAAGGTCCGTCTAGTCAAGGCTGTGGCTTTTCTAGCAGTCGTGTATGGATGTGAGAGTTGGATTGTGAAGAAAGCTGAGTGCCGAAGAATTGATGCTTTTGAACTGTGGTGTTGGAGAAGACTCTTGAGAGTCCTTTGGACTGCAAGGAGATCCAACCAGTCCGTCCTAAAGGAAATCAGTCCTGAATATTCATTGGAAGGACTGATGCTGAAGCTGAAACTCCAGTACTTTGGCCACCTCATGCGAAGAACTGACTCCTTGGAAAAGACACCAATGCTAGGAAGGATTGAAGGCAGGAGGAAAAGAGGACAACAGAGGATGAGATGATTGTATGGCATTACTGACTCAATGGACATGAGTTTGAGTAAACTCTGGGAGTTGATGATGGATAGTGAGGTCTGGAGTGCTGCAGTCCATGGAGTCACAGAGAGTCAGATAAGACTGAACGACTAAACTGAACTGAACTATACTTTATTCCTGTAATATTCTTCCCCATAACCCACAACCTCAGTGTAGTCATAAGAAAAACATCATACAAACTCAAATTGAGGGACTATCTACAAAATTTCTTACCAGTATTCTCCAAAAGTATAAAGATCATGAAAAGTAAGGTATAACTGTCACAGATGGAAGGTGATAAGGAGACATCATTCAATGCAATGTAGTAGCCAAGACTGGGCACGAAAATAGAGAAACGACACTCGTTGAAAAACTGGGAAAAACAACAACAACAAAATCTCTGGTAATAGTATTTGCCTATGCTAATTTTTCACTTTTAGCAAACATGCCATAGTTATGGACAATGTTAATAGGATATTAAAATATCCTATTAAATGTACTATTAAATAGAATTACTATTTAATGTACTATTAAATTGGAATGTACTATTGAAATGAGCAGGACCCTGTGAGGCTCCTGCACACAGAAGCCTTTCTGTGTTCCCCCTTTGTATCTATATGGAATAGACACACAGCTTCCATTACCTTCCCTGTATTGAAAAGGGAAGATTCAAACAGTTGCTAATCAGGGAAAGGAAGGAATGCAGAGACAAAGGAGAAGCAGTTAAGAAACAATAGTGCAGCCTTGGAGCACAATCCTGGTTTTCCTCAAGGGATACCTGGAACACTATCTTTAAGCTCTTCTGAGTGCTCCACAGGTGGTGTTCCCAGTGGTGAAGAACTCGCTTGCCAATGCAGGAAACACAGAGACTCAGCTTAGATCCCTGGGTCAAAAATATCCCCTGAAGGAAGACATGGCAACTCACTCCAGTATTCTTGCCTGGAGAATCCCAGGGACAGAGGAGTCTGGCGGGTTACAGTCTGTAGGGTCACAAAGAGTTGGATACAACTGAAGTGCCTTAACATAGCACACAGCAGAACTAAAACCGCCATCAAATGAAAGATGTTTCAGACAGAAGGTCACAGTTTGATAACCTAGAGAGTTCGTCATGGGACCACCTGTGGCCAGATTAAAGGAACTACAGGAACTCATGAGAATACCATCTGAGGCCAGATTAAAGGAATGCAAGCCCTTCACATACCCTGATCCTTATCAGCACTCAAGCCTTGAACTGTTGCTATAAAAGTCCTCACCAGACTCTCCTGGGTTGGGACACACAATTCTGAGGCATGAGCCTGCTGCAACCCCTTTGCCTGGCAAAATAATGAAGCTATTCTTTTTACTTCACCCAAACCTGTCTCCAAGATTTGATTCAGCACAGGTGCACAGAGGACAAGTTTTTGGCATCAAATTCTCTCCTTCTTTTGTGTAAATCTGAAATTATTTTACAATAAGATTTTTAAAGGAGAGTGAAAATATTTATTGGGTACAGATTTGTTTAGTGTCTACATTGCTCATGATACTGTAAGCTTTAAGAAGCCAAAGAGCATGACTACTATATAAATTTTTTGTTTGTCTTTTTCCCCTAGGGCCTGAAATTGTACAGTTTTCTCATAAGACCTCAGGAAATTGTGGTGTTAGTCACTCAGTCATGTCTGACTCTTCACTATCCTATAGACCATCAGGCTCCTCTGTCCTTGGAATTCTTCAGGCAAGAACACTGGAGTGGGTAGCCATTCCCTTCTTCAGGAGATCTTCCTGACCCATGGATCAAATCTGGGTCTCCTGCATTGCAGGCAGATTCTTTATCATCTGAGCCACCAGGGAAGCCTGCTTATTGTCTAAATAAGTGTGTAACTGATTCGATGGACATGAATTTGAGCCAACTTGTAGAGATGGTGAAGGATAGTGAAGCCAAGTGTGCTGCAGTCCATGGGGTTGCAAAGAGGACATGACTTAGCGATTGAACAGCAACAACAAAATAAGTATGAGTGCACGCCAGGATTTCTCCAGTATCTGGCGTTTGCTGACTTTACCAGGATTTATACCCACACTGGGGTGAATTCAAGACAACATAAGCATAATATGAGACAAAATCCATTCTCTCATTGGAAAAAATGTGTATTTGGTCCTATAGTTTCTGTCACAGAACTAGGTTCATATGCCTGACATATAGCAAGCCAAACACTAAAGGATTTAAGGCAGCCAAGCAAGGGGGTAGGGAAGTAAATTTCAGATTTGCTTCTCCAGAAGAGAAGGGTTAGGGCTATTTTGGTGGCTCAGATGATAAAGAATCTACCTGCAAAGCAGGAGACCTGGATTTGCTCCCTGGGTTGGGAAGAACCCTTGGAGGAGGGCATGGCAACCCACTAGTGTTCTTGCTTAGAGAGTCCCCACAAACAGAGGAGCCTGGCAGACTGAAGTCCATGGGGTTGCAAAGAGTTAGACATGACTGAGTAACTAAGCACACACAGCATGGGATAAGAGGCAGAGTGGTCTAAGGTATGGGCAAAGTTGATCACAAGCAAGAAAAGTGAAATAATCAGTGGTCTGTGCAAGCGTAGTCTAACTTCATGGCTCTGAAGGACACAAGTTCAGATCATGTTCTAAGGGTGGAGCATTGGGTCCTCTGAGGTCAAGAGGTCCCCCATGGGACACTCACATAAGCCCATTTGAATGGTTGGTGATCTCAACAGGTCTGAACTGGGCAAGAACTAGCTAAATGTTCCTTAAAATCAACTTAAACATTATGATGAGGAGGTGGGAGTTTAGTTCAAAATCAACTGAAAGCCAGTGACTAAAAGTAAATTAGGGCACTTCCCTCGTGGGTCAGTGGCTAAAACTCTGCTCCCAGTGCAGATGGCCTGGGTTCAATTCCTGTTCAGAGAACTAGATCCCTGACCTCAACTAAGATCTGGTCAGACAAATAAATAAATAAAAGCAAGTGAGGTGGATTATACTTGGTAGTATTAAGCAGGGTCACCCCTGCTTTCATTTTCATTGATCACATTTTAAAATTTCTATTTCTGATGCAATTTCTTTCCATGTTGATGGAGTTCAGGATAAGCTATTCTAATATATGACAACTTGGGATTGAACCCAGGGATTAAACATGACAACTTGGTTGGTTGGTCTAATTGCTAAGTTGTGTCTGACTCTTGTGACCTTGCACGGTAGCCAGCCAGGCTCCTCTGTCCATGGGACTTTCCAGGCAAGAATACTGGAGTGATTTGTCATTTCCTTCTTCAGGGGATCTTCCTAACCTGGGATTGAACCCAGGTCTCCTACACTGCAGGCAACTATTTACCATGCTATGACAACTTAACATGATAAATATTTGAAGCTGAAGGAATCTGAGAAATGGCATATGCAGGGAGGACTTTCTGACCTTCCCTTGAAGTAGGCCTTAAAACTCTCTTGTGAGAAGTGATCTCCCAATACTCAGAAGAAAGGAACATTCTTATCTTTGAAGATGAAGGGAAAAAGAGAGAACTAAGAACAAAAAAGCCTTGCTAAGCTTCCCTCAGTTTACTATATTTAGCTCACCTTTATCCTTTCACATCTTTCTAGGACTTTCCATTAGTCATCAAACTTAGCACGAAAACATTCATGTTTAACTATTTTTCTGGTGCTTTATTTTCTTCTGAAACCTCTTTCCTCATAATACTCCTTATGAGGTGTTATGTCACAAAATATTTATGTTAAATCTGTATGCTTGTCTCTTGTTAGTCTGTCTTCTGTTAGGAGGAATCCAACTAAGAACTTAAACAGGTAGGGGAAAAGAATGATTTTTTTCCCCCACTATATTGTTTGGATTCAGTCACTAAAAGCCAGATCTGACAATTAAGTCTCCCATTTGGAATCTCAGCATTTTAGAGCTAGAAATGCATTCAAATAATAAGAACTTACTTTATCTTTAAACAAAACAGTTAGTGAAATTCAAAAGAGGGACAAGAGCTCAGCTGCTCTATTTTAATTTATTCTACTCATCTGACTTTCTCCTTATACTTGCAGACCTTCAGGAGACCTGAGGCTCTGTGGAACCCAGTTTGAAAATTAGAGCCATCATTTTACTGACAGGGAACACTAAAGCCCTAAGAAGCAAAATGATTTGGCCAAGTAGCACCTATAGAAATTTTAATAAGATCAGGAGAAAACCAAAACTTTCTTGAGAATCATTCCTAATGAATTCAATTAAGTTGCTTAGATGCAAATTACATATTTTCTCTATCATATTCGAAGTCAAACTTACTTTCCCTAAAAAAGAGAGACATTTTTGACCAAATAAAGTAAGAAAAATAGTAATCTCCATCTGCCCATCTTCCTCATGGTTTTCTTGTTTGTTTTATGAGAATTTTTTTTCTTCTTTTCAGAACACACCAATATATATATATGGGAAGAGAGAAGTGGAGGTCTTTATGTAAACTTTGTAAATTACGTTTTTCAAATCTTAGTTTCTATGATGACGGTCACACTCATATGAAGACTTACAAATTTCTCTAAAAGTTGATCTACCTTGTGTACAATGATGTTAAATGTTGAGAATGACATTTATATGAAGATTTGTGAATCTTCCTGAAAATAGACCCTTCCTAGTATATAATTAAATACAAGCTTAAGGGAAGGGAAAAAAAAAAAAAGTGTGTACTCATCCTTACCAGGTAACTCAGAAAGAAATAAACAACTTCAGGGCATGAACTATGTTAACTGAAAGTAACAGTATAATATAGTAGAAAACTTACTTCAGTAGAGCATCAGGGAAATATGGACTCTACCTCTGATTTTTTCATACATTCTACATATTCATTTTGAAATTTCTGAGGTTTGAAGGGGGCAAACAGGAAAAGATGAGGTCCTTTTCAAATGTATGGTTAAATCTTAATTTACAATAATATTTTGCAGTAAGTGAAATGAGGGCTTCTTTTATAGAGGCATTTCCTCTACTTTTCCAGACCACCTGGAATACTTCATACATATCTAAAGAATTCTGATACCTGATTTTTACCTTCATGCATTTCTCATGCCATTGCACTTTTCCTATACTAATGAGGCTTTTCTGTTAAGTCTTTTCCTGCTAATGATGTCTAAAAACCAAAGCCCGAGTAATGAGCAGATCAATAGCTTCCATTAACGTCTCTTCTAATTTTATCTCCTATGGTGTGACCACCAATTTGCATAAAAGAGATACTACTTAAACTTACAGGCAGGATTGATTGACTGAGCCTGACAAAGGTGGGAGAGCAAATGCCTAATTTAAATCACATCCAAAAGATGAGGAAATGATTAAGATCTGAGCTATAATTACTCCCATAATTCTTATTTCTGCTGTTTTTTTTTTTTTTAATAAATTTTACATACTCATGTATTTATTTGGCAGTGCTGGGTCTTTTTTGCTGCATGGGCCTTTCTCTAGTTTCAGTGAGCAGGGGCCGCTCTCTAGTTGTGGTACACGGGCTTGTCATTTCAGTGGCTTCTCCTGTTGCAGAGCACGGGTTCAAGGGAACTCAAGGTTCAGTAGTTGTGGTTCCTGGACCTTTAGAGCAGAAGCTCAAAAGTTGGGGCATACAGGCTTAGCTGGTTAGCAGCATGTGAAATCTTCCCGGACCAGAGATTGAATTCGTGTCTCCTGCATTCACAGGCAGATTCTTTACCACTGGGCCACCAGGAAGCCCTCTCCTAGTTTCTAAACTTAATTCTCTCATATAATTTTCAAATTAATACCCCCTAAATTTTTGTTTCCTTAGGTCAAGGAATAAATATCACTAAAATAATTCTAAATCAAAGGGCAGTGAACAAAGCAGCAGGCATTTCAGGTACTAGAAGCAGAATAAGAAATGCTTTATTGCAATATATTTTGTTGCCTAGAGTCCAAAATTTTACATTCTGGTTTGTAACGTCCTCCTAGGGCATTCTTCCTATATTTCAACAGTCAGTTATTTTAATGTGTTTGAGTTGGCCTTAGAAATCCCTCTACCTCATTCTCTTTCAGCTGCCCCCTTTTTCATACTTCCAATGTTTTCTTTGCTGACTGGGGACACATCTCTTCTTTCTTGGTGCCTCTCTTTCCAGCTAATTCTCTCACCCATATCTCTTTTTGTGGAAAATGTCTATTTTACAGTCTAGTTTTTAATACGATAAGATCCTAGAAATGTTTTCTTGTATTTCAAGTGTTCCTATTCAATTTATCTTTCTCTATTGTTCCTGTTACTATCATTGAATGAATGTCCAAGATTTAGAGAAAGTACCTCATTGGGCACAGTAGTATTAAATTGATATTTAAAATAATAGCATCTAATACACACCAGGTGCTTACTATGTGTCTGGTCTTGGGACAAATACTTACTTAAATCATCTGACTATTTCATAACATCTTTATTAAGTAAACACCCAATCTGTCCCCATTTATGATGAGGAAGCTAAGCCTTATTAAAAGAAAAAAAAAAACAACAGTAAATTTGAAGATCTAGTTGGTTTTATTTAATGACTCATAAACTGGGCAGCAGCCCATCTAGACAATACAGGAGTCGGAGATGGAGATGACTGAGCAGCTAACACATACACACACACAAGGGGTTGCTCCAAGGCTGGAGCAAGAAGTTAAGAGCACAGGAAAAGAAAGAATTCTTTCTGGCCAGGCCATCTTCTTTTGGGAAATGGAAAGGCAGGGGTCTTTACCATGCAGATTATTTCCTGTTAACCAGGAAATTTTAGATTTAATCTTTTCAAGGTCCCATTTCTGGGATGGGTTGAAACTGCAATTAAGCATTGTTTTGCTGTCATATGGGGCAAATGACTCCATTTTGGCCTTGTTATTTCCTTCTAACAATTCTTACCTTTGATCAAACTCTCTGCCTGAGATATGTGATCAAAATTGACAGCATTAAAGCCACTCTCAGCTACTGCTCTATAGTTCTTGCAGCTTTTTTCTGATCCTTTGTGTAGTATCATTAGGCCATAATGTTTTTGCATAATCCCTGTGATATTCTCAGGTCAGGGCTTCAGGTTTGCAATCTTTAAGTTAGTTATTGTCTTGGCTTTTTCTTGACATTCAAGTATTATGAAGATCATGTCTAGTGGTCAGCAGCTACAAAAATGCATTTAAAGCTTTTGATCAAATAAAATGTGCCAGGAAGAATATACACAGGATAATTCCAAAAGTTTGGAGTGGGCTTCAGAGCTATGATCTCCAAGAAGTGAAGTGAAAGTTGCTCAGTCATGTCTGACTCTTCGCAACCCTATGGATTATTCAGTCTATGGAATTCTCCAGGCCAGAATACTGGAGTGGATAGCCTTTTCCTTCTCCAGGGTATCTTCCCTACTCAGGGATTGAATCGGGGTCTCCTGCATTATGGCTGCTGCTAAGTTGCTTCAGTCATGTCTGACTCTGTGCGACTCCACTCTGTGCCTGGCAGCACAGCAGGCACCCCCAGTCCTTGGGATTCTCCAGGCAAGAACACTGCAGTGGGTTGCCATTTCCTTCTCCAGTGCATGAAAGTGAAAAGTGAAAGTGAAGATGCTCAGTCACATCTGACTCTTAGTGACCCCATGGACTGCAGCCTACCAGGCTCCTCTGTCCTTGGGATTTTCCAGGCAAGAGTACTGGCATGGGTTGACATTGCATTGCAGGCAGATTCTTTACTAACTGAGCTATCAGGGACTTCCTGAGCTCCAATACCTTAACCAATTAAAGAAGACCCTATTGAAGTTTCCCTAGTGGCCGCCCTAGTGGCTCAGATGGTAAAGCATCTGCCCACAATGAGGGAGACCTGGGTTCGATTCCTGGATTTGGAAGATCCCCTGGAGAAAGAAATGGCAACCCACTCCAGTACTCTTGCCTAGAAAATTCCACAGATGGAAGAGCTTGGTAAGCTACAGTCTATTGGGTCACAAAGAGTCAGAAACAACTGAGCAACTTCACTTATTGAAGGTCATCCTTTTAAGCCAATGGCTTGCTCGATGATCTTATGTAATTGAGTTTCAACATCCCCAGAATGTTCAATCTGGGTCCAATTGGCCACAGCACAGACATCTCCTTGCTTTGCTAAAAGATAGTCAAGGGCTATCTTGTTGTTGGGATTTCCCAGGTGGCTCAGTGGTTTTCTTTGCAAGTGCTTTTGGAACTAAGACGCTAGTGTCTTGGATTAACTGATGCCTGCTAGTGCTTTCTGATTACTCGCATTCTGTTTTCTCGCTTTAAAGGAAAAGTAAAGACAAGACTGTTGGACCAGTAAAAAAAAAAAAAAAAAGATAGTCAAGGGCTATCCTGTTGTTGGGATTTCCCAGGTGGCTCAGTGGTAAAGAATCCACCTGCCAATGTTTAATCCCTGGTAGGGGAGATCCCCTGGAGAAGGAAATAGCAACCCACTTCACTGTTTTTGCCTGGGAAATCCCATGGACAGAGCTGCATGGCAGGCTTATAGTCTGTGGGATCACAAAGGGTTGGACATGATTTAGTGACTAAACAACAGAAAATCCTATCATGAGGAACAACTTTCACCAGAGAGTCTATGGATGCTTTGGGGGTTCCCAATCCAGGAATCGAACCCAGGTCTCCCTCATTGTGGGCAGATGCTTTACCATCTGAGCCACTAGGGAGGCCACTAGGGAAACTTCAATAGGGTCTTCTCTAATTGGTTAAGGTCTTGGAGCTCAGGGAGTCCCTGATAGCTCAGTTAGTAAAGAATCTGCCTGCAATGCAATGTCAACCCATGCCAGTACTCTTGCCTGGAAAATCCCAAGGACAGAGGAGCCTGGTAGGCTGCAGTCCATGGGGTCACTAAGAGTCAGATGTGACTGAACGTCTTCACTTTCACTTTTCACTTTCATACACTGGAGAAGGAAATGGCAACCCACTCCAGCAATTTTCTTAGCAATGGAATGTGCAATGTCTATAACAGTCAATGAGTGATTTCTGATCATATTTTCATTTGTATTTACCCCTAATCAGGGACTAGATTTACTCTTGGGAATTTCTGCATTTACCCATTTAATCCAAGGATTAGTCAGGTTTTTAGTGTATGTGAGAAAAGAATTTCTCATGACTTTCCAGGTGGCACTAGTGGAAAAGAATCCACCTGCCAGTGCAGGAGAGATAAGAGACATGGATTCGATCCCTGTTTCTGGAGAATCCCCTGGAGAAGGAAATGGCAACTCATTCCAGTATTCTTCCCTGGAGAATATTATGGAAAGAGGAATTTCCTAGCTAGCTTGAGATAAATTCGTTCTATGATTTGGAAAGAAAGTTTCTTCTGGTGAAATCTCTTAGTGAGTAGGGGCAAATCTGACCCATATCAGCATGGGAATGTGGGGGTGAAGAAATGGTCTTGTCTTTCTAGAACAATGTGAGAATAAAGGAAAGAAAGAAAAGGAAAGCATTCATGTTCAGTAGAAGTAGGAAGTCTTGATCTGTCATCTGGGACAAAAGAGTCTACTTCACTGTCTATTTCTCCTCTCATCCACTTGATTCAGAAGTCTCCAGAATTCCTTCAGGTGTTATGTGTAATCTTTAGCTATGAGCTGTGAACTCAAGGCTCATGGCCTTCTAGTTTTTTAGTAGTGTGATCAGTGGGGCACTTGCAAGGTCCTTTCCAATGGAGTTACATGAGTGTCTTAATTCTGAGTGAGTGGGTGAAAATTGTAACATTGCTTTGGTGGATTGCAACTAGATACTCGAGGAAGCTAGAATTCAAACTTCAATCCAATTTAAGGTATAGAACAAGACCTCAAAGACAAATAAGACTAGAATCTAATATCTAAAAAGGTTCAAACATAATTTTTCTCTGTACAATTATCTTTTCTTTTTAACCATAGATAATCACAGTAAAATGAATTTGTTTGACGAGGAATATGAAAATAAGAATATTGACTGAGAGTTTCTGAATTCTGAGGAACAAGGTAGGAGAAAATGTGGATGTTTTACTTCTTTATGTAAAGGTATATCTTACCAGAGTGTTGATAGTTGTAAAGATTTCTTTAAATCTGTAAAAAGTTAAGAACCTGTACTATTTTAAACACAAAGTCATAAAAACTATATCTTCCTCATCAGTTCATTTAATTCCATGTATTAATTCTTATTGTGCTTTATCCAGTTTTTAAAATTCTTTTGACCTTGACTAATGATTGAGGGTGAGAAGAACAGTAATAATTCATGGATGTTTGCAAACTTTTCATTAAGACTCGTATAGTTCCCAGTAAAGTGGGTGCTTTGATCACTGGAAATTTACCACAAACGAGAAAAAAACACTTTCTAACTTTCTTTGCCACTGTGAATGCATTAACTTTGTAACAGGGAAAGACTTTAACTCATCTGGAAGCTATATGTACAATAACAACAATATATTGATGTAGTTATCAACCCATACTAAATGGGAGTCTAATGAAGTCCAGTTGCAGGTGCTCAAAGGATCTATAGAGAAGAGGTCTGAGGACTCTAGAGATGAAAATAATTTTTCTTAAATGCACTATGGTGGTTGAAGGAATATAAGACCCCAAAAAATGGGCTTTCTAAGGCACCAGAAGAAATCAAACAGCTTTCTTGTAGTTCCCATGGCCAAGCCCTAAATGTTCATTAATTTACAGTTATGTTTACTTATCCTAATTTCTCTAATTTAGGAGAAGACTATTGCCATGTTACTAGGACATCAGATTGGCTAAAGTCTGACAATTGAGTGAGTGGTCATTTTTGCAAATGCAGAATAAATTGTACCTACTTTTCCCATAATCCTCATAGATTCTGTTGTTGCTGCCTTTGCATGAAAGTCAGCTAGGATATTTCCCTGATATTCAGATTCAGTCCATTTAGTGTGAACCTCAATTTTGTCATCAAATTACTTTCAGAAAGAGAAGAGCAATGAGAAGATCACCTATTTGTGGTCCATTTCACCATGGTCCCAGAGAACATCATACATTATAAGACAATGGCTAGATTTACAAATGATAACATTATACGAGGGCATATCACCTTTCTAGGAATTTCACACAATTTCTAAACACTTCCATACCTATGGCAATACAAAATAAAGAAGGCCTACCATTTACTTTAAAATTATATTAAATATTTACTAAACACACATATTATAGCAAACAAATATTTAGCATTAGAATATGTTTAAGTATTATAGATCACAACTATCCTAGAACAATGTTTAATGTATAACAGCCATCCACTACATATTTGTTGAATATATAGCTAAAAGCTTCAAATGCATGAATCAATTTGAATCAGTGAAAAAGTAATCCTTTACTATCAAACAGTGATCTGAAGATATCTAGAAGGTAACAGTATGGGAGGATGACCCATATGTTACAGCAAACATGGGAAATTCCTTTTAATTTTACTTATTTCATTTTTGAAATTTAAATCACTTTAAATGTCAAAAAATATGCAAGGCTCTTTTACTTGAAATGTAAGGAAAGTAATATCAATTGTTGATCTTATTGTACTCATAAGAACAATAAGAACAATTATACATAAACTTTGAGATGTCTTGCCCACTCTCTACCATGTAATGTGCTAAGTTGCTTCAGTTGTGGCCAACTCTTTGTGACCCTATGGACTATAGCCCACCAGGATCCTCAGTCCATGGGGTTCTCCAGGTAGGAATACTGGAGTGGATTACCCTGCCCTTCTCCAGGGGACCTTCCTGACTCAGGGATCAAACCACATCTCCTGCAGCTCCTGCATTCCAGATTGGTTCTTTACCTGTGAGCCACGACCATGCAATAACCCCATTTAATTAAATTTGTTGTCATTTATTTTTAAATACTTTTTCTATTCTTTTTCAAATTCTTTTCCCATTTAGGTTTTTATAGAATACCGTACAGAGTTCTTGGTGCTATATAGTAGGACCCTACCAGCTATATACTTTAAGTATAGCTGTGTATACATATCAATTCCAAACTCCCAGTCTGTCCCTACCCTCACCTCTTGCCCAGTTGTAATCATAAATTCATTCTCTAAGTCTGCAAGTTTGTTTCTGTTTTATAGATAAGTTCATTTGCATCTCTCCTCTTTTTTTAAAGATTCTGCATTTAAATGATATCATACATTTGCTATTCTCTGTCTGACTTACTTCATTTAGTATGATTATCTCCAGGTCCATTCATGTTACTACAAATGGCATTATTTCAATCTTTTTTATGGCTCTGATTTTACATTGTGCATATGTACCATATCTTCTCTATCCACTCATCTGCCAATGGACATTTAGGTTGCTTCCATGTTTTGGCTATTGTAAACTATGCTGAAATGAACACTGAGGTAGTTGCATACTTTCAAACCAAGTTTTTCTCCAGACATATGTCCAAGAGTGGGATTGCTAGATCATATGGTAACTCTTTTAGTTTTTAACAAATCTTCATATTATTTTGCATAATATTTTATTTGGCAATGCTTTCTAGGTAATTTAACATATCGAATAAGCTTAGATAGTTGAATAAATCATTTGGAATGTTGCAGAGACTCTCTGAAAAATTCCCAAGTTAGTTTGCCCTCATAAGACTTCATGTAAAATTTGATTTGGGGAAGTTTGTCAAAAATGTCAAACTGTTCTAAAACACTTGATGAAATAGGGTCACAGATTATGATGACAGAATACTTAATATCTATTAACAAAACTTAGCTTTTTAATATTAAGAGGTTAATATTAAGCTTTCTTAAGTAATCAAAGAGCTGTAAAAAAAGGAAACAGATGTTTTTATATTGATGTGACACAAAACCTTTGTTTCCTAGGCCAATCACTTAAAAGATAGGAAAATCTTTGTTTACAATTTCTTATTAAGAGGTGATCAACAATCCAAGAAAAACTGTCCTTTCAGGAGATAAAAGAAAACTGTAATTTAGTTTTATATAACACAAAAACCTATTTCCAAAAACCCTTTAATAGCAACACTTTTTAAAAGCCAACTTGATGATGCAAGGCAAGATTCTCTCTGAAACAACCAAAAGTTTTAGATTAGATAAAACTACTCTAGTGTCTCTTAACAAGAATGTATCTCCATAGTGTTGGTCGCTCAGTAATGTCCAACTCTTTGGGACTCCATGGACAGTAGTCCAACAGGCCCCTCTATTCATGGAGTTCTGCTGGCAAGAATACTGGAATGGGTTGACGTTTCTTTCTCCAAGGGATCTTCCTGACCCAGCCATTGAACCCATGTCTCCAGCGTTGCAAGCAGATTCTTTACCCTCTGAGCCACCATGGAAGCACATATTTTTTCTTAATCAAAAACATATGCTGCTTCCCTTGCAAGGAAACAACAGAGTTGTTTCCTTTATTATTTCTAGTAGTTTCAATTACATACATTAAATTTTTTTAACCTTTAGAAATCTTTAATTTCTAGTGAAAACTAAGAAATAAGTAATTATAAACTGTGGATTGGCAGATTTATACTCCCTATAATTCCTGGAAAATGTGCTATTTCATAGAAAATATCCAATGTGACAATAACATATTTATAGTAGATCCAACTTTATCTTCTGTTTCTCCACAGTAGGAAGCCAAAAGTAGATAAACCTTGTAGGGTAAGGGAGTTAGAGAAGGCAAGGTTTGGAAAAAGAATGAGACCTGCTCTTTAAAGGAACAGATCACCTTTAATGAGGCAAGAAGAGGCAGCAGTCAGATTAGTGAGCTGCTGCACTAACCCAAGAGTGGAAATCTACTGTCTTAACGGGGCCTGTTCTTCTCCAAGGTTGTTCAGAATAGTTATCTCTTAAACAGCTGGGGCAAGGAATTTCAGGAGATGGGCCAGAGAGGTTAGACTGGCTGGGAGCTGGGCGTAATCAACCTTAGTGTCCATTTTTTTTCTTTAGGTGAGAGAGTTCTTTCTTTTGCATAGAATGGTGGGGAGGACTTGGAGGGGAGTTTTAACTCCAGGCTATTTCAAGCCATGTAACTTTCCCTCAAACCCTAGTTTAGTAATTAATGTTTCATTATTTTATCTTGCAATACCATTCAGAGGTAGAAAAACATCAGATATCTACAACACACACAGACACACATATATACACACACATATATATAGACAATCATGAACACATAGACAAACACAGAAGATTCATAGCTTCCATTCTAAAAATGTAACCTTAGGATGAATATGGTAATACAAAACTTGTAACAGGGAAGAACAAAGTCTGACTCCATGTTGGATCTATTTCTTTTTAACCTTTGCTTTTTGCTGCTTCCTTACTATAATTACTAAATTAAAAAAATTTGCCTATAGCTATACCCATACATAATGGCCTGCCTAGTGGAACACTACCCCTCTTTCTGAATGTTAAACTAAAGTGCCTTTGTTCAGCTCACAGGGAAACATCCTGATCCTGCCCACTCATGAATGGCTGTGGGGGAAAAAAAAACTAGCATACACCCCACCCCTAGACTGGCCAAACGTGGAGATACTTTTAAAGACTTTTTACTTTGTTTCTTTACTACCTCCTCCTATCTGATCTATAAAAGATACTAGCATCCAGAACCCGATAAGATGGTACTTTAGGACTCTACTCTGACATCTTCTTTGATCCTAGCTTTCCAAATGAAGTCACTTTCCTTGCCTCAACACTTGGTCTCCTGATTTATTGGCCTGTCCTATGGCAGACTGAGCTTGGACTCAGTTACAAACTCACTCATTTGTAAAGGAATAGTTGGATCCAAACTATTTTTCTGACACGCAGAATAAGTTGTTCCCTGCGCCAATGACTAAAGTTGGTGTGCTCAGCTACTGCTACTGCTGCTAAGTCGCGTCAGTCGTGTTCGACTCTGTTCGACCTCACAGACAGCAGCCCACTAGGCTCCTCTGTCCCTGGGATTCTCCAGGCAAGAACACTGGAGTGTGTTGCCATTGCCTTCTCTGAAAGTTGGTGTGTGTGTTAAATGTTTTTGGAGAAGACACATAATGTTTTTAAGTTTCAAATGACCTGTTTCTAATGACCTTTCCCCTTTCTCATAAGAATTACTTTCCTAAAGTTTGCATTTCAATGAATGGCTCTTAGGTCATAGAGAAATGAGAGTAGAAAATCCGCATCATGAAGGCAAAGATTACGTGCACTGGCAATTCTGTTTATAATGCCCTGATCTCTTCAAGTGGTTTGAGATGAAAAGTTAAGGCACTGTGTATTGGCAAAGAGAAAAAAAAAAAAAGCAAGTGAACTTTGGACCTACAGAGCCATATCTTTGGCTTGTAAATATTTGATTTGTGAAACAAAAACAGCTGTATTATTTTGAATGTTTTTCTTTCCTCTGGGCACATTTAAACTTATGGGGAAGCTAAAAAAATCCTATCAGGCTCTGAATTTTAGCTTCCAATTTAGTCAAATTTCTGACTATAAATTTATTAAATTAGTTCAAAGATCTTGTCAGGTTTCAGCTGGAAAATCAGTAAATATTTCTGGCAGTACTGAACAACTCCATTAATTTTAATTTATAGTTTCCCTTTACTGTTTAAGGTAATAAACTTAGCAGTTTAGTAGAAAATCCCTCAGAGTCCAGCCACCTTTGGGAGGAATCCTTGTGGGAGTATTTGAGTTGATTTTGATGAATTTTCATTGAACCTTTGAGGACAACCTCTTATCCAATCTCCCAATTGATTACAATTGACATATCAATTTCTGGGGCAGTTATTCGATGATGGATCCCTAGGAGAGTGTAACAGAGGAGACCCAGGTGTTATTCGGGGTCTGTGGCCTTGGAGCTGGGGCAGCTGCAAAGCTATTAGCTTGGCAGATTTCTGTTTGAAATTTTTTCCAGAGTCCTTTCAAAATGCTCAGCAACAGTCACAAGTTCAAGCAGGTTAATGGCCTCCTATCCCAGTTTCTGCCTTTTTAATCCACTAATTTCAGGAGGTAATCCATTCACAAGTGGGCAGCTAGAACAGGTTGGGTGACCTCAGTATCTATATGGAACTCCAAATGCCTTAAAAAGAGAGCTTCCCAGTGGGCTTTAAAGTCTGCCACAGATTCATCTTTCTTTTGTTTACATGACTGAATAACAGACCAGTCTGGGTGGGCAGGGAAGATTTTAGGAGTGGATCATGAGTACACAGGTGAAAAAGAAAAGATGAGCCCTTGGGAGTCATATCAGTAGTCACATCCGTCCTTTCATTTTTTCTCTTAGATACCCCTAATGTCTTTAATTTTTCATTAGCTTTTGGTAATGACTCTTTTAATGAAGCTATTTTGGAATCTTAAAGCCTTTTATGAGCTTCTGCATACTAATTAAAGTAGGAATTCCATTCTATCTGTCCAATTTGGGATCTCTTTCTCTCAAGTGCATTTTCTTAAATGAGTGACAGGTCTAATGGAATGTTCCCCATAATGGCCATTATAATTATAGATTGTTTTTAGTAATATATGATCATCTTATTAAATATCTTAAACTTCCAAGACTATAGCTGTTAAATATAAAATGAGCAGGTGTGCTGGAAGGTGGTACACTTAAGTTTTGGATATAAAGGATCCCATTTCTTTTAGCTAGACTTTTGGTTCTCTTAGAGCTAAGTGAATACCTAGAATTCATTCCCATTTACCTGGGAATTATGGGGTGTTTTACAGTGTATCTTGTTGCACAGAAATTTTCTTGAAGTTGGTGAGTGACTAGCGTCAGTCTACCCTGTTCCATGATTAACTTATCTTATCACAGGAGTCTTCTTGAAATGACAAGGACTCTAACAGCTTTTAAATGCCTACACTCATGCTCATCAATTTTTGTGACATTTTGGCTTCCAGGATTTCCATAAGCAATGTCCTCTACCTCATACACATATTAACAGAAATCAGCAGTTAACCAGAAAAACTAGTGGCTGACAAAAGGATTGAACTAAAGGCTTTCTAAGAATGAGACCTATAGATTGACTTCTAACAAATGCAGAACTGAAGCTTTCACCAGAAGTTCCCAGAGCGGGATCTGGGAAAGGATTCCAAATAAATGAGGGACTACAGCAGTTTCTAATGCAGTGCCTAGGAGTAGAATTAAGGGCCGAGGTTTCTCATCCAAGAAATTTTGGTCTAAAAGCCCAGGGATTTGGCTTCAGGTAGAACTGACTGTCAGATCTGTTGGGCTCCAAGCAGAATTGTAACTTCCCCTGTGGCTCAGCTGGTAAAGAAGTGGACTTCCCTTGTAGCTCGGCTGGTAAAGAATCTGCCTGCAATGTGGGAGACCTGGGTTTGATCCCCAGGTTGGGAAGATCCCCTGGAGAAAGAAAAGGCTCCCCACTCCAGTAGTCTGATCAGGAGAATTCCATGGATTATATGGTCCATAGGGACACAAAGAGTCAGACACGACTGAGCAACTTTCACTAGCTGCTCTACCCTGTAAAAGAAAGCCAATCAGACTGGGAGCCTGAACACAAAGAGAGGGGAGTTCAAACCAACAGGAATGAGAAAGTGACCAATGGCCCCTTGGAACTATAAGAAATGCAGTGAACTCAAAAGGATTTGTGGCGTGCCATCTCTGTGAATCTCATTTTCCCCAAATGCCACTAGAAGTTTGCCTCAGATCCCACTATAGCCACCAATTTGTTAAAAAAATAAAGTTCAACAGAGTACATTTGAAGATCTAATTGGTTTTGGTCAATAATTCAAGAATTAGGGAGCATCCCTTCAGGTAAATAGAAGGGTACACACACAGAGGGCTATTCAAATGAAAGGTTTTTATAGGCAGAAGGAAGGTGGAGTAAGTAAGTATTAGCAAAAGAAAATAAAGTATTGTTTCAGGCTAGACCATCTTCTTTGCAGGGAAGGAAATGGCAATGGTCTTTATCATGCAGATTACCACACTAGGGTTGATCAGAAAATTTTAGGTTGATTATTTTAAAGGTCACATTTCTGGGAGGGGTTGGAACTGCAACGAAGTCTTGGTTTTCTGTCATGGGGGGCAAATGACTCCATTTTGGACTTGCTAACAGACTTAAGATAGTATAAACAGAAATACATTTAACCCACAGATTTAGATGCTTATCAAAATCACTGAAAAGTGGGAGGAGAGGGCTTCACTTGGGGTCTCTGGGAACAACATCCACAAACATCACAGGACAGGACTGGTGCCTGGTGAAAGGTGGGGGATCAGGAGGTTTTTTCTAAACTATTGAATCTAAAAACACATAGCTGGAAGTGCAAACCTTGGAACTAGAAGACAGGACTAGGAAGCCCTTGAAGCCATCCCCTCTTGATACCAGATACTAGTGCATTGCTGCAGCAAATGCTCATATTTCTATAATTTCAAGCAGTAAACTAAGTGTAGTGTGGTCTACCTGGCCTACATGTTCTCTCCCCTACCTTTCAAAACTTTGGTGAATGCAATCAGAGAAATGAACCTAATCTGTCACCAGGTTCCGGCTGCAAGGGAATCTGGGAAATGAAGTTTTTAGCCTTTCAGCCTCTACTGTAAAGGGAGTCCTCCTAGCAGGAGTTAAAATAGATATGAAGTGCCAATCAAAGAAGCTAAATCCAACAAAAGAATAAGCAACTGTGACACAACACAGAGTGAGGAAACAGTGAAGATCAGAATATAACTCAGGCTGACTTGTTTGCAAAGTCTGACAATTAACCACTGTACTACACTGCCTCTACAGCAAGATGCTCCAAATTTCCAAATACATGTTTTGAGAAACATTAATTTTAACAGGAAAGAGCACCCTAAAAAGAAATTGAAAACAGAAAAAGTATTACCTGTTATCTTTCCTTTATTCAAGGCTATTAGTCTTATTACAGTAATTAATATATACATTTTTGATGTAGATAAAGACATGCTTACTTACTTCATGTAAATTATGCCAAACCAGAGAATGTGACTCCTTTGAAATCTTATCCTGCTGTGAACTGGAGGGAGACAGATTCTTGTGATATTATTGTTATAATTTTATAGCCTTCACAATCTATAATTTAGAAGTCTAAATATTTATTTCAGGAAATTTTATCAGATTCTCTCGGTATCTTCACTGTTCTGGGATAAGCATCTACAATTGTCAAAATGTATCTGACTTTGGTATACATGGTGCCCAGAGATGAGCTGGGCTTACAGCATTCTTCCACCAAAGGAAGTGTAGGGAAAACAAAGATGATAACAGCAGAGGCTCCCCTCCTTCTCCCTACCAATGGGAAGTGAAGTGACAGATCCTGCTACTGCTATCCCATCTGCCTCATGTTCTTTATGTACCTTAGGTTTTTATATACCTGTAAGATTCCTGGTGGCTCAGAGGTTAAAGTGTCTGCCTCCAATGCAGGAGACCTGGGTTTGATCCCTGGGTTGGGAAGATCCCCTGGAGAAGGAAATGGCAACCCACTCCAGTATTCTTGCCTGGAGAATCCCATGGACAGAGGAGGCTGGCGGGCTACAGTCCACGGGGTCACAAAGAGTCAGACTCGACTGAATGACTTTACTTACTTACTAAGATTCACTAAGCAATTTTCTGAAACTGAGAACTTTCCTTAGCCTTTAAAAAGATGTTGCTGTTACTGTTATTACCAACTTCAGTGACTTTTAGGTCTGTGGAAAATTCAATAACTGTATTCAGTGTGTTCATGAGACCAAGGCCTGTGGCTGATAGAATATCTGACTTCTCTACCCTTGACTTAATGTGTAAACTGGACTAAGTCACTCCACTTCTCTCAATCTCAGTCATCCTCAAAAAATAGAAGACACATCCCTGGATAATATCTGAGTGAAATCAATATTAAAAAGAATCTCAAGACTCCAGTTTCACATATCTTCCTGGACTCCCTATTTTATTAAAATAATAAAGAAGATGGAAAAGTCTTTTTACATAGCTTTCAATCACAGAGATAAGAATAGAAAGTTAATGTAGCATTTGCTGTATTCATTAGTTTTTTTCTTTCTGTGGTTTCTCCTTGCCAAAATGTTTTGTATTATGCTGCAAGGAAACTACTGTCTCCAGTAAGACAGGTAGCTTGATTTCCTGAAGAAAAGTGAAAGTGAAGTCGCTCAGTCGTGTCTGACTCTTTGTGATCCCATGGACTATAGCCTACCAGGCTTCTCTGTCCATGGGATTTTCCAGGTAAGAGTACTGGAGTGGGTTGCCATTTCCTTCTCCAGGGGATCTTCCTGACCCAGGGATTGAACCCAGGTCTCCTGCATTGCAGGCAGACGCTTTACCCTCTGAGCCACCAGGGAAACCCTTCTGAAGAAAGAAGGGCAGTTATTTGAGAGGCAGAAGCTCGGAAATGTGCTTGAAGAAAATGTGATTTATGTGTATATGTGGAAACTATTGTGTTAAAAGAAAAAAAAAAAGAAAAATTCCCATTCCTAGTTACTACTTTTTTTTTAATTTTCACAATTGCAGTGACAAGATAATAAACAGGCTGCCAAAAGTGTGTAAACGTACTCTTTTGTCTAGTCTCCTAAAACAGTCTCAATCAGTTCAGTTCAGTTCAGTTGCTCAGTCATGTCTGATTCTTTGCGATCCCATAAATCGCAGCATGCCATAAATAGGGTCAATTGTTCATTAATGATCTTTGCAGCCATGAAATTAAAAGATGTTTTCTCGCTGGAAGGGAAAGTATCACAAACCTAGACAGTATATTCCCCTGGAGAAGGGAATGGCAACCCACTCCAGTATTCTTGCCTGGAGAATCCCATGGACATAGGAGTCTGGTGGACTGCAGTCTATAGGGTCACAAAGAGAGACATGACTGAGTGACTAGCACACTTTTGATACTTTGACAGACAATGTATTAAAAAGCAGAGATACCACTTTGCCAACACAAGTCCATGTAGTCAAAGTTATGGTATTTCCAGTAATGATGTAAGATGTAAAAGTGGACCATAAAGAAAACTGAGTGCTGAAAAGTGGAAGGTGTTGAATTGCAGTGTTGGAGAGGACTCTTGAAAGTCCTTTAGATTGCGAGGAGATGATCAATCTAGTCAATCCTAAAGGAAACCAATCCTAAATACTCATTTGAAGGACTGATGCTGAAGCTGAAGCCCCAGTAGTCTAGTTACCTGTTGTGAAGAGCCAATTCATTGGAAAAGACCTTGATGCTGGGAAAGACTGAAGGCAAAAGGAGAAGGGGGCCACAGAGAATAAGATGGTTAGATAGCATCATAGACTCAATTGACATGAATCTAACAAAGTCTGGAACACAGTGGAGGCCAGAGAAGCCTGGTGCTCTGCAGTCCATGGGTCACAAAGAGTCAGACACAGCTGAAGTGAGAGAACACACATGCATTTGTTGAACAAGGTAATCAAAATCTTGCTTTCTTACTTTCGGCTTGATTGGCAAGGAATTTGATTCTTTAAGAAGGTGAATATCCAAGGGAAAAATAACAAAATGAGGTAACAGGAAATTTCTCTCCTAAGATTTACATGGCAATTATGTAAGTTCATTCAGTTCTGTCTAAATTTGTCAATTGAACCAGAGTACTTTATAGATTACTTGCAATGGATATGAACTTCTGAAATTCAGACTCCCCAAATTCAGGGGGTCAGTATGAATCTCTTTTTATCATGTTTTAGAGCAAAGCTAACTTTGGACTCTTTCAAATCAGTTGTAGCATTTTGCCTCCTTCTTGTAGCCCTGGGGTAGGATGTGGTTCTGACAAAATAGTAACGTCTTTGACAAACTGATCTTCTAGTAAAGGAGGTTTTCTTTCTCTTGCTTGCATCCATTTTTTGATTTTGTTTATTCTTCTACACATTGTTTAAAAGATCTTTCCACAAGGAGTACTTTTCTTTGGCCGAGGGTATTTCTCCCTTTTTATTTTACCCACTGTATTTTAGATTCACTGAAGCATAGAGTGGACGTTCTGTCTTAGTTATGTTTGTATTTTCCTATAGCTACATTTTCTTTGCCTACTTATAGTATAAAACAGCCATCAATCATATTTATCAAATCCACTTTGTTGTGTCGGTCCCTCTACCAAGTAACTTAAGGAAGGGTGATTACTGACCTCTTTGAATTTATTTCTGAAAGAGGCACTGCTACAAAAATAGTTCTTGGCATTATTCATATTTTCATCACTATTTCATCATTTTTTGTCACTTTCTTTTCCCTGGTATTTTGCTCAATCCTGACCGTATTTGTCTGTCTGTTTTTCCACTTGATTAATTCAGTGAGAGAGAGAGACCATCTTTGTTCTGTTTACCACTCTGTCAGCCACCTTGTGCTAATTGATTTTGTATCCACTGTATCACTTAAACATCAAAAACAGCCTGTGTGAAGGAATTACTATCCTCCTTTTACAAACAGGAAAACTAAGCCTCCAAGATATTAAGTATCATTTTTAAAAGTCACACAGCTGGTAAGTAGGGAGGAATGATTATTGCTAAGAGATCTATGGTTCTCAAACATACTTTCCACAACATCTCTACAATATCTCACTGCTGCTGGAGTTCTAAAAGTGGAAGAAAAATATGCTCAGTATCTCACAAGACTCTAGTTTATCTGTAATTCTGAATCTACCTTGTAGCATGATAACTGACAAAACTTGTTTTCATAAAATAACAACAGAGATTAACAGCTTTCCACACCCTTAGATGTGGTCCAAGCATCCAGGGTATTCAGTTAAAGGTGTTATATAAATAGGTAATCCCAAGTGGTGCAGTGGTAAAGAACCCACCTGCCAGTGCAGGACACACAAGAGATGTTGGTTTGATCCTTGGGTTGGGTAGATCCCCTGGAGAAGGAAATGGTGACCTACTCCAGTATTCTTGCCTAGAGAATCTCATGGACAGAGGAGCCTGGCAAGCTACAGTCCATGGGGTCACAAAGAGCTGGATTACATAGGTGACAATGTAATTTTTAAATTTTAATAGTTTTTATCTTGGTTTTGTTTAATCTTTCTACCTAATTAATTTCTTAAACATGCCATCTGACTTCATACTTTCCAGAGAACATTTGCTATTTATATTATTTAAATATATCCAAACTTGTCATCACTGTAATGCCTAACATGATGACATTAAAAGCTTTCATTCATGAAGTATTTAGTCTGTGCTATCATTCAGTTGCTAAGTATTTTCAAAAGTGAAAGTGAAAGTGAAGTCGCTCAGTCGTGTCTGACTCTTTGCCACCCTGTGGACTGTAGCCTACCAGGTTTCTCCGTCCATGGAATTCTCAGCAACACATTAATACTTTAAATGACCTTATGGAACATTCTACACTATCATTATTTTCATTTTTCAGATAAGGACACTGAGGCTTATAGAATTTTCTTCATATTCAAGGCTCAACTCATGTGTCATCTACTTAGAGAGTTTTCCTAATCACCCTGTATCAAGTTGTATTTGGGTTTTCCATGCCCCCACCATCTCATATTATATACCTTTACAAAGAAAAACAAACATGTAGAACAGAGTAGTGGAAAGCTGAGTGCTGAAGAATTGATGCTTTTGAATTGTAGTGTTGGAGAAGACTCTTGAGAGTCCCTTGGACTGCAAGGAGATCAAACCAGTCAATGCTAAACGAAATCAGTCCCGAATATTCATTGGAAGGACTGATGCTAAAGCTGAAACTTCAGTACTTTGGCCACCTGATGTGAAGAGCTGACTCACTGGAAAAGACCCTGAGGCTGGGAAAGATTGAAGGCAGGAGGAAAAGGGGACAACAGAGGATGAGATGGCTGGATGGCATGACTGACTTGATGAACATAAGTTTGAGTAAGCTCCTGGAGTCGGACAGGGAAGCCTGGTGTGTTGCAGTCCATGGGGTTGCAACACGACTGAACAACTGAACTGAACACTACTATTTTTAAAATAAGTAACAAATACATGAAATTATACATATATGATTCTTTATATGTTTTATATATATATACAAGTATATATATATGACAACTTTTGTTGCTGTCCTGTTTGATCCAATTGCAACTAAAATCTATAATGCTGTGAGCTTATTTTGTTACCACTGTATCTCTAATATCTGAAACAGCCTACATCACAGACTTAACATTAGATAAATACTTGTTAATGAATAAATAAATCAATGAGACAATTGATTTAGAAACAATATTTAGAGCTGAGAAGAAGACCAAGGTCTTTTTACTTCTAGTTCAATATTCTTTGAACTATTAATAAATTATACAAGGTTATACAAGAAAATTGAGTTTACAAAGTTTGGGAATAGAAATGCTTAACTTTGTTTTCATTTTATTTATAGCTATATAGTTTCTCTTAAATTGTACTAGGTTAATGTGATTGAAAGCAGAAGTTTTTAACCTGCTTGAAGAGCAATCTCTTCAGAGAACTGTGTGTGGTTTGGTGCTTTTATGCATAATTCAATTACCTTTGTTTATGAGAGCAGGAATCCTCATTGAACAATAAGATATTAGCACAAAGTTTGAATTACTGTACTATTCAGAATATATTTATTTTAATTCCTTTTAAAATTGCCTAGACTTCACACTCCTACTCTCTTTGATTAGTTGGTAGCAGTAAAGCCTTACTCTGCCTACATAGACTTCTTTGATATGGTTTGCTGTCTTTGAGTCAGAAAATTGACTTTTATGAAAACTCTTGGCTCACTATGCTACAAATTAGAAGAACTCAAGGAATGAGAGCTCAAGAACTGAATTTGTATTAGGATGACTTTTAAAAGTACAAGTCAATTATCAAAGAAGTTTGCAAAGGTGGAATCATTTCATTTGGGACTCTGCCAGGTGGGGTCCTAATAACTACATCTGATTAACTTGGCTACTTTACTTTTCTAGAAACCTGTATTCTAGATGGCTGAGTCTGGGGACCAAGTTGTAGCAAGGATTTGTGCAGCAACGCTGCATATATTTAAGATGAAATTTATTAGAAATTGATGCCAAATGTGGGTGACGGACCTTGTAAATTCCAGTTTGAAACACTGGATTTGCAAAACATCTGCTGTATGCACTGTTTTTGCTTCAGCTGGACTTCATTTTATTTTAAAATTCTTGTTGGGAGACTTGCCTGGTGCTCCAGTGGTTTAGAATCTGCCTGCCAATGCATGGGACATGGGTCCAATCCCTGGTGCAGGAAGATCCCACATACCTCAGGGCAACTGAGCCTGTGAGCTGCAATTACTGAGCCTAAGCATCCTAGAGTCCATGCTCCACAAGAGAAGCTATTGCAATGAGAAGCCCAAGCACCACAATGAAGAGTAGCCCCTGCTTGCTGCAACCATAGAAAACCCACTTGCAGCAACAAGACACAGCATAGCCATAAATAAATAAATAAAAATTTAAAAATAAAGATCTTTTGGGTAGATGCAAGAGTCATGGCAGGATTTTTCAGCAGGTGGATTTTATCACGTGATCTTAAGGTTCTTATGTAGCTACATGACTTTTCCTAAATGAGAATATGTACACAGAGAATGCCACACATACCACCAAGTTTGGCATTTAAATGATGAAGAAGCACATATATTCAGAATTAAAATTTTAGGAAGAGTGTAACGCATTGGGTGCTCAGTCTGGGAGTTGGCATATACCTCTGTGATCTCAGAACTGAGTTGAACCTGGAGGGCAGCAGGCTGGGGAGAGGTATTGTCCAAGGATGGAATGTGGCAGCAAAAACATGATTGTAGATCATAGTTACTATTAAAAGAGCTGATTCAGGGACTCAAATTCGGAATGTTAATTTAAAAATTATCCTGGCATTTGTTTAAAATGGTAAGGTCTGTATTTAAGGGACTACTGCAATGAATGGTGTTTTGCAAGAGCAGACAAATTGGATTCAGCTGTGAATACAAGGAAAAATGGAAACTTATAGCCAAGGAGCATGGAGGGCATCTGTGGATGGAAAAATACTAAAGGGAAATATCAGAAGTTAAGGAGGGGGATTCTGGGTATTTAAACTGACTGATAGGATTCTTGCTGAAGCCAGGTCAGGGTGATTAGATATCACTGGGGGAATGACAGGAATGAGTAATTTGATCAAACATTGGGGATGATCAGGTATACAGGGTGGGGGAGCCTCTCTAAACCAATTTAGGATGATTCTTGCTTTTGCAGACAAGGCCCAGGGATAGGGCCAAATAAAAAAATCGCAGAGGAACCTGCCTAAAGTTTGGTTAAGGAAAAACTCTTCATCAAGGATAAGGCTATAAGTATGCAAAGACAAGAGGAAAATGGTTTACACAGCTGAGGTCTCCATCCAGGGACATCAAAGAATCAGCAGTGAAGGGTGGCTCAGGACAAGACTCCATGCATGCAGAGTGGTCAATGGCGTTTCCTTTATATGCTGATCATGAGGTGGTAGTCAGGACAACTTGAAAGAGGAGGAGAGGCCTGAGCATAGCATCAATTCTTTGTTCCATAAAATGAGGGCTCCCTAAAGCTAGCTAGCATCATAATAAAAATGAAAACAGTGAGGGAAAAAAGAAACTGCTCTTATTCTCAAATATGAAGCTTTTGGTATCCTATCAGCTATCATCAGCCTTGTCTAGATTTTTCATCAGCTTTTCAAAGCTATTATAGATGTGTTTTGTGATAACACTCCCAAATCTTTCTTGAAGTCTATTCCCTTTCTAAGGGTTAAAAAGATGATCATTAATTTCCTAATATTAACTGAATTCAAGCAGTTTTTAAATGAAACTTTTCTAGGTATTTTTATATACTCTATCTTACTTTATCTTGATGCTGCTGCTGCTGCTGCTGCTAAGTCGCTTTCGTGTCCGACTCTGCGACCCCATAGATGGCAGCCCACCAGGCTCCACTGTCCGTGGGATTCTCCAGGCAAGAACACTAGAGTGGGTTGCCATGTCCTTTTCCAATGCATGAAAGAAGCCATGTTGAAAGGTAAAGCTCTTGGGAGGACCAGTGGACTTTCTTCTGCTCTAGTGTCAAGTGCATCTTCCTGATGCTGTACTCGTGACTGAAAGGGAGACTGCAGCAGAAAACTCGGGCTGATGGATTGATGGGCTGGTTCATTTACTCATGTACAGTCTACTTCACACTTCACAAACTATTGGCAATTCTAAGAGGAGAGACAATGTAGTCCTCTTTTCAAACAATTTATTATTTCTTGTTTGGTGATATGGAAATGCTTGCAATATCATGAACTAAACAGAAACCGGAAGTGCCTGGTACACAGAACAACAGAATGTAGGAGAGCAGCATGAACACCATAATTAGGGCACAGACGCTAGGGTTAAACTGCCAATGTCCAAATGCTGCACGTACAGTTTACAGGCTGTGATATGAGCCAAGATGTTCCACCTCAGGATCTCAACCTGGTGCTCTTTGATGAACTAGAGGGTGGGACAGCTGGTTAGATGGGAGGTTCAAGCAGGAGGGGATATATATAAACTTGTGGTTGATTCATGCTTGTGTATGGCAGAAACCAACACAATGTTGCAAAGAAATTATCCTTCAATTAAAAATAAATTTAAAAAAGATATTCCATCTTCTTATGACTCAGTTTCCTCATCTGGAAAATGAGCATGAACTTACAGTGGTATGGCTAGTTTGAAGATTAAATAGGTTAATATTTTTAAACAGCTTGGCATGTAAGCACTGAAAAAGGTTTTATTAAGGAAAGAAAATTAGGTATCTTGAAAGGCAGGAAATAAAAATGGAAAAGTGATCGAAATGAACATTGTGGAGTATTTGTGAATGCCAGGTACTCTATAACCTTTAACTTTTAATTGTCATAGTGATGTGAGTCACCAGGTTTATGATCTCCATAATGCAGAGTTCTTCAACCTCAACACAATTGACATTTTAGAATGGATAATTCTTTATAGTGGGGAGCTGTCCTGTGTATTGTATTATATTTAGTAGTATCCCTGGTTTCTGTTCACTTGATCCCAGTGGCACCCTTCTCCTGTTTGTAAAAACAAAACATGTCTGTACAATTGACAAATGTCCCCTGGCTTACAAAATCACCCTCGATTAAGAATCAATAACTGCTAAAAATCAGGAAAATGAGGCTGAGAGAGGTTAAACATTTTTTCCAAGTTACACAGTGAATTATAGCAAAACAACAATGGGAAATTGGTCTGTATGACACATGTAAAGACAAGGATATAATGAATAATGTTCTGTAAAGATGAGGGAATAATGAATAAACTTTAAGGAAGTTTCCAGTATTGGGTTGTGAAATCCATTCTATAGTGACTAACCTGATCTTTCTTTGGACAATAGAATTAACTTGATCAGGTGTATGTCATATGTATAACATGACACATAGATTGAGGGAATGAAGAACTAAAAAGTGAGAAGTTATACAATTATCCAGATGTGGCATTTGAACTCAAGCTATGTAGAACAAAAGAAACAACAAATAAAACCATTGCAGAGTGCAATTTGTTGAAATTCTTCATCACTGTATTCAGGCTATGTGAAGGGCTCCATACGCCCTTCTGATTTTACTTTTGTACCCTTGCCACAAGATAAAGATGCATGCTTAGTCCCTCAGTTGAGTCTGATTCTTTGTGATCCTTTGGACTCTAGCCTGCCAGGCTCCTCTGTCTATGGAATTCTCCAGGCAAGAATACTGGAGTGGGTTGCCATTTCCTTCTCCAGGGGATCTTCCCGACCCAAGGATGGAACAGAAACTGTTGTTTAACTTCATACTTTAGAGATATGGCTCAAGTCCTTACAGATTAATTACAAGCACACAGGGTCATACGGATAGTCATTGGTTCTTAGTCTTTCATTTTAATCTCTGGAACATCCTTACACTTCCTTCTAATCTAAGTGATCTCCTGTTACTGACTGCAAGAAAATGGATATTTACAAAGCTAATCAATACCAGTTTAATGTATCTGCTTCAATCCACTTTTCTTAATAGGATGGTACAATCCTGAATAGCCTTTTCAAACAGGAGAGATGCAGATCCTCTCAACTCTAAGTCTGATATAAATCCCTTCTTCCTCTTTCCATTTATCTTTTGCCTTCCCTCTCTCATCATTTCTTATCCTCTCCCTCTTCTTTCAGTATGATACAAATTTTACAAAGTACATTGAAGTTAATAATCATTATAATAGGATCAACAAAACAACTAACATTTATTAATATTGTGCCATGTGCCTGGCACAATTTTAAGCTTCATGCATTTTTAGCTCATTTAATCTTCACCACAGTTTTATAAGGAGGATACACTTCTTATCCCCATTACACAGATGAAAAGCCAGGCATACTTCCCAGCATTATCAGAGTCAGATGAGCTAGTAGATGCATTAGCAAACTGCAAGATATGACAGATTTGAGCTGTTGTTATTAATTCACTTTTCTGACTTCATTATCTAACCAAGTGAAATCTGACAACTCTACTTAACCTAGACCCTTAAAACCTACAAACAATAATTGGAATGGAGAGCAGATGCTTGCTATTTAACAAGGCTTGTTCTAACAAATAACAAAAGCTCTATGGTTCCTATTAACTTAGTTGAAAATGAATTTTGGTTCACTTTAAGTTAGGTTAGGCATAATTAGGATTAAGGACTAACTGGACTCGAAAAATGATGGAACATAAGTGTCATCTATCTGGCCAATATACTTGTATTAAAAAAATTAACATGAATGACTGAAATGCACTGACCTTGTGCATTTGATTTCTGTTCTCTATTCAAAATATTGAGGAATGGACTTAGTGAGGAATAGACTTTCCACTAGAAGCTAATTTTGTTTTTCTACCAGACCTTATTACAGCTATTAAGACTAAGTACAGAAATCGAGCTAAGAGGAATATACTATGATGCTGTGGAAATCTGATTTTCTCTTAAAACTTTAATATACGTCACCAGCCCCCACACACTGTTATGGTGTGACTTCTTTTCTGTTATTATCCCTACTCAGTTTTCATGAAAGGGCTTCTCTGGTAGCTCAGCTGGTAAAGAATCTGCCCACAATGCAGGAGACCTGGGCTTTTGATCCTTGGGTTGGGAAGATCCCCTGGGGGAGGGCATGGCAACTCACTCCAGTATTCTTACCTGGAGACTCGCCATGAACAGAAGAGCCTGGCGAGCCATAGTCCATGGGGTTGCAAAGAGTTGGACATGACTGAGTGGCTAAGCATAGCACACCACAAGCTCTTTTAAGTAATTCAAGATGGATTCACAGTGGCCAAGGTGATCCCCATGATAGTTGCTTTCATGAGTGTGATATAGGACTGCAAGTGTCTCTGTGTGATAAATAAGACTTTACCAGAACAAAATGAGTAATTATGTGCTTCCCAGATGGTCCAGTGTTAAAGAATCTGCCTGCCAATGCAGGAGATGTAAGAGAAGCAGGTTTGATCCCTGGATCAGGAAATCCAGATCCCCTGGAGAAGGAAATGGCAACCCACTCCAGTCTTTTTGCCTAGAAAATTCCATAGACAGAGGAGACTAGTGGGGCTACAGTCCATGGGGTTGTAAGAGTCAGGCACGACTGAGTGAGCACTCATATACACACAGAAGGAGCAAATGACAGAGATAAGACTTCCTAACCATTATGATAGAGACGATCTTTCTAACCAAGGGTGTAACCATTAGAGGAATACTAGCAGATTCCTTAAAATGAGACCACTGAGCCAAGCCACTTGAAGGCTCCTTGTGGGAGGCCCTGACTTCATGCTGCTAGGAGCTGCTCTAGTCGGCATAACCCCTATTGGAGCAGAATGTGACTTTCCGCTCAGACTTGTTTCAAGATCTGCTGCCAACTGGAACCACTGCTCATCCTGAGATACCCCTTGCCCGAACTTCTCCCTGGAGTGGTTTCTTACCTCTTTTTCTAATTTCCCCACTCAGATTAACCTGTGTTGTATGCTGATCGTGTGCAACTTACTGAGTGATTTGTGAATTCATTAGCTCTTCTTCATGTATTTCCAATCTGTGATCTTTACCTGGGTTTACCTCTGAGCCCTGTGATGAAACACACAAGCTATATCTCATCTCTTTCACCACAATGTCATAAATATCTTCTTTAAACTGATTTCTTTTCCACTGCATCCAAGTTGAAATGTTAATATAAGTGGTTCCATCAACTACCAAAGAATGTCTTGTGGTCAGATACAGTGGCATCATGTCGGGCTTCATCCTTTCAACTATTCCTCACCACTTTCCCTTTAACTTGCTTCATTTTTCTCTTCTTCACTCCTGAATTTCTGCTTTCTCAGAATATTCAGTTTAGAGTGTTCATCTCAGCCTCTTCTCTTTTCTGTCTCCTCCTCTTTTCTTCTCTTCTCCCTTCTTACCCCTTCCTTCCCCTCTCTTCCTCTCCCCCTCCCTCCCTGACACTCCTGTCTCTTTCTCTTTTATCCTTTCCTGTGGACTCAAATGAAACATTTGTCTAGATGATGCTTGAACTCAAATGCTATATGGCTTTATAAATGTTCTCATAGTCCTCAAAATAGTGGCAGTCTGCCTCTCTGAGCTAAATTATACTTTGATGTCTCTGGTTGTGATTAAAAAGATATTTCAGGCCATCCATAGACCAAATCCAGTGATATAGTCTCACTTTCCTTTAATGTTCATGAAACAATGCCAAGAAATACTTATTCAGTTCTTTGTCCAAGGTAGGATTTATCAATATTCTGAGAAGTCCAGCCAGGGCTAGCTGAGTGAAAAAACTGTATAAAGGAGGATTCTTGCTGGTTGCCAAGCACCTATGAGCAACTCTTTCATCAAGAAGGAAGGATTTGTTCTGACTCCTTTCATTATTCTTCTTGTGAAGAAATTAGGCAACATCCAAGCATAATTTTGTTTGGTTTTATTCAGTATTCAAAGGGACATCTTTTCCTACAAGCTATTTATTTAGGCATAAATATACAAAGATAAATGTACAAGATTTCTAAGTAAAATGACTTTTTAGTAGGAAATTTGCAGACGTTGTATGATCTCTTAATGTGAGAAAAGCAGCCTACCTCCTTGGAAAGGGTAATCACATTACTGACAATCTCTTACTTAAGAGCAACAGAAAATAGTCACCATTGTTAGTTCAGTTTGCTTTCAAAGCGAAGGAAAAATTGCTACTTGGTGGTATAATGGAGAAGATTCTCCCAGAATTGTCCTCTAACACTATGAGGTTTGAGTTCCACGTGTATTTCCACTCTTTTAGGCAACAATGAAGAGATGGCAGGCAGATTTTTTTAACCAAGTTACAGACAAAATTAAATTTACTAATTTAATTGCAAAGTCTACTCAATGACCATATTTCCAGGTCCAAATTATGTAGTCAACATCAAGCTAACCCTTCAGATTACAAAACTCAAAGTTGATTTTTTTCTTCTCTTTCTTCTTTACCCTACATAAGAAATCAGTTCCAAAATCCTGCTGTCAGGTATTATTTATTGAACACTAAGTACATGAAAGTTACAAAGACCTCCACCCTTTTCTTCTATTATCTTTGCCACTGGCTTTGTTAGCTCTCTTGTGAACCTATTGTTGCAGTCATCTCACTAGCATTCTGGCATTCAGTTTCTCAGCTTCCAATTTTCTCTTTCCTCTCTTTCCTCCTTCCTTTCTACATCTCTAGGCTTAGCTCCTCCTATTTTTTCCTTGAATATTTTACTGAATTTTTATATTTTCTAGCCCTTTAAACACTTTGCTCTTCCTTCTCCCCAACTCTTGCTTATATTTCATACTGTATCATAGATACTGCTTTATTTCTTACTAATTGCTTTTACTAACCACCCTCCTGAAAAATCAAAAATAAAATAAATGTGAAAATCCATAGCAGCTGAGTTAGGAAATTTCCCTAATGTGCTCAAAGGCCTTTCTCCTTCCCATAGTACTCATCTCATATAGCAATGTCATTGCTCAGTGTCACATGTATCATTTCCTTTTTTTTTCCCATAAGCACCTGTCCATTCACCCTGTCATGCCACTCACCGTAAATATGCATCAGTCTGCTCACTACCCAGATGTTCCATGGCTATTCATAACTCTGTGACTTTAATCTTTCTCCTGGTTCAATATTAAATATATACCAATAGATTATTTTTATTCATTCACTTAATAAATACTTATGATTTGTTAATTGGATGTATGTTAGCTATTGTGTTGATGCTGTGGGTTCACACATCATAGTGCACCTTCTTTTGGATCTTATTCTCATTATTTTGAACTTTTATCCCTAGACCGTGGTGCTCAGCTCATGTCCATGAAATCTTTCCTGGTAACATCATCACATTTAACTCTCCCTCTCCTCCCGCACCTTCACAGGTTGCTTCACTTGTGTCTGACCCTCTGTGACCCTATGTACTGGAGCCCGCCAGGCTCCTCTGTCCATGGGATTCTCCAGGCAAGGATACTGGAGTGTGTTGCCATGCCCTCCTCCAGTGGAATCTTCCCAACTCAGGGATAGAAACCCACATCTTTTATGTCTCCTGCATTAGCAGGTGGGTTCTTTATCATTAGCACCACCTGGGAAACCTCCCGCTCCTCAACCTCTCCCATATTCACAATTCTACTTACCACTTATTCATTCTGCTTTCTATTTGTGGTCAGTTGCTTACATAAATCTGTCTCTGTTAGACCTCTCAGAAGACAGAATATGCTGTATTCACTTGCTGATATCACAGTTTCAAGTTCATATAGACTTGAAATAAAGGCTTAATAAACATGGAAACCCCAATTACCCACAACAGCAATTGCTCATCAAAGAGAAATGTTGCCCGAGAGTTTCCTATAGAATGTAATAAAGGAAAAAGTTTATTATATCCTGGCCAGTCTGTCACAGCATAAATTCCATTTGTTTGGCTCACATTTGCTTTCTCAGCACATGACGCAGGGCCTGAACCTCCTAAGGCACTCAATAAGTAGCTCCTCAGTGAATAAATAGATTCCTTACTTTTCTGTTGACTAGCTATGTATCTAAAACTTCAACTCTTTGAGCTTCAATTTCAGTTTAGAAAATGTTATAACAAATTTTAACCCATAAGCTCTTTGTGAGGCTTAAACAAGTCAGACCTCACTTGTGAATGATGAGCTATTATTATCATTATTTGCTAATTTAAAAATCATGTCTTGGGAGTTTTAATCACAATTAAGGTCAGCATGATTTGTGTGCTCACTAATGAGATAATTTAAGTGAACACACTTAGTGGTCTTCTACAATTTTTCTTCATTTTCTCTGCTCAAAAAGGATGTGTGCATGCTCAGTAGCATCCAACTCTTTGCAACTCCATGGACTATAAACTGCCAGGCTCCTGTGTCCATGAGATTTTCCAGGCAAGAAGACTGGAGTAGGTTGCCATTTCCTCCTCCAGAGGATCTTTCCGACCCAGGGATCAAAGTCTCATCTCTGATATCTTCTGCATTGTCAGCCAGATTCTTTATCACTGAGCCACCTGGAAAGTTCCCTAGAAAAAGTGTACAGGTAATCAAAAGTAGGTGATGATTCATGTTCCCTGCTTTACATCCTGGAATTCTAATATATGGCTCATTTTGACAAGGAAGTTTCAACATATTTCATAGATATAAAATTTTAAGATTGGTTTGGACCATTGTAGTCATCTTATTCTTCTCCTCTTAATGAATGCACAATTTAACTTTCAATAATCATTACTTCTTGTCACCAAACCTCAACCTTAATACTTCTGACACTAGCAGCTTAAATGTATGATGTTTTGCCTTCTCTTGTAGTGAAAGTCTGCCTTCTCAGTTTTCCTTTAATTTTTAAAATTATTCCTGTTCACCTTCTAGAGCTATACTGGAAAATCCTACTTCTCCTTCGGATCCTCTGAACTATCACTGTTTCGAGGCAGTTATTAATTCATCCTTAGATAGTCTTTATGCAGCTAAATATTTCCAAATCCTACAACCAACCTCATACTATATGGTTCTTGTATTTTCTGGCATTTTGAATGTCTTCCAGCTAAATCAGATTAACTTTTATTTTCCATATAGTGTTGTCTACATAATTAGGGTGGTGGTGGAGGCGGGGGGCAGCACAAAATGAGAATGTGAAACCTCTTGTTAAAAATCTTCATAATTTAGTATAACAATAGCAGAACCTTAAACCAACTGCAGAGTCCTTCTAGGTATGGGAATCTGTGTGACAGCACAAGTTGAATTCTGATGAAATTCTGGAAAATTTCCATTTGCATAGTCTTCCCTGACACCTCAAAAAGCGCTCTGAGAGCTATTGTATGGCCACTTTGCACACTGTTTTCCTTTGTGTGTGGTTTAGTCACTAAGTCGTGTTCAGTTCTTGCAATCCCTTGGACTGTAGCCTGTTAGTCTCTTCTGTCCATGGAACTCTCCAGGCAAGAATACTGGAGTGGGTTGCCATTTCCTTCACCAGGGAATCTTCCAGACCCAGGAATCAAACCCAGGTCTTCTGCATTGTAGGCAGGTTATTTATCATAAGCTACAAAGGAAGCCCTTCCTTTGTATATGGTGACATAAATTCTATTCCTGATTTATATCTGTTTCCACACTACGATTTTTATATTGAAACCTACCTCGTTTGGGTATTAAACCAAATGAGTATAACTCTGAAGCAGGAATCAAATATATTTTGTCCATCCCTGTGTTTACTAATCCTTCACAGTGCCTATAAAATAATTGATTATATAATAAACTAAGTGATACTGATCACAATGAGAGAAATTGGGAAGAAAAGTTTGGCACATTAAAAACTAACACAAAATCTCAGTTTTCTTTACCTTTGGTGTCATAATGTTCCATATCAATATGTATGCTACTGTACTGTGCTTAGCTGCTCAGTCATGTCTGACTATGTGACCCCATGGATTGTAGACTGCCAGGCTCCTCTGTTCACGGTGATTCTCCAGCAAGAATGGGTTACCACGCCCTCCTCCAAGGGATCCTCCCAACCCAGGGATTGAATCCAGGTCTCCTGCAGTGCAGGTGGATTCTTTACCATCTGAGCCACCAACTCTGTGTGGTGCTGCAGTGATGAGCAGCCACTGTGTGGTGCTGGAGCAGCAAGTTGCTGAAAGGAGACATCCAACGTCCAAGGTCAGTAACGGTGGCTTTGAGAAGATACCCAAAGTCCAAGGTAAGGAGCAGAGGCTGCACTTTGCTGGAGCAGCCGTGAAGAAATACTCCACATCCAAGGTAAGAGAAACTCCAGTAAGATGGTAGGCACTGAAAGAGGGCAGAAACACTGAAACCACAATAACCAATCTAATCACATGGCCCACAGCCTTGTCTAACTCAATAAAACTAAGCCATGCCATGTAGGACCACTCAAGATGGACAAGTCATGGTGGAGAGTTCTGGCAAAATGTGGTCCACTGGAGAAGGGAATGGCAAACCACTTCAGTATTCTTGCCTTCAGAACCCCATGAACAGTATGAAAAGGTAAAAATATAGGCCACTGAAAGATGAACTCCCCAGGTCAGTAGGTGCCCAATATGCTACTGGAGATCAGTTGAGAAATAACTCCAGAAAGAATGAAGGGATGGAGCCAAAGAAAAAACAGCACCCAGTTGTGGATGTGACTGGTGATAGAAGCAAAGTCTGATGCTGTGAGCTATATCACATAGGAACCTGGAATGTTAGGTCTATGAATCAAGGCAAATTGGAAGTGGTCAAACAGGAGATGGCAAGAGTGAATGTTGACATTTTAGGAATTAGTGAACTAAAATGGACTGGAATGGGTGAATTTAACTCAGATGACCATTATATCTACTACTGTGGGCAAGAATCCCTTTGAAGAAAAGGAGTAACCATCATAGTCAACAAAAAGTCTTAAATGCAGTACTTGGATGCAATCTCAAAAATGACAGAATGATCTCTGTTCATTTCCAAGGCAAGCCATTCAATATCACGGTAATCCAAGTCTATGTCCTGACCAGTAATGCTGAAAAAGCCGAAGTTGAATGGTTTTATGAAGACCTACAAGACCTTTTAGAACTAACACCCAAAAATGATGTCCTTTTCATTATAGGGGACAGGAATGCAAGAGTAGGAAATCAAGAAACACCTGGCTGCTGCTGCTGCTACTGCTAAGTCGTTTCAGTCGTGTCTAATTCTGTGCGACCCCATAGATGGCAGGCAACCAGGCTCCCCCATTCCTGGGATTCTCTAGGCAAGAATACTGGAGTGGGTCGCCATCTCCTTCTCCAATGCAGAAACACCTGAAGTAACAGGCAAATTAGGCCTTGGAGTACAGAATGAAGCAGGGCAAAGGCTAATAGACTTTTGCCAAGAGAACGCACTGGTCATAGCAAACACCCTCTTCCAGAAACAAAAGAGAAGACCCTACACATGGACATCACCAGATGGTCAACACCAAAATTAGATTGATTATATTCTTTGCTGCCAAAGATGGAGAAGCTCTGTTACAGTCAGCAAAAATAAGACCGGGAGCTGACTATGGCTCAGATCATGAACTCCTTATAACCAAATTCAGACTTAAAATTAAAGAATGTAGGGAAAACCAGTAGACCATTCAAGTATGACATAAATTAAATCCCTTACAACTATACAGTGGATGTGAGAAATAGATTTAAGGGACTAGATCTGATAGATAGAGTGCCTGATGAACTAAGGACAGAGGTTTGTGACATTGTACAGGAGAGAGGGATCACGACCATCCCCAAGAAAAAGAAATGCAAAAATCAAAATGACTGTCTGAGGAACCCTTACAAATAGCTGTGAAAACTGTGAAAAGAAGAGAAGTGAAAAGCAAAGGAGAAAAGGAAAGATATACCCATTTGAATGCAGAGTTCCAAAGAACACCAAGGAGAGATAAGAAAGCCTTCCTCAGTGATCAGTGCAAAGAAACAGAGGAAAACAATAGAATGGGAAAATTAGATGTCTTCAAGAAAATTAGAGATACCAAGGAATATTTCATGCAAAGATGGGCTCAATAAAGGACAGAAATTGTATGGACCTAACAAAAGCAGATGATATTAAGAAGTGGCAAGAATACACGGAAGAACTGTACAAAAAGATCTTCATGACCCAGATAATCATGTTGGTATGATCACTCACCTAGAGACAAACATCCTGGAATGCGAAGTCAAATGAACATTAGAAAGCATCACTATGAACAAAGCTAGTGGAGGTAATGGAATTCCGGTTGAGCTATTTTAAATCGTAAGAGATGATACTGTGAAAGTGCTGCACTCAGTATGCCAGGAAATTTGGAAAGCTCAGCAGTGGCCACAGGACTGGAAAAGGTCAGTTTTCATTTCAATTCCAAAGAAAGGCAATGCCAAAGAATGCTCAAACTACCAATTGCACTCATCTCACATGCTACTAAAGTAATGCTCAAAATTCTCCAAACCAGGCTTCAACAATACATGAACTGTCAACTTCCAGATGTTCAAGCCTGTTTTAGAAAAGGCAGAGGAACCAGAGATCAAATTGCCAACATCTGCTGGATCATGGAAAAAGCAAGAGAGTTCCAGAAAAACATCTACTTCTGCTTTATTGACTATGCCAAAGCCTTTGACTGTGTGGATCACAATAAACTGTGGAAAATTCTTAAAGAGATGGGAATACCAGACCACCTGACCTGCCTCTTGAGAAACCTATATGCAGGTCAGGAAGCAAGAGTTAGAACTGGACATGGAACAATAGGCTGCTTCCAAATAGGGAAAGGAGTACGTCAAGGCTGCATATTGTTACCTTGTGTATTTAACTTACATGCTGAGTACATCGTGAGAAACTCTGGGCTGGATGAAGCACAAACTGGAGTCAAGATTTCTGGGAGAAATATCAATAACCTCAAATATGGAGATGACCTCACCCTTATGGCAGAAAGTGAAGAAGAACTAAAGAGCCTCTTGATGAAAGTGAAAGATGAGAGTGAAAAAGTTGGATTAAAGCTCAGCATTCAGAAAACTAAGATCATGGCATCTGTTTCCATCACTTCATGGCAAATAGATGGGGAAAAGTGACAGACTTTATTTTGGGGGCTCCAAAATCACTGCGGATGGTGACTGCAGCCATGAAATTAAAAGATGTTTGCTCCTTGGAAGAAAAGTTATGATGAACCTAGACAGCATATTAAAAAGCAGAGACATTACTTTGTCAACAAAAGTCCTTTTAGTCAAGGCTGTAGTTTTTCCAACTCATATATGGATGTGAGAGTTGGACTATAAAGAAAGCTGAGTGCTGAAGAATTGATGGTTTTGTACTGTGGTGTTGGAGAAACTCTTTGAGAGTCCCTTGGACTACAAGGAGATCCAGCCAGTCCATCTTAAAGGAAATCAGTCCTGGATAGTCATTGGAAGGACTGATATTGAAGCTAAAATTCCAATACTTTGGCCACCTGATGTGAAGAGCTGACTCATTTGAAAAGACCCTGATGCTGGAAAAGATAGAGGTGGGAGGAGAAGGGGATGGCAGAGGATGAGACGGTAGGTTGGCATCACTGACTCAATGCACATGAATTTGAGTAAACTCTGGGAGTTGGTAATGGACAGGGAGGCCTGGTGTCCATGGGGTTGCAAAGAATCAGACATGACTGAGTGACTGAACTGAACTGAAATCTAGTATATGCTGAACATTGATTCTGTGGAGAGGGGACTACAATGGATGTAAAATAAACATAATTCTAGAAGTAGCTCTGCTATTGATTGGCGGTATTACCATAGGCAACTCATTTAACTTTTCTTAGCCTGAGATTTCTTATCTATAAAATTATATAACTAGATTTTAAAAAACAAACTATATTTTGCCCTCAAGGTTTAATATTCTCCAATTCTGTGGGTTAAGTGCTTCTGTTGTACTATAGAGTACACTGCTTGGTTGTTTAGTCACTAAGTCATCTGACTCTTTTGTGACTCAAAGAAATATAGCCCAATAGGCTCTACTGTACATGGGATTTCCCAGGCAAGAATACTGGAGAGGGTTGCCTCTTCCTTCTGCAGGGGATCTTCCTGACCCTGGGAGCAAAACTGCATCCCCTGCATTGGCAGGCAGATTCTTTACCACTGAGACACCAGGAAAGCCCATAGGGTTCACATCTGAGGTCTATATGATTTGGTTATATAGAGCTTTAAAAGAAAAAAAAAAGAGTTAATTATCTTACAGAAGGCAAAATAAATTGATGCAAATATGAGACTTTGTAAATGTTATAGGTAGTGTTAGAAATCAGTGAAAATTTGTGATATTAAATAAATTTTACTGGTATAATTGACTTATATACAGAAAAAATAATATTGATATCCTATCCCACACTTTATATAGAAGTAAATTCCATGTTGATTACAGATAAAAATGTGCTAAGCAATACTTTAAAGCTTTTAAAAGAGAATGCAGAAGACTATATTTAAGCCTTGTTTGCAAAGTCTTTATAAATAAATTAGTGGAAACAAGTAACAAACCGTAAATGGAAGCATCAGTAAGTCAACATTGTAAACAAAATTAAAAGAGAAACCATACACTGGGAGAAGATATGTACAATGCATGTAAGAAAATAAAATTCACATTCAGTATATGTAAAGAAAATCTACAAATAAGTAAGTAAAAGGCAACTCATTAGTTAAATGGATAATGGATGTGAACAGAAGGCATAAGGATATACATAAATAAAGGACATTCAACCACACATTTTCACACCTGTCAGATTAAAAACTTAAAAATCTGCTAACATAAAGTATGCAAGATTTAAAAAGAGGAAATGTAAATTGAGAATGGTATTGTATTCATTGGAGAAGGAAATGGCAACCCACTCCAGTACTCTTGCCTGGAAAATCCCATGGACGGAGGAGCCTGGTAGACTATAGTTCATGGGGTCGCAAAGAATAACTTCAATATTGTACTCAGAGGCGGGGCATTCAGGTAGCCTTCCCAGAGACTTTGGAGGCAGCAATTTAGGAGATCTGTTATTTTAGACAAAGCTTGCTGAAATGTGGCTAGGAATTCAACAGGCTTCTCAAGTGGCACTAGTAGTAAATAACCTGCCTACCAGTGCAAGAGATTTAAGAGGTATAGGTTCAGTCCCTGGGTCAGGAAGATCCCCTGGGGGAGGGCACAGCAACCCACTCCAATATTCTTGTCTGGAGAAACCCTTGGACAGAGGAGCCTGGTGGGCTACAGTTCATAGGGTCACTAAGAGCTGGATGTGACTTAGCGTACACACACGCACATTTTAACCCTAGAGCATCTAAGGCATCCAAGTCATGGAGGTAGTAAGTGGTTCCTAAAGTTGATCATTATAAGAAAAAAAAAAAAAAAGTATAGTAGCAAAAGAGGTGGAATCCAAACGGTTAAAAAAATTCAGATAACCTTATGCATGTTTTGCCATTATCCAAACATGAAACTCTTTACTTCAGGCTTGTTCTGAATTTGCCTTCTAGGACCTTATGCCAGTAATCATTTTGTTTTATCCCCTTGGCATAATGTTTCCAGTAATAGCTCTTCCCCAGTGGCTCTGGCTTTATAACTTGGTTTTTCCTTGTCCTAGCTAACTGCTATGATTCATAGCATTATATATATATATTCATATTCATATTCAGAACATACATATATGTATCTCTGCTCAGCCATTCCACCTTTTTTCATCACCCATATGAGGCCAGTTTTAGTTAATTTCTGACCTTTTCTACCACAGCTTCAGACCTGGGTTACCTGTTCTTCAGCCTAGGACCCAAAATACCCAGTGCATTTTGGGAAAACACAAGAATCCCAGGCTGGTTGAAATAGATTAGATTCATAGAAGGACATCTTGAAAAGTGTGTTGGGGCTACATGATGAGTGACCTGATAGTAGACTAATGGTTTGGGCAAGCATTTGTTCCACCACGTGAAATAACAACTTTGGTTGGATCGTTTGTCTTTGTCAACTGATTGCTTCTTGTGTTTCAAATTCAGCAGTTACTTCTGGCTGATTTATTTTTTTTTCCATTTCCCCGCTTCACTAAGAAAATAATATTTCTTCCCCTTCTTCAGAATTTATCTTATTCTTTGTGACCTCTGGGCTTTCTCTAATAAATCAGATAGCTATATTACTTGCTGTTGTCTCTACCATGGAGACACTTTCTGTGTCACTGCTGACACCAAGATTTGTTTAGGCTGATGAGTTGTTGTTGTGTGAAAATATTTTGCCTTCATGACATGAACACATACTCCTGGGTATGCAAATGGAATTAGGCTTGCTAGGCTGAATCAGTGCTGGTTCTGAAATAGGGGGAGAAATAACAATAATTTACATGAGGAAACAGAACTTTGGAGATTTAAAAACATAGATTTTCAACCGTCAGGTTAGTCATCTATGGGAAATTAGAAACGTTAATTAACCTTTCTGAATTTAATCTTATTACACGTAGTGAGTAAATTGCCACATTTTCTTAATTTTAAGACATCAAACATAAGGCATGTCAGGAATTTAATAACTGCATTTCACAAAAATTATAGTCTATATCAAATGCAATATATGCATCCATATAAAATGTATATATAAGGTCTTGTAATAAAATAAAAAGTTTTCTTTAGGCACATCTGTAGGTAAGCATGGCACAAAGTAGACATCTTATCCTTATTTAACTGAAATATCAAATTATATCTTGCTATTAAAAAAAAAAAATTGACCTGAACCTACAAAGTCTAGTTATGTCTAATGTCTTCCTCGTATCTAATGTCTTCCTCGTATTTCTGCACATCCTCCTTGATAGCATTTGTTCCTGGTGCTTGCTTCTCTTAAGCTGTGACTCATCTCATTTAATGTGTCTGTTTTCTTTTCTCACCTCTGATTTTCCTTTGATTTTTTTTTCTCTCACTTAGGCTTTTGTGTGTATGACAGGCTTTATGAAAGTTTAGAGTAACTGGATTTGATCACCATAAAATATTAAAGATGAATTATAAGCTAGTTATTTCTGTTCATAAAATCCCCTTGTCTGCTTGGTCAGAAATTTTTTCCTAGTTATGTTTTCCTCTGAGTCTGGAGTTCTGCTATGTTACTTTCTTTCACCAGCACATTCTTCGTTCCCTATTTTTTCTGCCTCAAAGACTTAGTCATTTCCCATGCAGACTGCTTTTTTTCCTCTATGTATATTTAATTATATCCTTTTAACCTATGTGCTTAGAGTTCTACGTCCTGCATCAACAAGACTAACCAATATACACTCTGACATAAAAAGAATTCTCTTCTTAATATGTCCGATGCTGGTTTTCAATATATTTTCCCACACAGTTACAGTTCATGCAGGACATGTTCAGTGTTGTCTAAAATGTTAAACCCAACTTTCCATCTGTACTCTACCTACACCCACACAACTGAATATGGCTGGAGAGAAACAACAACTATGCTGACTGTTCTTACTTTAAATTTATGACCATGAACTTCAGATATGCTCTTCAGTTCAGTTCAGTTCAGTCGCTCAATCGTGTCTGACTCTTTGTGACCCCATGAATCGCAGTACGCCAGGCCTCCCTGTCTATCACCAACTCCCGGAGTTCACTCAGACTCATGTCCATCGAGTCCACGATGCCATCCAGCCATCTCATCCTCTGTCGTCCCCTTCTCCTCCTGCCCCCAATCCCTCCCAGCATCAGAGTCTTTTCCAATGAGTCAACTCTTCGCATGAGGTGGCCAAAGTACTGGAGCTTTAGTATCATTCCTTCCAAAGAAATCCCAGGGCTGATCTCCTTCAGAATGGACTGGTTGGATCTCTTTGCAGTCCAAGGGACTCTCAAGAGTCTTCTCCAACACCACAGTTCAAAAGCATCCATTCTTCAGTGCTCAGCCTTCTTCACAGTCCAACTCTCACATCCATACATGACCACTGGAAAAACCATAGCCTTGACTAGATGGACCTTTGTTGGAAAAGTAATGTCTCTGCTTTTGAATATACTATCTAGGTTGGTCATAACTTTTCTTCCAAGGAGTAAGTGTCTTCTAATTTCATGGCTGCAGTCACCATCTTCAGTGATTTTGGAGCTCAAAAAAAATAGCCTGACACTGTTTGCACCGTTTCCCTATCTATTTCCCATGAAGTGATGGGACCGGATGCCATGATCTTTGTTTGCTGAATGTGGAGCTTTAAGCCAACTTTTTCATTCTCCTCTTTCACTTTCATCAAGAGGCTTTTTAGCTCCTCTTCACTCTCTGCCATAAGGGTGGTATCATCTGCATATCTGAGGTTATTGATATTTCTCCTGGAAATCTTCATTTCAGCTTGTGTTTCTTCCAGTCCAGCGTTTCTCATGATGTACTCTGCATAGAAGTTCAATAAGCAGGGTGACGATATACAGCCTTGACATACTCCTTTTCCTATTTGGAACCAGTCTGTTGTTCCATGTCCAGTTCTAACTGTTGCTTCCTGACCTGCATACAGATTTCTCAAAAGGCAGGTTAGGTAGTCTGGTATTCTCATCTCTTTCAGAATTTTCCACAGTTTATTGTGATCCACACAGTCAAAGGCTTTGGCATAGTCAATAAAGCAGAAATAGATGTTTTTCTGGAACTCTCTTGCTTTTTCCATAATCCAGCAGATGTTGGCAATTTGATCTCTGGTTCCTCTGCCTTTTCTAAATCCAGCTTAAACATCAGGAGTTCACGGTTCACGTATTGTTGAAGCCTGGCTTGGAGAATTTTGAGCATTATTTTACTAGCATGTGAGATGAGTGCAATTGTGCGATAGTTTGAGCATTCTTTTGCATTGCCTTTCTTTGGGGTTGGAATGAAAACTGACCTTTTCCAGTCATGTGGCCACTGCTGAGTTTTCCAAATTTGCTGGCATATTGAGTGCAGTACTTTGACAGCATCATTTTTCAGGATTTGAAACAGCTCCACTGGAATTCCATCACCTCCACTAGCTTTGTTCGTAGTGATGCTTTCTAAGGCCCACTTGACTTCACATTCCAGTATGTCTGGCTCTAGATTAGTGATCACATCATTATGATTAGTGCTGCCTAAAATCATACTATGCTTCCTTACTCAATAAATTGCCCCCATTCTCACAAATAGCCACTTCACAATGCCTCATTATTTAACACATACGCATACATGTACATACATACACCTCCCTTACCACACTTCCTCTCGAGCTTACTCCCTTGTATCCAATTGCTTACATCATATCTCTACGTGAAAGCCAGATAAGTATTTTAAGTTCATGTGTAGAACTGCTTCTTCCTCATCCCTCCTCCACTGTTCTTTCCATTGATTACATTCCAAATCTTAATTGATGGTAACTCCATTCATTCATTCAGACCTAAAATCTTAAAATCACCGTTGGTGCTTCTCTCTATCACATGCCACTGCAAAGAGCAAATTCTGTCGATTTTGTCTTCCATATATCACAGATTTAACCACTTCTTAGGACCTTCTGTTCTATCTCTCAGCATCATTTCACTACTGAACTATTACAATATCCTCTTAATTGGTCTCTTTTCTGGCTTTCATGCTTTCCCATAAACTCTTCTCAATAGCATATTCAGAGATATCCTGTTAAAATACAAATTTAATCCTATCATGATTCCACTAAAAATGCTCCCATGGCTCCTCAATTTCCCAAAGTAAGAGCTAGTCCTTTTAATGATCACACGGCTCTGGTAACCTCTGTGCCCCACCATCTCTCTGTCCTCAACTCCTATGAGTGGCTCATCTCTCATTCTACTCCAGCCACATCAAGAGCCTAACGCCTCCTGAAACTCACTAAGCGCCTTCCTCCCTGAGGATGCTTGACGTGGCATCTCCCACCGACAGAATGCTGTCTCCTCATTATCCACACAGCTCATACCCTTGACCCCTACAAGTCCTTCCTTTAATGTCACCTTCCACTAAATCTGGCCTCCAATACATCATTAAAATTAGAATTGCTTTCTGTAACCTGGCATTCCTGAAAACTTTTACTCATCCATTTTCCACATAAAATTTATTATTTTCCTGCTTAGCATTTAATTTACTTGCTTAATTTTTTTGTTTAATATCTCATTTTCAATATCAGGGTATAAGCTTTGCATCTTTTTTTATTATGGATCTCCAGTAGCTGGAATAGCAATCAGCAAAGCATAGACACTTAGTATTTATTAAATGAATAAATAAGTGAATTGAATTGAATTACCTATTTAATGAATAAATACATACAATAATTTACTAATTTATTCAATTATAACACAGAGAAATTTACTGAGGCTACAACATGAATAAATTGTAACAACTGAGGATTTTATTGGGAGAGTTAAGTATATAAACAAAAGTAGCATGAAACAATAAAATATATCATTACAGAGTTATGGAAAAGAACTCTGGGAGCATATAGAAGACTAACGTGGAAAATATGGGCAACTTTAAACAATGTTTTGATGGTTCATGGGCTATAACTAGGAAATGGAGATTATAACCTAAATAAAGAGGCTGACATGTGTAGTAATGAGCAATGAAAGTCTTTTTGTTCCATTTCTGTCTAATATTGCATGATTGACCAAGTCAGTTCAAAAGAGATGTGCTCCACAAGTAAGACATTTCTGTCTGCTGTGTTCACTGCTATACCCACAGGACCTGGAACAATATTTGGCCATGGTGGATTCACAGTATTTCTCTGTAGAGTGAATGCATGGACTTCCTGTTATAAAAAGAGGGTTTTGTCAAATGAATTTAAAGTGTTTTTCAGTTACATTGTCCTAAGTTACAATGAGTAAGCTTTGAACTGTCAAGAAGACCCTCAGTGATCAGACTAGCCTCAAATCAAAGTGGTTGTTAGAGAAACTGGTGATCTCCCCATTCAATAAGCCTTTGGCTGTTTAAAGATCTGCATGACCCCTTTCCAAGACATTGAACAAAATGTCTCTGAATTTGATCAGGAGTTTTGCTAATGCCTGTCTTGAGTCTGATGCTCTGAAGACGACTTCAAAAAAGTCCATGCAGTCTTCTCAGAAGCCATATAGTGAATGAAAAAAAAAAAAAATCTAAGATTTTGCCAGCTCTGTGCTTCATTTGGATAGATCTCTGGCTAGCTCATAGTCTTAGGGGCTGTTGTTGACAAAAGTATTTATCTGAATATGGGCTATCTTTTATAGCCACATAAGTAATTAAATTGCAACTCAGAAGAGAAACTCAGAGAAAGCATTTAAAAACTACAGGCACGGTTCTGTGTCCACCAAATATTCTTAAGACCTAAGGAACATCAAAAATCAAAAATAAATGTTATAAAGGAGGATAAGTTTTATCTTATGAAATTATAATAGAAATGTTACTGTTAGGCAATGTATATGTATTAATAACTTCATTAGTAGATAGTACTTATTATAGGACCTCAGAGATACTGTTTATATTTTTAACACAACAGCCTCTAAAACCAGCTGAGTCTGCTCAACACATACCTCTGCTGGAGTGCCATTTAATCACTAACGAGGATTCAGTGGGTCAGATCATGACTCTGATGCAGGAGCCCCCTGTACTGACCATCTGATACAAAATGGACAGTTTTATTTGGACTAATTTTACTTAAAGCTTTTGGTTCTTATTGAAACGAGAACTTGTTTACAAGTCCCTTGAGTATCAGACTGTAATCCAAATATTTCTACAGTTTTCCATTGTCTCCGTGTTTGTTCCTTGAGGGTCTTATGGCAGAGAAAAATTTTAAAGTGCTGCAAACTCTATTTCTGCTGAAATTCACCCCTACCAGGTAAACTAAACAGGATGATGTGTGAACTTTTGGGGAACTTTTCTTTTGGCTTTCCCCTTTAAACTCTATAAACTAGAGCCAATCCAATCATTCTATACTTTCTTTCCTCTTTGGAAAGGATGCATTATAGTTTATTTATACTAAGCATGGACTCCAGTAACAGACACACCTATGTTCCAATCCTGATGTGGAATACTGACTTTGTGATTTTGGGTGTATTAGGTGACCTTTTTACATATCAGTTTTCTCATCTGTACAATGAGAATAATGATACTTGCTTCCTAGTTATGAAGAATTTGAGATCATGTGTAGTAAGCATAAAGTGCCATGTCTGATTTATATACTGAATATATTATAAGTGACAGTAATTTGATGCAGGGAAATCCATTCCTCACTTACCCTCAGTTAGTTATATCATACCAGCTACAGGATAGAATAGAGCAAATGGCTTTCATCCAACTTTATGTTTGATCTATTTAATTTTTCTATGAAAGATTTCACTTCCAGCCCTCTGAAAAGATATAGGGAGTTCCCATATAGAGCAGCCTCATTTATTCAATTTTTCTTCACATATGTGTTTGATGCCGGCACATCCACATGACATTAGATCAAAAGGCAGGGGTGTAGGGGGCGGGCTCTGTAATCAACACCATTTCCCTTTAAAGGGTTCACGCTTCTTGAAAAACTTGTTTCTATACCATGTGGTCATCAAGGTGAAAACTTTTGGGTTACAACTTTACATAAAAACAGAACTTAGGAGAAATAAACACTGTATGCAATGTTCTCTAATTGAAGATATCCAGTTAATCTGTCATTCTATGGGGAGGTTACATTTCTGAGAACTACTCAGTAGTCTCAGGGGACAGATATCTGGAATATTATCCTGCTGCCGCTGCATAGGATGAGAAGAGGAGAATGACTGATGGATCCCTGGGGCTATTCGGTGGTGCTGTGCACTGCCAGAAATAGGACACACGGGGACAGTGACACAGTGAGTATCTTTATATCAGAGACATGCTAGCTAATCTTGTGCTGTGGGAAGAGAGTAGAAGGAATCTGGATCTTCCATCTGGACATCCAGGTGACACTATGCCAGCTGCTGCAACCAGACTGGTTGCAGAATTCCAACCTGGTTGGAATGCTGGTTGGTTCCCAGAATACCATACTAGTGAGCCCAAGCAGTCATTTATTCATCCAGCAAATATTTACTGAGTGCCAGCACATTCCCAGATGTCAAGAACACATTGGCAATCAAGGCAAAAGGAACCCCTGCCTTCAAATATGTTCTACATCAGAAGACACATAAAATGAGAGTTGCTATAAAACTCATTAAAACTCATAGAAGTTGGAACCACAGATTCCCCACTCCTCTCATTTCCATCTTTTCTCATCCCCCTGACTCCTCACTAATGTATTCCGCAACAACAGAATGCCTGTCTGAATGGTGAATTGCAGGGGAGAACTGAGCATGGTCAAACCCTCTGGTTTCTCTCTTTTGAATAAAAACCTCAAGGGACTGTGCACCTCTGGATCCTCACTTCTCCAAGAAGAGCTCAGCAGAGGGACTTTGGACCCGCACAGGGAAAGCTAGAAATGGTGAAGATTCGTTTAATTCAGACTTCAGTATCAGAGCTAAACTACATTCTCCAATCAAGTTTATATACCTAAAAATGAGCTGATATTTTGATAATCCCCCGAGCTTAATTGCTCAATAAATTCTAAACTTAGAAGAGAAAATAAACATGTTATTTGTGTCCCTTATACGCCATCATCTTATAGTATTTACCAAATATTTGAGAGGTATATGCAAGAAACTGGCATTTAAGAACCAAATTAATCCATTGCAAATAGAGATTGAGGGTTTTGACTTAAACTGAGGAGATACTGAAGTTGGCAGTGCTTTAGGAAGTGTATTTGTGTGGGGCTTTGACTTTTGTTACTAAAGATGGTGACCCTGGGGTTTCAGCAGGGACTGCAGCCTTTATAACTGACCTGGAGATGTGATCTAAGAAGACACATACGGATCAGGTCATAAAGGAAAGAAGTCTATGTGTCCTACCTAAACCTCATCTTAACAAAGGCAGTACTTCAATACATTGGCTTTTTCAGGTCTTACTGGGCAGAACATTTTTTCCTGCATTTACTGAATTTCTCAATGAAAACTACAGACTGAATCTTCAAATTCTAAAGACAGCTAATCTCAATGAGAGCTACCAAACACTGATACCTGTTTTGTGCCAGGCATAGGGAAGAAGTGCAAGCTTCAATCAGTTCAGTTCAGTCATTCTGTAGTCTGAGTCTGAGTCTTTGCGATCCCACAAACTGCAGCACGCCAGGCCTCTCTGTCCATCACCAACTCCTGGAGACCACCCAAACCCATGTCCATTGAGTCGGAGATGCCATCCAACCATCTCATCCACTGTCGTCCCCTTCTCCTCTTGCCCTCAATCTTTCCCAGCATCAGAGTCTTTTCAAATGAGTCAGCTCTTTGCATTAGGTGGCCAAAGTATTGGAATTTCAGCCTCAACATCAGTCCTTCCAATGAATACCCAGGACTGATCTTTAGAATGTGCTGGTTGGATCTCCTTGCAGTCCAAGGGACTCTCAAGAGTCTTCTCCAACACCACAGTTCAAAAGCATCAATTCTTCGGTGCTCAGCTTTTTTATAGTTCAACTCTCACATCCATAGATGACCACTGGAAAATATACCCCCAATTCTGCTTTTCTCTATGTAGACCATGGTTCAGGACTAATTTAGGGAACAAATCATGGCTGAATTCCAGGTTTCATTTAGGTTATCTACAAGCTTCTGTCTTAGGTTAGTACTGATTTATTGGTTACCTAATCCTTGACTGGGCTTCCCTGGTGGCTCAGCTGGTAAAGAATCTGGCTGCAATACAGGAGACTTGGGTTCAATCTCTGCGTTGGGAAGATCCCCTGGAGAAGGGAATGGCTACCCCCTCCAATATTCTTGCCTGCAGAATTCCATGGATAGAGGAGCCTGGCAGGCTACCATCTATGGGGTTGCAAAGAGTCAGACATGACTAAACACAGCACAGCATGCCTTGACCATGGTTTTTAGATTACAGAGATTCATACCTTGGTATTGATCACAGAAGTATGTTAGTTTTTATTAACTAACATTTTGAAAGCAATTCAGAATTGGCTTCTTTTTAGTTGACATAGAGAAACAACTCCATGAACTTTTTGCAAACTAATGAGTTAACTCATATATTACTCAGTCTTTAGAAGTCAAACTTTCTGAACAAATGAAAGAGGGAAAGATAATTTAAAAATCTGTGTATTTCTTGTCATTGGAATAGTAACAGTGGAAAAATTAAATTCAAAAAGATCAAAATGAATTAAAGAACATGAGGGTTGTATTATTTCTAGATCAATAATGATGATGTAGTATAATGAACAGAAAAAGAGAGCTGAGTTTTTAGAAGATCAGAGGTTACATCTCTAAAGGAGCCTGGAAAGGCAAGGTGTTGAGGAGCTGATGGCAGGTGTTTCGGTTCTCACTAGGCCCATGTTGCTCAGGTTCAGAAGCTTCAGTAGTATTTAAAATGCGGGAAACTGATGATTCTCTAGTATAAACCAATATGGAAAAGACATACCAAGTGTCAAAGAATTTTCATCACAAGGAGCAGTGTCAATGACTACTATGGTAGAAGACAAAGATTTCTCATAAGAAGAGGGTGGAGCCTATGTCACCAGACAAAACACACAACACAGCCTTAATGCTAGGGAGTTAGAGGGGGAGCAAGAAGAAGAGGTTTTGCAATGACAGATGGGGAAGAGGCAGTGTCTAATAAGATCTTATGATGGAAGTTGCTACTTGTTCTCAGTTTTATTGTCTTTGAAAGACGGTGGGGATGTCTCCAACGCTGTTCTCTGAGGCTTGAGATAATATATATAGGTAGATCCTTCGTCTCTATTCTCCCCTTGAAGATGGCAAGCTTAACATTACAATTAAACTTAAGGGAGCTTTTTCTAATAAGAGTTTAACTTCATAGGCGGGAGCCTTCAGATAGGCTTCCCAGGTGGTGCAGTGATAAGGAATCTGCCTGCCAATGCAGGAGATGCGGGAGAGGTGAGATTGATCCCTGGGTCAGGAAGATCCCGCGGAGAACGAAATGGCAACCCACAGCAGTATTCTTGCCTGGGAAATCCATGAACACAGGAGCCCGGCGGGCTACAGTCCATGGCATCACAAAGAGTGGGACACAACTGAGCAGCTAAGCAGCAACAGCCTTCAGATAACTGACACAGAGTAACAGGCATTCTGGTAAATCTCTAAAATGAAGATTTCCCTGTATCATTCCTCTTTTCCTCAGCTACTAAGTTTCTGCTCTCATTTTTCTGGCAATAGCAACGTGGGTCTAGAATGTACAGAGTTTTGGGTTCTGGGAACTATATCCCTGTAGAGGCTAGAGATTCAGTTTTTAAATTTTGTAGGGTAGGGTTGTTGTGATATTCTTTTACATCCAAATATTAGGAAAAAAATATGGCACATAAGAGATTTTAGGTTGGATTAATTCCACAATGAACATGACTTAGAAACTATACATTTTAGTAGAAGCTATCTACACATTCACAACTCTACCCAACCATAGCACTGGAGAGCTCTCTGAGTCAGAATGAACAGAATAAGAAACCAGGTGATTGTGATGAAAGAATCTTACATTTTATTTGGTTTTAACTTGTAAACAAAAAAGAGTATAACCTTTAGATCTCCTTTTGTATCCATGTTTTTCATAATAGGAGATTTTTTTTTTTAATTGAAATTTGGGACTACTTTAGGATTGCTTTTAGAAGACATGCCTAGCTGTAAACCAGGATCAAAAACTAAATAAAGAATGGAGTTTTATCCAGAGTTCAGAAGTTGATTCCATTCTGGCTCATTTCAGAGCCTTTTAGAGGCAAAAGCTAAATTGCCCACCAGTTGCCTGGAAGGACTTTGAAGGATAAATGTCTGATATGATGAAGTGGCCTCAGAAAGGTGATAGCATTATCATCCTAATATCTTGCCACCAGTAAACCAGCAACATCAATAGTTGACCATTTACTTAATGAATAAACTTAATGAGTTAAAGAAATAAAAAGCTGGGGACATTGGAGACAGATACTTATTCTATATTCTGATTTTTCAAAGGGAAGGGGACTGCAGAGAGGAGAGAATTTCTACTCAGCTTCTGGAAAAGAACGTTTAGATAGAAGGTTCTATTTCCCTCTAGTCCCCCAAGGGAGGAAGAGTGACTTGTATGACACATCAGTTTGGGATAGGAGATTCAGCTCAGTCCTTCTGGTTTTCCCCTGCTTTGGGAACAACACTCTGGCCTGCTCTTTACAATGCCTGCAATTGGGAGATTAAGTCTAGTTCAGACAGAGTTGTAGAAGTCCGTCTGGCTGCCAATTTATAATTATATTATTCAGTCAATTTTGCTTTCTCTATGTTTGTATTTATCTTATTTCTCAGTTGGCCCTAATTAGAAATCAAGGCAGGGATTTTATTTATTGCCTCTACTGAAACCATAACAATGGCAAGAGTACACAATATTGGCTTTCCTGGTGAACCTTTTAAATATTTAAACAAATATAAGTTGTTAGACTGGGCAAAAAAAATAGTAATGATGACTGGTAGTGGAGCAGAGAGCTTCCTAGACTAAAGGGAATAGCTATGCAAAGGCATGGTGCTGACAGAGCAAAACTCATTAATAAACTGAAATAAGTACAATAAGATCAGAGCAAAAAAGTAGCAAGTAAATGTATCTATACTAGAGAAACATTATGTAGAGGTTGGCTATGAAGTTGAGACTTTTGCCCTAAGGTGGGTTTGCCAGATTAAGTAAATAAAAATATAAGACTGTTTAATTTGAATTTCAGATAAAAAATAGTTTTGTGTTGCAAGTATGTCCCATGCAACACTTTCAATATGTGGAATATACTTACATTAAAAAAGTATTCCATGTTTATCTGAAATTCAAATTTAACTAAGAGTCATTTATCTTCAACTCTAACCTTATGGAAATGGCAAACCACTGAAGTCTTGAAAACATTCAAGTGACATGATCAAAAATCAGAGAGAAAGAAAACTAGTCACAGGAACAGGCCAACATCTCTTTCCAGATGTTCTGTTTTCTTTAGCGCTCCTTCCAATGGCCTCACCATAAAACCTATAACAATGAGAGCCTTTTATACCCCATGACTCATGATAATATTGTAAATACAGCTTGATTAAGATAAATTGCAGTCTCAGTAATATGGCAAGTGAGGTTGACTTAAAAAAAAAATGGAGCTTGGATTCTATCTCTTAGCATTCATGATCTGTAGCAAAAAGCGATATACACAAAAGTGCCTGATGAACATAGCAATTTCACTTGCCAAACTGGGCACATTCACTTTGCATCCTTAGAAATCTAGATTCTACACCTCCCTAATCTTCTACAAAGCCTATGTTTATCGTGCCTGACTTTTTCAGAATGCAGTGACTTCTGCTGAGTTCGTGGCCACCTCAGTCTTATTTACAGAAAAGTGTTTTAAATGGACGAACACTGCGATTATTCAAACATGAGCCATCAGAAAACAGAAACTGAGGCTACCTACAGGAGAAGTGGGCACAACGTCAGTGAACAGAAACTGTTCTCCTGACTTACTATCCATTCTCTAAACACAAATCCTCATTTTCATTATGACTTCATGTGTTTCCTAAAAACCTCTATGCTCCTTCATTGTAACCTTTTCCCTAGGAGTTCTCTCATATGGCAGTTGTTAGGATTCTAATTGCAACTCTCTGGAACAGAGTAATGGTCCACTTGGAACAAGTTGTTATCACTGACCAATTGGTCAATTTGTGGGCTTGCAGCTGTGTGAGTACAGCATCACCAGGAAACCAGTCTCTCTATAGGAGGTCAATAACCATGAGCAGCAGGAACAGTGTTAAAATGGAAAAAAAAAAGGCCAGGACAAAGTTTGAGAAAGCACTGACATCTTTTTAACAAGGCCAGGAACGTAGCTGCAACATGTGGTAGGTAGTTGGAAACATCTCCCTACTCCAAAAATGTAACACATCATTGCTAATGTTCAGTATGTCCACCCAGTCCTAGTATCAATATTATAAAAATGAAACTGAGGTACAGGAAACCCAAGCCTCAGTATGGGGCCAGAATTTCTAGCTTTTCAGACAAGCCAAGATCATACTATGTGAAACAGAGTTCAGCAAAGTAATATCAGTTCTGGCTAACATTTGATGAATGTTGACCATGTGCAAAGAACTGTCATCAAAACTTTAATCATAACTATTTAGTACTAACTAGGGCTTCCCAGGTCAGTAGTAAAGACTCTGCCTGTCAACACAGGAAATGTGAGTTTGATCTCTGGGTCTGGAAAATCCCCTGGAAAAGAAAATGGCAACCCACTCCAGTGTTCAAAGTGGAGCCTTGCAGGCTATAGTCCATGGGGGTCACAAAAGAATCAGACACAGCTTAGTAACTATACAACAATAATTTAATACTTACTACAGTTCTACAAGATAGGTCTTATTATTTTTTCTATTATACAAGTGAGAATTGAAACACATGAACACAAGTTATTAGCCAAGATTACACAGCTCAAGAGTGATAGATCAAAGATATAATCCAGGCAATCTGACTCTTAAAGCTGTACTTCAAATCACTATACTACTTGTTTTCTGGGAAAACAGTGGAGAGCCCTTGCATGGTCTACAGAATATGAATGGAGACTAGCTTACATTGCTTTGCTTTGGTAAAAAATTTCAGTTCAGTTCAGTTGCTCAGTCATGTCCAACTCTTTGCAACCCCATAAATTATCACCAACTCCCGGAGTTCACCCAAACTCATGTCCGTCAAGTCAGTGATGCCATCCATCCATCAAGTCAGTGATGCCTTCCAGCCATCTCATCCTCTGTCGTCCCCTTTTCCTCCTGCCACCAATCCCTCCCAGCATTAGATGTTTTCCAATGAGTCAACTCTTCGCATGAGGTGGCCAAAGTATTGGAGTTTCAGCTTTAGCATCAGTCCTTCCAAAGAACACCCAGGACTGATCTCCTTCAGAATGGACTGATTGGATCTCCTTGCAGTCCAAGGGACTCTCAAGAGTCTTCTCCAACACCACAGTTCAAAAGCATCAATTCTTCAACACTCAGCTTTCTTCACAGTCCAACTCTCACATCCATACATGACCACTGGAAAAACCATAGCCTTGACTAGACAGACCTTTGTTGGCAAAGTAATGTCTCTGCTTTTCAATACCCTAACTAGGTTGGTCATAACTTTCCTTCTAGGGAGTAAGTGTCTTTTAATTTCATGGCTGCAATCACCGTCTATAGTGATTTTGGAGGCCAGAAAAATAAAGTCTGACTCTGTTTGCACTGTTTCCCCATCTATTTCCCATGAAATGATGGGACCAGATGCCATGATCTTTGTTTTCTGAATGTTGAGCTTTAAGCCAACTTTTTAACTCTCCTCTTTCACTTTCATCAAGAGCCTTTCTAGTTCTTCACTTTCTGCCATAAGGGTTGTGTCATCTGCATATCTGAGGTTATTGATATTTCTCCTGGCAATCTTGATTTCAGCTTGTGTTTCTTCCAGTCCAGCATTTCTCATGATGTACTCTGCATATAAGTTAAATAAGCAGGGTGACAATATACAGCCTTGATGTACTCCTTTTCCTATTTGGAACCAGTCTGTTGTTCCATGTCCAATTCTAACTGTTGCTTCCTGACCTGCATATAGGTTTCTCAAGAGGCAGGTCAGGTGGTCTGGTATTCCCATCTCTTTCAGAATTTTCCACAGTTTATTGTGATCCACACAGTCAAAGGTTTTGGCATAGTCAACAAAGCAGAAGTAGATGTTTTTCTGGAACTCCCTTGCTTTTTCGATGATCCAGCGGATGTTGGCAATTTGATCTCTGGTTCCTCTGCCGTTTCTAAAACCAGCTTGAACATCAGGAAGCTCATGGTTCATGTATTGATGAAGCCTGGCTTGGAGAATTTTGAGCATTACTTTACTAGTGTGTGAGAGGAGTACAATTGTGTGGTAGTTTGAGCATTCTTTGGCATTGCCTTTCTTTGGGATTAGAATGAAAACTGACCTTTTCCAGTCCTGTGGCCACTGCTGAGTTTTCTAAATTTGCTGGTATATTGAGTGCAGAACTTTCACAGCATCATCTTTCAAGATTTGAAATAGCTCAGCTGGAATTCCAAAACCTCCACTAGCTTTGTTCGTAGTGATGTTTTCTAAAGTTTCCTTTCCTGTTCCATGATTCTAAGCAACTTTGCAAGAATTTATCTTACATACAGAAAAGAAGGTATGCTTGTGAAAATACCTGCTCAAAGCAACAATCAGTTCTGTGCTTTGATTGAATCTATATCCAATTCATTGAATCTGTATCCAAATTTTGCTCTGTATTCAAAACTCATGCATGGAGTGCCTGCCAACTGAGGTGCACTAAATTTGGTTATCAAGACATTGTTCATGATCACAAGATTTGCACAGCCTATGGGAATATATAGGCATGTGAGGAGACAATTAGAATGGTAATTACATTGGCAGTTTAAGCTTTCTAATTGTAGGCTAGGCCTTTAATGCTCTGTAAAAGTTAAAGTATTAATTGCTTAGTTGTGTCCAATTCTTTGCAACCGCATGGACTGTAGCCCACCAGCATCCTCTGTCCATGGGATTCTCCAGGCAAGAATACTGCAGTGGGTAGCCAGTCCCTTCTCCAGGGATCTTCCCAATCCAGGGACCATAGATTCTTTACCATCTGAGATGCTCTAGAAAATTGTAACTCGGTGCTTTAAAGATTCTCTTGTTCTTTTCCCTAACTAGTCATTTGGGATCATCTCACCTCTTGCAAATTATCCCCAGTGATTTCTAGAAATAACCATGGATGCTTCTTTTGGTAAAGGAACTGAATCATTAGCTACAGGAACTCTATAGTAGACAGACTGATTAGGAGAGCCACAGGAGGAGAGAAGGAAAACTGTCTTGTTTCCATTAAATTGCTAATGGGAACTTCACTAGGGCCACTACTGATGGCGGCACTAAACTGCACCTCTCCTTTGGACCACAGTGATGTGGAAAAATTGCCCGTGATCTGATTATTAGTTACTTAGTAGGGTTTGGTTATAGGGCATTCTTTAGTGTAGCCCAGTGGTACTCAAGGTCTCAGAGACTCTCAAAAAAGCAGTATCCCCAGTTGTGAATCTTTTTTTCTAAAAAGCCCAATGTATCCAAAGGATTAAGCAGGAACATATGTTTCATTGTTTTTCATTTTTATTTCTCTCTTAAGAGCTTGAAACAAGCAGATAAAGCACAAACAAAACAAACCTTTCTCTTGTTCTTTAGCCAAAATACATAAAAAGTTTCATGCAAAATATTCATGCAAATTGTGGCCACTAGTCTGCTAATAACGTGCACGCCCTGATTTAGTTTGGATTCAAATAGGACACCCTGCTATACACAGGACGTAGTAAGTGACATGAGGCATGCAGAGGATCGCCACCATGTGTGGGAGTTCTGGAAATCTTTGTCAACCAGTGACTATTAGGCTTGATCATGAGAAGTGAGCAGTGGTTTATTGTTTGATGAAGAGACATTATGGCATTTGGGATAGGAAACTGTATAAAGGGCCTGGGTATATGGAAGAATCTGGAATTCTGGGATGAGTGCGTGGTGTAATGCTTGTGTTAAGCTGTCCTTGTGGGCTGCAGTTTGGAGAAGTGAGACTAGGAAAAAAAGAAAAGGATGGGACCAAACTCAGAAAGGCCATTATTCTGGGATATTTTCAGTCAAAACTTTTAAAAGTGGATCTCAGTTTAGGAGAGGAAAAAACTATTTTTCCTTTCTATCTATCTGAGGTTCTTTGGCTGGGGTCCTATAAATCAGACTAATAAAAGACAGATGACAAAGAGGAAAACAATCAAGTGTATTATCATGCACAGCACAGACAGACACAGGTGGGTAGTCAGAGATGAGTAACTCACAGGGGTGGGTAGAACTTGAGTTTGGATAGCATCTTTTTTTTTTTCTTCTTCTAAGCTTGTGTGTGTGAAGTCACTCAGTCGTGTCTGACTCTTCGAGACCCTGTGAACTGTAGCCCACCAAGCTCCTTGGTCCGTGGGATTCTCCAGGCAAGAATTCTGGAGTGGGTTGCCGTTTCCTTCTCCAGGGGATCTTCCCGACCCAGGGATCGAACCCAGGTCTCCTGCATCGGAGGTAGACGCTTTAACCTCTGAGCCACCAGGGAAGCTTAATTCACTTTTATTTTAAAATAAAACCACAAAAAATTGAAATCAATTTTGCTTTAAACTAAGAAATTTGGGAGAAAATATGTTATGATTACCTGAAGAAAGGAGATGTTAATTTCATGGTGGGTACATAGCTAAGTTGCTTCAGTCATGTCAGACTCTTGAGACACTATGTACTATAGCCAACCAGGCTCTTCTGTCCATGGAATTCTCCAGGCAAGAATACTGGAGTGAGTTGTCATTCCCTTCTCCAGAGGATCTTCCTGACCTAGGGATCAAACCTGGGTCTCCTATATTACAGGTAGATTCTTTACCATTGGAGCCACCAGGGAAGCTCGATTTTATGGTACATGGGGATAAAGGAGGTGCTGTTTAAAAGGGCAGTATTTAATGCTGGGTTTCAGAGATGTAAACAACAGAATTCAACAGACAGGTAATACAATTGAAAGAAAGTGAACATCACATGTAAGGGCATGAGGAATTGGATCTTCAGGGAAGAATAAGTCTCTGTGCTCATAGTAGAGTTCATCTATAGCATCTTAACAAAATAGTAATAAATTTTAGAGAAGTGATGACAAAAGCAAAGGGCTTGTAGCTTCCAGGAGCAGCATATGCAGAAAGGCAAACGTGGAAAAATGAATGGTCGATAAGAACCAGTTTGAGCAAGGTTTATTATGTTGGTTCCTTTAGTGTTTTCTCTGTGTTGATAAGGGTTTAGAATTGTCTTCAATAACCAACTTTTATTTTTCTTTTTTGCTATGCTGGGTTCTTCGTTGTGGCATGGACTCTGGTTGTGGCGCACCAGCTTAATTTCCCTGTGGCATGGTGGATCTTAGATCTCTGACCAGGGATCTAACCTGGTCCCCTGCATTGGAAGGCATATTCTTAATCACTGGACTACCAGAGAAATCCCTCCAATGATTAACTTTTGTCCTTCCTTATGAAGAGGGTGGGGTGTGTGGGGGATAACTTCACAAATTTATGTCCTATTTTTAGGCAAATATTGGGAGGCAGAAAGCTTTTCTTGTATCTTCATATTCTCAGTTGACTTAGCTATTCATCTCTACCACTCACATTGCTCTCATATAAATTTCCCCTTTGATCCTCATAATAAGTTCATGGAGTTGGAAATGCAATGGCATTATTCCTGTTTTATAGATGAGGAGACAGTACCCCCCCAAAACGAAATGGCTTACTCAACCTGTTCCACTTTCTGGAATCCTGCATTTTGTCATTCAGAGAAATCCACTCGTGTCCTGGATGCCCAGTTCTACCTTTGCAGTGTAACAGTAGGATTACAACTCTTGGAGTGGTGGAGGGCATTGGATGAAAAAGGGAGGCTTCATATCTTTGCTCTGGTCCCAACTAGCTAAGCCTTTAAGTGGGTTACTTACACTCTTTGGAGCATATCTCCTACTTTGTGACATTCAGATTGCAATCCCTGTCTCTCAGGGTTGTTGTATGCATTAACTGAGAAAATATATATATATTAGTATGAACAGCACTATACCTGGTACTTAATAAGAACTAAACATATCAGTGCTTAATGTCGTTATCATCATATCATTATGATGTAGCAGTAAATAATAAGAAATATAGTAAGCAAACGAAGGGACATGTAGATTCAGGTATTTTTTTCTGATTCCCTGCCGTGACTTTCAAATTCAGATTCCCTGAAAACCAATTTTTACTTCCATCCATATTTGCTTGCATTTGAAAAATTCAATTAGGTCTGACTGCTGCTATTAATGCCAGAATGCTGGCTGAGCTTGGTTGCTTTACTGTCTCTCACAGCTTTGTGAAGTTAAAAAAAAATCCCTGAATTATTGTGGAGGTCATATTTATGTATTATTACTTGTGTTGCTGGACCACTGTGAGCACTCAAATTTATTTTTATGATCATGCTCACTTTTGTGTAGCTTAAGGTAGTTTATTCGGTCAACTAATGACTGTAGTGTTAATAAAATTATGAGGAAATGATCTAACATCACTATTTCAATAAAATGACTTATTGATATGTAATATAACATTAACATTGCCTTAGAAAATCTCTAATACATGTTTTGAACATGTATATCCATGTTCTCCCCTAAGAGAAAATTTTATTGTTTATTTAATGAGTCAGTTAAGCTGAAACCAAAGACTATATTCTACTTTTCTCTGTATATAGAAATAGTAATGTAATTTAACCTTCTGTCATCAAAAGTAAATGTATGAAGAAAATCAATAGTAAACATTTTCCAGTGTAAGCTTCAGCTTATTCTTGTTTGCTGTCTGAAAGGGGCTACTGCTGTGAGAAGTGCATGTCTTAAAGATTTCCCTATCCTTGACACCTGGGATAACTTCAGTAGCAGGAGGTTTGAAAATCTAAATTACTCATCTCTGCTGTATGTTTATTGCTGTCATTCAGTTGAATGAAATTAAACTTGCCACTTGTACCATCACACAGAAGAAAATTATAGAACAACTTTTTTGGAAAAATGTTATTTCATTTAATTAAGGAGTAAATAGAATTCTGTTCTACTTCAATTGTTTGGTATAAAAATACCAATTGTTTGGTATAAAAAGGGGGAAGTAGTAAGTTTCTATGAGAAGTTCAGCAAGTAGAATAAAACTCACAGCTGGGCAGTACTTTTATTCTTTGTATTTTATTTATCAGAAGGACTCACCAGTAACTAAAATTTTAGCATTCTTGCTTCCTTGTTAAATTTTGTCCTTAGTATTTGGCGGTGGGAGTGGGGAAGAGGTTCCTCTTGAAATTACTTTCATTTTTGGAAATGTTTAATTTCTTTTTTATATTTTTCACAATTGAATGATAATTACAATGCTGTGTTAGCTTCTGCTGTACAACAATCATAAAGCAGCTACAAGTATATATATCTGGACCCTCCTTCCCCTTCTCCTATCCCACTCTTCTACCTCTAGGTCATCACAGAGCACAGAGCTGAGCTCCCATGTTATACAGCAGTTTCCCACTAGGTATCTATTTCATACATGGCAGTGAATATATTCAACATGGACAAAACAATAAAGAAGTCTGAGGCAGATCATTTTCCTTGGTTCTCATACTTCTTTTTGTGTTCACATTTAAGAATGCATAGATTTCACATGAAAATTGGGATTGGTGGGTTGTTTTGAAAAGTCAGAAAATCTGGCCAAGCTAAGCCTATGTTTTGGCATGACAAATATTAGTGGGAGCTGAGCAGCTGCCTTCTTTGAATGGACACTTGAAATCCAACCAGCCACAAACCTCACTAGCCTCTATTGTATATCTGCTCAAACAGATGCTTCACTCAGTTGAATTGCTGGCATGAACCTGAAGATATTTGTATTTTTATATATACTGGCCTATCCATCTATATTTAGATTGATATATATTATTATTACTATTATTTCATCAGTATTACCATTTTTTTTTAACAACAGAAGAATGCCTACAGGGACAAAGTCTATCTTTGATTACTTTAAAATTTTTTCTAGGTTATTGATGAGTTTAGGCATTTCACATAGATAATTTTTTCATTTGTAAAGCTGGAGATAGTTTTAACAATTCCTATCTTTTTCAGTTGTATGACAATTAATAATGTGATGTATATAAGCATATTGCAGAGTAAGTATGCAATAAGTGTTAGCTACAGTGTTCTGTGATACAACAAAACAAACGTGGCTTTAAAATTTGCTTCTGCATTCCTATCACTCCATTTCATATAAAAGATGCCATGGATCAAGATCTTTGATTTTCAGTTGCATTTTCCCCCTTGAGTGGTTGGGGATAATTGCCAGTGGACATGGGGCTTCTGTCATTCTGGGTGAATCTTTTGGTCTTGAGCTTTGAGCAGGATAATGAATGAATTAGGAAAGCTGAAGCAAACATGTGGGTGGATATCCCTTGTCAGAGCTTTGATTTCGATTCCTTACAGAACAACAGAAATATTCATTATATTTTCATCCTTTTCAAAATGCAAAGAATAGCAGAGCTTCAAAACCAGGACAGCAAGGCACTATCCTAGAGGAAGTTGTTTTAGCCTATTTAAAAGCAGCCTCCAGGAATCAGAGCATAGATGCTTTCCTCATTATTCCTCCTGCTCATTATTTGGCACCATTATCTGTTTTGATCCCTTTCTACAGATTTTCCAATGTTAATGTGCTACAAACATGATTCTTGGATCCAATAGAGGGTCTGCACTTCATGCTAATGAACACAGTAGATCATTAAACAGATTTCTGATTTACTACCTTTAATTTCTTCTTCAGGAGCAACAACAGAAGTTAGTAGGTAGAGGTAGAGGCTCTCTGATTACAATCATGGATAGAGAAATGGTTTCTTCTGACATTTTTCTTTCAGAGAGACTAAGCAAAATTGCAGTACAGTTTAACAGTACTCTTAACTCACTGCAGGTTGCCATGGAAACAGGAATCTGGCACCAACATGAAAGGCATTTAGGGAATCTGTTAGGCTTTAACATTAGCATGATCTAAGCATTCTTGCTCACCACTAACACGTCTAGCATCTCTTTTAGAATAACATTAATATTCATTAAATTTCTCTGCATGTGGTTTGGGGATCTTCATATCACATTTGAGGTCATTTTTGTGAGTGACCAACTCATCAGAGAACATGCATTTTGTGGAACTATACTTAGCTCATCTAGCATATGAAACAAGATTCACTCTACTTACACTGTTATTTTCCCATGATCCAGATTTAGATTTTAATAGAGAAGAATATGATTGCAATGGCAATTAAAGAAATCTGCTAATATTTAGGAAGTTTATTTATAATAAAGAAGAACCAAATGGGATTTTTTGTTCTATAAAAAAGTTTAATAGAAATAGGCCCTTTGATTACTTACTTGTGCTAGGTAACTTTTAGTTAGCTCTCATGTGTAAGTTTAGTTTGGCTAAGTATTTATATATATATATATATATATATAAGTATTTGTTTTTGAGGACAGTTTACTTTGGAATCTTATAACACTAAAAGCTTATGTTACTGGCAAAATCAGTTGGACTTTTTGTTTTTCTCTCAAAGGCTATATGACTGTGACCAATTTGTTTAAAGCAATTATAGCAATGACTAAATTATAATTCTCTTTTATTTCACAAAAGAAGAAAATTTTGGTGGACTTATTGGGAAAAAATTGAGAGGCATTATTTTTGAATTATGTTTCAAACTCTTCCAATTATTTTTATGTGAGTTAAGTCACTGGTTCATCAATTAGTCTCCTTTTCCAGTTGACCTCCCAAATTGGTTCTGTGTCTTTCCTGTTGAAAGGTTCTGAGTGGTATTTAATGCCTATTCCTAGGGCAAGCAGCAAGTTTTTTTGTGATCAATACATCAGATTTGTATGATGAATATGTCAGAAAGCCCAAGTTCAATTCTCAGCTCCACTGTTTTCCAACTGGATAACATTTTAGGCAAGGTATCTAAACACTGTACCTCTCTTTCATCATGTGGTTGTTTTAAAGACTGAAATAAGGCATATGCAGTACTTAGCATATTTCTGCTATAATATATATATACTAACATATAACACTCAGTGAATTTTAATTATGTCATTATTATATTAATTTTATAGTTTGAATAATCTGATGAGATTGCCAAGCCAATATTTCCTTTTTTATTATAACCAAACATCCTAGCAGAAATTAGGTCTCTTTCTTTTCATGAGCTTGCTGTTCATTTTCATGAAAAGTGGATTACAATTAATAAAATCTCCAAAACTCAGAAAACAGGTAAGAAATGAAAATAATGAGACCATGTACAAACTGGAAATTTGATTGGTAGGTGGCAGGTTAAACAAAACCAATCAACTCTTCAGCTATAGTTGAAAAGAATCAGAATGTGTCCAGCAGCAGTCACAGTGCTGGCTCATCTAGCTTTTAGACCAGAATCAATTTGTCTGTAATAAATTATTTATCATGAACAGATGTAGAATCTATGGTTATTTTAACTTGATATTTAATTTCTTGAATGTTGAGTTTTAAACATGTAAATTAATTATTTCCCTTTCCAAGCCATCTGACATGGAAGCAAAGTGTAAAAACAAAATGGTATCAAATGGAGACAAAAGGTGAGCTTGATTAATGACGTAAATAATTAGCTCTTGAGAATATGGCTTAAGTTTGGGGTAACAGTGGAATGTTTTAAAGTTTCATCCCAGAATTAGACAAATATGAACACCTAGGCACTGGAAGCACTGGGAAAGAGTTTTAGGAGTTAAGATTACTACTATAAAACTTGTAGCATGAATGAGAATAGAATAATGGTCACAGTAGGTAGAAAGCTTCCAAAGACAAAGGCCAGAACAGCTGAGATGCTGAGGTCCAGTAGATGCTCTGGCCAGCATCGACTGGAGTACATGCTCTGTGGAGGCAGGCAGATCCAAAAAGAAAGAACTGGGGGAGAGTAGAGTCAAGCCACGCTTTCCCGGTTTCTTATTGCCCCAATCACCAATCAGTTGAGAGGACTGACTGAAGTAGGAGTATTATTCTGATTGATGGTCCTCCACATTGGTAGAGAATAAATGCATTAGGTGATGATGCTGTAACAAAATATCACAGAGTGGGTGATTTAAGAACTGTATTATCTCACAGTTCTGGAGTTAGAAGTCCAAGATCAAAATGTAGCTTTGCCTTTTCCTAAGCACTCTCGTTCTTGTTCTTTTGGTCTTGCAGATGAGCCCCTTCTCATTGGACTTTCCTTTGTGTACTTACAGCATTGGTATCTCTTTGTGTGTCCAAATTCCCTCTGCTTATAAGACTATCAGTCAGATTGGATTAGGACCCACTTAATGATCTCATTTTAATTAATCATCTCTTTAAAGGCCCTATCTCCAAACACAGTCATACACTGAAATACTGGAGGTCAGGACCTTAACATAATTATTTAAGGGGAAGACAGATCAGTCCATAACAATTAAAGTGCCCCATAACAGCCTTGTAATAACTAGAGATTGCACATCATGATTAATACTTCTATAACTAACTTTTTCCTTTTCTTCTTAGACTTTTTTTTTTTCAAGAGCTAAGCTGCCTTCACAATGAGGCATGATGAGGGGCAAACCTGTAACCAGTAACTTATAGTATTAATGATATACAGAAACAAAATGAGGAATTGCTAAGTCCATCTTTAAAAGACCATTTACCACCTGGTTTCTTGATGAACATTTTAAATTCCAGCAAGTTCAAAACGTTCCAAGATGGCTAGTCATTTCAGAAGTGCCAATAAAAATGAAAGGATAGATACTTTATTTTTTGAAAAATGAAGGATTATATTTTACCAGATATATTTTGTTATATTTCTGTGTGACAAGGAGTTCTAAAATTGCATTAAAACAATTTCCTCCTGGAGAACAGTTTGTTTTAATAAAGCTAAACACAGAGAGTAAGAATAATGATAAAGCCTGTTAGCTTTGGAACAAATAACTATAAATGAAATGAAATTAAGTGAAACCATAAAGAAAAATCATTTGTTTTTTTCCACATCATCTTTCCACAGAGACATCAAGAGCTTTATAAATGCTCATTAGTTAGGTTATCTGGTGCACTGCACTGTGGAAATTGCCTTTGTAGTCAAATGTAAAATTTTCAGATATTGCAACCTGACCAGGGAATCCAGAAAAAAATAAAAGTTTCTTAAAAAATTTCCATATTCATGCCTTGGTTCCTATGTTCTGCTCATTCTTTGTGTATGCCATGTAAATGGGAAAGACTTATGACCAGGCCTTACCCCAAATTTCTGGATTTCATTTTAATCCACAGGCAGATATTAGAAAAAGATGGGATCCGGAAAAAAAAAAAAACAGCAACAACTCAGTCCCTATTTTTCCATTGTGTTTAAATTAATAATTTTAATATCAAGAATTAAGACTGAGTACTATACTAGACATAATTCAAGTTACTTTTGAACACAGTGACCATGGCAGTCTGCTAAGGGTTATGGAAATACCAACATATGGAATGACACTTAGTGTCTAGTCTCAGGGTATTCACAGTCTAATTGGGAAATTAGACATTAACAACCGTAGTATCATCATAGGTTATATACAGTTTTATATATAATAACTGTAGTACTTGCTCATGAAGTCTAGGTTATTTAATAGAAACATAGGAAGCAAAGACTCACTTTGTTTAGATAATCAAGGGAAGGTTCTCAGAGGAGAAGAAAATTCACCTGGGTCTTGAAGGATGTGAAGAATTTTGTAGGAAAGTGTTTCCCAAAGGTTAAGGCAGAACATAAGAGAACAGAGAAAAATTCATATAAGGCACAATCATGGAACACTTGGTGTGAAAAATCAGATAATAGAGGATTTTGACTAAGACTTTGAGAAATGGGAGAAAATAAAATACTTGTTCTCCAGGAAGACAGTTCTAGAAGCATGTGAGGGTGGCATGCACATAGGAGAGCTTAACAGGGAGACAACTTTTCCCTATGAGAGTTTACAAGCCAGGTTTTCAAAGGCAACATGAACATGATGTTCTTTCTTAGTTAACTTCTTGTTCCAAATATCCAAGAGCTTTGAAGATGTGGTTGCTTTAACACAATGTTTTCACATAGTCTCTCATAGTCTATCTCCTCCTTGAGGAGCATAACATAATCATAAACAGATAAATTCTAATTTGTCTCAACACAAAATCTAAATTCTTTCCAGACCACTCCTTTATTGAACGCTTTACATGTTTTTACATTGTTTATGGTTCTCATTTTTCCCCAGACTCTAAACAAAATCCTATTCAAAAATCAGGTAGTCAATGATAAGTGTGGCTTGTGTGTCCACTTTACAAAATCTCTCTCTCTCTCACCTCTGCTACTATTGACATCTCTTACTTGATTGTGCCATTCATTACATCTTCAGCCCATATGCCATTAAAATTGCAGCCAAAGTTTGGCTGGAAGCCGTTCTCAGATGTTTTAGAAAACTCAGCTTTTAGAGATTTAGGGAAGCAGATTGGTTAGCATCACAAAATGTTTACCCCCACTTCTTGGCTGGTGAAACTGGGCAGAGATTGCAACTTCACCCTAAGGCTTTTATTCTTTTAAACAAATTCATGATGTCTGTTGATTAATGTGTGTGAAACAAATTACACTAAAGTCTGGGAGTTTTTACTTGTGTTGGCAAATTGTTCTTGGTTTTGATTGGTCTTCACTCAAAAATAACTGTAAAATGTGTGAATCACTTAGTGTATAGTCTCTAGAACAACCAAATGTCTGGTTGACACCACTACTTGGATTTATCACTGACATCTGAAATCTAGCATGTCCAAATGCAGGCTGCCTCCCATAGCTCTCTTCCCCATTTCATTAAATAGAACCACTGTTCATCCAGCTGACCAGGGTTTACACTTCAGAGATGTCCTATGCTCCTTTCTTTTTCTCATCCTTTAAATACAATCTTCACCAAGTCCTAGTTGCAGTCTCAAAATATATCCCAGATATAAGTTCTTCCTACCAACTTCATCACTGTTTACCAAGTAAAATGGCCTGAGTTGCTGCATAATCCTTTCAACTAATGTCCCTGCTTTTGCCCTTGGGATAGACTTCCATTCTTACTGTACCAGCAAAGGAATCCATCTTCTACACATGTAAATCCTATCCTATAACTCCTTAGCACAAAATTCTCCAATACTTTCCTACTATGGTCAAAAAATATCCTTTTCACAGCCCACAACTAAAGTCCATCACCCTTTACCCTCCGCCTGGGCAAAATGATTAGAAGACTTAGCTGCACCTTCCTTTGGTGCAGGTGGAAGATTCAAATCACACAATATCCTGACAACACGAAAACTATTGGCCCAAGCCTCCTCCAACCACAGTGAAAACACTAAGTCAATTTCCTTTCTTACACTGTCAAGGCATTTTGAATCAGCTCAGGAAGCCTACTCTGTCAAAAAGCTATATGAGGAACAAATCTTCTCATACTCTCTTGGTGTATGTATGTGGTCACTGGTCTTGACAACTCAAACAAATTTTGAGTGGGGTGGAGTTTCATCCTTGCAGTGCTACTATCTATCAATCTATCTATCATCTATCAATCATCTATTTATCTTCTCTCCTCATCATCCCTGGTGGCTCAGAGGTTAAAGTGTCTGCCTGGAATGCAGAAGACCAGCGTTTGATCCCTGGGTCAGGAAGATCCACTGGAGAAGAAAATGGCAACCCACTCCAGTACTCTTGCCTGGAGAATCCCATGGAGGGAGGAGCCTGGTAGGCTACAGTCCATGGGGTCACAAAGAGTCGGACACGACTGAGCGACTTCATTTCACCTCACCTCATCATCTGGAGTTTTTATACGTTCCTCATTTACTTTTGGTGGTGTGTATGCCTTTTGTTCCAACTTCTCCATATTTAAAATTTCTATAAAAAGACCCCCATCATTTCTACATATAGACTTAGAGTTTAGGCCTTTATTCCTTCTCCTAAGAACTTTCTTTATATCATTTATTACCAATTATTATCTCTGACAATGACTCTCTCCTGAACCAAATTCTGATAGGCTCCTCTGAGCCTGACTCAGCCCCATCTTTAACATGTTTTCAAGAGCTTGGTTTAGTAAAAATCCTGTATAATCAGTTTAGCAAGGATTCCCCTTCCCCTGGTGTTTATACTTAGTAGTTTTCTATCCACAGACCCCTACTCTGATCTTTGGCTATAAATTTCTATTTTTCCTTTCAGTCTTTAGAATTGAGCTCAATCCCCCAATATTGCAAAAATCCATTGCAGTACTTCCTACATCTACCAAGATAGTTTTGAATAACCTCTGTCTTTCCATTCTAACTAGTGTCAGAATAAATATTTATTTAGCAACCACCCTTGGATATTTTGAGAAGAGACAGAGACTTCTCTTCCATTGATCAATTTGCTTGTCATTAAGAACAGTTCATTTGCCCTATTGGGAATTTGACCTTCTTCTATTTGTCTCTGTCAAATTTTCTAGCTTTTGAGAAATCAATTTTAAGTACTGTCATATTATGGTCAGAAAACACAACGTCTGTCACTTTATTACAATCTCTATTTATACAAACTCTATCAATTTTCTGGGTGATTGCTTCACACTTTTGATAATATGACCACCTGTATGAGCACAGATACTCAAATTCAGAGTCTCTAATAGTATTCACCTATAAATAATACTTTAATATGTAGTTTCTCTGATTGTTTTTGTTTATTTCCAAACCTGGACACCAAGACTAAATAAATTTACTCCACATTCCATACTTTAAGTTGTACACAGAGCAAGTGCTATATTTTCTGGGAAACTTTCCTCATTTGCATTTGTAAGGAGCATATAATCCCAAGTCTTATCCTCATCCCTTCATAATATTAGCTGTAGTTTCTGTTTAGACATTTTTTATCTTTCTACAATAAACACAAAAATATCACTCTCCTCTTGGTTTGGTGATCAGGGCTTTCTCATCAGTCATGGCACATATACTATCACATGCTTTCTCTTTCTCCATGGTAAATGTCTTTTATGCTCTGAATAATGCTTCAGAATTCATTCAGAACTGTTTGCCAGGTGGCCATTTCAAATTATTTAAATGATCTCAAGAGATAACATCTATTTACCATTCAGTATCATTGTCAAGAACACTTAACGTCATCTCATCAAAACATTTCTCTTTTTTCTTCTATCTTTTGTAGTTAATGACTGAGATCTGAGACAGGTATGCTGGGCTACCCAGTCCAGGCTTTATGATTGAGCCTGGATCAGAATCCAGGAACCAGTCTTCTGCTTGGTTAGTTGAAGTACCACTTTATTGATGCTCTCAGAACTGAGAAAGCTAAAAATTCCACTGACCAAACTCACAAGAAATTGAAACATAAAATAAAATGTTCCTCTATTAATAAATAAAGCATGATGAAACTAACCAAAGACTAGAATGTTTATACGGTTTGATTAGCACGTTCTATTTCTAGAATGAAAACAGCTGTATGGGAAACTATAGTGTTTTCATGTGAACCTGATATGACAACAAAGCTATAATTAAGGCTGGTATAAGAGACCTACCATATTGTGATGAACCACCTCCATGCTCAGGAGCAATTCTGACAAGCAGAGATTCACACCTTCCCTTGAATGGTTTTCTTCTATCCTAGTCTTTAAGCAGACCACTTCCCCTCCTTTCACATATTCCTTCATGGGACAATAGCTTCAAAATAATAACAATCTTATATTATGTGCCTATAATGCTCCTAATGTTTTAAGAAAATAATAATAATGATAATAAACATATTAATTCCAAATTCCAGATGCTGTTCTAAACAGCTTGTTTATCCTCATAGCAACGTTATGAAGCAGAGGCTTCTTACAATCTTTATTTTAAAAACTATATTGGAGAATACATGTTCTTTACAAAAAAGTGTATAAAATGTAAATATTGGTAAAAATAAGGGCTTAAACCTCAACATTCAGAAAATGAAGATCATGGCATCTGGTCCCATCACTTCATGGAAAATAGATGGGGAAACAGTGGAAACAGTGTCAGACTTTATTTTTTGGGGTTCCAGAATCACTGCAGATGGTGACTGCAGCCATGAAATTAAAAGATGCTTACTCCTTGAAAGGAAAGTTATGACCAACCTAGATAGCATGTTAAAAAGCAGAGACATTACTTTGCCAACAAAAGTCTGTCTAGTCAAGGCTACAGTTTTTCCAGTGGTCATATATGGATGTGAGAGTTGGACTGTGAAGAAAGCTGAGCACCAAAGAATTGACGCTTTTGAACTGTGGTATTGGAGAAGACTCTTGAGAGTCCCTTGGACTGCAAGGAGATCCAACCAGTCCATTCTGAAAGAGATCAACCCTGGGATTTCTTTGGAAGGAATGATGCTAAAGCTGAAACTCCAGTATTTTGGCCACCTCATGCGAACAGTTTACTCACTGGAAAAGACTCTGATGCTGGGAGGGATTAGGGGCAGGAGGAGAAGGGGACGACAGAGGATGAGATGGCTGGATGGCATCACTGACTCGATGGACGTTAGTCTGAGTGAATTCGGGGTGTTGGTAATGGACAGGGAGGCCTGGTGTGCTGCGATTCATGGGGTTGCAAAGAGTTGGACACAACTGAGTGACTGAACTGAACTGAACAATCCACTACCCAGCTTAAGAAACATAACATGCATCTCCCTCCTTTCCTACATTATCTCAATGGACCAGTATCTTGATTGTGTTGTTAGTACCTCCCTTTCTTCTCTCTGAGCTTATTCGATTGACTTTTTATCTTATTGATTTGGAAGGCTTTTTTTCTTCACTGTATTCTGAATATCAGTATTTTATGTTTCCTATAAATTGCTAATATCTTCTCCCAGTTTTTGGTTTTTCTTTTCATCATCTTTACTGTATATTTTGCAATTAATTTTAATGTAATCCAATTTATCACCCTTTATAATTTAAAATTATTTTTTCTTGTTGAAAAAAAAAAACCCCTCTTTTAATCCTGAGGTTGTAATAATATTATTCAGTATTGCCTTCAGACAATTTGGTGGTTTGGTTTTCACCATTTAGAAATGATTTTTATGAATATTGTATCAGGGAGGTAATTATTTACATATTCTAGATAAACAGAGGCAAGGACATTGTCTTACTCAAGATTTACAGATGTTAATTTGTAGAGCATAGATTTAAATTCAAGCAGTCTGCTTTTGAAGTCCATACATCTATATCTGCCTCTGAGGGTATTATTAGAGAAATTATATAGACATGGGAACTGAGGCCCAGCAAGGTTAGGTGACTTGCTCAAGGTCACAGAATCAGTAAGAGCTACAGACAGTATGCAAACTTCAACACTCCTTAGACCAGAGTTTGTATACTTCCCCTTTATAAGTCCTGTCTTCTAAGGACCACATGCTGGTCTGTGGATTCTATTCCCACAAATGAATGCTTTGCTCTCTGTTTTATTTTGGTAATCATTTTCTTCTCTTCTGAAAAGAGCTGGCTTTACTTGTACTCTTTGCACTTCACTTGTTTAACCCACAAATTAAAAAAATTTATCTCCTGGTTTTGTATTAATCTTATCTCAGCTTTTTCTGATTCATCACATCACTTTATTTCTTAATCTGAATTGATATGTAATTTTCACCTCTTAGAGCCCCATCTGCTGACCTTCTAATATTCTGCATTCAGATTCTATTTATAGAAGATAATCTAACTTTGAGCTTCAGGTTACCACTTTTTCAGTGATTGCAATTAACACTTCAAGGGTTTCTTTGATCTTGCTCCTTCCCTTATCCTTGGGCTCATCTTTTTACTATTTCTTCTACTTAATTTTATTTCATTCTTTCCTTCATTCATTCAACCAGCACATACTCAATTCTACATTCCAAGTCTAAGGCACTGTTCTAGATGCTGAAAAAAAAATGCTCTCACCCTCATAAAGCTTGCATTCTAGTGGAAAGGCAAATAATAAACAAATAAGTAGATGCATAACATGTCAGATGATGTAAAGTGCTATGGGAAAGGAAAGGAAACAGGTCAGCTTGAGTGGTTTTCTTAATTAATTGATTTATTGGATTGCTATGCAAAAGAACTAACAATTGACAAATATACTAAGTCCTAGATTTGGCTCACTGTTTTATTTAGAATTTTATTATTTTTCAGATATTTTTATTAAATTTCACTTACACTCAGCTATTTCTCTCGAGTCAATGACAATAGCTGACTTTTCCTTGTCATGCCTTGCAGGGAAAGAGTTAAAGGTAAACTTTTTGGTAAAAGTCGACTACTGTTTCTGACTCTTAATAAATGCTCCCTTTTGTGGTTACTGGGAGTTCAAAGGATGCAAACTTGTTACTTCTGGGTTTTTAGGGGGTCCTTGATTCAGCCTAAATTATCTCAAAGTTCAGCCTTTATGCATACAAGTGACTCTTTCTATTTTACTGATATATATTCCTCTGCTCAAAACGCCATTTGTTCTATTGTCATATACTGAAATTCTGCTCATCTTTCAAAATCCAATCAAATATCATCACCCCATTTCTTGCAATGAATACTTCTCTGACTATCTGAAGCACAATCCAAGTGCATACCCAAGCATGCTTCATCTCTCTTAGCTCTTTATACCTACTCTTGCAGTATGTTAGTATCAAACACATGGAGTCCCTTAGCATATGCAATTGCAATTTCCTTAGGGTATAAAAAGACTGACTTTAGGGAACCTGAGTTACAATGATACTTTTTATTTAAGACTGTAAGTTCTCCAACAACCACAATCTAATAGCCTTATTTTATAAACTTTTAGATGTATTTATTGGACCAAGTTGAATGGCATGATTAGTTGGACTGAATAGTTTTTCTTTCTTCATGAAATCATTTAAGATCTTCTCTATGCCTTGAACTGTGTCATGAAGTAATGATAACATGAATATAACAGAGATCCTGTCTCATAGACTGGTGAGGGAGACAGATGAGATGACAACATTCAGTATAGTGGAAATGCAGAAGCAGAGAGCCAGCACAATTTCTTAGTTACCAACCTTGCCACTTGCATTCTGTGCAGCTTTGGATGTCTCTTAATCCATTGGTATATAAAGTTTTTCATTTACAAAATGAGAAGAGTAAATTCCCATCTTTCAAGGAGATTTTTAGGTATCGAGATAAAGTCCAACATAATTATCAATAAATGGGAGTCATTATTATCATTGTAGCATGATCTTGTAAAAATGTGAAGGTGTTACTCAGTCCTGTCCAACTCTTTGTGACTCCATGGACTGTAGCCTGTCAGGCTCCTCTGTCCATGGAATTCTCCAGGCAAGAATACTGGAGCAGGTAGCCATTCCCTTCTCTTCTTGACCTAGGGATCAAACCTAGTCTCCTGCATTGCAGGTAGATGCTTTGCCATCTGAGCCATCAGGGCATATCAGCTAATTTGAAAGTAGACAAGACTGTTAAACCAGTTCAGGCTGGAGGATAAATCCAGATGATAAAATCAATACCATGATATGTTCACTCAAACCAGACTTGTTCTTGGGGGCACAACACTGCTTGTAGAGATGATCACTGTCAAGATGACCTCAAAATTCATGTTTAAGAGAATGGGAAAGTAGGTAACAGTTATTGAATCATCATTGTTTGTTAGATTCTTATTAAGTGTTTCATGTACATTATTCATTTGATCTTCACAATAGCCATTCAAGGAAGTGGGCAAAGTTAAATGTTTGCATTTCTAACATTATAGTCTAAAAACAACCAATTATACTTTAACAAATGTGTATGTATGTGTATAATGTATAAAAAAACTATAGCCATTTTACTACAGAGCATGTTATTAAATAGTGATTTTTCAACATCAGCCCTCTAACTATAATTCAGGTGTGTTTATAGAATAATGCAATCCCTTTGCCATGTCAAATGATGCATAATGTACTGTTTAACATAACAACTAAAACCTAATGTGTCCTTTGAAAATTTCCCATCTGACTTTTCACGATGTAGTAGACATAGGACTACTGTCCTATAGAAGAGTCATCTTTACCTTCTCACATAAGTAGACAGTTACTGTGCCTCCTAGGTAGTAGAATAGTAGAATAGTAGAATATGATTTCTAGATGGAATTATCTATATGTTGAGATCATCACCATTTTACATCATCACCGTTTTACATAGTTTATGTTTAATACAAAAAGCGTAATTAAACATTGTTATGAATTTTGTCTGTGCCTCCTGTGGCAAACCAGAGGTTGTTTTCATTGCTTCTTTTTCTTTGAATTATTAGAACATTGTTCACTGTACCTTGTATTTCATATATCCTGAAAGATAGTCAAGCCCTTGATATTGTAGTCCTTTAACAAAGAAAATATTTAAAACTGCTTTTATGAAAGAATATTGCTGTATATTCAAGACTGAACATTAGTGTTCTTCTGCTCTGCCTCAATGATTTTTTAAAATGTAGATTCATATCTATGTATGATATATATATTTAATGTTGTTTATTGATGTTTTTGAACTTTGGTGCCGGAAAAGACTCTTGAGTCCCTTGGACAGCAAAGAGATCAAGCCAGTCAATTCTAAAGGAAATCAACCCTGGATATTCTTGGAAAGACTGATGATAAAGCTAAAGCTACAATACTTTGGCCACCTGATGTGAAGACTGACTCATTGGAAAAGATCCCGATGCTGGGAAAGATTTAATGCAAAAGGAAAAGAGGGCAACAGAGGGTGAGATGATTGGATGCCTTCCCGATTCAATGGACATGAGTTTGAGCAAACCCTGGGAGATAGTGAAAGACAAGGGAAACCTGGCATGCTGCAGTTCATGGAATTGTAAAGAGTCAGACATGACTTAACAACTGAACAACAATATTCTTTATGTAAATAAATACTTTAAGTGTATATGTGTGAGTGTTCCATCAACGATATTCTTCCCAATAAAACAAACAAGATACTAAAAATGAGGATACTTTAAAAAAAAAAAATGAGCACAGTGATAAATGCTTCCTTGATGATTCAGTGGTAAAGAATCCACCTGCAATGCAGGAGACACAGGAGACATGGGTTCAGTCCCTGGGGCAGGAAGACACTCTGGAGGAAGAAATGACAACCTACTCCAGGATTCTTGCCTAGAGGATCCCGTGGACAGAGGAGCCTGGTGGACTACAGTCCATTGTTGTGAGGAGTTGGACATGATTGAGCAACTGAGCACACACAGGCGTGCATACACACACACACACAGTGACAAATATGCCCAGGTCTTCAAATCTAAGGATCATTCAGCTGGCATTTTTAATATCAAAGATAAAAATGACAAGTAAAATAAATATCTTTTTTCTACGATAAAAGGTAGATGACTGTTTCAAGTCGATATCTGTCATAACTGAAGTGGCCTTGTGGTATTGCATCCTTATGCCTTGGCAACAAGGACAGTGAGAAGAATTTAAAGACAGTGCCAGGCTCTGGGAGACTGGCTCTGTCAGCATATAAGCTCTAGCATGGTTTGGGCAGACCTCATCAGGCTGTGCTCAGAAGAGGAGGAGGAAGAGAAATGTCCAAACTGGCCTGCAAGGCAAAGCATGGCCTCTGAAGAGTGTGGGTGGTGGGCACCTAATATCAATCCTGCTGTCAGGAGGCTGCAATGATTCTCACCATCTTGGACAGGAAATCAAGGCACCACGAAAGACAGGAAAACAATCAGCTTGTAGGGGCTGGACAGTTTTAGAGCAGTTTAGGTTATTAAGCAAATGAAGAAGGCTAAGGAACCTACCTTGTCTTCTGGAGATAAAAGTATTAACACAGTATAGACATTGTGGAGCAGAGAATACTGTGACTCAAGCTTTTTGGACTCAACCAGGAGCTTTTCCATGCACACTGACACTGGGCCCACTGACTTCGTAATGCAGTTCAAAGCCCCTCACATGACAGCAAGAAAGCTTCTTCTATAGCCTCTGACTTTGCCACTGTTGACTCAGAGAGACAGAGAGGTAGGCAGAGAGCTTGAAAAGGTAAAGTTGAAATTAGATTGACCTGTAATTGTAGTCTTTTACTGACCTATCAGATAGGTCTGCCTTGAGAGGCAGAAGGAATAACTGCTATTCTTCATTAAGACTAAAGGTATGCCCTTTGCAGCTAATATTTCAAAATTCTTCATTAGAGATTTCCCAATTTAAAAAACAAAAATCTTCCTATCCGTATGTCCAACTTAGCATTTTGGGGGACCATAGCTACCTGAAGGAAGAATAACAGAGTGAATGTCAAAAACATAATGCCTTAGATTAAAGGACAAAGGCAAAGACAACCTTCATTTCTGTGATGTTTTTCACATAACTGAATGTCCCCAAATACTTCACAAAGCATTTAATTACATGCTAGCAGCAGAGGAAATGCTGGCATTGCTGCGTGCCAGCTTCAGCCCACGTAAAGCAAGGAATGTCAAGTTAACTCACTAAGTGTAAGGAATTTGCAGAAAGCTCACTCCCAGCCTTTTCTCTTGAAAGCAAAGCACAGCTTCTTATTTCTTATCACTTACACATTTCATGCGGGATCAAGTAGCCTATATATACTGCTTCCTAGCAAGCAGTCAAGGGATGGTAGTCAAGACAAAGCGGTAAGAGTGGGTGCTATCTGCAACCTAAGATTCCACAGAAAAAGACCCGAATATCTAGGAGTATGTAAGAATGGTGGGGAGGAAAGCATTTGAGAACTTCAGCTGGAGAGAGACAGAGTTGGCAAGGCCAGGTATATATATAAAATAGGCTGGAGACATTTTAGATTTTGCTTTAAAGGTTGGCCTACATTTCAACACACCCACTCTCTTTAGATCCATAGGTAACAAAGAGTTCCCACGAACTCTTTGCAGGAGCCCTTAGTGCAAGGATGGCATGATTGACCAGACCCTGAAATAGTTTCGCTATGGACCTGGGTGACCCATGGCCTTGAAGCCTGAAACTCTAACACCCTTATATAGAAGAACATCTTATATTTTAGTAGAATGCGTGCTTAGTCACTCAGTCATGTCTGACTCTTTGCAACTCCATGGACTGTAGCCCACTAGGCTCCTCTGTTCATGGGATTCTCTAGGCAAGAATACCGGAGTGAGTTGCCATTCCCTTCTTCAGAGAATCTTTCCAATCCAGGGATCAAACCTGTTCCTCCTGTACTACAGGTGAATTCTTTACTGTTTAAGCCACCAGGGAAGCCCTTAGTAGAATGTGATCATGAATAAATATATAGATAGCAAAGAGTCTAGACTAAGCAAGAACCTTATGAGGAAGAAACTGATATCCCACTGAAATGAGTTCAGGGTTTACTTTGTAGACAAAAGGCATCTATTAAAATATTTTAAGCAAATGACAAGATAATTATGTATTCAGTTTCTTAGAAAATATGTACTAAATATCTGCTTGTGTGCCAGACACTGGGGATAAGTGAAAAAGCCTTCATGGTAGCAGTCTTCCCTGGTGGCTCAGACCTTAAAGAGTCAGCCTGCAGTGAGGGAGACTATGGTTCAATCCCTGGGTCAGTACAATTTAGTAGAGAAAATTTTTGTGTAAACAAATATGTATAGTTAGATATCAGTAGTGCTATAGTAGCATTATATTTTATGTTTATTTAAGGATGACAATAGTTAGAACTGGACATGGAACAATAGACTGGTTCCAAATAGGAAAAGGACTATGTCAAGGCTATATATATTGTCACCCTGCTTATTTAACTTATATGCAGAGTACATCATGAGAAACTCTGGGCTGGAAGAAGCACAAGCTGGAATCAAGATTTCCAGGAAAATATCAATAACCTCAGATATGCAGATGACACCACTCTTATGGCAGAAAGTGAAGAGGAACTAAAAACCTCTTGATGAAAGTGAAAGAGGAGAGTAAAAAGCTGGCTTAAAGCTCAACATTCAGAAAATGAAGATTATGGCATCTGGTCCCATCACTTCATGGGAAATAGATGGGTAAACAGTGGAAACAGTGGCATACTTTGATTTTTGGGGCTCCAAAATCACTATGATGGTGATTGCAGCCATGAAATTAAAAGATGCTTACTCCTTGGAAGAAAAGTTATGATCAACCTAGATAGCATACATGTGTACACCTGTGGCGGATTCATGCTGATGTATGGCAAAACCAACACAATATTGTAAAGTTAAAAAAAAGAATGGAATGTCTTAAAAAAAAAGCAGAGACATTACTTTGCCAACTAAGATCCGTCTAGTTAAGGCTGTGGTTTTTCCTGTGGTCGTGTATGGATGTGAGAGTTCGACTGTGAAGAAGGCTGAGCACCAAAGAATTGATGCTTTTGAACTGTGATGTTGGAGAAGACTCTTGAGAGTCCATTGGACTGCAAGGAGATCCATCTAGTCCATTTTAAAGGAGATCAGTCCTGGGTGTTCTTTTGAAGGAACGATGGTTAAGCTGAAACTTCAATACTTTGGCCACCTGATTTGAAGAGTTGACTTATTGGAAAAGACTCTGATGCTGGGAGGGATTGGGGGCAGGAGAAGAAGGGGATGACAGAGGATGAGATGGATGAATGGCATCACCAACTGGATGGATGTGAGTTTGAGTGAACTCTGGGTTTTGGTGATGGACAGGGAGGCCTGGCGTGCTGAAATTCATGCGGTTGCAAAGAGTTGAACATGACTGAGCGACTGAATTGAACTGGACTGAAGTGAAAAAAGTCAGTCTGAAAAGACGGCATATTGTGTTACCCAAATACATGACATTATTAGGAAAGGGGGATGAAAAGGAAAACAGATGACAGAGGATTTTCAGGGCAATGAAACTGCTCTGTACAATACTATAATGGTAGATGAATGTCATTTTGATGTTGGGTTCAGTTCAGTTCAGTCACTCAGTCATGTCCGACTCTTTGCGATCCAATAGACTGCAGCACACCAAGCTTCCCTGTCCTTTACTATCTCATGGAGCATGTTCAAACGTACGTCCATTGAGTCAGTGATGCCATCCAACCATCTCATCCTCTATAATCCCCTTCTCCTCCTGCCCTTAGTCTTTCCCAGCATCAAGGTCTTTTCTAATGTGTCAGTTCTTCACATCAGGTGGTCAAAGTATTGGAGATTCAGCTTTAGTATCAATCCTTCCAATGAATATTCAGGACTGATTTCCTTTAAGATGGACTGGTTGGATCTCTTGGCTGTACAAGGGATTCTCAAGAGTCTTCTCCAACACCACAGTTCAAAAATATCAATTCTTTGGTGTTCAGCTTTCTTTGTGGTCAAATGGCTTCCCTTGTAGCTTAGTCTGTAAACAATCTGCCTGCAATGCAGGAGACCAGGGTTCGATCCCTGGGTCAGGAAGATTCCCTGGAGAAAGAAATGGCAACCCATGCCAGTATTCTTGCCAGGAGAATCCCATGGACAGAGGAGCCTGGAGGGCTACAGTCCATGGGGGTCACAAGAGTTGGACATGACTTAGTGACTAAAACCAATAAAACCATCTCACCTCCATACATGACTACTGGAAAAACCATAGCTTTGACTCTATGGACCTTTGTTGGCAAAGTGATGCCTCTGCTTTTTAATGTGCTGTCTAGGTTTGTCATAGCTTTCCTTCCAAGGAGCAAGTGTCTTGTAATTTCATGGTTGCAGTCACCATCTGCAGTGATTTTGGGGCCCAAGAAAATAAAGTCTGTCACTGTTTCTATTGTTTCTCCATCTATTTGCCATGAAGTGATGGGACCATATGTTGGGAAGGGATTGAATATTGTGTCTGTGATTTAAATCTTGAGTATTATGAATATTTTTGAATCCTAAGTACTGTGTAATTTAAGTATTATGCCTATAATTTGTATTCGATTCTGATTCACAGTCTAGTGCTTACTGTACTGAACCAAAATTGCCACTTTTTAGACAGAAAGGAAAATAAGGATAACAAGCCACAGTCATGTACCTAGGACTGAATTCATCTAACCACGTGTACTCTGGGTCTGTACTTACAAAATGGTAATATCTTTCTCATGAGGCCATTTTATGCTTAAAATGAAATGAGATGATGAAATGTGCCAAAACGTAGAAGACATACAACATGTTAAAGGAATCTGCTTTGATCATATGTTGCCCTAACTTATGGCAATTCTCCACATTTTTCATTCTTACCAGTTGCTACTACTAATGTAGTAGAGGACTACTACAGAATCTAGTCATTGCAGTATTGCTAGATACAATGCGGAATGTCTCTTTAAAAAACTCTTCGCTCTTGTACTCCTTAAGAAAATCTGAACATTAACAAGTTACATAAACATGCCTTAGACTAAATTTTGTAACAGATGGTCATCTTCTAGCAGGCAGACATGCTGATGGCCACACATGTAATATATGTGAAAGGTAAAAGGAAGTCTCAGGTCTCTATCATTCTATGTTCTCTAACAGTACCTGAGTGAAAGATTAACTTCAGAGAGTAACAAAAGATCCAGTGGCAGGATTCTAAGCTTATTGTTGTAGTCCTGTGGGAAAAAATTCACTGGAAAAATTGGTCTAACAAAGAGCCAGTTATGAATTTTAACCCTTGGCTACTCTTCTGCCTGATATAACTACTGAGTTCAATAGGCATCACATATGTAATTAGGTTTAATTTACTTAACATTTAAATTCAAGAAAATCACAGACTACAAAATAAAAGGGAATTTCCATGAAGCAGATGAAAATAGCTCTTTGGAATTAGAACATGTGGGTTTTGATCTCAGTCCTGCCAAAAAATGGGCAGAATAACTTTGGGTAAACCACATTGCTTCTTTGAGCTTCCATGAATTTTATAGCACATTGCAGTGAGTTATAGAATTTAATATAATATCTTGTATAAGGGAGCTTTATAGTCTCTAAATTTCTAAGTAGTTAAAGATGCTGTCTTTGTTGTTGTAATAGTCAACATCATCATTATCACCTCAAACTGAAATTTAGTTTCAAGTTTAGATTATTAGTCAAAATTGGAATGTAACTCAGCATCAGTAGGGATAGTCTTGAACAACACAGTCCACTAGAAATATTATGCAAGACACATATACAATTCTAAATTTTTTGGTGGCTGTAATTGGAAATGTAAAAAATTACATTAAACCTTAAAATCTAGTATGTATTTTACACTTTATCCCATCTCAATTAAATACTAAATATTTCATCAAAAATACTTGATCTGTATTTAGACTTCTTAAAATGTAGAGAAAAGGTAAAATCGCATATCCAGCTGGCCCCAAACATAAAGTTTACCCATAACTGAATTTAGTATCAGTCTCATAACTACTGAAAACTTATTTTTCAGGGTAGGAGGGAAATCTTAACCTATTTCAAAATGAGAAATTGATTTCAACACTCAGAATGTGCCTGAGCAGGGTCAAAGTCCTTACGGCTCTGGCAGAGAATTCCCTTAGGAAAAGCCACATCCTATAAGAAGCTTCCCACATAATGAGCTTTCTCAGTTCCATTGATCACAGAAGCTTATTTTTTTCAAGAACTTGAAGCTATCTTGCTCCATGTTCCTGCTATCAAGCACATCTATTTGCTATCTCTGGGCACATCTGCTCCACTGCTCCAGCTGTCTCAAGTGTCTGATCAAGAGGCAGGTGTGAGTATCAGGATTTTCTTTCTATGGCAGGGAAGGTTTATTCCTGGAGTGGCCATGTACCTCTCCATCTGACAGCCTGGCTTTGTTGGTTTTGATTCTGTGACCCTCCACATATATCTAAATCATCATTTCCTTGTTCTGAAATAGCAAAGAGCAAAAAAAAAAAAAAAGTAGAACATTTTTCTCATTTCTTCTCTATTTTATATTCATTGGGCTTATCCACATTGCTGTGCTGAAGGTTACACTTAAAATATTGTATAATACAAAGTTTCCTGCCCATTGAGAATGTGTCAAGAATGTTACTTAGGGAAAATTAATTTCTTCTGGGAAAAATTAGATATAGAACTTAAGAAATGAAGTTAAATTAAATGGGATGGTTTAATTTATATGAAAGTTCAGTTGTGTGATAAAAAATAAATATTTTGTTCTGAATTTCATCATCATGGTTTGTATCAATTTTTCTTTGTGTTATATAAGAGGGAAAAAAGGACAGACCCAAAAAGGAAAAAAAAGGATAGGAAAAGAAGAAAATAAAAGAATAAAAACGTAGCACTTCAGGATCTTAGTTACTTCCATCATGTTTTACTCTAGCACTGCATGTTACTTTTTACAGTCAACCTGCCCCTGTTCCATGAGCCTTCATAATATCAAATCAAACATCTAGTACCCCTTATAAGGACCTCATCCTAAGCCTCTTTTCCTGACTCAGGCTGTACATCATACTAAACTTTCTCCAAATGATCATTTTTGGATGAGGTGTTTTAGCAAAACATTTATAGCTTCAACTCATGGTTTATTCTCAAATTATGAATAAAATAGCCTTCAGACTATAATGCCTCTGCTTTTCTTTATTTACCCTTCCTTTTACAGCTCTGGACCTGCTCATCTGCTGGGACTGCTCAGTGTAATTATATTAAGAGACCCTCCTCTGGGTCAGGAGATATTCCATTTGTGTGTCCCCAGATGGAGGGAGAGAACACTCTGTGGGAGGTCTTGTGTTGCCAGTGCTTGACAAATAAGTGAAGGGTGAATGGATGGAAGGATAGACTGATGCTTGAGTGATAGGATACGCAGAACAGATTAGAAGAATGAAGCAAAACACAAAGTGAGTATACGTGCAAAAAGCTCTTTGTTACCCAGTATTCTATTACTTGGCACTTCACCGCTTCTGCAACACAGTGATAACCGAAACAGCCAAAAGTCACCCTGAGGCTCTGAAAAAGCTAGAGTGCTTCTGAATTCTCAAAAGAAAAGTGCATTCAAAATAATTCCATGCTCAGGATATTGGGTTCAACTCAAAAATGAACTGGTAATCCAAGTAAATATGAGGTATATAACATAGATATGATTTTAAACATCATAGAAATTAGAGATGAAAAGGTAATTTGAAAATCATTTAGCCCATCAGTCTTATTTAATGAATTATCTATATTTCCTGTGTCTACTTGCTCTTTAATTATTCACAAGAAAGAAAGAGAAGTCACTCAGTCGTGTCCAACTCTTTGCGACCCTATGGACAATTGTCTACCAGGCTCCTCTGTCCATGGGATTTTCCAGGCGAGAGTACTGGAGTGGGGGTGCCATTTCTATCAGCTTTGTCCCCATTTGTCATGGGTATCAATACCCTGAACAGTACTTAATTCTAGGGTAGAGTCACAGTCCTCGTTGTAGTCAACCTATTAACAGCTTTTGAAACAACTGCTCACTCTTTCCTTGAAACTGCTTCTTCACTTGGTTGTTGCACCTATTCCATGGGCCCCTGCTTCTCAGTCCCCTTTGATGGTTTTTCTCTGGCTTGTAAACCTTGCTTAGGACCCTTATCTTCTCTGCCTTCATTTCACTCAACTTTAAACTCTATGGCTGTAAATTTATCCATGTTCAGGTCATTTGCAGATTTTAATTTCAAACTTTGAGCTCCTCTACTTGTAGACTCAATTATCTTACTGCTGACTTGAGATTTCCACTTGTTATCTATGTATATCTGTATCCACATCTCTATCTATGCCATATAAGTGTATCTATGTCTAAGTCTGTGTCTATTTACATCTAAGATGAATCTTTTATTCTTATGCTTTTCTCAGTGTTTTTCACCTCAGTAAATGGCACAAAATTAAATCATCACAGATTATTCTATTATATATCTCACATCCAATTCATCAGCCCCCCCAAAAAAATTTGCTATCAATCTATCTTCAAAATGTATCTGAAATCTATCCCTGCTGTCTGCTTTATGGGCTCCTACCCTAGCCTGAGTCATCAGCAGTGCTTCCTACCTAATCTTGCCTCTAGACTTGCCCCCTAACAGTATCTACTCCATAGAAGAGTCAGAGTGCTTTAAAAGAGCAATCGGATTGTACCTCAAATTTGCTCAAAATCCTTCAATGGGTTATTTTTTGTAACTCAGAATAAAAAGGAAACATCTCACCACTTGCTACTGAATAGCTTGGTCCTGCCAACTCTGACCTTGTCTCTTTTCACAAGCCCCTTCTTCACTCTGCTCTGACCACAATGGGAGTCTTACCGTTTCTGGAACACGATAAACACGATCTTGCCTCAGGCTCCTTGACCTCGCTGTTCCCTTTGCCTGGAATGCTCTTTCTCCAAAAATGCACAGGCTCACTGTTCTCTGCTCAACTATCACCTTATCTGAAATGCCTTCTCTGACCATCCTGTTTCAAACTGTATCCTCTTGCTTCTTTAACCTCCTTATCCTATTCCACTTTTTATAACTCTTACAGCAACTTGACACATACTATATGCCTATCCATTTGTTTTTGTCGTCTCAAATATAATGTGAATTCTATGAGAAAGGGAGTCTGCCTATTTGAGCCAATAAGGGACTTCCTTCGTGATTCAGTGGTAGGAATCCACCTGCTAATGCAGGAGACGTGGGTTCGATCCCTAGGATGGGAAGATCCCCTGGAGAAGGAAATGGCAATGCACTCCACTATTATTGCTTGCGAAATCCCATGGACAATGGAGCCTGGAGGGTTATAGTCCACGGGGTTGAAAACAGTCAGATATGATTTAATAACTAAACAACAATATCCTCAAAACCTCGAACTGTGTTAGCCCCTAATAGTGACTCAATAAATAAACATTTTAAGGTATGTGAATGAAACAGAGGCTCAGACACTAGCTTGGAAAGTCAATAATAGGAACCTGACTTTCTGACTCTTAGTTTGGTGGTATCCTGCCTGAACACTAGTATACCAAAAACCCAATCTCTGACCTGGTAGGATTACAGAAAGGGTATTGTGAACACTCATATACTGAGTGTAGAATATCAACAATTCATTCAGTAATCATTGTAGGAGATCAGTCCTGGGTGTTCATTGGAAGGACTGATGCTGAAGCTGAAACTCCAATTCTTTGGCCACCTGATGTGAAGAGTTGACTCTTTGGAAAAGACCCTGATGCTGGGAGAGATTGGGGACAGGAGGAGAAGGGGACGACAGAGGATGAGATGGCTGGATGGCATCACTGACTCGATGGACATGAGTTTGAGTGAGCTCCAGGAGTTGGTGATGGACAGGGAGGCCTGGCGGGCTGCAATTCATGAGGTCGCAGAGTCAGACACGACTGAGTGACTGAACTGAACTGAACTGAACTGAATCATTGTTGTGTGCTCACTTTGTGTCAAGCACAGAAGAACCGACATGAATAATACTGAGGCCCTCCCTCAAACTACAGATTCTCAGCTACTTGTGGTGTAGTTGGAACGCAGGCAAAAAATTCTTCCAGACTCATAGTTGTTTGTGTTTTCAAAAATGATGTCTGGTAAGCTGTGCAGAATAAACAGTGGCCCGGTAGCCAAGACAAAAAGGTATCCCATTTAGTATGATGACATACATGAACCCTGGAGTCATGAGAGAGCCCAGCACAGTTAGGAAATTATAAGTATGGGTGAAAGGAAAGCTGCAAGGAGAAGAGTGAGACTGAAGAGATAAGGAGGGACCACAGGGTAGAATGCTTGAGGGGATAATTCTACAGCATGTGGACTCAATGCTAAAGGCTGGTGGAAGACTCTGAAAGGTTTTAAGTAGAAAAACATCATGCGAAGATTTGCATTTCAAAAAGAAAATTGTATTTGCCAATATTGAGGCAGGAAGGCCAGTTAGGAGACCGCTGTCATAGTACTGGCACAAAGTAATGGGGATATAAAGCGATGACAGTGGAATTTATTCTATTATACAAATTCTATGGGGATTACAGAATTTCCAGTAAACATCAACATGATTCCTCTACTTTCCTGAAAGGAAGCAAGGGTGGCAAATAAGGATCATGATAAAGCATCCTTTATGGCCAGCATCCAAACTTTCTCTCATTCAGAGAACAGAGGCATATATATATATTAACATCTTGATGGTCAACTCTGACAGTAGAAGGTTGGTAGCATGACAAAAGTAGAAAAGATGAGGAGCTTGTAATGTTATATCTGAGACAAGCACCTAGGGTTTTTGAAAAGACAGAGACAAGCAGAGGCAATTCAGACACCAGCTTGTAAGATGGGTGGACTGAGGTGTGGTTAAAGAGGTGAGACCTTTCCAAGGAGGTTTGAAGCAAGACAGTGAAAATGGTATACTTTTGGGGGCTGGAAGCACCCCAAGACCTGGTGAGAATGTTGTCACCATTTGTACCCCCTTGATTTATGAAAGCTTTGTATCTTTCTTTTCTTTTCCTTTTGCTGTGCTACACGGCATGCAGGATTTTGACTGGAAGTGAACCCATACCCTCTGCAGTAGGAGTCTTAACCACTGGACAACCAGGGAAATCCTCACCTCTACCTTTTTAGCCTTGCATCTTTTTTAAAGAAAAATAATTTCAACTGTGAACAAAATCTTACAAGGGAGAAGCAGAAAGATTGACAAAATAATCTTCTGACTAAGAGAATAATTTTCCACGATGTAAGACTCATTGGCAAGTGGCTTGTTTCTTCCTAATAAAGACCAGATTTTTGAAGCTTGAGTTCTGATGTCTAATGATATATGGGTGAGCACAGGGAGAGAGATTTGAAGAATGTCAGAGAAATTAGAAGATGAAGTTTGAAAGGTTGGTCTTCTAAATCATAAACAATTTGTTTCTTTTTCCTCTCACATCTAAAGTAAGGGTCATAGACTCTACCCTGTCTGCCACAGGGTGTGGGAGAATTAAAAGAAAGATGAAGCCACTTTGCAAATTGCATATTATTAAATAGCTCCTTTGGGAGATCTTTCTAAATGATAAATAAATCATGCTGTATGTTAAAAATTTAAAGCTCACATTAAGTGATACTTTTTCATTTTGATTTTGTTGCTCATTTTCCCTCATGAAATGCTAAAGTCATACTGAATTGTAAATGTTCAAACACACACACGCATACAGTGAGGATCTGGCTTCCTGGATAAGTTGCTGCTCTATTTTCTCTTGTCCTTTTCTTAGCTACTTTAAAACGATTTGTTCAAAGTGATCATCGGCCAGCAGGTGCATCTGAATAGGACTTTGTAGCTTCCAAGATGACAGGCACACAAGATGAACAATGAATAAGTGTAAAGAAAATGTGAATAAACCTCAAATGTTATCTTTTCTCACAGTCACTGGCTATAGGATTTTCAATATTGACTGTGACAGATGCACACCAGCAACTGTATACCTAGGACTCAGATGCTTAGGAAAAAACAAACTGATGCTAAACCCTGTGATCCATGGAAGTATCCTATTCAGTTTAAAGTTTTAAGTTCAAAAATTCTTAAAAGTTTGCAGGAACTAGCCCCTTCCTGTTCCTGCTTCCTTTATAAGGTGCTATTTCCAAAAGATATAAAATGTTGGGAAATGTAATTGAGAAGAAACATGTCCCTAATGTCAGGGACAAATATCAAGACTTGGTTAGCAGAGAAAATCACTGATCCTATAGTCAAATCTCTGGCTGTACAGGTGCAAGGCACCAGGTAGCTAGTCGGGACATCAGAGCACTGATGAGAAGAAAAGGTGGACAGTGTATCTTGGGCAGAGATACAACTGTGCCCTGACAGCACACCCGACAGCTGGTAAGCAGGTTAATTTGCAGAAATTAAAGCAACTTAGTATGTGTGGAGCCTAGACTAAAAAATAAAGTCTAAGAAATAAAGATAGGACTAGACGTGCAAGGGAGGCAAGACAGATGGGCTTTCAGTCAGTCTTAATGGTGGCTATGGGCATATGTGTGTGTGTGTGTGTGCTCAGTCATATCAGACTCTTCGCAACTCCACAAAGTATAACCTGTAAGGCCACTCTGTCCATGGGATCCTCCAGGCAAAAATACTGGGGTGAATCGCCGTTCTCCTCCAGGGGATCTTCCTGACCCAGGAATAGAACCCATATCTCCTGTATCTCTTATACTGCAAGCAGATTCTTTACCACTGAGCCACCTGGGAAGCCCTAAAGGGATTGTCCTGACTATTCTGGGCTGGAGCAATGCCTCGACTGTGGTGTGCAGAGCGGCTCTGGCTTTCAAACACACTGGATCAGGGCCTGAATGGCAGCTGTTTTCAGGATTTGTTGGTGATTGTGCCCTGTCACTTAATGGTTAGGAAGCCTTGTGAAAAAGAGATACTTTAGCTTGAAGGTTAAAAATCTAGTTTCTGGAGTCAGATGGCCTGAATCAAAATTTCAGTGAGCTGTGCAGCTTTGAGCAGTTAATTAGTTTCTTAAGTCTCAATTTCTCAAAATGACGGAAATAATAGTGCCTATGTCATTCAGTAACTGGGGCGGTTACAAGAGTGTTTAGCCCAGTGATTGGAACACATAGGCAAAAAGCAAACATGTTTGCACGTATTGTTACAGTTGTTATTTTTGTGACTTCCATAGTTTCCCCATCATAGAACATACTTGTGTGTGTGTGGTTAGTTGCTCAGTCATGTCTGACTCTGCGACCCCATGGACTATAGCCTGCCAGGCTCCTCTGTCCATGGGGATTCTCTAAGCAAGAATACTGGAGTTGGTTGCCATGTCCTCTTCCAGGGGATCTTCCCAACCCAGGGATAGAACCCAGGTGTCCTACATTGAAGGAGGATTCTTTACCATCTGAGCCACCAGGGAAGCCCATAACACACTTATTGAATACCTAAAATGGATAAGCCCTGCAAAACACTGAAAACTATCCACTCTAGCAGTGTAGAACAGCTATGCAATACAGTCTGCCCTCTGTATTTATGAATTCACATGCAAGGAGTCAACCAAGTATGAATGAAATATGCATATAGCAAACCTGCAGATATGGAAGACCTACTATTCATGGTACTTTGTCATTTTATGTTAGGGACTTGAGCATCTGTGGATTTTGGTCTCAGAGGGGCTCCCTGTACTTAGGAATAACTGTTCAGGCTTTTGGTTTGAACGGAGCTCAATGCACCATTGACACTGCTTTTTATCTACAGAGTCTCAGGAAGCTTCTAGGAGTCTTATTTCTGTTTCAGCCAGTAGACAGAAGCTGACTGAAAGGAGAAATCAGATTTTGTGCTCCCAGGATCATGGGAATCTAGGGGCGGGGGATGTGTTTAAGCAGGATGAGGTGGTTTTCAGCTCTGTCTCCATTGGGATCTTAGACCTTATATTGTGTCTCTCCTGCAGAGTGATCTGAAATTAATTGCAAACTCTCTTCATTCTGTGTGATGGAAGGATAGGTCCACATTCAAACATTTTCCTGATGACCAAAATATTTAGAAATTTTTTGCAGACAAATTTGTCTTTTGCAATAATTATGTGTGTGTGTGTGTGTGTGTGTGTGTTTGTACACACATATATACACATCTGAGAGATTTTGCTTTTCTCTCTGTCGAGTGGATAAAATTAATATTTACTTTGCAACAGGTACTGTGAAAAGAACTTTCTATACATTACCTTATTTTACTCTCAGACTTTTCTGTTCTTCACATTGCTTTTATAAGTGAGATCTCATGGCTTTTAAAGGGTGAAGCCAGATTACAACCTAGATCTGTCTTATTCAAAATTAAAGCTCATAATCATTATACTAGAATGCCTACTATGCAATTTCCTGTTAGGATTATAATTCAGATCCCTATGAAGACTTCTACTTGCATTCCTCTCTTTGGGATTACCATCCACATAAAATATAGGGTACTATATATGCTCATATAAATCTAAATGCATTGTCTTTCAGGAAGAAAGACACCTTTACTGAAGACAATCACAACATTCAGTTAAATAACAATGGTGGTCAATAAACTGTGTACATGCAAACTATTAATAATTTATACTAATCATTAGTAGAGCCTTCTATCCACAATGAATTCACAGGGAAATTCCTTTCATATAGCCATGAGAGGACTTTTTCATTTTATGAGTCTCAATGATTTCTCATAATTTCACATGTCTGTAGAATGATATTAATATCCTCAATAATAACATCAATCAATAATATCAACAACTACAAGAATAATAATACAGATTACTTATTAACTTTGATACTGTATGATTTATAAAGTAAGGTATGTAAGATTTTTAAAGTAAGATTTATAAAGTAAGGTATGCACTACCTGAGCATATTATATATGTCATTATATATGCATAAATATATATATGCCTATATGTAAAAACTATCTGCATTTACCATATGAGGAAAAAGATTCAAAGAGCAATGTGCATGGGGTGATACAGGCAGCAAATGGTGAAGTCAGACATCAGATATAAAGAGAAGGGAATCTAAAACTATTGTGTTCTTTCTACTTCCTGGACTCTACCAGAAAGATTTTATTTTATTTTTTTCATTCAGCATTATTTTCTCTTACTACTAATCACACATATTTTACTCTTTAAATGTTCTGGAAGTATTTAGAAACATTGTTTTCTTCAGTCTCCCCTCTTCTATTATAGGACTGAGGGAAGGCATAGCCCACAGGGTTTTGAGGCTAGTGTTAGAGAAAGCCTTGGGGAAGGGAAGGGACGAGTGTATGGGGTGCTGAAAATAAATTATAAAGCAGAGTAGGTCCCAAGTAGAATACCAAAAAAATCAAAACAGTAAGTCTCAAAACTCTGTGAAGATTCGAAGAAATGGAGTCTTTCTTGCCATATCAATAAACAAGGCTGTCAGAGTCATCAGTGATTCTGGCCCCCAGATGTGAATTCCTGAGCCCTAAGGGCTCTCAGGAAGAAGAACACCAGTACGATCTGCGGGCCATCAGGCTGCAGCCACTCCCTATGGTGAAGACTGAGGAACTTAGGATATGAAAAGCAAAGGGTACCGGCACCTGATAGCTGAGGTGCATATGAAAGGTATGATTTCAGTAAGCCCAGACTCTTACATCTTCCTATACATAGTGCAAGTGTACATGCTAAATTGCTTTAGTCATGTTTGATTTTGTGTGACCCTATGGACTGTAGCCTGCTAGGCTCCTCTGTCCATGAGATTCTCCAGGAAAGAATACTGGAGGGGGTTGCCATGCTTCTTCCAGGAGATCTTCCTGACTCAGGGATCTAACCTGCAGCTCTTCTGTCTCCCGCATTGGAGGGTGAGTTCTTTGCTACTAGCACCACCTGAGAAACCCTCTCATATGTATAAAAGCCCTGAAGTCCTTAACTTGGGATATCTGATTTTCCTTTAATTCACAATAATCTTTTGAAGTTCAGACTACCTGCCCTTTGTGCAAAACTTCTGTGTAACCTGGTTCCTCCCTTTGACTCCTCTGAGAAGTTCTCTAAGAGTTAGCTGAGATGCTGTCACCTGGGCTAAAAATTTCCACTAAATAAAACATAACTCTCAACTTTTAGGTTGTGACTGCTTTTTAAGTTGACAATTCAAAAAAGCTGAGAGAGCCAAAAGATTTTGACATCTGTTGCATGTATGCAATTTATAAATTTGAAGACAATATGTGTGTGTGTGTGTGCATGTGTGTGTGAGGTGTATTTGAATTTGTAATCTAGAGGTAGTCATTTCAGGAATTCATAATTCATAGGAATTCGAGAGCAGGAAGGCCTTGCTGCTAGAGGTGGATGTTACATGAGTTAGCTATATTTTCTTTCTGATCAATACCAGAGGATTTGCTAATTAACTTAATAAATATTAAAGAATGGGTTTTTAATGGTGACAAATTAGTAGTATTCAAGATCTATGCTTTGTCTAAGAATTTGGAGACATTCCTCACCCTAGCATAAATAAGAAGTCCAGTGAACCCTCCATTCTTCACTCTTCAGGATAGTGCTGGAGGCTAGATTCTGAAATTATAATGTCAGAAAAATCTGTTTACCTGATGGTGATTGTAAAACTAATTGAATCCTACTTCTATATTTCACATCATCTCAGTGAACCCAGAGACAACATGTTATGCTCACAGAACCTAAAGAACAGGGAACTGGTACATCTTTGAATTTACAGAGGAGGGCTGTTGAGCTGTTGTATAGCTTTTTAAACAAATAGCATTTCTAAAAAATGTCTCCAAGTGTGGCTGAACTTCTTTGACACTTGCTTTTATAAGTGTCGGGTTTTGATGTCAGAGAGTAGCTAACACTCATCTCTAACCATAGCAGCTACCAAAATCTACCACAGATAAACTAATAAATGTACACAGACAACTGGCTTAGGCCAGTTCCCAACAATAACAAAATTCTAAACCATAGAAATGAGAGCAGGGATAGAGGCTTGAATATTAATAGAGAATGATCTCTGGCAATTTGTCAGAATAGGTATCAATGTTTTCTTTTTGCAATTTTGGCACCAGCTGCCTGTAAACACCTGAGCTGTAAAAAGTGGGGTAAAGTTGATACCTTCTTATAGCCAAGATTTCCTTATTGATGATCTCAATTTGCTGAATAATTATATGAAAAATGAATTATCAGCAGCTGTTATCTCTGTCATATGTCAAATGCCTGGTTATTTCCAAGAACCCAATGTTTTGTCTCCATGCAGACCTAACAGGCAAGCTACCGATTCTTCACCTTAATATCTGCCTAGACCAGCTTCACTTCCTTTCATTAAACATTTCTCAAGTACTTAGTTATGCTGTATGTGTATCACTGATTTACTTAGTGAAAAGCCTCAATAAACTTAGTGTGGTTCTACAAATTGTTCGGATCAAATGATCATCTAAAATAGAGTTTATTTCACTGTAGAAGTTGATGCTGTGCTCAATCTTCATGCTGACTTTCCATTTCCCTAAATACAAGTCACACTTTAGATTCACTTTTCCATGTCCTTTTCCATTAATGTCACCGAAGACTACAAACTTTCTAGAGAAAACCAAAGTCTATGTGAAGACTTTCTGTAACAAATGTAGGTGAAACGTGCTCTCAACTCTTAAGATTGCTATAAACACATTAACACATAAAGGAATCATTTTTCTTTTCCATTTTTTTTTTTCCCCTCATAAAGCAAAAATAAAGCAAATGAACAAAAACACACACAATGCACACAAGCAAAAACAAAGAATCTTTTCTTAACGACTTTCTCTGGAATGCTAGCGATCTTTTGCTATAATATTGAGAGAGGGCTAGAAACTGATCAACTTCACGGCCCTTTAGTATGTCTAAAAAAAGAAGCAGTAAAACTCATCAAAGTGTGTTGTAAAGAGAGCCAGTTTTCTGTTATGGTTCTGCCTGTCTGTGCCTGGCTTACCTTTGCATTCAGCACAGAAAGGTCAATATTTGGAAGAGGCAAGAAGGATATTTATGAAACTGTAAGAACACACATTTCATTTGGAAGTGCTAGTTGTGCCTTCCATACTTTTCTGAGTCATCTCCATAGGAAACCATCATAAATGCTACCTATTATTTTTGGGAATTGAGCTCTTAATTTGCATCTGTTTCCTATTGGATCACTCCAGGAAATTGAGATCACAAAGTTATAAAAGGAGAATACCTGTTTAATGTTCCATGGCAGTCAGATTTTGTGCTTGATGCTTGCTCACAGCAAAAGCCTTGCAGGCAAGAAGCAGAATGAGCAATTTAACCAATCATTGACTGCTCAGAGTCCATTATGTAAATGGAAAATAAGGCCATTGTATTAATGGGGAAAAATGGAAAAATAAAGTCTTATCTTAGGAGTTCATTGTTTAAAGAGGGACTTATTTTAATATCTGTCATATAAAATGGGTCTTTAAAAAGCTATGTATAAAAATGCAAAAGGAAGTCTACTCTGGAATTATAAACATACATGAATCTAAAGTTAAGTTTCTAATACAGCATTTCTATTTTTCTTTGTTGTATCTAATAAATACTGTAGCAATTACAAATATTAAAAAATAGTGCATTTTGAAAAGTTTATAGACCTTTATTGAAAGTTGACTTCTTCAGTCTCAAAAACCAGCCCTTAGTAAGTGCTACTATAATGCCAGGTGCTTTGTATGTTTGTTTTAATCCTTACAGTAACCTTGTGAGGCAGTACTTTCTTTCTTTTCTGGTGAGGACTTGTTATAACTATCTGATGATCTTACAGTTACCTGTTGTTGAGTAACAAACAACCACAGCTCTCCATGATACACAACAGACAGTTGATAACATCCGCCTCTGGAGCGGCTCCCCTGATCTTGGCTGGCTTTCCACACAGGTATAGAGGTTGCCTGGCTGTCAGCTAAGGTAACTGGAGCAACTTGGCTCTGCTCCACGTGTCTCTCAAACTGCCACAGCCTGCCCCAGACATGTCCTTCTCGTGGCAATAGCAGGGATATGAGAGGCCCAGACTAGTGGAAATGTGCAGTTCCTTGTGTAAGCTTCTGCTGGCTTCTTCCTGTTAACCGCTCACTGGCCACAGTGATACAGAGAGAAAATATATTCTGGCTCTTGATAAGAGGTGCTGCAAAGTCCCGGGAGAAGGTGTGAAAAATAGAGTTCATTAAAACAATCAGTCTTAAGCAAAGCAATCAGTCTCAAACAGATGACAATGGCTTAGTATTTGTTTATTTAATCAAATTGTTGTTCATGTTCTATTGATTTAACTTTTAACAGGAATACCAGACCACCTGACTTGCCTCTTGAGAAATCTGTATGCAGGTCAGGAAGCAACACTTAGAACTGGACATGGAACAACAGACTGGTTCCAAATAGGAAAAGGAGTATGTCAAGGCTGTATATTGTCACCCTGCTTATTTAACTTCTATGCAGAGTACATCATGAGAAATGATGGGCTGGAAGAAACACAAGCTGGAATCAAGATTGCTGGGAGAAATACCAATCACCTCAGATATGCAGATGACACCACCCTTATGGCAGAAAGTGAAGAGGAGCTAAAGGGCCTCTTGATGAAGGTGAAAGAGGAGAGTGAAAAAGTTGGCTTAAAGCTCAACATTCAGAAAACGAAGACCATGGCATCTGGTCCCATCACTTCCTGGGAAATAGATGGGGAAACAGTGGAAACAGTGTCAGACTTTATTTTGAGGGGTTCCAACATCACTGCAGATGGTAACTGCAGCCATGAAATTAAAAGATGCTTACTCCTTGGAAGAAAAGTTATGACCAACCTAGATAGCATATTCAAAAGCAGAGACATTACTTTGCCGACTAAGGTCCATCTAGTCAAGGCTATGGTTTTTCCTGTGGTCCTGTATGGATGTGAGAGTTGGACTGTGAAGAAGGCTGAGCACTGAAGAATTGATGCTTTTGAACTGTGGTGTTGGAGAAGACTCTTGAGAGTCCCTTGGATTGCAAGGAGATCCAACCAGTCCATTCTGAAGGAGATCAACCCTGGAATTTCTTTGGAAGGACTGATGCTGAAGCTGAAACTTCAGTATTTTGGCCACCTCATGCGAAGAGTTGACTCATTGGAAAAGACTCTGATGCTGGGAAGGGTTGGGGGCAGGAGGAGAAGGGGACGACCGAGGTTGAGATGGCTGGATGGCATCATGGACTCGATGGACCTGAGTCTGAGTGAACTCCAAGAAATGGTGATGAACAGGGAAGCCTGGCGTGCTGCAATTCATGGGGTTGCAAAGAGTCGGACATGACTGAGCGACTGAACTGACTGACTGACTGAATACTTGCAACTTTTCTATACAAACTAAAAACTAGAAACCAAACCAGACTCTAAACAGTTATTTCAAGGATCATTTCATTTTTCCAAAGCTTTCCCAACCCACTTATTATTTTTCTTAGTAATCAAGATGATAGTAGTGGCCAGCACCATTTATTGACATTTACTATATGCCAGACAGTAAGTAAACACTTATAAATCTTACAGTGATCCTACTGAATGGGTATTATGATCCCAGTTTTATATATGAGGAGGAAAATGAGCTGTAAAGAGAATGAGGAATTTGTAGAAATTTGTCCTATTAGTAAGTACTGAAACTTAGATTGAAGTCCGGATCTGTTGGATGTCAATGCTCAGGCTTTCAACAGCCAGGCTACCACATTTTAATCTATCCAAATGCTAATAGTTAGAATTGCCTACATATTGTTATCTCCTGTCATCCATCTGTTAGGAAGATTACAAAGATTTCTGTTTGCTTTTGGACTGTTGAAAAAAAGGCTATGTTGTTCTAGTGACACACAAATTCAAACATATTCTGGGCATAATAGTATCAGAAATTTTTTCTCAACAGATAGCATTTGTTCCAATTATGCAAAGCACTCAACTATGACTTGCAGAGGCTTCCTTCTTTCCTATCTTCGTTCAGACAGGCTTGGGCCCTTTCTAAGAGTATGCCCATTTAGCCATCTGCCTTCAAGATGTCTCTCATTCAAGGAATCAAAATATCTACTCCAGATAAATGACACTTTCAGTTTGTAAAGCCATTAAGGAGTTTACAGAATGCATATAAATTCTTTGAAAAACTGGATAGGTCCTTTGTCAGCTTTATGACCAGGAATGTCTTCCTCAAATACCTGAGAACCATTTACTTGGAATAAAAACATCAAGGAAGATGGCACCCCTACCTCTTGGTTTGGTAAGGTAGGAACCCAACTTCATGGGTTGCTCCAAGTTGCATAACTGCTTCCTTTATTACAGATATGAAACGTTTGTTTTTCTTCTGCATAAAGTCAATTAACTAATACAGATGGTTACTCCAACTGTGAAGTGAAATTGGGATGAACTATGTGTGGCAGATTGTATTGTGAAGTCCTCTTACTTGAGGACTATTTATTTTTTATCTCAAACACGGGTATGTAAGATGAAAGGGTGAGATTTCTTTCTGTCTTTGCAGTCTCTCAGCCTACAGTTTGTGATGTGCAAAACTCCGTTTAACTTTTTTTTTAAATAACAAAACTGTTTTATTTCCCTACTAACTTTGTAGAGAGGATTTTTAAATTGGGAGAAAGTTTTGTCTTTAATTATATTTCTCCAGCACAATCTGCAAGATAAGTATTACTACAGTCATTTTACAGGTTAGGAAACCAAGGTTCCAAGAGATGAAGTAACTTGCCTATACAGACAGTCCTACAACTTATTATATTGCACAACTAATGGGTTTATAAATTCATGAAGATTGGAATCATGTCTATCTTGCTGATAATTTTATTCCCAGTGCTCCATGAAAATTTGGCAATATGAATGCACACTTAGTTTTTGGAAGAATAAATATCCCCAAATCCCAAGAGCTTTCCAGTATTATACTTGATACTAATTTGTAGCAATTTAGAGCTACAGTGTGGTATCATCAACAGTTAGGAAATTAAAGAGAAAGATTATTATCTGACTGGGAACTAGTGAGAATGAAATATAATTGATCAAAGTAGAGATAGTCAAAAGCTCTCAAAGAGAATATTTTAACACCTAGAACTAAACTATACCTTAAATATAAAAAAGATACAAAGAAATAATGCAGTAACATTTGGGGATGGGGTGTGCTCAGCAATGCGATCACTGAAAGACAATAGATGCCAGTTTTACCAGGACCCATCCTATTACTGGTCACATTGGTGAAAGCAACTTCAGCCAGCAGTGCCACTGGCAAGTTCACCCTAATGTGAAATGAGAGGATCAGATGATCCTGTTAAATTATGTTACTAATCCCTGTAGTGCCATTAAATGGATTAATCAATAAATTTCAAATTCTTTTAGTCTCTGTTATTTTATTTTCTTATAGTAAGTCAGTTAGTAGTTTCCAGTTCATATCTGCTTTCTCATCAGGTGTGACTAGCATAAGATAATATTTGACATGTCATTTTTATGTTGTCTCAGAACCATTCTAGTTTAACTAGCCCAGCTTAGCCAGTCACTCTGGACTTGACCCCTCCTGGGCACTGACATGAGAGAATTTCTGGGACTTCAAAGAGGAGAACCAGATTAGATGGGCCCTCTCTTTCACCACCAGGTCTCAGTCCATTTTATGAAAGACATACATGACAAGATGAGCCAGGTACCTGAAACACTATCTCCAGGAACTATTCCCTTACCTCTCCCTTTGTTGCCCACTTGAGAAAGTGAATGGGAACATAAATAAGAGAACATTACAACTCAGAGCAGACTTTCACAAGGACATGCCCCATAAAAAATTTCCACACTTAACCGATAAGCATGCTATTAGACAAAAGATGGGGAAAGCTGAATAAGTTTAGAAAACTGTGGTATGACAAAGCAGTAGTTTGTAGAGTTGGTTCATATTAACTCACAAGAGCTAAAACTGATTTGTCTGTTTCTGTCTCTGCATTCAGTAATGTCACACAGATTCTTTGAAATAGGCCAAGGCATGAGGGTATTTGACATCATAAAAATCTACAGATACAACAAATTGGAGGTTATTTTCCAGAGAGCAGCATACGTTATGATGATAATTTTTTATCTAATTCCTTGGATGAGAGATTTTTTTAATCATAATACCCCTGATGTCTTTAAGATACTTGGCCATGAAATACTTTCGGCAGCAATGCCACGTTGAGACGAAATTAGACCCTTCATAAACTATAACAAAAATGAATTAACTTAAAAATTATATTATCAAATATTTACTGGTTAATTTTATGTGACATATCACCCTCCTGATCATATCTTCACTTATTGATGTATTTATTCAATATTTATTCAAGAGCTTTCTAAGCAACACATAACACATACCATAGCACCAAGATACAATAGCTGAATACTGTCCCCTGATGCCACTTCTAGCTGTTAGAATATTCTAAGTTTTACTGTTTCACTGTTGAGATACTCATCCACATATCCCTGAAAGCACATCCCTTTTTAGGCATGGGCATACAGTGGGACACCCCCCACGGGACTTAGTATCCTAAGCATCATGTTAAGTTCTTTATATGCATTATTATGTCCCTTCCTTGGGTTTCCCTGGTGGTTCAGATAGTAAAGAATCTGCCTGCCATGTGGAGGACTGGGGTTCAATCCCTGGATTGGGAAGATCTCCTGGAGAAAGGAATGGCTACCCACTCCAGTATTCTTGCCTGGAGTATTTCATCCAATCCTTATCCTTTGATGGCTCTGTATTTTATTATCCCAATTATTACAGCTGAGGAAACTCAGTCACATAGAGATTAAATAATCTGTTTAAGGGCACATGACAACAAATTCTAAACATCAAAATTCAAACTTGAAAAAGAAAAATAGCTCAACGTATACTTAACACTATGCTTTGTCACCTCTTGACAAGACATTTAAGTTTATATTTTAACACCTCCACACACTTAGAGGGGAGGAACAAGCTGAATATGTTCACTCATCTGTTCATTAAGCATTTACCCACTACTTACGCTTTTGAACTGTGGTGTTGGAGAAGACTCTTGAGAGTCCCTTGGACTGCAAGGAGATTCAACCAGCCCATTCTGAAGGAGATCAGCCCTAGAATTTCTTTGGAAGGAATGGTGCTAAAGCTGAAACTCCAGTACTTTGGCCACCTCATGTGAAGAGTTGACTCACTGGAAAAGACTCTGATGCTGGGAGGGACTGGGGGCAGGAGGAGAAGGGGACGACCGAGGATGAGATGGCTGGATGGCATCACGGACTCGATGGACATGAGTCTGAGTGAACTCCGGGAGATGGTGATGGACAGGGAGGCCTGGCGTGCTGTGATTCATGGGGTTGCGAAGAGTCGGACACAACTGAGTGACTGAACTGAACTGACTACCTTGAGTTATATCAATCATGTTTTTCAAAATACATTGTATATACTAGGTGTGCTCAGAAGTGCTCCATGGAGGCTCCATGCAGAGTCTCAGAAGAAATATAGCTCATCTTCCCAGAATTCAAACAAAAGATGTATTGGGAAAAGAATGAAAAGTTTATATAAGTTTTAGTAACACTAGAAAATTCTCAGAGATTGTACACTTTGGAGTAGCAGCTACTTGGTCTGTGTCAGAATGTTTGTGGTCCACTACTGAGCTGAGAACACTTTGTGACTGAAAATCTAACTGTTATGAATGTAATAAAAGAGAAACACAGATATAGAGAAGAAACTAGTGGTTACAGGGAGAAGGAAGGGAGAGAGGCAAGGTTGGGGTAAGGGATTACAAGACACGATCTGTTATGTGTAACATAAGATACAAGGACATATCATAAGCACAGGGAAGACAGTCACTATTTTATGACTTTAATCATAGTATTATCTATACAAATATTGAATCACTACACTACATACCTAAAACTAATACAGGGGTCAGTGGTAAAGAATCTGCTGCCAATGTAGGAGAGATTTCGATACCTGGGTGGGGAATATCCCCTGGAAAAGCAAATGGCAAGCCACTCCAGTATTCTTGTCTGGGAAATCCTACATATAGAAGAGCCTGGCAGGCTACACTCCATGGGGTTGCAAAGAGTCAGACACAACTTAGTGACTAAACAAAAAATATTGACTATATTTCAATAAAAAATAATTTAAAATAAAGTCACACTCTATTACCATATCTGCGTAGTTTAGAGCTTTGTATATATATATATATATATATATATATATTCATAGCATATATCAGTATTGGAAATTATCTCATTCATGTTATAATTGTTTTTGTTTTTCATCTCTATCTCTTAAAGTAATTTAAGTATTCTAAGAGTGAGAACTTATCTATTTGTCCACAGTTTTATTCCTAATCCCCCAAACAATGCCTAGTATAAAAAGTATTTAATAATGCTTGTTAAATGAGTGAATAAGTGATGAAGTGTATAAACATTTGCTACTTAATTAACCCTTCTTCCTCAGTTTCTATATCTATTAAAAGAGTGAAAGTATGGCATTTTTCATAGTGTCATCATGAAGATTTACAAAATATATAAAACATGCCTATAATCATGACCAGCATATAGCAAGCACTTAAAATTTAAGTTATTGTAACTGAAAGACACATAAGGATCAATGTGTACAACAAAGAAAATCACTTTTCTATAGTTTCTGTATTTCATTGGGACTGTATTGAAGAGACATTCTAAATAAAAATACACAGATTCTTTAAACCCACTTCTTCAAAACACAACTAAGCATCAGGTAGGTTTATGTCCATCTTGTCACCATGGACATAAGCTGCATTATTCCCAAAGAGTAGTGCAAGTCATAAGATTCTTCCCTCAAAAAAGGCTATAAAGTGTTAGCAATAACATAAAAGATGATGGCCATAGTGATTCATTGCAAGGGCATGGGCAGAAAGCCGTGTCATCTGGTTAGTATGTTTTAAACATTTATGAGTTGTGGAAGTATTTGTTTATGCTTTTATGTATTTGGTGCTGACCACTCATATAGAAAAAAAAATGACAATGATGCTTGCCCTTTTAAAATTTGAAATCACAAAAATTTTCATTTAGGCTGCTTTACTGCTATAAAAACTAGCCTGTGTTTTCATTCTAAAAATCTTTCATTTTTAAATTATCTTCCATGTTAATAGAAACATTTTGGTGTAAAGTAGGCATTTTACCCTAAAATCCTATTTTACAAAATCTATCCAAAAATTGGGGTTTAACTGTTATAATCGTGAGTTTGAGTGAACTCCGGGAGATGGTGATGGACAGGGAGGCCTGGCATGCTGCGATTCATGGGGTCGCAAAGAGTCGGACACGACTGAGCGACTGAACTGAACTGAATTTAAGAATTACAGGATAAGTCGGGATTCTTTTTCACAAGTTGATAAACAGTCATATCTAGTTCATTTTTGAGCATTAAAAAATGCTGTTGACTAACCTATTATGGATTCTGTTATAGATAAGGCAGGAGGAAGCTGCTGATATGGTAAACCAAGTCCCGTCAATGATGTTTACATTCTAGTGTTGGAGAGAGGGACAAAAGAAAGTGAGTGTCCAGAGCATTCTGAATTTCAACTCTGGGTCAAGTGGTCTGATGGATCTGAGGGGCGTTTTTGAAGTTTTGGCATCTGAACTGATATGCAGCTAGAATAATTGCCAAGTTATCAACCACTGCTTTCCAAAGGTAAGTTAAAGAAGCTTCTTTCTTAACACAGTCCACCAGTGACTGAGTAGTTGGTACTAATTAACTCTGTGTATTTGTCTTTCATTTAGTAGTAACAAGAGTCCTGACTGCCATTTTTCAACTGTCTCCCTGGCTCTCTAATCTGCTATTCTTGTTGTCATATTACTTCTGTTCTATGTATATAGTTCAATTTTTTCCTACTTCATCGTCTCTGTGCTTTGTATACATCTACTCTCCTGTGAACAAATTGACTTTAATTTTTACAATATTTTTTCAGATCATGAAAGAAATACATATTCAACATAAGACATGTATAAAATTATATATGTATTAAAAGGAACATTAGTACTGACCCAAAAGCACAACCCACATGTAACATTTTTGGTATGCTGTGTTTGTCTACAATCTTTTCCCCCACATGTATATCATTACTAGGTATATGATCTTTTGAAATTGTTTGTGTTTTCTAAATTGTTGAGGAAGCCAATTACTGTATCACTCTGTTTCTTTATTTATCTATACACTGGTACTCATTCTTCTTAAAGGAGGAAAAACCAGATCAGAGAGTTTAGAAGAGGAAACTGATACATGTGTTGTCTAGCCCCTTCCTCTTTTCCTCCTCTTGGGACCCAGTGGCCTAGAAAAAAGCACACCACTTTATTCCTCCACGTGCTAAGTCTTTGGGCTTCCCTGGTGGCTCAGATGGTAAAGAAACTGCCTGCAATGCAGGAGACCTGGGTTTGATCCCTGCGTTGGGAAGATTTGCTGGAGAAGGGAATGGCAACCCACTCATAGTACTCTTGCCTGGAGAAACCCAAGTCTTGGTGAGGTGGTTACTCAGTGGGAGGCCTGTCCCAGCCCAACTCTGCTCAAAATTGAATGGGAGACTGCCTAATTCTAGAGTATTACGAAGACTACATGCCATTTTCTTCAATAGCATTTTTCTTGGTAATAAAGATGTTATTTTAGCCTTGATCATGGGGAGCCTTTCATCTTCCTTTTTTAATTTGCTCAGTACCTGCACAGGAAAGAAGGATGTTGCTTTATTCTTCACACAGAGACCAAACATACGTGCTCTATGATGGATGCTGTGATGTGCCATCTAGATGTCTCTTTCATGAAGTCTTATTCTCTCAACTTTTGGAATTAGCACCAGCATAGAATGGAGAGCCCCTTCAGGGACCATCTCAGGTGCAAAAAGCATCCCATCCAAGGTTGTGAACTTACTTTGGAAGCCTACATTCAATAACTGATTGATATGTGTCTGTGTGTGAGTGTGTTAGTTGCTCAGTTGTGTACAATTCTTTGTGAGCCTGTGGACAATAGCCCACTAGGCTCCTCTGTCCATAGCATTCTCCAGGCAAGAATACTGGAGTGAGTTGCCACTCTTTTCTCCAGGGGATGTTCCCAGCCCTGGGATCAAAAAGGGGTATAAAGTCCTGGCCCATCCTTTGAGACATTCAATGGTCATTCTAGCTCCAGAGCTCTCTGAGCATAAAAAAGTTATCACTGGGCATAAGCTAGTGGTATTTGGCTTGGCTTTTCCTTTTCCTCACAACTGCTTCCTTTTTCTCTATTATGATGTTCCCAAGGGCTCTCTATAAGAAATATGCCAATTTTGTCTCTGAGACTATTGAGTCTGCTTACTGAGAAACTTAACCTCTCACATTTATATGTACAAATACACGCATATCATTTTATTAAAGGTATTTGTTGTAATAACCACATATTGTTAAAGAGACAGTCTAATAATAGAGGAATAATATTGTATTCAATAATGATTCTATAATTATTCTAACTCTTGTTCTTGGACATTCATTGTATTTCTAATTTCTACTGTTTTAAACATAACATCACAAAAAAAATTTTGTTTACAAATATTTTTGCACACATCTAGTTAATTGTGAAGGATAAATACTTTCAAGAAAGAGTGAAATTACTGGGTAAAGGAAGATGCACATTAAAAAAAAATGGATATTATTGTCAATTTACTCTCTGAAAAATCTCACACCAATATACACTCTCACCATCAAGGAATGGGAAAATCTGTTTCAAAGCACACTTACTAACATTGATGTTTTAAATTATATATTTTCTAGTTATTTAATTATGTTTTTATTTTCTTTATTAATGAATTAGAAAATTCATTTATATATTTATTAGCTAATAACTATTATCTCTTTCTTTGTGGATTATGTGTCTACAAACTTGTTTATTCTTCTAGATTGTTTTTTTCCTTAAAAAGCTTTCTAAAACTTTTCAAAATGAAAGAGTATTGACATTTGTATAGTACCGAGCTTATCATGAAAGAAATTGAACGTGCTCTCCACTTAAGTGGGTTCTTTCATGATATAGTGTATAACAATGATTCTCAACTCCTGCCAATTTTGCCTCCCAGGGCATCTGGCAATGTCTGGAGACAATTTTGATTGTCATCACTTTGGGGGAGGGGAGGAAAAGGAGGTACTACTGAAATATAGTTAAAATCTAGTGAGTAAAGGCTAGGGATGTAGCTAAACATCTTATAAGAGGGAAGTCCATTAAAACAAATACTTATCCAGCTCAAAATGTGAGTCATGCCAAGGCTGAGAAACCCTGGTCTGGTATATACAGAGAGTTCCACAAACTTCCTGCATGAGTTTATTCATAGGTTTGTCTCTGTGTGTGTGTGCATGCACGCATGCACAAGTACAGACATATACATTTTTTTTCAATTATATTTTCTGACTGGTTAATGTTGGTTGAAATAAATCACTTTTTATGTGTATGTTTTGAAACTCTAAATCTTTTTTGGTATTTGCATACTTGGTTTTTTTTTTTTTTAGTCTGCTGAGTTTTCTATCTAATGATTTTGTTCTTGATAGTAATATAAGTGTTGCAATTTTGAAATTATTTTGTCTATAATTTAGGTAAGGAAAATAACTAAGTGTATTGACATTATTGGAAATCAGAGTTTTCAATTCCTCTAGGACTCTACATTCTATAAAGCACAATTGCTATTTTATGTATAGTATAGTGCTATTTATTTCTCATATAAAAGCTTTTCTGGTGGCTCAGATGGTAAAGAATCTGCCTGAAATTCAGGAGACCAGGTTCAATGCCTGGGTCAGGAAGATCCCCTGGAGAAGGGAATGGCTACCCACTGCAGTATTCTTGCCTGGAGAATTCCATGGACAGAGGAGTCTGGTGGGCTATAGTCCATGGAGACACAAACAGTTGGACACGACTGAGCGACTAACATTTTCTAATGTAATAGTATCGCTAATAACAGCTGCTATTTATTGAGTCTCTCTGATGTCTGTCTGGTGGTGTCACTCTACTCACTGATACACATGCAATATTCCATTTGTTCTTCATAATAATTCTATGAAGTGGTTATTATTTCTCCTACTTTACCAAAGTTCAGGGGTTATAAAAACTGTATCAAATGCTTGTGCTCAACTCTTAGGCTATGATCTTTCTATTTCAATATCAAAAGTGAAGTTAAAATAGCTTAGTATTCAGATCCTTAGCCTATAGCTGATACTATTTGTTCTTGCACAGGAAATTTGAGGATCCTTTTGCCAGATAGTATATACCTCTGAGACTTTGATCAGAATTGGACAAAGTATATTTATTTTCAATTATCCATTGATCTAAACAATAAATGTTTCCTGTCAGGTCAGTAATAAGAGACACTGATACTTATCTTTCAACAGCTTCATGTTGAAAAGACAACAACTGATATTGATCATCAATGTGAACATTATTTCAAAGTCACAAATTTCTCAATAGTTTTTTAGGTTTTCTTGGCATGAATTGTTTGTTTACATATATCATTCTTACACAAGATGTCAATTCCTAGCATATTTATTTTTCTCTTAATCTTCCTCAACATACATAAAATGTCAGTCTGGAATAATTATACGTAGAGCAAATTACAAGTCACTGTAAGTGACAGGCACCTAACAGCTTCTAGGACCTGGTCATGTCATAATCCCTCTCTGTTGATGTGCTTTTCAGCTTCCAGGGAAAGTTCTTTGAGGCTGAAGCTGTTCTCTCTTCCCAGTTTGAGAGACAGCAATGAGAAGGTTAACTACTACAATTATTTGCAAGTATAATTGTTCACAATTTGAATAAAGCAACGATCCTGCTTTCTGGAGATTATAGGAAAGAGAGGAAAGATTAACTAAGAGAGATGAATGGGCTTCCCAGGTGGCACCAGTGGTAAAGAACCCGCCTGCCAATGTAGGAGACATAAGAGAAGTGAGCTGGATCCCTGGGTTGGGAGGACACCCTGGAGGAGGAAATGGCAACCCAACTCCAGTATTCTTGCCTGGAGAATCCCGTGCACAGAAGAGCCTGGTAGGCTACAGGCCATGGGGTTGCAAAGAGTTAGACACAACTGAAGCGACTTAGCTCAGCATACAGCACAAGAGAGACGAAAGGAGAAGAGGATGAGATGATTACACGAATTGGAGCAAATTGCAGGAGATAGTGAAGGACAGGGAAGCCTGGTGTGCAGCAGTCTATGGGGTCACAGAGAGTCGGATATACCTTTGAGACTGAATGACAGCGGCAAAGAGAGGTGAGGTTCCTTTGCCATTTCTCTTTCAAGGGAGCTTCACACTTAGCACTGAGGGAAAACAAAGGTGTTAGACCATTAGAAAAATAATTGCAGAATTGAAGCTAAGGACTGTCGTGAATAATGGCAAGTGGAGAGAACTGATAGAGGTTCAGGAAGTTCAGCAATGGAGTCCTGTCTTGACCAGTTTATAATGAGCCATGTTAAAACCTAGGCAACTCTCGGAGTCAACTGGACTGCATGGTCTCAGTTTCTGTGAACTACCCCTAGAATCTCGTCATAAATTCCATTTTGCTTCAGCTAGTTCAGGGTTTATTTCATTGAAACCAATCAGTTTTAACTAATTAAAGACTACAGTAACCAGTACTGAATCCCCTGGGAAAAGGTAAATTCCCTTGTTTGAGCATTAAACCTTAGGCTCTTGGAGACAGGCAAAACATACATGTTCCCTCAAATGAAAAACTCAGCTTCTCCAAGAAATCTATCTGGCTAGCTGTAGAGTTCCTTTGCCAGTCGGTATACTGAACAGCTAGAATCTATGAGCCTTTTTCAGGGGACAGGCTGCATTTCTCAATAGGTCAATTAGATAATGAAAAATCACTTCTCAAATCTAATTCAACACACCCCACTGTCCTTATGTTGGTTTCAGCAAAATGTCTAAGATATATATTTATATGCCTTGAACAAAAGGGTTCAGTAATTTGTCTTCAGCTGTTGGTCACTATTCATTCAGCTCAATTCATTGTAAGTGTGAATGTATACAGACTATTGTGTGATCTGATTAAGGAACCAAAAAAGATATGTAACTTCCCTTGGGAAATTTGCATTTTGGAGTTTACATTTCTGCTGTGAACTAAATCAATAAGTACTTGGTTACCTCACACCTTTATTTTCATTGAATGAACCATATTTTGGAGTTACAGCCTTTAAATTCCAGGTGGTACTGCCTAGGTAAGTAAAAGCCATGTGGCCAGTTCAGTGATCCAGAGAAAATCAATTTACCTTCCAAACTGAGAGATCTCAAAATAAAACAAAACAAAAAATGAATGACTATAAATGAATCAGACTCTTAAAGTTGTTTTCATCTCTAATAGCTATGACTCAATGACCTCAAAAGATAAATGTATGAAAACAAGAAAGAACGACTTCACTTGAATGAAAAAAAAAAAAAAAGTCATCCACTGAAGATGAATGATTCATGAAATATTTTCCTTATTTCTATCTTTAAATACTGGTCTTCAGTAAAAATCTTTTGAATGAAAAACTACAGTTGGCAGATCTTCCTTATGGACTCTAATATCTTTTTTTCCTCCTATTTTTGTTCTTTGCAATGGGTCTAATCCAGATAATTTCTCCAAAAGGTAGCTTGAATAATATTAAAATGATGGGTGCATCAATAATGCAGCTAGTGGGTAGTCATTTAGATTTGGGTTTTGGAGTTGGTTTGGTTTGGTTTCATTTCAAAAAACTGTGTAATATTAGGCAAGTAACTCGAAAATTCAGATTTCTTATCTGTAGAATGGGAATGAAGTTAAGTGAAAGTCACTCGGTCATGTCTGACCATGAATTCTCCAGGCCAGAATACTGGGGTGGGTAGCTGTTGCCTTCTCCAGGGGCAACAGCTTCTCCAGGGGCAACGCCTTCTTTCCAACCCAGGGATTGAACCCAGGTCTCCAGCATTGCAGGCAGAGTCTTACTAACTGAGCCACTAGGGAAGCCCAGAATGGGATAATAGTATTTATATCTTAAGGCTCATGTGAGAACCAAAGGAAATAATTCATGTAAAAACATTTGAAGTTATAACCATTTTTATTAATATATGCTCATTTATTCATTCAGCAAGTAGCAATATTTACTGAGAGAGCCCTATGTGTCAAGCACTGTTCTAGGTTTCTAGGTTTTTGTCAGGCACTGTTCTAGGTTTTGGAGATGTAACAGTGAGCAAGATAAGATCCATTACTTTAGAGATTTTACCTACTAGTGAGAGAGACACATATTAAAAATAAATAAGTATATGTTATAATATTTAGAAATGATTTTTCCTATGAAGAAACATCTTCATTTTAGTAGACCTCTTTAACCAAAAGCCTTGACATATCAATAGGATTTCATTAACAGGAAGGATTAACAGATATAGAAGCCAGGGTAGAATGATCCTAATGGAATCATGATGTTATCTCACTAACCAGCAATCTTGAAGCTGAAGAAGACAATGGAAGTCAAACTACTAGCTGCTAAGTCGTTTCAGTCGTGTCCGACTCTGTGCAACCCCATAGATGGCAGCCCACCAGGCTCCTCCGTCCCTGGGATTCTCTAGGCAAGAACACTGGAGTGGGTTGCCATTTCCTTCTCCAATGTATGAAAGTGAAAAGTGAAAGTGAAGTCGCTCAGTTGTGTCCGACTCTAGCGATCCCATGGACTGCAGCCTACCAGGCTCCTCCGTCCATGGGATTTTCCAGACAAAAATACTGGAGTGGGGTGCCATTGCCAAACTACTAGGAGTTAACTATATTGTGAGTTTTGAAATCTATATCAAAGTAAAAACTGAAAAACAGGTAAATTGTATCTTTTTTTTTTTAAGAAAGGTTAATTCTTGACTTGGTAATCTTTTGAAGTGGGTTAAGGAAAAGAAAATGTAATTGGCCAATATTTCTGAAACTTAATATTCTTTCTGTCTCTAAAGCACATATTAAAGTAGCAATGATAATAGTGATAATGGTTAATAATACTTATAAGAGCAATAACATTTGTTAACATTTATCAAAAGCTTACAGTGTATCACATTTTTGCAAAGCCCTTCAAGAGCATAATCTCACTGAATCTTTAAAACACTATGAGAAAACAGAATCACAGATATAGAAAACAAAATTATGGTTACTACAGGAGAAAGGGGTAGGGAATAAATTAGGAGTTTGGGATTAGCAGATAAGACTACTATATATAAAATAAACAACAAGGTTCTAGTGTATAGCACAGTATCTTATAATGAACTAAAATGTAAAAGTATATATATATACACACACACACACACACACATATATATATACACACATATATATATGCACACATATATATGTATAACTGAATCACTTTACTGTACACTAGAAATTAACACATTGTAAGTTAACTACATTGCAATAAAAGAAAACACTATGCATTATGTGCCATTGTCTCCCTCGATTTACAGGTAAAGAAACCAAGACTTACAGAAGTTAAGCCTTCTTAAGGAAACATAGTTGGTAGAGAAGCATGTCAAAGGCTGCTCTATTGATTTCAGACCTCTAAAAGAACTTTGCCAATACCTTTTGTTCTTACTGGGTTATGACCTTTTCCTTCATTACCTAGTCTGTATAATTTATTCGGCATCCTTCTGTATTGGGTACCGTATATGTCATGTATTTCTTAATTATTTAAAAAATATGATGAGGTATACTTTAGCCATTTGTATATAGCAAATCATCCCAAAAATGAGTGGTGGAAACAGTAAGCATTTTTTTTTTTCTCACTCATGGATTTTTGAGACAGACTGGGAGCAAGCTAATCTAGCTTGGGCTTAGCTAGAATTGGCTCCAAGTCACGGATCACCCAGGTATGCTTTACATGCCTTTCACTTTCTTTGGATCATTCAGCTAAACATGAGTATATGTTTCGCATAACTATGACAGAAACATAAGAGAGAAAATCCCACCAACCTTGGCAAGCAAATGTCAAGCCCCTATTCTCATCACATCCAATAAAACTTCTTTGGTCAAAGTAAGTTACATGGGTAAGGCCTACGTCAGCAGAGTGGGAGAACACGTAAGTTACATGGGTAAGGCCTACGTCAGCAGAGTGGGAGAACACGTAAGTTACATGGGTAAGGCCTACGTCAGCAGAGTGGGAGAATACACTTGGACTTAGGGGGAAGTAATTGCAAAGGCATAGGAAAAAGACATGGATACAAAGATGATAAAGATTTGGTGACTTGGTGATAATGATGTAATCTACCACAAGTATCTACAATATTACCTACTATATATTAATATCTAAATAGAGTAATATTATATATAAATAACATTACAATATAATATTTACAGATATTATTAGAGATGAAGGATTAGAGACTTAGGTTGCTTAACAAACTTGACTTTGGTTCACTAGCTCTTAACTGAAATAGTAAACTTTTATTCCCATTCTCAAAGAAAACCTGCTTTCCAGTAATGGGAGATGTTAAGAAAAAAGAAGGAACTTAGGTGAACTTATGGCATTTGCCTCTGTTCATTGTCTGTCCCTTGCAATACCTAATCTTGTTCCCGACCCACAATGCATGATCAATAAATGTGGGATAATCAAAAAGTAGCCATCAAAGACTCCAATTAAACCAGAGCCAAATGCACAAAAGTGTTAGTGTTGAGTGGGACATTGTTATAGGTTCCTTTTCTATATTAATGGTATTCATAAGAAGGAATTTTTAGAGTAATGCAAAAGTAGAGTAGGGCTTTGAGCAAAGAAATAAATATATTTTGAGAAGACATAATTAAAATGAAACACTGGCATTACTTAAGTAGCGTTATTAAAACAAGCTATTTAGCAAAACTATTATCCTCCCCAGTTTTTACTAGAAAAAAAAAAAAGCAAAACAAAAACAGATAAAGCATGATTACAGAACTTGTGCTTCCCAAGTGGAGGTAAATTTTTGCTCTTTGTTTCCTCATTTTTCTAGTGATGCAAATTTGGGCCTTTTAATAGATAGTACTAACTTGATATGCTTCCAACTCAGTAGTTTCAAGTTTAATTGATGTCAAGAAAACAAATGTTGCAGGGCAGGTACAATTCTTTTACAATTAAGAGATCACTTGGGTCCATTGCACTGCAAACACATTGAAATTAGTGATGATATATAAAGCATGTTAACTCTTCTAAAGTCAATGAGAAGCCAGAGATGCCTTATGAAGAATGTGCCAATGACTACAATAATAAGAGGTAAAATTTTTAAAATGCTTGCTGTGAAGCAGTCAATAATGCACTATCATAATCTGTGTTATCATTTTCAGGCCTAATAAGAAGTCTTCCTTTTTCAAGCATTCAATAAATACATGGTGACCATCTATTATTTACTAGAACTTATGTTGGCTGGTGGCAATAGAGTGAGGAAAAAAGTAATCATGGCTCTGTCCTTGTATGACTTATAGTGATTATAAATAATCACAAAAATAATTATAACACTGAAACTGTGTCAAGTGCTATATAGATGAATTTAATCAGTAATTTAACCTGACTGAAGAGATCAAAGAATGCTTCTCTGAGGAAATAATTTGAGTTGAGATCTGAAGGACAAGGATGACTTAGTTACAGGGAAGAATAGCATTTGGTCAGAAAGAAAAACAAAGATGAGGCTGGGAGCAGAGATGAGCTGACCTCTAGAATGCAGAGTGAAGAAAAGCAGAGAAGGATGAAAAGAAAAGCAGATGAGGCTGGAGAAGAGATGTGGGCCTGACCACACAAGATGTGGTTGATAGAGAAGCTTTGTGTTTATTCTAAATACAAAGGGAAGCCATTGAAGGGAACCAGAGGAAGAAAACCTAACACTAGTGACATTATTGGGCTTCCCATTAATGTCTAACCTCTGAGACACCAGAGGCGTCTGCCTGTGATGCAGGAGACCTGGGTTCAATCTCTGGGTCGGAAAGATCCCCTGGAGAAGGAAATGGCAACCCCCTCCAGTACTCTTGCCTGGAGAATTCCATGGACGGAGGGGCCTGGTAGGCTACAGTCCATGGGGTCGCAAAGAGTCGGACACGACTGAGCAACTTCATTTTCTTTCACTTTCAGTGACATTATCAGATTTTCAAACTGTCTGGCTACTAGGTGGAGGTAGGATTGGACAGAAGAAGGCAAGCAGGATGAATACAGATAGACTGCTTCTATAACTATTGCAACTGTATAAGAAATAATGACAGTTAAGATTATTGTGATGGCAATGGAGATAATGAGAAATACTATCTTTTGAAATTCTAAGGCACACTTGAAAACACTTTAACATGTCTGAAATTAGGATGTTTCTTATAGTCTCTGTGCCATATTAATTATCCAATTGCCATTGCCTGTGTAAGTGCATGGAAATTTGCAAAATCAAAAGGATAATAGAGATATTCTCTTAGAAATGATATGTAGCAAAATTTTGTGATGGCAATAATGTGTATAAAAACCTGGTGCTCCAGATATAAGTCAAACAATGTGTCGATGCATTCATTGGCAGCGCTTTTTCTTTGATATGGGTACTTAAAGTAATGGTGCATGTTACAGTGAATGGGGTTTTAGACTCACTGAAATATGACAAAAGGAATTAGGGGGTTAAACCAAAAAAGGCTAGTTATGGATTGACTATGGACACGACTAGGCGACTGAACAACAACGGAAAATAAAGGAGCTAGAAGACTCAAGTTCCTGTTTGGTTAAAAATACATATAACATTACGAATAAAGAGGTGTGTGTGTGTGTGTGTGTGTGTGTGTGTGAGTTGTCCAGTCGTGTCCAATTCTTTGCGACCCCAAGGACTGTAGCCCACCAGGCTCCTTTGGCCATGGGATGTTCCAGGCAAGAGTACTGGAGTGGGTTGCCACTTCCTTCTCTAGTGAATAAAGAAGTACATAATACCGTACCAATATTATTCCCATTTAACTGGAAAACTAATTGAAATAAAAGGAACTAAGAAAACTGTCAAAGGCTGTACCGTTTACAGTTGGCAGAAATTAGATAGGTCTGACTGCAGTGCCTGATATCCTAAGACATGTAGAAAAAAAAAACCTGGACCAACAAATATCATCAAAGAGTAAATGGTTGATTAGCTAACATATGGAACTATATTAAATGTTACTTGATCTCACAAGTAATTAAAGAAATATAAACTAAAATAATGATGGACTATTATGTTGTATGCTATTCAAAACAAAACAATAAATTATTAATTTAATGAATTAAATCATCATCAGAAATTGTCAATGTTGAGCATAAATTCCTTTTTATAATGTAAGAGAAAACAAATTAATGTTTAAGAACAATGAAACTAAGGTAAGTGTGACAGAAAGGAATGCATAGGTAAAAAACATGCAAATAATTAGTAATTATACATAGGCAAGTGCTACTTTGACATTTTTCAGCCTTGGGTAGCATCCTACATTTTCTTCTTCTTTTTTATTCTTTCCCTTTTTCTTCATTTCTTTTCACATTTCTTTTTTGAGAGGGAGTAGACAGTGGGAAGAGAACACTAGTTGTCTTTTACTACAATATTTTCCTAAGCACTGCTTTTGGCTCATGTTCAGGATCTTTGGATCAATTTCTAATGCAGATATCCTCAACTATCTCTCATGTCAAGAGCCAATTGAGATGATATCTATCAATGCCCAGCATAAACACTGTCATCCCAGTGAGCTTCAGCCTGTCTGAACAGATGGGGCTTGTATCTCTGGACTCATTATTTACCTTCCCAGCTCTTCCTCTCCTCTGGCAAAGTGCTTGGACCCAGTTATACATAAAGCCAAATGGCTTGTATTTTTGTTCACAGATTGTGCATTGTCCTTTTCTTTCTCTTGGCACCTTTAGCCATTTGTCATCTTTATAGAACTGATTCAAGAAGATTTGTGTGACTAATCCACATCCCTAAATAATCTGCTATGGTGTTAATCCCTGGCAATGCTGAATTTCATCTGGAATTGATGAGAGAGAAGAGTGGCATTGGCTTTAAATCCATGTCAAGTTACCCTAATTCCATCCTACCTGACTGAAATAAGCCAAAATATTGATTTTTGGGTTTCTGTGATGACTTCGGTCAAAGAGGGAAAGAGTAGTTGAATTAAAGTATTGAACATCTCATGACATGGAGAGAGTAGACATAAATTGCCAATCACACAAAGTGATTGAAAAACATAATTTGGGGGTTAGAACTAATAAGCACTAAGTAAACTTGTCCTTGTTTATACCTTTCATCATTATTAAACTATCAGCTTTTTTTAAGAAGAAATTTTACTTTATTTCTCTCACTCTTGAAGTCAATGCAATGCCATTCTCTTTGAAGTTAAAAATAGAATACTGAGAGCTCCAAGTAATTAATATAAGTATTCTTAGAATAAAGATGTTAGGGTACAAGAAAGGCTGATTATTTTTATGACAATGTTGTGATATTTTGCCTAACATGCTTGACATTTATGCTAAAAATTGGGACTGCAATCTTAAGGAATCTTATACTCTACAAGTTACAAATTGGTGACATACAGGTTGGCGTCAGCTTTCAAATGTTTTTTGTCTACTATTAATTTAAAAAAAATAGTTACCCTGATAAAAACCTGTGAAAATTTAAATAAAATTCAAAACATTTTGCCATAGAAACAATCAACCATGTTTGACCCATGTTAATATAGGATTTCTTCTAAGTTTCCAAGTTCATAGTATATTTTTAAATTAATCAAAGAAATTATTTTTCTCATAATATCAGCTTTTATATTTTTTGAAAAATCTTCTTCTCTATTTTTTCCATTACATTAATATGAAAAATTTCCCTCTAAGTTTCATCTTCAAACTTATTTTCATTTACTGTGAATGTCAAATTCCTTAGGATTAATATCAAATTCCTTTATTTTTCATCATTTCCTAAAAATGTGGGTGCTTAAGGCTATACATTTTTCAACATGAATTGCTCTTTCTGTATCATATGTTTTGATATAAGACATTCTGTTTTTTGCTTTGTAGATAATTTTAATTTCACTTCTGTGTTTTCCTTGTTAATCTAAGTTATTTACTGTTGTTGTTTAATCACTATGTCATATCCCAATCTTTTGCAACCCCATGGACTGTGGCCCACCAGGCTTCTCTGTCCATGGGATGTTTCCAGGAAAGAATACAAGAGTAGGTTGCCATTTCTTCCTCCAGAGGATCTTCCTGACCCAGGGATCCTCAGACCTGAGTCTCCTGTATTGGTAGGTGGATTCTTTAACAGTGAGCCACCATGGAAGCCTATATTATATATTGGTATCTTTCAAAGTTGCTAAAAATTTTAGTTATAATTTGATTAGCTCACAATCAGAAAATCCACCCTTAAAATTCAAGATTAAAAAAAAATAGGACATTTTTATACAGATACACATTAAATAAAATTCTGGATTAGGTGAAATTAGAATTCAATAAAATTCTTTATTAGATGGCTATATTTTAGGTGCTTATTAAGTCAAGCTTATTGATCACGTCATTAAAGTCTTCACAGTCTTTACTTTTAAAGATTTTGTCTGCTGAATCATTTCAGTTCTGGAGAGGTACTTTGACATCTTCAGTTATAAATCATGATTCTACCTTTCTTCCACTTTATTCTTATATATATTTCATGTTTGTTTAATTTTTGTTCTAAAATAGCTCTTTATCTTCTATCACATCCACATTGCAGCTAATGGGATTGTGCCCTTAAACCCAAGTATGGCTAATTTTAGGTACTCTACTACTCTACTACTCTTCTGCTGTTGTTGTTTAGTTGCTAAGTCATGTCTGACTCTTTTGTGAGCCCATGGAGTGTAGCCCACCAGGCTCCTCTGTCCATGGGGATTCCCAGGTGAAAACACTAGAGTGGGTTGCCATTTCCTTCTCCAGGGAATCTTCCCAACTCAGAGGTCAAACTTGTGTCTCCTACCTTGTTAGGTGGGTTCTTTAACACAGAGCCACCAGGGAAAACACTTATTCTACTCAAAGCTAAGAATATAAGAATACAGCTACTATACTCTCATAACTTCTTCCCTTACAGATGAAGTAACAAGAATACCTTACTTCTTTTCTTTTAGCTACTCTTATTCCAACTCTTGTTGACATGCTATTACTCTTGTTTCTGAACTATTATTAGAATTTGTCTTGAATATGGTTCCTATATTTCAGGAACTTTATTTAACATTGCATTTATTTTCTCAAATGATTTGTCACTATTTATTTTAAAAAGGTGAAAGGTTTATATGATCTGTCTAAAGAGAAACCAGAGTATGTCACTGTTTATTTAACTGTTCGTTTTACTGCTTATCACTTGTTTCCTCTTAATTCATTTTTCCCAAGCTCAGTTCCAAGCTCTTTTTCTCTCTTTTTAATAAATGGGTCAAGTTCTTCATAGTTTTTCTCAAGTGTGGTATAAGTGTAGTGACCCTATTCATCTCTGTTTTCCTAGGAAGTCCTACTTGTTTGGTAGAAGTAGTGATAGTGCCTTTTTTTTTTTTTTTTTTTTTTGCAAGATAGCAAATATCCCTTTTATATTTAAAATGTTTGTCTTAGCAATTAATCAGTTCAGTTCAGTCACTTAGTCACATCCGAATCTTTGTGATCCCATGGATTGCAGCATGCCAGGCCTCCCTCTCCATCACCAGCTCCCAGATTTTACTTAAACTCATGTCCATTGAGTCAGTGATGCCATCCAACAACCTCACACTCTATCATCTGCTTCTCCTTCTGCCCTCAATCTTTCCCAGCATCACGGACTTTTCAAATGAGTCAGTTCTTCACATCAGGTGGCCAAAGTACTGGAGTTTCAGCTTCAGCATGAGTCCTTCCAATGAATATTCAGGACTGAATTCCTTTAGAATGAACTAGTTGGACTCCTTGTTGTCAAAGGGACTCCCAAGAGTCTTCTCCATTACCATAGTTCAAAAGCATCAGTTCTTCAGTGCTCAGCTTCCCTTATAGTCCAATTCTCACATCTATACATGATTACTGGAAAAACCATAACTTTGACTAGACGGCCCTTTGTTGCCAAAGTAATGTCTCTGCTTTTTTGTTTGTTTGTTTGCTTGTTTTAATTTTTTCCTCAATTTTTTATTTTAATGTACTTTATTATTTTTATTGTTATTTTTTTAATACTTTATTCTACATTACAATACTGTATTTGTTTGCCATACATTGACATGAATCAGCCACAGGTGTCCACGATCTCCCAATGCCAAAGCCCCCTCTCACCTCCCACCCCATATCATCTCCCTGGATCATCCCGTGCACCAGGCCCAAGCATCCTGTATCCTGTATTGAACATAGACTGGAGCTTCGTTTCTTACATAATAGTATACATGTTTCAATGCCATTCTCCCAAATCATCCCACCCTCTCCCTCTCCCTCAGAGTCCAATAGTCCGTTCTATACCTCTGTATCTCTTTTGTTGTCTCACATAGAGGGTCATCATTACTATCTCTAAATTCCATATACATGTGTCAGTATACTGTATTGGTGTTTTTCTTTCTTGCTTACTTCACTCTGTATAATCGGCTCCAGTTTCATCCATCTCATTAGAACTGATTCAAATTTATTCTTTTTAAGTGCTGAGAAATACTCCATTGTGTATATGTACCACAGCTTCCTTATCCATTCATCTGCTGATGGGCATCTAGGTTGTTTCCATGTCCTGGCTATTATAAACAGCGCTGCAATGAACATTGGGGTACATGTGTCTCTTTCAATTCTGGTTTCCTCGGTGTGTATGCCGAGCAGTGGGATTGCTGGGTCATAAGGCAGTTCTATTTGCAATTTTTTAAGGAATCTCCACACTGTTTTCCATAGTGGCTGCACGAGTTTCCATTCCCACCAGCAGTGTAAGAGGATTCCCTTTTCTCCACATCCTCTCCAGCATTTATTGCTTGTAGACTTTTGGATCTCAGCCATTCTGACTGGTGTGAAATGGTACCTCATTGTGGTCTTGATTTGCATTTCTCTGATAATGAGTGATGTTGAGCATCATTTCATGTGTTTGTTAGCCATCCGTATGTCTTCTTTGGAGAAATGCCTATTTAGTTCTTTGGCCCATTTTTTTATTGGATCATTTATTTTCCTGGAGTTGAGCTTCATAAGTTGCTTGTATATCTTTGAGATTAGTTGTTTGTCAGTTGTTTCATTTGCTATTGTTTTCTCCCATTCAGAAGGCTGTCTTTTCATCTTGCTTATAGTTTCCTTTGTTGTGCAGAAGCTTTTAATTTTAATTAGATCCCATTTGTTTATTTTTGCTTTTATTTCCATTATACTGGGAGGTGGATCATAGAGGATCCTGCTGTGATTTATGTCAGAGAGTGTTTTGTCTATGTTCTCCTCTAGGAGTTTTATAGTTTCTGGTCTTACATTTAGATCTTTAATCCATTTTGAGTTTATTTTTGTGTATGGTGTTAGAAAGAGGTCTAGTTTCATTCTTTTACAAGTGGTTGACCGTTTTCCCAGCACCACCTGTTAAAGAGACTGTCTTTACTCCATTGTATATTCTTGCCTCCTTTGTCGAAGATAAGGTGTCCATAGGTGTGTGTGTGGATTTATCTCAGGGCTTTCTATTTTGTTCCATTGATCTATATTTCTGTCTTTGTGCCAGTACCAGACTGTCTTAATGACTGTGGCTTTGTAGTAGAGCCTGAAGTCAGGCAAGTTGATTCCTCCAGTTCCATTCTTCTTTCTCAAGATTGCTTTGGCTATTCGAGGCTTTTTGTATTTCCATACAAATCTTGAGATTATTTGATCTAGTTCTGTGAAAAATACTGCTGGTAGCTTGATAGGAATTGTATTGAATTTGTAGATTGCTTTGGGTAGTATACTCATTTTCACTATATTGACTCGTCCGATCCATGAACATGGTATATTTCTCCATCTATTAGTGTCCTCTTTGATTTCTTTCAACAGTGTTTTATAGTTTTTGATACATAGGTCTTTAGTTTCTTTAGGTAGGAATATTCCCAAGTATTTTATTCTCTTCGTTGCAATGGTGAATGGAATTGTTTCCTTGACTTCTTCTTCTACTTTCTCATTATTAGTGTATAGGAATGCAAGGGATTTCTGAGTGTTGATTTTATATCCTGCCACTTTACTACATTCATTGATTAGCTCTAGTAGTTTTCTGGTCGAGTCTTTAGGATTTTCTATGTAGAGGATCATGTCATCTGCAAACAGTGAGAGTTTTACTTCTTCTTTTCCAATTTGGATTCCTTTTATTTCTTTTTCTCTCTGATTGCTGTGGCCAAAACTTCCAGAACTATATTGAACAGTAGTGGTGAAAGTGGACACCCTTGTCTTGTTCCTGACTTTAGGGGAAATGGTTTCAATTTTTCACCATTGAGGATAATGTTAGCTGTGGGTTTGTCATATATAGCTTTTATTATGTTGAGGTACGTTCCTTCTATTCCTGCTTTCTGGAGAGTTTTTATCATAAATGGATGTTGAATTTTGTCAAAGGCTTTTTCTGCATCTATTGAGATAATCATATGATTTTTATTTTTCAATTTGTTAATGTGGTGAATTACATTGATTGATTTGTGGATATTGAAGAATCCTTGCATCCCTGGGATAAAGCCCACTTGGTCATGGTGTATGATCTTTTTAATGTGTTGCTGGATTCTGATTGCTAGGATTTTGTTAAGGATTTTTGCATCTATGTTCATCAGTGATATTGGCCTGTAATTTTCTTTTTGTGGTGTCTTTGTCAGGTTTTGGTATTAGGGTGATGGTGGCCTCATAGAATGAGTTTGGAAGTTTACCTTCCTCTGCATTTTTTGGAATAGTTTCAGTAAGATAGGTGTTAGCTCTTCTCGAAATTTTTGGTAGAATTCAGCTGTGAAGCCGCCTGGACCTGGGCTTTTGTTTGCTGGAAGATTTCTGATTACAGTTTCAATTTCCATGCTTGTGATGGGTCTGTTAAGATTTTCTATTTCTTCCTGGTTCAGTTTTGGAAAGTTGTACTTTTCTAGAATTTGTCCATTTCTTCCAAGTTGTCCATTTTATTGGCATATAATTGCTGATAGTAGTCTCTTATGATTCTTTGTATTTCTGTGTTGTCTGTCGTGATCTCTCCATTTTCATTTCTAATTTTATTGATTTGATTTTTTTCTCTTTGTTTCTTGATGAGTCTGGCTAATGGTTTGTCAATTTTATTTATCCTTTCAAAGAACCAGCTTTTTGCTTTGTTGATTTTTGCTATGGTCTCTGATAGTGCCATCTTTCACTTTCAGTTAGGATGATAAATTCCATGCTAGTCCAGCTTTCCTAACAAGTCTTATTTTATGCCTGATATTATGGAATAATTAATAATGACACCTTTCACTCTCAATTGGAATGATAAATTACATATTACTGTATGTACAGGAACACACATTCTGAATTCTAGAGTATCTCTATCTTACTCATATATTAACATCTTGGTCAGATATATGTTTCTAAGGTTTTAATTCTTATTTCTCACTCATTTAAGTGTATTATTCTACCATCTTTTAGCTTATTTTTACTTTTTCAAACAGTTTAATCTTTCTGTTTGAAATGTTAAGAGTTTTTATCTTTAAATTTAGAAATTTTAATGCTGAGGTACATGTCCTTTTTATCACTTATACCAGGAATTCAGTGCATCTTTCAAAATGATAAAATCTGGTACTTCTTTAGCCTGGGGATATTTGTACTGAATAATTGTTAAACTAGTATAACCCCTACATCTCTTCCTTTCTCTCTCTCTCTTTTTTTTTTTGGAAGTTCTATTATTGGCATGTATATCTGGATCTATCCTCAGGACCTCTCTTCCACCCATATCTCCACTTTAAAATATTTGCTTTGAGCTTTTTTTTCCTTCTTCTATCTGATCTTCTAGGATGCTAATTCAGGTCTCAACAAAGGTCATACTTTCTTCACTTTACTCATGAAATTTTTAGTTGTAAATCATGCTTCAAAGGTGAAAATTTTATTTCTAAAAACTAACTTCTGTTTTTAATATGAATATTCTTATGTTTCTATTATTTTTCTATTTATGAGGACATTTTTCTCATCCAGCAAGTATATTTTGTTAGCCAGCTCATCTTTTGGTGTCCTCTCTCTGCAGGTATGGGACTGCACCTTTAATACGTTATGATTTTTCTGTCAGCTTATTAGAAACAAGTTCTGAAATTCCCTAACTAGCAACCGGCTCACAAATTATGGGAGAAGAAACACTGTCTAACCCTGTGAGCTAGCAGTATTCAGAAGAGAACCTGAACTGGTGGTGCTCTGAATGGTCAATGGACAGAACTCTTTCAAATCTTCCTAAATTTTAAACTTAAAAGTTTTTTACCTTCAGTTCAGTTCAGTTCAGTCGCTCAGTCGTGTCCGACTCTTTGCGACCCCATGAATCCCAGCACACCAGGCCTCCCTGTCCATCACCAACACCCAGAGTTCACTCAGACTCACGTCCATCGAGTCCGTGATGCCATCCAGCCATCTCATCCTCGGTTGTCCCCTTCTCCTCCTGCCTCCAGTCCCTCCCAGCATCAGAGTCTTTTCCAATGAGTCAACTCTTCGCATGAGGTTGCCAAAGTACTAGAGTTTCCACTTTAGCATCATTCCTTCCAAAGAAATCCCAGGGCTGATCTCCTTCAGAATGGACTGGTTGGATCTCCTTGCAGTCCAAGGGATTCTCAAGAGTCTTCTCCAGCACCACAGTTCAAAAGCATCAATTCTTCGGTGCTCAGCCTTCTTCACAGTCCAGCTCTCACATCCATACATGACCACAGGAAAAACCATAGCCTTGACTAGACGGACCTTAGTTGGCAAAGTAATGTCTCTGCTTTTCAATATGCTCTCTAGGTTGGTCATAACTTTTCTTCCAAGGAGTAAGCACCTCCCCCAGAACAAACCACCTCACTTCCCTAGAGTACTGACACTGTAGGAAGGATGCCCAGAAGAGAGCAGTAAACAGGTTTATCTTGAAAGGGAGAGCTCTATCTCACTTCTTGTTCCAGGTACATGATAGGAAGAAGCAGGAAAGAAAATATATGTGGCCATGCCGACTATAGTGGAGTTGGTCATCAAACTACATCCAACCAATGAGATTAGTGATACTCGTCCTTCAAGATTAGTGAGAAAGAGTCAAGACAATGAAGAAACTCTCTTTGGAACTGAGACAAACACCAGATCCTTCTTTTCCTCTAAAGACCTATATTAGGTTCCACAAGTAATGAGGGAGGTTAAAAAAATAAATAAAACATACTTTTCTTTCCCATCAAACAGCTCAGTGACTAATGGAGAAAAAAAAAAAATGAGGTGGGTAGTCCAGACAAATAGAAATATAATGTAAATTTCCTCAAGATGATATAAAACCCAGAGGAGAATGTTGTGAATTCTGTGAGGTTTCTTAATAATATCCTGATGGAGGTACTATTATAGTAGACACCTAAAGGCACCTTGGAAAATTATCAGTTTGCTAGATGCAAGAAAATTGACCTAATGCAGAGGATAAAGCTGTTCAAATTCATCAAGATATGAAATCAAAAAATTCCTTGTATTAACTAAAGTTTCAGATCCAAGTATACAGCATTGAGAGATTAGGCTAAAAGAACAATAAGAATCAGAAAATGAAAGTCATAAGAAGTCATATAATGCTAAGTTTGAGCTTTGTCCTAACTGTAATGAGGTGTCAGTGGTAAATCTGACTCTTCTAATTTAGATGGGAAAGTCTATTCCAACAGGTCTTAAGAGAAGGTAACAATTTCAGGAACCCATAAAGTATTGAAAGAGTAAAATACAATGAAAATTTTATTGTAATATATCATAAATTGCCACAAATATGATAGTACCACCAGCTGCCATCTATATAGTACTAGGGACTTAATGATGTAAAAATTAGCAATTAAGGTTACAAGTTCAAATCAAAGTTTTTAAGCCACAGCTTACAAACTTGATATTAGACAAAGTTATATACAAATTTTAAGCCTTGATTGACACTGCAAAATTGAATATTTCTGCTATCAACAAAGATTTGCCATCACAGTAATGTTACCAATTTGGAAAGCACAAGAAAAACATAAATTGGTGGTAATCAGAACATCAAAGCATCTAAGGTGGCAAATCAAAGGAAAATTACTTTTTATGTCTTATTTCAATAACAATGCAACTTTATTTTTTATCCAAAACTGTATTTTACTGTAACAGTTACAGTAGTCTTTTCTCTTGAGATGATGGTTTTGATAATTGAAGGCAATATCTAAGGAGTAGTAAAAATGTAAAATTCAGGATAAATTCATCCAATTTTCATGAATCAATAGTAAAAATATTGATGATGGTGGGCACATGTATGCTATAAGGAGAAAAATAATTTCAATTAATTAGCATTTGATTTGGGTATAATTTTCTCTATCCTTTGTTTTTCTTATTTCCACCATATGTTTATTATCTTATAAATAAATTGTCTTTAGTAAACTTTAATTAGCTGATATTTGTAAAGCTGTCTAAGGATGAGCTTTGTATAATTGCTAAGAGTTTTTTTAATTACTAAGCATCACTATTTTCTCTGTGTGCTAACTGAATATAAAGAACATTAATTTTTAAACCTTCAGTAGAATCTTTCATTTGACAAAGCTTTATAGAAAGAATTAGGGGGCTCTGAATGTCTAAAGAAACAGTCTTCAGGAACTAGTTTCTAGCTTACAAAACTATTTACAGAACTCAGATACATGTCCAAAAATTTCAAGACCCTGAAAAATCATGCTCTAGTCACCAAGTCACTATCCTCAATATTAGGACCAACACCAGTATTCAAGAAAGGACGCTCCATGGTTTTTGTGAGAAAATACACAAATGATTGAGAACTGAAAAATTTGGTCATGGATAAAAGTAGCAGCTGATAAAGTCAGAGGTGGCTAGTGTTTGTTACTCTCATAACCTAACTGCTAGTTTATACAGAAAATAGGTTGTGAATTATTCCTCAACTCTGTTCCCCTGCTGGCACAGATAGTAAAGAATCTGTCTACAAAGCAGAACTAGATTTGATTCCTGGGTCCAAAAGATCCCCTGGAGAAGGGAATGGCAACCCACTCTAGTATTCCTGCCTGGAAAATTCCATGTACAGAGGAGCCCAGCAGGCTACAGTCCATCAGGTTGCAAAGAACAAGAAAACTGAGTAACTAACATAGTTCTGTCCCCCATATGGATATTTATTATATTGCTATTTATCCATAAATAAATAGTAAATTGATGGAAGTGAAGTCTGATGATGTAAAGAGGAATAGTGCATAGGAACCTGGAATGTTAGGTCCATAAATCAAGGCAAATTGGAAGTGGTCAAACAAGAGATGGCAAGGGTGAACATCAACATTTTAGGAATCAGCGAACTAAAATGGACTGGAATGGGTGAATTTAACACAGATGACCATTATATCTACTACTGTGGGCAAGAATCCCTTAGAAGAAATGGAGAAGCCATCGTAGTCAACAACAGAGTCCAAAATGCAGTACTTGGAGGCAATCTCAAAAACAACAGAATGATCTGTTTCCAAGGCAAACCATTCAATATAGTAATCCAAGTTTATGCTCTGACCAGTAATGCTGAAGAAGCTGAAGATGAATGGTCCTATGAAGACCTACAAGACCTTCTAGAACTCACACCCCCAAAAGATGTCCTTTTCATTATAAGGGACTGGAATGCAAAAGTAGGAAGTCAAGAGACACCTGGATGAACAGGCAAATTTGCTCTTGAGTACAGAATGAAGCAGCACAAAGGCTATCAGACTTTTGCCAAGAGAACGCACTGGTCATAGCAAACACCTTCTTCCAACAACACAAGAGACGACACTACACATGGGCATCACCAGATGGTCAATATGGAAATCAGGTTGATTATATTCTTTGCGGCCAAAAATGGAGCATTTCTATACAATCAGCAAAAACAAGACCAAGAGCTGACTGTGGCACAGACTATGAACTCCTAATGGGCAAATTCAGACTTCAATTGAAGAAAGGAGCAAAAACCATTAGACCACTGAGGTGTGAGCTAAATCAAATCACTTACAATTATACAGTGGAAGTGACAAATAGATTCAAGGGATTAGATCTATTAGACAGAGTGACTGAAGAACTATGAATGGAGGTCCATGACATTGTACACGAGGCAGGGATCAAGATCATCCTCATGGAAAAGAAATGCAAAAAGGTAAAATGGTTGTCCGAGGAGGCCTTACAAAGAGCTGTGAATAAAAGAGAAGCAAAAGGCAAAGGAGAAAAGGAAAGATATACCATTTAAATGCAGAATTCAAAAGAATAGCAATGAGACATAAGACAGCCTTCCTCAGCAATCAATGAAAAGAAATAGAGGAAAACAATTGAATGGGAAAGACTAGAGATCTCTTCAAGAAAATTCAAGATGCCAAGGGAACATTTCATGTAAAGATGGGCACAATAAAGGACAGAAATGGTATAGATCTAACAGAAGCAGAAGATATTAAGAAGAGGTGGCAAGAATACACAGAGGAACTATACAAAAGAGATCTTCATGACCCAGATAACCATGATGGTGTGATCACTCACCTAGACCAGACATCCTGGAATGTGAAGTCAAGCGGGCCTTAGGAAGCATGACTATGAACAAAGCTAATGGAGGTGGAATTCCAATTGAGCTATTTCAAATCTTAAAAGATGATGCTGTGAAAGTGTTGCACTCAATATGCCAGGAAATTTGGAAAATTCAGTAGTGACCACAGGACTGGAAAAGGTCAGTTTTCATTCCAATCCCAAAGAAAGGCAATACCAAAGAATGCTCAAACTACCACACAATTGCACTTGTCTCATACAGTAGCAAAGTAATGCTCAAAATTCTCCAGGCCAGACTTCAACAGTACATAGACCATGAAATTCCAGATGTTCAATCTGGTTTTAGAAAAGTCAGAGGAACCAGAGATCAAATTGTCAACATCCATGGGGTCATCAGGACTTCCCTGGTGGCTCAGATGGTAAAGCGTCTGTCTACAATGTGGGAGACCCGGGTTCAGTCCCTGGATCAGGAAGATCCCCTGGAGAAAGAAATGGCAATCCACTCCAGTACTATCGCCTGGAAAATCCCATGAAAAAGGAGCCTGGTAGGCTACAGGCCATGGGGTCGCAAAGAGTCGGACACGACTGAGCGACTTCACTTTCATGGGATCATCAAAAAAGCAAGAGAGTTCCAAAAAATCATCTAAAGCAGGCGAAGCCTGCTTTATTGGCTACACCAAAGCCTTTGACTGTGTGGACCACAACAAACTCTGGAAAATTCTTCAAGAGATGGGAATACCAGACCACCTGACCTGCCTCTTGAGAAATCTGTATGCAAGTCAAGAAGCAACGGTTAGAACTGGGCATGGAACAACAGACTAGTTTCAAATAGAGAAAGAAGTATGTCAAGGCTGTATACTGTCACCCTGCTAATTTAACCTCTATGCAGAGTACATAATGAGAAACACTGGGCTGGAGGAAGCACAAGCTGGAATAAAGATTGCTGGGAGAAATATCAATAACCTTAGATAGGCAGATGACACCACCCTTATGGCAGAAAGCAAAGAAAAACTGAAGAGCCTCTTGATGAAAGAGAAAGAGGAGAGTGAAAAAGTTGGCTTAAAGTTCAACATTCAGAAAACTAAGATCATGGCATCTGGTCTTATCACTTCATGGCAAATAGATGGGGAAACAGTGACAGACTTTATTTTGGGGGGCTCCAAAATCACTGCAGAAGGTGACTGCAGCCATGAAATTAAAAGATGCTTGCTCCTTGGAAGAAAAGTTATGACAAACCTAGACAGCATATTAAAAAGCAGAGGCATTACTTTGCCAACAAAGGTCTGTCTATCAAAGCTATGGTTTTTCCAGTAGTCATGTATGGATGTGAGAGTTGGACTATAAGAAAGCTGAGCACCAAAGAATTGATGCTTTTGAACTGTTGTAGAGGACTCTTGAGAGTCCCTTGGACTGCAAGGAGATCCAACCAGTCTATCCTAAAGGAGATCAGTCCTGAATATTTATTGGAAGGACTAATGCTGAAGCTGAAACTGCAAATCTTTAGCCGCCTGATGAGAAGAACTGACTCACTAGAAAAGTCCCTGATGCTGGGAAAGATTGAAGGCAGGAAGAGAAGGGGACAACAGAGGATAAGATGGTTGAATGGCATCACTGACTCAATGGACATGAGTCTGAGTAAACTCTAGGGGTTGGTGATGGACAGGTAGGCCTGGCATGCTGCAGTCTATGGGGTCACAAAGAGTCGGGCGTGACTGAGTGACTGAACTGAACTGAACTGGGCTCCTCTTGTGGTTCAGTTGGTAAAGAATACGCCTGCAATGTGGGAGACCTGGATTCAATCCCTAGTTTGGGAAGATGCCCTAGAGAATGGAAAGGCTACCCACTCCAGTATTCTCACCCAGTCCAGAATTCCACAGACTGTATAGTCCATGGGGTTGCAAAGAGTCGGACATGACTGAGCGACTTTACATAAAGTTGGTTTAGGATGGGTTAATACAATGTTTCCTAGACCTGAAGAATCCCCAGTTCTATGTTGTCTAGGCATTTCAATCAATTTAAGTGGTTTTGATAAGGACATGGATAAATTCCTGAGAGAAGGAATCCATCTAACTGGCATAATACAATCAAGACACTCTTTTGAAACCAATAAAAGGGTGCAGGCCAATTACAGAATCAAAAACACGGTTGTTATCTCTGAGAGGAGCAAAGAACAAGCAAAGATGGTTTAGCCAAATCACATATCTTGAATAGTTTCAATTTCTCAAATAAGTCTCTCATAAATGATTGTCGGGGACTCCACTCACCTTCCAGTGGTTTGTAATTCGGGGAAGGTTGGTTCAATCCTCAGTTGGGGAACTACGATCCTGAATGCCTTAGGGCAACTAAGCCCACAAGCAGCAAGGAGAGAACCTACACTCGAGAGTTCAGGAGCCACAGCTAGAGAGTCCATAAGCCTCAATGAAAGATCTTGAGTACTGCAAATAAGACTCAATGCAGCCAAATAAATAAACACATATTAAATAAAAAATTATTTTTTAAAAAATAAATAAATGATGATAACACCAATTTCATCAGTAAAAACCTTTTTAAAAATTTAAATTTATTTATTTTAATTGGAGGTTAATTACTTTATAATATTGTATCGGTTTTGCCATACTTCAACATGAATTCACCACAAGTGTACACATGTTCCCCATCCTGAACCCTCCTCCCACTTCCCTCCCCATACCATCTCTCTGGGTCATCTCAGTGCACCAGCCCCAAGCATCCTGTATCCTGCATCAAAACTGAACTGGCAATTTATTTCTTATATGATGTTATATATGTTTCAGTGCCATTCTCCCAAATCATCCCACCCTCTCCCTCTCCCACAGAGTCCAAAAGACTGTTCTATACATCTGTGTCTCTTTTGCTGTCTCACATACAGGTTATCATTACCATCTTTCTAAATTCCATATATGTATTAGTATACTGTATTGGTGTTTTTCTTTCTGGCTTAATTAAAAAAAATTTTTTTAATATATAAATGATGATAACACCAATTTCATCAGTAAAACTCCTTTTATACTGACTGTCACAAAGTATCAGTTGTGAATTAGGTATTGACAGCAGAAGGATGTGTTTCTTCTGCTATCTCAGGAGTACTACCCTTTATCATATTGGTAGTTGACCAGCTCTAGACTCCAAAATCCTGACAACATGATACCATCTAATCATCCCTAGATATAAAACTGACTGATACATGTTAACTACACTGACGTGTTTTAAAGTAAATTATAGGTATTATAAAAATATAGGAAATATAGGATTTTGAACAAAGGTCCCTTTAGTAAATACTTGCTGAAGTATGTGACATTTCAAAAGTTATTCAACTACTTGCAGTCCCAATATATTCGTCCATAAGGAAGGGAATGTAGTAATACATATTTCATAGGATTATAATGAGAATTAATTGAATTTCTGAAAAGTGCTTTATAAATGGTAAAGCATTACTTCTAGGTTTAATAAAGGTTAAATGATCCTTAAGGGCAGCTGGAAGTATATTCATAGGCAGAGAAGGAGGATTTTCTTAGTACTACTTTATTCCAGGGATTTTGCTAGTTGCTTTATTGAGAAGATAGAAATATATAATCTCTATAATCTTTAATGACAAAATGGAAAACCTATAAGCTCCATACTCTTTAATTCAGTCATATCTAATAAAAACCATGCTGATAACAGAGGCTATAACGGATCTTATTAGCAAATGTTAATGAAAATTGAGGGAGAATAAAAGATTGTGGACTCAGGTACACTGCAGGAAGCAAACTTCTGAAATTTAAAATAATTTACTGCTCATCGATAAAGATACAATTTTGGAATGTTTGCAAGGCATTTGATTTAGTGCTATCACAAATACACACCCTATTTCTTATTAGAGTAAGATCTGTGTCAGATTTATACCTGTTCTCTATATTCTCATCATAAAATGCCTTGCTTATTTTTGAAGATTTTCCTTTAATATTAGGAACTCCAAAAGTTTAAAGGCCTTCTTATGAAATGTAACCAATAATTCTGAAGCAATTCTAGTTGTTTGCATGGAACAAGTATATTATGATTCACAATTGTTTGCTGCCCCTCCCTGGAGGACCATTATAATTTCAAGACCAGTTGATGACAGAATCAGCCAATTAAGTGAGACTAGAAATGACTGAATTCCACTTCAGGCAGAAATTTTAAGTACCAGCATATATTTTCCCTTTGCAATTAATTCAATAATGGATACTTTGGATACTGCACAGGGCCTAGAGGGGATGCCCCAGGAAGAAGAGCCGTAGACCACTCCATGATGGACACACAGCATTAGTGGTAGGTGAGTCTTTGCTGTTGCAGGCCACTAAGATTTTACAGTCATTCGTCAGTGCAGTCTATCCTGCAGTGTTCCATCCACAATCTGTAACTTCATTTGTACATAAGACATTTAAAATCCACTGTTACTTTACTCAACAGAGAACATCATATTTTGTGTTTGACTTTTTGCTTTAAGACATATGGTGACTGACACTGATTATTTTGAAAAGTAATGTAAAGGAGTTTTTTCCTTCCACAGCAGCTCTATGTGCTAAGTCATTTCATTCTTTTCCGACTCTTCACAACCCTTTGGAGAGTAACCTACCAAGCTCCTCTGTCCATGGGATTCTCCAGGCAAGAACACTGGAGTGGGTTGCCATTCCCTTCTCCAGGAGAGCTTCCCTACCCAGGGATCAAATCTGTGTATCTTATGTCTCCTGCATTGGCAGGTGGGTTCTTTACCACTAGCACCTTTTTCTTCAACAGCAGCTCTGCTGCTGCTATTGCTGCTAAGTCTCTTCAGTCGTGTCTGACTCTGTGCGACCCCATAGACGGCAGCCCACCAGGCTCCCCTGTCCCTGGGATTCTCCAGGCAGGAACACTGGAGTGGGTTTCCAATTCCTTCTCCAATGCATGAAAGTGAAAAGTGAAAATGAAGTCGCTCAGTCGTGCCGACTCTTAGTGACCCCATGGACTGCAGCCCACCAGACTCCTCTGTCCATGGGATTTTCCAGGCAAGAGTACTGGAGTGGGGGTGCCATTGCCTTCTCTGGCAACAGCAGCTCTACCTGGATCTAAATTAAACAGGAAGGCAACAAGGCATTTTTCTTGTGCCCTATATAAGAAAAGTTAAGAAATATCACTGGCAATAGAAAAGTACTAATACTGCCCAGAGTGATTCCAGGCATGTAGGAGTCATTCAAACAATATTTGTCATATGAATGGATAAAATATAATACCAATTAATTTAACTAACAGTGACATGTCAATTGGTCTTTTCCCCTGCAGTATGAGTCTGCTCTTGTTGTAGAATAATTGTATAAGAAACAGTCTCAGAATTTTATGGGCTTAGAAAATTAATAAATTTCTTTTTTCATATGTCTGTGGGACAGGTGGTATGGCTCTGTTTATAACTAGAAGTCCAGTTTAGGTGTGTTCTAACTGTTTCACATTCTGAAACAATGGTTATTCAGTGAATTCTGTCCTCACACAGAATAATAGAAGCTCAACAGAGTAAGTCAAATCATGAAGCTATACTTTCTGCTTGCATGTCTGTGCAGATTTAATTACTCAAAACAAGGCATAATCAATCTCAGAATAATCTCAGAACAATCAAGCTCAGAATCAATGAAGACGAGATAGAGTTTCTATCTACTCTCCTGGAAGGCACATAGCAAAGTGTAAGGGCATAAATTTTTAGGATAAGGAAGGTGTAAAGATTTGGAACAAAAATACTAACTTCTCCACCAAAGATGACTTATTTTTTAATACAAACTTAAAAGCGGCAATAATAAACACCAATAACCTCCTCTATAGTACTAAGTACTTCTGCTGAGAATTTTACAGCAACCTTTAGATGGGTGCACTGAGGATTGCTTAAAGTCAACTGCTATAATCAGTTGAAATTCTGAAATTGACTATTGCATGATATGTTCACCTATGGCTGATTTGTGTCAATGTATGGCAAAACAAATACAGTATTGTAATTAAAAAAATAAATTTAATAATAATTTTAAAAAAGAATATTTGCTAGGAATAAATCATCTTTTTAAAAAAATTTTAAATTCAAGAAGTATTTATGAACTTTTAAGATGTATTTTGAGTAAGGTTTTGTAATGATACACAGTACATACATGTGTGCTCAGTTATACCCAACTCTTTGGAACCCCATGGATTGTAGCCCACCAGGTTCCTCTGTCCATGGAATTTGCCGGGCAAAAACACTGGAGTTGACTGCATTTCCTACTCCAGGGGCTCTTCCCAACCCAGGGTTGAACCCACATCTCTTGAACTGGCAAGCAAATTCTTTACCAGGGTGCCACGTGGAAAGCCACGCAACTGTAATTCGTGTGTTACTGAATACTTATGATGGTGATGGTTAATTATATGGGCAAACTTGGCTGGACCACACTACTAAGACTTTTGGTCAAACACCCTGTGTGGAGGTTTCCGTGAAGGTATTTTAAAAGATGAGATTGACATTTAAGTTGGTAGACTTTGAGTAAAATAGATTTTCGTCTAGAATGTGGTTGGTCCTCTTCAAATTATCTAAAGGTCATAAGAGAAAAAGACTAAAGTTCCCCCAGGAGGACAGAATACTATCTCCAGATTGTGTTTAGACTCAAGCTGAAACATTAAACATTAAACCTTTCCTAGGTCTCCAACCTACTGGCCTGACTTGAAGATTTTCAACTTGCAAGTCCCTATAATTTCTTAAAATAAGTCTCCATCTGTCTGTCTTTCTCTCTCTCTCTCTCTCTCTCTCTCTCTCTCTCTATATATATATATATATATATATATACATATACACACACACACATATCTTATTGGTTTTGTTTCTCTGGAGAACCCTGACTAACACAATGACTAACATTACCTCTGAATGACAGAAAGATATGAATTTAGATATAATTATGAATTTTATAAAGTTATGAATGATTAATACATATAAAAGATCTTTCATTTTCAACATGAAGCAAAAGTATCCACTCTTGAGTAATTGATTATAGTAAGGACAAGATGAGGAATGTAGATATAGCACAATCATCAAATCTATTTTCTGCACCAACTCCTTTAAAAATTACAGAAAATATGTTTTAAGTATAACAAGTACAGAATATAATGGAAAATAAGATAGTGTCATCAGCAGAACAGAAATTTTGAAAACCACCTGAAAGCTGAATTGCAGACATATTTGACTAGCCAAAAACAAAATTAAAAAACTATAGCCCCACAGAGTCCAAAAGACTGTTCTTTACATCTGTGTCTCTTTTGATGTCTCTCATATCGGGCAATCATTACCATCTTTCTAAATTCCATACATATGTGTTAGTATACTGTATTGGTGTTTTTCTTTCCGACTTACTTCACTCTGTATAATAGGACTCTGTGGGAGAAGGTGAGGGTTGGATGATTTGAGAAAATAGCACTGAAACATGTATTATTATCATATGTGAAACAGATCGCCAGCCTAGGTTTGATGCATGAGACAGGATGCTCAGGGCTGGAGCACTGGATTGACCCTGAGGGATGGGATGGGCAGGGTGGTGGGAAGGGCATTCAACATGGGGAACACATGTATACCCATGGCTGATTCATGTCAATGAATGACAAAAACCACTATAATATTGTAAAGTAATTAGCCTCCAATTAAAATAAATTAATTAATTTTAAAAAAACATAGCCCCCAAAATATGAAGAAAAGCTGGACTGTAAATTCAAACAATTTTAATGATTCTGAAAACGCAGAGTTAGATTGTACAGAGTCAGAGAGGCTCCTGGAGATTTTACCTAACTAAGACTAAATTTTTGAAATGCTGAGCTCTTTCTCTTCCCTTGTTCTGACTGAACAAGAAGCAGCAGGGACATTTCTGAGGCTCTTAGGGTGTCACTGGTGATCTGAGAGAGAAGCAGAGCAAAGCTTGAGCTAATTTCAGTTTGCAACCTAAGTTAGGCTAAAGGGATAGAAGAAGAGTAGAAAGGAAAGAGAGGAAAGGAAAATGATTTGTGGTGTTTCCAAGTCAAGGCAAAACTTTTTATTCTGGTAATTGGTGAGAGCATGGATTTTTCAGGTGGTGCGAGTGGTAAAGAATCGCCCTGTGAGTGCAAGGGATGTAAGAGACAAGGGTTTGATCCCTGGGTTGGGATGATCCCCTGGAGGAGGAAATGGCAACCCACTCCAGTATTTTTGCCTGGGAAATCCCATGGACAGAGGAGCCTGGAGGACTAAAGTCTGTGGACTTGCAGAGTCAGACATGACTGAGCCACCAAGCACACACCATGCACAAAGTGGACAAGATGACTAGTCTGTCAGTCTTTTTCTTAACACACCCCAAAGTAAAGCTTGCTTATTGCATCCCGCATGTAAACACAAACTTCATAGCCAACCCAGACAGTCAGAGAGAGCTATTGGTGACAGAGATTTTCATATGTGGAAATTAACTGTTTCTCAATACCCTGATTAACCTGCTTAGTCCTTTGCTCCTAACTCAGATTGGCAAACCACAGATCACCAGACATCTGGAGAAAGACAATGAACTGAAAAGGAATGAATAAGATATCCTGTATTTATTATGTTTGAGACAAATTTTTCTGTAAATGTTAGATGATCTGATGCAGAAGGTAGAACTGATGAAGGTTCTATATTTGCATTTTTCATCTAGTCCCTATGATTGTCAATTAAAAGTGGATAATTTTACTTCATGTTTAAAACGAAAGATCTTGTACATACATTGATTATTCCATAACTCTGTAAGCAAAGAACAGCTGACTTTAGAAAAAAATCAGAAAAATCCAAAAATAAATAGAATTTTTAAAGACAGAGTAGCTCTTGCAATAACAAATATTAAGAATCTGCACTATAAAAATTGCTAAAATGAAAAAGAGTAGTAAAAATTAGAGAAAAAGCAGAATTGTGAAATAGAAAGAGAAATGACTAAAGAACCTCTTTCTAGTCTATGCACACACAGAAAGAAAGAATGCGTGTATGTGTGCTAAGTTGCTTCAGCTCTGTCTGACTCTTTGAAGCTCTGTGGAATGCAGCCCACCAGGATCCTCTGCCCAAGGGATTTTCTAGGCAAGAATACTGTAATGGGCTTCCATGACCTTCTCCAGGGGCTCTTCCCAACCCAGAGGTCGAACCTGTGTCTCTTTAGGCCTTCTGCATTGGCAAGTGTGTTCTTTATCACTAGCGTCACTTGGGAAGCCATATATATATTATATATAATTATGTATATTAAATATAATTATAATATAATCATATATTATATATATTAGACAGGTATATGTGATACAAATACATATTTCAATACTGCATAGCTATTATATTCAAAAAGACAGGCAGGGTACCAATATGTGCCAACATCATTAAGTTTTCAGAATATGTAAAATGATTAAATGATTCCAAGATAATTCCACAAGTTAGCATAAGTTCTAACAACAAAATTAGATGAGGAATACCTTCTAATCAAAAAGGATTTCTTTCTAAGAAACATAAGGAAGGTTTAGTGTTAGGAAAATCATATATTATGATTCACTATATTAGTAGATTAAGAAAAATAATTTTGACCATCCTGTAGATGTGAAAAGCATTGGATATAATTTTTGTTTAAAAATATTTTAGCAAGTTAGAACTAGAAGGAATCTTCTTTTATTTGATAACATCTGTATGCCAGAACTTTCCAGTTAAACTTATATTTAAGAGTAAGTAGTTTTAAAAATTACACTGAACTAAGGAAAAAATTATATATACCAACTACTACTGTCATTAGTCAATATCTTGCTGGAGATTCTAGGCAAAGTAGTAAATTTAGAAAAATAAATATATCTTTACATATTTAAAAAAGAGAAAACTGTCAGATTTTATAGATGATATAATTCTCCTCCAATATAATCCAGGAAAAATTACTTAAAATTTTCATAAAATTAATAATTATTTTTAGTAATATTACTGGACAAAATATCTATATATGAAAAATCACTATTTTATACAATAGAAATAAATAATAAGAAAAAGAGGGAACTATTACTTGACTAGCACCCAAACTACAAACATTTAGCAATATACCTAATATAACTGTGTGCGTCACTCAGCCACTCAGTCGTATCTAACTCTTTGTGACCCTATGGACTGTAGCCTGCCAGGCTCCCTGTCCATGGAATTTTCCAGGCAAGAATACTGGAGTGGGTTGTCATTTCTTACTTCAGAGAATCTTCCTGACCTAGGAATCTAACCCTCATCTCTTGTGTCACTTACATTGGCAGGTGGATTCTTTATCACTGTGCCACCTGGGAAGCCCATCCTATTATAACTATTACCTATTTAAACAAAGGTAAATGCTAATAAACCAAAAAGAATAACTAGACATATACAATTCACAAAATGTAAAATCTAAATATTCCAAAAAAATAATCTCATGTTAATCAAATTCAAAGCTATCCTAAACATATATTCTCAGATGATTCTGACAAGTTAATTCTTTAATTCAAAATGGAAAGAAAAAACATAGATAATGAATAAACTTTTGGAAAAATAGAAGAAAATAGAACCTTGCATATATCTAAACTTAACCTTTAGGTCCTTGTTTACATGTACCCAAAGTTATTTCAACAGTGAAGTTTGAGGGCACAGTGCCCCACAAAACCATCCTCACTTTGGATACCAGGTCCAAGTTCTATGGGTTCCTCAAACCATTCAACAATTAGCTAAAAAGAGTATGAAACTCATTGAAAGCTGTTACACTCACATTAAAAGTTGTTGAAGGATAAAAGATACAGATTAAAATAAGCCAAGAGACTAGACACATAGAGTAGAACCCACAAAGGTCCAAGCATGTAGCTTCCAGTTGTCCTCTCTCCACTGGGTCGGATGGTTTGGTCATGCTGAGACAGTCTGCACAGACGGCTGCTCACCAGGAAAGCTCACCTTTGGTGTTCAAAGTTTTTACTGGGGCTTTAACACACACTGTCTGCAGAGTCTCAAGCCCCTCCTAAAAGTTAGGCTAATACCTTTAGTCATCAGGTCTTATGGAAGTTGTAATTGGTATGTTGCAGCTCAGACTGCCCATCATAAATCACACTGTTAGAATGTCCAGTGGCCAAAGCCCCCATACACACAAAAACACTCCTGTCAGGCAGGATATTCCAAGGCCCTAGAGCTCACTTTCCAGTAATCAAGGAAAAAGCCCAGATTTCTCTTCGGGTAAGGTTAATTCTTCACTACACAATATGAAATTTTAGTGTATAGCATAGAATTCAAATTGAAAATGATCTGCTCACTCTCATATAAAAGTATTGGAAAATATCTGAGGAAACATATACTAAACTGTAAATTACAACATATGCCAACTTAGGAAGAAAGCAGAGGAATATTGGGGGTCAGGGGTATAAGGAGATTTTCATTTTTGCTCTTTGTACTTCTAAAGTATTTGGATATTTTAAACAGTAAGAATCAATTAATAGATATTGTGTATGATTTAAATAACTAGTTTAAAAAATCTAATTGTCCCCATTTCCACTAAATAAATATGAACATAAACCTATACAATATCAAGTTTAAGAACAGTTCCATGTTTTAGCCCACTGGAGATGCTCATATGCATTATCTGGGTTTACTGGCTCTCCTGTTGACCTCTCAGAAGGTGGTGGTTGAAATGAGCTGATAGAAACTCTACAGATCTATGAACATTGCTGATATATGTGAAGTCATTTCCTTTTCTCTTATTCTTTTTTTTCTAAATCATTATTCCCAGTCAAATCGCGCAGATGTGAGAACAGAGACAGAGACCACACACCTGCTCACCCTCAAAGTCTCCTTTATGAACTACTCTTCCTAAATCCACCCTTTAAAGTCTGTTTCTCTCGCTTCTATCCTTGTTCTGCTTTTCTAGCCAGCCTGCAAAGCCTCAGAGGGTGAACTCATCCACCTTGAACTTGTCTCTTATCATTTGTGGTGATTCATGAATTTTATTCCCTGTCTCAGTTCTTTGGACTTCAATTTTTGTATTTGATATCTTTAACCTATCTGTAGTCTTTTTGTTGCTTTAATCCTAAGTTTAAATCTTTATCATTTCATTTCTCACTACCATAAAGTTTGTTAATTCAAGGACCAGCTTGGTAACATAAATAAGTGAAGCAGACAGCTCTAAAAAACTCTGGAGTAGTGAGTACTATGAGGAGATGGAGAATTTTTTCCCATTTGAAAGTATTCACATTCAAAGTTTTGCTTGCTGAATATATGTCTTGTTTTGTTTTCCATTATTGTGGGTAAACACTTCTGTGACCAAATTCGAGCTAGTATGCAAACTCTGTGAACAGGGTCTCTACATCATATACCTTACAAATTTATTTGGCTGCTGAAATGATCTGTCTAGATATATAAATCTAATAATGCCATTCCTTCATTCAAATTTTTTCTAATATTTAATTCTACAGTAAAATCAAAACATCTTACTCTGGCAGTCAATCTTTTAATTTTCTGACTTCTGATTACCTTCAGCTATATTCCTTACCATTCCCAGTGTGATTTTGTGATTCTAAAATTCTGCCAGATCATATAAGGTACTTTGCTCTATATTGTTCCTGAGACATTCACGACTTTTTAGATGAATTTCCTGGCCTTACTTACTTCACTTATTTCACCTTTCCTTATTTCACTTTGATAAAAGCCTCTTGTCTGTTGTTTCTTCGTAGCCACTGACCTAGTCCCATAAAGCAATTTTCACAGACTTCATGAAATAGTATATGCTTGCTTTCTGCCTCTTTCACTAAAGTGTATGCTCTTTAAGGTGGGCTTGATGTTATGTTTTTCTCTGTAGAAGTGGCATTTGGAACTTAACAGAGACTACATCAATATCTGTTTTCTTCCTGAATGGACTTTTCTTCTTCTAACTACAAAGTTGGCCTTTATGAACACAGAGTTTGACAACAGACAGGATTCAAGTCCTTCCTCTATTATGTGTGTGACATTAGGTAAGTTATATAATCTCTCTAAGCCTTGGTTTTCTCATAGTGCCTACCCCATAGGATGATCATAAATATTTAAGTCATATAATTCATTAGTACACAGCCTAGCGCTTTGGAGATGTTAAAAACTGCAGGCTATGGTCATGATAACCATACAGATATTCTTCTACTTATGATGGGATTACATTATGATAAAAACATCATAAACTGAAAATGGATTTAATATGCCTAATTTACCAAACATCATAGCTTAGCTTTCCCTACCTCAAATATGCTTACATATTTACACTAGGCTACAGCTAACACAAAGCTTATTTTATATTAAAATGTTGAGTATCTCATGTAATTTATTGAATATCATACAGAAAGTGAAAAACAGAACTGCTGTAAGCCTAAATCAGTTGTTTACACTTGTAATCATGAGGCTGAAGGAGCAGCAGCTGACCAGCACCATGAAAGTGTATTGTACGGCATATTGCTAGCCCAGGAAAAGAGAAAATACAAAATTCAAGGTATGGTTTCTACTGAATGTATATTACCTCTGTACCATTGTAAAGTCAAAAAATTATTCTGTTCAATCATCATAAGTTGAGGATGGTCTATAACAGCAGAAATAGAAGTAATGCTGATAACATTAAACATCTTAAAACATTTAATTTCTTAAAAGGCATAGTGCCATCTAAAAGAAACAATAAAGCATACTGAACTCCTATTACAGTGGTTCTCAGTATACCCTCACATATCTTTTCTTGCCCTAATTGAACTCATTACCTTCCAGTTCAGTTCAGCTGAGTCTCTCAGTCGTGTCTGACTCTTTGCAACCCCATGAATCGCAGCACGCCAGGCCTCCCTGTCCATCACCAACTCCTGGAGTTCACACAGACTCACGTCCATCAAGTCAGTGATGCCATCCAGCCATCTCATCCTCTGTTGTCCCCTTCTCCTCCTGCCCCCAATCCCTCCCAGCATCAAAGTCTTTTCCAATGAGTCAACTCTTCGCATGAGGTGGCCAAAGTGCTGGAGTTTCAGCTTTAGCATCATTCCTTCCAAAGAAATCCCAAGGTTGACCTCCTTCAGAATGGACTGGTTGGATCTCCTTGCAGTCCAAGGGACTCATTACCTTACCCTATCCTTAACCCCCAAGCCTGCTCCTCCTCCTGGATTTCCTATGCATTGAATAGTCCTGCCATCCACACCTTTGGTTAAGCCAGTGATCTAGTTAAAAGGGCTTTTGGACTCCTCCTCCACATCAATTCTATAGTTAATCATCAAGTCCTATTGATTCTATGATACAACAGCTACAGTGCTAGTCTCACTACATGTTGGCAACCCTAATTGATTTTCTACACAGTAGTCAGAAATGATCTGAGCATTTCTTTTCGCCTCAGTGCTTTCCATTATGCAGACTCCTTCCCATTGCTTTGAGAAGTCTCACAAGACACACCTGCTCTGGCCCATTACTCCAGCATCACCTCTGGTTACTCACCCCTTTATACTTGGGATCCAACAGGTTATGATTCATTATACTTCTCCAATCTATCTCACTTTTCCTCACCACTAAGTCTTCACAGAAGCCATTTCCTTTTCTAAAACTGGCTTCCCAAGTCTTCTCAACCCAGCCATCTATTATTCATTACTTGATTTCACCATATGTGTGACTTCTTGCAGGAATCCTTCACTGACATATATCTTCTCTCCCTCTATAGTTCATACAACACAGCGCTTGACCTGTTTCACTGAATTGCAAATGGCTGTTCAATTGTCCTCTTTCTCAGCTCCCTTATACTGTGAGCTCTATGAAGCAGAAACCAGGTGTGTCTTGCTTACCATTGTATCCCTAGTGCTAAGACAGGTTGCACATATAAGAATTGTAATACCAATGCATGATAAAAAAACGAATGAGTGGATTGTTAAGCCTATTTTGAAGCTACATTTAGGTCAAACTGGAGGGTGTGAACTCCTTTCTTCTTTATTCTGGCTCCTGTGGTGATCCTAGAAGAATTACTGTATTCCTGAGTTTTCACAGCTGTCTATAGCTAGTCTGATTGAAGTTCAGCAGTTGTATGAAATTTTGCAGTGTGAAGCATAGCGACTCTCCTCTCGTCAGCAGTAAGAGACTTTTCACACTTTATTTATGAGAATAGAAGTGATGATTCCTTCACTGCACATTTCTTCTCCAACTGATTGATTTTATTTTTCATAAACTTAGAATTACTTTTCTAAAACTCAATTTATTTGATTCTTCTTTTCAGTCCTCTGTGTTTAGAATGCCACTGATTTTTATTACCACTACAATTGGTAAAACCATTCAGCTATGCTGATGGGGTCAAGGTCTTCTTATTTAGTTTAGATAATCAAACTTTACTTTTTGACTTAAAAACAAAAAGTACATTTCCAGATATCAGTGATGTGATGCATATGGAATGAAAGTATCACTGCCATCTATAATCTCAGTTCTTTGAAGGGAACCATGGAAAATCTATTCCTTATCTCTATTATCAGTTTCCAATAAAAGGAAAGCTTAGATTGCAGTGATAAAATCCTTCCCAAAAGTTTTGCCATCAGCTACTTGTGAGGATAAGTAAAGAAATAGTTCATCATAATGGAAAAAAAACATATGAGCTTTGGAGCCTGATGAAAATGAATGAAGTTTGAGTCACAGCTCTGTGACTTTCAGCTGCATAAATTTGGCATTTTTAAAACTCTCTTAGACTCACTTTCCCCCATTATTTCTTTAAATGGCATTGTTTTGAGTACTAATTGAGTAATGCACATAAAGAGTATTTTATCTAATGTTATTGTACAGAGTTTAAGCATATAAGTTATAGTTACTGTTTGCCATGAAGCAACCTCTGCAGCAGAGTTCTTGCAACAGCAAGTTGTTTTATAATCTGAACCTGAAAGATACATGTTGATCCTGCCATCTTTGCAAACAGTACTTTGATGAAAGTATTCCCTGGGACTTATCTTTACATGTGAGAGAATCAGTGTGATCCAAATTTTTTCTATCTTCACTTAAGGTGGTTCCATAGTAGTATAAAAGTTGTAGCATTCAAAGAGCCCTATGATATAACTTGTCACAACCCTTGGCTTTCAGCTTTCAAGGTTATCTTCTATCAGATGATATGGATTACTATAATTTTTTCTGAACTTCCTTCTTGAGATTTGAAATGGTGTATTCTCCCAATATCGTCCTGGCTTTAAAAGAATGTGCCTGAATCTTGAATCTGAAAGCAGAATATAGATAGAACACAGTTCAGCCTGAGCTCAGTGCCTGACAGACCTAAAGATTTTCTAGAGTTGGTACTTCTCACCTACTGATGCTGATGGGGAGCACTCTCTACTTACATATCGTAGCCAAGATTTCTATTTCTATTTCTATCGTAGCCAAGATTTCTTTAATTTTGTAAAACAGCTAATAGAGTAGTTTCTCTGACTAGGGTCTTTACTTGAATGACTAAAAATGACAAATTTTACTCGAAGGGTTGCTGCTGAAGAGAAGGATTTTTACTACCTATAGCTGCTTTTCAAGTTATCTAAAACAATGGCTGTGGAAGACACATCTAAGGTGACCAGCAACTACTCTTGTGTAATCTCCCCTCCCATTAAGTACAGGTGGAATCTGTGACTTCTAACAGTATATGGCAAAGACAATGAGCTATCACTCTCTTGATTAGGTTACATTATATAGCAAAAGTGATGTGATGTCACCTTTGGCTCATGTATATTATATAAGACTCTGTCTTATCAGATTAGAGCAAGAAATAATAGCCAACTTCTGAACTGCCAGTGGAGAAGGCCATGTTTCAGGGAACTCTGGGGGCCTCTAGGACTTGTGAGAGATATCTCTGGCTAATAATCAATAAGAAGCCTCAGATATACTGCTGCAAGGAAATGAGTTCTGTCAACAACCCAAAGGGGTCTGAAAGTGGATTCTTACGTGTCAAGGCTTGGATGGTCTGACACCTTGATTGTAGCCTTGTGAGATCCTCTGCAGAGGACTCAGCAAGGTCATGACCTGACTCCTGACCCAGGGAACAGAAAAACTAAATGTATGTTTAAGCCTCTCAATTTGTAGTAATTTGCTACATATCAATACAAATGAATACAATAGCTTTTGAATAAAAAAATAGTTTTGTTTTCTTTTTAGATTTTTCATGCTTCTTTGGATTGACCTGGGTTCATGTAGGGGTCAGCTGGAATAATCACCTGGTTGCTTTCAGCCAGGAACTCAGACAGAATGTGTGGAATTCACCACCACTTCCACCCTTCTCCACATGTCTCTTCAATAGAAGAGTTAGACTTCTTGCATAGCGGTTCAGAGCTCTAAGAGAGTGTGTCAGTTTCCAATTTGCTTAAAGCCTTAACTTAAAAGTCAAAGAACTTCTGCTGTACTTCATTCGGCAAGGCAAGTCATAAGGCTATTTCAGATTCAAGGTAGGGGAAATAGGCTCCACCTCTTATTGTGGGAGCATCATAAACATCTGGAATGGGAGAAATTGTTGATGGCAATATTTGCAGACAATTTGCCACAACCCACCCTCTGGCTACTGTTCACAATCATTTCACTTGCAGAATAAACAAGAGAAAACACTGGGTAAGCAGCAAGCTGTAGTTTTTTAAAAAATATCTTTAATTAAATGTTGAGGAGAAAAAGAAAAGCTTTTCCCTCAAAGTATCACCTACAACACCCTGAACTCTTTCTCTCCTCCTTGATTGTATGAAAAACCCTGAGATCACCTCTTAGAATTGGTTTTAACCATTAGCTGCAGCTGCTGCACTGCCACGTGTATATATGAATGACATTGTACGTTGCGCATATCCTTGGATGCCCCAGTTTGGTCCCCCTTCCAACTACCGTTTTATAGTATGATGAGTTAACAAGTTGGTGACCTACACAAAGAGAGACACAGCTATTTAATCTCTTGCCAGACATTGCTCCTCGGTACGATTTTGTATAGGTCTCTGTAAAAAGTCTTTGATGTCTCAGCAGCCCATTAACAGAGTTTATTTTTTTCTGGGTTTTGTTTTGTTTTTGTGAAAAAGTTCTAGATTCATTTGAAGATTCTGATGAAGAAATGTAGTTGAGATTTTTTTCGGTAATAAAATATGCATATTTGTATTTCAAACAGTGTAGCTAAAACTTGATGTAAATTCTTCCTTTTTCCTGTTTTTGGTTTAATGAATATTATTTATTCGGTCTGAAATATATATATGTTCCACCAGTTAAGAATAAATGTGCATTAATTCTTGGTAAAGATATATAAATAAATAAAAGACTGATCCACCTCACAATGGCAAAGCCTCTGTTCTCAGAGATCCTACTTTTAAACAAAAAATCATTTGATTAGGATCCAGTCTGTACCCTGGGAGTGATTTTCTATGTCTCTAAGCTCCATTCTTAAACCTGTAAAGAAAGCTAAGTGCCAAAGAATTGATGCTTTTGAACTGTGGGGTTGGAGAAAACTCTTGAGAGTCCCTTGGACTGCAAGGAGATCAAACCAGTCAATCCTAAAGGAAATCAGTCTGGAATATTCATTGGAATGACTGATGCTGAAGCTAAAACTTCAATACTTTGGCCACCTGATGCATATTGACTTATTAGAAAAGACCCTGATGCTGGGAAAGATGGAAGGCATGAGGAGAAGGGATGACAGAGGATGAGATGGTTGGATGGGATCACCAACTTGATGGACATGAGATTTAGTAAGCTCCTGGAGTTGGTGATGGACAGAAAAGATGGGCATGGTGCAGTCCATGGGGTCACAAAGAGTCAGACATGACTGAGTGACTGAACTGACTGACTAAAGCTCCATCCTTAAGCTTTTGCCTCTGTCTTTCAGATCATCTTTTTGCAAAAAGACATGGCCTATATTTATAGCTGAATGCCATTTTCAGCCTTCATCCTGCCAATACAAAACTAAAGGCCTAAAAGTCTCTTCATTTTAAACTTTCTCCATTTTCATCCAATCTAATTCAACAACCTTAAAAACAGTGTGTGTTTCCAAGGTATCAAATTATAATCCACTACACTAAAAAATGCCACGACCACAGGTCTTTTTAGGCCACTCTCTACTATAGGCTGAGATTGAGGATGCTCTGGGATAATATTTTCTACATCCTTTGAAGGCTTTTGTCTGGCCAAAAGGGTCTACAAGGCACTGACTTAAATCTCTCAGTGTTCTTAACAAGCAGTATTAAAGTTATACCATTGATTTGATCTTAACTCTGAGTCCACATTTTGCTGTCAGAGCTTCAATTTGATCTTTGTTCTGAAGCTATTTCTTATATTGAGAATCTTTTGTAGGTTTGAGTAACTGGAAATGAGAAATAGTGCTATTTTTCAACCTAGGAAAATCTGGTTGAAAATATTTCTTCTTGGTTCTGTTGAACACAGAAAAGTTCCTCCTTTAATTCTTTTATCTCTTATAATCACATCTCATAACTTAAAAAAATGTTTTCAAAATGTTGCCAGGAAATCTTGCAAACCATATACAGAGTTCATTAGTACTTCTATCCTTTAAGTAATCTCAAACAATCAACTTAATTTTTCTGCCAATACTTAAAATACTTCTCCAGTCTCTCATAGCAATCTTCATTAACAATCTCTTCATCACCATTCAGGCCTCTGCCAAATACTCAGTCACAATACCAATACCACATATTTTATATTGGATATGACAACTATGTTCTTACATCTGAACCAATGACCCTGAGTTTTATCCACATATGGCCTTGATTTAGATGACAGGATCCTTGACTTGGAACTGATTTCATAATGGGTTGTGGCTCTCTGGGGAGAGGTGAATGTATTTTGCAGTTTGGGGAAATGTGAATTGCTGTGGCAGAACACAGAGCTAGGTGGCCTCTGAAAATGAGTATCAGCATGCCTTCCACCCTTGTACACGCATGCCACTCTTCTCAACAAGAGGTTGAGTCTATTTCCTCTCTTCTTGAAACTGGTCTGTATTATTTGCTTGAATGCAAATACATTCTTACCCCAAGTGTTAAGAAGACTGATATATGCTTTCTGCCTCTTGGGGACAGGCATTAGTTCAGTTCACTTCATCATACAGTCGTGTCTGACTCTTTGAGACTCCATGAATCGCAGCACGCCAAGCCTCCCTGTCTGTCACCAACTCCCGGAGTACACTCAGATTCACGTCCATTGAGTCAGTGATGCCATTCAGCCATCTCATCCTCTGTCGTCCCCTTCACCTCCTGCCCCCAATCCTTCCCAGCATCAGAGTCTTTTCCAGTGAGTCAACTCTTCACATGAGGTGGCCAAAGTACTGGAGTTTCAGCTTTAGCATCATTCCTTCCAAAGAAATCCCAGGGCTGATGTCCTTCAGAATGGACTGGTTGGATCTCCTTGCAGTCCAAGGGACTCTCAAGAGTCTTCTCCAACACCACAGTTCAAAAACATCAATTCTTCGGCACTCAGCCTTCTTCACAGTCCAACTCTCACATCCATACATGACCACAGGAAAAACCATAGCCTTGACTAGATGGACCTTAGTCAGCAAAGTAATGTCTCTGCTTTTGAATATGCTATCTAGGTTGGTCATAACTTTCTTCCAAGGAGTAAGTGTCTTTTAATTTCATGGCTGCAATCACCATCTGCAGTGATTTTGGAGCCCCAAAAGAAAAATCTGACTCTGTTTCCACTGTTTCCCTGTCTATTTCCCATGAAGTGATGGGACCGGATGCAATGATCTTTATTTTCTGAATGGTGAGCTTTAAGCCAACTTTTTCACTCTCCTCTTTCACTTTCATCAAGAGGCTTTTGAGTTCCTCTTCACTTTCTGCCATAAGGCTGGTGTCATCTGCATATCTGAGGTGATTGATATTTCTCCTGGCAATCTTGATTCCAGTTTGTGTTTCTTCCAGTCCAGGGTTTCTCATGATGTACTCTGCATAGAAGTTAAATATACAGCCTTGATGCACTCTTTTTCCTATTTGGAACTAGTCTGTTGTTCCATGCCCAGTTCTAACTGTTGCTTCCTGATCTGCATACAGATTTCTCAAGTGGCAGGTCAGGTGGTCTGGTATTCCCATCTCTTTCAGAATTTTCCAAAGTTTATTGTGATCCACAAAGTCAAAGGCTTTGGCATAGTCAATAAAGCAGAAATAGATGTTTTTCTGGAACTCTCTTGCTTTTTTCCATAATCCAGTGGATGTTGGCAATTTGATCCCTGGTTCCTCTGCCTTTTCTAAAACCAGCTTGAACATCAGGAAGTTCATAGTTCACGTATTGATGAAGCCTGGCTTGGAGAATTTTGAGCATTACTTTACTAGCATGTGAGATGAGTGCAACTGTGCAGTAGTTTGAGCATTCTTTGGCATTGCCTTTCTTTGGGATTGGAATGAAAACTGATCTTTTCCAGTCCTGTGGCCACTGCTGAGTTTTCCAAATTTGCTGGCATATTGAGTGTAGCACTTTCACAGCATCATCTTTCAGGATTTGAAATAGCTCCACTGGAATTCCATCACCTCCACTAGCTTTGTTCATAGTGATGCTTTCTAAGGCCCACTTGACTTCACATTCCAGGATGTCTGGCTCTACATGAGTGATCACACCATCATGATTATCCGGGTTATGAAGATCTTTTGTATAGTTCTGTGTATTCTTGCCACCTCTTCTTAATATCTTCTGCTCTGTTAGGTCTGTACCATTTCTGTCCTTTACCGAACCCATCTTTGCATGAAATGTTCCCTTAGTATCTATAATTTTCTTGAAGAGATCTCTAGTATTTCCCATTCTGTTCTTTTCCTCTATTTCTCTGCATTGATTGCTGAAGAAGGCTTTCTTATCTCTTCTTGCTATTTTTTGGAACTCTGCATTCAAATGCTTATATCTTTCCTTTTCTCCTTTGCTTTTCAGTTCTCTTCTTTTCATAGCTATTTGTAAGGCTTTCTCAGACAGCCATTTTGCTTTTTTGCATTTCTTTTCCATGGGGATGGTCTTGATACCTGTCTCCCGTACAATGTCGCGAACCTCATTTCATAGTTCATCAGGCACTATGTCTATCAGGTCTAGTCCCTTAAATCTATTTCTCACTTCCACTGTATAATCATAAGGGATTTGATTTAGGTCATACCTGAATGGTCTAGTGGTTTTCTACTTTCTTCAATTTAAATCTGAATTTGGTAATAAGGAGTTCATGATCTCAGACGCAGTCAGTTCTCGGTCTTGTTTTTGCTGATTGTATAGAGTTTCTCCATCTTTGGCTGCAAAGAATATAATCAATCTGATTTCGGTGCTGACCATCTGGTGATGTCCATGTGTAGAGTCTTCTCTTGTGTTGCTGGAAGAGGGTGTTTGCTATGACCAGTGCATTTTCTTGGCAAAACTCTATTAGTCTTTGCCCTGCTTCACTCCGCATTCCGAGGCCAAATTTGCCTGTTACTCCAGATGTTTCTTGACTTCCTACACTTGCATTCCTTTCCCCTATAATGAAAAGGACATCTTTATTATGTGTTAATTCTAAATGGTCTTCATAGAACTTCATAGAACTGTTCAAGTATATATTAAGAGGTTACATGTAGAAATACTGTGATAGATAAGATGCAAGTTTGGTCTTTTCAGTCCCACCTGATTCCCCAGGTGAATGTGACCTTATTTGGCCTGTACAGAGTAGGAAAAATACCAAATTTAGCCTAAACAATGCTTAGAACCATGACAAATAATAAATTATTTTTACACCACTAAGATCTTCCTGTTTTGTTTTTTTTTTCTAATGGCAGCAACAGGTAACTGAAATAAATCTTGATCATGGAATCATATACAACACAGTTATATTATGTGTCAGCTAAAATTGTTGTCTCTCCAAGCATCAGTTCAGTTTAGTTCAGTCGCTCAGTTGTGTCTGACTCTTTGTGACCCCATTGAATCACAGCATGCCAGGCCTCCCTGTCCATCACCATCTCCCTGAGTTCACCCAAACTCACATGCATTGAGTCAGTGATGTCATCCAGCCATCTCATCTTCTGTCGTCCCCTTCTCCTCCTACCTCCAGTCCCTCTCAGCATCAGAGTCTTTTCCAATGAGTCAACTCTTCTCATGAGGTGGCCAAAGTACTGGACTTTCAGCTTTAGCATCATTCCTTCCAAAGAAATCCTAGGGCTGATCTCCTTCAGAATGGACTGGTTGGATCTCCTTGTAGACCAAGGAACTCTCAAGAGTCTTCTCCAACACCACAGTTCAAAAGCATCAATTCTTTGGTGCTCAGCTTTCTTCACAGTCCAGCTCTCACATCCATACATGACCACTGGAAAAACCATAACCTTGACTAGACGGACCTCTGTAGGCAATATAACTCTGACTTAAATAACCATGTCACTAAGACAGTTGCTTGTATACTTCAACATAAAGTAACTGAATAATGTGATATTGAGGATGATTTATTTAGTTATTTCCTTAAATGTATTATGTTAGGATAAGTCAAAAGAGAAAAGACTGAATAAGACATATAATTGGGTTCTACAAATGTGTAGGAATTGGTTCCTTGATATCTTGTTTTTATGAATGTTAAAGTGTTAGTGTTTTAGTTGTGTTGGACTCCTTAAGACCCCATGGACTGTAGCCAGCCAGATTCCTCTGGGCATGGAATTTTCCAGGCCAGAATACTGGAGTGGGTAACTTTTCCCTTCTCCAGGAGATATTCCCAACCCAGGGATCAAACTTGGGTCTCCTGCATTGCAGGCAGATTCTTTACCATATGAGCTACCTGGGAAGCCTGTGTTTGTTATGAGGTGGCTGCAAATTTCCCAACAAATGTATACCAAAATGTAGAGTGACTGATCTTGAACATTAATAATGTGCCTGCTAGATTTGCTTTTAATCATATTGTTTACTCACATATTAGGATGGAGTCTGGATTAATATGCTTAGGAGAAGATCAAATTAAATTGCTCCTCTTTGTTTAGTTTTCTTTTTCTCATTAGGATTCTATCCTCATTAGCTGAAACTGCAGTATCTTGTAGTTAGCAATAACCAAGCAAAGGTTATGCTTTTGTTCTAAAAAATATATAACTAACCAAGCTCTATAAGCTATAGGTTAGGAAAATATAACCCCATAAAGCACGATGAAATATAAAAACACTCAGATAATCATTGCTTTTTCTGTAGGGATATTGATTTTCAGAGACATCAAGTATCTCCTCCTAGGTTGTATCCACTTCTGTGTAACAGAAATCTGTGTCTTTTCCCTTTTTCTTTTTCTCTGTGTCCAGGGTGCCTCTTAGAAACTGAGGTGCTCTTTAAAGTGTGAAACTTGGAATATAACATTGAGTACAGTAGTGAAAGGTGTGCCGTCTGTTTAGTAGCCATGACTGAAGGCAATTCTCATTTCAGTTCAGTCGCTCAGTCATGTCTGACTCTTGCGACCTCATGAATCACAGCAGGCCAGGCCTCCCTGTCCATCATCAACTCCCAGAGTTCACTCAGACTCCCATCCATCGAATCAGTGATGCCATCCAGCCATCTCATCCTCTGTCGTCCCCTTCTCCTCCTGCCCCCAATCCCTCTCAGCATCAAACTCTTTTCCAATGAGTCAGCTCTTCGCATGAGGTGGCCAAACTACTGGAGTTTTAGCTTTTGCGTCATTCTGTCCAAAGAAATTCCAGGGCTGATCTCCTTCAGAATGGACTGGTTGGATCTCCATGCAGTCCAAAGGACTCTCAAGAGTCTTCTCCAACACCACAGCTCAAAAGCAGCAATTCTTCGGTGCTCAGCCTTCTTCACAGTTGAACTCTCACATCCATACATGACCACAGGAAAAACCATAGCCTTGACTAGACTGACCTTAGTCGGCAAAGTAATGTCTCTGCTTTTCAATATGCTATCTAGGTTGATCATAACTTTTCTTCCAAGGAGTAAGCATCTTTTAATTTCATGGCTGCAGTCACCATCTGCAGTGGTTTTGGAGCCCCAAAAATAAAGTCTGACTCTATTTCCACTGTTTCCCCATCTATTTCCCATGAAATGATGGGACCGGATGCCATGATCTTTGTTTTCTGAATGTTGAGCTTTAAGCCAACTTTTTCACTCTCCTCTTTCACTTTCATCAAGAGGCTTTTGAGTTCCTCTTCACTTTCTGCCATAAGGCTGGTATCATCTGCATATCTGAGGTGATTGATATTTCTCCTGGAAATCTTGATTCCAGTTTGTGTTTCTTCCAGTCCAGGGTTTCTCATGATGTACTCTGCATATAAGTTAAATAGGCAGGATGACAATATACAGCCTTGACGTACTCCTTTTCCTATTTGGAACCAGTCTGTTTTTCCATGCCCAGTTCTAACTGTTGCTTCCTGATCTGCATACAGATTTCTCCAGTGGCAGGTCAGGTGGTCTGGTATTCCCATCTCTTTCAGAATTTTCCAAAGTTTATTGTGATCCACACAGTCAAAGGCTTTGGCATAGTCAATAAAGCAGAAGTAGATGTTTTTCTGGAACTCTCTTGCTTTTTCCATAATCCAGTGGATGTTGACAATTTGATCTCTGGTTCCTCTGCCTTTTCTAAAACCAGCTTGAACATCAGGAAGTTCATAGTTCACGTATTGCTGAAGCCTGGCTTGGAGAATTTTGAGCATTACTTTACTACCATGTGAGATGAGTGCAATTGTGCTATAGTTTGAGCATTCTTTGGCATTGTTGGTACTAGTTTTATAGAACATACCAGTTTTGCTTATTAATAACTTGCTATGGCTGTTTTCATTTTCTTCAGCATTAGAAGTTACAATACAATGTTTCAAGTCTTAATTGTCCTATGCCAATTTCCTTATCTCTCAATAAAAATATATCAGGAAGGAAAAATAAATGCTTTCTAATAAAAAAAAGTGCTGTGTTTTAATAAATGCTTACTATGTGCCCCCAATAATTCTATGTCCAAGAAATACATACATAATAATTTCTGTGTGTTTAAGGGCTGTCACTTATCATTGTTACTCTAAAATTCAAGACAGACAAGTTAAGAGAGGTCCTGTTCCTGCAACAGGTTAGTGTAATGTAATCATTGTGCCCTACTGGCTAATTTATCTGACATCACCACCAGATAACAAAGCAAGAGAAAGAATCATGGATTAGTATTTGAAAAATCTAACTCAGGAATTTTCAAAATATTTAGCTTCCTGTTCCACACCCTCAGAGATTCTGATTAATTAGTTGTATCAGTTGGTAATGGTTCCAACAAGTGTCAAAAGAAGTGCTTCAAGCTTTTATAAAGGGACTGTTAAAAAATGCAAAAAAATCCATAATGATTAGCTATCACAATTTTAAATAAAATCTCATACAGAACCACAGAGGAACATTAGGCAAAATCAAAAAACAGAAATAGTGATCTTGCCTTTATTTAAAATTTTAGCATTGTGTTCACCATGAATTTTTACATTAATTTCAGTTTTTAGAGAAAAGTACATGAGAATATTATTTATCTTGACAATTGAGTTTTCTGACATACCACCTTCCCCTAAATATTGTACTCAGGGTGTGCACCTGTGTCTTTTCACACCACTTGTATCCTTGCCACGCAGAATATGTGCGTGCCATCGTCAGAATCATGGCACCACTCTGAGTGCTTAGACTCATACCACAGCTTTACTCCTTATCAATCCTATAACCTTAGATTATTTACTTCACCCTATTAAAGCTTATATTATAGATTTATTTTGAAAATTAAATGAAATAAACCTTATGAAACAGTACAATGCTTGACATGGCTATTTCTCAACAAATATTATGTTTGGAGATCTATTTTTATTAGACTAATTGAGGAAGGACAATTATTCCTTTCATGATATTCTAGATTAAAATAAAGGTTGTTTTTGTTCAGAATTTTAGAATGCTGTACCAAGGGCAACAAAGAAAATATTTGCTTGTCCTTGGCCTTCTCACTCCAAAACCGCTTTCTGAAATAGTGAAAATATTCTATAATCTATGGGAGCTACAAAAGGCTATTTCCTCCTAACCCCATCAATGAACTAGCCTTTTATTACCAGTCCAGCTTTTGCTGATTTTCCTACATATATTACATCCAAAGTTTGATGTAATCTTTGCAGCAGTTTCCAAAGTGGGAGCCACAAGCCCAGGAATATAAGATAATCCATTGGGTCCAGGGAGAAAATAGAGTTAAAGTATATAATATTTATTATAAATATGAGGAAGAAATTAAGCTTTGTAATATTCAATGAATGAATAACTAACCACCTCTTCATCCTGCCTTACTCAATCTCTGCCTTATATAGTGCTCACTCTGCCTCAGTTTAAATAAGAAAATTATCCCAGGAAAGATGAACACTTCATACAACAGAAATGTTGACAGTAGTGTTCTCATTGGATGGTTTCCATTTTAACATAAAACATTTTGCATTTTGTGGGATGATATCATATGGCTGTGTTATAAAAATAAAAATTTAAAAATAAAATCTGTATAATACTATGTAATAAAGTGAGAATTGGCTATAATGTCTTTTGGCAATGTACTGCGAAGAGCTGTTGACCATAAAGGTAAATTATATGTTTTTGTCTTACAAAAGAAAACAGTTCCAAATTTGCTGATATTTTTTTTTTCTCTAGTAGTAGTTGTCTGGGAGCTGCTACTTATCAGAGCTTTAAGTAAGTAAACACTTTAATTCATCCTTTCAAGGTAAAAGTGATATTTCAACAATAGGCAAGACAATAAATGCTTTTGAAAGAAATTCTTACTGTAGAGAGACTAAGTATCTGGAAAATAGATGCTTAGAAATGTTTCTATCCTTTTCTAGTGTTGCTGCCGAAGATGTTGTATACCACCTATAAAAAAAAACACTCATATCTGCAGGTTTTAATGCCTCAGAAACAAAATTTTTAACCTTCTTAATATTTACACAAATGATATTCTGGGGGTTTTGAAGCCCTTGTTTTAGCATATCTATAAGTGCAATGTTTCAGTTAGGTTGAAAAACAACCAACTGAATCATCAGAGAAGATGGAAATTTCAAGATGTAACTTGACATAAACTATTCATAAGTGGTGAAAAACAAAAATCTTGTCTAATATCTGTTATATTGCGCTTTATGATGCCTCTCTCCCATTTGGATTTACAAATCTTTTTCAGCTATGAAAGCCGTAAAACTTAGGAATAAAAAAAGGAAACCAGAATTAGACCTATAATACTGCTATGTCACAAAATGCTAAAGACTAAAAGGCAGGAGGCATATTCCGTCACATTGCTTTCCCTCCATTTATAATGTATTGATATATTAGTAACAATATTTTTGTTGGCAATAAAAATGATCATGTAGCTTTAATAACATCATATCTCATTCCTTTAAAGTATATATTTGTTTATATTAATAATATTCATAATATATTAGAACCACGGTCATGTGTAGATTTTTAAAAGAAATAAATAACCATATATTATAGGGAAGGAGCAATTTCATTACTGACATACATGACTTATCAAAAATGTCTGAATATTTGGATAGTTTGTTGCTAAGTTCTCTCTGTATGTCTTGACTTTCTAATCAGGTTGACAAAGCCTTAGCGTACATACTTATGAATTTCTCCTCATAGCCTTCATAATATTAACATGTAAAAATAATAGGCAACAATAAAAATAGCTAGCACTTATCAAACACTATGCCAGTAATTATATTGGTGCCTTACAGTATAGTACAAGCTCCCAAGGAACACTCTGTTTAAGCTTCATAGCATATCTACAAGGCAATATATTGCCTTATGAAGAACCAAGAAACTGAGAGTCAGAGCAGGTAAACAACTTTCTCAAGTTTGCAAAGCTAGTAAGTGATAAATATGATTTAAATACATTTCTTTCTGAATCTGAACACTAATATTACTAGTAAAATAATTTAAAAATGTCTAAGAGTCATTGTTTTTATTACATCCAAGGGTTCTAAGAACTTTATATTGTATCAAATAACCCTTGCAAGAATTCTTGGAAGCTGTTGTTCTACTCGCTAAGTCATGACCGACTCTTTGTGACCCCTGGATTGCAGCATGCCAGGCCTCCTGGTCCTTCACCATTTCCTGGAGTTGCTCAAACTCATGTCCAATAAGTCAGTGATGCCATCAAACCATCTTATCCTTGGCCACCCTCTTCTCCTGCCATCAATATTTCCCAGCATCAGGGTCTTTTCCAATGAGTCGGCTCTTTGCATCAGGTGGCCAAAGTATTCGAACTTTAGCCTCAGCATCAGTCTTTTGAATAAATATTCAGGGTTGACCAAGAGACTCTCAAGAGTCTTCTTTAACACTAAATACAGTTCAAATCTTATATAGGGGGAGCCTGGTGGGCTGCCAGTCTATGGGGTCACACAGAGTTGGACATGACTGAAGCAACTTAGCAGCAGCAGCAGCAGCAGCAGCAGGGTTTATTAACTGGAGTGTAATATAGAATTTAAATAACTAACCCAAGCTAGTAACTGGCAGAGGTAATATTTAATTCCTAAAGACCATCCCTTAAGTATACCCTACTGACTGTAAAGACTGCGTGCTATACAATATGACATCATTCTTCCATATTGATTTGACACTAAGAATAATGGTATCATTGTCAATTATCATCATCCTAGGATTATTTCTAGGTTTTTATACTTTTAGTGAATTATTCAAAGAATTAAGGTGAATGAAGATTATAATGTTGGAGACCAAATCCAGAGATAAATTTGAAAATTTTGTCTATCTAATTTAAGTTCTGGACTTTTAAAAATAATTTCAGTGCAAGTGGTTTGTTTACTTGCTCAATTTAGCTTTAGAATTGTCTCACTTCTCCACATCACTGAGCATGTTTGCTGGTAGGAACTATGTGAAGCAGAGTTATTTTCATAATTAGACAATAACAGTGCCTAAGATATTCCCTGTAAAATATGTGGCAAGTTGGCAAGCCTTTATTTAATATTTAAATCAGGTTGTTATGGCACTTGTGAATTTTTAATGGCATTTGTGAATTTTGCATTCTAGGCTTTATATTGATACCCAGTGAAATTCAAGTCACTTAGATTTATAGGTTTTAGGTTGTCTATTTACAAATGCCCTAATTAAAAGATGCTTGATCCTTGGAAGAAAAACTATGATCAACCTAGACAGCATATTAAAAAGCAGAGACATTACTTTGCCAACAAAGGTCCATCTAGTTAAAGCTATGGTTTTTCCAGTAGTCATGTATGGAATTGAGAGTTGGACCATAAAGAAAGCTGAGTGCCTAAGAGTTGATGCTTTTGAACCGTGGTGTTGGAGAAGACTCTTAAGAATCCCTTGGACTGCAAGGAGATCCAACCACAGTCCTGAATATTCATTGGAAGGACAGATGTTGAAGCGGAAACTCCAATATTTTGGTCACCTGATGCGAAGAACTGACTCATTTGGAAAGACCCTGATGCTGGCAAAGATCGAAGGCAGGAGGAGAAGGGGACAACAGAAGATGAGATGGTTAGATGGCATCACCGACTTGATGGATACGAGTCTGAGCAAGCTCTGGGAGTTGCTGATGGACAGGGAAGCCTGGTGTGCTGCAGACCATGGGTTCTCAAAGAGTTGGGCATGACTGAGCGACTGAACTGAACTGATTAGGTATTATTAACTGTTGATTGAAAAGTTTTCAAGAAAAATAAAATGTTAAATGTGCTACAAGGCAAATACACATTCTGCTTCCATTGATGGATATGCTTCTGTTAGATACTGAGAAATCCTAAGTTTAAACTAGTTATGTTTTTCCCCATAGATTCTGTAGAACACTCAGTGTGACTGTGTAGTTTAATTTCTATGGAAAGAAAATTTAGTCTCAATTCACTGATTATGATGCTATGTTGTATTAATAAACCTCCTATTATGCTAAACCAGCTGGACACATTTGACTAACTCTGGAAGGCAGTGGATGAATACGTTAGCTGTCTGGCCCAAGTTCCAACTTGCCATCTGTGAGTTGGCCCCATTTGCTGATACTGCTACTTGGGAGATTAATAAACAAAGTTAAAAGAATGTTTATAAGACAGTGGAAAGGTAGGAATACAAAGCAAAGATAAAGAAGGCATAAGAAAATACAATTGTTGCTATTCATTAAGCTTTTTAAACTTAGACCTCTTAGACCCAAGAAATGACTCAGAGTCTCTCTATAAAGGAGTTACAGAAGAAGGACTATCAACTCAGTTCAGTTTTGTTCTACAAATATTGATTCACCACCCCCAACTAAGAGTAAATCCAAATGGACTGTTTTTCTTCAGTAATAGTGTATTGTTGAATACAGACATGGACTGAATAGCTCTAGATGTGACTTTTCAAGCAAATATATAGAAAACAAAATCTATAGAAAAAATGGAGCTTAAAAAAAGATTCTTATTATCTCTGTCCCTCTTTTTCTCTGTCTCTCTTTCCCTCTCACCCATCAAGCTATCAATCTTATTTACAAAAGCAATCAAACATAGATTATGATGATGGATACTCCAATTGTTTGATGTTTTTCTCCAAAAATAAAAGTGTCTCTTGAGAAGAACTATGAGTGAAAACAATTTTAATTATGTACGACACTACTTCAGGCACTTACAATGAATATCATTTTCTACCAATATTTAGACATATTGACAATGCTTTGTCATTTATTAGATTACAGAAATACATGGATTAATTAATACATAATTAATTAATTATATGAGTTTCTGATACAGTCTAAGAGAATAAAAATGTTCTGATTTCCAGAGGTTTGCAATGTGATCAGAAGCTTTTCCACCCTTCCTTAAGGTAATACTTCATGAACATTTCAGTGAACTCCTATTGAGGACTTACTCTATGTCAAGCAGAGCTCTCAGTATTTTTCAAGAGAAAAAAGTGCAAAAGTGTATGTTCACATGATTATATGGTGTGACAATAGTGGTAAGACCAAGTGAAGATACTATCATGGAGTGCTGTAGACAATTGTAAGAAAAGTTATAAAACAAGACTTCAAAGACTTACTTATTTTTTATATAAAGAAGTTCACTGACAGGAGAAAACAGAAATAATATTCTAGAAACAGCAAAGCTGAGACATAATGATGCATAATATTTATGGAGCAACCAACTGCTGGACATTTTGCTAAAATTCTAAGCATGCTCTAGCTTATTAAATTCTGGTTTAGGAAAAAAATCTTATGTAATAGGTAATCTTACTCCAATTGTAAAAATAAGAAAGTTAAATCTCAGATAGCTTAAGTAACTTACCAAGGACCATAGAACTAAAAATGGTAGTACCATGATTTAAATCAAGATAGTATGACTGCACAATGCCATGTTTTTAAATAGTACATTACACTATATCCCAAAGGTGGTGAAATGTAAAATAACATGATTGTTTCAGGGAGTATCAACAAGATCAAGGAGATACTTGCTTAAATTAGAATACGTATATGTGTGTGTGTGTCTGTCTGTCTGTCTGCCATCTGTATTTATAATATTGCTTTGTCTTTGTTTCTGAAAAAGTAATTACTTGAAATACAGTAGATTTATGTTTCTTTATTGTTTTGCACCCAACATAAGTCTCTAAATTCCTCAAACACAGAAATTGATTGATTTTTTTAATCACTACTTCTTACTAGGATTGAATGAAATATAAATTTATTTTTTCTTTTTCACTTGTTTGGATTCATTCATCCTTTCTCCAAAACAGTTTCCAATTTTTGTTAAGAAATCACTCCTTTCCTCTTAATTCATGAGTTGTATAGAGCTATCATCATGACCAATGGAGATATAGAAACCGACCTGGAAAATCAGACCACCACACAGTTCTAAACACAGATTTATTTCATTGATGGCATATGATGCAATCATGCTCAATGAGAATTACTCTTGGGGTTTATGAGGGCATATTGGGAAGAAAAGATTACTTCTTCTGCTCCGGTTTATAAGAGAATAGGATGCAAGGTGAGAGTTATTGTCAGTCATCTTGCCACTGCTTTTGGCAATAATTCTTACACTTCCTAAGTATAAAAGTAAGAGTGAAGGAAGATACATGATGTTATTTTAGTCAAGGGTGGATAGTAATTGAAACAAATTTGACTTGGGAGTTTTCAGTTATGTGAGGTAATAAAAATCTTTCTTATTTATACCAGTTTAAGTTTGACTTTCTATTGGCTGATTATGAAAGACTGAAAGACTGAAGACTGATAAATATGGCTCTATAGTAAGCATCTTTTACATGGCCCCATATTAGTTTCCTGTGGCTTCTGTAACAAATGACCACAAACTTGGTGGTTTGAAACAGCAGAAAATTATTATTTCACAGTTTTGGAAGCCTGGAGACCAGAATCAGCATCACTGGGCCAAAATCAAGTCAGAGGTGCTATATACCCCAAGGCTCTACTAAGAATGCATGCCTTGCCTCTTTCAGCTTTGGTTGGCTATTGACATTCCTTGGTTTGTTGGCTGTGTTACCCCAATATTCAGGGTCAGCATCTTCCAATCCATCTTTATATTTTCTTTTCCTTTCTATGTATAAATTCCCATCTGGCTGCCTATGTAAGCATACATGTGTTTAGAGCTCACGCAGATAATCCAGGAAAATTGCCCATTTCAGGATCCTTAACCACACCTGCAAAGACTCTTATTTTGCCAAACAAGGTAATGCTCACAAGTTGTTGTAGACATTAAGATGTGGATATCAGGGCGTGGGAGGAGGAGACATTTTTCAGCTTACTACAGATCCCAGTGGTGCCCGGCTCCCAGTAGTCATACTCTTTTGTGACACCCTCCCCTGAGTGAGGTTTAGAACTAGTAACTTGCTTCTAATGAATAGAATATGGCAAAAGTGCTATGATGTCACTTATGTGATTAGGTTACAGAACAGTTTGACTTCCATCTTGCTGGTCTTTTTCCATGTCTCTCTTGGCTTACATACTTTGATGAAATAAGCTGCCATTTTGCATAGGCTCATGGGTCAAGAAACTGAGGGAAGTCTCTGACTGATAGCCACTGAGACTGGAAGCTCTCAGTCCAAAAGCCCACACAGAACTGAATCTTATCAACAGCTAAGTCAATAACCTTAGAAACAGAATCTTTCCCTAGTTGAGTCTTTTGATGAATATACTCTAGCCAATATGTTCATCATAAAAACTCCAAAGCAAAGGACTCTATTATTCCATTTCCAGATTTCTAACACACAAAAACTGCTAGATGATAAATGTTGTATTAAGCCATTAAATTTTGAAATAATTTGTCAAGCAGTAATAAATATCCACTGAATGAAATGATAAATGAAAGAGACTTGTAAGTGTTAACAGTTGGTCTCTGTGTGGTAGAAAACAGGTAACAAGAGAGGTGTGATCTGGAAAAGATTCAGATCCAGTAATCAGTCAACAATGATTTGTAATTCTCACAGAGATGATACATTGTTCTGTGTTACTGAGTAAACAAAATTTATCTAGGTGTAAATTAAAAGTAAATATCTACTATAAAGTAAATCACCATGAAATCTTTTATCAAGTTAGAAAAAGTCACAAAAGTTACTGATTCTGTGTTGTTTCAAAAGAGACACAGATGTATAGAAGAGTCTTTTGGACTCTGTGGGAGAGGGAGAGGGTGGGATGATTTGGGAGAATGGCATTGAAACATGTATAATATCATATAAGAAATGAAGCACCAGTCTAGGTTCGATGCAGGATACAGGATGCTTGGGGCTGGTGCACAGGGATGACCCAGAGGGATGGTATGGGGAGGGAGATGGGAGGGGTTTCAGGATTGGGAACACTTGTATACCTATGGATGATTCCTGTTGAAGTATGGCAAAACCAATACAATATTGTAAAGTAAATAAATAAATAATTAAAAAATGATGCCAATGTGCTCTTTATTCCTTTCACTCTCTGAAAATCTTTATACATGTCAGCTATCATTATGTAAAAACTAACCAAAAAAATCTCAGTGACAAACAAGTATTTATTTTGCTGATGCACCTGTGGTTTGAATGGGTGAGTGAAGAATCAGTTGATCTAGATAAATTTCAGTCGAGCAGCTCTAATCCATGGGCTAACAATAGATTTGATCTGTGAACCTCTTCACCACCTCCTGGAACAAAGCGGGCTTGCCAGGGTACATATATTATTTTCATGGCAGTGGCAAGAGGACAAGAAAAAGCATTTGATGGCTCTTAAGTCGAGCTACCAAGTAAAATACAGAGTGCTTAGTTATATTTGAATTTCAGATAAGCAACAAGTATTTTTTAGCATAAGTACATCCTATGTAGTATTTGGGACATCTTTATACTAAGATCAATTATTACTTTCTTGAATTTCAAATTTAATTGGGCAGTCTGTAAATTGGTAAAGAATCCACCTGTAATGCAAGAGACATGGGCTCAATTCCTGTGTTGGGAATATTCCTTGGAGGAAAGTATGGCAACCCACTGCAGTATTCTTGCCTAGAGAATCCCATGGACAGGGACTCTGGTGGGCTACAGTCCATAGGGTGGCAAAGAGTTGAAGACAACTGAAGCAGCTGAGCACACACGTGGCGGCCCTAGTCATGACACAGGTGTGGAACTGGCATATAGTTGATGCATCCGAATCTCACTAGCAAAGAAAGCCACACGGCAGACAGCCAAGAGTAAAGGGCCTGGTACATATAAATCACAGAGAGGAGAGAGTGAATATTTTTAACAGCCTACCACAATTTGTTAAGCCCTGCAATAAAAGCAACAGAGCGTAAATTAGGTATTTTATGAAAGTGAAAGTCTCTCAGTCATGTCTAACTCTTTGTGACCTCATGGACTATAGTCTGCCAGGCTTCTCTGTCCATGGGATTCTCCAGGCCAGAATACTGAAGTGGGTAGCCTATTCCTCCTCCAGGGATCTTCCCAACCCAGGGATTGAACCCAGGTCTCCCACATTGCAGGAAGATTCTTTACTATCTGAGTCACCAGGGAATCCCTGATATTTTATACTTTTTCTTTTACTTAGTTTTCAAAAACCCATGTCAGCAGTATAAAATAATATTGTCAGTTCCATACACTTTAAAATTAGTCTTTTTTTTTACTTTGTTTTTATGTTTTAAAGAAAAGGTAGCATACAAATATTTTTCAATAATATGTCAGTTAAGTTTAAATATTCATTTCCTAGAACAATGGTATTTTTCAGTTTCAGTTTGTCCATGCATAATTTTGTGTCTGTTTGTATTAAAACAATTATATACTTATCTGAATACTTTTTCTTATTATACCTCAGCTACAGTACAAATTTGTATTTCATCTCTGTGTTAGAGAATCCATTCCAAGAATAGCTCCAAACATCTTTAAGTATTGGAAGTTTCTCATACTTTTTTTTAATTTATACTTTTTTTGAGTAGTTTTAAATTCATCTGTATATGACTATCTATGGAAAAACTGTAACTTAATCTATGTCGACCTTTGTTGGCAAAGTGATGTTTCTGCTTTGTAATCTGTCTAGATTTGTCAGCTGTCCTTCCAAGGAGCAAGTGTCTCTTAATTTCATGGCTCCAATCACCATCTACAGTTATTTTAGAGCCCTGCAAAAATCTGTCACTGTTCCACTTTTCCCCCTTCTATTTGTATGAAGTGATGGGAATAGATGTTATGATCTTAGTTTTCTCAATGTTGAGTTTCAAGTCAGCTTTTTCATTCTCCTCTTTCACCCTCCTCAAGAGGCTCTTTAGTTCCTCTTCACTTCCTGCCATTAGAGTGGTATCTTCTGGATATCTGAGGTTATTGATATTTCTCCCAGCAATCTTGATTCTGGCTTGTGATTGTCCAGCCTGGCATTTTGCATGATGTCCTCTACACAAGTTAAATAAGCAGGATGTAAATATACAGCTTTGTTCTATTCCTTTCCCAATTTTGAACCAGTCTTTTGTTGCATGTTTGGTTTGTTGTTTCCAGACCTGAACACAGGTTTCTCAGTAAGGTGGTCTGGTATTCCCATCTCCTGAAGAATTTTTCACAGCTTATTGTGATCTACACAAGACAAAAGCTTTAGTGTAGTCAATGAAACATATGTTTTTCAGGAATTCCTTTGCTTTCTCCATGATCCAGTGATTGCTGGCAATTTGATCTCTGGTGCCTCTGCCTTTTTCTAAACCCAGTTTATACATCTAGAAGTTCTCAGTCCATATACTGTTGAAGCCTGTCTTGGAGGATTTTGAGCATAACCTTGCTAGCATGTGAAATGAGCATAACTGTACAGTAGTTTGAACATTCTGTGGCATTGCCCTTCTTTGGGATTGGGATTCCCTCATGGCTCAGATAGTAAAGAGTCTGCCTGCAATGTGGGAAACCCAGGTTTGATCCTTGGGTCAGAAAGATCCCCTGGGGAAGGAAATGGCAACCCACTCCAATATTCTGTAGAAAATCCCATGGATGGAGGAGCCTGGCAGGCCACAGTCCATGGGGTTGCAAAGAGTCAGACACGACTCAGCAACTTCACTTCACTTCTTTGGGAGCGGAATGAAAATTGACCTTTTCCAGCTCTTTGGCCACTACTGAGTTTTTCAAATGTGCTGACATATCAAGTGCAGCACTTTAACAGCATTGTCTCAGGATTTTAAATAGTTCAGTTGGAAATCCATCACCTCCACTAGCTTTGTTCATAGTAATGTTTCCTAAGGCTCACTTGCCTTCACATTCCAAGATGTCCAACTCTTAGTGTATGATCACACCATCATAGTTATTTGCATCATTTAGATATTTTTGTGTAGTTCTTCTTTGTATTCTTGCCACTTCTTAATCTCTTCTGCTTCTATTAGGTCTTAATCATTCTGATCTTTATAGTGCCCATGCTTGCATGAAATGTTCCCTTGATATCTCTAATTTTCTTGAAGAGATCTCTAGTCTTTCCCATTATATTTTTTACCTTTATTTCTTTGCACTGTTTATTGAAGAAGGCCTTATCTTTCCTTGCTTTCATGGATCACAGCCTTATTGTGGCAAAAGGGCTTGCATAACTCAATGAAGACATGAGTCATGTCATGCTGGGCTGCCCAAGATGGATGAGTCACAGTCAAGAGTTCTGACAAAATGTGGTGCACTGGTGAAGGAAATGGCAATCCATTCCTGTATTCTTGCCATGAGAACCCCATGGACAGTATGAAAAGGCAAAAATATGACACCGGAAAATGAGCACACACACCCCCCAGGTCAGAAAGTATCCAATATATTACTCAAGGAGAGTGGAGGGCAATCACTAATAGCTCCAGAATGAAGTGACTGGGCCAAAGCAGAAATGACCTCAGTTGTGGATATGTCTGGTGGTGAAAATAAAGTCTGATGCTGTAAAGAACAATATTGCATAGGATCCTAGAATGTTAGGTCTGTGAATCAAGGTAAATTGGTCATGGTCAAGCAGGAGATGGCAAGAGTGAACATCAGCATCTTAGGAATCAGGGAATTAAAATGGATTAAAATAGGTGAGTTTAATTCTGGTGACCGTTATATCTACTACTGTGGGCAAGAATCCCTTGGAAGAAATGGAATAGCCCTCACAGTCAATAGAAGAGTCTGAAATGCAGTACTTGGGTGCAATTTCAAAAATGACAGAATGATTTCAGTCTGTTTCCAAGGCAAACCATTCAACATCACAGTAATCCAAGTCTATGCCCCAACGATGGGTCTCAAAGGAGCTGAAGTTGACTGGTTCTATGAAGACCTACAACACCTTCTAGAACTAACAGGGGGAAAAGATGTTTTTCTTTCATCACAGGGGATTGGAATGCAAAAGCTCTGTGTCAAGATTCATCGTTTTTTTTTTTTTTTTGCAATTGGATGTCCATGTGTTCTAGCATCATTTGTTAAAAAGACTATCCTTGCTCCATGTATTACCTTTGATCTTTTGTCAAAGATCAGTTAACATTGTTTGAATGAGTGAAGTTGCTCAGTCGTGTCCAACTCTTTGCGACCCTATGGACTGTAGCCTACCAGGCTCCTCTGTCCATGGGATTTTCCAGGCAATAGCACTAGAGTGGATTGCCATTTCCTTCTCCAGGGGATATTCCCAACCCAGGGATTGAACCCAGGTCTCCTTCATTGTAGACAGACACTTTACCCTCTGAGCCACCAGGAAAGTTTAAGTGGGTCTGTTTCTGAGCTCTCCATTCTGTGCTATTGATCTATTGGTCTGTTCTCTCACCAGTAGCACACTGTCTTGATTACTGTAGATTTATAGTAAGCCTTATGGTGGTCCAAACTTGTTCTTCTTTAATATTGTGTTGACTATTCTGGGTCTTTGCCTCTCTGTATAAATTTGTTGATGTCCACAAGATAAGTTGATGAGACTTTGTTTGGGAATGTATGAAGAAGGACTGGGAAGGTTTTTTAGAGTATATTTTTTCATGGATTATTTTATAAAATCAGAACCTCTTCAATTATCTCTGGTAATTTAGATCCAGTAACAGAGTTGTTTTACACTAATGGATCATTTTCTCTTGTCCTAGTTTGGGTGTAATTTGTGCCTACTCTCAGTTCCTGCTGTGTGCTATGGCATTACCTATTTTAAAAAATACATGGTGAAGTATTATTAATATTACTTCAAAGCAGAAATCATTCAGAAGCAAACAGATAAGCAAGAACATTGACAGTATGGGAGTATATTTTTATTATTTGAATGAGAAAACTATTGTGAGAGGTACATAGATTTTTGAATGCTTTATGTATACATTTATTCACTCCTTTATTCATTATGTATTCTACAAGCATCTCTTAAGTATCTATAACACAACAGACATTATGATAGTTAGAATAAACATGAAGATGCCACCAGTTTTCTAAAATAATATAGTAATATATATATTTGTGAATACAAGATCATATACCACACACTTTGCATATATTATTTCCTATAATCATCATTGAAAATCAAATAAATTGGGAATTTTATTACTCATTAAACTAGTTAAGAAACTGAAGGCTGTAAGGCTGGACTTACCAATGATTATAAGTTAATGATACATGGGACCAGAATTTAAACCTCAATTTTTCCCCTGCTGGAAGCCATGTGTTTTAACCTCATTTCACTGTCTGATAAGGAAAACTTCAGTGAATGTAAAATACAGCATGTACAGGGTTTGAGAACATGTACTTTGGAGTTAAATAAACCTAGTTTTAATTTTTGACTGACATGGACTGTACAATCCTGGACAAATTATTTAGAGTTCTAATGTTCAGTTTATTTGCAAGGAGGAAGAATGGACAAAATAGCACTGATATCACAGGCTTCTTAACTAGCACCATGCCTGGAATACCCCAGTAAGAACTCAGTAAATCCTGTGTGATAAATGTAACAAAGCGTATTAAGCATTTTGCAAACTCTTCCCCAGCGCATCATCAGTACTTCATAAATGTCATATTCCTGAAATTTCCCTGACTACTCGAGCTCTGATTTCTAGTAAGTTCCTGATTCTTTTTCTTTTTTTTTTTCTTTTAATGTAATCCTCCACTTAAATGACTAATTTTCACTTTCTAATAGCTTGGATTCTCATAGTAACTTATCTTAATCAACAACAAAAAATTAGTGAAACTCTGCTTTACTAAAATATGTGATTAATTTGTTATACAAGAAACACTGTTTTCATTGATTTTGTCATATCACATTTAATCCACACAGCAATTTCAGGAGAAAATTGGGTTTCATAATATTTAATAAGACACAAGAAATATTAGCCTGGCTTTATCTTCTGACTCCTCACCATAATAATCAAACTCAGTATTATTTGATGGACCTGAGAATTTTATAAAATATAGGAATCTAGTTTTATTTACACAAACCAGAGCAAAATACCAAAGAGTAGATGGTATGGATCAATTATTTAAACCTGGATAATCATCCTGAATTTGACTTAGATATAATGTAAGGGTCTGTATAATTGCTAAATGTACTCAGGTCTGAGAGTGTAATCATTCTTAGATTAATATTGTCTGGTAATTTGATTTATCCATTGCTATATTCCCCCAAGTAACTAGGCTATAGTCTACTTAAATAGAACCCCCAAACCCAGCCTTTGAAATCTGGTTGCAGTGTTTAACCACTACTAGTCTGGAGAAAGCAGAGGCAGACTTTTTGATAGAGGGAATTCTGTGCAGTTCATTAATATTGAGTACTTTTTTTAGAGGTAGGATCTCAATTTTAATACTATTTGGACTACGTGCTCAATTTTCAGTCAGACTAATTCTAAAATGCAACATAAACTTGAAAGCAGTATAAAATAGCATTGGAGTCAGTTATTTGATTTGAATCCCATGTCCTTTCACTGTTAGCTACACAACCTTGGGAATTTACTTGTGATCCTGAATTTTGTAATCTTTAAAGAAAAATGATATTAACTCTTTTCCCAGACTGATAAGAATGAGATAATATATGATGTATGTTTAGCACAGAACCTAGTATAATACTGATAACAAGAAACTCAGGTGATATGTCTAGTGGACAATTTAATACACAGCCATGTAGCTCAGGAGCAAAGTTGGAGTTATAGAAATAAAGAATTGAGAGTCATTGCTATGTAGATAGTATATATATAAATTCCTCAAATTTGAAAAACAGGTAGTTCATTTTGAAGACCAGAATTTTTAGTACATCCGAAGATACTATTCAAATGAAAGCTTCATCACTAGTTATAACATCAGTATAGTCAATCATGTTTTTATTTCCCAACCTTGTAACTAGAAGCTAGGACTTTAGAAACCTTTCAGAATGACAAACCAGTGTTTCTGCATGTCTGTTCAGTGGTGTGTCCATGCTAATTTCAAACTAAATAATCATCACTCTATCGGTGAATCCAATGATGCTTTTATCACAGCAGGATAAATTCCCCTTGTCAAAACTGGCACCAATTATGCAAATGAAATTTGAAGGATTCATTAGCTAAATGGTAATTGGAGTAACTTACATTAAAGAAATGATACACAAAATTTCTATCAAGAAAAATCACTTGATTTTTACAATAGCTTCTAAAAAGCTTCTCAGATGATGATTACTAAATCAAGATTATAGAATTATTTTGTAGATATTTAATGCATTTACAGCTGATATTTTGTTCTTGATGCATTTTAATATCTGTTCCTTGGTTTGTCATTTGCTTTGGTTACAATATACTTCTAGTACTAATAGGAAAGATAATAGGCATTATTTGAAGATATAGTATTTTATTATTAATGAAAAGAAATGTAAAATCAATAAGCTTTTGCTGGAAGAAAATGTAAGGTTTCCTAATCATCTCAGGTAGATTTGATCAATTATATCTATAAATAGCAATAACATCTATAACTGACCTTCCTTATTTAATGAGTTTGAAAGCATTTCTTCCTATTCAACTTTCCAGAAAGGTTTGTATTGAATTGATATTATTTTTCCTCAAATATTTGCTTTAATTTTCAGTGAAGTCATATGAGTCTGGAACTTTGAGCTCAATTTTAAGTTCAGTTCAGTTGAGTCACTCAACCGTGTCCGATCTTTGCGACCCCATGAATCTCAGCATGCCAGGCCTCCATGTCAATCACTAACTCCCAGAGTTCACTCAGACTCATGTCCATCAAGTTGGTGGTGCCATCCAGCCATCTCATTCTCTGTCGTTCCCTTCTCATCTCGCCCACAATCCGTCCCAGAATCAGGGTCTTTTCCAGTGAGTCAACTCTTTGCATGAGGTGGCTAAAGCACTGGAGTTTCAGTTTCAACATCAGTCCCTCTAATGAACACCCAGGACTGATCCCTTTTAGGATGCACTGGTTGGATCTTCTTGTAGTCCAAGGGATTCTCAAGAGTCTTCTCCAGTACCACAGTTCAAAAGCATCAGTTCTTCTGTGCTCAGCTTTCTTCACAGCCCAACTTTCACATCCATACACAACCACTGGAAAAAACATAGCCTTGACTAGACAGACCTTTGTTGGCAAAGTAATGTCTCTGCTTTTCAATATGCTATATAGGTTGGTCATAACTTTCCTTCCAAGGAAAGTGTCTCTTAATTTCATGACTGCAGTCACCATCTGCAGTGATTTTGGAGCCCCAAAAAATAAAGTGTGACACTGTTTCCACTGTTTCCCCATCTATTTCCCATGAAGTGATGGGACCGGATGCCATGATCTTCGTTTTCTGAACGTTGAACTTTAATCCAACTTTTTCACTCTCCTCTTTCACTTTCAAGAGGCTTTTTAGTTCCTCTTTACTTTCTGCCATAAGGGTGGTGTCATCTGCATATCTGAGGTGATTGATATTTCTCCTGGCAATCTTGAGTCCATCTTGTGCTTCTTCCAGTCCAGGGTTTCTCATGATGTACTCCGCATAGAAGCTAAATAGGCAGGATGACAATATACAGCCTTGATGTACTCCTTTTCCTATTTGGAACCAGTCTGTTGTTCCATTTCTAGTTCTAACTGTTGCTTCCTGACCTGCATATAGGTTTCTCAAGAGGCAGGTCAGGTGTTATTCCCGTCTCTTTAGTTTCTTATAAATAGCAGATAGTTGAGTCTGGCTTTTTTTTTTTTTTTAACCATTGTAAACATCTCTAGTGGAGGTGATAGAATTCCAGTAGAGCTATTTCAAATCCTGAAAGATGATGCTGTGAAAGTGCTACACTCAATATGCCAGCAAATTTGGAAAACTCAGCAGTGGCCACAGGAGTGGAAAAGGTCAGTTTTCATTCCAATCCCAAAGAAAGGCAATGGCAAAGAATGCTCAAACTACTGCACAGTTGCACTCATCTAAAACACTAGTAAAGTAATGTTCAAAATTCTCCAAGCCAGGCTTCAGCAAACGTGAACCGTGAACTTCATGATGTTCAAGCTGGTTTTAGAAAAGGCAGAGGAACCAGAGATCAAATTGCCAACATCTGCTGGATTATGGAAAAAAGCAAGAGAGTTCCAGAAAAACATCTATCTCTGCTTTATTGACTATGCCAAAGCCTTTGACTGTGTGGATCACAATAAACTGTGGAAAATTCTGAAAGAGATGGGAATACCAGACCACCTAACTTGCCTCTTGAGAAATCTGCATGCAGGCCAGGAAGCAACAGTTAGAACTGGACATGGAACAACAGACTGGTTCCAAATAGGAAAAGGAGTACGTCAAGGCTGTATATTGTCACCCTGCTTATTGAACTTCAATGCAGAGTACATCATGAGAAACCCTGGACTGGAAGAAACAAAAGCTAGAATCAAGATTGCCGGAGGAAATATCAATAACCTCAGATATGCAGATGACACCACCCTTATGGCAGAAAGTGAAGAGGAACTAAAAAGCCTCTTGATGAAAGTGAAGAGGAGAGTGAAAAAATTGGCTTAAAGCTCAACATTCAGAAAACGAAGATCATGGCATCCGGTCCCATCACTTCATGGGAAATAGTTGGGGAAACAGTGGAAACAGTGTCAGACTTTATTTTTGGGGGCTCCAAAATCCCTGCAGATGGTGACTGCAGGCATGAAAGTAAAGATGCTTACTCCTTGGAAGAAAAGTTATGATCAACCCTAGACAGTATATTCAAAAGCTGAGACATTACTTTGCTGACTAAGGTCCATCTAGTCAAGGCTATGGTTTTTCCAGTAGTCATGTATGGATGTGAGAATTGGACTGTGAAGAGGCTGAGAGTCAAAGAATTGATGCTTTTGAACTGTGGTGTTGGAGAAGACTCTTGAGAGTCCCTTGGACTGCAAGGAGATCCAACCAGTCCATTGTGAAGGAGATCAACCCTGGGATTTCTTTGGAAGGAATGATGCTAAAGCTGAAACTCCAATACTTTGGCCATCTCATGCAAAGTGGACTCACTGGAAAAGACTTTGATGCTGGGAGGGATTGGGGGCAGGAGGAGAAGGGGATGACCGAGGATGAGATGGCTGGATGGCATCACTGACTCAGTGGATGAGAGTCTTAGTGAACTCCAGGAGTTGGTGATGGACAGGGAGCCCTGGTGTGCTGCAATTCATGGTGTCGCAAAAAGTCGGACATGACTGAGCAACTGAACTGACTTGAACTGTTTCTAAACTGGGATCTTTAGATCCACACATTTAGTGTGATTACTGAGATAGCTAAGTTCATCATGTTGCTGTTTGTTTTCTACTTGTTTCATTTTCCTTGTTTCTTTCATCTGTATTCTTCTAGAGTCACTGGGCCTTTTTAAGATTTCCTTTTATTCCTCTTATTAGTTAAAACTTTAAACATTTTAGTGATTGCACTACAGCTTATAGTATACATTCTTAAATTTCTATAGTGTACTTCCAAGTGGCATTATACTACCTCATGCATATTATAAAAATTCAAAGATAGTATACTCTTATTTCTCTCCTTCTGACCTGAATGCTATTTTTGCCACACATTATACTTTATATATGTAATAAAACCCAGAATGCATTATTATTACTTTTGTTTCAACAGTTAATATCCATTAGAGAGACTTAATAAGAAAACATAAATTCACCGACTTTACCTTCATTCTTTCATGTAGATCTAGATTTTAATTTTGTATCCTTTTTGTTTTGCCCAAAGGACTTCTGTTAGTATTTCTTGTGGTGTGAGTCAGTTGTAAATGAGTATCTTCAGTTTTTGTAGGTCTGAAAATGAATTTGTTTCATCTTTATGATTAAAATATACTTTTGTTGGATATAGAATTCTAGATTGCCATTTAAAAACTTTTCCATTCTTTCAAGATGCTGTTATATTTTCCTCTCACTTGCACTATTTTCAAGAATAAATATGCTGTCATTCTTAAATTTGTTCTTAAAAAGTGTGTCTTTTCTTCCTCTGGCTGATCTTACAATTAGCTCATTATTGTTTTGAAGCCTCATTGAACTTGGCTCTGTAGACTTACCCTCCCTTCTCTTCACTTTAGGATTTCTGCACTTGCATATTGTCCTGCTTGAAGTTGTCCCATCAGCCTACTGATGCTCTTTTTATTTATTATGGCATCCTTTTGACTTTGTTCTTTTTTTATATCTTTCATGTTTCTACTTAAGTTTTTGTACATATGGAATTAATTATTGCGCATATATATATATATATATGGTTGAATCCTTTGCTGTTTACCTGAAACTACCACAACATTGCTAATCAGCTATACCCTGATGCAAAATAAAAGGTTAAAAGTTTGAAAAAATAATTATTTTAGTGTTTTTGCCTACTATTTCTAATATATGTGTCTATTTTGTGTTCATTTCAATTTTTGATTATTCTCATTGTGGGCCCATGCTTTTTGCTTTCTTTTATACCTGATAATGTTTGATTCTGTGCATACATTGTGAATTTTACCTTTTTACATGCTAGATATTGTCTGTCTTCATATATATCATTGAATTTTATTGTGAGATATAGCTTCGTTACTTATAGTTTGATTCTTTTGTATCTTCCTATTATATTTTGTTAATTATTCCCCAATATTAGAAAAGATCTTGACTTCTCTACCCAATGCCTTGTAAGTGAGTTTTCCATTTAGGCTGGTGGAAAGAGGTACTATTCCCAGCCCTGCATGAGAATAGAGGCAGTGTTCCTTTTCATCTCCAGCCATGTGTTGTTTTTCACATGCATACACGATCGAATACTAGAGAAGGAGCTTTTGTAAATCTCAAGGGTCTTTTCTTCATGCAGTTCTCTGGTACTCTGCTGAGCCTGTTGGTTTTCTTGAGCTAACTACTCATCTTCTCAGTTGGAGAGTCAGCTGGTTTTTACCTGAATTCCCCCTCCTTCAGCTGGCACCTCTCTCAATGCACTAAGCTGAGGAAATCATAAAGCTCATCTCATTTGCTTTTTGTCTTTCATGGGTAACCTTTTGTAACTTAATTCCAAAGTATTAAAAATAATTTCCATGCATTTGTCTTTCTTTTTTGGTCAATCTTTTCAGGATTTTTACTATTCAAGTGTAAATCCAGGTCCTGTTACTTTATCATAGTAAATTTTAAATGTGAATATAATGTCTTATATTTTCTTTTCTAAAATGTCCCTGTTCTTTACCATTATGGCTATACTATGTTATTGCAATTTTTCTCTTTTAGGGGAATTATAAAGGATATACAAGAGGTACTAAGGCTGTAGATGGTGAGCTCACATCTCACTGAAGAAATAGAGAAGTTGTCATCTGTAAGGAGAAGTGAGGGAAAGATAAGTGATAGAAGGCTAAAGGTTGGATCTGCCACTGAAGAGCAGGAGCCAGAAATCCAATGAGGGATGAACAGACAGTTGCCAAGTAAATATCCATGGCCAAGTTGTGGTTGGACAGAACAAATCTCTAGTAAGCCAAGTTTTTCTGGCTCCAGCAAACACTGTAGCATAGAAGCAGGAAAAGAGCAGAGAAAGCAAAATGTGAGGATATGTAAGTCTTGGTACAGACATGCCAAGAGAGGTGTTGGTTGGTGCAAGAGAAGATGTAACAGAACTCAGGTAGCTGGACTGGCAAAAAAAATACCATTTGGCCATCAGGGGACTCATTTAATAATTTAGGAAAACAATATTCTAAAATATAAATATGCATGAAAAACAATTTTTGTGCTTGAGAGGAAGCAATACAAGAGATGACAGGTGAAGAGAGTTTAATTTTGGATAGTACTGAGGAACTCAGGGACAGCACTTTATTCTATTTTTCGTGGCACATGGCTGATTAGAAGTGGAAATGAAGGTTAACAGAGGCAGAGGTAATTGACCATGAGATCAAGTGTCTGAATGACAGCAAGTGCATTGAAAGTAATGATATTTGTGAGCCAGATGCTGTAGAACTCCAGGCAGAGTGACAGTAACAGGAGAGAACTGGTATGGATGCTTCCCCCCGTGCTGAAGAGCTGAGGGAAGATGGAGGGGCAGTGAGGAGTTGGTGTCAGGCCCAAATCCTAGGTGTGATCTCTCTGGCCCAAACAGAGGCAATGACAAAGTTTCTCCTTGCAAGCTTCATGGGAGGCCTTCACCATACCAGATTTGGTGGATAGCTCATGCCTTGCAGTTCTGGAAGGAGCTGTAGTCAAGGATTCATCCCTGGGCCAGCCAGACATGCTCATATACACATCTGTATTCCCTAACCCAGCCACTGCAGCTCAGTTCAGAGTCCACCTTATTGAGGGCCTTGGCTGAGGTACTTTTTTCCCACTTAACTTAGTATCTTTCTACTCCCATCCCTTACCCCCAGCCCCGGACCACCACACATACAGATCTATTAAAAAAAAAAAAAAAAAAAAGCAGTGATCTTCTGTCCAGGCCCCTCCACAGTAAGAAGATTCCCCTATTTGACTTGCCTGGTGCTATTCCATGGAAAGAAACGGAATATTGAGGAGCTAGTGATATTTTTTGTCTCTTGCTTGCTCTGTGACAGTAAGTGAATGAAAGCTTGAATATTACCTTGAATTTTGCTTATTATCCTAATTAACCACCTTGATATCTGGTTCTTCAATAGTCAAGGCCTAAAAGCTTCACAGCTTTCAAACTAAAATGAAATTAGTTCTAGCTCCATAGGATCAATTGCAAAGATAAGCCTAAAGAGATGAAACTCTGCTAGTATGAACGGAAGAACGTCCCCAACCTTGGAGTCTTGTACCAGTACCTCATCAGATCAGTGGCAGCATTAGATTAGAAATAAAGTGCACATGTAAATTAATGCATTTGAATTATCCTAAAACCATATCCTCCACCTCAGTCCATGGGAAAATTGTCTTCTAACAAATTGGTCGCTGGTGCCCAAAGGTTTGGAGGTCACTGTATTAAATTTTCCTCGTACAAAGGCTTATACATAACATGAAGGTCTTTTGCTCTATGAGTTTCTGCAAATTGAGTAAAAGGCAAGAAAACTAGTTATTTGGGGTAATCATGGCATTCTTAGTAACTGATGCATGATGTCACAATTATATATCAATTAAGGAAGAAGTAATGCTGATTACCTAGAGACATCATGATAAAATGTGATTAATATTAATGATAAAAATGTTCTTTGAAGACCAAAAACTTACTGATTTTATATAATTTACAGTGCTGAATTCAGTGTGTAAACCATGGAAGGCATACAGTAAATATTTGTGATTTTCAATTAAGTTAAATACTTAGGCTGTTGCTTTACTTTGCTTTAAATTTGATCTTTGTCATTCATGTACAGTTCAGTCATTTATGTATTTTCTTCAAATATTTTTTTATGTCTTCTACACACCACTTGCTTTACTAAGCCCTAAGATAAAGGGGTGAAATACACATGGTTCCCAATCTCAATGATATTTCAAGTGTTTACAATGCTTAGTTCAGTTCAGTTCAGTCACTCAGTCGTGTCCGACTCTTTGCGATCCCATGAATCACAGCATGCCAGGCCTCCCTGTCCATCATCAACTCCCAGAGTTCACTAAGACTCACGTCCATTGAGTTGGTGATGCCATCCAGCCATCTCATCCTCTGTCGTCCCCTTCTCCTCCTGCCCACAATCCCCTCCCAGCATCAGAGTCTTTTCCAATGAGTCAACTCTTTGCATGAGGTGGCCAGAGTACTGGAGTTTCAGCTTTAGCATCATTCCTTCCAAAGAAATCCCAGGGTTGATCTCCTTCAGAATGGACTGGTTGGATCTCCTTGCAGTCCAAGGGACTCTCAAGAGTCTTCTCCAATACCACAGTTCCAAAGCATCAATTCTTTGGCACTCTGCCTTCTTCACAGTCCAACTCTCACATCCATACATGACCACAGGAAAAACCATAGCCTTGACTAGATGGACCTTAGTCGGCAAAGTAATATCTCTGCTTTTGAATATGCTATCTAGGTTGGTCATAACTTTTCTTCCAAGGACTACGCGTCTTTTAATTTCATGGCTGCAATCTCCATCTGTAGTGATTTTGGAGCCCCCAAAATAAAGTCTGACACTGTTTCCACTGTTTCCCCATCTATTTCCCATGAAGTGATGGGACCAGATGCCATGATCTTCGTTTTCTGAATGTTGAACTTTAAGCCAACTTTTTCACTCTCCTCTTTCACTTTCATCAAGAGGCTTTTAGTTCCTCTTCACTTTCTGCCATAAGGCTGGTGTCATCTGCATATCTGAGGTTATTGATATTTCTCCTGGCAATCTTGATTCCAGCTTCTGTTTCTTCCAGTCCAGCATTTCTCATGCTAGCCCCCTTCTAAAGACCATCATTCAGTATTAATAAATATCAGTTTAATGAGACTGTACTAAAACCTCAAGAGGAAAATAAGCATGTTTAAACATCAAATGCAATGAAGATAGCTGATAATGAGTGATGTACAATAGAGAAAAGATTCATAAGTAGGGTAAATTCTTAAAGAGTCTTAGAGCACAGTAGAAAAACAAATACTCTTAGGTTTTGTTTGTTTGGTTGGTTGGTTGTTTTTTTACATCTGTGCAAGACTTTCTCCATTCTGATTGTTTTTCTACCAGTACTGTGGCCTTGTCTCCAAAATATTTACTGTAGGTGTCATAAAAATGTAAGTAAAAGTTTCCTCCCCATCTTATTCCCCCCCTCTCTCTACCTCCTCCTTTATCTTCTTTTCTTCTTTCATAATCACATAAGGTTATCTCACAGAAATTATAGCAAGAAATTCATTAGGTAAAAATTTGACCTAGATATGCTTTTTTATGTGTGGTTCAGTGGCTTAACATTGGGAAAAGTGAACTAAAAATATAAGCTGTTTAAATTCACATAGGATGTCCTCTTAGACATGCTTAATGATTTGCTTGATTCTAATTGCAGTATAAGAATAAAATGAGTGCCCAGATCTAAAATCAAAAGGCAAAATTGTCTAGATTTAAAAAAAAATGCATTGCTTTTTTCTAATGGCATTTTGGAGCAAGAGCAAAAATGATCTCATAGGCAAAAGAAAAACAGATTCAAACATTTTGAGACTATTATATATATATATGAGAAGGCACTGGCAACCCACTCCAGTACTCTTGCCTGGAAAATCCCATGGACGGTGGAGTCTGGTAAGATGTAGTCCATGGGGTCATGAAGAGTCGGACACGACTGAGAGACCTCACTTTCACTTTTCCCTTTCATGCATTGGAGAACAAAATGGCAACCCACTCCAGTGTTCTTGCCTGGAGAATCCCAGGGATGGGGAGGCTGGTGGGCTGCCATCCATGGGGATCACACAGAGTCAGACATGACTAATGCGACTTAGCAGCATATATATATATAGCATGTCATATACACAGCACTTACTTTTAAAAATCTAAGGGAGGTTTAAAGCAACAACCAAAAAAACAAACAAAACAAAACAAAACAAAACCCTGTACTTAAAATGGATTGGAAGGAAGAAATAAATCTTTTGACCAATGGTTATCACAGTTATCTCACCAACTAGGAAAAGAATACATCCCTGCTAAATTTTCCTGGACTAAGTTCAGTTCAGTTCAGTTCAGTCAGTCAATGCAGTCATGTCTGACTCTTTGTGATCCCATGAATTGCAGCACGCCAGGCCTCCCTGTCCATCACCAACTGCCAGAGTTCACTCAAACTCATGTCCATTGAGTCAGTGATGCCATCCAGCCATCTCATCCTGTTATCCCCTTCTCCTCCTGCTCCCAATCCTCCCAGCATCAGAGTCTTTTCCAGTGAGTCAACTCTTCACATGAGGTGGCCAAAGTATTGGAGTTTTCAGCTTTAGTATCAGTCCTTCCAATGAACACCCAGGACTCATCTCCTTTAGAATGGACTGGCTGGATCTCCTTGCAGTCCAAGTCTTCTCCAACACCATAGTTCAAAAGCATTAATTCTTCGGCACTCAGCTTTCTTCACAGTCCAACTCTCACATCCATACATGACCACAGGAAAAATCATAGCCTTGACTAGATGGACCTTTGTTGGCAAAATAATGTCTCTGCTTTTCAATATGCTATCTAGATTGGTCATAACTTTCCTTCCAAGGAGTAAGTGTCTTTTAATTTCATGGCTGCAGTCACTATCTGCAGTGATTTTGGAGCCCAAAACAAGAAAGTCTGACACTGTTTCCACTGTTTCCCCATCTATTTCCCCATGAAGTGATGGGACCAGATACCATAATCTTTGTTTTATGAATGTTGAGCTTTAAGCCAGCTTTTCCACTCTCCTCTTTCACTTTCATCCAGAGGCTTTTTAGTTCCTCTTCACTTTCTGTCATAAGGGTGGTGTCATCTGCATATCTGAGGTGATTGCTATTTCTCCCCAGCAATCTTGATTCCAGCTTGTACTTCTTCCAGCCCAGCGTTTCTCATGATGTATTCTGCATAGAAGTTAAATAGGCAGGGTGATATATACAGCCTTGACATACTCCTTTTCCTATTTGGAACCAGTCTGTTGTTCCATGTCCAGTTCTAACTGTTGCTTCCTAACCTGCATATAGGTTTCTCAAATCAAGGCTTAAATTACATCTCTATATTTAGGGATGATAAACACAAAATCTTCCATTTTAGAGAATAAAGAAAATTCACTTATTTCTCCCTCATTCCCTTTCTTTCATATTTTTTCTTTCTTTCTCATTCTTTTATTCTCCACAAAATGTGACTACTTATATTAAACAACAGACACTGAGTAGGTACTGATTTGATAAAAATAAATAAGACAGATTTCTTCTCCCTAGAAGATCAATTGCAAAAGACAAACTTAAAAAACATGAAATTGGTACTACATGTGTAATTTGTTGTTGTTATTTAGTCACTAAGTTGTGTCCAGCTCTTTGTAACCCCATGGACTTCTAGGCTTCTCTGTCCATGAGATTTCCAAACAAGAATACTGGAGTGGGTTGCTATTTCCTTCTCCAGGGGCTCTTTCCAACCCAGAGATCAAACCTTATCTCCTGCTTGGCAGGTAGATTCTTTACCACTGAGACACCTGGGAAGCCTAGTATATGTCATAATAGAGGCTTTATCAAAGTGCACAAAGAACCCAAGATCTAGAATCTATTTGTGTGTCTAGGGTGTGTGTGGGGCTAGGGGTGCATCAGAAAGGGCTTCAGATGGAATATGATATTTAAATTGGACCAGGAAATTTGAATGAACTTTTCTCTAAATTACTCTTACCCCTAGTTTTATGTCACCAGAGTCATAAGGAAGGACCAGAGTCCTCCCTGAGGGCAAGGAAGAAGTGCTCACAAAACACCTCTGGGATCTTGATTCTTCCCTGTCTCAAACTTTAACCTCCCTTATTTCATGAGAAGAACAAGAGAACAAATGATGTTAACAGAGCCCTGCTCAAGGCAGTAAATCTAACAGAGAGTTCCTAGGAGATAGTCCCAGCACAGAGATGTACAGGAGCGAGCTCTCTGCCAAATGCCAAAGTCTTTATGGCAGTTTCTCGAGCTTCTGCATCCATAGGGAAATAGGAATTACAGATACATAGGAACACCTATGAGAGACTATGGGATAAGGAGCAGGGTAGAGAATAATGATCAACATCATAAAAGGAAGACTGGTAATATATAATTATAATAATGCCCTACATTTGCATGGCAGTTCAGATTTCACATCTCTTTCATATACAGCATTTTCTTTAAGCCTCACAGCAAATCTGTAAGACAAACAAGGAAAATATTAAACCTTTCTATTTGAAAATTGAGGAAATTGAGACTCTGGCAAATTAGACAATTTGCCAAATGTCACACAGCTTGGTTTCCTGACTAGTAGTCAGGGATTTCTCTTCTGTTCCTTGTAGTCTAACTGCAGCATTTGTCTGTTTCTCTGGGGGGTATTCAGAGTGCTTCTATGAGTTAAAAAAAAAAAAAAAGCAACCCTCTAGGAATCATGGTTTCTAGAAGTTTGATTCTCATTTCTGCCATTCATTTTCTTCATAATAAAGATATTAGAATAGTAAACAAAAGGTAACTTTTTTTTCTGATTATGCAGAACAGAAAACCACAATCATTACCTGAATTATTAATTACTTATGATTTTTTTTTTTTTGCCAGTTCGTGGTTGAGAAGCACCTTCATACCCTGAAACAGTATATACCTGTCCATATAATCTATACCATTCAAAATTCCCATATCTACAGAGGATGAGATGGTTGAATGGCATCACCAACTCAATGGACATGAGTTTCAGCAGGCTCCAGGAGTTGGTGATGCACAGGAAGCCTGGTGTGCTGCAGTCCATGGGGTCACAAAGAGTCAGACATAACTGAATGACTGAACTAAACAGAAGTGAACCATCTGAAAGTGTCCAAAGTATGGACTTAGTGATTTTATAACCAAACAAGATATAAAACTCACAGTTTTAAAATGCACAGCCACAGTGCAATGCATCATAGAACAAGTTCATGAGGCACATTAAGCTCCCATGTTTCATGAAAATTGTATTAGAGGCAATGACTGGCTCTCAATGTTTTTCTTAATTTTTCTTTTCATATAAATCTTAAAATAGACTTATAGGATGGCAATAATCTTTATTCTCATATAACCAATAGTGTAAAATAGAACACTTGGATTAGAGGCATAATACATGGAACATTCAGGAATGGAAGTTTGCCCCAGAAAAAATAAGCCAGATGGTGAGCCCCAAGAACATAGGATATAACTTTGCAGTGATTACTATCTCCAGGCCTTTGTGTAACCACCTACCAGTTTTGCTGGTAGATGTACTGGTATATCACATGTATTGGTGGTGGTGGTGGTGGTATGTGTGTGTGTGTGCTTAGTTGCCCAGTCATGTCCAAATCTTTGTGACCCCATGGACTATAGCCCCCAGGCTCGTCTGTCCATGGAATTTTCCAGGCAAGAATACAGCAGAGGACTGCCATGTCCTACTCCACAGGATCTTCCCAGTCCAGGGATTGAATACACGTCTCCTTCATTGACAGGCAGATTCCTTACCACTGCGCCACTTGGGAAGCTCACATTATGTTCCTATAACTTGAACTTTTGCTTTTTCACTTAAAAATGACATTTTTTAAAATCACTTACTCTCATAAAAGAGGAAGCCTCCAAATGAAAATCATATTATTAAATTGTATTGGTATTGTTCTTCATCTGGAGCCTTGAATTATTAGACTGATGCCCCTCCCTTTCACAAAAGAGAAAGATTTGTCTAGAGAAAAGCTAAAGATATGGGGGCATCAAATTGAACATTTTCTTTGATGATAATCAGAAGGTTTGGAAGAGAAGTGAAAAGAGCTTGCCCACTGTCTGACTCATTGTCATTTAATATATCTCAACATGCTCCTAAAACCATCTCTAAGCCACAGCTAATACTTGGAATACACTAACATAATAATTTTCATTCTTCACATAGGTAGTATATAGGAAATGATTAGTATATATGTGTTAGATATATACTAAATCAAATCTAGACTTAATATCTCTTTAGTATCTTTGTCTGGCCCAGTTGCTTTATAATTCTAATTAATGGCTTCAGATTTTCAGCACAAATCTGCAAAGTCCTAGAAAAAAATAAATACTTAGTAATAACTAATTGATCAGTATCTGAATTGATTTGGAAAGAACAAAAGATATGCACTGCCACCATCAAAGTGAATGATAGGAATGGAAGAACCTTTATTTGTGCTATGCATATTCAAGTGAGATATATGCTATTTCTATTTTTCCATTAGTATGTTAGGATATAGAGAAGGCAATGGCACCCCATTCCAGTACTCTTACCTGGAAAATCCCATGGACAGAGAGGAGTCTGGTAGGCTGGAAGTCCACTAGAAAGTATCAAATAGAACTCAAAGAAAACACAACTTACATATGTTCAATATGGTATAATACTATGGGAGAAACTATTGCTTCTTTACTTTGACTCATCTGTTTAGGAAAGTTGATCTTTATCTGACTAGAGTTTCCAGTTTAGACTTGCACCTCAAATGACTATAGCACATGTTCATTGTCAAACATTCAACTGTTATTCATGTTGACATCTTTCACATATTCTGTTCTAATTGCATCCAGGAAGCACAATAATGTTGTTCCTTGTTTCAAAGACAAAGAAAGTTCTGTAAAGCAAAATAATAGTAATAATATGTTTGACATATTAATGCTGGCTTTCAAAGAATGCAAAGGTGGAATACAAGGAAATGTGTTCTTTCAGAATGATAAATATCATTAAAATTCAGAAGCATTTTAGCTGTGTTGAAAACTTAATAAAGAAAAAGGTATAAAATCTAAAATATAAGTGGATTTTTATAAAAAATAAAATAAGAAAATATACATTGAATCACTAGTAATTAAAAAAAGAAGATAAAGGAAATGAATTTTGGAATGACACAGGTTAATATTAGGAGATACTGTGCACATATGTTTTAAGCTTTATATAGAAGTAATCTAATACCTTAAAAAATTAAACCATAGTGCATGGAGAAAATACATTCTGCTATGTACTTCACACTTTTAAATGTGTATACAATGTATAGGTTATAAAACTAAGAAGTCACAAAATTGCTATAATGTTAACCTCATTAATCCAAAATTATCTAATCAGTATTTTGTCCAAATCCAGGAGATGTACTAATCAATGACCCTTCTAACCATGTCTAACACTGTGTTTCTACATGGCTACAACAATAGGAAAAGAGAAACTTAAACGAAAGAAGAGCAAAATTTTAACATATTGGAAAAACCCTATATTTCTGGTGGGAATGCAAAATGTATAACCACTTTGGAAGATACTGTGACAACTTCTTACAAAACTAGATATTCCTACCACAGTACCCAGTATTCACATTCCTTGGTACTTACTCAGAGGAGTGGAAAGCATATACTTACACAAAAACTTACACAGAGATATTTATAGCAATTATTCATGACTTCTAGAATGTGGAAGCAGCCAAGATTATTCTCCAATGGGTAAGTAAGTAAATAATATATGCTATATCCCAATAATAAAACATTGCTGCTGCTGCTAAGTCGCTTCAGTTGTGTCCAACTCTGTGCGACCCCATAGATGGCAACCCACCAGGCTCCCCCTTACCTGGGATTCTCCAGGCAAGAACACTGGAGTGGGCTTCCATTTCCTTCTCCGATGCATGTCAAGAGGAAAGTGAAAAGTGAAAATGAAGTGAGCTATTAAGCCATGAAAAGACATGGAGAAACTTTAAAAGCCTCTTTCTAAGTGAGAGAAGCCAATCTGAGAAGGCTACAAACTATACATTCCAACTCCATGCTGCTGCTGCTGCTGCAAAGTCGCTTCAGTCGTGTCTGACTCTGTGCAACCCCATAGACGGCAGCCCACCAGGCTCCCCTGTCCCTGGGATTCTTCAGGCAAGAACACTGGAGTGGGTTGCCATTTCTTTCTCCAATGCATGAAAGTGAAAAGTGAAAGTGAAGTTGCTCAGTTGTGTCTGACTCTTAGCGACCCCATGGACTGCAGCTTACCAGGCTCCTCTGTCCATGGTGTTTCCCAGGCAAGACTACTGGAGTGGGTCATCATTGCCTTCTCTGTCCAACTTTATGATGTTCTGAAAAAAAGCAAAACTATGGAAGCAGGAAAATGATTGGTGGTTACCCGGGGTCAGGGAGGGGTGAAAGATGAATAATCAGGGCACACAGAATTTTTAGGGCAGTATGATATAATGATGACTGTATATAATTATACTTTGCCCAAACCTACAGAATATACAATAAATACCTTGAGTTCGGTTCAGTTCAGTTCAGTCGCTCAGTCGTGTCTGACTCTTTGAGACCCCATGAATGGCAGCATGCCAGGCCTCCCTGTTCATCACCATCTCTCAGAGTTCATTCAGACTCACGTCCATCGAGTCTGTGATACCATCCAGCCATCTCATCCTCTGTCGTCCCCTTCTCCTCCTGCCCCCAATCCCTCCCAGCATCAGAGTCTTTTCCAATGAGTCAACTCTTCGCATGAGGTGGCCAAAGTACTGGAGTTTCAGCTTTAGCATCATTCCTTCCAAAGAAATCTCAGGGCTGATCTCCTTCAGAATGGACTGGTTGGATCTCCTTGCAGTCCAAGGGACTCTCAAGAGTCTTCTCCAACACCACAGTTCAAAAGCATCAATTCTTCGGCGCTCAGCTTTCTTCACAGTCCAACTCCCACATCCATACATAACCACAGGAAAAACCATAGCCTTGACTAGATGGACCTTTGTTGACAAAATAATGTCTCTGCTTTTGAATATGCTATCTAGGTTGGTCATAACTTTTCTTTCAAGGAGTAAGTGTCTTTTAATTTCATGGCTGCCATCACCATCTACAGTGATTTTGGAGCCCAGAAAAATAAAGTCTGACACTGTTTCAACTGTTTCCCCAAATATTTCCCATGAAGTGATGGGACCAGATGCCATGATCTTCGTTTTCTGAATGTTGAGCTTTAAGCCAACTTTTTCACTCTCCTCTTTCACCTTCATCAAGAGGCCCTTTAGCTCCTCTTCACTTTCTGCCATAAGAGTGGTGTCATCTGCATATCTGAGGTGATTGATATTTCTCCCTGCAATCTTGATTTCAGCTTGTATTTCTTCCAGTCCAGCGTTTCTCATAATGTACTCTGCATAGAAGTTCAATAAGCAGGGTGACAATACACAGCCTTGACGTACTCCTTTTCCTATTTGGAACCAGTCTGTTGTTTCATGTCCAGTTCTAACTGTTGCTTCCTGAACTGCATACAGATTTCTCAAGAGGCAGGTCAGGTGGTCTGGTATTCCCATCTCTTTCAGAATTTTCCAAAGTTTATTGTGATCCACACAGTCAAAGGCTTTGTCATAGTCAATAAAGCAGAAATAGATGTTTATCTGGAACGCTCTTGCTTTTCCATGATCCAGCAGATGTTGGCAATTTGATCTCTGGTTCCTCTGCCTTTTCTAAAACCAGCTTGAACATCAGGAAGTTCACGGTTCACGTATTGCTGAAGCCTGGCTTGGAGAATTTTGAGCATTACTTTACTAGCATGTGAGATGAGTGCAATTGTGCGGTAGTCTGAGCATTCCTTGGCATTGCCTTTCTTTGGGATTGGAATGAAAACTGACCTTTTCCAGTCCTGTGGCCACTGCTGAGTTTTCCAAATTTGCTGGCATATTGAGTGTAGCACTTTCACAGCATCATCTTTCAGGATTTGAAAGAGCTCCACTGAAATTCCATCACCTCCACTAGATTTGTTCGTAGTGATGCTTTCTAAGGCCCACTTGACTTCACATTCCAAGATATCTGGCTCTAAGTGAGTGATCACATCATCATGATTATCTGGGTCTTGAAGATCTTTTTGTACAGTTATTCTGTGTATTCTTGCCACCTCTTCTTAATATCTTCTGCTTCTGTTAGGTCCAGACCATTTCTGTCCTTTATCGAGCCCATCTTTGCATGAAATGTTCCCTTGATATCTCTAATTTTCTTGAAGAGATCTCTAGTCTTTCCCATTCTGTTGTTTTCCTCTATTTCTTTGCATTGATTGCTGAAGAAGGCTTTCTTATCTCTTCTTGCTATTCTTTGGAACTCTGCATTCAGATGCTTATATCTTTCCTTTTCTCCTTTGCTTTTTGCCTCTCTTCTTTTCACAGCTATTTGTAAGGCCTCCCCAGACAGCCATTTTGCTTAGTGAACCTTAAGGTAAGTATGGGCTCCATAATGTGTCAATGTAGGTTCATCCTTGGTGAAAAATGCACCATTCTGGTGAGTAGGGTTGATAATGAAGGAGGCTATGCATGTGGGGGGCAGGGGTAATTGGGAAATCTCTGTATTTTCTCTCAGTTTTACTGTAAACCTAAAATTGCTCTAAAAATAAAGTCTTCAATAATATTTAGGAAATCAGTTGTGTTCAGTGTAATGGTACTGGCAAAATGATAAATTTGAGCAAATGTCTTATAAGATTTCATTATGCTTGACAAAGTAGACACCAAAGCACTTATATATACACACTTTTCTCAGGATAGAGTGATAAGCTAATTTTATGGACCTATATCTACAAGGAAGTCTTATCTTTCATATAAATCCTTAAAGTTCTCAAAAAACGAACCAAAGGATCCAACGTAAAATATTAGATGCATAAGACGGGACAGAAACAGTTTCAGGGAACTCCTCATTCAATATTTCATCATTATTTACAACTCTCAATGGAAATGATCAGTCTTACTTATTTAACAAATGTTTACTGCATGTTGCCTGTATGTCAAACACAACCTTAGTATCTAGACAGCTCTTTCTGCCTAACCAAACTATATTATTTGGCACAGTTCAATTTATCAGACAATCCTAAGTCATTTCAGTCATATTTGACTCATGGACTGTAGCCCAATAGGCTCCTTTGTCCATGGGATTCTCAAGGCAAGAATACTGGAGTGGGTTGCCATGCCCTTCTCCAGGGGATCTTCCTGACCCAGGTCTCTTACATCTCTTACACTGGCAGATGGGCTCTTTACCATTGAGCCACAAGGGAAGTCCTAATTTACTAGACAGTTCTTCCTTATTTCATTTTTTGGAATTAAGCCTTTGAAGCTATATAAGTTGTCTTCTCTTTTAAAAGAAATTCTCCAAGATTAAGAAAAACATCCCTAATTCACCAGAACAAAGTACAGAAAAACATAGTTGAACAACATGGGTTTGACTTTGTAGGTCCACTTATACATGGATTTTTCAAAGTGCAGTACTATAGAATCTGAGGCTGGTTGAATCCAGGGATGAGAAACAATGGATGTAAAGGACCAACTATAAATTACATGTGGATTTTTGACTAAGCAGAGGTCAATATCCTAACCCCTGCATTATTCAAGGGTCAAATAATTTCCTTTTCTGCTTCAAAGTTCTTGGAATACACTTATTTTTAGTGCTAAATTTAGTTCTTTAAAGCACAAATCACAAAGATGTGACTAGTTGATTACATGTGGAATTTCCAAGGTCCAGTCAATGGGTCTCTTCCCACTTGGAGCAGTCTGTCTAGGTTATTTTATATAACAAAACCCTCAGGACTATGAGTATCTCTCTCCAGACTTACCACTTGAGATTCAGGCATGATTTTCCTGCTGAATGCTGGTCATCTTAAAATGAATGTCCCATAAAAATATCAAAGAAAAATTTCTAAATCTCAATGTTGTCTCTAGGTCTTTCTTTTTCAATTCTTACATTCTCTATCCTGGTAAATGCAGTCACCATCCATCTATTATTCTAGGGTAGACTCCTAGAAGTCTCATTGTATCTTCCTCCTTGAAAGTGAAAGTGAAGTCACTCAATCCTGTCTGACTCTTTACGACCAAATGGACTGTAGCCTACCAGGCTATTCGGTCCATGGGATTTTCCAGGCAAAAGTACTGGCAACCCATTTCCTTCTCCATCTTCCTCCTTCTTATTATCTTGCAAATATGGCCTCTTCCTTAGTTTAGACTGGAGAACCTCCAAATTGGTTTCTGACTCCTGTTTTCCACCTTCTAATCACATGCCAGGCAGTTCTAAGAATATACAAATTATGTCATTTCCCTGCCGAAATTTCTCAAATTACTCTATTTTGTATAGGATATGTACTCATGTAAAAGATTTTTCCCATCTTTCCTTCTATGTTTTATACCTTCATTTTCTACTATAACTGAAAGTTTCATTTACATAGTTTTATTGACATTTAGGTATTAAAATCTGAATTTTATCATATCTTCACTCATACTCTAAATTAGAACAGAAATTTCGGAATGTATTGGTGGCATTTTCAGTCTCCCAGTCACATGCTAATATTCTGAGTTACTGAGAACGTTTATCATGATCATGTTTTCCTTTCAACCCTATCAGTATCTTTCACCATAAGCAGTGATCTCATGTGTATTCAGAAATTAAATGTATATTGATATCAATAATTAGCACATATAAATACAGCAAGATTGTGTAAGCTCAAATCTTTACTGTTTTTCCAAGAGTTACTCAATACATTATAGTCACTGCATGCATATTAGACTGTTACTAGGAGACACACAGGGTTTGGAAAACATAGGAATTAGATAAAGATAATTAACTATTAAGTTAAGGAGAAAGCTTAGTGGTCAAATGGATACTCAGTTTTTCCCTATATTTTTCATATTTTGATTTTCAGTTCGGTTCAGTCGCTCAATCATGTCCGACTCTTTGCGACCCCATGAATTGCAGCATGCCAGGCCTCCCTGTCCATCACCAACTCCCAGAGTTCACTAAGACTCACGTCCATCAAGTCAGTGATGCCATCCAGCCATCTCATCTTCTGTCGTCCCCTTCTCCTGCCCTCAGTCCCTCCCAGCATCAGAGTCTTTTCCAATGAGTCAACTCTTTGCATGAGGTGGCCAAAGTACTGGAGTTTCAGCTTTAGCATCATTCCTTCTAAAGAAATCCCAGGGTTGATCTCCTTCAGAATGGACTGGTTGGATCTCCTTGCAGTCCAAGGGACTCTCAAGAGTCTTCTCCAACACCACAGTTCGAAAGCATCAATTCGGGCGCTCTGCCTTCTTCACAGTCCAACTCTCACATTCATACATGGCCACTGGAAAAACCATAGCATTGACTAGATGGACCTTAGTCGGCAAAGTAATGTCTCTGCTTTTGAAAATACTATCTAGGTTGGTCATAACTTTTCTTCCAAGTTAGGTTTATTTTAAACACTTCATTAAGAAAATTTTCATACTCCAAAGTAGAGGGAAGGAATTTCTGTGAATTTCTGTCTGTTCTGGCAATAGCAGTCTGTCTGTGTCCTGTGGTTTGTTATTTAACCTTTGCACTACCTTTTCTCCTGTGCTCTCAAAACAGAATGCCAATAACCTTTCCTCAGAGCTCTTAGAAATTTAAAAATTAAAGCTTTCTACTGGAAAAGCTAAATACAATTTAGATTAAATACAAATACAATTTAGATTTAAAGGGAGAATTGGGGCATGTAAATATTATAATAAGAGCAAGAGAGCAGGATGTTGACTGTGTTTTATAGATGAGAACAGGGAACTGGAAATCAGTTGTATTTCCACCTCTGTCAGTTTTTGCTGTTATTGGCAGAAAAACGTGTAACCTGTCTCAGTTTACCCATCTGGAAATAAAAATTGCTTTTCTTTTCTCATGTGAGCCTTAACTAGATTATTAAAGCTGTCTGAACTCACTTTTATGTAAAGAAAAAATATACACAATTTAAGAATAAATATTACATCATTCATAAGGATATTTGTATTAGAGTGCTCAGTTTCCAAGGCTGAAATAAATGAGGCAAAGCCATCTGCATGGGTTTCCAGATAGAGCATCCTGTCCTAACGGTTCAAGAGTTTAGCAGCGTTAAGTGTTTATGGTCCACGGATCAAAGCTAAGAAAAAGGTTACTTCAGGAAAAGATGATGTTCAACTAAGTAACTCCTTACCAGCTCATACACACAAAGTAATGAGTCCCGGTGTCCTAGGGAAAACAAATATACAGAAAACATGGATGCTGGAAAACCTTTCAGTTCAGTTCACTTCAGTCGCTCAGTGGTGTCTGACTATTTGCAATCCCGTGAATCGCAGCATGCCAGACCTCCCTGTCCATCACCAACTTCTGGAGTTCACTCAAACTCAAGTCCATCAAGTTGGTGATGCCTTCCAGCCATCTCATCCTCGGTCGTCCCCTTCTCCTCCTGCCCCAATCCCCCCAGCATCAGAGTCTTTTCCAGGGAGTCAACTCTTCTCATGAGGTGGCCAAAGTACTGGAATTTCAGCTTTAGTATCATTCCTTCCAAAGAACACCCAGGGCTGATCTCCTTTAGAATGGACTGGTTGGATTTCCTTGCAGTCCAAGGGACTCTTGGGAGTCTTATCCAACACCACAGCTCAAAAGCAGCAATTCTTCAGCACTCAGCCTTCTTCACAGTCCAACTCTCACATCCATACAAAATGAAAGTGAAGTCACTCAGTCGTGTCCAACTCTTTGTGACCCCACAGACTGCAGCCCACCAGGCTCCTCCGTCCATGGGATTTTCCAGGCAAGAGTACTGGAGTGGGTTGCCATTTCCTTCTCCAGACATACATCCATACATGACCACAGGAAAAACCATAGCCTTGACTAGACGGACCTTAGTCGGCAAAGTAATGTCTCTGCTTTTCAATATGCTATCTAGGTTGCTCATAACTTTTCTTCCAAGAAGTAAGTGTCTTTTAATTTCATGGCTGCCATCACCATCTGCAGTGATTTTGGAGCCCCCAAAATAAAGTCTGACTCTGTTTCCACTGTTTCTCCATCTATTTCCCATGAAGTGATGGGACCGGATTCCATGATCCTCATTTTCTGAATGTTGAGCTTTAAGCCAACTTTTTCACTCTCCTCTTTCATTTTCATCAAGAGGCTTTTTAGTTCCTCTTCACTTTCTGCCATAAGGGTGGTGTCATCTGCATATCTGAGGTTATTGATATTTCTCCCAGCAATCTTGATTCCAGCTTGTGCTTCTTCCAGCCCAGCGTTTCTCATGATGTACTCTGCATAGAAGTTAAGTAAGCAGGGTGACAATATACAGCCTTGACTACTCCTTTTCCTATTTGGGACCAGTCTGTTGTTCCATGTCCTTTAGTAAGATCAATAAATAGTAAACTGTGGACAAAGTTCAATTAGATACATAGAAAGTAACAGAGTAACAGATAGTTCACTCAGATCTCTGGCACTTGTCAAATGTCAAGTCACAGAAACTGAAGTCTTCACCCTTACCTAAAGGAACATCTTGATCTTTGAAACTTTATTATGTTTTGTACAGGGTATTCTCTTGTACTAATTTGTTGTGGTTATAAAGCAACTAGGAAAACAGCTTACATTTGTATTTATTCTCTATTCCATACCTCTCTGTTCCATGGTTTTTTTCTCTTCAAGATCCATTCCTTGTCACAGATCTTTTCTGCCTACAGTGTAGGAGACCCAGGTTCCATCCCTGGGTCAGGAAGATCCCCTGGAGAAGGAAATGGCAACCAACTCCAGTATTCTTGCCTGGAGAATGCTGTGGACAGAGGAGCCTGGCGGGCTACAGTCCATGGGGTCACAAGGAGTTGGACACAACTGGGTGAATTAACACTTCACTTTCAAGGAAGAGAAAGGTGGATTTCTGGATGTCTCACAAATGTCATTAGTTTTTCTTTCCTGTGAGATCAGTTTCCCCTGGTTGGCCCCTATGGAGCAGAGCAGTCTGTTGTACCATTACCAGCATCCCCAGATGCTGCTCCCAGATGTGGTCATGTAGCTGAAACCAAGTGGAAGAGTTCTGAGATGCCTTTATGGAGCTGAGCTGTGTCTAAACTCAAGGCTGCTTCCACCTGCTGGCAATATCCATGCTCCCTCATCAAACTCTTACCGCTACAGAAGACCTTATGTCAGGTCACCGCCTCTCTACCTTTGAACTTGAATGGATTTAGTAATCCACAAACAACTTCCAGACACCACTGTTCTTGCCTAAATTAAAAACCTCTTCCCTCTGCCTTTCTTCTGATTTTTTCCTCTCAGATTTAATCAACCATTTTGCTTTGTGTTCTCTCCACCCCTTTTAAATAAAAGCTCAGACCTTCTCCCTTTCCTTAAGCACAGTCATTTGATGTCAGGTTTCGCTGTGGGATTATTGACCACAAAAGGATTTGGAGAGGGATTTTAGAGAACATCGAGTTCATTTTCTCCATCTAGTATCTGATGACTCCAATGCACCTTTCAGTCTCTGCTTCCAAACCTCTGGGCATGCTAAGTCACTTCTGTCATATCCTGTTCTTTGCAATGCTATGGACTATAGCCCACCAGGCTCCACTGTCCATGGGATTCTCCAGGCAAGAATACTGGGGTGGGTTACCTTGCCTTCCTCCAGGGGATCTTCCCAACCCAGGGATCTCTGGTGGCTCAGACAGTAAAGAATCAGCCTGGGTCCATCCCTGGGTTGAGATGATCCCCTGGAGGAGGGAGACGACAACCCACTCCAGTATTCTTGCCTGGAGAATCCCCAGGGACGGAGGAGACTGGCGGGCTGTAGTCCATGGGTTCTCAAATAGTCAGAAATGACTGAGCTACTAAACACACATGCAGCACCACCTGGGAAGCACTCACCTAAAATTCCTTCCTTCCTGGGCAACTTTTCTCCTTTAGAGAAAATTAGAAAGTATTTGTATTATTCCTCAATAAAGCTGGGGTGGGGGTGGGGGGTGGAGTGGGTGGAGAAAGTCTTCACATGAGAACCTTAAAAAGAGACTGTGATCTTGGACAAAGAACAAAAAGATCTAAGATAAGATAAGCAGAAAGGTATCTGATTCCTATTTTATCTTTATAATTATTTTTAAAAATTCTAGGTGAATAACATTCCTTGTATTTTAGTTTCTAATATATAAAATGGAACCAATAATAGACCTCACCTAAGTGCCTTCCTCTAAATACCTCATAGAGTTGTCATGGAAACCTTATGAAATAATATATGGCAGACTCTCACTTAGGCCTGAATCAGATACAATGCTAGGGTTAATCTGAGCATAATTTGTGAGTAATGGAGGACTTGCTCAAATAATCTATGTATTTGGCATAAATATCCCAGAGGTGGAAGAATTAGGGGAAAAATATAGCATAAAACAGGCTAAAGAAAGAATTCTCTCCACTTCCATGGAGATCTCAGCATTCCTCTGGCACCTTAAGGATCAGCAAGGATATTAACATTCTCACAGAGGCACTAGTGGGCATTTTTAAAGTAATTTGGAGAACAGAGAGCATCAACAAAAGAATTCAGGACAGATGAGAAAGTAAATAAAGAGTATCTTGTGATAGCAATGGCTGACACACACACAACATGTGAGACAAGGTCAAATACCTCTCAGAAACACCAGGTGGGAGGGGCTGCTAGTTTAAGTGCCAACGGGATCAAGATGCTACCACCACTGTTTTTTAATATTAACATTGCCTACTTGTATCCAAGGAAGAAAAATCAGATTATTTACATTAAAGAGCTTTATAAACTACAAAGTTCTATACAAAAGAAATGCAATATTATGCTTTTCCATGACTAAAACCTCTAGGCATGTCTTTTCTATTACAGATGCACACTCTTAAAAGAAAAAAATACAAATGCTTTTTATCACTCTTATGGAATTAAAGCACAAATCTGAACCACTACTGAAATGCAAAGAAAACAGGTTGCCTTACTTTTCTCCTGACCAAGCTTCTGTCTATTTTTAGACATGTATAGGAGTGCTGCTCTTGAATAGCTAATTAGAGAGCTAAGGGGGAAAGTCAATGCAGGGGAAATTCTTTTGATTAACTTATATACTGCATGTATTTCCTCTGGAATAAACTATATGATCCATAGAGTACCCACTTAATCAATGCTGTTTATCAAGAACCATTTCTGGGAAAGGAAGAGCAGGGCAGATGTGAAAAAATCCTAAAGAATCCTTCCTCCACCTCTTAAGCAAACCCTTTTAGTCACCTGTGCTCAATTTTAGGAGACCACCCATCTGAAAGATGAATAGCCCTCAAATTCCAGCATACTGAATTTTTCCCATAGTTAAACCAAGCATGTTTTATGCATAATCTTAATGTCTAGATAAATGCAGTGGGCAAAACTACATGGACAGTCCTTTCCCACTTCTGCAGACTAATTATAGCCTGTTTAGGCTGCTTGACCGAATTCCAGTTCTACTCTTAATCTAAATCTGGAGTGGAATGTCCCTAATATATAAGCATTTACTTTCAGAGTGAATATAGACACTGGACCCTATTTTCTAGATACTTTATGCATTTTATCTACACTCTGAAATTCAAACACACATATTCCTCAAGAAACGGATATCCTCCCCTGAAATGTGGGAGGCAATAAACAAACACTGGTCATTAGTTATTGAATTTATTCCACACTGAGTGATTATTCATTGCCAACCCTGTGCTAAGTAATTGGAATAAAGTTGTGAAGAAGAGGAAGCCCCTCCCCTTGTGGAAATTGCATGCATAATAAGTGCATAAACAAATAAATGTTGTAGTTTCAGATGGTGTCAGATTCTATTTAAAACTCATGAAGATTAATTAAGATGGTGAATATGAGCAGTTATGAACCATGTAAAAAAACCTTCGGGCAGAGCAGCCCAGGCAGAAAGAACAGCAGATATAAAGGCCCTGAAGGAGGAATGAGCATAGCAGATGGATGTAACAGCAAAAAGGACTGTGGGAGCAAAGAGACTGGGGGGACTTCGTAAGGCTTTGTGGGCCTGGATCAAAATCTGGGCTGTCTCAGATGAGAGTAGAACTGATTGGAAAGAAAGATTTTGGAAGGAAAATTACGCAAAATGAATTGTGTTTGGAGATGACTCTAACTGCAATGTGAAGAATGGACAGTACAGGGAAAAAGAGAGTCAATAGGCCAGAAGATTACTCAGAAGAAAGTCAGTGTAAGTTGTCCTGAGAGTTCTTGTTTTATTTTTTCCAAATTTTAGTATAATTGCAAGAAATATGGACCTGTGCAACTTTTTTGAGATTCCTTTTTAAAGAAGTCTGTTGCTAAGCAGGTTGCTATGGAGACTGAGCAAAGCCAGGAAGACAGTGCCTTCAGTATTTTATGCAGACTTTATTTAAATACCAGCAAAGGGGAGCCAGGAGTAGTTTAATGCCTCAAAGGAAAAAAAAAAGTGTGAGTTATAAAAGGTCAGAGAAGGAGCTTGTGTGTGTTTATATGAGTGTGAGCGTGTGTGTGTGTGTGTGTGTGTGTGTGTGAGTATAAGAGTATGAGTGTGAGTGTGTGTATGTGGAAGCAAGGGTTTGGGTATGCAATGGATGTGTCTGTCTTAACCACTCCCAAGAGAAAAATGATTGGTGGCATGCCTTTGGGTGACTATCAGAAGAATTTGTCTAGATGGGAGATACAACTCTTGATTTAACAAGTTAGAACTTGTTAAGGTCTCCTTTAACTGATCAAAAAGCCAGTAAAAACAAGAAGGTTGAACTCATTTGAAGAAGAAAGCAAAATGTAGTAATAGGAAGGATTGTCTCTCACTAGAGATGGCTTGTTGTTGTTCAGTCATTCAGTCATGTCTGACTCTTTGCGACCCCAGGGACTGCAGCACACCAGGTTTCCCAGTCCTTCACTATCTTCACTTCACTTAAGTTTGCTCAAACTCAAGTCCATTGAGTCAATGATGCCATCCAACCATTTCATCCTCTGTTACACCCTTCTCCTTCTGCCTCTATCTTTCCCAGCATCAGGGTCTTTTCCATGGTTTAGAATATGGCAACTCACTCCAGTGTTCTTGCCTGGAGAATCCCAGTGACCGAGGAGCCTGGTGGGCTGCCGTCTATGGGGTCGGACAGAGTCGGACACAACTGAAGCGACTTAGCCCAAAGACAAATCTAGACTTTAAAATTAGACAAAAACTTCAGTAGTTACTTTAAAGACCTTGGGAAAGATTCTTCAATATGTATAAACTTTGATGTCCTCAATTGTAAAATAAGGAGAAATGCTTATTTTGCTGATGGTAGCTGAGAATGTTAGCGACTCCCCAATAAATTCATTCTCTTTTTCCATAGACGGGAATGTCTGGGAGACAACTAATTCAGGCCTCTGTTTATCAGTTTCCTTCTGAGTCCTTTTCTCTTCCATCTTCTTGCTTTCAAATTCAGTCATGTGAGTTCTTCTGGCTAATGGAATACATGTGTGTCACTTTCCAGGCAGTTTTTACAAAGCAGCTGTGCTACTACACGTGCTCTCTTCTTCCCATTGGCTGGTTAAACGAGGAGGATGCTGAGAACTTTATAAAGGGAAGAGCAACCGCAAGATGGAGAAAGCCTGAGTTCTAGAATCATCACATGTAGGAAAGAAAATCACTTAATTGGACAATTTAGATGTGTGCAAATAAACGTTAAAGTCTTTGAATTGATAAGCTACTAAAATGTGGGGTTGTTTTATATTCCTAGTCCACATGCTTATTATGAATGCTGTGAATGATCCAAAGTCCATCACTTAGCAATGCAAGTCTGACTAATTAAATGAAATAGTACTAATTACCTTGTACAAATTACTTAACCTGAGTCTTAATTCACTCATGTGTAAACTAAAAATCCCCTACATATTTTCTTCTGTGCTCTGAATATCTCCAATTCTGTCCATCATTCTTCAAATTCAGGAGTGTTCAAATCCTGCATTACTATTGTTTTAAGTTTTTAGGTTGGTCAATGCTCCTCTTAAAGGGTATCACTCAGAATTAAATACATTAACCATAAACAAGTCTAGTATAACAGGATTAATAACCTTGTCTGTGTTAAATATTAGGCAACTATTGTAGTTAAAGATGACATGGAAAAAGATGAAACCAGTGTCTCTGTACCTAAGATAGTAACAAGCTGATGTGTATAAGAGTGCCTATGCCTTCATTTCATATTGATGCAATCATATTCTGGGGACAGAGTATAAACATCACTGTACCTGTTGTAACTCATCATTTTAACATGAGTATTTCCCATCATATTAACTATTTCTTTCAACTTTGTGTTATCTCCAAATCTGATAAACATGGCTCCTATATCTTTCTCTAAGCCATTATCAAAACACCTAACTGAAAGGCCAAATTCATTATATTTTCTGAAGGATAGTTTTAAATACACCAATAAACACCCACATTTATAAACAAATGTTTCCAAACAGCCATCAATCATTGTTATACTGAGAAAGTGATTTTTATATGTTTATGAACTTCTGCTTCTTATCTGCTTTCTAGATAATTTCACCTTCCTATTCATCCATCCATAACCGGTCCACTACTGGGAGCCTATGTACTGAAGAAGCAACTGCATTCAACAAACGTTTAACAGAGCAGTTCTCAAAGGGGAAGTTCCACTTTCAGAGGGCTGTTCTAGAAATTCGAGAGCATTTTTTGGTTTTCACAATAATTAGGCAACCCATTAAAATTTAGGGTACAGGGATGACCAGGGATACTGTTTATACTACAGTGCACAGTGTTGTCCTGCACATTAGATAACTGACTCATCTCTGTCAACTATCAAATATCATATAGGAGAGCCATAGATGAGTGATCTCTATGTCTGAGCCCAGGTTCTAACTCTACTTGGCATGAAAAAAAAATCATACACAAACACACTCACACACACACACGCACACACACATGCACACACACACATATATACACACATACACATACATTTTCTCTGTTTATTACACAGAATTTTTCAAAATGTCATTATGCTAATCAGCAAAAAAGTACTTTCTTAGTAAGTCCACCAAGATTTGTTCATTGTTTTGGAAGAACACATCATAAACTGCAGTTCAGTTCAGTCCAGTCGCTCCAGTCATGTCCGACTCTTCTCGACCCCATGAACCGCAGCACGCCAGGCCTCCCTGTCCATCGCCATCGCCCGGAGTTCACTCAGACTCACATCCATCAAGTCAGTGATGCCATCCAGCCATCTCATCCTCAGTCGTCCCCTTCTCCTCCTGCCCCCAATCCCTCCCAGCATCAGAGTCTTTTCCAATGAGTCAACTCTTCGCATGAGGTGGCCAGAGTACTGGAGTTTCAGCTTTAGCATCATTCCTTCCAAAGAAATCCCAGGACTGATCTCCTTCAGAATGGACTGGTTGGATCTCCTTGCAGTCCAGGGGACTCTCAAGAGTCTTCTCCAACACCACAATTCAAAAGCATCAATTCTTCGGCGTTCAGCCTTCTTCACAGTCCAACTCTCACATCCATACACGACCACAGGAAAAACCATAGCCTTGACTAGTTGGACCTTAGTTGGCAAATCTTATGAAATTTAAGTTTGTATGCAACATTTTTGTGTCATTTTGCACTTTTAGTTGCCACATCAACACTGTGTCTATGACTCTATACACTGAATCTATATATCAGATCAATTAAAAAGATAAAAGTGTAAATAATATTTGAGAGTTTCCTGTTTTTAAGTATTTTCATTAGTAAATGCAAGTGACTAACCACTTAGTATGCCTTCTAGTATATTCATGGTTGGTGGTGGTTTACTCACTAAGTCGTGTCCAACTCTTGTGACTCCATGAACAGTAGCCCGCCAGGCTCTTCTGTCCCTGGGATTCTCCAGGGAAGAATACTGGAGTGGGTTGCCTTTACTAAAGATATTCATAATATTTGATTATAAATTAGTTTCTTCTGATTTTTCTTTTTATTAGGGTTGAGATATAATATTTATGTTTTTGAAAATATGTATAAATAGGTTCTAATATTTAAATTTCAGGATAGTAAATGGAATATTTCAAAGTATTTGCTATAAAAAGGGAGGAGTTAGGTATGATAGGATTAAAAATATGAATTTAGGGCTTTCCTGGCAGCTTATTGGTAAAGAATTCACCCGCCAATGTAGGATCCATGGTCCAGGAAGATCGCACATGCCAGCGCAGCTAAGCTTGTACACCACAACTACTAAGGCTGTGCTCTAGAGCCCGTGAGCAGCAGCTACTAGAGCCCATGCTCCACAGCAATAGAAGCCAGCTCAATGAGAAAACCACACATAGCGACCAACCCCACTTGTCACAACTAGAGAAAAGTCTGTGCAGCAACAAAGACCCAGCACAGCCAAATGTAAATGAATAAATAGTTTAAAATAGCAATGTATTACTCTATATAAATAAAGACTTCTGTGGTTGGGTTTGGTAGAGACTAAACAGTAACAAGGCAATGGCACCCCACTCCAGTACTCTTGTCTGGAAAATCCCATGGATGGAGGAGCCTGGTAGGCGGCAGTCCAAGGGGTCACGAAGAGTCGGACACGACTGAGCGACTTCACTTTCATGCATTGGAGAAGGAAATGGCAGCCCACTCCAGTGTTCTTGCCTGGAGAATCCCAGGGACGGGGGAGCCTGGTGGGCTGCCGTCTATGGGGTCACACAGAGTCGGACACGACTGAAGTGACTTAGCAGCAGCAGCAAACAATAAGAAATAGTTCTGATTTAAGGAACAAAAGAATAGATTAGAAACAGATATGTAATAAACACAAGATACACAAATGAAGAAAGTACAAAACACATAGAAGGGAAGCACCTAATTTTGTCCTGAGCATGTAGCACGTGCTGTCACTGCCCCTTGACCCTCATCATTCCTTTATCTGCTGACAGCTTCTCACTACAAGTACTTGTGATTTTCTGCCTCTGGTCTTTCTCTGATCATCATTCTTTGAGCATGTTCACCCCATGATCAGGGCAGGCTGGGAGAACCACTGAACAATTATCTATCCTCTTGCAAGACCAATTCTCAAGCAATGAGAGGAAAGAACTGATGCATACATACACCAGCTTCATCATCTCTCAGGGAAAGAAACTACTTGAATGCAAGTCCTCATTTTAGGGTACTTCTGGGTAAGCTCAACTTAATTTTTTTTTATTCTACATTATAATACCATATTTGTTTTGCCATACATTGACATGAATCAGCCACAGGTGTACATGATCTCCCAATGCCAAAGCCCCCTCCCACCTCCCACCCCATATCATCTCCCGGATCCTCCGCACCAGCCCCAAGCATCCTGTATCCTGTATTGAACATAAACTGGCACTTCGTTCCATACATGATAGTTTTCATGTTTCAATGCCATTCTCCTGAATCATCCCACCCTCTCCTTCTCCCTCAGAGGCCAAAAGTCCGTTCTATACCTCTGTGTCTCTTTTGTTGTCTCACATAGAGGGTCATCATTACTATCTTTCTAAATTCCATATATATGTGTCAGTATACTGTATTGGTGTTTTTCTTTCTGGCTTACTTCAATCTGTATAATCGGCTCCAGTTTCATCCATCTCATTAGAATGAGTCAAATATATTCTTTTTAAGGGCTGAGTAATACTCCTTTGTGTATATGTACCACTGCTTTCTTATCCATTCATCTGCTGATGGACATCTAGGTTGTTACCATGTCCTGGCTATTATAAACAGTGCTGCAATGAACATTGGGGTACATGTGTCTCTTTCAATTCTGGTTTCCTCGGTGTGTATACCCAGCAGTGGGATTGCTGGGTCATAAGGCAGTTCTATTTGCAATTTTTTAAGGAATCTCCACACTGTTTTCCATAGTGGCTGTACTAGTTTGCATTCCCACCAGCAGTGTAAGAGGGTTCCCTTTTCTCCACATCCTCTCCAGCATTTATTGCTTGTAGACTTTTGGATTGCAGCCATTCTGACTGGTGTGAAATGGTATCTCATTGTGGTCTTGATTTGCATTTCTCTGATAATGAGTGATGTTGAGCATCTTTTCATGTGTTTGTTAGCCATCCGTATGTCTTCTTTGGAGAAATGCTTATTTAGTTCTTTGGCCCATTTTTTGATTGGTTCGTTTATTTTCCTGGAGTTGAGCTGCATAAGTTGCTTGTATATCTTTGAGATTAGTTGTTTGTCAGTTGTTTCATTTGCTATTGTTTTCTCCCATTCAGAAGGCTGGCTATCTTTTCACCTTGCTTATAGTTTCCTTTGTTGTGCAGAAGCTTTTAATTTTAATTAGATCCCATTTGTTTATTTTTGCTTTTATTTCCATTATACTGGGAGGTGGATCATAGAGGATCCTGCTGTGATTTATGTCGGAGAGTGTTTTGCCTATGTTCTCCTCTAGGAGTTTTATAGTTTCTGGTCTTACATTTAGATCTTTAATCCATTTTGAGTTTATTTCTGTGTATGGTGTTAGAAAGAGGTCTAGTTTCATTCTTCTACAAGTGGTTGACCAGTTTTCCCAGCACCACCTGTTAAAGAGACTGTCTTTACTCCATTGGATATTCTTGCCTCCTTTGTCGAAGATAAGGTGTCCATAGGTGTGTGGATTTATCTCAGGGCTTTCTATTTTGTTCCATTGATCTATATTTCTGTCTTTGTGCAAGTACCATACCGTCTTAATGACTGTGGCTTTTTAGTAGAGCCTGAAGTCAGGCAGGTTGATTCCTCCAGTTCCATTCTTCTTTCTCAAGATTGCTTTTGCTATTCGAGGTTTTTTGTATTTCCATACAAATCTTGAGATTATTTGATCTAGTTCTGTGAAAAATACTGCTGGTAACTTGATAGGAATTGCATTGAATCTGTAGATTGCTTTGGGTAGTATACTCATTTTCACTATATTGACTCTTCCGACCCATGAACCTGGTATATTTCTCCATCTATTAGTGTCCTCTTTGATTTCTTTCATCAGTGTTTTATAGTTTTTGATATATAGGTCTTTAGTTTCTTTAGGTAGGTATATTCCTAAGTATTTTATTCTTTTTGTTGCAATGGTGAATGGAATTGTTTCCTTAACTTCTTTTTCTACTTTCTCATTATTAGTGTATAGGAATGCAAGGGATTTCTGAGTTGATTTTATATCCTGCCACTTTACTACATTCATTGATTAGCTCTAGTAGTTTTCTGGTTGAGTCTTTAGGATTTTCTATGTAGAGGATCATGTCATCTGCAAACAGTGAGAGTTTTACTTCTTCTTTTCCAATTTGGATTCCTTTTATTTCTCTTTCTGCTCTGATTGCTGTGGCCAAAACTTTCAGAACTATATTGAATAGTAGTGGTGAAAGTGGACACCCTTGTCTTGTTCCTGACTTTAGGGGAAAAGCTTTCAATTTTTCACCATTGAGGATAATGTTAGCTGTGGGTTTGTCATATATAGCTTTTATTATGTTGAGGTATGTTCCTTCTATTCCTGCTTTCTGGAGAGTTTTTATCATAAATAGATGTTGAATTTTGTCAAAGGCTTTTTATGCATCTATTGAGATAATCATATGATTTTTATTTTTCAATTTGTTAATGTGGTGAATTACATTGATTGATTTGTGGATATTGAAGAATCCTTGCATCCCTGGGATAAAGCCCACTTGGTCATGGTGTATGATCTTTTTAATGTGTTGCTGGATTCTGATTGCTAGGATTTTGTTAAGGATTTTTGCATCTATGTTCATCAGTGATATTGGCCTGTAGTTTTCTCTTTTTGTGGTGTCTTTATCAGTTTTAGGTATTAGGGTGATGGTGGCCTCATAGAATGAGTTCGGAAGTTTACCTTTCTCTGCAATTTTCTGGAATAGTTTCAGTAAGATAGGTGTTAACTCTTCTCGAAATTTTTGGTAGAATTCAGCTGTGAAGCCGTCTGGACCTGGGCTTTTGTTTGCTGGAAGATTTCTGATTACAGTTTCAATTTCCATGCTTGTGATGGGTCTGTTAAGATTTTCTATTTCTTCCTGGTTCAGTTTTGGAAAGTTGTCTTTTTCTAAGAATTTGCCCATTTCTTCCAAGTTGTCCATTTTATTGGCATATAATTGCTGATAGTAGTCTCTTATGATTCTTTGTATTTCTGTGTTGTCTGTTATGATCTCTCCATTTTCATTTCTGATTTTATTGATTTGATTTTTTTTCTCTTTGTTTCTTGATGAGTCTGGCTAATGGTTTGTCAGTTTTATTTATCCTTTCAAAGAACAGCTTTTTGCTTTGTTGATTTTTTTTCTATGGTCCCTTTTGTTTCTTTTGCATTTAATTCTGCCCCAATTTTTAGGATTTCTTTCCTTTTACTAGCTCTGGGGTTCTCTGTTTCTTCCTCTTAGCACTGCTTTTATAGTGTCCCACAGGTTCTGTGTAGATGTGTTTTCATTTTCATTCGTCTCGATGCATATTTTGATTTCTTCTGTGATTTGTTGATTATTCAGAAGGGTGTTATTCAGCTTCCAAATGTTCAAATTTTTAATAGTTTTTCTCCTGTAATTGAGATCTAACCTTAGTGTATTATGGTCAGAGAAGATTAAGCTCAACTTAAGATAGGTTGTAAATTTCATTTGCTGTTTGCTCAAAGGTCCATTCCTACCTCCTCTCTGATCTGCTTTGCATCTCAAGGAACCGAATTTCCTAGGCTCTCCTTGGCAAGTGACATCTATTTGGTTTGGAAATGGAAGTCATTGGTGGGAGAATGAGGGGCAAGAATAGAGGAGAAGGCAGGAGATTTATGTATCTCTCACACTACATGCGCTTCCCTGGTAGCTCAGATGGGAAAGAATCCACCTGCAGTGCAAGAGACCTGGGATTGATCCCTGGGTTGGGAAGATCCCCCGAGAAGGAACTGGCAATCTACTCCAGTATTCTCGCCTGGAGAATTCCATGGACAGACCACGGCATCGCAGAGTCGGACGCAACTGAGTAACTGACACTCTCACTTTCATTCTACATGATGGCATCTCCAGCAGCAGCTGTGCTCTCTCTGGTCCAGCTCCCAAGGAACAACTGGTGATCAGGTCCCACCTGCAGCCCATACCATAGTTTTAGTTTGGACAATCCCAAATCCTAGCCTCTAATAAGCCAGCTGTTCCTTTTCTCCTTCCAGGATGACTTTTCTAGGAAATTCAAACAGTTTAGTGCTTTCGGAATATTCAGCATAAGATGGTGAATGACAGGAAATGAGCTAGAAAAATCTGAAGCAGTTAGATGAAAAAGGATGTCAGATGTATCTTATGGGATTTATCTTGTTAAGTAAAATTTCCTGAATTTAAATACTGTTTCTTTTTTTTTTAGAAAACCCTTCACAGTGTTGAGTTATTCAACTGTGTGTGAATCTTTATTTTTAAATGACAAGATAGTTTTTTTATATGTTTTTAGTCTTTGTATTTCTTTGGGCAACAAAATTATTTACACCCCAGTGACAATACAATGCCAATGAGACACACATCAGACTGGGGCTTAAGAGGTGTGAATCCTAAAACCTGTTTCCCACATTGGGATGAAGATGACATAAGCAAAGAAACAAAAGAAGAACCATTAGAGATTACTTCACCATCTGGATAAATATCTGCCCTCAAAATGCTTCCTAACTCTTGCAACTTTAAAGAAAATTGGAGGCCAAAATCTGATGTATATGAGTCAAGACACTTTACCCTAAATGAGTTGAAGTGAAGTGAAGTGAAGTTAATACTTCTTATTCTTTCAGTGAAAACAAAATCTAAAGACTATACAAGGGCTAACTGTATTAAAAACAATATGGGAAACTGCAAGTTAATTGTTTCTCTTCTTGGTTCCTTCTTTCTAATTTCAAAAAGAAGGGTGATACAGGAATAGTTGCCTAAAACCTAAACTGATAAATCATGGAATAGTAAATGCCAAAGTTTAATACAAACAGGAAGCAACAATTTTGTGCTTTTCTATGTTTTCAGGGGTCTGATGAATGTTATCACAAGGGTTGTTAAATTAACTAAAGCATAATTCATTTTACTGAGGATATACTAAAAATAAAAAGGAAGCAAACTTCAGAAACCACTGTTATTTTATTTTCAAGTTCTGTCCCCATGACCAAATTTCAGCAGAAGTCATGATAAGTTAGGGAGTAAATTAAAACAACTTTGACAAAAACTACATTGATTGATGTGGACATAGAGGGGGATAAGCATAGCTCAGGTATTTCTAGAGATGATTCAAATGCTTTCAAGTCTTCATATCCTAGTGCTCACTAAACCTCCTTAGTTTAAAAAAAAAAAAAAATTGCTTTCCTTTGTGGTAGACTCACAAATTTCCTGGCATTGCAGTATGACATTTTCCCCGACAGGCTGTCAAAAACTAGGGCATTGAATTGCAATTTTTGCCAAGCAGTTTCCCTTCTGACTTATAAAAACAAGTGATATTTCATCCTTCTTTATTGGAGTCACTTAAATGTAACATAAACTAAACCCCATGGGCTCTCTCAAAATGATACAAATTTGAAGAATTCAAAGAATACCTATTAGTTTCTTATTCCAGCAACTATTTTCTCCCTATTACACTGTATGACTTCTTTGTTTCATAAGAAATGATCATTATTTAGCCACAAAGAACTTGAGGGAATCCCTGGTAGTCGACTAGTTACGAATCTTGCTTGTCAGTGCAGGAAATATGGGTTCAATCCCTGATGTTGGAAGATCCCACATCCTGTGGGTCAGCTCAGTCTGTATACCACAACTGCTGAAGCCTATGAACCCTAGAGCCTGTGTTCTGCAAGAGAAACCCATTGGAATGAGAAGCCTGCACATTGAAATCAGAAAGTAGCCCCCACTCACCACAACTGGAGGAAGTCTGCACACAGCAATGAAGACCCAATACAGCCAAAAACAAATAAAATCAATTAAAAAAAAAAAAAAAACTACTTGCAGAACATGTCACTATATGATCCCCACAGATTCTATAATTTAAAGACTGCCTTGATTCTAAAACTGAAGTATGATGATGCAAAAAACAAACAAACAAACAAACAAAACACAGAAAAAAAAAATTTAAAAAACCTCGGTCAAGGGGATAGATCAAGACTCCTAAATACCACATTTTTAAGCAGGTTCATTGATACCTGAGGGGTAGTAATTTGTCACCATATTATAACTTTCACTAAATTGAAGTCCAATAAGATTTATAAGCAATCAAAAAGAATTTATTGACCTCCTATATTATGTAGCTTTTGTCTGACTGGCTTAGCTGTAAATGCTGGTGTTAGTTACCATCTTTACAATGTGGAAAGAAAACTCTAAATTTCCTTGAGTTCAATGCCCTCATATGCAGAATATTGAGATGCTGATTTCTTCCTTAAAGTAATGCTGTGAAGATAAAATTAGATAATTCCATGAAGTCATATCTGTATATATTTCTTTTCTTATCTGATCTCAAGTACAAGTACTTGGTAGAGTTATGTTTACGGAAGGCTTTTAAATAGTCTGAGTGACTACTCTAAATTGAATGTTTGTATCCTTTCAGAATCCTTATGCTGAAGTCTTAATGACCAATATGATTGTCTTTAGTGGTCGAGGAATCTGGGAGGTAACCAGGTTTGGAAGAGGTCATGGGGCTTGAGCCCCCATAGTGGAACTAAAGCCCTTAAAAGGGGATAAAGAACCCTGAGCCTTCTCTCTTCACCATATGAGGAAACCAGGAAAAAAGCTTGAAATATATACATATATATATAGAGAGAGATATAGATACATATCTATCTATCTATATATAATTTTTTTTTCCATAGAAAGATACAACCTGCCCAAACTAGGCTGTATATTTCTAGAAAAAAACTTCAGTTTTGGTAGGCTGTATGTTTCTAGGAAAAAAAAGAATATATATATATGTATATATAATTGATACACATATATACATATATATACAACAGAAATTAACACAATATTGTAAATCAACGCTACTTCAAAAAATAAATTTTAAAAAGTCAACTCGATTCTGGGGAAAGACAAACAAATAATCACCATGTGTGCTGATTTTATAATCTAATTATCACATAAAATGTGATTTCATCAGTTCCATTCTGTTGCTCAGATGTGTATGACTCTTTGTGACCCCATGAATCGCAGCACGCTGGGCTTCCCTGTCCATCGCCAACTCCCAGAGTTCACTCAGACTCATGTCCATCAAGTCAGTGAGGCCATGAAGCCGTTTATCCTCTGTTGTCCCCTTCTTCTCATGACCCCAATCCCTCCCAGCATCAGAGTCTTTTCCAATGAGTAAACTCTTCGCATGAGGTGGCCAAAATACTGGAGTTTCAGCTTTAGCATCAGTCCTTCCAAAGAACACCCAGGACTGAGCTCCTTTAGAATGGACTGGTTGGATCTCCTTGCAGTCCAAGGGACTCTCAAGAGTCTTCTCCAACACCACAATTCAAAAGCATCAATTCTTTGGCGCTCAACTTTCTTCACAGTCCAACTCTCATATCCATACATGAACACTGGAAAAATCACAGCCTTGACTAGATGGACCTTTGTTGACAAAGCAATGTCTCTGCTTTTGAATATGCTATCTAGGTTGGTAATAACTTTCCTTCCAAGGACCAAGTGTCTTTTAATTTCATGGCTGCAATCACCATCTGCAGTGATTTTGGAGACCAGAAAAATAAAGTCTGACAGTTTACTCTGTTTCCCCATCTATTTCCCATGAAGTGATGGGATCAGATGCCATAATGTTAGTTTTCTGAATGTTGAGCTTTAAGCCAACTTTTTCACTCTCCTCTTTCACTTTCATCAAGAGGCTCTTTAGTTCCTCTTCACTTTCTACCATAAGGGTGGTGTCATATGCATATCTGAGGTTATTGATATTTCTCCTGGCAATCTTGATTCCAGTCTGTGCTTCTTCTAGCCCAGCGTTTCTCATGATATACTCTGCATAGAAGTTAAATAAGCAGGATGACAATATACAGCCTTGATATACTCCTTTTCCTATTTGGAACCAGTCTGTTGTTCCATGTCCAGTTCCAACTGTTGCTTCCTGAACTGTATACAGATTTCTCAAGAGGCAGGTTAGGTGGTCTGGTATTCCCATCTCTTTCAGAATTTTCCACAGTTTATTGTGATCCACAGAGTCAAAGGCTTTGGCATAGTCAATAAAGCAGAAATCGATGTTTTTCTGGAACTCTCTTGCTTTTCCCATGAGCCAACAGATGTTGGCAATTTGATCCCTGGTTCCTCTGCCTTTTCTAAAACCAGCTTGAACATCTGGAAGTTAACGGTTCACATATTGCTGAAGGCTGGCTTGGAGAATTTTAAGCATTACTCTACTACTAGCATGTGAGATGAGTGCAATTGTGCGGTAGTTTGAGATTTCTTTGGCATTGCCTTTCTTTAGGATTGGAATGAAAACTGACCTTTTCCAGTCCTGTGGCCACTGCTGAGTTTTCCAAATTTGCTGGCATATTGAGTGTAGCACTTTCACAGCATCATCTTTCAGGATTTGAAAGAGCTCCACTGGAATTCCATCACCTCCGCTAGCTTTGTTCATAGTGATGCTTTTTAAGGCCCACTTGACTAAACATTCCAGAATGTCTGGCTCTAGATGAATGATCACACCATCGTGATTATCTGGGTTGTGAAGATCTTTTTGTATAGTTCTTCTGTGTATTCTTGCCACCTCTTAATATCTTCTGCTTCTGTTAGGTCCAGACCATTTCTGTCCTTTATCGAGCCCATCTTTGAATGAAATATTCCCTTGGTATCTCGAATTTTCCTGAAGAGATCTCTAGTCTTTCCCATTCTGTTGTTTTCCTCTATTTCTTTGCATTGATCGATGAGGAAGGCTTTCTTATCTCTCCTTGCTATTCTTTGGAACTCTGCATTCAGATGCTTATATTTTTCTTTTTCTCCTTTACTTTTCACTTCTCTTCTTTTCACAGCTATTTGCAATGCCTCCCCATACAACCATTTTGCTTTTTTGCATTTCTTTTCCATGTGATTACATAGGAACTATGTAAAAATATCTCTCCTTGTGCTGGGCATACACATGTTAATGTCTCATCTACTCTCTTGCCTTTACTATAATTGGATTTCTTATCTTATATTAGGTCCAGAGGAAGATACAAAGAAAGTTTGGAAGTTCCCCTAAAATTAAAAATAGAACTACCAAGGAAGTCCCTTGTGGTCTAGTAATTAAGACTCTACCTTTCCACTGCAAGGAGCACAGTTTCAGTCACTGGTCAGGGAATTCAGATCCTGCATTCCATGTGGCCAAAAAACTCAAAAAACTAACCAGAATTACCATATGATCCAGCAATTTACTTTGGTATATTTGTCAAAAATATTAAAAGAAATAAAAGCACAAACTCAAAAAGATATATGTACCACCATACACACATTCTTGGCAACATTATTTACAACAGCCAAGATAAGAAAACAATCTGAGTCCATCCATGGATGAATAGATTTTAGAATGGATATGTATATATAGAAAGAGAGAAGATGTACATAGATACATAGTGGATTATTATTCAGACATAAAAAGAATGAAATCTGGCCATTTGTAACAACCTAGATGGTCGTCTAGGGCATTATGCTAAGTGAAATAAATCAGACAGCGAAAGGCAAATACTATATGATCTCACATGCAGAGTCTAAAATAAACAAAACACCAAGATCTTAGATACAGAGAACAGATCAGTGATTGCCAGAGGTAAGGGGTGGAAAAGGGGAGAAATGGGTGAAGGAAGTCAAAAGGTGAAAAGGAAAAAAAAATGCAGTTGAAGTAAAGCTATCACAGAAATTCTGAATCATGTTCAAAATGCCAACTCTTTTCCATATATTTTATATTTTTAAAGCATAAAAAAAATTGCCCTCAAGAATCGGTCGTCATAAAACAGAACAATTTGTGAGAATACAAAATTATGTGCTAAACTGAGTAGTACAGATATGGAAGCATTTTCAATTTCTGGCTTTGCAGTGCATTATGAATAAAATATTATATCTCACTGCTTTGCATTTTATAGAAATATTTTTAAAAGATTGTGGGTTTCACAGTGTAATTTCAAAATCAGATCAAGGATGCTATTTTATAATAGAACAGATTTTAGAGATAAGCAGACCTGAGGTTGAGTTTATTCATTTAACCTTCCTGAGAGTGTTATAGTAGAGGTTATAAATATCTACTCATGGAATAGCAGGAGGACTAACTGAGATGCACCCAGCACTGGGCCAAACACAAAACAAATAATAAATAACCATTATTGTTGTTACCATAATGTGTGCCTATCAGTCTGATTTGACATTCAAATAGTCTCTTCCACAGAGGCAATAAGGACCTATATAAATATAATAACTTGACATTTTGTGATGAAACAGATCTGCTTTGGTACACACACACACACACACACACACACACACACACACACACACACATCACTTCTCAGCAGAGTTGGCCACAGACCCAACAGCTCGTGGATGGAGATGTTGGGAGTTGCCATCTGCACTCAACACTCAGTCACAGGAAGGAATGTTCCCTACCCAATGTCATTCTGCTTCATTCTCTCCCCCACCCCCATCTCCACCCCCTCATCCATGCACATAATTTGCATGAGTAGGTGGTATCAACCCCTTAATCAGTGTGACTCATTTCCTCCCCAATATATGAATCAAAAAGAATAGAACATGACCAGACCCCCCAGGGATTAGCCAGGTAGCAGCATTCTTCCAAGAAGTTAATAGTCAATTGGCTTGTGGAGAAGAAATTTTCTGTTTAAAGGGACCATCCTGTCACTCTTTCAGAAACTGTCATGGAAGCTGCTAATGACAGAATGTCAGAAGAATTTTAACCATTGAAGCAAAACAAGTCAATGAAAACAGAAGAACCAAATGTCACAAAAGGTCTCTTTTTTTCTGAAGGGTCTTCAACTCAGCTATTTAAAAATGTGGTCCTCTCTCTCAGTGGTATCCTCTCCCAGTTTTTTCATGTCTGGGTGTGATTTCTGTCTTTGCTAGCAAGCCAGAAATAGCCTCTTTCCTCTGATGTATGCATGTGTTTGTGGGGGGTGGATAGAGAAAAGAGAGAAGCAAAAAGCAAACGGAGGCAGATCGGGGAGGCATCTCCTACGAGTCCCCAGGTTTGCAAGGGCGCACAGGCCCACTCAAGCCGGAGCTGTCCACACTGGTCTCCCTGCCTCCCCTGGCCATCTTTCTCATGAGTCGTGAACAGAGGAATTTTCACTCTTCTCCACAGCCGAGTAGGAGACTGTTTGGGCTAGAATCAAGTAGATGGAGTCACTGTTGCAGTGTACAGCACCTACTATAAATTCTTGTGTGATTGTTAGCTTCAGAATAGCTCTTGATATTTTATCAATTTAGTCACTGAGGGAGGAGAAGTATCATCAAGAAAACACATGGGATGTTAACAAATTTCTTCCTTCATTGCCTGCCCATGCTGAAAGTGCCATCTTTTGAAAACGTTTACATGTTTTAGTACATGAAGATGCTCATCTGTACCTTCCCCTGGGGCCTTTTCCTCTTCACCCCCTTCCATTTTAAGTTTGATTTCTTCTTCTAGAGTTAGGTATAATTTATGGAACAGTGTTTACAAAGGTGAGTTTCTTTCAAGTCAGCCAGGGGCCAACTTGAACATGGGTAAGGAAGTCTGTAAGTGTCCCTAGGAGAGGAGGCAAGAGTTTAGCTACAACTTAAGAAGATGCGTCCCTGAGATAACTTACCCCCCTTCACTGATGTCTGTGTCAGCTACTGATTTAGAATTAGATTCCACTCCAAGTGTTCACACTTATGGGGGTGGAAAAAGCGATTGGGCAGCCAAGAGTTATTTGAATGATTCAGCTACAGCCACGAAACTGTGCTAGGTGGTTACCAAGCAACAGTCTCAAAAGCCTTCTGGCAGCTCTCTTTAGGATCTCTCTCCTCTTTGCAGTCAACCCTTCTTTGCTTAGCCTGTACTTTCTGCCTATAATTTTTATCCCCTTTGCTCTTGCTGAATTTGTATTCACTCTTCATGACTTTCCAAGTGCCATCCCTTCTCTGAAGCTCTTCACTGCTCTGACACTCACCCTGCAGAAAGAATAATGGGGTGGAAATTAATCTAATTGGCCCAGATCATCTTTTTGAGCCACAAAAGCACCCAAGTCAGAGGTCGCTAACCCTCACTCACTTTGGTTTATATGCCCACTATTTTTTTCCATAAGGTTAGAGTGTGGTACCAACATGCAATGAAACATGGACATTTAGATAATGGGGTCTGTTTTATAAAGGATGAAAAATATCCCATAGAAAAGGCAATATAAATTTTCTTTTTCTAACATTTCTCAAACCTGTGCTGTATTCTCAGGGCCAAGCTGCCTCCTGACTGGCAAATAAGGAAAATATACCTCAAATCAAGAAATTCTTGGCTTCCCTGGTGGCTCAGCCAATAAAGAATCTGCCTGCAATGCAGGAAACCCAGGTTCAATCCCTGGGTTGGAAAGATCCCCTGAAAAGGGAAAGGCTACCCACTCCAGTATTCTTCCCTGGAGAATTCCATGACAGAGGAGTATGACAGGCTACAGTCTGGGGTCACAAGGAGTCAGACATGACTGAGCAACTAACATTTTCACTTTCAATGAATTTTATAGAGAAGTATATGACAACATATGACAATATGTATGACCAAAAATAAACCAATAAATGCAACTAATGGAAAGTAGCTACTATGGAGGTAGCTACTATTATAATCCTTTATTAACAGATTAGGCACCAAGGTACTAAGAGGGTAATAGTCTGTTCAAATTCATACAGCTTTTAAGTACAGAGTTAGATTCCAATACCAGTCTCTCTCTAAAGCTTGTGCTGTGAAACAGAATGCACCACTGATCTAAACATTTCTGCTGCAGAACTGCCACATGTGTTTCTTTTAGGAGGAACCAATGAGACTTTAAAAATGAAAAGGTCTGGATGCTGTAAACCTCTATAACAGCAATGGAAAATGTATGGCATCTATGTCACCACTCCTCCTCTGTCTACCAAAGAAATTGCTAATTGCAGGTAGCAGCAAACTATAACCCTGCAGTGAGCCAAATTTTGCTACCTATTATATAAATAAAGTTTTATTGGAATACAACCATGCCCATTTATTTCTGTATTACCTTGGCTGCTTTTGGTCTGTAATGGAAGAGTCGAGGGGTTGCAACACAAATCATATGGCCTTCAAATCTAAAATAATATTTACTGTTTGGCCCTGTATCCCCCAAATGGCCAACCCCTGTATTGCAGTATAATTTTTTACCAACCAGTAAACAGTTTGAATTGTTATCAACCAATTGCTCCTATCACCCACTAGGATTGATTGAAATTTGACTGTTAGGTATTCTGATGATTTAAAAAGTCATTTATCATTACTACTAAATCAAACAGAGAAATCAAATCATTAATAAATCAGTGGACTCAAGTTAGGTCACATTTGGGAAGTCAGTTTTCTTGTTTCTTGCGCTTTTCTTAAACTTTGTGTGGAAAGCTCTTTTCTTTAACCATGGGAATCACCCAGTTAAAGAGCATTTCTAACCTAGAGTTGGGGTGGGCAGATTAGGGATTACTTGTAAGCCACATCCTCATTCCATTTTTTTCTGGAGATCCTTCTGGATGTGGCCTCTGTAGACTTCAGTATCACACTGTGACTAACTCTGCCGCCTAATGAACCAAGTCTGATTCACCAAATATCTAAAACAAAAGGAAAAATGCAGATAAAAAGGACTATATGAAAACCTTCAGGGAAAGCACTGTAGAGAGAATGAAGAGGATGGGGTTGGCTAAGTTGCCCATTCTAGTACATTCAGAAATCCTATTTCAAGCAAACTTCAAATCTCATTATCTTTTTCCCAAAGGCCAAGCACAAAAATGACCACAGCTCACCTATCTTAACCTTGGGAAGGCCAATTTTAAAGTGCATGACTTCAGTCATGTACAGAGTGACCTGAAGAGCAGCAATGTAGCCTACATAGAACAATTCCTAGTAGCTTATCTTAAGGGAATATTGTGCATGCAGATTTCCAAGACACCCACACCTCAGAGATAATGCCAGTGAGTTAATCAAATACTTTTCTGCCTGCACAACTGTGATACCTAAAGCTGCTAGGAACATCATTTTTAGACATCCGTGGGAGGGATTCTTTTGTAATTCTGCATTTCTTTAACTCCCACCACATGTCTAGGCATGCCTTCCAAAGACACACACTGCCACATTTTCAGAGCTTTCTTTGTCTTTGTCTTTTTTTTTTTTTTTAGCCATGGACTTAGTAGCCTTCCTAGGGTTGCTTGCAGCAAACGCTAAAATAGCAAGTATGATTTCACTGGCAGTACATGAACTGACCTGAAAGCAAATCCCATTGGGTCCTCTAGAACTGAGTCTGTTATCCCTCCTTCCCCTCAATCTGCTTTTGTTCTTACCTCCTCAGGCACCGTTCCACTCTCCTAAAACATCCAATGAGAGCAAAGGATCAGTTAACTCTGACACCTTTAGCAGGACAGCTATACAAGTAAAATCCTAAGACAATGCTGGTGAACAAGGCATAGAGCCAACGTTCTGAAAGCCCATCTCTGGTGGGTGAGCAAGATTAATACATAGAACATGCAAAAGAGTGGACTAAGTTCTGTGACAAGAGTAAACACAAGAGAATATGAAATCACAGAGCAGGTATCACAGTAGGCTTCCAAGAATACATATTTCAGCTGAGGTAGAGACCATACTGAGCAACCCTTGTGGTTCAGTGGTACAGAATCCACCTGCCAATGCAGGAGATGAGGCTTCAATCCCTAGATCAGGAATATCCCCTGGAGAAGGAAATGGCAAACCATTCCAGTATTTTTCTTGCCTGGGAAATGCCACGGACAAAGAAGCCTGATGGCATATAGTCCATGAGGTTGCAAGAATCAGACCTGACTTAGCTATTAAACAACAACAGGAAACATAAATGAGATTTAGCCAAGAAAAGATAGTGGAGAGAAAACTGTTCCAGCCACAAGGAACAGCACATTTGGAAACTGCATGAAGGCTCATGGAACTAGTTAAATAATTAAAGCGTATAAGCTCACTGATCCAAAAGATCTGAATTTCAATTCTATGACTTGGGCAGATTATTTAAACTTTCTGTGCCTCAGTTTCTTCATCTATAAAATGGAGATGATAAGCAGCACATAATAAGCTCTCAAAACCCATCAGTGATTATTACACTAGCATTTTATTACTTTATTACAATTCATTATTTTATCATTATTTTATTATTTTTAATATTAAAATATTACCTTTTATTATTAAGCTTCAATTTAAGTCTCAGCTGGAGAAAACTGAGAATAACAACACTTTACCTTCCTGGGTTTTAACAGATTAAAATTATGCATGGTTTTAAATAAAAAATAAATTCCTGTTTAAACTCTCTTAGGAATGCTTTTACCTGCAAATAAAGGAAGAACTTCTGATAGAGTCAATATAAAACAGTAAAATCAAACATAAGGGGTGGGGTTTCTCACACAAAAAGAAACCTAGAACTTCCCTGGCGATCCAGCAGTTCAGAATCTGCCTGTCACTGTAAGGGACACAGGTTCAATCCATGGTCCGAGAATGTTCCACACACCCAAGGGCAAATAAGCCCTCAAGAGCCACATCACTGAGCCCGCTGGCCCTACAGCCTGAGCTCTGCGACAAGAAAAGCTACTGCAATGAGAAGCCTTCGCCCCACAGTGAAGAGAAGCCCTAGCTCTCTGCAACCAGAGAAAGCCCGCCTGCAGCAACAAAGACCCAGCACAGCAAAAAGAAAAAACAAAAAAGAAACCGGGATATAGGTTCCTGCTGGTGCTGATTTTGTAAATTGATGACATTTGGGCTGGCATTTCTGCAATTCTCTTGAAATTTCTCTGTGCTTGCTGCTTCCATCACAAATGGTAGCTTTGATTCCAAACGGTAAATTCATATTCAAGTAAGAAAAGCTGGGGAAAGGGTTATGTCCAGCACACACCAGATTATGTTCTCTTTGAACAGGGAAGTGAAACCTTACCCAGAAACTTGCGAGACATTCACCTACACCAGTTGACCAGAACAGCAACATGTGGCTAACTCTGGTTCAAGGGAGGCTGAAAAGTGAACATTCATCTAAGAAAACTGCCACTCAACTCAGAGTGTGTCAGCAAGAAAGGAGAGAATGGATATTAAGTAGACAATCAATACTTTCTGCCATAGTATTACTTAATGACTCTTCCATGTGCCAAGCTCTGTGTAGAGTGCTTTATATGAATTATTTTATTTACCCTTCACGTTTCACACAATGATACACTTATTACTAGTAGTGTTATTTAATGGATAAGGAGATGGATGCACAGAGTAATTTGGGCCTCATCACACATTGCCTTCTCCGGGGATCTTCCCAACCCAGGGATTAAACCCAGGTCTCCCACATTGTAGACAGATTCTTTACTGTCTGAGCCACCAGGAAAGCCCTGACTAATACACACAACTATTAGGTGGTAAAGGTGGATGCCAAAGCCAGACAAATTGACTCCAGGCCACGGAGCCAAAAAGAAAGAAATAATTCACAGGGCCTCTCCAAAATGAACTCACATTTTGAGCTACTATTGTGGTTGAAATATAGTGTGAGAAACCATGAGTTTTCATGTTCCTCTAAATGTCCATACCACACCTCTGGCACCCAACTTTTTTTTTTTTAACTTTATTTTACTTTACAATACTGTATTGGTTTTGCCATACATTGACATTAATCCGCCACAGGAGTATATGAGCTCCCAACCATGAACCCCCTCCCACCTCCCACCCCATATCATCTCTCTGGATCATCCCCATGTACCAGCCCCAAGCATCCTGTATCCTGTATCAAACATAGACTGCACTTCATTTCTTACATGATAGTATACATGTTTCAATACCATTCTCCCAAATCATCCCACCCTCTCCCTCTCCCTCAGAGGCCAAAAGTCCATTCTATACATCTGTGTCTCTTTTGCTGTCTTGCATACAGGGTTATCATTACTATCTTTCTAAATTACATATATATATGTCAGTATACTGTATTGGTGTTTTTCTTTCTGGCTTACTTCACTCTGTATAATCAGCTCCAGTTTCATCCATCTTATTAGAACTGATTCAAATGTATTCTTTTTAATGGCTGAATAATACTCCATTGTGTATATGTACCACTGCTTTCTTATCCATTCATCTGCTGATGGACATCTAGGTTGCTTCCATGTCCTGGTTATTATAAACAGTGCTGCAATGAACATCAGGGTACATGTGTCTCTTTCAATTCTGGTTTCCTCGATGTGCGTGCCCAGCAGTGGGATTGCTGGGTCATAAGGCAGTTCTATTTGCAGTTTTTAAAGGAATCTCCATACTGTTCTCCATAGTGGTTGTACTAGTTTGCATTCCCACCAACAGTGTAAAAGGGTTCCCTTTTCTCCACATGCTCTCCACCATTTATTGCTTGTAGACTTTTGGATCGCAGCCATTCTGACTGGTGTGAAATGGTACCTCATTGTGGTCTTGATTTGCATTTCTCTGATAATGAGTGATGCTGAGCATCTTTTCATGTGTTTGTTAGCCATCCATATGTCTTTGGAGAAATGTCTGTTTAGTTCTTTGGCCCATTTTTTGATTGGGTCATTTATTTTCCTGGAGTTGAGCTGCATAAGTTGCTTGTATATTTTTGAGATTAGTTGTTTGTCAGTTGCTTCATTTGCTATTGTTTTCTCCCATTCAGAAGGCTGTCTTTCCACCTTGCTTATAGTTTCCTTTGTTGTGCAGAAGCTTTTAATTTTAATTAGATCCCATTTGTTTATTTTTGCTTTTATTTCCAGTATACTGGGAGGTGGATCATAGAGGATCCTGCTTTATGTCGGAGAGTGTTTTGCCTATGTTCTCCTCTAGGAGTTTTATAGTTTCTGGTCTTATGTTTATATCTTTAATCCATTTTGGTTTATTTTTGTGTGTGGTGTTAGAAAGTGATCTAGTTTCATTCTTTTATAAGTGGTTGACCAGTTTTCCCAGCACCACTTTTTAAAGAGATTGTCTTTACTCGATTGTATATTCTTGCCTCCTTTTTCAAAGATAAGGTGTCCATAGGTGTGTGGATTTATCTCTGGGTTTTCTATTTTGTTCCATTGATCTATATTTCTGTCTTTGTGGCACTCAGCTTTTTACCAGTACCTGTGTTGAGCACTGTGTCATCTCACTTACTCCCTCCTCTCTCACCATGCCTGCTCTTGTGCTTCTTGAGTTAAAGGGCATATCCTAAATTTCTTTAAGTCCACCTCTTCATCAACAACTTGTCCTCAACAAACCCAAAAGAATGCTGCTAATCAAATAAAATCAACCAGAGTTTGCTTTTAAATTCAAAAGCTCTGAATTCTGCTTTCCTAGGCATAGAATCTGTCCCTTAGCAGCCTCAAAATGGTGATACTGGGGGTAGAGGAATCATGGGCTGGGGATGCATGGTAGAGACAGACTTCAAATATCCCAGCTCTTCTCAGATAAAATAGCATCCTTAACTTTTCTCTGTTTCTTCTCTTCTTAGCTCCTCTCAATTCTGATTTGAGAGAATCAGAAAAGTTCTCTATTTCTTGTTAGGAATAGCATAAGACACAAGGCACTGTGGCATCAGTGTCTTGACCTAAGACCTATAGGTCTGGGGATGTGTATCTTCATTAAACATCAGTAATTTAAGGTCTATTTAATGAGATAAGTAAATCATAACAGCAAGCGTGTACCTAGACCTAATATAGATTCAGCTGTTAGTCCACTCAAGTAGCTAAAAAAGGAGACAAAACCAATTTCTATGCCTCTTTCATTAGACTTTATGCATGAGAATAATTTGAGCTTGGTCAGTGTCATGTAGTTGATGCTATTTGTTTGTTGAAAGTTCCTTGTGTTCTGCAGAGGTCCACCCAGCATTACCCCCTTTGCGGAACCTGGTGGTTATGTCTTACCCTTAGGCCTTGCCCTTCTCTCTCTACAGCTAGAACTGCTATTATGAAATAGCTACCTGCTGGCTCCTTACTGTCCTCGGTCCCACTGTTCTCTGTCAGAGCCTGCATGCTCCCCAGTTCTGGGCAACCTTTGGTTATAATGTAGAAGTTATGACAATTCCAGTCATGGGGTTTTTGCACTGTTGGTGAGCTTGATCAGAGTGATCAGTTGGACACTTCTCCTGCTGTGAGTAATCAGACCAGCACATCAGCCTGTGCTGTCTGAAGGAATCAGACCCTTCTGGGTCTGCTAGGTAAGAAAGTAAAGTCATTCCTATTGTCCTCGGTGATCTCTTCATGAAAAGCCTTACCTGCCAACAACCAAAGAAGAATGGGCAAGCGACAAACTGTGGCTGGAGCCCTTAAGCCTGGTGCATAGGGCTGAACAGGATGAGAAGAGTCTGAGGAAAGGGAAGGATAACTCCAATTTTACTGCCAAGCAGAATGCTTTTCAGCCTAAAGATTTTTGTTTTCAACAATCTGCCTTGGCCATTTGAATTACAGACTGTACGTTTTATCTATGGTGATCTCAGCCTCTGCCTAATTCACCATGGTTTGTCTGAGGTTTTCTTCTTAGAGGTCACGACTGCATGCCAACTTCCTTCACCAAGTAGCTGGTGCATGGGACAAGTATGTAAGATCTGACCACATTCTCCATTAGGATTAAAAGCCCACAGCTGGGATTCATAAGGATATTTTAAACACCAAGTGTAACCCAGTCACACTCACATAACCATTGCATATGGAGAATAGGAGAAGGTAAGGAGGAGACAGAATTTCCATTTATGTTAGAAAAACAGTATACACACTTAGGAAGTTGCAATTCCAATTTGTACTGAAGCACAGTGGATATTAGAAAGCACACTTGAAAGAAAAGCCACGGTTATTTGTTTTACATAATAATGGATTCAGAGAAGTTTTCAAAACAGGAAAATTGGTTGATTCATCAAAGTTTATTTCTGGATCTTTTGATAGGCCAGTAGACTCCCAACCAACTCTAAATGTCCTACATGATTTCCAAAGAATGTCTCAATATGTCAATTTTCTTCCACTTTGGAAGAAAGGAAAACAAAATAGCTGAAGTTTGCTCAGAGTCAGAGGAAAATATTATGTCTTTTTGCAAAGTAATAGGCCAGCATTAAGTACTTTCCTTAAAAAAAAATGTTTTTTGGTTTCTTTCTCTGCACTGTAAGGAAAACTGTGTTTTTCCTCACAATTGGGCAGCATTTCAACAACAAAAAAGCCTTCCACTGAGATTAAAGATCGTTCCAGACATCTAATTTTTCAGGGCACAGATATCCTGCAGCCAAAAATGAGATGAACTCTGGGATCAGGAAGAAAGCTTTCCAAAGCCCCAGTCTGTAGTTGAGTTGACTTGCCCAGCATGATATATTTGGATGATCCAATGATTTTAAAATAACAAATGCTCTATTAAAGAGAAGGTAACCTCTAATATCATTAGAGACCCCAGTGTTGCTCTGATTGTTACACTCTTTTCTTTTCTTCTTATCTATAATCTGATAACCAGTGGGAAGCCAGGAGAACAAAGCCACCTCAGACACTGTACATCAATCAAGAAATCAGTTGTACTACAATGACAACTCAGCTGGTGGTTCTGAAGGTTTATGCCATGAGCCAGCATAAAATGTAATCGTCTCAGGAGTCAGGGCATATTATGGAATAGCAAGAAGCCTTGCTTTAGAGCTTGAGAAGATCAGCAGGGAGATGAGAGCACAGACAAAAGTGTTCACCATATTAAAATGGTTGTAATAAACAATTCAGGATAAAGGAGAGCCTTATGTCACATTTTCATGGGTAGCATGGCCCTGAAGGGTGGCATGCAGAAATTTAGAACAAAGAGTAGCAGGCATGTTCCTTGGACACCGTTTGTACACCCTCTCTAGTATAAAATCTGGCTGCTATTGCTGCTAAGTCGCTTCAGTGGTGTCCAACTCTGTGCGACCCCATAGACGGCAGCCCACTAGGCTCCTCTGTCCCTGGGATTCTCCAGGCAAGAGTACTGGAGTGTGTTGCCATTGCCTTCTCCAATAAAATCTGGCTAGCTCCACTAACTGCAGAATGCCGCTGGAAGAAAAATGCCTTCTCGTAAAACCCAAAAGGGTTCTTTTTAAGTATGCATATAATTTTTTCTGTCATTGACAATCCAAAAGATCATTTCTCTGTTATTGGGTTCACCCCACCGAAAGAATGATGCAGCACTTGAAAGTTCAGAATCCAGCTTATCTGAATTTACTGTTTGTCATTGATCTTCTGACATTAGCTGGCTGGCTGGCTGATGAGAGCAAAACACACTCAAGTGAGCTAGGTCCACAGTACAGAGGGAGAAAGTTGATTACTTCTCCTTAATCCTCTGATTCCACTTACGTAAGAAATTCTAATATCGAGTACTTTCCACTCTGTGAAGTTGTGATATTCTCTTTTTCCTTCAATATAATCTAGGGATTGTGATGTGTTTATCTATCTACATGTGGGTTTGTTATGTCCATTTTTGTATACTGAAAACTTTCTGAGATCTCCCTCCAAAGCACTTTTAAATCATTGCCATTGTCAAAATCAATGTCATCATCATTATTATTATTACTTTTTACCAATGTAAAACAGGAAGGGATTAATTGTAAGGAAGGGATTGTGCAAAATGGTTTCTATACATTATCTCATTTAATCTTCATAATCACTTTGTGAGAATGACAGTACAAACCCACAAGATGCAAATTAGAATTTTGGCTCAAAAACATTTATTAACTTGCCCAAGATCAAGCAGTTAGCAAGCACAGGACTGAAGTTTGAACCAGATCACCTGAACTCAAATTCCATCTTTTAGCTGTTACTCTACACTGCTTTCTGAGGATGAATTTAAACCTCTCTTTTCAACTTCAGTCCATTTCCTTGTTAAGAGTTTCACATTTCAGTGACCACAGTCCCTCATGCAGTACCCAGCAAAGAAAACAAACAAACAAACAAACAAACAGTTCACTTTTACTTTAGGGGGTTGGGGAAATCCAGTAACTCTGCAACAATCTAAAAATTACCTTATAAATAAAAAGGCTTTGAAAATCTCACCCCCACACTATGTTCCAATCACACTAAACCACTTGTTATTCTAACTGGGCTCAGCTTTACACTGGCTTTTCTGTTTGCCTCTAATTCCCTTCTTAAAATTTACAAAATGTTCAGCCTTTCCTTATTCGAACATTTAATGTTCATTCTCGACAGCATATTTATTATCAGTGTTGCTAAGAAGATTTGCTTCCTCCAAAGCCCGCTGTCAAATGCAGGCTTCCTGTATATGTTGATGCCCTGTGTTTGGGTTCTTTAGTCTGTGTGTTTAAATGCTGAAGCCAGTTCCCTCAGGATACCCCAAGCTCTCTGGCTCACAGCCTTGTGAACTTATCCCTTTGCTGCAAACAGAAGAGAATGCAACAAATGAAGAATCCTTTAAAGTCCTTTTCATAGTGTGAGCTTGAAACAGTCCTCTTCCTCAACTGAATAGAGATATAGACACTCTCACAATTTCTATGTTAGATGGTCTGACTATCTAATGATTTTATGTTGCATTTCCATATCAAAAAAGCATTTTATTGACTCATAACTCTTACATTTGAAAAGGATCTCAGATTTTTTTCCCATCTTTTTGCACAGAATTATAAGAGATACTTTAGACACTGTGTGAAGCCTTGAACAGAAAAATAAAATAGAATAAAATAACCAAATATTACTGCTCTTCTACTCAAAAAGTCCTATTAACCCTTGCAAGGCTGATGTCACTTAATACCTATATAGCTAGTTACCGCTGTGCTTCTACATTAGAGGGGAACATTTCTGGACAGCTTTGCTTTGTAGATAACAGCACTAGCAACTGGTACAGATGAAAGAATAGAAACCAAGACTTCTGCAGTCAAGGAAGTATTGCATGTAGCTCTGCTGTAGAAATTCTGACCTTAATGATGGAAGATAACCCTGTTCACAAGGTTCCAAGCATTGTATTAAGTACCTTACATGCATTCTCTCCCTTAATCTTCTCAATAACCCTAAGGGTGAAATAAACATTAGCTTTTGTTCAAATCTGAGGCATTAGGCTAAATGTGCCTGTGTTTATCACAACCAGTAAAGGCAGAGAGTCTAGGTCTGGAGTCTATGCCCCTGATCACTAAACTATGCTAAAATTTACTGAAGTGCTGCTGAAATGAATCTCTACTGCTTCTAGAGGGTGGGACACAAGAGTTCATCAAAAAATGACATAATGAGAAAAGAAATAGATCATTTTCTGAAGTGTATTTATTAGCTGTATCCAGTTTATTCATTCAAAAGCATTCTTCGAAACTACTTAGTATGTACCAAGTGGTATCCTAGATGTAGATGATGTATCAGTGGCTAAAAGAAAAAAATCTCTCACATTCTTTGGAAAGGAGTCAGAAAAAAATGATAAATAGATATTTTATAAGTATTTTTATAAGTATTTACATAGGTACTTTATAATGATAAAATACATAGGTGTTTTATAATGATAATTCTTGGTAAAAAGCCAGCCAACCAAACAAACAAAAGACCAACAGAAGGAAGAGGAATAGAGAGTTTCCAGAGTATAAGAGATCAGGGAGGAAAAACTAGAATAAAGAGACAGAAGACATGGTCAGTGACAGTGAGGTAAGAGGAAAACCAGGAGAGTGTGATGTCCAAGAAGCCAAGTGGAAAAAAATTTCCAAAAGGAGGGGGTAATCAACCATGTCGCATGCTGCGGTGCTCTCAGATGTGCTATTTGATAACAAGTGAGGTCAAACACCTAACAGGAGCAGTTCAGGAGCAAAGTGAAAGTGAAACTTGCTCAGTCATGTCTGATTCTTTGTGACTCTGTGGACTTTACAGTCCATGAAATTCTTCTGGCCATAGTACTGGAGTGGGTAGCCTTTCTCTTCTGCAGCAGATCTTCCCAACTCAGGGGGCTGAACGCAGGTCTACTGCTATAAGTCACTTCAGTCATGTCTGACTCTGTGCGACCTCATAGATGGCAGCCTACCAGGCTCCACCATCCCTGGGATCCTCCAGGCAGGAACACTGGCATGGGTTGCCATTTCCTTCTCCAATGCATGAAAGTGAAAAGTGAAAGTGAAGTTGCTCAGAAATGCCTGACTCTTAGCAGGCATCCCATGGACTGCAGCCTACCAGGCTCTTTCATTCATGGGATTTTCTAGGCAAGAGCACTGGAGTGGGGTGCCATTGCCTTCTCTGTAGATTCTTTACCAGATGAGCCTCTTGGAAAGCCCAAGTGAGGCAGACAAATTGGAGGCAGGCTGTTTGCTAAGGCTGCTGTAATAAAACACCAGAAACTGAGCTTCCTTGGTGGCTCAGTGGTAAAAATCTGCCTGCCAGTGTAGGAGACCCAAGTTTGATCCCTGGTCCAGGAAAATCCCACAGGGAGGCCTGGAGTGCTGCAATTCATGGGGTCACAAGGAGTCGGACACGACTGAGCCACTGAACTGAACTGGTTCCAAATAGGAAAAAGAGTACATCAAGGCTGTATATTGTCACCCTGCTTATTTAACTTATATGCAGAGTACATCATGAGAAATGCTGGACTGGAAGAAACAGAAGCTGGAGTCAAGATTGCCGGGAGAAATATCAATAACTTCAGATATGCAGATGACACCACCCTATGGCAGAAAGTGAAGAGGAACTCAAAAGCCTCTTGATGAAAATGAAAGAGGGAGAGTGAAAAAGTTGGCTTAAATCTCAACATTCAGAAAACGAAGATCATGGCATCTGGTCCCATCACTTCATGGGAAATAGATGGAGAAATAATGGAAACAGTGTCAGACTTTATTTTTTGGGGCTCCAAAATCACTACAGATGGTGATTGCAGCCATGAAATTAAAAGATGCTTACTCCTTGGAAGAAAAGTTATGACCAACCTAGATAGCATATTCAAAAGCAGAGATATTACTTTGCTGACTAAGGTCCATCTAGTCAAGGCTATGGTTTTTCCAGTGGTCATGTATGGATGTGAGAGTTGGACTGTGAAGAAGGCTGAGTGCTGAAGAATTGATGCTTTTGAACTGTGGTGTTGGAGAAGACTCTTGAGAGTCCCTTGGACTGCAAGGAGATCCAACCAGTCCATTCTGAAGGAGATCAACCCTGGGATTTCTTTGGAAGGAATGATGCTAAAGCTGAAACTCCAGTATTTTGGCCACCTCATGCAAAGAGTTGACTCATTGGAAAAGACTGATGCTGGGAGGGATTGGGGACAGGAGGAGAAGGGGATGATAGAGGATGAGATGGCTGGATGGCATCACTGACTCGATGGACATGAGTCTGAGTGAACCCTGGGAGTTGGTGATGGACAAGGAGGCCTGGCATGCTGCGATTCATGGGGTCCCAAAGAGTCAGACACGACTGAACAAGTGAACTGAACTGAACTGAACTGAACCTTCAGTAAATCTTTAATCAAATTTTCTGCTGATGGGTGGGGCTGTGTTCCCTCCAAAAGGACTGATGCCAGCATGCCATGGCTCCCAGGACTGTTGTATTCATGCCTCTGACCCCGTGGCATGCCACTGTCAACCCACACATCCACTGGAGACTTCTGGACATTCACAGGCAAGTCTGGATCAGTCTCTTGTGGGATCACTGCTTCTTTATCCTGGTCCTGGTGCTCACAAGGTTTTGTTTGTGCTCTCCAAGATGTCTGTTTCCCAGTACTGTGGAAGTTCTGTAGTCGAATTCCACTGGCCTTCAAAGTCAAATTCCCTGGGGGTTCTCAGTCCCTTTGCCAAATCCCCAGGTTCTGGCAAATCTGTTGTGGGCCCCAGAAGTTTTGCAATGGTGTGAGAACTTCTTTGGTATAATTGTTCTCCAATTCGTGGGTCTTCTGCTTGGGGGCTCTGTGGTGGGGCTAATGCCAACCTCCTCCAAGAGGATTTATGCCACATGGCATGCCTCCCAGGTCTGCTGCAGCCAGACCCCCTGTCCCTGCAGCAGGTCACAGCTGACTGTGCCTCTGCAGGAAACAGACACTTAAAGGCAAGTCTGGCTCAGTCTCTTATGGGATCCCAGTGTCCTGGTATGCACAAGGTTTTGCTTGTGCCCTCAGAGAATCTCTGGTGGGTATAGGGTTGATTTTAGATGTGATTTCACCTCTCCTAACATGTTGTAGTGGAGAAGGAAATGGCAACCCACTCCAGTATTCTTGCCTGGAGAATCCCATGGATGGATCTTGTAGGGGCTTCTCCTTTGCCCTTGGATGTGGTGTATCTTTTTTGGTGGGATGCAACATTCTGCTGTCAATGGTTGTTCAGCAGCTAATTGCAAATTTTGGAATTCTCACAGGAAAAGATGAGCACATGTCCTTCTATTCTACCATCTTGACAAGAACCATAAAGAACGCTGAGAACTGAAGAATTGATGCTTTAGGACTGTGGTGTTGGAGAATACTCTTGAGAGGCCCTTGGACTGTAAGGAGATCTAACCAGTCTATTCTAAAGGAGATCAGTCCTGGGTGTTCTTTGGAAGGAATGATGCTAAAGCTGAAGCTCCAATACTTTGGCTACCTGATGTGAAGAGCTGACTCACTAGATAAGACCCTGATGCTGGGAAAGATTGAAGGCAGAAGGAGAAGATGACAGAGGACAAGATGGTTGGATGGCATCACTGACTTGATGGATATGAATGAGCTTGAGCAAGCTCTCGGAGATGGTGAAGGACAGGGAAACCTGGTGTGCTACAGTCCATGGGGTCGCAAGATGTTGGACATGACTGTGCAACAAAAGGACTTCACAATCTTTTCAGTAAGTAAAACATCTTTCAGTTTTAAAGGAGGGGGCAACATTTCTGTGTATATATAATTACAATTTTCATATATCATATAATGTTCTGGTGTCCATAGCACACCATTTGGTAAATGCTTTTCTGTTTTAATAATAATAATAATAGCCATTATATATTGATGGTCTACTGTGGGGAAAGCCAGTGAGTCTCAGTTCCATTGGAAAGTCCTTTCCATCTAGTCAATTGCTATTGGCCTTACTGTTTCTGTTGTCACTGTGTTGTTTTTATCACTTCAGACATACTAAATCAAAATCTCAGTATGGAAACATAATTGTGATGAAGAGCTAAAGTTGAGGAGCATCATGCTAAGTACTTTCTAAGCATTATTTCATTTAATTGTTTTAACTGCTTAAAGCATAGGTTCTACTAGTATAGTTCAGTACATTAACAATAGTATATGTTTGGCCTTAGAACTACTGTTCTCATGTCCCTCATTTAGGGAAGAAATTTCTCATTATTTGTCCTGTTTTTTCTTACTGTACCTTGACTTTGCTTTACAAACCTTCTTTTCATGGTTCTTCAGGCAGCACAATCAACCTGAATTAACCTAATAAGATGGGTTTATTTGCTATTTCTGTTAAATATATAATGTTTTATTGGGGAGGCCCTATCTACCTATTAAAGTCAAAATTCTGTTGCTCAGAGTAGGTAAACCCAGTAAATAGCCATCATATCACTTTTTAGAATATAGTTGCTTTAAATTGTTTCCTCCTGTAAATATTTCACAAATAGCCTGGTAAAGGGAAACTCATTCAAATTATTTCTCTCCTAACATATAGTTGAAATTACCATAAAAAGAAAGAAATTTTGAATGGTATGGGGAAAGTGGGAGCAAACTGGTATATTAAGTTGCCAGCTGAGGATTGAACAGCTAAAATACAGGTGAAGAAAAGGTAGCACCAGAATGATAAAAAGTAAAGAATGGAAAGAGAGGAGACCAAAACAAATTTGCAAATTTTGAAAATTTGCTGAGGATCCAAATAACTCTAATCCTGTTATTGGAGTTAGACTGCTTTAAAATATGCTTTAAAAATATTATCTCATATGTTAAGATTTACCATTAGCAGACTGCAGGGTCAACTTCTATTTTTCAAACTGACTGCCTTATTTGCATAGCAAAATACAAAAAAAAGTTCAGGACTAATTCTCTCATTGTGTATATTCTATTTTGCACCCAAATTACTAATGCTCTCCTTCTTTTTAAAAAGCAAATTGCACGAGACTTCAGAAATCAATTCATGAATTTCTTACTTGGTAAATCTTCCCACCTGGAATTGAAGAGTTAACCCCCTGGGAGAAACCTTAAATGTCTTAAGACTCCAAAGCACTTAAAGTCTCTTCTTTTTTTCTGAACTCTTCACTTCAATTGGCATTTTAAGATTGAAAAACTCAAATAGCCAGTAGAGGTAAATTATCTATGAATAAATGAAAAACCTGATCTCAAATCAAGAAATAGATGAAAGACCTAAGCTATAAAGCTAGAATGGGTTGCAAAGAGAAGGCAAGCATTTAAGGTTAGATCACATTGTGACAATGAAAGAACTCAATAAGAAATCCCCAAAGAAGGTAAAAATAACAGTCCCAAGCAAATTAAGAAAGCCAAGGAGCCTAAGTTAACAATAAAGATATCCTACTCATAATTGATGCTCTATTTAAGTATTGTGCCAAGGAGAGGTTTTGCCACATGTTCATCAGTATCAGAGTTATTAAAAGAGTATATCAGTTAATAGCATAAACAAAGACTGTGCTGCAGATCATGCTGTAAAAACTGTACCCCGTAACTGTATCCTCTAAAAAAACAAAAAAAAAGTGTCAACCTGCTAAATGAATAAGAGCTTGACCACCTTCATCCTTCGTTGTAGTTTATGTTGTCTAATAAAACAACAGAATGGGCACATGATCTTTAATGGGCAAATTGTTAGGGGAAACACTGAAATCACCCACCCTGGCCAGGCACCATAGTAACCATCTGCACAAGTTACTTTATGACTATAGGTCCTGGTAAGGAACATGGAACTAACAAGACACCATCAAAGAGAAGTATTTGGAAAAGTCAAAAGGAGACAGGAGATGCCAGTCCATAGGTCCTACCAACCTCTCAGAATCCTCATGAAATCCACCTTGGCTGAGCAATGTGTGACACCAGGAAGGACTCTGAGTCAGAATGACTGGTTAGAGGCCAACCTAAGAACAAACCTCATCACCATAAAACCCAAGGCTGTGAGCCACATGGCAGAGCAGTTCTCCTGGTTTCCCTTACCCTCCTGCTCTCTGCCAGGGCATTCCCTTCCCAATAAAGTCTCTGGCTTTGTCACCATGTATGTCTCTTTGGACAACTCATTTCTGAGTCCTAGACAAGAGCCCAGTCTCAGGTCCTGGAAGGGGTCCTCTTTCCTGCAACAATATGAGCTACTTTTCTAGCAATGAAGCTGTCCTCTTTCTTCCAGACTGAAATCAGAGACTTGATGGTTTTGCTATATTTAATCAGATTGTTGTTTCATGGAGCCAATCAATGGTGTTAATAAGAAACAATTGATAACAGGTCAGGGCCAAGCAAAACAACGCATATGGAGTTGAGCTACATTTTTAACCTGAGATGCTTAGGTCCTGTTTCAGCACTTTTCTTGTCTTGTAAAACTATTTGTGTACAGTGCTGGCAGGGTACAAATCATAATCAATCTTTTTCTATTAAATACACAGGCTTTCGGGAGTTCATGTTTTCTCACGTGGAAATAGCTTCACTGCTTTCCCCTTCCCTTTCACCTCCCCCCATATTGAATGCAGCATCCTGCCACCCTAGTGGTTAACTCTTATGAAAGATGAATTTTATTAGTATCTCCCTCAGTCAGCAAAAATTCTTAGGCTATGGAACTCTTAGGGAAAGCACACTGATTGAAACCGCCCACCCTGGCCAGGTACCATAGTAACCATTTGCATGAGTTGTTTTATGACAGGAGATCCACCACCAACTGGAAGAGTTTGGGAAAGGTCTAAAGGAGACACTGCATGTCCGTCCACTTCCCAGAATCCCTGTCGCTAACATCCGTCTTGGCTGAGCAATGCGTACGCCACCAGGAAAGACTCTGAATTAGAATAACTGGTCAAAGACCACCCGGAAACTAATCCCATCACCATAAAACCTGACATTGGGAGCCATGCCGCAGAGCAGTTCTCCTGGGTTCCCTTACCCTACTGCTCTCCACCTGGGTGCCCTTTCCCAATAAAGTCTCTTGCTTTGTCAGCACACGTGTCTCCTCGGACAATTCATTTCCGAGTGTTAGACAAGAGCCCAGTTTTGGGCCCTGGAAGGGGTCCCTCTTCCTGCAGCAGAACCAGAGAAAGGTACAGCTTTTACAAATGCTTGTCACCATGTTTAACACAAAGGAACAGTTTTCTTAAATAATACTTGTACATTTCTCAGTCTCTGATATATGGATATTAGGTGTGAGAGGTTTGTAGCTAAAGAACATTAACTATCATTCTTGGTGATCATTTGCATTTATATAGCATATTTCATAGGAGAAAATCAAATAATTGAAGCTGTTATGCTAATGAATGCAAGGCAGCAAGTGTCATTATTTTCATGTCTGTGGTGAGAGAGTGAGGGTCTCTGAGAAGCAAAAAAGGAGCCTCCCAGGGCCTCCCTGAGACTCAGATGGTTCCCATGGAGCTTATAGACCTTGAGAGAAGTCCTCCAACACTTTGATGAGGCCATTTCTGATCCTCATAAAATGAAAATTGTTTTCCAGAATTGTTTGGAGGCTCTGATTTTCAATTCATTTCAGACAAATCCTGTGTTGTAGCCAGTGTCTGAAGGGATAGAGCAGTCCTTGTAAATGTTTCTCTTCAAATTCTGTCAGAGAGGTGGTGCTCCTGGGGCTAAGGAATTGGGTATTTCTGATCCATCATGCCTATCAAATTGCAATCTTTGGAAGATCTTAAAATCATAGTCAAGCCAGATGAAGCATGACATTAAGGTCATCTGCCTTGACCCTCTCTAAAATTCTTTTATGGCCGCCTACAAAGAAGATCACTGAATGCCAGGTGTGTGGCCAAACCACCGCTGATTAATGAGAAAAATTTCTGATCAATGACACAAAGTCTCTCATTTATTCAGCCTCACTTACATAATGCTCTGCCAGCTCCACACCTTAAGGATACTGTGACAAACAGGAACACAGACCCTGGCTTCAGGCAGATGGACCCCCCACCCCTCCTCCATCTCTGCTGTGCTGTTAGTACTCCAACGCAAGCTGAAGCAGAACAAACCTCCCTTCCCTGAGAAACATTTCTGATATCCCACAAAAGTGTACTAGACCATCTTTTACTTCTGGTGAATACAGTTCAAGCATTTCAACAAAATATTCCCTTGAAAGAAAGAACCATTTTGTCTGCAACTGAAACTTCTAAATCTGCAGGACTCTCTCAGCTCAGTCTTTATTGACTTACATAAACTGTCTTTGAATTTGGCTATCACTGTCTGGGCTTACACATACTGTGCAGCACAATGCTCCTTTTCTAGTTTCTTAGCAGGAAAAACACTTGTTTAGTTTTTTTCCACTGTCCCAGTCTAGTTCCACAAGCTGACAGACACATAAACACATTTGCTGAAACCTTGTAAGTGCCTCCTACTCAACTGTTTTAGGAGATAGTTTCATGGGCTTTCTCTATGCTTTCCTGGTGGCTCAGATGGTAAAACGTCTGCCCGCAATGTGGGAGAGGTTGGGAAGACCCCCTGGAGAAGGAAATGGCAATCTACTCCAGCACTCTTGCCTGGAAAATCCCATGGACGGAGGAGCCTGATAAGCTACAGTCCATGGGGTCACAAAGAGACACACTGAGCGACTTGACCTCTTCAAGGTATATTAATATTTTAAGAGTTTATTTGAGCACTGGAGTGGTTAGGAGCACTCCACCAACCAGGAGCTAGCGACAAAAGAAGACACAGAAGCTAAGTGAGGAAAGTAATGGGGTAATATTTCTTTATTTGGTAAAATCTAGTTGGCTGTTTGGGATTGGTTGTCCTTAAGTTTTAGTTTCTTAACCTTGAGGCATTTGCAGGCAGAGGCTTTGGTTTACTTACTAGGCTGTTAAGATAAGAGAACCACCTTAGTCTGATGGCCTCCTTGCTTAATTAATTTAACACTTCTGTTACAAAGACAAGACCCCAAATTTTATAAGTGAATAATGAATAAGTACCAAAGCATGTTTTCAAATTTAGGTTATTAGTTCATTTGACCAGTGAGAAATGTGTGCGTTTCTCAAGGTCAAATCTGTTTTAAGCAGAGAGATTTCTAATCAAAGCCTCAAATTCACTAAAAACAAAGAAATGAGAACCTTTATATTTTCAGGCTATTGATTTTTTTGATTTTTGTCAAAATATTATATCTCAAAAACTAGATGTGAGAGTTGGAGTCAGATAAAATGCACACCAACAGCGTGTTTATCCTGTACTCTCCCAGGCATTATTTGGAGGCTCAATGGTATTTCCAAAGTAATCAAGAACAATTCAGTGATTTTTGTTTTGGCTGATTGGCTGGCTGAATTCACTCAGTCCTGTCTGACTCTTTGCGACCCTGTGGACTGTAGCCCACCAGGCTCCTCCTTCCATGGAATTTTCCAGGCAAGAATACTGGAGTGGGTTGCCATTTCCTTCTCCAGGGGATCTTCCCGACCCAGGAATGGATCTCAAGTCTCCTGCTATCTCTCTACCAATCACATTAAAATGATGGACACATTCTTATTTCCCCCAGGGCAGTTTTTTGTTTCTTTTTCTAAAGAACTTTCAGAACTAAAGATGAGATGAAGAGGCTATAAAGAGGGAGGAATTCTGACTATTTGGACTGGGGCCGGATAGAATCTCCAGGATTCAGGATTTGGTCTTCAACTTTAGACAATTTTATTTATTTATTTATTTATTGCCTATTCAGAGTTGATCAGGGCCTCAGGACTGATCTGTTAGACTTTCCACAACATGTCAATAGGTAAGTTAATTTCCTAAATACTATTTTCAAAAAGGAATATAATTTTGATGACTAGACTATTAATGTCTAAAAATTTAGGGCACCAACTTGCTGTGTCAGTGTGCATAAGAAATTAAATCACTGGTCAAACTCTATGGTATCAGCATGTATGGTACAATTCGAACAAAATAAAACAGAGGTGATGGATATGACATTGGGGTTAGAAGTCAGAGGTTTAAATTCCAGCTCTAGCAGTTGCTAGCTGTGAAACTAATTACTTTGTGCCTCAGTTTTTTATTTGCAAAATGGATGTAGCAACTGTACATAATTCACATGCTGTGAGGAACAAATGAATACAGAACACAGCTCTAAGTAAGCACGAATAGTGTAAAAAGCATATTTTGTCTAAACCCCCAAAGTCTGATGAATTCTATGTGATGTTGCAGAATTGATCACGCTCGTGCCAGATAACTGTAGTTTACCAGACAGCATATTCATCTTTTGTTGGGTAGCTTTAGCCATTTTCCCAAATTCTTTCCCTTTCTCACTACATCCACTAGCAAACTTTTCGTCTATCCAGGCCTCATCTCATCTATCAGACCTCCTCCTACCCTTGTCTTCATGACTGGTTTGAGACAGCACCAAATTGGGCCCTCTGCCTTCAAGGCTCAGATGGTAAAGAATCTGCCTGCAATGCAGGGGACAGGATTCAATCCCTGGGTTGGGAAGACCCCCTGAACAAGGGAATGGCAGCCCACTTCAGTATTCTTGCTTGGAGAATTCCATGGACAGAGGAGCCTGGTGGGCTATAGTTCACAGAGTCACAAAGAGTCAGACGTGACTGAGTGATGAACACGTACACAAGTTCTCTCTGCTGTGTATTTTCAAAGCATCCCTTAGAGTGAAATTTTTCTAGAGATGGATAGTCTTATTCATGGATGATCTGTACTAGGTTCAATTAGACCTATCTTTATATAATCACCCAGAAATTAGTCTCAGAGCACATAGGTGTGTAAAACCTTCTATGTGCTTACTAGAACACTAATTTCTCATGACCGTTGAGTATTAGTTTTGATTGAAATGTTTTGTAAGTGTAAAATGGACACCAGATTGCAAAGACTTTAATATGAGAAAAAAATTTTAAATCTTTTATGAATAATTTTTTATAAATATTACATGTTAAAATGATAGTATTATTGAAATACTGGGTTAAAATATACATTTAAAAATTAAGTTCACATGTTTCTTTTTAATATGGTTATTAGAAAAATTATACTACATATGTGACTGGTGTTATATTTGTATTGGACAGCAGTTATTACAAAAGGAATGAGCTTCCACAATGAAACTTATTTTCATTTAATAGAACTTTTCTATATCAAATATTTAATGTGTACACTAGAGCCCAGGAATTTCACCTTTAGGGATTATCCTGATATAATCAGAGGTATGTACAATGACGTTCATCACAACAACATTTTGCAAACTAAAATATCCATCTACAGGGAATTAGTTGAGTAAATTAGGATTCATCCGCTCTGAAGCATGCCTTCTAACACTTTAATCATATCAACTTCTGTTTTTGGGAGTGGGCAATTGTTGATTTCAACTTCTAAGTCTTTATTTCTCTCTCTTTAAAAAACAAAGCAAAACCTAATTTTCTCTGGAAAATCACCCTTGTACACATTCTTGGTCTTTAGTACTGGAGTTAGGTCTATTCTTTATATGCAGAAACCAGGTAGTCCAGGCTGGATTAATTTGTGTTTCACTCTCTTAGACTCAATATTTGATTCAGGACTGGTCATTGTACTTTCAAAGAGTTGCACTTGAAGGTGAGCACCGTACATAAGCCTGTTGATATTTGCCACCACGTTGTCCCCTTTTCCAGAAACAGCAATGAAGCCCATGCCCTCAGGAAGCTGTAGGAACAGAAAATTTTCCCTTTCTCCCCATCTAGTTTCTTTGGTCAGCCTAATAAAACAGATTAACATAAGAAAACCACTTTAATTTCACAGACACAGGTATCCCATAAAAACATGAGACTCTAAGAAGTGACCAAAGCAGGAAGCTTTAAGATCTTTTAGACAAAGAAACAATTAATGTGTGAAGAACTGAAATTAAATAAAGAGGTTTGGGTTTGGGATAGTAAAGTAGTGAAGTAACAAGATCTGTTTATATGACCATCCTGCTCCTAAATTTCCTATCTCTGGAAATAAGTGTACCTCTTTACCTTCTGGTACAGGAAAGGTGCCTATCACACGGAAGATTTATTTCCTGTGATTTGCTTATCTCCTGTCAAAAGAGATTCAGAATGTTCTTCTTGCACCAACTGTTTCTCAAGTAAATTTAATTCAAAATAATCAATATGCTAAAATGACATCTTTTGGGGTGACATATTCTCCCTTTCAGTATCAACAGACTGAGGTGACTTCAGAGTGTTTTAGAGCAAATAAATAGAATAATGAAACCAATAGTGGGGGAGGGTATGCATTATCTATGGTGGTCAAAGTAGGTCTTTCTAAGAAGATGACATTTAACTGAGATTGAATGGAAAGGAAGCAGGTACATGAAGACTAGGAAGGATAGGGACCATCATCATCCATAAAGTTTCTAAGGAAGGAAATACCCAGATATGTCTGGGTATCAAAGAAGTCTACTGGGGACAGGTAAAAGGAAGAATATGAAAAGCAGAATTCATAAAGATAGATTACATCCAGATCATGATCATTACATCCAGACCAGGACAACGTTCTATTTGTAGTGCAAAGGTTTTAAGCAGAGGGGTAATGTACACAAAATATAAATAAAGGTAGTCTGTCTTTCCCTCTTATGTTAACATTTTCTCAGTTAAGTATCTTAAAACCGCATTATAAGAGAAAAAAGATATAGTCACAAATATCACTCAGAATAAATGTATTTATAAAATCTCTAGCATGTTATAATTCCAATCATTAACTTTTATTTATTTTATGATTATTATTATTATTTACTTTACAGTACTGTATTGGTTTTGCCATACATTGACATGAATCCCCACGGGTGTACATGAGTTTCCAATCCTGAACCCCGCTCCCACCACCCTCCCCATATCAATGATTATGCTCAATGGCTGCTGCTGAGTGCAGTATCGCATGAGGCAGATACATCATTCTTCATGCTTAGCTCTCATTCAACCTGAGCAGAGTCCTGGAGACAGAGACCACAGAAACAAGAGGAATTAGAAATAATCTCAAAAGGTGAGTAAATGTTCCAGAGAAGAAACCACCTAGACAACCATGCAAATCAGTAGAGTCCCAGAGGGTCTGTTGTTGAAAGAAATGAAGCCAGGTCTAAAAGAAAACTGGCAATAAGATAACTCTTTAAATGCCACTTCACATTTGGTATTGATTTATTTGCTCCTGGATTTTAACTAATATGGCATTCCTAAGGACACATCTGTAGGAGATCAAGAAAATATTTCTTTTTCTTTCAAGCAGATGTATGAATGTCATTTACCTTTTCTGAGAGCTAAAAATCTTAGTCTACTAAACCAATCCACTTGGGTTTAAGTAACATATTGAAATTAAAGTGAGCCTATCCTTGGGCCAGCTTTGTGAAAAACTGTGACTTGCTTTTGAGTAAGTAATTTAGTATCAGGTTTTTAACTGAACACTTTCTATTATCTTAGAAGATGATCTTTTGAAAAACTTTCTTCAGTAGCATGGTCTCTATCACTCACCCCCAGACTATTCCCCACCACAGGCAAAGCTTACTTATTTTTCAATCATCTTCAAGTGAAAATGTTTAAGTGGAAGTGCTAAACCTACCTATGGTTTTATATATATATATATATATTTAGTGGAATTTAAGTTTTTCACTTAAACATATACTGAGTACCTATTTCATTCCATGCAAAGTGATAATTAGAAGAAATAATGATAAACACAAGCCTCTATCCAAGGATCTTAGATGATCATGACTACTATGGGATAAGAGATTCAATGGATATACAGATGATGAGTTACAGATGCAGATAAAGGATATACGGGGAAAGTGGATGTGGTGGTTCTTTCTAGAAAAGATGACGCCTGACTAATTCTTGAAAGACAGTTGATAAGAGCAGAGAAGGAAGGATCAGAGGGTACTTCAGGGAGAGGTAAGATGAAACATGAAGTGTGCAAGACTATATCGCTAATCTGATTGTGTAACTTCAGGCATAAAGCAATAAAAGGAGTGAGAAGGAAATAAATGTGAGTGTTTCTTAGCCTTTGAAACCATGTGAATAAAATAAATAAGCTGACTCTGAAAATATTAGACATAAATAAAAACAAATACAATAAAAAGTTAGGGAAGTTAATAAACTATCCAATAAAATGAAACAATATCCACTCTATTTCTAATATATTTCAACATTTATTCTTAGAGTCTTACTTTTTAGTTTAGTCTTCCAGTTAAAAGTATATTATTATCTGTTTTATTACAGTAATATTTTGAAACAGTTTCACATTAATACAAGTACATATCCACAAAATAACAAGAAAAGTGAAATAATGTGGGGAATAATTCTTGAGAAATATTTATGAGATAAATGCAGTAAATGCCTGCTCTATAGGTTTGTGGTGGCCCTGGGTAGGGTTCCCGGGAGAAATATCAATAACCTCAGATATGCAGATGACATCACCCTTATGGTAGAAAGTGAAGAAGAACTAAAGGGCCTCTTGATGAAAGTGAGAGTGAAAAAGTTGGCCTAAAGCTCAATATTCAGAAAACGAAGATCATGGCATCTGGTCCTATCACTTCGTGGGAAATAGATGGGGAAACAGTGGAAACAGGGTCAGACTTTATTATTTTGGGCTCCAAAATCACTGCAGATGGTGATAGCAGCCATGAAATTAAAAGACACTTACTCCTTGGAAGGAAACTTAATGACCAACCTAGACAGCATATTAAAAACCAGAGATATCACTTTGTCAACAAAGGTCTGTCTAGTCAAGGCTATGGCTTTTCCTGTGGTCATGTATGGATGTGAGAGTTGGACTATTAAGAAATCTGAGAGCCAAAGAATTGATGCCTTTGAACTGTGGTGTTGAAGAAGACTCTTAAGAGTCCCTTGGATTGCAAGGAGATCCTAATGCAGATCAGTCCTGCGTGTTCATTGGAAGGACTGATGTTAAAGCTGAAACTCCAATACTTTGGCCACTTGACGCAAAGAGCTGACTCATTTGAAAAGACCTTGATGCTGAGAAATATTGAGGGTAGGAGGAGAAGGGGATGACAGAGGATGAGATGGTTGGATGGCATCATCGACTCAATGGACATGGAATTCAGTAGACTCCAGAAGTTGGTGACGGACAGGGAGGCCTGGTGTGCTGAGGTTCATGGGTTCACAAACAGTCGGACACAGCTGAATGACTGAACTGAACTGAACTGGATGGGGTTGCTCAGATATAACTTTAAGAGAATCTCTGGTGAAAAGCATAGTTGACAGATTTGTTGTTTAGTTGCTCAGTCACGTCCGACTCTGCTGCCCCATGGACTGTAGCCCACCAAGCTCCTCTGTCCATGGGATTTTCCAGTCCAGAATACTGGAATGGGTTGCCACTCTGTTCTCCAGCAGATCTGTCCAACCCACATTTCCTGCATTGGCAGGTGGATTTTTTTACTGCTGAGCCACCTATATTATTCCATGCAGGGAAGTTCCAGTTGACAGACAGCTTCCAGCTACCACATCTTTGGATGCACTATACTCTTCCCTCTAAGCCCACACTCACCCTCAGTTGCTCAAAGTTAATGACTGAATTTGGAGGGGCACCATTTCTGTAAATATGACGTTCTTCTGATAAGTAATCTTTATTCTGTGCTTCCTCTTGCCTAAGCTGAGACTTTCTCAGAACTTAATTGCAGCCTGAGACTCTTATTAGTCCAGCCTTCTTTCTTCCCTCTCTCCTTTCTCATGGCTCAGATCAGCATCAAGGTCCAAAGAACATCCCTGCCTGCTCCTTTCCCTTCTCTTTATCTTTACAGTATTGCTCCTAATAAATCTCTTGCATGGTTAATTCTATTTTACCCTCTGCTTTTGGAAGACCCTAAAATCACTGCAAATGTTGATTGCAGCCATGAAATTAAAAGACACTCCTTGGAAGAAAAGTTATGACCAATCTAGACAGCATATTAAAAACCAGAGATATTACTTTGTCAACAAATGTCCGTCTAGTCAAGGCTATGGTTTTTCCAGTAGTCATGTATGGATGTGAGAGTTGGACTGTGAAGAAAGCTGAGCGCCAAAGAATTGATGCTTTTTAATTGTAGTGTTGGAGAAGACTCTTGAGAGTCCATTGAATTGCAACGAGATCCAGCCAGCCCATTCTGAAGGAGATCAGCCCTGGTATTACTTTGGAGGGAATGATACTGAAGCTGAAACTCCAGTACTTTGGCTACCTCATGCGAAGAGCTGACTCATTGGAAAAGATTCTGATGCTGGGAGGGATTGGGAGCAGGAGGAGAAGTGGATGACAGAGGATGAGATGGCTGGATGGCATCACGGACTCAATGGACGTGAGTCTGCGTGAACTCCGAGAGTTGGTGATGGACAAGGAGGCCTGGTGCTCTGTGATTCATGGGGTCACAAAGAGTCAGACATGGCTGAGAGACTGAACTGAACTAAACTGAAGTCTACTACCTTAGAAAATCCAAAATACATAAGTATACATCTTATTAGCTATCAAAAAGAGGATGTTATCAAACTTCAAGTAGCTTCTGAAAGATCCTACTGCACATTCATAAAGAGAATAAGAGTGAAAAAGGTGAATAACATTTTAGCTTTATTATGAAAACAATTTTAATTGCACTTAAATCCTTACTTAACGGGTCTCAGGCACTTCCAGAAACTCTGTATCAAACTTTAAGAATCTCTGGCTAATATCCTTTCTGGAAAGAATATGTAAGTTATAAAATACAGTATTATGATATACTAAAATAGATTTCCTGGCCCTAGTTTTTCCCTTTTTCCATGGTTAAAAATCCAGGGCTCTTCAAATCCACGCTGAAACTGAAAAATCCTTTTGGTCCAGCAAAAGAGCTCTGCATTCCAACCTTCATTCAGTGCAAAAGCCAGCTGAGGTGAAATCCCCAGAAGCCCACAGAGACCGGGAGTAAAGCACCACACAGCCTTCAACCACAGTAGTCTTCAAATAGCTTGACCAGGCCACCTCCTAGAGTCCCTTCATCTACCATTGCATGCTCCCACTGTTCTTTTTCTGAGATTTTGTTTTTGTGTAATATGGCTGGGCATTCTGGCCTCAATTTTCTTGTCACACAGTGAAGGAAGTGTTCTGTCTGATAGGAAGCCACATATCAGCACCTGTTCTCTGGGTTGATTTGTTCATTATTTCCATTTCTCTTTTCTGATACTGCAGGGTCTTTTTCTGTCAACAGCAACAATAACACATCTATACTCCCTGGGCCTCCATCTTTTCTGTGGATGTCAAAATCCAGGGTCTGATGAGTGCCCTTGAGGCTCAGCCTATCACTTAAGGAGGGTTTCTGTTTAGATGTACAATTTTTGTTTAACTGAATTTACAGTTAAGCCTTGTTGAAATATAAAGTTTGACTTTGTTTATGTGGGTGGATACATCTAATTGAAAAAGGGAGGTAACTTTTTACCACACTAGGAGACAATTATGCTTTTACTATGCAAAAGAATATATTGCTTTAGGTTTAAACATTCAAACATCAGTGTAACCTAGTGCAATCCAATTCATTGTAGCAACCATATATTGAGATCCCACTGGGGACAGTCACCGTGTGTAAATGGACTGGGATTCTTGGGAAATAAGGAAATGATTAAAGTTAAAGACACAGGTAACACAGAAAAATCGATGCTCTTAACCTAGCTAGATAGGTAATTTTTGTGTTTTTTTTTTTGTGGCACATGAGTAAGCATAATCCATCTAGGTATTTTTAACAGTTCATGACAGCCTATTCTGTGTTAGGCAGATGATTGTTTATAGTTAGGCAAATGGGTTTAAACTCAAACAGCCTGATTAAGTAGCTTTAAGCTTCAGGCTTCAGTAGACATATAGGATTTTAACTTGGTCACTGTAACATTAGTGAGTTGTTCAGACAAGTGTTGTTTTCACATAGAGAAGGACACAGGTGCAGATCTTAGCCCATGACAGCTGTAGGGATTTTAGTGTACTGACCAATAAGAGTGGTACTTAAACTACATGGTATTGCTTAGGTTGGTATAGGCAAAGTCAGAGTAAGAATGAAATCACAAAATGAAGATAAAGAAACATGTGAGGAAATATCAGACAAGCCAAATTTGAGGAGCATTCTATTCTTCAAAAATGTCATAAGTGATGAGCATGTTGCCAGATTAAAGGGCATTAGAGATATGATAACAGTATAGTGCTTGATCTTGGAATGCAGCTTGCACTGATAAAAATATTTATTTAAAGGGTAATACTGGTTTGATTACAAAAATTTGATTCTGAACTATATATTGGATATCCATATCAGATGCTAAATTTCCTGAATTTGGTGATTTCATTGCAGTTCTATAAGAAGGAGATACATTATCTATCCTAAAGATTTTATGACTTTTTTGAAAGGTCATGATTTTTATAATTTTTCAAATGATTTCTCAAATAATGATATATGTTACAGGTGTACATAGAGGTGTGTGTGGGTTACAGGTACATATAGATGTGTGTGTGGGGGAAGGGGGGTAGCGGGGGTGGGGCAGAGAGAGAAATAAAGGAAAAAAACAAATGTGGAAAAATATTAACAGTGAGTGAAACTAGACAAAGGATATCTATGTGTACATGTTCTTTATAATATTCTTGTAAAAATTTTTTTTAGTTTTGAGATTTTAAAATTAAAAAAATAAGAGAGAAACACAGTTATCCTTCTTATCTCCACACCACTCTACCCCATAAAGTCTTACTTTTCAGGGAGAATTACGAAAAAATAATGGCTTCATGTACTTTGAATCTCAAAACAGATCATCTGGCCATAAGACCTGGGCCTAAAACTCTAAAAGCAGCTGGGACCTCCCTGGTGTAAACCCTTTTGAGTTTCTAACTTTAAATCTCTAAAGCCAAGCCTTGGTAGGTAGAGCTGCAATTTTATCAAATTCAAGAATCTCTCAGCAGCCCATGATGACAACGTGGCTGTAATGAGTTTTGCTCATTACGCAAATTGTGAACTGAATGTCCGACAACCAAAGCGGCACCTTTCCAAAAGAGTGAAAGATTTTTTGTTCATAAATGAAAAGTGAATGAGGTTCCTAATGTGAAAGCAAATACTTTATTCAGTTATTATGGAAAAATAAATTGAAGAATTTATGGCAAATCCAAAGGGCCAAATAGTGTTTAAGAGAACTTCGCTTCTAAGAATCACATTTGCCTAGAAAATAAGAGCACAACTGACATATTTTAAAATATTCTTCAGACTTTAAATTAGAATGAAAGCAAAGTAAATGAGTAAACAAAGGAGAAAAAAAATGAAGACTAATAAACTGCAAGAATTATATTTCTTGAAGAGAAAGTATAAAGATCTTGGATAACAGATTATTCATAGATGAAAATGAAGATGAGATCTTAAAGATTAAGGAAACTAATAAATGAAGAGGAAAACATCAGTCACCCAGATCTGGCATCATCAACTCAATGGACATGAGTTCGATCAAACTCCAGGAGACAGTGAAGGACAGAGAAGCCTGGCAGGCTGTAGTCTGTGAAGTCCCAGAATCAGACAGGACTGAGTTACTGAAGAACAACAAAGAAAAAAGGGAGATGTTTTCATTAACAGGAAAGAGAAATAGGGCCCAGTGAAGTGAAAGTTACTCATTCATGTCCAACTCTTTGCGACCCCAATGGACTATACAGTCCATGGAATTCTCCAGGCCAGAATACTGAAGTGGGTAGCCTTTCTCTTCCAGGGGATCTTCCCAACCCCAGGGTTGAACCCAGGTCTCCCACATTGCAGGTGGATTCTTTACCAGCTGAGCCACAGGGGAAGCCCACAAATGCTGGGGTGGGTAGCCTATCTCTTCTCCAGCGGATCTTCCCAATCCAGGAGTCAAACTGCGGTCTCCTGCATTGCAAGCAGATTCTTTACCAACTGAGCTATCAGGAAGTCCTAATAGGGCCCAGAGAAAAAGAAAGAGAAGTCACCCAGTCGTGTCTGACTCGTTGCAACGCAAAGGACTGTAACCTACCAGGCTCCTTTGTCCATGGAATTCTCCAGGCAAGAGTACTGGAGTGGGTTACCATTCCTTTCTCCAGGGGATCTTCCCTAACCAGGGATCGAACCCAGGTCTCCTGCATTGCAGGCAGACGTTTTACCATCTGAGCCACCAAAGAAGACCAGGAGCAATAGGGCCCAGAGCAACCAACAAAAGAAAAATGGCAAGTTCATAGCTAGCAGACAGGCTTCCCAGAAAGAATCAGGTTCCAAGAAGCTAGTAAGAAATACCTATTTAAAGCAGCAGTTGGAGATTTCACAGTAATTGGATAAAAATATTACCCCTCCCCTCAACAGCTAAGCTACAATACTACAAATTATAAGGATTTGAGATGAAAAGACCAAAAGTATTCTAAGAACACAGACTTTAAGAATTGCTAGTAAACTTTAAGGTGACACCTGTGAGAGGTATGTAGACACTAAGTATGTCCTGAGAAACTATGCCCTTAAACACTGGAATTATGATTCTGAAGGCAGACACAGCTAAAATAAAGCAGATTAAAGGAGAGATAAGAAAGACAGTAGGCTGAGTTCAGGTCGGTAAAATTAAAGCAAACACTGACAAGATTTATTTTTCACTGGTTGCTTTGGTTATGCTAAGAATTCAGTGATTTCATATATCTTGCTATAGGATAAAACAGAAGACAAAATCAAGAGAAATGCATAGAAAATCAAACATCTGGACAGAAGGAAAAGAGAAGGTGAAATGAAAGAAAGTCTTTGGTTCCAGATAAAAGTGTTCATATAACATGTGCTAGAAAAGGAGAAGACAAGTCTAAGAAGTCAGTTAAGCTACTACAAACACAATTGAGTGTTCATAAAAATATGTAGGGGGATAATAAGGAAAAATAATAGCAACAGAAGGAAATTTAATTCCTGCAGAAATAAAGTTAGCAGGAAGATTTAAAATATTCCAAAAATAAGGAAGAAGAGAGTTTAGTAGAAGGAAGAAGTCATGGATGTCACTAGGTTCCTGGGGAAACAGGCTTCCAAAAAATCAACGGTTTTTCTTCTGGAATCGGCTGAGAATGATTATTCAGATGAAACAAATGTGAAGACACTGCATATCTCTCCAAGGACACAGATTTCTCAGGTATAAGCAACCCCATAGCAGAACTGTCAATTGTTAGTTGCCATAGCACAAAACTCAAAATGTCTGCTCAGAGTTAAGAAGGAGGACATAATAAGCCTGGTACCAGAAACATAGGGGCCAAAGGGAAAATGGAAATTAAGAAGTTCTGAATACACTAAGTGGAGAATAAAGACACCTCCAAATACAATCTGGTGATTGGGACTGTGACCTTTGCAATTGCCAAACTGTGCTAAGTGAAATAACTCAGGTGGAGAAAGACAAATACAGATTGTTTTCACTTACATGTAGAATATAAAAAAATAAACAAGCAAACAAATATAATAAAACAGGAATAAGACTCAGATACAGAAAACAAACTACTGATGAACAGAAAGGAGGGGACAGAGAGAGAAGTAAAATAGGTAGTGTAACAGTGTTAGTCATACAGTTGTGTCCAAATCCTTGTGATCCCATGGAGTGTAGCCCATCAGGCTATATGTACATGGAATTCTCCAGGCAAGAATACTGGATTGGGTAGCTATTCCCTTCTCCAAGGGATCTTCCACACCCAGGGATTGAACCCAGGTCTACTGCCTTGCAAGCAGATTCTTTACCCTCTGAGCCACCAGGGAAGTCCCTGGGTAAAGGGGATTTAGCAAAACAGGTGAAGGGGATTAAAAGATACAAACTACACAGTATAAAATAAATAAGATGCAAGGATGTAGTGTACAGCACAGAGAATATAGTCAATGTTTCATAATAACTTTGTATTGAGTATTATCTAAACAATATTGATTTACTATGTCGTACACTTGAAATTAATTAATTTATAAGTCAACTAATATCAATTTAAAAACAAACAAACTGTGCTAAAGAATGTAACAATGTCTCAGATACCATTTTCTGCCAGCAAATGACAGAATACATGGTAGGCTTTTTTTATTCCTACCTGTAGTAATTCACATTATCCTGTAATCAGTTTCGTGATGGGAGATTGTTCTCAATTAAAATTTTGTTCATAATTTGTGCTATCAGGACAACTAGCCTAACCTGCCAATCATCCTAAAGTGGCCAACCATCTGTTAATTCTTTTAACCTCAGATAAGTGAGTCTTGCTTTGGATTGATTCTAAGAATATTATTTTGACGCTAGAAGTAAGAATAAACTTATTTTACTTGTCTGAAAAATAGTAAAATTCTATTTCAGAAGATTCTGCTTCTGGGCATAACTGAATAACTACTGGACACTGGAAACAATTATGAAACTGAACAAATAAATGAAATGACAGTTATAGATATTAATAAATAGCATAGAATTGTGGTCCTTGAATAAGGGAGATCCATGAAGTAAGTACCACAGTTATCTTGACTTTCTGTACACAGGCACTGGCTATACTCCAACAGTCACAGACAGACCCCAAGCAAAGCATCATATTCACAATAAGCTGCAAAGGCAGAGACCAGAGTTGAATGTTGAGGCAATGCTGAGACAGATAAAATACATGGAACACAATACCGCAGAGAAAAGTGCTATGCAGACGCCCACAAATCCACAAGAGGTATTCTAATGTCTTTGGCAAATACAACGTTGAACACAAACAGGAAAAATCCCCTTGAGGTCTGACAGAGAACAACTACTGAGGAATTGCCAGCTGAATGGATATTCTTGAGACTGTACAGTGCAGAGAAAAGCAAGAGTTACAAACAGACAAAACTAATTTCAAATGTTTATGTGGCTACTGTATGAATGCTTATCATTCTAGAAGATATTGTTGCTTACCATAAAAAAATGATAGTGAAATGGTAAAAAATACTAATGTAGTGAGAATATAACATGAAGAATAAATTATTTGACAACACCACCAAAAAGGTAAGAGGAAAATAAGTAAAAGTATACCGTTGCACTGTCTTATGTAATATATGTTGTTTTTGTTTAGTTGCTAACTCATCATCACCAAAAGCTCATGGTTCACCATATGATTCACACAGGATGCATATTCCATGGATTTACACAGATGTATAATGACATAAATCCATCATTATAATATTATAGAATATTTTAAGTGCCCTGAAAATCCTATGTTTTGCCTATTATTCTACTCATTATCACTGCTTCTGGAAATCACTGATCTTATTTATCTTTTTATTGTCTCCATAGTTTTTCCCTTTCCAGAGTTTCATATCATTAAGATCATATAATATTTGGCCTTAACAGGTTGGCTTCTTTCCCTTAGTAATATGTATATAAATTTACTCCATGGTTTTTTATGGTTTGATAGCTCAGTTTTAAGTGCTAAAAAATACTTAATTGTATTGATGTAACATAGTTTATTTATTCAGTTATCACGATGGTGTGATCACTCATCTAGAGCCAGACATTCTGGAATGTGAAGTCAAGTGGGCCTTGGAAAGCATCACTATGAACAAAGCTAGTGGAGGTGATGGCATTCCAGTTGAGCTATTTCAAATCCTGACAGATGATGCTGTGAAAGTGCTACACTCAGTGTGCCAGCAAATTTGGAAAACTCAGCAGTGGCCACAGGACTGGAAAAGGTCAGTTTTCATTCCAATCCCAAAGAAAGATAATGCCAAACAATGCTCCAATTACCGCACAGTTACACTCATCTCACACGCTAGTAAAGTAATGCTCAAAATTCTCCAAGCCAGGCTTCAACAATACATGAATCGTGAACTTCCTGATGTTCAAGCTGGTTTTAGAAAAGGCAGAGGAACCAGAGATCAAATTGCCAACATCCACTGGATCATGTAAAAAGCAAGAGAGTTCCAGAAAAAACATCTATTTCTGCTTTATTCATTATGCCAAAGCCTTTGACTGTGTGGATCACAATAAACTTTGGAAAATTCTGAAAGAGATGGGAATACCAGGCCACCTGACCTGCCTCTTGAGAAATCTGTATGCAGGTCAGGAAGCAACAGTTAGAACTGGACATGAAACAACAGACTGGTTCCAAATAGGAAAAGGAGTATGTCCAGGCTGTATATTGTCACCCCGCTTATTGAACTTCTATGCAGAGTACATAGAAGAAATGCTGGACTGGAAGAAACACAAGCTGGAATCAAGATTGCAGGGAGAAATATCAATCACCTCAGATATGCAGATGACACCACTCTTATGGCAGAAAGTGAAGAGGAGCTAAAGGGCTTCTTGATGAAGGTGAAAGAGGAGAATGAAAAAGTTGGCTTAAAGCTCAACATTCAGAAAACGAAGATCATGGCATCCTGGTCCCATCACTTCATGGGAAATAGATGGGGAAACAGTGGAAACAGTGTCAGACTTTATTTTTTGGCACTCCAAAATCACTGCAGATGGTGACTGCAGCCATGAAATTAAAAGACGCTTACTCCTTGGAAGGAAAGCTATGATCATCCTAGATAGTATATTCGAAAGCAGAGACATTACTTTGCTAAGGTCCGTCTAGTCAAGGCTATGGTTTTTCCAGTGGTCATGTATGGATGTGAGAGTTGAACTGTGAAGAAGGCTGAGCGCCGCAGAATTGATGCTTTTGAACTGTGGTGTTGGAGAAGACTCTTGAGAGTCCCTTGGACTGCAAGGAGATCCAACCAGTCCATTCTGAAGGAGATCAACCCTGGGATTTCTTTGGAAGGAATGATGCTAAAGCTGAAACTTCAGTACTTTGGCCTCATGCGAACAGTTGACTCATTGGAAATGACTCTGATGCTGGGAGGGATTGAGGGCAGGAGGAAAAGGGGACGACCGAGGATGAGATGGCTGGATGGCATCACGCACTCGATGGACATGAGTCTGAGTGAACTCCGAGAGATGGTGATGGACAGGGAGGCCTGGCGTGCTGCGATTCACAGGGTCACAAAGAGTTGGACACGACTGAGCGATTGAACTGACTGACTGACTGAAGATTAGGAATAATTGAAAAATATTCTTTCTCATCATTATTATTTAACACTGTACTGCAGCTTCTTGACAGTGCAGAAAAATAGAAATATTATAGAATGGAAAGAGACAGGTGATGCTTTTTAAATAGAGAAACCTCATGATGTCCAAAACATCCCAATGAATATACAAAGAAAAAAATAATAGAACTAGTAAGTGAATTAATTTAGCAAGTTTCTATAATCTAGTGTCAACACAGAAAACAAACTATTTTAATTATGCTAGTAATAAATGTAAAATAAAATATTTAAAGATAAAATTATAATAGAAAAAAATATAGTTTGGTTTATTTTTCTAATAAATGCAAAACTTCTATACTGATATATACTAAATATTGTGAGACATGTGATATACACTGAAAATGTAGACTGATACTAAGTTCATGACTGAATAGATCTGATGATTTTCATTATAGTAAAATATGAGTTCTGCCCATGTTGATCCAGTGATTCAATACAATCTCCAACAAATCCACTGATTTAATACAATCTCCAACAATATCCAACAGGATTTCTTTTGTAGAAATTAATAAGGTAGGTATAAATTTAAATGGAAATTCTAATGGCCTAGAATAGTAAACACAATTTTTAAAATAGAAGAAAAAAAGAAAATTAGTAGGTCTAAATAGTTTTGTGGAGACTTTTGTAAAGTCACTGGAAATGAGACAGTTTAGTACTATCATTAGTTCTGTTAAGTTCAGTTGTCAGTTGTGTCTGACTCTTTGCGACCCCATGGACTGCAGCACACCAGGGCTCCCTGTCCCTCACCAACTCCCAGAGTTTACACAAACTCATGTCCATTGAGTCAGTGATGCAATCCAACCATCTCATCCTCTGTCATCCCCTTCTCCTCCTACCTTCAAACTTTCCTGGATCAGATTCTTTTCAAATGAGTCAGTTCTTCACATCAGATGGCCAAAGTATTTGAGTTTTCACTTCATCATCAGTCCTTCCAATGAAAAGTCAGGACTGATTTCCTTTAGGATGGACTGGTTGGATCTCCTTGCTGTCCAAGGAACTCTCAAGAGTCTTTTCCAACACCAAGGTTCAAAAGCATCAATTCTTCGGTGCTCAGCTTTCTTTGTAGTCCAATTCTCATGTCCATACGTGACTACTGGAGAAACTACAGCTTTGACTAGACAAACCTTTGTTGTCAAAGTAATGTCTCTGCTTTTTAATATACTGTCTAGGTTGCTCATAGCTTTTCTTTCAAGAAGCGAGCATCTTTTAATTTCACGGCTGCAGTCACCATCTAGTTATTTTGGAGCCCAATAAAATAAAATCCACCATTGTTTCCATTGTTTCCCAATCTATTTGCCATGAAGTGATGGGACCAGATGACGTGATCTTAGTTTTCTGAATGTTGAGTTTTATGCCAACTTTTTCACTATCCTCTTTCGTTTTCATCAATACACTGTTTAGTTCTTCTTTGCTTTCTGCCATAAGCATGCTGTCACCTACATATGTGAAATTATTATTTCTCCTGGCAAACTTGATTACAGCTTGTGTTTCATCTAGCCTGGCATTTTGCATGATGTACTCTGCATAGACGTTAAATAAGCAGGGTGACAATATGCAGCCTTGATGTACTCCCTTCCTGATTTGGAACCAGTCTGTTGTTACATATCCAGTTCTAACTGTTGCTTCTTGACCTGTATATAGATTTCTGAGGAGGCAGGTCAGGTGGTCTGGTAGTTTCATCTCTTGAAGAATTTTCCAGTTTTTCGAAAACAGTGATCCACACAGTCAAAGGCTTTGGCATAGTCAATAACACAGAAGTAGATTTTTTTCTGGAACTCTGATTCTTTTTCAGTGATTCAGTGGATGTTGGGGACTTGATCTGTGGCTCCTCTGCCTTTTAAAATCCAGCTTCAACATCTGGGAGTTCACATTTCACATACCTTTGAAGCCTGGATTGGAGAATTTTGAGCATTACTTTGCTAGCATGTGAGATAAGTGCAATTGTGTGGTAGTGTAAGCATTCTTTGGAATTGCCTTTCTTTGGGATTGGAACGAAAACTGACCAGGTTTCAGTTGTATGGCCAATGCTGAGTTTTCCAAATTTGCTGATATATTGAGTGTAGCACTTTCACATCATCATCTTTTAAGATTTGAAATAGCTCTACTGGAATTACATCACCTCCACTAGCATTGTTCATAGTGATACCTCCTAAGGCCCACTTGACTTCGCATTCCAGGGTGTCTGGCTCTAGGTGAGTGATCACACCATCATAGTTATCTGGGTCATGATGATCTTTTTTGTATGGTTCTTCTGGGTATTCTTGTCACCTCTTCCTAATGTCTTTTGCTTCTATTAGGTCCATACCACTTCTTTCCTTTATAGTGTCCATCTTTGCATGAAATATTCCTGTGGTGTCTCTAATTTTATTGAAGAGATCTCTAGTCCTTTCCATTTTATTGTTTCCCTCTATTTCTTTGCAGTGATCACCAAGGAAGGCTTTCTTATCTCTCCTTGCTTTTCTTCGGAACTCTGAATTATCTTTCCTTTTCTTCTTTGCCTTTAGCTTCTCTTCTTTTTCAGTTATTTATAAGGCCTCAGACAACCATTTTGCCTTTTTGCATTTCTTTTTCTTGGGTAAGGGGCTTCCCTGGTGGCTCACAGGTTAAAGCGTCTGCCTCCAATGAGGGAGACCTGGGTTCGATCCCTGGGTTGGGAAGATCACCTGGAGAAGGAAATGGCAATCCACTCCAGTATCTTGCCTGGAGAATCCCATGGACAGAGAAGCCTAGTAGGTTACAGTCTACAGGGTCGCAAAGAGTTGGACACGACTGAGCAACTTCACCTTCCTTCACCTTCACCTTTCTTGGGTATGGTCTTGATAACTGCCTCCTCTACAATGTCACGAACCTCTATTCATAATTCTTCAGGCACTCTATCAGATGTAATCCCTTGAACTATTTATCACTCCACTGTATAATCTAAGGAATTTGATTTAGGTCATACTTAATGGTCTAGTGGTTTTTCCTACTTTCTTCAATTTCAGTCTGAATTTTGCAATGAGGAGTTCATGATCTGAGCCACAGTCAGCTCCCAGTCTTGCTTTTATTGACTGTATAGAGATTCTCCACCTTTGGCTGCAAAGATATAATCAATCTGATGTTCATGATAGATTCTTCTCTTGCATTGTTGGAAGAGGGTGTTTGCTATGACCAGTGCATTCTCTTGCTCATTAGCCTTTGACCTGCTTTGTTTTGTATGCCAAGGGCAAATTTGCCTGTTACTCCAGGTATCTCTTGATTTCCTAATTTTTCATTCCTGTTCACTATAATGAAAATGACATCATTTGGGGGTGTTAGTTCTAGAACATCTTGTAGGTCTTTAGAGAACTGTTCAACTTCTGTTTCTTTAGTATTACTGGTCTGGATTACTTGGATTATTACATGGACTTGGGTTACTGTGATATTCAGAGGTTTTCCTTGGAAAGGAACAGAGATCATTCTATCATTTTTGAGATTGCATCCAAGAACTGTATTTTGGACTCTTATTGATTATGAGTGCTACTCTATTTCTTTGAAGGGATTCTTGTCCACAGTAGTAGATATAATGGTCATTTGAGTTAAATTCACCCATTCCAGTCCAGTTTATTTCGCTGATTCCTAAAATGTCAATGTTTACTCTTGCCATCTCTTGTTTGACCACTACCAACTTAGTTTCCAAGGCAAACCATTCAATATCATGGTAATCCAAGCCTATGCCCTGACAAGTAGTGCTGGAGAAGCTGAAGTTGAATGGTTCTATGAAGACCTACAAGACCTTCTAGAACTAACACTGAAAAAAGATGCCTTTTTCCCTCATAGGGGACTGGAGTGCAAAAGTAGAAAGTCAAGAAACACCTGGAATAACAGGCAAATTTGGCCTTGGAGTACAAAATAAAGCAGGTCAAAGGCTAACAGAGTTTTGCCAAAAGAATGCACTGGACGTAGCAAACACCCTCTTGTAATAACACAAGAAAAGACTCTACACATGGACATAACCAAATGGTCAACACCAAAATCAGATTGATTACATTTCTTGCACCAAAGATGGAGAAGCTCTATACAGTCAGTAAAAACAAGACTGGGGGCTGACTGTGGCACAGACCATGAACTCCTTATTGCCAAGTTCAGACTCAGTTGAAGAAAGTAGGGAAAACCATTAGACCATTCAGGTATGAGCCAAATCAAATCCTTTACCATTATACAGAGGAAGTGAGAGATAGATTTAAGGGAATAGATCTGAAAGACAGAGTGCTTGATGAACTATGGATGGAGGTTTGTGACATTGTACAGGAGGAGAGGGATTAAGACTATCCCCAAGAAAAAGAAATGCAAGAAGCAAAATGGCTGTCTGAGGATGCCTTACAAATAGCTGTGAAAGGAAGAGAAGTGAAAGGCATAGCAGAAGAGGAAAGATATAAGCATCTGAATGCAGAGTTCCAAAGAATAGCAAGGAGAGATAAGAAAGCCTTCCTCAGTGATAAGTACAAATAGAGGAAAACAGTAGAATGAGAAAGACTAGAGATCTCTTCAATAAATTTAGAGCTACCAAGGGAACATTTCATGCAACAATGGGCACAATAAAGGACAGAAATATTATGGACCTAACAGAAGCAGATGATATTAAGAAGAGGTGGCAAGAATACCCAGAAGAACTGTACAAAAAGGTCTTCATGACCCAGATAATCATGATAGTGTAATCACTCACTAGGTGAGTGTAATCACTCACCTAGAGCCAGACATCCTGAAATGTGAAGTCAAGTTGGCCTTAGGAAGTATCACTACAAAGAAAGCTAGTGGGGGTGACAGAATTCCAGTTGAGCTATTTCACATCTTAAAAGATGATGATGTGAAAGGCTGCATTCATATTTCCAGAAAATTTGGAAAACTCCACAGTGGCCACAGAACTGGAAAATATCAGTTTTCATTCCAATCCCAAAGAAAGACAATGCCAAAGAATGCTCATACTACCACACAGGTGCACTCATCTCACACAGTAATAAAGTAATGCTCAAAATTCTCCTAGCCAGGGGTTAGCAGTACATGAACTGTGAATTTCCAGATGTTCAAGCTGATTACATAAGGCAGAGGAACCAGAGATCAAATTGCCAACATCTACTGCTGGATCATGGAAAAAGCAAGAGAGTTCCACAAAAACATCTATTTCTGCTTTATTGACTATGCCAAAACCTTTGTGTGGATCACTACAAACTGTGGAAAATTCTTCAAGAGGTAGGAATACCAGACCATCTGGCCTTTCTTTGAGAAATATGTATGCAAGTCAGGAAGCAACAGTTAGAACTGGACATGGAACAACAGACTGGTTCCAAATACAAAAAGGAGTACGTCAAGGCTGTATACTGTCACCCTGCTTATTTAACTTATATATAGAGTACATCATGAGAAACGCTGGGCTGGAAGAAGCACAAGCTAGAATAAAGATTGCCAGGAGAAATATCAATAACCTTAGATATGCAGATGACACCACCCTTATGGCAGGAAGTGAAGAAGAACTAGAAAGCCTCTTGATGACAGTGAAAAAGGAGAGTGAAAAAGTTAGCTTAAAGCTCAATATTCAGAAAACTAAGATCATGGCATTTGGTTGCATCACTTGATGGCAAATATATTGGGAAACAATGGCAGACTTTATTTTGGGGGCTCCAAAATCACTGCAGATGGTGACTGCAGCCATGAAATTAAAAGACACTTGCTCCTTGGAAGGAAAGTTATAACCAACCTAGATAGCATATTCAAAAGCAGAGAAGCTACTTTGCCAACAAAGCTCTATTTAGTCAAGCTTTTGGTTTTCTAGCAGTCATGTATGGGTGTGAGAGTTGGACTATAAATAACTCTGAGCACTGAAGAATTGATGCTTTTGAACTGTGGTGTTGGAAAAGACTCTTGAGAGTCCCTTGGACTGCAACCAATCCATCTTAAAGGAAATCAGTCCTGAATGTTCATTGAAAGGACTGATGTTGAAGCTGAAAGTCAAATACTTTGACCACCTGATGCAAAGACCTGACTCATTTGATAAGACCCTGATGCGTAGAAAGATTGAAGGCAGAAGAAGGGGGCAAGAGAGGATAAAATGGTTGGATGCATCACAGACTCAATGGACATGAGTTTGAGTAAACTCCGGGATTTGGTGATGGACAGGGAAGCCCTCGTGCTGAAGTTCATGGGGTTGCAAAGAGTCAGACCCGACTGAGAGACTGAACTGAACTGAACTGAACTTACCTTGCTTCATGGACATAACATTCAGGTTCTTATGCAATATTGCTCTTTATAGCATCAGACTTTAGTTCCATCAACAGTCACATCCACAATTGGGTGTTGAAGGAAATGGCAACCCAATCCAGTACTCTTGCCTGGAGAATTCCATGGACAGAGGAGCTTGGTGGGCTGCAGTCCACAGGGTCACAAAGAGTCGGACATGACTGAGTGACTTCACTTTCACTTTCACTGTTGCTTTGGCTCGGTCTCTTCATTCTTTCTGGAGTTATTTCTCCACTGATCTCCTGTAGCATATTGGGCACCTACCGACCTGGGGAGTTCATCTTTCAGTGTCTTGTCTTTTTGCCTTTTCACACTGTTCATGGAGTTCTCAAGGCAAAAATATTGCAGTGGTTTGCCTTTCCCTTCTCCAGTGGACCGTGTTTTGTCAGAGCTCTCCACCATGACTGGTCCATCTTGGGTGGCACTACATGGCAGGGCTCATAGTTTCATTTAGTTAGACAAGGCTGTGGTCCATGAGATCAGTTTGGGTTACTTTTCTGTGATTGTGTTTTTCATTCTGTCTGCCCTGTGATGTATAAGGATAAGGATTATGGAAGCTTCCTGATGGGAGAGATTGACTGAGGGGAAGTCTTGTTCTGATGGGCAGTAAATCTTTAATGCAATTTTCTGTTGATGGATGGGGCTATGTTCCCTCCCTGCTGTTCGACCTGAGGCCAAACTATGGTGGAGGTAATAAAGATAATAGTGACCTCCTTCAAAAGGTCAGACTTATTAAAGGAATCATATAAAACTACACCCACCTTTATATGGTCATTTGATTTTTTTAACAAATTTTTAAGCAAACCAATGTGGAAAGCAAATCATTTCAACAAACAGCAATAAGACTGCTGACAAATTATAAACTAAAAGTATTACTGCATGAGCCTAAATATAGAAGCTAAAACTATAAACTTTTTAGGTGAAAACATAAGAGAATATTTTCATGAATATTTCATGAGATAAATTTAGATAGGGCACAGAAAGAAGAAACCATAAAAAACTTATAAATTACACCTACTTAAAAATTAAAATATCTTCTCATAAACAGGCAATATTAGGGAAATGAGTAGGCAAATTATAGACTGGGATACAATAGTCAGTCACTGTGTGTGTGTTTGCACACATCTGTGTGTGTATGTGTATTATATATCAAAATACTTGCATCCAGACTATATAAACATTTCTACATCAGTAAAGAGAAAATCAAACATTTTAAAGATAGTTTCATTATTGAAATATCCATCAAACAGAAACAAATGTGAATATTCAATAAGTGCATAAAAGAAGTTCATTATCACTACTCACACATTAGAATGATTAAAATATAAAAGAAACTAGCTGTGAAGATCTGCAGTATTCGAGTATCTCACATATTTATGGTGTAAATATAAAATAATACAATATTTTGGGAAAGTCCCATATAATTATTCTATTCTGGAAATTCTATTCCTAAATATTTATCCAAAAGGAATGAATATATATGCATAAAACTTTTGTATGTTTTTCCATAGCAGGTTTATTCACAATAGTCAAAGCTGTAAACAGCCGAAATTTCTATATAAACGAACAAAATTACAATAAAGTTGTCATATTCATTCTATTTAAGAATACACTCTGTGACAATAACACTGATTTGAAATCACACTAGAAGATATAAAGTACAGCTGAATAGAATCAATCTTTCAGTATATTGTATAAAATATTTATATTGAAGAAAAGTACATGAAAACATGTGTATTTGTGAAGCAAAGAGTGAACAAAAGAAAAATGGCCCATAAATTTTGCATGTTGGAGGGAAGGAAGACAGAAACAGCAGTGCCTTCCATCTTTAAAAGAGCTTGAAGAAAATTATATATCTGCCAGATGTCATTTCATGATGATGTCACACCACTTTCCAAAGGTCTTCATTTTACTACAATGAGTAAAAGCCTAGAAACACATTTTTTGGATAACTTTGGGAAATGTATTTGATATTTCAAAGACTGAAGAAAAGAAGAAGCCATTAGACACATACAAAATTAGAGAGATGGCCAGTGTGGAATTTTACTAGCAGATTCCAGCTGTCCTTAAAATACCATACTTAAACTTTGCAGGGTGTCGAGATTATTAACATCTTCTTTGCAATTCTTTCTCTTCTGAATTGCCTCCTCCCCAAACAGCAATGGTTATAATGCCTTCATTCCTCCAGAACTTCCAAAAGTTGTATGACTCTGACTCTTTGTATTAAATCCCTTCTTACTTGAAACAGTGCAATTTCTGCTTTCTTAGGCAAAGCTTGACTGATTCAAACTAAGACAAGTATTATGGGCTTCAGAGTTCTTTTTGATTCATTTTTTAATTTGTTTTTATGTACCTATTATATGCCAAGAAACATGCTGTTGTTGTTTTTCAGCCACCCAATCATGTTTGATTGTCTGTGACCCCATGGACTGTAGCACACCAGGCCTCCCTGTCCCTCACCCATCTCCCAAAGTTTGCCCAAGTTCGTGTTCATTGTATCAGTGATATTGTCCAGTCATCTCATATTCTGATGCCCTCTTCTGCCCTCAATCTTTCCCAGCATCAGGGACTTTTCCAATGAGTTGTCTGTTCACATCAGATGACCAAAATACTGGAGTTTCAGCTTCAGCATCAGTTCTTCCAGGGAATATTCAAGGTTGATCTCCCTTAAGCTTGACTGGTTTGATCTCTTTGCTGTCCAAGGGACTTTCAGGAGTCTTCTCCAGCACCAGTTCAGAGGCATCAATTCTTTGGTGTTCTGCTGTCTTCATGGTCCAGTTCTCACAACCATATCTGACCACTGGGAAGACCGTAGCCTTGACCATACAGACTTTTATTGGCAGAGTAATGTCTCTGTTTTTCAACTCATTGTCTTGGTTTTGAGATGGTAACAGGCAAGAAGGCCAGGGGTCTCCAAATCGAGGAAATAGCCTGCAAATGTCAGACATTTTTATCTCTCTTAAGTGGCAGGAGGAAACAAACTATAGATATTTTTTCCTTCTCTATACAAACTTAAAAGGAAATTTCTCTTAAAATTCTGTGTTGCCATAATGACACCTGGTTTCACTTGAAGTTAACCATTGTCTTTTTCTTATGGAAATGTTTATCTTAAGCTATGCTAATGTACTATGCATTTACCCCAAACTCTGTCTTCAAGTCGGTTCCACCTTTTGGCTCAGAACCTTCTTGATAAACCAGTATGTTATACTCCAATATTGTTCCTCTAATCTATGTAAATGAAACTATTTGTATGGTAATCTGCCCTTCTTCAAGATTCAAGTTAATCATTTTATGGCCCAAGGTGAATCATTTGGTGCCAAGATTATCCCAAAGTGCATCTTATGGGTGAGGGGCCTGGTGCCATTCTAAATTTTGAGACATTCCTTTCTTTCATTAACAGACTGCTGGTGACTATATAACATCCAGCTGAAGACTAGCAGGGGGGACTCTTTCTGCCCCCTTCTGATGCCTATGTCAGAAGCTTTCTCTGTCTCCTTTATACTTTAATAAAACTTTATTACACAAAAGCTCTGAGTGATCAAGCCTCGTCTCTGGCCCCAGATTGAATTCTTCTCCTCCGGGGGCCAAGATTCCCAACGTTGTGATTCAACAACAACCTTTCAGTTTGCCATCCTCCTTCATGTATCACTGCCTTGTGGCAAAGGGGCTTGTGTAACTCAGTGAAGCTATGAGCCATGCCATACAGGGCCACCCAAGAAGGACAGGTCACGGCAAAGAGTTCTGACCAAACATGATCCACTGGAGGAGGGAACGGCACACCACCCCGGTATACCTGTCATGAGAACCTCATGAACTGTATAAAAGGCCAAAGAAATATATTAGATGTCATTGTACATTCAGATCAGTAGATCTGTGCCCTCATGATATTTACATTTAGTGTGAAAATCAGGCAAGTTAAAACTGATTTTAAGAGTATCTCAGGTGATTCAAATCCAAAACAGTTTTGAGAACCAGAAATAAAATCTTTCCACCAAATCTGCTTTTCATTCCCTATTTCTCTTTTCTTTTCATCCAGGCACTCAAGCCATAAAACTAGGAAGCATTCTGGACTTCTTCCCTTCTTTCCTCACTATTCTAATCCAGTCAAACATGAGGATGTGTTTGCCAAATAGCACTTGATTATGTTCCTTACTCACCACGCCATTGAAGCTGAATTATGTTGATGAAAAATGAAGAGATTTAAAACCAGATAAACCCTAATTTTAAATACTGGTTATGCCATTTGCTGGCTGTGAAAAGTGGAATATATTATACCATTTCTCTAGGGCACTAAAAATAGTAGTGAATAACAGAAATTTTTTGGAGGGTTAAAGATAGTATTTCCAAAGCATCTAGTGTACTGCCTGGCTCATTAGTAGGTATCTTCATCCTCTACCCACATTCCATGCATTTGTTTCACTTAATGATTGTGAATCACATGGACCACATCTTTAGGAGTTATATCCTAACAGATCTCTTTGTCTACTGTTTTGCATCACTTAAGTATCTTTTCACTAATGATTCCAGGATTTCTAAATATAAATTTAATTATACTCCTCTCCTGCTTAATGGATTTCAAAGTTTTTCTAAAGTTTACAGAATGGAATTCAACCTCTTTACAAGATTTTTATTATCTGATCCAGAGATACTCTTCCAGCTTCTCTGCTCTCCCTTGTATATACCTGCCATCTTAGCCAAAACAAAATCTTAGTTTTATGAATGAGTGAATTAAATTGATGTAACAGGAGTCTTGGGACTTCTCTGGTGTCTCAGTGGTAAAGAATCTGCCTGCCAGTGCAGAAGACATGAGGTTCAGTCCTTGGGTTAGGAAGATCCCCTGGAGAGGAAAATGGCAACCCACTCCAGTATTCTTACCTGGGAAATCCCAAGAACAGAAGAGATTAATAGGGTACAGGCCATGGGGTCACAGAGAGTTGAACACATCTTAGTGACTAAATAACAACAACAGGAGTCTCAGCAAACAGGGTATTAAATTCTAGCTTTTTTACTTGTATTAATTTGGGGAAGTATTCTCTGTGTTTTACTTTTCTCATCCATACGAAGAAGAAAATAGCATCCATTTCAGTTGTCTTGAGGTTTGTGAGTGAAGTGAAGTCTCTCAGTCGTGTCCGACTCTTTGCAACCTCATGGACTGTAGCCTACCAGGCTCCTCTGCCTGTGGGATTTTCCAGGCAAGAATACTGGAGTGGGTTGCCATGAGGTTTAAGATGAGTGAAATGGAAGTTCTGTTTAGGCTGTAAGATTCCATGGAAATACATGATTAACACTATTTGGTGTTGTCATTATATTGTGGTCATTGTTGTTTTTGTTTATCTATGGGTGAAAATGTCTTGTAGAAGTGAACACTACATACTTTTCAGTTCAGTTCAGTCACTCAGTCGTGTCCAACTCTTTGTGACCCCATGAATCGCAGCACACCAAGCCTCCTAAGTAAAAAGCAGACCCATTTACTCAATGGCTAGACAATATGAAGAATAGGAAAAATTTAGAAAAAACATATGGATATTAGTAAACGTTAAATTCAGAAGAAAATTAATTCCCTTATGCTTATTACACAACAACAGACAAATGTGTGTTAAAGAATTCAGTAAATATTTAGTTTAAACATTAAAGATAGGTAACCTCCCTTTAGCTGAAATCTCCTTGGGAGGTTTGTTACTTTCATGAATCTCACATAAATATCTAAATCCTGATTTGGAAGCTGTGATTTGCCATTGTAAAAGAAGCTCAAACTTTAGTTTGATGAATGTTCAAAAGATCAGGCTTAATAAAAGTTCATCAGTGATACAGAGAAGTCATTTTGGATACCAATCAAAGGATTTTTAAAGTCTTTTAGAAGAGCAGGAGTTTGAGAGATAGACTTGATAAGCTAACAAATCTTTGAGAGGATTTAGGAAGGGATTTAATGAGTCAGTCACATCACTGTAGTGCTCTACCTGTAGTTGCCAGGGTAAAAAGAAACATGGAATTCCCATAATGAACTTATTTTTTCAAACTAGCATCAGGAATAACACAATTATTAGCCAACTTACTGCTTCCCAGTGTGTCCAAATAGTTCCCAGATGCTACTCTTAGAAAAAGGTAAAGTTCTATTCTGTTTTCCCTCTAGATAAGCATACATGCATTTCAAATAAATAACCTGCTCCTTTCCTATTTAATGACTCTGTTTCCCTCTAAATTCTACAAGGTACTTTATTTGTGCTTTATGTTATTACTGGCAATTGTTTGTGACTTGTCTGACTCACACAAATATTCTAGTCTCTTCAGAAAGGGAAATCTATTGCTACCGAGAGTGTGCATGTGTGTGTTGGGGGCGGGGGAGGGGAAAGCAGGTCAAAACAGCATGACACTCTAGCATAGACCTCTTACTTATTCACTTATTCAGTCAATATTTAATAAAAGAAACAACCTTGTGCCAAGCCTGTAGTAGAGCCTATGAAAACAAACAAAAATACTAAACTGTAAACATAAAGCATGATTTTGGTATCATGAGCTTCAGTATAGCAAAGGAGACCAACATCTAGTAGTAAAGTGGTTGTAAAAATCTGTGATTAAAAAAAGAAAATACTCTCTTAAAATTTTTGTTTTCAATGTTGAAACTAGCAATGCACTTTCCACTTGAGAAGCATCTCTGAAAAGAGGGTATTGGATCTAGGAGAAAAAAAAGTTGAAATTTTTTGCCAAAGAATGACTTCAGGCTTTAAGGAAAAGATGTGGTAGTAACTGGTACTTCTTTCTAAAGTGTTTGTTTCAAACTCATCCTTAAAAACTCGCACCAAGTAACTGGTAGAGAATATCTGATCAGAAACAATAAATACATATTAGGATTGATTATGTCTGTGTTGCATCTCTTCAGAGCCTAAGCAGGCATAAATCAATATGGGCAAGAAAAAAGCAACAAAAAGCTCAACAATTGATGCTAAATTAACAAAATAGCTATCATTTTTGAACCACATATTATGATCCTACTAGCTATATCTAGTTGTGGGACATTGGAAAATGAGTATATACTAAAGAAAAAAATAGCTATATTTACTAAAAAACTATATGATAATTACTAAATAGATGGTGAAGAAACCCAAGGAAAAAATCCAATATTCATTCATAATAAAAATATTCAGCAAACTAGAAATTAAAGGGAAATTCCTCAATGTGATAACAGTATTAGATTGACAGTTTAGGATATCAATTCCTTTTTGACAATCTGCTAATGTCCATGTAGAATTTTCTCTTGTGTTGTTGGAAGAGGTGTTTGCTATAACCAGTACGTTCTCTTGGCAAAACTCTATTAGCCTTTGCCCTGCTTCATTCTGTACTCCAAGCCCAAATTTGCCTGTTACTCCAGGGGTTTCTTTTTACTTTTTACAAAATTACTTTTGCATTCCAGCCCCCTATAATGAAAAGAACATCTTTTTGGGTGTTAGTTCTAGAAGGTCTTATAGGTCTTCACAGAACATTCAATTTCTGCTTCTTCAGCATTATTGGTCAGGGCATAGATTTGGATTACTATATTGAATGGTTTTCCTTGGAAGGGAACAGAGATCATTCTGTCATTTTTGAGACTGCATCCAAATACTGCATTTCAGACTCTTTTGTTGACTATCAGGACTTCTCCATTTCTTTTCTTTCTTTTTTTTTTGGACCCCATTTCTTCTAAAGGATTCTTGCCCACAGTAGTAGATATAATGGTCATCTGAGTTAAATTCATGCATTCCAGTCCATTTTAGTTCTCTGATTCCTAAAATGTCGATGTTCACTCTTGCCATCTCCTGTTTGACCACTTCCAATTTGCCTTGATTCATGGACATCACATTCCAGGTTCCTATGCAATATTGCTCTTTACAGCATCAGACTTTATTTCCATCAGCAGTTACATCCACAACTGGGTGTAATTTTTGCTTTGGCCCTGTCTCCTTGTTCTTTTTCTGGAGATATTTCTCCACTGATCTCCAGTAGTATAAGCACATTGGGCACCTACAGACCTGGGAAGTTCATCTTTCAATGTCCTATCTTTTTGCCTTTTCATACTATTCATGGAGTTCCCACAGCAAGAATACTGAAGTTGTTTACCATTCCCTTCTCCAGTGGACCACGTTTTGTCAGAACTGTCCACCATGACCGGACCTTCTTGGGTGGCACTACACAGCATGGATCATAGTTTCCATGAGTGAGACAAGGCTTTGGTCTATGTGATCAGATTGGTTAGTTTTCTGTGACTGTGGTTTCATTCTGTCTTCCTTATGATGGATAAGGATAAAAGGCTTATGGAAGCTTCCTAATGGGAAAGACTGACTGAGGGGAAACTAGGTTTTGTTATGATGGGTGGGGCCAGGTTCAGTAAATATTTAATCCAATTTTCTGTTGATGGCTGGGGCTGTGTTCCCTCCCTGTTATTTGATCTCAGGCCGAGCTGTGGTGGAGGTAATGAAGATAGTGGTGTCCTCCTTCAAAATGTCCCATGCAGGCACTGCTACCCTGACCCCAACCCTGCATCAGGCCACCACTGACCCATGCCTCCACCAGAGACTCCTGGACACTCACGGGCAAGTCTGGGTCAGTCTCTTGTGGGGTCACTGCTCCTTTCTCTTGGGTCCTAGTGCACACAAGGTTTTGTTTAGTTGACTGTGGCTCAGATCATGAACTCCTTGTTGCAAAATTCAGACTGAAATTGAAAAAGTAGGGAAACCACTAGACCATTCAGGTATGACCCAAATCAAATCCCTTAGGATTATTCAGTGGAAGTGAGAAAAAGATTCTATGGACTGGATCTGATAGAGGGTCTGAGGAACTATGTATGGAGGTTCATGACATTGTACAGGAGGCAGTGATCAAGACCATTCCCATGGAAAAGAAATGATAAAAGGTAAAATGGTTGTCTGAGGAAACCTTACAAATAGCAGTGAATAGAAGAGAAGTGAAAGGTATAGGAGAAAAGAAGATATATCTATCAGAATGTAGAGTTCCAAAGAATAGCATAGAGAGATAAGAAAGTCTTCCTCAGAGATCAATGCAAAGAAATAGAGGAAAACAATAGAATGGGAAAGACTAGAGATCTCTTCAAGAAAACTAGAGATACCAAGGGAATATTTCATGCTAAGATGGTCTCGATAAAGGACAGAAATGGTAGGGACCTAACAGAAGCAGAAGATATTAAGAAGTGGCAAGATTACACAGAACTGTACAAAAAGATTGTCATGACCCAGATAACCACAATGGTGTGATCACTCACCTAGAGCCAGACATCCTGGAATGTGAAGTCAAGTGGGCCTTAGAAAGCATCACTGCAAACAAAGCTAGTGGAGGTGATGGAATTCCAGTTGAACTCTTTCAAATCCTGAAACATGATGCTGTGAAAGTGCTGCACTCAATATGCCAGCAAATTTGGAAAACTCAGCAGTGACCACAGGACTGGAAAAGGTCAGTTTTCATTCCAACCCCAAAGAAAGGCAATGCCAAAGAATATTCAAACTACCACATAATTGCACTTATCTAACATGCTAGTAAAGTAATGCTCAAAATTCTCCAAGACAGGCTTTAACAATACATGTACTGTGAACTTCCAGATGTTCAAGCTGGTTACAAAAGTCAGAGGAACCAGAGATCAAATTGCCAACATCCACTGGATCATAGAAAAAGAAAGAGAATTCCAGAAAAACATCTATTTCTGCTTTATTGACTATGCCAAAGCCTTTGACTGTGTGGATCACCACAGGGGGCGTCAAAAAGCAACAGTAAGAACTCGTCATGGAACAACAGACTGGTTCCAAATTGGGATTGGAGTGCATCAAGGTTGTATATTGTCACCCTGCTTATTTAACTTATATGCAGAGTATATCATAAGAAATGCTGAACGGGATGAAGCCCAAGCTGGAATCAAGATTGCCGGGAGAAATATCAATCACCTCAGATATGCAGATGACACCACCCTTATGGTAGAAAGCAAAGAAGAACTAAACAGCCTCTTGATGAAGGTGAAAGAGGAGAGTGAAAAAGTTGGCTTAAAGTTCATCATTCAGGAAACTAAGATCATGGCATTCAGTCCCATCACTTCATGGCAAATAGATGGGGAAACAATGGAAACAGTGACAGAATTTATTTTGGGAGGCTCCAAATCACTGCAGACGGTGCCTGCAGCCATGAAATTAAAAATGCTTGCTCCTTGGAAGAAAAGCTATGACCAATCTAGACAGCATATTAAAAAGCAGAGACATTACTTTGCCAACAAAGGTCCATCTAGTCAAATCTATGTTTTTTCCAGTAGTCATTTATGGATGTGAGAATTGGACTGTAAAGAAAGCTGAGTGCTAAAGAATTGTTGCTTTTGAACTGTGGTGTTAGAGAAGACTCTAGAGAGTCCTTTGGACTGTGAGGAGATCCAACCAGTCCACCCTAAAGGAAATCATTCTTGAATATTCGTTGTAAGGACTGATGGTGAAGCAGAAACTCAAATACTTTGGCTATCTGATGCAAAGAACTGATTCATCTGAAAAGACAATGATGCTGGGAAAGATTGAAGGTGGATGTAGAAAGGACAATGGAGGATGAGACTGTTGGATGGTATCACCGACTCAATGGACATGAGTTTGAGCAAGCTCCGGGAGTTGGTGATGGACAGGGAGGCCTGGCCTTCTGCAGTTCATGTGGTTGCAAAGATTTGGAGATGACCAAGTGACTGAACTGAACTGAACTAATTCCTTTTGAGTGATTTTTGGCAGTTTATGATATCAAAGAAGTTATTCAGTTAATCTACATTGTAAAAATGTATTGACATAAAGTTGTTCAACATATTTTCTTATTATCATCATAAGGCTTAGAGGGTCTGTGGTAATGCCCCCTCTTTCATTTTTTTAAAATATTTTTATTATTATTATTTTTAATACTTTATTCTGCATTACAATACTGTATTTGTTTTGCCATACATTGACATGAATCAGCCACAGGTGTCCACGATCTCCCAATGCCAAAGCCCCTCCCACCTCCCACCCCATGTCATCTCCCTGAATCATCCCGTGCACCAGCCCCATGCGTCCTGCATCCTGTATTGAACATAGACTGACACTTCGTTCTTACAAGATAGTATACATGTTTCAATGCCATTCTCCCAAATCATCCCCCACTTTGGATCTCTTCTCTCTCAAACAAATACATTCTTTCTTTCTCATTTTATTTCTTGGTCATCCTGACTAAATGTTCATTAAAGGAATTTGACATTAAACCACAAGCTATGTATACTAGCAGTGTTCTTTGCACTTCTAGGGTACAAAAACTAGCATGAAAATGAACTCAAAATACTGGCAGAGAAATGGACTAATTAGCAGGAGAAAATGGGGTCATCATTGTTTTCTTTACTCTTTTTCTTTTCACTTTTTATTTTGAAGTAATATTGCAAAAATAATGTAGAGAATCCTTTGTAACATTTGCTCATCTACCTTAACATTTGACAGATTTATGGTACTGCTAGTACTATCATCTGTTTTTTACTCACAAAACAGTTTTGATACTAAATAGATGGTATTTCCACACTAAGCAATTCTCTAATTTTGTGCAGACACCAAGTTGGTGTCCTAAAACTAATTCAATTTTTACATTATCTGGCTGTAGTAGCATAGACCCAAGTCAGTCCCATAAAAATGTCCCAACTTCCTATGTGCATCACAGTAGTGGGTCTGCAGAGTGCCCATATTTCTGCCTGACTGGGTTACAAATTGGTGGTTCCAATAATCCGCTCTTCAGGTTCAAGAATTTGCTATAATGGTTCATAGAATCCAGGGATATATTTTACCTACCATTACTGGTTTATTATAAAAATATTATGAGGGATACAAATCAGCAGCTAGATGAAGAGGTATGCAGACGAAGTCTAATGCCATCTTACCTCATGGAGTTTGGGATGCACCACCCTCTTCACATGTGGATACGCTAACCAACTCAGAAGCTCTCAAAATCCCATTGTTTATAGAGTTTTTAAAGCAGGCTCCATTGTATAGGAGTGATTGATTACATCTTTGCCCATTACCATCTTTGGTAATTAACTGAATCTCCAGCCCCTCAACCTTCCCTGGAGGTCAAGGGGTGGAGCTGAAAGTTTCAACCCTATAATCACATGATTGGCTCCTCTGGCAACCAGTCCCTATTCTGATGCCATTTAAGGATCCACTAAGAGTCACCTCATTGACATATATCAGGTTTGGGTAAATGGGGAGACAGTTCAATTCAGTTGCTCAGTCGTGTCCTACATTTTGTGACCCAATGGTGCAGCATGCCATTCCTCCCTGTCCATCACCAACTCCCGGAGTTCACTCAGACTCATGTCCATCGAGTTGGTGATACCATCCAGCCATCTCATCCTCTGTCGTCCCCTTCTCCTCCTGCCCTCAATCCCTCCCAGCATCAGAGTCTTTTCAATGAGTCAACTCTTTTCATGAGGTGGCCAAAGTATTGGAGTTTCAGCTTTAGCATCAGTCCTTCCAATGGACACCCAGGACTGATCTCCTTTAGAATGGACTGGGGAGATATATATATATATATATATATATATATATATATATATATAATATATACACAATAATTGATGCTCTTAAAACACCTATCACTGAGGAAATTAGAAAGAATTTTTAGAATTCTGTGCTAGGTACCAGAAACAAAACCAAATATATATTTCTTATTATATCACAACATCACAGGTACATTTATCAAAATTAATAAATCAACATCACTATGGAGGGGGAGAATGGCATGTTAGGGGAGGGATTACAAGGCATAAACTACTGTGTATCAAATAGATAAGCAACAAGGATATATCCTACAGCATGGGGAACTATAGTCATTATCTTGTAATAACTTTAATAGAGTATATCCTGTACAAATACTGAATCATTATGCTGTATATTTTAAATGTAATACTGTAAATCAACTGGACTTCACTTTTAAAAAAAAAAGAAATTCACAATTAAAAAAAATCAACATTGGTACAATACTAATGACTAAACTATGAACTTTATTTGAGTTTCTCTACCTTTAATGCTTGTAGTTTATCCCACTAACTTCCTTTTCTAAGTTTTTCAGAAAGAGTGTCATAGGAACCAGGGAGGTGCTGTTCTCCAAAGCTATGTGAAGTATATGCTGGGCAGCATAAGGCATGTACTTGGGATCTGTGAAAATGTGGCACTCAGATCTCCTGCTTGGGGAAGCAGGGTTGTTGGATGGCCCCAGCTGCTGCCTATTGAATTCATCACTGCACTCATGCTAACTCACACTACTCGTGGGCTGCCTAAAGAATCCCTAAAGTCACTCTCACCAAAACATCCTTTTTTTTTTTTCAACATACAAATATACAATACTGTGTGTGTGCATGCTCAGTTGCTCAATTGTGTCCAGTTCTTTGCGACCCCATGGACTGTAGCCCACCAGGCTTCTCTATCCATGGAATTTTCCAGGCAAGAATACTGGAGTGGATTGCCATTTCCTACTCCACAGGATAGTCCAGACCCAGGAATCAAACCTGAGTCTCTTGCATCTCCTGCATTGACAGATGGACTTTTACCACTGCACCACCTGGGAACCCAGGTAAGATACTGTCAGTTATAGACACCATGAAGTATATAACATCCCCAGGACTTATTTATCTTATAATGGCAAGTTTGGTTCCTTTTTTTTTCTTTCCCTTAGAGTTGATCTCATCAATAAGTATCTTTACTATCTAACCCCATCTTGAGGTCTGTTTATAGGAGGCATAGAAATAGGGCAAATGCATACTCATCTATTCTGGGTGAAGTATATTTATTTTAATGTCATTTAAGTAATGTTGCTTTGTAGTATTGTAAAGGCCTTCTGTATCTTCACTGATTTTCTATTTGCTCTACGGATTACTGAGAGAGGAACACTGAAGTGTCTCAACTAAAACTGTGAATTTGCCTAGTATGCCTTCAGCTCTATCAGTTTTCATTTCCATATTTTGAAGCTAATTGTTAGGTGCATACATATTTAGGATTGTTATGTATTTTTTGGTCAATTAATTCCTTTATCATTGTGTCCCTCTTTACCCCTGATAGTACTATCCTTTGTATTGAAATCTACTTTGTCTGATATTAATATAACCACTTTTTTTAGTGAGTGTCTACATATCTCATTTTATATCCTATTGGTTTTACTTATGTCAACATCTTTAATTTGTAATGAGCATTTTTTTAGATAGCATATAGTGTGGTCATGCATTTTATTCCATCTGATAACATCTATCTTTTAATTCAAATGATTGATCCTATTATATTTATGGTAAACATTTAAAGTGTTAGAGTTAAATCTAGTATCTTATTGGATTTTTTTCTCTTTATTCTATTTGTTCATTTTTATTATTATTTTTACTTCTATAGCCTGCTTTTGAATTTATTTTCTAAGACCGAATTTAGTTCAGTTCAGTTGCTCAGTTGTGTCTGACTCTTTATGATCCCATGGACTGCAACATGCCAGGCTTTCTTGCCCATCGTCAACTCCCGGAGCTCACTTAAACAAACTCATGTTCATTGAGTCAATGATGCCATCGAGTGATCTCATCCTCCGTCATCCCCTTCTCCTCCTGCCTTCTATCTTTCCCAGCATCAGAGCCTTTTCAAATGAGTCAGTTCTTCGCATCAGGTGGTCAAAGTAATGGAGCTTCAGCTTCAGCATCAGTCCTTCCAATGAATATTCAGGACTGATTTCCTTTAGGATGGAATGGTTTGAATTCCTTGCAGTGCAGGGGACTCTTGAGTCTTCTCCAGCACCACAGTTCAAAAGCAGTAATTCTTCAGTGCTCAGCTTTCTTTATGGTCCAACTCTCACATCCATACATGACTACTGGATTAGCAATGTATTTTTCTTTTTCACTTTTAAAGATTGCCCTAAAGTTTACAACACACATCTTTGATTTATCTCAGTCTACCTTCAAACAGTATTCCACTGTTTCATGTATAATGTAAGAACCTGAAAAGAAAACCATTCATTTTTTTCTCTCATCCAATTTCTGTTATCACTGACATACAGTTTAATTTTAAATATGTTATAATCCAATAATATAATATTACAATTTTTGCTTGTAATGGTCAATTAATTTTAAATTAAAAATCAGAAAATTATATATTTTGCATTTATCTTAACATTAACCTTTTTTTAAAGCTTTTCATTTCTATGTGTGGAAACAAATTTAAATCTGTTATCTTCTCTTGCCTGAGAAATTTCCTTTAACATTTTATATCATAGGTCTTAGTGATGAAGTCTCAGTTTCTTTTTTTTTTTTGAATGAAAACTCCTCATGCATTTTTGAAAGATGATTTCACTTGGCATTAAATTAAGAGCTAAAATTTTTACTTTTAAAATGTCACTCTTCTGTCCTCTCTTGCATAATTTCTGGTGAAACATTATTAATAGTCTCCTATTATCCATATTTTTCTTTCAAAGTCTATATCTTTTGGTCTGTCTCTTTGTTTTCTTTTCTGCTTCAATTACCAGAAGTTAAATATGCTCTATCAGATGTGTTGTGTTCCTCTAAGCATCTTGACAGAGAAGGCAATGGCACCCCACTCCAGTACTCTTGCCTGGAAAATCCCATGGACGGAGGAGCCTGGTAGGCTATAGTCCTGGGGTCGCTAAGAGTCAGACATGACTGACTTCACTTTCACTTTTCACTTTCATGCATTGGAGAAGGAAATGGCAACCCACTCCAGTGTTCTTGCCTGGAGAATCCCAGGGACAGGGGAGCCTGGTGGGCTGCTGTCTATAGGGTCACACAGGGTAGGACACGACTGAAGCAACTTAGTCGCAGCAGCAGCAGCAGCAAGCATCTTAAATCTGAAGTTTGTCACTTTATTATTTGGGGAAAATTCTTGGCCATCTTCTCTTCAAATATTTCTTCTGCTATGTTCTCTCTAGTTCTTTAAAACCTCAATTATATGTGTATTAAGCTATTTGATGTTGTCCTGCAGCTGTTAGAAATCTTTCTTCCCTTACTGCTTTTTTCTTTGTGATTCAGTTTCAGCATATTCTTTTCATATATATTCAGATTCATTGGTTTTTACTTCAGCTGTGTTGAATCTATTGATGAGCTGGCAAATAAACTTTTTATTTTTATACTAGGTTTTTTATTTTTAGCATTTCCATTTGATTCTTTTATAGATTTATATCTCTGCTGAAATTCCCCTTTCCTGATGCATGTCATCAAATCTTTAAGTTGATGTTTTAAGATATCAAACATAGTTGTTGCTGGTGTGTTTTTTTTTTTTTTCCTTGACAATGGAACCCAGACACAATAAGGAAAACTCTCAATCTGCATTATAAAAAACAGCCATATATCAACTATTACAGAAAAAAAAATAAGATGGAAACATTTAAAAAGCTGTTTATTTTCTGAAAGAGACTTCCTCTACTGCCGGAGATCTTGAATAGCCTCCTGGTCAGTCATCTGGAAACAATTCTTCACAGTATTGATGAACTTGGCTTCCACTTTTAGAAGGGAACCATCTTTTTCAATTTTACTTGCATTTTTGCTTTTAACATATTCTACAGAACTAGGTCCTTTCGATGTTTTAACTTTTTCCCTGTTTTTATGAAGGATTCCTGACATTTTGATCTTGGAGTTAACGGTTTTGAGTCTTTTCCATTCTGGTTTGATTTTTGTGCCTTCTTAGCTGGAGTCTCTCATACAGATTTCTTTACTGGAATTTTTACTTCGGTTTCCTCATCATCAAAATTATTGTCTTCATTATCATCTTTATCTTCATCAGCAGCAAATCATCTTGCAATTGGTTATGCAGTGGTCTGACTAGAGTCATCTTGATTGCTTTTAGTTTGTTTTCAGATTTTTCCCACTTTTTTGAGTTCTATTCACAGAACTATGACAGTTTACGCCATGTCTACAGTCTGGTCATCATACAGTTACCATCTTCCACCTGGTGGGGCTTTCAATATCTATAATATCGCTCACAGGATCTGCCTCAGACTGTAATCTATAGGCCATGAGAAGGAATTAAAGGTCCTCAACATTCAGAAAACGAAGATCATGGCAACCAGTCCCATCACTTCATGGCAAATAGATGGGGAAACACTGGAAACAGTGTCAGACTTTATTTTGGGGGCTCCAAAATCACTGCAGATGGTGACTGCAGCCATGAAATTAAAAGATGCTTACTCTTTGGAAGAAAAATTATGACCAACCTAGATAGCATATTCAAAAGCAGATACATTACTTTGCCAACTAAGGTCCTTCTAGTCAAGGCTATAGTTTTTCATTTGGTCATGTATGGATGTGAGAGTTGGACTGTGAAGAAGGCTGAGCACTGAAGAATTGATGCTTTTAAACTGTGGTGTTGGAGAAGACCCTTGAGAGTCCCTTGGACTGCAAGAGGATCCAACCAGTCCATTCTAAAGGAGATCAACCCTGGGATTTCTTTGGAAGGAATGATGCTAAAGCTGAAACTCTAGTACTCTGACCACCTCATGTGAAGATTTCACTCATTGGAAAAGACTCTGATGCCAGGAGGGATTGGGGGCAGGATGAGAAGGGGACTATAGAGGATGAGATGGCTGGATGGTGTCACTGACTCGATGGATGTAAGTCTGAGTGAACTCCAGGAGTTGGTGATGGACAGGGAGGAAAAGAACAGAATGGGAAAGACTAGAGATCTCTTCAAGAAAATTAGAGATACCAAGGGAACATTTCATGCAAAGATGGGCTCGATAAAGGACAGAAATGGTCTGGACCTAACAGAAGCAGAAGATATTAAGAGGTGGCAAGAATACACAGAAGAACTGTACAGAAAAAATCTTCATGACCCAGATAATCATGATGATGTGATCACTCACCTAGAGCCAGATATCCTGGAATGTGAAGTCAAGTGGGCCTTAGAAAGCATCACTATAAAAAAGTGAGTGAGGGTGATGGAATTCCAATTGAGCTGTTTCAAATCCTGAAAGATGATGCTGTGAAAGTGCTACACTCAATATGCCAGCAAATTTGGAAAACTCAGCAGTGGCCACAGGACTGGAAAAGGTCAGTTTTCATTCCAATACCAAAGAAAGGCAATGCCAAAGAATACTCAAACTACTGCACAATTGCACTCATCTCACACGCTAGTAAAGTAATGCTCAAAATTCTCCAAGCCAGGCTTCAGCAATACGTGAACCATGAACTTCCTGATGTTCAAGCTGGTTTTAGAAAAGGCAGAGGAACCAGAGATCAAATTGCCAACATCTGCTGGATCATGGAAAAAGCAAGAGAGTCCCAGAAAAACATCTATTTCTGCTTTATTGACTATGCCAAATCCTTTGACAGTGTGGATCACAATAAACTGTGGAAAATTCTGAGAGAGATGAGAATACCAGACAACTTAACCTGCCTCTTGAGAAATCTGTATGCAGGTCAGAAGCAATAGTTGGGACTGGACATGGAACATCAGACTGGTTCCAAATAGGAAAAGGAGTACATCAAGGCTGTATATTGTCACCCTGCTTATTTAAATTCTATGCAGAGTACATCATGAGAAATGCTGGGCTGGAAGAAACACGAGCTGAAATCAAGATTGCTGGGAGAAATATCAATAACCTCAGATATGCAGATGACACGACTCTTATGGCAGAAAGTGAAGAGGAACTAAAAAGCCTCTTGATGAAAGTGAAAGAGGAGAGTGAAAAAGTTGGCTTAAAACTCAACATTCAGAAAACGAAGATCATGGCATCTGGTCCCATATTTCATGGGAAATAGATGAGGAAAGAGTGGAAACACTGTCAGACTTTATTTTTTTGGACTCCAAAATCACTGCAGATGGTGACTGCAGCCATGAAATTAAAAGACGCTTGCTCCTTGGAAGAAAAGTAATTACCAACCTAGATAGCATATTCTTTCTTTCTTTTTTTTTTTTTTTTACTTTATTCTACTTTACAATACTGTATTGGTTTTGCCATACATTGACATGAATCAGCCACAGGTGTACATGAGCTCCCAATCCTGAAACCCCTCCGACCTCTCACCCCATATCACCTCTCTGGATCATCCCTGTGCACCAGCCCCAAGCATCTTGTATCCTGTACTGAACATAGACTGGCGCTTCATTTCATACATGATAGTATACATGTTTCAATGCCATTCTCCCAAATCATCCTACCCTCTCCCTCTCCCTCAGAGGCCAAAAGTCCGTTCTATACATCTGTGTCTCTTTTGTTGTCTCACATATAGGGTTATCATTACTATCTTTCTAAATTCCATATATGTGTGTCAGTATACTGTATTGGTGTTTTTCTTTCTGGCTTACTTCACTCTGTATAATCGGTTCCAGTTTCATCCATCTCATCAGAACTGATTCACATTTATTCTTTTAAGGGCTGAGTAATACTCCATTGTGTATATGTACCACAGCTTTCTTATCCATTCATCTGCTGTTGGACATCTAGGTTGTGTCCATGTCCTGGCTATTATAAACAATGCTGCAATGAACATTGGGGTTCATGTGTCTCTTTCAGTTCTGGTTTCCTCGGTGTGTATGCCCAGCAGTGGGATTGCTGGGTCAAAAGGCAGTTCTATTTGCAATTTTTAAAGGCATCTCCACACTGTTCTCCATAGTGGCTGTAGTAGTTTGCATTCCCACCAACAGTGTAAGAGGGTTCCCTTTTCTCCACATCCTCTCCAGCATTTATTGCTTGTAGACTTTTGGATTGCAGCCATCCTGACTGGTGTGAAATGGTACCTCATTGTGATCTTGATTTGCATTTCTCTGATAATGAGTGATGTTGAGCACCTTTTCATGTGTTTGTTAGCCATCCATATGTCTTCTTTGGAGAAATGTCTGTTTAGTTTAGTTCTTTGGCCCATTTTTTGATTGGATCGTTTATCTTTCTGCAGTTGAGTTGCATAAGTTGCTTGCACATTTTTGAGATTAGTTGTTTGTCAGTTGCTTCATTTGCTATTGTTTTCTCCCATTCAGAAGGCTGTCTTTTCACCTTGCTTATAGTTTCCTTTGTTGTGCAGAAGCTTTTAATTTTAATTAGATCCCATTTGTTTATTTTTGCTTTTATTTCCAGTATTCTGGAAGGTGGATCATAGAAGATCCTGCTATACAAATCTTGAGATTATTTGATCTAGTTCTGTGAAAAATACTGCTGGCAGCTTGATAGGGATTGCATTGAATCTGTAGATTGCTTTGGGTAGTATACTCATTTTCACTACATTGACTCTTCCAACTCATGAGCATGGTATATTTCTCCATCTATTAGTGTCCTCTTTCACCAGTGTTTTATAGTTTTCAATATATAGGTCTTTAGTTTATTTAGATAGGTATATTCCTAAGTATTGTATTATTTTCGTTGCAATGGTGAATGGAATTATTTCCTAACTTCTTCTACTTTCTCATTATTAGTGTATAGGAATGCAAGGGATTTCTGAGTGTTGATTTTATATCCTGCAACTTTACAATATTCATTGATTAGCTCTAGTAGTTTTCTGGTGGAGAAAAATTGAAAGCATTTCCTCTAAAGTCAGGAACAAGACAAGGGTACCCACTTTCACCACTACTATTCAATACAGTTCTGGAAGTTTTGGCCACAGCAATCAGAGCAGTAAAAGAAATAAAATGAATCAAATTGGAAAAGAAGTAAAACGCTCACTGTTTGCAGATGACATAATCCTTTACATAGAGAATCCTAAAGAGTACACTAGGTAGCATATTCAAAAGCAGAGACGTTACTTTGCCAACTAAGGTCTGTCTAGTCAAGGCTCTGGTTTTTCCAGTGTTCATGTATGGATGTGAGAGTTGGATTGTGAAGAAGGCAGAGCACCAAAGAATTGATGCTTTGAACTGTGGTGTTGGAGATGACCCTTGAGAGTCCCTTGGACTGCAAGGAGATCCAACCAGTCCATTCTGAAGGAGATCAGCCCTGGGATTTCTTTGGAAGGAATGATGCTGAAGCTGAAACTCCAGTACTTTGGCCACCTCATGCGAACAGTTGACTCACTGGGAAAGCCTGTGATGCTGGAAGGGATTGGGGGTAGGAGGAGAAGGGGACAACAGAGGATGAGATGTCTGGATGGCATCACTGACTTGATGGACATGAACCTGAGTGAACTCCAGGAGGTGGTGATGGACAGGGAGGCCTGGCGTGTTGCGATTCATGGGGTCACAAAGAGTCGGACACGACTGAGCGACTGAACTGAATTGAACTCAGTACTGAGTATGATACCTAATTCTTGTGAGTCAAGTTCAACAATCCATATGACTGATTTTTAATTCAATAACTATCTCTGATTTCAAAGTACATCACATTCCCCTGTGCAATAATGCCTGGTTCTATCTGATACATGATCAGAGTCTAAAGAAGAATCACTGAGCCAAACTTAGAGTTCATGCCATTTTAACCAGCAAATTTTTGAATTACATTTAAGGAGTTTTCATTTGTTTTAAGTTTTGAAATACAACTGCGTATGAGTGATGGCATGAAATGTCATAAAGATTTTGGAAACCAAAAATCTTTATGCAGCATAGAGAAATTCAACAGAGAAGAAATATTTAATATTAACTATTTAATATTTAACAATGGAGAAAAATAATAAACAATTAACTATAATGAATTTCTTTTCCTTTGGGTATAAATGTTTGGCTATTTTCATTTGGGTATAAGTATTTGGCTATTTTGTGATAACTATTGATCTGCAATAGCAGATACTAGCACCCACACAAAATGAATCTATCGAATAGATATTGTGCTAGGTACTCTTTCTTTATAGCTTAACTACAACAAAGATAAATAGACATAAGAAACAATAATTTATTTGGGTTGTTACTCAAGGTTCAACCTAAACTACAACCAGTTCTGCTTTTCACACTCAGTGGTCTAGCTTTCTTTGATTGCTGAAGGTAGCTAACATTATGACTCTGTCTTTAATTGTATAGTTGGTTTAAAAAATGGATGTATATACTTCAGTACTAGCAAATAATTTTAATTTTTGTTATTCTTGAATGGTTTAAAAATGTTCTTCCAACCTAATTTTTTAATTTAATACATAAATTTGGAAGCCCCTCTAGGCTTCTACTGCTGGTCAGAAGGAAAATGGAAGGAATTTTTGGCCTTATGGTATTGGGAAGAGTGAAAATGGGGGGAAGCTGCACAGATTAAGACACAGCATATTCATCTCTTGAGTTTTCTATAAGATGGTGAGGTAGAAAGACATGTGCTCATCTTCTCCTGTGAGAAATCCAAAATTACAACTTACTGCTGAGCAACCATCAACAGGAGAATGTTAGATCCCACCAAAAAAAAGATACCCCACATCCAAGGGCAAAGGAGAAGCTATAGTAAGACGGTACAAGGGGTAAAATCTCATTTAGAATCAAACCCCATAACCGCCAGAGACACTTGAAGGCTCAGACAAACTTTATGCAAACTGGGACCCAGAGACCCCACTAAGACTGAGCCAGAACTGTGTTTTAGTGTCTCCTGTGGAGGAACAGGTCATCAGTGGCATGTGCAGGGGCAAGGACTCTGGGTGCAGTAGATCTGGGAATGACATAAGCCCTCTTGGAGGAGGTCACCATTAACTCCACAATATAGCCTCCAGAACTTACACAGGACTGAGGAAACAGACTCTTGGAGGGCACAAACAAAACCCTGTGCATACCAGAACCCAGGAGAAAAGAGCAGTGATCACACCAAAGACTAAACCAGACTTGCCAGTGAGTGTCCAGAAGTCTCTGGTGGAGGCATGGGTCGATGGTGGACTGTACAGGGTCAGAGGCACAGAGTGCAGCAGTATGTGCGTGGGACCTTTTGAAGGAGGACATCATTATCTCTATTACCTCTATCATAGTTTGACATCAGGTCAAGCAACAGGGAAAGAACATAGCCACAACCATCAACAGAAAATTGTATTAAAAATTTCCTGAGCAAGGGCCGCCCATCAGAACAAGACCCAGATTCCCACACAGTCAGTCTCTCCCATCAGAAAACTTCCACAAGCCTTTTATTCTTATCCATTAGAGGGGAGACAGAATGAAAACCACAATCACAGAAAACTAACCAATCTGATCACATGAGTCACAGCCTTGTCTAACTCAATGAAACTATGAATCATGCCATGCAAGGCCACCAAAGATGGACGTGTCAGGGTGAAGAGTTCTGACAAAACATGGTCTACGGGAGAAGGAATAGTAACCCACTTCAGTATTCTTGCTGTGAGAACCCCATGAACAATATGAAAAGGCAAAAACATAGAACCCTGAAAGGTGAACTCCCGGGTCAGTAGATACCCAATATGCTTACGCTACTGGAGATCAGGGGAGAAATAACTGTAGAATGAAGACACAGAGACAAATCAAAAACAATACCTAGTTGTGGATGTGACTGGTGATGGAAGCAAAGTCGAGTGCTATAAAGAGCAATATTGCATGAAACCTGGAATGTTAGGTCCATGAATCAAGGCAAATTGGAAGTGATCAAATAGGTGGTGGCAAGAGTGAACATTGTTGTTTTAGGAATCAGCGAGCTAAAATGGACTGGAATGGGTGAATTCAACTCAGATGACCATTATATCTTCCACTGTGGGCAAGAGTCCCTTAGAAGAAATGGAGTATCCCACATACTCAACAAAAGAGTCTGAAATTCTGTACTTGGATGCAATCTCAAAAGTGACAGAATGATCTCTGTTTGTTCCAAGGCAAACCATTCAATATCACAATAATCCAAATCTATGCCCTGGCCAATAATGCTGAAGAAGCTGAAGTTGAAATGTTCTAGAAAAACCTACAAGACCTTCTAGGACTAACAAAAATGATGTCATTTTCATTATAGTGGACTGGAATGAGAAAGTAGGAAGTCAAGAGATAAATAGAATAAATGGCAAATTTGGCCTTGGAGTACAAAAATGAAGCAGGGCAAAGGCTAACAGAGTTTGGCCAAAAGAATGCACTGGTCATAGCAAACAATTTCTTCCAGCAGCACAAGAGAAGTCCAATACACATGGACATCAACAGATGGCCAATACCCAAATCAGACTGATTATATTCTTTGCACCCAAAATGGAGACGCTGTATACAGTCAGAAAAAATAAGACTGGGCACTAACTGTGGCTCAGATCATGAACTCCTTGTTGCCAAATTCAGACTGAAATTGAAAAAAGTAGGGAAAACCACTAGACCATTCAGGTATGACCTAAATCAAATCCCTTAGGATTATACAGTGAAAGTGACAAATAGATTCAACAGATTAGATCTGATAGACAGAGGGACTGAAGAATGATGGAGGTTCGTGACATTGTACAAGAGGCAGTAATCAAGATCATCCCCAAGAAAAAGAAATACAATAAGGGAAAATGGTTGTCTGAGGAGGCCTTACAAATAGCTGTGAAAAGAAGAGAAATGAAAAGCAAAGGAGAAAATAAAAGATATACCCATTTGAATGGCAAGTTCCAAAGAATAACAAGGAGAGATAAGAAAGCCTTCCTCAGTGATCAATGCAAAGAAATAGAGGAAAAGAATAGAGTGGGAAAGACTAGAGATCTCTTCAAGAAAATTAGAGATACCAAGGGAACATTTTATGTGAAGATAGGCACAATAAAAGACAGAAATGGTATGACCATACAGAAGCAGAAGATATTAAGAAGAGGTGGCAATACACAGAAGAACTACACAAAAAGATCTTCATGACCCATATCACTCACCTAGAGCCAGACATCCTGGAATGTGAAGTCAAGTGGGCCTTAGGAAGCATCACTACAGACTAAGTTAGGGGAGGTGATGGAATTACAGTTGAGCTTTTTCTAATCCTAAAAGATGATGTTGTTAAAGTGCTACACTCAATATGCCAGCAAATTTGGAAAACTCAGCAGTGGCCACAGGACTGGAAAAAGTCAGTTTTCATTCCAATCTCAAGAAAGGCAATGCCAAAGAATGCTCAAACTATCACACAATTGAACTTATCTCACATGCTAGTAAAGTAATGCTCAAAATTCTCCAAGCCAGGCTTCAACAACACATAAACCATGAATTTCCAGATGTTCAAGCTGGATTTAGAAAAGGCAGAGGAACCAGAGATCAAATTCCCAACTTCCGTTGGATCCTAGAAAAGCAAGAGAGTTCCAGAGAAACATCTATTTCTGCTTTATTGACCATGCCAAAGCCTTTGACTTTCGGATCACCACAAACTGCAGAAAATTCTTCAAGAGATGGGAATACCATACCACCTGGCCTGCCTCTTGATAAATCTGTATGCAGGTCAAGAACCAACAGTTAGAAATGGACATGCAACAACAGACTGGTTCCAAATCAGGAAAGGAGTACATCAAGGCTGTATATTGTCACCCCTGCTTATTTAACCTCTATGTAGAGTACGGCATGGGAAATGCTGGGCTGGAATCAAGATTGCCGGGAGAAATATCAAGAACCTCAGATATGCAGATGACACCACCCTAATGGCAAAAAGTGAAGAAGAGCAAAAGAATCTCTTGATGAAAGTGAAAGAGGAGAGTGAAAAAGTTGGCTTAAAACTCAACATTCAGAAAATGAAGATCATGGCATCTGGTCCCATCACTTCATGGAAAATAAGTGGGGAAACAATGGAAGTAGTGAGAGATTTTATTTTATTTTATTTTTGGTCTCCAAAATCACTGCAGATGGTGACTGCAGCCATGAAATTAAAAGACACTTGCTCCTTGGAAGAAAAGCTATGGTCAACCTAGACAGCATAATAAAAACCAAAGACATTATTTTGCCAACAAAGGTCTGTCTAGTCAAACTTATGGTTTTTCCAGTAGTCATGTATGTATGTGAGAGCTGGACTTGAAGAAAGCTGAGCAACAACGAATTGATGCTTTTGAATTGTGGTGTTGGGGAAGACCCTTGAGAGTCCCTTGGACTGCAAGGAGATTTAACTAGTCTATCCTAAAGGAAATCATTCCTGAATATTCATTGGAAGGACTGATGCTGAAGTTGAAACTCCAATACTTTGTCCACCTGTTGTGAAGAAGTGACTCATTGGAAAGACCCTAATCCCAGGAAAGATTGAAAGTGGGAGGAGAAGGGAATGACAGAGGATAAGATGGTTGGATGGCATCATTGACTCAATGGACATGAGTTTGAGTAAGCTCCGGGAGTTGGTGATGGACATGGAAGACAGGCGTGCTGCAGTCTATGGGGTCAGAAAGAGTCAGACACAACTGAGCAACTGAACTGAATTGTACTAGGTTTACTAAACATTTTGTCTTGTTTTTCATTTCTCAACTAGGCCATTCATTTCTCAACATCAACACATACAATCAAACACACACACACACACAAATTTATTATAGAACTCTTCATACCCCAATCCTTATTTCTCAGCCCCTGACTCCTATACAATTATTATTTTTTTACACTGTTAAAATTCAGGCTGTCCCAATAGCCTCAGAAACAAATCAAAGAATCAGATCCACTGGTATTGAAGTTGTCTAGAAGACTTTGAGAGTGGTGACATGGGAAGTGTTATCTGTGGAAAATACAAAAAGGACAGCCAGAATTGGATTCTAAGTGTTGTCTTCCTTTCCAGAGTAACTGGGCTAAGTATGCATAGTAATGGTCTCTGCTTTCCTGCTTAGTGATTGGGCTTAACATGAGCGCCCACAATGGCTTTTAAACAGCTTGTTTGCAGAAAGACAGTAATCAGCCAATATTTTGACAACACCCCTGGAAAACAACCAGGTTTTCTCTGAGTCAGGAGACCTTTTCAGATGCCTTGAGTAAAGTTCATACTAGGATCAAGTTTATGTCTGATTTGTTTACTTGGTCTCTTATCAGAGAAAAGGAAGGTTGCCATAATATATTTTTTAGCCTTATGAATTTTCTGATTATACTTTTTATTCATCAATCAATTAGGTCATTAGAAAGAAACTATAGAAAATGAAAATAATTCTAATTGTAAGAATAAAAGCTATATAATTATAGTAACAGAAAAATTATGATTATAAAATAATTTTATAGAAGTAATTTCTAGATAAAAATATTTGAAGTCAGAGGACTAATTTTTTTATTATTATTTTCTGATTCCAAGTAAGTTTCTAAACTTCTTTATCTTTGCCTTCTTAATTTATAAAATACAAAGAAAATGTCTGATTTGCCTGCTCCATAGGAATTTCATGAATATCAGGTGAAAGAATGTGTATGAACGTCCTGGTAACTGGAATATATATGAACATTTTGATCCCTGCAACTGTGTACTTACACTATCCCTGAGTCCATCATTCATTTTTCTGGTGTGTTCCTAAGTTTGAGTTTCACCCAATTTAAATATCCCCTGTCTTTGAGTGAAAGTAGAAAATGTTTCACCTCACAAATCAATATGGTAAGTGATAGTGGCTGCCTGAAATAGAATACTTTTTAAGTAAAAAGTATTAGTATTAGCTTAAGAAATACTCTTAGTATTTTTAATAACTAGTGACATCTCCCATGGAGACAAGTAAAGAAATGTTAATGGCCATGCCGCACATTTGCAATAGCTTCCTTAAAACTCAAAACAGTTATTCCAATAAATTGGATATTCCTTGCCAATTTAAGGACTAACATTAACAGAGGAACATAAAATATTTATATTACCTAGCATTAGTCTCTTCTACCTGGCCAAGATAAATATCACCTAATTTTTTCAAGGGTAATTAATATTATAGCCTTTTTGCACTACCTTACATTTGTTATTGAGGCCACTAAATTTTTTTGAAATAGAAAATAAATGTTGAGTGCTAGATAGATCTAGCTGTGAACTCACTGAAATGCAAAGTGAACTCTAGTACTCTGACCAGCAAGGTAAGTATTCTCAGTATTGTTCCATTCAGAGAGGAAGACTTTTCATGACAAAGGATTGTTTCTCAGTAAAGAGATATAAATAGATGTGTGCATTTCCCTCTGAGAACATTTTAGCATGTCACTGAATCATGAAGGATAAATCTTAATTGTTGTGTTTCCCGTACTTACACATTGCTTTTGATGTATGTCAGGAAGATACATTTTGATACATCTTTCCCCAAAGCAATGGTCTCAGGGAAAAGTATAACAATGTATAATTTGAGCAATTAGTTTTTAAAATGACTTACTAAATAAGTCATTAAGGCTTATTTATTGATCCATTTAAGAATGTAGAAAACACTGTTGATTTCAGATCACTGATACTAAATGGTCCAGTTGATACATTTGCCTTCATCCATTTATTTATTCAATCAATGATGTGCCAAGAGGTGTGCTAGATGGTGATAATACAACAGTGAATAGGACAAGCATGATTTCCTAGCTTCACAGGACTAACACTCTTAAAAGAGATACAATCATTAAGCAGGTAGTTACACCCATGGAGTTTGAGGCACAGAACACCATACAGCATGCTAAGATCATAATAAGAAGCCTCAATTCTGTGAAGTTAGGGAAATTCTCAAGTCCTAAAGACTTATAATGGTAAATATATGAGGGTGGAGAAAAGGTAAATATTTTCTAGATAGAAGAACTAGAATGGTCAATTTAGCCAACTGAGCCAGCCAGTCTAGATTAAAAAAATAATAATAACAAAAACAGATGAGTAGGCTTGTTAGAGTCACCCATTGTGAAGTACATTTTTGACGCTGGTATTTTCTTAATTTTCACCTGAGACTAGACAATTTTGAGTGTCTTATCACTAAACTGACTTCAGAAGCAAATTTTTTTTGTCTGGATTTTCCCTGTTATTATTATTTTCTCCTTCCTAAGGCATGAGTCATTAAAACCATCATCTACAGCAAGAATCTGAGAAAAGCTTCCTAGGGAATAATGTCAGTAACCTAGAAATAAATATATGAATCAACAAGGAGAGAATAAGAAAACTCTCAGTACGGTCTGTCCACACCCAATAACTCTTTAACATGGTAATAAAAAGACATCAATTTGGCACAATTCTGAAATAACTTCCCCAGCTTTTGAGCTCCCTCTAGGGTCAACTGACATCTTTGGTGAGACTTGTTTAAAGCCCATCTTCTCCCTCTATTCAACACTGCTTCCTTTTCTTTCCTTCTAGAAGTAGAAGCCCAAGCTTTCCCTGATAAACCTCCTGAAGAGTATTCTCTGCACTACAAACTAAACTGTGTCCCCTGTCCCCCACCAAATCTATATATTGAAGTCCTAACACCTAATGTGATTATACTTGAAGACAGGGCTTTTAGGTTAAATGGGGGCTTTCCTGTTAGCTCAGCTGGTAAAGAATCCATCTGCAAGGCAGGAGACCTCGGTTCAATTCCTGGGTCAGGCAGATCCCCTGGAGAAGAGCTAGGCTTCCCACTCCAGTATTCTTGCCTGGAGAATCCCAATGGACAGAAGAGCGCGATGGGGTGCAGTCCATGGGATGGCAAGGAGTCAGACATGACTGGGCAACTAAGCACAGCAAGCTTAAATGAGGTTATAAGGGTAGAGCTCTAATTCTGAAAGATTATGGCCTAATAAGCAGAGAAAGATCTCTCTAAGTGTGTGCCTGTCTGTGTGTATGTGTGTGTGTACAGACAGATATCTTTATGTGTACACACTGAAGAACAGTTACGTGACTGTACAGTGAGACAGTGGACATTTGCAAGCCAAAAGAGGACCCTTACAAGCATCTGACCATGCTTGAGGCAGGACTTAGATGGACCCCAGGCTTAGCGATCTCTCCCCTCTGGACAGAAACTCCATAAAGGCAGGATGATAGAGGAGGCTGGGCCCTGCCCGGATAAGAGATAAAGACCATACAGTCCTCATTCTTGAAGTCAGAGACCTCCTTAACTACTCATTCATAGAAAGGTTCCTTGGAGGTCAAAAGGAGGTGGTGTCACCTCATAGTGAGTGGTGCCAACTACCCATAAGCCTCTTCACTAGGGACCACCTTGGTTAAAAGATGTGCATGCCCACGTGGGAGGATCCTGAGATATACCGAATAAGGGCCTCAGAACCAGGCAAAGCATGACGGGTCAAAGGAAACCGAGAAGAAATGCCTCAAAACTGATTCAAACTACCATGAGGCCACAACTCTCTCTCTGTGATCTTGCCCATGTGTATCTCCACATGCACTCTTTTTCTTCCAAATAAATTCTTTACTTGTTTCACTATTTTCCATCTTTGTGGAAATTCTTAGAGTCCGAGCTCTGTCACTTACCACTGGTGTAGTAGCTGTAGGCTGAGGCCATCCAAGATCATGCAGAGACCCTGATCTCAGACTTCCAGGTTCCAAAAACTGTGAAAAAAAAAAAATATATTGTTTAAACCAGCCAGTCTACAATATTTGGTTATGGCAGCCTCAAATGACTAATACACTCTTTTCAGCAACTGCTTCCCAAGAAACCCAAGCTGCAATGGTGGCCCTTTGCAATCACCACTGACTACGCAATTAGGACAATTCTTCAGGCTCAAATGGAAATAAAACAAATAAATCACGCATATAGAGATTCCTATATGCTTAAGTGCTTTCTGAGTGGAAACTTAAGCTTTCCATTTAGAAAGTATTTTCTTTGCCTGAATTATTCTAAGATAACTACCTGCTGAGCACAGAGCTATTCATAATATTCATGACTTGGGGAGAGGCTGCCACTGGTCCCCAAGTTTCTGGCAGGTGGAAATGGAGACACTGTCATTTCTAGTACATCATATTCCCAGTGGTGCTGAATCACTTGAAATTCCAAACATCTGCATTGTTCCCCCTAAGACTGCTGCTGCTAAGTCGCTTCAGTTGTGTCCGACTCTGTGCGACCCCATAGATGGCAGCCCACCAGGCTCCCCGGCCCTAGGATTCTCCAGGCAAGAACACTGGAGTGGGTTGCCATTTCCTTCTCCAATGCATGAAAGTGAAATGTGAAAGTGAAGTCGCTCAGTTGTGTCCAACTCTTAGCAACCCCATGGACTGTAGCCTACCAGGCTCCTCCGCCCATGGGATTTTCCAGGCAAGAGTACTGGAGTGGGGTGCCATTGCCTTCTCCCCACTAAGACTGCTTACTATCAAAATGCAAGATTTTGCTGAGCTCTGAGACAGGTGATAAGGAGGGCCCACTGAGCCAAGAAAACAACAAATAACTTTGTAGAAGTCTCTGGAAATTTAGCATTTCCAATCAAAGCTTTGTTTGCTCTGAGCAAAACTAAGTCCTGCACTCCAAATTATTAGAGCTGGGAATGCAGGAAAACCTGAATCCTGCCCTGTAATAAGTGCTTCCTAATAGAAGTTTTCTGAGGCAGATTCATACAAGAATCAATGCCTAGAATAAAAATAAAGTACTACATCATCATGAAAGATGGGTCAGCACCTGGTACCACAGTAAGGGCTCTCTGGTGCTGTTAGATTAAATCGACCCAATTGAGACTGGTATGTGTTAGTTGCTCAGCTGTGTCCAACTCTTTGCGACCCCATGGACTGTAGCCAGCCAGGCTCCTTTGTTCATGTGATTCTCCAGGCAAGACTACTGGAGTGGGTTGCCATTTCTTTCTCCAGAGGATCTTCCTAACCCAGGAATGAACCTGGGTCTCCTGCATCACAGGCGGATTTTTTACCATCAGAGCCACCAAGAAAGCCAATTGAGACTGAACTGGAAGCCAAAGCATTGTGTCCATTTCCACCTTAAGCCCCAGACTCAGATTTCCTCTAGCTACAAGCAAGGAAGAAATGAGCGATATGTGGAGCCTGAGCCCACTTACTCCCACATTTCTGCTCATGTTACTGCCTCTGTTTGGAAACCCTTCTTTAAATGATACACCTCACATCTTACAACGATGATCTACCTCACACCTTCCAGAAATATCCATTAGTGAGTCACTCTTTATTTTTGCCTTATACTTTTGGTAAGTCCTTGTTGCACATTTCAACCTCTTTACAATGATTTATTGGGTCCTTTTATTCACTAGAGAATGAGTTTCTTTGAGGCAAGGACCACATCTGGCCCAACGTTCAGATGATTCTAACATGAATTGAAAAACAATAGACATTATGTACTCCAAAACATGAAACGACACATCACCTGCCCCAACCTTTCTTACTAGCCTCCAGGCTCACTAAACCCACTAGTTCCTCACTTATCCACATAGCCCTGCTTTATCCACAACACACAACTCACTGACTGGCAAACGTGTCCTGTACAGACACACCTTCTTGCTTACACTCATATTGTTCCCTCTGTCTGAAATATTCTCTCATCATTCCAAACCATAAAAATGTTCATCTTCCTCTCAGGTTCTACTTAAAACCATTCTCCAGAGAATCTCCTCTTTGTTTTCCCATCTTCTAATGTTGATGTCTTACTTTCCACACACATCATACTTTCTCTTTAGTGGGCTATACATTCTTAGAAGTCAGAGTCTACCAGGAACATTTACAGCCCAAGAAGACAAACAATTTCATTAAAATTAAGTAAAATATTTGAACAAAGATTTCATATAAGAAAATATATTCCTCCTGTGGTATGGACAAGGCATTAGTACAAAGACCCTTGAAGATATCAAAATTCACCAATGCTCAAGTATCCTAAGTAAAATGGATTAATATTTACATATAACTTATGAATATCCTCCCATATACTTCATATACTTAAATCATCTCTAGATTAGTTATAATACCTAATAAATGTAAATTCTATGTAAAAAGTAGCTAGCACAAGGAAATTTCAAATTTTGCATGTGAGGAATTTCTGGAATTAAAAATATATTTTTTCCATCCCTGGTTGGTTTAAAATTCATGTATGCAGAACTGTGGATAAGGATGGCCAACTATACACACACATGGCTAATAAGCATATGAAAAGGAGATCAATATTAACAGGTATCATGGAAATGGAAGTTAAAATGCAAGGTGATATCATACTCACCCATTTGTTTTGATGAAACTTAAAGATTGAATATACCAAGTGTTAATGAGGATGTCAGTTCAGATCAGTCAGTCAGTCATGTCCGACTCTTTGCGATCCCTTGAATCACAGCACTCCAGGTCTCCCTGTCCATCACCATCTCCTGGAGTTCACTCAAATTCCACGTTCATCGAGTAAGTGATGCCATCCAGCCATCTCATCCTCGGTCATCCCCTTCTTCTCCTGTCCCCAATCCCTCCCAGCATCAGAGTCTTTTCCAATGAGTCAACTCTTCACACGAGGTGGCCAAAGTACTGGAGTTTCAGCTTTAGTGTCATTCCTTCCAAAGAAAGCCCAGGGATGATCTTCTTCAGAATGGACTGGTTGGATATCCTTGCAGCCCAAGGGACTCTCAAGAGTCTTCTCCAACACCACAGTTTAAAAGCATCAATTCTTCGGCACTCAGCTTTCTTCACAGTCCAACTCTCACATCCGTACATGACCACAGGAAAAACCATAGCCTTGACTAGACGGACCTTAGTTGGCAAAGTAATGTCTCTGCTTTTGAATATGCTATCTAGGTTGGTCATAACTTTTCTTCCAAGGAGCAAGCATCTTCTAATTTCATGGCTGCAGTCACCATCTGCAGTGATGTTGGAGCCCAAGAAGATAAAGTCTGACACTGTTTCTACTGTTTCCCCATCTATTTCCCATGAAATGATGGGACCAGATGCCATGGTCTTCGTTTTCTGAATGTTGAGTTTTAAGCCAACTTTTTCACTCTCCTCTTTCACCTTCATCAAGAGGCTTTTTAGCTCCTCTTCACTTTCTGCCATAAGGGTGGTGTCATCTGCATATCTGAGGTGATTGATATTTCTCCCAGCAATCTTGATTTCAGCTTGTGTTTCTTCCAGTCCAGCGTTTCTCATGCTGTACTCTGCATAGAAGTTAAATAAGCAGGGTGACAATATACAGCCTTGATGTATTCCTTTTCCTATTTGGAACCAGTCTGATGTTCTATGTCCAGTTCTAACTGTTGCTTCCTGACCTGCATACAGATTTCTCAGGAGGGAGGGCAGGTGGTTGGTATTCCCATCTCTTTCAAAATTGTCCACAGTTTATTGTGATCCACACAGTCAAGGCTTTGGCATAATCAATAAAGAAGAAATAGATGTTTTTCTGGAACTCTCTTGCTTTTTCCATGATCCAGTAGATGTTGGCAATTTGATCTCTGGTTCCTCTGCCTTTTCTAAAACCAGCTTGAACATCAGGGAGTTCATGGTTCATGTATTGCTGAAGCTTGGCTTGGAGAATTTTGAGCATTACTTTACTAGCATGTGAGATGAGTGTAACTGTGCAGTAGTTTAAGCATTCTTTGACATTGCCTTTCTTTGGGATTGGAATGAAAACTGACCTTTTCCAGTCCTGTGGCCACTGCTGAGTTTTCCAAATTTGCTGGCATATTGAGTGCAGCACTTTCACAGCATCATCTTTCAGGATTTGAAAGAACTCCACTAGAATTCCATCACCTCCACTAGGTTTTTTCGTGCTGATGCTTTCCAAGGCCCACTTGACTTCACATTCCAAGATGTCTGGCTCTAGATGAGTGATCACACCATCGTGATTATCCGGGTCATGAAGATCCTTTTTGTACAGTTCTTCTGTGTATTTCCACCACCTCTTCTTAATATCTTCTGCTTCTGTTAGGTCCAGACCATTTCTGTCCTTTATCGAGCCCATCTTTGCATGAAATGTTCCCTTGGTATCTCTAATTTTCTTGAAGAGATCTCTAGTCTTTCCCATTCTGTTGTATTCCTCTGTTTCTTTGCATTGATCACTGAAGAATTCTTTCTTATCTCTCCTTGCTATTCTTTGGAACTATACATTCCGAGGCTTATATCTTTCCTTTTTTCCTTTGCTTTTTGCTTCTCTTCTTTTCACAGATATTTGTAAGGCCTCCCCAGACAGCCATTTCGCTTTTTTGCATTTCTTTTCCATGGAGATGATCTTGATCCCTGTCTCCTGTACAATGTCACGAACCTCACTCCATAGTTCATCAGGCACTCTATCAGATCTAGGCCCTTAAATGTATTTCTCACTTCTACTGTATAATCATAAGGGATTTGATTTAGGTCATGCCTGAAAGATCTAGCAGGTTTTCCTACGCTCTTCAGTTTGAGTCTGAATTTGGTAATAAGGACTTCATGATCCGAGCCACAGTCAGCTTCTGATCTTGCTTTTGTTGACTGTATAGAGCTTCTCCATCTTTGGCTGCAAAAATATAATCAATCTGATTTCAGTGTTGACCATCTGGTGATGTCCATATGTAGAGTCTTCTCTTGTGTTGTTGGAAGAGGGTGTTTGCTATGACCAGTGCATTTTCTTGGCAAAACTCTATTAGTCTTTGCCCTGCTTCATTCCGTATTCCAAGGCCAAATTTGCCTGTTACCCCAGGTGTTTCTTGACTTCCTACTTTTGCATTCCTGTTCCATATAATGAAAGGGACATCTTTTGGGGGTGTTAGTTCTAAAAGGTCTTCACAGAACCGTTCAGCTTCAGCATCTTCAGTGTTACTGGTTGAGGCATAGACTTGGATTACCATGATATTGAATGGTTTACCTTGGAAACAAACAGAGATCATTCTGTCATTTTTGAGATTGCATCCAAGTATTGCATTTCAGACACTTTTGTTGACCATGATGGCTACTCCATTTCTTCTAAGGGATTCCTGCCCGCAGTAATAGATATAATGGTCATCTGAGTTCAATTCACCATTCCAGTCCATTTTAGTTCGCTGATTCCTAAAATGTCAACATTCTCTTGCCATCTCTTGTTTAACCGTTTCCAATTTGCCTTGATTCATGGACCTGACATTCCAGGTTCCTAGGCAATATTGCTCTTTGCAGCATCGGACCTTGCTTCTATCACCAGTCACATCCACATCTGGGTATTGTTTTTGCTTTGGCTCCATCCCTTCATTCTTTCTGGAGTTATTTCTCCACTCATCTCCAGTAGCATATTGAGCACCTACTGACCTGGGGAGTTCCTCTTACAGTATCCTATCATTTTGCCTTTTCATACTGTTCCTGGGGTTCTCAAGGCAAGAATACTGAAGTGGTTCACCATTCCCTTCTCCAGTGGACCACATTCTGTCACACCTCTCCACCATGACCTGCCCGCCCTGGGTTGCCCCTCAGGCATGGCTTAGTTTCATTGAGTTAGACAAGGCTGTGGTCCTAGTGTGACTGGATTGGCTAGTTTTCTGTGAGTATGGTTTCAGTGTGTCTGCCCTCTGATGCCCTCCTGCAACACCTACCGTCTTACTTGGGTTTCTCTTACCTTGGGTGTGGGGTATCTTTTCACGGCTGCTCCAGCATAGCGCAGCCACTGCTCCTTACCTTGGATGAGTGATCTCTCTTCACCTGCCCTTCCTGACCTTCAACATGGGAATGCTCATCTAGGCCCTCCTGTGCCCGGGCAGCCACCACTCCTTGGATGTTGGGTTGCTCCTCTCGGCTGCCACCACTGACCTCAGTCGTGGGGTAGCTCCTCTTGGCTGCCGCCCCTGACCTTGGACTTGGGTAGCTCCTCTCCACCGTTTCTGCGCTGTCGCAGCCTGGCACTCTCGGCCGCTGCCCTTGACCTTGGACGTGGAGTAACTCTTCTTGGCCATCGCCCTTCGGACATGGGGTCCTCCCAGCTTCTGCCCCTGACCTCGGATGTAGGGTAGCTCCTCTTGGCAGAGCCTAGTGTGCTGGCTGCAGCCGCCTGCAGAACATGTAAAAGTTTCATATACTTCTATAAAACCATACAAGCACTCTGAAAATTTTGCTTTAAAAGTTAAAAGTGATTAGGGCAGAAATAAATGCAAAAGAAACAAAAGAGACCATAGCAAAAATCAACAAAGCAAAAAGCTGGTTCTTTGAAAGGATAAATAAAATTGACAAACCATTAGCCAGACTCATCAAGAAACAAAGAGAAAAAAATCAAATCAATAAAATTTGAAATGAAAATGGAGAGATCACGACAGACAACACAGAAATACAAAGAATCATAAGAGACTACTATCAGCAATTATATGCCAATAAAATGGACAACTTGAAAGAAATGGACAAATTCTTAGAAAAGGACAACTTTCCAAAACTGAACCAGGAAGAAATAGAAAATCTTAACAGACCCATCATAAGCATGGAAATTGAAACTGTAATCAGAAATCTTCCAGCAAACAAAAGCCCAGGTCCAGACGGCTTCACAGCTGAATTCTACCTAAAATTTCGAGAAGAGCTAACACCTATCTTACTGAAACTCTTCCAGAAAATTTCAGAGGAAGGTAAACTTCCAAACTCATTCTATGAGGCCACCATCACCCTAATACAAAAACCTGACAAAGACACCACAAAAAAAGAAAACTACAGGCAAATATCACTGATGAACATAGATGCAAAAATCCTTAACAAAATCCTAGCAATCAGAATCCAGCAACACATTAAAAGATCATACACCATGACCAAGTGGGCTTTATCACAGGGATGCAAGGATTCTTCAATATCTGCAAATCAATCAATGTAATTCACCACATTAACAAATTGAAAAATAAAAATCATATGATTATCTCAATAGATGCAGAGAAGGCCTTCGACAAAATTCAACATCCATTTATGATAAAAACTCTCCAGAAAGCAGGAATAGAAGGAACGTACCTCAACATAATAAAAGCTATATATGACAAACCCACAGCTAACATTATCCTCAATGGTGAAAAATTGAAAGCATTTCCCCTAAAGTGAAGAACAAGACAAGGGTGTCCACTTTCACCACTACTATTCAATATAGTTCTGGAAGTTTTGGCCACAGCAATCAGAGCAGAAAAAGAAATAAAAGGAATCCAAATGGGAAAAGAAGAAGTAAAACTCTCACTGTTTGCAGATGACATGATCCTCTACATAGAAAATCCTAAAGACTTGACCAGAAAACTACTAGAGCTAATCAATGAATATAGTAAAGTTGCAGGATATAAAATCAAAACTCAGGAATCCCTTGCATTCCTATACACTAATAATGAGAAAGTAGAAAAAGAAGTTAAGGAAACAATTCCATTCACCATTGCAACGAAAAGAATAAAATACTTAGGAATATACCTACCTAAAGAAACTAAAGACCTATATATCAAAAACTATAAAACACTGATGAAATAAATCAAAGAGGACACTAACAGATGGAGAAATATACCAGGTTCATGGGTCGGAAGAGTCAATATAGTGAAAATGAGTATACTACCCAAAGCAATCTACAGATTCAATGCAATTCCTATCAAGCTACCAGCAGCAGTATTTTTCACAGAACTAGATCAAATAATCTCAAGATTTGTATGGAAATACAAAAAATCTCGAATAGCAAAAGCAATCTTGAGAAAGAAGAATGGAACTGGAGGAATCAACCTGCCTGACTTCAGGCTCTACTACAAAGCCAGTCATTAAGACGGTATGGTACTGGCACAAAGACAGAAATATAGATCAATGGAACAAAATTGAAAGCCCTGAGATAAATCCACACACCTATGGACACCTTATCTTCAACAAAGGAGGTAAGAATATCCAATGGAGTAAAGACAGTCTCTTTAACAGGTGGTGCTGGGAAAACTGGTCAACCACTTGTAGAAGAATGAAACTAGACCTCTTTCTAACGCCATACACAGAAATAAACTCAAAATGGATTAAAGATCTAAATGTAAGACCAGAAACTATAAAACTCCTAGAGGAGAACATAGGCAAAACACTCTCCGACATAAATCACAGCAGGATCCTCTATGATCCACCTCCCAGTATAATGGAAATAAAAGCAAAAATAAACAAATGGGATCTAATTAAAATTAAAAGTTTTTGCACAACAAAGGAAACTATAAGCAAGGTGAAAAGACAGCCTTCTGAATGGGAGAAAACAATAGCAAATGAAATAAGTGACAAACAACTAATCTCAAAGATATAGAAGCAACTTAGGCAGCTCAACTCCAGAAAAATAAACGATCCAATCAAAAAATGGGCCAAAGAACTAAATAGGCATTTCTCCAAAGAAGACATACGAATGGCTAACAAACACATGAAAAGATGCTCAACATCACTCATTATCAGAGAAATGCAAATCAAGACCACAATGAGGTACCATTTCACACCAGTCAGAATGGCTGGGATCCAAAAGTCTACAAGCAATAAATGCTGGAGAGGATGTGGAGAAAAGGGAACCCTCTTACACTGTTGGTGGAAATGCAAACTAGTACAGCCACTATGGAAAACAGTGTGGAGATTCCTTAAAAAATTGCAAATAGAACTCCCTTATGACCCAGCAATCCCACTGCTGGGTATACACACCGAGGAAACCAGAATTGAAAGAGACACATGTACCCCAATGTTCATTGCAGCATTGTTTATAATAGCCAGGACATGGAAACAACCTAGATGTCCATCAGTAGATGAATGGATAAGAAAGCAGTGGTACATATACACAATGGAGTATTACTCAGCCCTTAAAAAGAATAAATTTGACTCATTTCTAATGAGATGGATGAAACTGGAGCCGATTATACAGAGTGAAGTAAGCCAGAAAGAAAACCACCAATACAGTCTGCTGACACACATATATGGAATTTAGAAAGATAGTAATGACGACCCTCTATGTGAGACAACAAAAGAGACACAGAGATATAGAATGGACTATTGGACTCTTAGGGAGAGGGAGAAGGTGGGATGATTTGGGAGAATGGCATTGAAACATGTATACAATCATGTAAGAAACGAACCAGTCTATGTTCAATATAGGATACAGGATGCTTGGGGCTGCTGCACGGAAGGATCCAGGGAGATGATCTGGGGTGGGAGGTGGGAGGGGGCTTTGGCATTGGGAGATCGTGTACACCTATGGCTGATTCATGTCAATGTATGGCAAAACAAATACAGTATTGTAATGCAGAATAAAGTATTTTTAAAAAGGTAAAAGTGAAACAAAAGGAAAAGCTATGCACAGATATTCTGTTCCCAAATATTTACTTAATAGAAATGAAAACATATCTAGATAGACTAATTCATGAATTTTCATAGTTACTTTATTAAAACTATTTTAATAATTTGCTAAGTAGCCCCAAACTGAAAACAACACAAATGTCCATTAACAAGAAAACAAACAAATGACCATGGTATATTCAAACCCTACAATGGAGTAGTTCAGTTCAGTTCAGTTCAGTCATTTAATCATGTCTGATTCTCTGCGACCCCATGGACTGCAGCACGCCTGGCTTTCCTTCCATCACCAACTCCTGGAGCTTGCTCAAACCCATGCCCATCAAGTCGATGATTCCATCTCACCTTAAAATCATTATGTTGAGTGAAAGAAGCCAAGCACAAGTCAGTACATACAGTGTGAACTCATTTATATAAAACTAGGAAACTGAAACCAAATCAGAGGTTGCCTGGGGCAGAGTTGGGGTTAGGGGAGAGAGAGATTATAAAGGACATGAGAAAACTAGGAAATGATGAAAAATGTCTGTTTCCTTGATTGTGGTAACGATTTCATGGGTGTTTAAACATGTCAAAATTCATTAAGTTACATTCTTTAAATATGTGCAAAATGTTGTACTTATGCCTCAACCAAGCTAGGGGAAGCCCTCAATGGTTCCATATCACCAATGAGTAAAATAAAATCTGTATCACAGTGTTTTCATAAGTCAGATCCCTGCCTCTGGCCTCATCTCCACTCATTCCTCCTGCTCATTTTATGTTCTATAAGGACTAGTCAGCATCTCCTCCATCGGATACCTCTCTTTAGGTCACTTGTTGGACATGCGGTTTTTAAAAGGGTGTTTCCTTTCTGAAAAGTTCACTCATACTCCACTCTTATTCATCTGGAAAATAGTTACTTGTTTCTCAAAACTTTGTTCAGTTTGTGTATAGAGTAGTAGGTGCTTGATAAGTTATTGTACAATATATGAATGGGCTAAGGTATACCTCCTTTAGGAAGCCTACTCTGACATATTCCCCAAATTAGTCACTCTTTCAATTTTTGCTATTCTTTTTATCATCCAATATTGCTTTACATAGGGTTTTAAATCTGCTTCCTTACATGTTAACTCCTTGGGGACTGTGGTGGGCAGAATTCTAAGATGTCCCCTCAAATTCTTGTCCAGTATGCACACTAATTTTTCCCAATTGTTTAATCAAATACTAATCTAGGAGTTACTATGAAGGGTATTTTGCAGCAGCAATTAAGGTCCCAAATCAATTTTAAGTTAGGGAAATCATCCAAGTGGTGCTGACCTAATCATGAGAATCCTTTAAAAGCTAAGCGTTTTCTCCAGTTGATCACAGAAAAGCATAGATTTGAAGCATGAGAAAAATTCAAAGCACCTTTGCCAGCCAGAAGATGGAGGATACCACACGATGAGAAATGTGAGTGGCCCCTAAGAGATGAGAGACTCCTGACAGTCAGCAAGGAAAATAGAACTTAGTGCCACATCTTCACAAGTTGAATTCAGCCAAAAACATAAATGAGCTCAGAAGTGGACTTTTTTTTTTTTTCAGTCTTCAGATAAGAATTAAATCTGGCAAACAGTGCCATTTTAGCCTTGTGATATTCTTGGCAGTGAACCCATTCATGCATGCTATGCCAGACTTCTCAGCTACAGACCTGGTAGCTAATAAAGGGTACAGTTTTAAACCTCTACATTTTCATTCATTTGTTACCTGCTGCATAAAAACAACACAGGGATAGAAATCACACCTTCTATACCTTTATAGCACATGGTTACACATGTAATAAGAATTTAATTGTGTTTTTAAGAAAAAAAAATGAAAAGAAGAATGAGAAAAAGGAAAGGAGGGAGAAACAAAGGTAAAATATTGGAATGAAAGAGAAAAAACAGAAACATTTTAGTTTCCAAAACAGTGGTCCTTGACCTTAGCTACACATTATCATCCTATGGAGAGCTTTAAAAAATATTAGTACCTGGGTTCCACCCCCAGTGATTTAGATTTAATTGATTTGAGTGTGGCTTAAGCCTTCCTAGGTGCAGCCAAAGTTGAGAACCACTGCTGTGGTTGCTCCATGTGGACAGAATCCCAAGGCCCAGCAGCTCTGCCAGAACTCCAGCAGCCCCAGGCATCCATGGAGACTGGCTGGGTCCTTAAGGTTAACCTCCTGAAAGCCCTTATTTACTAGCTGTGTCCTTTTCCACAGTGAGCTCTTCCCAGGATGTTAATCAGCCTCACTCCAGGATATATTCATTCTTCTGTCCACTCACAGGTTCCTTAGTTTAGGTTTAAATAATAATCGCTTGATATTTTAATATATTCTGGGCTTCTTCCACATTACAGCCTTCTTGGACCCTGCTGATCATATAAATTTTTCTCTGCAGGATTCTCAACTGCAATCTACAGAGAGAACATTGGTAATGTTCTGATTAGAAATGGTGAATGCCATTACCTGGATAATGTCCTTATCTATCACCAACACCTAAACATCTTTCTCAGTTAAAAATTACTTTAATTGCTAATCAGAGTTCTCTGAAGGACTTTATAATCTTAAGAAAGCTATAGAGTATTGGGATCCTGAGCTACAATTCTGGTTCTGCCCTTATTAACTGTGTGAGATATCTGGCAAGATAGTTAAGCACTGTTAATAATAATAATAGTTTATCATCTTTAAATAAAGGAGTCTATTATTTCAAAGGGTTTATATTAGACTAATAGTATAATAAAGGTTTATTACAACAGCCTAGGTGCATATGTGTGCATTTTTCTGTGTGTGTTTGATATGATTGTGTATGTACACATATAGTGTTCAGGTTCAATCAGTTCACTGGAGTACCTAATATAGTTCTGTCATTCTGAAGAAAGGTTTTAGGAAAAGATAAAAAGTAAACTATTTCAATAAATTCCTTTCTTGGGGAAAGAAAGAAGGATGGATGAGTAGGATGCTCTACCTGGCATGAAGATATCAATATGTGCTATTGATTTTTAATTCTAGTTGGTCTTTCAAAGGTATCTGAGACTGGGAGGGAAAAGGAAATACACATAAATTTTAGATAGCATTGCTTAGCACATAAGAAACCAAGAGCTATCATTTTGTGTTAGCACGGCAGGGGTATGGTTTGATGGATATGGGATGGTCCACCCACATTCCTCCTCAGGGTCCTTGTTGCTAAGCTGTAGACAGTGTTGCAGGCAGATACTTGCCAGCTGCCAGTTCTTTCAAGGATGGCTTCAGATGCAGAGTCATCTCGCCCAAGATCATGCCCTTCCCAAAGCAGGCACATGCAATGACTATTGAGGCAGAAATATAAAGCCTTGGTTACTTTGGCTCAATGCAGGACAACTCTGCCCACCAGTATAGTCTAGAGCTTCCTGTGGGGTCAGTTGAAGCTGCTTGGGCTGCATCACAGCCTGACTCCTGCCGTCGCTCAATTCTGCCTCCTTCCTTCTCTTTGACAGAGGCTGCTCCCAAGACCTCCCCCACTCTGAATCTGAACATGCTACTGCTACTGCTAAGTCACTTCAGTTATGTCTGACTCTGTGCGACCCCATAGACGGCAGCACACCAGACTCCCCCATTCCTGGGATTCTCCAGGCAAGAACACTGGAGTGGGTTGCCATTTCCTTCTCCAGTCTGAACACATTGTGCACTAAACTGAGAGTCCGAATCCTAGAGAACTCACCATGCAACGTGTTAAGCTCTTTGAGGTCAAAGATGTAGGAGTTGGAGGAGGAGGCACATAACATCAAAACTTTGGGTTTAGTATCTAATCTCATGAAATTTTCTAATGAATAATAGCTCCATTCATTGCTACTTAGTATGTGCCAAGGATTGTTGCACTTTGTCATTAGAAAATGCCTATGGGTTATTATTATCCTCAACTTACAGATAAGGAAATCAGATTTACCAGTGTCAGGTAACTTTTATCCTAGCTCTGTTAAATAACTTTGTCATGAATAAAACCTGAGTATGTCTGGTTCTGAAGGTTGTGATCTTACATATCATACTTTTCTGCTCTGGTTTCTCATTAAAGGAAAATGCAAACAGCATTTTTCACAGTATGAGAGACTTGGGGCTTGGGAAAGCTTTCCTTACTTAATCAGGTGAAGTTCTGCCTAGAAAGGTGTCTCCCTTACAAAAGAAATTGTTGTTGAGCCATGGGGCCTTTGTTGATCACTGTTGCTGGGCATTCCCAAAATTAGATAGCACTCTCTCCACTGCAGGCTCTCAGAAGAGGCGGAGTTAGCTCTGTGAGTCATGAGAAGGTGTTTGTCAAGGACCCAAGATCATCCATTTTTTGACTACCTGTATTTTGCTACTTCAGATTCTAAAATAAAATATATATAGAAGGGACACACTAAGCAAACAGGCATATTTTTTTTACCCTGCAAGACACTGGTCCCTGACCCCATGGGGGCACTCCAGCATGGTCAAGTTGTACCAGTAGACAAACAGGGACAAGCTTGGCTTACAGTAGGCATTTCTGAGTGTCTCAGATCAAAAGCAAACCCATGACCTCCTTGGCATCTTATCCCGGGCCGTGCCCTAACGGTCCTCTGAATATTATCACTCTAGTGATGACAAGAGACACTAAAAGATAAAGCCAAAGATGTATATTTTCTCCCTAGAACCTGGGGCAGTTGGCTGACCCTTCCTCCCTTTCTCCTAAACCTTACCAAGTAGCCTAGACTGAGTTCATTTTCTTCTATTAGGTATAATGAAGGGAAAGTAATATTTCATTATATTTTCTTGCAAATCTCAGATATGGCAAGAGAAAGAAAGAATTCATGGATAGACACCACCCCAAATAGAGACTCACTACAGAAAACTGAATTTTTTAATCTCTTTGTTCAGCATGCCAAAATTCCTAGTTCCCAAGCACCATGACCTAATGATACACTTGATAACCCTTCCATGTTGGCACTTCTCCTTGGGGACACAGGGAGAAGTGCTGTTCCAGCAAGTTCTGGAAGCCAGCAACCCCACAAGCAACAGAGTTCTGAGACATTACTGGCAGGTGACAAGAAGCAGCCTCATTTGTGAAGAAAGGGCAGGTCTGAGATGACCTCAGAGCTGACTTGCAAAGCACTGGAATCCCCTCTGTCTCCCTCTTCTACTCCTTTGCTCTCCTCCCTTTCTCCCTCTCTTTTTTTCCTTGTATCCTTCCACCGGTTCTTCTATCTTTCCTTATGGCCAGTTTTTCCCTTCCCAAAGCATTAACTGATCTGAGAAGTAATATTATCTGGAAATTAGAATTAAAATAAGAAGAAAAACTACTTCACACGTTTAATATGGGACCCAGAGCTAAAAAACAAACAAAAACACCCAGACTGGCTGACCTCAGTTTTCTCATCTAAAAAAGGCAGAAGATAATTATGCTGCATATTTCTGTAGATTGTTTGGGGTTCAACAAGACAATAGGTATAATTTAATACAGAGCCTAGTTCAGAGAAATCAACTTATGTTAATATTTATTATTATTGGGAGTATTAAGGGTAGTGTGTTGCTACTGTTAACCTACTGGACTAGGCATTGAAAGTTCAAAGGTGAAAAGGACATAGAGGTGTACCTTGGAAAGCTTTCTCAGGCCCTCCCTAACAGTTCTTAGCACAGTTGCCTCACAACAGAATAAACTATTTCATAATTCAACAGTGATTCTCAGCCATTGTTGTGCATCAGAATAACCTAGAGTGTTTTGAAAACGTGAGCTTTGTATTTCCCTACCTCTAACCCCCTGGGAATCTAGGTAGCTCTGAAATTGATCCAGGCATTGCTGTTTTTAATAATTTACACAACTGACTATGAAGTAGACTTAGAAATGGGCCACAAAGAGTTGATCAAACTGGTGTGAGTGACAAATTCAACTGTGTCTGGGTGGAAAGCCTTCTTTAGTAAGTTTAATATTCAATTTTATTTTTGTTTAAATCTGTAAACTTTTTGGTTATGAGGTGATACAGTATTGTTCGCTTTAGAGTCCAAAAGCCTAGGCTTGTTTTCTAGCTTGCATATCTAATGAACTCCCTACTCATCTGTGAAATGGGAATAAGGATGGCAATTGTGTCATAGGTTTGTTAAAAGAACCCAGTAAAATACGTTCATTCAGTATTTACTATTGCCTAGTCTGTATCAGATACTGTTTTATGTCCAGAAGATACAGCAATGAACAAAACAAATCTCCATTTTCACAAAGCTCACTTTCTAGTGGGTAAGGAAGGAAATCTGAATACACATAAAGCATCTAGCAGTATCTGGCATACTTAATACAATACTAATTATTACATGAATATTTGGTGTACCCTAATTATGTACCAGGCTGCTACACACGTTGCAGATAAAGAGAACAAGAAAGGATGTCTGCTCTCAGAGAGCCTCTATTCTGGTGGACAAAAAACTGGCAAGGAAATAATTGTACACGATTTCCAATATTTGTACAGGAAATTTCTATAGAAAGCAGAGAAGCTAAAATACAACAATGGGATAGTAATTGCATCTTTCAGTATCCTTTCCATGAACAGAAAACACAAGTAAAGCTGGCTTAAACAGAAAAGGGCTTTATTGGTAATAAAGTCTGATAACAGAGCAGGATTCAAGCTTGGTTATTTAAGACCTGGCTTTATATTTCTAGGTGTATCTCTGCCTGTTCTTTGTATGTCTGTATCATCTTCAGAGAGAACTTACAGTTACAGAAAGGCTGCCAGGATACTAAGGCAGGCTTCCCTGGTAGTCACATCCCATAATCACCACAAGTTCTATGGTGTGCAATGATTGGATTCAGTTCAGTTCAGTCATTCACTCAATCGTGTCTGACTCTTTGTGACCCCGTGGACAGCTTGCCAGGTTTCCCTGTCTATCACCAACTCCCGGAGTTTACTTAAACTTATGTCCACTGAGTTGGTGATGTCATCTAACCTTCTCATCCTCTGTGGTCCCTTCTCCTCCCACCTTCAATCTTTCCCAGCATCATCATGGTCTTTTCAAATGAGTCAGTTTTTCACATCAGGTGGCCAAAGTTTTGGAGCTTCAGCATCAGCATAAGTCTTTCCAATGAATATTCAGGGCTGATTTCCTTTAGGGTGGGCTGATTGGATCTCCTTGCTGTCCAAAGGACTCTCAAGAGTCTTCTCCAGCACCACAGTTTAAAAGCATCAGTCCTTCGGCACTCAGTTTTGTTTAGAGTCCAACTCTCACATCCATACATGACTATTGGAAAAAATCATAGCTTTGACTAGACAAAACTTTGTTGGGAAAGTAATGTCTCTGCTTTTTAACATGCTGTTTAGGTTGGTCATAACTTTTCTTCCAAGGAGCAAACGTCTCTTAATTTCACGGCTGCAGTGACCATCTGCAGTGATTTTGCAGCCCCCAAAATGAAGTCTTTTTCTGTTTCCATTGTTTCCCCACCTATTTGCCATGAAATGATGGGACCACATGCTATGAATGCAGTTTTCTGAATGTTGAGTTTTAAGCCAACTTTTTCACTCTCCTCTTTCACTTTCATCAGGAGGCTCTTAAGTTCTTTTTCACTTTTTGCCATAAACGTAGTGTCATCTGCGTATCTGAGGTTCTTGATATATCTCCCTGCAGACTTGATTCCAGCTTGTGTTTCATCCAAGTCAGCATCTCTCAAGATGCACTCTGCATACAAAATAAATAAGCAGGGTGACAATATACAGCCTTGAACTACTCCTTTCCCTATTTGGAACCAGTCTGCTGTTCCATGTCCATTTCTAATTGTCACTTCCTGACCTGCATGCAGATTTATCGGGAGACAGGTCAGTTGGTCTGGTATTCCCATCTCTTTAAGAATTTTCTGCAGTTTGTGTTGATTCACATAGTCAATGTGTTGGCATAGTCAATAAAGTAGAAATAGATGTTTTTCTGGAATGCTTTTGCTTTTTTGATGGTCCAACGGATGTTGGCAATTTGATCTCTGGTTCCTCTGCCTTTTCTAAATCCAGCTTGAACATCTGGAAGTTCACGGTACACATACATTTGAAGTCTGGCTTGGAGAATTTTGAGCGTTAGTTTGCTAGTGTGAGATGAATACAGTTGTACAGTAGTTTGAGCATTCTTTGGCATTGCTTTTCTTTGGGATTGGAATGAAAACTGACCTTTTCCAGTCGTCTGGCCACTGCTAAGTTTTACAAATTTGCTGGCATATTGAGTGCAGCACTTTAACAGCATCATCTTTTACGACTTGAAATAGTTCAGCTGGCATTCCATCACCTCCACTAGCATTGTTCATAGTGCTGCTTCCTAAGGCCCACTTGACTTCGCATTCCAAGATGTCTGGCTCTAGGTGAGTGATCTCACCATCGTGGTTATATGGGTCATGAAGGTCTTTGTTGTATAGTTCTCTGTGTATTCTTGCCACCTCTTCTTCTGCTTTTGTATGGTCACACCATTTCTGTCCTTTATTGGCCCATCTTTGCATGAAATGTTCCCTTCATATCTTTTTCTTGAAGATATCTCTAGTCTTTACCCATCTATTATTTTCTTCTATTTCTCTGCATTGATCACTGAGGAAGGCTTTCTTATCTCTCCTTGCTATTCTTTGGAACTCTGCATTCAAATAGGTATATCTTTCCTTTTCTCCTATGCCCTTCACGTCTCTTCTTTTCACAGCTGTTTGTAAGGCCTCCTCAGACAACTATTTTGCCATTTTTGCATTTCTTTTTCTTGGGGATGGTCTTGATCACTGCATTCTGTACAATCTCACAAACCTCTGTCCGTAGTTCTTCAGGCACTCTAGCAGAACTAATCCTTTGAAACTATTTGTCACTTCTACTGTATAATCATAAGGGATTTGATTTAGGTCATACATGAATTGCCTAGTGGTTATCACTACTTTCTTCAGGTTAAGTCTGAATTTGGCAATAAGGAATTCATGATTTGAGCCACAGTCAGCTCCCAGTCTTGTTTTTGCTGACTGTATACAGCTTCTCCATCTTTGGCTGCAAAGAATTTAATCAATATGACTTAGGTATTGTCTATGTATAGAGTTTTCTCTTGTGTTGTTGGAAGAGGTGTTTGCTATGACCAGTGCATTTTTTTGGCAAAACTCTATTAGCCTTTGCCTTGCCTCATTCTATACTCCAAGGCCAAATTTGCCTATTATTCCAGATGTTTCTTGACTTCCTACTTTTGCATTCCAGTCCCCTATAATTAAAAGGACATCTATTTGATTTTCAGTTCCAGAAGGCCTTGTAGGTCTTCATAGAACCATTCAATTTCTGCTTCTTCAATATTACCATTTGGGGTAGAGACTTGGATTACTGTGATATTGAATGCTTTCTCTTGGAAATAAACAGAGGTCGTTCTGTCATTTTTGAGATTGAATCCAAGCACTGCATTTCAGACACTTTTGTTGAGTATGAGGGCTATTCCATTTCTTCTAAGAGATTCTTGCCCACAGTAGTAGATATAATGGTCATCTGAGTTATATTCACCCATTCCAGTCCATTTTAGCTCAGTCAGCTCAGTTGGTTCAGTCACTCAGTCATGTCCGACTCTTTGCTACCCCATGAATCACAGCACGCCAGGCCTCCCTGTCCATCACCACCTCCTGGAGTTCACTCAGACTCACGTTCTTCGAGTCCGTGATGCCATCTAGCCATCTCATCCTCGATCATCCCCTTCTCCTCCTGTCCCCAATCTTCCTAAAATGTTGATGTTCACTCTTGCCATCTCATTTGACCACTTCCAATTTGCCTTGATTCATGAAATGGCAACCCACTCCAGTATTATTGCCTAGAGAATCCCATGGGTGGAGGAGCCTGGTGGGCTACAGTCCATGGAGTCACAAAGAGTTGGACATGACTGAGCAACTTCACTAGATGGACCAGGTTCCTATGTATTATTGCTTTTTACAGAATCAGACTTTACTTCCATCAAGAGTCACATCCACAACTGGGTGTTGTTTGTGCTTTGGCTCCATCTCCTCATTCTTTCTGGAGTTATTTCTCCCTGATCTCCAGTAACATATTGGGCACCTACCGACCTGGGGAATTCATCATTCAGTGTCCTATATTTTTGACTTCATGCTGTTCATGGCATTCTCAAGGCAAGAATACTGATGTGGTTTATCATTCCCTTCTCCAGTGGACCACGTTCAGACATCACCATGACCTGTCCATTCTGGGTGGCCCTACATGGCATGGCTCATAGTTTCATTGAATTAGACAAGGCTGTGGTCCATGTGATCAATTTGGTTAGTTTTCTGTGATTGTGGTTTTCATCTGTCTTCCCTGTGATGGAGAAGGATAAGAGGATTATGGAAGCTTCCTGATGGGAGAGACTGTCTGAGGGGAGACTGGATCTTGTTCTGATGGGCGGGGCCATGCTCAGTAAATCTTTAATCCAATTTTCTCTATAAGGAGGGGCCTATGTTCCCTTCCTTTTGTTTGACCTGAGGCCAAACTATGGTGGTGGTAATGAAGATAATGGTGACCTCCTTCAAATGGTCCCATACAGGCACTGTGGCACTCAGTGCCCCCAACCCTGCAGCAGGCTACCACCAACCCATGCCTCTGCCAGATACTCCTGGACACTCATGGGTAGGTCTAGGTCAGTCTCTTGTGGAGTCACTGCTCCTTTCTCCCGGGTCCTGGTGTGCATAAGGTTTTGTTTGTTCCCTCCAAGAGTCTGTTGGATTGCCAATGAACAAATTCCCGAGTCCTGACAGGGGCATTGTTTAACAGGCTAAGGACTGGATTATTTGAACAAAACAGTGTTGCAAGAGATCACATTGTCCTGATTGACAATTTCATTTCATTCTCTTTTCCAATCTCTACCTCAGTAGATGCCTAGGGAAAGGGCAAAATTTAGGATAATCACCGTATTTCTGGTATTCAAGATGTGACTTCCATGTCAAAGAAACATCTAACCCTTTGAAGCTCTGGGATAAGAACATTTCATGCGCAAAAGACATAATACAAACACTCATGTATTATTAATAGTTGATTAGGGTTGATATAAAGTTGCCAGAGACTGGGTAGCTTAAAACAACAGCAATGTATTTTTCACAATTCTGGAGGCCAGAAGTCCAAAAATCAAGGCATTGTCAGGGTTGGCTTCTTCTGACACTTTTCTCCTTGGCTTGTAGCTAGCATGATCTTCCCTTTCTGTGTTCTGTGTCTTATTCTCCTTCTTTTATAAAGTCAAGTTTTAAAAAGCCCCACCCCAGTGAGCTCATTTTAACTTTACCTCTTCAAAGTTCCTATCTCCAAATACAGTCACATTCTTAGGCATAGGGGAATAGGATTTCAACACATGAACTTGGGGGTATAGTACGATTCAGCTTAGAACAACCCCCAACATGGAGAACTGACTTGGCATATTTGAGAAACAAACAGGCCAATGTGGTTAGAACAGGGTAAACAGGGAAGTGTTGGCACAAAATGATATCAGAGAGTTAGACAGGGCTCCATCCATCTAAGGTCTTGCAGGATAAGAAATGTACTTAGATTTTACATTTTTGATGGTTGCTGTTACTATTAGTATTAGTGTTATTACATTCAGAAAACTATGTATGAAAAATCAATAATTATCTAGCTGAAGGGAGAAATAACTTTAAGGGAGAAATATAATTTCTCCCTTAAAAGGAGCAAGCTTTTATTTATACCAGGTAGGGCTTCCCTGTTGGCTCAGACAGTAAAGAATCCACCCGCAATGCAGGAGACCTGAGTTTGATCCCTGGGTTAGGAAGATCCCCTTGGGAAGGGAATGGCAACCCACTGCAGTATCCTTGCTTGTAGAATTCCATGGACAGAGCAACCTGGTAGGCTACAGTCCATGGGGTTGCAAAGAGTTGGATATGCCTGAGCAACTTGCACATACCAGGCAGAGAGACAGGGGTTCTTACTTTCAAAAGTTCAGCTGCCTCTTTTAAAATTGGTTGAGTGTATGAATAATTTAAGTACAAAAATGGGGCACTGCAGTTCTCAAGTAACCTACAATACATTCCTTCCTCCAATAACCCCTACACACACTGCCAACCCACCTGTGTTTGGCACATTTCCATGGTAACTGTCATGCTATTTAACTGCAGGATTGTGCTGTTAATATGGTGATTTAACATTTTCCATGTGGGTTAAACTGGATACAAAAAGCTGAAACAGCTTAGGTATGTAGGATAAATTTTATGGAATTTTCAGTGGTTTTCCTAAGCCATAGTTCTTCATAATTTTAAAAGAGATTTATTGCTGAAGTCAAGAGTAGCTCAGAATGGTACTTGAAATGTGCTTGTCTCCTAGGGGAGATTTTTTTCAAAATGGCAGTCTGGTTTTAGGCATTTTCAGCCCTTAGAGAGAGAAGAGTGATGGGATATAGCCCGAGGCCTGGCAGAAGGTGTCAAGATTTCAGATATTGAACCAAGACTCTGGTGCTAATGAAACGAGATGGGAGAGTAGTTAAAAGAACTTCCCAATCGGTGGTAATATGACTGGATATTTCAGAGTATAACCGGAGGGGCCTGTGGATTTGTCTTTTGCTTCAGCAGTATTTGGTGTTTGGAAGGAACACACCTTCTTCCAGTCTCTGAGTACTCTCCAGACACCTCTTCAGTCCCAAACTCTGGGACCAGTCAACACCATACTTTGTGGGTAGGTCCTTATTGTAGGCAACCATGAGCTACCAGATTCATCAGAATTAGTCCACCAAGGTGACAGTTCCCATTAACTACCTACTGCACTTGCCTTTGCAAGCCTCTTGCACCTACCTGTCTCTGGGCTTCTGGTTTGACCTCAAGCAGGTGGCTCTGGAGGCTGTCCAGCATCTCCTGAAGATGTGCTCTTTCAGGAAGTGTCCCAAAGTGATTGGGATGAAACCTGGGATGCCACAGACGCCACTGTCACCCTGCAAGAGAACCAGGCCTTTCTGGATCTGCACGCCCTGAGTTCTACCCACACAGACTCTCATCTCTGTGACTTCCTGGAGATCTACTTCCTTGATGAGTGAGTGAAACTCATCAAGAAGATAGGCAACCACCAAACTAACCTCTGTAAACTGCTCAGCCCCAAGGCTTGGTGTCTCTTAGAAAGACTCACCCTAAGCACGCTAGGAGCCCCCGGGGCCCAGTGGCCTTTGAGGCGCCCCTCTGCATTTCCTTGGTGTCAGGGCTTCTCCCTGAGCCTCCACCAGCAGCCATTAAGCAACTTTTTAACCATTTATCTACCAAGTCATGGACCAAATGGAAACAGTAAAACTTTCTGCAGTAGGAAAAAAAATAATAATAGAAAATTGGTTATTCAAAATCACCTGCAGAACTTTTTAAAATACAGGTTCTCAAGTTCCCTCTTTTGCCCATTTTCTATATTCTGATTCCATTGGTTTATGGTGAGGTTTAGAAATCTATATTATTTCATGTGTCCCGGGTTATCCCAGTCTTGCCCACTTCAGTAACAACTGCCTTCGAGTAATGAATACTAAAGTATGGTCCCCAAACCACTTGCATAGGATCATTTTGGGAAAATGTTAAAGCCTCAGTTTCCTGGGCCCTCTTTCTACCTTCAGTTCAGTTCAGCTCAGTTTCTCAGTCGTGTCCAACTCTTTGAGACTCCATGAATTGCAGCACGCCAGGCCTCCCTGTCCATCACCAACTCCTGGATTTCACTCAAACTCATGTCCGTCGAGTCAGTGATGCCATCCAGCCTTAGGAAGTTACAAAGAAGGGCTATAGAAATAAGTATCTTAATTTTTGCCAGAGTCCAGTCCTTCTTGGGTATTCTGAGAACATGACTAATCTGTATTCAAAAGCGTTTAACAAGTATGCATGTAATCAGCTGTCATTGGTTGCATTAGGGAACGAAAAAAAAAGGAAATATAGGTTTGTTTCTCGAGGAACTCAGAAAATTCAAGGAACATAGCAAAGAGAGGCAAAGCATATTCTAAAGAAACAGAGACAAACTTAAAGCAATATGGGATGAACTAATTTTATAATTCTGAAAAGTAGTCCTATAGAAATTTTAAAGAGAGAGAAAGATAGCTCAGCATGATCTGGGCTAGTTTTGGAAGGCTTCCTGGAAGTAGTGATACTTGAGATCAATTTTTGGATGAGAAGAAAAGTGGAAATGGTAGTATATTTTGCATGTGAGAAGTACAACAGAATAGTGATGTAGACCCAGATCAGGATAAAAATTTGAAGAATTTTCAAAAATCAGTCAATTATTCACCTTAGAGTATCTTTTTTTTTTTTTTTTTGGTTTCCTCATTTGTAGAATGTAAGCACTGAACAAGATCAGGTATGAACATGCATAACAAAAGCCTAGGCTCCTCAGGAGACACCAACCAATGCTGAGTCTACTCTCTTCTCCTTCAAGATGAAGATAACAATTATATGTAATGTGAAATCCTGCTTTTATTTTCTTGTTCCATATGCCAAAATGAATATGGCCTGCCAGTCATCACTGCTCTTGCCAAACATCTTTGAAAAGGTTAAGGAAAATGGTTCCATTGCTTTAAAAATATTTTATAATATAACTATGACTGAGCTTTCTAAATTACCATCTTTAAAACTTAAATGGACTTTGTTTATGGAATAATTCCTTCAAGACCCAAGATTATGTGATACAGTTTGACTAAGATGCTTCAATACTAAAAACTTTATTAAATGAATGGGAGGCTTCCCTGGTGGCTCAGGAGTAAAGAAATCGCCTGCAATACAGGAGACATGGGCTCAGGAATCCCTGGGTCAAAAGATCCCCTGGACTAGGAAATGGCAACCCATTCCAGTATTCTTGGAGACACAACTGAGCATGCACACATGCATTCACACATATACACATACGTGTATTTATATGTATGACTACAGTCCATGGGGTCATAAAGAGTCAGACACAACTGAGCAACTGAAACTTCCATATATACGTATATATTACATTGACTAATTTTTACATAGATATAGAAAATCTTTGGGCTTCCCAGGCAGTGCTAGTGGTAAAGAACCCACCTGCCAATGAAAAAGACCTAAGAGACACAGGTTTGATAATTGGGTGGGGAAAATCCTGTGGAGGAGGAAATGGCCACCCACTCTAGTGTTCTTGCCTGGAGAATCCCATGGACAGAGGAGCCTGGCAGGCTAAGTCCATAGTGTTGCAAAGAGTTGTACACAACAGAAGTGACTTAGCACACTGCACAAAGAAAATCTTTACGTCTTTGGAATTTTCCAGTTCTTATGAGATCCCCTCAATCACCTCAGATGTTTGTTTTCTTTAGGATTTGCTATCAGTATTCTCATAAATAAGAAGATCTTAGGATGTACAAATTAGTGACAAGTCAACCACTGCTGCTGCTTCTGCTGCTGCTGCTGAGTCCCTTCAGTCTTGTCCGACTCTGTGCAACCCCACAGACGGCAGCCCATTGGGCTCCACCATCCCTGGGATTCTCCAGGCAAGAACTCTGGAGTGGGTTGCCATTTCCTTCTCCAATACATGAAAGTGAGAAGTGAAAGTGAAGTCGCTCAGTTGTGTCTGACTCAGCGACCCCATGGACTGCAGCCCATCAGGCTCCTCCGTCCATGGGAGTTTCCAGGCAAGAGTACTGGAGTTGGGTGCCATTGCCTTCTCCAAGTCAACCACTAGTAAAGTTTAAGGGGTATCTGTAGCTATAGGCCTGCAAGGTAGCCAGATAGAATGAAAAGTGCAAGGATTGTGGAGTCAAACAGAACTTGGTTTGGAACCTGGCTCTGCTAAACCTCCTGGCAGTGTGACTTTGATTATGGTTCTTAAGCTCCCTGACTTTTGGGTACAATATGTGTAAGAAAGGAAAATATTCATGCATTTCAGGGTTATGTTTCCATTCTCCTATAGTATAGCACTATATGTAGCACTCAATAAACATATTTTTAAAAGGGAAAGATAAGAAGCAGAAAGGGAGAGATGATCCAGAGAGATGATATGGGGTGGGAAGTGGGAGGGGGATACAGGATTGGGAGCTTGTATACACCCGTCGTCGGATTCATGTCAATGTATGGCAAAACCATACAGTATTGTAAAGTAAAATAAAGTAAAAATGAAATTTAAAAAAAAAAGAGAGGGAGAGATGAAGAGAGGAGAGAGAGAAAGACAGTAATTAAAGGACTTCAGGAATGGTCAGAAATCAAAAAGAAAGCAAAGATCATTTAGGAGGTTTTAGAAATTATATTGATACCAGTGACATGAGACAGGATCCTGACTAATTGAAGCCTCACTGAGAGACAAGATATATCTCAAAGCTTTTCTAAGAGCCCTGGTACTGCAGTGCCTTATCTAGGCCACCACCTTCTAACACTATGGCAACATATATAACAAAACGAAGAAGAGGTTGCTGATGTTTATCCAGAGAAGAGGGAGTGCTGTGTCTCCCTAGTTATTCCATGATCTACTTACAGCACTAACAAGAATATCCAGGCTTGAGACTTAAAGATACCAAGTTATCAGAATTTTTCTTTTATTGGTAGGAAAATATATCTACAAGACTACAACCTTATTCACAAAGGCTATAACTGGTCCCAAACAAAGATGCCTAAGCTAAGATATTCTATGTGATTAGGAGAACTGAGGAGCATAGGGAAAAAAAAAGGAAACTCATGTAGGGCCATTCACAGCTATTCTGTTTCAGATGATGCTAGCTAACATGGATGAGGATCAGAGCTCAAATTCAAATATTTTGTGCCTCTTCATATTTCAATTGAGTTAGAATATTATGATTAATATTAAGTAGCACCATTTGGCCTCTGCAAATTAAATTCATTAATATTCCCCAAGGTCAGTATTAAGACCAAATAGTATAATCCCAGAAACATCAGAGGCAAAATCCTGTTTTGGTTCTTTTTCTCAGCAGTCTAAGAGCCCACATTGGAAACTTGAGGCCCAGCGGGCTAAAATCATCCCCCAGCTCTTTGAATCATAGTTAGTAAAACAGCCTTCTGCCATCTCATCCAACAGACATATATAAAACATTGAAGACTTTTAATTTAAAAAATAAATTCTAATAAACTATATGCGATGAGCTTTTACTTTATTATAAAACTATTTTCTCTCTTTGACCTTCCCCCAGAAAACAGCCTGGCCCAATAATCTAAAGGAGATTAAACAAACATTTCTCCATCAGAGATCATGCAAGGACATGCTCAGGAGCTAAACAGCTGATCTCTATTGCATTTCTGAGCTGCTGTCTCAAAATAAGGATTCTTCATGTCTCCACCTCGCTCCAGGTTTTCAAGAGACTCACCTAGGAAGTTACTGACATACTTTTTGGAAGGATCTATTTATAAGATGCACATACTCAGAACAGGGAACACAGCATCCTTGTCTAGGAAGAAGCCTCAGAGAGCCACAGAATGCAGTGCTAACTGCCCCTGACTCTGCTGCTTCCCAGCCTCCTCAGATTCTGTGAGGCATCTTGGGAAGGAAAGAGAGTGGAGGAGAAAAGGGGGCAGATTTCCATTCAGAACGGCCTCCTCAGATGATGAATTTGTGCCCTGAACAATAAGAACTACCCTGATCTGTTGCTCAGAGCCCTGAGTAATACACAGGAACTGAGAGGCTAGGGGAAAGCTCTGGATGGTGTGGGCTGCATCTCAGACAAGCCTGCTCAAGTCCTGACTGTTGAGCATGGAAATTTATGTATTACCTTTCAGTCTGCCAACTTCTTATCTGCCCAAGAGAATTTCCTTTTGAAAGCATACAAATAGACTTAATAGAGTCAGGGATAGAGTCTGTTCTTTAAGCACAGTGCTTCCTTTTATCCTGATGATACAAAAAGTTTCCACTTCTTAAAAAGCCAAACTCAAGTGATGGGTCTTCAGATAACTCCCTGGATTGAAGTTACTGTAAAAGTCACTCAGTGATATGACTATAACAATCACAAATATTTCTTCTTGTTATGTGAGAGGAAAATAAAAGAACAAACCTGTCAAAAAGTATCTTATCTCTGATTGTAGACCAGTGTGTAATTCTTGCTTCTACCATCTTACCTAGGTTAACCTCTTTGGGCCACTGATTCCCAGTTCACAAAACAAATACAAAAACAAAACTTGGAAAATAGGATTGATAAGCCCCTATGTTCTAATAACTCATAGTGCCTCGCCCTCATTATTGTTCTATCCTCTCACACTAGCAATAATAGTGCCTTACCCTGTGCCATTGTACTCTGTATTATTTATTCCTTACAATAAACTTATGAATTAGATGCTATTGGAGTGAGCATTTAACAGATGAGAAAACTTAACATTTAGAGATGACAGGCAATTAGTTTAGGGTCCTGTGGACAGTAAGTGATCGAACTTGGATCGGAACTTGTCTGTCTTTAAGACCTTACTCCATGCTACATCAATCACCTCTCTTCTAAACGGTTGGTATATGATATCATGTATCTTCTGATATATTAGACTAATTGTACAAACATGTTTCTGTGGGCTTAACAAAAAGCATAGCTGTATCAAGTCTTTTGCTTAAGGCTTCAAAGGGTCCACATGAAGACTGATTCGTCAGGCTGCAAATACAGCATCAGTATCTACATGTTACATATAGATATAGATATATGTAGATATAAACATATATATGCCTATCTATATATCTGCCCATGTCCATCTATCTGTCTGTCCATCCGTCCATTCATCTATATCCATCTATCTACTTCTCTTATTGATCTGTTGCAGAAGTGTCTGCAATATCCTGGAGAGATTTTTATGACAATTGACTTAATAAATATTCTTACACGAGTCTGTGTAAATATTTACAAAAGATTTCAACACTTGAAGTCCCAGAATTGAGAATCACACAGAGCCATTTGATATTGTAAAAGGAGCTACACATTTTAAAAAGTCAAAGCTTCTTCCAAGTAAAACAACTCAGAAAAGATTTGATCCTTCATTTTTAAGAAAACTTTAAACAACTAAATAGATTTATTTTTATAAGGTTATGTGCAAGAGGGACAATAAAAATGATTGAAACTTATATCAACAATGATAACTGCCAGAGGAGAAACAAATACTGCCCAGAACCAATGAGAATAAAATCAGTTTCTTTACTTTCACACATTAGATGAGCTAAAGTACTCCAAATTCAGCAAATAGTGTGTATTACCTTCAACCTTACCAGTTCTATCCTAATGCAGAATAAAGCTTAGCACTTTACCACAGAGTCAATCTTGCAAAAGAATAAGTCAATGAATTATTTCACAGAAACAATTATATCAGCACTATTGGGTTCTCTTTAATATTTTTGTTGCCCTTGTTTTTCACTTCCTATTGCACTTACACATTGAGCAATACTTATAGATATATTATTGGCCATTGGATTTCTCAACAAGAAAAATACCTACTCCAGAAAATACCTATTTTAGAATATACCTAATTCTAAACATACCAAAAGGATCTCTATATGTTTCTTACTTTTCATAACTTGCAAACAGTGCACTAGCTTGCAAGCTCTTTAAGGGTGAAAATCTTTGTTAACTTGGTTGGTTATTGTTTATTAAGTTCCTAAAACAATGCTTAGCACTCAATAATCAGTAGAAAGTTGAATAAATAATTAGCATCACAAAGATAGACTTATTTCCTCCTGTATCAATTCTTGCCCTGTAAGCAAGTCAAAGAGTTACTATATTTGGAAATGTCTTGCAGTATAAAAATAAAGAAGAATCTGCTTGACATCTTGAGGTCTTTCTGTCACTAAATCCAAATGGCCATGTCACCCAGGTACTAATTCTTAAAAGTCCCAGAAATAGTAGACAGTTTCTTCCAATGTTATAGTTTCTCTGCCAACACAGAAAGTAACTGGCAGCTTCTCTCAACAGAATACTATATTGAGACTCATTTAGATGCAAGTAACAGAACTCATTTCTACCAGCTTAAAGAAAGTAATGGTTTTTATTACACTTCCATAAGCTACTTAGAGCAGATATGGGCAGGCTGTATAGCCAGGGATCCCCAGGTTCCAGAGCCAGAGCCTCTGTCTCTTACATGGATTTTATTCCCTTATCCCTGTGGATACACTTTCATTGTTTTCAGTTGAGTGAGTCCAGTGCCTATCACAGCACCAAGCATACAATGAGTGTGCTGTTAATATAACTGAATGAATGAATGGTATGTCTCTGTTTCTCCATGAATATTGAGAAGAAATGGCTGCACAGAATTGCTTTTGATTCCAGTATCTCTAACTTATATCTCTGCTTTGCAATTTAAAATTCTTAGGAAAAGAATCTATTGCTTTGACTTGGCAATGAATTAACTCCTTCTTGGGTAAGGGTATATCTTTTATCTAAGCAGCTCTTAGTGCTGCTGCTACCGCTACTGCTAAGTTGCTTCAGTCGTGTCCGACTCTGTGCGACCCCATAGACAGCAGCCTGCCAGGCTTTCCCGTCCCTGGGATTCCCCAGGCAAGAATACTGGAGTGGGTTGCCATTTCCTTCTCCAATGCATGAAAGTGAAAAGTGAAAGTAAAGTCACTCAGTCGTGCCGACTCTTAGCGACCCCATAGACTGCAGCCTAGCAGGCTCCTCCATCCATGGGATTTTCCAGGCAAGAGTACTGGAGTGGGATGCCATTGCCTTCTCCGGCAGCTCTTAGTAGGGTGCCCTATTCCATGAAAAGGGAAAAGATGCTCAGAAAAGGGTGCATTGCCCGAGCAGATTTTCAAAGAAATATCCACTAAAACAGTGGTTGAGTCCTTGCAAAGATGGCTACGATAATCCCTGCCCACAGGCCCCTCTGCAGCTTGACTTCACTGCTTCTCCCATGAAGAATAAGTGTCCATTTCCTGCCTTTGATTCTGGGCTGGCTTTATGACCTATTTTGAATAGCAGAAAGTGGGAAAATTGATAATATGAGAATCCCTAAGCCTTATTTTCAAGAAACCTGAGCACACTGCCACAATCATGAGAAGAATCCCATGTTTGCCTTCTGGATACAAAAGTGCCTTTTGTGAACCAGCTCTAACCACCAGACATGAAAACAAGGCTGTTAGACTGTCCAGCCCCCAGTTCAGCTGCCAGATGACTCCTACCATGTGAGAGACCTCACATGAGACCAAGGGAAGTCCTGGGGTCAAATAAAATGGTCCATGTTTTAAGCTTCTATGTTTTAAGGGTGGTTTATTATGTAGAAATTGTTGACTGATGTAAATTTGCATAAGTTTTAGTAACTTTCTTTGTTCCCCAGCTATTAATGAAAGTACTAATGTTGAATCCTAAATTGGCACCAAGGCATTCATTCATACATTGATTATTTATCTAGGTCAGCCTGATTAAAAACAAAACGAAAAACTGGGAAAGAACTGAAATTATCATTTTCATTTCAATGGAAAGATATTTAGGTTTGTAACCTGATTACAGTACTTATTAACTATTCTAATATTATATTTATACTTAGGAGCCCTAGACCTCAGGTATTCTGTTAAATGGGAATCATGACATATATTTCAGGAAGGGCTGTGAATGTCATCTCCTACACAATATGCACAACCATTGCGCTAGGGTATTTTGTGAAAATTAAATGAGATCATTTATATAGAATTTCTTTTTAAAGTGTGGTCCAATATAGGCATAAACACTGTCATTTGAAGCATACTATAAAGCTCAATCTGTCTCTCATGGGAGTTTAGGCATTAAATCCGCTCAAAAGTTTTAGGCACACAGCTGGGCACAGAATTTTTAAACCAAGAATTCACATTTGTGTGTGTCCCCTCTCCCTTCAGAAGGTAATCCAGCTCTGTCCCCTGTCCCAGGTGTCCCTAGATTACATAAGCGGTAGCCCAGCTCTCCTTCAGATAAATGATGCCCAAGTACCATCAGGTATAGCATGCCCCTGAACCTAGTTCTGGAAAACTCTCACATGATAAACATTTTGAAAATGTGGCCTTGTGGTCAAGTAAGTTTGGGAAATGCCACTGAGTGTTTGACCACTGGGAGATTAGTAATTTACATTAGTGTATAAAGGTCCTGAGAAATCTTGTAGTGAATAAAAAACAAAAAGTAAAAGTGAGAGTCACTCAGTCGTGTCCATGGAATTCTTCAGGCCAGAATACCGGAGCAGGTAGCCATTCCCTTCTCCAGGGGATCTTCCCTACCCAAGAATCAAGCCCAGGTCTGCCACACTGCGGGTCAGCTCTTTACCAACTGAGTCACCAGGGAAGCCCAAGAATACTGGAGTGGGCAGCTGTTCCCTTCTCCAGGGGATCTTTCTGACCCAGGAACTGAACCCAGGTCTCCTGCATTGCAAGTGGATTCTTTACCAGGCAAGTAAAAAACCTTGTCTAAACAGTATTTCACTTTTTGTTTTAAATAAAAAGTGACTTTCACTATATAATGCCATTTAACACATATGGAACTTGTATAACTTGTATAAATCAGGGCATACTGTGGAAAACCCTAATCTAATGTGACTGCCCCCCACCCCACTTTAGAGAGGTCACTGAGGTCCCTGGGGCAAGGGGTTCATACACAGTCAAGTACAAATTTGACTCTACTCTTCAGGTACAGCATTAGCCAGCCCCTTTATTTGCTTTCTCCTGCAATGATTTTCCTCTGGAGTCCTCTCCTACCTCCTATTTCTCCTCCCATATGCAATCATCGCCTTAAAGCACATAAAAGCTGGGGAATCCCATCACCACTCTGCTCCACAAATGGAGAAGCAGCATTTCCATTTTGCCAAGTGTAGAGCAATAGCTTGGCTGGCTCCGTCTATCTCTGCTAATGACCTAAGCATGCTGCCGTGGCTTATTTATTACAAACAGTGCACAAAGGAAAACTACAGGCCTTCCTTACAGTCTGGATATTTGCGTAAGTCCTCATTCTCTCAACAAAGATGTTTTCTTTGGCCCAGCTGGGTTTTCCTGAATAGTCACATGTGACAACTGCATTTAACCCACCAGGAAAAGAGTAAAGGGCTAACTTAGGGAAGATGGTAATGGTCTTAAGAGACATTTGAGAGGCAGGACTGCCTAATGAATAAGACCATAGTCTCTGTAGCCAGTCATTCCTGGGTTTGATGACCACCACTGGCTTAGATATAATAATATAATATAAACATGTATGAAAATATAATTGCATATAATATGCATATAATTGGATATACATGTATCTGTCCACATGTATGATTCTCAGTTATTAATTGATGATAGTAGGATTGAGTTGCCATATATCTATATTATTTGTATGAACATATTGAAAAACACTAAGGTACTAAATTTCATAAAATGCCAAAATCCATAACTAAACATTTATATGAGGTCAAGAGCTTCCCTGGTGGCTCAGATGGTAAAGACCTGCTTGCAGTGTGGAAGACCAGGGTTTGATCCCTGGGTTGGGAAGTTGGGCTACAGCCATGGGGTCACAAAGAGACAGACACGACTGAGTGACTAAGCACAATAACTTGGACAAATTACCTAACATTTTTAACCTTTGCTTCCTCATCTGTGAAATGGAGATTATAAAATTTCAACCTCATATAATCACTGAAAAGTATAAATAAAATTATGTATATAAAATAGTTACATTCAGGCTCAGTAAATAATAGCTATTATTAGCAGTAACACTACTGCAAGGAGTTTCTAATGCCCTTATACATGTATTGATTCAAACAGAAAATGTCTGAATCCTTTTTATCTGCCCAGCATGGTATTAGATCCTGAAGATATAGACAAAAGGAGTATGCTATCTTTCTGTTCAAAAAGCTCTAGTTGCAGTAAAGACAGCAAACACAGTAACCATACCTGGTTGCAGGTGCACTGATAAAATAGGAGACCACAAGACTGCAGGCAGGAAGAGGTGTGCTTCAAAAGGTGGGACTCTGCAACAGATGCTTGGAGGAATAAATAATTCAAGTATCTAATAAAAGGCTGGCCATATAGAAGGTGATTCACACCTAGTAGCCACGTATAAGAAAAACAGGAGTTAGGCAGGTGAGATGATGTTGAAGCCACATCAGGAAGATGACCAGCTTGAAGGGAAGGCATCAGGAAGAGGACAGCATGTCTGATCCTACAGGACATTTCTTCAAAGCTAAGACAAAGTGAAGGGGAGGCTGTCAGACAGGGACCTTCATCTCAACAGAAGGGCTTGGTCATTTAATTTAAAAGGTTAAAGGGACCACTGAAATATTATAAGCAAGGGTAGGGAGGTAACAGAAGTAGAAGACATTAAGAAAAAATGGCAGCAATACAGAGAAAAGCTATAAAAAAAATCTTCATGACCCATATAACCACAATGGTGTGATCACTCACCTAGAGCCAGACATCCTGGAATGAGAAGTCAAGTGAGACTTAAACATCGCTACAAACAAAGCTAGTGGAGGTGACAAAATTCCAGCTGAGCTATTTAAAATCCTAAAAGAAGATGTTGTTAAAGTATTGCACTTAATATGCCAGCAAATTTGGAAAACTCAGCAGTGGCCACAGGACTGGAAAAGGTCAGTTTTCATTCCAATCCAAAAGAAAGGCAATGTGAAAGAATGTTCAAACTACTGCACAACTGCACTCATCTCACACATGAGCAAATGCCCCAAATTCTCCAAGCCAGGCTTCAACAATATGTGAACTGTGAACTTTCAGATGTTCAAGCTGGATTTAGAAAAGGCCGAGGAACTAGAGATCAAATTGTCAACATCCGTTGGATCACTGAAAAAGCAAGAGAGTTCCAGAAAAACATCTACTTCTGCTTTATTGTCTACGTCAAAGTCTTTGACTGTGTGGATCATAACAAACTGTGGAAAATTCTAGAGATCAGAACACCAGACCACCTGACCTCCCTCCTGAGAAACCTGTATGCAGGTCAGGAAGCAACAGTTAGAAGTAGACATGGACAACAGACTGGTTTCAAACTGGGAAAGGAGTATGTCAAGGTTGTATATTGTCACCCTGCTTATTTAACTTATATGCAGAGTGCATCATGAGAAATGCCAGGCTGGATGAAGCAAAAGCTGAAATCAAGATTGTCGGGAGAAATATCAATGACCTCAGATATGCAGATAACACCACTCTTATGGCAGAAAGCAAAGAGGAACTAAAGAGCCTTTTGATGAAAGTGAAAGAAGAGTGTAAAAAAACTGGCTTAAAATGCAATATTCAGAAAACTAAAATCATGGCATTTGGTCCAATCACTTCATGGCTAATAGATGGGGAAACAGTGGAAACAGTCAGAGACTTGATTTTCTTGGGCTCCAAAATCATTGCGGATTGTGACTGCAGCCATGAAATTAAAAGACTCTTGCTTCTTGGAAGAAAAGCTATGACCAGCCTAGAGAGCATATTCAAAAGCAGAGACATTACTTTGCCAACAAAGGTCCATCTAGTCAAAGCTATGGTTTTACCAGTAGTCTTGCATGTATATGATAGTTGGAGTATAAAGGAAGCTGAGCACCGAAGAATTGATGCTTTTAAACTGTGGTGTTGGAGAAGACTTTTGAGAGTCCCTTGGACTGCAAGGGGATCCAACTAGTCCATCCTAAAGGAAAACAGTCCTAAATATTCATCAGAAGGACTGATATTGAAGCTGAAACTCCAATACTTTCACCATCTGGTGCGAAGAACTGTCTCACTGGAGACCCTGATGATGGGAAAGATTGAAGGCAGGAGGAGAAGGGGACAACAGAGGATGAGATGGTTGGATGGCATCACTGACTCAATGGACATGAGTTTGAGTAAGCTCCAGGAGTTGGTAATGGGCAAGGAAGCCTATCATGCTGTGGTCCATGGGATCACAGAGAGACAGGACTGAGTGACTGAACTGACTGGGGAGGTATATAGTTTTGTGCCGGGAGCCAGTGTGAGGAATCCCACCCGTGACAAGGTCATGCGGCAGAGGCCTGATGGGCAAGGCAAGTCAAGCCTCAGGGTTTCCCCCTGGTATTTCCTGAGCATGTACCCAAAAACCAGAATCTGCCTGCCTTTGTACTCTGCTTTTCCACTCTTCTGACACACTCTAGAAAAACTTAACTCAGGGCTTTAGTCTTCTGCATTTGAAAGGGATGTTTCAGTTCAAACCCCTTCTGATAACTCTCTAGCTTGCCTAACAGTTTCCCCTGGACTTTTACATCTTGTGAATTTCTTACAGCTTCCCAACTGCGAGAGGCACAAAGCTTAAAAACATCTTAGAGATACAGAGCCTTTTCTAAAGAGCTAAAAATCATATTGATGACAGATTTCACTGTTGACTCAATGATTACTGCCAGGCCTCCATATTCTTTATCTTTTAGGCACCTGGGAGGGTATTAATCAATGTAATCAGGATATGGAAAAAGGTATATAGTAGTTTTGATGTTAACAACACTAGACTTTTGAGTTACTTTTGTTATAAATTACTGTACTCCTTTTACTTGTTATAAATTGCTGTATCTTTGCTATGTAAGAATGTAACTTTATTTAGTGCTTTCTGAGAGTGGCACCAGACTTTGGGAAGATCAACACAAATAAGTCTTCTGGTTGACAAACCCTTATCAGAAAAGGGCTGTAAAATGTTAATTGGCCCTTTTGGCCTGAAGATGATGTAAATCAGCTAAGACTTGTGTATGCAATTAGGTATGCAGAGAGAAAACCTGGTTTTGATAAGAGTCTGGGCTGCTAATGCTGCATAATTTTGTATTACCAATTGATCTCTATGTACAATCAAAAAGGTATAAAAGGCCTTTCTAGACAATAGGGGCCGGGCCAGTCGCTGGACTAGTTTTCCCCGTGTCTCCTCTTTACTCTAGTTTCAGGCTGAATTCCCATCTGGGGTGTAGAGGCTCGCCATGTCTACTTACTTGCCCTGGCTTCTAAGATCCGTAAGAGAAGGAGTCCAAGGTAGGGCACCCTTCGATATTCAAATGGACATCGGTGGCCTAACGTAGATGGTGCAAATCTCTTGTTCTGAGATTTTGTTTGTTTTCCACGTAAACCAAGTTATTCAGCATCTTTTCTCCACTTAATTTTCCGACTATACTATTATTTCTTAATCTAATCTTATATTTCTAAATAAATAAGTTTTTCCTTGCCTATCCCTCTCCCCTTCGAATCACCCTGGATCCACCGAGGCAGGACCCCAGCAGACTTGCATCTGGGGAGATGATTTCAGCTGGATCATGGAGCTTAGATTGTGGAGTGGGAGCAACTTAATGAAACTAGATCACTAGGAATAAATTCTTCCCCAAGGAGCCTTCCTGGGACTTCCCTAGTAGAAGAATCTTCCTGCCAACACATGGCACATGGGTTCGATCCCTGGTCTAGGAACATTCCACATACCTTGGAACAAATAAGCCCATGCACCACAACCACCGAGCCACAATCTGGAGCCCACAAGCTGCAACTACTGAAGCCTGGATGTCTAGAGCCTGTGCTCCGCAACAAGTGAAGCCACTAATCTGCCTCCCATCTTGGAGGATGACTCTACTCTGGTCCAGACTTTTTCCTGAGCACCAGTAACCTCCTGTCCTGCTCAGGTCCTTTAACCCAAGAGCCAAGAACAGTGCCATTGCAATGTGTGTCCCAGGCTCCTGAGACAGGATTCCAGGTGGCTGTACCAGCTCCTGGCAGAGATGAGGTAGGTGGGACTCTGGCAGTCCCCTTCCCATTATTTCTCAGGCAGCTGCACTCATCACCTACCTGAGCAGCTGGGCTGCTCTGCAGTGCCCTTGTCTGCTCATTCACAGAAGCCAAGGGCCTCCCGCCCAGTTCCTGGACCAAACCTGATGGAGGCAGGGAAGACATTAGCAGCCTCTGACCTACCAGCTGGTGAGGGCTAAAATTTGTCTGGCTAAATCAAGTGTACCAGGGAGCCCTGACACTCTCTTCTGGCTCTGACTCACTGTGCCCATCTGCATTCCTGGTCTGCTGACCTTGCTTCCCGATTCACACTTCATTTTCATTGCTGAGACCCAGGATGCAAATTGCTATCTACTATCTGTCTGCCCTCTCTCACTTTTCTTGAGGTCTCAATCCTCCCATCTGATGTGAATAAATGTCATTTCATTGTCAGCTCCTATGTAGGGTATTTGATAAGCATTACCACTTAAGCGCTTCCCTGGTGGCTCAGAGGTTAAAGTGTCTGCCTGCAATGCAGGAGAGACTCCAGTTCAATCCCTGGGTTGGGAAGATCCCCTGGAGAAGGAAGTGACAACCCACTCCAGTATTCTTGCCTGGAGAATCCCATGGAGGAAGGAGCCTGGTAGGCTACAGTCCACGGGGTCAGAAAGAGTCAGACACGACTGAGTGACTTCACTTTCACCATACTTAAATCTTATCACAACTTTATGAGATAATTATTATGTCCTCTATTTTATGTGAGGAAACCAAAGCTGACAGAGATTAATAAATTGCTCAAAATCTCAGAGCAAGTTAAGGATCAGCAGGAATTAGAACCCAACTCCTTTTAACCCCAAAACCTTTGCATTATGCCTAACTTACCTTTGACTGGAGTAGATTTCCCCAAATAATGTAAACCACTCACATCACCAAAGCTGCCACTGGCTATACTTGGCATATGGTCACTAACTGGAGTCTAATTGCCATACCCTGCCCACCAAGTAGAACCACTTGGGCCTCGATGCTGGGCACCTCACTCAGTGCTTATTAAAGTGAAATCCAGCTTAATGGCCTTGGTCTTCAGTGATCTTCTCTGTAGCTGAGACTATAAAGGAAGCTGAGTGCCAAAGAATTGATGTTTTTGGATAAGACTCTTGAGAAGACTCTTAAGAGTCCCTTGGACAGCAAAGAGATCAAACCAGTCAGTCATAAAGGAAATCAGTCTGGAATAATCATTGAAAGGACTGATGCTGAAGCTGAAGCTCCACTACTTTGGCCACCTGATGCAAAGAACTGACTCATTGGAAAAGACCCTGATGCTGGGAAAGACTGAAGGCAGGAGGAGAAGCAGACGACAGAGGATGAGATGGCTGGATGGCATCACCGATGGACATGAGTTTGAGCAAGCTCTGGGAGTTGGTGGTGGACAGGGAAACCTGGTGTGCTGCAGTCCATGGGGTTGCAAAGAGTTGGACATGACTGCGCAACTGACTTGAACTGAGAAACTTCATGGAAACTGAAGGCTTAGACCTCAAGTACAGCTGTTCAGACCAGATACAGACATTCCTTGTGGCACAATGTTGTAAAAGTCTTGTGGTCTTGCCTGTTTGTGCGGAGAAAGCCAGCCGATAACAAATGGCTTCAGCTGCCTTTTGAAATACCAGTAAATACAAGCGGCAAAGTACACAGATGAAGATTTTCTGTGAGTCCAAAGACTTTTAACTCCAATCAGGGCCGAGCTGAAGGGAAGTTCTCAGCTTTCCCTTCTCCATGGTTCAGACCTTCTGTGGCTCTTCACGTAGGGACTGAATACCACCACTAACTCTAGTACTTCACCAGGCAGCCCCACGCCTGTTGCTGTCTCCCCAGAAAACAGGTGGGTTCTTTGAAGTGACAGAGACAATGTACTATTAGCACTGTTTCAGTGAAACATAGAAAATATGCCATGAATACTTAATTGCCACTTTATTCAGTAATCAGCATTAACATGGTGAATATTTAAAGCAGCAAACTGAATGACAGCCAGGAGTTAGGCAGTGGTGGCTTCTAGAAAGCTAGAAAATGAAGACCTATGTGGACTGAGGCTGACTGAATTACTCAGGCCCTTTTCTACCTATGTGTGAAAAGGCTCACTTACTCCATTGAAATCCCTTCCCAAGTCTCCCATCTATACTTTGATTGAATGAAACTCAACCAATTTAGTTCTTAATAAATATGGTGTGGCTAGCAGTGGGGTTAAGAAGACTGAGCCCACATCTTCAAGTTTGCGGTATATTATTGGTAATGAAAAGGTACAGTGATTATTATAATCCAGCCATCATATAATCAGGAAAGAGAACAGGTTTGGCTGATTCCTGACTCTAAAACTCGTTAGTGATTTGACCTTGGGTATTTTCCTACTCTTTAAAATGGGGATATCATTATGGACTTAGCAAGGGTATAAGGAGTTTTAAATACAATCTCTTATGACCTATCCCAGTGCTTAGTATGGACTATATGCTTGTTAAGTTTTTGCCAAAATGTAAGATGAAACAAAACAGATAAAAAATAGTGCAATAAGAAAAGTACAAATAAAATACTGAGAAATTTTAGAGGACATAGGAATGGCATTGCCTTGTGAAGCAAAAAGGCTTAGTGGAGGAGGTTGTATTTGATATGGGCCTGAAAGGACAGGTAGACATTTTATAGGTGAGAGCATTTGAAAATCATTGTAGGAGCATAAAAAGTCATAGTTCAGTGAACGGATTAAAATATGAAGGTGGGGGATTATTTTTTCAAGCAGAGAAAACTCATATCAAAGGCACAAAGGAGTGAAATGTGGGATTTGTTAATGGAATAGCAGAAAGAATCATTTAAAGAATTTCAGAAGAGTGCAGAGAGTCAGAAAAGACAGATTGGACAACATACAGTTGTGAATGTGAATGCCACCCTGAGTGAGTTAATTAACAATACACAGAGAGGAGGAGCTATTGGAAATTTCTAAGCAAAGAAGAAACACATTTAGAAGTGGCAGTCTTGTGGAGAAGAGATTTGAGTGAGGGGAGACAGGTGTCAGGGGTGTTGGTGGGAAGCTATTTCCAGTTCCGGCAAGAGATAATGAGGGCTGAATTAGGGGCTGCCAGTGAAGGCAAATGTGGACAAATGTGAGGATAGAAACCACAGGAATATGCAAGGAGATGAATGTGAGGAGCACGATATGCTCTTTAGAAGTACTATGACTGAATGATATGAGAAGGAAACAGCAGACAACTTGAGTTGCAGAAAGTAGTAAGAGAAGTGTGTGTGCGTGTGTGTGTGTGTGAGAGAGAGAGGTGAGGGGAGAGTGAAAGAGGTTGACTGATGGTTAGTCAGAAAGAGAGCATCATTGACCTTTAGAATGTAGCTCCTATGAGGTCAGATCAGGCCCGCCATACATTCCTGGGCAATATACAGGGTCACCTGCAAATGTGGATTTAAAGGTGTATAACCATCAACTCCTAGAAATCAGGTTTCTGACCAGTGAGCATTTGCTCCCAAAACACACTGAGGTCTCACAACTAACACAGACCATACAGGAAGCCAGGAGGGTAGATGACTTCTTCTAGAGAAGACAGAAGAGCTCTTCATTCAGGCCCACTTGAAGCCTCTGAAGTGGAATGTTCAGGATAAACAACTAAGGAAATAGGGAAATAAATTTAGAACTTTATTAAAAAAAAAAAAAAAAGTGAAGTCGCTCAGTCATTTGTGACTCTTTGTGACCCCATGGACTTTAACCTACCAGGCTCCTCCATCCATGGGATTTTCCAGGTGAGAAGTACTGGAGTAGGTTGCCATTAAGTGAAGATCAAATGTCATATGTACATATACCAGTGAATGAAATTCCAGTCAGGAGAGTGGGACTTCACAGGTAGAGAGGCTGGCAGTGGCATTTGAACTCTGGCATTGCTTTTGAGATATTGCCACATGGTATCACTTTACATAAAATAGTTTACAGAGAAGACTGTCTGATGTTAAACAAGCTAACCCTCACAAATGCACCTGTGGTAGGTAGTAATCCCCTCAGGAAATGCAGAGTGAAGACAAAACAAGTAATCTGTGTAGTATCTCACTACAGGAAATTTGCGCAACTAAGACTTCTGTCCTGGGTATGAGATCTCCAATAACCACACCAAAAGTAAAAATGGACATTCAAATCAGATTTGACAAAAGTTGGCCAAAATTATTGAAATTAAGACTATTTGTATCCACCATAGTTAGTTATTAATATTTACTAATACTTGTATCCTGGAGAAGGAAATGGCAACCCACTCCAGTACTCTTGCCTGGAGAATCCCATGGAGGGAGGAGCCTGGTGTGTGTGCGTGTGTGTGCTCAGTTACTCAGGCACGTCAGATTCTTTGCGACCCCATGGACTGTCGCCCATCAACTCCTTCTGTCCATGGAATTTTCCAGGCAAGAATATTGTAGTGGGATGCCATTTCCTATTCCAGGGGATCTTCCTGACCCAGGGATTGAACCCATATCTCCTGCATCTCCTGCACTGGCAGGTGGATTCTTTACCATTAGTGTCCCCTGGGGTAACTTATATATACACTGTGCATTTATTTTATTAATACACTTATATTGTGAGTGTTAGCTAAGATAGTAAAGAATCTGCCTGTCATGATGGAGACCTTGGTTCTATCCTTGGGTCAGGCAGATCCCTTGGAGAAGGGAAAGGCAACACACTGCCCTATACTTGCCTGGAGAATCCCATGGACAGACCATGGGGTTGTAAAGAGTCGGACATGACTGAGCAACTAACACTTTCACTTTCAAATATAAGTATATGTATATTTATTTTACTAAAACAGGTGTAGTCCAAAAGATTTGGAAATCACAACTGTCAGAGATTTTTCAACTCTGAGGCCCTGCAGTTATTTCAGAATAGTGAGACTGAATTTTTCTGAGAAGACTTTGTTGAGGCATGGTGTGTGGGGCACAGATAGAAGAAATACATAATTATTGATAAGTGGAGGAAAGAAAAGTGGACAGAGAGGGGTTGGGACCATTGAAACCAACTGAATCTCCTGTCTTAATTTTACCCAGAATGCCTGAGTGGAAGGAAGGACTAAATCATTTACTGGAGCAGAAAGGTCTCATTAGGGCTCTCTTCACAGAGCTGCCCTTTGGTTGAAGTGTTGCCCGTCTTCCCTCTGATATCATGGTAAAGGCTAGAAAGGAATTCTTTAGTGGATGCCATTTCATGCAGCACTGCATGATGTTTTTCTCCTCCCACCACCCAGAAGCTGTTGCGATGGGCACATTTTTAGAATATTTAAAAATAAATTACAGTTAGTGATGAAACTCATAAGCCAGAGAAATGCTGGGCAAGTGTGTGCTTCAAGCTACACAGCCCAAGGCTGCCGGGTATAAAAATACTCCATGTCTCCCATTTGGCTTAAGTGAGGCTTTAGCAACTGGTAATTTTTGCATGTCATAGTCACTGCTAATTGTTGAATCAGAACATCTGTCAAAAGTGGGGATATTTTCCTCAGAACACAGAGCCGGGGAAATTAGCTTTTCTCAACGGCAGTACAAGGCACATCGTGACTGTGCTCACTGCCAAAAGCAAATATTCCCTCATTCTGGCCATTGTTTTCAAACAGGAAGCCTGCTGAGTGGTCTCTGATCACCTTCGTTAGAAATCAGGTGGGGCTTTTGCAAAGTCTTTGGGTTTTCCCAGGAAACGCCAACTTAAAAATGTTCCAAAAGCATCAAAACACTGGCTAGCATCTGATTTAACAACATGCCTGTCTCTAACCAAGAAACTTGGTAGAAGTTTAGAGCTTAGCTTTGCCCCAGGAACTGAGTTTCATTTATAGCTTTACTCCAGAGAGTCAGGAGATACTAGTGTAGGTGGTTTTGAGCAAGTCTCATACCCTCTCTAGTCCCAGGTTTTGTGCCTATAAAATGAAGGGACTGGTGAATGGAATTGTTTCCTTAACTTCTTTTTCTACTTTCTCATTATTAGTGTATAGGAATGCAAGGGATTTCTGAGTGTTGATTTTATATCCTGCAACTTTACTATATTCACTGATTAGCTCTAGTAGTTTTCTGGTCGAGTCTTTAGGATTTTCTATGTAGAGGATCATGTCATCTGCAAACAGTGAGAGTTTTACTTCTTCTTTTCCAATTTGGATTCCTTGTATTTCTTTTTCTGCTCTGATTGCTGTGGCCAAAACTTCCAGTACGATGTTGAAGAGTAGTGGTGAAAGTGGACACCTTTGTCTTGTTCCTGACTTTAGGGGAAATGCTTTCAATTTTTCGCCATTGAGGATAATGTTAGCTGTGGGTTTGTCATATATAGCTTTTATTATGTTGAGGTATGTTCCTTCTATTCCTACTTTCTGGAGAGTTTTTATCATAAATGGATGCTGAATTTTGTCAAAGGCTTTTTCTGCATCTATTGAGATAATCATTTGATTTTTATTTCTCAGTTTGTTAATGTGATGAATTACATTGATTGACTTGCGGATATTGAAGAATCCTTGCATCCCTGGGATAAAGCCCACTTGGTCATGGTGTATGATCTTTTTAATGTGTTGCTGGATTCTGATTGCTAGGATTTTGTTGAGGATTTTTGCATCTATGTTCATCAGTGATATTGGCCTGTAGTTTTCTTTTTTGTGGTGTCTTTGTCAGGTTTTGGTATTAGGGTGAACAAGAGACACAGAGGTATAGAGTGGACTTTTCGACTCTGAGGGAGAGGGAAAGGGTGGGATGGTTTGGGAGAATGGCAGTGAAGCATGTGTATTTTCCTGTAAGAAACGAAGCGCTAATCTATGTTTGGTGTAGGATGCAGGATGCATGGGGCTGATGCACAGGATGATTCAGGTAGAGGATGTGGGGTGGGAGGTGGGAGGGGGCTTCGGCATTGAGCGATTGTGTTCACCTATGGCTGATTCGTGTCAATGTATGGCAAAACAAATACAGTATTGTAATTAAAAAAATAAATTTAATTTAAAAAAACAAACAAACAAAAAATGAAGGGACTGGACGAAACCAATGGTTTCCAAAGTGTGAGATCTTTAGAATGCTAAAGCTTCCTTACACTGTCTTAGGAGTCATCTTGGAAGTCGTTGTTGAACAGTGACCAGTTTTTCACTTCCATTTCAATAAGCTCAGTACTCCTTTTATACTTTTTATATATTGGAGTTCAATGTGAATATGGAGGGGGTGATTTGACAGTTAAAACATTTAGAAGCTCCCAAAGGTCCCCAAAGAGATCTGCTGTAATAAAGAGAACCGTGAAAAAGCTGGACTACCCAGTACATCCCATATGGAACTAGACAAGAAGAAAGATTTCTCCAAACACACTAGCCTGCGTGCATTCTTCACGCAGCTCTGCCGGTCACCTTACCCTTCAACTCCTTCCCTTCTCTCTGCTGTTAATTCCTTCCCTGCTCCTTTGACTTGCGTTGTCTTTCTCCTTCAAGACCCAAATAAGGTTTGCACTTGAAACATGAAGCCATCAACGCCAATCGATGCCACCCTACCCTGTCTCTTTCACATAGAGAACTTGAACCATTGATTCCGGGCACACATCATTTGTCTCCAAGATGCCTCACTTTATTATCTGTAAATCTTCTTTCCCTACCAAAAATGTAAACCTTTTAAAGGAAGTGACCAAGATAATTCATTTTTGCATCCCAAAAGAGACCAGTGCAGTGTTTGGTATATGATAGAATGCATGGCATTTTGGCATTTGATTGATTGAGTAATTAGATTATAGGGCTTCTCTGGTGGCTCAGCGGTTAAAGCATCTGCCCACAATGTGGAAGACCTGGGTTTGATCCCTGAGTCAGGAAGATCCCCTGGAGAAGGAAATGGCAACCCACTCCAGTATTACTGCCTGGAGAATCCCATGGGTGGAGGAGCCTGGTCGGCTACAGTCCATGGGGTTGCAAAGAGTCGGACACGACTGAGCAACCTCACTCACTAGACTTATAGGATCAAAATCAAAATCAAATCTCTGGCATCTCAAGTAATCCAGAATGAAATCAAACTCTTTCAGTATTTACATACAGAAATTACCTTTATTTCCATCTGTTTATCCAGAAAAATTTTTATGGATCTTGGATTCACCACGGACTTTTTACTTTTTCTTCTTTATTGCCATATATAATCAATAATCAGATTTGCCCGTGTGAAATTTCTCCCATATACACGTATAGTTAGGGAATCCATTCCCTCCTCTCCTATCAACTACTATTTCTTCAGTTGAGGCCTTGTCATCAGGCTAGAATTACTGTTTTAGCCTTCTAATGTAAATTTCCCTTTTCAGTTTGATTCCTCTTAAATCTATTCTTCATCATACCTCTAGACTGATCCTTCTAAAACACAAATACAACCATGTAATCTTTCTGCTTAAAGCAGCTCATCTGTTCTCCAAAAATATAGATCAAACACATTAGTAGGGCATGGAATGTCCTAGATAACCTGGCTCTTGTATAATTCTCCAGCCTCATTGTTTGGCATTCCAACACGTCTTACATCTATTAATACTAAACTGATTTTCTTCCCAGTGCCAACTATTGGATGTCTTTCTAGTTTTGCTCATTTTGTTGCCTTTGTCTGGTATGCCATGGATGCCTCTGCCCTACTTCACTTGGGCAACTCTTCTACATCCTTTGAAAGGCAAATTTGGACTTTCTCCAAGAAAACTTCTTTCCATCTCAGGGCTTGAAGAACTGGATGGCCTCTCAGCTACAATTACCTCCAAAGCATAGATCTAATTAAATGTTTGCTGAAACAAAATAAACACAAATATATAACAAAATATAAAACACATGTGTATATATATAAAAGTATGAAAATATTTCATTAAGTACAAATATAAGGCAAGGTTAAATGTCATAGTTCTTTAAGGCTTCACAGCAGACAGGGTATATTCATATCCATGATCTTCTTTGAGCCTTATTTTGTGAGAATAGAAAGTAAGCATCACTTGTTTTACTACCTGAATTATAAGAGTTCAAATAACTTTCTGAAAATTATAGAATAAGTAGCAAAGATTAATAGGAGTTCAAAGTTTAAAAGAGATGTTCCAAATTCAGTGCATGATACAGTGTATTGTACAGGATGCAGGTTCATCATTATTACCAGGTCTCGGTACTCTACTCACCAGCCCATCATCCACTCCACACTGATATTAATGCGCTTGGCCAGCAGCCCACTTGACTTGTTTGGTGTGCTCAGCTAAGTTGCTTCAGCTGTGTCTGACTCTTTGTGACCCTATGGACTGTAGCCCTCCATGCTCCTGTGTCCATGGGATTCTCCACCTGAAAATACTGAAGTGTGTTGCCATTTCCTTCTCCAGGGGATCTTCCTGACCCAGGGATTGCACCCATGTCTCCTGCATGAGTGGCTGAGTCCTTTACCACTGGCACCGGAGAGGAGCGACTGTTCTAGTCCTCCACAGAGCAGATTCATGCCCAAGAACTGACTCAAAATCAAAGCTGCTATTCAAAGAAAGGGTGGGAGACAATTTATTTAGGGCCGCATAACTCTGTCCTAATTTCCCTTGTAGCCATCTGATAGTTCTCATCATTATTCTAGCCTGTTAATCACACTGCTGGTGTACTAAAACTAGTTTGTTTTTCCCCTTTTGTAATTTTTTTTTTTCATAATTGGCTTTAGATCATGCCTGAAAATGGGAAATTTAGAAGGTATGTTTAGAGCATATGGCTTTGTACTTAGGGGTGTGTGTGTGTATGTGTGTGTGTTCCTGAAAAGTAATGTGAATCAAATTTTGGTAAATCAATCCTATTTTAAATGTCTAAAAGAAGCTCCATGTTTAAAGGACTCCTCTGGGAAATTATTTTATGAACTGAAAATTCACTCAAATTTTCAGATAACTTTCTTTATTGGTACATTCTAAATATACATGTTCAAAAATACATATTTATGGATTGATTACTGTGTACTAAACAATTTTTTATACTAAGGATGTTGCAAGCACTTCAAGGAGCTTATGTTCTACTAGATGATAGACAGTAAACCATGATTCCACAAGGACACAGTCACTTATTTCCAAGTGTTGCATATGTTCCAAAGGAAAGTACCAGGTTCTCAGGCAATTTATAGCAGCAAGACCTAGACTATTTTGTGGTGTCAGGAGAGTCAAGGACCTGTGATGCAGAAGTAGAGGAGGTGGAGATTTGAGGTGAGAAATGAAACTAGGAATCAGATTTTTGAGTTGGGATATACCTATTAAAAAATGGTGTCCAGATTTTTAAAATAGAGTCTTCTCACATGAAAAGAGGCAGCTCTTGTCAGTTAGTCATGTCTCCAGGTCTTTCCTCTTCCATTGACAGTGCCTGACTAATGTAATTCTGGAAAAAGTTCCAACGCAAATCTACCTTCTCAGATAGTTTTGTTACTCAAGTCTTTAACCAAAACCAGCTTTATTTCAAAGGAGCCAAACAGTCACTATTAATTTCCTCCAATATTTATATTAAAATCCATTATTTGAATTCCATGCTAAAAACTCTGATCCAAATGATTAAGATTATTTCTTGAAAGTCTGACTCTTTTTAAGGGTAAATTTTTGGATCCTATAGTATATTTGCATTCAGAGGTCATATTTTCATGAACTCAAAATCAGGACTCAACTATCCAGGGACTTTCTATTTGTACATTTATTTATTTTTATGAGGTAAGAGGAGAGTAAAATTAGGCTTTGTTGACTGACTCTTGGGGCAGATACTTTCCACGGCTTACCCAGCATCTCCTTTCCCCATCTCATCTCTTTCTAATTGACTGATAGAACCTTACTGTTTCAGGGATCTAGTTGACATCCCTTCATCTCATATATACCAGACTCTTCCTTGTTCCACTCCAGGTGGTGAATAATGATAATTTTATTACCTTTGGTCATTGATTGAACCCAGTGATAGCCAATGATTTATAAAAGGGCACTCTGGGAGGGGAAGATTCTATTTCTGAATACAAAGCCCAAGTTTCCCCAAGAGAAGACTTTTTAATTCTTTTTATTTTCCCCTCTTGAAAGTGAAATTAGAGTTGTGAAAGTCATCTTGTCATATAAGGTAACAGCTTTAGAATGAAAAGCAATGTTCTAAGAACAGAGAAAAGAATAAACGATTTATGTTATCATTGCTGAGCATCTCTTCCAAAGTCAATGATTATTTCTTTCTGGGATTTTGCTATCAGGAAAAGATAGAACCCTATCCATTTAAACCACCAGTGTATGTGTGTGTGTGTGTGTGTGTGTGTGTGTGTGTGTGTGTTGGGTTTATGTTACTTGCTGCTGAAAATATTCTTAAATATACTTTCATTAACTGCCAGGTATTTTATGTCATGTCATAAGATCCTTGCAACATTTAATCTTTATGATAATCATTTGACATACATATTATCTTCATTCTACAGATATGAACTAAGTCTCAGAGAAACTGCCCAAATTCACACCACTAGAGAAGGATGGTAGACACATCTGGACCAATAATGTATTTAATTCAAAATCCAAGCCCTTCTCATTACAAAATTCTGCTTTCAGTTCAGTTCAGTCGCTCAGTCATGTCTGACTCTTTGCGACCCCATGAATTGCAGCACGCCAGGCCTCCCTATTCATCACCATCTCCCAGAGTTCACTCAGACTCATATCCATCGAGTCCGTGATGCCATCCAGCCATCTCATCCTCAGTCGGCCCCTTCTCATCCTGCCCACAATCCCTCCCAGCATCAGAGTCTGTTCCAGTGAGTCAATTCTTCGCATGAGGTGGCCAAAGTACTGGAGCTTCAGCTTCAGCATCATTCCTTCCAAAGAAATCCCAGGGCTGATCTCCTTCAGAATGGACTGGTTGGATCTTCTTGCAGTCCAAGGTACTCTCAAGAGTCTTCTCCAACACCAAAGTTCAAAAGCATCAATTCTTCGGTGCTCAGCCTTCTTCACAGTCCAACTCTCACATCCATACATGACCACAGGAAAAACCATAGCCTTGACTAGACGGACCTTAGTCAGCAAAGTAATGTCTCTGCTTTTGAATATGCTATCTAGGTTGGTCATAACTTTTCTTCCAAGGAACAAGCATCATTTAATTTCATGGCTGCAGTCACCATCTGCAGTGATGTTGGAGCCCAAAAAATAAAATCTGACACTGTTTCCACTGTTTGTCCATCTATTTCCCATGACGTGATGGGAGCAGATGCCATGATCTTCGTTTTCTGAATGTTGAGCTTTAAACCAACTTTTTCACTCTCCTCTTTCACCTTCATCAAGAGGCCCTTTAGTTCCTCTTCACTTTCTGCCATAAGGCTGGTGTCATCTGCATATCTGAGGTGACTGATATTTCTCCTGGCAATCTTGATTCCAGCTTGTGTTTCTTCCAGTCCAGCGTTTCTCATGGTGTACTCTGCATAGAAGTTAAATAAGCAGGGTGACAATATACAGCCTTGATGTACTCCTTTTCCTATTTGGAACCACGTCCAGGGGTTCCACGTCCAGTTCTAACTGTTGCTTCCTGACCTGCATACTGATTTCTCAAGAGGCAGGTTAGGTGGTCTGGTATTCCCATCTCTTTCAGAAATTTCCACAATTTATTGTGATACACACAGTCAAAGGCTTTGGCATAGTCATTAAAGCAGAAATAGATGTTTTTTTGGAACTCTCTTGCTTTTTCCATGATCCAGTAGATGTTGGCAATTTGATCTCTGGTTCCTCTGCCTTTTCTAAAACCAGCTTGAACATCAGGGAGTTCACGGTTCATGTATTGCTGAAGCCTGGCTTGGAGAATTTTGAGCATTACTTTACTAGCATGTGAGATGAGTGCAATTGTGCGGTAGTTTGAGCATTCTTTTGCATTGCCTTTCTTTGGGATTGGAATGAAAACTGACCTTTTCCAGTCCTGTGGCCACTGCTGAGTTTTCCAGATTTGCTGGCATATTGAGTGTAGCACTTTCACAGCATCATCTTTCAGGATTTGAAAGAACTCCACTAGAATTCCATCACCTCCACTAGGTTTTTCGTGCTGATGCTTTCCAAGGCCCACTTGACTTCACATTCCAAGATGTCTGGCTCTAGATGAGTGATCACACCATCGTGATTATCCGGGTCATGAAGATCCTTTTTGTACAGTTCTTCTGTGTATTTTTGCCACCTCTTCTTAATATCTTCTGCTTCTGTTAGGTCCAGACCATTTCTGTCCTTTATTGAGCCCATCTTTGCATGAAATGTTCCCTTGGTATCTCTAATTTTCTTGAAGAGATCTCTAGTCTTTCCCATTCTGTTGTTTTCCTCTATTTCTTTTCATTGATCACTGAAGAAGCCTTTCTTATCTCTTCTTGCTGTTCTTTGGAACTTTGCATTCAGAGGCTTATATCTTTCTTTTTCTCCTTTGCTTTCTGCCTCTCTTCTTTTCACAGCTATTTGTAAGGCCTCCCCAGGCAGCCATTTTGCTTTTTTGCATTTCTTTTCCATGGGGATGGTCTTGATCCCTGTCTCCCATACAATGTCACGAACCTCATTCCATAGTTCATCAGGCACTCTATCTATCAGATCTAGGCCCTTAAATCTATTTCTTACTTCCACTGTATAATCATAAGGGATTTGATTTAGGTCATACCTTAATGGTCTAGCTGTTTTCCCTACTTTCTTCAATTTAAGTCTGAGTTTGGTAATAAGGAGTTCATGATCTGAGCCACAGTCAGCTTCTGGTCTTGTTTTTGTTGACTGTATAGAGCTTCTCCATCTTTGGCTGCATAGAATATAATCAAAATTCTGCTTTAAGACAGTACAAAGTCAATCTATTTTAATTGTATAGTAAAAATCCCATTTATCATTAATATCATTCCATCAATTATATGGAAGTATAATTACACTGCAAAAATGATTTCACCAATACAATTATTGCAAACTCTGTTTTATTAAATACATTTTAATTAAAAAAAAAAAGTATGATCTCTCAGTGTACTAGACTTGGACTGTGTGACTACCTGGAGATGATAATGACTCCAACATTGTTAAGTGTATTCATAACTTATTAACATTAATCACTAGTCCCTTTGTTGAGTATTTTATACACCATGTAGCATATAATTTTTTTGACAATCCTCTGAATAGATAGAATAATTATGTCCACTTTACTGATGAGAAAATTGAGGCTTCCTGATCCTAAAATAACTTGCCTAAGGTTACATAGATGGTTTGGGGGTGTATTTAAGCTTAAACTTTATTCTAGAGCACATGCTCTTATCCTTAGTGTACCATAGTCTCCATGCACACAATAGCCCTCCTTCCCAGGACCTTAGTCAAGCAACTCCACACACACAGAATGCATCTTGATATTTGTCAGTATTAATATTAGCAGATAAACTGCATAGAAATTGCATGATAGAGTGAAAAAACAGGCATCCCTGGGAAAGGAAATGGCAACTGACTCCAGTACTCTTGCCTAGAAAATCCCATGGATGGAGGAGCCTGGTAGGCTATGGTCTATGGGGTCTCAAAAAGTTGGGCACCACTGAGCAACTTCACTTCACTTTTGAACCACAAAGATCTGGATTTGAGTCCTAACATTGTCCTTTATCAGCTGCATGATAATGAGGTAGTTATTTTTGCAATACCTCAGTTCCCCCATTTATATATGAGGGATTATAATGCTATGATGCAAAACAGTTTTGAAGATCTAAAAAGGTAATGCAATTACATTAATCTTTCTTTCCATATTAGTTTCAAATGCTATAGCAACAGCATTATTTCACTGGTACCAAAATACTGAAATTCTATTTTTAAATACTTAAGAAACGTAACACTTACATGCCTGGAATTGGTTTACATTTTTCCCTGAGGGTAGTTCTGAAAGTTATATTCTTTTCAGTTTTTGCTGCCTGTTCCCCAGAGGATCATTAAAGAATATTTATTTGGAACATAATATGTGTTGGGAAGCAAGACTCATAGAGGCAAATAAACATGATAGCGGTGAAGAGTCATGGGTAATAAGGTTAGGCCACCCCACAGGCTGTGCATAGCTTCTTGTATTGTAGACTGATCCTGGATGAGCATATCATACAGGCCCACATATAGTAGATGTCTTGATGGTCTCAAGCTATGATTTTTAAAATACTCAACAGTGAGTTGACTGCATATGAATACCTGAAAACATGGTAAAAATACAGATTGAAGATGTTCCACTAAAAATTTTGATTTAGTAGTTTCAAATCTAGACATTTTATCTTAACAAGAATCTTATTTATTTGTTATCTGGACCTATTTTGGAAATATTGGCTTAAATTATGACATGGTTTTTATATTACCTCCACTTCATTTTTGTTTTGATGATTGCATTATTATCTTAATATTTTTGTATATAATTGTCTCTTCATTCCCCAAATACTTTCTACAGAAACACACTACAAAAGATTATATAAGGAGAGAAAATAGCATTACATGAATGAAAGCATTTATAAAATATCAGGAGATCAATAAAACAAATGCCAAATAGGCCTGGGAATTTACTAATTACCCTATGTTCTCAGTAGCAAATGACTGCTGGACACAGTATACATCTAAAAGGGTTACACATTTCTTGTCTTCTCAAAGCCCTTGGGAGTAATTGTATATAACCTTTCCACTAGCAGACAGCTGTGTTTATCTCTCACTTGGGTTTTCTCCAGGAAAACATTATTCCAGAATCACTGTTACACAAAGGAAATTTCACCTTGGCAACCAGAAGGAGTACAAACTGTGATTGGAACGACAAAAAAAAAAATCCCCATTTCGGCAAAACCTATCAACACCCCTAAATCCTTGACCTCTTTCCTTTATTGTAGTTTGGGACCAAATTCCATTTGGTTATAGAATCTCCTATAAAAACAAATTATCACAAAGAATTCTAGTAGATTTAACAGAAATAAAAACACAGCTGCTCTGTTTAGAAATGGTAGTGAACATAAAGCCTGCCTCTTTCTCTCAAGAAATCTCCATAATATGCAACTTGAAGAATTACTCCCATTGCTTCACAATATGATAACAACTGTGGTTGGACATTACTCTTAACCTATCTTCATTTCCCTTCTACACAAATGAGACCTCATGTCCGAAAACCATGTTACTAGCATCCATAATTTCTCCATTCCTTAGTCAGTCTCAAACAAGGATCCATCCTTTTTTTGGTTACTTTCCACATCCTTTCTCATCTTCCCAAGCCTTGATAGCAACACTGAAGAGGTATTAATCTATCCCATTAAAAATTTATAATTCCCCACCTCCTTGGGTTCTTAAAAAATTTGACAGCCTTCTTGATGAGCCTTAATTGGGAATCTTTACCTATTCCTTTAACGATGAATCCAATTTTGCCACACTCCCAAGAACCTGCATCAGTCAGTCCCTACAGTGTGGTCCTCAGACCTTCAGTCTGGTCACTCAACACCATGTATTGAAAAGCAAATTCTCTACCCTAGACCTACTGAGTCAGAAGTTCTCAAGGAGGGTCCCAATACTCCGCAGTGGATTGAGTACACAGTGAGCTTGAGAACCATTGCTCTGAATCACTGTCAATACTTGTCTATCATGTCTCACTGAGAAAGCAGATGCTCTTTCAGCACTGTGAACAAACCTTATCATCACAGATGCCAATTTGTCTTTTCCATGTTGGTTTTTATTCTTGGATTGCTCAAACTTTGAAGGTAGGTAAAGTATCTCATTCATCTTCATCCTCATAGACCTATATCTTAGTAAGTTGATTAGCACATAATAGTGATAAAGTGGGTATGTTTCAATAAGTTAAATAGGGTTGTGGCCATTAATTAAAAAGCAGAAACATTATTTTGTCTAAAAATCCATATGATCAAAGCTAAGCTATAGCTTTTCCAGTAGTCATGTATGGATGTGAGAGTTGGACCATAAGTAAGGCTGAACACCAAAGAACTGATGCTTTTGAGCTGTGGTGTTGGAGAAGACTCTTGGGAGTCCCTTGGACTGCAAGGAGATCAAATTAGTCAATAATAAAGGAAATCACGGTGGCTCAGGTCATGAACTCCTTATTACCAAATTCAGACTTAAACTGAAGAAAGTAGGGAAAACCGCTAGACCATTCAGGTATGACCTAAATCAAATCCCTTATGATTATACAGTGGAAGTGAGAAATAGATTTAAGGGCCTAGATCTGATAGATAGAGTGCTGATGAACTATGGAATGAGGTTGGTCACATTGTACAGGAGACAGGGATCAAGACCATCCCCATGGAAAAGAAATGTAAAAAGTAAAATGACTGTCTGAGGAGGCATTACAAATGGCTGTGAAAAGAACAGAGGGAAAAAGCAAAGGAGAAAAGGAAAGATATAAGCATCTGAATGGAGAGTTCCAAAGAATAGCGAGATAAGAAAGGCTTCTTCAGTGAACAATGCAAAGAAACAGAGGAAAAGAACAGAATGGGAAAAACTAGAGATCTCTTCAAGATAATTAGAGACACCAAGGGAACATTTCACGCAAAGATGGGCTCGATAAAGGACAGAAATGGTCTGGACCTAACAGAAGCAGAAGATATTAAGAAGAGGTGGCAAGAATACAAAGAAGAACTGTACAAAAAGATCTTCATGACCCAGATAATCATGATGATGTGATCACTCATCTAGAGCCAGACATCTTGGAATGTGAAGTCAAGTGAGCCTTAGAAAGTATCACTATGAACAAAGCTAGTGGAGGTGATGGAATTCCAGTTGAACTCTTTCAAATCCTGAAAGATGATGCTGTGAAAGTGCTACACTCAATATGCCAGCAAATTTGGAAAACTCAGCAGTGGCCACAGGACTGGAAAAGGTCAGTTTTCATTCCAATCCCAAAGAAAGGCAATGCCAAAGAGTGCACAAACTACCGCACAATTGCACTCATCTCATATGCTAGTAAAGTAATGCTCAAAATTTTCCAAGCCAGGCTTCAGCAATACGTGAACTCCCTGATGTTCAAGCTGGTTTTAGAAAAGGCAGAGGAACCAGAGATCAAATTGCCAACATCCGCTGGATCATGCGAAAAGCAAGAGAGTTCTAGAAAAACATCCATTTCTGCCCTATTGACTATGCCAAAACCTTTGACTGTGTGTATTACAATAAATTGTGGAAAATTCTGAAAGAGATGGGAATACCAGACCACCTGACCTTCCTCTTAAGAAATCTGCATGCAGGTCAGGAAGCAACAGTTAGAACTGGTTCCAAATAGGAAAAGGAGTACATCAAAGCTGTATACTGTCACCCTGCTTATTTAACTTATATGCAGAGTACATCATGAGAAACACTGGACTGGAAGAAACACAAGCTGGAATCAAGATTGCCGGGAGAAATATCAATCACCTCAGATATGCAGATGACACCACCCTTATTGCAGAAAGTGAAAAGGACCTAAAAAGCCTCTTGATGAAAGTGGAAGAGGAGAGTGAAAAAGTTGGCTTGAAGCTCAACATTCAGAAAACGAAGATCATGGCATCTGGTCCCATCACTTCATGGCAAATAGATGGGGAAACAGTGTCAAACTTTATTTTGGAGGGCTCCAAAATCACTGTGGATGGTGACTGCAGCCATGAAATTAAAACACACTTACTCCTTGGAAAAAAAGTTATGACCAATCTAGATAGTATATTCGAAAGCAGAGACATTACTTTGCTGACTAAGGTCCATCTAGTCAACGCTATGGTTTTTCCAGTGGTCATGTATGGATGTGAGAGTTGGACTGTGAAGAAGGCTGAGCACCGAAGAATTGATGCTTTTGAACTTTGGTGTTGGAGAAGACTCTTGGGAGTTCCTTGGACTGCAAGAAGATCCAACCAGTCCATTCTGAAGGAGATCAGCCCTGGGATTTCTTTGGAAGGAATGATGCTAAAGCTGAAACTCCAGTACTTTGGCCACCTGATGTGAAGAGTTGACTCATTGGAAAAGACTCTGATGTTGGGAGGGATTGGGGACAGGAGGAGAAGGGGCCGACCAAGGATGAGATGGCTGGATAGCATCACTGACTGGATGAACGTGAGTCTGAGTGAACTCCGGTAGATGGTGATGAACAGGGAGGCCTGGTGTGCTGCAATTCATGGGGTCACAAAGAGTCAGACACGACTGAGCGACTGAACTGAACCGAACTGAACTGAAAGGAAATCAATACTGACTGTTCATTAGAAGGACTTATGCTGAAGCTGAAGCTCGAATACTTTGGCCACCCAAAGAGAAGAGCTACTTATTAGAAAAGATCCTGATGCTGGAAAAGATTGAAGGCAGAAGGAGAAGGGGATGACAGAGGTCAGATGGTTGGATGGTATCACTGACTCAATAGACATGAGTTTGAGCAAGTGCCAAGAGATGGTAAAGGACAGAGAAGCCTGGTATACTGTAGTCCGTGGGGTCACAAAGAGTCAGACAGGTTTGAGTGAACAACAACATTAAGAGTCACTACCCTCTCAAGTCTCAGTTTTCTCCTCTATGACATAGAAGTCAGTCATTAATTGACTTTTTACTTGACATGATTGTAATCACAATCAAGTCTAGTGAGATCATGGATATTAAAAAAAAAAAAAATTTTTAATAGGCTAAAAATGACATGTAAATGGAGATATTATTGTTGTTCTTTACCACATAGAGAAGAAGAAGAATATTACCTGTGAAATAAAAAGTCACTGTTCCTTTAAAACTGAAAGGGCAATTGGATAAAATCTAAAGTCATTAAAATCATATAGGTCAGATATCTTTTCTTTTTCCTAAAATCCTATTTTCTCTCCATCTGATAATTCAAGAAAGTATACAGACTCAAATTTTTGGTGACTTTACTTTCTATTAAAATACTATAAGTAAGGTGAAAAGACAGCCTTCTGAATGGGAGAAAACAATAGCAAATGAAGCAACTGACAAACAACTAATCTCAAAAATATACAAGCAAATTAGGCAGCTCAACTCCAGAAAAATAAACGATCCAAGTTCTGGGCCAAGAACTAAATAGGCATTTCTCCAAAGAAGACATATAGATGGCTAACAAACACATGAAAAGATGCTCAACATCACTCATTATCAGAGAAATGCAAATCAAGACCACAATGAGGTACCATTTCACACCAGTCAGAATGGCTGCGATCCAAAAGTCTATAAGCAGCAATAAATGCTGGAGAGGATGTGGAGAAAAGGGAACCCTCTTACACTGTTGGTGGAAATGCAAACTAGTACAGCCACTATGGAAAACAGTGTGGAGATTCCTTTAAAAATTGCAAATAGAACTGCCTTACGACCCAGCAATCCCCCTGCTGGGCATACACACCGAGGAAACCAGAATTGAAAGAGACACATGTCACCCAATGTTCATTGCAGCATTGTTTATAATAGCCAGGACGTGGAAGCAACCTAGATGTCCATCAGCAGATGAATGGATAAGAAAGCAGTGGTACATATATACAAAGGAGTATTACTCAGCCCTTAAAAAGAATAAATGTGAATCAGTTCTAATGAGATGGATGAAACTGGAGCTGATTATACAGAGTGAAGTAAGCCAGAAAGAAAAACACCAATACAGTACACTGACACACATATATGGAATTTAGAAAGATAGTAATGATGACCGTGTATGTGAGACAACAAAAGAGACACAGAGGTATAGAACGGACTTTTGGCCTCAGAGGGAGAGGGAGAGGGTGGGATGATTTGGGAGAATGGCATTGAAACATGTATACTATCATATAAGAAACGAAGTGCCAGTCTATGTTCAATACAGGATACAGGATGCTTGGGGCTGGTGCACGGGATGATCTAGAGAGACCCTTGCGGTGGGAGGTGGGAGGGGCTTTGGCATTGGGAGATCGTGTACACATGTGGCTGATTCATGTCAGTGTATGGCAAAACCAATACAGTATTGTAACGTAGAATAAAGTATTTAAAAAAATAAAAAATAAATAAAATACTATCAGTTTTGCAGCTGAAATAAAGCCTATGATGCTGTAATTATCTCTGGGTGAATTTGAAGTACAATGTTTTGTCTTCAAAGTGAACCATTGTATAAATATTTGATTAAAAGAGAGATGCCTACAAAGGTGTCTCCATTTGAAATACCAAGAAAACATATCATAAAGTTTTAAATCACAATGTGGGGCTGAGTGTACAAAGAGGAGATGATTCTGAATAGGAAGAGAAATTCTGCAATTCACTATTGGATTTTGCAGAGAGAAAATACACCCCCCACCCCCGCCACCCCCACATGACTGTCTGCTGCCTCTAGAGAAGTCGCATCAAAGCTGTTGCCAGGGCAGCTCTTCACATTGCTACTGTCTCCAAATAGTTTTGCTATTGGTAGCACCTCTATTTGAACTGGGAGGAAATGCTGCATTCTCTAATTCAGTTCAATTCTCTAAATATCGATTGAGCGTCTAACATGTGCTCAGCCAAGGTTGACCTGACTTGAAACTGGAGAAAGGGACTGCTTACATGCTTGTTTCAGGTAGAACAAGGAAGGTTACTGGATCCTAAATAGCCACCTACCCATTTCTCTCTTCCTCCATATCACCTAAAATTCTGCTCAGTCTTCTGGGCTACAATGCAGCACTATCCAGGATATATTTGATGACCACTCATTCCAGATAGCCTTCATAAATATTTAGTTTTGCTGTCCAGTTGGAGAAATAATGCAGTCTATACCCTCTTTTTGGAGATTCTTAATGTTTATTCATAGTAAGACTCTGAAAACACATGAAATATTGGTGTCTGCTTAACTTTAGTATTGTTCTCCAGTCTTATTTGAGTGTAGAACTCTTCCTTTCCAATAGTTTTCTTCTTTCCCCTTGTTTTTAAGTAATGCTTCATAGCTTACACTTCAAAATAGTTAGGTAGAGGAAAGTCCAGTTCTACACCCAGCAGGTCTGAATCTGCCTCTCAGCTTACCCATCTATTAGCTTGGAACATTGGGTGAGCTATTTAACTTATGAGCTTTAATATCTTATCAATAAATACAGACAATAATAGCACATACATAAATTTTATTACCCTTTCTTACTGGCAGCAGTTTCACCCATTAGAGATCCATTTAATTTAAAAGGCACTCATTAAAAAAAAATTAAAGCAATCCTGGGAAGAGTCAAAGAACCCCCTATTGGTATGATTCTACCCCCAAGAAAAGACATAAACACTTTCTACTTCAACTTTTCAAGGACCATATCAAATGTTACTGTCATGAAGCCTTGGTATCCCAAGTCAAAACAGACTCTCCGTTTTCTGAATTCTGCTGCCATACCTCAAATTGGATACTTAATGCATTCTGCCTAGTCTTACAGTTCTCTCTACAAATGCTGCATCTCTTAGACTAGCTTATGTAGTCATTAAGGTAGAAACTGTGCCTTATGTATTATCCATGACAGTGCTTGAAACAAACTTTTAATAAATGATTGTTGAATGATTTCAGGACTACTTGACTTATCTTTTTTTTAATAAATTTATTTATTTTAATTGGAGGTTAATTACTTTACAATATTGACTTATCTTAATTGAATAACTTTCTTCCATTCACTTGACCCACATCTGTTGTAGTAAAGAAATAGAACCTTTTTCAAGGGAAAGAAGGAGCACATTAAAATACAAGACAACTGGAATCAAGTTGGGTAGATAATTAATAACGACAAGTAGTTAGAAGAAGTGCTAGGCAGTGTAATCACCAGATGACTAAGGTGCATGAGTCAAGAGTATCTAGAGGTTGAAGAGAGAGCATAGCAGGTTTCACATTAGGGTTCCACAGTACCAAGTGTCCTACTGAAAGTCTTGCCCAGAGGGAAACCCCATGCCCAGTGCCTTTGGGGTTGGTATAAAATGAGCACAAGGCACTTAAGCCCCCGCTTATATCTAATCCAGAGACAAGGCTTTACAGACACTATAGTCGAAGAAGTGGTGAATGTGTAAGACAGACTTAAGCATACACTCTGTGATCAGACCATTCAGGATCCTATCCTCATTCTGCCACAACCCACCTGTGTAACCTGGCCATGTTATTTAACATCCCTGAGTCTCAACTTCCTCATCTGTAAATTAGACATAACAGTACCTATTTGGTGCTACTCCCTTGTGCCAGCAAGTAGAAAATCTCCTCTGCTTTTGGAAACTGAGTGATACGGTGCTCATTTTATACCACTGTCCTGGTCTTTCCCAGAACACTGGGCACTGGAGAGGAGAGTTTCAGAAGACAATAAGCCTCACACAGTTGCCTCTAGGACTTGCTCTCCAGGATCTTTAGCAGGGAGAGGTTTCCAGGGAGACAGCAAGACCCTGTTCAAAATGTTGTTTTCCTTTTGTGATTCTCCCTTATCATTATTTCTCCTTCTACATGGCTGGGCCCCAAGACTGGCCAAATTCATGTTCTGCCTCTTGGGTCTTTAGAATCTTATGTAAACCTTAGGATGGACATCTTTCTCAGTGTCTACAAATATCTTCTGTCAGTTAGGAGCCTAGTCTTCCCAGAACACCTGGGTAACTCTAGTGAGTATAATGGTCTGATTGTCAATCAGAATTCAATCTGACACTCATGCAAATTCTCATCTGATCCTCCAATAGAAGATGAGTTCCACAAGGGCAGAGATCATGTCTATCTTGAGTTTATGACTTAATATCTAGCACTTGTCAAAATGCCTAGCATCCTGTAAGTGTATAATATATCTATGTGAAAGATGAATGTAAACAAGGGAGGGACACAGGGATACGAGGAAAGGAAATCTGTTTGGGTCAGCTTAGATAAAGTCCCTTCAGGAGAGATGAGCTTTAGTTAGGTTTAAAAGAATGACATCAATAACCTGAGATATACAGATGACACCACCCTTATGACAGAAAGTGAAGAAGAACTAAAGAGCCTCTTGATGAAAGTAAAAGAAGAGAGTGAAAATGTTGGCTTAAAGCTCAAAATTCAGAAAACTAAGATCATGGCATCTGGTCCCATCACTTCATGTCAAATAGATGGGGAAACAGTAAAAACAGTGGCTGACTTTCTTTTTCTGGGCTCCAAAATCACAGCAGATGGTGATTGCAGCCATGAAATTAAAAGATGCTTATTCCTTGGAAGGAAAGTTATGACCAACCTAGACAGCATATTCAAAAGCAGAGATATTACTTTGTCAAAGGTCCATCTAGTCAAGACTATGATTTTTCCACAGGTCACGTATGGATGTGAGAGTTGGACTATAAGGAAAGCTGAGCACAGAAGAATTGACGCTTTTGAACTTTGGTTTTGGAGAAGACTCTTGAGAGTCCCTTGGACTGCAAGGAGATCCAACCAGCCCATCCTAAAGGAGATCAGTCCTGGGTGTTCATTGGAAGGACTGATGTTGAAGCTGAAACTCCAATACTTTGACCACCTGATATGAAGAGCTGACTCCTTTGAAAAGACCCTGATGCTGGGAAAGATTGAGGGCAGGAGGAGAAGGGGATGACAGAGGATGAGATGTTTGTATGGCATCACCAACTCAATGGACATGGGTTTGGGTGGACTCCGGGAGTTGGTGATGGACAGGGAGGCCTAGCGTCCTGCAGTTCATGGGGCTGCAAAGAGTTGGGCATGACTGAGCAACTGAACTGAAACGAATGATTTTTTAATATAAAGAGCTATTCTGGTACTGCATCTACATCTTTATATAGCCAAAGAATAGATAGAAATTATGTCCTTGAGTTGAACACAAATTTCAGTGGAATTCATGTTTGTATGCGATTCAGCTTCAGAGTTATCTCCCTTGTGGCTTATAACATATTGTTGCAAAATGCTATTTTTAACAGTAATGTGCAGACACAAGTGTGGCTGCAACACAGAGTAAAAATTGAACAAGGACAAATTTTTGTTTGCAGAATGTGAATTTGAGGATTCATTCATTCATTCATTCAAAAACTATTGAGCATTAATGTAACACAAATGCTGTATTAGGCACTGAAATACATAAATGAAAAGACTTAAAGCCTCTCCTCAGGGGGCTTCAAGTATGAAATCGGAATACAAAAACATAATTGTTTACTGAGACATGGACTAGTGAAGTAGAAACATAAGAAAACAAATACCTAAGTGTACAGCGAAAGTAGTCAAAGTGGGTTTTGCAAAAGTATTCTTCCAGATCTAAAGAAGGTGTAACACCATCACACACACACACAAAAGATATATTTGTGGATTAATTACCAAGCACTATATTAAGAGCTTGATATTAAATATAGTTTCCAATTATTGCTGACCAATTAAAGAAGTTATTATTGGTCCTATTTTATTCAGTTCAGTTCAGTTCAGTGGCTCAATCATGTCCAACTCTTTGTGACCCTATGAATTTCAGCATGCCAGGCCTTCCTGTATCAATGAAAAAGTTGGAGCATTAAGGAAGTAAAAGAACTTGCCCAAGGCATCACAGTTATTAAGTTATAAAACCAGGGCTTAAGTCAAGATTTAATGACTCTAAGCTTCCTTTCTGTAACCAAGGGGATTTTATCCTCAGTGACTTGAAAGGACACTATGATCAAATGAAGTCAAAGATGAAAAAGCATGTGAGACTATCACAGATGTATAGTGCAGAGGATTAGTGCTGTCATACGCTGTCCCTTAATTTCCACTCCCAAATGCCCTTCTGACACTTTCAACCAGAAGACACCAAATCCAGACCCCAGTGGACCACTCATTATTGCATTGCCTGGTGAGTCAGGCATATCTGAAGCTGAAAGGAACCATAGTATCAGATAATCCAGAAGTATATAAATTTTGATTTTTAGCCATGAAATAAATACTTATTCTTAGCAAATTTTTGGAAAGATTTCCAAACAAAACAGAAAGCTGACAAGATCATATCCATTCTTTGATGACTTCTACTACCTAACTGAAAAGCAATATCTCACCAGAAATTTAGTGACTTTTCCCCTTGGCAGTCAGTTCAGTTCAGTAGCTCAGTCATGTCAGACTCTGTGCAACCCCATAGATTTCAGCATGCCAGGCCTCCCTGTTCATCACCAAAATTTGGAGCTAACTCAAAATCATGTCCTACGAGTCAATGAAGGCATCCAACCATCTCATCCTCTTGTTGTATCCATCTCCTCCCACTTTCAATCTTTCATAGCGTTAGGGTCTTTTCCAAAGAGTCAGTTTTTCACATCAGGTGGCCAAAGTATTAGAGTTTCAGCTTCAACATCAGTCCTTCTAATGAATATGCAGGACTGTTATCTTTTAGTATGGACTGGTTGGATCTCCTTGCAGTCCAAGGACTCTCAAGAGTCATCCCAACATCACAGTTCAAAAGCATCAATTCTTCGGTGCTCAGCTTTCTTTATAGTCCAACTCTCACATCCACCAGGACTTCCCTGGTAGCTCAGATGGTAAACCATCTGCCTACAGTGTGAGAGACCTGGGTTCAATCCCTGGGTTGGGAAGATCTCCTGGAGAAGGAAATGGCAACCCACTCCAGTATTCTTGCCTGGAAAATCCCATGGACAGAGGAGCCTGGTAGGCTACAGTCCATAGGGTTGCAAAGAGTCAGACACAACTGAACCACTTTCACTTTCAAATCCATACATGACTATTAGAAAAACCATAGCTTTGAAGATGGACCTTTGTTGGCAAAGTAACGTCTCTGCTTTTAATATGCTATCTAGGTTGGTCATAACTTTTCTTCTAAGGAGCAAGCGTCTTTTGATTTCATGGCTACAGTCACCATCTGCAGTGATTTTGGAGCCCAAGAAAATAAAGTCTGTCACTGTTTTCACTGTTTCCCCATCTATTTTCCATGAAGTGATGGGACCAGATGCCATGATCTTAGCTTTCTGAATGTTGAGTTTTGAGCCAACTTTTTCACTCTCCTCTTTCGCTTTCATCAAAAGGTTCTTTAATTCTTCTTCGCTTTCTGCCATAAGAGTAGTGTCATCTGCATATCTGAGGTTATTGATATTTCTCCTGACAATCTTGATTCCAGCTTGTGCTTCATCCAGACCAGCATTTCTCATGATGTCCTCTGCATATAATTTAAATAAGCAGGGTGACAATATACAGCCTTGGTGTACTCCTTTCCTGATTTGGAACCAGTGTATTGTTCCATATCCAATTCTAATTGTCTCTTCCTGACCTGCATACAGATATCTCAAGAGGCAAGTAAGGTGGTCTGGTATTCCCATCTCTAAGAATTTCCCACAGTTTGTTGTGATCCACACAGTCAAAAGCTTTGGCATAGCCAATAAAGAAGAAGTAGATTTTTTTGTGTGAAATTCTTTGCTTTTTTGATGATCCAATGGATTTTCTAAATCCAGCTTGAACATCTGGAAGTTCATGTTTCACATACTGTTGAAGCCTGGCTTGGAGAATTTTGAACATTACTTTGCTAGTGTGTGAGATGAGTGCAATTGTGCAATAGTGTGAATATTCTTGAGCATTGCCTTTCTTTGGGATTGGAATGAAAACTGACCTTTTTCAGTCATGTGGCCTCTGCTGAGTTTTCCAAATTTGCTGGCATATTAAATTTAGCACTTTCACAAAATCATCTTTTAGTATTTGAAATAGCTCAACTGGAATTCCATCAACTGTACTAGATTTGTTTGTAGTGATGCCTCCTAAGGTCCAGTTGACTTCACATTCCAGGATGTCTGGCTCTAGGCAAATGATCACACCATCGTGGTTATCTGAATTAAGAAGATGTTTTGGATAATTCTTCTGTGTATTGTTGCCACCTCTTCTTAATATCTTCTACTTGTGTTAGGTCTATACCAGTTCTGTCCTTTACTGTGTCCATCTTTGCATGAAATATTCTCTTGGTATCACTAATTTTCATGAAGAGATCTCCAGTCTTCTCCATTCCTATTTTCCTCTATTTCTTTGCATTGATCACGGAGGAAGGCTTTCTTATCTCTCCTTGCTATTCTTTGGAACGCTGCATTTAAATGGGCATACCTTTCCTTTTCTCCTTTGCCTTTAGCTTCTCTTCTTTTCTTAGTTATTTGTAAGGCCTCCTCAGACAACCATATTGCCTTTTGCATTTCTTTTTCTTGGGGATGGTCTTGATCACTGCCTCCTGTACAATGTCACAAATCTCTGTCCATAGTTCTTCAGGCACTCTGACTATCAGATCTAATTCCTTCAATCTATTTGTAACTCCACTGTGTAATTGTAAGGGATTTGATTTAGGTTATACATGAATGGTCTAGCAGTTTTCCCTACTTTCTTCAATTTCATTCTGAACTTGGCAATAAGGAGTTCATAATCTGAGCCACAGTCAGCTCCCGGTCTTATTTTTTTGCTGACTGTATAAAGCTTCTCCATCTTTGGCTGCAAAGAATATAATCAATCTGATTTCAGTATTGACAACTGGTGATGTCCATGTGTAGAATCTTCTCTTTTGTTGCTGGAAGAGGATGTTTGCTATGACCAGTGGGTTAGCTTGGCAAAACTCTGTTAGCCTTTGACTTGTTTCATTTTGTACTCCAAGGCCAAATTTGCCTGTCACTCCAGGAATCTCTTGACTTTCTACTTTTGCATTCCAGTCTACTATAATGAAAAGACATCTTTTGGGGTGTTAGTTCTAAAAGGTCTTGTTGGTCTTCATAGAACGGTTCAACTTCAGCTTCTCCAGCATTACTGGTCAAGGCATAGACTTGGATTACTGTGATACTGAATGTTTTGCCTTGGAAATGAACAGAGATCATTCTGTCATTTTTGAGATTGTATCCAAGTACTGCATGTTGGACTCTTTGTTGACTATGATGGCCACTCTATTTCTTCTAAGGGATTCTTGATCACAGTAGTAGATATAATAATGGTCACCAGAGTTAAATTCACCCATTCCAGGCCATTTTAGTTTTCTGATTCTTAAAATGTCAATGTTCACTCTTGCCATCTCCTGTTTGACCACTTTCAATTTGCACTGATTCATGGACCTAACATTCCAGGTTCCTATGCAATATTACTATTTATAGCATCAGAATTTACTTCCATCACCAGTTACATCCACAACTGAGTGTTGTTTTTGCTTTGGCTCTGTCTCTTCATTATTTTGGGAGTTATTTTTCCATGATCTCTAGTAGCATCTTGGGCACCTACTGACCTGGGGAGTTCATCTTTCAGTGTCCTAACTTTTGGCCTTTTCATGCTGTTCATGGCGTACTCAAGGCAAGAATACTGAAGTGGTTTGTCATTCCATTCTCCAGTGGACCATGTTCAGAAATCTCTACCATATCCCGCTCATCTTGGATGGCTCATAGTTTCATTGAGTTAGACAAGGCTGTGGTCTGTGTGATCAGTTTGGTTAGTTTTCTGTGATTTTGGTTTTTATTCAATGTTCCCTCTGATAGATAAGGATAAGAGGCTTATGGATGCTTTCTGATGGGAGAGACTATGGGGAAACTGGGTCTTATTCTGGTGGGCGGGGCCATGCTCAGTAAATCTTTAACGGAATTTTCTGTTGATGGGTGGGGCTGTGTTCCCTTCCTGTTGTTTGACCTGTGGCCAAACTATGGCGAAGGTAATGAAGATAATGGTGTCCTCCTTCAAAACGTCTCATTCAGGCACTGCTACACTCAGTGCCCCTGATCCTACAGCAGGCCACCATCGACCCATGCCTTCACTGGATACTCCTGGACTCTCACTGGCAAGTCTGGGTTACTCTCTTGAGGGGTCACTGCTCCTTTCTCCTGAGTCCTGGTGTGCACAAGGTTCTATTTGTGCCCTCTATGAGTCTGTTTCCCCAGTCCTGTGTAAGTTCTGGCAGCTCTATTGTAGTGTTAATGGCGACCTCCTCCAAGGCTTATGCCAAACCCATGTCTGCTGCATGCAGAGCCCCTGCCCCTACAGCAGGCCATCGTTGACCTGTACCTTTGCAGAGACACTCAAACACAGTTCTGGCTCAGTGTCTCTGGGGTCTCTGGGTACTGGTGTTCACAAGGTTTATTTGAGCCCTCTGAGCATTCTGGAGCATAAAGGGTTTAATTCTAAATGCAGTTTCACCCTTCCTACCATCTTTCTGGGGCTTCTTCTTTGCCTTTGGATGTGGGATATCTTTTTTGATGGGATCAAACATTCTCCAGTCAATGGTTGTTCAGCAGTGAGTTGTAGTTTAGGAGTTCTTGCAGGAGAAGAAGAGTACATGTCCTTTTACTCTGCCATCTTCCTCTTGGCAGTGGCTGCTTACTCTTCTGTATATTATGGATGTGGATATGTGATATAATGATGCAGAGTACATTATGAGAAACTCTGGGCTGGAAGAAGCACAAGCTGGAATCAAGATTGCCAGGAGAAATATCAGTAACCTCAAATATGCAGATGACACCACCCTAATGGCAGAAAGTGAAGAAGAACTAAAGAACCTCTTGATGAAAGTGAAAGAGGTGAGTGAAAAAGTTGGCTTACAGCTCAACATTCAGAAAACTAAGATCATGGCATCCAGTCCTGTTGCTTCATGGCAAATAGATGGGGAAACAGTGGAAATAGTAGCTGACTTTATTTTTCTGAGCTCCAAAATTACTGTAGATGGTGATTGCAGCCATGAAATTAAAAGATGCTTACTCTTTGGAAGGAAAGTTATGACCAACCTAGACAGCAAATTAAAACTCAGAGACATTACTTTGCCAACAAAGGTCTGTCTAGTCAAGGCTATGGTTTTTCCAGTGGTCCTGTATGGATGTGAGAGTTGGACTATAAAGAAAGCTGAGTGCAGAAGAACTGATGCCTTTGAACTGTGGTGTTGGAGAAGACTCTTGAAAGTCCCTTGGACTGTAAGGAAATCCAACCAGTCTCTCCTAAAGGAGATCAGTCCTGTGTGTCCATTGGAAGGGCTGATGTTGAAGTTGAAACTTAGATAGTTTGGCCACCTGATGCGAAGAGCTGACTCCTTTGAAAAGACCCTGATGCTGGGGAAGATTGAGGACAAGAGGAGAAGGGGACAACACAAGATGAAATGGTTGGATAGCATCATCGACTCAATGGACATGAGTTTGGGTAAACTCCAGGAGTTAGTGATGGACAGGGACGCCTGGCATGCTGCTGTTCATGGAGTCACAAAGAGTTGGACACAACTGAGTGTCTGAACTGAACTGATGTGATTTCATCCTATTGTCAGCCTGATTCCATCACCATACCTTTAGCTAGAACAACTATTTCGTGGATATGTGTGTAGCTTGCTCTTTTCTCTTCCCCTGGCTGGTGATGTATCTCTTTGTTTTCTTGGGTCATTAAAGATTTTAATTTGAAAAACGTTGGTTTGGCCCAACCTATTTACTTTCTAGATGAAAGAAAATGCCCAGAGAGAGGGCAAAATGTGCCAGAAGTACTCTCTGGTAGAATTAAAATTCAAACTGAAGACCTTTAACCATAGATCTTATTTTCACAAGAACCTCATATTAGCTTAATAAATGACTTGTAGCAAAAGGATGAGAACTTAACCCTCTTCCTTATGAGCACACATGTCAAAAGTTACAGCCTCATGAAGACAGATGTTAAAAAATGGAGATTAAAAGAAAAGCTGTGCAAAGAACTCTGAAATGAAAGCTGTGGAAATGTAACACTCCATAAACTAAGAAACAAAGCAAATAAACACATTCAAATGGACAAGTTTGGAGAAAGTGCTATTAATAGTGATTTCTCGTAGAAAAGAACAGCATCAACTCCTTAGGTTAGCTTCAGAAGAAAATATAAGTGGGTTGGTATTTTGAAAATGCATTATACATGCAAATCTAACTGATGAAGGAGAAAACAAAAGGTGAAATTCTGCATGGCAAATTTATGTTCTGTTTAATTCTATGGTTTTCCTTTTTTTACATATCATTTTAAAAGAAATAAAAAGTGTTTCTAAAGAAATTATAAACACAGTTGACAGAATCATACTGATTTTTACATTCTGAGGACTGCAAAAGAAAAATAAAAAAAAACACTGTGCTGCTCAAAGAAGTTTCACTAAAGGGCAAGTTCACCTCCCAGATCTGGACAGTGTATTACATCAAAATAAAAATAAATCATAACCAAGCATACTTCCATAGAAAGTTTACTTGGGTTTGTGAAGAGATTTGACTTTAAAGATTAGCAATATAAGTTGTCAGATACAACTTATTGTGTTGATAGTGTATTAGCTACATTATTAATTGATTCATTCACTCATTCATACATTCCAATTAAGGTTGTTGAGGGAATGAGATAGTATAGTAAATGGATCAAAACAATGAATAAGATAGGGTTTAATCCTCTGGTAAGCTCTCAATCTAGTTGGACAGAAATATATATATATGAATAGAAGTACATTATAAAATAGGACAAGAGAAAGGAAAGGAGTATGTATGCGAATTCAGAGAAAAAAATCACATATAGCTTATGTGAAATAATCTGAGATAATTGTTATATGGTGGCTGAAATTGAGATTAGACTTAAGGTTGAGTAAGTAGAAAATATAGGTGAGCAGAACAGGTCAGGGGGCTTCCCAGGTGGCACTAGTGGTAAAGAACCTGCTTGCCAATGCAGGAGACATAAGAGATGTGAGTTTGATCCCTGGGTCAGGAAGATCCCTTGGAGGAGGGCATGGCAACCCACTCAGTATTCTTGCCTGGAAAACCCCATGGACAGAGGAGCCTGGCAGGCAACAGTCCACAGGGTCACAAAGAGTTGGACACAACTGAAGCAACTTAGCATGCACGCATAGAGCAAGTGAGTAAGCAAAAGTGAGGGGAAAGCAATGAGGAAGGGAATGAGATTTTCCAAGTACTGACTAGAAAACAAAAGTTTATTGGGAGAAGTTGTGAGAAGCAAGACTAGATATATAGTTTGGATGAGATTGTAGAATAGTGCTTTTCAATGTTTTTCATGCCATGGCACATATAGAAAATTACCATGTGTATATGTTTCCCAGGGGTAAATGGACTATGTGCTCATACCTGGAAGTCTGGTGGCTCTTCAAGGTGGTTGGGTAGCTCACATACCTGTATCCCATTCAAAGCATCTTTATTTGCCACTTTACAGCTGTTGGGAAGTGGGGAACCTGAATGTCATTCAAATGATTACAAGTTATCCTATGGCAATCATTTTTGCTTATCCAAACTTATTTTCCATACATGTTATCAGAAATTTTCTCACAGTATACTAGGTAGCCAAATACCACTTCTCTATTCTAGCAGAACTTGGAAACAGCAAGCACAGCTAAGGCCAACAGTAACAAACCATATGGATAGAAATGATAGAATCTAACTCTCCTCCACTCATTCTGTCTTCTGAATGGGGGCAGATGGGCTTATGACCCACAATAAGAGATTAGAGGATTTCTAACTTGAAAAACAAAACAACCCAAGAGAAAAGATCCACAGATATTAATTTTGGAGAAACATATCACCCTACAGTGAACCCCAAAAGAATACAAGCACCTACTTACTACTCTCCACAGTTTTTACTTTTTCTTTTAGTTCTTCACTGTGAAATATGAGTGAATAGCCAAACAGTTTAAGGAACAGCTATAGCATGAAATACAGAGACCTAAACAAATAAGCTAGTACCTTAGAGGTAATAGAGACAATTCAGAAAACAATAGACAACTTCAACAACAACAGAAATCACTGGTCTTAAGATATAAAATAATCAAACAAAAATGTTATAAAAGAAGAAAAAAGAAACAATACTTGGAAATTAAAAGTATGATAGAAACACATTATTTCATAGATGAGAAAAATGTCCAAGAAAATAAAAAGATTAAAAGCTTTGAGAAATAATACAGAAAAAAAAAAAGAAACTTAAAAGATGAATTCAACAGTGCAGTTAATAGGAGGTCCAAAATAGAAAACTGGGAAAAAAAAATTAGAAATTAACATTAAAAATCTCAAGCAGTTTCCCAGAATTGACAGGCACCATTTTCAAACTGGCAGAAAATGCCAATGCCCGTTCAATGCCCATCAACAATGCCTTTTAAAACATGTGACAAATACAAGGGTTCAAAAACTGTAACACAACAGATTTCTAAATATAAGCATTGTGGGTTAGAAGACAATGCAGTTTTCAAATTCTGAGTAAAAAAAAAATTGTATTTCCAATCTGCAATTTTATGCAGAACAAACATCAATTAAGGGTGAGGGTAGAAGAAAAGCACTTGCATACAGCCCTTTCTCAGGGTGGTACAGAAAGATAATGTATTCGTTAATCTTTGCTACATAAAAAGTATTACCACAAACTTAGTGGCTTTAACATTCATTAACTAATGAATAATCAACATTCATTAATAATTAACATTCATTAATTATGCCACAATTTGTGAGTTAGGAGTCCAGGCACAGCTTAGTTGGGTCCTCTGTATGGCTGCCATCAAAGTCTAAGGATTCCTCCCCTGGAGGATTCCTGGAGATGAATCTACTGCCAAGTTCATGTTTTGTTGGCAGCCCTAAGTTTATTACAAGATGCCAAACTGAGGGCCTTAGTTTCTTATCGACTTTTTGCCAGAGGTTGCCCTCAGCTCATTATCATAGAGCTTTCCTCATGGGTCAGCTCACAACAGACAGCTCTTTTCTTTAAAGTTAGCAAAGGAGAGAGTAGGCAACTTTTTTGGAGATAAATTTTTGTTTAGTTTGAGCTCCTGCTGAAATAGCTGAGGGACAACACCCTTAATCTTCTTAAAAGCCCCAAGGTTTGATTGAGAGATTCCACAAAACATACTTTTATTTTCTTTCAATGTTTCCCTATGTGACTGAATACTAATACTCTGATATTTCTGAAGTTGTAACAAAGGCTGTACAGTCATACTCCTTACTTTTTCTTTATACTATATACTTTTCTGACAGTGATCAGAAGACATCTCCTTAATTTCATGAGAAAATATTTAGGGGAAACTTCCAGATTATTTGTGGAAGGATTCTAATTACTCACAGAGCAGTCAAAAGCAGAATATAGATCCTGAAGGGAAGGAGTAACTAGGAAACACAGATGGGTCAGAGCTCCCAGGTAAAGACATGTAAATTAGTGCAGCCACTGTGAAAGCAGAATGGAGGTTTCTCAAAAATCTAAACATAAAATTACAGTGCTGTGCTGTGCTGTGTCTAGTCACTTAGTCATGTCTAACTCTCTGCGATCCCATGGACTGTAGCTTGCCAGGCTCCTCTATCCATGGGGATTCTCCAGGCAAAAACACTGGAGTGGGGTGCCATGCCCTCCTACAGAAGATCTTCGCAACCCAGGGATTGAACCAAGGTCTCCCACATTGCAGGCAGATTCTTTATCATCTGAGCCACCAGGGAAGCCCAAGAATACTGGAGCAGGTAGCCTAGCCCTTCTCCAGGATATCTGCCTGAGCCAGGAATCAAACCAGGGTCTCCTGCATTGCCAGTGAATTCTTTAACTGAGCTGCCAGGGAAGCCCAGAACTACCATGTAACCCAGCAATTCCACTTCAGGGTATATATCTGAAAAAACAAAAACACTAGTTTGAAAACACACATGGCGAGAGGGAAGAGAAGAGGGACAACATAGGGGTGGGAAAAAAAGGATAATTATGGGATTATATAAAATCACATTGCAAAATTACTGAAAACTGTAAAGCACTACAGAATTTAAAGAATATTTCATTCAATGAAAAAGAGGCATGAGATTTCAGAGAAGGTTCAAGTGCATGCAGTGCATGCATGTGTGCTAAGTCGCTTGAGTAGCGTCTGACTCTGTGTGACCCTATGGACTGTAGCCTGTCAGGCTCCTCTGTCCATGGGATTCTTCAGGCAAGAATACTGGAGGGCATTGCCCAGCATCCAGGGGATCTTGCCCACCCAGGGATCGAACCCTCATGTTTTACGTCTCCTGCATTGGTAGTCAGGCTCTTTAACACTGGTGCCACCTGGGAAGTCCATGTGCATGCAGCACGCTGGGCAAAGAATTCAGTTTAAAATTACACTCCTATGACCTGAGCCAGAGAGAGAAAGTACAAGTAGGATTCTTTGACTCAAGAGGTTATTCATAGGCCTTATCTATAATTCATCAGATAATGGGTCAATTAAAAACAATCCTTCAATCCAAACACAGTCATATTGGGAAACGTATCATTAATTTTCTCTGTCCCTGCCTCAATAAGTTCAGAAATCTGTGGGCTTTGTTAGTGTGTGGCCCTTGACTTATTGATAGAGCTCACTGTTTAACCCAGTTCTAGAGTACTGGAGAAGTTACAGATGTTAAAAAAAAAAAAAAAACAATCACATTTTCATTGTGTTCAATTATAATAAAGTATTTGGTAAAAGGAACTGTCAGCAAATATAAAATGCACATAATGAGAGTGAAATATTTAAACAGCACAACCTTGGGTTTCTAGATTTGAATTAAAAGGAAGACTCTGACAACATGACAAAGAGAGAAATAACCACTTATTTCTGTTCACCTGGGGAGTCTTTATGGAGGTGGCACTCAGCTTGGAAAGAGGTATTTTTCAAAAGAAATGTCAAGAACATTTATAAAGCAATCCCTTCAGAAATTGTAACATATATATATACTTACAGACATATACACACCCACTGGAAGGGATAAATCCCAATGGCAATTGCAGTTAAAATTCCAAAGCCCAGAGTGGGCAGGCCATGTAAGCAGAACTCACAAAAAATGCAATTTAAAAGGTGAGTTTCTACCTACCTGGATGTTCTCCTGGGTTTCCTTACCCTACTGCTCTCCACCCAAGTGCCCTTTCCCAATAAAATCTCTTGCTTTGTCAGTACATGTGTCTCCTCAGACAATTCATTTCTGAGTGTTAGACAAGAGCCCAGTTTTGGGCCCTGGAAGGGATCCCCTTCCTGAAACAAATGGCGACTCTGGCGGGGATTCTTCTTCGCTGAAACTGACATCCTGACCACTCAGGGTACTCAGGGGCCAGCTTGCCTGCCAATGGAACCAGACCCAGTGGCCGAACTGGGACCCTTTTGTCCCTGGCCTCCTCCTGACGCGGACAACTGGCCAGGGTGCCCCGAACGATAAGGAACAAGAGATTTTATTGACCTCTCTCCCCTTACCTCTCTCTTTCCTCTCCTTAACCCTTCCTATCCTTCCCTGTTTTTCTAGTCTCTCAGTCCTGGATGCAGGAATCTGGTCAAAGGGCCCTCAGCCTGAGCTGAGGATTGGAGACTGATCACCTCCTCTTGGCAGAGAATTCGAATTCTGGTTCTGGTCTGGTCTGATTTCTCGTAGGGCCAAGTTCCAGTCCTCCCTTCTCTGGAGGCCCAGAGGAAAGTCCCATAATGCCTGGGCATCTGTAGGTGGCAGGAGACATCTGTAAGGCCACCCTCTTTGTCCCCCAGCTCCCGCCTCCTCCCCCTTCTTTCATCCTGGCTTCCTTTCCTCCCTTGAAATCTTTGATGTTAGTACTTGGATCTGAAGTTCTGTGTCTCTATAGGAGGTTTTCTGAGAGATTGTATTCTTGTATTTAAGGGCTTCCCTGGTGGTGCAGATGTTAAAGCTTCTGCCTGCAATGTAGGAGACCTGGGTTCGATCCCTGGGTCAGGAAGATCCCCTGGAGAAGGAAATGGCAACCCACTCCAGTATTCTTGCCTGGAGAATCCCAGGGACAGAGGAGCCTAGTGGACTGCCATCTATGGGGTCGCACAGAGTCAGACACGACTGAGAGACTTCACTTTCACTTTCTACCTTAATGTGTTACCCTGATTAAAAACTCAGAACATATGCACTAGAGGATTTGAGGAGACCATAGATTTACCCTGTGATGATATCATTTGAGATCCAATTTCAGAGTGTGAATATCTTCCCAGCCCATAACCACCACTACTTGTCAATATGAGAAATCATGCAAGGTCTTAATCCCTGAGATACCAATTGAGCATGAACCAGGAGAGATTATAATGGCCTTGAACATAGTCAGATCAAACCTACCCAACCAAGCGACAGTGACAGCAGTTCTAATTAAAGGCCTTTTGGAGATAAGAGTTATGGCTGTCTGAAAAGCATGGGGGTACAGGGACAGGTTGGAGAAGGCAATGGCACTCTACTCCAGTACGCTTGCCTGGAAAATCCCATGGACAGAGGAACCTGGTAGGTTGCAGTCCATGCGGTTGCAAAGAGTCAGACACGACTGAGCAAATTCACTTTCACTTTTCACTTTCATGCACTGGAAAAGGAAATGGCAACCCACTCCAGTGTTCTTGCCTGGGGAATCACAGGGATGGGGGGGCCTAGTGTGCTGTCTATGGGGTCACACAGAGTTGGACACAACTGAATCCTAGGGACGGCAGAACCTGATGGGCTGCTGTCTATGGGGTCGCACAGAGTCGGACACAACTAAAGCAACTTAGCAGCAGCAGCAGCGCCAGCAGAAGTGACTTAGCAGCAGAAGCAGAAGCAGCACAGAGACAGGTCTATAGGCTACAAGGATCGCAGAGATTAGAGTGTCAGAGGACTGCACAGGTTCCTGCTTCTGCCCCACTGGTGGGATGTGAGCCTCAATAACCTGCCTTTAATAATGCTATTTTTTTTTCTGCTTTCAACTCAGCAGGTACAGTGTCATCACAGAGAGGAAGAGAGAACAAGAAGCTGAAAATATCCCTTTAGAACATCAGCACCGATCAAGACAGATATTCTTAGTAAGCATTTGTCTGTCAAATCTGAGTCACGTGGCATGATGCTTTAATGATCTGAGAGTTTTGCAAGTCCCTGAAAAGTGACAGCTGCAAATGAGAATTTAGGAGGTTCCACTAGGCAAGCAGAACAGTGATCAAATCTATTGGCAGGAACCCTAATCAAAGCAAAGTGTCAGTGGAGATGCTGAGCTTAAAATCCTTCAGGTGATGAAGTACTTTCTGGCAGGCATTTTCAGTGTTAATGCATAAAAGTTATTGCCATATGAGACTGGTTTACATCTTCAAGAGCCTGTCACCCTTTCACTGTTTACTACATTTTAAATATTTTTCCTCCTTATAAATATGAGATGGAATAGCATTTCAAAAATAGATAAAATGTGAATTGCTGCACAGTATGTTCTCTGTGAAATTTTAAATGAAAATTCTCTATTCATCTGTGCTCATCCATCACAGATGGGCTGCAGTAAGCTGTCCATTCCCCCTAGTTCTTCTCCATGCTGTAGGCCATCGTGCCAACTTTGACTTGTCATTCATAGCCTTGTAACTGAGAGATTACTTGCCTTGCCTCCAACTTACCCATGAATGTACATGGAGAAGTATACAAGTAGAACCTGCCTGAGGTTGGTACTCTTGTTGAATGGATCCTCTGTGAAGTCTGCATAAAGGACTAAACAGTTCAGGGTACAAAACCCTGTACTACATTTCAGTTGCTGTCAGAAGCATTAAAATCAAGCTACAATCATAGCATTTTTGCACGAAAGCACTGGTCCTCCTCCTTCCTCTTATCTTGCTCTTCTCTGCAATGACTTGGCTTCTAGCTTCAATTTAATTATCTTTGAGTCTTAATAATAGTCAACAATCATGCCAACGTCTCTCTAATTTCCAACCAGGATTCCTTATCTTCAGTTCAGTTCAGTCGCTCAGTAGTGTCCAACTTTATGTGGCCCCATGGACTACAGCATGACAGGCTTCCCTGTCCATCACCAACTCCTGGAGCTTGCTCAGACTCATGTCCATAAAGCCGATGATGCCATCCAACCATCTCATCCTCTGTCATTCCCTTCTCTCACTTTCAGTCTTTCCCAGGATCAAGGTCTTTTCTATGGAGTCAGTTCTACACCTCAGGTGGCCAAAGTATTGTCGTTTCAGCTTCAGCACCAGTACTTCCAATTAACATTCAGGAATGATTTCACTTAGGATAGGCTGGTTGGATTTCCTTGCAGTCCAAGGGACTCTCAAGAGTCTTCTCCAACACCACAGTTCAAAAGCACCAATTCTTTGGCACTCAGCTTCTTTATAGTCTATCTCTGACATCCAAACATGACTACTGGAAAAACCAAAGCTTTGACTAGATGGACCTTTGTTGGCCAAGAAATGTCTCTGCTTTTTAACATACTGTCTAGGTTGGTAATAGCTTTTCTTCCAAGGAGCAAGTGTCTTTTAATTTCAAGGCTGCAGTCACCATCTGCAGTGATTTTGGAGACCACAAAAATAAAATCTCTCAGTTTCCAGTGTTTCCTCAATTATTTGCCATGAAGTGATAGGACCGGATGCCATGATCTTTGTTTTTTTTGAATGTTGAGTTTTAAGCCAGCTTTTTCACTCTCTTCTTTCACTTTCATCAAGAGGATCTTCAGTTCTTCTTCACTTTCTGCCATAAGAGTGGGGTCATCTTCATATCTGAGGTTATTAATAATTCTCCTGGCAATCTTGATTCCAGCTTGTGCTTCATCCAGCCCAGCATTTCCCATGATGTACTCTGCATATAAGTTAAATAAACAGGGTGACAATATACAGCCTTGATGTACTCCTTTCCTGATTTGGAACCAATCTGTTGTTCCATGTCCAGTTCTAACTATTGCTTCTTGGCCTGCATGTAGATTTCTCAGGAGGCAGGTAAAGTGGTCTGGTATTACCATCTCTTTCAGAATTTTCCAGTTTGTTGTGATCCACAGAGTCAAAGGCTTTGGCATAGTCAATAAAGCAGAGGTAGTTTTTTTCTGGAACTCTTTGTTTTTTTCTAGGATCCAACGGATGTTGGCAATTTGATCTCTGGTTCCTCCGCTTTTTCTACATCCGGCTTGAACATCTGGAAGCTCATGGTTCACATACTGTTGAAGCTTGGCTTGGAGAATTTTGAGCATTACTTTGCTAGAGTGTGAGATGAATGCAATTGTTCAGTAGTGTGAACATTCTTTTCTGTTGCCTTTCTTTGGGATTGTAATGAAAATTGACCTTTTCCAGTCCTGTGGCCACTGCTAAATTTTCCAGATTTGCTGGTATATTGAGTGCAGTACTTTCACAGCATCATCTTTCAGGATTTGAAACAGCTCAACTGGAATTCCATTACCTCCATTAGCTTTGTTCATAGTGATGCTTTCTAAGGCCCACTTGACTTTGCATTCCAGAATATATGGCTCTAGGTGAGTGATCACAACATCTTTCCTTTATTCTCAGATATTTTTTTTCCCTGCTAGATTATAAGCAGTCCTGCCCAGAACTCTTTTACCCTTTTGTAATCCACTATGCTAGCTCCTCTTCAAATATTCTGTGGCTGACACACTACTCTTGAACTCTGCTAAATCTATTAGGGCTGAAACATATTTTTTTTTGTAAGTTTTATTGCATGATTTTCCATTTATACAAAATATGTGTCTTCTCACAACAATATAAACATGGTATACTTGCTCACAGTGGAACTACTATTATATAGCATTTTCAATAATGAAATTCTTCACTGATTCTTTATGCAAGTATTTTCTTGAATAACTTGAGATGGCATTCCACATTATCATTTGCAGAGCTCCTGGGAATATCTGAACTATTATGTAAGCACTCTTAACATACATTTATATTAAGTTAATTAACAGAACTGCCATGTTGTTGTTGTTCATTTGCTCAAATGTGTCTGAATCTTTGCGACCAGGTAGACTACAGCACTCCAGCTTCCCTGTCCTTCACCATCTCCCAGTTGCCAAAACTCATGCCCATTGTGCCTCTGATGCCATCCAACCATCTCGTCCTCTATTGTCCCCTTGTCCCCTTGTCGTTCTGCCCTCAATCTTTCTTAGTGAAGGGTTGTTGCTGAACTACAAAAACACACCTGGATTCTTGGCCTCCAGAGGAGAAAAATTCAATCTGGGGCCAGAAACGAGGCTTGATCATTCAGAGCTTATGTGCAATACAATTTTATTAAAGTATAAAAGGGATAGAGAAAGCTTCTGACATAGACATAAGAAAGGGGAAGAATGAGTACCCCATTGCTAGTGTTAGCAATGGAGTTATAAACTCTCCAATTAGTTATTACAATGAATCAAAGGAATGTCTGGAGGTTGTGAAGACCTCGCTAGACCTACTCCCAGAATTTACATTTTAATATAACAGTATTAGCCAGAAGGTTTTTTCCAGAGACTGTCTTCAAGCAGGATACACTATTGCTATATAATCCTAAGGAATGCAGAGAGGGGGAAAAAAGTTATCATTTCTTCCTCCTTGAGAATTCCAGACCATCTCTCCTTGGGGGAACCCTGAACTTCTTATCAACCTGCCTAGGAAATGACTCTCTCACTAGCATCAGGATCTTTTCTAATGAGTCGGCTCTTGGCATCTGTTTAGTTAAGTTCATTTCAGTCACTTAGTTGTGTCCAACTCCGTGACCCCATGAACTGCAGCAAGCCAGGCCTCCCTGTCCATCATAAACTCCCAGAGTTCACTCAAACTCAAGTCCATCGAGTTGATGATGCCATCCAGCCATCTCCTCCTCCATTGTCCCTTTTTCCTCCTGCCCCCAATCCTTCCCAGCATCAGAGTCTTTTCCAATGAGTCAACTCTTTGCATGAGGTGGCCAAAGTACTGGAGTTTCAGCTTTAGCATCAGTCCTTCCAAAGAAATCCCAGAGTTGATCTCCTTCAGAATGGACTGCCTGGATGTCCTTGCAGTCCAAAGGACTCTCAAGAGTCTTCTCCAAAACCACAATTCAAAAGCATCAGTTCTTTGGCACTCAGCTTTATTCGCAGTCCAACTGTCACATCCATACATGACTACTTGAAAAAACATAGCCTTGACTAGACAGAACTTTGTTGGCAAAGTTGCTTTTCAATATGTTGGTCATAACTTTCCTTTCAAAGAGTAAGCGTCTCTTAATTTCATGGCTGCAATCATCATCTGCAGTGATTTTGGAGCCCCCAAAAATAAAGTTTGCCACTATTTCCACTGTTTCCCCATCTATTTCCTATGAAGTGGTGGGACCAGATGCCAGGATCTTAGTTTTCTGAATTTTTAGTTTTAAGCCAACTTTTTCACTCTCCTCTTTCACTTTCATCAAGAGGCTTTTCAGCTCCTCTTCACTTTCTGCCATAAGGGTGGTGTCAACTGCATATCTGAGGTTATTGATATTTCTCCTGGCAATCTTGATACCAGTCCAGCGTTTCTCATGATGTACTCTGCATATAAGTTAAATAAGCAGGGTGACAATATACAGCCTTGACATACTCCTTTTCCTATTTTGAACCAGTCTGTTGTTCCATGTCCAGTTCTAACTGTTGCTTCCTGTCCTGTATATAAGACTCTCAAGACGCAGGTCAGGTGGTCTGGTATTCCCATCTCTTTCAGAATTTTCCAGTTTATTGTGATCCACACAGTCAAAGGTTTGGCATAGTCAATAAAGCAGAGGTAGATGATTTTCTGGAACTCTCTTGCTTTTTCAGTGACCCAGTGGATGTTGGCAATTTGATCTCTGATCCCTCTGCCTTTTCTAAGTCCGGCTTGTACATCTGGAATTTCATGGTTCACATACTGTTGAAGCCTGGCTTGTAGAATTTTTGCATTACTTTGCTAGCGTATGAGATGAATGCAATTGTGCAGTAGTTTGAATATTCTTTGGTGCTGCCTTTCAGTTTGCTCAGATTCATGTCCATTGAATTGGTGATGCTATCTAACCACCTCATCCTCAGTAACCCACTTCTCCCACTGCCCTCAATCTTTCCCAGCATCATGGTCTGTTCCAATAAGTCGACTCTTTACAATCCCAAAGAAAGGCAATGTCAAAGAATGTTTTTAACGATGCGTTCCTTTGTAATTTTCCTTATGTTATCTCCCCAAGTAGATTTCTCTACTTCTAATCTCATCATATCTTCCCTTTATTATGCATTTGACCTCTTGATTAACCACCACTATTCCTTCAAATATTCAGCACAAAGGTCACCTTTTATTTATTTGTTAGCCAACCATTCGTTATTTCACAACACTTGGTGCTGGAGGTAGTGTTCATTTGCTAAGTTGGTCCAGCTCTTTGCGACCCCACGGGCTGCAACATACCAGCCTCCTCTGTCTTTCACTATCTCCCAGAATTTGCTCAAATTCATGTCCACCGAGTTGGTGATGCTATCTAACCATCTCTTCCTCGGTCACCTACTTCTCCTGCTCTCAATCTTTGCCAGCATCCCAGGTCTTTTCCAATAAATCGATTCTTTGCATTAGGAGGCAAAAGTATTGGAGCTTCAGTTTCAGCAACAATCCTCCCAGTGATTATCTAGGGTTGATTTCCTTTATGAGTTATTGGTATCTCCCTCAAATTTGGCACTGATTCTACTGAAATAGCCTGTTCACTTTCCCATTACAGGGTGAGCTTCTTCCAACCAGACTTTATCTTTGTATCCTCACTTCTGTTATAGTATATAACATGGAGCATGGGCTCAATAAATGAATAATCTATAAGGAATATTTTCAGCAAACACCAATCTATATGGTCCTTCTTTGCTCTCTTAATAAGTTACTTTTGAACCATTTTTAAAGTTAGGATTAGCAATGCTGTACATGTTTGGACATCTGAGGAGAATGGTAGAGGTACTGAACAAAATACAGACTGAGTTAAGAGGACATAGGAGGAGAAACATGAAGATAACCCATACAGCCTTTCAGATCTTGCTATAGGAAACCCTCCCTTATAATTTTTACTATCCCTTTAATTGTAGCACTCTGTCTTCAACCCTTCTAAGTCTGTCCTAAAGTTCTCTGGTGCTTCCTTACTTCATAGCATTCAGTAATGTTATGTCAAGGAAAAAATATGTTAGCCAGTTAGCTTCTTCTGTTATATAAGAAGTTAGGCATGAACAACAATGAGGAGTGGCCTAGCCAGCAAGCATGCAAGCTGATCTCTACACCCCATCCCAGAAAAGCACAGGAGAGCTCACAGATATGCTATAAAAATAATCACAGAGACTTTTCCAACTCCTGCACAGGCACCCCAGGCACATAATGTATACAAACTAACCTCAGGGGATTCCTCAAGTAACCTTAGATAGCTAGGAGCCCATTAGGGTTCATAATTATTCTATACATACAAGCATCTAATTATAACAGACTGAATTATTAGAAGACAAGTGAAATAGTCTGTTGTTATATAACTTGCAACTGTCAATCAGCCTTGAGTGTATGCCCATTTGCATTTTCTTTCCTGATTGGTGGTGGATACAATTCTTATTTTGCACAGGGCAGAACCAAGAGGAGTAGACAGTAAGTATAAAAGGGAGGCCAAGAGGAATCCTGACGACTCCTTCAGGGTCATCTGCTCTCACATCTCGGGAGTGTACTATCCCCTGTCTGTTTCATAAAAGATCTGTCTTCTTGAGCTATAACTGATCTGTAATTGTCTGCTGTTTTAATTCCTTTGTTGGGAGGAGACAAGAACCAGGGGAGAGAAATAAACCAACCTGACATTTTGAAAGGCATTAAGAATATCAGTAGATATTCTGGGCCCATCTCTTCCTTTTACAGGGTAAGCGTAATATAATCAGGTGTCTTGATATTTTTGTTTGATGGATTTACAGGGGAGCTTCTCTTCTGACTGTTAATTCTGGAGACTGATATCTTTCTAGAAAGATGACATTCAATAAATTACTCCAATGGCCAAATAAAGGATAGAAGAATCAGCATAAGTAAAATAACTTTGAATTAGGGGGAAAAAAAAAAAAGACAACTCTGCAGCTGGAATGGGAAAATGCCCAATACAAATTCAAATCTCCCACTTTCTTTTATGAAACAAGACAGCATTATACAAGTCTTCATAGTACAGCCACAGCTGGCACCTCCAGCAAAGCCTGGGAGGCTTTTGTTCTTCATGTTTCAAAAAGCAGCCCATTAAAACCAAGCATCAGTCTCAAGCAATTGCAACTGGTAAGGATGGGAAAATGTGAAATTTTATTGCTCATGAAATTGGTGTTTCAAATAAGGTGGCTCACATCTCTTAGACTGCTTGTTTCACAGCAGCACTAGAGGGTTCTGAGAGAGTTGAATGGATGCAGGTGGCTAGAGTCCTCTCCAGGTCAAAATGGTTACATTGTCTCAAATGAGGACCTGACCCTCAGCTGCTCCCATGATATTTGCTGGGTATAATTTTACGTCAGTGACCGATTTTAAACAGGCTGTGCTATGGATACTGAATTGTTGGACATTCTGCTCATTGTGGAATGTAAAACTGATTTAAAGGGATGTTTCCATGACTGCAAACTTTCTGCTTGAAAAATAGGTACAGTGTACTGATTTTTTTTTTTTTTTAACCTCAGAAAAAAATAGGAAACTGTAGAGAGAGACATGGAGAGAAAAGAAGCCCCATAAAGGCTTGTTTTCTTTAAACAAACAAGAGAAAAAAATAGATCAAAGTTTCTAAGCAATCTCTAGACTTCAAAATGAACACAAGAACATTTAAGTCATTTGAAAGATTATCTTTTGAAGGTCAGTGTGGTTTTGCCTGCATACGTCTTTATATTGATAACACAATAAAATAATAAAGTCAAATTATAAAGCAGAAGGAGCTTGAGGAATTTTTTAATCTCAGGCTCCTAATTTTACATACGAGAAAATGGAGATACCAAGAGGTTGTATGTAACCTTTTCAAGAAATGGCAAGAACTGGAAAACACATTTTAAAATGTTAATTACCATGTTTTCTCCATTATGACAGGTCCAGTTACAGGAAATTTACACTATTTTTTTTTAAAACCAAGTAAGGCAGTTAGATATATGACTGTCAGGATGATAATGAATCACAGGTCTGGTCATAATTGAAAGAACTGTCACACATAACATACTTTTACAAGTAAAAAAAAAAAAAATCCTTCATATAAAAGTTTGTCTTTCAATGACCTGTGAGTAAAACATTTTACTACTATTTTTACTCTTTGTAATTTTTTAAAATATATAGTTATTTATTTTAATTAGAGGTTAATTACTTTACAATATTGTATTGGTTTTGCCATACATCAACATAAATCCGCCACAGGTATACACGTGTTCCCCATCTTGAACCCCCTTCCCTTCTCCCTCCCCATACCATCCCTCTGGTTTCTCAATGCACCAGCCCCAGTGGATAAAACTCTTGGTAATTTTTTTTCAACTTCACCACAAACAGATTAGGAAAACAAAGGACTACCTATTATGCATACTCAAGAAAAATATATACAATGGCCAACAGAGTATCAGACATTTTGAATTTTTATCTCCTCTGGAACACAGTCATTGATTATTGCTGAAGATCACTAAGAGTTTGCCATAGCTCATTCTTCATTTCTCATCCCTGGCTTATTCATCACTGTTTCTGAGGAAATTTCAGTTTGGTTAAGGTAATGATATTATCTATTGGCTCTCAGCATCATTCCCACTGCCTTTTACATATTTCACCAATTACAAGCTTGAAAATACCTTAACCCCAGCTCTCATGCAGAGATTATATATGCATTTTGGTTTCTTTTGACAAGATGCACTCTTTCAAGATTTGGGAGATGGAAAGGAGGTAGAGCTCATTCTTTTCAAGTTCCAACAGGTGTCAGTGCTCAAGATGGCTAGACTCTTTGATTCAGTGTCCCGGCACCAGCTACATGAATGTGAGGTAGTAGCAACTGTGTGTACAGCAGCAAATGTTTGGTTTGCAACTTGCTGAATCTTGAAATCAGGAGTTATGAGAACTCTTGACTTCCCTAAACCCTCATTTTGTAAGCAACTAAATTGTTCCATTAGATCTCTTTCTTCTGAAAAGCATAGAATTGTTTTTCTTTCCTGCAATAACTCCTAATATGGTTATTATTTTAAGGGGAAATGTTTTAGGTTTAAGATCTTTTCTTTCAATGTCCTAAATTTTTCAGACTTTTCCAGGGTCCATGATCCTGTGACAAATATTTCTCTTTCCGTCTTTCCAGACTTGATTAATTTGTAGAAAATCTGGTGGCTGGAAGTAGGCATAGCAATGAATTTAGAGCCTGGAGTTGGGAGGCATTTTCTAGTTATTTATTACCAAGTGAGGACAGGATTAAAAAAATACAATTCTTAGCATAGCTTGTAAGATTGCTTTTTACATCTGTGACTCTATTTCTGTTTTGTAAATAACTTCATTTGTACCAGTTTTTTAGATTCCACACATAAACGATATTATATGATACTTGTCTTTCTCTGTCTGACTTACTTCACTCTGTATGACAATCTCTAGGTCCATCCATGTTGCAGCAAATGGTAATATTTTATTTCTCTTTTTGGCTGAGTAATATTTCATTTTATATATATATATATATATATATATATATATATATATACACACACACACACACACACACACACACATACATATATACATGCATACATACCTGCCACATCTTCTTTATTCATTCCTTTATCAATGGACATTTGGGTTGCTTCAAAGTCCTAGCTATGGTAAATAGTGCTGCAGTGAATATTAAAGTGCATATATCTTTTCAAATTATGGTTTTATCTGGATATAGACCCAGGAGTGGGGTTGCTGGATCATATGGTAGCTCTATTTTCAGCTTTATTTTAAAAACAAACTTATTAAAAAACAAATTTACAGTAACCAGGGAAGAAGGGGAGAGGGGAAGGATAACCTGTGAGATTGAGATGGGCACATACACATTACTCCTGCTTATAAAAAAATAGATAACTAATAAGGACCTACTGTATAGCACAGGACACTTTACTCAATACTCTGCAATGACCTATATGGGAAAAGAACCAAAAAGAGTGAAAAAGTATATATGTATAACTGATTCATTTTAATGTACATCAGAAACTAATACAACATTGTGAATCAACTATATTCTAATAAGAAAAAACTCAAGGTGGAGTGAGAAAAAACATATGGGCTATGAGAAGAAGGGCTATGATTCAGCCTCATTTTAAGCCTTCTTCTTAGCTCTGTGTTCCATTGTCATATGGCTTTGCTGCAGGGCTATGAGCCATCATGTGCCCTCTCACTTCAGGAAATTTGTAAATGCTCTGGCTTCTTCTTATATAAAAGATCCGTAATCCCAAAGAAAGACAATACCAAACAATGTTCAAACTACTGCACAATTGCATTCATCTCACATGCTAGCAAAGTAATGTTCAAAATTCTCCAAGCCAGGCTTCAACAGTATGTGAACCGTGAACTTCCAGATGTACAAGCTGGATTTAGAAAAGTTAGAGGAACCAGAGGTCAAATTGCCCACATCTGTTGGATCATCAAAAAAATGAGTTGCAGAAAATAATTTACTTCTGCTTTATTGACTATGCCAAAGCCTTTGACTGTGTGGATCATAACAAACTGTAGGAAATTCTTCAAGAGATGGGAATATCAGACCACTGTATCTGCCTCCTGAGAAATCTGTATGCAGATCAAGAAGCAACAGTTAGAACTGGACATGGAACAACAGACTGGTTGCAAATCTGGACAGGAGTACGTTAAGGCTATATATTGTCATCTTGCTTATTTAATTTATATGTAGAGTACATCATGCAAAAATGCCAGGCTGGATGAAGCACAAGGTGGAATCAAGATTCCCAGGAGAAATATCAATAATCTCAGATATGCAGATGACCCCACTCTTATAGCAGAAAGTAAAGAAGAACTAAAGAGCTTTTTGATGAAAGTGAAAGAGGGGGAGTGTAAAAGTTGACTTAAAAACTCAACATTCAAAATCATAGATCATGGTCTCTGGTCCCATCACCTCATGGCAAATTGATGGGGAAACAATGGAAATAGTGACAGACTTTATTTTGGGGGGCTCCAAAATCACTGCAGATGATAACTGCAAGCCATGAAATTAAAAGACGCTTACTCCTTGGAAGAAAATATATGACCAACCTAGAAAGCATATTAAAAAGCAGAGACATTACTTTGCCGACAAAGATCTGTCTAGTCAAAGATAACCTTTGGTATTTCCAGTATTCATGTATGGATGTGAGAGTTGGACTATAAATAAAGCTGAACACCAAACTATTGATGCTTTTGAACTGCAGTGTTGGAGAAGACTCTTGAGCGTCCCTTGGACTGCAAAAAGATTAAATCAGTCAATTCTAAATGAAATCAGTCCTGAATATTCATTGAAAGGACTGATGCTGAAGCTGAAACTCCATTATTTTGGCCACCTGATATGAAGAACTGACTCATTGGAAGAGACCCTGATGCTGTGAAAGACTGAAGGCAGGAGGAGAAGGGGATGATAGAGAATGGGAGACTTGGATGGCATCACTGACTTGATGGACATGAGTTTGAGAAAGCTCTGGGAACTGGTTTTGTACAGGGAAGCCTGGCATACTGCAGTCCATGGGGACCCAAATAGTCAGACATGACTGAGAGACTGAATTGAATGAGTCAATGCTGTGTTTTTTCCAGTAGTTATGAGTGGATGTGAGAGTTGTACCATAAAGAAGGCTGAGCATCAAGAACTGTTGCTTTCAAATTGTGATGCTGGAGAAGACTTCTGAGAGCTCCTTGCACAGCAAGGAATTCAAACCAGTCAATCCTAAAGAAAATCAACCTTGAATATTCATTGGAAGGAATGATGCTGAGGTTGAAATTCCAATACTCTGGCCACCTGATGCAAAAAGCTGACCTACTAGAAAAGACCCTGATGCTAGGAAAGATTGAGGATAGGAGAAGAGGGTAGCAGAGGATGAGACAGGTCGTTGGTATCCCCAACTCAATGGACGTGATTTTGAGAAAATTCCAGGAGAGAGTGAAAGACAGGGAAGCTTGGCATGCTGCAGTCCATGAGGTCACAAAGATTCATAAGTAACTTAGAGATTGAATGATAACAATAGAAGCCCTAGCTGGCCAAACAAAGATCTTTGTGTACACAGAAAGAAGAGTTAAAGAGAAGAAGAGAAAGAAGCGGACAGATAAGCAGAAGGAAAGGGAAGAGAGAATAAAGATGAGAGAGAAAGAGAACAATTTCTGGCTAACTCATCATTCCAGTCTCTAGCCATTAGATTCAACCAACCTGAGAACTCAGATATCGTGAAACACAGACACGTTGTTCCCATAATGTTTTGTTTGAATTCCCAACTCACAGAATTAAGAGATAAAATAGAAAGAAAAAGCTTTAAGCTAAATTTTGGAATAGTTTGTTCATGGCAATAAATACCTGAAACAACTTCTCTTATGATTGTTGAAAATATGTCTGTTGAAAAGTATTTATTGAATGAATGGCTAATTAAGCAAATACATATTAAAACAATGTGTCTCTTCTCTAGCCCCATCACATTAGTGATAATCAGCAAGATTGCCAATAACATGTTAGAGATACAATAGTGAAACAAGATTCTCAGATACCATTGAGAAGGATGCAAACTGGTATATTCTCCTTGAAGAACAAGATGCATGTGTGTGTGTTCAGTCACATCCAACTCTCTGAAACCCCGTAGACTATAACCTACCGGGCTCTTCTGTCCATGGGATTTCCTAGGCAAGGATACTGGAGTGGGTTTTCGTTTCCTCTTCCAGGAAATCTTCCTGACCTAGGGATTGAACGTGCATCTCCTGTGGCTCCTGCATTAGCAGGCAGAATGTTTACCACTAAGCCACTTGGGAACCCCAAAGAACAGGTAGAAATCTCTATTAAAAGTTAAAACACATGTTCCCCTTAGTCATGCTCTTGTACTTCTGGGGATGTATTCCATAGATATACTCATGTGTGCAGAAACACATGTACAAATATGTTCACTCACTGCAAAATTGTTTGTGAATATTAAAATCTGGAAATAATATAAATTTCCATCAATAGGAGGTCAGTTAAATAACTTACATCTTTTCAACAGAATAACTTTCCACTGCTGACAAATATTAGGCAAAATCAATAGATACAAACATAAAATTATCTCTGAAGTGCTTTATCAAATGAGAAAATCAAGGTGCAGAATACTGCATACTGCCCACTGTGCAAATAATGTGTAAGAGGAAGAGGTGTGTGACTCCTGTAGAAGCACCCTACTTTTGGAAGTTGATTAAGAAATTGGTAATAGTGGTTATCATTACAAGGTGGACTGGTGATCTAGAATGGTGAACATTTACTTTTCACTGAATTTATTTCTACTGTTAATTACTTTCCACTATACTTGTTTTACTTTTGGATTCAAAACTAAATAAATCTAGCACTCAGTCACAGTTTTCAACTAACATGAAGAGTTAAAAGATGTTATCAGTAGCTAAGATATGGAAGCAACCTAAATGTCCATCTACAGAGGAGTGGGGAAAAAAAGATATGGTACATATATACAATGGAATATTACTCAGCCATTAAAAAGAATGAATTCATGTCATTTGCAGCAACATGGGTGGACCAAGAGAGTATCATACTGAGTGAAGCAAGTCAGACAGAGAAGGAGAAATATTCTGTGGCATCCCTTATACGCAAAATCTAAAATAAAATGATACAAATGAATTTACTTACAAAACAAAAAGAAACAGATTTAGAAAATGAACTTATAGTTGCTAAGGGGAAGGGACAGTTACGGAGTTTGGGATGATCATGTACACACTCTATTTTTAGAATGGATAACCAACAAAGACCTATTGTATAGCACATGGAACTCTGCTCAATGTTATGTGGCAGCCTGGATGGGAGTGGGGGTTGGGGAAGAATGGATACATGTATATATCTATATCTATATCTATATCTATATCATCTGTATCTATCTATCTCTATCTCTATATCTATATCTATAGACTCAGTCCCTTGGCTATTCACCTGAAACTATCAAAACATTGTTAAATGGCTATACCCCAAATACAGAATAAAAAAGTTCAAAAAAAGGTATCACAGAAGTATAATCCTAGTTTAAACTCAGAAGAGTTGTGTCTAACATAGAATAGGCAAACTAAGGAATGTTTCCACTGAGATGAAATTATATCTGGGATTCTGGAAAACTAGGTAAGCCTAAAGAGTTTAGTGACCTTATGTCAGGACTTCTAGCTCTTAGCCTTTGGGACTTTAGCTTCTTTTATGGAGTATGATTCAGAATAATGTTGATATCATTACACATGTTCATATCAATTTGCAAGCAAAAGTTTGAAAGGAATCAACTATGGGCAAGAAAATGCATCCCCTGAACATGAAAATGGTCTCCCTCCTTCAGCCCCTCAACTGGCATTATTAATGCAGTGAATGGTCATACACATGTACATTTTGAGAACAATCACTAAGTAAGTATTTTGAATTTTGTTTGTTTTAGTAAAGAAAAGGAAAGAGACAAAGGAATTCATTATAATTCCTTATAAAAATAAGAAATTAATTATACAGTCCTTTGACCTACCATGCATGTTAGTGTTAACAGGGCTTCTGTGGGCTAGAGCCAGCCCATAGGGAACATTTCTTCTGCCTTTGCCTGTTGTGAGCCAATATCAAGACACCAAAGAAATTCACTTTTTTTCTACCTTATCCACTCTTATCATCTGGTAACACTTCATCTTTTCCACAGAAAAACATATGAGCTTCTGCCTGAATGTTATAGGCAATGAATGATTTTTATATACCAAATTCCCATTGGAAACTACAAAATATTTAGGGTCTCATACAGGTAATATGGATTTTCCTATTGCTTTCCCAGTCTGATCAAAGTCACAAGAAGATGGGCCTCTTTTAAGAGTTTCTGTTAATCCATGGCAGATTTACTGTTACATTTTAAAAGCTAATACAGACTTGTTCACAATTATTTTTAAATTAAATTACCAGCAAAGCACTCCTTAACCATTACTTGTCATTCACTGTCTTTGTAAAAATAATTAGCGTTATAAATAATTCAATTCTGTCTATTATTTTCATGAATGAATGTAAGTTCTCCATGAAGCCTATTTGTATTATTTATTTTAAAAGCTGAAATGATTTTTTTTTTTAAAGCTGAGATGATTGCTTAGATAAGGCGTAGAGGGAAGAAAAACTTCCCTGGTGGATTAATTTGATGCAAAGATTGAGAACTGAAAGGAATGATAAAAGATGTTTCCTGCTTGATTATTTTTGTTTTCAGGCTGCTTCATTCTCAGTAATTGAAAAACTAAAATATTTTAATCTGCTCTTTCTTTTTTTAATAGAACATAACCTAAAAGTTTTTCCTTCCTTTTCCTTTTCTTTCTTTCCTCCTTCTCATTCTTTCTCCTTTCAGTCCTAATTCCAAGCCATTGTATGCAATCCCATTTTATTTTAATAAGCCCTGTTTTGAATTCACCCCTACAATTCTTAACTTCTACCTGAAGTCTAACGCATATGTCAAAATTGACACTGAATGTATCTTGCTTTAAAGTTCTTTCTGGTAGGATGGTAAAATATAGCCTTTTATCATTTCCTTGCATATGTTTAAAAATCATTTTCACCTAGAGAGGTAGCATGTTTGTTCTCTATTGCTGCCATAAAAGCAATATTGTTTAGTGGCTTAAACAATACAAACATTAACTTATATTTTCTGTAGACCAGAAGTCTGACATGGATTTTACCAAGGTGTCATTAACCCTGTGTTCTTTTCAGAAGGCTATAGAGAAGAATCTGTTTTCTTATCTTTTCTAGTTTTTAGAAACTACTTGAATTCTTTGGCTTGTGGCCTGTCTCCATCAGCAGAGGTACACTGGGTCTTTCCCATATTGCATTACTCTGACCTGTTCTTCTGTCTCTCCCATCCACTTTTAAGGACTTTGTGATTACACCAGTCTGCCCAGATAATCCAGGATAGTTCCATTTGAAAAATTCATTCTCCTTTGCTATGGACTATAACATATTTATAAGTTCTGGGAATTAGAACGTGGTAATTTGGCAGTTAGGGGATATATCATTGGCAATTAGAGTAAAGGCATTACCTCATAGAAAATGTGTGGTCTTTAATGTTTTAAAACTTAAATGTTTTTAATGTTGACTGGATCTATACTTGCATCTCAGAGTAGCCTCTTACCAAGTGAATGAACCTGTGCAGATAAGTTAATCTCTATGCTTAGTTCCATTTGAAAAATAAGTTTAAAGATTCCTAACTTTCAAGATCTGTCCTGAGGACTACAAATAATATAAAATGTCTGGATCAGGGCAGAAAGAGAGTCGAGAGGGACATTACTGATCTTATTTAACTTATAATATGCTATTTTACATCATTACCTCCTTTTCTAGAACATACATTAACCAAATGATAAATATTCATTAAATTGTTGATTATTAGATTATCATGTAAAGAAAACTGAGTAGGAGGTGGTAAAGCAAATTAGAAACCCATGTATGGGAATGGAAAATGCCTTCAACAAGGTTATTTGGAGAAAAATAGTCCAGAATAAAATGCATCATATGCCTGAAAATCACATTGTATTAGATTGTATGCCCCAAGAGGGTGAGGGCTGTGCATGTCTTATTCAATGCAAATTTCCTGGCATCTCACCAAGCACCCATCACATAGTAGAGAGGCAATAAATATTTGTTGGATGAAACAAAAAGAAGTAGGCATGAAACCTGGATAGATTACTGGGCTTGCACAGACTAAATATTTGGAAGTTAACTGGTCGCTCAGCTGTTCAGTTAACTTACTTCTAAAAGATCCAATACCCCACTAAAACCCTAGGTCAGAATTAAAAACAAAACAAAACAAAACAAAACTTCATTATTGATAACAACTGTCATTCATCAAACACCTACTATATAGAGATATGAGCTTTATTGATGGCCTTTAATTAAACACTACAAGACTATGTGGTAAGTATTTATCTTCACGCTTGAGAGCTGGATTTAGAAAAGGCAAAGGAACAAGAAAACAAATTGTAAATATCCGTTGGATCATTGAAAAAGCAAGAAAGTTCCAGAAAGACATCTACTTCTGCTTTATTGGCTATGCTAAATCCTTTGACTGTGTGGATCACAAAAACTGTGGAAAATTCTTCAAGAGATGGGAATATCAAACCACCTTACCTGCCACCTGAGAAATCTCTATGCAGGTCAAGAAGCAACAGTTAGAACTGGACATGGAACAACAGACTGGTTCCAAATCAGGAAAGGAGTACATCAAGGCTGTATATTGTCACCCTGCTTATTTAACTTATATGCAGAGTACATCATGACAAATGCTGGGCTGGATGAAGCACAAGCTGGAATCAAGATTGCTGGGAAAAATATCAATAACCTCAGATATGCAGGTGATACCATGCTTATGGCAGAAAGAGAACTAAAAAGCCTCTTGATGAAGGTAAAAGAGGAGAGTGAAAAAGTTGGCTTAAAGCTCAGCATTCAAAAAATGAAGATCATGGCATCTGGTTACATCACTTCATGGGAAATAGATGGGAAAACAATGGAAGCAGTGACAGACTTTATTTTTGTGGGATCCAAATCACTGCAGATGATGACTGTGGCCATGAAATTAAAAGACACTTACTCCTTGGAAGAAAAGTTATGACCAACCTAGACGCTTATTTAAAAGCAGAGACCTTACTTTGCCAACAAACATCCGTCTAGTCAAAGCTATGATTTTTCCAGTAGTTATGTATGGATGTGAGAGTTGGACTATAAAGAAAGCTGAGTGCAGAAAAATTGATGCTTTTGAACTGTGGTGTTGGAGAAGACTCTTGAGAGTCCCTTGGACTGTAAGGAGATCAAACCAGTCAATTCTAAAGAAGTCAAATCCTAAAAGCCCTTCATTAGAAGGGCTGATGATACTAAAGCTGAAACTCCAATACTTTGGCCACCCGATGCAAAGAGCGAACTCATTGGAAAAGACCCTGATGCTGGGAAAGATTGAAGGCAGGAGGAGAAGGGGACAATGGAGGATGAGATGCTTGGATGGCATCACTGACTCAATGGATATGAATTTGAGTAAGCTTCGGGAGCTCATGATACAGGAAAGCCTGGCATGCTGCAGTCCATGGGGTTGCAAAGAGTCAGACACAGCTGAGTGACTGAACTGAACTTGAGAGCTAAACTGGGGTTCAGAAAAGAGATTTAATCACCTAAGTGATTCACCACTTTAATGGTAGAAGGAGAACTAAGCATAGAGTTCTTTTTTCCCCAAAGAGCATGCTCTTTGTTAATTATGCTAGTTCCCATGAAACAATCTTTTTGAGCATTTGTGTAGTGTGTCAGGTCACATTTAAGTGCTAGAAATATGAAAATAAAATGTTAACTATAGCTTCTACTCTCAAAAATACAGCTCTAATATATGATGAAATGTTAGTCACTCAGTTGTGTCCGACTCTGCCACCCCATGGACTGCAGTTTTCCAGGCTCCTCTGTCCAAGGGATTCTCCAGGCAAGAATACTGGAGTGGGTTACCATTTCCTTATACTGATAGCTATATTAGCAGCATAACAAAGTACTTTGCAGAACATAGACAAGACAACTATTTTTAGTGCTTGGAGAATTAGAAAATTTTCCCTCTCCAGCTTTTTTTTTTTAATTGAGGTATAACTGACATACAACATTACATTAGTTTCAGGTGTAAAACATAGTGGCTCAATATTTTAATGTATTATAAAATGATCACAATAAATATAGTTACAGTCTATCACCATAAAATGTTATTACAATAGTTTGACTATATTCCACATGCTATGAGTTATATTCCCATGACTTATTTATGACTGGAAGATTTTACCTCTTAATCACTTTCACTTACTTTGCCCATCCTCCCATCCCACCTGTCTGGCAACCACCAGTTTGTTCCTTGTACCTTTGAATTTGTTTTCATTTTGCTTTTCTTGTTCGTTTTGTTTTCAGATTCCATGTATGTTAAATCATATGGTGTTTTTCTTTCTCTCTCTTATTTCACTTAGTGTAATATCCTTTATATCCATCTACATTGTTGTAAACATCATGATTTCATTATTTTTATAGCTGAGTAATATTCCTTTGTGTGTGTGTGTGCATTTGTCTGTATATACATATGAAAAGTGAAACTGAAAATGTTAATTACTCAATCGTGTCTGACTTTTTACAACTTCATGGACTGTAGCCAACCAGGCTCCTCTATCCATGGAGTTGTCCAGGAACAAAACCAGAGTGGGTTGCCATTTCCTTCTCCAGGGGATCTTCCTAACCCAGAGATCAAACCCAGGTCTCCTGCACTGGCAGCCAGGTTCTTGACCGTCTGAACCATCAGGAAAGCTATGTATACATATGCATCCATACACAGACAGACACACACACACACACTCACATACACATGTATATATACACATAGCAAATCTTCTTTATCCATTCATATACTGATGGACACTTAGGTTGCTTCCATCTTGGCCATTGTAAATGATTCTACAATGAACATAGGGGAGCATATATTCTCTCAAATTAATGTTTTCATTTTCTGCACATATATACTCCAAAGTAGAATTGCTGGACTACTTGGTAGTTATATTGTTAATTTTTTGAGGAACCTCTATGTTGTTTTCCACAGTAGTTGCACCAATTTACATTCCAACTAACAGTGTATACACAAGAATACACAGCAGAACTGTACAAAAAAAGATCTTCACAACCTGGATAATCACGATGGTGTGATCACTCATCTAGAGCCAGAAATCCTGGAATGTGAACTCAAGTGGGCCTTAGAAAGCATCACTACGAACAAAGCTAGTGGAGGTGATGGAATTACAGTTGAGCTATTTCAAATCCTGAAAGATGATGCTGTCAAAGTACTACACTCAATATGCAGCTAATTTGGAAAACTCAGCAGTGGCAACAGGACTGAAAAAGGTCAGTTTTCATTCCAATCCCAAAGAAAGGCAATGCAAAAGAATGCTCAAACTACCACACAATTGCACTCATCTCACATGCTAGTTAAGTAATGCTCAAATTTCTCCAAGCCAGGCTTCAGCAATATGTGAACCATGAACTTCCTGATGTTCAAGCTGGTTTTAGAAAAGGCAGAGGAACCAGAGATTAAATTGCCAACATCTGCTGGATCAGGGAAAAAGCAAGAGAGTTCCAGAAAAACATCTATTTCTACTTTATTGACTATGCCAAAGCCTTTGACAGTGTGGATCACAATAAACTGTGGAAAATTCTGAAAGAGATGCGAATACCAGACAACCTGTCCTGCCTCTTGAGAGATCTGTATGCAGGTCAGGAAGCAACAGTTACAACTGGACATGGAACAACAGACTGGTTCCAAATAGGAAAAGGAGTACGTCAAGGCTGTATATTGTCACCCTGCTTATTTAACTTATATGCAGAGTACATCATGAGAAACGCTGGACTGGAAGAAACACAAGCTGGAATCAAGATTTCTGGGAGAAATATCAATAACCTCAGATATGCAGTTGACACCATGTTTATGGCAGAAAGTGAAGAGGAACTCAAAAGCCTCTTGATGAAAGTGAAAGAGGAGAGTGAAAAAGTTGGCTTAAAGCTCAACATTCAGAAAATGAAGATCATGGCATCTTGTCCCATCACTTCATAGGAAATAGTTGGAGAAACAGTGGAAACAGTGTCAGACTTTATTTTCTTGGGCTCCAAAATCACTGCCGATGGTGATTGCAGCCATGAAATTAAAAGACGCTTACTCCTTGGTAGGAAAGCGATGATCAACCTAGACAGCATATTCAAAAGCATAGATATTACTTTGCTGACTAAGGTCCATCTACTCAAGGCTATGGTTTTTCCAGTAGTCATGTATGGATGTGAGAGTTGGATTGTGAAGAAGGCTGAGCACCGAAGAACTGATTCTTTTGAACTGTGGTATTAGAGAAGACTCTTGAGAGTCCCTTGGACTGCAAGGAGATCCAACCAGTCCATTCTGAAGGAGATCAGCCCTGGGATTTCTTTGGAAGGAATGATGCTAAAACTGAAACTCCAATACTTTGGCCACCTCATGCGAAGAGTTGACTCATTGGAAAAGACTTTTATGCTGGGAGGCGTTGGGAGCAGGAGGAGAAGGGGACGACCGAGGATGAGATGGCTGGATGGCATCACTGACTCGATGGACGTGAAACTGAGTGAACTCCGGGAGATAGTGATGGACAGGGAGGCCTGGCGTGCTGCAATTCATGGGGTCACAAAGAGTCGAACATGACTAAGTGACTGAACTGAACTGAACTGAACAGTGTATAATAGTTCCCTTTTCTCTACATCTTTTCCAACATTTGTTATTTCTTACTTTTTTGATAAGAGTCATACTAATGGGCACAAGGTGATATCTCATTGTAGTTTTGATATGCATTTTCCTGATGATTAGTGATGCTGAGCATCTTTTCATGTCTGTTGGTCACCTGTATGTCTTGTTTAGAATAAAGTCTACTCAACACCTCTGTCCATTTTAATTGATTGTGCTTTTTCTATTATGTTTTATGGGTTATTTATATATTTTGATATCGATTCCATATCAGATAATCATTTACAAATATTTTATCCAATTCCATAGGTTGCCTTTTTGTTTTGTCAGTGGTTTCCTTCACCATGTGAAAGTTTTTAGTTTGATGGAGTCCTATTTGTTATTTGTGCTTTTGTTATCCTTGCCTAAGGATACATGTCCAAAACAAAAACAAAAGCAAAACAAAAAATTAAGACCAATGTCAAAAAGATTACCCTATTTGTTTTTCTTTTAGAAGAAAAGATTACCTTTTCTCCTAGAACTTTGGTAGTTTCAGATCTTGTATTTAAGTCTTTAATCAATTTAGAGTTTATATTTTTATGTGGCATAAGTTCAGTTAAGACGTTCAGTCATATCTGACTCTTTGCGAACCCATAGACTGCAGTACACCAGGCCTCTCTGTCCATCACCAACTCTCGGAGTTTATTCAAACTCATGTCCATTGAGTCGGTGATGCCATTCAACCATCTCGTCCTCTGTCATCTCCTTCTCCCACTTTTGAATCATTCCCAGCATCAGGGTCTTTCCAAATGAGACAATTCTTCACATCAGATGGCCAAAGTATTGGAGTTTCAGCTTCAGTATCAGTCCTTCCAGTGAATATTCAGGACTGATTTCCTTTAGGATGGACTGGTTGGATCTCCTTGCAGTCCAAGGGACTCTCAAGAGTCTTCTCCAACATCACATTTCAAAAGCATCAGTTCTTCCGTGCTCAGCTTTCTTTACGGTCCAGCTCTCATATACATACATGACTACTGGAAAAACCATAGCTTTGACTAGACAGACCTTTGTTAGCAAAGTAACGTCTCTGCTTTTAATATGCTGTCTAGGTTGGTCATAACTTTTCTTCCAAGGAGCAAGCATCTTTTAATTTCATGGCTGCAATCACCATCGGCAGTGATTTTGGAGCCCAAGAAATAAAGTCTCTCACTGTATCCATTGTTTCCCCATCTATTTGCCATGAAGTGATGGAACCAGATGCCATGATCTTTGTTTTCTGAATATTGAGCTTTAAGCCAACTTTTCACTCTCTCCTTTCAATTTCATCAAGAGAATCTTTAGTTCTTCTATGCTTTCTGCCATAATGGTGCAGTCATCTGCCTATCTGAGGTTATTTATATTTCTACCAGCAATCTTGATTTCAGCTTGTGCTTCATCCAGCCCAGTGTTTCTCATGATGTACTCTGCATATAGGTTAAATAAGCAGGGTGACAATATACAGCCTTGATGTACTCCTTCCCCAATTTGAAACCAGTCTGTTCTTCCATGTTGAGTTCTAGCTGTTGCTTCCTGACCTGCATACAAATTTCTCAAGAGGCAGGTCAGATGGTCTGGTATTCCCATCTCTTCAAAAATTTTCCACAGTTTGTTGTGATCCAGTCAAAGATTTTGGCATAGTCAATAAAGCAGAAGTAAGTGTTTTTCTGGAACTGTCTTGATTTTTTTCATCATTCAACAGATGTTGACAATTTGATCTTGGTTCCTCTGCCTTTTCTAAAACAGGCTTGAACATCTGGAAGTTCACAGTTCACATACTGTTGAAGCCTGGCTTGGAGAATTTTGAGCATTATTTGCTTGCGTGTGAGATGAATGCACTTTTGCAGTAGTTTGAGCATTCTTTGGCATTGCCTTTTTGGGGATTGAAATGAAAACTGACCTTTTCCAGTACTGTGGTCACTGCTGAATTTTCCAAATTTCCTGGCATATTAATTGCATATGAGTGCATCAGTTTTATAGCATCATATTTTAGGATTTGAAATAGTTCAGTGTGGTATAAGAAAATGGTCCAATTTTGCATGTAGCTTTCCAGTTTTCCTTATTGATTTTCTGTCTTGATGATCCATCCATTGATGTAAGTAAGGCATTAAAGCTCCCTATCGTTATTGTATTGCCATCTATTTCTCTCTTTCTGTTAACATCCACCTTTTATTTAGTACCTATTTATGTAGGTTGGAGAAGGGAATGGCAACCCACTCCAGTATTCTTGCCTGGAAAATTCCAAGGACAGAGGAGCCTGGTAGGCTGCAGTCCCTGGGTTGCAAAGACTCAGGCATGACTGAGTGATTTCACAGTGTATATTTCAGTTCACTTGAAACTGGCTTGGTGTTTTCTTTCTCTTTGTTGAAGTTCTCACTGTGTTCATTTCCTGTGATTGGTAAGCATTTTTATGGCAATTTCTATGAATTTTTATCAGGTAGATTGCTTATCTCTATTTCATTAGGTAATTTTCAGAGGGTTTGCCTTGTGCTTTGGTTTGGAACACATTCCTCTGTCTCTTCATTTTGCCTATCTCATGTGTTTATCTATTTGTCTTAGGGAAAAAGGCTACTTACCTCAGTCTTAAGTGATCTTCTATAGGAGCTGTTCTGTGTAGCCTAGAAGCACTGTCTCTTGAGGCCACAAGGTGAGGCATTTTATGGGTGTTCCTCATGTGAGATGCATGCACCCACTAGCTGTGATATGGTTGTGGCTGCTGCATAGGAATAGTGAGATTCAGGGCACTCATTTGGCTCAATTGTAGTTTAACCACTGTGTGGGGAGAGAGACAAGAAACTTGCTTGCCTGTTCCAGTTGTAGCTTGATCTCTGTATAGTGAGTCAGGGTTCGGGGCACTTGTCCAGCCTGGGTACAGCTCATCTCCTGTGCAAGAAAAGACGCTAGAGGCTCTCAATAGTCCTTGTTGCAGCTGCGTCTCTGTGTGGGGTGACCAAGGCTCAGGCCACTCACCAAGTGGCAGCTCAGTGTTATGCAGAGTGGATGGGATACAGGGTACTTGTTCAACCTTATTACAGTGTGGGATGGGCTCAGCATGTCCTCCAGTGCTGGCAGACTAGAGGGAGGCACCACAAATCATGCCCATCAGCTCTGTCACCATTAAGTTAGGACTGGACTACAAAAATGGCATCTGTCAATGCTTCTACCCCTGGATAAAGTCCCCACAGGTTCCTACCTCTCCAGAAGCTGTTTTAAAATTAGCAATTGGGTCTCAATCACTTATGGTTTAGGTGTTTTTCAATCTGTTCTTTTTGTGCTGAATCTAAGGAAGACTGAGTTTTCATATGAGCCCTTTTAGAGTGGGATCTCCATTACTTACAGTTCTATGATTCACTTAGTCTCCACCGATTTTCAAATCAGGCATTTGGGGAGCTTGTCTTCTTGATGCCAGCTCCCAGGGTCAAGGTGCCCTATATGAGGAACAATCCCTCCCATCATTCCTCAAGGGAGAGTTCTGTATTTGGCAAGTCCTCCTAATTGTAGAGGCATCGCACCTGGTGTGGTGTCCTGGATGAGGTCATGTCTCTGCCTCTCCTATTTTGCTGTGGGAGCGCTGCTCTCAGGTCCTTTTCAGAGAAAAACTATTTCATATGTAGATGTAAATTTCTTGTGTCTGTGGGAGGAGGTAAGTTCAGGATGTTCTCACACTACCATGTTGAACTCTTCCCTTCTCCAGATCTTTACAAGTGCCATTCCACATGCCCAGAAACTGTTCCTATTGCTAACTGATCCCTGAGATCTCAGTTAAATCGTCATACCAAACCAACACAATATTGTAAAGCAATTATCCTCCAGTTAAAAATTAATGAAAGTCATACTCGCCAATCCCTGACATTCAAGATTAGCTTAAACCTTCCTGCTTAATATTCCCAAAAAGCTATACTTTCCCAATAACTGTTATTTGAAAGTATTGAATATGTGGTCACACACACAATGTGGATTATCTCATTTGATCACCAAAATCATAGTAGAGATATGAAAATGGAAGCTAAATGTTAGTAAATTTCTCATGGTAACGGTTGACATGGAATGGATCAAGTATTTAAATCTAGACAATTGTTTAGATTAATATACCAGTTATAGTAAATTTCACACCTTAATTGACTATCTGTTCATTTAGAATAAAGAACAAAGCTGCGATGGCAAGAATCCAGTTTATCTTACTCACCATTTATCACCAGTGCCTAAACTTGTAAAAGAATGGTTATAAACTGAGCCTTGAAGGATTGGAAGGAATTTACTAGGATTTCAGATAGAAAAGGATTTTGGAATCAATATGGTGGACTGATTGGCATTAGAGTGACTACCAGCAACAAAACCAACTGAAAGGCCATACATAATTACCCAGGTGAGAGATGACAGAACATGAGCTAGAACAGAAATCAGCAAACATTTTCTGAAAAGGGCCAGATAGTAAATATATAGGTTTTGGAACTACTCAATTCTGCCATTGTAGCACCAAAGCAACTTCAGATATATACATTAACAAATGAACATGACTATGTTCCAATAAAACTTAAATAAGCCAAAATAGTTGGCAGGCTGGATACAGCCTGCAGGCAGCTGTTTGTTGACCCCTGAACTAGAATACCGTAAATGCAATCAGAAGAGTCTTTGTGTCTTGCAGTGGTAGTAGTGTGTGTGAACTAGAAAAACATTTCAAATGCAAAACTGATAGGCTTTATTGACTAACTGACTATAGAGCTTGGGAAAAGGAAGAGTTGAAGAAAATTTTGATTTCCCTGCCACAGGAAATCAAGGATATCAAGGAAGATAAACTACTATAAAGGTAAAGAGTGATAATAACAATTCAAGATCTAAATAAGAAGTTTCAGATGGAAAAGAACATCCAATAATAGCCAAAGCTCAGGATAAGAATGAAAAGACCAATATGTAGATGGGGAGTTCCTAGATATAGTCTTATAAGTCCATTTCAGGGTCACATTATTACAAATCGCTATCCTTGTACTTGGCTACTTAGTCCTGTGGGCATTTTTTTTTTTTTTTCCTGGATGATTCAGAGTTTCTCTCTGTTCTTATCAAGAGGAACACAGGCTGAACTGTTTATGCAATAAGTCCCATAGCCCAGTGAATAATTTAATTCACTATGAAAATTTTCAAGGAGGTACTTTGCAAGATCTTTTGGAAATTTAGTGCTTAATGGAAAATCTTTGAATCCTCAGCTGACTTACAAGTGAAGGAGAAAAGTAATTTCTACAGATGAGATCTGGTTTCCCTGCCTCAAGGTTTGCTACTTGTACAATGGAAAGATTATGCACTGAATTGTATGCCAAAAGATGAATTCCTCTGTTTCACTCAAAGAAACTTTTAGAAAGAATGGGAAAGATGAATACTGGGTGAATACTCACTGATTTTAATTTAAAGTTATACCCCTTTCAATTACAGAAATATTCTTTTAGACATTTTTCTATGCTACAAAACCTCATTTAACACTAGGAATTTAGGTACTAGATGGACTTAAAGATATTATTAATGACTAACACTTGTTATGAGTTATATTCAAATTAATAGTCTATATCAACATACACATTTCCCTCTCTGAATTTTTTAAAAGGCATTTGAAGGAATCAAGGAATCTAAGGAGTTTGCACAAATGACTTCCTTCTTGAAAGATGTAGTGATTTCTCTGAGCACAGAGGAATTAAACTTATTAAAGTGAAGGGGGAATCTTTGCCAATAAATGCTAAACCAGGATTCATAAACTGGCTTGGGAAGGAAGGAATAGAACATCAGAATCTAGCTACATGTCATTAGTCTTTCTGCCTTTGCAAAAACATGAGTCATACACTCACATAACTCATGTGAACTCTGAATTGCAACAAATTCTGAAATCTTGGAAATGTCAATGAATTAATATGTGATGAATTAATATGTGCCCAATCCACACTAGATACATCAGGACTCAGTCATGTCCGACTCTTGTACACCCATGGACTGCAGCACACCAACTACCCTGTGCATCACCAAATCCCGGAGCTTACTCAAACTCATGTCCATTGAGTCGGTTATGCCATCCAACCTTCTCATCCTCTGTCATCAACTTCTCCTCCTGCTTTCTGTATTTCCCAGCATCAGGATCTTTTCAAATGAGTTGATTCTTCACATCAGGTGACCAAAGTGTTGCAGTTTCAGCTTCACCATCTGTCCTTCTAATGAATATTCAGGACTGATCTCCTTTAGGATGGACTGGTTGGATCTCCTTGCAGTCCAAGGGACTCTCAAGAGTCTTCTCCAACACCACAGTTCAAAAGTGTCAATTCTTCAGCTCTCAGCTAACTTTATGGTCCAACTCTCACATCCATATGTGACTGCTGGAAAACCATAGCTTTGACTAAAAGGACAAAATTAATGTCCTTGGCAAAGTAATGTCTCTGCTTTTTACTATGCTGTCTAGTTGGTCATAGCTTTTTTCCAAGGAGCAAGTGTCTTTTAATTTCATGGCTGCATTATTCATATCTCTTGAATAATTTTCTACAGTTTGTTGTGATCCACACAGTCAAAGGCTTTAGAGTAGTCAATGAAACAAAAATAGATGTTTTTCTGGAACTCTCTTGCTTTTTCCATGATCCAGCGGATGTTGGCAATTTGATCTCTGGTTCCTCTGCCTTTTCTAAATCCAGCTTGATGATCTGGAAGTTCATAGTTCATGTACTATTGAAGTCTGGCTTGTAGAGTTTTTAGCATTCTTTGTAGAAATTTTAGCATTACTTTGCTAGCATGTGAAAGTGAAAGTCGCTCAGTCATGTTCAACTCTTTGGGATCCCATGGAATTCTCATGGCCAGAATACTGGAGTGAGTAGCCTTTCCCTTTTCCAGAAAATTTTCCCTACCCAGGGATCAAACCCAGGTCTGCCACATCACAGGCAAATTCTTTACCAACTGAGCCACAAGGGAAGTGTGTGAGATAAGTGCGCTTTGCGGTAGTTTGAGCATTCTTTGGCATTGCCTTTCTTTGGGCTTGGAATGAAACTGACCTCTTCCAGTCCTCTGGCCACTGCTGAGTTTTCCAAATTTGCTGGCATATTGAGTGCAGCACTTTCATAGCATCATCTTTTAGGATTTGAAAAAGCTCAACTGGAATTCCATCACTTCCACTAGCTTTGTTCATAGTGATGCTTCCTAAGGCCCACTTGACTTCACATTCCAAGGTGTCTGGTTCTAGGCGAGTGATCACACCATCATGGTTATCTTCATGAAGATCTTTTTGTGTAGTTCTTCTGTGTATTCTTGCTACCTCTTAATATCTTCTGCTTCTGTTAAGTCCATACCATTTCTTTCCTTTACTGTGTCCATCTTTGCATGAAATGTTCCCTTGCTATCTCTAATTTTCTTGAAGAGTTCTCAAGAAAAAGGAGATCTGAGATCTCAAGGAAAGGGGAGGTGCTATGGCCAGGAGAGGGATTGATTACAGTATGGTTGTTGATAAATAAGGGGAACAATGATAGACTTGTGAGGGAAGCTGAATCCTGGAGTCGGGAGATTCTGTACCAAGTAGAAGAATAAAGATGATATTGGAAAACTCAGTTGGGAAAGAATCTGCCTGCAATGTAGGAGACCCCAATTCAATTCCTGGGTTGGAAAGATCTGCTGGAGAAGGGAAAGGCTACCCACTCCAGTATTCTTGGCCTTCCCTTTTGGCTCAGCTGGTAAAGAATTCACCTGCAATCTGGGAGACCTGAGTTTGATCTCTGGGTTGGGAAGATCCCCTGGAGAAAGTAAAGTTACCCACTCCAGTATTTTTGCCTGGAGAATTATAGTGCACAAGGTCACAAAGAGTTAGGCATGACTGAGTGACTTTCACTTCACTTCAGGAAACAGCTAAGGGGGGTTGTATGAATAAAGCAAGAGACAAGTGGTGCAGTGAGGATATTTGTATCATCTTGGAAATGAAATAAGAACATTGAACAAAAGTTGAGCTGTTTCCTTTTAGCAAAGATTTACTTACAGACCAGGCACTTTACACCATACATATATAATGCTCATTAAAAATGTTACATCAAGGATTTCCCTGATGGTCCAGTGGTTAAGACTGTGCACTTCCACGGCAGGGGTCATGGGTTCAATCCCTGGTCAGGGAACTAATATCCCACATGCCACATGGAGTAGCCACAAAAAGAAAAAGATGTTTCATTAGTCCCGACACTAAGTTTGCAAGGTGTGTGTCAGTTCATCTGGCAGGAAAAAGAAGTCATGGCAGCCTGAATATACACATGAACTACATATGTCCCTGCCGGGAGCCAGCGTGAGGAATCCCACTTGTGACAAGGTCATGTGGCAGAGACCTGATGGGCAAGGTGAGTCAGATCTCAGGGTTTCCCGCCTGGTATTTCCTGAGCATGTACCCCCCAAAATAAGAATCTGCCTGCCCTATTACTGTGCTTTTCCACTCTTCTGACACACTCTGGAAAAAGTCAACTCAGGGCTTTAGTCTTCTGCATTTGAAGGGGATGTTTCAGTTAAACCCCTTCTGACAACTCTCTAGCTTGCCTAATAGGTTCCCCCAGACCTCTTACAGCTTGTGAATTGCTTACAGCCCCTCAACCATGAGAGGCACAAAGCTTAAAAACATCTTAAAGATATAGAGCCTTTTCTAAGGAGCTAAAAATCATATTGGTGACAGATTTCACTGTTGACTCAATGATTGCTGCCAGGCCTCCATATTCTTTATCTTTAAGGCACCTGGGAGGATACTAATCAATGTAAATGGGATATGGAAAAAGGTATATGATAGTTTTGATGTTAGCAACACTAGACTTTTGAGTTAATTACTTTTCTTTTGTTATAAATCACTGTACTCCTTTTACTTGTTTGCTATGTAAGAATGTAACTTTATTTAGTGTTTTCTGAGAGTGGCACCAGACTTTGGGAAGATCAACACAAATAAGTCTTCTGGTTGACAAACCCTTATCAGAAAAAAGACTGTAAAATGTTAATTGGCCCTTTTGGCCAGAAGATGATGTAAATCACCTAAGACTTGTGTATACAACTTGGTATGCAGAGAGAAAAGCTTGGTTTTGATAAGAGTCTGGGCTGCCAACGCTGCATTTGTATTACCCATTGATCTCCATGTACAATCAAAAAGGTTTCCCTGTGTCTCCTCTTTACTCTAATTTCAGGCTGAATTCCCATCTGGGGCATAGAGGCTTGCCATGTCTACTTACTTGTCCCGGCTTCTAAGATCCGTGAGAGAGGGAGCCCAAGGTGGGGCACTCTTCGATATTCAAACGGACACTGGTGGCCTAACATAGATGATGCAAGTTCCTGGTCTAGAACTTTATTGGCTTTCCACGTAAACCAAGTTATTCAGTATCTTTTCTCCACCTAATTTTCCTACTATGCTATTATTTCTTAATCTAATCTTATATTAATAAAAATGTTTTTTCCTCACCTACTTCGTCTCCCCTTCAAATCACCCTGGATCCACTGGGGTTGGACCCTGGCATGTCCCCAATTAAAGATGAATGTGTCATAACTAGAAAACAGCAAGTATTCTGACAGAGCCTTGATTCGTGGATATGGGGCTCCAGACAGGTTGGAAAGATAAGCATTAACCACGTTATGCTAAAAGACTTGTGTAATATATTACATAGGGTTCTACTGTATTGTATGTTTGCTCCCAGTCAGGAAATGTCATCCTCCAGCATTGTGAGGTCAGGGAACATTCTGGAAGAATAATTAGGAGGTTGTCACAAAACCCCATTGAGCTAGGAGTATATGAAAGAGGGAGAAACAAGAGCATTTCAATTATAGAACCTATCAAAATGCTTTAAAAAAATTTAAAGACTTCTTATTTAATCCTGACAACAACACAGCACAATAGATACACAACTGGATTTTGAACAACTCAGGGGCTAGGGACATCAACCCTCAGTGCTAGGAAATCCTTGCTATAACTTATGGTCAGCCCTCTGTATACATGGTTCCTCCACATCTGTAGTTCCCATCTACAGATTTAACCAACCTCAGGTTGTGTAGGACTCCAGTATTTACTATTGAAAAAATTCCAAAGATAAGTGTACCAATGTAGTTCAAACCCAAGTTGTTCAAAGATCAACTGTATATTAACAACAGCTCATATTTATTGAGCCACTATCATGCCAGGCACCAAATCTTAGGGATATATTTGAGCACATTGATTAAGAGCTTTTACCACTTACTAGCTACATGACCTTGGGAAATGAATCTGCCTAGGCCTCAGTTTTCTCATCTGTAAAAACAGGGAGTTTTGCAATGTTTTTGTGAAGACTAGTGAAATGTAATGTACTTAGAATTATTCTCTGCAGGGCTTCCCAGGTGGTACAGAATCCACCTTGTAATGCAGGAGACCCAAGAGACATGGATTCAATCCCTAGGTCAGGAAGATCCCCTGGAGTAGGAAATGGCAACCCACTCCAGTATTCTTGTCTGGAAAATTCCATGGACACAGGAGCCTGGTGGGCAACAGTCCAGGGGGTCACAAAGAGTCAGGCATGACTGAGTATAACATCTATGAGAAAATAGTAAGCAACAAAAAATATCAGCTATCATTATGTTTAAATTTAACAGTGCTTTTATTAGTCTGTGGTGCCATGGCACTGAAGAGGAAACAGAATCTCAATGAGAAATTTAGTAACTTGTCAATAAGAATTAGGCTCTTTTGATTCCTAATCTTACACAGGAGAGAAGAACCACATGGCTTCCAATCCTCACAACTGCCAATTTCATCATGATACACAAGAAACTGTGATTGAGGTAGATGTCATCATCCAAGGCTTATCCACTAGTGGCTTCTATGAAAGGTCTTTCTGAGCCAAATAAGGATCTCTTTTCTTATCTAATTTATTGTGCTGCTTCTCGGAATCCTTTTACAGCATTTCTGTCTTCCCTGACATTTAATTTGCAATCCCAGGAAACCAGAAACTTTCACATATGCAGTTGCCTAGGCTTCCAAAGCAGGGGGATACTCCTTAACTAGGCAACAGATATTTCCAGCAGAAATCTCAAGTCAGTTAACGTGGTAACACACAGTGGATGTTCAGTTATGTTTGCAATGAGTCAGCCACATTTCTCTGCCCAGAGCTTCTCAGAGTTGATAGTGCCATGTAAACAGAAAAATCAAGGTTGACCCTAATTATGATAAAGACATGGTTCTACATCCTATTAAAACTATTGTTAGTCTAATGGTATTGTTCATAAGATTTTAATCGTACTAGTAAAGCTACCTTTACCGGTTGGTTACTTACCATGTCTTACAGGTAAGGCTTAAAGAGGTCTGTTAATTTGTCCAAGGTCACACAGCTAGTATATTGCTTTTTTTATGGCTGCTATCACAAAGGACCATGAATTTAGTAGCTTAAAACAACACTAATTTATTTTCTTACAGTTCTGGGGATGATAAATCCAAGTCTCACAGAGCTAAAATGAAGGAGTCAACAAAACTGTTGCATTTCTTTCTGGAAGCTCTAGGAACCCATTTCTTTGCCTTTTCTACCTTTTTGAGACTGCCTACATATCCAGGTTCATGGCCCTATTCCTTATCCTTCAAAACCAACAATGTTGTCATTCTGACCTCTGCTTTCATGGTTACATCAATTTCTCTACTTTCTACTTACGTCTTATAATTGGAAGGACCCTTATGATTACATTGGTCTGGTCTGGCTAATCTGGAATAATGTCCGTTTTTTAAGATCAGCCAATTAGCAACCATAAGCCTACCTGCAACTTAAATCTCCTTTGTTATGTAACCTAACACAGTCCAGGTTCTGGGCATTAGCATATGCATATCTTTGAAGAGTCATTATTCTGCCAATCACAGCTAATACAACTGGGAAAGCCATGATTGGAATCTAAATATATCTGATTCTGCAGGCTATGTTCTTAACTATCATACTGTATCAAACTACTGCAAAAACATCAAGTCCTCATCTTCAAAAGGAAATGACTGAGAATGGGTCTTATGGTTCTCAGGGATTTGTTCCCCCAAGCAACTTAATAATTAATATTTATGTTGTTAATCTGAAACTCTGTGATCTTATTTGAGCACAACAAAGGGCAGAATAAAGTGGGCAGCCAAAGGGTTATTGTTAGCCCCACTTCAGGTAGTGGGACCAGAGAAAATAAGTGTCATGAGCAGAGTTTCACTTTAAATAAATGACAGAGCCATCTCAAACTCTGAGGTTTTGATCTGGACTCTTTAAATGCCTCCTCCTAATTAGGTGATATCAAAAGAACTCCAGTTTTAAAAAGTCATTTATAGCTGGACTCAATTTGAACTCCTCCACTTCTAGCTGCATGTCACTTAGGTCCCTCAACCTCTTTGAGTCTTTGTTTCTTTATCTGTAAATGGAAAATAAGAACACCTGTTCTGAAAGCTTGTTAGGTAAAAGAGTGATAATGATAGATGTAGCCTGGCACACAATGGGTATATAATAGAATTATTCATTTATTACTGCATGAAAAACCAGTTGACTTCACAATTACTCTATGGTATTATATCATACTGTTCAGAGAGTTTTTGGTAAATATGCAACTAGAGCCAGCTTCCTCAGAATAAATAGGCAAAATTTCCTATTCCATGACAAGAGTTTGTTCCTCCAGAGAGGAGCATCCTCATTTTATGACTTTCTAGGATTCACCTGGATGAAGCTGGAATTTGACTGGGCTACAGGTAATCAGCAAGACACTTCAAAACTCTATTAGAATCTCTAGTTCTTTCATTTTGTTGGTAGTGTTTTATTCATTTTTATTAGTATTCTAATAAAGAATTCTCCATGGTCTCTGTATTCTCCATGGTCCATAACCACAGATTGGAAATAAAATGGCTCTATCCAGAGGATGCTTTCCTTGAGTGTCTTGCTCTAAACTCTAAAGAGGGAATTTTCATCAAGGCTAAACCAGTACAGAGATGCTCATGGAGGGAAAGATGAAAGCAGCAAGACATTCTAAGTGCATAAGATTCACTGGAAACTGCACATCAACTCCCCAGGCCAACAGCCAATTCTTTACCTAACAAAATCCTACGTGTCCTTGGTCAATCAGTTTAGGAATCTCTCCATGTTCGCCTGCATAACTAATGCTCCTTCCTCTTTACCTGCAACACATTGTTCAGCCATTTGATTTCTATGTCTTGTAGTAGGAATTATAATCTATGTAACTCTCCCAGTATTTTAGTGACTGCTATCTATCCAACTCCCCATTTCCAAGGTCTGAGTACAGAAAGCTTTACTAAGTGTCCCATGAGGTAAATCTACGTATCTGCATGTTAAAGGTGCTGGTAGTATCAAAGAGTCAAAAGTTATCTGCAAGCTGCATGATTTCCAGTCAATGCTCATTCAAGGAGTATCTACTGAGCACTTATTCAGCACCTGGTTCCATGAGGAATGAAAGACAAGTGTATGCTCTGTGCTCAGAGAACTTGCACTGTGATAGAAGAGGGAGATAAAGAGACTGCTTTAAGTCACTGAGTAAGGGCACAGGGGCTGTGAGAATACATAGAAGAGGATGTACCCTGGACTAAGCCATCTCTTACAGAAAACTGTTTTGGTCCTGGTTTTAGTTTCTCACCTAAAATAAGGGAGTTGGAATAAGCCCAAGGCTCACTCTCAGGCCATGGGTATGTCTGGTCCACATATGTGAGATCCACCTACTGCATTGGCCTGCATAGAGGTTTCTTTCTTTTTCCTAAACAAATATCAGAAGCGTAGGCAACATGGGCCCCACTTTTCCACTGACCATGATCTGCGGAACTGAGATGTGGATGTCATCTGCATCCGCATGCTCTTCAGTCCCTCTAGGCCCTGCCCCTTGCTATGAACACTCTCGCATGGGCACCAAGTATCTTTTGCCAATTTTCACCAGGTGATAGGTCACCCCCTCACAAACTGTAGGATTAGCTGGTATATAATGTACTTCCCAATTTGAATAATCTGGCTTTCTGTTTACTTAAACCTCTGAATAAATTATTAACCCAACCTTAATACTTGAATCAGGAATACAGAGATTAATTAAGACATAGCTCTTGTCTTCAACAGAAGAACTAAGGAGAAACCAACTGTAGCAAATGATTGAAACAGAGTGTGACATGTGCCAGTAGGAAGGGAGGCATGAAACAAGAGAGAAAGCACAAATTCTTCTGAGAGACAGACACGTTTTACAGCAGAACTTCATCAGGAAAAGAGCAGAGGAGGAGATTTGCAGTGGACTGCATGTATTTGGGCATACTGTAGGTTTTAAGTAGCTGGTTACAGAACAGATTAGAATTAGCTAAATTCTGAGATGAGCATGTACAAAGACAAAGAGGTGAGTGATAAAGACTTTCTATTCTAGGAGCCAGAATTACTTAAGCAGAGTTGTGTACAGAATTCACACTGTGAATAAATGAGATATGAGGCTGAGAAGGCAGAAAACAATCCAGCAATGTGGGATCTTGTGTGTCATGCTGATGAGTTTTAATTTATTCTGAAGATAATATGTTACCATAGTAAGGGCTTAAGTAGAGAGCCCATGAATAGATCTGTGGGGTTTGGTGAAAGATTACCCTGTCAGGAGAGTGGGTGGTCAACTGGAGGGGAACATGCTATTAATACAGAAATGAGTTATCAGGCAATTGTGATAACTCTGGAAGATAAGATATATCAGTTAGGATCTGTATGTTTCAAATGAGAGAAATCCCTAGTCAAATTTAGCTAACCAACATGTAAACTTATTGGCTCATGTAATGAAAACAGTAGCATGGGCTTCTAGTATGGCTTAATGCAGGGTCTCCAGATCCATTTTTCTGCTCTTCCCTTGGCTATGCTTCATTCCCTGGCTGGCTTCCCTCACAGTGGTAAATTAACCCAGGGTTAATATCATCAGTACAATATCCCAGAAATAATCTCCTTGCATCTCTTTGGCAAAATGAATCACAGTATCTTGATTCAGTCCTTTGTCTCAGAATGTGAAAAGCTAGGTTCCTGATCCAATTACTAGGGTAAGGTGCATATATATATATATATATATATATATATATGTATGTATGTATGTATAATTACCACTGGATTGACCAAACATATCCCTGAATCTGGGGATTGGAATAGCTTCCCCTGAATTTCCCATATAGAGGTGAACTGTACATAAATGCACAAGATTTAGATCACTACTAGAAACAGAAAAGTAGTGCTTAGGATGTAGTCATCAAATCCTAGGATGATGATGACCTGAAAAGTGTCAGGAGTGAAGTAAAGGAGAGGATAGAGAAATGTTAAAGAGACAGAAGGATAAAGATTCAGCCATTTATTGAATGTGGGAGGCAAAGAAAGGGAACTGAGAAAGAATGTTCACCTTTCAGAAACAGATAACTACAGTACCTGGAGGATAAGCATATTTTGAAGTAAAGATAATGAGTTGACTTTTGATCATGTTAGTTGGCCCTGACTCTTAACTATTCAAGTGATGTCTACAGATTAGTTGGATGGTTAAGACTGACTCACAGGTAATAGGACAAGAAATAAAGATTAAGAGCATGATGGGATCATAGACAAAATCCACCAGTGACAGGGTTACATGAGAAAAGAAACTTCTGGATGTTGTAATAAAATTGTTTTTAAGAGACATGATGCCTACAAGAGGGCAAATCTTACCTCAGAGATAATAGAGATCCTCGTAACCTCTGAGAATAATCTCTCCATCTTCAGACCAAGGAGTTCCAGCTGAGTGACTGAAGGAGTTGATAAGCAGCTTTGTCATCTCCTTTTAGTGTTTCTTCAAATGAGCTAAAATGTACTGCAGTTGCCATTGGTGTCTGCCCTCTGGGAGTTTACAATGTTAGACAAGTGTTCACCGTATTTAGGATACGAACTGTGTCTGAAAATATGCCCTCATCATAAAAGAGAAGCAACGGATTTCTAGTCTCCAGAAATATTATAGGGTTTACTGGAATTTGACTCATATTTGATCATATGTAGCTTGTCAGGATATTAAATATTACAGAGGTAGCTCATCACTGCAGATTAATGAAGTCACCAGAATCATTTAGAAAGCAATTGAGTGACTAATTTTAATTAGAAATTTGATTGCTACTATTGAAACGAAACAAGAGGAACTTATACCCCTCACCCATAAATGTTTTTCCCATTGGAACAACAATTAATATGTCAATCTTTAGTTCATTAGTGGGTCTTTGCTAAGATTAGATGATTTCCAAAGAATAGATTATTATTTTAAACAGAGAATACAAGCTAGCAGAACTTCAATCAAGAAAATTCCTGGAGTCAGAAAGACAGGATTAAAAAAATGACATTTTTTGAACCTGAGGTAATCTAGTGAAAGAAGGAGTATATAAAGAGATAGCATTAATTGTCCTCCCAGGAAATAAGATTTTTTTCAATAAATATAATTACAGGTATGATACTAACAGGTTGGGATGTTTTCCTCAGGTTGGCAAGGAGTCAAGGAAGAAATCCATTTAAAAACAAAGACGTATGAAAACCTGAAACTGTTTAACATGAAATTTTCTAATTAGGTAAGATGTTCATTAGCATGTGTTTTTAGAAAGCAGAGACCAGAGAATAGAAAATGTCATTTGTCAGATCTTATTCTCACATGGAGAGGGAGAGACAGAAAGGGAGAGTAAGAGGGAAGAGGAGATAAGAAACACACATACATATGGGAAATAGGTATTTTCCTTATCAAACTGTCAAATGCTAGAATAATAACCATTGTGTAGGCTCTCCCTGGACTGTAACATTTATGTCCAACTATAATCTGTTTATCTCTAACTTGGCTTCCTATGCATCCCAGGACTTGATGAGGGTAGAAAAGGGAAGAGTCAGGACTGAAAGCCTAACAAAATCAAAATACAATTTTCTATATTAATACTTTGCACATAATTCATACACACTTGGCACAATACTTGCCTCCCAAGAAACCTGTGTGCAGGTCAAGAAACAACATTTAGAACCCCACATGGAGCAATGGACTGTTTCAAAATTGGGAAAGGAGTACATTAAGGCTGCATATAGTGCCCCTGCTTATATAATTTCTATGCAGAGTACATCATGCACAGTGCTGGGCTGCAAGAAGCACAAGCTGGAATCAAGAGAAATATCAATAACCTCAGATATGCAGATGATACCATCATAATGACAGAAAACTAAGAGGAACTAAAGAGTTCCTTGATGAAGGACAAACAGGAAAGTGAAAAAGTTGGCCTAAAACTCAACATTCAGAAAACTAAAATCATGGCATCCAGTCCCATCACTTCATAGCAAATAGATGGGTAAAAAATGGAAACAGTGGCAGACTTTATTTTCTTGGGCTTCAAAGTCACTGCAGATGGTGAATGCAGCCATGAAATTAAAAGAAACTTGCTCCTTGGAAGAAAAGTTATGACAAAACTAGACAGTGTAGGGACACATGTACACGCATGGCTGATTCAAGTCAGCTCAATTCAGTAGCTCAGTCGTGTCCGACTCTTCGCGACCCCATGAATCACAGCACGCCAGGCCTCTCTCTTCATTACCAACTCCCAGAGTTCACTCAAATTCACGTCCATTGAGTCGGTGATGCCATCCAGCCATCTCATCCTCTATCATCTCCTTCTCCTCCTGCCTTCAATCCCTCCCAGCATCAGGGTCTTTTCCAGTGAGTCAACTCTTCGCATGAGATGGCCAAAGTACTGGAGTTTCAGCTTTAGCATCAGTCCTTCCAATGAACACCCAGGACTGATCTCCTTTAGAATGGACTGGTTGGATCTCCTTGCAGTCCAAGAGACTCTCAAGAGTCTTCTCCAACACCACAATTCAAAAGCATCAATTCTTCGGCGCTCAGCCTTCTTCACAGTCCAACGCTCACATCCATACATGACCACTGGAAAAACCATAGCCTTGACTAGATGGACCTTTGTTGGCAAAGGAATGTCTCTGCTTTTGAATATGCTATCTAGGTTGGTCATAACTTTCCTTCCAAGGAGTAAGCGTCTTTTAATTTCATGGCTGCAGTCACCATCTGCTGTGATTTTGGAGCCCCAGAAAATTCAGACTTAAATTGAAGCAAGTAGGGAAAACCACTAGACCACTCAGGTATGACCTAAATAAATCAAATCCCTTAGGATTATACAGTGGAAGTGAAAAATAGATTTAAGGGACTACATCTGATAGATAGAGTGCCTGATGAACTATGGAATGAGGTTCATGACATTGCACAGGAGACAGGGATCAAGACCATCCCCATGGAAAAGAAATGCAAACAAGAAAAATGGCTGTCTGGGGAGGCCTTAGAAATAGCTGTGAAAAGAAGAGAAGCAAAAAGCAAAGGAGAAAAGGAAAGATATACCCACCTGAATGCAGAGTTCCAAGGAATAGCAAGGAGAGATAAGAAAGCCTTCCTTACTGATCAATGTAAAGAAATAGAGGAAAACAACAGAATGGGAAAGACTAGAGATCTCTTCAAGAAAATTAGAGATACCAAGGGAACATTTCATGCAAAGATGGGCTTGATAAAGGACAGAAATGGTATGGCCCTAACAGAAGCAGAAGATATTAAGAAGAGCTGGCAAGAATACACAGAAGAACTGTACAAAAGGATCTTCATGACCCAGATAATCATGATGGTGTGATCACTCATCTAGAGCCAGACATCCTGGAATGTGAAGTCAAGTGGGCCTTAGAAAGCATCACTAGGAACAAAACTAGTGGAGGTGATGGAATTCCAATTGAGCTATTTCAAATCCTGAAAGATGATTCAAACCAGTATATGGCAAAAACAACCACAATATTGTAAGGTAATTAGCCTCCAATTAAAATAAATTTATTACTTAAAAATAAAAAGCACACATTACTTTCCTGACAAAGGTCTGTATAATAAAGCTATGGTTTTTCAAGTAGTCACGTACAGATGTGAGAGCTGGACCATAAAGAAGGCTGAACGCTGAAGAACTAATGCTTTTAACCTATGGTGTTGGATAGTAAGACTCTTGAGAGTCCCTTGGACAGCAAGGAGATCAAAGCACTAATGCTTGATGATTCAAGCACATAACTTTTATCATGCTTTTTACTTCTAACTGAATGCCACTGCTGATCTGACAGGAGGTATCAGCTGGCAACCCAAAGGCTGAGGATCCCAGTTCTAGAATCTTTTGGAAATGATTCTTTTTTTAAGCATTTTAAAAGAAACGTTTTACCCATTCACTCTTTCATTTAAAAGATTTTAAGTAAGGTATCCACAGTGGACATTTCATTACAGTTACCACATACACAGCTTCCCAGTTCACTTTATCCACAAATTTTTCTAAATCAAAGCAGAATGATCAGATCAGGAACACTGCATTGCACAAATTCCATGGACACTGTAATGTATTTAAATAGTGTTCTCTGAGGACTTTCAACACTTTACTTTTGAACAGGCTCTAGCAAAATTTCAAGGAAGCAAACTGTTTCCTTGTGGATGCAAAAATGCAAACTTTATGGCTGTTTTGGAGAATTAGTAAATTGGAGGTTTACTTTGAGAGGAGATTGGATTTTCATAGTAGTAGCTTTATCATTATTCTTAAACTCATCGCCAAAGACTTGTACTTGAATGCTTTTCTTGTTATGGAAAAGTGTTTTTCAATTGTTTCTATATCTCCTTCATAAAGGGTACCAGGAAGTTCTGGTACTTTTAAAACTCAAGTTAGAGAGAACATAAAGAAGATACAAATCTGATTGTGCTGCATCCATTCCAGCCATGGATGGACATAGAAAAATATACTATTCATCTCACAAGACCAGCCTGGTATTAATACATACGGTCCCTTTATAGTCTTTTTCACTGCAGTTGAATGGTGGTTAATGATAATTCCATTCTATTTGCTCAGGTCAAAAATCTTGGAGTAATTCCTAAGTATTTTTTATCTGTCACATCTAATATTTAGTTCAACCATAAGTTATATAATCTTCAACTACCATTTAAACCTCCACATGAGTTTTCTGGACATAGATTTGCTTTCTGACCTCAGATACAAATGAAGCCACTATGTAGAGGACCACCAGAGTTAGATGACTCGTGTCTCTTCCCTCTGCTTTTACTCACTGTGCCAAATATTCTCTTGTAACACCTTAATAATGGAACCAGGAGCACATGGTTTGAAAGATGGGTTGAAGTAAGCATTTAAAGAACAAGTAAAACCGATACTATAGGAACTATTCCAGGCTATGAACCAACATGAAAATGTCTCTTATTCATTCCATAAAACCAGCCTAGTGTCAATACAGGTTGAATACTAGAAGCCCAGAACCAATGCTTACAGATCTAGTGGGGGTCATGCTGCTTATTATCTCCTGATGCCTCCCCTACCCACACTCCCACCTCATCCTCAGAGACTGTTTCTTTTAAGAATTGATGCCAAAACCTCCAGGAAGGCTTTTGGTTTCCTGATATAGGAACTCCCCTTCCTCTTTCTTTCTTCTCCTTTTCTCTAGATCACAGATATGAGGTATTTCCCTACAAGATTTCTATTTTTGATTATATCACTTATATTTTTCCATCTCAATAAAATCTAAGGTCAATGTTACCAGGTAGATTATAATACATCCATATAAAGATTTGCCTTGTCACCTGAGGAACTCACTAAGGTGTGACAACTACCCATCCCTAGATTACTAAAATAGATGTTCTATATTATTCAGTAGATTCAATCATCTGTAGTAATTTCATATACTCATCAAATCAATGTTTGGTATGAAGAAATAAATTTAGTCACCATGATTCTAAAGCCAAATAGATTTAAATAGCAATTAGTTTGCATACTGACTTTCACTTTTTTCTTCTCTCTTTCTTTGATTTCTGTTCCCACTAACCCCAACGGAATATAAAATACTCTGCAGTCATCCATGTATAAATTTGAATTGACAGGTCTTCTAGACTTGGAACCCAGTTCATATGGCATTTGAAAACTCGGTAGATCTCTTCTTTCATCTCCTTTGTGTGAGGGTTACTATGATGATGAGAAGATACAGCAAATGTTGTCATTATTAAAGTTGATAATATTTCTTAGCAGCTCTCTCTGAGCAAGTTTGGACTGAGACATTACCTAACTTCTATGGTAGAAGATGACATGAGAGTAGTAAAAATGATGATCAAAATATATGTGCCTTGTTTTATTTTATCCTAGACTCCAAGTTGCCTGGTTTCAAAATGAATGTACCCCTATCCCTATCACCATTACTTTATAACATTATCTCTGCCTCTTGAGGTTTTTGGTAGTACTTCTCACTATCTGAACATATATGTGTGACACACAAATATACATATAAACATATATATTTGTTTAGTTGCTTTACCATAAAAATGTATCTTCCATGAAGGCTGAAGTATCTAAATACTGTGTAATATATTTCGTCTTTCCCTACAGATTATGTCTAGCTTTATATACAAAAACTATGTTGACTGATCTTTGCATTTCTCTCACCTTCCTTTTATATTTGTAATTTATGGAAGGAGATGAGACTTAACTTTGAATATATATCATGTACTAAATATTGTAATATCATGTACTAAATATTTAGATATGAAATGCATATCTAAATTCATTTAGTATTCTTAGCTATTCGATAATTTAGGGTAGCTAAATCATTATCCTTATCATCACCAATAAAAACACTGACATTTCTGTTCCACAAATGGAAAACTGTGAATTAAAAAAAAATTCTTACCCAAGATAATGGTAAAGCCAAATTTTATATTGAGATCTCAGTTCTCAGATGATGGTTCTAATGATATCAGTGATGATGGTTCTAATAATGATGTTAGTGATACATTATATTTCTCCAGTATTTAATGTGTCAAACTCTTTGCTAGGATCTTTATTAACATTACCTCTTTAATATTAAAACTATTAGTCACATCTTATATAATGCTAACTATATGCTAGGCACTGTTCTAAACAGTCTAGGTTATTAGCTAATTTAATCCTCACAAAGTCCCTATGAAGCTGTAACAGAAATTGTTAACTGATCACCAAAATAATTTCTTTTCCTCCTTGACAGTTATCAAGACTGCCTTCCCCAGTCTTCCAAGCTATTAGATAAGGGAGTATAAATGAGATGCAATCAATGGATTGTGGGTGGAGGTGATGTAAACCTCATTCAGGCTCAGGCCATAAGAATTACTCACACAATCGTTCATTTTCTGGTTAGTGGAATGGACGTGACCTCCAGGGCAACTTTGGAAATGGTGTGCTGAAGATGCGTAAGTTGCCACAGCTTAAGCCTCTGAATGATGGTGTGAACTAGAGAACCACCCCAGCAACACATCTCCATCCTATGTTGCTAGATATGCAATGAACTGCTCATCTATTAGATAAGCTGCTGAATTTGGATGGTTTATTTCTTATAGGAATTAGCTTATTTCTGTGTTAAGTACTGTTTTTATCCACATTTCATAACCGAGGAAAATGAGGCACTGAGAATTTAAGTAACTTAGAAGTATAGTTGATTAACACAAGTTTGAACTGCACATGTACACATATATGTAGATATATTTTCATTTCACAGATCCTTAAGTTAACTAAGTGTGGGGGAAATTTGGTCCTTGATTACAGATCACAATGTATAGAACAAAAAGAACTAGGGTTTGAGACCTGATTCTATCCAACCTGTTTCAGCTTCTTGCCTTTGGTTGAGTCACCCGTCACACCCTTGGTTTTTGAGACAGAGACAGCAGTATGTATTTTTCTTTTTCTTTTTCTTTTTTGACTGGGTGGGGGTCAGTACCCCTAACCTCCAAGTTTTTCAAGGGTCAACTGTAGTTATCACTTTTAAAAAAGGAAACTAAGTCTCAGTGAAGTTACTATTTGGTCATACTATATAAGTCAGGTTCAGTTAACAAAATACAACCCACATTAAGGTGTTCAATAAGGGATATTTAACAAGCAGAACTACTCACTAAAAGGCTGGAGATGCTGACAGGGCAAATAGGAGACAGTGAGGCAACACAGAGCAGGAACAGAGGGAAGCCACTAGACTGGAAAGACAAAGTATAGGTAATGTTATTACTACTAGAGCTCAAGGGCTAGGGTGGTCCAGTGTAAGCTAGAACCAATATCCTTCAATAATTGGGAAATATGAAGAGAAATAGAATGACAGCCAAGGCTCTGTGTAAAGCAGAGACATCAGAAGAGAAAGAACCCAGGTTCTTTCTCATTTGCAGGCTTCTCCCCAGGCCTTCCATTAGTTGATCCTAGCTAGAATCCAATTAGCAAAAGAGCACGTGAAATGCAATTTGCCTAAGCCAATGCTCTGCAATACAGAATGGAACAGGGGAAGCAAAGGGAATGGATCTAAGAGCAAATAGGCAAGGGACTCAAATATAAACTAAGGGCTGACAGTGCAAACCTATGATTGAAACTCAGGCCTATATACCTCCCAGGACACATCTAGACCTAGTCTTTCTAATATGCTATGCTCTCTTTGAAGTGAACAGTTTCTTTGTACATAGTATATCTTAAATAAATGTTTCCTTTCATTGCTTGTACCATTTAAAAATCATTTAATTCATAGCATAGAGAGAATCTGTCTTTTTAAAACATAAGGCAAATAAATGATTCACTACTTTTCTACCACCTCTCCAGATAGTTCTAGATAAACATTAAACAATCATATGGATGTCAGAAGATGTCACCACAATAATAACAAGCAGCCCAACATGATGGTGTTTGTAATGAGCTTTGTTGTTGGACAAATTTGGTTTTAACTATCTGTCAATCACACCTACCAACTAGTTGGGAATAAAATTACTTAACTTAACTGAGCCTTAGTTCCTTTACCTGTGACATGGGAATACTCATACCAACAGTTCATAGCTGCATTCATAGTAGAATTTACAAAGAATAAATTGTTATATATATAACCTCATTAAGTTCCTGACTAGCAGTCAATCTGGTAGTAACTATTGTTGCAGCTGTGGCTGTTGGTATCAAGTCATTTAGTAAGTAAAGACTACTAGAATTGGGATGGAATGGAATGCAGTTTGAGCAAACCACAATTTCTTCAAAATAATCAGTGCATTCAACTAAAATTCAAAGCATGTAAAAAGTCAGGGTTTTTGGCTAGATAGACTCCCTCAAGTGAAATGCTACAAACCTTTGGTATTTTGACAGATTTGAAAAAATATATATTTATTTTAGACACTGAAGCTTCAAAAATTCATTTTAGTTCACTCTAGTCATAATACTTCAAAATAATTTCATCATTTGAAATGAACCCTCAACAGAAAATTAATTTCAACTGATGATATTCTAATGTAACAGTAAAGAAGTTTATATAAGCACATTGAAGAGGTTATCAAGAACTTAGGTCAATTTAAATTATTTTGTTATTTTTTTCACTTGGGACTAGAAAGTAATATTAGCTTAAAATTCTTACCTAAATATGCTTCCACTGCCATGCCAAGGCCAGGATTCTCTGTGTCAAATGAGTTGTAGGTGATAAATTCCCTAAGATAGAAAGCAGATATGTGATCATTCATAAGAATAAATTGAAAGATACAGTTTTTCTTATATTGATTCTAATCTGAATTCAATCTGAATATTGATAAGAAGTGGCTGTTGGAATCCCCAGAAACCAGTGAATTCAAGTCTGATTCCAAGAGTACAGTAACATCATTATTAACTGCCTATTCTTAGAGACATTATAGTCTCATCACCACACTAAATTATTTTGCCTTAGGGTATGCTGTTGGACGTAAAAATAACTTTCTTTTTCCCATTCTGCATTGTATCTGCTGGTGAGTTGAGTTAAACTCACATGCCATTTTTGACATGATCATATACTAACTAAACTATAAATTTACATTTATCCACCCTGAACATTGACCCACAGTCAGTGTACATCACTTTGAACCCAAGGCCATTCTGGTTTAAGGAAGAGGAAGACATAAGGGAAAGAAGAAGCAAGACTAAGAGAGAATTTCAGAGTACTCAGAACTAAACAAGTCTGGGCAGCCTCCTAGCCAGTAGGACAGCCTCTGCACCTGTGGTCCTTCATCAAATGGAAAACTTTAAAATACCCCTGGTGGTGGTGGTGATTCAGTCGCTAAGCCATGTCTGACTCTTATGACCCCATGAACTGTAGGTGCCAGGCTCCTCTGGCCATGGGACTCTCCAGGCAATAATACTGGAGTGGGTTGCCATTTCTTTCTCCATAAAATACCCCTGAAAGCCAGCATTTTTCTATTTTTGATTTTTCCTTTTATTAAGATTAATGACTTAGAATTGGGTGTATGGTTAATTAGGGCCACTAATATCCCCTCAAAGGATGATAAGAAGAAATAGTCAACACCTTCATAAACTGGCTTCCCCACATATCTTCACTGTCTCTATAACTAGAGTGTCCATTGTATTTCATTCCAAGTTCAGTATACTAACACATCCCCACTAACTGAAGAGAACAGAAATAAGATACTACACTAGACCCTTATGGATGGTTCATTTATTCCCCCAAATATTTATTGAACAGTCCTATTGGTAGTGGCGGTGGTTTAGTCACCAAGTCATGTCAGACTCTCTGTGACCCCCTTGGACTGCACCCTGCCAGGTGGCTTCTCCATCCATGGGATTCTCCAGGCAAGAATCTTGGAGTGGGTTGTCATTTCTTTCTCCAGGGGATCTTCCTGACCCAGGGATTGAACAGGCATCTCCTGCATCTCCTGCGCTGGCACACAGATTCTTTACCTGAGTCACCTGGGAAGCCCCCATGTCAGATACAGTCCTAGATCTAGGGATGGCTATCAGTTCAGTTCAGTTCAGTCACTCAGTCATGTCCAACTCTTTGTGACCCCATGAATCACAGCACACCAGGCCTCCCTGTCCATCACCAACTCCCAGAGTTCATTCAGACTCATGTCCATCGAGTCAGTGATGCTATCCAGCCACCTCATCCTCTCGTCCCCTTCTCCTCCTGCCCCCAATCCCTCCCAGCATCAGGGATGTCTATAGCAATGTTCAAACAGACAAAATTACTACTCTTGTTGAGTTTGCATTCTAGTGGGGGAATGACATAATAAACCAGTTAAATACCAGCATCACCCTAGCATTTGTGAAAGCTCTGGGATCTGAGAGACAGTCTTGTGATGGGTACAGTTATTTAAAACATCAGTCTCAAGGCACGTGCAGAAAAACGACCTTGTTAATTTGAATATTAGAAATTTGGCAGTAATTCATGTACATTTGAATTACTGTCCATGAATGGTAATTCATGGACAATGTACTGGCTCATTTCGAGATAGAATTCTTAGAGAACAGGTCTTGGAGTATGACTAGAAAGTATTCCCACTCAGTCAGCAAGCTGGCCAACCCTGGCCAGTCATTCTTAGTTTTCTATTTCAGTGTGACTCCTGGGTTCTTGCACGGCACTCCTCAAAGTGACCTTATCCCTGCCTGGACCTGTCTAACTATGAGACTTGGTGGATCTGACAGAACCTAGCCTGTGATGAGCGGTTGAGTTCACATGCTTGCTTAATGGCTCGTGGTCAGAGCTCTACATTATCAGGACCGAGTAGGACAACATGAGTAGTTTATTGACTGGTATGCAGTTCATTGCTGTAGATGGCTTGATCTTGCTTCAGAACATTGGAGGGATATGCTGTGATTTTTGCACTGCATCTTGCCATGAACTCTACATAGTATCTTTTTCCAAATACACATATTTATAACACTATATTTCCTATCCAGATTATGTCCTCAATATATCCTGTATCAGCTAAAGAGCTGTACTGCTCTAGAATCATTGTTAATAGCTTTTCTAATTATGTGGCAAATGGGTCAGAGGTATACATATAAAATATGTGCTTCCAGAATGCAGAGGCATTTTCCAAGTGTTATGCTTCCTTCTTGGGCATGGGGTATCTCTTCACAGCTGCTCCAGCAAAGCACAGCTGCTGTTCCTTACCTTGGACAAGGAGTATCTCCTCACGGTCGCCCCTCCTGACCTTGAAGGTGGAGTAGCTCCTCTTGGCCTTCTTGTGCTCGTGGAGCCACCACTCCTTGGATGTGAGGTAGATCCTCTTGGCCGCCACCACTAACCTCAGCCTGGGGTAGCTCTTCTCAGCCATTCCTGCAGTGTTGCAGCCTGGCTGTCTCGGCCGCCACCTCTGCCTTGGGATAGGAGTAGCTTAGCTCCTCTCAGCCGTGCTTCTGCATGATACCCCACGCAGGGCTATCTGTCATGATACCCCTGTGTGAAGAGATACCCCATGTCCAAGGTAAGAGAAACCCAAGTAAGACGGTATGTGTTGTGAGAGGGCATCAGAGGGCAGACACGCTGAAACCATAATCACAGAAAACTAGTCAATCTAATCACACGGACCACAGCCTTGTCTAACTCAGTGAGACTAAGCCATGCCATGTGGGGCCACCCAAGATGGGCAGGTCATGGTGGAGAGGCCTGACAGAATGTGGTCCACCGGAGAAGGGAATGTCAAACCACTTCAGTATTCTTGCCTTGAGAGTCCCATGAACAGTAAAAAAGGAAAAATGATAGGATACTGAAAGAGGAACTTCCAGGTCAGTAGGTGCCCAATATGCTACTGGAGATCAGTGGAGAAATAACTCCAGAAAGAATGAAGGGATGGAGCCAAAGCAAAAACAATACCCAATTGTGGATGTGAGTGGTGATAGAAGCAAGATCCAAAGCTGTAAACAGCAATATTGCATAAGAAACTGGAATATTAGGTCCATGAATCAAGGCAAATTGGAAGTGGTCAAACAGGAGATGGCAAGAGTGAACGTCGACATTCTAGGCATCAGCGAACTAAAATGGACTGGAATGGGGTTATTTAACTCAGATGACCATTATATCTACTACTGTGGGCAGGAATCCCTCAGAAGAAATGGAGTAGCCATCATGGTCAACGAAAGAGTCTAAAATGCAGTACCTGGATGCAGTCTCAAAAATGACAGAAAGATCTCTGTTTATTTCCAAGGCAAACCACTGAATATCACAGTAATCCACGTTTGCGTCCCAACCAGTAACACTAAAGAAGCTGAAGTGGAATGGTTCTGTGAATACCTACAAGACCTTTTAGAACTAACAACCAAAAAAAGATGTCATTTTCATTATAGAGGATTGGAATGCAAAGTAGGAAGTCAAGAAATATCTGGGGTAACAGGTAAATATGGCCTTGGAATATGGAATGAAGCAGGGCAAAGGCTAATAAGAATTTTGCCAAGAGAATGCACTGGTAATAGCAAACAGCCTCTTCCAACAACACAAGAAAAACTCTACACATGGACATCACCAGATGGTCAACACTGAAATCAGATTGACTATTTGCTGCAACCAAAGATGGAGAAGCTCTATACAGTCAGCAAAAACAAGACTGGGACCTGAAGGTGGCTCATATCATGAACACCTTATTGCCAAATTCAGACTCAAATTGAAGAAAGTAGGGAAAACCACTAGAGCATTAAGGTATGAACTAAATCAAATCCCTTAGGATTATACAATGGAAGAGAGAAATAGATTTAAGGGACTAGATCTGATACATAGAGTGCCTGATGAACTATGGACAGATTCATGACATTCTACAGGAAACAGGGATCAAGACCATCCAAATGGAAAGAAATGAAAATAAGAAAAATGGCTGTCTGGGGGAGGCCTTACAAATAGCTGTGAAAAGCAAAGGAGAAGAGGAAAGATATAAGCATCTGAATGCAGAGTTCCAAAGAATAGCAAGGAGAGATAAGAAAGCCTTCCTCAGCATGAGTTCAAAGAAATAGAGGAAAACAACAGAATGGGAAAGACTAGAGATCTCTTCAAGAAAATTAGAGATACCAGGGGAACATTTCATGCAAAGATGGGCTTGATAAAGGACAGAAATGGTCTGGACCTAACAGAAGCAGAAGATATTAAGAAGAGGTGGCAAGAACAAACAGAAGAACTGTACAAAGATTTTCATGACCAAGATAATCACGATGGTGTGATCACTCACCTAGAGCCAGACATCCTGGAATGTGAAGTCAAGTGGGCCTTAGAAAGCATCACTATGAACAAAGCTAATGGAGGTGATGGAATTCCAGTTGAGCTTTTTCAAATGTGAAAGATGATGCTATGAAAGTGCTGCACTCAATATGCCAGCAAATTTGGAAAAATCAGCAGTGGCCACAGGACTGGAAAAGGTCAGTTTTCATTCCAATTCCAAAGAAAGGCAATGCCAAAGAATGCTCAAACTATCGCACAATTGCACTCATCTCACATGCTAGTGAAGTAATGTTCAAAATTCTCCAAGCCAGGCTTCAGCAATACGTGAACCATGAACTTCCAAATGTCAAGCTGGTTTCAGAAAAGGCAGAGGAACCAGAGATCAAATTGCCAACATCTGCTGGATCATTGAAAAAGCAAAAGAGTTCCAAAAAAACATCTATTTCTTCTGTATTAACTATGCCAAAGGCTTTGACTCTGTGGATCACAATAATTGTGGAAAATTCTGAAAGAGATGGCAATACCAGACCACCTGACCTGCCTCTTGAGAAACCTGTATGCAGGCCAGGAAGCAACAGTTAGAACTGGACATGGAACAACAGACTGGTTCCAAATAGGAAAAGGAGTACGTCAAGGCTGTATATTGTCACCCTGCTTATTTAACTTACATGCAGAGGATATCATGAGAAATGCTGGGCTGGAAGAAGCACAGGCTGGAATCAAGATTGCCAGGAGAAATATCAATAACCTCAGATATGCAGATGACACCACTCTTATGGCAGAAAATGAAGAGGAACTAAAAAGCCTCTTGATGAAAGTGAAAGAGGAGAGTGAAAAAGTTGGCTTAAAGCTCAACATTCAGAAAACTAAGATCATGGCATCAGATCCCATCACTTCATGAGAAATAGATGGGGAAACAGTGGAAACAGTGTCAGACCTTATCATTTTGGGCTCCAAAATCACTGCAGATGGTGACTGTAGCCATGAAATTAAAAGACACTTACTCCTTGGAAGGAAAGTTATGACCAACTTAGATAGCATATTCAAAAGCAGAGACATTACTTTGCCAAAAAGATCTATCTAGTCAAGGCTATTGTTTTTCCTATGGTCATGTATGGATGTGAGAGTTGGACTGCAAGGAAGGCTGAGCACTGAAAAATTGATGCTTTTGAACTGTGGTGTTGAAGAAGATTCTTGAGAGTCCCTTGGACTGCAAGGAGATCCAACCAGTCCATTCTGAAGGGCATCAGTCCTGGGTGTTCATTCAAAGTACTGATGCTAAAACTGAAACTCCAATACTTTGGCCACCTCTTATGAAAAGTTTACTCATTGAAAAAGACTCATGCTGGGAGGGAGTGGGGGCAGGAGGAGAAGGGGATGACAGAGGATGAGATGGCTGGGTAGCATCACCAACTCAATGGATATGAGTTTGAGTGAACTCCAGGGTTTGGTGATGGACAGGGAGGCCTGGCATGCTGCGATTCATGGGGTCTCAAAGAGTCTGACATGACTGAGTGAAAATGATTTATCCCTTGATGTACAGAGGTTATTCTTGCATGTCCCAGAATACTGAACCTCTAAAACCTTTATGATTTGTCAAGACATAAGACTTTGTAAGATTTACCTTTCAACCTGTTTTTACATAGAGGAGGGTTTCTAACATACTTGCCATGTCTTTTTATTTGGTTATGTATATAATATATAATGCCTCTGATTCAGTGAACTAAAATGGCATTCTGCTCAGACAATCCACGTCCCTCTGGATAACATTATGACAGGCCTAAAGAGTTGTCACTATCCTGGGGCAAAAATGAAAGTAAAATGCTGTCCATCCCATGTAAAGGGAAACTGCTTGCATTCCTTCTTCCTGATAAAAATGGAGGGGAAATGAACTTGAAACATCAGTGGACACACACTATGGTATGCATATGAGTCAGCAGTAATTTGCTCTTAATAAGATACCATATCTAGTCCAGCAGCTGCAATTGGGACTAGTCCTTCTTTAGATTCATGATAGCTCACTATCATGCTCCAGGCCTTGTTTTTTCTTTTCTTTTCTTTTCTTTTTTTTGAATGATAAGAATGGTAAAATAATTGCTAAATAAAATGGGATCACCAAACTTGCAAACCTTCACTGCATTAAGGTGGGCACTATTTCTACCATTTTCCATTCAGGGTGAGGTTATTACTGTTTTCTGGTGTTATTTTCTTTCCTGTGTGAAGGATTTCCAGAGCTTTCCAATTGGATTTCGCCCATTAACTACTTCAGGAACTAAAATGGGGAGCTCTGCCAACTACCAAGTAGATCCATTCTAGTATACATTTAGAGATAATGAATAAACTACTGTGTGAATCTGTGAAACTGGTCAATTCTCTATGAATAGGTTCTGGACTAGAATTCCATTCTTACCTGGATACCATATATCCCCACTCTCATGCAAGGGGGCTCTGATGGCACTGGGTCACTGGACATCAATGTCAGCTTAGACTCTATGTTCAGTTCTTCTTGAAATGACTGGATATTGCTTTTTGTCTCAGCATATGGATAGCTAAGTAAATGTTGATGCCATTGAGAAAGAACAGAGAAAATCATTACTATGCATATTATTGTTGCATTGCAGGGTCCTTCTTCCGGGTGACGCAATATATGCTTCAGTCATTGAGTTACAGGTTTGAAAAAGTTACAGGTTTTTGTTCAGAAAACATGCAAAAGATTGTGACTTCTAATGAGAAGATTGTCATCACCTTCCTCATCACCCATCCTTGATTTCTTCTGTTTGAATAAACTGAATAACTCCCTTATTGGCTGCCCATTTATTTTCCCTTAGGGATGCCAAGTTCTATTAATCATCACTCCAGCTCCTTGCAAGTCAAGCCCCTTTCAAGATTACTCTGAAGGTCCACTCATGATAATTGCACTCTTTTTGTTTCTTATGATCAAATGCCTCCACCTGGCCTCTATTATTCTGAGGTCCTGTTATCCCCATTGTTATTAGGGAAGCTAGCTCTTTAATGGCTTCTCCTGGTGTCAGTCTTGGCCTACAGAGGACAGCTACAGCTGAGGTTCTCAGTGATGCTGGTGATCCTTTCACATGTATAATTATTTTTGTTTTGATAAATGCAGTCAACTCTGGACTCTTCCACACACCACGGTGGCTGGGGACTTTCCAACCTTATAGTCACTCTAATATACCCACTTTTTGGAAACTGTGGATATCCTTTTCCACCACTGAACCTTTCTCCTCAACTTAATGCAAGCCATTGCCTTCTCTAGACTTTCAAGAGCCATCCTAGCAGGAAGTAAGAAACATCACCATGATCTCTGCCTTGATAAGAAATCTTATATCAGGTGAAAGTATTCTTGCATTGAGAAACACTGTTTATTCAACTGAGAGGCTATCCAGTTGTTAACCCATGAATCTCGAGCTCTCCATGGGTGATGAGTCCATGCCAGTTGGAGGCAGAAAATTCATGAAGCACATGTAGGAAGTGTTAATGGTGCGGCCTGGGAGTCATACTACTAACTTCTACTCACGTTGCTTTGGCTCAAATTCAGTCATGACCACAGCTCACCGTAAAGGGAACTGGGAAATACAGTTCAACTTTGTGAAGAGAGAAGAAGTAGAGAGTACTATTCTTTGTGAGCAGTTAGCGTTCCTATTCCTTACTACAATCACATAGCCCAGTGTTCTCAAGATTCCTATGAACTAACCCAGAGCACAAGGCTAGGTATATGCAGATTCTATAGGACTTTGAGCCTTTTGCTTGTAATCCATATGTAGTCCCCTGATGAGTCAATGTGGACCTCAGAAAGGAATCTTTTTATCAATATTACATAAACCCAATAAAGTCTAATAGCTTTCCTAGCTCCTTTCTACATAAGCCTGACTTCAAACATGATCTTCTGTATATCCCAAGGGCAAATGTGAGGAAAAGCTACAAAGAAGAACAAGTTAATCAGAGAGGGACAGAACACACGGGAGAGACAGAGATGGAGAGAGGGGAATAGAGCAAGGGAAAGGAAGGAAAAAGAAACGGAGGGACAGAAAGAACTTTTGCCCAGTACTTTGGTGATAGCAGCCATGAAATTAAAAGATGCTTACTCCTTGGAAGGAAAGTTATGACCAGCCTAGATAGCACATTAAAAAGCAGAGACAGAGACATTACTTTGCCAACAAAATTCCATCTAATCAAGGCTATGGTTTTTCCAGTGGTCATGTATGGATGTGAGAGTTGGACTGTGAAGAAGGCTGAGTGCCGAAGAATTGATGCTTTTGAATTGTGGTGTTGGAGAAGACTCTTGAGAGTCCTTTGGACTGCAAGGAGATCCAACCAGTCCATCCTAAAGGAGATCAGTCCTGGGTGTTCAGTGGAGGGACTGACGTTGAAGCTGAAACTCCAATACTTTGACCACCTGATGTGAAGAGCTGACTCATTTGAAAAGACCCTGATCCTGGGAAAGATTGAAGGCAAGAAGAGAAGGGGACGACAGAGGATGAGATGGTTGGATGGCATCACCGACATAATGGACATGGGTTTGGGTGGACTCTGGGAGTTGGTGATAGACAGAGAGGCCTGGCGTTCATGGGGTGGCAGAGTCAGACACGACTGAGCGACTGAACTGAACTGAACTAGAGCTAGGAGGCAACTCATATATAAGCCGTTCTCAAGATTGAGTCCATATTTGCCATTAACTGTATGAGGATGAGACAGAGAGGAAAGGGGTGGGGGAGCCAGACAATTGCTGTCAGGGTCCAAAATGTTCAACTTCTTTGCTTAGCACAGTGAAAAAAATAACTCAGAAACAGGATTCAATAAAATATTCTTTACCTTAAAATTGACCTCTTTGGAAAGAAGAAGGAAAAGGTATAAGGTCCTCAAAAGGGCACAGCTGAACTGCAAAAGGCAGACAATAAACAAATGATCAATATCAGTGAATCACTGTCTTCTCTTAGGTAAAAAGCCAGAAACATCATCATTATTCTCTAGCATTTGTGTGGCCTGTAAAAACCAAATTTGTTTTTATAATTATCTGAAAATTCATTGCTTGCAATATAAAGCTCTTGTTAATGGTTTATCAAATATGCCCTCAAAGAAGAAAACTTCAACATTGAAAAGTTAACTGATTAAAAAGTATTTAAAATTTTAAAATGTGCTCTTGCTAGAAATCACTTTGTCAATGGTGATAAGAATATGGTGAAAATGGCATGGTTATGTTAATGCCCATGAAGGTGTTATGATACAGGGCAATTTGCAAGCTGTATCAAGAGTTTCAAAATTATTCACATCCTTTGAACTGACCTTCCCACTTCTAGGTCATTCATCTTAAAAGAAAAAATAATAAATATATTTAAGGACATATAGATTTAAGTATATGTCAAAACCTCATTTATACATTTTTATTATTCAAAAAGTACATTATAATGGGACAAAAGTAGGAAATATTGATTGTGAGAGGTACATAAATTTACAGCAGCTAAAATCTCACTCACCAGAAGTAACCACATTTTCTTGCCTATTCTTCCAAAAAAATTATTCTAGGCAAAATATAGCATACTACACATTTTCTTCAATAATGCTTTTAGCACTTAACAGATACCAATTTTCCTCAACTTCTTAACACTATACATAAATATTCATTATTTTATTTAGGAACCACACTGCTTTCTCCTGTATGGTCACAACAAAATATTTTTACAACCCAGTGTAGTTGGACATTTAGGTTGCTTTTGATTGTTTATGAAAAAATAGAAAATAGTTCTTCAGATGAATTCCATGAATTAAAAGTACTCAGTATTCAAGGTCTTTGATATATATTGGCAAAATACCTAGGGAAGTTGTACCAACTTACAATTCCACTCTGTGTTTAGAAGTACCTATTTTCTCACAGTCACGATAACACAAGGTGTTCTAACTATTTTAAATTTTGTAAGTATAACAGGGGAAATGATCCATTGCTGTTTTAATTTATATATCATTTATTACTACCAAATGTGAATATTTTAAGTAATGGTATTTTCTATAGTGAATGATCTATACCTAAAATTTAAACCATTTTTATAACTTTGTTTTATTACTGATTTCTAAAATATTTTAGGTAACTTTGTGTGCTATTTCTCCTTTAAATTTACCAATTATTTCCCTTCTGGTTTCTGTTTTGTTTTCTTGTTTACATGAAGATTATATAAATATTTATGCATATACATTTACTCATATACATTTTATGATACCATTTTAAATATTAAATCATTAATCCATCAGGACTTTATTTATTTAGAATTAAGGTGGCTCAGAGGGTAAAGCGTCTGCCTACAATGTGGGAGACCAGGGTTTGATCCTTGGGTCAGGAAGATATCTTGGAGAAGGAAATGGCAACCCACTCCAGTACTCTTGCCTGGAAAATTCCATGGATGAAGGAGCCTGGTAGGCTATAGTCCATGGGGTCTCAAAGAGTTGGACACGACTGAGTGACTTCAATGTCAATGTCAAGGTAAGACGCAGACTTTAACTTATGGTTGTCCATTTTGAAGGGATGGTTTTGAGAAATCTTTTTATTCCCCACTAGTGAAACTCCAATACTTTGGACACCTCATACGAAGAGTTGACTCATCAGAAAAGATGATGATGCCGGGAGGGATTGGGGGCAGGAGGAGAAGGGGACAACAGAGGATGAGATGGCTGGATGGAATCACTGACTCGATGGACGTGAATTTGGGTACACTCCGGGAGTTGGTGATGGACAGGGAGGCCTGGCATGCTGTGATTCATGGAGTCACAAACAGTCAGACACGACTGAGTGACTGAACTGAACTGAAATGTGAAATGATATCATTATTTTAGTCTTAATTGGAAATAACTTAAATGCCCCACAATAAAAGATAATTAAATCATCTACCCAACAGCATATTGAGATATAATTAAATATTAAATTTATAATTTGTTTGAAATATCATTAAAAATGCTTTTATCTTATTATAGGTGTACAGGAGCAGGAGAAGCAAGAAACTGAATTCTATAATTGGGAAGATTACAACTGTATTTTTTCAAATATTCAAAATTTTATATTTGGGAAAAAATTTAAAATACACACACATTAAAAAGTGGTTATTTTCATGGATAAAAAATGTGGCAGAATCACTGCTTTGGGGCTTTAGTTTCTTTTTATGAGTATGCATAGCTGGTACTGCTGATAAAGAACCTACCTGCTAATGCAGGAGATTCAAGAGATGCAGGTTCAATACCTGAGTTGGAAAGATATTCTGGAGGAGGGCATGGCAACCCACTCCAATATTCCTGCCTGGAGAATATGATAGACAGAAGAGCCTGATGGGGCATGGTCCATAGTGTCACAAATAGTTGGACACGACTGGAGCAACTTAGCACATACTCTTCTTGTAATGAAAAAATACTTATATTTTCTTTACAAATATATTCAGAATACATTCTCTATGTTTAGGGGGAAATATCACAAAAATGTGAATTCAATGATCTGGCATTTTCACCAAAGGATGGTGTTCAGACATTTTGGTATCTCTTTCACCACTATGAGTTTCCATGCTAACATACTATTGCAAAGGATAAATTAGTCAGAATTTTCCAATTCATGTCAGCACCTCTGAACCTTTTCCCTCAAACACAACCATTTATTCTAAGAGGCTCCTATTTCACTGTATTATGGGAAGCTTGGATGCCTGCTCAAGGTCCGAGGGGTCAATTTGCTGTAGAAAATCGATTAGGTACCATCCCTACAGAGTACTTAAGTTCTGAAGGAGCTTTAAATGAGCTTGTATGGAATCATTCACAAGGTGGCTTTAAAGGAGTACACACTGAGAAATCATCAGTACTGGAAATGGTATTGATCTATGTTGAGTAACACTTCACTGAAATTGCATAAGATACTTATACAACTGCGAGTGTGGTGAAGAAAAAGAGAAACAACAAAACCAGAAAGTACCTCTTAAACCAGATATAATGTTCTGCTGTACCCAGAAAAAGACTGTGAGGAAAAACACAAATCTGTAGTGCAGAAGTCTGCATTGACTGAGATGTTTTTTCTTCTTTCCCATTAACACATTTTCAACGCTTGCCACTATTTATGGAAGGGCAATAAAATGGCCACATTACCTCATGGTCAAATTCACCCACTTCTTCATTCCATCTGGAGGAAAAGTCGTCTCTATCTGCCCTCAATCAACAAAGATTCTCACTCTCAAGTCTCTGGTGTAGAAGAAATGTTTCCTTTGCTTTCTACCTGAGTCAGTCCATTCTAATAGAGTAGCAGGGTAGGAACCTGGCATTTTAAAAATACAGAAGACAAAAAGTGATACCCATGGCATGATGTATGACACTGAAAAGAGGAAATAAACATGTATTTGGATGCTGAGACCCAAGCACTTTTCCCTGACAGGATTCCAGGGTTGACAGACATGCCTGTGCCTTTACCCTGCTGACAGGAAATAACACCTTCCGAGGAATATGCCCTTATGATTATACAGTGGAAGTGAGAAATAGATTTAAGGGACTAGATCTGATAGAGAGTGCCTGATGAACTAAGGATGGAGGTTCAAGAGATTGTACAGGAGACAGAGATCAAGACCATCCCCATGGAAAAGAACTGCAAACAAGAAAAATGGCTGTCTGAAGAGGTCTTACAAATAGCTGTGAAAATAAGAGAAACGAAAAGCAAAGGAGAACAGGAAAGATATAAGTATCTGAATGCAGAGTTCCAAAGAATAGCAAGGAAGGATAAGAAAGCCTTCCTTAGCGATCAATGCAAAGAAATAGAGGAAAACAACAGAATGGGAAAGACTAGAGATCTCTTCAAGAAAATTAGAGATACCAAGGGAACATTTCATGCAAAGATGGGCTCGATAAAGGACAGAAATGGTATGGCCCTAACAGAAGCAGAAGATATTAAGAAGAGGTGGCAAGAATACACAGAAGAACTGTACAAAGATCTTCATGACCCAGATAATCACAATGGTGTGATCACTCACCTAGAGCCAGACATCCTGGTATGTGAAGTCAAGTGGGCCTTAGAAAGTATCACTACAAACAAAGCTAGTGGAGGTGATGGAGCTCCAGTTGAGCTTTTTCAAATGTGAAAGATGATGCTGTGAAAGTGCTGCACTCAATATACCAGCAAATTTGAAAAACTCAGCAGTGACCACTGGACTGGAAAAGGTCGGTTTTCATTCCAATCCCAAAGAAAGGCAATGCCAAAGAATGCTCAAACTACCACACAACTGCACTCATCTCACATGCTAGTAAAATAATTCTCAAAATTCCCCAAGCCAGGCTTCAGCAGTATATAAACCATGAACTTCCAAATGTTCAAGTTGGTTTCAGAAAAGGCAGAGGAACCAGAGATCAAATTGCCAACATCCACTGGATCATGGAAAAAGCAAGAGAGTTCCAGAAAAACATCTATTTCTGCTTTATTGACTATGCCAAAGCCTTTGACTGTGTAGATCACAATAAACTGTGGAAAATTTTTCAAAAGATGGGAATACCAGACCACCTGACCTTCCTCTTGAGAAACCTGTATGCAGGTCAGGAAGCAACAGTTAGAACTGGACATGGAACAACAGACTGGTTCCAAACAGGAAAAGGAGTATGTCAAGCCTGTATATTGTCACCCTGCTTTTTTAACTTATATGCAGAGTACATCATGAGAAATGCTGGGTTTGAAAACACACAGCTGAAATCAAGATTGCTAGGATAAATATCAATAACCTCAGATATGCAGATGACACCACCCTTATGACAGAAAGTGAAGAGGAACTAAAAAGCCTCTTGATGGAAGTGAAGGTGGAGAGTGAAAAAGTTGGCTTAAAGCTCAACATTCAAAAAACGAAGATCAATGGCATCCGGTCCCATCACTTCATGGGAAATAGATGGGGAATCAGTGGAAACAGTGACAGACTTTATTTTGGAGGGCTCCAAAAATCAGTGCAGATGGTGAATGCAGCCATGAAATTAAAAGATACTTACTCCTTGGAAGGAAAGTTATGACCAACCTAGAAAGCATATTCAAAAGCAAAGACATTACTTAGCTAACAAATGTCTGTCTAGTCAAGGCTATGGTTTTTCAGTGGTCATGTATGGATGTGAGTGTTGGACTGTGAAGAAGGCTGAGCGCCGAAGAATTGATGCTTTTGAACTGTGGTGTTGGAGAAGACTCTTGAGAGTGGACTCTTGGACTGCCAGGAGATCCAACCAGTCCATTCTAAAGGAGATCAGTCCTGGGTGTTCTTTGGAAAGAATCATGCTAAAGCTGAAACTCCAATACTTTGACCACCTCATGTGAAAGGTTGACTCATTGGAAAAGACTCTGATGCTGGGAGGGATTGGGGGCAGGAGGAGAAGGGGACGACCGAGGATGAGATGGCTGGATGGCATCACCGACTCCATGGACCTGAGTCTGAGTGAACTCCGCGAGTTGTTGATAGACAAGGAGGCCTGGTGTGCTGCGATTGCTGGGGTCACAAAGAGTTGGACATGACTGAGAGACTAAACTGGACTGACTGACTGAGGAATATGCCCATAGTAAAAGGAAAAAGAATGATATTAACACTGAAGCATCATCTACAGAGGACTTCCCTGGTGTCTCAGCAGTAAAGAATCTGCCTGCCAGTGCAAGAGACGCAGGAGACACAGGATCAATCCTTGGGTCAGGAGGATCCTCTGGGGCAGGAAATGACTATCCACTCCAGTATTCTTGCTGAGAAGATCCCATGGACAGAGGAACCTGGGAGGCAGCAGTCAACAAGGTCAAAAAGAGTTGGGCATGACTGAGCACACACACAGCACATCATGTACTGAATGGCCCAGTCAGGACACTGAGTTTAGTGGAACTGAGTCATAATGCCTACCTGTGCACTTAGAGCCCCCGCTTCAGTCAAGTTTTTAAATAATGTTATCATTTGAGAGTTCACGTAGTAAAGTACTATTACATAAATTTCTAATTCCAGATGATGTGTAAATACGTGTATCTGTGTCTATGTATGTTTGTACATGTGCATGTGTGTGCTGTATAGTGAATTTTTATATAAAAACACTCTTTATTGAGAGCCAAAATCAAACAGTTTTGAAATCAATACTCTGAGTGATAATAATTAGAACAACAACAAAAAAAAACTGATTAAAAAAAAACAAACTAGAAGAAGCAGAATCTATGCAGGTAGAAGAAAACTAAAATTATGAATAAAGACTCTTATTATAATCAAAGACATTATAATTGCATTAGCAAAGTTACAAAAAGTAAAATTGAAGTAAAAGTGAAAGTCACTCAGTCATGTCTGATTCAGTCCATGGAATTCCTCAGGCCAGAATACTGGAGGGGGTAGACTTTTCCTTCTCTAGGAGGATCTTCCCAACCCAGGGATCAAACCCAGATCTCCCACATTGCAGGTGGATTCTTTACCATCTAAGCCACAAGGGAAGCCCAAGAATACTGGAGTGGGCAGCCTACCCCTTCTCCTGAGGATCTTCCCAAGCCAGGAATTGAACCAGGGTCTTCTGCATTGCATCGGATTCTTTACCAACTGAAAGGAACACATAAAAGGAAAAAGAGCACTTCAAAGTTAAAAATACCATCAGGATGCGATAACAATCTACAACTCCATAAAATAATGGGGAAAACATAGAAGAATCTTGCCAGAAGCAAAGCAAAATAACATCCAAACTTTATTGACCAAGTATTAACTTAATATGTATTACCTCATTTACTCCTCACAAGAATCCATGAAGTAGACACTATTATTATGTCATTTTACAGATGAGGAAACTTAAATAACTTATAAATGTTCCCACAGGTAATAAGTAGTGGGATCATAACTTGAACTAACTTACTGAATTCTCCTCTGTAGGGTAAAATCATCTTACTCTTTCTGCTCTGGTCCTGATTTTCCATTCTATTCATACACTTATTAAACATTTTGTAACTGTCTCAAATCCCTTTAAAATACAAGTGGACTATCAATACATTTAGTGAATAAATACACTATAAATGAAGCATCTTACTAGCCTATAAAGACAAGATGCATAAGCTATATTTCAGTTAAATTATTTACATCTGTTTCTCTCACTATATTTAATTCTGTTATTGAGGTATAGTTGACATATGACATTATGTAAGTTTAAAGTATACAATGTGATGATTTGATACATGTAAAATATTTACCACAATAACATTAATTTAATAAATGTTTCATCTCAAATAGTTATCATTTTGTTCTTATTGTTATGGTGAGAATATGAACAAAATGGTATTGTTATCCGTAGTCATCACACTATAACTTAGACCATCAGAACTTATCCTCCTCATAACTGTGACTGTGTACCCTTTGACCCACATCTTCCTATTTTCGTTACCTCTCAGCTCTTGGAAGCCACCATTCTATTCTATTTCTATGACTTCAATGTTTTTAGAGTCCTTATGTATAAGGGAGATCATACAATATTTGTCTTTCTCTGTCTAATTTACCACACAGCATAATGCCTCAAAGCTCATCCATATTGTCACAAATGGCGAGATTTCCTTCATTTTTATGGATGAAGAATATTCCAGTGTGTGTTCTTGTCAGTGTATGTAAATATAATAGTTTTCTTTATCCATTAATTTGTTGATGGATACAAGACACGTTTCCACATATTGGCTTCTGTGAATAATGCTGCAGTGAACTTGGGAGGGCAGATATCTCTTCAAGAGAATGATTTTACTTCCTTTGCAAAGGTAATTCCTGAGGGAAGTAACGTATTTTGATCACCCAAAGTTTAACACACAAATATTTGGACACAGTAAGGGCGCAGAAAATGTTCATGAAAATAATTCTAAATCAGTTGACTATTCCACTGGGGTAAAGTTAAAACTGATTTAAAATGGAAAATACCATTGATTTCATTTTCCTCTTCCTAAAACTAGCACACATCCTCCCCAATCCTCCCTAATTGTTTTTGACATCTCCTGCCACGGCAGAGCTCAGCCTTCTCTGTTTTCCTCTCCTATACATCCTTACATGGTCTTCAGAAATCACCGCAATGGCCTCCTCATCTGAGCACCAGAGATGAATATGTGTGTGCTGTGTCCTGGCTCCCAGGCATGAATTTTAGCCCCAGTGGAACTTTGTGCCGAATCTCCACATGGGAGATTTCTGTTTCTTTGTGCCCTCAAGGAATCCACTCTGGCCAACTACCACTCTTATTTAATCAGATTTGACAGGTGGCTCATCAGTCTCCCAAATGAAAAGCTTTGTATATTTTCTCATGAGACAGTCAACCTCCTGGGACTTTGCTTGGAGATGAAAGGGTTGGAGTAACATTCCAAATTTTATTCTGATGAAGCACTGTATGTAAAAACAAAGTGGGAAGATGGTGATTTGCTTAAAATGCAGGCTTTACAATGCCCCTCCCACCAAAGCCTTGGAAGAGAAATCAAGAAAACAGTTCCACTCTACATTGGGACCTACAGCAAGCTACTTACCCTCATCATGTGACTTAGTCTGCCCTTCAATAAATGAGGCAGTTGGACTAGAACTATGATTAAAAATTATCTTCTACAGAACCTTAGAATTTCATAGTGGCACCTGAGGGACCAACTGAACTATGAGGCTAGGAGAGATTAAGAAAACAGGGCTCAGGGTCTCCTACCCCTGCATCAATCTGGAGAAACAGTTAACCTTGTTATCAAATCTGTTATTTCTATAAGATTTCATTTGCGGGATGAAAATTCTGATCCAAAAATAAATAAATAAATAAATAAATAAATAAATAAATGAAAAGGAAAATGTCATATTCCATTACATCTAAAATCCTTACCACCAGCCCTTTCAGTGATTCTATAGTATATTGATAGTCATAGTATTTCTTTACCAGCTGAGCCACCAGGGAAACCTTGTATTTCTTAGTTGTCTTTATTTTGAAAAAAATTAGAAATTATTTAGCCTGTCTTGTTACACACACATCTCCCTTAATCCCACTCTCTTTCTGTTTTTCTCTTTCTCTCCCCCTCTTCCTTCTCATTTCTTTCTCTTTTGAGTTATTTCCTTGTGTGTAGGTGACTCATCTTAGGAAGACAATCTGCTCAATTGATGCTCTCAAATGAGTGCTCCCTACACAGGTATCAGTATAGCTGTTTTAACTTGTGATTACATTCCCTAAGATCTGCCTGAATGTCCTATTTCTAAGGGTCACCACTTCTAAAAGTTTTCTTAATACCTTCACACAGAACTGATATATTATGTCCAGCATCTTGCACATACTGAGTTCAAATAAAAGGTACAGTAGGAGTTTGTACATAATCCACTAGATTATGAGACTATCAAAAAATATAGCTCTTGGTGTTCTTTTCTCTCAGCATCAAACACAGCACTTTGGTATGGGAGGGGAATCTAAATACTGTCCAATAAAACATGAGATATTTTAAGAAAGAAAAAGCCAGAATTTATTGAGTACTTACTGGATATTAAGCATTATTCTAGGTGCTTTATGTGGAATATTTCACTGAATTCTCATAGCAAACCTATGAGCTAGGATTTTAGCCCTTTTAGACCTTCTCTGGTGGCTCAGACAGTAAAGAGTCTGCCTGCAATGCAGGAGATTCGAGTTCAAGCCCTGGCTTGGGAAGATACCCTGGAGAAGGAAATGGCAACCCATTCCAGTATTCTTGCCTGAAAATCTCATGGATAGAAGAGCCTGGCAGACTACAGTCCATGGGGTCGCAAAGAGTTGGACATGACTGAGCAACCTCAAAAATGACAGAATGATCTCTGTTCATTTCCAAGGCAAACCATTCAATGTCATGGTAATCCAAGACTGCCCCAATCAGTAACGCTGAAGAAGCTGAAGTTGAATGGTTCTATGAAGATCTATAAGATCTTCTAGAACTAACATCACCAAAAGATGTCCTTTTCATTATAGGGGACTGGAATGCAAAAGTAGGAAGTCCAGAAACATCTGGAGTAACAGGCAAATTTGGCTTTGGCGTACAGAATGAAGCAGGGCAAAAGCTAATAGAGTTTTGCTAAGAGAATGGACTGTTCATAGCAAACACCTTCTTCCAGCAACAAAAGAGAAGACACCTCACATAGACATCACCAGATGGCCAACACTGAAATCAGATTGAGTATATTCTTTGCAGCCAAAGATGGAGAAGCTCTATACAGTCAGCAAAAACAAGACCGAGAACTGACTGTGGCTCAGATCATGAACTCCTTACTGCCAAATTCAGACTTAAATTGAAGAAAGTGGGGAAAACCACTAGATCATTCAGGTATGACCTAAATCAAATCCCTTATGACTGTACAGTGGAAGTGAGAAATAGATTTAAAGGACTAGATCTGATAGAGTGCCTGATAAACTATGGAATGAGGTTCATGACATTGTACAGGAGACAGAGATCAAGACCATCCCCATGGAAAAGAAACACAAAAAGCAGAAGGGCTGTCCAAGGAGGCCTTACAAATAGCTGTGAAGAGAAGTGAAAGCAAAGGAGAAATGGAAAATTATACACATTTGAATGCAGAGTTCCAAAGAATAGCAAGAAGAGATAAGAAAGCCTTCCTCAGTGATCAGTGCAAAGAAATCGAGGGAAATAGAGTGGGAAAGACTAGAGATCTCTTCAAGAAAATTAGAGATACCAAGGGAAAATTTAATGCAAAGATGGGCTCAATTAAGGACAGAAATGGTATAGACCTAACGGAAGCAGAAGATATTAAGAAGTGGCAAGAATACAAAGAAGAACTGTACAAAAGTATCTTCATGACCCAGATAATCATGATGGTGTGATCACTCACCTAGAGCCAGACATCCTGGAAAGTGAAGTCAAGTGGGCCTTAGGAAACACTACTATGAACAAAGCTAGTGGTGGTGATGGAATTCCAGTTGAGCTTTTTCACATCCTAAAAGATGAGGCTGTGAAAGTGCTGCACTCAGTATGTGAGCAAATTTGGAAAATTCAGCAGTGGCCATGGGACTGGAAAAGGTCAGTTTTCATTACAATCCCAAAGAAAGGCAATGCCAAATAATAATCAAACTACCACACAGTTGTACTCATCTCACACGTTCATAAAGTAATGCTCAAAATTCTCCAAGCCAGGCTTCAGCAATACGTGAACTATGAACTACCAGATGTTCAAGCTGGTTTTTAAAAAAGCAAAGGAACCAGAGATCAAATTGCCAACATCTGCTGGATCATCAAAAAAACAAGAGAGTTTCAGAGAAACATCTGTTTCTGTTTTATTGACTATGCCAAATCCTTTGACTGTTTGAATCACAATAAACTGTGGAAAATTCTGAAGGAGATGGGAATATCATACCACCCGACCTGTCTCTTGAGAAACCTATACACAGTTCAGGAAGCAACAATTAGAAATGGACATGGAACAACAGACTGGTTCCAAATAGGAAAAGGAGTATGTCAAGGCTGTATGTTGTCACCCTGCTTATTTAACTTATATGCAGAGTACATCATGAGAAATACTGGGTTTGAAGATTACAGCTGAAATCAAGATTGCCGGGAGATATATCAATAACCTCCAATATGCAGATGACACCATCCTTATGACAGAAAATGAAGAACTAAAGAGCTTCTTGATGAAAGTGAAGGAGGAGAGTGAAAAAGCTGGCTTAAAGCTCAACATTCAGAAAACTAAGATCATGGCATCCAATCCCATCACTTCATGGCAAATAGATGGGGAAACAGTGGGAACAGTGGCTGAGTTTATTTTTCTGGGCTCCAAAATCACTGCAGATGATGATTGCAGCCATGAAATTAAAAGATGCTTACTCCTTGGAAGGAAAGTTATGACCAACCTAGACAGCATATTAAAAAGCAAAGACTACTTTGTCCACAAAGTTCCATCTAGTCAAGGCTATGGTTTTTCCAGTAGTCATGTATGGGTGTGAGAGTTGGACTATAAAGAAAGCTGAGTACTGAAGAACTGATGCTTTTGAGCTGTGATGTTGGAGAAGACTCTTGAGAGTCCCTTGGACTGCAAGGAGATCCAACCAGTCCACGATAAGGGAAATCAGTCTGGGTATTCACTGGAAGGTCTTATATTGAAGCTGAAACTCCAATACTTTGGCCACCTAATGTGAAGAGCTGACTTATTTGAAAAGACCTTTATGCTGGGAAAGATTGAGGGTGGGAGGAGAAGGGGATGACTTAAGATGAGATGGTTGGATGGCATCACAGACTCAGTGGACATGGATTTGGGTAGACTCCAGCAATTGGTGATGGACAGGCAGGCCTGGCGTGCTGCGGTTCATGAGGTTGCAAAGAGTTTGACAAGACTGAGTGACTGAACTGAACTGAGCAACCTGTTTCTTTCTATCCTTTTTCAACAATAAACGTACTGAGATTTTGTGAGGTTATATAAGCATAACAGTCACATGGTTAGCAAGCAGAAGAAACAGAATTCAGACACTAGCAGGCTGAATCCAGAAACCCTGCTTTTAACCACTTCACTACTCTGTCTTCTAAGAAATCAATATTCAGTGGTCCGGGTCACTACATGACTCATTTTTACTGCTGCTCGTGATTGTTGAGTGTGCTCTCTATCTTTAAGTCACATACCATAAAAATACCAGTCAACTGGAAAGTTCACAGCATCTAGCTAATTGAATTTTTTTTATTAACATTTTAGTAACCGTTCCCCTGCCTCAGTAAGTACAGAATACAGAATACAAGTGACTCCTTATTTTCAAATTTAGACTCTCCTAAGATCTCAAGGACATGAATTTGAATCTTAAAAATATTGTTTCATACATGGCTGTAGGAATTCTGGAAAAATGTGTCTGCTTATTAGATAAACAGGAGTCAGAGTGAAATGATTCAGAAGAAATGATTCAGGAGGCTCCGGATTCTGTAAACTGATACACATGATGAGCTGCTCAAAGAAGCCTACTTATCCTGGAAATGAAAAGACTTTGGATGTCAATTAAGTTAATCATGACATATTAACATCATCAGCTCACTCACCATTACTCTTTTAGGTCTCACTTGTTGGTTCACTTCATTACCTTTTCCTCTCTGCCTCCAATCTCATTCCCTCCCCCATATGGGAGCATTCTAATGTATTTAATATATCTTTTTTTCTTTTTGTGGGCACTTGCAAAAGTTGTATTGGTATTTGTGCATGTATGTTTTCAATTCACATAAAAAGTAATAACAGCTTGCTCTTTTGACTCAGCACTATGCCACTGAGATCCATTCATAGTGCTCTATGTACATATCAACTCTTTCTAACTGTGGTGTAATTCTTCATAACATTCATCCATCATGTTTTGCCTATCCACTCTCAATATTATAGTCTTCTGAATTTTCTCCAACTCACTGTTATCACAAGTAATCTGGAGTGAAGACTCTTTTCTCTGTCCCTATGGAACTGTATAAGAATTTCTTTGGGTCATAAATGCAGGTAGATGATGATCTTCACTGAGTGTATCTAAAGGAACAACATGTACTCAGTCTGACTCATTAGTGAATCTAGAGTATCTACAAAGGTGCACAGTAACACTCAATAGTGCATTCCATTCTATGTCCAGATTGTTCAGTATCCATTATTTGCTGAATGGATGAATGAATGAGTGAATGAGAATGCATTGTAGGAAGGGAGGTAGTTCAGCTCAGTTCAGTCACTCAATCGTGTCCAATTCTTTGAGACCCCATGAATCACAGCAGGCCAGGCTTCCCTGTTCATTACCATCTCTTGGAGTTCACTCAGACTCCTGTCCATCAAGTCCGTGATGCCATCCAGCCATCTCATCCTCGATCATCCCCTTCTCCTCCTGCCCCCAATCCCTCCCAGCATCAGAGTCTTTTCCAATGAGTCAGCTCGTCGCATGAGGTGGCCAAAATACTGGAGTTTCAGCTTCAGCATCATTCCTTCCAAAGAAATCCCAGGGCTGATCTCCTTCAGAATGGACTGGTTGGATCTCCTTGCAGTCCAAGGGACTCTCAAGAGTCTTCTCAAACACCACAGTTCAAAAGCATCAATTCTTCAGCACTCAGCCTTCTTCACAGTCCAATTCTCACATCCACACATGACCACAGGAAAAACCATAGCCTTGACTAGACGGACCTTTGTCGGCAAAGTAATGTCTCTGCTTTTGAATATACTGTCTACGTTGATCATAACTTTTCTTCCAAGGAGTAAGCATCTTTTACTTTCATGCCTGCAGTCACCATCTGCAGGGATTTTGGAGCCCCAAAAATAAAGTCTGACACTGTTTCCACTGTTTCCCCATCTATTTCCCATGAAGTGATGGGACCGGATGCCATGATCTTCATATTTTGAATGTTGAGCTTTAAGCCAACATTTTCCACTCTCCTCTTTCACTTTCATCAAGAGGCTTTTTAGCTCCTCTTCACTTTCTGCCATAAGGGTGGTGTCATCTGCGTATCTGAGGTTATTGAGATTTCTCCCAGCAATCTTGATTCCAGCTTGTGTTTCTTCCAGTCCAGCGTTTCTCATGATGTACTCTGCATAGAAGTTAAATAAGCAGGGTGACAGTATCCAGCCTTGACGTACTCCTTTTTCTATTTGGAACCAGTCTGTTGTTCCATGTCCAGTTCTAACTGTTGCTTCCTGACTTGCAATACAGATTTCTCAAGAGGCAGGTTAGATGATCTGGTATTCCCATCTCTTTCAGATTTTTCCACAGTTTATTGTGATCCACACAGTCAAAGGCTTTGGCATAGTCAAGAAAGCAGAAATAGATGTTTTTGTGGAACTCTCTTGCTTTTTCCATGATCCAGTGGATGTCGGCAATTTGATCTCTTGTTCCTCTGCCTTTTCTAAAACCAGCTTGAACATCAGGGAGTTCATGGGTCACGTATTGCTGAAGCCTGGCTTGGAGAATTTTGAGCATTACTTTACTAGCATATGAGATGAGTGCCATTGTGTGGTAGTTTGAGCATTCTTTTGCATTACCTTTCTTTGGAATTGGAATGAAAACTGACCTTTTCCAGTCCTGTGGCCATTGCTGAGTTTTCCAAATTTGCTGGCACGTTGACAGCACTTTCACAGCATCATCTTTCAGGATTTGAAACAGCCCCACTGGAATTCCATCACCAAGCAAAATGGCTGTCTGGGGAGGCCTTACAAATAGCTGTGAAAAGAAGAGAGGCGAAAAGCAAAGGAGAAAAGGAAAGATATAAGCATCTGAATGCAGAGTTCCAAAGAATAGCAAGAAGAGATAAGAAAGCCTTCTTCAGCGATCAATGCAAAGAAATAGAGGAAAACAACTTAATGGGAAAGACTAGAGATCTCTTCAAGAAAATTAAAGATACCAAGGGAACATTTCATGCAAACATTTCTGTCCTTGATAAAGGACAGAAATGGTATGGACCTATAAGAAGCAGAAGATATTAAGAAGAGGTGGCAAGAATATACAGAAGAACTGTACATAAAGGAAGGGAGGTAGGCAGTGAACAAATAAATACAAATGCACTTAAAAGTAATAAGGAATATTAAAAACATGGCAGCATATGAAGAAAGCGACTGACAGAGATCCTAAATATGAGGTCAAAGAAAAAGGTTTGTCATTGAAATTTGTGTAGAGATCCAAAAAAGTGAGAAGGGTGCCATATGGATATCAGTGTAAAAGATTTTCAGCTAGAGGGAAAAACAAATGAAAGGCTTGACATAGCAATATTCTTGGCATACTCATAAGAAAGCTTAGGTGTTGAGAAACAACATGGGGATGATCCAGAGAGATGATATGGGGTGAGAGGTGTGAGAGGGTTTCAGGATTGAGAGTTCGTGTACACCTGTGACTGATTCATGTCAATGTATGGCAAAACCAATACAGTATTGTAAGTAGAATAAAGTAAAAATAAAATTTTTAAAAAATGTGTATTTTTATCATGTTAAATATATATTATATGGCTAAAAACTGGTAGGAAGTGTTATATATGTGTTTAAGGGTACACATTTAAAGCATTTGAAAATAATAACATGTATTATATACAAACATATGCTTATTCCCTAGTTTAAAAGTTAACATCTAAATGACTCTATTTAGAATAGAAAATTAAGTATGGGTGGTTTAGTCACTAAGTTTTGTCCCATTCTTTAGACCCCATGGACTATAATAGCCTGCTAGGCTTCTCTATCCATAGGATTTTCCAGGCAAAAATACCTGAGTGGGTTGCCATTTCTTTCTCCAGAAAATTATGAATATATTTTAATAACAGATTCAAATGTTGAATACATAATACAGAAATAAAAATAATAGATAATTGGCTTGACATGGTATCCTTCAGGATAAATATAATTTAAAAAAAAAACCTATTTATATGCTGAGACATTTCCATAATGAATATTTGTGTAATTAGGGATAGAATCCCTTTTGAGAAACTAGAGGCATCTTGAATTGAGGTGATTATAAAGGGTTAAGTCAAAATAGTACAGCAATTATTCTATAAAATTATATTGATGTAACATTTATTAAGATGATTAAATGTAGTGAGACAGACATAGAGACCAGACTTAAGGACAAGGGGAGTGAAGGGGGATGAAAGTGAGGGTGGGATGTATGGAGAGAGAAATATGGAAACTTACATTACTGCATGTAAAATAGCCAGTAGGAGTTTGCATTATGACTCAGGGAACTCAAACATGGGCTGTGTAACAACCTAGATGTGTGGGATGGGGAAGAAAGTGGGAGGGGGATTCCGTGGGGAGGGGACATATGTAACCTATAGCTGTTTATGTTGATGTTTGGCAGAAACAACACAATTCCGTAGAGCAATTATCCTTCAATAAAGAAAAATTAATTTAAAAATTAAAAAAAAATTAAGGGTAGAGCAATTGGATGGAGGTTTGTGACATTGTATAGGAGAGAGAAATCAACCAGCCCCAAGAAAAAGAAATGCAAAACAGCAAAATGACTGAGGAAGCCTCACAAATAGCTGTGAAAAAAAAGTGAAAATCAAAATAGAAAAGGAAAGATATATCCATTTGCATGCAGAGATCCAAAGAGCAGCAAGGAGAGATAAGAAAGCCTTCCTCAATGATCAGTGCAAAGAAATAGAGGAAAACAATAGAGTGGGAAAGACTAGAGATCTCTTCAAGAAAATTAGAGACACCAAGGGAACATTTCATGCAAAGATGGGCTAGATAAAGGACAGAAATGGTCTGGACCTAACAGAAGCAGAAGATATTAAGCAGAGGTGGCAAGAATACACAGATGAACTGTATAAAGAAGATCTTCATGACCCAGATAATCACAATGGTGTGATCACTCACCTAGAGCCAGACATCCTGGAATGTGAAGTCAAGTGAGTCTTAGGAAGCATCACTATGAAAAAGCTAATGGAGGTGATGGAATTCCAGTTGAGCTGTTTCAAATCCTGAAAGATGATGCTGTGAAAGTGCTGCACTCAATGTGCCAGCAAATTTGGAAAACTCAGCAGTGGCCATGGGACTGAAAAAAATCACTTTTCATTCCAATCTCAAAGAAAGGCAATGCCAAAGAATAATCAAACTACCGCACAATTGCACTCATCTCACATGCTAGTAAAGTAATGCTCAAAATTCTCCAAGCCAGGCTTCAACAATATGTGAACCATGAACTTCCAGATGTTAAAGCTGGTTTTAAAAAACCAAAAGGAACCAGAGATCAAATTGCCAACATCCACTGGATCATCGAAAAAGCAAGAAGAGTTCCAAAAATCATCTATTTCTGCCTTATTGACTATGCCAAAGTCTTTGACTGTGTAGATCACAATAAACTGTGGGAAATTCTTCAAGAGATGGGAATACAAGACCACCTGACCTGCCTCTTGAGAAATCTGTATGCAGGTCAGGAAGCAAGTTAGAACTGGACATGAAACAACAGACTGGTTCCAAATACAAAAAGGTGTATGTCAAGACTGTATATTGTCACCCTGCTTATTTAACTTATATGCAGAATACATCATGAGAAATGCTGGGGTTGAAGATGCACAGCTGAAATCAAGATTGCCAGGAGAAATATCAAAACCCTCAGATATGCAGATGACACCACCCTTATGGCAGAAAGTGAAGAACTAAAGAGCCTCTTGATGAAAGTGAAAGAGAAGAGTGAAAAAGTTGACTTAAAGCTCAACATTCAGAAAACTAAGATCATTCCATCCAGTCCCATCACTTCATGTCAAATAGATGGAGGAACAGTAGAAACAGTAACAGACTTTATTTTCTTGGGCTCCAAAATCACTGCAGATGATGACTGCAACCATGAAATTAAAAGAGAGTTACTCCTTGGAAGAAAAGTTATGGCCAATCTAGATAGCATATTTAAAAGCAGAGACATTACTTTGCCAACAAAGGTCCGTCTAGTAAAAACTGCAGTTTTTCAAGTAGTCATGTATGGGTGTGAGAGTTGGGCTTAAAGAAAGCTGAGCACTGAAGAATTGATGCTTTGAACTGCGGTGTTGGAGAAGACTCTTGAGAGTCACTTGGACTGCAAAGTGATCCAATCAATCCATCCTAAAGGAAATCAGTACTGAATATTCATTGGAAGGACTGATGTTGATGCTGAAACTCCAATACTTTGGCCACCTCATGCGAAGAACTGACTTATTTGGAAAGACCCTGATTTTGGGAAAGGTTGAAGGCAGGAGGAGAAGAGGATAACAGAGGATGAGATGGTTGGATGGTATCACCAACTCAATGTACATGAATTTGAGTAGGCTCTGGGAGTTTTTAATATACATGGATGCCTTGCATGCTGCAGTCCATGGGGGTAAAGAGTTGGACACGACTGAGTGACTGAACTGAACTGAGAGCAATTGACAAACTGTATACCATGGTTAAAACTTATTCTGTATGACATGAAGATGTTGGAAGCTTTGAAAAGAGAAGTCATATCATCCAATAGGTTTAGAAAGAACCACTAAGGTTTTTGTGTAGAAACAGACTATAAGGGAGGATTATAGTAGGAAAAGGTGATGAGGTAGGAGGGTAGAGAAATTTTCCAGCTGAGAGATATTTGCTAAAGGAATAATGGTACAGGTGTTGAGAAGTAAATGAATTCTAGATGTACTTCAGAAGTGAAACCAATAGGATTGTTGTTCGAACTGAAGAAGGATGTGAGAAAAATAACTGAGTCAAATATAACTCCAAAATGTTGAACCTAAGCAACTGAGTGAATTGGCATATCATTTACTAGGAAGGGGAATGTGCATAAGGAGCAGGTTTGAGGTAAGATTTAGACCAGGAATTTAATTCTGAATGAGGTAAATAGGTAGCGAGGCTTATGACTTAGAAGAATGAGTGTCAGAGAAAAATCTCAGTTTGTAATTATGTTTGAGAGCCATTAGTGTATAGAGACAGAGAAGGCGATGGCACCCCACTCCAGTACTCTTGCCTGGAAAATCTCATGGATGGAGGAAGCTGGTAGACTGCAGTCCATGGGGTCGCGAAGAGTCGGACACGACTGAGTGACTTCACTTTCACTTTTCACTTCCATGCACTGGAGAAGGAAATGGAAACCCACTCCAGTGTTCTTGCCTGGAGAATCCCAGGGATGGGGGAGCCTGGTGGGCTGCCGTCTATGGGGTCACACAGATTTGGACACGACTGAAGTGATTTAGCAGGAGTAGCAGCAGCAGCAGCATGTAGAGATAGCTTTAATCTCTGGGACAGGATAAGTTCACCAAAAGCGTAGATGGGGGCTTTCCCAGGTGACGGAGTGGTAAAGAATCCACCTGCCAATGCAGGAGACATAGGAGATATGGATTTGATCATTGGGTTGGGAAGACCCCCCTGAAGAAGGTAATGGCTACACATTCTAGTATTCTTGCCTAGAGAATCCCAAGAACAGAGGCACATGGTGGGCTACAGTCCATGGGGTTGCAGAGTCAGACACGATTGAGCAACTGAATGTGCACAGGCACACAATTGTAGACAGAATTGATTAAAGTTTCCTAGGACATCTAAGACTTGGAAATTACAAAGACGGAGGATTCAGGTAAGGAGATCCAAAAGGATCAACCAAGAAAAATATCCTAAAGGGTAGGAGGGCATGATACCCAGAAAGTGAAGTTTAAAAAGTCAAATTTAAAAAAATATGTAAAATAAGATGGGATTCTAAAAACTGGTGTTGTGGGCTGAATTGTGAGGCTACAGTTTGTATGTCAAAGTCTTAATCCTCAGTACCTCAGAGGATAGGAGATAGGGTGTTTAAGAGGTAATTAAATTAAAATGAGTTCATTAGATAAATACTTAACTGACTAGAACTGGTGTCTTTAGTAGAAGGGGAAATTAGGACACAGACATTTGCCAAGGGGAAAACCACCTGAAGACACAGGAAAAATATGACCATCTACAAGCCAAGGAGAGAAGCCTCAGGAGAAATCAGCCTGACAATTACTCTAACCTCAAGCTTCTAGCTTTCAGAACTATGAGAAAATAATTTATGTTATTTAAGCCTCTAGTGTGTGGAACTTTGTTGTGACGGCCCAAGCCAACTAACAATTGGCCACTGTATTTGGGATATGGAGGTCATTGGTGATGTTGAAAGAAGCAGTGTCAATAGATAACTGAGCACCAAAGACTATCTATCCATTAGGTGGACTAGAAAGAAGTTTTTAAGGAGACTGAATTGTAGCATTTGATGCTACTTCCAACAGCCCAATTGTTGAATAAGCTATTTAGAGAGGAGGTAAATTTCTGATTAAGGAAAGAGTTTGCACAATTAATTGTATCTTTAGTTCATTATTTTATTTTAAAATTCTTATTTCATTGTTAGCACAGTTATGGAAAAAAGCTTTAAAATATCCAGGAGACATTCTTATTATATTTGTCTTTTTTTTCCGTAGAAAATGAAAACTGTGAGGAAGTATATAAGATATTCTATTTACTCAAATGTTCTGGTTGGTTGGTTTCTCATTAATTCATTAGCTTTATTGAGGTATAACTGGCAAATAAAAGTATAAAAGATTTAAGCATGGAATGTGATGATTTGATATAGGTATACAATCTGAAAAGATTCCCCTCACCAAGTTAATGAACACATTCATCATCTCACATATTTACCCTACCTTCCTTCTCTTTTTGTAAGAATATTTGTTTTACTTTCTTAATAAATTTAAGTATACAATACAGTGCTATCAACTATAGTCACCATGTTATACATTAGATACTCAGAATATATTTATGTTGCAACTGAAAAATTTTACCCTTTTAATCCTATTTAACCAGCCCTCAGGCCCTGGCAACCAGAGAAAGACAAATATTGCATGGTATCACATGTGAAAATCTTAAAAAACAAGTCAGACTCACTGATTAATTATTTTATCTTACATGGAAAACAGGAGAAATTACAAAATCATCTTATGAACCAGTGGTGTAACTTCATGCTGGCTTTTTTCAGGTTTGATAAGGCTGGTTGGTTCCTGATTCACCTTATGCTCTCCAGAATTCAAGGGTTCAAAAGAGAATCTCACTGATGTAACTATTTTTTAAAACATGAGCTCAAACACAGCCTATCTTGATGTGTCGAGTAACAGAATGAGAACAACTTTCAGTTGATTTGTTCATTCTAATAAGCCACATTTATTGATGCCAAATTCTTTAGTAACAGGAGAGGAGATCTGAGTTCCCCTTTTGGTTTGGTTTCCTGGTGTTCATCTTTGTGAAATGCAGGGAAGGTCTCTGGAGGTGTAGAATAATGACACTGTTCACTACCATGATTAATCCTTTTCAGAGGACTTCTGGAATCAATCTCTTTCTCAATGTTGTCCAACTCTATTACCATATCCCTCTACTCCAAGCCAAAGTTATGATTATAACAATAACTCCAAAATTTTAAACATTACTTTACAGTTTAAATAGTACTTTACACATTCATAAATATTATATAGAGAACATTTTAAAAAGATAGAATAAGTATGGACTCTACTGGGTATTTGGAATAAGGAACTGAAGTCTGAAATCAGGAGGTATTTCAAATGTGCTTACCCCTGAATTTTATTCCTTTGAAACCTGTGAGAGTGCTTTTCTAGCTCTCTAGTATGCTGTGTTTCTATACTTAGAAATAGTGCACTTTGGTGTCATCTCAAATTCGCTTTTATGTTAGGACATTTTATACTCCTTTCAGGATTGGAATATTATTATAGTCTTATTGGTTGTGTTCCACCTGCTAATTCACATGTTGAGACTATCCTCTAAGGTGAAAGGTATTTGGAGATGAGGTAACTGGGAGGTAATTAGTTCTTGAGGGTGGAGCCCTCATGAATCAAATTAGTGTCCCTATAAAAGTGCCCCTAGGAAGCTCCCTTCCCTTTTACCATATGCAGTTATAATGAAAAGACAGTCATCTAGAAATGGGGTCTCACCAGACACAGAATCTTCCAGACCTATGATCTTGGACTTCCCAGGAACAAGAACTGCAAGAAATAAATTTCTGTTGTTTATAAGCCTCCTATTTTATTATATTTTTGAACAGCAGCCCCAAACAGGTATAAAATGAGTATAGTTAGAAAATTTGAGCTGGCACTCACAGGATTGTTATACGTTTGACAGTGGCAGTTTGTTGGGGAGGGTATCTATAGATATAAGCAATATCTCAGTAGGTGGGTGCTATGAGTTGAATGTTTATGACTCCCAAATTCATAAGTTGAAGCCTAGATTCCTAATGTATTGATATTTGGAAATGGAGATTTGGAGAGGTCATTAAGTAATAAAAGTAGAACTCTAATGAGTAGGATTAGTGACCTTATAAGAAGACACAGGAGAGATGGTCTCTCTGTCATGTGAGGACACAGCATGTAAAAAGCCATTTACAAATGTACAAACCACAAAGAGGGTCTTTACCAGAATCCTACCATAGTGACACCCAGATCTCAGACTTTCAAGTTTACACAAACTGTGAGAAGTAAATGTTTGTTGTTTATATCACCCAGGCTATGACATAGTTTTATAGCAGCTGGGACTGACTGAGAAAGTAGATGTCTATGGTACCCAGTACCATTTGAGGATGTCTGACTTGCTGACTGGCCCATGATTTAAAGACCTATTATGTCACCCAAAAAGACTTTGGCCCTCTGAACTAGGAATGCAAGTTGAACACATGGGCAAGTCAAGTTTTTCTATTTTTGCTACTAAATCTAGCCTGCAATATTTTGTCCTAGAATATGAGTTATTATGGTATAGATAAAGGTTGAACCAACAGGGTTCAACCACAAACACTGTTGCAACTCAGAGGGTCCAAGAGGACCCATAGCTGATGTCAATGTTATCATATTTGACTCCTTGGAGTTGGACTTGAGATATTATACCACCTATTTGAATGATTCATGGCCTCCATAAAATAGTCTTTAAAATGTCTAAACCTGACTCACCTCTGGAATCCCATGGAGATCACAGCTATAAGATGTATGGGAGTAGGAATGTTCACATGTCATTAAAATCTTTCATTTTTAGAAGAGGTTATGGCTCAAAACAAGAACCATTATCCTTACCTTTGGCAATCCTTCTGTGAGTAATTATATGCTATCCCTTCTTTCCCAGACAGAGGGGACATTAACACTGAGGGTAATAAATTAAAAACATACATTTTGTTCAGTGTAGTCTTTATGGTAGAAACAGAAGGACTTACAAACACATAGTTTTGGCATCAAAATTTTAAAATTCAACTCGGTTAATTAGCAATTGAATATCTATTTATAAATTATGCATTTAAACTAAGCCTTAGTTTTCTCAGCTACAAAGTGAGGACAATATTGAGTCCACAGACTTTCTGAGTATGAAATTTTGTTATAACAGTTTGTGTTTTTTGCTCCCTCACTCCTCTTGTAGTCTATAGCTATTCTTCCTCTTATTAGATTTCCTCAAAAAGTTATCTCAGTCTAACCACAAGCATTACAAGGATGCCAATTTGAATTTATGCTTGCAACCAGAGCCAGTCTCAAAATCAGTCACAGAGGGAGGATACTGAAAAATATTACCCAGTGAAAATTAGGTTTATTCTAGAACCACCCTGCTCTAAGCTCACTCTTCACATTATCTATCTACTATGTGCTTGACATGAGATGATGAAATTGGCCTCTGATTCTACATAATAGTTTACAAAGTTTTTTTTTTTTTTAACTTGTGTTTCTCAGATTTACAAAATATGCTTGAGAAATCTGAATTAAGGCAAATATTATTACTCTCTCCACTTTACATAACTAAACTCTCAGGCTCAGAGGGTCAAAGTACCTGGCCAAGTGCTGGAAACAAACTCCAAATTCAGGTCTAGCTGATAGTCAGGCTTAATTTTCTTCCTTTTTGCTGAGTTGCCTTCACTTCACTTTACTTCAGTCACTCAGCCGTGTCTGACTCTTTGCAACCCCATGAATAGTAGCATGCCAGGCCTCCCTGTCCATCACCAACTCCCGGAGTTCACTCAGACTCACGTCCATCAAGTCAGTGATTCCATCCAGCCATCTCATCCTCTGTCATCCCCTTCTTCTCCTTCCCCCAATCCCTCTCAGCATCAGAGTATTTTCCAATGAGTCAACTCTTCCCATGAGGTAGCCAAAGTACTGGAGCTTCAGCTTTAGCATCATTCCTTCCAAAGAAACCCCAGGGTGGATCTCCTTCAGAATGGACTGGTTGGATCTCCTTGCAGTCCAAAGGACTCTCAAGAGTCTTCTCCAACACCACAGTTCAAAAGCATCAATTCTTTGGCACTCAGCTTTCTTCACAGTCCAACTCTCACATCTATACATGACCACAGGAAAAACCATAGCCTTGACTAGACAGACCTTAGTCGGCAAAGTAATGTCTCTGCTTTTGAATACGCTGTCTAGGTTGGTCATAACTTTTCTTCCAAGGAGTAAGCGTCTTTTAATTTCATAGCTGCAGTCACCATCTGCAGTGATTAAGTTAAATCCCCTAGTTCAGTTCAGTTCAGTAACTCAGTTGTGTCCGACTCTTTGCTACCCCATGAATCGCAGCATGCCAGGCTTCCCTGTTCATCACCATCTCTCGGAGTTCACTCAGACTCACGTCCATCGAGTCCATGATGCCATCTGGCCATCTCGTCCTCGATCATCCCCTTCTCCTCCTGACCCCAATCCCTCCCAGCATCAGAGTCTTTTCCAATGAGTCAGCTCTTCGCATGAGGTGGCCAAAGTACTGGAGCTTCAGCTTTAGCATTATTCCTTCCAAAGAAATCCCAGGGTTGATCTCCTTCAGAATGGACTGGTTGGGTCTCCTTGCAGTCCAAGGGACTCTCAAGAGTCTTCTCCAACATCACAGTTCAAAAGCATCAATTCTTCAGTGCTCAGCCTTCTTCACAGTCCAACTCTCACATCTATTCATGACCACAGGAAAAACCATAGCCTTGACTAGACAGACCTTTTTTCAACATAAATTGCCCTTTCTCTCATGCAGATTTTGTGCAGGAAAATTTTGAGCCTAAATAGAAAATTTCATGTGTATCCTTCCTTTCACTGACTCATGGACATGAGTTTGGGTAAACTCCAGGAGTTGGTGATGGACAGGAAGTTCTCATGTGCTGTGGTTCATGGGGTTGCAAAGAATCAGACACCACTGAGCGACTAAACTGAACTGAACTGATCCTTCCTAAATTTTATCTTGATTATTTTGAAAACCATTGTAGTCTTGGAGGCCTTTGATTATTGTGTCCAACACATTTTCTATCCATCCCAGCATTTTGTCATCTACAGATTTGACAAGCTTGTCCATCATGTCTTCAACCAGTCACAGAAAGTGTTATCCAAAAGTACTAATACATGAGCAAGATCCTGTAACATGTCATTTCACCATGCTATCTTACAAAATATATTTCATTTCCAGCTCTACCAAACCTGTGCTATGGGGTGAATGAACTTAGAAGTGGACTGTCCCTGGGTCAAGCCTTGAGATGACTGCAACTAGGGCCAACAACTTGATTGCAGACTCATTAGATACCTTGACCTAAAGGTACCCAGGGAAGCCATCCTGGGATTCCTGATCCATAGAAACTTTGAGATAATATATGTTTAGTGCTTTTAATCATAAGGTAGGGATAATATGCTGTACTGCAATAAATAACTAATGGATTACTCTCTTCTCTTACCCTTGCTACTGTAATCACTTCCTAACAAGTCTACCCATGCACAGGCTCCCCCTATACACCCTTCATACATTGTAAGAATTATTTTTGGTGTAGGTTAAATTATATTATTTTTTAACTTAAAAAAATTTCAATAATTCCCAATTGTATCTTGGTTAAAGTCCAGATTTTTATTAATAAATGGTATGCAGGTCAGGAAGCAACAGTTAGAACTGGACATGGAACAACAGACTGGTTTCAAATAGAAAAAGGAGTACGTCAAGGCTGTATATTGTCACCTTGCTTATTTAATTTATATGCAGAGTATATGATGAGAAACACTGGACTTGAAGAAACACAAGCTGGAATCAAGATTGCCGGGAGAAATATCAATCATCTCAGATATGCAGATGACACCACCGTTATGGCAGAAAGTGAAGAGGAGCTAAAAAGACTCTTGATGAAAGTGGAGAGTGAAAAAGTTGGCCTAATGCTCAACATTCAGAAAATGAAGATCATGGCATCCGGTCCCATCACTTCATGGGAAATAGATGGGGAAACAGTGGAAACAGTGTCAGACTTTATTTTGGGGGCTCCTAAATCACTTCAGATGGTCACTGCAGCCATGAAATTAAAAGACGCTTACTCCTTGGAAGAAAAGTTATGACCAACCTTGATAGCATATTCAAAAGCAGAGACATTACTTTGCCAATTAAGGTCCATCTAGTCAATGCTATGGTTTTTCCAGTGGTCATGTATGGATGTGAGAGTTGGACTGTGAAGAAGGCTGAGCGCCGAAGAATTGATGCTTTTGAACTGTGGTGTTGGAGAAGACTCTTAAAAGTCCCATAGACTGAAAGGAGATCCAACCAGTCCATTCTGAAGGAGATCCACCCTGGGGTTTCTTTGGAAGGAATGATGCTAAAGCTGAAGCTCCAGTACTTTGGCTACCTCATGTGAAGAGCTGAGTCATTGGAAAAGACTCTGATGCTGGGAGGGATTGGAGGAAGGAGGAGAAGAGGACGACAGACGATGAGATGGCTGGATGGCATCACTGACTCGATGGACATGAGTCTGAGTGAACTCTGGGAGTTGATGATGGGCAGGGAGGCCTGGCGTGCTGCGATCATGGGATCACAAAGAGTAGGACACGACTGAGTGACTGAACTGAACTTCAGAACCCACTATCCATTCACTTTTCTTGTATTATCTTCCTTTATGCCACTCTACTGTGATCCAGCCAAACCAAAACAGCTTCTCATATTTTCTACTACATAGTATATTCTCAGTTGGAGATGTTAATATCCATCTTTACCTCCTATCAAATTCTTGATCTTTCAAGGAAAATTTTAAAGGCTAGCTTTTTTTGACAAATGGGCCACAATTAACTCTGATGAAAATGACTTTTCTTTTTCCTCTATAATTCTTTACCCATTAATCACATCTCAACTACAGATCCATTTTAGTTCATTTTTATTCCAGACTAGGATATCCATATGTGTTTGCCTATTTGAATAAACTTCCTGAAGAGACAAACTCTGTATTACTCATCTTTTAGCTCTGTATACTCAATAGGGTATTTTGCTCATGGTAGGTGCTCACCAGTAGGTTGACTTAATTAATTCAAAACTTATCTGGGGAATAGATTTTTCTACCCATGGTCTATTCTTTGCTCTCAGAAATAAAATGACACTCCATTGCTCATTCACTTTATACCTAAATTTGCGCTCCTTAACATACTACTAATCATAAGGTTTACATTTCCATGCCACTCAGCCTAGACATTAAGAAAGGTCAAATGAAAAGAAGAGAGGAATGTAGATCAAAAAAGTGGAAGAAAAATCACAAGAAAGAATGAATTTTTTTTTTCATTCAGTTCCTTCTCAACATGTGGTATGGGAAGTCAAAGGGAAAGACTTAATGTAAAATAGACCTGGATACAAATATTAGGCTCAAGCCTTTTAACCTAAAGTCCCTTGGCCTCAATTTCTTTTAATGGTAAAAGGAAAGCAATAAGAATACCTGGCATGTAAGTTTGTAAAGGGAGATGAGATAACCTGGTTCAGACATTCCACAATCATGGGTATTCTTTCACTTTACTTCACCTGCATGGTCCTAGAACTTCATTTCTGATTGCTTCAGATTTTGTTCAACAAAAACCAGGAGAGTTTAAGAAATAGGCAAAAGGTAAATGAGGGAGAAAGACAATCTGTCAGGGAAAATGAGGAAGGGAAGAGGCAAGGGCCAGAGAAAAAGAAAGAAAGAAAGACAATGTATTCACAAATTTGTAGGGTTATTTATGTATCTTAGGTTCCCCAGCTGAGACAGAGAGTCTCATAATATGGAGAGTCATTCCAGATACAATTACATGCAGAGAAGTTGTGCTGGTAGAGAACATAAACCATCAGGAAACCTTTGCATTACCTGTTTTAGTTTCACAAAACCCACTACTGCTATTTTTTAGAAACCTGGAGTAGTGGGTTTAATATGCCAGGTAATTTCCTTGATCTCATGGAGACTTTAAATCAATACAGGCCATATCATACAGCTGCTTTACTGTAATTTTCAAGAAAATATCCCAAACTTTATATTTGTAGGGAGTCCCAGAGGAATATCACAAATTACTTTCCTCTTACAAAGACTGAGCTCAGTGCCCTGAGGCTGCACAGTTCTAAAGTGAACTGGCAGTGTTTGGTGCCAAGTTTGAGGCATATAAAGTAAGAACTGACATAGCTATTGCTGGAGGTTCTCCAAAATGTCCTGTTCCATCCTCTACGGTGCACATCACGGTGTGGTACTGAATTATTTCTCTTTTTACTATAACATCAGATCTTTTTTCACATTAAAATGAACTATTCTGTCTAAATGACACACTATCTAAAAATGGAAACTCAGAGAAATATGTTATTTGAAGAATCATAAAATTGACATTTTTAAAAACTCATTTCTCCTGCTATAAGCACAAAATCTTAAAAATGATCATGGGAAAAAATATTATATCCCATAAATGAAATAGCATGCTTACCTCTTTTGGGGATGACAAGATTAAACAACTTATAAACCAGAAGTAGATATTTCACAGAGACTTTCATAAAGGAGCTATAACTTTCAATGAAAAACCCATTATATTTCATTAAGAGACACTATAAAAATCAGTGCTATCTTCTTTCTAAAAACTCAAGAGCAGTCCAGAAGTTTCCCAAGCATCTGTGTCTCACTGACACCTCCCAGACTCTTACTAGCAAGAGGAGATAGTCTGAGATGAACCAGTCAGAGGAAAAACAAGGAGTTCTCAGATCCAAAGAGAAGCTCATTTAATGAATGACTGAAGGACTATTCTAAGACAGACAGCAGAAGAACACTGGCGTAACAGGAGAAGCAAATAGCTTTTTCAGAATAAGCAACTATTCCTTTTAATTTTCTATATACTAGCCTTACTCACAAGGAAACTAGTCAAGTTTCCTGAACTTAGGTTCTCAATAATTCCTATTTATAATTCATATCCTTTCCTTCTAGGATTGAAATGAAGATCTTATAATAGGACTGATACTCAGAGTTACATTTATATACCAGAGGCATGAGTGTCATTAAAATGTTAAGATGCTTTTAGTGTTTGATAAACACTCCTACACTGAGCCCCTAGACGTCTCTCATCACCATAGCCACTGCAGCCCCATGCCCAAGAACCCTTGAATCTTCCCACATAACAACCTAAAGGTTACTATCTGGCATCACAATGATATGTGCCCCAGAAAACTGCTTCTGCACCCAATAACTAGCATTCTTTCTGATTGACTGGCGCTAGTAGCTAAACATATTCAACATTTGTTGCTGTTCTTGTTTAGTCATCAAGTCGTGTCTGACTCTTTTGCAACCCTATGGACTGTAGCCCTTCAGGCTCCTCTGTCCATGGGATTTCCCGGGCAAGAACACTAGCATGTGATGTCATTTCCAACTCCAAAAGATCTTTCCAACAGGGATCAAACTTGCATCTCCTGCATTGGCAGGCAGATTCTTTACCACTGAGCCACCAGGGAAGTCCAAGTTCAATATTAGCCTTGTTTAAAAAACCAAAAGACAATGGAGATAAGTTAAGTGAGTGGGTATGATACAATAGGAGGTGATAGGAATGTGGAAAACTGGAAAGTATATACCCATTTAAAAAAAAAAAAAGTAGCTGCTCTGTCATGTCAGGAAGTAGGCTAAGAAAGCTTAATATTCTGAAATTTCAAAAGAAGCCAGAAATCTTGATTCTAATGAGGAACCTCATGACTTCTTAATGCTTGCAATGAAAGTGCTGTTTGCAAAATAATGTGTGTGTCAAATCAGATCCATGGACCACAAGTTTGTGACTTCTGCTTTAGGGATCATGGAGTTTTTGTGACCTTGTCAGAGCTCCTTCATCTGTCATACTTGAAGCAAGTCTGGGGGGAAATCTGGCACTCTCAATTATACAACTAAAACTAATTTCAAATTGGAACTCTGAAATAACTAAGTAAAACTGATAATTATGTCAAAACTTCTCTTTTCTTATTGTATTTTAAGTCTTGCCAAATGCATTCAAGTACATTGTCTTAGATTTTCCTCATAAGTCAGATAACTATTATTACGTACTTTTTACAGCTGAGGAAAATGGATCCAGAAAGACTAAGGAAACTGCTTTAACATCACCAAAATGTACGGTAGCACTGGGTTTTGAGCACCAGTGGATCTGTGTCTCCAATACCTTCTTTAAATAGTCTACGCTGCTCTCAACTTCACTGATATCCCAGGCATGATCTCAGGCCATCACCCCAGAATAATCACTTTTTGGTTTGTATGTTTCACATTTATTTAAAATTATCTTTGATACATTTAAATAACTTCTTAAAGGCAAACCATGTTTTGGGGATGGACTAAATTACTGTTCCCAATTCTTTAATAAAATTATACATCAAACTCTTGATCATGTGACTTTGCAAGGCCTCTTTGTCGTCTTTCCCTAACAGACTGATATCAAACTTAGTCAAGAGAATTTCTTTGGCAAATGGATGAGGGCAGAAGGCACACTGTACCAACTGAGGGCTTAAGAGGCATCATGTGTTTCTACTTTTTCTCCTGACCCCCGTAATCAGCTTATTTCCCAGTTCTCTTCTGCTTCTGATTTAGCCACAGAAGGAAATATGTGACACAAACCCAGATTTGACCTGCCGCCTAGAGCTGCTGCTGCTGCTGCTAAGTCACTTCAGTCGTGTCTGACCCTGTGCAACCCCATAGACATCAGCCCACCAGGCTCCCCCCGTTCCTGGGATTCTCAAGGCAAGAACACTGGAGTGGGTTGCCATTTCCTTCTCCAATGCATGAAAGTGAAAAGTGAAAGTGAAGTTACTCAGTCGTGTCCGACTCTTAGCGACCTCATGGGCTGGGAGCCAGCGTGAGGATCTCCGCCCTTGGCAAAGGTCATGAGGAAGGAGGTTTCGGCATATGCAAAGGTGTGATGGAGCCTCAGGAAACCCCCTGTTCCCGAACATCTACCCCCAAATCCAGAGTCTACCTAGAAATTATTAGTATAGTGGGTTGATTAGGAATTATATTGGTGAAGGTTTTTTTCATTTGTTGTGCCAATAATTGCTAATTCCCTGTAATGGGTGTGACAAGGGTGTCTCAGGTCAAACCTCTCTGCTGACAGAGTAGCTTGTGTGACAGGATTATCCATACTCCTGCCACTACCACGTGATTGTTTACTACCTCTCAACCATAAATAGCACAGAGAGTTTTAGAGTATTTTGAGTCTTAATTAGCATAGGGCTTTTTCATTATTGAGTCAATGATTGCCTCCAGGCCTCCATATCCTTAGGCATACGGGAATATATTAATCAATGTATTTGGGATATAGAAAAGGAAATATAGTAGTTTTTAAGGTTAGCAATGCTAGACTTTTTGAGTTAATGAATTTTCTCTTTTGTACTAGATCACTGTACTTTGTTATAAATCACTGTGTCCTTGCTATGTAAAAATGTAACTTTATCACTATCTTAAGACTAAATAGATCTTAAGGGGAACATTGGTGAAGGGTTTTCATTTGTTGGGCTGATGTTTGCTGCTAGATCTCCATATTCCCTGCCTTTATAATAAGTATATAACTAGCATATAGGAGAAATAAATATTAATCTTGAAGATTGATCATGTTAACCTTGGGTTAAATAAATTCCTTTCTTGATTGTAACTCACTATACCCTCACCCTATAGGAATGCAACTTTATTTGGAGGGTGGTGCCTGGTTTAAGAAAACACACTCTTGGAAAAAATAAGTTTTTGGTTATCAGAAAGAAAGGGTTGTAAATGTCAGCAGGCCTCATGGCCAGAAGATGATGTAAAACCCCTAAGACCTTTTTTTATGTGAAGCACCTGATTTTGATAAAGGTCAGGACTGCTGATCCCCGAGTGACTCTGTATTCATCCCTAGGTGTAACAAAAGGTATATAAGCAAACCTAAAAAATAAAGAAATGGGATCAGTTTCTGGAAAGACTGATTCCCCATGTCGTTCCTTCTTGCTCCTCGTTTTTCTGGCTGAATTAATGTGGGTACTCACCAAGCCTGCTAATTATGCTTGGGCTTCTAAGATCAGACAGGGGAGGCCTCAGTGCCTCCTCTCCTTTGGGAGAATGGAAAGATGCCTGCGGCCTGCGTAGGCGGTGATTGGTATTCCACGTAAACCAAGTTATTCAGCCTCTTTTTCTCCACTAATATTTCCTACTACACTATCCATTTCTAATCTCTCTCTATATCTGTAATTAATTAAGTTTTATCCAAGGTGGCTAACTCCATCCCCACCTTCCAATCACCCTGGAACCACCGGGGCTGGACCCCGGCACCCATGGACTGCAGCCTACCAGGCTCCTCTGTCCATGGGATTTTCTAGGCAAAAGTACTGGAGTGGGATGCCATTGCCTTCTCCACTGCCTAGGGCTAAGCCCAGCCTAACTCAGCCAAGATCAGCAGAACTGTACATGACTCATAGGTCCATGAGTGAGAAAAATACAAATTTGTTGATATAAGCTACTGAGATTTTGAGAGCAGCAATATCTGACTGCTTTACCGCTGTAACCATCCTTAGGAAAATAATCATTTTCATGCTTATGCCTTTTAAAATCTATCTGAACAATAAAGAGAACTCTATAAATAGCTCAATAATAATAAAAGGAGAATATAAGCTTTTGTAGAATGGTGTTCTTATATCTTCTAAACTAGTATTCCTACAGAAAATCAAGAAAGGTTCTAAGCAAAGAAAATAGAAAAGAAAACTCCATGTATTAATAGGGATATAATAAATTTGAGATATCAGGTGATTAATGCCTTATAAGACATTGTTATTGATACTTGTTCAGATGAACCGTTATTAAAGAAACACTTTTGTTAACTGTTCTATTTGGAAAAAGCAAACAGAAAAACAAAAGAAGGAAATAAAAACAATAACAACAAAATCCTTTGTTTTCTTTATTGGTTGAATTATTTCCACCTGCAATTGACTGAAACAATTTTTTTCCCCTCTTTTACTTCTTTCAGATTCTTTGAACTGAGATGAAAATCATGACTCTGAAGATCTGGAAAGAAAAATCATCATAGTTGTTTTTAACCCAGGTTATGCTTTTGAATCACCTGGGAAGCTTTTTATAAAACACAAATACCTAGAACTTTCTCCTAGAAATTCTGATTTAGTTGGCCTAAGTAGAGCTGGGACAAAGGTACATTGTGACACCTCTCCCCAGGTGATTCTAATAGGAAACCAGGGTTGAAAACTATTGTCTTTACAGGAGATAGATTGCCAAATTTTTAAAAAGTTAATAAAAATATCTTTACAATAAGAGACAACATATTAAAGAATGCTTTGAACTAAAAAAAAAAAAAAAAAAAGTCCCAGGAAAGCATCTTGGCTAATAAAATGAAAAGTTGAGTATGTCACTTTTTTCAATTAACACCTTCTTTGAAGTAAAATACCAACTGAGTAATGAACACATCTCACCCATTCCAGCTAGGAGAGAGGTGATCCTAGCAGCTGGAAGGGCAACATCACTCATATTTCTCATTCTTAATCATTGACTCAAGATAGGAGATGGATTTTAATTGAAATGTCTTGATAATAATTGAGTCCCTAATTATCAGTAAACTACAGAAAACAATGGGACTTTAAGTCTTGCTTTGCATACATAGTATATTTTCTGGCTTTTGGAATATGGCCACGTCATTACTCTTTGTGTTCAAAATATATCTTCTATCTATTAAAAGCTCAGAGTCACAACAGCATTCTTGATCCACCCATTTTAAAACATTCCACTGAGCTCAGTTAAAACATATGAGTAGAGGATAGGGGGTTGTCAATAAATGAGATCTGCTATAAAATCTAAGCACTTGTCACCAATTTTTGCAGATTTTCAAAGGAGAGAAATACATATCATGCTGCACATTTACTGATTATAGTTTAGAAGAGTTGGAGCTAAAAGATGTGATTTGCAGGCTGAAAGTTAAGAGCTAAGCTTACTCCAGAAATCAGTTTTGTTCACATACTTCTCCCCCTTTCTTATTTCCTAAATTCAGTAACTAAATTTTAAGGATTCTCTCTCTCTCTCTCAGAACTGTTATTCATGTCCTTCATTTCACAGTCTTCCTACAACTGGCAGTATTAAACCCCCAACATCTCTGCCACCATCCCAGTCCATTTTGTACACTGCCTCTAGGGTTAGCTTTGTAAACACAAATCTGACATAGTACTGCTATCATACAAATGTGTTGGTTCCTTATATCAAAAAATATCAATTCTAAAATCACAGCTTTTGCATATACGCTAATATACCATATAATCTGGGCCCAAATGAATTTCCAATATAACTCTTTCTATTCCATGCAACCTACAGTTATCATATCATAGCCAGCTTTATGATTGTTCAACCTCAGTATTCACACAGGGTCCTACCCTCAGAAAGACTTCTTTGGTTAATGCTTTGTTGTTGCTTTCTTGAAATTCCTAATAATCCTCCTTTTGAACATCTGTTTTATAAGTGAAGTCTAATGGAACAATGGAACATGTGCATGAGCAGAGGAGGTTATACACACATCATATCTGCAGTTCTTTAATGCTGTCTCCACAAATAGCATCTGTGATGCCCCAATGACCACAGAATTCCAGAGAACCCACAATGTGTGGCATTTCTGCAGGATTAAAGCAAACACGAAGTATGTGAGTTACAACTTAAACTAAGTAAGTAGGTTTATGATAGCCTTGAGAGTCCACACTTTGCTTGAATAAGAACTCACTTTATTTTTTTTTCTTATAATTAAATTTATTTATTTTTAAAATTACAATACTGTATTTGTTTTGCCATACATTGACACGAATCAGCCATAGGTGAACACAATCGCCCAATGCCGAAGCCCCCCTCCCACCTCCCACCCCACATCCTCTACCTGAATCATCCTGTGCATCAGCCCCATGCATCCTGCATCCTACACCAAACATAGATTAGCGCTTCGTTTCTTACAGGAAAATACACATGCTTCACTGCCATTCTCCCAAACCATCCCACCCTTTCCCTCTCCCTCAGAGTCCAAAAGTCCACTCTATACCTCTGTGTCTCTTGTTGTCTCACATATAGGGTCATCATTACTGTCTTCTAAATTCCATATATATGTGTCAGTATACTGTATTGGTGTTTTTCTTTCTGGCTTACTTCACTCTGTATAATTGGTTCCAATTTCATCCATCTCATTAGAACTGAGTCAAATTTATTCTTTTTAAGGGCTGAGTAGTATTCCATAGTGTATATGAACCACAGCTTTCTTATCCATTCATCTGCTGATGGACATCTAGGTTGTTTCCATGTCCTGGCTATTATAAACAGCGCTGCAATGAACATTGGGGTACATGTGTCTCTTTCACTTCTGGTTTCCTCAGTGTGTATGCCCAGCAGTGGGATTGCTGGGTCATAAGGCAGTTCTATTTGCAATTTTTAAGGAATCTCCACACTGTTTTCCATAATGGCTGTACTAGTTTGCATTCCCACCAGCAGTGTAAGAGGGTTCCCTTTACCCTCTTTAAATGCCAAAAATAAGGCAATGGCATTTTTAAAAGCACAAAGAACGAAGAAATCCTATCATATCCTTTCTTATTCTTGTTACTTCCCTATACTAACCAGCTAACTACTAAATATAAACATGTAGAAAGAACATAGTAAAACCTATAGTTTTTAGTCTTTTTAACTGCTCAGTATGTAGAAGGTTGAGAGTAGTGATAAAATGATAGATCAAGATGTAAAATAGCTGATTTAGTTTTCTGTGGCATTTCCATCATCGTGATAAGAACAAAATATAATGCATGTATTTTCTTTAAAAGAACTGTGTCATTTTGGTGATTCCACATATGAGTTAAATATTTGCATTTAAAACTGATATAAAACTATTATTGTGCAATAAGGGCATCCCGGGTGGCTCAATGGTAAGAAATCTGCCTTCCAATACAGGAAATGAGGGTTCGATTCCTGGGTTGAAAAGATCTCCTGGAGAAGGAAATGGTAACCCACTCCAGTATTCTTGCCTGGGAAATTCCATGGACAGAGAAGCCTGGCAGGCTACAGTCTGCGAGGTCACAAAAAAGTCAGACACAACTTACCAACTAAATAACAGCAACAATTGTGCAATATAAAGGTGAATGGAAAAACTCATGATAATAATTAAAATTTAATTTTTTGTGTGTGCTTAGGAAAACTAAAAAAAAAAAAAACAACACCATAACAAGTCAAGAGAAAGACTGGAAGAAACCTTTAATAGCATTTTTTACTGCTTTTCTTTAAATCAAACAATCCCACATTTTTCATTTTGCAACTGAGCTTTGAAAAGTACATAGCCAGCTTTGCATCACTTAACTTCTGCTCTGTCTTCAAATACTTTCATAGCACATGTATTCTTTTGCCTACAGTGTTCTTCTCCTTCTACACCTGAGAATTCCTACTCATCCTTCATAGCCCAACATGAATGTCACCTTCTCTGTGACAATTTTCCTAAAGTCTCTAGGACAAAGTCGGGTACTGCTTTCATACTATTAACTGTGATGCCTTCAAGGCAGGGCCTGGGCACTCTTGCAATAACTAGCACATATGCAGGCATTCAGTAAAAAATTCACTGAACGAAATGACAGTCAAGGAATTAAGTAGTAGAGGGCTTTCTATTCTGTGATTTGTCCTAGATTCACACACTCTTCTAGAGATGACACGGCTGTTGTCACAGGCTCACACTGGTTGTCTAATGAAAGTACTCGTAATTTAAAGCAGTCTTCTGCTTACTGAGTCAAGACCCCTTTATCTTTTCCTTTCAAGATGAGAGCATAATTGGTACAGCCAAAGGTGATCTTATTTCCAGCCATTAAACAATGTTAATTTCATGGGCTAAAGAGAGAAAGAAGCTTATGCAAATGAAAATGATTTTTGCCGGCACACGGTTTATTAATACGAATAGGTTAGCAATTCATGATCCATAGCCTTCCCCAATAGGTATGATTCAGAAGGTCAAGGTTATTTTTTTTTTTCTGAAAAGAGACTCATACTTAATATGCAGATGACTTCTCAGAGGTAGGCTCAGAACCACTCACATTCCAAATAGCTTCTTCTACTGTACAAAAATCAATGAACTGCAGAGCAAATGTGAAAAGGAAAACTGAATTTCTCTGTGAAATCCCATAGAATTCAGAACAGGCACAAAGATATAACTTACTAAACTTGATCCAACACTTTAACCCATTCAAGTACATGTCAAATATATCTATTATAAAGTAGAACACTTCTGGAATGGAAATGTAATTTTTCATGGTGAAGGGTGCTGATAGTATTTCTTGTGCTCATGAAAAACTTTAATAGTTTCTAAGCATCATTAGTACACATGGATTATGGATCTTTCATGTTAATATCTGGGCAGAATATAATATGAAATATATTCATGAAGAACAAAATGAAAGATCACTTAGCTAAAGTAGGTATTTATCATGCCTAGATATACTCATCCTTCTTTGTTTTAAAGCCATCTTTCTTAGAGAGAATACTCTTAATCAAGTGCCCCTGAAATGCCAGTTTTGTATTGTTTCTGTTAACAGCTGGGTGGAGCAGACTGTCTTTGTTCTAATCTGATGCTCCTTGAAATTAAACCGTAAGTGTATAAAATACTGGTTAAGGTACATTTTGAAAACTGCAAAGATTTTTTTTTTTAAATGATAAATGCTTGTAAGTGTGTATGGTACATATGGAGATCTACCTTCCTTTTGAAGTCAGCCTATCAGAGAGATATTTTCATTAATCAAGATTACCAGTCTAGAACCCAAATATGAGAGTAGGAAGAGAAAAAAAAGGCATAAATGATTTAGTCTATTTTTTTAGCTCTGCTGGAAATCTTTATCACCAGTAACAAAAAGATAACAGGTCAAGTAAGGAAATGTAAATTTGGAAAACTCAGCAGTAGCCAGAGACTGGAAAAGATCAGTTTTCATTCCAATCCCAAAGAAGGGCAATGCTAAAGGATGTTCAAATCATTGTACAATTGAACTCATTTCACATACTAGCAAGGTTATGCTCAAAATCTTTAAGGCTAGGTTTTAGCAGTAGGTGAATCAAGAACTTCCAGATGTTCAACTTGGGTTTTGAAGAGGCAAAGGAACCAGAGATCAAATCGCCAACAACTGTTGGATCATAGAGAAAGGAAGGGAATTCCAGGAAAATATCTACATCTGTGTCATTGACTACACTAAAGCCTTTGACTGTGTAGATCACAACAAACTGTGGAGAATTCTTAAAGAGATGGGAATATCGGACCACCTTACCTGTCTCCTGAGAAACCTGTATGTGGGTCAAGAAGTAACAGCTAGAACAGGACATGGAACAATGGACTACTGTTTCAAAATTGGGAAAGGAGTATGTCAAGGTTGTATAGTGTCACACTACTTATTTCCATTATATGCAGAGTACATCATGTGAAATGCCAGGCTGGATGACTCACAAAGTGGAATCAAGACTTCTGGGAGAAATATCAACAACCTCAGATATGCAGATGATACCACCCTAATAGTAGAAAGTGAAGAGGAACTAAAGACTTTGCCTCTTGATGAGAGTGAAAGAAGAAAGTGAAAAAGCTGGTTTGACACTCAACACTATAAAAACTAAGATCATCACATCCTGTACCATCACATAATAGCAAACAGAAGAGGGGAAAAGTGGAAGCCAGAACAGATTTATTTTCTTGGCCTTCAAAATCATTAAGGAAGGTGATCATGAAATTATAAGATGCTTGCTCCCTGGAAGGAAAGCTATGACAAAGCTAGACAGCATATTAGAAAGCAGAGACATCACTTTGCCAACAAAGATCCATATAGCCAAGTGTCAATCGCTCAGTCATGTCCAACTCATTACAACCCCATGGACTTTAGCCCCTCAGGCTCCTCTGTCCATGGGATTCTCCAGGCAAGAACACTGGAGTGAGTTACCATTCCCTTTTCCAGGGGAACTTCCAGACCCAGGAATCAAACCTGGGCCTCCCACATTATAGGCAGTTTCTTTACTGTCTAAGCCATAAGGAATCCCCCATCTAGCCAAAGCTATGGCTTTCCAGTAGTCATGAATGGATATGAGAGTTAAACAATAAATACAATTGAGTACTGAAGAATTGCTTTTGAATAGTAGTACTGGAAAAGACTTTTGAGAGTCCCTAGGACTGCAAGAGATCAAATCAGTCAGTCCTAAAGGAAATCAATCCTGAATATTCATTGGAAGGACTGATGCTGAAGGTGAAGCTCCAATACCTCAGTCACCTGATGTGAAGAGCCAACTCATTGTAAAAGACCTCGATGCTGGGAAAGATTCAAGGAAAAAGGAGAAAAGAGAGGCAGAGGATGAAACTGACTATGAAATAGGATCACTGACTTAATAGATATGAACTTGAGCAAACTCCAGGAGATAGTGGAGAGGATGTTAATGAGCTGTGGTCCATGGGGTCACAAAGAGTCAGACACAACTTAGCGACTGAACAAGAAAATGTAAATGACCAAAATGCAAACAAGAAGCACACTTGATCAATTACAGAATCCTACCAATTCTCCTTTCAAGGTAGATTTTTAAAATCTGTTAAACATCTTACCATCTCTATTTCCAAAAACATAATGAAGGACAACGAAGAATTGGATTCCTTAAAAATCTCCTTAAAAGAGAAGTTACAACTAAGTCCACAGAAATACCAAGGATTATAAGAGACTACTATGAACAACTGTATGCCAGTAAAATGGACAACCTGGAGAAAATGGACAGATTCTTATAAAAGTAGTCTCCCAAGACTGAGCCAGGAAGAAATAGAACATATGAACAGATCAATCACAATCACTGAAATTGAAACTGTTATTAAAAAAAAAAAAAAACCTCCCAACAAAGTCCAGGATGTGATGAATTCACAGGCAAATTCTATCAAACATTAAGAGAAGAGTTAAAAGTTATTCTTCTGAAACTGTCCCAGAAAATCACAGGGGAAGGAAAACATCCAAACTCATTCTATGAGGCCATCATCACCCTGATACCCAAATAAGCGAAGATACTACAAAAAAAAAAAAAAAAAAGGAAAGAAAAGTACAGGCCAATATCACTGATAAACATAGATTAAAAAAAAAAATCCTCAACAAAATACTAGTAATCCAAATCCAACAATACACTTAAAAGATCATACACAATGATCAAGTGGAATTCATCCCAAGGATACAAGGATTTTTCAGTATCTGCAAGTCAATCAATGTGATACACCTCATCAACAAATTGAATAAAAACCATATTATCAATTCAATAGGTGCATAAAAAGCTTTTGACAAAATTCACACCCATTTATGATAAAAACTCTTCAGAAAGTGGGCATAGAGGGAACACAATTCAACATAATAAAGGCTATCTATGACAAACCTACAGCTAACATCACACTCAACAGTGAAAACCCGAAAACATTTCCTCTAAGATCAGAAACAAAACAAGAATGTCCACACTCACCACTTTTACTCAGCATTATTTTAGAAGTCCTATATACAGCAATCAGAGAAGAAAAACAGGTAAAGGGAAATCAAATTGTAAAAGAAAAATTAAACTGTTATTATTTGCAGATGACATGATACTATAAATAGAAGATCCTAAAGATGTTACCAGAAAACTATTAGATCTCATCAATAAATTTGGTAAAGTTGTAGGTTACTAAATTAATACACAGAAATCTGTTGCTTTTCTATACACTAACAATGAGAGATCAGAAAGAGAAATTCATGAAACAATTCCATTTAACATTGCATCAAAAGAATAAAACACGAGGACTAAGTCTACCTAACAAAAGACCTATACTCCAAAAACTATAAGATGCTGATGAAAGAAATCAAAGAGGAAACAAGCAACGGGAAAGATACACCATGTTTGTGGACTGGAATAATCAATATTTCAAAATGACTACCCTACCCAAGGCAATCTAAAGATTCAGTGCAATCCTTATCAAATCACAATGGTATTTTTCACAGATCTGAAACAAAAAAGTCTTAAAATTTATATGGAGACAGGAAAGATCCTGAATAGCTAAAACAATCTTGATGAAGAAAAATAAAGCTGGAGGAATTAGGCTCTCTGACTTCAAGCTATACTATAAAGCTACAGTCACCAAAAGAGCATAGTACTGACACAAAAATAGATCAAATGAACAGGATAGAAAACCCAGAAATAAATGCATGCATCTATGATCAATTAATTTATGACAAAGAAGGCAAGACTATACAATGTTGGAAAGAGTGTCTCTAAAACAAACAGTGCAGGAAAAACTGGACATGTAAAAAATAAAATAAAGTTAGATCATTCTTTAACACCATATACAAAAATAAACTCAAAATGGATTATAAACCTAAATGTGAGACTGGACACTATTAAAAAAAAAAAAATACTCCAAGAGACGATCATGTCACTGTGACATAAATCACAGCAATATATTTTTAATCCATCTCCCAGAATAATAGAAATAAAAGCAAACATAAACAAATGGAGCCTACTTAAATTCCAAAGCTTTTGCATAGCAAAGGAATCAATAAACAAAATGTAAAGACAGCACAGAGATTTGGAGAAAACATTTGCAAATGATGAGACTGACAAGAGACTAGTTTACAAAATTTACAAACCAGCTCATGGTGCTCAACAGCATCAAAACAAAACAATAAATGGGAGACCTAAATAGACATTTCTCCAAAGAAGACATACAGATGGCCAAAAGGTGCATGACAAGATGTACAACATTGCTGATTGTTAGAGAAATGCAAATCAAAACTTCAGTAAGATAGCACCCCACACCAGTCAGAATGGCGATCATCAAAAATCCATAAACAATGCTGGAGAGAGTGTGGAGAGAAGGGAACTTTCCTACACTGTGAGGATGTAAATTGGTACAGCTACTATGGAGAACAGCATGGAGGTTCCTTAAAAACAGAGCCACTATATGACCCTATAATCCCACTTCTGGGCATATATCTGGAGAAAAACATTATCCAAAAGGAAGCTTGCACCCCAGCATTCATTATAGCACTGTTTACAATAGCCAAGATATGGAAGCTATCTAAATGTCCACCAACAGAGGAATGTATAAAGAAAACATTGTACATATGTACAGTGGAATATTACTCAGCCATTATAAAGAATGAAATAATGCCATTCCTAGCAACACGGGTAAACCTAGAGATTGTCATACTGAGTGAAGTAAGCCAGGCAGAGAAGGCGAAATATCATATGACATCCCTTATCTGTGGAATCTAAAAAGAAATGATACAAATAAACTTATTTACAAAACTTATTTACAGTGAGTCTTATTTACAAGACTCACTGACTTAGAGAATGAACTTATGGTTGCCAGCAGGGGGAAGAATGGGAAGAAGGAATAATTAGTGAGTTTCAGATGGACATCTACATATTGCTATATTTAAAATGGATAACCATAAGGGCCTACTGAGCACAGGAAAGTCTGCTCAATGTTATGTGGCAGTCTGGATGGGAGGGGAGTTTGGGACAGAATAAATGCACGCATATGAATGGCTGAATCCCTTTCCTGTTAACCTGAAACTATCACAATACAGTTAATCAACCACACCCCAATAAAAAATTAAAACTTTAAAAAAATTCTCCTTAACAATCATACCTCAAGATAGCCTCCTTCCAGCTTTCCACACTGCAAATTATCACATTTAGAAGTAATTTTGACCAATTGCCTGCAAAGCTTAAATCTCTGCAGTGACTTTCCATTGCTCTAAAATCCCAAACTCTAATCCTGGTTTACGAGTCCTCTGGGCTCGTAGAACTGCTCCTATATCAAGGTTGAACTTCTTCAACTTCTCAGTCTCAACTTTGTTATCTAAAATTTAATCACCTGAACTTTGACTCCAAACCATCATTCTCTCCATTGTGGTCTGGCTAACTCCTACTGAAGAGACAACTAGCCAAAAAATGATGACAGTACAGAGAACTTCCTGCCCTCCAGGAATAGATCCTCAGGTTATGTATGCTTTATCACCTTATATTTCCTCTTTCCTAATGCTTATCCCAGTTAGGATGAATTTATTTCATCCTAATTGTTATAAGGACATATCACAATGTTTGTTCAGCATCAATATTTTCTACTTTTTTAAGATCTGTGAAAGTAGGAATGTAACTGCCTTATATAGCTCTCTATAGCTACTATCAATAGTTTAATAGGGTTAGATAAATAATAGGTGTTTGGTTTCTGCTAAGTCAATCAGAACACAGTTTACAAATGCTGGTTGGGCTCTTCTAAAGAGGCTATGAAAGCCAAGCCAGAAATTTTGGACTTGATTCTGTAGGGAATGGAAAGCAAGTGAATGTGTTTGAGCAAGGAAACAGCAGAATAAAAACAATTGTTTAGAAACTGATCTAATAGCTTTCTGGAGAATGGTCCCAGATAAAAGGCAACTACAGAACTCTAGTTAAGACTAAGTAACTTATAACCTAAACATATTGTAGAGAAGATGGACAGTGAGAATAAAAAGAAATGGAAAGATGTCATTCCATTTTATTTCCCATAGATTACTTGGGTGTAGTCATTCTATTTCATTAGGCAACCTCTTTTTATTCTGTGACTATAACAGGAGGATTGTAATAGGGTACACAGATTGCAATAGGGAAGGACAAGTCTAACTCCATACTAGATCTGCTCTGTTCACACGCTTAGTCATGCTGGTTCTGTAAGTTTTGTAAAAGAATGTTGCCTATAGCCTGAAATAAACAAGATAGCCTATTCTCAGGACTCTGTGAACTTCAAAGAGTCCACTCATATAGAGATAACAAAGTTGTAGCACAGAGAATAGTATTTATGTAGCACAGAGAATAGTATTTGTGTTGTCGGAGATTTACAGGAACATCGTGATCCAACCTATGTGGACAAGAACATGGGATTTCAACACCAAGAAGTTTGCAACAATTAACCAGGTGCCTCCCTCACAAAGTGCTTTGCTGAAACCCTCAAGGAGTTTGGAGTTTTTAGGGCACGAGCCACCAGCCTACTTGCAATAGACCTTCTTCTGCTTCAATCTCCAATGTTTTGGCCTGTTTGGTCTTACTATGTGTTAGCACATGAACTTAAGCCAATAATAGGATCGTGTCCCTGCCACCAGAGCTCAGGTATTTAAGTGGTGGCCAAAGCTAAGGTTTTTAATGAGATTGATCCAGAAATGTACATGGCAGAGGCCTGAAAGCAACACATTTCATTATCGTCTTTGAGTGACCCTCTTTCTTTATTTTTTTCCTCTATTTTTATGTCTAACATATAGATATACATGCATATCACTATATCTAGACTTATATCTATATCTATCTGTTACATCATAGTCATATTCTTCCATATGCTCTGCATTCTCAGTCAGTAATTGGACCAGCCACACAGATAGCTTCTGCTCCTCATAAACCAATGATCCTCAAATATTTTCCTATATTCTCCTGATTCTCAGACCTAAATATCCAACATCATACTAAACATCCCTGTTCAAATGTCCCACCAATCACCCTTAACTCAGTATGTCCTGAGCTGTATTCATTAGCTTTATTGGATGTGAGAAGAGTAGAGACAGTGAAATATTATTGTTTGTGGTTAATAGTTGTATCCATGAAAATTATTTCTGTATAATATTTAGCAGTGAGTATTCTTTTAGCTATGTACTGATGAGAAAACAAGAAGGCATAAAGATAGGATAACACACTCCATATCAAACTCTATCCATGAGCAGAGACAAGCACTTTGCCCGAAAGGAGAGAAGTCAGTAAAAAGTAAAAAATCATAGCATTTGTTTTAAAATACTAATTGAAAAAAATGCCAACATTCCTTCTGAACTAAATTTATAAAAGGCTATAGTTAAAAAGCCTAAAAGCATTCCCTAAAATGAATCCATTTTTAATGTAATTTTAAAAGCCTGTGTTATTCTTAAATAGTGTGCAAATGGAAACCTCAATTTTCTTTATTTATTAATGAATTCAAAATATTCCAAGTGGCTGCTCTTGCCGTTGAAAGGTGCTAGATGGCCAGGTGCTGATCCATGGTTAATTAAACAAAAAGAAACTGTTTTTCAAAAAGCGGTATGGAACTCTGTGAGAATAGCTCTGCCTTTCAAGCATTCCATCTGTCAACCTCAAAAATAAAATATCCAGCTATTTTACCAGCAAACCTCAGGAATAGCAAGAGAGTTGCAAATCTGGACAGCCAAGCTATGATAAATCATAGCAGGGTAAACTGGGGAGGGCTGTTTTGGATACAAGTTTATCCGAGAAGAACCAGAGTTGAGGTTGTGGCAGCTTCCTGTTGGCTGCAAGTAGTGGTTAGCGCACTGTTCTCGAGGAAGAGTGGAGGGGTGTGGATTAACCTCAGGATATGAAATTCCCATAAGAAAACCACTCTCCCCACTAGAAATAGCATTCAAATCATCAAGGATAGGAAATTAAGAGGAGAATTTTGTGCAGTTTTATACAAACAAGATCTTGTTAAAATAATTTTTGTCTTCCTTCTTCCCGCTAGCTACGCAGACTATAAAAAGTGGCATGTGCGTAAAAACCTCCCATCAGGGATTCCTGACTCCATTTTAAATAGAGCTTTCCTTTATTTTCAGGTATCTTTTCAAATATTTGTATTTCTCTGACTGATTCAATCAAATGGTGCATCTGTGTGCATGGCAATTTGTTTGCCCATTTTGTTGGCTGTTTTTAAAAAGTCCAACCTTATATACATCTGTATCTTTTCCATGCTATGTTACTTCTACAGAGCTCATACAATGTGATTAACACGCACAAGCAGTGCAATCTGGCTTCTGCATGGCATAAATTAGACACTCGATACACGCCTGTCAAATGAATAAAGCACTCTACTTTAACTGCTATCTCTAAGTGATCAGTTGACTCTATACAGAATGATCCATTGACTTCTTTTTATTCCTTAATATTTATCTTTATTTCTGTTTGCCATCTTCCTAGCCACCTGATCCAAATTTATCTGGACAGAAATCTCGCATTTGCCTACATCTCTGGGTCTATTTATGGTATTTCTGCTGCCTGGAAAGCCACTGAGCCACATCCCTGTCACTCTGCCTGGTGGAAAATTCATCCATCATCAAAGTGTCACTCCAAATACTTTCAACACTTAAATGAAGCCCTCCCTGTTCACTCTAGTTAATGATACTTTCCTGCCTTCTCCAAACATATATTTTATTTGCATCACTCATATGGTACTGTTGTCTTTCTACCTGGCATTTTAACTTTCTAGAGCTTATCATTCCATCTAAAATAGTAAAAATTTTAAAGACAGCATTCGTATCAAAGAAAATATTTTCGATTGTCCTTTAGGTCTCTTAAGTTATAGTTAATATACAATTTTAAGCTTGATATGAAGGAACAAGAAGTTAGAAAATACAAAAAGAAAATGCACATCTCCCTAAACTATAGTTCCCTGGGACCATTTATATGAGAGCAAATAATTCTTGTGTCCTTGAGGACATTGGCATGATGCAGGTCAGAGGAATAATTGATGCGTATAAAATACACCCTGAATCCTAAATAAATAATGTGTTAATTACTTATTAATGATATCTTATTTATTATGCAGCTATAATTTAATAAATTTATCAGAAGAGTTAACTTTTAATAAATTATTAATTATATTAACAATATATTATTCATTATTAAGTGATAATAATTGAACACATATTCTGAGAAATTTAACATTTACAAACATTTTTACATCTACTACAAAATTTAATCTCTACAATAATACCAAATGATAGAAAATGTTAAATCTACCAGATTTTGCAGAAGGAAACGCTGAAAGTCAATGGGTTCAGTAAGATGTCCCAAGGTCAAACAGTTAAAAAGTAGAAAAATCAGGGTCCAAATTTTAGTGTTCTAATTTCAGTGAGTAAAACAGACATAGTCTGCACTTTCTGCTTGATGAGGCACTGAAAAGCTAGAAACAAAAATAAGTGAACAAGGAGTATTTTTTTGATAGAGACTAATGGTAGGCAGAGAGCAGAACATTTTGAGATAAAGTGATCAGGGAAGACATCATGGAAAGCATTATTTTTAAGCTAAGGATTGAAGGATGAGCCAAACATTAAAGGAAACAAACAGAAACCGTGGAAGAACACTGAAGTATAGAAACAGGTTTGTGCAAAGGCCTTAAAATAAGAAATGCATGACTTATCACAACATAAAACATCCTTCATGACGTGGCTCCCAAGCATGAATTATGCGCCAACTACTCCTCATGCTTTCTACCCTCCATACCGGAAGAAAACCCCAGACATTTCATGAACTACATATTCTTTCATACTTTTGCATATATTTTCTCTTCTACCTGAAATATCTTTTCCTGGAATCTCTACACAGAAGAAAAATATATTTAATCTGAAAAATTTTTCTCAGGTGGTAGTTATTCTCTCACAGTTTCTCTATTCCTACTCCAGTTTAGCTAAATGAGTCTCTCCCATATATTTTAACATTCCTCTCATTTTTATTCACAGTTTCAATAAAGAATGATTTATATAACATAACATCACCTGTTGAGTTATGCAAGCAACATCACAATCTAATTTTAGAATATTTGCATCACTCAAGAAATAAAATGTACAGTGATTCCCTATTCCTTTCTTCAGCTCTGGGCAACTGCTAATCTACTTTCTAACTCTATAAGATTTGTCTTTTCTGGACATTCTACAAAAATGGAATCATACAATATGTGTTCTTCCACGTTTGATTTCTTTCACTTGGCATAACATCATTTTTGAGATTCATCTGAGATATAGCATGTTCATTATTTTTATTGATAACTTTACATTGAATGGAAACACCAAAACTTATACATTCACCTGCTGATAGACATTTAGCCTAACCTACTTTTATCTATTGTGAATGATACTGCTATGAACAAACATTCACATAAGATTATTTGCAAGGACATATGTTTTCTTCATTTTCCCTAGGTAGATATCCAGGAGTAATACTGCTGAATCACATAATATTCCACCTTCCCTTCACTTCCATGCCTTCCATGCATCCTTCTCTCAGCATGCACACCATTCTTTAATTGTTGATTTATTTGTCTTTGTTTTTACATATCTATCTCCCCCTATTGGGCTATGAGCATCATTACAGCAGGCAGCATGGCAACAATTTCTTTAGCGGTTATAGGTACACAGTAGGATTCATAAACTTCCTAAAATCTGATCCCAGATCCTCTTCTTAAAGATGGGAACATTCATGTTCACAGCTGCAGAGGGTGCTTGCCTGCTGAGGTTCACAAATGAGCTTCTCCCCAAGAACTGCCCTTTGCCAAGAAGCTGGTTTGCACAAGGGTATTTTCCTTTCCCATAGGCCTCCCAGATCCAAGTATTGATCTGTGTAAGGATACAAGGACTTGGCTTCTTACTTCTTTACTTCTTACTTCTTACTCCTTACTTCTTACTTCTTACTCCTTACTCCTTACTTCTTACTCTTACTTCTTACTCTTACTTCTTACTCTTACTTCTCTTAAAGGCATTCTAGCTCCACAGCATCTCATGGGGCTGGCTGGGACCACTGTTGCTGCTCTACCCAGGCCTCATCTTCTTTTTGCCCAATCCCACTTTCCCTGTATTCTACCCATGTAAGTAAAGAAACACAAAATTTTGCTGGGAGCACTCCTCAATAAGCCTTCTATAAACAAGTGTCAGTCCTAGAATCTGGTTCCTGGGGAACCTGACTGGCCATTTATACAGGGAATTCAAACAAGGAAGTCAGCTGTCAAGGAGATAATAATCTTCAATAACCCCCTTTTTTTCTACAGGCACTTAGTCCAACAATTGTTTATGATATAGCTGTAACTGACATATAATTCAGGTCCCACCTGACCCTTGACAATGAGTTAAGATCAATGTAAGCCCATCCTCATTCCATGTCACTGGAAAATCAAAAGCCCTGATTTTTTTTTTTTTTTTTAAGAATTATTGAGGAAAAGGAATGGTAAGGTTCTTAGGATTGCACTAACTGTTTGATTTGTTTTACACTTTTTATTGTGCTACCTATCTTTATTTTGAACTATATTACTCCAGATAAAAGACTTCTATCAATTTTTATAAAAGCTCATTCATTGATGACTTGACTGTTGAATATCCAAGGACATCAAGAAAGTGTTGACACTTTAGTGAAGGACATATTGTCAATTGCATATTAGATTTCCCTGGGGTTAAATTTTCCTTTGGCCTTCCCATCAGGGTATTTTTTTTTTTTTAACCATGGCCACTTCACCCCCAGGACTATGTCACTCTCATGCCATTTTCCTGGAATTTGTTTTCCCACTCTTTCCACTCCCCCACCCCATCACTCACTTTTCTTTCTTTCTTCTTCTACTCCTCTCTCAGGAGCACATTCCTCCCATTTTTCTTATGCAGTCAGTAAGGCTCTCTGCTGTATTTATACTCATATACTCAGTGTCTCTTTTTATATGAAATGGCTTTCAAGACTTTCTCTTAAACAAAACTTTATCTCCTAAAAAGAATTCAGGCTCAAGCCATTAAGATATTTTCCATCTTCACTACATAGAGATGCATTAATTCATTCTGAGAGAACACTAATACATTTATTACTTAATATTTTGAGTAAGTAATTATGCAATCTTTCTGACTTGTATAATTTTGTTACCAAACAGAACCAGGACACATGATCTAAAAGGTTTTTATTATGTTTTGGATAAAAGCACTGTATCAGGGTCTACAGGACTATTTGCAGGTTCAAAAATTCACCATGAGGAGTCAAAGGGTGCATGGTTACGGTACACTCACGGTTGCGGTACACTCACAGTTACGGTATACACTCATAGTTATGCTATACACTCACAGGTATGGTACACGCATGGTTATGGTTTACTACGGTGAAAGGATACAGACAGAAAAAGAAAAGAGAAAAGCCACATGGAGTGGAGTCAGGGAGAAGCCAGGGACAAGCTTACGAGTGTTGCCTTCTAGAAGTCACACCAAGTTACACTTAATTCTCCCAGCAAGGATGCATGGCAATACAACAGTGTTGCCAACCAAGGAGGCCCATCCTAGCCTTGAGTCCGGGGTTTTCACGGGGGGTTGCTTTAGTCAGGAGCATAGGTGGGCAGCACATGCACAGCTAGCTTGCCTACTCAGACTCCAGTACCCCAAAGCAAAAACGGATGTTCGTAGTAAACCACATTGCTAAACTCTTATCACCCTGTTCCAGCCTGCTCCAAGGTCTGCTCACACATACAAAAACATTCACCAGGCAGGCATTTCTAGGGTTCAGAGCTCTCAGCTCCCACAGGCCAGCCAAGCCTCAGTCCAAAAATCAAGCTTTTCTTGAGACTGTGTAGGATTTTAACCTTCTAAGTTAATCCTTTCCTGTACTGTGGTGACTTAAGCATCTAATTTCAGGTTCTAGAATCCTAATCATTTCATTCAGTCATCCAGGCGTTAAAATAGGAAAGTAACTCAGAAAGTCATCTAAAGCCACCCAAATAGTATGTATCAGTATTAACTAAAGTCCTCCAAGATCCCTAACTCAGAAATTTGCTGGTTAGATTTGCTCCTATCTGCAGACAGTCATACATTCTACAGCCTGGCTGATGGGGCTACAGAACTAGGCCCTGTCCCCTCCTTGGAAGAGAGATTAGATGGAATCCCAGCTGATCCTACTGCGTATCTACTATAGCATTTTCTACCTGGCCCTGTCCATTGTTTTGTCCCTTTGTGTCCATTGAAGATAATGCCAATAGCATCAGTGAAAATATTCAATCTTTAAAGGTTGGGGAAGAGTTAGGAGGTAAATCAACACACTCTTCAGAGACACTGCTGTTTGTCTAGAACACTGAGAAATAAGGTCAGTATCTCCTTCACAGTCCACAGAATTTGCTGGGACTGTAAACTGGTAGTCTGTCTATACTCACTGCTCCCTGTGCAAAGCAGATTAATAGAACTGAGCCATTGAAATATAGGGCAGAGAAAAAAGCACTTCTACTGATATAACTAATATATCTACCACTCTCCCAGGGCCTCCTCTGGTGACATCTATCCTCACCCTGGTCTTTTTGCTTGCCTCTCTCCCTCCATCACTTTCCTCCTTCCCTTTGACTCTCTGCACTTTCTCCTTGCATCCTTTGCTTACATTCTTTAAATATTTACTAAACTCTGTTTCAAGAACTATGCTATACACTGAGAATCCAGTTATAAATGAGATCAACATAGTCACTCCCTTCATGAAACTCACTGCCTAGCAGAAATGAGCTTTCAAGTATAGAAGTTGCAGTGGCCAGCTACTCTCCACATCCAGAAACCTACTTTGCCTTCAGTCTTGTCTCTGATCACCCATCATCACCTCCTTCTTTGTATTCAGCACCACAGCCATGCTAAGCTAGAATATTGACTTGAGACCTCACACATGTGCTTTCTTGCTCTGAGCTTTGCATTCTGCATCTTCTGTTGTAATATCCTTTTTACCTAGACCCTTGCACTAGATCTAGTTTCTTCTATTAATCCTTCAGTTTTCCTCTAAGCACTGACTCATGGAAGCCTTCTCTGACTGTCTCCTGAGATCAATATTATTCAATGTTTTTGAAACACATTCATGCTGACATGTGGAAGCCACAGGCTTTGCAGCTATCATTTCAGGCTCCATGGCTGAGCCACACAGGAAACCTTTCTTCTGACACATCAGATACACCCACAAGAAGTCATTCCTTTGAATTCTTCTAATTGTAGGGTACACTTGAGTAATTCCTGCAGCAAATAACTGCTCTCTCAGGAATTAGGAAAATGTAAAACAAACAAAGAACCAACACTTCACTTCGCTACTAGGGGTTTCTCTTTTTATTAATTGTTTGCCCCATTTTTCTTTCACTCGACACACAATCATTGTTTAACTCTACAGTGCCCCCATATGCAAGTGTTCTCTTCTCAGTTCAGTTCAGTCGCTCAGTCGTGTCCGACTCTTTGCGACCCCATGGATTGCAGCACACCAGGCCTCCCTGTCCATCACCAACTCCCAGAGTTCACTCAGACTCACGTCCATTGAGTCAGTGATGCCATGCAGCCATCTCATCCTCAGTCGTCCCCTTCTCCTCCTGCCCCCAATCCCTCCCAGCATCAGAGTCTTTTCCAATGAGTCAACTCTTCACATGAGGTGGCCAAAGTACTGGAGTTTCAGCTTCAGCATCATTCCTTCCAAAGAAATCCCAGGGCTGATCTCCTTCAGAATGGACTGGTTGGATCTCCTTGCAGTCCAAGGGACTCTCAAGAGTCTTCTCCAACACCACAGTTCAAAAGCATCAATTCTTCAGTGCTCAGATTTTTCACAGTTCAACACTTACCCATCCATGACCACTGGATAAACCATAGCCTTGACTAGATGGACCTTTGTTGGCAAAGTAATGTCTCTGCTCTTGAATATGCTATCTAGGTTGGTCATAACTTTTCTTCCAAGGAGTAAGCATCTTTTAATTTCATGGCTACAGTCACCATCTGCAGTGATTTTGGAGCCCCCAAAATAAAGTCTGACACTGTTTCGACTGTTTCTCCATCTATTTCCTGTGAAGTGATGGGACCAGATGCCATGATCTTCATTTTCTGAATGTTGAACTTTAAGCCAAGTTTTTCACTCTCCACTTTCACTTTCATCAAGAGGCTTTTTAGCTCCTCTTCACTTTCTGCCATAAGGGTGGTGTCATCTGCATATCTGAGATGAACTGAGAACCCCATGAACAGTTCTCTTCTCAGGGAATCTCAAAGAGTAAGTCTTTTTGTTGGCCACTGGATGGATGTCCTATGTTCCTGCAGTAACAAATTACCATAAGCTTAGTAGCTTAAAAGAACACAATCTATTTTTATGTTTACGGAGATCACAAGTCTGAAATAGGTCTCACTGGGTTAAAACCAAGGAGTTGGGCTCTACTGTCTTCCTCTGAAGGGGAGAATTCACTTCTGCTCTTTTGCCACCTTTTAGAGAGTACCTGAATTTCCTGATTCACAGCCTCTTCCTCCATTTTCTAACCCAGCTCTTCAAATGTCTCCTCACTCTCCCTCTCCTGCCTCTGTCTCTTTCTCTCAATTCTGCTTTCACTGATATATCACCTTCCCCCTTATTAAGGATCCTGTGATTATACTGGGCCCACCTGGATAGTTTAGAAAAATCTCCCTATCTTTACATTCTTAATCAGATCTGGCAATTCTCTTTTTACTGTATAAATAACATATTCATACATTCTGGGTGTTAGCACATGGATATCTTTGAGGGACTATTGTTCTGTCTAGCACAGCCATAAAGTGGCTTCCTCTGTAGCCACTAGAGACATTCTTTCTATTTGGCACTATAAAGTGTTTTAAAATACTGTATTCTGCTCCCTTACTGTATTGAGCAGTGATGTGAACTGGTCTTGTCATGACCATAATGTGTTAGTCTTGGATTTTTTGTTTCCTCTTGTTCTTTCTTCTCTACCTCCTTGGCCTTCCTACTAACACTACTGTATATAACCCACTGCTGGGAGGCTGGCTCTGGGTCTCTATATATATTGCTCATGCTGATGTGGGAGGTGAGGGGAACTTCTCTACCAGTCTTGAAACAAATGTATTATGCTAGAAAGTAGGGCTGCCTTATTCTTTCGGTTTCCTTAAGCACTAGAAATATTATAACATGTCTATACTGAAAAGCAGAGACAGTACTTTGCCAACAAAGGTCGTCTAGTCAAGGCTATGGTTTTTCCAGTAGTCATGTACGGATGTGAGAGTTGGACTGTGAAGAAAGCTGATCGCCGAAGAATTGATGTTTTTGAACTGTGGTGTTGGAGAAGACTCTTGAGAGTCTCTTGGGCTGCAAGGAGATCCAACCAGTCCATTCTGAAGGAGATCAGCCCTGGGATTTCTTTGGAGGGAATGATGCTGAAGCTGAAACTCCAGTACTTTGGCCATCTCATGCGAAGAGTTGACTCACTGGAAAAGACTCTGATGCTGGGAGGGATTGGGGGCAGGAGGAGAAGGGGACGACCGAGGATGAGATGGCTGGATGGCATCTTGATGGACGTGAGTCTGAGTGAACTCCGGGAGTTGGTGATGCACAGAGAGGCCTGATGTGCTGCAATTCATGGGGTTGCAAAGAGTCAGACACGACTGAGCAACTGAACTGACTGAACTGACTTCTTCTACATTTGTAATCCAGGGATTCAGGCTTAATTTTTAATCCTGGCTGTGTCACAGACATACTGTGTGACTTTCATTCAATGAATTATTCTTCCTATGACTTAGTTTTCCTCATTCGGATAATAACAGATTTCGATAATAATATCCACATTGTTGAAGGCAAAAGGAGAACGGTGCAGCAGAGGATGAGATGGTTAGATAGCATCATTGATTCAATGAACATATTAATTTGAGAAAATTCTGGGAGATAGTAATGGAAAGGGAGCCTGGCATGCCACAGTCCGTAAGGTCACAAAATTTGGGTACAACTTAGCAACTGGACAATAGCAATCCACATTGTTGATTTCTTACAGAAATTGATTGAGGTAATGCTTGGAATGCCCCCATGCAGGCTACATATAGTAGAGACTGTAGGATTTCCATATATTGTTGTCATATGATATCCACATGAAAGAAAACATGGGAAGTGAGATGAGGTAAGGTTATAGAAAGACTTGAATGACCAGATAAGGAGGTAATGTGGTCCCTGGAATCAAACTTTAAGCCTTTCCTCAGGTAGCGCTTATCCCCAGATCCTTGGAGCGCTACTCTTGAAGAGTCTTTCCCCTTCTTTCCCTAAACTTTTTCCAAAACCCCATTTCAAACTAGAAGTTATTTTGAACAGTTGGAAGATTGATTGGTTGTCTCAAACAACCTTTTCTGAAACCACTATTCATGGACATATGCTTTGAACAATCTACGAGAAGTCCTGATAATTTCCTCCTCTTGAATAATGTCAATCATTTTGACCTAAATAGATTCTTAGTTTTCCAGATAACTAATAGCTCCTAGCCCTATAGTAGCCCCTTATCCTGATCAATGAAACAATTCAGTATACACTCAGGTGCTAACACTATTTATTTATTTAGTCATTCATTCAAATATTAGGGCTTCCCTTGTGACTCAGCTGGTAAAGAATCTGCCTCCGAAGTGGGAGACCTGTGTTTGATCCCTGTGTTTGGAAGATCCCCTGGAGAAGGGAAAGGCTACCTACTCCAGCATTCTGGCCTGGAGAATTCCGTGGACTGTATAGACATGGGGTTACAAAAAGCCATGACATGACCGAGTGACTTTCACTTTCAAATAGTAAACTAATATAAAAACAATTTTGCAAGGATACCTCCCAATCCTAACACAAACACCACTTCCAAAGGTTTAAAAGCTACAGCAATAAATCAAGGTATTTCCACAGGACATTGGTGTCTCCTTTTTGTGGATTCTTCTTAGCTTTAAGCTCTAATACAATCGATTTGTAAGTGAAAACAAGATTTTAGCAACTGCCAACTCATCTTGGCATTTGAAAAATCAAGTTGTGTTCCGATGTTTGCTTCATACATTAGAACAAACAATAAAGATTCTGGAATCAGGCCTTAAGTGGCAATTTTATTGATGATGCATGATGCAGAACAGAATGCATTTTGCTCGGCCACACGGTGCTGTCTTTGCAGGGCTGGCAGCAGTAGAACATTTTCTGTGTAGGATGTTAGCTAAGGTTTGTGAAAGGCCACCAGTTATATACCGTCTAAGCCAAAAGATGCTTTTCATAGCTATTTATATACTTAAATCCTAAGTGGCCAGAATTCCAGGGGTTATCAACGACAACGTGATCTTCAACAAAAGTAATAAACCCTTCCAATTTACACAGAAAACTTGTATGAGACCAGATCAGATGCAATTATTTTGGTGAACTTTGGGAAAGGAGTTAATTTATCATTGTCAAACGAGCAATCTAAAGCAGAGAGACACCCAACAAATTGACCAAGTTCACACAGGTAACCATGGAAGTGAGACCAGGACTCGTGATTCCTGATCCAGTCCTTCTTTTCTAGCTATGTGACCTCTGACTTTAGATGTAATTGTTCATTTTTCATTTGTAAGGACCTTAACCTGAGCTTTCATCTCTGCATGTTAAGACCCCATTTTGCTCCTTTACACTGACACACTTCCATAAAGGTAATCATACTCATATTTTTATTTCTTCATTCCATTGTTGAATACTATAATCTGACTGCCATAGTTTCCCATCCCAGTGACAATTAGCTTCTAAGGGCCTCCTGCAGTAGGAGTGGTTTTAATCACTCTCAGTTGTTTCCGACCCTTTGCAGCCCCATGGACTGTAGCCCACCAGGCTCCTCTGTCCATGGGTTCTCCAGGCAAGAATACTGGAATGTGTTACCTTCCCTTCTCTAGGGGATCTACCTGACCCAGGGATCAAACCCAGGTCTCCAGCATTGCAGGCAGATTTTTTACCATCTGAGCCACCAGGGAAGCCCATCATCATTGTAACTGAGAACTAAAAACTAGAAAACTTGGATTTACTGAAACTTTTCTTCTCCTCAAAAAACAGGTATCATTGATTAGAGATGAGAAACTTCTGTTTTGTTTTACATTGGTGACCCCTACCCCTTCCTAAAAAAAAAAAAAAAAAAAAGTCAGTAGAAATCCATAAACAAAATAAGAACTATATTTAGGATTAAAATTTGATACTGGAAGTAACAGGAGATTTATAGGGGCACCTCACCTTGGCTAACCTGAGTATTTAATAACTAAATATACAACTGGTGCTGATCCTTACACAGCCAAATTATATAGATCTGAGAATCAATCGCTTTAAATTTTGTTTCCTATCTCAATAACTCTGAACTCTGGTGGCCTGCAGCTTTTTTGTTCCCAAGAGAATGACACATTCAGTTAGGTGCAATGTAATTCTTGCTGCAGTTCAGATTGCCATGTGGACTTTTCTAGCTTCTTGGGCCACAGGTGGAACGATAGGAAATAGGACCAGTATTGGATAAATTGTTAATGCTAAGTCTAAAGAGGTCATTGGTTTCTACTATATTCAGTGCTTGCAGAGAGTATGGATAGACCCCTAGAACTTGGAGGCTACCCGAGTAATTCTTTGTATCATCACCTCCAAGGGAGAGGTTAATGGAAAATGACCTCAATTTCACATTGGCAAGACTACCAAGGACTCAAACCCTACAAGGGCAAAGATCACATTTCCTAAAGTAGAATCCCTGTCTAGCTGAGGTGTTGTTCTGAAGATTAAAGGAATGCATCATGTGTGGAAATGAAATACCCTGGTCTCCTATAGCTTCTCTGTTTTAAACACAAGAATAATTAAGGCAATCAATACTAGTTTAGTCTTATCTTTTTCCATTATTATATATTTGGTCTATTACTGGTAATGATGGCTACCATTTAGTTTATAGGTTGTAAAATGGTGAGGAATTCATTTGGAAGTATGATAGTACACACTAAAGCTTAGTGCATGAATGTTGGATCATGTGAAATGACAGTGTCTGCAAAACTATTAGGCAGAAACACAGTTCAAAATATTTTTTAGCTGCCTTAAGTTGCAAAGTTAGTATTATATTGATATTCCTATTTAACCAGATAAGAAAACCAGATAGTACTACAGAGACTGTAATATAGATGGCAAAGTGTTGGTACAGTTCTGGCCATAACTAAAGACTGCCTCTGTTTGAAGGGAATTGAGAAATTGGAAGTGGGCAGGGAGGAATGGAGCATCATGACTATCTAGTTTCTCCTCTTGAAATGTCTTATCTGTACTTATTTGCACATAATTTACTGATAAATCCCTTTAAGTCAGGTCTTATATCCTGAATTTCTTCAGTATTCATAGTCTAAGCAAGTTGTCACTAAACTGAATTACAATTCAGGATAGATAGAAGGCTTATCCTAGTAAGGATCCTCTACTGTCTTTATTCGAGGCAAAAGTCTAGTATCCTAGGTTGTTACCGTGAGTTCTTATTGACTTAACTGTAAATTTAATTGTTTTAGGAGAAAGATGGCAATCGAGATATTTTGACATGTATATTTGGTGTCTGCTTCTTGATTCATGAATCTCAAAGAGGGGAAGGAGTAAATTAAACTTGGATTTGAAAACTAATGAACAACAAAGAAATTAAGAAATTCTCCAAGCAATATAACCTACAACCTAGATATCTGTTTATTTATTAATCCCACATGTTGAATTAATATATAACATCCAGGCATATTGATGAATGTCCTGTTTCCAAACACATGAATATTTTAGGACTTCATGTATTTAATTGTCTTCCTCTATTCATCCTATGGAGAAAAACACTGGCATCCCACTCCAGTACTCTTGCCTGGAAAATCCCATGGACAGAGGAGCCTCGTAGGCTGCAGTCCATGGGGTCGGTCGCTGAGAGCTGGACATGACTGGGCAACTTCACTTTCACTTTCATGCATTGGAGAAGGAAATGGCAACCCACTCCAGCGTCCTTGCCTTAAGAATCCCAGGGACGGGGGGCCTGGTGGGCTGCTGTCTCTGGGGTCACATGGAGTCAGACACAACTTAGACAACTTAGCAGTAGCAAAATTCATCCTATAGTTGAAAAAAAGATGTCTACAAATTTTATTTATTAAGTAACACGTTTATGTTTTCATTACAAATCAGTTCTGTATAGCACTCTCAAATGATACTTCTGATTGACATAAAATACACAGAGAGATTAACTCAGCTGATAAAATTTAAACCAATTTTAAACCAAAGGCTAAGCAATTTGACATTTTAGCCGCAGCAGTCCTTAAGTTTGAGATATTGTGATTTTATTTAAGTTTCTTGAAATATGTAAAACAGCTCATAGATTTCTAATTTGCTTCTCCTTAGCAGTGTCAGGTTCAGTTCAGTTCAGTTCAGTTTAGTCACTCAGTCATGTCCGACTCTTTGTGACTCCATGAATCGCAGCACACCAGGCCTCCCTGTCCATCACCAACTTCCAGAGTTCACTCAGACTCACGTCCATCGAGTCAGTGATGCCATCCAGCCATCTCATCCTCGGTCGTCCTCTTCTCCTCCTGCCCCCAATCCCTCCCAGCATCAGAGTCTTTTCCAATGAGTCAACTCTTCTCATGAGGTGGCCAAAGTACTGGACTTTCAGCTTTAGCATCATTCCTTCCAAAGAAATCCCAGGGCTGATCTCCTTCAGAATGGACTGGTTGGATTTCCTTGCAGTCCAAGGGACTCTCAAGAGTCTTCTCCAACACCACAGTTCAAAAGCATCAATTCTTCAGTGCTCAGCCTTCTTCACAGTCCAACTCTCACATCCATAGATGACTACTGGATAAACCATAGCCTTGACTAGATGGATGTTAGTCGGCAAGGTAATGTCTCTGCTTTTGAATATGCTATCTAGGTTGGTCATAACTTTTCTTCCAAGGAGTAAGCATCTTTTAATTTCATGGCTGCAGTCACTATCTGCAGGTTCAAAGGAGGTTTAAAAGGAGAGCCAGACAGCACACAGTGTTTCATCCTGCTCTGCCTTTGAACATGCTCTCCTTCTGTCTGGAAAGTCTTCCTTTTCCTCCTTCATTTGCCAGGGACAAATTCTGCTTCACAATTCACTTTCTGAATGGAATCCTCTGGGAGGAATATCCTAAAACCTGCTTCCCTTCCCAGGTCTAGGGCAGATTTCATACCTATAGGCTCCCATTGTTAACAGTTACATAAAATAGAAAATCAACAAGGATTTACTCTATAGCACAGGGAACTCTACTCAATAGCGGTAATAACCTATAATAGGAAAAAAATCTGAAAAAGAATGAATATATGTATATGCATAACTGAATCACTATGCTATATACCTGAAAGTAACACAACATTATAAGTCAATTATACTCCAATTAAACTTAAAAAAAAAATAACTTGCAAGAACACATACAGATCTAAGGGTACACATGAAGTATTTTTTTAAAACTGTGACAACCTAGAGGGCTGGGATGAAGTGGGAGGTGGGAGGGGGTTAAGGAGGGAAGGGACATATGTGTGTTCAGTTGCTCAATCGTGTACAACTCTTTCAGCCCCACAGACTGTAGCCTGCCAGGCTTCTCTGTCCATGGGATTCTCCAGGCAAGAATACTAGAATGGGTTGCTGTTTCCTCCTCTAGGGGACATTCTTGACGCAGGGATCTAATGCACATCTCTTGCATCTCCTGCATTGGCAGGACTACTAGGGCCACCTGGGAAGCCCATATGTATACTTGTGACTGATTCATGTTGATGTATGGCAGAGGCCAGCACAATATTGTAAACCAATTGTCTTCCAATGGAAGAAAAAAAACGACCAAAAAAAAAAAAACTATAAAAATATTAAAATTTTTAAAAGGAAATTTAAAAAAATTGTCAGAACAAAAAGGAAAAAAACGTTAAAGAATAAATTTATGAAATAAGAGGAAATTGCACAAACCAATGACAACCAGAAGCTGCAAACTGGAAATATTATTGTTCAGACCTCTGTGCCTGAAGTTCATCATACAATTTAAAACATATATTTTTATGATAATTTGAACCACACTGCTGCTTAGACCTCCTAAACACTTTAGCTCTAGGGTAGCCTTCCCCATAACTTGGCCCTCTAGCAATCTCTTTAGAACACTGTCTCTAAGTGGGCAGAAGGAGAGGTCAGCCTAGAACTTAGAGGACACAGAATCTCTAGGACAGTGAGGAAATTCAATGGAGTAAAGACACACTTTGTAGTGAGGAAGACTACATTGATGATCTGGAAAACCAGTCTTCTGGCCATCTAAGTACCCAACCAGAAACCAAGGCACTGGTATCAACTTCCTTCTGGGCTTCCACTCTCCCTTCACTCAGCATTCTCCTTTCCAGCTAAGTACTAATAGATCTCAGTTTGTCCTGCTCCTCTCCATCTACATGGCTCCATCTCCTCTCTCCTAGATCACAGCCAGATCCCCTTATGTCCCCTTCTCTGCCCCAGTCCACTCTTGCTTCCAGAGAGAGTTTTCTAACAGAAACATGGAGTATTCAGTCATCAGACCCAGAGTTCAAATATTACCTCTCACTGCGTGTCTTTGAGAAAGAACTTTCCAGCTCTCAGCCTTCTCTTTCAAAAATAGGAATATCCAGAGATCTGCCTTCAGTGAGTCCATGAAGATTCACATAAAAGCCTCTGAGTTTACCTCTGAGTAAGTAAATAAATAAATGTAGTTTTTACAAAAATGATGCCAGAACTTACTGTGATATATGGCAAATGTTTTCTCATCTCTCTCTTTTTCTCTCTCTTTAGAATGTGAGATAAGTTCTTAAAGTTAAAAAGATTTCTTTTATCTGTTTCTTTACACCAGGGAAATTCCTGATACCTGGCAAGCACTAAATAATTGCCTATTAAATAAATGAGAGAGGATAAGTGACTTGTCAAAGGTCACATAGTTATTTACAGAGGTGCAGCTGAATCTGAAGCATTTTTCATGAATGGAATACTGTGATGTATTTACAAGATACAGTAAAATACTCTCATTGGATTCTCTATCATCATACAGGAAGGATCTGTCTGATAGGTATATCTCAAAATCTTGTGTTACAAAGGTATTGTTTATATTCTTTTTTTAGCAAAAAAACAATTGAACAACAATATAAATTAGCAGTTTGACAGGCAAAGTCATTTCAACAGTACTTCCTAACCTTAAGTGAGGAATCATTTTTTCATGCTAAAACTATAAAAAGTTTAGTACATGATAATAATTGTACTTTTAGCATGTATCGGGAAACACACACACACAAAACTCCTTGTACTTGTGACAACTGCATGGTTCTTAGAGAACTGCACTCCATACTCTGGGAGTCATTGGTTTACCTGAAAGATCACTAAAGTGAAAGTACAGAAATTTGGCTTCTTATTCAGTTCTGCAACTGCCTACGTGACCTTGGCCCAGGACTTGCCCTTTCTGAATCTCAAAGCTCTTTTACTTACAAACGAGGTGCTGGATTTAATATGTCTAGATCAGGCTTTGCACTGCACAACTGCACAACCTCAGGGATAACTTTCACATAGATTACAATGCAAATGATGCTCCTCTAGATGACCAAGGCAACAGCTCTGCTTAGGAAACTTCCAGCTGACTCTAAATAGGCTCTATTCTAAGTGGACAATGTGCGAAGATTTAGGTCACTTGTTCCCAAAAGTGCCAGCCATTCTCATTATCTTCTCACAGTCCTTCATAACCAACTTGACAACTTGAGAATGTCAGGAAGCACTCTGACACTATACTTAAACTTTCCCTTTCCTACTCCCTCCAATCTCATCTCTCCTCTTCCAAAACATTCTTTATGGGAAAAATGACACAGAGCAGGTCTTTTGGAGTCCCCTGGGTTTCTTTCTAAGGTTAAATCAAACATTCTTGTTGTTAAAAGCTCTGAGGCTTTCCAAAGCCAAGTGCACACTTTCTCTCTGAACCACATCTGGCCCTTGTATCACTTCCAAAAGCAATGATCATGAAGATTAGAGGTAACACATTATATCAGTTCATCTCTTCCATCCTCTGGCACTGCCCTGGAGAAACAATGACAGTGGACAGGAATCCCTGCACTCCTACATCTCCTTGTAGTTCTCACCATTAAACTTTTTGGAACATAGTTCTCATTTATCTTTAAAAAGTATTCCTGAAATATAAGCCCTGAACTTTCATATAGCACACTTGGAAGGAAGAAATATGAGAAGGAGGAAAGGGAAAAAGTGCATTGTGAGAGGAGAGGATCAAGGGAAGAAGGAAAGAAATGCAACATTTCAGGCATTTTAATCAACAGCTTACTTACATTATTTTATTTAATCCTTTCAACTATCTTGTAACTTATGCACTGTTACTTTTCCTTTGAAAAATGACAATCAATGCTGAGAAAGGTTAAAGTATTAAAAGTGTTAGTAGTTCAGTCGTGTCCGACTCTTTGCAACCCCATGGACTTAGCTGACCAGGCTCCTCTGTCCATGGGATTCTCCAGGCAACAATGCTGGAGTTGGTTGCCATTTTCTCCCCGAGGCAATCTTTCCAACCCAGGGACTGAACCCACATCTCTTACATCTCCTGCATTGGCAAGCATGTTCTTTACCACTAACGCCACCAAACATGTGCATAAAGTCACAATTTTAACATCATATTTCATGTGGTACCCATATCCTACTTGCTAAAATAGCAAGATCTAGTACAGAGAGAGAAAGAAAGTACCAAGTATTACAAAAATGTCTACAGAATTTTAAAATATATAAATACATTTTATTTCTGATCAAACCCCATACTTTTACACATGATACACATGATAAAAATGAGGCCCAAAGAATTTTATGCAAATTCCCCAAATCATACAGTGACTTGTTGGCAGGGATGTAACAGGAACTCTAGTAATGTAAGTACCAACAATGTGATTTGTGATTTTGTGCAGAGTATGAAATAGCCCTTGGAATAACTGTCTTGGCCCCAAATTCTAGCTCCAGACTATACTGACTGTTAATTTTTGTAAAAAAATTTCTTGACTTCTGTTTACAGGTTCTTGTTAGCTAGAAATAAACAAACAAACAAAAACTTCACCATAATACTGAGCTAGAAGGGCTTTAGGAAGACTAGAGACATTGTATGCACAATGCCTGGCACACAGGATGTGTTTCAGCTGGAATCTTTTTGGCTGTGGAAACAGAGATTGACTTATATTTATGGATTGTAAAGATGTCATAAACATTTTCATGGGTACCAGAGGGCAGAAAACAAAATGGCCCCATAGACTCAGCGTCTGAAGATGCAGCTACCAAGTCTCTTCTCTCCATCTCTCAGAAGATTCCTCTTTGCTCCTCTGTTTTTGAATAACCCTATTCTTCATTCTCTGTTAAATAAAAATTCTCCATTTGTTCATTTTACTCATTTTCCATTTTGTCCACTCCTGGTAGCTATATCACAGCTTTCAATTCCAGTGCTAACCATTAATCCATCAAGTTATCTATGTCTATGTCTCTATGTCAATGTCTATATCTATATATCTAGATATATATATCATACATCTATATCTATGTTGGTAGCATTCACAAGATAGATAATCTGACTGCATCCCTCTGTCAGTAAATTGGTGGTTTTATATCACAATTCTATCCCATGTCCAACTGAATATGGGTAGTTTTGGAGACATGAGATCCAATATACCCCATGGGGGAAAAAAAAAACAACTAAGGTTCTGTGAGTGGATCAACCTGTGTTTGAATCTAGATTCCTTTACTCATTTATATGCTGTATGACTTGAGATCTCTTTGAGATTCTATTTCACATTTCAAATGGGAATAAAAATAGTACCTTCTTAAGAAAGTTGTTATAAGAAATTAAAAAAATGTATATCAGATATATATCAGGGATCACTTTTTAAATGTTCAAAGCTGCTGACTAGTAAAAGTTGAATATCTAGGCTATGTGAGAGAAGATTCTCTCCAATTTTTTTTCCTTCACGTATCTAACTCCTATTCATCTTTTAGCTCTCACTTTGGCTCTCCTCTAGAATGTATCACCCAGTATGCTTTAAACTACTTTATCTATTTCTTCCTTCCACTAAAGTTCCCTAACTTTATCAAATGCATATCTCACTGTACTAAAATCACCTGGGTTTTTTTTTCATTTTTCTCATTTTTTCATTTTTCTAAGGTAGAATTGACACATAAAATTGTACACACACACACACACACACACACACACACACACACACACACACACACACATATCTCCAGTACTCTTGCCTGGAAAATCATGGACAGAGGAGCCTGGTGGGTTGCCATCTATGGGGTCACACAGAGGCAGACACAACTGAGCGACTTTACTTTCACTTTTCACTTTCATGCATTGGAGAAGAAAATGGCAACCCACTCCAGTGTTTTTGCCTGGAGAATCCCAGGGATGGGGGAGCCAGGTGGGCTGCCGTCTTTGGAGTCGCACAGAGTTGGACACCACTGAAGCGACTTAGCAGCAGCATACATATATATATATATATATATAAATTTTGTGTTGTTGTTTGGTCATAGTTGTGTCCAGCTGTTTGTGACCCCATGGACTGTAGCCCACCAGGCTCCTCTGTCCATGGGATTCTTCAGGGAAGAATACTGGAGTCAGTTGCCATTTCATTCTCCAGGGGATATTCCCAACCCAGGGATCAAATTTGTATCATCTTCTGTTTGGCAGGCAAATTCTTAACCACTAAGCCACCAGAGAAGGGAGGCAAAAAGCAAAGGAGAAAAGGAAAGATATAAGCATCTGAATGCAGAGTTCCAAAGAATAGCAAGAAGAGATAAGAAAGCCTTCTTCAGTGATCAATGCAAAGAAATAGAGGAAAAGAACAGAATGGGAAAGACTAGAGATCTCTTCATGAAAATTAGAGATATCAAGGGAACATTTCATGCAAAGATGGGCTTGATAAAGGACAGAAATGGTATGGACCTAACAGAAGCAGAAGATATTAAGAAGAGGTGGCAAGAATACATGGAAGAACTGTACAAAAAGATCTTCAAGACCCAGATAATCATGATGATGTGATTACTCATCTAGAGCCAGACATCTTGGAATGTGAGGTCAAGTGGGCCTTAGAAAGCATCACTACGAACAAACCTAGTGGAGATGATGGAATTCCAGTTGAGCTGTTTCAAATCCTGAAAGATGATGCTGTGAAAGTGCTACACTCAATATACCAGAAAATTTGGAAAACTCAGCAGTGGCCACAGGACTGGAAAAGGTCAGTGTTTATTCCAATTCCAAAGAAAGGCAATGTCAAAGAATGCTCAAACTACCGCACAATTGCACTCATCTCACATGCTAGGAAAGTAATGCTCAAAATTCTCCAAGCCAGGCTTCAGCAATTCATGAACCATGAACTTTCTGATGTTCAAGCTAGTTTTAGAAAAGGCAGAGGAACCAGAGATCAAATAGCCAACATCCGCTGGATCATGGAAAAAGTAAGAGAGTTCCAAAAAAACATCTATTTCTGCTTTCTTGACTATGCCAAAGCCTTTGACTGTGTGTATCACAATAAACTGTGGAAAAATCTGAAGGAGATGGGAATACCAGACCACCTGACCTGCCTCTTGAGAAACCTGTATGCAGGTCAGGAAGCAACAGTTAGAACTGGACATGGAACAACAGACTGGTTCCAAATAGGAAAAGGAGTACGTCAAGGCTGTATATTGTCACCCTGCTTATTGAACTTCTATGCAGAGTACATCATGAGAAATGCTGGGCTGGAAGAAACACAAGCTGTAATCAAGATTGTTGGGAGAAATATCAATCACCTCAGATATGCAGATGACACTACCCTTATGGCAGAAAGTGAAGAGGAGCTAAAGGGCCTCTTGATGAAGGTGAAAGAAGAGAGTGAAAAAGTTGGCTTAAAACTCAACATTGAGAAAACGAAGCTCATGGCATCCAGTCCCATCACTTCATGGGAAATACATGGGGAAACAGTGGAAACAGTGTCAGACTTTATTTTGGGGGGCTCCAAAATTACTGCAGATGGTGACTGCAGCCATGAAATTAAAAGACGCTTACTCCTTGGAAGAAAAGCTATGACCAACTTAAACAGCATATTCAAAAGCAGAGACATTACCTTGCCGACTAAGGTTCGTCTAGTCAACGCTATGGTTTTTCCTGTGGTCACATATGGATGTGAGAGTTGGACTGTGAAGAAGGCTGAGCACCGAAGAATTGATGCTTTTGAACTGTGGTATTGGAGAAGAGTCTTGAGAGTCCCTTGGACTGCAAGGAGATCCAACCAGTCCATTCTGAAGGAGATCCACCCTGGGATTTCTTTGGAAGGAATGATGCTAAAGCTGAAACCCCTGTACTTTGGCCACCACATGTGAAGAGTTGACTCACTGGAAAAGACTCTGATGCTGGGAGGGATTGGGGGCAGGAGGAGAAGGGGATGACCGAGAATGAGAAGGCTGGATGGCATCACTGACTCGATGGACGTGAGTCTGAGTGAACTCCGAGAGATGGTAATGAACAGGGAGGCCTGTCGTTCTGCGATTCATGTGGTTGCAAAGAGTCGGACACGACTGAGCGACTGAACTGAACTGAACTGAAGCCACCAGAGAAGCCATATATAGAGTATGTGTGTGTATATATATGCACATAAAAAAGTAAAAGGATTGCCATGAACTAATACCCATCATCTCACTTATTTACCCTTTTTGGTGAAAATATTTAAATTTTATCCTTAACAAATTTCAAGTATGCAGTACAGTTAAAATCATCTGTTTACTGTCTAAATTTACCACTAGTATATGAGATGCCCCAGGGCAGGCAACGTGCCCTGTCAGTGCTGGATCACCAGAAGATAGGAAAACACTGCATGGAGTAGTGCCAAAAAGTACTTATTGAATAAATGAACTGATGAACAAGCACCATAAAGTAACACCTCACTTCAAAACAGAGTACATTTGGAAATGTAGTATTAAGAAGACATAGCAAGTTCTATTTAAATCTCACTAATTAATACATCCTGGTTAAAATTAAAAGTATTTTATCCTATTGAGAAGTGTTTCTGATTGATTCCTGCCAAGAGTCCTCAAGCAGAGAAACAATGGATTTTTGAAACCTTATCCAAGGGATGATTCAATGATTTGCTTCTGCTGTGCCCTTCTGTCCAAGGATGGCTAAGATTCTCATTGAGGAAGAGAACTCAGAAGTTTATCTTCCCCTTTGTCAGCAACCTCCAATCACTCCCCTCCTTCAAGGCTCAGGGGTTGACAATGCCCTTTTTCTCTTGCAGACAAGTCACTCACCTATTACTGCTGCAGTCTTTGTCAGGTTCAGTTCGTCAACTCACAACCTGTGTGCCCAAAAACAACTCACTCACTGCCCTGTGAGCATTTCTTCGTTTGTAAAAACCTCTGTAGAGACCAAGGAAAGAGGTTCACAGCTTTGGAGTGGCGTTTGTTTTTAAATATTCAATCCCATATTTGTTCAATTGAGAAGGTTGAATGTGGGAGATTTTCTGGAGATAAATGAATAAAATGAGTCACTAACATACACTAAAAATTACCATATTGCCTCAGGTTGGTATAACTCTGGCAAAATGAAAGGATGTGTGCCTGCTCAGTTGCTCGGTCATGTCCGACTCTTTTGGGACCCCATGGACTGTAGGCCACCAGACTCCTCTGTCTGTGGGATTTTCCCAGGCAAGAATATTGGAGTGGGTTGCCATTTTCTCTTCCAAGGGATCTTCCTGACTCAGGGATCACAACTGTGTCTCCTGTTTGGCAGGTGAATTCTTTAAAACACTGAACCACCTGGGGAACCCCAAAGGACAGAGTATTGATCAAAAACAATGGATAATTTATGTATGTATTTTCCAGTCAGCCATGCAATAGAGATATGACATGCCATGGACATGACCCATGATGCTACTTTATTAAATGTGTCCTGCACAGATTGTGGCATAACCAGTGTCTCCATCCCCAGGATTAGTGGGAAGTAACAGCCCTGTGACAAGGTCTGACTTTCTTAAACAGGTATAAAACTCACTGTGAACTGCTCTGACTTGTATTTTTATCTTTTCTCAGAAGGATTTAACAGACTTGTTACACAATTACCTAAACACTGGATTAAAATACATGAAAGGCACTGTGAAGTCTTTGCTATAACAAACATTTATTGTTGGGTATTTTAGAAATCTTGTCTCTTCATAATTCAGACCACACTGTAGGCATCATTTAATTCAATCAAACTGCCAGTGTTCAGAGGGATATCAGCAAAGTACCATTCCTTTTTGTTTCACTTCTAGAGAAAGTGAGGCATAAAACCCTTTTGGAATATAGTTTAGACAATAAAACAATAAAAAATGAAGTCATAGAAATTTTGTCTCCCTTCTCATAGAATTATACTAGAATGATTCAAGTAAAAATTGTTAGCAATGCTTTAACTGCTACAATATTACAACACAGGGGCCATACTTGTCACAGCTGTTCAGTCACTAAGTTGTGTCTGATTCTTTGTGACCTCATGGTTTGCAGCAAGCCAGGTTCCTCTGTCCTCCAATGTCTCGCAGAGTTTGCTCAAATTCACATCCATTGAGTTGGTGATGTTATCTAACCATTTCATCTCCTGCTGCTCCCTTCTCCTTTTGCTTTCAATCTTTCCCAGCATTGGGGTCTTTTCCAATGAGTTAGGTCTTCGCATCAGGTGGCTAAAGTATTGCAGCTTCAGCAACAGTCTTTCTGATGAAGGTTCATATTATCATACCATAAATAGAGTGCCCTTATTTAATAAATAGGAAAGGCTTTTGAAGCTCTGCTAAGTAGGTTGAAAATTAGCTCTAGGGCTAAGGCACTACCTTAAGGGACAGCAGTGCAACAATGGTGTAATACAGGGTTTTTCAGAGTGTTTTCTACCAAAACAGAAAGAAAGAAATCCCAAATAATGTTCCTTGAGAAAGGTCAAATAAATACAAAAATCATTAAATGTTTGTTGCACCTCCTTTTGAAATGGACAGTAGCATGCAAAGAAACCTTCCTTACATCATCAAGAGAGACCTTGTCTCCAGGTTTCCTTCTCACTCCTTTCCTGGGTTCATATTCACTTTACTTGAACAGAGATCTGATTGGCTTAACTGGGAGTCAAAAACAAAATCTCTGCCTAGGACGTTGCAGTGAATAGGTTTGACCTTAAGGAAACCACTTAATTAAGTGATTACCATGCATGATGAACAAAATTACTTCAGTGATTGTAGCTCTGAAATTATAATCTAAATAGAATTTTAGGCCATTTATGCATTTCATGGTTGTCTTAAGAAACCTCCTGAATGTTTCTTTGGCTATTTTCCCAAACCTTTTTCTAAACTGTACTGTATTGAGAGACTCAAGACAGTTTAGTTTTATTTTCCTCTGAAATGGTTTTCTTTGTGAAATCTGAAATGTGGTCAAAATAAAGAGGGATCTGACCTCTAAAATGGAAAGCTTCTCTTACTGTAAAAATCCAATAATAAAAAGTAGGTGGGAAATAAAAAATGGAATCTCATTTTATGTTTTGATTTTAGCTCTCAAACTATATGCTTCTGCCAGGTGGTCATCCTCCAATACTTGTTTGCTGTCCCACATAGTAAAGGGATTAGTCACTTTTGGGGTCAGTTTAGACATTCCTACAACAGTATAATGAAAAGAAAACAGCAGGCAAAAGGCAGGGTAAGCTCTTCTCATTCTCTCTTTCCTCTTCTACCCAAAGAAAAAGGATATTAATCAGATTCCAAGTCACCAGTTGGGAGGCATTTACAATGACAGGTCAGTCAGTCAATCAGTTCAGTCACTCAGTCGTGCCCAACTTGTTGCGACCCCATGAATCACAGCACACTAGGCCTCCCTGTCCATCACCAACTCCCAGAGTTCACTCACATTCATGTCCAGTGAATTGGTGATGCCATCCAGCCATCTCATCCTCTGTCATCCCCTTCTCCTCCTGCCTCCAATTCCTACCAGCATCAGAGTCTTTCTTTTTTTTTTTTAATTACAATACTGTATTTGTTTTGCCAAACATTGACATGAATCAGCCACAGGTGTCCACGATCTCCCAATGCCAAAGCCCCCTCCCACCTCCCACCCCACATCCTCTCCCTGAATCATCCCGTGCACCTGCCCCATGCATCCTGCATCCTGTATTGAACATAGACTGGGGCTTCATTCTTACAAGATAGTATACATGTTTCAATGCCGTTCTCCCAAATCATCCCACCCTCTCCCTCTCCCTCAGAGTCCAAAAGTCCGTTCTATACCTCTGAGTCTCTTTTGTTGTCTCACATAGAGGGTCATCATTACTATCCTTCTAAATTCCATATATATGTATCAGTATACTGTATTGGTGTTTTTCTTTCTGGCTTACTTCACTCTGTATAATCGGCTCCAATTTCATCCATCTCATTAGAACTGAGTTGAATTTATTCTTTTTAAGGGCTGAGTAGTACTCCATTGTGTATATGTACCACTGCTTTCTTATCCATTCATCTGCTGATGGACATCAAGGTTGTTTCCATGTCCTGGCTATTATAAACAGTGCTGCAATGAACATTGGGGTACATGTGTCTCTTTCAATTCTGGTTTCCTCGGTGTGTATGCCCAGCAGTGGGATTGCTGGGTCATGAGGCAGTTCTATTCGCAATTTTTTAAGGAATCTCCACACTGTTTTCCATAGTGGCTGTACGAGTTTGCATTCCCACCAACAGTGTAAGAGGGTTCCCTTTTCTCCACACCCTCTCCAGCATTTATTGCTTGTAGACTTTTGGATCGCAGCCATTCTGACTGGTGTGAAATGGTACCTCATTGTGGTCTTGATTTGCATTTCTCTGATAATAAGTGATGTTGAGCATCTTTTCATGTGTGTGTTAGCCATCCATATGTCTTCTTTGGAGAAATGCCTATTTAGTTCTTTGGCCCATTTTTTGATTGGTTCATTTATTTTTCTGGAGTTGAGCTGCATAAGTTGCTTATATATCTTTGAGATTAGTTGTTTGTCAGTTGTTTCATTTGCTATTGTTTTCTCCCATTCAGAAGGCTGTCTTTTCACCTTGCTTATAGTTTCCTTTGTTGTGCAGAAGCTTTTAATTTTAATTAGATCCCATTTGTTTATTTTTGCTTTTATTTCCAGTATATTGGGAGGTGGATCATAGAGGATCCTGCTGTGATTTATGTTGGAGAGTGTTTTGCCTATGTTTTCCTCTAGGAGTTTTATAGTTTCTGGTCTTACATTTAGATCTTTAATCCATTTTGAGTTTATTTTTGTGTATGGTGTTAGAAAGAGATCTAGTTTCATTATTTTACAGGTGGTTGACCAGTTTTCCCAGCACCACCTGTTAAAGAGACTGTCTTTACTCCACTCTATATTCTTGCCTCCTTTGTCGAAGATAAGGTGTCCATAGGTGTGTGGGTTTATCTCAGGGCTTTCTATTTTGTTCCATTGATCTATATTTCTGTCTTTGTGCCAGTACCATACTATCTTAATGACTGTGGCTTTGTAGTAGAGCCTGAAGTCAGACAAGTTGATTCCTCCAGTTCCATTCTTCTTTCTCAAGACTGCTTTGGCTATTCGAGGTTTTTTGTATTTCCATATAAATCTTGAGATTATTTGATCTAGTTCTGTGAAAAATACTGCTGGTAACTTGATAGGAATTGCATTGAATCTGTAGATTGCTTTGGGTAGTATACTCATTTTCACTATATTGATTCTTCCAACCCATGAGCATGGTATATTTCTTCATCTATTAGTGTCCTCTTTGATTTCTTTCATCAGTGTTTTATAGTTTTCAATATATAGGTCTTTAGTTTCTTTAGGTAGGTATATTCCTAAGTATTTTATTCTTTTCGTTGCAATGGTGAATGGGATTGTTTCCTTGACTTCTTTTTCTACTTTCTCATTATTAGTGTATAGGAATGCAAGGGATTTCTGAGTGTTGATTTTATATCCTGCAAATTTACTATATTCGTTGATTAGCTCTAGTAGTTTTCTGGTCGAGTCTTTAGGATTTTCTATATAGAGGATCATGTCATCCGCAAACAGTGAGAGTTTTACTTCTTCTTTTCCAGAGTCTTTCAATGAGTCAACTCTTCACATGAGGTGGCCAAAGTACTGGAGTTTCAGCTTTAGCATCATTCCTTCCAAAGAAATCCCAGGGCTGATCTTCTTCAGAATGGACTGGTTGGATCTCCTTGCAGTCCAAGGGACTCTCAAGATCTTCTCCAACACCACAGTTCAAAAGCATCAGTTCTTCGGCACTCAGCTTTATTCACCATCCAACTCTCACATCCATACATGACGACAGGAAAAACCACAGCCTTGACTAAACAGACGTTTGTTGGCAAAGTAATGTCTCTGCTTTTGAATATGCTATCTAGGTTGGTTATAACTTTGCTTCCAAGGAGTAAGCGTCTTTTAATTTCATGGCTGCAGTCACCATCTGCAGTGATTTTGGAGCCCCCAAAAATAAAGTCTGACGCTGTTTCCACTGTTTCCCCATCTATTTCCCATGAAGTGATGGGACCAGATGCCATGATCTTTGTTTTCTGAATGTTGTGCTTTAAGCCAATTTTTTTCATTCTCCACTTTCACTTTCATCAAGAGGCTTTTTAGTTCCTCTTTACTTTCTGCCATGAAAATATGAATCAGTGAGTGTGATTCTTTTCCTCCTTCACTGATACAACCACTGAAACAAAGTGTCTGTGACATTTTGTCACCTGCAAAGCTCAGCCCTGTCTCTGGCATTCTCTCTTCTGCACCCTTTATCTGGACTGTAAGCTTATTTTCTGGCTGTCACACACGTTCTTATCTCTTTCCTCTCTCAATGTATCTAGAGACGAAAGATGACTGTGGCCTTTGCCTGTTCAAGGCAGGTCCAGGATGAGATAAGATACTAGGGGAGATGGTAGAGATAGGCAGATCACATGTCAGACTACCTACTTTAGCAGAGCTTATGAAATTTCTGCCTGGAAGACAGTCTAACTTATTAATATTTAAGTATGAGTTTGTTTCTCTTTTTAAGATTCTTATTTGTATATTTATTTCTTCAATAATATCTATTAATAAAGGTGTCTAATGTGGACTGAGAGATACAATGGTATATGAAAACCTGATGCTTGACCTTGGAGACTTTACAATTCTATGGAAGATACAAAAACCAATCACATGTAGAAAAATAATATTTTGAAAAATAACCAAATGTTTCTTCCCCAAATCATCCTTGTTGCCCTGGGAAAGTGTGAATCAGCTTGGAGAAAAGGTAAATTAATTTTCTGAATGGGTTTTTTAAACTTACTGCAGGGATAAAAGTCTTAAAAGCTAATGAAACTAAGTTCAAAAAAAAAAAAGTTGGACCTCTAATATCAAGAGGCAAAAATCTTAAAGAGGTGGATGCCAAGTTTATCCATAGCTTTATACTGGAAAGGCAATCAGGGATGACCCAGCTTTCATCTGGATCATCTGGATCTTTCATCCAGTTTTAATTGAAACTGGGAGAAAAAGCAAGAGAGTGAGCCTGTGGTTGGTATGGATTGCTGAGAAAGGACCCCTGGCTCAGACTCCTTCTTGGACAAAATCATAAAAAGCCAAACTACAGCAGGGCCTCACCTCCACTACTGCATTCTGAGAAGAAATCAGGCTTATAGGAAAACAAAATTCTATCATGACATCACAGCCCTGCTGTAGCTGTGGTTGAGTGAGGTGTCCTAGGTATTGAACCTGGAGGCAGCCTCATAGAGCACAGAAGATCCCAGCTGGATATAGAAAACCAACTAAGTTTGAAAGCAACCTCAACTGGCAACAACCAAGAGAAAAATCAAGTCCTAAAAATAGATCAGCAGGCCTCTGGGGTGAAAATGAGGATTAGACAAAGGTCATGCATGTGGCAATCAGAAGTCACATCTGGATCAGGTATAGTCAGAGGCCCTCAGGGTAAAAATGAGGAAGACACATAGGACATAAATGTAGCAATCAGAGCTGATGGCAGGATCAGGTGCAGCAGCAGGAAATGCCAGCATAGGAAGGAACAAAGAGCAGGCAGATATCAGCACAGGTCAAAGAGAGCAGAGAACCATTATGAGGAAGGTACCCCATTCCTTCTCAGGTCCAGGAACTCATATCCTCCTAAGAGAAGGGAAGGAGCTAAAGGAGGGAAAGCTCGTGAGCTGAAAGAATAGTATTTATCCCAAAGAGACTGAGAAAAACATCTGAAAGGGACTTGTGACACTATGAATGGAAATAGAATCCCAGGAACTAAACCCTGTTGAATAAAATAAAGGAAATCCTATCTTTGTACATATTTGTACTTTGTAACTATTAAAGTTCATAAAAGCACAATTTATATTTACAAGTTGTGAAAAACACTGTAAAGAAAAAGGACAGGGTGTCACACAGGTATACAATGGGTGTAAGAAAAGGCTTCCCCATGGAGTTGACCTTTCAGATGAGACTTTAAGGATGCACAGGCATGAAAAACTTAACAGTTAAGCAGAAGAAGAGAATAGCACTTTAGACACATGGGACAGCAAGTGCAAAGGTGCCAAAGACAGGAGTGAGCATGAGATGTTCATAGAAAGGAAAGTCAGCCAAGAAGGCTGCATAACGGAGAGTGTGCAGATGTATGAGACTAGGGCGTGGACTTGGGAGTACAGGGAAGGTGAACAGAAACCAGACCCCGTAGGAACTTGTAAGCCATGTTGAGAATGATGAGACTCCTTTGAAGTATTCCAAGTGGGAGAGTGACACCAACACATCTGTCTTACAAATACTATTCTACCAAACTGTGGGAATGGATTACAGGTGAACAAGAATAAAGATGGAGATCATTTAGGGGGCAAGTACAGTGGATAGGGATGAGGTTATAGAAAAGGGGGAGAATGGAGGTGTAAAGATCTAGATAAATATGACAAATAAATCAAATGTTAACAATCAAAAGGACTTATGAAAATGGATTGCAAAGGAAAGTGGGGAAAAGGCACAAAGGACTCAATAAGGAGAATGGTTGTAGCCATATTTGGGTACAACTATACACTTTAGTGGTATAAGCTCATTTCACATGCTAACAAAGTAATACTCAAAATTCTCTAAGCCAGACTTCAACAGTATGTGAACCATGAACTTCCAGATGTTCAAGCTGGATTTAGAAAAGGCAGAGGAACCAGAGATCGAATTGCAAACATCTGTTGGATCAAAAAAGTAAGAGAGTTCCAGAAAAACATCTACTTCTGCTTTATTAACTATGCCAAAACCTTTGACAATAACCTCAGATGTGCAGATAACACCACCCTTATGGCAGAAAGTGAAGAGGAACTAAAAGCCTCTTGATGAAAGTGAAAAAGTTGACTTAGAGCTCAACATTCAGAAAATGAAGATCATGGCATCTGGTCCCATCACTTCATGGGAAATAGATGGGGAAACAGTGGAAACAGTGTCAGACTTTATTTTGGGGGGCTCCAAAATCACTGCAGATGGTGACTGCAGCCATGAAATTAAAAGACGCTTACTCCTTGGAAGAAAAATTATGACCAACCTAGATAGCATATTCAAGAGCAGAGACATTACTTTGCCGACAAAGGTCCATCTAGTCAAGGCTATGGTTTTTCCAGTAGTCATGTATGGATGTGAAGTTTGATGGTGAAGAAAGCTGAGTGCCAAAGAATTGATGCTTTTGAACTGTGGTGTTGGAGAAGACTCTTGAGAGTCCCTTGGACTGCAAGGAGATCCAACCATTCCATTCTAAAGGAGATCAGCCCAAGGTGTTCTTTGGAAGGAATGATGCTAAAGCTGAACTCCAGTACTTTGGCTACCTCATGTGAAGAGTTGGCTCATTAGAAAAGACTCTGATGCTGGGAGGGATTGGGGGCAGGAGGAGAATGGGGCGACGGAGGATGAGATGGCTGGATGGCATCACAGACTTGATGGAGATGAGTTTGAGTGAACTCTGGGAGTTGGTGATGGACAGGGAGGCCTGGTGTGCTGCGATTCATGGGGTCACAAAGAGACGGACACGACTGAGCAACTGAACTGAACTGAACTGAAACCTTTGACTGTGTGGGTCACAACAAACTGTGGAAAATTCTTCAAGAAATGGGAATATCAGACCACCTAACCTGCCTCCTGAGAAATCTGTATGCAGGTCAAAAAGAAACAGAACCGGGAATGGAACAACAGACTAGGTCCACATCAGGAAAGGAATACATCAAGGCTGTTTATTGTCACCCTGCCTATTTAACTTATATGCAGAGTACATCAAGTGAAATGCCAAGCTAGATGAAGCACAAGGTGGAATCAAGATTGCTGGGAGAAATATTAATAACCTCAGATATGCAGATGACACCACCCTTATGGGAGAAAGCAAAGATCAACTAAAAAGCCTCTTGATGAAAGTGAAAGAGGAGAGTGAAAATGTTGGCTTAAAACTCAACATTCAGAAAACGAAGATCATGACATCCAGTCCCATCACTTCCCGGCAAATAGATGGGGAAACAGTGGAAACAGTGGCTGACTTTATTTTTATGGGCTCTAAAATCACTGCAGATGGTGACTGCAGCCATGAAAATAAAAGATGTTTGCTCCTTGGAAGAAAAGCTAGATAGAAAATTTTTAAAATATAGACATTACTTTTGTCAATAAAGGTCTATCTAGTCAAAGTTATGGTTTTTCCAGTAATCATGTATGGATGTGAAAGTTGGACTATAAAGAAAACTGAGCACTGAAGAATTGATGCTTTTGAACTGTGGTATTGGAGAAGAAGATTCTTGAGAGCCCCTTGGACTGCAAGGAGATCCAACCCATCCATCCTGAAGGAAATCAGTCCTGAACATTCATTCAAAAGACTGATGCTGAAGCTGAAACTGTAATACTTTGGCCACCTGATACGAAGAACTGACTCATTGGAACAGACCCTGATGCTGGGCAAGATTGAAGGCAGTAGAAGGATGAGACTACAGAGGATGAGATGGTTGGATGGCATCACTGATTCGAAGGACATGAGTTTGAGTAAACTCTTGGGAAGCCTGGCATGCTCTAGTCCATGAGGTCACAGACTTGTCAGATACAATTGAGTGACTGAACTAAACTGAACTGATACAATTTAGTAATATTACTATGAAAATCACTTAATTCTCTTTTAATACATAAGTCTTTAACCTGAGAAGAATGGGAAACAATATCATGAATTATACTTCACATGACTTCCTAAATAAAAACAGTTCATAGTTCAAAGCTTTAAAAGCACTTTACCAGTGAAGCTAAAGCTAATCATTTGCCTTAGCTAACCAAGCATTTAAAACCTAGTTTTAAATTTACAGGTCATTTTTTATAATTTCCATTTTATTTCTGTTCTATTACCTAAACCAAGAGTAGCCCACACATACATACACACAGAAACCCTAAAATATGTAGATTCATCATATATGGAGATAATCTCATTATTCTTTTTTTCCCCTTGGCCTTCCCCCTGGTTTCACTTGACCCATTTATTTATTTACTCAAACTTTAAGAACATAAATATGCCCAAATGAAGCATAATACTCTGTGTCTTGTCAATGTTCAGGAAATGGACCGCATGCTTGCATAGCTTTTCTCTTTGAAAAGTTGGAAAATAGACACATCTGTGGGGTAACAAAGAAGCGCACATTAAAAATTCTGTGCTTGTCTAGACATAATCAAACTCATTTCACAGTAGGTGTTAAATACTTCTAATTAAAGTAATTTAAGAAAATTTTTAAAAATTCAAGAATGGTAGCAAAATGTTAATTCAAAAATCAAAATTCTTATTTTCTCCAAGCTCCACTTTAGTCTCCATAGTAACCAGAACAGTTACTGGTCTGACTCTATGCTAAATAATTATATATATTCAATAAGCATATATATATATATATATATTCACAATATAAATAAACTAAACTTTTATATATTTTATATAGATACATGTAGGTATATATGAGAAATATTGACAGAGGTAACAGATCTTTTTTTTTAAGTAGCATGCTATCTAACCTATTCTTTCTTCTCCAAGTTTCCTCACAGCTCTTCTCTTCTTTGTCAAAGTCTCCTAATCAACAAAGATTGATCTTTTCCAGGTGGCTTTGACACTTCCAAGGAATGTTTCAGTAGGCATGATGGACTAGAAAGAGAAAGCAAACTGCTTCTCACAAAGAGGGTAGGCTACAGAAATTGACATACTGTGATGTCACTTGCCAAAAGTGGATAAATTGCATGACTTCCCTCCCATTAGACAGGATAGCCACCCTTCCTTTTACCTGAGCTAAAGAATTGCTATCTGAAAGCGTTTATCTGATGATAACACTGCACAGTAAAGCAAAGATAACTCCAAAGAATAGATCTGTCTAAACACACCCTTTCAGGTCCTCCTTAACTTTATCTTTTCTTGATCTCAAACCAGGAAAAAAAAAAGATTGACACAATCACGTTTCTAGTGTTCCATTTAGACCAAAATCACTGTAAAAAAATGAAAAAGAAAAATACTTAAGAGGACTGGGAATAAAGAGAGAGTGAAAGAGAGGGACAGAGATAGGAAAAAATGGTGAAATGAAAAGCTTGAGGCAATATGGTACAGAATTTTAATTCACCTTGAGGATTACTCATTTCAAAGTTTTGGAGAATTTTCTCAGACAATCTTATACAGTTTCCTTCTATTACAATATTAGAAAGTTAGATGCAGTTCTATCATAGAATCTGATGACTCAGAGGATTAGTTTGCTTTTGTAGACTATTGATCATAGGAATCTTTTGGGGAAGGAGGACTAAGGTTTTATCTGAACTCCAGTTAACTTTTTCATCAGTATTGATGGTATATACCTTCTGATAGTAATTCATAGGGTTTAAATGAGATGGTTATTTCACTCCTCAATTTTGCACAAGTTTGTGCAAATACTTTTGTTTTTCACTGTTTAGTCATTTTTAACTCCCGTAATTCAGTAACAGTGTAAACCTTTACTTCATCTCAATTGTCTACTAGGTTAGGCTAGATTATGTGTTATAACAAACAATCCCAAAATGTCAGTAGCTTTATGGTAACAGTTTTATTTCTTGCTCATGGAACATATTTAGTGTGGGTTGGTAGGTGAAGCTTTGTTCATGATAAATATTCAAGAATCCAAATTAGTGGAGATTCACCATATTAAAATGCTACCATTGCAACAAGAAGTGTTGAGGTTGGTACCAGCAGGGGAAATGAGAGAACTGAACCATTAAATCCTGGAAGTGAAACTGGACAATTTTGCTCACATTTATTGGCTTTAAAAGGGTAGAGAAATGAAAGCCTCCATGTTCCAGAAAGCAAAGGAGATTCCAAAATTGATGTATAAAGTCTACTGTATTCCTTCTTCCACGGAATAGGCTATTTGGGGTTATAGCTTGTAGAGGGTAGATCCTAGGATGGCTCCCATGATTTCTGCCCTCTAGTCTTCACGCCCTGTATGTACTTTGACCTCTACCCCACCTCCACCAGTGCTCTTTCATTTTGGATGGGATCTTTGTATTCATTTGATAGAGATGCCACCTGGGGAAAAATAAATAAATAAACAAACTGGGTGGCTTAAACAAAATACTTTTTTTCAAAATTCCTGGAGATTATAAATCTGAGACCAATGTATTGATCAAAAATTGATTTCTTCTGAGCCTCCTCCTTGCATTGTAGATGGCCATCTTCTCTGTAAGTCTTTCCTTTACATGTTTGTGTTCTAATCTCCTCTTCTTCTAAGAACATTAATCACTGCCCCCTCCACCCAATGAGATTCCGGTGGCTCAGACAGAAAGAGACTCCTGGCAATGTGGGAGACCTGGGTTCAATCCTGGGTTGAGAAGATGCCCTGGAGAATGAAATGGCAACCCACTCCAGTGCTCTTGCCTGGAAAATCCCATGGATAGAGGAGCCTGGCAGGCCACAGTCCATGGGGTCTCAGAGTCAGACATAATTGAGAACTTTCACTTTTACTTTCTTTCTTCCCAATGACCTCAGTACTGTATAATATCCAACCCCTCTAGATATGGAGAAGGCAATGGCACCCTGCTCCAGTGCTCTTGCCTGGAGAATCCCAGGGATGGGGGAGCCTGGTGAGGGGCCATCTATGGGGTTGCACAGAGTTGGACATGATTGAAGTTACTTAGCAGCAGTAGCAGCAGCATTCCTTACTATATAAATCAGAGGGTTGATCAAAGGTGTTCCAGTTGTATAAAACACAGCTATCATCTTACCCATGCAGAATGAAGTTGCAGGGTGTGAATATATAAATACTCAAGGACCAAAGAACAAGATGACCATGATGATGTGGCAGATGCAGGTGGAGAGGGCACCCCACTCCAGTACTCTTGCCTGGAAAATCCCATGGACGGAGGAGCTTGGAAGGCTGCAGTCCATGTGGTCGCTGAGGTTCAGACATGACTGTGACTTCACTTTCCCTTTTCACTTTCATAAATTGGAGAAGGAAATGGCAACCCATTCCAGTGTTCTTACCTTGAGAATCCCAGGGATGGGGGAGCCTGGTGGGCTGCCATCTATGGGGTCACACAGAGTTGGACAAGACTGGAGTGACTTAGCAGCAGCAACAGCAGCAACCCTCTTTAAAGGTCCTTTCTCCAAATATAGTCACAATCTGAGGTACTGAAAGCTAAAGAAATCAACATATAAATTTTGGAGAAGAGAGTGAAGGGAGAGTGCATACAATTCAGCCCATGAGCACCCATGACTTGCTTCTAGTCAGTAGAATATAGCAAAAGAGAAGAGATTTTATGAATAAAATTCATTTCTCAATTCAGTTGATTTTCAGTTAATCAAAGGGGAAATTACCCTGAATGGGGCAGAGCTAGCCAGGCCTAAGACCTTGGAAAGGGGACTGGGTCTTTGTAGGGAGAGAAACTCTCCCTAGGGACTACATGACACTGGAGAGGTCTATGTAGCAGGAACTGTGGGTGGCCTCCAGGATCTGAGCACAGCCTCCATCCAACAGTCAGCAGAATGCTAGGGCCCTCAGTCAAAGAGATGCAAGGAAATGAATTCTGTCAACAACCTCAACAAGCTTGGAGGTAGTTTCCACTGCTACCAAGCTTCCAGGTGATGATGCAGCCTAGCCAGCAACTTTCTTACAGCATTGTAAGATCTGAGCAGAAAACCCAGATAAACTATGTGCAGATTCCTGACCCTGGAAACTGATAATAAATATGTGTTGTTAAAGAAATATGTATTACTAGATCTGTGATAAGTTGCTATTAAACACTAGAAATGAATATATAGCTAGATTGACTTCATTAACATTTGAGGTATGTGCTCAGTTGCTCAGTCGTGTCCAACTCTTTGCGACCCCATAAATTGTAGCCTGCCAGGTTCCTATGTCCATGGAATTTTCCAGGCAAGAATACTGGAGTAGGTTACCATTTCCTCTTCCAGGGGATCTTCTCAAACCAGGAATCGAACACACATCTCTTGAATCTCCTGCATTGGCAGGTGGATTCCTGCCTCTAGCACCATCTGTGATATCAGACACTGATAAAAGAAATGTGAGTTTATGTGTTTTAAATAACCCCATTCCCAGTTATTGTGATGTCTTTATCATTGTTTTCTCTTTGCCTTATTTTTCTCTCATGGTAACTTGTTTGTGTGTACATGCATGTATATATGTGTGTGTGTATTAAAGCAGAAAATATTTTCTTAAACTCTACCACTAGCCTGTCATGTAGCATTCAGTAAGCAACTTTATTGCAATTCACACTCCCTGGTTTTGTGTATGTAGCTAGAAAAGAGGCTGCCAAACAAGGCTAGCAGAACTTTTGGAAAGGACTAGCTTTCAGAAATTGCATCTTGCTACCTAACTGTTATTTTCTAGATGTAGCAAAATCCAGTGTCCTTTGGGTTTATGAGAGAAGCACCAAGGAACTAGATCCCTGCAAAAAGTTTCAGTTCAGTTCAGTTGTTCAGCTGTGTCCCACTCCTTATGACCCCATAGACTGCAGCATGCCAGGCCTCCCTGTCCATCTCCAACTCATGTCCATTGAGTTAGTGATGCCATCTAACCATCTCATCCTCTATTGTTCCTTTCTCCCACCTTCAATCTGTCTCAGCATCAGGGTCTTTTAGGCAAATAATAACGTTATATCACACTGGTGCTTTGGCAAAGTACAAATCTGGAAACTTTATATTATTCCTGGTTTTAACAAAAACATTTTAGACTCTTTTGAAACCTGTCTGGCATAACATTTGGCTGTACATGTTTGTCAAAAAAATAAATGGGTTTTATCTTTTTCATTTCTAATTGTATTGATTAGAGACCTCAACATTTTTTTCATGATGAATCTGGGTAAAGGTTTGTCAATTTTGTTTTTCATTTCAAAGAACCAACTTTTAGTTTCACTGATATTTTCTATTGTTTTGTTTTTACTTCTTTTACTTCTGCTCGAATTTTATGACTTACTGCCTACTAACTTTGGGTTTTGTTTCTCCTACTTTCTCTAATTCCTTTATATGTAAGGTTAGGTTGTTCATTTGTGATTTTTCTTATTTCTTGAGGTAAGATTGTATGGCTATAAACTTCTCCCTTAGAACGGCTTTTGCTACATCCATATGTTTTGTTATAGTGTGTTTTGCTTTCATTTGTCTCTAGGTATTTTTTATTTTTTATTTCCTCTTTGATTTCTTCAGTGACTCACCAGATGTCTAGTCATACTCTTTAACCTCCATATGTCTGTGTTTCTTACAGTTTTTTTCTTGTAGTTGATTTCTAATCTTAGAATGTTGTGGTCAGAAAGATGATTGGTATGATTCCAATTTTCTTAAATTTGCTGAGGCTCACTTTATGGCCCAGCATGCAATCAATCCTGGAGAATGTTCCATGCACACTTGAGAAGAATGTCTATTCTACTGCTTTTGGATGAAACGCTCTATAAAAACCACTTAAAATGATCATAAGATACTACTATAAGCAACTATATGTCAAAAAATGGGCAAACTAGAAGAAATGGACAAATTCTTAGAAAGGTACAATCTTCCAAGCCTGAACCAGAAATAAATTGAAAATATGAACATATCAATCACAGGTACTGAAATTAAAACTGTAATTAAAAAGCTCATATTTCTGAAACTCTTCCAAAAATTATAGAGGAAAGAATAGTCCTAAACTCATTCTATGAGGCTGTCATCACCCTGACACCAAAACCAGATAAAGGTACCACAAGAAAAGAAAATCACAGGCCAGTATCACCGATAAACATAGATACAACATTCCTCAACAAAATACTAGCAAGCCAAATTCAACAATACATTATAAAGATTATACACACACACACACACAAACACACACACAAAATACACCATGATCAAGTGGGGTTTAACCCAAGGAAGTGAGTATTTTTCAGTATCCATAGATCAATGTCATACACCACATGGACAAATTGAAGAATAAAAACCATCTGATATTATCTCAATACAGAAAATACTTTTGACAAAATTCAACATCCATGTATGATAAAAATTGTGAACAAAAAGGGAAAATAACTCAAAATAATAAAGGCCATATAAGAAAAACCTACAGTAAAGATCATATTCAATGGTGAAAAGCTGAAAGTATTTCCTCTAAGATCAAGAACAAGACAAGGATGTCTACTTTCACTACTTTTATTCAACGTAGTTTTGGAAGTCCTAGCTTAGAAATCAGAGAAGAAAAAGAAATGAAAGATCCAAATTGAAAAATAAAAAGTAAAACTGTTTCTGTTTGCTGATGATATGATAATACACATAGAAAATCCTAAAGATTTTAGCAAAAACTACTAGAGCTCATGGACGAATTCAGTAATGTTTCAGGATACAGACTTAATAGACAAAAATATGTTGCATGTCTACACACTAAAGATCATAAAGAGAAATTAAAGGAATAATCTCATTACCATCACATCAAAAGGAATAAAACACACAGAAATAAACAGACCTAAGGAAACAAAATATATGGACTCCAAAATCTAAGATGCTGATGAAAGAAAGTTGACACAAAGATGGAAAGATATACCAAGTTCTTGGTTTAGAAGAACAAACTTTTTCAAAATGATGATACTACTCAAGGCAATCTACAGATTCAGTGCAATCCCTATCAAATTATCAATGGTATTTTTACAGAACTAGAATAAAAACTCTTAAAATTTGTATGGAAACACAAAAGACTCTGAATAGCCAAAGCAGTCATGAGAAAGGGTAACACAGCTGGAGGAACTGAGTCTCTGACTTCAGACTATATTACAAAGTTATAGTCATTAAGATAGTATTGTGTTGTTATAAAAACAGAAATATAGATCAAAGAAACAGGATACAAATTCCAGAGATAAACCCACATATCTATAGTCACCTAATCTATGACAAAGGAGGAAAGACTATACAGTGGAGAAAAAAAAGAGAGAGAGAACATTCTTTAACACCATACACAAAAATAAACTCAAAATGGATTAAAGACCTAAGTGCAGGACCAGATATAAAACACTTAGAGGAAAATATAGGCAGAATACTCTGACATATATCACAGCAATAGCTTTTTCAAGCCATCTCCTAAAGTAATGGAAATAAAAACAAAATTAAACAAACATGACTTAATTAAACACAAATGCTTATGAACAGCAAAGAAAACCACAAACAAAACAAAAAGACAACCCACAGGATGGGAGAAAACATTTGTAAATGATGCAACCAACAAAGGATTATTGTCCAAAATTTACAAACAGCTCATGTAGCTCAATTTTAAAAAAATCAAAAAACGGGTGGACATTTCTCCAAAGAAGACATAGATGGCCAGAGGCACATGAAAAGCTGCTCAACCATTACTAATTATTATAGAAATGAAAATCAAACTACAATGCGATATCACCACATACTAGTCAAAATGGCCATCATCAAAATATTTACAAACAATAAATGCTACAGAGGGTGTGGAAAAAAGGTAACATTCCTACACTGTGGCTGGGAATGTAAATTGGTGCAGCCAGTATGGAAAATAGTATGGAAATTCCTTAAAAAACTAAAAAAGAGCTACCATAGACCATATGACCCAGCAATCCTAATCCTGCACATACATCTGGAGAAAAAACATGGTTCAAAAGGACACATGCACCCCAATATTCATGTCAATGCAGTTTACAATAGACAAGACATAGAAGCAACTTAAATGTCCATTAACAGATGAATAGATAAAGAAGGTATGGGGTTTGTACAAAACAGAAACAGACTCACAAACCTAGAGAATGAACTTATACTTACCATGGAGTAAGTCCAAAGAGTAAGGCATAGATTGGGAGTTTAGGATTGACAAGTACACAATGTTATACTTAAAATCATAATCAACAAGGACCTACTGTAGAGCATAGGGAACTTTTTTCAATATTTTGTAATAACCTAAAGGAGAAAATAATTTTAAAATGAATAAATATGTGTATATGTATAACTGAATCACTTTCCTATACACCTGAAACTAATACAACATTGTTAATCAACTATAAGTCAATATAAAATTTAAGAATTTAAATAAATAGACTTTAAATAAAATTCTCTAGAATAGTCATTCACATATTTAGTAAACAATTTTGAAAGCCTACTGTTACGTGAGCTGTGTGCTGAGGGACAAAATGAGGAAAAGTAGAATGGAAGAAAGGAAGAAACAAGACTAGAAAGGAAATCAAAAAGTATGACAAAAGACGACCCATGAATTTATCCAATGAATAGAAAATTGCTGGTCTCAGCTAAAGTGAGGAGATAAGGTAAAAGGAATTCAATGTAGATGACATCACAGGAGCAAAAATCTGAGGCATATATGTGACTGATTTGCTCTGAGACTGGGTATAGTTTAATATGCTGGCAGAATTGTCTGAAAGATGCCAGGAACTGGAATTTTCCAGGTCAGATTTTGTTCATAGATGGGTTTAACTGCTTTAACTGCACAATGGTTATTGAAATTTTTAATTAGCTGACTACATTGAAAAGAAATTAAAATAATATATAGCCCATAATACATGCTGCATTCATGTTTGCTATTAATATTGAAAAATCAAAATATTTCTGTCAAAACTCCAGATTTTCAGCTTTTCTGGAAGATGAGAAATAGGGAACCATTGAAGCAATCTACTGGAGATGCTCCTACAGAGAACATATATTTCCTCACAATCAGCACACCCCCATGTGATCCATTCCCATGACTCACTCTAAGTCATGTCGAACAATTACACTATTCATTGATCCCTGTAAGCATTTGAGTTTTCAAATCCTGGTCAGGTCATCAAGTTAAAGGTTTGTTATTAACAAAGCATGCTCCTAAATATTTCTCTGAGGAGTTTGAACATTTTCATAAATACAGTAGAGAACCATAAAAATACTGTAAATTAAGGAATGACATAATGCTATATTGTACCTACATTATATTAGGTTGAACTATATGAAACTGTTCTTTTTTTTTTTTTTTTGCTAGTCAAAAATAGTGAAATAGCAATTTCCTTTGGTTCAACCGAAGAGAAAGATTATTCTAGTTACCTATGGTAAATGGAGTGGAGAGGGAACAAACTGAAAGCAGAGAAACCAAGTAGGAGGAAATTATAATCATCTCAGTAAGAAATGATGACAGCTCAAACTGGAATAATGATGGTGAAAATGAAGTAAAAGAACTGAGATAATACATAGATACATGAATAAGTAAGACCTATGGTTTTTGACTATCTGGTTTGAACCCTCAGAAAGACAAATCAGAATAAACTTGGATTTTTAAAAATATATTATACATGCTTAGCCTCTTCTCCATGAGGTACATGCTTTAAAAAGATTTGTTCCATTACACTTAATTGAGGATTACTTTTGTTAGAAGCCATTGTTATTTATGAAAATGATTATGCCCCTCAAATGTGTGGGCATAGACAAATGTTGCAAACTAAAGTAACTTCCAAAGTGAAAGTTTCAAAGACTACCAAGGAGAGATAAGAAAGGCTTCCTAAGCAATCAATGCGAAGAAATAGAGGAAAATAATAGAATGGGAAAAACTAGAGATCTCTTCAAGAAAATTAGAGATACTAAAGGAACATTTCATGCAGATGGGCACAATAAAGGACAGAAATAGTATGGACCTAACAGAAGCAGAAGATATTAAGAGGTAGCAAGAATACACAGAAGAACTACACAAAAGATCTTCATCACCCATATAACCAAAATGGTGTGGTCACTCACCTAGAGCCAGACATCCTGGAATGCAAAGTCAAGTGGGCCTTAGGAAGCATCACTACAAACAAAGCCAGAGGAGGTGATGGAATTGCAATTGAGCTATTTAAAATCCTGAAAGATGATGCTGTGAAAGTGCTACACTCAATATACCAGCAAATTTGGAAAACTCAGCAGTGGCCACAGGACTGGAAAAGATCAGTTTTCATTCCAATCCAAAAGAAAGGCAATGCCAAAGAATGTTTAAACTACCACACAATTGCACTCATCTTACACACTAGCAAAGTAATGCTCAAAATTCTCCAAGGCAGGCTTTAGTGGTACATGAACCATGAATTTCCAGACATTCAAGCTAGATTTAGAAAAGGCAGAGAAACCAGAGATTAAATTCCCAATATTCACTGCATCATCAAAAAAGCAAGTGATTTCCAGAAAAAAACATTTATTTCTGCTTTATTACAGGGAAGGCAATGGCACCCCACCCCAGTACTCTTGCCTGGAAAATCCAATGGACGGAGGGAGCCTGATGGGCTGCAGTCCATGAGGTCGCTAAGAGTCGGACACGACTGAGCGAAGCGACTTCACTTTCACTTTTCACTTTCATGCACTGGAAAAGGAAATGGCAACCCACCCCAGGATTCTTGCCTGAAGAATCCCAGGGATGGGGGAGCCTGGTGGGCTATCATCTATGGGGTCGCACAGAGTCGGACACGACTGAAACGACTTAGCAGCAGCAGCAGTAGCAGCTGCTTTATTGACTACACCAAAGCCTTTGACTGTGTGGATCACAACTAGCTGTGGAAAATTCTTCAAGAGATAAAAATACCAGACCACCTGACCTGTCTCCTGAGAAACCTGTATGCAGGTCAGGAAGCAATGGTTACAATTGGACACGGAACAACAGACTGGTTCCAACATACTCCAAAAGAGTATGTAAAGGCTATATGTTTTCACCCTGCTTATTTAACTTATATGCAGAGTACATCAAGTGAAATGCTGAGATGGATGAAGCACAAGCTGGAATCAAGATTGCAGGGAGAAATATCAATAACCTCAGACAGGAATATGACAGAACACTTATGGCAGAAAGCAAAGAAGAATTAAAGAGCCTCTTCATAAAAGTGAAACAGGAGAGTGAAAAAGCTGGCTTAAAGCTCAACATTCAGAAAGCTAAGATCATGGTATCTGGTCCCATCACTTCATGGCAAATAGAGAAACAATGGAAACAGTGAGAGACTTTATTTTGGGGATCTCAGAATCATTGCAGATGGTGACTGCATCCATGAAATTAAAAGATGCTTGCTCCTTGGAAGAAAATCTCTGACCAACCTAGAAAACATATTAAAAAACAGAGACATTAATTTGCCAAAAGGTCCCTCTAGTCAAAGCTTTGGTTTTTCTAGTGGTCATGTACAGATGTGAGAGTTGGACTATATAGAAAGCTGAATGCCAAAAAATTCATGCTTTTGAACTGCGGTGTTGGAGAAGACTCTTAAGAGTCCCTGGGACTGCAAGGAGATCCAACCAATTCATCCTAAAGGAAATCCATCCTGAATATTCCCTGAAGGACTGATACTGAAGCTGAAACTCCAATACTTTGGCCACCTGATGTGAAGAACTGACACATTTGAAAAGACCCTGATGCTGGGAAAGATTGAGGGCAGGAGGAGAAGGGGACTATAGAGGATGAGATGGTTGGATGGCATCACTGACTCAATGGACATGAGTTTGAGTAAGCTCCCGGAGTTAGTGATGGAGAGGGAAGCCTGGTGTACTGCAGTCCATGGAATGGCAAAGAGTTGGACATGACTGAGCAATTGAACTGAACTGTGTTTTGTTTTGCTTATAAGCAGAGAGAAAACCACGCTTACCCAAACCATACCACTGGCCTTTGCAGGCCTCCTTGTTGAACATGAATTGATATTATATATTTATTTCCATTTTTTAAGACTGAAAAAGTTTTTCCAGTCATCACCTCTCCCACCTACCTCACTATTAACACCATGTTCTTGCCTGGAGAATTACAGTGACAGAGGAGCCTAGTGGGCTTTTGTTTATGGGGTCGCACAGAGTCAGACGTGACTGAAGTGACTTAGCAGCAGCAGCAGCAGCAATACCGTGTTACGTTGGACAGCTCCTTCTTGACCCAGAATATAAAGCATATCCATAACATCTTATAATACCTGAGAGCAGTCAAGGTCTGGAAAGGAAGACAGGTTTTATATACTTTCTTGTAGTTACTAGAAGGTAAAATAATAACAAAGAATTACTGTAAAAACTGCTTTCAAATGAGATTTTCCCATAAAAAGCCCACATATTTTGTAAGTCAGAAAATAGCTTGCCGATATTATGTAAACTATTTACCCACTCTCTGCCTCCATTTTCTCATGTGGAGAAGAAAACTAATAACAGCACCTACCCAAATGGTTGTTGTAAGGATTAGATGAGTTCATAAATAAAAAGTAATTAGAACATTGTTTAACATATGGTAAGCATGCAATAGAATTTGACCATATAAGAAATCTTTCTTAAGTGAACAGTGCAAAGAAATAGAGGAAAACAATACAACGGGAAAAACTAGAGATCATTTCAAGAAAACTAAGGGAATATTTCATGCAAAGATGGGCATAATAAAGGACAGAAATAGCAAGGATCTAACAGAAGCAGAAGATACTAAGACGAGGTGGCAAGAATACACAGAACTGTACAAAAAAAGCTCTAATGACCTGGATAACCATGATGGTGTGATCACTCACCTAGAGCCAGACATATTGAACTGTGTGTGAAGTCAAGTGGGCCTTAAGAAGCATTACTACAGACAAAGTTAATGGAGGTGATGGAATTCAAGCTGAGTTATCTCAAATTCTAAAGATGGTACTGTGAAATTGTTGCACTCAATATGCAAATTTGGAAAACTCAGAAGTGGCCACAGAACTGGAAAAGTTCAGTTTTCATTTCAATCTCAAAGAAATGCAATGCCAAAGAATGTTCAAACTACTGTACAGTTGTGCTCATTTCACATACTAGCAAGGTAATTCTCAAAATCCTTCAAGCTAGGCTTCAATACTACATGAACTAAGAACTTTCAGATGTACAAGATGAATTTATAAAAGGCAGAGGAACCAGAGATCAAATTGCCAACATCTGCTGGATCATAGAAAAAGCAAAGGAATTATTAAAAAAAAATCTACTTCTGCTTCACTGACTATGAAAGAGAGTGAAAAAGCTGGCTTATTTTCTTGGGCTCCAAAATCATTGCAGATGGTGCCTGGAGCCATGAAATTACAAGATGCTCCTTGGAAGAAAACCTATGACAAAACTAGATAGCATATTAAAAAGCAGAGATACCACTTTGCTGACAAAGGTCCACATAGTCAAAGCTATGAAGCTTCTTATAGCTCAAATGGTAAATAATCTGCCTGTGAGGCAAAAGACCAGGGTTCAAATCCCTGGGTTGGGAAGTTTTCTGGAGAAGGGAGTGGCAATCCACTCCAGTGTTCTTGCCTGGAGAATTCTATGGACAGAAAAGCCTGGAGGGCTACAGTCCATGGGGTTGCAAAGATCAGACACGAGTGGCTAACACTCATGCTTTTTCCAGTAGTCAGGTACAGATGTGAGAGTTGGATCTTAAAGAAAGCTGAGTGCTGAAGAACTGTGGTGCTAGAGAAGACTCTTGAGAGTCCTTTGGAGATCCCCTGGAGCAAGATCAAACCAGTCAATCTTAAATGAAATCAACCTTGAATATTCATCAGAAGGATTGATGATGAAATTGAAGCTCCAAAAATTTGGCTACCTGATGCGAAAAGCAGATTCATTGGAAAATTCATTGGAAAATTCATTCTCCATCATTCTGGGGAAGGTTGAGGGCTGGAGGAGAAGTGGGTGACAGAGGATGAGATGGTTGGATGGCGTCACTGACACAATGAACACGAGTTTGAGCAATCTCTGGGAGATAATGCAGGACAGGAGAGCCTGGTGTGCTGTAGTAAAAGGGGTCATAAAGAGTCGGACATGAGTTAGAGACTGAACACAACTTTATTACCACTATTACTTCTAGCAACTTCTTTAATTTATCGATTAATAAATCTGATGCATACAGAAATAAATTGATTAATATAAGGCATTCCAGAAAGTCAATATCAGAGTCAGAATTAGGACCTAGTAGAGAAGCCCTGAGAGTGGTGGGGAGCAAAAATATAAGATTGAAATACTGAAAGTTCCAATGAGTATTATAATTCAGATTTACAAAATCAGTCAGTCATCAAGATGGGAGGTGACAGTGCTTAGATGGTATATAAATTTACAGTTGTATAGGGGTGCAGTTATTGAAAATAATAAGGTATAGAGTATAAGCATGGTAGTGTGCAAGGTAAGAGAAGATAAAATCATTGCAGGAAAAGATTCAACGGACTGAAATACTGTAGTATTGCAACAATCATCATTATGTATATTGAAATCATTAACAAGGCAGGATTAGTGCTAGAGAGTGACAATGAGCCAGATGCTAAAATCCTTGAAAAATAAGAAGTGCCCCAGGCGGTGGTGGAAGACTATAGCAAAGTAGAATGATGGGTGGTATAGCCATGAGAATCAAAGCTGGGTGCTTTTATGGAGGATAAAGGAAAAAGGATGTGAAGGTAACACAGAGAAATAAGGATATCATCTACCCTACCTTCTTAGTCTAAGGTAGGAAGGATTTAAGCAGTGAAAGAGCCTGTGATTAAAGAAAGGCTGGGGAAACACCTGTGAAGAGGCAAGAGAGTGAACAGGTAGCTCACAAACTGGTTGAGTTCAAAGATTTGCTGAGGATCAATGTTGAGGTCCAGGGAGCATGGGGAGAGCTTTGGGAGGCAGAGAGGCTTAGGAAATGGGGAGGGTTCAATAAGGAGTCAGAAAAGTCATTGAGGATTAGAGTTCTGAGTATGAGAAATAGCTGTGGTTTGGGGAGATGAATAATTAATCTGGAATAAGGAGCATGAGGAACTAGCCTTGACAATCCCTGGCAGATAGTGATAGAGAAGTGATGAGGACATAGGGAAGAGAAGGACAAAGAGGGAGGACACTTCTCAGAGCAAGAAGGGTTCTGGGCCTCTCCTTTATTACAGCTGGCAAGGTAAGATCTACTGCAGAAACGTGGTCTTATTTCAAATGCAGAAATCGTCTTCTCTCCATCATTCTGCAGAGCAGTAGTCCTATGCCAAGTAGGCTAGCATGGTCTTGACCTTTGGGACAGCTGCTTTGAAAATAAGAATCTATACCACAATCTCATGAACATTCTCAACAGTAGCCAGTCCTCATCCCCTGATAATTTTAGAAACGTCCAAAAGTGCATCAGAGTAGTTGAATACTTCATAATGATATAAAAATAACATCATTTGTTTGCATGTCTACCTCCATAACTGTAATATATCAGCATTCAGATGTTATATCACAGTCATTACTGTACCCCTTAAATGTTTAACAGAACTTTTTATTGAGGTGTTGATGCTGCACATTTTAATACTTAAAAAGCTTGGATCATGTCTACTTAATTTCATGCTCTATCTTAAGAAGTATTTATGTTTTTGCTTTCTAATAAGGATAGATTTTTCACAATTCAGGGAAATGGATATTTAATTAAATTCAACATATATTGAATATGTTATTTATATATGGAATAGCTCTATGCACTAAAGGGGACAAAAATGTGAATAAGACATTGTTTCTGTCCTTGAGAAGCTAACTGTCCAACAAAAGAGATGAACTTTGGAATCAAATCAATTAATCTGATCAATGATAACTTTGGAAATATATAATGTATTCACTGATCATGAAAAGCACAGCATCTCTTACTTATATCCTTTGAAGAAAGACTTGATTTCTAGCACCCAGTCATTTCAGCTGAAGGTGTCTAGCAAGGCATCAAAAATTATTTTAGATCCAATGTCTCTAATTATTAGGAAAATGCATATCAAAATCACAGTGAAGCAGGACACCAAAGCCAGTGCTCTGGGACAACCCAGAGGAATGAGGCGGGGAGGACATAGAATGGGGGTTCAGAATGGCGAAACGCATGTATACCTGTGACCAATTCATGTTGATGTATGGCAAAAACCATCACAATATTTTAAAGTAATTATTCTGCAATTAAAATAAATAAATTACTTTAAAATATCACAACGAGATATCACCTCAGGCCTGTTAGCAAGGTTATTACCAAAAAAGGCAAGAAAGGAGTGTTGCTAAGGATGTGGATAAAAGGAACCCTCATGCACTATTGGTGGGAATGTAAACTGGTGCAGCCACTGTGGAAAACAGTATGGAGAGTCCTCAAAAAATTAACAAGAGTACTGTCATATGATCCAGCTATTCCACTTCTGGGTGTTTGTCCAAAGAATGTGAAAACACTAACTTGAAAAGATACATGCACCACTATGTTCATTGTAGCATTATTTACAATAGCCAAGATATAGAAAGAACCTACGAGTGTATGAAAGGAGAAGACTGGCATATATATAACAGAACATGCCCCATGAAAAAGATGAAATCTTGCCATTTATGACAATATGGATGGTCCTTGAGGGGATTAAGCCAACTGAAATAAGTCAGAGAAAGAAAAATGCCATATTATTTCACTCATATGTGTGATATAAGAAACAAACAAAAAAATAAGTTAAAAAAACCAACCAAGAACAAGTGTGTATATAAAGAGAATAGCGTTGTGGCTACCAGAAGTGAAGGGGTAAGGATGGAAGGCAAATGGGTAAAGGGATCAACTGTGGTGATGGATGGAGATTAGAACTGTGGTGGTGACATGCTGTAGTTTATAGAGAAGTGTAAATATAATATATACATGAAACATATAAGTTTATAAAAATTAAATTACAAATTAAATCAAACATACAAAAAGCAACCATCTGCATCTGCAGCAGTATTCCAATTAGTGGATGCTGTGTCAGGAAGTTCTTGGTAGCTAAATTATAACACCAACAATGACAAAATACCCTCGAATAGTTAAATTTTTCATATATAATTTCAAACAGAAAAGGAAAAGGGAGGCTAGGTTTCTCCCAGCAATATACATGCTACTTATGAATTGTATTATACATAAAAATACATATGCTTTATCAACATCCTCAGTAATTTTCTGAGTCTTACTGAGATGAAAGTGCTTTGAGAACTTGACAAAGCAAGAAGGGAGTTTGGCAAGAAAAGTTAACAGAAGTCACATTTCGTCAGTGGGAGTCAAAATAATACAATTTACATGATTCTGGGAAACAGGGTTTCTAAGCAGCCACCAATAACACTATATACATTAGTCAGCTTGCCAGCCCCCTGGTGAACTATCAGTTTGTAGATGAAAGAAAACACTGCCTCACAGTAACTTAAAACTGCTGTGTGGGCAGGGAGATGAATGATCACCGCAGATTTCTGTCCCCATGCCTTTTAACGGGGCTTTATAAAATGTAGGCCCATGTACAGACATGCCTTATTTAAAAATTTCCCAGCCACAGAGAGGTTTTATAATCATGGAATGAAGATCTTATTTGCCTTCCCTGTCTCACCTATCTGTTGATCAAATTGATCAGTTCACCAAAAGGTTTAAGTGTATCAGGGATGAGCAAGGATCTTAAGATCTCATTTTATGACGTTCAAGTGGAAGGAGCTGGGTATGATCTGAGAAGTGGGTCTGAGGGTCCACTGAAGCAGTTCTTTCTGTCTAAGGGTGATAGTCTGATTGCCTTTCATTCAGTCTGATTTCTTCAAGTATCTAATATGTGGCAGGCAACTAACAGTGTGCCTAGGATAGAGCAGTGAATTAGGCAAACAGGGTCTCTTGTCTTGTATATCTTCTGGTCTTATAGTAAGACACAGAATGGGAATGCGGTGTGTTGAGTGTTCTCACAGAATAAACACAGGTTTTATAGCTGCTAACTCGGACATAAGGGGCCTAGAAGACTCCTGAAAAGGAAAAAGCTGAACTGCGAACCAGTAGGATAAGTAAGCAATAGGGTAGTGAGGGTATACTGGAGGGGAGCACAGAGGAGAGAATATTTCAGGGAGACAAAACTGCTTGTGCAAAAGCCAAGAAGTGGAAAAGCATAGTGCATTCAAAGAAATGAAAGAATTTCAGTGTAATTGGAGGATGTATTGTCTGTGTTTCTAAGGAGTGGCAGGAGAGGAAGAAGATAGTATCTGGAGAAGTTGTCAAGATAAGCAAGGTCCACATATAAAGAGCCTTAGTTAGCTTATTAATAAAATTCGACATTTTCAATGAGATACACCACAGGATTTTAGCAGAGAAATGACATAATTCCACAGAAGGTAGTATAGTTCAGTGATTGTGCCCACAAACCCTAGAACCTGACTTTTAGGTTTCAACTCCCACCTCTGACACTTAACTGTATGCTCTGGTTATTTAACCTATGTCAAACAGCAATCACTATATAACTCTTAGGGGAAAAAGGAATACTTTTTATTATTATCTGGATCAAAACAGAGCTTAATTCTTTTCACACTTTTTAAGTTCTTACCACTGGATTTATTCTAAAACCTTGCTTCTATTCTTCTTTTGAAGCCAAGAGTTCTGTGCCATGACTCACAGTACTCTCCTGAGAAGCCAATAGATATGACCTTATAAGCATTTCCCAGTAGAGTTCTCTGAGTCAGGGATCTCTGACAAGGTACAGTCTTCATCCAATTTAGGAGAAACAGAGTTTCCAAAGTTTGTGCAGTCAAAAGCTTCCAGTCAGACACTTAATAAATCCTCTCCTCCTTCAACTCATGGGTATTCAGCACTCTTTCAAATTTAAAAATGCCCTCTAATAACAGCTATGAGGAATTCTTGCCCAAAAACAGAACCTGAAACATATCAAGCCTCAAGGTCTAACTACCTAATTATAGCAAATTCAGAGGACAAAGTAATATTTTGTAATATGATGACAATCAAGTCTACAGAATTAATGATATCATCACTTCACCAAATAAATTATTAAGAACAAAAAACAGGGAGGAATCTATGACATAAAAATAACCTTAAAGGACATACAAACCAATTCAATGTGCAGCCCTTACTTGAACTCTTATTTAAATAAACCAACTGCTGAAAAAAAAAAAAAAGGACAATTTGGAAAATTTGAACACTGAATACATATTTGATGATATTAAGAAATTATCATCAAGGGGTGTGAGAATGAGATTGTTGCTATATTTTGAGACTTTTTATATTTTAGAGATAATGGATCACTTATAAATCAAATGATAGCACTCCAAAGCAATATCTTGCCTAGAGAACTTTGCAAACTGAAGAGGATTATTAAGCCTTTCAAAACAATAGTGATAGTAATAGAACTACAGTAGTCTGAAGATGTGGGAATGAATTGGGCATAGGCAACAGCTGAACCACCATAACATAGGAGTTTGTCCAAAATACAGAATGTCAAGTCCCATCCCAGATATGCTGCATCAGAATCTGCATTTTAATAACCTTCCAGTGTGACAGATACACACATTAAACTTTGAGGCTCAGTGATGTAAAGGTCAGGGAGTTTTCCATAGCATGGCTGTAAACTAAAGCAATACTGGGGAAAGAAAAGAGGGGGGAAAGAAGGTTTTAATGGGCTTCCTGGTGGCTCAGATGGTTAGAATCAACATGAAATGCAGGACACCAGGGTTCGATTCCTGGGTAGGGAAGATCCTCTGGAAACAGGAATGGCAACTTGCTACCGTATTCTTGCCCAGAGACTCCCATGGACAGAGGATCCTGGTGGGCTACGGTCTATGGTGTTGCAAAGAGTCAGACACAACTGAGCAACTTCACACATGTATAAGTTCATTTCAGTCACTCAGTCATGTCCAACTCTTTGTGACCCCATGAATGTCAGCACGCCAGGCATTCCTGTCCATCACCAACTCCCGGAGTTCACCTAGGCTCGTGTCCATCAAGTCTCATCCTCTGTCATCCCCTTCTCCTCCTGCCCCCAATTCCTCCCAGCATCAGGGTCTTTTCCAATGAGTCAACTCTTCGCATGAAGTGGCCTAAGTATTGGAGTTTCAGCCTCAGCATCAATACTTCCAATGAACACCCAGGACTGGTCCTCTTTAGGACTGGATGGATTTCCTTGCAGTCCAAGGGACTCTCAAGAGCCTTCTCCAGCACCACAGCTCAAAATCATCAATTCTTCAGCACTCAGCTTTTTCACAGTCCAACCATAGCCTTGACCAGATGGACCTTTGTTGCCAAAGTAATATCTCTGCTTTTGAATATACTGTCTAGGTTGCTCATAACTTTCCTTCCAAGGAGTAATCGTCTTTTAATTTCATGGCTGCAATCACCATCTGCAGTAATTTTGGAGCCCCCAAAATAAAGTCTGACACTGTTTCCCCTTCCATTTCCCATTAAGTGATGGGACCAGATGCCATAATCTTCGTTTTCTGAATGTTGAGTTTTAAGCCAACTTTTCACTCTCTCCTTTCACTTTCATCAAGAGGATTTTTAGTTCCTCTTCACTTTCTGCCATAAGGGTGGTGTCATCTGCATATCTGAGGTTATTGAGATTTCTCCCAGCAATCTTGACTCCAGCTTGTGCTTCTTCCAGCCCAGCATTTCTCATGATGTACTCTGCATAGAAGTTCAATAAGCAGGGTGACAATATACAGCCTTGACGTACTCCTTTTCCTATTTGGAACCAGTCTGTTGTTCCATGTCCAGTTCTAACTGTTGTTTCCTGACCTGCATACAGGTTTCTCAAGAGGCAGAGCAGGTGCTCTGGTATTCCCATCTCTTTCAGATTTTTCCACAGTTTACTGTGGTCCACACAGTCAAATGCTTTGGCATAGTCAATAAAGCAGAAATAGATGTTTTTTCTGGAACTCTCTTGCTTTGTCCATGATCCAGAGGATGTTGGCAATTTGATCTCTGGTCCCTCTGCCTTTTCTAAAACCAGCTTGAACATCAGGAAGTTCACGGTTCACATATTGCTGAGGCTAGCTTGGAGAAATTTTAGCATTACTTTACTAGCATGTGAGATGAGTGCAATTGTACAGTAGTTTGAGCATTCTTTGGCATTGCCTTTCTTTGGGATTGGAATAAACACTGACCTTTTCCAGTCCTGTGGCCACTGCTGAGTTTTCAAATTTGCTGGCATATTGAGTGCAACATTTTCACAGCATCATCTTTGAGGATTTGAAATAGCTCAACTGGAATTCCATCACCTCCACTAGCTTTGTTCGTAGTGATGCTTTCTAAGGCCCACTTGACTTCACATTCCAGGATACCTGGCTTTAGGTGTATGATCACACCATCATGATATCTGGGTCATGAAGATCTTTTTGTACAGTTCTTCTATGTATTCTTGCCACCTCTTCTTAATATCTTCTGCTTCTGTTAGGTCCATACCATTTCCGTCCTTTATCATGCCTATGTTTGCATGAAATGTTCCCTTGGTATCTCTAATTTTCTTGAAGAGATCTCTAGTCTTTCCCATTCTGTTGTTTTCCTCTATTTCTTTGCACTGATTTCCTGTACAATGTCACGAACCTCCATCCATAGTTCATTAGGTACTCTGCCTATCATCTAGTCCTTAAATCTATTTCTCACTTCCACTGTATAATCCTAAGAGATTTGATTTAGGTCATACCTGAATGGTCTAGTGGTTTTGCCTACTTTCTTCAATTTAAGTCTGAATTTGGCAATAAGGAGTTCATGATCTGAGCCACCTTCAGCTCCCCGGTCTTGTTTTTGCTGACTGTATAGAGCTTCTCCATCTTTGGCTGCAAAGAATATAATCAATCTGATTTTGGTGTTGACCATTTGGTGATGTCCACGTGTAGAGTCTTCTCTTGTGTTGTTGGAAGAGGGTGTTTGCTATGACCAGTGCATTCTCTTGGCAAAACTCTATTAGCCTTTACCTTGCTTCATTCCATATCCCAAGGCCAAATCTGCCTGTTACTTCAGGTATTTATTGACTTGTTACTTTTTCATTCCAGTACCCCATAATGAAAAGGACATCTTTTTGGTTGTTAGTTCTAAAAGGTCTTGTAGGTCTTCACAGAACCATTCAACTTCAGCTTCTTCAGCTAGATTATGCTGTGCGATTTACATAACAGATGGTATCTCATTTTTTTCACTCCACGTATATTTATCAGGCACATGCCATGTGCAGAGAATGGTTTTACATGCTGAAGAGACTACAGGAAATAAAAATCTCCTACTTCATGGAATTTAGTCTAATAGCAAGTAACTCACACATACTGCGTGCTTAATTGGTATTAAGAACTGTTCTAAGTCCTTTATAAGTATAGTTCACAAGAAAAAAAAAGAGGTTAGCAGCTGAAAATAATGTTCATAAATTATCAGGTTAAAGCATGATATAAATATAGTTCAACCTAACCTTACAAGCAGAGTTGACCACCGCTTGTATCTATCATACACTGTTCCTCTTTCCTTAAGCTCAGCATAGCAGCCCAGGACATCTTAACTTCCACACATTGCATTTGTGATGTTCTATTCATTCCTATTACTGTTTCCTAGAATGTTACCATGGCACAGAAATGGAAGGAAGAGAACAGACATGGTTTGAGAATCTAATCTGAGCTAGGTACTTTATTTAAAACATTCTCAAAACAATGCCACATAGTATATATCTTTAACATTTCACTGAAAAATAAGTTACAACTCAGACTAATTCATTTGTCCAAAGACAAAAGACTTCCAAGGATTAAGCCCCCTACATTCAGAATCCACTACTTCTCCAAATTAATATGTATCTAAAACACCTGAAGGGCTTGTGAAAACAGGCCCTTCCCCAGGGTTTCTGATTCTGTAGGCTTGGGCTGGGGCCTGAGAATCTGCATTTTTAACAAGATCCTCAGGGATGGTGATGCTGCCACTCAAGTTGGAGGGCAACTGACTTAGTACATATTCAAAGTACTTTATAGAGTAAGTCTGCTTCCTCTGCCACAAAATGGTCCTTTCAGTATTTCACAGTAGCTTTTACACTGGTTAGTATGGGACTAATAGTTAAAAATAGTAACATTTAGATATACTTAAAAATGCAGAATCACTCAAAGACAAGATGAAAGAAACATCAGAAGGGGATTTATTTCATACGCATGTGACAGTCCAAGGCAGGTATTCCTGATCAACAAGATAGGTACAGCTCTTCTCCAAGTAGACACTAGGGATCAAGGCAAAAGAAGCCTCTGAAAATTTCAAATTAGCTACCAAATCATGACAGCCATCTCAATTTGGGTCATCCAGGAGGGAGAAAAAGCATGGAAAAACACGAGCAGGATTCCATACTGGGTCAGATCTGGAAGAGCAAGGGGGCATGTGTTGCTTTTGCTAAAACACATGGTTGCATCCAGCCACACTGGAGATTTAACATGTATTGTAGCCTTGTGCTCAGGAAGAGAGAATGGACTTTGGTGAGCCGTTTTCAGTCATAGTCAGCCCAGAGCTGAGATAGGTATGAAGGTATGCACAGAAGGCTTTGCTGGGGAAGAGGTGTTTATGGTCAGACCTGAAAAAGAAAGTAGGCAAAAACTGAAGTGGGAGGAGCACAGGAGAAAAAGCCAAAGAGAGACAAAGCAGGAATCATTTAAGGAACTAAGAAAAGGCCAATGGGGCTGACACTTGGAGGATAATGAGGAGAATGACTCCAAATGGGAGAGCTGTGGCAGGCAGAAGCATGGAGGCAGTGCTAAGAGTGATTCATTTACCCGAGAAAATTTATTGTCTTTCATGATCCATGTTTCAGCTGGGTGCTACAAATATAGAAATATTTAAAACAAACATGGTCACTGACCTCACAGAGATTATAGTTTCATGGATAAGACTTTTAACAAACAATTATCTATAAAATTAAGTACTGAAATTTATTTTAAGAAAAACATAGTATTATGAGAACATTTTCATAGGGAGCTAACATAGTCTTAGCTTCAAGAAAGGCTACTGTGAAAAAGTGATCATAAGCTAAGAGATGAATGATTATATTTGGGAATTCAAAGATGTCCTTGTCCCCATTTTATATATGAGGGGTGAAACAAAGGCTTATGATTACATGGCTAGTCCATGACTGATCAGAGATTTGACCCAATATCTAACTCTAGGTCCTGTGGTATTACTATTATATCAAACCTATATAAATTCTCCGAGAAGGCAATGGCACCCCACTCCAGTACTCTTGCCTGGAAAATCCCATGGACAGAGGAGCCTGGTAGGCTCCAGTCAATGGGGTCGCTAAGAGTCGGGCACAACTGAGCGACTTCCCTTTCACTTTTCACTTTCATGCACTGGAATAGGAAATGGCAACCCACTCCTGTGTTCTTGCCTGGAGAATCCCAGGGATAGAGGAGCCTAGTGGGCTGCCGTCTATGGGGTTGCACAGAGTCAGACACCACTGAAGCAGCTTAGCAGCAGCATGTAAGTTCTATGGAAGAGAATAATGGGATACTGACTCTGTTTTAGAGAGCTCTGGCAATCATAAACACATATAAAAGAAACAAAGGTCTTAAAATTATTTTTAAACTATTTTGTGATTACAGATCAAAGTAATCAAGATTGGCTCTTGGAAGAGATAGAACTTGGACTATGCTTCAGTAGACCAAGAGAGTGAGACTAGGAATGAATGCATTCTGGGAGCAGCAATCCCATTGTATAGATATTTAGGTACAACTCTTCAACCAGCTACTAATCCACTGAATGCTAATTTTATCCAGCTTGTATCCCTCCAGCTGGTTTATCAGCCTATCATGAGAATCTGTCAAATCTCTTGTTAAAATGCAGATTAATGTCAGCACAGGTTTCCAAGTTTCCTCTATACGAACCTGCTTCACTATATTTCTGATGCTAAGGGAGCCTCACAGAGAACAAGAAAAATCTACCATTAAGGTTAAGCTACTGAACAAAGATGTGCTCCTCCAGGGTTGACTGCTTGTCAAAGTGTTATTAAAATTCTGCCTTGTCACAACTGGACAAGAGTGTGGCCCAGAAGATACATATGGCTATAATGGTGCCCTGGCCTCCCATATGAGTTCTGTCACTACCAGACCACTCATCACTGGACTCACCACTACTCATCAACACAGAGATGGGCTGAAGAGAAGAGACCAATCAATAGATTTTATTTTTTCAGTCAGTTAACATTTACTGGTTGCCTACGACTTCCCTGGTGGCTCAGATGGTAAAGCGTCTGTCTACAATGTGGGAGACCTGGGTTCCGATCCCTGGGTTGGGAAGATCCCCTGGAGAAGGAAATGGCAAGCCACTCCAGGACTATTGCCTGGAAAATCCCATGGACAGAGGAGTCTGGCAGCTACAGTCCATGGGGTTACAAAGAGTCGGACACGACTGAGCGACTTCACTTCACTTCACTTCACTTACTTACTGCCAACAACTATAGGTACTGACGTTACAAAACAGAGTAAGTCAAGAGCTTCCCTCTTGAGATATTCATATTCTAGCTAGAAGAGTACACACAAGACAAATGTTTATAATAAAATGTGAAAAATGCTAAATGAAGGCATAGAAAAGACTATAGTTACTACCGTATTGGAGTTCAAACAAGCTTTCACATAGAAGATAACATTTGACCAGGCAGAAAGTGAAGAGGAACTGAAAGCCTCTTGATGAAACTGAAAGAGGAGAGCGAAAAAAGTTGGCTTAAAGCTCAACTTTCAGAAAACTAAGATCATGGCATCTATTCCCATCACTTCATGGGAAATAGATGAGGAAACAGTGGAAACAGAGTCAGACTTTATTTTTTGGGCTCCAAAATCACTGCAGATGGTGACTGCAGCCATAAAATTAAAAGACGCTTACTCCTTGGAAAAAAGTTATGAGCAACCTAGATAGCATGTTCAAAAGCAGAGACATTACTATGCCAACAAAGGTCCGTCTAATCAAGGCTAAGGTTTTTCCAGTGGTCATGTATGGATGTGAGAATTGGACTGTGAAGAAAGCTGAGCACTGAAGAATTGATGCTTTTGAACTGTGGTGTTGGAGAAGACTCTTGAGAGTCCTTTGGACTGCAAGGAGATCCAACCAGTCCATTCTAAAGGAGATCAGTCCTGGGTGTTCATTGGAAGGACTGATGCTGAAGCTGAAACTCCAATACTTTGGCCACCTCATGCGAAGAGTTGATCCATTGGAAAAGACTCTGATGCTAAGAGGGATTGTGGGCAGAAGGAGAAGGGGATGACAGAGGATGAGATGGCTGGATGGCATCACCGACTCGATGGACATGAATTTGGGTGAACTCCGGGAGTTGGTGATGGACTGGCATGCTGTGATTCATGGGGTTGCAAAGAGTCGGACATGACTGAGTGACTGAACTGAACTGAACTAAGTGAGAGTATAAATTCAAGAATGAATGGAGGGTTCATAGAAGGCTTTAAGGACATTCCAGGCAGTGTAAGCAATGAGCTAGGTGTATAATCCTTCACAGGGTTGGTCACATTCAGGAAACGATGAGAAGACTGATGTGTCAGTAGAGGGTGGAGATGAGGTGGGGGAACTTTTAGGAGATATGGTTAAGGAAGGCTGTGCTGATACTGTGTTAAATACCATGCCAAACTAACTACATTTTCTCCTGAGAGCCATAGAGAAACATTAGAGATTTTTAAGGCAGAAATAATGAATTCATTAACTTTTAAGGTCTTATTAAGGTCATATCAACTTTGAAAATAAGATTCTCATGTTTGTGAAAATGCAAGTATAAGCAATAACTCATGAAATCTTTATAAAATAACGCAAGGACTTGATTTCCTACCATTTATTAGCTTGGTAACCTTAAGTAATTAACATCTTCTGTAAGACTCTTATGTATAAAATGAGCATAACAATAGTTCACACCTGAACTGCCTGGAATTGAGTATGAATTCAGTAAATATTAGCTGTGTTGGTGATTTTTTAAATCTAAAACTATTATTCTAAGGATTCATGGGCACATACTATGTATCATTATTCTTAACAATAGCATCAATAACAATAATAATAAAGTATATATTTATACTTATTTATGCCTGGTAACATTTACTTCATAAATATTTCAATCTCATAATATCTCTAAGGGATAAATATTACAATTATTAGTTTATAAAGTGAGGAAATGAGGCTCAGAGCTTCTAAATGACTTGCCCCAAGCAATAAAGCAAGTCTATAGTGAGGCCTGCAATGAACAAGCACTTGTTCCATTCCACCATATGGTTTCTTGGCTTAAATAATAATGACATACTATCCTTCTTCTGCAATGATCTAAGCCAGATATATTTTTGAGCCACAGTTTAGTAAGGTAACAATACTGTGCCATGGGGGCTAAAGAATTGAGATCCTTCTTCTTACAGTTGTCACATGGACCTGTAAAGAGGCAAAGATTCTCTACTCCATGCATCTTCTCACACTTTATCTTGTTCCCTATTCCTTCCCCCAGGCATTCGGTGTCCCATTTTTCTATCTCCTCTTTCATGCAGCAAGCACACAGCAAAGATCTGGCCTTTGGATCATGTTGTAATTTGAGTGAATTACCTCATGACTTCATGAGAGAAAGACTGTCTAGTTCAGAGTTGGGGGTCAAAAAGAAGATTATGCTGTGAACCCCATGATTGAGTCTTATGATTTAAGTCTCTAAATCTTGAGGATCCTGAGGCTTTAGCTGCCTTTGAAAACTATTTCTTTGTTTGCAATCTAGCATTTATCACTACTGTCAAGACCTCTCAGTAAGAATTTCCAAAGGGAAAAAAAAGAGTGAGTGGTGGGGGTAAGGCACGAATATTCCACTCCAAATGCATAAAAATTAGCATCAGAGAAATGGGCCAAAACCCCAACCTTGTGTCTTCCAAGAGGTGCTCATTTATTAAGTGGCAGGGTGGTAGAGTTGTGATGGATCCATACAGTATGGTAATTAAAAGCACTGGTCTGGAATCAGACAGAGATGACTTTGAGCTTTTTTTTAACTGCAAAATGATCACTCAATTTTTTATTGAGTTTCAGAATTCTAATTTGCAAAGTGGAAGAAATAATACTTACTTTGCATGGTTGTTGTAAAAATTCAATAAAATAAGGTATGTAAAGTGACAAGAATAGTGCCTGACATACTGAAGATAATCAATAAATAGAAGCACTCTGTGCTACTAATTATATAATAATTATTTATCTTCTCTGAATACATTGATCATATTTAAACAAAAAAATGGGCAAGTCTTCATTTCACAAGTCACTATGAAGACACGACATAATGGCTTGAAAGCATTATTTATGAAAAAAAATATAACATGACTTATCCATGGTTTTCCTTTTGAATTATTTATGAAGTGTTTGGTAATAGGCATTCAGATCAGTCAGAATAAAAACTATGAGTTGATGTTTGCTGTACCATGCTTTTAAAAATTCAGTAGCTTCAGAAAACATTATTTCACAAATTGTATTCTCACTTAATGATTTAATCACTAAGGATGCATGTTAACAATCACTCTAAATATAAGAGCCTGAAAGGAAAATATACTGCTTCTCACCACCCACCCAACAATTTGTAACTTGGCTTTTGGAATTAAATGGTCATTAAAAAAAAATAATCTATAGCAATGGCTTAGGGAAAACAGGGAAAAAAGCCCCATTTAATGAACTGAAAGCAGGAATCACAATAAGGACATAATACTCCTTCCAAGATGCCTAGGATATTCCTCAGGAGAAAATACTGCCACGAAATAGTGAGCAGATTTATTTCAAATCTGACTTTTATCTATCTACCACTACACTATTATATGGAAGGTATAAATAAAAGCCCGAAAATCTCAAATAGCTTACTTAAGATCTTGCAACTAAAAATGGTGAAGAAGAAACTCTTAAAAAGCCTCGAATATGCCCTATAATATACTGCTACTTCCTTCAGGCTTACAAAGGGTCTGGCATTTATCATTGTTGTTATTTAGTCCCTTAGTCACATCCAACTTTCTGTGATCCCATGAACAGTAACATGCCAGGCTTCCCTGTCTTTCACTATCTCCCGCAGTTCCACAGCAACATATGGAGAGTTCCAGTTGCTCCATTTTTTGCCAATAATTAATTTTGTCAATCTTTTTCTTTTTAGTCATTCTAGTGTGTGGTGGTGAAAACTCATCATGGTTTTAATTAGCATTTATCTAATAACTATAGGAGGCGTGGGTTGACAGCAGCCTGCTTTGGGGTCAGGGGCACTGACTATAACAGTTCTTGAGTCTGTGGCATGCTGGCATAAGTCATTTTGAAGGAGGTCATCATACTGTAGATTGGCCTCACAGGGAGGGAACACAGCCCCACCCATCAGCACAAAAATTGGATTAAAGACTTACTGAGCATGGCCTTGCCCACCAGAACAAGACCCAACTCTCCCAAAGCCAGTCCCTCCCATCAGGAAGCTTCCACAAACCTCTATCCTCATCCATCAGAGGGCAGACAGAATGAAAACCATAATCACAGAAAACTAACCAAACTAATCACACAGATCATGGCCTTGTCTAACTCAATGAAACTATGAGCCATGCCATGTAGGGCTACCCAAGAAGGATGGGTCATGATGAAGAGTTATGACAAAATGTGGTCCACTGGAGAAGAGAATGGCAAACTTTAGTATTCTTGCCCTGAGAACCTCATGAACAATATAAAATGGAAAAAAAAATATGACAGAGAAAGATGAACTCCCCAGGTTGGTAGGTGCCCAACATGATACAGGAGAAGAGCAGAGAAATAGCTCCAGAAGGAATGAAGAGGCTGAGCCAAAGCAGAAACAACACCCTGTTGTGGATGTGTCTGGTGGTGAAAGTAAAGTTTGATGCTATAAAGAACAATATTGCATAGGAACCTGGATTATTAGGTCCATGAATCAAGGTAAATTGAAAACACTCAAAAGGAAATGGCGAGAGTGAACATCGACATTTTAGAAATCAGTGAACTAAAATGGACCAGAATGAGTGAATTTAATTCAGATGACCATTATATATATACATATATACATTATATATATACATATACATATATAATATACACATATATATATATACATATACATATATACATACATATATACATATATATATATTACACGCACACACTACTGTGGGCAAGAATCCCTTTGAAGAAATGGAGTAGGCTTATAGTCAACAAGAGAGTCCAAAATGCAATACTTGGATGCAATCTTAAAAATGACAGAATGATCTCTGTTCATTGCCAAAGCAAACCATTCAATATCACAGTACGCCAAGTCTATGCCCCAACTAGTAAAGCTGAAGAACCTGAAGTTGAATGGTTCTATGAAGACCTACAAGACCTTCAAGAACTAACACCAAAAAGATGTCCTTTTCATCATAGGGGACTAGAATGCAAAAGTAGGAAGTCAAGGGATACCTGGAGTAACAGGCAAGTTTGGCCTTGGAGTAGAAAATGAAGCAGGGCAAAGGCTAGTAGAATTTTGCAATGAGAGCACACTGGTCATAGCAAACACCCTTTTCTGACAACACAAGAGATGACTCTACATATGGACATCACCAGATGGTCAATACCAAAATCAGATTAATCACATTCTTTGCAGACAAAGAGGGAGAAGCTTGATATAGTCAGCAAAACCAGGCGCTGGCTGTGGCTCAGATCATGAACACCTTACCATAAAATTTAGACTTAAATAGAAGAAATTGGGAAAAATGATTAGACCATTCAGGTATGACCTAAATCAAATCCCTTACAATTATACAGTGGAAGTAACAAATAGATTCAAGAGATTAGATTTGATAGAGTGCATGAAGAACTATGGATGGAGATTCATAACATTATACAGGAGAAGTGATCAAAACCATCCCCAAGGCGGAAAAAAAATGGAAAAGGCAAAAGGGCTGTCTGGGGAGGCCTTAAAAATAGCTAAGAAGAGAAGAGAAAGGCAAAGGAGAAAAGGAAAGATATACCCATTTGAATGCAGAGTTCCAAAGAATAGCAAGGAGACATAAGAAAGCCTTCCTCAGTGATCAATGCAAAGAAATTGGGGGGAGGGGGGCGGGGACCGATAGAATGGGAAAGACTAGAGATCTCTTTAAGAAAATGAGAGATACCAAGGGAACATTTCATGCAAAGATGGGCACAATAAAGGACAGAAATGGTATGGACCTAAGAGAGGCAGAAGATATTAAGAAGAAGAGACAAGGATACAAGGAAGAACTATACAAAAAAGTTCTTCATGACCCAGATAACCAGAATGGTGTGATCACCCACCTAGAGCCAGACATTCTGGAGTGTGAGAGCAAGTGGTAGTTGGGAAGCATCACTATGAACAAAGCTAGTAGAACTGATGGGATTCCAGTTGGGCTACTTCAAATCCTAAAAGATGATGCTGTGAAAGTGCTGCACTCAATAAGCCAGCAAATTTGGAAAACTCAGCAGTGGCCACAGGGCTGGAAAAATCAATTTTCATTCCAATCCCAAAGAAAGGCAATGCCAAAGAATGTTTAAACTGCCACACAGTTGCACTTATGTCACACATTAGCAAAGTAATACTCAAAATTCTACAAGGGAGGCTTCAACAGTACATGAATCAAGAACTTCCAGATGTTCAAGCTGGATTTAGAAAAGGCAGAGGAACCAGAGATCAAATTGCCAACATCCGCTGGATCATGGAAAAAGCAAGAGAGTTCCAGAAAAACATCTATTTTTGTTTCATTGACTACTCTAAAGCCTTTGACTGTGTGGATCACAACAAACTGTAGAAAATTATTCAAGAGATAGGAATACCAGGCCAACTTACCTGTCTCCTGAGAAACCTATATGCAGATAAAGAAGCAACAGTTAGAACCAGAAATGGTATAACAGACTGGTTCCAAATAGGAAAAGGAGTACATCAAGGCTGTATATTGTCACCCTACATATTAAAGTTATATGCAGAGTACATCATGTGAAATGCCAGGTTAGATGAAGCACAAGCTGGAATCAAGACTGTAGGGAGAAATATCAGTAACATCAGATATGCAGATGAAACGACCCTTATGGCAGAAAGTGAAGAGGAACTAAAGAGCCTCTTGATGAAGGTGAAAGAGGAGAGTAAGAAAATTGACTTAAAACTCAACATTCAAAAAACTAAGATCATGGAATTCAGTCCCATCACTTCATGGCAAATAGATGGGGAGAAAAAGGAAACAATGACAGACTTTGCTTTATTGGGCTCCAAAATCACTGCAGAGGGCCACTGCAGCCATGAAATTAAAAGACACTTGCTTCTTGGAAGAAAAGCTGTGAGAAACTTAGACAGCATATTAAAAGGCAGAGATATTACTTTGCCATCTAGTCAAGACTATGGGTTTTTCAGTAGTCAAGTGTGGATGTGAAAATTGGACCATAAAGAAACTGAGCATCAAAGTATTGATGCTTTTGAATTATGGTTTTGGAGAAAATTCTTGAGAGTCCCTTGGAATGCAAGGAGATCAAACCAGTCAATCCTAAAGGAAATCAACCCAGAATATTCATTGGAAGGACTGAGGCTGAAACTGAAGATCCAATACTTGTGCTACCAGATGCAAAGATCTGATTCATTAGAAAAGACCCTGGCACTGGAAAAGTTTGAAGGCAGCTGGAGAAGGGGATGACAGAGGACAAGATGGTTGGATGGCAACATCAATGGATGTGAGTTTGAGCAAGCTCCAGGAGATGGTGAAGTACAGGAAAGCCTGGTGTGCTGCAGTCCATGTGATGACAAAACGTTGAACAGGACTGAGCAGACTGAACAACAAAGGTATTGGGGACTTTTTCTGTGCTTCCTTGCCATTCTTATATCTCCCTTTGTGAAATGTTTAAATTCTCTGGTTTTACTGTTTTTACTGAGTTGTAAGAATTGTTCATATATTCTGATTACAAGTATTTTATCAGATATATGTTATATATTTTTTTCAGAAAGTGGCTTATTTTTTCTGATTCTTAACAGTATCTTTTGATTTGCATTTCTCTAATAATGAGTGATGTTGAGTATCTTTTCATATGTTTGTTAGCCATCCATATGTCTTCTTGGGAGAAATGTCTATTTAGTTCTTTGGCCTATTTTTTGATTGGGTCATTTATTTTTCTGGAATTGAGCTGCAGGAGTTGCTTGTATATTTTTGAGATTAGTTGTTTGTCAGTTGCTTCATTTGCTATTATTTACTCCCATTCCGAAGGCTATCTTTTCACCTTGCTTATAGTTTCCTTTGTTGTGCAGAAGCTTTTAATTTTAATTAGATCCCACTTGTTCATTTTTGCTTTTATTTCCAGTATTCTGGGAGGTGGATCATAGAGGATCCTGCTGTGATATATGTCAGAGAGTGTTTTGCCTATGTTCTCCTCTATGAGTTTTATAGTTTCTGGTCTTACATTTAGATCTTTAATTCATTTTGAGTTTATTTTCATGTATGGTATTAGAAAGTGTTCTAGTTTCATTCTTTTACAAGTGGTTGACCAGTTTTCCCAGCACCACTTGTTAAAGAGATTGTCTTTAATCCACTGTATATTGTTGCCTCCTTTAAGGTGTCCATAGGTGTGTGGATTTATCTCTGGGTTTTCTGTTTTGTTCCATTGATCTACATTTCTGTCTTTGTGCCAGGATCATACTGTCTGGATGACTGTGGCTTTGTACTAGAGACTGAAGTCAGACAGCTTTGTTCCTCCAGTTCCATTCTTCTTTCTCAAGACTGCTTTGGCTTTTTGAGGTTTTTTTGTATTTCCATACAAATTGTGAAATTATTTGTTTCATCTCTGTGAAAAGTACCACTGGTAGCTTGATAGGGATGGCAATGAATCTGTAGATTGCTTTGGGTAGTATACTCATTTTCACTATATTGATTCTTCTGATCCACAAACATGGTCTATTTCTTCATCTATTAGTGTCCTCTTTGATTTCTTTCATCAGTGTTTTATAGTTTTCTTTTATATGGGTCTTTAGTTTCTTTAGGGCAAGACCACAATGAGGTACCATTTCACACCAGTCAGAATGGCTGCAATCCAAAAGTCTTCAAGCAATAAATGCTGGAGAGGGTGTGGAGAAAAGGGAACCCTCTTACACTGATGGTGGGAATGCAAACTAGTACAGCCACTATGGAGAACAGTGTGGACATTCCTTAAAAACTCAAAATAGAACTGCCCTATGACCCAGCAATCCCACTGCTGGGTGTACACACTGAGGAAACCACAATTGAAAGAGACATATGTACCTCAATGTTAATTGCAGCACTGTTTATAATAGCCAGGACATGGAAACAACCTAGATGTCCATCAGCAGATGAATGGATAAGAAAGCTGTGGTACATATACACAATGGAGTATTACTCAGCCATTAAAAAGAATACATTTGAATCAGTTCCAATGAGGTGGATGAAACTGGAGCTGATTATACAGAGTGAAGTAAGCCAGAAAGAAAAACACCAATACAGTATACTGACACATATATATGGAATTTAGAAAGGTGGCAATGATAACCCTGTATGCGAGACAGCAAAAGAGACACAGATGTCTAGAACAGATTTTGGACTCTGTGGGAGAGGGAGAGGGTGGGATGATTTGGGAGAATGGCATTGAAACACATATACTATCACGTACGAAATGAATTGCCAGTCTATGTTCAATACAGGATACAGGATGCTTGGGGCTGGTGCACTGGGATGACCCAGAGAGATGATATGGGGAGGGTGGTGGGAGGGGAGTTCAGGATTGGGAACTCATGTAATGTATACCCGTGGTGGATTCATGTCAATGCATGGCAAAACCAATACAGTGTTGTAAAATAAAAAAATAAATAATTAAAAATAATTTTTAAAAATTCCTATTTTAAAAAAGTATCTTTTGAAAGCAAAAGTTATTAATTTTCAAGATATTCAACTTAATATTACTTTTTATGCAGTATGCTCTTGGTATTCTCAGAAATCCTTGCCTAAGTCAAGGATATAACATTTTTCCCTTATGGTTCTTTCTAGAAATTGTGTAATATTATCTTTTATTTTTACATCTATAATGTACTTCAATTTAATTTTTATGCACTATAAATAGTGTACAGAAAGAGCTGAGGTTTCTTTCTTTGCACATGGATATCCAATTGTTCTGGTATCATTTATTGAAGCTTTTCACAAAATTCATGAATTACCTTGACAACTTTATCAAAAATCAATTGACTTTTTATGTTTTGTCTGTCTCTAGACTCTATTCTGTTCTGTGTATCACCATATGTAACACCACATTTCTTTGTTTGCTAATAGCTTTGTAATATGCATTGAAAGCAGTTAGTATATGACCTCCGCCTTTGTTTTTCAAGTTCTTTTGACAATTCTAGGCTTTCTTTTTACATTTTTATATGACTTACAGACTCAGCTTGTCAGTTTTTACAAAAAAATTAAAAGCTTGCTGAGATTTTGATTGGGACTGTGTTGAATCAAAAATAAATTAATATAGAACAGACATCTTGGAAACATTGTCTAATTCATCAACATAATATGTACCACATTTATTTAGGTCATCTTGAAATTCTTTTGGCAAGGTTTTATGGTTTTCATTGTGAATGTCTTATACGTATGTCATTAAGCTTAACCCACAACATTTTATAGTATTTAATGGTAAAATAAGTTGTATTTTTATTTGAATTTCACATTGGTTGCTGTTACCATATAAACTGGAAGGCAATCCAACCAGCCCGTTCTAAAGGAGATCAGTCCTGAGTGTCCTTTGGAAGGACTGATGCTGAAGCTGAAACTCCAGTACTTTAGCCACCTCAGGTGAAGAGCTGACTCATTGGAAAAGACCCTGATGCTGGGAGGGATTGGGGGCAGGAGGAGAAGGGGACAACAGAGGATGAGATGGCTGGATGGCATCACTGACTCATGGACATGAGTTTGGGTAAACTCCGAGAGTTGGTGATGGACAGGGAGGCCTGGCATGCTGCGATTCATGGGGTCACAAAGAGTCAGACACAACTGAGCAACTGAACTGAACTGAACCATATAAACATTAAATTGATCTTTATGTATCAATCCTATCTCCTGTGGATATGCTAAATACAGTAGGTCTGGTTACATTTTTGTAGATTTCTTCATTTTTTTGAAAAAGTCATCATATCACCTGCAAACAAAGATAGTCTTACCTCTTTTTCATTTTAGATACCTTTAATTTTTGTACTGCCTTCATGCACTGGCTGACATCACCGATAAGGTTAAATACAAGTGGTGAAAGAGGATATTCTTGCCTTATAGGAGAAACACTCCAAGCTTTCATTGTGATGATGATTATAGGTTTTTCCTAGATGCCTGTTTTACAGGTTAAACAACTACCTTGCTACACCTCATCTTTGAGTTTCTGTTTTGTTTTATTCATTAACAATGAATAAATTTATTGAATCTTTTGAATCTCATCAAATGTTTTTCTTGCATCTACTAGGATAACCCTATGAATTTTACTTTTCCATAAGTGCAGGTGGCGGTGGCGGTGGCCGGCGCTGGCGGGCGGACTAAGCGTGGCCGAGAGCTATCCCACGTCCAAGGCCAGGGACAGCAGCCTAGAGTGCCAGGCTGCGCCTGTGCAGGAACGGCTGAGAGGAGCTACCCCGCATTTGAGGTCAGGGGTGATAGCTGAGAGGAGCTACCCCGCGTCTGAGGTCAGGGGCGACAGCCAGAAGGAGATACCCCACGCTGAGGCCAGGGACAGTGGCCGGAGGAGCCACTCCGCATTACAGGTCAAGGGCGATGGCCGAGAGGAGCCACTCCGTGTCTAAAGACAGGGGTGGTGCCCAAGGCCAGGGGTGGCGGCCAGAAGGAGCAACCCCACACCCAAGGAGTGGTGGCTGCAGAGGAGCCATCCCACACTGAAGGTCAGGAAAGGCAGCAGAAGGAGATAGCCACATCCAAGGTAAGGAGCAGCAGCTGTGCTTTATTTGAGCAGCTGTGAAGAGATACCCCACGTACAAGATAAAAGAACCCCAAGTAAGATTGTAGGTGTTTCAAGAGGGCATCAGAGGGCAGACACACTGAAACCATACTCACAGAAATCTAGTCAATCTAATCACACTAGGACCACAGCCTTGCCTAACTCAATGAAACTAAGCCATGCCCACAGGGCAACCCAAGATGAGCGGGTCATGGTGGAGAGGTGTGACAGAACGTGGTCCACTGGAGAAGGGAATGGCAAACCACTTTAGTATTCTTGCTTTGAGAATCCCATGAACAGTATGAAAAGGCAAAATGATAGGATACTGCAAGAGGTACTCCCCAGGTCAGTAGGTGCCCAAAATGCTACTGGAGGTCAGTGGAGAGATAAATCCAGAAAGAATGAAGGGATGGAGCCAAAGCAAAAACAAAAAGACTATGATGCTGGGAGGGATTGGGGGCAGAAAAAGGGGACGACAGAGGATGAGAAGGCTGGATGGCATCACTGACCGAATGGACACGAGTCTGAGTGAACTCTGGGAGTTGGTGATGGACAGGGAGGCCTGGCGTGCTGCGATTCATGGGGTCACAAAGAGTCGGACACGACTGAGCGACTGAACTGAACTGAACTAACTGATACTTTAATATACTGATTTAAAGTGATTGAGTTCTTAACACCAAACCAATCATATTTTGGGGGAAGAAATCCTACTCAGTCAGGAAATATTATCCTTTGTATATATTGGTGAATTATATTTGCTAAATTTTGAAAAGTTTTGCATTTATGTTCTAATAAAGGTTTACACGTTGTTGTTGTTATAACAATCAATATCTTTGGTTTTAGTATTAGCATTTTTAATTTTAGTTATAAGCTGGCTTCAAACAATGAGCCTTTCCTTTTCTATTTTTTCAGAGGGTTTATGAATAATTTATATTATTTTTCTTTAAATGTTTGACAGAATTTACCAACAAAGCAATCTGGGTCTGCTGTTTTCTTTGAAAGTGAATTTTTAACTAAAAATTCAATTTAAAAATAAATATTAGATGATTATTTATTTCTTCTTCAGTGAGTTTTAATAGATTGTACGTTTTAAGGAATTTGTCCATATCATATAAATTGGTGAACTTACTGGCATTGTTTTTCATAACATTCATTCTCTTATTAACCTTTTAATATCTCTAGATTATGTAGTATCATTAGCTCTCATTCATGGTACTGGGGATTTTTGTCTTGGCCCTTCTTTTCCTTACAAATCTGGCTAGCGAGTTATTAATTTCATCCATCTTCTTGAAGAACTAGCTTTTGGGTTCATTTATTTCCTCTTTTGACTTTTTCTAGTTCACTGATTTCTGCTCTGATATTTATCAGTATTGTCATCTACTTGATTTAAGTTTCTTTTGCTCTTCAACTTTTAGTTTTTTTTTAAATAAAAGCTGAGATCACTGATTTTAGTTCTTTGGTCTTTTTCTAATATAGACATACTAGTGCTATAAATTTCCCTATAAAACTTGCTTTAGTGGCATCCAGAAATTTTGATATATTGTGTTTTGCTTCCTTTCCATTCAAGATATTTTCAAATTTTCCTTTTGACTACTCTTTTAATCCGTGAAATATTTAGAAGGAGTAAGGGATGACAGAGGATGAATTGGTTGGATGGCATCACCAGTTCAATGGACATGAGTTCGAGCAAGCTCTGGGAGTTGGTGATGGACAGGGAACTCTGGTGTGCAGCTGTCCATGGGGTCGCAAAGAGTTGGACACGACTGATCAACTGAAATAACTGAGTTTAATTTCTAAATATTTGGAGAGTTTCAAGATACCTTTACATTACTGATTTCTAGCTTACTTCCACTATAGTCAGAGAACATAATTTGTATGACTTGATCATTTTTAAATTTATAGACACTTGCTTTATGCTGAGAATATGGTCTATATTGGTAAGTGTTCCATGTACACTTTGAAAAGAATATGTATTTTGCTCTTTTATTAGTTAAAGTGTTCTATAAATGCTAATTGTGTCTAATTTTTTGACAATGTTGTACAGATCTTGTGTATAATTACTGATATTTTTGTATACTTGCTCCATTATTGACAGAGTGGTATTAAAATACTTAAGTGTAGCTAGATTTGTCTATGTCACTTCACATAGTTCTGTCAGTTTTTGCTCCATTATTTGAATATTAAGGATTGGTGCATAAACTTTTAGAACTGTTGGGTCCTCTTGATGAAATAATCCCTTTATTATTATGAAATAACATTCTTTGCCTCAGGTAATTTCTTTGCTTGAAAATATATTTTGTCTTATATTAATATAGCAAGATAAAGATTCTTTTAAATAGTGTTATCATGGTATATTTTAATTATCATTTTACTTTTAACCCATTTGTGTTTTCCTACTTAAAGTGAGTATTAGGTTGGCAGCAGAGATGTTTATCCAATCTGACAATCTTTACCTTCAAAATGTGATATGAGACCATTTACATTTAGCATTAATACTGATATGGTAGGTTTAAATCTACCTTAAAATTAACCTTTATAATTCCTCACTATATAACCTTCTACTTCACTATGTCTCAGAAAAATGCCTAGTTTGGTAAAATAAGGAAATACTGAACCAGAGAAGGGAGTAAAAATAATCAGGAGCCAATCATACTTCAGTGAATTATTAGACATTAACTATTATCTAGCCAGAAATTATCTGTTCTAATAATGTTCTTCTCTTACCATACATCCCATGATTTTTAAAAAGTAATAATGGCAATTTAAAGAAGTTGTCAGATATATTTCAGAAAATATCCTTATAGAAAAACTAAGAATTGGTATGAGGGAATGAATGTTATACATATAGGGGACCCCAAATAGCATACTGTTCTTGAAAAAGGAAAAAAGAGAACTGGGGAAAATCATCTCTGACTGTCTCTACAGTGCAGCCATCATCTTTAGGCAGAGTTCCAAAGATGTCTGTTCACTGCAACACACAGTGGAAAAGTTAGGAGTTCTACGAGTCATCCTGGCTGCAGTGATATAATACAATACAATGAAGCAGCAGCTCTTGGAAGATACATTCTACTAACAATGAAGACTATTTGCTATTAAGTGGATAATATATGCACAGAATGGCATGGAAAATTAACTCCTGATATACAATAACTTCCTTGACAGGTTGTGATAAAACAGTGTATACAATCAGAACAGCATCAGTTAAAAACTACTTCTCCAAAAAAAACTTCCATTATAATGTCATTTCTCCCAGAACACTTCATATAATTCCAGGTTACTTATGACTCTCTTGTTCTATAATATGTAAATCATCATTTAATATATCTATAATCCCTATGTTGGTCCATGATGATTATGCGACCAAGCTCAGTTGCTCAGTCATGTCTGACTCTTTGCAACCCCATGGACTGTAGCCCACCGGTAACCTCCTCTATCCATGGAATTTCCCAGGCAAGAATACTGGAATGGGTTGCCATTTCCTTCTCCATGAGATCTTACCAACTCAGGAATTGAACCCTTGTCTCCTGCATTGGCAGGCAGATTATTTACCACTGAGCCACAAGGGAAATCCATGATGATTATAAATCACTATTATTACAAGGAATACATAGAATTTACCAGACACAGAAATATCATCAGAGGTTAGGGGAGAGTGGTTTTAAACCCAGGAGCCACAATAACTCCGAGAACATTCTACTAATCACTGTGGTATGAGAAGGAATAAGGCCCTACTCAACATCTCTGCTTCATTACTCCCAACAACTCTGTGTTGGGACTGCACTTCCAGCTAATCCCTAAATGCTCTGTAGACATGCTGTCTTGCTATTTTGCCTTTATAAATATTATTCTCTTAATAAGGAGAACTTTTCTTATCTTTTCCATGGTGACCAAGGATGAAAGAGCAGATAAAACCAAGGAGGGTCTTGGAATGTAGGAATGGAAAAACCAGACCCTTATTGCCCTTCCCTCCCCCATGTTTTAACTATTAATGGAACAGTATAACCTGTCTCCTCTCCTACCCCATAGGGAGAAGGTATTTGCCCTACGCTTCCCCTATCCAGTATACATGACTCTTCCAGTCAGCAAATGACCCACAAGACCTCTATCCCACCTCTTGTACCCTGGATATAAAAGTAGACTAAAGAACCCTATTCAACATTGGTTCTCCCTTGAGCTGACAACTGTTCTAACAGCATCTCTCACTCTAATATTGCCTCTCATTCTGTCTCATGTCTGGAAATTCTTTTCCAATCTGCGCCAGGACCATGACATTTTCCTTAATGATGCATCTCACAAGTTAGATCCTCTCTGATATTCCTGCGCTTCCCTCATTCCCATAGCTGAATTCTCCTGAGCTGCTTGGCAATCTGCACCTATATCTCACAGAAACTCATATTGCAATTGCCTCTTTTGATAGCAAGTGCTTCCCTTTAAAGCTTTCTTATTTAACACTTATTATATATCTACATCTTTCCACAAAGAACTTGAAGTGGCTTATAATAAAAAACAGTGCAAGCAAATATGGAAATAGAAAACTAGGACCATAGAAAAGAAGTATATAAAATTGTCAAACATAAAGTTGCCCTTTATAGGCTTCAAATATTTCCTTGAACTTCTTGGAATTTTTCATGAAAATATTCTCATCAGAAAGGAGAAAAATATTGTTTGCCTTGGTTCTTCAAGGAAAACAAATTTATTCCCAGCAGAGAACCCTAAAGTAAAAATTCATCATAGGTGATTGTATATAGAAGAGCCTAATCCATATGAAAGATAATATTCTCAACACGGTAGTCCACAATAGCCCAAATGAATTGCAAATGATTGCCTTTTATCCCTATTTTCAGCATAACTAGTGTTCAAAATATTAAAAGGCAACACAGTTTGGTGAATCTGAATAGCCTGGATCAAGATAAGCTAAGCAAGTAGTCTTCTGGTAATTTAATTAGCTACAAAGATAAAATTACTATACAGTATGTATTTAAGACAAAGTTTCCTAAGTACTTTCTTCACGTGGTCTCTTAATAAAAGAAGCCAGATCTCACTAGACTGCCATTGCTAACACTGTGTAGGTATTCTAAAACATCGGAGGGGGAAGTGGAAAAATAACTTGAGAAACACTGCCTTAAACAAAATTCAACAAGTATCTTTTCATCAGAAATTCTCAGAGAATTAAATTAAATATGGTTCATAAATCCCCAAGTGAAGATTACAGTTTATAGAAGTCTCCAAATTGAAGATTAGGAAACTGAAGGTTAGGAGAAGAAACTATAGTTACGTTTTATATTGCAAGTGGACTTTAAAAATCAGGGCTTTCTGGGATGATTTTATAGCCAACACTGATAATAGTGCTTAACACACATTTCAGACAGTATTCTAAGTGCTTTTCATAGAACAACTTACTTAATCTTCCCAACAACCTTGACATAGGTATTTCTATCTTTATTTACATATAAGAAAACCAAGACATACAGAAATTAAGTAACTTGTTCACGGTCACACAGCTGGAAAGCTGGGATTTGACTCTAGGGTATCTAGTTTCTAAGTCTATGTTCCTGATTACCACCTGTGCTACTTGTTAAGTAGCTTCAGTCATGTCTGTTTTCGACCCTGTGAATCACCAGGTCCCTCTGTCCATGGGATTCTCCAGGCAAGAATACTGGAGTGGGTTGCCATGCCCTCCTCCAGGGGATCTTCCTGATTCAGGGATTGAACCCAGGTCTCTTATGTCTCCTGCATTAGGCAGATTCCTTACCACTAGCCCCACCTGGGAAGCCCAAGTAAGAAAAGCCCTGGAAAAAGTAATATTGTAACTTGGCTCTAAAGACTAAACAGTAAACAGATAATCTGAAGGGCAATATCGAACCAGTGAAGAAAATTCATATGTGGTTCAGGTTGTCATGAACCAGAGAAACAGATCACAGGCATGACCTGAAACTAAGCAAAACACTAGCAAATATAGAAGCTCATACCTGGGTCAGAATTCTATCCATGCACTCAGTAGCTGGAAGAAATTCTATGGACCTCAGTTTCCTCATATATAAAATGATGATTACCTGGTCTGCCTTGGAGATCTGCTTCATGAGGGAAAATGTGTGTGAAGCATCTTGCACAGTGTCTGTAAAAAACAGGTTCTGGCTGCTCTCACCTTCTGAGATGGCCCACACTCCATCTGTGGAATGTGTTCCTCTCTAAATAAATCCACTCCTTACCTATCATGTTGTCTCTTGAATTCTTTCTGTGACAAGACATCAAGAACCTGAGCTTCATTAAGTTGAGACCAGGTATGATCTCAGTTAAAAGACTGTGGAGAGACTTTTCTGATGGTCCAGTGGCTAAGACTCTATGTTCCCAACGTAGGGGGCCCAGGTTCAAGCCCTGGGCAGGAAATTAGACCCCCCCATGCTGCAACTAAAGATCCCACATGCCTCAACTAAAAGAGATCTTGCATGCTGCAGTGAAGATCGAGGATCCTAAGTGCCACAGCTAAGACCCAACTTGGCCAAATAAATAAGTTAAAAAAAAAAAAAAAAAAAGGACCAAGTCTTTGAACTTCCCTTGGTGACCCAGTGGTTAAGACTCTGAGCTTCCAGTGCAGGGAGCATGGGTTCAATCTCTGGTTGGTGAACTAAGATCCCACATGCCACAGGCATGGCCAAAGAATAAAAATTAAGTTTAAAAAAGACACTCATTAAAACACAGCATTACTGGTCAGTCCTCATGATCATGAGACAAGCATGCTTAACTCCATTTTGTAGATGAGTAAGGTGGAACTCAGTGATGTCAAGTCAAATAACTTATCTAAGCTTCCTACACTGGTAAGCAGAAGAGAACAGATACATTCAACTCACATGACCTCAAATTCAGTGTTCTTAGCTCTGAATGATAGAAAAAGAGTGATGCTAAAGAATTTCTAATCCACTTGCTGTAATAATGAAGACAGAGAGCATCAGTGAAGAATAAACTGAGCTTAAATATATACATACATACATATACATATATATATATACACACACACACACATCATACACACACACACACCTAAGTTGCTCAGTTGTGTCTGACTCTTTGTGATCCTAAGGACAATAACCCACCAGACTCCTTTGTCTACAGAATTCTCCAGGCAAGAAAAGTGGAATGGGTTCCCATACCCTCCTTCAGAAGATCTTCCTGATCCAGGGATCAAAACTGCATCTCTTACATCTCCTTCATTGGCAGGTGGGTTCTTTACTCAGTGCCACCTGGAAGCCCTTACATGTGTGTGTGTGTATGTATGTGTGAAACATACACATACACTACAGAGACATGAGCAATCTCTTAGAGACTGAGAAATGCAAAAGAGAGTGGTGCATGAGCAAGAGTGAGAAATCTAGAGCTGACAGAAATTTCATGGCAATGATGAAAGATTTACAGAACCCCATCTGGGAGGCCTTATAAGAATTCAGAGTGAATTCTGATGGGATGAAAAGTTTTCCAGATCTTGATTTAGCCCTGGGTCTGTTTCTACACATGTGCATGTGCATACACACTGATGTTTCAAGTTCAGAAATAATTCTTTCTATAAAATGATTGTAGTTTAATTCCAGGAGTTTGAAAATCTTTACTACATAGCAATAAGTTGGAAGTAGCTAAATGACTCTTGCAAGAATTCATCATTTGGTTTAGACAACAGCATTGCTATGCTTTAGGAAGAATCAAGGCCTTTTCTAGTGGATCCAGGATTTCAAAAGTAGCTGATTTTCCCTAACATCTATTCATGCAAGTGCCACAAAAGACTTTAATTCACAAAGAAATGCTTTTGTATTAGCATTCAGTCAGAAAAGCAGCCACTTTCCTCTTAGCCAAACATTTCTAAACTGTCTTCCTGTTACCTTAGCTTCAGTCAGCTAACCACACACTAGAATGTGAAAATGTTACTGATGCATTCATTTTTTTAGGGTTGAAGTATTTAGATGGAAATGGATGATACTTTGAAAAATCTCTTGAGTGTTTGGAATTCTCCTGAAGAGTTCAACTGTGGTGGTTATTCTGTGCATTTTCAGAGTCACATTCACAGAAGGACTGGTGGATACACAATTAACATGCATTAACTAGATAACCAATATTGAAAAGAAGTCAAATGAATCAAATACATTAGAAGGTGATAAATGTCTATGATTCTCCTTTTTAGAGCTGTGAAGAAAGAGAAAAGCCTAGCTTCAAAAGTACATAAATCGGTTTTTGTTGATAGAGATTACATGACAGTTACAGAAGATTTAAAGAGCCTGAGTAATTAAATCATATTTACTCCTTCAATAATGTTACTCATAAAATAACCTAAGCTCTACTTACCTGCTCATAAAATAGGTGCTGGAGGAGGACAGTAGACTGGTTCTTCAATTCTAAAAAGTAAATCATTCAATATTCTGCTGCTGCTGCTAAGTCGCTTCAGTTGTGTCCAACTCTGTGTAACCCCACAGACGGCAGCCCATCAGGCTCCCCTGTCCCTGGGATTCTCCAGGCAAGAATACTGGAGTGGGTTGCCATTTCCTTCTCCAATGCATGAAGGTGAAAAGAGAAAGTGAAGTCACTCAATTGTGTCTGACTCTTAGCGACCCCATGGACGGCAGCCTACCAGGCTTTTCTGTCCATGGAATTTTCCAGGCAAGAGTACTGGAGTGGGGTGCCATTGCCTTCTCCGATTCAATACTTAGTTCAGTTCAGTTGCTCAGTCGTGTCCAACTCTTTGCTACCCCATGAATCGCAGCACACCAGGCCTCCCTGTCCATCACCAGCTCCCAGGGTTTACTCAAACTCACGTCCATCGTGTCGGTGATGCCATCCAGCCATCTCGTCCTCTGTCGTCCCCTTCTCCTCCTGCCAGCAATCCCTCCCAACATCAGAATCTTTTCCAATGAGTCAACTCTTAGCATGAGGTAGCCAAAGCACTGGAGTTTCAGCTTTAGCATCAGTCCAGTTATGACCAACCTAGATAGTATATTAAATAGAAAAGACATTACTTTGCCAACAAAGGTCTGTCTAGTCAAGGCTATGGTTTTTCCAGTTGTCATGTATGAATGTGAGAGTTGGACTGTGAAGAAAGCTGAGCACCTAAGAATTGATGCTTTTGAACTGTGGTATTGGAGAAGACTCTTGAGAGTCCCTTGAACTGCAAGGAGATTCAACCAGTCCATTCTAAAGGAGATCAGTCCTGAATGTTCATCATTCAACACTAATTACAGACAAAAATAAGTTTTATCAAATTCAGCGTCTGGAGGAGCACACAAAATAAACCCTAAAAAGAAACATTCTATTTTACTTTGTCTTTAGCCAAATCTAATCACTATTATTTTTCTTCAAAAACATAAAGTTTCCAGATGCCAAAGCATTTATAGGTACTCAGTTCACCAAAAATAAACATGTCAATGACAATGGAATTCATTGAATTTTGCTAAATAAATCCATACATATCTTTTGTTTTGTATGGTCTTTTTGTCAGAAATATATGCTACTAGCTATAATAAATTTTCCTCAGCATTTTTATATGATTCCATCTGAGTCCCCCAAAATTCTTAAGAAACCCATACATGTCAAAGAACATGAAAGCTGATTGTTAATATCAGAACAAATCAATCAGTGTCTTTGATATAAATACCAATGACATCATAATGCCACAAAATAGCTCTGCTAAATGACATAGTCTTATATGAGTTTCTCAAGAGGAGGAATAGAAACAGTCTTCATCTCTCAGGAAATTCCACACTATTAAGTGAAGAAAAGTAGAAATATTCACTCCAAAGTTTTAATCTATGATATGTCTTAACAAAATATGCCAGCTTCCTCCCTTTTCTGCTTGGAGTCCCTTGTCTAAAATGGGAAGAGAAGGAGGTACTGAGTTGTGCATGACATAATGTGAGGATCTTTCTAGGTATGCCTTAATATATATCTAAAGTGAAATTTCCCAAGGTCAGCTTTCTCCACCCACTTTAAGCAAAGATCCTCCGTCTCAGCCAGACCCCAAGATGGGCAGTTATCTCAAATTCCTCAAGACATATTTACAAAGAATTTTAAAAAGAGTGGATATATGTGTGTGTGTATATATATATATCACTGATTCACTCTGCTGTATACCTGAAACTAACACATTGTAAATCTACTATACTCCAATAAAAATTATTTTTTAAAAATAAGGTAAACACAAAATAAATAAAAATTTTTAAAAGAGAGATGGAGAGACAGTGAGCAACTTCAAAATCCTTTCCAATATACATACAGCCCTCCTATGGGTAGTAGAGTTAAGCTCATAGACTTAGGCTCAGGCTTCCAGTCGCTGAATTCCTGCTTAGCCACTGTGACATTGGGTGGTAATTTACTTTTTTGAGCTTAATTTTTGTCATCTACAATATGATAATAATAATAATAATAAGTGCACAGAGTTGAAGTGAAAGTTAAATAAAGCAACCCATGGACTAGTGTTTGACAAAATGTCTGGTGCATAACAAAAATTTAAAATAAAGTTAATTACTGTTACTGATAATGTTTATATGGAAAAGCATTTCAACACCCTATTTCACAGGAAGCTATAGTATAAACAATGATTGTGATACCATTGTGAGGTAAATATTATAGTCAACCTCATTTTATAGATGAGGATTCAGAGGCCCAGAGAAAGGTTTTAACAAATTTAATTTTCAAAAATGAAAAATCCAGTAGGTGACAGAGCAAGAAGCCAAACCTAGCTTTCTACTCTACAGCTCAAGCTCCAACCAGTATTTCATAATTTTTACTCTCAAAGCAAGTATAAATATCCTTGAAATGAACAAAAATTACTGCTGGTATCTTCAATGGAAAACTTTTCTCATTGCCTAATTTTATATGCTCTCTGTGCCTTTCATTGCCTTTGAGCTATTTCATAATTCTATAAATTGTAGAAAACTGATAACACAAATAATTGTCTATATATATATGCAAATGGATTTTGACTGGTACAGATGCATTGATTTTTCCTCCCCTCCTTCAGGAGTCAGTTTTGGGTTTATTAAGCAAATTCATTAAGCATTCCAATTGTCTAAAAATATTCCTGCTCTTGGATTCTCCACTGAATCAATTGTAACACCATACTGGTTTATTCATCAATTAATGGATTTTAAAAAGTCATTCACACTCATTTTATATTTGTGGTAGAATCATGATTTGACTTTATTTCTCAGAAATTATCCTTTAACAATGGGGAGATCTCTACCAGCTCTCATACCCTCCTAGGAATAGAAGGGGAACTTCCTTGAGGAGTCTCTAGCCTGTGAATTTTGGTGGCAGAAAGATGATATCAAATATTGAGCCTGAGTCTCAAAATGTGTAAATTGCTCTCTGTTAGTCATTTAGGAAATATATATTAACTCTTTTATGTCCTAGGATGTTATGAAACAAATTTAGGCTTTTGTTCCATGGGTTCAGATTGAGAGCAGCAAGGGGACAGGACAACCTTATGAGGTCCCATTAATCTTATTTGTTAATCTCTCTCCTTTTCTCAACAGAAAATAGAATGATCACTGCATCAACATTCTTTTGCCTTGGTGCCTAACTGAGGGACTGCACTGTGCGCCCACAGAGCTTACCAACAGCCAATCCTTTGAAGTAACTATGCCTTTTCTGAAGTCTAACAGCTTGGATACACAGGATAAATCACACATGATGGACTCGCTGCACCCTTGCAAATCCAGGATAGAAGATGTTGGGCTCTGAGAAGGCAGCACTTCTCCTTCAGTAGGAAGAGAAACCCCTCCCTTTCCTCCCACAGCTCTCCGTGCGTCATGTTATCCATATTCCAGGAGGGGTGTGAAGCCCTTGTACTCATTTATAAGGTAGAGAAACAGATGGGACTGGCTTAATTTGTGAAGACAACTAGTTATCTTATAAGTACAGATGGAGTAAGTAGCACAATTATTACCAGAGAACTGAAGCTGGCAGATGGTTTGGTTAAAAAAATTTTTTTTTTAAAGGTTGACTGCCAGATTCACAGCAGGGACCAGCCTGCTCCCAGGGGCATAGACAACCATGCAGATTTAAATCACTCTGCTTTTTGTCTAATAGTCTGCTCATTTTCTAGGGCGGCAGAGGGAATAGATGAAGACAAGGGTCATCATGTTGTCAGAATAGCATATCGATAGGCTTTCCAAAAGTGAAAGTGAAGAAAGGGAAAGGTTTGTCCACAGTACAGGTGGTGTGAGAAATTATATATTTTTTTTTAAGAATAAGAACTAAACTTTAAAGGGGCAATAGTGCAAGAAAGATAAAAAACTGTTCTATATTTTGTTCTGTTTGTTTGTTAGTCAAGTTCACTGTTTGCATTCAGAACTCTTTCTTTCTTGGCAGTCTCCCTAAGAAGATGGAATCTTACTGGCTGAATCTGTCGGCACCGAGGGCTGAATCATTGATATCTCCAAGTTCAGTTCACGCAAAGTACCAAGTTAATTGGTCTAGCGAAGTAAAAAATTCATTTTAAAAAAGAGAGAGAAAGTCAGTCTGCGCAAACTCCAGATGGTTGATTAAGCAATCTGGGCCCTGTAGTTAATTTTATCTTTTCTAGGGAGAGCATACTTCATCCTACAGAAGCTCCTCTGTGGATCACATCCATTTAATGGTGAGGGTAGAGGAGGGTGTCCAAACACCAACGAAACCCCGTGTGAGTTTATAATCCAGCATACTTCTTCCTCTATATTGTAGGTGCTATTGCTTTCTTTAGTCTCTTGTCACAGTTAGCTAAGCTCATTTTAGAGCCTGAAAGAATATTGCTGCCCGGTGGGCAGAAAGTCATGAAAACAAGAATCTATGATTTTGTTCCTGTGAGACTGCAATATAGAGGATCTAACAGCAATGCAGGGGCTGAGACTTGATAGAGATAATATACAGTGATTGACAAAGATGTTTTATGTGTCTCAAAGCCTTTCAATCTTGTCTTTGTTTGTTTCATCTTATACTCATTTAGAGTAAGCATTTTAAGAATTACTGATTGAAAAATGATGTCCTTTCTTCAAACCTCTATAAATTGATTTAGCTACTCATTTAACAAGTGTTTATCAAATCATCTCCCGGTGCCAAGGCCTCCGCTATGATAGAAATACAGACATATTCAATCCTCTCAAACTCTGCCACTGCTTTATCAAATAAATTTGTATAATATTCTTAGGGCTTCCCTGGTGGTGCAGAGGTTAAAGCATCTGCCTGCAATGTGAGAGACCTGGGTTTGATCCTTCGGTCGGGAAGAATCCCTGGAGAAGGAAATGGCAACCCACTCCAGTATTCTTGCCTGGAGAATCCCACGGACGGAGGAGCTTGGTGGGCTACAGTCCACGGGTTGCAAAGAGTCAGCCATGACTGAGCAACTTCACTTTTACTTTCACTTTCAAACTCTAGGAGACGGTGAAGGTCAGGGAAGCCTAGTGGGTCCATGGGGTTGCAGAGAGTCAGACACAACTTAGTGACTGAACAACAACTAAATCCTTTGTTGTCATTTCAACAATCTTCACCAAGAGTAGATTTTATCTCAAGAAACCATTTTCTTTGCTCATTGATTAACATAAGAAACTCCTCATCCATTAAAGTTTTATCATAAAACTGCAATAACTCAGTCACATCTTTATGCACCACTTCTAATTCACTTGCTATTTCTCCCACATCTTCAGTTCATCCACTGAAGTCTTGAATTCCTCCCCAAGCCCACCACCAGCTGCCCAGGGGAAGACCTCTCACCAGTGGGCAAGCACCCCAGGATCCTGCATCCAGAATATGGCTCTGCCCACCAGTGGGCTGCCACCTGGCCTGGTATCCCTCAGGCCTCACAGATAGCTACTCTGGAATTCAGCCCTGCCCAGCAGTGAACTAGCAGTGACCACCTGAGTCAGCATCTGGCAGCCAACGAGATCAGGGCCAGCACTACCTACCAGCACACCTGCCTACCAGCCCCACCACAACAGAAGAGCCCATGCACCCTATATATGGACACCCTTAGAGTATATGGCTCTGGTAACCAAAGGAGAAGATGCTGCTGGGTCCTCAGGGTATCTCCTACATAAAGACACATTGTCAAGATGAAGAAATGTAAAGAAGCTTCCTAATACATAGAAATAACTACAAAGAATTAGGCTAAATAAGTAGACAGAGGACCAAGACAAATGAAGGACCAAGACAAAACCTCACAAAAATAAAGAAAGTGGCAATAAGCAATCCTGTCTGATAATGAATTCAAGCTAATGATTATAAAGAAGCTCAATGAAATCAGGGGAAAAATATATGAACTATGTATTCTAACAAAGAGTTAAGTATCCATGTCGGATTGCTGAATTTTGTCAAAAAATTTTCTCTGCATCTGAGATGATATGATTTTGATTTTTCAATACATTAATGTGGTGTATTAAATGGATTGATTTGTGAATACTGAAGCTTCCTTGGATCACTGGGATAAACTCCATTTGATCATGGTGTAGGGGATCCTTTCAACATATTATTTAATTCAGTTTGAAATTGTTAATATTTTGTTGGAAATTTTCACATATATGTTTATCAATTATATTGCCCTGTAATTTTCTTTTTTTCTGGTGTTTTTGTCTCGTTCTAGTATCAGGGTGATGCTTGCCTTGCAGAATGAATTCATAAGCAATTTTTCCTCTTAAATTTTTTAGAATAGTTTGAGAAGGGTTAAATGGTAACTTTTCTTAAGTATTTTACAGGGAAATTCCCTAATGGGTCAATGGTTAGGACTCTGCACTTCTACTGCTCATGGCTAAGGTTAAACAGCTGTTTAGGGAACTAGGATCCTGAAAGCTCTGCCATGTAGCAAAAAAAAAAAAAAAAAGATACAAAAATGGTTTATAAAATTCATGCTTGAAGTCATCTGATTCTTGACTTTTGTTTGTTGAGAGTTTTTGTAATTGATTCAGTTTAATAACGGGCAATATATATCTCTCAAGACTGATCAGCAAGAAATAAATACAAAATATGAATAAACCAACTAACAGTAATTGGTCTAACAGATTAATTAATAATTATTCTATTCATATTTTGTATTTCTCTCTGATCAGTCTTGGGATATTGTATATTTCAAGGAATTGTATCCACTTCTTCTAGTTCCTCCATTTTATTGGGGCATAATTGTCAAAAGTGAAGTGAAACTGTGAAAGTGTTAGTCGCTCAATCATGTCCGATTCTTTTAACTCCATGGATTGAATCCTGCCAGGATCTTCTGTCCATGGGATTCTCTAGACAAGAATACTGGAGTGAGTAGCCATTCTCTTCTCCAGAGGATCTTCCTTGGAGGCATCCAGACATCAAAACTAGATCTCCTGCATTGTAGGCAGATTCTTTACCATCTGAGCCAACAAGGAAGCCCATACTTCTTTGTAGCGGTGTTTTATGGACCTTTATATTTCTGTGGAGTTGTAACTTCTTTCATTGATTTTATTTATTTGGGCCCTCTCTTTTTACTTTAAAAATTTTTTAAACATTTTTATACATTGAGCCAACTTGTGCCGTTTAATTAGAGCACTTAGTCCATTTACATTTAAAGTAATTATTGATATATATGTGTTTACTGCCATTTTGCTCATTGTTTTCTGATTGCTTTTGTATTTCACTTTGTTCCAATCTTTTCTTTTTCTCTTGCTCTTTTCCCTTGTGATTTGATGACTTTCTTTAGTGTTACGTTTATACTCCATTCTACCTTTGTGCATGAATCTTTCATAGTTTCTGAGTTGCATTACCATGAGGTTCATATATAACAACCTATATGAATATATGTAATTATTTTAAGTTGATGATCTCTTAAACAAACTTGAATACATTCTAACAAGCCTGCATTTTTACTTCCCCATTCCCTCATATTTAATGTTTTGCCATTATATTTTACATCTTTTGTATTGTGTGGCCTTTATCCACTCTTGGTGGATATAAATGATTTTAGTACTTTTGTCTTTTAACCTCCCTACCAATGTTACATGTCATTTGTCTGTTACTTTTACTCATGAGACTTTATCCTCTTATAATTCTCTTATTTTTAGTTGTTGTCTTTTCCATTTAAGAGAAGTCCCTTTAACGGTTATTTTAAAAATGGTTTAGTGGCACTGAAATCTTTCCCCTTTGTTTGTCTGTAAGATTATTTCTCCTTCATATCTGATTAATAGGCTTTCTAGGTACAGTATTCTTGGTTATAGTTTTGTTTTTTTTTAATTCATCACTTTGAATACATCATGCCACTCCCCTTCTGGTCTGCAAAGTTTATGCTTAAAAATCAGATTATAGTCTTATGGCAGTTCCCTTGTATGTAATTGTTGCTTTTCTCTTACTCCTATCAAGATTTTTTTATCTTTTTTTTTTTTCTTTTAACTATAATGTCTTATAGTGTGGACTTCCTGAGTTCATCTTGTTTGGGACTCTCCTGCTTCTTGGACCTGGATGTTTCCTTTCTCCAGTTAGGAAAGTTTTCACCTGTTGTATGATCAAATATGCTCTGTCCCCTTCTCTCTTTCCTCTTGGGACCTCTATAATAATAGGTATCCATGGAACTTACCTCAGTATAATAATGTCTATATATAACAAGCTAAGTGTCAGCACTACATGAAGTAAGAACCTCCAGAGGTACAAGCAGGGGTTTCAGGAGGTAGAGAAAACAGATCAAAAGGTCACCTTCAATGGATTATAGAGAAAGCAAGGGAGTTCCAGAAAAATATCCACTTCTGCTTCACTGACTATACAAAAGCCTTTAATTCTGTGGATCACAATGAACTGTAGAAAATTTTTAAAGAGATAGGAATACCAGACCACCTTACATGTCTCCTGACAAACATCTATGCAGGCCAAGAAGCAACATTTAAAACCAGATATAGAACAACTGATAGGTTCAAAAGTGGGAGAGGATCACAAGGCTGTACATTGTCACCCTGCTTATTTAACCTATATGCGGAGTACATCATGAGAAATGCCAGGCTGGATGAATCTCAAGCTGGAGTCAAGATTGCTGAGAGAAATATCAACAACCTCAGATATGCAGATGATACCTCTCTAATGTCAGAAAGTGAAGAGGAACAAAAGAACCTCATGATGAGGGTGAAAGAGGAGAGTGAAAAAGCTAGCTTGAACTCAACATTCAAAAAACTAAGATCATGGCATTCAGTCCCATCACTTCATGACAAATAGAAAAGGAAAAAGGAAAAGGAGTGACAGATTTTATTTCTTGTCCCCCAAATTCACTTTAGACAGTGAATGCAGCCACAAAATTAAAAGGTGATTGCTCCTTTTAAAGGAAAGCTATGACAAATCTAGACAGTGTATTAAAAAGCAAAAACATCACTTTACCGACAAAGGTCCATCTAGTCAAAGCTATGGTTATTCCAGTAGTCATGTAAGTATATGAGAGTTGGACTATAAAGAAGGCCGAGTGCTGAAAAGTTGATGCATTCAAACTGTAGTGCTGGAGAAGACTCTTGGGAGTCCCTTGGACTGCAAGGCGATCAAACCAGTCGATTCAAAAGGAATTTGAACCTGCATATTCATTGGAAGGACTGATGCTGATGCTGAAGCTCCAATACTTTGGTCACCTGATGCAAAGAACCACCTCATTAGAACCTAATGCAGGGAAAGATCGAAGGCAAAAGGAGAAGGGGTCAGCAGAGGATGAGATGGTTAGTTAGCATCATCAACTTAATGGACATGAATCTGAGCAAACTCTGGGAGATAGTGGAGGAGAGGAGTATGGCATGCTACAGTTCATGGGGTCACAAAGAGTCAGACATGACTTAGTAATTGAAAACCAACAACATGACAAGCCTACAGCCAACTTCATGTTCCACAATGAATCAGTTCAGTTCAGTTCAGTCGCTCAGTCATGTCCGACTCTTTTCTGAGCCCATGAATCACAGCACGCCAGGCCTCCCTGTTCATTACCATCTCTCAGAGTTCACTCAGACTCACATCCATCGAGCCCATGATGCCATCCAGCCATCTCATCCTCGGTCATCCCCTTCTCCTCCTGCCCCCAACCCCCAGCATTAGAGTCTTTTCCAATGAGTCAACTCCGCAATGAATAGTTGAAAGCATTTCCTCTAACTCAAGAAACAATACAAGGATTCTCACTCTCACCAGTTTTGTTCAACATAGTATTGGAAGTCCTAGCCATAGTAATCAGACAAGAAAAAGAGTAAAAGAAATCCAAACTGGAAAAGAAGAAATAAAATGTTATTATTGGCACAAGACATGATACTGTATATAGAAACTTCTAAAGATACCACACAGAAAAAAATAGAAACAATAAATAAATTCATTTATGCAAAGGGTTGACTCATTGGAAAAGACCCTGATGCTGGGAGGGATTGGTGGCAGGAGGAGAAGGGGACGACTGAGGATGAGATGGCTGGATGGCATCACTGATTTGATGGACGTGAGTCTGAGTGAACTCTGGGAGTTGATGATGGACAGGGAGGCCTGGCATGCTGTGATTCATGGGGTTGCAAAGAGTCAGACACGACTGAGCAACTGAACTGAAATAAATTCAGTAAAGCTGCTGGATACAAAATTAACATAAAGAAATCTGTGGCATTTCTGTACAGAAATAAAAAGCTATCAAAAAGACAAATTAAGAAAATAGTCCTTTTTGCAATTATACCAAAAGAGTAAAATTTCTAGGACTAAAAATAACCAAGAAAATAAGACTTGTGCTCAGAAAACTATAATTCAATAATGAAAGAAACTGAAGACACAATGAACACCCATACTGTACTCATGGATTAGAATATTAATGTTAAAATAACCATAATACCCAAGGTAATTTACAGATTCCTTGGGATTCCTATCAAAACATCAATGGAACTTTGTCACAGAAATGGAATACACAATTAAATCTGTATTGAAGCACAAAACACCCAAATACCCAAAGTAATCTTGAGAAAAAAGAACAAATCTGAAACCATCACACCTCTTGATTTTAAACTATACGACAGTTACACTATTCAAAACAGTATGACATTAACACAAAAACACGTACTAGCACAAAGACAGACATGTAGATCAAAGAAACGGAATAGAAAAATAAAAAAATAAACCCATACTTTTATGGTCAATTAATCTACAATAAAGGAAAAATACATAATGAGGAGAAGACAGTTTATAATGAATAGTGATGGGAAAATTGGACAGCTACATGCAAAAGTAGGTAACCAGGCCACTTTCTGTACACCATATACAAAATAAATTCAAAAGGAACTAACGACTTAAATGTAAGACCTGAAATCATAAAACACCTAAAAGAAAATAGAGGACGTAAGCTTTTTGACATTGATCTTAGCAACCTTTTCGACATGCTTTCTCAAGCATGAGAAACAAAAGAAAAAATAAACAAATAGAACTAGATCACACTTAACAGTTTTGTACACCAAAGGAATTTCAATGAAATGAAAAGAGTGCCTACTGAACGGGAGAATATATTGGTAAAAAATATATTTGCAAGGGATTAAGAATTCATAAAACTCAACATCAAAAACTAAGCAATCCAATTATAAAATGAATACTAGAACTGAACAGATATTTTCCCAAATAAAACATGCAGATAGTCAACAGACATATGAAAAGACGTTCAGTATCATTAATCATCAGGGCAGTGCAGATCAAAGTGATGACATATAACTACACATCTGTCAGATAGGCAATCGTCAAAAAAAAAAAATAACGCATATCGACAAGGATATGGAGAAAAGAGAATCCTTATGCACTATTACTGAGGATACAAATTGGTGCAGTTACTGTGGAAAAAAGAATGCAGTTTCCTCAAAAATTAAAACTAGACCTGCCATATAATTACCATGGCAATTTTACTTGTTGGTAATTACCTGGGGGCGGGGGGGAACCACCAACTCAAAAAGATACATATACTCCAATATTCATTGCAACATCATTGCAATTTACATTTTTGGAATCAGTGAACTAAAATGGACTGGAAAATAGGTGGGTTTAACTCAGAAAACCATTATCTACTACTGTGGGGAAGAATCCCTTAGGAAATGGAGTAGCCATCATTGTAAAAAAATTAAAAAAAAGAATCCTAAATGCAGTACTTGGATGCAATCTCAAAATGACAGAATGATCTCTGTTCATTTCCAAGGCAAACCATTCAGTATCATGGTAATCCAAGTAAGTCTATGATCCGATGAGTAATGCTGAAGAAGCTGAAGTTGAACAGATCTATGAAGACCTACAAGACCTTCTAGAACTAACACCCAAAAAGATGTCCTTTCCATTATAGGGGACTGGAATGCAAAAGTGGGAAGTCAAGAAACACCTGGAGTAATAGGCAAATTTGGCCTTGAGTACAGAAGGAGGCAGGGCAAAGGCTAACAGAGTTCTGTGAAGAGAATGCACTGGTCATAGCAAACATCCTCTTCCAACGACATAAGAGAAGACTCTACACATGGACATTTCCAACTTGTCAATACCAAAATCAGATGGATTATATTTTTTGCAGACAAAGATGGAGAAGCTCTATACAGTCAACAAAAACAAGACCAGGAGCTGACTGTAGCTCAGATCATGAACTCTTTATTGCCAAATTCAGACTTAAATTGAAGAAAGTAGGGATAAACACTAGACGATTCAAGTATGACCTAAATCAAAGCCCTAATGATTATACAGTGGAAATGAGAAATAGATTCAAGGGATTAGATCTGATAGAGGTTTGTGACACTGTACAAGAGACAGGGATCAAGACCATCCCCAAGAAAAAGAAATGCAAAAAAGCAAAATGGCTGTCTGAAGAGGCCTTACAAATGGCTGTGAAAAGAAGAAAAGCAAAGGCAATGGAAAAAGGAAAGATATACCCATTTGAATGCAGAGTTCCAAAGAATGGCAAGAAGAGATTTAAAAATGAAAAAATTCCTCAGTGATCAGTGCACAAAAATAGAGGAAAACAATAGAATAGGAAGGACTAGAGATCTCTTCAAGAAAATTTGAGATACAAAGGGAACATTTCATGCAAAGATAAGCTCAATAAAGGACAGAAATGGTGACAAGAATATACGGAAGAACTATACAAAAAGATGTTCATGACCCAGATAATCATAATGGTATGATCATTCACCTAGAGCCAGACATCCTGGAATGCAAAGTCAAGGGCTTTAGGAAGCATCACTATGAACAAAGCTAGTGGAGGTGATGGAATTCCAGTTGAGCTTTTTCAAATCCTAGAAGATGATGCTGTGAAAGTGCTGCACTCAATAGGTCAGTAAATTTGGAAAACTCAGCAGTGGACACAGGACTGGAAAAAGTCAGTTTTCATTCCAATCCCAAAGAAAGGAAATGCCAAAGAATGCTCAAATTACCACACATTTGTACTCATCTCACATGCTAACAAATAATGCTCAAAATTCTCCAAGCCAGTCTTCAACAATATGTGAACCATGAACTTTCAGATGTTCAAGCTGGTTTTAGAAAAGGCAGAGAAAACAAAAATCAAATTGCCAACATCTGCTGTATTATCATCAAGAGAGAGTTACAGAAAAACATCTATTTCTGCTTTATTGACTATGTCAAAGCCTTTGACTATGTGGATAACCACAAACTGTGGAAAATTCTGAAATATATGGGAATACCAGGCCACCTGACTTGCCTTTTGAGAAATCTGTATGCAGGTCAGGAAGCAACAGTTAGAACTGGACATGGAACAACAGACTGGTTCCAAATAGAGAAAGGAGTACATCAAGGCTGTATATTGTCACCCTGCTTTTTTAACTTATATGCAGAGTACATCATGAGAAACGCTGGGCTGGATTAAGCACAGCTGGAATCAAGAATGCCAAGAGAAATATCAGTAAGCTCAGTATGCAGATGAGTCCACCCTTATGAAAAAAAGCAAAGAAGAACTAAAGAAAGGGAAAGAGGAAGAGTGAAAAATTTGGCTTAAAGCTCAACATTCAGAAAACTAAAATCATGGCATCCAGTCCCATCACTTCTTGGCGAATAGATGGGGAAACAGTGGAAACAGTGTCAGACTTTATTTGGGGGCCCCCAAATCACTGTAGATGTTGACTGCACCCACAAAATTAAAAGACACTTACTCCTTGAAAGGAAAGTTATGACCAACATAGCACATTGAAAAGTGCGACATTACTTTGCCAACAAAGGTCCATCTAGTCAAAGCTATGGTTTTTCCAGTAGTCGTGTATGGATGTGAGAGTCATGTATGGATGCGAGATAAAGAAAGCTGGGCATTGAAGAATATATGCTTTTGAACTGTGGTTTTGGGGAAGACTGTTGAGGTCCCTTGGACTGCAAGGAGATCCAATCAGTCCACCCTAAAAGAAATCAGTCCTGACTGTTCATTGGAAGGACTGCTGCTGAAGCTCAAACTGCAATACTTTGGCCACCTGATGGGAAAACTGACTCACTGGTAAAGACCCTTGTTGCTGGGAAAGATTGAAGACCAGAGGAGAAGGGGACAACAGAGGATGAGATGGTTGGATGACATCACCGACTCAATGGACATGAGTTTGAGTAACCTCCAGGAGTTGGTGATGGACAGGGAGGCCTGGCATGCCATGTCCATGGGATTGCAAAGAGTTGGACATGATCAAGGAACAGAAGTGAGCTGAATACACACACACACACACACACACACACACACACAATTAATAGTCTTGCTATCTGTTACAGCATGTTCACATCCGAACAGTATTATGCTAAATGAAGAAAGTCAGACAGAGAACGATATATACTGCATAATCTCACTTATATGTGTAATCTAAAAAAAAAGAATAAAACAAAATGAAGATAGATACATAGATACAGAAAATTAACTGTGCTTGCTAGAGGAAGGGACATAGAGGGTTTGGACATAATAGGTGAAAATAAGATTAATATGTAAGAACCTTCAGTAATACAATAAATAGGTCAAAGGAAGTTAATATACAGCATAAATAATATGATTCAGTTTAGTTCAGTTCAGTCGCTGAGTCATGTCCGACTCTTTGCAACCCCATGAATCGCAGCAAGCTAGGCCTCCCTGTCCATCACCAACTCCCCGGAGTTCACTCAGACTCACGTCCATCGAGTCAGTGATGCCATCCAGCCATCTCATCCTCTGTCCGTCCCCTTCTCCTCCTGCCCCCAATCCCTCCCAGCATCAAAGTCTTTTCCAATGAGTCAACTCTTCGCATGAGGTGGCCAAAGTACTGGAGCTTCAGCTTTAGCATCATTCCTTCTATGATTAACAACATTCTAATAACTTTATACATGGACAAATATTTGCTAGGTTTATCGTAGTGCTTTCATAATGCATTCAAATGTCAAATCATTATGTAGCACACCTAAAACTATCATAATATTTTATGCCACTATATTTCAACAACAAAAAAAGTCAATAAATAGGATATATTTTAAAAATTCTCAGAGTTACTTCTGAGAATTGCAGGGCTTTTGTGTCTAGACTAGAACTAAAATACAAAGCAACATATCCAATCAACATATCTAATGGGTGGTAAAACTCAGGAAAATACATCCTTGTATGGAAATCCATACAAAATAATAATAATAATAATGAAGTGTGAGACTTGCATCTCTTCAGTTAAAGCCTTAGAAACCTTTGTAAGCTGATTAATTGGACTAATTTAAATATGGTTTTACTATAATGAAAATGAGAGCGATATGGGGAAGGCTGATGGAGTAGTCAGACCATGCACAGCATTACCAATTAAGTTTGCCATCTTGCTTGGGGGAGGTATGTGGTGCCTCAAAGCAATTACAATAGTAACATCAAAGATAATTTATCATAGATCACCATAATAAATGTAATAAATAATGAAAAATTTGAAAGACTATAAGGATTACCATAATGTGATACAGAGACAAGAAGAGAGCAAATGCTGTTAAAAAACTGGTTCTGATAGATTTGTTCTACACAGGGTTGTTACAATCTTCAATTTGTTAAAAAAAAACAACAAAAAACAGTATATGCAAAGCCCAATAAAATGAAGTGCATTAAAAACAGGTATGCCTGTATACTGTGAAGTCATTGCAATGTTCGTTATAAAGGCGAAGAGATATGGGTTTGAATCCCATCTCCCCTTACTTGACAATCAAGTTATTTTACATCTCTAGCTCCCTCAGATATGAAATGAGCATAATATAGTACCTACCCCTTGATGCTATTACTAAAATTTTCAAGGCCAAGATACAGCACAAATATGATTAATGAAATGCCTTGTACATAGAATTCAATTATATATTAAAATATAAATTACTTCTCTATAAATTACTTTCTCTCTGCTTCTGCTTTACACATATTACATTTGTCATGGTAACATTGATTTTTATAAGAATACATATGATTGTACATTATCTAAATTTCATTTAATGATACTAAAGAGGGCATTAAATATACTTGTTACAAAGACAATGAATTGGGCCTGGTAGAAATGAAAACAATTGAACTGTATCTCATACAGCCAACCCTTTTTATTATTACTGCTTTGACATCAGTATTCACATTTTCTAATGCCCTCACTACATTTCAGTCTTGTTATCCAGAAACCAGTATGTCTGGAAAAATTGTCTTGACCCTTCCCAACATTTAAAATTTATCCTGGCATTTCTCCTGGAGCTTTAAGGCAGTCTCACCCTGACTCATAACCATGCCTACTGGGTCACAACACCAAATACTGGGCTCCATCCTCCCCAGGGCTTGACCCCCATCTGTTTGTATTCTTTTTCTTGATCTATCTTTCTTCTGCTAATCACATGCCCCAGTTTTTCCATACTACACTCACACTCTCCAAAACTAACAAATCCCTTCTATTTTAAATGCTTATCAGGTACTTCCCTTACTCACTTTCTTGCTGCTTCTCTTCCATGAGGAGTGGGTCCTCTTCCTTGCACCATACAAGCCATCAGTACCACGAGTACTTTTCCTACTCCTCAGTACTAGTCTCATCCTATCAAAATCCCATTTTACTTTGAAGCTGATACTGTCCTAGTAGATCACCTTCATCCTTGCTATCACTGTTACCACCTGCTGGCACACTCTCCCACATTCTTTATATAGCAGAAGAATTATCTTCTGTATTCCCATACAGAATTTCCCACCATCTATGGCTTTCTAAATAGTTTCCACAAGGAGAAAACAGATATAGGCCAAGTGAAGAAATTAATCAAAATATCTGAAAAGATTTTTACAAATTTATAGAAGTGAAGAAATTCTTAAAAGTGATAGATTTTTAACCAGTCTCTTGAGAAAGAAAAATATTATCAAATTATAAATGTTTTCTCTTTTTTGAGCAAAATCAAGTTATTTTATTTCATTATTAAAAATCTTTTTATTTCTGAAATTAACTTGGTTATATTCAAATATTTTTAATAGAAAATTAAAAGCTTTCTTTAAATATGAAAAGACAGCCTGGTCAAATTATAATATTCAAGTACAGAGTTTACACCACAAATCAGAGCTTAAGCTTCAATAAAGTAAATAAATAGGGACGTCTTATGCCTTACTTATACCTAAGTTCTACAAAGAAAAATAACAGGTTTTAACAGAATAACAAACTTCTATAATCCAGACTGAAGAAATAGGAAAACTCTCTTAGAGGAAGTGACCTGAGTTTGGAAAGGTCCCAGGAAGACCTGAAGAAATTATTCCAAGTAAAAACATTTGCAAAGGGCCTAAGATATAAGTTAGATGGACACTGAAGAGTAACCATTGAGAGGGATGTGAGATTTAAGGAAGCAAGAAAGGGAATGCAGATTGCAGTTTTAAATCAGGTTGTTAGGAAATGTTTCAATAAGAAAGATCATTTTTAATAAATACTTAAAGGAGGCCAGGGAGTTAGTAACAGGAAATCGGGGGAAGATTATTTCAAGCAAAAGAAACAGAATTTGTGAGTTGAGAGAGGAGTCCATGTGCTTTAGGAAGCAAAGAGGTTGGTCAGCATGGCTAGAAACAATGTACAAGGGGAAAGAGAAGGAGATGAAGTCAGGGAAGTAATGGGAACTAGATCATGCAGAGCCTATAGGCCGTTTAAGGACTTTCTTTTTCTTTTTTTTTTTTTTCTGAGTCAAATGAAAAGCCATTGGAGAAGAGCAAAGGAGTGACATGACAGGATTTATGTTAAAAAAAAAAATTGTTTCTGGGTTGAGAATGAACTGTAAGCAGAACCAGGAAGGCCAATTAAAAACTATTACAATAATTCAGGTAAAAAATTGATGGTCAGGAAGCAACAGCTAGAACTGAACATGGAACAACAGACTGGTTCCAAATAGGAAAAGGAGTACATCAAGGCTGGATATCGTTACCCTGCTTATTGAACTTATATGCAGAGTACATCATGAGAAACGCTGGACTGGAAGAAACACAAGCTGGAATCAAGATTTCCGGGAGAAATATCAATCACCTCAGATATGCAGATGACACTACCCTTATGGCAGAAAATGAAGAGGAACTAAAAAGCCTCTTGATGAAAGTGAAAGAGGAGAGTGAAAAAGTTGGCTTGAAGCTCAATATTCAGAAAATGAAGATCATGGCATCCGGTCCCATCACTTCATGGGAAATAGATGGGGAAACAGTGCAAACAGGGTCAGACTTTATTTTGGGGGCTCCAAAATCACTGCAGATGGTGACGGCAGCCATGAAATTAAAAGACACTTAGTCCTTGGGAGAAAAGTTATGACCAACCTAGATAGCATATTCAAAAGCAGAGACATTACATTGCCGACTAAGGTCCGTCTAGTCAAGGCTATGGTTTTTCCTGTGGTCATGTATGGATGTCAGAGTTGGACTGTGAAGAAGGCTGAGCACCGAAGAATTGATACTTTTGAACTGTGGTGTTGGAGAAGACTCTTGAGAGTCCCTTGGACTGCAAGGAGATCCAACCAGTCCATTCTGAAGGAGATCAGCCCTGGGATTTCTTTTTCTTTTTTTTTTTTTAAATTTATCATTATTATTACTATTTTTACTTTATTCTACATTACAGTACTGTATTGGTTTTGCCATACATTGACATGAATCGGCCACAGGTGTACACGAGCTCCCAATCCTGAAACTCCCTCCCACCTCCCACCCCATATCATCTCTCTGGATCATTCCCGTGCTCCAGCCCCAAGCATCCTGTATCCTGTATCAAACATAGACATGCTTCATTTCTTACATGATAGTATACATGTTTCAATGCCATTCTCCCAAATCATCCCACCCTCTCCCTCTCCCTCAAAGTCCAAAAGTCCATTCTATACCTCTGTGTCTCTTTTGTTGTCTCACATACAGGGTCATCATTACTATCCTTCTAAATTCCATATATATGTGTCAGTATACTGTATTGGTGTTTTTCTTTCTGGCTTACTTCACTCTGTATAATCAGCTCCAGTTTCATCCATCTCATTAGAACTGGTTCAAATGTATTCTTTTTAAGGGCTGAGTAATACTCCATTGTGTATATGTACCACACCTTTCTTATCCATTCATCTGCTGATGGACATCTAGGTTGTTGTCCTGGCTATTATAAACAATGCTGCAATGAACATTGGGGTACATGTGTCTCTTTCAATTCTGGTTTCCTCGGTGTGTATGCCCAGCAGTGGGATTGCTGGGTCATAAGGCAGTTCTATTTGCAATTTTTTAAGGAATCTCCACACTGTTTTCCATAGTGGCTGTACTAGTTTGCATTCCCACCAACAGTATAAGAGGGTTCCTTTTTCTCCACATCCTCTCCAGCATTTATTGCTTGTAGACTTTTGGATCACAGCCATTCTGACTGGTATGGAATGGTACCTCATTGTGGTCTTGATTTGCATTTCTCTGATAATGAGTGATGTTGAGCATATTTTCATATGTTTGTTAGCCACCCATATGTCTTCTTTGGAGAAATGCCTATTTAGTTCTTTGGCCCATTTTTTGATTGGATCGTTTATTTTTCTGGAATTGAGCTGCATAAGTTGCTTGTATATTTTTGAGATGAGTTGTTTCTCAGTTGCTTCATTTGCTATTGTTTTCTCCCATTCAGAAGGCTGTCTTTCCACCTTGCTTATAGTTTCCCTTGTTGTGCAGAAGTTTTAATTTTAATTAGATCCCATTTGTTTATTTTTGCTTTTATTTCCAGTATTCTGGGAGGTGGATCATAGAGGATCCTGCTGTGATTTATGTTGGAGAGTGTTTTGCCTATGTTCTCCTCTATGAGTTTTATAGTTTCTGGTCTTACATTTAGATCTTTAATCCATTTTGAGTTTATTTTTGTGTGTAGTGTTAGAAAGTGATCTAGTTTCATTCTTTACAAGTGGTTGACCAGTTTTCCCAGCACCACTTGTTAAAGAGATTGTCTTTACTCCATTGTATATTCTTGCCTCCTTTGTCGAAGATAAGATGTCCATAGGTGTGTGGATTTATCTCTGGGCTTTCTATTTTGTTCCATTGATCTATATTTCTGTCTTTGTGCCAGTACCATACTGTCCTGGGATTTCTCTGGAAGGAATGATGCTAAAGCTGAAACTCCAGTACTTTGGCCACTTCATGCAAAAGTTGACTCATTGGAAAAGACCAATGCTGAGAGGGGTTGGGGGCAGGAGGAGAAGGGAATGACAGAGGATGAGATGGCTGGATGGCATCACAGACTCAATGGACGTCAGTCTGAGTGAACTCCGAGTGTTGGTGATGGACAGGGAGGCCTGGTGTGCTGCAATTCATGGGATCACAAAGAGTTGCACATGACTGAGTGACTGAACTGAACTGAACTGAACTGTTATCAAATACATGGTTCAGTTCAGTTCAGTCACTCAGTCATGTCCGATTCTTTGCAACACCATGAATCGCAGCACGCCAGGCATCCCTGTCCATCACCAACTCCCGGAGTTCACTCAGACTCATGTCCATTGAGTCAGTGATGCCATCCAGCCATCTCATCCTCAGTCGTCCCCTTCTCCTCCTGCCCCCAATCCCTCCCAGCATCAGAGTCTTTTCCAATTAATCAACTCTTTGCATGAGGTGGCCAAAATATTGGAGTTTCAAAAGGGATGATAATAAAGTAAACAGATTTTGACACATGATTTTCTGACAGGCTAGATGTGTGTTATGAAGGAAAGGAAGAAGTTAATAATGACTTAAAGTTCTTTTTTTTTTTTTTTTCATTTCTCTAAGCTACTAAAAGAACAAGGTTGCCAGATGAAGGATAGTCTTTCTATTTACTGAGTTGGAGAAGACTTGGAAGAAGTTTATGGAAGAAGATCACTATTGGGCATGTCAAGTTTGATATGATTGGTAAATATCCTTTGGAGGTGTTGTGGTGGTTGCTAGACAAAGGGTCTAGAGTAAGAAGATCAGCCTTGAGCTTTAAATTTGGGAGTTAGCAGCAGACAGATGACATTCTAAAGGTGCTAGTCTGTAACATCCCCAATATAATGTACAAAGAGAAGAGGGACTGAACCTTGGGACACTTCAAAGAATGACTAGCAGAGGAAACTGAGCAAAAACAAGTTACTGAGATAGAAGAAATACAAAATGTGCTGCACGAGGAAAAAAGTGGGAAAAAAATGTTTCAGAGAGAAGGAATAACAACTACCCAGTTGCTTCAGACTGGTCAAGTAAGAAAACTGAAAATCTGTCACTGTAATCAACAACATGGAGAATCTGTTTGACCTTAAGGCAGTAATTTTGTTAATAGTGGGTGCAAAAACCTGAAATAAGTGAACTTTGGATAATGTAAGAGAACACTTGTAGATATAGTTTAAGAACTCTTTAATAAATATTCCTGTGAATAGAGACCTGAAAAATGAGATGATGATAGATAAAGAGAAAAACATGGACAAAAACAACAACTTTAATATCATCAAATAGAATCAACCAGGTAAAGGAGAGAAACTGATGGGGAAGGAGAGTTAAAAGGACAATGTCCTTAAACAGAAGGCTTGCATAAGCAATATGTGGAGGTGTCAACGCAAAGGAAAACAAGAAAGTCAGCACAAGAGTGAGGACACTGCAGATGTGAAGGTAGGAGCTTAGGGAAGAGCACAAGCCCAGTGTTCCCTAGAAAATGTTATAATTTCCAAAGAGTAGACACACTAGGGGTTCACCTCTTATACTGCCAAACTCTCCATATAGTAGAACCTCCACAAATTATTCTTTAAGAAGATCAAAGTGATACACTCTATATATACTACACAAGCACACATATACTACACAAGCACACATATACTATAGTTATTCATATGATCTTTCCCACAGCTCCCACTTCCCTGGTTGCTCAGACAGTAAAGCGTCTGTCTAAAATGTGGGAGACCTGGGTTTGATCCCTGGGCTGGGAAGTTCCCTGGAGAAGCAAATGGCAACCCACTCCAGTACTTTTGCCTAGAAAATCCCATGGGTGGAGGAGCCTGGTGTCCATGAGGTCACAAAGAGTCAGACACAACCGAGCGACTTCACTTCACTTTCCCACAGCTTCAGCAAAGAAAAATGTCAAAACTGTTCTATAAATGTTAAATCTGAAGCTCAAGTACAACAAAAACTGCAAAGAAAGAAGTGGCATGGCTTTCTCTGTATGTACTCATATTTAATAACCTACTTAATGCTTAAGTTTTCTCATCATACTAAGTCATTTTTACTTTGTGGAATAAATTTTGCAGAATAGACTCAGTACCATGTCATACATAGTAATACTTTGTACATTCTGCATTCTCTTAAGATGGTCAAGACTGAACCAAAATATGCATTTTTTTTTTTTAGCATTTGCATGATCTCTCATCATTTGAAAACTGATTGGATAGCTTTCTAAATTCCTTGACCAATCAAGCAAGTAAATTAAATTAAAAATATTGACTCACTCTATTTGGGTAAAAAAAAAAAAAAAAGAAAAAAGAAAAACTAATTTCCCAAGAGAACAGGTTGCCTTCTGTTTCTGGCACCTTGGCAGCTCTACACCCTGATTGATTCTCCCACTGTTAATGACTGAAAATGAAAAATAAATGATATTTTGGAACTTTTGATATATCAGTGAACTAGCAAGTAAGAAATACCCAAAATAACCGAAAAAAAGAGGTGAAAATACCTAAGCTGAACTAGTGTACTTCTGTTTTGTTTTTATGAACATGGAGAATGGAACACAAAAGTTGGGGCCAAACCATAACACAGAGACTAACAGAAGGCCACCCTGCATTATCCAAGGACCCCATGTAAACCCAGGATTCCAGGGAATGGAAATCTCAAAAAAAACCATTCTCCCCACTGCCAGGAACTTGCAAAAGATTGCTTTTCTTGAAGTTTAGCAGTGAATGGATAGGGATAAAAGTCTCCCTTAATAATCTGAAACTTCAAACTAAAGCAGAGATATTACTTTGCCAACAAAGGTCCATCTAGTCAAGGCTATGGTTTTTCCAATGGTCATGTATGGATGAGAGTTGGACTGTGAAGAAAGCTGAGTGCTGAAGAACTGATGCTTTTGAACTGTGGTTTTAGAGAAGACTCTTGAGAGTCCCTTGGACTGCAAGGAGATGCAACTAGTCCATCCTAAAGGAGATCAGCCCTGGGTGTTCATTGGAAGGACTGATGTTGAAGCTGAAACTGCAATACTTTGGCCACCTGATGCCAAGAGCCAACTCAGGTGAAAAGACTCTGATGCTGGGAAAGATTGAAGGCACGAGGAGAAGGGGACAACGGAGGATGAGATGGTTGGATGGCATCACTGACTCAATGGACATGAGTTTGTGTGGACTCTGGGAGTTGGTGATGGTCAAGGAAGCCTGGTGTGCTGCAGTCCATGGGGTTACAAAGAGTCAGACACGACTGAGCAACTGAACTGAACTGAACTGAAAACATGAAATGTAAAGTAGAACAGGAGATAAAATAAGTTTAGGTGCTCAAACTATAGGTAAAGGATAATTTATGCCAAAACTTAATGGAGAAATAACAAAGGATGTTAAAGAGTCTATTAATTTTGTGCTTTACACAAACAACATGTAGGACGTATTACATTAAAAAAAATAAGTCAAGAATCAGGCAAATCTCAATTGAAACTAACAATAAATTCATCCATAATGGTAAAGGAATATGGCCATTAAGAAAGAAACAAAAGGAAAACAAGATTAATTTTACAAAGTAATTGGAACTTACCTGAGCAAATTTTTGCTGCAAAGGAAGAAGTATTTATACTTAATAGTATAAATAATATTAAGGATTACTTTAAAAATAATCCTGTAGTTTTCAGCTTCTGGAAATAACTGAATCTAAAAACCAAACTTCCTGCCAATAACAACCATAAATTCTGTGCAAAATATATTTTCAAAACAACTACCTGGAGGTACCGCAGAGTGAAGAGAAGCAGGCAGATAAATGGGGAGGGGAGGTGGTCAATATGTAAGGGGAAAAATCAGCATAAGGAAGTTTCTATTTGCCTTAGAGCAGACTTCATCAGTTCCATCAGTTTAAATGGAAACAAAACAAACAAGAAAAAAACACTGTTTTCCTGACATGATAAACCAAGAATGGATGCCTACAACATACTATATAGCGTGCTCAAGGATGGAGGAATTCACTAGCTATTTAAGATACGCAGATAAAATAATCATATAAAAACAGTAATTATTCAGTAACTAATTTTGAAGACCTTAAGCATTACAAAAGGATATGAAATTAAATCTGGCACTGTTTCTGCCTTCAAGCATTTCATGACTATATAATTAACAGATTAATCAATCCTGTCAATTAATCAGTCCTATCAACTAGGTACAAATAAAATTCTGTGAATTTTCAGGGGAAGGGATCAAACAAAACTTTAAAGAAAAGGATCTTAAATAATAAGAACCTTTGGATTTTGCAGAGAAGAAAGGAAGGATATTGTAAAAGGAAGGATCAGTACCAACACAATTGAAATGACAAAAGACAATTAAGATGGAAATCATGAATAGTGGAAGAGGATGGCTAGAGTTGAGGGTAAGTAGAAACAACTAGTAGGAAAATGTTTTGACAAGGTGGTCAGAGGCCACAACACTAAGAGCTCTTAATGCTGACAGCAACAAAATGACCATTATGCCTCCATCTTTTGAAAGCTTATCATGCTAAAATTATTAAGTGAGAAGCTAATCTTTAATTAATACTTTTTAAAGAAACTCTAAATCTCTAAGTATAAAAAAAAAAAAGTAGCTATGATTTAAGTAAGAATGTAAACAAAAAACCAACCTTAATGCTGTAAGACTAAGACTGTATGAAATATATAATCTAGCGATAAGTAAGGCTAGGAAGAAAGAGCTATATTAATAAACCGTAAAATGAAAGAAAGATAATAAATAGGAGGTATGAAGTAGAGGGCACATACCACTTCCAGAATATTTACCAGAAATATCAGATAAAAGAGAAATACTATGCACTTACCTCTGAGTGCAAAAGAGCTGGGATTGTTTAACATATGTTAACATTGCTTAACATATACACACACACACACACACACACACACATACATATATATACATACATATATGTATATGTATATATAGAGAGCATATATATGTATATGCTATATATATAGCATATGTATATATGTGTTATATATATATAATATATATATATATATATCAGTTCAGTTGCTCAGTCATGCCCAACTCTTTGCGACCCCATGAATCATAGCACACCAGGCCTCCCTGTCCATCACCAACTCCCGGAGTTCATGCAGACTCACGTCCATCGAGTCAGTGATGTCATCCAGCCATCTCATCCTCTCTCGTCCCCTTCTCCTTCTGCCCCCAATCCTTCCCAGTGTCAGAGTCTTTTCCAGTGAGTCAACTCTTTACATGAGGTGGCCAAAGTACTGGAGTTTCAGCTTTAGCACCATTCCTTCCAAAGAAATCCCAGGGTTGATCTCCTTCAGAATGGACTGGTTGGATCTCCTTGCAGTCCAAGGGACTCTCAAGAGTCTTCTCCAACACCACAGTTCAAAAGCATCAATTCTTCAGTACTCAGCCTTCTTCACAGTCCAATTCTCACATCCATACATGACCACAGGAAAAAAAAACCATAGCCTTGACTAGACAGACTATATATATATATATATATAATTTAACAAATGAGTTTTGGAGATAAAAGAAAGCAAGAGAATATTTCTTTCCAGTGTATATTCCAGTGTACCAGGAAATAAATTATTCCTCAGTAAATTATCAAATAATTTTGGGAAAAAATTGTCCCTTGGGAGGCTCACAAGAGTGTGTGCTACTTAGGTCAACTAAATGATCTAAAAAACTGATAATGGTTTTCTTTCTGGGTTTGGCACAGATCTGGTTCATAAACTGAAAACACTATTGTAATGTAATTTATGTGTGTGTGTGTTAGGGGCTTGCTGCTCAGTCTCTTTTCTGTTTTCTTACTTTTGGGAGGATATCTCTTTTATAAAACAATTCTGGCAGTATTATTTGTACACATACGCACTACTCATATACACACACAGTCCATATTCCCCTAGGAGTGCTGCTACCGAACAGGATAGGAATGACAAGAAGAGCACACAATGACTGATAAACACAGCCTAACAGGATTACCTCTCCAGAAATTGAGGACAATCTAATGAAGCTTCTTGTTAAACACAGTCCAGGCACCAACATGGTGGCACAATGCCCAGTTACTCTATGACCAGAAAACATCAATTCTGAAGGCTCTAGGGAAGAGGAGAATCTGATTAGCAAGCTCAACTGATTTTCCCTCCTTATATAAAAAATACCCTCTTTTCAGCATGGGCATTTTGAGACTTCAGGGAAGCCATTAGAAGATAACAAGTATAAATAAGCAAGAGAAACTGATATTATCTTTGTCCAAAGACTAGTCCAAATAGGAATAAACAAACACACAAAATCCCATAAACACAAGACATGTAGTCTGTGAATCTACAAATTACTCAAAGATCCCCATCTAGAGAAAACCATGTTATGGGTCTTCACATTACTCTGCCATCTAGTTCTAAAATAAAAGATTGTCTTTTTATTCTTAATTTTTGAAATACCGTCTTAGTTTGCAAAACTTAAGTGCTACCACTTTTATTAAGCCACTCTAATGGACCATGCTTCCCTGCTGTGCTCTATGTAGATTGTGTTCCTATTGGCAAACTTTCTTAATGCCGATTGCCTATCTGCCTCCTTGGATATTTGAATGTTATCCACAGTTTGAAAACATGAAACAAATAAATGCTATGGAAAGCTATAGATAATGTGATACAAAATAGAACACTACATGAATCTTTTTTACTTGCTTTGTCAATCTATCAGGAATTTGCCAGTGCTGAGAAGTTCAAAGTGCATTCAATAAACACTTATGGAGTGCCCACAGGTCAGACAGGTTCCCAGGCACAATGCTAATGATAGGAACTTGGCCATGAATAAAATACAATTTCTAGCCTAAATGAGTTTAAAAGTCAATGTCAGATATTAAGACAGAAAAGAAGCACCATAAACTTAGGAATTAAAAAAGTGTATTAGAGTATTGTTGATTTACAATGTTGGTTTAGTTTCAGGTGTACATATACACCTAGAACTGAATTAGCTATATAAACACATATATACATTCTTTTTAGAATCTTTTCCAATATAGGCCATTACAGGGTACTAAGTAGAATTCCCTGTGCTATATAGAAGGTCCTTATTAGTTACCTGTTTTATATAAAATAGTGTGTAATGTCAATCCCAGTCTCCCAATTTATCCCCTCCCCATATTACCCCCGGTAACGTAAGTTTGTTTTCTATATCTGTGACTCTAGTTCTGTTTTGTCAATTCAGTTCAGTTGCTCAGTCATGTCTGACTCTTTGAGATCCCATGGATGCAGCACACCAGGCTTCCCTGTCCATCACCATCTCCTGGAACTTACTCAAATTCATGTCTATCGGGTCAGTGATGCCATTCAACCATCTCATCCTCTGTCATTCCTCCTCCTCTAGCCTTCAATCTTTCCCAGCATCAGGATCTTTTCAAATGAGTCAGTTCTTTGAATCAGGTGGGCAAAATTTTGGAGCTTCAGCTTCAGCATCAGTCCTTTCAATGAATATCAGGACTGATGTCCTTTAGGATGGACTGGTTGGCTCTCCTTGCAGTCCAGGAGACTCTCAAGAGTCTCTCCAACATCACAGTTCAAAAGCATCAATTCTTCGGCATTCAGCTTACTTTATAGTCCAACTCTCACATCCATACATGACTACTTGAAAAAGCATAGCTTTAACTAGGTGGCACTTTGTTGGCCAAGTAATGTCTCTGCTTTTTAATATGCTGTCTAGGTTGGTCATAGGTGTTTTGTATATCTGTTTTGTAGATAAGTTCATTTGTACCCTTTTTCTTTAGATTACATTTATAACAGATGTAATGTGATATTTTTCTTTCTGTATCTGACTTACTTCACTCAGTATGAGCATCTCTATGTCCATTTATCTTGTTGCAAATGGCATTATTGCACTCTTTTAACAGCTGAGTAATATTCCATTGTATATACGTACTACACCTTTATCCATTCTTCTGTTCATAGGCATCTAAATTGCTTCCATGTCCTGGCTATTGTAAATAGTGCTACAATGAACAATGGGGTGCATGTATCTTTTCAAATTATGGTTTTCTCCAAATACATTCCTAGGAGTTGGATTGCTAGATCATATGATGGCTTGTAGCTCAGTTGGTAAAGAAATCTGCCTGCAGTGCAGGAGAACCGGGTTCGATCCCTGGATTGGGAAGATCCCCTGGAGAAGCAAATGGCAACATACACCAGTATCCTTGCCTGGAAAATCTCATGGACAGAGGAGCCTGGTGGGCTGCAGTCCATGGGGTTGCAGAGAGTCAGGCACGACTGAGTGACTAATACTCTAAGGAATCTCCGCACTGTTCTCCGTAGTGACTGTACCAATTTACATTCATACCAACAGTGTAGGAGGGTTCCCTTTTCTCCACATGCTCTCCGGTGTTTATGTTTGTAGATTTTTCGATAATGACCATTCTGACCAGTGTGAGGTGATAGTTTGAATTGTATTTCTCTAATAATCAGTGATGTTGAGCAACTTTTCAAGAGCTCTTTAGCCATCTGTATGTCTTCTTTGGAGAAATGTCTACATAGAGCTTCTGCTCATCACTTCTCAGCCTTTTGGCTAGGATCAAGTGTAGATCTTCTGCCCGTTTTTTAATTTTTTTTTTTAATACTGAGCTGCATAAACTGTTTGAATATTTAAGAGATTAATCCCTTTTTGGTTGATTCACTTGCAAATATTTTCTTCCATTATGTGAGCTGTCTTTTCATTTTTTTATGGTTTCCTTTGCTATGCAAAAGTTTTTAAGTTTAATTAGATCTCATTTGTTCATTTTTGTTTTTATTTTCATTATTTGAAGAGTTGGGTCAAAAAAGATCTTACTGTGATTTATGTCAAAGAGTGTTCTGCCTGTTTTCCTCTAAGAGTTTTATAGTATCTGGCCTTACATTTAGGTCTTTAATCCATTTGGGGTTTATTTTTGTGTGTGGAGTTAGGGAGTGTTCTAATTTCATCCTTTCATATGTAGCTGTCCAGTTTTGCCAGCACAACTTATTGAAGAGATTGTATTTTCTCCATTGTATATTATTGCCTCTTTTCTTGTAGATTAGGTGATCATAAGTGTGTAGGTTTATCTCTAGACTTTCTATCTTGTTCCATTGATCTATATGTCTGTGTTTTGTGTGAGTACCATACTGGTGTGATGACTACAGTTTTGTAGAAGTCCTGGAGTCTGATTTCTCCAGTCTCATTTTTCTTTCTCAAGATTGTTTTCACAATTCATTATCTGCTGCGTTTCCATACAAACTGAAAAAAAAATTGTTCTAATTAAGTAGTTTTTAACTCTTTAGTTTACTGATATTTTCCAAGATCCTAGAATACTATCTGGCACATACTAGGTCTATGAATGAATGGTCTGATTGAATGAATGAGAAAACTACCAGAGACTATGGCAGTGCCTTAGAGTGGGAGTACTGAGCTGTTCACTACTGCAGTACCTTTAGAATGACATTCTGCCTGCTAGACTGGCCTACCTATGTCTACCTAAAGCTATGGTCTCCTCACTTTGCCAAATATCCTGATAGTCAAGATTTTCACACACTTACCCTATAAGAACTGTACTGAGTTTGAATTTGTGGCCAAGAGGTTCTATGTCAAATGGTGACTTCCTCAAGAATAATTGATCATAGCTATTGATTGAATTTGATAAAATTTAAAGTATACTTATTTATAGTAAAATAATAGTAATATGGAATAAAATACATATAAAGAATTATGCATAATAAAAATAACAATTACATTTATTTTGAAAGCCTTGGAAAAAATCCCATGCCTTTGGGGATGTGGTGTCTTTACTCTGTTTTGGGTCAGCAGTCATGAAATTAAGTCATGAGAACTTGCTTGGTAAGGTGATAAAAGTAAGATTATATGGAAAAGTTCAACTACTTTGCACATATTCATTTACAAAAATGCAGTAAGTCTTTAACATACCTGGCAGAAGTCTCCACAAGCATTATCACTACAAAATCACACATAAATAAAAAATCAGATGAGAAGCAACCCACCAGCTAACTCTAGTTTAGCTTAAGAAAGGTTTGAAAGGAATTTCAAAAGAGAATAAGATCACAAGATCCATGTAGCTGAAAATAAAAACAATTCTAGCAGCTTACAATTCTAGAAGCTTATGAAAACTGCTTAGGTGCTACACATGCTGGTCACTCTACTCATTTGGTTGAAGCCACTACACGTTTGTTGTTTTGCAGAATTGTGCTTCAATTGTCTAACAGGTTGGCATGACTATGTGGAAGGTATTTTCCACTGCAGGGTTGCAGAACTCAAGATCTGAGGAAGTTACTTGAAAATTGTGGCCATTTTAAAAAATCTTATGCCTATGTTTTGTTCTCTGTCCCTATCTATTTCTAAGAATTGTGAAGCTCATTCCAAGTAGTTTAGTGGTAAAATATATTTCTGAAATTTATCTACACATACTTTTCTCATTAAAAATTATATTTTATAAAGTAACATATTTTATGTGTATTTATATGTTTATATTTTTCTTTAAAATTAGTGGAAAATTTCATCATGCAGTATGAATATGGTTGCCATTTAACTTTTAAAAATAAGAAACATATACTGGTATTTATATTACCTCTTTATCCTATTCGTTTTCTGTAAGAACAAGTATTAAATGAATACACTATTAATAATACTCATTATACATTAAATAATTTTAAGGAATAGCAGAATTTGTTTTTCATAAAACTCTACTCTTCTGTAACCATAATTTAGTAGTCCTAAATTTATTAGCATTGCTTCAATATATCTGATTATATCAATATTAATTTTTACATCTTTACTGTATCAGAATTCATGGAATCAAATGACATATCAATATATTCAGGCTGTGGCTTAATCTCACAGTATCACAGAATATAAATATATTTATATACATTTATAAATACACCGGACTTCTCTGGTAGCTCAGCTGGTAAGGAATCTGCCTGCAATGCAGGAGACCGTGGTTCAATTCCTGGGTCAGGAAGATGCTCTGGAGAAGGGACAGGCTACCCACTCCAGTATTCTTGGGAAGCCCTGGTAGCTCAGATGCTAAAGAATCTGCCTGCAATGCAGGAGACCTGGGTTTGATCCCTGGGTTGGAAAGATCCCCTGGAGGAGGGCATGGCAATCCACTCCAGTATTCTTGCCTGGAGAATCCCCATGGACAGAGGAACCTGGCAAGCTACAGTCCATGGGGTTACAGAGTTAGATACAACTGAGCAACTAAGCACAGCACAGAACATAAATGCATTATAAACAGCAAATTACACATATTGATTCACTGCTGCTGCTGCTGCTGCTGCTAAGTCACTTCAGTCATGTTTGACTCTTGTGCGACCCCAGAGATGGCAGCCCATCAGGCTCTCTCATCCCTGGGATTCTCCAGGCAAGAACACTGAAGCGAGTTGCCATTTCCTTCTCCAATCCATGAAAGTGAAAAGTCAAAGTGAAGTTGCTCAGCCGTGTTTGATTCCTAGAGACCCCATGGACTGCAGCGTACCAGGCTCCTCCGTCCATGGGATTTTCCAGGCAAGCGTACTGGAGTGGGTTGCTTTTGCCTTCTCTGATTGATTCATTATTTATGTAAAAATACTTCATAACAAAATAGCAAAAGCCAACAGTCCGTAGCTTAAAACAAGTGTTTGTTATTGCTTAAATCTCTGAGGATTGTTTGCAGATCAGTTGACAGAGCTGACCTTTGTGGGGTTCCTCTGATTTTGGCTGGCTCACTCACATGTCTGCAAGATATCTAATTGTCTCATAGAAGCAAGCCCCATAGGGTAGCTCTGCTCCACACTGAAAGTATGTAGTTCTTATGTGCTCCATGTGTCTGTGCTTCAGTCATCTTCCTTGGATAACCCAGCTAGCCAAGGTGCCACTGCTCCTAGCAAAGCACAAAAGGGAAGAAGGAAAGATACAAGTCCTCTTGAGATCTAAGCTCAAACATGGCTCCACGATGTTTCTCAGTCTATTGACCAGAGTAAGTCATGTGACTGGACCAAAAGTGAAAGCATGAGGAAATAATTTCTTCATCTTTGGTAAGATGAACTACAAGGTCACATGGCAAGAGATGTGGATACATGAATGTACGAGGTCAATGATGTAGTCACCCATTCATACTGGATATATTATTCAATACAATTCAAAATTCTTTACTGTTCAACACCACAGCTCAAGACAAAAGAGTTATTCAGTCACTCAATAAATTTATTAATATATTTGCCACCTACTCTGGGCCACACCCAACTCTAGGTCCTAAAGATACAATAAGAAATTAAACAGACAAAACTTCCCATTCTTGGTGGGTACAGAATACGAGAAATGGATGAACTGTTATTTTTTTGTTTTAGTTTAATAAATAATTTTTTAAAAATCAGTAGATAGACTGTGTTTCATCTTGCTAGTTACAGTTGAAATCTTCTTTGTGTTCTATACAACACTGAACACTCCACATTTAATGTACATCTCTTGATTTTTAGCACCCTAATCCAAAATGAAACAAAAATGAAACTCCCCACTGTCATAAAACTTACATTCTAATTAAGGAAAGGGAAGAAGAGAACCAAGAGATAGGGGGAAAGTGGCTTGGGGTATGAGTAGTAGGAAAAAACAAATGATATCAATTAATCAAACAACTCAGGGCATGAAACTTAAAATCCCTTAGCTATGTTAGAGTGTTATTACACTACTCCCTTTGGATCAATGGTTCTGGGACTAATTCTTAGCTCTACAGCTCAATAACTGTATGATCTTGGTCGAGTTATTATTCACTCCAGGACTGAGCTTCTGTAAACAAATAGTAAACGCCACCTTGCAACTAGGTGATCACAATCACATTATGTGGGATGTGAGGAATAGTGGCAAAGTAATTTACCATGGCTGGGGTTTTGGAATAACCTTGCTTCTGCAACCAACTCAATGGGTAATGTGGAGAAATCAATCCTTCTGTAGTTCAATTTATCAATCTGTAAATTGGGAATGTTCCCAAAGTGAAACACAGGCACTAAACACATATAACAGAACTCAACAGTTACACATAGTCCCAGTAACCCCTTATTACCACTGTGATAAGTCACTTCAGTTGTGTCTGACTCTTTGCGATCCTATGGACCATAGACTGCCAGGCTCCCCAGTCTATGGGATTTCCCAGGCAAGAATACTGGATTGGGGCTGCCACGGGATCTTCTTCAGAGGATCTTCCTGATCCAGGCATTGAATTTGCATTGCTAACATCTCTTGCTTTGACAGATGGGTTCTTTATTACTAGTGTCACCTGGGAAACTCCCAGTATTACCACTAATACTTTTATAATTATTGTGGTTAAATTTCAGGTATCTAGTGAGTGACAATAAAGCTGAGTATTTCCTGTTGTGTACAAGTAAGCTTGCAAGTTGAAACAACAAAGAGATGAACTTGTTTTGGTGATTCAGTTTAATAACTGGTTTAATTATTTCTGTTAACCATCCAAACAGAACAAAGTTTAATAAAGATGAAAGCATCTCCATCAAAAAGCTGTGTTCATGTAGTTTTAAATCAGTAGTTGGTTCAGTGATTCTGGGTCTAGTTGCTCTACCCCTTACCAGCTGCATGACCTTGGATAAGTTTTTACCTAGTTTATGACTCAATTTCTCTAAACAGAAATAATAAAAGCAACATAAAGTGATGATAAGGATTGAATGTAGCTAAAATATATGTCGCTTAGCACAATGTTTGGCACATAGTTGTTCAATAAACATTGTTCATGTTATTTACTATCCTGCCTAACTCTTGGGAAAGAATTGACAAAAGTTCAGTTAGAGAACAATAATAACTGCTAACATCAATTGAAGTCTTTTAGATGCCAGATGCTGCACTCAGCACTTTATAAGAATTATCTCAGTGGGAACACTAAGGATTAAATTTTACAGATGTGTCTTAGAGAGCTTTAGTAACCTGCCCACAGGCTTTCAGCTGTAAGTAGCAGAGTCAAACATCAAATCCACATCTCCTTTCCTTCTGAATCTTTGCTCCTAGCCACTGTGACACACTGCCCCTTTTCCCTTCCAAAACTGGAGTGATATGGGTCAATAAAGGGGAATGAATAAGTTAATAAGTAATTATTTTCAGATAGAGCCTTTATTTAGTTACTTACTCAAAAAGCTGTGTTTTATTTTTAACATCAGGTATTGTAAGATGTCAAAATACAAAGATTAGGTCTTAGTTTCTACCCATGAGATGCTCATATTTCATGGAATTTCAACAATGATTATAGGTCAGTTGGCTTAAAATTTAAGAGGGAGCTTCATAGGCAAAATACTTAATGCATAAAAACTTTGTCTACCTACAAACAAGTCAGTTCTTTTGACCAAATCATATTTGAAATGGTCATCCCCAAGGTTAAGAGAAGACACTGTAGCAAGTTGGTTATCTAATCTGGCTAACTGCAGAGTTGTAAACAGAAATCTTGCTTCAGCTTACCACAAACCCAGTTTTAGTCATGGATTAATGTTTGAAGTAAATACTATCAATGTTCAATATTCTCCTGTCCCTCTGGGCATAAAGACTGCACTTCTGACACACCAAATGTGTAGAACCATCTGACTTATCACAGCCAATGAAAAGGAGAAGAGACACACATCTTCTTGTTTCAAGCTGAGCAGTAAAAAGAATTCTCTAGGCTTTCTCTTCCTATATGATGATGCTCAGAGAGGTCACTTATTCCTGACATGACAGTCACAAGTTTGTGGACCTTGGTCACTGAAGGAACAAGGAATAAAACCTTGATATGGTAAGCCTCTAGAATTGGGAGGTTATTTGTTTCTTCAGCATAACCTGACCAATTCTGACTAACACAATACAAATCCCTCAAGACATACATTATTGACCATAAGAAATACTCAGGAAAGAGACTGATGTGGAAAAGTATACTTTCCGTGGGAGAACAGAAGGGAAAGAAGCCATATTTAGAAATTACCAGATTTCACTGAAGCCTGAGAAATCAAATCCTTCCAGACAAGCTTTCCTTATGTTGGGTTTTTCAATAACTTTTTCAATAGAACACAATTTACCTAATTAATAGTTTTTGTTCTTATTTATCATTTATTAACATAATACATAATTAATAAATATTTGTTATTTACAATAATAACTTATTTATTGCATTCTTACTATATGCCAGTCAGAGACCTAATACTGGTGGCACAGCTGTTAACCAAACCTAATCTCCATCCTCAGGTTGCTTAAAGTCTAGACTGGAATGCAGGCCAAATAGGAAAATGCAATTCCTTACGATAAACGCAGGATTAGAGAAAGCACAAGGGTTACACAAGAAAAGCACCATACTAGACGAAGAGACTGAAGGAAGCTAGGACCTAAAGGATGAGGAGTTACACAAGCAGCCATCATAGTGAGGATTATGTATTTCATATTTGTATTGTAATAATAAGAAGAACTGATATTTCTATTACACATACTATGGTCAACCACTCTACCATGTGCTTTAAACATATAAAATAGTCCCCATAACCACCTTTGAGGTAAGATATAATTATTTCCATCCTTATTTTACAAATGTATAAGTATTTTCCAGGAAAAAAAAAAAAAGAAGGTGGAGGTTACAAGCTGAAGGAGCACAGTAAGCAAAAATAAAGAGATGTGAAGCATTAATATTCATAGTTCAGAACAACAGAATAATTTAATGGAGGGTGGGGAGATTGGGCAGTGTGAGAACAGGAAGAGAAGCAATGGATCTACCTGGAATCCTGGAAGCTTTTCGCCAGGGTACTCATATGACCAATGCCTAACCTGCTTCAGGCCTCTGCTCATTGTCTGCATCATAGAGATGCCTCCTCTGACCACCCTGACTTAAATTAAACACCACCTTTACTCTCCATTCCTGCCTCTGCTTATTTTTTCTTCACAGTCTTATTACTGGTTGACAAACTGCATGGTTTCCTTTTAACTTGCTTATTGTTTGTCTATCCTCATTAGAATGTAAGCTCCATGAGGCAGAGATTTCTGCCTGTAGTTTTTTGTCTAGTGCTATACCCTCTGCCTCTTGAGAAACATATATGCAGCTCAGGAAGCAACAGCTAGAACTGGACATGGAACAACAGACTGGTTCCAAATAGGAAAAGGAGTACATCAAGGCTGTATCTTGTCACCCTGCTTATTTAACTTCTATGCAGAGTACATCATGAGAAACACTGGGCTGGAAGAAGCACAAGCTAGAATCAAGATTGCCAGGAGAAATATCAGTAACCTCAGGTATTCAGATAACACCACCCTTATGGCAGAAAGTGAAGAGGAACTAAAAACCTCTTGATGAAAGTGAAAGAGGAGAGTCAAAAAGTTGGCTTAAAGTTCAACATTCAGAAAAAGTAAATCATGACATCTGGCCCCATCACTTCATGGGAAATAGACAGAGAAACAGTGGAAGTACTGTCAGATTTTATTTGGCGGGGGGCTCCAAAATCACTGCAGATGGTGACTACAGCCATGAAATTAAAAGACGCTTACTCATTGGAAGGAAAGTTATGACCAACCTATATAGCATGTTCAAAAGCAGAGACATTACTTTGCCAACAAAGATCTGTCTAGTCAAGGCTATGGGTTTTCCAGTGGTCATGTATGGATGTGAGAGTTGGACTGTGAAGAAATCTGAGTGCTGAAGAATTGATGCTTTTGAACTGTGGTTTTAGAGAAGACTCTTGAGAGTCCCTTGGACTGCAAGGACATCCAACCAGTCCATTCTAAAGATCAGTCCTGGTTGTTCTTTGGAAGGACTGATGTTAAAGCTGAAACTCCAATACTTTGGCCACCTCATGTGAGAAGTTGACTCATTGAAAAAGACTCTGATGCTGGGAGGGACTGGGGGCAGGAGGATAAGGTGAAGACAGTGGATGAGATGGCTGATGGCATCGCTGACTCAATGTACATGAGTTTGGGTGAACTCCGGAAGTTGGTGATGGACAGGGAGGCCTGGCATGCTGCAGTTCATGGGGTTGCAAAGAGTCGGACAGGACTGAGTGACTGAACTGACTGACTGACTGACTGATATCATCTAGAACAGAAACTGAGTCATAGGAAGCATCCACTGAATAATGTTGGATGGTGCTCTTAATTGTATCCTCACTTTATAAACACAGAAATTTTGAGGCACAAAGTTTAGTAACTTGTCAGGTTCACAGTAAGTGGCAAAACTAAAATTCAAACTGAGGCAATTTGCTCTGGATTCTATGTTTTTGGTTACTTTTATTGGACCCTTCCTTCCAAAGCAGTCATTTAGTAGGGGAATAAAAAACAAAGGAATAAATGAATCTAGCATATAAAATCAGGTGATAATATATTTTTTTTTAATGAAGAAGGAAACTCCAGTGTTAGGCAGTGGGCATGGGTGTCATTTTAGACTGGGTAGTTAGAGCAGCTTTCTCCGAGGATCTAATATTTGGGGTGGTTAGGGGAAGCTGAAAGAAGGTAACAAGGCATGCCCTGCACACTGGATCACATATATAGATCCTAGAGCCATAAACAACATGGTGATGTGAGAGTAATGAGATCTTCCAGGGTGAGGCTACAGAAAGAGAATACCTTCTAAGAACTGAATCTTGGGAAACTAACTTTTAAACATGATGAACAAAGATACAGAAGAAACAAAGAAGCAGAAATATCTGAAAAGAAGGCTGTCATGTTAGTAAGTCAAGAGAGAAAATTGTCCCCTAAAAAAACTCAATTGTCAAACATGGAGTACTTGGGTTCAATCTCAAAAACCATAGAATGATTTCAAATGCAAACCATTCAGTATAACAGTAACCCAAGTCTATGCCCCAACCACGAATGCTGAATAAGCTGAAGTTCAATAGTTCTATGAAGACCTACAAGATCTTCTAGAACTAACACCAAAAAAGCTGTCCTTTTGTCATAGGAGACTTGAATGCAAAAGTAGGAAGTCAAGAGATACCTGGAGTAACAGGCAAGTTTGGCCTTGGAGTACAAACTGAAACAGGGCAAAGTTTAATAGAGTTTTGCCAAGGGGACAAACTGGTCATAACAGATACACACTTCCAACAAAGCAAGAGACAACTCTACGCGTGGACATCACCAGATAGTCAATACCAAAATCAGACTGATCATAGTCTTTGCAGTTGAAGATGAAGAAGCTGTATGCTGCTGCTGCTGCTGCTGCTGAGTCACTTCAGTCGTGTCTGACTCTGTGCAACCCCATAGATGGCAGCCCACCAGGCTCACCGGTCCCTGGGATTCTCCAGGAAAGAACACTGGAGTGGGTTGCCGTTTCCTTCTCCAATGCAGGAAAGTGAAAAGTGAAAGTGAAGTCACTCAGTCGTGTCCGACTCTTAGCGACCCCGTGGACTACAGCCTACCAGGCTTCTCCGTGTCCATGGGATTTTCCAGGCAAGAGTACTGGAGTGGGTTATCACTACCTTCTCTGAAGAAGCTCTATATAGTCAGCTAAACCAGGAGCTGAGTGCGGCTGAGATCATAAACTCCTTACTGCAAAATTTAGACTTAAGTTGAAGAAAGTAAGGGAAACCACTAGGCCATTCAGTTATGAAGTCAAGTGGGCCTTAAGAAGCATCACTACGAACAAAGCTAATGGAGGTGATGGAATTCCAACTGAACTATTTCAAATTCTAAAAGATGATGCTGCACTCAATATGTCAGCAAATTTGGAATACTCAGCAGTGGCCACAGGAGTGGTAAAGGTCAGATTTCTTTTCAATCCCTGAGAAAGCCAGTTCCAAACAATGTTCAGACTATCACACTATTGTACTCATCTCACACGCTAGTAAAGTAATGCTCAAAATTCTCCAAGCTAGGTTTCAACAGTACATGAACCAAGAACGTCTAGGTGTTCTTAAAGATTTAGAAAAGGCAGAACCACAGACCAAAATGCCAACATCCAGTGGATCATAGAAAATGCAAGAGAAATATACCATGTTCATGGATCAGAAGAATCAATATAGTGAAAATGAGTATGCTACCCCAAGCAATCTACAGATGCAATGCAATCCTGATCAAGCTACCAGCAGTATTTTTCACAGAACTAGAACAAATAATTTCAAGATTTGTATGGAAAAACAAAAAACCTCAAATAGCCAAAGCAGTCTTGAGAAAGAAGAATGGAACTGGAGGAATCAACTTGTCTGACTTCAGGCTCTACTACAAAGCCACAGTCATCAAGACAGTATGGTACTGGCACAAAGACAGAAATATGGATCAACAGAACAAAACAGAAATCCCAGAGATAAATCCACACACCTATGGACATCTTATCTTTGACAAAGGAGGCAAGAATATACAATAGAGTAAAGACAATCTCTTTAACAAGTGGTGCTGGGAAAACTGGTCAACCACTTGTAAAGAATGAAACTAGATCACTTTCTAACACAACACACAACAATAAACTCAAAATGGATCAAAAATCTAAACGTAAGACCAGAAACTATAAAACTCCTAGAGGAGAACATAGGAAAAACACTCTCAACATAAATCACAGCAGGATCCTCTATGATCCACCTCCCAGAATACTGGAAACAAAAGCAAAAATAAACAAATGGGATCTAATTAAAATTAAAAGCTTCTGCAAAACAAAGGAAACTATAAGCAAGGTGAAAAGACAGTTTTCTGAATGGGGAAAACAATAGCAAATGAAGCAATTGACAAACAACTAATCTCAAAAATATACAAGCAACTTATGCAGCTCAACTCCAAAAAAATAAATGACTCAATCACAAAATGGTCCAAAGAACTAAATAGACATTTCTCCAAAGAAGACATACGGATGGCTAACAAACACATGAAAAGATGCTCAACATCACTTATTATCAGAGAAATGCAAATCAAGACCACAGTGAGGTACATTTCACACCAGTCAGAATGGCTGCAATCCAAAAGTCTACAAGCAATAAATGCTGGAGAGGATGTGGAGAAAAGGGAACCCTATAACACTGTTGGTGGGAATGCAAACTAGTACAGCCACTATGGAAAACAGTGTGGAGATTCTTTAAAAAACGGCAAATAGAACTTCCTTATGACCCAGCAATCCCACTGCTGGGTGTACACACCAAGGAAACTAGAATTGAAAGAGACACAGGTAAGCCAATGTTCGTTGCAGCACTGTTTATAATAGCCAGGACATGGAAACAACCTTGATGTCCATCAGCAGATGAATGGATAAGAAAGCTGTGGTACATATACACAATGGAGTATTACTCAGCAATTAAAAAGAATACATTTGAGTCAGTTCTGATGAGATGGATGAAACTGGAGCCGATTATACAGAGTGAAGTAAGCCAGAAAGAAAAACACCAATACAGTATACTGACACTTACATATAGAATTTAGAAAGATAGTAATGACCCTGTATGCGAGACAGCAAAAGACACAGATGTATAGAACAGACATTTGGACTCTGAGGGAGAGGGAGAGAGTAGGATGATTTGGGAGAATGGCACTGAAACATGTATACTATCATGTAAGAAACGAAGTGCCAGAATTGTTCGATACAGGATACAAGATGCTTGGAGCTGGTGAACAGGGATAATCCAGAGAGATGATACGGGATAGGACGCAGGAGGGGGGGTTCAGGATTGAGAGCTCATATACACCCCTGGCAGATTACTGTCAATGTACGGCAAAACCAATACAGTATTGTAAAGTAAAATAAAATTTAAAAAAAAACAAGAAAATACAAGAGAGTTCCAGAAAAATATCTACTTCTGCTTTGGTGACCACACTAAAGCCTTTGACTGTGTGGATCACAACAAACTGTGGAAAATCCTTAAAGTGAAAGGAATACCAGACCACCTTACCTCAGTTCAGTTCAGTTCAGTCGCTCAGTCGTGTCCAACTCTTACCAACCCCATGAATCGCAGCACGCCAGGCCTCCCTGTTCATCACCATCTCCTGGAGGTCACTCAGACTCACATCCATTGCATCCGTGATGCCATCCAGCCATCTCATTCTCGGTCGTCCCCTTCTTCTCCTGCCCCCAATCCCTTCAAGCATCAGAGTCTTTTTAATTAGACAACTCTTCGCATGAGGTGGCCAAAGTACTGGAGTCTCAGCTTCAGCATCATTCATTCTAAAGAAATCCCAGGGCTGATCTCCTTCAGAATGGACTGGTTGGATTTCCTTGCAGTCCAAGGGATTCTCAAGAGTCTTCTCCAACACCACAGTTCAAAAGCATCAATTCTTCGGCACTCAGTCTTCTTCACAGTCCAACTCTCACATCCATACATGACTACAGGAAAAACCATAGCCTTAACTAGATGGACCTTTGTTGGCAAAGTAATGTCTCTGCTTTTGAATATACTATCTAGGTTGGTCATAACTTTTCTTCCAAGGAGTAAGCGTCTTCTAATTTCATGGCTGCAGTCACCATATGCAGTGATTTTGGAGCCCCCAAAATAAAGTCTGACCCTATTTCCACTGTTTCCCCATCTATTTCTCGTGAAGTGATGGGACCGGATGCCATGAGCTTCATTTTCTGAATATTGAGCTTTAGGTCAACTTTTTCACTCTCCTCTTCACTTTCCTCAAGAGGTTTTTAGCTCCTCTTCACTTTCTGCCATAAGGGTGGTGTCATCTGCATATCTGAGGTTATTGATATTTCTCCCGGAAATCTTGATTCCAGCTTGTGCTTCTTCCAGCCCAGCGTATCTCATGATGTACTCTGCATATAAGTTGAATAAGCAGGGTGACAATATATATCCTTGACATACTCCTTTTCCTATTTGGAACCAGTCTATTGTTCCATGTCCAGTTCTAACTGTTGTTTCCTGACCTGCATACAGATTTCTCAAGAGGCAGGGCAGGTGGGATGATATTCCCATCTCTTTCAGAATTTTCCACAGTTTATCGTGATCTACACAGTCAAAGGTTTTGCCATAATCAATAAAGCAGAAATAGATGGTTTTCTGGAACTCTCTTGCTTTTTCCATGATCCAGCAGATGTTGGCAATTTGGTCTCTGGTTCCCCTGCCTTTTCTAAAACCAGCTTGAACATCAGGAAGTTCATGGTTCATGTATTGCTGAAGCCTGGCTTGGAGAATTTTGAGCATTACTTTACTAGCATGTCAGATGAGTGCAATTGTGCGGTAGTTTGAGCATTCTTTGGCACTGCCTTTCTTAGGGATTGGAATGAAAACTGACCTTTTCCAGTCCTGTGGCCACTGCTGAGTTTTCCAAATTTGCTGGCATATTGAGTGTAGCACTTCTACAGCATCATCTTTCAGGGTTTGAAACAGCTCAACTGGAATTCCATCCCCTCCACTAGCTTTGTTCATAGTGATGATTTCTAAGGCCCACTTGACTTCAGATTCCAAGATGTCTGGCTCCAGATGAGTGATCACATCATCATGATTATCTGGGTCGTGAAGATCTTTTTGTACAGTTCTTCTGTGTATTCTTGCCATCTTAATATCTTCTGCTTCTGTTAGGTCCAGACCATTTCTGGCCTTTATCAAGCCCATCCCTGCATGAAATGTTCCCTTGGTATCTTTAATTTTCTTGGACAGATCTCTAGTCTTTCCCATTCTCTTCTTTTCCTCTATTTCTTTGCATTGATTGCTGAAGAAAGCTTTCTTATCTCTTCTTGCTATTCTCTGGAACTCTGCCTTCAGAGAGTTATATCTTTCCTTTTCTCCTTTGCTTTTCACCTCTCTTCTTTTCAAAGCTAGTTGTAAGTTCTCCCCAGATTGCCATTTTGCTTTTTTGCATTTCTTTTCCATGGGGATGGTCTTAATCCCTCTCTCCTGTACAATGTCACGAACCTTATTCCATAGTTCATCAGACACTCTATCTATCAGATCTAGGCCCTTAAATCTATTTCTCACTTCCACTGTATAATCATAAGGGATATGATTTAGGTCATACTTGAATGGTCTAGTGATTTTCCCTACTTTCTTCAATTTGAGTCTGAATTTGGCAATAAGAAGTTCATGATCTGAACCACAGTCAGCTCCTGATCTTTTTGTTGACTGTATAGAGCTTCTCCATCTTTGGCTGCATAGAATATAATCAATCTGATTTCAGTGTTGACCATCTGGTGATTTCCATGTGTAGAGTCTTCTCCAGTGTTGTTGGAAGAGGGTGTTTGCTATGACTAGTGCATTTTCTTGGCAAAACTCTATTAGTCTTTGCCCTGCTTCATTCTGCATTCCAAGATCAGATTTGCCTGTTACTCCTGGTATTTCTTGACTTCCTACTTTAGCATTCCAGTCCCCTATAATGAAAAGGACATCTTTTTGATTGTTAGTTCTAAAAGGTCTTGTAGGTCTTCATAAAACCGTTCAACTTCAGCTTCTTCAGCATTACTGGTGGGGCATAGACTTGGATTACTGTGATACTGAATGGTTTGCCTTGGAAACAAACAGAGATCATTCTGTTGTTTTTGAGATTGCATCCAAGTACTGCATTTCGGACTCTCTTGTTGACCATGATGGCTACTTCATTTCTTTTGAGGGATTCCTGCCTGCAGTAGTAGATATAATGGTCATCTGAGTTAAATTCACCCATTCCAGAGAAGGCAATGACAACCCACTCCAGTACTCTTGCCTGGAAAATCCCATGGACAAAGGAGCCTGGAGGGCTGCAGTCCATGGGGTCGCTGAGGGTCAGATACAACTCAGCGACTCCACTTTCACTTTTCACTTTCATGCTTTGGAGAAAGAAATGGCAACCCACTCCAGTGTTCTTGCCTGGAGAATCCCAGGGACGGGGGAGCCTTGTGGGCTGCCATCTGTGGGATTGCACAGAGTCAGACACGACTGAAGTGACTGATCAGTAGCAACAGTCCATTTTAGTTCACTGATTCCTAGAACGTCAACATTCACCCTTGCCATCTCTTGTTTGACCACTTCCAATTTGCCTTGTTCATGGACTTGACATTCCAGGTTCCTATGTAATATTGTGCTTTACAGCATCGGATCTTGCTTCTATCACCAGTCACATCCACAACTGGGTATTGTTTTTGCTTTGACTCCATCCCTTCATTCTTTCTGGAGTTATTTCTCCACTGGTCTCCAGTAGCATATTGGGCACCTAATGACCTGGGGAGTTCCTTTTTCAGTATCCTATCATTTTGCCTTTTCATGCTGTTCATGGGGTTCTCAAGCCAAGAATACTGAAGTGACTTGCCATTCCCTTCTCCAGTGGGCCACATTCTGTCAGCCCTCTCCACCATGACCTGCCCGTCTTGGGTTTCCCCACAGGCATGGCTTGGTTTCATTGAGTTAGACAAGGCTGTGGTCCTAGTGTGATTAGATTGACTAGTTTTCTGTGAGTATGGTTTCAGTGTTTTTGCCCTCTGATGTCCTCTTGCAACACCTACACCTACCATCTTACTTGGGTTTCTCTTACCTTGGACGTGGGGGTATCTCTTCACGGCTGCTCCAGCAAAGCGCAGCCATTTCTCCTTACCTTAGACAAGGGTATCTCCTTACGGCTACCATTCCTGACCTTCAACGTGGGATAGCTCCTCTAGGCCCTCCTGTGCCTGTGCTGCCACAGCTCCTCAGTTTGCTCCTCCCTTCCCTGGCCCTGGCCTCCCGGGCATGGGTGGCTCCTCCCAGCTGCCACCCCTGGCCTCAGGCTTGGGGGTGGCTCCTCAGGGTCAATGCCCCTGGCCTCAGGCAAGAGGTGGCTCCTCCCAGCTGCCACCTTACCTGTCTGCTGAGAAATCTGTATGCAGATCAAGAAGCAACAAACCAAAAAAGGAACAACAGACTGGTTCAAAATTGGGAAAGGAGTAGAACAATGCTGTTTATTTTCACTCTTATTTAACTTATGCAGAGGACATCAAGCAACAGTTTGATCCTGATACAGAACAATGGACTGGATCCAAACTGGGAAAGGAGTACATCAAGGATGGATATTGTCACCTTGCTTATTTAACATATGCAGAGTAAATCATGCAAAATTCAGACTGGATAAAGCACAAGCTGGAATCAAGATTTTCAGGAGAAATATCAATAACCTCAGATATGCAGATGACACCACCCTTGTGGCAGAAAGTGAAGAAAAACTAAAGAGCCTCTTGATGAAAGTGAAAGAGGAGTGTGGAAAAGTTAACTTAAAACTCAACATTCAAAATCAAAGATCATGGCATCTGGTCCCATCACTTCATGGCAAATATATGGGGAAACAATGAAAATAGACCTCTCGGCCTCTTTCAGGGAACCGTCGCCCAAATAATCTCCAGGACTCGGACTCGATGCAAACCGCAAGAGGATTTATTAGGCTGGCGTGCCGGGGTTCGATCACCACCAGGAGAGAACGAACCCCGAACATTTGTTACAGAGTAGTTTTTAAGCACAAAACCCACAAACGGGTACAGCTAGGGTGGAGCGACCTGATTGGTGTACAGGTCTTGACATTTTCAGGGATAGGTTTATTTGTTATCAGGTCGGCATGGCTGGGAGCTGCATTTTACTGTTAACCGGTTCTCTGGAAAATAATTTCCTGGAATGGTTTTTGAGATAAACATCCCCTGGAGGCTGCATGCCTTAGATATGAGCCCCTTACACATTCTTGAGATAAAGGTTTGTCTTAAGATTAACAGGAGGCCCTGTTTCCCTAAGGCTCTAGTGAAACTTTAACCTTTATTTTTATCCACCTTTCCTCTCAGAAACAGTGAAAGACTTTATTTTGGTGGGCTCCAAAATCACTGCAAATGATGACTGCAGCCACGAAATTAAAAGACACTTGCTCCTTGGAAGAAAATCTATGACCAACCTAGAAAGCATATTAAAAGCAGAGACATCACTTTGCCGACAAAGATCTGTCTAATCAAAGATGACTTTTGGTATTTCCAGTCATGTATAGATGTGAGAATTGGACTATAAAGAAAGCTGAATGCCGAAATATTGATGCTTTTGAACTGTGGTGCTGGAGAAGACTCTCGAGAGTCCCTTGGATTGCAAAAAGATCAAAACAGTCAATTCTAAATGAAATCAGTCCTGAATGTTCCTTGGAAGGACTGATGGTGAAGCTGAAACTCCAATATTGGGCATCTGATGCAAAGAACTTGCTCATTGGAAAAGACCCTGATGGTGAGAAAGATTGAAGGTAGGAGGAGAAGTGAATAACAGAGGATGAGATGGTTGGATGGCATCAACAACTCAATGGACATGAGTTTGAGCAAGCTTCAAGAGTTGTTGATAGACAGGGAAGCCTGGAGTGCTACAGTCCATGGGTTCACAAAGGGTCAGACACGACTGAGCAACTGAACTGAAAATGAGATCACTAAGCATAGCAATTGAACAGAATGCATCCATTTTGGCAACTAAAGGAGCCTACTAGGAGACTGTAATACAATTTAAAATTAGACCATGCATATCTAAGGAAGGAGGGAGACAACTGAGAATAAACTTGAAAATGCAAAAAGAAAGAAAGAATACAAGTTTTAGAAGATGCTAAAAGCCAGACTGGAGAAGCAAGAGCCTAGATGGAGCCCTGATCAGAAAGAGGGCAGCTTTTTGCATCCATGCAGCAGAGTGGTTAAGGGTAGACCTATGTTTGGGTCCTGGCTTATCATATCTGGCTTAACTTCAGACAGATTACTTCTATATTAGTCAGTTCAAGCTGCCATAATAAAATATCATTGACTGGCTGGCTTAAATAACAGGAATTTATTCCTCACAGTTCAGGAACCTGTTAAATATACAAGCAAGGCCAATTCAGCTCTCTCTTGGGTTGCAGATGACCACCTTTTCACTGTGTCTTCACACAGAGGGGAAGAAAATGGTGTAGAAACTGGGCCAAGAGACCAATGCCACTGCATACAACAGCTAGATGGAATCATGACTGGTGATGAACATGACAATGAAAGGAAACATTTAAGCAAGATTTACTCTGAGCCAGACACTGATCTAAGTCTTTTATGTGTTATTTCCTTGTAATCCCACAACTCCTCTCTGAGGAAAATACTATTTTTAGTTTTTAGTTGAGGACATTGAGGCAGTTAACAAAAGAAATATGGCTGCTAGGTCTCATTTCTAGTCACCAGGAGGAGTCTGGAGATCAGAATAGTTAAGTTCTGACGGATCCATCAATTTCCATCCTGATAACAAAAATTCAATGGATTTAATGTTGGGTTTTGAAGTATGCAGACTATAATAGTGAATAAATTCACAATTATCAAGATTATTATGTGAGTACCAATCCATCCTCTATCACCATAATCTCTAGGCAGGATGAAACTGTCAATACACAAGTGTAGGGACAGCAGCAAGGGAGCCCCAGCCCACCTTCCCCATTCCCATATATAACCTATTAATATGTGACCTGCTCTCAGACCTACTTGAAAGTACAAAGCACACAAATTTATTTGCTAGTAAAGCATGTGGATGTTGAAGCTTTCTGACATTCAGGCAGTTAACCCTCCTGTTAAAAGCCTTCACCACTATAACAGCCTGAGGCACAGTCGAAGAAAATGTCAGCGATATCCAGAATGCTCAAGTGAATAAATGGGCTTCTCTCCAAAGCCCCAGGAAAGAGCAAGCTGGGCTTAGTAAAAACACAGTGGGAATCTTGCAGTATTATCCATTGCCATTGCAGGGACCTTCATATTACCATGTTTAAGGAAGGGAGCTCTTTGGGTAGTTGTCCCTCTGTTCTCCTAAGTATTAATAAAGAGAACTGCAAAATGAGGCAACAGTGAGAAAAGGTATAGATGGACTTTTCCTCTCAATTTCAACAGTTTTTGTTAAGACTTCTGGCTTGCATTCTCTCTCTCTCTCCTCACACACACACACCTGTACATTATACACATGCACAAAGATGAACAATGAAATCTTTAAATAATCATCCAATGATGAGTTTTACCTAAAACTGACTTCTGACTAGAAACTGCTAACTAAAAAGCTTAACTAGAGATCAAACCTAATTTTAATAGAATCTATACACGAAGATGCTTTAGAATTCGTGACTTCACTAGAAAGTCAGCTGACTGGAGCTGCCTTGATGCAGGGCTCTGTCTGAAATCTCCTAATGAGGTGCAAAGCCAGTCTGTTTCACCAAGCACATGCTCAGAAATCAGATTCTGTGGATCTTATTTTAAAATGCCCATAGTCTTTGGGGATTTGAAGGGTTCTTGCTTTTCCCTTAAAGCAGTTATTGAGAAGCACAGGTACTGAAGCTGCAATTCAGCAAAACTGTTTCTTTAAAAATTCAATAAGTAGATATACTATAAAAATATATTTTTCAACTATACATGCAAAAAGTGTTTGGTTCAGTGTATTTATTGCTTTACTGGGAACAGGAAACATCTATGATGTTATCAAGAAGTACATCAAAATATAACATGAAAATACAGAGATAAAAATAAAAGCACATGTCAACTGTGACTTACATATGATAATAAGGGCTCTTAAGCAGTTCCATGATCTGGTCTGGTGGGAGGCAAACCCCTTAGTCAACACAAGTGCCAACTCATTTAAAATAGAATATAGTACTTCTTTAAAAAGTATTTTAAAAATATTGAATAATTGAACTACTTTCTTTTTAAGAAAATCAAATAAGCTAAAAGTGTAATTGTACCTTTAAGATGATTTTACACTTTCTGGAGAGTCTTAGCTATTTTAGACTCTGACAGACAGCTGGCATAGCAATGCAAAGCATGTTTCAATTCATTTTTCTGATGCTTCTTCCTTTTGAAGGATAAGCTGCCAAGAACAATTCAAGGTACTTTTAAAAGAGAGCCTTTGCTATCATGCTATCTATGGGCCATTTCAGTGCCTGAAGCATCTGAGACAAAACCCTGCCAGTTCATAGACTTGTACATTAGAATAAATGCACAATACTTAGGAAAAACTATCAAAAGCTAAAATTTACCTTCGCATTTCATTAAAAATGAGTTTTTCTCCAACACCTACTAAAATATGACGGAAGAAATAGGATAAACCACCACCCTCCCTCTTCTTTCTTCCAGGCATCACAGCTCACGGACCAGCTGGCTACATCTACAGGTCACTTCTGGCACTCAAAAGCTTTGTGAGCTTAGACAATTCCTTAACCTCAGTTTTGGCTCAGTTTCCTCATAAGTTCAGAAAAGGCAATGGCACCCCACTCCAGTACTCTTGCCTGGAAAATCCCATGGATGGAGGAGCCTGGTAGGCTGCACTCCATGGGGTTACTAAGAGTCGAACACGACTAAGCAACTTCACTTTCACTTTTCACTTTCACTTTTCACTTTCATTCATTGGAGAAGGAAACAGCAACCCACTCCAGTGTTCTTTCCTGGAGAATCCCAGGGACGAGGGAGCCTGATGGGCTGCCTTCTATGGGGGTTGCACAGAGTCGGACAAGACTGCAGCGACTTACCAGCAGCAGCAGCAGCCTCATGAGTTAAAAGATACTCACGCTAATTACAATATGGAGATTTTGTAAGAATGAAGTAGGTTGATACTTTTAAGCACTTAAAAAGTACATGAAGTGAAGTGAATTGAATTCGCTCAGTCGTGTCTGACTCTTTGCAACCCCCATGGACTGCAGCCCACCAGGGTCCTCCCTACATGGGATTCTCCAGGCAGGAGTACTGGAGTGGGTTGCAGCATATGGCAAATGTTCAATACATGTTAATATTACAATTATTACATGCATGGGCTAAATATTTTCTCCCTGCGTACTTCCATATTTCCCAAAGCTTTAAACATCAGCAATATTCTATGACAATAAACTTATGTATCTCTAATGCCAGTATATTTCTTCTGTTCTGTTCAGTAGCTCAGTCGTGTCCGACTCTGCGACCACATGAATTACAGCACGCCAGGCCTCCCTGTCCATCACCAACTCCCAGAGATCACTCAGACTCACATCCATCGAGTCAGTGATGCCATCCAGCCATCTCATCCTCTGTCATCCCCTTCTCCTCCTGCTCCCAATCCCTCCCAGCATCATAGTCTTTTCCAGTGAGTCAACTCTTCACATGAGGTAGCCAAAGTACTGGAGTTTCAGCTTCAGCATCATCCCCTCCAAAGAAATCCCAGGGCTGATCTCCTTCAGAATAGACTAGTTGGATCTCTTTGCAGTCCAAGGGACTCTCAAGAGTCTTCAACACCACAGTTCAAACACATCAATTCTTCAGCACTCAGCCTTCTTCACAGTCCAACTCTGACATCCATACATGACCACAGGAAAAACCATAACTTTGACTAGAAGGACCTTAGTCAGCAAAGTAATGTCTCTGCTTTTGAATATGCTATCTAGGTTGGTCATAACTTTTCTTCCAAGGAGTAAGCGTCTTCTAATTTCATGGCCTCAGTCACCATCTGCAGTGATTTTGGAGCCCCCAAAAATAAAGTCTGACACTGTTTCCACTGTTTCTCCATCTATTTCCCACGAAGTGATGGGACCAGATGCCATGATCTTCATTTTCTGAATGTTGAGCTTTAAGCCAACTTTTTCACTCTCCACTTTCACTTTCATCAAGAGTCTTTTTAGTTCCTCTTCACTTTCTGCCATAAGGGTGGTGTCATCTGCATATCTGAGGTTATTGATATTTCTCCTGGAAATCTTGATTCCAGCTTGTACTTCTTCGAGCCCAGTGTTTCTCATAATGTACTCTGCATAGAAGTTCAATAAGCAGGGTGACAAGATACAGCCTTGACATACTCCTTTTCCTATTTGGAACCAGTCTGCTGTTCCATGTCCAGTTCTAACTGTTGCTTCCTGACCTGCCTACAGATTTCTCAAGAGGCACGTCAAGTGGTCTGGTATTCCCATCTCTTTCAGAATTTTCCACAGTTTATTGTGATCCACACAGTCAAAAGCTTTGGCATAGTCAATAAAGCAGAAATTGATGTTTTTCTGGAACTCTCTTACTTTTTCCATGATCCAGCGGATGTTGGCAATTTGATCTCTGGTTCCTCTGCCTTTTCTAAAACCAGCTTGAACATCAGGAAGTTCATGGTTCACGTATTGCTGAAGCCTGGCTTGGAGAATTTTGAGCATGACTTTACTAGCATGTGAGATGAATGCAATTGCGCGGTAGTTTGAGCATTCTTTGGCATACTGTGATTTGATTGCCCCCAGGCTTTAATGTCCCTTGTCAGATGTGCATTCCTTTTCTTCTGGTCTTAATTATTGGTGTTAAAATCCCCTAATTTTTAAGCGAACATCGTCAAAATCAGTATTTATTGTGTATGCTGTTAAGAAATGGTTAATCAGTGCTTAACTACATAGATTTGGTCTCTGACTTTATGGCATTTACAGCTATATAAGAAGAACAGTACATTGAATTAAAGTCAAGGAACAAGTATGAGTTGGTCACTAATCTCTGAGGCCCAGTTACCACACCACTCTAAAAAGAGAGTCCAAGAAAGAGTAAGGATTCCTACTAGCCTGCTCTTTCCCCTGAGTTGCTACAGAGGACTCAGAAAACAAGTTGATAAAATGTTCTCTGTACCACCCTCATCAGGAGGGAGGGTCAGGCTGGATTCACCATGATTATGGGAAGCAGGGGACTCTAGAGATTCACAGAAGATTGAAATGTTTTAGGGGTGGAATTGTACTAAAATGGCACAGTGCCCATCACAGTTTCAGAGTCTGTCCCCTTGTCCCCATAAGTACACTTAAACTTCTAAAACCACCCATGCTTTAGGGCTAAAATTTTTAACTTCTTCAGAGAAGACCAAGTACTTCTCTCCCATTGGAAATTACTTCCTTGAGAATGTCACATTATGATAATTATTTGTACTGGCATTCAGGTGCTCCATTTCCCTAATTTAGGGATTCATATAAACAACAACCTGTTACTAGGTACATTCAGCAAGTATGTAGAAGCCCTTGTTATCTGTCACACACTGGAGAGGTTTCAGAAATGCAGTTGTAAGTAAATCATAATCCCTAATCTTGATACATTTTCAGTCCATTGAAGGAAACAAACAGATGAGTAGGCATCCCCTACTTTGTGTGATGAGCAACATATTAGGATCACTGATAAAAGTCACCTATGTAGGACAATTAAGGCAAATAAGGCTTTAGAAAGGAAATGACATAGGGCTGAGATTTGAAAAAAAATAAAAATTAGGCAGTGGGGAAAAAGAAAGAAAGAATGAGTTCTAAGTAGAGGGAATTATAGCTTTTTCAGAGGCTGTCATGAGACACAATGTGGCACATTAGAGAAGCTAGGAAAAAAATCAGTATGGCCAGAGATGTTGTAAAGAATTACAGTCGGGGACAGAAGGGAGAGATGGAACTGGCAAGGGAAGTGAGTGAAGTGAAGTGAAGTGAAGTGAAGTCGGCTCAGTCGTGTCCGACTCTTTGCAGCCCTGTGGACTGTAGCCCGCCAGGCTCCTCCGTCCATGGGATTCTCCAGGCAAGAATACTGGACTGGGTTGCCATTTCCTTCTCCAATGTGACCTTTAAAACAAAGATAACACTGTGGTGTGGGGAGCAGGCTGTGTGGCTTGGGCAGCCTGCCAAGAGGCCCGCTCCTCTATGGCACAGGTGTGGGACAACCCCCTCCTCCAGGAGCGAGACAGCCTGTGCCCCAACAGAATACTTTTCACAAAATCGAGTTTTTTTGGTACAAAAGAAATGCAAAGGAAATGCAGAGAGCTGCGGAGGCAGGGCCAGCCACCCTCCCCAGACCTCAGATCATAGCGACACTCTCAGGGCTACAGTTGAGGTGGGTGGAGGTACTGCTGCTCCCGGAGGACTTGCAAGCTCGGTGGGGGGTGGGCTGCAACTCAGCCACCAGTGTGTCCTAAGAGACCGCCCCAAACTCATAGCTGAAGGTGCGGTAGAAGATGAGAATGTCAATGACGAGGGAAGAATTTGCTATTACTAGATTGTAAGTAGCTTATAAAACTAGTCAATCTAATCACACTAGGACCACAGCCTTGTCTAACTTAGTGAAACCAAGACATACCTGTGGGGAAACCCAAGACAGGCAGGTCATGGTGGAGAGGGCTGACAGAACATGGTCCGCTGGAGAAGGGAATGGCAAGTCACTTCAGTATTCTTGCCTTGAGACCTCATGAACAGCATGAAAAGGCAAAATGATAGGATACCGAAAGAGGAACTCCCCAGGTCATTAGGTGCCCAATATGCTACTGGAGACCAGTGGAGAAATAACTCCAGAAAGAATGAAGGGATGGAGTCAAAGCAAAAACAATACCCAGCTGTGGATGTGACTGGTGGTATAAAATCCAATGCTGTAAAGTGCAATATTACATAGGAACCTGGAATGTCAGGTCCATGAATCAAGGCAAATTGGAAGTGGTCAAACAAGAGATGTCAAGGGTGAACGCTGACATTTTAGGAATCAGCGAACTAAAATGGACTGGAATGGGTGAATTTAACTCAGATGACCATTATATCTACTACTTCAGGCAGGAATCCCTCAAAAGAAATGAAGTAGCCATCATGGTCAACAAGAGAGTCCGAAATGCAGTACTTGGATGCAATCTCAAAAATGACAGAATGATTTCTGTTCGTTTCCAAGGCAAACCATTCAATATCATGGTTATCCAAGTCTATGCCCCACCAGTAATGCTGAAGAAGCTGAAGTTGAACGGTTTTATGAAGACCTACAAGATCTTATAGAACTAACACCCAAAAAAGATGTCCTTTTCATTATAGGGGAATGGAATGCTGAAGTAGGAAGTCAAGATACACCTGGAGTAACAGGCAAATATGGCCTTGGAATGCAGAATGAAGCAGGGCAAAGACTAATAGAGTTTTGCCAAGAAAATGCACTGGTCATAGCAAACACTCTCTTCCAACAACACGAGACAAGACTACATATGGACATCACCAGATGGTCAACACCGAAATCCGACATTATACTCTTTGCAGTCAAAGATGGAGAAGCTCTATACAGTCAACAAAAACAAGACCAGGAGCTGACTCAGATCATGAACATGGCTCAGATCATGAACTCCTTATTTCCAAATTCAGACTTAAATTGAAGAAAGTAGGCAAAACCGCTAGACCATTCAGGTATGAACTAAATCATATCCCTTATGATTATACAGTGGAAGTGAGAAATAGATTTAAGGGCCTAGATCTGATAGATAGAGTGCCTGATGAACTATGGAATGAAGTTAGTGACATTGTATAGGAGACAGGGATCAAGACCATCCCCATGGAAAACAAATGCAAAAAAGCAAAATGGCTGTCTGGGGAGGTCTTACAAATAGCTGTGAAAGGAAGAGGTGAAAAGCAAAGGAGAAAAGGAAAGATATAAGCATCTGAATGCAGAGTTCCAAAGAACAGCAAGAAGAGATAAGAAAGCTTTCTTTAACGATCAATGCAAAGAAATAGAGGAAAAGAAGAGAATGAGAAAGACTAGAGATCTCTTCAAGAAAATTAAAGATACCAAGGGAACATTTCATGCAAAGATGGGCTCAATAAAGGACAGAAATGGTTGGAACTAACAGAAGCAGAAGATATTAAGAAGATGGCAAGACTACACAAAAGAACTGTACAAAAAGATCTTCACCACCAAGATAATCATGATGATGTGATCACTCATCTAGAGCCAGACATCTTGGAATGTGAAGTCAAGTGGGCCTTAGAAAGCATCACTATGAACAAAGCTAGTGGAGGGGATGGAATTCCAGTTGAGCTGTTTCAAACCCTGAAAGATGATGCTGTGAAAGTGCTGCACTCAATATGCCAGCAAATTTGGAAAACTCAGCAGTGGCCACAGGACTGGAAAGGTCAGTTTTCATTCCAATCTCAAAGAAAGGCAATGCCAAAGAATGCTCAAACTATCGCACAATTGCACTCATCTCACATGCTAGTAAAGTAATGCTCAAAATTCTCCAAGCCAGGCTTCAGCAATACGTGAACCATGAACTTCCTGATGTTCAAGCTAGTTTTAGAAAAGGCAAAGGAACCATAGATCAAATTGCCAACATCCGCTGGATCATGGAAAAAGCAAGAGAGTTCCAGAAAAACATCTATTTCTGCTTTATTGACTATGCCAAAGCCTTTGACTGTGTGGATCACAATAAACTGTGGAAAATTCTGAAAGAGATGGGAATACCAGACCACTTGACGTGCCTCTTGAGAAATCTGTAGGCAGGTCAGGAAGCAACAGTTAGAACTGGACATGGAACAACAGACTGGTTCCAAATAGGAAAAGGAGTATGTCAAGGCTGTATCTTGTCACCCTGCTTATTGAACTTCTATGCAGAGTACATCATGAGAAACACCGGACTGGAAGAAGCACAATCTGGAATCAAGATTGGCAGGAGAAATGATCACCTCAGATATGCAGATGACACCACCCTTATGGCAGAAAGTGAAGAGGAGCTAAAAAGCCTCTTAATGAAAGTGAAAGAGGAGAGTGAAAAAGTTGGCTTAAAGCTCAACATTCAGAAAATGAAGATCATGGCATCTGGTCCTATCACTTCACAAGAAATAGATGGGGAAACAGTGGAAACAGTGTCAGACTTTATTTTTTGGAGCGCCAAAATCACTGCAGATGGTGACTGAGGCCATGAAATTAAAAGACACTTAGTCCTTGGAAGAAAAGTTATGACCAACCTAGACAGCATATTCAAAAGAAAAGACATTTCTTTGCTGACTAAGGTCCATCTAGTCAAGGCTATGGTTTTTCCAGTAGTAATGTATGGATGTGAGAGTTGGACTGTGAAGAAGGCTGAGTGCTGAAGAACTGCTGCTTTTGAACTGTGGTATTGGAGAAGAGTCTTGAGAGTCCCTTGGACTGCAAGGAGATCCAACCAGTCCATTCTGAAGGAGATCAACCTGAGATTTCTTTGGAAGGAATGATGCTGAAACTGAAACTCCAGTACTTTGGCCACCTCATGTGAAGAGTTGTCTAATTGAAAAAGACTCTGATGCTGGGAGGGATAGGGGAGCAGGAGGAGAAGGGGACGACAAAGGATGAGATGCCTGGATGGAATCACTGACTCGATGGACGTGAATCTGAGTGACCTCCAGGAGCTGGTAATGGACAGGGCGGCCTGCATGCTGCGATTCATGCTCTCACAAAGAGTCAGACATGACTGAGCCACTGAACTGAACTGAATTCACATCCATACATGACTACTGGAAAAACCATAGCCTTGACTAGACCTACCATTGTTGGCAAAGTAACATCTCTGCTTTTTAATATGCTGTCTAGGTTGTTCACAACTTTCCTGCCAAGAAGTAAGCATCTTTTAATTTCATGGTTGCAGTTACCATCTGCAGTGAATTTGAAGTCCAAAAAAAAAAAAAAAAAATATTCTGCCAGTTTGCACTGTTTCCCCATCTATTTGCCATGAAGTGATGGGACCAGATGCCATGATCTTTGTTTTCTGAATGTTGAGCTTTAAGCCAACTTTCCACTCTCTTTATTTTTTTAGTTTTAATTTATTTTAATTTACAATACTATATTGGTTTTGCCATACATCAACATGAATCTGCCATGGGTGTACATGAGTTCCCAATCCTGAACCCCCATCCCACCTTCCTTCCCATTCCATTCCTCTGGGTCATCACAGTGTACCAGCCCCAAGCCTCCTGTATCCTGCATCAAACCTAGACTGGCGATTCATTTCTTACATGATATTATACATGTTTCAATGCCATTTTCCCAAATCATCCCATCCTCTCCCTCTCCCACAGAGTCCAAAAGTCTGTTCTATATATCGGTGTATCTTTTGCTGTCTCATGTACGGGGTTATAATTACCATCTTTCTAAATTCCATATATATGTGTTAGTATACTGTATTGGTGTTGTTCTTTCTGGTTTACTTCACTCTGTATAATCGGCTCCAGTTTCATCCACCTCATTAGAACTGATTCAAATGTATTCTTTTTAATAGCTGAATAATACTTCATTGTGTATATGTACCACAGCTTTCTTATCCGTTCATCTGCTGATGGACATCTAGGTCGCTTCCATGTCCTGGCTATTATAAACAGTGCTGTGATGAACATTGGGGTACACATGTCTCTTTCAATTCTGGTTTCCTCCGTGTGTATGCCCAGCAGTGGGATTGCCTGGTCATAAGGCAGTTCTATTTTGAGTTTTTAAAGAATCTCCATACTGTTCTCCATAGTGGCTGTACTAGTTTGCATTCCCACCAATAGTGTTATAGGGTTCCCTTTTCTCCACACCCTCTCCAGCATTTATTGCTTGTAGACTTTTGGATCACAGCCATTCTGACTGGTGTGAAATGGTACCTCACTGTGGTCTTGATTTGCATTTCTCTGATAATAAGTGATGTTGAGCATCTTTTCATGTGTTTGTTAGCCATCCGTATGTCTTCTTTGGAGAAATGTCTATTTAGTTCTTTGGACCATTTTGTGATTGGGTCATTTATTTTTCTGGAGTTGAGCTGCATAAGTTGCTTGAATATTTTTGAGATAAGTTGTTTCTCAGTTGCTTCATTTGCTATTGTTTTCTCCCATTCAGAAAACTGTCTTTTCACTTTGCTTACAGTTTCCTTTGTTGTGCAAAAGCTTTTAATTTTAATTAGATCCCATTTGTTTATTTTTGCTTTTATTTCCAGTATTCTGGGAGATGGGTCATAGAGGATCCTGCTGTGATTTATGTCGGAGAATGTTTTGCCTATGTTCTCCTCTAGGAGTTTTATAGTTTCTGGTCTTACGTTTAGATATTTAATCCAGGAGAAAAAATATTAAAAATTCCAACGTATGGAGGCTGAACAACACGCTTCTGAATAACCAATAAATCACAGAAGAAATCAAAAAGAAATCAAAAGTATGCATAGAAATGAATTAAAATGAAAACACAACAACCCCAAACATGTTGGACACTATAAAATCAGTGCTAAGGGGAAAGTCCATAGCAATACCTGCATATCTCAAGAAGCAAGAAAAAAGTCAAATAAATAACCTAACTCTACACCTAAAACAACTAGAAAAGGAAGAAATGGAGAACCCTAAGGTAAGTAGAAGGAAGGAAATCTTAAAAATTAGGGCAGAAATAAGTGCAAAACAAAACAAAACAAAAGAGACCATAGCAAAATCAACAAAGCTAAAAGCTGGTTCTTTGAAAGGATAAATAAAATTGACAAACTAGTAGCCAGACTCATCAAGAAACAAAGGGAGAAAAATCAAATCAATAAAATTAAAAATGAAAATGGAGAGACACAGAATGGAGACAACACAGAAATACAAAGGATCATAAGAGACTACTATCAGCAATCATATGCCAATAAAATGGACAACATGGAAGAAATGGACAATTTCTTCGGAAAGTACAACTTTTCAAAACTGAACCAGGAAGAAATAGAAAATCTTAACAGACCCATCACAAGCACAGAAATTGAAACTGTAATCAGAAATCTTCCAGCAAACAAAAGCCCAGGTCCAGACAGCTTCATAGCTGAACTCTACCAAAAACTTAGAGAAGAGCTAACATCTATCCTACTCAAACTCTTCCAGAAAATTGCAGAGGAAGGTAAATTTCCAAACTCATTTTATGAGGTCACCATCACCCTAATACCAAAACCTGACAAAGATGCCACACACACAAAAAAAGAAAAACTACAGGCCAAAATCACTGATGAACATAGATGCAAAAATCCTTAACAAAATTCTAGCAGTCAGAATCCAACAACACATTAGAAAGATCATACACCATGACCAAGTGGGCTTTATCTCAGGGATGCAAGTATTCTTCAGTATCCACACATCAATCAATGTAATTCACCACATTAACAAATTGAAAAGTAAAAGCCATATGATTATCTCAATAGATGCAGAGAAAGCCTTTGACAAAATTCAACATACATTTATGATTAAAAACTCTCCAGAAATCAGGAATAGAAGAAACATACCTCACATAATAAAAGCTATATATGACACACCCACAGCAAATATTATCCTCAGTGGTGAAAAGTTGAAAGCATTTTCCCTAAAGTCAGGAACAAGACAAGGGTGCCCACTTTCACCACTACTATTCAACATAATTCTGGAAGTTTTGGCCACAGCAATCAGAGCATAAAAAGAAATTAAAGGAATCCAAATTGGAAAAGAGAAGTGAAACTCTCATTGTTTGCAGATGACATAATCATGATCCTCTACATAGATAACCTTAAAGACTCCACCAGAAAATTACTAGGGCTAATCAATGAATATAGTAAAGTTGCAGGATATAAAATCAACACAGAGAAATCCCTTACATTCCTATACACTAATAATGAGAAAGTAGAAAAAGAAATTAAGCAAACAATTCCATTCACCATTGCAACGAGAAGAATAAAATACTTAAGAATATATATACCTAAAGAAACTGAAGACCTATATATATATATAAAAGTGTAAAACACTGGTGAAAGAAATCAAAGAAGACACTAATAGATGGAGAAATATACCATGTTCATGGACCAGAAGAATCAATATAGTGAAAATGAGTAAACTACCCAAAGCAATCTACAGATTCAATGCAATTCCTATCAAGCTACCAGCAGTATTTTTCACAGAGCTAGAACAAATAATTACACAATTTATATGGAAATATGAAAAACCTTGAATAGCCAAAGCAATCTTGAGAAAGAAGAATGGAACTGGAGGAATCAACCTGCCTGACTTCAGGCTCTCCTACAAAGCCACAGTCATCAAGACAGTATGGTACTGGCAAAAAGACAGAAATGTAGATCAATGGAACAAAATAGAAAGCCCCGAGATAAATTCACACACCTATGGACATCTTATCTTTGACAAAGGAGGCAAGAATATACAACGGATTAAAGACAATCTCTTTAACAAGTGGTGCTGGGAAAACTGGTCAACCACTTGTAAAAAGAATGAAACTAGAACACTTTGTAACACCATACACTCTCCTCTTTCAATTTCATCAAGAGGCTGTTTAGTTCTTCTTCCCTTTCTGCCATAAAGGTGGTGTCATCTGCATACCTGAGGTGGTTGATTTTTCTCCTGGCAATCTTGATTTCAGCTTGTGCTTCATCCAGCCCAGCATTGCCCATAATGTACACCACATATGTTAATAAGCACAGTGACAATACACAACTTTGACCTACTCCTTTTCGTGTTTGGAATCAGTCTGTTGTTCCATGTCCAATTCTAACTGCTGCTTCCTGACCTGCATACAGGTTTCTCAGGAAGCAGGTCAGATGGTCTGGTATTCCCATCTCTTTCAGGATTTTCCACAGTTTGTTGTGATCCACACAGTCAAAGCTTTGGCAAGTCAATAAAGTAGAAATAGATGTTTTTCTGGAACTCTATTCCTTTTGTGATGATCCAATAAATGTTGGCAATTTGATCTGTTTCCTCTGTCTTTTCTAAAACCAGCTTGAATATCTGGAAATTCACGGTTCATGCACTGTTGTAGCCTGGCTTGGTGAATTTGGGGTATTACTTTAGTAGTGTGTGAGATGAATACAATTGTGTGGTAGTTTGAGCATTCTTTGGCATTGTCTTTCTTAGGGACTGGAATGAAAACTGACCTTTTCCAGTCCTGAGGCCACTGCTGAATTTTCCAAATTTACTGGCATATTGAATGCAGCTCTTTCACAGCATCATCTTCCAGGATTTGAAATAGCTCGACTGGAATCCCATCAACTCCACTAGCTTTATTCATAGTGATGCTTTCTAAGGCCCACTTGACTTCACATTCCAGGATATCTGGCTCTAGGTGAGTGATCACACCATCGTGATTATCTGGGTCATGAAGAACTTTTTGTACAGTTCTTCTGTGTATTCTTGCCACCTCTTCTTAATATCTTCTTCTTCTGTTAGGAGCCTTTAAAGAGGCAATTAAATTCAGTGATGTCCTAATCCAATCTGTCTGATATTCTTATAAGAAGAAGAAATTTGGGCTTGCAGAGAGGCACCAAGTTTGGGCATGCAGAGAGGCACACAGAGGAAAGACCACATGAGGACACAGCATGAACATGGCCATCTGCAAGCTAAGGAGAGAGGCCTCAGTAGAAATCAAACCTGCTACCATCTTGATCTTGAGCTTCCAGCAGTGGGAGTTGTGAAACAATAAATTTCTGTTGTTAAACAAAATTCAGATTCTGATTTGGAAGGCTGGGTTTTAGATCTGCAATTCCACATTTTTTTAATTCCCAGGTGATGTCCATTTTGAGAGTTAGGGCCACACTTTAAATAGCAAGTCTCTAAATGAGAATTTCTCAAAGTGCAGTCCTGGAACTTCTTAGAGCCAAATCACCTGGGCCCTTGTTAAGCAGGCAGATTTCTAAGCTCGGGCTTTCTGAATTGAAAGCCCTAGGTCAGAAGGTGGGTCCCAGAAAAACATACTTCTAACAAGTTCATTTTATACATACCAGAATTTCAGACCTACTCCTGAAGACCATGATTAAGTACTTTAGGTGGGTTCAATCACTTGCTTACATATCACCTTGTCATCTTTCCTTTAAAAGCCAATTTGTTCTTTGAGGACACCAACCACTTAGTGCCTACTGTGGAGAGACATTACCTCTAATAGTTGGGAGAAAACCTTGTCAGGCACTGATAACTCGGTATAAAAGTTAAAAGCATTTCACAGGCTGAAGAGTAATTTGGGGAGACCCTTCCGGGCTTATTAAGCAGTTGCTTTTGAATGTGAAAGGTGAAAGTTGAGACAACGAAACCCAGAGGGGGAAAAAGGGTTATAATATTTTCAAGACTCTTCTAAGGAATGCAATTTGCTTCATTAACTGAGGCTTCATACCTCCTGGAAATCAAGAGTATCAACCCCAACACTAAGGCAATTTGGACACAACTGTGAATAGGTACAATGTGCCTGTCATCTGGATCCCCTTGCTTTATTCTTAAAATCTTCACCTACTCTCTCCTATCTCTTCTTTTCCAATAACTACCTCTCTATGCCCAGTTCTCCCTCCACTCAGCCAGAAGCTGCTGTTAGACACATAACCTCAAGCAGATTGACCCCTGACAAGAGCGGGGGGAAATCCAGTGTAGAAAGTCTGCTCTTGCCATCAGGAGACCAGCATTCATTCCCTATCTGTGCATCCTCTAGGCCTTTGAACTTCTTAGTTAAGCATTATCTCCCTGACCCTCAAATGCCTCTCCTCACATGTGAAACCATGTTAAAATGATTAAAGAAGACAGCATAGGTGAGACAAACAATTTGGTTCTTGAAGAATAATAAGTAGCAATCAAAGGTTCCACACCACTGAGCCTACACTCTGCATTCTAACTTAGAGAGGAAGTCTGGGATTTAGAGCTAGAACTTGGTTCAAATCCAGCCTCGTTTACTTTCAGTTCAGTTCAATTGCTCAGTCGTGTCCAACTCTTTGTGGCCCCATGAACTGTAGCATGCCAGGCCTCCCTATCCATCACCAACTCCCGGAGTTTACCCAAACTCACGTCCATTGAGTCGGTGATGCCATCCAACCGTTTCATCCTCTGTTGTCCCCTTCTCCCCCTGCCCTCAATCTTTTCCAGCATCGGGGTCTTTTCAAATGAGTCAGCTTTTCACATCAGGTGGCCAAAGTATTGGAGTTTCAGCTTCAACATCAGTCCTTTCAATAAACACCCAGGACTGATCTCCTTTAGGATGGACTGGTTGGATGCCCTTGCAGTCCAAGGGACTCTCAAGAATCTCCTCCAACACCACCGTTGAAAGGCATCAATTCTTTGATCCCCAGCTTTCTTCATAGTACAACTCTCACATCCATACATGACTACTGGAAAAAAAAAAAATAGCCTTGACTAGACAGATCTTTGTTGACAAAATAATGTCTCTGCTTTTTAATAAGCTGTCTAGGTTGGTCATAACTTTCCTGCCAAGGAGTAAGCATCTTTTAATTTCATGGCTGTAGTTACCATCTACAGTGATTTTGGAGCCCCCAAAAATAAAGTCAGCCACTGTTTCCACTTTTTCCCCATCTATTTGCCATGAAGTGATGGGACCGGATGTCATGATCTTAGTTTTCTGAATGTTGAGCTTAAGCCAACTTTTTCACTCTCCTCTTTCACTTTCATCCAGAGATCTTTACCTACTTGCCTAGTTTATCCAACTACTCTGGATCTCTTTCCTCCTTGGTAAAATGGAGTAATCCTCCTTTAGAATCATGAGGAGAATATATACATGAAATTATATACATATTAAATATTAAATTAATAAATGGTAAATAAATCATTTCAACCATCCTATCCAAAAAGATCAAGCTAGTTTTATTATTCTAAAATATCAGATCCCTGGGGCTGAGTGGACCTACCTAACATGGTAACTATTTCCAGCAGGGAGGCATCTTAAATTTCAAAGGACAAGCCCCATCTGAAAGTGCAAGCTCTGCCAAATAAAATGTACACCTAAAACTCTGATGTGGACATTCTGCAGTTGGCTCATGTGTCTTTAGCAGAGAGAACAGTACTTTTCATTTAATGAGCTCTTCCACAGTCTGGGGACACTGGGGGACCATTAGAATTTTCCTCTGCAAAGTGAACAAGGCTTGCGGTTCCATAGTAACCACAGCTGAATAATTTAAGCTAGGAGTTTACAAAATGGCAATTTACCTAAGAAAGTGTTTACAGCCCCTTATGCAATAATCCTAATAAAAGGGTTTCTCATCAAAACTGTTATTATTCTAGGGAAAAAATACACACTCATATATGCACATAAATACACACATATCTGCACCTTATTTTCAGTGTTTTCTCAGTAGAATACCTCCAAAGAGAGAGAGAGAATATTTATAAGTGAGTAAGGATTCCATTCTGTGAGAAACGTTACCTTCCCTTCCTATAGTTGAGATGGAGCTTCATTTTGAATTATAGCACATCTGGGGCATAACTAGAGAGAGAAACAACTGCAATCAGCAGAATCACTGATTATACCTATAATGACTGTCAGAAATGTGCCTGTGGGCAAAAAGGGATTCACATTAGCACAAAATACACACACCACTCTCCATTTGCTCTCTACTAGTACTCAGATGCATATCCACAGAACTCATGCACCAAAATCACCTGGAGAGTTTTCTTCTTTAATTATGGATCTGAGGACTCCACTCCTAGAATTTCTTAACCCGTGTATCTGAGATAGAGCCCCGGAAGGGGTCGTTTTAAAATCTTCTCTTAGACGATGTATTATAAGATTTGTCAGTCACTGTCTCCCTAATTGGTTTATATATTATACTACCTGAAAAGGATGTTTCCAGGAAGAGAAACATTCACTGAGTCTATAGTGTATGCCATTAAGATATGTGGCATTGAAGCAGGGATGGAGAAAATGTACCTGCACAACAACTTGTTTTCTGAATGCTAAGATCCTCCCAAATTCTATTCTTAAATCTGAAATAATCAAAACTATATTTTTCAGATCACTTGATGAAATAAAACTCATTCCTTTAAAAAGAAAGAGGCAAAATATTTAAAATAAGGACATAGAAGAATTTCATTTTAAAGAAATCAACTTCTGAAGTGTGGTCCAAAGTTTCTGTCCCATTCACTTTCAACTCCCTGCGTGCTGAGTTATTAATCATTAGTGTGCTGAAATAAGCACATTTCAGGACTCTTGAATCTTCAAAGCAGTGTTCAGTTATGTTCAAGCCACCATACTAATTGTTAGCCTGAAATGTTCACATTCTTCTTTACACCAGGTAACCTTGAATTTCAAGCCTCTTAAATGCCTTTACTCAATCCCCTGAAGGGTGTTTAAAAGATGAAATGTAGAGGCTAACAACAGATTAATCAGAACACTAGTCCAAAAATAAAGAACTCATCAGGTCCTTTCTACCACTTCAGAAAATATGATATTATTTCATAGATAATAAAATAAAGCAATTAGGAGAGAGATTTTAGATACACTTTTATATAGAAGTCCTATCTGTGCCTAATTGGCCATAAGAGAACTGGATCCTTGCCTGAAAGCACAAGAAATATAATAGATTTGACCTTGATGGTCAATTTTCAGTAAATCTATATTGCCCTAAGTCTTTGGTCATGTTCTTTGACACTTAGAAGAAAACGTAGGGTAGATTGTTGGCAATATAACTAAAATAAAAGGTTTTTTATTTAATTCTTATTTATATAAAAGATCCAAACTGGGTCTGTGGTAAACACTTTAGCCAGCTCACTTATTCACACCATATTTTACAACTGAGAAAACTGAGGCTCAGACAGATTAAGTAACTTTTCCATGGTAAAAACACAACTTTCAAAAACAAGACTAGTACACTCTTTCAGTTCTTCAAATACCTTAACCTCTTTCTCTCTCAGTATTTTTTTCTTATGTCTGTTGGCAAAATGCAATCATAGATTCAGTGTGCCACTGTTAGTGATTTTCTTCCTTATTAATCTATGGGTGCCATGGGACAGGGACGTTCTGTCTTATTCTCTACTATGCCTGACTTTTAGAAGACCTAAATAAATATTTACTGAATTAAATAGTTCAGTATAAAAAGGCCTAATTCCATTACTCATGCTTTCCTCCACAGTAACTTCACTCTCTTCCATAACCTATTCTTGCTGTCACAAGTTCCAAGTAACTCATCCAGTACCTCCTTAGTGCATCTTTATTATCAGTACAGTGTCGAAAATTATTCATTTACTTTTAAAGTGTGATTTGAGGGGTTTTTAGTGTGATTTTTTTTTGTCATGTAGACAAAACTCTAAGGAACCCAGGAAGAAGGTAGATGGCATCTAACTTTTCCTGTAAGATGTAAAACCATGGAAGAAACCTAGAGAGAACCACTTCAAGCAATACTGAGAAGCTGACAATAGAACCTTCAGTTCAGTTCAGTTCAGTCTCTCAGTCGTGTCCAACTCTTTGCAACCCCATGAATCGCAGCACACCAGGCCTCCCTGTCCATCACCAACTCCTGGAGTTCACTTTAATCTAGACAAAAAGAAAACCTAACATCTAGATCTTTTAGTCATCCTCCAAAAGCACTTCATCCAGAATTCATTTTTTTCCATCCCTCTCCTTTCCCTGGTTGGAGTAAGCTTAGAAACATGCATGCCTATCAACAAAAAGATTCTAAATTTTTCTATTTTTTTCATCATATTCATACAGAAGATGCTTTTTTCTTCCTTTTTAGGGCCTTTGAAGAGCTCTTCCAGGCAGCAGCTGAGGAGTCTCCATGGCGCAGCTCCTCTGCTAGCTCATTTCAATTTGAATCCCTCCCCTCACACTGCAGCATTTCTGTTGTCTTCATGAAAATGGCATTTGGGGCTTCTTATTCAGGTTTCTTACTTCTGTTTCAGGGACAGTACCTTTGTATTTGTCCTTGATTGTAGTTCAAACATTTTTCATATTCTGCTCTGCCCCAGATTAATCAAGGGGCAGAAATACATTTGGGCATTTTGTTTCCTTTTCTGGTTGATTACAATCAGAACAGCAAATCCATGCATCTCTTAGAAGCTTTTAGCTTTTGTTAAATAATAGAAATCTATGAAGACAGTAAAGAATCTAAATATTTGACTTAATAATTAAACACCTGGGTGAAAGACTGACTTTCTTCTTAACATTTTCCATGATGATAGACAGACATGGCCCATCCTCTTAAATCCTTTAAATTTCCCTAGAACTTTTATTTTAAGATGCTAATTTTTACCTTTCTGTTTTTAAATCACATATGTTCATATTTTCAGAAGCATTCCCTCAAGTTGGCTGCATAATTTAATGTTCTAATATGTGTTTGTGCAAAACATGTTCACAATTTAAAATGGTATTTGGATGTGTAGAACAGTTGCTTAAATTGTGACACAACAGTGCAAATCAACAAAGTATCATTTGAATCTGAATTGCATGAATTTTATATAATATTCCCTGGGAAAATTAAAACTCTTCTACTCCTAGCAGATAAAAGATACATGCAAGAATCTTTACCCAGAGCCCGCTATATGCAAGGCACTATGTAGGTGCTAGTGACATAAAGAGAAATAAACAGAAGAAACCTCAGTTCACACTATTTCAGAAGAAAGGTAAAAATGTACACTCATCAGTGACATATAATCTGATATAGTCTGTGACTGAGATATGAAAAATATAGAAATTTTCACATTTGCTTGAAATTAGATGTCTTCAAAATTAACAGCATCCCAGATCTGATACTTCTCTAGTGATATTTTTTTCTCCTTTTTTAAACAAGTATTTTTCTCACAAGAAAGTGTTTGGGTAACAGAGGATTCCTAACAAGGAAGAATGATTTAACCAACTTTCTCCTTCTATTTTACAGCTGTACCATTGGTAAACATTCTTTAAGATTGATTCAATGCAGGGGAGCAAGAAAAATAAAATCATAGTGCAGAAGATATATGTTGTCAATTTTCAAATCTTGAACAGGAAAATCATTGCCTTGGAGAGAGAATTCCATGCAATTCAGAACCTCACAATAGATAAGACCATCCCCACAGATGCTGTATTCATGTGTCTCTACATGGGACTGTGACAAGGTAAGAAAACTGCTAAAATTGAAAATGTATATATAGAAAAGAAAGAGGGGGCGGGCAAGAAGAGGGACTGCAGTGTCCTAGGAGGATAAGGTTTGCATCAGACAGTATGCAAGTCAACAAGAATAGAACTAAAAGAAAACAATACTTAGTCTGTCATGAGAGTACTAAAAAAAGCCCAGGCGTGGAATAAGTTAAAACAAGAAAATCTGTGGCAGTGCTAGACTAAGAGGAGAATGAACCAGAAGAAGATGGAAAATAAAGTTCCCATTTTCCCACAAGCATTATTATCCTTCCCTTATATATAACATTTATTAGAGCATTCAATTCTTGAGCTTGCTCTGTATGTTAAACTCTGTTCCAATGGAAAGAGTACATATAACATCTCAAAGGAAAGGGTCCCCTTTCTAACTGTGCTAAGATTGAAATGATCGACAATTGCCAGTTTTGAAGTCTGCATAAGGTTTAGAACCCTCTGCTTGTACTTCAGCCTTTCAAGACTTCCAACAACTCTGGTAGCTCTCCCAAACTATTCTAGTTTTACCAAGAGTCATGGAATTAATGAATTATGGTTGCTGTTTTATTAGCTGCTCATATCTTCTCACCATTTCTGATCCAGAAGGGTCTTTGTGTTCAAATCCCAATCTGGCTATTAAGGAAATCAGCATTATCCTTTGCAGCATCAGTCTAGGAAAGGAAAGAAATGCAGGCTAAGGGAAGCAAGTGACAGTGCAGAATCTCAGAAAAGTTCAGCAGTCTTTCAACTGTCAACTTCCTTTACAGAAAATCAAAAATGACAATCAATTCCTGAGAAAGGGTATAATTTCCCATACCAGATAAAAAGACAATGCCAAACTGCGAACTGCAGTGAAATCTCAGGAGGCTCTCAATTGTTCTCTCTCTCTCAGTTTCTCCTCTCTTCCCCCTCTCCTCTCTCTCCATATATATTGATATATATGCACACACACACACACACACACACACACACTATTTCCACTGCCAACAGTTTTCTCACACCAAGCTGGTGTCATGACTTGCAAGTGAATGAGTTGAAAACAGCTTTTGACTGAATCAAGAGGTTTTTTTCTTAAGGTTTTTGTTTTGTCTCCTACCTTCTCTCTTCTTTTGGTTCTCTAAGACTCGGCTGGGCTGGAAAGTCTTTAGTAGCCTACCTTCACCCCACACAGTGAAAGTTTCCATAGTAGCTACATATTAAGGTTATTTTTTTAAATTATCTGCATCCCCTAAAGACACTAAGACAATAGGGATCAGGGACAGTCTTTTACCTCTGTGTCATCAGTCCCCACTGAAAAGCTTGGCATGAAGAAAACTACAGTAAGCATTTACTGAATGATGGATGAGCATTATATTTTTCATTTGGTCTCTCTCTGAGGTGAGAATTTTTATATTCTTTAGCAATGGTCTTAGATTCAGAAAAATTATCATATATACATTCATTCCTAGATCAAAATGTATTAAAAACTATTTGGGAGTAACGGAAAAACGATGGGCTTTTTAATTAATCAAACTTGGATTTTTAGCCTGAATTCACCAATTATGAACTGGCTAACTCATGGCAAGTTACATAATCTCTCAGAATCTGAGTTTCCTCATCTGGGAAACGAAGATGATATCTAGTCATATGGTTATTTGAAGAATAAGCTGGATAATGTATATAAAGCACCTGGGACACAATAATTATCCTACAGTGAGTATTGCATAAATGATAACTATTATTGAACTGACCAGAACAGTGCCAGGCACATAGAATGAGCTAGACAAATAGGAAACGTGTGTGTGTGGTGGGGGGTGGGGTGGGGAGGGAGTGTAGTTCCTTTCCCCACAGTTTCACTTACATGCAAGGTACTAGAGGCCAAAAACATTGTCTGTAAAGAATGTACATGATAGTGGAAGAAATAAATCAAATATAAGTCGGTAATGTATGCTGTGATAAATACAAAGTGGTCCAGGGGTCCTGCTTCATCACTGGCTTCCTAGTAAGGTTATATTTAATGTCATACATGGAAAGGAATTTTTCATAACTTGCTTTGAGGTATTTTCAGCAAAGATTTAGTACAAACCTTAACTCTACTTGTGCCTGTAGAGATTTATGTTCTGCTTCTACATCAAGTCATTTGGAATCAACTCCATTGCATATATTTGGAAATAAATACCCCATAAATACACTCCTGCATCTATCCTGCTCCCTGGAACCTGGAAATAGCCATGAATTTTTGTTGTTCTTTTCATTTTTCAGAAATGGCACATATAATAAATAAATAAATACTTGAAAGGCAAATCAATACAATGTAACCTTGTTATAAGAGACTCTTTCATGCCCATTTTAAATAGGCTGTCATGAATACAGAATTGCAATTTCCTTCTGCATACCAATGTAAACTGCAATATGATCTATTCCATGGATTTAAATCCTGAACACAAAGATCAACAAGAGGCCTGATGATACATTACATTCACTTTTTAAACAACCTCTATTTTAAGTGAAAAATATTACAGTTCCAATTAAGTGGTTCTATAAAAGGTGTAAATATTTATATGTACAAGTTTTCCATACTGATGACTTAGAAAAAGAAATAAAATTTACCCAATGTACACCCAAAACAACAGCTTTTATTACAATTATTGGTGACACCATTTGATAATGATAATAATCACAACAAGTACTCTTTAATGAGTACCTCTAAGAGGTCAGCCTCTAGCTATACAATCTTTTAAACAACCTGAAGAGGTAGGTACTGTCACCCTATTTCACAGGTAAGATAACTGAGGTTCATATGAACTTTCTGTTTACCCTCTGTTCCTGCTTGGTCAGCAAGGTCAAATAATATAAATTTAGATTCTGGTCTTTTTCCCCTTCGTATTGATCAAATCTGACCTGTGCACTACCTTTATGCTCTTTCTTCCTGGGGACAACCTTTCTGGAACACTGAAATAAACTGAGACTCAAAGCAGTCAAACCAACATAGGAACTCAAAAGCATCTCAGGGAAAGAGTGATGGAGTTAGCTGAACTTGTTTTACCACACCAACTCCCTCCTACTGTAAAGATCCAGAAGGAAAATGGCTGTCCTCAAATATCTAACAAACTGGCAATGGAAATATTACAGATTCTACTGAGTGACAAATGGTTGAGCTATGACCTTAGGATATACGTTACAGAAAGACAGTTTGACATATGAAATTGTTTTAGGCCTTCTCTTCTAATGATCAGTTAGTTCTCTCTTACTGATGCATAGTTTAAAACAGAGACTGAAATAGATAAACAGCAAACAAACAAACAACCACTCCAGTGATAGAAGATTTGAGTATCTGCTAGTTGGTTCTATTGAACCACTTTTCAAGTACCTGCTGACAATGAGACTGTATAATCCTTTTTGCTGTACATTAGGGGAGGAGGCGCCTAATGTGATATTACATGATATGCCAGCAGGTACCTCGTTTCCTCTGTTAATTTATTCAGATCCCTTCAAAAATTATCCAGGATTTAAAAACTCTGATTAGCTTGCCATGAGCAAGCCCAGGGCCACCTGTAATTCACAGGTTCTCAAAATTTATCTCAGTGATGCTCAATGATTCCATCTAGCCCCTTACTCACATACAGCAAGGATCCCAACCCCCAAGCCACACTGGTACTAGTCTGTGGCTATTTGGAACCAGGCTACATAGCAGGAGGTGAGCAGCCAGCAAGGGAGCAAAGCTCCTCTCTGTTTACGTCCACTCCCCATCGCTCTCCCATCACCTTCAGATGGGACTGTCTAGTCATAGGAAAACAAGCTCAAGATTCCCACTAATTCCACATTATGGTGAGTTATAAAATTGTTTCATTATATACATAATGATGTAATAATAATAGAAATAAAGTGGACAATAAATGTAATGCACTTGAATCATCCCTGAACCATCCCTCCAACTTCTCAGTTCATGGAAAAATTGTCTTCCACAAAGTCAGTCACTGGTGCCGAAATGGTTGGGGACCACCGTCTTAGAGCACATGATCAACTGTGTCAAAGGTCCTCATTCCCGACTTTACCTCAGTGCCTTCACTGGTCATGATGTTTTTACCAGAAGCTCTACAGAGAATATAACCCATGATAATATAATAATATAACCCCACTGATAATAAGTAACGATTATGGGCAGCTACTGCTCTGTTTTGACTCACTTAATCCTATTCCAACTCCATAAGTATTGTCAGTATCTCTCTTTGAAGGGAGACTTAGAAAGGAGACAAGGTTTAATGTGGTCAAGTGACATATACAATACAAGGTCTCAAAGTTAGAGGAAACGCTAGAGTCTGCTCCCAGGGACAGCTCTTTTATGAACTATGCTTCTTATGTCACACTGAGCACCTTCAGCCTCCCTTCATCCACCTAAAATCTCTGTCTTAATCGTCCCTCTCATTTCTTTCTGCTCTCTGTTCTCTCTTCCAAGGCTATCTCTCATTGTGTTCTTAACAACATGTCTCATTTCTGTGTTTTCTCTCTTCACCCACCAGTGATTCTTTCCATCTTCAGTCTCGGCCCTCTCCCTGCCTTGACTTATTGGAATCTAGAATCTGTTTACCACCTTCACTTTAAAAGCAGTGCTGAATCTACTCTTAATCACCTGCTTTTCCTAAGTTGTCTTCTTTCTTACTGTCTCAGTGCCATCGATGATGTCCACACAACTCCACTGGCAGCTCTCTACTTTCTTCTGTACCATTATCTTCTTTGTCCCTGGTTCTGCTCCTATTTTCTGATCTGTCCTTTCTCCTTCTCAGACTCTTTGTCCTCTCAACATCTAAAAATAAACATTCCCCAAGGTTATGTCCTTGATTTTATTTTCTCCTCTGTTTGTATTCTCTCCTTGGCAGTCACCCACTGAAATAGTTTCAAATCTCTCCTCTAAGCCATGCAATCTCTCTTATGAATGTTAGAATCATCCAGGGTTATTTCTTTATTATTTTTTCTACTCAAATATGAGGTCTTTGAATAGGGTAAGTTCAGTTCAGTTGCTCAGTTGTGTCCAACTCTTTGCAATCCCGTGGACTGCAGCACTCCAGGCTCCCTGTCCATCACCAACTCCTGAAACTTACTCAAACTCATGTCCATTGAGTCAGTGATGCCATCCAACCATCTCATCTTCTGTCATCCCCTTCTCCTCCTACCTTCAGTCTTTCCCAGCATCAGGGTCTTTTCCAGTGAGTCACTTATTCCCATCCAGTGGCCAAAGTATTGGAGCTTCAGCTGTAGCATCAGTCCTTCCAATGAATATTCAGGACTGATTTCCTTTAGGATTGACTGGTTGGATCTCCTTGAAGTTCAAGGGACTCGCAAGAGTCTTCTCCAACATCACAGTTCAAAAGCATCAGTTCTTCAGTGCTCAGCTTTCTTTATGGTCCAACTCTCACATCCATTGAATAGGGTAAGCACAGAGAAATGGGGAAGGACAGATTCTCTGACAGTAGATCTTGCTGGAATTAAAAAAAAAAATTATACTGAGTAGAGGCTCAAAAAAGAAGAACAAATAGCCCCTGGGCAGAAGCACATGATGAGGGAGATGGATCCATTCCCAGTTTCTAGAATGTTCTTATTGTAACATCTCTAGTTAAGGATTGTTCTTGATCATTTCTCACTATTAAGATCAATTTAATACTTCCTAGAACCTAGGGTTCTTGTCTGCTCTCTTGCCTCACCTTCTACATTCCCTTGAATGCCTGCTTTACTTCAACTGTGTCAAAGTCTTTATGATTCTCAGTGTATATTATGCTATTGAATTCTCTAAGTTTTTGAACATGAGGCTAAAAAGTTATTCTTGAAGATTAATTTGGATGATGATACGATCCTGCTAAAAATCACTAAAACTTTCCTACTGACATTTACTATAGCCTAAATTTTCTCCATCTACCGGATGAAGCTAATGTTTCAGTTTCTCAATATTCTCCATGATTTAAACCTATGATACTCACTGTTCTCTAAATATGCCAAGAATTCCTTGCCTCTTGTCATCTTAAACTTTAGCCTAGGCTATAATCCCTGAGACATGCCATATTCTCAGCTGCCAAATTCTATTTGCCCTTAAAGCTTATCTGTAAAGCACACAGGTATGTGGTCTCTTTCTTTATTCTTTTACCTTTAGAGAGACACAATCTTTCCTTCATCCAAATGCCCTTAGAGCTAATTTTGTACCATATGTGATGAATCATTACATTGTCCAATTACCCAACAGACTGAAAGCTAACTTAAGTCAAGAAAAATGTCCTTCTTATTTTTATATCTCCTGAAGATGCAACAGTATGTTTAACATAAAACAGATGCTCAATAAGTATCTGTTATCTTAAATATGGTAACTCTTCCTCAATTTCTGGAGAGTAGGTGCTTTATTAAAAATAAAAAAACTACTACACAGAGGCCTAAACTTCTCAAGAACACAAACCATATTTTAATTGAAACTATAGCTGTATTGATTCAGCTTTTATTAGAAAAACCTACCTCTGGAGAGGTTACAGTTCTATCTCCAATAAGAAAAGCTTCTTCGCATTTCAACTATTTTGATTTTCAAATTCTTTCCAATCATTAATAATGAAGGGAGAATATAATGGTGTTACATCCACAATAAGGAAGGGGTATATGGAGACACCTAAATATCAGAACAGCATAAATTAACTTGTAACATGGAAATCAGCACTCTTAAGATAATATTGGTAAGTTCAGTTCAGTCGCTCAGTCATGTACGACTCTTTGTAACCCCATGAATTGCAGCAAGCCAGGCCTCCCTGTCCATCACCAACTCCTGGAGTTCACTCAGACTCACGTCCATCGAGTCAGTGGTGCCATCCAGCCATCTCATCCTCAGTTGTCCCCCTCTCCTCCTGCCCCCAATCCCTCCTAGCTTCAGAGTCTTTTCCAATGAGTCAACTCTTCACATGAGGTGGCCAAAGTACTGGAGCTTCAGCTTTAGCATCAGTCCTTCCAAAGAACATCCAGGACTGATTTCCTTTAAAATGGACTGGTTGGATCTCCTTGCAGTCCAAGGGACTCTCAAGAGTCTTCTCCAACACCACAGTTCAAAAGCATCAATTCTTCGGTGCTCAGCTTTCTTCACAGTCCAACTCTCACATCCATACATGACTACTGGAAAAACCATACATAGCCTTGACTAGAAGGACCTTTGTTGGCAAAGTAATATTTCTGCTTTTGAATATGCTGTCTAGGTTGGTCATAACTTTTCTTCCAAGGAATAAGCGTCTTCTAATTTCATGGCTTCGGTCACCATCTGCAGTGATTTTGGAGCCCAAAAAAATAAAGTCTGACCCTGTTTCCACTGTTTCTCCAACTATTTGCCATGACGTGATGGGACCGGATGCCATGATCTTCATTTTCTGAATGTTGAGCTTCAAGCCAACTTTTTCACTCTCCTCTTTCACTTTCATCAAGAGGCTTTTAGTTCCTCTTCACTTTCTGCCATAAGGGTAGTGTCATCTGCATATCTGAGCTTATTGATATTTCTCCCGGCAATCTTGATTCCAGCCCAGCTTTCCTCATGATGTACTCTGCATATAAGTTAAATAAGCAGGGTGACAATATACAGCCTAAAATTCTCTTTAATTTTTTTCTTTCGCCTTTCTGTGTATCTAAATTTTTACCTTGCCAATCTCAAGAGAAAAATACCAAGACAGTATTAGACAATACAAGGAAGATTAATAAACTTTATATAAACCCAGTCAAAAATCACTTGACTAATTTCACCCACTATTGCCCTGCTAATTTGTTAACCTTTTAATATATCTTTGCTAATTACAAAACTTGAGAGTATGTTCCAAACTGAAGAAGATACTTAAAAGAAAGAAAAAAATTAACTGTTAGAATAGCCAACCAAAAGCACCTCAAAATTGTACCAAGTGTTTATATTTCCATAGTTGTCTATTTTTCTGATATTCATAATTTTGGTACTCTAGAAAAAATAGCCTAGGAATTAATCTAAAATAAAATTGATATTGTTAATGTACATCAACTCTAGTACACATTTCTTGATGCTTTGAGTTTCTTATATTAGCAAACATTCATTCATGAAGTTCTGAAGCAAAATTTTGTGTTTCTTTTTTAATATAACAATAAAGAGAAGAGATGCTCTCTGCATGTTCTTTATTTTTATTATCCTACCCTATCTTTGGAAATATTAATAAATGCCCATGAACTAGGATGGGACAGAGAATATAATCTATTCTAAATTAAATTCTGTGTTTATATAAAAAGTTAAATGGAAGTATAAAATAATATATTTTATAAAAAATCATTTAGGATTTATAATGCAGATTTAAACATAATCAAACTTCACGGGCTAAAATTATTCCTACCATTTACAACTTTCACCATTCCCTGTGACTAATGAGGCAAATTTGTTGCTGTTTATCCAGATTAGGGCTGAAGTATTAGAGTACCAAGATCTGACTCAACATTATAACTTCAAATTACATGATCCACACACCAAAAACTCCCACAGACAACCTTCAAAACCATATCATCTCATAAATTTTTGAAACTTATTATTTAATATTTAATTTATTAATCTCCAATTATTTAATTGGAGGTAGGTAGAAGAAAGGTAGAGAAAAGCTCCACTATGAAAATCTTCAGATACTTTATAAGAATAAAAAAATGCTAATAAAAATAACAATGCTCTAAAATTAATAGTCATTACAAAGTTATGTATATATACTATATACAATCTATTTGTATATATTATTTATATTTATTTACATTTTTATATATCATACAGTTATTTCTAAAAGTTGCAATACTGTAGGACTTCCCTGGTGGTACAGTGGATAAGAATCTGCCTGCCAATGCAAGGTAGATGGGTTTTATCCTTGGCCCAGGAAGATACCACATACCACAGAGCAGCAAAAACCTGTATGCTACAGCTGCTGAGCCCACATGCTGCATCTACTTAAGTCTGTGTGCCTAGAGCCTGTGCTCTGCAGCAAGAGAAGTCACTGCAATGAGAAGCTTGTGCACTACAATGAAGAGTAACCCTTGCTGGCCACAATTAGAGAAAACCCACAGGTAGCAATGGAGACCAAGAAAACAAAAAATATAGTTAATTATATAAATATATTTACTAAATAAAATTAAGAATTATTATTTAAGTTTACCAAGAAAATGTTTCATGCAAAGATGGGCTCGATAAAGGACAGAAATGGTATGGACCTAAGAGAAGCAGAAGATATTAAGAAGTGGCAAGAATACATGGAAGAACTGTACAAATAAGATCTTCACAACCAAGATAATTATGATGGTATGATCACTCATCTAGAACCAGACATCCTGGAATCTGAAGTCAAGTGGGCCTTAGAAAGCATCACTATGAACAAAGCTAGTGGAGGTGATGGAATTCCAGTTGAGCTTTTTCAAATCCTGAAAGATGATGCTGTGAAAGTGCTGCACTCAATGTGCCAGCAAATTTGGAAAACTCAGCACTGGCCACAGGACTGGAAAAGGTCAGTTTTCATTCCAATCCCAAAGAAAGGCAATGCAAAAATGCTCAAACTACCGCACAATTGCACTCATCTCATAAGCTAGTAAAGTAATGCTCAAAATTCTCTGAGCCAGGCTTCAGCAATACATGAACCATGAAATTCTAGATATTCAAGCTAGATTTAGAATAGGCAGAGGAGCCAGAGATCAAATTGCCAACATCCCTGGATCATGGAAAAAGCAAGAGAGTTCCAGAAAAACATCTATTTCTGCTTTAGTGACTATGCCAAAGCCTTTGTTTGACTGTGTGGATCACAATAAACTGTGGAAAATTCTGAGAGAGATGAGAATACCAGACCACTTGACCTGCCTCTTGAGAAACCTGTATGCAGGTCAGGAAGCAACAGTTAGAACTGGACATGGAACAACAGACTGGTTCCTAATTGGGAAAGGAATATGTCAAGGCTGTATATTGTCACCTTGCTAATTTAAGTTATATGCAGAGTACACCATGAGAAACGCTGGACTGGAAGAAGCATAAGCTGGAATCAAGATTGCCGGGAGAAATATCAATAACCTCAGATGTGCAGATAACACCATCCTTATGGCAGAAAGTGAAGAAGGACTAAAAAGTCTCCTGATGAAAGTGAAAGGAGAGTGCAAAAGTTGACTTAAAGCTCAACATTCAGAAAACAAAGACCATGGCATCTGGTCCCATCACTTCATGGCAAATAGATAGGAAAACAGTGTCAGACTTTATTTTTTTGGGCTCCAAAATCACTGCAGATGGTGACTGAAGCCATGAAATTAAAAGACACTTACTCCTTGGAAGGAAAGTTATTACCAAACTAGATAGCATATTAAAAAGCAGAGATACTACTTTGCCAACAAAGGTCCTTCTAGTCAAGCTATGGTTTTTCCAATGTTCACATATGGATGTGAGAGTTGGACTGTGAAGAAAGCTGAGGGCCGAAGAACTGATGCTTTGGAATTGTGGTGTTGGAGAAGACTCTTAAGAGTCTTTTGGACTGCAAGGAGATCCAACCAGTCCATCCTAAAGGAGATCAGTCCTGGGTGTTCATTAGAACGACTGATGCTAAAGCTGAAAATCCAATACTTTGGCCTCCTCATGAGAAGAGTTGACTCATTGGAAAAGACTCTGATTCTGGGAAGGACTGGGGGGCAGGAGAAAGGGACAAGAGAGGATGAGATGGCTGGGTGGCATCACTGACTCAAAGGACATGAGTTTGGGCAAACTCCGGGAGTTGGTGATGGACAAGGAGGCCTGGTGTGCTGTGATTCATGGGGTCACAAGGAGTCAGATTTGACTGAGTGACTGAACTGAACTGAATTAAGCTTAAATGTTGCAATACTGCAAATATGAAGTCTTATTTTAAAGTTTTGCTATCTCAAACAGGATAAACCCAAGACAAAACACCCCCAAGACACATATTAATCAAGTTAACAAAGATCAAACACAAAGAACAAATATTAAAAGCAGCAATGGAAAAACAGCAAATAACACACATGGGTATTCCCATTAGGATAACAGCAGATCTTTCAATAGAAACTCTTCAGGCTAGGAGGGAATGAAAAGACATACTTAAAGTGATGACAGAAAATAACCTACAGCCCAGACTACTGTACCCAGCAAGGATCTCTTTCAAATATGAAGGATAAATCAAAAGCTTTACAGACAAACAAAAGCTGAGAGAATTCAGCACCACCAAACCAGCTCTCCAACAAATGCTAAGGATATTCTTTAGACAGGAAACATAAAAAAGATGTATAAACCTGAACCCAAAACAGTAAAGTAAATGGCAATGAGATCATAGTCATCAATAATTACCTTAAACATAAATGGGTTGAATGCCCCAACCAAAAGACAAAGCCTGGCTGAATGGATACAAAAACAAGACCCCTATATATGTTGTTTACAAGAGATCCACCTCAAAACAAGGGACACATACAGACTGAACGTAAAGGGCTGGAAAAAGATATTCCATGCAAACAGAGACCAAAAGAAAGCAGGAGTAGCAATACTCATCAGATAAAATAGACTTTAAAACAAAGGCTGTGAAAAGACAAAAGAAGGCCACTACATAATGATCAAAGGATCAATCCAAGAAGATATAACAATTATAAATATATATGCATCCAACATAGGAGCACCACAATATATAAGACAAATGCTAACAAGTATGAAAGGGGAAATTAACAATAACACAATAATAGTGAGAGACTTTAATACCCCATTCACACCTATAGACAGATCAACTAAACAGAAAATTAACAAAGAAACACAAACTTTAAATGATACAAAAGACCAGTTAGACTTAACTGATATCTATAGGACATTTCACCCCAAAACAATGAATTTACCTTTTTCTCAAGTGGTCACGGAACCTTCTCCAGGATAAATCACATCCTGGGCCATAAATCTATCCTTGATAAACTGAAACAAATTGAAATCATTCTAAACATATTTTCTGACCATAATGCATTATTAGATCTCAATTACAGGAGAAAATCTATTAAAAATTCCAACATATGGAGGTTGAACAACACGCTTCTGAATAACCAACAAAACACAGAAGAAATAAAAAAGAAATCAAAATATGCATAGAAATAAATTAAAATGAAAACACAACAACCCCAAACATGTGGGACGCTATAAAATCAGTGCTAAGGGGAAAGTTCATAGCAATACAGGCATACCTCAAGAAACAAGAAAAAAGTCAAATCAATAACCTAACTCTACACCTAAAGCAACTAGAAAAGGAAGAAATGGAGAACCCCAGGGCTAGTAGAAGAAAAAAAAAACTTAAAAACTGGGTCAAAAATAAATGCAAAAGAAATAAAAGAGACCATAGCAAAAATCAACAAAGCCAAAAGCTGGTTCTTTGAAAGGATAAATAAAATTGACAAACTAGTAGCCAGACTCATCAAGAAACAAAGGGAGAAAAATCAAATCAACAAAATTAGAAATGAAAATGGAGAGATCATGACAGACAACAGAAATACAAAGGATTATAAGAGACTACTATCAGCAATTATATGCCAATAAAGTGGACAACGTGGAAGAAATGGACAAATTCTTAGAAAAGTACAACTTTCCAAAACTGAACCAGGAAGAAATAGAAAATCTTAACAGACCCATCACAAGGACGGAAATTGAAACTGTAATCAGAAATCTTCCAGCAAACAAAAGCCCAGGTCCAGACAGCTTCACAGCTGAACTCTACCAAAAATTTAGAGAAGAGCTAACATCTATCCTACTCAAACTCTTCCAGAAAATTGCAGATGAAGGTAAACTTCCAAACTCATTCTATGAGACCATCATCACCCTAATACCAAAACCTGACAAAGATGTCACAAAAAGAAAGAAAGAAAGAAAGAAAAGAAAACTACAGGCCAAAATCACTGATGAACATAGATGCAGAATCCTTAACAAAATTCTAGCAATCAGAATTCAACAACACATTAGAAAGATCATATACCATGACCAAGTGGGCTTTATCCCAGGGATGCAAGGATTCTTCAGTATCTGCACATCAATTAATGTAATTCACATTAACAAATTGAAAAGTAAAAGCCATATGATTATCTCAATAGATGCAGAGAAAGCCTTTGACAAAATTCAACATCCATTTATGATTAAAAACTCTCCAGAAAGCAGGAATAGAAGAAACATACCTCACATAATAAAAGCTATATATGACACACCCACAACAAATATTATCCTCAGTGGTGAAATATTGAAAGCATTTCCCCTAAATTCAGGAACAAGACAAGGGTGCCCACTTTCACTGCTACTATTCAACATAGTTCTAGAAGTTTTGGCCACAGCAATCAGAGCAGAAAAAGAAATTAAAGGAATCCAAATTGGAAAAGAAGTGAAACTCTCACTGTTTGCAGATGGCATGATCATGATGCTCTACACAGAAAACCCTAAAGACTCTACCAGAAAATTACTAGAGCTAATCAATGAATATAGAAAAGTTGCAGGATATAAAATCAACACACAGAAATCCCTTGCATTCCTATACACTAATAATGAGAAAGTAGAAAAATAAATTAAGGGAAAAATTCCATTCACCATTGCAACAAAAAGAATAAATTATTTAGGAATATATCTACCTAAAGAAACTAAAGACTTATATATAGAAAACTATAAACACTGATGAAAGAAATCAAAGAGGACACTAATAGATGGAGAAATATACCATGTTCATGGATTGGAAGAATCAATATAGTGAAAATGAGTAAACTACCCAAAGCAATCTACAGATTCAATGAAATTCCTATCAAGCTACCAGCGGTATTCCACAGAGCTAGAACAAATAATTTCACAATTTATATGGAAATATGAAAAACCTCAAATAGCCAAAGCAATCTTGAGAAAGAAGAATGGAACTGGAGGAATCAACCTGCCTGACTTCAGGCTCTCCTACAAAGCCACAGTCATTAAGACAGTATGGTACTGGCAAAAAGACAGAAATGTAGGTCAGTGGAACAAAATAGAAAGCCCAGAGATAAATCCACACACCTATGGACACCTTATCTTCGACAAAGGAGGCAAGAATATAAAATGGAGTAAAGACAATCTCTTTAACAAGTGGTGCTGGGAAAACTGGTCAACCACTTGTAGAAGCATGAAACTAGATCACTTTCTAACACCACACACAGAAATACACTCAAAATGGATTAAAGATCTAAACGTAAGACCAGAAACTATAAAACTCCTAGAGGAGAACATAGACAAAACACTATCCAACATAAATCACAGCAGGATCCTCTATGATCCACCTCCCAGAATACTGGAAATAAAAGCAAAAATAAACAAATGGGATCTAATTAAAATTAAAAGCTTCTGCACAACAAGGGAAACTATAAGCAAGGTGAAAAGACAGCCTTCAGAATGGGAGAAAACAGTAGCAAATGAAGCAACTGACAAACAACTAATCTCAAAAATATACAAGCAACTCCTGCAGCTCAATTCCAGAAAAATAAATGACCCAATCACAAAATGGTCCAAATAACTAAATAGACATTTCTCCAAAGAAGACATACGGATGGCTAAAAACCATATGAAAAGATGCTCAACATCACTCATTATCAGAGAAGTGCAAATCAAGACCACAATGAGGTACCATTTCACACCAGTCAGAATGGCTGTGATCCAAAAGTCCACAAGGAATAAATGCTGGAGAGGGTGTGAAGAAAAGGGAACCCTCTTACACTGTTGGTGGGAATGCAAACTAGCACAGCCACTATGGAGAACACTGTGGAGATTCCTTAAAAAACTCAAAATAGAACTGCCTTATGACCCAGTAATTCCACTGCTGGGCATACACACTGAGGAAACCAGAACTGAAAGAGACATGTGTACCCCAATGTTCATCGGAGCACTGTTTATAACAGCCAGGACACGGAAGCAACTTATATGTCCATTAGCAGATGAATGGATAAGAAAGCTTTAGTACATATACACAATGGAGTATTACTCAGCCATTAAAAAGAATACATTTGAATCCATTCTAATGAGCTGGATGAAACTGGAGCTGATTAAACAGAGTGAAGTAAGCCAGAAAGAAAAACACCAATATAGTATACTAACACGTATGTATGGAATTTAGAAAGATGGTAGTGATAACCCTGTATGCAAGACAGCAAAAGAGACACAGATGTATAGAACAGACAGATAGAACAGATTCTGTTGTAGAGGGAGAGGGTGGGATGATTTGAGAGAATGGCATTGAAACATGTATACTATCATGTAAGAAACGAATCACCAGTCTAGGTTCAATACAGGATACAGGATGTTTGGGGCTGGTGCACTGGGGTGACCCAGAGAGATAATATGGGGAGGGTGGTGGGAGGAGTTCAGGATTAGGAACTCATGTACACCCATGGCAGACTCATGTCAATATATGGCAAAACCAAACAGTATTGTAAAGTAAATAATAATAATAATAAATAATATAAAATAAAATAAATAAAGTTTTGCTTTTTTTTGAAGTCACAGTACATAGCCTGTCAGACCTTAGTTCCCTGACCAGGCCCTCAGGACTGAAAATGTGGAATCCTAACCACTAGACTACCAGAGAATTCCCCTTAAGTTTATTTCAAAATAAGAAAAACAAGGCTTAAAGTTTATGTAACTAACAAGATGTAGAGATAAGATTCAAATGAAGATCAGTTTCCAAAGCTCTTTCCATTATGACATAACTATTTAAATGCAAATTCAAGAGATAGCAAGAACTCATCCCTTGTATTTTAAAGGAATACTGAGGATAAATAGAAATATTAAATAAAGAAAAATATAGACTAATAACTTGTTATGTCATAGGCCTTAAACCTTCTGAATTCCAGAACCACTTCCCCTCTTCTTCTATTCCTATATACTTAAGAATGACATGATGAGGGGACACGTGATTTTTAACTTGAGAAATGATAAATCAGAGAAAATAAGGAAAAGTAAAGAGATGATTAATCACACATATGTGATTCATCAATATCACAATTTCTTCAGGCAAGTACAATAAAAGGTAGCCAGATTTTAATTACATCCTTTTTAAACATTTGTTAATTCAACAAATATTTAGTAAGAACCACTTAGTAAACATAAAGAATACAATACTGACTAAATCAGATTAGGGACCTACCCTCATGAAGCTCAGGACTTCCCTGGTGGCTCAGATGGTAAAGCATCTTGCTTACAATGCGGGAGACCTGGGTTCGATCCCTGGGTAGGAAAGATCCTCTGGAGAAGGAAATGGCACCCCCACTCCAGTACTCTTGCCTGGAAAATCCCATGGACAGAGGAGCATGGTAGGCTACAGTCCACGGGGTCACAAAGAGTCGGACATGACTGAGAAACTTCACTTTCACTCATGAAGCTCACAATCTACTTATATTCCTCAGATATTAACTCCTTAAAAGTTCATTCTCTCATACCACCTGCTTTAGCCCAAAACAGGAATGATGCATCTGCTCCCTTGCATCATAATATTCTATATAAAGTTCTTTCATCATTTTCATGTTGCAATATTGTGTTCATGTGAATTTCCTTCCCCACACACGCCCCCTCCCCCCACCTGCTGACTGCAATTACTTCAAGTTAATTCCTACAACTTCCTGAACTCTCTATCTCAAGCTCTTTCCACAGTGACCAGCACATAAGAGGTATTCAACAAATGTTTATAAAGTGACTAAAAAGAAATGGCATTGGATTTCCATTTTGGGAATATGGTATACTAGAGGCCAGGACAGATCATCTTGTTTAAATCAACTTATAGTGATAGATGAGAAGTTTTTCTAACTCAAATTTATCTATAAGCTAACAAAACATATGGCTATTTGGGTGAAAAACAAGGTGAAGGCAGGAATCTAGAAAGGTAAGAATTATTTAAAATAGCTTTTGCTTGAGAGTATTTATAAAACCAGGGAGAGTAAGTCTTTGTTGTTAAACCTTGTGAAGTTTAAAGCATAGGAATAAAAATTCCAGGTCTCATTCAAGGTGGAGATTCTAATAGATCACTCCCAGTTTAAAAGTAAGCACCAGAAGGCACTATATTACCCTGCTCTAATGGACTACATGTACATAGAAACTGATAATTTCAAAACTTTGTTGGTGAATAAAACTGTATTATCTGACAAAGTACAGCCAAAAGCCAGATCCGTCTGTAAATTGAGTTCATACTACATTGGTGATCAGAAAATTCTCAAGCTGAGACACTGGCTTCCAGACACCTGACAGAAGCAAACACCAATTCTATCTAGACCAACTTTCTTTAATCTAGGACCTTAGAGAGTGTCCACAGACAAAGTATGGACTCCCCTGGTGGCTCAGATGTAAAGAATCCACCTGCAATGCAGGAGCCAAAGGAGACAAGGGCTTGACTCTTGGGTCAGGAAGATACCCTCGAGGAGGACATGGCAACCCACTACAGTATTCTTGCCTAGAGAATCCCATGGACAGAGGAGCCTGGCAGACAAAAGTCCATAGGGTTGCAAAGAGTTGGACATGACTGAGTGATTGCACTGAACTGATGGAACACAAAAGATCTCAAATAATCAAAGCAATCTTGAGAAAAAAAAAAAAGAGCTGAGGGAATCAACCTTTTAACTTTATACTATGGAGCTCCAGTCATCAAGATAGTATGGTTCTGGTAGAAAAAAAAAAAAGAATTACAGACCAATGAAATGAGATAGAAAACCCAGAGATAAACCCACATACTTATGGGCACCTAATCTTTGACAAAAGAGGCAGGAATATAAAATGGAGAAAAGACAGCCTCTTCAATAAGTGGTGCTGGGAAAACTCGGCAGCTACAAGTAAAAGAAAGAAACTAGAACACTTCTTAACACCATATACAAAAATACATTCAACATAGATTAAAGACCTAAATGTAAGGCTAGAAACTACAAAGCTCTTAGAAGAAAACATAGACAGCACACTATTTTACATAAATCACAGCAAGATCCTATTTGGCCCTACTCCTAGAGTAATGCAAATTTAAAAAAATAATAAACAAATGGGACCTATTTAAACTAAGAAGGTTTTTCACAGAAAAGGAAACAATAAACAAGATCAAAAGACAACCCCAAGGATGGGAGAAAATGATTTCAAATGAAAGAGCCAGCAAAGGTAATCTCCAAAATATGTAAGCAGCTCATGTAGCTCAGTATCAGAAAAAAAACAGCCCAATCAAGAAATGGGCAGAAGACCTAAACAGACATTTCTCCAAAGACACATCAATTGTCAATAAACACATAAAAGATGTTCAACATTACTAATTATTAGAGAAATGCAGATCAAAACTACAATGAGTTATCACCGCATACTAGTCAAAACGACCATCATCAAAAAATCTACAAACAATGATGGAGAGGATGTGGAGAAAAGGGAACCCTCTTACACCATTGGTCGGAATGTAAACTAATACAGCCAGTATAGAAAAAAGTATGGGCATTCCTTAAAAAACTAGGAATAAATCTACATATGACCCAGAAATCTCACTACTGGGCATATTCCCTGAAAGAAAGAAAGGGAAGTCGCTCAGTTGTGTCTGACTCTTTGCAATCCCATGGACTGTAGTCTAAGAGGCGTCTCCATCCATGGGATTTTCTAGGCAAGAGTACTGGAGTGGGTTGCAATTTCCTTCCCTGAGAAAGCTACAATTCTAAAAGACACATGTACCTCAATGTTCATTGCAACATTATTTATAATAGCCAGAACATGGAAGAAACCATAGATGTCCACCTACAGATGAATGGATAAAGAATATGTGGTACATTTATACAATAGATTATTACTCAGCCATTAAAAAATAATAAATTTGAGTCAGTGCTAATGAGGTGGATGAACCTAGAGCCTGTTAGAGAGTGAAGAGAGTCAGAAAAACAAAGTGTATATTAATACTTATATATGGAATCTATAAAAATCATACTGATGAATCTATTTGCAAAGAAGGAATGGAAACGCAGATATAGAGAACAGACTTGTGGACACAGTGTGTGAAAGAGAGACTGGGATGAATGGAGAAAGCAGCATGAAATATATATGCTACCATGTATAAAATAGAGAACTGGTGAGAAGTTGCTATACAACACAGGGAGCTCTGCCTGGTGCTCTGTGATGAACTAGAAGGGTGAGATGGGGGAGAGTAGGTAGGCTCAAGAGGGAGTGTCAGTTCAGTTCAGTCGCTCAGTCGTGTCCGACTCTTTGCGACCCCTTGAATTGCAGCACACCAGGCCTCTCTATCCATCACCAACTCCTGGAGTTCACTCAGACTCACATCCATCACGTCAGTGATGCCATCCAGCCATCTCATCCTCGGTCGTCCCCTTCTCCTCCTGCCCCCAATCCCTCCCAGCATCAGAGTCTTTTCCAATGAGTCTACTCTTTGCATGAGGTGGACAAAGTACTGGAGTTTCAGCTTTACCATCATTCCTTCCAAACTATATATGTATAATTAAGGCTGACTAGTGTTGTTGTACAGAAGAAACTAACACAACATTGTAAAGCAACTCCCTCCATTTAACAATATATACATATGTTGGATTTTTTGTGTGCTCTGCTTCGGTTGCTCGGTCATCAGTTGTGTCCCACTGTCTGCAATCCCATGGACACCCCCTGCCAGACTACTCTGTCCATGGGGATTCTCCAGGCAAGAACACTAGAGTGGATTGCCATTCTCTCCCTCCAGGAGATCTTTCCAACCCAGGGACTGAACTCATGTCTCCAGCATTGCACATGGGTTCCTTACCATCTGAGCCACAAGGGAAGCCCAGGAATACTGGAGTGGGTAGCTTATCCCTTCTCCAGGGGACTTGCTTACCCAGGAATCAAACTGGGGTCTCTTGTACGGCAGGTGGATTCTTTACCAGCTGAGCTACCAGGGAAGCCCATGTTGTATCTTTAAAAATTGTCAAAATTGACAGCTCTCTGCTATAATTGATTAAGTGAACAAAAATGAGCACTACTGTAAATGTAAAGGGGGCTTCCCAGGTGTTGCTAATGGTAAAGACCTGTCTCCCAATGCAGGAGATATAAGAGACCTGGATTCAATCCCTAGTTTGTGAGATTCCCTGGAAGAGGGTACAAAAACCCCTCCAAATTCTTGCCTGGAGAATCCCATGGACAAAGGAACCTGGAGGTCTATGGTACATGGGATCACAAAGAATCAGACATGACTGAAGGGACTCAGCATGCATGCAGGTAAACGAAAAAGAGATAAGTACACATTCAGCAGATATTTTAAAGATGAGTAAATCCTCTGAACAACTTTACAAAAACAATTTGATAACTTAGATGAAATATATACCTTTAAAAATGCAACAAAACTCATTCCAAAAGAAAAAGAAAGCCCAACTAGGATTACTGACAACCATTAGGTAGTTGAGCCAGTATTTCAAAGCTTTTAACAAAATTACAGACCCAAATGACCTCACTTGCAAATTTGAATATATTTTTTAAAATATTCAACAAACAAATCTATTATCACACAAAATATTCCAGATTGTAGAGTAAAAGAGGAAAGAATTGCATTTCATGTTATGAGCCTAGGTTAATTTGATCCCAAAATCTTCAAAGGACAGAACAAGAGGAAAATTAAGATCAATCTTGCTCATGAACATAGACACAAGTTCAGTTCAGTTTAGACGCTCAGTTGTGTCTGACTCTTTGTGACCCCATGAATTGTAGCATGCCAGGCCTCCCTGTCCATCACTAACTCCCTCAGTTCATTCAGACTCACATCCATTGAGTCAGTGATGCCATCCAGCCATCTCATCCTCGGTCGTCCCCTTCTCCTCCTGCCCCCAATCCCTCCCAGCATCAGAGTCTTTTCCAGTGACTCAACTCTTCACATGAGGTGGCCAAATTACTGGAGTTTCAGCTTCAGCATCATTTCCTCCAAAGAAATCCCAGGGCTGATCTCCTTCAGAATGGACTGGTTGGATCTCCTTGCAGTCCAAGGGACTCTCAAGAGTCTTCTCCAACACGACAATTCAAAAGCATCAATTCTTCAGCGCTCAGCTTTCTTCACAGTCCAACTCTCACATCCATACATGACCACTGGAAAAACCATAGCCTTGACTAGACAGACAGTACAAGGAAGGAATAGTAAAGAACAATCTCACTAATATATATATATATATATATATATATATATATATATATACACACACACACACACATACAAACACACACACACATATATATATATACACACATACAGACACGAATATCCTAAACTGGCTATTAGCCAACTGAATCTAGCAATGCATAAGAAATGTATCTAAGAATTAGGTTGGGCTTATATTAGGAATGTGAGGCTAGTTGATTATTTTTAGAAGTAAATTAACATAATCCACCACATAAGGAGAAAAAGCAAATGACCATCTCAGATGAAACATTAAATACTGAATAAAATTCAGTAACAGATTTGTACTTACAAGACCTGAGAAAAACGTGAAGCTGAAAGCAAAACAAGGATGTCTCTTTTCACCACTTCTATTCAATATTATAATGGAAATAAAAATCAATCCCTTAAAGATAAGGGAAAAATATGTATTTTTATTAATATGGCACTTTGACATTTTTTCATAAATATAAAATATATTTTTGTGCATTTTATAATCAATGACATTTCAGAATCAGTAAAGGATGCTAAAATACGTGTCTTAGATAAGAAAAATAATATTCAGAAAAGCTGTCTATGTAGAAAACTCAAAATATTAATAGTATATCTTTAGAATAGGAATTTAACAAGGAGCTAGATGCAATATCAATATTAAAATTATCTACATGAGTAATTAATCAAAATAAAGGTTTGATACAATATAGCATAAAAATATAGGATGTTTAGGAAAAACTTAACTAAATTTATGAGACCTCTGTAGGAAAAATTATGAAACTATATGGAAAGACTAGACTTCTAAGAGTCTCAAAAAAAAAAAATGTGCACACTATGTTCATGGGTTGAAAGTTCCTCTCAGTAATAGTTAGATACTCAGTTCAGTTCAGTCGCTCAGTCATGTCCGACTCTTTGCAACCCCATGAATTTCAGTACACCATGGTTTCTCCAACTTAAACTGTAGATTCAATACAATTATTATTAAAGTTAGAACGTCAAGGGCAGCTCTGTGTTTGTGTGTGTGTGATGTTGACTGTTGAAATGTTCTATTATTCTGACTACATGCCAAACCAATTGAAAACTCAGTAGCTAAATGACAGCAATATTTATATAACTCATGAATCTGCAATATGGGCTGAACTCAGTAGAAAAGGCTAGTTGCTGCTATACTAAATTTTAGGGTAGTTAGGACCATTTGAAATAGGAAGTTAGAATTAGCTGAAGATTTGCTTTCTTGTATGTTTGGCACTTAAGCTGGGGGCTAGAATAGTTGGGCCCCTTTAGTATCTCTATATATATTTGCTCCATGTGATCTCTTCAGCACAGTTGCTATAGGGAAGCCAGACATTATATGCACATGTCTGCTCAGGGCCTCCACGAAACATGTCATGGAATGCAGAGCCAGGTGGAAGCTCAGACAGCTTTTATGCCTCAGCCTTAGAAGATCTATACCATGTCTACCATAATCACAAAGCCACCCAGATTCAAAGGGAGAGAACACAGACCATGCTCTTGATAGAGGAGTATCAGTGTCAGAATGCAAAAGAAGCCTGTGGGATGAGATAAACTGGTGGAACCATCTCTGAAAAATACAGTCTTCAAGTAGAAAATAACATAACGATCATATAATTTCTATAGAAGACTAACAGTTCAGTTCAGTTCAGTCGCTCAATCGTGTCCAACTCTTTGCGACCCCATGAATCGCAGCACACCAGGCCTCCCTCCTCCGTATCTCGGAGTTCACTCAGACTTATGTCCATCGAGTCAGTGATGCCATCCAGCCATACCATCCTCGGTCATCCCTTTCTTCTCCTGCCCCCAGTCCCTCCCAGCATCAGAGTCTTTTCCAATGAGTCAACTCTTCGCATGAAGTGGCCAAAGTACTGGAGTTTCAGCTTTAGCATCATTCCTTCCAAAGAAATCCTAGGGTTGATCTCCTTCAGAATGGACTAGTTGGATCTCCTTGCAGTCCAAGGGACTCTGAAGAGTCTTCTCCAACATCACACTTCAAACCCATCAATTCTTTGGCACTCAGCCTTCTTCACAGTCCAATTTTCACATCCATACATGACCACAGGAAAAACCATAGCCTTGACAAGACAGACCTTAGTCGACAAAGTAATGTCTCTGCTTTTGAATATGCTATCTAGGTTGTTCATAACTTTTCTTCTACGGAGTAATTGTCTTCTAATTTGATGGCTGCACTCACCATCTGCAGTGATTTTGGAGCCCAAACAAATCAAGTCTGACAGTTTCTACTGTTTCCCCATTTATTTCCCATCAAGTGATGGGACTGGATGCCATGATCTTCGTTTTCTGAATGTTGAGCTTTAAGCCAACTTTTTTCACTGTCCTCTTTCACTTTCATTAAGAGGTTTTTAGCTCCTCTTCACTTTCTGCCATAAGGGTGGTGTCATCTGCATATCTGAGGTTATTGATATTTCTCCTGACAATCTTGATTCCAGCTTTTGTTTCTTCCACTCCAGCGTTTCTCATGATGTACTCTGCATAAAAGTTAAATAAGCAGGGTGACAATATACAGCCTCAACCAGTCTGTTGTTCCATGTCCAGTTCTAACTGTTGCTTCCTGACCTGCATACAGATTTCTCAAGAGGCAGGTTAGATGGTCTGGTATTCCAATCTCTTTCAGAATTTTCCAGTTTATTGTGATCCACACAGCCAAAGGCTTTGGCATAGTCAATAAAGCAGAAATAGATGTTTTTCTGGAACTCTCTTGCCTTTTTCAGAATCCAGCAGATGTTGGCAATTTGATCTCTGGTTCCTTTGCCTTTTCTAAAACCAGCTTGAACATCTGGAAGTTCATGGTTCACATATTGCTGAAGCCTGGCTTGGAGAATTTTGAGCATTACTTTACTAGCATGTGAGATGAGTGCAATTGTGCGGTAGTTTGAGCATTCTTTGGCATTGCCTTTCTTTGGAATTGGAATGAGCACTCAAGAATAGTCAAAATATTCTTAAAGAAGGAGAAAATCCTAGACTTACAATACAGTAATGTAGTGTGCTATAGGCACTGAGATAGACAAATTGACTATCCATAGGGATAGATAAATTGAACATATACAGATAAACTGACATTTGTATATGTTAAAAACATGGAAGGCAAGTATGTGTGTGCATATGTATATTAAATACATAGAAAATATATACATGTTAGTAAAACTGGGAAGAAATGAAATTGGATTCTAGCTCAGACCAAACACTAAAATCAATTCCAGATGGATTAAACTTCTAGAAAATATATTGTGATTTATTCCTATTCATAATTATTCTTTTTGTTTTTCCTAAATAAACACAAAATAAAAGTTTCCAATGAAAGTACAACCAATTTAGTCTTCTATTAGTATTACATTTTTCTCTTTCTCTGTCAATTATTCCTAGCCACTGAGTCCTCATCTGAGTCCTATTTAATTCTAACAACTCATTTCTAACAACTGTCCTAAATCATCTCATCAGAAAGAAACACTGAGCTGTGCTATTACCCTTTCTTCCTTATTTTCTTTTATTTCTTGGAAAGAAACTGAGAAAAGAATCAAGCCTACATATAAAAATATGGTCAATATCACAATCCAACACTATTTTGGGAGTTTTGTTTTGGCTTTTTCTTTTTCAACTGGTAGTTATGGATAAGAATGAAATAAAGGTTTTGCTTATATCTTGTTTGTTCACAAAGATTCTAATTTGTAATAACTTACATTTGGCAAGCATTATTGTCAAATAGCTCTGAATATTTCAGTTTCTCAAATGTTTCATTAACTGTTTTTCTAAGAAAAGCTGTAGATACATCCTATTAACTTTATTTTACTCTTGGCACTGTATGTCTTTTTATTCATTCATTTACTTATTCATTCTTAATTCACTTTATATATATATACACACACACTCTATGTCTCTCATTTATTTCTAAACCATCACCTAATATACATCCAAGACCTTCCTATAGATTCTGTTTTCACTAGTAAATAAGATAGTCACATTATTTCTCTTGAGGAACTTAAATTCAAGTGGATTCAAGTCAGAAAATAATAATAAAATCATAAATTGATTTCTTATTAAGTTAAAATAATAATAGCTTTGGAAAAAGATAGCATGGTGAAAATGTTGGGGAGCTGGGTAACAGTTAAGTTTATAAAAGGAATCTAACAAGGTTGCCTGAAAAGAAGATACCTGAGGAAAGATATGAAGCAAGTGAGGAAATGAATAATAATTTTTTCTTGGCATTTACCAATTATGTTGAAAATCAGCCCTATGATACAATTTTAGGCTCATTATACTATCCTTTGAAAATGCTTGACATTTTAGAAGATAAGCATGATGATGTATGCTTGTCCCTTTGATCGTGAAGAACAAATTGTGTTGTAGTGAAAAAGTAAATATTTCTGAGTTAGAAAAACTTAAGTTCTTGTCTTACTTCCAAAATTTACTAGTATCATAGCCCTAGGCAATGGTCTTAAACTTTCTTCACTTTAACTTACCCATCTGTAAAAAATGAGTGTAATAAATCCCTATCATACAATTGAGGTTGTAATTAGCTTTATACTATATTGAATAGATGAGTATAAGCATATAGTTTTATGTTGCCTTAATGTGTTGGAGGAGACTCTTGAGAGTCCCTTGGACTGCAAGGAGATCCAACCAGCCCACTCTAAAGGAGATCAACCTTGGGTGTTCTTTGGAAGGAATGATGCTAAAGCTGAAACTCCAGTACTTTGGCCACCTCATGCAAAGAGTTGACTCATTGGAAAAGACTCTGATGATGGGAGGGATTGGAGGCAGGAGGAGAAGGGGATGACAGAGGATGAGATGGTTGCATGGCATCTCCGACTCGATTGACTTGAGTTTGAGTGAACTCCTGGAGTTGGTGATGGATAGGGAGGCCTGGCGTGCTGTGATTCATGGGATCGCAAAGAGTATAAAGAGTAGTTCTATCTTGGATTCACCAAAGACTATTTAACTCCCCCATAGGTTAACAAGACAGAAGTCATTTATGCAGACCACTGAGGGGAATGTGGCTGGTTTTAAAATGGCTCACAGTTTTGATTGGATATATATTAATACTTCAGACTACAATGGCACCATGTTCAAATCCTCTACAAAGCAGAATATATACAATCCTTCTTAGAGAGGCAAATAGAGTGGCCTTAATTGACAAAGTGGCCTACAAGGTGCCATTCTAATTAAAGATTTCACATTTTCCTAGATAATGCTAAATGTTAATGACAATGAAAGTTCACTTGTATATGATGCTTTATGATTGGAAAATCAGTTTCACTTCGATTATTGCATTTTATTCTTTTTTTAATTTATTTATTTATTTATTTTAAATTACAATACTGTATTTGTTTTGCCATACATTGACACGAATCAGCCATAGGTGAACACAATCTCCCAATGCCGAAGCCCCCTCCCACCTCCCACCCCACATCCTCTACTTGAATCATCCTGTGCATCAGCCCCATGCATCCTGCATCCTACATTGAACATAGATTGGCGCTTCGTTTCTTACACGAAAATATACGTTTCATTGTCATTCTCCCAAACCATCCCACCCTTTCCCTCTCCCTCAGAGTCCAAAAGTCCACTCTATACCTCTGTGTCTCTTGGTTGTCTCACATACAGGGTCATCATTACTGTCTTCTAAATTCCATATATATGTGTCAGTATACTGTATTGGTGTTTTTCTTTCTGGCTTACTTCACTCTGTATAATTGGTTCCAATTTCATCCATCTCATTAGAACTGAGTCAAATTTATTCTTTTTAAGGGCTGAGTAGTATTCCATAGTGTATATGTACCACAGCTTTCTTATCCATTCATCTGCTGATGGACATCTAGGTTGTTTCCATGTCCTGGCTATTATAAACAGCGCTGCAATGAACATTGGGGTACACATGTCTCTTTCAATTCTGGTTTCCTCGGTGTGTATGCCCAGCAGTGGGATTGCTGGGTCATAAGGCAGTTCTATTTGCAATTTTTTAAGGAATCTCCACACTGTTTTCCATAATGGCTGTACTAGTTTGCATTCCCACCAGCAGTGTAAGAGGGTTCCCTTTTCTCCACATCCTCTCCAGCATTTATTGCTTGTAGACTTTTGGATCGCAGCCATTCTGACTGGTATGAAATGGTACCTCATTGTGGTCTTGATTTGCATTTCTCTGATAATGAGTGATGTTGAGCATCTTTTCATGTGTTTGTTAGCCATCCGTTTGTCTTCTTTGGAGAAATGCCTATTTAGTTCTTTGGCCCATTTTTTTATTGGATCATTTATTTTTCTGGAGTTGAGCTGTATAAGTTGCTTATATAACTTTGAGACTAGTTGTTTGTCAGTTGTTTCATTTGCTATCGTTTTCTCCCATTCAGAAGGCTGTCTTTTCACCTTGCTTGTAGTTTCCTTTGTCGTGCAGAAGCTTTTAATTTTAATTAGATCCCATTTGTTTATCTTTGCTTTTATTTCCAGTATACTGGGAGTTGGATCATAGAGGATCCTGCTGTGATTTATGTCGGAGAGTGTTTTGCCTATGTTCTCCTCTAGGAGTTTTATAGTTTCTGGTCTTACATTTAGATCTTTAATCCATTTTGAGTTTATTTTTGTGTATGGTGTTAGAAAGGGGTCTTTACTACGAGGTAGATTCCTTCTCTTTTACAAATGAGAACTGAGGATTGAAGAGGTGAAATTACTCTAGAAGAATATAAAGCCAGTGAGTGGCAGCAGTGAACTTGAAGCAAAGTTTCACTATCTGCAAATCTTTGGTTCTCATGAGACCATATGCTATTAACAATATATCTGGTACAAGAGAAGCAATGGAAATAAAATAATAAATTCAAAGAAATAAAATCAGCTCTAAATTCTCTTACCTACAATCCAATTATATTAAGAAAATAGCTTGGTTACAAATCTGAGAAATGGATAATGTGGGGATAGTAGTCAGAAGAACTGGAGAAGGAAATGGCAACCCACTTCAGTGTTCTTGCCTGGAGAATCCCAGGGACGGGGAGCCTGGTGGGCTGCTGTCTATGGGGTCACGCAGAGTCAGACACGACTCAAGCGACTTAGCAGCAGTAGTCAGAAGAACCCCAATGCAACTGCCAGTAATGGAGTATTTCTCTTTAGTTTTTTATTAATATGTAGCATACTCTTTTATAGACCTCAAACACATTTTACACAGCACAGAAATGACAGTGCCTGAACCAAGGATTACAGACTCTGCATGTAAAATGAAAGCAAACAGAATGGATATATACTCATAGAGATCTACAACACACACACACACACACACACACACACACACTGCCTACATTTGAATGAAACTCCTGTCACTCAAAGCAAAAATTTAATAGTCAGCAGATAAAAAGCCATTTTCCTATGAGGCATATTTTGAATTGAGTAATTTGGGTAAGATGGCTGCTTATCTAAGTTATGCAGAAGACCATTTTCTCAAGTTTAGGCTATTATTAATAGCTTTCATTTTTTTCTAAAGCTATTTTATGTATGGCACTGAACTAGGAGAAATTTACATATATTATGCCTACTCATTACAAAAATACTAAAGGGTAAGTATTTCTATCCACATTTAACAGAAGTATAGACTAAGGTTCAAATGTTAAAGCTGAATGCTTAAGATGTTACAGCTGATAACTAGGACTCCAGTATAAGTATGTTGAACTATAAAGCCTACTTTCTCTTTTCACCATCATACCCTAATTTGATTTTCTGAATGTGATCACTCATTTTTTACATTTCTAATCACAAATATTTGATAGGCATTAGAGTTAGAGAATTGGAGAAGGCCTTGGCACCCCACTCTAGTACTTTTGCCTGGAAAATCTCATGGATGGAGGAGCCTGGAAGGCTGAAGTCCATTGGGTCACTGAGGGTTGGACATGACTGAGCAATTTCACTTGGACTTTTCACTTTCATGTACTGGAGAAGGAAATGGCAACCCCCTCCAGTGTTCTTGCCTAGAGAATCCCAGGGACGGGGAGGCCTGGTGGGCTGCTGTCCATGGGGTCACACAGAGTTGGACACGACTGAAGTGACTTAGCAGCAGCACAGCAGAGTTAGAGAATATGAGGATACTCTGTCATGCCCCCATTCTGTCATTTGATAGTAGGAAGAAGGAAAGGCTCTCTTGCTCTAGTGAAGTATTCATGTACCAAAAGTAAACAAACCATCATCTGCACAGTGTAGTACTAACATAGGGATATATTTATACACCAATGGAATAGAACTGAGAGTCTAGAAATAAACCCATACACAAATAGACAATTAAATTTTGACAAGGGCACCAAGACCACTCAAAAGAGAAAGAACAGTTTCTCCAATAAATTATGCTGGTAAAAGCTGAAAACTTTAATGCAGAAAGAGTGACTCTGAACTCCCTTATACAAAAATTAACTCAAAGTGGATCAAAAACTTAAATATAATGCTGAAACTATAAAATTATTACAAGAAAACAGAGATGACTTTGCAATGGATTCTGAGATTTGACACCAAAAGCACAAGCAACAAACGATAAATACACTAAAAGACAGATAAATTAAACTTCTTAAAAATAAAAAATTGGTCCATCAAAGTGCATTCATATCATTCATACATATAAAAAAGTAAAAGATGACCTACAGAATGGGAAAAAAATTTATAAATCATATATTTATTTGATAAAGTTTTGGTATCCAGAATATATAAAGAATGCTTAAACTGAACAACAAAAAGGGAAGCCTTTTACTGCCATTTAAATAATTTATTTATTGAAAATTAAATAATATGCAAAATACTTGAATAGATATTTTTCTAAAGAAGATACAGAAATGGCTAACAAGCATATAAAAAGATGTTCAATATAATTGGCCATAAGGAAATTCAAACAAAAACCACTATATACTACCTCACACCCACTAGGAAGGTTATTAACTCCATATATACATACACATATACAGAAGCTAAGAGGTGCTAAGAATGTGAGGAAATAAGAACTTCACACATTCCTATTAAAAACAGTGCTGCAATGAACATTGGGGTACATGCGTCTCTTTCAATTCTGGTTTCCTCGGTGTGAATGCCCAGCAGTGGGATTGCTGGGTCATAAGGCAGTTCTGTTTGCAATTTTTTAAGGAATCTCCACATTGTTTTCCATAATGGCTGTACTAGTTTGCATTCCCACCAGCAGTGTAAGAGGGTTCCCTTTTCTCCACATCCTTTCCAGCATTTATTGCTTGTAGACTTTTGGATTGCAGCCATTCTGACTAGTGTGAAATGGTACCTCATTGTGGTCTTGATTTGCATTTCTCTGATAATGAGTGATGTTGAGCATCTTTTCATGTGTTTGTTAGCCATCCGTATGTCTTCTTTGGAGAAATGCCTATTTAGTTCTTTGGCCCATTTTTTGATTGGTTCGTTTATTTTTCTGGAGTTGAGCTGCGTAAGTTGCTTGTATATCTTTGAGATTAGTTGTTTGCCAGTTGTTTCATTTGCTATTGTTTTCTCCCATTCCAGAATTGAAAGAGACACATGTACCCCAATGTTCATTGCAGCACTGTTTATAATAGCCAGGACATGGAAACAACCTAGATTTCCATCAGCAGATGAATGGATAAGAAAGCTATGGTACATATACACAATGGAGTATTACTCAGCCCTTAAAAAGAATAAATTTGACTTAGTTCTAATGAGATGGATGAAACTGGAGCCAATTATACAGAGTGAAGTAAGCCAGAAAGAAAAACACAAATACAGTATACTGACACATATATATATATATGGACACACACACACACACATATATATATATATATATATATATATGGACACATATATATGGAATTTAGAAAGATAGCTATGATGACCCTGTATGTGAGACAACAAAAGAGACACAGAGGTATAGAATGGACTTTTGGACTCTGAGGGAGAGGGAGAGGGTGGGATGATTTGGGAGAATGGCATTGAAACATGTATACTATCATGTAAGAAACGAAGCACCAGTCTATGTTCAATATAGGATACAGGATGCTTGGGGCTGGTGCACGGATGATCCAGGGAGATGATATGGGGTGGGAGGTGGGAGGGGGCTTCGACATTGGGAGATCGTGTACACCTGTGGCTGATTCATGTCAATGTATGGCAAAAGCAATACAGTATTGTAATGTAGAATAAAGTATTTTAAAAAATTTAAAAAAAAAAGAACTTCACACATTCCTAATGAGAAGGTAAAATGTTGCAGCAACTTTGGAAAACAGTTCTGTGTTTCCTCAAAAGGTTAAACACAGAATTACAGTATGAGTCAGCAATTCCACTGCTAGGTATATACACACCCCCAAAGAACTGAAAATAGGTACTGAAGAAAACATGTGTTGCTGAATGTTCAGAAAAACACTATTTACAAAAGCAAAAGGTGTAAAAGCTCCAAATGTTTGTCAACAGATGAACGGATAGGCAAAGTTGGGTATGTTATACAGTATAATATTATTCAGTCATAAAAGGAATCAAATTCTGACACATGCTAAAACTTGAATGAACCTCAAAAATATGCCGAGAAGAGAAAGATGTAAAAGTTCACAGGTATCAGTAGTTTGACATGAACTACCAAGAATAGGCAAACCCATAGAGACACTGGACCTTAAGAAGTATCACTATGAATAAAGTTAGTGGAGGTGATGGAATTCCATCTGAGATATTTCAAGTCATAAAAGATGATGCTGTGAAAGTGCTACACTCACTATGTTAGCAAATTTGGAAACAGCAGTGGCCTCAGGCCTGGAAAAAGTCAGTTTAAATTCCAATCCCAAAGAAAGGCAATACCAAAATATGTTAAAACTATTGCATAATTGCACTCATCTCACATGTTAGCAAAGTAATGCTCAAAATTCTCCAAGCAAGGCTTCAAAAATACGAGAACTGAGAACTTGCAGATAATTCAAAATGGATTTAGAAAAGGCAGATGAACCAGAGATCAAATTGCAAACATCCATTGGATCATAGAAAAAGTGAGAGAGTTCCAGAAATACATCTACTTCTGCTTTATTGACAATGCCAAAGCCTTTGACTGTGTGGATCACAACAAACTGTGGGAAAGTCTTCAAGAGTTGGGAATACCAGACCACCTAACCTGCCTCCTGAGAAATCAGTATGCAGGTCAAGAAGCAACAGTTAGAACTGAACATGGAATGACAGACTGGTTTCAAACTGGGAATGGAGTAAGTCAAGGCTATATATTATCACCCTGCTTATTTAACTTATATGAAGAGTACATCATGCAAAAAGCTGGGTTGGGTGAAGCACAAGCTGGAATCAAGATTTCCAGGAGAAATATCAATAACCTCAGACATGCAGATGACACCACCCTATGGGAGAAAGTGAAGAGGAACTGAAGAGCCTCTTGATAAAAGTGAAAGAAGAGAGTGAAAAAGTTGGCTTAAAACTCAACATTCAAAATACAAAGATCATAGCATCCAGTCCTCATTACTTCATGGCAAATAGATGGGGAAACAATGAAAACAGTGGCTGAATTTATTTTCTTGGGCTCCAAAATCACTGCAGATGGTGACTGCAGCCATGAAATTAAAAAACACTTGCTCCCTGGAAGAAAAGCTATGACAACTTAGATAGCATATTAAGAAGCAGAGACACTAGTTTGCTGACAAAGGTCCATCTGGTCAAAGCTATGGTTTTTCCAGGAGTCATATATGAATGTGAGAGTTGGACCATAAAGTAAGCTGAGAGTCAAAGAATTGATGCTGTTGAACTGTGGTGTTGGAGAAGACTCTTGAGAGTCCCTTGGACTGCAAGGAGATCCAACTGGTCAATCCTAAAGGAAACCAGGCCTGAATATTCATTGGAAGGACTGATGCTGAAGCTGAAGTTCCAATACTTTGGCCACCTGAGGTTAAAAACTGTGTCAATGGAAAAGACCCTGATTCTGGGAAAGACTGAAGGCAAAAGGAGAAGGGGATGAGATGGTTGGATGACATCACCAGCTCAATGGACATGAGCTTGAGTAAGCCCCAGGAGTTGGAGAAAGATGGGGAAGCCTGGCGTGCTGTGGTCCATGGGATTGCAAAGAGCCAGACATGAGTGAGTGACTGAACTGACTAAGGAGGTATATACACTTGCATTTGGGGAGATGATTTCAGCTGGATTATGGAGTTTAGATTATGGAGTGGGAGTAACTTAGTGAAACTAGGTTCTAGGAGAAAATTCTTCCCCAAGAAGCCTTCCCTGGGACTTCCCTGGTGGCACAGTGGATAAGAATCTGCCTGCCAGTGCAGGGGACATGGGTTTAATCCTTGGCCAAACTCCAGTACTTTGGCTACCTCATGTGAAGAGTTGACTCATTGGAAAAAACTTAATGCTGGGAGGGATTGGGGGCAGGAGAAGGGGATGACAGAGGATGAGATGGCTAGATGGCATCACTGACTCGATGAACATGAACCTGAGTGAACTCCAGGAGTTGGTGATGGACAGGGAGGCCTGGCATGCTGCAATTCACGGGGTCACAAAGAGTCGGACACGACTGAGTGACTGAACTGAACCAGGAAGATTCCACATACCTTGGAGAAACTAAGCCCATGCATCACAATTACTGAGCCCACACTCTAGAGTCCAGAAGCTGCAACTACTGATGCCTGGATTCCTTGATTCTATGCTCCACAACAATGAGAAGCGTGCACACTGCAATGATGAGTAGCCCCCACTTACTGCAGCAAGAGGCAGGTCAGTCAAAGCAACGAAGATCCAGCATAAACAAAAACTTTTAAAAATGAATAAATTATATATATATATATATATATATATATAGAGAGAGAGAGAGAGAGAGAGAGAGAGAGAGAGAGAAGCCTTCCCTGTTTCCAGGCCATGCCAAATCTCCTCCAGCATGTGTCACATGACTCTCAGAGACTAACATCACAGTAACTGATGTATATTCCTCTGATCTTCTATGGGGCTTCAAGCACTGAAGGAGGATTAACTGGTACCCAGACACTTCTCCCTTCTTCACAATGCCCACCTCCCCTCTCCCCCAAAATGTTTGTTGAATGACTGAAAGAACATGCAATCATACAAACTTGTTCTACCTGTAGATAACCTTCTCAGCCAGAATTCCATTCCTGCCTATCTCAACCAATGTCTCTTGGAACTGTCCTATAGATCAAACCAGAACAGACTTGCCAAATCTGCCGGGGTCCAGCCCTGGTGGATACAGGGAATTTGAAGCAGGAACAGAGTCGGAGTCTGGAAAAGGACTATTTAATTAGAAATATAAAGAGATTAGGAAAGAATAGTGTAGTAGGAAAATTAGTGGAGAAAAGATTCTGAATAACTTGGTTTATGCAGAAAACTAATAAAACCTCGAGACAAGAGGTTTGCACCATCTACGTTAGGTCACCAGCACCCACTTGAATAGCAGAGTGTGCCCTGCCTTGGGCTCCCTCTCACGTGGATCTTAGAAGCCAGGGCAAGTAAGTAGACTTGGCGAGCCTCTGCACTCCAGATGGGAATTCAGCCAGAAAAGGGGAGAAAAGAACGACATGGAGGAGCCCAGCACTGGTGCAAGACTCAAAACTTTATTTTCAAAATCAGCTTATATACCCTAAGTTGTACATAAAGAAATAATGGAATATGCAGAGTTATGCAGGGGCAGAAGTCCTGACCCTCACTGAGACTAGGCTTTCTTTTTTGCATACCTTCGCATATACACAAGGTCTCAGGTGGTTTACATTATCTTCTGGCCAAGAGGCCTGTTAACATTTTTATGGCTCTCTTCCTAGATAAATATCTATCAACCAGAAAACTCTTTTTCCCTTGAAGTGTTTTTTTCTTTACTCTGAATCACCCTCAAAGTACTAAATAAAGTTACATTCCTGTAGAACAAAGGTGCAGTGGGTTATAACAAAGAAAGTACTTAACTGAAAGGCCTAATGTTGCTAATACCAGGTCTACTACCTATTTTTTCTATATACCAACTATATCTACAAATAAAAGATGAAAATTTGGCAGCAAGTATTGTCTCAACAAATGAAACCTTTAATCAGTCCTATTCTAATGATTTTGACTACTCAGAAGCCCCTACATTCCTAGATGTTTTAAGCTTCCTGTGCATCTCACGGTCGGGGAGGACGCAAACAATCACATATGCAGCTGTAAGAGTCCAGCAGGCAGGCTAGAAAGCCATAAGAGGGGTTTTGGATTGAAACACTCTTATTATGCCCAGGAGATTTATTATCTAAAAGCTCTAACTTAACCTTTTCCAGAAGAAGGTGGTGGGGGACAGCCCCCTGTCAATGTCAGAAGAGTAGGTGGAAAGCATAACACAGTAAAGCAGGCAGACTCTGGTTTTGGGGGTTGGATGCTCAGGAAATTCCAGGGGGGGAACCCCGGAAGCCTGATCATGCCCTTGCGCTTTGTCCGGCTTCCTTCCTCATGACCTTTGCCACAGGCGGGATTCCTCACGCTGGCTCCCGGCACAAATCCAACGTAGGACACAAAGTTTAATTTAAATTTCACAATTGGTGAGGGACAGGGAAGCCTGGCGTGCTGAGGTTCATGGGGTTGCAAAGAGTCAGACAGGACTGAGTGACTGAACTAAACTGATAAGAGACAGAAATCAATTGGTGGTGCCAAAAGATGAGAGTAAAGGAAAATAGAGAGTGATTGCTTATGGAGTAAAAGGTAGGGATGTTCTTCTTATATGATGAAAATGTTTAGAAAGTAGAGGTAGTGGTTTCATAACATTGTGAGTGTGCTAAATGACAGTGAATTTTACACTTTAAAAGGTTAATTGTATTACTTGAATTTCACTTCAATAAAAACAAGTGAACAGTTCTGAGCTCAGTTATGAGCTCAAGCATCTTTAGTATTTCATTTCTGAGATAAACTTGGGTAGTCTAGGATCTCTGTGTTTATTATATTCTCTAAGTTCCTTGCTTTCATATGTCTCAGTTTTCACCACTATAACTAGATAGCAAGATCAAAGCACCCCACTTCACTTAGTTACCATATCTTTAAGTAAGTTCAAATATATACATATTTTACCTAATAAAAAGACCTTATATCCTCAGCCTTTCAATCTTACATATTAGAAAAATGTTAACTTCTCTCCATAAACGTCATGAGAAAAGCTTTGATAATCAAATCTATTCTGATGTAGTCAAAGCACTGAGAAAATGAGTGTCATTCAGGAGAAAAATATCAATATCAATTTTGTTCACAAATTTATTTTGTGAGCATTCAAACTGCACTACAGGAAAACTAAGGAAACCTAATTTTCATTTGATAAAAATTTTTGCAACTGTAAAATAAGATAAAATGTACAATGAAGAGAATTGGAACAATTTAGAAATATTCATCAAGTCACCAACCAACAGAATGACATATTATTACCATCTTGACATCTTTAACAGTGACTTCAGATTTTATGGCAGGCAAGGCTAAACCTGGCTTCATAACTTTTAAAATACTCTCTTTGTACTCTAGACAATGTTACTTTTTAAAAAACTTTGGAGGAGTTACTTTCAGAGGATTTCTTCAAGCACAAAGTGCAATCATATGTGGAAAAATATTTTGTGAAAATACAAAAAGGAATAAAAAAAAGCACTCTAAAGAATAAAATAACATTCTTTACATCACTCTGTAAATATTAGTGGGAAAAAAATACAAAGCTGCCAGATCATACAATGAGATTTTTAACAAGTGTATTCATTCAGTAAACATTTACTAGACTTAACATGCAGAAGGTAACGTAAGAGGTATTAGGAATGTGAAAACAAAAAGAAAGCCTTTAACCTCAATTTGTTTTCAGTATGAAGACAGGATCCATTCAGAGGATGGACGTAATATGATAAATATGTAGGAAAGGAGTAACAGATCAAAGGATGTTTTCTATGAGACATTATATCAAGTGAAAGTGTGAAATGAAGTCATTCAGTCGTGTTCGACTCTGCAACCCCATGGAGTGTAGCTCAACAGGCTCCTACATCCATGGAATTTTCCAGGCAAGAGTACTGGAGTGGGTTGCCATTTTCTTCTCTAGGGGATCTTCCTGAGCCAAGGATTGAACCCAGGGCTCTCCTGCATTGCAGGCAGATGCTTTACCATCTGAGCCACTAGGGGAAGATATATCAAGACATTACTTCAAAGCTGAGAGATGAGTTCAGCAAATCTATCTGAGAGTCTAACAGACAGAAGGCACCTAGTCATGATAAATAATGTTGTGTGGGGGAGAAATATAAGTATTTTAACAGAAAAAAATTATAGGAGAGGTTGTATAAGTTCAAGTTAAAATACTAAGCAAGGATAAAATCATGAAGGAAGTCAAATCAGGTGCCTTGAAAAGGAGTGTGTCCTTGATCTTGAAGACATTCAGTGATAATCAAATGCTTTGAACATATGAGAGATCTGAAGATATTTACATTTCAGTATAAATCTGGGTTGCAGTATGATACACAGGTTGGAAATATTTAATTTCTAGCAATACTGGAGACTAGATGGTAGACAAGATATGTGTAAAACAAAAGAAAAAAGAACAAAACAAAAGAAAAAAACAACAAAACTGATTGTTTACATTTAAATAATCTTTCTAAACAACAAAACAGTGATTGTTTACATTTAAATAAACTTTCTAACAATTAACTCGGAGAAGGCAATGGCACCCCACTCCAGTACTCTTGCTTGGAAAATCCCATGGGTGGAGGAGCCTGGTGGGCTGCAGTCCATGTGGTCGTTAAGAGTTGGACACAACTGAGCGACTTCACTTTCACTTTTCACTTTCATGCATTGGAGAAGGAAATGGCAACCCACTCCAGCGTTCTCGCCTAGAGAATCTCAGGGACGGGGGAGCCTGGTGGGCTGCTGTCTAAGGGGTTGCACAGAGTCGGACACGACTGAAGCAACTCAGCAGCAACAGCAACAGCAGCATCAGCAGCAGCAACAATTAACTAAATGGAAATAAAGGGGAAACATCTGAGGCCCAAAATGTCAAAAGAGCATTATTCCTAAATTTAGGTGAGATTTGTGGTCTTCATTTGTTCAGGGGGTTGGGATATCTTCCAATGCTGAGTACTCAGGAGTATGGGTATTAATGGGGCAGTCACTTATATCTATTAAGAACAAGAGAAAAGGTTTGGTGTCAATCACTGTGGGAAGTCAGATCAGAAAACCTCAAGAAGCAAAAACCCTAGAAGAGAGATGTCACCAGGTGGTAAACTAAAAAAACACAGAGACAGAAAGTAAGAATTTGGGTACAGGTTAGGGGAGATTTTTCTCCCCTAAAGTTCCTAACCAGCACTCATAGAATATCATGTTTGAACTCATACTGCCTGAAAGCCTTCTCTTTTCACAAGAGGTCAATAGTATAGTTTTAAAGAAATCCAGGTTAGTCATGCAACCAATACCAGGCAAAAGGAAATGCAAATGCCTGGTGACATAATACACAGTAAAACCAGGAATCCCCACGTATGAAGTTTCATGGAAATTATCTAACAATAGATGAAAATCTCACAACACCAAGGAAATAAATCATTAGGAATGAGAATTCTATAGAAAAAGCAAAAATCTGAAAATATTAGGATTATCAGATACAAATGACAAAATATGTTTTAAGAACTAAAATAGACTAAAGAATAGCAAAAGAAATAAAAGACTATCAAACATGACCCAGGCAGCTGTTAAAATGGATAAAACAAACACCTGGAAATAAATATCTTAATTGAAAATTAAAATATTGAGAAAACTTACATGCAGGTCAGGAAGTAACAGTTAGAACTGGACATGGAATAACAGACTGGTTCCAAATAGGAAAAGGAGTATATCAAGGCTGCATATTGTCACCCTGCTTATTTACTTATATGCAGAGTACATCATGAGAAATGCTGGATTGGAAGAAACACAAGCTGGAATCAAGATTGCTGGGAGAAATATCAATAACCTCACATATGCAGATGAATCCACCCTTAAGGCAGAAAGTGAAGAGGAACTAAAAAGCCTCTTGATGAAAGTGAAAGAGGAGAGTGAAAAAGTTGGCTTAAAGCTCAACATTCAGAAAACAAAGATCATGGCATCCGGTCTCATCACTTCATGGGAAATAGATGGGGAAATGGTGTAAACAGTATCAGACTTTATTTTTGGGGGCTCCAAAACCACTGCAGATGGTGACTGCAGCCATGAAATTAGAAGACGCTTACTCTTTGGAAGAAAAGTTATGACCAACCTAGACAGCATATTAAAAAGCAGAGACATTACTTTGCCAACAAAATCCCGTCTAGTCAAGGCTATGGTTTTCCCTGTGGTCATGTATGTATGTGAGAGTTGGACTGTGAAGAAGTCTGAGTGCCGAAGAATTGATGCTTTTGAACTGTGGTGTTGGAGAAGACTCTTGAGAGTCCATTGGACTGCAAGGAGATCCGACTAGTCTATTCTGAAGGAGACCAGTCCTGGGTGTTCATTAGAAGGACTGATGCTGAGGTTGAAACTCCAGTACTTTGGCCACCTCATGCGAAGAGTTGACTCCTTGGAAGACTTAATGCTGGGAGGGATTGGGGGCAGGAGGAGAAGGGGACGAAAGAGGATGAGATGGCTGGATGGCATCATCGACTCGATGGACATGAGTTTGGATGAACTCCAGGAGTCGGTGAAGGACAGGGAGGTTCATGGTGTCACAAGATTCAGACACGACTTAGCGACTGAACTGAACTGAAATCAAACAGATTAACCAACTAATAGGTTAACCAGCTAAAGGGAAATTCATTAAAGAATGGGCAGTAAAAAATAAAGAATTCAATGCAAAGTATATACAAGATAGTATATATGAAAAAGACACAGGGAAAGAGTTCTAAATGAAGAGACTAGAAAGCAAGGAGAAGTCATATTAGAAAGAGGTGGGATGTGAGGTGGGATGAGAGGGAAGCCTAATAGGGAGGGGGTATAGTATATAGTTAGCTGATTCACTTTATTGTACAGCAGAAACTAACACAACATTGTAAAGCACTATACTCCAATTTCTTTTTTTTTTTTTTTTGAGTTATTCACTGAGTCTTTTGACTCTGGCTATAAAGAAAAGGCTTTTATCAGAGCAATCTCTTGCTAAGAACTGTACTACTAGATAAATAAACAAACAAATGTTTGTGAACCAAATTTAATTTTTTTATTTGATTAAGCCCATTTATATTTATTGATATAACTGATAAATTTTAAATATTACATATACTATGTTTATTTTCCATGTTTGTTTACCTTATGTGTTTTTTCTTGTCTTTAATTTCATTTGGTATTTAGAAAAATTTATGTTTTGATTGTATTGATTACTTTTGCGCATTTACAATTGTTAAAATTTCCTTATAACTCTATTGTATTTTTAATCTTTACCGTTTGACTCTCAAATAATGCTTAAAAAATAATAATTTAGCTTATTCTATTTTGATCATTTTGCCCAACTCCTATTTTAGTGGCATTTTTTCTATTTTCTAAGAGCGTATATTTATACATTATTCTTCTACCATTCTCACCTTTATTAATCTTACATTTTAAATTTAAGAACTTCGGTTGCTAAAATTTCTGTAGTCATTTCTTGGTTGAATGAAGTTCATTCTCTAATAATCCAGGCCAAGAAGGTCTCAAGGATACAATATTTCTTAAGTTATTGTAAGTTTGCTGTTGTTTAGTCACTGAGTTATGTCTGACTCTTTTGCAACTCCATGGACTGTAGCCACCAGGCTCCTCTGTCCATGGAATTTCCCCAGGCAAGAATACTGAAGTGGGTTGCCATTTCCTTCTCCAGAGGATCTTCTTGACCATGAATTGAACCCACAGCTCCTTCATTGACAGGTGGTTCTTTACCTCTGAGTCACCTGGGAAGCCTATAGAAAGTTTACAGCTATTTATATATGACCATGATATTTAAAACACAACTTAGATGGATATAAAATCCTTGATTCACATTTTACTACTTTGAGTTTCTTGAAAATGCTGCTCCTCTGATAGTTTGATTTACATGTTGCTTTTCTAAAGGCCCTGAGGATTTATAACTCACAGTTTTACTTAATACATATCAGAGTTGGTAATTCTGGGACAATTTTCCCAGCTATTTGGTGGACCCTTTAAATAAATTTAAATATCATATGTGTGTGTGTGTGTGTGTGTGTGTGTATTTCTAAATTTTTTCTGTTAGAATTGTAAACATTAGTCTTGTTTCAATTATTTAATTATTCATCTTCAGGAATTCCAGTCATTATGACATCATATCTTTCTTCACAATGTTAATTTAAATACTTTATCTCTGACTCTTTTTACTTTTCTATTGTTGTTTTCTGTATTTAGAGGATCTTAGTTTTTATTCAGATCTATTCCTTCTGGGCCTTTTATAATTTAGTCTTCATTTTTTATATGATTTTGTAATTTCTTTTTTTTCTCTCAATTCAATCCACTCAATTTCTTTCTCCTTATTGTTTTCTGTTCATTCTTCTACTATATTCTAAAATATCTGATATAAGCTGTTTCTTCATGTGCATGTTTGATGATACATGCTTCAGTATGAAGTAATTATGCATTACAGTTATCTTCTGCCTCCTGGTTAATTAGGCATGGGGAGTAGGATTTTCTTTATCTGAAAAATTTGGCATTCATATGTTATGCATTTTTTCTTTCAGTACCTTTTCATATATGTTACTACCTGTACTTTTACATTTCTGTGAACAAGCTGACAGTTTCTGGTGATTCAAAAGATTGCTAGTTCAAGAGCACTTTTCTGTCAGCATTGGAATATAGTTTCTTTAATATTGCTGTTGTTTAGTCGTCAAGTTGTGTCCAGCTCTTCATGACCCCATGAATTGCAGCACGGCAGGCTTCCCTGTTCCTCACCATCTCCTGGAGTTTGCCCAAGTCCATGTCCATTTCATTCACGATGGCATCCAACCATCCCATCCTCTGTTGCCCTCTTATCCGTCTTCAATCTTTTCCAGCATCAGGGTTTTTTCCAAATGAGTCAGTTCTTCCCATCAGGTGGCCAAAGTATTGGAGCTTCAGTTTCAGCATCAGTCCTTCCAATGAATATTCAGGACTGATTTCCTTTAGGATTGACTGGTTTGATCTCTCTGTTGCCCAAGGGACTCTCAACAGTCTTCTACAGGACCACAATTTGAAAGCATTCATTCTTCGGCACTCTGCCTTCTTTATGATCCAACTCTCACATCCACACATGACTACTGGAAAGACCATAGCCTTGATTATATGGACCTTTGTTGGCAAAGTGATGTCTTTGCTTTTTAATACACTGTCTAGGTTTGTCATGGCTTTCCTTCCAAGAAGCAATTGTCTTCTAATTTCAAGGCTGCAGTCACCATCCACAGTGATTTTAGAGCCCAAGAAGAGGAAGTCTGTCACTGCTACCACCTTTCCTTCTTCCAGAAGTGATGGGACCAGATGCATGAACTTATCTTTTGTAATATTTAGTTTTAAGCTGGGTTTTTCACTCTCCTCCTTCACCCTCATCAAAAGGCTTTTTAGTTCCTCTTCACTTTCTGCCATTAGAGTGATATCATCTGCATATCTGAGGTTGTTGATATTTCTCCCGGCAACCTTGATTCTAGCTTGTAACTCACCCAGCCCAGAATTTTTCATAATGTGCACTATGTATAAGTTAAATAAGCAGAGTGACAAAAAAAAAAAAAAACAACAGCCTTATCATACTCCTTTCTCAATCCTGAATGAGTCAGTTGTTCTAATTGAGTTGTTCTAATGAGTCAGGGTTCTAATTGTTGCTTCTTGACCAGCATATAGATGTCTCAGGTGACAGGTAAGATGGTCTGGTATTCCCATCTGTTTAAGAGTTTTCCACAGTTCAGGCAAAGGCTTTAGCATAGTCAATGAAAGAGAGGTAGATGTCTTTCTGGATAAATGTTTTATTAAAAAGCTCTTTTTTGAGGTGTGGTAATAAAATGTGATATTCTTTGATTATTTTACATTTTGCTTCATCTTATAAGATCATAAATTCCCCCTCTTGCTCTTTTTCTCTTCACCATGCAGTTTCCAAAATGTGCTTTTTCTGTTATTTTTGCTCTCCTCTTCACAAATGCTCCCCTTCCAACTGCCTCCTTCTATAGCCCTCCCTCACCTTTAAGTAAATATCTTTCTTACATTCAGTATTGAAAATTACCAGGACTTTTTTCAGTATTTCCTTATATAGATTGACTTTCAATTTCTACTGTTGATTTTAATTCAATTCTAGGCACTTCATTTCACTCTTCTTTCTTTCACAGTTTTTCTGGACCCATCTTCTTTTCTGCAAAGGTGGAGATCCAAGAAATAGCTGCACTGAAAAGTATGCTTATTATATTTACTTGTGGGCATTTTGAAGTATGCAATTTCTTTGACATAATTATACTAAAGGTATGGGATTTGTGAGGTTGTATTTGTTCTCCTTCAGGAGTCAGTAATGATCTTCCAGGCCAAATCTGGTACAGCACGTGTTCTTTAAATAAAGTCATGCTTTTTATATTTATGCATTTTTATGATTGCTTTCACACTACAAAAGCAGAATGAGTTAGTTAAAAACCGAGATTAGGTGGCTCACAAAGCCTAAAATATTTTCTATCTGTCCCTTTACAAAATAAATTTGCTGACCCGTGTTCTACTTGATTTTCATAGTTTTTGGAGGATGTGTTAAAAGATTCAAATTAAAGTGCATGCATTTAACTTGATTATTCAGAGATCTTCTTTAGTTCAGGTCAGTAGTTCAGTCATGTCTGACTCTTTGCGACCACATGAATCGCAGCACACCAGGCCACCCTGTCCATCACCAACTACCAGAGTCCACTCAGACTCATGGCCACTGAGTCAGTGATGCCATCCAGCCATTTCATCCTCTGTCATCCCCTTCTCCTCCTGCCCCCAATTCCTCCCAGCATCAGAGTCTTTTCCAATGAGTCAACTCTTTACATGAGGTGGCCAAAGTACTGGAGTTTCAACCTCAGCATCAATCCTTCTAATGAACACCCAGGACTGATCTCCTTCAGAATAGACCAGCTGGATCTCCTTGCAGTCCAATGGACTCTCAAGACTCTTCTCCAACAGCACAGTTCAAAAGTATCAATTCATCAGCACTCAGACTTCTTCACAGTCCAACTCTCACATACATACATGACCACAGGAAAAACCATAACCTTGACTAGATGGGATTTTGTTGGCAAAGTAATGTCTCTGCTTTTTAAAATGCTGTCTAGGTTGGTCATAACTATTCTTCCAAAGAGTAAGCGTCTTCTAATTTCATGGCTGCAGTCACCATCTGCAGTGGTTTTGGAGCCCCCCAAAATAAAGTCTGATACTGTTTCTACCGTTTCCCCATCTATTTCCCATGAAGTGATGAGACCGGATGCCATGATCTTCGTTTTCTGAATGTTGAGCTTTAAGCCAACTTTTTTCACTCTCTTCTTTCACTTTCATCAAGAGGCTTTTTAGTTCCTCTTCACTTTCTGCTGTAAGAGTGGTGTCATCTGCATATCTGAGGTTATTGATATTTCTCCCAGCAGTCTTGATTCCAGCTTGTGCTTCTTCCAGCCCAGCGTTTCTCATGATGTACTTTGCATATAAGTTAAATAAGCAGGATGACAATATACAGCCTTGACGTACTCCTTTTCCTATTTGGAACCAGTCTCATGTCCAGTTCTAACTGTTGCTACTTGACCTGCACATAGGTTTCTCAAGAGGCAGGTTAGGTGGTCTGGTATTCCCATCTCTTTCAGAATTTTCCACAGTTTATTGTGATCCACACAGTCAAAGGCTTTGGCATAGTCAATAAAGCAGAAATAGATGTTTTTCTGGAAATCTCTTGCTTTTTCCATGATCCAGCAGATGTTGGCAATTTGATCTCTGGTTCCTCTGCCTTTTCTAAAACCAGCTTGAACATCTGGAAGTTCATGGTTCATATACTGCTGAAGCCTGGCTTGGAGACTTTTGAGTATTACTTTACTAGCATGTGAGATGAGTGCAACAAGGAAATGGCAACCCACTTTGGTGTTCTTGCCTGGAGAATCCCAGAGACGGGGGAGCCTGGTCGCACATAGTCGGACACAACTGAAGCAACTTAGCAGCAGCAGCACCGGCAGTGCGGTGGTGAGCATTCTTTGGCATTGCCTTTCTTTGGGGTTGGAATGAAAACTGACCTTTTTCCAGTCCTGTGGTCACTGCTGAGTTTTCCAAATTTCCTGGCATATGAATGCAGCACTTTCACAGCATCATCTTTCAGGATTTAAAATAGCTCAACTGGAATTCCATTACCTCCACTAGCTTTGTTCATAGTGATGCTTTCTAAGGCCCACTTGACTTCACATTCCAGGATGTCTGGCTCTAGGTGAGTGATCACACCATCATGATTATCTTGGTTGTGAAGATCTTCTTTGTACAGTTCTGTGTATTTTTGCCACCTCTTCTTAATATCTTCTGCTTCTGTTAGGTCCATACCATTTCTGCCCTTTATCGAGCCCATCTTTGCTTGAAATGTTCCCTTGGTATCTCTAATTTTCTTGAAGAGATCTCTAGTCTTTCCCATTCTGTTCTTTTCCTCTATTTCTTTGCACTGATCACTGAAGAAGGCTTTCTTATCTCTTCTTGCTTTTCTTTGGATCTTTGCATTCAGATGCTTTTATCTTTCATTTCTCCTCCTAGAGAACTGAATATTAAGAACAGAATTTCCTTAAAATGTTAACCTTAAGAGCCTTAAAATGGAAATGAAAAATATATCACATCCTGTCCTATTTCTTCTGGCAGTAGGAGAATAATAAATAATATTTCTAAATGCCTACTGTGAGACAGGCATTTTGAACTTTGCATGTATTTCAATATTCAATACCCAAACTCAGGGAATTATTCATTATCACTTCCCCTGCCACAAATGAGGGTGCTGGTGCTCAGAAAGATTGTTTACTTTGTTCAAGGTCCTTTTGCTGATAAATAGAAGAATTTGTATTCCAATTCAGGCTTCTCCGGTTCTAAATCCTGTATTCTACTAGACCTCTTTTGCTAATTTATGAATGTGAATTAGGCAAACTATGCAGCTAGTTCAGGTTAAGTCTGAAGAATTAGATGCCATTTCATGAATATTTACTTTTCTGTTTAGCTCCTATCCCTGATTAATTTGAACCTTTTAATTCTGTATCATATACTCCCAGCCCCTTTCCTTATTCCTGTGCCTAACTTTCATGAAACATAGCTGCCTATATGAAGGACCACCATGCCAAACAGTCTAGTGATACACAGTCAGCTATGTCAGGAAAATTGCCCCTTGGTGACCTACCCATCTTTCTTAGCAAAGAACTATCAAATTTGCCTTCCATTTTGGTCTAAGTTTAAGATCCTGAAAGCCAGAATGATTATATATTTGAAGTCTTCTTTATCTATCTCATGTTGCCAAGCCTCACAAATTACTAAAACTAAGAACGGAATGCAACAAACATATAAACACACACATACACAAACACACAGACACTATGCACAGACTTGCCAGAGCAAAATATGCATGGCTCAGAAGCTCCTGAAATCGACACTAGATTGATACATTGTTACACTAAAGTACTCTGAAGCAAAATGGGCACTCAGGGTGTCCTGAGGAGCCATCTGGTGTTTATATGTGCTCCTCATTTCAAAATAATCAGTGATTCTATCCTTCACCACCTGTTAAAGGTGTGTTTCACCAGGCTTTGCCCCTTATTACAACCAAAATACTACTGAGTCCATTCTTACTGCACAAAACAATTTCATATGGGAAGGAACTGGTACAGTTCAGTTAGTCACTCAGTCGTGTCTGACTCTTTGCAACCCCATGGACTGCAGCACGCCAGGCCTCCCTGTTCATTACCATCTCTCGGAGTTCACTCAGACTCACGTCCATCGAGTCTGTGATGCCATCCAGCCATCTCATCCTTGGTCGTCCCCTTCTCCTCCTGCCCTCAATCCCCTCCAGCATCAGAGTCTTTTCCAATGAGTCAACTCTTCGCATGAGGTGGCCAAAGTACTGGAGTTTCAGCTTTAGCATCATTGCTTCCAAAGAAATCCCAGGGCTGATCTCCTTCAGAATGGACTGGTTGGAGCTCCTTGCAGTCCAAGGGACTCTCAAGAGTCTTCTCCAACATCACAGTTCAAAAGCATCAATTCTTTGGCGCTCAGCCTTCTTCACAGTCCAACTCTCACATCCATACATGATGACAGGAAAAACTGTAACCTTGACTAAACGGAACTTAGTTGGCAAAGTAATGTCTCTGCTTTTGAATATACTATTTAGGTTCATCATAAAAAACTCATGTCAGTCAAGTTGGTGATGCCATCGAACAATTTCATCCTTTGTCATACCCTTTTCATACTTCCTTCAATCTTTCCCACATCATGGTCTTTTACAATGAGACAATTCTTCACATCAGGTGGCCAAAGTACTGGCGTTTCAGCAACAGCATCAGTCCTTCCAATGAATATTCAGGACTAATTTCCTTAGGGATTAACTCCTGGCAGTGCAAGGGACTCTCAAGAGTCTCCTCCAATACCATAGTTCAAAAGCATTAATTCTTCAGCCCTCAGCTTTCCTTATACTCCAACTCTCACATCCATACATGACTACAGGAAAAACCATAGATTTGACTAGACAGAACTTTTTGGCAAAGTAATGCCTCTGATATTTAATATGCTGTCTAGATTGGTCATAGCTTTTCTTCCAAGGAGCAAGTTTCTTTTAATTTCATGGCTGCAGTCACCATCTACAGTGATTTTGGAGCCCAAACAAATAAAGTCTGTCACTGTTTCCACTGATTCCCCATCTATTTCCCATGAAGTGATGGGACCGGATGCCATGATCTTCATTTTCTGAACATTCAGTTTTAAGCCAACTTTTTCACACTCCTCTTTCACTTTCATAAAGAGGTTATTTAGTTCTTCTTCACTTTCTGCTATAAGAGTGGTGTCATCTGCATATCTGAGGCTATTGATATTTCTCCTGGGAATCTTGATTCCAGCTTGTATTTCATCTAGTCCTGCATTTCTCATGATGTACTCTGCATAGAAGTTAAATAAGCAGGGTAACACATACAGCCTTGACGTACTCCTTTCCTGATTTGGAACCAGTCCTTTGTTCCATGTCCTGTTCTAACTGTTGCTTTGTGACCTGCATACAGATTTCTTTGGAGGCACTAAGGTGGTTGGGCATTCCAATCTCTTGAAGAATTTTCGACAGTATGTTGTGAGCCACACAGTCAAAGGCTTTTGCATAGTCAATGAAGCAGAAATAGATGTATTTCTGGAACTCTCTCACTTTTTGATAATCCTACAGATGTTGGCAATTTGATCTCTGGTTCCTCTTCCTTTGCTAAACCCAGCTTGAAATTCTGGAAGGTCACAGTTCATGTAATATTGAAGTCTGGATTGGAGAATTTTGAGCGTTACTTTGCTAGCATGTGAAATGAGTGCAATTGTGGGGTATTTGACCATTCTTTGGCATTCCCTTTCTTTGGGATTAGAATGAAAATAGACAGTTTCCAGTCCTGTGGCCACTGCTGAGTTTCAAAATTTGCTGGCATATTGAGTGCAGCACTGTCACAGCATCATCTTTTAGGATTTGAAATAACTCAACTGGAATTCCAACACTTCCACTAGCTTTGTTCACTTGATGCTTTCTAAGGCCCACTTGACTTCACACTCCAGGATGTCTGGCTCTAGATGAGTGCTATGGGTCACCGTGGTTATCTGGGTCATGAAGATGTTTTTGTATAGTCCTTCTGTGTCTTCTTGCCACCTCTTCTTAAGATCATCTGCTTCTGTTAGCTCCATACCATTTCTGTCCTTTATTCTGCCCATCTTTGCATGAAATGTTCCCTTGGTATCTCTAACTTTCTTGAAAGAAGAAATCTCTTGTCTTTCTTATTGTATCATTTTCCTCTATTTCTTTGCATTGATCACTGAGGAAGGCTTTCTTATCTCCCCTTGATAATCTTTGGAACTCTGCATTCAAATGGTTATATCTTTCCTTTTCTCCTTTGCCTTTAGCTTCTCTTCTTTTCTCAGCTATTTGCAAGGCCTACCCATACAACCATTTTGCCTTTTGCATTTCTTTTTTCTTGGAGATGGTCTTGATCACTGCCTCTTGTACAATGTCATGAACCTCCATCCATAGTTCTTCAGGCACCTTGTCTATCAGATCTAATCCCTGGAATCTATTTGTAACTTCCACTGCATAATCTATGGATATATGTATGTAAGAGTTGGAGTATAAAAATGTTAAGCACCGAAGAATTGATGCTTTTGAACTGTGGTGTTAGAGAAGATTCTTGAGAGTCCCTTGGACTGCAAGGAGATCCAGCCAGTCCATCCTAAAGGACATCAGCCCTGAATATTCACTGGAAGGACTGATGATGAAGCTGAAACTCCAATACTTTAGCCACCTGATGCAAAGAACTGACTCATTTGAAAATAACCTGGTGCTGGGAAAGTCTGAAGGTGGGAGGAGAAGGGGACGGCAGAGGATGAGATGGTTGGATGGCATCACTGACTTGATGGACTTGAGTTTGAGTAAACTCTAGGAGTTGTTGATGGACAGGGAGGCCTGGCATGCTGCAGTCCATGGGTGGGTTCACAAAGAGTTGGATACGACTGAGAGAATGAACTGAACTGTATAATCATAAGGGATTTGATTTAGGTCATACATGAATGGTCTAGTGGTTTCCCTTACTGTCTTCAATTTAAGTCTGCATTTAGCATAAGGAGTTCATGATCAGAGTCACAGTCAGCTCCAAGTCTTGATTTTGCTGACTGCATAGAGCTTCTCTACCTTTAGCTGCAAGAAATATAATCAATCTGATTTCGTTATTGACCATCTAGTGATGTCCATGTATAGAGTCTTGTGTTGTTGAAAGAGGGTCTTTGCTATGACTAGCGTGTTCTCTTGGCAAAACTCTGTTAGCCTTTGCTTTGCTTTGTTTTGTACCCAAAGCCCAAATTTGCCTGTTAGTCAGATATCTCTTGACTACCTACTTTAGCATTCCAGTCCCCTATAATGAAAAGGACATCTTTTTTGAGTGTTAGTTCTAGAAGGTCTTGTAGGTCTTCATAGAACCGTTCAACTTCAGCTACTTCAGCATTACTGGTGGGGCACAGACTTGGATTACTGTGATATTGAATGGTTTGCCTTGGAAACGAACAGAGATCATTCTGTTGTTTTTGAGACTGCCTCCAAGTACTGCATTTTGGACTCTTTCATTGATTATGATGGCTACTTTATTTATTCTAAGGAATTCTTGCTCACAGTAGTAGATATAATGGTCATCTGTGTTAAATTCACCTGTTCCATTCCATTTTAGTTCACTGATTCCTAAAACATTGATGTTCACTCTGCCATCTATTTGACCATTTCTAATTTGCCTTGATTCGTGGACCTAACATTCCAGGCTCCTATGTAATATTGCTCTTTACAGCATCAGACTACTCCATCACCAGTCACATCCTTAACTGGGTATTGTTTTGCTTTGGGTCTGTCTCTTCATTCTTTCTGAAGTTATTTCTCCACTGATAGCATACTGGCCACCTACCAAACTGGGAAGTTCATCTTTTAGTGTCCTATCTTTTTGCCTTTTCATGCTATTCAAGGGGTTCCCAAGGCAAGAATACAGAAGTGGTTTGCTATCCCCTTCTCAGTGTACCACGTTTTATCAGAACTCTCCACCATGACCTGTCCATCTTTGGTGGAGGACATGACATGACTCATCGTTTCATTGAGTTAGACAAGGCTGTGGTTCATGTGATCAGTTTGGTTAGTTTTCTGTGATTGTGGTTTTCATTCTGTCTGCCCTCTGATGGATAAGGATAAGGGGCTTATGGAAGCTTCCTGATGGGAGAGACTGACTGAGGGGGAAAGTGGGTCTTATTCTATTGGGCAGGGTCATGCTCAGTAAATCTTTAATCCAATTTTCTTTTGATGGGAAGGGCTGTGTACCCTCCTTTTATTTGATCTGAGGCTCAACTTCCTTGGTGGCACAGAGGGTAAAGCACCTGCCCTCAATGTGAGAGACATGGGTTCGATCCCTGGGTTGGGAAGTTCCCCTGGAGAAGAAAATGGCAACCCACTCCAGTATTCTTGCCTGGAGAATCCCATGGATGGAAGAGCCTGATGGGCTACAGTCCATGGGGTCACAAAGAGCCGGACACGACTGAGCGAGTTCACTTCAGTCACTTATGGTGGAGTGAATGAAGATAATGGCGACCTCCTTCAAAAGGCCCCATGTATGCACTGTCACACTCAGTGCCCCTGATAATTCAGTTTTGACACCAGTTGACTAGTATATGTTCAAGGACTTTCTCTGAGCAGATAGCATTTTTTAACCAGAGGAACCCTATTTTAATTTTTTTTTTTTTTTCTGGGAATTCATGGAGTTTGCACAAGTATGGGCTTCCTTGATTCCTCCAAAGTTAGTTTTCCTACAGCAGTCATTCCATAGGTACTGTCTTAGGCAATTTCTATTGAAAATATGTTTAGATGAAAGTAAAAAATGAAGAAATATATAGGCTTGAAGTTTTGGAATAGCAATTTATTTTGATAATAGTAATGACAACAAACTGGATAATTTCTGTATTTAAAAATTCTGTCTGATGATGGAAGTTTAACAGGTGACTCTCACTCTTCAAAAGCATGAAGGAAAACTCTTCACACACATGCAGAAAGAGAATGATTAAGTAGTTAAGTGATATCTTTCTAGATCCTTTGGACAATGAAAACTACAGGCCCAATGAGCATGTCACAGTTTATAATTATGTTTGCAATAATTCAAGGACTCATACTACCTTTCTCAAAAGAAAACTCTGATAAGCTCATAGAAATACATTTGAGATTTAATGTATGGCATCTCTATTCATTTTATGCCCAGTAGGCACACCCTTGAAGCCATAATTGGCAGGTATCTCTAAATCAGCTGTAAATAAAACAAAGACCATTGTTTAAAATTGCAAAGAAATGACTCATGGGAATTGTGGTATTTGAACAGCACATTGATGCTGATGATCCTTTGTCCCTCTAGTGAAGGGCAAGGTAAGTACTTTGGAAGCTGAAGAACTCTCAGGCCTATACTACTGAGTATTAAAAAAAAAAAATCTTGAAAGAAAATATTAAGCTGTCATGGCTAAGTGAAGCTTTATAGTTTCATTTAAGGGTAAAGTTTTCAATTAAAGGACAGTTTACTCATTAATAAATAAGAGTCATTACATAGTAAATTTAGGAAGAAATAGTTTATTCTATTTAACAATAGAATGATAAAGACTAGAAATCTCTTCAAGAAACTTAGAGACACCAAGGGAACACTTCAAGCAAAGATGGATGCGCAAATAAGGAAAGAAATAGTATAGAACTATCAGAAACAGAAGATATTCAAAAGAGGTGGCAAGAATACACAGAAGAACTATGCAAAAAGATGTTCAAGACCCAGATAATCATGATGGTGTGATCACTCACCTAGAGGCGGACATCCTGGAATGCTAAGTCAAGTAGGCCTGAGGAAGCATTTCTAAGAACAAAGGTAGTGGAAGTGTTGGAATTCCAGCTGAGCTATTTCAAATCCTAAAAGATGATGCTGTGACAGTGCTGCACTCAATATGCCAGCAAATTTTGAAAACTCAGCAGTGGCCACAGGACTGGAAAAGGTCAGTTTTTATTCCAATCCCAAAGAAAGGGAATGCCAAAGAATATTTAAATACCCCACAATTGTACTCATCTCACACGCTAGCAAAGTAAGGCTCAAAGTTCTCCAATCCAGGCTTCAACATTACGTGAACCATGACTTCCAGAATTTCAAGCTGGATTTAGAAAAGGCAGAGGAAACAGAGATCAAATTGCCAACATCTGTAGGATCATCAAAAAGCGAGAGAGTTCCAGAAACACAGCTACTTCTGCTTTATTGACTATACAAAAGCCTTTGACTGTTTGGATCACAACAAATTGTGGAAAATTCTTCAAGAGATGAGAATGCCAGACCACCTTAGTGCCTCCTGAGAAAGCTATATGCAGGTCAAGAAGCAACAGTTAGAACTGGACATGAAACAACGGACTGGTTCCAAATCGCAGGGTAGGTCAAAGCTGTATATTGTCAGCCTGCTTATATAAATCTATGCAGAGTACATCACGGGAAACGCCAGGATGGAGGAAGCACAAGCTGGAATCAAGATTTCAGGGATCAATAGCCTAGATATGCAGATGACACCACTCTTATGGCAGAATGCAAAGAACTAAGGAGCTTTGTGATGAAAGAGAAAGAGGAGCATGAGAAAGTTGGCTTAAAACTCAGCATTCAAAAATTAAGATCATGGCATCCAGTTCCCATCACTTCATGGCAAATAGATGGGGAAACAATGAGAGACTTTATTTTTCTGGGCTCCGAGATCACTGCAGATGGTGACTGCAGCCATGAAATTAAAAACGTTTGCTCCTTGGAAGAAAAGTATGACCGACCTAGACAGCATATTAAAGAGTAGAGACATTACTTTGCTGACAAAAGTTCATCTAGACAAAGCTATGGCTTTTCCAGTAGTCATGTATGGATGTGACAGTTGGACTATAAAGAAAGCTGACCATCGAAAAATTGATGCTTTTGAATTGTGGTGTTGAGGAAGACTCTTGATTAGAGTTCCTTGGACTGCAAGGAGATTCAACCAATCCATCCTAAAGGGAATCAGTCCTGAATATTCATTGGAATGACTGATGCTGAAGCTGAAGCTCTAATACTTTGGCCACCTGACAGGAAGAACTGACTCATTGTAAAAGACCCTGATGCTGGGTAATATTGAAGGCAGGAGAAGTAGGGGACAACAGAAGATGAGATGGTTGGAAGGAATCAGTGGACTCGAAGGACATGAGTTTAAGCAAGTTCCAGGAGTTGGTGATGGACAGGGAAGCCTGACTTGCTGCAGTCCATGGAGTCACAAAGAGTCAGACATGACTGAGGAACTGAAAGTTTAGACAAACTTGAGGAAGACAGAGTTACAACAACATGAGGAAACAGGCTGCAGTTCCAGTGGCTTTCTTGTTTATTTTTTTGGCGGGGAGGGGGCAGGGATTGTTTGTTTTTTTAAAGCATAGAGTGAAAGTAGCTGTGAATACAACGGGATTCTAATTAGATGCTTATAAAGATACCAGTCAAAACTACAGACACCTGTAAAGGGGAATCTCATTTTTTATAATAATAATAAAATGAGAAAAAATGCATGTATTTGAAATAAAAAGTGGGAGAACCTCACATTGGTTAAGTAGGGCCCCAGCCATGAGAAGGTGTGGGAAAGAGTTTGTATTCCAGACAAAAACAATGCCAACAAATAAAAGAATATGATTTATATAAGAAGAAAAAAAATATGATTTTAGCCTTTCACTTAAGGAAATTTTCAGCTGCTACTGAAATTTTTTTCTCCACCTATTGGTCATAGGCAGGGTTAGTAATAAACCACATTATTATACAGCTATTTGTCACCCATTCATTTTCACTTTGCTGCTTGGAAGAAACACTAGAAATCAGGACTCTAAGGCTGGAGAGAAACACATACATGCTTTACTGAGGCTATGAATAAGGTTCAAAGCAACACCTGTAGCCCACTGAGCCTGACTGATTTTATATTCCTGCAAAGGTTTGGGATGACCCAGAGAGGGGGCATGAAACAGAGTCAACAAAGTATTAGCCAAATACTCCACTTAGGTTTATAGGAGAGTCTATTAAAAGTCAGACATGATTATAGCCCTGATTCTACCATTTATTCATTCAGCATCTCCACCAAACTACATCTCTTAACTCTCAGTACATGATTTAGATACTGAGAGTAATGATTATACCCACCTCACAAGTGGTTTTATAAGGAAAAAAAACACTACATTTAAAGTTTTAAACTTTTTGTTATCAGCAAGTTTAGGACTTGCTGCATATAACAATCATTTTGTACTTGATTAGTAAGTTTTTCAACTCTTCAGATGCAGTGACCCTATTTTATTCTTCCTCCTCAATTACACAGCTCTTATGCCATTTCTGAGTCAACAATAAAGAAAAAGAGAAGTTGAAGAAGATTTTAAATGAGTCTCAATTTTTGTTAAAAGGAGTTAAATGTTAAGTATTAAGACTGAGAGTAAGATGGGTTAAGGAGAGAAGTACATGCTTATAATACTCAGTGATGCAGTGGGAGAAGGAGTGAACCAAAAATAAGTAAATGGTTTGAAGGTGATTCTAAAGACTCAATTCAGATTATGGAGGATAAATCTTCAGTGCTATAAATAATCTTGAATTCAAATTAAGAAAGAAGAAGACAAGAACGTAGTGTACAGCACAGGGAGCTATACTCAATATCTTGTAATAACCTACAATGCAAAATAATCTGGGAAAGAATATATATATGCATATATTGTTGCTAAGTTGTGTCTGACTCTTTGAGACTCATGGATTGCAGCACACCAGGGTTCCCTGTCCTTTGCTATCTCCCAGAGTTTGCTAAGATTTATGCCCATTGAATTGGTGATACTATCTAACCTTCTCATCCTCTGCTGCCCACTTCTCCTTTTGCTTTCAGTCTTTCCAGTATCACGGTTTTTCCGATAAGTCAGCTCTTCCCATCAGGTGACCAAAGTATTGGAGCTTCAGTTCCAGTATCAATCCTTCCAATGAATATTCAAGGTTGATTTCCTTTAGGATTGACTGGCTTGATCTCCTTGCTGACCAAGGGACTCTAATGAATCCTCTCCAGCACCACAGTTCAAAAGCATCATTTATTCAGTTCTCAGTCTTCTCTATGGCCCAACTTTCACATCCTTATATGAACACTGGAAAAACCATAGCTTTGAATATACAGACCTTTGTTGGCAAAGTAATGTCTCTGCTTTTTAATATGCTGTCTAGTCTGATCATAGCTTTTTCTTCAAGGAGCAAGTGTTTTTTTTTAATTCCATGACTGCAGTCACTATTCACAGTGTTTGGGAACCCAAGAAAATAAAATCTGTCACTGCTGTCACTTTTTCCCCTTTTATCTGCATGAAGTGCTGAGACTGGATGCCATAAACTTATTTTTCTGAATGTGGAGTTTTAAGCCAGCTTTTTTACTCTCTCTTTCACTCTCATCGAAAGGCTCTTTCATTCCACTTCACTTTCTGACATTAGAGTGGTATCGTCTGCATATCTGAGATGCTGATACTTCTGTAATCTTGATGCCAGCTTGTGATTCACCCAGCCCTGCATTTTGCATGATGTACTCTGTATTGGTATCTTCCCAACCCAGGGATCAAATCCAGGTCTCCTGCAATGCAGGTCTCCCTCATGCTTTACTAGCTGAGCCAAAAGGGAAGTCAACTTTCACTCTGCATAGAAGTTAAATAAGCAGAGTAACAATATACAGCCTTGATGTACTCCTTTCCCAATTTTGAACCAATCAGTTCTAACTGTTGCTTCTTGACCCACATACATGCTTCTCAGGAGATAGAAAAGGTGGTCTGGTATTCCCACCCCTTTATGAATTTTCCACAGTTTGATGTGATCCTCACAATCAAAGGCTTTTGTACAGTCAATGAAGCAGATGTTTTTCTGAAACTCCCTTCCATTTTTTGTCCTGCTTTCAACAAAAATTTAAAAGGCTCAGTAAAGGGGAAAAAATCACAGATTGAAGAGACAAAACAACTATTAGATTTAGATATATTGGAATTATCAGGCAAAGAATTTTAAATAGCTGTATTACTATGTTAAGGTCTCGAAGGACAAGTAAAAAAAAAATACAAATACAGATGGGTAATTCAAATCAGAGAGATGAAAATTCTAAGAATCAAAAGACAATGCTAGGAATCCAAAAGGCTGTAACAGAAATGAAGAATACCTTAGATGTGATTGCAAGTAGGTTTAACAAAGCTGACAAAACAACCAGTGGATTTAAAAGAAGGTCAACAGAAACTTTCCAAATTGAAATGCAAAAAGAAATAAGAATGAAAAAGAATAGTTCAAAAAATAAACACGAGATGGGGCGGTCCTAAGATGGCAGAGGAATAGGATGGGGAGACCACTTTCTCCCCACAAATTCATCAAAAGATCATTTGAACGCTGATTACAGACTAAAAACAACTTATGAACGCTAGCGGAGGACACCAGGCACCCAGAAAGCCAGCCCATTGTCTTCGAAAGGAAGTAGGACAAAATATAAAAGATAAAAAGACAAAAGAGTTAGGGATGGAGACCCGTCCTGGGGAGGGAGTCGTAAAGAGGTTTTCAAACACCAGGAAACCTCTCACTGGTGGGTCTGTGGGCAGTTTTAGAATCTCAGAGGGCAATATAACCAGGAGGAAAAAATAAATAAATAAAACTCACAAATTACACGCCTAACTGCAACTCCCAGGAGAGAAGTAGCCCACAGGCTTGCATACTCCACCAGCAAGCAGGGGCTGAATAGGGAAGCGTGGGCTACTTTGCTTAGGGTAAGGACCTGGCCTGAATGCCCTGAGGGCAATCTGAGGGAGTTAAGGTGAGATAGCAACCCTAACTGTGGGATAGCGGGGGAGGGTGGGGGGAGAGAAAAAACTTTCCCATGAAAAGCTCTAACCTAAGGCACTGCCGGGCAGCTCACAGAACAAAGGACTGAGCAAATGCCAGAGGAGAGGCCCATCCCCTGCAGGAGGCAGGGAGGTAGGTGGGCGACAGCCAGAGCCAGAGGCAAGGGGAAAACTTGGCCCCAGAAACAGCATCTCTAGCAAACTGCGAGCAGGCTCCCAGTTGTCTGTTGCCTGGGATCCTGGATGGTTGACATCCACCAGGAGGGTTGCAGCCAGAGATCAGCTCCCCAGAGGAGACACACAGCACACCTGAGATGGTGACCCTGCTGCACACCCAGGAAACCAAGTGGCCGGGACTGGGGTGGTGACAAAACGTACCACTCACATGGGGAGAGTGTGCTTGCCAAGCACATGGTCACCTGAGCTGCTCGGACCTGGGAAGGGCACAAAACACAGGCCCAACCGAGTCTATGCATTTGTGGAGTACCCAAAAACCAGAACCTGAGTGGCTTATGCCTGGGAAGTGCACGCAATCCAGGGCCTGCTTTAGACAGTTCCCCTACAGAGCAATCTGGAGGCTGAGCAGTGTAGACAGGGAAAACACACACTCCGTGAGCGGGGTCAAACCCAGTGTGGTCCAGACACTGCGAGCACTCCTCACACATGCCAGTGATATTTGCTTGTAGCGTTCCTTCCTCTCCGCAGCACAACTGAACAAGTGAGCCTAAATAAATGCCCACCTTCGCCCCCTGGTGTCAGGGTGAAGTTGGATACTGAAGAGACTTGCAAACAGAGGAAGCCAAAATAAACAAAGAAGAATGAATTGCTTTGGAAGTGACAGGTGCAACAGATTAAAACCCTATAGTTAGCATTGACTACATTGGAAGGGACTTGCAAACCTTAAGAAGAAGTATAAGCTGGAAGAAGGAACTATCTGAAACCGAACTGACCCCACACTGCCCTCAATAGCTCCAGAGAAATTCCTAATATATTTTACTATTATCATTTTTTAATTTAATTTTTTTATTTTTAAGTTCTTTATTACTCCTTTAATTTTCATTTTTAAAACCTATTATTACTTTGCCAAAAAGACCCTATTAATTATGTTTTTTTATAACTTTTGTGAATTTGTTTTCTTTTTTTTAATATTGTATTTTTGAGAGTCTAACCTCTACTCTAGATTTTTAATATTTGATTTTTGGTCTTTGTTATCAATTATTTACCATTAAGGATCCACTCTTAAGTACCCATTTTTATTTACAAGTATGATTATTGGCTTGATTGCTCTTCCCTTTTGACTCTCCTTTTTCTCCCTCAGGTAACCTCTATCTCCTCCCTCCCCCTTCTCTTCTCTACTTAAGCCTGTGAATCTCTTTGGATGTTGCAGGCTGTGGAGAACACTTAGGGAACTGATCACTGGCTAGACTGGTCTATTTCCTTTTGACTCCCACTACTCTCCTCTTGGGCACCTCTATCTCCTTCCTCCCTCCTCTTCTCTATGGAACTCCATGAACCTCTCTGAGTGTTCCAGACTGTGGAGAGCAAATAGGGAATTGATTACTGGCTAGATTGCTCTTTCCCTTTCTATTCCCCCTATTCTCTTCCTGGTCACCACTATCTCCCTCCTCACCTCTATCTCCCTCCTCCCTCTTCTCTTCTCCATTTATCTCTGTGAACCTCTCTAGGTGTCCCTCACTGTGGAGAATCTTTTCACTATTAACCTAGATGTTATATCATCAGTGCTGTATGGATGGAGGAGTCTTGTGGCTACTGTAAGAATAAGACTGAGACAGAGTCAGGGGACTTAAATACAAAACTTGAGAACACCAGAAATCTCCTGACTCCAGGGAAAATTAATCAACAAAGCCTTATCTAAAGCCTCCATACCTACACTGAAACCAAGCTCCACCCAAGAGCCAACAAGTTTCAGAGAAAGACATACCAAGCTAATTCTCCAACAATGCAGGAATATAACCCTGAGCACAAGAATACAGGCGGCCAAAAGTCACACCAAACCCATCGACATCTCAAAACTCGCTACTGGACACATCACTGCACTCCAGACAAGAGATTCAGCTCCACCCACCAGAACACCAATGCAAGCTTCCTAACTAGGAAACCTTGACAAGCCACTCATCCAACCCCACCCACAGGGAGGAACCTACACAAGAAAGAGGAACCACAAACTTCCAGCATACTGAAAGGCCACCCCAAACATAGCAACCTAAATAAGATGAAAAGGCAGAGAAATATTCAGCAGGTAAAGGAACATGATAAAAGCTCACCAAACCAAACAACAGAGGAGGAGATAGGGAGTCTACCTGAGAAATAATTCAGAATAATTATAGTAAAAATGATCCAAAATATTGAAAACAAAATGAAGTTATAGATAGCCTGGAGACAAGGATTGAGAAGATGCAAGAAAAGTTTAACAAGGACCTAGAAGAAATAAAAAAGAGTCAATCAATAATGAATAGTGCAATATCTGAGATCAAAATCACTCTGGAAGGAACCAACTGAGGCAGAAGATAGGATAAGTGAGGTGGAAGACAGAATGGTGAAAATAAATGAAGCAGAGAGGAAAAATGAAAAAGAATTAAAAGAAATGAGGGCAACCTCAGAGACATCTGGGTCAATGTTAAGCGCCCCAACATTCGAATCATAGGAGTCCCAGAAGAAGAAGACAAAAAGAAAGGCCATGAGAAAATACTTGAGGAGATAATAGTTGAAATCTTCCTTAAACTGGGGAAGGAAATAGCCACCTAAATCCAAGAAACCCAGAGAATCCCAAGCAGGATAAACCCAAGGTGAAACACCCCCAAGAAACATATTAATCAAATTAACAAAGATAAAACACAAAGAACAAATATTAAAAGCAGCAAGGGAAAAACAACAAATAACACACAGGGGGATTCCCATAACGATAACAGCTGATCTTTCAATAGAAACTCTTCAAGCCAGAAGGGAATGGTAGGGCATACTTAAAGTGATGAAAGAGAAAAACCTACAACCCAGCAAGGATCTCATTCAAATATAAAGAAGAAATCAAAAGCTTTACAGACAAGCAAAAGCTCAGAGAATTCAGCACCACCAAACCAGCTCTCCAACAAATGCTAAAGGATCTTCTCTAGACAGGAAACACAGAAAAGGTTTATAAACTTGAACCCAAAACAACAAAGTAAATGGCAACTAGATCATACTTATCAATAATTACCTTAAATGTAAATGGGTTGAATACCCCAACCAAAAGACAAAGACTGGGTGAATGGATACAAAAACAAGACCCATATATATGCTGTCTACAAGACACCTGCCTCAAAACAAGGGACACATATAGACTGAAAGGTAAGGGCTGGAAAAAGATATTTCACTCAAATGGAGACCAAAATAAAGGAAGAGTAGCAATACTCATATCAGATAAAATAGACTGAAATAAAGGCCATGAAAAGAGACAAAGAAGGACACTACACAATGATCAAAGGATTAATCCAAGAAGAAAATATAATAATTATAAATATATACACACCCAACATACACGCACCACAATATGTAAATCAAATGCTAACAAGTTTGAAAGGGGAAATTAACAGTAACACAATAATAGTGGGAGACTTTTATACCCCTCTCACACCTATGGATAGATCAACTAAACAGAAAATGAGCAAGGAAACACAAACTTTAAATGATACAATGGACCAGTTAGACCTAATTGATATCTATAGGACATTTCACCCCCAAAACAATGAATTTCACCTTTTCTCAAGTGCACACAGAACCTTCTCTAGGATAGATCACATCCTGGGCCATAAATCTAGCCTTGGTAAATTCAAAAAGTTGAAATCATCTCAAGCAACTTTTCTGATCACAATACAGTAAGATATAGATGTCAACTACAGGAAAAAAAACTATTAAAAATACAAACATATGGAGGCTAAACAACACACTTCTGAATAACCAACAAATCACAAAAAGGAATCAAAATACGCATAGAAATAAATGAAAATGAAAACACAACAATCCAAAACCTATGGGATTCAGTAAAACCAGGACAAAGGCAAGGTTCATAGCTATACAAGCCTATCTCAAGAAACAGGAGATTAATCAAAAACAACCTAACTCTACACCTGAAGCAACTAGAAAAAGAAGAAATGAAACACCCCAGGGTTAGTAGAAGACAAGAAATCATAAAAACTAGAGCAGAAATAAATGCAAAAGAAATAAAAGAGACCATAGCCAAATTCAACAAAGCTAAAAGATGGTTCTTTGAGAAGATAAACAAAATAGACAAACCATTAGCCAGACATCAAGAAACAAAAGGATAAGAATCAAATCAACAAAATTAGAAATGAAAATGGAGAAATCAAACAGAATCCAACAACATACTAAAACATCATTAACAACAGGGCTTTATCCCAGGGATGCAAGGATTCTTCAATATTCTCAAATCAATCAATGTGATACACCGCATTAACAAATTGAAAGATAAAAACCATATGATTATCTCAATAGATGCAGAGAAAGTCTTTGACAAAATTCAACACTCATTTATGATTTTAAAAAAAAAGAAACAGAAAGTCATATAAGGAACATACCTCAACATAATAAAAGCCATATATGATAAACCCACAGCAAACATTATCCCAATGGTGAAAAATTGAAAGCATTTCCCCTAAAGTCAGGAACAAGACAAGGATGCCCACTCTCACCACTACTATTCAATATAGCTTTGGAAGTTTTAGCCACAGCAATCAGAGCAGAAAAAGAAATAAAAGAAATTGAGATTGGAAAAGAAGTAAAACTCTCACTGTTTGCAGATGACATGATCTTCTACATGGAAAACCCTAAAGACTCCACCAGAAAATTACTAGAGCTAATCAATGAATAGAGTAAAGTTGCAAGATAGAAAATTAACACAGAGAAATCAATTTCTAAAGAATTCATGCTTTTGAACTGTGGTGTTGGAGAAGACTCTTGAGAGTCCCTTGGACTGCAAGGAGATCCAACCAGTCCATTCTGAAGGAGATCAGCCCTGGGATTTCTTTGGAAGGGATGATGCTAAAGCTGAAACTCCAGTACTTTGGCCACCTCATGAGAAGAGTTGACTCATTGGAAAAGATTCTGATGCTGGGAGGGATTGGGGGCAGGAGAAGAAGGGGACAACCGAAGATGAGATGGCTGGATGGCATCACAGACTCAATAGACGTGAGTTTGAGTGAACTCTGAGAGACGGTAATGAACAAGGAGGCCTGGCATGCTGTGATTCATGGGGTCGCAAAGAGTCAGACACGACTGAGTGACTGGACTGAACTGAACTGAACCGAACAATGAGAAAACACAGAAATTAAGGAAGCAATTTCATTCACCATTACAATGAAAGCAGTAAATACTTAAGAATAAATCTACCTAAAGAAACTGAAGACCTATATATAGAAAACTATAAAACACTGATGAAAGAATCAAAGAGGACACAAATAGATGGAGAAATATACCATGTTCATGGATCAGAAGAATCAATATAGTGAAAATGAGTATACTACACAAAGCAATCTATAGATTCAATGCAACCCTTATCAAGCTACCAACAATATTTTTCACAGAACTAGAACAAATAATTTCACAATTTATATGGAAATACAAAAAACCTTGAATAGCCAAAGCAATCTTGAGAAAGAAGAATGAAACTGGAGGAATCAACCTGCCTAACTTCAAGCTATACTAAAAGCTACAGTCATCAAGACACTATGGTACTGGCACAAAGACAGAAACATAGTTCAATGGAACAAAATAGAAAGCCCAGAGATAAATCCATGCACCTCTGGACACCTTATCTTTGACAAAGAAGGCAAGAATATACAATGGAGAAAAGACAATCTCTTTAACAAGTGGTGCTGGGAAAACTGGTCAATCACTTGTAAAAGAATGAAACTAGAACACTTTATAACACCATACACAAAAATAAAACTCAAAATTGAGTAAAGATCTAAATTTAAGACCAGAAACTATAAAACTTCTAGAGGAAAACATAAGCAAAACATGCTCTGATGTAAATCACAGCAGGATCCTCTATGACCCACCGCCCAGAGTAATGGAAATAAAAGGAAAAATAAATAAATGGGACATAATTAAACTTAAAAGCTTTAGCACAAAAAAAGGAAAATAAAAGCAAGGTGAAAGAAAGTCTTCAGAATGGGAGAAAATAATAGCAAATGAAACTGCCGACAAAGAATTAATCTCAAAAACATACAAGCAGCTCCTGCAGCTCAATTCCAGAAAAATAAGTGACCTAATCAAAAAATGGGTCAAAAAAGTAAACAGACATTTCTCCAAAGAAGACATACAGATGGCTAACAAACACATGAAAAGATGCTCAACATCATTCATTATCAGAGAAACGCAAATCAAAACCACAATGAGGTACCATCTAATGCTGGTCAGTATGGCTGCTATCAAAAAGTCTACAAACGATAAATGCTAGAGAGGGTGCGGAGAAAAGGAAACCCTCTTACACTGTTGGTGGGAATGCAAACTAGTACACCAATATGGAGAACAATAGAGATTCCTTGAAAAACTAGAAATAGAACTTCCATCAGTTCAGCTGAGTTCAGTTCAGTCACTCAGTCGTGTCCGACTCTTTGAAACCCCAGGAGTTGCAGCACACCAGGCCTCCCTGTCCATCACCAACTCCTGGAGATCACTCAAACTCATGTCCATCAAGTCAATGATGCCATCAAGCCATCTCATCCTCTGTAGTCCACTTCTTCTCCTGCCCCCAATCCCTCCCAGAATCAGAGTCTTTTCCAATAAGGCAACTCTTTGCCAAAGTATTGGAGTATTGGTGGCCAAAGTATTGGAGTTTCAGCTTTAGCATCAGTCCTTCCAGTGAACACCTGGGACTGATCTTTAGAATGGACTGGTTGGATCTCTTTTCAGTCCAAGGGACTCTCAAGGGTCTTCTCCTACATCATAATTCAAAAGCATCAATTCTTCAATGATCAGCCCTCTTTACAGTCCAACTCTCACATCTATATATGACCACTGGAAAAACCATAGCCTTGACTAGACGGACCTTAGTCGGCAAAGTAATATCTCTGCTTTTCAATATGCTATCTAGGTTGGTCATAACTTTCCTTCCAAGGAGTAAGAGTCTTAACTTCATGGCTGCAATCACCATCTGCAGTGATTTTGGAGCCCAGAAAAATAAAGTCTCACACTGTTTCCACTGTTTCCCCATCTATTTCTCATAAAGTGATGGGACCAGATGCCATGATCTTCGTTTTCTAAATGTTAAGCTTTAAGCCAACTTTTTTCACTCTCCTCTTTCACTTTCATCAAGAGGCTTTTTAGCTCCTCTTCACTTTCTGCCATAAGGGTGGTGTCATCTGCATATCTGAGGTTATTGAGATTTCTCCCAGCAATCTTGATTCCAGCTTGTGTTTCTTCCAGTCCAGCATTTCTTATGATGTACTCTGCATAGAAGTTAAATAAGCAGGGTGACAATATAAAGCCTTGACGTACTCCTTTTCTATTTAAAACCAGTCTGTTGTTCCACGTCCTGTTCTAACTTTTCCTTCTGACTTGCATATAGGTTTCTCAAGAGGCAGGTCAGGTGGTCTGGTATTCACATCTCTTTCAGAAATTTCCACAGTTTACTGTGATCCACACAGTCAAAGGCTTTGGAATAGTCAATAAAGCAGAAATAGATGTTTTTCTGGAACTCTCTTGCTTTTTCCATGATCCAGGGGATGTTGGCAATTTGGTATCTGGCTCCTCTGCCTTTTCTAAAACCAGCTTGAACACCTGGAATTTCACGGTTCATATACTGCTGAAGCCTGGCTTGGAGAATTTTGAGCATTACTTTACTAGCACGTGAGATGAGTATAACTGTGTGGTAGTTTGAGCTTCTTTGGCATTGCCTTTCTTTGGGATTGGAATGAAAGCTGACCTTTTCCAGTCTTGTGGCCACTGCTGAATTTTCCAAATTTGTTGGCGTGTTGAATGCAGCACTTTCAAAGCATCATGTTTCAGGATTAGAAATAGCTTAACTGGAATTCCATCACCTCCACTAGCTTTGTTTGTAGAGATGTTTTCTAAGGCCCACTTGACTTCACATACCAGGATGTCTGGCTCTAGATGAGTGATCACACCATCGTGATTATCTGGGTCATGAAGATCTTTTTGTACAGTTCTTCTGTGTATTCTTGCCACCTCTTCTTAATATCTTCTGCTTCTGTTAGGTCTATACCATTTCTGGAGATCAGTGGAGAAATAACTCCAGAAAGAATGAAGGGATGTGGCCAAAGCAAAAACAATACCCAGCTCTGGATGTGACTGGTGATAGAAGCAAGGCCAGATGCTGTAAAGAGCAATATTGCATGGAAACCTGGAATGTTAGGCCCATGAATCAAGACAAATTGGAAGTGGTCAAAAAGGAGATAGCAAGAGTGAACGTTGACATTCTAGGAATCAGCAAACTAAAATGGCCTGGAATGGGTGAATCTAATTCAGATGACCATTATATCTACTACTGTGGGCAGGAATCCCTTAGAAGAAATGGAGGAGCCATCATGGTCAACAAAAGAGTCTGGAATGCAGTACTTGGATGCAATCTCAAAAACAACAGAATGATCTCTGTTCATTTCCAAGGCAAAGCATTCAATATCACAGTAATTCAAGCCTATGCCACAAACAGTAATACTGAAGAAGCTGACGTTGAACAGTTTTATGAAGACCTATAAGACCTTTTAGAACTAACACCCAAAAAGATTTTCTTTTCATTATGGGGTACTGGAATGCAAAAGTAGGAAGTCAAGAAACACCTGGAGTAACAGGCAAATTTGGCCTTGGAATGTGGAATGAAGCAGGGCAATGGCTAATAGAATTTTGCAAGGGAATGCACTGGTCATAGCAAACACCCTCTTCCAACAACACAAGAGAAGACTACACATGGACATTACCGTGGTCAACACTGAAATCAGATTGATTATATTCTTTGCAGCCAAAGATGGAGCAGCTCTACATAGTCAGCAAAACCAAGACCGGGAGCTGACCTAAATTGAAGAAAGCAGGGAAAACCACTAGACCATTCAGGTATGACCTAAATCAAATCCCTTATGATTATACAGTGGAAGTGAGAAATAGATGTAAAGGAGTAGGTCTGATAGACAGAGTGCCTGATGAACTATGGATGGAGCTTCATGACATTGTACAGGAGACAGGGATCAAGACCATCCCCAAGAGAAAGAAATGCAAAAAAGCAAATGGCTGTCTGAGGAGGCCTTACAAATAGCTGAGAAAAGAAGAGAAGCAAAAAGAAAAGGAGAAAAGGAAAGATATAAGCATCTGAATGCAGAGTTCCAAAGAATAGCAAGGAAAGATAAGAAAGCCTTCCTCAGCGATCAATGCAAAGAAATAGAGGAAAACAACAGAACTGAAAAGAGCAGAGATCTCTTCAAGAAAATTAGAGATACCAAAGGAACATTTCATGCAATGATGGGCTCAATAAAGGACAGAAATGGTATAGACCTAACAGAAGCAGAAGAAATTAAGAACTGCCATATGACCCAGCAATCCCACTGCTGAGCATACATACCGAGGAAACCAGAATTGAAAGAGACATGTGTACCCCAATGTTCATCGCAGCACTGTTTATAATAGCCAGGACTTGGAAGCAACCCAGATGTCCATCAGCAGACAAATGGATAAGAAAGCCGAGGTACATATACACAATGGAGTATTATTCAGCCATTAAAAAGAATGCATTTGAGTCAGTTCTAATGAGGTGGATGAAACTGGAGCCTATTATACAGAGTGAAGAAAGTCAGAAAGAAAAACACTAATACAGTATATTAATGCATATATATGGAATTTAGAAAGATGGTTACAATGACCCGATATGCACGACAGCAAAAGAGACACAGATGTAAAGAAAAGAGTTTTAGACTCAGTGGGAGAAGGTGAGGGTGGGATGATTTGAGAAAATAGCATTGAAACACGTATATCATCATATTTGCAATAGATTGCCAGTCCAGGTTCAATGCATGAGACAAGGTGCTCAGGGCTGGTGCACTGGGATGCCCTCGAGGGATGGAATGGGGAGGGAGAAGGGAGAGGGGTTCAGGACGGGGAACACATGTACACCCATGGCTGATTCATGTGAATGTATGGCAAAAACCAGCACAATATTGTAAGGTAATTAGCCTCCAATTAAAAAAAAATTTTTTTAATAAACAGACAATTTCAGAAGATGTAACATACAAGTAATTGTAATAACAAAAGAGAAACAGAATAGAAGAAATATTTCAGGTAGTAATGGCCAAGAACTTACAGAAATTAATGATAAACACCAAGCCACAGATACAAGAAGTTCAGAAAACATTAAACAAAGCAAACAGAAGAGAAAAAAAAAAAACTCTATCATATTCAAACCACAGACACCAAAGATAAAGGGAAAATATGATGAAATTCAGAGAAGAAAAAGCACCTTACCTGCAGAGGAAAAAGGATAAAAATTTTGGTGGACTTTTCATCAGAAATGACAGAAGCAAGAAGAGAGAAATGAAATATTTAAATACCTGTAGGAAAAAAAAAATAAAACACCAATCTAGAATTCTATATACAGCAAATTATCCTGAACATTAACTAAAAATACTGTATCAGATAAATAAAAACTGAAGTAATTCAATGCCAGTAGTGAAAAGAAATATTAAAAGAAGTCCTCAGGGAAAATAAAATGACAAGTTAGAAACTCAGATCAATATAAAGAAAGGAAGAGAATCAGAGAGGGACAGATGAAATACAGTCTTTTATTTTTCTTATTCTTAATTGATCCAAACAATAACTGTTTATTTAGTAATGATAATAATGTATTGAGAGACTGTAGGACATATATGTTAAATGAATGACAACAATGTCCCCAGGGACAGAAGAGAGGAAATGGGAGTACTCTCTTATAATATTCCTTACTATTCACATAGCAGTATAGAATTATTTGAAGAATAGTTTAGATTATTTATAAAATACATATTGTAAACTCTAAGGCAACCATTATGGTTTTTCAAGAAGTATAACACACTAACAGAGGAGATAAAAAAATGAATAATATAAAATGCTCAGTTAAAATGAGGTAGGAAAAGAAACCTCTGGCAAATGCATATAATACAGTTATAAATATTGTTGACATAAATCCAAATATTTCAAAAATTAAGTGTGAATGGTCTATATACATCAATTAAAAGTCAGAGATTGCCAGAGTGAGTTAAAAAGACAACACCCAACTATATGCTATCTGCAAGCAACTCACTTTAGATATAAAGACACAGATAGGTTAAAATAAAAAGAGAAAGATATACCATGGTAATACTACTCAAAAGAAAGCTGGAATGGCTATATTAATCTCAGGCAAAGCTGATTTCAGAACAAGAAAAGTTATCATGGATTAAAAAGAACATTAAATAAAATTAAAGGGATCAATTCTATAAGACATACTAATTCTAAATATGTATGCAACTAAAAATAGTGTTGGAATATAGAAACAAAACTGACAGAATTGCAAGGAGAAATACATAAATCACCATTGCATTTGGAGATCTGATAGATATAATTGACAGATCAAGCTGACATAAAATCAGTAAGGACACACTTGACCTGAACAGTACTATTAATCAAATTTATCTAATCACATTCTATAAATACTCCATCCAACAACAGCAGAATACACATATTCTTTTTCAGCTCGTATAGAACATTTGCCAAGATACACCATATTCTGTGCCCTAAAACACACCTTCAAAGAACAGAAAGTATGCTTGCAGACTACAACAGAATTAAATTCAAAGTCAATAAGTGGAAGATACTGGGGTAATCTCCAAATATTGGAAAAATTAAGGACTGTATCAGTCGAGAAAGAAATCTTAGGCAATATTTTTAAATACTTTGAACTAAATAAAAATTAAAATGCTGTTATGCCTGAAGTCCGAGTCCCCAAAACTGAGAGAATAAGACGTCCACAGCAATGCAAAAGCATAAAGGGGTTTTATTTCTAGCTCGAGCTAGGGTTCCCATCTCATCCCACACAATGGAGTCTTGACGAGAGCAACGAGCTCTGAATCACATCTACTTTTATACAGATGGTTCTTTGTCTTTGTAACAGCATAGCTGATTGGCTAAACCTTAGGCACGCGCGGGACCTTTAAACCTCACATCCCTATCTGGATTGGCTCGGGTATGGTGCGGCGGGGGGGCTGTGGGGATTCTTTCTGATTGGTCAAGCCACACTGCCTGCGGGAGCTCCCAGGGCCCCAGCTTTCCTAGAGACTAAACCTCAGGCCTGACATGCCCCTTAGAGCCTGTCCTGGCTCCAGTTAGGTCCTAACAATGCAATATATCAAGTTTTGTGAGAGGCAATGAAAGCAATATTTAGGGGGAAATTCACAGCATTAAATATATGTTTTAGAAAAGAATAAAGGTCTAAAGTCAATAACCTAAGCTTGTTGTTGTTTAGCTGCTAAGTCCTGTCTGACTCTTTGGACCCTGCCAGACTCCTTTGTCCATGAGATTTTCCAGGCAAGAATACTGGATTGGGTTGCCATTTCCTTCTTTAGGGGATCTTCCCAACCCAGGGATAGAACCACATTTCCTGCTTGGTAGGCAGATTCTTTAACCACTGAGCCACCTGGGAAGACATTTTATACTTAGCCCATCTTTATCCTTTATCTTAGCCAGACTATAATAAACATTGTTCTAAGGAAACAAGAACTTTAAGAAGTTCTTGTTTGGATGCCTTCTCAATATATTTTCAACGTGCTGAATTCTTACATTCAAAAAAAAAAAAAAAACTCAAAAACTCCTTAAAATTTCCAGGTTCTTAAAATATCTCTATCAAAGTTCTTAAGAGATTTTGCCAAGAAAGCCTGTTACATTTTAAACAGTATCATTCCTAACTCCTGCTGAGAATCCATAAACAAGTTGTGGATTTCAACCAGTTCAACCCACCACAGCCAGGATTCTGATAAGAATTATTTTTGAGGTGCCTACTTAATTTCTGCTCTTTATCCTCCTGATAAATTGGCATGTAAGCCATCAATACAAAATCTTGATTCTCCTGTGTATGATAAACACATGAAGACGATAAAGCCAACATCACAAGAGCCTGATTGGGAGATAGTCCTATACTATATGTTTTGGAAATAAGAGGGTGCTGGGCTCACCTTTGCAGCATGTCAGGAAGTGCCCACAACTTAGTATCGGCTGCTTTGCCACGGCTGCAGATGCTGCTTGGAGGTATGCTGTCTAAAGAACTGCTTTTCAAGCTTAGTACCAGGCAGCGGCAGCAGCAGTTAGAAAGGCAAATTCATGGCCCTCACCAATCAGAATCTCTGATGCCCAGGAATTGGCTTTGAACAAGCTCTCCAGGTGATTCCTATCCTCACTGAAGCACAATAAGAAAAACTTCTAGACCCCTAGGTGCTGAGAGTAAAACTTGCTAAGGACCAACAGAAAGTGATGAAATACCACCACTCCAGCATCAGGGGCCTCACCTTTGGAGCTTACAAGGAAGACTCCTACTCAATGACTCAGCATTTTAGTTAATTTATTTCCTCTGTTCCCCTAGAGTATACTGCCTTGGGCAATCAGCCCCAGGTCCCTCCTGCCTGCCCATCTTCTCAAGTAGTGGCTAGAACATTCTGGGCGTCTTTTCACTCTTTCCCATCTCAAAATCCCTATTTATTCAACTTGTTTCAGCCAGGTTTCAGGTGTGAGGAGTGATTTTCCCGAGCTAATAAGATTTAGCTTGGTTCAGTGCAGTTCAGTTGTTCAGTCGTGTCTGACTCTTTGCGACCCCATGGACTGCAGCACACCACACTTCCTTGTCCATCACCAACTCCAGGAGCTTTCTCAAACTCATGTCCATCAAGTCAATGATGCCATACAACCATCTCATCCTCTGTCATCCCCTTCTCTTCCTGCCTTCAATCTTTCCCAGTATCAGAGTTTTTTCCAGTGAGTCAGTTCTTCCCATCAGGTGGCCAAAGTATTAGAGCTTCAGCTTCAACATCAGTTCTTCCAATGAATATTCAGGACTGTTTTCTTTTAGGATTGACTAGTTTGATCTCCTTACAGTCCAAGGGACTCTCAAGAGTCTTCTCCAACACCACAGTTCAAAAGCATCAATTCTTCGGCCCTTAGCTTTCTTTATAGTCCAACTCTTACATCCATACATGACTACTAGAAAAACCATAACCTTGACTAGATGGACATTAGTTGACAAAGTAATGTCTCTGCTTTTTAATATGCTGTCTAGGTTGGCCATAGCTTTTCTTCCAAGGAGCAAGTGTCTTTTAATTTCAAGGCTGCAGTCATCATCTGCAGTGATTTTGGAGCCCAAGAAAATAAAGTCTCTCACTATTTCCATTGTCTTCCCATTTATTTGCCATGAAAGGATGGGACCGGATGCCATGATCTTAGTTTTCTGAATGTTGAGTTTTAAGCCAACTTTTTCACTCTCCTCTTTCACTTCCATCAAGAGGCTCTTTAGTTCCTTGCTTTCTGCCATAAGAGTGGTGTCATCTGCATATCTGGGGTTATTGATATTTCTCCCAGCAATCTTGATTCCAGCTTATGCTTCATCCAGCTGGACATTTCATATGATGTACCAGTTTCTTACTGTGTTTTGTTGTATTTAGTGTTGAGTTTCTGATAAAACTCAAAGGAAACAAAACTGATAAAACTCAATTTGTTACTGATTCCTGTAATAGCATTAAAAAGGAAAGACTGCTGGAGATGCCTATATTTTAAGCCCATGAATGAATCCAATTGTAGGACTGTAGGCACAGTGAGAAACTGGTAGAGAGAATAAAGACTTTGCCACTGATCAGACATGAAGAAGGCTGGGCTAGTCCTGGTCTTCCCCTGGATTCCTTACCTTTCTATTGAACAAGAATTGATTGAAGAAAGAGTTCACTTCAAAATGTGAGTCCTATTATCTCTGTTAACCTATCACCTAGGTTTGTTACAACTATCTTATAACTCTAGGCAACTATGAGTAAAATATTCAAGGAGTTTTAGGCTAATAACATCACAGCAGCTCCAAAAGCCCCAGTAGGCACCAGTTCTCTACAGCACCCTCAAAAGTCCTAAAACTGCAAACTCTTGCCTCCTCTTCCACCCACCCCTACCAACAAATCTGGAAATCTGTGATTATAGAACGGGGACTGTGGCAGGAAAACGTGGTTTTTATAAAGTTTTATAGGCAATTCTGATACATATGCCTGACTTCACCAACAGATAAACACTGGTGAGTTGTGTAAGGTTTATTATTGCACATGAAGTTTTTATACATAATTCAATGGTGGCTACCATGTTAATGGGCTTCCAAGGTGGTGCTCGCTAGTGGTAAAGAACCCACCTGCCAATGCAGGAGAAGTAAGAGACATGGGTTTGACCCCTGAGTCAGACAGATCCCCTAGAGGAGGAAATGGTAACCCATGCCAGTATTCTTGCCTGGAGAATCCCATAGACAGAGGAACCTGGAAGGTTAGAGTCCATGGGGTCGCAAAGAGTTGAACTCAACTGAAGCAACTTAGCATGCACACTGTTCTTACTGAAATGAGTGAGACAAATGATAAAAGTACAAGTTTTCTTTCACTTACGTGAAACGTTATACCTCAATTTGATCCAAGCATGATTTGATAAATACAGGTTCTCAACAAAAACATAGGTCTGAGCATGCAAAATCAATATCTATTATAATTTTTAATTTTGAAAATCACTTGAACTTTACTGGTAACTCTTTTAACCTTGCACCATTTCAAATGAATTCACAAACTGAAGAGAGCTACATTTATTAAAGTACACTGGAAAAGTCCTTGATGATAGGAAAGATTGAGGGCAGAAGAAGAGAGAGATGAGACAACTGGATGGCATCACTGATGCAATGGGCATGAACCTGGGCAAACTTCAGGAGATGGTGAGGGAAAGGGGGCAGTGGGGTGGGGTGCCTGATGTGCTGCAGTCCATGGCGTCTTAAGGAGTCAGACATCATTGAGTGACTGAACAACAACAACAAAATTTATTAAACATTTCTTCATCAGTATGAACATCAATAATGCACTTAACACTGTAGCAAACAGCCTGCTTGGATTGGGGCAATCACTTATTTTCACTTAAAATTCACAGTAAAGTTTGAAAATAGGTACTTGTGCCAGTTTAACCTTGGCTTCTATGATTAAACTAAAACACCAAACCAAATCTTTAGAATTTCAAATGTTTATAAGCAGGAAATTAAAGATTTAAATTGGGAAATTAAAGAAAGAATAGCAATTTGAGCCTGAAACAAACAGAAGAAAAATACAATAAAAATTAGAATAGAAATCAATGAAATTTAAAAGAGGAAAATAATAAAGAAAATCAAGAAACTCCAAAGGTGATTTTTTTAATACCAAAAAATTGGTAACTCCTAGCCAGACTAACAAGAGAAAGACCAAGACAGAGAGAATACAAGTTATCAATATCAGAAGTTAAAAAGAAGTCATTACTACTGATCTAATGGAAAGTAAAAGGACAAACAAGGAATTCTATGAACACTATAATACATCTCATCCTTGCCTTAATTCAGGCAACATTTGAATCTTCTCCTTAGAAGTTAAGCTGATTGCTTTGCAAAACTGCAGAGCAAAATAAAGAACTATTGTTTAACTTTCAATTTATAAAATATATTCCTGAAACTGAACAAAATCAATAGTCCTGAATGCCAAGGCTTTAGATTGTAATTAGACTTCTTTACAGACAACAATATTTGAATTAAAAATGCTAAAAGCATGAAGAATATAGAATATAAAGTTTATACTATAAATGACAGTGTTGGAAAACTGCAGGGTTTTATAAGAGCCACCAAAAAAAAAAAAATCAATCAAATGTAAGAAGTAGGAAGATGTTTTTTATTAGTGAAGAATACAGGGAAATTTGTCCAGTGTTGCTAGTAGGAGAAAGTGCTGGAACCCGACCTTTCTTCAGAATAATTTGCTGAGTGAGGGATCTTAGAATCTTCAGAAAGGTTCAGGAGAATCTTGGAGCACATTTGAGAGTTGGCATGCTTCACAGAAAAGTCTTGGCCCAATTATTGCAAGTGTATTAGCTTTTTTCACTATAGAAGTAAATTATCACAGATTTAGTGGTTTAAAACAACATACATTTATTGTTTTGCAGTTCTGTAGATTAGAAGTCTAACACAGCTCTCACCAGGATAAAAATCAATGTCTTAGCAAGGCTAAATTCCTTTCTGGAGGTTCTGAGGAAGAATGCATCTTCTCAGCTTTTCCAGAGCCTATAGACCAGCTTCACTCTGTGGCTTATGACTCCTTCCCTCCGTCTTCAAAGTTAGCATGGATTCATCTCTACATTGTCTTTTCATTGGCACATCTTGCTCTGACTTAGTTGAGAAAGGTTTTCTACATTTAAGGACCTCTGTGATTACATATGCCCCAACTGGCTAACTGAATATGACCTTCCATTTTAAGACTCCTAACTTCATCACACATGCAAAGTACTTTTTGTGTCATGTAAGGTAAATTACAGGTTCTGGGAACTAAACATGAGGACATGTTTGGGGAGCTGTGACTGCCAGGCAATGCCTGAGAAAGATGTTTAAGTAGATAGGCCAGAATGGAGTCTTGAAATAACCCATATACTAGTTTGGGAAGAAACACATATTTTCTTCTTCTCAGAGAGCATGAAAGTGACTGAGAGAAAGCAGGCTGTCTGGGACAGGTTCAAGAATATGGTTAAAACAAGGTCAGAGTGTACAGTGTGGCACACTCTGTCAATAACCCATATAGTATGTATACTCTGTCAGTGACCATGGAAAGACAGAGGACAAAAACAACAGATATGTCAAAGGAAGGGGCCGTTGCCTCATGACCAGGCTAAATGACTTATAAGTCAGTGGAGGCCAGCAATGGACAGAAGACAGTCACAGATAAGACATGCCTCCCTCTGATGTTCACCAATGCGTAACCCCCTGGAATCAGACTTTACTGATATAGCTGTGTGTGAATTCTTATTTCACTGAGTTCATATCATGGTATGACTAACCTTACATGAAGGAGACTAGATAAGCTGGCAGATGATAGGCAGTAAATAAGCTTATAAAAGATAAATAAATAAATTTGGTGTTTGCTCACCTCAATGTGACCATGAAATTTGTTCTCACTTTGCTAGCATGAGTTCTAAATTCAGACAGGGAGGAACAAAATTTCAGTCCCACCATGTTCTAGCTGTATGACCTTGAGCATATAATGCAATGCCTCTAAACCTCAGTGCTTTCAAATGTAGTAAAATAACTTTATACACTATTCAGTAGTGTATATGGGTCTTGGGATATGGGTCACTGTAACCAAGCAAATGAGAGTACTATCTAAATTGCTCTTCTGAATAGAATTTTTAAAAATGCAGAAATTAGAACAAAAGAATATAGAAAAATATAAGCAGAAAAAATGACAGGAGACTAGACTATAGCTTTGCTACTTTTAGGATCAGGAATAGCTAATAGTGAATTTTAAACTGTGTTACCATTATGAAAATGCTTCCATATCCTCAACACCTCGAATAAGGTCTTATACACATACACAACTTTGTGTGAATGGTTTGTGTGACACTAATGTAATTAACTCATTTAATGTAAGGTACAACAGACACAAACAAAATGAAAAAAATAATCCTTAAACTCAACTAATTCAGTGAAAACAGGTAGAAGGCACAGAGAAGAATAAGAAACAAGTCTTCAGTAACAGGTAAAAAAAAACTTAGAGTTTGCATTTTTTCAGACTATAGAATAATTTATAAAATTATTTCTATAGAAATAACCACCCATACCCAACCTCTAATTCCTCATTTTTCTTTATATGAATTTTTTTGTTGTTGTTTAGTCACTAAATCATGTCCAAATCTTTTGTGACCATGGACTGTAGCCATCAGGCTCCTCTGTCCATGGAATTCTGCAGGCAAGAATACTGGAGTGGGTGCCATTTCCTTCTCCAGGAGATCTTGCTGACCCAGGGATAGAACGCGAGTCTCCCGCATTGCAGACAGATTCTTTACCATCTGAGACATCAGGGAAGACACAACAACATGCTAGATGATAACAAACTAACCTAGAAATATTGAAGACTTAACAAAGGTTTCTTTATTTTTTCACTGTAACATATTAATAGTTGCTTTACAATGTTATGTTAGTTTCTGCTATATGTATATACATAACCCCTCCCTTTTGAACCTCACTCCCACTACTGCCATCCCACCCTCTAGTCATCACAGAGCACCAAGCTGAGCTCCCTGTGCTATCCAGCACTTTCCCCATGCACTCTCTAAACACACAGTAGTGCATGTATACAATCTCATCTCAACAGTTCACTCTACTCCACTTCCTGCAACCTGTGTCCACACGTCCATTCTCTATGCCTGTGTCTGTATTTCTGTCCTACAAATACGTTAATCTGTAATATTTTTCTGGATTCCACATATATGTATCAATATACTTTGTTACTCACAGTTCAGTGTACATCAGTGGTATATAACACTTCTCCACAGTTCTTTAGTAACCCAGGGTTTTTTCCTATGTAATGTCAATGTTATTCTCTCCCTATCATCCCCCAGAAATATCCTATCTAAATGAATAGTCACTGTCCATTTATGATCACTGAGCACTTGATATGGCGATTTGGTCTGGATTGAGGTGAGCTGTAAGTATAAAATAAACACTTTGAAGATACAGTATAGAATTCCTTCGCAGTCCATCGGGTTGGACTCTGAACTTTCATTGCCAAGGGCCCAGGTACAATCTCTGGTGAGAGAACTAAGATCTCACAAGCTGCCCAGTGTGGCCAAATAAATAAATAAAAATAATAAAAAATAAATGTACAATATAAAAAAAGAAATTCCTTTTAATAATTTTATATTGATTACATTTTGAAATAATATAGCTTATATTTGTATTAAGTGAATATACCAGTGGATCAATTTTACCTGTTTCTTTTTACCATTTTTTATGTGGTTCTTAGATATTTTAAAATTATATATGTACTCACTTTGTATTGGACAACACTTATATACAAACTCCAGATTCGATTTTTATTATATAAATGCATAAAACATGCCTATATTTGTTTCCTATCTGTTAAATTTTCATGCAAAATATTGTACTAAGAAGGCTGCTGAGAGGATTGTGCTATGACCTATGTAAGCTCTCTACTGCAGCTATGTCAGGAAGTAAGTGAGCAAATGCAATAATCTTGAGTTTGTGATGTGGTAGACTCATGGGAGGGAAGCTTGACACTACTGTTTATATAACTACTCAGAAACATGGTATCAACAGATTTAAGGACGTTGCTTAATCAGAAACTTTTTTTTTCTTAATACAACTTCTACGAAATTTTCTAGTCTTCAAAGAAACACAATTCTGCAATATTTATTTTTATAAAGGACATTCTGCAAAGAAACCCTGTACTTGGTGAGTGTGCAAGTTTGTTTCTCTCTGGTCTATGCTGCTGTCTGGCTGAGTTTTGATGAAGTTATTCCCAAGCCATATTTTGCTATCTGAAGATGGACTTTAGCAAACTAATGCTTAATACTCAATGTCTTCTCACGTACTCTTCAGAAGCTTTACTCTGCTTTTAGAACTATCTTGATATACAAGTGAAATTGAATGTGAATTTGAAATATCAAATTTTTCTGGATCTTATGAGACTGTTTCACTGAGGAACAAGTTTTCTTTAGCATAGAACAGCAGATCACTCCAAAACAACCCTATCCTCTGGGCCTTTCCTATTTTCTGGAGCACACTTCAGGAAGGTCTCCCTAGCATCATCTACCTACTCTCTGTTTCTTTGATTATAGAACAATTCCAAACTGAGAGCATTTGGCATCCATCCCCTTTAAAGATCCATCCCTTTTAAAACTGATAAGAGATATGCATACACAAACAGGTATATGTTTTTGTGTACACAATACTTTGGCCACGTGATGTGAAGAACTGACTCATTTGAAAAGACCCTAATCCTGGGAAAGACTGAAGGCAGGAGGAGAAGGGGACAGAGGATGAGATGGTTGGATGGCATCACTGACTCAATGGACATGAGTTTGAGTAAGCTCTGGGAGTTGGTGACGGACAGGGAGGCCTGGCGTGCTGCAGTCCATGGGGCTGCAAAGAATCAGACACAACTGAACAACTGAACTGAACTGAACTGATAAAGACATATATACACACAAGTATGTGTGTGTGTAGGATAAATCTTAACACTTTCACCTTCATAGCCTCACAAATCTAAAGCTCATATCATATCAGATAATTTTTCCAAAAGACTCCCTACTAAGTCAAATACACTAATTCCTTAAATAAATATTTAAGTAACCATAATGTGCCAAACACTTTGATGAGCATTGAGGACATAGCAGTGAACAGAAAAATGGACGCTTGTCTTTATGGAGTTTATAGTCTGTCCAAAAATTGGGTAAGCAACTGAGATTAGGTGTATGATAGGGTTACACCAGTTTGTCCAAGAGACTAAAGAATAAGGAGACAATAAGTTAAAAGGTAGAGAATAATGTTCTAGTCAGAAAAGTAGCATATAAAAAGGTCTAGCTATAAGAGAGAACATCTCAGATAGAAGGAATCACATAAGGGTGGGGCTGTGAGACAGGAGTGCACAGTGGTGCCCCACAGGAAGGAATAATAAATCCTGCCTGAGGACAGAGGACAAGTCATGGCAAGTTAAGGTTGATGTATAACTTGTCCTACATATAAGCAGCTTTTACATAAAGAAAATAACAGCCCGAGGAAAGGCACATGGATACGAAGTGACAGATAACTTATCCAACTGTCTCCAATTAAAATGTGACAACTCTAGGGCAGTTCTGCTTCAAAGCTCATGCTTTAACCCCATAAACAGACTTGGAGCCATTGCAGGACAACAATGAAGCATATAGCACCCCAGTTCTCAAGAAGCTGTTCTGTGTTATACCCTAATAACAATCAGGCTGTACTTTGATCTTTTAACATTTACAGTGTGCTTTTCTACTTAATCTTACACTAGCACTGAGTCTCAGTATATTGAGGAATTCATACAACTCCATCGTTTTAAAAAATTCAATCAAAAATTAGCAAAAAGAAATTTTTCCCAAAAAAGACATAGAAACAGTCAATAGGTATATGAAAAGACACTGCTGCTGCTGATGCTAAGTCACTTCAGTCGTGTCCAACTCTGTGTGACCCCATAGATGGCAGCCCACCAGGCTCCTCTGTCCCTGGGATTCTCCAGGCAAGAACACTGGAGTGGGTTGCCATTTCCTTCTCCAATGCATGAAAGTGAAAAGTGAAAGGGACGTTGCTCAGTTGTGTCTGACTCTTTGCAACCCCATGGACCGCAGCCTACCAGGCTCCTCTGTCCATGGGATTTTCCAGGCAAGAGTACTGGAGTGGGGTGCCATCGCCTTCTCCAATGAAAAGACACAGAATATCACTAATCAACCTTACATGTGTTAGGACAGCTTCTACCAACAAGATAGGAAGCAAGTGTTGTTGACGACGTGGAGGAGAGAAGAGAATCTTTATGCACTGTTGGTGGAAGGTAAATTGGTATAGTCATTATAGAAAAAAGTAGAGAAGTTCCTTGAAAACTTTAAAAAATAGATCTGACTTATGATCTGGCAATCCCAATTCTGGGTATATATTGAAAGAAAACAAATCAGTATCTTAGGAAGATAATATCGGCAACCCCATGTTCACTGAAGCATTTTTCACGTAGCCAAGATATTGAACCAAACTAAGCTGAAACTCCAGTACTTTGGCCACCTCATGTGAATAGTTGACTCGTTGGAAAAGACTGATGCTGGGAGGGATGGGGGGCAGGAGAAGAAGGGGACGACCGAGGAGGAGATGGCTGGATGGCATCACTGACTCGATGGACGCGAGTCTGAGTGAACTCTGGGAGTTGGTGATGGACAGGGAGGCCTGGCGAGCTGCTATTCATGGGGTCGCAAAGAGTCAGACTCGACTGAGCGACTGAACTGACTGAAGGTGAGGGTGAAGTCACTCAGTCGTGTCCGACTCTTTGCGACCCCGTGGACTATAACCTACTAGGCTTCTTCATCCGTGGGATTCTCCAGGCAAGAATACTGGAGTGGATTGCCATTTCCTTCTCCAGGGGATCTTCCCGACCCAGGGATCGAACCCGGGTCTCCCCGCATTGGAGGCAGACGCTCTAACCTCTGAGCCACCAGGGAAGCCCTAAACTGACTGAAGTGTCCATCATCTATCAAATGTATAAATATGTGATATATATGCATACATATCGATACATACAACATACACATATGCACATATACATAGTGCATTACATGTATTGAATATATATATATATATATATATTCATCCATTTGTAACGGAGATTCTGTCATTTGCAAAAACATGAGCAAAATGAGAGAACATTATGCTGAGTGAAATCAGTCAGACAAAGAAAGACAAATACTAAACTCATATAAGACACAGAATGGTGGTTACCAGGGGCTAGAGCATGAGGGATATCAAAAATGCTAGTCAAAGGGTTATAAGTCTTCAGTTACAAGATGTATAAGTTCTGAGGATCTAAGGTACAGCATGGTAATGATAATTAATAATAATGTACTGTATATTCAAAAGCTGTTAAAACATTTGTCTTAAGCATTCTCACCACATACACAAAAGATATAAGGTGATGGATGTGTTAATAACCTGACTGTGGTCATCATTTCACAGAACATACATAATATCAAATCATCACACTGTACACTATCAGTTCAGTTCAGTTGCTCAGTCGTGTCCGACTCTTTGCGACCCCATGAATCGCAGCATGCCAGGCCTCCCTGTCCATCACCAACTCCTGGAGATCACTCAAACTCATGTCCATTGAGTCAGTGATGTCATCCAGCCATCTCATCCTCTGTCATCCCTTTCTCCTCCTGTCCCTAATCCCTCCCAGCACTATAAATGTATACAATTTTGTAAATTACACTTGAAAAAGAAAATTTTATTGTATTAGATTTTACCAAAGAAGTTAAAGAATGATTAGTTATCCCTATAACCTTTTAACAGGAGCACTGAGGCCTGTTAATTGCTGTTTATCTGCTGCTTATTTTTTGTATATTCTAGCCTGTGTGGTTTATAATCTTTAGCAAATATCCACGGTGAATACAGCATATAAGGCACAGTGAAAGTGAAAAGTGAGTCATTCAGTCGTGTCTGACTCTTTGTGACCCCATGAAATATACAGTCCATGGAATTCTCCAGGCCAGAATACTGGAGTGGCAGCCTTTCCCTTCTCCTGGGGACCTTCCCAACGTAGGGACAGAACTCAGGTTTCCCACATTGCAGGTGGACTCTTTATCAGCTGAGCCACAAGGGAAGCCCAAGAATACTAGTGTGGGTAGCCTATCCCTTCTCCAGTGGATCTTCCCAACTCAGGAATCAAACCTGTGTTTCCTGCATTGTAGGTCTCCTGCATTGAAGACACAGCAAGGGGATAAAATAACTAAAGTCATTGTCCCCACACCAGAATCATTTATAATTTAGTCAGAGAGAGATGAAGGCAAATAGAATCAATCATTGGAGCAGATACATTCAATTTATAGATTCAACAGAGACAAGTAGGGTAAACTTGGAATAATATTACCCAGAAATCAAAACATATCCTGGTAACACTCGTTCATCTCTCATTTATAAGTAATTGAGAGGCATTTTTAGACTTAGTCTCTTAGAATAAAAAGACCTAGTGTCTCTGTCACTCACTAGCTCTTAGAAGTTGAGAATGTTACTCAAGCTACTGCACCTCAGTTTCCTCCTTTGTAAAAGAAGGATAATAACAGTTTCTGCCCCATCAGGTGATGATTAAAAGAGATGATACAAATAAAATACTTAGCATAATGTCTGACACAATATAAGCCATTATTATTTATCAAATATTTATTGGGGATTTAATAGGTACCAGACACTCACATTATGCCAAGAATAGAAAGATGAATCAAAGAAACTCTGGAATTCTAAATCATCTGCAAATAATTCTACCAAGGTAATGTTTAAGGCAGACATAACCTACACTCATAACCTACACTGGCTTTTTATGAACTGAAAGCCAATCATAGATTCTGGAAAATTCTTTAAGTGTTAAGAATAAGAATGATTTGATGTCATGAGGGCAAGTAAAAGAACAGCCTTAAATTAGACCTTTTCAAAAAAGAAGAATTAGCTTCATTGTTCTTATTAAATATGTGAAGTAATCTTCCATGACACTCATAAAGAAATCTCTCATAACTGGTAGCTCCTAACACCTAGGAAATTATTGTGTAGAGTTTAAACTATTCAAGCAAGACTAGTCCCTATAAAGATATATTGAGCATAAAATAAGAAACCATCTTGAACTAAAAACAATTGCTTTAAGTATTGATATGTTACACAGTTCTTCCCTGTAGAAGCACATTATATTGTGCAAAACTAAAAATACTCTCTTAATGGAAAAAGAAAATCAAAACGCAAGTATATATGTTAAACATATTTACAGGTCTTCATCTATATAGTGAACATCCTTTGTTATTTGTTTTCATTTATATAGAATCACTATAGAAGCACATATAAGACTAAACTAACATAAACCATAATAGGTTTCAATGCAGATAAAAGGAATTTAAAGCATTATGTATGTCAAAATAGGAAAACTGAGCTGAGAATTTTCTGATATGTTCCTTACTTATTCATCCTCTCAGACCTATTCAGTCAATCAAAACCTTTAGCAGAAGGGGTCAGTGGCTTTTTCCCTACTATAAGTGTATTTTTATTAAGGTATAATTGACATACAACATTAATTTCATGTGTGCAACATAGGGATCCAGTATTTGTAGACACTGAGAAATGATCACCATAAGAAGCTCTGTTACTGTCACCATACAAAGTGAATACAATATTATGACTTTATCCCCTATGTTGTACTTTCAGTTCAGTTCAGTTGCTCAGTCATGTCCAACTCTTTGGGACCCCATGAATCACAGCACACCAGGCCTCCCTGTCCATCACCAGCTCCCGGAGTCCACTCAAACTCATGTGCATTGAATTGGTGATGCTATCCAGCCATCTCATCCTCTGTCATCCCCTTCTCCTCCTGCCCCCAATCCTTCCCAGCGTCAGTGTCTTTCCCAGTGAGTCAACCCTTCAGATGAGGTGGCCAAAGTATTGGAGTTTCAGCCTCAGTATCAGTCCTTCCAATGAACACCCAAGACAGGTCTCCTTTAGGATGGACTGGATGGATCTCCTTGCAGTCCAAGGGACTCTCAAGACTCTTCTCCAACACCACAGTTCAAAAGCATCAATTCTTCAGCACTCAGCTTTTTCACAGTTCAACTTTCACATCCATACATGACCACTGGAAAAACCATAGCCTTGACTAGACAGACCTTTGTTGGCAAAGTAATGTCTCTGCTTTTCAATATGCTATCTAGGTTGGTCATAACTTTCCTTCCAAAGAGTAAGCATCTTTTAATTTCATGGCTGCAATCACCATCTTCAGTGATTTTGGAGCCCCCAAAATAAAGTCTGACACTGTTTCCACTATTTCCCCATCTATTTCCCATAAAGTGATGGGACCAGATGCCGTGATCTTAGTTTTTACATCCTCATAATTTACTGATTTTATAACTGGCATTTTGTAGTTTTCACACACACACACACACACACACACACACACACACACACACCACTAACCCCGCTCTTTTCTATCAACTGCTTCTCTGTATATATAAGTCTGAGTTTTGTTTAGTTTTCCTGTTTGTTTCTAAATTCCACATACAGGGTTTCTCTGGTGGCTTAGTGGTAACGAACCCACTTGTCAATGCAGGAGATATTTGATCCCTGGATTGGGAAGATCCCCTGGAGAATCCATTCCAATATTCCTACCTGGGAAATCCCATGGAAAGAGGACCTGGTGGTCTATAAAGTCGGACATGACTTAATGACTGAGCACACACAAAGAATATAAACAAATATAAGCTGTATCTCTGGTCTCAAAAGGAGTTTAATATAGTTGTTGAGAACAGGCCTGCTTGTATAGAATAAACATTTCTCCAAAGAAGACATACAGATGGCTAACAAACATATGAAGCAATGCTCAACATCACTCATTATCAGAGAAATGCAAATCAAAACCACAATGAGGTACCATTTCACGCCAGTCAGAATGGCTGCTACCCAAAAGTCTACAAGCAATAAATGCTGGAGAGGGTGTGGAATTTGTGGGAATATGGAGAAAAGGGAACCCTCTTATACTATTGGTGGGAATGCAAACTAGTACAGCCACTAAGGAGAACAGTGTGGACATTCCTTAAACAACTCAAAATAGAATTGCCTTATGACCCAGCAATCCCACTGCTGGGCATACACACCGAGGAAACCAGAAGTGAAAGAGACACGTGTACCCCAATGTTCGTTGTAGCACTGTTTATAATAACCAGGACATGGAAGCAACCTAGATGTCCATCGTCAGATGAATAGATAAGAAAGCTGTGGTACGTATACACAGTGGAGTACTATTCAGCCATTAAAAAGAATACATTTGAATCAGTTCTAATGAGGTGGATGAAACTGGAGCCATTTATACAGAGTGAAGTAAGCCAGAAAGAAAAACACCAATAGAGTATACCACATATACATGGAATTTAGAAAGATGGTAACGATAACCCTGTATGCGAGACAGCAAAAGAGACACAGATGTATAGAACACTCTTTTGGACTCTGTGGGAGAGGAAGAGGGTGAGATGATTTGGGAGAAAGCCATTGAAACATGTATAATATCATATATGAAATGAATCGCCAGTCCAGGTTCAATGCATGATACTGGATGCTTGGGGCTGGTGCACTGGGATGACCCGGAGGGATGGTACAGGGAGGGAAGAAGGAGGGAGGTTCAGGATGGGGAACACATGTATACCTGTGGCAGATTCATGTTGATGTATGGCAAAACCAATATAATATTGTAATTAACCTCCAATAAAAATTAATAAATTTACTTATTTGTAAAATAAAATAAATTTATTTTATTTATAAAAAATAAAATTAGTGGTAAGGGTTGCACACACTTTATGAATGTTCCCCAAATCCCAAAATCAATAAATTTTATGTTATGAATATAATGTTCAAATAAAACTGTTATAGAAAAAAATTGAGACAGTCAATATTTATTGATCCAGATACAGTATAAATATTATATGTGTAACACAGACAATAAATGTCTGTGCTAAAACTGCCAAAACATGGACCAAAACTGAAACAAAATAAATCATGAATAAGGAAGTCCTACAGCAGCTTAAACCAAAGTGAAAAGAACAGTGAATTCTTATGAAAAAAGCATTGTCTTAATGAAGAAATATAAAAAGCATGATTTAGCAATAGATTGACTCTAAACCTCACTGACTCTTTTTTAAAATTTTTTATTCTGTATTTTAGAGCATATTTGGAGTAACAGAGAAAGAATGAGATTTGAAAAATGTCTGACATTTTTACAAAGATTTAAATTCTTTCAAACACCTGACTACTGAAGAACTGTCTACAGAATTTAATGAAATGAAATGCCTAGATACTAATTAACACAATATTTTTTTTTTCTTCCATCCTTCCTTCTTTTATTTTTCTTTCTCCCTTTTGAGCAGCTTAAACCATTTACTTCTCACAGTTCTGAGGTTGAAGAAATCCACGATCAAGGCATTGACAGACTCAGTGTCTAGAAAGAACCACTTCCTGGTTCAAAAGCCATTGCCTTCTTGCTGTGTCTTCAGATGGTGGAAGGTGCAAGAGAACTTTCTGAATTTTCTTTTCTAAGGGTACTAATCTCATTCTTGAGAATTCTATCTTCATGACCTCTAGAAGACCCACCTCTAAACACTATCATTTTAGGGATCAGGATTTCAATATTAAAGTTTTGGAGGAAAACAAACATTCAGTCTATAATGTCAAGTGAATCACATACAAAGCAAATGTGGGAACTACTGAATTCAACTCTGCTGCTGCTGCTGCTGTTGCTTCAGTCATGTCTGACTCTGTGCAACCCCATAGACGTCAGCCCACCAGCCCACTAGGCTCCCCCATCCCTGGGATTCTCCAGGCAAGAACACTGGAGGGGGTTGCCATTTCCTTCTCCAGTGCATGAAAGTGAAAAGTGAAAGTGAAGTTGCTCAGTCGTGTCTGACTCTTAGTGACCCCATGGACTGCAGCCTACCAGGCTCCTCTTTCTACAGGATTTTCCAGGCAAGAGTACTGGAGTGGGTTGCCATTGCCTTCTCTGGAATTCAATTCTAAACCCTTGCTAATCAAAGTATGGTCCACTAACAGCATTCATATCACCTGGGAATTTATTTGAAATTTTAAATCTCAGACCTCACCCCACATATACTTAACCTACACAGAACATCCTAGATGATTCATACAAACTTTTAAACTTGAAAAGCAGGCAATTGTGCTCCTAGACCCACAATATCACCATGACCCAGGAAATTGTTTGAAATGCAAATTATCTGGCTCCACCCCAAATCTATTGAATCAGAACCCTTCTGGGGATGGGCCTAGTGGCTGCATTATTTGTTAATAAGATCAGCACTTTACATCAGTGATATTGAAGATAATATAATGTACTATGCAATGTCCAAAGAAAATGTGTAACCCTTACCCTATTTCTTCCTTTCTATGTCAAGAATTTAAGGGCTCCTGCCTCCACTTCCACTGTCCTCCCCTTGATGGAGTTTACATTATCTACAGTATACATTATAAATACAAGGTCCACTAGGAACAAAGTCCACTAGGGTTTCTATGGTGGCTCAGACAGTAAAGAATCTGTCTCCAATTTAGGAGACCCAGGTTCCATCCCTGGGTCCAGAAGATCCCCTGGAGAAGGAAATAGCAACCCACTCCAGTATTCTTGCCTGGAGAATTCCATGAACAGAGGAGCCCAACGCTCCAGTCCATGGGGTCGCAAAGAGTCAGACACGACTGAATGACTGACACTCCCTTTCACTAGGAACAAAAATAAAGGCAGAGTGGCAACTGGATCACTGAACATTAGTAAATGATGTTCATTTTGCTATTTTAATGAACATCCCAATTATTCATTTTAATATTAATGTTAATTGTGCATATGTTCATGAGTGTTAACTATACTGCTGGTTAATTATATTTGAATAAGAAAACAATGTACACAGAAAAAAGTTATAACAACACTGGGGAAAAAATGAAATGAATAATACTTAGGCATGGAAGTTCACTGTAGAGAGGTAGAAGCTTATAGGAGAAAGCTCTGTGTCAAGAGGTAAATAACCGGCCAGAGTCTTGTACACTGAAGGACTTTTTTTCCTACAAGAAACATTTCAGAACCACATACCAGTATCTAAGTCCTAGCTACAGAAATGTGTGTGTGTAGGGGGGTGCGGGGGGAGACATAGTATAGTCCTTGACATTTAGGTTCAAATGTATTGAGAAAAACAAATAGAGAGATAATTATAATACACTGTTAAGCATCATAATGGAGATTGGTCCTGCCTATTAGAACCAAGCAAGATTTCTGAATTAAGCAACTAACCCTCTGGAGAAATTAGGAAAAGCAGAAATAAAGTGAAGACTATACCTGGAATATTGAAGCTTGAATAAACAAACCACATAAGGAGAAAGGCAGGGAAAAATAAAACCCTGGAATTACACCAGACTTTTCTCCTACAAAAGAGAATGTTCATTGCCAAGTGACCAAAATGGCTGAGACTTTATTCTTTTTTTTTTTTTTCAATTAAGAAAAGAGAAGTATTTTATTAGTACAAATTTCTATAAGTTCATCACATGTGATACAACATTTTATAAGTAACATCAAAACTGTTGATATCTATTTTCAGCAATTGGGATATAAATTTCTAAATTGTTGTCTCTTTAAAAACCCCAAACCTAATTATAACATGTATTTTTTCAAAAGCATTTTGTTGAGATTTTATTCTTAATAAAAAATTTCCTGTGAAGGGCTGATTGATTTGGTTTAATTTGCTACAATAGCTTCTGCATTTGAAAAAATCCTAAACCTGTCTCTCAAGAAATCTTCAGATTCATGAAAAATCTGGTGTGTTAGGAAATGGAAAGGTTACTACCCTCCTGACAACCACTCCTACCATGGCCCTCCACTCATAAAAACACTCGAGGTAAAACCACAAACAGACGAACAAGAGAAAATTTACTGATTCTTTGCTAGAAATTATCTGCAACAAGGGTACTCAATGTTATTCTTTATTGTAATGCAAGTTCACAACCGCACCCTCACTGCAAGGACTACTACTGTATTTGAACCAGTCAGAATCTCTCTCTCTCTTTTTTTTTTTTTTTTTTTTGACAAATGATGGGACGAAAAGAATTGCAGTTTTCCTAACAAGGAAGTGCAGAGGTCTCTCTGAAACAGAAAGCTGTACCCTTAATCCAAATGGTTCATGCTCTGTAAAAGCAAAAGAGGCTGGCAAGCTTGAAAAGGTCCTCTTTTGCAGTAACCCTGAAAGAAGCCAGTACTGAAGAACAGGACCAGACTGTAATTCCCTGAAGACAGCCCCTCAACTCTATAACATGCAAATTTCCTGGGGGAATACTGAAGTCACCAGGCATCCCTCCATCAAATGTATATTAATAAGTCCTGTAAAGGTTCTCAAACTCTGAGCATTAGTCCCCTGGGCAAATCTGACAAGGCAGCTAGTGTCACACAGGATATTTATTAAACCATTTTCAACTGACCACGTGGTATTACTGTTGCCAGAAACAGATGACCCAGTGATTTAACAGAATGTAAGATAAAAAGGTTTTTCCCTTCTCTTTCTTTGCAATTGCCCCTGGAGTCCTGTTTTGAGAGTAAAATAAACAAGGACAAACAATTTAAACAATACTGCTTGTGGTTTCAGAAACTACTCAAGTAAAGTGTTCTAAGAGACATGACAAAGTGACAATCCACTTCTGAAAACATTAAGAAAAATTCCTGGGAAACTACATTTTAAGTTTAACTCTTCACCAATGGAAAAAGCATTTCAAGAGTAATTTAGTTGAAGAATATAGATTGTGTGTTGAATTTCATAGTTCTCATTTATTATAAGACAAATAAAAAAATATCTTCTTAATGAGGTAGTTCTGTGTTCAGAACTACCAGAAATTTATTTTCTCAGTGTATAATAAGGTAAATCTCTTCTGAACATATCCCATCTCTCCCCATTACCTAATCATCAGAAATAAATATATGTATGTATGTATGTATGTATGTATTTATTTATTTATTTTAAGGCTACTTGCTTAAAGTGAGATACTTCCTTGATCTCTTCCAAATCGATCCTCTGGAATACAATAGAAATTATCAGGTCTGTAGTTTGAGTTTGAACTTTACGCTCATGAGTCATGAGAAAAAATGCCATTCTTAAAGCAGTAAATAGTTTTTCTCATTCTCTAGATACCAAGGATTTGATTCACCTCCAAGAGAAGACAGAATCTTTGTTTTAGGATACTACAGTTCAGTTCAGTCACTCAGTTGTTTCTGACTCTTTGTGACCCCATGAATTGCCACAAGCCAGGCGTTCCTGTTTATCACCAACCCCCAGAGTTCACTCAAACTCATGTCCATCGAGTCGGTGATGCCATCCAGCCATCTCATCCTCTGTCATCCCCTTCTCCTCCTGCCCCCAATCCCTCCCAGCATCAGAGTCTCTTCCAATGAGTCAACTCTTCTCATGAGGTGGCCAAAGTACTGGAGTTTCAGCTTCAGCATCATTCCTTCCAAAGAACACCCAGGACTGATCTCCTTCAGAATGGACTGGTTGGATCTCTTTGCAGTCCAAGGGACTCGCAAGAGTCTTCTCCAACACCACAGTTCAAAAGCATCAATTCTTTGGTGCTCAGCCTTCTTCACAGTCCAAATCTCACATCCGTACATGACCACTGGAAAACCATAGCCTTGACTAGACAGACCTTTGTTGGCAAAGTAATGTCTCTGCTTTTCAATATGCTATCTAGATTGGTCATAACTTTCCTTCCAAGGAGTAAGCATCTTTTAATTTCATAGTTGCAATCACCATCTGCAGTGATTTTGGACAGTATAATATATAATTTGGTTAGGCAAAAAAGCAAAGAATCCATGACGGCAATGGAAAGGTGTGAGGTGCTTAAGTGTTCCTCATGAAACGTCAGTGGCTTTGTGTTCATTGCTGGTGATAACTGCAAACATACAAATTTTGTTTCCTCTTCAGGATGCTGCGTTTCTTTTGAGAGTCTGAAAAGTTAGGCCTGAACTTCCAGTAGGAAGTGACAGAATCTCTTTAGGGCATTCTAACTGAAAGAAGATAAATGGCCAGTAGGAGTCTTCTTGTGGAGAATCTTGATTATGAGCCCGAGAGCCATTATATACAGTAGAGTATCTAGTTTTAAATTATTTTTCTTCATTGTTGTTCCAGTTACTAAGACTATATAACAAAATACCCCAAAACTTAGTGGCAAGAAACAAAACATTTATTTTGTTCATGGTTTCATAGGTGAGGAATTCAAACAGGGAACAATTCAAATTATGCTTTATGGTGGCTTTGGTCTCAGAAGGAAGATCCAAAGACAGAGAACTAAAATCATCTACAGTCTGGCATGCTAACATGTTAGGCATTTGATGCCTACTATTGGCTAGCAGCTTCTCCTCTCCAATGGGCCTCTCCATGAAGTCTCTGCAAATGATGCCTTCAAGGTCACAGGACTTTTTCACAGCAGTTCATGACTCCAAAGGCATATGTTCCAAGAGACAGAGATAAGGTCAGAGAAGGCTTTTGCCCGGAGCCAGCATGAGGAACCCCACCCATGGCAAAGGTCATGAGGAAGGAAGCCTGACAAAACGCAAGGGAGGGATCAGGCTTCAGAAGGGGGAACCCCTGAAATTTCCTGAGCATCCACCCCCAAAACCAGAATCTGCCTGCCATACTACATTATGCTTTTCATCCATTCTTCTAACATTAACAGGGGACTATCCCTCCACCACCTTTTTCTGGGAAAGGTTAATTTAGAGCTTTTAGATAATAAGTCTCCTGAGCATAATAGAGTGTTCCAATCCAAACCCCTCTGATGGCTTTCTAGCCTGCCTGCAGGACTCTTACAGCTGCACTTGTGATTGTTTGCGGCCTCCAGACCGCTAGAGGCAAAGGAAGCTTAAAACATCCTAGGAATGTAGGGGCTTCTGAGGAATCAAAATCATTAGAATAAAACTGATTAAGCATTTCATTGTTGAGCCAATACTTGCTGCCAAATTTTCACACCTTTTATTTGTTGATATAGTTGGTATATAGAAAAAACAAGTAGCAACATTAGATCTTTGAGTTAAGTACTTTCTTTGTTATAACCCACTGCGCCTTTGTTCTATAGGGATGTAACTTTAGTGCTTTAGGGAGATGCAGATTAAAGAAAAACACTTCAGGGGAAATGAGATTAACATTTATTAAGGAACAGAGCCATAAAGTGTTAACAGGCCTCTTGGCCAGAAGATAATGTAAATCACCTGAGACCTTTTGTATACAAAAGATATACAAAAAGAGTCAGGACTGCTGCCCCTGCATGACTCTGTATCTTCCATTATGTAAAATTTAGGGCATATAAACACCTTTTAAATAATAAAGTTGAGGAGGGTTTTTGCACAAGCCTGGCCTGCCCGTGTGAACTCTTTCTCCCTCTCCCTCCTTCTCCTTTTCAGGCTGATCCCTTGGAACGTGCAGGCTCACCGAGTCTACTTACTTGCCTGGGCTTCTGAGACCCACGCAAAAGGGCGCCCAAGGCGGGGCACCCTTCGCTATTCAAGCGGGCACCTGTGGCCCTACATAGATGGTGCAAGTTTCTTGTCTTGAAACTTTATTAGCTTTCTGTGTAAACCAAGGAGTATGAGCCTCTTTTCTCCACTAGTTTTCCTGCTACACTATTTTTTCCTAATCTCTCTTTATATTTCTGAGTAAATAAGTAAGCTTTTCCTGCCGACTCTGTCCACCCTTCAAATTACCCTGGATCCACTGGGGCTGGACCCTGGCAGGCTTTATCATCTTCTATGACTTAACTTCACAATGCAATTTCTACTACATTCTAAGGTGATTAGAAGCAAGTCACAAAGAAGAATTCATATTAAAGAGGAAAAAATATATGGATCCCACCCCTTGATGGAAGAATATGTCCACACCACTGTAATAGGCACACTCTAAGGGGGCCCAGTGGGATCTGCACTTGTATAATTCCCTCCCTTGAGTATGAGCCCTGCAACTTGCTTTAACCAATAGAATATCACTGCTTTGATTAGATTATGTAATACAATAAAGGCAGATATGATGCTGCACAGAAAGTATTGCTCAAATATGTCACAGTCAAATTTTTTTGGCTTCCTCAAATTCATATATTGAAGCTTGAACTCATATTGTTACAGCATTTGGGAGGTAATTAGATATTAGCATGGGGCCCTCTTGATGAGATTAGTATTCTTATGAGAAAAGACACCAGAGAGTTTGCCCTTTCTCTATGTTATGTGAGGGCACAGCAAGAAGGTGGTCATCTGCAAGCCAGGAAGACAGTTCTCACCAGACATGACCATTCTGGACCCTGATCTTGGACTTTCAGCCTTTATATTTGTGAGGAAATTAATTTCTCTTGTCCTAGCCATCCAGTCTATGCTAATTTCATTACAGCATTTGAAGCTGACCAATACATTATGTTATATGGCAAAAGTACTGGGATATCACTGCCAAACTTCTGTTGGCAGACTGGAAAGAGATTATTTTGTGAGTCTTGAGGAAGCAAGTTGTTATGATATAAACTGCCAATGGATAGGTTCACACGACAAGTAACTACAAGAAGAGCTAAGGGCTTCAGTGCTACAATTGTGAGACACTTTTTAAAAATACTTGAGCAAACATATAAGTATATCCTTTCAAATGAAACCAGAGGAGAATGCAGCCCAGTCAACCCTGAATTGTAGCCTTCCAAGACCCTCAAACAGAAAAGTCAGTTACAACAGATCCTCTTTGACCCACCTCCCAGAGTAATGGAAATAAAAACAAAAATAAACAAATGGTTTTGCATAGCAAAGGAAACTATACAGGAAAAGACAAGCCAAAGAATGGGAGAAAATATTTGTAAATGATGCAAATGACAAGAAAAACAACTCAATCAAAATATGGGCAGAAAATCTAAACAGACATCTCTCCAAGGAAGACATACGACTGATTAAAAACCCCATGAGAAGATGTTCAGTATCACTAATTATTAGAGAAATGTAAATCAAAACTATGATGAGATATCACCTCACCACAAGTCGGAATGGTTATCATCAAAATCCACAAATAATAAATGATGGAGAAGGCATAGAGAGAAGAGAACCCTCCTACATTATCGGTGAGGTTGTAAATTGGTACAGCCACTATGAAGAACAGTATGGAGGTTCCATAAAAAACTAGAAACAGAGCTACCATATGATCCTGTAATCCCACTTCTGGGCATATATTCATAAAAAAACATGGTCCAAAAGAATACATGCACCCCAATGTGCATGGCAACATTATTTAGCCAGGACATAGAAGCAATCTAAATGTCCATCTACAGATAAACAGACAAAGAAGTGTGGTACATAGATACAATGGAATATTAACTCAGCTACTAAAGAGAATAAAATAATGTCATTTGCAGCGACATGGATGGGCCTGAAGATTATCATTCTGAGTGAAGTAAATCAGACAGAGAAAAATAAATAACATAAAATATCACTTATATGCAGAATATTTTAAAATGATACAAATGAACTTATTTATGAAATCAAACAGACTCACAGACTTAGAAAACAAACTTATGGTTACCACAGGGGAAGGATGGTATAGAATAATACTTAAGAGAGTTTTGGACTGACATGTACACAAGACTATGTTTAAAATAGATAATCAACAAGGACATACTGTATAACACAGGAAACTCTGCTCAATATTATGTAACAATCTAACTAGGAAAATTATTTGAAAAAGAATAAATACACATATATGTATAACTGTAACACTTGGACAACTTAAATAGAAGAGCCCACCCTTTCTCTTATTGGATGTGGGGGAATGGAATAAGGTCATTCCAGAACAGCAGATGCAAAAGTATAGAATATAAAAGAGCAGAATGGTATGGGTTATTGCCACAGCTGGTACTATGATTTACTGCAGTTAAAGCTTAAGATGTGGAAACAGAAAAAAGATGAGCCTAGGAAGATGGTTATAGGTCAGATAGCCAGATAATGAAAGACCTACATGCTTCTTTAAAGACTTAAGATGATGCCATAAGATACCACTAAATGTATTTCAGCATTCAAGGGAAATGATCATCTTTTACAGAAAGCCCATTCTGGCAACAATGCAGAAAGCAGTCCTACCTCATTACATTACATGGGGGTTTCACATCTGTATTTCCTCTGGGCTGTTGGTTCTTTTCTTTTTAATATTTATTTTTTCTCCCTGTACTCCAGTACCTACTCAGAACAAATGATATGCCATGTTGATTCTTTAAGGACAAGAAGCTTGCCTTCTTTATTCTTCTATTGTGAATGTCTAAAACAATACATATTTATGGAAGTGAAAGGAAGTGAACTGATCAGAAGAAAAAGAAATCATTACAACAACTCTGATGAGAGATGTTCTGTATCAGGAGTCAGAAAATCCTAGCCCACAATCCTACTCTGGCTCTCCACCTCCTTTTTGTAAATAAAATTCTACTGGAAAACAGTCACAAAAATGTGTTTACATATTGCCCATAGTTGTAGTCATGCTGTAACAGCAACAGTTTGGTAATTACACACACAAATCATATGTGGCCTACAAAGCCTAAAATATTAATATCTGGCCCTTTACAGAAAAAGTTTACTGACCCCTGCACTGAACTGAAGTAGGAGTCATATAACTGAGTAGGTAGGATAGATGCAGATGATATTTATAAGGCAAAATCATTTGGTATAGACACTACTTTTTGTTCCTAGTTCTATTTCACAATATCACATGCACATTAGAGGCCCACAGTATAAATATGTATAAAAACCTTTCACGTGTCCCAGCGTAATTTTGACGAGTCTTATTTACTTTCTCAGGCTTCCCTAATGGCTCAGTTGGTAAGGAATTCACCTGCAATGCAGGAGACCTAGTTCGATTCTTGGGTCAGGAAGATCTACTGGAGAAGGGATAGGCTACCCACTCCAGTATTCTTGGGCTTCCCTGTGGCTCAGCTGGTAAATAATATGTCTGCAATATGGGACACCTGGGTTTGATCCCTGGGTTGGGAAGATCCCCTGGAGAAGGGAAAGACAACCCATTCCAGTATTCTGGCCTGGAGAATTCCATGAACTGTAAAGAACAAGGGGTTGTAAAGAGTCGGATATGAGTGAGCGACTTTCACTTTTACTATTTACTTTCTCAACTTTAAATTGAACTATCATTTCCACCAATCCTTAAACTCTAAATAACACATGGTGGAGTCTACTTACCACACAGAGTTACAGATCCAAAGCAGAAGCAGTATTTGATTGGTCCACTTAGACAAAGATAGTTCTGCAGTAACGGGACAGTATCAGCCCTGTGGTCCCTTATATAAATCTTCTAAAAGGCTCCTAACCTCTAAATTATTGCCGCATTCTTGTTTTCCCTGCAGGTCTTCAGAGATGGCCTAAATCTTTTTACCTCATTAAGCTGCTCTGCACCAGAGTCCTCTAAAAACTTTTCACCCGAAAAGTCTCCACAAGGCTTGAATTTCTTTTCCCTTTTCTGTAGTCAGAACATAAAAGATTGCAATTCAAAGAAAAAGTAAAGAACTGTCATGGTCCTTTTTGTTGGTGTTAATCTCTGAACTGTAGATTTAGGGTGACTATTTTTTTCAGTTCCTGGTTTTCTACTTCCTGTTTGAATATACACTACAAAGTGCTGGTGAAATGTATTTATAGGACACAGTTGGCCAGTTGCTAGGCCTTTTGTACCAGGACTTGAAAGATAAAGGCAAGTGCTTTTCTTAAAAAATAAAAAAAAGTAATCTGCAGGCACAGAGATATCTAATCATAGTCATAGTCATAGCACCGATACTCCTAGACAGGCAGGAAAAAAAAAAAAAAAAAGCAATTTAGATTAAAAGTCGCTTATTACAAAAGTGAATTTTTAAATATCACACCTTGAATAACAAATTCATAAGCAAAAATTTTCCTATCCCTCATGGAATAAATTTAAGGAAAATGAACAATGTATTAGCATTTTTATTACTAATGTGTTAGTATTTGAAGATTATTCGCCTCAACTATTTAGTTTGTGTCATTATTTGCAAAAAAGTAATGAACCATACATCATACACCAAAATATTTTTCAATTTAATGAAAGATTTAAGTGTGAAGACAAGCACAAAAACACAGAACTAGGAAATGTAAATATCTCTCTAATTTTAGAGTGCAGAAGGATCCTTTAGGAATATAAGTAAGTAAAAGCAGAATCTGAAAGACAAAGTGAAAACTTAAGATTTCTGGGTATCTTAAACAGAATTTTCAAAATTTAACAACCAATAACCAATATGGAAAATATTTTAATGTGTATGACTAGAAGTTTTGTCCTTTTTTCCCAGAAAGAATAAATACATTAAAACATAATTTTAAAAACTGAGCATAGAATATAAAGCTACTATATAAAGAAGAAAAATGACTAATAAATATATGAAAAATATCTCAGCCTTGCATATAATCAAATAAACTTTAAAAAGGCAATAAGTAATCTATTTTTTGTCTGTATATGAGTAAAGACATTTTATTTTAAAAATAGTACACAGATATATTAGTTCAAATTATTTTGGTGGTAAATAACAAAAAATTGATTCAAAACAACAGTGGAAAATTAGTGAACTCTCAAAAATTTTAAATTCCAAAGAGAAGTTTGCCTTCAGGCATAGTTTAATCAGTAATGAAGCTGTAATTCTCTTTAATCTTTATATCTGGTCTATTTATCAGCATTGTGCTACCCTCATGAGACAAAATGGCTACAAGAGTTGGCTTTGCATAACATCATTTAGGAAAAAAACAGAGTATTTCTTTTGTCAACAAGCTCAGTCCTGGCATTCATTCTGATTAAATAAATGTAGGTGAATGAAATGGCAACCTACTCCAGTATCCTTGCCTGGAGAATCCCATGGATGGAAGAGCCTGGTGGGCTACAGTCCATGGGGTTGCAAAGAGTCGGACACGATAATTGGTTTAAAGCATTGGGGACCATTCATAGTGACCAAGATGGGATAAATTCTCTTTAAGTCATGCAGCTTTACATAATGGAGGAAGAGGGATAGAGCAGTTGCACTGAGGTTGTCCAAAAAAAAAGTCTAGTCAGGCACACTGTGTTTGTTATTCATTCGCTAAATCCTGTCTGACTCTTTGTGACCCCATGGACTGTAGCACACCAGGTTCCTCTGTCCTCCACTATCTCCCAGAGATTGTTCAAATTCATGTTCACTAAGTCAGTGATACTATCATCCTCTGCCATGCACTGCTCCTTTTGCCTTCAGTCTTTCCCAGCATTACAGTCTTTCCCAATGAGTCAGCTCTCCACATCAGGTGGCCAAAGTATTGGAGCTTCAGCTACAGCATCATTCCTTCCAATGAATGTTCAGGGTTGATTTCCTTTAGGGTTGACTGGCTTGATCTCCTTGCAGTCCAGAAGACTCTGAGAGTCTTCTCCAGAACCACAGTTCAAACGCATTAGTTTCTGGCACTTAGTGTTCTGTATGCTTCCCACATGGCTCAGTGGTAAAGAATCCTCCTGCCAGTCAGGAACCGCAGGTTTGATCCCTGGATTGGGAAGAGCCTCTGAAGGAGGAAACAGCAACCCACTCCAGTATCCTTGCCTGGAGAATCCCATGGATGGAAGAGCCTGGTGGGCTACAGTCCATGGGGTCGCAAAGAGTCGGACACGACTGAGCGAGCTCACTTCACTCACTCCATTGTCCAATCCTTACATAACTGTGGCCAGGGAAATAGAATTATCCAATTAGATTATCCCTGTGTTAACTGTCCATGCACTTCCCTGGTGGCTCAGATGATAAAGAATCTGCCTGTAATGCAGGAGACCAGGGTTCAATCCCTGGGTCAAGAAGATCCACTGGAGAAAGGAAAGGCAACCCACTCCAGTATTCTTGCCTGGAAAATTCCATGGACTGAGGAGCCTGGTGGGCTACAGTCCATAGGGTCACAAAGAGTCAGACACAACTGAGCACAGCACACACACACAGCCTTCTTTATGGTTTAATTCTTACATCCATACATGACTACTGGAAAAACTATAGCTTTGACTATATGAACCATTGTCAGCAAACTTATGTCCCTGTTTTTAATATGATGTCTAGGTTTGTCACAACTTTCTTTCCAAGAAGCAAGAGTCTTTTTATGGCTGCAGTCACCTTCTGCAGTGATTTTGGAGCCCCCAAAAGAATGTGCTACTGCTTCCACTTTTTCCCCTTCTATTTGCCATGAAGTGATGAGACCAGATGCTATGATCTTTGCTTTTTGAATGTTAAGTTTCAAGCCAGCTTTTTCACTCTCCTCTTTCACCCTCATCAAGAGACTCTTTAGTGCCTTTTCACTTTTTGCCATTAAAGTGGTATCATCTGCGTATATGACATTATTGATATTTCTCCTGGAAGTCTTGATTCCAGCTTGTGATTCATCTAGCCCAGTATTTCTCATGATGTACTCTGCATATAAGCTAAATAACCAAGGTGACAATATATGGCACAGTGTATAAAGCAATGAATTATTGAAGTATTTATGGAAAATTAGACTAAATATAAAGCCTTACATTTGTTCCAGAATATCAGATCTTAAAATTTATCCCAAGGAAAAATCATGGTTAAATACAAAGATATATTTATTATATTGGTTTAGGATATCCAAAAATTAATGTACAATAATGAAAAATTAAATAAATTCTGATACATAAATATAATGGTATATTATACAGCCTTTACATGTGGGATAATATTTCAGTTCAGTTCAGTCACTCAGACGTGTCTGACTCTTTGCGACCCTATGAATCAATATTTACTGACATATAACACTGATCAATATATATAGTTACATTATTAAAACCAAAAGAATAATTCATGTTGGTTACTTGTTTCTAAATTTTGAATATTCTGTTTTAAGATATTGTCAAATGAAATAAAAACACACAGAGCTGTGAGCTAAGTTTTATTTGGGATATTACTGAGTACTACAGCCCAGGAAACAGCCTCTCCATGTCTCTGAGAGAAATGCTTGAAAGAGAAAGGGTGAAAAGCCAATATATATGTGACTTTTGGCTAGGGAATATGTGGAGGCAGTCAAGCATACCTCTCAGCAAAAGATTACTGCTAGTCACGAAGAATAGATATTTTAGTTAATGATTTTAGTGGTTTTCTATGTATGGGAAGATGCAAAAATCTGGGTTCATTAAAATTCTTTCTGAAATATACATGCAATTATCTAAGAGGCTTATTTTTCCAAAGCACAGAGTATCTCACCCTATTTTTCATCCTGAATTGCTCTTGGGTATACTGTTGGTTAGAGACTCCAAAACCTAATGACTTAATCCTTGGATAACTGAATGGTGAGCAACATTTTTTGTTTTACAGTATTCAGAAGTCTTAATGAATTATCCTATTTCTGTAAAATAATATATATATATATATTCATTGAAAAAGATTAAAATACATAAAAAATTAAATAGTGGTTGTCTCTGGATAGATAGCATTATTGTAATATCTTTCTGTTTTTTGTAAGTCTTCTTAATGCTTGTGAATTATTCTAGTAAAAAAATTTAGTTTGAAAATTAGTTTAAAAGAAATAATAAAACAATTTCATATTTTAAAAAGATTTAATGGGAACTATGACTTTAAGAGTGTGTTGGTGAAGAATTTCTTGAGTTCCCAATTGCAGGTTGAGAGGAAGTTCACAAAAAGGCACAGCTCTACAAATGAAATCTTTAAGTAATCTGTATCTTATCTGTCAAACAGCACCAGCATGCAGCCACTCTTTAGTTGTATAGCATAAGCCACCTGAAACCCATATGCTGATTTTATCCATAATTATTCTCCTACCCCATGGGGAAGAGCATAGCATGAACAAAGAAATGTTCAACTTCTCAAGAGGGCTTTCAAACTCCCTGAGGAATCCCTTTTTGAGAATAAGCACAAATAGATTTATACATCTAGGTAAGTGATGACTAATAGTTCAAAATTGTACTCTGTGTAGCCTCAGCTGCACTATATGCAGTTTCAACTTTCACATAATTGATTCAAAGAGCAAAAGTTGGGCTGGCCTACATAAAATTATGTGTACACTGGGCTATAGGACTAACCATCTCAACTGAAGTTAAAAATTCTTTTTAAAGTCAGTTAAAATGTAACTGAAAGTAATTGGTTTCATCTACTAATGTATCACTGTATAGACACAGACCACAGAAACTAAATATGCATCATCTAAATGAGAGCTGCAGGACTAAACAATGTATAGCCTTGCATGATGTGAGAGGATTCCACACATACATGCCCTCTGCACAAAGCTGATCCTAACTTCACTGCTTTACAATGTATCCTATTCTTCAGTCACCATAGACCAAATATACTGCAACAAGTGAAGAAAGGCAAGAGAAGAGCACAAGTATCAGGAAAAATTTACTTTTCTGATTTAAGAGAGTAAAATTCAAAGCATTCATTTGTTCCACATCCAATTAATACTTATACAGGATAGAAAGGTGAGTTAATCACCTTTAATAGAAAGGTGAGTTAATCACAAAAATCCCTGCTCCTTGGAGCAGACATTCTAGTGGATACATGGGCAAACATACAAAGTCTAAATAAGGTTCTTTTCCCTCTTGCACTAAGATTCAGGTAAAATAAAAAATGAAATTGAGTATCTAAGACAGAGGCTAGCAAACAGTGAATGATAGATACCCTTTACTAATAAAAGAGCTTGGAGAGCCCATCCTATCTGAATTCTGGGAAAGGACGAGGAAAAGGCAAGTCTGCAGCCAAAATCTGGTCAGAAATTTATCACTGGTGCTTCTTTCCACCTTCATATTAGGTGACCATTACCTAATTACTGTGCCTTCTCTTTCCTACTCCTCAATACTAACCATTCTTTCAGATACCCTCAGTCAACAGTGAATGAGAAAAGGATGAGAAATGTCATGTATATTTTTTCTCTATGGATGCTGCTGTACCCACAAGTATCTGACCCATATAAAAACCACTAAGGGAAGAAAAGCCTGGGGGATAGGTGCATGGAAGAACAGATGAATGGAAGGATTATTGCAAGGGCACAAGGATTAATATGTGGAAAAATAAGTGAATAAAAATGTGAAATAATAAGTGAAGGCATGAACAAAAGAATAATTATATAAAGTAGGGGAAAACTTAAAGGTGTTTGTAGGAAGCTGTGAATCAGAAATAGTAAAGATTAGAGAGAAATAAAAGAAATCATACCCCAAAGCTGTGGATAAGATTACAGACTCTAGGAGAAAGAAAAATAATAATTAAAACTGTAGAACTTGAAAGCCCCAGGGAAAAACAGAAAAAAAATCAGAGCATCTCTTAAAGATGAGCAGAGGAGACAAGGGGAGGTTAGAGGATTTGCTCTGATTCAACCTTGAATCTTGATGCAGTAAGAATGACTGTTTCTGAAAACAGCAGGCTCTGTGAGTTTCACTGAAAGTGGCATTAGGCTTTCAAGCATAGAAGTATGTGCAGAAAGATTATAAACTTTTGTTAAAGGCTTAAGCATTATGTATACCAAGTTGATATCAAATTTAGCTATTTATAAATAGCTTTTATATTTTTAATAAAAATACATACCTTCAAAATTGAAAAATACAAATAAAAATAGAAATTAAAATCATCCACAATATTCCAACAATCAGAAATATTTCTGAGTTTTATCCAGCTTAATATGTATGTGTACATGCACACGTTTGTATGTGTCTAGTATAATATATATTTAATTAGATTAGCTTAATATAAAATGTATTTTTAATTTTTAACAGATTAATGTTAAGTGCTATTAATTATTTTTTCACATAAATATAAATATTTCTATGGTAGGAAACTACCCTCAGTATTATAATATTTTATCCTCATGCTATTTTATTTTATAGGTATACCAAATTTAATCAAGCAATCTCTCATTGTTAGAAATTTAGTTTTGTTTCCCCTCATGTTGTTATTAAAATAATTTAGTTTTGCTATTTTAATACTATTTTATTATTTAAACAAAGTGCTACATTCTCAAATTATATCATTATTAATAAACACTTGCATTGGAATTGCTTGATCAAATTTAAAATCTTAAGGCTTTTGTTATGTGTATTAATTATGATGGCGTCAGTTGCTATTAACAACAATAAAAAAGCAAATGTCTTAAATAATAAAGCTTTTTATAATAGATCTCATAGAGTCCAGAGATAATTCAGGTCATATAATTGGATTCTTCCAGTAGCTCAATGACGTTATATCCTGTCACTTTTTGTCTTCTGTTCTACCCACTTTGATAAAAGCCTCCTCCTCTGATAGATCCCATAGGTTACCAATAACTCTTGGGAATACATTTTTCCTCTTTTAAGTTTAGAGAAAGAATATTTTTCCCAACCCTCAAACAAAACTCCTAAATCTTACTGTAGATCAGTCTGCATCATGTGCCCATTCTTGAGCTCTGACAAAGGACTTAGATGTTGTCAATATACAATCACACAAATACTATGAGTTCAGGTTTCCTCCAACCTTCACTAAAATTGAGACTCAACCTTTTTAAAAATCACAATAAAATCAAAAGCTGCCAACTTGACAACTAAAAATAGTAGGCCATTATTCACTTTTCCCTTTCTTTTCTATCTTATTGGTGTGGACTTTTTAATTTTGAAAACTCTGGGCTCTAAAATCAGATGGTCCCTGACTAGGCAGAGTTGCTTTATCTTAAGCAATTTAGAGAAATTCTCTGGAAAACAGGAATAATAATAATAGAATCTGCCTCTTGATTTTTATGAAGATAAATAAAATAAATTTTTAAAGGCCTAGTAAATGTTAGGTTTTGTTTTTAATTATCTTGCTTCTATTACTAAATTGTTATAATTACCTATTCATTCTTTGTGCTCATCTTTCTATTGGGAGTAGCCATTTTTAATCCTAAATAGGAAGATTTTTCATATTTTGAAATGTATATTTCCTCATTTAAGATATATATGTAAATACTCATATTTTCTTCACTAGTCAAACAGCAACACCTACAGACACTAGCCATTTGTACCAAAAAACTGAAAAATTAGTCAATTTAGAAACACTAGAAAATTAATCACTGATGAGAGGGTGAGTAAATCTGGCCTATCACCATTTCCAAGATACTGTGCATATAAGGATTCCCAGGTCACTCAGTGATAAAGAATCCACCTGCCAGTGCTAGAGATGCAAGAGACTCGGGTTTGATCCCTGGTCAGGAAGATCAACTGGAGAAGGAAATGGCAACCTACTCCAGCATTCTTGCTTGGAAAATCCCATGGACAGAGGCGCCTGCTGGGCTGCAGTCCATGGGATTGCAATCTGACACAACTAAGCATGCACATGGTTCCTTTGCAAATAAGGCGTTTGTGTTACTATAGCTCCATGAAGTCTATAAAACACTAGACTTTCTTTTCTGTGATATTTCAGACAAAAAATGCCAGCAATGATAGATAATGGCACGACTAATGCCAAAATGAGTCACCTCAAAGACAACTGAAATCATATACGATAAATGTTATTTGTTAGAACTTTTACAAATTCCACAAATAACTCTAAGTCTCAACCCCTTATTGTGGTAAATATCTTTAAGAATTAAGAGAATTTTGAAGGGGGGGAATAAACAGTGAAAGAAATCTCTCATTCACAAGTTATGAATATTCCTATCCAAATACAGGAATAGCTTGATTTACCAAACTTTATATGAAGCCATTCCTCTAACTGGAAATAGAAATGACATTTTTAGTTTGTTCAGTGTGCAGTGTGATTCTTGTCTGAATGGTGTTATTTCTGGCTCCCCAACGAGCCACTGTTAGGATTGGTCAAAAAGGATCTGGGCTCCCTTCTTCCCTTTGGATGTGTTCTTCCTCTGAAATTTGTTAGAACAGAGAAATTTTTAATTCCACCTCAAAATTCAGCAGTTCTCTAATTCCTGAACAGATAAGTTCTAAGAAAACAAAACTTATTTCACTGTGCTCCCAAAAGCTCCCTCCTTGCGCCATATACACAGCATACCATAGTTAGATTAATAATGGATGTTGTTCAACCTTCACTGTTTTTTACCTCCCCTTATATATCTCTCATGCATGTGGACCTTATTATTGCAATCTAAAAGAAATGTCTTTTGGAAACTGGAAAGGTTTGCCCTCTTCTACAATATTTGGCAGTGTTCATTTTAATCGATTTACTTGTTAGGGCTAAATTACTGTAACCTGTAATAAATGTTAAGATTGTCGGATGCATACTTGTACTGAATTAATATTTTATAGCTTCTTGGCCTTGTGTGGGCTGAATGTTCTATCAGAATGCTCTAGTACCATGGAAACGCTAGGAGATATTTTCTCTTAATTGTAAGAATGTTTGACAGATAACAGTACGGTACCATGGAATTAAACTCCATTACTGATGAATTCTGATCAGCTTATAATATTTTTTATTACAATATTATTTGAATGGTTGTTTTTGGTTTTATTTTTGAGCTTTGGGACATCTGTCCTTGTTCATATCACATTTTAAAAGTCTTAGTGTAAGTATTGCTTTGCCTATATAATTGCCATCAGATAAAGGAATCCAGTTTTTTAGTTAAATATTTTCCCCATTTAGAAAAAAATACAACTTGTTAACTATGATTAAAATATTTTTGAAGAAATATTTTTTAAAAATAAGAAATTCTGCTAACATCTCTCTATTGCTAAATTGTAATTTAAGTCACAATTACATTAACCTTAAATTCTAATGCCAGAAATAGCTGTATTTAGCTAAAAAAATTATTAGTAATTTTAAAAACAAAAAATAAATAATGTGTTTTATATGTTTTTACATCTAAGAGAAATCTGCTATGCTTCTATCTGTCTAGTCCAATGAGATGGAATAGAAAATAAATGTTTATTATTTTTCTAAGCTTAAGATTTTTTTAACCAGTTGACTCAAGTTTTACCCTAAAACTCCCATAGCCCTAAAGAGTCGAGTTCATAATAGAAGCCAAGTATCCAAATCCCAAGGCTGAGTTTCCAGAAAAATAGGTAACTGCTAGTCACATTCTTTTTTTCTTCTTGTTCCTTTCTCAGAAACACTTAATGAGAGTTCAAATAGCTATCTATAGCCAACTCATTAACATGCCATATTTCCTCCTAGTGCAGCACTGTGATGGCTCTCCTACTCCAGATGAATGAGGTATTTTACTTTAGCATGTGAATTCCACCAGATTCCTCTAACTCAGCACTAGTATTCTGACACCCACCACTGGCCTAACTAGAAGCAGAACCTTGGGAAGTGCAGATCATCACCTGACTCGATTGTCTTCTCTTACCAACCTGCTCCATGTAGCTTTCCTCTTTCCTTTGTCACAGATTTCAGAAGTGAAGAGAAGCTAAGAAGACAGTACCCAAAATATTCAGTTGAAAAGTGGTGGAGGAAAGCTATGGACACATTAAAAATGTCTCTCCTGATACAGGGGGTTACTGAGGGAAGAGATGATTTCCTCTTGGGAGTAACTGGGAAACATTTTATGGCTTCCCTGGTAGTTCAGCTGGTAACCTAGACAGCGTATTCAAAAGCAGAGACATTACTTTGCCAGCTAAGGTCCATCTAGTCAAGGCTATGGTTTTTCCTGTAGTCATGTATGGATGTGAGAGTTGGACTGTGAAGAAGGCTGAGCGCTGCAGAACTGTGGTGTTGGAGAAGACTCTTGAGAGTCCCTTGGACTGCAAGGAGATCCAACCAGTCCATTCTGAAGAAGATCAACCCTGGGATTTCTTTGGAAGGAATGATGCTAAAGCTGAAACTCCAGTACTTTGGCCACCTCATGCAAAGAGTTGACTCATTGGAAAAGATTCTGATGCTGGGAGGGATTGAGGGCAGGAGGAGAAGGGGACGACAGAGGATGAGATGGCTGGATGGTATCACTGACTCGATGGACGTGAGTCTGAGTGAACTCTGGGAGTTGGTGATGGATAGGGAGGCCTGGCGTGCTGCGATTCATGGGGTCGCAAAGAGTAGGACACGACTGAGCAACTGAACTGAACTGAGCTGAAAGAATCTGCTTGCAATACAGGAAACCCTGGTTCAGTTCCTGGGTCTGGAAGATCCACTGGAGAAGGGATAGGCTATTCCACTGGAGAAGTGGATTGGCTGGCTATCCACTCCAGTATTCTGGCCTGGAGAATTCCATGTACTGTATAGTGGACACAGGTGAGCAACTTTCACTTCACTTTATGGCAGAAAGAATATAGACACATATAATGTGTGCATGTGTAGCAACCCAAAGTAGGAAGAGACTACAAATCAAGTGTGATAGACAGAAAATGGTCCCTGCAAAGGAATCTAGTCTTAATCCCAAGATCATGTTACCTTTACAAGGCAAAAGGACTTTGATGAGGGGGTTAGATTAGGAAGTTTGTAGATGAGATTATCCTGATTATCCAAGTAGACTCAAAGTGTCACATGTATAAGAAGGAGGTAGGAATGTGAGTCAGGGAAGGAGATGTGAGGACAGAAATAGAGGTTACAATGATGCAGCCTCTAGAAGTTGGAAAAAGCAAGGAAATAGATTCCCCCTCTTATCTCCAGAAAGAACGCAGCTCTGCAACATCTCGATGTTAGCCTCCTGAGACCTGTTTTATCTCTCTGACCTCTAGAATCATAAAATAGTAAATTTGTGTTGTGTTAAAGCAGTGGTCTGTGGCTATTTGTTATAGGATCAATAGGAAACTAATACACAAAGGCAAATGGAAAAATGTGCACTATTTGTAAAGAATGTTAAACTTCAGAGTGAAAGGTGCATAGGGATATTCAATGGAGGACAAGGAAAAAAGGAAAATAATAAAAATGATAACATTTTGCTTTCTATTTAAAGTGTTTTCATATTCATTATTTTAAAAATATGATTCCCAAGAAACCTCTTAATCCAGGCATTATGATTATCTTTACAAGGTAAAGACAATTAAAGACAAAGTAGCAATGAGGAAGTTAACTGCTTTGCTCAAGTTCACAGTTCTGTAAACTGAGGAGCTAGGTGGGAGCCAAGGTGTCCCTTCCTCTTCATGTCTTTCCAATGCTCCTCATCTCTTGTTCAAACCAGGCCACCTGATTTCAGAGTGGTTTAAATGTCAGGTCAAAGGCATAAAATATATTCATCAGTAATAAACTAAAGGTTTTATGCAAGGAGTGGTATAATCAATTAATTTAACAGCATAACATAAAGTAGATTATAGAAGGAGAGAAAAATCTGGGAGACTGATTGTGCTAATAGAATAGTCCAGGAGACAGGAAATAAAGGCCTGAAGGAAGCCAGCAGTGGGAATAGAGAGGCATGTTGCTTTATACAGGATAAGGAAAGGGTAGAGGCAGGAGTAATTAGGAACATGAAGTTCACCTTTCTGGCTTACTATCAAAGGAAAACTTATGGTTTTCTAATATATATTTCTTGGGCAGTAAGTTAGTATACATTTAAAGTCCGCTTTATTCATATAAATCACAGGTTTCAAATAAAAATTAAGTTTTTAACCCACACCATATTATTTAGCTTTCTAAATTCTCATTTCAGATTTTTTTTTAATTTGCTTTAAAAATAGATGAATCTCAATACTCTATTTTTACACTAATACCTGAGTACTTTATGAGAGGTCAACTAGCTGGCCATCAGTGGAAACAGCTAGAATCCTCACAGTGATGGCAATACACTCTCTTAATTGTCACCTTTCCAACAGGTCTTCCTTGGCCCCATCCATCTCATATTCTATTACCTGCTTTCTATTCCCTTTGTATGCTGTTGGTAAGCTACAAAAATATCTTTGGGTGTCATCCGTGTTATATATCTGAAACAATTACTGCTGCATTATGGCATGTTGATTTTTGCTGTTACTCATCTGTCAGTTCTTATCATGCCCATTTTTCAATCTTTGATTGCCTTTTTTGACCTTGATTCTTAGAAACTTTCACAAATATTTTTTTTTTCTTTTACCAAAAATACTGTAGAATTCTGATATTGGTTTCTACAGGGTGAATAATCATCCACCAAAGACATCCCTGGTAGCTGGTTGGTAAAAATCTGCCGGCAATGCAGGAAACCCTGGTTTGTTTCCTGGGTTGGGATGATCCACTGGAGAAGAGATAGGCTACCCACTCCAGTATTCCTGGGCTTCCCTGGTAGCTCAGACAGTAAAGAATCCACCTGCAAGGCAGGAGACCTGGATTCAATCCCTGGGTTGGGAAGATCCCCTGGAGAAGGGAATGGCTACCCACTCCAGTATTCTGGCCTGGAGAATTCCGTGGACAGAGAAGCTTGGCAGGCTACATTCCATGGAGTCCCAAAGAGTCGGACATGACTGAATGACTTCCACTTTCACTACTTTCAAAGACATCTACCTCCTAATTCCCATAACTTGTTAATATGTTAGCTTACCTGGTAAAATGTACTTGACAAATTTTATCAAGGATCTTGAGATAGTGAGAGTATCCTAGATTATCCAGGCGAACCTAATGTAATCATAGGCATCCTTACAAGGGAAAGAGAAAGGCAGAAGGGAAAGGGAGATGGACACAACAGAAGCAGAAATCAGAGAGGAGAGAAGATATTATGTTGCTTGGTTTGAAGATGAGAAAAGGTTACCTATTTTAGACTTCTGACCTCTATAATACTAGAAGAGAATAAATTTGCATTGTTAAGCCACTAAGTTTGTGATCATTTGTTATAGTTGCAATAGGGTAAGTACAATTTCCTAACAGAAAAGAAATCCCAAATGTCTTATCTTTTTATATATTTAAATTGAGGTAAGAAATTAGAGTATCCCAATTAAAGCGGCCTCTAACATCTTAATTATTACTTCTTACCTCATTTCCTCACTCAAAGAAAAAAAAAAATCCCAGCTAATCATTTTGTTTTTACAATGTCAATAGATTGTAGATAGACTATAAAGACTATAACCCATCCCATAATTATTCTAAAAATAAGCAATTTAAAACCTTTTCAGAACTTTACATATGGAATCACTCACTTTGAGTAACATGAAATCCATACATAAAAGCCATGGTAGAAAACTTCTGTGAGTAAAAACTGCAGTAACACTAAAGTGTTGTCTTTTTCAGTCAAATAATGCTATAATTCTTTTTAAATAGCAAAAGATTTAGTGTTGTAAGTTAAAGCTGTAACCCACAGTTCCTTCAACAGTACTCAAATGAAATCTCGATCCCAATATAATAGGACAAGAGCTAAGGATTACTTGAGAGTTCTCTAACCAAACTGCCAAGAGAAGTCAAGGGGAGAAAAACTGGAAAGTATGAGGGAGGGTTACAGATGAGCAGCGGAAGAGGAATGAGGAGACATATACAGATTCTCAGAATTAACCTGATCTAAATGTAACATCAGCTTTGACTTATTCCTGTACCCAACCAATGGGAGGGATGAAGTCTTCAGAGAGACCAAAGTTATTCTAGGGAGGATAGATGACACACAGCTACCTGACCCCAAGCCCTATATGCATCATGTCTAGCTTGGTTACATAAAGGGTGGCAGGTGGGAACTGAGTGTTACCTAACAGCTTTTGAAAGCTAAAGGAAAATTTCAGTGAAATATCCAATCACTTTTATAGCCACATTTTGTGAACTCCACCCCCACCTCTCCTACCTCTTCCACTCCCAAAAATAAGGGCAGAAAGAAAAAAGGAAGAGAAAAGGAATTGATGTTTTTGAGAATCCATTAATGTCAAATTAAAACACAAGATGTTTTTAATTTATTACATTTCATCTTCATCAGTTCAGTTCAGTTGCTCACTCGTGTCTGACTCTTTGTGACCCCATGAATTGCAGCATGACAGGCCTCCTTGTTCATCACCAACTCCCGGAGTTTACCCAAACCCATGTCCATTGAGTCGGTGATGCCATCCAACTGTCCATCCTCTGTCATCCCCTTCTCCTCCTGCCCTCAATCTTTCCCACCATCAGGGTCTTTTCAAATGAGTCAGCTCTTCGCATCAGGTGGTCAAAGTATTGGAGATTCAGCTTCAACATCAGTCCTTCCAATGAACACCCAGGAATGATCTCCTTTATGATGGACTGGTTGGATTTCCTTGCAGTTCAAGGAACTCTCAAGAGTCTTCTCCAACACCACAGTTCAAACATAAAAGAGCTAAAATGCCTGAGCCTTTGATGTGAGCCAATCACTGTACTGATGATTATAGTTTAATAGCTTTAACTGTACGTTATATAGCTATATATATATATAGCTTTAACTGTACATTATCTTGTGCTAACAACTACTCTCTGAAGTGTGTACTGGTATCCCATTTTGTAAATGTACCGGTATCCCCATTTTATATTGAGAAAATGAACCCTACAGAGTTCAAGTAACTGGCCCCAAGTCAAGCAGTTGGCAAACTGCAAGACAGGGATTCAAACATAGCTTTATCTACTTCATATGAGTACCTAGTTCTTTACCATTTCTCTAAGAGGTAAATAACTATTTTTCTTTCTTTATAGATGAAAATATTTGCATCAAAGGGATATCAAGAAACTTACATTACCGTGTCTAAATAAAAATTACCTAGTTCTGACTTCAGAATATTAGTTATACACATGATAATGAACTTATATTTGTAAAGCAGATAGTTCAGGTAGGTTTTGATGGCTTTATAAATTGTGTTTTATAAAACCACCCCTAAACTTACACTGGACAACCATCCTATTACTTATACTCTCTCAGCATCCACAGATTGATTTAGAATAAATCCTAGTTTTCAGAGCTACAAAGTAGAATCTACTGATTCACCTAAGGGCAGAATTAAGATTTGATATAATGGTGTCAAAGTCTGAATTTGGAATAAATAAGTCTCTCAAGCCCAGCTGCACTTTTAATTTTCAAATATGCTCTTAAAAGAAACATTGCTACATAATTCCAAGGGTTTATTTCTCTTAGATCCAAATAATAGGTGAGATTTGCAGTGGGAAGAGCCACTAGCAGAACTTTACACAAACCTCAAACCAGAATTTCATCATGGTTCATCTATGTTTCATGAGGTGCCCCATTGGCCACCAGGGCTACATGCAACTCATGAGACTCACAAACAAATTGATCATGCTTCCTCATGGGTCAGTCTGCTTCCAGACAACCAAGTGTGTACTTCTTTCTTTGGTTCAGACATACATTGTTGCTGTGCAAAATGCACAAAATGCCATGATGTTTTGATTAAGGCTCCTAATTTTAGAAAGGACAGAGATAAATTTGGATAATGCAGATCTCATCCATTTTGTTCCTACCACTCTTTTAAAATGTGTGTTAATTTACACAGAGCTTGTGCCACAGTAAAAAAATAACCTCGCATGTACCTGTAATATCTCACAGCTCAAGGAATATGAAAACAAAAAAGTTCATGAGAGTCACATGTGTTCTGGTGAGAATACAAAAGAAGCTACTAATTAGGAAAAACAAAGCCATCATCGGTAGAGCAGCTGCACTAATTTTCTGTGCCTTTCTGGCATTATGGGAAACTGCATGCATTATCACAGTCACTTATCACACCACAGAGAGACTGCATTAGCTTATTCTTTTCCCCACAAATTCATCCCCTTTAGGATGCAGTAAAACAGTTCACCAAGTTAAGGATGAAATGCTAAATTTCAGAAAATAATGCTTGAAAGTGGCCATTACCAGATTTTTAAAACAACTTTTTGAATAATTTTCAATTGAAATCACAGTGTTTAGTTGCAACATTCCTTTTCCCTCAATGAGAATTCAAGAAAATCACTATTTTACTTGCTGAAATGTGGTAGGAATATAGTCTCGGTTGGCAGTAAGTACAAGAAGAAAATGTGGAGCTGGGTGGGAAAACAGGAGAGATGTAAAGCTGCCAGCCAAACAGAATGAAAGTGTTTACAATACAGTTCTGAAAGAAGTAAAGAAACCTAGTCAAAATCCGGCAGGACATAGAAGCACACTCGCTTCACATGTGGGTGCGCCAGAGTGGAAAGCTGAGAGCTTCAGATCCTGCAGTGCTGCTGAGTTCTGCCATGCTCTGGAATGATGGCTGAAATAGACACCCCCAAATCTGGACAAACAGAGCTTCCCTCTTCAAACACACCAACCTGAGAGTGCTTATAAGCATGGTATTTATTCTGGTTTGAAAAGTCTTTACTATACCCAAAGAGGAAAAAGGGTACACCCATTCCACCACACGGAGAATGGTGCTCCCTGTGAGCCTGCTATTTTCCCATGTTAAATGAGACCTTTGTTAAAATATAAGGTGTTGCATAAATAATTTAAAATAGTAATATATTTAACTAAATGTGAGCTCAGGATAGCCATGTCCCTTCCTCCCACGATTGGGAAGCCATGTGGGAAACAGGCCTGGCCAATCTGTCTTCTATAGTTGGCATGGAGAAAGAGAACCATGCCTTTTCAAGTGCTTTCAACAAATAGTAACTGAGCATCTGCTGTGGCCCCACCCAAAGATAATGAGGCTGTAGGATGTCTACGGAATATGGTGTGTGAAAGTGAACCAAATAAGCTTATTCAAAATAGAGAGTCAAACAAGTGCAGCCTGGAGAGAATATTGGGAACAGAGATGCAAAAGAAGCAGCATACAGGAGCCATACATGAACAAAAGCTGAGCTAAACAAATTTAACAGACAGTTGTTCATGCCTGCTGAAGGGTTTTTACCTGCTTTTGGCACATTCATGTGAGTGTATAGTACCAAAGGAGCTAGAATGTGAAGATAAGTCATACTATTTTTAAAAAACAATGGGGTCAAACAAGCAGCTTATAATATAGGTTATCATTTGAGCCTGTGTATTTAATGTCTGCCTTTCTGCATTCTCTTTGAAAGAGAGAAGAAATATAAAAATTTGAAAAATAGCATCTGTCCTAATATGGGAATCAAGCAGTGCCAAGCAATATACCTTTTTGCTGTAAGCCATTGAAATTTTGGAAGTTTACTCTAGCAACATATTGATATGCTTTTTCCAATTATAAGATGAAATGCAAATCAAAACCATAATGAGGTACCATTTCACGCCAGTCAGAATGGCTGCGATCCAAAAGTCTATAAGTATTAAATGCTAGAGAGGGTGCGGAGAAAAGGGAACCCTCTTACACTGTTGGTGGGAATGCAAACTAGTACAGCCACTATGGAGAACAGTGTGGAGATTCCTTAAAAACTCAAAATAGAACTGCCTTATGACCCAGCAATCCCATTATTGGGCATACACATCAAGGAAACCAGAATTGAAAGAGACACGTGTACCCCAATGTTCATTGCAGCATTGTTTATAATAGCCAGGACATGGAAACAACCTAGATGTCCATCAGCAGACGAATGGATAAGAAAGATGTGGTACATATACACAATGGAGTATTATTCAGCCATTAAAAAGAATACATTTGAATCAGTTCTAATGAGGTGGATGAAACTGGAGCCTTTATACAGAGTGAAGTAAACCAGAAAGAAAAACACCAATACAGTATACCAACACACATATATATATGGAATTTAGGAAGATGGTAACAATAACACTGTATGCAAGACAGCAAAAGAGACACAGATGTATAGAACAGACTTTTGGACTTTGTGGGAGAGGGAGAGGGAGTGGGTGGGATGATTTGGGAGAATGGCATTGAAACATGTATAATATCATGTAAGAAATGAATCGCCAGTCCAGGTTTGATGCAGTATACAGGATGCTTGGGGCTGGTGCACTGGGATGACCCAGAGGGATGGTACGGGGAGGGAGGTGGGAGGGGAGTTCAGGATGGGGAACACGTGTACACCCGTGGCAGATTCATGTTGATGTATGGCAAAACCAATACAATATTGTAAAGTAATTAACCTCCAATTAAAATAAATAAATTTATATTTAAAATATATATATAAAATGAATACAACAATTTTTTCAAAGGTATAGAAGTGGACTAGAAGTTTAAACATCAAATAAATCACAGTTGTTAGCTCTGGGAAAGTAGAAGGAATGGTGCAGATGATGATGGATAAAAGGGATTATTTATTCTATTAAAAAAAGAATTGAAGCAAGTATAATAATATGATAATAACTACTAATTTGCATTATGGGTACATGAGTACTTTTATACTATTTTTTGTAGTATACTATACTTTTAATATCTCAAAATTAAAGGTAAAAATTAATAAAATTATATACATTCACTGAAGATAACTGAGGTATGTATAAAAGCATGACAAAAATTAAAACCACTCATAATTCTACTATTAAGAGGCAAAATGGAATCAACATTCTAAATGCTAATATATATACACACTATAATATAAAATTGGAGAAGGAAATGGCAACCCACGCCAGTATTCTTGCCTGGAAATCCCATGGACAGAAAAGCCTGGCAGGCTACAGTCTATGGAATTCCAAAGAGTCAGACACAACTGAGTGGTCTCGCATAATATAAAATAATTTCATAAAAATGACACCTTGTTGAGCAGTCAATGCCTTGCCTTTGTATATAACAATTAATTTTTTTCATCATATTAAATAATACTTTAAAATATAACTATTTTCTTGGAAAATGCATATAAAACACAAGATCAAAGATTTTTATTTCCCTCCATTATTCAGTATTATCATTTCTCTTTATTTTTCAACTCCATGACAGAAAAACATCCTTCCTACTTTATTTTGCATTTCTTTGATTGCCAATTAGGCTGTACATTTTTCTCTGTATATATGCCATTCATACCTGCTCTGTCAGCCTGGCCTGTATTTCTCTTTTCTGACGAGAAACTGCCTCACTTCTTTCTGATGTTCTGATGGATGTGCACGGGTGAGAAGCTGTTTCAGTCGCAGCCGATTCTATGCGATCATATGGATTACAGACTGCCAGGTTCCTCTGTCCATGGATTCTCCAGGCAAGAATACTGGATGGAGTAGGTTACCATGACCTTCTCTAGGAACTGATATGCAAAATACCTCTTGCTGTTGCTATTGTTGTTCAATTGCTCAGTTGTTCCAGCTCTTTGCGACCTCATGGACTGCAACACGCCAGGCTTCCCTGTCTTCACCATCTCTCGGAGCTTGTTCAAACTCATGCCCATTGAGTCAGTGATGCTATCTAACCTTTTCATCCTATGTCATCCCCTTCTCCTCCCGCCTTTAATCTTTACCAACATCTGGGTCTTTTTAATGAGTCAGCTCTTCGCATCAGATGGCCGAAGTATTGGAGTGTTAGCTTCAGCATCAGTCATTCTAATGAATATTCAGGACTGATTTCCTTTAGGATTCAGTGGTTTGATCTCCTGCAGAGCAAGGGACTTTCAAGAGTCTTGTCCAAAACCACAGTTCAAAAGAATCAATTCTTCGGCACTCAGCTTTCTTGATCATCCAACTCTCACATCCATATATGACTACTGGAAAAACAATAGCTTTGACTATACAGACCTTTGTTGACAAAGTAATGTCTCTGCTTTTAGTATGCTGTCTAGGTTGGTTACAGCTTTACTTCCAAGGAGCAAGCATCTTTTAACTTCATGGCTGCGAATGCCATCTGCATTGATTTTAGAGTAAAGAAAATAAAGTCTGTCACTTTTTCCATTGTTGCCCCATCTATTTGCCATGAAGTGTTGGGACCATACACCATTCTTAGTTTTCTGAATGTTGGATTTTAAGCCATATTTTTCCACTCCCTTTTTCACTTCATCAAAAGGCTCTTTATTTCCTCTTCACTTTCTGCTATAAGAGTGGGGTCATCTTCCTATCTGAGGTTATTAATACTTCTCCAGGAAATCTTGATTCCAGCTTGTGCTTCATCTAGCCTAGCATATCACATGATGTATTCTGCATATAAGTTATATAGGCAGGGTGACAATATACAGTCTTGACAGACTCCTTTCCCAGTTTGGAACCAGTCTATTGTTCCATGTCTGGTTCTAACTGTTGCTTCTTGACCTGCATATGGATTTCTCAGGAGGCAGTAAGATGCTTTGGAATTCCCATCTTTTTCAGAATTTTCCACCGTTTGTTGTGATCCACACAAAGACTTTAGCAAGGTCAATGAAGCAGAAATAGATGTTTTTCTGGAATTTTCTTGTTTCTTCTAAGATTCAGCAGATGTTAGCAATTTGATCTCTGTTTCCTCTGCCTTTTCTAAAACCAGCTTGAACATCTAGAAGTTCATGGTTCATGTATTGCTGAAGCCTGGCTTGGAGAATTTTGAGCATTACTTTACTAGTGTGTGAGATGAGTGCAGTTGTGCGGTAGTTTGAGCATTCTTTGGTATTGCCTTTCTTTGGGATTGGAATGAAAACTGACCTTTTCCAGTCCTGTGGCCACTGCTGAGTTTTCCAAATGTGCTGGCATGTTGAGTGCAGCACTTTCACAGCATCATATTTTAGGATTTGAAATAGTTCAGCTGGAATTCCATCACCTCCACTAACTTTGTTCATGTGATACTTCCTAAGGCCCACTTGATTTCGCATTCCAGGATGTCTGGCTCTAGGTGAGTGATGACACCATCGTGGTTATCCTGGGTCATGAAGATCTTTTTGTATAGTTCTTCTGTGTATTCTTGCCACCTCTTCTTAATATCTTCTTCTTCTGTTAGGTCTATACCATTTCTGTCATGCCATGCGCTTCTCCAGAAATTGAAATGCAAATACCTCTGCTGCCCTTAACTGCAGGAATTGGTGTGTAACCCAGTCATCCTCCAAATGAAATACCGTTCCTCTAATGGGTTCCCTGGTGTATTGTGCCAAACTTTTAAAGAAGATTTAATGTCATTACATCTCACATTCTTTCAAAAACTAAAAAAAAAAAATAATAAAACACTCCCAAACCCATTTTACAAGGCCATTGTCTTGATAGCAAAGCGAGGTAAGGACATGATAGGAAAAGAAAATTGCAGACCAATATCCCTGATGAATGAAGATGCACAAAAGGAGAGAATGATGTAACAAACTTCTGTGTATACTCAGCAAATTATCAATGTACATAAGAGTATAATATGCTTTCTACTATTAGTTTAAATATAAAGGAGCTAACTATAGTGAGTCTTCTTGAATCCGTGAGGTTTAAGAGTATGGAGTTTGAGTTGACTATATATATAGAGGACCAACATTAATTAAAAATTACAGTAAGTTTTCAAACTATATAAAATTTAAAATGTGTGTCCAAATATTGTTAAAAACTAAAAGGCACACTATACTGTAAATTTTATTTGGCACAGATGTGATGTTTTTAAAAATATCTTTATTATATAAAGAGATCATTCTTAGTGGAATGTTCTATAAATATCAAATAAGTCCATTTGCTCTAATGTGTTATTTAAGGCTTATGTTTCCTTACTGATTTTCTATCTGGATGACCTGTCCATTGATGTTATTGGGGTGTTAAAATCCCCTACTATATTGTGCCATTGTCAATTTCTCCTTTTATGTCTACCAATATTTGCCTTATATACTAAGTGCTCCTATATTGTGTGCAGATATATTTACATTGTTATATCTTCTGCTTAGATTGATCCCATGACCATTATACAGTGTTTTTCTTTGTCTACTATACTATAACAGTTATTATTTTAAGGTCTATTTTGTCTGATATGAATATTGCTATTCCAGGTTTCTTTTGATTTCCATTTGCATGGAATCTTGTTTCCATCCCCTCACTTTCTGTCTGTATGTGTCTCTAGATGTGATGTGATCTCTCTTTATGCATATTCTACATTTTTCCATAATGAAGCCTAAAACATTATTTTGTAGTTTTGACTTATTTTCTGCTGCCTTTCAAGTTTCATTGACATAAATTCCTAATTTGTGACCTTGAACAAATTTTGAAATCTCTAAGTTTTGGTTATCTCTGTTACTAAAAACCAGAACCAAACAATGAAGTAAAAATATACCAAAAGTGTAGGATTGTTAAAAGGAGGAAATAAAATAATGCATATATAGCATATAATATTGTGCCTTGCAAACACTAGGTGCTCAATAAAGGTTTCCTTTTATTATTATTATTATTACTATTACTACTATTACTATTTCAATTTCTATATATCAGACTTTTCTGCTGTAAAAATCAGAAGCTGATCCTGGATGATTAAGTTAAAGAGAAGTTTATTTCAAAAGATACTGAGAATAGCAGAAGACAAGTTCAACGACAGTTTCAGAATGCCAAAGACCTGAGCTGGGGAGAAATCTGCTGCCAGCCACAAGTCTGCTAAGCACAAGCAGAAAGGCTTGGCCACAGTCACCCTCACAGGACAGGTCTGCCCCAGAGCTGGATGTACACACTGACACTGGCCCATGAATGTTTCTGAGGAGGCGCTGCTTCCTCAAACTGCTCCTTTGAACGCATATGACAAGCAAATCCTTGAGAAGTCAGACCCATAAGGATGAAATCTCTTCAAACAGGAGTTCAAAAATGTGGACAAGCAGGCAGAAAACTGAACGATGTCCTGTATAGCCCTCTTGCTAGTTACCCAAATTTCACATCGACCTTCCTTCTATGCTGGAACTTGACAAGGACAATAATAAAAATTCTATAAGTGGGGTCATTAGGTACGGCTGCCCTGGTAGGGCCTTTCTGAGGAGACTGATACCCTAACAACTCAAACGCTGGGGAGCCCAACTCCAGGCAGCTGAGCATAAAATTTAGAGTTCTGGGGTGGCTTTCCTTAAAATCCAGATTATCTTATGCCACTGAGTCCCCAAGAGAGAATGTTGCTATAGAAAATGCTCTGGAAAGTCCTACTTGGTTTGGAGAAATGTGAGGTTAAACAAGTATGTTTGACCACTGAATCCTCATCTATTTACCTTAAAGATAAGGAAATATATTCCAGGTGGAAGGGACTGTTTCAACACACAGTTAGAGGAATACTGCTGTATAGAATCCAGAGTTGATTTTGTAACTCTCAGCTACATGGAATTATTCTGAGGCTTTGATTAAATAACAGATGTAACAAAAAAGATGCATAAATTCTCAACAAAATACTAGTAAACTGAATTCAACAGCACATTAAAAAGATTATACATCACAATCAAGTGGGATTTATCCCTAGGATGCAAGGATGGTTCAATAAATGCCAAGCAGTTCATATGATAAACTACATTAGTAGATGAAAGATAAAAACCATATGATCAAAAAAAAAATTGTATGACCCTCTCAGTAAGTGCAGAAAAGCATTTGACAAAAATTTAACACCCAGGTGTGATATAACTCTCAAAAATTTGGTATAGAAGGAATCTACCAAAACATAATGAAAGTCATAGATGACAAACCCACAGCTAATATCATATTCAGTGATAAAAAGCTGAAAGATTTTCCTCTAAAACCAGAAACAAAAAAATAGTGCCCACTCTCACCAGCTAGATTCAATATAGTACTGGAAATGACATGAGAGCAATAAGGAAAAATAAATAAATAATAAATAAAATGAATTCAAACTGGAAAAGAAGTAAAATTTTCTTTATTTGCACATGATGTGATCTCATGCATGGAAACTTCTGAAGACACCACCCAAAATTGTCAGAACTAATGAACAAATTTAATAAAGTTGAAATCAACATATAGAGATTGGTTGCATTTCTATACAAATAATGAATTATCTGAGAGTGAAATTAAGAAAACAATCCCATTTAAAACATCATCAAAAGAATAAAATACTTACAAATAAATTTAACAAAGGACAAAGAAGATCTATCTGTAGAGTGAAAACTTTAAGACTGATTAAAGAAACTGGAGAAGGTGTAAAAATGTAAAGTCATCCATGTTCATAGATGGAAAGAATTAATATTGTTAAAACATCATACTAGACAAAGTCTTCTAGAGATTCATCAATGCAATCTCTGTTGAAGTTCAAATGGCTATTTTTACAGAAATAGAAAAAATAATCCTAAACATTCGAAATTAGTATGAAACCACAAAAATCCTTGAGACTAAGCAATCTTGTGTAAGAACAAAGCTGGAAAAAAATCATGGTTCCTGATTTCAAAGTAAATTATAAAGCTACACTTTTCAAAACAGCCTGGTATTGGCATAAAAATGGACACATACAACAATGAACAGAATTAGAACCAAACCTACACAAATATATGATCAACTAGGTGCCAAGAACACACAGTAGGGACAAGATGTATGTAGTCAGTCGCTAAGTCATGTCTGACTTTTGCAACCCCATGGACTGCAACACGCCAGGCTTCCTCATCCTTCAGCATCTCCTGGAGCTTGCTCAAACTCATGTCCATTGAGTTGGTGATGCCATCCAACCATCTCAAGCTCTGTCATCCCCTTCTCTTGCTGTCAATCTTTCCCAGCATCAGGGTCTTTTACAGTAAGTCGACGCTTCACATCAGGTGGGCTAAGTATTAGGGCTTCAGCTTCAATATCAATCCTTTCAATGAATATTGAGGACTGATTTCCTTTAGGGTTGAGAGGTTTGATCTCCTTTGCAATCCAAGGGACTCTCAAGACTCTTTTCCAACACCACAGTTTGAAAGCATTAATTCTTTAGTTTTCAAGTTCCTCTGAAAATGGGGCTGGGAAAACTGCATAATCACATACAAAAGAATAAAATCTGACCCCTGTTTAATACTCTAACAATAATTATCTCAAAATGGACTAAGGACTTAAGTGTAGTACCTAAAACTGTAAAATTCCTAGAAGAAAACAAGGGAAAAGCTCCTTACATTGATCTTGACAATTATTTTTTGATATGATGACACCAAAAGCACAGGCAATGAAAACAAAAATAAATAAGTAGAATAACATAAAATTAAAAAGCTTCCCAGTAAAGTGAATAATCAATGAAATTAAAATGCAACATATGGAAAACTATTCTTCAACCAAATATCTCATATGAGGCTCATATATCTAAAATATTAATATGAAAGTAATTCATACAACTCAACAGCAAAATAAAAACAGCCCAATTAAAAATGGGTAAAAGTTAGGCAGGCTCCCATACCCCAGCCACTCATCAGTGGGCCCCTGCAGATGTCAGCAGGTTGCCCACATGCAGATATACGAATGAAACCACATACGAGCCACAGTGGCCACATGACTCAGGAAGCAGGGCTAAAATCTCTCCTGCAACTATGTGAACCACAAATTTATACCCATTGCCAGTTCTGTAAATTCAGCACCTGCAGGACATCTGAATAGACAATGGGTCCTCCCACAGCTGGGATGAGTCTGGCCTTAGCACGTATGGGCTTTGTGAGTGTATGCACACAAGGGCTGGGTTGGGCCATTGTCTGAGCCGCCACCTTAGCTCCCAGAGTGGACTCAGATATCTGAATACTGTGATAGATCTGTGCTGGTGGCCTTATGACAACAAAACCTGAGGAACACAGTGCCAATTGCTGGCATTCCAACAGATGAGGCAGGGCCAAGACCAGTGCCAACAACAATGTATTTTGTACATCTTTACGATGAGTGAAACAACAGAGCACATTTACCAGTGAACAAACTCCAGCAGAGAAATACTTAGTGACTCCTCTCTTAGTGGGAGTGCTCCAATCCTGCCTGCCGCTGCTGCTGCTGCTAAGTCGCTTCAGTCGTGTCCAACTCTGTGCAACCCCATAGACGGCAGCCCACCAGGCTCCCCCTGTCCCTGGGATTCTCCAGGCAAGAATACTGGAGCGGGTTGCCATTTCCTTCTCCAATGCATGGCTCAATCGTGTCCCAATCCTGCCTACCTCACAGCAAAGTTGAGAAATGTATCTGGGGGCTTCAGCCCTAACAACTAGTAAGCAGACTCTGCTCCTGACAGGGCAGTGACACCACAGAGCAAAACAGGAGGCCCTACCCAATACCCAGCACAGGCTCTGATCACTACAGCACTAGTCACATCTCCATCAAGGGGATAACAGCCTTTAAAATAAAAGCTATAAAGAAGGACACTATATAATAATAAAGAGATCAATACAGGAGAGGATATAATAATAAAGAGATCAATACAGGAGAGGATATTACACTTGTCTACACATATGCACCCAATTATAGGACATCCCAATACATAAAACAAATAATAACAGACATAAAAGAAAAAAATTTATAGGAATACAATACTAGTAGGAGATTTTAACACCCTTCTCATATCAAAGGACAGATCTTCAAGACAGAAAATCAATAAAAGAGATCCTAAATGGGTTTGGGTGGACTCCAGGAGCTGGTGATGGACAGAGAGGCCTGGAGTGCTGTGGTTCATGGGGGCTGCAAAGAGTCAGACACAACTGAGTGACTGGACTGAACTGAACTGAAATCATATAAAGAGATCACAGGGAAAGAGATTTTAAAAAGACACAATATAACAATTAGACTTAATTGATGTTTTCATCTCCAAAAAAGCAGAATATACATTCTTTTCAAGTGCATATAGAACATTCTCTAGGGCTGACCACAAAACAAGACTCAACAAAATTGAATGTAGAAATTATTTCAAGCATCTTTTTCAAGCATTTTAATTTCAAGCATCTTTTCTGACCACAGCAGCATGAAACTAGAAATCAGCCATAGGAAAAGAAACAAGAAAAAAAAATTACATGAAAACTAAACAACATGGCTGTTGAAAAAACAATGAGGAAACTAAAGAAATTTAGAAATACCTTGTACAAATTACAATGAAAACACAACCATACAAAATATATGTGATGAAGCAAAAAACATTCTTAAAGGAAGTTCACTGTGACACAGGCCTTCTTCAAGGACCAAGAAAAATCTCAAACAACCTAACCCAACACCTAGTAGAATTAGAAAAAGAACAAATAAACCATAAAGTCAGTGGAAGAAAAGAGATAACAAAGATCAAAGAGGAAAAATTAGATTTTTAAAAATAGGAAAAAAATTCAATAAAACCAGGAGCTAGTTCTTTAAAGGGTAAAGAAAATTGACAAGCCTCTAGCCAGGCTCATCAAGAAGAAAAGAGAGAAGATCCAAATAGACAAAATAAACTCAAGACAACAAATCACAACTGATATCACAGAAATACAAAAGGAAAAAACATAAGAACAATAACTATGAACAATTATATGCCAACAAATTCACCTAGAAGAAATGGACAACATTGTAAAAACATATAGCCCACAAAAACTAAGTCAAGAATAAATAAATAACTTGAACAAACCAATCATAGGCAGTGAAACAGAATCTAAATTTTCTTTTTTAAAAAAGCTCCCTATAGACAAAAGTCCAGTATCAGATGGCTTCAGAGGCAAATTCTACCAAACATACAAAGAACTTATACTGATCCATCTCAAGCTCTTCCAAAAGATTGAAGAGGAAGAGATACTTCCAAAGACATTCTAAGAAGCCTCCATCACCCTGATAACAAAACCAGACAAAGACACTGTCAGAATCTTTGATGAACATAAATATGAAAAAATTCTCAAGAAATATTAGCAAACCAAATCCAAAACCACATAAAAGAGATCATATACCACTACCAATTTGATTTATCCCTGGGTCACAAGAATGGTTCAACATATGCAAGTAAAACAAGGTGATAACCACATCAACAAAGGAACAGAAATAAACCACAGAAAAAGCATTCAGTAAAATTCAATATCCATTGATGACAAAAAAAAAACCTCTTATGAAAGTGGATATAGAGGGAACATATCTCAACACATTTAAAGTTATTTGTGACAAACCCACAGCCCACAGCCAATATAATACTCAATGAAATGCTGAAAGCCTTCCCACTAAGGTCTAGAACAAGATAAGAATGCCCACTCTTACCACTTCTCTTGAAGATAGTGTTGAAGTCCTAGCCACAGCAATCAGACAAGAAAAAGAAATAAAAAATAGTCAAATTAGCAGGGGAATAAAAAAACTGTCATTATATGCAGATGACATGATACTATATGAATGAAACCCTAAAGATTCCACACAAAAACTATTAGAACTAATAAACAAATTTAGCAAGGTAGCAAGACACAACATCCAAGAATAAGTTGCATTTTTTTTTTTTTTACACAAACAATGAAATATCAGAAAGGGAATGTAAACAATCTCTTAAAATTGCATCCAAAAAATGCTTAGGAACAAACCTCACTAAAGAAGTGAAAGATTTCTATGTTGAAAACTGCAAAACAGTAATAAAGGAAATTGAAGTTGATTCAAAGAAATGAAAAGATATCCCATGCTCTTGGACTGGAAAAATTGATATTGTTAAAATGATCATAACTACTGAAAATAATCTACAGATGTAAGAAATCTGTCATATTATTCATGACATTTTTTCACAGAATGAGAACAAGTAATCTTAAAGTATTTTATGATTCCGTATAAAATCCAGAATTGCCAAAGCAATCCCAATAAAAGAACAAAGTTGGAAGCACAGCACTCCCAGACTTCAGATAATACCACAAAGTCACAGTAATAAAAACAACATGGTACTGGCACAAAAACAGATATATGGATCAATGGAACATACTAGAAACCCCAGAAATAAACCTGAACACTAATGGACAATTAATCAAACGGGGCAAGAGTAATCAAAAGAGCAAGAATATACAATGGGGAAAAGACTGTCTCTTCAGCAAGTGGTGCTGGAAAAGTTGGACCATCACATGTAAATCAATGAAGTTAGAATACACTTTTACACCATAGACAAAAAAATAAATTCAAAATGGTTTAAAGAGTTAAATATGAGAAGATACATAAAACTCTGAAGGGAGAACATAGGCAAAATATTTTCTGACATAAATTGTAGCAATGTTTTCTTAGGTCAGTCTTCCAAGGCAATATAAATAAAAGCAAAAATAAACACATGGGACCTGATCAAACTTACAAGATTTTGCACAGCAAAGGAAACCATACAAAACTAAAAGAAAACCTATGGGCTAGGAGAAAATATTTGTAAATGATATAACCAAAAAGAGCTTAATTTCCAAAATACACAAACAAGTCACATACAGCTCCATACCCCAAAACAATCCACTCAAAAATTGGCAGACCTAAATAGACATTTCTCCAAAGAAGACATACAAATGATTTAAAAGTACATGAAAAGATGTTCAACATAACTGATTATTCAGTTCAGTTCAGTCACTCAGTCGTGTACGACTCTTTGTGACCCCATGAACTACAGCACTCCAGGCCTCCCTGTCCATCACCAACTCCTGGAGTCAACCCTAACCTATATCCATTGAGTTGGTGATGCCATCCAACCATCTCATCCTCTGTCATCCCCTTCTCCTCCTGCCCTCAATCTTTTCCACCGTTAGGGTCTTTTCAGATGAGTCAGCTTTTCGCATCACATGGCCAAAGTATTAGAGTTTCAGCTTCAACATCAGTCCTACCAATGAACACCCAGGACTGATCTCCTTTAGGATGGCCTGGTTGGATCTCCTTATAGTCCAAAGGAGTCTCAAGAGTCTTCTCCAACACCACAGTTCAAACTGATTATTAGATAAATGCAAATCTAAAGTATAATTTGGTACCACCTCACACCAGTCAGAATGGCCATCATCAAAAAAAAAAAACACTACAAACAATAAATGTTGGAGAGGCCATGAAGAAAAGGGAACCCTCTTAAACTGTTGGTGGAAATGTAAGCTGGTATAGTCACTATGGAGAACAATATGAAAGTTCCTTAAAAAACTAGAAATAGAGCTACTATGTGATCCATCAATCCTACTCCTTGGTATTTATCTAGGGGAAATAACATATTTTAAAATAAATTTATATTTCAAAAAAATAATTAAAAAAATAAAAAGATAGATGCACCCTAGTGTTCACTGCAGCACTATCTACAAGAGCCAGCACATGGAAGTAAACTAAATGTCCATCAACAAAGGAATGAATAAAGATAAAGATGTGATATACCATTATTCAGCCATTAAAAAGAACAAATAATGTCATTTATAGTAACATGGATGGACCTAGAGATGTCATACTGACACTGAGGGAAGTAAGAAAGATAAAGACAAATATCATATAATATCACTTTCATGTAGAATCTGAAATGTGACACAAATGAACATATCTGTGAAACAGAAACAGATTCAACGACATAGATTACAGACTTGTGGTTTGCCAAGGGGAAGAAAGAATGGCAGAAGAAAGGATTGGGAGTTTGGGATTAACAAATGTAAACTATTATATACAGGGAGGATAAACAACGAGACCCTACTGTATAGCACAGGGAACTATATGTGATATCCTACAATAAACCATAATGAAAAATAGTATGAAAAAGAATATATATATGTACAGTTTAGTCACTTTACTATACAGCAGAAATTAATACAACATTTTAATAAATTATACTTCAATAAGCTTTTAAAAACTAAAATGAAATGGGCAAAGGATCTAAACAGATACTTATAAAGATGACATACAAATTGCCACCGGGCACATGAAAAGATACTTAATACCACTAATCATCAGGAAAATACAAATTAAAACCACATTAAAATATCACTTCCCACCAGTTAAAATGGCTATTATTACAAAAGATAACAGTGTTCCTAAGGATGTAGAGGAAAGGAATCCCTGTGCACTGTTTATGGTAATATAAACAGGTACAGACAGTATGGAAAACAATATGGAGGGTCCTCAGAAAACTAAAAGTAGAGTTACTGTATAATCTAAAAATCCTACTTCTTGGTATATATACAAAGAAGTGAATGATATTCTTATACAGAAGGGATATCTGCATCCTCCAAATTTATTATAGCATTATTCACAATAGCCAAAATATAGATATATGTATAAATAGAAATACATATATATATTTTCTATATTTGTTAACTTTATATATTGTTAACATTCATCCAAGATTTTAACATTCACATTATCAATGTGCTTTTCTTATACTTCTACCTCTTCAGTTGCTATACTTAGAGAAACCTTTCTTAATCTAAAATCTTGTAAATATTTACCTGTGCTCTCTATTAATCCTATCAATTGGCACTGTATTTAGAATAAATATATAATTAAGATATATATATATATATATATATATATATATATATTTCTCTTGAGAACCCTGCCTAATACAAAGCCCTTGAAATTCTGCCTGGTTTCTGGTCCAAAGGATCTAAAGATATGAGACTCAACTTAGTAACTTGACTTCACTAAATTTCATATCAGTTCTGTACCCATCTTCACCACTGTATCCAGACATTTTCTCTATTCTCAACTAGATACAACCTAAGTTCATCAAAGCTAGGAAAGCAACTTCATCATTGATGTTATTTAGGCATTATTTTCCACAGATTGAGACTGTGCTATCATGGTAATTAAAGAGTGCTACTTTTAACTGCAAAATGCTTCATTATTTTCAGCATACCTTGGCTATGAAGTTGCTTGATTAATTTTATTCTCAGATGTAGTAGATACACTGATCAGACATATAAGTACAGGTGCAGTGCCAGTGGCGGTAATGGTGGTTATGTGTGTTTGTATATATACATATACTTGACAGTCTTTGTTGCTGCTGCTGCTGCTAAGTCGCTTCAGTCTTTATATAAACCCAAATCTTAAATATCTAAATACTAAGATGCTTGCTTCTAGTATCTCCTACACTTTACTTTTACAAATATGGTTCTGGGGAACCCTACTGTGTCAATCAATCAGTAAAACCTCTTACCCTGGGTTGGACACTGAGGGAAGGCACATTAAGGAAAACTGACAATTTCTGTCCTAGAGGAATTCACAGTATAAGACAACAATCAGGACCAAGAAACAAACAAACAGAAAAAGAAAACTTTTAAGTATCAGAAACTTTAAAAAGTACATATACAAATATCATCTATAAACTGACAAGACACAGATGCCAGAATGGTTTTAACACTCACTTCAAACCTAAATGTCTAAGTGGGAATTCCCATCTTGAGACCTTTGTGTCTATGCATAGGTGTTATGATCTCAGTTGGTCCTAATTCTGGTCTAGAGGAATAGATTATCCAATCTCCTTAAGACTCGGGGTTAATATCAAATTAGGTGCATGTCCTCAGTACTTAATGAATTATAAAATGTCTCTGAACCCTCCTCCCCCTACTTCATCTCTTTTTCCAATGGTATTTATTCATTTATGAAAAATATTTTATAAAATATAAAATTTATTTACAATATCTACAACTGAATGCATTCTGGGTTAAGTAGAAGTCTAGAGATAAAATATTCAATCCTTTCCCTCACAGAGTTCACAATTTAGTGACAGGAGACAATTGCAGTACAGTGTGAAAAATACTACCAGTCTAGGGAAAAGAGGACCAGAAAAAGACATGGGAGGCTTCCTGGAAGAGATATTACTCACAATGAAACTTGGAAGATGAATAGAAATCTGGACTCTGTGTGTGTGTGTGTGTGTGTGTGTGTGTGTGTGTGTGTGTGTGTGTGTGTGTGTGTGTGAAGTTGCTCAGTTGTGTCCAACTCTTTGCAACCCCGTGGACTGTAGCCCACCAGGCTCCTCTGTCCATGGGATTCTCCAGGCAAGAATACTGGAGTGGGTTGCCATTTCCTTCTCCGTATGTGTATGTAGAGGGTGAAATTCTTTGCTTACTCCAGTTATCTAGGGTAGGAAAATACTTATTAATTTAGGGTCATCACCCTTGCTTTTGATAAACACCATATATTTTCTAGGTCTTTACTGCTTTACAAAGCACTTCCTTCTTAGCTATAGACATCAACAGAAATAGAAAAGAGGTTACAGGATCTCATTCTCCAAGTCCACAAGCATATACTTGCTGATTTCAGCCACTTTGGCAGGATTTTAGAAAAATACAGATCATGCAAAGATATAGATCTTAGAAATATAACTCATACAGACCTAGAAAATATATGGTATATATTGAAAGCCAGGGTGATGGTCTAAATTAATGAGTACTTTCCTACCCTAGATAACTAGACTAAGAAAAAAATTCCTTTCTGAAAGACCGCTGATTTTCATACTATGTGTATTGAGCTCAGTGTTCTCAGCAAGGGCCACAGAGTGGACACTGAGCAGGCAGATGCCCAAGTCCCCACTCCCTAATTGAACTACTCAATATTTCATTGGTTTATGCATCAAAACTTTGCCAAAGACTTTTTTTTAAGTGTTCTGCTGCTTAAAAAAAAAAAGTTTAAAACCATTGTCCCACTGCCCTATATATTGATTGACTCTATTTTTTCAAGAATGGTATCTAGAATATCCTTAATCTCTAATAAAAGAAAATCAAAATGAAGGGTTCTCTGGCCTTACAGTCTTTCCTGAAAACCTCTTCTTCTTTGACTATACTCTCCCTATACCCAACCCCTCTAGATCCCCATTTCCGTATCTTTTGATTCATAATAGACATTACTAAATTCAGTGTGATCTCTTTGCAGGGATAGAGATGCTATTCTTCCCTATGAGCAAAGAAATCTATATTTATCACAAGAAATCCACCAAAAAAGAAAAAAAAAATCTATGGCTTTGCACCATTTCCACCCTCCACTCTCCTACTTTTAACTTTGCTCTACTTTGTATTCAACAACTGTGGTAAATTCCCAGGGTCTTCTAGACTCATCTAGCTCTTTTTTTTGCCAGTACAGTGGTTGCTTCTACCACCTATTCTAGAATTCTGTCAGCCTGTAACTTTTGAGGCCAGGAAATGTTCCCCATTTGCTCCTGTATTTGTCCTGGATGTAGATTTTCCTCAAAAGATATTTTAATTGTAATTGCTACAGTTACATAAGCCAGTACATTCATGTGTGTGCTTACTGGCTCAATTGTGTCCAACTCTTTATGACACCATGGAAAATAGCCCTCCAGTCTTCTCTTTCTATGGGGATTCTCCAGGCAAAATTATTGGAGTGGGTTTCCATGTCTTCCTCCAGGGACTCTTTGCAACTCAGGGATCCAACCCAGGTCTTCCACATCGCAGGTGGATTCTATGCTGTGTGAGCAACCCGTGAAGCTCAAGGATACTGGAGTGGGTAGCCTACCCCTTCTCCATGGGAACTTCCCAAACCAGGAATCAAACCAGGGTCTCCTGCATCACAGACAGATTCTTTACCAGCTGAGCTACCACGAAAGACCTAGTACATTCATGGGCTCAGCTAAAGCTGATGTGTACTCAATTACATGCTCTCCTCTCAAATCCTTTCTCTACTGTAAAATTACTCAGGGCTATGTACTTAAAACAGTAGCATGCACATACTTTTCTACCTCTCCTCTTTCTGCTGCTGGAAACAATTCCTCTGTACTCACCTCATTCCTTTCACGCATGCTCAGCTGGGCTTTAAAAGTTTCAATCTGTTTCTTAATTTGCTTCTGCATGTTCTTTGAGCTTTTTTTTATTTTTTCAAGTAACAAAAATTGAACTCAAATTCTCATAACTAAAACAATCCATGCAATTGGAAAGCTCAAGGGATGCTAACTTCAGGCATAGCTGAGTTTAGGAGTTTTCAATTCATGCTTCATCTCTCTTCACTCTTCCTTCCTTCCTTTCTCTCTCTCTTTCTCTCATTTTTCAGCTCATCTTTCTCCTGTATTTGCCAATTCTCAGGCACACTCTCTCCATATGACAACAAATGTGCCTCTTAGCACCTGTGATTTTAGTAGCAAAGGGACTTTTTTTTTTAATACCAATTGCCCTTGTCTAAGGCATATATACAACCACAGAACAATCATGTGAGAAGAAGACTATTTATTGACCAGCCTAGACCCTCTAAAATCACCTTCAAATCCCTTTCTCACCTTTGATTACATCTCAGAGACAGAAAGGCCCCTGCAATTACAGCCAACCAGAATTTTATGGCCTGGTATTGAGACAGTTCCCAAAAAAGAAGCAAATAAAACCAGAAACAGATATAAGAATTTGCATTATTTGTTGAATTGAGTGTCTTCCTTCCTTTTTAATCCTCTCACAGTTCCTTTTTATTGCAAAATTTAAAACATATTTAAGATAGAACACTTCCACTCTGGGTTTCTGATATTTTTCCTCCAAAGCTTAAGCAGTAGCTTTAAGTCTCATACCAAATTCTGAGCCTTTTATCAGCTGATTATCCTTTCCCTTTGCCTGGAAGCAAACAGCTCTGAGACCCAAAATTTACTGGGTGAAAATTCTTTTCAAAATTTCCTTCTTCATCTTTGGGTTTGTAATAAATTTAGTAATTTTTTTTTCTCCACTCAGCACATGGGAATATATCTTTGATATATCAACCTGTATATTTCTCTATTTCTTGTTTCTTCTAAAAATATATGTTAGGCATAGATGGATGGTTGATAAATGGAAGATGATAGATGGACAGACATATATGCAAACAGATAAAGAGGACGAAGTAAAACTGAAGCCATATCATGAACCAGCAGTTTGCAATTCCAATCCATACCAGCAGTGAACCTAACCAAGCTCTAAAGCAGTACATTCCCACTCCCTAGAAACACTCACCAAGATCCCTCCCGCAATGTTAGACACCTGGCCTCTAGCCAGTGCCCTTTGAAGTTCTTTGAACAGATTTTCCTTGAATAGGAAAATGGAGAAATGACTCCTTATACCTTTCAAAGCCAGGTTACTCCAGGTGGATTCTGATTCCCCAGGTGATCTTTTGCACATGTCTCCTGAATGAGCCCCAGAAAATAATTCCTTTTCCTATCTGGTGGCTCAGTGGTAAAGAATCTGCCTGCAGTGCAGGAGACCTGGGTTTGATCCCTGGGTGAGGAAGATTCCCTGGAGAAGGGAATGGCAACTCACTCCAGTATTCTTGCCTGGAAAATGCTATGGACAGAGGAGCCTGGTTGGTGGGCTGCAGTCCATGGGATCACAAAAGATTAGAACATGACTTAACAACTAAACAAATCAATGTCACATCCCATTAATTAGAGGGCCTAAACAAGATCATGGCTTAAAGCTCAACATTCAGAAAATGAAGGTCATGGCATCTGGTCCCATCACTTCATGGGAAATAGATGGGGAAACAGTGAAAACAGGATCAGACTTTATTTTCGGGAGCTCCAAAATCACTGCAGATGGTGACTGCAGCCATGAAATTAAAAGATGCTTACTCCTTGGAAGAAAAGTTATGACCAACCTAGATAGCATATTCAAAAGCAGAGACATTACTTTGCCAACAAAGATCTATCTAGTCAAGGCTATTGTTTTTCCAGTGGTCATGCATGGATGTGAGAGTTGGACTGTGAAGAAAGGTGAGTGCCAAAGAATGGATGCTTTTGAACTGTGGTGTTGGAGAAGAGTCTTGAGAGTCCCTTGGACTGCAAGGAGATCCAACCAGTCCATTCTAAAGGAAATTAGTCCTGGGTGTTCTTTGGAAGGAATGATGCTAAAGCTTCAACTCCAGTACTTTGGCCACCTCATGTGAAGAGTCGACTCATTGGAAAAGACTCTGATGCTGGGAGGGATTGGGGGCAGGAGGAGAAGGGGACGACAGAGGATGAGATGTCTGGATGGCATCACCAACTCGATAGACCTGAGTCTGAGTGAACTCTGGGAGTTGGTGATGGACAGGGAGGCCTGGGGTGCTGCGATTCATGGGGTCACAAAGAATCGGACATGACTGAGCGACTGCACTGAACTGAACTGAATCAAGATCATCTCCCATACTAGGAATATTTTTCTCTCCACATAGGATATCACCCACCAGAAACTATTTTAAGTCTTAAAATCCCCAAATGAACTTTCCTCCCAAAATTCAGTTACTGATACATATCCTAATCCCATTTGATCAACTATGCAAATGATAGTCATAATTCTGAGAGATGAGACCAACTTCATTATGGTATATTCTCCTATGAATATAGAAAGACAAGAGAGGCACTCTTCTTTTCACCCATCCCATCTCTTTATTAAATTATCCCTTTATTTCTATTTTAATATACTTCATTTTTAAAGGACCAAGAGATTTAAAACACTAGGTGATACCACATGGGAATCACAGAAGAAAAATATAATAGAAATCCAAAAGAAAGTGGTCAAAGTGAACACATCACCATGAAAAAGGAACCCTTCAGAAAGTTTGCTGCTGCTAAGTCACTTCAGTCGTGTCTGACTCTGCGCGACCCCACAGACGGCAGCCCACCAGGCTCCCTCGTCCCTGAGATTCTCCAGGCATCAGAAAGTTTACCAAGGGACATTTTAGGAAAAATATCTTCCCCAGTTATGAAATACTTTTTCAGCAAGATCCACTGAGAAATCAAGAGGAACTTCCTTCGCCACCTTTGCTTTACACATATGAACAAAAACTACCTTACTTAAATCCCAACATATAATAGTTACAAATATTGCATAGAGACCCTAAGTAATCAGGTAGAAAGTTTAAACAGTTAATTGAAAAAAAATGTAATTTATGCTCTTCTCTAGAGAAAAGGCTATTTTTGTACATAATGTAGTCATTAGCATGCCTAAATAAGATAATTTTGGAGAGGTAAAGCTCCATGTTCAAAAAAGTGATTAATCCTCAAGAAACAGTATAGAATGAAGATCAAATGGGTATACTCAGTAACATCTTATTCAAGTCTCAGCTTCTAATGGGGAATCTTTGGTAAGTTACTTAAATTCTCTGAGCCTCTGTCATCTCTCTAGTGACATGTAAATTTCTCTCCTAAGTTTCTAGGAGAACAAATTGAAATCTAACACAGAGAATCCACTAGGTAATAGACAATACATGGTAGACTTTTATTATAAGTCTATTGTAGTTGAAGAACTAGAGAGAGGTAACCAACAAAGGTCCATCTAGTCAAGGCTATGGTTTTCCAGTAGTCATGTATGGATGTGAGAGTTGGACTGTGAAGAAAGCTGAGCGCCGAAGAATTGATGCTTTTGAACTGTGGTGTTGGAGAAGACTCTTGAGAGTCCCTTGGATACAAGGAGATCCAACCAGTCCATTCTGAAAGAGAGTCAGTCCTGGGTGTTCTTTGGAAGGAATGATGCTAAAGCTGAACCTCCAGTACTTTGGCCACCTCATGCAAAGAGTTGACTCATTGGAAAAGACTCTGATGCTGAGAGGGGTTGGGGGCAGGAGGAGAAGGGGATGACAGAGGATGAGATGGCTGGATGGCATCACAGACTCGATGGACATGAGTCTGGGTGAACTCTGGGTGTTGGTGATGGACAGGGAGGCCTGGCGTGCTGCAATTCATGGGGTCACAAAGAGTCAGACATGACTGAGTGACTGCACTGAACTGAACCTTTACTTTCCTGGCAAGGTAGGTATGACAAACTTAGACAGTGTGCTAAAAAGCAGAGACATTTCTCTGTCTGAAAGGTCTATATAGTCAAGGCTATGATCTTCCCAGTGGTCATGTACTGTTGTGAGCAGGACTGCAAAGAAGGCAGAGTGCGGAAGAATCAATGCCTTTGGACTTTGGTGCTGGAGAAGATTCCTGAGAGTCCCTTGGATGGAAAGGAGATCAAACCAGTCAATTTTAAGGAAATCAACCTTAAATACTCATTGGAAGGACTGATGCTGAAACTGAAGCTCCAATACTTTGGCCACCTGATGCGAAGAACTGACTCATTAGAAAAGACTTGATGCAGGGAAAGATTGAAAGCAGGAGGAGAAGGGGATGACAGAGGACAAGATGGCTGGACGGTATCACTAACTGATGGACATGAGTTTGAACAAGCTTCAAGAGACGGTGATGGACAGGGAAGCCTGGCATGCTGCAGTCCATGGGGTCATAAAGAGTCGCACATGACTGAGCAACAGAACTGAACTGAAGTGAACTGACCAATCAACAACTCTTTATTTTTCCTACTCCCAGGCTGAAGTATTTCAATGAAAAGCATCTTTGCCTTTGAGTGTCAGCACTGTCTTTTCTCTAGATTACAAAATGACAGCAATAAACAGATAATTGTTTCTAAGTCACTCTAGCATTGTACCTTCTTAGCATAACAATGGCACCAAAAACATGCTTGGTCTTAAAACTTATTCTCCAGGAAAATAATTAGAGCATCCAACTACTAAGAAAAAATCATTGTGCCTGCAAAGTAAATTCTCAGATATTTTAGCTTTTCATTTTCTACTTTTCAAGTTATGAAAACATAAAAATAAAAGGAAATAACTCCATATGACTCAGTACTCAACAAAGATACTTAGAACATGCTCTTGAGCATAAGAAAAGAAAAATTGAATCAGAGTAAAAAATCTAGGATTCAATCCCACCCTCACATCTCATCAACTTTTCAATCACATAAGCTCTTTAAACTTTAGTTTTCTCATCTGTAAAATGAGAATAATAAAATGCAATTTAGAGAGTAATATAAAAATTAAATTGAAAATGTCATCTCCAGTGTTTCCTGTAGTAGGTTTTCTTAAAAAAAAAAAAAAGTATGAAAATCCTAAATACTCCTGCAATTATCTCTCTTTCCACAGTCATAGGAAAGAAAATTAAACCAGTTAATCAGGGCATTTCCTAGTTGAACTTTAGTTTTCTAGTAGTTTTAGTGCCAGAACTGTTTTCTCAAGCAAAATTTTATGTAGAAGCATAAAATATTATGTTAATATATGGTCAAAAGTATAACTCCTTTTTTTTAACCATCGATCCATCCATCCATTCACTTACTAAATATCATCAGTGTCAGGCACTGTGATAAACACTAGGAATACAAAGAATAAGTCATGGCTCCAGCTTTCAATGAAACTGACACCCACCCCAAAATAAATAAATAGATAAATAAGAATTGGGGGCACATGAAATGGAATATTTGCCACAGACCCAGCATAATATAACTCCAAATCAATGTCCCAAGTGAGATTGCTTAGAAACAAGGAACAAGTCTGAAACTTGAGCACATAAGAACAGACAGAGAACAAGAAGTAATTACAAAAGGAAGGTTCAACACTTAAGATAAACAAGGATTCCAGAGGTAGACACTGAAGAGATCTCGTGTGAGGATCTGGAGAGAGGTTATAATTCAAGGGGTATAGCTGCCTAAGGGTTGAGTAGGAGGAAGCAGTAAATGTCATGGAGTAGTCTGAAGGAGGAGAGCAGAAAAACACATTCAACAATATAATACTATGTGACATTTTAGAAGTATAAGGTTCAGTAAGGCCCTGTATCCTAAGTGAATCATTCATGATTTACAGTGCATTTAGAGGAAAGAACTACATGAGTAAAATGGTCCCCATATTATTTCATGCAAAGATTGTGAAGAGGCAACTGGGTTTATTTGGCCTGGAGAAGAAATGGTTAGAGGTGCCATGATGCTGCTAAGTCACTTCAGTCATGTCTGACTCTGTGCGACCCCAGAGACAGCAGCCCACCAGGCTCCCCCCGTCCTTGGGATTCTCCAGGCAAGAACACTGGAGTGGGTTCATTTCCTTCTCCAGTGCATGAAAGTGAAAGGTGAAAGTGAAGTGGCTCAGTTGTGTGTGACTCTTTGCAACCCCATGGACTGCAGCCTACTAGGCTCCTCCATCCATGGGATTTTCCAGGCAAGAGTACTGGAGTGGGGTGCCATTTCCTTCTCCAAGAGGTGCCATGATAGCAGACTTCAAATATCTAAATGGCTATGGAGGGGAAAGGAAATCCATTCTGAGCAACTCTATAAACTCTATTTCCAGAGCTTTCACTATGATCTCTAGTACCTTCTGAGATACAAATAAATAAATCTAACTATAAACTGATGAAAGTGAAAGAGGAGAGTGAAAAAGTTGGCTTAAAGCTCAAACTACTGGACAATTGCACTCATCTCACACACTAGTAAAGTAATGCTCAAAATTCTCCAAGCCAGGCTTCAGCAGTACATGAACTGTGAACTTCCAGATGTTCAAGCTGGATTTTTAAAAGGCAGAAGAACCAGAGATCAAATTGCCAACATCTGCTGGACCGTGGAAAAAACAAGAGAGTTCCAGAAAAACATCTATTCCTGCTTTCTTGACTATGCCAAAGCCTTTGACTGTGTGGATCACAATAAACTGTGGAAATTTCTGAGAGACAAGGGAATACCAGACCATTTGACCTGCCTCTTGAGAAACCTATATGCAGGTCAGGAAGCAACAGTTAGAACTGGACATGGAACAACAGACTGGTTCCTAATTGGGAAAGGAGTACGTCAAGGCTGTATATTGTCACCCTGCTTATTTAACTTATATGCAGAACACATCATGAGAAATGCTAGGCTGGAAGAAGCACAAGCTGGAATCAAGATTGCTGGGAGACATATCAATAACCTCAGATATGCAGATGACACCACCCTTATGGCGGAAAGTGAAGAGAAGCTAAAAAACCTCTTGAGGAAAGTGACGAAGAGAGTGAAAAAGTTGACCTAAAGCTTAACATTCAGAAAATGAAGCTCATGGCATTCGGTCCCATCACTTCATGGGAAATAGATGGGGAAACAGTGGAAACAGGGTCAGACTTTATTTTGGGGGCTCCAAAATCACTGCAGATGGTGATTGCAGCCATGAAGTTAAAAGACTCTTACTCCTTGGAAGGAAAGTTATGACCAACATAGATTGCATATTCAAAAGAAGAGACATTACTTTGCCAACAAAGGTCTGTCTAGTTAAGGCTATGGTTTTTCCAGTAGTCATGTATGGATGTGAAAGTTGGACTGTGAAGAAAGGTGAGAGGCAAAGAATGGATGCTTTTGAACTGTGGTGTTGGAGAAGAGTCTTGAGAGTCCCTTGGACTGCAAGGAGATCCAACCAGTCCATTCTAAAGGATATCAGTCCTGGGTGTTCTTTGGAAGGACTGATGCTGAGGCTGAAACTCCAATACTTTGGCCACCTCATGCAAAGAGTTTACTCATTGGAAAAGACTCTGATGCTGGAAGGGATTAGGGGCAGGAGGAGACAGGGACGACCAAGGATGAGATGTCTGGATGGTATCACCGACTCGATGGACATGAGTTTGGGTGAACTCCAGGAGTTGGTGATGGACAGGGAAGCCCGGCATGCTGCAATTCATGGGGTTGCAGAGTCGGACATGACTGAGTGACTGCACTGAACTAAACAGAGAAAAACATTCAGAACAAATGACCCCAAACCTGGAGATTTGGGTACATATTAGAAGATAGGTAATGTGAGTAGTCACTTAACTGGGGTAAATGCAATCAAACACCAATAAAAATAGTTTACCTAGAATAATTGGCAGGTAAATGAAACCTATGTGTGAAACTAGGGAACAGTGTGATATCCACAGAGACTACAGAAACAGAGGGAGTCTGTACTCTTTTCCAAGTTTTCTCTTTATGAACACCATGGAACACTCACAGAGTAGATCAGAAGGATCCCAAAGAAGTCTCCATAATGGTTCAGAACAAGGTGGGATAAACAGGAGCCATGCTGAAAGGACAAGAAATTCTATACAGATGGAACAAAAACCTTACTTGGTGAGGAACAGGGCAGCAAGCATTGCGATCCTCATGACTGTAGTGAAAAATCACTGCAGCTATAGGAAGAGACAGAGTGGGGGGCGGGAAATCTACTCAAATAATGTGCAATAGAACTAAGAAGTCCTTACCTCCAAGAACTGACAACAGAGTACCTAAGAAAGAAACTTAGTTTAAATATAAAGTACTCCTTATAACTAGCTAGTAAGCTATGAAGTGAACTGAAAGTCACTCAGTCGTGTCTGACTCTTTGTGACCCCATGGACTATACAGTTGATGGAATTCTCTAGGCCTGAATACTAGAGTGGGTAGCTTTTTCCTTCTCCAAGTGATCTCCCCAACCCAGGTCTCCTGCATTGCAAGAGGATTCTTTACCAGCTGAGCTATTAGGGAAGCCCATACCCAACAAGCTTTGGGTAACCACAAAAGAATCCTGGAAGAGGGAAAGGAGAAAAAGAAGAGAAGGAAAAGAAGCCCTTTCTTGTACCCTTTCTGAGGTACAAATAAAGGAACAACCTACAGCTTAAGGTCTAACATACTCTGCTGTTATAAATCTACCCTAAACACAAAGATGTCATTAAAGGATCTGAAGCCTGTGGTGCCACATGGTAACCACAGATACAACATACCTAGAACCCAGCCCCTTATCTGATTAACTCAATTTTGCAAATCAGAGGCCTGAGAGAAAAATGATGCATCTCTTTCCAGGCATAAAACCTATTTACCTCAATCTCTACTACCCTACATTCAGCTTTTAACCAAAAGAGAGATGCACAAGGCAAGAGAGAACACTCCCAAAAGACAAAGCAATCATCAGATTCACATACTAATATAACAGATATTGAAATAACCAAAGATAATATGTTAAAGATTCTAATGGAAAAGACTGACAAAATGTAAGATCAGATAGGAAATTTCACCAAAGAGTTGATAACTACAAGAAAGGATCAAAGAAAAAATATTTAAAATGAAAAGACAGATTAAAAAAATCTTTGTTCAATTTAACAGTACACTCAACATAGATGGGGCTTCCCTTGAGGCTCAGCTACAAGTCATCAAGAATCTGCCTGCAATGTGAGAGATTCGGGTTTAATCACTGGCTTGGGATGACCCCCTGGAGAAGAGAATGGCTACCCACTCCAGTATTCTGGCCTGGAAAATTCCAAGGACTGTATAGTCCATGGGGTGGCAAAGGGTCATACATGACTGAGAGTCTTTCACTTCACTTCACTTCAACATAGATGAAATAAAGAATCAGTGAATTTAAAGTGTGGTCAACAGAACTTATCCATACTGAAACACAAAAAGGAAAACAGGAGTGGAGGGAAAAGTCCATAGCTAAGCATCCCAGAGGTGTGAAACAATGTCTAACTTACAAATAATAAGAATCTTAGAAGGAGAAGAAAGACTGGAGAGATAGTATAGGGCAAATATATATATATATATTTGAAGAAATAATGTACTGGCATACTGCACTTAAACAAGGATAATCATCACTGCTAACACATTTCAGTACTGTGAAACCTCTATTATAATGCACTAAAAAGGGCATATTACCTCTGTAGTATCCTTCTGAATAATGTATAACCCCAATCTAGTCATGAGAAAATATCAAACAAACCCAAATTGACAGATATTCTGCAATCTAAAGTATAGTATAGTATTTGGATTTTTTTTTTAAAGAATACCCTTGCTTCCATATTGCCAATATCTTAAATAGGGAAGGCAGCAAGAATAGAACCATAAAAAAAATCAAATAGGAGGCAGTTTCAGTAACTTAGAAAAGAGATTATGATAACCTACACTAGAATGGGCAGAGTAGTCAGATTATGGATATATTTTAAAGGCAGAGCCTTTGGAATTTCCAGACAAATTGGACATGGAACATGAGAGAAAGGCAAATAAATCTCAAGGTTTTGACCTAGGCAACTAGAAAGACAAAGCTGACTGAGATGAAGACAATTATAGATGCAAGAGATCTGGAGATGAAGATAAATTTTATTTTGAACATGTTAAAACACATTTACTATTTCTATTAGATGTCCAAGTACATGTTTCATCAGCAACTAGATTTATAATCCTGGGGGTTTTAGGGAGTCTGATCTAGAAATACAGTTTAGAGAGATATCAGTATACATTATCTGAAAAATGTATCTGGATGTATTCATGGAGGGGAAAAGAGTGGGTCAGGTATTGGCATGCTTTTCCTGAAAAAGGCCACAGAGTGAATATTTTTGGTGTTAAGCACCATCTGCTTTCTGTCACAACTAGTAAGCTATCTCTACTGCTCAAAAGTAGCCACAAATAAGACAAACAAATGAGCATAGGTATGTTCCAAAACAACCTTATCAAAACAGGTACATACTGGATTTAAGCCATGGGCCTTGGTTTGTTGGTATAGATAAACAAAAGAAGGATCAAGGACTGAGCCCTAGGACATACAAATTTAAGAGGTCAAGGAGGAAAATAAGTACCTGGCGCAGGAAAAAGAAAAAAAAGTAGCCATGGAGATAAAAGAAAAAACAAGAAATAGTGGTACTGTGAGCAAGAACAAAATAAAGTATTTGAAGGAAGGATGATTGAAGTCTACCAAATGCAGCTAATAGTTCAAATAAAATGAAGATTGAGAATTGTCAGCAATTTGAAGGTCACAGGGATCTCAGCAAAAACAGTTTTGGTAAAGTTAGTAGGACCAAAATCTGACCAAAATGGCTTAAGTACAGCCAAAGAGTAAAGAAAATAAGAATACTAAACTTTTACTGGGAGTTTTGCTGCAAAAGCAATAAACGGTGAGGTCAAGAGTTTCTTGTAAAAATGGGACAAAACTAGAATATGTTTATGTTGCTAGAAATGACCCAATAAACAGAAAGAAATCATTAGCTACAGAAGAAGGAGGAGAGAATTGCTGAAAACACGTCCTTCTCATTTGGGAAAAATAATGAAATATAGCCTACAAATAGAGATGCTATACCCTTAGATAAAAGTGGGACAGTTCATCCATAATAACAAGCAGTAGTAAAGAAATGGTGGCAGGTTGGTCCTGATTGTGGAGACTGTGAAAGTCATGCTTGAAAGTTAATAGCTGAGAGTGCAGACTGTTGAAGAAGGTTTGGAGAGTTGAGGAAATAGAAAAATGTAAGAATAGTTTAAAGAAGTGGGAAAGTGGATGGAAAAGTATCATGATTGCAGGCAGTGTTAAAAGGTCATAAATAAATTTCCAATGAAAGCAGTCAACAAGGCTCTTTTTTTTCTGTCTTGTTTACCTAAAAGGAGCAAACAAACCTAGTTAAAATTAACAAGTACTTGAATTTCACAAAAGTATATGGCATAAAGAGTTAATACCTATCCTCAAACTGTTTCAAAAAACTGAAGAGAATGGATCACTCCAAAATTCCGTCTCTGAGGTCACCATTATCCTGATATTAATACCAAAACCAGACAAAGACACTATATAAAAAAAAAATGACAGGCCAATATCTGTAAAGAATATGGAACTCCTCAACAAAATATCAGCAAACTGAATTTAACAACATATAAAAAGGATCATACACCATGATCAAGTGGGATTTATCCTAGGCCAGCAGGCAAGGATGGCTCAGTACTCCAATGTAATACATAACATTAATAAAAGGAAGGAAAAATAAAAATCATATGATCATCTCAATAGATACAGAAAAGCATTTGACAAAGTTTAACACTAACCCATGACAAAAACTCTCCTCAGAGTTGGAATTGAGGGACATATCTTAAAATACTGAAGGACATTTGTGACAAAACCCACAACTAACTATCAGATGATCCAGCAATTCCACTGCTGATCATATATCAAAAAAATTGATTAAATCAAAATATTAATTCAAAAGATACATGTACCCCAATGTTTATAGCAACATTATTTATAATAGCCAGGATATGGAAGCAGCCTAGGTATATGTCCATCAACAGACAAATAGATGAAGAAGATGTGGTGTGTGTGTCTATATATATACATATATATACATGTATATATATATGTGTGTGTATATATACATATTTGGTGTGTGTATACATATATATACATGTATATGCATATACACATGTATACATATACATATGTATATATGCATGTATATGCATATACATGTATATATATGTATATACACACACACCCCAAATATTAGTTATAAAAATGATATTCTTCCATTTCCAACAATGTGGATGAACCAAGAAAGTATTATGCTAAGTGAAATGTCAGATAGAGACAGACAAAATATTTTATGTTATCACTTTTTTGTGGAATCTAAAAATAAGACAAATATATATAACAAAACAGAAACAGACTCACAGATACAGAGAACTAACTACTGGTTTCCAGTGGGATGAGGGAAGGTCGAAGTGCGAGGTAGAGCTATGCAATTAAGAGACACAAACTACTAAGCCATAAAAGAAGCAACAAGAATGTACTGTACAAAACAGGGAAATAGCCATTATTTTTAATAACATTAAATGGAGTATGATCTATAAAAATATCATTATGTTATATACCTGAAACTAGTATAATATTGTAAATCAACTAAACTTCAAGAAAAAAAAAAGAGGTATATGGAAGAGTAATAAAAGGCAAGAGAAATAACTATGTGTAGGAGAATGACTATCATGAATGATGTCACTTTTCTTTTTATCAAAGAAAGTAACATTATGAAAGGATGAGGAACAGTGGAAGAGGTGATAGGATCAAAGGATGGTAGGTCCCAGCAAGGCTGAAAGATTGTCAGATTTGGAGAATTAGATGAAGTAATCCAGAAAGAGATGAGGTATTGACCAGAGAGTAGGATGCATGAAATTGAGATTGTGTAGGTATACAATTGCAAGTAATGATAAGGTCACTGTGTTTTCCCCAAGCTCAAGATCTTACTCCAGCACATCATATGTATTCATTAATTTCAGTTCATTTGCTCAATCATGGCCAACTCTTTTTTTTAATTAAATTTATTTATTTTTTTAATTACAATACTGTATTTTTTTTGCCATACATTGACACGAATCAGCCATAGGTGAACACAATCGCCCAATGCCGAAGCCCCCTCCCACCTCCCACCCCACATCCTCTACCTGAATCATCCTGTGCATCAGCCCCATGCATCCTGCATCCTACACCAAACATAGATTAGCGCTTCGTTTCTTACAGGAAAATACACATCCTTCACTGCCATTCTCCCAAACCATCCCACCCTTTCCCTCTCCCTCAGAGTCCAAAAGTCCACTCTATAACTCTGTGTCTCTTGTTGTCTCACATATAGGGTCATCATTACTGTCTTCTAAATTCCATATACATGTGTCAGTATACTGTATTGGTGTTTTTCTTTCTGGCTTACTTCACTCTGTATAATCGGTTCCAATTTCATCCATCTCATTAGAACTGAGTCAAATTTATTCTTTTTAAGGGCTGAGTAGTATTCCATAGTGTATATGAACCACAGCTTTCTTATCCATTCATCTGCTGATGGACATCTAGGTTGCTTCCATGTCCTGGCTATTATAAACAGTGCTGCAATGAACATTGGGGTACATGTGTCTCTTTCAATTCTGGTTTCCTCAGTGTGTATGCCCAGCAGTGGGATTGCTGGGTCATAAGGCAGTTCTATTTGCAATTTTTTAAGGAATCTCCACACTGTTTTCCATAATGGCTGTACTAGTTTGCATTCCCACCAGCAGTGTAAGAGGGTTCCCTTTTCTCCACACCCTCTCCAGCATTTATTGCTTGTAGACTTTTGGATCGCAGCCATTCTGACTGGTGTGAAATGATACCTCATTGTGGTCTTGATTTGCATTTCTCTGATAATGAGTGATGTTGAGCATCTTTTCATGTGTTTGTTTGAGACCCCATGTACTGCAGCACACCAAGCTTCCCTGTCCATCACCAACTCCTGGAATTTACTCAAACTCATGTCCATCAAGGCAGTGATGCCATCCAACCATCTCATCCTCTGTTGCCCCCCCTTCTCCTCCTGCCTTCAATCTTTCCCAGCATCAGGGTCTTTTCAAATGAGTCAGTTCTTCACATCAGGTGGCCAAAGTATTAGAGTTTCAGCTTCAACATCAGTCCTTCAGATGAATATTCAGGACTGTTTTCCTTTAGAATTTACTGGATGGACCTCCTTGCAGTCCAAAGGACTCTCAAGAGTCTTCTCCAACATCACAGTTCAAAAGGACCAATTCTTCAGCTGTCAGCTTTCTTTATAGTCCAACTCTCATATCCATACATGACTACTGGAAGAATCATACCTTTTACTAGACAGGCCTTTGTCGGCAAAGTAATGTCTCTGCTTTTTAACATACTATCTAGATTGGTCATAGCTTTTCTTCCAAGGAGCAAGCACTTTTAATTTCACTACAGTCAACATCTGCAGTGATTCTGGTGTCCAAGAAAATAAAGCCTGTCACTGTTTCCATTGTTTCCCCATCTATTTGCCATGAAGTGATGGGGACCAGATGCCATGATCTTCGTTTTTGAATATTGAGTTTTAAGCCAGCTTTTTCACTCTCCTCTTTCACTTTCATCAAGAAGCTCTTTAGTTCCTCTTCACTTTCTGCCAACTGGTGATGTCATCTGCATATCTGAGGTTATTGATATTTCTCCCAGCAATCTTGATTCCAGCTTTTGCTTCATCCATTCTGTCATTTTACATGATGCAATCTGCCTTTAAGTTAGATATGCAAGGTGACAATATACAGCCTTGATATACTCCTTTCCCAATTTTGAACCTGTCCATTGTTCCATGCTCGGTTCTAACTTTTGTATCTTGACCTGCATACAGATTTCTCAGAAGGCAGGTAAGGTGGTCTGGTATTTTCATCTCTTTAAGAATTTTTCACAGTTTGTTGTGATCCACACAGTTAAAGGCTTTCATATAGTCAATGAAGCAGAAGTAGATGTTTTTCTGAAATTCTCTTGCTTTTTCAATAGTCTAACAGATGTTAGCAATTTGATCTCTGGTTCCTCTGCTTTTTCTAAATCCAGCTTGAACATCTGGAAGTTCTAGGTTCAGGACCAGAAATTCGTGATTACATGATTACATAACTAGTGTTTTCTAGATTTTCAATTATATTTTTCAGAAGTGAAATCCACCAATTTAAATACCACAAAATACTGATGACATACTTTATATCAACAAGCATGATAAATTACAGCAATGAGTAAGGTGGTAATTATTGTCTTCTCTTCTCTGGGGCAATCCAGAGTCTTCTTCAGAGGCAGATCTTTACAGTTCCTCCTTTTTAAACCTTGCATAAGCAAGGACACTTTTCTGGGGGATTTCTGGGTAACTCTAATCATTTCACAGCTTGTACAAGAGTATCTCTGATCATTAAGGCTTCCTGATATTATCAAAGATAATATGTTTATCATTTACAAACAATGATAGTAAATTCTTCAGCAACAGTACATTGGCTACTTAGTGATTTAATCAGCTTACCTAAAGAAGAAATATATTTTAAAACTTAGAGGTAAATACAATATTCAATGCAATAACTAAAGAAGTTAATTATGTATATTTATAAAATAATAATATACACTATATTATATATATATATATATATATATATATATATATATATAAAACACATATAGGGCTTCCCAGGTGGTACCAGTGATAAAGATTCCACCTGCCAATGCAGGAGACATAAGACACAAGTACAGTCCCTAGGTCAGGAAGATCCCTTAGAGGAGGGCATGGCAAACCACTCTCGTATTCTTGCCTGGAATCCCATGGACAGGGAAGCTTGGCTGTCTACAGTTAATAGGGTCAGAAAGAGTTGGACACAACTGAAGCAACTGAACAACCACAACAACCTTCTTAGAATACACTGAAGTTTGTCTCTAAACCGACCAAACTTCAGAATAGTGTTTACCTCTCAGTAAAGTGTCTGGGATTTAGTTGGAGCTTAGGGAGTAATAAATGAATAAGTGAACACAAAGTGATACTGTCATCTCCTAGAAACCACTGACCATATCCAAGATTTTTTTTTTTTCATTTTCCTTATGATATAAAATCGGTGTCAGGTCTTGTTTTTTCCTTTCCCTGGGACTATACTTACACAAGCTATTCTCTTTCACGTTAGGTAACAGCCTTGCTTCATAAATACAGTACTGACAGAACTGCACTATTTATAGCCCGTTGGCTTCAGAAGACATTCCCTCTCTCATTAATTTGTTTCCTTTTAGTCCCAAACCTCACTCTTTATATGATGATGTGTAACAGGGACAAATCTTCCCGGGCTTTGCTCATGCTCAGGAGGAAGCTGAGAGCCTGGAAAGCTACACTTCATATACCAAGATGATGTGAGCCAAGTCCTGGCAAGAGAATGATTGAACATTCTCAGATTAATTTCATGGTTATTTGTTCCATCCTAGAATCACATCAGGCACAGGCCTCCAAGTTGAAATTGTATCCCTTTGTCCTTGCTGTCCAGGTTAGGGCAATGAAAAATGAGCATATTCTCCACCCTCTAATGATAAATAATGACTTTTCCCTTCACAGCTGAGATATATTTTACAGCATCATCAGAGAAGTCTAATTACCAAACAAAATGGTAAGATATATCAGGATACAGGGAGCTTAGATTAAACTCACAAGAATAGACATTTGCATCTTTGCCATCCTTCAGTGTCACTGCAGTAATAGAAATGTGGCAACCAGAATGTGCATAAGAGCATTCTATTAAATATTATTTGAACTGTAAATAACTTAAAGTTTTAAGCTATCCCAGTAAAAGACTGTAAGGGAAAGATGCAGACATGTTTGGAGGACTGGCAAGCAGAGCTGGAGGGAAAAATAATAGAGGGACTCATTTAGCACTAATTTGGTAAAAACAATGCAGCTGTGGGCCCACAAAGGCAGGAAGCAAAACATTCATTTTTAGAAATTTGACAGGGCAAGTGTAGCTTTCACAAATTTTGATCTGTTATCATCCAGGTAGACTAACATGCTTTCTGCAACAGGGTCATTCTTGCAATCACTTCTTTTTTTACACTAATAGTCCCTTAACCATAAGTGTGGCTTTCACCATCCAGAGGTTTTCCTGGTTGTGAGTTTTTTTCTTTACTTTAGGTTTATATGACTCATTGATCTAGGTACTAAATCAAGGTACTGGTTCTAAATTCTTTACTGAGCTTGGCATAGTCATTCCAGCACACATTTTGCTGTGTCAAAACAGACACAGCAATAATAAGTTGTTGGAGAGAATGGGGGAAAACACATTTTAAAAGAAGGTTGAAAAAGTGCATATAGAATGGGTTTTAACATTCACTGAGTCTGAGTCCCTACCAAGAACCAGATACCATCTAAGTACTGAGGAGTTATATATAATCTTACTGTACCCAGTAACTATTCTGCCTGGTTGATAAGAAAAATTAAGTAACTTACCAAAAGTCAAACAGTAGGAAAGAGGTAGTACCCAAATACAAACCTATGCAAACTCTTGGCCTTATTATTCTCATTATATCACATAGTCTTATTTGTCACTGTGAAAGCCATTACCAGTTCAGTTCAGTTCAGTCGCTCAGTTGTGTCCGACTCTTTGTGACTCCATGAATCGCAGCACGCCAGGCCTCGCAGCACACCAACCCCCGGAGTTCACGCAGACTCAGGTCCATCGAGTCAGTGATGCCATCCAACCATCTCATCCTCTGTTGTCCCCTTCTCCTCCTGCCCTCAATCCCTCCCAGCATCAGAGTCTTTTCCAATGAGTCAACTCTTCGCATGAGGTGGCCAAAGTACTGGACTTACAGCTTTAGCATCATTCCTTCCAAAGAAATCCCAGGGCTGATCTCCTTTAGAATGGACTGGTTGGATCTCCTTGCAATCCAAGGGACTCTCAGGAGTCTTCTCCAACACCACAGTTCAAACTCCATTATAGATGATAATAAAAATTGGAGAAATTACAGGCACACTCAGGTTGGATATTATATACCCAGTACCCCTTAAAATGCCTGGCAAATCAATATCTGAAGGATGAAAGGAAGGAAAGAAGGGTAAGGGAAGAAGGGACAGAGGAAAAGAATCATCCTTTCACATTAACTATTTTAGTAAAATAATTAAGCATAAATGAAGTGAAAGTGGTTCAGTCGTGTCTGACTTTTTGCGACCCCGTGGACAATATAGTCCATGGAATTCTCTAGGCCAGATACTGGAGTGGGTAGCCTTCCCCTCCTCCAGGGGATCTTTCAAACCCAGGGATCAAACCCAGGTCTCCCAATTCCACACAGATTCTGTACCAGCTAAGCCACAAGGGGAAGCCCCTTGTATATTATGTATAAATAAAGATAATTTTTAAGAAGTAAAATACCTGTAAATATAAAATGAGCGTGTGTGCCAAAGATTTTATTTAACACATTAAATGAGGGGACAAATAAGATGCTACAAATGGCACAAAAGGGAACTGAAGGGACCACACATATGCAGACCATAGAGAAGGCTGAAATGAATTTGCTTAACAAATGTAAAACATGCTAACACCCACAGAGCAATAATGAACTGAATTTCCAGTGGGACACAATTTCCATTTCTGTGGACAAGAATCATTTACCATTAGTATTCAGTTCAGTTGCTCAGTAGTGTAGACTCTTTACAACCCCATGGACCGCAGCAAGCCAGGCTTCCCCGTCCATCACCAACTCCCAGAGCTTACTCAGACTCACATCCGTCAAGTTGGTGATGCCATCCAACCATCTCCTCTGTCATCCCCTTCTCCTCCTGCCTTCAAACATTCCCAGTATTGGGGTCTTTTCCAGTGAGTCAGTTATTCACATTAGGTGGCCAAAGTATTGAATTTCTGCTTCAGCATCAGCCCTTCAGTTGAATATTCAGGACAGATTTCCTTTAGGAGGACTGGCTGGATCTCCTTGTTCAAGGTATTCTCAAGAGTCCTCTCCAACACCACAGTTCAAAAGTGTCATTTCTTTGGTGCTCAGCTTTCTTTATGGTCCAACTCTCATATTCGTACGTGACTACTGGAAAAACCATAGTTTTGACTAGATGGACCTTTGTTGGCAAAGTAATGTCTTTGCTTTTTAATATACTGTCTAGTTTGGTCATAACTTTTCTTCCAAGGAGCAAGTGTCTTTTAATTGCATGGCTACAGTCACCATCTGCAGCAATTTTGGAGCCCCCAAAATAAAGTCTGACTCTGTTTCCACTGTTTGCCCATCTATTTGGCATGAAGTGATGGGCCTGGAAGCCATGATTTTCATTTTATGAATGTTGAGTTTTAAGCCAGCTTTTTCACTTTTCTCTTTCACTTTCATCAAGAGGCTCTTTAGTTCTTAGTTTTCTGCCATAAGGGTGGTGTCATCTGCATATCTGAGGTTATTGATATTTCTCCCAGCAATTTTGATTCCAGCTTGTGCTTCATCCAGTCCAGCACTTCTCAAGATGTATTCTACATATACGTTAAATAAGCAGGGTGACAATATACAGCCTTGACATATTCCTTTCCCGATATGGACCCATTCTGTTGTTCCATGTCTAGTTCCAACTGTTGCTTCTTGATCTGCATACAGATTTCTCAGGTGGTCTGGTATTTTCATCTCTTTCAGAATTTTCCAGTTTGCTGTGATCCACACAGTCAAAGGCTTTGGCATAGTGAGTAAAGCAGATGTTTTTCTGGAACTCTTGCTTTCTCTATGATCCAGTTTTGGAGTGGTACAGTGTATCATTCAAAACTACTGAGCAGATGTTGGCAATTTGATCTCTGGTTCCTCTGCCTTTTCTAAATCCAGCTTGAACATCTGAAAGTTCAGGGTTCACATACTGTTGAAGCCTGGCTTGGAGAAATTTTTTTTTCCAATTTTTTTTTATATTTATTTATTTATTTTTGCTAGCATTTGAGATGAGTGCAATTGTGCGGCAATTTGAACATTCTTTGGCCTTGCCTTTGTTAGGGATTGGAATGAAAATTGACCTTTTCCAGTCCTGTGGGCCACTGCTGAATTTTCCAAATTTGCTGGCATATTGAGTGCAGCACTTTCACAGCATTATCTTTTAGGGTGAAATAGTTCAACTGGAAGTCCATCACCTTCGCTAGCTTTGTTCATAGTGATGCTTCCTAAGGCCCACTTAACTTTGCATTCCAAGATGTCTGGCTCTAGGTGAGGGATCACACCATAATGATTATCTGGGTCATGAATATCTTTTCTGTATTGTTCTTCTGCGTATTTTTGCCACCTCTTCTTAATAACTTCTGCTTCTGTAGCTCCATACCATTTCTGTCCTTTATCGAGCCCATCTTTGCATGAAATATTCCCTTGTTATCTCTAATTTTCTTAGAGAGAGCTCTAGGGTTTTTTTGGTGTTCAATTCAGTTCAGTTCAGTCGCTCAGTCGTGTCCAACTCTTTGAGGTCCCATGAACTGCAGCACACCAGGCCTCCCTGTCCATCACCAACTCCCGGAATTCACTCAGACTCACAGTCATCGAGTCAGTGATGACATCCAGCCATCTCATCCTCTGTCATCCCCTTCTTCTCCTGCCCCTAATCCTTCCCAGCATCAGAGTCTTTTCCAGTGAGTCAGCTCTTCTCATGAGGTGGCCAAAGTACTGGACTTTCAGCTTTAGCATCATTCCTTCCAAAGAAATCCCAGGGTTGATCTCCTTTAGAATGGACTGGTTGGATCTCCTTGCAGTCCAAGGGACTCTCAAGAGTCTTCTCTAACACCACAGTTCAAAAGCATCAACTCTTTGGCACTCAGCCTTCTTCACAGTCCAACTCTCACATCCATACATGACCACAGGAAAAACCATATTATACAACACTAAAAGTTATAAAATAGCTTAAAGACAATGAAAGGCAGAGATAATTCAGAAGACTACACAACATAGATGGGCCCAAAATCTTTTTTCCCATTTTAGTCTTTCACATTTTTCCTGACAAACTATAGATAGTATATACATACATATACACACACAAACATAAATCATTGGCTATATAACAAAAGTGCTTAATACTACTGTTTAAGTCCCTTCATAAGGGTAGAAGAGCTTCAATATACCACAAAATAGAATATTTTTCTAAAAATCTGAACTTGCAGAATTAAGCAGCAAAGAATTCTAATCCCGGTGCTAGAACAAGAAGTCTGCCAGCTGTCATTCCTGGGCAGCCATTCTATCATCTTGTGCATTTTACCACTGCCAAAATGAGCTAATACGAGTTTATGTATGCCTCTGGGTTTGCTGTTGGAGTCTACCATCCTTAACTTGTTTGTTTTGTTAGATCTTTTTTTTTTTTCTTACCATACTTCTTTTTTCCTGCAGAGCTTATATGCTATACAGGTCTATATTTCTAAAACCAGAACTCAGAACAAACATGAGTCGCAGAAATGTGTTTTACAACTGACTTTTCAGGAATATACATCATCCATAGGTTACCTTAGAGCCTGATGTTAATGCCTAAGATTTAGAACAAATGGATTCTTAACGTTCACTGCCCCTGGCTTATAAGTGGTTACCATATAATTTCCTTTGTGAGTGGTGCGTTAATCTCCCTATTCAGATATTTCCCATTCATCAGTGAATACTATATGTATTGTATATATGAACACTGATGTGTTGGCTGTCACTCAGTCGCTTAGCTGTGTCTGACTCTGCGACCCCATGGACTGCAGCACACCAGGCTTCCCTGTCCTTCACCATCTCCCAGAATTTGATCAAAGTTATGTGCATTGAGTTGATGATGCCATCCAACCACCTCATCCTCTGTCACCCCTTTCTCCTCCTGCCCTTAATCTTTCCCAGCATCAGGGTTTTTTTTTTTCCAATGAGTTGGCTCTTTGCATCAGGTGGCCAAAGTTTTGGAGTGGTACATTGAATCATTCAAAACTACTTAGCAATTTATTGTTTAACTATGATTAACAAACATCAGAAAAATATCTCCCCTGGGTTAGGGAAATATTTGATAGAGAACCTGGTTAGATCTGAATTGGCATTCACCTAGTTAGCTTAATGTTTGTGCTATGATGGTCTAGTTCTGCCTCTTACTTCAGATGTGGGAATAGTGTAGGTGGTAGAGTATCTCAGAATGGTGAAAAGAATGTCTGTTCATCTGCAGCTTACAACACACTCTAGAAAGAGGAAAAACCATGGCCAGTACATGTCAGCACAATAATGAAAGTCATCTATGTAATTTAGGGGCTTTTATAGCAGCTATTAGAGTGCTGCCCATCTAGGATTCTGCCTTGATGACTTTGAAAAGGCACTACCAAACTTTATGCCAGAAATCACATTAGACTAGTGGCAGCATAAAGATTATTCTGTCCTAGAAAATAATGGGAGCACAATACAAAGATGCTCTTCTATTTCACCACAGTACTCTCCTCAATACAACAGAAGACTCTAGCTTTTGTTGTTGTTGTTGTTGAAGTGTATTCAGATATTTGGGGAAAAGATACAAGACTATTTTAATTATTAATGGTAAATGAAAATAATGGTCCTTTGATAACTGAACACCTGAATGATCGGGAATAACAGCTACTGTAATATTATTATTACCATACTATTTACATTCAAATATGTCCAAAAGAGATTTAAGATGACTCAAAGTCATTTGGCTAGCATTATATTATATTAAAATAGGACAGTCTTCTTTTAAAGAATCTATTTGGAAGAGAGTCATAAACTAGGTAGGTAAAGTACCAAGGGAAGGCAGAGAAGGAAGAGATTACCTTTACACAGAAACAATCCTGGAGTACTTCACACAATTAATCTGAACCTTGAAGGATGAATCCAAAGACAAAGAGGAAGAAAGGCTTTTCTGGATGTTTTTAAGTGAAGGATATATTGAGAAAATTACAAGTAGTTAGCTATGTCAAGAACCAAGGATATCTGATTACAGAATGCAGCATTGACATGCAAAGAGGAATGTAAAGTTCCATATCCAAAGAGCATGATTACAAAGGCATTGAATTCCATCTTAGTTATTTTATAGCTAACCTATTGGTAACAGAGAGACATTAAGAAGAGAAAAGCAGTAGAGTATCTATAAGTAACAGAAGTAACAGTATCTAGAAGTATGGTAAAGAAATGATTTCAAAAAGGAGTCGATAATGGTACCAAAGGCCACAGAGTAATCAAGATGGGGACTGTTGTATTATACTGCTCAACATCTAAAGCTCTCTCTTAATTTGAGGGAAAATCCTTTTTATGTGAAAGGTAAAGGGCCATGTGTCCGCTAGAGAAGGTAAAGAGCAGCCAGGATTTCTTAAGATAAATGACTCAGTTCAGATAACTGGATATTCCACTCAGGACTTCCGGTCTCAAGTGAGGATGCAAATGAATAGAGGGCTCAGAATGTACATTCAGTGGCTGTGGAAGAGTCCAGTGTTCCCAAGCATTTAGCTGAAGTATGACTTGGCCTTGGAATCTGTTAGTGTCCTTTGCTTCTTCGTACATTGTAAAGAAGTTAGATTAAAGAGAAAGTGCATACAGCTCAATTAAGGAAGATGATAAAAGGTTAGAAGAGTTTAAAACCAAGAAGAGATAATTACTTGTGGAGAGTGTGAAGAAAACATTTATTCAACAATATTCAGATCGAAAATCAACATGAACATATGATACCCATCAAAAACATTCTACAAATAATGCAGCCATATTCTTCATAAAGCCATTTCTTAGGAAAATCCATGACCAGAATATTGAGTCAATCCAGTGAAATCTTTTTGTAGAAAGTTAAGATGGTATACTGTAAGCATAGATATTTCTGGTCATCAAACTTTCTAAAAGCTAGAACTTAAAAATGAATAGATTAATAAATGATATGTAATATATCTGATAATATTTTCTTCCACTCAAAATGTCTTCACTCTCATCATCTGGAAAATGACTATTCATTCTTCAAGAATCAGTACAAGTATGATCTCCTCTCTCTAGAGCCTTTCTCCATCCATAAAAGACAATATTCATCCTTCCTGTCTAGTGTTTTTGTGTCACCATGTTCAAGAAATAATTTCATACTTCTCACATGATAGATCATTACTAAGTCTACCTTCCATGACATAGTGTGACTCCCTGGAGAGAGAGATGCCATGCTATTTTTTAAGGCAACCCCCAAATCTACAACAGTACCCAACATATAATCAGAGCTCAACAAATGCCATTTGAGTGGGTTGGTTGGTATGTTAAATTTTACTGAATACCATTTATGCTAGTCAAGTAACTGATAGGATCTAACTAGTTTAAGGTGATACCTTATGATAAGGATGTTGAGCACAAATTCTCTGCACTTTGTTAAAGAAGGACTCATTCTAGCCCAGTGGTTCAGTTCTCTGGAGATTTTGGAAATTGCAAAAGAGTATGTTCTGTTAGTTTATATTAAGGACACTAAAATGTTGTAGTGTAAGGAACATTACAAGTGACTCTAACATCTTGGGTAACAACTTTATATATCACATAAAAATAACATATAGTCCCAAGTAGTGACTCCTGTTTTATATCATAAATAGACTTTCATATACTGGCAGATTCTGGATTCCTGAAGACAAGGAGCTTTGGAGCAGCAATCTGGTTGCACAAGTTTATGTGTGTGGGGTGAGCAGAGAATAGGTTCTACGGGAGTCATCGGAAGTTACACCCACATTATAGGAATACTGTTTTTATGACAACTGTATATTTAATGAGGGGTGGATTGGAGGAGACATTAAAATTAGAGATATTATTCTTACAGCATTACCATCACACTGGTAAAAATTATCTTCCTTTGGGGGCCATAACTTCCAAAATTAAAATCTTGATTACACTGATATGCTAACATACATAATAAGTGCATTTCATCTCTGCAGATAAATATTAATTTTATCTTTAATCTTTTAGAACAAAAAGAAGACTATGGAAAATTATTTAAAAAATATTGACTAAATGTGCTTTCCCTTCATTATTGAGAAATATAATAGAGGCTTGGGTTAGGAACATTTTTATATGTATCAGCACCACCTTGTAGGTCTTTATATCCTACTTAGAATTGCCTGTTTAGCTGTTAGCCTCTCCTACTAGATTGTAAACATCTCAAGATAGAAATTATGTCTTATTTATCTTTGCAACTTTCATGCCTAACACAATCAGTAGCATTTCATAATTTTTGAGTGAGCAAACATTTATAAAGTAGATGCCCTTCATCAAGTAAAAGAAGGTCAATATTGATTTTTGAAAGAAGATGCACATTATGTGAATCTTAATTTGGTTTTTCACTTGAAGGCTAAAATTAATTGTTATTTAACTCTATATTCTCATACTACTATTTCATTTTTTCACCCTATATAATTAATCACAGTTTCTGCCATATCTGATCAAAATATGAAGATATTAAAACATTTTTCCTTCTCTCTAGATCAAAGTGATATATACTAACAGAAAAATAATTACAAATGGCATGCATTTGAAAAATATGATTCATATTTGTTTTCTAGTTTAGACAACACAAAATTTACAATCATAAAAGTCTATGTAATTATTAAGAATAGGTGGTTTCAGGACTCAAATAAGAATTTTAAGTCAAGATCAGAAATATCATCCTCTGAAAATATCACCAACAAGCGTGAATACAAAGTAGAAGTGACTAGCCATCTGCCAAAGTAGCATGAGGTTTTGATTCATCTATCCCTGACACAGTGGCATGAGGTTTTGATTCATCTGTCCCTGACACAGTGGCCCTCAGGAGCTGATATTACAAAACTTACTAAAAGGTATAGCAGGGGCTATCACCACTGTAGACTTTTCTGCCAGGTGCACTTCTCATGGGAATTATAATAATGGAGCACCTCAGGCTTATCTCTCACTGTCTTTTGAGATCAGTTACTCTAGTGGGTTTCAAAGAGCATAATCAGCCCCTTGCTGAAATGATAAAACATTTCTAAATCTATAAAGCTGAGGAATGCATTTAGGATGACCGGTGACCCCATCGCCATTCAGATCCCTGGAAACTCAGTCTAAATCTTTCCACAAACCTCTCTTACTATCTTACCTTCAAAAGGCTACAGAGTCACTGGATTGCTGGGTGTAGAGAAAATTGTCCCCTGAGAAAATAGCTAAGGCCCTGCTGAGACAGGTATGCTTTCTCACACACCATCACCTCATTTGACAAGGTGACAAAGGAATTTATTTCCTCCACTAAATCTGCTGATTGCAAATTTTAATGTTAATGGAAACGGTACTTCTGAGAACAGAGCAACCAAAATCATAATTGAATATTTCAGTAAACCCATGACGGTCATGAGGAAAATAAATAATTTCTGACATGTTAAACCCAGATCTCTCAGAGTACAAAATGTAGCTTGCTATATTTCTTCAATATTTTTGGATCTGTGGACAGATTGTGACTGACTCCAGTATGCAGCAAACTACATTTCATAATTTTATCCTGTGACTCATTCTCACAACAAGATGGTTGCCTCCAGACAAATGAAATGGTTTTGAATTCAAGCAAACAGAAGCGTCACAGCTTCCAAGCAACACCACATTCTGCTGAGCATAAAGCAAACAAATTCCTTTTCTAGGAGTTCGCCAGCGAACAGAGCCTGCCTTGAAGGACATCCTTGGAGGCACTTGAGAAACTGCACAGCCATCTGTTCTGGATGATGCAGAAGAAATTACTGCATGCAAATAGAGGGTCACACTAGACAACTTCGAAGTTGGCTTCTAATCCTAAATCTGCTATAAAAGATTATGTAGATTACAATCAATGTAAGTGCCATTTAAAATTTCTCTTCAAGATAAATATCTACATCATCTTAGAAGGAAATAAATTATACTTGTCAACCCAATTAAAAGGGGAAGTAATTTGAAAGACAATGCCTAAAACAAGATTCACTTAAGAAAGGAGATAACGAGAATGTTCCTGACATCCAGAGATCTGTTTCCTAGGGAAGAAATGGCAATTCTCCTCAGGAAACACTGGCATTGATGTTTCCTGCTCTTTAAAAATAACATAAATGTGTAGGAGTCTTTTTTCTTTATAAAACTAATGTTTTATTGTTAGATCTCCTTGGAGAAATATATATTTTTTATGATTTAACTGGCATCTGAAACTATTTTTGTTGCTTAACAAGAGAAGCAACACTACCATCGTGTGGCAAAAGAGATTAAACTTATTTTTTAAAAAGGAAAAGTGCCAGTCAAAGATGAAATTGAAATCCTCAAATAGAAGTTCTAACCCAGTGCATATTCATTCTTCTATTATTTGCATAGCATTTGCCTTTCATTTAAAAATCTGCAACTTATCCAATTTTTTGAAATTAAGGCAAAATTAATATGAAAAAGAAACTGAGTTAGAATGTCAACAGCATCTTCCTGTTTCTTTATGCATTATCAGTAAAACAAAATATTTGAAGGCCCATAAAAGTATCACTGACTTTACTGCAATAATACAGTCATATCAAACAAAGAGCTCTAGAATGATAAGCAAAGAACAAAGTTTGAACTACCTTGGAAAACAGTGGAGAAGAGTTCCAAGGTCTCAGAGAAGTTAGCATGTTATAACATATTTATTTTGTAATGTCAGAGAAACTACTAGCTGATTATGTTCCCCAGGAGAGCCCAGATGACACTCCCTTCACCAAAGCAATAAGGAGTGTTCCCAAAAGTGGGATGCCAGCATCAGTGAGAAGCTCAGTGGTAGCTGTTCTCTGTAGACTAGGTGTGAGATTGTAAATATGCTGTTAAGTTTGACTGGGAATGACACTATAGATGGTTAAGTTCAGTTCAGTTCAGTTCAGTTGCTCAGTCGTGTCTGACTCTTTGCAACCCCATGAATTGCAGTATGCCGGGCCTCCCTGTCCATCACCAACTCCTGGAGTTCACTCAGACTCACGTCCATCAAGTAGGTGAGGCCATCCAGCCATCTCATCCTCTGTCGTCCCCTTCTCCTCCTGCCCCTAATCTCTCCCAGCATCAGAGTCTTTTCCAATGAGTCAACTCTTTGCAAGAGGTGGCCAAAGTACTGGAGTTCCAGCTTTAGCAGCATTCCTTCCAAAGAACACCCAGGACTGATCTCCTTTAGAATGGACTGGTTGGATCTCCTTGCAGCCCAAAGGACCCTCAAGAGTCTTCTTCAACACCACAGTTCAAAAGCATCCATTCTTCGGTGCTCAGTTTTCTTCATGGTCCAACTCCCACATCCATACATGACCACTGGAAAAACCAGAGCATGGCAAGCATCAAAAGGGAGAGTGAAGTCTCCCACTAACACTATATAATCTCCCTTTAAAAAATGGGCTTTCTGACCTACTGCACAGCCCAGGGAACTATATTCAATATCATGTGACAAACCACAATGAAAAGGAATATTAAAAGAATGTATATATATATATATATATATATATATATACACACATATATATAACTGAATCACTGTGCAGAAATTAACACATTGTAAATAAACTAAACTTAAAACAAATTTTTAAAAAGAACAAAACCTAACAAAAGCTAGATATTTCAATATTACCTTATATTTGAAGTACTTTTTATCAATTATCCCCGTTGATCCTGGGGCTTCTGCTGTAGTTCAGTGGTAAAGAATCCACCTGCAATGCACAAGATGCAGGTTCGATCCCTGGGTCGGGAAGATCCCCTGGAGGAGGGTATGGCAACCCCACTCTAGCATTCTTACCTGGAGAAGTCCATGGACAGAGGAGCCTGGAGGGCCACAGTCCAAAGTGCAGAGTCAGACATGACTGAAGCGACTGAGCAAGCACACATGTATGCACACATTAGTTGATCCTAACAACAACACCAGTATTATTAATTTCCTCATTTTATTTTTGAGGAAACTAAGACCCAAAGATAAAAGTTCTCCTCTGATTAGTTCACTGAGCCAGAAGGTGAGATCAGCTCACTTGTTTGGCAAGATTCTCATGACAAACTAAGGAAAAATTGGCCCTTTTCTTCTGCAACTCTGCTAATAGTTGGCAACTAACTTTTATGGCTCTTACTGCATTGTATTTTAATCATGTACTTTCTCCCTCACTTGAAAGTAGAATCTGTAAAGTTGGTGCTATTCACCCAGAAAATATTATCAAACTATCTACTCAGGATGAATGCTCTGCAGTGGCATTTCAAGTACAGCCTTCTCTGCAGAGCGGTTTTCAAAGTGTGAATCCTGAGGCAGCAACAGCATTACCTGGGAACAAGCTATATATGTAAATATTGGAACCCTCTTAAGATTCTTTAAGTCAGATAATCTGGGGTTAGGGCCCAGAAATCTGGTTTAAAAGCCCTCCAGGTGATTCCAATGCACCCTCAAGCTTGAGAGCCACTGCTGTCCAGATCACCAAAGTGGTTACAGCTGTGTGCAGCCCCGAGCTGCCTGCAGGATGGAGGCTCTCATTTTGCCAGCTTCTAGGAGCATAGACCAGAGAAGGCAATGGCACCCCCACTCCAGTACTCTTGCCTGGAAAATCCTATGGACGGAGGAGCCTGGTAGGCTGCAGTCCATGGGGTCACTAAGAGTCTGACACGACTGAGCGACTTCACTTTCATGTTTCACTTTCATGCATTGGAGAAGGAAATGGCAACCCACTCCAGTGTTCTTGCCTGGAGAATCCTAGGGACGGGGGAGCCTGGTTGGCTGCCATCCATGGGGTCACACAGAGTCGGACACAACTAAAGTGACTTAGCAGCAGCAGGAGCATAGACAGCTAAGAGTTCTCAGCTGAGTCCTTCTCAGAGCACCACTCACAGAGAAAGAGCGTCCCCTTACCCAAGGTCACACTTAAACAGCACCTCTTTCAGGAAGACTTCCTGAAAAAGTATGTTCTCCATATGTCTGGAGGGTCTCTGTTGTGAGCTTCCATAGCACTTATGGCACTTGGCAATAAAGAATTTTTAATGAATATTACCAGTCACAATATGGTTGTCTATTGAAGTATGTTAAAGATCTTCCTCTCTGGGCTGCAAGTTCCTTGAAGGCAGGGACAATACTTCCTTTATACACTATTGTTTAGTTCTCAGCACACTCTCACACTGATGGTGTGTGTTCAGTTGCTATGTCGTATCTGACTCTTTTTGCAACGTCATAGACTGAAGCCCTCCAGACTCCTCTGTTCATGGGACTTTCCAGGCAAGAATATTGGACCGGGTTGCCATTTCCCTCTCCAGGGAATCTTCCCAACTCAGGGATTAAACCCATGCCCTTTACACTGGCAGGCTGATTCTTTGCCACTGTGCCACCTGGGACATCTGGGTCTCCAAATGCTCTTAAACAACAGACAAACATGCACAGATTCAAAGACTACAAACTCAGCTTTGCACAATGTGCCTAATTTGATCTAAAATATCATCAGCCAAGATATACATTATTTCTTTATTAATCTCATACTTTTCAGAGTTGTTTTATTTTTATTAGATGTTTCCTAAGATTTCTGATAGATAGAGGGCCTGATGAACTATGGAATGAGGTTCATAACATTGTATAGGAGACAGGGATCAAGACCATCCCCATGGAAAAGAAATGCAAAAAAGCAAAATGGTTGTCTGGGGAGGCCTTACAAGTAGCTGTGAAAGGAAGAGAGGTGAAAAGCAAAGGAGAAAAGGAAAGCTATAAGCATCTGAATGCAGAGTTCCAGAGAATAGCAAGAAGAGATAAGAAAGCCTTCTTCAGCGATCAGTGCAAAGAGATAGAGGAAAACAACAGAATGGGAAAGACTAGAGATCTCTTCAAGAAAATTAGAGATACCAAGGGAACATTTCATGCAAAGATGGGCTCGATAAAGGACAGAAATGGTCTAGACCTAACAGAAGCAGAGGATATTAAGAAGAGGTGGCAAGAATACACGGAAGAACTGTACAAAAAGATCTTCACGACCCAGATAATCATGATGATGTGATCACTAATCTAGAGCCAGACATCCTGGAATGTGAAGTCAAGTGGGCCTTAGAAAGCATCACTATGAACAAAACTAGTGGAGGTGATGGAATTCCAGTTGAGCTGTTTCAAATCCTGAAAGATGATGCCTCATCCTGAAAGATGAGGCCAGCAAATTTGGAAAACTCAGCAGTGGACACAGGACTGGAAAAGGTCAGTTTTCCTTCCAATTCCAAAGAAAGGCAATGCCAAAGAATGCTCAAACTACCGCACAATTGCACTCATCTCACATGCTAGTAAAGTAATGCTCAAAATTCTCCAAGCCAGGCTTCAGCAATACGTGAACCATGAACTTCCAATGTTCAAGCTGGTTTTAGAAAAGGCAGAGGAACCAGAGATCAAATTGCCAACATCCGCTGGATCATGGAAAAAGCAAGAGAGTTCCAGAAAAACATCTATTTCTGCTTTATTGACTATGCCAGAGCCTTTGACTGTATGGATCACAAGAAACTGTGGAAAATTCTGAAAGAGATGGGAATACCAGACCACCTGACCTGCCTCTTAAGAAGTCTATATGCAGGTCAGGAAGCAACAGTTAGAACTAGACATGGAACAACAGACTGGCTCCAGATAGGAAAAGGTGTATGTCAAGGCTGTATATTGTCAGCCTGCTTATTTAACTTCTATGCAGAGTACATCATGAGAAACACTGGACTGGAAGAAACACAGGCTGGAATCAAGATTGCCGGGAGGAATATCAATAACCTCAGATATGCAGATGACACCACCCTTATGGTGGAAAGTGAAGAGGAGCTAAAAAATCTCCTGATGAAAATGAAAGAGGAGAGTGAAAAAGTAGGCCTAAAGCTCAACATTCAGAAAACGAAGATCATGGCATCCAGTCCCATCACTCCATGGGAAATAGATGGGGAAACTGGAAACAATGTCAGGCTTTATTTCTGGGGGCTCCAAAATCACTGCAGATGGTGACTGCAGCCATGAAATTAAAAGATGCTTACTCCTTGGAAGAAAAGTTATGACCAACCTAGATAGTAAGCAGAGACATTACTTTGCCGACTAACGTCTGTCTAGTCAAGGCTATGGTTTTTCCTGTGGTCATGTATGGATGTGAGAGCTGGACTGTGAAGAAGGCAGAGCACCGAAGAATTGATGCTTTTGAACTGTGGTGTTGGAGAAGACACTTGAGAGTCCCTTGGACTACAAGGAGATCCAACCAGTCCATTCTGAAGGAGATTAGCCCTGGGATTTCTTTGGAAGGAGTGATGCTAAAGCTGAAACTCCAGCACTTTGGCCACCTCACGTGAAGAGTTGACTCATTGGTAAAGACTCTGATGCTGGGAGGGATTGGGGGCAGGAGAAGGGGTTGACAGGATGAGATGGTTGGATGGCATCACTGACTCGATGGACATCAGTCTGAGTGAACTCTGGGAGTTGATGATGGACAGGGAGGCCTGGCGTGCTGCGATTCATGGGGTCGCAAAGAGTTGGACACGACTGAGCAACTGAACTGAACTGAACTGAAGATTTCTGAATTATCCTCAGTCCTTCATATAAATCCATGTTGCAGAATTTGGTGAGACATGAGACCTGGTAGGGTGTGCATAAATAATTTAAAATTGCCATGCTCATTAGATTGAGGCTATTTCTAATGTGAAGACTTACTTATCACAAAATAAATTTTTAAAATTTCTGTCATTTCGTTTTAACTTTTGAAATTTGGTATCTTTCCCAAAATGATATATTCTTCTAATTTTACACAGCTTTCAGTTCCTCGTTGTCCTATTGTTATGATTATCAATAGAAAATACATATAGTATTTTTAATAACTGAATTTACTGTTAGTGTTTTATCATTACCAGAGACATTAAGAGGACTTAGCTTTATAGCACATAAGGATTTGAGTTTGTGTCCTGACCAGCTCTACTAGTCAGGACACTTGTCACTTTGGAATACCATATTGAAGTTTCTTTACAAAACTGAGTCTTCAACCCATGAATATGGTATATCTTTTTATATATTTACTTCCTATTTAATACTGTATTTCAATAAAGTGTTCTGTGTTTCTCCATAGTAATCTTAAACTTTCTGTTATATTCAAAAAACATTGTGTTGGCTATTAAAAATGATATCTTCTTAAACTACATTTTCTACCTTAGTTTTGATGGAATATAAAATTAAAATTGACTTTGATATCAATATTATATATTACAATCTTGAAAAACTCTCATTAATTTTAATACTTTATCTGAAGGCTCCTTTTGGTTTTTCAAGTAGATGATTACACTGGCTGAAAATAATTGTTTTCTATGTGTTCCAAGTGTTATTCTTTTAATTGACTTATTGAAAAGTATAGTAACTAGAAAACTATTGAATTAAAGAGATGGTAACAGGAATCTGAATCTTGTTTCTGATTTTTGAAGATATACTCTTAGAAGTGATGTTTGATGTGAATTTTTTAAATTTATCTTTAATTGGAAGATAATTGCTTTACAAAGTTGTGTGAGTTTCTGCCATACACCAACATGCTAAGTCGCTTTAGTCATGTCAGGCTCCTCTGTCCACAGGATTCTCCAGGCAAGAATACTGGAGTGGGTTGCCACTTCCTTCTCCAAGATAAACACTGTTGCTGTTGCTGCTAAGTCGCTTCAGTTGTGTCCAACTCTGTGTGACCCCATAGATGGCAGCCAACCAGGCTCCCCTGTCCCTAGGATTCTCCAGGCAAGAAAACTGGAGTGGGTTGCCATTTCCTTCTCCAATGCATGAAAGTGAAAAGTGAAAGTGAAATCACTCAGTCATGTCCGACTCTTAGTGACCTCATGGACTGCAGCCTACCAGGCTCCTCCATCCATGGGATTTTCCGGGCAAGAGGACTGGAGTGGGTTGCCATTGTCTTATCCAGTATGAATCAGCCATAAATATACATATGTCTTCTCTTGAATCTTCCTCCCACTCTCCTCATCTCAGCCCTCTAGGTTGTCACAGAGCACCAGGCTGACCTCCTGCATCATACAGCAAATTCTACCAGCTATTTAGTTTACATATAGTAATGTATATATTCATGTTACTCTCTCAGTTCGTTCCACCCTATCTTTCCCTGATTATGTCCACAAGTCCATTCTCTACTTCTGCAGCTCTACTGCTGCCCTGCAAATAGGTTCATCAGTACCATTCTTCTAGATTCCATACATATGTTAATATAAGATAATCATTTTTCTCTGACTTATTTCACTCTGTATAACTGGCTCTAGGCTCTCCGGCCTCACTAGAACTGACTCAAATTCATTCCTTTTTATGGCTAATAGTCCATAGGTACCACAATTTCTTTATCCATTCATCTATCAGTGGACATCTAGTTTGCTTCCATGTTCAGGCTATTGTAAATAGTACTGCAATGAACACTGGTGGTACACGTGTCATTTGAGGTATGTTTTTCTCAGGGTATATGCCCAGTTGTGTGATTTCTGGATCATATGGTAGTTTTATTCCTAGTTTTCAAAGAAATCTCCGTACTGTTCTCCATAGTGGCTGATCAATTTACATTTCCACCAACAGGGCAAGAGTGTTCCCTTTTCTCCACATCCTCTTAAACATTTATTGTTTGTAGATTTTTTTGATGACGGCCATTCTGACCAATGTGAAGTGGTACTTCATTGTAGTTTTGACTTTCATTTTTCTAATAATAAGCAACATTGAGATTTGAAATTTTGTAGATATCTTTATCAGCCTAGGAAGTTCCCTTCTATAATCTCCTTTTTAACTGTTTTCTAAATATCAAATTAGTGTTACAGTATTCAATTGTATACCGTGAAATGACTGCATCATTCTTGTCCCTTAAAGTATTAGAGTTGTTCAGTTCAGTTCAGTCGCTCACTTATGTCCGGCTCTTTGCGACCCCATGGCCAGGCTTTCCTGTCCATCACCAACTCCTGGAGCTTGCTCAAACTCATGCCCATCAAGTTGTTGATGCCATCCAACCCTCTCATCCTCTGTCATTTCCTTCTTCTGCCTTCAATTTTGCCCAGAATCGGTCTTTTCAGATGAATCAGTTCTTTGCATAACGTGACCAAAGTATTGGCATTTCAGCTTCATCATCAGTCCTTCCAATGAATATTCAGGACTGATTTCCTTTAGGATTGACTGGTTTGATCTACTTGCAATCCAAGAGACTCTTAAGAGTCTTTTCCAACACCATAGAATGAAAGCATAATTCTTCAGCACTCAACTTTCTTTATGGTCTAACTCTCACATCCATACATGACTACTTGAAAAATCACAGTTTGGACTACATGGATCTTTGTCAGCAAAGTAATGTCTCTGCTTTTTAACATGTTGTCTATAATTAGAGTGTAACACACTGATTTTTTAAAAATCTGAATCAATGCTTTATTCCCAGAATAAATCTAATTTCATAATAATGCATTAGCTTTTAATGGATTATATTCACTAATATTTATGTTTATGTGTTTCTCTGTGAAATAGGTCTATATATTTTTTTCTCATTTTGTTTTGTTATCAAGGTCTTATAAAAGGCGTTAGAAAGTATTAATATTTTCCAGTTCGGTTCAGTTCAGTCGCTCAGTCGTGTCCGACTCTTTGTGACCCCATGAATCGTAGCATGCCAGGCCTCCCTGTCCCATCACCATCTCCCAGAGTTCACTCAGACTCACATCCATTGAGTCTGTGATGCCATCCAACCATCTCATCCTTGGTCGTCCCCTTCTCCTCCTGCCCCCAATCCCTCATAGCATCAAAGTCTTTTCCAGTGAGTCAACTCTTCGCATGAGGTGTAGTAGAATGGTATATTTGTCAGTTGTCTTGTAGTAACTGTTTTCATGTATATTTAAAATGAGATATTAGATGCATGCAAGTTTAGAATTTAATATTTTCATAATGATAAATTTTTATCAAGGCATATTGTTTACTTTTCCCTACTAAGACTGTCATAAACTCAATCTTGTCTGATGTTTAAGGAGTAGCCAGTTTATATGAAAGCTTTTTGGTGTGACATCAACATAGAATACATACGAAATTCCAAAGTAAAGAGTACTCAAGTCTAGATTTTCAAATGATGGATCTGACAATTGGTTCATGTACTTTAAAAATCATTTGCTCACAATAAAGGTCAAACATGTCAAAAGTAACCACTATCACCATGGCAGAAGCAGAAAAACAATGTTAAAAACAATTTTCCACATATCTTTCACATTCCTATATATCTAGGCATTCATAGTCCATTTTTTTCCATGTTTATTTTTTCATGAATGTTTCCAAGGGTTCCTGGCAGGATAGAAATAGCGACTCACTCTGGAGCATTATTCATTATTTACATTAATGTATAATAAAAATAAAGGTATCCCCTCTCTGAGATACTGCAAGGTAATAAAGAGCCATCTCTCTGTTCTCCCCAGAGAGATGTGTTTATAGTCCAGAGTAATAAAGGCAACCTCCAGCAAGGAGAATGGATAGATTTATCATCAGTCCCTTATAAGATTGGAGGTATTCTAAGACCAGTACTCCTCAGCTTTGACATAGATGCACTATGAGTACAGAAGTCATCTAGATCTACTTTCAGATCACTTTCTGAGACTTAGTGGGGAAAGAGAAACTGATGTGAATGTGGAGTTCATGCTGCCTAATGTGCTGTAAATAATAAACTCTAAATCTATGAGGACTTACTGTCTCCTGATCAGCCAAAACTACTGAAGACAAGCTGGCAAGTTTCTGTGCTTCTGTTTCAGAAATACTTGAGAGGAACTTCATGTCTGATAAATGAGCCTACAGAAGCTTCAGTAATCTGTCTCTTACAAAGGTACTTGAATCCAAGGATCAGAAGTGAAATTCATGGTTAGAATGTCAGTATGGCATCATTTTTTAAAGGCCCCTAGTCAAGAAAGCTTATTCCTAGGATAAAATGACCCTAACAGAAAAGAAATGTGGAAAGTACTGTCAGGGGCACATTTAAAAGGACATTATCTGAAGAAGCACTGACCATTAATAAAGCTATAGTTAATGGACAAATCAAGCAAGTTTCCAGAGAAACCATGAGAGGGTCCCTTGAGAGAAACACTCTGATCTGAATATCAGTCAAGCCTAAAGAACCAACTTATGAAAAAAATCAAATAAAAATTGTAAACTCCATAAATCCTGATTGTTCAATAGAAACAGTATATTAAGAGTTAAACCAACATTTAGTTCACATTTGCCTACTATAACTTTTCCTAATCTTTTAACTCTAGTTTGAAACTTTTGTCTTTACCTAAGTAGTTGAATCCATTTACATTTATTGTTGTGTGATTTTTTTTTCTTATTTCTCTGTGTGATTTTATTTCTTCTTTCTTACCTTCCTTTGAATTGACTGGTTTCTTCAATTTTGATTTTTACTTATTATACTTTTCCTGTTTTGAAGTTAAATTAATCATTCCACTGTATTCATTTTAATAGGAAATTTAGAAATTTTAACATTAAAATCTAGAATTTAAAGAGAAAGCATATACGTTTAAAACCCTAACTGAAGTCATTGGAAGGAATGATGCTAAAGCTGAAATTCTAGTACTTTGGCCACCTCATGTGAAGAGTTGACTCACTGGAAAAGACTCTGATGCTGGGAGGGATGGGGGCAGGAGGAAAAGGGGACGACAGAGGATGAGATGGCTGGATTGCATCACTGACTCGATGGATGTGAATCTGAGTGAACTCTGGGAGTTGATGATGGACAGGGAGGCTTGGCGTGCTGCGATTCATGGGGTTGCAAAGAGTCGGACGCAACTGAGCGACTGAACTGAACTGAAAGTCATTATCTTCTGACTTCCAGTCTATTGTCCAGAAGTTTAGTCTTTTAAATTGTTCTATAATTTTACCTTTTTATAACCTTAGACATTAGTACATTTACTCACATTTATCATTTTCTTCTCTCACCATTTCAAACCTCCTTTTCTTATTTTTCTTATAACTGAGATATATCTTTTAAAGGTACTTTAATGAGAGCCTGATAATAGTCAGTCTTCTCTCTTGCAAGTGTGTGCTTTTTCTGTATAAATGAAAATTTCATTATGACAATTATTTTCCCTACAATTTTTAAAGATTTTATTCCGCTTCCCTTGCTGCAACTGAGAAATAAGTTGTCAAGCCAGCTACAGTTCCTTTGTAAGTAATCAATCAATCTTTTTCTCCTTTGCTGCTTTAAAGATTTTTCTTTTGTTTTAAAAAATTAGAACTCTGATTATATATAATTAGACTTTCTCAATCTACTCACCATATTTCTTGATTTCTCATTGTGTGTGTGTGCTCAGTTTTTCAGTTGTGTTCACTGTTCATGGGATTGTCCCAGTAAGAATAACTGGAGTGGCATATATACGGAATTTAGAAAGACACTAACGACAATCCTATATGCAAGGCAGCAAAAGAGACACAGACATAAAGAACAAATTTTGGACTATGTGGGAGAAGGTGAGGGTGGGATGATTTGAGAGAATAGCATTGAAACATGTAGATTACCATACGTAAAACAGATGACCAGTGCAAGTTTGATGCATGAAGTAGGGCACTCAAAAGCTGGTGCTCTGGGACAATCCAGAGGGATGGAGTGGGGAGGGAGGTGGAAGGGGGTTTCAGGATGGGGGGACACATGTGCACCCATGGGTGATTCATGTTGACATATGGCAAAAACCAACCACAATACTATAAAGTAACTATCCTTCAATTCAAATAATTACTTAACAAAAAAAAAAGAATACTGGAGTGGGTTCCAGGGGATCTTCCCAACCCAAGGATGGAACCTGTATCTCTTCTGTCTGCTGCATTGGCAGGCGAATTCTTTACCACTGTGCCACCTGGGAAGGCCTAATTTCTCTTTACTATTTACCATTTCTTAGTCTTGCTTTGTTTCCCAGTCTTTAATTTCTTCAGATCAGTTTTCCAGTCCTCTACACTATTCACTTATACACTGCATTTCTAATACCAAATATCAAATTCTCTATTAAAAGTTTTCTGTACTTTTTTAAAAACATGACTGATAATTTTTACAGTTTCTTGTTTTGTAAGTTCAGAAATATTTGTTTCAATTACAGCTGAATCACAATATTCCAGTAATGCATGTTATGGTGAAATCTGGCCAGATTGATATAATTGTCCATGAATAACAGTCTCTTTCCTTGTATGCACAAAATATTTTCTTTAACATTCATACACACTGTGTGGAAAAATACATAGACTGTTTCTTCATTAAAAATGTGTAAGATAATAAGAGAAAATTGAATCAACACATTATGGGGGGGTTATGATTTACATAGAAATAAATGGCTATAGTCCATGTCTTCACAAAAGTTGAACATGACTTAGCAATTAGAGAAAAAGAGAGAGAGAAATATATGACAAAAACAGTGCAAAAGATCAGAGATAGAATGGAAGCATACTGTTGTAAAGTTTTTACACTATTTATAAAGTTGTTTAATATTAATAGGAGAACTGTGATAAATTAAAGATGTATATTTTAAACTCAAGAGCAACTAAAGAAAATGTATAACTAATAAGGTACAAAATAGTTTATTAAAATACACAATCTAAATAAAGACAGAAATGAGGAAAGAAAATAAAGAGCAGATCCTACAGGTAGGAATAAAAAGCAAAAACACTTAAATCCAAATATATAAAAAATTACAATAAATATAAAGAGTCTAAACATGCCAGTTAGAGTACAGGGGTTTTTCTGTGACAATTTTCTCTTGGGATATGGAATGACTTTTTAAATTTATTTATTCAAATCTTTTCATTTTAAAACATTTATTGAACTGTATTTTGCAGTCCTTTCAGTTTTGTTCTTCAGTCAAAATAATTATGTGTAACTGGAATCTCCTTTGTCTCTCTTCCATGCATGTAAATTTCTCTCCAATCCTATACTACTTTCCTATGGCTGCTGTAACACATTATCACAAACTAAGTGGTTTAAAACAATACACACTTGCTCTGTTACAGTTCAAGAGGTCAGAAATCTGAAATGTGTTTCACTAGGCCAAAATCGAAGAGTGGGTATAGTTGTTGTGCTCCCACTGGAAATTCTATGAGACAGTCTGTATTCTTGTCATTTCCAGTATCTAGACCTGCATTTCTTGCATTCTTTGGGCCATAGTCTCATCTTCCATTTTGAAACTCAACAACATAGCATTTTTAAATCCATCTCCACTTGGTTGTTACATCACCTTATCCTTTTCTGTCTCTGTAGTCAAATCTCCCTCTGTCTTCCTCCTATAAGAGCATTTGTGACTACATTTAGGGAGCATTAGTACTCTTGCCTGGAAAATCCCAGGGATGGAGGAGCCTGGTGGGCTGCAGTACATGGGGTCGCTAAAAGTCGGACACGACTGAGCGACTTCACTTTCACTTTCCACTTTCATGCATTGGAGAAGGAAATGGCAACCCACTCCAGTATTCTTGCCTGGAGAATCCCAAGGACAGGGGAGCATGGTGGGCTGCTGTCTACAGGATTGAAAGGTTGTTGTTGAATTACGACACCGGGATTCATGGCCCCTGGAGGAGAAGAATTCAATCCAGGGCCAAAGACGAGGCTTGATTGCTCAGAGCTTTTGTGTAATAAAGTTTTATTAAAGCATAAAGGAGATAGAGAAAGCTTCTGACATAAGCATCAGAAGGCAGATAGAGTACCCCTTGCTAGTCTTCAGCTGGATGTTATATAGTCACTCAGTTCAGTTCAGTTGAGCTCAGTCCCTCAGTCGTGTCCGACTCTTTGCGACCCCATGAATTGCAGCATGCCAGGCCTCCCTGTCCATCACCATCTCCCGGAGTTCACTCAGACTCAAGTCCATCGAGTCCGTGATGCCATCCAGCCATCTCATCCTCTGTCGTCCCCTTCTTCTCCTGCCCTCTATTCCTCCCAGCATCAGAGTCTTTTCCAGTGAGTCAACTCTTCTCATGAGGTGGCCAAAGTACTGGACTTTCAGCTTTAGCATCATTCCTTCCAAAGAAATCCCAGGGTGGATCTCCTTCAGAATGGACTGCTTGGATCTACTTGCAGTCCAAGGGACTCTCAAGAGTCTTCTCCAACACCACAGTTCAAAAGCATCAATTCTTCGGTGCTCAGCCTTCTTCACAGTCCAACTCTCACATCCATACATACATGACCACAGGAAAAACCTTGACTAGATGGACCTTAGTCGGCAAAGTAATGTCTCTGCTTTTGAATATGCTATCTAGGTTGATCATAACTTTTCTTCCAAGGAGTAGGTGTCTTTTAATTTCATGGCTGCAGTCACCATCTGCAGTGATTTTGGAGCCCCCCAAAAAAAATACAGTCTGACACTGTTTCCACTGTTTCTCCATCTATTTCCCATGGAGTGATGGGACCAGATGCCATGATCTTCGTTTTCTAAATGTTGAGCTTTAAGCCAACTTTTTCACTCTCCTCTTTTACTTTCATCAAGAGGCTTTTTAGTTCCTCTTCACTTTCTGCCATAAAGGTGGTGTCCTTATTACCAAATTCAGACTTAAATTGAAGAAAGCAGGAAAACCGCTAGATCATTCAGGTATGACCTAAATCAAATCTCTGATTATACACTGGAAGTGAGAAATAGGTTTAAGGGCCTAGACCTGATAGATAGAGTGCCTAATGAACTATGGAATGAGGTTCGTGACATTGTACAGGAGACAGGGATCAAGACCATCCCCATGGAAAAGAATTCCAAAAAAGCAAAATGGCTGTCTGGGGAAGCCTTACTAATAGCTGTGAAAAGAAGAGAAGTGAAAAGCCAACGAGAAAAGGAACGATATAAGCATCTGAATGCAGAGTTCCAAAGAATAGCAAGAAGAGATAAGAAAGCCTTTTTCAGCCATCAATGCAAAGAAATAGATGAAAACAACAGAATGGAAAAGACTAGAGATCTCTCCAAGAAAATTAGAGATACCAAGGGAACATTTCTTGCAAAGATGGGCTCGATAAAGAGGCAGGTCAGGTGGTCTGGTATTCCCATCTCTCTCAGAATTTTCCACAGTTTCTTGTGATCTACACAGTCAAAGGCTTTGGCATAGTCAATAAAGCAAAAATAGATGTTTTTCTGGAACTCTCTTGCTTTTTCCATGATCCAGTGGATGTTGGCAATTTGATCTATGGTTCCTCTGCCTTTTCTAAAACCAGCTTGAACATCAGGGAGTTCATGGTTCACGTATTGCTGAAGCCTGACTTGGAGAATTTTGAGCATTACTTTACTAGCATGTGAGATGAATTCAATGGTACAGCAGTTTGAGCATTCTTTGACATTACCTTCCTTTGGGATTGGAATGAAAATTGACCTTTTCCAGTCCTGTGACCACTGCTGAGTTTTCCAAAGTTGCTGGCATATTGACACTAGCAGTCTGTTAATGAAAGAATGGAATGTCTTAAAACTCAGAATGGCACCAGCCCCCTCACCCATAAGATGCATTTTGGGATAATCTTGGCACCAAATAGTTTATCTTGGGCCATAAAATGATTAACTTGAATATTGAAGACGGGCCAATCACCATACAAGTAGTTTCATTTACAAAGATTAAAGGAACAATATCTGAGTATAACACATTGGTTTATCAAGTAGTCTTTGATCCAAAAGGCAGAACCAACTTGAAGACAGAGTTTGGGGTAAATACATAGTACATTAGTTTAGCTTAAGATAACCATTTCCATAAGAAAAAGGCATTGGTTATCTCTAGGTTTGAGAATAGTTAACTTCAGGTGAAACCAGGTGTCATGGCAACACAGAATTTTAAGAGAAACCTGCTTTTAAATTTGTATAGAGAAGGAAAAATATCGCTAGTTTGTTTCCTCCTGCTGCTTAAGAGATAGAAAAATGTCTGACACTTGCAAGCTATTCCCTCCGTTTGGAGACCCCTGGCCTTCCTGCCTGTTTCCCTCTCAGGGTCGCACAGAGTTGGACACGACTGAAGCAACTTAGCAGCAGCAGGATAATTTTTCTATCTCAAGATACTTAACGACATTTGCAAAGTTACTTTTGTCGTATAAGTAACATTCATAGGCTCCAGGGATGAAGATCTGAGTATCTTTGGGGCTGTTACTCAATATACCATAAATTTAATACTTATTAATTTCCAATTTATTTTCATGCTTCTCCCACTCTTACTGTGTTTTCAATAGTTTCTATTCTCTTTTGTTATAATTCACATGTGATCTTCATTTCAGGGATCATCTTATTTCTTCTTAAGATCTGTGCTCATGGATTTTTTTTTAATTGCTATATAATATTTGAAGCCTTCAAAAACAATATGATGACTTTGAAATGTTGGAAAATTCTTCATTCCTCATCCAATCAAAAGTCAGAGCCTAATTTCCCTTCCTTTTGAATTTGTACTGGACTTGCTTACTCACTTCTAACAAATAGAATAAGGAAGAAGAGATAAAAGGTAGTACTCGAGGCTAGGTCCTAAAAAGTATTGCTGCTTTTGCCTTGGTGGTCTTTGAATTATTCAGCATGAGGGAAAACAACCACTATGTTGTTAGGACATTCAAGCAACCTTTGATGCTGGAGGCCAATGTAAGGAACTCCATCCATGGCAAAGGTCATGAGGAAAGAAGCTTGGCATACGCAAAGGCATGATCAAGCCTCAGGAAATCCCCTGTTCCTGAGCATCTACTCCCAAAACCAGAGTACTTTACGGGGAGCTCTCCCCATAACCATTTCTCTTGGCGAAGGAGTTAACTTGCAGCTCCAAATCAATAAAAATTCCTGGGCGTGACAAGAGTGTTTCAACTTACAAACTCTGAAGGTTATCTAGCCTGCTTGTATAGGTTTGCCCAGCCGCATGTGATTGTTTACAACCCCCAACTGTGAGAGGCATGGGATGCTTTAAAACTTTCTAAATACAGACTCTTTTGAGAAGTTAGAAGATTATTAGTATAGTATTAGTGGGATGATTAGGAATTATATTGGTGAAGGGTTTTTCATTTGTCAATAATTACTGCTAATTCCCTGCCCTGGGTATGACAAGGGTGTCTCAGGTCAAACCTCTCTGCTGACAGACTAGCTTGTGTGACAACCTTTCAACCATAAACAGTACAGAGAGTTTGGAGTATTAGCATAGGGCTTTTCTCATTTGATTGCCGCCAGGCCTCCATATCCCTAGGTACCTGGGAATCTATTAATCAATGTATTTGGAATATAGAAAAGGAAATATAGTAGTTTTTGATGTTAGCAATATTAGACTTTTGAGTTAATGAATTTTCTCTTTTGTTATAGATCACTGTACTTTGTTATAAATCACTGTGTCCTTGCTATGTAAAAATGTAACTTTATCACTATCTTAAGACTAAGTAGATCTTAAGGGGAAAATTGATGAAAGGATTTTTATTTGTTGGGCTGATGTTTGCTGCTAAATCTCCATATTTCCTGCCCTTATAATGAATATAACTAGCATATAGGAGAAATAAGTATTAACCTTTAAGATTAACCATGTTAAACGTTAGGTTAAGTAAATTCCTTTCCTAGCTGTAACTCACTACACCCTCACCCTATAGGAATGCAACTTTATTTGGAGGGTGGCGCCTGATTTAAGAAAAATCACCCCTGGAAAGATAAGTTTTCTGGTTAACTGACCGGTGTCAGAAAGGGCCATAAAATATCAGCAGACCTCATGGTCAGAAGATGATGTAAAAACTCATAAGACTTTTGTATAATTTTGTATAAAGCACCTGATTGTGACAAGGGTCAGGTCTGCTGACCCCAGCGTGACTCTGTATTCATCCCTATGTATAACAAAAGGTATAAAAACAAACCTGAAAAATAAATAAATGGGTTCAGTTTCTGGAAAGACTGATTCCCCATGTCGTTTCTTTCTTGCTCCCCATTTTCCTGGCTGAATTCCCATCTGGTATGGGGGTACACACCAAGCCTACTAACTCTGCCTGGGCTGCTAAGATCGGACCGGGGAGGCCTCAGTGCCTCCTCTCCTTCGGGAGAACGGAAAGACTCCTGTGGCCTACGTAGGTGGTGATTAGTATTTCACTTAAACCAGTTATTCAGTCTCTTTTTCTCCACTAATTTTCCTACTACACTATCCGCTTCTAATCTCTCTATATATCTGTAATTAAATAAGTTTTTTCCAGGATGCCTATTCTGTCCCCACCTTCAAATTACCCTGGATCCACCAGGGCTGGACCCCAGCACTTTGAGTAAGCTCACATTGGGAGAAATTGAGGTCTCCAATGAAAAACCCGTGACAATTTTCCAGCCATTTTAATGGATTACCTTGAAAGCTGATTTTCTAGCTCCATATAAGACTTTAAATGCCTATATCCTTAGATGACAACTTGACTGCAGCTTCATGAGAAACTTCAAGCTAGCTAAGCTATTCATGAATTCCCAATTCACAGAAACTATGAGGATAATAAATATTATTTATATTACTAAGTTTCAAATAATTTATTATACAGCAAAAGATACTTAATACATTTAACATAAATTAGTAAATAGAATAAAATGGACATCCACGAAGTAACCACCACATTAAAACCTGAATATTGCTAATGTCTTACATCAGAGGTATGTAGATCCTGTCTCTTCCAGTCTGCTTTGTCTCCTAATTATTTTCTTAAAATACAGCATATCTGTATGATTCCTTTTTCAACTCTATCCATGTGATTCCCCTCTCTGCTAGTTTGAAACCAAGAAAGATTATGCTGTCAGTCCAACCATCTCACTTCTCTTATTTAAAAGGGATTGTTAATATTTCTCTTCAGATTATAATGTCAATTTTGGAAAATAGTGACCTAATTTTTTCTTCTTTTAAAAAATTTCCTTGCTCTTCAGAAGCCCAATTTTCAGAGCTCTTATATAAGAGACATGCACCAAGGAATATGTATGTTCATTTCTCAATTGTTTTTAAGATTCCTAAAATTTCATCCATGTATTAAGGAAAAGCTTTAAACATAGCAATCCTGGACCATAACATTCCCTTTGTTCCCTTTAATTGCAGACCTTTGCTTATTATTGCATTCTCTTTCAAGGAAGGCTATCATAAAGAACAGTAAGTGGAGAAACACTGTTGTACTTTTAAAGTTGCTTTCAATTTAACTTTCTATTATGCTACTTATATTCCTGCTGCTGCTAAGTCGCCTCAGTGGTGTCCGACTCTGTGTGACCCCATAGACGGCAGCCATTAGACTTCTCTGTCCCTGGGATTCTCCAGGCAAGAACACTGGAGTGGGTTGCCATTGCCTTCTCCGACTTATGTTCCTACTTACCCTCAAAAAGCTTTAATGATCAATCTATATTAGGATTCAAGGCCAAGGAGGGCAAAATGGTTTCATGATGAAACAGTATATAATTGCTTACTGGTAAATGAGAATTTTTTGGTTTAGAGTTTATTTTTTTGTTTGTTTTATTTTTTTAAAATTTATTTATTTATTTTTTAAAAAAATTACAATACTGTATTTGTTTTGCCATACATTGACACGAATCAGCCATAGGTGAACACAATCTCCCAATGCCGAGGCCCCCTCCCACCTCCCACCCCACATCCTCTACTTGAATCATCCTGTGCATCAGCCCCATGCATCCTGCATCCTACATTGAACATAGATTGGAGCTTCGTTTCTTACAGGAAAATATACATGTTTCATTGCCATTCTCCCAAACCATCCCACCCTTTCCCTCTCCCTCAGAGTCCAAAAGTCCACTCTATAACTCTGTGTCTCTTTGTTGTCTCACATATAGGGTCACCACCACTGTCTTCTAAATTCCATATATATGTGTCAGTATACTGTATTGGTGTTTTTCTTTCTGGCTTACTTCACTCTGTATAATCGGTTCCAATTTCATCCATCTCATTAGAACTGAGTCAAATTTATTCTTTTTAAGGGCTGAGTAGTATTCCATAGTGTATATGTACCACAGCTTTCTTATCCATTCATCTGCTGATGGACATCTAGGTTGCTTCCATGTCCTGGCTATTATAAACAGCGCTGCAATGAACATTGGGGTACATGTGTCTCTGTCAATTCTGGTTTCCTCGGTGTGTATGCCCAGCAGTGGGATTGCTGGGTCATAAGGCAGTTCTACTTGCAATTTTTTAAGGAATCTCCACACTGTTTTCCATAATGGCTGTACTAGTTTGCATTCCCACCAGCAGTGTAAGAGGGTTCCCTTTTCTCCACATCCTCTCCAGCATTTATTGCTTGTAGACTTTTGGATTGCAGCTATTCTGACTGGTGTGAAATGGTACCTCATTGTGGTCTTGATTTGCATTTCTCTGATAATGAGTGATGTTGAACATCTTTTCATGTGTTTGTTAGCCATCCGTATGTCTTCTTTGGAGAAATGCCTATTTAGTTCTTTGGCCCATTTTTTTATCGGATCATTTATTTTTCTGGAGTTGAGCTGTATAAGCTGCTTATATATCTTTGAGATTAGTTGTTTGTCAGTTGCTTCATTTGCTATTGTTTTCTCCCATTCAGAAGGCTGTCTTTTCACCTTGCTTGTAGTTTCCTTTGTTGTGCAGAAGCTTTTAATTTTAATTAGATCCCATTTGTTTATCTTTGCTTTTATTTCCATTATACTGGGAGTTGGATCATAGAGGATCCTGCTGTGATTTATGTTGGAGAGTGTTTTGCCTATGTTCTCCTCTAGGAGTTTTATAGTTTCTGGTCTTACATTTAGATCTTTAATCCATTTTGAGTTTATTTTTGTGTATGGTGTTAGAAAGGGGTCTCGTTTCATTCTTTTGCAAGTGGTTGACCAGTTTTCCCAGCACCACCTGTTAAAGAGACTGTCTTTACTCCATTGTATATTCTTGCCTCCTTTGTCGAAGATAAGGTGTCCATAGGTGTGTGGGTTAATCTCAGGGCTTTCTGTTTTGTTCCATTGATCTATATTTCTGTCTTTGTGCCAGTACCATACTGTCTTAATGACTGTGGCTTTGTACAAAAAGCCTCGAATAGCCAAAGCAATCTTGAGAAAGAAGAATGGAACTGGAGGAATCAACTTGGTTTAGAGTTTATAACAATGGGATCCATGTGCATATATTTGGTGTTAGTATTACTTTAATACCAAGCAGAAAGGGTGGTTTAATAGTAGATATAATAGGGAAACAAATGAAATAATTGAGTCTTCACAGGAGAAAAATTAAATAAAACATTCCTTCTATAAACTAAACTTGTTTTCCAAAATAGTGTTACTCACAATGACGCATACCCTTTCCTCAGGTGACACTTTTTATAGTTAAGAACAATATGAAACTTTAGTTCTAAATCTGTGTGTCATACTTCTTGGTCCTCTTTACTCCTTTTGAGATGCTCAAATAGAAATGCACAACAGCAGTCCTGACATTTAGGTATTATCTACACAACATTGTAGGTAAGTCTTTCCATTTAATGTCTTTTCAACTTGTGTCCTATGTTGGAGGAGAGAGGACAGGAGAAGAAAAAAGATACTACAAAAGTACAACACTGAGAAGAACCAGCGTCTTAGTGGTAACATTTCCAAGTTGCAAACAGCTACTTTATGTTAGCAAAAGTGAAAGTCACTCAGTCTTGTCCCATTCATTGCAACCCCGTGGAATTCTCCAGGCCAGAATACTGGAGTGGGTAGTCGTCCCCTTCTCCAGGGGATCTTCCCAACCCAGGGATCAAACCCAGGTGTCCCATAGTGCAGGTGGATTCTCTACCAGCTGAGCCACCAGGGAAGCCCAAGAATACTGGAATGGGTAATCTTTCCCTTCTCCAGTGGATCTTCCTGACCCAGGAATCAAACCAAGGTCTCCTGAATTGCAGACAGATTCTTTACCAGCTGAGCTACTAGGCAAGCCCTAGTAATGGCCCCAAAATACTTTTTTTTATTGTTGAATTTTCTTTAATTTATACTTCATTTTTCTAGTTTTATATATTTTACATGTTCTATAAAGAGTACATACTTTATAAATTTTATTTCACTTCCATTTAAATATCAAGTTGGTACAAAAGTAATTGCAGACTTGCAATTGCTGAAATTTGCCATTTGATATTAGAATACATTCTTAAATAAATGTGGTTACATTATATATCATTTTAATGTGCATTTCTCGCTTTATTTTTTGTTAATGACTTATGATTTACTGTTTCTTTTATATTTATATTACACTGGGAAATAATGTTAGACAAAAAGAAAATTCAAGGGATTTTCTTATGCAAGTTCAAAATGGGTCATAAAGCAGCGGAGACAACTAGCAACATCAACAATGCATTTAGCTCAGGAATTGCTAATGAATGTACAGTGCAGTAGTGGTTCAAGAAATTTTGCAAAGGAGAAGACAACCTTGAAGGTGAGGAGAACAGTGGCTGGCCATCAGAAGTTGACAATGACAACTGAGAGGATCATCAAAGCTGATCCTCCCACAACTACACGAGAAATTGCCAAAGAACTCAGTGTCGACCATTCTACAGTCATTCAGCTTTTGAAGCAACTAGAAAGATGAAAAAGCCCAAAAGTGGGTGCCTCAGGAGCTGACCACAAATCCAAAAAATCATTGTTTTGAGTGTCTTCTCTTATTCCACACAACAATGAACAATTTCTCTATCAGACTGTGACATGTGATGAAAAGTCAACCAGTGACAACCAGCTCAGTGGCTGAATTGAGAAGAAGTTCTAAAGAACTTCCCAAAGCCAGACTTGCATCAAAAAAAGTCATGGACATTGTTTCATGATCTGGTCTGCTGCCCGTAGGATCCACAACAGTTTTCTGAACCCTGGTGAAACCATTACATCTGAGAAGTATGCTGAGCAAATTGATGAGATGCACTGAAAACTGCAATACTTGCAGCTGACACTGATCAACAGAATGGGCCCAATTCCTCTCCATGACCCTCCCAACCACACGTAACAAATGCTTCAAAAGTTAAATAAATTAGGCTATACAGTTTTGCTTCATCTACTATATTCACCTGACCTCTCATCAACCAACTACAACTTCTTCAAGCATCTCAACAACTTTTTGCAGGGAAAATGCTTCTACAACCAGCAAGGAGCAGAAAATGCTTTCCAAAAGTTCATGAAGCATGAATTTTTATGCTACAGGAATAAACAGACTTATGTCTCATTGACAAAAATGTGTTGATTGTAATGGTTCCTAAAGATGTGCTTGAGCAGAGGTATAGTGATTTGAAATTCATGGTCCAAAAGCACAATTACTTTTGTACCAACCTAAATAACATTACAAAGCAGGTAATTTAAATCTACCTTATGAATCTATGGAGAAGGGAAAGGCTACCCACTCCACTATCTGGCCTGGAGAATTCCATGGACTGTATAGTTCATGGGGTCACAAAAAGTCAGACACTACTAGCAACTTTCACTTTCACTATGAATCTATGAATATATATTTTCCTTTCCTCTAAAATATTGATATTTATCACTGCTTTTTTCTTTTGCCCTGGCTGCTAAGAAATTCAGAACTAAACTTTGTTATAAATTTCTATTCCATCATGAATAGTTTTCTATACAGTATTCTTTATTCCTTGTTTATGTCTCCATTTCTTTGTCTTTGGTAAAATTTTTGACCTCATCATATTTGCTTTTTATAAGATTCCTAAAATAAATTTAACACATATACAAAATAAAAGTAATCAATAATGTAAATGCTAAAGTCCTATGCAAAAATGCTAGTCTTTATTTATATAACATTACAGTCAGATTTAACTTTTGCCAATGACGAAACTGTTCTATATTGTAGCCATTGTCTAATATAGTAGCCACTAACCACAAGTGCCTTCTGAGCACTTCAAATGTGGCTGTATAAATTCAGAAACTGAATTTTTAATTGTACATTATTTTAATTGATTTAAATTTAAACAGCTATATATATCCACTGGCTACAACACTGGACCACATAGCTATAACTTACATTTATGTATTTCTTCCCATGAGATATAAATTTCAAGTGAAGTATTATATATTTTAAATGTCTCAAGCACACAAAGACAAGTTCACAAAAGTTTAAATAAAAAGTAAGATAATAGATCCTTTGCATTGAACAGAATGGTTATGTCTCCCCCAAATTCACATGTTGAAATCCTAGCCTCCAACTTGATGGCATTAGGAGACAAGTGATTAGATCAAGGTTGAGTACTCATAAATGGGATTAGTGACCTTATAAAAGAGACCTTAAAGAACTCCCTTACCTTCATGGCTATATGAAAATAGCAAAAAGACAGCTGCCTATAAACATGGAAGCAGGCTCTTATGGAATAAGCAGACATCCTGGAATGTGAAGTAGAGTGGGCCTTAGGAAGCATCACTACGAACAAAGCTAGTGGAGGTGATGGAATTCCAGTTGGCTATCTGAAAGATGATGCTGTGAAAGTGCTGCACTCAATATGTCAACAAATTTTGGAAAACTCAGCAGTGCCACAGGACTAGAAAAGGTCAGTTTTCATTCCAATCCCAAAAAGGCAATGCCAAAGAATGCTCAAACTACCACATAATTGCACTCATCTCACACACTAGTAAAATAATGCTCAAAATTCTCTCAGCCAGGGTTCAGCAATACATGAACTGTGAACTTCCAGATGTTCAAGCTAGTTTTAGAAAAGGCAGAGGAACCAGAGATCAAATTGCCAACATCTGCTGGATCATGGAAAAAGCAAGAGAGTTCCAGAAAAACATCTATTTCTGCTTTACTGACTATGCCAAAGCCTTTGACTGTATGGATCACAATAAACTGTGGAAAATTCTGAAAGAGATGGAAATACCAGACCACCTAACCTGCCTCTTGAGAAACCTATATGCAGGTCCAGAAGGAACAGTTAGAACTGGATATGGAACAACAGACTGGTTCCAAATAGGAAAAGGAGTATGTCAAGGCTGTATATTGTCACCCTGTTTATTTTACTTATATGCAGAGTACATCATGAGAAATGCTGGGCTGGAAGAAGCACAAGCTGGAATCAAGATTACTGGGAGAAATATCAATAACCTCAGATATGCAGATGACACCACCCTTATGGCAGGAAGTGAAGAGGAACTAAAGAGCCTCTTGATGAAAGTGAAAGAGGAGGTGAAAAAGTTGGCTTAAAGCTCAACATTCAGAAAACGAAGATCATGGCATCCGGTCCCATCACTTCATGGCAAATAGATGGGGAACAGTGGAAACAGTGGCTGACTTTATTTTTCTGGGCTCCAAAATCACTGCAGATGGTGTTTGTAGTCATGATATTAAAAGACGCTTACTCCTTGGAAGGAACGTTATGACCAACCTAGACAGCATATTAAAAAGCAGAGACATTACTTTTCCAACAAAGGTCCATCTAGTCAAGGCTATGGTTTTTCCAGTGGTCATGTATGGATGTGAGAGCTGGACTATAAAGAAAGCTGAGCGCCGAAGAATTGATGCTTTTGAACTGTGGTGTTGGAAAAGACTCTTGAGAGTCCCTTGGACTGCAAGGAGATCCAACCAGTCCATCCTAAAGGAGATCAGTCCTGGGTGTTCTTTGGAAGGACTGATGTTGAAGCTGAAACTCCAATACTTTGGCCACCTGATGCAAAGAGTTGACTCATTTGAAAAGACCCTGATGCTGGGAAAAATTGAGGGCAGGAGGAGAAGAGGATGACAGAGGATGAGATGGTTGGATGGCATCACCAACTCGATGGACACGGGTTTGGGTGGACTCTGGGAGTTGGTGATGGACAGGGAGGCCTGGCATGCTGCAGTTCATGGGGTTGCAAAGAGTCGGGCATAACTTACCAACTGAACTGAACTGAGGCACTTATGAGACACTGAATCTGCCAGTGCCATGTTCTTAGATTTCCCAGTCTCCAGAAGTTTGGGAGATTCTTATTTCAGCCACCCACCTTGTAGTAGTCTTTTATAGCAGCCTGAACAAACTAAGACATTCTTGCTCTATAAAAGAACAAGAAACCATGAAACACTCTTGAATTTTTTTTTACACCTAATGCAAATCAACAACAAAGGTCTGTCTAGTCAAAGCTATGATTTTTCCAATAGTCATGTATGGATGCGCCAGTCAGACTATAAAGAAAGTAGAGCACCGACAAACTGACTCTTTTGAACTGGGGTGTTGGAGAAGACTCTTGAGAGTCCCTTGGACTGCAAGGAGATCCAACCAGTCCATCCTAAAGGAAATTGAATATTCAATAGAAGGACTGATGTTGAAGCTGAAACTCCAATAGTCTGGCTACCCAATGTGAAGAACCAACTCATTGGAAAAGACCCTGATGCTGGGAAAGACTGAAGGCAGAAGGAGAAGGGGACGATAGAGGATGAGATGGTTGGATGGCATCACCAACACAGTGGACATGAGTTTGAGTAGGCTGCAGGAGTTGGTGATGGACAGCAAAGCCTGGCATGCTGCAGTCCATGAGGTCACAAAGAGTCGGAAACAACTGAGCAACTGAACTGAACTGAATGCAAATCAATACACCACCACGAGTCCTTCATCTATAAAGTTCAGATATAATGTAATTTCCACTATATCTCACAAAAGTATGCTGAGTTAATAACAATATTTTATTACTATGTCAGAGACTTGGGAGAAGTTATATTCATAACACTTCTATTGTATTATGACCTCCCTTTTATGGTTTGAGTAATGAGTTATTTAATTCCCATAATATTAAACAATTTAAATAAAACTTTGGAGATGGCTAAATTAAATGGTTTGATAGCATAATGTTTAGAGTTAAGCAATTGAACAGAACAGTAGGGAGCATCTGTAATCAAGCTAGATTTAAGGAACATCTGATGCAAACTTATGGAATAATAGCCTTGATGATAAGCTAATTTGAGAAAAGTCGGTCCAGCTGTATATTCATTAGAAACTAAGAAAATGCTCTCCCTAAAACATAAAGCAACATACAAGAGGCAATCTAGTAAAATATCCATTAGCTTAAGAGTATGTATAATTTCAATAGCAGTCTTAGCTCCATCATTGACTAAGCAAGTTCATTTCAGTTCCTTCCTTTATACTCTAGTGCCTCAGAAAAATAGAGGGGAGCAATAATGGCACACTTGTCTTGCATATTTCATGAATACATTGTGATTATAAGTATATGGATATGGATGAGGGAACAAGGTATACATAATGTCTTAGGCAATGTACTACTTCTGTTTATTAGGATGAGAACATCAGAACTTTTCAAACAACATACAGTGCAAAAGAACAATATGTTATCATTAAAGACAGTTATAAGCAGTCCAAACTTATTTGCACTTACTGACTCTTATAAGAACCTGGAACATTCTTTTAACACCTGAGCAATTTCATCAAATATTTTCAGAATGAAGTTTTTAAAATGTTTACAAATCCATTTTGAGGTATATAGTATTCCTCACTCTGTTCCATGGAAGATCACAATGTAATATTTCACAAAGAAGATAGGTTTTAGGCACTCAATAAACCTGAGTTTTAAACAAAACAAATAGTTTAAGTTACTCAGTAATATTACTGCTTTATGTCTGTTTCCTCATTTATAGAATGTTTATTATAAAACCTACCAGTATGTTTTAGAAAATTAAGTGACCAAAAAAAAAAAAAGAAGAAGAAAGAAAATTAAGTGAAAACATTTATTTAGCATCTGGGATAAGATAGATGCTTCTAGTCTTTACTTTCTGAAGTTATTTGTTCTTCCTTCCATTGCTGTGCCTGTTTCACCGTCTTTCTACAATCCAGTCTTACGATTCAATCACAAAAGGATGACTGAAAATTCACAGAGTTTGAAGAGAGAACATTAAATCACTTTCAAGCTCCTTTCTGGATTATAATCATGGGTTGGAAAACTACAGCTCAGGCCAAACTCAGTCTTCAGCCTGTTTTTACATAGCCCATGAGCTAAGAATAGGTTACAAAGAAGAAGACAAGGAGCAGAAGGAAAAGGAAGAAGGGAGGAAAATGGAAAGGAGGAAGAGGAGAGTATGTGTCCAGATTATATGTGGCCCCAAATACCTAAAATATTTTCTCTCTGGCCCTTAATGAAAGCTATTTCCTTCTCCAGGACATCTTCCTGACCCAGGGATTGAAACCGGATCTCCTGGCTTGCAGGCAGATTATTTACCACCTGGGTCGCCAGGGAAGCCCTAAATGAAGACATTGGCAGCTTGTGGACTATATTTTGAAGTCATTATGATTGAAGGCACCCTTTGATTTTGTAAAATTGAGAATTCAGCAGAATTAGTTGTAAGGAAATAATAAATAAAAAATGTAGACAAGCCAAGAGGAAAAGGGGGCAACAGAGGATGAGATGATTGGATGGAATCTCTGACTCAATGTACATGAGATTGAGCAAACTTAGGGAGATAGTGAATGACACAGAAACCTGGCATGCTGCAGTTCACGGAGTTGCAGAGTCAGACATGATTTAGCAACTGACAACTACAAAGACTTTGTTTATTAACAATAGAAAAACAAAAGGAAGATTAAAGATATAACAAATCTGTGATTGTTTTTAGATATTAGTAAAAATAATTGTTAGTTACATAGAATCTGAGTTAAAATTAAATTCATTTGAAATGTTGCTTAAACTTTCAGTTTTGCAACCAAAACGTCTCATTGCATCATACATTATTTGAATATTACAGTAGTGAAATTTGCAGGATAAAAATTCTTAATTAAAATGCCTGAACTGCAACATTAGTAATTACTTATTGAGCTATTATTTCACAGCTTTGTAGGAAATACAATTTTTATGTTAAGAAATCAATAAAAACTCCAATGTGGAAGTCAAACTCTTAACCACCTTTCACTCCAGCAGAAACTTAAATTTCTTGCCAAAGCCAATTTATTTTCATATATCCAGGCATATGGAAATGAGCACAGGATTCAGTCTAAGTAGAAAAGAATCAAACTATGGACAAAAAATTTAATAAAAATTAGAAATGAAAGTCACTGATATTAGTGGCCTTCAATCTTGAATCCTGCTGTTCACATTTATAATATGAACCCCTGTCCCAACTATCACAAGTTGGGACTCACAAGTGTGAGTCCCCTTCAGCCCTGTTTGTCCCATATGATTCTGTCAATCCGGCCAAAACTTACTGAAATTGACTCAATCAAATCTTTCTCCTCAAACTGGGTTTCTGATTCATTAATCAATCTCTGTTAACTCCATGAGCTGTTGTGGAGCTAAGAAAGTGTCATCTCTTTATAGACTAGTGTTTCTACCTTCTCTATGGTAACTTAAGACTCAAGGAACGTTAATAAGTATCTCAAGCCATACGTATAGAGAAGCACAAAAAAATCTTTAAACAAGGAAAAACTCAGAACATTCACAGAGTAAATCCAAGACAGACCATGCCATCATATATCCAGAAAGACTTTGTGTTATTGTTTTGTGTCCTGATGGCTCTTGTATTTCTGTTTCCCATTGCTCATAAGACCCAGCTGACCCACCTGTTCGCCTGTTGTGTAATATTATGGACCTATAAGTAGTACAGAAAATTTTGCTCTATAGACCACTTCCTAGAGTTTCTAACTAGTAGGCCTAAGAATTTGTATTTCTAAAACATTCACAAGTGATTCTGATATATGGAAAGGGAACCATACTTCAAGAATTACTACCCTAAAGTCATACATACAATAGTCATGAGTTGCAGTGATGGGATGGGGTGGCTAAGTTAAGGGATGGAGTGATTACATACATAGTTCAAGAAACTGAGGAAAGGGACTATGGTCTTCAATTTGAGATGATTTCCCTATGATATGAATTGTCCAACCATCCCCTTATAGGCTAGGGTTTCTACCATCTCTGTGATAACTTAGGACTCAAGGAATAATTAATAATTGTCTCAAGCCATGAATTCTACTGCCACAATACAGTCAGCCGTATGAAAGAAGCACCATTTCTAAGAACTGTGGGTATGAGGGGAACAAGGGTCCCTGTTATTCTCAACAACCTTCCATCATCTGTGCCACCTAAATTCCAGGACTCTAACAATGTCTCTCCCAAGGTGGAATACTTCCACTGGAGTCCTTTCAGTCCAAAATAATCAATTTGCATCACATCACCCTAAGTTTTCAAAAACAAAGGTTCTGTTTGATATCCTGTAATGGCAAGAGGCTAAGTTTCTAGAGGAGGAGGGAAAATCTCTCAATAAAGAATGCAAGTAGTTATTACAGCTTTAGGTAACTGGAGTAGCCAGACAGCTCAGTGGTAAAGAATCCGCCTGCCAATACAAGGGATGCAGGCTTGATCCACTGAAGGAGGAAATGGAAACCCATTCCAGTATCCTTGCTTGGAGAATCCCATGGAGAGAGGAGCCTGTCAGACTACAGTTCATAGAGTTGCAGAGAGTCAGACACAACTGAGCATGCACACCTGCCAGCATGCTTGCATGCATGTACTAGACTAGAATTACAATAAATCTGTACCGAGCAGCTTCATTAAGTACAGGGTCTTGAAAGCATGTCCTATAAGACCATAAACAAGATGATCTTGTATCTTTTTCATCAGAGAAGAAAAAGAAATAAGAGGAATACAAATGGAAAAGAAAGAAATAGAACTGCCACCGTCTGCAGATGACAAGACACTACTCACAGAAAATCCTAAAGACTCCACCAGAAAATTACTATAGTTCATCAATGAATTCAGTAAATTTGCAGGATACAAAATTAATACATGGAAATCTGCTGCATTTCTATATACTAACAACAAAGTATCAGAAAGGGAAATTAATCAACTTAAGGTTATAAAAACTGCTTTTGTCCTTCTGAATTCTCAGCATCTAGACCGTATAATGTTTGCTCTTCAGTAGCTAACCTAGATGAAATGGAAGCATAGCAAGATTACACACTTGCTATACATGGACTCCTAGTACACAGTTATCCTTTACCAGTGAGGAAATGATTTCCCTGGTAATTTGTCTTATAAAGCCCATTCTGCATAGACACCTGAAATAGCCAATGAAAAGGGTGAATATGCAATCTCTATAAATTCCTAGCAATATTTTGAACAGGACTTCTTAAATGATTATATCTTTTTGCTCTTCTAAACATTGTTGAAATGCATTGGAATAGCACCAAGTGATATTTTTGTGTTTTTAAAAAGATATGTAGTAATTTGCTTATATCAAGTAATAAAGCAAATGTAACTCAAGATGGTTCATGGTTGGTCTCCCAGGTAAATCTACTTGAAAAATCCAGTAGTACTGGCAAAATTTGTAAGGAATTACAAAACATGTAATTTAGTACTTTGCATCAAATTTTATTCATATTTCTCTAATGGACTGAATTTAGATTTAAATTTTCTGTTGAGTTCTTTGCTTGAAATCATTTTCAAAAAGAAATTTTAAAAACTAGGAAAATAATCTGGCATTTTAAAGTGAGTATAAAACTCTTAAAAAATCACTTAAGTGCCAAAAGGACCATTTAATATGATTTGGGAAAGAATGAACAAAAATAAAAATATTTTTTGAACTATGCCTTTTAATAACCCTAAGTAGATCTGAGATCATTTCACATTTTATTGCAACAGAATTCTCTGTAGAAATACAGTAAAGTTTTAAATTTATCCTCAAAGTTCTCATAAAGTAATTATTTAATAAACAGAAAGTGAAACCAAAGCATAAAGTATAGAAATCTGTACAGTAAATACAATGGCAACAGAGGGACCAATTTAATAACTTCGGGTGTTTTACAGTATAAAGAAGACATTAGCAATTTCTTTGGGTGTCAATTTCCAGGACTGTTTTTAATCTGTTGTGTGGTAATGAGTTTAGGATCATATTTTCTTTGTGTTATGTTTGGCTTTTCATTCATTCAACAAATATATATTTTGAAGATACTATGTTAGACCCTGAAGATACAAAATCAAAACAGGAGAATAATGATCCCAGATCTCTGATACTGACAATTTTTAGTTGAGTGTAACAGAGGTCCATAAGAGATTTTGTCGTGTTTTCTAGAAATTGCTAGAAAGACTCAAAATTATATGCAAAACATGCAAAGTTCTTGCATTCTAAGCTCAGCGGTTACTAGCAGTTGGGGCCAGACACATCTTCAAGGCTTAATAAGAGGCAAGAATCCAAGCATCTTCTCTTCTATATCTATTACCCCTCATCTCTGAGAGTCAAAATACATGAAGACGGGGTGGTGATAAGCAGTGTCCAAGACAAAAGACTATTTTCTTCCTTTCTCAACACAAGCTTATAGGAATGATTATCCTTCCAAAATCCACTGGAAATTGGGAGATTTGAGAGAATTAATTACTCAATAGCTGGATTTCTACAAGAAAAGGAGAAAAATATTTTGTTCCCCAGTTGTACACTGTGTAACCAGCAGATTCACTAATTTGCCCCTGGATCACCATGGGGTGGAGAACAGAGCTAAAAAAAAAAAAAAAAAAAAGGGAAAAGTGAAACTTCACCTATTGTTAAGGTGGAGTGAAGAGAATATTTTAGAAAGTTGCTGGGTTTGAGCTATCTTGGGAGAACTTCTCCCAAGAGGATTCTCAGCAGGAAGGTGCTGTGGGATAAGCTTAAAGTGAAAGAGGAAAGTGAAAAAGTAGGCTGAAAACTCAACATTCATAGAACTAAGATCATGGCATCCAGTCTCATCACTTCATAGCAAATAGATGGGGAAACAGTGACAGACATTATTTTTTCAGCTCCAAAATCACTGCAGATGGTGACTGCAGCCGTGATATTAAACGATGCTTTCTCTTTGGAAGAAAAGCTATGACCAACCTAGACGGCGTATTCAAAAACAGAGATATTACTTTGCCATCAAAGGTCTATCTAGTCAAAGCTGTGGTCTTTCCAGTAGTCCAGTGGATGTGAGAGTTGGACTATAAAGAAAGCTGAGTGCTGAAGAATTGATGCTTTTGAACAGTGGTGTTGGAGAAGACTCTTGAGAGTGCCTTGGACTGCAAGGAGATCAAACCAGTCACTCCTAAAAGAAAATCAGTCCCAAATATTCATTGGAAGGACTGGTGCTCAAGCTGATGCTCCAATATTTTAGCCACCTGATGCAAAGAGCTGACTCATTGGAAAAGACCCTCATTTGGGCAAGATTGAAGGCAGGAGGAGAAGGGGATGATAGAGGATAAGATGGTTGGATGGCATCACCGACTCGATGGACATGAGTTTGAGTAAGCTCCAGGAGTTGGTAATGGACAAGGAAGCCTGGTGTGTGGCAGTCCATGGGGTTGCAAAGAGTTGGACACAACTGAGTGGCTTAACTGAACTGAAGGGTAAAGAATGTGGAAAATACCAAGTCAGAACTAGATCTCTCATATCAGGGAATCAGCAGGGAACCTGAACAGGACCCTCCTGGGTCCCATGACACAAATGATCAACGTGAGCCAAACACCTCATCAATTAACAAGTAACCGAATGGCTTTCTCCCCTAGTTCAATAAAGAGAAGTTTGCCTTTTCCCTCTTGAAGGAGGCGGTAGATGGAGAAACTCTGTTCCAAGCTGCTGAAGACACAGATAAACCTAGCTCTCTTCTAAAGAAAAAGGCCGAATTGAGCTTGAAATCAGTCTTAAAATATACAAGACGGTATGGTAAATGAAGAAATAAGACTGTTCTGGTAACTGAAAAGTACCTGGAATGTGAAACAGTCTAGTCAACATTATATTAAGCAAAGTGAATGAATGATCTTGCTCTCCCCAGTTTGGCCCACATCTTAAGTAAAGGTATCAGCTATAAAAATCAAGTTAGCAATGTTTTGTTAAAAGTTAGATGTGGGGCACAGGCAGGCCTGAATCCCAGAAAAGATATCTGAACTGAAGGCACAGAGCTGGAAGCTCTTAGCACTGAAAAATACTATCACCAACAAGTAATATTAACAAAAAAAATATTAAAAATAATAGTAGCATTAACAATAATAATTAACATTTATTGACCTCTTACTACCTGCCAGGCACTATACTAAGAGTACTATATGAGTTATATAATTTAATCCTTAGGACATCCTAATGTACCTAGGGTACCACTTTTATACCTGTTTTACACAGAATTAAAATGAAATTTTAGAGAATTTGAGAATCTTTCCTTAGTTTCCCAGCTAGTAAACAACAGAACAAGCATCTAAACAAAAGTAGCTCTGATTCCAATGTCCACTTGTTTAACTGAATTCATTAAAATGCTTTCTGAACATTTTTAATTGTAAGAAAGTAGATGTTATTATTTGGAGATACATGAAGTAAGAAGGAAGGGAAATTCTGAAAATGCTTAAAGTAAAAAAGCAAAACAATGAATAAAAATGAGAGGTTAATTTAAATATTTTGTAAGATGAGGACAGTGAGATGACTGCAGAAATATAAAAGTTTTTTTTTTTTTTCCCAGTCAGTGCTGAGAACCAGTTTAGGATGGAGAATGTGAATTTATAACAGCATAAGACTTTGTGGGGGTTGCTATATCTTCACAGATAAAACGTTTATTTTCTTTAAGAACTAACACTTCACCTACAAGCTCCATTCTCTATTCCTTGAGAGCAGCACAGAATAAAGTACATGAATATACTATTATATATGCATACCTATATGGAAAGGCTACAACAAGCGGATGATTATGCATACCATTTTGAAAACAGAAGTCTATTTTGTGGATCACTTTCTTTTAACATAATCCACTTCATGGGTTACAGAATATTCCATAGTTTCAGTAAGATGAAGGAAACTAAACTAAGAAACGTTGAGGTTCAATTCATACCTAAATATGCAAAGCTACTGCATTCAGTAAACCTCATTCTATATAGTCATACCTCATTTAACTCGCACTGCTCAGGAATATGGTGTGCAATATAAAACAATTTTCCAGAGACCTAAAGCTTACCCATGATAACATCACATTGATACTATTTTAGTGAATCTGATAGAAACCTTCTAAAATATATACTTCCAGTCCTTCTTATATATATTTTATATAATATAAAATTTATGGTTTTCTTGATGGTCTACAATCATTCTTATACAAATCAGTATTTGTGCTGCACTACAATATAGCAACACCGTAAAGAGCTTATCCAGGTTGCTTTCCTCTAGACTAAGACCTCTTCAGAGTTAGCATCAGTTCAGTTCAGTCCCTCAGTCATGTTCGACTCTTTAGGATACCATGGGCTGCAGCACACCAGGCATCCTTGTCCATCAACACCTCCCAGAGCTTGCTCAAACTCATGCCCATCGAATCGGTGATGCCATCCAACCATCTGATCCTGTGTAGTCCCCTTCTCCTCCTGCCTCAAATCTTTCCCAGCATCAGGGTCTTTTCCAGTGAGTCAGTACTTCACATCAGGTGGCCAAAGTATTGGAGTGTCAGCTTCAGCATCAGTCCTTCAGATGAATATTCACGACTGATTTCCTTTAGGATGGACTGATTAGATCTCCTTAAGTCCAAGAGAATCTCAAGAGTCTTCTCCAACACCACACTTCAAAAGCATCAATCATTCAGTACTCAGCTTTCTCTATAGTTCAACTGTCACATCCATACATGACTGCTGGAAAACCATAGCTTTGACTAGAAGGACCTTTGTTGGCAAAGTAATGTTTCTGCTTTTAATATGCTCTCTAGGTTGGTCATAGCTTTTCTTCCAAGGAACAACCATTTTTAATTTCATGGCTGCAGTAAACCATCTGCAGTGATTTTGGAGCCCAGAAAAATAATGTCTGTCACTGTTTCCACTGTTTCCCCATCTATTTGCCATGAAGTGATGGGCCTGAATGCCGTGATCTTAGTTTTCTGAATGCTGAGTTTTAAGGCAGATTCTTCACTCTCCTCTTTCACTTTCATCAAGAGGCTCTTTAATTCTTCTTCGTTTTCTGCCATAAGGATGGTGTCATCTGAATATCCAAGGTTATTGATATTCTCCTGGCAACCTTGATTCCAGCTTGTGCTTCATCCAGTCCAGCATTTCTCATGATGTACTCTACATATAAGTAAAAGAAGCAGAGTGATAATATACAACCTTGAAGTACTCCTTTCCCAATTTGGAACCAGTCTGTTGTTCCATGTCCACTTCTAACTGTTGCTTCCTGACCTGCATACATGATTCTCAAGAGGCAGGTCAGGTGGTCTGGTATTCCCATCTCTCTCAGAATTTTCCACAGTTTATTGTGATCCACACAGTCAAAGGCTTTGGCATAGTCAATAAAGCAGAAATAGATGTTTTTCTGGAACTCTCTTGCTTTTTCAATAATCCAACAGATGCTGACAATTTGATCTCTGGTTTCTCTGACTTTTCTAAAACCAGCTTGAACATCTCAAAGTTCATGGTTAACATACTACTGAAGCCTGGCTTGGAGAATTTTGAACATTACTTTGCTAGCATGTGAGATGAGTGCAATTGTGCAGAAGTTTGAACATTCTTTGGCCTTGCCTTTCTTTAGGATCAGAATGAAAACTGACCTTTTCCAGTCCTGTGGTCACTGCTGAGTTTTCCATATTTGCTGAAATAGTGAGTCCAGCTCTTTAACAGCATCACTTTTTAGGATTTGAAATAGCTCAACTGGAATTTCATCACTTCCACTAGCTTTGTTCGTAGTGATGCTTTCTAAGGCCCACTTGACTTTGCATTCCAGGATGTCTGGCGCTAGGTGAGTGATCACACCACTGTGGTTATCTGGCTCATGAAGATCTTTTCTGTATAGTTCTTCTGTGTATTCTTGCTACTTCTTCTTAATATCTTCTTCTTCTGTTAGGTCCAGACCATTTCTGTCCTTTATTGTGCCCACTTCTGCATGAAAGATGACATCAAAAACACAGACTATAAAGTTGGACTTTTCCCAGCTCTGTGACCTTAGGCAAGTTTCCTAACCTTTCCATGACTTCGTTTCCTCATTGGTAAAAATGAGCCATAAAAACACCTCCATTATGTGGTTACTATGAAAGTCAGTATATTCAAAATGCTGAGAAGAGTGCCTGAATGTTAGTAAGCACTGCATAACTGATGATGATGGTGATGATGGTGTTCTCATGTAATCCTCATAGCAATCCTGAAATTTAATAATTCCTTATTTTGAAGATGATGAAACTAAGAGACCTTCATTAATTTGACAAAATAACATCACTAGTAAGGAAGTGCTCACTCCAGGCACGAGGATGTAACCACTAAAATCATCCATCCTCTATGTGCACACGCCCAACACATGCTGCTCACACTATGGGTAGTGACCTGAGAGTTGGGCAGGGCACAACCCATGCAGAACCTCTAGCCTCTAGACTAACTCTTTTCCATGCAACACTTTTTGAAGATTAAACAAAAGTATGAAGGCACCCAACACAATTTTTGCACACAGCCTTTTAATAAATATTTGTCACCTCAACATGCCCCAGTGTTTCTAGCCCTTTCAGTGCATCCAATCTAGAACACTCTGAACCTAAATAGAAGTGAGATAACCTGCTAATTCAATCATTAATTCTAAGTCATTTTCTGGCCTGAAAAGTATACTCATCACCTACAAGAAGAAATTTATGGACTTTTTGACAGACATTTTATTCCAGGTATTTTAGGCAGTTTCTGAAATTGTCCCCCAATGACCTCTACCTCCTGTCTTTGTCTAATCTCTTCCCTCAAGTATGGGCTCAACCTAGTGACTTGCTTCTAACAGGACAACAGTGATAAATGTCACTTCCAAGATTAAATTACAAAAAATCTGACTGCTATCTTGTTGGCACTCTTGTGCTACACCTGCTTACTCTGATAAAGCCAGATAACACTGGCATGCTGTGGGCTCCCTATGGAGAGGCCCTCCTTGTAAGAAAGTAAAGGTGGTCTCCAAGTTACAGCAGCAAAGAACATCCATACATGACTAGTGGAAAAACCACAGCTTTGACTAGATGGACCTTTGTTCAGCAAAGTGATGTCTCTGCTTTTCAATACACTGCTTAGGTTTATCACAGCTATTTCTCCAAAGAGGAAGTGTCTTTTAATTTCATGGCTGCAGTCACTGTTCATATTGATTTTGGAGCCCGAGAAAATGAACTCTAATGCTGTTTCCACATTTATCCCATCTATTTGCCATGAAGTGATAGGAGAGGATGCCATGATCTTCATTTTTTTAATGTTGCGTTTAAGCCAGCTTTTTCACTCTCCTCTTTCACCTTCATCAAGAGGTTCTTTAGTTTCGCTTTACTTTCTGCCATTAAAATGGTATCATCTGAGCTGAGGTTTTTGATATTTCTCCCAGTAATCTTGATTCCAGATTATAATTCATCCAACCTGACATTTCTCATGATGTACTCTACATACAAGTTAAATAAGCAGGCTAACAATATACAGCCTTGAAGTATTTCTTTCCCAATTTGGAACCAGTCCGTTGTCCCATGTCCAGTTCTAACTGTTGCTTCTTGTGTTGCATCAGGTTTCTCAGGAGGCAGGTAATATGGCCTGGTATTCCTACCTCATTAAGAATATTCCAGTTTGCTGTTATCCACACAGGCAAAGATGTTATCATACTCAATAAAGGGAAAGTATATGGTTTTTTTGAAATATCTTATTTTTCTACAATCTAGCATATGTTGGCAATTTGATCTCTGATTCCTCTGCCTTTTCTAGATCCAGTTTTTATATCTGCAAGTTCTCAGTTCACATACTACTGAAGCCTAGCTTGAAAGATTTTGAGAATAATCTTGCTGGCATGTGAGATGAATGCAATTGTACAGTAGTTTGAACATTCTTTGGCATTGCCTTTCCTTGGAATTGGAATGAATTTGTTGCATAGCAATATAAAAGTAATATAAATGTCCAACTAAAGTTGCCACATGGTTTTGTCATTATCTGGCTCCTTTTTTGCCTATCCTACTAGTCTGTGAGCTTCTTGAGAGCTAAAATTTTACCTTTGCCTTTATTTTCCAAAAGCAGGAGCCTTGTTATCTATTAAAATATTCAGAACAAAGTCAAAAGACAATGATGAAGTAAAAGCCCAAGAGAAGCAAAAATATAAGAAGGTAGGGGAGGGAGGGAGGAAGAGGACGCTGTGATAAAAGACAGATTGCAGAGTTTCAAATCCTACAGACAAAAAAAATCAGAATGGTGATAATGTGTGAAATGTGACAGTACTCTGCTGAGCACATAAGTCAGTTGAGCACAGAAGTCATTCTTAACCAGCTCATGAGTAGTAGCTTGTCAACGGTAACAACTACAAGGAAGAATTAGTGGTGAGTCAAGCTCCCTCCATTTTGAGAAAGCTAGAGCTAATGCTGACAACTCAACAACTCTCCAACATTTCCTGGCCTCAGTAATGAGAACTAGGACAAGAACAGCACTCCCAGTTCCATTTCCAAGGCAAACATGGCAAAAGGAGTGGGGGACAAAACTGTGACATTTCACTTACACTACTAATCAAAAGAAAAAGTTGTCTATATGAAGTCTCATGAGCAGAACTTCGAAAGGTTGGAAGGGCATTATTATATTAATGTACTTTACCTGTCCAAGTTGACCTAATCCTTGATGATAATTCATTTTTCCAAACTTCTAGGGACTGATTCAGAAATATCAGTTTGTCTTTAATAATCACTCACTTGTAACTATTTTCTTAGTTTATTGTTCTAGTACTTTTGAACTTTTGACAGTAAAAATATCAGCATACACAGGATTCTATTTGTTACTTAAATAATGAGGGATGCAATAAGAAAGAGACTAAATCCTATGGAAATAAAACAGATTAGAACAAAAGGGGTTTGGGTCCAAGACTCAGATATTCAGTAACAAAATATGTCCTTAGATAATATCTGACTTCTTTATGGCTTAGTTTATTAGTCCAAGGTGAAGTCACTCAGTCGTGTCCAACTCTTTGAGACCCCGTGAACTATAACCTACTAGGCTTCTCCCTCCATGGGATTCTCCAGGCAAGAATACTGGAGTGGATTGCCACTTCCTTCTCCAGGGGATCTTCCCAACCCAGGGATTGAACCTGGGTCTCCCGCATTGGAGGCAGACGCTTTAACCTCTAAGCAACCAGGGAAGCCCAATTGGTATGATAACTGTTACAGAATTTTTTTCTGGATAATGTGGGATCATAAATGTGAAAATCCTTTGAAAGCTTAAATGAGTTTTCCAGTACAAATTATAACATAGGCACCAATCTGTACCTGTAACCTCCTTCAAGAAAGAGCTCATTCACTTTCTTAAAGAAACTCTAACTCATCAGCAATCTCCCTGACTCTAGAATTATTCTGTACTTCTTGTGTGGTTTATTTCATCATGCACTTATTTGCAGTTATAATTTTCATTCAAGTTAAAGGTACAAAAATAGAAAAGATTTTATGGTATATATACAAGTGAAGTTTCACCTTCCTGTTAGCACCAAACGAAACTAAATGTGTGCCCCCATAAAATTTGTTAACCTCTCCAATAACATGATTGAATGTTTTACATGTGGGATATTCCACAAGGCCATCCTTACCACCAGCAACAACCACCTAACACTTTCAGAATCATATTTTTCAGGATGCACAATAGCATTATTTCCAGGAAGTTGACTTTGTTAATGGGGAATCAAAACCTCCTTGTTTTAGGAAAAATCCCCGCAAGAAACAAAGCCTCATGAAAAAATGAAACGGAAAAAAATGTCTCCACTCTGATCCTTTGAAGCCCAGGTCTCTCTACTCAACTTTACCTAACGCTTGATTAGAGCTGGGCCATGGTACAACCTTCCAAACACACAAGTCCACCCTGCCTAGAATTCCAGGCCCACTGAGAGCACATCATGCTGGACACTTTTCAGTGCCATTCTCAGACACCCAGTGAGGTGGCAGGAGCTCTACCATTTTCTACAAAACTCTTTTCCCTGTATCTGGGCAGTCCCTCTACATCAGGCACATGTAAAATGAACTACAAGCATTCTGCAGCTTAAGCAAAACTTAGCTGTTTGATACATCATCTCTACTCTTTCTTAGGGTTTACTCACTCCCACCTGGTTGTCCCAGATTCACTTTCCCCTGTCTTTTGGTGACTGATGTGGTGGGAGGAAAGGTGAAGGGGAGACATGGACACATAGCCCACAAACTCCACAAGAATTCCTATCTCAGTAGGAACATTGCAGAGATGCTAAATCACTAAGTTGTTAGTGTTGCAGTCCCTCAACTGTAATCAAAGTCTCCAATCTTTGATTTACTTCTTTTGTCATAAAGGCATCTACCACTGTTTTCCAAGTTACCCAGCCTTCCAATGTAGGCACTCTTATCCCAGGGTACATCAGTCATTTCTTACTATTATTGCAGCTTCTACAGAGTATGTATTCAATATTCCCCAAACTGTGCTATATTTCATAAGGCAGGAAGCTATTCCTAGGGAAAACATCATATTCAAAATAAGTTTAAGTCTCGTATGTGAACCCACCATAGCATACTGTGCATGCCCTGATTAAAGCACCTATCATGGAATGGTATTGAAATTATCCTTGTTTTTGAAAAGTATAAACTCTGAAATGCAGGTACTGAATCTTCACATACTCTGTTTAGAGCTATGCATTTTGAATTGAAGTAAGTGAATGTAATGTACTGACAAGTTGTAAATCTCTGGGTTATCCTTGCTCTATTTTATACAATCAGAATAGAAAATGCCCTTAAAACCTTGTAATGAAAATTTTAAGCAATTTTCAAACATAAAACATGCTCCAGGATATTGAATTTATAAATGTTAAAGTCACTTCTTATTCTTCAATTTTGCCATCATTAAGATCTTCAAAAATGTGTACATTTCTTAATACCGATATATACTATGATTTTAATTCTTTGGCTTAACTCGGTGTTGCATTATTCAACTACCATAATGAGAATTCTCTCACCAAAACAGAAAAACTAATTCTTTCCATTTATAAAACAAATATGATAGTAATATAAAATTGGATTATAAAATATTCCGAGTGCTTACATAAGCAGTGATTAGGAAGCAGAAATGTATCAAATTATCTATATCAATTATGATTTAAAGAAGCAATAAAGTCTTGAAACTAAGCAACTGAGTAATAACAGACTAGAAATTGCTTTAAGTGAAAAGCTAGCTGTCTCATTTTTTTATCTTAGGCTATTAATCATAGGGTACTCATTGTTTAATACTAATATGTTATCATAGTAATAAAAACAACAAAAATTCAGCTCTATATAGTGACATGACCCAGTCTATAGCATTTAAAGTTCAGAGACATTACTTTGCTAAAAGGGCCATCTAGTTAAAGCCATGGTTTTTCCAGTAGTCACGTATGGATGTGAGAGTTGGACTATAAAGAAAGCTGAAAACCGAAGAATTGATGCTTTTGAACGGTGATGTTGGAGAAGACTCTTGAGAGTCCCTTGGACTGCAAGGAGAGCAAACCAGTCAATTCTAAAGGAAATCATCCCTGAATATTCATTGGAAGGACTGATACTGAAGCTGAAACTCCAATATTTCGGCCACCTGATGCGAAGAAATGACTCATTGGAAAAGACCGTGATGCTGGGAAAGATTGAAGGTGGGAGGAGAAGGGGATGACAGAGGATGACATGGTTTATGGCATCACCAACTCAATAGACGTGAGTTTGAGTAAGCTCTGGGAGCTGGTGATGGACAGGGAAGTGCTGCAGTCCATGGAGTTGCAAAGAGTTGGATACAACTGAGTGACTGAACTGAACTGAAGCACTCCTCTTAGCAGATGCCCACATAGTTGTACATTTTGTAATATCCAGGTTCTCTGTCAGAGTACCTTGGTCCCCATGTGCCATCACTCTCCCCTTGATGGAGTTCATTTGAAAATACCCTGGAAATAAATTATTTTGACCTCTCAAAGCCTTTCTCTCCATGAAGACAGAAATATTCTATGCCACCATAATCTTTAAGCCACGATCTTCCTCTCCTGAAGGCTTTGAATCCTATATTTTCCTTTCATTTTATACATTCATTCATCTTGTCCAGCTATATAAGATTATTTGCTTTTATCTTACTATGCTGTAGAAAAATATCAAGATACTAACTGGAAGGAATACACTCAGAAATGAAATTTCCAGTGATAAAAGGAGAAAAGAAAGCAAATATACCTGAGAATAAGGTATCAGAGACATTAAATGAACATATACTATCCTTGAAAGCAGTGATTTTTCTGGAAAACTGAGGCTAAACTAGGTAAAGAATCTAACAAAAAGGAACTGATGTTTCACAAGAACATTTCATGACTCTCATCATAAAGGACAAAAAGAATGGAAGGGCTCTAGAAACAAAACTGCAAGACAAGCAAATAGATCCATGAATCCATTGTCAGATGAGAAAACAGTAAATGAAAGCTGCTGACAGATTTCATCAAGAATTATTATAAAAACTTGATTTAGGAGACTGTACATATATAAAATCATTTATTCAGTCAGTTCAGTTCAGTTCAGTCACTCAGTAGTGTCCGACTGTTTGCGACCCCGTGAATCACAGCATGCCAGGCCTCCCTGTCCATCACCAACTTCCAGAGTTCACTCAGACTTAGGTTCATCAAGTCCGTGATGTCATCCAGCCATCTCATCCTCTGTTGTCCCCTTCTCCCCCTGTCCCCAATCCCTCCCAGCATCAGAGTCTTTTCCAATGAGTCAGCTCTTCGCATGAGGTGGCCAAGTATTGGAGTTTCAGCTTTAGCATCATTCCTTCCAAAGAAATCCCAGGGCTGATCTCATTCAGAATGGACTGCCTGGATCTCCTTAGAATCCAAGGGACTCTCAAGAGTATTCTCCAACACCACAGTTCAATAATATAAATTTTTCGGTGCTCAGCCTTCCTCACAGTCCAACTCTCACATCCATACATGACCACAGGAAAAACCATAGCCTTGATTAGACAGACTTTTGTTAGCAAAGTAATGTCTCTGCTTTTGAATATGCTATCTAGGTTGGTCATAACTTTCCTTCCAAGGAGTAAGCGTCTTTTAATTTCATGGCTACAGTCACCATCCGCAGTGATTTTGGAGCCCAGAAAAATAATGTCTGACACTGTTTCCACTCTTTCCACATCTATTTCAAGGAAGTGATGGGACTAGATGCCATGATCTTCATTTTCTGAATGTTGAGCTTTAAGCCAGCTTTATCACTCTATTTCACTTTCATCAAGAGGCTTTTAGTTCTTCACTTGCTGCCATAAGGGTGGTGTCATCTGCATATCTGAGGTGATTAATATTTCTCCTGGCAGTCTTGATTCCAGCTTGTGCTTCTTTCAGCCCAGCGTTTCTCATGATATACTCTGCATATAAGTTAAATAAGCAGGGTCACAATATACAGCCTTGACGGACTCCTTTTCCTATTTGGAACCAGTCTGTTGTTCCATATCCAGTTCTAACTGTTGCTTCCTGACCTGCGTATAGGTTTCTCAAGAGGCAGGTCAGGTGCTCTGGTATTCCCATCTCTTTCAGAATTTTCCACAGTTTATTGTGATCCACACAGTCAAAGGCTTTGGCATAGTCAGTAAAGCAGAAATAGATGTTTTTCTGGAACTCTCTTGCTTTTTCCATGATCTAGCAGATGTTGGCAATTTGATCTCTGGTTCTTTTGCCTTTTCTAAAACCAGCTTAAACACCTGGAAGTTCATGGTTCACGTATTGCTGAAGCCTGGCTTGGAAAATTTTGAGCATTACTTTACAAGTATGTGAGTTGAATGCAATTATGTGGTAGTTTGAGCATTCTTTGGCATTGCCTTTCTTTGGGATTGGAATGAAAACTGACCTTTTCCAGTCCTGTGGCCACTGCTGAGTTTTCCAAATTTGTTGGCATATTGAGTGCAGCACTTTCACAGCATCATCTTTCAGGATTTGAAATAGCTTAATTGGAATTCCATCACCTCCACTAGCTTTGTTCATAGTGATGCTTTCTAAGGCCCACTTGACTTCACATTCCAGGATGTATGGCTCTAGGTGAGTGATCACATCATCATGATTATCTTGGTCATGAAGATCTTTTTTGTATAGTTTTTCTGTGTATTGTTGCCACCTCTTCTTAATATCTTCTGCCTCTGTTAGGTCTATACCATTTCTGTCCTTTATCTAGCCCATCTTTGCATGAAATGTTCCCATGGTATCTATAATTTTCTTGAAAAGATCCCTAGTCTGTCCCATTCTGTTGTTTTCCTCTATTTCTTTGCATTGATCGCTGAGGAAGGCTTTCTTATCTCCTCATGCTATTCTTTGGAACTCTGCATTCAGATGCTTGTATCTTTCCTTTTCTCCTTTGCTTTTTGCCTCTCTTCTTTTCACAGCTATTTGTAAGGCCTCCTCAGACAGCCATTTTGCTTTTTTTCCATTTCTTTTCCATGGGGATGGTCTTGATACCTGTCTCTTGCACAATGTCACAAACCTGCGTCCATAGTTCATCAGGCACTCTACCTATCATATCTAGTCCCTTAAATCTATTTCTCACTTCCACTGGATAATCATAAGGGATTTCATTTAGGTCATACCTGAATGGTCTACTGGTTTTCCCTACTTTCTTCAATTTGATTCTGAATTTGGTAATAAGGAGTTCACAATCTGAGCCACAGTCAGCTCCTGGTCTTGTTTTTGTTGACTGTATAGAGCTTCTCCATGTTTGGCTGCAAAGAATATAATCAATCTGATGTCGGTGTTGACCATCTGGTGATGTCCATGTGTAGAGTCTTCTCTTGTGTTGTTGGAAGAGGGTTTTGCTATGACCAGTGCATTTTCTTGGCAAAACTCTATTAGTCTTTGCCCTGCTTCATTCCGCATTCCAAGGCCAAATTTGCCTGTTACTCCAGGTGTTTCTTGACTTCCTACTTTTGCATTCCAGTTCCCTATAATGAAAAGGACATCTTTTTGGAGTGTTAGTTCTAAAAGGTCTTATAGGTCTTCATAGAATCGTTCAACTTCAGCTTCTTCAGCATTACTGTTTGGGGCATAGACTTGGATTACTGTGATATTGAATGGTTTGCCTTGGAAACAAAGAGAGATCATTCTGTCGTTTTGAGACTGCATCCAAGTACTGCATTTTGGACTCTTTTGTTGACCATGATGGCTACTCCATTTCTTCTAAGGGATCCCTGCCTGCAGTAGCAGATATAATGGTCATCTGAGTTAAATTTGCCCATTCCAGTCCATTTGAGTTCGCTGATTCCTCGATTGTCAACTTTCACTCTTGCCATCTCCTGTTTGACCACTTCCAATTTGCCTTGATTCATGGACCTGACATTCCAGGTTCCTATGCAATATTGCTCTTTACAGCATCAGACTTTGCTTCTATCACCAGTCACATCCACAACTGCATATTGTTTTTGCTTTGGCTCCATCCCTTCATTCTTTCTGGAGTTATTTCTCCCTTGATCTCCAGTAGCATATTGGGCACCTACTGACCTGAGGAGTTCCTCTTTCAGTATCCTCTCATTTTGCCTTTTCATACTGTTCATGGGGTTCTCAATGCAAGAATATTGAAGTGGTTTGCCATTCCCTTCTCCAGTGGACCACATTGTGTCAGACCTCTCCACCATGCCCACCCGTCTTGGGTGGCCCCACAGGACATGGCTTAGTTTCATTGAGTTAGACAAGGCTGTGGTCCTACTGTGATTAGATTTATTAGTAACTGGTAATTATATCATTTCTTTATGGTAAATCACTGTTTTATTCATTTGTATTTGATCATGATTATATATTAATAAGGTCTGTGTCATCAGCGTAGAAAAATTATGTAAATATTTCTGGGCATTCATTCTTTAAGAGGTACTAAATAACACTGAATTAGAATCATAAAGCATCACTATTTACAAGCTACAGGTGTCAGGAGATCTCAGGCTAAGTTAGTCACAAGTCAAAGAGAGCTTCATTCATCCCTTCACTTGGTTGATTTGTTCTTGGTCTTGAGTGTTATCCTAGGCCTTCTTTGAGTTAGACGTTCTTCTGTACTCCTAAGTGATATACTTCTATCACAACACAAGTTAAACTTTATATTATTGGCTTCTATTTCCTACTAGATTTTAAATAAGTCTGACTCAAACTATGTTTTACTGACTAATTTAGCAATATCTAGCAAAGCCCCAGAACACAGTAAGCAGTCAATAAATATTTACTGAAGCAATATATGAAAGCTTCAACAGGAAAGAGTACTTAGAGTCAAAAATACGTAGTCTAAAAAAGTTTGTCATTTCCTGATAGGTACTCCTGGAGAATCTTAGAATTAATGTTAACACTAAGGCTATGATTAAAAGCATCATGGTCCCTAGGAAATGAATGCCTACTAAAAGTTTAGGATTTTAGGAAGCAGGCATCCAACCTAATTAATCTCATGATGATGACAAGCAAAGGCAGATAAACTAGACTCATTCTTGCCCAGCCTGATTCTCAGAGTCCAATAGCTCATTTTACAGTGTTCATGACACCAAGTTTCCTGGTTTTAAAATTCATTGTAAGGACTAAATTTCAGTTAAGTCTAAAGTCTCTGATATGCAGTTAAGATGTAACAATATTAAACGTTCACAAGCTTTAAAGTACCAACTACAACACAATGCCCTTACAATTGCTTGTAACTGCAATTTCAGGTCAGTTCAGTTGCTCAGTCATGTCACTCTTTGCAACCCCATGGACTGCAGCATGCCAGGCTTCCCTGTCCATCACCAACTTCCAGAGCTTGCTCAAACTCATGTCCATTGAGTCAGTGATGCCATCCAACCATCTCATCTTCTGTTGTCCCCTTCTCTTCCTGCCTTCAATCTTTCCCAGCATCATGGTCTTTTTCGATGAGTCAACTCTTCACATCAGGTGGCCAAAGTATTGGAGTTTCAGCTTCAACATCAGTCCTTCCAATAAATATTCAGGACTGATTTCCTTTAGGATGGACTTGTTGGATCTCCTGCAGCCCAAGGGACTCTCAATAGTCTTCTCCAACACCACAGTTCAAAAGCATCAATTCTTCAGCACTCAGCTTTCTTTACAATCCAACTCTCACATCCATACATGATCACTGGAAAAACCATAGCCTTCACTAGACAGACCTTTGTTGGCAAAGTAATATCTCTACTTTTAATATGCTGTCTAGGCTAGTCATAACTTTTCTTCCAAGGAGTAAGTAAACTGCAACTTATATATAGTTTATAAAGGAACAACCCAGAAATAAATTAGAGTTTTGGTAATTTTGATGCAAATAAACACTTTCCCCCATCTATACTGAATGGTTAACATGTGTCCTGAGTAGCAGTTTCTAGTTATAAATTCTTTCACCTAATAAAAGACTAAACAATGTTCTTTACTCCTATGTCCACTTACACAAGAATTTCATTTTAAATTTACTTTTAAGGTATAAGAATGAGGGATGGTATGGGGAGGGAAGTGGGAGGGGGTTCAAGAGTGGGAACTTATGTACACCTGTGGCGGATTCATGTTGATGTATAGCAAAACCAATACAATATTGTAAATTAAAAAAAAGAATGAACCCAATATTTTAAGGAAAAGGGAAGCCATTATAGTAAAAAAGAAAACTTCATTTATTGCATCTAAATTTTAAAGAACAAATGTTATTGAAATGGTTGAGACTATTTGTTTGCTAGAATATTTTATACTATGTGTTTGATTTTATATGGTATAACATTTTGATTGTTTCTTCAGACATACTTAGGCTTTTGTTTCATTTTGAATGAAACACATTAACAAATATATTACAACCTATTCAGAATAAAGAGACACATAAAACAAATTTTTGTTGAAAATCAGTAACATACTCAACTTTAGCAAATACTTTGTGGAGTAAACAATAATGTGAAAAATATTATTTCTTTCATGATAACAAAGGATAATCAGTTTAATATCTAGAAGATTTTTACGAGAGAGATATTAAACTTCCCCTAATAAAAGAAAACAGATTTCCAAAATATATTTTATTGAAAAATTTCTAAACTGAGAAGCTATGATAACCTCTCATCCACAATTAATCAACCAATTATTTATTAAAAATTTACTATTGCACCAAATACAGCTATAAAACCTGAACAGAATGCATAGGGCAGAGCTACTTGAGGACTCAGAATTAAAGTATAGCACACAGAGTGGGAAAGAAAACTAGAAATCAGAATACCACTAAACTGACACTGAATTTTAACTTTCATTTTACTCTGGCATCCCCTGGCCTGGACTCAACTCAGCCCAAAATCTAGAAATAGAATTTGGTCAAGAACAGATGAGTGTGAAGAGAATTTCTGCAATTCTGGCTCAAGGAGCAGGAAATGTGTGCCCTAACACTCAGAGAGAGAGCAAGAGCTCAACTTTTCTTTCTTTTTCTCCACTCTCTAATGCACTAGCCCTCCTGGGGCTAGGCTCCAAAAGTGGCTCAGAGACCATGGCAAATGTGGCAATGAGAGGTATGGGAGTCTAAAATTCTAAGTGAGGGGAACTTTCCTCTCCCGTAGATGATCTGTTATCCAAAGAGGGTAAGGCAATTCCTTCCCATCCACCCACATTTGTTTTCTTACTGCTTTGCACCAAGTGAAGAGAGTCACAGGAAGTATGAGTGGAGTAAACAAAGAGATATTTCTGGCCAGAGGACCAAAAAGGGGAGTCCCAGGAAATAGCTAAGTACAGGAAATATTGCAGACTAGAGATTGTGGGAAAGTCACACCATAAATTTTTTATGAACTACAATGCTCAACCCTAGCTGCATATGTATGCGCTATGCTATGTTTAGTTGCTTAATCGAGTCTGACTCTTTGTGACCCCATGGACTATAGTCAGCCAGGCTCCTCTGTCCATGGAGATACTCCACACCAGAATACTAGAGTCGGTAGCCTTTTCCTTCTCCAGAGGATCTTCCCAATCCAGGGACTGAACCCAGGTCTCCTGCATTGCCAGTGGATTCTAGGCACCAGGGAAGCCTAAGAATACTGGAGTAGGTAGCCTAGACTATCCCTTCTATAGGAGATCTTCCTGACCCAGAAATCAAACCAGGGATCTCCTGCATTGCAGGTGGATTCTTTACCAGCTAAGCTACCAGGGAAGCCCCGCATATGTGTGTATTTGGCCTGAAAGAGCATACCAACAACTCTGAGAAGTGAATCAGTATTTACAGCGCTGCCCGGATCCTTTACTGGCCACTGTGAATGGCACACACACACACACACAAAAGGACTCTTTGCAGAACAAAAGCTTTGAAAACAGAATTGACCTTGAAACCACAACCAATAGAGTGCTGGTTGCAATTTGTGGTTTTTAACTTAAAGTGGCCAACTGCTAGCAAAAACAAAAAATATCAATATTTTTCATAGGATTATGAACAAGACCCAGAGTTTCATAACATAATATTTAAACTGTCTAAGCTATAACCCCAAATTACTTGCTTATAACCAAGAAAATGCTCAGAGGGAAAGAAAATCAATAAGTGACTGAACTGAACTGAATCTGAAAAACAAGAAAATATGAAAAAATTAAATGGAAAATCTGGAATCTCTGGTACAATAAGAAAAGGTCTGATATTATTATTTAATGAGTCCCAGACAGAGTAAAGGAAAGGTTTGCTAACAAAATAAATATATCATATAAATATATCAGTTCATCATCAGTTCAGTCACTCAGTCATGTCCAACTCTTTGCAATCCCATGAACCACAGCACATCAGGCCTCCCTGTCCATCACCAACTCCCAGGGTCCACCCAAACCCATGTCCATTGAGTTGGTGATGCCATCCAAACATCTCATCATCTGTCCTCCCCTTCTCCTCCTGCCCTCAAACTTTCCCAGCATCAGGGTCTTTAAAGGAGTCAGCTCTTTACATCAGGTGGCCAAAGTACTGGAGTTTCAGCTTCAACATCAGTTCTTCCACTGAACACTGATCTAAAGGACTGATGTAACTTCCACTAAAGGACTGATCTCCTTTAGGATGGACTGGTTGGATCTCCTTGCAGTCCAAGGGACTCTCAAGAGTCTTCTCCAACACCACAGTTCAAAAGCATCAATTCTTTGGTGCTCAGCTTTCTTCATAGTCCAACTCTCACATCCATACATGACTACTGAGAAAACCATAGCCTTGACTAGATGGACTTTTGTTGACACAGTAATGTCTCTGCTTTTGAATATGCTGTCTAGGTTGGTCATAACTTTCCTTCTAAGGAGTAAGTGTTATAACTCTATGGCTGCAATCACCATCTGCAGTGATTTTGGAGCCCCCAAAAATAAAGTCTGACACTGTTTCCCCATCTATTTCCCATGAAGTGATGGGACCAGATGCCATGATCTTCATTTTCTGAATGTTGAGCTTTAAGCCAGCTTTTCACTCTCCTCTTTATCTTTCATCAAGAGGCTTTTTAGTTCTTCTTCACTTTCTGCCATAATGGTGGTGTCATCTGCATATCTGAGGTTATTGATATTTCTCCCGGCAATCTTGATTCCAGCTGTGCTTCTTCCACCCAGCATTTCTCATGATGTACTCTGCATAGAAGTTAAATAAGCAGGGTCACAATATATAACCTTGATGTACTCCTTTTCCTATTTGGAACCAGTCTGTTGTTCCATGTCCAGTTCTAACTGTTGCTTTCTGACCTGCATACAGGTTTCTCAAGAAGCAGGTCAGGTGGTCTGGTATTCCCATCTCTTTCAGAATTTTCCACAGTTTATTGTGATCCACACAGTCAAAGTCTTTGGCATAGTCAATAAAGCAGACATAGATATTTTTTTTCTGGAACTCTCTTGCTTTTTTGATGATCCAGAGGATGTTGGCAATTTGATCTATACATATATATATTTGAAGAAATAATGGTTGAAAACTACACAAATGTAGAGAAAAATGCACCAATCTGCAAGTTCAATAAATTCAGTAAACCCAAACAAAGCTTTGCCCACATTCACCATAACTGAACTGATGAAAACTATAGACAAAGAAAATACCATGAAAGCAGCCAGAGAGAAATAATGCATTACTTATAGGGAAACACTTATTCAAATTAACAGCTGTGTCATGGAGGCCAGAAGGGAATAGAACATTTTAAAAATGCTAAAAGAAAATAACTTTTAAATCAGAATTCCATATACAGAAGATATCTTCTAGGAATGAAAGTAAAATATACATAGTCTCAGATGAAGACAACTAAACTATAAGAATTTCTTGCAACTAAATTTGTTCCAAAAGAATTGTTAAGGGAACCTCTTCAAACAGAAGAGAAATACCCAGAAGATGCCTGCAGCATTGAGAATGAAGAAAGAGCAAGAGAAATGGTAAATATAAGAGCAAATATAATAGCCTATTTCTATTCTCTGTAGTTCTTTAAAATATGTTTGATATTTGAAAGCAAGAATTATAACACTGAGTTTTGAATGTGTATATATACAATACAAAAGATAATTACATTATTATAAGGTGAGATTAAAAACTATATAGTGGAAAATTAAGTGGGTACATGAAGGATCATCTGTAGGAAGACTATAGGAAGATCATCTATAGTAAGAATCTAAATGTAAAGATTCCAACTGCAATGTGACTATCTATAGGAAAATGAATTTGAAAGTCAGAAGCAAGGTTAATCAAGAATAGATTAGGGAGTAGTATAACATGAAATTCTCACACAGCGTATAAGCATCCCATGATCCTAACCCATCATGAGGATTGCTTACCTCTCCAACTTCATCTCACTCTTCAATTCCTTGCACTATATACCCTAGTCAAATAAAAATTATTCCCTGCTAGCTCAAACAGTAAAGAATCTGCCTGTAATGCGGGAGAGACTGGGGTCCGATCCCTATGTCTGGAAGATCCCTGGGAAAGGGCATGGCAATTATGCCTGGAGAATTCCATGGACAGAGGAACCTGGTAGGCTGCAGTCCATGGGGTTGCAAAGAGTCAGACATGAGTGAGCAACTAACACAAACAGTCCATACTAACAAACCTCCACAACTCTGTATAAGTTACTCCTTCTCAAGAGACTTCCTCTTTCCATTTCTTCACCTGGATAACTTCAACTGATTTGTCAAGATTAGCTCAGGTGTTACGCCACACAGGAGCTCCCCAAATCAGGTTTTATGACTTTTCTACGCAGTCCACATACATATTATTATATGCATATGTATATTACTGGAGATTTTGTTGTTGTTGCTGTTGTTTAGTCGCTCAGTCATGTCCAGCTCTTTATGATTCCATGGACCGCACATACCAAGCTTCCCTGTCCTTCACTATCTCCCACAGTTTGCTCAAACTCATGTCCACTGAGTCAATGATGCCATCCAACCATCTCATCCTCTGTCAGCCCCTTTTCCTCCTGCTCTCAGTCTTTCCCAGCATCAGGGTCTTTTCCATTTAAGACAATTCAGGGTTACATACACCCTTAGTTGGCAGTAGTACAGCTCCCTGTACTTAGGGGTCATACACCAAAAGGGTGGATGTCCTAAGTAAAATCTAGGGGCTTCTCTGGTGGCTCAGAAGGTAAAGAATCTGCCTGCAATGCGGGAGACTGGATTTAATCCCTGGGTTGGGAAGATCCTCTGGAGGAGCGCATGGCAACCCACTCCAGTATTCTTGCCTGGAGAATCCCCATGGACAGAGGGGACCAGCAGGTTATAGACCACGGTATCACAGAGTCAGACACAACTGAGCAGCTAAGCACACACATAAGGAAGATGGCTAGGGAAAGGAATATTGTATAATCAATCAATAAATGTCCACTATATGAGAAAATGTTCCTTGTTCTATGAATTTCCTGCAAAGAGTTATTTACAGTCTTCATGCAGTCTTTTCTGACCAAAAACATCACAAAGTGCCACTCCTTTATAAATTCCTTTCTACCAATGCTTTTGTCATACCCTGAGTTTACCAGATTTCCCATGTATGTAATACAGTTATGAAGCAATCCACCAAAGGATTTTTTTTTCTGATTTGGGAATTCATACATACATATATACATCATTACATTCATATCTTAAACTAGTATAGTTGTACAGCTAAAGACCAATTGATTATTAATGAATCACTTTTCACTGAAAAACACAAAAATACATTAAACAAAGGGGAATCCAGACATTTGACAGTTATATATTATATTAGCATTTTCCACATATACTCACTAAAATTCATTAATTATTATTATTACTCCCTGGAGGATAGTAAAAGTACTGACTAAGCAGAGTTAAAAGAGAACAAAGAATTAGCACTAAAGTTCACAGAAAAATACAAGTCTATAAAATGACATATGATATGAAGACCAGAATTTCCTCCTTCCTTATTATTACCTCTCTACAAGAAGAGACAAAAGATGAAGCAAAAAAAAAAAAAAAGCAGATAGAATAAAAGAAGACATAAAAGTATTTTATGTGAATGGCTATAAGGAAAAAACTAAAGTTCTACAGTAATAGCAGAATATGTTATAAAACTGTATTACCTATTATCATACATCACACACACACACACACGCACACACAATCATGCATTAGAATTATTATGAAAGCAGAAACCCAAGGTGGTGGGGGTGGGGGGGGTGGACCTAAACACTGTAGTATTCAAGTATAGTAAAATCCTAACCAAAATAAAATTGAAAATTACTTAAAATTTTTTCCTATAATTTTAATACACATTTTTAAGCATTAACAAGACCTCAAAGGAAACTGATTTATTTTAGAAAGATTTTCAACAATATTAAAACTAATAGCATTCTGATTAAACAGAAAATTGTGATTAGCTAGTATACCCTATATACATTCAAGTGTTTTTTAATTTGAATTTCAATTTACATACACACCTGTGTATTCACACACACAATATACAGTTTTGACAGAAATTAACTGAAATTCTAAAATGCAGAATTTCCACTTTAAAACTATTTGACTTTGGTGTTAGTTTTTAAGGAAATGTTCAACTTCCTATCTCTAAGGGATTCGAAATCTATTGTGGTTTACAAGCAATCCCGTCTAAATCAATACACTTGTGTGTGTATGCACAAAGAGTTGTGTCTGACCAGGCTCCTCTGTCCATGGAACTGTCCAGGCATCAACACAGGAGTGGGTTGCCCTACACTTACATGCAGCTAAACAGAGAACTCCAAGGATATCCCACTAAAGAGCTAATATGCAAATGTGTGAAGGCAGTCACATAAAACACAGGAAGAAAAGCAGAAAAGGATTCATCACCACCTTTTTATTGTGTTCTCTCATATATGTATGAATGAGGTGTCTCTGAATCATCATTGCTATTTTTATTATTATGGCTGTTGTTAACCGGCTCAACTGCAAATTTCTACTTTTCCTTATAGTTTCCATTAAGTCTCAGCTAAGCAGCCTTCCCTCTTAGTCCTGGGTCCTTCTTTCTCTTATGCTTCAATGCACTTTGAACACATCTCCATTATAACCATTAAATTCTTGCATCTGAATTACTTATGTGCATGATCACTTCCAAAGTAGGTTTTAATCTCCTAAAGAAAGATATTCTATCATTTTTCCTAAGTAACTTCTACTTTGTTGGAGTTCAATATATATTTTTAATGAATAATCAATCAAAACTCTGTATCAGAGATTAATTCCCAATTAATTATATAGACTAGGAGTTGAGATGGCAAGACAGCTTTTCTGACATGTTTTCACTTCCCACAGTCTTTGTATTACTAAGGAAAAGGCCCACAATTGCCTTCTTAATAGACAGAGGAAGTATTTCTGTTCCCATTAAAGTCCAGCATCTCTACTTCTATTCTGTTGGGGAAACACTAACTGAAACCACTCACCCTGGCCAGACACCATAATAATTATTTGCATAGTAATTTTACCACAGGAGGTCCTGGTAAGGAACATGGAACTAATAAGCCATTACCAACTGGAAGAATTTAGGAAAGGTCAAAAGGAGATGCCACATGTCCTACCAACCTCTCAGAATCCTCCTCACTGGAATCCATCTTGGCTGAGTGATGCATGCACCATCAGGAAGAACCCTGAATCAGAATGACTGGCCACAGACAGCATAGAAACTAATCCCATAAAACCAAGACTGTGAGCCACGTGGTGGAGCAGTCCTCTTGGGTTCCCTTACCCTGCTGCTCTCCACCTGGCTGCCCCTTCCCAATAAAGTCTCTTGCTTTGTGAGTCTCAGCACATGTCTCCTTGGACAGTTCATTTCCAAGAGATAGACGAGCCACTCTGGGGCCTGAAAGGGGTCTCGCTTCCTGCAACAATTCCATTCCCTCTGAGTCTTTTATGGGGTTTGTTCTCACAGTTATCCCCTTTCCTGCATCAGCAATTATTTTCTTGAAGTTAATTATTCCCATCAGCTAACAAATGTAGTCTCATATCCTATATCTTTATTTTAATTATAAACACATAAAATAGAAATAAACTCCCCTCTTCCAACTACCTTCATATTTCTCACCACCTCTTCACTGCAGAACTTCATGAACCTGTTAGTGATGTCTGTCTTAACCCCTTATTCCCATTCTTTTGTCAAGTCACTCCAACTGTGCTTCATTCTTTCCCCACTACACTAAGACTACTCTTATGAAGGTGTTACTGACCTCCATGTCACCAACTCCCACAGACCTGTCTCTACTATAATAATCCTGCTCAATCTCTCAGGTCATTATAAAGGATGGCCCACTCCCTTCTAGAGAGAGTTTATCCTCTAGGCTTCCTTAATACATAGGCTAGTGTCTTTTTCCTATCTCAATGACTGTCTCTCCTCAGACTTCTTTGCTAATTCTTCTTCCTTGTGACTCAGTGATGAGCTCCATTCTCTTTGTCCACATCTCTTCCTATAATTTTAAATATAATCTATATACAGATTCCTTTCAAATTTTATTATTAATTCTGTTCTCTCTATAAAACTTAAGAATCTTATGTCCATCTTCATATTTGACTTCTGCATTTAAATTTATACTTAGCATCTCATAATTTAAAAGTCCAATGAAGAAAGCTTTGTTCATATTTGTTCTTCCCCTAATCTTTTCCATCAGAATAAATTCTACTACCCTTTATATAGCTGATTTCTTAAGAAAAATGAGGATCCTTATATTAATCATGTATTGCTATGTAACAATTCTCCCAAAACTTAATAGCTTAGGACAATGAACATTTAATGTTTTAAACGTATATTTTCTATAGGTCAGGAGTCAGATATGACTTAGTAGCTCTGATTCAGGGACCGTCATAAGACTGCAGCCAAGATGCTCACCAAGGCTAGCCATACAAAGCCTAACTGGGGCTGGAGGTTCCTACAGCGGTTCACTCATTCAGTGCTGGTTATTAAATAGAGGGCTTCAGCTCCCTCCACAAGAACTTCTCCAAATGATTTCTTGAGTGGCTTCAGGATATGACAGCTAACTTCTCCCAAAGTGAAAGACCCAAGAGATGGCAAGATTTGAGCAGGAATTTCTTTTCTGATCTAGTGTCAAGAATAACACTGTCACTTGTACAATATCCTACTGGTTATAGAGGTTAGCCATACTTGGTTTGTGATTGGATGACCCAAGGACATAAATACCAGGAAACATGACTCATCAGGGGCTCTCTTGGAAGCTGGCTAATATAATTTTGCATAGGGAAAAAAAAATCACATAATTGAATTTTTCACAATCCTTTCAATCTCAAATGTTTATTTCCTATAAATTATTCTATTAAACACAAGCACAACACAGAAAAATATAGAATACAGCAGCCTAACTATAAGACCTCATCTTTCTACTTCTCTTCCAAAACTCAGTAGACCTGGATAGTGCATTTGAAACCATGAGTTTTACTAGAGGCTTTGGAGAAATGAGTTAGGGACTTCCATCAACTGTGTACTAGACAGGAGAGTAGAGGCCTCAGGAAAACTCCCCACGAAAGACAAAACACCAAAAACAAAAACAAAACTTCACCATCAACCAATTAGAGAATGATACACAAGCAAGTTGATCACCTACCATGTAGCTCCTCTCCCTCACCTGGCCTTTAAAATTGTTTCCCTGAAACCTGTTGGAGAGTTAGGGGTTTTGAACATTAGCTACCACACTCCTTGTTTGGCACCTGTAATAAAAACTGCATTTCCTTCAGCACAACCCAGTGTCAGTAGATTGGCTTTACTGAACCCCAGTGAGTGGATTCAAGTATGGTTTGGCAACATTTACATGACAAAGATCTAAACAAACTAAAAAAAAAAAATTATGAATCGTGTAATCAAATTATAGGAATATAAATTAGCCTCAGAAAGACTAAAACTAGTACTCGCCAGCTCTCCTTTTCCTTTTTTGAACCAGTGCATTTTAACAGACCAGAAGACTCCCCATTCAGTTGTAATTATAGCCACCATTGGCTCCCTAGCTTGAATTTTCTCAGTCACTACACAGGGAAACCTCTTCCATCTTGACCCAGTTTGAAAAAAATCTCAGAGGACTCTGCTTAACTCAGCTTGGTCATGTGACTACCTCATTGAGTCAGGGAAGCAAATTACTATGAATCAGCTGGACATGGGGAAGATGGAAGAGTCCATTCAGAATATAAGCTACAGTGGGATAATTAGTATTCCAAATAAGGAAGTATGCTACTCTCAAAAGAAATGAGTTGCCAAACAAAACAATGAATGCCTAAACTATAGCATTTTTCTGCATACCTGAGGATACAAGAATTTGGATATGGATGGTTGAAAGTAAAAAGTAGGCATTTAAAAATATTTCCATGGATGTATCCAGCTTCCTTAGTAGCTCAGCTGGAAAAGAATCCACCTGCAATGCCAGAGACCCCACTTCGATTCCTGGTTTGGGAAGATGTGATGAAGAAGGGATAGGTTAACCACTCCAGTAATCTTGGGCTTCCCTGGTGGCTCAGCTGATAAAGAATATGCTTGTAATATGGGAGGCCTGCAATGTGAGAGACTTATTAAGAAGAGGTGGCAAGAATACACAGAAGAACTATACAAAAAGATCATGACCCAGATAACCACAATGGTGTGATCACTCACCTAGAGCCAGACATCCTGGAGTGTGAAGTCAATGGGCCTTAGGAAGCATCACTAAGAACAAAGCTAGTAGAGGTGAAAGAATTCCAGCTGAGCTATTTTAAATCTTAAAAGGTGACACTGAGTGCTGCACTCAATATGCCAGCAAATTTCGAAAACTCAGCAGTGGCCACAGTACTAAAAAGATCAGTTTTTATTCTAATCCAAAAGAAAGGCAAGGCCAAAGGATATTAAAACTACCACGCAATTGCATCATCTCACACGCTAGCAAAGTAATGCTCAAAATTCTCCAAGCCAGGCTTCAACAGCAAATGAACAGAGAACTTCCAGATATTCAAGCTGGATTTAGGAAAGGGGGAGGAACCAAGAATCAAATTGCCAACTTCCATTGGATCATAGAAAAAAGCGAAAGAATTCCAGAAAAACATCTACTTTGGCTTCACTGACTATGCTAAAGCCTCTGATTTTTGAATCACAACAAACTGTGGAAAATTCTTCAAGAGATGGGAATACCAGACCACCTTACCTGTCTCCTGGAGAAATCTGTACACAGGTCAAGAAGCAACAGTTAGAACCGGACATGGAACAACGGACTGGTTCCAAACTGGGAAAGGAGTACATCAAGGCTGTATATTGTCACCTTGTTTATTTAACTTATATGCAGAGTACATCAAGAGAAATACCAGACTGGATGAAGCACAAGCTGGAATCAAGATTTCAGGGAAAAGTATCAATAACTTCAGATATGCAGGTGACACCACTCTTATAGCAGAAAGCGAAGAGGAACTAAAAAGCCTCTTGATGAAGGTGAAAGAGGAGAGTGAAAAAGCTGGCTTAAAACTCAAGATTCAAAAGTCTAAGATCATGGCATCTGGTCCCATCACTTCATGGCAAGTAGATCGGGAAACAATGGAAATAGTGACAGACTTTATTTGGGGGGGCTTCAAAACCACTACAGATGGTAGTGCAGCTATGAAATTAAAAGTTACTTGCTCCTTGGAAGAAAAGCTATGACAAACCTAGACAGCATACTGAAAAGCAGAGACATTACTTTACCAACAAATGTCCATCTAGCCAAAGCTATGTTTTTTCCAGTAGTTATGCATGGATGTGAGAGATGGACCATAAAGAAAGCTGAGCACTGAAGAACTGATGCTTTTGAACTATGGTGTTGGAGAAGACTCTTGAGAGTCCCTTGGACAGCAAGGAGATCAAACCACTCAATCATAAGGGAAATCAGTCCTGAATATTCATTGGAAGGACTGATGCTAAACCTGAAACTCCAATACTTTGGCTATTTGATGTGAAGAACTGACTCATTGGAAAAGACCCTGATGCTGGGAAAGACAGAAGGCAGGAGGAGAAGAGGACAATGGAGGATGAGATGGTTGGATGGCGCCTTGATGCAACATGAGTTTGAGCAAGCTCCGGGAGTTAGTGATGGAGAGGGAAGCCGGGTGTGACCCCAGTCCGTGGGATCGCAGAGTCAGACACAACTGACTGACTGATCGTAACTGACTGATCCAGCCTTCACTGAGACTCATATCAGTTACTGATGGTAAATTTTCAAAACAATCTTTTATAAGAATACATAAAGAAAATTCATACACACAATTAAAACACCAGCAGTTCAAAGAAGAACATCCTTTGGAGTGTTTTAGAGTGAATTACTATGTAACTCAGAGGGTAAAGAATCTGCCTATGTAGGAGTCCTGGGTTCGATCCCTGAGTTGGGAAGATCCTCTGGAGGAGGGCATGGCAACCCACTCCAGTATTCTTGCCTGAATCTCCATAGACAGAGGAGCCTAGCGGGCTACACAGTCCATGGGGTGGCAAAGAGTTGGATACGACTGAGCAACTAAGCACAGCACATAAAACACAGAGTAAAGGAAACTGGACCAACAAATTTAAAGCTCAGTTGGAAGAATTCTCTCAGAACTTAAAGGGAAAATAATAATAAAATGAAAATTGGATGGACAAGAAAAAGAAGATAGTGCCAGGAAATAAAATAATCATTAATACTAGCTTCAGAAGCAAGGAGGAAAACAAACTGGAGCAATACCAGAGAATTGGAAATTTCCTCAGATTATACCAAATATTGGTCAATACTCATAAACTCAAACTCTAAACATAACATGGTGGAATGCCTAAATTTCGAGGATAACTGACAAATATGCAGAAAGACTTCATAAAATGTTTCCTAGGAAAGATAATTTACTTATACCACCTATACATAAACTTTCCTTTAGTGATTAAAAAAACTCATCTGTTCACCAATTATTTATTAAGTTACAACTATGTACTGTTCAGCAGCAGCTAGAGATAGAGCAATGAACAAACTACAGTCTAAATTCAATTTTTAATTTAAAAAATTAAACTTCAAGGCAAGTGGAGAAAACTTACTAAGACAGATAATCTCTGTCGAGGTGGAAAAATTTGTTTCATCATATTTTATGTCTCTTTACATTTAAGAGGTGATAAATTCATTTCATTTTACTTTCTGATATTCATTCTGTCAATTACGATTATGTTCAGCCACAAAAGTAAATTAACAGAGGCCTATTTCTTACACATATAAGTCCACAGGAAGGAAGTCTATGGGCATTCTAGCAGATCAGCTCCATGAAATCTTCAGAGAACTCAGACTCCTCTGTCCTTAAGAATGCACCTTGTACTATCCTGCCATGCCCAACCACACACAAACACTCCCCCAAAACTGGGGAATCTAAGGAATCTGCATTATAACAGATAGCCCAAGTAATCCAAATTCAGGTGGTTTATAACCCACATGAGACATTCTGATGTCGAAGAATGAGGAAAAGTTGATAAAGTAACTCTTAAAACCTTGATAATGAAATAAAAATTACTTCTAAGAATCAAACTATGAAATCAATGAACAGTTGCTAAGAGCAAAGATATGTAAAGTCACCTTAACAAAAGCCAAACCACCCATGTTTGACAAAACCTTGACTTTTAGATATTTTCTTATCTAAAGAAATGGTCAGAGGATGGTGGGTGATGCAGAGTGAACCCACAGGCAATATGGAAGACACTAAATAAGAGTCTCAGAGGTCTTCTCAAGATGTGACAACTACATCTTATTACACACCTTTTCAGAACTCCTCCAACCATTTTCTTACAAAAAAATTTAGATGTACCTTTATTGTTTTCGTTGTTGCTGCTGCTGTTGTTTAGTTGTTAAGTCAAGTCTGGCTCTTTTGCATCCCCATAGACTGTAGACCACCAGGCTCCTCTGTCCATGGGATTTCCCAGGCAACAATACTGGAGTGTGTTGCCATTTCCTTCTCCAGGAGATCTTCCTCACCCAGGGAGCAAAGAAGTCTCCTGCACTGGCAGTCGGATTCTTTACCACTGAGCCACCAGGGATGCCCACTTTCCTTGCTACCTTTTATAATGTTTCAGATGAAGCTTTATAATTTGAAATGAATTTTGTTCCATTAATGGTATCCCCTGTCAGGTAATATTACATAAAAACAGGTAATATTAGGCTGTGGCTACTCATACCGAAGGCTGTATATGAGATGATGTTCAACTAGGAAGCCAGACAAAACATGCAAAATAAATCCTGACTTCCACATTTTCATCTTCTTTCATTCTGAAGGGAAACAAGAAACAAAAGAAAAAAAGAAAAAGCCTAGAACAACATGTCATAAAGCCAGATTTAAAAAATGGTTAACACTATTTTGCAATATCTGTCACTGTACTTCTTTTCCTTAGCACAATACAAAACAAAGTTGATTATTCCTATCCACTAAGAGCCTTCTGAAAATTTCAAACTATTGATCTGTTTGGAAAGATATGTATCTCCAACAAAATAGTGTAATAGGTAACAAAACAATGCAATAGGTAACAAAATACTGCAACAGGTAAGTAAACTATGCACATCATTATACTCAGTTCAGTTCAGTCACTCAGTTGTGTCCAACTCTTTGTGACCCCATGAATCATAGCACACCAGGCCTCCCTGTCCATCACCAACTCACAGTTTACTCAAATTCATGTCCATCGAGTCAGTGATGCCATCCAGCCTTGTTATCCTCTGTCATCCCCTTCTCCTCCTGCCCCCAATCCCTCCCAGCATCAGAGTCTTTTCCAATGAGTCAGCTCTTTGCATCAGGTGGCCAGAATATTGGAGTTTCAGCTTTAGTATCAGTCCTTCCAATGAACACCCAGGACTGATGGATCTCCTTTAGAATGGACTGGTTGGATCACCTTGCAGTCCAAGGGAGTCTCAAGAGTCTTCTCCAACACTACAGTTCAAAAGCTGTTCAACACAGTTCAATTCTTCGGTTGCTTAGCTTTCTTCACAGTCCAACTCTCACATCCATACATGACCACAGGAAAAACCATAGTCTTGACTAGATGTACCTTTGTGGACAAAGTAATGTCTCTGCTTTTGAATATACTATCTAGGTTGGTCATAACTTTCCTTCCGAGGAGTAAGCATCTTTTAATTTCAGGCTGCAGTCACCATCTGCAGTGATTCTGGAGCCCAAAAATAAAGTCTGACACTGCTTCCACTGTTTCCCCATCTATTTCCCATGAAGTGATGGGACCAGATGCCATGATCTTCGTTTTGAATGTTGAGCTTTAAGCCAACTTTTTCACTCTCCTCCTTCACTTTCATTAAGAGGCTTTTTAGTTCCTCTTCACTTTCTGCCATAAGGGTGGTGTCATCTGCATGTCCGAGGTTATTGATATTTCTCCCAGCAATCTTGATTCCAGCTTGTGCTTCTTCCACTCCAGCATTTCTCATGATGTACTCTGCATAGAAGTTCAATAAGCAGGGTGACAATATACAGCCTTGACATACTCCTTTTCCTATTTGGAACCAGTCTGCTGTTCCATGGCCAGTTCTAACTGTTGCTTCCTGACCTGCATACATGTTTCTCAAGAGGCAGGTCAGGTGGTCTGGTATTCCCATCTCTCTCAGAATTTTCCACAGTTTATTGTGATCCACACAGTCAAAGGCTTTGGCATAGTCAATAAAGCAGAAATAGATGTTTTCTGGAAATTTCTTGCTTTTCCCATGATCCAGCAGATGTTGGCAATTTGATCTCTGGTTCCTCTGCCTTTTCTAAAACCAGCTTGAACATCTGGAAGTTCATGGTTCATGTATTGCTGAAGCCTGGCTTGGAGAATTTTGAGCATTACTTTACTAGTGTGTGAGACGAGTGCAGTTGTGTGGTAGTTTGAGCATTCTTTGGCATTGCCTTTCTTTGGGACTGGAATGAAAACTAACCTTTTCCAGTCCTGTGGCCACTGCTGAGTTTTCCAAATTTGTTGGCATATTGAGTGCAGCACTTTCACAGCATCATCTTTCAGGATTTGAAATAGTCCAGCTGGAATTCCATCACCTCCCCTAGCTTTGTTCGTAGTGATGCTTTCTAAGGCCCACTTGACTTCACACTCCAGGATGTCTGGCTCTAGGTGAGTGATCACACCATCATGTTCTCCCTTAAAATTTTTCTGTTATCACTCCTTTTTACTATAGTCTATCCTTTCAAATTGTCGTTTAATTTCCAAATTAATTCTTCCAAGTCTTCAATTCACTCAGGTAATTTCTCAGTGTCTGAACTAAGGGACTCTCACCACCAAAACAGTTTCAAATTCGTGATAGAACGTTTATTAAAAGTACGAAGTCTGAGATATGCCAACAGGACCTGAGATTCTGAGCAAGTTCTGGGAACTTTAGTTTCTGTATATCCACGATTTAAATAAACCCAGAATTTTCGTCTGATGAGTTAGATTTTAAGGGAAGCAATCTGGGAAGTTTTGCATCACCTGTCACAAGCCGTATACTGACTGATGGAAAACTACTAAGCTCCATTTTACCACCCCACAACCGAGGTGGGGCGGGGCGGTGGGGGGGGCGGTGGGCGTTAACTTACATTCAGCACTTGGGAGGATGGAATTGTGGTCCCTTATACCCAGGAAGCTTCCTAAAAGCAAAACCAAGCGGTCAGTCGGGCGAAGGCTACGCCCCAGGTTTGTTTCTCTTGCTAACCAACTGCCTGAGACCTTTCGGGACCAGGCAGAAAAGGCTTGTGTTTGTTCGGTTTTTTCCTTTTCAAATTTCAAATTCCTTTAAGCCAAATGCTGGGCTCCAAACATCCTGTAGGGGAATAAACCGCCTCACCAGTTCTGAGTGTGGAAGCATGACTCCGCCTCGCCAACGACCGCAAGACAGACAACCAACTTCAGAGAAGCCAGGTGAGGTAAGAAGCCCGTCTCTCCCCGCTGGGAGGGAGATCAGCTTTTCTCAGCCAAGCCCGCCTGCGCCGCAGCCTGGAGCGAGTCCACAGCCCACGCCCCCTGCGGCTGGGCCAGGGCGGTGCGTCACGTGGCCAGACAGCTCAGCCAATCAGCGCAGCCTTCGGCGGTATTCAAATCAACAGCGGGGCCGACGGTTGTGGAGATCTGAGTCGCCGCCCGGGAATCGGGGTCTGAGTGTCGCCTTCCGCTGCCATGCCGGACACCCGGCGCTGAGGGACCCTTGGGCCCGGTGGGCGGAATGGAGAATCGGGATGTGCCTCCAGGCCCTTATCGGGCCACTAAGCTGGTAAGACAGCGCGAACGACGAGACTGGCCAGCGGGGTGATGGCTGGTTTTAAGTGAGAAGGCTCATAGTTTTTCCTAGGGCGTAGGGATCGGATGAGAGGAGTTCTCGGGTATCGCGGACCTTTGCGATACCCTTGGATACGCTTGTCCCCCTCCTTTGAGAGTCTGGCCCCCTCCTTTGCTCCAGGCTCCCGGGGTAGGCGGATCGACCCAACTTCTTAAGCGACTTCGTTCTTGGTGTTTTCGGCGTCTCCTGGGATGACTTAGAATATTCTGAGTTTAGACGCTCCTCACGCCAGATTTTCTACCCCCAACAGGATTTTAGGGGAATTTAGAACGAGTTCCCGTGTTTTGTAGGATCAGATTGTGACAGCTTCATTTTTCCGGCCCTGTGGAATTAAATACAGGGTGTATCGACTGAATACAACTCAATAACAGCTAAATCTAACAGCTAAAACTCAGACTATTTTAAGTACCCATCAGGAGCCACTGTTGGTAGTCAGGGGATTTGTACTTGCACACAGTGTCTTTTGTATTTGGATCATGAGTCCACGAGGATACTGTGCGACTGGTTATGTGACATTAGGAGGATCACTTGTGTGAGCATCAGTTTCCCCACTGGTAAAGTAGAGCTGAGAGTTGGCCAGAGTAGATGTTACTGTAGGTGAAAGTGTGTTGTTATCTGTAGAATAACAGACAACTTACTCTCTGTATAAACTGCAGCTCAGTATAAGTTTCTTGAATAACATATGAAATGTGGAGGTGTATAAAGAAAAGAATACAGTTATTGTGTTTTCTTTCAGCCCTTAAATTTTGTGCTATGATGTTGGGACCACATAGGTTAGTGAAGTGGTAGCATAACAAGTACTAACATAGTTGGATTTACAGATCAGATTTCTTCACCTCTAATGTAACATTTTTCAATTAAAAAGTTATATGTTCTGCTTTATCTATGTACCACATGTTATTTATTCTTTCATCTGTCATGGAACATGTGAGTTGTTTCCATGTCCTGGCTATTGAATATAGTGTGGCAATGAATATTGGAGTACATGTGTCATTTTGAATTATGGTTTTCTCAGTGCATGTGCCCAATGGTGAGATTGCTGGGTCATATGGTGGTTTTATTTTTAGTTTTTGAAGGAATCTCCATACTGTTCTCCACTTGTCTGTATCAATTTATATTCCCACCAACAGTGCAAAAGGTTTCCTTTTCTCCACACCTTCACCTGCATTGTTTGTAGATTTTTTTGATGATGGCCATTCTGATGGTTTGAGGTGATACCTTATTGTAGTTTTGATTTGCATTTCTCTAATAATTAGTGAAGTTGAGCATATTTTCATGTGTTCATGGGCCATCTCTATGTATTCTTCTCCAGGGATCCTCCCAACCCAGGGATTGAACCTGGGTCTCCTGCATTGCAGGCAGATTGTTTACCACCTGAGCCACAAGGGAAGCTCATTTTCACTGAGCATATTTTCATGTGTTTATTGGCCATCTGTATGTCTTCTTTGAAGAAATGTCTTTTAGGCTTTCCACCCATTTTTTGACTTGGGTTGTTTGTTTGTTGATATTGAGCTCTATGAGCTGTCTGTGAGAAAAACAAATATTTTATATTAACCCATATGTGTAGAATCTAGAAGAAATGATACAGATGAAGCCTATTTCTGGAGCAGGAATAGAGACACAGACATAGAGAATGGAGTTGTGGACAAAGGGAGGGTGGGAAGAATTGGGAAATTAGGTTTGACATATGTAAATATTTTATACACGTGAGCATGCTCAGTCATGTCTAACCCTTTGCAACACCGTGGACTACAGCCTGTCAGGCTTTATCCATGGGATCCAGGCAAGAACACTGGAATACGTTGCCATTTCCTCCTCCAGGGATCTTCCCGACCCAGGGATTGAACTTCTGCATTGGCAGGCGGATTCTTTTACCACTGAGCACCCTGGAAATCCAACTACCATGTGTAAAATAGATAGCTAATGGGAACCTGCTGTATAACACAGGGAGCTCAGCTTGGTGCTGTGTTGACCTAGATAGGTGGTATAGGGGACAGGTGGGAGGAAAGTCCAGGAGGGAAGAGGTATATGCATACATATAGCTGATTCACTTCATTGTACACCAGAAACTGACACAAGGTTGTAAAGCAATTGTACTCCAAAAAAAAACGTTTATCACCACCACCTTCTATACCACCACTCTTAGACCTGCCACAAACCCAAAAGTTTGAGTAATTTGAAAAAGATTTCTAAAAGTGTGATTCTCTTTTTAAAATGTAAATATATAACAGTGTCATTAAACAAACAATAGACTTTAATTTACTCCATCTGTTATGTTCATTATTGGGATCTTCACTAGTAAATATATAAACTTTTTTTAATATTAAAGGTATTTTACCAGTAAAACTACTGCCTGCCATAAGTTTTGTTTGCCCTGCCTACTTAAGAGTGCAAGTTCTAGAGTTTTCAGGTATGTGACCTTGGTCAAGTTATTAAATATCTCAGTGCTTCATATTCCATATCTGAAAATGGGATGATAATAGTACCCATTCATTGAATTGTGAAAATTAAAATGAAGCAATGAATGCAATGTGTAATGTCTGACACAAATGCTACTATCATATCATTAATATTAGTTGAAGTTGTAGAAACAGGAATAAATGCTTTCTCTGTTGAGGACTAAAGGCGGTTCCATTACAGTTCTCCATTATTCCTAGGTTTCCTAAGCTCATCAGCCAATGTCAAAAACCATTACATAAAATTATTCTTGTAACACTGTAATTAATAAGAAATTAGTATGAGATGTAAAAAAATTTTAGCACAAATAAGACAAGTGATTTCTTCATGAATTTCAGTGATTTAATAATATGTGAAAGGAATGAGTAGATTTTTAAACTTTTTTTTTTTTTTCATTTTGCAGTGGAATGAAATTACCACATCTTTTCGAGTGGGAATGCCCCTAAGAAAACATAGGCAACACTTCAAAAAATATGGCAACTGTTTTACAGCAGGAGAAGCAGTGGACTGGCTTTATGACTTATTAAGAACTAATAGCAATTTTGGTCCTGAAGTTACAAGGCAACAGACTATCCAGCTATTGAGAAAATTTCTTAAGAATCATGTAATTGAAGATATCAAAGGCAAATGGGGGACAGAAAATCTTGATGACAATAGCCAGCTATTCAGGTATTAAACAAAGAAATAACTGCAAAACTGAATTACTTATCCATAAAGTTTCACTCTGCTTCTATTATATGGTTACTAAAACAGCAGCCTCTTTAAGAGAAGTAATATTTTCTTTAGAAAACTATTGCTCTTAGTTCAATTGAAACCACTTAGAAGTTAAAGTCCTTTAAGACTAATTCCTGCACAATTCAAACCTTATAATGATAGATAGTATATATAATAAAATAGAAAGTTGTGAGGAAAGGAGGAGATACTGTAACTTTAACATCTTCTAAAAGCTCTATAACATTTGAAGGACAGAACATTATCAACATTTAGTTTCATAGATTTAAGAATTACAAATTCTCACAGGTTCTTGCCTTCAATAGACATAAATCTATATAATCTAAGAATACATGTGATGAGATAAATAATAGCAAGCTTATTTAATAACTAAAAAAGATATATACCACAATTTGAAAAAAATAAGCATTTATCATGTACTAGCAGCCTTACTTTGGAGAAGGCAATGGCACCCCACTCCAGTACTCTTGCCTGGAAAATCCCATGGATGGAGAAGCCTGGCGGGCTGCCTTCTATGGGGTCGCACAGAGTCGGACACGACTGAAGCAACTTAGCAGCAGCAGCAGCAGCCTTACTTTATGAGTTATGTGTTTTCCTTTTTTAATACCTAGAATAGCTAAACAGGGTAGATACTAACTCATTTTTACAGGTGAAAAAGTGGAAACCATGCGTCAACAAATCTTATCCTTCAGTCTGAAATATGCTCATGTACACATTCATCAGACTAGTGAATACATTTCTTCTCATGTCAGCTGTATTGTAGCCCACCTTGAGGTCAAGAGACCTTTCTGACTCCCTTGGTCTGCATAATTGAGTTTTCTCTCATGCACCCAGAGATTGATTATATATCCCTTCTTGATTATATATCCCTTAAAGTAGATCTTTGGATTCTAATACACATGCTTTTTTACTCTACAAAATTAGTACTTTTCAAATGAAATGTAGAAATAGATTTTTGCCTGTGTGTCAAAGATGATTTATGTCACACAAGTAAACTACAAAAACAAATATATAAATACTTTATATAAAACTTTATAATCTTTCCTGTCTGCGCTACTCATTAGTCACCATTCGAGTTTCTCTGCTGTGCTCATCCTTTAGCTTTTATTGTCCTCAAGGTCCTAGGCTTAGGTCCAAGGGACCAAGGACCTAAGGTCCAAGGACCTAAGGCCTCAAGGACCTAAGGTCCAAGGACCTAAGGCCTCAAGGACCTTAGGCTTGTCTATACTTCACCTCTCTCCCTAGACAATCTCCTACTATGTCTGTGTTTTTATGCCACGTCTTAATGACTTTCAAGTCTCCAACCCAAATATCACTTCTGAGCTTTAGAACTCACTTTTTGCATGTTAGACAGGCACTTTGCATATCTTACAGCATATGAAAAATCACTACCATCTCCTAAGCTAACTTGACCTCTTAATATCCATATCTGATTGAATGGCAATCTTTCCTATGGTTGCTTTCATTCTTTCCCTTCTCCTCTCAAACCATGTATATCATGCTGCCTCAGTACTCTCTGATCTGTCTGCTTGTCTTCATGATATTTTTTTCATTAGACTATTGTTCTCTCTTACCTGAAATTCTGCAAAACTCTTAATCTCTCTACCTCTATCTAGGCCTTTTACAGTGATAATAAAACTATGAATTGGTTTAAGAAGTCTTGTTAAAATGTTAACAGTTGCATTTGTTGATGGTCAGCTATGTGGATATTTTATAAAAACACCCTGTACTTGTTTGTATCTTTAAAATATTTTATATTAAATTGAAGGGAGGAAAAGCATTATAATCAAAAGGAACAACAGCGTTCTGAAAATTGAATAGTCACAAAGGACAGAAAATATACACAAATTAGATAAGAGAAATTTAGAAAATGTAACTTTCTAGAACTGTTTTGTTTGTAAATCATGCCTCTCCTAAAGAATTAGTCCTAATAATAACCCTGAATTATATAGGAATAAAGTTAAAATATACAGTTTACTCATGATATCAGGAATCTATTTTAAAAAATTAAAGGCTTAATATGAAAATTAATTTATGTAGAATATTCATTCCTTGATAAATTAAACCCAGTGATTTTGAGTTATTTTTAAGATTTTTGTTGTTGGTCAGTTGCTAAGTCACATCCAACTCTTTGAGACCCATGAACTGCAGCACTCCAGGCTTCCCTGTCCTTCACTGTCTCCCAGATTTTGCTCAAGTTCATGTCCATTGAGTTAGTGATGCTATCCAACTGTCTCATCCTCTGTCCCACTCCCTGCCACCACCCACCCTCAATCTTTCCTAGCATCAGGGTCTTTTCCAGTGAATCAGCTCTTTGTATCAGGTGGCCAAAGTATTGGAGCTTCAGCTTCAGCGTTAGTCCTTCCAGTGAATATTCAGGGTTGATTTTCCTTAGGATTGATTTTTTTGATCTCCTTGCAATCCAAGGGACTCTAAAGAGTCTTCTCCCAGAACCACAATTGAAAAGATAAATAGGCACTAAAAGTTCATTATCTCACATTATTTAATTGCATATTCTTAAACCAGATTTCCTACAAGTTCTCCACTTAAAACTCTTCCACGAAGGAATCCAGAATTGAGAAAAACAGCATAGAGAATTTTTCCAAAGATAAAGATAGTATTTTTAAATTGCGAAATTTATCTCGAAGAACTCCTAAAAACATGGACTACATTTCTCTCAGGTAAAAACATCCTTTTTACTAATCACTTCTTTAAATATAATTTACTGTGTGCTTAATAATATCAATAGAATAATTAAATGATTCTTTAAGATTTGAAGCCAATGCTTGGAGTCACATAGCTGTATTATATTCTAAATGTATATATGTAAATTTGTTTGGACCTCAAATAATAATAAAAATTATAGTGAGACATATTTGAAATACTATTTGTATAATTTAAACATGTATTTTAAATTAAATTGACAGTAGTGGGGGCAGATACAAAACCAAAAGCTCTATTATGGTGCATGCTAAGTGCTAAATTGCTTCACTCATATCCGACTCTTTGCAACGTCATGGACTATAGTCCACCGAGCAGGCTCCTCTGTCCATGAGATTCTCCAGGGACGAATACTGGAGTGGATTGCCATTTCCTTCTCCAGGAGATCTCCCCAATCCAGGGGTTGAACCTGTGTCTCTTAAGTCTCCTGCACTGGCAGCCAGTTTGTTTACAACCAGTGCCACCTGGGAAGCCCCAAATATTGTATTATTTCTTCAAGTGACACCTTTACAGTTCCACAATAGACTGATACTAATAGAATTACTAAATATTAGAAGTAGTATCTGTTCATTATTTCTAAAATTTGAGCATATCATATTAAACCAAAGTAATTCTTTTCTCAGGAAAATGCAGAGAAAATGAACTGTGAAATAATCGATGAAGATCAAGAAAATTTAGCTGAAAACAGAGAAATAAGCCAGAAAGATGTTGAAGAAGTTTGGAGATATGTTATTCTGATCTAGTAAGCTAAAACTAAGCTATAACCAAGTTCCTGGGGTGTTTAGGATGTTATTTTGTTATTTTCATCAAGATGCTCAGTTGAAGAAAAGCAGATTAATTCTCAACGCTTAGAATTTCACCTGTATATTTGTTTCTTAATAAATACTTTTGTATTTATTGTTCTGGTAGAGTAGAAGTAGAATGGTTTAACTATGATTTGCTTTTTCTTTGACTCAGAGTTGTAGCTATAGTTTGGGGTCTATGTTGGAATCCTTCAAAGGTTATAAAGATATATATACTTTAAAGTAGATATTAAATATAAGCCTTAGAGGTTTGATTTAAGAAAAATATTCTGAAATCTTTGTCTGTTTTCTATTCATACTCTCATATTTCTATTCCACCTATTTTATGGAGAAAAAAAAACTTGTATTCTTTCTTCTGTTTAGCCTGCAAACCGTTCTAGGTGTATCCTCCCTAGAAGAAGTCATAAATCCCAAGCAAGTAATTCCTCAGTATATAATGTACAACATGACCAATACAAGTAAACATGGAGTAGTTATACTGCAAGACAAATCAGGTTGGTATCAATAAAAGAAGTTGGAATCATTTTAAACTTGCTAAAAAAAGGCTGCAGCTATAGTGAGGATAAAGAAAGACCAAAATATATAAAGTAGAATGCTTCAACTGAGAGAATATCAGGGAGACTACTGTTTTATCAGAGGTGCTTTGGTAATCATGGTGAAATAATTTTAAAATGAATATTATTCACACTGTTGTTTTAGCTCTTAAGGTGGATTCTTGCATGAATTTTTTTAATGGAAGAGTAAACATCCAAAGAGTATGCAAATACAATTTAAACTATTGTTTAACCACATTTTATTGAGGACCTACAATGTGCAGGGCATTGTGCTAAAGATTAGTGATGATTAAGAGAAAAATGGTCCATTCCTTTCTAGAGCTTACAGGAGAAGTTACATACAGATTTAAAGGGGTCAAGACACATGCAAAACCAAAGTAACACAAAATAAAAGTCCAAACTTAAGAACAGTATTTAAAAGAATACCGGCTTCATACTGTATGTATTTTATATAATGTATTGGTTTCAAATATAAACAAAATTAGGGAAATCAAGCCAGTTGCATTGGAAAATTTACATTACAGGAAGTATATTAATAAATTTACTCAAAATGTTGGCTCTTGTCTTTTTCCTAATAATCAGTTACTGGCTGTAGAATTAACTGACATGCATTACTTTGAGATTCTTTCTGTGGGCAAGAACTTTTGAGATTTTAATCATAAGGACAAAAGTAAATGTTGAAAACTAGGAGCTATGTTATATATGTATGCAGCTTTGGATCAGTCCCATCTTTTATTACCTGAAATAACTTGAGTGTATGCTCTCATCTAAGCTTTCTATTCTTTATGACTATTAACTTTTCAAGTGAAATGTATGTGTGGTTTTTGTGTTTGTGTCAAATAACTGCAACACTTATGCATCATATTTCACTTAGTGGCAATTGAAAGATTTTAAGCAAGCCTTGCTTTGAAATCACCTTAATAGTAAAATATAATATTTTAATTATATTTTATTAATATATATTTTATTAATTATATTTTATATAGCTTATAAAATATAATATTAAAATATAGCTTGTGTCTGTCATAGGTCTCACTCAAATCAGTAATATTCAACAAGCATAGCTAACTTTTAAATTTGTATTTTAAAATACTATATGGCCCTATATCTTATTAAATATGTAGTCAATTTTAACTCTGGTAGTACATATACATATATAAATATATGTATAATTATGTAGCAAGTGTGAAGTTTTAAATGTTATAATAATTGTATAATTAAATGATATTAATTTTTGTGCAGATGATCTTCCTCACTGGGTACTATCTGCCATGAAGTGCCTAGCAAATTGTAAGTAAACAAATGGTATATGTGTGATATGTGTATGTATTATATTGATAGTATTTATTAAGAACCAAGGGATTATTTTAATTCATGAAAGTCATGATAAAATTGAACTATATCATTTCTGTTTATGTTTAAATGAAGATCTAGTAGAACTGATTACATTTCATTGCATATGGATTGTGTTATAGACCACTTAACTTTTTCTGTGCAGATAATGATTTTATAATCCAAGCTAATCATTTATGACTCCGTTTTCATAGATCATAAAATCATAGCCTAGAAGATCTCAAACAGTTTTTAGATATAATCTACATCAATTGTCTCATGAGTCCAGGGAGTTCAATAGCAACTTATAAGTAAAGCAGCTGGTAAATATAAAGTTTCAATTAGAAATGAAGTCTCATAAAACCCACTTCATTCCCCTGGCCATTGTATGCAGCTTCAGCATTCAGATGTTTCATGATATACTTCTTCTCCATAGGATATATTAATGGGACTTTTATGTTTATCAAAAAGAATGATCTTCACTAACTTAGATAATTTTTTAATGTTTTATTCAAGATTTTCCATACTGGTCAATGATGATTGATTTTTATAATTTAAGGCCCTGTTCAAGTACAAAACACTAATTGCTCTCAAAGTCAATTTTTAAAATGTGTGCAGAAGTGTATGCTTCTTAATCATCAAAAGTAAAATTATATTTTAATAATTATATTACAGAAGTAATTTTCTAGGTCTTATAAAATTTGTATTTTATTAATGTTCAAAATAAGTATATATTCCCTTATTGTCCACTGGGTGTCAATATGACAAAACAACAGAATAGCAATAAAGTAAATAATATTAGATACAGAAAAATTCTATTTATCAAATCAAGGTAAAGATCTTGAACAGAAACATAAGATTTTTGAAATTCTGTTTCTATCTTCCCCTACCTACCTGCCTTTCTCTCTCATACCTTGCCTCATAGTTAGCAACTCAGATAGCATACTTCCAGGGATTTCTCTGATACCTCATCTTTAGTGTTTTGTTTCTTTTGCTTCCCAGTCCATGTTATGCATTCAGTTCAGTCGCTCAGTCATGTCCAACTCTTTGCGACCCCACTGAATCGCAGCATGCCAGGCCTCCCTGTCCATCACCAGCTCCCAGAGTCCACTCAGACTCAGGTCCATCGAGTCAGTGATGCCATCCAGCCATCTTATCCTCTTTCGTCCCCTCTCCTCCTGCCCACAATCCCTCCCAGCATCAGAGTCTTTTCCAGTGAGTCAACTCTTCGCATGAGGTGGCCAAAGTACTGGAGTTTCAGCCTTAGCATCATTCCTTCCAAAGAAATCCCAGGGCTGATCTCCTAAAGAATGGACAGATTAGATCTCCTTGCAGTCCATTATTATGCATGTTATGCATAAATGATACCAAAGATATAACTTACTGGATTCCAGTTTAACAACAATATGTCTAGCCAGAAGCAATATCAAGACTTTCATTTAACATGTTGGTTATTTATTCCTCCACAGTAATCCTGTGACATACAAGAATCAGTGATCAATATACTATTCCCAATTTTTTTCTAGAAAAGAAAATTTAGGCTTTTTTCTAATACATGAGGAACTATATATTCAAACCTAGATTCTCTAACTGTAAATTTTATATGTTTAATTCCAGTAAAGAATTTTCTGTCTTAAAAAACTTGTGATTATCAAAATTTTTATTCTACATATTAAGAATATATCTCATTTCCTCCTTATAAAAACTGTTTTGTTCCACATAAAGCCATCGTTAGCCTTTAAACTATTGTGTGTATATGTGTGTGTTACCTTGAAAGATAGTAGAGTAACTCTCAAATCTTAGTGCATAATACGGTCACTAGAGATACTCACCAGACTTTCAGGTTCAACTGATTGAATATGTCAGGATTTTTTAAAAAATCATACCTCAGAAGATTCTTCTAGTGAAGATGCCCAGATCAGTATTTGGAAACTACTAAATTAGTGAACAAATAGCAAAAATTTTCTAGATAAGTAATCCCTAGCTGCATTGGAATTCTGATAGATTCTGTACTGTATAGAAGAGAGTATGCTTTTAACAGGCACATTGATGTTTCTGATTATGTAGTCCATGAACCGCATTTTAAATGCTGTTGAGTCTCAAGGTCCTATGACTTGCTCTTACAGAGCTCTGAGTTCTAATTTTAGCTTTGCCATCAAAGGCTCTTGCATCTTGAGTGAGTGACTCTGAGCTTCAGTTTCTTCATCTATAACATGAGATCAGAATTTCCTGAGGAAAATACCAATAAGTAGCCATAATTATTTCAATAATGTTAAGCTGATTGAATATCAATGTAATGACATTATTTAAATTCATTCAGAGTATGCTTTATATCAGGCAAAATTTAATCATGAAAATATAAATTTGCAAAAGACAATTTGAAAGAATTATTTGCAGTATCTAAATAGTCTGTGCTATATAAAATGAATATAGCAAATGTGCTATATAAAATGAAATTGTATATAAATGAATGTGCTATATAAAATGAATTGTGATAAAATTCCATTAAAATAAACTTCCCTGATGCTTTTAAAATATATTTCAAATTTTTCAGTCATACAAATATTAAAACTAAACAAAATATTAATAATTGCAATGACTTCTAGTGAGAAGATAGTGAGAAGGCATGAGATATGCACAACCTTTTAAATTTTTGAATTGTGACAGAATTTGTTGTTAAGCATAGATCCTTCATTAAATAAATACAGGCTTTAGGCTTTTTATAAGTATCTTTAAAAATTATATTTAAAAGAAATATATTTCACTATTTTTTGCCTTCCACTTAGGGCCAAGAAGTAATGACATGAATAATCCAACTTATATTGGATTTGAGCGAGATGTATTCAGAACAATTGCAGATTATTTTCTAGATCTCCCTGAACCTCTACTTACCTTTGAATATTATGAATTATTTGTGAACATTTTGGGTATGTATAGATTTTTCTTTATTATTTAATTTATTTTACTGGTTTCCAAGTCCCCCATAATTTAAAAGATCTGAAAGTATAGATAAGTATGAAAGTGACAGGCTATAAATTATTTTAAAACTCAGAAATATTCTGGTTGCTGTTATGTTTTCTAGTCATTCAAATATACCATTCTAATACCGATTCTCTATACCAATCACGTCTTGCAATTCAGTTCATTTTTGAAACTACCCAATTAACCCAGACCCCAAAAGTTGAGGGTAAAGTTTTTCAACTTGGATACTAACTACCCAGGACTAGCTTAGACCCCACAGATTAAGGGCTCAGTTCATCAAGACTGTCCTCACGTCATACCGGAGCTGCAAATGGGGTCCTCATGTTTCATAGCCCTTCTCCCTGGCTCATTACCAAACCCAAGGATTCCCACAATCCCCCTGAGGTTTAATAATTCACTGTAATAGTTTTCAGAACTGTGGAAAGTGCTTTACCTAATGATCACCAGTTTATTATAAAGTATATAAGTCAGGAGTAACCAAGTGGAAGAGAGATATAGGGCAAGAAATGGGGGTAAGGGCTGTGCAGAGCTCTACGTTCTCATGCTTCCCTGGTGGCTCAGAGGTTAAAGCGTCTGCCTCCAATGCGGAGACCCAGGTTCGATCCCTGGGTCTGGAAGGTCCCCTGGAAAGGGAAATGGCAATCCACTCCAGTATTCTTGCCTGGAGAATCCCATGGACTGAGAAGACTAGTAGGTTACAGTCCGTGGGGTCGCAAAGAGTCGGACATGACTGAGCGACTTCACCTTCACCTTCAGGAATGTCACTCTCCCAAGTTTGTCCATGTACTTACCAACTGATAAGCTCCCATAGCTGTGTTGTTTCCATTTTAATTTGAGGTTTCACTACATAGACATGGTTGATTAAATCACTGGTCATTTTTGATTAAGTTTGATCACCACCAACCACCCTACCACCCCCCTCGAGGGAAGTATGCGTGTGTGCATGCTGTCACTTCAGTCGTGTCTGACTCTTTGTGACACTGTGGGCTTTAGCCACCCAGCTCCTGTGTCAGTGGGATTCTCCAGGCAAGAATACTGGAGTGAGTTGCCATGCCCTTCTCCAGGGAATGTTCCTGACCCAGGGATTGGACGCATGTCTCTTAAGTCTCCTACACTGGCAGGAGGGTTCTTTACCACTTAGTGCCACCTGGGAAACACCAGAGTCAAGTGAAGTGAAAGTCGCTCAGTCATGTCCAACTCTGTGACCCCATGAACTATACACTCCATGAAATTCTCCAGGCCAGGATACTGGAATGGGTAGCCATTCCCTTCTCCAGGAAATCTTCCCAACCCAGGGATCAAACCCAGGTCTCCTTGAGGTAGGACTAAAATTCTAGCCTTCTAAGCAAGGCTAGCACTGGTGGTGGTTTAGTAGTTAAGTCGTGTCTGACCGCCCCATAGACTGTAGCCCGCCAGACTTCTCTCTCCATGGGGTTCTCCAGGCAAGAATACTGGAGTGGGCTGCCATTTCCTTCTCCAGGGGATCTTCTCAACCCAGGAATTGAACCCTGGTCTCCTGCATTACAGGTAGATTCTTTACTCAACTTTACTTAGGCCAGCCCTAAGTCAACTCATTAGCGTAAACTGAAGCTTGCTCAAATAGGCTCATGGTGAAGAATAAAAGGCTCCAATCACTATGGAAATTCCTTGGGTTTTAGGAGCTATGTACCGGTATCTGAGAGAAAAATCATATATGTTTTCTTAAACTATAGTTGTCTTATAATTCAGAGCTTTCTAATACTTGTAAACTGAAAGTAAATATTTTTAATGTATTTGACTCAATCCATTTAATTAGATTGTTGAAATAAATTTTAAAATTATTTTCATCACAAGTTGGAAAACCTCTAGTCTTGCACTTTGTAACTGAATGTTGCATGTGTCCTATTTAAGTGGCTTCTGAATTAAGCAGCTGCTATTTGTACTATACTAACAATATGTACTATAGTGATGCTTTATTTTTTTTAATATTGCTGTGGTTTTTGTTTTATTTTTGTCCACTATCATACAGTTGCATCTTAATTTTTGTTTCATTTCCTGGTAGTTGTTTGTGGCTACGTCACAGTTTCAGATAGACCCAATGGGATACATAAAATCCAAGATGATCCACAGTCTTCAAAAATTCTTCATTTAAACAATCTGAATTCCTTCAAATCAACTGAGTGTCTTCTTCTCAGTCTTCTTCATAAAGACAAAACAAAAGAAGAATCAGATACTACTGAGAGACTGCAGATAAGTGATCAAGGATTTCAAGAAAAATATGCTAAGAAAATGCAGCTAGTTAATTTTAAAAACAGAAGAGCCAGTGCTAATAACATAATGGGAGGAAGTTGTCATAATTTAGTAGGCTTAAGTAGAATGCATGTTCTATCCTCTAACATCAAACCAAGGTGCTATTCATTAGAAGGAATTGTAGATTTACCAGGGAGTTCAAGTAAAGAGGTCTCCAGTGTCTACCATCAATCTGTTCTGAACATAGAAGAACAAAATAATAAGCAGTCTTTAGAATCTGAGACCAAACAGGAATCCCTGATGAATCTTCATTCAGAGGAAAGTATTCAAAAGCCATTCTCTGTTGGTTATAAGAGAACCTCTACTTTGACCATTCAAGACCAAGAGGAGTTATATAATGGAAAGTGCAAACCAAAACAGCTTTGTAGATCTCAGAGTTTACTTTTAAGAAGTAGTACAAGAAGGAATAGTTATATTAATATGCCAGTGGCTGAAATTATCATGAAACCAAATCTTGGACAAGGCAGCACCAGTGTGCAAACAGCTATGGAAGGTGAACTCGGAGAGTCTAGTACCACAATCAATAAAAGACTCTGCAAAAGCACAATAGAACTTTCAGAAAACTCTTTACCTCCAGCTTCTTCTGTGTTGACTGGCACACAAAGTAAGATTGATGCCTTTAATGCATGTAATATTAATTTTTAGTGTTTACTAACCCAGTTTTGCTTATCTGGCTTTTCTTCTCTGAAATTGCTTTATTTTTTCTCCAAAAGAAAAAATTCTTGTTGTATAAGACTTGTCATGGCATAACCAAGATTTATTCTACTTACCTAAAGCACTCCTTTTCTTTGCCTTAAATTTCATTTATTCTGAGTCAGTTTATAATTGGTGAAAGATTTTCAGTCCTTCATAATCCAATGGGTTATGAAGAAAATAATGAGCACCTTACCATGTTTTTGAAGAGTGTGTAAATTTCATGGAATAGTTAAATAAAATATTAAAATATTATTTTGCCTTCCTTATATAACTGTATGCTGGTAGTATTAAAACAACTAGTGTCATTGATGATTTTTTTTTCCTGGGGGTGACTTTGCTTTCCTAGGTTTGCTGCAACCTCATTTAGAGAGGGTTGCCATCGATGCACTGCAGTTATGCTGTTTGTTACTTCCCCCACCAAATCGTAGAAAGCTTCAACTTTTAATGCGCATGATTTCTCGAATGAGTCAAAATGTTGATATGCCCCAACTTCATGATGCAATGGGTACAAGATCACTGGTAAGTTGATTTCTTAAGGAAAGAATAAGTCTGAATCATAAACCACCACCACCACCAGCACTATTCCCTCGTCCCCAGCAGAAAAAAAAAGAAAAGCAAACTAAGAGTACTATTCAAGTGATATCATGGTCTTGAAATCCGAGATTCTTGAGTTTAAAAGACTTGAAAGTCTAACCTTTCCTAATGTACAGCAGAATGCACGTTAATCCTTTATGCAGTCTTTTATACTTTTATACTGTCACGTCTTGATCTTTGTATTGTCTAAGGACTTTGCCTCTTCATTCATTCTATGTTAGAATGAGTCAGACTGTCAGACCATATTATATTGCCTCATGCCAGTTCTGTTCGGTGGGGAAAGAAGAAGAGATATAGGCACTGCTGAAAGCTGAAGGGCACTGTAACCCTTGAAATAGAGAATTAATGGGAAATTCATATATAGTAAGTCAGAGTGTTTCATATACTCTGGGAGTGGAAAAAGTTGTATTTGATGTATTATGTGAATTAGGATGGCTTGTCACTGTAGGCAGGAAGTTGGGAGAACTTCTGTGAAATAGTCTTGGGCTCCATATGAAGATGAGGAATGAGGCATTCATATGCAGGTCCCCACTGGAAATGAACTCTTGAAATTGTACCCTAATATGTCTCTCTCTGTTTCTCTCTTTATCTCTGTCTATAAAGAACTGCTACTTCCTCAGAGCACAGCTTCAATTTATAGGATGTTCTTGTAGCAAGGACTTAGGGGCTAAGTTCCATTCTTCCACTCAGTAAGAACAGTTTTTTAATAATAACAGACCTACTATAAAGAGAAAAAATTACTCTCAAGTGAATGTGGCACCACTAAAAAGCATAAGGAAGTTTGTAGGGGAAGATATTTAGAGAGATATGAGTAGAAAGAAGGTAATTTTGATTTTACACTTTTTCAGTTAGGTTATAGGACATCCAAGTGAAATTTATCCTACAGAGTGTTGGAAACCTGAGCCTGGTGAAAAAAGATCAGAGCTGAAAGTACATGTTTTGAAAAGTGGTAGTTGAAGATATGGAAGTAAATGAGCTCTACAAAGCTGAGGAAAAAAGAATAAAAATCTGAGGATTGAACCTTAGAAGAAGATAGGAAAAACCTGCTAGACATGTAGAAATAAAACCAAAAATAGTTTAATAAATATGCTCAGCATCTATTATGTGCACAATACCTAAAATACAATTTTGTATTCAAATTATTTTAGAATGAAGTGTGTGTTTATGTGTGCCTTATTAAAGTAATCCCACAAAAACACAAATAGAATATACAACATATAAACACATGTGGTTACAAGGTTGGCACCATATATCTTTTGAAACTGGAAAATAGTGTGTGCAAGGGTGCATGCATGTATGTGTCTTATATTTGGTGGCTTATCTGGATATAAATGAGAGTAAATTAGTTTTGAAACCTAAAATTTATCCCAGGATTTGAAGATCATCATGATGGAGCCGAAAAATACATACATTGTCTTTAAAGACTGATGGAATAGCATTAAAAACTATTTTCCAATTTCAAAATATATATGGTGCCAACCTTGTAACCACGTGTGTTTATATGTTATAGATTCTCCTATTTGTGTTTTTGTGGGATCAATTTTATAAGTCATTCTTCTCTAACAGTCCTTGTGCTGTGCTGTGCTTAGTCATGTCAGACTGTTTACAACCCTAGGGACTGTAACTTGCCAGGCTCCTCTGTCCAGGGCGATTCTCCAGGCAAAAATACTGGAATAGGTTGCCATGCCCTCCTCCAAGGGATATTCCAAACCCAGGTGTCCCACATTGCAGGCAGATTCTTTACCGTCTGAGCCACCAGGCAAGCCCAAGAGTACTGGAGTCGGTAGCCTATCCCTTCCTGCCTTGTCCAGGGGAACTTCCTAACTTAGAGGCACCATATTTATATGATATTAATGGAATCTATGTGTTTACTGATAAAATTGTGACAAAGTTAAAAAGCTAAGTCTTCTGTGATCATTTGGAATTTATAATAAGGAATTATTTAACAAGCACTAAAATAAAAGGAATTGGCATTTTATTCTTCGTAATGTTATTGTCCTCATTTTTAAGCTGAAGTTGGTTTATCACTTTATCTCAATCTGTTAGCATAATGCTACCTGGAATTTACTGATACTCTAATTTATATAAAACCTTAAGCTTTTAAATTCACGTCTTTTATTATGTTTCTAGATGATACACACTTTTTCTCGGAGTGTATTACGCTGTGCTGAAGAGGTAGATCTTGATGAGCTTCTTGCTGCAAGATTAGTATCTTTCTTGATGGATCATCAACAGGAAATTCTTCAAGTGCCTTCTTACCTGCAGGCTGCAGTGGAGAAACATCTTGACTACTTAAGAAAGGGCCATGTATGTATTGTAAGTCTTAAAATTCTTTGCATTAGTCTATTGCAAGTGTCAAACTCATCTCAAACTAGCCTTATCAAAAGGAAACTATTTCAGCTCATGTAAATAACCTCCAAAAGTCAGGAATATAGACAGAATATGGAGATTCAAATAGCCAGAGGACTCTTCTCCATCCCTTCATCCCTTATTTCCATTTCAGTCCTATAGTTTAAAACTGGCTCCTTCACATGATGGGGTATGGTTGATTAAAGTGAAAGTCACTCAGTCATGTCTGACTCTTTGTGACCCCATGGACTATATAGTCCATGGAATTCTCCAGGCCAGAATACTGGGTGGGTAGCCTTTCCCTTCTCCAGGGGATCTTCCCAAACCAGGGATCAAACCCAGGTCTCCCACATTGCAGGTGGATTCTTTACCAGCTGAGCCACAAGGGAAACCCAAGAATACTGGAGTGGGTAGCCTATGCCTTCTCCAATGGATCTTCCTGACCCAGGAATCGAACCGGGGTCTCCTGCATTGCAGGTGGATTCTTTACCAAGTGAGCTATGAGGGAAGCCCTATGGTCCATTAAAGCTCTTTGCATTCCATGGGGGAAAAGAGCCATTCCTTCACCTTTGATTTGAAAAGTTACTGGTATGGACTCATATTGGCCCAATCTAGGTTAAATGCACATTTTTAAGTGGTTGAGAGTGAGTGAGTTGGAGAGAGGGCCATACTCTGAGTGACTCTACATAGAGAATAGTCTGTTATTCACAAAAGAGGAAGGATAGTTGGGGGTAGAATGGGAAGGAGAAAAGGAATCTAAGCAGCTAAAAACAACACATCTGTTCTATTCAGTCTTTGACTGCCCAGCATATATACTCATGTTTCTTCCTATGCATACCATTCTAATGTTGCCATGACTTAACATAATTATAGCTATCCCCTACAATTTCTTTCTCTTGTCTACAGATGTTAGAGGCCCTGCCCCTATTCTTACACCTCAAAAATCGTAGATGAATACTCACCATTTCAAAACATTAGTGTTTTAAGATGAATTAAAATATCATGTTGATTGTTACTGTTTCATAGTTAAAAGGATAAAACCCATAGTTAATGGTACTAATGATTTTACATTATTAATAACTTATGTACATTCCCATTTTATGGATGAGACAAATCAAGACAAGTTTAAATAACTTGCTGATGGTTAAAAAGCTGTAGTAGGTTGTAGGACTGGGAGTGAGACCCTACTGACTTATTGCTTCTCTGCTGCATAATACAGTTTTCTTAAAGTGTTGAATGTTTGGTGGCAAAATAATATGAACAAAATTCCATTGAAAGAATCATTCACAAATAGGAACATGACCTGAATTAATAGATTTGACTGTATCATTTTGTTCTTTACAGATTAAAAATCCTGGAGATGGAGTGATTGCTCCTCTGCCAACGTATTCATACTGTAAGCAGATCAGTCCTCAGGAGTTTGATGAACAGAAAGTTTCTACCTCTCAAACTGCAATTGCAGAACTTTTAGAGAATATTATTAAAAATAAGAGTTTGCCTCTAAAGGAGAAAAGGAGAAAACTAAAACAGGTAAGAGATTGAATAATTTCCTAATCATAAATATTTCTAATATGCTATTGCTGTTTGTTATTTAAAAGCATTTAGAATCTAATTTCTTATTTTAATATTTTGAATTTTAAATATTATATATATATAACTTATGTATTTCTACCTGCTTGGTTTTACTCTGTCCTGAAATTAATAATAACAACGATAACATATACTCTCCTTTATGTCTAGTATTTTGTATTCATAGCATGGAAAATGCTATATTTGTATTTATACCTTAGGAAAATAATTATAAACTTTAGATTATAATATGTAAATTTTAGTGACTCACCATTGCCATTTAGAATTTTTAGTTCTATATCAAAGCACTGTAGCCACATGATTCTAGCATGTCCAATTCCAGATCTGAGACACTTGAAGAAATATGAAATATACCAAGTAGATCCCAGTGACCTTCATGGTGTTACCAATGAGAAGAAAACATCTGGAATTTAGGAGAATTAATATCAGAAGAGAATCCTAGAGCATTAATGCTAACTGAGCTCCAAGAAATATTACAAGATACCATTCATATGTGAGAAAGTGGAGGGAGCAGCAAGGATAAAGTAAAGGATACTTATCAAATACATATTTGAGAGGAGCACAGAATCCTTATAAAATCTTGACCAGTGGCTTCAGCTTGGATAATAATGTTAGTTATCCTCTAATTCTTCACCCCATTTTTAAGTTTCAGAAGGAATATCCCTTAATATATCAGAAAAGATTTCCAACCTCCGAAAGTGAAGCAGCACTTTTGGTGACAAACCTACAATCAAGCAACCAATGCTATTTTTAAGAAAACCAAAGTTTCGTAGTTTAAGATACTAATTGAATTGAAAATTATGTACTACTTCTAGAACTTTGGTAAGTGAAGCCATATGTAAGAATTCAGGTACTAAAAAGGAAGCCTATTTATTAATAAGGTTTTTTTTCAATAAAACATTATATAAGGAGGTGCCAAATAGTTTTTATCATTGTGAAGCTGCTAAGAAACTAGTAGACCTTAACTGAGAGCAAATAACAGCAGATGATACCAGGTATTTTAACCAGGAATGATCTTTGTTTTTTATACAGCTATCTGGAAAAGTTATCATGATGTGTGCTAAAACTGTATTTACTTGAATTTTGAAAACTGACGTTTGCTCATCAAGATTAAGCTATAATTCTGTTTAAAAAAAAAAACTTACCTGCACATGCTTATGGATGTCACTTAAAGAACTAGTTGTTTTAGTTGTTTATAATTACTTTTGTTTCTAAGTGTAAGAATGTGAAGAATATTTGGAAACTTGATGAATTAATTTTCATCTACTAAATATTGCACTCATATATTCTTTTTCTACTTTTGATCTATTTATGTATCTATGTGTTTTTAAAATATGTATATATAAGACTTTGGTTTGCCTTTAATGTTTACCCCAACTGCTTCAGACATTCATTTTTCTCCAGTAAATATCTTTTGCATTCTAATTGTCAGAATCTACAAGAAGGTAGAGATATGAAAGAAGTAGAAAGCAGTCATATGTTCATTTAAAATATATTAATTTAGCAACTGCTATATGCCTTTCACTCTTCAAGATGTGGGGAGAAAATGATGAATAAAACAGAAAACCTCTTCCCCTAAAATAGTTTCTAATCAAGGAAAATATACCTATTATATACTTAAAATAACAGTACACCCCCTGAAATCAAGTCATGAGGATTCATTCCTACTGAAGACTAGCCTTTTTAATGATGAAACAGTTCTCTAAGCTAGTGTTTTTAAATTGGTGCATATTAGAAGCACCAGGAGAGTTTTAAAATAAAAAATGCTCAGGCCCTACCTTATATTAATTAAATCAAAATTTTAATGGATAGCATATAGGCCTCAGTATTTTTTAAACTCTCTAGGTGAATCCAGTATTCAGCCAACTTTGAGAATCAGTGCCCTAAATACTTTGTATAAATAAAATTTCAAACTGGGATCACATTGGCTTTATTATTTCATGGAAGAAAATCCCAAGTGTAAGTTCCTGGCATCTTAATAGAAGGTTCTCCAAATTTCTGCTTGACCAACAATACAAACTTGAAGCAATTTTTCTTCCAAGTTTTTCTGAAGATTATTTAATATCTATTTGGTAAGTCAAAAGATATACATACTGACTGGGATGTAATAGACACTTACTGTTCAATGACTGTTTTGATTTCTCAGTGTAATGTCATGTAGTAAAATGACAGTGTTCCATTTGAGATTATTATTTTTTATTAAAAATAGGAACAGGAAATAACATATCTTTTGCCCAGAAACCTTAGCTAAAAATATTGAACCAAATTGGAATTCTTCCCAAGGTGTTTATAGACTCAAAAATTTGTTTAAAGGTGTGTACTAGTGTGAATTATGTTGTCTATTGCGATAAAAACTATTGTGGGTTTTGTAACAATTTAATTTTGTATTTATTGATTGATATTAAGTATATAAATACTATAAAGGCATAGTAAACCTTTATTTCCATTAGTGTGCATTCAATTGAGGTTAAAGAGTACATGATATAACACTTTAATAATGTGAACTCTGAAGTCAGATATGAATCATACTGTGCTGTTTACTGTGTAACCACAGACAAGTTATTTAACTTCTCCAAATCCCAGTTTTCTCTTATCTGTATGATAAAAATTATAATAGTGCATGTCTGTTAGGATGTGAGCATTAAATACAATAATGCATGAGAGAAGTGTTTAGCACAATATCTAGCATAAAATAGGCACTCTAAAATATTAGAAATTAATACTAGAAACACCTAGAATTATAGCACTAGAAGAGATTGTAGGAAAAAATATAGTCCTCTCAATTGCTTTGAGCAGAAGGGAAGGAACCAAAACAAAATTGTGAACAATTTTTTGTTTAACTTATTTGTAGTGTGTGTCTTATTAAACTATTTTTAGTTATGAAAGAAAGCTTCTGATTGTACATACTAGTTGAAAACATTTGGTCTAGTATAAAGAGAAAGACTAATGTCTTCAGAAGCAATCATTGAATATGTGAAAGCATACAGGATACATTACACAAGTAGAATGCTTAGCCTTTGACTGGAATGTGGACAGATACCATTGTATCAGGGGAAAAAAAAAGAGTCTTTAATTTCAAATATTGATGGGTTGGTTTGATGTTAAATACTTATAGAAAGTTTCTTCTAATACTTTTACTTTCTTGGGAAAAAAAGAATCAAAATCAGCCCTTGAAAGTAAAGCATTTTGGGGAAGATGTTGCAAATTTCAGGGAAGAGGATATGAAATGGTCTAGCAAATCTGTTGAAACACGTAGGAAATTTTATTTCTGGTGCCAAAAGTTATTGCCACCAAGCATTCCCACTAGCTTCTGCTAATTGCTGTCATTTAGTGATCCACACTTCTCATATACTATCTAGTTAATCTATACTCAGTAGTAGAAAGTACAAAGAATTTCCTACTGACTAGCTTTCTGTCCTTGGAAAGTCTAAACTCTTAGTTTCCTCATCCATAAAATATGAATAATAACATCTATTTAACCAAGTTGTAAGGATAATTAAAAGAGGCAATGTAATGTATTTAAATCTTGAGCTTATTAGCAAGCCTAAGCTCAATTTCTAGGTCCTTTCCACTTATATTGAATATAATAAAACTTCTGCTGATTAAAACGTTCCTTCCAATCTCTGTCCTCATATCTCACAATATTATCTTCTGTTCTCTTCTATCAGTAGTGATGTTTTTACTTCATGTTTGGAAGAATTAAAAATAGTTCCAGAATTTTATATCCCTGCAGCCTGTTACCTCTCCAACAGATATCTCCCTTTGCTTTTGAAGGTAAAGCACATGTGTATCCATGTGGTATTACTGTTGAAACTTCTAGAAGAGAAATGAAGGATTGTGGTTTTAATATTAAACTCTAAATTTAAGGAAATAAAGTCAGTTCACTGGAACAAAATTCACAGTTCTAAATACAATAAAGTATACCAACTTTATACTATAGAATCTTTTATTAACTCAGAATTAACTTAGCTTTTGTATTAACTAAGAATCTTATTTTCTTAAGAACTAGGGGGAAATATATAGAATAGCTGTTTTTAATCTCTCCAGAAAACCTCCCAGGTTGTGTACTGAGGAAATGCAGAATGTATAAGACATTTGAGAATAGTCTTGACTTTTGCTCATTATGAAAACAACTTTCGTATCATTAATTGGTCTCTACCTTATCCTTCCATAAGCAACTGGAAAACCAAGTATTGAGTTGGCCAAAACTTTCTTTCAAGTTTTTCCATAACATCTTACGAAAAGCCCAAACAAGGTTTTTGGCCAGCCCCATGTATGAAGCAACTGTTAATAGATACCAACTACAGGTAATAATTGGTGAAGAAGGAAAAGGAAGATCTACTGGAGAAGGAAATGGCAACCCACTCCAGTATTCTTGCCTGGAGAATCCCATGGACAGAGGAGCCTGGTGGGCTACAGTCCACGGGGTCGCAAAGAGTTGGACACGACTGGGCGACCTCACTTTCTACAGGTAATAAAAGACTGATTCCTCAGAAAATGAAAACAAAGGAGTTAAGCCCTAAGCATGTGTACATAGTCACATCCACCTCTGTCCATGGAATTTTTCAGGCAAGAATACTGGAGTGAGTTGCCATTTCCTCCTTCAGTGGATCTTCCCAACCCAGGGATCGAACTTGTATCTTCTTTATTGGTAGGCAAGTTCTTTACCAGCTGAGCCACTGGAGAATCCCTATGGTTGTCTCAGCGTTTCAGTGCATTAAGTAGCTAGAGATCAGAGGATGAGTGAGGAAGCTATTAAAAATACAGAAGACAAAAAGTTAAAGAAAAAAAAACTATTCAGAGATCTGCAGTGGTTTAAAGGTTTTATTGAGTACTAATTGGCGTTGGGCAGGGTGAAGTAAATCAGTTGAGTACTTAAAAAGGGGTTTGGGGGCAAAGAAAGAATGGACTGAAAAGCAGTAAACCAAACAATCTCAGTACCTCACAGATCTGGGAATACATATTCCCATCTGTCAAAGTATAGAGAGCCTCTAATACTTGGGGCATTGGGTAGCATCTTCAGAAGAGTTGCGCTTCAATAGTGGGCCAAATTAGCGCTAGAATAAAAACTGCTATGAATTCACCTTACTATAAATCTTAAAAACAAGCCTCAAAATGTTCACATTGCTCTTCAAGTAACTTCCTGTGTGCCAGAACAATACTTTAAAGAAATACAACAAAATCCATGTTTAACAATATAAAAATTACAATGTCTAGCATCCAATCAAAAATTATCAGACATGCAAAGAAACAGAAAAATATATAATCCATAGCCAGAGGTAAAAGTGATCAATAGAAATGTACCTAGATATAACAGAGATAATGAAATTAACAGGTACTTTAACAGTTATTATAAACATTATAAATATATTCTAGGATATAAAGAAAATCAGGAATATATTGGCAGACATGGAAGATACAAAAAGATTCAAAGCTAATTCTAGAGATTATAATATCCAAAATGAAAAATAAATGTAATAAAATTAAGAGCCAATTAGACCCAGCAGAAGAAAAGATTCATGAGCTTAGAAACAACAATATCCACTACCCAAAATAAAGTTCCCTGGTGGTCAAGTGGCTAGGATTCAGCACTTTCACCGCTGCAGCCTGGGTTTGATTCCTGGTAAGGGAAGGTATGATTTGGGGGCTTCCTGATAGCTCAGTTGGTAAAGAATCCGCCTGCAATGCAGGAGACCCTGGTTCCACTCCTGGAGAAGGGATAGGCTACGCACTCCAGTATTCTTGGGCTTCCCTTATGGCTCAGCTGGTTAAGAACCACCTGCAATATGGGAGACCTGGGTTCCATCCCTGGGTTGGGATGATCCCCTGGAGAAGGGAAAGGCTACCCACTCCAGTATTCTGGCCTGGAGAATTCCATGGACTATACAGTCCATGGGGTCGCAAAGAGTCAGACACGACTGAGTGACTTTCACTTTCAAAATAAAGTACAAAGGAAGCAAAACTGAAAGAAACGAAAAGAACAGAGTTTCGATGAGCTATGTGAAAATATGAAACTGAGAATTGTGTAAATTAGAGCCTAGAAATGAAAGAAGAAAAACAGAAGGTGTAAAGTTACTGGCCAAAAATAATGAAGTTTTCCTAAATGTGACAAAGACCATAAACCTATAGAAGTTCAAGTAACACAGCAAAAAAAAAAAAAAAAATCTGCACCAAGGCACATGTAATCAAGTTGCTGAAGACTAATGATAAAGAGGAAAAGCATTCAGAGAAAAAAAATTTATACAAAGGAACAAAAATAAGAAACATAGACTTATTTTTAAAAACTGTAAATGAGAAGACAAGTTATACTGTTTTAGATTTGTTTTCTTGGTTGAGAATTGGTGTAAATTCACCATCAGTAAAAATTTTGGCAAGGCCTGTCAGTATTCTACCAACCACCAGTAATAGATTGTTCATTACAAGCTAGCCATTGATTGATCCAGATCCAAAATCCTAGTTTAGTCACTTTGTAGGACTAGTCTTAGTTCTACCTTAGGTCATGTTACCCATATTACAGTACTGAGACAAATATTTTTGTGTCGGAGATTACTGAGTAGTACATTTAGCTAACTCATTGGAAAAGACCTTGATGCTGGGAAAGATTGAAGGCCAAAAGAGAAGGGAGCAGCAGAGGATGAGATGGCTAGATGTCATCCCTGACTCAATAGACATGAATTTGAACAAACTCTGGAAGACAGTAAAGGACAGGGAAACTTGGCATGCTGCAGACCCATGCGCTCGCAAAACATCAGACACGATTTTAACAACTGAACAACACTCAGCAATACTTGCAAAAGTGATGGGGAGTGGGAAGGATGGGGCAAAAGAAAAGGTTGAACTGCAGCAGAATTGTAACAGAGGCCTCAACTGATCCAATGAACAGGCTTTGGAGCTGGGATGGGCCTTCAGAATTGTCCCAAATTGAAAAAAGCAACTGAGCCTTTGTACCTTCATCTAAGTGGAAGTGTTAGTCACTCAGTCATGTCCGACTCTTTGTGACCCCCATGAACTGTAGCCCACCAGGCTCCTCTGTCCATGGGATTCTCCAAGCAAGAATACTGGATTGGGCTACCATTTCCTTCTCCAGGGGAATCTTCCTGACCCAGGGATTGAACCTGGGTCTCCTGCATTGCAGGAAGATTCTTAACCATCTGAGCCACCAGGGAAGGTACCTTCCTGTAAACCAGTCGCTCAATATGGATTGATTTCAGAAGTGCACCCCTGGGTGAAGAAGTTCCCTTCAGTCAAGCATGATTCCTAAAAAGGACTGCAGCCAATATCCCTGACTGGTGAGAAGTGAATGACTCAGCATAGAAGGGGTTCTATGGAGGATACCTCATATCCACTGCAAGGGATCCCTAGCATTAAAATGAACAAACTAGATAAGGGGATTAATATGAGAGAGGTTATGAGAATTAATGTTTTGGGATATTATTTGTTTCATTGTTGATTTATTAAAAAGTAATGTCTGTCATATTAATAGATGATTTGGAATTGAAAAGTTTTAATTGTCTGTAATCTTAACAATCAGATAAAACCCTATGAAATCTTGGAGTATCCTCTTTCTCAACAACTCAGAATAAAGTAGCTCTTTTTGTCTTCTAAGGCTTACATGATTGACTGAGATTAGCAATAATTTTTCTTAAAAGTTCATGATGAAGCTAAAAATACAGTGAAAGGACCTGCATTCTTATTCATTATGTACAGTGTCTCAGACTTTTGTATTTATGGGGTTTTTGTCAGCTTTCTGATTTATATCTTGGAAATTCCAAAGACTGCATCCATCTTTAGATTTTAGCAGTTTCTGCCTGTCTTCTTACAATTTAGTGATCTAACTTGTCAGGCATTACTTCATGCTCAAGTGAAGAGTCCAAAGTCTGTCTTTAACCCATCTTAACATTGTGTGTCCCCTCCACTCAGATTTATATTTCACCTAGGCTGTAGTGCTGTTAAGTGTTGCTATTAAGCACTTATTGGTCAGTAAACAGAAAATTAAATTTCAAAATCAAATCATAAATTGAAAGAATTACATAGTTTAAAAATCACAGGCAATGGAAATTTAATTTTCAGAATCTGTTACATAATTTGTAAAGTGAATGTATTTTTAAGAAACCTATTAGTAAGTTAGATTTGGATGACTGTGGGCAGCAGTGCCATCTGCAGGTCTGTGATGCCATTCTTCTTAGTATCTGATGTTCTCTAAGAGATTTGACTCTACTGAATATTTATGGTTTTATAATGTCAAGTACAAAGTGGCATTAATCACAGACTGAAGAAGGATGAACTTATAGGTACAGATCCTCATTAGAGATTTTTAAACCACTGAGCTAATATCAACTGCCATATCCATATTAATAATTCAAATGTTAAGCATAATGTGTAAGATCTAGACTATATATATGAAATGAGCATAGATATTGGAATAATGCTCTGGAAGTGGGTTCTAATTGTGTATATATTATCAGCTGTGTAACAGTAAAGAAATTACTTAACTTCTCTGAAATGCAGTATTTTTAATTTATAAAATGGGAATAATACTTCCTTCATGACATCTTTGAGACCTCAAAATACATAAAGTGTATAAAGTGCCTAGCGCAAGTATGCATACAATATGATATCAATTGATAATAGTTCCCTTTCCCTTAAAATTAGAACACAAATCTCAAGACATTTTTACTGTCTTTCTATCTAGTGCACTTAAGAGTTACAAAATATATCATTACCTTTTTGGATAAAATAGAATTTGAGATACTTATCCTATCCTGTATATCTTTTCATTTTTATGTCTTTTATAAAATTTAAATGTAGATATATATGTTGGTAGCTGCATAGAGTATTTCTACAATATATAAGAAATGATAAACAGTGATTGCTGAATTTGGGGATTATGAAGGAGTCTTATTTTTTTAGTATGTGTACCCCAAAAACTGTTTTAATTTCTATCATGCCCAACATTACTTTTTCCAAAATAGAGTGCTAGTAAATATAAATATTTGGAAAAGGGAAAATCTGACATTATCCTTATATTAAAATGAATGACAATTCCCTCTCTTCACCCCCACCTGAATCTTTGCTTCTAAATAAGACAAAGAAGAGAAGTTTTACCTGAGCAATTCAGATTTAGACAATTTTCTCTAAAATCCTAATGTATACTTTCAAGGGAATCTGTAGACAGCTTTCTTCAAAATTGATAAGAATGGAATAAACTGCCTAAGATCTGTCCTCTTAGAAAGCAGAAGCTGACATGATTATTCAGTTGCTAGCTCTGTGATTACATAGTAGACTATGATTTCCATGGTCATTCATGGACATGCCCGAATAATGCCATATTTGAATCGCCTGACATGCATGTTTCCAGCTGAGGTTGAGCAAGATAAGGCTCTACCTTCTTGTTTCGGCTCTCATGCTGTAAGTGTGTGTCCTTTTTACAGTTATGCAGTGCCATGTTTTTATTTTGGAGCTTTTGATAGGTGACTTCACTGTTTAGAATGAGCCCCAAGTATAGTGCTGAAGTGCTGCCTTTTGTTCCTAAGAATAACAAGGTGATGATATACCTGAAGAGCAAATGAATGTGTTATGTAAACTCCATTCAGGCACGAGTTATAGTACTATTGGCTATCAGTTAAATGTTAATGAATCAACAAAACTATTAAATAATGCATTTTTAAACAGAAACATATATAAAACAAGGTTATAAATTAGTCAGTTCATGAAAATGTTAGGGCCAAAGGCTCCCAGGAACCTAACTCTATAATTCCCCTAAGAGCAAAGGTTCGGGATTGTTATTTCAGTGTTTGCGGTGAGTTTTTAGAAACATTATATTGCCATATGTTTACAAAAGAGTGAAGGTATCATGGCTGACTTTATCCCCCTGCACCTTTCTTTTCTGAATTTATTCTAATGAACATACACTAATTTTACTACAAGGATTAAAATTTTTTTAAATATATACAATATTAAATGTGATAAAAGTAAAATGCATTGATTTAACAGTCATATGGATTTGAGTTACTGCTTTGCCATTTAACAGCTATGTAACTTTGGGAACGTTGTTTAACTTTTTTCACAGCCTATATACACATATATAAAACAGATAATATGTAACTTGGAAAGTTATTCTGAGGATTAACAACAATGTATCTAAATTGTCTAGCTCAATATCTGGTGTTCATGGAACTCAAAACATGAAACTATTAATATTAATTCTCTCCTGGGACTAAATCACAGAAGCCCAAGCCTCAGAGGCTCAACAGGTCTTTGAAAAATCATTATTTTCTTCCCAGTTATTATCCCCATTCACAAGCACAAATTTAATAGATTCAGTGCTTCAGCTACTCTACACTTATTCTTGTTCCATCAACTGTTTGTTGAGTATCCACAACATGCAGAAACTTCTATTGTTGAATAAAATAAAGTCTGCTTTGGGGGTATTTTTAAATCGCATGATTTAGGCCTTTGTAGAAGATCTATGGCTTCCCATATGGCTCAGTGGTAAAAATTCCACCTGCCAAGAAGGAAAAGTGGGTTCAATCCTTGAGTCGGGAAAATCCCCTGGAAAAGGAAATGGCAACCCACTCCAGTATTCTTGCCTAAGAAATCCCATGGACAGAGGAGCCTAGGGGGCTACAGTCCGTAGGGTTGAAAAGAGTCAGACACGACTTAGTGACTAAACAGCAACAATAGCAGAAGAACTATAATGACTTTGACCTCCACATATATTTCATCGAATACCCAGATGTAGGGATGGAGCAATTAACCCTAAAATACTGCATATTCTGGAAGTGATTCCTTTTTGAATCAAGTCCATCAGAAATTTGCTTAGGTACAGCCCCAGATTTTTACCCCTAAACTTGTTTAATATGCGTGGCATCATAGTACTTCTATGATTTTTCTTCTAACAATAACTCTCCAAAGCTTGTTCTACCTGGACCCTTTTTTTCTTTTTCTTTGAGAGTTCATAGTATCTCCTTTCTCTCTTTACCAACCTGGGGAGATGAAATTTGTTTAACATTTACACTAGGTTAGTCTGAAATGGTCAAGATGATCTGACTATTATACAAATTTAGAAAATTTATGAATGAAAGCTCTATTTCAAAAAAGTAGTTTTGAGAATAACTGAATCCACATCTCAAATTTAATAAGGATGATTTGTTGTTGTTCTAGTTGTTCAGTTGTGTCCGATTCTTTGTGACCCAAAAACTGCAGCACTCCAGGCTTCCCTGTCCTTCACCATCTCCCAGAGCTTGCTCAGATTCTTGTCCATTGAGTTAGAGATTCCACCCAACTATCTAGTCCTCTGTCGTCCCCTTCTTCTCCTGCCTTCAGTCTTGCCAAGCATCAAGGTCTTTTCCAATGAATCGACTCTTCACATCAGGTGGCCAAAGTATGGGAGCTTCAGCTTCAGCAGCAGTCCTTCCAGTGAATATTCAGGGTTGATTTCTTTTGGTATTGACTGACTTGATTTCCTTGCAGTCCAAGGGACTCTCAAGAGTCTTCTCCAACACCGCAGCTCCAAAGCATCAATCCTTCAGTGTTCAGCCTTCTTTATGGTCCAACTCTCACATCCATCCAACTACTAGAATAACCGTAGCTTTGAATATAAGGAACTTTGTCGTCAAAGAAATATCTCTGCTTTTTAATACACTGTCTAGGTTTGTCATAGCTTTCCTTTCAAGGAGCAAGCATCTTTTAATTTCATGGCTGCAGTTACCATATGCAGTGATTTTGGAACCTAAGAAAATAAAATCTGTCACTGCTTCTACTTCCTCCCCTTCTATTTGCCTGAAGTGATGGACCAGATGTCATGATCTTAGTTTTTGAATGTTGAGTTTTAAGCCAGGTTTTACTTAGGATGATTTTACTTGGGCATAATTTATAATAGAAGTTGTGCTTTTAAAAATAAGGTACACAAATGGGAGTTCTATTGGGCCCCCTATACACAGAGAAGTAGCAGTGTATTTCTCGCTCTGCCCCTGTCATGATCTGTTATCTGTGTTGTCCTTTTCCTTGTATAAGGTGCTGAAATGTCACTAACTATATTCCCATGTGTTGTCCAAGAGGCTGGCAAAATCCTTCCATGTATGGCCCAGTGTCCCACTGTGTCCTTTACTAATTATATAGCTTAGCTGACTTCACCTTTCACCTGTACACAGCTGCCCTTTTACATTTTTCTGTTTTATCTTGTCTCTGCTTCCCCCCCGCCTCCTTGTCTCTGCTTTTATGTTGCATTCAGCTTTTCTCTTCTGCACACAGCAGTGTCCCCTCTGTGCATCCTCTTTTCTTTAGCATCAGCTCTCAACCATTGGGAGAGACTATTTACCTTTGGGAAATGACTTTATTTTGCCACCAGATAAACCTGCCCCCTCCCCATGTGCTTCTTTTCCAGCACACTCTGGATCTTGGAAACAGAAGACAGTAAGTAGTTTTTCTTCATTCCAGAACATCTTGGCCCATAGCTACACAGCAGGGATCAAAGTAGGCACACATCAAAAGCACCCCAGCTGAGAGGAGCAGCCCTGAAGCTTCTGCGCCTCCAGCTCTTGTTATCTTCACTGCCTGTGAGTCATGTATATCTCATCTCATCTCATCTTTCCTGTCTGCTGTTCTGTTTCTAAGGCTCAGCAGAGAAAGCTGCTCCTTACTAAACTTACTTAAAAACTCAAGATAAACTTCAATTTTTCCATCTCTCCATCCTCTCATAATTACTATACTTAAACAATTTCAGTGATACTCATTTATTTGACATTACTCTCACTGTGTGCCAACTATTATGAGTGAATGATGAAGCTAGAAAAGATGAATGATACAGTCCCTACTCTCAAGGAGCCTTCAACTAACGGAACAAAACTACTATCACGTTCAGTTCAGTTCAGTTCAGTCACTCAGTCGTGTCCGACTCTTTGCGACCTCATGAATCGCAGCACGCCAGGCCTCCCTGTCCATCACCAACTCCCAGGAGTTCACTCAGACTCGAGTCCATCGAGTCAGTGATGCCATCCAGCCATCTCATCCTCAGTCATCCCCTTCTGCCCCCAATCCCTCCCAGTATCAGAGTCTTTTCCAGTGAGTTAAGTCTTCACGTGAGGTGGCCAAAGTACTGGAGTTTCAGCTTTAGCATCATTCCCTCCAAAGAAATCCCAGGGCTTATCTCCTTTAGAATGGACTGGTTGGATCTCCTCACAGTCCAAGGGACTCTCAAGAGTCTTCTCCAACACCACAGTTCAAAAGCATCAATTCTTCGGCACTCAGCTTTCTTCACAGTCCAACTCTCACATCCATGCATGACCACTGGAAAAGCCATAGCCTTGACTAGACGGACCTTTGTTGGCAAAGTAATGTCTCAGCTTTTCAATATGCTGTCTAAGTTGGTCATAACTTTTCTTCCAATACAGTGTGTGATCAAATCCATTGTTGTCATCATTCAGTCAATAAGTTGTGTCCAACTCTGCGACCCCATGGACTGCAACACGCCAGGTTCCTCACGCCTCCACTGTCTCCTGGAGTTCACTCAGATTCATGTCCATTGAGTCAGTGGTGCTATATAACCATTCTCATAGCATGCTCTCTTCTCCTTTTACCTTCAGTCTTTCACAGCATCAGGGTCTTTTCCAATGAGTCGTTTCTTCACCTCAGGTAGCCAAAGTTTTGGAGCTTCAGCTTTAGCATTAGTCCTTCCAATGAACATTCACAGTTGATTACCTTTAGGATTGACTGATTGGATCTCCTTAGAGTCCAAGGGACTCTCAAGAGTCTTCTCCAGCACCACAATTCAAAACATCATTAGTTCTTCGGCTCTCAGTCTTCTTTGGGCTTCCATGGTGGCTCAGAATAAAGTATTTGCCTGCAATTCAGGAGACCCCGGTTCAATCCCTGGGTCAGGAGGATGCCCTGGAGAAGGGAATGGCTACCCACTCCAGTATTCTTGCCTGGAGAATTCCGTGAACAAAGACACCTGGTAAGTTACACTCCATGGGGTCATAAAGAGTCACAACTGAGTAACACTTTATCATCATTAGTAACCTTCTTTATGGTCCAACTCTCACATCCATACATGACTACTGGAAAAACCACAGCTTTGACTATATGGACCTTTGTCAGAAAAGTGATGTCTCTGCTTTTTAGTATACTGTCTGAGTTTGTCATAGCTTTCCTTCCAAGGAACCAGTGTCTTTTAATTTCATGGCTACAGTCACTGTCTGCAGTGATTTTGGAGCCCATAGTAGAGACGATCTTTTTGGAGTAAATGGAAAGGGCACCATTTCTCAGATGAGGTGATACCTTGGATGGGTGTTTCTCCAGGCAGAGGTTTCACAGATGTGGGTACAGAGTTAGGGTAGTATTGCTGCTGCTGCTGCGGGCTCTGCTAAGTCTTCAGTCGTGTCCAACTCTGTGCGACCCCATAGACGGAAGCCCACCAGGCTCCCCCATCCCTGGGATTCTCCGGGCAAGAACACTGGAGTTGGGTTGCCATTGCCTCTTCCATAGGGTAGTGTAGAAAGAAGCAAATCATTAGAGATGAAAAATAGCAAATGTGTTCCTGAGGTTGGGGTAACAAGAGCAAGTCAAGATTGCTGAGCTATGGAGTTGAGTCAGGGAGTTACTAGAGATACTGCTGAGAACATCATAAAAACTTCATACTATTTTTTGCCTTTATTTTGTTCCACTGCAGTGATTTCCCCCAATCTGTCTTCCAGCTCACTTATTCATTCTTCTGCCTCATTTATTCTGTTATTGCTTCCTTCTAGTGCACTTTTCATTTATTGTATTGTTCATCTCTTTTTTTTCAATCTTCTAGCTCTTTGATAAACATTTTTCATAATCTTGTCAGTCTGCCTCCATTCTTTTTCCAAGATCTTGGATCATCTTTCTGTCATTACTCTGAATTCTTTTAGGCAGATTGCCTATCTCCACTTCACTTAGTTGTTCTGGGGTTTTATCTTGTTCCTATATCTGGAACGTATTTCTCTGGCATCTCATTTTTATAGCTTCCTATCTTTGTGCTATCTGTTCCACAGGCTGTAAAATCGTACTTCCTCTTGCTTCTGGTGCCTGCCCACTGGTGGATGCAGCTGCATTTTGTCTCTGGTAGGCAGGGCCATGTCACAGGTTGTGTTTAGAGGCAGCAACTGTGGGCTCATGATGACTTTAGGGAGCCTGTCTGTTGATGGAAGGGGCTGTGTTTCCACCTGAGGCATCCTAGCACTGGAACCTGCAGGCTGAGTCAGGCCAGGTCTCAGGGTCAAAATGGCAACCTCTAGGAGAGCTCATGCCAGTGAATATTCCCTGGGGATTCTGCCACCAGTGTTCACCCCAACCATGAGCTAAAGCTAACCCCTGCCTCTCCAGGAGACACTCCACACCCACAGTTAGATCTGGCCCAGGCTCTTATGGAGTCACTGCTTTGCCATGGGTCCCAGTGCACCTGAAAACTTGTGTGCACCCTCCAAGTACACACAAGGAGTCTCTGTTTTACCCAGTCCTGTGGGGCTCTTGCATTCAAACCTTACTAGCCTTCAAAGCCAAATGCTCTGGGGGCTCTTGCTTCCAGTGCTAGACCTCCAGGCTGGGGAGCCTAACATGGAGCTCAGAACTCTCACTCCTGTGGGAGAAACTCTGGATATAGTTATTTTCCAATCTGTGGATAACCAAATTGGTGAGTATGGGATTTGATTATGTCATGAAAAGTACCCCTTCTACTGTCTCTTTGTGACTTCTTTGTCTTTAGATATAGAATATCTTTTGTGGTAAGTTCCAGTCATTTTTGTCAATGGTTGTTCAGCTATTAATGTTACTTTTAGTGTATTCAAGAGAGGGGATAAGCTCAAGTCCTCTTATTTCCCCATCTTTCTCCTTCCCAAACATCATACAAATTTATCTGACATGTATTCAAGAAATTTATCCTATGAAGGTGGACTTTACTGAAATGTAATTTTTTGTGTGAAGTTGAATAACAGGTTCCCAGATAAGTTTATGTCCTAATGGCAAAACCTGACTATAACATCTTATATGATTTTTTTAAAAAGAAGAAGAAAGAAATACTTTGCAAATGTGACTGAAATAATCTTGGGATAGAGAGATCATCCTGGATTATCTGTGTCACCCCAGTATAATCACAGGAGTCCTAATAAAAGAAAGATAGGAAGATCAGAGACAGAGAGAGATGTGATGATGGAAGCAGAGGACAGAGAAGATGCTGTGCTGCTGGCTTCAAGATACAGGAAGAGGCCACAAGTCAATGAATACAGGTGGCCTCTAAAAGCTGGAAATGTCAAGGAAACATTCTTTCCTAGAGGCTTCAGAAGAAAAGTGGTTCAGTGAAACCAAGTTAGACTTCTAACCTCCAGAAACTTAAGATAATGTTTCTGTTGTTTCAGTTAGTATGTGGTGTTTAACAGCAGGAATTTAATATACTCCTTGAGAGCAGGAGTTTGGGTTTCATTGCTACTCTATCTTGAATGGTACAGAATAACCATGCCAAAATATGTTTCTTTGAGCTAAAGGCCAGTAGAACCAAAATGCTGAGGAAATGCTCTAAACCAGGGCACAGGATCCTTTTTAAAGGAAACTTACATTGATAAGGGCTTTCCTGTAACTCAGTCAGAAAAGAATCTGCCTGCAGTGCAGGAGACCCAGGTTCAATCCATGGGTTGGGAAGATCACCTGGAGAAGGAAATGGCAGCCCACTCCAGTATCCTTGCCTGGAAAATCTCATGGACAGAGGAGCGTGGTGGGCTGCAGTCCATGGGGTCTCAAGGGGTTGGACACGACTGAGTGACTAACACTTACATTGATAAAGGAAATTTTTGAAAAGATGTCTTCTTTTCCTATACCAGAAAGAGGACTCAACTCATCAATGGGGAAGGCACCAAAAAAAAAAAAAAAAAAAGGTTAACAAACCTTATTAAACAGCTCTTGCTTACTATATATTTTCTGGCTACCTTTGCATAACTAGTCTCTTCAGAAGCCTTTTATCCCTTTACCTTGTCTAAGATGGTATAAAAACCCAAATTCTGAACACATTTTGGGTTGCTCGTCTTTAGGTGCTCTCATATGTACATGCACAATGCACATGCTGATAAACTTCTCTTGTTTTTCATTTGTTAATCTGCCTCTGCCTTATCATACTATTAATGGAATGCTAGCTGGTTTAAAACAACATTCAGAAAACTAAGATCATGGAGTTTAGTCCCATCACTTCAGGCAAATAGAAGGGGAAAAAGTAGAAGGAGTGATAGATTTTATCTTCTTGGGCTCCAAAATTACTGCAGACAGTAACTACAACCATGAAATTAAAAGACACTTACTCCTTGGAAGGAAAGCTATGACAAACCTAGACAGTGTATTAAAAAGCAAAGACGGTGTCTGTTGTCCTGGGACCCTGCTTCAGACAGGAGGGGCAGTCCTAAGATGGCAGAGGAATAGGACGGGAAGACCACTTTCTCCCCCACAAATCCATCGAAAGAACATTTGAACGCTGAGCAAATTCCACAAAACAACTTCTGAATGCTGGCAGACATCAGGCACCCAGAAAGGCAGCCCATTGTCTTTGAAAGGAGGTAGGACAAAGTATAAAAGATAAAAAGAGAGACAAAAGAGGTAGAGATGGAGATCCGTCCCAGAAAGGGAGTCTTAAAAGAGACGTTTCCAAACACCAGGAAACAATCTTACCAGTGCATCTGTGGTGAGCCTTGGAACCTCAGAGGGCAACATAACCTGGATCAAAAATAAATAATTAAAACCCACAGATTCCATGCCTAATGGCAACTCCCAGCAGAGAAGCAGCCCAGACACTCACATCCACCTCTAGCAAGCAGGGGCTGGACAGGGAGGCACAGGCTGCATTGCTTAGGGTAAGGACCAGGCCTAAATGCCCCAAGGGCAATCTGAGGGAACTAAGTAGAGATAGCAACCCAGACTGTGGGATAGCTATCCCATGAAAAGTCTTAATTAAAACACCACCAGGCCCACTCACAGAACAAAGAACTGAGCAGAGAGCTGGCTGCAGACCAGCCCATCCCCCACCAGAGACAGGCAGGTGAAGGCACCCAGAGCCGGAAGGGGGCAATCATGGCCCCAGAGAGGCATCCTATACCAAACTGCAAGCAAGCTTCGTTGCTAACCAAGACTTCTTGGGATTCTGGACTGTTAACATCCGCCAGAGGGTTGCAGCCAGAGATCAACTCCCCAGAAGAGACACACAGCACACCTGAGAAGGTGCACAGATTGTACACCCAGAAGACTGAGCAGCAGGGATGGGGGAGGCGATAACTTGCAGCCCCCACCTGGGGGCGACTGCGCTCACCAAGCACCTGGTCACCTGAGCTGCTCAGACCTGGGAAGGGCACAAAATGCAGGCCCAACCAAGTCTGCACCTTTGTGGAGTACCCGAGAACCTGAACCTGAGCGGCTTAGACCTGCGAATTGCATGCAACCCAGGCCCACCTCAAACAGTTCCTGGCAGAGCAACCTACAGCCTGAACAGTGTAGACTGGGAAAGCACACGTGCCATGAGCAGGGACCAACCCAGTGTGGCTGAGACACTGCAAGCACTCCCCACACACGCCAGTGATATATGTTTGCAGTGTTCCTCCCCACAGCACGACTGAACAAGTAAGCCTAGAAAAGTGACCACCACCGCCCCCTTGTGTCAGGGTGGAAATTAGACAACGAAGAGGCCAGCAAACAGAAGAAGCTAAAACAGAGGGAATGAACTGCTTTGGAAGTGACAGGTACAATAGACTAAACCCTGCAGTTAGGACCGACTACACAGGAAGGGGCCTATAGATCTTGAGAAGTGTAAGCTGGATCAAGGAACTATCTGAAAATGAACTGAGCCCACACGGTCCACAACAACAACAGAGAAAGTCCTAGATATACTTTTATATTTATCACTTTTTAATTTTATTTTATCTTTAAGTTCTATATTACTCCTTTAATTTTCATTTTTATAACCTACTATTACTTTGCAAAAAGACCCAATTTTTAAAGCAAACTTCATATATATATATATATATATCTATATATTTTATAATTTTTCTTTGTTTTTTTCTTTAATATTGTATTTTTGAGACTCTATAATCTTTACTTTTAGGTATTTGTTATCAATTTTGTACCTATAAGAACCCAATCTTCAGTACCCATTTTTACATGAAAGCAAGATTACTGGCTGGATTGCTCTCTCCCCCTTTGGAATCTCCTTTTTCTCCACCAGGTTGCCTCTATCTCCTCCTTCTCCCTTCTCTTCTCTACCCAACTCTGTGAATCTCTGTGTGTTCCAGGCTGTGGAGAACACTTAGGGAACTGATTACTGGCTAGATCAGTCTCTCTCCCTTTGATTCCCCCCTTTCATCCTCCTGGCCACCTCTGTCTCCTTCCTCCCTCTTCTCTTCTCTGTGTTCAGTTCAGTTCAGTCGCTCGGTCGTGTCTGACTCTTTGCGACCCCATGAATCGCAGCAGGCCAGGCCTCCTTGTTCATCACCATCTCTCGGAGTTCTCTCAGACTCACGTCCATCGAGTCCGTGATGCCATCCAGCCATCTCATCCTCAGTCATTCCCTTCTCCTCCTGCCCCCAATCCCTCCCAGCATCAGAGTCTTTTCCAATGAGAACTCTTCTCATGAGGTGGCCAAAGTACTGGAGCTTCAGCTTCAGCATCATTCCTTCCAAAGAAATCCCAGGGTTGATCTCCTTCAGAATGGACTGGTTGGATCTCCTTGCAGTCCAAGGGATTCTCAAGAGTCTTCTCCAACACCACAGTTCAAAAGCATCAATTCTTTGGTGCTCAGCCTTCTTCACAGTCCAACTCTCACATCCATACATGACCACTGGAAAAACCATAGCCTTGACTAGACGGACCTTAGTCAGCAAAGTTATGTCTCTGCTTTTGAATATACTGTCTAGGTTGGTCATAACTTTTCTTCCAAGGAGTAAGCGTCTTTTAATTTCATGGCTGCAGTCACCATCCGCAGTAATTTTGGAGCCCAAAACAATAAAGTCTGACCCTGTTTCCACTGTTTCCCCAGCTATTTCCCATGAAGTGATGGGACCGGATGCCATGATCTTCATTTTCTAAATGTTGAGCTTTAAGCCAACTTTTTCTCTTTCCTCTTTAACTTTCATCAAGAGTCTTTTTAGCTCCTCTTCACTTTCTGCCATAAGGGTGGTATCATCTGCATATCTGAGGTTATTGATATTTCTCCCAGCAATCTTGATTCCAGCTTGTGTTTCTTCCAGTCCAGCGTTTCTCATAATGTACTGTACATATAAGTTAAATAACGCTGTGAATATCTCTGAGGGATCCAGACTATGGAGAGCACATAAGGGAAGTGATTACTGGCTAGCTTGCTTTCTCCCCTTTTGATTCCCCCTCTTCTCCTCCTGGTCACTTCTATCTCCATCCTCCCTCTTCTCTTTTCCATGTAACTTTGTGAACCTCTCTGGGTGTCCCTTGCTGTGGAGAATCTTTTCACCATTAACCTAGATGTTTTATTATCAGTGCTGTATGGATGGAGAAGTCTTGAGGCTACTGTAAGAATAAGACTGAAAATAGAGGCAGGAGGCTTAAGTCCAAAACCTGAGAACACCAGAGAACCCCTGACTCCAGGGGACATTACCCAATAGGAGCTTATCTACACTGAAACCAAGCACCACCCAAGGGCCAACAAGTTCTAGAGAAATACATATCACACAGATTCTCCAGCAACACAGGAACATAGCCCTGAGCTTCAATATACAGACTGCCAAAAGTCACACCAAACCCACTGACATCTCAAAACTCAATATGGACACTTCATTGCACTCCAGAGAGAAAAAAATCCAGCTCCACCCACCAGGAAACCTTGACAAGCCACCCGTCCAACCCCACCCACAGTAAGGAACCTCCACAATAAAGAGGAACCGGAACTGCCAGAATACAGAAAGGCCACCCCAAACACAGCAACCTAAACAAAATGAAAAGGTGGAGAAATACCTAGCAGGTAAAGGAACAGAATAAATGCCCACCAAACCAAAAAAAGAGGAAGAGATAGAGAATCTACCTGATAAAGAATTCCAAATAACGATAGTGAAAATAATCCAAAATCTTGAAAACAAAATAGAGTTACAGATAAATAGCCTGGAGACAAGGATCGAGAAGATGCAAGAAAGGTTTAACAAGGACCTAGAAGAAATAAAAAAGAGTAAATATATAATGAATAATGCAATAAATGACATTAAAAACACTCTGGAGGGAACCAACAGTAGAATAACTGAGGCAGAAGATAGGATAAGTGAGGTAGAAGATAAAATAGTAGAAGTAAATGAAACAGGAAAAAATAAAAGAAATTAGGACAACCTCAGAGACCTCTGGGACAATGTTAAATGCCCTCACATTCAAATCATAGGCGTCCCAGAAGAAGACAAAAAGAAAGACCATGAGAAAATACTTGAGGAGATAACACTTGAAAACTTCCATAAAATAGGGAAGGAAATAATCACCCAAGTCCAAGAAACCCAGAGAGTCCCAAGAGGATAAACCCAAGGTGGAACACCCCAAGACACATATTAATCAAATTAACAAAGATCAAATACAAAGAACAAATATTAAAAGCAGCAAGAGAAAAACAACAAATAACACACAAGGGGATCCCCATAAGGATAACAGCTGATCTTTCAATAGAAACTCTTCAGGCCAGGAGGGAATGGCAAGACATACTTAAAGTGATGAAAGAAAATAACCTACAGCCCAGATTACTGTACCCAGCAAAGATCTCATTCAAATATGAAGGAGAAATCAAAAGCTTTACAGACAAGCAAAAGCTCAGAGAATTCAGCACCACCAAACCAGCTCTCCAACAAATGCTAAAGGATCTTCTCTAGACAGGAAACACAGAAAGGGTGTATAAACTCAAACCCCAAACAATAAAGTAAAGGGCAACGGGATCATACTTATCAATAATTACCTTAAATGTAAATTGGTTGAATGCCCCAACCAAAAGACAGAGACTGGCTGAATGGATACAAAAACAAGATCCCTATATATGTTGTCTACAAGAGACCCACCTCAAAACAAGGAACATGTACAGACTGAAAGTGAAGGGCTGGAAAAATATTCCACACAAATAGAGACCAAAAGAAAGCAGGAGTAGCAATACTCACATCAGATACAATAGACTTTAAAACAAAGGCTGTGAAAAGAGACAAAGAAGGACACTACATGATGATCAAAGGATCAATCCAAAAAGAAGATATAACAATTATAAATATATATGCACCCAACATAGGAGCACTGCAATATATAAGATGGATGCTAACAAGTATGAAAGAGGAAATTAACAATAACACAATAATAGTAGGATACTTTAATATCCCACTCACACCTATGGATAGATCAACTAAACAGAAAATTAACACGGGAACACAAACTTTAAATGATACAATAGACCAGTTAGACGTAATTGATATCTATAGGACATTTCACCCAAAACAATGAATTTCGCCTTTTCTCAAGTGCACACAGAACCTTCTTCAAGATAGATCACATCCTGGGCCATAAATCTAGCCTTGGTAAATTCAAAAAATTGAAATCATTCCGAGCATCTTTTCTGACCACAATGCAGTAAGATTAGATCTCAATTACAGGAGAAAAACTATTAAAAATTCCAGCATATGGAGGTTGAACAACACACTGCTGAATAATGAACAAATCACAGAAGAAATCAAAAAGAAATTAAAATATGCATAGAAATGAATGAAAATGAAAACACACCCCAAAACCTATGGGACACTGTAAAAGCAGTGCTAAGGGGAAGGTTCATAGCAAGACAGGCTTACCTCAAGAAACAAGAAAAAGTCAAATAACCTAACTCTACACCTAAAGCAACTAGAAAAGGAAGAAATGAAGAACCTCAGGGTTAGTAGAAGGAAATAAATCTTAAAAATTAGGGCAGAAATAAATGCAAAATAAACAAAAGAGACCATAGCAAAAATCAACAAAGCCAAAAGCTGGTTCTTTGAGAGGATAAATAAAATTGACAAACCATTAGCCAGACTCATCAAGAAACAAACAGAGAAAAATCAAATCAGTAAAATTGGAAACGAAAATGGAGAGATCACAACAGACAACACAGAAATACAAAGGATCATAAGAGACTACTATCAGCAACTATATGCCAGTAAAATGGACAACTTGGAAGAAATGGGAAAATTCTTGGGAAAGTACAACTTTATAAAAATGAACTAGGAAGATATAGAAAATCTTAACAGACCCATTACAAGCACAGAAATTGAAACTGTAATTAGAAATCTTCCAGCAAACAAAAGCCCAGGACCAGACAGCTTCACGGCTGAATTCTACAAAAATTTAGAGAAGAGCTAACACCTATCCTACTTAAACTCTTCTAGAAAATTGCAGAAGAAGGTAAACTTCCAAACTCATCCTACGAGGCCATCATCACCCTAATACCAAAACCTGACAAAGATGCCACAATTAAAGAAAACTACTGTCCAATATCACTGATGAACATAAATGAAAAAATCCTTAACAAAATTCTAGCGAACAGAATCCAACAAAATATTTTTAAAATCATACATCATGACCAAGTGGGCTTTACCCTAGGGGTGCAAGGATTCTTCAAATTCTGCAAATCAATCAATGTAATACACCAAATTAACAAATTGAAAAATAAAAACTATGTGATTATCTCAATAGTTGCAGAGAAAGCTTTTGACAAAATTCAACATCCATTTATGGATGTTCCAGAGAGCAGGAATAGAAGGAACATACCTCAGCATACTAAAAGCTATATATGACAAACCCACAGCACACATTATCCTCAATGGTGAAAAACTGAAAGCATTTCTCATAGTCAGGAACAAGACAATGGTGCCCACTCTCACCAGTACTATTCAACATAGTTTTGGAAGTTTTGGCCACAGCAATCAGAGCAGAAAAAAAATAAAAGGAATCCAGATTGGAAATGAAGAAGTAAAACTCTCACTGTTTGCAGATGACATGATTCTCTACATAGAAAACCCTAAAGACTTCACCTGAAAATTACTAGAGATAATCAATGAATATAGTAAAGTTGCAGGATATAAAATTAATACACAGAAATCCCTTGCATTCCTATACATTAACAATGAGAAAACAGAAAGAGAAATTAAGCAAACAATTCCATTCACCATTGCAATGAAAAGAATAAAATACTTAGGAATATATCTACCTAAAGAAACAAAAGACCTATATATAGAAAACTATAAAACACTGATGAAAGAAATCAAAGAGGACACAAATAGATGGAGAAATACACTGTGTTCATGGATTGGAAGAATCAATATAGTGAAAATGAGTATACTACCCAAAGCAATGTATAGATTCAGCGCAGTCCCTATCAAGCTACCAACGGTATTTTTCACAGACAGAGCTAGAACAAATAATTTCACAATTTGTATGGAAATACAAAAAACCTCGAATAGCCAAAGCAATCTTGAGAAAGAAGAATGGGACTGAAGGAATCAACCTGCCTGACTTCAGACTCTACTATAGAGCCAGTCTTCAAGACAGTATGGTACTGGCACAAAGACAGAAATATAGATCAATGGAACAAAATAGAAAGCCCAGAGATAATGGCTTAGACGGTAAAGCGTCTGCATGCAATGCAGGAGACCTGGGTTCAATTCCTGGATCGGGAAGATCCCCTGGAGAAGGAAATGGCAATCCACTCCAGCACTCTTGCCTGGAAAATCCCGTGGATGGAGGAGCCTGATAGGCTACAGTCCATGGGGTCGCAAAGAGTTGGACACGACTGAGCAACTTCAGTTTCATGGACACCTTATCTTTGACAAAGGAGGGGAGAATATATCATGGAGAAAAGATAATCTGTTTAACAAATGGTGCTGGAAAAACTGGTCAACCGCTTGTAAAAGAATGAAACTAGGACACTTTCTAACACCATACACAAAAATTAACTCAAAATGGATTAAAGATCTAAATGTAAGACCAGAAACTGTAAAACTTCTAGAGGAGAACATAGGCAAACGCTATCTGACATAAATCACAGCAAGATCCTCTATGACCCACCTCCCATAAATATGGGAAATAAACGCAAAATGAACAAATGGGACCTAAGTAGCAGCTTTTGCACAACAAAGGAAACTATAAACAAGGTGAAAAGACAGCCTTCAGAATGGGAGAAAATAATAGCAAACGAAGCAACAAACAAAGAATTAATCTCAAAATATATACAAGCAACTCCTGCAGCTCAATTCCAGAAAAGTAAATGACCCAATAAAAAAATGGCCCAAAAACTAAACAGAGATTTCTCCAAAGACATACAGATGGCTAACAAACACATGAAAAGATGCTCAACATCACTCATTATCAAAGAAATGCAAATCAATACCACAAATGAGGTACCATTTCACGCCAGTCAGAATGGCTGCGATCCAAAAGTCTACAAACAATAAATGCTGGAGAGGGTGTGGAGAAAAGGGAACCCTCTTACACTGTTGATGGGGATGCAAACTAATACAGCCACTATGGAGAACAGTGTGGAGATTCCTTAAAAAACTGGAAACAGAACTGCCTTTTGACCCAGCAATCCCACTACTGGGCATACACACCAAGGAAACCAGAACTGAAAGAGACACGTGTATCCCAATGTTCATTAAAGCACTGTTTATAATAGCCAGGACATGGAAGCAACCTAGATGTCCATCAGCAGATGAACGGATAAGAAAGCTCTGGTACATATACACAATAGAGTATTACTCAGCTATTAAAAAGAACACATTTGAATCAGTTCTAATGAGGTGGATGAAACTGGAGACTATTATACAGAGTGAAGTAAGTCAGAAAGAAAACATCAATACAGTATACTGATGCATACCTATGGAATTTAGAAAGATGGTAATGATAACCCTGTATGCGAGACAGCAAAAGAGACACAGATGTATAGAACAGTCTTTTGGACTCTGTGGGATAGGGTGAGGGTGGGATGGTTTTGGAGAATGGCATTTAAACATGTAAAATATCATACGTGAAACAAATTGCCAGTCCAGGTTCGATGCATGATACAGGGTGCTCAAGGCTGTTGCACTGGGATGACCCAGAGGGATGGGATGGGGAGGGAGGGGACCCCCGTAGCAGATTCATGTATGGCATGAATGGCATAACCAATGTATGGCAAATGTATGGCATAGTCAATGTAAGGAAAAACCAATACAATATTGTAAAGTAATTAGCCTCCAATTAAATATTTTATTTAAAAAAGTAAAGACATCACTTTGCTGACAAAGGTCCTTATAGTCAAAGCTATGGTTTTTCCAGTAGCTATGCATAGATATGAGAGTCGGGCCATGAAAAAGACTCAGCACTGGACAATTGATGCCTTTGACTTGTAGTGCTGGAGAGGACTCTTGAGAGTTCCTTGAACTGCAAGGAGATCAAACCAGTCAGTCCTAAAGGAAATCAACCCTGAATATTCATTGAAAAAACTGATGCTGAAGTAGAAGCTCCAATACTTCAACCACTTGATGCAAAGAGCTGACTCATCGGAAGAGAACCTGATGCTGGGAAAGATTGAAGGTAAAAGGAGAAAAGGGCAGCAGAGGATAAAATGGTTGATGGCATCATCAATTCAACGGACAAGAATCTGAGCAAACTCCAGGAGATAGTGAAGGAAGGACAGGGAAGCCTGGCATGCTGCAATCCATAATGTTGCAAAGAGTCAGACATGACTTAGCAACTGAACAATAAAAACAACAATCTGCCTTTGGCCAGGTTATCAGAGCCCCAGCTAAGGAACTTAAAATGGGTAGAGGAAAGTACTTTTTTTCTCCTAGACTTCTGGCAATAATAGGCTAGCTAGGACACTCACTTGCTCTGGATGCTGTAACTGAAATCCAGGACCCCTGACAAAGGTGGCCTAAAGTAAAAATTCTTCCCAAAGTCAGCCTCTCAGACTTCTGTCTTCAGGGTGGTCAAAGTCTTTTTGTCTTATCTTTTCCAAATTTAGATTAACAAGAGTAAAACATTTGTAAAAATTAGTTATTTGGATTGTTACTTGTGTGAATTTGGGTTTGAGAGACTGATTATTGATTCTTTCCCTCCAAGAGACAGCTATTGCTTTCTTGTTTGTCTGATTCTATGTGCTGAAGGTTTGGCTTCCCTCCTACCAGAGCCGGGTTGTCATACCTGCAACTGCAAGTGGCCAGCTGTCAGGGAGGTGGGGTGGAAGCCAAGTGTATCTAGATAACAAGGCAGAAATGTGGGTTGCACCCTATTCACAGCAGTTATCTTACCAACCACTGCCAGTTTTCACGGTTTGTTTAAGTCTTTCTTGCTTTTGACTACCTTTGAAAGTGAACCTGTGTTGTTAGAGCTGCTTCTTCTGCACTTTCTGTTGAGATACCACTTGTATCCATGGTTACACTATAAGAAAGTTATTGTTTTTGGTTTGAGTCACAACTGGCATAGTATATCTCTGCTTTAAAAAATCTTCAAGATCTTGAACAATATCTGGAACATATAAGGTGATCAATAAATATGTATAGAGGGGGTAAAATAGAGAGGACTTACAATGAGGTACCCCAAATGAGATAACCAGAGGCCTTGTGAATTTTTACCCTGTTAGCAGCAGTGTATAGAATATTGCTTTTTCTTTCTTTTTTTTTTTTTTTTTGCTTGACCACTTTAATCTAATGTGCTTCTCCAGCAGGATTCCAGGTTATGTTCAGGGCATAACTCAAAACTAAAGACAAATAGGATTCATTTTTCTTCAGAGTCAGTTTGTCATGAAATTTTTTTAAAAATCGTATTTATGTAAACAATCTATGCTGTGATAGGGTGCAAAAGCATTTTACAGACTTCAAGGAAATTTGATCCTCCAAGTCAGTAGCCTCTGGTTATGCCCACAAAACTGTTGAGAGTGAGTTCATTCTCATCCAACATTCAGACTATTTGGGTTACAAGATTTGAGAAACACATGTCTACTGGAAATGATGAAAAACATCTCAGTCATGCAGAACACCTTTCTTAAGCTTTCCATGGTCACATTCTCTTCTCTTTCTAAAGAAGTTTGTGAGCACTTTACTTTGCTTCCAAAATTGATATGCATTTGTCATCTATCTTTTTATTATTCTCCTAGCATTCTTAAAATGTAGCACTGAAAGTGGAAAGTGAAAATTGAAAGTGAAGTTGCTCAGTCGTGTCTGACTCTGTGACCCCGTGGACTGTAGCCCACCAGGCTCCTCCATCCATGGAATTTTCCAGGGAAGCATACTGGAATGAGGTGCCATAAAATCTAGCACTACAATTACCTATATGACCTTTTACAAATCACTTAATCTCTTTGAATCTCAGTTTCTTCATTGGTAAACTTAGGACTTCTACCAAGATATCTTTAAAGTTTATATCATGTTTAAAATTCTTTGATAATATGTTTTATGGTATTAGCCAAATGCTAGTAGTTGGCTTAGAGTAGCAAATAAGCAAATATTCTTCAATTGATATCTCTCCCTCATCTTTAGTTACAAGATATAAAATAGCTATTTTTGTATTAAACAACCATCCCTCAAGATCTAAAAGCTTAAAACAATGGCCATTTATTTAGCTCACAATTCTGCAATTCAGCAGTTTTAACTGGGTTTAGAAAGATTGTTTTTTCTGATCTTACCTGATTTAGAATGGGCCTCGGCTAAGATGGTTATCTCCATTTCATGCCTCTCGCTTTTCAGCCATCTAGCCTGGGCTTTTTCTCATGGTTGACTAAAGGTCCAAGACACAGAGAAAAGTTTCACAATGCTTTTATCTAAGATAAATCCTAAGATAAATTAAAATTTAATTTCAGTGCAGTTGGAACCTTTCTAAATCCAGTTGTTAAAAGAAATTCCTAATTAAAAAACATCTCTAATGAATACCAAAAAATAAAAATAAAATAAAATAAATTTTGCTGTCCTTAGTCACTCAGTGATAGCCAAGCCAAGAATACTGGTGTGGGTTACCATACCCTCCTCCAGGGGATCTTCCTAACCCAGGGATCGAACCTAAGTCTCCCACATTTCACGTGGATTCTTTACTGTCTGAACCACCAGGAAGCCCAAGAATACTGGAGTGGGTAGCCTATCCCTTCTCCAGGGGATCTTCCCACCCAGAAATCGAACCAGGGTCTCCTGCATTGCAGTTGGATTCTTTACCAGCTGAGCTACCAGGACACTCAAAAATGTGTCCTCATGCAAAAGAATAAAACAGGAATTTGACTCAACAGTAGATAATTCAGATAAAAGTTTCAAGTTGAAAGCATTCATTCAGAAATATTAATATTACAGATCAAAGTGATTTTTTGAGACCAAGATTCTTTGAAAAATTTAATCAGTTGCACACAACTTGAACAGACATGATTAACTTAGCTAAAGAAAGATTATGAGGATTTATGTGGAAAGAAATTACTAGCAAATCTTACTGAAGGTCAATTTTCACATTTGCAATTAATACTAGGAAAAGACACTGTAGCAGTTTTATGGAATATCTATCTCACAGCTCTAGTACACATTTTTGTGCTTTTATCAGCACTTGCAAACTAATTGACAAAGCTTGCATGGTAAGCTATTAGAATCTACTAATCTGCTCTTTTTCCCACTCAGCTTTTTTTTTTTTTTTTTCGTATGCAAGATAAGCAAAGTCTGGAAATAAATAATACAACAAGTCTTATTTGGGCATTTTCAGTGAATTCTGATATTTCACCTTTTCATAATTATATTTGATATCTTAACAAATATTTGACCAAGTTTTTAATTATAAAATAGACTTAAAGCCCTGTAACTTATGCCCAACTTTGCACATTCTGTTTGTGTGTGGCTTGTTTTTTTTTCCTGTGTGCCCCTGTACTATTCTGCTGATTATATAAAAGGATCTTCTGAGAAGCAAGTTAAGAATGACTGAGGTTTTGCAATCCCTATCAAGCTACCAATGGCATTTTTCACAGAGCTAGAACAAATTATTTCACAATTTGTATGGAAATACAAAAACCTCAAATACAAAATAAAAAAAAACTCAAATAGCCAAAGCAATCTTGAGAAAGAAAAATAGAAGTGAAGGAATCAACCTGCCGAACTTCAGACTCTGCTACAAAGCCACAGTCATCAAGACACTATGGTACTGGCACAAAGACAGAAATATAGATAAATGGAACAAAATAGAAAGCATGGAGATAAATCCACACACCTATGGACACCTTATCTTTGACAAAAGAGGCAAGAATATACCACGGAGAAAAGATAATCTTTAACAAGTGGTGCTGTGAAAACTGGTCAACCACTTGTAAAAGAATGAAACTAGAACACTTTCTAACACCATACACAAAAATTAACTCAAAATGGATTAAAGATCTAAATGTAAGACTAGAAACTATAAAACTTCTAGAGGAGAACATAGGCAAAACACTCTCTGACATAATACACAGCAGGATCCTCTATGACCCACATCCTAGAATATTGGAAATAAAAGCAAAAATAAACAAATGGGACCTAATTAAAATTAAAAGCTTCTGCACAACAAAGGAAACTATAAACAAGGTGAAAAGACAGCCTTCAGAATGGGAGAAAATAATAACAAATGAAGCAACTGACAAGGAAATAATTTCAAAATATATAAGTAACCCCTGCAGCTCAATTCCAGAAAAGTAAATGACCCAATCAAAAAATGGGCCAAAAACTAAACGGACATTTCTCCAAAGAAGACATACAGATGGCTAACAAACACATGAAAAGATGCTCAACATCACTCATTATCAGAGAAATGCAAATCAAAACCACAATGAGGTACCATTTCACGCCAGTCAGAATGGCTGCTATCCAAAAGTCTACAAAAATAAATGCTGGAGAGGGTGTGGAGAAAAGGGAACCCTCTTACACTGTTGATGGGAATGCAAACTAATACAGCTACTATGGAGAACAGTGTGGAGATTCCTTAAAAACTGGAAACAGAACTGCCTTCAGTTCAGTTCAGTCGCTCAGTCGTGTCCGAATCTTTGCGACCCCATGAATCACAGCATGCCAGGCCTCCCTGTCCATCACCATCTCCCGAGTTCACTCAGACTCACGTCCATCGAGTCCATGATGCCATCCAGCCATCTCATCCTCGGTCGTCCCCTTCTCCTCCTGCCCCCAATCCCTCCCAGCATCAGAGTCTTTTCCAATGAGTCAACTCTTCTCATGAGGTGGCCAAAGTACTAGAGTTTCAGCCTTAGCATCATTCCTTCCAAAGAAATCCCAGGGTTAAATCTCCCTCAGAATGGACTGGTTGGATATCTCCTTGCAGTCCAAGGGACTCTCAAGAGTCTTCCCCAACACCACAGTTCAAAAGCATCAATTCTTCGGCTCTCAGCCTTCTTCACAGTCCAACTTTCACATCCATACATGACCACTGGAAAAACCATAGCCTTGACTTAGTCAGCAAAGTATAACCCAGCAATCCCACTACTGGGCATACACACCAAGGAAACCAGAATTGAAAGAGACATGTGTACCCCATTATTCATTGCAACACTGTTTACAATAACTAGGACATAGAAGCAAACTAGATGTCCATCAGCAGATGAATGGATAAGAAAGCTCTGGTACATATACATATACACAATGGAGTATTACTCAGCCATTAAAAAGAATACATTTGAATCAGTTCAATAAGGTGGATGAGACGGGAGCCAATTATACAGAGTGAAGTAAGCCAGAAAGAAAAACACCAATACAGTATACTAACACATATATATGGAATTTAGAAATATGGTAATGATAACCCTGTATGCAAGACAGCAAAAGAGACACAGATGTATAGAACAGTCTTTTGGACTCTGTGGGAGAGGGAAAGGGTGGGATGACTTGGAAGAATGGCATTGAAACATGTATAATATCATATATGAAATGAATCACCAGTCCAGGTTCGATGCATGATACACGATGCTTGGGGCTGGTGCACTGGAATGACCCAGAGGGATGGTACAGAGAGGAAGGTGGGAGGGGGATTCAGGATGGGGAACACATGTACAACCGTGGTAGATTCATGTTGATGTATGGCAAAACCAATACAATATTATAAAGTAATTAGCCTCCAATTAAAATAAATAAATTTATATTTTAAAAAAAGAATGACTGAGGTTTTCAATCTGATATCTTATTTTACAAATCTGATTGGAATTCGGGATATTGAATCATGGCTTCAATAGCTTAGCTGAAGCTGAAGCCTTATATTCCACAGATATGCTAAAAAGCAGTCTGTTCACCCGCTTGATTAGAAAATATCTGCTTTTACAAAGAGGCAGCTTTAGAAGAAACCCTTTGATAAATTAGAATTCTTTCATAAACTATAATAGCATCCTCATCACAAATTGATATTATCAAAAATGAGGTCACTTTTTTTTTCAGCTATGCACTGAACCATTTTGCTGATGGTGAATTAGCCTTGAGAAGGATGAGGTGGTGTTCATCTCTTCATTTCTAGGCATTGTTCTAGAGCCTAGAGACAAAAAGATCCTGCTGCCGTGGACAAGGGCCACAACTCTCTGTTGCCTCATTTTTTTTTCTCTTACATAAAAGATTACAGAACTGCCTTTGTCATATTGTGAAGTAAGTACTGAGTAACACTCAAGTAGATACATAATTAGCTTCTCACTTCTTTGAATTTAAGAATTACTGCTGCTCATTTAAATTTAAAGGCAAAAAGCTTGAAGTTGTCATAGAAATTTAGTATTAAAACTTTAGAAAACATGAACACTTAACCTATGCTTATACACCAACCTCAGTCGTGCTTGAGAATAAATGTGTTAGCCATTTTGACTTATGGGTGATAGGACAGTGGGCAAAAGGCCTATTTATTCAAAAACAACTCCCTTGACAATCAACTGTGGTACAGAAAAGTTGCACCATTCATTCTTCCATTCATCCATTCATGTATTCACTCACTAATACCTGCTGTTTCCACTGCATTGTGCTAGACAATGGAGTTAAAAGACTAAATAAAAACCCTAGTCCTGATAATAGAGAAGTTCACAGGCTGGTTAGAGAAAGAGATGAATAAATTGTCAACTATAATGTAACAAGTGCTATAACAAAGTATAAGGCTATGAGGTAATATGTATCACATGTTGTGTATTTTTGCATTATATCATCTACCTTAATTAAATAAAACATCTCAATTATTGAATACAAAAATAATAGGTACTCAAAACTTGATTTCATGCACACTGGGATGAAGTTTAATGAAAAAAGAGACTTGATCTTTTTATTCACTGTCATATATACATAGTGTTTGACACATTTGTATCTTACAAGTCTTAATAGAAAAATCTTTCTTAAATTTCTTGCCTCTTGCATTGTCTTACTTCCAGTACCACTGTATAATACCTAATGCCTTCAGTCATGAAGCTCCTTAATCTCATTTTCCTACTTCTAAAAATGTATAACAGAAGCTCCTCACACTGTTCTATATGAAGCTCAGGCAATTCTCTGAAATTTATTTGACAAAACATATACTTACCAATCAGTGAAATTTCCCAACCAAAAATTAAGTACTAAATACCATACTAATGAAATAATTTGTTTAAAAAACAATGCTATTCAAGATACTGGAAGCTATAATTTAAAAAACAAAAACCAAAGACCACCAGACAAGATGAGGCACCTAACTGTATCAGCTTAATGCTATGAAAGGATTATAGGCTGTAATGCCCATACAGCCTAGAAAATTCCAAATTGAGGAGGTGGAGTTGAGAATTATGGGAAACAAAAGGTCTAGAGATCACAGGAAAGAGTCATAAAAGGGGAAATCTACCAAGAATTCTGAAGCTCTGCAAAGTGTTCCCCTTGAGTATTCAGCTGAAATACTTATTAGCACTACTATATTAGGAAATTACCCAAGGCCAAGAGAATCACCTGAGTGATTTAGAGGTCACAGTGCTACTCACCCACACAGAATTGAGTATATAGTACCTGTTCCTACCACATAAGACTAGAAAGCTTTCATGAAGAATTTGGTAGAATTCTCAGAAGACTCTTGACTCAATATTGGACAGTAATATTGTATAATACAGTATTAAGGAAAACTGGTCTTAGCACTGCTTCAATCCAACCTAAAAATTCTTAAAGGCCAAACTCTTTCCAAAAACAGTGAGTCATAGAATAAAGTTCAATAATATTTAAAAGAATACAAATAAACTTAACCAATGAAGTAAAATTTTAAATGTCTGGCATCCACAGAAGGTAGTGGAAAGATATGTTCAAAGTCCCCAAAAGGAAAACTCTTCAACCTAGTATACTCTACCCAGGAAGATTATCATTTAGAACAGGAGAAAGAATTTCTCAGACAAGCAAAAGCTAAAAGATGATGGCAATACTGAATCTATCCTAAAGGAAATATTGAAAAGCCTTCTTTAAATAGAAAAGAAGTAAGACTACGCTGCTGCTGCTAAGTCACTTCAGTCGTGTCCAACTCTGTGAGACCCCATAGACGGCAGCCCACCAGGCTCCCCCATCCCTGGGATTCTCCAGGCAAGAACACTGGAGTAGGTTGCCATTTCCTTCTCCAATGCATGAAAGTGAAAAGTGAAAGTGAAGTTGCTCAGTCGTGTCCAACTCTTAGCGACCCCATGGACTGCAGCCTACCAGTCCTCTCCCCTGTGGGATTTTCCAGGCAAGAGTACTGGAGTGGGATGCCATTGCCTTCTCCAGAAAGATTCAATCCTTTCTCCTTAAAATAAAGAAAACCTGAGGCTGTCATTTCTCACTATTTCTATTCAGCATTGTCCTGAAGTTCTAGCAGTGTGATAAGACAAGAAAATAAAAGAAGTAAAATGGATCTATATTGGAAAGGAAGAAGTAAGACAGTCTTTGTTCATAGCAACATGATCTTTATGTTGGAAACATGATTTATTTTTAAAAACTACTAGGACTCTTAATGAGTTTAGAATTTCAGGATACAAGATCAATATGCAAAAATCAAATTTATCTCTATACACTAGCACCAACAAGGAGAATTTTAATTCATATTAATAAAGCAGTACCATTTACAATAGCATATAATGTTTAACAATTATTTATTAATGCTGAGGTTTACAATGCAAATACTGGACTGGAAGAAACATAAGCTAGAATCAAGACTGCTGGGAGAAATATCAATAACCTCAGATATGCAGATGACACCACCCTTATGGCAGAAAGTGAAGAGGAGCTAAAAAGACTCTTGATGAAAGTGAAAGAGGAGAGTGAAAAAGCTGGCTTAAAGCTCAACATTCAGAAAACGAAGATCATGGCATCTGGTCCCATCACTTCATTGAAATAGATGGGGAAACAGTGGAAACAGTGTCAGACTTTATTTTTGGGGGTTCCAAAATCACTGCAGATGGCAGCTGCGGCCATGAAATTAAAAGACACTTACTCCTTGGAAGAAAAGTTATGACCAACCTAGATAGTATATTCAAAAGCAGAGACATTACTTTGCCGACTAAGGTCTGTCTAGTCAAGGCTATGGTTTTTCCTGTGGTCATGTATAGATGTGGGAGTTGAACTGTGAAGAAGGCTGAGTGCCAAAGAATGGATGCTTTTGAACTGTGGTGTTGGAGAAGACTCTTGAGAGTCCCTTGGACTGCAAGGAGATCCAACCAGTCCATTCTGAAGGAGATCAACCTTGGAATATCTTTGGAAGGAATGATGCTGAAGCTGAAGCTCCAGTACTTTGGCCACCTCATGAGAAGAGTTGACTCATTGGAAAAGACTTTGATGCTGGGAGGGGTTGGGAACAGGAGGAGAAGGGGACGACCGAGGATGAGATGGCTAGATGGCATCACAGACTCGATGGACATGAGTCTGAGTGAACTATGGAAGTTGGTGATGGACAGGGAGGCCTGCCTGGCGTGCTGCGATTCATGGGGTAGCAAAGAGTCGAACACGACTGAGCGACTGAACTATATTGAACTGAACAAATAAATAAGGGCACAGTCCTCAAGACACTAAGTGGGTAAGTGAAGTGAAGTCGCTCAGTCGTGTCCGACTCTTTGCGACCCCTTTAGCCTACCAGGCTCCTCTGTCCATGGGATTTTCCAGGCAATAGTACTGGAGTGGATTGCCATTTCCTCCTTCCCAACCCAGGGCTGGAACCTGGGTCCCCCGCATTGTATACAGATGCTTTACTGTCTGAGCCACCAGGGAAGTCCTGTACCAAGTGGTTAAACAAACATAAAAACAGATATAACATTCTGATAAGGAATACAATTAAGAGTGAACATAAGGTTAAATGTACTAACAACTTCCTCTTGTTAAGAAATCTGTTCTTCCATTGTCTGAGAATGACTCATAAGCAATCCAGTAATTCCATAAACTGAATTAGTGCAACCAGAATTCCTAATGCTATTAGAACAGCTCTTTTTCTGATGTTCATGTGCCTGAAGTAAAGAGGATAAGTTTTCCTAATCCACATGTAAGGTTCTTTTGTCTAATAAACCAGTTCTCTGGCTCAGAGAGTGGGGGAGTAACCAGCCTCCTCCCTTTTTTTTTTTACATTTGTACCAACTGGCAGAACCTGAGAACTTAAAAGTGTCTGAGGTCTTCAATAGCTGAGGCATCATAATCCAATGAGGCTGGCCCAGAACTTTCTTTTATTATGACTTTTTTTCTGTGAATCAAGAGCTGATTAATTAAAATGAGTATAATCAAGATTTTAAGGAAAAGTAAAATATTTCAAATTCTTTCCAAAAAAACCCCAAATCCTTAAGAACTCATTTATAAATTCAATTTTTAAATGATTCTTGTGTTCATTTCATTAAGGCAGTTCTTCTAGTGGCCTCTATTAACTTGATTGAGCAGACAAGCTTTATTTCCTTCTTATACTGATGGACTGAGCGTAACAGTGCATAAATGTTACTGTAGGCTGCTGCTGGGCTCTGCGTTTTCAAGATATCAGACATCACAATACACCATACTCAAACCAGAGACCACAAACTATTCAAATTATTACTGAAACAGGCATGTACAAAGCAAGGGGGATTCCATGAGCAAGGATCCCCTAGCAAGTAGGCACTCTTAACATCCCCAGAGGAAAGAGAGAGGCAGAGTGTGCTGATCGTAAGGATATCTATACATATCCTTCTTTCTCTATTATCTTTTAAGTGGTGCCAGGGCAGACTAAGTTCTGGTGGTGGGGGTTGGGGGGGAGAAGAGGGGCAGGGTAGGTTGCCTTATATGTGATTTATGGGGGAGGGGGAGCAGCAGAGCTAAATACAAAACTTTTGACTGTCTATCGGTTCTCACTCTGAGGGAACAGATGGGTGGCTGCCAGTTTCCATCCTGACAGATGTCAAATGACTTAGCCAAATGTCATTGTACTAGGGTGAGTTAATTCTCTCTCTACAATAAGCAAGAGCTTCCCAGGTGGCTCAGTGGGTAAAGAATTGGCCTGTGATGCAGGAGATGCCAGTTCAATCCCTAGCTCAAGTAGATCCCCTGAAGGAGGGCATGGCAACCCACTCCAGTATTCTTGCCTGGAGAATCCCATAGAGGAGTCTGGCAAGCTTTAGTCCACGGGGTCACAGAGTTGGAGGCAACTGAAGTGACTGAGCACACAATAAGCAAGACGCATACCATCAAAAGTGGAAGACAGACCTGCTAACAAATGAACAGGATGATGTGATATATACAAAAATTTTAAACTTATACATGAATTTCAAAAAAAGTACAAAAGAGAATATCCTGTCTGAGGCATCACAAGAAAGTAACGCTCTATCAGGGTTGTGGTTCAGTTCAGTTCAGTCACTCAGTTGTGTCTGACTCTTTGCAACCCCATGAATCGCAGCAGGCCAGGCCTCCCTGTTCATCACCATCTCTTGGAGTTCACTCAGACTCATGTCCATCGAGTCTGTAATGCCATCCAGCCATCTCATCCTCAGTCATCCCCTTCTCCTCCTGCCTCCAATCCCTCCCAGCATCAGAGTCTTTTCCAATGAGTCAACCCTTCTCATGAGGTGGCCAAAGTACTGGAGTTTCAGCTTTAGCATCATTCCTTCCAAAGAAATCCCGGGGTTGATCTCCTTCAGAATAGACTGGTTGGATCTCCTCGCAGTCCAAGGGATTCTCAAGAGTTTTCTCCAACACCACAGTTCAAAAGCATCAATTCTTCAGCGCTCACTCTTCTTTACAGTCCAACTCTCACATCCATACATGACTACAGGAAAAACCATAGCCTTGACTAGACGGACCTTAGTCGACAAAAGTAATGTCTCTGCTTTTGAATATACTATCTAGGTTGGTCATAACTTTTCTTCCAAGGAGTAAGTGTCTTAATTTCATGGCCGCAGTCACCATCTGCAGTAATTTTGAAGCCCCCAAAAATAAAGTCTGACACTGTTTCCACTGTTTCCCCATCTATTTCCAATGAAGTGATGGGACCAGATGCCATGACCTTCGTTTTCTGAATGTTGAGCTTTAAGCCAGCTTTTTCACTCTCCTCTTTCACTTTCATCAAGAGTCTTTTAGCTCCTCTTCACTTTCTGCCATAAGGGTGGTGTCATCTGCATATCTGAGGTTATTGATATTTCTCCCGGCAATCTTGATTCTAGCTTGTGTTTCTTCCAGTCCAGCGTTTCTCATAACGTACTCTGCATAGAAGTTCAATAAGCAGGGTGACAAAATACAGCCTTAACGTACTCCTTTTCCTATTTGGAACCAGTCTGTTGTTCCATGTCCAGTTCTAACTGTTAGTTCCTGACCTGCATACAGATTTCTCAAGAGGCAGGTTAGGTGGTCTGGTATTCCCATCTCTTTCAGAATTTTCCACAGTTTATTGTGATCCACACAGTCAAAGGCTTTGGCATAGTTAAGAAAGCAGAAATAGATGTCTTTCTGGAACTCTTGCTTTTTCCATGATCCAGCAGATGTTGGCAATTTGATCTCTGTTTCCTCTGCCTTTTCTAAAACCAGCTTGAACATCAGGGAGTTCACGGTTCACGTATTGCTGAAGCCTGGCTTCAAAACTGGGAATTTACCAGACAAAAGGAGGAAGGGAGCTCCAAGTAAAGGAGTTAGCCTGTGTGAAGAAAGGGAAGCACGAAACAGTATTCAATTGACAAGAAGCAGTAAACAGCTTGTGACTGCTAGAGCACAGATGAAAGGGGAGAGTGTATATGTACCACCGCTTTCTTATCCATTCATCTGCTGATGGACATCTAGGTTGCTTCCATGTCCTGGCTATTATAAATAGTGCTGCAATGAACATTGGGGTACATGTGTCTCTTTCAATTCTGGTTTCCTCGGTGTGTATGCCCAGCAGTGGGATTGCTGGGTCATAAGGCAGTTCTATTTGCAATTTTTTAAGGAATCTCCACACTGTTTTCCATAGTGGCTGTACTAGTTTGCATTCCCACCAGCAGTGTAAGAGGGTTCCCTTTTCTCCACATCCTCTCCAGCATTTATTGCTTGTAGACTTTTGGATCACAGCCATTCTGACTGGTGTGAAATGGTACCTCATTGTGGTCTTGATTTGCATTTCTCTGATAATGAGTAATGTTGAGCATCTTTTCATGTGTTTGTTAGCCATCTGTATGTCTTCTTTGGGAAATGCCTATTTAGTTCTTTGGCCCATTTTTTTATTGGTTCATTTATTTTCCTGGAGTTGAGCTGCATAAGTTGCTTGTATATCTTTGAGATTAGTTATTTGTCAGTTGTTTCATTTGCTATTGTTTCCTTAAAAAGAATAAATTTGACTCAGTTCTAATGAGATGGATGAAATTGGAGCCAATTATACAGAGTGAAGTAAGCCAGAAAGAAAAACACCAATACAGTATACTGACACATATATATGGAATTTAGAAAGATAGTAATGATGACCCTCTATGTGAGACAACAAAGAGACACAGAGGTATAGAGTGGACTTTTGGACTCTGAGGGAGAGGGAGAGGGTGGGATGATTTGGGAGAATGGCATTGAAACATGTATACTATCTTGTAAGAAACGAAGCACCAGTATATGTTCAATACAGGATACAGGATGCATGGGGCTGGTGCACAGGATGATTCAGGGAGATGATATGGGGTGGGAGGTGGGAGGGGGCTTCGGCATTGGGAGATCGTGTTCACCTGTGGCTGATTCATGTCAATGTATGGCAAAACAAATACAGCATTGTAATGTAGAATAAAGTATTAAAAAGAAAGAAAGAAAGAGAGAGAGAGAGGAAGGAAAGAAAGAGAAAGAGAGAGAGAGAGAGAAAGAAAGGAAAGAAAGAAAGAGAGAGAGAAAGGAAAGAAAGAGAAAGAGAGAGAGAGAGAAAGAGAGAAAGAGAGAGAGAGAGAGAAAGAAAGAAAGAAAGAAAGAAAGAAAGAAAGAAAGAAAGAAAGAAAGAAAGAAAGAAAGGAAGGGAGGGAGAGTGGCAGATGTTGACACAGAAGTAGGCAGGGGCAGGTGTGTGGGATCTTATTGCTGTGCTAAAGTACTTGGACTTTATCCAGTGGTAATGCAGACCTCTTGAAAGGTCCTAAGTATAGAAGGGACATGATCTGATTTTCCTTTAAGAGTAATGACTCTGACAGTATGGTTAGAGAATGGTTGAAGGCAAGTTAGCTGAGACGCTTCCAGGACCATCTGTCTACACAGAGCACTAAAATATCATTGGGCATATAATGAAATCAGGAAAATAACATTTACCAGAACTTCCATTTGTGGATGAAAGTAGTATTTACAAGAACATAGGCCTTGGAATATGACTGCTTTGGCTGAAATTCTGTTTCTACTGAGCAAGTTCCTTCAGGGTAAGGAGGTGCTACAGGAGGGAAGGATAAACAACTGACCCCTATGGAGAAGATGAAGAACTGATAGCATCTCAGAGTTCGCTGTGAACTCCTGATATATCCATTCCTACTCAACTATTCCTCTTTTAGTCTTAAGGAAGAGTATAATATTCATTTAAGTGCTCAAGCAAAAACCTAGAAATCCAATTTTGTTTAGTCGCAAAGTCATGTCCAACTCTGCAACCTCATGCACTGCAACACACCAGACTTCCCTGTCCTTCACTCCTAGGACTGCAAGGAGATCAAACCAGTCAATGTTAAAGGAAATCAACACTGAATATTCATTGGAAAGACTGATGTTGAAGTTTAAATGCTTTGGCCACCTGATCTGAAAAGTCAACTCATTGGAAAAGATCCTGATGCTGAAAAAGATTGAAGACAAAAGGAGAAGGGGGCAGCAGAGGATGAAATGGTTAAATAGCAGCACTTACTCAACGGACACAAATTTGAGCAAACTTCGGGAGAAAGGGGAGGACAGAGGAGGCTATCGTGCTGCAGTCCATGGGGTCACAAAGAGTAGGACACAACTTAGTGTTGAATGACCACACCAAAATTCATCACAATGAAACAGTTTCTTTGGAAACACAGAAATCAAACATAATGATTTGACTTTACCAAATAACCAAAAAAAAAAAAAATTAGGGAGAGAAGAAGAGGAGAGGATGAAAGAAAAAGTAACACTCTGTTGGAGGTCCAGTGTATCACACTGAAATGACAGAAGGATACAGTTAGACCTAGAAGGGGGCTTCTCTGGTGGCTCAAACATAAAGCCTCTGCCCGGAAGAATCCCTGGAGAAGGGAATGGCAACCCTCTCCAGTATTCTTGCCTGGAGAATTCCATGGACAGAAGAGCCTGGTGGGCTACAGTCCATGGAGTTGCAAAGAGTCAGATACAACCAAGCTACTAATGCTTTCAGACCTGGAAGAGAGGTCTACATTTGGGGCTTTGGAAAGGATATAACCCAGCTGTTCTCTAACTTCACAGAGACAGGACAGAGGAAATAAGTTACCTGAGGTAGAAGGTATTAGCTGAACAATTAGACATGAAATCAAACTCCCTGAGAATCAGTTTTGGTATTCCTTAATATTTATACAGAGTACTTAGCTAAAAAGAATACTTATACTTATTTTTCTTGCTTTATACCTGAAGAACTTAGAACCCAGTGAGGTTCAGTACATAGTAATTAGTTTTCGTTGTGACTTTAATCACACATGGTAACTTGACATTTCATACAATCCATGAGTCTGTAAGCCATTCCAGAATTGCCATTATTTGTATTTTTCAAACAATTAGCCCTCAAGCAGCTAGCTGGCTTTTCATATTAAAACAGGCTGAAAAATAAAAGCTACCAAAGATGAAAAGCAAAATACAAAAATCACTAGAATCAGTTCTTGTTTTTAAATAACAAGACTACATCTACAGAATTCCCAAAGTAGCACAGGAATACCTAAGAAAGGTGTTTGGTGCAGTTGTGGTCAGCAGTAAGACTGGTTTTCCCTGGAAGTGATATTCAATATAAAATAAAGTTTGTGAGTCTGAGTGAACTCCGGAAGATGGTGATGAACAGGGAGGCCTGGTGTGCTGCGATTCATGGGGTCGCAAAGAGTCGGACACGACTGAGTGACTGAACTGAACTGAATGCCCCATCACTCAGCCAATGTGTGGTAGCTTAGACGGTGAAGTGTCTGCCTGTAATACGGGAGACTTGGGTTCGATTCCTGGGTCGGGAAGATCCCCTGGAGAAGGAAATGGCAATCCAGCACTCTTGCCTGGAAAATCCGATGGACAGAGGAGCCTGATAGACTATAGTCCATGGGGTCACAAAGAGTCAGACGCGACTGAGTGACCTCACTTTCACTTTCAGAGTGTAGTGTAGTTTTCTGGCACCTGGCTGCTACAAAGCCGCCTTTTGGCTCCTTGTAATGAGAGGTGAACATGAAGAAGAGCATCTGGGTCCTGGTATTCCTGAGATTTATCTTCAGTGGACTGCCAGTGTACAGGTATCACAATAGGGCACATGGCTCTACTCAGGCAAATGAGATTCCTTCTGAGGAAATGAAATCCAGCAGAAATGGTGTAAGAGTCAGAAAATCCTCCTAACATGTGCCTCTCCTACTGCCTTCACTCTCTCCCTTCACCAGAAGTGACCTCTCCATCTTCTCTGCCTTCTCCATATCTAGGCTGTCATTCAGATTCCAACTCATTTCACTTCCCTATAAAGCTTTCAAACTATCACAACTCCCAGTAATGTCTTTCTTTTAATAAATATATTAAAATCAGGCTTTCCTCTGTCTGCATTGCTAAAATATCACACAGAGTATGCATCATCTCGTTGAACTGTGCCATATTTCAAGTCAGAAACCTCCTGGCAAACCTTGTTCTGCCTTTTATTTCTCCATACAGTCACCAAGCACAGAGTTTTATCAGTCTTCCTCTGAAATAGTTCTTGAATCTGACCATTCTTATCCTCCCACCGCACCAACCCCCAACCCATTCCCTTGCATCAACTACCTTCACTTATTTGGTCACTTTCTAGCTAATAGTCTCCCATTCCAACATAGTGTCCACAATGTAATCAGAGTGGTCTTAATAAAAGGCAGATCAGATCAGATCACTCTCCTGGGTGAAATATTTCAGTGACTCCCTCTGTTCTCATTATATGGGTATCAATTTCTTTTCATAGTTCACAGGGTTCCGCAAAATCTGGCCTATGATTATCTCTAGTCTAACTTCATCTCTTGCCATTTTCCCAAATCTTGCTCACTTCCAGACTTTTGTAAATCCCTCCAGGCTGTTCCTAAACTCTCTTCTCCCTGCACTTTGACAGGCTAATGTTTATATATTCTTCCTATCTCATCTTAGATAGGTTCTCAAAAATCCTCCATACATCAATACAGATGTTCATTCTATGTGATACTATAGTATTCTATATTACCATCATTTTCTAGATACAGAGTTCTTAGTTATAAATAGTAAAACTACCTCTAGTTAATCAAAGCTGCACACACAAATTTTAAATACTAGATAGCTAATAGCATCTCTGGGATCGCTAAAAAATGAGACTTGGAGACTACCAGGCCAGTGATAATGCTCCAGGCCCCACTGTAGAATGGTCCCACATCACAATGCCTTGGATGAATAGAGGTACCCCTGATCTTGGGCACTGTACCATTGAGACTTCTGCCCTTGCCTCTGATTGATGGAGTCCCGGTCACATACCTGAATCTTCAGTGCAAAACATGCTGGGAAAGTAAGGGTTTGTCACCTATCTTGGAGAGTGCTCAGATATACTGCTTTAAGATCTTGAGGACAAGTAGCCTAACCACTTGTTAATATTTAAATGAGTTAAATAGTTTAATGAGTTTAACAGGTTAATAAGTTAATGAGTTTCTTAAAATATGTTAAAGTTATCAGCTGGTATAGCATATATCTTGTATGTTCCTGGGGAGCCCTTTGGATAGTACCATGTTTGTGCTGACAAACTATTGAGACTTAATCAAAAGACTGTGGAAATATGAATGGAATATTGCTATTTACTTTCTGTGTGCAGCACATGTACCAAGGAATAGGAAGGTGACGTGGAGTTCAGGCAAGCTTTAGTGAAAAGCAAGGATATCATAAGGGGTTCATCTGCAGCACATCAAAAGAACACAGCTGAATTCCTCAGCCTGGTCAGAAATGGGCCCTGAAAGGGGTCAAAAAGGTGACCAGAGAGGGCGAGAGGTACTGCAATGTGCTTCTATAACACTCCATACTTCTCCAATCATAGCGCTGATAAAATTTTATAGAATAGCTTGTTAGTTTCTTGTCATTCTTGGAGAGATACAAGATCTGTGAAGACAGAGATAGCTTATCCATGCCTGCTCCATAGATAACAGATATTTTCAAAAATAAGTAAGTGCAAGAATAGTGAATGACGGTAAAGATGAGTGCATAGAAGAAGAGGGAGGCAGGCACCAGAGAAGGATACCAGGTTCCCGTGGGGTGACACGGATCAGCTCAGGCCTGATGCTAGCCTCTCCCACACAACTCCTTTCTTTCTAATCCACTTCTTGTTCTTTTGGGAAGGATTGAGGTCTCTGGAAGATGGCCAAAAACAATTAAGCAAGCAGCCAGCCCAAATTAATGCTCAAGTATCAGGAGTATCTGAGTGCTGAAAGCCACTTCTGTTTTCCTCTCTCAGCTGAGGGAGTGGGAACAGGTTCCCAAAGCCATCGCTCTTTTCAGGGGGATTTAGAAGGCATATAAAGGCCCCTGGCTGAGGACTTGCTTCCTCACTCCACAGTTGGTGCCAGAACTCTCAATCTTCCACCGAGAGAAAATGTCCATCCAGTAAGTATCTCTGGGAGATTTTTTTACTAATGCCTTAGTGTGTTGATGGTAAATGAGCTATTTCAAGAACTCCTGAAGACAACTGATGATCCATTTAGGGAAAGCCTTGGGTCTTGGTGGGAGAGTTTGTTTCTTCCTATATACATATTGAAGCAAATATCTAGAAGTCAGGTCTAAGTTACAATGGGATGTTATGGCTTGGAATGGGCCTTGGAAGCAGTAGTGAGCATGAAGATTCAATGAGGCAGACCTAGGTTCTACTTCTTGTCCAGTCATTTCCTAACTGTTATCTTAGGCAAATTACTTTTTAAAGTCTAGGCTTTTCTGTATATAAGTAATACTTACCTCATTTTGGTGTTGTGGATATTTAAATGAATGAAGAGCATATAAATTCCTTTTGATGGTATGTGGCACATAGTAAATGCTTAATAAAAGATAACTGCCTAAATTAGGCAGTCTTGTCAGAGCTCTCTAAGAAGTTATATAATGAGCCAAAGTGAGAAGGAAGAACATTAAAAGTATATATGTATATATGACCTAAATATTCTTGTCTGACTACTTTTAAAATGTAGTGAAGCTCTTGGAGATTGGTGACGAAATAAGACAGTGGGAAGAGGTGATGGTATAATGTGCATGAACAGCAAAGGATGAAGTATTGACCCCAAAACCTGTGGTCTCCCAGTTCATAAGAGGGAGAGGAATGAGACTGTCTGGGAGTCAAGAGAATGAATGGTGCAGTAAGCTGAGGGTACTGACAGGGTAGGATAATTCTGTGGGAAGGGCTTGGTCAGGAAGAGAAGTGACAATGATAACGGGATTTGTTGACTTGTCCTCAGAAATATGGGAAGACTGCAGAAGGCAAGTCCACTGTAATATTAAAAGGGAGGTCATTTTCCTTGTCATCAAAGGAGAAAAACCAACCTGGGCCCCTTTGCCAACGTGATACATTTCTGCCAGCCTTCCCCAGTTTCTACCACCACCACATCTCCTCCCAAAACACTACTCCCAGCTCCGGCTAGACTGGCAGTACACACCAGCATTGAGTAGAGGGCATCTTTTCTCCTGGAGCTCTGCCTCTGTCTCCATGGACTCCTTGAGATTCCACATGAACTTCTTCCTCATTATTCCACCATTTCAGAGTTGAACATCCAGCTGGTGGTTACAAGAAACTGTTTGAAACTGTGGAGGAACTATCCTCACCGCTCACAGCCCATGTTACAGGTTGGTCTCAGCTTTCTTGAAGCCATCTTCTCTTTTTGTTGAGATCTCTTTGCTGTCTCCTTATTCGTTGGCATCTCTCAGCATAGGTTCCCCTGTGGGCTACAAAGAGAGAAATCTGGAGATTTGGGCTTTTATACCAAGAACCCATTTTTTCTTTTCTTTACTTTTCTAAAATATATATTTTAAAAATGCTACGTAATTGGAATTCATTAACTACTGCGACTATACCTTTGTCATCTTTAAACTGTCTCCTCCCAATTGCCTTTTCTGGAAAATAGAAAAGATGAACCCAATGTTCTTTCTCAACTAGATTCTGATGTTAACAGTCTAGATGCTAGCAATCAAATTAATGGTGTGTCATTTAGGTGAGCCATGTCTTCTTTTCAAATTTTTATCAGAAATATAAATCTGTATAAAGTAGACTGCTGAAACTGAGCTGTATGAAATAATGCATTTTGGGTTGGAGAGTTGACAAGGATTAAACAAATACTGCCATATGCTGTATGTTCAAGGACCAAAGGGCACAACCTGTTTAGACTGAATGGCCTTAAAACCTTTATTGTGTGTCCCTCATTTTGCAGAGAAGGACACTGAGGCCCAGAGATAGCACACAGCAAATCCTGAAGCAGAATTCAGGTCCCTGACAGCCCTGTATACTTTCTGCTACAGCAAGGTGACCTTTATCTGGACAATAGCCCATATTCTCAAAGGAATTTAGCTCTATATTTTAAAAAGCCAATATCCTATTCTTTCACAGAAATGGTTTGTTCTATCAACACATCTTTTTTTAGTATCTTGATCTCTACTTCTAATCCATCCCTCCTGTATCAAGAAATTTGAAATTTTTTCTTAAACATAAGATAGTAAAAATGCAAATGTATTGGTAGCTGGGAAAATCTATTAGATGGAGAATCCCATTCCATTCCAGATGTTCTTCCCCGTCTCCTTCCAACCTTTTGTTTAAACTCAGAGACGCTGCCACATTTCCCACCCTTGGTCCCCTAGAAAATGGAGTCAGCCAGCAAGCATTTCGTGAGAGCTACCTCATGTGAGAGCTGGGAATGGAAATCACTGCCAGCTTTAGAAGTAAAAGGCTGCCCATCCAGATGGCTTATATAATCACTGCTCCTTACCAGGGGTGAGAAAAGCAGTTATAAGAAACAAGATTCTGTGTCTTGCTTTCCTCACAGGCAGGATCCCCCTCTGGCTGACCGGCAGTCTCCTTCGATGTGGGCCAGGACTCTTTGAAGTTGGATCAGAACCATTTTACCACCTGTTTGATGGGCAAGCCCTCCTGCACAAGTTTGACTTTAAAGAAGGACATGTCACATACCACAGAAGGTAAAGAACACTAGGTTCCGCTCCCCTTCCTAGGGTTGGGGCCTAGCTTAGCTTGTCCTTGCTTGTACTTTTTACCTCCTGAACCCAAAAGGAGACTTTATACTCACCTCCACTCAGAATCCTCCTGGGCCATGAGTCTGCATGGACACCTTGGAGCTATAGGACAGGACAAAGAAACAGCAAAGAACTAGGGCTTTGGGGTCTGACATGCCTGGCATCAAATCCTATATGCCCTAGATACCATTTGCCTAGGTGGGTACCCTTTGGCAAATTGTTAACTTCTACTTCTTTGTTTTGTCATCTATAAAAATGGGAGAAGTAAAAGAATTTACTTCAGAGTTTATTACAAGAATAAAATGAGAACACAGTGCTTAGTCCATCAGAAGCATTTAATAATAATAATAGTCATTTTATTATTATTAGACCATGGATCATTTGATTTCTTTCCTTTTTATAATCAGAAAGGCCAATGGGAAGGGGGTGTCACAGAGCAGGCAAGAACCAAATATGTCATAATAATACCAGGAATAAGTTTTCTAAAAACAGGAGATGGTTGCTAAAAAGCTTGAGGCTCTAAGCCATCGCTCCAACTTCATTACAAAGACTCATTAGCACCACAATAAATACTTTGTTTTCTGTTTTAATATTCAGGCCTGTTAGTGGCTTTGTTGATCACCACAGATTTCAGGCATTCTGAAGAGACATCAAAAGTAAGAATAAATGGAATCTTGAAGTAGTTGGGGTAACTTGGACTGTTTTAGAAGAGAAACAGATCAAGTCAAGCAAAAATTTAGCTATGAAAGCTTATTTTGGAGGTCAGAGAAAGCCTTTATATGCCTTCTAAAGACCTTGATACTTTTTCCTCTTCACAAAAGTACAAAATCAAATTTTAATTGGCTTTCCACATGAGAAACCCTAGGCAACGTATGCTGTCTCGTCTGGGATATGGTTGAGGAGGTCTGCCTGTGTAAGAGACTGGATTCAAAAAAATCTACTTTTAAAAGTAGCAAAATAAAATTTTTAAATTAAAGAAAAACACTAGAGGAATATAAGGAAGACTGAAGGAAATCTAATTCAGCATACCACGTTCTATACCTCCCTGCTCAGTGTAGGCTGGTGAGTCATAGGCTAAAGGAAGTCAGAGGCCCAATTTGAACTATCCATGGGGCTGCGTAGTATGATATGGAAAAGTCTTATTTTCTGGCTCAGGCTATATATGCCGATCATTAGCTTCTCTGAGCCCTGATTTCTTCATCTGTCACTGTGAAGTTTATAATTGAAGCTCATGGCACATTGTCTCCTTCTCCTTCAGTCACCCCAAGAAAGTGATTTGACTCTTCATTCTCCATGTTGTGAATTTATGATTCTTGATAAAGGCACATGGAATGACCTTCTATGCTCCCTAGGGACTACACTAATTCCCCTTCTCTGTGACCTTTTCCATGTGTCAATGTCCTTCAGGTTCATCCGCACTGATGCTTACGTACGGGCAATGACTGAGAAAAGGATCGTCATAACAGAATTTGGCACCTGTGCTTTCCCAGATCCCTGCAAGAATATATTTTCCAGGTTTCTAAAACCCAACTGCATGTTATTAAAGACATTTTACATTAGCCATTTTTCTCTCATGGCTTGAAAGTTACTGGACTAAAAATCCATTTGCTTCTACAGGTTTTTTTCTTACTTCCGAGGAGTGGAGGTTACTGACAATGCCCTTGTTAATATCTACCCAGTGGGGAAGATTACTATGCCTGCACAGAGACCAACTTCATTACAAAGATTAATCCTGAGACCTTGGAAACAATTAAGCAGGTAGGACACAGTGCTCAAAAGACATTGCTTAGGAATTTAGAATTTGTACCTTAGAATTAAGTCCACTGTACATTTTATTTGGAAGAATATGAGAGCCAGATAAAGTTTCAGATCCCTGCTTTGTCATCAACTACTAGCTATGTGACATAAGGCAGACTTTTCTTCTCATTTGTGAAATTTTAAATATTCATTGTGTGAATTAGAGGAAAACTGTATAAAATACCTAACATATTTATTTGTGACACAAGTCCTTTCCATGTACCAGAATGTATGCTAGATGCAAAAGATACATCAATGAGTAAGACAACATGGTCCCTGCTCTTCGTGGTTTTTATGGGCTAGCATGGAACTGGCACATTTAATATTGAAAAGATTAAATTCATGGTTCTAGGAAAGTGTGTTGCACCAATTTTACACCTTCTTATAGAACTTCTTGTTAGAAATTAAAGCCAAACCTTAAATGAAAAAGCATAAGCAAGTGAGTAATATTAGAAAGTGATAAATTTTGCTGAGATATGAGGCAGTCTCAGTGCAGCATACAGTAAAACAGATCTACATTTTCAACTAATGCTTGTTAAGTTGCAGCTGTTTTCTTTTGTTTTTTTGCTTTGTGAATTTATTTTTAAATTAATTTTATTTAATTTTTAATATAAATTTATTTAATTGGAGGCTAATTACTTTACAATATTGTATTGGTTTTGCCATCCATCAACATGAATCCACCATGGTTGTACATGTGTTCCCCATCCTGAACGCCCCTCCCACCTCCCTCCCCATACCATCACTCTGGGTCATCCCAGTGTTTTCAAGTCATCATTCTTACTTGCAGAACACTTAACATCCAAGTGGAGAAATCAATTAATATATTACTTAACTATAATAGAGTGCAGCACTTTCACAGCATCATCTTTCAGGATTTGAAATAGCTCAATTCCATCACCTCCACTAGCTTTGTTCATAGTGATGTTTTCTAAGGCCCACTTGACTTCACATTCCAAGATGTCTGGCTCTAGATGAGTGATCACACCATCATGATTATCTTGGTCTTGAAGATCTTCTTTGCACAGTTCTTCTGTGTATTCTTGCCACCTCTTCTTAATATCTTCTGCTTCTGTTAGGTCCATACCATTTCTGTCCTTTATCAAGTCCATCTTTGCATGAAATGTTCCCCTGGTATCTCTAATTTTCTTGAAGAGATCTCTAGTCTTTCCCATTCTGTTGTTTTCCTCTATTTCTTTTCACTGATCACTGAGGAAGGCTTTCTTAACTCTTCTTGCTGTTCTTTGGAACTCTGCATTCAGATGCTTATTTCTTTCCTTTTCTCTTTTGCTTTTCACTTCTCTTCTTTTCACAGCTGTTTGTAAGGCCTCCTCAGACAACCATTTTGCTTTTTGCATTTCTTTTCCATGAGGATGGTCTTGAACCCTGTCTCCTGTACAATGTCACGGACTTCTATCCATAGTTCATCAGGCACTCTATCAGATCTAGTCCCTTAAATCTATTTCTCACTTCTACTGTATAATCATAAGGGATTTGATTTAGGTCATACCTGACCTAAATCAATATGCACTCAGTATGCCAGGAAATTTGGAAAACTCAGCAGTGGCCACACGACTGGAAAAGGTCAGTTTTCATTCCAATCCCAAAGAAAGGCAATGCCAAAGAATGCTCAAACTACCACACATTTGCACTCATCTCACACGCTAGTAAAGTAATGCTCAAAGTTCTCCAAGCCAGGCTTCAGCGATATGTGAACCGTGAACTTCTAGATGTTCAAGCTGGTTTTAGAAAAGGCAGAGGAACCAGAGATCAAGTTGCCAACATCCGCGGGATCATGGAAAAAGCAAGAGAGTTCCAGAAAAACATCTATTTCTGCTTTATTGACTATGCCAAAGCCTTTGACTATGTGGATCACAATAAACTGTGGAAAATTCTGAGAGAGATGGGAATACCAGACCACCTGACCTACTTCTTGAGAAACCTATATGCAGGTCAGGAAGCAGCAGTTAGAACGGGACATAGAACAGCGGACTGGTTCCAAACAGGAATAGGAGTATGTCAAGGCTGTATATTGTCACCCTGCTTATTTAATTTCTATGCAGAGTATGTCATGAGAAATGCTGGACTGGAAGAAACACAAGCTGGAATCAAGATTGCTGGGAGAAATAGCAATCACCTCAGATATGAAGATGACGCTATCCTTATGGCAGAAAGTGAAGAGAAACTCAAAAGCCTCTTGATGAAAGTGAAAAAGAAGAGTGAAAAAGTTGGCTTAAAGCTCAACATTCAGAAAACTAAGATCATGGCATCTGGTCCCATCACTTCATGGGAAATAGATGGGGAAACAGTGGAAACAGTGTCAGACTTTATTTTGGAGGGCTTCAAAATCACTGCAGATGTTGACTGCAGCCATGAAATTAAAAGACACTTACTCCTTGGAAGAAAAGTTATGTCCAACCTAGATAGCATATTGAAAAGCAGAGACTTTTTTGCCAACTAAGGTCCGTCTAGTCAAGGCTATGGTTTTTCCTGTGGTCATGTATGGATGTGAGAGTTGGACTGTGAAGAAAGCTGAGCACCGAAGAATTGATGCTTTTGAACTATGGTGTTGGAGAAGACTCTTGAGAGTCCCTTGGACTGCAAGGAGATCAACCAGTCCATTCTAAAGGAGATCAGTCCTGAGATTTCTTTGGAGGGAATGATGCTGAAGCTGAAACTCCAGCACTTTGGCCACCTGATGGGAAAAGGTGGCTCACTGGAAAAGACTCCGATGATGGGAGGGAGTGGGGGCAGCAGGAGAAGGGGACGACAGAGGATGAGATGGCTGAAGGGCATCACTGACTCAATGGACGTGAGTCTGAGTGAACTCCGGGAGTTGATGATGGAAAGGGAGGCCTGGCATGCTGTGATTCATGGGGTCGCAAAGAGTCAGACACGACTGAGCGACTGAACTGAACTGAACTAACTATAATAGAACACAGAATATAGTAAGTCCTTTCACAAAAGGAAACCTTCTATGAAAGTGCATATAAAGATTACTTCTAGCAGTGTTGAGGGGTGTGAAGTGAGGCATATCACGGAAGACTTAAAAGTATTGTATTTGAGTTAGAAATTAGAGGGAAGGCAAAACTTCATTGAATTTGGGAAAAGAACATTTCAGATACAGGAAGTACCATGACCAAATGAATAGAGGTAGGAAACTGGAGAATAAAGAATAATTTTTTTTTTTTTTTTGCCTAGAATTGCAATATTTCTCAATGGAGGTGGCACTGGCATTGGGCAGGTGGCACTTCTTCATTATGGGGACTGTCTCACCTATTACAGAGGTTTGACATCCCTGGTCTCACCCACTAAACACCAGACATGTCCTCAGTCATTGCACAAACCCCAAATGCTCCCCAACATTTCCAACTTCCCCACTAGTGGGCAAAAGCACTCCTAGGTGCAAACTAGTGATCAGAGCATGCCATGTCAAGGGTAGAGTGAAACTATAAGTTTGAATAATGGACTAAAATTTGGAATAAGTTGTTTGGTTGATGGTAAACTACTGAAAGTTTTTGTTCAGAGAAGTGGTATAGCAAAGCTTTAGGTGTTTTAATCTGGAAGCTATGCGTGAGCTGTATGGAAGGGCAAAAGAACTAGGAGACCAGCTAGTGGAAGTGAAGACCAGAAGGAGAAACTGAATGTAATAGGAATTGAAAGGAAAGTAGTCACAACACTGAGTCTCAATACTACAGGCTGATTTATAATCCCACAGACTGTTTACTAAAGTTGGACATATTCTCAACAGCTTTTTCTTGGTTTAGATGTATGTTTGTAACCACATATGAGTGTGTGTGTAAATCATTTAGAGAAGTTCTGAAACTAAGTTTCTAAACTACTCGTTTGACTTTGACAGTGTATCAGATTGCCATGGTAATTTAACTGGAAGTGTGAAGTTCGTGGTATGGCTCCAGAATAGACTTTATTAGAAGTCAGGTTTCATTGTGAGCAGCACTATACCCTAACTTCACATAAAAATGTAGTTTTAAAAATTTGAGAGTGTTTTTTTGTTTGTTTGTTTATTTGTTTACCATGACTGAAATAGCCTGCTAACAAGTACCTTTGCCTCCAGATTGATTCCCTTAAATACAACTTCCTTAATTCAGTAGAAGCAGTTTTTTTTTCTAAAATGCAAGTATAAATGTGCTATTCCATCTAGCGCACCCACAGTTTCCAAGATACAGTTAAAACACAGACCTCTGTGGCTGGCCCATTTTTATTTCTCCTTCTGCATGTGTGCTCTTCACCACAGCCATGCTGAATGACTAGACTTCCCTAAGCAGCATTCCCCATTTACAACTCTGTGCCTTTACAGCAAGGTTCCTGCTTCCTAGAGCACACTGTTATCCTTCTGCATCTGACCAACTTTTACTCATCTTTCAACATGAGTTGGAGTCATCGCCCTTGGGAAGCCCTGCCTAATCTCCCAGTTTGGGTTAAATGGCTTTTCTTTATAGATATGGTTTTGCACTTGCTACACTTATTCCAGCTCATTGTTCTGTGTGTTGTTAAGTCACCCAGTCATGTCTGACTCTTTATGACCCCACGGACTGCAGCACGCCAGGCATCCCTGTCATTACCATCTCCTGGAGTTTGCCCAAGTTCATGTTCATTGCATCAGTGATGCTTTCCAGCCATCTCATCCTCTGACACCCTTTCTTCTGCCCTCAATCTTTCCCAGAATCAGGGACTTGTCCAATGAGTCATCTGTTCCTGTCAGATAAGCAAAATACTGGAGCTGAAGCTCCAGCATCAGTCCTTCCAGTGAGTATTTAGGGTTGATCTCCCTTAAGATTGACTAGTTTGATCTTGCTCTCCAAGGGACTTTCAGGAGTCTTCTCCAGCACCACAGTTTGAAGGCATCAATTCTTTGGCATTCTGCTTTCTTTATGATCCAGTTCTCACAACCGTATGTGACCACTGGGAAGGAAGATCACAGCCTTGACTATACGGACCTTTGTCAGCAGAATCACATTTCTGCTTTTCAACACACTGTCTAGGTCTGTCATCGCTTTCCTGCCATGAAGCAATTGTCTTCTGATTTCATGGCTGTAGTCACGGTCTGCAGTGATTTTGGAGCCGAAGAAGAGGAAATCCGTCACTACTCCCACCTTTTCCCCTTCTATTTGCCATGCAGTAATGGGGCCAGATGCCATGATCTTCGTTTTTTTAATATTTAGTCAAGTTGGCTCTTTCACTCTCCTCCTTCACCCTCATCAACAGGCTTTTAGTCCCTCTTTGCTCTCCACCATTATAGTGGTATCATCCACATATCTGAGGTTGTTGTTTCTCCCACCTATCTTAATTCTGGCTTGTAACTTATCAGCCCGGTATTTCTCATGATATGGTCAGCATATAGGGTGACAGCAGACAGCCCTGATGTACTCCTTTTCAGTCTTGAACTAATCAGTTGTCTAATACAGTGCTGTCAATGGAACTTCCTACAACATTCCTATATCTACATTGTCCAAGTGCTGTTGAGTACATGGATGTGTCTAATGTGACTGAGAAACTGAATTTGAAGTTCTGTCTAATTATGATTAACTTACATTTAAATTGCTACATGTGGCTACAGTATTGGATACTGCCAGTCAATACTGAAATTTTAAAAAGCAAGGACTATCTCTGTTTTCCTAGACACTGACATAGCATCTGGCATATAATAGAAGCCCAGTGAGTACTTGACAAATGACTGGGTAAATGAATGTCTTGCCTAATATTTAAATGAGAGTGCTAAAATCTCCCTAAGCTTTAAAACATTTTCTCTTAATCAAATAGAAAGAACTTTGGTTAGACAAATATATAGCAATAGATTATTTGTTCAATAAATCTTTACCAAGTAGGTCCCAAGCAGAAATTCTAATGCTTTGCATCTTTTGACAAGTCACTTGACCTCTCTGACTCCTCAAGTTCTCCTTATGTAAACTGAGAGGTTTATGATAGATTTATGGTTTTGAATTTTTATGAGAATCCAAATTCAACTGAAGTACTGAATCCTGTCTTCAGAAGTTTCCATTAATTCCAGGAATTCATGGTTCCCCTAAAGTCTATTTAGGTTAAGACTTTCTATACTAGAATTCTGAGGTTTCTTTCAGTTCCAAATTCCTTTACATGTAAGACACTGGATTTGGTATTTAGGTTGTATCATACAAAATTTGTATTTTTGTAAAATGTAAATTAATAACTATCAACATGTAGTTCAATGTAATTCAATAAGGAAAATGTAAAGACGTTTCAGGATTAAAATTTATCACTGTTTGAGGACAGCTTGTATATACAAAAGGAAAATAACCAACCAACCAGAGCAATGCATGGTCTACATCAGCAGAAGAACACACTCAGAGAGAACTTAAAGATTTCAAAGGCATGAAGGGTCAACATGGGGGTCAGAGAAGAGTTCTGCACTGAAGTTGGAACTTCCACAGGTTTGAAAGAAAGTAGGACCCCAGAGAAATAGAAGGAAAGAGAAAGTGCACTTAGGGTAAAGGTGCAAATGGTCATGGTGAGGTCAGACTGAGGGACCAAAGATACAATACAGTTTGTCTCTTAACATGGGTGACATCTCTATTCCTTCCATAGGTTGACCTTTGCAACTATGTCTCAGTCAATGGAGCCACTGCTCACCCCCACATTGAAAATGATGGGACTGTTTACAACATTGGTAATTGCTTTGGGAAAAATTTTTCAATTGCCTACAATATTGTAAAGATCCCACCACTACAAGCAGGTCAGTTTACCACTTTGACTCTTCTTAAAACAAGTATCTATAATGTGAGAAAATTATTGGAAATATAAAATGTCAGATCAGAAATATGAAGACTGCACTATATGGACTGTTAAATTACTTTCAGATTTTCAGAAAATTATCATCATCCTCACCCTACCAGGGAACAAATACCCAATAGCACTGTAGTAGGAAATAACAAATTGAAAATACAAAAGCATGTGGCCATGTTCTGTACTACAGTGTTTCAAAGGTGTAGTGTATATGTGATCATATAAAATTTAGACTCAAATCAAGCAAATAGTTATTGAGCACTTATCCATGTGCCAAACACAATTAAGATTTTAAATAAATATATATGTATGTATATGAAAGTGTATTTAGTATTTTATACGTATTTAATTCCCAAAACTACAAACAAAACCTTTTAACTCATATATAGACTATAGAGAAAGAATGCTAAAACAGAAGAGCAAACTCTTTAGAATTCTACATTCATCCTCCACTCATTGCAAGAAATTTGATATTGATCTTGTTAATAGAATTATTTGAGTATATATGGATTTTTATTTAGTTTTTGCTTAGTGTAATTTGTGACGTTTAGATCCTAGACCAGCAGCATCACCTGAAACCTGTTAGAAATACAAATCTCAAGCCCCACCTGAGGTAGACTGAATGAGTAACTCTGAGGGTGGGCCCATGCTCAGTATTTTCAGAAGCTCTTTATGTATTTCTGGTGTACACTAAGGTTTAAAGACACTGCCTTAGTAGTAAATAAACTTTAATGTGCTTAAGAATTATTGTATAGGGCTATTGACACAGAAAGGGCTTCCCAGGTGGCACCAGTGGTATATGCCAATGCAGGAGACATAAGAGACAAGGGTTTGACCCCTGGGTCTGGCAACCCACTTTAGTATTCTCGCCTGGATAATCCCATGGACAGAGGAGCTTTATGGGCTACAGTCCATGGGGCCACACAGAATCAGATATGACTGAAGGGACTTAGCACCCACAAACAACAAAACCACATATTCTATAACTTTACAGCTAATTTAAGAGATTGTAAAAGTCACTTTGACCATACTAAAGTTTTGCCTTACTCCCTTGGCTTAGACCCACCTTCAGTTAGTAAGATGTGACTCCACTACACTCTATCTACCACACACTGTTTGAGTGCACTTTCCAAATCTGCTGCTATTTGGATTTTCCTGGGTGATTGCAGCTCCACATGAAATTTCCCTCAGAAATGCCAGTGACTGAGAAAATGGAAATAAACTCTTTTAAAAAAAATCAAGATCTGAAAATGTATTTCTTTGCTCGCATAAGCTGTTCTAAATGCTTTGTATTTAAAAAAAAAGAGGCTGTTCCACAGCCTTTTAAAACCACTTTATTTCAGACAAGGAAGATCCAATAAGCAAGTCAGAGATCGTTGTACAATTCCCCTGCAGTGACCGATTCAAGCCATCTTACGTCCATAGGTAACTCGAAGGCCTGCTATGAATCTTCAGGAAAACTCAAGTTTAAAGATCTGCTTTGCCTACCTTTGATACCAGTCCTGATCATGACATTTTCTTGCAGAAACCTAAATTTAAATGTAATTAATTTCATGTAGGCACTGTTGATTCATATAACTGAGCATACCTCATGTGTACATATTTCTCTGTGGTTTGAGCATCAACCCTTCCCACTCACAAGTTTATTTCTGTTTCTGAACAGTTTTGGTTTGACTCCCAACTATATTGTTTTTGTGGAGACACCAGTCAAAATTAATCTGTTCAAGTTTCTTTCTTCATGGAGTCTTTGGGGAGCCAACTACATGGATTGTTTTGAATCCAATGAAACCATGGGGGTAAGTCTTACATTTATTTGTCAGGTTTATGATTCCAAAGAATATGTGTTTCCTAATGCATACTTTTTTTCCTTTTAAATGCATCAAAATATTCTCACTTTTAGGTTTGGCTTCATATTGCTGACAAAAAAGAAAAAAGTATATCAATAATAAATATAGGACCTCTCCTTTTAACCTCTTTCATCACATCAATACCTATGAAGACCATGAGTTTCTGATTGTGGATCTCTGTTGCTGGAAAGGGTAAGAGAGTACATTGAATGAATAAATGTTACATCTCCAGTTGCTCCTGGAAATCAGGTTTGTTTGTTTGTTTTCAGAGATACTGCTTTCAATATTTAATCTGAATTATATCTTTTAAAAGTATGCTTAAGTCACAAAATATGACTGAAAAAGCTGCAGGGAGTTTAGGTAATCAGAAACACAAACTGAACCTCAAAACCATGGTTAATGATTGAAAACTGCTCAGGTCCATGAAACAGACCTGAAAATAAAAGATTCTATGACTTGATGAATGAACTTAAACTTAATTTCCCTCAAATTTAACAAGATCCTTTGAAGAGCCTTAAACTGCATCTACTCTGGGTTTGATTAAAAAAAAAAAACAGACATGCTTTCTTCAGAACAGCAAGTCACTAAAAGAGACAGTAGCCCCTGAAGACACAGACAGAATGGTGATAGAGAAACACAGCAGAAAGTTTCAAAGGCTGCTGTTTTTAAACATATCCATGAAGCAGGACTCTTTTCTCTCCCCAGAGTGGGCAGGAGGAGTGGCTCCATGCCTGAGTCGCTAGGAGTTTCCAGATTGGAGACTAAAGAAGAGACAGGCATCTGCGCTTTTAAAAGACATGCATCATGTCTCTAAAATTATTTGTAATTGTCTTCCTCATGTTTGACTTCTTATTTTTGCAGATTTGAATTTGTTTATAATTATTTATATTTAGCCAATTTACGTGAGAACTGGGAAGAGGTGAAAAAAATGCCAGAAAGGCTCCTCAGCCTGAAGTTAGGAGATACGTACTTCCTTTGAATATTGACAAGGTAACCACCCTCTACATAGATTTCAGATATAATGAGAATGTTTCCTCTTTGTCAGGATTTTTTCTCCTGCTGTGTGTTTATACATAAAGGCGCAAAATTTCTGAACTGAAAGGGGCTTTAAAAATTAGCAAATTCAATTCCCCTCATTTTATAAATGAAACTGAAGCTCATGAATTAGCAAAATCCAGTTGTGAAGAGTCAAAATGAAAACCAGTTTTCACTCTCAACCTGCTTTTCTTTTTTCTACAAAATCCTTTTAAAACCGATTGCTAAAAAAAAAACCAAACAAACAACAAAAACTGATTGCAATCCAACTGATTAGAACATAAACAAAAACAGTGGGGTAAGTGGGCGAAAATAACTTAAAACAATAAGCTGGTAATCTTTGAAGGCTTTTAGGCTAGGGTAAAAGGTGTGCATTTTATTTGACAGGTGGTAGGGAATTAAGGATTTTGAATAGAAGAAAGCCATATTCAGAGTTGGTGAACTGGGTATAAAGTGTACTGACTGTTCCTGCTAAATGCCCAGCTTCCCTGAGCAAGTCTCTCAATGAGCAAGTTACCCCAAAGTTCAGTTGCCCGCTCTGAAACCTAAATAAACTGGACTAAATAATAACTAGGTCATTTGCTGTTTTGATTTTCTAAAATAAGGCTGTGTCATGTATAAGTAGTATTGGAAGTGAAGGAGAAAGATAGGGACCTGTGACTGTAGACAATTTAAATTACTCAGGTGCCAGAAAAATGTAGTGGTAGTAGCAACAGAAAGACAAAAGTGTGCATTCCTACGGATAGAATTAAAAGGATCCTACATTTGACTGGGAGGCAGAATGAATTAAGTCTTAGATATGTAAAACCCTATGTGTCTAGAGTGTTGATACCTTTGGAAATAGGAAATGAAATAGGCAGAGCAGATTGGAGATAAACATGGACTGTAGAACTAGGAGGAAAGAGTAATAATGAGTAAAAGGGCTGACTTGGAAACAAACCCAGGTTGACTGGGGCTTCCAGCTTTCTAGTGCGTGATCTGGGGCAAGACATTTAGTCTTTTCACATCCCTTTTTCTTTATCTGGGCTTTCCTGGTGGCTCAGACAGCAAAGAATCGGCCTGTAATGCAGGAGACCCAGGTTCAATCCCTGGACTGGGAAAATCCCCTGGAGAAGGAAATGGCTCCCCACTCCATTATTCTTGCCTGGAGAATCCCATGGACAGAGGAGCCCAACAGGCTACAGTTCATGAGGTCGCAAGAGTTTTACACAAATGAGTAACTAACACTTTCATTTCATTTTCTTTATCTATATCCACTATATAGGATTTTTGTGATCAGTAAATGAGGGGATATATATCAATCTCTGAATATAGTCCCCCACATAAACTGTTAAATAATATTCATTATAATTCTCATCAACAACAAAGAAGTATAAACTTATCTTGCTAGCAATGTCTATCCTCATATATTGATCATCATATCAATGCCAGTAACTATTAGCTCTTTACTTCTAACCCTGCTTTGTGTCACAAGGACCTGCCCTTCCACATGAAAGCCAGCCAGATATCTTCATAAAGATGTTATTGATGCTGATCTTATACAAGAGGATACAATATATGAGGATAGACATTGCTAGCAGCAAAAGTTCATACTTTGGAGTAGGCATTCTAAAAGAAACTTACAGATTTGTTGATTTTTAAAAATGAGGAACTTGACAGCCAGAAAATGTTGAAAGAAAAGATAGCCAAGCACATAAGTTGGGGAAACACCCATGTGTAGAAAGTGGTAGGAAAAGAGGAGTCAGAAAAAGAAAGAAAAAAAATAATAACTAAAGGGTCCTAGTTACAACTAAGAGAGGAAAATGCCACATTGACAAAGCAAGAGAGGGTTTCATTGATGTCCACTGCTATGTATAGGCAAGCTGAAAAACATGAAGCTGAAAAAGGAGCCAAAACCCAGATTTAGTGACCTCCAGGAGAACAGAGAGAGAGGCAGAAATCAGGTTTCAAGCCACAGTGACAATGTGGTGGCAATTACTATAGCCTGTACTTTTAAAGTTTTGCAATGAAGAGAAAACTAGATCATAAATTAGAGAAAGAAGAGATTAAAAAAATTGAAGGAAGGACTAAGGAAGGGAAAGAGTATAAGATGACTAAAGCTTCAGGTTTAGTGATTGAAATAATGGTGATATTTTAAAATATATCTTTCTTAAGCTTCCCTAGTGGCTCAGAGGTTAAAGCGTCTGCCTCCAATGCAGGAGACCCGAGTTCAGTCCCTGGGTCGGGAATATCCCCTGGAGAAGGAAATGGCAACCCACTCCAGTATTCTTGCCTGGAGAATCCCATGGACGGAGAAGCCTAGTAGGTTACAGTCCACAGGGTCGCAAAGAGTCTGACACGACTGAGCGACTTCACCTTACCTTACCTATTTTTGAATAGGCAGTGCATTTAATTGGTCAGAAAATCAAAATAATCTAAACAGGTTTGCACTGAAAGTGTCACTCCAGCCTCTTTCTGTGTCCATTCCATACCATTCCTCTTAACGTCTTTCCTTTGCATTTGTTTGTTTATGAAAATATAAAAAATGCCAACATATAGAATTATTATTCCCACTTTTTACACAAAAAGTAACTTTCTATATCCACATTTTTATTCCTTGCTTATTTTCATTTTAAAATATACATTGAAGCTCTTACTTTCTTCAACCACACTGTGTTCTTTTTACCAATATGCTGCAGTCCCTCACTGCTGAGCAAGTCATTTCCATTTTTTGACTGTTACAAATAATGTCACAAGGAATAACTTTGTATGTATGTTCTTTTATGTATATGCAGATATAGCAATAGGATAGACTCTCAGAAGTGAGTTTGCAGTATCAGAGGATAAACACATCTGTTTTAAAAAGAAAAATAGTGAGAGGGAAAGTGAAAAGGAGGTGCTGGTTTGGAAAGCAAAGATGATGTTACAGATCTCTTACATTAAAAAGCCTGAATTTAATAATAGAAAAACTAAGATACAACAAAATAAAATCGTTAAAGTTACAGCCCCGTAAGTAAAGTGTTCAACATCAACATTTGAACTAATTGTATTTTTTTCTTAATTCATACAATGCTACAAATCATAAGGACTCACTATGTTGGATCAATTTTTATTTCCAGGTCTTCTGTATGGAGAGAGAGAGAGACATATATAAAATTTTCTTTACTTTGCCACCTTTAGGTAGTCATATATCAATATGTATATATACATACATGCTGCTCTCTGCTTCCCATCACCATGAAGAGCCTTGAAGTCACATTTCATACAAGATCCATTCCTCGCCTCCCATCTCCTCCCAATTCTGAAAATCTTTCACTATTTCCTTTAGTTCATGGTACATCACCAGAAAAATTCCATCTATCCCCTGCTCAGATGGTTCCTTCCAACTTATCTCTTCTAACAAAAAATCTGACACTCTCTAGGACACTGGTCTCTTCAGCAGCAGTTTCCAGGGGTAGCAGTTTCTCCTCCAGCCCTTTTACCACTGGGCCTGGAGTTGGAACACTTGTTCCACTTTGCTGCTTCCAAACCATTGTTCCCTCTGCCCACCCTTAAAATCTTTCAGTTTCAAATCTCACTTCAACTAATTATAGACCCAAGTGGTCTGTGTACCTTTATATATATATAACCCTTCATTATTGTCTTCACATACTAATCACTACTCTCTCTTCTTTTGGTTCAATGTCACACTCCTCTCCCTGATCTACTTCCGACTGTCAGTGATTTCAGGATACACATCGTAGATGATTCTTCCAACAGCCTGGCCTCAGTTCCTTGACATCGCCCACTGATCCTGTCTTCCATTCTGACTCAGCCACTCACTTCCCAAGTCATACAGTTGACCTTGCTATTACCTTTGACTGTGCTTCTGTCATAAACTTGGTTCATACAGGACACATTCTGACTTACCTTTCAAGATTACCAACCCTATTACAATTCCCACCAGAACCTCCAACCTATTGAACCTGCTCACCATCTCTCACTCCCCTGAAGACTTATCTTCCCTCCTTATTCAGTTAAAATTTCATGATCATTGTAATCACCCCCTTGAGTAGATCCTCATTTCTCTTGCCACTTTCTTACTTTATAGAATTTATTTGTCAAAGTCATAAATCCTAGTTCAATTCAACTCTCCACTCACTCCATGCTTGTACCTCTAAGGCTCAAATCAAGTGCTAAAAATACACAATTGTGTTAATTGGCCCATTTTTAAATATATGACCACAAACCTTACTGCAACATTTCCCAACTTCATTTTCCTAGTTAAGTATTTCACACCCTCCTCTTTCAAACTTCTAACACATCCCACCTCCACACTCATACTCAATTAATGGCTCTGTTTCCTCTTTTACTGAAACAAATGAAAGAAATCAGAAAAGAATGTAGACTCCTGCCACCACATCTACCCACCCACCAGCATCTGTACTCATACTGAATTATCCCTCGTCTTATTCAGAACTAGTCTTTCCCATCCTTCCTCACCCACTCCAGGACATTATTCTACAACTCTCCCACTCTGTCATATATCTCATTCTCCTCTTGTTTTCATTAACTCATGCATATCATGCTGTTATTTTGCCTTCTTATAAAATCCTTCTCTTGACTCTTCTTGCCCCTCCATTTATCCTTTCTTTCCTGTATTATGGCCCCTTTAATGTTGGAGGGCACCAGGACTCAGCCCTTTGTCCTACTTCTATTTGTACTTTCACTCCTTTGTAAAGACACGCCTTAAAGCAACCTGCACTTTCCACTTCCAACTTTCCTTTTAACTCAAGATTCTTTTGTTATTGCCAATGCTAAGTCTTTATTTTGATGTTCAGTAAACATCTCAAGTTTAATAAGACAAAACTCAAACCTCTCCTCTTCCCCTACCAAAAACTTTATCCCACCTTCAGTACTTCCCATCTTTATTGTGACAACTCCAACTTTTAACTATTTGGGTCCCAAACCTTGGAGCCATCCTTGACTTCTCACCTAATTTCATGCCTGTTCCCTATCTAGTATCTTACCTATCAGGAAATCCTCTGCTCTGCCTTCCATTCCTCACTAACTTCAGGGCTACTAGCCCAGTCTGAACCATTGTTTCCCTTTGACTAGACTACTACAAGACACACTGGTTTTCCTGATTTCACACCTGCATATCCCCTATTCTTAAAGGGATCTTGACAGAGCAGCCAGACTGATTCTTTTAAAAATAAATCCTAGCCTTGCAAACTCTTCTGCTCATCTCTTGCTCACAAGAAAAACTCAAGTCCTCACAATGACCCATCAGGCTCTACCCAGTCTGACCCTATTTTACCCCTCTACCCTCCTTTCCTGTGTTCTCCCCCAGCTCAGTCAGCACAGCCAACCCGGTCTCCTTAATGCTCTTTAAGCACCCTTGGCAATACTCCTGCCTCACGCCTTTGCAATTTGTTCTGTCTGCTTAAATGCTCTTCCCCAGATATCTACATTGCTTCCTTCATCTCCTACAAGTTTTATCCCAAATATCACCTTAACAGTGAAACATACCCTAACTACCTACGAAAATTATAAATCACTTACCCTTCACACTTCTGATCCCCCATACTCTGCTCTGTTTTTCTCTCCACATTCATGGTATACTAAACACTTTATCTATATTTATAGTTTTCCAAATTAGAATGTAAACTTCATAACAATAGGAACTCTGGTCTCTGAAATATCACAAGTGCCTAGAATAGAGTCTAGTACAAACCAGGTATTCAGGTATTTAATGCAAGACTAAATGCGTATGTTCTTTGAAGAGCTCATGATATTCATTCCTTTCATAATATAATCTGAAAAATGATGTGGGGGCAATTTCAGTATCAAGAGATCTTAGGAAACATCAGGTCCAGAAGTTTTTTCATTTGTTTTCTTTTTTGACAACATAAGGATATGATATTTTCCCAATAAAATCAAAATATAGCTAACTTTAAAGGAGATAAACATTGTATGGATACCTAGAGGCTGAAGTCTTTGTTACTGTGAAGCAAAATACTTCTTTTCCCAGAACCACATCTTCAGGGCCCTATATGTTCTTTGAGGTCAGTCTCATTTCACAGATGAGAAGACTACAAGGTTATATTTCTTTTATATATCACTGACTTTCCCAGTGATACACAGTCAGTGACTGACATGGACAGGGGCAGCTTTCCCAGTCATGTTCTTCATCTCTCCCTTCTAGAGTTTTCTGTACTGACTCTTCTACATGTTGACTTAAGAAATGAAGAACTCAGGAAACTAAACTTGGAAACTGTTCTCACGGCTGCTTGAATTTTATTCCTTGCTCACTGAGGTTTCTGTTATCCTCTTTCTTAGGCTGACACAGGCAAGAATTTAGTCACACTCCCCAACACAACTGCCACTGCAATTCTGTGCAGTGATGAGACCATCTGGCTGGAACCTGAGGTTCTCTTTTCAGGGCCTCGCCAAGGTGAGATGGTATAGGAAAAAGCTTCACATGTGAGAGAACAAAATGTTCCACTCTGAGAGAGTAACTGAGTTTTCCTAAGCATGTTTTTCATTTTGTAGCATTTGAGTTTCCTCAAATCAATTACCGGAAGTATGGTGGGAAACCTTACACATATGCATATGGACTTGGCTTGAATCACTTTGTTCCAGACAGGGTAATTAATTCCTCTTCCTAATATTCGAACAGTACTTTGAATCATATGTAAGTCAAGTAAAGCATATTGACTGACTAATTTATTGACTAATGTTCCTTTCTTATAAGCAGCTCTGTAAGCTGAACGTCAAAACTAAAGAAACCTGGGTATGGCAAGAGCCTGATTCATACCCCTCAGAACCTATCTTTGTTTCTCACCCAGATGCCTTGGAAGAAGATGACGGTAATGAGAGTAATAGATAAGTGTGAACCCTCTCTTCTCATTGGAGTTCATATAGTTAATTCACTAGGAGAGCAGTTATGTTGATTATTTCCAAATGTTTAGAAATAATCTTTCCTACTATTGAATAGGACAGCACTAAAGAATATAAATGTGTTTGAAAATTAGTTTTATCTTACGGTCAGGTTTCATTAGGTACTGTTGGAAAAATGCTTAGAGCACCATCGGGTGTCACGATGGAATATCAGTATCTGCTCTAGATGGAGTTGAGAAGGAAGAAGGAGCAGCATGCTATCTAGGTTTTGCCTTTCTTGACCTATATATATTTCTGAAAAGAAACAGTGTTCTAAGGAGGAAAACTGAATATTCTAACTGATCCTAGAGAATGAGGCTTTGAGATTCTGGTTCTAGTTTTTCTTTTTAGTAAGCTGAGACTAGAAGGGGATCCAGAGCAACAGTCTATAAAACAGCAATTCAGATACACTCGACTACAAAGCTGGGACAGCGGGGTAGGTGATACTCTCTGGGTTTAAAATATGGGAGACCACAGAGAAATGGATAGAATAAAGAGTTTTAGAGCCATTTTACACTAAGTGACTTTACATTTGCAGTGCATCCAATCAAAACTGCAAAAAGTTTGTTCCTATTTTGTTTGATGGAAGTAAGCATCCAAGCTAGGTCTTGGAAATTGTAGAAATAATATACCTGACTGTTTTCAAAGTATTTAATGTATGTTTCATTTGATTGTCACAACATTTTTTGCAATAAGTAGAGCAAATATTAAATCTTATGACACAAATAAAAACAGAAACATTCATTAAATAAGAATTCAATGAATATTTACTGTGTTCTAACCATTGTGGTAGGCTATCAGGATACAATGGTGGGCAAGAAGGACTCTGTCACTCCCTTCCTGGAGTTTATAGTCTAAGGGACTTGAAAAATTTAACATCCCTCTCATGGTTGCCATGGACTTTGCTGGTGACTCAAGCGGTAGAGAATCTGCCTGCAATACAAGAGAGTACTCTTGCTAGGAGAATTCCATGGACAGAGGAACCTGGCAGCCTACAGTCCATGGGGTCGCAAACAGTCAGACACGACTGAGCAACTAACACTTTCACTTGCATGGTTGCCACACAGCCAGGTGACAGAAGAGTCAGAACAAGCTATCAGGTCATCTGGTTTTCTTTATTTGTGAGTGTAATGTCTCCTGTATTATTTCAATGATATTTAACCTATGGCTCTGGGCTTTTTTTTTTTTTTTTTTAATTCAACTGCCTTATTAATTTCTCATTAACAGGTGTAGTTCTGAGTGTGGTGGTGAGCCCTGGGGCAGGACAAAAGCCTGCTTATCTTCTGATTCTGAATGCCAAGGACTTGAGCGAAGTTGCCAGGGCTGAAGTGGAGATTAACATCCCTGTCACCTTTCATGGACTGTTCAAAAATCCTGAGCACATTCTAGCATGATATGTTTCTGGTGACAAAACACAGAAAAATGTAGTTAGGTCTGCAATCAAATTCTGTTTAGCTTTAGCCTGCTGTCTATAATGGTTTTAACTTGCAGATGCACACTGTTTTGCAGCATTTTACAGAAAGCACAGAGTTGAGTAAGGAATTCCTTTTAAAAAGTGCTTATTTAGATAATCGTACTTTGTGAAACAGGCACATCACAACTAAAAACTCTTTATATATTTACAATCAAATAGAAAATGAATGTGAATTTATTAAACTGTTTTTCATTCCTATTATAAAAGTGTATTTTAGGCACCTATCTGCTCCTATTACTTTTTAACATTTAAAAGCCAAAGTACTCTACAGCTGATATGTATATGGCTTTGCTGTGTCAAAGCAGCATCTTGGAAAAAGGCTTAGTTACTGAATGTCAAATCAAACTTCTTCTCAAACCAGGGACTTTGATCTAAGACAATCATTGTAATTGTATGCACATATGTATTATTGTTCAAAAATTCTCATGGTTTAAACTTTAATATATCCATTTAATATAGGCAATTATTATTATTTCTGATTTTACAGTAAGGAAGCCTGTTTCTAATTCACTGAGGACTCTCAACCAAATAACTTCTCAGAGATTACATTATCTATTAGAAACTTATATAGCATCAAAGCAATCACATATAGTAGTGACTTTTTTTTTAATAGCATAAAATACTTACAAACATAATTGCTGTTTAAAATCAGATTATGGGGATAATAATGTGGGGGGGAGGTTATACTTTGTTGCCTCTTCTGCTTAATTACATTTAAGCACTGTGCACCTGCCTGAAGAGAAAGTGAAAAAAGAGAAAATACTGTCATTAACATTTAGATATGAATATAGTTTAAGCACTTCTGTTTTTAAAATTATTCTTTTCTGAGATACATGTTGCAAAAAAATGAAGATTGACAAAAATTTTTATTCTATATCTTAATCCTGTTTAACTAAGTAAAAACAGCTTGAAAGAACAGACTGACTTGGGTACTTGATGCATCCATTTGATTTCTTTATTTAGATAAAATGCAAACTCATTTTTTAAGATTATAAGTACTCATTAAAATATACTTTACAAAGAAAATCTAAAATTGCAGAAAAAGCAGAAATTATAAAGTAAAATCATACAGAGCTCATCTAAGCACAACTACTGGTCTTTTCCATCATTTCCCATGTGTGACTTTTTAATGTAATAATTATTTCTTTGGGAGTAATTCCTAGGTAAACCTAGATATCTCAAAAAAATAAAAAGAAAAATGCCATAAAATAACATGGAATATATGACTGAAGCTAAACATCAATCTGCTGGATTTTGTCTCTAGATATGGCACATGAACTTAATTCCACAAAGAAAGCTATTCATTCATTTATTTTTAAAATGCAAAAATAAATTACTGAATAATTACCAAGTTTTGTGCTTATTTAAGTCTCTAACTTTAAGAGATTTCCTAATACTGTCACTTCCCATACTTGCCAGTCAGCCCCTGCCTTCTTCCCATTCCTTTTCCACACGAAAGTCTGGCAGTTCTTTGTGCCTGCTTCTCCATTTGGAAGATCCCACTTTGAGCTCTGTGCTCTGTGGAGATAGCCATAGTGTTAAGAAGGGAGAGAGCCACATCTGACTAAAGGAACATTCTGTCAATACCTTTTCACCGATTGGATTGTCTATATAATAACTGCTGATATTATACCAAAAAGGCTTAGGAGCTGCTTTACAAATGCAAAGGTAGAACATGAGTTTTAAAAACTTAAATTAGGATAAGGGAGATTTAAGTCAAGCAGGAAGGATTAACTCAGAAATTCAGATTGAAAAAATTAAGTAACCTGATTTCTAAGAATCAAAGGTATTCATCTGGAGGAATCAAGAGAATCATGTCCCATCCAAAAACAAATAAATCTGTTTTAAGGGGAAAATTCAAATTAAATTAAGACAAATAAACCTATTAGTAAGTAGCTACTTTTAAAATAAGTCATTTGAAGTCAGCTTTTTTCCATTTCAGCGCCCTATTTATCATAGCAAAGGAGAAATAATAACATCTTTGAAAATATAAAAAGTAATTAGTAGCTGATAATTGCCTCATGACTATCTAGACAGAGTTCCTATCAGTCAATTCAGTTCAGTTGCTCACTCATGTCCGACTCTTTGGACCCCATGGGCTGCAGCATGCTAGGCTTCCTTGTCCATCACCAACTCCAGGAGCTTCCTCAAACTCATGTCCATCGAGTCAGTGATGTTATCCAACCATCTCATCTGTCATCCCATTCTCTAGCCTTCAATCTTTCTCAGGATCAGGGTCTTTTCCAATGAGTCAGTTCTTTGCATCAGGTGGCCAAAGTATTGGAGTTTCAGCTTCAGCATCAGTCCTTCCAATGAATATTCAGGACTGATTTCCTTTAGGATTGACTCGCTTGACCTCCTTGTTTTCCTCAAGGAACTCTTAAGAGTCTTCTCCAACACCACAGTTCAAAAGCACCACTTCCTTGGTGCTCAGCTTTCTTTATGGTCCAACTCTCATATCCATACATGACTACTGGAAAAACCATAGCTTTGACTATATGGACCTTTGTTGGTAAAGTAATGGCTCTGCTTTTTAGAGTTCCTATACTATATTCTAAACCAAAATAGGTCCACAGGCAGCAAAGCCAGCCAACCTTCCAAGAATTCTGTGGCAGTTTTATCCTATCGTCTACAATCTGGCTGAAGAATAAAATGCAGTGCTTTCTTCTATAAACACATAAGAGTGATCAATGATTAGGATTAAGAGAAAATGTCTCCTAAAGGATCCCTTAGGGAATACCAAATCAGTCTCAATGGGAAAACAATCTCTGAAAGAGAGGAGAAAAGTAAACTTATACTCATCGAGTACCTTTTACTTTTACAGAAAGGTGGAAATTACTCTGAATATTATACCCACCATGATACTATCTTCACCATTTTAAAGATCAGGAAAGGGAAGTCAAGTAACTTTTCTAATAGTCACAAAACTTAAACTGAAATCTAAGCCTATCAGTCCTTCCATTAAATTTTGGTTTCTGATGCTTTCTAAAATATTTCTATTAATTTAAAATTTATTCCATATACAACCACTATCATACTACTCAGTCATCAAGGTGAAGTGAGTGAAAGTGAAGTCGCTCAGTCGTGTTCCTCTGTCCATGGGATTTCCCAGGCATGAATACTGGAGTGGGTTGCCATTTCCTTTTGCAGGGGATTTTCCCAACTCAAGGATGGAGCCCAGGTCTCCAGCACTGCAGGCACACGCTTTACTGTTTGAGCCACCAGGACTAAGCACTCCAATCATAAGGCAGAGATTGGCAAGATGTTTTTTTGTTTTTTTGTTTGTTTGTTTTTTAATGATCTACTGATAGCCTGTGTACAAGCAACAGACTTTAGATTCAAAGGCACAAATAGATTTTTCTTTTAAAGAATGGAAAAAGTAACCAAAAAGGACTGAAATGGCTATACTATCAGATAAAATAGACTTTAATGACAAAAATTGTTACTAGAGACAAAGACAGTTTGTAATGATAAAAGGGTAAATTTTAATAACACATAAGGGAATAGTATGAACAACTCTATGCCAACAAATTAAGCAACCTAGATGCAATAGACAAATTTCTAGAAAAATGATAAAAATAAAAATTGACTGAAAAATAAATGGAAAATCTGAATATACCAGTAAGAAAGAAAGACACTGAATTAGTAATTTTAAAATTTCTCCAAAGAAATATCCAGGCCCCCAAAAAAATTTTTTTTTAAATAAAAGAAAGAAATATCCAGGCCCACATGGCTTCCCTCATGAACTGTACAAAACACTTAAGGATGAATTAATAGCAATCACTTGCAGAGTTTTCCCAAAAGCGGACATAGAGGAAATACTTCTCAACTCATTCTATGAGGGAAAATTTACCTTGATAACAGTATCAGACAAAAACATCACAAGAAAAGAAAACCACAGATCGATATCACTTAAGAATTTACATGAAAAATCCTTAATAAAACACTAACATACCAAAATTCAGCAATGTATAAAAAAGACTACACCATGACCTAGTGGAATTTCTCCTAGAAATTCAAAGTTGGCTTAATATCCACAAACTAATCATTATAATTCACCATATTAATAGAGCAGCAGACAAAGTCACATGCTCATCTCAATAGATGCAAATGAATTTGAAAATATTCAACATTCATTTTAAAAATTTAAGAAATCACATATAGAAGGGAACTTCTTCATCCTGATAAAAAGTATCTCTGAAAAACCCACAGTTAACATTCTACTTTATGATGAAAGATTGAATTTTCTCCCCAAGATCAGGAACACGATGTACGCTCTTCCCACTACTAATCAACATTTTACTGGAAGTTTGCAATTAAGGAAAGAAAATAAAATGTATACAATTGGAAAAGAAGGAAAATTTTACAGATGGCATGATTTGTATGTATAAAATTCTAAGGAATTATCTTAAAAAATGTACTGGAACTAGTAAGTTCAGCAAACTTGCAGGATACAAAACCAATACACAAAAATTAATTGTATTTCTATATACCAGCAATGAAAAATCTGAAAATAAAATTAAGATAGCAAGTCCATTTACAGTAGTATCAAGGAATAAAATATTTAGAAATAAACTTAAGAAAAATGTTTCAAGACTTGTATCCTGAAACTGTAACACACATTTGAAAGAAATTAAAGAATTCTTAAATGGAAAGACATCCCAGGTTCATGGATTGAAAGATTTAATATTGTTAAGCTAGCATTACTACAGATTCAATGAAATTTACAGTCTTTAAACTTGACACCACCCTGATGGCAGAAAGTGAAGAAGAACAAAAGAGCCACTTGATGAAAGTGAAAGAGGAAAGTGAAAAAAGTTGGCTTAAAGCTCAACATTCAGAAAACGAAGATCATGGTATTTGGTCCCATCACTTTATGGCAAATAGATGGGGAAACATTGGAAACAGTGTCAGACTTTATTTTTCTGGGCTCCAAAATCACTGCAGATGGTGATTGCAGCATTGGAATTAAAAGACACTCCTTGGAAGGAAAGTGATGACCAACCTGGACAGCATATTGAAAAGCAGAGACATTACTTTGCCAACAAAGTCCATCTAGTCAAGGTTATGGTTTTTCCAGTGGTCATGTGTGGATGTGAGAGTTGGACTGTGAAAAAGGCTGAGTGCCGAAGAATTGATGCTTTTGAATTGTGGTGTTGGAGAAGACTCTTGAGAGTCCCTTGGGCTGCAAGGAGATCCAACCAGTCCATCCTAAAGGAAATCAATCCTGAATGTTCATTGGAAGGACTGATGTTGAAGCTGAAACTTCAATACTTTGGCCACCAGATGCGAAGAGCTGACTCACTTGAAAAGACCCTGATGCTGGGAAAGATTGAGGTCAGAAGGAGAAAGGGACGACAGAGGATGAGTTGGTTGAATGGCATCACCAACTCAATGGACATGGGTTTGGATGGACTCCAGGAGTTGGTGATGACAGGAAGGCCTGGCGTGCTGTGGTTCATGGGGTTGCAAAGAGTCAGACATGACTGAGAGACAACTGAACTGAAATGAATTGAAACAAAAATTGATGTGCTGATTCTAAAATTCATAGAACATCAGTCAGTTCAGTCGCTCAGTCGTGTCTGACTGTGACCTTTGGACTGCAGCAGGCCAGGACTCTCTGTCTATCACTAACTCCCAGGGTTTACTCAAAATCATGTCCATTGAGTTGATGATGCCATCCAACCATCTCATCCTCTGTCATCCCCTTCTCCTGCACTTAATTTTTCCCAGCATCAGGGTCTTTTCAAATGAGGCAGTTCTTCACATCAGGTGGCCAATGTATTGGAGTTTCAGCTTCAACATCAGTCCTTCCAGTGAGCACCAAGGACTGATTTCTTTAGGATGGACTGGTTGGATCTCCTGGCAGTCCAAAGCACTCTCAAGAGTCTTCTCCAACACAATTCAAAAGCATCAATTCTTCAGGATTCAGCTTTCTTTATAGTCCAACTCTCATATCCATACATGACTACTGGAAAAACCATAGCCTTGACTAGACAGACCTTTGTTGATAAAGTGATGTCTCTGCTTTTCAGTATACTATCTAGGTTGGTCATAACTTTTCTTCCAAGGAGTAAGTGTTTTCTAATTTAATGGCACAATCACCATCTGCAGTGATTTTGGAGCCCCCAAAATAAAGTCTGATACTGTTTCCATTGTTTCTCCATATATTTGCCATGAAGTAATGGGCCTGGATGCCATGATCTTTGTTTTCTGAATGTTGAGCTTTACGCTAATTTTTCACTCTCCTCTTTCACTTTAATCAAGAAGCTCTTTATTTCTTCCTCTTTCTACCATAAGTGTGCTGTCATCTGCATATCTGAGGTTATTGATATTTCTCCCGGCAATCTTGATTCCAGCTTGTGCTTCTTCCAGCCCAGCTTTTCTCATGATGTACTCTGCATATAAGTTAAACAAGCAGGGTGACAATATACAACCTTGACATACTCCTTTTCCTATTTGGAAACAGTATGTTGCTCCATGTCTAGTTCTAACTGTTGCTTCCTGACCTGCATACAGGTTTCTCAAGAGGCAGGTCAGGTGGTCTGGTATTCCCATCTCTTTCAGAATTTTCCATAGTTTATTGTGATCCACACAGTCAAAGGCTTTGACAGAGTCAGTAAAGCAGAAATAGATGTTTTTCTGGAACTCTCTTGCTTTTGCGATGATCCAGTGGATGTTGGCAATTTGATCTCTGGTTCCTCTGCCTTTTCTAAAACCAGCTTGACCATCTGGAGTTCATAGTTCACGTATTGCTGAAGCCTGGCTTCGAGAATTTTGAGCATTACTTTACTAGCGTGTGAGATGACTGCAATTGTGTGGTAGCTTGAGCATTCTTTGGCATTGCCTTTCTTTGGGATTGGAATGAAAACTGACCTTTTCCAGCCCTGTGGCCACTGCTGAATTTTCCAAATTTGCTGGCATATTGAGTGCAGCACTGTCACAGCATCATCTTTTAGGATTGAACTAGATCAACTGGAAGTCCATCACCTCCACTAGCTTTGTTCATAGTGACTTCACATTCCAAGATGTCTGGCTCTAGGTGAGTGATCACACCATTGTGATTTTCTGGGTCATGAAGATCTTTTTGTACAGTTTTTCTGTGTATTCTTGCCACCTCTTCTTAATATCTTCTGTTTCCGTTAGGTCCCTACCATTTCTGTCCATCTTTGCATGAAATGTTCACTTAATATCTGTAATTTTCATAGAACATGGAAGAGACCAAAAATAGCCCAAGTGATCTTGAAAGAACAGAATTGAAGGATTCATACCTTTCTACTTCAAAACTGTTGTAATCAAGACAGTATGGTATTACTATAAGGATAGAGACATAGATCAAATTAACAGGATTGAGAATCCAGAAATTATCCCTTACATTTAGTCAAATCATTTTCAACAAAGGCACCAAGATATTCAATAGGGAAAGACTAGTACTTTCAACAAATGATGCCTGGAAAAAAACTGGATATACTCATGCCATAGAATGAAGCTAGACCTTTGTCTCACAGAATATATATAAATTATCTCAAAATTGATTACAGAATTAAATGTAACTTGTAAAACTTCAGAATTTCTAAGGGTAAATTTCCAAAACCCTGGTTTCTTAGATGTGGTACCAAAAGAATATATAAAAAAATAAAAAGACAAATAAATTAGACTTGATGGGGAAAAAATAATTTGCCACAGAGGGAGGCATGCAGGATCTTAGTTCCCTGACCAAGGATTGAACCCACACCCTCCTGCAGTGAAACATGGAGTCTTAAACCATTGTATCAACAGGGAAGTCCCCTATGGAAATTTATGAAATCTGTGCTTCAAAGAACACCATCAAAAAAGTGAAAAAACAACTTACAGAAAAGGAGAAAACATTTCCAAAAAAATACAGCTGAAAAGAAACTTTATCAGTGTATGTGTATAAAATATACATGTGTGTAATATATAATATACATGTAATTATACATAATGTAATATACATAATATACATGTAATATATATACATAATATATATGTAATATATAATATAATGTATAATATACACATGTATATATTATATTTGCATAATATATGTATGCATATGTATAGTATACACATGTATATCATATATTGCATATGTATAATATACATAATATATGTAATATAATATATAATATACACATGTGTATATGAATATACATATAATATTCCTAGAAATATTTATTAATCATTGTTACTGGCTTTCAAAACTTGCTTTTCACAAAGCTTGCAGATTCATTTTAAAATTGTATAATATGTGTACTTGTGTGTACTTCCCACCATATATTTTATAAAATAGAAATTGCATAATACCTGACACCCATTTGGAATAAGAGTATCTTGGAATAAGAGTATCTGACCAGGTCAGCCTATATCTGGTATAAATCTTTTTCACATTTTAGGGAAGGGATTATCTAATCTCTTCTTCAATCCTCTGATGATAGGAACCCATTATTTCTGAGACAGTGAGTACACTAATTTACAGCTCTATTTGTGAGAAAGCTAATTTTTACTGAGATAAAACTTACTTACATTAGGATTATAAACAATCACTCTCTTACCAAGAATACAGAAAAATCTTGTTTTCTTCTAAGAAAGTGGTGCTTGTGAATATTTTTTATGTTAGCCTTAGATATTAAGGCTATAAATTCAAAGTATATAAATCATAATATTGCAAACAGTACAATAATAATCACTAAGTTATTAAAATTTTGTGATCTTAAAAATTAAGTTGTATAACCATAATCCCTCAAACTAGAAATTTGTTTAACGTAATGTAAGTGAGATGTGTCACATGGCTTTTTCTGACTTCAGGGAGTTCACTTGCAACTAATAAACTTAAGAAAATATTAGTAAACTAAGATTATGGTATAAGTAGCTAGTTTGGCCACCTGAAGCGAAGAGCTGACCCTTTGGAAAAGACCCTGATGCTGGGAAAGATTGTGGGCAAGAGGAAAAGGAGGTGGCAGAGGATGAGATGGTTAGATAACATCATTGATTCAATGGACATGAGTTTGAGCAAATTCTGGTAGACAGTGAAAGACAGGGAAGTCTGGTGTACTACAGTCTGTGGTTTTGCAAAGAGTCCAACATGACTTAGTGACTGAAAAATAAACAGCTAGAGTTTTACATGAAGTTATAAGTAAGCCCTGACAATGTAAATGTTGAAGATGAAGGTTACTATAAGACATGTAATAAAAGAGCTTTGGCAGGGCTCTGTTGTTATCCATAGGATTGTGAATGTCATCTTATCTCTCTGTTCTCCAGTGTCCTCAAAGTGAGAGGTATTAGACCATATTATTTTAAGGCTCCTTCTAGCTTTGAGAGTTATGTATAGGATGCATACATTAAGAGAGCATAGGGGTTATTAGCTCTATGGTGATTTACAATTAAATAATATCTTCAGTACCAACTGATAATCAACTGTGTGCCAGGCTCTCTGTTCCAAGCACAAGGTGAAACAAAATAGGCAAATATCCCTGACTTCATGGAGCTTGTAGTCTAGTGAACTAAGCAGAAATGAACACTGTAAGTAAAAATACATGTGTTCAATGGTGGTTAATGTTAAATGAAGAAGGAGATATATGAAACATTGGGAGGGGATGAAAATTTTAGGAGAGATGGCTAGTCTTAATTAGGTGAAATTTTAGTCATTCCTGATGGAAGAATCTACAATGGAATAAACTAGCAAAGTATGTAGGCAGACAGGTCTTCAGAACCGGGATGTTGGTGAGATCTCATGGGCTTTCAGATTGCAAGCCACTGGAGAGGTAAACAGATTTAAGGTCATCTGGTTTAAACAGGTTTAAGGCATCTTTAGAGTAGCTATTCAGAGGCTAGACTACAGTGGAACAAGCCAGAGATAAGGAGGCTTTTAAGAGGCTATTGCAATAATCCAAGTGAGAGAGAATGAAAAGTCTGGACTGAAAAAGTGGTGACAAAAGTGATGAGAGGCAGAATTCTGGATATATTGTGAGGATAGAGCCAAGAAAATTTGCTGACAAATTATGTTGAGGGGAGACAGTAAAGAGTAAACAGTAACACTAGAATTTTTGTCCTGGGCATCTGAAAAGATAGAATTACATTAATGGAAAAGTCAATGGGAGGAGCTGGTTTAGTGACAAATATCAGGAACTGTTTTTGACATGCTAACTTTGAGGTGTCTATAGCAATCCACATGACGTATCAAGTAAGCCACTGGTTATAAGTTTCTGGAGTTGAGAAATCAGGTCTGTTACCACATACACGGTACTTAAAGCCATGAAATTAAATAAAATCAACAAAAGAAAAAGACAGCGAAAGGGAAATAAAGAGATTCGAAGATGAGCTCTGGGACACTCCAACATTTAGAAGTCAGGGAGATGAGAAGGAATTAATTGAAAATTTTTAAAGGGTAGACAGAAATATACAAGAAATAAAGTAAACGGATGTTATGGAAGCAAACTGTTTTAAGAAAAGGTGGGTGGTCATCAATAGGTCAAGCTAGAGAGGGATTGAGAATTAACCTCGTCTGCTCATTTAGCTTAGTAATGTGGAAGTCATTGGCTAACTTTGTTAAGAGTAGTTTCTGCAGAGTAATGGGGAAAGATACTTGACCGATACAGATGCAAGAGAAATGAAAGGGGGAAACAGAAATATAAAGCATAGCAAACACCTTCAACAGGTTTTTCCATAAAGGGAAGGAGGGCAGTGAAATATAGTGGGGGTAACTGGGAGAAATTGGAATCCAAAAAGATTTTTAATTGAAATGATGGCTAATTTTTATGCTATTAAGAATGATCTAGTAAAAAGGAGAACACAATGAGTTGGTAGAAACAGAAGAAAATTTCTAGGGCAATGTCCTTGAAAAGACAAGAATAAAATGGAATCTGAGGCATGTATATTTTGGATGGGTTGAGGTGGTATCATGCAAAAAAGTTATAATGAATAGACATGGAATTTAAGCAGAGAGAGAAACAGGAAGATAAAAGATTATTAGCATAGGGTCACTGGTCATGTCCAGCCAAACTATTTTGGCTGAACATGGAAAAAATAGACAGTAATGGTTGGAAAAAATAGACAGTAATGGTTGCAAAATAGGGTATGTAAAACTGAGATTGTAGAGAGTTTGCAGTAAGGCATATGACAAGATTAAGAATAGGACATGGGAGGGACTTCCCTCGTGGTCCAGTGGTTAAGATTTCATCTTATGTGTAAGGCTACATCTTACCATTTTTCATGTCATTTTGACATACTGCTATACATAAGGGCTCGATAGCTGTGAAAAGAAGAGAGGTGGAAAGCAAAGGAGAAAAGGAAAGATATAAGCGTCTGAATGCAGAGTTCCAAAGAATAGCAAGAAGAGATAAGAAAGCCTTCTTCAGCAATCAATGCAAAGAAATAGAGGAAAACAACAGAATGGGAAAGACTAGAGATCTCTTCAAGAAAATCAGAGACACCAAGGGAACATTTCATGCAAAGATGGGCTTGATAAAGGACAGAAATGGTCTAAACCTAACAGAAGCAGAAGATATTAAGAAGAGGTGGCAAGAATACACGGAAACTGTACAAAAAGATCTTCATGACCAAGATAATCATGATGATGTGATCACTAATCTAGAGCCAGACATCTTGGAATGTGAGGTCAAGTGGGCCTTAGCATCACTATGAACAAAGCTAGTGGAGGAGATGGAATTCCAGTTGAGCTATTTCAAATCCTGAAAGATGATGCTGTGAAAGTGCTGCACTCAATAGGCCAGCAAATTTGGAAAACTCAGCAGTGGCCACAGGACAGGAAAAGGTCAGTTTTCATTCCAATCCCAAAGAAAGGCAATGCCAAAGAATGCTCAAACTACTGCACAATTGCACTTATCTCACATGCTAGTAAAGTAATGCTCAAAATTCTCGAAGCCAGGCTTCAGCAATACGTGAACCGTGAACTCTCTGATGTTCAAGCTGGTTTTAGAAAAGGCAGAGGAACCAGAGATCAAATTGCCAACATCTGCTGGATCATGGAAAAAGCAAGAGAGTTCCAGAAAAACATCTATTTCTGCTTTATTGACTATGCCAAAGCCTTTGACTGTGTGGATCACAATAAACTGCGGAAAATTCTGAAAGAGATGGGAATACTAGACCACCTAACCTGCCTCTTGAGAAATCTGTATGCAGGTAAAGTAGCAATAGTTAGAACTGGACTTGGAACAATAGACTGGTTCCAAATAGGAAAAGGAGTACGTCAAGGCTGTATATTGTCAGCCTGCTTATTTAACTTCTATGCAGAGTACATCATGAGAAACGCTGGACTGGAAGAAACACAAGCTGGAATCAAGATTGCCGGGAGAAATATCAATAACCTCAGATATGCAGATGACACCACCCTTATGGCAGAAAGTGAAGAGGAGCTAAAAAGCCTCTTGATGAAAGTGAAAGAGGAGAGTGAAAAAGTTGGCTTAAAGTTCAACATTCAGAAAACGAAGATCATGGCATCTGGTCCCATCACTTCATGGGAAATAGATGGGAAAACAGTGGAAACAGTGTCAGACTTTATTTTGGGGGGCTCCAAAATCACTGCGGATGGTGACTGCAGCCATGAAATTAAAAGATGCTTACTCCTTGGAAGAAAAATTATGATCAACCTAGATAGTATATTCAAAAGCAGAGACATTACTTTGCTGACTAAGGTCCATCTAGTCAAGGCTATGCTTTTTCCAGTGGTCATGTGTGGATGTGAGAGTTGGACTGTGAAGAAGGCTGAGTGCTGAAGAATGGATGCTTTTGAACTGTGGTGTTGGAGAAGACTCTTGAGAGTCCCTTGGACTGCAAGGAGATCCAAGCAGTCCATTCTGAAGGAGATCAACCTTGGAATTTCTTTGGAAAGAATGATGCTGAAGCTGAAGCTCCAGTACTTTGGCCACCTCATGAGAAGAGTTGACTCATTGGAAAAGACTTTGATGCTGGGAGGGATTGGGGGCAGGAGGAGAAGGGGGATGGCATCACTGACTCGATGGACATGAGAACTCCGAGAGACGGTGATGAACAGGGAGGCCTGGCATGCTGTGATTCATGGGGTCTCAAAGAGTCGGACACAACTGAGCAACTGAACTGGAACTGGAAACAGTATTTGGTCACTAATCGATAGGCTCTGTTAGAGCCTCAAAGGATAAGAACACAAATTGTGCATTCTGATGAGCCTGGCATTGCACATTTTAGGGGCACATAGTAGAAGACAATGGCAGCCCACTCCAGTACTCTCGCCTGGGAAATCCCATGGATGGAGGAGCCTGGTAGGCTGCAGTCCATGGAGTCGCTAAGAGTCAGACATGACTGAGCAACTTCACTTTCACTTTTCACTTTCATGCATTGGAGAAGGAAATGGCAACCCAGTCCAGTGTTCTTGCCGGAGAATCCCAGGGATGGGGAGCTTGGTGGGCTGCCGTCTCTGGGGTCGCACAGAGTCGGACACGACTGAAGCGACTTAGCAGCAGCAGCAGCAGTAGATACTTAAATAAGTGGTAGGCCTTTTGAGAACACATGGACTGCCTAACCTTCATCTGAGATCTGCCACTGACAGTTCTAAAAGGGGGAGAATGCTGTATTTATAACAGGCTTACTAAGTCATAGTATACTTGTAAGCAAGCTGATGTTCCTGATTTGCTAATTTGCTTGTTTGTTTTTTAATGAGTAAACCAATGTTCAGAAAATGTAAATAACTTGCCCAAATGTATTCATCTAGTTAGTAGTGGGGAGACATCAGAACTCAAACCTGTCTGACTTAAAAATCCATTCTATCCTACCATTCTTCATTGTATCTAAGTTAAGCAAAGACAAAAGAATTGCAAAACACAACCCAGTTTAAAGGATATTAGAGAAAACTGAAATAGGCTCAAGTTAGTATGTATACTACTACCTACCTCTGGGTTCCTCCCCCTTCAAAGTAAGCTGCAGAGTGTAAAGGAGTATCAGAAGCCCTGGATTCTAGCCCTATTTTGCTTTTCATAAGCTACATAACCTGAAGCAAAACACTCAAAATGCTGTTTGCCACAATAATTTAATCTGTCCAACCACCCTCTGAAACCATTCTAAGACAAGTGAGATGACATATAAACATTTTAATAAACTGAGGGGACAGATTTAAGTATAAGGCACTGATTCAAATAATGTAACTTCACTTTGAGAGTAATAAATAGATCAATTAGCAAGGAGGTTTTAAAAACATAATAAAACCAGAGCACAAAGAAGTCAAATCACTTTTACTCCTGTTATTGAAAGCAGCTTTTTTGTCATCTAGAGAGGTTGCTTGGGAAACCATCGCAAGTGGATTGCAAACCCCTTAACTGCCAGCCCTGCTCACAGCCACCACCACCACCACCACCACCACCACCACCACCACCACACACACACACACACACACACACACACACACACACACACACACTTTTTTTCCCCTTAGACTACTTCACCAAATGTTCCTAGGAGCAATCCCAAGGAGGTTTTTAACAAAATCAAATGGTTGAAGAGAAAAATGAGAAAACTGACTCACACAGTTATGTCAAGTTTACCTGTTTCCCATAATCAAAAGGGAAGATTTGTTTAACTGCAGAAACACAAGGAAACACCATTTGTACAACACAGCTAACAGTAAAAATTATTTGTGTAACACTAGAGCAAAAGGTTCTCCACTGAAGTATTTGTTGTTTGGCAGCCATTATGGAAAAAGGTTCTTCAACATGCCCAGATCCCTCACCATCTGAAAAAGCTTTCGATTCTCAAAAACTTTGTGAAGTGGGCAAAGCAAATATTGTTTATTCAACTCTTTCACTCAGCTAATATTATTGAGTAACCACTATGTTCCAAGTACTGTCTAGACCCGTGGAGGTGGAAATGTTCTGTATTGTGTTGTCCGATGCTATGTCACCAGCCACATGTGACTATTGATCATTTCAGATGTGGCCATCATTAAAATCCACCTTTCCAAGTTGAGCCCTGACAAGAATTCTTCCCCATGTTGTTTGAGCAAAAGAACAAGATCAAGTTTAGTTCAAAAGCCAAGGAAATTTTTCTTCTTCCTTCAAAGAATGGAAAGGTAGGCGCTCACACTCGAGCACATGCTCTCTCGACAGGACGTGGCCAGGGCTGCTTTACCTCAGCAGAGCCAGGGCGGAGTTCTTCCGAGTCTCCTAGGCTGTGCTCTCAGGGCACTCAGCCCAGATCTCAGCGCCCGGCCGCCACGTTGGATTTCAGTGAACTACGGCCAAAGTGTCTCTACGCAACGCTAGAGCTGAGGTGTTATTGGCACAACCATTTAGCACTAAGAATGCTGGTCTGAAGTACCAGGGAGAAGACTTAAGCCTGTGAGCAATTTAAAACTAGATGAAACACAAAGGAAAAAAAAGGTTAGACTTTTTATTACCATAATTCTATTTTTAATTCTTGAGCATTGTTAGTGGGGTTTGCTGGTGATAGCATGATTGAGGAACTGACTTTTGTGTTTTGTTTTTTTTTTAATGAAACTGCATTTTTTCACTGGTGTTTTTATAAGCAAAGAAACCCAGTCTCAACAAGTGAATTAGTTGCTTTCCCAATCTCTCTCTTTCTGCTGCTGCTGCTAAGTTGCTTCAGTCGTGTCCGACTCTGTGCGACCCTGTAGACGGCAGCCCACCAGGCTCTCCCATCCCTGGGATTCTCCAGGCAAGAACACTGGAGGGGTTGCCATTTCCTTCTCCAATGCATGACAGTGGAAAGTGAAAGTGAAGTCGCTCAGTCGTGTCTGACTCTTAGCGACCCCACGGATTGCAGAGATCTTCCAGGCAAGAGTCTTGGAGTGGGGTGCCATTGCCTTCTCCTCTCCTCTTTCTACCTCCACTCTTTTCTTCTCACATCAAAGCACAACCCCAAAGCCACTCTCTTTGCCTGAACCTTGCACTGATTTTCATAACTGTCCATGTGAATGACCAGCTGGTTCTAGCCAGTTGAGGAAATATCCCTTTCATACCCCCAAGGTGGATCTGCTTGCCCCCTCATCTGTGCCAACTTTGCTTCAGTCTTGTCTGACTCTTTGTGACCCCCATGGACTGTAGCCTGCCAGGCCCCTCTGTCCATGGGATTTCCCAGGCAAGATCTTGGAGTGGGTTGTTATTTCCTTCTCCAGGGGATCTTCCCAATCCAAACCTGAGTCTTTTAAGTCTCCTGCATTGGAAGACAAGTTCTTTCCCAATAGTGCTACCTGAAAGCCCATTTTAACGACATTTGTCTCAATTATTTCCTAGAATGCTTGATCAAGGAAGACTATCAATTCCTGATCTCAGTACTCTCTAGTGTCACTCCAAAATTATAAAACTAATAAAACATTTAGATAGTAAAACTGGAAGTATTAAATGAGTTGTTCTCACACTTTTCTAGAAACTTTAAATTCCCATAATGTGCCCAGCACTGTTAAACATATCCAATAAATATTCATTAAGTATCTGTGATGATGATACATGATCTATATAATTTGCTTCTTAACTACCATGAAAATTTTAACTCAAGCAGTAAACAATGAGCTTCCTTGGAGAAATGAATTTGCCTGATATAAGCAAAGTATTTTCAACAGGTTTTTGTGTTTTGTAAATACCCTTTCCTGGATTAAGAAGGTTTCCTTCTATTTCATATTTCCTAGGAATATTTTATTATGAATGGATGTTGATTATTAAAGTGATTTTTCAGTGTCTATCAACATATGATGTGCCTTCTCTATTTTGTTGACATGACAAATAAAATTTTCTAAATTTTCACTATTAGGAATAAACCCAAGTTGGTTATATTTTATTATTCTTTTGTAAATTGCAGGATTTGGTATCCCATTGTTTTATCAAGGATTTTTGTATCTAGGTTTATTTTTTTTAAAAGCTAGCTTGAATTTTCTTAAGCTCTCATCAGGTTTAATTATTAAGGTTATATAGGTGTCACAAAAAGTTGGTAAGTGTTTTTTTTGCCCCTATTTTCTAAAAAACTTGTGTGAGAGGTATTGTTTGTTTCTTTATATATTTTGAAAAACTCGTTGGTAATGATCTGAACTCAAAGTTTTCTCTATGGAAAATGTTTAATTATACATTAACTTTTTTTAGAAGTTATATATAATTCCTTGATTTTGTTTGTCTTCTCTCATTTTTGGTAAGTTTATTTTCCTAGAAATTTTTCTGTTTCATTTAAATTTTCTAAGCCTCTGACATTAATCTGTTCATAACATACTCTTATGGTTCTTTTCTTTATGATTGGATGATAACTGCTTTACAATATTGTGTTGGCTTCTGCCATACAACAACGTCGATCAACCACAAATATACATATGTTCCCTCCCTCTTGAACCTCCCTTCCACCCCCTCCATACCATCTCACCCTTCTCATGGTTCTTTTTAATGTCCCCTTTGTCATTCCTTCTCACTTATTTTTTAACTTCTCACTTTCTGTCTTCATAATTTTCATCTAAACTTATCAGTGTTATTAGTCTTCTCAAAGAGACAAACAGTCGATTTTATTATATAATTTTCTTCATTTCAATGTTTTCTGAGTTTATTATTTAACATTTTGGGATGATTACTGAGACTGTTGGTCTATTCTTTGTATGATTTCAATCTTTTGGATTTTCTTTGAGAAGTTCAAGGTCAGATTCCTAAACCAGGGTGAGCCCCTAGTTATGACTGGTCACTGCATAATGTTCAGCATGGATCAATCAGAGGAACCGATCCTTCTTTATAATGCTCTGATTATATTTACTCAGTCTGCATAAAAGTAGCATGCAGTTTACCTGTGTTTTAAATAGTACTTTTTGAGAACATCTAATTCATTCATCTGTTATCCTACAAGAATTCAGAATGGCTCCTCCCAAGTCTTCTACAGAGATATCTTCTTTTATTAAGCTGGGCCAGCTAAGAACACAGACCCAGTTTTGTTTACAATTATGCATTCTTCAGGTTAAGCTAGGAATGTAGGCAGCTCCTGCTACACAAGAACCACACAGCACTGAATGAGAGAAGCGAACAAAAGTTATTATTTTTCAGGTCTTAAGATTATATGGTTATATTTATCTTCTGTGCCAATGCCTGAAAAATCCATCTTATGAAATAACAAAATGAAACTTTTAATAACATGAAAATACCCAGCATTGACAAGAATGTTGTTAAGTCCTATGTTTTTAAAAATATTTATTTATTTTATTTGTTTGACTGCTCTGGGTCTTACTTGTGGCATGCAAGATCTTCGATCTGAGTTGCAGCAGCTGAGATCTAGTTCCCTGACCAGGGGTCAAACCCGGGCCCCCTGCATTGGGGGCATGGAGTCTTAGCCACTGGACCACCAGGAAAATCCCACTCTCATACATTTCTGGAAGGATGGATTGGAGTATAAATTGGAATAAAACTTCTGGAAACAATTTGTAAAAATACATCAAAAGAAATAAGAAACTTGATTAATCTTTTATTCAATAAATTCAGTGCTAAGTAATCTAGCCTTTAAAGAAAGGATCAACATTTCAGAGTGTGTGCAAATGTCAATTAACTATATAGAACAGCTGAAACTAACATCATACACAACTATACTTTCAAAAATTTTTTTCAAGTTAGATCACAGGGGAAAAAATATTAAATTACTTTATCATAGTGAAATAGTAGGAATAACCTAAATTTCTGACAAAAAATGACAGCAAATTATAATACATCTAAAAATTTCATATTATGAAGCCATTGTTGATAACTATGTATCATTTAAGGAAAATGCAGATGATAAGTGATATAAAGTTAAATGCACAACTTACAAAGATCACATGCTTACTCTGATTATAATTATGTAAACATGTGTATATGGATAGAATATCAGAAAAGAATGTATCAGAAAAATAGTTTTTTATCAGTATTATAGGGTGATTGCTTTCCTTTTTTGAATTTTGATTATTTTTATTACTTTTAAAATATAAATTTATTTATTTTAATTGTAGGCTAATTGCTTTAATATTGTATTGGTTTTGACATACATCAGCATGAATTCACCACAGGTGTACACATGTTCCCCATCCTGAACCCCCCTCCCACCTCCCTCTCCATACCATCCCTCTGGGTCATCCAGGTGCACCAGCCCTGAGCATCCTGTATCATGCATCGAACCTGGACTGGTGATTTGTTTCACATATGATATTATACATGTTTCATTACCTTTCTCCCAAATCATCCTACCCTCGCCCTCTGCCACAGAGTCCATAAGACTGTTGCATACATCTGTGTCTCTTTTGCTGTCTCATATACAGGGTTATCATTACCATCTTTATAAATTTCATATATATGCATTAGTATACTATATTGGTGTTTTTCTTTCTGGCTTACTTCACTCTAAATAATAGACTGTGGCTTCATCCACATCATTAGAACTGATTCAAATGTGTTCTTTTCAATGGCTGAGTAATATTTCATTGTGTATATGTACCACAGCTTTCTTATGCATTCATCTGCTGATGGACATCTAGGTTGCTTCCATGTCCTCGCTATTAAAAACAGTGCTGTGATGAACATTGGGGTACACGTGTCTCTTTCAATTCTGGTTTCCTCAGTGTGTATGCCCAGCAGTGGGATTGTTGGGTCATATGGCAGTTCTATTTTGAGTTTTTTAAGGAATCTCCACACTGTTCTCTATAGTGGCTGTACTAGTTTGCATTCCCACCAACACTGTAACAGGGTTCCCTTTTCTCCACACCCTCTCCAGCATTTATTTTTGTAGACATTTGGATAACACCCATTCTGACTGGCATGAAATGGTGAACCTCATTGTGGTTTTGATTTGCATTTCTCTGATAGTGAGTGATGTTGAGCATCTTTTCATGTGTTTGCTAGCCATCTGTATGTCTTCTTTGGAGAAATGTCTGTTTAATTCTTTGGCCCATTTTTTGATTGGGTTGTTTATTTTTCAAGTCATTATAAATATTTTACAGTGAAAACACACACAAGTTTTCAAAGGAAAGACAAATTCAAATATTTAGGATGATTTTTAAGTAGCAGTTTTACAAATAGAACCTAAAATATTACATAGTTTATTAAATATGTATATTCTAAAATCCTACAGAATTAAAAATAGTATATTACCTGTGGGATTTTCACTGAAAGCATTGACACTATGTTCTATGAATCATTCTACCACCATGCTCTTCTTTTGGAAAAATGTCTGCCTGGGATGAGAATCAAACAGATAAAAAGTAAAAAATTCCACCTGAGGCTTCAATTAAGACTTTAAAAATAAGAATCAGTTTCTATTCAAAATTTGTAAGTTGAAACAAACTATTAACTGTATGTTACACATCTTTATATATTCTACTTAACATTCAAAAGCTATAACTCTTTATATAATTATTCTAAACTTGGGCTTCCCAGATGGCACTAGTGGTTAAGAACCCATCTGCCAATGCAGGATTTATGAGAGACACTGGTTCGATCCCTGGGTCAGGAAGATCCCCTGGAGGAGAGTATGGCCACCCACTCCAGTATTGCCTGGAAAATCCCATGTACAGAGGAGCCTGGTGGGCTACAGTCCATAGGGTTGCAAAGAGTCAGACATGACCAAAGTAACTTAGCATGCAAGAATTCTGGATTTTAAAATAGTAAGGTACTTTGATAATATTACTGATAGAGAGTTTTTTTTTTTAATGGCAGCAGTCATAGAAATATAAGGAAAACTGGCTAAGTATATGCACTTTTTCCTTTGTTTAAAGTCAATTTTTGAATCTGTCTCCTAAAGCAAAATTAAACAAATGGGACCTAAGTAAACATAAAATTTTTTGCACAGCAAAGGAAACCGTCTACAAAACAAAAAGACAATCTGCTGAATGGGAGAAAGTGTTTGCAAAAAATATGACCAATAAAGGATTACTATCCAACATACATATATGAGCAGCTCATCCAACTCAATATCAAAAAGACAACCTGATTTTAAAATGGACAAAATTACTGAATAGACATTTTTCCAAAGAGTAAATTCAGATGGCCAAGATGCTCAACATCGCTAGTCATCAAGGAAATGCAAATCAACACCATAATGAGATGTCACCTCACCCTGGTAAGAATGGCTGTCATCAAAAAGAACACACATACAAATGTTGACCAGGATGTGAAGAAAGGGGAACCCTCATACACTACTGGTGGGAATGTAAGTTGGTGCAGCCACTGTGGGAAACAGTATGAAGGTTCCCAAAAACTGAAAACAGAGCTACCATATGACTGAGCAATTCCACTCCTGGGTATATATCTACAAAGAAAATCTAAAAATACTAATGTGTAAAGATGCATACACCCCAATGTTCATAGCAGGACTCAGATGGTAAAGAATCTGCCTGCAGTGCAGGAGACCTGAGTTCAATCCCTGGGTCAGGAAGATACCCTGGAGAAGTGAATGGCAACCCAATCCAGCATTCCATGGAGAATGGAGAATTCCATGAACAGAGGAACCTGGCAGGCTACAGTCCATGGGGTTGCAAAGAGTCAGACATGACTGAACTACTTTCACTTCACTTGGGGATGTGGATGCAACCTATGTGTTCATCAACAGATGAATGGATAAAGAAGATGTGGCATATATATATATATATACACACACACCACACATATATATATGTACACACACACACAATGGAATACTACTGAATCGTAAAAAGAACGAAATTTTTCCATTTGCAGCAACATGGATATGCCTGGAGTGCATTATGCTTAATGAAATAAGCCAGACAGAGAAATACTGTATGATATCACTTATATGTGGAAAATAAAAGAATATAACAAACTAGTGAATATAACCAAGAAAAAGGATCAGACTCATAGATACAGAGAACAAACTAGTGGTTACCATTAAGGAGAAGAGATGTGGGAAGGGCATTATAGGAATAGGGGAGCAAGAGGTACAAAGTATTAGGTATAAAATATGCTACAATGATATATTGTACAACAAGGAGAATATAGCCAATATTTTATGAACTATACATGGAGTTTAGGGCTTCCCAGGTAGTGCTGGTGGTAAGAAACCCACCTGCAGTGCAGGAGACATGAGAGACTTGGTTTGATCCCTGAACCAGGAAGAGCTCCTGGAGGAGGGCAGAGTGACCCATTCCAGTATTCTTGCCTGGAGAATCTCATGAACAGGGGAGCCTGGCCATAGAATCGCAAAGAGTTGGACACAACTGAAACAACCTAAAATGCATGTACACATGCAAGGAGTTTAATCTTCAAAGCGTGTGAATCGCTATATTCTGTACCTATAACTTATATAATAGTGTACATCAACTATACCTAAATTTTAACAGTCTCCTCCAAAATAATTTTAGAATAAAAATGTACAGATATGCATTTTCAAACAACTGTGATGAAAACTCCTAGTAAAATAAGAATAAATGGAAGCATCCTTAATAAAATTCATCTGCACAAACTAACATATTTATATATTTATTTTGTACACTTACATAAATAATAATATGCATATATTTATTTCTGTCAAATATAGAAACATTCTATTAAAATCTAAGAATCTAAGATAGGAACACTATTGAGTTTAGTAGTTAATATTGTCTGGCTATGTTAGGAAATACAATAAAATAGAAAAAGAAATAGCATCAAATATTACAAAGTAAAGGAATTTCTATCTCTGTCTACAGGTAACATAATGGTCTACCTAGAAACTTCAAAAAAATCAACTGAGAATTTTAGACCAAATAAGTAAATCTGTGGTAAAAATTAAGAAAGAGATTTTTTTTTGTATACAAGCAAAATTCATTTTCAAAATGCCATGCAAATGATCCCATTAAAGAAAAAGTTTTAAAATAGCTCAGAATAAAGTTAAAAAGAAAAATCCAACACCTCTCTGAAGTTGAGTTCAGTTCAGTCACTCAGTCGTGTCTGACTCTTTGCGACCCCATGAATCGCAGCACGCCAGGCCTCCCTGTTCATCACCACCTCTCGGAGTTCACTCAGACTCACGTCCATCGAATCCGTGATGCCATCCAACCATCTCATCCTCGGTCGTCCCCTTCTCCTCCTGCCCCCAATCCCTCCCAGCACCAGAGTCTTTTCCAAAGAATCAACTCTTCGCATGAGGTGGCCAAAGTACTGGAGTTTCAGCTTTAGCATCATTCCTTCCAAAGAAATCCCAGGGCTGATCTCCTTCAGAATGGACTGTTTGGATCTCCTTGCAGTCCAAGGGACTCTCAAGAGTCTTCTCCAACACCACAGTTGAAAAGCATCAATTCTTTGGCGCTCAGCCTTCTTCATAGTCCAGTTCTCACATCCATACACGACCACTGGAAAAACCTTGACTACATGGACCTTAGTCGGCAAAGTAATGTCTCTGCTTTTGAATGTACTATCTAGGTTGGTCATAACTTTTCTTCCAAGGAGTAAGTGTCTTCTAATTTCATGGCCGCAGTCACCATCCGCAGTGATTTTGGAGCCCCCAAAATAAAGTCTGACACTGTTTCCACTGTTTCCCCATCTATTTCCCATGAAGTGATGGGACCAGATGCCATGATCTTCGTTTTCTGAATGTTGAGCTTTAAGTCAACTTTTTCACTCTCCTCTTTCACTTTCATCAAGAGGCTTCTTAGCTCCTCTTCACTTTCCACCATAAGGGTGGTGTCATCTGCATATCCGAAGTTATTGATATTTCTCCCGGCAATCTTGATTCCAGCTTGTGTTTCTTCCAGTCCAGCGTTTCTCATGATGTACTCTGCATAGAAGTTAAATAAGCAGGCTGACAATATACAACCTTGACATACTCCTTTTCCTATTTGGAATCAGTCAGTTGTTCCAAGTCCAGTTCTAACCATTGCTTCCTGACCTGCATACAGATTTCTCAAGAGGCAGGTTAGGTGGTCTGGTATTCCCTTCTCTTTCAGAATTTTCCACAGTTTATTGTGATCCACACAGTCAAAGGCTTTGGCATAGTCAATAAAGCAGAAATAGATGTTTTTCCTGGAACTCTCTTGCTTTTTCCATGATCCAGCGGATGTTGGCAATTTGACCTCTGGTTCTTCTGCCTTTTCTAAAACCAGCTTGAACATCAGGGAGTTTGCAGTTCATGTATTGCTCTGAAGTTAACTCTAGAATTTTATGAAAGACATAAAATATGTCATGAATAGAGAAATATATTACATTCTGGATAGGAAGACTTGAATTGAAAAATTGACTCCAAAGTTCCTCTGAGAGAAGAAATGTCAAATAGCCTAATATTGCAGAGAAGAGTAAAAGGAAGAAGGAAGAGAAGGTGAAGGAAGAGGAAGGAAAGGAATCAGACCCGTGTCTCCTGCATCTCCTGCATAGGCAGGCAGATTTTTACCACTGAGCCACCTGGGAATCCATTTCTTTAGACAGGGCTGTGTATTTGTACAGTGTTTTGAAGGACAGTTTTATACTATCTAGTAAAATGTATTATCTTTCCTTTTTATTACTTTTATTTTTCATGGAGATATGATATCTTTACATGCTAAAGCATGTAAAGTGTACTGTATTAATTATACAATTTGGAGATTTTTTACACATGTAAAATATCATGTAACTATCACCAAGATTAAGATATGGTAACTCCTATCATTACAGTTAGTTCTGCCTATTCTTGAGTTTCATGTAAAGGAAATCATACAGCTAGGTTTCTTTTGCGACTGGGTTCTTTCAATAACACATCTGTGAATTCATTCACGTAGGTAAGGAGTTCAAATTTTTGGTCGATTTTTTATTGGTAAACATTTAGATTATTTTCAGTTTGGGCCTGTTAGGAGTAAAGCTAATGTAAACATTCCTGCACTTGTCTTTTGGTGAGCACCATATATGCTCATATGTGGTGAGCATATATGTTCATCTATCTTGGGATTACTGAGCCACAGAATGTCTTTAGCTTTAATAGATATTCCCAAACAGTCTTCCAAAGTACTGTATTAATTTATACTCCCACAAACTGTGTATGTGAGTTCCAGTTGTATCATACCCTTTCTAACATTGGTTAATCAGCCTTTTTAATTTTAGGCATTTTCATGGGGACTTGATGGTATCTCCTTGTGGCTTTAATTTGCATTTCCTAGATGAATAATAACATTAAGCACCTTGTTTTTAAATACATATCTGGTCATTTATATATCCCCTTTTGTGAAGCAATAATTTCTAACAAAATTTGAAATGCACATACACCTTAACTTAGCACTTCTGCTTCTGGGAATTATTCCACAAAAATAGTCAACTTATTTCTGCAAGAAATATGTATATTGGAACATTGCTTATAATACCAAAAAACTGAAAACAATCCACATGTTTTGTTTAGGGAAATGTGAGAAACTAGACAGTTATCTGTATAATGAAGCAAATCCATGAAAAACAGAGTTTGAACATTTTTCTTGCCCTAGGGGATATACAGAGCACAGCCAGAGATTTTTCATACTTTTTGAGATCTACACTTTCTATATATATGACAATCTCCAAAAAGATAATACTTTTCCTATCAATCCCAGTGATTTTTTTTTTTTTAAACAATCTGGCCATGACAGACCCTCCAGCCTCATCGCCTGTCATTTTCCCTTGCTCTCTCTGATCCAGGTACAATGGACTACTCTCAGGTTGTCAAATATTCTTGCTCTTTTCTACCTACAGATCTGTCCACATACATTTTCATCTATTTGTAAAGCTCATCTCTACTCTGTACATCTTGTCCTTGTCTCCATCCAGTTAACTCCTATCCATTCTTCAATTTTAGCTAAAGTATCACTTCTTCCAGGAAGGACATCTCTGATTCCTCAACTAAGGTAGATATCCTAGTACGTGATCTCATAGCTGATTTGACTGAAATGTCTAACATATTTATAATTAATTAACCTATGTCTTTCCTACCAAAATATAGGCTCCAAACATGCCTGCTTTATTCATCATTATATCCCCAGCCTATACAATGCCTATACAAAATCGAGTGCTCAGAAAATATTTGTGGAACTGAATGAAACTGATTGCAGAATTCCATGTAGGTGAAATGTTACCACATTATCATTAGCTAGTTCAATGATACCATTGAAAAAAAGAGCCCAGGTTAGAGAAATTAATCACCTTAAGTAATTTCATAACTAGGAATTAGCATAGGTAAGAGATAATATCATCAGTGTTCCAGAAATCAACCTCCTGCCATGAGTGAAGATCATCAACATTGTCCAATGATAATAAATGCTATGAATCCATAAAGAAATCAAAAGACTGATAATTCATCATGTTATCATTTATATAGCTCAAGAATGGTCCTCCACTATCAATGAGGTACACAATTGCAAGGTGATTCTTGATTGCAAATTTTGTGTTCAGAGTTGTTTTCACTGTTGCATCCTTAGCTACTAACATACACCAGACTCCATATATCTTTCCAATTTCTAATTAATTGGATCTTAAAACAAAAAAGTGTTGGTGTTCACAAATGCTGTCATCTATTCTATGTTGACGTTTTCTCCCTCAAAGTTGGCTCATGCAGAAAATCTTCTGGGCTAACAATGATTTTTCAAGCAGCCTGAATCAGTTCTTTCTAGTCCACTCTCTGGTTTTAAGTTATGCATATTTTTACACTATACTCTTAAAAGAGAGAGAGACTACTTGCTGAGTGTGTGGTAGATGTGGGATAAACACTGACTAGAAATTTGCCTTATCCTCTTATCCACACTCTTTTGCAAAGCAACTATGCAGTCTCTCCCACTGAGGTGGAATGTCTCTCCACTCTCCACCCTCTAAATCTGGTCTTGGTCCTGTGACTTCCATGCCACAATGGGACTTTAGTCAACATGGTACAACTAGAGGCCTGAAAAGTACTTGGGTTTGGAGGCTTGCTGTCTCTTCCTGCTTTTAAGAACCCTATTGCCACAACCATATGAATAAGCTGGGCAACATTCATTGCCCTGATCTTATGTTGTGTGCTGTGCTTAGTTGCTCAGTTGTATCTGCTTTGCGACCTATGGACTGTAGCCCACCAGGATCCTCTGTACATGTGGATTCTCCAGGTAAGAATACTGGAGTGGGTTGCCATGCCCTCCTCCAGGGAATCTTCCCAACCGAGGGTTCAAACCCAGGTCTCCTGAATTGCAGGCAGATCCTTTACTTTCTGAGCCGCCAAGGATGCCAACTGCCAAACAAGTGAGCCTACGTATGATTGCTAGCTGACAACACATGTGTAAGGGAGACCAGACTGTCAAAATCAGAAGAGTAAGCAAATAAACAATTGTTGCTTTAAGCCACCAAGTTTGGGATGGTTTACTACACAATAGAAACTAACCGATATAGGATGATGAGAAAAAAAGAACAAACAGACCCAGCTGCATGTAACCTTATTTTCCCAGTCCTGGCCGTGGGTTGGAAGTGTCCATGGAACTGAGGGTTAGATTATGCTCATCACTGACTCAATGGACATGAATTTGAGCAAACCCCAGGAGATAGTGAAAGACAGGAAGCCACGGGTTGCAAAGAGTAGGACACAACTTAATTGAACAACAAGAAGCTTGGCACTTTCTCTACTAAGATGGTATTTAAATCTGAATTCTAAGCATCCTCAGAGAGTTACTCATTTTTTTCTGGATGTCTCCCATGTGTACTTGAAGTAAACATGCTAATAAATTTCTGCTTGTTTTCCTCGTATTAATTTATCTTTCGTTACAGGAGTCTCAACCAAGAATTCAGAAAGGTAGAGAGAAAATTATTTTTCCTCCCCTATTCTGACCAAAGAAACAAAATTTGGCAACATTCCATTAAAAGATGGGGCTTCCCTGGTGGCTCAGTGATAAAGGATCTGCCTGCAAAGCAGAAGATGCAGGTTTTATCTCTGGATCAGGAAGATCCCCTGGAGAAGGGCTTGGCAACCCACTCCATTATTCTTGCCTCGAGAATCCCATGGACAGCAGAGCCTTGTGGGCTACAGTCCATGGGGGTCGCAGAGTTGAGCACAACTTAGCAACTAAACAATAACAACAACTAAAAGATACTTCTAACTGGTATGTATTGACTAGAAGAATAAGCCTAACTCTAAATCAGATTTTATTTCAAGTCAAATATATTTTGTTAGGTAAATCCTTAATATGTCAGCATACTCTTTGTTTCTGTTTTTTTTTTGTGGTTTTTTTTTGTTCTGTTTTAAGCAGAGAAAATCCACACTAATATTGAACAGGAAAATTTATTATGCATACTTTAAGTTTTTCTTCCTTATCCCCAGCACTCTTTCTGAGAATGGTTCCCACCAGAATCTCCTCTCCCACATAGCACTATTCCCTATTATCTTTACTCTTACCGTAACACTTCAAGATACTTTGGTGGGTGGGGATAAGAAGTAATTTCTTCTTGATATCATATCCCTCAGCACTTAGAACAACGCCATAATAGGCACGCAATACATCTTTATTGAATAGAAGTAAATCTGCGAACAACAAACAGCACAGGCATGGACAAGTAGCCAATGTTCAAAATTAATGGTTTGTAAATTGGTATTTCTTGAAACTATAGGTCATTTCACCATGAAATTAATTGTCACATGGTTGACTAACTGCAGTTACCTTTTTAAATTTTTTATTGGAGTATAGTTGATTTCTATTGGAGTATAGTTGATACTATTGTATTAGTTTCTGCTCTACAGCAAAGTGAATCAGTTTTATATATATATATTTGTGTGTGTGTGTGTGTGTGTGTGTGTGTGTGTGTGTGTATTCACTCTTTTTAGATTCTTTTCTCACATAGGTCATTATAGAGTACTGAGCAGTAGGTTGCTTTAAATTACCTATTTTATATATCAGTTCAGTTCAGTCGCTCAGTCGTGTCCGACTCTTTGTGACCCCATGAATAGCAGCACGCCAGGCCTCCCTGTCCATCACTAACTCCCTGAGTTCACTCAGACTCACATCCATTGAGTCAGTGATACCATCCAGCCATCTCATCCTCTGTCATCTCTTTCTCCTCCTGCCCCCAATCCCTCCCAGCACCAGAGTCTTTTCCAATGAGTCAACTCTTCACATGAGGTGGCCAAAGTACTGGAGTTTCAGCTTTAGCATCATTCCTTCCAAAGAAATCCCAGGGCTGATCTCCTTCAGAATGGACTGCTTGGATCTCCTTGCAGCCCAAGGAACTCTCAAGAGTCTTCTCCAACACCACAGTTCAAAAGCATCAATTCTTCGGCACTCAGACTTCTTCACAGTCCAACTCACATCCATACATGACCACAGGAAAAACTATAGCCTTGATTAGATGGACCTTAGTTGACAAAGTAATGTCTCTGCTTTTGAATACACTATCTAGGTTGGTCATAACTTTTCTTCCAAGGAGTAAGTGTCTTTTAATTTCATGGCTGCAGTCACCATCCGCAGTGATTTTGGAGCCCCCAAAATAAAGTCTGACACTGTTTCCACTGTTTCCCCATCTATTTCCCATGAAGTGATGGGACCGGATGCCATGATCTTCGTTTTCTGAATGTTGAGCTTTAGGCCAACTTTTTCACTCTCCTCTTTCACTTTCATCAAGAGGCTTTTTAGTTCCTCTTCACTTTCTGCCATAAGGGTGGTGTCATCTGCATATCTGAGGTGATTGATATTTCTCCCAGCAATCTTGCTTCCAGCTTGTGTTTATTCCAGTCCAGTGTTTGTCATGATGTATTCTGCATATAAGTTAAATAAGCAGGGTGACAATATATAGTAGTGTGTATATGCCAATTCCAATCTCCCAATTTATTTCCCACCTTCAGTTATTTCTAAGACATAATTCTTTCCTCCTTCCCTTGCTGCTTGGTTCAAGAACGGATATGTGTCCTAAACCGGAGACAGCTAGTACAAAGTGTCTGCATATACTAAGTCACTTCAGTTGTGTCTGACTTTTTGTGACCCTGTGGACCATAGTCCTCCAAGTTCCACTGTCCATGGGATTCTTCAGGCAAGAATACTGGAGTGGGCTGCCATGCCCTTCTCCAAGGGATCTTCCCACCCCAGGGATTAAACCCACATCTCTTATGTCTCCTATATTGGCAGGTGGGATCTTTACCACTAGTGCCACCTGGGAAGCCCAAGACAAATTTATCAGAGCAAAACTCAGGACTCTTGTAGAAAAAAACTCTCTCTCTGTCCCTGATGTGAACAAAGAGGCATGTAGCCCTTGCTGTTGAATGCAGCAATCAAGCAAGCATGAAGGAAAACAGTCTAAGGATATTGAAGATGAGGGCCAAGGTAATTAAAAAGAAATATAACTAGGTGCCTGGTCAAACTATGTTTGATATCTATATTACTAGTGGAATTTTTAGTTTTGCTAGCTAATATATTTCCTTTATCATGAAAGCCACATTGGGTTATATTTTCCATTAATTGCAACCAGAATGATCCTAAATAATATAAACTCTAAAAGAATTACTTCAAATTAAAAATGTCTGGCTATGGCCTTTCTTCTGAGATATTGCAGATTATATCAAGCTTCAACTCCAACATAAGGAATTCTTAGGTAACTCCAGGAGAGGGTATTATCTCTCTTGTTTGTGGCCTTCATTTGTTGTATACTGTTCTGTAACATCTACAATATTCTTATATTGTATGACTGTTTTCTCTCATTATTTTAATATATTGTAATCTCAATGACATTGTAATTTCACTGGGCTCATGACCATCTTTGGATCTTGTACATTTTGCAGTCAGTGGACTGCTAATTAAATTCAACTAAAGGTTAATACAAACCTTTCAATTTTCTTTAGCAGTAGGAAAGACATAGCTATGGTGTTGAAGAAAAATGTCAAAACCAAGCTATTGATAATGTATATCTGACAATAGAACCTGAAAACATTTTAAATGCCTGTACTAAAGACTTTACCCAATGCCACACTTGGCATGGAATACTTTCGATGTTAGAGTACTAAAGGCTTGAGTGAGTGAAGTCGCTCAGTCGTGTCTGACTCTTTGCAACCCCATGGACTGTAACCTACCAGGCTCCTCCATCCATGGGACTCTGCAGGCAAGAATACTGGAGTGGGTTGCCCTAAATTTTACAGAACACTGTGTATTACTGTACCAGACAGTTTCTCCTTGCCTCAGTGCCTTTGGGTTACCCTGGTTGCTCAGCTGGTAAAGAATCTGCCTTCAATGTGGGAGACTTGGGTTCAGCCCCTGGGTTAGGAAGATCCTCTGGAGAAGGGAATGGCTACCCATTCCAGTATTCTGTCCTGGAGAATTCCATGAAAAGGTATGACCAACCAAAACAGCATACTAAAAGCAGAGACATTACTTTGCTGACAAAGCTCCATCTAGTCAAAGCTATGGTTTTTCCAGTAGTCATGTATGGATGTGAGAGTTGGACTATAAAGAAAGCTTATCATTGAAGAAGTGATGCTTTTGAACTATGGTGTTGGAGAAGACTCTTGAGAGTCCCTTGGACTGAGAGGAGATCCAACCAGTCCATCCTAAAGGAAATCAGTCCTGGGTGTTCACTGGAAGGACTGATGTTGAAGCTGAAACTCCAATACATTGGCCACCTGATGTCAAGAACTGACTCATTTGAAAAGACCCTGATGCTGGGAAAGATTAAGTGCAGGAGAAGGGGATGACAGAGGATGAGATGGTTGGCTGGCATCACCAACTCAATAGACATGAGTCTGAGCAAGCTCTGGGAGTTGGTGATGGACAGCGAAGCCTGGAGTGCTGCAGTCCATGGGGTTGCAAAGAGTCGGACATGACCAAGAGACTGAACTGAATAGTGACTTTTCCCTTGTCTGCTATTATAATATGACATATTGCTACTCATATTTAAGGATTAAGTTTCTCTGAATCTCTATATCCAGGTAAATTCCCTTATCATCAATTCTCATTGTGTTCTCTACATGTCCTTCATTGGATCTATTATGTTTGTCATTACATAAATAGCTGATTAAATCCACCTATTCTGCTACACTATAGCATCCACTAGAAAAAGGGTGAGAGTCATTTTACTCTCCTGTCTATTAACATTGACTAGAACACAGCTGACAAATGCTCAGTAAATACCAGAAGAATGAATTAACACTTTGGGAGATGGTTGCAGATTAAGAATGTTCCCCCTCTGAAGAACAATGCCACTGTGCCCTTCATCTCTGCCATCTTTGGTAACTGGTCAAAATGCATGCTTTATAATCTGCTATTCCTTTGTATGCTATCCTTTCTATGCAATCCTATACTTCTTCCTCAGGTTTTTGTGGTGGCTCGGATGGTAAAGAATCTGCCTGCAGTGAAGGAGTCAGGAAGATACCCTGAAGAAGGGAATGTTTACCTACTTCAGTATTTTTGCCTGGAGAACTCTATGGACAGAGGAGCCTGGCACGCTACAGTCCATCTGGTTGCAAAGAGTTGGACACGACTGATGGACTAACACTTTCACACTTCTTCTTCACCTCTGATTCTTCTTTTCATTACTTTCCTACTTCTCAGTGCTCTACAAAACTCTTGATTCCATTGCAACAATTCTTTTATATTGCCAACCTAGTCACAGGATGTTCCTTCACCTTCTTAGTCTTCTGAATCCCCCAGGAGAATTTGTCTTCTCCTAAGTCCTCTCAAGCCTGCCTGTTTTCTCAGTCCAAGAACAGAGTCCAGATTCTTTCCTATTCTTTTGTACCTTGTTACTTTTCCATACTCAGGCTGAATCATTTACCTCTTTGATATCCATCTATACCACTCTCTATCCCAAATGATTGCTATCATCTATAGACATCCTAGTTACTCTCCCACAAACACACACTCCTTGACTGATAGTCCAGATCTCCTTTTATTTAACTTCTGCCTTCTTTGAGGGTAATTTTAAATTTCACATATAAAATTAATATGCAAAACCACTGGTAATTTGGGGGACCATCTCAACATCATCTTTACCTCTAATCCAGTGAACCACCTCTGTATCCATGTATGCAAATGCCTCTTAGACACCTCCACTTGGATATCCATATGTTCATTCAACAAATATTCATTTAGGTGCTGGGGATGCAGTGATAAACAAGATATGTAAAGTCCTGCCTTCAAGAAACATATTAACTAGAAAAGAAATCAACAACCGACAAGAAATAGACTTGCTGCTCTTCTCAGTGAAATAACACTTGAGGCAGAAGATATATCACCAGTGAAGATACCTTCATTCTAGGCAGTGTCAGTTAAGTCATGGCTTACAGCTCCAGAAAGTGTTCATCATCCAGGAGTAATCTGAGCTGCTCATGTACTAACAGTTTGTAATTGGTACACTTGTGTCCCAGATGTCCTTTATCTTTCTTAGAAAAGATGCATAAGAACTAATAATAACTTTTTAAATTATATAAATACATTATACATTAATATATCTCATTATTTAGTAATACAGGATGATTTTTGCTTGGTTGATTATGCTCTTTGACATTTTTATATCAGTGTTAAAGAGAGATTGAGGAAATTCCTGATTATATTTCCAGGACCATTTTTGTTTCTTTATATTTTATGACTCTAGAATATCCTAATTACTTGTAATTACCCTAAGTAATACTTATTTGTTTCATACCTCCAAATCGTTGTGCATCTTGTTTCCTTTGATTAGAAGGCCCTATTTGCCCATTCTAAGCCTAAGTAATTCCTACTGTTTTTTTAAGACTCAGCTCAGCACCATTCTCTCCAGAAATATTTAGCAATCCCTCTTCCATGCACTTGTAAACATTTTAATGCCGTATTAAAATTGTATGTGTTTCATCTACAAGACTGCATGCATTTATTTACTCACTCAAAAAATTTATATATATATATATATATATATGTATATATATATATATTACTAGACAGGCAACTATTCAGTAAATATTTATTGAATGTCTACTAGAAACCAGGTGCTTCTTATTGGTGCTCAAGGTACAATAGTGAATAAGACAATAAATTGCCTGCCATCATAAGAGTGGTATTGTGTGTAGCATTCTGAATAGTGATTAAGTGCTACAAAGAGGGGTTCAGTTCACTTCAGTTGCTCAGTAGTGTCTGACTTTTTCTGACCCCGTGAATCACACCACTCCAGGCCTCCCTGTCCATCAGCAACTCCGAGAGTTTACTCAAGCTCATCTCCACTGAGTCGGTGATGCCATTCAGCCATCTCATCCTCTGTCATCCCCTTCTTCTCTTGCCCCCAGTCCCTCTCAGCATCAGAGTCTTTTCCAATGAGTCAACCCTTCACATGAGGTGGCCAAAGTACTGGAGTTTCAGCTTTAGCATCAGTCCTTCCAATGAACACCAAGGAGTGTTCTCCAATAGAATGGACTGGTTGGATCTCCTTGCAGTCCAAGGGACTCTCAAGAGTCTTCTCCAAGCACCACAGTTCAAAAGCATCAGTTCTTTGGCACTCAGCTTTCTTCATGTTCAGACCCTCACATGCATACATGACCACTGGAAAAACCACAGCCTTGACTAGACCGACCTTTGTTGGCAAAGTAATGTCTCTGCTTTTGAATATACTATCTAGATTGGTCATAACTTTCCTTCCAAGGAGTAAGCATCTTTTCATTTCATGGCTGTAGTTACCATCTGCAGTGATTATGGAGCCCAAAAAAATAAAGTCTGACACAGTTTCCAGTTTCCCCATCTATTTCCCATGAAGTGATGGGACCAGATGCCATGATCTTCGTTTTCTGAATGTTGAACTTTAAGCCAACTTTTCCACTCCCCTCTTTCACTTTCAACAAAAGGCTTTTTAGTTCCTCTTCACTTTCTGCCATAAGAGTGGTGCCATCTGCATATCTGAGGTTATCGATATTTCTCCCAGCAATCTTGATTCCCGCTGTACTTCTTCCAGCCCAGCGTTTCTCATGATGTACTCTGCATAGAAGTTAAATAAGCAGGGTGACAACATACAGCCTTGACATAATCCTTTTCCTATTTGGAACCAGTCTGTTGTTCCAAGTTCAGTTCTAACCATTGCTTCCTGACCTGCATACAGATTTCTCAAGAGGCAGGTTAGGTGGTCTGGTATTCCCATCTCTTTCAGAATTTTCCACAGTTTCTTGTGATCCACACAGTCAAAGGCTTTGGCATAGTCAATAAAGCAGAAATAGATGTTTTTTTCTGGAACTCTCTTGCTTTTTTGACTATCCAGCAGATGTTGGCAATTTGATCTCTGGTTCCTCTGCCTTTTCTAAAACTACCTTGAGCATCTGGAAGTTCATAGTTCACATATAACTGAAGCCTGGCTTGGAGAATTTTGAGCATTACTTTCCTAGCATGTGAGAGGAGTGCAATTGTGCAATAGTTTGAGCATTCTTTGGCATTGCCTTTCTTTGGGATTGGAATGAAGACTGACCTTTTCCAATCCTGTGGCCACTGCTGAGTTTTCCAAATTTGCTGGCATATTGAGTGCAACACTTTCACAGCATCATCTTTTAAGATTTTAAATGGCTCAACTGGAATTCCATCACCTTTACTAGCTTTGTTCAAAGTGATGCTTTCTAAGGCCCACTTGACTTCACATTCCAGGATGTCTGGCTCTAGGTAAGTGATCACACCATCGTGATTATCCGGGTTGTGAAGATCTTATTTGTACAGTTCTTCTGTGTATTCTTGCCACCTCTTCTTAATATCTTCTGCTTCTGTGAGGTCCATGCCATTTCTGTCCTATATCGAGCCCATCTTTGTGTGAAATGTTCCCTTGGTATCTCTAATTTTCTTGAAGAGATCTCTAGTCTTTCCCATTCTGTTGTTTTCCTCTATTTCTTTGCATTGATTGCTGAAGAAGGCTTTCTTGTCTCTCCTTGCTATTCTTTGGAAGTCTGCATTTAGATGCTTATATCTTTCCTTTTCTCCTTGCTTTTCGCTTCTCTTCTTTTCACAGCTATTTGTAAGGCCTCCCCGGACAGCCATTTTGCTTTTTGCATTTCTTTTTCTTGGGGATGGTCTTGATCCCTGTCTCCTGTACAATGTCACAAACCTCAGTCCATAGTTCATCAGGCACTCTATCTGTCAGATCTAGTCCCTTAAATCTATTTCTCACTTCCACTGGATAATCATAAAGAATTTTATTTAGGTCATACCTGAATAGTCTAGCTGTTTTCCCTACTTTCTTCAATTTAAGTCTGAATTTGGCAATAAGGAGTTCATGATCTGAGCCACAGTCAGCTCCTGGTCTTGTTTTTGTTGACTATATCAAGCTTCTCCATCTTTGGCTGCAGAGAATATAATCAATCTGATTTCAATGTTGACCATCTGGTGATGTCCATGTGTAGAGTCTTCTCTTGTGTTGTTGGAAGAGGGTGTTTGCTATGACCAGTGTGTTCTCTTGGCAAAATTCTGTTAGTCTTTGCCCTGCTTCATTCTGTATTCCAAGGCCAAATTTGCCTGTTACCCCAGGTGTTTCTTGACTTCCTCCTTTTGCATTCCAGTCCCCTATAATGAAAAGGACATCATTTTGGGGTGTTAGACCAGCTGCGACGGACCGCACAGAAGTGCACCAGCTGTGATAGACTGCGCAGAAGCATTGCCAAGAGGAGCTACTCCACTCCCAAGTTCAGGGGCGGCAGCCAAGAGGAGCAAGCCCAGGTCCAAGGAACAGTGGCTGCATGGGTGCAGGAGGGCAGAGAGGAGGTACTCCATGTACAAGGTCAGGAGGGGTGGCCCTGAGGAGATATCCCTCATCCAAGGTAAGGAGCAGCGGCTGCGCTTGCTGGAGCCGCCATAAAGAGATACCTCACATCCAAGGTAAGAGAAACCCAAATAAGACGGTAGATGTTGCGAGAGGGCATCAGAGGGCAGACACACTGAAACCATAATCACAGAAAACTAGCCAACTGATCACACGAACCACAGCCTTGTCTAACTTAGTAAAACTAAGCCAGTCCATGTGGGGACACCCAAGATGGACGGGTCATGGTGAAGAGGTCTGACAGAATATGGTTCACTGGAGAAGGAAATGGCAAACCACTTTAGTATTCTTGCCTTGAGAACCCATGAACAGTATGAAAAGGCAAAATAATAGAATACTGAAAGAGGAACTCCCCAGGTCGGTAAGTGTCCAATATGCTACTAGAGATCAGTGGAGAAATAATCCAGAGAGAATGAAGGGATGGAGCCAAAGCAAAAACAATACGCAGTTGTGGATGTGACTGGTGATAGAAGCAAGGTCCAATACTGTAAAGAGCAATATTGCATAGGAACCTGGAATGTCAGATCTATGAATCAAGGCAAATTGGAAGTGGTCAAACAGGAGATGGCAAGAGTGAACGTCAACATTCTAGGAATCAGTGAACTAAAATGGCCTGCAATGGGTGAATTTAACTCAGATGACCAATATGTCTACTACTGTGGGCAGAAATCCCTTAGAAGAAATGGAGTAGCCATCACGGTCAACAAAAGAGTCTGAAATGCAGTACTTGGATGCAATCTCAAAATCAACAGAATCATCTCTGTTCATTTCCAAGGCAAACCATTCAATATCACAGTAATCAAAGCCTATGCCCCAACCAGTAACGCTGAAGAATCTGAAGTTGAATGGTTCTATGAAGACCTACAACACCTTTTAAACAAAGAGGGATAAGAGAAAGTCAAAGACTGGGAATGGCTGGAGTGTAACAGGTAGGCTCTTCCGAAAAGGCTCCTCTGTGAAAATGGTATTTCAGAAGAGATATCAATGAAGCAAAAGAAATGCTGGGGAATGAATCTCACTGGCAGAGAGACAAGTAATTTTCCAGTTCCTAAGGCAGGAAGGAATTGCTGTATTGGAGGAGCAGCAAGAACAATGTCGGTAGATGGGAGTGAATAAAGCAGGAAATGGTAAAGATCAGTTTGTGTAGTCAGTAGCCACATTACATCAGATCTCATAGTAGCTTGGATTTTATTCTAAATGAGGTGGAGAGTCACTGGAGGTTTTGACAAGGATAATAATTTGATCTAATGGTTTTTAAATATTACTCTGGAAGCTGCATAAAAAATAGATAAAAGGGAAGCAAACAAGAAAGCTGAGTGGCTAGACATGATACCCAGTATTAGGGATGCAATGATGGGCAAGAGAGTTAACAGAGTTACACAGGAGAGTGATGAAGAATACAGACTCCAAAGTATACCTGAGTTGGAACCCTGGCTCCTCCATCTTATGCTGTGTGACCTTAGTCAATTAATCTAATGTCTCTGTGCTTCAGTCTCTTTGTATATAAAAATAGGGATAATGATAATAATAAGCATTTATCTCCTAGAGTTACTGTAAAGATTGAATACATTAATACATATTTGGTACTTACACCCAGAACCTGGCACAAATAAATTCAATCTAAACATTAAGTGTTACAGACTGTGAGGAAGTCAGAGATATGAGGTGGCACTGGAATTTGTTTATAAAAAGCAACAGTGGTATTAATAGTACACAGTGCTAGGGAAGCTCATGGGAAGAGTTCCTGCCTAGTCCTGGGTAGTCAGCATGGCGGTTGGGCACTTAGCAGGTGCGCAAAGAATTATGGTCTTTCATTTTCAGATGGATCTTTGCAGTATCAATTTTAATTCCATACTGTTACTGGTATATGAGTCATTACTCTCTCTGTTTATTTGCCTCAGAAGTCATCTCTACTTTTAAGTACTTTTAATTAGTATTTCCTCTGAGGATCTTATTTATTCATTTAAATCTAGTCATTCTTCTATGAAAAGTTTACTCCTTGATAACAGATACTGAGAAAGCTACAGTAGCTCTAAGATTACAAACCTAGAATCTGTGCCTATGGTTTTCTAAATGTATCCTCACCTTTAGCCTGAAAGCACCATTGCCTTCCCTAATTTATTAGCAGTGAGTCATTATAGCACAAAAGTAGCTTACCGGTTATAGATGGAAGTAAAATGAACTAAAGAAATGGCCATGTAAGAAAACCTAGTGAATGACTCTGTGTAATTACTAAAATGCCACCACAGAGGGGCCCAGAGTCTTTCCTTGAGTGCTGTGTGTTCTTCAGAAGAAAGACCTCTAAGCCTCGTGACTCCCAAGGACAAGCACACAAAGGAGATGAATCACTTTCGTTTTCATCAGTGAATCATGGTTGAGATCACCACCACTTAATTTGAGCTTTTCAAATGTATGAGTCACCACACAAGTCCCTGCATTCTAAATTAGAATGAGAACAGATTCCGTGATGTTCAGTCAAGTAGCTCTTACGGGGCTTTCTTCCTGGAACCAGGGCAGTTTGCCTGGACTAGAGGAAAGGGGACAGCACATCATATGCATTCCAAACAGCCAGCTGAGGCCTAAATGCATTATCTCAGCAGTTCTCTGGTAACTGGCTCCATAGAAGTTAGAGCTTAAAGAGAACTCTGCCAAGGGTATAAGCAGTACACATAACTGCTAAAACCACAGGATCCAGAGACAGTTTCAGGCATGCGGATTCCTACCAAGCAAAGTTCAGGTATTTCCTTCTTTTATTAAAGATCTTAGAACTTACCCACACTTGTCTCCTCTAATCCAAATCAGGCTGTCATCTGTCCTAGGAGTCCCATAGTCACATGAATGACCCCTTTAGTCTCTGATTTCTTTGAGCTCCTTAGTGCTAATGACCTCTACCTCACATCTTCTTTCTCTGTCTCTCATCTCATATCACTCACTCTCACGTTCATTCCAAGATGGAATGGTCCTGTCCCCATCTCTCAAGGCTTAAATTCAAACTCCCCACTAACTGCAGCCTTCCTTCCAACTCTTTCATTCAATTAATGCCACAGTGTTATCTATTCAACCTCATCATGACTTTCAGATAATCCCTTATTTCTCCTGATATCAGCCCCTCTAGTCTTCAGTTCAGTCACTCAGTCATGTCCGACTCTTTGAGACCCCATGAACTCCAGCACATCAGGCCTCTCTGTCCATCACCAACTCCCAGAGTCCACCCAAACCCATGTCCATTGTATCAGTAATGTCATCCAGCCATCTCATCCTCTGTCATCCCCTTCTCCTCCTGCCCTCAATCTTTCCCAGCATCAGGGTCTTGTCAAATCAGTCAGCTCTTTGCATCAGATGGCCAAAGTATTGGAGTTTCAGCTTTAGCATCAGTCCTTCCAATGAACACCCAGGACTGATTTCCTTTAGGATGGACTGGTTGGATCTCCTTGCAGTCCAAGGGACTCTCAAGAGTCTTCTCCAACACCACAGTTCAAAAGCATCAATTCTTCAGCGTTCAGCCTTCTTCACAGTCCAACTCTCACATCCATACATGACCACAGGAAAAACCATAGCCTTGACTAGACAGACCTTTGTTGACAAAGTAATGTCTCTGCTTTTCAATATGCTGTCTTCAGTCTTTGCTTCTTCAATAATATCAATGGTTGCTACAACAGTAGCAATTGCAATAACAAGTAAGTAATAGCAATTAACAACAATGACTAACATTTGTACAGTTCTTATTTTATTCTAAGCACTGTATTAAGTATTTTTGTGCCTTCCATGATATAATTCTCAGGATTCAGGGTTTGTCTATGGACTAAGTGTTAAGGGTTTTATTCAAGCCTTCCATTCTGAGCCCTTTCTAGGTCTCCAACTGAATACATATGCACTGCTCATCATGCGAGAGATGCATAGCCATCACTCTAAACCTTAGGACAATGTAGCAAGATGGTATTGTGGTTTAGCAAGGAATTATACCTAAAACTTATGCCATTTAGATACAGATAATGGAGCTTGCCAAAAAAACACCTTTTTTCAGCTTTATAAAGTAATTATACTGGAGTATGGAGTGGGACATATTATGGAATATAAGAGACTTGGTAATCTCCCACTCAGAGCTTCTTGCAACCTGGTAGGACTTCACCACAGACAGGTGAAACATCATCACCAGCAAAGTAGACAGTTGTTATGTGAAGAACTAGGGGAACTTGAGGAATTAAACTTATATCACATAGATTAGATGAGATATCTGGGCATCTTTTGCTTAGAATGTATCTTTTGTTCTTATAACATCTGTACGTTTAGTTTGTCAAGCCTCCACCCTGAATATCTGCAGTATTACTACAGATGTTATTATCCCCATTTTATAGATATATAGCCTAGACTTTATATTTTCAAACCTTCTCTTGCCAACAGTTTCTACTCCGTTTTCCAGTAGTAATTGCACTGCACCTTCTTGTCTAAACCTCTGTCTAGCCCAGATTTTTCTCCTGACTTGTAGAACAATATTAGCAACTTCTTATTTGACACTTCCCTTGGTATGTGACTTCCCTGGTGGCTCAGGTGGTAAAGCGTCTGCCTACAATGCGGGAGACCCAGGTTCAATCCCTGAGTCAGGAAGATCCCCTGGAGAAGGAAATGACAACCCACTCCAGTACTCTTGCGTGGAAAATCCCATGGATGGAGGAGCCTGGTACACTCTATGGGATCACAAAGAGTCTGACATGACTGAGCGACTTCACTTTCACTTTCTTTCTTGGTATGTGACATACACCTCATAATATGTCTAAAACTGAGCTCAGCTCTCCCTGAAAACTGTTCGTCCTCTTGGGTCCCATCCTTTCGACTGATGCAACTAGTTACCCAGCCTCACAAGCTGAAAACCTAGATGTTAACCTTTGTTAGTGTCTGAATATTCATTGGAAGGACTGATGTTGAAGTTGAAACTCCAGTACTTTGGCCACCTGATGTAAATAACTGACTCACTGGAAAAGACACTGATTCTGGGAAATACTGAAGGTGGGAGGAGAAGGGGATGACAGAGGATGGGATGGTTGGATGGCATCAGCAGCTCGATGGACGAGTTTGAGTAAGTTCCAGGAGTTAGTGGTGGACAAGGAAGCCTGGCATACGGCAATCCATGGGATCGCAAAGATGGACACGACTGAGTGACTAAACTGAACTAAACCTTTGTTACTCTCCTTCCTCACAGTTCAGGTGCAGATAAACACATGTTGCTCTTATTCCTGTTACCTCTCAAGTCCATACAATCCTTTTCATTCCACCATCACCCAATTCAGGTATCTCTAACTTGGAAGAATCTGATCTGATGTAAAAGTTCAGATTAGCACATAAAACCTTTGTAACCAGCCTATAGCAGCTGTGACCGGCACATAGTGCAGCCAGGAGGAGCTACCCCACGTCCGAGGTCAGAGGCGGCAGCCAAGAGTGCCAGGCTGCGACAGTGCAGGAGCAGCGGAGAGGAGCTACCCCATGTCCGAGGTCAGGGGCAGAGGCCAGGAAGACCCCATGCCCGAGGGGCAGCAGCTGAGAGGAGCTACCCCACATCTGAGGCCACGAGTGGCAGCCAGGAGGAGCAACCCCACGTCCCAGGAGTGGTGGCTTCACGTGCACAGGAGGGCCTAGAGGAACTATTCCATGTTCAAGGTCAGGAGGGGTGGCAGTGAGGAGATATCCCTCATCCAAGGTAAGGAGCAGCAGCTGTGCTTTGCTGGAGCAGCTGTGAAGAGAGACCCCACGCCCAAGGTAAGAGAAACCCAAGTAAGATGGTAGGTGTTGCAAGAGGGCATCAGAGGGCAGACACACTGAAACCATAATCATAGAAAACTAGTCACTCTAATCCCACTACGACCACAGACTTGTCTAACTCAATGAAACTAAGCCATGCCCATGGGAAACATAAGACAGAGGAGTCATACTGGAGAGATCTGACAGAATGTGGTCCACTGGAGAAGGAAATGGCAAACCACTTCAATATTCTTGCATTGAGAACCCCATGAACAGTATGAAAAGGTAAAAAGATAGGATACTGAAAGAGGAACTCCCTAGGTCAGTAGGTGCCCAATATGCTACTAGAGATCAGGGGAGAAATAACTCCAGAAAGAATGAAGGGATGGAGCCAAAGCAAAAACAATCCGCAGTTGTGGATGTGACTGGTGATAGAAGCAAGGTCCGATACTGTAAAGAGCAATATTGCATAGGAACCTAGAATATCAGATCTATGAATCAAGGCAAATTGTAAGTGGTCAAACAGGAGATGGCAAGAGTGAACGTCAACATTCTAGGAATCAGCGAACTAAAATGGCCTGCAATGGGTGAATTTAACTCAGATGACCATTATGTCTGCTACTGTGGGCAGGAATCCCTCAGAAGAAATGGAGTGGCCATCACGGTCAACAAAAAGTCTGAAATGCAGTACTTGGATGCAATTTCAAAATCAACAGAATCATCTCTGTTCGTTTCCAAGGCAAACCATTCAATATCACAGTAATCAAAGCCTATGCCCCAACCAGTAACGCTGAAGAATCTGAAGTTGAATGGTTCTATGAAGACCTACAAGACCTTTAAGAACTAACAGCCAAAAAAGATGTCCTTTCCATTATAGGGGACTGGAATGCAAAAGTAGGAAGTCAAGAAACACCTGGAGTACAGACAAATTTGACCTTGGAATATGGAATGAAGCAGGGCAAAGACTAAGAGTTTTGCCGAGAAAATGCACTGGTCATAGCAAATACCCTCTTCCAACAACACAAGAGAAGACTCTACACATGGACATCACCAGATGGTCAACACCAAAATCAGATTGATTTTATTCTTTTCAGCTAAAGATGGAGAAGCTCTATACAATCAACAAAAACAAGACCAGGAACTGACTGTGGCTCAGATGATGAACTCCGTATGCTCAAATTCAGACTTAAATTGAAGAAAGTAGGGAAAACCACTAGACCATTCAGGTATGACCTAAATCAAATACCTTATGATTATACAGTGGAAGTGAGAAATAGATTTAAGGGACTAGATCTGATAGAGTGCATAATGAACTATGGACTGAGGTTTGTGACATTGTATAGGAGACAGGTATCAAGACCATCCCCATGGAAAAGAAATGCAGAAAAGCAAAATGCCTGTCTGTAGAGGCCTTACAAATAGCTGTGAAAAGAAGAGAAGTGAAAAGCAAAGGAGAAAAGGAAAGATACAAGCATCTAAATGCAGACTTCCAAAGAATAGCAAGAAGAAATAAGAAATCCTTCCTCAGCGATCAATGCAAAGAAATAGAGGAAAACAACAGAATGGGAAAGACTAGAGATCTCTTCAAGAAAATCAGAGACACCAAGGGAACATTTCATGCAAAGATGGGCTCGATAAAGGACGGAAATGGTATGGACCTCACAGAAGCAGAAGATATTAAGAGGTGGCAAGAATACACAGAAGAACTGTACTAAAAAGATTTTCACAACCCAGATAATCACGATGGTGTGATCACTCACCTAGAGCCAGACATCCTGGAATGTGAAGTCAAGTGAACCTTAGAAAACATCACTATGAACAAAGCTAGTGCAGGTGAAGGAATTCCAGTTGAGCTATTTCAAATCCTGAAAGATGATGCTGTGAAAGTGCTGCACTCAATAGGCCAGCAAATTTGGAAAACTCAGCGTGGCCACAGGGCTGGAAAAGGTCAATCTTCATTCCAATCCCAAAGAAAGGCGATACCAAAGAATGCTCAAACTACTACACAGTTGCACTCATCTCACACGCTAGTAAAGTAATGCTCAAAATTCTCCAAGCCAGGCTTCAGCAATATGTGAACCGTGAACTCCCTGATGTTCAAGCTGGTTTTAGAAAAGGCAGAGGAACCAGAGATCAAATTGCCAACATCTGCTGGATCATGGAAAAAGCAAGAGAGTTCCAGAAAAAACATCTATTTCTGCTTTATTGACTATGCCAAAGCCTTTGACTGTGTGGATCACAATAAACTGTGGAATTCTTCAAGAGATGGGAATACCAGACCACCTGACCTGCCTCTTGAGAAATCTGTATGCAGGTCAGGAAGCAACAGTTAGAACTGGACATGGAACAACAGACTGGTTCCAAATAGGAAAAGGAGTCCGTCAAAGCTGTCACCCTGCTTATTTAACTTATATGCAGAGTATATCATTAGAACAGCTGGGCTGGAAGAAGCACAAGATGGAATCAAGATTGCCAGGAGAAACATCGATAACCTCAGATATGCAGATGACACTACCCTTATGGCATAAAGTGAAGAGGAACTAAAAAGCCTCTTGATCATAGTGAAAGTGGAGAGTGAAAAAGTAGGCTTAAAGCTCAACATTCAGAAAACGAAGATCATGGCATCTGGTCCCATCACTTCATGGGAAATAGATGGGGAAACAGTGGAAACAGTGTCAGACTTTATTTTGGGGGCTCCAAAATCACTGCAGATGGTGATTGCAGCCATGAAATTAAAAGACACTTACTCCTTGGAAGAAAAGTTATGGCCAACCTCGATAGCATATTGAAAAGCAGAGACGTTACTTTGCCAACAAAGGTCCATCTAGTCAAGGCTATGGTTTTTCCTGTGGTCATGTATAGATGTGACTTTTGGACTGTGAAGAAGGCTGAGTGCCAAAGAATGGATGCTTTTGAACTGTGGTGATGGAGAAGACTCTTGAGAGTCCCTTGGACTGTAAGGAGATCCAACCAGTCCATTCTGAAGGAGATCAGCCCTGGGATTTCTTTGGAAGGAATGATGCTAAAGCTGAAACTCCAGTACTTTGGCCACCTCATGCGAAGAGTTGACTCACTGGAAAAGACTCTGATGCTGGGAGGGATTGGGAGCAGGAGGAGAAAGAGACGACAGAGGATGAGATGGCTGGATGGTATCAATGACTCAATGGACGTGAGTCTGAGTGAACTCCAGGAGTTGGTGATGGACAGGGAGGCCTGACGTACTGCAATTCATGGGGTCGCAAAGAGTCAGACATGACTGAGCGACTGAACTGAACTGAACTGATATTTACCTCATCATATCCCCCCGCCCACTTCCCCTTGCATTCTAGTTCTAGGTATATCAAATACTTGTAGATCAATCAAATGTTCTCATATCTCAAGACATGCTTTAGATGTATTTCTTGTGCTCAAAACACTCTCCGCACCCCCACCCCCAATACATACCTCAATTCTGCACACCTGTCCATGTATGCACAACATACTCCCAGCTTGGCTGTTACTCCCTGCTCCTCAGATCTGGAATCTCTCCCCTCCACCCCCACCATTGCCATCCCTCTCTTAAGTTTGGATTAGGTCATCTTTATATGTACTCCTGCATTATCCAATTATAGTAGTTAACACACTATATTGCCATTATACATTTACTTTACTGTTACCCCTAACCAACATAAAGCCCATGGAAGGCCAGAAATATTATTATTATTACGTTTATCATTCAATCCCTAGTGCTAAGCCCAGTGTCTAGTGATGCATGCAAGTTTTTCCATACTTTATTGAAATGATTTGGTTTGACTGAGATCTCATCTCTTGAAAGTGCTTACTATCCAGGTGCATTCCTCACAGAATCTCTCAGAAACATAAAGTAATAAGAGGCTTAAACCTAGATCTACCTCTTTCTAGTAAGAGCTCTTTAAAAATTATTAGAATCATGTGTGTACCATAAAATTCATTTCATCACTGACCTACAAGATTGTTCTATAAACCTCTGGCTAGACTGATTTTATGTGGTTTAATAAAAATTTGATCTTTGTTGTTTAAGAGAATATAATTAAACACACACACACACACACATTAGTGTTCTATTGCTGCATATCACATTACCACAAGCTTCTACCAGTAAAACATGAGTTTATTATCTCACAGTTTCCAGGGGCAAGGTGTCTAATGTATTTTAGCTGAGCCATCTGTTGAGGGTCTCAAAGATTGAATAAGATCAAAGTATCAACTGAACTGAGTTCTCCGCAGAAGGTTCAGAGGGAAGAATTCTCTCCCAAGCTCATTCTGGTTGCTGGCAGAATTCAGGTCTTGTGGTTGTGGGGTAAGTGTCTCCATTATCTCATTGGGGCTGCTGACCAGGGGTCAGTTTCGCTCACATTCCTCAGCTTGTGGCTCCCTCCATCTTTAAGCTGGCCATTACACATTGTATTCCTATCATTCTTTGAATCTCTGACTTCTGCTTCTCCAACCAGAGAAAAACTCTCTTGAGTTAAAGCATTTGTGAGATTAGCATCGTTCTTAAAGTCCAAATTTCTAAGAACAGTCTGTTCATGGTAATTTAGGCTTTCTCAAAGAAAATTTAAGTTTTCTCTATAGGGCTTCTCACTTTTGAGCTTTCACCAGCTGAATATTTAATGTCCATATTTCTGCAAATAGCCTGTTCAAGGCAATTTGGGTTTCTTTTATCATACTCCTCAAAATTCTTTTAACCTCCAGCACTGCCTAATTCCAAAGCTACTTCCACATGTTAGGTATTTGTTACTGTGGGGGCAGGACCCCACTTCTCAGTACCAAAATCTGCATTAGTCTTCTATTAGTGCATAACAAATTATCACAAACTTAGCAACTGTAAACAATCCATACTTATTACAGATATATCTTGTTTTATTGTGCTTCATTTCACTTCACTGCATTTCACATAGTGTGTTTTTTACAAAATGAAGATTTGTAGCAACCATGCTTCAAGAGACTCTATTTGCACCATTTTTCCAACAGCATTATTTTTTAGTTAAGATAGATAAGTCAGTAAGAGAAAGATAAATATTGTACACTAACGCATATATATGGAATCTAGAAAAATGGTACTGATGAATTTATTTGCAAGTCAGCAATGGAGAAACAGACATGGAGAAACAGACAAGAGAACGACTTATGAACATGAGGAGAGGGTGAGATGTATGGAGAGAGCAACATGGAAATTTACATTACCATATGTAAAATAGATAGCCAATGGGAATTTGCTCTATGGCTCAGGGAACTCAAAGAGGGGCTCTGTATCAACCTAGAGGGTGGGATGGGGAGGCAGATGGGAGGGAGTGTCAAGAGGGAGGGGACATATGTACACCTATGGATGAGGAAACAGCGGAAACAGTGTCAGACTTTATATTTTGGGGGCTCCAAAATCACTGCAGATGGTGACTGCAGCCATGAAATTAAAAGAAGCTTACTCCTTGGAAGAAAAGTTATGACCAACCTAGATAGCATGTTCAAAAGCAAAGACATTACTTTGCAGACTAAGGTCTGTCTAGTCAAGGGTATGGTTTTTCCTGTGGTCATGTATGGATGTGAGAGCTGGACTGTGCAGAAGGCTGAGCGCCAAAGAATTGATGCTTTTGAACTGTGGTGTTGGAGAAGACTCTTGAGAGTCCCTTGGACTGCAAGGAGATCCAACCCGTCCATTCTGAAAGAGATCAGCCCTGGGATTTCTTTGGAAGTAATGATGCTAAAGCTGAAACTTCAGTACTTTGGCCACCTCATGAGAAGAGTTGACTCATTGGAAAAGACTCTGATGCTGGGAGGGATTGGGGGCAGGAAGAGAAGGGGGCGACCGAGGATGAGATGGCTGGATGGCATCACGGACTCGATGGACATGAGTCTTAGTGAACTCCGAGAGATGGTGATGAACAGGGAGGCCTAGCGTGCTGTGATTCTTGGGGTAGCAAAGAGTCGGACACGACTGAGCAACTGAACTGAACTGAACTGAACTGATGGCTGCTTCAAGTTGATGTTTGACAGAAAACAACAAAATTCGGTAAAACAACTATCCTTCAATTAAAAATACATAATTTTTTTTAAGATTTGTACATTGCTTTTTAGACATGTTACCCCACACTCAGTGGACCACAGCATAGTATAAACATAACTTTTTATATGCACTGGGAAACAGTGTGACTTGCTTTGTTGCAATATCTACTCTACTGCAGTTGTCTGTAACCAAATATGTAATATCTCCAAGGAAAGCTTGTATCTGACTTTTTCTTTTTCTTTTTTTTTTTTTTTTTTTAGTCAGGTATATCTTAGGCTAAGTCCTCTGCTTGGGATCTCAAAGCTGAAATCAAGGCACTGACCAAGCTGGAGGCTCTGAATAAGAGTTTCCTTCCAAGTTCATTCAGGTAGCTGGTAGAATTCAGTTCTTTCTGATTATAGGGCTGAGATCTCCACTGACTTCTGGCTGCTGGCTGGGACTCACTCTCAATTCTGAGTTTAGTTCAGTTCAGTTGCTTAGTCGTGTCCAACTCTTTGCAACCCCATGGACTGCAGCACACTAGGCTTCCCTGTCCATCACCAATTTCCAGAACTTACTCAAACTCATGTCCATTGCATCGGTGATGCCATCCAACCATCTCATCCTCTGTCTTCCCCTTCTCCTCCTGCTTTCAATCTTTCCCAGCATCAGTGTCTTTTCCAATGAGTCAGTTCTTTGCATCAGGTGCCAAGGTATTGGAGTTTCAGCTTCAGCATCAGTCCTTCCAATTAATATTCAGGACTGATTTCCTTTAGGATTAGCTGGTTGGATCTCCTTGCAATCCAAAGGACATGCAAGAGTCTTCTCCAATATCACAGTTCTAAAGCATCAATTCTTTGATAGGTCACTCCCATTCTTTAGCTTGCAGCCCCTTCCATCTTCAAGCCAGCAATGCTATGTTGGATTCTTCTCATGCTTTGAATCTCTGCCTTCTGCCTAGCCAGAGGAAAAACTGCTTTCAAACAGTTAAAATGATTAGGTTAGGTCCACCTGAATAATCTCCTTATCTTAAGGTCAACTGATTAATAACTTAAGTACCTCTGTAAAATCTTTTTGCCACATTACATAACCTAACAGTAGGCATACAGTTGGAGAGTGGCGATCATGGGGGCATCTTAGAATTCTGCCTTTTTCATATCCTCACACTGAAAATAATTGAGAATTGTATTCATAGTGACAACTCCAAGTTTTCATTTCTTTTCACATACAGTAAAAAGAAAAAGAAATTATGACTTGACAGTCATGAAAACTATAGAATGATACTATTATTGATTTAGTTCAAATCACTGTGACTTTCTAGAATCTTGGAGCTATCTATTTACCTATTTGCAATTACTACAACTGCATGAATTACTGATTACAAAAGATATGGTCAATTTTTAGAAAACTGTTTTTGTTACATGATAGATCTTTCTGCAAACACACACATGCGGGCCTGTATAAATATTTCTGATAAAACAGATTTGTTGTTAAGAAGCTTTTAGAAAAGGTGGTTTAAAATAAAAGTATGCCTAACAATTTTATTAGGTCTTTAGCTACTTTTGAAAAGCTATTTGGTTATTTTTGGCTGCACTGGGTCTTCATTGCTGTGGATGGACTCTCTCTAGCTGTGGTGCATGGACTTCTTATTGTGGTCGCTTCTGCTGTTGCAGAGCATGGGCTCTAGGCAGCAGGAGTTTCAGTAGTTGTGACTCTCGGGCTCCAGAGAGTGGGTTTAGTAGTCATGGTGCCTGGGATTAGTTCCTCCATGGCTTGTGGAATCTTCCTGGATCAGGAATTGAACCTGTGTCCCCTGCTTGACAGGTGGATTCTTAACCACTGGTCCACCAGGGAAGTCCTACTTTACCTACTTTTACAGCAAAAGAAGTAACAAATGCTGACATTCGATTAGTTACAACCAACCAGCTGCTCTCAACTGAAACAGCAGAGCAAGGTTGCATAATGCAGTTGGCTTTCAGTTTCTCTACTTAGGCACCAAATGTTTATGAACTCCCACTATATGCCAAGCACTTGGGTACAGAAATACAGATGGTATCACCATGAACCCAAGTGAAGAACTCAAAATTTCTCTTTTTTCCCAGCAGGCAAGTTTCTTATTTCACTATTTCACTTAAACATGTATACTTTAAATATTAGTTGTCAGATTCTGGAGGGCATTTGAGAGATCCTAAAAATCTTTTCATAATTAAACAAAAATACACCTACATTATAATCAGTGTTTATTCCCTGCTTCTTAAGAAACTAGTGCTTAAAAAAAAAAAAACTTGGAAAATTGTAAGCTTTCTTTAAACATGACCCTTGATCAAACATTTTCTTGACTATTTTGACAGATAAGAATCAGGCAAAAGTCCAAGGTCACATTCTTTGGGATCACATACTTTTAAGGTCATATCTCTGTGTCAACATCATCTGTTCTTTGGGAAGATATAGTAGTTGGCCCCAAATAACACTTACTTTGAAAAGATTTTCTTGGCTTAACCTTAGCCTAACCCAGCCAATCCACTGAATCAACCCAGCAGCAACCCTGGCAGACACTGGAAAAGTGGAACACCAGGTTCCTCATGAACTGTTTCCACTTCAGCATACTGTTTTATACCCATAAAATACAAAGATAATTAGTCATTTAGGCCTACCCCTTGAGGACATTTTAATGCAACCTGGCATTGAATATAATGTTAAAATGCTTGGCTAAATGAATTTCTAACCATTACATTTAGCTGCTATTCTTCACCTGCTTACAGTTCCTCATCCTGAACTGCAGTTCTTCTGACCAGCAATGGAGCAAGTGGGAATGGACTACAAAGAGAAACTCAAAAGAGTTCAGTGAGTCCTGGAGCTGAGAGGAGGGAAGAAGGGAGAATGGAGTCTGGCAGATGGGATTTCTTTCACTATTCCTCTTTTCTATTCTCCTGCTCCATCTTTCTTTCATCCCTTTCCTCATCTTAGAGATCTTCCTTACTACCACTAATTCTCAAACACTACCCAAACATCCCCAGCTTCTTATCCTCCTACTAACACTGGTCCTACAGGTAATAACATAGCCATGCTGTGTTTCCAATGGTAAAAATTAAAAGTCACAGCCTTCCATAATAAGGTGAACTTATTATTCACCTGTTCATCCATTTGTTCAAGGAACATTTACCAAGTGCCTTCAAAATGTCAGGCCCAGGGCTAGGTCTGGGGATAAGAAGGGGAACCAGGACTGATCTCTTCCTTCAAGGAACTGGAAGAAACAGTCATGTACACAAGGATCTGTAATACGTTGCATTAAGTTTTTATGCAAGAGCATAGAGGAGGAGTGGGCTCATCCTAAATTGATGCACCAAGGGAGGCCAAATTGTAACACCCCTCCCCCAATAAAACCATAGTACTAAAACAAACAAACCAGTCCCACTCAATCAGGTATAGGATAATAAGAATTTTCCAAGGATGTCTGGGCACTGGGTTGAATTTGGAGCAGAATTGCTTTCCAGGGAGCAGTTACAGGTGAAATAAGCATATTTCTTGAAAAAGGTTTGTATACCAGGAAAAAGGATGGTCAAATTTGTGAAAAAGGTACTTTGCAGGAGGATTCAGCATAAATTACTCATCTATTTATCTTGATAACTTTTTCTCAGAGAGAAGAAAGAAGTATGATTTAAACGTAAGTTCACAAATATGGGAGGCAGAATATATATCAATACATTTTTTTAAAAGAGCTTATCTTAGCTAAGAACAATGAGGTGCAGCCTGGTTGCAAATCAGTAAGTTGAACCATAGAGACAGAATCGGTTAGACTTAAAAGTCACCCTCTTCCCCAACCTCCTTATAAAAACATTTGAAATAACTTGAATTCCCTTGCAATGTTTAAAGACTATTCTTTGTAACAATATCAAATGTCCTTCCCATGGAAATATCTCCCCATTCAACCTTTTATTCATTGCTAAGAACCAAAGACACATATATGCAACTTAATTCTAGCCCTGAAGGTCAAGATGTTGAAAGATCACTTTTGACATTGCAAATTTCAATCTATAATAAAAATATTTTCTTTTAAAGTGGACTGGAAACAGCACATATCCCACAAAGGGTTTGGCAATCCAGACCACCCAGGGCATACAGGGATGAGGTAAGAGGAAACTTCAAAGTTTCCTTTGGAGGCTGGCCTCTCTTCAATCTTCTTCCAGACATTCCTTGTTAATTGATGAAATACTTACAAAAATTCTGTCCATGCCAGCCACTGTACATGGTACTAGAAGCATAGAGATTGATCACCGGTTCAGCTCAGCCCCTGTAATATATGTTCCTCATGTAAGGCTGAGGACAGTAAGGTATATAATCATAGCACAGTGTGAGGAAGACAAAAACCCAAACAGGTGCCAAGCCCCATGGATATAAAGGAGAGTATGCCACATTAAGGCTAAAGGGGTCAAGGAAGGCTTCTCAGAGGAGGGGATATCAGAGTTGAATCTTGAAGGTGGTAAAGGATTTCCCCAGGTGAAAGGACAGAAAAGGGGAGTATATGCAAAGGTCTGAAAACAGGTCACAAAGTGCTGGGGGTAAAAAAGAATAACTTGGAATAGCTCCTTTCTTTTCCACCATCTTCTCATTACTAATGATGATGGTGATGACTTTAACTTTCTGATAACTCGGTCCGGGCTGCTGTGAACTCATCAACCCCACTGGGAGATTCACTAGCCACCACAGAATTACCCTTGTGTGTGAAATAACCTCTATACAGGCTTCTCTGTTCTTGAGATTTTCTTCTCTGATGAATCTGTGGATGGATCCAGCACTAGAAAGGACCCCCTGATCCTGGTGTTGCCCTTAGAGAAGTCAAAAGGTACAGTATCCAAGAGGTTATCTAACTGCTGTATACCCCTCTCAGGTTCTCAGCAAAGGCCAGTAAGGCTGGTAAGGAAGAACTAGAACCTGTTTCTTCCCTTGAGAAATTTGCATGACAATAACAAAAACATAAGACAGCACTGTAAGCCCCACCAACCACAGCAAATCACATAACCAAGCCCAAGGTCAGAAGTACCTTCTGACCAGCTGAGGCCAAAGCAAATCATCAAGAATCAGACCCAACATCAGATGAGTTAGGAAAGAGAGCTCTTCCCATGAGGTTATGGGGAGAGAGTAGATATTTTGAACAGTAAAATAATTCACAATGCTTCCTTTTAGAGGTAATCAGAAATTGCACCTCATCTTGGGCTACACAGATTTAGCCCAATAAATTATAGCACTTGGTCTTTAATCAAATGTTGGATAAATCTTTGAAGTTAATAAAACAATAACTAATTGGAGGGCTATTGTATATTTATGTTTATTCTGTGAAAGTAATAGCCCTATCTTTAAAGAACAAACTATTTGAATGGAGAATAATCAGGAAATAAATGTATTTATTTAAATTGAGCACTCTCTTCATTTTTTTCTGGAAGTGGTTGCCTTTTTTATAAAATGTTTATATTAAGCTATCTGGTCATAATGTTGCAGGAAGGGGGACCCCTTCCAGGGCCTGAAACTGGGCTCTTGTCTAACACTCAGAAATGAATTGTAAACGGAGATACATGTGCAGACAAAGCAAGAGATTTTATTGGGAAAGGGTGCCTGGGTGGAGAGCAGTAGGGCAAGGGAACTCAGGAGAACTGCTCTGCCACATGGCTGAAGTCTTGGTTTTACGGTGATGGGATTAGTTTCTGGGTGGTCTTTACCCAATCATTCTGACTCAGACTCCTTCCTGGTGATGCACACCTTGTTCAGCCAAGATGGATGCCAGTGAGAAGGATTCTGGGAGGTGGTCAGACATGTGGTGTCTCCTTTTGACCTTTTCTGAACTCTTCCAGTTGGTGGTGGCTTATTAGTTCCATGTTCCTTACCAGGACCTCCTGTCATAAAGCAATTCATGCAAATGGTTACTATGGTGCCTGGCCAGGATGGGCAGTTTCAGTCAGTGTGCTTCCCCTAGCAATTAGAGATATGCATTTTTAAAAATCATTAACTAGGATATTTGTTTACTGGAAATGTTATTAATCATTAGCTTTTCTAGGGAGTAAAAATGTTTTAATGCTTTAAACAACTTTCTGACATATAATTCACTACCAGAAAACTCACCTCGCCCTAAATTTGCCCATATTAAATGTACAATTCAATGATTTTCCATAAATGTAAATTCATAGAGCCATCACCACATTCCTATTTTAGAATATTTCCATCACTCCCAAAAGAATCCTCATGCCTGTTTGCAGCCAAAACACTTTCTTACTTCCAGCCCTAGGCAACTGCTAATCCGTTTACTCTCTCTACAGATTTGCTTTTCTGGAGGCTTCATATAAACAGTATCTTATTAAAAGAGATCTTCTGTGTCTAGCTCTTTTCACTTAGCATGGCTTTGAGGTTCATCCATATTGTGATAGGTGTCAGTAGTTCATACCTTTTATTGGTGAATAATATTCCATTATATGGACTTTTAGGATTTATCACAATTTATCTGTTATAAATATTCTTTTCTTAAATTCTGTTTTACCTGACATTATTATAGCTGCTACATCTTTTTAAGTTTACTGCTTGCATCACACTCACATAAATGCATATATATATATTTTAAATAAATTATTTGTGATATTTTTGGCTTATAGAAAATTACTTAGATAGTACAGAGTTTCCCTATAACTCACACCCACTTTCCACTATTATTAACATCCTACATTAGTAAGGTACATTTTTAAAAATTAATAAACTGATGTTGATACATTATTATTAATTAAAGTCCATTATTTAACCAAATTTCCTCAGTTTTTCTCCTATTTCCTTCTTATGATTCAGTATCCTATCCAGGATGCCACATTATATTTATTCATCGTGTTTACTTAAGCTGCTTTTGCCTGTGACAATTTCTTAGATTTGCCTTGTTTGTGATAACCTTGACATTATTTGAAGAGTATTGGTCACGTATTTTGCATAATGTCCTTCTATTGGGATTTGACTTATGTTTTTCTTACAATTAGACTAGGGTTATGGGTTTTGCAGAGGAAAATCACAAAGGTAAAGTACAATTTTCATATTTTATTAAAGATACATACTATCAGCATAACTTATCAAAGTGGATGTTGACCTTAATCAGCTGATCAAGGCAATGTTTGTCAGCTACCTCCACTATACAGGTACTCTTTTTTCTCTCCTTTCCATATGGTAATCTTTGAAAGGAAGTCACACATTCACTATACACTGGCCAAACCTATTGAGTGGGGAATTACATTCCACCTTTTTGAGGGAAGTGTGTCTACATAAATTATTTAGAATTCTCTCTACACAGGAAATTTGTCTCTTCTTTCCCCATTTATTATTTATTCAATCATTTATTTATGTAATTATGGACTCATGGATACTTATTTTATAATTTGGCTTATGATGCAATAGTACTTTATTCATTTTGCCTCTCAGACTGTTCCATGTTTGGCCACTGGGAGCAGCTTTCATTTGCTTCCTGTGCCCCAGACATAACCCCCCAACATTGTAGGTATATGTTGGTTGGTTGGTTAGTTTTTTCAACTCTTTCTTACTTTCTGGTGCTGCAAGGTGCTCCAGGCTCATTTTGTGTATTTCCTGTCCCAGTTCTAGAATCAGCCAGTTCTCCAAGGAGCCTACTTCCTTTGATTGAAGAATGGTTTCAAAAACCAAGATCTGGGCATTAGGTGTACTCATTTCTGCTGCTGCTAAGTCACTTCAGTCATGTCCGACTCTGTGTGACCCCATAGACGGCAGCCCACCAGGCTCCCCCGTCCCTGGGATTCTCCAGGCCAGAACACTGGAGTGGGTTGCCATTTGCTTCTCCAGTGCATGAAAGTGAAAAGTAAAAGGAAGTCGCTCAGTCATGTCCGACTTTTCACAACCCCACAGACTGCAGCCTACCAGGCTCCCCCGTCCATGTTCTACTGGAGTGTGCTATTGCTTCTGGCCTGCTCAGCTGCCAGAGCAAGGAAGTATATGTGTGTACACTAACTTGTGAATATACATATTCCCATATGTAATCATCTGTATTGATATTAAACTAAACATGAACTCATACTGACATCTCTAACTCATTGTGCTGTCACTTCAGTCATGTCCAACTCTTTGCAAACCTGTGGACTGTAGCCAGGCCCCTCTGTCCATGGGGATTCTCTAGACAAGAATACTGGAGTGGGTTGCCATGCCCTCCTCCAGAGGATCTTCCTGATCCAGGGACCAAACCCCTGTCTCTTATATCTCCTGCATTAACAGTCATGTTCTTTACCACTAGCGCCACCTGGGAAGACATTACCACTTGATTAATTCTAACCTTTCTCCTTTGCATATCTATAAATTTTCAGTGCATCAGTGAGACTTCTTCTGACATCATCTAACATCTGATTCCCATCATCTGACATCAATTTAATTGTTCAATTCCAGAATAGCAGTATAGAACTGTTAAGTGGTATGCTGAAGGGTAATCAAGTAGTGACAGTGCTTGTGCACAGTCTCTTTAGTCATTAGTTTTGCAGACACCACTTATCTCCAAAGTTACATCAATTAGTACCTGTTACCTGCACCCCCTTCAGTGAGGTTGTTTTATGCATTTCTAATACATACAGTGTGATTATTTCTTTCCATGCAGCAGTCAGTCCTGAGACTCCGCCAATCTCCTAAATGATTTGCTTACATTTTTGTAATTAAAGTCCACTCTTTTGCTCTAAAGTTTTGACAAACACACAGCGTCACATATCCACAATTATATTATCATACAGAATCCTTTCAACATCCTTTAAAAATCCCCATGCTTCACCCACTGACCTCCCTGCAACCCCACCACAACCTCCTGCCAAACCTTGAAAATTAATGATTTTTTTACTGTCACTATAGTCTTACCTTTTCCAGATTATCATATAATTTGAATCATAGAGTATATAGCATTTCTAAGTTATCAATAGGCATTTAAATTTCATCATGTCTTTTTATAACTTCATATCTTTTATCACTAAATAAACATCCTATTCTATAGATGTAAGAGTTTGTTTCTTCACCTCCTGAAAGACATTTAGGTTTCTTCTAGATTTGGATTATTATAAATAAAGCTACTATAAATATTCATGTATAGATTCAAGGGATTAGATATGATAGAGTGCCTGAAGAACTATGGACAGAGGTTTGTGACATTATATAGGAGGCAGGGATCAAGACTATCCCCAAGGAAAGGAAATGCAAAAAGGTAAAATGGTTGTCTGAGGAGGCCTTTCAAATAGCTGTGAATAGAAGAAAAGTGAAATCAAAGGAGAAAAAGAAAGATATACCCATTTGTATGCAGAGTTCCAAAGAATAGCGAAGAGAGATAAGAAAGCCTTTCTCAGAGATCAATGCAAAAAAATAGAGGAAAATAACAGAATGGGAAAGATCAGAGATCTCTTTGAGAAAACTAGAAATACCAAGGGAACATTTTATGCAAAGATGGGCACAATAAAGGACAAAAATGGTATGGACCTAACAGAAGCAGAAGATATTAAGAAGAGATGGCAAGAATACACAGAAGAACTATACAAAAAGATCTTCATCACCCAGGATAATCACAGTGGTGTGGTCACTCACCTAGAGCCAGACATCCTGGAATGTGAAGTCAAGTGGGCCTTAGAAAGCATCACTATGAACAAAGCTAGTGGAGGTAATGGAATTTCAGTTGAGCTATATCAAATCCTAAAGGATGATGCTGTGAAAGTGCTTTACACAGTATGCCAGCAAATTTGGAAAACTCAGCAGTGGCCACAGGATTGGAAAAGGTCAGGTTTGGATTTCATTCCAATCCCAAGAAAGGCAATGCCAAAGAATTCTCAAGCTACTGCACAATTGCGCTCATATCACACACTAGTAAAGTAATGCTCAAAATTCTCCAAGCCAGGCTTCAGCAGTATGTGAATCATGAACTTCCAGATGTTCAAGATGGATTTAGATGAGGCAGAGAAACCAGAGATCAAATTGCCAACATCCGCTGGATCATCGAAAAAGCAAGAGAGTTCCAGAAAAACATCTACTTCTGCTTTATTGACTATGGCAAAGCCTTTGGCTATGTGGATCGCAACAAACTGTGGAAAATTCTTCAACAGATGGAAATACCAGACCACCTGACCTGCCTCTGGAGAAATCTGTATGCAAGTCATGAAGCAACAGTTAGAACTGGACACAGAACAACAGACTGGTTCCAAATCGGGAAAGGAGGGCATCAAGCCTGTATATTGTCACCGTGATTATTTAACTTATATGCAGAGAACATCATGAGAAGTGCTGGGCTGGATGAAGCACAAGCTAGAATCAAGATTGCCAGGGGAAATATCAATCACCTCAGATACACAGATGACACCACCCTTATGGCAGAAAGCGAGGAAGAAAGCCTCTTGATGAAAGTGAAAGAGGAGAATGAAAAAGTTGGCTTAAAACTCAACATTCGGGAAACTAAGATCATGGCATCCAGGCCCGTCACTTCCTGGCAAATAGATGGGAAAACAGTGGAAACAGTGACAGACTTTATTTTGGGGGCTCCAAAATCACTGCAGATGGTGACTGCAGCTATGAAAGTAAAAGACGCTTACTCCTTGGAAGAAAAGTTATGACCAACCTAGACAGCATATTAAAAAGCAGAGACATTTCTTTGCCAACAAAGGTCCATCTAGTCAAAGCTGTGGTTTTCCAGTAGTCACATATGGATGTCAGAGTTAGACTATAAAGAAAGCTGAGCTCCGAAGACTTGATTCTTTTGAACTGTGGTGTTGAAGAAGACTCTTGAGAGTCACTTGGATTGCAAGGAGATCCAATCAGTCTATCTTCAAGGAAATCAATCCTGAATATTCATTGGAAAGACTGATGCTAAAGGTGAAACTCCAATACCTTGGCCACCTGATGTAAAGAACTGACTCACTGGAAAAGACCCTGATGTTGGGAAAGATTGAAGGCAGGAAGAGAAGGGGAGGACAGAGGATGAGATGGTTGAATGGCATCACCAACTCTATGGACATGAGTTTGAGTAAACTCTGGGATTTGGTGACGGGCAGGGAAGCCTGGCGTGCTGCTCTCCATGGGGTCGAAAAGAGTTGGACACGACTGAGTGACTGAACTGAACTGACAGTTTTTATGTGGATGTAATCTTCAGATTAGTTACCTAGGAGCACAGAATACCTAGAATATATGGTAAGATTATGTTTGGTTTCATAAGAAGTTGCCATGCTGTCTTCCAAAGTATGTGTATCATTTTACATTCCCACCAGCAATGTATGAAAGTTCCTATTGCATCCTTGCCAGCAACTGGTGTTCTCAGTTTTTGGATTTTGACTATTCTAATAGCATGTTTTTTCTATGATTTTGCTTTCAACTTATTTGGTAACATTTTATTTGTATTTATTTATCTACATATCTCATTTTTTTTCTGTTCCTCCTTAACTGCCTATATTTAATATTATCTAGTGCATCATTTAAATTCATCTGTATAATGCTGTGATGGACTGAATATCTTCCCATGAAGTTCATCTTTTGAACCTCTAATCCTCAGTGTGATTGCATTTGGAGCTAGGGGCCTTAGTGAGGTAATTAGGCTTAGATGAGGTCATAGGGATGGGGCCTCCTTGATGGAATTTATGTCCTTGGAAGAGGAAAAAAGGTTAGAGCTCTTTCTCTCTCTCTCTCTCTCTCTGCCACATGAAAACACAGGAAGAACACCACCATCTGTAAGCCAGAAAAAAAGGCTTCATCAGGAAATGAATCTGCCAGCACCTTTATCTTGAACTTCTCATTCTCCAAAATTGTGAGAAAGAAATGTCTGTTGCTTAAGCCACATAGTCTATGATATTTTGTGATGACAGCCTGAGCAGAGTAATGCAGATGCCTTTACTGTATATATATTTGTTATTATTGGTCACTGTTTCTTGACAACTTTTTTTCCCTTTTTTATCTCTCCTCTACTTCTGAAGCACCTATGCTGGATCACTTGATGTTCCTCACGTCTCTGCGACTATTCATTTTTCTTTCTGTAATTTGTAATATTTGATTTATCTTCAACCTCATTGATTCATTTGAGTTCAGCCATCTGAAATCTATTATTGAGCCCCTCTGGTAATCGTTCTCATTTTAATTATTGTACTTTCAATTCTGGAATTCGTATTTGATTTTTAAATAATCTTTATCTCTTTATTGATAGTCTCTACTTAGTGAGTCATTGTTATACCTCCTTTACTTCTTAAACTATTGTTTCCTTTATTTAAACTTATTTACAATAATTGCCTTGAAGCCTTCCTCTGTTAAGTCAATATCTGACACCCCCCTCCTCAGAAATAGTTTCTATTGATTGCTTTTGTAGGGAAAGTAAAAACTTTAAAATCTCTGACTACCTCTAAGAATTAAATTGACAAAAGACATATTAACAGGGAAAAGCATAAACATTTGTTTAAGGTTAGTTTTATATGACATAGAAGCCATCATAAGGAAATGAAGATCCAAATAAGTGGCAAAACCTGAATGCTTATATACTGAATTAAATAAAGAATGGCAGTTGTGGAAACATAACTAAAATAAAGGGTTCCCCTCTTAGCTCAGTTGGTAAAGAATCTGCTTGCAATGCAGGAGACCCTGGTTCGATTCCTGGGTCAGGAAGATCCCCTGGAGAAGGAATAGGCTACTATCCACCCCGGTATTCTTGGTCTTCCCTTGTGGCTCAGCTGGTAAAGAATCTGCCTGCAATGAGGGAGACCTGAGTTTGATCCCTGGGTTGGGAAGACCCCCTGGAGAAGAGAAAGGCTACCCACTCCACTCTTCTGGCCTGAAGAATTCCATGCACAGTATAGTCCATGAGGTTGCAAAGCGTCAGACACAACTGAGTGACTTTTAAGAAGGAAATGGCAACCAACACCAGGATTCTTGCCTGGAAAATTCCATTGACAGAGGAGTCTGGTGCGCTGTCCATGGAGCTGCAAAGAGTCAGCCACGACTGAGCACATCAGCAACTAAAATAAATGAAGAGACTAAAGGAAGGTAAAAGTTATTTTAACAAGGTCTGTTAGTCCAGCATTTTCCTGATCTTGACTCCTATTTCTGGTGATGAGAATATTTCTATACTCCTGGCACAGGGAGGCAGCTCTCACATGGAGTTTTAACTTCTGCTTTCAGGAAAGAAAGGAGAATCAGAGTGCCTTTCTTGTATCCACTGTTTAAATGCCTTTAACTCAAAATTATCACTATATCAAGGCAATTTATTTTGGGTAGCGTGTCTTCAACTCATTCATCTCCCCAGTTTGAAAACGCCTTCAAAATTTCACATGTAATAACCTGAGTTGGAGGCTGAAGAGAGAAGAAACAGGTTACTAGCTGATTGGTAAAAGATCTTCAAAGGAAAAGAATAGATAAAACAAGAATAAATATGCAGAAAAGAAAAAAAAAATCTAAGAACGTTTCCCCCAAATCTCTTTAAACCAGTCTCCCATACCTGGGAATCAGTCTGTCCAATTTAAAAAATTCGTAGAGCCTCATTTATCTGATGGAGAGTGTTTATTTTGTTCTTTAAAAGGACAATAATATAAATTAGACATTGTTTGTATCAACTGATTTACATATAATAGAAACATCATTATTCCACTGATGATTACACAAGCTCCTCTTTGTTTTGTTGTCCAAGTGTCCAGAGCACACAGATTTTGGAGTTAAATAGAGGCTAAAATATTAACTTCCAATTGAAACGCTTCCAGTATTTGCACATTAGTGCTGAAATCTTGTTCTATTACTATGGAAAGATTTCAAACTGCATTTTCTAGCTCTTAAGTTCCAAAATGTGGCCAAAAAGATCTCCATACTGAAAAGAATTTAGAATTGTGACACACAAGTGGTCTTTCTATGACTTCCTGACTAAGTACATTTAATATGAATGTGTGGCACTTCTTCTGAACAAAGGTGCCCAAGTCTGTAATATGGTTAGCACTTATGGTGAAGCATCTGGTGACAGAAGGCTCAAGTCCCCAGTCCACACTGTCCTGACCATCTCGGTGGGAATCCTTCAAATATTAATACTTTTGTCATTGCATAAGACAAAAAGACCCTGCATTGCTCACGGATAAGGTCAGAGTGGAACTTTTGATCCACTCAGGTGAAGTTTGGTGTTTTTTGTCATCTGTCATATTGTCCTCTGCACAACTCCATGTTACGTGTGTCCCCAGTAGTCTGTAGGAGTGCAACAGGTGGCAAAATAGCCTGATATAGGAGAAATGTAATTCAGTGTTGGTAGTTATGAGGCTTCATTTTTCCACCTGGCCAAGTTAGTCTGGAATTTTGGTCTACTTTGGTCTACAGAGAGTACCCCATGTGTAATCTTTAGTGTTAAGCAGCCTAATTAGGGGAGCAGCTGAGCTATACCAGATTGCACAAGGGTGTCCTGTGACCCAGCTGCAATATCTGATGATGTGGCAAATGTTTGTACCATAAAAGTCAGTGCCAGGACCATCGACAACCTTTGTGAGAGGCTGGAGAATGTCACCTGTGGAATCAAACCTCAGAGTTTGATTGAAATATTGGCATTGCCATTCCTTAGTATGTCAAGTAGGAAGAATCCAGCATCATGCCTATTTTCAATGCAAGAAGAAAAATTCCCTTCTAATGACCTCACCTGAGCAAATGATGGTCCTTGAGATTCTACAGAGATTCTTTTCTTTTTCATGTCCAATGAACTCAGCAGGAGAAGTAGGTGGTATTATTAACTTGATTGTGGATACCATACCTTGTTGTATATCCATTTTCTAGAACTGCTCCACCAGGTGCTCACTTTGGCAGGAACAGAAATTGTTAGGTTCTTTTGCATGATTTAGATGTTGACATAATGAATAATTGGAATGGTTAGTTAATGCGCTAAGGTGCTCAGGTATCGAAAACCAGTGTAAAGGAGTGTCAAGTCTGTGTCTGACCTATTGAGAAAACAGTCAAGGTTAATAAGAATGAGATACAATTTGAAAGAAAGGTCCTATTGGAGGATCAGAAGGAGAATAGGACAGGTTGAGATAAGGAATCCCTGTAAGTCTTTAAATAGCCAAAGAAAGGAGAAACTTCATTAAAAGGAAGATTGTTTTGGTTTTTTTGTTGTGTGTGTGTGTATGAAGTTGGGATAGGGGAAGAATATAGGTGGAAATGAAGTTTTTTTATCCACATTCTTGGGGAAAGCTATCTAATTCATGATGTCATCTCTTCCCAGCACTTGGGAATTGATGCTAGAAATCCATCCATGCTAGAAGGCTGTAGAAATCTGTACATAAAGGTCGTTTAGGGAGGGAAAAAAGATGGCAGAGGAACAGGATGGGGAGAACATTTTCTCCCTCTCTACCTCATCAAAAGAACATTTCAACCCTGAGCAAATTCCACAAAATAACTTCTGGCTGCTGGCAGAGGACATCAGGCATCCAGCAAAGCAGATCATTGGCTTCAAAACCAGTAACTCACCGATCCTCTAGGGACAACCCTTAAGGTGGGAGAAACCTATCATCATTAACCTAGATGTTTTAACATTAGTGCTGAATAGATGGAGAAATCATGAGGCTATTGTAAAAATAAATCTGAAAACCAGAATCAGGAGGCGTAATTCCAAATCCTGAGATCATCAAAGAATTCCTGAATACAGGGAACATTATCCAATTAGAGCTCATCAAACGCCTTCATACCTATACTGAAACTGAGCACTGCCCAAGGGCCAACAAGCTCCAGAGCAAGACATACCACGCAACTTCTCCAGCAACACAAGAACAAGCCCCTGAGCTTCAATACACAGGCAACTCAAAATAATCCAAAACCATTGACGTCTCATAACCCATTACTTCACACATCACAGCACTCCAGAGAGAGGAAATCCAGATCCACCCACCAGAACTCCAACACAAGCCTCCCTGATCAAGAAACTTTGACAAGCCACTGATATAACCCCAAACACAGAGAAGAAGCTCTATAATAAAGAGAACTCCACAAATCCCCAGAATATAGAAAAGCCACCACAAACACAGCAATATAACCAGGATGAAGAGACAGAGGAATACCCAGCAGGTAAAGGAACAGGAGACATGGCCCACCAAACCAAACAAAAGAGGAAGAGATAGGGAATCTACCTGAGAAAGAATTCCGAATACTGATAGTGAAAATGATCCAAAATCTTGAAATCAAAATGGAATCACAGATAAATAGCCTGGGGTCAAGGATTGAGAAGATGCAAGAAAGGTTTAACAAGGACCTAGAAGAAATAAAAAGAGTCAACATATAATGAATAATGCAATAAATGAGATCAGAAACACTCTGGAGGCTACAAATAGTAGAATATCAGAGGCAGAAGATAGGATCAGTGAAATAGAAGATAGAATGGTAGAAATAAATGAATCAGCGAGGGAAAAAGAAAGACGAATTAAAAGAAATGAGGACAACCTCAGAGACTTCCAAGACAATATGAAACGCTCCAACATTCGAATTATAGGAGTCCCAGAAGAAGAAGACAAAAAGAAAGACCATGAGAAAATACTTGAGGAGATAATAGTTGAAAACTTCCCTAAAATGGGGAAGGAAATAATCACCCAAGTCCAAGAAACCCAGAGAGTGCCAAACAGGATAAACCCAAGGCGAAACACCCCAAGACATATTTTAATCAAACTAACAAAGACCAAACACAAAGAACAATTATTAAAAGCAGCAAGGGAAAAACAACAAATAACACACAAGGGCATCCCCATAAGAATAACTGCAGATCTTTCAATAGAAACTCTTCAGGCCAGGAGGGAATGGCAAGACATACTTAAAGTGATGAAAGATAATAACCTTCAGCCAAGACTACTGTACCCAGCAAGGATCTCATTCAAATATGAAGGAGAAATCAAAAGCTTTACAGACAAGCAAAAGCTGAGAGAATTCAGCACCACCAAACCAGCTCTTCAACAAATACTAAAGGATAGACTTTAGAAAGGAAACACAAAAAGGACGTATAAACCCGAACCCAAAACAATAAAGTAAATGGCAACAGGAGCATACTTACCAATAATTACCTTAAATGTAAATGGGTTGAATGCCCCAACCAAAAGGCAAAGACTGGCTGAATGGATACAAAAACAAGATCCCTATATATGCTGCCTACAAGAGACCCACCTCAAAACAACGGACACATACAGACTAAAAGTGAAGGGCTGGAAAAAGATATTCCATGCAAATAAAGACCAAAAGAAAGCAGGAGTAGCAATACTCATATCCGATAAAATAGACTTTAAAACAAAGGCTGTGAAAAGGCACAAAGAAGGCCACTACATAATGATTAAAGGATCAATCCAAGAAGAAGATATAACAATTATAAATATATATGCACCCAACATAGGAGCACCGCAATATGTAAGACAATTGCTAACAAGCATGAAAGGGGAAATTAATAATAACACAATAATAGTGGGAGACTTTAATACCTCACTCACACCTATGGACAGATCAACTAAGCAGAAAATTAACAAAGAAACGCAAACGTTAAACGATACAATTGACCAGTTAGACCTAATTGATATCTATAGGACATTTCACCCCAAAACAATGAACTTCACCTTTTACTCAAGTGCACACGGAACCTTCTCCAGGATAGATCACATTCTGGGTCATAAATCTAACCTTGATAAATTCAAAAAAATCGAAATTATTCCAAGCATCTTCTCTGACCATAATGCACTAAGGTTAGATCTCAATTACAGGAGAAAAACTATTAAAAATTCCAACATTTGGAGGCTGAACAACACCCTTCTGAATAATCAACAAATCACAGAAGAAATCAAAAAAGAAATCAAAATATGCATCGAAATGAATGAAAATGAAAACACAACTACACAGAACCTTTGGGACACTATAAAAGCAGTGCTAAGAGGAAAGTTCATAGCAATACAGGCATACCTCAAGAAACAAGAAAAAAGTCAAATAAATAACCTAACTCTACACCTAAAGCAATTAGAAAAGGAAGAAATAGAGAACCCCAGAGTTAGTAGAAGGAAAGAAATCTTAAAAATTAGGGCAGAAATAAATGCAAAAGAAACAAAAGAGACCATAGCAAAAATCAACAAAGCCAAAAAGCTGGTTCTTTGAAAGGATAAATAAAATTGACAAACCATTAGCCAGACTCATCAAGAAACAGAGAGAAAAAAATCAAATCAACAAAATTAGAAATGAAAATGGAGAGATCATGACAGACAACTCAGAAATACAAAGAATCATAAGAGACTACTATCAGCAATTATATGCCAATAAAATGGACAACTTGGAAGAAATGGACAAATTCTTAGAAAAGTACAATTTTCCAAAACTGAACCAGGAAGAAATAGAAAATCTTAACAGATCCATCACAAGCACGGAAATTGAAACTGTAATCAGAAATCTTCCAGCAAACAAAAGCCCAGGTCCAGACAGCTTCACAGCTGAATTCTACCAAAAATTCCAAGAGCTAACACCTATCTTACTGAAGCTATTCCAGAAAATTGCAGAGGAAGGTAAACTTCCAAACTCATTCTATGAGGCCACCATCACCCTAATACCAAAACCTGACAAAGACACCACAAAAAAAGAAAACTACAGGCCAATATCACTGATGAACATAGATGCAAAAATCCTCAACAAAATCCTAGCACTCAGAATCCAGCAACACGTTAAAAAGATCATACACTATGACCAAGTGGGCTTTATCCCAGGGATGCAAGGATTCTTCAATATCCGCAAGTCAATCAATGTAATTCACCACATTAACAAACTGAGAAATAAAAATCATATGATTATCTCAATAGATGCAGAAAAAGCCTTTGACAAAATTCAACATCCATTTATGATAAAAACTCTCCAGAAAGCAGGAATAGAAGGAACATACCTCAACATAATAAAAGCTACATATGACAAACCCACAGCTAACATTATCCTCAATGGCAAAAAATTGAAACCATTTCCCCTAAAGTCAGGAACAAGACAAGGGTGTCCACTTTCACCACCACTCTTCAACATCGTACTGGAAGTTTTGGCCACAGCAATCAGAGCAGAAAAAGAAATACAAGGAATCCAAATTGGAAAAGAAGAAGTAAAACTCTCACTGTTTGCAGATGACATGATCCTCTACATAGAAAATCCTAAAGACTCGACCAGAAAACTACTAGAGCTAATCAATGAATATAGTAAAGTTGCAGGATATAAAATCAACACTCAGAAATCCCTTGCATTCCTATACACTAATAATGAGAAAGTAGAAAAAGAAGTCAAGGAAGCAATCCCATTCACCATTGCAACGAAAAGAATAAAATACTTAGGAATATTCCTACCTAAAGAAACTAAAGACCTATATATCAAAAACTATAAAACACTGATGAAAGAAATCAAAGAGGACATTAATAGATGGAGAAATATACCATGCTCATGGGTCGGAAGAGTCAATATAGTGAAAATGAGTATACTACCTAAAGCAATCTACAGATTCAATGCAATTCCCATCAAGCTACCAGCAGTATTTTTCACAGAACTAGATCAAATAATCTCAAGATTTGTATGGAAATACAAAAAACCTCGAATAGCCAAAGCAATCTTGAGAAAGAAGAATGGAACCAAAGGAATCAACTTGCCTGACTTCAGACTCTACTACAAAGCCACAGTCATTAAGACAGTATGGTACTGGCACAAAGACAGAAATATAGATCAATGGAACAAAATAGAAAGCCCTGAGATTAAACCCACACACCTATGGACACCTTATCTTCGACAAAGGAGGCAAGAATATACAATGGAGTAAAGACAGTCTCTTTAACAGGTGGTGCTGGGAAAACTGGTCAACCACTTGTAAAAGAATGAAACTAGACCCCTTTCTAACACCATACACAAAAATAAACTCAAAATGGATTAAAGATCTAAACGTAAAACCAGAAACTATAAAACTCCTAGAGGAGAACATAGGCAAAACACTCTCCGACATAAATCACAGCAGGATCCTCTATGATCCAACTCCCAGTATACTGGAAATAAAAGCAAAGATAAACAAATGGGATCTAATTAAAATTAAAAGCTTCTGCACCACAAAGGAAACTAAAAGCAAGGTGAAAAGACAGCCTTCTGAATGGGAGAAAACAATAGCAAATGAAACAACTGACAAACAACTAATCTCAGATATATAAGCAACTTATGCAGCTCAACTCCAGAAAAATAAATGATCCAATAAAAAAATGGGACAAAGAACTAAATAGGCATTTCTCCAAAGAAGACATACAGATGGCTAACAAACACATGAAAAGATGTTCAACATCACTCATTATCAGAGAAATGCAAATCAAGACCACAATGAGGTACCATTTCACACCAGTCAGAATGGCTGCGATCCAAAAGTCTACAAGCAATAAATGCTGGAGAGGATGTGGAGAAAAGGGAACCCTCTTACACTGCTGGTGGGAATGCAAACTAGTACAGCCATTATGGAAAACAGTGTGGAGATTCCTTAAAAAATTGCAAATAGAACTGCCTTATGACCCAGCAATCCCACTGCTGGGCATACACACCAAGGAAACCAGAATTGAAAGAGACACATGTACCCCAATGTTCATTGCAGCGCTGTTTATAATAGCCAGGACATGGAAGCAACCTAGATGTCCATCAGCAGATGAATGGATAAGAAAGCTGTGGTACATATACACTATGGAATACTACTCAGCCCTTAAAAAGAATAAATTTGACTCAGTTCTAATGAGATGGATGAAATTGGAACCAATTATACAGAGTGAAGTAAGCCAGAAAGAAAAACACCAATACAGTATACTGACACATATATATGGAATTTAGAAGACAGTAATGATGACCCTACATGTGAGACAACAAAGAGACACAGAGGTATAGAGTGGACTTTTGGACTCTGAGGGAGAGGGAAAGGGTAGGATGGTTTGGGAGAATGGCAATGAAACATGTATATTTTCTTGTAAGAAATGAAGCACCAATCTATGTTCAGTGTAGGATGCAGGATGCATGGGGCTGATGCACAGGATGATTCAAGTAGAGGACGTGGGGTGGGAGGTGGGAGGAGGCTTCAGCATTGGGAGATTGTGTTCACCTATGGCTGATTTGTGTCAATGTATGGCAAAACAAATACAGTGTTGTAATTAAAAACATAAAAATAAAAAAGTAAAAAAAGAAGAAGAAAGATAGATAAAGAGATACAGAATGAAAAAAAAAAAAGGGTCGTTTATAGGAAGTGTCCTCTACTTGAGCTGGGAGGGCTTATCTGGGTACTGTTTGGTGTGGCTCATGTGAAGTCACCAAAATTATTTTATTTTGATGGCAGTGTAGGTGGTTAGCAATACTTCATAGAGTCCTTCCCAATGAGGTGACAGTGTGTTCTTTCTTCTAGAAGCCTTACTGTATCCCCGACCTTCTGGTGGAAAGGATGGAGAGGCTTATTAGTTGGTGGAAGTCATGCTTTCTTACCTGTTGATGATATGTTTCAAGTATCATCTTATATAAGTAATTCTTACACATAGCTAGTTTTTTATTTTAATATTTATTTATTTATTTGGTTGTGCTGGGTCTTAGTAGCAGCATGTAGGATCTTTAGTTACTGCACGCAAACTCTTAGTTGCCGCATGTGGGATCTAATTCCTTGACTCAGGATTGAAGCTGAGCCCTCTGCATTAGGAGCATGGGGTCTTAGACACTGGATCACCAGGAAAGTACCTACATAGCTTGTCTCAGCATCAAATTATTCTCTTTAGTCCCCATAGCATTCTCTCATCTGCAAATGGAATAACAGAGATGCCACAAGGCAAAGAGCAACCTAAACATTATTTTTAATGGATTAATTTATGTCTCCTATTTAAAGTATTCCAGATTTTTATAAGGACAGCAGATAATTTTTAAGCTCAGTTTTTTAACAGACTTTTCCTAAAGTCCTTCTTATGTCTTGATTTTTATGTTCTACTTGACTTGACGATTGAGGATGGTACTGGTAGGAAATTCTAATGAGTATGTCAGAGTTTTTGCAAGTGAGTGGTTTATTTCTGCTGTAAGATGAGTTGTTTGATCTGATTCAATCCATAATGGATTGCCAAAGTGAAGTGAAGTCGCTCAGTCGTGTCCAACTCTTTGCGACCCCGTGGACTACAGCCTACCAGGCTTCTCTGTCCATGGGATTCTCTAGGCAAGAATACTGGAGTGGGTTACCATTTCCTTCTCCAGGGGATCTTCCCGACCCAGGGATCGAGGCATCGGTCTCCCGCATCGGAGGCAGATGCTTTAACCTCTGAGCCACCAGGGAGAAATAATCTGTTATTAATTTCTTTACCACAACTGTAAAGTGGTAAAGTGGTATCAGCACATCTAATGGACAGCATTCAGTCCATCCACTATATGTACAGACAACTATCACACATTGGGTATAGCTTTAAGCTGGAGGCAACCCATTAAAAGCAATTTGGAGCAATACAAAGGGAGTATGAGCCTTGGACGTCTTCCTAACGTATGTTGGCTTCTAAAAATTTGGTAAAATTACAAGTAGTGAACTAGGTCAGAAATTTTATGAATGCAAGAGCAGAAAAGAGTATCTTTTAGTTCCTTGACTAGCCTCCATCTGCATGTGTGTCCCATCTGATGGAAGATCTGTGCAAGACAAAAGGTCAGAAGAAAGGGGCCACACCAAGTCTGTTTGGCCCAGTGTAAAATCTGTCTGATAATTGTCATCCTTTTGTATTCATTTGTCTTTTCTCAGACTGAGGAGGACTTGCCTGATAATCAGTAACATCAGTCAGGGGTCAAGACAGTTTTATAAATTGTGTGGGAAAAGGATGGGGGTTTGTTTGGGGTGTGTATTTAGCAGCTTTGTCAGCCCTGTCATTCCACAGAGTATCAGTCTCCTTAATACAAGCTGGACAATGGAGGCAGATTGCCTCTCATAGGGCAGCCGTTATATGCCCATTGGCAAATAGGAGTACTGGCAGTGTTTAAGAATCTGTGGGATTTCTAGGCTGTGCCAACAGTATGGCAGACTTGAAAAGCTTATCTGAAAAAAAAAAAAAAAGCCTATCTGGAGTCAGTGTAAGTAAGAGCTTTTTTTTCCCTTTTATTAGCATGCAAACTCTGGTAAAATCCATAAGCAGCCCAGACTGATTTTATAGTGGGCACAGGGTATGCCTCCAGTATTTCATGTGGAGAAACAGTTACCATGTTTTCCCAGAAATTTCATTTACAAGAGCCATAACAAAATAGAAGTAAGTCTGGGTTGTCTAAAGGTGGTGTCTAGGAGGTCTTCTTGTGGCTTTGAGACCATTTATATATGTAGTTGCAAGGCAATCTCATAGAGTGGACTGAGGCTCTCCATCAGCCAGGAGGGGTGATAGAGTAACCAGATTGAAAGTTACAACAATTTAAGATGATGGGGTTGGGGGCGGGCAGTGTGGATTGTAAATAGGGCTTATTTCTAGCTGGTCTGCCTCCATGTAAAGAGATGCTGTGTCTCACAAACTTGTAAGAGAGCACGGGCATATACTCATCTTACATTAGGCATGTAATGTGAGAGCACTGGCTCTGTCATTTAGGACAGCAGCTGAAGCTACAGCATGCAGGCATGGAGCATGCCCACTGCCACGGGTCCAATGGACAGGAGAAGTATGCTTTAGGAAGTATGAGAGGCAAGTTTGTCCTGCAGCAACCCCATTATTTTTTCAAGGCAATACGGGTGAAAAGGCTTGTCAAAATTAGGTAAGCCAAGAGCTAGGGAGTGAACAACATTACTTTTAAGGCTTCAAAGCAAGTGAATGCCCCTAGGGGCCAGGAAATGGACTCTGAGGTAGTACCTGGAGGAGGGCATATAAGGGTCTAGCAAAGTGAAAGTGCTGCATTCCATATGCCAGCAAATTTGGAAAACTCAGCAGTGGCCACAGGACTGGAAAAGGTCAGTTTTCATTCCATTTCCAAAGAAAGGCAATGCCAAAGAATGCTCAAACTACCACACAGTTCCACTCATCTCACATGCTAGTAAAGTAATGCTCAAAGTTCTCCAAGCCAGGCTTCAGCAATACGTGAGCCATGAACCCCTGATGTTCAAGCTGGTTTTAGAAAAGGCAGAGGAAACAGAGATCAAATTGCCAACATCCACTGGATCATGGAAAAAGCAAGAGTTCCAGAAAAACATCTATTTCTGCTTTATTGACTATGCCAAAGCCTTTGACTGTGTGGATCACAAGAAACTGTGGAAAATTCTGAAAGAGATGGGAATCCCAGACCACCTGACCTGCCTCTTGAGAAATCTGTATGCAAGTCAGGAAGCAACAGTTAGAACTGGACATGGAACAACAGACTGGTTCCAAATAGGAAAAGGAGTACATCAAGGCTATATATTGTCACCCTGCTTATTTAATTTCTATGCAGAGTACATAATGAGAAACGCTGGACTGGAAGAAACACAAGCTGGAAACAAGATTGCCGGGAGAAATATCAATCACCTCAGATACGCAGATGACACCACCCTTATGGCAGAAAGTGAAGAGGAGCTAGAAAGCCTCTTGATGAAAGTGAAAGAGGAGAGTGAAAAAGTTGGCTTAAAGCTCAACATTCAGAAAACGAAGATCATGGCATCTGGTCCCATCACTTCATGGGAAATAGATGGACAAACAGTGGAAACAGTGTCAGACTTTATTTTGGGGGCTCCAAAATCATTGCAGATGGTGACTGCAGCCATGAAATTAAAAGAAGCTTACTCCTTGGAAGAAAAGTTATGACCAACCTAGACAGTATAATCAAAAGTAGAGACATTACTTTGCCGACTAAGGTCCATCTAGTCAAGGCTATGGTTTTTCCTGTGGTCATGTATAGATGTGAGAGCTGGACTGTGAAGAAGGCAGAGCACTGAAGAATTGATCCTTTTGAACTGTGGTGTTGGAGAAGACTCTTGAGAGTCCCTTGGATTGCAAGGAGATCCAACAAGTCCATTCTAAAGGAGATCAACCCTGGGATTTCTTTGGAAGGAATGATGCTAAAGCTGCAACTCCAGTACTTTGGCCACCTCATGTGAAGAGTTGACTCACTGGAAAAGACTCTGATGCTGGGAGGGATAGGGGGCAGGAGGAGAAGGGGACGACCGAGGATGAGATGGCTGGATGGCATCACGGACTTGATGGACATGAGTCTAAGTGAACTCCAGGAGTTGGTGATGGACAGGGAGGCCTGGCGTGCTGCTATTCATGGGGTCTCAAAGAGTCGGACACAACTGAGCGACTGAACTGAACTGAACTGAACTGAACTGAAGGGCAACGAAGTGATAAATCCAGTGGTGTCAACAGCCAGCTGCCCCTGAAAATTTATGCAGCTGCTTTTTTGGTTTTGGGAAAAGGATGAACAAAACTGACTCAAGCTATTTTGCAGTGAGTTTTTGAGTGCCCTGAGATATCTCCTGTCCTAAGGTGTTGTTGTTGTTGTTGTTTAGTCACTAAGTCTTGTCCAATTCTTTGCAACCCCATGGACTGTAGCCCACCAGGCTCCTCTTGTCCATTGGATTCTCCAGGTGAGAATACTGGAGTGGGTTGCCATTTCCTTCTCCAAGATATCTTCCAAACCAGGGATTGAACCCGCATCTCCTGCACTACAGGCAGATTCTTTACTGCAGAGCCACCAGAGAAGCCCTCACCCCTGTCCTAAGCAGCTAACAATTGTTTGCACTCACTGATGTTTAGACTGGAGGCTTTATGACCTCCTTCAGCCAGTGCCTTTAGGAGAATGAGAGCATCTATAAAAGCATTCTGTTCAGTCTGGTTCCAGAATGAATCAGTTCAGTTCAGTCGCTCAGTCGTGTCCAACCCCACGTAGTCTGAAGCATGCCAGACCTCCCTGTCCATCAGCAACTGCCAGAGACTGCTCAAACTCATGGCCATCGAGTCAGTGATACAATCCAGCCATCTCATTCTCTGTCATCCCCTTCTCCTCCTGCCCTCAGTCTTTCCCAGCATCAGGATCTTTTCCAGTGAATCAGTTCTTCGCATCAGGTGGCCAAGGTATTGGAGTTTCAGCTTGAGCATAAGTCCTTCCAATGAATATTCAGGACTGATTTCCTTTAGGATTGACTGTTGGATCTCCTTGCAATCCAGGGAATTCTCAAGAGTCTTCTCCAACACCACAGTTCAAAACATCAATTATTCAGTGCTCAGCTTTCTTTATGAACTCTCACATCCACATATGACTACTTGACTAGATGGACCTTTGTTGGCAAAGTAATATCTGCTTTTTACTGTGCTGTCTAGATTGATCATAGCTTTTCTTCCAAGGAGCAATATCTTTCAATTTCATGGCTACAGTTACCACCTACAGTGATTTTGGAGCCCTCAAAAATAAAGTCTCTCACTGTTTCCATTGTTTCCCCATTTATATGACATGAAGTGATGGGACTGGATGCCATGATCTTCGTTTTTGAATGTTGAGTTTTAAGTCAGCTTTTTTACTCTCCTCTTTCTTGTTCATCAAGAGGCTCTTTAGTTCCTCTTTGCTTTCTGCCATAAGAGTGGTGTCATCTGTGTATCTGAGGTTATTGATATTTCTCCTGGCAATCTTAATTCCAGCTTGTACTTCATCCAACCCAGGATTTCGCATGATGTACTCTGCATATAGGTTAAATAAGCAAGGTGACAATTCCAGAATGAAGGGTCACTGACATAAGAATAGAGCCTTGAGTAAAGGCTACAGAATCTAATAGCTTTAAGGACTGGGAAAAATATTGAGGGAGAACCATACTGTCCCTGAGATTTGGTAGCCCACATCAGTGGTCTTCCTCCAAATGTAAATTTTAAAAATCACAAAAACCAATGGGTCAAAATGCAGTGGAACCAAAGATCAAAGAGAAAGCTGAGCAGACATCAACTACTGTAAACCCTGCTGCATTAGCAGGAATGGCAATGAGTATAGTAGCTGGGTTAGGAACTACGTGGTGGCAAGGTATTACAAAGGAGTTATGGCATCCAGTCCCATCAGTTCATGCAAAATAGATGGTGAAACAGGGGGCTCCAAAATCACTGTAGATGGTGACTGCAGTGATGAAATTAAAAGATGCTTCCTCCTTGGAAGAACAGCTATGACCAACCTAGACAGCATACCCTCTTACAATGTTGGTGGGAATGCAAACTAGTATAGCCACTATGGAGAACAGTGTGGAGATTCCTTAAAAACTGGAAATAGAACTGCCATACACACCAGCAATCCCACTACTGGGCATACACACTAAAGAAACCAGAATTGAAACAGACACTTGTACCCCACTGTTCATTGCAGCACTGTTTACAATAGCCAGGACATGGAAGCAACCTAGATGTCCATCAGCAGATGAGTGGATAAGAAAGCTGTGGTACATATACACAATGGAGTATTACTCAGCCATTAAAAAGAACACATTTGAATCAGTTCTAATGAGGTGGATGAAACTGGAGCCTATTATACAGAGTGAAGTAAGCCAGAAAGAAAAATACCAATACAGTATACTAATGCATATATATGAAATTTATAAAGATGGTAATAATAACCCTGCATGCGAGACAGCAAAAGAGACACAAATGTATACAACAGTCTTATGGACTCTGTAGGAGAGGGCGAGGGTGTGATGATTTGGGAGAATGGCATTGAAACATGTATAATATCATATGTGAAACGAATCGTCAGTCCAGGTTCGATGCATGATACAAGATGTTCGGGGCTAGTGCACTGGGATGACCCAGACAGATGGGATGGGGAGGGAAGAAGGAAGGGAGTTCAGGATGGAGAACACGTGTACACCCATGGCAGATTCATGTTGATGTATGGCAAAACCAATACAATATTGTAAAGTAATTAGCCTCCAATTAAAATAAATAAATTTATATTAAAAAATAACTAAATAAATAAAAAGCAGAGGCATTACTTTGCCAACAAAGGTCCATCTAGTCAAAGCTATGATTTTTCCAGTAGTCATATGTGGATGTGAGAGTTGGATCATAAAGAAAGCCTAGTGCCGGAAAATTGATGCTTTGAACTGTGGTGTTGGAGAAAATTCTTGAGAATCCCTTGGGCTGCAAAGAGATCCAACCAGTCAACCTTAAGGGAAATTAGTCCTGAATATTCATTGGAAGGACTGATGCCAAGCTGAAACTCCAATACCTTGGCCACCTGATGTGAAGAACTGATTCACTGGAAAAGACCCTGATGCTGAGAAAGATTGAAGGCAGGAAGAGAAGGGGACAACAGAGGATAAGATGGTTGGATGGCATCATGACACTCTATGGACATGAGTTTGAGTAAGTTCCAGGAGTTGGTGATGGACAGGGAAGCCTGGCGTGTTGCAGTCCCTGGGGTCTCAAAGAGTCAGACATGACCGCACAACTGAACTGAACTTGTGACTCTTAGATCTGGCACAAATTGATAGTTTTCATTTCCATGTGAATCAAATTTCCTTCTTTCTTTACTGGCAAGCCTGGTATTATAAGTAAAGACAAGATCATGCTATTAAAAAAAAAAAAAAAGCATATTATAGGTTCAATTCCCCACTCTGTGTCTCCTTAGAGGGTCTACTGGACTTCTTATCGGAAAGATTTGTTTCTTTCCCCTGGCTCTTCACAAGCTCTACACTCAGTAGCAATCTAATTTCATTTGCATGTGAAGCCTAGATACTAGTTGAGACAACTTTTAAAGTTGCATTATCTTCTGAGGATTTAAATTGAAATGAGATTTCCTTATGGAAAGTAAGAAACTTGAGGTTTAATCTGAGGGCAGGAGGAGAAAAACCTGCCTTTTTAAATACATCATAAGGTAACATTAAAATTACGTAACAATTCTCTACTCATTAATAATAAAAGATTAGCTGGTGAGGAATCAGAAATTAGAAAGGCATATTGGGGCTCGAGAGCCTAAGGATATTGGGATGGCCTGAGATGTGGACAATGGAACAGGCTGTCCAGAGACTCTGACACCTTGAATAGAATCCGAGGTGACAGGTAGTTTTAAATCCTCTGAGCAGATGGTAGAGAGACTCACACCAGGGTCAGTTAAGAAGTCTGGTTTCCAATCCTCTATTTTAAGTTTAATAGTGGTTTTGGAGTGTGACTGAGAATTGGCTGACCCTGTCAATCGGTAGAGTATTATTGTCCTAGAGGAGGGGAGAAATGAAACTTCTGACAGTTCTGAGGGTTAGGGAAAAGGCTATTTGAACTTTTAAGTTAAGGAAGGATAATTGTCCTTCTAGTGTCCTAGCTTTTCCCAATATTTACCAATGTCTGGAGGGAAGCTGTGTGGTTGGTGAGAAAAATGAGTGAACTTTGAGTTAGCCTTATAGTCATCATTTTTCCTTTTGTAAAGACTCAATATGCACATCAAGTTCTGTTCATTTTAATTTCTTTTTTGTCTTGTTTTCCTGTGTGCTGTTTCCAAAGAACTACATAGTTACTTCTCTAATAATGTTAAGAGACATACCTGCCTAACCAATGACACTATTTTAGATTTATCTCTCTGTATGAGACGGAAGATTTCCAATCAAGGCAGAAATTTTAAAATGTTCTAGGCTCCAGGGTTTACTGCACTGTGCCTTTTCAAAGTTTGTGTCAAGTGTTCCACCAAAGTCTTAGAATGTTCCCCTTCCTCTGAGCACACAATTCAACTTGAGACCAGTTTACCTTACAGAGAAAAGGCCTCCTCCATTATCCCCACATCAGGCCCTGAATGTTGACCTGGTTGAGCCATTTCCAGTTCCTTGCAGGAGGGTTGGGGAGATGCTGGTCACCTGTTTCTTCTGGGGCCAGGGAAGAGTTAGGGAGGGTTTCTCCCCCTGAGGCCGTCTAACCTGTCTGATAATTACATTATAATCAAAGGTGGGAAGAATATCCTTTAATAGCCAGTCCAAGTCCCTAGAGTGGGATTGTGAAAGGCCACTAACCTTTCTAACTCTTCTCTAAATTTGGTAGAATCTTTGAAAATGTTCAGGTGTCCCTGGTGGCTCAGATGGTAAAGAATCAGCCTGCAATGCAGGAGTCCTGGGTTCAATCCCTGGGTTGGGAAGATCCCCTGGAGAAGGAAATGGTAGCCCACTCCACTATTCTTGCCTCAGAAATCCTATGAACAGAGGAGCCTGGAGGACTACATTCCATAGGATCACAAAGAGTCAGAAACGACTGAAACGACTAACACTTGAAAATGGCAGCAAAAAATGCTTTGGAATTTAAAAGAGCTGGTGTTGCTATGTATAAAGTAGATAACAAATGAAAATCTATGGTATATCTCAGGGAACTCTACTCATTGCTCTGTGGTGACCAAAATGGGAAGAAAATCCAAAATAGAATAGATATATGTATGTATGTGTGTGTGTGCTCAGCCATGTCCCACTCTTTGCACAACTATGGACTAAAGCATACCAGGCTCCTCTGTCCATGGGACTCTCCAGGCAAGAATACTGGAGTGAGTTGCCATTTCCTCCTCCTAGGGATCTTCCCGACCCAGGGATCAAACCCATATCTCCTGCATCTCCTGCATTTGCAGGAGGATTCTTTACTGCTGAGTGACCTGGGAAGCTCAGATATATTATACATATGACTGATTCACTTGGCTGTTCAGCAGAAACTAACACAACATTGCAAAGCAACTTGTTCCATCACTAAGTCATGTCCACCTCTTTCCAGCCCCAAGAACTGCAGCACACTAAGCTTCCCTGTCCTTCACTATCTCCCAGAGTTTGCTCAAACTCATGTCCACCATGGATGGTGATGCCATCCAACCATTTCATCCTCTGTCGTCACCTTCTCCCCCTGCCCTCAATCTTTCCCAGCATCAGGGTCTTTCCAATGAGTCAGCTCTTTGCATCAAGTGGCCAAAGCATTGGTGCTTCAGCTTTAGCATCAGTCTTTACAATGAATATTCATGGTTGATTTCCTTTAGGATTGACTGGTTTTATATTCTTGCAGTGCAAGAGACTCTCAAGAGACTTTTCCAGCACCAAGTTTGAAAGCATTAATTCTTCGGCACTCAATCTTCTTTATGGTCCAGCTCTCACATTCGTACATGACTACTGGAAAAACCATAGCTTTGACTATACTGACCTTTGTCAGCAAAGTGATGTCTCTGCTTTTGAATATGCTGTCTAGGTTTGTCATAACTTTCCTTCCAAAGGAGCAAATATCTTTTAATTTCATGGCTGCCATCACCATCTGCAGTGATTTTGGACGCCAAGAAAAGAAAATTGTCACTTCTCCACCTTTTCCCCTTCTATTTTCCATGAAGTAAGGGGACAAGATGCCGTGATCTTAGCTTTTTGGACATTGAGCTGAACACTGGAGTGGGTTGCCATTTCCTTCTCCAGGGGATCTCCTGACCCAGGGATCAAACTCGAGTCTCCTATGTCTCCTGTCTGGCCAAGTGGATTCTTCACCACTGAGCCACCCGGGAAGACCTTCAATAAAGCAACCCAATCCAATAAAACATTTTATGGAAAGACCAAGAGGCAAATTCCATCTTGCATGGACACAAGATGCATCCTCAAAGCAGGTCTAGAAGGTGCAGCCACATGATGCAAAAATTTCACTTCAAGTGTTAGCCTAAGAAAGCAAAGATCCTCATTGTCACAGTCGGTAAAAATAGTGTTTGTGAAAATCGGGACTCCAATCTCCCATAAGAATCTGAGATTCCTCCAGTCACAGACCTACTAGTTTGTGACACAGGGTAGGCAATACTAGGAAGGAGCTTTACCAACACTTGTGAGACAAAGGCCCCTTATGGACTGGGATCTTTTTATTAAGACAAAGTCCGCTGAAAGCTGTCATGCTTGGACAAAGAGACTGCTGTTTATCATTTCTTATCTTGGGTTCCCAGCCTGTGGGGAGGTCACCTGAGGCAAAGTCAAAAACTGTTGACACCAAAGTCTCCTCTGGCTAGCAGAGACCAGAGAGAATAGTCTCTCAAGACATAAAACAAGATGAAGAGAGAATTGGGTCCAACTGCTGTTTTTATTTGTGATCCACAGCAAAGTTTGTCTTAACAGATACCGATCTGGTCAAAACTGAGCAGACTGTAAACTAAGCAGACTGAAGCCAGCTCAAACAACAGTCTTGTCAGACCTATGCCTCAGTTTTATTCTATAAATCTCCTCTTTATGACAAATGACACAGAAATAGAGACAAGGGAAAGCAATGACTGTCTCTGTGAGGTTGGAAATCAACAGAAGACAAGAGTACTCAAAAGAGAAAGCATTAGAGTTGCTATACCCAACAAGCTACTGAACATAAATGGTTTTCCCTGCCAATCTGAACTTGCATGAGGAAAAAGACAAGGGAGACTCTTATCACTCTCACCCCAACCAGACCCTACAGGCAGAGATCTGGGAGAGAGTGACATTGTAAGAACTCTAGCCAACTTCTAGCTTTTGTCAAAAGTCCCAGGATCTCTCAGCTGCAGCCCCCAGAGTAATCAGCAGTGACCCAGTCAGTACTCTCCCATCGTCACCACCAGAAACTGCTGGGAAGGCAAGAACTTTACCCTCTCAGGGTCTCTGGCTGGGCCTGAGAATTAACAAAAGGAAAGAAAACAAATTTATTATTAGTTTTACACGACATAGGAGCATTCATAAGAGAATGAAGATCCAAAGAGGTAAAATCTAAATGCTTATATACTGGATTGAACAAAGAGTGCTAATTATGGAAGCATAACCAAAATGAGACTAGGAGAAGATAAAAAATTATTTTAGCAAGGTTTGTTATTACAGCATTCTCCTGGCCTCGACTCCCGTTTCTGGTGATAAAAATGTTTCTTTCCTCCTGGCACAGGGAGGGCAGCTCTCATGTGCAAGTTTTAAATTCAGCTTTCAGGAATAAAAGGTGCTTCCCTTGTAGCTTAGACAGAAAAGAATCCACCTACAATGGAGTTGGGAAGATCCCTTGGAGAAGGGCATGGCTACCCACTCCAGTATTCTTGCCTGTAGAATCTCATGGATGGAGGAGCCTGGAGGGCTACAGCCCATGGGGTTACAAAGATATAATATAACTAAGCAACTAACACTTTCAGGAATAAGAAGTGGAATCAAGTACCTTTCTTTCACCTGCTGTTTTTTAAGTTCCTTTAGCTCAAAATAATCAGCATGTCAAGGTGGCATATTTGGGGGTTGCATGTCCTGAAATCACTTTTCTTCCTGTGTGTGTATGGTCATACTTCCCTAAGCTATTTTTTTTTACATGTAATTTTTAAATTGTAGATTTTTAGATAATATATTGTAGCAACTCTGGATTCTTATCCCCTCAAGGGATAGTTGTTGTTGCAGATTTTTTCTGTTTCTTTAACGACTTGCCTGGATTAACTCTGTAAAGTCTGTCTCCCCAGTAGCGTGCAGCCACTGATGTCTTTGCTCAGGTTTGGCTTTGTTTAATGTATTTTTGTTTCATTTTTAAGCCTGAATCCCAAAGGGACAGCATAATTTAATGGTCAGCCAGTGACCAACTAGAGGTTGTACATAAATTTTTTGAAACAGTAAAGTTTCCACCCTTTGCCATGGAGCTGTGTGTGTTTAAAGAATGTCACTGAACTTCAGGCAGTTTGCAGTCTGCTCCAGCTTATTCTTTCTGCATCTCAAAGCTTCACATTCATCATGGACAAGTGGATAGCCAGGGCCCTATCTGATCTTTCCTCTGTGAGTGCACATCCTTGAGCACTCATACACCTGCATCTAAATCACGAGGGCTAAGTGGCCACTTGTGAACTCTGCTATCACTCTCTCTGTCTCTGAATTTTCCTTTTACTTTTCTAGCTGGTCTGTCAATCTCTCCCTTGCCCAAGCAGTATTGTGACCTCAGGCAGCTTACTTAAAATGTTTGCCATTATTCCTGGATTTTCCTGTATCATTTTTGACAATGTTCTTGTGTATCTGTGCTTTGCTCCAGAGCAAATCAGCCCCCTCTGGTAAGGAGATTGCAATTCCTCACAGCTTGCTCTGCCTTAATAAAATTACTGAACAGCAGAGCTGGGTGAAGAATGGCAGAATCCCTAGGATAAAATGCCACAGACTCCCACTATTCTTACTGATGCTTAGTTTTTATTGAATAAATGCTTCTCAATTAGATGGATGCTTTTGGTCAATTTCTAAAATCCTGCAGTGGCTGTTTTTAACAGCTTTGTTTGGTTTACTTGCTTTTAAGGAAGAGGTTTTGCCTCCCTTCTCACTCAACCTTTCCAGAAGTCCCACTTCACATTCAAATTTTTGCTTTGGGCCACAGGTCACTGCCACATTTCATCATGACATGTGAAAAAGGAAGATATTCAAGACTTATGAACAAGCTTGTGAATAAGGAAATACATTCTATTTTTAAATAAAATTCAATATCAAAAATGAACTACAGATCCAATGAAATGCCAGTTAAAATATCAGTGGGATTCTTGATGTAACATGATTAGACAGTGTAGATATTGACACAGAAATAAGCCAATGGTGGAGGTTAGAAAGGGCTTCCCCAGTAGTGCAGCTGGTAAAGAATCCATCTGCAATGCAGGAGACACCAGTTCAATTCATGGGTTGGGTGGGTCCCCTGGAAGTGGGCACGACAACCTACTCTGGTATTCTTATGTCGAGAATCCTCATGGACAGAGGAGGCTGGTGGGCTATAATCCATGGGGTCACAAAGAGTTGGACATGACTGAGCGACTAAGTACAGCATAGTACAGAGGTTAGAAAGGCTATAAACAGCGTGTAGGCAGAATTCTATGGACTTTCAGAGGCCCTTGTCCTTCTGTAATATCCTCCCCACTGACTGAAGTAGAATATAATGAAATGTCCTTCCCATGAAAAGTTATATTATATGCAAAAAATGAAGATTATCTATGTATGTAGTCCTGGTCTAATCAAATGAGCCCTTTAAAAGTAAAAACTATTCTCTGGTTGATGAGAAAAGAGAGACTCAGAGATTGAAAGGCGGAGAAGTATCTGACATGGAATTGCTGACTCTGAGTATAGAGGTGGCACAGGCCAAGGAATGCGGGTGGCCTTGAGATGCTGAGAGTGACCTCAGACTAACAGCCAAGGAAATGGGGACCTCATCCTTAAAACCCCAAGGCACTGAATTCTGCCAGCAACCTGAATGAGTCTGAAAGCAGGTCATTCTCCAAAACCTCCAGATAAGAGCTCAGTCTAGCCAACATCTTGATTTCAGCTATGAACCCAGCTGAGCCTACCTGGACTTCTGATCTACAGAGCTGTGAAATAATAAGTGGGTGTTGTTTTAACTGAAATTTCTGTGGTAATTTGTTATACAACTAAGAGACAACTAATGCACCACCCTATATTTATATAAGTATTTGAGAGATAACAGAGCTGTCTTTGCAGATTCTTGGTGAAGGGAGGGTCTATTCAATGATTAATTCTAGGACAAATGATCATACCTAAAGAATTCAAAAAGGCTGGATCTCTACCTCAAAATATGAGAAGCAGATAAACATTTTCAACATTTAAGCAAGGAATTCCTTAATGAAAGATATCGAATAAATGCATTAAAGGATTGAAAATTGAAGTATGTAAAAATTTTAAATTCAACTATCAAAGGTCAACATTGAACAAAGAAAAAGAAAGGAAAGAACAAGAGTCTGAAAAGCAGGAGTGTGCAATGTCTCCTTGAAGAGCCAACTCATTGGAAAAGACACTGGTGATGGGAAAGATTGAGGGCAGGAGATCAGGGCAACAGAGGATGAAATAGTTGGATAGCATCCCCAACTCAATTGACATGAGTCTGAACAAACTCTGGGAGGCGGTGAAGATCAGGGAAGCCTGTGTGCTGTAGTTCATGAGGTCGCAAAGAGTCAGATATGACTTAGCGGTTAAACAACAACAACAACAACGCCTCAAGAGTCTTGAGAGAAGCATCTTTGTAGAAAGGAAGTTGCCATCTGTGTTGAATTCTACTGACAGAGGAATTCGAGGGAAAGGGCATACACTGGATTTGAAGAAACAAAACTGATGACCAGAACAAGAGCATCTCAAAGGAGTAGGAGGATACCCAGGGTAGTGCGTGGATAGCTGTGTCTCTTGTTCATTACCCTTCCAGAAAATGCCACCCTTCCCCCATGCAGTGTGCTTGAAACAGGAAGCAGTTCCTACAGGCCTCCGATGCCCTATCACTTGCATATTCACAGCTTTCCTAAAATACCCATGGTAGTAACAGGTGTCTATTTGGCTTTTATTTTGTAACAGAGCAAGTAGAATTACTATCTGTTTCATGATTTACTTAGCTGATTTCACATGCTTTTGAGAACTGTGTCACTTGTCTGGCAGTTTTTCCTTTCTAGGAAGATTAGAAAGATAGAAACCATAACAAAATTGTGGCAATCTCTACAGTCAAAATAGGTCTTAGTTGTTTCTAGTCAAGCTGAACTTTCTGGAGAGTCAAGGGATAGAAATTTGCAGCCATGAAATTAAAAGATGCTTACTCCTTGGAAGAAAAGTTATGACCAACCTAGACAGTATATTCAAAAGCAGAGACATTATTTTGCCGACTAAGGTCTGTCTGGTCAAGGCTATGGTTTTTCCTGTGGTCATGTATGGATGTAACAATTGGACTGTGAGGAAGGCTGAGTGCCAAAGAATTAATACTTTTCAACTGTGGTGTTGGAGAAGACTCTTGAGAGTCCCTTGGACTGCAAGAAGATCCAACCAGTCCATTCTGAAGGAGATCAGCCTTGGGATTTCTTTGGAGGGAATGATGCTAAAGCTGAAGCTCTAGTACTTTGGCCACCTCATGTGAAGAATTGACTCATTGGAAAAGACTCTGATGCTGGGAGGGACTGGGGGCAGGAGGAGAAGGGGACGACCGAGGATGAGATGGCTGGATGGCATCACGGACTCGATGAATGTGAGTCTGAGTGAACTCCAGGAGATGGTGATGGACAGGAAGGCCTGACGTGCTGCTATTCATTGGGTCGCAAAGAGTCAGAGAGGACTGAGCGACTGAACTGAACTGAACTGATACAGTGCTAAAATCTTACACTATATATAAATATGCATATATATATATATATAGTGTATGTGTGTGTGTGCGTGCTGTCCCTTCATCTGTGTCTCCGACTCTTTGAAACCCCATGGATTGTACTCTGCCATGTTCCTCTGTCTATGCAATTCTCCAGGCAAGAATACTGGAGTGGGTTGCTATGTCCTCCTCCAGGGGATCTTCCCGACCCAGGGATCAAACCTGCATCTTCTATGTCTCCTGCACTGCAGATGGATTCTTTACCACTGAGCCACTGGGGAGCCCATATATAGTGTGTGTGTGTGTGTGTGTGTGTGTGTGTGTGTGTATGTGTGTGTGTGTATATGTGTGTGTGTGTGTGTATATATATGTATATGTATATATATATGTGTGTGTATATATATATGTATATACACACATATGTGTGTGTGTGTGTGTGTGTAGCATAAAAACCTGAAATTAATCTCCTTCTCCCTTTTCTTTTCATTGTCCCTTGCAAGGTTAACTTAACTGGTCATTTGGCCCCACTAATTCAATTAAAAACAAAAAAACCTGAGGGTAAGGAGGTGCAGGGGAATGGTCAGAGGCCCACTCCTGTGCTCCCTCAGAACTGGTTTTATCTCAACTGGTGAAATCTTGAAAATATTCCCCTTTCTCCAAATTATTCTATTCCAACAAAAATAGCTTCTAAACTATAGAAGCTCTGGATGTGCAAAAGGATTTCAAGATTTCACTAATGAAGATTATAATTAAAATATTTAAATGGGTTTTTAATTTTCTTTTTAGGCTATGCTATTTCCTAGTCCTCTCAAGGAGCTGCTATTGTTCAATCCTGACAGAATTCTGTTAGAAATTATAGCCTGCTGCCTTTCAGTATCTTCATTAAAATGCAGTGCTGCCAGATATATCTGCATGCATATGAATGAAGCATCTATAGAATAATTAAGTCATGAATAACACATTGCTGAGCATGGCTTTTCCTGAATAGGGAAAGACTATTATTTATGAACCCAGAGATTTTATGTTATATGAAAAAATAATTGGCCATAACATGTATTATTTGAAGACACATTAATTTAAATTATGATTGCCCTTTTATAGACTCCATTTTTAATAAAATGGCATTTACATTAGAAAATAAATGTGAATTTATGTGCCATTTCTCTTTATTTTGCTCGAAAGGCCACATGAAAGCTTTTTGGCAATGGGGATGGCATAATTTGAGAATCTTGAGATCTTTTACAAACAAAATGTCATTAGAATCCAGCAGCTTCACAGACCTGGGTCCAAACTAATAGCTCCATATCAATGGAAAAACATAGATACTGTTCACAAGCAGTACTTAGGCTTTTTCAAGGAGCACTGTAGAAGCAAAAGCTGAACTACCCTGAGTCTACTCCGCCCCCATGCAGTGTGTTTGACTCGAGAAGCAGTTCTTTTCCAAAAGCCCCAGTTTAGCAAGGACCACATTCTGGAGTTAAACTGTGCTGTAGTTTCAGCACTGTTTAAAGTTTAGCTCAGACTCTCCCAAGACCTGTTACCACGGCCACTGTGTGCTGAAGTCTAGAGAATGAGGAAGAATAAGGGAGAAGGCATGAGAAAGACTGGAGAGGGAAAAAGGACACAAAGCTCGAGGTGAAAGGAAAAAGGTAATACCCCTTCCTTCTTGACCTCCCTCAGGTCCTGGATTGAGTCTCTTTTGTAGTCAAAGCTCTTTGTGATTCGTTTCATATTTGGTTTTTCTTCTGCTTCTTTTTCAAAATGCAACACAGCCAGTAAGTTCTTAGGAAAGTCTCCTTGAGGAAGGGTCAGAGTTAAATGTCAGCAGAGAAAAGAAGCCTACCATCTACTTAGTCCGAATGGCAGTCAAAGGCCCTGTCTCCAATCCAGGGAACCCGTTTCCTCCTTTCCACTTTCTCTTGCAGATACCTCAGTCCACTCTTTCTACCTGCAGCTTCCCCTCTGGTGCCCCCGTCCACAATCTCCCATCCCCCCACCCAATGCCCCACTCTGCCTTTCTGTCCTCCACAACCCACCCAAGTACAAGTACACTCCCTAAACCATTTCTGATTAAGTCATTCATCTGATAAAAATGCCACAGCAGTTTCTCAGGATCAGTTCCAAACTACTCAGTATGATTCAAACACCCTGCAGGACCTGGCTCCAGACTGCCTGTCCAGCTCCTTCTGCAGAGCTTTTCATGGTCCCCTCTCTCCAGTTTAAATCAATTACTCACCACTTTTTGAGGGCATCTCTTCCATGTGCTCAGACATACTGTTTCCCTAACTGGCATCTAGTCCTCCTTAAATATTCACCTCAAAGACCCACTAGACCTGCAAGCATTCCCTGCCCATCCCCACCCCCACTTGTTTTGATGTGCCCCATGGCACTCTGAGTATCACATTTATACCTCAAGGAAAACACTTTTACTCTTTTCTATAATTGTTGATTTGTTTGTCTATTTTCCCCACTAGAGTAAAGTCTCCTTAAAAGCAGAAAAATATCTCCTTGGACTTTGTGTTCCAATCACCTGTTCCAGGGTATAACAATAAAAGCCCCTTGAATGAAAGAATTAAATATAGCATAAGGCAGAACAAGGGAAGTGCTGTCACCTTCTGCCTTATGTAGTAGTGAGTAAAACAAAGGTTCTTAGAGACCAGAAGTTTACACTTTCACTCTACTATATAATGAGTGATGACAAATTATCCTATTCCTCTGATCATCGTTACTCTCTAAAGTAGATATAGACATTTGTTTTTTCACAGAGTTGTTTTGAAGATTAAATTAAATAAGGGAAATGAGTATTGAGTGGGAGACCTGGCATATAATATGTAACGGTAGTTATTAGTATTGTTACTATTTTTATTACTATCAAAGTACAGCCAATAAAAACTTAAAAGGCAATTTGAGGTAGGGTGGGATATATTCCCAAGTAGCCTAGAGGTGAAGAATATGCCAATGCAAGAGATGCAAGAGACACAGGTTTGATCCCTGGGTTGGGAAGATCCCCTGGAGTAGGAAATAGCAATCCAGTATTCTTGCTTGGAAAATTCCATGGACAGAGAAGCCTGACAGGCTACTGTCCATGGGACCACAAAGAGTCAGATATGGCTGAGCACACATGGCACACAGGGATATATTCACCTTCATTTGTGCTGTTGGAAAAGGCTCTTGAGAGTCCCTTGGACTGCAAGGAGATCCAGCCAGTCCATCCTAAAGGAGATCAGCCCTGGGTGTTCATTGGAAGGACTGATGTTGAAACTGAAACTCCAATAGTTTGGCCACCTGATGCGAAGAGTTAACCATTGAAAAAGACCCTGATGCTGGGAAAGACTGAGGGCAGGAGGAGAAGGGGATGACAAAGAATGAGATGGTTGGATGGCATCACCGACTCGATGGACATGGGTTTGGGTAGACTCCAGGAGTTGGTGATGGACAGGGAGGCCTGGCGTGCTGCAGTTCATGGCGTCACAAAGAGTTGGACATGGCTGAGTGACTGAACTGAACTGAACTGATATCATTAAAACAGAATACAAGACTCCCACATAATCCATAATGAAACACTATAACTAAAACAGTATAAGCAGACTGGCAAACCAATCTTATTTTGCTACTCCATTCAGTTCCTCTGTCAGGGTGTGATGGGAAAAAGGATACTCTGCTGTGGTTGTAATCACTAAGTCCATATTTTTTTTGTTTGTTCTTATGTTCACCCAGTATATATTTTTCAAGAGATATTGCACTTAGCACTGAATGAGGAGTTAAAACAACGCTGAATACTAGGATATATCTTGACCTGCAGGTAGAAGGTATGACTCTGGCCAGCAGTGTGATCAAGGGCTAGTCACATCTATTCAGGCATCGGTTGTTTCCTCATCTATATAATTGGAAAAGTGGACTATCGGATCCCTAAGGTTCCTCATTTCACCAAAATCATAATTACAAGTGGGAAGTATGGCCACTATCCTAAAAAAAAAAAAGTAATTATGATGAGACTAGACTATTAAATATAAGTGACCTGGTTTTGCTCATGTGTCCCCTCTCCCCACTGTTCTAATGATGTGTTTTGTGCCTAGTTGCTCAGTATTATCCAACTCTTTGCAACTCCATGGACTGTAGCCCGCCAGGTTCCTCTGTCCATGGGGCTTCTCCCAGGCAAGAGTACTGGAGTGGGTTGCCATATCCTCCTCCAGGGGATCTTCCCAGCCCAGAAACTGAACCCAGGTCTCCCACATTGCAGGCAGATTCTTTACCTTCTGAGCCACCAGGGAAGCATACTGCCAGACTAACACACAGAGTTCATGCCATGGAATTCTCAGAATGTGGAAGGTGGAGAAAAAACAAAAGTTAGCTGGGTAGTTATCTGGAAGAGAGCAGTGAAATCTGCAAACTGACAGAGCAGGTGGGCAGAGAGGAAGGTGAGGGGAACAAGAAGACCCGAGGGAGGATGCTGAAAAGGTTCAAGGTAAGATGCTATAGGTAAGAGAAACGTTCCTGAGCACCACAGGAGGCAGCAGGGGATTTTCATGAGTTACCATGAAACATAATCTCCATTCCCACTTATGTCTTTCAAGAGAAACAAGTAAAACAGAGTCTTTCCTTAAATGTAGCACTTCCTGGGTGATTGGATTTGATCATTTGATCCGATCATTCAAAATGAGTCAAAATGTCAGTGAACTTAACCAGTTAATGAGAAGACAGAAGTACCAATTGATACACCCATAAATATGTATACTCTGAATGTGTTTAATTGTCAGGGTAAAGGAGATGAATGAAATATGATTTGAGGTACCTTCAGAATACTTTTTAAAAATTAAAAGGTTGACATTTTAGAGATGAGGGAAAGAGAAAAGTGGTGAACTTCCTTATCATCCAATGATAAGCCAGTCAGGCCTAATGAAATCCATGTGAATAACATAATCGACAAAAGTAAAGAAATTATTCCAGTTCTGTGGATGAAAAATTATTTCACAAACAGGTGAGGATTACTCAAAAGTTTAACTTTTTTACCTCTTTTTAACATTATATAAGTAACGTAGTCTGTGTTTTTTAAAAGGTATGGTTACCCTTCTACTCGATAGTGCTAAGGCTTGATTTTTTTTTTTAATGTTTATTTATTTGGCTGAGCCAGATCATAGGATCTTTGATCTTTGTTGCAGGATGTGGGTCTTGCAGCATCTGAAGTATTTAGTTGCAGCATGTAGGATCAAGTTCCTTGACCAGGGATTGACCCCAGGCCCCCTGCAGCAGTTCAGCTCAGTCACTCAGTTGTATCTGACTCTTTGCAGCCCCATGGACTGCAGCACACCAGGCCTCCCTGTCCATCACCAACTCCCAGAGCTTACTCAAACTCATGTCCACTGAGTCGGTGATGCCATCCAACCATCTCATCCTCTGTCATCCCCTTCTCCTCCTGCCCTCAATCTTTCCCAGCATCAGGGTCTTTTCAAATCAGTCAGCTCTTCTCATCAGGTGGCCAAAGTATTGGAGTTTCAGCTTCAGCATCAGTCCTTCCAATGAATATTCAGGACTGATTTCCTTTAGGAGGGACTGGTTCAATCTCCTTGCAGTTCAAGGTACTCTCAACAGTCTTCTTCAACCACAGTTCAAAAACATCAATTCTTTGGGGCTCAGCTTTCTTTATAGTCCACCTCTCACACCCATACATGACCACTGGAAAAACCATAGATTTGACTAGATGGACCTCTGTCGGCAAAGTAATGTCTCTGCTTTTTAATATGCTGTCTAGAGTGGTCATAACTTTTCTTCGAAGGAGTAAGCGTCTTTTAATTTTATGGCTGCAGTCACCATCTGCAGTGATTTAGGAGCCCCCAAAATAAATCTGTCACTGTTTCCACTGTTTCCCCATCTATTTGCCATGACGTGATGGGACCAGATGCCATGATCTTAGTTTTATGAGTGTTGAACTTCAAGCCAACTTTTCCACTCTTCTCTTTTCCTGCATCAGGAGAATGAAATCTTAGCCACTAGATCACCAGGGAAGTCCCAAAGGGTGAAATTTTCAAGGAGAACAAATGTCAGTTAGGGAAACAATATGGTGAGGACATGGAACTTGATGAATTCAAGGAACTATAAATCATTTAGTTAGACAAATCAGGAGACTAATGAACACAATATAACAAAGATTTCCCTGGCTGCAGAATATAGGAGGCATGAGAAGTATAGTTAGGAAACTGAGGCAATAATTCAGCTGAGGAACAATGAAAACATGAACCAAATAATGTAATTGAAGATGAGGGGTTTTGAAGACTTGGGTCTGAGTTCCAACATTCTCACCCTTTATACATGTGATCTTGGACAAATTGCTTACTTCTTTACACCTTAATTTCACAAATTAGAAAATGAGAATAAGAGTAAATAGGACTGTTGAAAGATTTTTTAAAAGATAAGGCATGCAGAGCATTCAGCACAGTACCTGGACTGAAAAACATAGACAGGCAAGTAATCAGCAAATATGTGGGCGTTAGACTAGGACAATATGTTCAAGTTCCAAGTGTGGAGGAGAAAAGGAGAAAACCAAGACTGCCTAGGCTAAGAGAGTGGGATTCTGACTCCTTAAATTTTAACCCTCCTGCTGTTCTAGAATTCCACTGCTTCTTTATGGATGATAAAAAATATATATACAACGTAAATGATGACACCGTCACTACCAACCAGCTATTTGCTGCATGATGGCTCATGTGTGAAACCAGCAGCCAGAAACAATAGGAAGAAAGCATGTGTGAATGTGGCTGGTCAGCCTTCTTGATAAATCCCATTCCTCACTTGGCCTGATAAAACTGTATGATTTTTCTCAGTGTCTCAGGATAGAAAAATGAGGTCTGCTTTTTTAAGCTGTTTTGATTTTAGTTTTAATTAGTATTGTTTCTAGGGAATTCATTGCTTTAATTAATGATGTGCCCTGAATCTCTTAAGTGAAGAATGTCATTGAAAACATGAATATGTAATGACTACAACTTTCTTTATCCTAGCTGAGGAGGGTGGCTGTTAGTTGATTCTCACCTCTCAGTACAAGGACCTCAGGTACTAAAAGGAGCTGGGCTGCAAGGTTTTATTTGCATGTCTTTTATTTATTTATTTTTAGTTCAAGAGTTCTTTTGTTTTATTTAAAAACTGAGTGCATTAACTAGAAACCAGAGAGAAAAAACAATGAGCTTGCTTTGGTGCCCTTTCAGACCTTCTCTTAACTGCATATAAATCAATACACTAAGTTCTAAATCAGGGTTTCTCAATCTCACCACATTTTGGAGCAGATAATTCTTTGTCATAGGAGACTGTTCTATGCATTGTAGGATATCTAGCAACATCCCTGGCCTCTACCCACTAGATGCTAGTAGTATCTCTCATTTATGACAATCAAAACAATTAGGAGGCAAGAATATACAAAATTCTCTTAATATGAGATGAGAGGTCCTATATAATTTAAAGTCTTTATCTTTTACTTCATCTTTCTACTCTCCTGCTCACCTACATACACACTGACTCCCAGTTTGGTATTTGTGCTATGATATGAATTTCTGGATCCAAATGCTTGACTTTACATTGTCTATATGCAAATACCTTTTTCTTAGATGTGGCTTTTCAATATCATCTCCAGCTCTGGAGTGCATGCATATTTTCAAATTAGAGTTTCTTCAAGATATATGCCCAGGAGTAAGATTGCCAGATCTATTTTTAGTTCTTTAAGGAAATTCCGTACTATTTTCCATAGTGGCTATACCAATTCACATTCTCACCAACAGGATAGAAGGATACCTTTTTCTCCATACCCTCTCCAGCATTTGGTATTTCCAGACTTTATAATGATAACCGTTCTGACCAGTGTGATGTTGTACTTCACTGTAGTTTTGATCTGCATTTCTCTGGTAACTAGTGATGCTGAGCTTCTTTTCATGTGCCTATTGGCCAGCTTTTTTCCTCTTTGAAGAAATGTCTATTTAGGTTTTCCGCCTGTTTTTTGATTGGCTAGTTTGTTTGTTTGTTGTTTTTGTTTTTAAGTTGGATGAGCTGTTTGTATATTTTGAAAATTAAGCCCTTGTCAGTCACATCATTTGCAAGTATTTTCTCCCATTCCATAAGTTGTCTTTTCATTTTTTCATGGTTTCCTTTGCTGTGCAAAAACTTATCAGTTTGATTGGTTTCCATTTGCTTTTATCTTTGTTGCCTTGAGAGACTGACTTAAGAAAACAGTACTATGATTTACTTCAGAAAATATTTTGCCTATGATCTCTTATAGAAATTTTATGATATCATGTCTTATGTTTAAGTCTTTAAGCCATTTTGAGTTTATTTTTGCACATAATGTGAGGGAGTATTCTAACTTCACTGATGGACATGTACCTGTCTAATTTTTCCAACACCACTTGCTCCTGGCAGTGAACAAGAATCATAGCCAGAAGCCTAAATGAAATGGGAGGTTGGATCAAAGACCCCTGCCACAAAGTCAGGACCACCAAGGGCAATATTCTCAATGGGTGGACTAGAAGTAGTCTCTATCTAAAAGAGAGTCATGGAGATACCATCTTTATCAGCCTTAGCTTTGTGTGAAAAGAGAAAATATATAAAGAAAAAAACAAAAATAAATGTCTGCAATGAATTTCTTCACACAGATTCTTACAGTTTGAGGGCCAAAATCCACACTGCCCATGTACTTGAAAAGCTAAACAAACCAAAGATAATTTCAGTGACCTCTGGTTGACAGTATTCCCAGAAACCTGGCTGAAAAATCAACTCTGCCCTAGAAAAATTAATCTTGGGCACAGACTCAAAGAAAATTCTGAGATACAGTTCTAAGATATTTATTACACTCACAATCAAAATTATCAATCTGAGAAGGAAGAAAATCATGATGAGTGAAAGCTGAAAGACAGAACAGCAGATTAAGACAATAAAGAATAGCTACTGAAATAATCTGACCCCAAATATTAAATATGTTTAATGTTTCAAAAATAAGATATTAAAAATATTGAAAGGCACAAGAAACTATTAGAATTGGCCATTTGGATATAAAACAGAACCAAATAAAAATTCTAGAAATGGAAAAAAAATTAAAATTAAAAAAGCAACAGATTAGACTCAGCAGTGGAGAGATTTAGTGAACTGGAAAGTAGAGATTTTTTTTTAATGACAAAACACTGTCCAAGAGAGACAAAAGAAAAATATGAAGTAGACGATAAGGCACGTAAAGGAGACAGTGAGAAAGTCTGCTGTGCTCAATCAACTGGTAAAGAAACTCGGAAGGAAATATTAACAGTAGCAACGGCAAAATTCAGGTAGACTTCAAAAGCTGCCCCCTGCTATGTAGATTATTAATATTAAAGGAGCATGGAGACTTGCTGAGCCCCAAGGCTGAGAAGAAAGGATACCAACTTGCAACAAAATATAAATGAAAGGGGAAAATCTGACTGAACTCCCTCTTCTTTCCCACTCAAATTGATAATGACATATTAATATAACCCTGAAAGAAGGAAAGTGCTAGGTCTCAAAGGCCACATGCCTAAGAATGAAACTGTAATGGGACCATGGGACAGGGGTAATAGATTCTCCAGGAGGAGCATTCATTGATTGTTGCTCATTCTCCCCCTTTTATAACACAATTAGAGTAATCTAGAAAATAATTAAACCCCCTTTGTGCTCTTCAGAAGTCATCAAACATCTGTCTCTAAGAGAAAGTCTGAGACTCCACCTTGCATACACTAGGCATGGATATTCTTCTACAGAAATAATCACACTGAAGAACAGAAGTGGACAAGCTTTTAAAAGGACCAGAATATTTGAGGAACTGTTTGAGGTTTGAGAGCCATATGGTTGGTATCACAACTGCTAAACTCTGCCACTGTAGAACAAAAGTAGCCATCGACAATGCATGGATGAATGAGCCTGGCTGTGTTCTAATAAAACTTTATTCATAAAAGAGGGGGCTTCCAGGGTGGCTAAGTGGTAAAGAATCCACCTGCCAATGCAGAGACATGGGTTCAATCCCTGATCCAGGAAGATCCTACAAGCTACAGAGCAACCAAGCCCATGTGCCACGACTATTGAGCCTGTGCTCTAGAGCCCACAAGTTGCAACTACTGAACCCATGTGCTGCAACTAGTGAAGCCTGAGCACCCTAAAGCTCTTGTTCCCCAAGAGAAGCCACTTCAATGAGTAGCCCAAGCAACATAGCTACAGGGTAGCCGCCCCTCGCCAAACTAGAGAATAGCCCTCACAGCAGTGGAGGCTAAATAAATAAATAGAATTTTTTTTTTTTTAAAAAGCAGGTAGTAGGTGGTAACCCCTGCTATAAAGAATTATTATCTAAAAAAAAAGAATTATTATCTAGAAATACAAATATTGGCAGCATTCAATAAATGGAACTGTTCTAAAATGATTTTTAATGATCACTCATTTTAAAACTCATTATGAGAATTGAGAAAAATGTGCTCTAGCGTTTGGACATAGTCATAGCATAAAAGCCTGGGAAACAGAACTGGATGAGTCACAGCGGCCCAGTTCAAACTGTATGCCCATGATGGAATGAGACAGCCAAGGAGTTAGGGCAATAGCAGACTGCAGAGTAACTTACACATGGTGATACAGATCATAACAGGCAGAATAAATATAACTTTCAGAGGGCATTATGTGTGGCTTTGTTGCTTTCACACAATGAAAGTCATTCACTTCTGAGGTAGAGACACTCCAGTGCGCAGGCTGAGGAGACATTCCATGGGGAAGCACAGCTTTAAAAAGCAGGAGACACTGAAGGAGGTTTACTCCAGTGACCTCTTCTCTGGATTCTGTTCCTGCTATTAGAAAAGGTCACGCATGTCATTTTATCCACCTATAACAAGGATTACCCAATAAATCAGAATTTTAGAATAAAATAGAATGCTTTCTTTTGCTATTTTGAGCAAAATGAATATGCTTACAAATTCTCATGTTTTTCTTGGACAAATCAAAAATATATATACCTTATATGCAGAGTACATCATGTGAAATGTTGGACTGGATGAAGTACAAGCTAGAATTATGGGAGAAATGTCAACAACTTCAGATATGCAGATGACACCACTCTAATGGCAGACAGTGAAGAGGAACTAAAGAGCCTCTTGATGAAAGTGAAAGAGGAGAATGAAAAAGCTGGCTTAAAACTTCACATTCAAAAAACTAAGATCATGGCATCTGGTCCCATCACTTCATAGCAAATAGATGGGGAAACGATGGAAGCAATGACAGACTTTATTTTGGGGGCTCCAAATCACTGCAGACAGTGACTGCAGCCATGAAATTAAAAGTCACTTGCTCCTTGGAAGGAAAACCATGACAAACCTAGACAGCATATTAAAAAGCAGAGACATTACTTTGCCAACAAAGGTTCATCTAGTCAAAGCTATGGTTTTTCCAGTAGTCATGTATGGATTGTAAGAGTTGGACCATAAATAAGGCTGAGAACTGAAGAATTATTTGAATTGTGGTGTTGGAGAAGACTCTTGAGTCCCTTGGACAGCAAGGAGATCAAACTAGTCAATCCTAAAGGAAATCAACCATGAATATTCACTGTAAGGACTGATGCTGAAGCTGAGGCTCCAATACTTTGGCCACCTGATGCAAAGAGCCAACTTATTGGAAAAGATCCTGATGCTGGGAAAGATTGAAGACAGGAAGAAAAGGCAGGAGATTGAAGGCAGGGCAACAGAGGATGAGATGATTGATGGCATCACCAAGTGAATGGACATGAGCAAGCTTCAAGGAGATAGTAATGGACAGGGAAGTCTGGTGTGCTGCAGTCCCTGGGGGCCACAAAGAGTCGGACGTGACTTAGCGAACTACAACATAAAGATTTTTACATGATAAAATTGCTTTCTATTTTCACTTGAATTTTTAATTAGGATAGAATAATAGTTAATATTATTGATTGTTTAATATGCCAAGGTGCCATTCTAAATACTTTATATGAATTCTTCAATCCTCATAACTCAATTGTTTGGCACCATAATTGATTTGTAAGATATATGTTTAACCTGTGATAACACTTAAGACACCCATTTTAACTTTTCTTTCCTGCTCTCCTCATACCTACTTCATAATGTCTTAGATTAAGCTCAATGAAGAACTTACCATGTGAGACATACATACACACAAAAATCTGAGCAAACTAGAATGGCTCAGCTTCCCAGACTTTATCCTCTGAAGAAATGGGCTTATTGGTAGCTCAGCTGGTAAAGAATTCACCTGCAAGGCAGGGGACCCCAGTTTGATTCCTGGGTCAAGAAGATCCCCTAGAGAAGGGATAGGCTACCCACTCCAGTATTACTGGGCTTTCCTGGTGGCTCAGATGGTAAAGAATCCCCCTGCAATGCTGGAGACCTGGGTTTGATCCCTGGGTTGGGAAGATTCCCTGGAAGAGGGCATGGCAACCCATTCCATTATTCTTGCCTGGAGAATCCCCATAGACAGAGGAGCCTAGCAGGCTACATTTCATGGGGTCACAAAGAGTCAGACACGACTAAGTGACCAAGTGCAGCACAGGGGAAGAAATATAAAAATAAAAATGAGCTGAGGAACAAGAAGAGTTTGGGGGGTTCAGATCCAAGTTCCTGGATGCCTGAGTTTGTTGTATGAACCCTCACTCCCTCACTCCTGGTTTGGAGGGTACTCCATGAGACAGCTGTGGCACAGTGAGACTACAGGAAGAGGAGACTGGCACCTTGCTTGCCAGGTGCTTGCCTGCTGAGCCTCAGGACTCACAACCGGAACCTGAGGAAAGGAGTTTTAGAAGGGAAAGGTATTGGCAAAGAAAGGCAGAAGAGAGCAAGACTCAGTCCCCAAAGCTACTCCCCATCACACATATACACACCATGTTTCTTGAGAAGCATAAACAATAAAATCACAGCCACATCCGCAAATCTCAAGACAAGGAACACAGGGACATCAAAAATAAATAGGAAGGAAAGAAAAGGTATCTGCCAAATGGACCACATTCATCACAATTGTAGTTAAGATGGCTGTCAGGTGGAAGATACAACCAGATACTTCATGGAAACCAGAAGTGCCTAGACCACTGCTCAGAGACAAGTCCATTTCTATCCAGATTTGTGAATCTCCCTCATTGGAAGATCTGGAATAAACTCCATCGGAGATGATGATCGACTCAGGAGTGTACAGCCAATTAGCCATCATGGAGTCCATCTAGTGGCCAAGAAAGGATATTCTCCCCTAACCACATCTACGTCTTTCCTCCAGATGTGGCAAAAGGAGAGAGGAAAGCACTCCAACCCTTTTCTTCCTCAATTCTCCCAGCTGAATGTGTTTGCTATTTCAGAACCTTCAGAAAGCAAATGCCCAGATAAGAATTAGATATACAAATAATTAATTGGAGGAAACAACTATAAAGCATAAAGGAGAAGGAGCAAAGAGTGAATGGGGAAAATCTGCAGACCATGACGCTTACATGACACTTGCAAAATGAGAGAAGGAAGGAGGATTGGGTAGGCAGAGGCCCCAGATAGCAAAGCAGATCTCAGAAAGCTTTGACCAGGCTAATGGAGCATTCTAGAGAAAGTTTGTCCCTTAGAGGAGCCTCGTGTTGGGCAGGAATGGCCCATCTCTTGTATACCTGCCATGCTCAGTTATTGGATTTGAGCAGTCCAGGGAGCATGTAACCTCCTTATCATGAACACTTCAGAGGATCCCAGAATTGCAGCATCTGGAGGCTGTCAGCTAACTATTCTATTTGCAGCTTGTTCTCACTTCAAGGGACATGTGGACAATATGCTTCATTAGCTACCACAAGATCCATTAAATCTATTCTGGGATGATGATATGGATTTCACACTTGCACATTAGAGTGAAATTATAAAGATTTTTCTCTAAGCCAGGATTAATAAGATCAGTCACAACTTCTTCCCATTTCAGTTCAGTTCAGTCGCTCAGTAATGTCCAACTCTTTGCGATGCCATGAACTGCAGCACGCCAGGCCTCCCTGCCCATCACCAACTCCCGGAGTTCACTCAAACTCGTGTCCATCTAGTCAGTGATGCCATCCAGCCATCTCATCCTCTGTTGTCCCCTTCTCCTCCTGCCCCCAATGCCTCCCAGCATTAGAGTCTTTTCTAATGAGTCAACTCTTCGCATGAGGTGGCCAAAGTACTGGAGCTTCAGCTTTAGCATCATTCCTTCCAAAGAACACCCAGGGCTGATTTCCTTTAGGATGGACTGGTTAGATCTCCTTGCAGTCTAAGGGACTCTCAAGAGTCTTCTCCAACACCACAGTTCAAAAGCATCAATTCTTCAGTGGTCATCTTTCTTCACGGTCCAACTCTCACATCTATTTAGCAGATTATAAGAAAAGAGCTAGGACACCTGATGCATCTGCTCTACATCAGTCGTTTTTCACATTCACCTCCCACCTCACTGCTTTGTCTCACCATTCAGCTACATGTCTGTCCTATCAACACCTGCTCTGGGATCAGGACCACCTTCAGAAAAAAAAAAAAAAAAAAAAATTACCTTCAGTGCAGGTAATAGTGAAGTATAGTTTGGTAACTGCTTTTAATAGTTGACAAAATGATGTGTGAATATTTTTGACTGGTTTCTGTCATAGCATCTCATTCTCATTAAAAATATGGTCAAGAAAGAGGAATCATCCCTAATCTGGAATACATCTCAAATCAAGCACACAGTGATGGGAGAAGCTAGTATAGTCTTCTCAACCTTAATCCAAAAGGTCAGAGGAGGTCTATTTGAGGACATGGTTCAGTTAGGATCTGAAAAGGAGAGGAGAGAACATTCCAAGCAGAAGAATCAACATGTACAGGGTCCCTTAGTGACTAGGGAAGGGGTTTAAGATGGACTAGACCAGGTAGGTAAGAGCTAAATCTTCTTACATGAGTTTTCATTATCCCAAATGTAATAGGAGGGCTTTAATCAGAGGATCGGGACAGGAGGGGGATGATATGTTAGGACTTTTACTTTGAAAAATATTCCTCTGGATGAAGAATGGAGAACAGATTGAAGGATGCACAAAGAGATAATAAGAAGTATTTAGGAGTTTTGTTTTAATAGCCCAGGTGAAAGATGAAGCTATCTTGAACAAAGAGATGTAGATAGATTAAAAAAAAAAATTTTAATGGCAAAATATCCAAAACTCATTGGCATATTAGATATGGAGCTTGGGAATGAGAGGGGTGTCAAGATGACAGGTTTCTAGCTAGCACACTGGATGAATAATAAAGGCATTCACTAAAATAATAAACACTAAAAGAGAATCAGATTGAAAGCCAAAACTTTAAAGTTACTTCAGAAACAGTTTACCAATTAGGAATCTTTTAGTCACAAGGAATTAAGAAGCCCAATTCAATCTAACTTAAATAAAGAAGAGAAGATATTGCTTCACCCAATGTAAAATCTGTTAGAGTCCAGCCTCACCAGGAGCCTCATTTAAGAATCAGATGATATTACCAGAATTTATCTCTCAATTCTATTTCCTCCTGATGGGCTTTCTCAGACTTTCCATGGTAGCTTCTAGACAACTTCAGACTCACACCATCATAAGACTAATTCAGTCTAAGAGGACATTCTCTTCCCAAAAAGTTGAATAAAAATCCAAAATTAAATCTCTTTAACTTTTATGGTCTTGATTTGGGTCTATGCTCAACCTTCAACCAATTACTATTGCTTAGAGTGATTAAATAAGCTAATCGGATCCTGTAGCCTGAGGCTTAGAAAGTGAGAAAGTGAAGTCGCTCAGTTGTGTCCAACTCTTTGCGACCCGTGGACTGTAGCCCACCAGGCTCCTCTGTCCATGGAATTCTCCAGGCAAGAATACTGGAGTGGGTTGCCATTTCCTTCTCCAGGGGATCTTCCCGACTCAGGGATCGAACCCTGGTCTCCCACCTTGACACAGAGACGCTTTAATCTCTGAGCCACCAGGGAAGCCATCTTCAAAAAGACGTTCGTGACTGAAAATGGAGGAGGGTTACATATCCCAGAGCCAAATCAGATACCATTGCCACAAAAAGCATAAGGCGACACAGGGTAGTGAAACAACACATAACTCTCTCTTTTAGGTGAACCTGATTTCTGAGATTAACAGGCAGGCTGTGGTGGACATTCGAGAAAATCGAATCTCCACTGATAAAGAAGGGGTACTTAAAATCAGCTCTGAGCACTGGCAGAGGTCAAGACAATGGGCTTTCAGTAACAACTGGCTTGATACCAGAAAACAGACCACACAAGGCAAAAGCAACATAAGATATTTCCAAGAAAATCTATTATTGGTGAAGAGTCTCTGGAAGGTTCATCAGATGTCTTGCTGTAAAATAATCTGAATTTCTGAATTTATTTTTTTTCTGTTTATGTATAATGCATATTGCATGATGCAGGTTCAGTCAGCCTTACTTGTTCTGTTGTACAAGTACTCCTCCAGGTATCAGTAGAAATTTAGAAACTCTGGCACCTAGAATGGATACAAGCAGGACAGCAACCCTCTTTATTTCGTATTGCATCAGCCAGATCTTTTTCTGCCTGGGAATGCTAAACAGCAAGTGTGAACACATACACACACACACACACACACACACACACACACACACACAATCTTTGGGGGCTGCCTTGGTAAGACTGAACATAAAGAATAGCTTCCACTAGAGGGTGCTAAGCCTCAAAATAAAAATGCAAAGTACTTAACGATTTTCCCATGCTTTCCAATATCCATTGAGCGACTAGTCACTATTAACCTGGACCCTCCCAAAGAAGCAGAGCTGAGGCAAAGCTTATGCATTACTACTTCAGTATAGAATGCAATCCCAGGGAGCAAGAATGAGGGGAAAGGGAAAGGAGGCAGGAAAAAATGAGAGTCAATCCAAGAAGTAATATTGTTGAGCAAGTCACCTGGCTATTAAACACAACTGACTCCTAGATATTATAGCGTGTGTGTGTGTGTGTGTGTGTGTGTGTGTGTGTGTGTGGCTCAGTCACTCAGTCATGTCCGATTCTTTGCAACTCTATGAACTGTAGTCCACCAGGCTCCTCTGTCTATGGGATTACCCTGACAAGAATACTGGAGCAAGTCACCATTTCCTCCTCCAGGGGATCTTCCTGACCCAGAGATGGAACCTGCAACTCCCTTGGCTACAGCATTTGCAGGCGGGTTCTTTATCACTGAGCCACCTAGGAAACTCAGATTTTATGGTACCTTCTTCCAAGAGGGCATATAAAAAGCTGTTTCTCAGTTCATCCAGACTGGCTCAGTTGTCAAAGTTTTACTGAGTGGGATATTAATTTTCTCCTTACAAATGAGTTGCATGTATGTGGACACAGAGCATATCTTAAGTGTTTCATGCCAATATCTTCAGAATATAAGGTGAGGGATGTGCAAAGGGGACAGAAGGTAAAATGATGTCAGGTTGTTCTGAGGAATTGGTCCCAGTGCATACACAGATGGTTACTCAGTGCCTGGGGCTTAGAGACAAGTAAGATGTACACAAAAGGTGTCTGATATGATGAACATGCTCAAAAATAAATAATGCACAACTTAAAGGGGAAAAAATACCTTGCTAAAGATATACTATCCAAACAGCATTTAGAGGAAGTTTGTCCTGTGATACTGAACATTCATTATTATTTCCCGTTTAATAAGACAACTAGCTGTGGGTTTCTTAGGTATTTCTTGGTTGAAAATAATTTCCATTAGACTTGCTGGGTTTCACTGGTGGCTCAAATGGTAAAGAATCTGCCTCTGATGTGGGAGACCTGAGTTCGATTCCTGGATTAGGAAGATCCCCTGGAGAAGGGAATGGCTATCCCCTCTAGTATTCTGGCTTGGGGAATTCTATGGACTTATAGTCCAGGTGGTCGCAAGAGTCGGACATGACTGAACGACTTTCACTTCACTTCACTGAGACTTGCTAGTCTTCTAAGGAATTAGCATTGTTATTTACCTTTGAATTAATCTTGTTTACCTCTGCCAAATGAATGCTACATTATACTGTATTGAATAAGGAATTCTATTTGTTTTTAAGAATGAGAACTTTTAATTGCTTTTCTCAAGTTATTTGGAAATATTTATAGCTTTTCCTGTGGCATCAGAAACAGATGGACTAGAAAGAAAAGACATTTAAGTTGCCTTTGAACAACAATTGTATAACGCTACAAGTTTATTTTCTGTTTGTCTACTTAGTAAACCAAGCAAATGTTTTGTAGAGGGCTTTGCTAACTGCCATAATAATTAGCATCCATTTGTCCCACCCACAAAATAGATGCTTTAAATCCTCACTAGTTGTTCTTAATATGTTCATAAAATGTGTCATTTTTACATTGACTTTTTATTTGGAAATAATTTCAAGCTTACAAAAATTGAAAAAATAAAGATAGTACAAATGAGAACTCATATACCATATGATTTAGCCAGATCTACCATTTTTAATATTTTACTCTGTTGCATATGGTTGTCCATCATAGCCCTTTACCCCTAAATACTTCAATGTGTTATTTCCTTAAAATAGGGATAGTGTCTCAAATAATCAATTATATAATAATCAATTATATAAATCTACTATCCATATTCCAATGTTATCAGTTGATCTGCTAATGTTCTCTAGTACAAGATCCAGTGTATTTATTTTTTTAAAGCTTTTTATTTTGAATTAGGGTATAGCCAATTAACAACAATGTTGTGATAGTTTCCGGTGAACAGCAAGGGAACTCAGCCATACATATACATGTATCCATTCTCTCCCAAACTCCCCTCCCATCCAGGCTGCCACATAACACTGAGCAGAGTTCCATGTGCTATACAGTAGGTCTTTGTTGGTTCTCCATTTTAAATATAGCAGTATATACATGTCCATCCCAAACTCCCTAACTATACCTTCCCCCTGGCAGCCGTAAGTTCATTCTCTAAGTCTGTGCATCTCTTTCTGTTTTGTTAAGTTCATTTGTACTGTTTCATTTTGAGGTTCCACATATAAGGGATGCCATACGATCCTTCTCCTTCCCTGTCAGTTCAGTACTGTATTTAGCTGTTATAGTTCTTCAGCCTCCTTTTATCTGGAATGGTTCTACAGTCTGTCTGTGTTTTTTAAGACTAACATTTTTGAAGAATACAGCCCCACCTCCCTTTTTTCAAAACAGAAAATTCCTCATTTTGTGACTGTCTGATATTTCCATATGATTAAATTCTTTCACAGGCAGCAAATGTATGGGTGGCGTTATGTCCTTCTCGAGGTATCACATTTGGAGCTCCATGACTTCTGTCTGTCCCTAGTTGGAGACACTAGCTTTGATCACCTGGTCAAAGGGTTGCCTGACTTCTCCACTATTTATTGTTTTTTAATCCTCTTTGCAACTAATAAGCAGTCTGTGACAAGACACTAAAAGACCATACAAACACTCTTGTTCCAAAGCAAAATTTCTCTTCAGATTTAGCATATATGGAAGATCCTCAGCTAATCCAATCTTCACTAGGATGGCTGCAAAATTTGTGATTTTTTTCATTCCAGAACAGTTGGTCTTTGTCATTCTTCTGTATGCAAGAGCCCTTCCTTCTTCCCCCATTTACCTATCATCAGTATGGACTCATGAATTACTGTATTTTCGATGGGTTAAATTTCATTTTTAATTTAATTATTTTGCTGCTTAGACACTCCTAGATTTGGCAAGTGGGAGCCCTTCAAAGCTAGCTCCCTTGTCCTTGTGACATCTTTTTTCCCCAACATTTCTAACTACCTGATATAAAAAGATATTCCAGGTCTACTTGTACCTATCCTGCTCCAGTTCTAGAAATCAACCATTTTTCTAAAGAACCCTAGTTTCTTTTAGCAGGGAATGGCAGCAGAGATCAAGATCTGGGGGATAATGTATGCTCAGTCCTACTATGGGTGGAGGGATCTCTGTTTCTTGGCTCTTTCAACTAGAGATAGAAAATCTATGCATATACATGCATGCAAATGTTCATATAGACAAAAACATTTAAAAATAAAAATACACAGGCATGCACGCATACATGTTTTTAAATTTTATTTAGCTGTGCTGCATCTTCGATGCACACAGGATCTCCAGTCTTTGTCACGGCATGCCGGATTTTTAGTTGCAGCATACAAACTCTTAGCTGCAGCATGTAGGATCTAGTTCCCTGACCAGAGATCAAACTCGGGTCCCCTCCATTCGAAGCTTGTGGTTTTAGCCTCTGGACCACTAGAGAAGTCTCCATATTTTTTTTTAAGATATCAAGTGTTCACACTGATGCTTACAATTCCAATTCTTGCCTGCAGTTTTTCTTTCTCTTCCATATTTCATATTTGTATGGCCATTTGCCACAGAAAGAATTCTGGTTTCCAGAAAGATACTATGTATCCATTTGCTCAATCCTGAGACACATCTAAAATAGTTTCAGAATTTTGCCAGTACTACTACAATAAACAAAACTACTAAAAAGAGTTAATTTTTTTTTTTTTCAATCTCACTTCCCCTACTCCACTCTCCCAACACACGCGACTCTACATCCTCTATTCTGGCCACGACTAATGGTATATAGTAAAATGTCGTGGTCATTAATTGCTTCTTCCTTTCTCCTCTTTTTCGTTCTCCTCTTGCTTTCCTTTCCCTTCTTTTTCTTACCTTCCCTCTTAAAGATTAGAATAGTCACTTAAAATTAGATTATTTTTTCAATTGCTTTTAGGCTTAGCCCTCCTCTTTCTTAATAATTAATTTATTTTTCAAACTTTGAGTATTAAAATGCTTTCAGAAGTCAAACCATCCAAAGAGGTATATTCAGAGAAGGGTCACTCACTCCTATAGTTCTTTCAACCCACTGGTCCCTACCCCCACAACCCCATGTAGGTAACAATCTGTTGTTTTCTGACTTATTCTATTTCTTGTTGAAACAGCAAATAAGTATGTTTTCCTTTCCATCTTACATGAAAAATAGCATACTAGAAATGCTTTATTGCCCTTTAACATCTTTTAGAAATCACTACAAATCTGTTCTTAGAGGCCATCCTTATTTTTGTTACAGTTATATAGTACTCCATTGCCTGTAGGTATAATAGTTTATTCAGCTGACTCCAAATTGTGGACATACAGGTAGTTTCCAATATTTTGCAATTATAGATAGTGCTGTAATGAATAACCTTGTGCATATATGCATGTTGAGGGATAATACTTAGAAGCAGAATTGCTGAATCAAAAGTTAATGAATATGCACTTTTGTTAAATGTTGCCAGATTCTTTCCCTTGTGACTGACATAATTTTTCATTCCCACAAGCAATGTGTGAGCATATCTTTCCTCATAGCCTTATTGAGAGCGAACTTCAAAGCTTTGGCATTTTGGTCAATACAATGGGTGAGAAACAGCATCACATTAGAGTTTTTATTTGCATTTCTCTAATCACAACTGAAATTGAACACAATTTTATATCATCTATGTGTGAATTATCTTTGCATAGCTTTTCCCTATTTTTTTCTATTGATATTTAGGGGTTTCCCCTTAATTTTAAAATGTTCTTTATAAAATAGAGATTTAGCCCTTTATCTCTGACATATTATTAAAACACCTTATCTCAGCTTGTCATTTTTTTTTCTAATTTTGCTTGTAATAAATTTTTGTTATGCAAAACTTTTCTTTCTTTTTGGTTAAATTGATTAATATTTTCTTTTATCATACCAAACTTTCAGTCACAGAAATTTTTTCTCTATACTCAAGTAAAGTTCATCCATAATTATCCTTTATTACATATTTTGGTTTTTGTTTTATGTTTAAAGTCCTGATTGATTTGGGATTTATTCTTGTGTATGTTTGTTGTGAGGAATGGTTCTATCTTTTTTTCAAAGTTATCTAATTGCCCCAATTATGGCTATTTATATTTAAGGCTACATTTTCCCAGTATTTTGAGATACTACCATTATCACGCCATACAGTAGATATTTTTTAATAGTTGGATATATTTCTGGACTTTCTATTCTTTTCCATCATCTGTCTATTCATAGGCCAGTTCTATACTGTTTTAATTACAGAGACTTTCTTATATTTTTAATATCTGATAGGGCTAGGCTCTATTCAGAAGTTTCCCTTTTCACTCTTTTCCTATTTTTCCATATGAATGTTAGGACCAATTTGTCCAATTCCATAAGAAGCTCATTAGGATTTTTAATGGGATTCTATCAATAGTGTTGAAGCATCCTTACCAACAACAAAAAGCATTTTCTTATTTGTTATGAATTGAAATGTTTTCCACACACACACATTCATATATTTAAGCCCTAACCCCACCACCCAGGCAACTGTATTTGGATATAGCACCTTTAAAGATACAATTAAGGTTGAATGAGATAGTAAGAGTGGAACCCTGATCCAATAGGAATGGTGTCCTTAAAGGAAGAGGGTGAAACACCACAAGTGCTCAAGCACAGAGGAAGGCCAGGTGAGGACACCATAAGAAGAGCATCTGCAAAATAAGGAGAGAAGCTTCAGAGGAATCCACCTCTACTGGCACCTTAATCTTGAGCTTTTAGCCTCCAGAACAGTGAGGAAAAGTAACTTCTGTTGTTCAAGCCACCTAATCTATGGTATTTTGTTATGGCAGCCATAATATATTAAGTCAGCCTTCTTCTGAATCTTCTTTATGTGTCTTTGAGGGTTTCCCAGGTGGCTCAGAGGGTAAAGAATCTGCCTGCAATGCAAGAGACACACGAGACGCAGGTTCAGTCCCTGGATTGAGAAGATCTCCTGGAGAAGGGCAGGGCAACCCACTCCAGTATTCTTGCCTGGAGAATCCCATGGACAGAAGAGCCTGTCGGGAGACAGTCCACAGGGTTGCAAAGAGTCAGACACGATTGAAGCAACTGAACACATATGTGTCTTTGAACAGTGTTTTCTAGGCTTCACCACATAGGTTTTGAAAAATCCCTGTTAAGTATATTCCCATATATTTATATTTTTCAGAAATAACTCATTATTTAAAGGGAAATTCATATTCTGTTCCACGTTTAACAAAGAGTGCTTCCTTCACATTTTATCTTAAATCCTTATAAAAAGTTATTTTCTTCTGCATCTTCACATTCCTTTTTTCTAATGCTTCTTTTCTTCCTACAAATATATTCAGATCTCTTCCATCATGAAAATGCAAAAACCAAGCAAAGTCAAAATCTTCAGTATAACATTTATAAAATTCTGTTGTATAGAACACACCAGTTCCTTTTAAAAGGTGATAGTTGGAGCTTCCCTGGTGGCTCAGTGGTAAAGAACCCACTCACCAACGCAGGAGACATGGGTTTGATCCCTGATCCAAGAAGATTCAACATACCATGGGGCCACTAAGCCTGCGCGTGCCGCAGCTTTTGAGTCTGTGCTCTAGGGCCCGTGCTCCTTAAGAAGAGATGCCACCACAATGTGACTAGAGAGTAGCCCCTGCTCTCACAACTAGAGAAAAGCCAGTGCAACCACAGCCAAAAAAAAAAAACCTGTAAAACCTCTTAAAAAAAAAAGGTGATAGCTATTCCGAATTATTTCCACAGGACAGTAATATCTGCAGACTGAAAGTTCAGAGTAGACAAATAATGGACACCTAATCAAATATTGTCCAGCACAATTGACCATAAAACCATTTTTCTTCAGAACACTTGTCAACATGACATGCAATAAACACTCCTTGGAATATTTCTTGACTCATCATCCATTTGAATCAACTCTTTTTAAGACAACCAGTGATTTCTTATTAGTAAATGCAGTGGGCTTTCTTCATGTCTTGTTCTCTTTCCCTTGTTCCCAGTATTACATATTGTTAACTAAACCTTTGGTTTTAAAACTCTGCTTGCTTGAATTTGGTGACAATGCATGCTCGTGACTCTCTTTCTACCTCACTGACCTCATCTTCTCTCTATCTTTTGCTGGATTAATGTACTCATCTGCACTTCAAATTATAGGTGTTTCCCAAATTTAGTAGTTCTTCTTTTTGTCTTTTGTCTATGCCATGCCAGTGGTGAGAATTTTTAAAAAAATTATGGATGCTGAGGCCACACTCAAGACCTACTCAGTCAGAATTTTTGTAATTTTTTCTCTCCTCATTTTGACCCAAATCATAAAGGACTAAAATCAGTCAAATTCCAGGAAATTAGTAGATCATGTTTCTGGTGAGAGACGATTTCAAGGGGTTGAAGAATGATTTTCCTTATCGATGGTGGGTTACAGTCAGTGGCCACGTCAAAGGGTAATTTAGGATGAGTGCCCTTCATTTCCTCTGTAATCTCCATCACCACTCCCTCCACACCTAAATTTTTAAAAATAATTATTTTATATGGCAACTGATATTTTTGTTAATTTTATATAGTGTCAATAAAGGCATATTTTTATTACTCTTAGCGTACAGAATATCCCATGTTCTAGCCCTCTCCTTTCCTAGACATGCTTCTATATCTATATCAGCACCCCCTCTTCATATGACAAATTATCAAAGTCCCTTTCCTTCTGGACTGTGCCCTTTATAGCCCATCCCATATGCAGCTTCCAAAAAAAAAAAGTTCCTGAGGTGCAGCGTCAGACACGCCATACTCCCGTTCACCAAGACTTTCCATTACTCCCAGTTGCTCAAGAAGAAACAAATTCCTCTTCCAAGCCTTTTGCAATACAGTCCCAAGCTAGTTCATTTCTCCTCGCTCCCCAAATTACAGTCTATATCTGATCCTGGCCAAAATGGATTGTTTGCTGTTTCCCAAGCTGTTTCCATACTTTTTCTCATGCATTTCATGCCTCTCAGATGCCTTTTATTATCAGACCACTTGCCTTTTGAAACCCTACAGTCCTTTAAGGTTCATCTCCAATACCAGTTCTCCTATGATGGCTTTTATTTTTTCAATTTATTCTGATTTTAATTATGGTCAAAAAAACTTTATATATATTATGAAAAAAACATTTATTTTCTATCCAATATTTGGAAGAAACTGTGACAGAGACTAAAATAACCTGTATCTACTAATATATTGTGAGGCCTTTATGATTTGATCTTGGGGTACCGGACTCATTGGTGAATCCTAATTTCATTACCAGATAGCTGTGTAACCTTGGACAAATAATATCTCCAGCCTTAAGCTTATCATAAACAAAATAGACATTATAAAGTATCTTCATTGGAGAATTGCTGTGAAAAACAGAAATGATCTTGCACATATTCTCTAGTAAGTAGCACATTATTCAATGTTGCTGAATATGCTTAGTAAATGTCTCAAATGAGTTGGGATCCAAGACAGAGAGAATTCTAACCCCAACTCTGTCAAAACCTTGGATATATCACTCGCTCTCTAGGCCGTCCTATCTCCCATCACGCGTATCGCTAAGTGGTGAAACCCCGTGCCCTCTGACTGAGTCAACCTGAGTCCCTAGGCGGCAGTGTCTTGAGTTTAGGCCCATACTCTGTGTGGCCACTAGCTGGCAGGATTGCCACATGGCTGCCTGGCCACTCCCTAGCTCCACCTCCAGGAAGGCCCTGCCTTAGGGACTCTGGACCAAAACAAACACAACAGTCCAACTTCAGAGTGGAGTTTCACGGGCTTTTATAGAGAAGAGGACGTGCGTCTCCAGCACTCTAGTACAAGCCTAGAGGAGGGAGAAGGATTCCCAGGGCAGCACACTGATCACATGGCAGATGGCCCTGTAAAGTGCTGCAGGTTACCCAGGCCAACACCAGGGTGCCCTTTGGAGAATCAGATGCTGCCGGTCTTGGAAACCACATCCCATGCCTCACAAAATACTTGTGAAAATTTGGGGCTTGGACTTGTAATGTCCAAATGTGTGAGCAACTCACTTTGATTTCTTCACTCCTCAGTTTCCTTTGATATAAAATGAGAATAAGCCAGGTCTCTGAACACCTTGTTTTGCTTCTCAGTGCCACAGGCACTGCAGAATCCTGGAAAGAATATGGGCCTTGTGAACACACAGACTTGCTTTAATTACTGTTCTGTCCTTTTACGTGAACCTGAGAAACTTTTCTAAGTTTCCTCATCTACAAAGTGAAGGTATGCTGCTGCTGCTAAGTCGCTTCAATCATGTCAGAGTCTTTGCAACCCCATGGACCTCAGCCTACCAAGCTTCTCCAACCATGGGATTCTTCAGGCAAGAGTACTGGAGTGGGTTGCCATTGCCTTCTCCAAGTGAAGGTATAAAACCTATTTATTTCACAATTTTTTTTTTTTGATGAATGAAAAAAGGAAGTGAAAGTAGCACATAGAGTTGCTCAATAATGTTAATTCCCTTCCCTGATTATAAAAATACAAAACAACATGTTTCTGTAGTCATTAAAAATTTGTACACATGCATAAAAAAATGTAACAAACTCTTAGGATTTATCTCTAGTGATAAAAATTCAAGTGACTAGTCTTTTCTTCTTTATTCCCCTCTGTAGTTTTTCTAAATTTTCTAAAATGAACCTTTACCTCTGTTTTTCCTTTTTATTGTAGTAAAATATGCAAAGCCTAAAATCGACCATTGGAGCCATTTTTATGTAAACAGTTCTGAGGTAGATTCACAATGTTCTGAAACTACCACCCATTGCCATCCACATCCCCCTTACCATCCCAAACTGAAATTCTGCGCCCATTAAATCATAACCTCCATTTCTCCTTCCCCCGACCCCTAGTAACCACCATTCTACTTTCTCTCTGTATGAATTTGTTCTAAACACTTCACTTCATATAAGTGGAATCTTACAATATTTGTCCTTTCGTATCTGGCTTATTTCTTACATTGCTTAGCATAATGTTGTCAATGCTCATCTATGTTGTAGCACAAATAAGAATTTCCTTTCTTTTTAAGACTGAGAAACATTATATTGTGTTTGTGTATTTACATATTTTTATTCATTTATCCATCAATGGATATTAGGATTGTTTTTATCTTTTGATTCTTGTGAATAATATGAACAACAGTATACAAATATCTATTTGAGTCCCTGCTTTCAATTCTTTTGGGTATATATCTAGAAGTGGAATTGCTAGGTCACATTGCAATTTTACATTTAATATTTTAAGCAACTGCTATGCACGCTTCAGCAATACGTGAACCATGAACTTCCTGATGTTCAAGCTAGTTTTAGAAAAGGCAGAGGAACCAGAGATCAAATTGCCAACATCTGCTGGATCATGGAAAAAGCAAGAGAGTTCCAGAAAAACATCTATTTATGCTTTATTGACTATGCCAAAGCCTTTGACTGTGTGGATCACAAGAAACTGTGGAAAATTCTGAAAGAGATGGGAATACCAGACCACCTGACCTGCCTCTTGAGAAATCTGTATGCAGGTCAGGAAACAACAGTTAGAACTGGACATGGAACAACAGACTGGTTCCAAAGAGGAAAAGGAGTACGTCAAGGCTGTATATTGTCACCCTGCTTATTTAACTTCTATGCAGAGTACATCATGAGAAACGCTGGACTGGAAGAAACACAAGCTGGAATCAAGATTGCCGGGGAAATATCAATCATCTCAGATATGCAGATGATACCACCCTTATGGCAGAAAGTGAAGAGGAGCTAAAAAGCCTCTTGATGAAAGTGAAAGAGGAGAGTGAAAAAGTTGGCTTAAAGCTCAACATTCAGAAAACAAAGATCATGGCATCCGGTCTCATCACTTCATGGGAAATAGATGGGGAAACAGTGGAAACAGGGTCAGACTTTATTTTTTTGGGCTTCAAAATCACTGCAGATGGTGACTGCAGCCATGAAATTAGAAGACGCTTACTCCTTGGAAGAAAAGTTATGACCAACCTAGATAGCATATTCAAAAGCAGAGACATTACATTGCCACCAAAGGTCCATCTAGTCAAGGCTATGGTTTTTCCAGTAGTCATGTATGGATGTGAGAGTTGGACTGTGAAGAAGGCTGAGTGCTGAATAATTAATGCTTTTGAACTGTGGTGTTGGAGAGGACTCTTGAGAGTCCCTTGGACTGCAAGGAGATCCAATCAGTCTATTCTGAAGGAGATCAGTGCTGGGATTTGTTTGGAAGGAATGATGCTAAAGCTGAAACTCCAGTACTCTGGCCACCTCATGCGAAGAGTTGACTCACTGGAAAAGACTCTGATGCTGGGAGGGATTGGGGTCAGGAGGAGAAGGGGGTCGACAGAGGATGAGATGGCTTGATGGAATCACTGACTTGATGGACGTGAGTCAGTGAACTTCGGGAGTTGATGATGGGCAATGAGGCCTGGCGTGCTGCGATTCATGGGGTCGCAAAGAGTTGGACACGACTGAGTGACTGAACTGAACTGAACTGAATGCTGTCTTCTATATCAGCTGCAGCATTTTACATTCTCAGAGTGTGTATATATATATATATATATATATATATACACACATATATATATATATATATATATGTGCCATCTGATGGATGTGAAGCGGTAGCTCATTGTGATTTTAGCATTTGTTCCAGTGTACTGATTTGCATCAGAGAAGGCAATAGCGACCCACTTCAGTACTCTTGCCTGAAAAATCCCATGGATGGAGGAGCCTGGTAGGCTGCAGTCCATGGGGTCGCAAAGAGTCAGATACGACTGAGCAACTTCACTTTCACTTTTCACTTTCAAGCATTGGAGAAGGAAATGGCAGCCCACTTCAGTGTTCTTGCCTGGAGAATCCCAGGGATGGGGGGAGCCTGGCGGGCTGCAGTCTACAAGGTCGCACGGAGCTGGACACGACTGAAGTGACTTAGCAGCAGCAGCAGCAGCTGATTTGCATTTCCCTAGTGATTAGTGATGTTGATCATCTTTTCGTATTGTTTAGTAGCTAAGAAAAAAATCCTTTCTTCTAAACAAATGAATATATTATGTAGCAGAATACAATATTTGTACAAACTTTCAAGTTAATATATGAGACTAAGAAGGAATTTCCCATGTGTTGTGCTGCTTGGATCTATGGGCCTAGATGCCCCAGGAGTCCTCATTCATTCTTCTTCACCATGAGGATGGGTCGGGAAACAGTTTGAGGAACCAGCTGATCCCTGAGTTCACAAGAGGAGAAAAAGAGGCCAAGAAGGCTACATCTAATAAGAGAAAGTGTCCAAAGGAAAGTCACCCCAAATTAAAATGAAATCCATTTGGTAAACATTTAAAGTACCTGAAAGCTATTCTGCAAGTGACAGTGATCAAGTTACTTTTCATGAAGAAGTGAGTAAAACAGACATTGAGCACCTGTTTGCAGTGTAACACGTACTACGATATAAATGTACAGTACCACAGGAGTGTGCAATAGGAGGACAGAAAGCACAGAGCCAGACACTAAACGGACATGTCAGGAGCTCCAGAGGGAGATGGATCAGGAGCTAAAAGGAACACATAGACCAGTTATCCCCAAACATCCATCTGTAGGCAGAATAGTAGCTGATCAGCAGTAAGAAGGGAAAAATAAGGAAATTCTCATGAGTTTTTCATAAAGATAAATTGACCCCATATGGGAACTATCACTAGGGATTAAATGTCCTTTCTTTTATAAAATAAAAATTACTCTTAACAAGCCAAAATTAAAGGAACAAATCCACATCATTTCTTAAATCTTGTTATGACCTCTAACTGGTCCACGACATTTTGGCACTCTCAGCACTCCAGGAATTCCTGACTTGGAGCAAGGAGAGGGTGTCTGTCATAGAGAAGGGTGAGCCAGACAGGATGCATGGAAACCTACTGAAGACTTGGCTCAGGATGAGTGTCATGGACTCCAAGCTCTTTCAGAGAAGCCACTTGTAGGTCCTGACATATGCAGCCCCCTCCCTCACCCCTATCATTCTGAGCCAGGGATCCAGATTTAAAGGGATTTAAAGAGACAGGAATCTGCTGATGTGTTTTGGATTTGTCTGTCCCACTCAGTAGAGAGGAGTTGGTACACTTTTTCTGTAAAGGACCAGACAGTGAATATGTTAGGCTTTGTGAGGCATCTGATCTTTGCCATGACTACTCAAAAGCAGCCACAGACAATACACAAACTGCCGTGACTGTGTTTCGCTGAACGCTTATTCACAAAATGTAGGCAGAAGGCCACAGTTGGCCCATGGGCCATCGTTTACCTAAGACTACTCTAAAGAGCAGAGAGGAGAGCCTCATAAATCCCAGACCAGACTTAGCAGTAAAAACAGATCCATTAGTTGACATAAAACTTGTGGCACAAAGAGACCCCTGGTGTTGAGTTCAGCTTAAACAGATGTCTGCTGAGCACCAGTATCATTGCTAGAATTTTACATCTAGCTGGCGTGCCAGGCAATATACTAAGTACATCATGTGGATTATTTTACTTAATTTGCACAACCACACTAGAAATAGCTATTACTACCAATTCCACTTTACAGCTGAAGGAATTAAAGATAGAGAGGTTATGTAAGTTGCTTAGACCCACACAGCCGGTAGGCGGTGGAGCTGTGGTTCATAAAGCAGAACATGTGGACTTCTGCTTCCAGCCATGGTGGACTGACAGGACTAGATTCACATTTCCACCTGAAACAGCTAGTAAGTTGAACAAACTCTGTGAAAAGATTGTTTTCAGACATTCAGGAGGCGGCAGAGTGGGACAGTGATTCCTACGAAAAAGAGGTGAACCCTGCCTAAGATTCCCCAACTCACTGTCTGCGTAAAGTTTCCAGGCTAATACCAAAGGGAACAGGACCCATACAGAACCCAGCTATTTGAGGTCACAATGTCTGGAGTCTGGGAGGCCAAAGCAGCTAAAATTTCTGGGGCAGAGTGCTGGAGAAGAAAGAGTCACACAGAAGGGAGCTCCAGAGACACGCAGGTTTCCCTTACGTCTTTACCTGCGAACTCATCATCATCTGTGTGCAAGAAACTACCAACGCAAGAGGAGAACCATCAGAAAGGAACATTCCCAGAACTCGCCCAGGGTTGGGAATATTTAATATTCATGTAGCCAGAGTAAAAAGATCTCCCGATAAGCACCTACTGGGACTAAACCAGGCCTGCACTAAAGGGTGCTCTGGACCTGCCTACCACAAATTCAAAGCAAGTCAAAGGAATCAATTTGTTTCCAGTGATCTCAACTGCATACCTCAAATGTTTATTGCTCAGTTGTGTCCAACTCTTTGTGACCCCATGAATTGGAGCCACCAGGCTCCTCTGTCCATGGGATTCTCCAGCGAAGAATACTGGAGTGGATAGCCATTCTCTTCTCCAGGGTGTCTTCCTGCTCCAAGAATCGAACCCAGGTCTCCTGAATTGCAGGCAGATTCTTTACCGTCTGAGCCACCAAGGAAGCCCTCAAAAGAAGGCCTAAATATATTTAAAGGGTGAGAGAAAAAAAATCTGTGCCCAATCACATAAAGTTTACAGTGTCTCCTTCCCAACAAAAAAGTAACAGGCATTCAAAGAAGCAGGAAAATGTGCCCTAAAACCTGGGGAGTCAGCAGGGAGAATCAGTCAACAGAAATAGATACAGAAATGCCACAGATGATACAACTAATAGACAAGGATGTTAAAACGGCTTCTATAAATATGCTCCATATGTTCAAGAAAGTATAGAAGAGCATAAGCCTGATGAGAAATGAATAAAAAAGATCCATATTAAACTTCTAGAGATGGAAAACAAACAACAGTAATGTCTGAGATGAAAGGTCACACAGCTAGCAAGTGGCAAATCTGAGATTGCAACCCTGGACTGACTCCAGGTTTGGTTCACTGCACTTCTGTATCAGTTTTGTAGCAGAGACAAGAGAGGAGGATAATCAGCACCATTTTATTAATGAAGCCAGTTGGTTCATACATGTAAGTAGAATTTTAAAAATTTCCCTGAGTGAATTTAAACTGTCTTGTGTTTATACTCATTACTCCAGGTTATCTCTTGACTTCCTACTTTTGTATTCCAGTACCCTATGATGAAAAGGACTTTTTTTTTTGTATTATTTCTAGAAGGTCTTGTAGGTCTTCATAGAACCATTCAACATGAGTTTCTTTGGCCGTAGTGGTTGGTACATAGACTTGGATTACTGTGATACTGAATGGTTTGCCTTGGAAATGAAAGAAATCATTCTGTCATTTTTGAGACTGCACCCAAGTACTGCATTTTGGACTGATTTATTGACATAAGGGCTACTCCATTTCTTCTAAGGGATTCTTGTGCACAGTAGTAGATATAATGGTCATATGAATTAAATTTGCCCATTCTGGTCCATTTTAGTTCACTGATTCCTAAAATGTCGATGTTCACTCTTGCCATCTCGTTTGACCACTTCCAGTTTACCTTGATTCATGTACCTAACATTCCAGGTTCCTATGCAATATTCTTTATAGCATCAGACATCACTTCCATCACCAGTCAAATCCACAACTCAGAGTTGTTTTCATTTTGGCTCTGTCTCTTCATTCTTTCTGGAGTTATTTCTCCACTCTTCTCCAGTAGCATACTGAACAGCTCCTGATCTGGAGAGTTCATCTTTCAGTGTCCTATCTTTTGCCTTCTCATACTGTTCATGGGGTTCTTAAGGCAAGAAGACTGAATTGATTTGCCATTCCCTTCTCCAGTGGACCACATTTTGTCAGAACTCTCCACCATGACCTGTCTATCTTGGGTGGCCCTACACAACATGGCTCATAGTTTCATTGAGTTAGATAAGCAGGGCAAAAGCTAACAAAGCTTTGTCAAGAGAACACATTGGTCATAGCAAAGAGCCTCTTCCAACAACACAAGAGACAAGTCTACACATCAATCACCAGATTGTCAATACTGAAATCAGACTGATTGTATTCTTTGCAGTCAAAGATGGAGAAGCTCTATACAGTAAGCAAAACCAAGACTGGGAGCTGACTGTGGCTCAGGTCATGAACTTCTTATTGCCAAATTCAAACTTAAACTGAAGAAAGTAGGAAAAACCACTAGACCATTCAGTTCAGTTCAGTTCAGTTCAGTTCAGTCACTCAGTCGTGTCCGATTCTTTGTGACCCCATGAATTGCAGCACGCCAGGCCTCCCTGTCCATCACCAACTCCCAGAGTTTACTCAAACTCACGTCCATCGAGTTGGTGATGCCATCCAGCCATCTCCTCCTCCATTGTCCCTTTTTCCTCCTGCCCCCAATCCTTCCCAGCATCAGAGTCTTTTCCAATGAGTCAACTCTTTGCATGAGGAGGCCAAAGTACTGGAGTTTCAGCTTTAGCATCATTCCTTCCAAAGAAATCCCAGGGCTGATCTCCTTCAGAATGGACTGGTTGGATCTCCTAGCAGTCCAAGGGTCTCTCAGGAGTCTCCTCCAACACCACAGTTCAAAAACATAAATTCTTTGGAACTCAGCTTTCGTCACAGTCCACCTCTCACGTGGCTCAGATCATGAACTCCTTATTGCCAATCAGACTTAAAGAAAGTAGGGAAAACCACTAGACCATTCAGGTATGACCTAAATCAAATCCCTTATGATTATACAGTGGAAGTGAGAAATAGATTTAAGGGACTATATCTGATAGAGAGTGTGCCTGATGAACTATGGACTGAGGTTCATGACATTGTACAGGAGACAGGGATCAAGACCATCCCCATGAAAAAGAAATGCAAAAAAGCAAAATGGCTGTGTGGGTAGGCCTTACAAATAGCTGTGAAAAGAAGAGAAGTGAAAAGCAAAGGAGAAAGGGAAAGATATAAGCATCTGAATGCAGAGACCATTCAGTACAACCTAAATCAAATTCCTTGAGATTATACAGTGGAAGTGACAAACAGATTCAAGGGATTCAATCTGATAGAGTTCCTGAAGAACTATGGACAGAGGTTCCTGACATTATCCAGAAGGCACTGATCAAAAGCATCCCCAAGAAGAAGAAATGCAAAAGGTAAAATGACTGTCTGAGGAAGCCTTACAAATAGCTGAGAAAAGAAAAGAAACTAAGGGCAAAGGAGAAAAGGAAAGATATACCCATTTGAATGCAGAGTTCCAAACAATAGCAAAGAGAGATAAGAAAGCCTTCCTGGGTGATCAATGCAAAGAAATAGAGGAAAACAACAGAATGGGAAAGACTAGAGATCTCTTCAAGAAAATTAGAGATACCAAGGGAACATTTCATGCAAAGATGGGCACAGTAAAGGACAGAAATGGTATGGACCTAACAGAAGCAGAAGATATTAAGAAGTGGTGGCAGGAATACACAGAAGAACTATACAAAAAAGATCTTTATGACCCAGATAACCACAATGATGTGATCACTCACCTAGAGCCAGACATCTTGGAGTGTGAAGTCAAGTGGGCCTTAGGAAGCATCACTACGAACAAAGTGGAGGTAATAGAATTCCAATTGAGCTATTTCAAATCCTTAAAGATGATGCTGTGAAAGTGCTGCACTCAATATAAAAGCAAATTTAGAAAACTCAGCAGTGGACTCAGGACTGGAAAAGCTCAGTTCTCATTCTAATCCCAAAGAAAGGCAATGCCAAAAAATGTTCAAACTACCACACAATTGCACTCGTTTCACACACTAGCAAAGTAATGCTCAAAATTCTCCAAGCTAGGCTTCAACAATACGTAAACCAAAAACTTCCATATATTCAAGCTGGATTTAGAAAAGGCAGAGGAACCAGAGATCAGTAAAGTATAGTTGAATTACAATGTTGTGTTAATTACTGCTTAAAGCAAAGAGACTCATTTATACATACAGCAGCATGAGCTTCCCAGGTAGCCCTATGGTAAAGAATTCCCCTGCCAATGCAGGAGACACAAGAGATGCAGTTTCAAGCCCTGGATCTGGAATATCCCCTGGAGGAAGTCATGGCAACCCACTCCACTATTCTTACCTGGTAAATTTCATAGACGGAAAAGCCTGGTAGGCTACATTTCATGAGGTCACAAAGAGTCTGACACGACTGAGTGACTAAGCATATATATGTGTGTGCTGCTAAGTCACTTCAGTCATGTCTGACTCTATGTGACCCCATAGATGGCAGCCCACCAGGCTTCCCAGTCCCTGGGATTCTCCAGGCAAGAACACTGGAGTGGGTTGCCATTTCCTCCTCCAATGCATGAGAATGAAAAGTGAAAGTGAAGTCGCTCAGTCATGTTCGACTCTTAGCGACCCCATGGACCGCAGCCTACCAGGCTCCTCCATCCATGGGATTTTCCAGGCAAGAATACTGGAGTGGGGTGCCATTGCCTTCTCCCATATATGTGTTGAACTACTTTGAACTGTAGTTTGCTACCTGCAACAGAATGCAACCTAATGAATCAAAACTGGTTTATCATGAGCACTTTCCTACATGAGATATAATGTTCTAGTCAGTCAGCATATACATTTGGTCCACGTGAAAGATGGTTTTCAAGAAAAATTAATGAATCAACATTTAATTTTATATTTAGGTCACATATCATTTTGTTTAGCATGATTCATTTACTTGTCATGTGGGATGCGTCTTCCGGCCTTGTTGAGTGGGTCATTTCTAGCAATACCAACATTTTCACATTTCTGGACCTACAAATCTAAGAGCCAGACCATGAAATGTGGCCGCCATGCTCCATGTTTTATCTTGCATGACCTAGACTGTGTGTCTGCTGTGTTCATCTCATCTCTCTCCTTAATGACTCCCATTACAGTGCTCTTCCCACCACGCCGCATGTTCATTAGGTGGTTAATTACATCATGAGCTTCAAGTAATAAAACAGCATTTCTTACTTTTGTTAATTCAGATAGGCCTTCCCTCCAATTAGTGTAAATTGTTAAGGTTTTATTATATACATACATATGTGTTTGTGTTTGTAAAGTTTCATTGATGAATAATGACTGTGCAGCCACCCACAGACCAGATGGAAATGATTGGAGATCATTAAATAAAACATTGTTAGGTCATTTCCAGCATGTAATCAGCAACAATGGCTGTGGTTAGACTTGTTATATAAACAGATGGAGGAAAGGATGACTCACAGAGGATAAGAATTACTGAGGCCTTAGGTAGCCCAAACACAGACCTTCCAAGAAATAAGCTTGTGGACTGCTGAGAACGGCTTGGATGGTGCCCTAGGTTGAAGGGATGATGAATAGTACAGAATCTTTGTTCTCTGTATATAGTTTAAAGTTATAAAAACAGACTTTCCATCTATCCTTCTTCCTAACTTTCATTCCTTCCTTTATTTTCTTCTTTCCTAAAAACACTTATGAATGTCAAATATGCGCCACCCATGGGGCTGGGTGTTTTAAAAGATGTAATTCCAATAACTTGTCCTTGCTATTTCCTGGTTTTGTGGCCTTGGTCAAGTTGATTAACTTCCAGAAGCTCAATTTCAACTTCCAGAAGTTCAATTTCAGCATTTGAAACTGAAGATAAAATTGCCTCTCATGTCCCTACTTTATAAATTTGGTTTGAAAATACAATGACGTTAGTGAGGTAAAAGGAAAGAAACTCCTGTAAGGATCTTTACTGCTATTCCATGCCTAGCACTACCACAACCCTCTAACAGATAATGTCATCTTTGTGCTTAGCTTCTAAGCATATTTTCACTAAGTTATGTAGTAGTTTAAAGTAGAAACATATAACATTATTATCAGAACAATCAGTCTTAAGTCCCAGCTTCACCATTTAATAACTGTGTGACATTAGGCAAATTCCTTCAAATCTTGAAGAGGTTGTTGTAAGGAAAAAGTTAAGCTTAAAAAAATAATACTTAGAAATCAGTTAAATTATGTGTGTGTGTGTTGGTTGCAAGGATCACCTTTAAAAGCGGAGGGAGCTTATTTTCAGGATTTATACTATCTAGAGCAGGAACAATGGCAACCCACTCCAGTACTCTTGCCTGGAAAATCCCATGGACGGAGGAACCTGGTAGGCTGCAGTCCATGGGGTTGCAGAGTCAGATACGACTGAAGTGACTTAGCAGCAGAGCAAGAACAAGAAATCATTAGGACTTGAGACCCTCTGGGAACCAGACAAATCCTTCAGACTTTCTCATTGAATCTCTGTTTCTCTCCACCTGTCTGGTTTGCACAGTCTAGATGGAATCCTAAAGTGAACCAACCTGAGTGATTTAACAATCCATCATGGATTCTGTGACACAGAAGCCCTCCACAAAAGATCATCTCCAAACAAGCCAAGGAATTTAGCTCAGGGCAGCCCAATCAGCGGCCACTTCTGCTCAAAGGATAGACAAACATTAGTCTCCTGATTAAGGGGCTATGAATGGGCTGAGGGTTGTTTCACGTGGCAGGAAACATCACTGACTATTTCAAAATAAGACAGGAACATATGAGTACACTGTATTGGGAAAGAAGTAGCAAATAAAAACCGCCTGCCACCACCCCCAACCCCAGCACTCTGAGGCTATATGTAAGGGCATTACACAACGAAAAGAAAGAGGAACCAGAGATCAAATTGCCAACATCCGTTGGACCATAGAAAAAGCAAGAGAATTCCAGAAAAACATCTACTTCTGCTTCACTGACTATGCTAAAGCCTTTGTGTGTATCACAACAAACTATGGGAAATTCTTAAAGAATTTCAGACCACCTTACCTGCCTCCTGAGAAACCTGTATGCAGGTCAAGAAGCAACAGTTAGAACTGGATGTGGAACAATAGACTGGTTCAAAATTGGGAAAATTGTATGTCAAGGCTGTATATTGTCACCCTGCTTATTTAACTTATATGCAGAGTACATCATGCAAAATGCCAGAGTGAGTGAAGCACAAGCTGGAATCAAGACTGCTGGGAGAAATGTCAGTAACCTCAGATATGCAGCTGATGCCGCCTTTATGGCAGAAAGTGAAGAGGAACTAAAGAGCCTCTTGATGAAAGTGAAAGAGGAGAGTGAAAAAGCTGACTTAAAACCCAGCACTCAAAAAAACAATGATCATGGCATCTGGTCCCATCACTTCATAGCAAATAGATGATGGAAAAGTGGAAACGGTGATAGATTTACTTTGCTTGGGCTCCAAAATCACTGCAAACAGTGACTACAGCTGTGAAATTAAAAGATGCTTGCTCCTTGGAAGAAAAGCTATGACAAACCTAGTTCAGTTCAGTTACTCAGTCGTGTCCGATTCTTTGCAACCCCATGAATCGCAGCACGCCAGGCCTCCCCGTCTATCACCAACTCCCGGAGTTCACTCAGACTCACGTCCATCGAGTCAGTGATGCCATCCAGCCATCTCATCCTCTGTTGTCCCCTTCTCCTCCTGCCCCCAATCCCTCCCAGCATCAGAGTCTTTTCCAATCAATCAGCTCTTCGCATGAGGTGGCCAAAGTACTGGAACTTCAGCTTCAGCATCATTCCCTCCAAAGAAATCCCAGGGCTGATCTCCTTCAGAATGGACTTGTTGGATCTCCTTGCAGTCCAAGGGACTCTCAAGAGTCTTCTCCAACACCACAGTTCAAAAGCATCAATTCTTCAGCGCTCAGCTTTCTTCACAGTCCAACGCTCACATCCATACATGACCACTGGAAAAACCATAGCCTTGACTAGACAGACCTTTGTTGGCAAAGTAATGTCTCTGCTTTTGAATATGCTGTCTAGATTGGTCATAACTTTCCTTCCAAGGAGTAAGCATCTTTTAATTTCATGGCTGCAGTCACCATCTGCAGTGATTTTGGAGCCCAAAAAATAAAGTCTGACACTGTTTCCACTGTTTCCCCATCTATTTCCTAGAAAGTGTATTAAAAAGAAGACATTACTTTGCCGATAAAGGTCCAGCAACTGAACAGCAACACAATGAAATCCTTGGCGGTCTAGTTAAGACTGTGCTTCCACCGCAGGGACAAATATAAATATTTGCATTTGATCCCTGGTCATGTATGGATGTGAGAGTTGGACTGTGAAGAAAGCTGAGTGCCAAAGAATTGATGCTTTTGAACTGTAGTGTTGGAGAAGACTCTTGAGAGTCCCTTGGACTGCAAGGAGATCCAACCAGTCCATTCTAAAGGAGATGAGTCCTGGGTGTTCTTTGGAAGGAATGATGCTAAAGCTGAAACTCCAGTACTTTGGCCACCTCATGCAAAGGGCTGACTCACTGGAAAAGACTCTGATGCTGGGAGGGATTGAGGGCAGGAAGAGAAGGGGACGACCGAGGATGAGATGGCTAGATGGCATCACTGACTCGATGGACGTGAGTCTGAGTGAACTCGGGGAGTTGGTGATGGACAGGGAGGCCTGGCATGCTGCAATTCATGGGGTCGCAAAGAGTCGGACATGACTGAGCGACTGAACTGAACTGAACTGAACTGTAGATCTAATCCTGCATTCTGTGAGGCATAGCCAAAAAAAAAAAAAAAGTTACACAGAAGGTGTGTGCTTAGAGACAAAGAGATTAGAGTCTAGTTAGAAAATAACTTTTTCTTTGAAAGTTTCCCTTAACTGCAGCAAATGCAGAAAAAGAAAGTTAACATAGATGTAAGGGATGGGAAGCAGGGTAGAGGAGGCATTGAGAGTGTTGAGATTAAACGAGGGTTGCCAAGATGAAATACACTTCAACTATCCCCATAGTGTAAATAATCAGACAGCTAGCATTCTGCAGCAGGTTTTGGGGGATCTGGTCTCATCAGTGATATTGATGACAAATTCTGAATACTTAACATGAATACTGAATAATAACAAATAATCACTAATAAGTACCCTGACAAATTAGCAGAGTAACGAGGGGAGGAAAAAGAGTGTAGGGGACAAAGGAAAATCAAAGAAAGCCAGAAGATGGTAAATCTAAACTATATCAAAATCAAAGACCTCTCCTCAATAATACTTATCTGTTATGGGTTGAATTGTGTCCCCTCTTCCCTCACACACAAAAGATATGTTGGTCTCAGTACCTGAAAATATGACCTTATTTGGAAATAAGGTCTTCACAGCAGTAATCAGCTTAACATGAGGTCATTAGAGTGTCTTTTTATGATTCAAGGTGTCCTTATAAAAGAGGGAGAGTTTGGATACATAGAGAAACATGCACAGAAGGAAGGAGATGTAAAGACATAGTGAGAATGACATCTACAAGCTAAAGATTTCCAGAAAACCGCCAGAAGCTAGGAGAGAGAGACCTCTCCCACAGCCCTCGGAAGGAACCGACCCTACCAAGTTCTTGGTTCTTGACTTCTACTCTAAGTTTCTGTTGTTGAAGCCACCTGGTCTATGGTACTGTGTGATAGCCCCAGGAAACGAATACACCATCTGAGGATGTTTACCAGTTTTTAGGGAGACAGCGAAAAGTCAGAACCCCATTAATAGGTGCATATTCTTGTTACTTATAAATAATCCTATCTTATATACTCCACCTATAATGAGATATGTCTATTTCATTTAGCATATGTCTTCAAGATCTATCCTGGTTGATGCAAATAGAATTGCCCCATTTCTAAGGGCTGAATTATATATATATGTAATTATATATATATAATTTTATATATATATATGTAATTATATATATATATAATTATATATATATAAAATTATATATATATGTAATTATATATATATATGTATGTGTGTGTGTATATATATATATATATATTTATGTATAGGCTTCCCTGGTAGCTCAACTGGTAAAGAATTTGCCTGCAATGCAAGAGACCAAGGTTTGATCTCTGGGTTGGGAAGATCCTCTGGACATGACAACCCACTTGAGTATTCTTGCCTGGAGAATCCCCATGGGCAGAGGTGTCTGGTGTGCGGTAGTCCATGGGGTCACAAAGAGTTGGGCACAACTGAGGGACTAAGTACATTATATATATATATATGGATATATATATATGGAAAGAAGTTGAGAGAGAGATATATACATATATATGTATATGTGTGTGTGTGTGTATATGTGTATATATTGTGTGTATATATATGTGTGTGTGTGTGTGTGTGTGTGTATATCTCACAACTTTATCCATTTGTCCATCAATGGGCACTGAGGCTGTTTCTATGTCTTGGCTATTGCAAATAACGCTGCTATGAACATAGGGGTGCAGATGTCTTTTTGAGTTAATGTTTTCATTTCCTTTGCATATAGTCCCAGAAGTGGAGTTGCTGGAATACATGGAAGTTCTATTTTTAATTTTTGAGAATCCTCAGATCCTCAAGGTTGTTCTCAATAGTGGCTGTACCAATTTACAACCCCCGCCCCAACAATGCACAAGGGGTTCATTTTCTCTATATCCATACCAGCACTTGTTATCTCTGATGGCTAGTCTAACAGGCATGAGGTGATATCTCACTGTAGTTTTGATTTGCATTCCCCTAGTAATTAGTGACGTTGAGCATCTTTTCATGTGACTGTTAACATTTCACATTTTTTGAATAAATATCTATTCAGGTCCTGTGCCCATTTTTAATTTGGTCAGGGGTTTTGTTTTATCTTCATTTTTCCTGCTTTATTTATTTACATTTGGGGGATATTAATCTTTTTCAGATATATGGTTTGCAAATATTCTTTCCCATCCTGTAGGTTGTTCTTTTCACTTTGTTGATAGGTTCCTTTTGCTATGCAAAATTTGTAGAATGACTCTTTAATATTGCTTTCGCTTTTTATCTAGGTGGGATATATGGCACTGAAGCACTTTACAGACTGTGAAATACTATGAAATAACAAGAACATATATTCCACTGATTAAAATAGTCTCTCTGTTTTATGTCTTTCCCTTCTAATAGGGCTGCTACTGCTGCTGCTGCTAAGTCGCTTCAGTTGTGTCTGACTCTGTGCAACCCCATAGACGGCAGCCCACCAGGCTCCCCTGTCCCTGGGATTCTCCAGGCAAGAACACTGGAGTGAGTTGCCATTTCCTTCTCCAGTGCATGAAAGTGAAACGTCAATGTGAACTCTCTCAGTAGTGTCGGACTCTTAGCGACCCTATGGATTGCAGCCTACCAGGCTCCTCCGCCATGGGATTTTCCAGGCAAGAGTACTGGAGTGGGGTGCCTGTGCCTAATAGGACTAGCTACAGGAAAAATATAAAACTCCAGGGAAATCATGTTAGGGTCATTGGGCAAGAATATTTATTGTTCCAACAGGAAACATTACATGTCAGAAATTATAGCAAAAGTCCAATCACACCAGAACTGTCCTCACAGTTACCCAGAAAAATGCCTTCAGGAATCCATTTCCACTCCAGCTACCACCTCCCAAACAAGTACATCATCATCTAGATGAATTGTAAGGAGTCTCTAGGTTGCAGAGATGAGTAAGCATTCCTCAACATCACTGCTCCCCTTCTTTAGCAACAAGCCCACACATTGTTTCTGGAAGCATAACCATCCAAAGTAAAGTCAATCTTTTATACAGCCACATATGTGCTCCCATGTGAGTAAGATCTGACCAATGGCACACAAATAGAAGTATTGAATGTGATTACTATGTCTGTAAAAAGGGAAGAAGACATGTGATCTGTATCCTCCTGTCTCCTGGTTAGAATATCAACATCATAGCCTGTCTTTGTAACATAATTCCTGCAGTCATTTATTTAATGTAAAGGCATGATAAAGGAAACACAGGCATTTGCCACTGTAGAGAGTCTACCCTGGCCAATATCAGTACATTTTTATCAAGACATAATTACAACTCTATATTTTTAAAATCATGATTATTTTAGGATTTTATAAAATATAGCCAAAATGAGTCAATACCCTTAAAAACAAAGCAGAGAAAACGTGTCATGTAGTTCAAAGAATACGAAAATATCTCACATAAGGAGAAATGCAGAGCTCAGGCAGCCACAGGGCTGGTTAATCCAGCAATTCAAGAAGGTCAAACATCCGGATTGTTTACCCACATATATAATACTTCAGGCTTGACGAACTACTAGTGGTTCCTTAAATATGCCACCCTCTTTTCATTCCCCTTTCAATTAAATGTTCTGTTGCTTCTCCTTGGAACATTCTTCCTCTCCTTCTAGCTAGCTTATTTATTTAGCTCAGGCTGCCATAACAAAATACCATAGACTGTGTAGATTAAACAAGTTTAACAAATTTGTTTAACAAATTAAACAAATTTATTTTCTCACAGTTTCTGTAAGTCCAAAATCAAGGTTCTGGCTGATTCACTTTCCACTGAGAACTCTATTCTGGGCTTTCAGAAAGCTGCCTTATTAGTCATCACATGGCTTTTCCTCAGCTTGTTGGGGTGGGAAGCAGGAGGAGGAAGGTGAGGGAGCTGGCTGTCTGGTGTCCCTTTTTACAAGGACACTAATCCTTTCAGACCAGGGCCCCACCCTATGACCTCATCTAACCTCAATTACTTTAGTAAAAGTCCTGTCTCCAAATACAGCCACCCTAGGGTAAAGTCTTCAGCATATGAATTTTGGGTGGAGGAGACATAAAAATTCAATCCGTAATATCTGGTAAGTTCCTCCTAATCCCCTCAGATACAATCAAACCATATCTCCTTTAAAAAGCCTTCCCAGACTCCTAAGGTAGGAGTTTCTTCCTGTTTCCATATTAGTTCCTATCATGTCATGCTAATCACATTGAGCAGTAATTAACAAATGTTTTTCCCTCCTTGTTAGCCCATGAAACCCTTAAAAATAGGGACAGTAGTTTATTCATTTTTTATTCCTAACACCTAGGATAATGCCTGGCACAAAGTTGGTGTTAGCAAATGTTTAAGGAAGAGAGAGAGGAAAGAAACATCACGTCTTTGGAGGAAAATGTAATCTGTGTGCCAAATAACTGAATTACAAATGAACATCCAAATAGCCATTATCCACTGGATTTGTCTCAATGATACATAAATTCAATTACCAGGCTGCTAAACTTGGCATAGTCATTAAGAGTGTCTGAGTAATGCTATCTTCCAACCTACTGGCTATATGACTTGATTGATTATTTACAGTAGCATATTTAAAATGATTCTCAATTCTTTGACGTCTCTCCTATTCCTTTTTCCTGGAATCCTGGCTAGTGTTAGGGGCAGAAGTCACCTTCTGCAGGTTCTGAGGTTGTGCCAAAAGAAGCCTTGTGGCTTCAGCTCAGGCCTCTTGGAATACTTGCTCTTGGAATCCTGGGGCACCATGGAAGAAGCCAACTACTCTGAGCCCACAACATGACGAAAAAACTCATGCTGGTCTGTGGAGAGACCACACCTCATGTAAGATGCCTTGCCAGGCCCCAGACATTCAAGTTATCCTAGCTGTGGTCCTGGACATCTTAGAGCAGAGCAGAGCTGACTCTGTTATGTGCTGTCTAGTTTCATGATCCCAAAAAGCATGAGATATGTGTAATAATAGTGTTGGAATACTTTTTTAAGTGGTAGAAGATGATGAAATACTTAGTCCACTGAGCCTCAGTGTTCTTGTTTGAAAATGGAGCTGTAGGGACTTCCTTGGTTGTCCAGAGACTGGGACTCGATGCTTCCAAGGCAGGGGGCCCAAGTTCAATCCCTGTTCAGGGAGCTGGATCCTATATGATGAAACTAAGAGTTCACATGCTACAACGAAAGATCCCAGGCGCCACAACTAAGATCTTGCACAGTGAAATAAATAAATAAATATTTTAAAAGAAGAAGAAGAAGAAAGTAGAGCTATATACAGATTCTACCTCTTGGCACTTCTGCAAGACTTAAAGAATTGGAGCTTATAAAGCATTTAAAACTATGTACCTGGCCCAAAGTAACTGCTTATAAATATTAGATACTATTTTATTTTACTTTTATTTTGTGACATTTTTATTTCTGTAGATCAAGACTGTTTTGTTTTGGTGAAATTAATGATTGATCAGAGCAACACTGCAATTTTGATGACTCTCTATGACTTTGTAGTTAGTGGGCCATATCAGTAAGGCCGTCTCTTGCTAAGAGCCTGCATGTGTAGAGGGCGAGAAAACAAACTCCTGCCCCAATTGTTGTTTAGTCGCTAAGCCATGTCCAGCTCTTTTTTGACCCCACGGACTGTAGCCCGCCAGTTCCTCTGTCCGTGGACTTTCCCAGGCAAGAATACTGGAGTGGGTTGCCATTTCCTTCTCTAGGGGATCTTTCTGACCCAGGAATCAAACCCACATCTCCTCTACTGGCAGGTGGATTCTTTACCTCTAAGCCGCCAGGGAAGCTCTCCACCCCAGTTATCAACTATTAATCATTTTCCTAAGAGCTCAAGCTCTGGCTGGGACAGAGGAAAGAAGCTCCATACCACCCTTCCAAATCCTCTGTTTACTCTGCTGCCTTTCTTTTTTTTTTCCTTCCTTCTCCCTCCTGGAATAATTTGACACTAACGGGCAAAGCTCTTAAGGATGAAAATCATTGGTCTTTTCTCCCTGGGAGCCTAAAATCCAGCTTCAGAGGAGGAGAAAGGCAAACATGACACTAATGGACTTCCCTTGTTCTCAGTTCTTCTCATTTCAAGACAGCAGTCCCCTTGGCATCAAGGCTCCTCATTTGAGATCCATTAGTGCCAGGCAAATGAGCCGTGTGGCTTCTCTCATCTCCTGCCCAGAAACCACCACACGTACCTCTCTCCTGACCCCTCCCTTTCGTTAACATTGTTAAACAGACTCAAGGACACATTTGTGGTTCTTTTATTCCTAGAAGAGCAAAATGTGCTAATGCTTCCTGAGCTGGCCTCATGGTTTGGTGGCAACTCAAAGCCAAGGCCAGGACTGTTTGATGCTGACATTATTGATAGTCTGTTACTGAAGACCTGGGCAATGGAAAGGCCCCTGGGAGCCCATGACACGCTTGTGTTCCTCACCGACATACTCTGACAGGGCCCAGTCATGTGCACTCTCCTGGCTTCCCAGTGTGGCTCTGGCTTCACTGGCCCCCTTTAGGGCAGCATCAGGGCTTGAGGCCTTGGGAGGAGGGGGCTGAGATACAGAAGAGGAACTGAGGAAGACTTACACAACTAGTGCCCTAACTCAGCTAACTTATGAGGAAAAAGGAAGCATTTATAGGCTCAGCTGGATATTTAACCAGCATCTCCCCTGGTGGCTCAGACAGTAAAGTGTCTGCCCGCAGTGCTGGAGACCCAAGTTCGATCCCTGGGTCAGGAAGATCCACTGGAGAAGGAAATGGCAACCCACTCCAGTACTCTTGCCTAGAAAATCCCATGGATGGAGGAGCCTGGCAGGCTACAGTCCATGGGGTTGCAAAGAGTCGAACACGACTGAGCAACTTCACTTTTCAGGGTAAGGGAAAGTGTATCAGTTTCAAAACTGCAGTCTGGAGTCTCAGGTCATTTCCAGGTACTAGCCCCCTGACATTAGTTAAACTGTCTCAATCTCAGCTTCCTTATTTGTATAAAAGGGAATATAATATCTAGCTGAAAGGGTTATTTTGACAGTTGGATGAGATAAAGTATTACCTTTATGCAATACAACACCTAGAAGGGCATGCAGATATCAAACATGACCAGAAAGAGTCCAGTTTTCTTATAGCTGGGTCACAAACATATCTGGCATCCAGAGGGCTCTAAACTGTTTTCCAGTCTTCCCAACAGGTTGTATTTCAGTCCACATAGAGTTTGCTTTCTCTATTTCCTCTTTACTTCCTTTTCCTTTTCTATCCTCTGCCTTCTGGGTCCCAGTCAAAGTTAAGGTCTGTCCCTCCTGGCTGAATCTGGGATGAGACTTATTCCAGGTGTCTTCTGAGTGGAACTTCTGCAATGAAACGAGACTCTTGTGGATCCTGACCGCCTCTCTTAGAATAGCTTTTATGTATCAATATAACGATAGTTGGAAAATCTGTCCCTACCATGGATGGGACAGATTAAGGGACAGAGATGTACACCCTGACAAAGGTAGTATTAAGTATTCAATAGTGACACTGTTTTCCTTTAATGTTTAACTAAATCTTTATCCTAAACTCTTCAACCCACTGATTGAGTGACCTGGGGCAAATGGCTTAACCTCTTATGCCTCAGTTTTTCGTTTGTAAAAGAGGGATAATAATAGAACCCAGGTCATAGGGTTGTTACAGGAATTAAATGAACTTTCACATATGAAACTCTCAGAATGATGCCTGGTAAATTTTTAACTGTTTTGATTGCCTTATTTTGAAATAGGTTTTTATGCATGTTGATGCAATTTAAAGTTGGAGGTTCAAACAATACAGCCTCCTCTTCCTCTGTCCTTAGTCATTTACAGATTTTAAAAGTTGTTTCATATGGTTCAAATTTTCACTTGTTAAGGTGTAGGGTATCAGACTGGGAGCATAGGAGCCTGAGGTCTCTGGGCTTGGCCACTGTGTGACCTGGGGCAAGGCACCCAGCCATCTGCTCCTCCCTTCTCTCCTCTCCTTAAAAAGGGCAGCACTCTCAGACCAGATGACCTATGGAGTGAATTCACCCTCAGGCCAGGAGAACAGCAGGGCCCCTTTGGTATGGCATCCCTATATTTATCCTTCACTCTGGATTCTAGGCAAGGCTGAAGGCAGCCTGTTTTCAAACTGTTTAACTCCCAAGAGAGAAGGAAAGCCTGCCTTCAAACATAGCTTACTGGCTTTCCCCAAGATAAGCACTCCCCCAGCCAAGACTCCCTGATTATCAAACATGTCAGCATATTCTAAGAACCTTGTATAAAATAAGCAAACCAGTCCTCTGGGAAGACCTGAGGGACTGCTTTGAACCAAGTGAATGAGCATTAATGCATAAATGGATACATCCTCATTAAGCTGCAGATGCCCAAAATCACTAGAATTGTGACCTCCAAGGTCCTACATCTCTGCAGATGAGGGTCACCAGGGAGATTAATTCTCTACCCTCTGCAGAATACTTGCCTCCAACATCTTTATAGTCTCATGATGATACCTGTAGAATTAAGATTTTTTTTCCTCCCTTTCCTTTAATCTGTCTTTCCAAGGTAGTCTTGAGTCCCTGCTATGCACTAGATACTCTGCTTACTGACAGTTACATAAGGAAAATTAAGACATGCTTCTTGCTTTCACACAACTTATGTATCTGAAGGAAAAACTAAGATACAAAGAATTTTATACTATTAATACATTACCATGCTAAATCTAGTTCCTTTGTTAACACATTAATAGCATTTAGTAGATTTCCTTAACTTCTCATAAGTTAGAAATCATATTTGTGTTTTCTATTAATTAATATCTGTTCTCCCTCACACTCCTCCACAATGTAGGCTATAATGCTTACAGCTAATACATACTGCTGCTGCTGCTGCTAAGTCGCTTCAGTTGTGTCCGACTCTGTGCGACCCCATAGATGGCAACCCACCAGGCTCCCTGTACCTGGGATTCTCCAGGCAAGAACACTGGAGTGGGTTGCCATTTCCTTCTCCAATGCATGAAAGTGAAAAGTGAAAGTGAAGTCGCTCAGTCGTGTCCGACTCTTCGCGACCCCATGGACTGCAGCCCACCAGGCTCCTCCGTCCATGGGATTTTCCAGGCAAGAGTACTGGAGTGGGGTGCCATCGCCTTCTCCAAATATATACTAGTACTTATTACATATAAGACACTGCTTTAAGTGTCCTACATATATCAACTTTTAATGTCCATAGCTACTTTAAGCTGAATACACTAAATATTATTCTCATTTTACAAACGAGGAAACTAAGAGGAGAATGAAGAATTAAGTAACATGCCTAAGGTGACACAACTGAACAGAGTCCGAGCCAGGTCTAAACCTAAGCAGTCTGGGTCCAGACTCTGCTTTCCATACTAGTCTCTGTATTAAAGGGGAGACACTATGGTTCTTTTTACGGTAATATATAATTACATGATATAGTCTAGATAAACTTCCCCGTAAAACTAATAAATCTTGTTAATGCAGGTAAACTTCATTCAGAAAGAAAATTCATTCATACAGAGTCCCTAGCGTCAAATGCCAGTAAGTGAGGTACTTACTGGGTTGTATACAAAAGAGGAAGAAGAGGAAAGAAATGTCAGCACTTAGATTAGACTAAGGAAAAGAACATACACTATAAAGCAAGTCTGTTTGTAGAACTGAGAAATATTCTTACCCTAGAAACAAAGGACTATCCATTGTCAGATGTCTGACTTGACCTAAATTTGTAATTGTGAAAACCAAGAAAAATGGCCTCCTATTTCTTACAGAAAGAGCCCCACCCTGACTGCTATAACAATTCTTTCATCTCTGGGCAGCAGGCATTTCTCTGGTAAACACTTAACATCTCATCAATTAAAAGAGCAGAATGCCCATCAAAAATAAGTTTCCTTTGTGTAAGTGTATAATTTAAAGACCCACTAGGTTTCAAAACTATTTAATTGTTCTCTGCCTTTTGAAAGTATAACATGAAGACTTTTTATCTTGATGCATTAAATTCCTGCTGGTAATTTAAAGTATGAGATCACACCAATTAGGTTTTGACCCCAGCTCTCTTGCTAATTATCTACAGAGATTTGGGCACATAATTTAGCTTCTCTTGGTCTCAGTTTACTTAGCTGCAAAATTAGGAGGCCAAATTAGATGATTTTTAAGATTCTTTCACTCTCCTCTGACATTCTGAGATTTGGTGATATATTTTTACATCAGTCTGTTTATGTCTTTGTATAATGTTTTATTTCCATTCAGTGATGTTAGAAAATACTGATGTTTGACTCCAGTTCAAATTCTTTCCATGAGTATTTACTATAACAAAAAACATTAAATTCATTCAGAAAATAAATTGGGAGTTAGGGGCAGTGTTCAACAGAGTACAGTGGTTCTCAGAGCATCAATAAATAGATGGGATGGACATCTGTTGTAGAGATTGCTAGTGTTTACAAGCATCAGGGCTCTGCTTTTCCTCTGAGCAAATGGCTAGACCACATCTTACAGTTAGTTGAGGCCATGTGTCTACATTTCTACCAAGAGACCGTGAACCTATGTGACATGAGCTACTTCTGGGCCTGAAATGTAAAAAACTCCTTCATGCACTCCTAGTTCTTCTTCCCCATCCACTAGCTAAATAGACAGAATTTGAAAAGTGGAAAGAGGAACACAAACTCAGGACAAAAGCAACCAGTGTTCCTGAAAGACCACATACAGCAAAAGATGATTCGATCGTTTCGTGAAAGAAAAATATTTATTGTGTTATACCACTGAATTCTGGGCAACAGCCTAATCAAACCAATAATTCATCCTTTTAGATTTTTATCCAAGTGAAACTGAGTTATGATGAGCATCTGGCTAAACCTTGAAGGGAGGCAATCTCACAAAATGGTTAGTCTGGAGAGTGTTTGTGGCAAGCAGAAAATATTTTTGCTGGGTATCTTGCGTCTCTCTCCCTTGCTTGCCCTATGCCACTACTCTTTAAATACCTTGTCATCTTATACAAAGGCCACTCTGGTTTTGCCAATGGTCCCTTCCAGCACATCCCTACAAAACTCCACTTCTGCCTCTCCCTATCCAAGTCACTCCATTATCCAAATCTCCTCTCTAGTAAATGCAGCTTAGCCACTCTTCGTTCATTTTTTTATTTGTTATTTTTAATAGCATTACTTCTAAAACATTTTCAGTCTTCTAATCTGTCACATTATTGACTAATCTTTCATCCCAGTCAAAACTGAAAGCTGTTTAAGAAAAGAAACCTGTCCGTGAATTGATCTGTTTCTCCTTGGTGTTCATCAGTTTTTGCTTCATGTATTTTGAAGCTTTGTCATTACGTGCTTATGTGTTTAAGATTGCTATATCTTCCTATTGGAATGACCCCATTATTCTTATGAAATGACATTCATTATTCCTCACAATATTCTTTGCTCTGAAATTTACTTTGCCTCCACTGCCTGTAATCTCTTTAAAGGGAGTAAGCTGGGACAACCTCAGAGTTTGCCCCGTTTGTTTCCTGTCTTTCAGAAGTTATTGTTCTTTGCTGCTTGTTGCCCAGTGTCTGAAAAACTATTGTCTCTTATATTTGAGCCAGTTTGGGGGTTGTTTCAGCCAGGAAGGTAAATTTGGTCCCTGCTAACTCAATCTTGCCCTGAAGGGAAAGTCACTAATGTTTTTATATATTATCTTATTTTGATCCTCATAGACTCTTATGAGATGAATCTTATTATCTGTTTTTATAGTATTAAAAAAACCTTAAGTCTCAGTGAGGTTATATAAATGGTCTAAAGTTACACAGCAAATGGGATAGGTCAAGATTTGGGTGATAGGTGCATATATTTTTGGAAGCTAAAGTTAGGAACGTGCCAGTGCCATAAATTTTCTTTTAATTATTTTTGAACTTATTTACATGATAAATCTCACAAAGATTTATAAAATCAAAATACATTTAAGTACATATGTAGTCATTTGCCTTACTTGACAATAGCTGCAGTATATGAAATGAGGTCTATCTTGGAAAATCTGGGCTACAATTTCAAAGTATTAATATTTGATGGGAAGGGTGGGACAAAGGATAAAAGTTATTATTTCAGGTAGGAATTGAACTGGCCATATTTAAAAATATTTTTCAAGCCAGGAATCCTGAAGCAGATGTCTCTAGTATTCATGGAAGAGGTTAAAAGAAACAACAAAAGTGTTTTTAATCCCCTGTTTTCTTTTGCCTGTTGGAATGAAATGGAAGTAAATAGTCAAGAATGGCTTGGGAGGGGCCACGCAAAAGAGATGATAAAATTTATGTCAAAAACAGTCTTAGGCTCACATGCCTCAGTTTAGCAAAGTTCTCCAGTAGGCTCAGTGGGAACAGTGGGAAATCCTAGTTCAAAGGTTCTTTCTTTTTTTAAAGTACCTATCATGGTGGCTGGCACATCAAATGCCCTTTAGCAAATCAAATGTGCATTCCATCCTTTCTCTCCAAGCAGAATAGATCAGACCAAACACTATCTCTGTCACAAAGGAAGCAGCAACTCGAGAACACCCAGGCAAGGCTGGATAAGGAGGGTTAATTTGTTTTTATCTTGGAGATCCTTCCATTGACACTAATTAATCTCACCCCCAAACTTGGAGGGCTAGCAAACCTCTTTTATAGTAGCAGCAACATAACACTCCCTAAATGGAATTTTAACTAATATATAATAATTACTCTTATCATAATAGCATCTCTTTACCACATTCAGAAGAGAACCCTGTCCGTCTGCCATAAGTGGTGTTATGAGAGGGAAGAGAGTGTTTTTCCTGTCCATTCATGCTCCAGCTGTCATTTAGCTGCATTCTGTGGGGACAATGACCCTCGCCTTTCATAGAGTACAGATAGAAATGCAGAACTGCAGCATACAGAGATTATGCTGTCTGCTGTAGAATTCTAGTCAACCTTATTTCTTTGAAAATGCATAATATTTCTGAGCTGAATGAAAACTTCTGTTAAAAAGAAAACTGATTTCTGAGTCTACTATAGCCCAGAAAGAGCAATCACATCCTGAGAGTTGCCACCACAGACCTGGCCTTTAGATAAAATGTCTTTTTCATTTATTGAATCCAAAGAGAATTTTTGCATGAACCAAAACTTAGTTGCACAAAAATCTAATTGGAGAGCTCATGTTGCCCTTGAATAGCAGGAAAACATCTGCTTAGACCCAGACTCTCTGCAGTTTGCTGAAGTAGATAAACCATGGGTTTTACCACCATATAGACCTGTGTTCAAATTTTAAACTGCCATGGAGAAACACAGCTTCAAAGGCAGTGCTGTGCAATACAACTTCCGCCATCATATTAGGTTGGTGAAAAAGTAATTGAGGTTTCAGACCATGAATTTTAAATCATTATAACTAGGCTCAGACACATCTTTATTAATAAAAATAGGAACCCACTACAATCAACATATTTTTGCTAACAAGAAATGTTTGTTTATTCCTGTATAAAAATCCACGTTTTGGTACTTGATGAACTCTTGGAAAGCATTTTCTGCCTCTTGCTGATTGTGGAAACAATTTTCCTGAAAAAATGTTGTCAGGATACTTGAAGAAGTGGCAGTCAGTTGGCAAGAGGTCAGGTGAATATGGCAGATGAGGCAAGACTTCATAGCCCAATTCATCCAACTTCTAAAAAGTTCATTGTGCGACACGCAGTTGGACGTTGTCATGGAGAAGAATTGGGCCCTTTCTGTTGACCAATGCCAGCTGCAGGTGTTGCAGTTTTCCATATATCTCACTGATTTACTAAGCATACTTCTCAGATGTAATGGTTTCACCAGGATTCAGAAAACGTAGTGGGTCAGATGGGCAGCAGACCACCAAACGGTGACCATGACCTCTGTTTGGTGCAAGTTTGGCCTTGGGAAGTGCTTTGGAGCTCCTTCTCAGTCCAGCTACTGCACTGGTTGTCGCTGGTTGTCATAAAAATCCACTTTTTGTCACACATCACAATCTTATCAAGAAATGGTTCCTTGTTGTCGCATAGAATAAGAGGCGACAACACTTCAAAATGACGATTTTTTTGATTTGCTGTCAGCTCATGCGGCACCCACATAATCGAGCTTTTTCACCTTTCCAATTGCTTCAAATGCTGAATGCCCATTGAATGGTTGGCAATGAGTTCTCGAGCAGCCTCTCTTTTTCCCCCAGGGATATTTATTTTATTTTTAATTAATTTTTTTTAATTGGAGGGTAATTACTTTACAATATTGTAGTGGTTTTTGCCATACATTGACATGAATCAGCCATGGGTGTACATGTTTTCCCCATTCTGAACCCTCCACCACCACCACCACCACCTGCCTCTCACCCCATCCCTCAGGGTCATCCCAGTACACTGACCCTGAGCACCCCTGTCTCACGCATTGAACCTGAACTGGAGATCTGTTTCACATATGGTAATATACATGTTTCAATACTATTCTCTCAAATCATCCCAACCTCGCCTTCTCCCATAGAGTCCAAAAGTCTGTTCTTTACATCTGTGTCTCTTTTGCTGTCTCACATATAGGGTCATTGTTATCATCTTTCTAAATTCCATATATATGCATTATTATACCATATTGGTGTTTTTCTTTCTGACTTACTTCAGTCTGTATAACAGGTTCCAGTTTCATCCACCTCATTAGAACTAATTCAAATGTATTCTTCTTAATAACTGAGTAATATTCCATTGTGTATATGTACTATATAGCTTTCTTATCCATTCATCTGCCAATGGACATCTAGGTTGCTTCCATGTCCTGGCTGTTGTAAAAAGTGCTGCAGTGAACATTGGGGTACACATGTCTCTTTCAATTCTGGTTTCCTCAGTGTGTATGCCCAGCAGTGGCATTGCTGGGTCATAAGGCAGTTCTATTTCCAGTTTTTAAGGAATCTCCACGCTGTTCTCCATAGTGGCTGTACTAGTTTGCATCCCCACCAACAGTGTAAGAGGGTTCCCTTTTCTCCACACCCTCTCCAGCATTTATTGTTTGTACACTTTTTGATAGCATCCATTCTGACCAGCATGAGATGGTACGTCGTTGTGGTTTTGATTTGCATTTCTCTGATAATGAGTGATGTTGAGCATCTTGTCATGTGTGTGTTAGCCATCCGTATGTCTTCTTTGGAGAAATGTCTGTTCAGTTCTTTGGCTCTGGGCAGCGTCTTGTGTGGTCGTAAGAAGATTAGCCTCAATGACTATTCTCAATTGATTGGACTTCTTGACCCACCACTGCACTGTACATTCATTAGTAGTTCCTAGGCCAAATGCATTGTTGACGTTGTGAGTTGTCTCCACTGCTTTACAACCCATTTTGAACTCGAATAAGAAAATCACTTGAATTTGCTTTTTGTCTAATATCATTTATTTCCCTAGCCTAAAATAAATATAAAATAAACAGCAAGTAATAAGGCAATAGCAAAAAAACATAAAGTGAGAAATGCATATTAAAATAATGTATAGGTGAAGGTGAAGTCACTCAGTCGTGTCCGACTCTTTGCGACCCTATGGACTGTAACCTACTAGGCTTCTCTGTCCATGGGATTCTCCAGGCAAGAATACTGGAGTGGACTGCCATTTAACATAACCACATTTACTTAAGAATGTATTCAAATATCAAACAGCAAAAGTTCAACAATGCAAAACTGTAATTACTTTTGCACCAAGAAAATAAAAATGCTCTGTGTCTGTGCTGCTCAATAGAATAGCCACTAGCTACATGTAACTTTTGACCACTTGAAATCTGGCCAGTGAAACTGAATTTTTAAATACTCTTAAATTTTTAATTCATTTAAATTAAAATAGTCACATGAGGTTAGTTGCTACTCTACCAGAAAGCACATCTCTAAGATAAGAACAAATTGTTGCATCTTGCACTGCCTTCCATTAACAAAGACTTAGACCCACCAGCACTAAGTTGGTCTCTTTGGGTTTTGGAGGCAACATACACTGCACTCAGAAACATTGCTCCATCCCATTTATCAGGTTACTTATAAGACAATTTCACATGGAACTCAGAGCAAGAGAGGGGTTCATAGCAAGTTGAGGCTGTGAACCCCAAGCCCATTAGCCATAAACTAAAGGCAACAGTGGTAAAAGAGTGCTCAGTGGAGAACCAAGCATGTGTCAATAGGAAAGCTGCTATACTGTCTCCAATCAGAACTTGAGAATAAGGCCATGGCTTTTGCAACAGAGAACAACTTTCTATTTGAAAATCAACAGCTGGAATCCTACTGGACCCAGGAGGGACTGAGTACTGATATCAAAGACTGTGTGACCAGAGCTGCCCATTACATGCTGGATATTGTTTAATTCACCATGGCATAAATTCAAGCAGGTGCAACACAATTCATTATTCCATGTAAATGGTACAACAGAGCTTGGGCTTAAGTGACTTGAAAAGGCACAAGTACATTGCATAAACAGCTCAGACTTTCCCATTATCTATCCCCATTGAATCAATGCCTCTTCTAAAGCTCAAATCTATAGTTCATCTGGGGATATCCTACAAGCAATTGTCACAACAAAGAACTTGGGCTTAGTTCACAGATGGATTGGCATAATATGTTAACACTGACTGAAAATGGACAACTGCCATTACAACTCCACTCAGGTATTTCTAGAATACAGTGGTAAAGAGAAATTCTCCCAGTGGGCAGATCTGTTAGCAGTACACTTGGTCATCCAGTGCTAATGGAAGGTCTTCCAGTGCTAAGCTCAAGATGCAGCTTGAGGTATTTAGACTCCTTGTAAATGGTTGCATGACTTGGCTAGTTGTTGAAGGGCCTAGAACAAATAACATTGGAAGTTTTAAGACTAGTAGTTCTGGGGAAGAGGTATGTAAACAAATCTATAAAAGTAGTCACACAGTGTGCAGATCTTAGTGTTTTACAATGATGCTCATTAGAAAGTATTCCCTGCAGAGGAAGCTTTCAACAGTTAAGTGAACAAAATGATTCTTTCTAAAGATGTCATTTTTCTCTTTTCCTTAGCACCCTAAAGCCTCGTGTAATGGGCCAGTTGACAGAATGGCCATATAGAGGGATGAAGACACCGAATGGGTCTAACAGCATGTGCTTCTAATCAAGACTGACATAGCTGCTGCCATGGCGAATATCCATCCAGTTTCTCAGAAGAGACCAAATCTGAACCATCAATATGGCACCATCCCTTGTGGCAACCTCAATTTAAGCAGTAGGTCAATTATAATGTGCCAGTTCAACCATGAAAAGGACAATGATTTTATCTCACTGGAGTAGAAATCTACTAAGGATGTTAGCTTTTCTTCCCTTGTACTTTCCTCAGCACCACTATCTAGCTAGCTCACAGGATGCCTGATCTATTGGCATCACATTCCATACAACATTTCCTTTCAGCAAGATCCCTTTTGATGCCAAAGGAAGTGCTACAATAGATACAAAACTGCAAGAACCACTGGTATTTGATGTACATCCTTCATCAAGAGCAGCTATCTAAAAGAACATTGGAAAGCCTTGTTGGAGTTTCAACTAAGGCACCAACTCAGGGTTGACTGCTCTCCTGTGAGATGATAGGTATGTGATGCTAAATGGTAGATATATGGTAATGCTTTATCTTAAATAGTAAGAATAAATGGCTCTGGAAAGCACAGGATCAAAATACAAATGGGTTCTTTCCAGATAATCCTAAAACTCTCAGAATTTGTACTTTCTGATCTTAGGTTCTACAAGATTAGAGACAGTGGTTCCTGGGGATCAGATAGCTAGAGTGGAACGGAAGGGTACTCTGTCAAATGACACAGAAAATTTCCTATTGAACTCGAAGGTAAGACCTACCTGTTAACTGAACTCTTTATACCAAGAAACATCAGGCAAAGAAACATATTGATATCTTGTCAAGAGTTACTGATCCTCATTATCATGTGAAGAAATCCAGAATTGCTGCTATACAATAGGGATAAAAAGGATATGTCAGCAACCCAGGAATTCACTAAGGTATCTTTTGGTTGTTTCATACCTGGCAAATGAATAGCTGTAGCAACCATAGCCTGATAAAGGCAAGGTCATCATGAATATATACCTTCAGAAATGAGGTCACTCCAGCAGGCAAGCAACTGAAAGGGAGGGAATTCTGGAATATATGGTAAAGAAAGGAGATTATATTTATTATACCCTTGGAATCAACTGAAGCTGGCAGCATGTTTTTCCTACCAAAACAAGAAAGAAAAAGAAACGAGAAAGAGGTCTCTTAATTCAGAATGGTAGCTAGATATAATGAGAGCACATGACTTGAACTGAATAGTGCGAGAGGGTGGATTTGTACTTCTGCTTGCTTCAGATTCTCTTGATCTGTTTCCATCATTGACATACTTGTTTCTATCTTGTTCCAACACCAATAGCCACTGTACTGACAAACTCTGGTTAGAGACTGACTCATTTCATGTGGGCACAACCTAATAGCATTTTTTCCATGCCCATACAAAGCATGTCTTGCCTTGCTAAGTAACACATATGATTAACTCAGAAGTATTAAAGAATGAATGTCCTAGGGAACAAGCATTTGACCAATAAAAAATGGGAGCTAATGGATAAATTCTCCTTCCTTCCCTTCCTGGAAGGACTGACTTGAGAAGCAATTGTTTTTATGATCTCTTAGAAGAAAGTCCCATGGATCAGGTAACATTGTCACTTGATACCACGTATGGCCAGCTTGATAATGCATCTTTTAATTGGCTCTTATCCCACTTTCCCTCTTATGCTCTCCTTCTTCCTCAGATCTACTGCCCAGGATTAGAAGAACCCATGCCAAGGGAGAATGGAATTACTGAGATTTTCTTAAAAAAAAAAAAAAAAAGGGGTTTATAAAAAGAGGGAGCTATGTTTAAAAATCTTAAGAGTTAATAGGCATCTTTTTGCCACTTTAGGAGGATAGCATAACTCTAACTTACTGCTTGGCTGTCAGTTTCAGGACATCCATCCTTTAAACCTAACCTAAGTCTTTCTGCAGCAGTACCAGCAGACACATAGAGATACCCAGAAGAGATGAGTGCCATAAAGAAAAGGAAATTAATATTAACTAAGCACTTTAACACATATATGGTTTCATCACTTCATGGCAAATAGATGAGGAAACAGTGGAAACAGTGACTAACTTTATTTTGGGGGATTCCAAAATCACTGCAGATGGTGACTGCAGCCATGAAATTAAAAGATGCTTACTCCTTGGAAGGAAAGTTATGACCAACTTAGACAGCATACTAAAAAGCAGAGGCATTACTTTGCCAACAAAGGTCCATCTAGTCAAAGCTACAGTTTTTCCAGTAGTCATGGATAGATGTGAGAGTTGGACTATAGAGGAAGCTGAGTGCCAAAGAATTGATGTTTTTGAACACTGTGGTGTTAGAGAAGACTCTTGAGAGTCCCTTGGACTGCGAGGAGATCCAACCAGTTCATCCTAAAGGAGATAAGTCCTGAATGTTCACTGGAAGGACTGATGTTGAAGCTGAAACTCCGATACTTTGGCCACCTGATGTGAAGAGCTGACTCATTGGAAAAGACCCTGATGCTGGGAAAGATTGAAGGCAGGAGGAGAAGGGGACGACAGAGGATGAGATGGTTGAATGTCATCACCAACTCAATGGACATGAGTTTGGATAAACTCCTGGAGTTGGTGATGGGCAAGGAGTACTGGCATGCTGCTGTCCATGGGGTCACAAAGAGGTGGACACGACTGAGCGACTGAACTGAACTGATGACATATATGCTCCATATATTATCTCATCCAATCTTCATAGGATCGTAGCATTATTATCTATATTTTACAGAAGAAGGAATATAAGTTCAGATTCAGTTCAGTTCACTCGCTCAGTCATGGACCTCATGGACCCCATGGTCTGCAGCACGTCAGGCCTCCATGTCCATCACCAACTTCCGGAGTTTACCCAAACTCATGTCCATTGAGTCGGTGATGCCAGTATGAAAATTTCAGATTAATACTACCCAATTACCAAACGGCTGGGAATCGAACTCAATTTTTTTTTCACTAATGCACTTTCTTCATATTAGATTTCTTTATTGTGAACCAGAGTTGTATTTAGATATTACTGTCTTTGTGACCTCATTGGACTTAGAGAAAAAGAATGTGGTATTTAGGGAACCAAAAAAACCCCCACAAATCATCTTGGCTAAATCAGAAGTTAAATACAATTATATGTAAAGGCGAAAAAATAAAATAAAAGAGAAAAGAAAGTCAGAATCTTGGACTACATTTGTCCAGACCAAAGTTTTACAATGTGAAAAGTTATGACCAACCTAAATAGCATATTCAAAAGCAGAGACATTACTTTGCCGACTAAGGTCCATCTAGTCAAGGCTATGGTTTTTCCAGTAGTCATGTATGGATGTGAGAGTTGGACTGTGAAGAAGGCTGAGCGCCAAAGAATTGATGCTTTTCAACTGTGGTGTTGGAGAAGACTCTTGAGAGTCCCTTGGACTGCAAGGAGATCCAACCAGTCCATTCTTGAAGGAGATCAGCCCTGGGATTTCTTTGGAAGGAATGATGCTAAAGCTGAAGCTCCAGTACTTTGGCCACCTCATGCAAAGAGCTGATTGATTGGAAAAGACTCTGATGCTGGGAGGGATTGGGGGCAGGAAGAGAAGGGGTCGACAGAGGATGAGATGGCTGGATAGCATCACTGACTCGATGGACGCGAGTCTGAGTGAACTCCAGGAGTTGGTGATGGACAGAGAAGCCTGGTGTGCTGCGATTCATGGGGTCGCAAAGAGTCGGACACAACTGAGTGACTGAACTGACCTGAACAGAACATATATGTATCAAAAAAATGAATGTGTTACAAATTTTTGATCAATATGCCAATATATGTTGTCTCTCACTAAAATACTCTATTTGACAATGCCTGTCAGATTAGGTATTGCATTCAGTGGGCTGTGCAACATGATACAGTGATACAGGGCAGAGTAAAACTTCCTGTGAACCAGGAAGGATTGTATTGCAGATTCAAGCAGATGCTAAGGAAAAAAAGGTTTATAAAACACCTGACAACATTGTCTTCTGTGTATATAAGCAAGACTAGTCAAAACAGTCAGTATTTCTATCTAACAACAACAGTGGTGCTGTGAGACCAAAACACCCTGAAGTCTGAGACAACATTATTTTCTGTAGTTCCAACCAATCAGTAATTACTGCTGACTTGTTTAGTGTTGCCAAATGAGTCTTTTAGTTGAGTCACTGAAAATACATTGAACATGAAAAGTGTGAGAACTATTGTTCCAAGAAACCTATTTACTTGATCAGACTTGCCACACCACCTAAGCTGAGAAACAAATGGAAAATTGCTAGTTCAAGCAATTTATTGTGTTGAAAAAGCACTTTTCCCCACCAGTACAACCAAAATGAAGACCAGTGATATATACCCACATTCATGGAAATTTCTGTCAGAATTATCATCTCTTTAAGACAGGTGACCCATCTGGACCCAAATGGCCCAGAAAACATGAAGGGGAGAAGACTTCATTAACTGAGAAGTATTTAGGATGCAGAAGAGCTAAAAATGAAATTCCCTGAGCCCTGGGCAGGAATCACAGCGTGCATTAGAAGGACCACATAGAGCCGAGAAAGAAGAAAGACAGGATTTGCCTTGGCCTGCCTCTTCTTCCTCCATATTTTGGCACATGAAGGAAGCCTGCAAAGTAGAAGGAGTTTTTTTCAGAAAATGGCATATCTGCTGAAGAATGGAGGTGAAGGTAGCCCCCAAAACCCCACAGTGGCTCTGAATAGTCAGGCAGAGACTGAGTAGTCCATTGCTGGCACTGCAGGCCAGCTAGAGCTCTTTCAGGAGAGGCAGCTCCAAGTTTTCTCTACAAAATTTAACCATATGGAGACAAGTTTCATTGGCTAAGATCCCTTCTTTCCCATTTTATAAAGATTTGATGACAACTCAATATGCAGTTTTGGCTCCCACACTTGGCTCCTGATGGTGTCCTGAAAATAGCAACCAACATCTGAAGGTGGGTTGGTGAAAAGGACATGAATGGAAGGGCCACAGGGCACTGGATGAAAACTGTAACTCCACCATTTACTGTTCAGATAACAACTCTCTAAGCTACAGATTAATCCCAGTTAAATAGGAAAAGGATACCTGCATTACAAGAGTGTTATGAGAATGATATTGTGTACTGGTTCCAGCTTTTGATGGTACTAAATAAATGTTAATTCCCTTGTCCTGACTTCAGTTAAATTCAATGTCTTCTTTAATCCTCACAACTGTATAAGGAATGCAGTCAGGTACCATCTATAGGTAATAGGCCAGAGAAACTGAGTCTGACAATGTGCCTAAAGGCTGATGGCTGGGAAATAACATAGTTAAGAGTTATCTCCACATCTTTTAAAAATTCTTAATATGTTTGCTCCTTTTGTTCTAAGTCACAAGTTTTTATTCATTTATTCATTCATTCAACAAACATTGGTTCAGTGCCTAAGACATACTAGATTTAGAATTTTTAAACATTTTATTTATTTTACTTTACAATATTGTATTGGTTTTGCCATACATCAACATGAATCCACCACGGGTGTACACATGTTCCCCATCCTGAACCCCCCCTCCCACCTCCCTCCCCATACCATCCCTCTGGGTCATCCCAGTGCACCGCCCCGAGCATCCTGTATCATGCATTGAATCATATCACATATGATATACATGTTTCAATGCCATTCTCCCAAATCATCCCACCTTCTCTCTCTCCCACAGAGTCCAAAAGACTATTCTATACATCTATGTCTCTTCTGCTGTCTCGTATACAGGGCTATTGTTACCATCTTTCTGAATCCCATATATATGTGTTAGTATACTGTATTGGTGTTTTTCTTTCTGACTTACTTCACTCTGTATAATAGTCTCCAGTTTCATTCACCTCATTAGAACTGGTTCAAATGTATTCTTTTTAATGGCTGAGTGATACCCCATTGTGTATATGTACCACAACTTTCTTATCCATTCATCTGCTGATGGACATCTAGGTTGCTTCCACGTCCTGGCTATTATAAACAGTGCTGCGATCAGCATTGGGGTACATGTGTCTCTTTCAATTCTGGTTTCCTCAGTATGTATGCCCGGCAGTGGGACTGCTGGGTCGTATGGCAGTTCTATTTCCAGTTTTTTAAGGAATCTCCACACTGTTCTCCAGAGTGGCTATCCTAGTTTGCATCCCACCAACAGTGTAAGAGGGTTCCCTTTTTTCCATACCCTCTCCAGCATTTATTGCTTGTAGACTTTTGGATAGCCGCCATTCTGACTGGCGTGACATGGTACCTCATTGTTGAAAAATTAAGGACTGAAAAAACCAACAAATCTCTTTCCTTGTAGACCTTATATTATAGTAAAAGGAGCCAGATAACAAATATAAAACATGTATAAAAGTGACAATGCTAGAAGGAAATTCAGTGAAATAGAGGACTGGAGGGCTGAATATACGGCACCCCACTCCAGTACTCTTGCCTGGAAAATCCCATGGACGGAGGAGCCTGGTGGGCTGCAGTCCATGGGGTCGCTGAGGGTCAGACATGACTGAGCGACTTCACTTTCACTTTTCACTTTCATGCATTGGAAAAGGAAATGGCAACCCACTCCAGTGTTCTTGCCTAGAGAATCCCAGGGACGGGGGAGCCTGGTAGGCTGCCATCTATGGGGTCGCACAGAGTCGGACACGACTGAAGTGACTTAGCAGTAGCAGCAATTAAAGAGGCTGGTCGGGAAGGTGGTCTGATAAGCTGACCGTGGAACAGATATCTGAGGGAAGAGTGTTTCAGGAAACAGAACCGCCAAGTACACAGGTCCTGAGGTAGCAGCATTCTGCTTTTGTCAGAGATATTGTGGCTGCAATGGAGTGAGGGGGCCGAGGGGCAGTGGTGGGATATGAAATGAAAAAAAGCATGCGGGAGGCAGCTTTACACAGGGCTTTCTAGGTGATGGCTAGCTCTTTGAGTTTTACTCTGAGTAAGATGGGAAGCCAGTGAAAGTGTTGAACAGAGAAGTAACACAATCTTAAGTTTTCACAGAACTCACTCTGCTGTGGGATAAGGGGAAAACATGAAATCATTCACTAATTCAGGGGAGTGATAAGGATGGATGGTTTGCATAGGATAGTAGTGGTGCAGATGATGAGAGGTGGTCTGGTTTTGTATATATTATAAAATAAGTTCAAAAGAAGTTGTTCATGGAAGATAACATCAAGGCTTTGTTGTTACTTTTTAAGCACCATAGAAAATCAACAGTGATTGCTAAAGTGTCAGTCTTTACAAGTAACCGTGAATTAGTCATTTTACCTCTCTAGATTTAGCTTCTTCATTAGCAAATGTCTCATGAATCTTATGATTGGTCCAGAGGCAGCACCCTTCCCTCCAACATCTTTTCCTTCCAGCATCTTTTGAAGGCCTCAAATCTAATCTGAGGATGGTGTTTCCCCTTTCAAATTCTAAGAGTTTCTCTTCCCCTCTGTCTCTCCAAGCATCATTTTATTTCCCCTTGTTTTCTTCTTCCTAACTTCCCTTTTCCCATTCAACCTGCCTCTTCCTGAGTCATAGAGAGCTAGGGAGACATGGTCATAACTTGGAAGAGAAGTATTCCTCTTCTTATGCGTTATGTTGGCCTTGCATTCTCAATCCAACAGAAGCTAAATTTTTGACATCTACAGTGAGTCAGGTATCCTGGGAAGATAGCCTATCTCCTCAGGAACTGGTTGCTTCTCCTTGTATTAATATCTTGATAGATGCAGATCCCTTTAAAAGAGAGTAAGGGAAACACAATGTTGCAGAGCTGAAACTTAAAGCTGATAAGCTTAGGTCTATTTTAAAAGTTTCATTTTCCAGTTTTGTCACTTGCCTTCCTCAAACTTATTTCCAGCACTCATAAGGTATAGACACTTGACTGACTTGAAAACCAGGCAAACAGAAATTCTGCTGGACAAAGGGAAATCCCTCATATCTCCTGAGCACTGAATGGCTTATAGATCCTCCTCTTATTCACTGTGCCATTTAACCCTTCGGACAGCCCTAGGAGAAAGAAGGGCAAGAGAGAAATTATTTCCCCATTTACTGGTGAAAAAATTGATAATCAAATAACTATTATTGCCCAAGGAAACAACTGCTAAATGCAGGATCCATATTAAAATCTCTAGAATGAGGGTCTTCTGGTTTCTAAACACAATGCTATTTCATAACAATAGCTTCTATTTACTGAGTTCTATATACCGAGTGTTCTGTGAATAACTTATATTAATTAGCTTATTCAGTGTTTACAAATGCCAATGAAATGCATGTATTGCCCTATTTTACAAATGAGGAAACTAATATCAGAAAGCTTAAATAAGTTAAACATACTTCAACATAGCTGAAACTAAAAAAAAATAATAAAGTTTCTATATTTACTTTAAAAAAAAAAAGTTAAATTGTCCATCAGACACTCATCAAAGATTTAGCCAAGGTCAGTACTGCCCTATGGTCATGGTGGTGTCTATCAAATAGAGAGACTTCAGGGTTAAAAGGGATTTCAATACAGTGAAATACTTCATTTCTACACTTGTCTCTCCTAGGTTTTTTTTTTTCTCTACAGATATGTCTTACAATTTTTCTCCTACCTCAAGGCTATGGCTTTTTGGCTTCCTCTGCTAATTCCTTTTCCTCTACAATTATCTTAATTTTGGAGTCCTCAAAGGCAAATCTTGAGCTCTCTCTTATTCCTCTCTCTGCAAGATTTTTATCCATCTCTGTAGATTCAAATACCACACATGAACTTCCAGAGTCTCAAACTTTTGTTTCCAGCTTAGCAGTATCCTGTAAGCTCTACACTTTCCCCCATATCCAGCTGACATTTTGGTATATCTGCTTGCCTGTCTTGCTGACATCCCAAATGTAACAGACGTTCCAAAGGGGAACATGTGATTCCCTCTCCACCAAACTCCTAAGCTGATCATCTTAAAGTCTTCCCTTTCTCTGAAAATGACAGAACCACTGGAACAGTTGCAAAAGCTAGAAACTATCGTTCTTCCCTTTCCTCAGCCTTCCCAGTCTATCAGCAAGTCCTACTGGCTCTGCTTCCCAAATGTATCCTGAAAGTCTCTAGTCTTTTCTGTTATAAGCCACCATTCATTTTCATCTGTGCTATCTCATAGCTGCCCCACTGCACCCACTCTTGCCCCTTTTCATCTGTTCTCTTTAGAGTAATTTTTTTTTTTTTTTTGGAAAATGTAACCCAGCTCATGTCACTCCCCTATTTCAAAGTCCTCAATGATTTCCCATAGATTTCAGAAATCCTCAAACACCTCAAAGGTTTGTGTGATGTGGTCTGTGCCTTTATCTCCATTCCTTCCTTCCTTCCTTCATTATACACCAGTCATGCTGACTTTCTAGAAGTGCTTAAAATTTTTCCAGCTTTGTCCCACTTCAGCACTCTTATCATTGCCTTTGTCTGGAAAGCTTCTCTCTTGACCCTTCTACCTGGCTGGCTCTTGGTCTCATCTTGAACACTGTCTCCTACGAGAAGCCTTCTCTCCCTACTTACTCTTTAGCACAGCACCATGCTTCCTTACTTCATCATAATTACCACAAATTGTAATTATTTATGTGTGTGTTATTTATATTGTCTGATTCTACTAGAACAGAGCCTTGTCAGTCTTGTCATTGTCACAACGCAGCATCTGCACTTATGTGTCCCCAGTACACAAAGCTCAGGAAATATTTATTGAGTGAATGAATGGGTGAAACTCAATTTTAGTTATGCAGACTTCCATTTTCATAACTATGATGCCTTTGTCATGTTTATCCTCTGTGTTCTGTGCTCTGCAAACTCAAAGAGGCATTCCAGAGATGCAACAATATAGAAATGAGCTGTGGTCGGGACCTAACTTCTATTAAACAAGAACAAAGAGGACAAACTGTATTAACCCAAAATAATTTAGGCCGTTAGGCCAGGCGCCAGAATTTTTGGCTTTTTCATTTCCTTAGGTATGTAACGGATTTAAATTTCTGAAAAGTCATCCAAAGTATGACCATATATTATAAAAACCAGTTCACTTAGCCTTTAAACAAATGTCATGCTCTATTTAAATATCAGCCAGGCTTCTTATTAGCATGTACAGGGCTAGAGGCCATATCTAACCTAGGCCTTAATCTTTGTCACCAAAACTAGGCAAACGTATAATCATAACTAGGAGTCTTATTTTAAGAGTCTACTTACTGTATGACAAGTACACCCCAGTACTAGATGCTTTATGTGTTATTTCTACTTAATCTTTGCAGCAAACCTATGAGGAAAATGTTTTGCCTAACTAATAAAGATTTGCTGAGCATGGCCCCCGCCCATCAGAACAAGACCCAGTTTCCTCCTCAGTCAGTCTCTCCCATCAGGAAGCTTTCATAAGCTTCTTATCCTTATCCATCAAAGGGCAGAGAGAATGAAAAATACAATCACAAGGAACTAATCAAACTGGACCACAGCCTTGTCTAACTTAGTAAAACTATGAGGCATGCTGTGTAGGGCCACAGAAGATGGATGGGTCATGGTGGAGAGTTCTGACAAAATATGGTCCATTGGAGAAGGTAATGGCAAACCACTTCAATATTCTTGCCTTGAGAACCCCATGAACAGTATGAAAAGGCAAAAATATAGGACACTGAAAGATGAACTCTTCAGGTTGGTAGATGCTCAATACGCTACTGGAGACAAGTAGAGAAATAGCTCCAGAAAGAATGAAGAGACTGAGCCAAAGTGAAAACAACACCCAGTTATGGATGTGACTGGTGATGGAAGTAAAGTCTGATACTGTAAAGAGCAATATTGCAATAAAAACCTGGAATGTTAGGTCCATCAATCAAGGCAAATTGGAAGTGATCAAACAGGAGATGGCAAGAGTAAACATAGACATTTTAGGAATCAGCTAACTAAAATGTACTGGAATGGGTGAATTTAACTCAGATGACCATTATATCTACTACTGTAGGCAAGGATCCCTTAGAAGAAATGGAGTAGCCATCATAGTCAACAAAAGAATCCAAAATGCAGTACTTGGGTGCAGTCTCAAAATTGACAGAATGGTCTCTGTTCGTTTCCAAGGCAAACCATTCAATACCACAATAATCCAAGTCTATGCCCTGACTTGTAGTGCTGAAGAAGCTAAAGTTGAACTGAAGAAGCTGAAGGTTCTAGGAAGACCTACAAGACCTTCTAGAACTATCAGCCAAAAAAGATCTCCTTTTCATTATAGGGGACTGGAATGTAAAAGGGGACTGGCCTTGGAGTACAAAACGAAGCAGGTCAAAGGCGAACAGAGTTTTGCCAAGAGAATGCAGTGGTCATAGCAACCCTTCCAAGAACACAAGAGAAGACTCTACACATGGATATTACCAAATGGTCAATACCAAAATCAGATTGATTATACTCTTTGCAGCCAAAGATGGAGAAGCTCTGTACAGTCAGTGAAAACAAGACCAGGAGCTGACTGTGGCTCAGATCATGAACTACTTATCGCCAAATTCAGACTGAAATTGAAGAAAATAGGGAAAACCATAGACCATTCACATATGACCTAAATCAAATCCCTTATGACTATACAGTGGAAGTGAGAAATAGATTCAAGGGACTAGATCTGATAGACAGAGTGCCTGAAGAACTATGGATGGAGGTTCATTGCATTGTACAGGAGGCAGTGATCAAGATCATCCCCAACAAAAAGAAATGCAAAAAAGGCAAAATGGTTGTCTGAAGAGGCCTTACAAATAGCTGAGAACAGAAGAGAAGCTAAAGGCAAAGAGAAGCGAAGGAGAAAAGACATACCCATCTGAATGCAGAGTTCCAAAGAATAGCAAGGAGAGATACAAAAGCTGTCCTCAGTGACCAATGTGAAGAAATAGAGGAAAACAATAGAATGAGAAAGACTACAGATCTCTTCAGGAGAAGGTAATGGCAACCCACTCCGGTACTCTTGCCTAGAGAATTCCGTGGACAGAGAAGCCTGGTGGGCTGCTGTCCAGGGGGTTGCACAGAGTCTAACATGACTAAAGAGACTTAGCATACATGCAAGCTGTCCTCAGTGACCAATGCAAAGAAATAGAGGAAAACAATAGAATGAGAAAGACTACAGATCTCTCTGGGAGAAAGAAATGGCAATCCACTCCAGTATTCTTGCCTGAAGGATCCCAGGGATAGAGGAACCTGGTGGGCTGCCATCTATGGGATCGCACAGAGTTGGATGACTGAAGTGACTTAGTAGCAACACAGATCTCTTCAAGAAAATCAGAGATACCAAGGGAACATTTTATGCAAAGATGGGCACAATAAAGGACAGAAATGGTATGGACCTAACAGAAGCAGAAGATATTAAGAAGAGATGGCAAGAATACACAGAAGAACTATACAAAAAAGATTTCCATGACCAGATAACCATGGTGCCGTGATCACTCACCTAGAGCCAGACATCCAGGACTGTGAAGTCAAGTGTGCCTTAGGAAGCATCACTGTGAAAAAGTTAATGAAGGTGATGGAATTCCAGTTGAGCTACTTCAAATCCTAAAAGATGATGCTGTGAAAGTGCTGCACTCAATATGCCAGCAAATTTGGAAAACTCAGCAGTGGCTATAAAACTGGTAAAGATCTGTTTCATTCCAATCCCAAAGAAAGACAATGACAAAGAATATTCAAACTACTGCACAATTGCACTCATCTCCCACACTAGTAAAGTAATGCTCAAAATTCTCCAAGCCAGGTTTCAACAGTACATGAATTGAGAATTCCAGATGTTCAAGATGGGTTTAGAAAAGGCAGAGGAACCAGAGATCAAATTGTCAACATCCGCTGGATCATCAAAAAGCACAAGAGTTCCAGAAAAATATCTACTTCTGCTTTATTGACCACATCAAAGCCTTTGACTGTGTGGATCACAACAAACTGTGTAAAATTCTTAAAGAGATGGAAATACCAGATCACTTAACTGCCTCCTGAGAAATCTATATGCAGGTCAAGAAGCAACAGTTAGAACTGGACATGGAACAACAGACTGGTTCCAAATCGGGAAAGGAGTACGTCAAGACTATATATTTTTACCCTGATTAGTTAACTTATATGCAGAGTTCATCACACAAAAGCCAAGGTTGGATGAAGCATAAGCTGGAATCAAGATTGCCAGGAGAAATATCAATAACCTCAGATATACAGATGACACCACCCTTATGGCAGAAAGTGAGGAAGAATTAAAGAGCCTCTTGATGAAACTGAAAGAGGAGAGTGAAAAAGCAGGCTTAAAACTCAACATTCAGAAAACTAAGATCATGGCATCCAGTCCCATCACTTCATGGCAAATAGGTGGGGAAACAGTGGAAACAGGGACAAACTATTTTGGGGGTTCCAAAATCACTGCAGATGGTGACTGCAGCCATGAAATTAAAAGACGCTTGCTCCTTGGAAGAAAAATATGACCAACCTGGACAGCATATTGAAAAGCAGAGACATTACTTTGCCAACAAAGGTCCGTTTCATCAAAGCTATGGTTTTTCCAGTAGTCATGTGTAGATGTGAAAGTTGGACTGTAAGGAAAGCTGAGCACCGAATAACTGATGCTTTTGAATTGTGGTGTTGGAGAAGACTCTTGAGAGTCCCTTGAACTGCAAGGAGATCCAACCAGTCCATACTAAAGGAAATCCAACCAGTCCATACTAAAGGAAATCAGTCCTGAATATTCATGGGAAGGACTGATGCTGAAACTGCAATACTTTGGCCACCTGATGAGAAGAATGTACTCATTTGGAAAGACCCTGATGCTGGGAAAGATTGAAGGTGGAAGAAGAAAGGGACAACAAAGGATGAGATGGTTGGATGGCATTGCCAACTCAATGGACACGAGTGTGAGTAAGTATCGGGAGCTAGTGATGGACAGGGAAGCCTGGTTTGCTGCACTCCATGCGGTCCCAAAGAGTCAGACTCAACTGAGGGGACTGAACTGAATAAATAAAGATTCTGAAGCTCACAACTGAGTGACTGAACTGACTGACTGACTGAGGCTCAGAGAGGTGACATTACTTGCTCTTCAGTTCAGTTCAGTCGCTTCTTGTTCTTCAGTTCAGTTCAGTTGCTCAGTCATGTCTGACTCTGCAACCCCATGAACTGCAGCACACCAGGCCTCCCTGTCCATCACCAACTTCCAGAGTTCACTCAGACTCACTTCCATCGAGTCAGTGATGCCATCCAGCCATCTCATCCTCTGTTGTCCCCTTCTCCTCCTACCCCCAATCCCTCCCAGCATCAGAGTCTTTTCCAGTGAGTCAGCTCTTTGCATGAGGTGGCCAAAGTACTGGAGTTTCAGCTTTAGCATCATTCCTTCCAAAGAAATCCCAGGGCTGATCTTCACAATGGACTGGTTGGATCTCCTTGCAGTCCAAGGGACTCTCAAGAGTCCTCTCCAACACCACAGTTGAAAAGCATCAATTCTTTGGCACTCAGCCTTCTTCACAGTCCAACTCTCACATCCATACATGACTACTGGAAAAATCATAGCCTTGACTAGATGGACCTTAGTCGGCAAAGTAATGTCTCTGCTTTTTAATATGCTATCTAGGTCGGTCATAACTTTCCTTCCAAGAAGTAAGTGTCTTTTAATTTCATGGCTGCAGTCACCATCTGCACCAGTCTGACCCTGTTTCCACTGTTTCCCCATCTATTTCCCATGAAGTGATGGGACCAGATTCCATGATCTTAGTTTACTGAATGTTGAGCTTTAAGCCGACTTTTTTGCTCTCCTCTTTCACCTTCGTCACAGGGTTTTTAGCTCCTCTTCACTTTCTGCCATAAGGGTGGTGTCATCTGCATATCTGAGGTTATTGAGATTTCTCCTGGCAATCGATTCCAGCTTATGTTTCTTCCAGCCCAGTGTTCCTCATGATGTACTCTGCATAGAAGTTAAATAAGCAGGCTGACAATATACAGCCTTGACGTACTCCTTTTCCTATTTGGAACCAGTCTGTTGTTCCATGGCCAGTTCTAACTGTTGCTTCCTGACCTGCATACAGATTTCTCAAGAGGCAGGTTAGGTGGTCTGGTTTTTCCATCACTTTCAGAATTTTCCACAGTTTCTTGTGATCCACACAGTCAAAGGCTTTGGCATAGTCAATAAAGCAGAAATAGATGTTTTTCTGGAACTCTCTTGCTTTTTCCATGATCCAGCAGATGTTGGCAATTTGATCTCTGGTTCCTCTGCCTTTTCTAAAACCAGCTTGAACATCAGGAAGTTCATGGTTCACATATTGCTGAAGCCTGGCTTGGAGAATTTTGAGCATTACTTTACTAGCGTGTGAGATGAGTGCAACTGTGCAGTAGTTTGAACATTCTTTGGCATTGCCTTTCTTTGGGATTGGAATGAAAACTGACCTTTTCCAGTCCTGTGGCCACTGCTGAGTTTTCCACATTTGCTGGCCTATTGAGTGCAGCACTTTCACAGGATCATCTTTCAGGATATGAAATAGCTCAACTGGAATTCCATCACCTCCACTAGCTTTGTTCATAGTGATGCTTTCTAAGGCCCACTTGACTTCACACTCCAGGATGTCTGGCTCTAGATGAGTGATCACACCATCGTGATTATCTGGGTCATGAAGATCTTTTTTGTACAGTTCTTCTGTGTATTCTTGCCATCTCTTCTTAATATCTTCTGCTTCCGTTAGGTCCATACCATTTCTGTCCAGGCTTATAGTTGGTAAGAGATTACACAGAGATTAAACTCATGTTTTCTGACTGCAAAGTGAGCATTATTTAAAAAAAAAAAAAAAGTGTTTCGAAAAAAATACTTACCAATATCTTTTCTGCTGCACACTTTCTTCTTTTTTTAGCTGTACCTTGTGGCATGTGCTATCTTAGGTTCCCAACCAAGGCTCACACCCATGCCCGCTGCAGTGGAAGTAGAGTCTTAACTACTGGACCTCCCACCCTCAACCTCCAGAGAAGTCCCACATATCAGTATCTTTTATTAAATTATTTAAGTATACCATACTTTCTGATCAACTAATGAAATGTGATTCTCCTTAAGAAAAATCTGTGTAAGCTCTCTTGCTCTCCATTATTTCTCTAGGGTGAAATTCTATCAGTGATCCTATCACAGAGAATAATCTTAATTTGCCTTCCCTGAGTAAATAATTGGCTCACAGATATTAGCTATTTCTTGTTACTTGAAGTCCCCTTAAAGAGAAGACTCAATAATGGTCTGTCAAAGCTTTGGGTTTCATGGAGTTGCTGATTAGGTCTGTAGAAAGAGAAGAAAATGGCACCATTATTCCAATATTTATTTTCTATTTGAGGTTTTACTAAAACTTTCATTTGAAGTTTGAAAACCACTGCCCTTGAGAAACAGAGGAAAAAAAGAAAAGAGAGAGAATGAAGGGAGGAGGGGAATAAGGAAGGAAAAGGGAAGGGAATAAAAGAAGAAAGTTAAGAGTCTTCTTTTTTTCTTGGAATGGCTTTCACAATTAAGTCATCCTGACACTACTGCCTCTTAACGCTTCATAACCAACTTTGCACCTTTACTGATAAGTCTAACTTCCTACCTAACATTTCCAATAAGATGAATAGTAGATATAGATATTCTACACTTGAAATACCCAAAATTATATCCCTATTCCCCCAAATGTAATCATTCCCCAAATTTTCATTTCAGAAAAAGTCTACACCACTCGATACTAAAAATAAACAACCAAACAACTCTTGGAGTAATCCTTGCCTCCTATCTCTGCTACACACTTTACATCCAACATTTGGCTTTACTGCCAAATTTTGTAGTATTTGTCCACTTTTCTCAGCATCTTTTGCTACCACTCTAGTCCAAGCCATCATCATTTCTCATCTAGATGAGATACAACAGCTTCCTAACTGGGCTCCCTGCTGCTGCTCTCCCACCTCCATACAGTTTGCTCTCTAGACAGCAGTGAAAGTCAGTTTTTAAAAAATGTAAATTAAACCATGTTACTCTCCCTCTCACAATTTTCCAAAGGTTTCTAATTATACCAAGAATAAAATCCAAACTCCTTACTATAATCTAAGACAGAGTTTTCCAAAGCAAGCCATTATTAGGTTGTGAAACCAATATTCTGGGTAAGGATTAGCATTGTAAAATAAAATGGAAAATAATCAAACTTTATTGAAAGAACTTATGTTTAAGATGCGTGGTGTGTGTGTGTGTGTGTGTGGGTGTGTGTGTGTGTGTGTGTGTGTGTAGTGGACTACAACATAAAATGCATTTCTTTCTGTGGATCCCATTAAAAGAGTTTGAAAACCATTAGCCTACAAGATCTTAAAGATCTGTTTGCTCACATCTGCTGCATAATATTCCACCTCATCCCCTGCTCATCAAAATACCTCAGCCTTTCTAGCATTCTTATTGCGACTTCAGAGAAGGACAGCTTCTCCCCACTTCTGTCCCTAGCACTTGTCTGAATACTTCCAATTATTCATATGGATGGATCCTTCTTACCATTCAAATCTCAGCTCAAATGTCACCTGCTTAGAAGCTTTTCCTCCAGCTAATCTAAAGCAGTCCCTACCATTTCTCTATCACATCACCCTAGTTTATTTTCTTATGTTGCTAACCATGCTGTTGCATATTTATTTGTCTATACACTGTCTCAGCCTAATGCAGGAATCTTAACTGTCCTGTTTGCCACAGCTCCCCCTACACTTATAATAGCCTCTCAATAAATATTAGTTGATAGAATGTTGAATATTTCTGTTTTAAGAGAGTTTTTGTAAAATAGGGACACCTTATAATGAAATCCTTAAATAACTATAATAACACTGCTAGGAAAATAAGATGCTGTTGCTAAAACTGAACAGTGATTGGCAGGCAGGGCCCATGGGAGAGTCTGATGGTTCATCTGTCAGCTGATGGAGGAAAATCCAAATGTAGTGTATAAAAGGTAATTTCTGGGCATGCAAGGTGTAAAATGTAGATTGGTTGACACTGAGCATAGAATAGTCAGGGACGTTGGCATAGTTTTTGTCTAGTGCCCTGTGGTACCTGGCAAGAAAACCCCTTAAAATTGAAGTGTTCCTCTTGAATTCCCTTCAATAGTGGAACCAGGTGCAAAAACCTGCCTTCAGTCCTGAATGAAAGAAGAGGGACCCAAGAAGGCAAGTTAAGAGTGGCAACTGCTAAGAATGATGAGATGGGTCGGGGTCAGAGTGGGAAGTGGCCTCAGGGAGCCAGGCGCACGAGTAGACTCCAGAGTTAGGAATAGAGGCCTCTCCTTTCCTTCACAGTCCCAGCTAGCAAACTCCCCCAGGAAGTGAGTAGGATTATTACCTGGATCTTTATTTAATTCTTTCCCGGCGACCCATCATAAAGAGGCTTGCATGCTAAGCTGAGGAGTTTAAACTTTCTTCTAGATACAAAGGGGAACCTCTGAGGAGTTTAAACAAGAGAGTGGCCTGTTGGGGTGTCTTAGATCCCCTGGCTGCATGTAGGGACTGAGGATTTGCACACGTGGAAGCAGGAAACTCTGTGGCAGATGCACTGTATGAGAAACAATGAGCATCTAAATAAAGACAAAGGCTGTGGGACTTCTGTGCAGAGGGAATCTGACTCCATCCCTGGTGGCTCAGATGGTAAAGAATATGCCCGCAATGCTGGAGACCTGAGTTCAATCCCTGGGTGGGAAGATCCCCTGGAGAAGGGAATGGCTACCCACTCCAGTATTCTTGCCTGGAGAATTCCACTGAACAGAGGAGCCTGGTGGGCTACAGTCCATGGGGTCGCAAAGCGTTGGACTGTGCAACTAACACTACTTACTGGTTAAGTGCTTCCAGTCTCTGGTCCCAAACCAGTTAGGAACTCCAAAGCCTTTTCTGGTCCCTATAAAATAAAACAGAGAATAGCATCTCCTTCAGAGACTGCTTTAGGGGCTGATATGATAATACATGTAAACCCTAAGTGCCTGACACAGATTAAGTGCTCAATACATGTTAGCTATAACTGTAGTCTGGTGGGCTACAGTGCATGGGGTTGCAAAGAGTCGGACATGACTAAGTGACTAAGCAACATATTAGTTTTCCAGGCAGGCACTAGTATCATTTTTTAGCATGGTGGGGGACAATGAGGCAGACAGAATTAGGCTCCACATCCTGCAAATCAGAATTCACATTCAGTCAGCATCAGTTCCCATTCTATTGTTTTCCTCTGATTCTTTGCATTGATCACTGAGGAAGGCTTTCTTATCTCTCCTGGCTATTCTCTGGAACTCTGCATTCTAATGGGTATATCTTTCCTTTTCTCCTTTGCCTTTTGCTTCTCTTTTCTCAGCTATTTGTAAGACCTCCTAGACAACCATTTTGCCTCTTTGCATTTTTTTTTGTTGTTGTTTTTGTTGGAGATGGTCTTGATCACTGCTTCCTGTACAATGTCATGAAGAGAGACTAGAGATGGCTTCAAGAAAATTAGATATACCAAGGGAACATTTCATGCAAAGATGGGCACAATAAAGGACAGAAATGGTATGGACCTAATAGAAGCAGAAGATACTAAGAAGAGGTGGCAGGAATACACAGAAGAACTATACAAAAAAAGATCTTCATGACCCAGATAACCATGATGGTGTGATCATTCACCTAGAGCCAGACATCCTGGAGTGCGAAGTTAGATGGGCCTTAGGAAGCACCACTATGAACAAAGCCAGTGAAGGTGATGGAATTCAAGTTGAACTATTTCAAATTCTAAAAGATGATGTGAAAGTGCTGCATTCAATATGCCAGCAAATGTGGAAAACTCAGCAGTGGCCACAGGACTGGAAAAGGTCAGTTTTCATTCCAGTCCCAAATCAGGGCAATGCCAAAGAATGCTCAAACTATTGCACAATTGCACTCCTTCTACAAGCTAACAAGTAATGCTCAAAATTCTCTAAACTAGGCTTCAACAGTACGTGAACTGAGAATTGCAGATATTTGAGAGCCGAATTTAGAAAAGGCAGAAGAACCAGAGATCAAATTGCCAGCATCAGCTGGATCATCAAAAAAAGCATGAGAGTTCCAGAAAAACATTTACTTCTGCTTTACTGACTACGCCAAAGCCTTTAACTGTGTGGATCACAACAAACTATGGAAAATTCTTCAAGAGATGGGACTACCAGACCACATTACCTGCCTCCTGGAGAAATCTGTATGCAAGTCTAGAAGCAAAAGTTAGAACCAGACATGGAACAACGCTAAAGGAGTGTGTCAAGGCTATATATTGTCAACCTGCTTATTTAACTAATATGCAGAGTACATCACACAAAAGCCCAGGCTGGATGAAGCACAAGCTGGAATCAAGATTGCTGGGAGAAATATCAATAGCCTTATAGAAATATCATAACTACCCTTATGGCAGAAAGTGAAGAGGAACTAAAGAGCCTCCTGATGAAAGTGAAAGAGGAGAGTGAAAAAGCTGGCTTAAAACTCAGCTTTCAGAAAACTAAGATCATGGTCCAGTCCCATCGCTTCATGGCAAATAGATGGGGAAACAATGGAAACAATGACAGTTTTCTTCAACTCCAAAATCACTGCAGATGATGACTGCAGCCATGAAAGGAAAAGACACTTGTTCCTTGGAAGAAAAGCTATGACAACCTAGACAGCATATTAAAAGCAGAGACATTACTTTGCCAACAAAGGTCCATCTTGTCAAAGCTATGATTTTTCCAGTAGTCATGGATGGATGTGAAAGTTGGACCATAAAGAAAGCTGAGCACCGAATAATTGATGCTTTTGAACTGTGGTGTTGGAGAAGATACTTGAGAGTCCCTTGGACTGCAAGGAGATCCAACCAGTCCATCCTAAAGGAAATCAATCCTGAATATTCATCGGAAGGACGGATGCTCAAGCTGAAACTCCAATACTTTGGCCATCGGATGCAAAGAATCAACTCATTTGAAAACCCTGATGCTGCAAAAGATAGAAGGCCGGAGGAGAGGCAACAACAGAGGATGAGATGGTTGGATGGCATCACTGACTTGATGGACATGAGATTCAGCAAGCTCCAGAATTTGATGGACAGGGAAGTCTGGCATGCTGTATGTAGTCCATGGGGTCGCAGAATCAGACATGACTGAATGACTGAACTGACCTGAAATTTAGCAACAGGTGGCCAAAGTATTAGAGCTTCTGCTTCAGCATCAGTCCTTCCAATGAATATTCAGGACTGATTTCCTTCAGGGTGGACTGGCTGGATATTACAGTCCAAGGAACTCTCAAGAGTCTTCAACACCACAGTTCAGAAGCATCAATTATTCGGTGCTCAGCTTTATTTATGGTCCAACTCTCACATCCATCCATGACTACTGGAAAATCATAGCTTTGACAAGATGGACCTTTGTTGGCAAAATAATGTCTCTGCTTTTTAATATGCTGTCTAGGTTGGTCATAGCTTTTCTTCCAAGGAGCAAGCATCTTTTAATTTCATGGTTGCAGTCACCATCTGAAGTAATTTTGGAGCCCAAGAAAAATAAAGTCTGTCACTGTTTCCATTGTTTCCACATCTATTTGCCATGAAGTGATGGGACCAGATGCCATGATCTTAGTTTTTTGAACGTTGGGTTTTAAGATAGCTTTTTCACTCTCCTCTTTCACTTTCATCAAGAGGCTTTTAGTTCCTCTTCACTTTCTGCCATAAGGGTGGTGTCATCTGTGTATCTGAAGTTATTGATATTTTTCCTAGCAATCTTGATTCCAGTTTGTGCTTCATCCTTTCATGTGATGTACTCTGCATATTAGTTAAATAAGCAGGGTGACAATATACAGCCTTGACACAATCCTTTCCCAATTTGGAACCAGTCCGTTGTTCCATGTCTGGTTCTAACTGTTGCTTCTTGACCTCCATACAGTTTTCTCAGGAGGCAGGTAATGTGGTCTGGTATTCCCATCTCTTGAAGAATTCGCCACAGCTTGTGAACTACACAGTCAAAGGCTTTGGTGTAGTTAAAAACAGATGTTTTTCTGGAACTCTTGTGCCTTTTTGATGATCCAGCTGATGCTGGCAATTTGATCTCTGGTTCTTCTGCCTTTTCTAAATCCAGCTTGAACATCTGGAGTTCTTAGTTCACATACTGTTGAAGTTTAGCTTAGAGAATTTTGAGCAATATTTTGCTACCTTGCAGAGGAAGTGCAATTGTGCGGTAGTTTGAGCATTCTTTGGCATTGCCCTGATTTGGGATTGGAATGAAAACTGACCTTTTCCAGTCCTGTGGCCACTGCTGAGTTTTCCACATTTGCTGGCATACTGGGTACAGCATTTTCACAGCATTATCTTTTAGAATTTGAAATAGTTCAACTTGAATTCCATCACCTCCACTGGCTTTGTTCATAGTGGTGCTTCCTAAGGCCCAGCTGACTTCACACTAGAGGATGTCTGGCTCTAGGTGAATGATCACACCATCATGGTTGTCTGGGTCATAAAGATATTTTTTTTGGTATAGTTCTGTGTATTCTTGACACCTTTTCTTAGTATCTTCTACTTCTGTTAAGTCCATACCGTTTCTGTCCTTTATTATGCCCATCTTTGCATGAAATACTCCCTAGTATCTCTAATTTTTTTGAAGAGAGCTCTAGTCTTTCCCATTCTGTTATTTTTCTCTACTTCTTTGCATTGACCACTGAGGAAGGCTTTCTTATCTTTCCTTGCTATTCTTTGGAACTGTGCATTCAGATGGGTATATCTTTCCTTTTCCTGTTTGCCCTTAGCTTCTCTTCTTTCCTCAGCTATTTATAAGGTCTCTTCAGACAACCATTTTTCCTTTTGGCATTTCTTTTTGTTGGGTATGGTCTTGATCACTGCCTCCTGTACAATGTCACGAACCTCTGTCCATAGTTCTTCAGGCATTCTTGGATGGGGGCAATGCTTTTAAACGTTTTTGCCTGTCGGTATGGTCTCATAGTAGTGAACACGGAGCTACAGAGTGAAAAATAAAAAGCATTTTGACAGACAGTGGAGTTACACTGAAGATTGCCATTCAGTAGGAGGAACAGCGTTAAACTGGTCTTGACTGGGGTGAGGATGTGACTGAGGCAGGACTGGCGCCAGGCCGGGTCAGAATCAGGGCTGCAATCCCTTGGCTCTGGCCCCTCCTTCCTGAGACAAGGCTCGCGTCTTAAGCGAGTGGGAGAGGCGGCAGCCATCCAGGCCCACAAAGGTCCGGGGTTGAGGGCCCCTCAGCCTAGATTTTGTCTGCAAACCCAGTTTCTGAGGTGCCTAAAAGTGTACAAATAGTGAAGCCGGGCCCAGCCGAGCCAATTCATTACCTCGCCTCAGCGCTGCGTGCTCATTATCTGCTCTCCATATCACCTCTCCTCAGGGGGCTCAAAGGAATCAGCAAATCCCCCGGCATCAGAGCTACGAATCCCCAGCACAACCCATTCACACGCAGCGGGGCGGCTGGGGATTAATTGAGGGGGAATGTTGTGAATTCCACAGAGTTCTTTCTCTTTGCCTCACAGCCGGTGGCCGGGGATATTGCTACATGAAAGCTTCCCTGTCAGTATCGATCATCATTGCCCGGGCTGCTACATTCCAGAGAATGAATTGGCCTCATTTGGTAACTCAACTGGAGTGGGGGATGGGGTGGACCGGATGGGTCCACATTTGTGGTCCCCACTTCTTGCTCCATAAGTGGTTTCCAAAGACAAACAAATCCACAGGGCCCCACTTTCTTCCCCTGGTTCCCGACTTGGGCGATGCTTGGTACAGCGTGACTCTGGGGAGGAAGGGGGGCGGGGGCGGGACCTGGGTTAGGGCCCGGGCAGGAAATTAGTTGAGGCAAAGCCGCGTCTGAGGAGAGAAGCAGGCCAATAGCCCCCCAGGGTTTCTCTGATTGCTTTGATGCGAGGCCGACTTCCCCCTCCCATCCCGGGGGCTTCTCGGCAGGAGGCCTGCGGGCTCTCCCCCCCCGCGCCGAACGGCCCCCGGGCCTGGGAGCCTGGGAGCCCAAACCCCGCCGCACCCTGGGGCAGGGGCTCTCCAGCAAGGCAGATAGGAAATGCAAGCGTCCCTCGCCTTCCCTGAGAAAGCAGTTGCTGGAAGCTCGGAGAAAGGACAAAAGGAGCCTCTTCCCGCGGTTTTATCTCTGAGGTCTGCAGACTGAAATCTTTCTCCAATTCTTACCTTTTTAAATGCATTATTGCTAGACTGCTTTCCCCTCTCCCCCAACCGTCTGACCGTTGCTCGCTCTCCCGTCCTCCTAGACCCTCCCCCTGCCTATCTGCACTATTTCCTGAAACTCCCACCAAGTGGAGAGTTCAGAGAATGTACCCTGCGAAATCCTGGAGCCTGGGCCTCTTCATGCCGCCGCGAGAGGTACCTAAACTGAGGGTCCTGAGGGGCTGGCTGAAACCCCCGCCAGGCCCTGCTGTGGGGCTGTGTGGTGCCGGACAAGTCGCTGGACTCCCTCTGCCTCACTTTGGGCATCCATAAGACAGATGATGATAACTGTTCTGCCTCCCTCTTATGACTGTGTAGGGATTAATGGAATAAGAGATTTAAAAGCACTTTGTGATTTGTAAAGCGCTCAACAGAAGGTATGATGATTATTAAATTCTCTCATTGGGCATGGTATCAAATGTATTTGTGATCTTTATAAAAACTTCATTCTGCATTTACCTCCATCTAGCTAGCCCTGTGAAGTATGTCCAGGGAGGGACAGAGATAAAAAGTAAGCCGATGTACACAAAAGGAAAAACAGAAAAAAAAGCATGATTGTTATGATTTTCAAAAACAAAAACAAAGTGATACCCCTGCAGCATTTCAAATTATGGGTGCCCAGAAGGTGACTCTCTCCACGTGGGCATTTTTCTAGTCCGATAGTCTATCTACTGGGGATTCTTTGGCACGGCAGCAGGCAAGCATTGGCCTGCAAATCAGAAACACTCTGTAGTATTGAGCAATTCATTTCCTCTTTATGGGCTTCAGTTTCCCCATCGCTAAAATATGTGAGTAGGAGTAGACTTCCTTAAAATCTTTTCCAATCCCTCTGTTTTATCATTCTGTATTTGCCTTGATTAATATTTAGCAACAGTTGGGACTCCAAGGTCATTTAATACTTGCTAGAATATCAAAGAGTTTTACTAATCTTCATCCTGGGATAAAGGACTAAGTGAGCAAACAATCCAGAATCATGCCAGCCACTTAGGGACCCTTAATTTTACTTAATCATAATGAGAATTTTTCAACATTTGGAAATTAATATGGGAAGAAGCATGACATCATGCCTTAGAACACTCCAGTGCAATTGGCACAGGATCTCATCGCAATTAGCACGGTTTCCCCACCCCCAGATGCTTTAATACTAAAAGTGCCTGCTTCACTTAGTAACTCCACTCTAAAAACTGACACCTGAAAACCACAACCTAGGTTTTACAAGAATCCTAAAGACCACAAGGTCAGCATTTGATTTCACCATTCAGTCTGCGAAATCTAGAGTTTCCCCACCCAGGGTCTTTTATCTCTCTCCCAGGTGCCCTTGTCTGCCTTAGAAAGGCTGCTTTCCCTTCCCAGCTGCGGTCAGCTGGCTTGTCTGTCCCCAGTGGGAGACTTCAGGTTCAAGGCTCTGTCTGGGGAGGTCATATACAGCCTTGACTATTATTCTGATGGATCGTTTTAATTCTACCCACTTTGATCATGTCAGTTTCCACAACAAACAAGGCTCACCAGAAGCATTCCTGGGCTCATAAAGGCAAACATGCTTGGCTTTGCATCACATGCCAGAGGCCAGAATTCTTTGGTTTTAGCTTCAAGGCTATTTTAACCCTTGGTTGCATAAGATTCCAGGTTAACACGTTTAACCTTTGTTTCCTGCAACCAAAGACATGTTAGGCTCCTCCAGAGAAGTGCAGTGATTTCCAGCCTTTAATTAAGTAAGGATCCAAGTGGCAGATGCAGTTCACACACTCTGGAGCCAAGTCCTGGCTATGAAGATTTCTTTTTCTCCAAATGCTCTGCAGTTCACCGAGAGTAACTTCAGCTAATAAAAATAACTCTACTAAGTGCCAGGAGCCATTTTAAACCACTTAAAATATTATCTCATCTAATATGAGCAAAATGTTAAGGTGAAATAAAGACTGTGGCAACTTATTAAGTTAAGAAACCGAGAAGACAGAAGCTAAGAAGTCTGTCCAAGATTACATAGCTAGCCTGGAATGGGGCAAGGGTTTTAACCTGGATTTGCTTGACTTGAGGGGCAGTCTCTAACACTATTAGATATTAGCAGTCATTATGCAGTAGTTGAAAGAGCTCTTGATTGAGAGTAAGGAAAGTGAAAGTGAAAGTGAAGTCACTCAGTCATCTCCAACTCTTTGTGACCCCGTGGACTGTAGCCTATCAGGCTCCTCCGTCCATGGGATTTTCCAGGCAAGAGTGCTGGAGTGGATTGCAATTTCCTTCTCCAAGGGATCTTCCCATCCCAGGAATCAACCGGGTTTCCCGCATTGCAGGCAGACGCTTTACCCTCTGAGCTGCCACGGAGGCCCAGGCCAGAGTTGAAATCTCTGACTGTGGCCACCTCAGGCAAACCAGTTTTCTCCCTAACTGCCTTGATTTCCCTAACTGTAAACTGAAGATAGAATTAAATCACTTTTTTATTTTTACCCCAAGCCTCAGTCATTCACTTTATTACTCATACCATGTATAATACTATTTAATAACTTTTTCTTTAACTCAATATGATTTTTAAAACCAAATGTTTTAAAATTAAATGTTACTAAATTAAAAACCAAAATGACTTGCTCAAAGTAGATGGTAGTAATAAAAATAAGATGATAAAAGCTCTACCGTTAAATTCTAGCTAGATGCTATTGCTTGCCTGAGGCTCTATGATGTAGGCTAATCTCATGTTAAACTGGAAAATATGCAAGCTAGTTAAGGACATTGCGAATCAGTTAAATTCTGTGGAGGATATACAGAGAGATATATATATATATAAGATTTTGCCACAATGTAACCATTGTGGGAAGAAAATCCAACAACTTTCTCATGTCTTACTCAATGTTACTTAACATTTAGATGTGCACTACCTAAAGTTATCTCACCTGAATTTTTTCTGCATACAACCAGTGGTCCCCATCTAATATTTGACCAGAAAATGTTGTGGGTTTCTTTTTCAGGGTTTCTAACTCTAAAATACTTGATGCCAATGAGGAAAGTTAATATTAATTGCTACTAAACTTGAAACTGAATTCACTAGCACCTAGTGAGTATTTCCAGAACTCCAGAGAAGGTAAAATATGAAGGGAACTTGACAGTAAAAAAAAAAAAAAAAATCACTGTTATTAGTTTTTTTGAACAGCAAATAAATAAAGACTCTTCTCTAGGAAGTCTGGGAAGGACTTCAAATCCTTTAGCCACGTAATAATTTTGTATATTTACCATGGTGTGCACAGTGGGTTTTCAAAGTGTGGTTGAAGGCCCTGGGGACAACCAATACTCATTCAGGTCAAAACTATTTTCATGATAATACTAAGATGTTCACACCTTTTTACTCAGTTTTCTAGAGGCTACATGAAGTAAGATACAGCAACAGATGGAATGTAGAAGTAGATATGAGAATCCAACTGTCTTCTATTGACACAGACATTAAGGAGATTTACAGAATGTTAAACAATGTCTCTCTTCTCACTAATTTCTTTAATTTGAAGAAATACAGTGGATTTTTTTTTCCATAAAATTGAGTTATTTACTTTACCATATGAGTTTATTTTAAAGTAGTTATTTTTAAAATATCTCAATTTACCTTCTAGTATGGTAAATACTGGTTAATATAATCCACATTTAAAAATCTCTTTGACTCCACAATAATTCTTTATTTTTCCTGTCAGATACTTCTAAATATATTTTTTTAACAAATAAAAATTTTATTTATTTATTTTTGGCTGCACTGAGTCCGGCAAAAAGCAAAGGAGAAAAAGAAAAATATAAGCATCTGGATGCAGAGTTCCAAAGAATAGCAAGAAGGGATAAGAAAGCCTTCTTCAGCGATCAATGCAAAGAAATAGAGGACAAGAACAGAATGGGCAAGACTAGAGATCTCCTCAAGAAAATCAGAGATACCAAGGGAAAATTTCATGCAAAGATGGGCTCGATAAAGGACAGAAATGGTATGGACCTCACAGAAGCAGAAGTTATTAAGAAGAGCTGGCAAGAATACACAGAAGAACTGTACAAAAAGATCTTCATGACCCAGATAATCATGATAATGTGATCACTAACCTAGAGCCAGACATCTTGGAATGTGAAGTCAAGTGGGCCTTAGAAAGCATCATTACAAACAAAGCTAGTGGAGGTGATGGAATTCCAGTTGAGCTGTTTCAAATCCTGAAAGATGATGCTGTAAAAGTGCTGCGCTCAATATGCAAGCAAATTTGGAAAACTCAGCCATGGCCACAGGACTGGAAAAGGTCAGTTTTCATTCCAGTCCCAAAGAAAGGCAATGCCAAAGAATGCTCAAACTACTGCACAATTGCACTCATCTCACACGCTAGTAAAGTAATGCTCAAAATTCTCCAAGCCAGGCTTCAGCAATATGTGAACCATGAACTTCCTGATGTTCAAGCTGGTTTTAGAAAAGGCAGAGGAACCAGAGATTAAATTGCCACCCTCTGCTGGATCATGGAAAAAGCAAGAGAGTTCCAGAAAAACATCTATTTCTGCTTTTTGACTATGCCAAAGCCTTTGACTGTGTGGATCACAAGAAACTGTGGAAAATTCTGAAAGAAATGGGAATACCAGACCACCTAACCTGCCTCTTGAGAAATCTGTAGGTAAGTCAGGAAGCAACAGTTAGAATTGGACATGGAACAGACTGGTTCCAAATAGGAAAAGGAGTACATCAAGGCTATATATTGTCACCCTGCTTATTTAACTTCTATGCAGAGTACATCATGAGAAACACTGGACTGGAAGAAACACAAGCTGGAATCAAGATTGCCAGGCGAAATCTCAATAACCTCAGATATGCAGATGATACCACCCTTATGGCAGAAAGTGAAGAGGAGCAAAAAAGCCTCCTGATGAAAGTGAAAGAGGAGAGTGAAAAAGTTGGCTTAACGCTCAACGTTCAGAAAATGAAGATCATGGCATCTGGTCCCATCACTTCATGGGAAATAGATGAGGAAACAGTGGAAACAGTGTCAGACTTTATTTTGGGGGGGCTCCAAAATCACTGCAGATAGTGACTGCAGCCATGAAATTAAAAGATGCTTACTCCTTGGAAGAAAAGCTATGACCAACCTAGATAGCATATTCGAAAGCAGAGACATTACATTGCCAACTAAGGTCCATCTAGTCAAGGCTATAGTTTTTCCAGAGGTCATGTATGGATGTGAGAGTTGGACTGTGAAGAAGGCTGAGCACTGAAGAATTGATGCTTTTGAACTGTGATGTTGGAGAGGACTCTTGAGAGTCCCTTGGACTGCAAGGAGATCCAACCAGTCCATTCTGAAGGAGATCAACCCTGGGATTTCTTTGGAAGGAATGATGCTGAAGCTGAAACTCCAGTACTTTGGCCACCTCATGCGAAGAGTTGACTCATTGGAAAAGTTTCTGATGCTGGAAGGGATTGGGGGCAGGAGGAGAAGGGGACGACCAAGGATGAGATGGCTGGATGACATCATGGACTCAATGGATGTGAGTCTGAGTGAACTCCGGGAGATGTGATGGACAGGGAGGCCTGGTGTGCTGCGATTCATGGGGTCGCAAAGATTCGGACACGACTGAGTGACTGAACTGAACTGACTGCACTGAGTCCTTGTTGCCTTGCTTTCTCTAGTTGAGGTGAGTTGGGGCTACTCTTTGTCACCATGCACGAGCTTCTCATTGCAGTGGTCCCCCTTGTTTCAGAGCACAGGCTCTAGGCCCAGAGGCTAAGTAGCTGTGGTGTGGACTCTATATCTCCAGCTCAGTAGTTGTGGTGCCCAAGCTTAATTGCTCTGCAGCCTGTGGAATCTTGGTGGAAAAGAGATCGAACCCGTGTCCCCTATATGACAGATTCTTCTCCATCATGGCACCACAGGAAGTCCCTCAATAACTCTTAAAAAAGATGTTCTGTAACCAAAATGAGAATATCTAAAGGTGTTCAGTTCATGGGGTCGCAAAGAGTCAGACATAACTAAGTGACTGAACTGAAACTGAAAGGTCATTACAAACAGCAGGTCTGGAGTATATCAGCTGGATTATGAAGTAGGTGAAGTCAAACATCGTTCATCACAGAACTACCTGTAATGGAGAGGAGTAGGAAAAAACTACGGTTAGCAATAATGAATTGTTTAATGACTAAGTCATGTCTGACTCTTTTGCAACCCCATGGATTCATAGCCTGCCAAGCTCATCTGTCCTTGGGATTTTCCAGGCAAGAATACTGGAGTGGGTTGCCATTTCTTCTCCAGGGAATCTTCCCAGCCCAGGGATTGAATCCACATCTCCTGCTTGGCAGGCAGATTCTTTACCACTGAGCCACCTGGGAAGCTCATAATGAATTGTTACAGTTAGTAATAACGGAGTTAGCTTTTCTGAAATGATCATCAACTCAGTGACATCATTTGTGATTATGACAAAGGAAAATTAAGAAATGTAACCTGAAAATGTTTACATTTTATATATTAAAAACCAGAATCAGAACTTTGAATTCCAAATGCTGTGATTCCGGCAACATAACTCATGTTTGCTCACATAGAGGCCTAGAATAGAACGTAGAAAGTAGAGATTTTTCTTGCAAAATTGGCATAGGAAAATTTATTCTTTCACAAAAAATTATTTTTAATTGTATCCCCAATTAACATATATAATTTCTACACAGTGGTAGTTAACGTTTAATTTCTTATGTAGTCAAGGAACTGCTGAAAGGTTGGGCTACTATAGAAATTGTTCTCTGATCATACACTCGATTAGATCAACAAGTTGGGCCAGTGTAGCTTGGCTATTTTATGAGCTGAATCCCATGAACTATATGGCTATAAATTGATTGTGACTATCAGCTGAGACCATGGCTAAAAACATATAACTGTCAATTAGTGTGTTTCACGTAGATAAGGCCAAAGTGTATTTGCACCTGCACTAAATGCTTCACTCTCATTTTGATTCTGGGAGTTCAATTTACAAAGAGAATTAACATTTCTCTTTATTTTAGGTGGTTTCTATGGATACCTTCTATGAAGCCTTTCATTCACATCTATCCAATTTAAGCTTCTCATTTTAATTTAAATACACTTTCATTCCTTCAGAATCTGTATATGATATTCACAGTTCATTTTCTGAAAATAACCTGTGAAAAGCATTTATGCACACAAAATTTTAATGTTTAAGATTTAAAAATGAGAAATTCCAACAATAGAGAAATTCATAATCTCAAAATTGGAAATCTGTTTTTATTTGCCTCATACTCACTGAAAATCTGAACTGTAATCTAAAGAATCATGTTTTCTGATTTCAGGTCTGTTTGTTTGTTTTTATCCTTACTGGGTGCTTTTTTGTCCCTTTCTTAATCTTATTTATTGTTGCAGTTTTCTTACTTAGCATCGTTAGGATTAAAACTTTTTAGGTTCTAGTGCCATTAATATTCAATAAGGTTTCTACTTAGTGTAGAAAAAATTGAACAGCAACAAAAAGGTTTAGAAGCCTACAACCTCAGATATATAATATTGCCAGTATTCACTAAACTAATAAGCACTTTTGTTTTGTTAATTTTCCTTTTCCAAGAAAAACTATTATATATAAGCTCTTGTTGAAGAAGAGATCTGATGTCATCTCCAGCTACAAATCTTTCTTTTTCTATATACTGTGTAAATTTTGTATACCTCAACCTAGAAACCAAGATCTTCCACATTTTGGCTCCAGATTTCTACCACCTCCATCTACCTCCCCTCCCTATGTAGACCCACTATGCCACAAATAGGCCCACTGAGTTCTCCAGGGAGTTGGCCTCCTTTCAACTTCTGGCCTTTGCTCTTACCATCCTTTTTCTTGTGAAATGTTTCCTTCAGGACCCTCACTCTCTGTTAACTGAAATTTTATTCAGACCCTCAAGACAGATGATCAACAACACTTCCTTTAGAAAGTTTTTCCTCATCCTCCCAATCAGAGGTGGTCACTTCGCCATTAATGCCAAAGCACTCTTAGTACTCTGCATAATACCTATTTGTTTGACTCATTTGTGTATTTGCTTTATCTTCTGCTTCAAAATAAAAACTTTAATATTTTTATTTTATTTTTAATAAGTAATGCATGCGTACAATAATATACTGTCAGAGACCACCAAAAGGCATTCAAGGAAACATGCTGGCTTCTTAACCTCACCCAGTTCTCCTCTCCAGAAGCATCCAATGTTACCAATTCCATGTATATCTTCTCAGAGATAGTCTGTGTGCATGTGTGTGTACACAAATGGCAGTATGTACACAAATGGTATTTTCATGTTATTCTGCAGTGTGGACACATGATATTGGGCAGTTTATGCCTTATACAAGAGCGCCCAGTGGAAATGCAGTAAATGGGACCTGCAATGCAGCCCAGGCTTCTGCCAAACTGTGCTCTGTGGTCTTGCTAAGTAGATTCTAAAGAAAGACACCTGTTTTAGATTTCCATGAGTGGTCCTTAGGGCTGTCAGTGGTCCTACTGTATATTTTTATTTCACTTTTAATTTTCACTTTATTATAAAATATCTTTTTTATCTTCTTCACTTTGCACTCTTATAAGAAAGGACTTGCATTACAAATTCATATTTAAACACTGTCATCAGGAAAAGATTAATTTGCAAGACCTGTTTTCAGCACTGGCCTATTTCTTTCAAGACTTGCCAGTTTATAAATTGTCACTGAAAATACTAAGTTGATATTATTGTTTTCAAATGAAATATCCATGAAAAGGCTTTCAGAAGTCATGAAAATATTAATTGTCATACTTATTATAGTTATTATTCTTTTTAGAAGCAAGAATTTTAAGAATGTTTACTAGGTCAGCTTTATTTGGAGTTTGTTAAATCTAAAACATGTTTTAAAAATCTAATAATTATACCTTTTTCTTTTCTCCAAATTAGACTAAAATATTTTTTTTAAAAGGTTTCATATCCTGTTTTCATACCCTGAGGGCTCATTGGGTGTCAGTTGCAAAACATGTCAAAAATCCAAGGCTCTTACAGTTCCAGAAAAAAATGTATCTTTAATGCTTCTCACTCCAGGGGTCCTCTTTTGATGTTTTGCTGCCCTCATTTTCCAATAGTTAAGTCTAAACCTGTGATTTTTCTTAGAAAATTCATCGTTCTACTTTGGAGCCTGAAATTTGCCAGCCAGGACCATGGCTCCTTCCTGGATATGAAAACCTAGAAATGCATTCTTACATCCAACCATCTATTTGTATTTTATAAACCTATCTAGATTATAAGCCCTAGATACACCCATTTCAGAATTTTATTTTAAATGGCTCTGTCACTCTGCTTAGACATGTTATATTTAAGTCAGAATCTATGGAAGACAAAAAGACATTTTTCCCATACCTTAAAAGATGAGAATATAAATATTTGCAATCCCATGGATATTTAGTACCCTTCTCCAGGAGATCTTCCTAACCCAGGAATTGAACCAGGGTCTCCTGTATTACAGGCAGTCTTTACCATCTGAGCTACAAGGGAAGTCCCTAAACCACCAACTGTTTATTTGTTCGGCTATGCCAAGTCTTAGCTGCAGTCTGTAGGATGTTTAGCTCTGGCATATGAACTTGTAACTGTAGCATGGAAGATCTAGCTCCCTGACCAGGGATGGAACCTAAGCCCCCTGCTTTGAGGCCTCAAAGTTCTAGCCACTGGGCCACCAGGGGTGTCCCTTTACTGCTGTTGACCTAAAAACAAACAAACAAACCCACTAAGCTTTTAGATTTTTAACATAAAAATCAAATAATATGCCATTCGTCAGTTGCAAACCCAAGGACCATCTGTTCTTCACCTCAGTTCACCTCTGACCTCAGACTCAGGGAAGAGTGAGCAAGATGATGATGACGAAGCGATAAACAGAAGGAGAAGAAGAAACTATGAAATTAATGATCAGCCTTTTCAGGTCTCCAAATGCCAGGGAGTCAAAAGCACTGTCAAAACATCCTGCTTCTTTTAAGGTTAAGATGTATTCCTGGTTTATTTTTCACAAAACAATAATAAGTATTAAGACATTATCGCCTTTCTCTGCATTGAAGGGGGCCCAGAATACTCTACTACAGCATAAAAAATTATGTTGAGCTGATGGCATTTGAAAAGTCTCTTTTCCTTAACTCTCTTATCTGCCTAAAAGCAGAGCCTCCCAAAAGAACTCGAGAGAATTCAGTTGTCACAAATTCCCTTCCTGGGAGCAACCAGCAAAATCTGACTCTCATCACTGGCAAAGGAAACCAGCACCACACCTAAACAGACTGTCACATCTTCTATCTCTTCTCCTAAGGGCTTACTTATCTTTCCTTAAATCATTTGTTTTCCAAAAAGTGTTCTTCTCCCCCTCCTCTTCCCCTATTAAAGCAGTACATAAGCCTGAAATTTTAACCATCTCTTTGTGTTACATTTCTGTGTGTGTGTCAACTCCCACGTGCATTGGCCTTAGATGGATAAAAACCTGTCTTTTCTCTTGCTAAATGTGTCTTTTGTCAGTTTGATTTGCATGCTCCCAGAGACTGGGGGTGGAAGATGAGTTTTTCCTCCCTGACAGTTTGGCCAGGAGGGTGTAATGTTGGGACATTCAGCTTGCTCCAGATACAGAAGCCTCAGGACCTCTGATGAAGCAGGCAAGGGTAAGCTTTCTTTACTGTATCCTGGATTTCTACTTGGAGTCCAGTTGAAAAAGAGTGGTAAGAGCTTCTCTTTGTTTTTTCTAACTTTCAGTTCAGTTCAGTTCAGTCGCTCAGTCGTGTCCAACTCTTTGCAACCCCATGAATCGCAGCATGCCAGGCCTCCCTGTCTATCACCGCCTGGAGTTCACTCAGACTCACGTCCATCGAGTCCGTGATGCCATCCAGCCATCTCATCCTCGGTCATCTCCTTTTCCTCCCGCCCCCAATCCCTCCCAGCATCAGAGTCTTTTCCAATGAGTCAACTCTTCGCATGAGGTGGCCGAAGTACTGGAGTTTCTAACTTTAGGCTGACGAAGAAAGTACTGGAAGGAACTAGTTTGGGGACATTATGACTCTTGGGTGACTCTCAATTTTGACCACTCCTTTCCTTTTCAGGGTCACTACTGTGTCCTGTGTGTCTCATTTTGTGTCTGAGACCTTGGGTTGTATTTAGTAAGAGCCTGTTTGCTCTTAGAGTTTCCACCTGGCAAGGGGTGCAGATTGTTGGACCTGCATGTGCAGGCAGACACCCATCAGGTTGAGGGCCCTGGGATTTGGTAATCAGTTGAACAGAAATTCAGGAATCTAGGGTGCAGCTGGCACCTTACTGACCATTGCTAGCTCTCATGGGGGTTATCTGGTTTTCCTTATTGCCTTGCTGGTGCTGGGACTAACTGTGGCAGTGAGAGTCTTTACTTTCTCTTTGGTTTGGGGGATGAATTTAAATCTTGGGGTTTGCATCTTCTGCACTCTTTGGAGGGGTCGTCTTTTGCATCCATGATTAAGCCATACAAGGGCTTATTGGCTTTGGCTCACATTTTTCTGTGAACTCTCATATACCCCTATATGAATGAAATACTCACCCTTTAAGACCCAGCTCAAATGCTGCATGTTAAGACATATTTTCTCCTTCTGACTTTCTAAGACATTTGCTCATACTTCTTTTAGAGCATTTCTGCAGATATTATGATGTATACACCTGTATTGCTCTCTCATATTCTCATATATAGGTTTTAAAGTCAAAGACTGGATATGCCCTATCTTTGAATTCCTAGTACCACTAAGGATAGTATCTTATGTATGTAATAAATGTCTGTGCTGTGCTTAGTCACTCAGTCATGTCTGACTCTTTGCAGCCCCATGGACTGTAGCTCGCCAGGATCCTCTGTCCATGGAATTCTCCAGACAACAATACTGGAGTGGATTGCCATTCCTTTTTCCAGGAGATCTTCCAGACTTAGGGATCAAACCCAGGTTGCCTGCATTGCAGATGGATTCTTTACCAGCTGAGTCACCAGGAAAGCCCAAGAATACTGGAGTGAATAACCTATCCCTTTTCCAGGAGAATTTCCTGACCCAGGAATCAAACCGGGGTCTCCTGCATTGTAGCCTTTTTCTTTACCAGTCGAGCTACCCAGAAGAAAACTTATCACTTATCTAATGACCCCAATATTGTGAATCTGAATAGTTCCTCAGATGGTCAGTTCTTAACTATCACTCTTGGGCAAGTTCTCTTCCATTCTCAGCCTTAGCTTCCTCATTAGCAAAATGAGAATCATAGCACCTACGTAGCAACATTCATTTTCATGATGTGTGGATGAAGCTGTCTCATTCAAGCATCTAGCACAATGTCTAGGACATCAGAGACGCACTGCAGAGTTAGCTCCTCTGCTCCCTCACATCTACCTGAACACACTCCTGAACACTGAGGAGCACAGCAGGCTTCAGATCTGGGTCCCACCTGAGCCTCTCTTTCAGGAGCCTTCCATTCTCTCTCCCATCCAGCTGAAAATTTCCCCACGTAGGAGTTTCTCTTAATAGACAACAAATGCTGGGCAAAAATCCCTTCTAGGGGTCATATAGAATCAAAACACCAGAACTTCTAGAAGCTGCTGAAGTCTTGTTCTAGACATACTGTTAGATCATCTTGTCAGGTAGCTCATTATCTCCTGTGTTGGCTAACAGAGGGAAGCTTGAATGGTGCTGGTGGTGGAAAAGGACTGAGCTTGTAGAACTGCTCTTGAGAGAGGAGTATGGATGGAAGAGATAGCCCATGAGATGGCTGGCCCAGCAAAGGGAGGACTTCAGTAGTAAGAACAGTGCTCCCATCTCTCTGGGAACATATGTGAATCTATGTGATTTTCTGTGTGTGTCATCTGTGTAAGTCTGTGTGTCCATACTTATGAGCACAGGAGAATCGCCCAAGAGAAACCTGTGTACCCATTCATTCACCTGTTCATTTTAATCAAATTAAATGAGCTATTGAAAGTGTTCCAGGTACTGGGGGAAAAAGATAAATAAGAGACTCTAGGAGTCTGACTATGATTTATTTAATCTGTTGGAGACAGACAAGTAAGTGCTTTACAAGTACTATTCTAGGATAGGCTAGCACCTAGCACTAGGTCAGATACCAGGGAAAGAACTCTGGAGAAGAGGGAAGAAGCACTAAACTGGGGTTTTCTTCTCCTCTGCAGTGTCTCTGTTTAGTTTCATATGTCCTCCATCCCATTCCCTCCCACCTCAGGATTTATTTGGAAGTGGAAACAAATTTAATGAGACCTTTTTCTTTTGACATGTGCTGAAAAACCAGTGTGTGTTCAGTCACTAAGTCATATCCGACTCTGCGACACACCGAGCTTCCTTGTCCTTCACTGTCTCCCAGAGTTTGCTCAAATATATGCCCATTGAGTCAGTGATGCCATCCAACCATCACATCCTTTATTACCCTCTTCTTCTCCTGCCCTCAATCTTTTTTTTTCTTCATCAGGGTCTTTTCCAGTGAAAAGCCAGTGCTATACAGCATTTCCTGTCTGGTTTAGGGACCACCTTTTTCTCTGCCAATTGCAAGGAAGATAATTAAAATAGGACTTTTCGTTATTGGGTTTCCCCTTGCTTGTTGTGGTAAATGGTAAATTCTTTGAGGCACCAGCACAGGGCCTACCACATTGAAAAGGCTCAGAAAATGTTCAGTTGGTAAGAGAGCGAGTGAATGTAACTAGGTCTGACTTGTAACATGGAAGCACCTCCTCCAGATTCTCCTCCTCCAGTGCAGTTGTGAGAGTAGCCTGAAGCACTCGATATATGATAGGCAATATTGTTATTATTGGTACTAATATTAATAACTACAATTTAGTGGACTATATCCAAACATTTAAAATATTTATTTTCCTTTTTAAAGTAGATAACCACAGCTGAGGACAGGCACCGCTTTGCTCTCTCCTTAAGATTCAAGTCCCTTGGGTCACAGCCTAGTGTGCAAGGAACCCAGTGATGCCAGCTTCCTAGGGCTGCTAATTCAAGATTCAAGACTTTCACTCCTTTGCCTCCTAGGCATTTGTGAGGGCAGAATTCACCACTGCCAGGACACCAGGCCACAGTGCAAACCAGTTTTGTTCACAGGTCTAATCCTAACCCAGCAGCTCACATCTCCCTGACTTCCGAGCCCTGATGCTACAATTCTAGTCTCAATTTAAAAACATCTCCCACACAGTAGATGCCTGAGAAATATTGTTTCCATTCATGGAGAAAATGTCAGTTGGATTTTAACCTGAATGAAGACATTTACCCTGTCTGGGGAGAAAATTATGCTTTTCAGGATGGCTAGTCTCTCAAGCTGCCCATTCAGAAAGAATATCTCAGACTTCCTTGGTGGCACAGTGAACAAGAATCTGCCCACCGATGCAGTGACCATGGGTCTTATCCCTGCTCTGGGAAGATTCCACATGTGGGGAAGATTCCAGAGCAACTAAATCCGTGCGCCACAACTACTGAGCCTGCATGCCACAGCTGCTGAAGGCCGTGCACCTAGAGCCTGTGCTCCACAACAAGAGAATCCGCTGCAGTGAGAAGCCCGAGCACCACAGCTGGAGAGTAGGCCTGGCTCGCCACAGCCAGAGAAAGGCCTGCGTAGCAGTGAAGACTCAGCACAGCCAAAGCTAAATAAATACCTAAATAAGAATGTGTCTAAGGAAACTGTGGCTTTCCAGATGGCTCAGACAGTAAAAACTCTGCCTGCAAAATGCAGGAGACCCAAGTTCAACCCCTGGGTCAAGATCTCCTGGAGAAGGTAATGGCAATCCACTTAATTATACCTTACAGGCAGTAGGCATTTGTAAAAATTTTGCTCCCCAATGATAGGTCTGGAGGTATAGAAAGGACAGAATGGAGTATGTATATACGTACTACTTGTGTAATTGAAAATTTTTGTGAATTAAAAAAATACTAAAGAAAATATGATAAAATGCTAACATAAATTAACTTTTCATCTTGTGGAAATACATATTACATTACATCTGTTCTTTTCTATATTCTATTTCTATATATTCTATAATTATTAAAATCCTCAAAGTTAAAAAGACTATTATATGTTGCCTGGATTTGGCCACCTAGAGGATATGGATTAAAGGGCACAAAGGTGGGAGTGGCTTCTGCTGACTATAAATATAGGCTGGGTCTTGTATACCTCATACAATCATAAGTATCATGTATTACAATAGTCATTTTACAAAAAAAAAAAAGAGAGAGAGAGAGAGAGAGAGAGGGTTAGCTAATTAGCTAAGATCACAAAGCTATGAATGGTTGAACTCTGCTTCAAACCGAGCAGGCTGCTTCAGAACCCTTCTCTTTAACCACTATCATGATGGACTGGAACCCCTGACATTGCTATCATAGAATGGAGCACCAAGAATAGTCCAGTCTCCTGTCTTCCTCCTAGAATAAAAACCTGAGCTAGAGAACTTTATGTTTTTCTCCAAGGCTGCATTCCTCAGTCTTTTTTCCCCTAATTGTTGCCTCCCCATGAACATTTAATACTGTAGATATGTAATATATCTATTTATGTACAGAGAAGGGCCACAGACCATTGTAGTATCTGGTTTTTCTCACTATGAACCAGTTTTCACCTCCTTGCCAATAATGCTGTCCTCTGTAAAAAAAAATGCATGCACTAAGGAAAGTCTGTGAGACTTTTTGTACTGCCATTTATCCACATATTACAAAAATATGGTGTGAAACAGAAACCTCCATGTAGGCTAACTTCACAGGAAATGTAGTACTGGAAGAATTTTGGTTCTTTCTCCCCAGCTTCTGAGGTTGTATGTTTGAGGGGTGGCTGCTGGTGAATTTTGACAGAATGGGGAATGAGTAACACCAAAGTAACTGCCTCTGAGGTAGAGGTTCCAGTTGTCCTTATTATATACAGAGTCAGTTTTCAATCATGTGTGCTAATGAGGTCCAGCAAGAGGATGGGTAATTGAAGTCCACAAAGAATTCCCAAACCTCATTTAGAAAACTATTTCAAGCTCCTTCTTGAGCCTGTGAGCATGTAAGAACTAGACTGGGGTAACTATTGTTTCTATTGTTTCCAGCCTCAGGTAGAGTGGAAATAACAGTCATGCCATGTTCACCTTGTCCTCGTTCACTGAAGCCTTCTCTTTGCCAGTTCTTTGATGTATCTTTTTAAGCCTGTGTATTTGTGTGTGTGTGTTAGTCACTCAATTGTGTCCGACTCTGCAACCCATGGACTGTAGCTCGCCAGGCGCTGCTGTCAATGGGATTCTCCAGGCAAGAAGACTGGAGTGGGTTGCCATTGCCTTCTCCATATTTAAGCCTATAGGGTCCATAAGCGGTAGGTATTATCTTTCAGTTTTTAAGAAATGAAGCTGACTTGTTCTCAGTGCCGCCAGTAGGAAATGGCAGAATCCAGGTTCAAACTCAGGTATTTTTAATTCCAAGTTAAGTTCCTTTGTTGTTTCATCAAAGCCTTATGCAAAACTAGAAGGACCTGGAAGATACTCAGTTGGATTCTTTGCATTTTGAATTGTTAATCAGTTTTAATATTAATTGCTTGAGCTTTATAGTTAGATAAACTAGATTTATTTCTTTCTAATCATGTGTCAGTATGCAAGTTTCTTAACTACTTATGTGTTTCAATCAACATTCTAATCTATAAAACTGTGTTGTAGGGAAGATTAACTGAGACAATATTTTCAAACACCTAGTACAGCATCTGCATCAAAACATCCTGTTTCTTGCCCCATCCATCAGTTTAATCCTCATATCTATTATCTGGCTTTTGTTTTGTGCTCCTCTGCATTGTTAGATGTAATTTTATCTGTCTGGCCTTCTTTGCTGATTTTTAAGAATTCCAGGATATTGAGCTGTTCTCATAAAGTTTGTTCTCAAGTGTTCATGTTTATATCTTCTCAATGTGTGAAAGTATATACATTGTACATTGACACTCCTAAAGTGACAGTTCTAAACTTATTTTATACTTTTATTTGTCAAACAATGAGAAAGAATTTGAACTTGAAAATAGAGGTACTTCTGGGATGGCAACAATTTTTATTTGTCCTGTTATGTGGAAGTTTTCTTGGATTTGCCCTTCTAATTTTATAATGAGTGAAAAACAGTGATAAATAAAATTGAGAGCTGATAGGAGATATCCCCTAAGTGGCAGATCCATGGCCTCAAATGTATGTTTATTGAACTTCAGTCTGTATCTGTGTTCAACTGTGAAGTATAAGAATAAAATAAAAGGTCATCCACAAAACACTGGAGTCTATTTTCTTAGACTACCTAAAAGGATAGCAGCAGGAGAAATGAAGAAATCTCTAGGTTATGAATTGTGTATCTGTGTAAAAATTATTACTATAATTTGAATGCCCAGAGGAGTTCAAGGCTGAGAGAGATATTGCCAGAGGTAACGCTCACACAGATTCCTCCCTCAAGGAGAGAATGCTAGCGTTCAACTCTTTTAGACAAAAACTTCAAAAAGAAAAAAGTTGCTACCATAAAATCATTATAAGCTCTTGTTCAATCTCCTGAACAATCTCATTTTGTAAATCTTTTTTCCTCACAATAAAATGATTTTTTTCCCCCTGTTCACAATATACCACTTCTAGAAAGTGAGTTCCTTACAGGCAGGAATATGTTTTGTTCACTGAAGGGCTCCATGCACCCAGATCAGTACCTGGTGCAAAGTGATCACTTCATAGGTGTTTACTGAATTTAATTCAAGTAAACTCACAAAAACAGAAATATATACAAATGGAACAAGATAGTCCAGAGATAAACCCACGCACCTACGGGTAACTTAATTTTGACAAAGGAGGCAAGAATACACAATGGGGCAGAGATAGCCTCTTCAATAAGTGGTGCTATAATAAGTGGCAATAAGTGGACTGCTGCTGCTGCTGAGTCGCTTCAGTCGTGTCCGGACTCTGTGCGACCCCACAGACAGCAGCCCACCAGGCTCCCCCGTCCCTGGGATTCTCCAGGCAAGAACAGTGGAGTGGGTTGCCATTTCCTTCTCCAATGCATGAAAGTGAAAAGTGAAAGTAAAGTCATTCAGTCATGTCTGACTCTTAGCTACCCCATGGACTGCAGCCTACCAGGCTCCTCTGTCCATGGGGATTTTCCAGGCAAGAGTACTGGAGTGGGGTACCATTGCCTTTTCCGAATAAGTGGACAGCTACATGTAAAGAATGAAATTAGAATACTCCCTAACACTGTCACAAAGATAAACTTAAAATGGATTAAAGACCTAAAATGTAAGACCAGAAACTACAAAACTCTTAGAGGAAAACATAGGCAAAACACTCGATGACAAATCAAAGCAAGATCCTCCATGACCCACCTCCTAGAGTAATGGAAATAAAAACAAAAATAAACAAATGGGACCCAATTAAACTTAAAAGCTTTCACACAGCAAAGGAAACTGAACAAGTGAAAAGACAACCCTTAGAATGGGAGAAAATTAAAAATAAATAAATAAATTTAAAAAAAAAGGAAACAATGGACAAAGGATTAACTTCCAAAATATATAAGCAGCTCATACAAGTCAAAACCAGAAAAACACACAATCCATTCAAAAAGTGGGGAAAATACCTAAGCAAACGTTTCTCCAAAGAAGATATACAGATGGCTAACAAACATATGAAAAGATGCTCAACATCACTCATTATTAGAGAAATGCAAATCAAAACTACAGTGAGATATCACCTAACATCAGTCAGAATGGCCATCATCAAAAAGTCTACAAGCAAGTAAACTCAAGTTGAATAAGATAATACTTTATAAAACTATTTGTGGCATTCAGTTTTCTCTTTAATAATCATGTGTGCCTGATATAACCCAGGAGTTTAAGAAGCCCTAAAATAGAGAATACAATTAGGAGTTTACTATTTTAGCTCTCTCAGGTCCAGAAAAGTTAAGCACCAGGTTAGATTCTGTTTTGCACTAAACGTGTAATATTGATCAAGTCACTTAACCTCCATGAATCAGACTTAAAGAAATAATGGCATATTTATTTATCTATTTATATATTTGCAATATTTATCTATCGATATATCTGTGAACTGTTTATCTAAATCTCTGCCTCACAGAATTAGGACACCTTATAAGAATATATATGCTGAACCAAAACAAATTAGATAAACTGAATAAACAAATACATAAATACATGTAAGTTTCAAATAAAATATAGGCTAAAGGAGAAGATATGACAAAGAAACAAGCTTTGTTTTGTTTTCAGTTTTAAGAAATGATGCCACCATTGCAGGCTGATGTATCGAATAATTTTATGTGATAACTTGTAACTTGGCAGGTTTACCTGGTGGCTCAGACAATAAAGAATCTGCCTGCATGCAGGAGACCTGGGTTCGATCCCTGGGTCGGGAAGATCCCCTGGAGAAGGGAATGGCAACCCACTCCAGTATTCTTGCCTGAAGAATCCCGTGGACAGAGGAGCCTGGTGGGCTACATGGGGTGCATGGGGTTGCAGAGTTGGACACAACTGAGCAACTTACTGCTAACACAATTTGTTAAGATTAACACATTTTACACCTTTTCTTTGTAGTAGTTGTTGTCATCTTAAAGATGAGTAGGCAAATTTCACGTTTATATGCCTTCACACCATTTTGGCATTAATCTCCCCTCTGCACTGTAATCTTTGATTGTTGTGGATGTTTAGTGGGTATTACTGAGGGTGACACAGAGTGTGTGATAGATTGATGGTCACCAGCAACCTCTCCCATTCCTACGTGAGTGCTGGCCTCTCCTCTAGAAGTGTAGTCTATTTTCCTTTCTCTTAAATCTGGGATGACCTTGCTTTGTCCAAAAGAATGGAACAGAAGTAATCTTGCACCACGCTTTGTGAAGCATTGCAACTTGTACTTTCGTTCTTTTTGGAGCCCTCTGAGACACAGTATAAAAGAGTCCCTCTATTCTGCTCAACAGAGAAGCCATAAGAAGAGAAACAGTGCCAGACATCCTGGGCCATTTCAGCCACACTAGCTGGAGCTCCAGACAGGTAAGTGAAAACATCTGAGATCCTCCAGCCCAGGTGAGCCAAGACTACACGGGACAGAGAGGAGCACCCTGCCCAAATGCTGCCTAATTTGGAGAACTGTAGGCAAAAATGTGGCTGCTGTTGTTGTTAGCCACTCACTTTTGGTAAGGCTCCTCCTGAAGCAGTAGAGCCACAGCGTGGTCTTCCCTGGGAAGAACCTCAGCCTCAGAAGCACCCTATCCAATAGCAGTTTGTTTCCGTTGTCTCATGTTTTTATCTTCTGTCCTGAGCAACTTCTTCTTTATTTCTTCAGTTACCACTCCACTATCTGATCTATCCACTCTCCATGGATTTTCAAGAAAGATCAGTGATGTTGTGAAAAAGGTCTTGGCCTTTGATTGGTACCCTCAGAGAAGACTATCAGGTATGAATATGAAGCAAAGATAATATTTAAAACAGAGTTGTTTGGCAATATCGAAAAGGAAGTCTAGACCTTTGTAAACCAAATACCAGAAACCAGTGTTACGATGGCTTGTTCACATAAGGCAAAAAAGGAAGGAATATGACATTAGTCAATCCCAATGGACCCTAATAAGGTATTGGTATTGTGAAGGAAATGCAACATCACTTCCTTTATGAAATTTAAAAAAAAAAAAAAAGATTAACATACATGCAAACATGTCCTTTTTATTTTCAGTTTTAATGTACTGTACAATCAATATTTTAATAACAAGGAAAAGAATAAAATAAGCCACAATCTTACCACCAAATGCAACTGTTTTCATTTTGCCAAGTTCCTTTCCAGTCATCTTCCATGGGCATTAAGTATATACCCTTATTTTTAGCTAGTTAAGTAGCCAACTTCTCTTTCACAGGCATAAAGACCAACAGGAACCCAGAGCAGTGAGAGAAGCTGAAAATAAGGGAACTGTGCCTCTCGTCTCCATGGAGGCCTTGGAGAAAAGGTGTTAATGGTTAATTTATTTCTTCATTTATTCAGTCAATGAACATTATTGCAGGTATTTTAAGTACTTTCCATTTCTTACCATTCTTCAGCTGTGTAATTACTTGTTCATTAGTCTTCTGCCTAATTAGACTGTGAGCTGTACATGGCCAGATCTGTTTTATCTGATTCACAACTATTTTTCTAGCATTTAATATAGTGCCTAGCATTTTTAAGGTAATAAATAAACATTTGTTGGATTGACGTATAGGAATTGCAAGTTGGGAAAATACATTTACCAAACCAGAGATAGAAGGAAGAAAGAAGAAATGGTTGATGTTAAATTAAATAGTGGGTAAGAGTCTATATATTAAAACAAAAACATGCATGCCCTAATGGACTTTAAAATAAATGTGGTCTATTTGATTAATGCTGTTACTTAGAATTTGGGTCTTCTGGAAAAGAAAATGATGAAACCATCTCCGGAGACATCGTGTATTCAGTTCATTTAATATTTATATGGAGCTTCTTAACTCAGCATTCTCAAGGAGACCAAAAATGATCATTGGAAAGTGCAGTGATACTCAGGAGGATGGGATGAGAGCACTCCCCACTCTCCCAGTCCCAGATAAATCAACATAGATTGAGTTAAATTTAGGTACTCTCCTGAAGGGTAGAGGAAGTACTCTCAAATATTCAGAAAGGAGCTATCCTTTCTCATCTCTTTCTCCACAAATTTCTGGTAGAGGTTTAAAAGTAGGTTTGCTATTACAAGCAATAAAGAATATAAGTTAGATTAGAGATCAAAAAGACACTACAAAATTCAATAGCTTGTGTCTATGCGTGCTCAGTCATATCTTACTCTTTGCAGCCCCATGGACTGTAGCTGGCCAGTTTCCTCTGTCCATGGGATTTTCCAGGCAAGAATACTGGAGTGGGTTGTCAATGGCTTAAAGAAGACATTGTGCTCTCTTGTAATAGTCTACAGGCAGGCAAACCAGGCCAGTATACAGATTTGCTCTACAAAATAACTGAGATTTAGATTTTGTTTTTCCATCCTGTTGATCCATTATCCACTACTGAGGCTGTACTTCTCAAATCTTAATGTTTATTCAAACTACCCAAGGTTCTTACTAAGATGCAGATTCTGGTTCAGTGGGACTAGGATGGGGCCCAAGATTATGTAGTTCTAAAAAGCATCCAGGTGCTGTTGATTCTGCTAATTCAAAGATCATACTAGGGATCCAGTTCTAGTTCAGTCGCTCAGTCGTGTCCAACTCTTTGTGACCCCATGAATCGCAGCACACCAGGCCTCCCTGTCCATCACCAACTCCCAGAGCTTACTCAAACTCATGTCCATTGAGTCGGTGATGCCATCCATCCATCTTATCCTCTATCGTCCCCTTCTCCTCCTGTCCCCAATCCCTCCCAGCAAGAGGGTCTTTTCCAATGAGTCAGTTCTTCGTATGAGGTGGCCAAAGTATTGGAGTTTCAACTTTAGCATCAGGTCTTCCAATGAACACCTAGGGCTAATCTCCTTTAGGATGGACTGGTTGGATCTCCTTGCAGTCCAAGGGACTCTCAAGAGTATTCTCCAACACCACAGTTCAAAAGCATCAGTTCTTCAGCACTCAGCCTTCTTCACAGTCCAGCTCTCACATCCATACATGACCACTGGAAAAACCATAGCCTTGACTAGACGGACCTTTGTTGGTAAGGCACTAGGGTGGCACTGTCATAACCTGCATTTTCAAAACTAGGTGGCTGGCATATTTTGTTTCCAGTTTTCAAGAAGGGAGAAGAAAACAAGCCCAGAGCAAAAAGTTTCCTTAAAGTAAACAATGTAGAAATTATATGAGTACCTTCTGCTAAGTATGACAACCATGAGTGGGTTCCAGGGGCTGGCAAATGTGCTTAGTCTCTAGCAAGTAGCCATGTTGCCAATAAAAATGAGGAATACAGGAGGTAAGCACTATTATCCTAGGAAAAAATGATGACTATTGGGGGACAGTTATCAGTTTACACACAAAAACTAAGGAGGCAGGCGCTTATAATTAAGCAAGAGAGATGAAACACACACACAAAAAAACAGGCTGTATGGGCTACATATGATCCTGAAACCTAAAAAGACAGCTTTAGCAAAACCTATTGGCTCGGACGTCTATGGACATTGACAGCATTCCATTTTCAGTTTTCAACCCCTGGTATGCTTTGCTTGCATTTCCTCTGTGACTTGTTCCTAGGGAATGCTGACAATATGATAGGTAACCAGGAATGACTCAGAGACTATTTTAGAGACACTGAGTAGACTCTTAACATTTGCCTATGGTTTGAGAAAATAGATGTAAACAATAACCAAAAACATAGTAAAGGTGTCATTGAAGACATTAGGCTTAATATTAAGAAAATCCAAGCATATATTAGGAACTTCTAGACATATTTAACATGATTTCATGACTTTTATCCCTATGACCATCAGTTTACCCAGGATATATTTCAAAATACATTTCTGGCAGCATCAGAAACAAAATTCATTGTCTAGACCTTTGGCATGATGCATTTTTTTTTCAGAATCTTCAGTTGCATAATAAATTTGAGAAGCTTCCAGTCAAGAAAATTGCATCACCTTTTCTGATATTCCTTCCTCATTTCAACGTCTAGTTATCCTCTGTCTCCGGTAAGATGCCTTTTGGATCTAATATAGTTAGAGTAACCATACTGGAACACTTCTGAAATTGAAATGGGCATTGTTAACAATTATGCCAGATAGTACACACTAGGACTATCTTGGGTAACCCAAGCAATATATAACTTAATCTAGGTAGTACCTACCATATCTTCTTTCTTTACATATGAAACTATATAATATATGTGTGTGTACATACATATATGTATGTATGCATACATATACATATGTATGTATGTATGTATATTAACTATATAGAGCTTCCCTTGTAGCTCAGTTGGTAAAGAATCTTCCTGCCATGCTGGAGACCCAGGTTCGATTCCTGGGTTGGGAAGACCTGCTGTCTAAGGAAATGGCAACCCACTCCAGTATTCTTGCCTGAAGAATTCCATGGACAGAGGCACCTGGCAGGCTACAGTCCATGCGGTCACAAAATTGGACATTTCTTAGCTTCTAAACCACCATAAACTATTTAATATATACATATATATATTACATAATTTCTTTGGCAGAAGTAGGGAACTTTCATTGTATTAGTAAGGTTTAAGATTGTAATGAATAATCAATTGTAGATTATCTTTGGTAATAAGAGTTTGTTCCAATAAAAATAACATGCAGGTGTGACTGGGAAGTTGGGCAGTCACCGTTGACTCTAGTCCTGTTCTTTCAAGAATGGGTTGTTCAACATCATTCAGGATATAAACTGAGTTCCACTGTCTCCTCCTCTCTGTGCCATTGTTGAGCAGAGACATTGCCAAGTCCTCTCAAAGTACTTGGCTTCCTTCGCATCGAGCACACTCAAGTTTGCCTTGTTCAGTCAACAGTACGTACCCAGGGAACAAAGATGGTTTATCTCAATGAAAATGTTGTGAACTTTATGTGGTCTTTTTGTAGGAAAAAGAAAAACTGATTGAGAATCATTTACTCTGAAGTCATAGCATGCACATAGAACACTGTGAACATTTCTCCAATAAAACAAATCTGCTATGTTGTATATTTCCCCTTACGTGTTTTGCTTTCAATGCAGGAAGCATATAACTGATTGGGATACCCAATAAGGAAATAATATGATTTCTATCTCTTTTTCTCTGAGACTTCACAGAGGTAAAATAAGTAAATTGTGGAATGTGGTCCACTGTGACCATAAAGCTTATTTGTTCATTCAGTTACTCCTATGTAGGATTTTGTTACCAGAAGAAGTGGAGAGAGTGAATTGATAGGCAGACAACAATACAAATACCATCATGCTGGACAAGTGATAAAAGCTGATAGAATAAAGTAGAATATGTATGGAACTTACCCCAATGATACTGCAATGGGAGCAGCAGCTGCGCTCCAAGATGAGAGTTGTTTGTGTCTGGAGAAGAATGATATGTGGACAATATGAATTCAGAATCACATTGCCTAGAGAGGGTTTCATATTGAAAGAAAGCATTATGCAGGAAAGGGAGCTAAGGTTATAACCTGGAAAAAATCAAATGCTGCCTTAAGCCACAGGGACTCAAATGGAAGTAGAAATATGATAATGCATATGACAGAGACAGAAAAGTGAGGAATGAAGGGATAAGGGGTCAAGGTCAGAGATTTTTGTACATGACTTCTTAAATTTTGTACATCTGGCAGAGAATTTTTCTTTTAAACGTGGGTCCTAGCTTGTTTCACCATGATGAAAGATAATTCTTAAACTTAAGTTGAAAGGAACCAAATTAGATAAATTTCTCATTTTAAGGAAGTACACAGCATTGAGACAGAAAGTCCCTTCCATAGACACCCCACAGCCTGGGTGAAAATCATGAAGCCAGCAAGGGAGGCCACACATGAGCAAATGTTACGGTATTTTGAAGGTGAGAGGCCCTTGAGCATTCGCTCCTTCCATGTTGTACCAAATGTCAACACTATTTACAGTCTTTGTTTTCTATTTATTTATTTAAAAAATAATAATTTATTTGGCTGCTCCAGCACACAGCATCTTCAATCTTCATTGCAGTATGTGGAATCTAGTTTCCTGACCAGCGATCAAACCTGAGACCCCTTAGCCACTGGACCACCACCAAAGTCCCTATCCATAGTCTTTCTATGTGCTGCTTCCTGGCAGAGTGGAGACATGCAGTAAAGATTTATTGGATGAATGTATGATTGGTACTATTATTTCCCTTCTCCACCTTCAAATGCAAACAAAGCCTGAAAGTCCAGCTTCCTTCTCTCTAACCACTGTGCAGGTACCAAGTCTAGAAGTGGAATCAAACCTAAACTGCTCCTTTCAGTATTTTCCACAAGCTTCATACACTTTAACCTATTCAACTTACTAACGTCTAGACCCAGTGAATTCTGTTAATCATACTTCTTTCCAAGGCCAAGAGAACTAGTTACTAGGATATAAGAAGGAGCGTGTACAGTTAACCAGCCTGAGAGACAAGGATAGAGAACCCAGGTACTAAGCATGGGTCAAGGGCTTTTTGTGGCAGACACTGAGTTGATATTTATCAAATCCATTTTTTCTTCTCCTTGAAACATTTTTCAGTCTTGTTTGCAATTAAATATGATCATGTTTTAGCTAATAGAATGTGAACAACAGTGATATGTGCTAATTTTAGACCGGCTCAATAACTTTCCATCCTTCCATGGCATACAATCTCTGTTTTCTGGCTTAGTGATAATAAGCATTTTGACCTGGTATCTTCAAACCCATAGTTTATCGCAAGATAAAGAAGTCTCAAATCTTCACTGGAAGGAGAGCCACCTGCTAATCAGATATCTGTTTTGGATTTTATATGAGTAAGAAATAAATGTCTTTTGTATTATGTCATTGAGATACTGGTGTCTATCTGCCGTAGCAAGTAGCATTACCCTGACTGATTCCTATACACATGAAGAAAGAATCACGGAAATGAGAGCTGGAAAGGGCTTAGAAATTATCAAATCCAGCTCTCTCAATATTCAGAAGGGGCCCAAAGAGGTGAAATATTTCCCCAAGACTAATGATCTAGTACTGGAGCCCATGTGTTATTTATTAGTCAGGGTGAACTGAAACTGCACTAAACAGAAAAGAGTAACGTATTGGCTCACATAACTGGAAAATTCACGGGTAGGGCTTCATACAGAGGCTGAGACAACGTCATTGGGATTTGGCTTTGCCCTGTGCTTCGGCCGTTCCTTCCTCTGGGTGGGCTGTTCTCAGGAACGCTCTCCACTCCTGGGAGCAAAATGTCTGCTTACAGCTCCAAGATACAGCCACAGCAGAATAAGCATTTTTCTTCAATGCGCTTTAACAAAAATCCTGGAATAATTGCTTCTGATTGACCTGGCTTTGTTGTATGCCCATCTCTGAACCACATGCTGCCTCCGCCACCCTAGATGACTTGCTAGGTGGCATCAACCCACTCAGAAAATCTAGAGAAGCCAGAGGTCAGGGTTCTTACTTTTACTTAACTTAGATGCACCATCTCTTTCCCACAAGAGCACTGACCATGAATTCATTCATTGCACATTTGCAATGTGCCAGGCTCTGTGCAGGATGCTATAATGGATAAAAAATAAACAAGACACAGGTCCTTCACTCAAAGAACTATCAATCCTGTGTGTTTGATAAAACGTGTACGCAAATAAATACCTGGCCACGAAGCAACCATATGAGCAAGCTGACTATCAGTCATAATTAGGATAGGCTTAGAGTTTAGAATGGCAATTTCCTACCATGGGACAACATGTTTGTTAAAACCCCCAGACTATCAGTGCCACTAAAAAGAGGAGAAACCTTTCAACCAGGGAATTAAAGCAAAGCCAACTGAAATACAGTTGGGGAAAATAGAATAAAGCTGGTTTTCCCCTGTAACTGCAAATTCAACTTTAATGACTAAAACAGAAGCCCAGCTTATCAAACGTGCATTAAACAAGATAGAAATGTGTTTTTCTCTCATACAATATTTTAACAATAAATGATAATAGAGCAGCTTCATAGTGTGAAAAGTCTGTTTCTTCTATCTCCGTCCTTCCTGTTGTTCTCTCCTTGTGGTGGAAGATGGATTACCAACACATCTCCTCAGTCAGCTTTCAGCAAGCAGAAAGGGGGAAAGGATCAAACGAAAGACTTGGTTTTTGCTTCTAAAGGTGCAACCTAGAAGTTGCAAACATTACTTCTGCTCATATTCTATTGACTATAGGGAAGACAGGTGAAGAGCTTTTGTAGCTGAGAGTTTCAATAAAAGACAAAGAGAATGCACACCAAGAGACTACTAGCAAACATGCTACAGGGTAGAAACGATGATTTAGGCTCTCCATGAATGATGAAGGAGAACCTGCAGGCATTATTTAATCAACTTCTATTATAGGGAACCAAGGTTCAGAGAGGTTGAATGCTTTACCTACAGTTGCACAGCAAATTATTGAGGGAGCCAGGACACAAATTGGTATCAGTTGACTTCAGATGGTACACTGTTACTGTCACCCTGTGCCACCTTCAAAAGTGTTCTGTTGCATAAAGTTGTAAAAAGGAAAGTAATAGTACAAGATGTCAATGAGAACTTTTATAAGAAATGTCCAAAGGCAGACATACTGATTTTTTTCCCATGTATAGTTGATAGAGCTTATATAGATTTTAAGATACTTGGTTGTGTTATTTAACACAAACTAATATGCAGTCATAAAAATTAACAGTACCACAAAAGTGGTAAAAATGAAAATCTTCCCAGGCATGACCACTGTTAACAATTTGTGCAGAGATTTCCTTAGGTAGATTGTCACAGGGTCTTGAATCTACTCCCACAGTGATTGGATTTCCAGCAATATATATATATATTGCTAAATATATATATATATATTTAGTAGAACCAAAAGGAAAAGAAAGGTAAGTAAATCAGCAGAACCATTCCCAGTCACTGCAACTGGCAGTGATTCTTTCATTAGACAACTTTGGAGGGACCTGGGGTCAGGCTGCAGAGAATTAAAGGGCCAGTATAAGGTAAGAGGTGAGCGCACTTGTCATTGTGCCAACACCAGAACTGTTTGCTTGGCACCAATTCCTCCCCCAGACTCCATAACCCAGCTCCCCCCACCCAAGCTGATATTATTCCTAAGGACACTGCCTTATTTTCACCCCAAAGACTGGCTTCTACAGCCAAGTTTACTTGGTGGAAAACATTAAATGTGGGGGCAAGGGGAGAGGAAGAACAGGAGTTTTGTGTGTGATTTTCTGACCATTCGGAACTGACAGCCCAGAACTGTATTCCCAGTTCGTTCTGTCTGTACAAAAGACTGTTGGTTTTTTTTTTTCAGTTGCTAAGTTGTGTCCCCATGAACTGCAGCAAGCCAGGCTTCCCTGTGCTTCACTCTCTCCTGGAGTTTGCTCAAACTTATATTCTTGCCTGGAGAATTCCATAGAGAGAGGAGCCTGGCAGGTTACAGTCCACGGGGTCACAAAGACTTGGACACAACTGAGTGACTCACACACACATACACAAACACAAACACACACATACACATGTCAGTTGAGTCAATGATGCCACCCAACCATCTCATCCTTTTCTTCTGCCCTCAATCCTTTCTAGTATCCGGTCTTTTCCAATGAGTCAGCTCTTCGCATCAGGTGATCAAAGTATTGGAGCTTCAGCTTCAGCATCAGTCCTTCCAGAGCACATTCAAATCCAAGAGATAGTGTGTGCTGCAAGGCAGAAGGGCTGAGTCCAAGGCCTTGCGCACTATTCACTATACATGTGCCTTGTAACAAGCCACTTAGTTCTCTGAGCCTAAATTTCTTCATGGTGACCAGGGACAATTAACTTTACCAGGTTAAGAAAATTAGTGAAACGCTGTGTATGAACACTATTGTAACTGTAAGTCTTTGTGGAAGAGAAGTTTAAGGCCCTGATGTCAATGGGCTACACTTTCTAGATTAAAGTAATTTTTGATATTAAAAAGACTAAACATATTCATACACCATTAAAATTTGTGTTGGAAAGCCCACAAGTTCTGATTTATAAAATGATTTTGAGAAATAGGACATAACAACAAAAATATTAGAATAAAATCTAATATTCATAATTTTTAGGGACTTAGCAAGCCTTAGATTATATGTTTGAAGTGCCCTGAATATTTTTAGGATTAATAAAAGGATTCTCCTTAATGAATAGGCCATAATTCTATAACATTATTTTTGATCTCAGAACTAAATCAGAGGAGCTAGTCCTTTTATTTTCTGTTTTTGTGTGTGTGTGTGTGACTTCTATTATTACATCTGTTTTTAGTTCTAAACTTCATATGAAGATTTTCTGGGCCATGACTATGTTGGCAACCAGTGAAATGGATTGAGAAAGTTCAGCAGGTAGGGCTGATCGCCAGCTGTGCTGTGCTGTGCTGTGCTTAGTAGCTCAGTCGTGTCCAACTCTTTGTGACCCCATGGACTGTAGCCCACAAGGCTCCTCTGTGCATGGGATTTCCCAGGCAAGAATACTGGAGTGGGTTGCCGTGCCCTCCTCCGGGGGATCTTCCCAACCCAGGGACTGAACCCAGGTCTCCTGCTTGCAGGTTGATTCTTTACCATCTGAGCTACCAGAGAAGCCCAAGAATACCAGAGTGGGTAGTCAATCCCTTCTCCAGGGCATCTTCCTGACCCAAGAACTGAACCAGGGTTTCCTGCATTGCAGGCAGATTCTTTATCAGATAGCCAAATGGCAACCCACTCTAGTATTCTTGCCTGGAAAATACTATGGACAAAGGAACCTGGCAGGCTATAGTCCACGGGGTTGCAAAGAGTTGGACTAAACCACCAGCAGCAGGTACTATTAATTTCAGCTTCCCTGGTGGCTCAGTGGTAAAGAATCTGCCTGCCAATGCAGGAGGCAAGGAGACATAGGTTCCATCCCCTGGAGAAGGAAATGGCGACCCATTCTAGTATTCTTGCCTGGAAAATCCCATGGACAGAGGAGCCTGGTGGGCTACAATCCATGGGTCACAAAAGAGTCAGACACAACTTGGAGACTAGACAACAATATTAATTCAGCCTAAAAGTGGTCATTTAAGACTGGCCTCTCCTCTGATTGATTAGTACCTATATCAGTGCTCACAGGGACCTTTGCATTAAAAAAGCAATGTCAGTTCCAAGACTGACTTATTCTTGAGAAGGGTAGAATAAACTTAAAAACATCTTCATTTTGTATGGCAAAAAGTTTTAAATCAAAAGCAGATATGTTTTTCAGTTCCCCAAGCAAATGTCATTTACAAGTTGACTAAACTGTGTAGACTTGCTCTTGAGTTTCGCTGTGGTTTTAAACATAGTTTGGGGTTGCTTATGAAATAAACAAACAAATGAATCAACCTCCTCCACTGCTCCCCTCCCTGCAAAGAAGCCCAGCAAACAAAGCCAGTGGCTTTGTCAGGAAAAGTACTTATCGTTTTTGCTCACCAACATATCAGCATGCGTATCTTTCTTCCCAAGATCCATTTTCAACCAAGAATACAAGCAGATACATACTCCTGATACTCACTATTCCCCTGAAGATTTTCCTGAATTTACATTTTCCTCTTAACACAGATATATGTGTGTGTGTATATATATATACATATATACACATACATATACACGTATACATAGCTCAACCCCAAAATGTTTTGAAGACAACAATTTGTCAATTGGTATATATGTTTTCTTTCTTTCTTTTATTTTTGAAATGTTTTAAGCTAGTGACTAATAAAACTAAGATTTTCTAGCTTTTCAGCCAAAGATTAGAAACCATTTCCCAGCCTCTGATAATTTTGCTTCTACTTATAGGACACAAAGAAAAGACAGCTTGGGGAAATCAGTTAATTAAAAATTACGTCTCTGACAGCTGTACTGTTGAAATCAGATATAGAGACATATAGAAACAAAATTATGAAAAAAAAAAACAAGGAATTCCAAGAATTCAATCTTTTCTATTACAATGGAATAAAAATTATTATTTAAGCCACTATATCTTCCAAGTCTAAGCATAACTTATGTAAATGAACAATAAAGTTTAAATCATTCCAAACTATCAGGTTATCTTTTACTGAAACTTTTCTACAACACACTGAAATAGTCACTTGCTATATTTTATATTTGAGATTGTGGGTGATCAACATTTTTTTTTCTTTAAAAATTTTTGACTTTCGCATATACTACCAAAATTGGTATTACTATTTAAATTTAGGAAAATGAACAAAATAGTCAATTTTTACCATTAAAATGCTCTTTTAAGATGTCCCAAACTGTTGATTCCATGCTTTCCAAAGTTTCAAAGAAATGTGAAATGTAAGAATTAATAATTGTTAACTTTGCTGTTGTCCTCTACTGTTCAACTAATCTTAGAATTTGATGGAATCTTTGTTGGCAAGATACCACAATTCTGAAGTCAGTGTACTTTCATAAGTTGAATACTTCTCTTATGTAGTAAGTCTCTGGGAGGTAACAAGAGCCAAATTATTCAACCTAGAAAGGGCCTGAATCACCTCTAATAGAAGCTAAAGTTCATGATTTTGTTTAACTTTTTCTTATGCTTAATTTCAGTTCCTGAACTTTAGTATCTGATTCTGACCAGGAAATGAAACAAAGACTTAAGCACATTTGCCTTAAACAGTAATATAACCATTAATATAATTTATTATTTTTGATGTTTAGCAACCAGATAATTTCTAAAAATGATTGACTAATGACTAACATTAATCAAAGGAACTTTAATAGTCAATGAGAATTCCTCAAAGGGAAATATCATGACAATATTCCTCAACTTAATTTATGAAATCAATTAATGAACCTGAAATCAAAATTTGCCTCCGTGGCAAAGATGAGTGGGTTATTTTGAACTCTGAATGTTAGTAGTCAATCTATAGCCACATTAGACAAGGAGCAGGTAAGACATGTTAGCTTTCAGTAATTTAATTTATTCTCATCATTAAAATGTCTTCTTTGTCTTCTTTTGATATCATTCAATGTCTTATGGGGAAAAGAGCTTCTTTTGGCTATCTCATAAATACAAAATTTTAAATGTAAAATGTTTATGATAATTTTCACAAGAATTGAGGTTAGAAGTTATTAGAAGTTATTACTTTTTAACATTAAAGATACTAAGTATAGCTGCAAATAAATCATTTTTTTGTGTATGTGTTACATTTACTAGAAATGAATACCATATATGAAAAGCAGAATAATCTGATATTTAATAATATAGTCCTGTGTCAGAATCTTGGAGTCAAATCTTGCCTCTGCCAATTACTAGTGGTAAAACTTTCAATGTTATATAACCCACATGAGACTCAGTTTTCTCATCTGTAAAGTGGAAATATCTAATTGGAATGTTATGAAGTCATGTCCAACTCTTTGCAACCCCGTGGACAGCAGCCCATCAAGCTTCTCTGTCCACAGGATTCTCCAGGCAAGAATACTGGAGTGGGTTGCCATTTCCTTCTCTAGCGAATGTTCTCAGCCCAGGGATTGAACCTGGATCTCCTGCATTGCAGGCATATTCTTAATCATAATGATTATATAAAATGCAAAACTGCAGTTTCTAATCCAAAACCCTAAGACCTAACGTGTTTCAGAGTTTAGATGGTATGTTAACAAAGGAAGTATGGTGAACATATTGTATATTATCCAATAACACCCCTAGAGTCTGGGGTAGCACTCCAATTAGCTACTGCTTCAGTAATTCCTCATAACAAAACAGTTCAAAGTTCAATGGCTTATAAAAACAATTCTATAAACATAAGTATTTTTATTTACAGGTCTGTGGGTCAGCTGGCATGACCACTTCTTGCTGTGTGTCATCTGAGCTCAGCTAGAAGTGGCTGTGAAGTGAAAGTGCTCAGTTGTGTCCAACTCTTTGCCACCCCACAGACTATACAATCCACAGAATTCTCTCTAAAGCTTACTATGTTAGGCGCTATTAAACTTCACATATACAACTAATTCAATCATCATAACCACTCTGTGAGGTAAGCACTATTATTATCCTCAGTTTGATATCCCTAGATAAAGAAACTGGAGCATCAGTTCAGTTCAGTCGCTCAGTCATGTCCGACTCTTTGCGGCCCCATGAATTCCAGCACGCCAGGCCTCCCTGTCCATCACCAACTCCCAGAGTTCACTCAGACTCACATCCATCGAGTCCGTGATGCCATCCAGCCATCTCATCCTCGGTCATCCCCTTCTCCTCCTGCCCCCAATCCCTCCCAGCATCAGAGTCTTTTCCAATGAGTCACCTCTTCGCATGAGATGGCCAAAGTACTGGAGCTTCAGCTTTAGCATCATTCCTTCCAAAGAACACCCAGGACTCATCTCCTTTAGAATGGACTGGTTGGATCTCCTTGCAGTCCAAGGGACTCTCAAGAGTCTCCTCCAACACCACAGTTCAAAAGCATCAATTCTTCGGTGCTCAGTTTTCTTCACAGTCCAACTCTCACATCCGTACATGACCACTGGAAAAACCACAGCCTTGACTAGACGGACCCTTGTTGGCAAAGTAATGTCTCTGCTTTTGAATATGCTATCTAGGTTGGTCATAACTTTCCTTCCAAGGAGTAAGCGTCTTTTAATTTCATGGCTGCAATCACCATCTACAATGATTTTAATTTTAATAAAGTTCACATACCTAGGAGCTGCAGAACTGGGCTTCAAATCCAGGTGGGGAGGCACTCCTTTCTCTTAACCTTGTCCTAACCTCTTTGTAAATACAAAGAAGCCAACTCTTTTGACAATGGACCAAGAATCCAAGTTCCTATTTGCACATGAATCTCAGATGTCTCTAGCTTTTTTAAGATTTGGGAGATCTGGACATTAATCTGGGTTTCCCTGGTGGCTCAAGACAGTAAAGAATGCACCTGCAATGCGGGAGACTTGGGCTTGATCCCTGGGTTGGAAAGATCTCCTGGAGAAGGACATGGCAACCCACTTCAATATTGCTGCCTGGAGAATCCCCATGGACAGAGGTACGTGGCAAGCTACAGTTCATGGTGTCGCAAAGAGTCTGACATGATTGAGTGACTAAGCACAACACACAGCACAGTCATTAATTTACTTTTTGTCAATACCGTTTATCTGTGAGCTCCTGAAAATGAGGAGGGCCATGTGCTGATCCATTATATTCCCAATGTCTGGCATAATGCCCGGGATATCATAGGCACCAAATATGTATTTGTTGAGCAAAATGAATGACCAAATGAGTAAGCTATATGTAATTAAGACATCTTAAACATGGACCTTTAAGGAAATAGTTTTTACAATTTCCTTCAAGTCACATAGTATTTCCTATCTTGTTCTTTTACTCTGCAGTTCCTCCTGCTGAGACTAAGGGCTGAAGTAAGGATGGCTTCCCCTCTGCTTAAGTCAGGTAAGCACTACTGCGGTGTGTGATTCCTAACGTTCTCCATGGTGCCTTGGCTGTTTCAGATTTCATTTACTTCTTTTGTTGCCCTTATAGGACCTAACAAAAGTTTCAGACCCATAGGAGGCCCATAAAATAATGCATATTCAGTTGGATTATAATGTCAGTGAAGGCTGATGCCAGCTGAGGAAGGCTGATGATGCCAGCCGATGAAGGCTGATGATGCCAGCCAATTGTGAGAAAGCTTGGCGAGTTAAGCCCCAAGGAGGTTCCTGCCATTCAGCTACACTGTTTTATCCATTCCTACTTTAACCTCTGCTTAAAGAACGTCTGGACAATTTTAAAGTGGGTTAATTAAATGTTACATTTTCCATTTATTTACTAATTCATACTACCATATTTTTAACCTGAGTGAGATAGTTACATAGATTTCAATAATATTCTCCAAAGATAAAGAAAACAAATGTTGGCAATAAAGTTGTATTAACATTTAACATCAACTAATAATTAGTGGCTATACCATTTTTGTATTCCCTTAGTTATCTGAGAATCACGTTTCTAAGGAGATTTTAAGTAGAGCTGTAGACTTGTGTTTAGAGTGGACTATTGCCCAATAACAGTGCTGTCTACCATATATTTATCCCTAACCCTTTTTTCCTAGATTGTAATTAAAAGAGAGGGTTATTACAACAGCATGGTTATTACTCATTTCATGTTACGGTAGATTGGTTGATGCCTTCTGGAAAAATGAAGAGCTCAACTTTAAGCTGAGGGATTTTTCTAAATACTCTGATGCAGTTCTTGAGTGCACAAAATTATGATTTCTCAAGTTCTGAAAGAAGAAATAAATCCAAAGATTTATAAAAGAAAAACAACAGAAAATAATATGGCTGAACTACTAGCAGTTGAACCAGACACAAGAGTCAAAATGAATTACATTTATTTTCAGAGCTAGACCATGAAGAAATGGCAACTCAAAAATAAGTAAGACAAGATAAACTTTTTATGCTCACAAAGGAGATTTCTTGGCATTTTTCTTGATTCTTTAAATACTGATGCACAGAAACAATAAAAAAATTTCCATTGCTTTATAAAATTAACTATTTTCTTACAACAGTAATAATATAGGTTCAATATTTTAAATATTAACAGAATAGGGAGGTATAAGGTAAAACAAAATTTCTCTACGTTTTATCCTTCCTACTCTATAATCCCATTTTTGGGAGATAATTGTTGGTGACATTTTCTTCCTTTCACAGCCATCAAAAATTACTGTGTGTATTAGTTTCCTAGGGTTGCCATAACACAATACCACAGACTGGGGGGCTTAAACAACAGAAATTTATTTTCTCACAGTTTGGAGGCCAGAATTACAAGACTACGGTGTCTGAATGGTTGCTCTCTTCTGAGGTCTCTCTTCTCATGCTGTGCATGGCCGTTCTCTCCCTCTGTCTTCTTGTGTTCTTCCCTTGGTGCATCTGTCGGTGTCCCAATTTCCTCTTCTTACGAGCACACCCGTTGAATTAGACTAGGGGCCAGCCTAACAACCTCATCTTAACTTTGTCACCACCTTAAAAGTCATATCTCCAAATACAGTCACATTCAGGGGCTCCAGTGGCTAGAGTTTCCACACATGAATTTTAGGGAAACACAACTCAGCCTGTTTACACTATTAAAAGCAATACTGCAACAAAATTGTGAAGTGCCTGGTGAAAAATTTCCTATAAAAGCTTTCTAATCATTTACACTATCAGCAGTACATAGTAATACCTATTTCCCTTCAGCCTTGAACTTATCTAAACTTTTAATTTTTAATTGAATAGAAAAATGACTATTATTGTTTTAATTTTTATAACTAAAATATATGAATATGGCTGAGTATCTTTTTACATGCCTGTTTTCTGTTAAGATTTTCCCCGCATGGTCTCTCTTGCCCATTCACTCTATTGGCTATTTATCTTTTGTTTACTTGTGGTAGTTTCTTGTATATTAAGGATGCTTTGTCATATGTATAAAAAATATTTTTTCTATCTGTTCTTGTCTTTCTTTTTGTCTTTTTATTGGATTGTTTTAAAATTTATAAAAATTTAATATGTTAAGATAAAAATTTGGGTATTAAATGTTTTTGAGTAACTTAAGAAGTTTGAAAAGAACTTTAGAAAAAGCCTTTCCCATGCCAAAATTATTTATGAATTCATGTTATCTCAAGTTCTTTTCTAGGTATTTGTTTGATCCCTGGGTTGGGGAGATCCCCTGGAGGAGGAGCCTGGAAAATCCCTTCGACAGAGGAGCCTGGCGGGCAAAGTCTATGGGGTCACAAAGAGCTGGACATGACTGAGCACGCACACACACACATTAGCCACATAGCCACTACTGCAGTTCACTGAGAGACAAATGGTACTGGATCAACTGGATAAACATACAGGAAAACTAATTTGAGATGAACCATAATCTTTTATATGAAAATAAAACAATCACACTTCTAGAAGAAAACCCAGGAGAATATCTTCATGACTTTGGAGTTAGACAAGATATCTTAAAATGGAACATCAAGACAACCTGTAAAAGGAAGATTGAAACATTGAACTTAATTAACACTAAGAATGTCTATTCATGAAAAGACACCATTTAAAAAGAAAAAAAGAGAAGCCATAGACCAAGAGAAGATACTTGTAATACAAATCCTGAAAAAGGGTCTGTATCCAGAATATACAAAAAACTGGAAATTAAGAAAAAGTCAACCAATTAAAATGTGGAAAGAAGACTTAAACAACAGTTGACAAAAGAGGATATCAAATGACCAAAAGTCAACAGCATTAGTCATCAGGGAAATACAAATTAAAACCTCAGTGATATACACCCCATCAAAATGACTAAAATTAGAGACCGATAATGCTGTGTTGATCAAGATGTTCAGCAACTGAAACTTACATTGCTAGTGTGAATATGTGTTGGTATACTTTCTTTGGAAAGTTATTCTATAGTATTTATTAACATTGCTGCTGCTGCTGCTAAGTCGCTTCAGTCATATTGAACTCTGTGACCCCATAGACAGTGGCATTAAATACACCTATATATCTATAGCCTAACAATTCCACTTTTGCTATATACTGTACAGAAAGGAATGATTATGTCCACCAAAAGACATATACAAGAATGCTTGCAGCAGCTTTATCACAAGCCAAAAATTGGGAGCAACTCAAATATTATATAAATTATAATATATTTACACAATAAAATGAAATAAAATACTGCTGCATGAAATAATATGGATTAATCTCAAATACATCATCTTGAGGGAAAAAATAGTGGTCAAAATGATAACAAGCATGTAAATATTATGGAGTTCTGAAACAGGAAAAATATATCAATAGTGATAAAGATGAAAAGCTATTAGCACTGGAGAATGATTGACTAGACGGAAGTACAGAAAAGCCTTCTGAGATCAAGGGAATGTTCTATATCTTGATCTAGGCTGTATCTTATATATGTATTTTCTATGGTTGAATCGTGTCCTCCTCCAAATTTGTATGTTAAAGTCCCACCCTCACCCCAGTATCTAAGGTTGTAACTTTATTTGAAGATAAGGTCTTTAAAGAAATGATTAAATTAAGACACCATTTGGGAACAGACCTAATCTAGTATTAGGGCTTCCCTGATAGCTCAGTTGGTCAAGAATCTGCCTGCAATGCAGGAGACCCCAGTTCGATTCCAGGGATGGGAAGATCCCCTGGAGAGGGGATAGGCTACCCACTCCAGTATTCTTGAGCTTCTCTTATGGCTCAGCTGGTAAAGAATCCACCTGCAATGTGGGAGACCTGGGTTCAGTCCCTGGGTTGGGAAGATCTCCTGGAGAAGGGAAAGGCTACCCACTCCAGTATTCTGGTCTGGAGAATTCCATGGACAGTCCATGGACTTGCAAAGAGTTGGGCATGACTGAGTGAGTTTCACTCACTCACTAATCTAGTATGACTGAGAAAAAGAGGTGGGGACCTCAGGGATACAAGCCCACAGAGCAAAGATCACATGAAGAGACAGTGAGAGAGTGGCCATCTGCAAGCCAGAAGAGAAGCTTCAGAGGAATGTCACTCTGACAGCACTTTAATGTTGTACTTACAGCCTCCAAAACCGTGAAGAGATTAATTTCTGTTACTTCAGTCACCGGCCTATGGTATTTTGTTATGTTGTGTCTAGCAAACAAATACAGTATTCATTTGTAGACATTATCAATGTGTACACCTATGATTTATGTAATCTACTCTAAGTTACACCAATGTACATCAACTTAAATTAAAAGCCAAAACAAAGTTTCCTTCTGGCAGACAGCCTGAATTATCCCCAAAACATCAGTCCTACTCATTATCACAAATCTGTACCAGAATTCATGCAGCATTTCCTGCAGAGCTCATCACTGTATCCAGTTGTCTTTAGCTCCACTTTAGCCTTTTCAGCTATAACATTTTGCTCTACTTCTCCATGAAAAGGAGAGAAATGGGGAGAGAGTGTGGAATTAGCATGATCTTATTATTCTGGACACTTCAATGAGCTACAGAAAATTAGAATTCCATTTCTAGGTCCACCAATAACTTTTTGAGCAACCCTGAATTTCTGCCTTCCCTACCTGGTGCTTCTGCTTTCCCGTATGGCCAATGGTGATAATTATAATTGGTCAGACCTCCAAGGTTGTGAAGATTACTAAGATATTATCTTAAAATTGTACAGAATTGGTGCTATACAAACACAGAAGTGTTATTATTCCCAGCCCAATAATAAACATGGCTTCAAATGATAGCTTTTAAAGATCTATAATCATAATGAGAGCATCACTCCTCCACCCTTGTTGCATTTCTGTTTCCCATGGTTATAGTCACTAGAATCTGCTTTTTCAACCTCTCTATAATTCTACCTGTTACACTTCATTGTACTTGTTGCCGTTCATGTCTCTTTCACTTTCTAGATTTTTTTGTTTTCTGAAGAGAGGAAACATTCTCTGGAGTATTCAGTGTCTTTCATACAGTAGGTAGTCAACAAATGTTTGCTTAATAGATAGATGACTGAATGAATAAAAAGGACCCTAACTCTCATATTGGAGAGGTATCTAAAAGTTTATGTTAAATTATCTGAAAGAGAGAGAAAATTCCAAGGAATTCTGAAACAAGCCTTTTAAAGAGTACAAGCTACTCTTTTGAACTGAGTATTTCATTTCCAGGGTTTCCAGTTTGAATTTTGATCCAATTTTCTTTATCTATATAGGAAATCAAGGAGACAAATGGCACCAACAGCACCTAGCTCACAGAAGGCGTTGTAAGGACTGAATGAAGTAATGCATGTAATATATTCAGAACAGTGCTTCGTACATAGAAAACTTTAGGGGGTGCTGCTATCACTGCTCCTTGAATCAAAGGCAGAAAAGAGCAACTGTTAAGAGCAAGGACTTTGGTGCTATACTGATTGGGTTCACAGCCCAGCTCCATGGTTTATTAACTGTGTGATCTTGAGTAAATTGGTAATCCTCTCTAAATTAAAGTTTCCCTACCATCTAAAATAAAATAAGAGCATGTATCTCAAATGGTTATTGTGAGGATAAACTGTTCTAACTGATATGTATAAAAGTACACTTAGAACACTTAATACTCACTACAACTATTTGAGATACATATTAATATTTTTAAACTCTATTAGTTCTGTGTTATATATTTACACATCACATCTATCTATCTCTATATACCTATCTAACTTCAAACAAGGTCTGTCACATAGTAAGTGTGGTATAATATTTGGTGTTATTATGGTGATGCATTGTTTATGATGCCTGGCAGGTAATATTGTTAGTATCTATTGACTACATATATAAATGAGAAATCTAGGACAACTTTTAGGTTTCCATTTGGGTCTCTGGAGAGCGAGCACTTTTAAGCAGGTAATACAACAGGAGAGATACCATTATAGCTTGGTGACGTCACCTTTAGGAGTCAACTAGTCTATCCCAGTGATTATGTCACAAGAAGAGAGATATGAGCTAGACTGCAGATTATACACAGTAAGGTACAAAAGAAATGCCTTGGTTAGCCTGTGAACAAAAGATAGTACAAAGAAACTAGATCTTATTCAGTGGAATTTTGCTAGACAAACGTTTAAAAAGTAGGTTTTATTTGCAGGCAGCGGGAAAATATGTAGTATTTTCCTCAGAAAGTGAGGAAAATAGATCTGTTTTGTAATTATCATACTTGGACACTGTGGCACACTGGATTATCTATAGTAAGAAACTAGAGATTGGACAATTGATAAGGAAGGTCCTCAACAGTCCTAAGTTGGAGAAATAATGAGGGTCTGGATTTCCAGAGACATGGTGAGAATGGAGAGGTAAAGGTAGCTCATTATGAATAAGGGAGACAGAATCTGGTCTAGATAACTGATTGGATATGGAGGTAATAATTGCCTTGAGGTTTGCCTTGAGACATGTAACTTGGCTAACTGGTTGGTGGGCCATTAAGTGAGATAGGGAAGACATCTTGTTGGTTTAGAGATGCATGTGGATTGTCAGGGCAGAGATACCTAACACGAGATAAGCTCTATGAGTCTATATTCAGTCAAGAGGTCAGGGCCAAAGATTCAGATTCACTCACATAGTCTATGAGAAGAAATAAGGTAAAGGAAAGAATACTCAGGAATATTAACATTCAGGGAATGAACAGAGGAAATGGAGCTGCTGATAGAGAGTTAAGGGGATGTTAGAGATACAGGAGGAGAATTGGGAAAGTAAAGTTATTAATATCAAAGCTGAGGTAGGGGAGTTTTTCCAAAAGGAGTGTTAAATTTCAGAGACATCAAGTAGGATGAAGACTGAAGAGGTCACTGGTGATTTTTGTCAGAATAGAGTCAGTGGAGTATTGGGTCTGGAATCTAGATTGCCTGCAGTAAATCAGGGAAGAAACAGGAAATTAGGTTATAAAACCAGTAAATATGAACTATTATTTCCAGAAATTTGGTTCACAACCAAAAGAAAGAAGCCAGTGAAGATGATGGATGCATGGTTAGAAGGATACCTTTTTAGAATTTGAGATTTGAGAATAAGATTGAAGAAAGGGAGGCTGCTACTGCTGCCGCTGTCGCTTCAGTTGACCTATGCAGCCCCACAGATGGCAGCCCACCAGGCTCCCCTGTCCCTGGGATTCTTCAGGCAAGAACAGTGGAGTGGGTTGCCATTTCCTTCTCCAGTGCAGGAAAGTGAAAAGGGAAAGTGAAGTTGCTCAGTCTTGTCCAACTCTTCGTGACCCCATGGACTGCAGCCTACCAGGCTCCTCCATCCACGGGATTTTCCAGGCAAGAGTACTAGAGTGGGTTGCCATTGTCTTCTCCGAAGAAAGGGATGAAAGAAGATTATTAAAGAAACAAGTTGTAGAATATAATGGAAGGTAATTAATAATATTATCTAACAATTCTGGGGGCTTTTCCGGTGACTCAGACAGTAAAGAAATTGCCTGCAATGCAGGAGACCCAGGTTCCATCCCTGGGTTGGGAAGATCCCCTGGAGGAGGGCATGGCAACCCACTCCAGTATTTTTGCCTAGAGAATCCCATGGACAGAGGAGCCTGGTGGGCTACAGTCCATAGGGTTACACGGAGTCAGATATGAATGAAGTGACTTAGCACATACGCACACAACAATTACTGATTGTATTCCATGTGCTAAGTACTCTATCTACTAAGTACTTTCCACAGACTAACTCATTTAATCCTTATTCTCACCCTGGATTCTTGCCTGGAGAATCCCGTGGACAAAGGAGCCTGGCACACTCCAGTCCATGGGGTCGCAAAGAGTTGGACATGACTTAGCGGCTAAACCACCAAACACCACTCACCCTGGAGGCAGGGGCTAAACAGAACACACATTGAACCCTTAGGCTGTGCTGGCCAGCTCTCTAAAATAGGTCTAAGAGCATAAATAAAAATTGATATGCATCAATAAAGTTGTATGCTTTGCCCAAGAGAGGTTCATTGTTTCTTTAGAAATCAGGCATCAGAAAATACAGATACATTTGGAGACGAAGAGCATTTATACCTAGTGGCTCCTTCCCCCAACTCTCCCAGTAAATAGTACAACTATTTCAAGAGGAAAGTGAAGAGCCAAAGATCAGGAAGAAAGATCTGGAAGAATCACTGCAGATGCTGGGGTTGTGGTTGTTTAGTCACTAAGCTGTGTCTGACTCTTTGCAACCCCATGGACTACAGTCTGCCAGGATCCTCTGTCCATGGGATTTTCCAGGCAAGAATACTAGAATGGGCAGCCATTTCCTTTTCCAGGGGATCTTCCTGATTCAGGGATCCAAACCATGTCTCTCCTGCACTGACAGGTGGAGTCTTTACCTCTGGATCTTCTGAGTAAAACACAGTCCTGTTAACTTAAAAAAAAAAAAAATGTGTGACCAACTGGAGTAGATATGATAAGTCCCCAAATAACTACAATAGCAGGTAGCATATGTGAAGGAACATAATAGACATAGCTATTTAAGGGTTTATCCAAAGGAGATAATGTATCTGCTTATGAAGCAAGAGAGATCAAATATCTCCAAGTATCTGTGATATTGGAAAAATAGTTTCAACAAGCAGTGCTGGAAGCTTAGTATCCCACTCTTTCCAATGGACAGCTCCACAGCTCAATAAGCACAGAGTTGTTCAATGAGAGAGTTTTAAACAAGAATTACAGGATAAACTGGAGTTGATGGGGCACAGCACGGGGTGAGGAAGAGTCCCTGAAGAGGGATGAATGGGAAGACAGAGGTTGAGAACACTGAGCCTCAGTTTCCTAACTAAAAAATGTCAGCCCCCTCTTAGATTTTTCTCCTCTTCTTTCTCTCCCTCTCCCTCTAGTTCTTCATTATTGAATATTTATCAAGTTCCTGGTTCTTTGCTAGGTCTTTATGCATTGAACGTATTCAGTCCTTTCCATAGCTTTTGTGAAGATGCCATCATCTCCATTTTCAGGTGACTTAACTGAGGCTCTAAGAGGTCAGATTACTTGCCCAAGGAATTCCACTCAGATCCAAATGATCTTTATCCTTGATTCTCACACTGGCTCTAATAATTATACAAACAGCACCTGGCATATAGGAGATATCCCATAAATTAGTAACAGTGATAATAATAGTAATAATAATTACTAATGAATATATATCCAACAACATGTGGTGCTTTGTGGATTTGCCAATATGTTAAAGTGAATGGAATCCAAGGTGCCTTTGTGGGACTGGTAGAAAAGGAAAATTTTTACTTTTTCTTTCCTTTTTTTAAGCAAATTCATTGAACTTTAAATACTTTATACACATTATCTCATTTTTATTCCCGTTGTACAGATGAGGGTACTGAGTGACAAAACAATTACCCTAACTGGCCCATGCACACCATCGGTAATTGGCAAAGCAAGGATTCAGCCCCCAGGTAATTTGGCTCCAGAGCCTATGCTCTTCACTGCTACACTGTATCTACTCTCCAGAAGTCTAGTTGAGCCAGACTATGGAAGACCTTATACATCCAGCCAAGGAGAGCCCACACCCTCTCCTTTCCCTTTCTCACATCAGAGGTATCCGCAAGGCCTCTTACATCAGTGACTCTTTAGGAGTTGGCTAAATAGAGCCATGGACAGGGAGGCCTGGTGTGCTGCGATTCATGGGGTCACAAAGAGTTGGACACGACTGAGCGAATGAACTGAACTGAACTGAAATAGAGCCATTGCTTCACCAAGACTCTTATACTTACCTGAGATTATAAGCTTTATGAGAGTAAGAGCATGTCTGTCCCTTTTGTATTTGTATTCCAGTGCTGGCCAGACAGTTAGCATATGGTAAATATATAATAAATCTTTATGAAATAAATGAAAAAAAAATCATTGAATCATTCAGGCTTAAGAATATCAGATTTTTAAAGAAAGGTTAGATACATATCAGAACTAGGAATTTTTACCCGTAGAATGATATTGTAAGATGAATAATACTTATAAAGCAACTTCAAATTTGGAGTCAAGACCATAAAACATCAGGCAAAAATATTTTAGGACTCAATTTGCAGCTTAGCTAAGCCAACTTAATTTTGTGCATTGAATATTTTTTGCTAATGTGTACTCTACAAGGATGCCCTCAAAACACTGTGAAATCATGCTTAACAATTACGCTTATGAGTCATTTGACTTCAAAATTGATTTTGAACTTGGAAAAGCCTTAGGGGCAGATCCAGGCAAGAAAGAATTGCAAAGATTTAAGGCTTTATTGGATGGAGTCTGACCTAAGTGACAGTAAGGTGCTGAGGAAAAAACAGAATTGAGTGTATGAACAGTGCTAGCTGAAAGACACTAAAAGATTGCCTAAGAATTGGCAGGAGAAGGTGTTTCTGAATGACTGTCTCCTGATGGAAATAAGAGAAAGAAGGACTCAGCCCAATGACAACACAATTTCTACTCACTTCCACAGCCTCTGGAGAAGGAAATGGCAATCCACTCCAGTATTCTTGCCTAGAGAATCCCATGGTCGTAGAAGCCTAGTAGGTTACAGTCCACAGGGTCGCAAAGAGTCGGACACGACTGAGCGACTTCACCTTCACCTTTCACAGCCTTAGGGGATTCTTTCTTTGGTGAGTTCAAAGGGTATGACTGACATAAAGGAGGTAAAAACTGAGGCTCTGAAGTGGGCTTCCTAATGTAAGTGGCATGAGGGCAAGGCCTGTGTTATACTCATTGCTTTTCCCCAGGGTCTAGATCAGCTCCTGGCATTCACAGGAGCTCAGTGCGTATTTGGTGACTGAATGAACAGTGTGTTACATCTACTTTAGAATCTTAACTCACCACATTGCTAGCTCTGTGACCAAGGGAATAGTCAACTTCTCTGAAATGGCTTTCCCTTTTTATTTTATTTTTAGTTCTACCAGTTTATTGCTACCAACCCATCACCCTCCACCCTCATGCACACATGCTCAGTCATGTAACCCCATGGACTGCAGCCCATCAGACACCTCTGTTCATGGACGTTTCCAGGCAAGAATACTGGAGTGGGTTGCCATTTCCTTCTCCAGGGTCTTTTTCAAAAGTGATAAAAAAAATAGTACCTACCTCATAAGGTTGTTGGCATATTAATCGTGACAACGTATATAAAGCATTGAGTGGATATAGGAAGCAATCAATGTAAGTTTTTGCTGTTGTTGTTGCTGTTATTATTAGAGTTGATTGCTGTCGGCTGTTTGCTGCCATGTATCTGCATTTGGGAAATTACCTGCCCTCCCTCACTTCCAGTCATCCCACTTTCCTTTAATTAGTGGGAACACCCTCTTCCAACAACACAAGAGAAGACTCTACACATGGACATCACCAGATGGTCAACACCGAAATCAGATTGATTATATTCTTTGCAGCCAAAGATGGAGAAGCTTTATACAGTCAACAAAAACAAGACAAGGAGCTGACTGTGGCTCAGATCATGAACTCCTTATTACCAAATTCAGACTGAAATTGAGGAAAGTAGGGAAAACCGCTAGACCATTCAGGTATGACCTAAATCAAGTCCCTATGATTATACAGTGAAAGTGAGAAATATATTTAAGGGCCTAGATCTGATAGATAGAGTGCCTGATGAACTATGGAATGAGGTTCGTGATGTTGTACAGGACACAAGGATCAAGACTATCCCCATGGAAAAGAATTGCAAAAAAGCAAAATGGCTGTCTGGGGAGGCCTTACAAATAGCTGTGAAAAGAAGAGAGGCAAAAAGCAAAGGAGAAAAGGAAAGATATAAGCATCTGAATGGAGAGTTCCAAAGAATAGCAAGAAGAGATAAGAAAGCCTTCTTCAGTGATCAATGCAAAGAAATAGAGGAAAAGAACAGAATGGGAAAGACTAGAGATCTCTTCAAGAAAATTAGAGATACCAAGGGAACATTTCATGCAAAGATGGGCTCAATAAAGGACAGAAATGGTATGGACCTAACAGAAGCAGAAGATATTAAGAAGAGGTGGCAAGAATACACAGAAGAACTGTACAAAAAAGATCTTCATGACCTGGATAATCACGATGGTGTGATCACTCACCTAGAGCCAGACATCCTGAAATGTGAAGTTGAGTGGGCCTTAGAAAGCATCACTATGAACAAAGCTAGTGGAGGTGATGGAATTCCAGTTGAGCTGTTTCAAATCCTGAAAGATGATGCTGTGAAAGTGCTGCGCTCAATATGCCAGCAAGTTTGGAAAACTCAACAGTGGCCACACGACTGGAAAAGGTCCATTTTCATTCCAATCCCAAAGAAAGGCAATGCCAAAGAATGCTCAAACTACTGCACAGTTGCACTCATCTCACATGCTAGTAAAGTAATGCTCAAAATTCTTGAAGCCAGGCTTCAGCAATATGTGAACCGTGAACTTCGTGATGTTCAAGCTGGTTTTAGAAAAGGCAGAGGAACCAGAGATCAAATTGCTAACATCTGCTGGATCATGGAAAAAACAAGAGAGTTCCAGAAGAACATCTATTTCTGCTTTATTGACTATGCCAAAGCCTTTGACTGTGTGGATCACAAGAAACTGTGGAAAATTCTGAAAGAAATGGGAATACCAGACCACCTGACCTTGCCTCTTGAGAAATCTGTATGTAGGTCAGGAAGCAACAGTTAGAACTGGCCATGGAACAACAGACTGGTTCCAAATAGGAAAAGGAGTACGTCAAGGCTGCATATTGTCACCCTGCTTATTTAACTTCTATGCAGAGTACATCATGAGAAACGCTGGACTGCAAGAAACACAAGCTGGAATCAAGATTGCTGGGAGAAATATCAATAACCTCAGATATGCAGATGACACCACCCTTATGGCAGAAAGAGAAGAGGAACTAAAAACCCTCTTGATGAAAGTGAAAGAGGAGAGTGAAAAAGTTGACTTAAAGCTCAACATTCAGAAAACTAAGATCATGGCATCTGGTCCCATCACTTCATGGGAAATAGATGTGGAAACAGTATCAGACTTTATTTGTTTGGGCTCCAAAATCACTGTAGATGGTGATTGTAGCCATGAAATTAAAAGACGCTTACTCCTTGGAAAAAAAGTTATGACCAACCTAGATAGCATATTCAAAAGCAGAGACATTACTTTGCCAACTAAGGTCCATCTAGTCAAGGCTATGGTTTTTCCAGTGGTCATGTATGGATGTGAGAGTTGGACTGTGAAGAAGGCTGAGTGCCGAAGAATTGATGCTTTTGAAGTGTGGTGTTGGAGAGGACTCTTGAGAGTCCTTTGGACTGCAAGGAGATCCAACCAGTCCATTCTGAAGGAGATCGGCCCTGGGATTTCTTTGGAAGAAATGATGCTAAAGCTGAAACTCCAATACTTTGGCCACCTCATGCAAAGAGCTGACTCACTGGAAAAGACTCTGATGCTGGGAGGGATTGGGGGCAGGAGGAGAAGGGGACGACTGAGGATGAGATGGCTGGATGGCATCATGGACTCGATGAACGTCAGTCTGAGTGAACTCCGGGAGTTGGTGATGGACAGGAAGGCCTGGCATGCTGTGACTCATGGGGTTGCAAAGAGTCGGACACGACTGAGCGACTGAACTGAACTGAACTGACTGAATAGAAATATGAAGGTCCTTGAATACCTCCATGTATTTTATCCTTATACAACCTTTATTTTCCCACATTACACATAGACGCCCGAAGCTGTTTTTATTGGAGATTGTCTTTCATAGTGAGCTCCTTAGTGATGATTCTGAGCTAATTTACAATTAGCATGGGGTAAGGATTTGGCTTTGGTCCAAGTCAGGGCCTGTTCTCACCCCAGATGGTCTGAGGCTGATGTTGTCTGAGCCTCTCTTCCTGCCATTGGCCACCTGTGAGGGGCCTTTGACTTGAACCCCTGGATAGCCAGGGACTGTAGCAGGTTCACTTGTCGTTCATTCTTTCAGCAAAATGTGTGTGCTGACTCCGTGGCAAGGTGCTGAGCGTTGTCTCCGCATCATAGGCTCACTCTCCAGGCTCTCTCCCGCACTACTCTCGTGGGGAGGAGCAGATGGAGAGAAGCTGGTAAGTACGGGGGACTATAAGGTCAGAGGCGGAGGGACAGCAGTCAGGAGAGAAAGGGCAGGTGGGGTAAGCAGGCAGCTCAGACCCCATTCGGCTTATCCTATGAAAACAGGCTGAGGGAGAAAGCCATTTCCCTCACCCCTGCTCTGGGAATCCAGCACCTGTGACCTCGGAGGTTTCAACACTGGAGGCATGTCTGCTCTCTGCTGAAGCTTCTTTCAAGTCTGGGAAACAGCAGGGGGTTGACTGGCTTCTTCAAGTTGCCAGCTGCCTCCCACCAGAGGCCTCTGGAAACCTATAAAGTTTCTTACCTGCCCTTCCAGGTTGCAATTTCAAAGAGACAATTTTATGAGACAATAATTAGGTGTTTCATAGTTCTTTGGGGTTTTCTTGTTTGTTTGTTTTTTCCCTATTTGGGAACAGAAATCGCCTTAACAACATGCAGAATGTTGGCTGAATGCCCGCTTTGTTGCTCTGTGCTGGGCATTTTGTGACATTATTTTGTTTAATGCTCATCACAGCCTATAAGGTTGATCTTATCACCTTTTTTAAAAAAAGAAATAAGTATCAAAAGGTATGTAATTTTCTCAAGCTTATTTATACAATTACTAAGACTTAAAGATAAGCATGAATAATGTCTGAAACGTATGAGGACTGCAAAGAAAAGGTGACGTGAAGAACGGCAGGGCAGGTGCTGATGTGTAAAAGGGAGCAGAGGTGGGGATATTTATTACTTAAGCAAATTCATCTAAAGATAAGGGTGATATACTGATCTTCCAAGCTCTGGGTTCTAAATAGTTGCTACTGAAGATTAGTGTGTGAAGGGAGGGACTGGAAAAAGTCTTGTATATATATACAAAACAAGACAATGGGACTCAGAGAAAGACGGGAAGGGTGGTTCTGTCCAGAGGGGAAAAAAAAGTATTTTAAAGGAAATGGAATATATTCAGAGAAACAGAGAGAGAGAGAGAAAGGAGAGAGAGAGAGAGAGAGAGAGAAGTGACACTGAATAATAGAGTGTGAACCCAAAATGCCTGCTCACATTCACAGGCACTAACTATGAGAAAATACCAACAACGGAGGAGCCACGGGGATGCCATTTATGGATAACAGCTATTTATGAGAATGAGAAGCCTCAGAGTGGGGTTATTACTCTTGTTAGGTCCCTCTGAGAAGGAAATTAGGTGTTTGAGTAGGTAGATAGAATTCTTTTCTATTTCTATGTTACATTTACTGCAATGACAATAATAATATGCCACCCTTGGCTTCCAGAGGGGACTTTCTCAACTCAAGGAACTGAGCCCTTTCTCTGTGCAGCCTGCTGTGCCAGGCTGTGAGAGACACAAAGGCTCAGGTCATACTCTCCTTGTTTCTAAGAAGCTTGTAAGCCAGGGGTGACAACACAACACATATATAGATAGGTGTGCAAACTTCAGTGCAGGGAAGTATGCCAGATGGTAACTGCTATGTAGGAATGGGACTGGGGGAGGGAGAGGAGTTGCAGTGAGTCCACCCGCAGTTATTACTTATTCATATGTGCATTCATTCATCCATCCATTCAATAAACATGCATTGTACATCCTTAAGAACGCCCATATGCCAAACCCTTCAAATAAATCAATGGATAAATCAGGACCCCCAATTTAAAGTCTAATGATAAGAAATTGGAATGATCAATTTCAGTTTGCAGAGTTGGATTGCACCCTTGGGTTATCTGTCTTTTGGACAAACTACCCAATGACCACAAACCCTTGGAGAAGAGAATGGCTACCCACTCCAGTATTTACACCTGGAGAATTCCGAGGACAGGGGAGCCTGGAAGGCTACACTCCATGGCGTTACAAAGAGCTGGACACGACTGAGTGATTAACATACACACACACTGGTGATTGGGAGTAGATTTTGGAATAGGATGTTTTAATGTTCAAAGATCACTGAGTGTTTTTCAGAGTTCAATATCAGATGTTGGCCTTATTAGCACTTTTGTCAAATAGAGTTAATCACTCAGGAAGCTCCTAAAATATGTTTCCAAAGATAACTATAATATGATAAAATTTTAGAGCTGAGAAAGAATCAGTTAGTGATCAGTTTAATACAAGGGTTTTGTTTTCACTTAAGGGCTCCTAAATATAATTATCATTATCATCAACATCATCATCATCATATCTTGCAAGAATATCGTGAGGCAGGTACTATTATCTCCATTTTACAGATGAGAAACCTGAGCCTCAGAATGGGTAAGTGACTGTGTAATTAATGGCTTACAGTCATCACATATAGCAAGGGGACAGAGCTGGGATCTAGGCGCCACCCTAGGTCCAGCAACTCAAATGCTCATGCTTGTCTCTACTTAGCTGTTATTCCCTTGGGAAATATGGATCTAATAGTCACTTTTAATATTCATAAAGACATTAATAGACATTGTGAATTTTTTTAAAAGCAGTTCAGGGTGATGAATATGTGTCTGCCCTACACTCGGTTTGGCAACATTGGGAATCTCAGACAAGTTAGAAGTATTGATTAGCAATTAGAAATATCTGTTTTTAACTAAATTGGTTGTATAAGTACCTGTTCACAATAGGGGATAATCTTTGTGAGGAACCACTACTTTATTCCAAGTCTCTAGTTTCCAGATATGGACACTGGAACCTAAAGAATTAGGCCAGTTATTCTGAAGAGATGCATTTGGGAGCTAAGGGGATCCAGTGTGTTGTAGCAGTTGACAAGAAAATGAATTGAGAACTCACTAATTTTAAACAAATAAGCCAGTGCAACTAGTTAAGAATATCTAATGGACCCAATTCTTACTTGAGCATTGGACACCATTTCTTCTTAAATAGTGAAATATGGTATCAAATGGAGAGTAAATCTTGATACTGAATCCTGTCAACCTTACTTTAGAAATATCCCTTGATATTAAAAAAAGATATTCTAACCCTAAGGCAGTATTATTTAAATGTGTGGACGTTGGCAGCTTGCTGAAATGAGAACACAGAATGGGGAGGTAACTAGCAGTAGAGGTGACAGGACATTCTTACTTCTTTTATATGATGCTCTGACAGGGAGGGAAAAAAAAAATGTTAAAGGTTCTGAAAAGGTAAAGAAGGAATACAAATAATCCACGGCTGGTCCATCTATGTTTAGGTACCAGTCAAACTGTTAACCACAATTCTGTCCTCTTCTGCCCATTTGCCATTCGATCTGGTGTTCCTTAAAGATTGTTAATCACTATCTAGTAGATAACAGCTGGACTAGGACTCCTCCAGGACAAGGGCAAGTGTCTTCATATCTTGGTACCCTCAAGAACTTAGAAAAGAAAGCTTAGGACAAATTAAGTATATGCCTATCGATTAAAGGGTTAAAGGAAAGAATAAATAAATAGCAACTGTATCCCCAGAACTGTTAAAAACCGTTAGGCTTCAAGGAGATGAAATATATATAGTTTGGCACCTGTCCTTAAGGAGTGTCTAGTCTAGCTGGAGGGTAGAAATGAACACTTCTATTAAGCATAACCTGCATGGCATCTTCTATAAGGACAATGAAAAGTTAGAAACAGAGAAGAGGAGGAGACAGGACTTGGGATATTCCCTTGGCATGAAGAGGGTGTAGCTGGAGGGGAGTATCAAGAAACTAGGTGTGCAAGGGGTGGTGGGTGGCGGAAACGGTGTATGTGTGGAAATAGGCTGTTACCAAACCAAGGGTCTATTGGGCAGTGTGAGTTATACTGACCAAGTGGCCAGTTTATGAAACCTGGAACAACCAGGCCCGGGAATTTAGGCTTGATGGAGCAGGAAATCTCTAGGGTCCCACTTGCGTTTCCCCTGAAAGTTAAGCATAAATATAAATCCTTACCAAAAAAAAAAAAAAAAAAAAAGACAAACATTGTAACTCAATATGTGTTCCCTCTAAGTCAAATAAGGTCCCAGGCTTTTGAAATGCACACTGTGGGTTTGCTTTCATATTCATTTATTCATTCCACAAAAGTTTACGGAGGACCTACTAGAGTTAGAATTTTGTTAAGCACCACGGGGGGTACAAAGATGAATAGCACTCGGTCCCTATCCCCAGGAATTTACAGCTCAATGGTGGAGACAAACGTGTACACACAAGTCCTTGCAATAGGAGGTAAGAACGTAAACACAGGAATTGTAAGGGCTTACTGCCAGAAGATATCAAAAGGAGGTGGTTTAGAAAATAAACAAGATTTTTCAGATGAGTTGGTTTTTAAATGAGGTTTAAAAAACTCCGATGGGGTAAACTATATTCTTTTAGGGCACGAGCCAGAGTTAAGGCTCTGGAAACCTTTGGAGTTGGGGGATCATGTGGTAATGAACAGTGGCCTGATGTGGCTGGAGCGCAGAGTTCTTCAAGGGGTGCAGCGGGGATATTTTGCTGGGTACTTGCCCAATAACGAGGCTGGGATCTGGCAGAAGGAAGCCCAGCTGAGACTTTATTCCTCATCTCCGTGCTTTGACTTAAGCATCTATTGGGTCCCTTTAAAAAATTCTCCTCTTTCCTAAAGAGAGTTCTAGCAGTTGGGGGCGGGAACCTTTTCCTAAAGTCAACGCGTAAGTTAAAGGTCTGCAAAGCTGCCCACGGGTGATTTAAGTCTCGCACCAAAAGAGGAAACGTGTGGGAAGCGGAGTAGGGGGAACCCACTAAACAACAACATCAACCCCCTCAACGATACCAGTTCCTGGCGGGACAGGCTGCCTGCCAGACCCGGGAGCGGGACACCGGCACCCGCCAGAGCTCGGAGCCCCCGCACTGGCGGGCAAGGGGGAGAGGAAGAGAGGGAGGGAGGGAGGGAGGGAGGAAGCGCGAGAGGGAGGGAGGAAGAAAGGGAGGGAGGCGGCGTCATGTGATCGCTTCCCTGCTCCTTTAAGCGTCCACAGGCGGCGGAGCGGCCACAATCACAGCTCCGGGCATTGGGGGAGCCCGAGCCGGCTGAGCCGGGGGAATCCGTGCGGGCGCCTTTCGTCCCGGTCCCATCCTCGCCGCGCTCCCGTACCCCTGAAGTTTTGCAGTGCCTGGAAAGGAGGCGAGGGAGAAGGGAGCGTGAGAGGGGAGGGAGCAAAAAGCACACCCTAAAACATTTATTTCAAGGAGGAAAGAAAAAGGGGGGGCGCAAAAATGGCTGGGGCAATAATAGAAAACATGAGCACCAAGAAGCTGTGCATTGTTGGTGGGATTCTGCTTGTGTTCCAAATCATCGCCTTTCTGGTGGGAGGCTTGATTGGTAAGTGCGAGAGCTGCAAACTTTTCCCCCTTTCTCTCTTTTCGGGCCCCTTCCCTCTTTGCCTCTCGGGCTACTTGTTACAGTATCACTGCCTTGCTTCTATGATCTAATTAGTCCGGCTATTGTGCTTAAGAAAGCAGAGCTCCATGGGGCTCCGTGGGGCACAATCCAGTCTAGTGGCTAAGAGAAAAGGAGGGGAAAAAGTTTTGGCCTAGTTTCAGTATCCACTTGAAAGGAAAGAGGGGGGTGGCGGGGGTGGGAATCTTAAGCATGGCGACGGATCGCGCGAGCAAGCGCTGGGTTACAAACTTGATTGCTCTCCCCCGGCTTTTTCCCGCGTTCCCCCTTTTCCTCTCGGTTCCCTCCCAATCAGCTCCGGGAGGGCAACGTAATCGACTTTATTAGGAACAACTGAAGAGTCGGAGAACTGCGCCCGGCGCAACCCCGAGCCCTGTTACTGGGCTGTGATCTCTGCATGTGTAAACGCTTTTGGTCGTCTCAGCTGGGGGTTGAGAGTTTGCATTTTGGGTCCTGACCTTCGTGCCCTCTGCTTCCTCGCCGCATCCCCAAGCCACCCCCAGCCGTGGCCGTTGGCAAAGTCCGAGCCTGGGCTGGGAGCTTGGATGGGTGAGGCTCGGTGGGAGAAAGTCCTCGGCCAGCGCCGCGGGAAGTTGGAGAGGTCAGGGGAAAACGCGTATCAGAAAGGTGTTGCTTTTGGCCTCTGGGGAATTTCCCTTCCCCCCATGGCTTAGAGCCCCGAGAGCCTGTGAATCTGGAACCTCAGGTCTTGCCCTGGCGCCTCGGAGGGCGGGCCCCGCCACAGCCCCCCGCAGGTGACAGCTTCCCCCTGGGAGACCTCCCCTGGCGTGTATCGCCCGAACCTCTCGAGCTAAACAGGCTTCCCGGGTGAAGAAGATGGTTTCATGGACCTTCCACTCAGAAAACTCCCTTCTTTTCGCCGTGTCTCCGTCTCTTCTCCATCCTCCCGCCCCTCCGCACAGTCGCTTTCCCCTCCCCCTCGAGATTCAGGACGTCCAGGCGCAAACTTCAGCGCCAACTTCGCCGCGGGTGCGGATGCGAGGCTTCGCTTCCCTATTTCGCAGATGTGTAAAACTTTGCGGAGTGGAGAGTCCACGGAGGGGCTTTCTGCGCGCGTCTCTTTTCCAGAGCTCGCGTGGTGAGGCTGTCGTCGTGATTGTGAGAACTGCCCAGGCTTGGGCACCCCGAGTAGATGGGAATAAATGAAAGGGGAGTCTGGTTCAGTAAATCACTGTAACATTCAAGCTAACAGTTTAAACAAAGGAGAGTGGGTGAAGCTTTATCAAGGAGAGAAATTTCTAGAGGAGAACATGCCTTTCTCTGTGTATGTATCCTCCTCTTTCGGTTCCGAGTTTTCCAAGCTTATATCCTCAGTTTGGGTCAAACAGCTTAATTTTTTTTTTCTTGAACCCCCACCCCCCCAACCCCCGACCCGACCCGCCCCAATCCCATGAGCTCCTGTTTAGCTAAGTGCAATCTCCATGTTTCCCGGTATTGGATTTTTCGAGGTTGTTAATACATTCTCTACTGGGAGCTGAAGGCAGCCTTCCCTGTGCCCTCACAGTGATTATGCAGCGGTTACAATTATACCTCTTGTCTCCCTTGATGAGCAGTTGCAGTTAGATGCCATTGGATCTTGTGTGATTTCAGTGGCAGACCATAATTAAAATTTCTTGCACCTTGTGCTTTCAGAATTAAATTGGCCTATTATCCCTGTCTGACCTTCATCCTCTTTGAGGTTTTTGCACAAGCAGCGAACCATTACACATAGTACCCTGGTATTTGTTGGTGTGTGTTTCTTTTCCTTTTCTAAAGCTGATCTAGCCCATTATCCACTGTTGTAGGTTTCTTAGAGCCCTTCTGGAACTGGCATCATTTCTGAAATCTTAATATGGAGGAGAAGGTCCAAGGGCAGTCGCCAGTGGCTGCTGGAGTTGCCATAGGTTCAGAAAGGTTGTATGTTCAAAGAGAAGTTAGTTTGGAGTAAGCTGTGCCAAGGGTTGTTTTTCCAATAGAACTTGATTAGTGACCGCACCTTGTGACAATCTCAAAAAGTTAGTGATAGGTATAGATTTCCCCTCAATAAGTGAACTGCTTTAGTCCCAGCTTTCCTTGAACAAGACAACTGTCTATCTCTGTATAACTCTTCTTGGGGAAAGTTGTGTAAGTTTACCTGTTACCGTTCCTCCTTCCTCAGTTGCTAAGACTGTGTCCCTAGTTCTGGCCTAAAGGCTGAAAAGATCAGATCCATTTCATTGTAAACACTGAATAGTGGCTTAGCCTTTATCTCAACCACTTAGCGATTTTTTTTTTTTTTTTTTGCTGTTAAATCTAAGAACTTAGGTATGCTCCAAGACCCAAATATGGGAAATAAATATCAACAAAAGGTAAGTGATATGTTTCCCCAGCAAACTGGAAGGCAGGAAACTAAGCAAAGGATGGAACTTCAAGAAAGTGGATGAGTGGAATCAGTAGCTAAAGGAGCAGTGGAAAGTAAGTCCAGAAACCTTTGCTTCCACCCTCCCCAGTAAAGGTGAGCTCTTTCACTGCTCAACCCTATTGATGGTAGGAAGTCAGGTGTCTTGCTTATGCAGTGTCTTTCTAATTCATTTGCAGAGGCCAAGTGAGAAAGTGAAATTTTCACTTTGAATTGGCCTTGGTATTTTGGTATAATGTTCCTTTTTGATCACTGTTGTCTTAGATGAAAGGAAACATGACTGCCTAGAAAGGGGAGGGGCTGAATGGCAAAGCTCCTTATTGTAAGGGTGTAAGTACACTACACACATATTCGCAAAACAAAAACAACCACCACCCCAAACAGTATTGACAAACCATCCACCTAAGTTGGTGAGGAGGAACCTTTTCAGATGAGTTTAAGATTCCTTTCAGTTATGAAATTGTATGAATTTCCAGTGCTTTTGAGAGTTTTATATGACATTCACACCGGTGTTTGGTTATAGCTTTCTAGAATTGATGGGGGAAAATTTAAACACTAGGTAAAAAGGGAATAAGGGATCTTCCCCTACTCCAACAACCTTCTTAGAACCGAGCTTTTTTATTTTGGTTTGTTTGTTTTTGTACTTGTTGTTTGTTTGTTTTGTGCCAGGGTCTAAACCTTTAATGGGATTTTGCAAGAAGGCTCTGGAAAGCAATATCTTATATGGTAGAATTTGAGATACTTAAGAAGTCACTGAATTATGCCATGCCATGCTTTTGTACAAACTTTGAGCCTTTATAAAATCATGCATTTGATTATTTTCTTATGTATTGAGAAGGTTTCCTAAGTGGATAACTTATTTTATATTTAGAATTCATTTAAAAATGTAAGAATCCCTGAAGGAAAAGAAAATATTTTTAAAGATATAGCTTAATCTTTAGCCTTCTTAAAAATAAGCCTGCAGAAATTTTAAAAAATAATTTTCCTTTGATTTCACGTTTGGTGAATTTTGTTCCTGGAGAAGCAGCTGCAGGGTGGTGGAAGGGGGAAGGAGAGGAGACCATGTTCCCTGAAACAAGAGTGCAGCCGACTAAAAATCATGAACTTGATTCCCTGGTCTATTATGTGCAATTTGCTCAGCTTCAAATTAGTCATGTCTGGGGGATATAATGGTTGGAAAAGCAGGTCAGCATTCCCACCTGTTCTAAAGACTGGTAAGAGTATAAAAGATAAGGATTGGATAAATAGAAAATTATTGCATTGTTTTAAGTGTACCCATAAATGGGAATATTCCAAACTTAAACCCAAATAAATATCAACAAACTGACCATTATTATTTCTTTAGGAAAGATTACTTTCTTTCAGAGGTCTAGTATGTGAACAATCTTTCATTGTTTTTTATTGCTGAGAATATTATGTGTGTATATATGTATGACGTACATATATACACATTTATTATCTGTTTTCTCAGTTTTAACATGGACTTATTACTGCTTTTCAAGGAGCTGGCCCATGTTTTTATGCTATTATTGTTTGAATAGGTACTGTGAATGGTTTTGATTATGGTCCATTCACACGAATAGTTTTTATTTCTGCTACTGTCATTTATTGGAAAGTGGCAGGATTTTAAGAAATTAAATAAAATTACAGTCATACAAAGTATATAAGGGTTTGTTTCTCAGTGTATTAGGTTTTAAGCTTGTCGTGGTATTTATTTTAGCATATGTTAATAATGTAATACTTGGCAGTCCTGAGTGTTTGGGTATCTGTTGAGAAAATAACTAATGAACTGACTTTTGGTTGATGTTACTCCACATTTTTCTGTATTTGATTCTGCTTTTTATTTTGTAACATTTCATATTTGACTAAGCTATGTCTTTTTGTTGTTGTTAACTACCAGAGTATCTAATATGGTTGGTAGAAGTACTGTGCAACTTCAGAAATTCTTTTGTAAACAATGGAAAATCTTTTGTAGATTGAAATTACATTATTTAACTTAAAAAAAAACTAAGCTGTCTCCTTGGTTATTGCAACAAAATCAATGCTAGTGCTAACAATCTCTAATCATGCTTTCATCTAATCATTTAGTACAGCCTGTCTAGCCTTCGATTGGAACTTTCCCTTTTTCTTTTTCAGAGTAAGAAACATTTCCTTGAGATAATAGTATGGCTTTGTAAGATTTTTAAGTTTCCTGCCTGGAACCCAAACCTAGACTCAAAGTCTTTCCTAGCTGGTTGACATTTTGCAATAATGTGGCCTTTAAAAAGATTTTTTTTTTTAATCCATGTAGAACGAGGAAAGATTCTAACCTTATCTTCCTCATAAAGATGTTTCTATGGAGATTTAGAACTTGAAATTATATGAAAGTCCTTCGCTGAGAGTTCATGAATGGTACCTGCCTAGTGTGCAAAATATTGGTTAGAGTCTAATGTGTACCTAGGACAGGACTACAATGCTGTCTGTGCTTAGAAAAGACCAGATTTGAAGCCTGAGTAACATAGGGGAGCTAGAGGTAGAAAAGAGTCCCTCTTAATCCAGGTTCACTAGCAAAAGATTTCCTACAGTGAGGTTTCTAACATGATGATAGTTCTCACTCATTTGTGGAGAATTTGAGAGTATGTGAAATGAGAAGCCTGGTTAATTATGTCATCAAATAGCTATATAAATATTTCATCTTGAAATAACTATATTAACAATATACATAATTTAATGTGCATTAAATGTGCACTGTGTACCAGGCTTTATTTAATTTGATCCTCACAAAGCTTGCCACATTGATGCTGTTGTACTCATTTTACACATAAGTAAACTGAGATACAGAAAACTCTAGTAAAATTGGTCAAGGCTGCCTATTAATAGCTGCTGCTGGTGCTACTGCTAAGTCACTTCAGTTGTGTCCGACTCTGTGCGACCCCATAGATGGCAGTCCACCAGGCTCCCCGTCCCTGGGATTCTCCAGGCAAGAACACTGGAGTGGGTTGCCATTTCCTTCTCCAATGCATGAAAGTGAAAAGTGAAAGTGAAGTCGCTCAGTTGGATCCAACTCTTTGCGACCCCATAGACTGCAGCCTACCAGGCTCCTTTGTCCATGGGATTTTCCAAGCAAGAGTGGTGGAGTGGGGTGCCATTGCCTTCTCTGTATTAATAGCTAGTCAGGGTCAAAGCTAGGATTGGATTCCAGTCAATCCAGAATAATCAACCGTTAGGTGCTCCTGTGCCCACCTGCCAAAGCCTTGACTTCCAGGGCTGAATAGAAATAATTTGAATGTAGGCATGATGAATAACACTGCAAATGCAAATAATTTCCCATTTTTAACCACTGAGTAACATGTTAAAGGAAAAAAAAAAATCTGATAAGTGAAATGGAGTCCAGCTGTACTTAATAAAGCAGAGCCTTGCCAAGCTAAGGGAGGACAACTTCTGGGAAGTCTACAGATGCTAGCTAGTCCATCCGATTTCTTCAGGTTCTAACCAGTCTCTGTAATTCTGTGAATCATCTAGATGGCTGAGCAGCCAAGTTCATTAGCCACAAAGTATTCGAGTTCTACTACCTTAAGGAAAATTACTCGATTTTATTTTCTCTAGTTAGTGGTTTTAGCATATTTAAACAGTTATAGAGGTCTAGGCTTCTTCAAAGGAAGAGGAGAGAATAAGTCAACTGAGGTTGTAGCGATTTTAGAGGGTGTGGTTTGGCAGTGATCAGTTGAAAGAAGAGCTTCATACTGAAAGTTGAAAATTCATTTTCCCCAAAGGATGATTTTTGTTTATATACACACCCATGCCTAATAATGAGGGCGTTTCAAACCAGAGGCTTGCATGCTGATACCTTGAATAGGTACATTTTGTTCTTTGGAAAAAATGCTGGTAGAGTTTCTCTATTGACAGATTTACTGCTCTCAGTTTTGATAAGACTCTAAGAGGTGATGGGAGACAGAGAGCATCGAGACATGAAGTGATCATGTCTGTTTCATTGGTCTTGTGTTTTCTTGGAGGTATAATGATGGTGCAGTAGAACAGACAGGCGTGCCCTATGTGGATGGTTCCCAGAAAGAGTGTCCAGACAGGGATGGGAATTGAGAGGAGGATCTTGAGGCACTGAAGTTCTCAAACTTGATAGTGAAGTGTTTTGCATTTTTCCCTTTTCCTTATAGGGCTAATCTAAAAGGATTGATAAATAGAAAAAGAGCAGCTGATATGTTTTAGAACAGGGGTACCCAACTTCTGAGATCTAATGCCTGATGATCTTAGTTGGAGCAGATGTAATAGTAATAGAAATAAAGTGAACAATAAGTGTAATGTGCTTGAGTCACCCCAAAACCATCCCCTCCCACCTGGCTCTGTTGAAAAATTGTCTTCCATGAAAACTGGTCCCTGGTGCCAAAAACATTGGGGACTATTGTTTTAGAATACACAAAACCCTAAGGTTCTTTAGCCCTTCAACACTAGCTCTCCCTCCCCTCCATCCCTCCCTTCCCCACCATGTTCCACACACAATTAAATTTTGTAGAGGAGCAAAAGCAATAATCAGAGTGTTATCTGACCAGGAGTGAAGGATTTGGCCAATTATGATTTGTTGCCTTTTGAAGATTTACTGAGTGACTATAGAAAACATTTTACATGATGTGTTGACTTGTTTAGTGAACATAACAACCTAGAGCAGCAGGTACTTTCTTCAGAGTTCAGATGAATGTGAGTTTCTCAATCGCAGCAGGATCTTTTTGGGTTTAATAGAGATAGTAAGAGGCCTGGCATTTAAGTCCATGATCCTGAACTCAATCAAGGCATGCTCTCAAGTCTAATGTCACTCTCCTGTTGTTCCTTCAGTTTCTACTGGAAACACAGAATCAAGTGTGATGAAACATTCTACACACATTCAATAGAAGGTGAAAGTTCAGACTGACTTGTTCTGATTTTACCCCTTTCCCAGACCACATGCTCCCATTACTGCCTGGGTACTAGTCACTGACCTGGTTACTTTCTGTACAAATAATCCCAATTCCTAAAATATATTATGCTGGGAAAGCTTGAGGGCAGGAGAAGAAGGGAGCAACAGAAGATGAGGTGGTCAGATGGCATCACCAACTCAATGGACGTGAGTTTGAGCAAACACAGGGAGATAGTAGAGGACAAAGGAGCTTGGTGTGCTGCAGTCCATGGGGTCACAAAGAGTCGAACACAACCTAGTGACTGAAGGACGACAACAAAAACATATTAACCTTTTTCAACAGCTGTTATAAATGTTGACCAGTGCTTGCAAGCCATGCTGGGGAAGGCTGAGCCTGAGATAATTACACCCCAGCTCCCGCCCGCCAAAAGAAATTATTGCACATAGCCAACAGTGACTGATAGCTGGAATCGAAACCTCACTGAAGTTCCTGACCTGAAGGCCAGCTAGACTTAGCATACACAGTAGGTCCTGAATATCACAGTTGAATACAAGACGGGTGAATGTGGATGTGGAGAAAAGAGATAGGGGTAGGATATGGACTCAGGAAAGAAAAATTAAGGCCTCTGTAAACATATGAGAGGGCTTCCCAGGTGGCTTTGTGGTAAAGACTCTACCTGCCAAGCAGGGGATATAGGTTCAATCCCTGAGTTGGGAAGCTCCCTCAGAGTAGGAAATGCTAACCCATACCAGTATTCTTGCCTGGGAAATCCCATGAACAGAGGAGCCTGGTGGGCTACAGTCAAGGGGTCACAAAAGAATCAGACCCCACTTAGTGACTAGCCAACAACTACAAATACGTGAGAACACTCTTTGGGCCACAGCTTATGCCTGGATTTCCAGAATCTACTTCTGATGCCACACACTTTTCCCAAATTGAACTAGTGTTTCTGTCTTCAAAGCCTGTTTAAATCCTGGGCCTCCAAGTGCAATTTCTGCTCCCTCTTTTTTTCTCCCTACTCTATTCTTTTAATATTCCTTGGTAAAGGGTGTTTTGTGTTTTTTTTTTTTTCATTGACCCACAGGAATTATAGGGCCTTCTTAATCTTCCAGTTAATTCCCTGAATTAACTCAGAGGCTTTATCCACAAATACACATTTCCAAGAAAGCAGAAGTGATTGAAAGAAGAGGCCAAGTTATTACATTTGTTTTGGCAAGGCATTATGATTTTTTTTAGGAAGAAGGTAACCGATCCTTAAATGATGCAGTCCGTCCCCGCTCCCTGCTCCCTGTCCCTCCAGCCCCATATTAATAAGGTTAAGCTCATGAGAGCTGGCTGGGGGCCAGTTAACTGCTGCTTTTAGTTTGGGGCTAAGCTCCTCCCAGAGAGAGAGCCTGGTGTTAGGGCAGCATCATGTCGGTGAGATGAACTTGACTGTAACTCAGCAGACTATCTATGATCTTTGTGATCTCAAATAAGTTACAGAAGCTTCTTGATGCCAGCCCTCAACTGTGATGTGGGGCAGAGCCTCCTATTTCATGGATGATTGCAGTAAGGAAGCCACGATCCCGAGGACAAGGCACCCTCTGGGTTCTCATGGAGTCAGGGCCGCCAGAGATGTAATTCTCAGAGGGCTTTTTGCTGAAAATATCTGCTTAACCCTGTATCTGTTTCTCCTCCTTTTCTTTCTCTGTACCTCTCTGCTCTTAGATTTGGAAAAATGTAGCCTTGAGGTCGTTTATTTTCTATTCTTTTTCTTTCTTGAGTCACCACCACTTTGTCAAACACCTCCAGATTCATGGATCAATTTAGACAGAGGGAAGTGAAATAACCCAAAGCATTACTCATTTTGGGTTTGGAAGTGCATACAGAGTTCAACTACTTTCTAACATGGATTCCCATTATAATTGTTATGTCTCATAAGGTGCCTTCCCAAGATGGTAGATTTATTATTGTTGCAGATAACTAGTGAAAAAGGATATGAGTCTAAGTTGTTATCCTAAAACATGCACATTTTGCTCCAGGTCTATTACTTTTCCTTTATACACCATTTTAATAGAGCTTGTTTACGCCATTTTCTAAGTCTACAGTAGTTGGGACGATTTGCCATAGAAACTCACTGGCAGCAAAGAGATGTAGGCAGGTGGTAGGTAATAGGAGGACACAGGAAGAGAAAGGGAGCATTCCCAAGGTTGTGGGGTATCTGGATACAGGCAAATCATTTCACATTAGAACTCTCTCCCACCCCCACTGCAGTGTCTTCATTACGTTATAGGCTGGCACATGTTAATTGATTCCACTCCAAATCTGTGTGATCTTAATGCTTGCCATGGGTGCAGCTTTTCGGATCCACAATATCTGTCTGCTTTGGTATTATTTGGGCTCAGTGGGAGCTGTGGAACTTTCTGCTGTTAAATTGCAAAGTTAAAAGGGCCTTGGAGATCATCTTGTCCCACTTCCTTTGAGGAGGGACCAGAGTCCCAAGAAAGGGAAGAGGCTCAGTTTACACAATTAGAGTCTTGGTTTAGACTCAGATTCTAATGATGGTCAGCACTCTGAGCATGTATCTCCTCCCGAGTTGCAGGGTGAAAATCATCAGATTTCTATTTGAGACCTTTGAGTTATTGGGCAGAAAAATTCCAGTTTGTGGTTCTTAAAGTTCTGTTGACTTTTCTGTTCCTTGAAAATAAAATAGTAATAACTTTACTGTCTTCTCCGCTTTTGTGTACCTAATATTCTTAGCTAATTTCTTATGAAGCAATAGAATTATATGGAATGTTAAGCTGTTCGATGTGGATTTTAAAGACTACTACATACTTAAAAACAAGCTAAATTCCTTGCTTTCTGAGAGTGTAGTATATCCCCTTTGTCTTGCCTAAGAAACTGAAAAAAAAAAATAATAATAATGATACGTGTACTGTGGTCCTTACCAATCCAACCAAAGTGCCATTCTCATGTTTTAAGACTTCATCAGTCTGAAGCTTCTTGTCTAAAATTTTATGACTAACTTTTGTGCTTTCAGGGGGTGTTAGTGGCAGGCATAATTCTGAAATTGTAGTGAGTTTAGAGGAAGTGACATGCCCTATATTTTTTGGATCTGTTTTACATACCAAAGAAACAACAAAATTGCTCATGCTTTGTTTCTGCGATTTCTTCACTCTGAAGGTAATTGCAAACTGAAAATTCAAATTGCCAAAATAGGGCTTAAAATGTTGAAGGCCTTTAGGCCATTGTGATTGACAAGCATATTTTTGTGATTTCAGAGGTACAAGTATTACAAGGTAAATTCTTTTATTTTTATTGATATTTAGCAGAGTCACAAAGCACTGTTTTTTGCGTCCTCTGATTTAACTATAATGATTTTTTTTTTTTTTTTGAGTCTGTGTTTAGCATGCTGGTCTTCAGTTGATCACAACCGATAAGTTGAGTTCCATATTTGTGAAACCTGGCCCTCTGTCAAGGCAGAGGTCTTTTTTTTTTTTTCTGATCTTTTACACCAGGTTCTTATGTATTTTATTTGCTCTCATTTAGGTTGTAATTCGCCTGAGAATGGAATGCCTCAAGTAGAGAAAAGACACATCCCCACATTCCTTTCTTTTCTCTGCTCTGTTGAGCTAGTCCTGGCTTGTGTGAAATGGGCTCTGACTTTAGCTCCTGCGTGCCTGGGCTATGGGAAGTTGTAGATAAGATTTTAACTGAAGCTTTGGAAAGATTGCACCAGGGGCCTTACTGTCACTTAAAAGAACACGCCTGTACTTAGAAGAGATCAGCTTCTGCAAAACTGTGAGGTGGAGGTGGGGAGGGTGGGGAGGGACTTGACTGTGTCCAGCAACTCTAGGGCCTTGGACATCCTTGCAGGCACCCTTCCTCCTAATTGTACAGCATTTGCATGCTCATGAGCCAGCCCGTGTTAAAAACCCTTGGCTGGCATTGGTCTATAAACATGCCCAAACGGAACAGAGTTCTGCTCTATGAGAACATGCTGTTTCTGGATAATAGGTGATAAAAGAGAAAGAAACAGGATAATTTGTAGACACCCAAGATTTTTTTTTACGGAGAAGGCAATGGCACCCCCACTCCAGTACTCTTGCCTGGAAAATCCCATGGGCCGAGGAGCCTAATAGGCTGCAGTCCATGGGGTCACGACTGAGCGACTTCACTTTCACTCTTTACTTTCATGCATTGGAGAAGGAAATGGCAACCCACTCCAGTGTTCTTGCCTTAAGAATCCCAGGGATGGGGGAGCCTGGTGGGCTGCTGTCTATGGGGTCTCACAGAGTCACTCGACTGAAGCGACTTAGCAGCAGTAGCAAGATTTTTAAACGAAAAGTATACTAAAGTCACCATTCAATTAGCATTTTCTTTTTTCTTTTATAAATATCAGGAAATTCTTTGATGTCCCTTCTTCTCTACCCCACCTACCTGTTAAAAAGACAGAGAAAATATAGTTTGGGAGAAAGATGAGCACTAGGCTTGGTATTTAAACAAAATCAGCACTAGGATATATTTGAGATCACAGTTCTGGGTCAAGATGTGGTTAGGTACTGATACCAAGTCTGTCCAGGTAATCCACTGATACTCTGTGCATCTCATGTTAGAGTAACTCTCCCTGCCAGGCAGCACTGGTACAGAAATTTGAAAGTTGTCTTTAATGACTTGGGTGCTTATAAGATTCCTAGGAAATTGTTGCACTAAAAAGCATGGTGTTAGCTCAAAGTTTTCCATGTTTCTGTTCAGCGATAGACTTACTGATCCTTGCATTCAAATTATCAGATTTTCTAACTAATGGAATGCAATTTGAGGGTTGATCAGTATGGTGTGGTCTGGTTCATTATCCAACTTGGGCAGACCATATGCATGTTATGAACCTCAACTTTCTTATCTAAAAATGTCTCCTTCACAGGTAGTTGTGGGTTTAAAAGATAAGTTACCTGTGCATATGAGCGCGATTCATCAATATACATTAGCCATTTCCCTGAATTAGAAGTTGACACAATTAACTTTTTAAAGTTTTGGTTTTTTTTTTAAGTCATCCCACATCTAGTTAGGCTCATGGCAGCTTATTTCTGACTCTTAGTGAATTACATAAAATTAGAACCCCAGCAACCCTGCTTGATCACTTTCCCATTTAGCATAATCCATGCAAGCCAACAGTTCAAGAAGCATGTCATCCACACATTTGGTAAACTAGAGCAATTAACTTTTTGATCCAGTTAGTGATAGTTTTCATTAAGATTTAATTTGAATCTTAAATTTTGCTTTTTACAGTGCTTGCCAGTACCCATGGCTCTTTGTAGCATAGATGAGCCCAGGTAGCTTGAGTTTTAAATGACTATCACTCAGTGTGTGGAAGAGATTCCATCCATGCTTGCTGCATAGCAAATCCCAGTTGTTCATCTGTTTTACATTATAAAATTGAAGTCATTGTCCATTGGGAAATGTTTTTGCTTCTAGATAGAACATAAATGACAAAGACGTTTGAAAGTCAAGCTTCAAGGAAAAAAATGATCTTTCCCTTATAAAATATTAACTATTTCTGAAACTTTAGCTAGAATTACCATGGTGTATCATAAGGAATTATAAAGAAAAATAAAGTTAAAATATAATTGCTGTAAGACTATAAGCTACATGATAATGTGTCATCTGACTTGCGCATCTTTATTTTCCATGGTTACCACAGGGTGGTATGGTATAGATGCTCAGTGATACTTTTTGAAGAAATAAGCACTTTTCATTTTGGACCTGTTAGAGAGGCAGTCAAAATACTTCAACTTTAAGATCAGCCCTAAAATTTGTAACACTCTCTTCTGGGCTAGTCTTTTATAACTAAAAAAGAAATATATTAATTTTATTTGTCCATTTTTGGCTGTGCTGGGTCCACAATGCTAGTTGTAGAAACTAAGGCTCTTCTCTAGTTGTAGAAACTAGGGTCCAGAGAAGTTGCAAGGAGAAAGGTTTGAACTAAAATTCCAGACTGCTAGGAGAGTGTTTCATTACCTATGTCTACTGCTACACTGATTATACTACTAGGTCTGATTTATGTATTTGGTCTTTATTTGGCCATAAAGGCAGAAAATTGAATGTGGCTATCCATACTGGTTGGTCAAAGAACTGATGCTTTTGAATCGTGGTACTGGAGAAGACTCTTGAGAGTCCCTTGGACTGTAAGGAGATCAAACCAGTCAGTCCTAAAGGAAATCAACCTTGAATATTCATTGAAAGGACTGATACTGAAGCTAAAGTTCCAGTACTTTGGCCACCTGATGTGAAGAGCTGACTCACTGGAAAAGACCCTGATGCTGGGAAAGATTGAAGGCAAAAGGGAAAGAGGGTGGTGGAGGATGAGAGGATTAGATAACATCACCAACCAAAATGGACATGAGTTTGAGCAAATTCCAGAAGATAATGAAGGACAGTGGAGCCAGGTATACAGTAGTCCATGAGGTCTCAAAGAGTGGGACGTGACGTAGCAACTGAACAATCCATACTAGTTGATAAAGTTTGCTTGGAAAATGGGGAGCACACCTTGTGCAAGAATTTTGAATATTCAAGTGAGAATGTAAACCATAATAGAATTTTGTGATTTCTTTAAGAAGGAAATCTGTTTCTTCTGTTCCATAAGGGATGTTTTTAAAAATATATATGATTTGCTTAATTAAAAAAAAACTTTTTAAAAGATGGAAAGTGCATCTTTCAAAGTTTCCTTTCTAAAATTTTGCAGATGTAGTTATGATTCTTCTTAGAGATCAGTAATGTGTTTATGATGTCAGCTTTTATAGCTGCCTTTGACAAGAAAGCAAAAGACATTCAAATAACCACTTCTGCATTCCATTGTGTTCAGCTTGTCAGTCTGGTGGGTGGGAATGAATTCACCCACACATTCTTCCAGGTTCCTGAACAGTACTGAAACGTGCTGTGCAAAATATGTGCCTGCAGGCAGACAGGAACCTGGGCCTATTGCCTTTCCAGTGGAGCTAGGTGGACATGTGGGAACAGAGATTTGAGGAGATGTAAACTGAAAGAGAAGGAAGCAGAAATCAGGGAGAAGCCACACAAAAGCTGGACTGGGACTTCTCTTAGCCAAACCTACTTTTCACCGGGAGGTGAGAGTGCCGGGGAGGGGACACAGGCTGGCTCAAGAGTTGGGAGAGAGGTAGGGGAGTGATGAAGAGCAAAGGAGGCTTGAAAGAGGCCACAGGAGTTCCTCCTTGGTTGGGTCATCACACATCATCATTCAGGCCTTCCCCTCTAAAATAATGGCACTTGTGTATGTGTGTCCATGCACCGTGAACCTGTCTCCTGCTTGAAAGACTAGGTAAAGCCACTCTGGAAATGGGAGTTTGCTATTCTAAATGTAAGGGTTTAGAAGGACGGAATAGAAATCCTAGTCCTTAACAAGGCACATACCCCTTGTTGGCTATGTGATCTTGAAAAATTATTTAAACTCTGAGTTAGAGTTTCCTCATCTATCTCTTGGGTAAAAGAGGAGTAATAGTGCTTGTTTTATAACATTGCTGTGAGGATTATATGAAATAATGTGTGAAATGAAAACTCTGTGTATAGTAACTTGCAAACAGTAAGCACATAGACCGTGCTGCGTGTTATTTTTATTATTAGTCTTATTCTTTTAATCCAAGAATGAGGTCCCAGAGTGAAGTCTCTCAGAGTTCATAAAGGTTTTCTGCCTGCTCTGAACCTGGATACACTGGTCCAGGGAGAAGTAGGTGGTTCTAGAGTCATGTTTAGATTGCTGTTTGGAATTAAACTCTAGTGAGTAGAAAGATGCATTTTGTTGCCTTCTAATTTTGTTTTCAACAAGAATACAATGATGTTAAAGGAGTTAAAAGCAAAGAAAAAGGAAAAGAATCCTCCTAAAATCTACCATTTAATACAGTTCCACGTTAATTTTTTATTTTTCACACTTCTGTGACTATTTCCAATTTTATATAAAAGAAATGTAAAAGCCTAGTTAGCAGAGGCTCAGAAGTTTATTGTTTATGCCTCTACCAATTATGTGCTTTCTTTGGAAATTCAGCAGTCAGTTCCTCCTCTCCTTCTAAAACTCCTCTCTAATACTTAACTCAAGATTGCTTGTTGAACCATTGAACCATGGGAAATTCATTTTCAAAATCTGCTTAATTGCTGTGAGACTTTTAATTTGTTCTGGATGATGGTGCTAATGTCTGGGAACTGGGACTGAAGCCCTCCAAAGTTGTTAATTCAATCAGCTGCTGTGTCCTTGCCATGCCCTAATGAAGGGGGGCATCCAGACCCCTCTCACAAAGAGGCTGGGTCCCTCCTGACCACCTCGTCAAAGATGAATAAGAGGGCCCCCAAGTTAGGTCGAACACTTGGCGCAAATTACCAGGGTGTCAGTCCACATTATCCAAAGCCATGGGTTGTGCTTCCCCAAATAATTATTTGGTAGGTTTTATGTAGGACTCGAGTTTTAAGGCATGGTTTTTGTGTGCATGTGTTCACACCTGCTAATCTACAAAATTCTTTAGTCACTGAGGGTCCATTTGGCTCTGTCTGGAATCTGTAAGATCATAAACATAACCTTCAGACTATTGATATTCCTGTTAACCACTGAAGTTTTCCATGGCGCGACTGGTGAAAGCTTGCTCTGTCTTCATGATAAATTAGCTTGTTTATTCCTCTTCTGCTTATTTCTATCCTGCTGTTGGTTAGTGTAATGAAGCAGAAGCCCATTGTGTATGTTCATTGGGTAGCGATCCACTGGCACCAAAGGGGTAATTGAGTAGAAAGGCAGAATGCTGTTGGTGCATGGGAGAAGTTAACACCACATGAGGTCACCAGGCTTCAAGCTTTAATCAATGTGGACACAATGCAATTGAGATTTTGAAAAGGGTTTGTTTATAGTGTGAGAGTAAGGGTCAGTAGTTAATTTGAAATGCTGTAGGTGTGTTTTCCTTGAACCAAGAAGGTACAGAGCATGTGTCATAGAGGATTGTAAATATCCTCAAGGGAGGGATGTAATTGGGGTGGGGTTTAAAAAGAAGGGCATTTGAGAACTTCAGTATTCTTATTATTGACCCATCCATTTTTAATTTAAACTTTTATCATGCTTCAAAAATGATAAAGGGAGTGTAGAAAAAAACACTAAGTCTATAGTATAGAGGCACAGCCTTACCAAGAAACAACTTTTTTTTTTTTTGCTTTCCTTTGGGAAGATACTTGAAGTGCTATAAAACATCACTAAATTACTAAGAGTAGTACTGGGTGCTACTTCTCAAAGAATTCTCACTCTCAAAAGTTTATATCTTTTAGGATTGTTAATTTCTGTGGCTTGAATGAGATAGTATGAAAACCCTTAACCCTCTACTCATTTATGCTGCTGCCTTTTTCCATTTGAGGCTCCAGTCTAAACCAGGCATGTCTGTCTGCTTTTTGCATTGTCTTTGACATTTCTCTCCATTACTTAATTATCTTAAGTTTCAACAGCATGCAACACCACACTTTTATAATCCCTCTTCCAATCTGAAAGTAGAGAGGGCCCTGTCCTTTGTTGCAAGGAAACTGCAGACCAACGTCTGATTTTCAGAAACGACTGTGGGAAGAGAATGTGAAGGCTATGCAGAGCTGATGACTAGATGGGGACTCCGAGATGCTTTGTTAAGTGCATGTTAAACCTCTGATGAATTCATACTCCTAATACCTCGTATTTGTATGGTGCTTTTATCCTTCATACTTTCATAGGAGTTATCGCATTTGATCTTACCAACAACACTCTGAGGCCAGTCTACCAGGAATATTCACATTTTTAAGTTATGGAAGCTGAAATGGAGAATAGCCGTGTTTGTAGTTGGTTTTGTTTGAGAGGAATTTATTTGGTGAGATCTATTTGTTGTGGAATTACTCTGAGGATTTGAAAAGTAATTGCTACATAAAGACAGGATAAAGAGTGGGAAAATAGTTTTTTTTTAATTTAGAGGATTTTAAATTAATTTTTAATATAGAGAATTAATTTTTAATTAATTAATTAACATACAGAAGTTGCTGTATGTTAACCAAACATTACTTTCAGAACTATCTTTTAGGACAAGTTCATGCCATCTGTGGTTCATTGTCTTTAATTTCCCCATGTAACACTCAGCTGCTCTCTTAAACAATTGTAAAGCAAATATGTAAAAAAATCTTTGAAGGAACAATAGATTGTAGCCTTTGAAGGTGCCCAGGTGTTTTGACCTTTCCCTGAGCAGAATCTCAGTCTTTAGAACCGTATGGAAAATCTTACAGGAGGAGTCATGGAGCACCTTGAGATAAGAGTGAAACTAATTTACTAATCTTAGCTAGTAAATGCTGCTGTATGGTTACCCACTACAGTGGGTAGTGCCTTTCTCCCTTCAAGTCATGCCAACAAATCCGTATTGAAAGGCCATTTCTGGTGTTGGTATGATAGCCTATAGAATGGATTATCATAATTATATTATCTAATCTCCTACTGTCGAACATTAATGATATTTCCTCCTTGGGGGCTGTATAGTAGCAATACTGGGACAATCTCCCTTGTAGTTAAATTTTTATTCATACCCTTAATTATTTTTTTTTAGCAAGTTCACGTCTGTGAATTTATCTGAGGTCAAAAATCATGCCAAAAAATTAAGACAAAGAAAAGGAATTTGCTTGGGAGTACAGGAGTTAAGACTTTGCACTTTGATCCCTAGTCAGGGAACTAAGATCCCACATACCGCATGGCCAAAAAAAAAAAGTCATGCTCATTTTAAAAGATTTTGATGATAATCTCCGCTTGCCCTTTGAAATCAATAACCACCCGTATACCTCATAAGTCAATCGTGGGAATGTTCCAATCCCTGAATCTTGGCCAGTACTGGGCATTTATTTTTTTAGCAATTTTGCCAATGTGCCAAGAATATTGTTTCTATTAATTTACATTTCTTTGGTTACTAGTGAGAGTGAACCTATTTCCATATGCGTATTGGCTATTTATACTCCTTTGTTACTTATCCGTTTGTTTCCTTTCTTTAATATGCTATTTTCAAAGGTGACCATTTTTGTAGTACAACTTCTTAGAGATTATTAGGGAAAGAGGAAAGACTTACTAGGGAAAATGGTTCAGCCTAATTCCGTTGATAGCAGGATTCTGCATTTCCTTTGTGGTGCCTCCCCTTTCCCAATCTCAGACCATGAAGTTTGAGACTCTTCACCTTTGACTCCAGTGATGGGATGTGACCAAGCCACAGGGGCATGTGGCCCAATTTAGTCTAATCAGAATGAAGTCTCAGACTTGTTGTGGAAGCTACCAGGAGGAGATGTCCTCTCTGTTTATTATTGAACTTGAACTCAGATAGCATGAACCTGGAACTGTTGGAGTCCTTCCCACGAATCCCAAAAATGAAGATAGCAAAATATAAGCTAGAATTCAGTGACTGTAAAGAAATGAGACCTGTTGATATAATCTGATTTCTCAAAACAATCGCTCTCTAAAGACCACTCTGTCTCTGGACATTTTCATCATCTCTTTACTAATTTATTGATTAATTTAATTTTTGCTCAAGCAGCTTGATGCAGGGTTTCCTTTCTTTTGCAACCAAAGACCCCAGACTAATACACTTACTATGCCTTTGGTTAAAGATAGATCAGCGGAGACCACTACTCTATCATAGAAAGTGTATTTGGAGAGTTTGCTCATGTCTGGTGGAATAGGCCTTTAGTAGCAGTTAAAAAATAAAATTAGGCATGGAACCACCCTCTGTTAGGCACAGCTCTTCCAACTAGAGCAGTAGTTGAAATGGTGTGTGTGTGTGTGTGTGTGTGTGTTGCACTACTGTTGGAGCACCAACTGGCTGGTAAACATCATTAGTGACAATTCTTGGAACTTGGCCAGGCTGTTGGCTCTGAAGTAAAGCTCATTGCAACATATACTCCTGCTGAGCTGGATGTATGTGTGAGAAATGAACCACAAGAGGATGTCCCAGCAGCTAAAATGAGGTTCTTGAAGGCACAGGAGAAACTTTAATGACTACCCAGGTAGACTAGTATTTGAGAGGAATGGTTGGGAAACCTGAGTAGGTATTTCGATGACTCAAAGTTTCTTTGGAAATCCAGAAGTCTGTGAGGCAGAGCAAACAATGAGCTGGTACATGTTACTACAGTCTCTGAGCCGGGTTAGTCATGGGATATAGAAGGAATGCACACATGGATCTTGCCTTCAGGCGACTTAAATTTGACTAGAGAGGCAAGAGCGATGAAATAAAGATATTTGTTAAGGTCAAAGTGAATGAGATAGACTACGTGTTCTAAGTATTTTTAGATAAAAGTAATTTTTTTTGAAGAATTAGGGAGTTTCACCTAGGCCTTTGTGGTATGGGTGGTCATTGGAAGCACAATTTGATGTGCATAATTCAAGACAAGATTCATATCATTCAAGGTACTGAATTAAGAATAAACTTAATAGAAAAAGCTATGAGCGGCGTATCAGAGAAATCTGGCCCATTTGCCTCCCTAGACATATCATTTAATCCCTTATGCTGCTTCTTGCCTTTGATTTTTGCTAAGTAGAGCTAGCAATGCTTTCCCATGGCAAATAAAAACAGAGGCATGTTTTTCTCAAAGCCAAATATGTTGGCCTTTACCACTCATTTCTTTTCTTTGTGTCAGGGCATTAAAGTAAGTCCTCAAAGTCTTTGACAGATTAGAAATCTGTTTAGATACATCAAGGCATAAATCATGATAATCTGCTCATCTATCTTGTCATGGAAAGAAAGCATGAAGTTAATGAGCTGAGATCTCAAGGAACCTACTTCTCACCAGCTGTGAGACTAGGTTTAGTATCTTGTCTGTAACTCTCCACAGATCTCTACATCTGTAAATAAGAAGATGTGTATGAAGGCAGGGAATTTATCTTCTGAAATGTACCAAAGAAAGATAAGGTGGCCCTGCTTTAGCTGAGTACACAGGCAGGACATATATAAAAATGTCTTTAATAAAACAGCAGGATCTGGTAAAAATGTTAGGTAGTATTCATTGAGCACTTACTGTGTGCTAGGCAGTGCTCTGTTTTATATGCATATCTTGCCCCACTGACATGGTTGAGCTGAAACTTTGAGCTAAGAATCTTTGTCTTACTTGCTGTTTTCATGTTTAAAGGTCTAGAGAGACTGAATGATCCTGAAAGCATCGATTTGGACCTCTTTAACTCGATAATTATATTTTCTTTAAAAACTGCTTTCTAAAAGCAGTGGTTTTGGGAACAAAACCTGGGGGTGGCTGTAAATTGACTAGAAGGTTTACAAACGCCCATAAGGACAGGCATTATGTTAGTCATTGTGGGCAAATCCATTCAGCCTAGAGCCTTCCGTCTGTATTTCCCTTTGTGAACTCTTTTGCTGAATGTCCCGTCATCCTTTGTGAGATGAGGTCCTGTTCATCCTGTCTGCTTTCACGACATAAATGTTTTAGGAACTCTCCAAAGACTGGCTGGATTGTCTCTTTGGGCTATGAACAGATTGTGTGGGTGATGAGACAAGTAGGAAAAGACTCAGCAATCAAAACAGGGGGTGGAAAGCTCTTTCTCTGGCTCTCAGAATGGAGCTTGGACACAAAGGGAACTTCGTTAATCATGCCTCCTTTGTAATCAGAATGGTGGAGGCATTTTTAAAACCACTATTATTTTGTCCTCTGTCTCGTCTGAGTGAAACCAATTGTTAATAGCTAATCAAGGAGTTAAAAATTTCCCAGACGTGGCCAGGCAGAATCAACTTCACTTGATAAAGCAGTGGGTGGATTCTGGTTGGAAAACCAAGTCAGGCTTCTTGCAGACATGGTGCTGACCTGATCGGATCCCCTTGTCCACGATCAACCTGGTGGCATCTTTGTGCTTCGCAGAAAATTTCACCCATGTTTGGAAATGGGGAAGAGAGAAGCTTTAGGAATTTCGGTGAGTTAGGATTCAGTCACTTTGTAATACTAAGCAAATAGTGAGTGGACAGCTTCAAACATCTCAATTTACTGAGCAACTTGGACAACTTACTTGTTTAATCTTTCTGTAGTCTCTTTCTTAGAAATCAAAGGAGGATAATAATCTTTGCTCCCCACTTAATGGGTGCAAAATAATGAGAATGTAAATGCTTTGTGTGTCCTGGAGATGAAGAGATAGGGAAAATTCTCTTAGTGTTATTCATATTTAATATGGTAAGATGAATCAGTATCTTTTTTTTAAACCTGTTATTATTTTAGCACCTCTTCCCTTTTACAAGGGAAGTTGTGGGCCTTAGCAGAAGTTGACTTTGTAACAGTATCACTTACCAAGACAGGTCCAACAAATTTACAGTGTGGCTGGTTTTCCAAGTGGAAAGTTTGAGGTTAGCCCTGTCCTATCCGTTCCCTGAATCTAGTGATGAATTGTCCATTGAGGCATATCAAAGACAGTGAAGCCAAAGGCAATATTAGCATTTAGAAGAAATAGTTCATTCTTCTAGTTACTCCTTTGTTGTCATTCAGTCACTAAGTCATTTTTGACTCTTTGCAACCCCATGGCCTGCAGCACGCCAGGTTTCCTTGTCTTTCACTGTCTCCCAGAGTTTGCTCAGACTCATGTCCATTGAGTTGGCGATGCTATCGAGCCGTATCATCCACTGTCGTCCCTTCTCCTCCTGCCCTCCATCTTTCCCAGCATCAAGGTCTTTCCCAGTGAGTTGGCTTTTCGCATCAGGTGGCTAAAGTATTGGAGCTTCGGCATCAGCATCGGTCCTTCTGATGAATATTCCGATGAATATTGATTTCTTTCAGGCTTGATTTCAGTCCGAGGGACTCTCAGAGCCTTTTCCTTACCTGGATGTTTTCTTCTGTTTTCTTTAAAATACGGAATGGATTTTTGAAATCAGATAGTGAGAGGTGGCTGAAAATTCCAAGGAAGATGCATCACAGTGTAAGGATTGAAAAACAATCCTTTAAAACAACAACAACAACAACAAACCCTGATGCACTATCCCGTGTTCATCTATTCAGAACAGAAAAAAGTGCCCCACAAGGTTTTCCTCTCTTAACCCGTTTCACCTAAACGATATTTCCTTCCCAGGCAAGATTGGAGTCTGCCTTTGCTATTATGGCATGAGCTACTGCTGGTGCTCTTCACCTCATGGAGACCTCCAGCTGTCCCACCCTCTCTTTTCATTGGAATATGAAATTTCCCAAAGCTTTAGAAAAACAGAGATTCTTGTTCTATAAGGGACCTGAGAATTTGTTGAGTCCAACCTTACCCACACTGGGATCTCCCCAACAGAGAGAATGCCAGCGTTTTTCCATTCCAGTGACAGTTGCTCAATAAACAATTAAAATTGTTTAATTTTTCAGTCTAGTTGAAACACTATGATGGTTAAATGTTCTTTCTTATGATTCAGTGAAAAACTGGCTTCCCTTACCAGATTGTATTATAATTCATGGTTATTTTCACTCATGAATCCTGGATTTTCCTTTTAGAATAACCTAGAACATGTGCTGCCTCCCTTTTGTTAGATGGTGACTTTTCAAGTATTGAGTGGGCCAGAAAGTTCTAATATTGTGTTGGCTGAAAACTTCATTTGGGTTTTTTTCCATAAGATAACTATATCATTTCTCTCTTTTGACTTTCTCTTTTCCAGGTGAAAACACCCTTTTCTGATAAGATTCCTGACCGTACTTGTTTCTATATGGTGACTGTATTCTCAGTCAAGATTAAGTTTACTTCTGCTACCATGGCAACCACATACTGCTTGTTTCTACTTACAGGAAACCACCATTTTCCTGTTTTCAGCAGGAAATCCATAAATCAAAAATCAACTTATTAGTATCCTTAGAACAAACACATCTCTATTACTGGTGATCAGCTTAGTTCAGAGAACACAGTTTTATAACAATCTATGCACTGACCTCCCCATTTTAGCTCATGTAACTTATGCCAAAGGTACTTCCCATATATGTCTGTGTTGGTTTTTCTCGTTAGGAGAAACAGTGTGACCTAAGATAGAGACTCTGGGCCTGGATGGATTTAGGTTTAAACCCCAGCTCAACCATTTATTGGCTGTGACCTTGGTTGAATTATTTACATTTTCAGAGCCTCATTTTACTCATCTCTAAATGGAGATAATGATATTTACCACTTACTGCTGTATAAGAATGAAAATCAACCCAGTTAAATCCTCTGTTCTACTTCCTGGCACATAAGAAATACCCAATGACCGGTGACTATTATAATCCTTTACAATTTGTAGATGACAGCCTGATGCACAAAGCAGCCAGTCCAGCATGCAGGCAGCTATGATGGTTATGGATTATTGAGGGCCCGGAATCCCTGAGTTGTAACCTCTGAAAAGGCAGTGTCACGGGTTGGCTTAGCAGGGTATGAATTTTTCTTCTAAGTCTGAGGGATTGGGATAAAACAGGAGTTCTCAACCAATATTAATTTTGCCCTCCCCCCCCCACACAATCCCCTCTTCTCCAGAGGATATTTGGCAATGTCTAGAGAGATTTTTGGTTTTCACTGCATTCGAGAGGGGAGAAGATGCTACTGGCAACTAGTAAATAGAAGCCAGGGCTCCTGCCAAATACCCTATGGTGCACAGAACAGCCAGCCCCACTAAATTTATCAAGCCAAAAATGTCAGTAGTGCTGAGGTGGGAGAAACTCTGGAGTGGAGGGAAGGGTACAGGGTAGCCAGCAATATTAAGAGGGAACAGGCATGTGCAGCTCTCTGATTTTAAAGAGCTCAGGCTTTGAACAAGATATTGAAATAAAATGATCTAGCATAGCTGTAGCTTAAACCTCATATGGTCAGCCCCTAACTTGCCTTTCCAAAATGTCAGTCCTTTCCATCTTCCCGCTGTCATGTGTTATGTGCTAATTAGTCCTGCGAAAAGGTTTGTATGAAGTTTTTGCACCTGTTATCTTTTTTTAATGTTGCCCCTATTTAAAGACATGACTGACCTAACTGATCCATCTTGAAGTAGTGATTCTGTCAGAGAAATGGGCAATCCACCAAAAATGAATTTAAAATAGTATAATAACTTAAGTTCTCTGTTCATACTGTGAAACACAGTAAAGAAGACATAATCAGTAGTGCTGCTTCTGGAAATCCCCCTTTTCTTTGATGCTTCTAACCTCTCTCTTCCAAAATACCCCTAAAACCTCCTCATGTAAAATCCTCCGTAATCCAAGCCCTTCTCTTATACTTGTCCCTTTTCTCTTGATTGTGTGTCATGAAAACTCAAAGAATCCATTTAGCAGCAGTAGTGGGATGCTTGTTGGGGACCAGGTGAGGGCAATGCAGCAGAGCAAGCAAGACCAGCATTGTCTTCATCTGCAGGGAGGAGGAGGGAAGGCCTGCAGTAATACTCTTGGCTATAGTTATTTTCTAATAATTTATGAAAATGTGAAAAAAGATGTTAAAATCTCATTTTGCTGAGGAGAAAATTAAGAGCTAGTTCTGTGTTCAGACAACACACTACTTAGGATATCCCTGGGATATTTCTTAGGGAAAGGCATGTTAGATGTTCAAGTCAAAATTCTGTTAGTATCCTCTCTGTTGAGAGCCTCTGTTTATAATGACCCCAGATTCAGACCTTTTAGTTCTTTGAATGTTTAGATAAACACATCCCTGGAGGGAGGAGGGAGAGACAGAATAGAGAGCAAGGAGTATGTTGCCATCTCTCATCAGATTTTTCTTCACCATCTGCTAGCAACATCCTTACTATCAATAGTTAACACTCATTAAGATCTCGCTATGTGAGAGGTACTGTGTGTGATGGACTCTTTTTATTAATTATTTTTATCTTTACAACAAACTTACGAGGTGGGTTCTCTCAACAAACTTTTCAAAGGAGAAACTGGCATTTTGTAAGGCTATGTAGTAAATAGCCCAGCTAAATTGCTAGTAAGTAATAGAGCTGGAATTTGATCCCAAGTTTTTCCTAGTCTAGAGCCCTCGCTTTTAAATTTTCTTATTCTGTTTTTGTAGGTGCCTACAATAATCTACAAAATCTTTCTAGTGAAAACATTTCCCTTGCTGCACAGTAATTGTTGTTTTGTCTTATGGAACTTTTTTTCATAAAGGGTAATCTGAATAAATTTTGAAATGTATTAAGAACCCAGCAGTTTAAATGAAAATCGAAATGAATGTTATGAATTGATGTCTTGTTAGCAAATTTTGCCCATGATCTGTAGGCTTAGAGCGGTGTTTGCCACGATTTCCATTTCTTCTGAATAATAGACTCAGCTCTGTTGAGCCTATCTCTATCATCCTGAAAAATAGAGGTTGGACATACTCCAGATTATTTCATTGTATTGGAATGTCTTTGTGTTGTGTTATACTGTGAGTGTATGGGCCATCAGCTAGAAGCTGGAATGGAGTTTTTGTTTTTTTTCCTAAATGTTTTCATTATGAGTAGATTGGACCACCTTCCCATAGTATATATTATGGAGTATATTTCATTGTGCTGAATTCATCAGAATGAAATTTTACATATACAGTTGGCTCTAGCTTGCTCTTACTTTCTGGAATAGTTTGTTGATATCACCAGTTGTTGGAAGATAGAAAACACCCAGAGTCCATTTTGGCCTTAATAGGCAACACAAAGTGTAGGAGATTACAGTCTTTTCCACTAACAGATGTGAAAGTAACAAGGCAAATGAGAGAAGGGGCTAGATGGGTGAGGCATGGCAGCCTATAGTATCAGCTTATACATTGATTCTAATTTAAAAGGGTATGTTTTAACCTTGAAAAGAATGACTTTCACCCTAACATAGAATATATAAATTATCTTTAGAGTCGAAACATTTCTAAGTTAGGAGTGTCTAGCAGTAAAAACACTGCCTTTTACAGTTGAGAGAATTGGGGGCTCAAGCTTGGTCAAATAGTTTGTCTGCTTAGTGGTATATCTAGTGCTAGAAAGCTACAATTCCCATCCCTGGTGAAATAAATTATCCCAAGATTCTTATCCTCAAACTTGTAGTAATTCAGGAGTAGCAAGCCAATTTGTGGCCAGAGTTGAAGCTCTGAACATATGAAGAGGGCTCATAGAATGTAATGATGGAGGCCTTCAGGCAGTCTTTTCATCCCCATCCAGTGCTTAGATGTCCTCTGCAATTTTTTGTTTTTTTAAAGATTTCTTTTTTGGCTGTGGTAGCTCTATATTGCCGCACACGGGCTTTCTCTAGTTGCAGCAAGCAGGGGCTTCTCAGTGCGATGGCTTCTCTTGTTGGGGAGCACAGGTTCTAGGCGACCAGACTTCTGTAGTTGCTGCATGGGGGCTCAGTGGTTGTGGCACACAGGCTTAGTTGCTCCGTGATATATGGTATCTTCCCAGACCAGAGACTGAACCAGTGTTCCCTGCTTGCAGGGTGGATTCTTAACCACTGGACTGCCAAGGAAGCCGCCTCATCCTCTGTACTCTTTGCATTTACCAAGTGTTAGTAACAGGAGCAACGCACTCCAGTGTTCTTGCCTGGAGAATCTCAGGGATGGCGGAGCCTGGTGGGCTGCTGTCTATGGGGTCGCATAGAGTCGGACACGACTGAAGCAACTTAGCAGCAGCAGTAACAGGAGCAGTCCTACTCACACAAGTGTTGGCAATTGTTTGTCTTCAACTGGTTAGGTCAACTTTGGACTGTCTGATTTTTATTGCTCTCAGATTTTCTTCCTTTGAACTTGCAACATTGGAACCACCTAGAATAATTCTAACTACTCTTTTAAATCTTAGTCATTTGTGTATTTGACCTTTTAGCTGTAACACCCCTCACTACATATAAACTAAGCTCTTTAATAAGCTTGATACTCCAGCTTCTATATAGTCTGACTGTCATATGACATATCATTCAATTTCTTTTGATTCCTGTTCTAGCAAATGATATTGCCCATGCAAGGAACTTGGACATCCTTAACTTCTCTCTCTCACTCCCATTCACTCAGAGTCTTTACCCTAACTAGATCTTCACTCTGGTCACAATTGCATTTGCGTGTCACCATTCAGAAACTCCATGTGTCATCTCAAGACTTCTATACCATCCTGTGCGCCACAGTTCCTTCAATGTGAAGTCTTCCACTGCTTTTCTTTGCTACTCTTTTTGAGAACTTTCATATGTAATTCATTGGACCAGAAAGAAAAACTCATTTAGAGCCACTAGGTAAATAGATCATACAGGCAGCAGGTTTCTGTCTGAGCTGTTTTGTAGATTTGGTTTCAAAAGTAGGATTTGATGCCTTTAAAAGGAAGTGCTTGAAATTCACAGGCAAGAATACTGGAGTGGGTTGCTATTTCCTTCTCCAGGGAATCTTCCCGACCCAGGGATCGAATCCACGTCTCCTGTGTCTCCTGCCTTGGCAGGTGGATTCTTTCAGTCTAAGATGTGAATATTTTATCTCATTTTGTCTCCTATTTTCTTTCCTTTGTGCAGGCCTTCATCTCTTCAGGGCAGTGTTGGCAGGGTAAATAACTATCTCACCTTTGTGATTAGTTTCCAGGAAATATGCTAAAGAGTGGTATCCAAACATGCTTCTATAATTTTCATATTGGCTGCAAACCCTTGGGAAGAAAATTTTCAAAAATTACCATATTTTCTGCTTGTCTGCTCTTTGTCTCATACACCTTCTTTTGATGTGTGAATTTACTTTTTTTTTTTTTCCTGTGGATTGGGGTGTGCATATTTTAGTTTAGGACAAGTTCATTTTGATCCTCAAAATTCAGTATTCATTTCATATATAAGTTAATGAAGATCTGCATGAACCATCAAGTGCTCGGTGGAAATGAGCATGTGTGCCATTGTGATGTTAGCATCACGGAAGGCAGCCATGGCTTCTTCCCAAGCTCTCTGAATGCTAGTCTTAATTGTACTTTGGCATAGGTGGGCCATGGATGTGATACACCAAGGACATAGTTAAATGATCTAATGGGTGTTTGATAAAAGCTCATTAGATAAATCGAGCTTAGTGAAGTGAAGTGAAGTTGCTCAGTTGTGTCCAGCTCTTTGCGACCCCATGGACAGTAGCCTACCCGGCTCTGCCATCCAGGGGATTTTCCAGGCAAGAATACTGGAGTGGGCTGCCATTTCCTTCTCCAATCGAGCTTAACAATGTGTTAAAGATGTGATAAAGACTCTTCAATGTAAATAGTTCACTTCAGGTTCGGAGGACCCATATATTCAGTCTCTATGCTTGATGCTGTATAATACTTGGCCCCTCCCCAGTGGAACTGACAATTTTGTAGGGTTTAGAAGCTGTGTTTACAGATAAAGTAAAAGGCTCTAACAGAGACACAGACCAGGTGATAACTGGCATCAGAGATTGTGTAAGGATCATTTGTTACTGATGGGAAATTGGTGGAGGCCTTAGATGCTGGCATGTTTTAGGTGTTTAACAAATTGAATGAAGGAGATGGCACTTGAGCTAACACCTGGACCTGATGAAAATATTAAAATATTTAACCTGTATTTAGTGACTTTACCTTTTTTTCTTTTTTTTTAATTGTCCTGGGTCTGTCTTGCTGCACATTAGCTTTCTCTTTTTGCAGCGACTGGGAGCTACTCTTTGTTGTGGTACTCTGGTTTCTCATTGCCAAGGTGGCTTCTCTTGTTGCAGAGCATGGGCTCTGGGGCTCACGGGCTTCAGGGTGGCACAGGGCTTTGTTGCTCTGTGGCATGTGGGATCTTCCCAGAGCAGGGTTCAAACCTGTGTCCCCTGCATTGGCAGGTGGATTCTTAACCACTGGACCAAGCAGAGAAGTCCTATAGTGACTTTACTCAATTTTTGGTTATTTCGGTGTTTTAAAAAACCCATTTCCTAAGAATGTGACCATTGAAATTTCAGTTTACCCTTAACTTGTACCTTTACCTTCAGTTCTAAGGAATTCACAGAGTATAAGGTCCAGTTTTTCTTGATTAATCAGGGAAGGGGAAATGATTATTCTTAGCATTTGTGAAATTCCAAATAAAGTCATTAACAGACCTTGCTTGGCCTTAGCCTTAACTTGTACTGTCCAGCACTAAATTTTTGACCCTTTAGCATGTCCTGTACTTTTGTTCCTTTCCTAAATGGGTTAGAATATGGAGAAAAATAAATCAGTAAACTCCATGACCCTCCTTATTGGACCCTAAGGTCTCCATTCCCTAATATCCTGCACGTATTAATACATTGTGACTTTACTATTTTGTTGTCACTGAGAAAAACTAATAGTTCAGGCTCTTATCTATTCAGTTATTTCCTGAATGTTTCCATGGATGTGCTGGAGAGCACGCCCTTTCCTGAGTCAAGTTGTGCCATTGTCTACCTACCCAGATTGTCAATGGATTCTTCCTTCAGTTGCTCTGAATTCAGCCTCTGCCTCTCATTTGTATCCTTGGCCCTTATTCTGCCTACAAGGTCTATCACAGACTCTTCCGTGGCAACCTCATCCTGTGTTTCTTGAGCTGGATCTTCTCTAGGTGAAATATCCCAGACTGCTGGCCCAGAATCTGAGGTTAGAACCAAAACTCTAGTCAAATGAGCTTCGAGTGAGCTCAGTGCACTTTGGGAGCCTGTTATTTGTCACCCTTTGTGGAACTTGGTGGAGGCCGCCTGTTGCTGACTGTAGTCTTTCTAGATAAGCTGTCAGGAGTGCTAGGTAGTGCCCTGTCTGCGGAGCTCCTTAGGGTCCTGTCCAGTCATCCTTAGCCACCATTCTGCTCTGCGAGTCACCTCTCAGGTACCAGTAAGTAGTGAGGGCTAAAGAATAAACTGGCAATCGAGGCAATGCGGTGTATTAGAAGGAGCAGCAAATGTGAAGTGGATACCAGGATTCCAGTCTCAGCTGGGTCACTTACTGGTGGGAGAAAACCACCAATCTAATTCATATACAGCGGGGACCATTATAATGACAACTTGACCTGTTTAATAATCCAAGTGTCTGAAAGTGCTTTGTAAAATGCAGTGGGCAAGTCACATATTAGTTAATGTTCATGTTTATTTTTAACATTGATAATATTGATAAAAGTAGACTATCTGTAATTTATAAAAGTACATGTCTGATAATAATTATAGGTAATAAAAGTGTGACATTATTATAGATTATTATTATTAATACAGACTTCAGAACAAAGCAGCTGTTTCTCTTAGAAGATTTGAGGGTTTTCTAACCCTAGAGTGTCACCCCACAGATGTGCTAGTGGCAAGCCGGCTTGTAGAGCCAGCTGGCTAACAGTGTCTTCCCCACCCCAATACTCTGCCAGAGCAGCTTTGGGGGCCTCTATAGGGACTCAGAGATTTCCCACACAAGAGGTGGTTTGCCCTCCATGCTGGGTTTATGAGATCATAGCCAAGGTAGTAAATTATAAGATGCTATAATTCACTTTCCATAGGTGGTCTTGGCTGCATTCCACAGCCTTTTGGCTGAATGATGGCTGATTTTGACACATTGGCACAAAGTCAACAATTCCGCCCAGATGACTGGTTTGCCGAGTGATGAGCAATAGCATCAACAGATGAGCCATTTGGTTTTTCTTTGGAGGCCTTTTTGTTCACTTCATGTGTGTTTAGTTTATGGTGTTCTGAGTATTTCTACAGTGATGGAGAAACAGTAATTGTAGGTACTTTTCAGAGGTAGAGATTAGAAATGGTGATTTGATATACTCTTGTCAAGCTTCTTAATATAATCGCTTTTTGTTGCCAGATACCAAAGTTGAGGGTCAGTTTTTAACCTGAATTCAGGATTGCTCCCCCAATTAGCATGTCTAATGGTTGGCAGATTTTATGTGCTAAACTTCTGGCAGGGCTCTTCATGTGCATTTTATTATTTAAAAAAAAAAAAAAACTGGCACTAATCTTGAGCCTAAAGAAACTTCATGTTTACCACAGCATTTCAAATACTATGTAAGAATTTGGCTCAGTTTCCCAAAGCACTCTAATTTTTTTTTCCTCTTGGTTCCAACACTCCCCAGTTCCACGGGCTCCAAGCCAGGCAAATAATGGAAGCCAAGTGGGGCTTCATGTTTGCTGTGTAGATTCTGACAAATGTAGAGTAATTCTTCTATTCTTCAAAGCTGTTACATCTTTGGCTCCAGAACAATTGAGGTTGCCGGCTAAGCATTTAAAATCCTCTCATACTAAGATATAAACATATACTACTTTTCAGTATTTTTTAAAAGAAAGAATGAATTGCACCAAGTATTTGCTACAATTTATGAAACTTTCATGTTGAAATGTCATTTATTCATAAGTTTATGTTGCAAGGAGCTGTTTTAAAATACGCTTGAATTGTGTATGTACAGTACAAACTACTTTGCATTCAACTCTGCTATGTGGGGGTGTGTGTGTGTGTTGGTAGTGGCAGGTTAGTGTAGAGGATTGTTCTGCTATGTTTAAAAATTTAGCTTTCCTAGAACAGATGTTAGCATAATTAATTACTGCTTACTGAAAACTGCTGGCAAGAATGAATTACATATCACTTAGTGAACCCCATTACACGCACTAGGGCATAGCTAGGGTAATTCTGAAAATTACTTCCCCAGATCTTGGCCCTGCACATCCACTCTCAGTTCTCCAATAATTGAAATTGAATTGTAAAATAATATTTCACTTAGTAATCTAGTAAGATTTAATTGGTCTGGTTGAAATATTGGAGAATTTTATCTTCAAAGTCAGTGGCAGAGGTAGAGTGTCTGACCATTATAACTTCAGAGCAATTTCAGTAAAGGAATTAACAGACTGAGTTAGTTAATTCTGAAGCACTAAGTCAGTTTAATACAAGTATTTACACTTTCTTTGGCTGAAAATTTTGAAGTCGTCATTATTATGAAACATTCTAAAACTGAGATACATGTTGTGGTAGATACTAAGAAGTCTTTTTTAGAAACTGACCTAGGGGCACAGTAACTAGAATCAGCTCAAGGAATTGCTAGTGTCTGAAACTAACAACTAGGCCAGATGATATGTATGGCTACTTTGGCCCCATGGTGTATGCCACATGTATCTTTTTAACTAGAATTAACGTAGGAGGTTTCTGAATTTGAGAAAGACAGATGCGGTCTCTGAGGGAACTCTATTTAATACATTTAAATGCTAATTTCTAAATTTAGCTAGATTCCTTTATGTTAAATAAGTGTTTTTTTTTTGGGGGGATGTTTGAATAAAAATTGTAGTTGTATAAATAACAGATATTCATCTGGTCTCCTTGGTTTCTGCCACTTATGTACCTCTTTCCCTCATGCCCTTTCTTGGGAGGAAATCAAAGAATTCTAAGCAAACCCTGGAATTGTCCAATGGACTTAAATGCCTAATGCATTTCTTATAAATTCTCATTTAGGCAAGCATAGATATTCAGATAGGCAAAGCTTAGAACCAGTTTGAGTATATAATCTTTTATAAATGTCTTATACATACCATTCATAGCCAGGCAGTGGAAGTTTTCTTTATATTACAAAGAAGAATGGATATTGAGCCATTTAGCATTGTATCAGTATTTCAGGTGAGAGTTGTGGGGGCTCAAGTTATCCAGCTGTTACATTTACTCTCTACTTTTAACCTATAGACATAGACCAAGTAATTTTAATGACCCAAACATTAATCCCATCCTTTTAAATCAGCTTCAACTCCTTTTTAAAAGTAATAGTTTAATATTCACTAGTAAACCAAAATCTTTTGGGAACAAAGAGAATAAATGGGATTATAAAAAAATTGATAAATCAATTATTCATGTTAATAGAGGTGCAGAGATCATGACAGCAGATTTTGAATTAAGACTAGATTTGGAGAGTTAAATCAACCTCCCTCTTGAGTCAGTAGAAAGTATCTGTTAGCAATTGTCTGTATGTTTTTATTAAAAAAAATTTTTGTCCAGCTTTATTGAGATGTAGTTGACATACAGCACTGTATAAGTTTAAAGTGTACAGCATAATGATTTGACATACAGACATCATGAAATGATTGTGTTTTTAAATCAGTGTGTATGGTTGTTTTTTTTTTTTCATTTTTGTTAGCTGGATGCTGTTATAAAAATTCTCTAAAATATTTCTGAAATGGTTGACTATTTTTAATTAAAATCATTACTTTTTCACTTTGAGGGGTTCTGGTTATTAATGCTTGTAAACATGAATTATCCCTTTTGCTGGTCTAGTTTCCATATTCCTTCACTTTGAAACCCAAAGCAGATTGATCTTGAAATATCATTTTGGTTGCAATGAAGACAGTCTTCCTCTCATTCAGTGAAGGCTGTTCCTGATAATGGAGACTGCAAAGCTTTTTGGAGACCCTATTGCTTTCTTCATTCCTTCTGGGGCACCCTGTTAGCTACCTTGTAGCTACCTACAAGATATCAGCATGTCTTAGAAGGAAAGATTTCCCCCACCTCAAATAAAAATTCTGTTGTTTGTGGGTCTCTTCTTTATGTTGCTGTGTAAGTGAAGCTGAGACTCTTGGGAGCAGAAGCCAAGGCCCTCAAGAGAACTGTACCACTGGTCAGAAAAAGCCAAGGGCTGTAACAAGGTTGGTGTGGTCCAGCATTTCCACTTATTAAATGATCACTTTTAATCCTCAAACACAGACCATACAGTTAGCCTTCAATATCTGCAGATCAACCAGGGATTGGTCTGCTGATCAGGAGGACTGACTATACTGTGTCATTTTATAGAAGGGACTTGAGCATCCTCAGAATTTAGTATCTGTGGGGGTTGTGGAAGCAATTCTTAGTGGACACATAGGGACGACTGTACTGTGATTTTCTAGATATCTTCTGGCCCAGCACATGCTCTTCTTCAGTGCCTCCCCACTCCTATCACCTTTTCCACCAGCTAATGAACACCTGCTGTCTTTGAAGTTGAAGTCCAGGCCTCAGCCAAGCAGCTCTCCCAGCCCTCTTCACAAATGATGCATCCTGTGCAAACATCTGTAAGGGCACGTTTCAATCAGGATGTACTTCTCTGCCAATTACTCACCCTCCCACACTTGACTGTGTGAGCAACTCAGGCTCTGGGGCTGTCATTTGTCTCTATCTTTAGGTAGCACAGTGCCCACATAATAGTAATACTTCTAGATAATTGCTAAAGGAATCTTCTTTATTTGTAATAAAGCAAAGAAATAAATAGTCTGTGTTGGCTTAAATGGAGACCATGTGTCATGTCAGCATGTTGTTTTAATTTTATTTTAACTTTTCTAGGAGGCAACCAAGTCTTGTATCTCTGTCCAACTCTCTAATTATAGGGTTTGGCGGGAGTAGGGGCTAATGATTTGATGTTGAGTCAACTTTGAGCATGATAGCGGTAGTGGTTGGCCAGATAGCAATTTGTAAACTGGACAGCCATTTGAGATGCCATAACAGGAAGCTGACTGGAGTCAATGAATATTCTTCCAAAAGAAGTACGGGTTTAGTCATTGTTCACTTGAGTTTTTCTTCAAGGTTACATTGTAATGTTGACTGGAATTTTTGCCTCATTCTAGTGAATTCATTTCTCCCACCTCCCAAATATCCAACTATTGCCCTTTCTCAGGTGATGTCAGGGTAAATATAGTATCACCACAGCTGTAATTACTTTTTCCTGTAATTATTTGTGTATTGTTTGTTTTCCCCATTATTTTTACATTCCACGTGGCGGTGTCTATTAGGTTCACTTAAGTACCTCATGTATGGTAGGTACTCAACACATATTTGGTGAATGCAATATGACCCTTAGTAATACATGTCACCGAAAGGTCACCAGCTTTTCAAAGAGGCTTCAAGTTGTGCTTGTTCAGTTTTCCACAGCCTTGCATTAGAAGTCTTATTGATTTCCTATCACTTTAAAACTAAAGGTTATATAGTGTCAGATTTCACAGTTCTCCATTATAGTGGAGAGGTGGAGGCCAAAAGTACTGTGTTGAAATACAGATTTAAAAAATAGAAAATACAGCTTATGTTTGACGTGGTAAAGAGGACTGATCTTAAAATGGGATGATGTTTCACAAGCTTGTGAAGGTATTTTCAAAGAGTAGCTTTGGTGCCTTCCTGTGAGAGTGGTATTAACCCACATAGACTAACCAGTCCACAGTGCCTGGGCATATTCATTTTGGGCCTGATTGCTTTGCTAAATTGTACTGATGTGGAAGTAGCTTTAGGCCACTTGTTTTCAACTAAATGCTATATGGATGGGTAGAGGGGACATTTAAAATGTGTGCCAAGGCAGCTGGGTGATATTACATTACTATCCTAGGAATACTGAGGAGTGGTTATTTTTAGCTTTCACCTGAGCAAACATGACTCAGTTTGTTGACCTGAATCCATCCAGCCCCCTTCTTAAATACACAAACTATTAATCCCTAAAACCACGCTGGTGACTAACTGAGGCCTTCCTTATGTATAACTGTTGGTTAGTCAACTGTGGCTTGTTCAAAGGTTACAGATAATTTCAGCTTCTCCCATCTCATTCTTTTCTCTTACGATAAAATCTTTCACAATTCTAAAATAATTTAAGGACAGAAATCAGAGTTCTTTTGATTTTTAAACACTGTTTTGGGACCTGCATAGTCACAATTTTGGCCATAGCTGATGAAAACACCTGCTACAGTAGGCAGCCAGCTAGTAGCTGTAGGCTTTGTTTTTGGTTTACATTGATATGCTTTCTACTTAAGAAACACCTGGAAATTCACTTTTAGCTGGAGTAGGAGTTGTCTTGAACTGTAAATATATTATTCAGGAAACATTATTCTGTTTAACTATCAGAATCTGTTTACTTTTCAAACAAGTATTTTCCCTTTTGAGTACGCCTAGAAATGGAAAATGTTGAATTATCTTCAGGTTTTTAAAGTTATGCAGAAGTTTTTTTTAGACTAGATTTATTCAAGTGGAGAAAAATACTTGTGATTCTCATATAGCTTGGGATGCACTTGTGGCTTCTCCAAGTTATGATGTTTATGAAAATATTAGTATTCCTGGGATATTTTTCTCTATGTGAGAAACACTAGACTAATGAAAGAATGAAAATAATTCAGGCTGCCACAAAGGCAGGCGTTCACCATGTCTATTAAAAATGCAGGCTTTGTGCCTGTAAAGTGTTCAGCTTCTCTGTTATTAAAGTTTGGAATGTGGCTTTGGAGGTTAAGTAGAAACTCAGATAGTTATTTTTCATTTTGGTCTAAGAAGAGAGTGACTTGTTTTTTAAAAGGATTAGAAAAAAAGAAATGAAAAAGGTTAGGTTCATTTTGGAAGAATAGAAGTTTTAAAATGTAGTAACTATTTTCTGCAGTAAATAGTCAGTTTGAGTATGTTAGCCAAAAATAGAATTCATGACTTTTGTCTCCCTGTTTATACCTCTAACCACATTAAAAGGAGTTTAGTTAAATGTGCCACTTGGTCTTTGTAATGTTGATGGGCTATTTAGCTGAGTCGGGATGACCAAAGTTTGATCGATTCATATTTCTAATAAAAAGTAAGATGTCTGATTTCAGATGGATTAGGTATAAAATGTCTTCATGATACATTCTGAGTTTTAAAGAAAAACTTCTCTGGTTTGAATTAGTGACAGCTCTGTGTTGCAGTATTCAGGATGCTGCACTGAAGGGCTTACAGCTAGAGTTCAGCAATGCTGTGTTTCCTGATAAGCTTCAGTAGGCATTATCCCAGCTTTCTGGGAATATAACGTTTTACTACTCAAAATTTACCATTAGGATGGATATTTAGGGATAAAAAATGTGTATTTGAGTATTAGAAGTAGGGCAAAGTATTAATAATAATACACACTCTTTAGTCATAAATTATTTTCTTCTCTTACTTCACATATTCCTCTAGTTGCTATTTGATCTCTTCCAAATAAGAGATGATTTCTGTTCGTTAAGTGTCTGAAAGCACAGTAGGTCAAGTATCATATGTACCAAATTAAACATATTTAAACCATGAACATAAACCATAATTTATGTTTTCTTCTCACTACTTTCAGAGAAAAGTTTTATAAATAGATTTAAAAATACATTGTAACAGAAGGGTCTACATGAAGAAAACAATGAAAAATTTCAGAGATATCAAAATGGACTCCATTTATTAATCTGTTCTTGGGTGGAAAAACTAAGTGTTGGGAAAGGAGGCTGACTTTGGCCACATTAATTTATAGAGTTAATCTAATTTCAGTCAAATCCAGCAAAAATACAAACATTAGGTGGAATAGGGGAGGGGTTTTACTCTATCATATATTGATATAAACCATCCATTTACAAGATTTAAAATTATGTTGGTTGGGCCATGAATTTAAAGCTCAATACATGGAAAAAGAGAAAAAGTACAGTACATGGAATAGAGTAGGTTGTCCAGAAAAATCTATTGGTAAACATAAGACAAAGGTGCTGTCATAAATCAACAAAAGAAAAGTATTTGTTCAGTAAGGAATAATTTAAAGATTTAGAAAAATAAAACTAGATTTTCACCTCATCCCTTGTAGCAAACCAAATTTCAAGTGGATCAACTATTTAAGCGATTTTTAAAAATGAAATTGTTAAAAATAATAGAAAGTAATAAAGGTGACTACTGAATCTGGAAATTAGAAAATCTCTCTATATATAAAGAGTGGGAAAAATATAAAGGAGAGATCATATATGAAATCTGGAACTTCTCTGTAGTATTAAAATATGCCATAAACAAATTAAGGCAGCAGATAGAAGAGCTGAGGTAAATTACTAACAAAGCATATTAGGCAAAGAATTATTCTTATTTACAGACAAACTTTTTGGACCAAGGGGCTTGGGTGTATGTAAATTAAATTGGTATATCATGTGATTATTTTGCAACCACTAGATGAAAATTTTTAATTATGTAGAAAATACTTACATATAACAGCTAAAATTTTGTATTTTTTCAGTACTTTCAAGCATTGTTCTGAATGCTTTTCATATGTTAACTTGTTTAATGTATACAGTGACTCAGAGTTAGTTACTACTATGATTGCCATTTAAGAGATAGTAAAAGTAATACACACACAGAGGTTTAGAAATTCACCCCTAGCTTTGCTAGCTTGGATTAGTGGTGACACAACCAGAAATGACAGAGCTAGGCAGGTTGGCTCCACAGGTCGTGTTATTTACCACTGTGCTACTTTGCTTTGCTAAGTGAACAGAAAAGAAAACTCTGCAAAACTATGTATGGTATGACCCTATTTTATAAAAACATATGTTAATATTAGTATGTATGTTAAAGTTATACAAATTAATTCCTCTATGGATTTTTATCTACGTATACACTGATAGAAAAAAACATAATATTTGATCTTTTTACAGCAGTGGTTCCTTCTCTCAAGTGGGATTTTGGGTAAATGTTGTTTTGAACTTCAACATTTCTGTATTTTGCAAATTTTCTTTTATAGTGATATGGTCATTTTATAATTACAAAATTGTGTTATTAATGTTCTATCAAATTAAATGATCCCTCTCAAAATGCAGGGATCATATTTTAGTATATTCAAGTGTCAACTTGGTGTTTGGATTCCCACTCTCTGATAGGTACCTTCAGTGGGATCCCAAGGTCAAAATAATTCTTTCTGTCAATCAAAAGAAGTGTTGTAAAATTTCAGAGTGTAGAAAAGCCTCAGAAACCAACCATCTTGATTGAATTTTAGAAGCCAGCCAGCTTATTTCTCAGCTGAGGATCCTGGAAGCAATATGCTTTGTTTATCTAATTTATTTCAAATTACCTGAGAGTAAGTTGTTCGACCATGCCTCAGACCCCAGGTTTCCTGACTTCAGACACTGTGTTTTGTGAAGCCCCAGTGCCCTCCAAGCCTTCAAGCATAGTTGATTCTTGTGACATTTGTTTGGTGTGAAGAGGCAACAGAACAAAACTGGCTACACATGTTTTCAATCACCAGTTATTTATTGAAAGAGTACAAGGAGAAGGCTCTCGGGTATACTTTATGACACCTCTAGAGATCACTGAAGGATCCTCACCTGGATTTGGGAGATCTCTTGGTATTAATAGGGCTTCCAGGTAGCTCAGTTGGTAAAAAAAAAAAAAAAAAAAAAAATCCGCCTGCAATGCAGGAGACCCTGATTTGATTCCTGGGTCAGGAAGATCTTCTAGAGAAGGGATAGGCTACCCACTCCGGTATTTTTGGGCTTCCCTGGTGGCTCAGCTGGTAAAGAATCTGCCTGCAATGCGGGAGACCTGCGTTTGATCCCTGGGTTGGGAAGATCCCCTGGAGAAAGGAAAGGCTACCCACTCCACTCTTCTGGCCTAGAGAATTCCATGGAGTGTATAGTCCATGGGGTCACAAAGAGTTGGACACGACTGAGCAACTTTTACTCACTTGGTATTAATAGGCTTCCCTGGTGGCTCAGACCGTAAAGAATATGCCTGCAACCCAGAGGCCAGGCTGTGTTCCTGAATCGGGAAGATCCCCTGGAGAAAGGAAATCTTGCCTGGAGAATTTCATGGAGAGAGGAGCCTGATGGACTATAGTCCATGGGAGTCACAAAGAGCTGGATACAACTGAGCAACTAACACTTCGTATTAATGAGCCTAAGTTATGGAAGGCAGTGTGAAAAATGGAGAGAGGACAGTAGTGGAAAGAATGTTAGCCAGAATTAGGCACTTACATGGATGATTCTTCTAAAACAGAAAAATATTCTCTTTTCAGCTCCAGGACCCACAACGGCAGTATCCTACATGTCAGTGAAATGCGTGGATGTCCGTAAAAACCATCACAAGGCAAAATGGTTAATGCCTTGGGGACCCAACCAATGTGACAAGATCCGAGACATCGAGGAAGCGATTCCAAGGGAAATTGAAGCCAATGACATTGTGTTTTCTGTCCACATCCCCCTCCCTTCCATGGAGATGAGTCCTTGGTTCCAGTTCATGCTGTTTATCCTGCAGCTGGACATTGCATTCAAGCTGAACAACCAAATCAGTAAGTGCACTCTCCCTACCTCTCTCCTCTCTTGAGGAATTTCGCTCTTCAGCCTTTTCAGAGCCAGTTATAATAGGAGTGAAATAAGTGTTACTGGTGACGATTATTGACCACTTTCTACTTACTAGATGTGTTTCTGAGTGCTCTACCTGAATTAACCCATTTTATTTTCCCACCAGTTCCTAAAGGTGGGTCTTATTTCACTTTCCAGAGAGAAAACTCAGGCATCAGTGAGGTTGCCCAAAGTCAGAAGGCCAGAGAGTGGAAGAGCTGGAATTCAAAGCCAGGCAGCCTGGCTTAGGAGCCCTGCTCTCGCCAAGCTCCATTGCCGTAGTGCCACAAGGGAGCTCACCACCGTGGAGTGATTTGAGAATTTCTGAAAGGTCCCATCTTTCCAAATGTCTTTTCTGGTGAGGCTTTGAATTAAGCCATTGCCTAAGAAAAATATACCTGTCAAAATGGGAGCACCAACCCAGGAGCTCCCATTTTCTCATAAAATCAGGTTATTTTTCTAGTTTGCTCAGTTGTGATTTAAGACTCTGAGGGCATGAGGTATATTAGCATTTTGTGAGGCGGAGATTGGTGATTTTTGAGAGGCAGATTCACTTGTGACATCTGGGGATAGTATAGGGAATTTGTCCATGGATTAGAGCACTTTTAAAATTCTCATTTTTTTCTATCAGAAATTATTCTGATACATGATTATATTAATTTTACTCCACTTAGGTGTTAGAACAGTATATATGCCTGATTGACATTTTATCTGGAACAAATTATGCTGAGATCATTTTTCAAAATGTAATTCTACACAGGATGATTCAGGGAGATGATATGGGGTGGGAGATGGGAGGGGCTTCGGCATTGGGAGATCGTGGACACCTGTGGCTGATTCATGTCAATGTATGGCAAAACAAATACAGTATTATAATGTAGAATAAAGTATTAAAAAAAATAAAATGGAGAAAATGGTAAAAAAAAAAAAAGTAATTCTACCCCTAATTTATTCAATCTCTTACTCATTAATTCAGACTATTTTTGAGTACCCACTGGTACCACACACTGAACTGATGGCTGGACATGTAGATACATATGAAGACACTGTCCTTCAAGGGGCTTACAGTGGAGATGCCAGGCAAATAATCAGTCATTACAGTACAGTGTTCAAGGTATACCCAGGAGCTGTGGGAGTATGAAGAGAAGGCTTTAGAGCAGAGAAAGGGAAGTCTGCCTTGGCATACACACATACTTGTGTGTGTGTAGAGATGAGCAGACAGATCTTTGAGGTGAGTATTAAAGAGTGAAAATTCTGACAAGGAATTGGAGATGAGAGTGGGTGCAAGTGGAAGATCATTTTCTTTTAATTTAGTTTATTTATTTATTTTGGATTTTTGTGGGGAGGGGGCTAAGCTGCATCTTAGTTGTGGGATGTGGGGTCTTCGGTCTTTGCTGCAGCATGCAGGACCTTTATTTGTGGCATGCGGGATTTAATTCCCTGATCAGGGATCACACCTGGGCCCACTGCATTGGGAGTGCAGTGTCCTAGCCACTGAGCCACCAGAGAAGTCCCTGGAAGAGCATTTTAGCTAGAAGGAGTGGTTGATGTGCACCTGGACCTTCATATTAATAACAGCCTGGCACATTCAAGCGGTCCTTCCTATGTCCCTACTCTCCTGCCTGTTGACTTGCTTGTTCATTCGTAGTTTGTGTAACGCATATATTCATTCAAACTTACAAAGTTTCAACCATGTGTTAAGTACTAGATACAGAAGATACAAGATTGAAGAAAGCACTAGGGAAGAAATGGTTGAGAAACAGACACTTAAACAGATGATTAAGAAAGCTAAGTGCTATAATGAGAGGAGTATACAATATAATGTTTGAGTTTCAGGAAGGGAAATTTGCTATGAGGTTAAAAACGGAGACTAAAACTAATGTGTATACCTTGAGGTTTGGGTTTTTGTATTCCTAGTTCTCAGAATGTATTCAAGAAAAGAAGAATTAGCATCATTAGAGGAGCCATGGGAAGCTAACATGGGTAAATTAACTGATTTATGTTCTGATGTGAAGGTCAAGGACACAGTACTCTGTTGTCTGGGCTGGTTGCCTGTTGTGTGTTTCCATATAATGTTCCCAGACAGACTCCTAACTCCAAGGGTAAAGGAAATGATTTACTCTGTAATAGAAATTAAACAATTGCTCTGTATTTGCTGTATTAGTGCTGGGTAACAAATTATCCTAAAATTTAGCAGCATAAATCAATAAACATGTATCCTCTCCCTGTTCCTCTGGGTCAGGAATCTGGGCACAGATTAACTTGGGAGTCTCTGGCTGACTCTTCTGAGGTTGCAGTCAAGCTGTTGGTCTGGTCTACAGTCTTATCAGAAAGTTGAAGCCTCAACTGAGCTTGCGTCTGGCATCTGAAGAGAGGGACAGTTTTGTGAGGCTGAGCCCTTTACCTGTGGAATCTGATGTTATTTTTGGGTAGATAGTGGTATCAGAATTATTGGATGTGTGGGAAATTCCACCCTCCATCCTAATAGGTGGTCAGAACCTATTACATATCTGAATAACTTCACAGAGGAATTGCTTCCCATCATATATTAAATCTAAACATCTAAATCTATATCTGTGTTGATGAGGCTTTAACTAAAACACTGCTATATGTAAATGAAATGTGAATGCATTGTATGTTTTTTTTCCCCAAGTACATCTTCAGGTTTCAAAATACATTTTATCTTCATCTAGAAAAAGAGTGGACTAAAGATTCTTAAACAACATCCTTTAATTTCTTGGAACGTGAAGATCTGTACTTAATAGGGACACACTAAAATTCTAATAAGATGGACAACTAACAGCTGCTTCAATAAATAAAATAAACTGGAACCGTCAATAAAACCAAATTGATCAAAAAATTCTTATTTTGAGCAGTATCTCTGATGGGGCCTGTTGACTTTAATTTGAAAATGTTATATGTTGGATTCATGAGAATATTCTTTCCTTAAGTGCATTTTCTTTACTATTTGCTAATGGACACTAAAGAGAAATCAGTTAAAGAGGGATGGTATGCCTTTGCTGAGTTATATAGACATATGCATATAGTAATATTTATGGGACATAGCAGGTCTAGGTTTCCCCGATCCTTCTATTAAAGAGTATGTGCAACCTCCTGTCTACTTTTTATATTTTATCATTGGTTGAATGCCTTTCTGATAGCAGTGTATGAGGCAGAAGAAAAAAGATTGGGAATGTGGTTAATAAGATCTTATTATATGTGGATGAATTTCTGTTTATTAAAGATTCAGTACTAGCAATGTTACCTCAAATGAAAGGAAGAGTCAGGACCAATCCTGTTTTTTCTTTACGCTTTCCTAGGCAGTCTATGAAATGAGTTTCAGATTTCAAATAATAAGAGATTTCACACTTGGACTATTACAGTTAGGATTTTATACACACATTCAGAGTTTTCATGTATCTCTTAAGGGTCTTTGAGCAGACAAAATAATCAAAGGACTATATATTTTACGTGACACTTAGTCATTTGGAGCTAAATTGTTGATTCCTTTTAAACTTTCAGTTTAAGATGATACAGGTTTTGCTAGGATTTGAGATCTTGACTGTCCCTCAGAAACTGAATAAGCATTGACATTCACTTTAAAAACTGGTCATTGTTTCATTAATTCCAAGATTTCATCAGATGCATGTCTTGAAAGTGAAAGTGAACGTGCAGGTTGTTCAGCCGTGTCTGACTCCTTGCGACACCATGGACTTTACGGTCCATGGAATTCTCCAGGCAAGAATACTGGAGTGGCTAGCCTTTCCCTTCTCCAGGGGATTTTCCCAACCCAGGGATTGAACCCAGGTCTCCCACATTGCAGGCGGATTCTTTACCAGCTGAGCCACAAGGGAAGCCCGAGAATACTGGAATGGGTAGCCTATCCCTTCTCCAGGGGATCTTTCTGACCCAGGAATTGAACTAGGGTCTCCTGCATTGCAGGCGGATTCTTTACCAACCGAGCTATTAGGGTATCTCTATGTCTTTGGAGGGGAAATAATGATATTATAGAGTAATTTGTAGTAATAAAAGTGTTTAGAGAATGTGTATATTTTATTTGAGATAGTCCACGTTTGTTATGCAAAATAATCTATACTTGAAAGAGCAATATTAAACAGAATTCCTACTTTCATTTTTAAAAACAAATTTATTTGCTGTGCTGTACAGCGCTGCATTTGGGATCTTAATTCTCTGACCAGGAATTGAACCTACATCCCTGCATTTGGAAGCACATGGTCTTAACCGCTCAGTTCCTGAGGAGGTCCCTCTACTTTGATTTTTAAAAACAAACATTTAAACAACCTACTACTGTCATTCATTGCTAAGTATGAAAAGTAGTAACCAGTTCAACTTGTAAATGGTGATAGTTTTAAAAGGGCTTTCCTGATAGCTCAGTTGGTAAAGAAACCTCCTGCAATGCAGAAGACCCTGGTTTGATTCCTGGGTCGGGAAGATCTGCTAGAGAAAGGATAGGCTGTCCACTCCAGTATTCTTGGGCTTCGCTTGTGGCTCAGATGGTAAAGAATCCGCCTGCAATGCAGGAAGATCCCCTGGAGAAGGAAAAGGCTGCCCACTCCATTATGCTGGCCTGGAGAATTCCATGGACTGTATAGTCCATTGGTTCGCAAAGACATGACTGAGAAACTTTTATTTTTAAAACAATAGTCTGCAAGAACTGGGAAGGGAAAGCCAGTCAAAGAGAATCTAGAGACTTCTAGATACTTGGAAACTGGTTGTTGCTGTTGTTTAGTTGCGCAGTCCTGTCTGACTCTTTGCGATCCCATTGACTGTAGCCTGCCAGACTCCACTGTCCATGGAATTTCCCAGGAGAGAATACTGGAATGGGTTGCCGTTTTCTTCTCCAGGGATCTTCCTGATCCAGGGATCAAACCCACGTCTCCTGCATTAGCAGGCAGATTCTTTTCTACTAATGCCACCTGGGAAATTGGACTGTTCAGTAAATGCCAACTCAAGGTGGCTCTCTGTGTCTCATCTGTGGATACTGAGGGCCTACTGAACTGTTTTGTATAGGTGACTTGAGCATCCATAACTTTTGGTATTCACTGGGTGGGGATTTGGGGGTGGGGGTGGTCCTGGAACCAATCTCCTGTGGATAATGAGGGATGACTATACAAATTCTGAGCAGACCTGTCTGTTGAAATCTGTGTTTGGGTCAGTGGTTGACTTTACCTAAACATTTCAGAGGCATGGGATTAAAGTGTTTGTCAGGGCACAAACATAGTGCTTCTTTAGAGCTGAAAAGGACAGAGGACTTCAGTTTTTCTCTGGAGAGTCAGAAAACGGAGGGAGTGTGAGTAGACTAAAAAATGTCAGAAAAAGTCAGCCTAAACACCTGGTGTCTGGATGGTTAATCGTTGGAAAAAACCAATGTTTATCTATGTGATGGGCTTAGATTTTTCTGTAACAACAAATTATTTTATTTGAAAATATCATCTAGAGTGTATGTATACCTTTCTTTTTATAGTGTTTTTATCAGTCGCTCAATTTACATAGATATTTTTAAAATGCAGGTTTGGGATGGCCGAAATGGTACTCACTTGTAACGTAATATCACTCTACTGATTACAACTGCAAGTCACATACTTAGCATAACCTCAGATTCTCTATGGGGCTTCTTTTGAGGAACTTGGGTGCTGAGACCAAAGGAAAAGGTATTTATTTTTCAACTTGTGTCTACCCAGCTTTCAAATTTTCTGTTGAAATAGAAGCACTGAAATTCATTGGCAGAAAGCATCAGGATGAATTGATCTGTCTTTAGCAGTAAATCTAGGATTTTCAGATGTCTAAAAAACTCTTTGGTTGAAGAAGTCCTGATAAATGGTGTGGGATGGGGAAAGCCAGGGTATTTATTCTGTTCTTAGGTAATGAAGTCTTTATGTTTTGCCTGAGCCCTATGCTGTACTCTGCAATTGAGCACTGTCTTAACTTGTTTCACTTTTGCAAATGACTGCATGAAATGATCAAATTATTTCTCTAACAAGTGATTTTTCTTTTCTCAAACTGAAAATATTTCTTTGAAATATTTCTAGTAAAAATATAGAACAACATTATTACCCAGTCATTTTTCAAGTTAGATGTCTGAGTGTCCTGGGAGAAAATTGCCTAACTTTTTATGAAATGATTGTACTTTTTCATTTCTATAGCTGTTATAGAATGTTAGGTAGATACCAGATGAAGATAATTAGGATAAAGGAACAATCTACTGACTGTAAAAAAATGAACTGTCACTTTATCTAAAATGATTGGGGCGGATTTATAGAAGGGAAAAGATGGAATCCTTTTGTCACCTTATTGTTGACCATCAGCAACAATGGTTGCTGTGGTTCTTAATTCTGTATTTTCGGATGCCTCTTGGGAAGAGTCCACAAAGAGACCTTAACGGAGCAGAAGATTCTCTACACCATAAAACTGTAACTGCTGTTATGGAGCAGACCGTTGGTAATATGGTATCCACACAACAGGAATTCCATGCTTCATCAGCTAATCCTCTTTAACAAACTATGTTGAAGCAAGTCACTGAGAAGAAATCTGATTCTACCCTCCCACTCCCATTCCACCACCTTCCCTAAAAGAAACTTCTTTGGCTTATGACTGTTACAGTCTCATAAAGAAACATTTCTGAGTGGATAGTTTTTAGTACAGGCTAGAGACACCAAGAGTTTTGAAGTTCCTTTGTAAATTTCTTTACCTACCCCTGCGTCAGTGGGGGGAAGAAATAAAAACTTCAGAATTTTCCTCTTCTCTCTCCCTACCCCCAAAAGAAGATAAGCTGAGAAAGCTCAAAACACAGCAGAAAGATGCAACAGCCTTAAATGGCGTGGGGTCTGGGGTGGTGAGTAAAGGGAGAGAGGCTGTCAGTATTCAAGATGAATTCACACAGCCAGTCTTCCTTCTTATGGAGTGTGTTTCCTCTTCAGACCAAGGCTAGAACCTAGAATTTGCAAGTATAACTCCATCTTACGTAACTTACCTGACTTAAAATAGAAAGAAACTGAAATCACAGGGAGAGGACCATATTTTGTTGATTCTAACCCAAGATAGTGAATATTAAAGACATCATGTTTGTTTACTCTCATTCATGGATTATCTTTCCCTTTAAGCGAATCTTCAGGAACAATTGAAATTAACCATTGTGAACATGTTTATATTGGCAGGAGGATGAGAACCTTTGGCTTTGTAAAATTTGGGTGTGATATGTGTAAGCCCATGTCTTGGACAGCATCCCTATAAAGCTGTCTGGATCTCTATACTTTCTGGCTCAATGGTTTTGTGTTATGTATTTCCAAGTGAGAAAATCCAATGAAGAAACAGAGTTGGACTCTTTCAAAACCTTCCCAAGACTTTATTTATTTTTTAATGTTGATAGTTTGCTATGGCTTCCCAGGTGGCTTAGTGGTAAAGAATCCGTCTGCTGATGCTGGAGACATAAGAGACACGGGTTCAATCCCTGGGTTGGGAAGACCCACTGAAAGAGGAAATGGCAACCTACTCTAGTATTTTTGCCTGGATCTCATGAACAGAGGAGCCTGGTGGTCTTCGGTCCATGGGGTTGCAAAGAATCTGACACGACTGAGCACACATATAGTTTGTTATATGAGATCCCTCCCACTTTCTTCTTGTCATCCATTGACTTATTGGTCACTTTAGCATTAGAAAGTAGATTGTGTTGGATTGGTCTCTAATCTTAGCAGAACACTCATCCATGGTGTTGAATAATTTTTAGTAATTGTTACTAAACATCCACTGTGTGATTGCAGACTTTGACCACTGGAAGAAAGGTTAGAATGCTCTTGGTCTATTAATTTAAAAGTACTCTATGGATAGACTTCAAGGACCATATGAACCCCTGATACTGTGTGAAATTTTAGTCCTGTTTACTTATGTGCATTTGGGGAATAAGAGGTTTTGAGGCTTTTTTCAGATTTTCACATGGGCCCCCAAATGTTAAAGGACTAATATTTATGAGATGAGGGAACCTTACAATACTTGCCCACTGTAGCACAGCTGGCTGGAGACAAAGCAGGATCTCCTGGTTGTATATCAACTGTGTAGACTAAATATACAGGTCAGTGAGGCTTCTATCAAACAGAGGCCTCTTAAGATTCTTGGACAGAATGTGCTGGTCATTCTAAAATGGTATATTTTCTTTTTTTCAATCTCCCAAGTTCAAGTTCAGGAAATGTAGTGCAGTCTAGAATCTAGACTAGGAGGTAGGCTGGTCCTGTTTATAGTGCCACAGCTGCAGATCACCCACGTGTCTCATTTCCTGCTCTGAGTTTAGAATATAAATGAGGAGATTCTCTTTGCATCCATAACAAGTATATCCTGGTTACTAAAATAAAAGCCTGGTGACATCAATGAAAAATGTGAGCAGCAAAGCCACCACAAGCAGCAGATTCCTTGACGGCACCCCACTATATATAAACAATTTGTGCTTTTTACCTCCTCTTCTAATTTTGGGTATTGTCAGTAGTTAGGTTATTTCATGAAAAATCATACCTTTATTTGGGGTGACCTAAGAAAATAAGAAGTATAATTATTTTCTGAATGATACTTCTGAAAGCAAAAGAAAGTTGGAGAAAGAAAATCCTTTGTTATACAAAGCAGAATTTTACTTAAAGTGCCAGGGACTCTACAATGGAAAAAAACACTTTCCTCAATAGCTTCGTATTATCTACACACTGATGCTAAAAATGGTTCGGTTCTTCTTTTGCTTTAGTAAATTAGTGCTCATGGTCCTAGTAAGAGAGGTAGTAGTAATTCTTTGAAGGAAGAGGAGGTTCTGATTTTTAATTGTTCTTGTTTAGGTTGTTCCCTAAAGTAATTGTCCATTGAATCTATCTGCGCTGCCTTACTGGTTATTCATATTATGATCGCAAGGAAAAGCCCAGGCCTGACCTAACAGACAAGATCATATGTTCTTTAAATGTAAGGGCTAGGGGAAAATAGAAGAATTTAGAGTCTTTTAATGGAGAAGGAAATGGCAACCCACTCCAGTGTTCTTGCCTGGAGAATCCCAGGGACGGGGGAGCCTGGTAGGCTGCCGTCTATGGGGTCGCACAGAGTCGGACACAACTGAAGCGACTTAGCAGCAGCAGTGTCTTTAAAAAAAAATTGCTGCCATGTAGAAAAGTTTTAATAGATGAAATTGTTCAGCAATGAAAAGGCTTTCTCTCTAGGTAGTGAGCAGCCTGTCATTGGTAGCAATCAAGCAGGAGCTGGTTGAAGGGGCAATCATAATGATGACCATAGTGATAACTTGCATTTAATGTTGATTTCTTTACAAAGTACTTTTGTACTAGGGATGTTGGTGGTTGTCTCTGTTGCCAGCCATTTGCTTTGGCCTTGTATCATTTTCTTACAGAACTTGTCGATTTCTCCTCCCTCAGAGGATGGACTTCCATCATGCCTCCTGAATGGGCACCTGGCCACATAATCAGTCCCTCAGCCATAGCTGATTAGATTAGGATGGGCCCTTGCCCCGAGGGGGGAACAATCAGATTCTGTCTTATAAGAAATTGGGGATCACTATTTCTAGGCTCACCTTCATTGGTGTTTAAATGGAAAAGTCCTGAGGGCTGCCTGGGCCGCCATCATTCGTCTCATGCCTGGAGAAGCAGGGAAAGTTGGTTGGCAGAGTGGGAAAACGGATACAAAGAGAAAAGAGGAGATGAAGGAACACGGGGTATAATTACAATCAAATACAAGTGATGAATCTCTCTCTGACAGTTTCCTCTTCCTGATTCTGGTTCCTCAAGCTTGTCAGCACTTGAGCTTCTCAAGATACCTTTGTATCCTTTCGGCTAATTTCTACTTAAGCTAGTATGTGTAAAATCCTGTTACTTATCTCTGAGTATGACAACTTTATTTTTATTTCATCTGATCATTTCAGCAGTTCTCCCTTATAGAATGAGAGGAAACTGAGAATGAGAGAAGTTAAATGATTTGTCCAAAGTCTCCTAGCTGAGAAATAGAGGGGTTATAGGCCTAAGTGATCTTGGGAATCAGGTGCCTTGATCCCACTGAGTCTGTGGCATGAATCATTGATAGTGCCCTGGAGAGGCCTCCTGATCTGAGTGGGAAATCATACGAGATGACCCTTAAGGTCCCGTCCACTCTATGTCTCTTTTGTTGAAAGTCCATGAGTCACTTAAGGTTCTTAGACTATAAAAATCTCATGAGTATCTCAGTTACTTCAAAGACCCTCAAGAGTGACCCATTTTAGAAGATGCTGTTAAGTGGGGATGGATGCCCTTATGTTAGTGGGTAAACTTAGTGTTGAGTGAGTTTTCTTGTCTTTCATTTTATTACGTGTTACCTTGTGTTCATTTCTAGTCCTTGGGTAGGCAGACAGGGTTGGTGTACTGGAAGTGTATTTTTAGTCTGACATTAAAAAATGTATCATAGACACCAACTCAGGAAGCAGTTTTTAGGTGAGTCAGTATATAAATAACCTCAAAGAGTTTTCATAAAGGGATGGTAGATCTTTTAAATTTAACAGCCCGGCTTCTGAGGCCCCCTTTCCAAAGTCCTGCATTCATTTAGTGGTCATTTACTGGGCTTCTACTGTGTGCTGGCATTTTTACTCAGAAATTAAGGTATAAAGGTAAATCCTTATCTTTCATTATACAATTTCAAAAAACCTCATGGTCCTTCTTTGTTTACTTCTCTCTATCCTGAAAGACTGAATTTTGAGTGCAGGGACTGTATCTTGTTCATCTTTGAGTCCCCATACTTAGCACAGCCCCAAGAACAGTAAATACTTGAGATGTACTCAAAAGAATTAGGATCTCACTGTCTGGTTAGGAGAGAAAGAAACAAAAAAATCACACTAGTGTGTTCAGTGCTAAGTGCCCAGAATATTCCATGAACACAGGAGGCCAAAATGATCAACTCACTGTGAATACAGTTTTTTAATGGAGCCTCGAAAGGTGGAGTCTTAATGAGAGATGGTGGAATCTGTGACTCTCTACTATCTGTTGTCAAAGAGGCAATCCAAGGGCAGTCTTATTTTGTTCTGAAGCCAGAGTATTGGGCCAAAAGCTGGACCTGTCACTTAATGGATCTATGTGACACCTTTGGCAAATAAGTTTCTGAATTTCCTTGTACTTCATTTTCTTTATCTATAAAATAGAGATAATAGTAGTACCACGCTTATTAGGATTGTTTTAAGGATGAAACAGTAATACATATGAGGCTTTTACATAGGAAGTATACAGAATAAATGTTCAATAAAGGTGAGTTACTGGACTTGAGCAGAGAGAAGAAATGTAAGTTCTGAAGAGAACGTAGTAGCGTAGAAAGGGCGGCAGCAGGACCCACTGTGTAAAACAAGCACCTGAACAGATGCTAGCCACAGGCCTTTCACTACTTAAGGACAGCAGTTTTTAACTTTGGATTAAGAACCTTGACCTTGAGAGAAAAATGTGCACAGACTCCATACAGATAGTTTGTATTCATATTTCACCTGAAGACCTGAAGGTCATCTGTGGGATGCAGAGGTTCATGAATCTCAAGGATAAAGTTCTACCTTCATGGTATAGGTAGACCCCCTGAGTGCCCGGTTGTATGTTGATTAGCAGTGAAGCAACTGGATAACACCCTAAAACAGAAGATGGGGGAAATTCTCAGCACCCTTAGGAGATTATGTGCACAAGGGATGAGTTAATTATATTTGACTGTAAACAGGAATATGTAAATTAAAATATTTGGGAATAGAGTAATAATTCAAGAAGGGACCAGAGGTATGTGGGAGAAAACCTCTTAGAAGTCTGCAAATGGAGTTTATAGAAGTTACGTGACTTCTCCAAAGTTATGTGGGTTGCAGCTGAGGAAGGCAGGACTAAGAACCCTGTTTTTCCACCATGAAATACTGTGAAATGACATGTTGTATGCAGAAGATGGTAAATTCCCTTGTTAAAAGAATTTCATATTGGAGAGAAAAGATAAGCTCCTAAAAGAAAGAGAGGCCAATTGGTTGGGTTGCCTTGATGACTGGGCTAAGAAATTTGGAATTTCATCCTTAAGAAAAGAATTGAAAATCACATATTTAGTACTGAAATGAAATGTGAAATTCAGATTTTGAGACTTGTAGCTTATCCTTTGAATTATACAGCAGCTGGAAATAGATTTTCCCCCAATCTGGACTTCTCACATGGTGGTCTTCCCAATAGGAGGGCATCTGTGAACTTTTTAATGGGAGAAGTCATAAAGCTGGGTTAGGGCTGTGTTCGCACAAGGCTGGCTTCCAAGGCAGGTAAAATCTAACTCCCCTTTTGCTTTTCAGCCACAGACACAGCCATCACTGCCACCACCAGCTGAGTAACTCGGAATCTAGGGGTTGCCAGTAATTGTGGGTTTTAAGTCACAGAGGAAAAAGATAAGAGGCGAGCAAGGCTGGTTTTTTCACAATTAAATGTTGCCTCTCGGGCTTGTCTGTCGGCAGGAATCCAAGAGGTCAGGACCCACCAGCCATATTATTTTTCTCCCTGGCTGCCTGCTGTCACTCTTATCCCCTCCTCATTCATGGGAATGAGGAAAAGGTGGGTTGGAAATAAAAAGCTTTCGCTAGCCTACTTTTTCCTTTACGAAACTTGGAAACAAAGCTTTCCGGTGAAACAGACGGGATGCCTTTAGGTAGCTGGCTTGTCCTGGCGGCAGCACAAAGGTATTTTTATGGGGGGAAAGAAACCATTGTTGAAATGTCCTCTTGTCATTTTATAGTTATGACATTGTTTTTTCTCCAGGACTGCCATGTACTCTGGTATTTTTACAGTTTCTGTTTAACTCTTTATGTTAGTCAACATCAAGTTTCTATCCCTGGTCTCGCCAGCTCCATTGCAAGTGCCCTGAAGGCAGGGATTGTTTTACTGTTCTTTGATTTTAACATAGAGCTGCAAAGGTAGAAGGCAGTTAAGCATCTGGTGGTGGTTCCATTTTCTGTGTTCAAGAGATGTTAGAACTAGAGGGACCTTAGTCATCATATGTTCAACTTCAGTATTTAATGAAAGAATACAATGTGTAAAGTGACTTATTCCAATTGTACAGGTAATTAGTGACTTTCCCAGAGCAAGAAGCAGGTCTCATGTCCTAACTCATGACTTAATGAGAGAGGCCTGGAGTGATGAAGTCAGGCAAACTCCGTTCAGTTTGCCTCCTTCCCACACTGACACTGAGACCACATGCCTCGGTTTCCTCATTTTGAGATTACCAGATAATCTTCTATATCTGGCTGGCATCTAGGTGCAGCTGAAAATGTCTACACATAATAGGCATTCAAAAATGAGAGCTTTAGAGAATCTTTATGTCTTTTAAAAATACAAGACCTCCTTTACAAGAAAACACATTTCTGTGATCTCTTCACCATCAGAAAATGTAACTTGATTGCTGTTGGTGAGAACAACTTAGGAGGAACAGCAGGCTAGCGGGGCTCTTGGGAGGATGCAGCCTGGAATGGACCAGAAGTGGAAAGTGGTCCTGCCCACAGATAAGTAAGGTAACAAGTGCCGTGCCTTGGCCTGTGTTCCATCAGTCCTCAATGGGAGGGAGTTGGGTTGGCTTGTTCAGCAGTTGGTAAGGAATGCCTGCCGCACCCGCCATGCTGGGCAAGAGGCTAAATAGAGATGTTGGGGGTTGAGGGGGATGAACAAGTCAATGGGCCTAACTTGCTGCAGGAGTAAGATGAGTATAAATGATGGTGAGTCACACAGTGAGAGAGGGAAGGGCCAGGGGCTGAGGGATAAGCACTCAGAAGAACGCTGCCCAGGCTCAGTGTTATTCAGAGGCAAGTTGAGGGAGATAGATGCATGGAAAGATTGACCGAGATGGGGTGGGGCAGGGGGAGTGCCAACATTACCGGAAAGGAAAGAGGTCTTTCAAAGGAAAGACTGAGAGAAGTGCCTGGGGAGGAAGAGCAGAAGGAACCTGCTCTGAGCATCAGTGGCTCTCACTGAGGAAGTGGTGAAGGTCTTTGGGCCGCAACCCAGAGCTCTGGTTTTTGGTTATCCTTCACTCTCACAGACATAGAGGCCTTCTCCACCCTCTCTGTGGTGTTGAGTCTGTCTATCTCCTGGAGGCCTGAGCAGCTCCCACACGTTGTCCCATTGCTTTCTGGAGCTCAGGGAGTGCCCTCACTGATGATCAAGGGGAGGAGCTCATCTGCAAATGAGAACCCCAATCCCCACCTGTGTGCTTAGTCGCTCAGTCATGTCTGACTCTTTGTGACCCCATGAACTGTAGCCCACCAGATTCCTCTGTTCATGGGGATTTTCCAGGCAAGGATACTGGAGTGGGTTGCCATGCCCTCTTCTAGGGGATCTTCCCAACCCAGGGATCGAACCCATGTCTCCTGCATTGCAGGCAGATTCTTTATCATCTGAGCCACCAGGGAAGTCCCCCATCCCCACCTAAGCCACATGAAACAAATATTCTGTGCGAATAACACTGGCCTGACTCCAGCAATAACACAGCTGCTGAAACAGCTTAGTCACCAGGGCGATGGAGGTAGTACGACGCGGGAATGCAGGGTGCAGAGATCTGACATTTAGCTGCTGGCAGCCCCCAGAAACCAGCACAGGTCTGTGGGAGAGCCTCAGAGAGGGTCTGCTTCCCATTCACAAGCATGTCCTTGTTTCTTTTGAAGCCCAGCGGTAATCCTCTCCCTGGGTCGGGCAGACTGTGGAAGAAAACCGAAACATTTTGGAACAGAGGAGAGGAAAACTGAAATGGTTCACTCCTCTGAGACACCTGGTTTCTTTCCCTTAATGATCCATGTTTATTTCCTGGATATTTCCTTTTTTCCCCTGCTCCAGGCTAGGCAGAGTGTGATTTAGAGGAAGGTCGAGTGGGAGGAAGGGATGGTGGGGAAGAGCTCTTATCTAGAAAATGTGACTTTCTTAGCTCTTAGGTATCCAGGTGATGTAGGAAGAAGAGGGCAAATCCTGGCCCTCCTGCCTGATCTTGCTTGAGCTTCTTCTGCATCTTCATCCATCAGAGCTCCTGTCTGAAGGACTCTGGGCAGATCTGGGCACACTGCTTCCCCAGTTTCAAGCAGGGTTTTAGGAGGACTAATAAACTGCCACAGAGTGACCCCATTCCTCTTCTAGCCCTTTGAAGAAGTGACCTTTGTGTTTTCTCTTTATCCTGGAGTACTTCTGCACTGTTTGTTTTGGGGGTTGTTAAGTTAAATTAGCCATCCCTTTCCTCTCCTAGTTGCTGTATGAGAATGCAGCTGTCAGTCTGTGAACTCTGCCATCATCTATTTTTAGATTCAGGGTGAATGAAGCCCTCTTCTCTAATTGCATTTGGTGGGGAGTGGGGAGGGCAGGTAGATTTTCATAACCATCACGTCAGCTGTTCTTCTAAATGCCCTGTGCTCTGATGGCGTCCTGGGGAGAAAGCAAAGAAGCCCACTGTGCGTTTTTCTCCCCTGGCTGTCGGGTTTGTTTTCACTCCACATTTATGTTGATTATGGTCAAATAGGAAAGAGCTGTTTCCACATTTGCTCTCCAGTGTTTTAACACTTGCCAACTTGGATGGTTCTGATTTCTCTAGCTTTGTCAGGAAATGACTGGTTCATTGTCGCGTTCAGGTTCCTTGGAAAACAGGGAAGATCCTTTTGGTGACATTTACTATGAGAGTCAGTAATCTTAAACATACTGAGAGCTGTGTAAGTGCAGCAGGCCTCAATTTTTCTGAGATCTCTCTACCCCCTCCTCCCCTATCCCTGCCCCATCCCAGTCTGCCTTTCACACAGCTGCCAGATCTCTTTGCTTAAACATCCTTCTAAATAAGATGCTGCAGTGTTCAGAGCACATTTCTTCTTTCTCTCAGCAGATGCTTCCTCTTCCCAGCCTTGTCTGTTTTCTCTGCTCCATCTCCCATTCCGTTCCATAGTGAGTGAGCTGATTTCTCTGCACTGTACTATTTTGTGCTCCCATGACTCTTTAGCCATGTGGTTCCCTCTGCCTATAATTCCTTTTCCTGCTTCCTTACCTAGTGAACTCTTAGTCATCCTATGAGTCAACAGTTAAACATCATTTCTTTTAGATGAGATACTCCAGAAGATTGTATATTCTGTGCTGTGTTTCTCATCCCCCTAGTTAGTACCCGTGACAGCTTATGCTGACTACAGTTGTCCCTTGATATCCCTAGAGGATTGGTTTCAGGACCCCTGTGAATGTCAAAATTCACAGACGCCCACATCCTTTATGTACTGCACCTTTATATGGTATAGTACAGTCAGCCTTCCATTTCTGCAGGTTCTGCATCTGTGGATACAGAGGACTGACTGAACGACTCTTTCATATGCACTACCCACATGGGGTAATATTCCTTCCCTGCTGGCTCATGAGTAAAGAATCCACCTACCAATGTCGGAAATGCTGGTTCGATCCCTGGGTTGAGAATATCCCCTGGAGAAGGGAATGGCAACCCATTCCAGTATTCTTGTCTGAGAAACCTGGGGCAGAGGAACCTGCCAGGCTATAATCCATGGGATCACAAAGTATCAGATATGACTTAGCAACTGAAAAGCAACTGCCTTCCTTACCTTACTGTGAACAATTGAGGGCAACGACTGCCTTGAAACTAGAAGGTGCTTAAATATATTTGGTGGAGGAAAACATGGATTGGATGGTCCAAGTAGCATTAGAGGTTTCAGAGGTATATTAATCCATCTTGGTGGCAGCATCAGCTGTTATGATTTCTCAGTTCCTGATGGACTTCTTTTATGTCCCGAAAAAGCTGGCTTGAGTAGATTATCAGAGACCTAACATGTCATACCCAAATGATTGTTGTAGATTTTTCTTCTCTGAAATCTTGCCAGTAGTTCGAGCTATTCTCTTATCTCTATAGACGTGGACAGACACAATTGTTGTTGGTCAGTTGTTAAGTCGTGTCTGATTCTTTGTGACCCCATGGACTGCAACACGCCAGGCTTCCCTGTCCTTCACTATCTCCTAGAGTTTGCTCAAATTCATGTTCATTGAGTCAGTGATGCTATCACATCCTCTGTCACCTTCTTCTCCTTTTTGCCTTCAATCTTTTCCCAGAATCAAGGTGTTTTCCAATGAGCTGAGTCGTCACATCAGGTGGTTAAAGTAATGGAGCTTCAGCATCAGTCCTTCCAATGAGTATTCAGGGTTGATTTCCTTTTGGATTGACTGGTTTGATCTTCTTGCAGTGTGACGGACTCTCAGGAGTCATCTCCTCCTTTACCCCTGCTGGCCCTCTCCGAACACTGTTGCAACTCCATATTGTAATTCAGACGGAGCAGGAGGAAGGGAATGGCAACCCCCTCAGGCTCATTCTTTCCACCCAGTCGTAGAGAGCAGGTGTATTGCTCTCTGATGGTACCCTTGGCCAAATTTGAAGAACATCCTTTTATCTGAGTGTGTGTGTGTGTGTGTACACATATGTGTGGGGGTGGGAAAAAGGAAGCAGGTTGTAGGGAAAATAAAGTGAATGCCCCCAAATGGCAAGCTGTAGACTACACACAAGTGGTATAGAAATGATGGAGTGACAGAATTTTGGATTTTAAGGCTATTTGGAGAAAGAAGAATTATATTCAGTCATTAACTTGGCAGATATTTAATGATGATTTGTAAAGACATGAGTGATGTAGCTATGAACAAGACGGAGGCAGTCCTTGGCTCTCTGAACTTCTCAAAGTGGGAGGTGGGCAGGGAAAGCGATACAGGGAAGTAGTCAGTACTGAGCTCCAGTAGGATACGTGTTACACTGACACACAGAGTGCTGTAGGAGCAAGAGGAGAAGCCCTCCCTCTGTTTTAGTGGGTGAGGGAAGGCGAGAATGAGTCTGTAGAATTCTAGAAGATGAGCAGGTGTTGTTCTGGCATGAGGGGGGATGCCAAGCACTATCTTCAGAGGACTGTCTGCAGCCCAGAGGAAAAGCTCTTTTGTAATATACCCTCTCAAAGAAGGCTCCATAGTAAAAACCCAGTGTGCTAGCAGGGACCCAAGTGCAGTAAGTGTAGATAATTTTAGTGAAACTGAAAAATAAAAGTTGCTCAGTTGTGTCTGACTCTTTGCAACCCCATGGACTATACAGTACATGGAATACTGGAGTGGGTAGCCTTTCCCTTTCCCAGAGGATTTTCCCAACCCAGGGATTAAACCCAGGTCTCCCATGTCACAGGCAGATTCTTTACCAGCTGAACCACAAGGGAAGCCCAAGAATACTGGAATGGGTAACCTATCCCTTCTCCATGGGATCTTCTTGACCCAGGAATTGAACCGGGGTTTCCTGCATTGCAGGCAGATTCTTTACCAACTGAGTTATCAGGAAAGCCTTAAAAAGCAGTCAGCATTTGCTGAGTACTTACTGTATGCTAGGGCTGTGTGAGTGACTAGCACATTTAATCCTCACAACCATAGGAGATGGACACACTGTCATCCCCACCTTTGTAGAGAAGGTCAGTGACTTGACAACCGTTGCACAGGCACCAAGTGGCCGAGGTGGCCCCTGATCCCAGGATGCCTCTCTCTGGAGCCTGAACCCTTACCATCTTCAAGGCTGGAAGTGGGATGGCAGACTAAGGTGACCAGTGTAGCAGGCAGGGGTAGGAAAGGGGTTGTGAGATGAGATCCTGAGATGCTAACCAGGAGCCAGGTCTTAGTCTTCTATGCCATTTAAGGAATTTCAAGATTAGACTGAGGGCAATGTAAAGGCATTGAAAGTACTTTAGAAATCATCTATGAAAAACATACATGGGGCATGTGTTTGAATCATCTAGACCTGAGATGATGGTAGCCATGAATAAGGGCTTCCCGGTGGTTCAAACGGTAAAGCATTTGCCTGCAATGTTGGATACTCAGCTTTGATCCCTGGGTCTGGAAATCCCCTGGAGAAGGGAATGGCTACCCATTCCAGTATTCTTGCCTAGAGAATTCCATGGACAGAGGAGCCTGGCAGGCTACAGTCCATAGGGTTGCAAAGAGTCGGACATGACCGAGTGACTAACACTTTCACTTTGAACAGGTGGAGACTGGTGATGAGGACAGAGAGGGAGACAAATCTATAAGACTTGATGAGCTCAGAGAATGGACTGAATTTGGTGGTTTGGCTTTCTTTTGTGAACCGTGGAAATAGAACCATCCAACCAGTGGAAAGTGGGCATGCAGATTTGAAACTCAGGAGGGCAATCTGAACTTGAGAGGTGACTGATGCCCCAGGAAGAGATGAGACCCCTCAGAATGAGTGTGCTGAGTTGGAAGGGAAAGGAGTGGGATTTCTCTAAGTGGTCTGGTGGTTAAGACTCCACGTCTCCACTGCAGGCGGCTTGGGTCCATTCCCTGGTTGGGGAACTAAGATCCTGTATGCTATGCAGCCAAGAAGCTTAGATAAAATAAGGAAGGGAAAAGAGCTACTCTATAGCTCAGTGAACACCAGGATGTGGTTTTTCTATATATTCTGTTGTCCTACCAATTCATTTGTTTACAAAACATTTGATGCCCCAGCTACTTTTCGAAATGCATATCCTTTAAGCAGTTCAGTAGAATGCAGTAGGGCTAAGTAGATTATTTTCTGAGAAGATGTCACTTTGCAAAGGGCCTGATGTGAGGAACATTCCTCAATGTCCTAGTCATATTTTCATAGACAAGTTACTTCAGTTAGGAGATACTGCTTCAGAATATAGCAAAGGATCATTCTGACAATGCTTAGAAAAATGTTTTACATGTGAAAAATATTTCTCCACAATGCAAATGCTTGATGTGACGGGGTAAAAGTGAGACAGGTGAACTCAACTGTTAGTCTGGTTTGTGAAATAATTGTACTCATTCATTTTATAACTACCTCACACCCAGGCCTGTAGGGCATCTTAAAAAAACAGCCAGGACCAAATTTATAATTAGCTGAGTCCATTTTTGCCAGACCTAACCATGGATATAGGACAGGGTTGGTTTTGTTATTTCCTTAATTGAAAGCGTCAAGAAAATACAAGCCAGGTCAGGGAGTTTTTGATCAGGGAAAGAACACTGGCATAAATAACCCCAGATTATATGTCTGCAGGAGGCTGGGAGGAGGCTGGTCTGCACAGCCTCCTTCTGAGGTTACCCAAACAAACCTGGTGACTGGCAGCTCCCCTATGTAATGTGGGAATGTGTGTGAGCATTTTGAAATCTCTAATTTTTCCCAGGGCAAGGGTCCAGGGAAATCAAGGTTTCTCAGGGTACTGAAAAGCTTTTGACAACCATAAAATAATTCATTATTTTCTCTTGATGTGACTTGCCCTCCCCCTTTTCCCCTTTATTTCTTTAACTGATCAATAATATCACCTAATCATCATGGGACTGGATGGAAAAGAAATAAGGATTTTTAAGTGTTTATATACCAAGTGACTCTGTCAACAGCATTGGGAAGTAGGTCCCACTGTTCTTACATTGCAGAGGTAGAAGTGGACTTAATCAAAAGTCACTTAGCTAAGAAGACATAAAGATAAAGTTGAAAAGTGGATCTGTTTGGCCCCCACACTCTTTGTAATATCCTGACTGGCAAATGCCTATTTCCAAAAGTGTAAGTAAGAAGTGTTCTGATGAATTCCTCGAAGAAGGCTCATCTTTCATAGCTTCAGCCTCTCCTCCCAGGGGCCATCCTTACATTAAGCAGCTGCCCTGGGTTTCTTGGGGTGCTCATGCTGTTTCCTAGCTCTTTGTCCCCCTCCCCCATCATTTTTGGCTTATGCTGAGGATTTGCTCACCTTTCTGGCTTTCTGCTTGTCTTCACAAAACCGATTGGCAAACACTTTCCCAAGAAGGGCAGGATGGTTTAACTCATGCAGAGATAAATGCTTCTCAAGGGCATGCTTGGTCTGTGTGTCCCAGTGTGGGAAGGCCTAGATCTTTCTGCCTGTAATGGTACTCAGTCTGGATCTGCTCCCACAGAACCCTGCAGTGCAGGTTCCTCATGTCAGGGCACTGCTTCCATAACAGGGTGGGAATCCCAGCTGTGCCTTTCCACACCTCCCTTCCCAGTATTGAGAATGGATTTTCCGTGCAAACAAAATGTATCTCCAAAGTCATCTGAGAAATGTGAGGCTCAGACAGCCCACAGGACAACAAAGCTGCTGGTCTCATTTAGGTGTGGAAAGTCATGCATCTCAAATCTATAAATGCCCTATGCTGATACTTTACAGCTTCACCCCATAAAACTGGTGTAACCAGCATTCTTGTCTTATAGAGAAGGTTCTCCGGGAGCCAGAGGTAGTCTTGGCCTTCCTGCCATTCTCCCAAGGAGTTCAAATTGAATGCTTCACTTTCATTCTCTCTGTGGAGGTGGGGGAGGGAAGTATTGCCCCAACAGTACCGTAGGAGTCATGAGACCCATGCATTATTACCTTCAACATAGTCATTAAAGCTGAGCTTTGTTTCCAGTCCATTGGAGGCTGGATCCACTGGTGGCTGGCTTCAAGCTTTGCTGGGTCCTCTGCCCAGTGTTTTCCTGTCTCTGAGTTTTGTGCTCCAGGTTTGGATATGGGTTCATAGTGGGCGGTTCAGGTCTCTGAAACCCTGTAACTATTTTGAATTAAAGTAGATATGAGACTTACTTTCATATCCCTTATGAAATGATAAGAACAATAGCTAAACCTGTCATGAGGGGCAGGAGGAAAAGGGGACAAAAGAAGATGAGATGGCTGGATGGCATCACCGACTCGATGGATGTGAGTTTGAGTGAACTCTGGGAGTTGGTGATGGACAGGGGAGGCCTGGTGTGCTGCAATTCATGGGATCGCAAAGAGTCAGACACAACTGAGCGACTGAACTGAACTGAAACCCGTCATGCTTTCAACACTGATCTAAGAATTTTCGTGTAGTAACTGATTTAACGAACACAAAGTCCTAGGTGTGTGCTCAGTCGCTTCAGTCATGACTCTATGGACTGTAGCCATCCAGGCTTCTTTGTCCATGGGATTCTTCAGGCAAGAATGCTGGAATGGATTGCCGTGCCCTCCTCCAAGGGACCTTCCCAAGCTAGGGATGGAGCCCAGGTCTCTTGTGTCTCCCGTGTTGGCAAGCGGGTTATTTACTACTAGCACCACCTGGGAAGCCCCAGCGTCCAAGGAGGCAAGTCCTATTTCAACAGGGTGAAGAAACTATGAGTGTCCATGGGTCGGGGAGATCACAGAGTCCTGTGAGGGGAGGCTCAGTTCAGTTCAGTCGCTCAGTCGTGTCTGACTCTTTCCAAACCCGTGAATCGCAGCATGCCAGGCCTCCCTGTCCATCACCAACTCCCGAAGTTCACTCAGACTCATGTCCATCGAGTCCGTGATGCCATCCAGCCATCTCATCCTCTGTTGTCCCCTTCTCCTCCTGCCCCCAATCCCTCCCAGCATCAGAGTCTTTTCCAATGAGTCAACTCTTCGCATGAGGTGGCCAGAGTACTGGAGTTTCAGCTTTAGCATCATTCCTTCCAAAGAAATCCCAAGGCCGATCTCCTTCAGAATGGACTGGTTGGATCTCCTTGCAGTCCAAAGGATTCTCAAGAGTCTTCTCCAACACCACAGTTCAAAAGCATCAATTCTTCAGCGCTCAGCCTTCTTCAGAGTCCAACTCTCACATCCATACATGACCACAGGAAAAACCATAGCCTTGACTAGACGGACCTTAGTTGGCAAAGTAATGTCTCTGCTTTCGAATATACTATCTAGGTTGGTCATAACTTTTCTCCAAGGAGTAAGCGTCTTTTAAGGGGAGGCTAGCAGGTCACTTGAACTGGTCATTCTCTCTGTATAAGAACCACAGGCCATGAAGCTCTAGAAGCTTGAGTCTGAAGCTTCTAGAAGCTTGAGCTTCTAGGGGAAGCTGAGTCTTGGCTTCTCCCCTTATGAACAGGAATGATAACATCTGCCCCAGACAGCACAGAAAGTAGGGAGGTGATCCATGAGGATTAGGCAGAGCCTGTGGCAAATGTCATGAACAAATAGAAAAGTTTAGAAAGAACTTCACTTGGTGGTAAAATGGGAAGAAAAGAACAGTGGTGTGGGGCAGTATGAAAAGTATCTCCCTTCACCCCAAAGAATGATGTTTACTTAGCTGACCTGAGCAGAGATTTTGTTTCCTTTTGGTGTTTTTTTGTTTTTAAGATTTTGTTTGTTTGTTTGTTTGGCTGCATTGAGTCTTAAATGTGGCACGTGGGCTCTTCGTTCATCACACAGGATCTTTTGTTGTGGTGCGTGGACTCTCTAGTTGTAGAACATGGGCTCCAGACCATGCAGGCTCTCTAGGTGCAGCTAGCAGCCTTATTTGCTTCACTGCATGTGGGATCTTAGTTCCCCGACTAGGGATTAAAACTGCATCCCCTGCATGACAAGGCAAATTCTTAACTGCTAGACTGCCAGGGAAGTCCCTTCATTTTGTTTTTAGTGAGTTGGTTATTGACATTCAAAAGCTGAGAGATGCATAACCATCTGAGGAGAAGGAAGTGGCAGCCCGCTCCCGTGTTCTTGCCTGGAGAATCCCGGGGACAGAGGAGCCTGGTGGGCTGCCGTCTCTGAGGTCGCATGAAGTCGGACACAACTGAAGCTATATAGCAGCAGCAGCAGCAGCAGCATAACCATCTGAATCTGGCTTCTCTTGAAGCAGCAGGTCTGGAAAGATAACCTGTGCTGTCTCTTGAGGTTTGGAGTTGAAAGCAGACACGACTGAAGCAACTTAGAAGCAGCAGCAGCTCGCATACATAGGACTCTCCCCGTCCCTGATAACTCACCAAGTTAGGACCAGATCCATGATCGGAACACAGGCGTCCCTGGGCTTCCAGCTCCAGGCGGGGTGGGTCCCTTTACACTTCTCCAGTCAGTTTTCTGAAGCTCTGTAGGCCCTGGGAGTCCCTCACCTCAGTGCTCAGATTAGAGAACTGCAGCCGTGCTCTGAGTGGTCTCCTGGGAGCGCTGCATGTTTCTCTCCTCTGGAAAGCTGTGTTTGGTCAGTTAAGTGGCCTGCAGTGTGCTTGATTCAACTATTAGGTTTCTTTTGAATTCTGTCTCTGCCAACGAAGATAGTAGAGCTTGGTTGGGTCTGGGGGAACCAGACTGAGGTGTAAGGCCAAGCTCTACCACTTACTGGCGTGTATTCTTGGGCAATTTTTCTAGCTGACTTCTTCCTCATAGGATGGGTGTGAGGATAAGAGTACAGTGTTCTCATGGAGCCCTTGTTTTTGTTAAAGACGTACTTGTTCATATTTTGTGACTCGTTTGAGGGGCTTCTTTCATCACAAGTTACCGAATTTTCTTTAAGCAATACTAAAAAGATGGTTGTCTTTTAAGAAGGCTTCAAAATAGTTCTCTTTCTCATATTACCAACAATACAACTTCAGGCAAGTCACTTCATATCTGAGGGCCTCGGTTTACTTACTAATCGAAAGGAAATACCCATGCCCACTTTATAGAGTTGTTTAGTGAGGTCATTTAAATGAAAGCACGGAAGTTATGAGGGCCTAATAGAAAGTAATTGTACATGAAAATAGTCTTTAAAATTTTTGTTTTTAACAGCATGTTTTAAAACAGTTTGGGGATTCCCAACAGGTAGCAATAACTCTTAAAATAGGAAGAAGGCCAGGAGGCAAGTGTGTCTGGCCCTTTCTCTTCCTGAGGCACCTCCTCTGTAAGGCCCACCCCTAACATTTGTGGGGTGCAGGGCAAGAGTACCTATGAAGGCATGGTTGCCATATGTCTACATATTTTAAAGTAATAAATCACACCAACAAATTGTTGAGCCAAATAAGACCTATCACCCTTCATGATGAACTGGAAGTCTTGGTTTGAATTTAGGATTCTTGGACTCCTTGGAATTCTGTGTCGAAAATGGGATGGACCAGGGAGTGTGGGCTTCTCAATGTGTTTTCTTCCCATCCCTGACTCCATCCCACACAAAGACTTTGTTTATGTATGGACACCCCACCCTCCAAGCTCAGTCTCTGTCCATGTCCTCAAAAACAGCAGCCCTTTGATCACTCATGAGCCCAAAGGTGCACAAGTGGTTATGGAGTTCCCTTTGGGGGACCAGATCTGGGGAAGTTATCCTCCTCCCCAAGATGTGGAAATAGGCTCAGAGCTGTCTGAGTATGTATTCTGGATTCCTGAGTTCCTGGGCCATGTTCTATAAATTGGGGGAGAGGTTAGGCTCTTGGTGAGCATGTTTCTTTCACTTCAGGGTCTTCTCATCTGGAGAAGAAGTGAACAGCTGGGAAAGGGCGGACAAAGTGGAAAAGTGGACCCTTTATTTATTTTTTAATTATATATATGTGTGTGTATGTGTGTATATATATATATACACACACACATATATATATATATTTACACTGGGCTTCCCTGGTGGCTCAGATGGTGAAGAATCTGCCTGCAATGCAGAAGACTTGGGTTTGATCCCTGGGCTGGGAAGATTCCCTGGAGGAGGGCATGGCAACTCACTTCAGTATTCTTGCCTGGAGAATCCCCCGTGGACAGAGGAGCCTGATGGGCTACAGTCCATGGAGTCGCAAAGAGTTGGACACGACTGAGAGACTTCCATTCGTTCACTTATTTTTGTTGCGCTGGCCTTCATTGCGGTATGCGTGCTCTTGGCTGCAGCCTGTGGACTTCTCTCTTGTTTCAGTGCACGGGTTCAATGGTTGCCGCCACCGGCTTCTCTAGTTGTGCCATGTGACTCTCTAGTTGCTGTGTATGGGCTTAGTTTCCCTGCAGCACGTGAAATCTTAACTCCCTGACAAGGGATCAAACCCATGTCCCCCTTCATTGCAAGGCAGATTCTTAACCACTGTGCCAGCAGTGAAGTCCCTGGAGAAGGACCCTTTAAAAGTCTGGGGCTGAGAATCAGGACCGCTCCTGCTGTGTTGTATCTAAGGCCAGTGCTGTCCTGAACCCTGGCCCTCCAAGGAGCTCAACGTAAGAACTGATAACTTCCTTTACACCGTTCATATTTATACTATTGATTTCTGTGGAAATGCCCTTTCAACAGAGTTGACAGTCCCAATTCTAATCCCAGGGTTAGAAGTGAAAAGGAGGTAACGTGGTGCCTAATACTCAACTCACAGATGGAAGCTCTGGCCAGTTCTTTCTTTGCACCACTGAGGCTGCCAAGCAAGGAGCAGTTGTAGTCATTCTGGCTCCTAACCAAGAGGATATACAAACTCTGATTATTGCTTCTGCCAAGCCAGGCATCCCACAGTTTCTTATACAGACTCTTATTATTCTGCATTCTCAGCCCTGGGTCTCTGCACCCTCTGGTGTCCTCAAGTCCAGAGTCTCCTCCTGGACTGTGTGGAGCTGAGAAGATGGATGAGAATTGGGGTTCCAGTAATTCTGTGTATAGACTTTGACCCCACTTCCCTGTTGTCAGCATCTTGCCTTTCCTGTCTTATGCAACACCTGGTACTTTCCAGTTCTGAGTGGCTTGTGGGTCTATTGGACACATTGGCTCACTTTTCCAAAATATCCCTTCTGTGGAGTTTCAGATGTGCCCATCTTTGTGGCTGCCAGGAAATCCTACTTCATCTGTTTTCATCTTCAAAAAATTGTTGCAATCTCTGATCTGCTCATGTCACTACCATTTCCCCCTTGAGATTTAACGGCTTTTATTTTCCTTTCCTGTTTTTTGTTTTGTTTTTGTGGAGTTTCAGGAGTGAGATGAGAAAACACAGGTGGCCAATTCACCATATTTGACTGAGGATTTATTATCTTTAGTTATTTTTTCGTTGAAGTATAGTTGATTTACAGTATTAGTTTCAGATATATAGCATAGAGATTCATGCTATGACATTATGAGCATTGTGCTATGCTATAACATTTACATGTTATACTCTATTAGCAGTTATTATAAGATAATGGCTACAATCCTTTGTGCTATGCAATAAGCCCTTGCTGTTTGTTTTATACATAGTAGTTTGTATCTCTTAATATCATACCCCTGACATGTCCCCTCCCCATTTCCTCTCCCTACAGGTAACCACTAGTTTTTTTTTTTTTTTTTTTTTTTACTTTTGTTTTGCCATATACGTTTGTTTGTATTATTTTAGATTCCACATACAAGTGATAACATACGATATTTGTCTTCCCCTGACTTATTTCACTAAGCATAATATTCTCTAGGTCCATCCACATTGCTGCAAATGGCAGAATTTCATTCTTTTTATGACTAATATTCCATTGTGTGTGTGTGTGTGTGTGTGTGTTTTTGTGTGTGGAATTTGTACCACATCTTTTATTTTTTAGTTGAAAGATAATTGCTTTACAGAATTTTGTTTTCTGTCAAACCTCAGCATGAATCAGCCATAGGTATACATATGTCCCCTCCCTCTTGAATCTCCTTCCTATACCACATCTTCTTTATCCACTCATTTATTGATGGACACTTGGGTTGCTTCTATATCTTGTGTGGAAGCTATTGCTGCTATGAACATTAGAGTATATGCATCTTTTGAATTAGTGTTTTTGGTTTTTCTGGATATATACCAAGAAGTGGAATTGCTGGGTCATACGGTTCTGTTTTTAGTTTTTGGAAGAATCTCCATGTTCTTTTCCATAGTGGCTGCACCAATTTACATTCCCAACAGCAAAGTACAGGGTTCATTTTTCTCTACATCCTCACCACCACTTGTTATTTGTAGACTTTCTGGTGCTAGCCATTCTGACAGGTGTAGGTAATACTTCATCATGCTTTGACTTGCATTTCTCTAATAATTAGCAATGTTGAGCATCTTTTCATGTGCCACCTGAATATCTTCTTTGGAAAAATGTCTTTAGATCTTCTGCCCATTTTTTGACTGGGTTATTTGGTTTTTTTAAATGTTCAGTTGTACGACCTGTTTTTATATTTTGACTACTAACCCCTTGTTGGTTGCATCATTTGTAAATATTTTCTCCCATTCCATAGGTTGTCTTCTTGTTTTATTATTGCTTTCCTTTGCTATGAAAAAGCTTTAAAGTTTAATTAGGTTTCAGTTTGTTTACTTTTGCTTTTATTTTTTTGCCTTAGGAGACCGATCCAAAAAAAATACCACTGTGATTTAAGTCAAAGCGTCCCGCTTATATTCTCTTCTTTATAGTGTCATGTCCTACATTTAGGTCTTTAATACATTTTGAGTTTATTTATTGATTTATTTTTTTCCTGTCTCAGATTTATTCGTACAAATAGCACAGGAGGACACCAGCCCCATGCAGACAGCAGCCCAGGGGGTCACACCAGTCCTTCTGTTCTTACATTGGCAGATAAAGGTCTCTACTCTGGAGCTTTGGTGGGGGCCTGGCCACCCTTGGCAGCTGGAGCCGCAGCCGCAGGTGGCCTGGCCTTGGTTGGAGCCTTGGCCTGGGACTTTGGCCAGCAGAGCCTGAGGCCCTTGGCGGTGCGAGCAGGAGCACGCTTCCCGAGCTTGGGGTGGGCGATGTAAGCAGGTTGGCTGAGCTTGCGGCTGCCGCCTGTTGGCATCTTGGACTTGACCTCCTTGGGCTTCACCAGGGCCTTGACAGCCTCAGCACATGCACTCATGGCCTTGACATTGTTGGCCTGCATCTTCTTCAGGCCCTTCTTGTTGTGCTTCTTGGCAAAGTGCACGTTCCTCAGGAATTTGGAGTCTACCCCTTAAAAAATTCGTATTGCTGTGATCGGGGTTTCTTGATGCCGTTTCTGTGCCGTTTCGGGACTGGTTGTGCGTGGTGTGGTTCTTGGACTTGGCCATGTCTGCACCTGGGCCCTCAGATGCTGAAGCGTGCGGGACCAGAAGAGAAACTTGAGTTTATTTTTGTATATAGTTTGAGGAAATGTTGTAATGTCATTCTTTTTTTTTTAATTAATTAATTAATTTATTTATTTATTTAATTACAATACTGTATTTGCTCTGCCATACATTGACATGAATCAGCCATAGGTGATCACAATCTCCCAATGCCGAAGCCCCCTCCCACCTCCCACCCCACATCCTCTACCTGAATCATCCTGTGCACCAGCCCCATGCATACTGCATCCTGCATTGAACATAGATTGGCGCTTCGTTTCTTACAAGAAAGTATACATGTTTCAATGCCATTCTCCCAAACCATCCCACCCTTTCCCTCTCCCTCAGAGTCCAAAAGTCCATTCTTTTACAGGTAGCTGTCCAAGTTTCTCTAGCACTACTTATTGAAGAGACTATCTTTTCTACATTGTATATTCTTGCTTCCCTTGTCATAGATTAATTGCCCATAGGTGCATGGGTTTATTTCTGGGTTCACTATTCTGCTCTGTTGATCTATGTGTCTATTTTGTGTCAGTACCACACTTTTGATTACTGTAGCTTTGTGGTATAGCTGAAATCTGGGAAGGTGATACCTCCAGCTTTATTTTTCTCAAGATTGCTTTGGCACTTGGGGGTCTTCTGTGGTCCCATATAAGTTTTAGGATTATTTTAGTTCTGTGAAAAAGAGCATGGGTATTTTCGTAGGTACTGCATTCTATCTGTAGATAGCTTTGGGTAGCATGGCCATTTTAACAGTGTTAATTATTCCATTACAAGAACATGGAAGATCTCTCCATTTCATTGTACCATCTTTAGTTTCTTGCATCAGTATTTCATAGTTTGCAGAGTATAGGTATTTTATTTTATTTCTTAGTTAAGTTTATTCCTAGGTTTTTTATTCTTTTTTATATTAAGTGGGATTTTTTTTTTTTTAGCTTTTTCTCTCCAATGGTTCATTATTAGTGACTGAAGATTTAAATGGTACTAATAAAAGAGTGGGCACTGATGTTCATCGAGAGTTTTGTCTATATCAGAGTGGCCTCAGATCCCTTCTTTCCTGCATTATTTCTTTCTCTTCTAGACTTCCTCAGAGAACTAGGAATTTACTGCACTGTCAAATTGTCTTCAAGCCACACTGGGTCAGTGGATAGTAAAGCCCCAATTTTCTAGACAGCAGCTATTCTTACCTGTTTCCCTTGTGACCTGGAGTTGAGGTTCCAGGGCCCAGAACTGAGCCCAGTCTCATAACCCCAGTGGGAGCTGGCTCACCATGATCATTTTAGAAATGTAGTTGTGTCTTTTTCCCCCATTAAGACTCCTCTATTCTGAAACTTGCTCAACAGAGTATAAAACAGACCAAATGGATAGATGTAATTTTTATCCAACTAATCTCTTTAATGAGCTCTGTGATGAGTTAAACACATTCTTGGTCCTTATTGATACAGAAGTGTATGTGAATGTTCATTTGTATAATTATGAACTTATTTTAATCTTGTCTGTGTATAAGTCTTAAATTTAGAGAAACCCTTCACATCTTAAATTAACTTTGTCCACACTCTGAAGAAAGAGTTTTGAGTTTTAGAGAAGCAGGAGAGCCTGCATTTGAGAACTTCTTGGGGAATTTTAGAAAGGATCTTTCAGACTAGAGTGTTCCTGAACAAAGCACCCAAGGTACTTGTCATTTATCTGAGAAGTGGCGAAAAATCTTGGTCATTTTGATCAGAGAGGAGAGAACAGATGAGTTGTAGGTTTCAAGTACTAAGGCACTTTTGTGGAAAAAGGACCTCATGTGCCATAGGACTTATATGGGGGATGCAGGACCAGTGGTATAAGTTAAGGAGGATACATGTTGAGTCAGAACCTGACCGTTTGGAACTGCCTCAGAGAGAATGAGACTGCCATCTTTAGAGGAATTTCAGTGGGAGCTCTTTGACTCCTTAGCAGAGCAGTTGGTTATGGGAGGGGACCCAGCATCCAGCTTGGACATTCATCCTGTGACTTTTAAGTCTTCACATTTGGAAAGTCGGGTTTGGTGCTTGATAGGAACTAATACATCTCTTTTGTCTTGTTGGTTTCCATGGTGGAGCCTGTAAGAGTTTTTAAACTGTTTCCAAAGTATTTTTCCAGAAGCCATTTCTGAATTGTGCATTCTTTCTCTTGCAGGAGAAAATGCAGAAGTTTCCATGGATGTTTCTCTGGCTTACCGTGATGATATGTTTGCTGAGTGGACTGAAATGGCCCATGAGAGAGTGCCCCGGAAACTCAAATGTACCTTCACCTCCCCCAAGGTAGAGTACCTTGATGTCCTAGGTAATGGGGTTTTTATTTGGTTTCAGGTATGGGGGAACATTTGCTCAGACAGATTCCTTGTTCCTAAGCATACATGACCCACAAAGATTAGTAGTCACCATCCTTTGTCCTAGAAGAGGGCAATTTAGATATTTCATGTCCCTGCAAAGGAGCAAAAAACAGAAGAAGGAATGTTTGTTTGAAATGATTTCGTTGTTTCTCTAAAATACTTCCATAAAAATAAGCTCTTTGTTCTTTTGTTAATTAGCTAAGTGTTTGAAGAATGTTGCTTAGTTAATTTTAGGTGGGTAAATCTGTTCATATTTGGATCAATGCATGTGTCTGCTGTTTTTGAGGCATCTCTGTTGCCAAAATCAGTGTGCAGGCGTGAAGGCTAACAATCCCAGGGAACAAACATCAGAGACAAAAAAGGGCTTGAGGGAGCAATCTAGTTTCCTTTATGACTGACTTCTCAGTCTTTTTGCACATCTGTAGGACTCTCCTTTCTTTGGTTCTTCCAGGAAGATTTGTTTAACCACCAAGAGGGAAGAATGTCCCTATCCTGCATTGAGTGTAGGGAGACACTTTCTCTTGGACTAAGGCCTCAGAGTCTTGAGGAATTAAAATACAGAGATGGACTCAGTGACTTTCAGTGGACAGTGGGATGTGATTGTATAACAACCAAATCAGAATTACTGGGTGCCCTTTTCCAGTGCCAAGTGCTTCCCTCAAACATGCCTCCCCAAGATTCTGTCCCACTCACCTTCCCCACCTGCCAAAGTCTCTGAAGTTGAAATGGAGCCGTAGTTACTGTTACTCATGGTTACTCACATTCCTCAAGAGTGTTGACAGGGAGCACCACCAGCTAGGTGACCTCTGATGTCCCTTCATGGACAGAAATAATCATTTTCTTTGCATGAAATGGAGGAGAGGCCAAACTGCACTGAAGCACATTCCTAATTACGTCGTTTATCACTTGACATCTTCAGGTCAGTTGCTGCTGAAGAATTTGGCTACTTTGTAGTACCTGCTCTGTTGATCAATTTAGTTCTTCACTTTTGCTTATAACTGCAAAGTTGGGTTTTCCTGTGGAATGGTAAGGATGACAGGTTCTCCTCTGAGAACCATGCCCCCATCCAGCCCTGAAGAGGACTAAAATGGGGCTATGCAGGTTCATTACCATTGGTTAAAGGCCAAGATTTGGAGCACAGCATTCCCCGGTAGCTCAGTGGTAAAGAATATGCCTATAATGCAGGAGATGTGGGTTCGATCCCTAGGTCAGGAAGATCTCCTGAAAAAGGAAATGGCAACCCACTCCAGTATTCTTGCCTGGGAAATCCCATGGATCAAGGAGCCTGGCAGGCTACAGTCATGAAGTACCAAAGAGTCGGACATAACCAAGTGAACAAACAGCAAACAGCAAATACTTGGCTTCAGTTCCAGACCACTTCATTTACTGACTGCATTTTCTCAGGCTAGCTTGCTTTATCTGCTCAAGCTTCAGTTTCTCCTTTGCCAAATGAAATAATAATACCTGCCTGTGGAATCTCTGTAAGGACTAGATAATAGAACGAATCTTACCACTTGAATCTAGTCTGGGACATGTTTCATCAGATGGGCCACCAAGACATATTAACTAAAACTCTCATGGGCCAACCATGCACCTGACACATAAGCACCTTTTGGGGCAGCTGATATTTGTTAAGCCTCTCTTTCCCTAGGGTTCCTAGACCAGAGCTACGGAAAGTGTGGCCTAAGAATTAACAGCATCAGCATCACCTGGTAGCTTGTAGGAAATGCAGATTTTCAGGTCACACTCCAAACACAAGAATCAAAATTCACACAGAACCAAGGAACCTGTGTTTTAATAGGATTTCAGTTCCTTAAGTTTGATCAAGTTTGAAAGTGACTTCAGTAGATCCTTTCCTTAATGATCAAATGTAGGGTTCCCCCCACCCCAAATTCATCCAGAATTGTTTTGAGTAGGCCCTTGGGGGGTAATCTGTAGGTGAAAAGGAATGGTAGAGAGAAACTGGAGGTAGCAGAAGAGAGATATGTAATATTTCTAGATTTTTGTATGCAGTGGAGGAAATTAATTAAAACCTTTCTAACTGTTGCTGCAAGTTGATTGCATCATTCAAGGGTAAGACTGGTTGGATGTCTAAAGCTAAAGTATATAAAGCTTTTGCATATGGAACTTCATTCTCAGAAAAAGGGAAAAGTCATTTCTCACCTTACTTAAACTCTTAGAGGGCACTGAGAGGCAGAGTCAGGGGAGGTTGTTAAGAAAGCCTGCAACTGCTTCTTAATGACAGTTGCTTGATTATCTTTAGGATGTGTTGATCCCTTTCAAGAAAGATAGTAAACCTTGAAAAGTGTGAAGGAAATGAATCATCAAATCTATGCTTTTTGATTGCAGTGAAATTTAGACTTGAGTCTGAAGATTAAATGAGAAATTGCTTTAAAGCTTTTTAGTCCCTGGTGGATTGTGAAGTTTTAAAAAAAAAAAAAAGTCAAGTTGCCACCTGCTGTAATTTGTCCTAATTAGCCAGTCTCATGCTGGATTTAGGGAGGGGCTGAGGGGGCTGGGGAAAGGAAAAGGAGGGAGAGAGAGCAGGAAATCTTTCTTTCTAAATGCCCTAAATACTGGCAGAGGCAGAACCTCAGTGCATAAAGAAAAGTCCCCAGCAGGATATGGTGAATTTGTCTGAGACAGGTAGGACAGGCCAGGATCCCAGGACCCTGTGTGTGTCTCTGATCTGTTGGATTTAAGTAAATTTGTCTCATGTGGTGGTGTTAACCTCTGTGTAGGGACAGGGGAGCGGAAGACCCATGAAGGGGCAGTAGAAGGAACTCAAGAGATCACGTAAATAAGCCTTCTTGCTTTACTTAGGGGGCTTCCCTGGTGGCTCAGATGGTAAAGAATCTGCCTGCAAAATAGGAAATTCAGATTTGATCTCTGGGTCGGGAAGATCCCTTGGAGAAGGGAATAGCTACTCACTCCAGTATTCTTGCCTGGAGAATCCCATGGAGAGAGGAGCCTGGCAGGCTACAGTCCATGGAACCTCAAAGAGTTGGACATGACTGAGCAACTAAGTATGCATGCACGCTTTACTTAGAAAGAAAGTGAGACCAGTGAGGTGGGTAACCTTCCCCAGCTACCCAGTAAGGGGGTGAGGTCAGGACTAGAATTTGAACCTCTTGGCTTGAAGTTCAGTGCCCTCCTTACTGTAGCACAACACCTACCTTCAGGCGTGTCCAAGGCCACAGCATTCCTTTCTTTCTGCTTCATTCATGTGTCCTCCTCCCTATCAGAGCTGGAGGCTGGACTTGCAAGACTCATGTCCTCAACCCACTTCTGCCATGACTTTTGGGACCTTGGGTGAGACACGTAACGAAGACAGTGGAGTTAGACTAAATAAGTTTTGCTGCCTTCAAACTCTCAAGTTCTGTAAATAAGCTTATTGGAAACACATCAGAGTATCCACTTTTTTCTCTTACGAGAGTGGGTAATCGGCCTCCTTAGTTCAGCTTCATCTGTGGCTGAATTAGAGCCTATACTGTATTTTCAGCAATTTTGCAGAGTCCTTTCTGCCTTGATTTATAAGTAGAAGAGAAGGGAGCAGAGGGGAGAGAAAGATCTATACAGGAAGACTTATCCAACTTGCAGCTGAGTTTTGGAAAAGGATTCTTTCTACAGAAGAATTTTAAAACTTCAAATGCCATGTCTAATCAGCTGGTCATTCTGATAAGAGCCCCAAAGACCTTAGAAAATGAAAAACGATCATGATTGATCAGTGATGTCTACCGTGAGTAGGAAAGGGAAGAGTGGCAGAACGCAAGCCGGATCTGTGCCTGCTCTACCTCTGTTTTGGTCATCTGTGTCTTCTGTCCCCGTATGAAGGTCTGTTTGTTGCACTCTTGAGCTCTGTCTAGTAAACCGCTCCCCCACCCCACCCCCAAGATCACAGAAAGAACAGACTCCTTGTTATCTTCCTTTCTCCTATGGACTTTTGCTCTGAAGATTTACAAAAACTTTTGGAGGCCCTGAGAATTCAAGCTTAGGAATACCAAATTCCATCCCTCCATTACTTCGACAGAAGGTACCAGGCAAACATTAAAGCTGGAATACAAACCCAGCATGAAGGCAGACACTTGTCTGGTTCACTGGGAAAGAGTCCTCAGTTGCTGAAGCTCCTGCTTCTCCCTGCCCACTCCTGTGAGCTTCCCCCACCCCTCAGCTAGGCCACAAAGCCTTGTGTCCTGTGGAGCTGGAACAGAATTTCATTTTCAAATGCAAGCTGTGCCCCTACTCACCAGTCTCCCATTGCCATGTGCTGGCTGGTACCTCTTAAATTGCTTGGCAGGAAGTCCAAGAGGCCTTCCTAGCTATAGTTATTCAGTTGCCAAGTTGTGTCCAACTCTTTGTGACCCCATGGACTGCAGCACGCCAGGCTTCCCTGTCCCTCGCCCAAGTTTGCCCAAATTCATGTCCACTGAATCGGTGATGCCATCCAACCATCTCATCCTTTGTCGCCCTCTTCTCCTTCTGCCTTCAATCTTTCCCAGCATCAGGGTCTTTTCCAGTGAGTCGACTGTTTGCATCAGGTGACCAAAATATTGGAGCTTCAGCTTCAGCATCTCCTTCCAATGAATATTCAGAGTTGATTTCCTTTAAGATTGACTGGTTTGATCTTCTTGCTGTGCAAGGGACTCTAAGAGTCTTCTCTAGCACCACAATTTTTCGGTGCTCTGCCTTCTTTATGGTCCAATTCCCACATCCACACATGACTACTGGAAAGTCTGTATCCTTGACTATACAGATTTTTGTCAGCAAAGTGATGTCTTTGCTTTTTAACACACTGTCTAGGTTTGTCAAGACTTTCCTGCACAAAAGCAATCGTCTTCTAATTCATGGCTGCAGTCACCATCTATAGTGATTTTAGAGCCCGAGAAGAAGAAATCTGTCACTGCTTCCACGTTTTCCCCTTCTATTTGCCATGAAGTGATAGGACTGATGCCATGATCTTAGATTTTTAAAAATTGAGTTTTGAGCTAGCTTTAAAAGGTAAAAAGGACTTCCTAGAAACTGTGTTAAATGTTTATTTAATTTCTGCTCCCTTCTGCCATTTTGTCTTTTGGGCAGTTAGAAAGATTTAAAGGCAGAAAATTCCAAGTGGTCATCTCTATCAACCTAATCTCATTATTCCCCTCATCCCTTTGACTCTTCCCCAAATTCCAAGGCTCTTTTAGTTGCTTCTTCTATTTTTTTGGTCAAATCAATAAAAAGTAGCTATTTCCTGCTTATTGTAGCATCTCCTACAGGCCAAAACTATGTAAATAAGTGATCATGATACAAGAATGTGATGAACATTAGCAAGGACTTCCTCCTGAACATTTAAGGAGTTGACTGTTCCACAAAGCTATACAGTATCTGATAGTACGCTGTAAATTAAAAGTTCTGATAGCCCTTATAGACCAGACTAGTCTGATGTGAGGCTGTAATAAGGACTGAAGAGCTGAGAAAGGTGTTGAAATAGAAGAAATCCCTACTTGTTACCTGGAGATTTCTGGTTCCACCTCCAAGTGTGGCTGGGTTTTATTTTGGGGAGGGAGGGTGGCAGCTTATATAAACCCAGGTACCCTATTACGTGTACCTCTGAAGTACACATTTAAGCCTTAGCTTTTTAGAGTTGGTGATATGAGTCAAAGGCCAGACAATTCAGACCCAGTTCATTGGAAATGGTGACCTTGCCTCAAACCCTCTACTCTTCTTCCAGACCGTAGAACATGAGGGCCGTTACTATGAATGTGATGTGCTTCCTTTCATGGAAATTGGGTCCGTGGCTCATAAGTATTACCTTCTAAATATCCGGCTGCCTGTGAATGAGAAGAAGAAAATCAACGTTGGGATTGGAGAGATAAAGGATATTCGGCTGGTGGTAAGTGAATCTGATTGATCACAGTTATGGTATAGGTTCTTACCATTTTGTCTCTTTAGTAGGGAAAAAGTATAATGTGGAGTAGGTTTTTTAAACCTAATTTAAGATTTCTTAAATCTAAAAAGCAACTGCATATTTATTGTGGAAAATTAGAAGCACAAATAAACACATAGTAGAATGTGAAAGTTACCTGTAATATCCTACCATCTCGAGAAATAACCGTTTTGAGGTTTTGCTATTATCCTCTTCTTGATTTTTTTCTGTGTGTGAGTGTGTGTATGAATATATTTAAAATTGTTCCCTTCTAGAGAAGGAAATGGCAACCCATTCCAGTAGTCTTGCCTGGAAAAAATTCCATGGACAGAAGAGCCCAGTGGGCTACAGTCCATGGGGTCACAAAGAGAGACAGCTGAGAGACTGAGCTCAATCCTTCCCTTGTATTGTAATGTAGAATAAAGTATTAAAAAAAAAAAAAAGGGAGGAGATCATGTTCAACTGATTTTTCCATTCTTTGCTTTTTAAATTTAATGGTATATCATAAATATAATGTAAATAAATATACTTTGCGGTACTACTTAGCTTTCCACAGTATGTATTCACCTTAACACATTATGCCAGTGGCATCATTGGGGGCATCTAAGATAGCTCCAGTTTTTCAGTGAAAACCTTGGAGAAAAATCTTTGATCATGTACCTAATCATTCCCTTAGGATAGAGTGAGGCTATCTTCATGCCTTTTGATTTAGTTTTATACAGTGCCTGAGGAGGGGTTGAGGGGAGTGAAGATGTTATCTGCTGTGAATGTTAAAGCTCTTGATCTTGGAAGTTCAGCAATAAAGATCTCCACTTACTGCTCTTCAAAATGTACCTGCTGGTAGAAAATAACACCAAGATACATTGACCTTCAAAGTTATGATTGGTCTCTATCTAGGGAATTCACCAAAATGGAGGCTTCACCAAGGTGTGGTTTGCCATGAAGACCTTCCTTACACCCAGCATCTTCATCATTATGGTGTGGTATTGGAGGAGGATCACCATGATGTCTCGACCCCCAGTGCTCCTAGAAAAGTAAGAGCTGCTTTTGCAGCACTCTTAAGAAACGCTGGCACAGCCTGTTATGGACCTGATGCTGGGAGTCTAGTTCAAGTGGTCAGTGTGTTATTTGGACTGGAGATTTGACTCCTTTTTCTCCTTCAACGTTTACATGCAAATTATTGTTAAATACTAAGGGTTCTTCTGCTTTCATATTTCCAGCTCTCTGTTCCATCTTTGCTCTTTCATGTTCTGCATCAGATACATTTCTCTGACGTAGTGGATGAACTGCATTGTTGCTCATGAATCCCAACCCTTCTCAGAACCTCTCAGCAAGGATGATTTTCCTGTAGAGATAGCCCTTTTCTCTCCCACATTATTGACTTTTTGCTTTCTGTTGGATTATTCCCATTAATATACAAATACACTCTTCCATCCCCATTCATAGTTAGAACTCTTTGTACTTCCCCTCAAAGCTACTGCGTCATTTTTCAGCTGATCTTTACAACAAAATTCCTCAAAAATCTTGTGTATATATCTTCTCCTGTTTTTTCTTGAGCCCCTTCCACCCCTTATCAAAATTATTCTTAATAGGATCACCAATGACCCCCGCCTTCCAAATCCAGTCCTCAGTCCTTACTTTTTTTGACTCGTTGTTAGCATTTAGGTCACATCCACTATATGACCGAAATCAAATCCTTTATGATTATACAGTGAAAGTGACAAATAGATTCAGGGGAATAGATCTGATAGACAGAGTGCCTGAAGAATTATGGACAGAGGTTCATGACATTGCACAGTAGACAGGGATCAAGACCATCCCTAAGAAAAAGAAATGCAAAAAGACAAAATGGTTGTCTGAGGAGGCCTTATAAGTAGCTGAGAAAAGAAGAGAAGCAAAAGGCAAAGGAGAAAAGGAAAGATATACCCATCTGAATGAAGAGTTCCAAAGAATAGGAAGGAGAGATAAGAAAGCCTTCCTCGGTGATCAGTGCAAAGAAGTAGAGGAAAACAACAGAATTGGAAAAACTAGAGATCTCTTCAAGAAAATTAGAGATACCAGGGGAACATTTCATGCAAAGATGGGCTTGATAAAGGACAGAAATGGTATGGACCTAACAGAAGCAGAAGATATTAAGAAGAGGTGGCAAGAATACACAGAAGAACTGTACAAAAACTCTTTATGATCCAGATAATCACGATGGTATGATTACTCACCTAGAGCCAGACAACCTGGAATGCAAAGTCAAGTGGGCCTTAGGAAGCATCACTACAAACAAAGCTGGTGGACGTGATGGAATTCTAGTTGAGCTATTTCAAATCCTAAAAGATGATGCTGTGAAAGTGCCGCACTCAATATGCCAGCAAATTTGGAAAACAGCAGTGGCCACAGGACTGGAAAAGGTCAGTTTTCATCCAGTCCCAAAGAAAGGCAGTGCAAAGAATGTTCAAACTACTGCACAATTGCTCATCTCACAATGAGCAAAGTAATGAGTTAGCAGAGTAATTCTCAAAATTCGCCAAGCCAGGCTTCAATAGTACATGAACTGTGAACTTCCTGATGTTCAAGTTGGATTTAGAAAAGGCAGAGGAACCAGAGATCAAACTGCCAGCAACCATTGGATCATCGAAAAAGCAAGAGAGTTTCAGAAAAACATCTACTTCTGCTTTATTGACTGATCTAAAACCTTTGACTGTGTAGATCACAGCAAACTGTAGAAAATTCTTAAAGGAGGAATACCAGGCCACCTTCCCTGCCTCCTGAGAAATCTGTATGCAGGTGAGGAAACAACAGTTAGAACTGGACATGGAACAACAGACTAATTCAAAATCGGGAAAGGCGTATGTCAAGGCTGTATATTGTCACCCTGCTTATTTAACTTCTATGCAGAGTACATCATGCGAAATGCTGGGCTGGATGAAGCCCAAGCTAGAATCAAGATTGCTGGGAGAAATATCAATAACTTCAGATACACAGATGACACTGTCCTTGTGGCAGAAGGCAAAGAAGAACTAAAGAGCCTCTTGATGAAAGTGAAAGAGGAGAGTGATAAAGTTGGCTTATAACTAAACATTCAGAAAACTAAGACCATGGCATCCGATCCCATCACTTCATGGAAAGTAGATGGGGAAACAATGGAACCAGTGACTATCTTTATTTTTGGGGCTCCAAAATGACTACAGAAGATGACTGCAGCCATGAAAGTAAAAGACACTTACTCCTTGGAAGAAAAGCTATGAGACCAACCTAGACAGCATATTAAAAAGCAGAGACAATATTTTGCCAACAAATGTCTGTCTAGTCAAAGCTATGGTTTCTCCAGTGGTCATGTATGAATGTGAGAGTTGGACTATAAAGAAAGCTGAGCACTGAAGAATTGATGCTTTTGAACTGTGGTGTTGGAGAAAACTCTTGAGAGTCCCTTGGACTGCAAGGAGATCCAACCAGTCCATCCTAAAGGAAATCAGTCCTGAATATTCATTGGAAGGACTGATGCTGAAGCCGAAGCTCCAATACTTTGGCCACCTGATGTGAAGAACTGACGCCTTGGAAAAGACCCTGATGTGGGGAAGGATTGAAGGCGAGAGGAGAGGGGATGACAGAGGAGGATATGGTTGATGGCATCACTGACTCGATGGACATGAGTTTGAGCAAGCTCCAGGAGTTGGTGATGGACAGGGAGTCCTTGCGTGTTGCAGTCCATGGGGTCACAGAGAGTCGGACAGACTGAGCAACTGAACTGAACTAAAGTGTCAGCATTTGGCAAAGCTGTTCACTCTCTTTTTTTTTTTTTTCCATAGAGCCTCCTCCACATTCTCACGGTTATTCTCTCTTTTGCTGACTGTCACTCAGTCTCCATGACTGTTTCCAGTGATCTTTCCAACCTCTTAAGCTTTGGAGCTGAGGCTCGGTCTTTGTGTTGCAGGAAGGGGAACCCTGCCAGGCCCAAAACTGGGCTCTTGTCTAACTCTAGAAATGAATTGTCTAAGGAGACAACATCTCTTGCTTTGCCAGCACATGTGTCTCTTTGGACAATTCATTTCTGAGCGTTAGACAAGAGCCCAGTTTTGGGCCCTGAAGGGGTCCCCCTTCCTGCAACATTTGGACCTCTTCTCTTTACTAGCTACGTTTGTTTCCCGGTGATCTCATCTAGTCTTGTGGCCTTAGGAACCTTCTGTACTCTGATGCTCTTCATGTGCATGGTCAACTTCAGCTACTCCCAACTCTGGACCCTAGTATTTCATCCGTTTACACTTTCATTTACGTAGAAATTTACCACATACAAAGAAAACACTTGTTTTCCTCCCACTTCAAACTTGCTCCTCTTTGGGGCATCTTCATCTTAGAAAATAGCAACTCTGTCCTTTCAGCTGTTCAGGAGCAGCTGATCAGACATGTAGGAAGCATCCTTTACTCCACTTTTATTCACACCCCTCTTCTAACATGCCAGGAAATTCTCACCATTTCCATATCTACCACCCTGATCTACCCCTGATTTCTCATTTCTCACCTGGATTATTGAAATAGCCTCTTAACTGCTCCTCTTATTTCCATCATTTTATTTCCTGCAGTCTGTTCACACAGCAGCCAGGCTTTTTCTTTTAAGTAGAAATTGGATCACTTCACTGCTCTGTTCAAAGCTTCCTGCTGGCTTTTCATTTCCCTTACTCTGGCCTATAAGCCCTCAGTGACCCGGCTCTTCACCACCTCTAATTTTGTCTCCCGTTCTCTTCACCACGGGCCATCCACCTTGATGGTGCTCAGACATGACCAGCGTGCCCTCTCTTTAGGGCCTTTGCACTTGCTGTCCTCTTCATCTGAAATGCTCCTTCCCAGATATCTTTGTGGCTCAATGACTCATTTCCTTCAGCCCTAGTATAATTTCTGTCTTACAGGCTTTCCCCATCTACCTTATTTAAATTGCCTCCCATCACACTCCATTCTCCCACTTGGCTTTTTTTATACTTCTTCAGAATACTTATTCTCTATTCATTATCATTCCCTCTCTACCCCTCTGCTCGCCCCATCTGAATACAAGCATCACTAGAGCAGGATCATTGCCTACTTTATTTACTTCTATATCCCCAGCATCTCGAATAGTGACTGGCACACAGTAGGAGCTCAATAAATATGAATTTGTTGAGTGAATGAATGAAATGATGCTGCTCCATTTTTTAACCTTCTTATTGGATCCTCAGTCCTTTCAGGATAAATTTCAAATTCTCTAATAAAGTATTCTAGTTTCTTTACCAGCTTAGCCTTTTTATATATAATTCTCTGGTCTCATGGCCTGTCATTTCCTGATATGTTCCATAGTCAGATCCCCAAATGCTTCAGGCTCTTCTAGTCTCCATCCAGGCTCTTCCCTCTGTTTGGAATTCCCTTCCCCCTCCCTAACCTTGACTTACAACTCAGCTTAATTTCTGTCTCTGTCAAAGTAAGAAGTCCTGGTAGCAATCTATTGTACTCGTCTATCATATTGCTTGTCACACTTTATCTGGTTCAGCTACTGAATATCCATAAAGAAAAGAACTGGTCCTATTCATTTAGAACTGGACCATAGAACTGGTCCTGTCCATAGCCCTAACAAAATGCCTGATACATGATTTATGTTTAATAACACATGGGTATGAATGAAAGTATGGATAAATCAGGAACAAAATAAATGAAATTTTGATAGGGAAGTGGCAGTTAATGAGAGAAAAGCAAAATAAAAAATGAAACAAGCAGCTAAAATAATTTGTATTTCATATCGTTTGGAGTCATGTGTTATTGAAATTAAAATGCTTGTATGAGTCATAGTTGCTGAGAATATCATAATAATGAGCGTTCTTAATGATCAGGTTAATGATACCCTGAATAGGTAAGAGAGGATAATTATTGGTATATTCAGTGACGTCTGTGTAAGAAGGCAGGGGAGGGTAAAAACACTTAGGAAGCACTTGATCTGAGGTGGCACCAAGATAAAGTTCGGAGCATTCAGGTTAGGTTCAATTGCTGTGTAGAAGGATTAATGTAACAGTCGTTCATTCTGCAGTGGTGCCAATGAAAGAAGACATTTAGCTTCTCCATGTAGATACTTGTTATAACGAGAGCAAAGAAACTGATCATATTCAGTGCCAATATGGAGCATCTCATTTCCCAAAACTGAGTTTTGATTTTTAAATAAAAAATGTTTTGCCTTCCAGATAATAGAATAGTTTTCCTCATGTTTTCTCACCATCAGAGTCATCTTTGCCCTTGGGATTTCCATGACTTTTATCAACATCCCAGTGGAGTGGTTTTCCATTGGGTTTGATTGGACCTGGATGCTGTTGTTTGGTGATATCCGACAGGGCATCTTCTATGCAATGCTTCTCTCCTTCTGGATCATCTTCTGTGGTGAGCACATGATGGTAAGTGCACCCTAGGCAAGGGGGCAGTGGTGAGGCAGAATAAACCGGTGGTTATAGGAGTGGGCTCGAGAGCCCCGGAGACAGACTCATGGTTCAGCTTCCTGCGTTACCAGTTATAAACTAGCTGGCACGTGACTTAACTGCTCTTAGTCTCAGGTTCCTCATCTATAAAATGGGTTTTAAAGGCTAATGTGTAGGGGTTTTGTGAGGTTTAGGTGAGATAATGTAATAAATATTTAGCATAAAGTAGATGTGCAAACATTAATGATTACCAACATTTCTTGTCCTTTGACTTCAGCTCTGCTTGTCCCCAGGACCAAGGTAACCACCAGAGAATGTGGGCCAGGCACTGTCCAGCTGGCAGTGTGTTCAGGTGGCCTAGTAACCCCCGTTACCCAGAAATGCTGACCTCTCTGGTGTCAGTTTGCACAGACAGCAAATCATATTTCAAGAGGGATTGATGATACCTTGGATAAAAATAAGAATGGTGCAGCCATCACGCTGTGGCTAGGATGATATGCCAGTTGGAGCCTGGTCCTTGGGTTAGGCACATGAGCCTCGTAGTAGCACGGACTATTTTGAAATTCCACTTTATGGCTTCTGAAGCCTTGCAGCCCTTCCAGGAGAGCAGTGAGAGGAGAAAGAGGCTTTTTCTTACAGCTGGGTGGCATTGGGGGTCCTCCAGCAGCTGCAGTGACCACAAGCCCTCGTCAGCATGGATGGGAATGGAGGGGACTGTCTGTTTTCCTAACTGAAAGAAACCTCTTACACTTGACGTATTTTAATGCTTTTGAGTCTTTATTTTTGTTATGCCTGAAGTCCGAGTCCCCAAAACTGAGAGAAATAAGACGTCCACGGCAATGCAAAAGCATAAAGGGGTTTATTGCTAGCTCAAGCTAGGGCTCCCACCGGCACCGACGCAGCAGCTGCTATAGGGAGGGAGCCCGAGTCTTGGGCTGCACTGCTTTATAGGGAATTTAATCAGGTAAAGGGTACAAGAGGGGGTGTTCAAGCAGGAGGACAACTGATTGGCCACTTTAGGGGGTGTTGAAGTTGACAGATAACTGGTTGGTTACTTCCATCCATAGGATTTGTGTGTAGATTCTTGATTGGTTTTTACTTCCAAGGTAAATCACAAGCTCCTGAACATAAGGTCAGAAGATTTAACCTAGTGACCGATTGGCTCGTGTACAGTGGGGCTAGGTTAGGTAATCTGAGGGTTGATTGGCCATCGGTAGTGGGCTTAGGTTGGATAACGCCCGGGACCTTGCAGGATGGAATTTCTTTTACAAAATGGAATAGTTCAGGCCCTTCATCCTAGGGTGAGTGGGACCCCGCTAGGGGGTAATCTCCTGGAATCATGACCCAGGTTTACAAGAATTCAAATCCTAGGCCTAGTGCAACCTGTCGAGCCTGCCATGGCTCCGGTCTGGTTCCCCAACAATTTTGTTCTCTGGGAACTACCCCACCTTAAAAAGACCGGAGATAAGTCATATTGCGATTTAAATCTGAAAGGGTTCTTTTGTGGATCACAGAACTTCTACTACCTAAGGTATGTAAGGGAGCGAAATTTGCTACCACAAACCAAAATATCTTTGGCGCATGAATTATTTCTAGCTGAAAACAATCAAGGTTCAAAAGACTGGAAGAGGGCTTCCCTAGTGACTCAGTAGTAAGAATCCGCTTGCCAATGCGGGAGACATGGGTTCAGTCTCTGATGTGGGAAGATCCCATATGCCTTGGAACAACTGAGCTTATGTGCTGCAGCTGTCAAGCCTGTGCTCCAGAGCCTGGGAGCTGCAACTGCTGAGCCCACGTGCCGCAGCTATTGAAGCCCTCGAGCCCTAGAGGCCATGCTTCGCAAAAGAGACGCCGCTGCAATCAGAAGCCCACACATCACACCTAGAGAGTGGCCTCTGCTTGCCACAACTGAGCAAAGCCCCAGCAGAAAGGAAAACCCAGTAGAGCAAAAAGAAAAAGACAGGAAGAAACTTTGACCTTCCCCTTAACTGCCTAAAAGAATTTCGGTAGATGACCTGTTTCCCTGATTAGAGCTATCACCAGAGATATCTGCAAAGAATATGTGCTGGGTGGTGGAGGAAAACTCAAGGCCTTAAAGATCAGTTTACTCCCTGTCTCATTGTCTCAGCATGGCCCAGCAAACATTTGTTCACCAAACGTTTGCTTTTCTATCTCCATGTGAATTGCCTTCTTTCCCTCTGAAGTCCCAAACAGCTACTCCCAACATCTTTGGTCCTTAGCTGAAGACTGGTATTAGAGGTGAGGGTCAGTGATCTGGTGATTAGGTTCAAGTATTTATGAAAGCAAAACAACAAATGGATCAGTTATTCAGATAATTTCTGGAAGATGTTGAGAAAGAATTGATAAAGACTCTGTGATGTAATTTTTTTTTTTAATCAAAAACTATCTGCAATTTAGAGAAATTTTTTTCCATTTGTTAGGACTGTGTTGTTGTTGTTTTAATCTATATCGTGACTTGATACACAGGAGATAGGCAGCAAGGATTGTTGGATGACTGACTCACCTGTAGAATTGCTTTATTTTCCCCTATCTTTTTCTCACTTCTCAACTTGGTTTTCCTCAGGACCAGCATGAGCGGAATCATATAGCAGGGTATTGGAAGCAAGTCGGACCAATTGCTGTTGGCTCTTTCTGCCTTTTCATATTTGACATGTGTGAGAGGTAAGCAGAGGGCCTGTGGAACTCTGGACAGAAATGCATGTCACCAGGCTCACTCTCAGCTCTTTAGAAAAAGTATCTGAAAAGGTGGAGGAGGTGATTGGGAGCCTGTAGGATGAAAGCATGGACGTGACCATATCCTCAGGTTAGCACTGGGATTAAGAGACAGAACTCTCTAGAGATACAAAATATTTGAGCTAATTGTATTCTTCAAACTTTGTTTCTCTCTACATCCTCTGGGACTTAGTCTGAATACAGACACCACCCCTCTGGCTCAAAAGCTGAGAGTGTATAGAAAGGAAAGCTCCCCTTTGCCTCTGTATTAATTGTGTCTTGCCTTTCCGTCTCATTTCTCTTTGTAGAGGGGTACAACTCACGAATCCCTTCTACAGTATCTGGACTACAGATGTCGGAACAGAACTGGCTGTATCCTTCCTTGATGGGCTTAGGGTTTTGTTTCTTCCTGTAGCCGCCTGGTCCCCAAGATAATTTTCTAAGTCTCACTGATGCTCTCCATGTGTACTCAGCCAGGGCTTTGATCTTCAGACCAATGATAACAGCACAATTAAGGCAAATAATGAGGAGAATTAATGCTTGCTTTCAAGCCGGGGTGAGAGCAGGCAGAAAAAGGAGGCTGCAGCAAGTCCACACAGCCGAGGGCTCAGAGTGGCTAGTCTTGCTGCTGCCTGTCTAAATGCTCTATTCTGTACTTGTTTACCACAGACTGAAGCATGACTGGTTTTTCCCTGCAGCCACGAAGGTTCATCTCAGGGCCCCCGTTACTGACATCGTCTGTGTGCCAGACTTCTTACAGTGACCTTGGTGTGCTGGCATCCCACGCCGCTGCTATTCATTTCCAAGACCAAGTGGAGATAAGGCTAAGGTGATTAGTTCCAGAAGAGTCACCCAGGCTTCTGGTTGGTTGGCATAAACTCTCTGAGTCATCTTCATGAAGCAGAAGCGACAATCTTAGCTTATCCCTTTTAGGATGCTGGATTTAAACATTTTATCTTCCTCAATAATACTTTAAGTGCTTCAGGAAAAAAGACTGTCCTAGGGAGAAGAGAGAAAGGCTTGAGTTGTATTCTTTCTTGATAATATCTTGTCATATGCTGATAAATAAGCTTTGTCTTTATATTGGCTTTTTAGCATTGCAAGAACTTTGTGAGTAAACTAGATCAAAAGTATCATTGCTTTAAAGATGAGAGAACTGAGTTCTGCCTTCCCCCCACCAAAAAAGTTAGCTGTACCACCTGAGGACTGTTTATGATCCTTAGTCTGCTTCAGCCCCTCATTTTTAGAAATGCTGGAGGTCCAAGAAGGCAAATAATTAGTCAAGTCTTGCAGCAAGTAACTCTTTTCCCTTCATTCGAAGGCACCATTGATTTTAGGAAAGGAGTGTGGTAGTAGTTAATCGCTCAATTGTGTCCAACTCTTTGCAAGCCCATAGGCTGTAGCCCGCCAGGCTCCTCTGTCCATGGAATTCTCCAGGCAAGAATACTGGAGTGGGTTACCATTTCCTTCTCCAAGGAAAGAAAGAGAAACTGCATTAAGTATATTATTTAGTGAAATATGGGGCTTCCCTGATGGCTCAGATGGTAAACAATCTTCCTGCATTGCAGGAGACCCAGATTCCATCCCTGAATTGAGAAGATTCCCTGGAGAAGGGAATGTCTACCCACTGCAGTATTCTTGCCAGGAGAATTCCATAGACGGAGGAAGCTTGGTAGGCTACAGTCCATGAGGTCGCAAAGAGTTGGACACAACTGAGTCACTAACACTTTCATTTTAGTGAAATATAAATGCTGAGTTCACCCTTGTTTAATTTTTTTTTTCTTAAAATACGCTACTTGGCCTGGAGTTATAGCAGAAAAAAGTTGGAGTCTGGTCATTTTGCCTCCCAAGTCAGATCACTCCACCCCAAGCCTTGATAATTGTCAGGTTAAGTTTTGAAGGTCAACCCCAGAGTATATTGCCCCCACCCTCAACTCCCACCTTGGCCATGTGTCCTCTGCCCCCATTCCATCTGACAGGATTTTTCTTGTTTTGAGAGAAGACTGCAACAGAACCTCATCTTGAAGGTTTCACTTCAATACCTTCAGCCTCATGCCCAGCATCCCTTATAGCAGCAGTTGCTGCTACTGCATCCAACCCTACTCCATGCCCTGCAAATTGCAGGGCACCTCAACCTCCTTATACAAATCTGGATACTAGGCCAATGGTTTGCAAACATGGTTATACTTGGTTTCCTAGCCCTTGGACAACCTGATTCTGTAGATGTGCAGTGGGACCTGGGCACCTGTATCTTTACTTTTGTGGTGATTTTAATGCAACTTTCTACTTGATCAATATTTTACAACCAATATCCAATATTTTAGTGCTTTTCAAACTTACTGTGCATATGACTCTCCCTAGGATCTTGTTACCCACTCCAGAGTTCTTGCCTGGAGAATCCCAGGGATGGCGGAGCCCAATGGGCTGCCATCTGTGAGGTCACACAGAGTTGGACACGACTGAAGCGACTTAGCAGCAGCAGCAGGAGGACCGTGTTAAAAGGCAGATTCTGATTTAGTAGGTCTAGGGTGGACCCTAGAGTCTGTATATCTAAAAACAAGGTTCTGTCCCTCCTGTTATCCAGCTTAGAAAGCTATTTGGAACATTCTTCACTCACTGGTACTTTTATGTCAGGAAACCTCTCTAATGTTGATATCAGAAAGCCAGGTTTTAATATTTTATTCTCCTGAAAATTGCCTACATATTTGGAGACATAGAGTGTTAGCCTTGAGTGAAGTGCTTGAGTCCTTGGCGAGCTGGCCATTTCCTTGACTGGACGCCCTCAGATGGCCTTCATCATCGTGGCTGGGATCTGCCTCTGCCTCTACTTCCTGTTCCTTTGCTTCATGGTCTTCCAGGTTTTCCGGAACATCAGCGGGAAGCAGTCTAGTCTGCCAGCCATGAGCAAGGTCCGGCGGCTACACTATGAGGTGAGCAGGAAATGGGGAAGAGGGCAGAATAGTGAAAGAATGGTATGGCCATAGCACATGACTAAAACTGTGAGAATCAACTACGTCCAAGATGGCAGAAGGTTTGGCTTCCAGTAGACCTTGAGCCTCATTATATACTAATTGTAATAACTTAGTTTAAGCTAAATGACATACCCACCAGCACCATGACAGTTCTGAGGCTAACCCATAAAAGACCAAAAAGTGGGTGGTGGCCCAAATTCCTGGAAATCTTTACCCCTTCCCCCAAATAATTGGAATAATCCTCCCACTCTCTAGCTTATGAATTTACCTAGTCCATAAAAACTAGCCACACCATCTTTCAGCACCTCTCCCCTTCTGAGGTGGCCCACACTGTGTCTGTGGAGTATGTTTTTCTCTAAATAAATCCATTTCTTGTCTATCACTTTGTCTCTGAAATCTTCTGAGGCAAAGCAAGAACCTCAGATTCACCAGCAACACATTGGTGAAGCAAGCCAGGAGGACTGGGTAAACCTCAGCCTCTGGCTTCCATGACGCTCAAGGGGCACTTCCTTCCTTCCGGCCCTTACTTGCCCACTCTCTCCCTTCCTCTCTCTCTTTGCTTTCTTACTCTGTTGCCTTTTAGACTTAGTCTCTCGCCTCCCTTGCACTTGAGAGGTGCTGCCTTACTCTGCTGGAAATGGGGAAAGAGAGACCTGCCAGGCATTTTCAAGCCTTGCCACTTGGTCTTCCACTTCTTCCTGTTAGATATGCACAGGGCACCTCAGGGAAAGTCTCCAGCCATCCTCACAGGATGGGAACTGAGCCATACGATGTTTTCCTTTTGGGTTTACCTTATCCACCATATAAGTAACTGTTAACAAGTGCAATTGTGTAAAAATATGAAATACAGCCTAAGAGTTTGTACCATGGGCTGCAGTTCCATTGGGAGCTCCCTCAAATAGTAGGTCATTTGTGCCCTTTACCTCTGGGTGTTGGAAGGGCGGGGGTTGGTCCTGCTCCACTTGGTGGTAGCCCTCACCCTCCTGGTGTTGGCCGGCCTCCTCTAGGGTCCACCTGACCCCACCCTGCCCTTGTAGGGCAAGGCAGAGGACTCGAGCTGGGTTGTTGCACACATGGCTATGCCTCTGGGGTGGCATGATGCAGCGATGACCTGCATTTGCTGTGCTTGACACCCCCGGGGTCCTGTGATTGGGAATGTCCTTCCCGTGTCCTGGGGTCCTCTCTCCTCCTACCTATAGTCATGATGTCTCCCCCTCTGCTGCCATATCTGTGCCTGCACCCAGCCCCACTGTCTGCTGACCACAGCATGTGTGGGAAGGCACAGGAGGAGGATGGCACTGAAACCCCAGGGATGCTGCCCTCAAAAAGAAGGGGAAAGAGGTTTATTTTTTCTTCTTCACACACCATCTCCCTTAATGGCCAGTGCCTGTTTTCTAAAACTTAACCACCCTTTTAGAGAAAAAGGCTGGGACTTAAATAGGTCTTAGAATAATGAGGGGGCTTCCCTGGTGGTGCAGTAGTAAAGAACCTGTCTGCCGATACAGGAGACGCAGGTTCGACCCCTGGGTTGGGAAGATCCCCTGGAGGAGGAAATGGCAACTCACTCCAGTATTCTTGCCTGGGAAATCCCATGGGCAGAGGAGCCTGGCGGGCTATAGTCCACGGAGTCACAAAGAGACACAACTTAGCGAGTGAGCACACGTGCAGAACCATGAGGATGTCATTCCAAAAGCAGCATAACCTGGAACACAGGGATTAATCTATAGAATCTAAGAAGCCTTCAGGAAGGTCCCCCATGCTGGGTACCGTGGATGTCAGGATAGGTCCCCACTACTGCCACAGCAGGGAGTAGCTAACTCGTCATGGATAAAGTGGACAGGATAAGTGGTCAGGAGCACTTGGAACCAGTCTGCTCTCAGAGAGCCCCCATGGGATCTTGTAGTGATAGCGTTCCTCTCTGGTACAGGAGCACTCTCTCCCTGAAGGAATGATGGGGAACACCTCCTCCATCCCCAAGAACTCACCCCTGTGGTACATTCTGAGTCACTGGGACCTGTTTTCTCTAGATTCTTTTTCTAAGAAGTAATTTTATTTATTTTTTATTTTTGACTGTGCTGGGCCTTTGTTGCCATGTGGGCTTTTCTCTAGTTGAGGTGAGCAGGAGCTGTTCTCTAGATGTGGTACTAGGGCTTCTCATTGCAGCGGTTTCTCTAGTTGTGGAACACGGGCTCTAGGGCATTCAGGCTTCACTGGTTGTAGCACACGGGCTCAGCAGCTGTGGTTCCTGGACTCTAGAGACAGGCTTTAGTAGTTGGGGGCATGGGCTTAGTTGCTCAGTGGCATGTGGGATCTTCTCAGACCAGGGATCGAACCTGCATCTCCTGGATTGGCAGGTGGATTCTCTACCACTGAGCCACCAGGGAAGCCCTCTAGATTCTTTAAAACACAAGAGCTCATTTGTTTTTGTAATGAAGCCTGGCCCCAGTATAAACTTCAGGATGATGAAGCCTGGCCAGAAAATGGGAGCCTCAGCTACAGTACCACCCTACAGTTAGACATCTTTTTGCAAAAGGCATGGACAATGAATAGAAATTCCTTATACAGGCTCTTATGGCCTTAAGAGAAAACCCAGAGCTATTCAATTTCCATGTTAGGGAACCTTGCTGACTGGGACCCATTCGGACTACGCAAAAGCCCTCTCTAGTGGCACCCCTGGAAGAACACAAGCCCCAGAGAGAAGACCCAAGTCCCAACACTCTTCCACCATCTTCAGCCTCTCCCCTGCCTTTTAAGCGTCTTTGCCCTTCCACCACACTCAATGCAAAGCGTCTTTGCATTTCCACACACGAATGCAGCCAGAGACTCCTTGCCCCCTTCAGAAAATAGTAGGTATGCCTCAGGGAATTACCCAGCGTCCACACACCTTATTCCTTGTCTGACCTTAACCAGTGCCTCATCTGCTTAGGTGGACTCTCAGAAGACTCTAGCTGGTTCACTGATGAATTCCAGGCACTGACTCTTTCCTTTGACATTACCTGGAAGGATGTAAATTTCATCCTTTTCCACTGCTGCATCAGTGAGGAAAAGGCCCATATTGGGGCACAGGCTCAAAAATATGCTGATGAATTACACATTGCCCAACCACATCGATACCCTGTTGGCTTGAGAGCTGTGCCTCTAATGGATCCCATTTGGGACTATCAGCCAGGCCAGCCTGGTTTTACTGGTAGGGATCCTTTGCCTCATTAAAGGGATGAAATGATGCATAATTAAACCTAAGATTAAAGAGATCACCCAAGTCCAAGGTGAAAATCCAGCCCTATTTCAGACTTGATTATTTGCAACCTACTTCATTAATCAGCCCCTGACATCTGTTAGAAGCTTCAGGAAACTTGCCATGGAGCCCTAGATCCCTCTCAATCTTCTTATAGACCCAGCCTTCAGAGTTTTTAACAATAAGGCGCATGCTGAGGAGGAAAAGAAGAAATGCATGACTTAAGGAAGGACAACAAGCCAGGCTTTTGGCAGCTGTCATGACAAGACCTAACCCACCTCCTGGTTACCCCAGAAGTACTCCCAGAAGACTCCCTCCAGGAAAGGGAGCATGTTTTAGCTGTGGGAACCCTAAACACTAGATCAAGAAATGCCTTGGAAACATGTCCCAGCCTCCACCCTAGCTGCCATGCCCAGTTTGTAAGAAGATGGGTCACTGGAGGAGGGGATTGCCCCCAGCTCTGAAGGAAGTGAGGAAATTCCCCCATGCTGGTCATGGCAGTGGTTGATTGACAGGACCTGGGACCTCCCAAGGGTTCCGAGAAGCCAGTCATCATCACATGGGAGGTATTACAGGTGGCCGTTGATGTAGCAGGTAAGCTTGTCCAATTTCTAGTTGATATGGGAACACTCTGTCCAGACTTCTCACACTGGGTCCCTTGACCCTGAAGAAGAAAAGCTAAAACAAACATTTTACCACCCTTTTAACTTGTACCTGACTCTTAAAACTTTCAAGTTTCTTGTCATGCCTGAATACCCCTAACCCATTATTGGGAAGTGGTTTTCTCTTAGCTTTGGGGGCAACTTTTGCTTTCTCTGAAGACCAAAGTGAAGGAGTGTTTTTGACTGGACTGTGTATTATATAAGACATGGATGATCCAATCCAAAATATTCCCTCAGAATCTGAAAAACATATAGATCCATAGGAAATCCCAGGAAGGCAAAATTTGTCACTCCTATAAAAATCACCTCAAAGGAAACTAATCATTTCCCTTCTAGGCACCAGTACCCCATAAAATCAGAGGTTCAATGAGGCCCCAACCCCAATCTAAAAATTCATTAAATACAGGCTTTTGGTGCCATGCCAATCTCCCTGTAATACATCAAATTCTACCTGCTCTTCAGGAGCCCTTATCTCTGCCATCTTTTTTAAAAGCAAATTTTTAAAAAGGGGTAAGGTAATTTAGAACTGACTCAGTTTAGTTGCTCAGTCGTGCCCGACTCTTTGCAACCCCATGAATTGCAGCATGCCAGGCCTCCCTGTCCATCACCAACTCCCGGAGTCCACTCAGGCTCACGTCCATCGAGTCAGTGATGCCATTCAGCCATCTCATCCTTGGTCGTCCCCTTCTCCTCCTGCCCCCAATCCCTCCCAGCAGCAGGGTCTTTTCCAATGAGTCAACTCTTCGCATAAGGTGGCCAAAGTACTGGAGTTTCAGCTTTAGCATCATTCCTTCCAAAGAAATCCCAGGGCTGATCTCCTTCAAGAATGGACTGGTTGGATCTCCTTGCAGTCCAAGGGACTCTCAAGAGTCTTCTCCAACACCACAGTTCAAAAGCATCCATTCTTTGGTGCTCAGCCTTATTCACAGTCCAACTCTCACATCCATACATGACCACAGGAAAAACCTAAATATCTTCTCTGTAAACACCAGTAAGAAAGGGTTTAGCTATCCAGATAAGTGACCTTGATTTGTTCCAACTGCCAGAACCAGTTTGAATCCAACCCCTTGTAACTGATGGATTTTACATTTTTTGTAACTGACTCAGGGCTGAAATTTTGAAATGGGAACTATGTGGTCTCTGTGTTTGCATGTTTGTATATATCTGTGTTGTAGATGTATGGTATTGCCAAAAGAAAATTAAGTGCTTATAATAATACGAACACTCAGAAAACTGGCCAGAACGAAGTTCAGGTTCATGTCATCTGTAAGATTTTTAGTACTAAACAGATATCTGGGATTGGAGGTGCCTAAACTTATTGATTTGATTGATATAGACATGTCTTTAGTGTCATCAACATTAAATGTAATACCTTTATTGTACCTAGATTTATTAGAGGTCAAAAGGACCTCATTCTGTCTTTTACAAATTTGTCAATAAGAAAATTAACTTGATGTAAAAAAAAAAAAAACTTTTAAAGTGGGTTGTGTGTTTTCAGTAAAAAGTTATAAGCAATAGGATTGTATTTTATTAAGGGAAAAGAAAGTAAGTCTGTCTTCCAGTTGTTTCTAGATGGAAAAAATAGTGATGGATACAGACAGGGATGGAGGGTTTGTGGAAACTGGACCCTGAAAAAGGGAAATTCCATGGCCAGAATTGACCTAAGTTTGGAATACATGTAATTGAGTAAATTAATTTTAAAAGTAAGTTGGTGCAGAACCTGAATTTGAGCGTTCTCTTTGTTAAAAGGACAAGTTTTCTTAAAATGTTGAATTGTCTATGATAACAGATTTAAAATTTCTTTGCCTTTAAAATCTTTTATTGTCATTTTGGTTAAGGTACAAATATTGTCTCACAGTGACTTAGATCTTATTTGATCAAGTGTTTTAAAACTTTTGACAAGCTTCCCAAATATTGACTTTTAATTAAAGTTCTTTTGATTTCCAGCTAACTTTGGGATACTTTAGAGGGTCCCTGAGGTATCTCAAAGAGAAATATTTGACTAGGATTATTTGGTATGTTAATTTAAATGTAATCATTTGTAATTCTGGTTACTGTAACCAAGTTTCATTGTTAATTAAACTGTAATCAGATGTTTAACCTTGTGTTTTTAAGTCTTTTATCACTTATAGATATTTTTGTACTCTGTTGCTGTTCCAAAAAGTGCTTCATCATCAAGGAGATTCATATAAAGTCTATGGAAGCTGTTACAGCAGTTCCACATCAAGATGAGGGCTACATGAGGATTCCAGCCCATACCAATTTAAAACGAGACTCTATCCTGCCCCTGTAGCCCCTAGATCAGGCACTCAGAGAATTTTACTCCCTGACAGGCAGGGTCGACACCCCTCCTCAGCCTTGAAGCAGTTACAGAAGGCAGTTGCCCCTCGGCTTCCCATGAGAATATGAGTGTAAAACTGAGACGGGAATGAAACAGAAGGGAAGGGGGCAGGGCACAACCTTTAAAAGAATGATGTGGCCATAGTTCTTGATATGACAAGAACTTAGAAGCAACAGTGTCCAAGACCAGTAGGAGCCTCATTATGTGCTCATTGTAATACATTAGCACATTAAGTAATGCATCCACCAGAACTGGGACAGTTCTGAGGCTAACCATAAAACACCAAAAAGTGGGCGGTGGCCCAATTCCTGGAAGTCTCCACCCTTTCCCCCAAATAATTGGAATAATCCTCCCCCTCATCAGCTTATGAAATTACTCAACCCATAAAAGCTAACCACGCCCTATTAGGGGATTCTCAAGTATGAACTGGAGCACTCTGTGGATTGTGTTTCTCCCAAGTTTTTCTCACTTTCTGAGATAGCCCACACTCGATCTGTAGAGTATTTCTCTCTAAATAAGTTCACTTCTTATCCATCACTTGGCTGAATTCTTTTGTGACGAAGCAAGAACCGAGGAACTGGTGCTCACTGGCCCCTGCTTGATAAGAACACACACACACACACACACACACACACACACACACACACACACACACACACACACACACACACACACACACACACACACACACACACACACACCCACACACACCCACCCACACACACACACACACACACACCCCCCCCAACCCACCCCACCCCCGCTGTGCCTGGAGATGTGGGGGATATGGAAGCCTCTATTTCAAATACACAGAGACTCGCATGTGTCATAGGCTGTCTGGGCAAAATAAAAGGCTAAATCCTGCTCTGAGAGGCATCTGGCTTTCTGGCTTATCTAGGTCTTAGAGTTTTCTGTGGTATAAATGTCTTTCTATCCTCAATAAAGAGTAAACTTGTTCAGCAGGTTCTTCAGCTTTGGAATGGAATGTGGGTGCGAACTAGATAGGAGACCTGACTAGTAGAATTGGGATTTGGCTTGGATTGAGGCTTTATTTAAAATTCTCCTGCTGAGAATCAGTCTTTAGAGTAGGATTCAGCCCAGGTGATCTGATTTCAGTTAGCCAACTTTTCCCTAAAATATCCAGCAGGTGCTCAGTGATCTCTGTTTACAGATCATGCCCCTATTCAAGAGACGCACTATACAGACTGACATCTCTGATGCAGGCAACACATTCTTAATTTTTCAAGGATCCCTTGGGCTCAGGCCACTTCCTTGGAGGCATGGGCCTCATTCCTTTGTGAAAAGAGAAACAGAAACTGCAGAATTTCAGGGTTTTCATAGACAGCAGAAATAAGAGGCCTGTCTCCCTGAAACACAGGTTCCCTCAGTACTCCTCGCAGGAAAGCGGGGTGTTTTCAGAAGCTTTGCCCGTGACTCGAACTGGAATGACACATGAGAAAATGTACCCAAATCCACTTCATGTTGATTAATATGCACATTTCTTTTTGTTCACTGGAGCAGAATTTTATTACAACCGCAGAAAACTTGGATTTGGTAACTTTGAACCCTTGCAGAGAAGCATAACCAGCTTAGCAGGGAAATTAGCAGCCTCATGACGTGCTGTGAATGTAATTTCCCAGGCTCTGGTATCACTGTTTCATGAGAGATAAGAAGCTAGGAAATATTTGGCCCAATAAATTTTTCAGCCACATTCACCTCTGCAGGAGAAATGTTACTATGTGAAATTATTTTACTGTCACTCTTAGGGATTGGTTTTGCAGATTTCTTTAACATTAGCTTTTGATAGGTTTATATTTTGAGAAAAGGATTGGTGGTAGAGTGTTAAACTGCTCTTTCTCTCTTTCCTAATAGGGGCTAATTTTCAGGTTCAAGTTCCTCATGCTTATCACCTTGGCCTGTGCTGCCATGACCGTCATCTTCTTCATTGTTAGTCAGGTAAGTGGACCCAAAGAGGTCAGGTTAGTCAGGTAAGTGGACCCAAAGAGGTCAGGATGAGAATGTCCTGAAAAGGTGCCTCTACTTTACCGCAAATTCTATAGAGCTACTGTGAAAGGAGAGAAGAAGCTGTTATGCTGGGCAGCTCATCAAGCTATTTGTTTCAGGCTGCTCTGATTTGGGACTTGTTATCACTTTTCCAGAGGTAGACTGAATTTTCCTTTCAGTGCAGTCTCATAGGAGGAAAAAGTTAGTAAATAAAAGCCTGCTGCTAGATTGAAGGGCACTTGTTTCATTCACTTAAGAGAATAACTTTGCAAGCTCCGTAGAAGAATAACAACGAGCAAGTATTAATTTGATTTGATCCTTATCTAGCATTAACATAGATCCTTTTACAGTCCACCAGCCATTTTTATAATAATTATATTGCTGCTTACAACATGAAATATATTTCAAAAGTCCCCTTGATAGAGCTTTATCCTTTTGCTGCTGCTGCTGCTAAGTCGCTTCAGTCATGTCCGACTCTGTGCGACCCCATAGATGGCAGCCCACCAGGCTCCTCCGTCCCTGGGATTCTCCAGGCAAGAACGCTGGAGTAGGTTGCCATTTCCTTCTCCAATGCATGAAAGTGAAGTCACTCAGTCGTGTCCGACTCTGTGTGACCCCACGGACTGCAGCCCACCAGGCTCCTCCATCCATGGGATTTTCCAGGCAAGAGTACTAGAGTGGGGTGCCATTGCCTTCTCTGATCCTTTTGCTAGCTATTTCCAAAACTCAGAATTTTGCTATACTTGAAAATCTCAGTCATGATAATAATTTTTAAATACCAGTAACTTGTTTTGGAAAGTGGAAAGTACTGTTTAAATCATGTGCTGTGCTTAGTCGCTCAGTTGTGTCCGACTCTTTGCAACCCCATGGACTGTAGCCCACCAGGCTCCTCTGTCCATGGGAATTCTCCAGGCAAGAATATTGGAGTGGATTGCCAAGCCCTTCTCCAGGGGATCTTTCCAACCCAGGTATTGAACCCAGGTCTCCCGAATTCAGGCAGATTCCTTACCATCTGAGCCACCAGGGAAGCTTACGTATCTATCATTCTTTTGAGCTTCACGGAAGTCTTTTGGGTAAGTAGGATATCCCAGTTTGCTAGAATATGAAATTTAATGGCCTTAGAGACATTTCCCATTTATGCTGTCTTCCACTGGGTGAGCTGTGAATGGATTACTTAACAATTCCAAGGATTAATTTTCTTATCCATAAAATGGATGTAACAGTACCACCTGAAGTAGGCGGCTGTATGGATCATATGAAGGAACACTTATAAAGGGATTTGTCGACCGCCTGGCACACTGTGAGCATGAATAGCTGTCCTCTTATGAATAGCAACAGGGTGAATGTCGTGTCAAAGGATGTCTAGTAAGTTAGGGACCAGAATCCAATCTTTCTGATTTTCTTTGCCAGTTGCTCTGTCATCCCTATATTTGGCTAAAATTAAGAATGTTAGTGGTGCAGGTATAGCCTTATGACAAGAATTGCCCCATTCAGCTAGCAAGCTTCCTTTTAGGAGAGGGGCTCCTAAGATTTTTGTGTGTTCTGGACCCCTTAGGCAAACTTGGGTAAAGGCCACGGCCTTCCAAATATCCAAAAGCCTCTCTTTGAGTGTTTTTAAGTAAACAGAATACTTGGATTTAAAAGGGAATCATATAGATAGATGGTATATATTTGCAATTATACTTTTAAAGATATTTCAGATCTGTAGTATTGATATGAAAATATGATTTCTATTGAAGACAAAATTGCAGGTGGTGCTAATACTATGGGAATTTATTTTTTCACAATGGAAAGAAATGGTAGCCGTTCAGTTAGAGACTGGTGAGAATAAAGATATAATTTTTCTCACTCTAGTTCATGGACCCCTTGAATTCTATCCAGGAATACTCAAGGGTGCCTCTAACCTCTAGAGCCCTGTTGGCTATGTCTGCTGGGCAGAGCTAGTGCTGCTGCTGAAGGCTGAAGTGAGTAGTAAAAAATAAATATGCATACATATCTTGGGAAGTTCTGTTCACCACCTTTGCTTTGACCTATAACAGTGCTGTGTTTGTATCAGACTGTTTGTTTATAAAACTTTGGAAACTTCACTTTCCACTCCAAATGCAGTAAAAATATTTCAAATTCTGAATAAGTTTATTATTCAACCAGCTGAGGCTCCAACAAGGGTGTCTGAGGCCAGACTTATCCCTTGGTTGATTCCCTCATGTGGCCAAAAAGCTTTCTAGTCCTCCAGTCCCTCAGTAATGCACTCTGACACGTAATACAGCCAGTTCTGCAGGGCTGAGAGAGCAGGACACAATCTTGGAGAAACAGAACCTTGAGGAAAGTAGCTGAGGATTAAAAGGTATTACCAAGATACATTCTCAGGGAGACAAAGAGAAAGGGCACTTTTGCTCCCAGCACGTATTTCTACCACTTTATTTTCTTATTTATTTATTTTTGGCTGTGTTGTGTGGCATGCAGGATCTTAGTTTCCCAGCCAGGGACTGAACCCGAGCTCCCTGTAGCGGAAGCACAGAGTCTTAGCCACTGGACTGCCAGAGAAGTCTCCCTGCAACTTTAGAAAGCTGAAGTCATCCCCGCAGTCCCACCACACCCCACTTACCTTCTGCAGAGTCCCTCCCACCTGAAGTCAAGAGGGACTTTGTGTTGGTGTTTAAGGTGGCTACGTGTTGCCCAAATTTATCTTGTACATATTTAATTAGTGCACCTTTTTGAAGCAAAGGCCAGTCTTCCAAGTTACAGACTTTGTGGCTTTTAGGAAAAGATTGATATTCTACTGCCCTAGTATTTTCTAGCAGGGCTCCAGCCTGTGGCTGGCTTTTTATATCTGCTGCAACAGTCAACAGTCAGCCTGGGGTGGATTTCAACTCTAAGAGGGTAGCAATGAGGTCTTTTGGATTCCATTAGCTCCTTACAGTCCTCCTGCTGGTTTTTTTTTTTTTTTAAGGTTTATTTTTAGATATCTAAGACGTTTTCAGGCATAACTCTCAGTGTCCCAGGTACTGTATTAATACAGTTATCAGAGGATTTATTTTTTAATGTCATTTTGGAATGTCTCAGCAATGAGCTCACCTGAAAGGAAACCTATTGGGTAACTTTTGAAATAGATCCCAGCCTTAGGTAAAAGAATGTATTAAAAACTCCCATTATACTCTCAGACTTGCTGGGAGAGCTTGCATTTAAGCCCCATGAAATATAATGCGAGGGGATCTCGCCAGGATATTGAAGCTCTGAGGCCAGGAATGAAAGGCTGATGGAAGCTGTGGAATGCAGTGACCTTGAGGCTTTGTAGCTGGGTACTGAGGTGCAGTCTTTAATGCCTGCCATTTTAATGGCCTCAGTCATAGCAACCGGGTGATGGCACAGCACAGTCTGGTATTTTAGCCCCTTCACTCTGGACAAGAAAGAGGCGCTCCATTTAGAGGTGGCAGGCAGTGGGGAACAGAAGTGCAGTGCAGGAGGGAAGGCCACTGACCTTCAGAAGGGCACTCCAGGTACTGACATTCAGGTCAAGTCATATGCGCAAACTCCCAGAGAGCCAGTCTGCAGGGTTTTTTTGGGGGGGGGGCGGGGGGGTGGGCACGTCGTCACTTCATTCTGTTACTTATAGAGGAAATGTTTCCAGTAAGAGAGCCTGTGTCTGGGATCTGGAAATCTTGTTGTGAAGTGGAATGCTGGTTGTCAAGACTACTGGGTGTAAAGGGATTTGACCTTCACTTGGCTACAGGGGTATAATTGGGTGGTTTCACACAAAAGTAAATTGTTCAAATGTGAAATCAGGAAAAGCGGGGACTTTTAGAAATAAGACTTTAGGTAGAGGGGAGATTATTTTCCTTTCTCTTTTTGTGGTTGGGGCTACCTGATTTTTCTCTCTGAAAGTTTAAAGGGCGTGACTGGCACCTCTTTGCCTTAGCATTCATAAGATTTGGACTCACAAGGCCTGCTCTGTTGAGGCTGCTCATTGTGGTATGTATTAGTGGGAATGTACTCAGAGCTCAGGATGTCTCAAGCATGAATAATTGAGAGAGGAGAGAGGAAGGCACAATGGGGTCTCCTAACAGTAGAGTGACGTTATGTATACAGTCCAGTTATGCAAATTCAACTCTTTGCCCTCAGCAGGAAATAATGCATTTAGAGATTACAAATTAAAGAGTATGGGTAATTCTGCAACTCCATTCTAAACAAGTGCACGTGTCCTGAAGCAGGCATGAACAGGGGGCATGAATCTACTGTTCCTTCAGCCAATCTTGGTTCCAGTGTGTCCCTCATAAGCATTTCATTTTCAGTGGTTCTACTGTAAAATTGTATTTTGCATGTATATGCAGTTATATACCAAACATTGCTACATCTGAGATACACAGTGCATATATATTTTATACATATATGAATATACAAACTATATATATAGAATATAGATATAATGCATATATACTTTTTCATATATATATATATATACTGTATAAATATATGCATAATGCCCAATTAAGTGAATTTCAAAGGAAATTTGACCTGACATAATAGTTGCCTCTTAGTCTCTCTAAGTGAGATATTCATCCTATTTAAGATAATATTCCTACTTTTGTGTTGTATAGTAGTTAGGAACACCCACCACCTTTGGTGGGTCAGAGCCATAACTTTCTAGCTGAATAGTCTTGGGCAAGATACTCTCTGTGTCACAGTTTACCCATGAGTTGAGATGTTACCTGCCTGCCTCATAGAGCTGTTATTAAGGCTAAATGAGATCTTCCATACAATGGAAGTACTGTACTTAAAAATAAGAAGAGTGATATTTGGTGATGTTTCTAAGAAGCAGTCCTGAATAGCTTGAATGCTGGTGCGTTATTCTAAAATCACTAATGAAATCCTTTTTGCTAACACTTCCCTGAGCATGTCATATAGCGAATTATTTCCCAGAGGAAATAGCTTAGTGATGGTGGTTTATTTATGAATTACAAAAGTGAAAAATTATGTAGGACCATGGTCAAACTAAAAGTAAATAAGTGATAAGTCTATAATTCATTAACCTGGTTAACTGACATTCCAAGTCTTTCAGAAGGAAATACCTGCCCTTATAGCTTTATTCTTCTGGTGGTTCTGTAAGTCATATGAGTTATACAGAGGGTACCAAATGAATATAGACTCACAGCCTCATAAACAGGAGGTGAAAGCAACCTGCTTGTATAAGTCATTAACATTTAGAGATAGCTTGCCATCTTATACTTTAGCTGCTAGAAGGAGGGGCTCCTAGAGATAGATTATATAATCCAGCCTCATTAAGCTATCATAGAAACAGCTGTCTAACACTTTCTTTTATTCCCATTTAAGGTTTCCTGTGGGCTTCCCTTGTGGCTCAGCTGGTAAAGAATCCACCTGCAATGCGCAAGACCCCAGTTTGATCCCTGGGTTGTAGATCCTCTGGAGAAGGGGAAAGCTACCCACTCGAGTATTCCGGCCTGGAGAATTCCGTGGACTGTATAGTTCATGGGGTCGCAAAGAGTCAGACACAACTGAGCGACTTTTACTTTCAGGATATCCTGTAGCAGGCAGTAGTCAAAATCATTTCATTGATCTCAGAACCAACACAAATTCTTAGTTCCTGTGCTCCACAGTTTTCTTGGCAGTTCTTAGTGCAATCCATATGTCATCAGATAGTCCTTAAAACAATTACGATGTCATCAACATAGACAAAACCAGCCTCAAAACATTCTTGCCAAATTGTAAAGCATATGAAAGCTTCATAATTACCTTCATGAGTGGCTTACATCCATAACATTATATAAAATAAGATTTACTGAATGTTTTCTGTGGGCCAGGAAATTCCTAAAAGTATTTTTACCTAATTCTCCTTAGTGGTTAACCCTGCAAGTTTTTGTTTTGAACCTAAGAAAACTGAAGTTTAGAGTCTTTAATCTTACTTCTCTTGAGTTAAACAGAAAGGGAGTGGGAGAGCCTGAATTTGAAGCCAGGTTTCTGACTTCAAGCCTGTGTCTTTCTGCTTCTCTCCACTGCCCCACCCAGGAAAACTACTCAGTCCAAGGACCATTTGCTTATTTAATCAGTGCTGTGGTACATCAGGTCTTGAAGATATGGCAGGAAACAAACCAAAACTGGTCTTGCCTGCAAGGTGTTTACATCCACCTTGCAGAAGGTGGAAGGTGGATAGCAGGGGAGGAACTATAACTGTGGAGAAGTGTTAGACTCAAATGCAGGTTCATTAAATTAGTTGTAACAATGTACTACTGTTTCAGAAAGAAATACTCTCCAGGTGATGCTGATGTGCAGACAAGATGAGAACCACTGACTTTGTGCCTGACATAGGAAACCCTCAGTTAACCTTAATTCATCCTAGTATGATTCAGATTGAAAAATGGAATCTTGGGGCTTTCTTGGTGGTCCAGTGGTTAAGAATCCACTTTGCAGTGTAAGGGACACTGATTCAGTCCCTGGTCTAGGAAGATTCCACATGCTGCAGAGCAGCTGAACCTGTGCGCCACAACTACTGAGCGGGTGCTCTCAAGCCCATGTGCCGCAACTGCTGAGCCCATGTGCCGCAGCTGCTGAAGTCCATGCACCTAGAACCTGCGCTCTGCAATGAGAGAAGCCACCACAATGAGAAGCATGCACGCTGCGACAGAGATTAGCCTCCACGCACTGCAACTAGAGAAAGCCCATGTGTAGCAATGAAGACCAACCACAGCCAAAATTTTTAAAAAGAAAAGTTTTAAAAATGGAATCTTACATGGCCCTTCACTTGTCCATATATGGGAGAGACTTGGTGTTTGTGTTAGGTGATTGTTACCTTGGAGTTGTTTCTTATTGGTTCCAATTGAATGTCACCCCTTTCTCCCATAGGTGACTGAAGGCCATTGGAAGTGGGGCGGTGTCACAGTCCAAGTGAACAGTGCCTTTTTCACTGGCATCTATGGCATGTGGAACCTGTATGTCTTTGCTTTGATGTTCTTGTACGCGCCATCCCATAAGAACTATGGGGAAGACCAGTCCAATGGTGAGTTCCAGTCTCTTTGGCATAGCTTTATTCAGGATAAGTAGGCTTCTGATTCTTCAAGACAGGCAGCAAAGGCTCCAGGTTCCTAGTCAAATGTTTTCTCCAGGTGTGAACAAGCACCTCTAGGTTCTCTGAGGCCATAAGAAAAAAAAGCCAATACAGGACCGATATTTCTATGAATCCTCATTTAAAAAAATATTTAAAATGAATTGGGAATATTACATTCTAGTTTACAATATCTCCCAGTATTAGTACAAAAATTAAATTTGCTTTCCTCAATTATTTGAACAAAATTGACTGTTGGAAAGTGTGCCAAATTTATTTTTCTAGTTTGAGAACCACAGTCTGAGATACTGGGTAGATGGGGACTGGGCCCTGAGTTGAAGTGGAGCTGGCTTCATTTTTTCCCTGCTCATTCTGTAAGCCTGTTGATTTGTCCAAATCAATGGTCATGCTCCTGTCCATGCTCCCGTCACCTTCCTCCCCTTAAGTGCTGGTATGTGCTATCTGTGGTGCTGATGCTGTGAGGAGCCTTAGAGAACTTAGTCCAGCAGTTCTACAGATGAGGAAACTGAGACCCAAGAGAAGGGAGGGACTTGCCTGGGACTTCTCTACCAGCCATGGCAGAGGGAAATGAAAATTGCTGCCTGGGCCAGTGCTAGTAACATGGAAGAGGTGGCCTGGTGAGCAACGCATCTGATAGCTGCTTTTCCTTTGCATACTTAAGCCTACATTGTTTGGCTCCACCTTTATTCTTTCTTCTCTTTTTTCATACCTGCTTTACCCTGACGTGAAAGTGTTAGTTGCTCAGTCATGTCCAACTCTTTGTGACCCTGTGAACTATACAGCCTGCCAGGCCCTCTGTCCATGGAATTCTCTAGTCAAGAATACTGGGGTGGGTTGCCATTCGCTTCTCCAAGGGATTGTTCCAACCAGAGATTGAACCCAGATCTCCTGCGTTGGCATTGTCTGAGCCACTAAAGCCCTGGCCATATGCCTGTTCCCCAGACATATCCCACCTCCAGCTGGGCCCAACAAAACCCTGTTCATCTTTTGGGTCTATTCAAAATGTTTCCTCCTGATCACTCCAGTTGGCGTGTGGCAAATTATGTTCAATAGAATATTGTTGCCATGGGATGCTGGTAGGTTTTAGTGGTCAAATAAGTTTGAGAATCATTGGGTTTTTAATCAGCATTATTGTGATTTACTGTAGGATATATTAATGCCTTTAGCATATTAATTTGTACTGTTAGGTCTTTTAAAATAGGGGGTAACAGCATTTCCAAACTCTTAAGTCATTTGGCCCTGCAACCCTTTTTCCAGGCTATCTTTTTGATGTTCTAAAGAACAAGCTCGTGTCCCCTGCATTGGCAGGAGGATTCTTAACCATTGGACCACTGAGAAAGGCCTGCATTAATGCTTTAGAAATAAGAGTTCTCGACTAGCTTTCTTATTTCTCAGATGGGCCAGTGATCTTGAGACAGGGCTGTGATGACATGAGAGAGAGGGCAGGGAGAAGAGGGCATCTGTGCTGAGGGTCAAGGGTAGTGGAATGGTCTCACCCACTGTCTGCAATACTGCACCTGCCTCTGTACAAAAGCATCCTAGACACCAGGGCTCTCTTCCTTCCTACTCCATGACTTCCTGTCCTACTCAGTATCTCTGGCTATAGGTCTATGGGCAAGTGTAAAGACCATTGGCTCACCTATCCACCTGCCCACCTCTTGGTTTGAGTGACTTCCGTTCTAGAAAGTATGTGAGCTGGGTAGGCTTCAGCTTCCTTTCTACTGCTAGAACTCTGTGTTTTACATATGCATGGTGATTGGGAGCAGGTGGTCTCTCTGTTGTTGTTCAGACGCCAAGTTGTGTCTGTCCCTTTGTGACCCATGAACTGCCAGGCTTCTCTGCCCCCCCCCCCCTCAGAGTTTGCTCAAATTATGTCCACTGAGTCAGTGATGCTCTCTAACCATCTTATCCTCTGGCACCCCTTTCTCCTTTTGCTTTCACTCTTTCTCAGCATCAGGGTCTTTTCCAAGGAGTCAGCTCTTCACATCAGGTGGCCAAAGTATTGCAGCTTCAACATGAATCCTTCCAATAAATATTCAGGGTTGATTTCCTTTAGGATGGACTGGTTGGATCTCCTTGCAGTCCAAGGGACTCTCCAGCACCACAGTTCTCTCCCCATGGCCTTCTAAAATGCCACAGGGAGAAGTTCTGGACTTAACAAAAATCTTGGTTTCATTTCATGACCATCCTGTTGGACATGACAGGATGGACTGTGATGGAAGCCATATGGACCTGTCCTTGACCTGAGAGTATTAAGCAGGAACCTAGTAGGTGGAGTTCCTACCTTCCAGGGAAATACCACCTATAGCAGTAGCTGGACTCCGGGATGCTGGAATGATAATCCTAGCGGGTAGAAGTTAAGGGTGTGCTGCAGCAGTGTTTGGATGTAAACTGCTCTGCTTATTTTTATTGTGTGACTTCTCAAACTGCTTGCCCTCCCTGTGTACTACTTTTCCCACCTATACATGGTCTCTTCAAGTCTTCTGGGAACAAAGAAGTTCTGTGATTGACTTCCTTCCTATTAGCAGGGAAGGGGCCCATCCAGGGGGTGATTCTGTCACATGTGAGGGTTTTGCAAACACTGGTAAGAATTCACCCAAGCCCAGCACTTTCAGAGCTGCAGCCAAGCCTACAGGGGCAGGATGACTGCCTTCTCCCCAGTGACACTGGATGCTTGACCTGTGAGCCAGGTGCTAGGCGGCTCCCATGAGGACTTCTCACGCAGGACAACAGCCACCGTCCTAGGCTTCAAACCTTGCAGTTGAAGAAAGTACTTGATTTGTTCCCCAGCAGATTTGTTGCTGTTGAAGACCACGCAACACACAGATCTGCAATTTCACAGAAAGCTCAAAGCTGTTCTCCACAGGAGGTCATATTCCCGAATCCCCTGCCAAGAGGTGTTTGGAAACAGACATAGTTGTTTTGGATTGTCGTTTACAACTGGAATGTGCTGCCTGCATGTAGTGGCTACATTCTAGGGGTGCTCTATGTCCAACATTGAGGAAAATAGTCCCTTATTGTAAAGAGTGGTCCTGCCCAACATGCCGGTAGGGCTCTGGTTGAAAATCATTCAAGCAGTCCTGCAGCAGACTCTTTGGGGACCCTGTTCTGATCTTAAACGCAATAGCCACACAGTTCAGCATCTCTGTGGTGATGACATGGCTCACTGTGACTCTGCAGCAGTCAGCGAGCCCCTGGTGGCTTTCTGTGCTTCTCGAGTCCCTGGGCAGTGCTGTGTCTGGAAAGGGTTCGTCCAAGTTGGGTTCTCTGATCGTTTTCCTTCCCTGCTCTCTTTTCATCTCCTCATCCGCTGCCAGACCACACACTGTATCACAGGAATTATGGAGCATTTACCAAGATTTTGAAGCTCCTTGAAAAGAGCTAATTTGGAATAGTACGTGGAAACCTAGAAAATAAACTCTCAGAGGGATACACTGTATTTTTAAATTCTCTGAGTCTCTGGATGGCGTTCCTCTTCCTCCCCCAGCCTTCTTTCCCTTTCTTGTGGAAAGTTTTTATTTTTAAATGGCCTGGACTCCCTCCCCACTCTAGCTTTTAAGGTCCAGAGCCAAGAATTCGGATTTCTTGCTATGGAGAATGAATCCCAGGTGTGTTGTGTTCTTGCCTTCGTGAGATGGATCCTGGGTGGACCGCTGGAAAAAAAGCTCATTTCCAGGAACTTGGTAAGCAGTTTCTGATGCAGCGGAAGCCAGGAGGCTAAGGAAAGAGAAAGAGACATTAAGAAGCATTCTGTTTGGGAGATGGAGAGAGATTCTGAGGAGTATGTATATGTGGAGGGGGAATGGGTAGGAAGAAAGTGAAAGTAGAGAGCTTGGATTTTTGCTTCTCTCGTTCCGTCAAGGAATGGCGAAGAGAAACGAAGTGGCAGGCAGGTTTGAGAAAGGGTTGCTTTCCAAACATTTTCTCTCACATAATTCTGTTTCTCTTTATTGTGTGGCTTGGAAAGCGACCCATAGAAGCAGTGGGTGCCGCAGTGCTTAGCACTGTGTGGGGTTTGAGAGGATGAGCGATAAAGACACAGTCCTTGCTCTCACAGAACCAGTAGCCTGGTCTGGGAGATGAGGCTTCCTCCTCTGCCTCTTGAAACCCGGGACGTGGCAGGACAGCTCCAGCCAAAGTGTCCGAGCCAGAATGTTTTCATGTGTCAGCGGCTGATTGGTGCCGCAGGGGTGTGGTGTTCTGGGTTCCAAACTTCTGGTTGATCCACTGTAGCTACAGTGTTGGTATAATAAACACGTTCAGATCAGTCTGTATACGTGAGACTATCAATGTGTTCATCTGTTTACAGACAATCATTTAGTCTGTATAAGGATGCATATATTCATATACGCAGTCAACATAATACACTTTTTCTTTTTAATCTTGCAAAGATACTTTGGCTTCTCTTTCAAGGACCATTCACATTTTCTGCCCTGCTGCTACCTGGTTTTCATTGAAGCTCTTCCTTTTGCGTGTGTGCGTGCTAATGCTGCTTCTGTCGTGTCTGACCCTTTGCAACCCACTGGACTGCATCCCACCAGGCTTCTCTGTCCACGGGATTTCCAAGGCAAGAACACTGGAGTGGGTTGCCGTGCCCTCTCCAGGGGATCTTCCCAACCCAGGGACCGAACCCGCACCTCTTACATCTCCTGCATGGCAGGCGAGTTCTTTACCACTAGCCCCACCTGAGAAGGCTGCTCTTCCTTTTACCTGTTTCTTTTACCACTCTGTGACTCATTCCTAATGTCTTCCCAGGCAGAAACAAACTCCAGCTCAGGCTGGTGGTAACCCCTCAGCCCGGAGAGAAGGCTTCATACCCCAGGGGTGCGACATCGATGTCCTCCCTGCACACAAGATACACTGACCAGATTCCCTCAGTTACCAGTTCACGCAGAGAGAAAAGTTGGAGCTGCTCAGGAAGTCAGACAATTCTCGATACTAGGTTTCATTTTTGTGTTATTTCGTCTACGAAGTTCTTGTCAGAAGGTTTTAGAGAAAAAGTAAGAAATGGAGTTCCTGACTGGGTGACCTAGGGAACAGGAGACACTAGTTGCCGACAGGTTCCGTTCTATTTCTGTTTGCACTGAATGGCATCTGTCTGACACACTCTTTGGAAGCCACAGCAGCAAGCCTGGGCCGCGTGCCTTTGGAGCTACCGCTTGGTGGCAGTTTAGCTTCTGGAGGCCCCTGAGGTCTCCAGCTGCTTGTTTCACAGGAAAAGTTGGCTTTGGCCTTTGCTGCCTCAGTAAAGGTTTGGTTTGAGTTGTGAGGCTTAAGCAGCGGCTGCTTTTTGTTGCTATCTTTCCCCTGCTTGTGTGCTGGGTAACATGGACCCACCCTGATTTCCCTGGCTCCCCCTTGATGTCTGTGAGCAGTGATGGCCTGGGCCTTGCCCCCTGGACTGCACTCGGACTCTGAAGTGGGGCTTGACATCCTGCGTCTTCACACGTTCTCCCCTCGTGTGTGTGTGGTGTATATCCTAATTTCTTTCTCTTGTGAGAAGTTGTTCAGTTGCTAAGTTGTGTTCAACTCTGTGATCCCATGGACTACAGCACACCAGGCTTCGCTGTTCTTCACCATCTCCTAGAGTCTGCTCAAACTCATGTCCACTGAGTCAGTGATGCCATCCCCCATCTCATCCTTTGTCACCTTCTTCTCTTCCTGCCCTCAATCTTGGCCGTCATCAGGGTCTTTACCAATGAGTTGGCTCTTCACATCAGGTGGCAAAGTGTTGGAGCTTCAGCATCACTCCTTCCAATTCAGGGTTGATTTCCTTTTGGATTAAGTGATTTGATCACCTTGCTGTCCAAGGGACTCCCAGGAGTCTTCTCCAGTACCACAGTTCGAAAGCATCAATTCTCCTAGATGCTCAGCCTTCTTTATGGTCCAACTGTCACGTCGGTGCGTGACTACTGGAAAAAATCATAGCCTTATGGTTACATTGGATTAGGGTTCACCCCAGCGGCTTCATTTTAAACTAGTCACCTCCTTAAAGACCCTGTGTCTAAACACTCACATCCTGAGGTACTGGGCAATAGGACTTCAACAAATGAACAGGGATGGCATATGATTCCGGCCATCATGCTAAGATTTCACGCAAAATGTCTGGGCTTCATGTGTTCCTTTCTTAGGCCTGGCGCTGAGTGTCTGGAGACAGGAAATGGCACACTTCAAGCCTGTTATAAACTGTCTTGATGGTTGAAAGGAACTGAGAGATGGCTCAGGAATTGAGAGATGGTTCAGGGGTCCTGAACCCTGTCTCACCAAGATCTCACTCTGCCTTATTGCCCAGAAGGGATCACAAAGGCTGAGTCATCCCAAAGCACACCTGTTTTCTAGCTGCGTGTTTGTCCCTAAACCCTGGTGGGGAACACCAGTGCTGGGGTGTGGGACAAGAAACCAGGCAGAGCAGAGAGCAGCTGGACCAGCCCATGCTAGGATGTCTTGGTGGGTATTTTAATGATCACTTAACTACATTCCAGATACTGTCCTGGTGATTTACATTCTTTAAAAAAAAAAAAAAAGAAAAAAATTTTTTAAAGATTTAGAAACCCACCATTCACCAGTTTGTTAACACCCAAAATGCAGAAAGAATGTAATCTTAAGAGTAAACAACAGTCCTTGGTATGGAAATAATTTCTCTTTACAAACATTACTCATGCCTTGATTTTTTTCATTTTGCCATGAACCAGGGACATCATTATCATTTGAGCTTAGCTTTGAAGGTGAATAGGAGATTTGTTGTGGGAAAAAATTCCACAGAAAAGGCAGGGGTGTTATAGAAAGACCATAAAGTCTCAAAGAGGACACAGATGGTTTGGAATCCTGACTCCAATATATACTGTGACCTCAAGAAATAAATATGAACTCATGGTGTAAGAGTTGTCTGGCTTCCACATCTGGATAATGAGGTGTTAATTTATCCTAGTGCTTGTGAGGACAGAATTAGGTAGCCCTTATTAATATTAGAAAACAGTGGCTCTCTCCCAAATTTGTGAAACAGCCTTGAAATACAATTAGGAGTTCCCTTTCTTTTGACTAAAGGATCCAGAGATATACAAATGATTGTCATTAGAATGCTGCCAATCTTAGGAAGCTGTGCTCATTATTATATCATTAGAGTGCATTTTGTGTAGCTTTCTACATCCCCAGTATGCATTCCAGGCAGTTAAAATCCAGCAGCAGCTGCATATCCGTGGATGTGATATGGATCCACTGATAGTCCTTTGAGATTACATTCAATGCCAGAGATTGGTCTCATTTCACAATGGTTAGAAATAAGCCTTCATCTTATTCTTGATTAGCTGAGATGAATTGACATCATAACTAGGGAAAGAGACTTACTGAAAACTAAAGAATTCTTTTCTTTTCCTTTCATAATTTATTTTTTTCCATTTATTCTGCCCTTCCTCCCTAATAAACAACATATCACATTTTGGAAGGCCTTTTTTTTTGTCTTGGAAGGAAAAGACTTCAAGCATGTTTGTGTGCTGAGCAGCAGAAGCTGAGAGAGGGAGGGTAACAGATGGAGTGAGACCTTGGCAGAAGAGGGAGTTTGATGGGATCCCCACTCCTGCTATGTCACTGCCATATTCCCATCCGTTCCCTAAGGGGAAAATGTTGGCCCTCATGGTACACACAGTAAAACCATGCGTGATCATAGATTTTGCTAACTAGAATCCCATTGATCTGGGCTCTCATTCCAGCTCTGCCGGGAGCAAGCCTGGTCACATTATAGAAATTCATTGCCTATTTGAGCCTCGGTGTCTTCACATCTTAGTAGGAAATACTGGGCATGCTAAGCCCCTAATCGTGTATACGGTAAATACTCATAAATAATAGCTCTCTTTACTATCAGCGCACTGATGTTGTGTACTATAAATTCTCTTTCATCAGATGCAAAAGCAAAATTAATATGCTGAACAATTCATCCATGTTGTTGTATGTATATATTTATGATGATAATGCATCGCACTGGGACTCATACTTCACCCGCAGTCTCAATGGCAGTTGGAAACTTGAATATTTCAGAGTCAGCATAGCTTAAGGTTGAGGAGCCTGGATTTTGGAGCCTCATTGCTTCAGTTTCAACCCCACATCCTGTTATCCACTTGGGCTTCGGGAAAGTTACTTGATCTCTCTCTGCCTCAGTTTCTTTTTCAAAAGAGTGAGGATGATGAAATAGTACCTCTGTCAGAGGGTTGGTAATGAGTATTAAATGCATTAATATTTGTAAAGTGTTTAGAATAGAGTCAGACATAGGACAATATTTGTTAAAAAAAAATAATAATTTTGTTCGTTCCTTCATGTGATGTAATCTGTAGGGTTAGACACATTTTCTAGGACCTGCTAATTGGAATCACATTTTAAGCTTAAATACTTGGCACCTTTGATTCAAAACTGAAGTAGAATTACACGCTATCTCTATTTCCAAGAAGTCTTCAATGAAAGGGATTTCTTAGGTAAACACTTGGAGCTGCTAATGGGTCTGCTCGGTGGTCAGGACTCTCTTTGAAATTTTGATGACTTTCAGACATGCAGATCATGGAATCTGCGTGGCTTAGCCAGATATGCAAATCCAGAACTAGCTTTGAGCAAGAAATTTGAGGTTTATACCTGTTCTTGAATGAGGAGTGAGCCAAAAGTTGCAGCAGTGAGAAAACAAGTTAGTGACCTGGGAAAGGTTCTGCATGGCCCCAAGCAGCTCTGTGTAAAACCTTTAGGCAGACTTTCCACCTATTGGGCTTCCCCGTTGGCTCAGAGGTTAAAGTGTCTGCCTGGAATGCGGGAGACCCGGGTTCGATCCCTGGGTTGGGAAGAGCCCCTGGAGAAGGAAATGGCAACCCACTCCAGTACCCTTGCCTGGAGAATCCCATGGAGGGAGGAGTCTGGTAGGCTACTAGACCATGGGGTCACAAAGAGTCAGACATGACTGAGCGACTTCACTTTTCACTTTCCACCTATTAGTGATATGCCAAGGGTCAGGAGTGTTGGATGCTGGACTGACATCCCTTTGGTACCTGCTCCACCCCCTGTCCTTTGATGGGATACTTGCTGTGCTGTGCTAAGTCAGTCATGTCTGACTCTGCAGCCCACCAGGCTCTTCTGTCCATGGGGATTCTCCAGGCAAGAATACTAGAGTGGGTTCCATATCCTCCTCCAGGGGATTGTCCCAACCCAGGGATCGAACCCAAGTCTTCTGCATTGCAGGCAGATTCTTTACCATCTGAGCCACCAGGGAAGCCCAAGAATCCTGAAGTGGGTGGCTTATCCCTTGTGCAGGAGAACTTCCTGACCCAGGAATCAAACCAGAGTATCTTGCATTGCAGGCAGATTCTTTACCAGCTGAGCTATCAGGGAAGCCCAAAAGGGTGTGTTGTCTCCCCATCAGGGGATCTAACCCTGGTCTCCCACGTGACAGGTGGGGATACTCACCACTATACTAAAGAGGAAGGTGGTGGGCTACCTGCTAGTACAGCCCCAAATTGCCATTAGCAGTCTCTGCAAAACTAATGACCCTCCTTTTGGGACAAAGGATTCTCCTGGGTAGAGAGCTGCCATACCAGCACTTCATAAGACTGAAGTAGTTCCACAGCCTCCGAGGTCTACAGTGAAAACCTAACACCATGTGGCACGCATGAAGGGCACCAGCCAGGCAGCCTGCAGGCCAGTGAGTGGGGTGGTCCCTGGGTTCCTAAGGCCTCCAGATTCATGGATGTGCAGCAGGTCCTAAACTAGTGACAAGATGTTAGTCCTGAGGGTCAGGCTAGAGCTTTCTTCTAAGTAAAGGTATGGAATCCCAATGGAAAACAGAACTTGTGTATTTAATTCCATGCTTTGAACTAGGAAAAGTTTTAATCCCCAAAGCTATGAAATCATATGTGTACATGTGTAAGTATAAAAATACCAGATAGAACCATAACCTTTTGTCCTCCAGTCCCCCTCTCTGCAAATATGACTATATACATGCACCCCATACACAGTCTAACTGAGAAGCATTGAGTGTGGGTTTTTCATTTTCCCTTTGCCAGTTATATATTCACAGAAAAGGAAATGACAGCCCACTCCAGTATTCTTGCCTGGGAAATCCCATGGACAGAGGAGCCTGGCGGAGTACAGTCCATGGTGTTTCAAAGAGTCGAACATGACTGTAGACTGTAGCAACTAAACATGCGTGCAGTTATATATTCTCTTAAATGTCTTATGGCAGGTAGCAGACATTAAGGGTTTAACATAGAAACTTGTTTTTCTCCTGATAGTTGAGAAGAGGCCACGTTATGCCATTTTAGCAGAGGAATAAAACACTGGTGTTGTGTAGAATCCTGGAGGCAACAGAAAATTCAGAGCACATTTCTGGTACTTTTTTCCTTGGTGGAGAAACCTCCTAATTATTCCTAAAGGCATTACATGTAGTACCCTATCCAATCTTTTGGTAAATATAGGCAGGCTTTCTTTGCCTTCACATGGCATAGCTGCTTTGTAAATTATTCACAGCAAATGTGTATGTGGTCTTGGAATCAGACCTTCCTTCTTGTCTCCATCATGTGTCTGCACCTCTTCCTGACCTCCCTCCCAGCTTCCTCACCTATAAAACTGGTAAGACCAGAGTGCCTGCCTCAGAAGGCAAAATCACATGATCATCTCAATAGACGCAGAAACAGCAAGAAGCATTTCACAAAGATCATGTATAAAGTGTTGAGAATAGCACTAGGCACAAAGTAAGCTCTCGTTAAATGTTAATAATTACTATGAATAATATAAGCAGTAAGCTCACTCATCTGTTATTAAAATATTCTTTGGAAGACAAAAATGTTGAGAAATTACTGCCAAGTCCGAGTGGAAGTCAGCCCCAGTTTTAGGTATCTGTGCCATAGTTTTCTCTCTAAGCTCAGAATGTGAAAGAGGTCTGGTTGGACAGCTGTTAGTGAGGCGAATCCCTGCTTTCTCCTTCCTCCTAGATCACATCTAACACCAAAATTCCTGTTTCAGGTGATTTGGGTGTACACAGTGGGGAAGAACTCCAGCTCACCACCACTATCACCCACGTGGACGGGCCCACTGAGATCTACAAGTTGACCCGCAAGGAGGCCCAGGAGTAGGAGGATTCAGCACCGACTGGGACTGTCCGCCACATCCCAGCCGTTTTTACGAGAACGGGGAGCGTGCCAGAGAGCTCCACATGCCAATGAATGCTCTGCTTCTTAGCTGTGGTTTCTTGGACCAGTGGTGTGGACATTTGTCAACTTGCCTTCTGACAAGTAGTTCTCGGAGAAAGACTCGTGCAGCCACTAATGTGTTGTGTATGATAACAAAAACTCTGGTATGACACATTTTCTGTGATCATTGTTAATTAGTGACATAGTAACATCTGTAGCAGGTGGTTAGTAAACCTCATGTGTTGGGGGTGCACTCCTTGGGGAATGGTTTGGGCCAGATGGGGTCTATATGGAGTGGAATATTTCACTCCTTTTTTTCTTGTTTTAGGTTCTAGGATAGAATTTAACATTCTTTGCAGTCCAAGATGGGCTGGTGTCATAGTCTTCTCACTCCTAATCCATGACCACTTTTTTCCCTATTTATATCACCAGGTAGCCTATTGAGTTAATATTTAAGTTGTCAATCGATATGTGTCCCTATTTTTTAAGGCATAATATAAAATAACCGAACTTCATGAGAAGATCTATTACACCAGGGGCATTTCAGCTTTGAAACCAAATCTGAGTATCCAATACTAACCAGTCTGTTGGATGTGGGTTTAAAAAAAAAAAAATGTTTGCTTAACTATCCAAGTAGGATTTATTGTATTAAATGGCCTTTGGGTCTAAAAAACTTTTCTAACCTCTTGCTTAAAATGTGTTTTCTTTTGATAAGATGCTTCAAACAGCCTCCAAAAGTGTAGATCTGATCATTTAAATAAACCTGTATGTATATGCATGTACGTATATGCACACCTCGTCCTCCTGCTCAGCTGGAGCACATGCACGCAGATTCTTTTTCGAGTTGTGTCTATGGGGTAGGGGGAAATAGCTTTATGAAAAATTAAAATATTTTGCCATCAAAGTTTTGGGGGCAGTATATATATTCTGGAAATAGGGTATCATTTTCTGCACTGCATGGTTAACCTCCACTGGATGGCATGTGTGGCAAAAAGGGTGTGTGTGGGAGGGGAGTTAAATGATTTAGAAGTAGACTATGACTCCCCACTATGCTCAGTTCCCCAAGTAGACTGTTTCATTGTACTTTAACTCTGCTATTGGAAAGGCAATATAATACAGAAGAGAAAGAATAGTGGGTGGGAGGTTAGAAGTGTTTCCTAGCAGAGGTCTGACGTTTATTACATAGTGTGACCTTGTTGAAATCACCTGACCTGGCTGTTCCCTCATGTACAAACTGCCATTAATGAACTTTTAACTGCTTCATGGGGTGGCAGTGCAAATTAGAGCAGTTAATGTGTATGGAAATGCATTTTCAACTCTAAAACTGTGTAAATATGTTCTTTCTGGAGTCTAAAGACAATTTCATGAGTGTCCTGTTTTTCAGACGTCGATGCCTGGAGGTTTGGGACACAATCCACTTAATTTGCCTACTCAGCACTCCTTCTCTATCCTTTCTTTTCCCTGATTTTTGGCTAAAGCCATGGTAAATAGTGATGGGAGGAAATATTTTGGTTTTGGCTGTTCTCTCAGGCCTTTTCCTCTCCTGGTAAACATTTGATGGTGTTTGATCCAGTGCACTCAGCATCCACTTCTGATTGATCACTGTGGTGCCAGGCTTTAAATGTAGCCCATGTCTCACAGTCTGAAAGGGAAGAGGAACTTAAAATACAACAAGTAATCTTGTGCCCCAGAGGATGGAGGCAGAATTTCTCCAAGGAGATGAGAAAAGGGCCTGAGATAGGTCTTAAAGAAGTAAGATTTTACCAGGGCTGAAGGACAAAGGGAACATAGAGGAAGTGAAGAAAATCATAGAGGAAGTGAAGAATGGAGAATGTTTAGATAAGGCTGGTCATCAGGCCTGGCTGGCATCTAGAAGGAGTGGAAATAGCAGAAGGTAAGCCCTATGCATCTGTGAGCCAAAATGAGAAGGGTCCTTAACGCTGTAGGAAGAGTTATCAGACTCTGCCTAGTGTTCTATGTGGAGACGTGATATGATCAGAATTACTGCTGGAGCAAGAGAGAGGCTGGACAGGCCCAGGAAAAAGATCACAAAGGCTGAAACCAGGACGGTAGTAGAGGACGTGGAGAAGAGCAGATTAGTTTTGGAGATAGAAGTGGCAAGGTTTGGGCATTCTGAATGTGGGCATGAAAAGCAACAGCAGAGTCAAATATCAAGCCCTTCGAGGAGAGAGAATGGTTTGGCCCTTTAAGGATTTCTGGAGGAGCAGCATCAGTGAGTCTATCACCTAAGGGTCTGTATCAATACTAGAAGCCACTTCTAGCAAGCTTACCTAAAAGAGAGACTTTAGCAGAGCTTTCCAAGAGCACCAGTACCAGTAATTCATGGATCTTTCCACTAAAACAGTACCATTTACTAGCTGTCTGTCTCTCTAGCTTCTGAAGTAGGGGAGGTACATGAGTGGCTCAGTCTCAGGCAGGTGGCTGCCCCTTGCTGATCAACTGTGATCAGGAAACCAAATCAAATGGCCACTGGCAGATTACCCTGTGGATTGGGGTCAGTTTCTGAAGAATGGAGAGTCTATTTTGAGCTGGCACACAGTCGGAAAAGATGTACTACAGTGGGCCAGATGAGAAGTTTGGATTTGCTTGGCTGGGTTTTGAAAGCTGTCTTCTGGAAGAAATGACAAGCTAACAGAAGCAAGAGGAGAAGCAGACCAGTCAGGGCAGGAGGCTTTTCAGCCAGCACTGAGAATTAAGCTGAGCTTGGCAGAGCATCAAAACATCACATAACTATGGCGAACCAGGCACGGCCACATTCAAGAGGCGACAGAAAGAAATCGAGGTAGGTGACTCACAGCCATGCAAAGTATCAACGAAGCCAAAGAAAGAACCAGATTAAAGGGGGAAAGTTAGACACCCCGAGAAACACAGCAGTGTTTAAAGACTGGATAAGGCACATTGGATTTGGCATTGATATGTGGGACCTCATGGCAACTGCAGAAATTAGACATAGAATAAGGTCAGTGAGTGCTCGTGATGGGAAGATAAGAGGTAGGATGGTGGCTCCGGGAGAAACCAGAGTCTGCGGAGAAAATGGGACTGGATTTGTAGACGTTGAGGGTGAGTCAGCCATGAAGTCAAGATGATGATGAAGTAGCTTAAGCCCCAAGGAAGGTCAGAGACTCGGGATAAAGGACACAAGCTGATGAGTTAGTTCTGACAAAGTGAAAGGTCACTTTTATCCGGAGATAGACAAATAACCAATGGATGCTGGAAGAGAAACCTGAGGCCGAAAGAAGAGAAGTTGGCAACCTGTCCCTCTGTGTGTTCTGTTTTTTCTTTCTTCCTTGAACATGAAATGAGCTTGCAGTTGTCCTGAAGAATTTCTTGGTTTCAACAATGCAGGTAGAATACAATTGTTTTCAATCAGCAGAAAGTTCAAGAAACACTTCAAGAGGTGAGAAAAAGCCTTTAATAAAGGACTATCAACCCAGAGCAAAAATTAATTATTGGTCATGTATATGTTTTATGAATTGTCTTAAAATTTTTATGTAGTTTTGAAGAATATAATAAGTGTCATAAGTTTAAAATGCCCCAACTGTCTCCTTTTTAAAAATAAGAAAACTTGCCATTGTATGCAACAAACAGGTAAAATACAATCGATATTTCCCATAGAAAACAGTCAGTTTTATATTAACTTATTGGGTTCACCAGGTGTTAATCCTGCATTTTCCCCTTAGGGGAAGAAAATGTCTATAATAATGAAATAAATAGTTTCTTTCACAACTAGGTAATTCTAATCATTTCTCAGAACCGAGAGGATGCCTCAGTTCTGACGCCTGAGACATGATGAAGCTTTTGGAAGTCACACCTCTGGGATCCCTGCAGGTACTTTGAGAAAATCTACAAAAATGTTAAAAGGCAGGTTATGGGTCTCATCCTCATCTTAGCAGTTCCAGAAACTCTATATTGTCAACTCTTTCAAACAGATCAAGTTCTGAGAGGCTGCTGGTCACACTGGGGCATCTCAAGGAATGACAATTCCTATGCAGTCTTTTATAGTGAAGCGTTCGCCATGTCCTGTGTCTCCATCATTTCCAGCACATTCTACCGTGCTATTGTTGAGTAACCATGGAGGCTAAGAGAGGAAATACAAAGGGTTTCTTTGGTGGACAAACGATAAAAGTACAGAGGAATGAGTGCACTTGAAAGAAGTAACACCTCAACCACGATAAAGCCTGAGGGATCATCCCTGTACTTCTAAAGGCAGTACACACGGCTCCCTAGAAAGTGCCTAACACAATGTGAGAATTCAGCTGGGGAGGGTTGGTGGGTGAACCAGTGAACGCACCTCAGCTCATCCTAGTCTCTGACTGTTGTGAACTCCTTCTTCTTTGATTCAATCAGACCCTGCTCCTTTCGCAGCCATTCAGCATCAGGATATGTTAATGCAATAAATTAGGCTTAAGTGTGGATGCAGCCTGGCTCCCGTGAGTCTATGCCTTACTCGTAGAAGGTCCCATCATCCTTCATACTATGGGAATCCTTCTGACTTTGGCAGCTTGCTCTCACCCCATCACACTTTGCTTTGTGACTGATTAAGTTGTACAGGGATGACTTGGTTTCTGAGACTGTGTCAGCAAAGCCTTTCTTTTCTCCTGACATCAGAGTGATCTGGGCACTCCTTGAACCACTCACTGTCTGGGAGCCTCCTGTCTCAATGGCCAGGCTTTTGGCTTCAGAGGTTAGAAGACCCTTGTGCATGGAGACCAGACCCCCTTTGTGACTGTGCCTTTTGTTCTGACTGTACTTCCTCCCACAAGTCCTGTCCTAGCCAGGACTTTTCTCCTTCAGGCTCGTGTCTCGGTTCCTCAGTCCCTCCTCCAGGTGTGTCTTCCAGACCCTTGCCTCAGTGCCCTGTTAACTGCATTCTAGCTCCTCACTGTTCTAGAATATGATTATCAGACTGCAGCGTTGCTCTAGCTGGCACAGATTAGTGGAAAAATGATACTTCTACTAGGGTTCAACATCCTAAGAAAATAGCCCTAGGTTTGAAAAATTATCCACTTCTTCTTTGCTTCTCATGAACATTCAACCACTAAAACACAGTTTTAAAAATTAATACAGGTATACTTCATTTTATCGTACTTCACAGATACTGCCTGTTGTGTTTTTTTTTTTTTTTTTTATCAATTGAAGTTTTATGGCAACCCTCTGTCAGATGATGGTTAGCATTTTTATTTTAGCAATAAAATGTTTTTTACTAAGGTATGTGCATTGTTATTTAGACATGCTGCTATTGCACACTGAATAGACTACAGTATGTGTAGACATAACTTTTATATGCATTGGGAAACCAAAACACCCATGTGACTGCTTTTATTGTGGTATTCACTTTATCCCAGTGGTCTGGAACCAAGCCTACAGTATCTCCAAGGTGTGCCTGTATCACCAAAAATACTGTATTCAGCTAAATTATAGGACTTTACACATATGAATTTCACTTTTCCACACACAGACTCAATGGGTAAAGCACATCTTTAACTTTTAAAATACACACAATTTGATATATAAATAAAAGTATTTAAGTCCTTTCTAGGTGCAGAATGTGTTGGTCTCAACTGCTGGAGAATTGCCTCCCTCAGCTTGGACCTCTTCTTTGTCCTACTCTCTGTCTGTCTACACACACTCATACACAAATACAAACACACACACACATACATCCCACTACTGTTAAACTCCTTTTTTCATGTGTTGGTATTTTATAATATGGGACTTTACAATTTACGTATGTTTCCTTTAATATCTCCTCTTTATAGTCACGGGGCTTCTCAGATGGCACTAGTGGTAAAGAACCTGTCTGCCAGTGCAGGAGACATAAGAGACCTGGGCTCGATCCCTGGGTCGGGAAGATCCCCTGGAGGAGGGCATGGCAACCCACTCCAGTATCCTTGCCTGGAGAATCCCAGGGACAGAGGAGCCTGGTGGTCTGTGGTCCATAGGGTCGAACATGACTGAAGTGATTTAGCACACATGCACCCTCTTCACAGTCACACAGTGACTGCTTTACATAATAAAGAAGAGAGGGAAATGACAAAATTGGAACCAAGGAGAGATCTTCAGTCTCTGAACCTGCCTCTTAAGTAGCTTACTTGCAGCAGAAGAGTCAAGAATTTTGTTTTGAGCTGCAGCTCTCATTAGAGCAGAATGACCTTATTGGGAAATGTTATTCCAGAGGAAGAAAATAGCTGCCTACTCTCCATTTTCATCGATGGCAAGTGTCTGCCCTCTTCTGGCCAAAGGGAGGATGATGGCTATCACTGAGCAAATTCTTAGGACAAAAGTCAAACCTTCATGGGGTGAGTTTGTAGTGGCTCCGTGATAATTATTGCATTTTTAGTGAGTTCTTGTCATAGCTTTGCATTTGACTTTGCTCTGGGGCCTTCCAGACGACTGCCTGTGCCCTGTTCCCCTTGAACTTGGAGATCTCTGAGTCCTCAGCAGCCCTGACTGTAAGAACTGTAAAGGAGGCTTGTGTTAACGACGTCTTACAGCAATGCAGGGCCAGGTCCCCTGTGGGTGGATACGAACGCATGGCAGCATGGCAACCTGAGCGGGGCCGGTGCAAATAGCCCCTTGCATTTATTGATTAGGGAGCCCCTTCGATCCTGCTCGGTACTCTCCTGAGCTCCTTCTAGGCTCTGAGCTCCCTCCAGTGGCTGCTATATCCAGCAACCTTTTTCATAAGTCAAGGTCAGGATGGTCTTCACTCCCATGATGAACTCTTTTCAATCAGGGATACCAAGAGACTGAAAGTGAGCCATAAATAGGAGTGGCCAGCACACGAGGTCTTTCATTGCACGTGCCTGGTGGACATTCCTCACATGCTGACTCGATGGAAACTTCATGGGCAGCACGAAAGGCTGGAAGCCAGTCAAGACACAGGAGAACTGGGAATCCGATGTAAAGACTCTTCCTTTGTTTTTTGAAATGCTTCACAAAGGCAGTTGTTCCCAGGAAGGGGCAAGAGTTTTAAATCACGTATGTGTGTTCTGGCTGGGTTACCCTAAAGGCAGCTTGAGTTGAGAATTCATGTGCAGGTTTGGAAAGCCACCAGAAGAGACGAAGTGAAGATGGGAGACTGGGAAGGCCCCGAGGGTGACGGGCAGCCCTGCTGAGCAAGGAGGCAGAGTCTAGGCGGCACCTGCCCTCTTTTGGTGCAGGGTCACCCCCTGAGCTGTTAGCTACCTGGAGCCAGGGTCAGCTTGAAGAATACGGGTGCTACACTGTGTGCTTAGCTGATCCCCAAAGCAAAACAGGCTTGATTTTTAAAAACCTTGGAGAGATGTGTAAGAGTAAGGAACAAAAGGTAAACTTTTCATTGATCATACCAAGTGTTAGAGATAAATACTAAAATGTCAGTGTTCTTACACAACTTGTGATATGCATGTATATATCATGTATGTGTGTATATATCAAATACATATGTGTAAATAATATGTATTTTGCATGTTACGATGGTATTATATATGGAAGATTTCTGGAGAATTTCTCCAGAAATTCTCTAGAAAGCAGTATTATGTAGCCTGCCTTTTTTACAATTAACTATATCTAGGAACTCTTCTTTTTTTCATTACCTACAGCATGATTTTAATGACTTTATTATTGTAGTCTCTGATAAGGAGATGTCATCATTTGTTTATTAAGCCCCTACTTTGGACATCTAAATGATTTGCAAAGTCTGACTATTATATGCTGAAATGAACATCCTTGGATATAAGTCTTGTAGATCTCTGATGATTGCCTCAAGATCAGTTCCTAACGGTAGAATTACTGGGCAGGAGTTCAATTATTCATTCGTTAAGTGTATATCAAGCACCTTATTATGTGTCAGTGCTGTCCTAAGTCCTTGGGACAGACCAGGAAGCCATGTCTCTGTCACTAAGATGTGTTTTGACTGGTAGGGGGAAGTGGTGAGGAGGCAATAGATAATAAATAAATACTGTGGTGCTGATAAAAGCTATCAAGAAAAGCATTTATCATGGACACCTGAAAGCTTCCCATGGCTCCCAGCAACATGCCACCAGCAGAATGGGGCCTGTGGCTTCATGTCCTCACTGACACTATGCAATTTTGACATTTGCCACTTCAAAATGCAAAAAAAGTTGCGTTTGAGATTTATTGCATGACCAGTGACATTGAACACTTTACTGCGCATTTATATTTTTAGGTTGTCAGTTCATATTCTTCATCTGTCTTCCTCTGATATTCTGCTTTATGATATTCATCCTTTGTCTCTCATACATGTAACCAAACTTTCCCCAATTTACTACTTGCTTTTAATTTTGTTTTTGATGTTTCTTGGGGGCATGGAACTTTTAAATTTCATGTAATCAAATCTGTAAATCCTTTCCTTTATATAATCTACGTTTTCTGTAATGCTGAAGGAAATCTTCCTAATCTAATACATTAGGTCATCCATATTTGTTTCTATTTTTCTAAATTTTCTTTTGACATTTTCTTTAAATTCATATGGAATTTGTTTTTCAGTAGGAATCTCAAATATCTTTTTCTGAAGTTTTTGGAAAATGATTGGGAAAGACCCTCTTAAGCGAGCTGAGGGGAGATGTGGGGATGGGGCTGTGGTTTTGGGCCACCCCTGAGCTGAGACTCTGGGGGCAGCCCTGAGGGTGAAGTGTGGGAGCGCTTCCAGCCTCCAGTCATGCCAGAAGCTGCCTTGGAGAAGTACCGCCCTCTGTGCTCTGCTGCCTAGGGGCTCCCTATGTCTTCACCTTGATTTTGCTGGTGTGGGCCCTGCCATATAGGGAAGGTAGACTCTCACAGGGTCATGGAGGAAATGGGAGAGCTGTGAGCAGGGGTTGAGTTTACTGAGGAGCAAGTAGGTAGTGGTTGCTGACTGACCCCAGTGCCTAGGCCCCCAAGGGATGCACTGGAAAGCCATCAGCTCCTCTGATGCAGAGCTCAGGGGAAGAGCATCCAGGGTCAGAAACTTCTCAGCCACATTGATTGGACCAATAAATGGCAACCACTTGAGCCTCCTCTGTGGGTAGAAGGGGAGGTGAGTGATGGCCTGGTGGGATAAAAAGAGCAGAATGTTCTGGTTGGTGTTCTAACTTTGCAACTAATTGCTGTGTGTCCTTGACCAAGTTACAGTACCTCTCTGGTTCAAGTTTTATCAGATCAGATGTTCTATTATACTGTATCTAGCAACATTAATTGGTTGGGAAGAATATCCACAGTAGAATTCTTGGTTTGGAGTGCTTGGTACAGTTGTACAGATAAATTTGGGGAATGTGTACAGGACACTAGCTTGATGCTTTGGAAAGAGTGAGAGTGTGTGTGTGTGTGTGTGTGAGTGAGTGAGAGAGAGATATAATTAGAGAAAGAGAAGGGAGGAGGAAAAGAAGGGAGGGAGAGAGGGAAGGAAGAACAAAAGTAAGAAAGAAATTGAAAATAAATTGGCCCTGTGAAAAAAATTGAGCCAAGGTTTGTTGTGAGTTGGAATTTCTGCCAATCATCCTAACTTGCATAAAGGTAAGTGGGAGGGACAAGGATCACTCATACAGGTGCAATAACAAACTTTCAACCCACCAACTGCCTCAGGAGAGGAGAGTCCTGTTAACCTTCGAAATTAATATTTAAAACCACCCTTGTCCAGAATTGTCACTCACAGCTGCTTGCTGCCCTCTGCTGGTTAAAATAAATAATGACTGCATTACAAAATAAGGTGGTTTATTTTTTAAGTTTAAGAGTATAGTTGCTTTGCTAATGGCTCAGATGGTAAAGAATCCGCCTGCAATGCAGTAAACCCAGGTTCAATCCCTGGGTCAGGAGGATCCCTGGAGAAGGGAATGGCTACCCACTCCAGTACTCTTGCCTGGAGAACTGCATGGACAGAGGAGCCTGGTGGGCTATAGGCCATGGGGTCGCAAACAGTTGGGCACAGCTAAGCAACTAACACTTTCACTTCATAGTTGCTTCACAGTGTTGTGTTAGCTTCTACTGTACAGCAAAGTGAGTCAGCTATATGTATACATATATCCCTTCTTTTGGATTTTCTTCCCATTTAGGTTACCACAAAGTATGAGTTGAGTTCCAATTGCTATACAGTAGGTTCTTATTAGTGATCTATTTTATACATGAAAGTGAAACTGAGATAGCTCAGTCGTGTCTGACTCTTTGTGACCCCGTGGATTGTAGCCTACCAGGCTCCTCCCTCCATGGGATTCTCCAGGCAAGAATACTGGGATGGGTTGCCATTTCCTTCTCCAGGGGATCTTCTCAACTCGGGAATTGAACCTGGGTCTCCTGCATTGCAGGCAGATGCTTTAACCTCTGAGCCGCCAGGGAGGCCCTGCTATTTTACACATAGCAGTGTATATATGTCAATCCCAGTCTCCCACTTCATCCCACCCTGCATTGCCCCTTGGCATCCATGCGCTTCTTCTCTACATCTGTGTGTCTATTTCTGCTTTGCAAATAAGTTCATCTATATAATTTTTCTAGATGCCACCTATAAACAATATTATACAATATTTTTCTCTGATTTTTTCACTCTCTCTCAGTCTCCAGGTCCACCTACGACTCTGTAAATGGCACTATTCTGTTCCTTTTTATGACTGAGTAGTATTCCAGTGTATATATGTATTACATCTTCTTTCTCCATTACTCTGTCACTGGACATTTAGGTAGCTTCCATGTCCTGGCTATTGTAAATAATGCTGATGCGTCAATGAACATTTGGGTGCATGTATGTTTTTGAATTATGGTTTTCTCTGAATTTGTGCCCGGGAGTGAAATTGCTGGGTCATATGATAGTTCTGTTTTTAGTCTTTTAAGCAATCTCTATAGTGTTCTCCATAGTGGCTGTCTCAATTTACACTCCCACCAACAGTGTAAGAAGGTTCCCTTTTCTCTACACCCTCTGCAGCATTTATTGTTTTTAGATTTCTTGATGTTGGCCATTTAACTGATTGTAATAATGATATTTATTTACTCCTCACCCCAAATATTTATAGAGCACCTAAGCACCAGCCACAGTTGATGTTCAGTCGCTAACTTGTATCTAACTCTTTTGTAACCTCATGGACTATAGCCTGCTAGCCTCCTCTGTCTGTGGGATTTCCCAGGCAAGCATACTAAAGTGGGTTGCCTTTTCCTTCTCCAGGGTTTTCCCAACGCAAGGATTGAACCTGCATTTGCTTCATTGCAGGTGAATTCTTTACCACTGAGCCACCTGGGAAGCCTGTTCTAAAGCAGACCAGTGACCAAAATGTACAGGTATTCCTACCTTCATGGAAGTTAATAACAACAATGAAAACATGTAACGTTTATAGAGTTCTTGCTATGTATGTGCGAGGTAGTATTTTAATTCTTTGATATTTATCAATTCTTTTTAATCCTAAAATCAATCCTAATAAATAAGTGTGTATTTCAATCATTTTAAAGTTGAATAAATTGATATGCAAGAGAGGTTAATGATGTCCCTGAAGCTAGACAGTTGGGACCCTAGAGAAGGGTATGGCAACCAATTCCAGTATTCTTGCCTAGAGAATCCCCTTGGACAGAGGCCCCTAGCAGGCTGCAGTCCATGGGGTCGCAAAGAAGTCAGGCACGACTGAGCAATTAAGCACAAACAGCTGGGAAATAACTGAGCCAGGTTTAATTATTTTTTTCTCTAGAGTCTGTTCTTAACCAAGTTCCTTCACTGCCTTTACTGTCATTTCTCGGAGAAGGCAATGGCACCCCACTCCAGTACTCCTGCCTGGAAAATCCCATGGACGGAGGAGCCTGGTAGGCTGTAGTCCATGGGGTTGCGAAGTCAGACATGACTGAGCGACTTCACTTTCACTTTTCACTTCCATGCATTGGAGAAGGAAATGGCAACCCCCTCCAGTGTTCTTACCTGGAGAATCCCAGGGACGGCGGAGCCTGGTGGGCTGCCGCCTATGGGGTCGCACAGAGTCGGCCACGGCTGAAGTGACTTAGCACATAGCACTGTCATTTCTAGCAGATGCATTTCCCCGCTGTCCCAGATACTATGCAGACACTGACGTGAAATGGAACGGCAAACTCTGACCTACTTGTTTGGTTCAGCCACTCATCCATCCTAGCCTCTGTGTGGCCCTGAGCCAGTCTCTTATCCCGCACAGTTACAGGCAGATTAATACGTGGTGAATGCATGCTCACAGCAGGCCCTGGCAAATGTTGTCCTTGTCCTCCTTCTCCTAAGCTGATCAGATGAGAGGAAGCCACTGCAGGAGTGGAGTCTCTGACCTGTTGCTCCAGGCTTCTGTCTCAAGGTCCTTGTGAGTCCTGCATCTCCAGCTCAGCACAAAGGGCAGGAGGCAACCTGGAGCTTAATGATGAAACCGAAAGTTCTTCCCTGCTCGGCCTGGATCTCTGGGGCACAAGGACAGCTTACAGCAAGAGGGCTTCAGGTCAGCTCCAGGGAAGAGTTGGCATCTCTTGACTGGAAGGTGGAGAGCCTGCCAGGCTCCAGGGAAAGCAGCAGTCAGATGCTGGAGGGAGGGTGGAGAGCAGCAGGGCCTGGAACAAGGGAGGGAGTCCTCACATTTTATCAGTCCTAGATTTCCACTTGCTAATTGTCTTTTTATCATGTGTGCCCAACCTCATGGAATTTCAACTTCATAGAGAAAGGACATATTGCTAAATTTCATTTTTTTAAAATATCTTCAGAAATTTGATATTTTTAAAAGCAAAATTGAAAAGTACTCTGACCTTGTATACCCTAGAATCCCCTCTTGTAGCCATCTAGTTAACAGCATTATACTAGCTAGTCTTTAGGAAGCACTCATGTGCCAGCACCCATGGCACAGGTTCTTTATTCACATCACTTAGCAACATGCTGAAGCTCAGAGAAGTTAAGTCATTTGTCCTGGGTCACACAGCCAACTCTCACAGCTGTACCTGGGTGGCTCCATTACCACCACCCTATTCTGTGTCCCAAAGTGAGGAGAACATCATACACTGACTAACTGACCTCTAGGTCCCAGTGTCATCCCAAAAAGCAGACAGTTTACCACTGGGTTTTGTCTGAACACAGAACAGAGGTTTCATCCTCATCTCTGGGCTTCCGTCGCATGATCTGAAAGCAGCAGATCTGCACGCCCCTGACAGGGGTGATGGGGCCAGCTCTCACGTGATCCGGATCCACCAGCCTGGAGCAGCCAAAGGCTCGAGGGAGCCCCCAGAAAGGACCTCATGAGAAGCGGTCAGTGAGTTGAAACAGGAGCTGCCAGGAACCGTCATACATTCTTGGTGAGATTCTCAGTAGCTTTACGTGGGGGGGGAGGGGGAGGGCTATCACTATTCTGAACGCTCAAGAGAAGGGACTGAGGTCCAGGGGAAGAGGCCTGCCAGAGGCCAGGTGGTGGCTGGACGCCAGAGCCTTACAGAACGAAGTTCCGTCCTACCTGTGGTCCAGCCCCACGGCCCTGCCCTCCAGGTCAGCCGCAGCGGCATCGACACCACCTGGGGCATGACAGAAATGCAGAATCAGGCAAACCACACCCTCTCCCAGCCCCAGCCCACCAGTGAGGCTGCTGCAGCCTATACCTGCCCGCTGAGAGCTATCTCTCGTCTGAAGGGGCACCCCCAAATTGCAGACAGGAGAGACATTTTCCCAAAGGAGATGCATCTTTCTTGGCTGATACTATTCCAGTAGGGAAGACCATAGCATGGTAACTGGAAGTTTTACGGAGGCACGAATTTGAGTCATGGCCACTGCCTGGCTGGTGTCTGGGGAAGGAGCTCTGCTCTTGGGAGCTGACTGGGAGGATGGAGGGAGACCCAAGGGCCACTTCATCCTCTGGCTGGTTTGGTCCTGTCACCTAGATCTCAGACAGTGCATCCAGCATAAAAAGGATTGAAGTGAGGACCCCAGCTCCGTGCCACTGTTTCCTCATGTGTGAAATGATTCATACTGTTTATCTCACTGCGTTTTTGTAGGGAAAGGTGAGTTAGGTCAGGCTTGGCATGTCAGAAATGCTCCATAAATGTTAGCTGTGATCATCAACATCATTGATTCTTGACATCTGTGGGTATAATGCACCCCAGACCCTTTTCCAGTTTCCTAAATGACAAACAAAGAATGCATATGTTGGCTCCTGACTTTCTCCAAACGACATATTCCATGTTGAATGCAGTGTTTTCTGTGTACATCATCACACTGCAAGTCAACCAACTATTCAGCTTAGCTCTCACCATAGTGGTGAATATGTGGTGGCCAGAATTCACTGAGATGCAGTATTTTATTACCCCAGGAGTTTGTTACTGACTCAGTCATAAGCAGAGACCAACCCAACCACAAGAATGAGCAGTCCCTGGGTCCTTTTCCACCCCCGCCAAAGCCCTGCAGAGCTGAGACTTTTGCCCGGAGACCCAGCAGTGGACACGACTCAAATCTGTGGCTCAGCAAAGCTGTTAGTTATTATGCTATGGGCTCATTCCATCTGGAACTGTTTAAACCTAATAAGTTGGCACCATTACTGTCAGAGGGCCATTATGATTTTTCCCAAGGTGTGTTTCAGAGGATGCTAGTTCCAGTGAATGTTTACAGGTGCTGAGTTTTCGCTGGGCTCTCAAGGAAGTTTGAGGAATCTTGGCATTTTAAGCAAGTTCCTTTTCTGAGGACATCTGCATCTTTCACAGGCCAGCTTTTGAGTTTGCAGGGAGGATAAGGTAGGCTCTTCCTCATACTTCTTTGACCACATACTCTTGTCTGTGTGGGACATGTTCTACTGCAGTACTTTCCAGACCTTCCTGTGCACATGGTTCACCTGGGAGCTTCTGTGCTGTTTCTGACTCAGAAGATCTTGGGAGGAGCCTGAGAGTCTGCATTTCTATCAGGCTCCTGGGTCCTCTGGATGCTACTGGTTCCATGGACTTGGAACAGTTGGGATTTGAAGAGATTCTTCTGAAAGGTGTGTGCTGCGTTCACTACCCCAGAGGGCTCCTGTGACCTCCCTTTCGCACAGCCTTAACACTTGCTGAAGCGCTCGGAGTGTGTGAAAAGTGAGCTGAGCAGTAGGCTGGAGAGGAAGCTCAGGAGAGCAAAGAGTTCCTTCTGTTTTGTTCCCAGAAATATCTCCAGAATCGGGAGCTGAGCCTGGATCACCCAGAGGCTCAGTCACACCTGTGGAATGACATCATTACTAGGGAAACTCAGCCAAGATGCTCTTTTCCAGGCATCTTCTGAAACATGTGCTGTGCTGAGCTGTGATGGATTTGAGTTTTTCAGTGGGCTGAGACTGCTGCAAACTCACCAAAGATTTTGAAAAGCATCCAAAGCATCTCTTTCTTAAGCTTATAAATCTGACTCAGCATCTAGGTGAGGCCCCCATGTGCGAGGCATGGATGCTTTTCTTGTTATGGTAGGTTGAACTTACGTGGTCTTTGAGCATTCATGGAGAGAGAGGGCATCCTGCTCTGGCACTTGGGGGTATGGGCCACAGGTGGCCCATTATCTCCAGAATGAAGCACTTTCTTTGAGATAGGACCAAAGTAGCCCAGGCAAAGTTCATGGGCGAATTATTAAACCAAGATCAAGGATTCAGCCTCAATCTTGTCCTGATGTTCTCATTACCAATCCAGGCAGGGAACCAAATTCCTTGTTCTTCAAGTGTGTGTGTATTTGTTTGTTTGTATTGATCTGAGAGAACAGGAGAAGCTATTTGTTACCATGGTAAGTACTCAGATTCTTATTTTTTTGTATGGAAGTATAGTTGACTCATATTAGTTTCAAGTGTACAATAGTGATTTAGTATTTTTTATGGATTATACTCCTCTTTAAAGTGAAAGTGAAGTCGCTCAGTCATGTCCGACTCTTTGCAACCCCATGGACTGTAGCCTACCAGGCTCCTCCCTCCATGGGATTCTCCAGGCAAGAATACTGGAGTGAGTTGCCATTTCTTTTTCCAGGGGATCTTGCCAGGGATCAAACCTGAGTCTCCCACTTTGCAGGCAGAAGATTAACTTCTGAGCCACCAGGGAAGTCCCATACTCCACTTTAAGTTATCATAAAATATTGGTTATATTTCCTATGCTGTACAATATATCCTTGTAGCTTATTTTATGCACAGTAGTTTGTGCTGCTTAATCCCCTACTCCCATCTCACTCTCTTCCTTCATCCCGCTTCCCACTGGTAATCACTAGTTTGTTCTTTCTATCTGTGAGTCTATTTCTGTTTTGTTTTATTTGCTCATTTGTTTTTTTTTTTTTTAGATTCCACATATAAGTGAAAATATGCAGTCTTTGTCTTTATTTGTGTGCTTATTTCACAAAGAATAATACCTTCCAGCAAGGTTCTTAAATAGAGGAGCATGAGGGTTCTTAAATAGGGGTTTAGCCTCTTCAACGGCTGCTCACCTTTGAGAAACTTAATCTTCTTAGGAAGCCCCAGCTCTCAGTGTATGAGCTGGATAGCCGGCGACCAATGGGAAGCACGCTGGGAGCTCCTCAGTGATTCCTGAGCCGAGGCCATCCCAGAGGGCCTCTCAGAAAAGTGGGAATGAGCTGAGTCTTCAAGTGGGTGGTTAATAGGGCCGGATAAAGGAAGAGTGTGTGAGTGTGAAGATGAACTTCCACAAGCACTGCCTGGAAAGCTGTGACTAGAGTGGCCTGCCTAGGAGATGGTCTGATATGCAGTGGATAGAAAAGCAGACTGGAAGCGGAGTGTAAAAAGCCTTAAATGTCAGGCCACGGGGCTGGACACCTGCACCCATCTCTTTAGAACTGGAGTCTGGTCCCGGCAGCCACTAGGCAGTCACAGAAAGGCTCCTCTTGAGTGAGGCCGAGGGTGGGTCACCAGATTGACAGGGAGCCACGGGGTCCGGCCACTAGATGCGTTTGTACAGCTTGTGCGCTGCACCAGAGTGCCTGACCAAGGGAGCAGTTCTCACTCCCCATCAAGCTGTGCACTCTGGCGTGGGACTGCCTTCTCCTAGAGGGCCTCCTCCATGGTGTTCACAAAGACGCCCTCGTGAGCTGGCGGTGGTCAGATGGGACAGCCGTGGGTGTTGACATTTTCTCCGAGCAGCCGCTGTGTGTTCCCAGGGTGTCCCGGGGAGGGCGCTGCTCAGCTTAGCACAGGCCGACAGAGCCCCGGCCGCAGAGCTGTTCCAAGAATGCAGCCAGAACTGGAGCAAGCCGGTTTTCAGCTCCTGGGCTCACGGACCAGCGAGCAAGTGGTCTATACCTGTCCTCGCAGCCGAATTCAACTCGTAACTGCGAGGAGGACTCAATTCCCAGCACGAAAGAAGTGAGAAGAGAGCGTCTGCAGCCCTAAAGCTCCTAAAGTCAGGACCGGCAGCCCCCGGTCCTGAAGGGCTCGGGCGGAGACGTGGCCGCAGTTGCCGGGCCGGGCAGGAGCGGAGACACCAGCAGAGGATGCGGAGAGACGCGAGGGCTCCAAGGATGGGGCAGCAGGTGTCTCATCAGAGCCACCGCTAGCCTTTGGGTTCTCCTGTCACTGTGACAACCAGAACTTTCCCCTTCGTGTTTCAAAGGCCCCCTCCGGAGGGTTGACTCATTCCCAAATGACCACTGAGCCAGGTCCTGGCGTTGGAGGCGAGGGTCCCAGCCTCATTCAAAGGCAGCTGAGCACAGCGCCAGTCTCCCGCCAGGCTCTTGGTTGGGCTCCGCTGAAGAGTGAGTGTACTCTGCTGACCGAGGCACAGCACCGCCGCCCCCACCCCGCGCCCCCCAGCAAGCAGCGCCCAGGGTTCCCCCCGCACCCCCTCCCCAATTATTGTCAGGGAGGTGGAACCTAGCCTCAAGTCCACCGCTTAGCCTGAGAAGATCATGCGTGACTTGGGGTGTTTACTGCTCTTTGCCTTATTTTCATATTTTATCACATTCTTACGAATATTTAAACAATGTATTGTTTCATCTTGCTTGTTTCGGAATGTTAGGAAAAGATCATACCTGAGGTGAGTTACAGTTTTTAAAAATTAAAAGCTATGTTTGTGAGATTTATTTGAGTTGATGCAAATAGCTGTAGTTATTCATTTTCACGTTCTCACACAAATCTCCCAGTGCACGTGGGCAAATGTCTTGAGATATATATTTAGGAATGAAGTGGATAGGTCAGAGAGTCAGATTTTCACCTTCCATGCGGCACCAAATTGTTTTGTAAAGTGTTTGTACAAATTTCACTGCTACTGGCAGTATGCGAAAGTTCCTATTAAACTGCATTCTCATAAACACCAGCTATTAGCTTAATTTTCTCAGGCTAGTGTGTGTAATATAGTATCTTCTTGTTCTTAGTTTTCATTACCCTGGTTACTAATGAGATTAAACATAATTTCATGTTTATTTGTCATTTGTGCTTCCTCTTCTGTGAAATGCTTATTTGTTCCTGTTCTGTTCCCGCTTTCATTAGGTTGTCCTAATCTGTAGAATTAAAAACATGCAATCTGAATATTAATTCCTTGTTAGCTATCTCTCTTACAATTATCTTAGTATTTTCACTTCATGGTGTCTTTTGATAGTTTCAATGTAGATGTTTTATCAGTGTTTTCTTTTTTTAAATTTATTTCTTATATTTATTTGGTTATGCCAGGTCTTAGCTGTGGTATATGGGATCTAGTTCCCTGACCAGAAATCGAACCCAGGCCTCCTTCGCTGGGAGCACAGAGTCTAACCACTAAACCACCAGGGAAGTCCTGTCAATATTTTCATTTTTGTTGGTAGTTTTTGTGTCTTTTTAAAGAATCATTTTAATAAATTGCAAGGTTACAAAGGTATTTGAAATTTCTTCTAAAAACTTTTGCATATTTAAAATTTTAATCTGTTGGAAATTAACTTTTATATATGAGAATTAGGATTACCTTTCAAATTTTCTTTTATGGATAAGCAGTCACCTCAGCACCTTTTATGGAATGCTCTGCCCATGATTTTCAAGGTCATTCTCTTCATCTAGCAACTTACCATATGATAAATGTAGACCTATTTCCCTCTCTGTCCCATTGATAAGTTTGACTATTCTGACCTCAAAACCACACTGTTTTAATTACATTCGCTTTCTAGTAAGCCTTGTAATCCAGAAAAGAAAGTTCCTTCATCCTGTTTGTCTTCAAAATGTCGGCTCTTCTTGACTATTTGCTCTTCTGTATAGAGACAGAATCATATGCTAATAAAACCATTTAACCCTTTTCTTTGCAAAAACAGTTTGGACTACTCTTGCAGTCTATTTAATAATTATAAAGTTATTTAAATTTCCATTTCTTCAATTACTTTCATAAGCAGTATATTTTTAGGAATATTTTCATTTCTTTTAGTGTATAGCCATAAAGTAGTGTAGTACCACTTTTTAAAAAGTTTTGTAGACATGTCCCTTTGTTCATATATATTCATTCCTTCTCTCCTCTTCTCAATCTTACCAGAGATTGATTAATCCAGTTTTAACAATTTTTTCAAAAACTTTCGGTTTGGTAGTTCTCCTGTATCATGTCCTTGCTTCCTGTTACACTGATGTATGCTCCTTTCTGTGTTATATACTCCCCTCTGCTTTCCTAGTGTTTGTTTTATCTTTCAGACTGGGTGGATTTCAATGAATTCCTCACCACCAGTTTATGATTTGGCTTGCTCAGTTCTAGTAAGCCTGGTATCGTGTGTTTTTTACCTCCTTTCCCTTTTCTGAAAGTTCGTTGCTTAGTTGTTTTTTCTTATATTCTACCCGTATTTGTGAGCATATATCATTTTTTTTTAAAATAATAGGTTTGGGGAAGGGAATAAAATTGTTAATATGTAGATGTACGTGCTCAATTTTCTGTCTTCACCTGGAACCTGTAACCATTTATTAATCTTTCTTTCTCATTTATCACCTTTTGATTCTTACTGGGATATATTCTGTTTAGTTTCTCCAACTCTGTCTTCTAGTTCACTAATTCTCTCCTTTTTAACCCATATCCTGGGTTTTATTTGATAATAATAATATATTTTGTTTATAAAAATTATATTTAATCTTTCATCTCTACCATTTTATTTTTGATGGTCTGCCCCTTGCATTCTATTTCTGTGACTTTATAATCTATGTTTTTAAGGATTTCATACATAGTTGTTTCACATTTATATATAGTTATTTTAATATTTAAAATCTTTGACAATCTAAATCTGATGTACTTTGTTTCTTCCGTCTCTGGCCCAAAGTTATTTGCTTTCTTATGTTTTTGTTTCTTAAATTTTATTAAGAGCTTCTATTTTGATCTTTATCTGTGGAGATCCTAGAAACCCTAATTGCTTAATTGAGGAAGCTTTTCTCTAGAGCAGAATTGCATTTGCCAAGAGCCAGAGGGTGTTACCTACCTGTAAAAACTTTAGCGCCCCCCCCCCCCGCCTTCCACCCCCAACTAGAATCCCAAGCTTAATCTCTTCATCTTGTTACTTAGCTTTGATTTTTGATTTCAGAATCAGCATTTACCAACAGGGCAGCCCTACCTTTCTCCCGTACTTATCACAGTGAGTTCAGATCTTCGGGAAAGGGTGAGTGTGAACATGGGTGAGTCATACATTGCTTCTCTCAAACCTAGGGATAAAATCAAAGGTGTGTTTTATCAGGCTGTGCTCATTTCATAGTAGGGGAGACTCCGTGGCATCTAGTCTCCATCGTGCCAGACAGTGCTTTGTAGCCCTTCACTATTGGATTCTACTCTCAGGGAATTTTGGTATAGCTGTTGAGGACAGAAATTATCTGGTGTTCATGATCGTCTCTACCTCCCAAGTGGTGTTTGAATGCCTTTAGGCAATCCCATTTCTTTTCTTCGTATTTGGCATTTCTCTAAATCCACAGCATGTTGGTGTGAGAATTTTTCCTGTAATAAGAAAATCTCTTCCATTTTTTTCAGCTCTTTGATTTCTGTTTTTACCCTCTTCAGAGAATGAATCTACAAGCCTATGCCATTCAGTATGGTTGCCACTAGCTCCATGTGGCTATTTAAATTTAATCAGTTCTCAGTGAAAAATCCAGTTCTCAGTGAAAAATCTCAAAAGGAAGGTGTTCCAAGTGACTCAGCATATTGATGGCTTTCTTTGAGACCAGCTCCCTTCTCTTTGGTGTAACTGTTCAGCTCATTCTAATCAACCACAGTAGAGAAGGGAGTTGGGGGAAGGGATTGTGTCCCATAGAATCCAAAGCAGGGTCTCTCCTGAAGCAGGGAGAGGTGAGTACACTGTGTTAGAGGGGCGAGGCAGACAGTCGTGGGCACTTCTAACATTCTCATGACCTCATTTGGTTTTCAGGACAATCCTAGAACATAAAGGCATCATTGTCTCTGTTTAAGACTCCTTTTGAAAGATGAGGAAACTGAAACTCTAAGCAGTAAGGTGAGTTAACCAAAGATGCACAACTGAGGAGGAAAAGGCACACACACGTACTCATAGTTTATAGAAGGATCCTTTCCCTCTTTCCTTCTGAATGTCTGTGCATTCCTCTGACTTCCTATGTGTACTACTGATAGGTTTCCCATAGATGTAGCCTCAGAACCCAGTCCTGTTTTCACACCCCTGCTTCCTAAATCAGACATATTCCAACTCCTTGCTCTTAAGTCTGAGGTTACCTACACCTCCTACATTCTAATGAATAAAAATTCCCAGTTTTACATTGTAGCTAGTTTCCTAGTAATTGTTGAACAGAATTCTGAGAGAAAACTAGGATTCTTTCTTATCTGGGATTTGGACTTCCTAGAGAGCCCAGGGCACCTTTGACAGTGATATCTGCCATCATTCCATAGTTTGAAATTTGCAAAGTTGCTGTTCATGACCAGTTACTTCTCTCCAGTGAGGCAAACCTTGGTTATGAATTTGTGGCACAGAAAACTAGGTTTTCCATGAGTGAATAAGAATTTAACATGTGTCCTTTTTTATAGACCTGGAAATTGTTAAAACAATTAGCACAAAAACAGCAGTACTAAACAAATGAACTACTACTACTACTAAGTCGCTTCAGTCGTGTCCGACTCTATGTGACCCCATAGATGGCAGCCCACGAGGCTCCCCCGTCCCTAGGATTCTCCAGGCAAGAACACTGGAGTGAGTTGCCATTTCCTTCTCCAGTGCATGAAAGTGAAAAGTGAAAGGGCTATGCAAAATACAAAACACTCATGCTGGAAGTCTTTTTCCAAAATCCTAAACTATTATCTCTCACATAGGTAAGATAAATATTATCAGATAAAGTATGATGCTTCAGTAGATCAGAAAAAGAGCAGGACCCCTCAGCCCCTCCAACTTTTTGGTCAAGGAATTAGAAAGAGAGACTAGACACTGATAAAGGGCAGATTAGACATTTAATTTCATTAAACACACTGGTCTGGATAAATTAGAGCTGAGGAGAATAGGAACATGCTGATGAGATCAGTTATCCACAGGCAGCAATCTCCTGGGAACTAAAAAACAGGAGAGGTGCCAGAGAGCCAGGAGACTGTGATCCCTGTGATCCTGAATTTTAAAATGCTGAAGGTGAACTCATAAACTTGACAACAGGTGCAGACAAGGATCTAGAAGCCCTGGACATCCACGGTCCCAAGAGAGTGGGTGGGGGCCACATAATGTTGCACCAACAAAGGAGATGGAGCTGGGGGTTCTCAGTGACTGCAGACTCCAGCATGTGTCACTACTGGGATACGGCAGCCACGAGTTAATGTCACAGTCAGCCATGTTCACGGAACTATAGTGTTTCAGAAGGGAGCACGATTGGTGACATCTGAAGCACTGAGTCATCCTCTATTGATCCTGCTATTGTATAGAGAAGAGTTTCATGACATTTACGCCGGGCAACAGGGTCTGTGCTTTGATTTTGTTTTTTTATCACGATGAGATAAACATCACTCGGCCCTAGAGACAGCGGCTGTTTGCTTTGTTCTTAATCAAGCGCTGTATCAAGGAACATTCTGTTTTTGTCCCTGCTGCTGCTCCCTCCATCTGAAAGTAGGAGTCCCCAGCGGTATGGATTCTCCTGGGCCCCAGCGCCAGTGTGGCTTGTTGGTGATGAGCATCTGTGACAGAGGAAGGATGCTTCTGAGCTTATAAACAAGCCTCTGGGAGCTTAGCCAGTCGACTGCATCAATCAGGGAGTGTGCCACCCATCCCGCGCCCCTTTTTGACTCAATATAAGGCAGATTTCCTAACAATCAGGGCTGTTTAAAAACCGAACTGGCTGCCTTGGCGAGGAGTGAGTGCCTCATCAACTGGAAATATTCAAGAGCAAAGTGTGGGTGACTCTCTGAATACAGATGTGGATCAAGAAGAGGCTGGGCAAGGAGAATGCCAGGACCTCTTCCAAATCTTAACACCAGTGTCTTTCATTAGAGCACCCTGCTTTTGCTGAAGATAAAACTTTCCGAGTAGTTTGATTCTCTTTACATGGAGTTAGCAGCCCCCTTTGAATGACAGTGTTAGGCCTCTGAATCCATTTTAAAGTAAGTCTTTGCAGATGTTCTTTTATCTCTCTCCATTTGCCACTGGTGTTGCCCCCAGTCCCTCTGCTATGACCACCTGAATTCATAAGGAGGGAGAGACCCCTTCTTGGGTTTTCTAGCTTTCTGAGTCCACTGGAAGGACACCTGCTGGCCTCCTCTCTAATCCCTGTAACTTTTTCAGCTGCTGCTGCTGCTGCTAAGTGACTTCAGTCATGTCCGACTCTGTGTGACCCCATGGACTGCAGCCCACCAGACTCTCCCATCCCTGGGATTCTCCAGGCAAGAAGACTGGAGTGGGTTGCCATTTCCTTCTCCAATGCATGAAAGTGAAAGTGAAGTCGTGTCCGACTCTTAGCGACCCCATGGACTGCAGCCCACCAGGCTCTTCCATCCATGGGATTTTCCAGGCAAGAGTACTGGAGTGGGGTGCCATTGCCTTTTCCAACCTTTTTCAGCAAAGGGGAGGAAAAACCAGTATATAAGGAGTACAAACAGATTGCCATGGGAGCTCACCTATGAGTATTCTCTCTTCTTCACCTGCTTCCTAGCTGGCTCAGTCCAAATGCATTTGAAGCAAGAGCACGAATTACTTTAATTTAGGGCAATTAATAGGATTTACAAATTAAACAGATTCCCAGTGGTTTCCCTAGCAACCATCTCTGAATCACACGATGAGATAAAACTATTGTTTAATTTAATAGATTCCACTATTAGGACAAGTCCAACTATAATTCACAGCAAGTACTCACCTGGTGTGGGCAGAAAGTGCTTTGAGTAGCAGAGCAGGAGACCTTCATGCAGGTTCCAATTCACAGGGGTCAGATCCAGAACAGGATCACACCCTGAGACCCTGGTGACAGTTTCACAGCAACACAAAGGGGTCTGAGCAGGGCCAAGAGAAGGAAGACTACAGTGCTTCTGAGTGAGTGAAGGACAAGCACAGGACAATTTTGTGAAGGATGCTGAGACACAGTGAGGTCCCACGCAGGGTAGGCTCACCCAGCCCCATAGGGCTAAGGCAGTGCTTCAGGTAGCAGGGCGAAGCCAGGGACTAAGCACACATCTTTATGCTGCCAGCCTCAGTGGAGTCTGGGAGGGCAAGCTGACAGGAGGACTTTCAGTTCTAGAGTTTTTTTACCTGGATAGTAGAGTCTTGAGCCATATCACTTTTCAGGCTCCTTCTAGCTCTTTTGGGCAGGAGGACTTATCTGGTTATGGAACAATTTTAAAATAGTCATATTTATAGTCAGTCACCTGGTAAAGAATCCACCTGCAATGCAGGAGATCCCAGCTCAGTTCCTGAGTGGGGAAGTTCCCCTAGAGAAGGGGTAGGCTACCCCATCCAGAACTCTTAGGCTTCTCTGGTGGCTCAGACAGTAAAGAACCCACCTGCAATGTGGGAGACCTGGGTTTGATCCCTGGGTTAGGAAGATCTCCTGGAAAAGGTAACAGCTACCCAACCTAGTATTCTTGCTTGGAGAATCCCCATGGACAGAGGAGCCTGATGGGCTACCATCCATGGGGTCTCAAAGAGCTGGACACAACTGAAGGACTAAGCACAGCACAGAGATGAAAAGAGCAACTTTATTGGTAGCCATGTTGGAGCACTTCAGCCAGACCTACAGTCAAGTGACCTTCAAAATGGCATGACCCTGACCGAGTCTGGGCCTGCATGCGGGCAGAAATGGGAATATAGCTCAGACACACGGGAGTGGGCAACTTACCTTGAACCAATGAATTCTGGAGAAGGACACATCCCCTCAACTGTGGACTGGGATCCAACTGTTCTTCCTTCCTACAGGAAAGCAGAAGTAAAAAAAAAGTTTGCATCTAACACATAGCCAGCCTAACAGAGAGTCCAGCCTCACCAAAAAGAGAAGTCCTCCCCAGCCCCCTGCCCTGGGAAGAAGTGAAGGAGGGGTAAGAAGATGGGCACAAGCTAACTCCTGTTGACTAATAGCTGTGAAAAGAAGAGAAGTGAAAAGTAAAGGAGAAAAGGAAAGATAAGCATCTGAATTCAGAGTTCCAAAGAATAGCAAGAAGAGATAAGAAAGCCTTCCTAAGTGATCAATGAGAAGAAATAGAGGAAAAGAACAGAATGGGAAAGACTAGAGATCTCTTCAAGAAAATTAGAGACATCAAGGGAACATTTCATGCAAAGATGGGCTCGATAAAGGACAGAAATGGTCTGGACCTAACAGAAGCAGAAGATATTAAGAAGAGGTGGCAAGAATACACAGAAGAACTGTACAAAAATGATTTTCACGACAAAGAAAATCATGATGGTGTGATCACTCACCTAGAGCCAGACATCCTGGAATGTGAAGTTGAATGGGCCTTAGAAAGCATCACTACAAACAAAGCTAGTGGAGGTGATGGAATTCTAGGTGAGCTATTTCAAATCCTGAAAGATGATGCTGTGAAAGTACTGCACTCAATATGCCAGCAAATTTGGAAAACTCAGCAGTGGCCACAGGACTGGAAAAGGTCAGTTTTCATTCCAATCCCAAAGAAAGGCAATGCCAAAGAATGCTCAAACTACTGCACAATTGCACTCATCTCACATACTAGTAAAGTAATGCTCAAAATTCTCCATGCTAGGCTTTAGCAATACATAAACTGAGAATTTCCAGATGTTCAAGCTGGTTTTAGAAAAGGGAGAGGAACCAGAGATCAAATTCCCAACATCCCCTGGATCATCGAAAAAGCAAGAGAGTTCCAGAAAAACATCTATTTCTACTCTATTGACTATGCCAAAGCCTTTGACTGTGTGGATCACAATAAACTATGGAAAATTCTGAGAGAGATGGGATATCAGACCACCTGACCTACCTCTTGAGAAACCTATATGCAGGTCAGGAAGCAACAGTTATAACTGGATCTGGAACAACAGACTGCTTCCAAATAGGAAACCAAGTACGTCAAGGCTGTATATTGTCACCCTGCTTATTTAACTTATGTGCAGAGTACATCATGAGAAACGCTGGACTGGAAGAAGCACAAGCTGGAATCAAGATTGCCGGGGGAAATATCAATCACCTTAGATATGCAAATGACACCACCCTTATGGCAGAAAGTGAAGAGGAACTAAAAAGCCTCTTGATAAAAGTGAAAGAGGAGAGTGAAAATTTGGCTCAACATTCAGAAAATGAAGATCATGGCATCTGGTCTCATCACTTCATGGGAATAGATGGGGAAACAGTGGAAACAGTGTCAGACTTTATTTTGGGGGCTCCAGAATCACTGCAGATGGTGACTGCAGCCATGAAATTAAGAGATGCTTACTCCTTGGAAGAAAAGTTATGACCAACCTAGATAGTATATTCAAAAGCAGAGACATTACTTTGCCAACAAAGTTCCATCTAGTCAAGGCTATGGTTTTTCCAGTGGTCATGTATGGATGTGAGAGCTGAACTGTGAAGAAAGCTGAGTGCTGAAAAATGGATGCTTTTGAACTGTTGTGTTGGAGAAGACTCTTGAGAGTCCTTTGGACTGCAAGGAGATCCAACCAGTCCATTCTGAAGGAGATCAGTCCTGGGTGTTCATTGGAAGGACTGATGCTGAGGTTGAAACTCCAATACTTTGGCCACCTCATGCGAAGAGCTGACTCATTGGAAAAGACACTGATGCTGAGAGGGATTGGGGGCAGGAGGAGAAGGGGACGACCGAGGATGAGATGGCTGGATGGCATCAGTTACACGATGGACGTGAGTCTGAATGAACTCCGGGAGATGGTGATGGACAGGGAGGCCTGGCGTGCTGCGATTCATGGGGTCACAAAGAATCAGACATGACTGAGCGACTGAACTGAACTGAACACGGGGTAAGGGGTGTTGAATGAAATATTTGAGGCACTAGCTGGCTCATGCTCGATGCCCCTCGTCTCTTCTTGCTTCTCAGACAATAGCTGTATGGCCACCCACAACCCTGTGTGTGTGCAGAGAGCCTACAACTCTCAGCAGCTGCCACCCACACATATATGGGTATAGTACCTTTGAAAATTAAAATTTGCAATTAGACAAGGCTTTTCTGTCCCAAGACAGGTCTGAGTAGTTGGAGCTATTGAGTTATTAAATTTTTAAGGGTATAATTTTTTTTTGTTTTCCGATATTTCTTATTATGACTGAACTGTATAGACTTTTATGATGTTACTTGTAAAAGAAGAATGTGTTTATAAGCATGCATCGTGCAGAGTCCTTTGCTGCCAGTCTTTCTGAACTATCACCAGTGGGAGATTCATCCTGTCTTTCTAGAGTTCTTGTTCAGTTTTTCAGAGTTCTTTTTTTTATTTTTTATTTTTATTTATTTATTTATTTTTTAAAAATTACAATACTGTATTTGTTTTGCCATACGTTGACATGAATCAGCCACAGGTGAACACAATCTCCCAATGCCGAAGCCCCCTCCCACCTCCCACCCCACAGAATCAGCACTCTAGCAACAGCAAACCCAGATGGGTATTACATTCTGGACAGTAAACAGATATTTGTCTAAGGGTCAGAGAGGGATGAGAACATGCTCAAGAACTCACTACAGTGAGTGACTGAGTTGGGTTCAATGCCACATCCAAGCTGCCTTGTGCTGCTTCTCATGGGCCTAGAGGGACAGTGACTAGGCTTTCAAATCCTTTCTTTCCAAGATTCATGCCCTTCCCCCCACACCATCCCCCATTCCCCTCCACTAGATAATTGGGTTCGTGGAGGAGAAAGACACCGAAATAAAATCTTTCTGGGGTAGAATAACACATGGCCTCCTGTTTTTGGAGAGTAAAGGAAAAATCTCTCTCTTTGGTAGGCTGCTGATACCTGATCATGTTTATTGGCTCCTGACTCTGTGCCAGGCATGGTGCTGGACACTTTATGTTGTTTCATTTAGTCTTCACAGCAATCCCATGAGCAATGATTATCATCCTCATGGTACAGATGAGGAAAAAAGAGGCTTGGAGGCTCTTTAGCTTTCTGTGCAGTCTCACCAGAAAGTGGTGGAACTTTTCTAGCTCAGACAATTGCATTTTAAATCCTTCCCAAAGCCTTTATCCTCTAGCTAGCCATTCCTCCTCCTACCCAAAGTTAGAGATGTATTTAAAGGAAATCCACTTTGAATTTGCATGTTCCTTAAGTGTTTGAGTTTATGAAGCACTTTCACTTGATTTCCCTCATTCTTTGCTTTCTTTGCATTCTTTGCTTTCTGTACTTACAGAGAAACAGGTGTTTGGAAAGTAAGAAGACCGCTGGGGGAAGGCAGGATCTTGGTACCTGGAGACATGCTGGGTGCAGAGACTAGGCCCACCCTTTCCATCTCCTCCCTAGGCCAGCTCTAGTCGTGGAGGGTTGGTAAGAGCAGCGGAGAGGAGCCCATGACTTGGCTTCACCATGCACATTTGGCCACTAGATTTCCACTCTGTGGTTACAGTCCCCTGCACTGTAGTACAAGCAGATTGAGGTTAATGAATGCTGAATTTCCCTTGAGCCTCTAACCTAGGTAACTCAGTCCCACACTACTGAGAGACACAGTGTTTTCTCTGAGCAACTGTTTCAGCCTGTCTATTTGGCAAATGCTCATATAACATATACAGCTAGCTACTGTATACTGTTTTAGGCACTTTATAAACATCAACTTTTCTAATCCTCCCAATACTATGTGGTAGGTATTCTAGAATATTATTGTTATTATCCCGTTTATAGGCAAGAGGGCTGAAACCTTGGTGATTTACTCAGGGTCCCAAAGCTAGTAAGACCGGAGTCAAGTTGAATCTGAGAAGTCCAGCTCCAGAGCCCACATTCTTACTTTGTTTTTGTCTCATGGACAGTGGAATTGATCATGTAACTGATCAAGTGTCTCTCTTTAAATTAGCAACACAGCTTCCATGTTCCCTCTCACATGTAGAAAGTGTGCAGACCTTAGAAATGTGTGCTTTAGGTATTAGCTTTGCCCCAAGCTTCATTCTACCTGCTTGTTTTCGTCTCACTCTTCACCATGCCAGATCTTTCCCCTGTTTATGAGTATACGTCTTTTTATTGTTGTTCAGTCACAAAGTCATGTCTGACTCTCTGTGACCCCATGGACTGCAGCATACCAGGCTTCCCTGTCCTTCATTATCTCCCTGAGTTTGCTCAAACTCATGTCCATTGAGTCAGTGATGCTATCCAACTATCTCATCCTCTGTCACCCCCTTCTTCTTTTGCCCTCAGTCTTTCTCCCAGCATCAGGGTCTTTTCCAGTATATTGGCTCTTCACATCACGTGGTCACACCACTCGCCAAAACATCCTTTGGGGAAGATGGTAAGTAATTTTAAGAATAATAATAAAAATAAATATACAGGTGATTCAAGTATAAAATAAATATAAAGGTGGTGTTAGTTTGGAATCCTAAGAGGCTAACTGTATCCTGCAGGGTCTGTGTGGTGCTTCCAGAGAGTTTGGGAGAGACAGTGGGGTAAGAGGCAGCGCTACCTCAGAGGAAGAGAGTACACATTGTCGGAAAGGACACATGGTTCCTGCTGGAGGCGGGGGCTATTGGAAATGTTGTTGGATGTGGGGGGATTAATTACAGCAATAATTGGGGGTGCTATTGAGATAAACTGAGCAATGGGGGACAGCCCCACACAAATTACAAATGTCCCATTGGAAATATATGGATATATAAATCTCTGTGGTTACAAGAGCCTAGCACCTAACTCTATTTCACAATCATTTAAAAGAAAGTTTTACAGGGTTTTGACATATACTGAATTTTCCAGGAATGCAACTGTCACATAAATTAAGAGAAGACTGCACATCATTTGTTTCAGAACTTTACCAAGAATTGTCCCCCACTTTGGGCTTCTCCGATGGTTCAGACAGTAAAGAATCTGCAATGCAAACAGTAAAGACTCTACAATGCAGGAGACCTGGGTTTGATCCCCGCGTGGGGAAGATCCCCTGGAGAAGGGAATGGCTACCCATTCCAGTATTCTTTCATGGAGTATTCTATGGACAGAGGAGCCTGGAAAGCTATAGGCCATAGGGTCGTAAAGAGTTGAACATGACTGAGTGACTAATACTTTCACTTTTAGACTACTCCATTAACAACAACAGTACTTCTGGTATCTGAGTTAGCAATGTAATACACGTGTATCAGTTTGCCTTTGCAGCTGTTGCATTCACACTGATGCTGCTTATACACACACACACACACAAGTATGCTCATTTAGTCTTAATCTCAAAATGTGAAATACGCATAATAGTAATCCTTATTTGAGTGTTGTCATCTCACATGTACAGATTTACTCATTATAACTAGGACCTAGCATCTGCCAACTTTATTGTGTTTCTAGTGTAGTCATGCCTGAACATCTCTAGGTAAAAATACGTATGCTTTTATTATAAATTACTTTTCATTTGTTGATTTTCTATTCAAGAGGATATTGTATTATTTTCTAAAACTTTAGACTATTTGTGATTTTCTTTCAAAATAGTGAAGGGGGAGTTAACAAATGTATATTTAAGATGATGGTGTTATGTCTGATAGGTTTGACATATCCTATGTCTTTTGAGGCCTTAGTCTCAAAGACAGGCTCCCTGCATGTACAAGGGTCTCCTGCGACTGTGTGCTTCCTAGCTTAACAGGACAGTAAGTAGCAATCTCAAAAATGACAGAAAGATCTCATTCGTTTCCAAGGCAAACCATTCAGTATCACAGTTATCCAAGTCTATGCCCTGACCAATAATGCTGAAGAAGTTGAAGATGAATGGGTCTATGAAGACCTACAAGACCTTCTAGAACTAACACCCAAAAGATGTCCATTTCATTACAGGGGACTGGAATGCAAAGTAGGAAGTCAAGAAACACCTGGAGTAACAGGCAATTTTGGCCTTGGAATGCGGAATGAAGCAGGGCAAAGACTAATAGAGTTTTGCCAAGAGAATGCACAGGTCATAGTAAACACCCTCTTCCAACAACACAAGAGAAGAATCTACACGTGGACATCACTAGATAGTCAACACCAGAATCACATTGATCATATTCTATGCAGCCAAAGATGGAGAAGCTCTATACAGTCAGCAAAAACAAGACCGAGAGCTGACTGTGGCTCAGATCATGAACTCCTTATTGCAAAATTCAGACTTAAATTGAACAAAGTGTGGAAAACTACTAGACCATTCAAGTATGACCTAAGTCAAATCCCTTACAATTATACAGTGGAAGTGACAAATAGATTCAAGGGATTAGATCTGATAGACAGAGTGCCTGAAGAACTATGGAGGGAGGTTCATGACATTGTACAGGAGGCAGTGATCAAGACCATCCCCAAGAAAAAGAAATGGAAAAAGGCAAAATGGTTGTCTGAGGAGGCCTTACAAATAGCTGTGAAAAGAAGAGAATAGAAAGGAAAAGGAGAAAAGGAAAGATATACCCACTTGAATGCAGAGTTCCAAAGAGTAGCAAGGAGAGGTAAGAAAGCCTTCCTCAGTGATCAATGCAAAGAAACAGAGGAAAATATTAGAATAGGGAAGACTAGAGATCTCTTCAAGAAAATTAAGAGATACCAAGGGAACATTTCATGCAAAGATGGGCACAATGAAGGATAGAAATGTTATGGACCTAAAAGAAGCAGAAGATATTAAGAGGTGGCAAGAATACACAGAAGAACTGTACTAAAAGATCTTCATGACCCAGATAACCCTGATGTCATGGTCCCTTATCTAGAGCAAGACAGCCTGAAGTGTGAAGTCAAGTGGGCCTTAGAAAGCATCACTATGAACAAAGCTAGTGGAGGTGATGGAATTCCAGTTGAGCTATTTCAAATCCTAAAAGATGATGCTGTGAAAGTGCTGTACTCAATATGCCAGCAAATTTGGAAAACTCAGCAGTGGCCACAGAACTGGAATAAGTCAGTTTTCATTCCAATCCCAAAGAAAGGCAATGCCAAAGAATTCTCAAACTACTACACAATTGCACTCATCTCACACACTAGCAAAGTAATGCTCAAAATTCTCCAAGCCAGGCTTCAACAGTACATGAACTATGAACTTAAGATGTTCAAGCTGGATTTAGAAAAGGCAGAGGAACCAGAGATCAAATTGCCAATATCAGCTGGATCATCGAAAAGCGAGAGAGATCCAGAAAAACATCTGCTTTATTGACTATGCCAAAACTGTTGATTGTGTGGATCACAGCAAACTGTGGAAGATTCTTCAAGAGATGGGAATACCAGACCACCTGATCTGCCTCCTGAGAAATCTGTATGCAGGTCAAGAAGCAACATTTAGAACTGGACATGGAACAACAGACTGGTTCCATAAGGGAAAGGAGTACGTCAAGGCTGAATATTGTCACCCTGCTTATTTAACTTATATTCAGAGTACATCATGCAAAATGCTGGGCTGGACAAAGCACAAGCTGGAATCAAGATTGCCGGGAGAAATATCAGTAACCTCAGATATGCAGATTACGCCACACTTATGGCAGAAAGTGAAGAAGAACTAAAGAGCCTCTTGATGAAAGTGAAAGAGGAGAGTGAAAAAGTTGACTTAAAGCTCAACATTCAGAAAACTAAGATTATGGCATCTAATCCCATCACTTCGTGGCAAATAGATGGGGAAACAATGGAAACAGGGACAGACTTTATTTTCTTGGACTCCACAATCACTGTGGATTGTGACTGTAGCCATGAAATGAAAAGATGCTTGCCCCTTGCAAGAAAGCTATGACCAACCTAGACAGCACATTAAAAAGTAGAGACATTACTTTGCCAACAGAAGTCCATCTAGTCAAAGCTTTGGTTTTTCCATTAGTCATGTATGGATGTGAGAGTTGGACTATAAAGAAAGCTGAGCATCGAAGAATTGATACTTTTGAACTGTGATGTTGGAGAAGACTCTTGAGAGTCCCTCAGACTGCAAGGAGATCCAACCAGTGAATCCTAAAGGAAATCAGTCCTGAATATTTGTTGTAAAGACTGCTGCTGAAGCTGAAACTCCAATATTTTGGCCACCTGATGTGAATAACTGATTCCTTGGAAAAGACCCTGATGCTGGGATGAATTGAAGGAAGGAGGAGAAGGGGATGACAGAGGATGAGATGGTTGGATGGCATCACTGACTCAATGAACATGAGTCTGAGTAAGCTCTGGGAGTTGGTGATGGATAGGGAAGCCTGGCATACTGCAGTCCATGGGGTCGCAAAGAGTCGGACACAACTGAGCAACTGAACTGACTGAAGTAGCATTTTGTCAATGTGTCATGTGTTTCTCCTTCATTCCTCAAGTAATTTATTGAATGCTACCAGCTAATAGACACTGTGCTAGGTGCTACAGTTTGCTTAAACTCAACTAACGCTACAAAATTAACAAGAGGAAAATATAATCAATTTTTGCCAATCAGTTTGAAATTTTACAACATGTAGTGTTGGAAAAGACTCTTGAGAGTCCCTTGGACTCTAAGGAGATCCAACCAGTCCATCCTAAAGGAGATCAGTTCTGGGTGTTCTTTGGAAGGACTGATGCTAAAGCTGAAACTCCAGTACTTTGACCACCTCATGCAAAGAGTTGACTCATTGGAAAAGACTCTAATGCTTGGAGGCATTGGGGGCAGGAGGAGAAGGGGACGACCGAGGATGAGATGACTAGATGGCATCACGGACTCGATGGACGTGAGCTTGAGTGAACTCTGGGAGTTGGTGATGGACAGGGAGGCCTGGCGTTGCGTGATTCATGGGGTCACAAAGAGTTGGACACGACTGAGTGACTGAACTAAAACTGATAAATTCCTTAAAATCGACCCTAGAAGATATAGAATATACGAATTTTCCTATAGATATTTAAAAAAATCTTCACATGTTTTTCCCAGAAAGAACAGTTCAGCTTCACTAGTGAATTATACCAAACACGTAACAAAGAATAATTCTAATTCCATGAAAACTATTACAGAGAGTAAAGAGGAAAAACTTCTCAATTTCTTTTATGAGATCATATAACCTTAATACCATAAACCTGATGTCAAAAATCATAGGCAAATATTACTCATGAACATAGATGTGAGCATTCTAAAGAAAATATTAGCGAACTAAATCCAGCAATATATAAAAAGTGCAATTCATCAAAATCAAGTTGCATATTTTGTAGAAATGCAAGAGTAGGTTAACATTTTAAAAACAGGCAGTATAGTTCACTGTATTAAGAGTAAGAAAGCTATAAATCTTTTGGACATTTCAATAAATGAAATATTTAAATTCAACATCTATTCATGAGAAAAAAACTTATAAACTAGAAATAGAAAAGAATTTCCTTAGTTTCATAAGGGTGAGTTAAAAAAAAACACACCATATAGTGAAATGTTGAAAGCTTTTTCTTTGAGACTATAGATAAGACTAGTGTGCCCAGTATCCCCATTTCTGTGAAGCATTTTACAGAAATCCTAGCAAGTTCAACAAGAACAGAAAATAAAAGATATAGTGAATGTAGAGTAAGAAATAAAACTATTATTATTTACAAATATTGTTGTATGAAGTAAAAATTAATTTACAATTTAATTACCAGAAATAGAGTGAGTTTAGCATAGTTTGCGAATACAAAGCCAAGGTACAAAATCAATTACAGCAATAAAAATTAGAAAATAAAAATTTTAAACACATACCAATACAGTAGCAACAAAATCATCAAATACCTGTGAATAAATCTTATAAAATACATGTAAGAACTCTGCTCAGATGATAATACAATATTGAGAGAAATTAATGATGACCTAGGTAAGTAGTGAAATAGCCAATGTTTATACATCGAAAAACCCTATAAGATATTAACTCCATGATTTACAATCCTGATCAAAATCACAGTAGTATTTTTAAATAAAAAACTCACGAGCTGCTCCTGAAATATATATGCAAATAAAAAGGGCTACTATGAAAGAATAAGGCCAAAGAAGTTGCACTCTAGATGTCAATACTTATTATAATGCTGCAATAATTAAGACAGTGTGATATGGGTGTAAAGGTAGACAAATAGACTAAGAGTCCTCAAATAGATCCACGCATACTTAAACATGTGATCTTACAAGTCTATACTAAAAAGCAGTGAGGAGAGGATAGTTCAATCAGTGTTGTTGTCTTTTGGATAACTGTGTGGAAAAAGAAAAGAAACTTTATTATTATGTCACAACATACATAAAAATCAATTTTCAATTGATAGTAGCTCTAAATGTGAAATTTCTATAAGATAAAATTTTAAAAATCTTCATGATGTGAAGGGAGAGAAAAGTACTTATTAAATGAAATATACTCATCAACAACAAAGGAAATATTGATAAATTGGATTACATTAAAATGAAGAACTTTTATCAAATGACATCACTAAAAGAGTGAAAAAGTAAGCCACAGAGTAGAAGATACATGTGACATATTTTACAAAGGACTTGTGTTCAGAATATGTGAAAACCTTTTTCCAAATCAGTAAGTAATATATTCAATATATCTTCTCTAAGAAAGAGGATACCCAAATAGCTGATATACCTATCAAAGGTGCTCAACCTTATCAGCAATCAAGGAAATACACACTGAAACAGATACCTATCCTGTGACCAGCAGCTCTCCTCCTAGGCATGTACACAACAGAAGTGCAAACATAGGTGTACAAAGCCATTTATGAGAATGTTTATTGCAGCATTATTTAAAACAGCCACAAGTTGGAAGCAACCCAAAAGCCCATTCATAATAGAAATTACAGTATACTCATTCAGTGAAGTCGTCTTCAGCAATTATGATGAAAAAAACATGGAGACATACAACACGAACAAATCTCATAAACATTATTTTGAGCACAGAAATCCAGTGCAAAAAATATATATACTGCATGATTTCATTTATATAAGGTCAAAAACAAAACTATAGCTTTGGAAGTCTGTGTAGTAAATAGGAAGAAAACAGTTTTGGAAAACAACCCTGTTTTTTGGCTTTGGGAGGTGCTAAAAATGTCCTATTGATTATGGTGATAGATTATATCAAGTTGTATACTTATGATTTGTACATTGTTTTTAGTGAGATATATTTCAACTTAAAAAAAATCACCTGTGCCCTAATCAGACCAATCTTATGGAACTGTTTATACTATCAATTATAATATAATAATAGTTACTGTGACAATTTATACATAACACTGATGAAACAAAAGTGAGAAAAATTATATGACTAATAATTGTTAATAAAAGTTGAACTCATGGAAAAAGCTACACACAGAATGTAACCTTAAGATTCTGTGGAAGGAGGTTCAACAAAGATCAAACACTTTTTGGCTGTTTGCCTGACTCAAGACTTTGGGCCCTGCTGGTGTTCAAGCACACTCTGTGCTGGCCTCTGAGTCTCCAGCTGGTTCATACCCAACTTACACCTCCTCTGGTGCCCGCAAGTCTTTTCTCTTAATCTTGGATCAAATGAAGGCAGAATTCTTTGAGCACTGACTGGCTCATAGAACTGAAATGTCTCCAACAACACAGAGCTGCAAATTGCTGTGATTCATCCTGAGAGCGGGCAGCCCTCGAAGGGCTTCATTGTAAGAGAAAGACACTTGCCAGAACCCATCTGTGTGGTCATAGCCTCCTTCAGCTACACGTGGGATGAGGAGACCTGGGTTTTAAATTTTAATCTGAGAGCACAGATTAGTGAAAGTGAAGTCTCTCAGTCGTGTTCGACTCTTTGTGACCCCATGGACTGTAGCCCACCAAGCTCCTCTGTCCGTGGGATTCTCCAGGCAAGAATACTGGAGTGGACTGCCATTTCCTTCTCCAGGGAATCTTCCTGACCCAGGGATTGAACCCAAGTCTCCCGCATTGCAGGCGGATGCTTTATCCTCTGAGCCACCAGGGGAGGCACAGGTTACTACCTGGGTTGTTTTCCTTTTGAGGTTTTTGTCTTTGCTGTTGCCACTGCTATTACTGTTGTAAGAGAGAAGGAGGGAGGGAGAAATCTCATATTCCCTTGCCTGGATTTCAAGACCCTTGTAACCATTCCCCAAGTTACCTTTTAAACATACCTCCCACTGATCCCCTGGGTGGTGCCTGTATTAACCGAACAAAAGTCACCACCACAAAATACCGTGTGCTTCATGCTTTTAAGCATTTGTCCATACTTCACCCATTCATTTCTACTTGGATGAACCAATTTCACCTTCAAGGCTGAATGCAATGCAACTTCTACCAGAAGGGTTTACTGACCATTTGCAGCCCCCATGAGCGCTCTTTCCTGCTTACTCTGGTGACTATTTACTATTTTCCACACCCTAAATCAAAATGCATAGTCTTCAGGGGATTTATCTACCATCTATGAGTATGAACAGCCATCTGTGAGCTGTTTGAATCTTGGAATAATAGAATTTCACATCAATAATTTTTTCCTCCTGTTAAAATACATATCATGTGCTAGGCACTTTATTAAACACTTCACCTATATTATTTCATTGACTCCTCATGATAATTCTGATAGGTAGATATTATTAAATACCAGGTCAAGGTTATTCTGGAGACAACAAACTGCAGAGCCAGAACTCACAACCAACTCATGACTCTTCACGTCATGCCCCCTGCTCTGTCACAGAGCTGCTCAGGGACAAGAGGTGTAGGTGAGCTAAGGCAGGTGGTATGGAGAGAAGTGAGAGATGAGGCTGGGCCTGACCACAGGGTTTCACCCATGTCAAATCAGCACATGCTGATCTGGAACTCTGTCCAGCAGGCAGTGGAAATATACTGTGTGTGAGAAAGAAGACCTCAATGAACCTTCTGGAAATATAGATCGGTAGGTCCTAACTCCTTCAGAGTTAGCACAGGGACTGCGGGATGGACTCTAGAGCCAGACTGCATGGCTTTGAATCCTGGCTACCTCATTTATCAGACATAATGCCTTAGGTAAGTTACTCACCTCCTCTGAAGTCATTTGTCCACACTGTGCCTGTTTTTTCAATCTGTAAGATAGAGATGATAGGATTTACCTCATATGCTGTTGTGAAATAAGTTAACACATGGGAAGATTTCTGCAGGGCACCAAGGACACAGTAGGTCCATGGGAGAGTGGGCTCATCTCCTCTCTGTTTGGGCCTCAAAGTTCCATCTGTAAATGAGAGTGGGACCAGCTCATCCATAGTGTAGACACTGTAACATACATTTCAGCTCTCCTCTTAGATTTTCTAGGGAAGTCAAGACCCTGCTTCTAATTTGCTACATCAGCTGACAAACCATTTAAATGGAGAAGCACTTATATAACCTTGAATTTTTTGTCTCCAGGCCTCAGTGTCTCCACCCATCCTTTTTGCTTCACTCCTCTAGGACCCCAAACAGAACAGTACACACCTCTGAGATGCAAAGCATTTCTGGAGCCCCCAGACCCAGAGTGGTAGGAGGAGGAGTGTATGGAGTGTTAGAAGTGGGACTATTTTCCTCTCTCAGGCCCTGGGCCCCAGATCCAGAACTGTGACCTCCCAACTCATGGTCAAGTTGTCCTTGAAGGTAAGGCCCAGGTGAGGCATTTTTGAGGTAAGCTCTGTGAAGGGGGGTGGGTGGGAAGCTAAGAAGACTACATCCACAGGCATGTGGGCCACAGTGAATACTCTCTCAAGTGCACTCTGCTACTGCTGCTGCTAAGTCGCTTCAGTCGTGTCCAGCTCTGTGCGACCCCGTAGACGGCAGCCCACCAGGCTCCCCCATCTAGTGCCCTCCTAATTCTGCCTCCTTCCCCATCCTATTCTTCGATAAAGACAACTGGTATTTTCAACATCTGATATAAAGGACTGTATGGATGTAGCTTAGGCCTTGCTCCAACCTAGTCACTCCACTTTAACCCCTTAAATCAGGGGTTCAGAAGACACTGATGCATGTAGCCTTCCCATGCAGATTGACCCCAATCCCTTTCACAGTGATTCAGGGGACAATTTTATCAAATATTTTGCCCCAGCAAAACAGGACTCACCAGTCTGCTTGTCACCAATACTTCTTTCTTCACACAGCCAATGTCGCATGCTTTAGTTTCTGTTATGGGAGCACCAACCTCAAAGTACCAATTTCCAGTAGGTTAGGGTAGCCTGAGCTATGCTGTGATTGCAAACGGGCCCAAGCACTTAATGGCTCAACTTCGCCCTTGTCTCAAGGTCTAGCGGGCTGGAAGATTCTCTGGAAGCAGGGTTTCAGGAAACACAGCTCCATCTATCCTGTGGTTCTACAACCTTCAGTGCATTGCACCCAGAGTGAACTTGGGGGTTCTCTCCCTTCCAATCTGGAAGAGAAAGACAGCAAGATAGACCTGAAGTGTCATCCCTGACTTCCATGCATGACGTTCTGCCTGGAACTCAGTCACGCAGGGCCAGCTAATATAATGGAGGCCAGGGAGTGGAGTCCTGCTGTGTGGACAGGAAGAAGAGGTCCTCTAGTCCCTGCTACTGTTAGCCATGGTGTTGGTACAGATCCTATCTATTCTACCTCTAAAAATTTTCCTCTCTTCTCTATTTATAGTATCACCCTTTAAAATTTCTATCCTTTCATAACCTTTTCAACTTCTTTTTTGTCTGTTTTTATCTTCCCAATTTCCTTTAAATAGTTGCCATGTCTAATATAACTTAGACATGATTATATTACTCTCCTTACCCCAAAATATTCATATCCTCTGCACCTATGCTCATAGAATAAAGCACAAACTCTTTAGCCTGGTTCAAAATTTCTGCCCACCATGTGCACACATACAACTCACAGAATTCCCTGTTTCTTAGGCCCTTTCCTTTTCCATGTAGTGCCTGTGATGGTCCTTCAGCCTTCTCTGTCTCTTAAAACCATACTCACACGTCCTACCCTCCATAAAACTGTCCTCAAGTTGCCTGGTTGAAATTCTTTCTTCCAGTGTTCTCATGCATGCTGCATGCTAAGTTGCTCCAGTCGTATCCAGTTCTTTTGCAACCGTATGTTCTGTCCATGGGATTCTCCATGCAAGAATGCTAGAGTGGGTTGCTATGCTTTCCTCTAGGGGGCTTCCCAACCCAGGGATCGAACCTGCATCTCCTGTGTCTGCTGCATTGCAGGTGGATTCTTTACCCACTGAGCCACCTGGGAAGCCCAGACTTCTCATAGCCCTTTGTTAATCTCTGCATTTGATTCTTATGTTATTGTTATGTTACGTAACAGTATTCTCGCGTTTTGTGGTCAAGGACATATGTATATCAGCAAAGAGCAGAACCAATTGGAAATTTACAAATATGCACATCTCCATGTTATACAGCAAAACAAAAGCAGCATTCTTTGAGTCTTATCAATTTAAAACTTTATCAAATCAGTTTCTTCTTGTGGTCTTTATGAGTCAGAAGGAAGTATCACTCCCACTGTTGGTACAAGTGAAGGGAAACCTCTTCTCACTCTTTTCTAAGAAGATTTTGATTAATTATAAAAACTTCATGTTTTAACATATGACTTAGTGACTGAACAACAATGACATGTTTTAAGGCCAGTCTCTGTAATTTCATTAATTAACCTTAAAATGTAAAAGCGGGCTTGTAAGTATAGGATGGAAAGGGAGAAAGAGAAGAATAACTTGATGGTGAAGAAAGCTGACAAACACCTCCACCAGGTGATCAAGGATAATATCCACAGTGATGAGTCTTGCTGACGGTGTGTCCCTTGATGTGGTATGATGAGAATGATGCTGTGCCTCTGTGGTCCTCCTCCCAAAACATTACCCAGTCTAATTAGGAGAAAAACATCAGACAAGCCCCACTTGAGAGACATTCTACAAAATATCTCACCAGTAATCTTCAAAACTGTCAAGGTCATCAGAAACAAGGAAAATCTGAGAAACTTTGTCACAACCAAGAGTAAACTAAGGAGACATGATAACTAAATATAATGTGGTAAATGGAACAGGATCCTGAGATACAGAAAGGGCATTAGGAAAGAAAATGAGACCATCTTCGTTTAAAAATGAACTTGAGTTAATAATCATGTCTCAATATCAGTTCTTTATTGTGACCGATGTACCATGATAATGTAAGATGGTGATAGTAGAGGAAACTGGCTGTGGGATATATGGGAATTGTTCACACTGTCTATGATGATTAATTTTATGTGTCAACCTGGCTAAACCATGGCACCCAGTTATTTGGTCAAACACAACTCTAGATGCTTCTATAAAGATTTTTTTAGATGAAATTAACATTAAATCAGTAGACTTTGATAAAGCATACTACTTTTGATCACGTGGGAAGGACTTTCCAATCAGTTGAAGTTGTTAAAAGACTGAAGTCCTCTTAGTTGAAATCAGGATGAAGTATGGTCTTGAGTTCATAGTCATGTATTACCATTGGTTCATTAATTGCGACAAATGTACCATACAAATATGTTAATAACTGGGGAAACTGTCTGTGGACTGTATGGGAACTCTCTTTACTATCCTTGTGATAATTCTGTGAGCCTAAAACTGTTATAATATTTTAAAATCTTTTTAAAAAATCAGACTTGCAGAATTCAGTTTAACTGGCAGAAGTATGATTTTGTTTTAAAACAGTGAAACAAGGAGCATATATCATTGTGTTCCACAATAGCATTCTGAGTCCTGCCGAATTGACACAATGGGGTAAAAACTTATTTCTCTTTATTAACTTGTACAAAGAAATGCTTTTGTTCAGCCAATGAGTGTTTTATAGTTAAACACTGTATGTGGGGAAAAGCCAAAAGGGAATGCATTGTAAAACTAAACTCCTTTACTTAAAAGGGGCTAAAATGTGTTTCTTATTTTTAATGGGGATAATTATTTTCAGTCTTTAATAATCATTCCTCTTTCTAGGCAGCTCTTGCTGCCACTTTAATAGAACACAGTGGCACAGAGAGAACTGGGAACAGGGGCAAGGGAGATGTTGGAGAGAAAGGTCTTTGCTCTGTCTGGCAGGTAACGCTCAGAACACTGAAATGAAGCCATTCATTCAGAAATATGTCTTGTTTGCCTGCTATACACCAGAGTGTGAGGGCTTCTAAAATGAATCATTTATAGATGCTGGCCTCAGCACCTTATCACCTTATCATTATTCAGGGTTGTAACATATACATGATTTATATAAGGATATAAAACTATATATCCTTATATAAATCACATCTGTATAATAAATATAAATTATGTGTATATATATATATGTATATCTTGTATAGCTCACTGTCTTTCCTTGCCTCCCATAGGCAGCTGTTGTAATGTGTTTAATATGTATCTTATATGTATGTATGTGTTCCTGCAAAAATGTATATTATTGTTTGGTGAGTATATATCTTTAATTTATGTAAATAGTGAGGTGCCACATTATCTTATCCCATTTTATTACTTTTTTACAGTAAGCACTGTGTTTTTAACCACTATCTTTGCTGTTAATGAATACATAATCTTTAACCTGTAATTGCTACATTATATTATAAGAAAGAAGAAAAGACCTCGTATGCTGGTCCCTGGCAGACCCTCTTTTCCCACCAACCCCCTCCTCAAGGAGCCTTCATTTGGTTGGTGCCTTCCCTTTGGTCTAGGGTATAAGTATTCGTTTATACAGACCTGATTGGCTAGGAAGGTTTCCAAAGACGGATTAGGGCTCATTTCATTAAGAAGACTATGCCAGCAGATTATTCAAAGCTGTAATTAGTGAAATTGTACAGATACTCTCTCTCTCCTGAGAAAAATATAATTTCTGATTCATTTTTTCACCCTTGACCCAGAAGACTATGTTAATTCCATCTCTAAAACCCCCATAGGGATTTGTTTTCCAGGATGTGCTCCTGTGGAAGAATAAAAGGTGAGGGCTGGAGACAGGGACTAAGATCTTGTCCTGGCTGTGTCTTGTCCTGGCTGAGCCACTTGGAGCAGGTTCTAACATCCTTCTGTAGTTTGAATAGGTGCTGAAGTCACTCTTCCTGGGTTTGAATCCCAGCTCTGCAACTTCTGAGCTGTGTAACCTTGGGCAAATTATTCGCCTAGGAAAGGAGGTAATTAAACCACGGATGGTTTCTAGGGGGGAATTCCAATTCAACTATTGTTTCATCCATATGTGCTTTCTTGGCTCCTTGCCCTTTTGGCATCATTCTTCCGTGTCTTTTCCCCAGTAACCTCTTTTCCCTTCAAGGTTCTCTCCAGATGGCATGTTCTTTGAAGCTTTTCCTCAGATTTCAGATTTAAGTAAAGAATAAAAGAGCACTAGAGATGAAATAAATAAAGGTAAAATTAAATCTTTTATTTTTCTTATTAATTGATCTAATAGATAATTGTTCAAAGCGATAATATTAATAGTAACAATGCATTAGGTGTTATAGCATATGGATAAGTGAAATGAATGACATAAATTTGTAAGGAATGAGAGGGATTAATTGGGAATACTATGTTATAGGGCACATGTGTTGCATCTGAAGTGTTGAAAGTGGACTTAAATTTGTTATAAATGTATTTTGTAAATTGATAGACTAAGAGAGGAGAGAAAATGGAATTACATGAAATGCTTGGTTAAAAACAGAGAAGGCAGAAAAAGGGAGAAAAAATAAAGAACAAGTACAATGAACGTGAAACACCTGCAAACATGGTAGATAGTAAACAAAATACAACACATTTGTTGATAATCACAACAAATATGAATTGTCTAAATATATCAGTTAAAAGACAGAGGCTGTTAGAGTAGATAAAGAAGTAGTTCCAACTATACACATATATTTTCCCACAGTGAACCTATTTTAAATATAATGACACAAATAGATTAAAAGTAAAGGGATAGAGAAAGATATTCTATAGTAACACTAATCAAAGAAAGCTGATGTAGCTATATCAATTTCAGACAAATTAGACTGAAGAACAAGGGAAATTATCAGGGATAAAGAGGGTCATTACATAATGATAACAGAGTCAATTCTCCAAGAAGACATAGAAGTCCTTAATGTGTACGTACTTAATGACAGATCATCAAAACACATGAGGCAAAACTAATAGAACTGCAAAGGAGAAATAGACAAATCCATTAATATGGATTTGGAGACTTGAATACCCCTTTAGTAATTAATAGATCCAGCAGGCAGAAAATGAGTAATAACATAGCTCAATTGACACAGCACCATTAATCAACTAGACCTAATAGACATTTATAAAATACTTCATCCAACAATAGCAGAATGCACAGGAACCATGCTATCTTGATCACTGTAGCTTTAGAGTAAGTCTTGAAGTTGGGTAATTGCAGTCCTTCAACTTTGTTCTTCTTTGTATTGTGTTGGCTATTTTATTTGCTTTCCGTATAAACTTGCTAATATCCACAAAATGGCTGCTTAGATTTTGATTCAGATCATATTGCGACTACAAGTCAAGTTGGGAAGAACTGATAACAATATTGAGTTTTCTAATCCATGAACACAGACTGTCTCTTTTTATGTTTCTTGACTTTTTTCATTAAGCTTTATTTTTATGCATAGACCTTGTATATATTTGGAAAGTTTATAACTTAAGTGTTTCAAGTTTTTTTGGTGCTACTATAAATGGTTCTGTGTTAATAATTTCAAATTCCAATGTCCATTGTTGGTATGAAGGAAAGTAATTGATTTTGTACATTTACCTTGTATCTTGTAACCTTGTAGTAGTCATTTACTCATTTAAGGTGGGTTTTTTCATTTTGTCAGTCCTTTGGGATTTTGTACATAGACAATCATGCAAACTTCAAACAAAGACAGTTTTATTTCTTCCTTTCTAATCTGTATACCTTTTATTTTAAAAAAGTATTTAGCCGTATTGTTTACATAAGTAGGAATAGCTAACATTTACTGAGTGATTACTATGTCCAAGCACTGCCCCAAGCATTTGTTATTTGTTTACTTGTGAAATACTTGTTATTTAGTCACAGGAACTTTCTAGAATAGGTACCACTATTATCCCAGTGTTACAGAGGAGGAGACTGAGGGTAGAGAAGAAGCAAATTGCTTAAAACTTTGAAATATTGTCAAAAATAGTGGTATTAAAATTTTCTCTCTTTTCCCTGGGAGAAGCTTAAAAATCCATGCAAAACCATGGTTCCCAGTTCTTGTTTCAGGAAATATAGTCATCAAATCTATCTCACCAGCCCCAACCTTTCCCTGGAGCTTTATTCCTGTAATCCAACTGAGTACTAGAAATGGTCTCCTGTGTGTCCCACAGGCATCTCCAGTTCACTATGATCAAAATCATATTCACAATTTTCTTCTCCAGTCTTGCTTTTCCTCTTGTGTTTCTTTTTTCTTATGATCTCTTCTTCCTTTTTATCTTTTAACTCCCACTTTATTCGTTCTGTTAGTTTAGAGATAGGATGATTGATCAAGCAAGACTCTAAAGCAGTTTCAAGCTTTCTTCTGTATTAGAATCACCTGAGAGCCTTGTTAAAATGCAGTCTTCCCCCACAACCCCTGCCAGGTATCACCTATAGCTTCTCATTCTGTAGATGTGGCCTGTGTATTTTTAACTGAAAAATTTTGACATGTAGATCTTGTAAGGTGGGTTGAATACTTTCAGCAAGCATCACAGGTGGTGTCAATACAGGTGATCCTAGAACCACAGGTTGAAAAATACTCCAGGGCTCAGATGAAGGCATCAGTCTTGGGTGGAGAAAACAGAAAATGCTGCAGGATATGTGTGGACTAGGGACTGCTGGAGTTTTATCTGGAATCCTCCTTTTAGGAATTCCCTGGTGGCTCAGACAGTAAAGCGTCTGTCTACAACGCGGGAGACCCGGGTTCAATCCCTGGGTTGGGAAGATCCCCTGGAGAAGGAAATGGCAATCCACTCCAGGACTATTGCCTGGAAAATCCCATGGACAAAGGAGCCTGGTAGGCTACAGCCCATGGGGTAGCAAAGAGTCGGACACGACTGAGTGACTTCACTTCAGCTGATATCTCTCTGAACAGGGAGCCGTTTATGGCATCAGAGTGCTAGAATAAAGCAGTCAGAAACAGAAGTCATAGGCATGAAAGAAGATCCTTGTGGACGTAAGAAGAGAGTCTGAAGCAACGCGGATCAAAACCACAAAGAAGGTATTTTATGGGGAAGAGCAGGGAAGACAACTGCCAGTAGTTGTCTTCAGAGCTTAAAAGGGAGAAAGAGCTCGGAAAGAAAAGGAAAGAAAACAGATTCACCAAGTCATGATTGTGAGGGTCCTGAATATCACCACCTGTCTCTGCTAGAGAGGCAGCTACACAGGTCCGAGAGCTGGGAAGTCAGGACTTCCTAGCCTCTACCATATAGTCCATCCCTCAATGCCTAGTCTCCTTATTTGCAGAATGGAGACAGTATAAGTCCCGCTTCATGAACGCAAAGTAGAAGTTCAAACGAATAAATGCATGTAATATGTTAGGCTAATAGCAAAGACTCTAATGGATGTTAGCTTATTCACATTCCATAAGCAATATTCTGCTTGAATTTCGTACAAATAAATCAATTAATCTTACTTCAAACAGAGGTCCTTTCAACTCCTTTTTACAAATGAAGAAACTTAATGCACCAGGAAAACGTGATTTGTCTACATCTGTACAAGTAGTATGTGAATGAACAGAAACTAGAGAAAGCTCCAGCTGCATTTTGAGTGTCTACTTGTTGCCAGGTGTTGAGGAAGATGCTTTTTAACATGTCAGCACTTGCCATGTATTTCCCTACTTTGCTAATACTGAGGATAGAGTTAAGGGCCAAACTATAAAGGTAGTAGAACCTGGGCTGGAGAGAAGCCAGTTGGCTCCAGAGCTGGGAACTCCTACAGTGACTTCTGCGTCTCTTGATGGAACCCTACAGTACCCCACACCCTCCTGGTTGCCTCTGAGAGCTATGTGCTGGTGGTTACTAGAATCTGTGAGGAAGTCAGAGATAAATGAATCTCAGTTCTGTCCAAGAAAAGCTCATTGCTTTCTGAAGAGTATAAAACAAGTATTGATATGTACAAAACTCCCATGCAAGATGGAGCTTCCCAGGTGGCACTAGTGATGAAGACTCTGCTTGCCAGTGCAGGAGACTTAACAGATGTGTGTTTGATCCCTGTGTCGGGAAGATCCCCTGGTGGAGAGCATGACAACCCACTCCTATATTCTTGCCTGGAGCATCCCATGGACAGAGGATTGTGGTGGGCACTGTCCATAAGGTCGCAAAGAGTTGGACATGATTGAAGTGACTTAGCATGCACACACCATACAAGGTAAAAGGTACATGGGAACCCAGAAGGAGGGACTCTCTCCCTTTGCCATTTGGAGGTGAACTTGGGAAGGAGGGTAGGATTGGGGCATATGAAGGAGGGGTTGGGACTGGAGGATGAACTAAGTGGAGAAGCAGACACCGCAACTCCCAAGAATATCCAAGAATTAAGCCAGTGTGTGCAGACTTCTGGAAGGTAAGATTTGGGATCTGTTTGCAAGTATCTAGAAATCTGAAGCTAAATAGTTTGAACTTTAATTTTGTAGGCAACAGGGAGGCATAAGAGATCTATTGCTTCTGGCTTTATTTTAGGCAAATGCTTCTTAATATTAATGGTTTTTACTTTGAGATAATTGAAGATTGACATGCAATTATAAGAAATAACAGAGATCCTGAGTAACTTAATTTTCTTCGATGATAACTTGTAAAATAGTAGTCAATATGACAGCTAGGATATTTACATTGATATAATCAACTGCTCTTATTCAGATTTCCTGTTTCACTTGCTCTCATCTGTGTATGTATTTAAAGCTATAGAATTTTACCACATGGGTAGGTTTGCGAATCTACGACCACAGTAAAGATACAAGACAGTTCCATCACTATAAGAATCTCTCCTGTTGTCCTTCTACAAGCATATCCACCTTCCTTCCATGCCTCTTCCTTAATCTCTAATCCTTATTACTAGCATGGTTTCTGTAATTTTATTTAAGAATGTTTCATAAATGGAATCATATAGTATACAGTCTTGGTAATTGGCTTTTTTTCACTCACCATAATTCTCTTGAGCTTCATCCAAATTATAACCTGTTTTGAGTAGTATTCCATGATATGGATGTACCATAGTTTAACCATTTACCTGCTAAAGAGCGACTGGGTTATTTTCAGTATTTGACTACTATGAGTTAAGCTGCTATAGATATTTGTGTACAAAATTCACATATAAAGTTGTGTGTATTTTGTGTGAACATGTTTTCATTTCTCTGGGATAAATACCCAAGAGCTCTGGGTATGTATACTAGCAGTAGGTATGTATGCTGCATTGTATATTTAGTTGCATAATTAGTTTTATAACAAGCAAGTATACACACACACACACACATATATATATATATATTTTTTAGAGTTTAAATACAGTTTTTTTCATACTTTATTCTACATTTCAGTACTGTATTTGTTTTGCCATACATTGACATGAATGAGCCACAGGTGTACACGATCTCCCAATGCCGAAGCCCCCTCCCACCTCCCACCCCATATCATCTCCCTGGTTCATCCCGTGCACCAGCCCCAAGCATCCTGTATCCTGTATTGAACATAGACTGGCGCTTCATTTCTTACATGATAGTATACATGTTTCAATGCCATTCTCCCAAATCATCCCACCTTCTCCCTCTCCCTCAGAGTCCAAAAGTCTGTTCTATACCTCTGTGTCTCTTTTGTTGTCTCACATAGAGGGTCATCATTACTATCTTTCTAAATTCCATATATATGTGTCAGTATACTGTATTGGTGTTTTTCTTTCTGGCTTACTTCACTCTGTATAATCGGCCCCAGTTTCATCCATCTCATTAGAACTGAATCAAATTTATTCTTTTTAAGGGCTGAGTAATACTCCATTGTGTATATGTACCACAGCTTTCTTATCCATTCATCTGTTGATGGACATCTAGGTTGTTTCCATGTCCTGGCTATTATAAACAGTGCTGCAATGAACATTGGGGTACATGTGTCTCTTTCAATTCTGGTTTCCTCGGTGTGTATGCCCAGCAGTGGGATTGCTGGGTCATAAGGCAGTTCTATTTGCAATTTTTAAAGGAATCTCCACACTGTTTTCCATAGTGGCTGCACTAGTTTGCATTCCCACCAGCAGTGTAAGAGGGCTCCTTTTCTCCACATCCTCTCCAGCATTTATTGCTTGTAGACTTTTGGGTCCCAGCCATTCTGACTGGTGTGAAATGGTACCTCATTGTGGTCTTGATTTGCATTTCTCTGATAATAAGTGATGTTGAGCATCTTTTCATGTGTTTTTTAGCCATCCATATGTCTTCTTTGGAAAAATGCCTATTTAGTTCTTTGGCCCATTTTTTTGATTGGTTCATTTATTTTTCTGGAGTTGAGCTGCATAAGTTGCTTGTATATCTTTGAGATAAGTTGTTTGTCAGTTGTTTCATTTGCTATTGTTTTCTCCCATTCAGAAGGCTGTCTTTTCACCTTGCTTATAGTTTCCTTTGTTGTGCAGAAGCTTTTAATTTTAATTAGATCCCATTTGTTTATTTTTGCTTTTATTTCCGTTATACTGGGAGGTGGATCATAGAGGATCCTGCTGTGATTTATGTCTGAGAGTGTTTTGCCTGTGTTTTCCTCTAGGAGTTTTATAGTTTCTGGTCTTACATTTAGATCTTTAATCCATTTTGAGTTTATTTTTGTGTATGGTGTTAGAAAGAGGTCTAGTTTCATTCTTTTACAAGCAAGGATTCTTCAGTATCCACAAATCAATCAATGTAATTCACCACATTAACAAATTGAAAAATAAAAATCATATGATTATCTCAATAGATGCAGAAAAAGCCTTTGACAAAATTCAGCATCCATTTATGATAAAAACTCTCCAGAAAGCAGGAATAGAAGGAACGTACCTCAACATAATAAAAGCTATATATGACAAACCCACAGCTAACATTATCCTCAATGGTGAAAAATTGAAAGCTTTTCCCCAAAGTCAGGAACAAGACAAGGGTGTCCACTTTCACCACGTCTATTCAATATAGTTCTGGAAGTTTTGGCCACAGCAATCAGAACAGAAAAAGAAATAAAAGGAATCCAAATTGGAAAAGAAGAAGTAAAACTCTCACTGTTTGTAGATGACATGATCCTCTACATAGAAAATCCTAAAGACTCGACCAGAAAACTACTAGAGCTAATCAATGAATATAGTAAAGTTGCAGGATATAAAATCAACACTCAGAAATCCCTTGCATTTCTATACACTAATAATGAGAAAGTAGAAAAAAAGTTAAGGAAACAATTCCATTCACCATTGCAATGAAAAGAATAAAATACTTAGGAATATACCTACCTAAAGAAACTAAAGACCTATATATCGAAAACTATAAAACACTGATGAAAGAAATCAAAGAGGACACTAATAGATGGAGAAATATACCATGCTCATGGGTCAGAAGAGTCAATATAGTGAAAATGAGTATACTACCCAAAGCAATCTACAGATTCAGTACAATTCCCATCAAGCTACCAGCAGTATTTTTCACAGAACTAGATCAAATAATCTCAAGATTTGTATGGAAATACAAAAACCTCGAATAGCAAAAAGCAATCTTGAGAAAGAAGAATGGAACTGGAGGAATCAACTTGCCTGACTTCAGGCTCTACTACAAAGCCACAGTCATTAAGACAGTATGGTACTGGCACAAAGACAGAAATATAGATCAGTGGAACAAAATAGAAAGCCCTGAGATAAATCCACACACCTATGGACACCTTATCTTCGACAAAAGAGGCAAGAATATACAATGGAGTAAAGACAGTCTCTTTAACAGGTGGTGCTGGGAAAACTGGTCAACCACTTGTAAAAGAATGAAACTAGACCTCTTTCTAATATATATATATATATATATATATATATATATATATATATACCTTAGAGCTCTGTAGCTAAGACAGTAAAGTGTCCGCCTACAATATGGGGAGACCCGGGTTTGATCCCTGGCTTGGGAAGATACCCTGGAGAAGGAAATGGCACCCCACTCCAGTATTCCTGCCTGGAAAATCCCATGGACTGAGGAGCCTTGGTTGGCTCCAGTCCACGGGGTCACAAAGAGTCAGACACGACTGAGCAACTTCGCTTTCACTTTAGGGCTTCCCTGGTGGCTCAGAGGTTAAAGGTTATTGTATATTTAGTTGCATAATTAGTTTTATAACAAGCAAGTATATATATATATATATAAAAACATATATAATATATATTCTTTTTCAGGTTCTTTTTTATTTTAGGTTATTCAGTTCAGTTCAGTCACTCAGTTGTGTCCGACTCTGCGACCCCATGAATCGCAGCACGCCAGGCCTCCCTGTCCATCACCAACTCCCGGGTTCACTCAGACTCACGGCCATAGAGTCAGTGATGCCATCCATCCATCTCATCCTCTGTCGTCCCCTTCTCCTCCTGCCCCCAATCCCTCCCAGCATCAGAGTCTTTTCCAATGAGTCAACTCTTCGTATGAGGTGGCCAAAGTACTGGAGTTTCAGCTTCAGCATCATTCCTTCCAAAGAAATCCCAGGGCTGATCTCCTTCAGAATGGACTGGTTGGATCTCCTTGCAGTCCAAGGGATGCTCAAGAGTCTTCTCCAACACCACAGTTCAAAAGTACAGTAAATACAGATTGTTAATCTCAAATTCTAAATTTATCCCTCTCTCTCCTTCCCTCTTTGATAACCATCAGTTTGTTTTCTATATCTGTGAGTCTACTGCTGTTCTGTAAATAAGTACATTTGTATCATTTTTTTTTAGATTTTGCGTGTATGTGCTATAATATAATGTTGGTCTTTCTCTGTCTGACTTACTTCACTTAATATGATAATATCTAGGTCTATCCATGTTGCTACAAATGGCATTATATAATTCTTTTAAATGGCTGAATAATATTTCATTGTCTCATGTGTTTTAAATTTGCATTTCTTTAGTAGCTAAAATGATGCTAAAATCTTTTCATATGGTTATTTGCTCTTTGTACATCTTCAGCAAAATATCTGTTCATATTGTTTGCCCATTTTCTAATTGAATTTTTTTATTACTGAGTTTTGAGAGTTCCTTACATATTCTTATATTAGTCCAGTGCCAGATATGTGGCTTGGAAAATATTTTCCCAATGTATACACCTTTTCTTTCCATTACCTTTACAAGATCTTTCACAGAACAAAAGTTTTTAATTTTCATGAGCTCGAATTTATCAAGTTTTCCTTTTATAGATTATCTAATGGCATCAAGTCTAAGGATTCTTTCCTTAGAAATCCTGAAGGTGTTCTTTAAAAAATTTTTTTGTATTTTTACATATTATATTGAAGTCCATTATCCATTTTAAGTTAATTTTTATATAAGGTGTGAGATTTAAGTCAACTTTTTGTTTACTTGTTGGTTTTTGTCTTTGGATGTCCAGTTGTTCCAGTACCACTTATTGAAAGGACAGCAACAATCTTCCTGCACTGAACTGTGTTTGCACCTTTATTGATAATCAGTTGGGCTTATTTGTGTAGGCTTACCGCTGGGTTCTCTATTCTATTCCATTGATCTTTATTTCTCTCTCTCCACCAGTGTGACAACTCCATGATTACTTTAGCTATATAGTAAGCCTTAATATCAAGAACGATTTTTTTCACTGTACTCCTTTTCAAGAATGTTTTAGCTATACTAGATACTATGCCTTCCCATATAAATTTTAGGATAAGCTTCTTTATGCTTATAAAATCTTTGCTGAGATTTTGACAAGAATTGCATTAAACCCATAGATCAACTTAGAGAGATCTTTACTAAGCTGAATCTCCTAATTCATGAACACATGTCTTTCCATCGACTTAAGTCTTCTTCGATTTCTTTTATTAGCATTTTGTAATTTTCAGCATTCAGACTATTTATGTGTTTTGTATATGTACAAGGTACTTTCTTTTCTATAGCGACTATAAATAATACTGTTTTTAATTTGGGTTTCCATATATTCTTTTTATATAAAAATATCCTTTTATTTTCAACCTACCTATGTCATTGAATATGAAGTGAATTTGTTCTTACTTCAAACATCAAATAGTTTGCTTGTGTTTCTTTTTTGGTTTGTTTGTTTTACCCACCCTGCCAATCTACCTTTTTATTTGGTGTATTTACACCATTTACATTTAAGGTGATTCTTGATATATATGAACTTAAGTACACAATTTTATTATTTCCTGGTTTTCCTCTGCTTCACTTTTATCACCTTTATGTGGGTTATTGGAATTTTTTTTAATAGGATTCTCTCTTGATATATTTTTAGTGTGTTTGAGTATATCACTTTGTATAAAAGTTATTCCTTTGGATATTACAGTATGCATATATGACATTATAATCTATTATTGCATCAGTGAAATATGGAAACCTTGCTTCTATTCAGGTCCCTTTGCCTTTCCCAATTTTTAGCACCATTGCCTTGAGTATCAGATATTATAATTTTTTATTCAATCATCATGATTATAAAAGTTTATGAGAATGATAAGTAGGTAAGTGTAAGTAAGTGTTAGTTGCTCAGTTGTGCCTGACTCTTTGCAACCCCATGGATTGCAGCCTGTCAGGCTCCTCTGTCCATGGAGTTCTCTAGGCAAGAAAACTGGAGTGGGTAGCTGTCCCCTTCTCCAGGGGAATCTTCCCAACCCAGGTATCGAATCTGACTCTCCTGCATTGCAGGCAGATTCCTTGCCATCTGAGCCACCAGGGAAACCCATAAGAAGGATACTGGAGTGGGTTTCCATTTCCTTCTCCAGGGGATCTTCCTGATCCAGGGATCGAACCCAGGTCTCCCACATTGCAGGTAGACACTTTAACCTCTGAGCTACCAGAGAAGCCCATGAGAAGGATAGTCTATCATATTTACCCCTATTTTTTAAAACTATCTTTATATTATGCTTTCCTTTATGAAGTTCCTAATTATCTTTTCCTTTCTGTTTATGAAACTTTCTTTGTTGTTTGTTGTTCAGTTGCTCAGTCATGTACGACTCTTTGTTATCCCATGGACTGCAGCATGTCAGGCTTCCCTGTTCTTTACCCATCTCCCGGAGCTTGCTCAAACTCATGTCCATGCTGGTGATGCCATCCAACCACCTCATCCTCTGTTGCCCCCTTCTTCTCCTGCCTTCTATCTCTCCCAGCATCAGGTTCTTTTCCAGTGAGTTGGCTCTTTGCATTAGGTGGCCAAACCACTGGAGCGTCAGCTTCAGCATTAGTCCTTTCAATGAATATTCAGAGTTGATTTCCTTTTAGGATTGACTGGTTTGATCTCCTTGCAGTCCAAAGGACTCGCAAAGTCTTCTCCAACATCACAGTTAGAAAGCATTGATTCTTAGGTGCTCAGCCTTCTTTATGGTCCAACTCTCTAATCCGTACATGACTACTGGTAAAACTATAGCTTTGACTATATGGACCTTTGTTGGCAAAGTAATGACTCTGCTTTTTAATACTCTGGCTAGGTTTGTCATAGCTTTTCTTCCAAGGAGCAAGCATCTTTTAATTTCATGGCTGCAGTCATCATACACAGTGATTTTGGAGCCCAAGAAAATAAAATGTTTCACTGTTTCCATTGTCTCTCCATCTATATGCCATGAAGTGATGGGACTAGATGCCATGATTGTGAGATTGCCATGATGCTGAGTTTTAAGCCAGCTTTTTCACTCTCCTCTTTCACCTTCATCAAGAAACTTTCTTCAGTCACTCTTTGAGGGTAGACTTGTTAGCAAAAATCCTCTTTGCTTTTCTTCATCTGAACATGGTGTTTGTTCTTGAAGCTCTATTTTGTTGGATATAGAATTTGCAGTTGACAGTTCTTTTCTTTCAGCACTTGAAAAATGCCATGCCATTTCCTTTGGTATCTGTGGTATCAAATGAGATATCTGCCATCATCTGAATCAATGTTCCTCTGACAGGTAATATATTCTTTCTTTCTATCTACTTTCAAGAATTTGCCTTTGTTTTCAGAATTCAATTATGTGTGTTGGCATTGGTTCCCTTGGAATTCTCCTGGTGGGGTTGTTCAGCCTCTTGGAACTGTAAGTTTGTGTCTTTCAACAAATTTGGGAGAATCTCAGGCATAATTTCTTGCCATACTCATTTAGATGGTTTTTTCTCTCCTTTTAGGGCTCTGATACAAATGTTGGGATTTTGGTTACTGCACCACAGATCCTAGAGACTCTTCTCATTTTTTCCCCAGTCTATTTTATCTCTATTGTTTATACTGAGTAAATTTTATTTCTTTATCCTCAAGTTCACTGATTCTATCCAATGTCATCTCCATTATAATATTAAGCCCATTCAGAAAGTTAAAAAATTTCTATTACTGAATTTTTCAGTTCCATAATTTCCATTTACATCTTTTTATATGTTTTATTTGCTGAACTTTTAAAAAAATTTATTTTATATCAGAATTCAGTTGATTAACAACCAATGTTGTGTTAGTTTTAGGTGTACAACAAAGTGACTCAGTTCAGTTCAGTTCAGTTCAGTTGTTCAGTTGTGTCCAACTCTTTGCGACCCCATGAATCACAGCACACCAGGCCTCCCTGTCCATCACCAAACTCCCGGAGTTCACCCAAACTCATGTGCATCGAGTCGGTGATGCCATTCAGCCATCTCATCCTCTGTCATCCCCTTCTCCTCCTGCCCCCAATCCCTCCCAGCAGCAGGGTCTTTTCTGATGAGTCAACTCTTCACATGAGGTGGCCAAAGTATTGGAGTTGCAGCCTCAGCATCAGTCCTTCCAGTGAATACCCAGGACTAATCTACTTTAGAATGGACTGCTTGCATCTCCTTGAAGTCCAAGGGACTCTCAAGGGTCTTCTCCAACACCACAGTTCAAAAGCATCAATTCTTTGGCACTCAGCTTTCTTCACAGTCCAGCTCTCACATCCATACATGACCACTGGAAAAACCATAGCCTTGACTAGATGGACCTCTGTTGGCAAAGTAATGTCTCTGCTTTTCAATATGCTATCTAGGTTGGTCATAACTTTCCTTCCAAGGAGTAAGTGTCTTTTAATTTCATGGCTGCAATGACTATCTGCAGTGATTTTGGAGCCCCCCAAAATAAAGTCTGACCCTGTTTCCACTGTTTCTCCATCTATTTCCCATGAAGTGATGGGACCAGATGCCATGATCTTCGTTTTCTAAATGTTGAGCTTTAAGCCAACTTTTTCACTCTCCTCTTTCACTTTCATCAAAAGGCTTTTAGTTCCTCTTCACTTTATGTCATAAGGGTGGTGTCATCTGCATATCTGAGGTTACTGATATTTCTCCCGGCAATCTTGATTCCAGCTTGTGCTTCTTCCAGCCCAGCATTTCTCATAATGTACTCTGCATGTAAGTTAAATAAGCAGGGTTACAATATACAGCCTTGACATACTCCTTTTCCTATTTGGAATCAGTCTGTTGTTCCAGGTCCAGTTCTAATTGTTGCTTCCTGACCTGCATATAGGTTTCCCAAGAGGCAGGTCAGGTGGTCTGGTATTCCCATCCCTTTCAGAATTTTCCACAGTTTATTGTGATCCACACAGTCAAAGGCTTTGGCATAGTCAATAAAGCAGAAATAGATGTTTTTTTCTGGAACTCTCTTGCTTTTACTATGATCCAGCAGATGTTGGCAATTTGATCTCTGGTTCTTCTGCCTTTTCTAAAACCAGCTTGAACATCAGGAATTTCATGTATCTATTCTTTTTCAAATGCTTTTCCTATTTAGGTTATTACAGAGTGTTGAACAGATTTCCTGTGCTATACAGCAGGTCCTTGTTGGTTGTCTGTTTTAAATTTGTCAGTGTGTACACTATCAATTCCAAATTCCCAGTGTATCCTTCCTGCTTTCTCTCCTGCTAACCATAAGTTCAGTCTCTAAGTCTTTGTGTCTGTTTCTGTTTTGTAAATAAGTTCATTCGTATCATTTAAAAAAAAGATTCTGAATATAAGCAATATTATATTGATATTTGTCTTTCTCTGCCTGACTACTTAACTTAGTGTGATAATCCATGTTGCTACAAATGGCATTATTTCATTTTTTTTTATGGTTTGGTAGTCCATTGTAGACATATACCACATCTTTTCTGTTCATCTGTCAGTGGACATTTAGGTTGCTTCCATGTCTTGGCTATTATAAATAGCATTGCAGTGAACACTGGGGTGCATATATGCTTTCAAATTTTGTTTTTCTCCAGATATAATCCCAAGAGTACTTCCCTGAGAGCTCACTTGGTAAAGAATCCACCTGCAATGCAGGAGACCCCAGTTTGATTCCTGGATCAGGAAGATCCACTGGAGAAGGAATAGGCTACCCACTCTAGTATTCTTGGGTTTCCCTTGTGGCTCAGCTGGTAAAGAATCTGCCTGCAATGCGGGAGACCTGGGTTTGATCCCTAGGTTGGAAGGATGTCCTGGAGAAGGGAAAGGTTACCCACTCCCATATAAAGAGTTCCATGGACTGAATAGTCCATGGGGTCTCAAAGAGTCAGACGTAACTGACTGACTTTCTATATTCTATAATCCCAAGAGTTGGATTGCTGTATTATATGGTAGCTCTAGTTTTAGCTTCTTAAGGAGCCTCCATACTGTTTTCTATAGCTGCTATACCAATTTACATTCCCACTGACAGTGCAAAAGGGTTCCCTTTTCTCCAAACCCTCTCCAGCATTTGTTGTTTGTAGACTTTTGATGATGGCCAACCTGACTAGTGTGAGATGTCATCTCATTATAGTCTTGATTTGCATTTCTCTATTAATTTAGCAATGTTAAGCATCTTTTCATGTGCCTCGGCCATCTGTATGTCTATTTAGGTCTTTGCTAAAATTTTTTATTTTTTGTTTCAATAAATTTGTAAGTGCCTGTTGAAGCATTGTTATGAAGGCTGCTTTAAAATCCTTGTTAGGTTTTTCCAACGTCTGTTTCATCTCAGTGTTGGTTTCAATTAATTATCTTTTCTCCCTGATATATCTCTAATCTGTGGGTCCTAACTAGCCAATATTTACTCCAGAACTTTGGTCTGGTGTGTTCCTTTTTAAAAAATAAATCTTATTGGAATATAGTTGCTTTACAATGTTTATTAGTTTCTACTGTATAGCAAAGTGAATCAATTATACATATACCAAGGAGAAAAGGACTGGTGAGATGAATCGGGAGATGGGAACTGACAAATATACAATTCTATATTATAAAGTAGATAACTGAGAACTCCTGTATAGTAGTTCCTTTATAACTACTGTATAGTAGTATATAGTTTTATTTCTCAGGGAACCCATTCCTTTGACTCTCTGACCTGCTGCAATGCTGGATCCCTGGGCTAGGGCTCCTCTTAAAGTTAGATATTTTATATTGACTTTTGAAGTACAAGACCTGGTTTGGATGGAGAAGCTATGGTTTGTATTTTTATCATTTCTTGTGATTTCTATGTATAACCTCATAATTTGATCTCTCTGGCATTTAAAGGCTTTACTTTGGGATATATATTTCCACACCCTCTTGCTTTCCTCCTCCTTTTTCTTCTTCTTCCTCCTCCTCCTTTGTCTTCTTCCTCCTCCTATTTTTTACTTCCCCTTCTTTTTTGTTGTTTCTTTGTTTTAAATGTCTTTCCTCCAAAGGCATCTTCATTCATCTTCCATATATCAGGACCCTCTTTTTTTGTGTATTTGAAACATACATTCTTAGTTTGTTTACTGTTAAGAAACAAATATACATTATAACGATGGGACAAAACTAAAAGCAGTGGAACAAAAGACATCCAGACACCCCAAGGAACTGTTGTTTTCAAACAAAAGGTGAGGCTACAGGAGAGAAGAGTAAGCTTGGTCTCAGGTCAGAGCGTGACATGGCCCCTGAGGTTCAGTTTCCTCATCACCAAAATGAAGAGTTTGACTTGATGGTCCTCAGGCCACTTCCAGCATGATAAATGACTTAGTGATTGGACATAATTGTCTTCAAATAGCTGAAAGGCTGTAAGGGCATCCAAGGGAGCAGACTGATCAATGCAGTTCCAGACTCCAGAAGATGAAACTGGAATCAGTGGGTGGAATGACAGGGGAAACTATGAAAACTTCACTAATAATCAGAACTACCCCCAAATAGAGAGGACAACCTGTCAAGTGCCAAGGTGTTTGCTCTGGGGTAAACCGATGCCCATCAGTTTCAGTTTCAGGACACTCTTTTCTAGTCTTACTCGTAAAGGCTTTTGTTGTTGTTCAGTCACGAGGTCATGTCCGACTTTGCAGCCCCACAGACTGCAGCACGCCAGGCGTCCCTGTTCTTTGCTATCTCCCTGAGTTTGCTCCAGCTCATGTCCATTGAGTCGGTGATGCGTCCAATCATCTCATCCTCTGTCACTCCCTTCTCTTCCTGCCCTCAGTCTTTCCCTGCATCAGGGTATTTTCCAGTGAATTGTCTCTTTGTATCGGGTGGCCAAAGCATTGGAGCTTCAGCTCCAGCATCAGTCCTTTCAATGAATATTCAGGGTTGATTTCCTTTAGGATTGACTGGTTTGATCTCCTTGCAGTCCAAGGGACTCTAAAGAGTCTTTTTCAGCACTACAGTCTGAAAGCACCAATTCTTAGGTGCTCACCCTACTTTATGGTCCAACTCTCATATCCGTACATGACTACTGGAAAAACCATAGTTTGACTATGTGGACCTTTGTCAGCAAAGTGATGTCTTTGCTTTATAATACGCTATCTAGGTTTGTCATAGCTTTTCTTCCAAGGAGCAAGCGTCTTTTAATTTCGTGGCTGCATTACTATCTGCAGCTCAAGAAAATAAAATCTGTTACTGCTTCTACTTTTTCTCCTTCTATTTGCTATGAAGTGACCTTTTATGTGCCCTAGTTTCAATAGGCAGAGTGTTACTTGTTTAGGAGGAATGTGCAAAGATTTCATTCTTGCTCAGAATTCTCACTGCTCTTCTTCTCTGCCCCAAGTTCTTCTATCCTCAATTTATTTTCCCCAAACCTGCTATGTTTTCCCAGTGGAAATCTGCTCTTATTTCGTTTAAATAAAAAGGTCATTAGCACTTCCAAAAATGCTCAAAGACTACATGATTATGTGTATGCAGATTTCTGTACTATTATGTGAAGGCTGATCGCTGTCTTTTATGAATTACCTATTGTATTCTAAATGCCTTCTAACTAGTGCATCAGGGAGTAGTTTCTTGAATCCTCCCCACAATTCTTTCTCATAGGTATCAGTTCCCCTCTACAGAAAAATAATTTCTCCAGGATTGCATAGCTCAAGGCATATTATCATTTCAGTTGCTCAGTTTTGTCCAACTGTTTGTGACCCTATGGACTGTAGTATGGCAGTCCTCCCTGTTCATCACCAACTCCCAGAGTTTACCCAAACTCACGTTCATTGAGTCAATGATGCCATCCAACCGTCTTATCCTCTGTTGTCCCCTCTGCTCCCTCCTTCAATCTTTCCCAGCATCAGGGTCTTTTTAAATGAGTCAGCTCTTCGCATCAGGTAGCCAAAGTATTGGAGTTTCAGCTTCAACATCAGTCCTTCCAGTGAACACCCAGGACTGATCTCCTTTAGGATGGGCTGGTTGGATCTCCTTGCAATCCAAGGGACGCTCAAGAATCTTCTTCAACACCACAATTCAAAAGCATCAATTCTTTGGCTCTCCGCCCTTTTTCTAGTCCAATTCTCGCATCCATACATGACTACTGGAAAACAGTAGCTTTGACTAGATGGACCTTTGTTGACAAAGTAATGTCTCTACTTTTTAATATGCTGTATAGGTTGGTCATAACTTTTCTTCCAATATTAACATGTATTCAAAAGAAGGAAAAGGGGAAAACCCATTAACATTCTAAAGCTAATATTCTGCCTCTAAAGCATGTGTTCTTGATCTCTGCCTAACACACATGAGTCTTTGGGTAAGAAAGAAAAATTATAAAAATTTTTTCACTAATGAGTAAAATATACTGTATCAGCTTAATGACACAGAAAGATAATATCAGAAAAAGAACAAGAGTTGGAGTGAGGAGTACTAGGTTTGAGCCTAGGTCCATCATTTATGAGCTCTTTAAACTTGAACAAGTAGTTTTACCTGCTGAATTAGTTTTCTTTTGCTGTGTAACAAACTACCACAAATTTTGTGGCTTAATAGGACACTCAACTGCAAAATCTAGAACTCTCGAGTCGGAAGTCTGGATGAGCTCAGCTGGATTCTCTTCATAATTAAGGATAAAATAAAAGTGTTGATGGTCTGATCTTAGTTCAGTTTCTAGAGAAGAATCTGCTTTGAAGATCATTCAGGTTGTTGGAAAAATCCAGTTGCTAGCTCTGCGGCTCATGCTTTCTTACTGGCTGTCAGCCAGGGGTCGCTCTCTACTCCTAGGAGGCTGCCCACATTTCCAGTCTGGATTTTCCTATGAGGTTTTTGTGACGATGATTAAGTGAGAAGTATTGTACACACAGTGGTGATGGATATGATCATTGCTTAATGTTGCTGGGTGTAGAGGATACCCTCAACTTCTAAATACAGAGCATGTCTACACCACAGGAAATCCTACCAAGAGGCAGGTTCTGAAGTCTAACAGAAGTGTCGGTTGGTCTTCCTCAGCAAAGACAGAAACTGGGTTTTGTGCTGGACAAATGTTTATTGGAGTGAAGTGGATGAGATGCGGTGAGGTGTCTGTCACCAGTAATGAGAAGGGTGCTAACTGGCCTTCCTGCAGTGAAGAGAAGGTGGCGAGGGGTGGGAAAGGCCAACCCGCAGGGGGCAAAAAGCGAAGTGGTTTGGATTACAGTAGGTGAGAAATGCCTGCATCGCCAGCCGGGTAAGCGGACCCCCCTCAGTGGGCGGGCACTTGTGAACACAGGGCCGCCTCCCACCCCCCGCCCCTGCCCGGGCTGTGGGTACCTGTGTGGGGACGCCGGGAGACTACCGGGGCGCGCCTGACTCGGCCAGCCCCTCACAACCCAATCCCCCTCCATGAGCGGTGCAAGTGGAGTCTCCCAGTCTGCGCCCCCTGGCTCTAGCTAACCAATCTCGGTCCCACTGTTGGTTGGAGCATTTCGCCCTGAGCCTCCGAGCGTACTGGTTGCCGGCTGCGGCTGGGCGCTTGGTTGCGCAATTCCTTGCCGCCACTGCGGCCGCGGCCAAAGCCACCTGGGCAAGGAGCGAATTTGCCGTGAGGTTCCCGCCTCGGAAAGAGGTAAAGCTATCGTTCGCCTTTTTTCGGGCACTCAAACGCAAGGTGTAGCGAGCGAACCAGCCTGGATTATCGCGGGGTGGAAAGCAATGGGCACGTTATCAGGGAAGCGGGCACCTGGGGACAGTTGCTGCAGGTTAGGGGTCTCTGTTAGCGTTACGAATCCTGGTCCCTGTGGGCTTCCGGGGCAGGCCCCCGCACTGCCCCCCGTGACCACACCCTGGATCGCGGTGTCTGCGGCAACCTACCCTTGCCCGCGGTGATCGATCCTTGTCAGATAGAGGCATAATTTTTAATACTGCAGGACAGAGTCAGCAAGGGCTTATTTAGGGTGAAAATGTTTGCTATCATCGCTCAGATGTGCATGTTTTAAGGGTTGGCAAGCTGTCCATTATTGCAGTATTCTGTAGTGTGGTGTGATAAAATAAAAATAGGTGCGTAGCAACCGCGAAAGTAACAAACAGGTAGAAGAGGCTCGGGCGCTCCTGCCCTCCTCCCCACCCGCATTGCCTTTGGTGGGTTCTTGGGGTGGGCAGAGAGACAGCTCACCGCAGAGAATGGAGGAGGGAGGAGGGAAGTGGGAGGAGGGAGGAGGGGGGAGGGAGGGAGGAGGGAGGAGGGAGGGAGGGAGGAGGGAGGAGGGTGGGGTTAGCGAGCGAGTCGAGGCAGACACCACCCCCGCCCCCCCATGTCCCCAGGGTATAGCGGGCCAGACAGGCGCTGCGACATCATTCCGAGTTAGACTCCCACCCTCACACATCCTCTCTTCTCTTCTCCGTAGGCGTCCCTCACTGCTGGCCAAGTGCCTGAGAAGCAGTACACTCACCTCTCAACTAATACCTGACCATGGGCAACTCCTGCTTCGGCCTCAAGGAACGGCTGATGAAGCGGCTGCGGCCTCTGCCGACCGTGATCGTCATCCGCACCTGCCTGCCCCAGAGAAGGAGCAGAGATTTCCGCGTGGTGGTGCTCGGCTCGGCCGGGCGTGGGCAAGAGCGCGCTGGTGCAAAGGTGGGTGCGCGGCAACTTCCGTGAGGCGTACCTGCCGACCATCGAAGATACCTACCGCCAGGCGCTAGGCTGCAGCCACAAGGCGGGTGCGCTGCACATCACCGACACCACCGGTGGCCGCCGCTACCGGGGCCTGCAGCGCCTTGCCATTGCCAGGGGTCACGCCTTCATCCTGGTTTATTCTATCACCAGGAAGCAAACCCTGGAGGAGCTGAAGCCGCTCTATGAGCTGATCCGTCAACTCAAAGGTAACAACCCGCAAAGTGCCCCGTCATCCTGGTGGGCAACAAGTGCGATGAGAGCCGTCGGGAGGTGAGTGAGAAGGAAGGTGCTGCCTATGCGTGCGAGTGGAATTGCGCCTTCTTGGAGACCTCGGCCAAGATGAATATCAACGTCCAGGAGCTGTTCCAGTTGCTGATAAATTTCGAGAAGAAGCCCGCTGCCGCCGCCGCAGCCCCTGCCGGCGCCCAGCCTCCGCAGAAGAAATCCCAGATCCCCAAGACCGCCGAGAAGCTGCTGGGCAAGTGCATCGTCATGTGAACCCTGAGCCTTAAAGATCGCGACCCTCTTCTTCAGTGTGCCGAAAACATGGACCAACCCCATTGTGCTGTGTCACCTGTACATGACCGATTTTTGTGCTGTGATTTGGGTTGTAACAATTAGATGTCAATAAATGTCCCTTGTGAGTTAATAACTTTCCTTTTTCCCCAGGCGAGAGAACTCGAATTGTTAAAATAATGGACATTGGAGGAGGAGAGGAAAAAGGAACAGGATGCATTTCAAGGATGGGACTTGGATGGGCTTTAGAGATTAATGTTTGAAAAAGAGACTGGAAATAGCAAAATGAATTGAAAGATACCACTGCCCTTCTTGTAATCCTATTATCGTGTATTATTCTTAAACATTTCAAGTCCTGTAAATGTCTAACCATATCTCCCCATTGTGTATTTAATTGTTAAAAAACACGTTTTTGCACCAAAAGCTCTGACAGATGGCTATGAGACAGAAACACTAAACATGATAATTAAATGAATGTCCTATGGTTGAGCATTGAGGGTGGGAGCAGAGAGAATTGTTAAAGTGGATCTTGCTTACTAGATATATGCCAGTTGTTTCATAGGTCCTTGAAAAATGTTTGAGTATTCTATATCCCTGTTTAAAAAAATTATAATAGTTCCATGACTTAATAAAGCTTTTCCTGCATGCAGTCAGCTGTAATAATTTCTTTTTATTCAACAACAACAAAAATTACCCATTGCCAGTCACAACTGGTGAAGATTTCTAATAAGAATTTTACGTACAGAAGCCCATGCCCTCTTGAAATTAGCCAGGTGGGGGGCTGGGGTGGGGTGGGGGGTGCGGATTGGTTCATGGGTCCCTGCAATGCAGAGCTAGTTTATATCTATCACCTTTCCTGGGCTGATTCAGGAAGAACTCCAGGCATCTTTGAAGAGGTTACTTGCTCATTTTGCTGCTGTCTTGGAGGTGGGTGGTGAAAAGAAACTCTGCCTCAGAAGTCTTTGCTCAAGAACTACTGGATAGTGGATGAACCTAAAGTCTGTTATACAGAGTGAAGCAAATCAGAAAGAGAAAAACAAATATTATATATTAAGGCATATATGTGAAATCTAGAAAAACAGTACTGATGAACCTATTTGCAGGGCAGGAATAGGGATGCAGACAGACAGGTCAGGTGGACACAGGGGTTGGGGAAGGGGATGGTGGGATGTATTGAAGATTGGGTTTGACATACATACACTACCATGTATAAAATTGATAGCTAGTGGGAACCTGGGATATAGTGCAAGAAGCTTAGCTTGGTGATCTATGGTGACCTAGAGTGGTAGAACTGGGGAGGAGGGAGGTCTAAGAGGGAAGGGACATATGTATACATGTAGCTGATTCACTTCTTTGTATAACAGAGCTAGCACACCATTGTAAAGCAGTTATACCCCAATTTAAGAAAAAAAAGTACTGGAAATAGGAAAAAGTACTGGAAATGGAAGGTAAGGGGAGAAACAGGTGGGATTTGAAAACAGAAATTTCAAAGGAAGCTTTTTTTAAAGATTCATTTTATATTTGAACATAATTTTCTTTGAGTGAGGGAGTATGTATCTATACATATCCTTGTTTTCAAGTGTTTTTCTTTTTTCAGTTAAAGAGAAGTGGGGAGGCTCTAAGTCTGGTGATTTTTCTCCATAAAATGTCTCTTATTGGATAAATATTTATCGAACAACTTAAATGTTTACAAAATGCCTTCTTATAACTTGATTTTTAGGGGAGAAGCACATCATTGATGAGGAATCATAAACATCTATCACATAGTAGAGTCAAAATTTTGAGCTTAGAAAATTCATTCAGTGGCTCCTTTTAAATAGACAATTATTTAAAATTTCTCCTATTCACTTTCAAATCAATTCTCAACCACTAGAAAATACCTAAGTGGTTCTACCATATTGCTTTTTATGTATTCTATTTAAAAAATAATATTTCTTAGGTAACATCCCTAATGGAGTAATTCCATTTCTAAAATAAAATATCTTGGCTATTTTCCAGGTGAATTCTCCTTGAAAAAATGTGTTGCACTCATTGTTTTTCTTTGTAGAGGAGCAAAGGGATTACTAAGTGACAAATACTACACTTTAGAAAGGGAAAGGAGGAGATTTAATGTTGCAAGAAATGCTTAGTAAAATATTTTTAAATTATAGTAAATAGTTATGCAGTCTATATGCCATTGTTTCTACATCACATTAGAGCAAATATTTATATAATTTTTGTACATGTCAATGTTCTACATTATACTACTTAATCCTCATGACAATCCAGTGAAGCAGATACTGTTATGCCCATTTTGCAGGTTGATAAGTGTTACAAAACCAGTAAGCAGCAGAGCCAACATTTGAAGCCAGGTGTTCTGCAGCATAGTTGGTGCTCTTTAAGCACCACAATCTACGTCCATTCTAAGATGGCTAGTCCAAGGCCAAGTGAGTTGACACCTCTGTTCTCTATTTGTACTATACAGATGTGGAAAAGGAAACTTTTCTCAGAGCCTCCCTAGAATCCTGGAGGGAGGCAAAGAAGCAAATTGACTATTACAAAGCACACGTGATGGTTTAGAAACAGAGAAGAGAGTATGAGGTGTTGGATAACTTTTCCCTGAAGAGTTGACATGGTTGGAATCTTTTATGCTTAGAGACTTAGTAGATCTCTCCCAAAAATAATTATAAGCTTGAAAGAAGCTTTACATTGTTACCTTGGAGCGGGGAAGATGTAAACCAGTCTAACAGTTCTTCCAGCTAATAGTGTTATTCAAAGAAGCTGAAATCTATAGCTTCTAGTTTTTGCACTATATAGTGGCCTCTAGCTTTATGTAACTTCTGCATTTTAAATATGGCTAGTCCAAAGTGAGGTGTATTGTAAATATATCATACATTATTATGAAAAGAATGGAAGTAGAATATCTCATAATTTTAATGTTTATTACATGTTGAGATAATATTTTAGATACAGTGGATGAAATGAAACATACTTATTTTATATTTCTTTTTGCTTTTTAAAGTGTGACTAGTGGAAAATTTTCAATTGTATTTGTGACTCATATTTGGCTCACTTTATATTCCTCTTGGGCAGTGCTGATACATAGTAAGAGTGGCTAGCAGAACTAATTTCTAATTTGAATCTTATTGTGCATATATTAGCTAGGATCAACAATCAAGTGTCGAAAAATGTTAGCATGTATTTAAAGTAATATGTGTTGTCAGATATCTATATAACTTCATGAAATTCAAGACTAACAGAAATGTAACAAAATCCACTGAGAAGTATGTTTGCATATAAATGAATGGGAATTGAACATCTATAAGCTACATCTATAAACCTGGACCCACAGGCCCAGAACTTAAGACTGAATTCACTGTCAGCCGGTGAATTCAGGGAGTTGGTGAGGATTAAAATAAATGAAAACTGAAAACATGCCCACTGCACTGATATGATGTTTTTTCAGGCTACTGATACTGACAAACCTGCCATCCATTATGATGCTGGAAAGTGTAAAGTGGAGGAGAGAAACCTAGTATGGAGATGAATACAGTTTTATAAACTGGGATACAAAAATTTAACTGACACCAGTATTATGGAGCTACGTGGGTGCATTCGTAGATGCTCCATCCTGTCCCTCAGGGTAATGTCCCTCAGGTAATCCCCCATGTCTGCCTCCAAGTTTCCTTTCCAGTCTTCTCTGTGAGCATATCACATCATGTACCCTTTTCCCCAGACAGCTTGGGCAGTTTTCTGTTTCCTTGAACATCCTATGTGGTTTTTCCTTTGTTGTTTCTTCATACAAAGAAGAAAAATTTTCTTCCATTTTCTGACCATCAGAATTTTATTCACCCTTTAAAATCCTGCCCAAATACCAGCTGTCATTACCTTTGAAGGCTTCCTTACTTTTTAAAATAATTATTCACACATGTTATTAAGGGTCAGCAGTATCCTTCCTCAGTGCCAGTCCCTGGGGTCCAGCATCCCTACCTTTAAGAAGCTCATAATCGAACAAGGGAGGTGGTGGGGGCAGGGAAATGCATAGCAGAGTGTGACAGGTGCCGTAAGATGAGTCCATTCTCCACCCTGCTGTCATATTGATCTTTCAAAATGCAATTTGATTACACTACTGCTGTTAAGAGCCATCATTTGCTAGCTATTCTGACAAATGTGCACAAAACTACGCAGACAAAGATGTGTTACAGCCTTGTTCATTCTACCTCTGCTATTTATTGTGTGTCTGAAGGGCAAGTCCTCTGGGCATCATTGTCCTCAGATGTGAAATGGGGATGATGATAATAGCTTCTATTCAAGGTGGTTATATTAAATGAGTTAATACATACAAAGTACTTAGAATAGTGCCTGGCACATTCCAAACAATCCATAAATATTAGCTATTACTATTATTAACAGAAGACTGGAAATTACCTAAATGACTATCAATATGGGCTTAGCTACATTAAAATAATAATGAGGTGATACGGGCCAACACACAATATCTCCAAGGCTTATTTTAAGTCTGCTTCCATTTGAGGGTTAGTGTGTGTGTGTGTGTGTGTGTGATTGTATATGTATAGTACAAAGTGTGTGTGTGATTGTATATGTATAGTATAAAACTCTTCTAAAGGATATTCAAGTAAATGTTAATAGGCATTGCCTCCAAGAAAGGCAATGTTTAATGGGGACTGTTTAATGGGGAAGAAGACCCACTTTTCATTTTATAACCTTTAATACATTTTGAATTATATTGCCATGTGCAATGTTTTTCTAATTATTGAAAAAAGCCAGATAATTTCCTTATGAGTCTTAGCAGGAAAGGACAGAGTAGAAACTAGAATCCAAATTTTTGAATACTAGCCCCAGTGCTTTTTAAATGATATTCAATGTTAGTAACCCCAGTGAGGAAACCACATAGTCTAACTGACAGAAAAAAAAAAAAACAAAAACTATTACTGTGTACCTAGCATAGGGCATTTAACAGATGAGGACCAGATAAAGCTTAGAAAGGAAATAAACTAAAACCTGTGAAAGCATCGTGCACCAACAACTAGGCACATAGTAAGTCCTCTGCCACTCAAAGGAACTGGACTGATGTTTTCTTCCCTCTTTAATAGCTCCTGGATATTTACTCCATGACTGATGTGAATGTCATTCCACCCAACACCCACGGCCTTGGAGATTATGTTCACCTGATATTTGTAGGAGAAGCACATCTAAAAATTCCATTTCTAAAAGCTCTTTATTCAGGCGTGGGAGGTAACCAGCTCGCCACGTTAATGCATGTCCTCCTGTTTACTCCTTTGGCTCTGAAAGCTCATGTGGACTCTTTGTGAAGGCAATCATTAATCCAGAGTGGGAGAGAAAGAGAAGGACTCAGAGAAAAATTACTCGTAATTGCAGAGCTCTATTAGTATGTTTTTCTCTGCAACCTGGAGCTGAACATTGTGCAGTGTATTTGTTCCCAGTGTAATTTAAATGTGAATTAAGCCGTGCTATGAGGCCAGGCTGTTTGAGGACAAGGCAGTTCATCACATGTTTGGAATTATTGCTTGAAAATGTCCACCTGAGTGAAAAATACCTCCTATCCTGCTGGTAGAAGCACTCCTTAAGATACTAACTATTATATTAGCTCTGCTGTTCTTAACCAGCTAGCCACCTCTGGAAACTTCTGTGGACTGCAGTTCATCTTTGAAATGAGAGGACCTCAAACTCAAGGTCCACAGAGAGCAAGTAGGCAGTCTCGATGATAATATGTGGGAAGTTCCACAGGGAACTGCCTCTGTCCAGTTCTACTGGGAGATATGGACCCCAGTGCTACAAATTTTTTTCTGATTTTTGTGATGAATCTCAAAATTTTTAAATATTGACAATTAATTTAAAATTGTTGATACAAAACATACACATAGATCAGTGAAATGATATAGAGGGCCCAGAAATAAACTCACACACTTATGGTCAATTAATCTAAGACAAAGAAGGCAAAAATATACAAGGGAGAAAAGACAGTCTCTTTAATAAGTAGTACTTATTAAAACTGGACATCTACATGTAGGAGAATGAAATTAGAGCATTTTTCTCATACCATAAACAAAAATAAACTTAAAATTGATTAAAGACCTAAATGTAAGACCAGAAACAACCTCCTAGAAGAAAAGATAAGCAGAACACTGGTTGACATTAATCTCAGCAATATATTTTTTTGGCTCTGTCTCCTCAGGCAAAGAAAACAAAAGCAAAAATAAACAAATGGGACCTAATTAAACTTAAAAGTTTTTCACAGCAAAGGAAACCATCAATAAGGAAAAGATAACCTACTGAATGGAGGAAAGTACTTACAAATGACAAGTCCAATAAGGGATTAATCTCCAAAATATATAAAGGTCCAAAATCAGATTCACATGACACTGTTCCCAATGCTAGAAAACATCAAGATTTTATGCAGAAGTTGGGGTAATTGCCTTGTCTCAGATTCTGTGTACTTTGTCCCCAAAGTGGCATGACAGTCCAAGAATCTCACCAAACCCCTTATGAAAGCAGAATCTTCATCTCTAGCTCTAAACCATAGCTTAATAAAATCTCAACCTTTTTCTTCTTTCCTTGCAACCCACTCACCACATCTTTTCTTTGCCTGACTCAGTTTAACCCTTACTTTCTCAGTTAACCTTCTCTGACTGTCCTGGCTAGAATATATCCCCATTGTAGCTTCCCATCACACCATAATCTTCCCCTTTGCATCGCTATTTGTTAAGTAGTTTTGCAACTAGAGAAAGTATAAGATTGTGAGTATGAGGCCATGTGTGACTTTTGCTCACTGGCGGTACTTCTGAAGTCTAGCACAATGCTTGGAACTTAATAGGTGCTGAATAAATGCATATTAAGGGAGGAAGCAATATTTTATAAAGGAAACTGAGGCTCATAAGGGTTAAGTTATTTTCCCAGGGCACAGAGCTAGTAAGGGGGCAGAACCAGGATTTAAGCCTAGATTTGCCAGATACCCAAATCTCCTAATCACTATAACCAAGAGCATAGCTCCATGTTCTATTCCTAAGTTCACTCTCTTGAGGGAGAGCACCAGTCAGACAGATCTGAAGGTAGGGTTTTGTTCTTAAGTCAAAGTCGTCAACCATCTTTTCTGTACAGATTGAAAACAAGAGCTAAATATATGCTTTGAAGTGCAATTACCCCATTGTTGCTGGGAAACTTGTCAGTTTCAGGTTGGCTTCATCAGGTATGAAGCTGAGAAACTTCTGGGATGTCAGGTTCTAGTAAGAAACAATTTCCTGGCAGAATAAGAAATAAAATTCTCAAGTAGGCTTCTTGCCTCCCCAGAACATGATGTTAGGCCAGGAGCTTGAGGAGGCCGTGGCAGGTACCACGGATGAAAAATGGAAGCAGGCTCATGACACAAATAGGTACAAGTGAGCCATCCAATGGGGCTCTTAATCCAAAGGGAAGTAATTGAAAAAATATAAAATTAATAATAACCAACATTTATTGAGCTCTCCACATGCCTATCTAACCATCCCTTCATGTATCCAAGCATCAAATTTTATCTATCTATCCATCCATCCCTATACATCCACCTATTCATCCATCCATCAATCCACACTCATCAGATATTTACTGGAGGCCTGTTAGGTACTGAGGACTTTCTTGGTGCTGAGAATATAGAGATGATTGCAGCAGATTGAACCCTTGCCCTCATGAAACATACATTCTAATGGGATGGAGAGTAGAGAGAGGAGACAATGAGCAAATACATAAATATTATACAATATAACCTCAGTGATAAGTGTTATGAAGAAAAAAAAAACCAGGATGAGGGGACCAAGACTGTCAGGGGAATTGTTTAGATAACATGGTCAGGACATTTTGCTAAGCATAGGACAAAACATAATTGTATGTAATTTTCCTCTGCAGTGTATACTAGAGGACACTGAATGGTAGTAAACTAGTTTCCAAGAGTTAGATTCAAATTCAAGCCCACCTAATGCCACAGCCTATGCCCTTGGCACTTATGTTTTTCAGTCCCAGGGATCTGAGCTGGTCAAAGCTGAGCCAGATAAATGCTGGTGTGTTGCTGCAATTTTTTTCTCTAGCACAAATATTTATGAAGTTTGTATGATATGTGACACACTGCACCAAACTCTGGGAAATAGACTGTCCCTGGTCTAAAAGAGTACATAGTCTGGTAGGAATGTGGACAACTTAGAACACAGCAGAGCAAACCCTGGGTCTTCTATAAGGGCCGGTGCTGGGGTAGGAGCTCTAGAGAAGGCTGGAGCCCCTCAGCCTGACTGCCCCCACCCACCTCTGTGTTCAGCCCTGCCTTTCTTGGATCTCACCTTCTTTCACTCACCTCTTGCCCCAGTGCTCCACCCAGCCTGGCCCCCTCATGGTTCCTCAAGTCCACCCTACTTGCCCTTGCCTCAGACTTTTCACTACCCACTGCATCTACATTGCTTTCCATTCCCTACCCAGTTTTCTTCAAAGAATTATTGCCATCTTCATGTACGGTGTATAATCTCTGCTCCTGTGTTTAGGCACTGTCTCCTTCACTTGAATATCAACTGTTCAAGAGCAGAGATTTTTTTTTTTATTATTCAGTTTTATCTTCCTGGCACCTCGAAACAGTGTCTGACACAATACAGGTCATTAATGAAGGGAAGAATGTACAAATGACTCGCACTGGGCTTGATGCTAGCTGGGGGATTCAAATGTAAAAATGCAAAAGCCTGGGCCCCACCCTGGGGGAGTTAGTAATTTTGGAGTAAAGCCTGAGCATCTGAAATTGTCAAATGCTGAAAGTTAATTCTATGGCATCAGAGCCAACTGTTAAATATTCAGGAATTTTGTGAGCTGGTTGCTAAATGCAGCCATTGTGAAAAATTAGATTATATAAAGCCACAATTATGTTAATTATATTTAAAACAAATATACTCAAACTTGAAATACCTCAAATTCATCACTCTAATTCCTAGGTATTTTACTACAGATTACTATTATCTGTGCTCTTGGGTTATGTTGACTGTATTTGTACAGCAGAAATACTCTACAGCATGAGCTACTGTGTGGCCCTTCCCAACACTATTCAGTGATGTCACGTTGATAGCTTGAAACTGGTCACCACGGAAGTATTTTCCATGGATGGTAGCCTGCCAGACTCGTCTGTGCATGGAATTCTCCAGGCAAGAATGTTGGCGTGGGTTGCCATTCCCTTCTTCAGCAGATCTTCCCAACCCAGGGATCGAACCCAGGTCTCCTGCATTTCAGGCAGATTCTTTACCCTCTGAGCTATTGGGGAAGCCCATGGGAGTATTTACACCCTAGAAATTACTAAATGCTACAGATTAGGTCTTGGTCTGTCTGAAGAACCAGTTGTTGAAGATTTACCAGCACACCACTGGCCACCTTCAAGTTCAAGAACCACTGACAGATGGACAGAGAATGGATTCAGATCAATGGTGCCACTCATTAGCTGGCGCTTTGGAATAATCTGGGTGGTTCCACTGGGCTAGTGCTGTGGTTCTCAAACTTTCAGGTGCTGGAAACCCCTTATGGTGTTAAAAACTATTCAGGACCTTCAAAAGATTTTGTTTATGTGGGTCATATCTCTGGATATTTATTGCAAAATACTAAGTTAAAATGAAAAATTTTTTAATGTGCTTATTAATTAAAAATAATAGTTTTCATTTAAATAAACATAAATAGTATATCTTTTATGAATAATAAATACATTTTCCAAAACAAAAAAAAACTTTAATGAGAAGCTGACATAGTTACATTTTTGCAAACCCCTTGTCAAGCTTAACAGAAGACAGCTGGCTCCTTATACCTATTTTTTCATTCAATCTGTTAGAATATGGCCCATTATGGAGCTTTGGAAAACATCACTGTATTCTCATGAGAGAGTGAAAGTGAATAAAGCAAACAATGTCTTAGCATTATTATGAAAATAGCTTTGACCTCGGGCCCCTTGAAAGGGCCTTACAGACCCCATGGGTCCTTGAATCATGTTTTGAGAACCTCTCATGTAGCATAAAAAGTCCAAAGTATGCAGGGGAGGAACTGATGGATTGGAGATACAGCATGAGAGAGAAGCAGGGGCCAGATGGCATCTGATGGAGTTCATGGAGAGCCACTGAGGGCTTAAAAGCTGGAGAGTGACAAGGTCATTCTTTTATCTTGGAGAGATCATGGGTTATAGTGAGGAAACTAGACTAGAAAGGCTGAGAGGGGTTTGGGATGGGGACCAGCTGGGAGGTTGTTACCATAAAGCAGATAAGACATGAAAGAGGCCTGAACTGAAGTCATGGCTGTAAATCTGGAGGGCAAGTGTAGCATGGTAGAGTTGAAATGATTTTGCAATGAATTATATGTGAGGGGAAAAGAAGGGAGGGAGAGTGTACCCAGATTTCTGCATTGGGCAGCTGAGTGGGTGGTAAGGGGTCCAGGGTAGGAAATAATTAACTCCACTTTGCACTGGTAAGCAGAGTTTTCTAGTAGGCAGTTGACAGGTGGGTCAGCAAATAAGAGAGGTATCCAGGCAGGGCAGAAGTGGCCTGGGGAAATCAGCCAAGGGACAAACTGATTTGACTATGATCACGCAGCTTCTAAGTGCCTAGAACATTTTTCAGCAGGATAATGCACAAAACTGTTATCGCAGTGCCCAGTACACAATGGTTATGTAAATAAATCGGTTATATTTTGCCTTCATTTATTTATTTTTCTCTAACTTGCAAGTGAATTGTGTAGGTGGTCCCCCTGCAGTCCTCGCCACAGTTCCTGAGGTTCATTTGTGATAGTATAATATGTGGGCTAACGCGAGAGGCTTAATGCAATCTTCTTTAGGCTGTGGCCAGGAAAATTAGTAAGATTGAAAAAATTGGGTAGCTATTCTGCAACTTGCAATGGAAAAATCTGAACAGAGTAAAAACCTGGGAACAGGGTACAAACCTGGGAACAGGGTATCAAGCATCAACCTCTCTGCCCCCAAGTGCTTTAGGAGCAGAAGAAATCTAGTGCCGAGTTAAACAGCTACTGCACAGGCTCTGTGTGTAATGAGCACTGATACTAACCACATGATTGATGGGGGACAATTTAGTCACAGGATGCCCAGAAGGGTGAGGGGTATGGTCAGAAAAGGCTCATATAACTGTCATTCAGTCACACATTTACCCAACAAATATTCATTGGGTACCCAGCCAGAGACAAAGCAAGATGCTAAGTCCTGTGGGAGTTATAAAGTGGGATGAAATTAGGATCCTCCCTTTAAGGAATTTACAGCCTCTAACATGAATAAGGAACATTGCTTGAACTCTTATACTAGACACTGTTCTAAGCCTTAGACATGTGTTAGGTCTTTTGATCTTGTCAACCAATAGTATAGGTTGCATGTTATTATTATCAATACAGTTCTAATTATTCACATGGGAAAGCTAAAGCAAGCGGAAATTAAGGCACTTGCCTAAATCTCTAGAACACGTGCTCCCAAGGGAGAGACAAGTGAAAATCTCAGAGTGAGATCAGTGTAATCATCAGTCAGATCAACTAAACCTGTAACATGTCTTCACCAAGCAAAGTTGTTTTAACTGTTGCTACAAAAACCATGCATGTTCTCCAAGCATCAGGTAGCTTAAACAAGTTGTCCAAATTGTTTATCAAGAACTTGAAGCCAGCTGTGTCCTGTTTAAGTTCAAGCCAGTTAAGACTGCTTAGGGCCACCAGCCCTCCAATTGGGCTTTCACAAGTGTTTTCCCATGACCTTTTGACATCAGAGGGCCCAAAACTCCCCCCTCAGAACGTGCTAATGTCTCCATTTCTTGAATCTTCAGCCTATGAAGAAGCCTATAGCATAGTTTCACCTGCACAGAATGTTTACATCACTTTCTAATTCCAATCACCTTTTCCCATGCTTCCCATGCCTCAGCTTTATCCTGTAAATACCCCCAGCCCCTCATTTCAGAGGAGGCTGGTTTGAGAGTTCTCTTTCTGTTTGGCTGCCTTGTGGATGAGCCCTTTGGTGCAAAGTTTGGCATCTCAGCATTTGGTTTGCTGTATGTGGCAGAAAGCAACCTATTTAAGTAAGAAGAGGGTGCTGGGCATGCACCCAGTCTTCTATAGTGGAGCAGGCCAAGAAGAAACTTGCAGGTAGGAGCGTATGAGACTGCTCTGGGGCACAGGCAATATGTGGAGTGTAATGGGAGGTGAGGGGGAAAGCATGGCGCCAACCTGGCACAGCTGCTGCTGCTGCTAAGTTGCTTCAGTCGTGTCCAACTCTGTGTGACCCCATAGACGGCAGCCCACCAGACTCCCCCATCCCTGGGATTCTCCAGGCAAGAACATTGGGGTGGGGTGCCATTGCCTTCTCCAACCTGGCACAGAGATGGCACATATATGGCATATATATATATATATATATTGCAGTAAAGAGCTAGAGAATCTTTTAAAGCACAAGGGGTTATGTAATAAAAAGAACAGTTTAGAAAAAAATGACACAGCAGAACAGTTGAAGGAGAGGGAGAACGAAAGCAGGGAAATAAAGGTAGGACCCCAATGATTCTTTGATCTTCCTTGAAAGAAGAGTTAGGGTTAGCTTGTTTCTGCAATTGATATTCTTTATTTTCTTTTTTTATTTTCTTTATTTTCTTTTTATATTTCTTTATTTTATTTTTTTCCTTTCACATTTAAAGTAGCATGTACTCAGTATGGGTTTCCCAGGTGGCACAGTGGTAAAGATTATGCCTGCCAGTGCAGGAAATGCAAGAGACTTGGGTTTGATTCCTGGCTCAGGAAGATCCCTGGAGTAGGACATGGCAACCACTCCAGTATTCTTGCCTAGAAAATTCCATGGACAGAGAAGCATAGTGGGTTGCAGTCCCTGGGGTCGCAAAGAGCAGCACTCAGCTGAGCACACAGCAGGCATGCACACGCTTACTATAGAAAACTTAGAACATACAGAGAAGTGTAAAGATGAAAAACACCCACGACACTAATACTCCAAGGTAACTACCATTAACATATTTATTTACTGCCAGGCTTTTTTCTAGGCATTGCTCTCTAGGTAGGTTCTCTAGATGACGTCTGGTGGATAAACAGATAAATAGAATCGATTGAACAAATTAGAATTATGTTGCTTAGAATCCTGCATTCCCCTCTCCTCCCCACCATGGTCACATTGGGAATGTTTTTCCGCTTCTATTAAACATTTCTTTAAACAACCATGTATTTGGTTGATTGAAATATGGCATAATTTAAGTAATTCACTATTGTTGGATATTTTCTTTGGTTCCTACTTTGCTTTTGGTAGTTACAAATAGTGCTGTAGGTAACAACCTGTACACTGATCTTACCCCTCGTCTCTGAATATTTCCTCAGGTTTAATTCCTATGACTGAAATTACTGGGTTAAGGGGTCTGAGCATTCTTAAGGTTCTTGATCTGTATTTCTAAATTGCTTTTTGGAAAGACTGCAACAATCTGCATATCCACCAGCCCTGGGCGAATGTTCTGCCAGTGGATTGTACATTCTGCATCAGCCTTTAAACATCTAGCCCTGAATTGTGTTGGTTATGCCAGACCACAGTTTCAAACTGGATTTCAAATATTTTGACTTGGATCATATCATGTGTCAGATCAGGACAGTTCTTTCTCGAAGCCAGGTTTGTGCAGTGGCCCGAGTGCTTGATAAGGGGCTGTTCATGTCATCGGTCTAGAACTGATACTGACGTCATCGACCATTGCTGGACAGAAAGGAATACAACTTGAAGAAAGCTTTTTATAAAGAAATGGGAGGACTGGCTTTTCAGACACCTTATTTTTAAGTCCACTTCAGCAGAGGCAATCCTGATGATTTGGGGCCTGATTATCACACATTTTTAGCCCTGGTCTTTCTCTTTCTGATGAGCTGGGATTTGACCAATTCATTTTTCATTAACCCCTCTGCCAGAAGACTGAAAGAAAGAACAAAAGAAAAAGAAAATCAGAGATGCTCAAGCTTTTCTGGTTTTCTTTTTTGATTGATGGGTGAATAAACTCAGAATGTAAGTGAACACTCTAATAATCCTTGCTCTTTGACCCTCAAATCACAGAATGTTGAGACGTTGTCTTAGAAATGATTGGAAAGAATTTTTTTTTTTCTGATCATAATGATGTCTGATTTTTCTTGCTTTGGATAGTACATGTCTAGTCTTTTTAAACCTCTAACATACAGAAGTCCAAGGGACTCCCAGGGTTTTGTCCATTTCATCCTACTCATCCTCCTAGCATGCCCCAGTTTATCTGTGTGATGAAGAAGAGGGGGTGAAATAGATTACTTGTCCATTCTAACCCCAGTGAATCTTTAATGCTAACATCTTAATCCAGGACGAATGCCCTATGGAGAAGATTGGAGGGAGCAGGGAATCTTGGTGTTTTGACATTTCCCACAGGCAAACTATAGTTCCTTCCCATAACAGCTACACTGTGCTAAGTGCTCTACAAATATTATCACATTCATTCCAAATGATGACAGGTACTATTAATAGTGTCAAGGTTTACAGTGAGGGAACTGAGTCACATGGGCAGTAAGTACTGTGTTGACCAAAAAGTTCGTTCGGATTTTTGGTGAAATGTTACAGGAAAAACCCAAAGGAACTTTTGGCTAACCCTATTCTGTGAAGGTGTCACAGAGCTGGTGAGTTGTAGAGATGTGTTTCAAACCAAGCCAGTCTGGGCCCAAAGTGAGTGCTCTCAACCACTGTACTATGCTGTCTTCACAATGACAGCTTTTTCTCAATTAGCCTCTGAATGGTCCAAAGCCTGCTGACTCTGCTTCCCATGATTGGCTCTGTCAACAGATTTATATCTCTTGCCAGCCTCAAAGTGGGGCTTCCCAGGTGGCGCTAGTGGTAAAGAACCTGTCTACAATGCAGGAGCTACAAGAAACACCATTTCAATCCCTGGGTTAGGACTTTCTCCTGGAGGAGGGCATCTCAACCCACTCCAGTATTCTTGCCTGGAGAATCACATGGACAGAAGAGCCTGATAGGCTACGGTCCATGGGGTCTCAAAGAGTCAAACACAACTAGACTTAGCGTGCATGCCTGGCCTCAAACTGATGGTGGAAACACAAGCATACCGCATGGTGTTGGCTTGCAGCATGAATAAGATGTTTGTAACAAATAACTCTCTTCATTTGTTGGCATTTGCTAGCTGGGCAAGTTGACTCTCTGTGTCTCAGTTTACCTATCTGTCAAAGGGATGTGATAGTATCCATTTCAGGGGATTGTTGTGAAACAAATGAATTAATATATGTGAAGTACTCAGAACAGGATCTAGCACAGTGACACTACTCTTTAAGTGTTGTTAATATCATTACATCACATTATAAGCTACAACTATTTACGAGACACCGTGCAAAACATTGGAAATATAAGGTTAAACAAGACAGGTGGGTCCCTCCACTCAGGTCTAGTGGAGGAAATTTTTTTGAACAAATACTGACAAATGATAAATGTTAGGAGTGTTATAGAGAAGAACTAGGGGTTGCTGTCAGAGCAACCAGTAAAGCTCTAACCTGATCCCTGGAGATCAGGAAAGTCTTCCATAAGAAGGTAGCCTGGCATATCAGACACTGAAATCTTAATTTCTCCCCAGGTGTATTTCTCCTTACTTTCTGTATTCTCACCTGTTTTCTTCACCCCCCAATGTCCAATCCATGAACAAGATATAGAGGCTCTTATTGTAAAATAAACCCCAGTTTTATTCAATTCCACCAGTATTACCCTTTCTTAAACCACCACGTCCACCTTGCCTTCTGCAGGAGTCTCCAAAGGTTTTCCTTCCGTGCTTTCTCTCTGTCATATCTGCTACCCATTCTCCATAGCATCAAGAGTAATCTTTTAAAAATGTGAACATAAATTAAAATGTCCCAGTGACTTATATTTAAACTGAAAATCTGAAGCCCTTACCCATGGTTTCTGAGCACCAAAGAATTGATGCTTTTGAACTGTGGTGTTGGAGAAGACTCTTGAGAGTCCCTTGGCCTGCAAGGAGATCCAACCAGTCCATTCTGAAGGAGATCAGCCCTGGGATTTCTTTGGAAGGAATGATGCTGAAGCTGAAACTCCAGTACTTTGGCCGCCTCATGCGAAGAGTTGACTCATTGGAAAAGACTCTGATGCTGGGCGGGATTGGGGTCAGGAGGGGAAGGGGACGACAGAGGATGAGATGGCTGGATGGCATCACAGACTCGATGGACGTGAGTCTGAGTGAACTCTGGGAGTTAGCGATGGACAGGGAGGCCTGGCGTGCTGCAATTCATGGGGTTGCAAAGAGTCGGACACAACTGAGTGACTGAACTGAACTGAGGTGATCTGCCCCACTTACCTCTCTGACCAATGGTATATCTGTCTATCTCCATCACTGTGCCCTAGGAATAAGTCTTTTTCCTCTTGACTTTACAAATCTTGTCCTGCCTCAGGGCCTTTGCACTTGCTGCTGCCTCTCTCTGGTATATCCTTTTTATCAGTGTCACAGCTCCAGTCAGAGGTGATCCAGTCAACCTACAGAGACCTCTCCCACCCAACCACTACTCTCCAGAGAGCCTGGAGTTCCCTACCCCTTTTTTGTCTTTCCAACAATCACCAAAATTATCTTGTCCATTCATTGTTTGCTTGTTTCCTCTTTCTCCCCAGTGCTAGAATAAAGATAAACAGGATCTACGGCTCTGCCTTTTATTCACTACTGCCTCATCATCCAAAACAGTGCCTGGGACTTCCCTTATGGTCCAGTGGTTAAGAATCCACCTTGCAATGCAGATGACACAGGTACAATTCCTGGTCAAGGAACTAAGATTCCCCCATGCTGCAGGCAAGCCCATGTGCTGCAACTAAAACATGACCCAGTCAAATAAATATTAAAAAAAAAATCAGTGCCCGACATATAGTAGGTACTAAATAAATATTTGTGATCCAAATGACTGAAGTTCTTTTCATTTGAATCCTAAAAGGAGGAGGAGAGTTAACCAAGTGAAGATGAGGAGCAAGAATCTCCCAGGCAGGGGAACCGTACTAGAACTTCAGGAAGAGTATGGTATCTTAAGGGAACTGAAAAGGAGGCCGGTGCAGCTGGAGTGCCAAGGACATGGAACAGGTTGAGGCTGGCAGCCAAGTAGGGCCAGAGCATCCTGGGACCTGTAGCCATGCTGAAGATTGCGGACTTTTATAAGGGCAGTAGAAGGCTGTTTTAAAGCTTAAGCCACAGACTCAGGTCAGTATTTCGAAAAGAACTCTCTGTAGTCAATGGATTGGCTTAGGGTAGATTTTAACACCAGGTCATAACTCCCTTTCCCTTGCCTCAATCTGAGCAAAACCCTGTAGGGTAGACAAGAAACATATGATTACTTCCAAACTGCAGGTGTAAAATTAAAACAAAGATTCCGAGAGCATAAACAAATTGCTGATAGTCAGCATGACTTGATTCTGGCCTTCCTGGCTTCTAGCAGCCATGAACAAAGGGCACGGGAAGTGCGTATGGGGAGCACCCCGCTGAATGCCCGTGGCGTCTCTCCTCCTCTCTGTCCTAAGGAGGGAAGGCGTCAGGCACAACATACGTTAGAACCCATGCTTGTAATAAATCTTCTGCTTCCTTGCGAGAAGACCATCATGAATCTTGTCTATTAAAGAGCTTCTTTGCTCTGTGAATTTTAACAACCTTCTTTAGTGTAGAAATTCGGCCTCTTGTTGTCCACGTTTGAAATTCAAATCTTGGGTGAGTAGATATATTACACCACTAAGGTGCAGGAGGCGGGAAGGCCATCCATCCACCCTCCTCCATTTAGGTCATTCCTTTTCACCTGTAACGGATGAATCCTCTGCCCTGGTTGCTTCAACATCACTGTTCACCCGCCCCCCGCCCCAGGATGAGAGCCCAGAACACTGCTGTGGTGGGAGAAAGAGCGGTAACTGCTACTGACCCAACGCCAGGCTCCAGGAGAGCGGCGGTACGAGCCAGATCCCATTTAATCCATCAGCAGCAATCCCTTCCTTGTTTTTGCTGATTGAGAGATCTGAATCGCATGTTTCAGGTAAAACGTACCAACACATTGGAATTAAAGTCAATGTTCTCTATTCTGACTACCCCCACACCAAATCTACCCCCATCATCCCTTACCTTGTCAGAACCACCTCCCCAGTGACTCAGCCTCAGGTTTTTCTCCCAACTATCTCATGCTCCATTACCATCAGTCATCTGATGGAAACACAAATCTGGTTAGGTTTCTGCCCAGCTCAGAAACATTCCCTGGCTCCCCACTGCCCACAGCTTACCGTCTAATAAGGAACAAAACCAATCATGCTAGAAAAACAATAAGAGAAGAAGGCTGTTAGGGCAACGGGAGGTGTGGGTGATTCATGATGCTTTTGCTGCAGGAGCAGTGGCTGAGGGGGAGGGGGCTTGGGGGTGGGGAGCAGGGAGACTCCACAGAAGGCTGCTGAGCTGGATTTGGTGATGGATAAAGGGGTCTCTTCTGAAAAGAAGGCAGCAACATGAGCAAAGGCACTGAAAGGCTGAAGCCACGGCTTCGGCTGCCCCTGGGACACATAACCGGTTGTTACTGCGCCATGGAATCTTTCTCTCCGAGCTCTGAGGAGCAGCATAGCAACAAGCAATGATTTGTTACAGCTAGGTTGTCAGGCAGTTTATCTGATGTTAGCGTCCACGTGAACTGCATGATGATTTATGAAACTCAATTTCTCTACCAATACAGGCAAACAGATTCAGCTGTGCAGTTAGGAAGAGCTTGGGGGAAAGGCGGCCTCTAGGGAGAGACTGAGGCTACCCTCCCCCATGGCTCCAGCTCCACCTCCAGGCCGCGCTGGTTGGGATTAAGGCTCTGGAACACAGAGCTATAGGGCTGGGGACGAGCTTGCAGGCTAATAAGGAAAATGATTAAAAAGCCAAAAAACAATGCTGGAATTCAAATGCCATGGTGACACTGTGGTTTTCCCTTTTGCCTTCTGGATTTGGCTTTGGACCTCTCTTCCTGTGGGGCTAAGGAAGGGATATCTGTGTCCTGGGAAGGTGAGGGGCTCGGGGAGGGAGGCTTCCTCTGTCTCTGAGGCAGTCCCGTGCCTGGACTTCAAGGTAAAGACGCAGAGAGTCCTGAATATGTTTTCAGTTCAGTTCATCGGGACCATACGGCTCCACAGAGGCACTGGGTCTAAATCATAGCTAATAAGAGAGAGGGTCCATTTGCCCAGGCTTGTTCTGTTTGTTGCTTTCATCAAACTTGGCAGCCTAAGGTCAATGGTATTTGGAGATTGTCCTTGAGGCTAGATTGGTCCCAAAGTTTAGAATTGCCAGGCCCCAGGGCCACAAAGAAGACTCAGATTCATGCTCTGTTAATTTTTTGTCTGGGATTCTGGCAAGAACTCACAGTAAGAAGGATATGATACAGTTAGTTCCAGTTGCCTTCAGCCCAGATCAGAATTGCTACTGATAAAGGCACACTGACTTGCCCTAGGCTACCTGCCCCTTTGGCACTGCTTCCGCACAGCATTCCATGTCCTCTCCAGGCCTGTGTGTATATTAGCCAAGTGACTGTATGAGAATCACCCTAGAAGAGTCAAGTGATCTATGCACCTAATGCAGTTTCTATTAAAATCCTAGCACGGTTTGGAAGACATAGACAAGCTTATTCTAAAATTTACGTGAAAAGGAAATGTGCTAGAAAGGCCAAAATAATTTTCAAGAAGAGTAAAGTATGAATAAAGACTTTTCAACATTAAGGCTTAATAGTTACAGAAATCAAAGCAGTGTGGTATTGGTAGAGAGAGGGGCGCACAAATCAAGGGGGCAGAACAGAGAGCCCAGAAACTGACCTGCAACATATGCCCAAGTGATTTTTGACACAATTTAAGAATAACCTTTTTAACAAATCGTCCTGGAGTGATAGGATGTTATGAATAGTGTCTGCCCCACACTCCCACAAATTCATATGTTGAAACTCTAATCCCTAAGGTGACAATATTTGGAAGATAGGGCTTTGAGGAGGTATTTAAGATTACATGAGATCCTAAGGATAGAGTCCTAATGCATATTAGAAAAAGGAACAGAGATGTCTACGTTCTCTCCCTTTCTCTCACCCCCTCCCTTCTCTATGTGAGTACACAGCAACAAGGGAGCTCTCCGCAAGCCAGGGAGAGAGGGGCCTTCACCAAGAACCCAACCCTGATCTCATGCTTCTAGAGTTCAGAATTGTGAGAAAATAAGTTTCTGTTGCTGAAACCTCCCAGCCTATGATAGTTTGCTATGGCAAGTTGAGCTGATTAGCAGACATCTATAGGCAAAAAGCCTAGACCCCACACCTTATAAAAACATATTAATGCAAAATGACTCAAATGGAAAATCAAAACTATAGAACTTTCAGAGAGAAACAGAAAATCTTTGGAACCTAGGACCAGGTGAACAATTCTTAGACTTGAGAGTAAATACATCAGCTATAAAGGAACAATTCAAATATTTTCATCACCAAGAAAATTAAAATCACTTGCTTTGTGAACAACTCTATTAAAAAGATGAAGAGATAAGTATGCAGACTGGAAGAAAGTATTTGTAAATCCCTATTAGGCAAAGTATTCCTATGAATAATATGTAAGGAACGCTAAAAACTCCACATGTAAAAAATCCCAATTAGAAAATGAACAAAAGATACGAATAGATGTTTATCAAAGAAGATACACAGATGGCAGATAATCACATGAAAAGAGATTCAGCATCATTAGCCACTGAGGAAATATAAAGCCATAATGAGATATCACACGCTCCTACCAAAATTGCTAAAATTAAAAACATGATAATATCAAATTCTGGGGAAGATGTGGAGAAACCAGCATACATTGCTGGGTTTTAAATGGTACACCTACTCTGGAAAACAGTTTTTTAAAATGTTGAACATAAATTAATCATATAACCCAGAAATTCTACTTCCAGATAAATACCCAAGAAACAGAGCTTGCTTACATTTGTGTCCATTGAGTTGGTGATGCCATGCAACCATCTCATCCTCTGTCATCCCTGTCTCCTGCCTTCTGTCTTGCCCAGCATCAGGATCTTTTCCAGTGAGTCTGCTCTTTGCATCAGGTAGCCAAAGTATTGGAGCTTCAGCATCAGTCCTTCCAATGAATATTCAGGGTTGATCTGCTTTAGAATGGACTGGTTGAATCTCCTTGCAGTCCAAGAGACTCTCTAAGAGTCTTCTCCAACACCACAGTTCAAAAGCATCAATTCTTCTACGCTCAACTTTCTTTATAGTTCAACTCTCACATCCATACATGACTATTGGAAAAACCATATCTTTGACTAGATGGACCTTTGTCAGTAAAGTAATGTCTCTGCTTTTTCATACACTGTCTAGGTTTGTCATAGCTTTTCTTCAAACAGCAAATGTCTTTTAATTTCATGGCTGCAGTCACCATCCATAGTGATTCTGGAACCCAAGAAAATAAAGTCTCTCACCGTTTCCATTGTTTCCCCATGTATTTGCCATGAAGTGATGGGACTAGATTCCATAATCTTTCATTTTCGAATGTTGAATTTTAGGCCAGCTCTTTCACTCTCTTCTCTTGCCTTCATCAAGAGGCTTTTAGTTCCTCTTCACTTTCTGCCATTAGAGTGATGTCATCTGTATGTCCGAGATTATTGATATTTCTCCCAGCAATCTTGACTCCAGCTTGTGCTTCATCCAGCCAAGCATCTCACATGATGTACTATGCATATAAATTAAATAATCCAGGTGACAGTATACAGCTTTGACATACTCCTTTCTCAATTTTGAACCAGTCCGTTGTTTCATGGCTGGTTCTAACTGTTGCTTCTTGATCTGCATACAGGTTTCTCAGGAGGCAGGTAAGGTGGTCTAGTATTTCCATCTCTTTGAGAATTTCCATAATTTGTTGTGAGCACAACACACACAGTCAAAGGCTTTAGTGTAGTCAGTGAAGCAGAAAGAATGCTGAAATTCCCTTGCTTTTCCTGTGATCAAACTGTGGTACATATACACAATGAAAATGTAATGATACTTTTTATAACATGGATGAATCTCAAAAACATTATACTGCTTGTCCCTGCCTCTTGCCTCTTAGAACATCCTTGATGTGCTCAGCTGAGTGTTCTGTGGGCCCAGAGTGTTTACTTTTTTAAAAAAGTATTCAAAGCCATTCCAAGCCCTTTGAAGAACACAGTTATGAATAAGGAAATAGGACCACTGTTTTGTTGGTCTTCAGAATTGAAGACATGGTTTGAGGGATAACTAGGGGATATTTGTATTGTGCTGCTAGAGGTGAAATTCATGACCAGACAGAAGAAACATAAGTATTTATCAAGAATGTTTGAGTTTCATCCTCAATTAAGGTAAGGACAAAGCAATACAAAATTAGACTGTGATAATGTAATTCCCATGACTTTTAGGACAGCTTCTGAGAAACCAATTTTTTTAAGGATATGCAAAATATAAATATATTTTTATTACTAAAGTTAACAGAACAATGTTATATTCAATAAATATAATCAGGACAAAAATAATAGAGGGAAAAGAAAATTGACATACTGATTGAAGGTAATTATATAGGTAAGCAATGTAGAAAATCACTATAAAGTCAGAAAATGTTGTACCTCACAGACATAACTATTCAAAGCTGTATTCAAAAAAACAGTGATTTCCCCTGTTAAATGTCTATATGAAGAATTTGAATGAACATTTTGCACATCAATCTTTAGTTTCAATTTTGACAAACGGACTTAATTCTTGAATGTTTACTTCTCTAACCTAAGTTGGACTAGCATCAGTGCTATTGTAGAGAGTAATTTATCTCTAATGGTTTCTATGATTTGTCTTAATAACTCTCATAGTAAAGAAACCAGCCTCATAAAGGCATGTTGATGAAAGTGTAAAGAAGAGATTTTAAAACCAATTTTGAATTCTGAAAATATCTAGGATATTTATTTTAAGCTTTTATTCAAATTAATGTAAGTGATGTATTTATAAAATTCCTTACCCATCTTTCATCTACAGGTAGTTCCAATGACCTACCATATAAAGATGTGGTTTAATTTATCATTCAACAAAAGTTATAGGGGCTGCATTGTTGCAAAGCTTAAACTTAAGGGAACTGAGGAAGGGAACCCCCAGAAGTGGCACCCGTGGTATAATTTGACTCAACTGGGGGATCCTTGGACAGTTTAGACAGAAAAGATAGATACATACAGTGTACTGTCCATTCTAAGTTGGTAAAGCAATTTGTTTGGTTAATTCTGATAAGGAAGGCGATTCTGGCACACTAAGTAGTTACATGACCCTGAGCAGCCAGTGTCCCCCAGCTTCTTACAGGAACAAGTTGTGTTCAGTCATTCCAGATGGAGTATTAACCAGTCCGTGATAACTTTGGATGGCCATGGATGCCTCAGCTATACTGACCAGCTCCAGGTATGCCTAACAGATGCCAGCAGGTTTGGGTAACTCATTGAACTCCATTCTCCTATCTGGAACTGCAGTTATTCCTCCTGAAGGAAGAGTTACCAGTAAGTGCAGGTTATAAACTTGCATTAAGTCCCTGCCCTTCATCCATTCAGCCAGTCGCTCTTAATGACTATACAGTGCAGTGGAACACTGGGGTCAGCCCCTCTGCAAAGGCCATGACCCTGATGGAGCTCTGAGAAGATGGTTGAATTTAACTTTGTAAAAAAGTCAAAGTCACCACAAGGCTTCCTTAAAAGAACGTGGGAGTGTCAAGATCTGTTGTTCCTTTCTCTGTGCTGTTCAGAAGGATCTGAGGCAGTGGGGTGAGCTGATCACAGAGACAATCAAGGTGTGCTGAAGTTCTATGCTTTGCCCCACTAGCTCCCTTGGAGAGTCCCAGAAGTGATCTGAGCCAAACTTTTAGTCGGACAGACTGACTTCTGAGGGAACATAAGCCAGACGTGGAAGACCATATATATCATATCCTGAAAAGGCAAATCTATGAAACAGAAAGTAGACTGGTGTTTGTTTAGGGCTGAAGTGGGAGCCAGGAGTGAAAGTGGATAGGATGTATCCTTTAGTGGTTATGGAAATGTTCTAAATTTTCACTGTGGTTACGGGTGCAACTCAGTAAACTCACTCAAAATTATTAAATTTGCATAAGTGAATTTTATATTATGTAGGTTGCACCTCAAGAAAGCTAGTAATTTTTTAAAATTGATTTTTAGTTTGAAAATTTAGTTACAGAAAAACTAAGAAATGAATAGTATATTTAGTATGCAGCTATGGCTTTAAGGTAATAGAAATTGGGGAGACCCTTTGTTCTATACCCTCAAGTTCCATTCCAGCCCCTAGATTCCTAAGATACTAAGACAATGAGTTGAAATAAAAATTTAATATGTAGAATCACAAATACAGTGGGTCTGTCATTGTCTCATGACATATTGTATATTCAGAAGTTCAGACCTTCCTTCACTAGAGCTATCATTATTAAAGAAATTACAGCTTTTGGAGAAATCATTCCACAGTAGAACTTCCATGTCCAACTTGAAACCATTTCAGTAGCAAAAATCAAAATGATCCATCCCGTACTCATTTTCTGATCTCGGAAGAAAAATTTTACCCAGTGCAAAATCGTAATTGTAGTTTTACAATTTTAACTTGTTCTCTGGCATCCTTAAATTCATCTTCAGGCTTAAAAAGTGGGGGAAGTCATTATTTCTTGCAAAGAAGTTCAGCTATACTTAGAGAACAAAATAAGCCAAGCTAGAGAGTTCTAGTGAGAGATCAACATGTGAGTTGCCATTATTTGTTTGCTAAAAATATGTTTACTATAGTAGAACATATTTTCAGACTGCCAAGATGTGGAATCCTCAACTCATTCTTTTAACTCTCCATCTGTTCAGTGCTCTGCCACTTTTATAGTGTGAAGATAACTTAGTCTCAATAGAATAAGAAACTAAAATTACAATAAGAGGTGTGTTTATCTATATAGATATATTTAAACAAGGTATAAATATGAAGACACACATATGCATAGTCTAAAGAAAAATATATCATTGGTAGCTTCAGAGGTATTTTTAACAGCTATTTTTTTTTTTTAATTCTAAGAAGGACACTCGTACCTTGAGTGGTCATGGATGATATTATATTAAAATGTTTGAAAACCATTTTTGACTAAAAAGCAAATGGATGTGTAGGACCATTTGGATGAAGAAAAGAAGACTTGGGTTCTGGTCCCTCACGTGAGCCAGTCACTCGTATCTTTAGGCCCCCTTTTCTCATATTTGAAGGACTATAAGAAATTTAGGGAAGAAAATCTCTAAAGGGGCTTCCCTGGTGACTCGGCTGATAAAGAATCTGCCTGCAATGTGAGAGGTCCAAGTTCAGTCCCTGGGTCAGGAAGATCCCCTGGAGAAGGGAATGGCAACCCCCTCCAGTATTCTTGCCTGGAGAATTACATGGTCAGAGAAGCCTATAGTCCATGGCGTTACAAAGAGTCACACAGGACTGAGGGACTAACACACTAATCTCTAAAATGCCTATAAACCTAAAATATGATCCAGAGACTTTTTTTTTAATTTTTAAATAGATTTGTTCAACAAACAATTGAACAACAGTTTTAAGATACTTTGTAACATTGTAGAAATACAAAGATCTTTGGAGTCAGAACTCTGCCTCTGCCACTTTCAAATTTCTTACCTTAGTCAAGTTATTTCATCATTTTGAGCCCTAACTCCATTACCATTAAACATGAGGTTAATAATGTATACTTCATAGGGATCAGTATGGTTAAAGTAACACTAACCAATATAAAATATGAATTCCCAGGCCTTGGTGGATTATATGCTAGATATTTATTTCTTCCTCTTAAAAGATTTTAGTAGCGAAAAGGGACCAAAGCTGCTTCTATTAATACACAGTTCTCCAGGTGTGTGTAGCAGAGAAAGGAATAGTGAAGTAAGCATACAAACTTGCTAACCACATTCAGTTCTGTTCAGTGGCTCAGTCGTGCCCGACTCTTTGCAAAGCCGTGGACTGCAGCATGCCAGGCCGCCCTGTCCATCAGCAACTCCCAGAGTTTGCTCAAACTCATGTCCATTAAGTTGGTGATTCCATCTCATCCTCTGTAGTCCCCTTCTCCTGCCTTCTATCTTTCCCAACATCAGGGTCTTTTCCAGTGAGTTGGCTCTTCACATTAAGTGGTCAAAGTACTGGAGTTTCAGCTTCAGCATCAGTCCTTCCAATGAATATTCAGACTAATTTCCTTTAGGCTTGACTGATTTGGCTTGACTGATTTGATCGTGCAGTTCAAGAGTCTACTCTAACACCACAGTTCAAAAGAATTGCAATTCTTTGGAGTTCAGCTTACTTTATGGTTCAGCTCTCACATCCATACATGACTACTGGAAAAACCATAGCTTTGACTAGACAGACCTTTGTTGGCAAAGTAATGTTGCTGCTTTTTAATATGCTGTCTAGGTTGGTCATAGCTTTTCTTCCAAGGAGCAAGTGTCTTTTAGTTTTATGACTGCAGTCACCATCCACAGTGATTTTGGAGCCCAAGAAAATAAAGTCTTTCACTGTTTCCATTGTTTCCCCTTCTATTTGCCATGAAGTGATGGGACCGGATACCATGATTTTTGTTTTTTGAATGTTGAATTTTAATCCTAACCACATTACCTCTGCTCGGATTTCACTAGCAAAATCTATCATGTGGCCATACTAAGATGAATGAAATATTATAGGGAGTATAGTCTCTTGTTGGACAACCAGTTTCTAGAAACAACTCTGCAAAGGTTTTGTACACGAGTCACCATAGCATGTTGTTAGAAAAATTAAGTGACTATTTGTAAAGTGCCTGGATGGCACCACTGACTCGATGGATGTGAGTCTGAGTGAACTCCAGGAGCTGGTGATGGACAGGGAGGCCTGGCGTGTTGTGATTCATGGGGTCGCAAAGAGTCGGACAAGACTGAGCAACTGAACTGAAAGTGCCTATTATAGTTCTAGTATACTATAAGCACTGGAAGAAGGTAAGATTTGTTAGTAGAGAGGAATTATTTTGGTATGGTTGTTTAGTTGCTAAGTCACGTCCAGCTCTTTTGCAGTTCCATGCACTGTAGCCTGCCAGGCTCCTCTGTCCATAGGCTTTCCCAGACAAGAATTACCTTGCAATATATACGTATTTTTGTATACTGTGCTCTCTGATACCACTATTTACCTTGTAATATATGTATATATGTGAATATTATGTATATTATGAGGTGGAGAAGGAAATGGCAACCTACTCCAGTACTCATGCCTAGAATTCCATGGATGGAGAAGCCTGGTGGGCTACAGTCCATGGGGTCGCAAAGAGTTGGACACGACTGAGCGACTTCACTTCACTTATGAGGTGAATAGTGATATCAGAGAGTATTAAAATACAGTGGGACTTTACATTGGTTTCCTATGGAGGCTGTAACAAATACCAGAAACCTGAGAGCTTAAAGCCACACACTAAAGTTCTGGAAGTCAGAAGTTAAAAGTGAGTCTACAGGGCTGAGATCAAGGTGTCGGCAGGACTATGTCTCTTCTGGAGGCTCTAGAGGAGAATCCATTCCTTGACTCTCCCAGCCCCTAGAGGCTGCCCTTGTTCCTTGGCTTATGGTCTTATCTCTCCAACCTCTGCTTGAATAGTTATATCTTCTCTGACTTTGATCTTCCCTGCCTCCCTCACATAAGGACCCTTGTGATTACATTAGGCATATCTGGATAATCCTAAAAATGATTTCCCCATTCCAAGATTCTTTCCTTGACCACATCTGCAAAATTCATGTAGCCTTGTAACGGAATATATTTTCAGGTTCTGGATATTGGGATGTGGACATCTTTGGCTGGGTAGGGAACTGGGAGGGCAGCATCATTTTGCCTATCATAAACATTTTAAAGTCCATAGACAAGAGCTTCCCCAGTGGCTCAGACAGTAAAGAATCCACCTGCAATGCAGGAGACCTAGGTTTGATCCCTGGGTTGGGTAGATCCCTTGGAGGAGTCATGGCACCCCACTCCAGTATTCTTGCCTGGAGAATCCTCATGGACCGTGGAGCCTGGTGGACTACAGTCCATGGGGTCTCAAAGAGTCAGGCACAACTGAGGGACTAAGCACAGCAGCACAGCACAGATGTCTTAGGAAGAAGAGATAGTAGGGTTTTTTTTTCACATACGGAGAGTGGCATGAACTTGAAAACTAGCTCTATCTTTTGCTAGATAAATGACTTTGAAATGTGCCTCTCTTTCTTTTCTGTAAAATGGGGATGGCAAAATTAACCATCTCACAGATATAAGGATTTGTAAGAATTACTAGGTAATGTATATAAGTTTCCTGGAACATAATAGATACTCAAGATGGGAGATCCATCATTATTTTACCATTTCATGGTATTCAGTGGCCCACAACACCCCATTTATCATCTTACACTCTCTAAGATCACAGTTGAAGCAGAAAAGAGTAGAATAGTTTCTTGGTACAGAGAGACTATCAATCATGTTCAGCATACTGACCTTCTCTTGGAAGAAAAGCAGGTTAATGCATCTTAGGGGATTTTGCATCAGCAGAGATTGAGCAATACGGTTCTTCTGCTAAGTCTGGTAACCCATATGTTCCAGAATATCATTATGGCCTGAGTTTTCAGAGCCTGTGGTTTTATGGTGATCACCCAAGAAATCATTGATGGGAAATAAGAGAGATGAAGCATTTTCTTCCCTGAGATAGATGGTCACACAAATCAATCACAAGGATTTGGCTACAGTGAGCAGGAGCAGGAACGATTTCCTAAGATAAGACCAGCTCCATTCACCCCACTTCTAGGTGGCTTAGAAGCTTTCTTCTTAATTCTTGTCACAACTATATAATTTCCAGGCAAAGAAATTTCCCGGCTGGTAGCCCACCACACATCAAAAGATTTGTAGGCTCAAGGAGGAGTCGGGGATGGATGGATTGGGAGCTTTTGATTAGCAGATGCAAAGTATTATAGGAAGAATGGATAAAGCATAAGGTCCCATTGTATAGCACAGGCAACTGTATTCAATATTCTATAATAAGCCATAATGGGAAAGAATATTAAAAATATATATGTATAACTGAAGCACTTTGCTGTACAGCAGAAACTAACACAATAAACTCTACTTCATTAAAATGAATTTTTAAAAAAGACTTGTAGGCTCTAATTTATTGTACATAATCTGGCTTCAAAGACATAGGATCGTATTAGTGTTATTAACTCTCGGGTAGTGTCTAATCATCTCGAAGGACTTCAAAGCTCCTCAGTGTGCTCATCAGCAAAATAATTGTAATAATATATGTCATAGCAACTCTATCATAAAATGAGGACTCTCCCTTCCAAGGTCAGCTTCAGATGTCAAAACCTTAAGAGTAGTTCTTTAGTATAATCAAAGAAAGAAAGGATTATAACTCACACAGCTAGGGAAGTCCCAAGGTGATGAGTAAGGAGGAAGACTCTGATGGAATAGATCCAGAAGTGAGAGTGTAGAGAGTGTGTGAGCACTTTTTAAATTTTTTTTTCATTTTGTATTGGGAGTATAGCCAGTTTATAAACACTGTTGTTATAGTTTCAGGTGAATAGCTCAAAGAGACTCAGCCATCCATATACATGTATCCATTTTCCCCAAAACGTCCCTCCTATCCAGGCTGCCACTAACATTGAGCAGTTCCATGTGCTATATAGTAGGTCCTTGTTGGTTATCTATTTTAAATACAGCAGTGTGTATGTGTCCATCCCCAGTTCCCTAACTATCCCTTCTCCCCATCCTTCTTCCCAGTAAGCATTTTGTAGAGAGGAATATCTTGCCAGTGGGGGGAGAGCCAACCTACTGCCGAAAGTTTGAAAGAGGCACCAAGAGTACACATGAGCTTGAGGGATGGGAGTGGACCAGTGTGAACCTTCCTGGACGAGAGTTGACAGACACAGACAGGAGATGAGACAGAGTCTACTGGCACTAAATCAAATGTCACTGGAGGACCAAGTTTCTTTTCCTATGTTCTTCATAATTCACCTGAGATATTTGGGTTAATACAGCAACCTCCCAGTTTTCCTGTAAATAAATGTGTACTTGGAAGAAATTAAATTTACAAAGCTGATGAAAATAATAAAGCCAGCAATTGTTATGCTAGCTCTCTGAAGGGTAGTGGGGAGTCAGCAAAGGAGACAGCCAGCAGAAGAAATCAATGGTGTCCAGGGAATCTCTGAGTATTTTAGTAGTAATATTGACTGTTTTGGTTTGCTGTTTTATTTGTTGAACTCTTCTGGAGCTCTTTCCTGTATTATTGACTCACGTGGGGTACATGCATCCCTTCAAGGCACATGTTCCTCCTTAAGATGCCAGCAGGTGGTCTAATGCCAATCTATTATCAGCTACCATAGCAACCAGAGAACTTTGTCCCTCATTAACAGCATTGACAGCTGCGGCTGTTTGATGTATGTGGTCTTCCAGGAGCTGTGGCATTTGTCTGTGTGACCTCTCTGAGTTGTGACTATTACAAAATAGAAAACACCTAAAATGTATGCCTGTTACACCGAAGATTGTGATGAGGTCCAATATAATAGCTAAAAGTGGCCCCTCTGAGGGAAGTCTCCATGAGAGTAGTGAATTCTCTAGTTGGATAAAGAGTGACCTGGGTACCATATGCACACAGGACACAGGCCAGGTCACACAGGTGGGAAGGGGTGGGGTGGAGGAGGCTGAGTGTAGGACCCCCTGGAGGAGGAAAAGTGCTACAGGAGAACCAGTAGCCCAGGGGTCTTGCAGGGTGGAGTTTCTGGTGGGCAAATCTGTATCAGAGCAGGAAATTGATGGCTAAATCGTCCCAGCACTGGGTGGGAAGACACAGTGGTATGTAATACTGATTGACCGAGGAGGCAGAGAAAGACAAGGAGTCCAAGGAGGGATAATATGGAAGCATCTGGTGAGGCTGAAAGAATGCTGGACTGGAGGGTGACTGGAGAGGATGACAAGCAGCTGAGATGAATATGGCATAAATTAGTTTCATGGTGGTTGTCTAGGCTGGGGCACCTAAAAGCAGGCCATATATTGATTAAGGGTTAGCTCCAGGTAACATGCTCTATTACTGTTCTCTAGGTAGTGTCTAGGTCTAGGAAAGTAGGGAGTGGAGATGATGACAGGGCAGTAGTAAAGATTTAAATGAGGGTAGTTGGATGAGAAGACATCAGAGCTTATATGTGGTTGTAGGTGGTCATAGGAATAGTTAATGTAGCCAGATCTCAACTAATGTCATGGTAGAGAGTAGAGTTTTAGGCCTTTGTGTAGGGATAGTGGAGATGGGCATCCAAACTCAGGTGTTAAGTATCTAAAAGGAGAGATACATTGTAGGGCACCAGTGAGGTAGTCAGCTAATTTGTAGGATGTTAGTTTCCACCAAGAAGCAACCCCAGAAGGAGGGAAATGAATGGATCAAGCAAAATTGAAATAACCTAGTGGGAGTTCCTTGATGCAAAAGGTTAGGTAATGTGCAAAGGTAGGCCCCTGTGTTGCCATTCTAGGAAGGGAAGAGCCTGACAATAATTGTTAGCTTCTTGCAGGGTGTCCTTCCATTGCATAGGAGAGGATATGGAGTTGTAGAGACTTATGTAATTTGGAGGGACTGGATCTTTATGAAGCGGTCCACAATAGGCCTTGTGAGGTGGCATCAGTTAGGTTGGGAATAGGATTAATCTAGGTAGGACTGCATAGACTGAAACTTGAGGAGTAAGTAAGAAAGCAAGAAAGAAGAAAAGGTAGTTGGGAAGTTATAGGGGTACAGGTGTGTGGCAGAGCCATGGTTAGATATGGGAGGAGAGAGAGGATCAGGGAGCAAAGTCTTTATTTGGCAGGTTTCAGCATGGAATTGTGTTAGCAGGATACCTTGGAGTACTGGTACTGAGGCTGGGATTGTTGGCTGTCCTGAGGTCACCATCTGGGATGCATTGTCTGCAGGGCTGAGATGGTCATTCTTGAGATGATGGTGCTGTTGACTGGAATTGACTTGTGGATAGTATCTGTAAGAACCCTAGGGTGGTTGAGGGTGGGGGCTCTTGATAAGTCCTGGACTTGAGGCAAAGTTTTGCACTTGAGAAATTATTACAAATATAATGGAGGAGGAGTATTCCTTTGCCTCTAGGAGTTATGGTGTAACTTCTTATTGGGAAGCTGTGGGCTGATTGACCACCTCAAACAAGTAGAGGTGACAGCATGGGCAGAAAGGAGCATAAGGCATTTGGCACTGAACTGGAGTAATAGAATCCCAGTCCCAGCATCTTGAATGTAAAGTCTGTTTTGAGCCTACTGACTAAACCAAAAACAAGACCATTAACCACTACATAGGAATTGTTAAAAATATGAACAACAAACTTGCATTTATTGAGGGCATCCTCCAGTACCCAAAGCAATGAGCAGTTGATTCCAAAAGATCACAGACTCGAGGCCCATGGTAGCTCTGGACCAAGAAGGATCCAATAGGCCTCTAAGAGTTGTATTTCAAGCGGGGTATCTTTTGGCTGTTGAGGGGAAATATTTGTTCCAGAAATCCATAGGAAGTCATGTGATATCATGTGTGGTCCAGAGACTCTAGAATGTATGATAAAATTTGTGGTTTGGTTGACTTCCTACATCTTCAAGTCCAGCAACACAGCACTGTTTTTATCATCTTTTTCTGATGCTATCTTCTGACTCCCTCTTCCATGTTTAAGGGTCTCTGTGATTATATTGGCCTCACTGGAATAATTAAACTCCCTATTTTAAAGATAGCTGAATTGCTATCTTGATTACATCTGCAACCAGCAATTCCCCTTTGTCATATAACCTAATATAGTCATGGGTTCTGGGGATTAGAATATGGACATCCTTGGAGGACCATTATTCCACATGTCACAGACAAACTTTTGGATATCCTCAAGGGCCTATTCTTGGAGTGGCCCGATTTGAATTGAACTCATTTGCTAGTGAGTGCATAAATAGGTTTTAATAAAATTTGTAGATGAGAAATACATTATTACTAGAGGCCAACTAGGTCAAATAGGTGTTGGGCTTGAGAGTAATGAAGTAGATAGCACCAAAAATTGTTGGGAAATATGCAGTAGACCTTCCAGGAACCTGGACTATTAAAAAGTGAATCAAGGTAAATTGGATATGGTCAAGCAGGAAATGACAAGAGTGAACATCAACATTTTAGGAATCAGTGAACTAAAATGGATGGGAATGGGTGAACTTAATTCCAATGACCATTATATCTACTACTGTCGGCAAGAATCTCCTATTAAGAAATGAAGTAGCCTTCATAGTCAACAAAAGAGTCTGAAATGCAGTACTTGGGTGCAGTCTCAAAAGTAACAGAATGATCTTGGTTTGTTTCCAAAGCAAACTATTCAGTATCACAGTAATCCAAGTTTATGACTCAACCACTAAATGCCAAAGAAGCTTAAGTCAAATAGTTCTATGAAGACCTACAAGACCTTTTAGAAATCACCCCCTCCCCCCGGCAAAATGTCCTTTTCATCATAAGGAATTGGAATGCAAAAGTAGGAAGTCAAGAGATACCTGGAGTAACAGGCAAGTTTGACCTTGGAGTACAAAATGAAGCAGGGCAAAGGATAACAGAGTTTTGCCAAGAGATCACACTAGTCATAGAAAACACCATTTTTCCAACAACATGAGAGACAGTTCTTCACATGGACATCACCAGATGGTCAATACCCAAATCAGACTGATTATATTCTTTGCAGCCAAAGATGGAGAAGCTCTATACAGTCAGCAAAAAACAAGATTGGGAGCTGACTATGGCTCAGATCATGAACTCCTTATTGCCAAATTCAGACTTAAATTGAAGAAAGTAGGGATCCCATTCAGTATGACATACATTCCTTATGATTATACAGTGGCAGTGACAAATAGATTCAAGGGATTACATCTGATAGAGTGCCTGAAGGACTATGGACAGAGGTTCATGACATTGTACAGGAGGCAGTGACCAAAACTATCCCCAAGAAAAAGAAATGCAAAGGGCAAAATGGTTATCTGAGGAGGCCTTACAAATAGCTGAGAGGAGATGTGAAAAGGAAAGACATACTTAACTGAATGCAGTGTTCCAAAGAATAGTACAGAGAGAAAAGAAAGTCTTCTTAAGTGAAGAGTGCAAAGAAATAGAGGAAAACAATAGAATGGAAAAGACTAGAGATCTCTTCAAGAGAATTGGAGACCCCAGCGAAACATTTCATGCAATGATGGGCATAATAAAGGACAGAAGCGTCAAGGATCTAACAGGAGCAGAAGAGATTAAGAAGATGTATCAAGAATACATAGAACTATAAAAAAAAAACACTTAATGACCCAGATAACCACAGTGGTGTGAGCAATCATCTAGAACCAGACATGCTGGAATGTGAAGTCAAGTGGGCCTTAGGAAGCATTACTATGAACAAAGCTTGTGGAGGTGATGAAATTCCAATAAGTTATTTCAAAGCCTAAAAGATGATGCTATTAAGATGCTGTACTCAATATGCCAGCAAATTTGGAAAACTTAGTAATGGCCACAGGACTGGAAAAGATCAGTTTTCATTTCAATGCCAAAGAAAGGCAATGCCAAAGAATGCTCAAACTACACTACAATTGTGTTCATTTCACATGTTAGCAAAGTAATGCTCAAAATCCTTTAAGCTAGGCTTCAACAGTAGGTGAACTTTATGAACACCTTTTGCTGTGTGGTTCACAACAAACTGGAAAATTCTTAAAGAGATGGGGATACCAAACCACCTTACCTGTCTCCTGAGAAACCTGCATGCAGGTCAAGAAGCAACAGCTAGAACTGGACTTGGAACAACCCTGTGTACTGCAGCACGCCAGGCTTCCCTGTCCTTCACTATCTCCCTGAGTTTGCTGACTCATATCCATTGAGTCTGTGGTACCATTCAACCATTTCATCATCTGTCACCCCCTTATCCTCTTCCTGTCTTCCATCTTTCCCAGCATCAGAGTCTTTTCCAACGATCAGCTCTTTGCCTTAGGTGGCCAAAGTATTAGAGCTTTAGCTTCAGCATCAGTCCTTCCAATGAATATTCAGGGCTGATTTCCTTTAGGATGGACTGGTTGGATCTCCTTGCAGTCCAAGGGATTCTCAAGAGTCTTCTCCAATACCACAGTTCAAAAGCATCAGTTCTTCAGTGCTCAGCTTTCTTTATGGTCCAACTCTCACATCCATACATGACCACTGGAAAAACCATAGCTTTGACTAGATGGACCTTTGTCAGGAAAGTGATGTCTCTGCTTTTTAATACGATGTCTAAGTTTGTCATAGCTTTTCTTCCAAAGAGCAAGTGTCTTAATTTCATGGCTGCAGTCATCATCTGCAGTAATTTTGGAGCCTAAGAAAGTAAAACCTCTCACTGTTTCCATTGTTTCCCCATCTATTTGACATGAAGTGATGGGACCCAGTGCCATGATCTTCATTTTTTGAATGTTGATTTTTAAGCCAGTTTTCACTCTCCTCTTTCACACTCATCAAGAGGCTCTTTAATTCCTCTTCACTTGCTGCCATTAGAGTGATATCACCTGCATATCTGAGGTTATTGTTATTTCCCCTGGAAATCTCGATTACAGTTTGTGCTTCATCCAACCTGGCATTTCACATGATGTATATAACTTAAATAAGCAGGATGATGATACAGCTTTGAGGTACTCCTTTCCCAATTTTGAATCAGTCTGTTGTTCCATGTCCAGTTCTAACTATTGCTTCTTGACCTGCATACAAGTTTCTCAGGACATGGGTAAGGTGGTCTGGTATTTGCATGTCTTTCAGAATTTTCCACAGTTTGTTGTGATCTTGTGGCTTTAGCATAGTCAATGAAGCAGAAATAGATGTTTTTCTGAAATTACCTTGCTTTTTGTATGATCCAGCAGATGTTGGTAATTTGATCTCTGGTTACTCTGCCTTTTCTTGTTGCTTTTGATATTTTATGCAATATAGCTCCTACCTGTTAATCACATAATTTATCCTCCCCCTTTCCTATTTCCCTTTTGTAACCATAACCTTGTTTTCTATGTCTGTGAGTCTTTTATTTTTGTATATATATTGATTTGTATTATTTTTCACATTCCACATATAAGTGACAGCATAAAATATTTGTCTTCCTGTTTGACTGACTTTGTTAAGTATAATATTCTCTAGGTCCATCCATGTTGCTGCAAATGGCAGTATTTTATTTTATGGCTGAGGTAGATCAGTCCTGGGTGTTCATTGGAAGGACTGATGCTGAAGCTGAAATTCCAATACTTTGGCCTCCTCATGCAAAGAGTTGACTCATTGGAAAAGACCCTGAGGCTGGGAGGATTGGGGGCAGGAGGAGAAGGGGATGACAGAGGATGAGATGGCTGGATGGCATCACCAACTCAATGGATGTGCGTTTGAGTGAACTCCGGGAGTTGGTGATGGACAGGGAGGCCTGGCGTGCTGTGATTCATGGGGTCGCAAAGAGCTGGACATGACTGAGCGACTGAACTGAACTCAGTGTTCCTGTGTGTGTGTGTGTGTGGGGGGGTGTACATATATATGTTTCTGTGTCTTGGTTACTACAAATAGTGCTGCCGTTAACACTGGGTTCCAGATTTACCCAGGGAGGGACTGCTAGATGATATGGTAGCTCTATTTTCAAATTTTTAAGGAACTTCCATGCTGTTTTCCATAGTGGCTGCACCAATTTACATTCCCACCTGTAGTGCAGGAAGGTTCCCTCTCATCCACATCCTCTCTACCATTAATTATTTGTGTACTTTTTGATGATAGCTATCAACAGTGAGATGATATCTCATTGTTGTTTCGATTCACATTTCTCTAATGTTTAGCCATGTTGAGCATTTTTTCATGCATTTGTTAGCCATATGTATGTTGTCTTTGGAAAGTGTTTATTATGGTCTTCTGACCTTTTTTTTTTTTTTTTTTTTTGCTATTGAGTTGTATTAACTCTTAAGGTATTTTGGATGTTAACCCCTTTGTTGGTTGCATCATTTGCAAATATTTTCTCTCATTTTGTAAATTGTCTTTTTGTCTTGTTGATGGTTTCCTTTGCTGTGTAAAAGCTTTTAAGTTTGATTAGAATCTATTTGTTTCTGTTTTGCTTTGGGAAACTGACCTGAGAAAATATTGTTGTGATTTATGTCAGAGAATGTTGTGCCTATGTTCTCTTCTAAGAAATTTATAGTGTCATATATTGTATATGTCTTTAAATTTTTGACTTATTTAGATTTTTTTAATTTTTTTTCCTTTATTTTACTTTACAGTACAGTATTGGTTTTGGCATACATTGACATGAATCCGCCACAGGTGTATATGAGCTCCTGGACATGAACCCCCCTCCTACCTCCCACCCCACATCATCTCTCCAGATCATCCTCGTGCACCAGCCCAAAGCATCCTGTATCCTGCATCGAACATAAACTGGCGATTTGTTTCTTACATGATAGTATACATGTTTCAATACCATTCTCCCAAATCATCCCACCCTCTCCCTCAGAGTCCGAAAGTCCACTCTAGACAGGGTCATCATTACCATCTTTCTAAATTCCATATATATGTGTTAGTATACTGTATTGGTGTTTTTCTTTCTGGCTTACTTCACTCTGTATAATCGGCTCCAGTTTCATCCATCTCATTAGAACTGATTCAAATATATTCTTTTTAAGGGCTGAGTAGTACTCCATTGTGTATATGTACCACAGCTTTCTTATCCATTCATCTGCTGATGGACATCTAGGTTGTTTCCATGTCCTGGCTATTATAAACAGTGCTTCTATGAACATTGGGGTACATGTGTCTCTTTCTATTCTGGTTTCCTCAGTATGTATGCCCAGCAGTGGGATTGCTGGGTCATAAGGCAGTTCTATTTGCAATTTTTAAAGGAATCTCCACACTGTTTTCCATAGTGGCTGTACTAGTTTGCATTCCACCAACAATGTAAAGGGTTCCCTTTTCTCAACACACTCACCAGCATTTATCGCTTGCAGACTTTTGGATCGCAGCCATTCTGACTGGTGTGAAGTGGTACCTCCTTGTGGTCTTGATTTGCATTTCTCTAGTAATGAGTGACGTTGAGCATCTTTTCATGTGTTTGTTAGCCATCCATATGTCTTCTTTAGAGAAATGTCTATTTAGTTCTTTGGCCCATTTTTTGATTGGGTCGTTTATTTTTCTGGAGTTGAGCTGCATAAGTTGCTTGTATATTCTTGAGATTAGTTGTTTGTCAGTTGCTTCATCAGCTATTATTTTCTCCCATTCTAAAGGCTGTCTTTTTAACTTTAAAATTTTGTCTTTTAATTTTTTTAATAGAGAGTATTTTTTATTGCTATATTTTTTATTTACAATGTTGTGTTAGTTTCAAGCGTATGACAAAGTGAGTCAGTTATGTATGTGTGTATACTTTTTTCAGATTCTTTTTCATTATAGGTTATTATAAGATATTAAATATAGTTCCCTGTGCTATACATTATAGTAGGTCCTTGTTGTTTATTTTATCTATAGTAGCATCTGTTAATCCTGAACGTCTAATTTATCCCTCCCTGCCCCTTCCCCTTTGGCAACCATTAGTTTGTTTTCTGTATCTATGAGTCTATTAATTTGTAAATAAAGTAATTTGCATCACTTTTGAGATTCCACATATAAGTGATATCATATGGTATTATTTTTTTCTGACCCATTTCACTTAGTATGATAATCTCTAGGCCCAATTATGTTGCTCCAAATGGCATTATTTCATTCTTTTTTATGACTGAGTAATATTGCATTTGATATATAGATATATCTCACATCTTCCTTAGCCAGTCATGTGTCCATGGACATTTAGGTTGCTTCCACATCTTGACTTTTATAAATAGTGCTGCTGTGAACATTGGGGTGCAAGTATCTTTCTGAATTACAATTTTTGTCTTTTCTTGCCCAGGAGTGGGATTGCTGGATATAATATGGTAGCTCTAATTTGTAGTTTTTAAAGTCCTCCATACAATTCTCCCTAATGGTTGCACTAGTTTACATTTCCACCAACAGTGTAGGAGGATTCCCTTTTCTCCACATAGTGTCCAGCATTAATTATTTGTAGGCTTTCTGATGATTGCCATTCTGACTGGTATAAGGTCATATGTCATTGTGGGTTTGACTTGCATTTCTCTAGTAATTAGTGACAGAGAAGGCAATGGTAACCCACTTCAGTACTTTTGCCTGGATAATCCCATGGACGGAGGAGCCTGGTAAGTTATAGTCCATGAGGTCGCTAAGAGTCAGACACGACTGAGCGACTTCACTTTCACTTTTCACTTTCATGCATTGGAGAAGGAAATGGCAACCCACTCCAGTGTTCTTCCCTGGAGAATCCCAGGGACGGGGGAGCCTAGTGGGTTGCTGTCTCTGGGGTCGCACAGAGTTGGACACAGCTGATGTGACTTAGCAGCAGCAGCAGTAATTAGTGATGTTGAGAATCTTTTCATATGCCTATTGGCCATTTATGTGTCTTCTTTGAGAAGGGTGTGTCTATAGGTCTTCTGCCCTTTTTTGATTGGACTGTTTTGTTCTTGTATTTTTCTGTTGAGTTGTATGAGCTATTTATATATTTTGGAAATTAATCCCTTGTCAATTCCATCATTTGCAAACATTAGAAGTTTTACTTTAGGAGTTTTTAAAACTTAAGATTTTGTTTCACTTCTAGTAATAGGTCTGTTCAAGTTATCTGTCTTTTCTTGACTCCGTTTTGGCAAACTGTTTCTAGAAACTTTTCCATTTCTTCTAGGTTGTCCAATTTGTTGGCATATTACCATTTGTGGTATTCTCTTATGATTTTCTGTTTATTTCTGTGGTATCAATTGTTATTTTTCTTTTCATTTTTTAATTTGTTAATTTGGGTCCTCTTTCTTTTCCTCTTGGTGAGCCTGGTTATAGGTTTGTTGATTCTGTTTACCTTTTCAGAAAATAGCTCTTGGCTTTATTGATCTTTTCTAGTCTTTTTTCATCTTTATTTTATTTCCTTTTCAATCTTTATTATTTCCTTACATCAGCTGAATTTGACTTTCATTTGTTTTTTTTTCTAATTCTTTCAGGTAGTAATTTAAGTTTTTTGATATTATTCTTGTTTTTTTGAGAAAGGCCTGTGAACTCTTAGAACTACTTTGGCAGTTGCATAGATTTTGCAAAGTTGTGTTTTATATCTTCATTTGTCTCAAAGTATTTTCGGATTTCTTCTTTTATTGTTGACCTATTGTTCTTTTAATTGCATCTTGCTGAATTTTCACATATTCATTCTTTATCCATTTCTCTTTATGCAGCTGATTTCTAGTTTCATACCACTGTGGTCAGAAAATACTCTGGAAATAATTTCTATCCTCCTAAACTTTTTGAGATTTGCTTTGTAACCTAGATGCAATCTCAAAAATGACAGAATGATCTCTATTCATTTCCAAGGCAAACCATTCAATATCACAGTAATCCAAGTCTATGCCCCAACCAGTAACACTGAAGAAGCTGAAGTTGAACGGTTCTATGAAGACCTACAAGACCTTTTAGAACTAACACCCCCAAAGATGTCCTTTTCATTATAGGGACTGGAATGCAAAAAGTAGGAAGTCAAGAAACACCTGGAATAACAGGCAAATTTGGCCTAGGAATACGGAATGAAGCAGGGCAAAGACTAATAGAGTTTAGTCAAGAAAATGCACTGGTCATAGCAAACACCCTCTTCCAACAACACAAGAGAAGACTCTACACATGGACATCACCAGATGGTCAACACTGAAATCAGATCGATTATATTCTATGCAGCCAAAGATGGAGAAGCTCTATACAGTCAACAAAAACAAGACGAGGAGCTGACTGTGGCTCAGATCATGAACTCCTATTGCCATATTCAGGCTTAAATTGAAGAAAGTGGGGAAAACCACTAGACCATTCAGGTATGACCTAAATCAAATCCCTTATGATTATACAGTGGAAGTGAGAAATATATTTAAGGGACTAGATCTGATAGATAGAGTGCCTGATGAACTATGGAATGAGGTTCATGACATTGCACAGAAGACAGGGATCAAGACCATCCCCATGGAAAAGAAATGCAAAAAAGCAAAATGGCTGTCTGGGGAGGACTTACAAATAGCTGTAAAAAGAAGAGAAGAGAAAAGGAAAGATAAGCATCTGAATGGAGAGTTCCAAAGAATAGCAAGAAGAGATAAGAAAGTCTTCCTCAACAATCAATGCAAAGATATAGAGCTAAACAACAGAATGGGAAGACTGGAGATCTCTGCAAGAAAATTCGAGATACCAGGGGACTATTTCATGCACAGATGGGCTCAGTAAAGGACAGAAATGGTATGGACCTAACAGGAAGCAGAAGATATTAAGAAGTGGTGGCAAGAATACACAGAAGAACTATACAAAAAGATCTTTATGACCAAGAAAATCACGATGGTGTGATCACTCACCTAGAGCCAGACATCTTGGAATGTAAAGTCAAGTGGGCCTTAGAAAGCATCACTACAAACAAAGCTAGTGGAGGTGAAGGAATTCCAGCTGAGCTATTTCAAATCCTGAAAGATGATGCTGTGAAAGTACTGCACTCAATATGCCAGCAAATTTGGAAAACAGCAGTGGCCTCAGGACTGGAAAAGGTCAGTTTTCATTCCAATCCCAAAGAAAGGCAATGCCAAAGAATGCTCAAACTACCACACAGTTGCACTCATCTCACATGCTAGTAAAGTCACGCTCAAAATTCTCCAAGCCAGGCTTCAGCAATACGTGAACCGTGAACTTCCTGATGTTCAAGCTGGTTTTAGAAAAGGAAGAGGAACCAGAGATCAAATTGCCACATCCACTGGATCACAGAAAACACAAGAGAGCTCCAGAAAAACATCTATTTCTGCTTTATTGACTATGACAAAGCCTTTGACTGTGTGGATCACAAGAAACTGTGGAAAATTCTGAAGGAGATGGGAATCCCAGACCACCTGACCTGCCTCTTGAGAAACCTATATGCAGATCAGGAAGCAACAGTTAGAACTGGACATGGAACAACAGACTGGTTCCAAACAGGAAAAAGAGTATGTCAAGGCTGTATATTGTCACCCTGCTTATTTAACTTCTATGTGGAGTACATCATACGAAATGCTGGGCTGGAAGAAGCACAAGCTGGAATCAAGATTGCCAGGAGAAATATCAGTAACCTCAGATATGCAGATGACACCACCCTTATGGCAGAAAGTGAAGAGGAACTAAAAAGCCTTTTGATGAAAGTGAAAGTGGAGAGTGAAAAAGTTGGCTTAAAGCTCAACATTCAGAAAACGAAGATCATGGCATCCAGTCCCATCACTTCATGGGAAATAGATGGGGAAACAGTGGAAACAGTGTCAGACTTTACTTTGGGGGGCTCTAAAATCACTGCAGATGGTGACTGCAGCCATAAAATTAGAAAACGCTTACTCCTTGGAAGAAAAGTTATGACCAACCTAGATAGCATATTGAAAAGCAGAGATATTACTTTGCCAACAAAGGTCCTTTTAGTCAAGGCTATGGTTTTTCCTGTGGTCATGTATGGATGTGCGAGTTGGACTGTGAAGAAGGCTGAGCACCGAAGAATTCATGCTTTCGAACTGTGGTGTTGGAGAAGACTCTTGAGAGTCCCTTGGATTGCAAGGAGATCCAACCAGTCCATTCTGAAGGAGATCAGCCCTGGGATTTTTTTGAGGAAATGATGCTGAAGCTGAAACTCCAGTACTTTGGCCACCTCGTGTGAAGAGTTGACTCATTGGAAAGACTCTGATGCTGGGCGGGATTGGGGGCAGGAGGAGAAGGGGGACAACAGAGAATGAGATGGCTGGATGGCATCACGGACTCGATGGACGTGAGTCTGAGTGAACTCTGGGAGTTGGTGATGGACAGGGAGGCCTGGTGTGCTGTGATTCATGGGGTCGCAAAGAGTCAGACATGAGTGAGCGACTGATCTGAATTGACTGAACTCATGCATTCTCTCCTGGGCTTCCCTGGTGGCTCAGCAGTAAAGAATTCACCTGTCAGTGCAGGAGATGTGGGTTCTTTACCTGGGTTTGGAAGATTCCCTTGAGAAGGAAATGGCAACCCACTCTAATATTCTTATCTGGGAAATCCCATGGACAGAGGAATCTTGCAGGCTCTCTGGAGCCATGGAGTCTCAAAGAGTCAGACATGATTTAGCAACTGAACAACAACAAAATATGGTCTGTCCTACAAAATGTTCCTTGCACACTTGGAAAGAATGTGTGTTTGTTTGTTTTTTTAATATAGTGTTCTGTAGGTATAGATATCAATTAAATTTGACTGGTTTATTGTATAATTTAGGGCCTCTGTTGCCCTATTGATTTTTCTGGGTGATCTCAGTGGGGTGTTAAAGTTTCCTGCTATTATTGTGTTTCTGTCAATTTCTTTCTTTATATCTGTTAGTATTTGTTTTATATATCTAGATGTTCCTGATTGGGTGCATATATGTTAACAAGTGTGGTATTCTTTTCTTGTACTGATCTCTTTATTATTATATAATATCCATCTTTGTCTTTAGGAGCTTTAAGTCTATTTTGTCTGATATGAGTATTGCTACTGTCATTTTCTTGTCAGTCCCATCTGTAGGAAATATCTTTTTTCATTCCCTCACTTTTAGTCTGTGTTTTTGCTCTGAAGTGAGTCTCTTGGGGGCAGCATATTATAAGTTCTTCTTTTTTAAAATCTTTGCCACTCTGTATCTTTTGATTGGAATGTTTTGTCCATTGACATTTAAGTAATTATTAATAGTTATGTAACTTATTGTCATTTTAAGCCTTTTTTCCAGCTGTTTCTGTAGTTCTTCTTTGTTCATTTCTTTTTTAAAAAAATTTTCCTTTTGTGATTACCCTTCAGTTCAAGTATATTGACCCATAACTATACTTACTTGCTTTAAATTGTCATACAAGTTCAGACACATTCTAAAGTATCTACATATTTGTACTTCCCTCTACGTTTTGTGATTTGTAAAGTTCTGTTTACTTCTTGATGCATATCATTTTGCTATTAAATGTAGTTATAATTGCTTTTGCAAAATGTTTTTCTCTTTTAATGTATGTACTGGCTTATTTAAGTGATCTTGAATCCTCTTAAATATTTGCCTTTCCTATTGTGATTTTTCCTTTCCTATAAATTCTTGCTTATCTATTTAGAGAAGACTTTGCAGTTATTTCTTTTTGGGTAGATTTACTATAGGGCCTCCTCAGTGGCTCAGTGGTAAAGAAACCACTTGCAATGCAGGAGACATGGGTTTAATCCCAAGGTCAGGAAGATCCCCTGATGGAGGAAATGGCAACCCACTCTAGTATTCTTGCCAGGAAAATCCCAAGGACTGAGGAGCTGGCTGCTGAATTCTTTCAGTTTTTGTTTGTCTGATAAATTCTTTTTCTTTCCTATTCTAAATGATCTAGTAGATTACCTTATGTTGCAAGTTTTTTTCTTTCATAACTTTGAATATATCATGCCAACCATTCATTTTTATTTGGTTTACAGACAGACCAAATAGAGTTAGTAAAGGGAGAAATGGTAAGAGTAAGGACTCCTTTGCAACCAAATTATGAACAATAGGTCTTAATTCCTTAATATGTTGTTTAATGTAAATATTGTAATATGTTTACAATTTTAATAGTATATAAAAATCAGCTGGGGTCCACTTAGTACAGCCAGTTGTAAGGGCAATGGATTTAAGCCTAGACCAATGTGAATCTTTTTTTTTGGAGGATCTGTACCAATGGTAGGATTGGGTGATTTCATTGGTGTCATCATTTTGCCGAATTTTCAAGTTTAATGGTGCCTGTGGTAAAGATGAGAGAGATTTGAGCTGCACGGACTTAGTGTCCAATGACCCTGCTGATACTTACAGATTTCTCTCTTTAAAATTTGAAGGATTACTGAGAATTAAGATGACCTGCGATTCAGGATCAAAGAGGCTATAAAAATGGAAAATTATGTGGAGGCCAATATAGTAAATGGGATGTGTCCACAGAGAATGATCATGGTATCCAAGGACTGTCAGTTCCCTAATGGGGCAAAGGGCTTCCATTCATGGAGGTTTTACATAGATATGGAGTTCACTTGAAGATGAGAGAGAATGCATTGGCTGAAGCCATGATTGGCATGGTAGCTGGAAGAGCAGTAGCAATATTGGAATGGCCTTAGGAACAAATAATGATTTAATGATTTGGAGTAAGTTCTGCCACTGGTAGACTTTTCCCAAAATCAAATGATTAGAGAATGCTAAATCCCTGAGTCTCCTGTACCAAACATTTGGAAGAGGGTCCTAATGGGGGCTTGTTTGAGAGACTTCTATTTTATTTTTATTATCGTTGTAATAATTATAAATCTTACCAAGGCTACTATTTGCTTGAGTTGGGTACACCGTTATCCAGGAGAGATTTATGTGCAGTTAGTATTTCTAATTCACAGGTGGCTCAGAGATAAAGAATCTGTCTGCCAACGGAGATGAAGGAGACGTATGTTGGATCCTTGGGTTGGGAAGATCCCCTGGAGTAGGAAACAGCAATTCACTTCAGTATTCTTGCTGGGAAAATCCCATGGACAGAGAAGCCTGGAGGGCTACAGTCTGGGGGGTAACAAAGAGTTGGACATGAATGAGCACACACATACACACACACAGAAAGTTCCAGTATGTTTAGAGCCTGGTGGTGGCCTGGCCTATTTAATGCAATAATAAGGCACAATGAATGCAAGAAGATCCTTATAAGAACAGGTAGAGAATGTCTAAACATAGAAGAACCTGTTCAGGAGTGGTTAGAGCATCTCTTCCTTCAGGGGGCATAATAACAGATCTATAATGAGACCAAATAGGACAATGTCTCTATTCCAAAATAACTGGCAACTCTTCTCTGAAATAGCCTGACTGAGGATATGTATACTAAGAACAGTGGCAGTCAGGTGGGTTATTTTCCAGATCATCAGTATCCACTGGAGGAGGGAGGAGGTCAGGGTTATGTCTTCCTGTCAGGCATGGGAAACTGTGGGCTAGCTACTGGAGGAGCTCAGTCAGAGATCTCAATATATTTAACTGAAGGATCTTGAGAAACACTGGACTTTTGTCTAATTATGAGGTGGCTGCATTCTAAATTTGTATTAAAAAGAGATAATCAATAGGCCTCCAGTTATAAGATAAATAAGTACTAGGACATAATGTACAACACGATGACTATAGTTAATACTGCTGTACGATATATATGGATAGATCCTGATGGCTCAGGTCGTAAAGAAACCGCCTACAATGTGGAAGACCTCTGTTTACTCCCTGGGTCAGGATGATCCTCTGGGGAAGAGAATGACACCCATTCCAATATTCTTGCCTGGAGAACTCCGTGGACGGAGGAGCCTAGTGGGCTACAGTCCACGGGGCTGCAAAGAGTCGGACATGACTGAGCGACTAACACTCGTGACACTCTTATGGTATATGTGAAAGTTGTCAAAAAAGTAAATCTTAAAAGTTCTCATTATAAGGGAAAATTTTTTTCTTTTCTTTTTTGTATCTGTATGAGATGATAGATATTAACTTACTGTGCTAATCATTTCACAATAAATGTAAGTCAAATTTATTATGCTGTACACCTTAATCTTATATAGTACTTGCTGACAATGGCACCCCCACTCCAATACTTTGCCTGGAAAATCCATGGACGGAGGAGCCTGGTAGGCTGCAGTCCATGGGGTCGCTAAGAGTCAGGCACGACTGAGCGACTTCACTTTGACTTTCACTTTCATGCATTGGAGAAGGAAATGGCACCGCACTCCAGTGTTCTTGCCTGGAGAATCCCAGGGATGGAGGAGCCTGATGGGCTGCGGTCTCTGGGGTCTCACAGAGTCAGACACGACTGAAGCGACTTAGAAGCAGCAGCAGCAGCAGCATGTCAATTACATCTCAAAACTGGAAAAAATAAGACACAAAAAAGTTTAAAAAGAAAGTGATATTCCAATCCAAAATAGTCATATTATTGTATACCTTGCTTATTCAACTGAATACTCATTCATTGAACACCAAATTATAACTACAAATAGTAATTTGTCCTGGCTGGTATGAATGGCGAATGAATGATTCAAAAAGGAAATTCTAGAAAATAGGAAAGGTGATGCTAAAGGATACTAGGATAAATAAGACACGGAAGACAGACATGCCTATAAGGTTAGAATGAGAGGAAGGGGGAGGAGAGGAAAAAGAAGAGAGATTAATTCCACAAGATTGCCATGGGCAAAAGAAATAATGATTACAAAAAGGGAGTGGGTGAGTCATACTGCTTCTCACAGGAGCAGAGAAGGAGCTAAAGATGGGAGGGAGTGGGCGCTCTTAACCTTTCCCGTTGTACTTAACAGCTTCCTCTAATGCCTCTTGTTGAGTTTGTCACTTTTTCACATTAACATTTAGTCCTTTTTAAAATTCTTGAGATAATCATAGTAATTATTTGGAGGCTACAATTCACATAATTAATATATCACGACTGGCTGTATGAATTTTAAAGCAGAATCAAGGTTAAAAATTGAAGTTATACTTTCTTCCTCTCTCAAGCTGGAGGTAAATATCTCCCATCTCTGAACTCCCACAACATTTATCTGTTATGCTTTGTATTCTGGCATTTGTGTGAAGTTGAATCACCTCTGAGAGACTGAATTCCTTGAGCAGAAGGAACATGCCTCTCATCTTTCATCCCTGCTGCCTAACACAATGCCTAGCACGTTGCAGGTGTCATCGAGTGTTGTGTTTTAGAATAATGATGGAAGGCTGAATTACTATTAGATAAATCATTCTAGCCTTTGGCTATCTGTTCTGGACATACTTTAGTGAATGAGAATGTCTACCTGGAAGAAACTAGTAAACTGGAGATATCAAGAAAGAGTATTTGACCACATTTTGGAAGCAGGTAATTTCTGACACTGTGTGGAAAACAAACAATTTTAGTCACTAGTACTGGCAACTCACCTGCCAAGAATTCACAGAAGTTTGCAGATTGCTCAGACGTGAATGCCTTTTAAGGCCATTCCAAGGGATTTATGGAAAGTTCATCAGCATGACTGGGAAATGTATGAAGAGGGGAAGGGGCAAAATTTATACAAAGCAGATTCCTGTCTTAAGAGAATTTAAGTGTTGTTAGGAAAATAAGGCTTATACATTTTGAACAATAATAGTAAACAGTAAGTCAGGATCCAAATTGAGAGGCCAAGAAGAGGGAGAGTCAAAATGGAAGGCCTAAGATTGAGCTTGGTAGGCATTAGTGAAAAAAGAATAAAAATCTCTGTCACAAGACCCTGAAGTCTCAGTTAATGTGTGTAACTTGGATCTAACCCTCACTTTTCTCACTGGCACAAAGGGGTTAATATACATACCCTGGTAACTTGCAAGGTTAACTCATAAGTCAAATGAGGTCCTCTATGTAAATGCATTTTGGTAGATGTGAAAATGCTGAATACGTGGTTAATATGGATACGCCTTGAAGGGTGGATTTTTCCATTAAGTGTCCCATAGGTATGAATAGCTTCATGATGAGCTATGAATTACGTAGGTGAAAAGTGACATGGGAGAGTGAAAATCCTGGCCTAATGATAACATTCTTTACAGTGAAAACTAAAAAATGTATACTCATTTGATAAATCTGACAACTCTACCCAGGCTCACTCATTTCTGCTGCCAAAGTTCAGCTCACATGTCAAGAATCAAATGACACTTTTTCCCACTGAGTTTTCTGCTTCTCCTGGCTAGGATATCTTTCTCTTCACAAGATTGAGGGACTGGGGGGTGGGGGGGAGCTGTATCCTTTAGTATTTAAGACCTTAGACTCTGAGGTCGCATGTCCAAGATTTATAGTGCATCTCTCTTATTGACCATTTGTGTGATCCAGGATTTTAAGACATCTCTCTGGGCCCCAATTTCTTCTTCTATATTATGTAGAAAAAGTACTTATGCTATGGAACTGTTTTGAGGATGTGATAAACTCAGTAGTGCTTGGCATGTTTTCCTTCATAGTCTCTATCCATCCATCCACCACATTTTTGAGTACACACTATATGAAAGGTACCCAGTATACAGAAATGAAAAGACATGAATTTGATCCTCAAGGAACTTACAGTCTAGGATTGCATAGAAGCTGATAAGATTAAAATTAAAACCAAGTTCATCCAGTCTCATGTCTGTCTTGACATCTTCTACTAATGACTAAAAATCCTGTATTTCCTTTCAGCTACTCTCCTTCAGTTTATATTGCACAATATCCCTTACCACCTACATAGCCTATAGACCTATCAGCCTCAACAAGTCCAAAGTGGAACCCTAGGCTTCTTTGTCCTTTGGTACCCTCATCTTTGTGAATTACACCACCCAATCACACAAACCACTTTTTCTTTTCCTTTTCCAAGTTCCCCCATGTAGTTAGGAACCAATTTGTATCTAGTCTGTCATGTTTTATATGATATGTGGTAGGCAGAATTTAAGATGGCTCCAAGATTTCCTGCCATGCACACGTGGTGGATAATTCCTGTGCAAAATATGATGAATTTTGCTCTTGCCATTAGGAATGGCAGTGACTAGTGATATGGCACAGTTGACTAAGAAAATGAAGTTTTCTGGGTGGACCCAACCCAAACACATAAGTCCTTTGAAAACAGAATTTATTTAGGATGGTTATAGAACAGGAAGTCAGAGCTGCAATCCAGATGACATAAAGAAAATAAACATCTGTGTTGTGAGCTGCATCTGGAGAATGATGTCTTTGGGGAGCTAATAGCAGCTACTATCTCACAGCAAACAGTAAAACTAGAACCTCAGTTGTATAAATGCAAGGAAATTTTTGCCAACAACGTGAAGGAGGACCTTGCACCCCAGACGAGACCCGCAGCCCTGGCTGACACTTGATTTCAGACCCATGTGACCATGTCCAATGAATGCATCCACATCAGGCCCAGACTTTTGACCTACAGACCTGTGAGCTAATAAGGTGCTTTTTAGTGGGAAAAAGACTTAAACAGACATTTTTCCAAAGAAGACCTATAAATGGCTAACTAACACATGAAAAGATGCTCAACATCCCTCGTTATTGGAGAAAAGCAAATCAAAACTACAATGAGATACGATCTCACACCAATCAGAATCAGTTCAGTCGCTCAGTCGTGTCCAGTGGCCATCATAAAAAGATCTACAAACAATAATGAGAGAAGGGAACCCTCTTGCCTTGCTGGTGAGAATGTAAATTGATACAGCCACTACGGAAGATGGTATGGAGATTCCTTAAAAAACTAGGAATAATACAACTATATGACCCAGCAATCCCAGTCCTAGGCATATACCCTGAAGAAACCAAAATTGAAAATGGCAGAGGTACCCCAGTGTTCATTGTAGCACTATTTACCATAGCTAGAACATGAAAGCAACCTAGATGTCCATCGACAGATGAATGGATAAAGAAGTTGCGGTACATATATACAATGGAATATTACTTAGCCATAAAAAGGAACACATTTGAGTCAGTTCTAATGAAGTGGATGAACCTAAAGCCTATTATACAGAGTGAAGTAAGTCAGAAAAAGAAATATAAATATTGTATACTAACATATGTATGGAATCTAGAAAGATGGTACTACTGAATATATTTTCAGGAGAGCAATGGAGAAACAGACATAGAGATCAGACCCTATGGACATGGGGGAAGGGGAGAAGGGAGAGGGTGAGATGTATGGAGAGAATAACATGGAAACTTACAATATGTAGAATAGATAGCCAATGGGAATTTGATGTATGATTCAGGGAACTCAAACAGGGGCTCTGTGACAATCTAGAATGGTGGGATGGAGAGGGAGAATGGAGGGATGAGACATGGGTTTCCTGCGGCTGATTAATGCTGACATTTGACAGAAAACCACAAAATTCTGTAAAGCAGTTATCCTTCAATTTTAAAAAAAGGTGCTCTTTTTTTTTTTTTTTCAGCTAAGGGCATGCTATTTGGTTCCACAGCAATAGAAAACAAATCTGCCATCTCACAGATGCACGAATTTCTCCACCTTCTGTGGTTGCTTTAACTTAGTTCTGTCCTGAACCACTGCAACTGTCTCCTGACTAGTCTCCTTCCCTCCTCTCTCAAAGCTTCTTGAATCATCCAGGTTTCACACAGATGATAGAATGAACTCTCCAAAATGTAAATCTGCCCACACCACCCCCACTGCTTTAAACCCTCCGACAGCGCTCACAACAGGGTAAATTCCAATTTATTTTTTAACATGGTTTAAAGTGCTTTTAATATTTTTCATGTGCCTACCACCTCTGTGACCTAAATCTTGCCCCCTTCACACCAGCATTTTAGACCTGCAGCCCCTCCAGGTTGCATTAAACCCCCTGTACCTCTGCTCTTGCTGTTCCCTCCGTGGGCATATGCTTCCATTTTCTGCTCTTCAATATGGAGCCAGGCTCAGTGATTCTATGCCTCTCTTGGGTATCCTTGCAAAATTAAATGTGTTCTCCCATACCCCACAATAGCTAATTAAGATTTCGATCACAGTACTGAAATAATCTATTGCATGAGTTTTTGCTTCTAGATTTCCCACCTGGAGAGACAAGACTATGCCTAGATCATATACAGGTCCAGTCCAGTGTCTGGAATGCTGCATGCTGAATAAATATGTGATCGATAAATATTCATTTGGTGAATAAACAGCAGTTATTTTGTTGCTACGATATTCCCTGTTTCTTCTTTCAAGTTCTTTTCTTACAAGGTAATAATAGATTTAGGTGCTTAGTCAGGATCCATTTGAATAGAACATTATCTGGGATAAAAACAGCTGCTAATGAGAGTCTGGCATTAAATTGGATTGTTCTTGTTGCCTGAGAACGGTTGCTGCCTCTGTTGTTATGTCCAGTATTTCACAATGTTCATGTCCTCAAGGATTAAATACTGAGTTTAAAGACTATGGGAAACTTATTTCTCTGACTCTTTCTCTTGGTCTCTGACTTTTAATGTTTCTTTCTACTGACTTAGGATAGGCAAGACTAAAAAGGAGATAAACTCTATCAGTTAATTTTATTATTCATCAGTAGTCCCCCAGAATGTTGACACAGTAAAAAAATTTAGAATGATTTGGTCCAAAGTCGTCACTTTACGGATGAGAAAATGTAGATCTCAAAAGATGATGTCTGTTGCAGACCCTTACCCAAGAACTGAGCCAGGCCCAGATTGATAGATTTTATTCATAATAATAGTAACTTAAATATTTCTTAAAACACCATAATTAAAATTATAATTAGAATGATAAACAGGAAAAATATCTATTTTATGTTAAATCACCATCAAATTCAATAAGTAGAAGATGACTATATAATAGAAAAGATGTGAACGTAAATAGATACCATATGTCATTATTCCTAGGATGCACATTTTCCATAGTTTTAACACCTCTAAAATCAGAGTAGCTATTTTAAATAACAAAAAATATTTGCAGTGTGGTTTAGCAGCAGAGGGTATGTTTGAAATTTTCCCAGGTGGTCCATAAAGTAATGGTATGTTTTATAATCAATGGTGTCTCAGGGTTAGTAAGATGCCATTCTTTACAGCAGAATAAATGTACATTGTCAATAAACATAGAAATATAATACACTGACAATATATAATTCAATTTTCAGGGAAGTGGAAATTGAAATTACGCACTTAATTTTGGCCTATCAGATTGAGAAATATAATTTTCTTATGGTAGCACCAGTGTTGGCTCTAGTGCCAGAAAATGGGTCACCTTTACACTGTTAATGAGAAAACAGATTGGTACAAACTTTTTGAAGAAATAAAATTTGCAAATGTATCAAAAGTCTTTAAAATACATGTTCTCTTTCACAGGGAAATACTCATCTAAGAAATCAAACAGTAAAAGGCATCTTTTTATTTTTTTGGCCACCACACATCCTTTCTACTTTCTTTTGTATGTTGTTGTGTTTAGTATGTTAAATTCCTTTGAAGTCACTGTTTCCATTATCATTTCATAATTTAGATTGAGCTGATCTCTCTCTGGCTCCAGGGCTGTCGTTCAATGCTTTCTACACATCTAGTCACAGTCACAGATTCAGGGATGGACTCATGACTTGATGCAGTCCTTATGAGTCAGGTGTGTGTTCTCAGTCACTCAGTAGGCCCTGGATTTTTATCCAATTCTGAGAAAGAAACGTTCCCCCTTTTTGCTGGGCTTAAATACAGGAGGAATTGGCTTGGGGGCATTTTGTCACTGTGTGAAACCCAAGAGTAAGTCTAGGATGAAAGCGCAAGGTGGAGAAGTGAAAGGCACTGCATTCTGCTGGAAAGGATTCAGTGCCTGGATTAAGCAGCACCAGCTCTAGCTCTGGGCTTTGAAGTTATACAAAATACTGGAGAAACAGCTGCTGTGCACATTCGTGTTCGACTCTTTGCAACCCTGGACAGTAGCCCGTCAGGCTCTTCTGTCCATGGAATTCTCTAGGCAAGAATACTAGAGTGGGTTGCCATTTCCTACTTTAGGAGATCTTCCCTAACCAGATATTGAACTTGCATTGACAGGCAAATTCTTTACCAGTGTGTCACCTAGAAAGCCATATGAGCTGATAGTTTTATTATTATCTAACTGTCCATTTATTATCTATGTTGCTTGAATTAGTTCAGGTTGGATTTTTTTGGTCATTTGCAGTCAAAACAGTATTAATTTATACATATGCTGAGAATATGATTAAGGATGTACAAAAAAATTTTGATCTAAATAGAAATATTTCAGAATTATTTATCATAGTGACACCAGAGAATTCTGCTCTTAATAAGGCTTGCCCTCGAGAGAAACTGTTTTATCAGAGCCTATTTAGTTTTTTTCAAAGCCAAACTGACCTGAAGAAAAGAAAATACCTGCCTCTGGTTGGCTCCAGCCATCCTGTCTCACCTACAGTATGGGGCAGGGAGGGCTGAGAAGCAAATGCTAAGCTCACGGTCTAGAGACAGTCTCACTAGAAGACTGAGACCTTAGCATAGGACTATATAGCATTTCCTCTCCAACCACACTTGGCCATCACATTACTAAAGACCTATTACAGCAGTTTGTTTTACCCAATATATCATGTCCAGGTATCAAGAAAAAAAAATTACAAGGCATACTAAGAGTCAGAAAGCTGAATTTGAAGAAACAAAGCAAACATTGGAATCAACTTCAGATATGGCAGGCATGTAGGAGTTATCAGACTGGGAATTTAAAACAACTATGATTTACATGGCAAGGTGTCTATCGGATAAAGTAAATAGCATATAAGAATAGATGTTTAATGTGAACAGAGATGAAAATTGTAAGAATCAAGAAGAGCATGTGTGGCTATATAAAGTACAGGTGCATTTTCTTTTTCTTCAAAAAAGTATGTTTATTATGTAATAGTATCTAACTAGTTGTAAGAAATTATTCCTCTCCTTCTTTTGTAAGTTAGGTTGTTGATAATTGAATCTGTAACTATCTTAGATAAAATAGGTTAAAAGACTTAAATATCAGCCATTTCACATGGTTCAACATAGTAGCTAACCTTCTTGGCCCAGTGGAGACAAAGCATGGCCATCCAGTTTCTTTCATTAGGAGAAAGCTTCCTCATTCCTCGGCCTTCGCTTTCTACACTCTCACTTTATCTCCTGCTTCCAAGGATAATTTAAAACAACCACACAGTCACAAAGCTCATTTAAAAGTGTCGTATCGATTGCTTGTGTGCTTTATATTCCCATCTTGACTTGCCCTGCTGTTAAGATTTAGGCTGCACATTTCTTACTGCATTGTGCCTTATAAATCCAGAGGTAAATAGTAGGCTAAATGCCTTCTGTTCCAAGAATTAATACACAAACACACAAACACACAACACACGCGCACACACAGCTAAAACTGTGTTACTGATCCAAGAATTATAACACAAAGATGATTTCAATGCAGCAAGATAGAGTGATAAAACTTTAATTTAGCCTTGAACATTGAATACATGTGTCTTCCAACCCCATCATACTATAGGAGAAGATGGAATTTCATACGAGTCCCACAGATTCATCAGCCAAGAGAGCTCCCCATGAAATGAGATAGTGCCCGTGAATGCCAATGGCAGATAAAGGCAGGAGAGAAAGAAGGGGAAAGGAACGGGTCCCATCGTGGGACAGTGACTAGCATACCCGTTAGGAATCACTAGGAACAGAATGTCCCTAGGAGTAGAACAAATGTTTTCAACATTAGTTGGAACAAATACAGGTTTTTAAAAATACATAACAACGTGTTGAGTGGGTGACTGCTATTATGCATTCAGTAGCTCAGTGACATCCTCAGAATTGTTCCCATCTTTTTAGTCAGTTAGACATAGCCTGTTTGCTTTTGGTCTTCACACTTGTTCCACCGTGGGTACAACATGGCATGGGTAGCTTCTCATGACAAAATGTCTGGCACACAGTAGGTCTCACAAGTGTTGGTGCCTTTTTTTTTGCCCAATTTCTAGCCCTTAGTATAGAGCCTGAAAGAGTAAGAAAAGATTCACCTCCACTTTGCACACTCAGCAGGTGTATTTCCCCTAAAGGAGACTTTGACTGACAACTCTCAGGATGGAGTGCTCCTGCTGGGCAGACACCCTGTCAGAACCCACAGAGGCTTTCCTGAAAATGGTCACACACTGATCTGGCTCATTATCCATGGATGAGGTATCAGGGTGAAGTTCACTGCAAGGACACTGCCTAGGCCAGAGAGTCCATACAGAGAGAGCCAAGCCCACTGGGCTTTTTCTTTTGGAAGTAGCTAAGCACCTGCTGGGCTCCCAACAACTGAGTTTGCAGAGATTCCTCCTTCAAATCCTACTGGCAGGATGAGGCATATTCTTGGGAAAAGCATTTATGAGAAAGAAAAGAATAATGGTCTGAAGGAAGCTACCACAGTTTAGCACTACTATAGCAGATGGGAAGTTGTCCATTCTTCTGCTCATTTAACAGGTTTTGTTTTTTTCCCCCACTCACCATGTACCAAACCTTGTTCTAGATGTTTGGGATTTAGCAGTGGATTTAACAGACTGAATCTTCATCCTCTGTGTGCAACACACACAATTTTAAAATATAAATTGTATTACATTTAGAGCTTATACTTGTGGGATAATTTTTCTAAAAGATTTAATTCTTCATAAAAATGAGTTTCAGGTAAGTCTATACTTAATTTTAAATATGAATTTGCACAGTGGTATTTTAATGGTTCCTTTGACTTTCTTTACTTATTATCAGAGAAATGCAAATCAAGACCACAATGAGGTACCATTTCACACCAGTCAGAATGGCTGCGATCCAAAAGTCTACAAGCAATAAATGCTGGAGAGGATGTGGAGAAAAGGGAACTCTCTTACACTGCTGGTGGGAATGCAAACTAGTACAGCCACTGTGGAAAACAGTGTGGAGATTCCTTAAAAAATTGCAAATAGAACTGCCTTATGATCAGCAATCCCACTGCTGGGCATACACACCGAGGAAACCAGAATTGAAAGAGACACATGTACCCCAATGTTCATTGCAGCACTGTTTATAATAGCCAGGACATGGAAACAACCTAGATGCCCATCAGCAGATGAATGGATAAAAAAGCTGTGGTACATATACACAATGGAGTACTACTCAGCCCTTAAAAAGAATAAATTCGACTCAGTTCTAATGAGATGGATGAAATTGGAGCCGATTATACAGAGTGAAGTAAGCCAGAAAGAAAAACACCAATACAGTATACTGACACATATATATGGAATTTAGAAGGATAGTAATGAAGACCCTCTATGTGAGACAACAAAAGAGACTCAGAGGTATAGAATGACTTTTGGACTCTGAGGGAGAGGGAGAGGGTGGGATGATTTGGGAGAATGGCATTGAAACATGTATACTATCTTGTAAGAAACGAAGCACCAGTCTATGTTCAATACGGGATACAGGATGCATGGGGCTGGTGCACAGGATGATTCAGGGAGATGATATGGGGTGGGAGGTGGGAGGGGGCTTTGGCATTGGGAGATCGTGGACACCTGTGGCTGATTCATGTCAATGTATGGCAAAACAAATACAGTATTGTAATGTAGAATAAAGTATTAAAAAAATAAATAAATAAAAACTTAAAAAAAAAGAAGCTGAAGGGGACGTCATGAATTGTGTATAATTTTTAATGTCTGTTTCTGCATTATGTCACTGTATCTACAATTAGAAGGAAACACTCATTTAAAAATTATTTTCGTTGTTAATAATTATCCGAAGCTTAGTAAGAATTTGGGATCCTTTTCTATTAAATGCAACGTCTTTACATTTAATCGCTATCACTAAGCTTGTGAATTACTTTGTGATACTACAGCAGCTTTCACAAATCAGGGATTCTAAACTCTGAAGAATTGTAATGACTCCCTGATATGCTTTATTGTGGTTTCAGTGTGTGTGCTCTTTGTAATTATCTACTGATGAAGTTTACTGTCTGAACACAAGCAATATCTCTCCAGTGCTTAGAATAAAAAGTTAATGTTTGTGCAAAGCCTTAAGAACAGCCCTCAGAGATGGGATGGAGGGGCAAGCCAGCCTCCCACCAGGGGTTCTGAAGGTGTTTTCTCTTGCATCTGTGCCTGTTGCTGTTTTCGCCACTATTGTCGTCTTTGACTATTAGTCATCTGAGCCTCATCCTGGCCCTAGACCCAAGACCTCAGATCACCCTGGGCAGTCCCACTGGTGTGTGCATGTACATCAAATGGCCAGGCCAACTGTGTAAGTGGGCATTGCTACTGGACCACAACTGTGTGTGCGCATTGTTGTCCAAAATATCTCCTCTGCTCATTCTCTCCTCTGTGCCTACCCCATTGTAAAGTTAGACTGTATATGCTGCACACAAGTTCAAGGATAAAATTATGAAGAAATTAAAGACAGGAGCAGCAGGGACCTAAACCAGGCACAAGGTCCTTCTAGGCATGGAACCCTATTTAACAGCACAGGTCACATGCTCATGAAGCCAGCCCTGATCTAACATGTATAGTTCATGAAAATTTATCTTCAGCAGAAGACACTGAAAAAAAAAGGTAAACAGGGAAGTACATGCTAAGATACCTCATGGTGAGAGTGACGTATTAAAGAAACAAAGCAGAGCAAGGAGACAGTGTTAGGAGATGCGATATATCTATCTAGTATAGTCAGGTCAGGCCTCTCTGATGAGATGACATTTGAGGAGAGACAATAATCAAGAGAGTAAATCTCAGTAATGACTGGGGGCAGGGCATTCCCAGGAGAAGAAAGAGTGAGCACCTGATCCCTGGTAAGGGGACACGCTTTAAGAGTTCAAGCAAAAGCAAGAGGGACCACCATGTACTAGGAAGCAAGCAGAGAAGAGTAGTAGAAAGTGAGGTCAGGAGAGGTCGATGGGGCCTGAGTAGGCTCTGGATCTATTGTTTGTGCATGGGAAGCGTTGGAGAAGAGTAAGCTGGAGAGATCAGGTCAGGCAGTGGGCGGAGGGTAGGAATGTTGGAGTTCTTCCCTTCAGCCTCCCCAGTTCCTTTCTCCTCCTTTCTCGTGACTTCGTTCATTGGCACAGTCATAGCAGTTTTCTTCCAGTTCTTCAAAGACTTCTTTCCTACCCAGGGCCTCATTCATGCTGTGCTTTCTGCCGAGATGTTCTCTGATCACTCTTGCGATGAGGAGGAGAGACAAGAATCAAGAGAGTAAATCTCAGTAATGACTGGGGGCAGGGCATTCCCAGGAGAAGAAAGAGCGAGCACCTGATCCCTGGTAAGGGGACATGCTTTAAGAGTTCAAGCAAAAGCAAGAGGGACCACCATGTACTAGGAAGCATCACCTTTCCGGTCTCCACTCAACACTTCACCTATTCCAGGAGCTGACACCCTGTCCCACATAGCGCCCCCACAAATTCTGTCTTAGCTCTTTTTAAGTTTCCTTTGTGGCATTAATTTATATCCACATTATCGGTTTGTTTTCTTGCCTGACTGCAATTTACATTTTAAAAAATGTGTTTACTTATTTTGGCTCTATCTCCTCAACCAAAATGTAGAATCTGTCAGGGCCAGGGCTATGTCTTCTTTAAAAAAATTTTATATAATTTTGAAAGGTTATTTTATGGTTATTATAAAATAATTACTATATTCCTTGTGATGTACAAAACCAGGAATTTGTTCTCTATATCCAAGTCTATCCATGTTGCTGCACATGGCAAAATTTTCATACTTTTTGTGGCTGAGTACTATTTTCTATGTGTTTGTGTATATGTGTGAGTATAAGTAAATGTAAATGTATATATACATGTATATACATACACACATATAGACACCTCATCTTCTTTATCCATTCATGTGTTGATGGGCACTTAGGTTGCTTCCATATCTTGGCAATTGTAAATTATGTGCTATCATCTTTGGGGTGTATGAATTTTTCCAAATTAGGATGATGTCTTTCTCATTCCTCCTGGGAAGCAACCTTCTCACACTCCTGGTATAGAACAATAATGAATAAACATTTGCCAAATGAAAGGATCTCTCCTCTGTACACATCGCCACAATTTCTGTCTCGTGGCTTGGCAATTCTGCACCTTCTCCTGAAATGACAAAATTTTATGCCCACACTTGTCATCTAGTAAGTTGTACTCATCCTTCAAGTCTTATATACATTCTTACCTTCACTATGGGAAGGTTTGTATGTTGCAAACACACACATACCCATACACACTACTCTAAATCATCTATTGTTTCTTCTATTTGTTTCTAGCACCTTTACCCCTACCTTTCAAAGGACCTATCATATTGTATCATATTATATTAAAATTATCTCTACATGTCTGCCCTCGTGGGACTGATAGCATTAAGGGAGATAGAGGGCAGATAAATGGAGCTCAGTTTGGCAACCCTTGCTTCTAGCACTGCCCTGGCACACAGAGGTGATTCATATATGTATGGGAAAGGAATAAGGCATCTTATGAGCTTCCTTATACACAGGCTGCTTCAGTGATCAGATCAGATATTACTCAGACCCTGCAGTTAAGTTGACATGCTTTTATTTATATATTTCAATGATTTTTTCAAGAAAGACTTAAATGCAGAAATATAGACTCTCATGCATTTAGAGTCACCTTCAAATTTGAAATCCACCCTAAACCCAGTTGTGAAAGAACATGGTCTATTGGCAAAACCTCAGGCCCAAAGAGAGAGTGCTGAGCCACAAAGGGACCGTGTTGCCTCTTAAATGTCATTATTAACCAGCATTTACTTCTGGACAGAACATACCTGTAGAGGGAACAGGAGAAGCCAGAGGTAGAATGAGACTCCTTTCCATGTCAGCTCTGAAACTAGACAACCTAGTGCTTTTCCCATTACAGGTCCATACAGTGAGCCCATCTCTCATTGGCTAGGCGATAATTATCCTTAGGCTGGCTGCCAAAACCTAGTGCTGACTCTGCCTAGCCTGGCAGATGTACCTGCTGTTGCTGGGTGGGCTTATTAGATTCTTTAGAGATTAGGCTGCTGCTCAGAGTGGTCAGTTCAGAGCAAGTCTCACAGCTTGCTTTAACCCCTCACACTCTGATTCCATTGTCATAGCACAATACTTGGTGACGCTCTGATAAAACCCTCCCCTCAGCTGCCTCTCTCTCTCTGTTCTCACTTGAAAAATAATGATATATTTTATACAAACCACTTTCTAGGCATCTTTTCACTTAAACCTCAGGACAGCTCAGGGAGGCAGGCATTACAATCCCTATCAGAATACTGGGCCTCCATAGGTTAAATAGCTTGTATAAGGAATGGCTTAGTCAGGATCAAGCTCTTATCTATTGATTTGACGTATTTGATTTATCTGTGTGGTGAGATGTATCAAAGCACTCAGAAGTGACTGAGAGTAAAAGTTTGAATATATATTGTCTGTGTGTGTGTGTGTGTGAAAGAAACGGCAACCCACTCCAGTATTTTTCCCTAGGAAATTCCATGGACAAAGGAGCCCTATGGAGTTCATGAGGTTGCAAAGGAGTCAAATATGACTTAATGACTAAACAACAACAACAAAATATATATATATGCCTTGACTTTGTAAAGTAAATATTTTAGGTGTGAAATTAAAAACAGAATTGTAGATACAAAGACTTCTGGGTTTAGAAGGGTCCTTAATGATTATCTAGTTCATCGGCCTCACCCTTATTGGACAGAGAGGATGAAATGGTCATCGGTTAGTGGTCCATATAGAATAACCCAACATCCCCTGCTTCAGGCCTGTTCAGCCCTGACTGGGAATGTCCCCAGCGTATTACTACACTGCTAGAAACCCCTTTCCCAGTTCTTAACTCTGATCATAGTCCTATCTGGTTGTAGTTTTTCTGTTTGTTTGCTTTCTCATTACACTCCTTAGACCTGGTAAGGTGACAATATACTTTCTCTTAGTCCTACTACCTCCACCCCAACACAGATGTGCTGAGAGCACTCTGCCATACCAGATTCTGAGCCAGACCTTCATGTTTGCAGGCTCCTTCCAGGTGAAAAAGTGCTGTACCACCAAATATGCTTGCCACAGAAGCTTGTTTTCTGCCCCAGGGAGTCAAAGACCAGCATTCTGAAAGTTCCATAGGAAACTAGACTGTAATAATAAGTCCCCCAAAGCCAAGACAAACCCTTTCATTGTTTTAAGACGTATGAAAGGAGTTTGATGTACAACTACTCAGGACAAAAAAAAATTAGCTGCTTGCTGAAATAGAATATATTTTATGAGATGCCCAGGATTACCTCTTTGGCAGGTAGCCTGGATGCTGAGCTTCAGATTCTATGCCATCAGCCCAGCACACAGGCCCCTAAGTCCAGAGGCCCACCCTAACCCCAAATGGAGAGGCCTGTGCATAACCATCAGCCGGGCTCAGGCTCCTCCCTGCAGCACAGTAGGGAGGAATCCTAGGGGAAAAAGCTCAAATAAAAGCAGATGCCAGAACCCATTCCAGGAGTCTGTTTTCCAACAAGCAGAGAAGACTAAATGTGCTTACCAGCTTACGAGTGCAATGATTGCCGACTCCTTAAGAATCAGCTCCTGGAGGAACTATGACTGGTCAGTGGGAACACAGAAGATGGTGAAGAATGGGCCAGGTGGCTTCCCACATGCAGTCAGTGTTTCCTAGCATGACCTTAATGGGATGGGACCTGGGTGTCTGTCAATGTCAGTTGGCTAAGCTTGTATATTTATGTTTTGTATACCTTTCTACATACGTTTGTTATGTTTAATCCCCCCAAAAAATGTCTGAAAGGAAATACAAAGAATCAGCTCAAATTCCACCTCCCCTATGGTGTATTCCCCAACCCCCTGAAGCAACATGTGTCTGCCACCTCCAAGTGTCCCTCTAGGGCATTTTTTAAACATATGAGCCTATATGGTTTTATGGCTCTCTCTTTTTTTTCCCACCTGTCTTTTATGACACAATGTGAATTAGTGACCAACCAGGTTCGAAACCAGTTTTAACTCTCAGTCACTCCTAGGTGGTGTGGTATATATATCAGCATGCATCTGTTAGCAGATAAGAGCTTGAATCCTGGGTAAACCCTTTTCTTGTGAAAGTCAGTTAACCTAGTGGAGGCCCAGCATCCTGATCTGTGAAATGGGGATTGCAAGGCCTGCCTCCCAGAGCTGGGCTGAGGTTTAAGTGGGATGATGCCTATAAAGTGATTGGCATGGGATCTGAAACTCAGTAAGGTGCTCAATAAATGTTTTATTCCCACACCAGCCCCTCTCTTTATACAGGCATGTAATCTATACTTAGAGACTCTTGCAGCCAGAAGCATTTCAGAATTGAGGATTTTCATATTCATAATCCCCCTGCTGGGTCTGAGGCAGTACATTATAAATTAAACATTATTAATTACCTCCCATGATGCATCTGAATACATGGCATATGTTTAAATAGTTGGAAAAAATGTCTCTAAATGACTTCAGTTTCGACAGGTCTACTATCAAACAAGTGTTGGGAACTTCTAAAAAATATTTGTTTTCAAAGTTCTTTGGACTTGAGAACGGTGACTAAGGGATTTTGAACCTGAGTCACAATTACTGTTAAAGACATTACATCCCCACCAGGTATTAAAAACAGGTTTAGCTCTTGTTTTCCTTTGTGCCTGACTCATAGCAGAAATTCAATAATCCTTTCTGGTGACTAAGCAAATGAAGGGAACATGAGAGTAGCCCCTTCCCTCCATCACTCCCAGATGGAATTAGTGTTTGTTCTTTGTATTTCACCTCCTGCAAACATCCATCTCACTAAACACTGGGGGAGGTGGGAGTGGAGATACATCAGAGTGGACAGATGCTCAAAGGCAAGGCTGCCTCTGACTTTTCTGCATTATGGTTATGAAATTTATTCTTTCTGAGAAAGAAATATGGTTAGCTATTCTATACAAGATTTGACTTGAATAATTGTTCTAGCACCAGACAAGAAATCAGCAACTTTTAATTATGATAGAAATGATTGTAAAGATAAGTTTAAAATTCCCTTGCACCCCCAAAAGCTGAAGTGTTTGTGATTCCAGTTTACTACAGTGCACTAGACATTATTCTCCTATCTATGATACCAACTAAACAAAAACCGTGATGAGAATGACACAGTGCATGTTTAATAAACACTGAGTACCTTCAAATGCTGGAAAGATGAGGACAAGAAACTGAAAGGCTGGGAGAGTATTAGAATGATCTCTGAAGGTGGTTCCTGAGAAGCTGAATCCTGAGCACAATATGAGGGATGGATTGACCTTAATTGAGAAGAAGATATATTTTCCACAAATTTATGAATGAAAGCTGGGATGGGTGGGAATATGGATGAGTTTACAGGTAGAAGGTATCCAGAGGATGAGGACATGTCAACGTAGTGTTTATATTTCCTCAGTTAAATAGGGTCCAGGGTTATCTGCTGCATATCCAGAGTAAGAGATGGAGCAGGGGGCTGTGAGCCTAGTGAAACTCGAGAGGGCCATGTGGGAAGCGGGACAGAAAACTCACTCCAGAAATACAAATGACTTGCTATTGAGTGTTCTGTGGTCCATGGTGCCAGGACTGTATTTATAACAACTCCCCAGGCTCTGCGGATTCTTCAGCAGTGTCCAGCACCTTGGGTCCAAGGGCATAGAAAGCATACAGTTGATTGACTTAAGAGGTTGGGAGGGCTGGGGCTTGCCCTGTGAATACAGCGGAAGAAGCATCATAGAAAGAGGGACTTGAGTATCTTCAGGGGAGTGTTAAAGTCTTCAAGCATGTACTCTGATCTTAGAATTGAAGGTCGTGAAAATGAAGGAAGAGATTTGATCTTTCTCCCCAAGTCTGCTTTTCCAAAAGATAATATTGTGCAGTGGTTAAGACCACAGGCTCTGAAATTGGACTTTAAGCATCCCAAATCCACTTACTACTGACTGGGTGATCTTGGGCAAGTTATTTGAACTTTTTATATCTCCCCTTTTTTATTGATTAAAAAATGGATGTTACTACCACTTGCCTCACTGGGTTGTGGTGAGGATTGAATGAATTTATATACTTAGGATAAAATAGATATAAAATAAGATCTGTTTAAATATTACCAATGATTATTCTTCTGTAAATGTAAGTCTCCATTTCAGTAAACTGTACCTCCATCGATCCCAAAGGTCATTATAGCAACTTGTTGAGGAAACTTTCTCTCCCAGATCTTTCAAAAGAATGCAGCCTCCCTACACCTAAATTTCAGCCCAGTGAGACCTGTTTTTGAATTTCTGAACTACATAACTGTAAAATAGTAAACCTGTGTATTTTTAAACCACCAAGTTTGTGGTAATTTGTTACAGCACCAATAAGAAATTAATACAGCTCCTTTTAAACTGTAGAACCTTAGTCTTAGTCATACAAATCCTCTGAACAACAGGTTTTTCAGTATAGAATAATAAAATAATAACAATACTTTGGCCACCTGATATGAAGAGCTGACTGATGGGGAAAAGACCCTGATGCTGGGAAAGATTGAAGGTAGGAGGAGAAGAGGATGACAGAGGATGAGAGGGCTGGATGGCATCACTGACTAGATGGACATGAGTTTGAGGAAACTCCAGGAGAAGGTGAAGGACAGGGAAGTCTGGTGTGCTGCAGTCCAAGGAGTGGCAAAGCGTTGAACATGACTTAGTGACTGAACAGCAACAACACATACCCCCTGGCTATTGGGAGGGAATAAGTGAAGGGATAGCAATAAAATTACTAGAGCAAGGTCTGGCATTATGGGCAGAATTATGCTCCTCCTCCCTAAAAATACACTGAAGTGAGTAAGTTTCTACCTCAGAATGTGACTATTTGGAAATAGAGTCTTTAAAGAGGTGATTCAGATCACCTCTGAACTTGTTGGTGCCTCAATTTTGGACTCCCAGCCTCCAGACCTCTGAGAAAATCCCTGCTGTTTAAGCCCCACGGGCTCTGATGTTTCATTATGGCAGCCCCAACAGACTTAACACATGAGATTCTACTATGTAGTCAAAAATGTTGATTCTCACTATTACGTGTTCTTTATTAATATATTTGGATACTAGGACTGTTTGTGGAATTGCATTTAAGAAAAAGACGATGTCAGAAACCTGAGTCCCACTTTTGGCTCTGAATCTTTGGCAGTATCAGTTTGTCAAGACCTACACATCCTTTGTGTTCTCCATCATTTTGTGTTGATGTTTTCTCTCTTCCGGCTGACAGTGGTAGATTGAACACATGAGGGACCTCCTTGATACCTCAGCCCCATTAAAAAGATAATAAGGGATTTTCTTTTAAAGGTATAAGAAAACAGGAAAGGAAAAAGGCAACAAAAACGTGAAGATGGAAAACAAAAGGATTGAGAAAAACTGAATGAGCCAGATGAACTCAGATATAGCCTCTCCATGGGAGAGTGCAGAAGCAAGCTGATGGGCATGCAGAGCTGCAGAATGAAGGAGAATCAACAGAACCAAGGAACAAGGAAAGCGTGGGCTGTGTGTGCACACATGTGCGTGAGTATGTGCATGTGGATGTGGCGAGGTGGGTAAGGAGTTGACGAGTGGACGGCAAGTGGTGACTGAAAACCAGAAGACTGGTTGAAAATCTCCTTAACCCAGTTAACCCTTTAGACCCCTTTTCTTCTCTAAGCTGATAGCTGCCCCTGTTCTGGAAGTAGAAGACAGAAATTGACTCTCTGGAGAGACTGAATCAAAGGGATTCTGGATTGGGGGATATCTAGACGGTGGGCAGGAATAACATACCAAAAACAGGATTTTGATAGAAATCCACATTTTTAATTCCAAGACCACTGGCCTATTCCCCATTAGGTTCTGAGAACGCTGGTGGTCAGGCTTGTACACTCCACACTAGAGTCTAGACGAGCTTTCTTTGAGTTATCTGCCCACCCCATAGGAAAAGACATGGATATTGACATTGCTGCTTCTGATCCACCTACCACGAAGCCCATCCACCAGCCGTGTCCATGCCCCTTCAAGCTTCCATATAGCTTTCTTAATATTCTGCTCTTAAGTGCTTGTTAACAGCTCCAAGTTGGCTGATGAAACATGAAGTAAGCCTCTAACATGAATATTGTAAACTCAAATTAACCAACATCAATAAAAGCAGAATTTGTAGGAGTGAAAAACAGTGTAGGGACAAGGAACTTAAAAGAGAAATAATTATCATGAACATCCTTATAAGAAGGAAGACTATTGCAGCCACAACATAAGAACAGGTTTTTATTATTACAAAGAATATTTGTAAAAGATCAGGACAATAAAAAGGCTGAAGAATTGATGCCTTCAAACTGTGGTGCTGGAGAAGACTCTTGAGAGTCCCTTGGACAGCAAGGAGATCAAATCAGTCAATCCTAAAGGAAATAAACCTTGACTATTCATTGGAAGGACTGATACTGAAGCTGAAGCTCCAATACTTTGGCCACCTGATGTAAAGAACCAACTCACTGGTAAAGACCCTGATTCTGGGAAAGACTGAAGTAGGAGGTGACTGTTACTGTTAAGTCACTTCAGTCGTGTCCGACTCGGCAACCCCATAGATGGCAGCCCACCAGGCTCCCGCATCCCTGGGATTCTCCAGGCAAGAACACTGGAGTGGGTTGCCATTTCCTTCTCCAGTGCATGAAAGTGAAAAGTGAAAGTGAAGTCGCTCAGTCGTGTCTGACTCTTAGCGACTCCATGGACTGCAGCCCACCAGGCTCCTCTGTCCATGGGATTTTCCAGGCAAGAGTACTGGAGTGGGGGTGCCATTGCCTTCTCCAGTAGGAGGTGAAGGGGACAACAAAGGATGAGGTGGTTGGATGTCATCACCAACTCAATGGACATGAGTTTGAGCAAGCTCTGGGAGATGCTGAAGGACAGGGAACTGAATTCTGATCTTTCATAGCAAGAAGTGAAGATGCAGAAGTAGTCATGCGAGTGTGTTATTGAGAAATGCAGAGATAAATAAGCAAAATAAATCCTAAAAGGGTTCATAGCAGTTGTCTCTGGGTAATGGAAACAATTTATTGGAGCATGATTAGTATGGCAGTTTTGCTGATTTACCTTTAATAAGCCTTATAGAAATAATTAACTTTGAAAATGATTTACATGTTTTTTATTTGAAATTAAATTGTGAAAATACTGAATAGACATAGCAGTTGGCACAGTGTCTGGCACATACTAGATATTCTATTTAACATCATCTGTTTTCTAACTTTATTATTTTGTGATTCATTCTTATTATTTTGATTCTTCAAATGTTGTTTATAATATTTCAGGGAGCATTCTTTTTCCCAGACCTTTATTTTGTACAGTGATAAAGACACTTGTCAGGAAGTGTTTTCTAGAGATAGTAGAGTAGCCATCCCACACCTATCCCTCTGCCGCTGAAATCAGGTTCAGGATATGTTCAGTTCCCTTTGCTTAGCCAATGTTTCAAGTGAGCTGAGTCTGGGCAGAGGTGGAGGAAAGCCACAGGTCTTATTCATATGGACCCAGTGCACCACCAGGAGCTTCTAAATCGATGGAGAAGAGCAGAGGATGAGGATCTTAGCAACTCAGCTTTTGGTTGGGTAAAGTTGGCAATTCTGATGCTTTATGCACATACACTTAATGTGCTTCCCTGGTCCTTCTAAGTGGCAGCTCATTAACACCTCAAGACTGATGGCTTACGTTTTACATTCTAATTGAATATACATTCACATAATAGAGTGTGTGTTATGACTGCTTGCCTGGAAAAGCTGCCCTATTTATTCAGCCACCTGGGAAAAGGAAAGAGATTTTTCTTGCAGAGGCAAGAAATAGCCACATGCTGCTATGAAACACCTTGGAGTTCTAACTTTTCAAATATTGTTTGTTTGTGCTACCTTCTAACATTATATGTTACATTAGTATGTCACATTAGGTCAGAGCAAAAGGATAGATATTATTGTTCTTCTCATTTGGCAAATGAGAAAACTGAAGCATAGAGATGATTTGCCTGTGGTCACATAGCTCAATAAAGATGAGTCACCAAGTCCCACCTTGATTTCAAATATAAGTCTTTCTACCACACCAGGTAATTCTATTTTATTTGCTTATTTCCATATCCATCTAAGCCAGAGATCTGAGCCAGCACAGAGGAATATAAAGAGAGTATGACATGTTAAGACCCCTTCTTTTAGAGACAGCATTAAGGGTAAGGAAGAGGCGTGACCAATGACCTGAGATACTTAAAAAATGCCCTGGGGACTTGACTCTTGGGCAGGCTACATATAAGAGCTGAGAGAAGGCTTCTGCTCCAGTGAAATGCCCTGGAGTAGGAGCGGCACTACAGAGGTGAGGTCTGTAGGAACAGACAAGCAACAGAGTTCCTGTCATCACAGAGCAGAAATTGGGGGTGGCTGGGCAGAGGAAAAAATATGGGTCTCATCTCTCATGATAGCGTTCATCACATGGTGGGAGCTGATAAGAATTCTGAGCCGGAGGCCAGGCTCAGCAGGAAGACTGCCATGATCAATTTGCAGTGTCGCCAAGGGCTCAGGAGGGTTTTGAAAGCTGTTGCTAAGTGTTTGTCATCCCTGAGCAGGAGCCTCTGTTAGACACTCCCTTCAGAATGATAGGGTTGTCCTTCAAGCCGTGTTGCCAAGGGAACCACAGTCCGATCCATTAGAGAGTCAACAGGTGGCTACTGCACAGGCACCGTAGTGGTGCTCAGTCTTGGCCAGCCACCAGGTCCAGTAATGGTCACTGCAGGCATGCTCAGTCGTGTCTGGCTCTTTGCGACCCCATGGACTGTAGCCCACCAGGCTCCTCTGTCCATGGGATTTCCCAGACAGGAATACTGGAGTGGGTTGCCATTTCCTCCTCTGGGAGATCTTCCTGGCCCAGAGATCAAGGATTCAGTAATGGCGCTTTACAAAAAATGTACACCTTTGGGTCTCACCCCTATTATTCTCATTCCATGAAGTGGGGCCCAGAGTCAATATTTTTAAAACTCCACAGTGTGTTTTAATGCCCATTCAAGACTGAGAAAAATGTATAAACAATTTCGTGTAGGACATGATCACACTTGCTTGGGGTGTATGTGTATGTGTGTGTATATGTGTATAGGTACAGGAGTTTTATAACCTCTTTTTCACCTCATTGGTGAAAGGGGGAATCTTTGCCTTGGGTTCAGGGGTATCCAGACATACAACTGACACTGAAAGCTGAGATCTACAGGAGTTTATTAGACACATAAACACAGCCCAGGGAAGAAGGATACTATACCCACTGCAGGATCACACAGGGAATTCAGAATTCCCCCTAGGGGAGCATGTGAACCAGCAGGGGATGTGGGGGGCAAGTTCTGTAATTAAAAGGCAGGGTGAGGTGACTCCTGATTTCTGTGGGAGGATGTGATTGGATGATTTGAACAATCCTGCAATCTTTCAGGAAACTGAAACCTATTAGGTTGAGGATGAGGTGAGGTGAAGCTGATTCTGCCGATAAAAGGTCTTCCCTGCTGGGTGAAAGATTTAGTGAAAGCAGTGGGACTCACAGGTAGGCCTTTGGGGTACTATGGGGCTCTAAGATTTCAAGGCAGCATGCAACATTTTAGGCTTTCCAGTACAGTCGCAGGGGTGGAGCTGATGAGATGATAAAAGTGAGCAGGACAGGAATGGTCCCCAGGAGTCTAGTGAAAATAGATAAGGGTATGCAGATCATTGCCTGTAGAGACAAATGGTAAGAAACAGGAATCAGGGGTATGAGGGCACACAAGTAGGGCAGCTAAGATAATGGTTTGGGTTTTATTTAGTCCTCCTTTAACGCTCACATTTAACCAGAAATGTGAAAGTTAAGATGAGCTATTAGTATCCAGGTCTTTGTGACCCCAAAGCTGAAACCCTTCTCCCCACTGCCCCTGTGGCTTCTCCTTTCTCCTTCTAGATGTGTTACACTTACTAGTGCAATACTTTGCACATGGTAGAGATGCAACATTTTTTTTTCCATGAACACATTCCTTAGAATAAGTTTAAAAGTATATGGTAAGGCTCAATAAAAGATAAGTAATACTCATCTTTATTAGGCTGAGGAAATAAAGGCCCTTTTATTTTAAACCGGGCACCTCTTGTGTTTTTGCAGTCATTCTGCTGGGCATTGGGGATGCAAAGCATAGATGTAGTCTGTCTCGTTGAGGTTATATTTCACTGGGAACACACATCATAGAAAACAATGCCAAATGGTAACTAGTGCTCCTCTAAAGGAAATGGACAAGGCAAGGAAAGAGACAAAGTAGGGGAGAGGAGACCTACCATGTGTTAAGTGGCTGGAGTTGGACTAGGTTTGGTTGGGAACAATTTAAGCTGAAATTTAAGGTATAAAAAGTGCCCTGAATATGAAATGGACAAGCCTCTTTTGCAGATAGAGTAACATATATTAGCATTCTGAGGTGATAGGAACTTAGACTTTCTGGGAAAATGAAAGGCAACTCATATATCAGGATTGCAGAGAGCAGAGAGAGAAAGGATAAGAAGTAGCAGCAAAGGTTAGTAATGATATACAGAACATGATAAGTTCAGATTATTTTATGAATGCAATGGAAAGGTTGAAGGATTTCCATTTTAAGAAGATCACTATGGCTGATATTGTGATCAAATTATAGGCACAGAGCACAACAACAAAAAATGTAGCAAGCAACCATTGAGTTGATTGTGAGTTACAGTAAAAGATAGTGGTTAGTGGTCTCACCCAGGTGACAGTGGAGGTGGGAGAATTTGGTTAACCTTGAGATATAATGTACCTCAGTGGTAGAATCAATTGGAATTGCTATTGGAGTGGATGGAAATGTGAGAAAGGAATTCAAAATGGTACCTAGGTTTTTGGTTTGAGTGAAAAGGTTGATAGTAATGACATTTTTGTATATGTAGAAGACTGTGGAAGAATGAGTTTTGACAAAGAGAAATCAAGGGCTCTTAGACCAACTAAAAATTAGTAACTTGCTTGAGGCCATAGAGCTAGAGAGTGACAGAACTTGAATTAGGATCGATCCTGTGATTCCATTATACTTGTAAATAAATCATTACAAATTGCCATGGTTTAATCTTGGCAAAGAGGGAAATAAATTCACTATGATTTATAGGCAATTACATTAAGCTGCAATTAAGCTTTTGCTATTTTGGAAATAAACCTAAGAAAAATAAGGAAAAAAAATAGGGAGAGGATTGCTAGAACAGTTTATCAATGTGCACTTATTGACCAATGTTTGTGTGTACAACGTTGCTAGGTTATGCCAAATATTTACAAGATATGGCTCCTGCTTTCAAAAAGCCTATAGTGTAATTCAGCAGTTTCCAAATAATTGTATAGTAAGAGATACTTGTGAGTGTGGTATGAGAATATGGTTCCATGCGCAATCAGTTAAGAGACAGCCTTTTAAATTAACATAATTTGTGAGAACTAAAAGGAAAAATATATGGTTATAGCACTTTCCAAGTTTACTTGACCTAATAATCTTTATTTGGCAGACCTTTGTCTTGTAACAATGTAACATACTTGTTCTCCATAGAATACGGTTTGGGAAATCTATCTAGTTAGAAATATGGGAACATGAGGCTTCCATACATAAAGCTATCTCTCTAATAGATCACAAGCTCTGTAAGCATAAATTTATACCATGATAAAGAACTCTTTATATCAGTAATAATGACAACAACAGTAGCTAACATTCACTCAGTTATCATTCTAAAAGTATCAGTTGAGCCTCAGTCACCTGCCAGGCACTGTGACAAGAGCTAGGAACATAAGTGGGAAGAAGACAGACAAGGCTAGTATCTTCCAAGTAACCTAGAGTCCAGTGAAAAGAGAGTTAAAACTCAGTCTCAATAAGAACAACCAGGGCTTCCCTGGTGGCTCAGAGGTTAAAGCGTCTGCCTGGAATGCAGGAGACCCGAGTTCGATCCCTGGGTCAGGAAGATCCCCCGGAGAAGGAAATGGCAACCCACTCCAGTACTCTTTCCTGAAGAATCCCATGGAGGGAGGAGCCTGATGGGCTACAGTCCACGGCCCTCTCCAAACCTCTCCCCTATTCTTCTCCACATCCATGTTAGCTGGTACACTCTTCTGAAGGGCTAGTCATGGTTGACTTGGATAAAGGCAGCAGCTATTGCCACAGGAGAGCAGGTTCCCATTATTTAACTTGTGATCCTTTGACATTTTCTTTCTTTGCTTAGTCAAGACTTAAAAAGAATTAAAGAGGTCTGGGTGAAGATGGCAGAGTAGGATGATCCTAAGCTCATCTCTTCCCATGGGTACACCAAAATTAACGATTAATCACAGAGCAACTATCTCAGAGAATGACCTCAAGACTAGCAGAAAAGACTTTATACAATTAAAGATATAAAGAAAGAGACACAACAAAATGGGTAGAAGAGATAGAGGTGCAGTCTGGTCAGGATGCACATCCCTGGCTTGGCGACCCTTGGGTAGAAGGAAAATCACAGCCACAGAAGTCCTCACCTCACTGGACTCCTCAGTCTGGGGTTCCTGCACCAGGAAAAGCCTCCAAAATTTCTAGCAAATACAAAATTAGTATAAAAATTCTGTGTTTTTTCTATACATTAATAATGAATTCAGAGAAATAAAGGAAATAATCCTATTTACAATTGCATCAAAAAAGAATACCTAGGAATGAGTTTAGCCAAGGAGATGAAACACCTGTACTCTGAAAAGTATTAATGTGTTGATAAAAGAAATAGAAGACAGCACAAACAAATGGAAAGATATACCATGTTTATGGATTGAAAGAGTCGATATTGTTCAAATGTTGACACAACCGAGAGCAATCTGATTCAATGCAATACTTATTAAAACACCAATGGCATTTTTCATAGAACCAGAACAAATAATCACCAAACTTGACTCATGAAAAACCCCAAATAGTCAAAGCAGTCTTGAGAAAAACAAAGCTGGAGGTATCATGTTCTCTGATTTCAAAATATATTACAAAGATCTAATAATCAAAACAATATGGTACTGGCACAGAAACAGACATGATGTAGATCAACGGAACAGAATATAGAGCCCAGATATAAATCCACACTTGTATGATCAATTTATTTATGGCAAGAAAGGCAGGAATATAAAGTGGGGCAAAGACTGCTTCTTTAATAAATGGTATTGGGAAAATTGAACAGCTACATGCAAATAAATGAAGCTAGACCATTTTCTTATACCATATTCAAAAATAAACTCCAAATGAATTAAAAACTTAAATGTAGACTGAAACCACAAAAACTAGAAAAAAATGTAGGCAGGAAACTCTGATATCATTCTTAGCAATATCTTTTTGGATCTGTCTTCTCAGGAAAAGGCAACAAAAGCAAAAATAAGCAAATGGGACTACATCAAACTAAAAACTTTTGGGCAGTGAAGGAAACTATCCTCATAATGAAAAGGGAACCTACTAAGTGAGATATTTCCAAATGATATATTCAATAAGGAGGTTAATATCCAAAATATATGAAGCATTCATATAAATCAATATTTTTATAAAAAACAATCTGATTTAAAAATAGGCAGGAAACCTAAGTAAAAATTTTTCCAATTAAGACATACAGATAGCCAACAAATACATGAAAAAATGCTAAATTATCAGGGAAATGTAAATCAAAACCATTATGAGATGTCATCTCACACCTGTCAAAATAGCTATTATCAAAAAACAAATAACAAATGTTGGTGAGGTTGTAGAGGAAAAGGAGCCCTTGTACACTGTTAATAGGGATGTAAATTACTGCAGCCACTTTAAAACCATATGGAGTTTCCCAGAAAAATTAAAAATAGAGCTACCATACAATCCAGTGGCTTCCCAGGTGGCACTAGTGGTAAAGAACCCTCCTGCCAATTCAGGAGACATAAGAGACATGGGTTTGATCCCTGGGTTGGGGAAAATCCCTTGGAGAAAGAAACGGCAACTCAATCCAGTATTCTTGCCTGGAGTATCCCACGGACAGAGGAGCCTGGTGGGCCACAGTCCATGGGGTTACAAAGAGTCAGGCACAACTGAAGCAGAAGATTCACTCACCATATAATCCAGCAATTGCACTCCTGGGTATCTAACCAAGGAAAATCCAAACATGAATTCATAAAGATATATGCACACCTATGTTTCATTACAGCATTATTAACAATGGCCAATAGCCAAGATATGGAAGCAACTGAAGTGTCCATCAGTACATAGATAAATGGATACAAACGGTAAGCATTCCATTCCCAAAATGGAATATTACTCAAACAAAAAGAATGAAGTCTTGCCATTTGCAGTAACATGGATAGCTCTAGGTTATTCTAAGTAAAGTATGTTGGACAAATACCATGCTATTTCACTTATATGTGGAATCTAAAAACAATGTAAATTGACAATTACAACAAAACAGAAACAGAATTACAGGCACAGAAAACAAACTGGTTACCCATTTACATGGGAAAAATGTATAAAATAGATGAAGGGGATTAGGAGGTATAAACTTCCAGTTGTATAATAGAGGCATACCCCATTTTGTTGTGCTTCATTTTATCGCACTTTGTAGATACTATGTTATTGTACTCTTGCCTGGAAAATCCATGGACGGAAGAGCCTGGTAGGCTGCAGTTCATCGGGTCGCTAAGAGTCGAACACGACTGAGCGACTTCACTTTCACTTTTCACTTTCATGCGTTGGAGAAGGAAATGGCAGCCCACTCCAGTGTTCTTGCCTGGAGAATCCCAGGGACTGGGGAGCCTGGTGGGCTGCTGTCTCTGGGGTCGCACAGAGTCAGACATGACTGAAGCGACTTAGCAGTAGCTGCTATTGTACACTTAATGAACTACAGTGTAAAAATAACATTTATATGCACTGGGAAAACCAGAAAGATTGATTTGCTTTATTGAAGTATTTGCTTTCTTTTGTGGTGCTCTCTAACCAAACCTACAATGTCTTTGAGGCATGCTGGTAAATAAGTCAAGAGGATACAATGTACATCACAGGAAATACAGTTCAGGTCAGTTGCTAAGTCATGTCCAGCTCTTTGCGACCCCATGGACAGCAGCATGCCAGGCCTCCCTGTCCATCACCAACTCCCAGAGCCTACTCAAACCCAAGTCCATCACGTCAGTGATGCATTCCAATGATCTCATCCTCTGTTGTCCCCTTCTCCTCCTGCCTTCAATCTTTCCCAGCATCAGAGTCTTTTCCAATAAGGTGGTTCTTCACATCAAGTGAACAAAGTATTGGAGCTTCAGCATCAGTCTTTCCAATGAATATTCAGGACTGATTTCCTTTAGGATGGACTGGTTGGATCTCCTTGATATCCAAGGGACTCTCAAGAGTCTTCTCCAACCCACATTTCAAAAGCATCAATTCTTTAGTGCTCAACTTTTTTATAGTCCAACTCTCAGATCCATACATGACTACTGGAAAAGGAATAGCACTGACTAGACGGACCTTTGTTGACAAAGTAATGCCTCTGCTTTTTAATATGCTTTCTAGTTTGGTTATAGACTTTTTTTCCAAGGAGCTGCTGCTGCTAAGTTGCTTCAGTCGGTCATGTCCGACTCTGTGTGACCCCATAGATGGCAGCCCACTAGGTTCCACTGTCCCTGGGATTCTCCAGGCAAGAATACTGGATGGGTTGCCATTTCCTTCTCCAATACATGAAAGTGAAAAGTGAAAGTGAAGTCACTCGGTTGTATCCAACTCTTCGTGACCCCATGGACTGCAGCCTGCCAGGCTCCTCCATCCATGGGATTTTCCAGGAAAGAGTACTAGAGTGGGGTGCCATTGCCTTCCCATTAAGCATCTTTTAATTTCATGGCTGCAGTCACCATCTGCAGCTCCCCCAAAAATAAAGTCTGTCCCTGTTTCCGCTGTTTCCCCATCTATTGCAGTGAAGTGATGGGACTGGATGCCATGATCTTCGTTTTCTGAATGTTGAGTTTTAAGCCAACTTTTTCACTCTCCTTTTTCACTTTTATCAAGAGTCTCTAGTTCTTCTTCGCTTTCTGCCATAAGGGTGGTGTCATCTGCATATCTGAGGTTATTGATATTTCTCCCAGCAATCTTGATTCAAGTCTGTGCTTTGTCCAGCTTGGCATTTCGCATGATGTACTCTGCATATAAGTTAAATTCTCAGAGTGACAATATACAGCCTTGACGAACTCCTTTCCCAATTTGGAACCAGTCTGTTGTTACATGTCTGGTTCTAACTGTTGCTTCTTAACCTGCATACAGATTTCTCAGGAGGCAGGTCAGGTGGTCTGGTATTTCCATCTCTTTAAGAATTTTCCACAGTTTGTTGTGACTCACACAGTCAAAGGCTTTGGCATAGTCAATAAAGCAAAAGTAGATGTCTTTCTTGAACTCTCTTGCTTTTTCAATGATCCAGCAGATGTTGGCAATTTGATCTCTGGTTCCTCTGCTTTTCCTAAATCCATCTTGAATATCTGGAAGTTCATGGTTCACGTACTGTTAAAGCCTGGCTTGGAGAATTTTGAGCATTACTTTACTAGCATGTGAGATGACTGCAACTGTGCAGTAGTTTGAACCTTCTCTGGCATTGCCTTTCTTTGGGATTGGAATGAAAACTGACCTTTTCCAGTCCTGTGGCCACTGCTGAGTTTTATAGATTTGTTGGTATATTGAGTGTAGCATTTTCACAGGGAATATAGTTAGCAGTATTGTAGTAACTTTGTGTGGTGATAGATGGCTTATGAAGACCATTTTATAATATATATAATTGAACACTATGTTGTACACCTGAAACCAATATCATATGTCAGCTATACTTCAATAATACTTAAAAATTAATTAAAGAGGATGGAGCCACAGGGGCCAGGAATGCTCCATCACCTACCTTTGATAAGCAACTTCCTGGACTAGCATGAATGATAAATATAAAGCTAGAACCACCTATTCTTCTAAACCTTGAATTTATCACTTTTAAGGATCTACATTCTTAGCAACTCTCTAATATACAATATAGAGATATTAGCCATAGTTACCATTTGGTACATTCCATCCCAGGACTAATTACTTTGTGTCTGAAAGTTTGTACTCTTGATAGTTTCACCCAGACTCCCTGCCCCTGGCAAACACCAGTCTGTTCTCTGTATCTATGAGTTTGTCTTGTTCTGCTTTTGTTTGCTTCACATAAAAGTGAAGTTACGCAGTATGTCTTTGTCTGACTTATGTCACATAGTATAATATCATTGGGGTCCACCCAAGTTGTCACTAATGGCAGGATTTCTTTATTTTCTGTGACTGAATAATATTATATATATATATATCTCACATTTTATTTATTCATTCATCCATCACTGGGTACTTAGGTCATTTCCGTATCTTGACTACTATATATAATGCTGCAATGAATAGAGGCTTATACATATATATATATTTTTTTCACATTAGTGTTTTTGTTCCCTTCAGATATAGAACCATAATTGAATTTGCTGGATTATTCATTAATTTTATTCTTAAAAATTTGAGAGCCCTTCATAGTATTTTCCACAGTGGATATGCGAATTTACATTTCTTACCAACAGTGCACACGGGTTTCCTTTTCTTCACATCCTCACCAACACTGGCTATAATAGCCATGGTGGTATCCCACTGTGGCTTTGATTTCCATATCCCTTATACTTAGTGATGCTGAACACTGAACCTTGCATTGGGCCAAAATGTTTAGAACTCAAAGAAGTTGAGGAACCACTCAAAGATCTCAGCCCTTGCAGGTACTAAGGAGCTGTTCTCTTAACGAACCATGGACAGATTCACTAGGAAGATAGTGACCTTGAGTTGGGGCTTTGCCCCATCAGGTCCTTCTCTCTCTTGTTTCCCTCCATTCAGCCAGTTTCTACTTTCCAGATGAAGAAACTGAGGCATGGTAGGGCTTTTAACATTTGTAAAGTCACACAACTAGTAAAAGCTGGAGCCAGAATGCAAATCCAAGTCTGTGGAATTCAGCTCCTTCTCATCATTAATTTTGCCAAAATTAAGCATGTATGAAGGAACAGGCCAGCAAGGGGAGCAGGTAAATGGCAGGTCTCCCTATACTTTGGCTTAGTTATCCCCTTTCTCAAGGCTTACAGAATTCTGGCCAGGGTGCTGGGGCAGGTACATCTGAGGATGCTCCAGACTCTCTCTGATATAGAGATTTCAGGCAGCTTTCCAAGGAGGTCACCAGGACACAGAAGCCACCCCAATGCCATGCTGAATCATGATAGCAAATGTGCATAGTGGGCTTACTATGAGTGCTGGGCTCTGTGCCTTTCCCAAGTTTGTTGAGGTGGTGAGTGGAGGACCACAGGTTTCAAACTGTGGCGAGCAGTCTCTGTACCCCTGCTCCCCTGGTTCTGCCTCTCCATGCTGAGGAGCTACATTGATGTATCAGGTTCAAATCCTGGCTTTGCTATGAAAACTCAATCATGTTCCTTAAGTTCTCTGGACTTGTTTCCTCAATTACAATAATGGAGATGAAAAAAGTGCTTCCCTAGTGTTGTTGGGTAATTAAATGACTAAGACATGTGAGTCACCTGGCAAGATGCTTCAGTTCAGTTCAGTTCAGTTGCTCAGTCATGTGCGACTCTGCAACCCCATGAATTGCAGCACACCAGGCCTCCCTGTCCATCACCAACTCCCAGAGTTCACTCAGACTCACGTCCATCGAGTCAGTGATGCCATCCAGCCATCTCATCCTTGGTCGTCTCCTTCTCCTCCTGCCCCCAATCCCTCCCAGCATCAGAGTCTTTTCCAATGAGTCAACTCCTCGCATGAGGTGGCCAAAGTACTGGAGTTTCAGCTTCAGCATCATTCCTTCCAAAGAAATCCCAGGGCTGATCTCCTTCAGAATGGACTGGTTGGATCTCCTTGCAGTCCAAGGGACTCTCAAGAGTCTTCTCCAACACCACAGTTCAAAAGCATCCATTCTTCAGCGCTCAGCCTTCTTCACAGTCCAACTCTCACATCCACACATGAACACAGGAAAAACCATAGCCTTGACTAGATGGACATTAAAGTGAAAGTGAAAGTGAAGTTGTGTCTGACTCTTTGCAATCCATGGACTGTAGCCCACCAAGCTCCTCCATCCATGGGATTCTCCAGACAAGAATACTGGAGTAGGTTGCCATTTCCTTCTCCAGGGGATCTTCCCAACACGGGGGATCGAACCCAGGTCTCCCACATTGCAGGCAGACGCTTTAACCTCTGCACCACCAGGGAAGCCCCAGACAGACATTAGTCGGCAAAGTAATGTCTCTGCTTTTGAATATACTATCTAGGTTGGTCATAACTTTTCTTCCAAGGAGTAAGCATATTTTAATTTCATGGCTGCAGTCACCATCTGCAGTGATTTTGGAGCCCAAAAAATATGCTTAACATTTAATAAATACACAATAAATATTGGAAGATTTTGCCATTGGATTGATATAAGCACCCAGTAACCCCCTTAACAGCTCTCCCTGGTGGCTCAAACAGTAAAGAATCTGCCTGTCATGTGGTAGACCTAGGTTCGATCCCTGGGTTGGGAAGATCCTCTGGAGAAGGAAATGGCAACCCACTCCAGTATTCTTGCCTGGAGGATTCCATAGACAGAGCAGCCTGGTGGCCTACAGTGAATGGGGTCCCAAAGAGTGGGATATGACTGAGTGACTAACGCTTTCCTTTCACTTTCAACCCCCTAACAGATGACTCCCTCCTATGGCAGGTAGATAGATCTCAAGAATCCATTTGTGACCTGGAGAGTGGCTAGGTCGGGGATGGGGTACAGGGGTGGGAAGGAGAAGCAAGCTTCCATGTGGGGTTCTGAGGCTTGGAGTTGGTGAGCTGCCAGAGGATGAAAGAGTCCAGTAGACCCCTCCTCTCAGCTTCTGCATAAACCAAAGAGAGGATGCTGGATTTTGAAGAGAAGGAAAGAGAGAGTGACCAGACTGTCCTACAGAGGGGCAAAGCCAGTTATCTCTACAACACCCATTGCTGTTGTTACTCTGGCCACTCCTGGACTCTCTGTTCACTGGCTGATGATTCCTTCCAGAGCCTGGCACTACATGTCAGTGAAGCCACTTTCCATTACCTTGAACACTGGTATCTATAACCTCCTAAGCCTGGACTGGGCTGGCCTGAACCAGTTCCCTGTTGGAACTGTCAGTTTCCTGCTCTTGGAAACCTCTGTAGGCCCAGTCTTGCATCCTCCCCAGTTTTTCCCCCTCTGGAAGTCTCAGACATCCTGTGATTATCAAAGGGAACCCACAGGTGACTTGAAAGGAGGGGCAGGTCTGTGGTCTGTCCAAATGCCCCCGGATATGAGCTTAGTGAGAGAGAACATTTCCTGGAATGTTAGAGATCAGAAAGAAAAAAAAAAAAAACAAGAGCCAGACTTATGAAGTTGAGAATAAAACCTCAGTGAAAACCTGCAACTGTGTTAGATGAGTGCCAGATGCTGGACTAGACAGTCTATTAAAAAGCAGAGACACTAATTTGCCAACAAAGGTTTCTCTAGTCAAAGCTATGGTTTTTCCAGTAGTCATGTATGGATGTGAGAGTTGGACTATAAAAAAAAAGCTGAGCACCGAAGAACTGATGCTTTCGAACTGTGGTGTTGGAGAAGACCCTTGAGAGTCCCTTGGACTGCAAGGAGATCCAACCAGTTCATCCTAAAGGAAATCAGTCCTGAATATTCACTGAAAGGACTGATGCTAAAGCTGAAACTCGAATACTTTGGCCACCTGATACAAAGAACTGACTCACTGGAAAAGACCTTGATGCTGGGAAAGATTGAGGGCAGGAGGAGAAGGGGACAACAGAGGATGAGATGGTTGGATGGCATCCCTAACTTGATGGACATGAGTCTGAGTAAGCTGCAGGAGTTGGTGATGGACAGGAAGCCTGGCGTGCTAAAGTCCATGAGGTCACAAAGAGTCAGACATGGCTGAGTGACTAAACTGAACTGAACTGAGCTGCTGGACTCTATCTGAGGCATCTCCAATAAGGCTCAGAAGAACCCCATGAAGCAGGTATGGTTGAAAGTGAAAGTGAAGTCGCTCAGTTGTGTCCAACTCTTTGCCACCCCATGGACTGTAGCCTACCAGGCTCCTCCCTCCATGGGATTCTCCAGGCTAGAGTACTGGAGTGGGTTGTCATTTCCTTCTCCAAGATATGGTTAGAATGCCCATTTTGAGGACAGTGAAAAAGGACAGAGAAGTGAAGTCTCTGATCCCAAGTCACACAAGGAGTTAGCTGCAGACCCAGGATGCAAATACATTCACGTCCAAACAAGCCCAGATCCTTGCTCTCAAGCCACGTCTCTCCCCTAAATTCCCATCATCAGCCCCTCTGCTCTGCTCACATGTCCCAATCCTGCTGCAGCTATAAACCAAATATCAGAGCCTGCCACTTGAATGAACTCCCTATGATATTAATTATCAGTGCTTTTTAAAATCAGAAGCAAACAGGAAAATAGTTTCTCCAAAGGTTAATTAATTCAACTCAACCTGACAAATACTTTTTGAGTATCAGTTTGGTGACAGATGCAGGCTTAAATGTTATGGGTTATGTGAGGGAAGGAAGGGGAAAGGACAGAAAAGAGGAATGAAATGGGAAAACATTCAGTCCTTATTCTCAAAGAATTTTATGTCTGTAGGTGAAAACACCCAGTGATCAGAACAGGGCCTACAAAAGTTCTTCTTGAACAACTTAGCCAGGGAAAAAATGTAGATAAAAATATTGTCCAAAATGAACACAAAACAGGCTGACATTTTCCTGGGCTCAAGTGTCAGACATCGATACACACACCCTAGTCTCCCAGCTCTGCTCTGCCTCACCATGGTAACCACCAGGGCCCTCATCTGCCAGATGGTGATTTATTTATTTATTTATTTTAATGTGCTCTGGATGTAGCTGGAGAGGGAGATGATGGATGAATGGACGGCTCAAGTACCCTCAGTTGCTCTGCAGCCCAGCAACCCCAAATGTCTCTGAAAATCAGTTCCCTTTGTAAGCAGCACATCTTGAGAAATCTAGTGTGTATCAGAAGATGGGTGTCTGGAACAAATCATAGCCCAAGTGTCCCATCCTGTGGGGCAGACCCAGGTGGTGTGTTAGTTTGCTTCGTGCTAAGTTGCTTAAGTCGTGTCCAACTCTGTGATCCCGTGGACTGTAGCCCACCAGGCTCCTCTATCCACGAGGTTTTCCAGGTAAGAATACTGGAGTGGGTTTCCATTTCCTTCTCCAGGGGATCTTCTGAACCCAGGGATCAAACCCATGTCTCTCACATGTCTTGCATTGGCAGGATGGCTCTTTACCACTAGTGCCCCTTGGGTTGCCCTAACAAAGTACCTCAGACTGGTGGCTTAAACCGCCATTTATTTTCTCACAGTTCTGGAGGCTGGAAGTCCAAGGTCAAGGTACCTGGCAGGTTTGGTTTCTCCTGACCTCTCTCCTTGGCTTTCAGATGGCCTCCTTCCTGTCGTGTCTTCACACTGCCCTGCCCCTGTGTGTACATCCCTGGTGTTTGTGTGTCCAAATTTCTTCTTCTTATAAGGATAACTTATACCTCATCAGATTGGATGAAGGCCCATCCCATTGGCCTTATTTTAACTTAATCACCTCTTTAAAGACTCTCTCTCCAAATACAGTCACATTCTGAGGTAGGGAATTATGGCTCCAACATAGGAATTCTGAGATGGTGGGGGCGGGGGAGGGGATACACAGTCTGCTTATAATACCAGACTTTGCTTTAGTGACTTTATTTCTGCTTCATCACTTGTTACTCACAATAAGTGAAGGGTTAAGTACTATGATTATTAGGTATTGAAAAAACTTATTCAGAGAATTTGACTAACTCGAAGGGTTTCCCTGGGTGGCTCAGTGGTAAAGAATCTGCCTGCCAGTGCAGGAGATGCGTGCTTGATCCCTGGGTCGGGAAGAACCCCTGGAGAAGCAAATGGAAATCCAGTCTGGTATTCTTGCCTGGAAAATTCCGTGGATAAAGGAGCCTGGAGGGCTACAGTTCATGGGATTGCAAAGAATCAGACATTACTTAGCGACTAAACAACAACAATAACAAGGCTCTATAGCTAGCAAGGGGTTGTGTTAATCTCCTATTGGTGCTATAACAAATTACCACAGACTTGGTAGCTTAAATCTACACAGGTTTATCATCTTACAGTTGGGTAGTTTAGAAGTTAAAAATGGGTTTCATTGGGCTGAGTCAACATGTCAGCAGGCTGCATTCTTTTCTCGAGGATCTAAGAAAGAATGTTTCTCCTTGTCTTTTTCAACTTTTAGAAGCTGCTTAGAAGACACTTACTCCTTGGAAGAAAAGTTATGACTAACCTAGATAGTATATTCAAAAGCAGAGACATTATTTTGCTGACTGAGGTCCGTCTAGTCAAGTCTATGGTTTTTCCAAAGGTCGTGTATGGATGTGAGAGTTGGACTGTGAAGAAGGCTGAGCACCAAAGAATTGATGCTTTTGAACTGTGGTGTTGGAGAAGACTCTTGAGAGTCCCTTGGACTGCAAGGAGATCCAACCAGTCCATTCTGAAGGAGATCAGCCCTGGGATTTCTTTGGAAGGAATGATGCTAAAGCTGAAACTCCAGTACTTTGGCCACCTCATGCGAAGAGTTGACTCATTGGAAAAGACTCTGATGCTGGGAGGGATAGGGGGCAGGAGAAGAAGGGGACGACAGAGGGTGAGATGGCTGGATGGCATCACAGACTCGATGGAGGTGAGTCTGAGTGAACTCCGAGAAATGGTAATGAATAGGGAGGCCTGGCGTGCTGTGATTCATGGGGTCGCAAAGAGTCGGACACGACTGAGCGACTGAACTGAACTAAATTCCTTAGCCTTCAGACCCTTCCTCTGTCTACAAAGCTGTAACCAGCAGGCCACATTCTCTTCACTCTGCAGCGCTCTGACCTCTTCCTTTTCCACTATACCATGAGGACACTGCTGTTTTTTAACTTCCCCATGATCCCCGCACCTAGCGTATTGTACGAGCTCAATAAATTAATTAAATATTTATTAACTAGTTGATTATTAACAAGTATAAATATTAAAAGATGAATAAGCAAAAGTGGCAGAGACTGCAAAACTTGCGTTATGCCTGGTTCTCCCCTATTCTACTGTGGGAGCTGGAGAAACTGATTTCTCTTCCCTGCAGTTCACCTTTCTCATCTGTATTATGATGAGCATTTGTTTCATCTTGAATGGCTAGGCCAGTTCTAAAATCGCGTGATTCTCAGCCAAGGTACCAGCAGCTCCTGCTTTGCTTTTATTTTCTGTTTTCCTATTTCACAAAGGCTCAAGTTTTCCACAACTCTAGGGAGTCTAATCCTTGTCACTTGTCAGTCATGTCAGTTGCCGCATTGCCTCCGATCCATTCCATACTCTCATCTTTCCCAGATTGCTTCCTGGCCTGTGCTCAAGCCATTAGCTCTGCCTTCCTCAACAAGCCCTTTTCATCATCACAGACTCAAAGCAATTTTCTTCCTCTGTGAAATGCTCCCAGACACTCCAGCCCCCAGAGCTCTCGTCTGTCTTGGCATCAATCACAACAGCGCTCAGAGAATAAAAGCTTCAGTATCACTGTATCAGGAGTAAAGGGACAAAGAGGTTATTCATTCATTCAACAAATGTTTGTTGAGCATCTCCTCTTTTGCTGTTTTCCTCTATTCCACCAATTTGAGGGGGGATACAATAATGAACAAAGCATTCATAATCTCTGCCCCAGGGAATCCGTGTATCTACACATGGGGATAAGACAATTGCCAAATATCAGGGCATTCTCAAACATCACATAGTTAGGGGATGGGAGAATATGGGAGAGATGATTATGAAGGGGAAACAGGACGTCATAGTCCTGTCAGAGGTGACGGTACATCAGCATCTTGGTAATGATGATGATTTCAAGAGTGTGTACCTACATCAAAACATCAAACCATACACTCAAAATATGCACAGTTTATTGCATATCAAATAACAAGTATATACCTTAATGCTGTTGCTGCTAAGTTGCGTCAGTCATGTCCGACTCTGTGCGACCCCATAGACGGCAGCCCACCAGGCTCCTCCGTCCCTGGGATTCTCCAGGCAAGAACACTGGAGTGGGTTGCCATTTCCTTCTCCATATACCTTAATACGGTTCCTTAAAGTTAAGTGTTTTCATTAAAGAAAATGGGAAATTTGATTGTGCACATGCGTGTGTGTGTGTCTCTAACTGTCAGGGGTGAGAAGAAGGAAAGTGATAGGAGGCTTTTAAAAGAGATGGAAGAAGGGTGGATCTGTTAAATATTTTACCATCTTAAATATTAGTGCTTAGGAATCACATAGATTCACTTTCAGTTTCCATCCTGAACCCTGAAGCTGAGAGTTGTGATGGTTTTCATGAGGTCCTGTAACTCTTTTCTGGTTATTAACACTGTGAATAACAACTACCATCATTTAGGAAACCACTAAGCACCATGCCCTATAAGAGGTGCTTGAAGTCCATTATCTCACCAGTCCTCACAATTTCCCTTCTAAGTAGAGATCATTATTTCCTTTTATGAGGAATGAGAAAACAGCCTCAGCTAAACACCTTTCTGAAATCCACATGGCTAGAAAATTGAAGGGCCATGATTTAAATCCAGGTCATTTTGAGTCCAAAGACAGAGTGTTTTTCATTTTAATAAAACCTAGTATTACCTACATATAATTACCTACAAAGCATTTCAATTCCAAGTATAAGGTGAAATTATCATATAAATTTTATAAAACGCAGGACCTTTGGGATGAAAATGTTTTGGAGCCAGATAGAGGTGACGGTTGCACAGCATTGTGAATGGACTGAAAGCTACTGACTGCAGACTTTAAAGTGCTTAATTTTATGTTTTGTGAACTTTACCTCAATAAAAACAAAGAAATATTTAACTTCAGTTAAGGTAAAACACATAACTTTTTTCATCATTAAATTTAGTAAAAGGGAGTTATTCTTTCTAGCTTGATTTTATATTAATAGACCTATTATTTTGAAAGCCCTCTAAAAATTTCTTGAGCTGAAGAATAATAATACAAGACAAATTAGAGTGTATTAGCAGTGCAGAGGGTATGGCAGGAAAAGGTCTCGGCTATAATCAGTGGGGCTGCATGGAGTTGGGTAGGTTGGGAGTTTACGTCCATATACCTTGGGCATTTTTTTTCTTTTTGAAATCTTGGTTTTCTTAAAATCAGTATGGTACAACCTGCTCTGCCTGCCTCAGAGTCTTATTATGAGGCTCAAATAAGATCCAATTGGAAGCTCTTTGTAAATCTAAAAAGCTAAACAAAATTGAGGCATTATCATTATCGTCCGAAACAGTGTAATTTAAGGCAAAGAGCTTCTCTGTGGCATGACGCCTGATAAGGAGCAGAGATGATGTTCACAAAGCATATAATGAGCCAGTCGTGAATCTGGACAGGCTCTGTGACTCATGGCTGATATAATATGGCAAAAGTCATGCTGGGCCAGCTCCTGGGCTTAATACCTATAAAACTAGCAACTTCTGATTTCTGTTTCTTCCTAATGGGCTTGGAGAAGCTAGTCACTGTGTAAAAACTGACTATCCCGAGTCCACCGTGCTTTATGGAAGCTCAAGCCAGCCACACCAAGAGGCTCAGGGAGAGATAGAGTTGTTATTCCAACCATCCGAATCCAGGCCCCAGATGAGAGAGGGAAGAAACTATTTTGGACTTCAGTAGATACATTTGGAATTTAAAAAAAAAAAAGGCAAGGAACCTAGTGGAAATTCAGAATTAAGAGCCCAGATATACGGCCTCAGTAGAGCTACCTCCAGTTCTCTTGGAGCCGCCTCATCTGACACCCTAGTCACTGTGGGACAGAAAGGAGCCATTCCTATTGTGTCCAGCCTAAATGCTCACCCAGAGAATCACCATCATGATAAAATGATTGCTGTTTCAATCCATTGAATTTTGGGGTGGCTTGTTATGCTGCAGTAGAAGACTAGAACCCCAGGAGTGGAGAACCATCACGGATGGTAGAATCAGGCCAGATTTGATACCTGGCTCTCCCACTTCGTTCCACCTTGTGTGACCTGGGCACCTTAATTAGCATCTCTGAGCCTCAGTTTCCTCATCTATCCAAAGGGGACAATCCCACCTACACTGCATGGCTATTGTAAGAAATATACCAAATGTATGCCGACTCGCAGGCATGTGGTAGCACTCAATAAATGGCACCTATAATAGTCGTCATTTTAAGTTCTTGCAGAGCTTTTAGTCCTCCTACACGGAAAAATGGAACCATTTTTTGAAGTGTTTCTGCAATTAATTTTTAGTTTAATTCAGCTGAATCCAAATCGGCTGCCAGATTGTTTTCTTAATGAGAACCCCTTTCCCAGGACTGTGCTCTGTTGGGAACTGCTTTTGGCTGGGGGGTCACCTCCCATACTGCTGCTGGCATCTTTTCCACTTCTCCCTTTCCCATTTACCTTTGAACCTGGGGCTCTGTGTTGGATATCTGGCGGCTCCCTGCTACCAGTGGTTTCCAGAGTTCGGAACTATAGATCAGAATGACTGGGTAGGGGTTCGGTCCTTTCGCCCTTCCTCACTGATTGTACTCCTGGCTGAGAGTCTGGCGTGAGGTCTTGACTCACAGCCAGCTGTAGACGGGGCACTCTGGGCAGTCAGTCTGTGCCACAGCTGTTAGTCCTGGCCTGGGGGTCTCTCTGGATCTTGGGTGGTGATGTGAATGCCAAACATCGCCCTCACTCTGCCTGCTCTGCTCCTTCATTTGCTTTCTTCTGCCATAGCCACTGTCTGGCACGGGGGCCGTGCGTGGGAGCACAGGCTGTCAGCCCCCCTCCCAAGGCTCTTTAATTTCCTGTCCTCCCAAATCCAAGCAGCCTCTTAGGACCTGTTTAGAAAGACTGATTTATCAGCTCCAAATACCAACAACGGGATTGTGGGGGATCATGAGCTGCCGGGCTAGAGATTGGAAACGTGGCTTCTTTATAAATGTTACAATTAACCAGCCAGAATTTTCCTCACTCCTTTTCTCCCCCCTCCGCCTTTAACAGAGTCCCAGCAGGGAAAAGATGAGGGGGCTGAGAGACCAGGCCTTGCTTGTCAGGACCACGTGAGGAACCTGGGGGGCTCTGAGCCATGGGACCCACCACCCTCTCAGATAAAAGGTGTTAGAGTTGGCTTTGACCCTGTGAAACAGCAGCCAGAACACTGCAGTCTTGACATTTATTTCCTCATCTTCCTGTAAACACAGTAACCCCTTAATTAGTGCCCGCCGTCTCTGACGTCAGGCAGCAGGGCTCCTGTGGGCAGCAATCCATTTATCACCAGCTCAAACCGGTCTGCTTCCAGGAGCAGTCAGTGCTCCCAGACGATTTTCTCTGTCTGGAAAGAAAGAGCCAGAAGGGAGCCAAGGCAGTGAAAAGAGGGAAATGGTCAGACCAGTGCTAATTTTCTCAGGAGCTGCTGGCTGTCCCCCGAACCCTGACAGTAGCAGAGAGAAGTGGGCAGGGTAGTGATGGGCACCTTTTCCCTCTGAATCTTCTGGAAGTGAGCTAACACTGATTGAAATAAAGGCTTTAGAGAAACCTATTGTATGTGTCTGCTTTTGTTCCCATTTTACAGAGGAAGAAACTGAGGCTCAAGGGAGTACTTAATGCACCCAGCTTGCCTTCATTTCAGTACAAAAATTACTGTAAAACAATTACTACAAACTGGGAAGCTGAAAACAACAGAAATTTGTTCATTCACAGTTTTGGATGCAAAAGTCCAAAACCAAGGTGTCAGCAGGGCCGTGCTCTCTCCAGAGGTACTAGAGATGAATTCTTTCTCATCCCTTCTAGCAGTTGCAGGCATTCCTTGGCACTCTTGGGTTTACAGGAGCAGAATTTCTATCTCCACCACTGTTTTCGCATGGTAGGCTTTCCACTCTGTGTCTGTGACCTTCTAAGCATACCAGTCATTGAATTAGGTAGGGCTCCTCCTAAACCAGTATGATCTCATTTCAATTTGAGTACCTAAGCATAGATCCTAGGGCTTCCCTGATGGCTCAGACTGTAAAAAATACACCTGCAATGCAGTAGATTTTGGTTCGATCCATAGGTTGGGAGATCCCCTAGAGAAAGGAATGGCAACCCACTCCAGTCTTCTTGCCTAGAGAATTCCATGGACAGAGGAGCCTGCCAGGCTATAGTCCATGGGGGTCACAGAGTCAGACACAGTTGAGCAACTAACACTTTCACTGGTTCACTTTTTTCAAGCATAGATCCTATTTCCAAATAAGATGATATTCACAGGTTCAAGGTGATGATAAATTTTGTGGAGGGGGCGCTGCTTTGCCTGGCACACCTGTAAGTAACCAGGTTCAGAGTTAAGATCTTTCCAAGGCTGGTGCTTTTTATGCTCAACAAACTGCCTCCAGGGCTGAATTCATGGTGCATGTGCGTGTTGGCAAAAACCTAGATTTTTGTCCCTGGACAATGATAGCATTTCTCTTTTGCAGACTTGGAAGTATAAACAGACACAGTGCTTTGCCCTGTGCCCTAGCTGCTCTCTGACACTGAGCCCTTCCTCCCTGGGTTGCTCCTTTACTCCTATCTAGTTATCACCCAGACTTTCCTCCTTGTCCTTCTTGGGCTCCCCAAGCACAATCCTAGAATCCTCAGGCATCAAAGAGCCCTAAACAGAAAGAGACTCACAGATACCAAAAGCTAATGGCTGACAGAGGGGAGATGGGTTGAGGTATGGGTGAAACAGGTGAAAGGGGTTAAGAGGTACAAGCTTCCAGGTATAAGATAAGTTATGGGATGCAATGTACAGCGAAAGAGTATAGTCAATAATAGTGTAATCATTTTGTTTGGTGATAGATGGTTATTAGACTTATCAAGGTGGTCATTTTATATTGTATTTGTCAAATCACTATATTGTACACCTTAAACTTACATAATATTGTATATCAACTATACTTCAATTAAGAGTAAGACAAGAGAAAAAAAAAAGGCCTTAAAGCTGATATACAAACTTATAATCAGCTCACAAACACTGCCATCTTCTTCACAAACCCAAACATCTTTGACACTTCAGTGAAAGACAAAGTTTGCCTCCCAGCCCTAGCTTCTGCCACACAGCCTGTAGGCTGTTCTTCTGTGGCTGTTCAGTTGGAGGTGGCATGAATTTAAAGCCCTTAATCCTACACCCCTGGAGAAGGAAATAGCAACCCACTCCAGTGTTCTTGCCTGGAGAATCCCAGGGATGGGGGAGCCTAGTGGGCTGCCATCTATGGGGTCACACAGAGTTGGACACGACTGAAGTGACTTAGAAGAAGAAGAACCCTACACCCCTACACAATTCCTACAGGTCTCTCACGCACTCTCAGCTTAGTCCTAGCTGCCTAAGAGAGGAAGCAAAGGTAGTATTATAAAACAATCATGTGACTTAGAATGAGGCGAGCTGGAGTTTGACCTTGAACATTGCCTTATTCTAGCTACACAACAAGTCACATATCTTTTCTGAACCTCTGTTTCTTTATCTATAAGATGAGTAGAATAATATTGACCTAATCATGTTGAAGTGAGGAAGAAACAGGATGATACATGCCAAGTACTTGGCACACTTAAAGTGCTCACTTGGCTTCCCTTGTGGTTCAAGCAGTAAGGAATCTGCCTGCAGTGCAAGAGACCCGAGTTTTATCCCTGGGTTGGGAAGATCCCCTGGAGAAGGGAATGGCAACCCACTCCAGTATTCTTGCCTGGAGAATTCCACTGACAGAGAAGCCTGGTGAACTACTGTCCATGGAACAGCAAGGAGTCAGACATAACGGAACTAACAACAACGTGCTGGATAAATGCACAGCAGGGGCCATTAGTGTTCCCTCAGCAGACATCATGTCCCCACCGCTTCCAGGCACCTTAACCTGACCTCCCTCTGCCAGCTCCTGGTCTTCTCCTGTTGCTGGAGCTTTCATTGTCACCCAGGTGCTAGGAGATAGCTCCCTGGGAGTAGCCTTAGACAAACGGCTGTCAGGAGTTAGTGTTTAAACACTCTTGCTCCCTTGTCTCCAGAGCAGAATGGCTTTGAGCTGCTCTCAGAGGTTCCTATCAGGATTAAGCACAAGTTATCCACAGTAGTGGCTGGATTGACAGAGTGCTCTTTCTTGGTCATGTGGCCTCTCTGTCACACTTTTCCCCTCCTCTCCCCCGTGATCCTTCTTTACCTCCCAGATAAACTACTAGCACCCAAATCCTTGTCTCAGAGTTGGCATCTGGACAACTTGAAACTAAGACAAAAACAAAGCTGTTAGTGTTATAACCACACACATCTCATTGATAAGACTCTAGTGGTTAAAAGACTTCTTTATGTTGAGCTGGAATCTGCCTCCTCATTAGTTTCAATCGTTGGTCTCCCCTTTCTACACCAGAGATCTCTCATCAGCCATCCATCATGCTTTTACCCCACCACTGAGTCTTTTATTCTTCACTGTCTCACACTAGTTCTGTAAGAACCAGATCTATCTCCTCTTAGGACAACATGCTGCATTCTGTTCTCAGGAATTTCATTGGTTTTTTAATGGTTAAACCATTATCCAGATCTAGTTTTATGATGGAATTATGAGAGAATGAGAGAGAAAAAGTAAGGGAGGAAGGAAGGAAGAAGGATGGGAGGAGAAAGAAGAAGGAGAGGAGGAGGAGAAAGAGAGGAGGGTAGATAGAGAGGAAGAAAAGGAAGACGGAGGAGAGAAAGGAAGGAGAAATCAATCAGGACAAGTGCTTCTGCTTTCTCTTAGAGGCTGCTTTCTAGTACTTAAGATTTGTCCAACTCCCAGCATTGGGTACCAGTTGAAAATGTGTATATAAGTTTACAGTTAGCCCTCCTTGTTAGCAGGTTCAACCAACTAAATCATGTAGCTGTGTATCATGTAGTACTGTTCAGTTCAGTTCAGTTCAGTTGCTCAGTCATGTCCAACTCTTTGAGACCCCCTGAACCGCAGCATGCCAGGCCTCCTTGTCCATTACCAACTCTTGGAGTCCACCCAAACCCATGTCCATTAAGTTGGTGATGCCATCCAGCCATCTCATCTTCTGTCATCCCCTTCGCCTCCTGCTTTCAATCTTTCTTTCCCATCATCAGTGTCTTTTCCAGTGAGTCAGCTCTCTGCATCAGGTGGCCAAAGTATGGGAGTTTCAGCTTCAAAATCAGGCCTTCCAATGAAAAGCCAGGCCTGATCTCCTTTAGGATGGACTGGTTGGATCTCCTTGCAGTCCAAGGGACTCTCAAGAGTCTTCTCCAACACCACAGTTCAAAAGCATCCATTCTTCAGTGCTCAGCCTTCTTTATAGTCCAACTCTCACACCCATACGTGATCACTGGAAAAACCATAGCCTTTACTAGACGAACCTTTGTTGACAAAGTAATATCTCTGCTTTTTAATATGCTGTCTAGGTTGGTCATAACTTTCCTTCCAAGGAGTAAGCATCTTTTAATTTCATGGCTGCAATCACCATCTGCAGTGATTTTGGAGCCCCCAAAATAAAGTCTGACACTGTTTCCACTGTTTCCCCATCTATGTCCCATGAAGTGATGGGACCAGATGCCATGATCTTCGTTTTCTGAATGTTTAGTTTTAAGCCAACTTTTTCACTCTCCTCTTTCACTTTCATCAAAAGGCTTTTTAGTTCCTCTTCACTTTCTGCCAGAAGGGTGGTGTCATCTGCATATCTGAGGTGATTGATATTTCTCCTGGCAATCTTGATTCCAGCTTGTGTTTCTTCCAGTCCAGCGTTTCTCATGATGTACTCTGCATAGAAGTTAAATAAGTAGAGTGACAGAATACAGCTTTGACATACTCCTTTTCCTATTTGGAACCACTCTGTTGTTCCACGTCCAGTTCTAACTGTTGCTTCCTGACCTGCATACAGATTTCTCAAGAGGCAGGTTAGGTGGTCTGGTATTCCCATCTCTTTCAGCATTTTCCAGAGTTTATTGTGATCCACACAGTCAAAGGCTTTGGCATAGTTAAGAAAGCAGAAATAGATATTTTTCTGGAACTCTCTTGCTTTTTCCATGATCCAGCGGATGTTAGCAATTTGATCTCTGTTCCTCTGACTTTTCTACAACCAGCTTGAACATCTGGAAGTCCCGAGTTCATTTATTGCTGAAGCCTGGCTTGGAGAATTTTAAGCATCACTGTACTATAGTATGTGTTTATTGAAAACAACCCCATAGATCAGTGGATGGACCTGCCTAGTTCAAACCCATGTTGTTCAAAGATCAGTAGTATACTTGTTCTTTTCTTTCTCACTTAAAAAAAAAAAAAGACAAAGTTATATAAATAATTATATAACAATGTATTATTTGGTTTACAGCATTAATAAATATAATACGTATAGAAGTAATTCTATTAAAAGGGGGAAAGGGAATAGATCTATATAGGAGTAACATTCTATTTCTCACTAGAATTACTAGTGTAGAGCCTGAGTCTGATAAGTTAAGACATGAATGATAAGCTCTAGAATAACCAAACCACTAAGGAAATAAGTTTTTAAAGTTTTAAAGTAAATTATCATTAAAGAAATTTAAGTGAGCTTCCCTGGTGGCTCAGTGTAAAGAAGCCAGCAATGCAGGAGATGCAAGTCCCGTCCCCAGGTCGGGAAGATCTCCTGGAGGAGGGCACGGCAACCCACTGCAGTATTCTTGCTGGGAAAATCCCATGAACAGAGGAGCCTGGCTATTTCTTAGGGTTGCAAAGAATCAGACATGACTGAAGCAACTGAGCACACATTTGTGTACAAATGCTATATTAGAAAATATCTGCTCAATTCTTGGCAAAGGAAGAAGAGAGATACAAAAGATATGAGACATATACAAACAAAAAGTAAAGTGGCATGCATAAGTCTAACCATATCAATAATGACATTGTGTGAATGAACAAGCCATCCAATCAAAAGGCAGAGACTGTCAGACTATATTAAAAATAAACAATGCTCCAATTACATGTTGCCACAGGAAACACACTTTAAATTCAAAGATATACTCAGTAGTCCGGGTATGGAAGGTAATTTCTTCAACCTGATAAAGAGCAACTACAGAAACCTCACACCTAATAACATACTTAATAGTGAAAGACTGGATGCTTTCTCCCTAAGGTCAGGAATAAGACAAAGATGCCTGCTCTCATCACTTCTTCAGCATTGTACTGGAGGGTCTAACCACATCCTAGACAAGGAAAAAAATGAAAGCGTGCTTTTGAAAAGGAAAAATAAAACAATCTCTTTTGGCAGATGATGTGATTTTGTGTATAGAAAATTGTAAGGAATCTACTAAAACTGTTAGAACTAATTAGCAATTTCACCAAGGGTACAGGATATAAGATAATATACAAAAATTAGTTGTATTTCTATATATTTGCAATGTATAATCTGAAAATTTTGCACTGTAACAATTGGTTTTTCCTTTTCAGTGAGAATTAAGGTAGGATAGGAATTTCTCTCATTCTTTCTGCCTATTGAGATTTTAATTTTTATGGAAATTTCACCATTCATTGATTTAAAAATACTTTTTGAATGCCTGCTATGTTGCTAATCTGTATCTGTGTTTACAGACACTTGAGGAGATATAGATGGTTTATTCTTTTGAGAATTTTAGGTCATGTTCAGCACAGTAGCTCTTGTTTCTGTGTCATGCTATGATCAATTCTTTGTAGGGAGCACATTAGGAAAAAGTCTCATTCTCACCTTCTAAGACAAACTGTTTTCCAACATTTTCTAAGTTACTTCTTTGCAACTTAGAATGCATCTTTCCGTTGTTTGTAGAGAAGCCAACAAATAGCATTAAACTCTGAATCTGGTTAAAATGCTGCCTTACTAAAAAAATATTAAATTTCATTTTGGGAGGCCTTGTCCCAAGTAAGCACTATTGAGTGCTCCCATTATAAACCTATTAAATCTCATAGGAGACACTGTATTTAAGTAGCTATTTGCTTTTCTTTGTGCCTTTCTCCAAAGAATGTAAGCTCAGCAAGAATAGGCTCTGTACCTGCCTTGTTTACCTCTGCTTTGCCAAAGTGTAAATGTGTTCAGCACTGTATGTCTGGCACATAACAGGGACTCAGTAAATATTAACTGAATGAGTGGCTGGACTCTATTGGCTTTCAATGATAGTAAAGCAGAATAAAACTTAAGCACTGGGAACTTTGATCCACACCCACACTAGATGAATAATTAATTACAAGTTACACATACACACAAATATAAAAATTCTGAGAGAAATATTTGTGACTTTGACTTAAGTAATATTTAGGTACACAATCAAGGTTAGGCAGATTTTTAGAGTTCTTCACTTTCCAGTCTTCTGCCATAAGAACTCTAAATAATTTTGCCTCACTGTATCCTTGGATCCGCAAGGAGCTCATCTCAGCAAGAACACTGGACTCTGCCTGCATTTGCCTTTCCTGCACTGTAATCCTAAACTGGAAAGAGAGTACGAGTATCTGTGCATACACACTCACTCACTCACACACACGCACACAATGCGATACCATTTAACAGAAAGGAATCTTTTGATACATACAACAATATGGATAAATCTCAAAATAATTTTGTGGAATGAAAGAAACTAGACACAAAAAGCAAATATATTGTATGATTCTATTTATATAAAATGTGAGAAATTGCAAATTAATCTATAGTGAGAGAAGGCAGATCAGTTTTTGCCTGACTATAGGCTGGTGTAGGGAGAATCCGGTAGGAAGGAGTATGGTAGGATGCAAAGAAACCATTGTGAGTGGTGTTCAATATCTTGTTTGTGGTAATCTTTCACAGGTATATTCTTACATAAAAAATGTATCAAGTTACCCTTAAAAAAAAAACAACAACGCTAAGCACTGGAGTATGAGAATGTTGCAGGAAGGCAGACCCCTTCCAGGGCCCGAAACTGGGCTCTTGTCTAACACTCGAAGATGAATTGTCCAAGGAGACACATGTGCTGACAAAGCAAGAGATTTTTTTGGGAAAGGGCATCTGGGTGGAGAGCAGTAGGGTAAGAGAACCCAGGAGAACTGCTCTGTCACATGGCTCACAGTCTCCGGTTTTATGGTGATGGGATTAGTTTCCGGGTTGTCTTCAGCCAATCATTCTGACTCAGAGTCCTTTCTGGTGGTGCACACCTTGTTCAGACAAGATGGATGCCACAGAGAAGGATTCTGGGAGGTGGGCGGACAGGTAGTGTCTCCTTTTGACCTTTCCCAAACTCTTCTGGTTGGTGGTGGTGTATTAGTTCCCTGTTCCTTACCAGGACCTCCTGCCGTAAAACAACTCATGTAAATGGTAACTATGGTGCCTGACCAGGGTGGGTGATTTCAATCAGCGTGCTTCCCCTAGCAAGAAGACAACACATGGTGCTAGAATGAGCACTCAGTGGAGAGGCAACAGGCCCTGTTGAAATCTATCACTGTGTAGAGGAGGAAAAATAATTTTCTCTCTTCTGAGCTCTTGGCTGAAATTTCTGTGCTGAAAGATAGATTAGCAAGAGAAAACAGAAGAGAAGTTTATTGACATGTATTTTGTCTGTATCTCTCATGTCAATACTTGCTTCTTAGAAGAAAAGCTGTGACAAACTCAGACAGCATGTTAAAAAGCAGAGACATCACTTTGCCGACAAAGATCTGTATAGTCAAAGCTATGGTTTTTCCAGCAGTCATGTATGGATGGAAGACTTGTACCATAAAGAAGGCTGAGCACTGAAGAATAAATGCTTTCAAATTGTGGTGTTGGAGAAGACTCTTGAGAGTCCCATGGACAACAAAGGTATCAAACCAGTCAATCCTAAAGGAAATCAGTCCTGACTATTCACTGTAAGGACTGATGCTGGAGCTGAAGCTCCAATACTTTGGCTACCTGATGCAAAGAGCCAACACATTGGAAAAGACCCTGATGCTGGAAAAGAGAGGGCAGAAGAAGAGGAGGGTGACAGAGGATGAGGTTGGATGGCATCACTGACTCAATGGAGGTGAGATAATGAAGGACAGGGGAATGTGGTGTGCTGCAGTTCATCAGGTTGCAAAGAGCTGGACACGACTGAGTGACCAAAAAACAACAGGTCATGTCTACATGGGATATACCCAGGGGGAAACGATTAACTCTCTGATGTAGCTGAGAACCCCAACTTCAATATCATCCTCCACTAAAATGAAAGAAATGTGAAGGGAATGCCAGATCTGGGAAGACTACCAGGAAAAGGCATGATTAAAAGAGTAAGGTTTGTTATGTTGGTGCCTTCTCTCTTGTTAAGGATCTTAGGTCAGCTCTGGCAATTAACCTTTGTCCTTCTGAAAAAGAGGAACAGGTATACCTTGTAAATTTATGTCTTGCTTTTAGGCAAATAGGGGGAGGGCAGAGAGCTTGTCTTTTATCTGCTCCTCTTCAGTTGCTTTTAGCTCAAAATAATCCTTATGCCAAGGTAGCGTATTTTGGAGTGGTGTATTCCTGTTATCCTTCATCTGCAAGCCATGTGTTCTTCTGTAAGCAGCTTTTCTAAGTCTTAATTTCTTCAGTGTAAAATATCTCTAAAGTTCTTCCCAGAGATCAAACAGTATGGGGGAAATACTTGAATTTACTTATCTTGTACAATGCCACTTGAAGTGGGACAGGCATGATTAGAGAAAGATAGAGAGGTAGGCAGAAACTTTCTAGGAGATTCTGAAGGAGACTTCTGAGGACTTTGAAGGACTTTGCAAGTGATGGCCCCGTTATTATAATGTCCTCATTTTCCCGGAACACTATGGCTCTCTTTCTCCTTGCTATAAGTGCATCATTAGAGTATCCTTATGCCCATCATTTGTAATTAGGGCCATTTTTGCACTCATGATAAGTCTGGAGAGAGAGCATCTCATGACATAATGAGGTAAGAGACAGAAAAGGATTGGGTAAAGGAGACATACATGTTAGTATGAGAAGGAGTTGGCTGGTGATGAAGCAAACTGATTTGTAAGTGGCAAATGACAGGGAAAAAAAAAAAACACCACAGAAATAATGTTCCTCATTAGGAGGAAGAAGGGAAGTGGTGGGGAATAAATGGTGGATGAACCATTTCTCCATGCTGTATATTCAAAGGCAGTATCAACCCACAGCGATTAGGGACAAGAAGGAAAGCGTGTACCTATATGTGAGAGAGATCAGTTACTCTTTTGCAGATGCTGTTTTTTTCTTTTTAACATTTTCTTAACAGAGGACAATCTCTTTTACTCAGCACCTAAATTATTTTGCAACTGGGCTTCAGTTTGATGTCTTAATCTATCATGCGTGACTCCCTCAGTATCCTGACACTGAAGCAGATAGTCAAGGCTGTGCCAGTTGCCTCTGGCGGGGGGTGGTGGGGATGGTGGGGTGGTTATTCTGGCAGAATCAAAGGCAAGATAGCCCTCAAAGTCTCTCACCAGGATAGTCCATTCTTCATGGGGAGTCACAGAGGAAGAAGTCTCTTCTCCAGACGAGAAAGACATCCCAGGCTGAATGAAGGAGGAGGATGAAGGCAGACAAATCTATGGGTCTTAGAATAAAGGGGACCCTGCTGCTGCTGCTACTGCTGCTAAGTCGCTTCAATCGTGTCCAACTCTGTGCAAGCCCACAGATGGCAGCCCACCAGGCTCCCCCGTCCCTGAGATTCTCCAGGCAAGAACACTGGAGTGGGTTGCCATTTCCTTCTCCAATGCATGAAAGTGAAAAGTGAAAGTAAGTCGCTCAGTTGAGTCTGACTCTTAGCGACCCCATGGACTGCAGCCCACCAGGCTCCTCTGTCCCTGGGATTTTCCAGGCAAGAATACTGGAATCCGGTGACATTGCCTTCTCTGAAAGGGAACCCTAGAGAATGTGTTAGGGCCACTGCCTGTGCTTCTTGGGATGCCACAGAGGTACAGAGGAGAGATCTAGAGACCTGAAAAATGACTGGTACCTCTTGGATCCTAGATAGTCCCAGAAAAATCCCTGTGTCCCAAGCATGGCATGGAAGAGTGCTGAATCTGAAGGGAGTGATGACGGTTCAGTGACTTTGTGGGGAACAAGACACCATTCCACACTCTCCAGGCTTCATTTGGCATGAATATCATGGCCCCATCATTATGGGTTGAACTGTGTCTCCTACAAAGATACACTGAAGTCTTCAACTCTAGGACCTGTGAATGTGATGTTATTAGGAAATAGCACCTTTGCAGAAGTGACCACAATAAAATCAGGTCATACTAGGTTTCAGTGGGCTCTAATCCAATAATAAGCGGGAAGGATATACCGACACAGAAAGAAGACAGTCATAGGAAGACAAAAGTGGGGATCAGATTATGTTGCCACAAGCCAAAGAAATCCTGGGGCTACCCAGAGCTACAAGAGGCCAGGAAGGATCCTCCTCTAGAAACTTCAGAGGGCATATGGCCCTGACAACACCTTGACTTTGGACTTCTAGCCTCCAAAGTTACCATGAGTAAATAGATTTTTATTGTTTTAAGCTACCCACTTTGTGGGCACTTTGTTAAGACAGCCTTCAGAAACTAATAGAGCACCTTTAAAGATCTTGGAACTGTGATACAATCCAAGAGAAAAAAACTCTGTTAAACAGAAAATCAAGTACTTAAAAAATTTCCCCTAACCAACAGGAAAAGAAAACTTTTCCATTTTCTCTCAATTTAACATTTTCTTTAGAAAAATTTGATACTGTAAATGCTTTCTCTGGTTCTTTGAGACATATGCAACTCTTTCTAAAAATTAAATAAGCCACTTGCCAGTTTTGTATCCCAAGAATGCCTTCCTTGGAGGCCTCAGAGCTATCTTTGAATGTTAAGGAGGGTGGTGCCTGCATCTGTGGGGGTTTAAGCCTACAACTTGGCTCTACGATATAGTGTTTTGTTTCTCATAATGATAGAAGTTCTATATTTTTTCATTTAGTAAAGATAATTAAACATGTGTGTAGTAAATTGTATCTGCCTGGCTATATAAAAGAGTGAGATTTCTTTCTTTTGGCAATTTCCTTAGCAGATTGCCTTGATATGCATCACAGTCTGGTTTAATGCTTAGGATTCACTGGGTTGGCATGAGATTTTATATTGAATTATTTCCCTTAACAACTCCAGTACTGGAGTAGCATGCCAGATGCTCTGGGTTTGAATATGGTAAATCTACTCCACCTACAATTGCCTTATTTTTCTATGGCCCCTCAGCTGTCTTGCGGTTAGTGTTTGCATTATATACCTTTTTTGGTCTTTCAAATATTTTAGAAAAGCTAATCATAATATTTACATGCTTAGAAATTTCAATGGCTTCTCACCGCCAACCTACTGTCTAAATCCCCTCAGCACTGTATAAATTTTTTTATTATCTGACTGCAGTCTTCCTAGCATCATCTACCATCAATGCTTTGTAGTAGGACATTTTGACACCCTTATATGATAAGGTAATATGAGCAGAAAGCTAAGGAAAAACTGGAGCTAGGAAAAGCTTTCTGGTCCTAATGAGGCCATGAACTATTAGACAAAGATCAAAAAAAAAAATTTCATTTATCTGGTCTTAGCTTTTATCATAAAGAGAAGATTGCAAGAAATGGTTTCTAAAGTACACATCGTGCATTACTGGTACACATCGACTGTGATGGTCTGTGATTCTAGGAGAATCAAATTTAGTTTTTCAAGTCATTGACTAGCCTGATGCTTCAGTACCTTGGCTGAATGTTCAAAGATAAAAATCAATTTGTGCTTCTCTTTCTACCCCTCTGAACCTTGTAGGAACTATTACTCTAAAGAGCTGGAATGTCATCCATGAGCTTTGTTCCATGGAATCCGCTGTGAGTATCTTCCTTGACTGAACTTCTTCATCTAAAAATTTAAGATTAACTTTAGGATTAGCCTGGAGAAGTGCGTATAGCTCATGTGTTTCTGCTGGGAGTCTGATTGCTGACTCAGACCGGCATCATAAGTAATGACTACTGTGATTGCTGGCTATCAACCACAGCCTATATTCACCTAGTTTTGCCTCTTGGTTTCCCTGAAGAACAAATGCTGAGGGAGCTTGGTACCTAAAGTTAGACTATTCATTATCTGTTCATTCAGTTATCAAGTACCTACTGTATACCAGACACCGCCTTACATACCAGGGATGTGGTGTACAAATTCCCTGTACTCAAAATCAGTCTTCCCAAGTGTTGAAATTCTTCAGGTTGTCTGTGTCACACAAACCTGAGGAGCACATTCACACTGTGGACATGTGAAGGGTGAGCCCTATGATGGCACAACACAGTGGCCCCACTTAGAACGTTTCTCAGCTCTCACTAACCTTCAGTTCAGTTTGAAAGAGTGCTTCAGGTAAGCCAAGCATAAGATTACCTTTAACTTGAAAAAAGCTAATTAACAGAAAACCTGTTTAAAAAGTCTTAGAAAAATTTAAGACTCTTGGATTTTAGCTTTAAATAAGTCAAAAGTCAAAGCTTCAAAAGTGATTCACACTTGGGCACATTCTTATTCTGTTTGATTTTAGACCCATGCCAACAATTCTAATAGTTTAAGGGGCCTCTGGATTGACATTTCCCAAAGTATGTTCCTTGAAACACAAACAGAAAAGTTATTTGATGAAAAGATTCTGAGGTTAAGTAAGTCTGGAAAACTCCAGGTCAAATAGGTTTCTTTAGTGCCAAGTCCAGGAGAGATGGATTTGCTAATGAGGAGTGTGGGTCTCTAAGGGAAGGAATAAATATATTAAATCAACAGAACACTATTTTCAGGAAGCATATCATAGGCCTGGACTTCTATTAGAGCCATTTGGGGAAATCTTCCAGATGGTTCTTTGATCTTGGCCAGAATCAGACACAACTGAAGTGACTTAGCAGCAGCAGTGGGTTATACTGGAGAAGGCGATGGCATCCCACTCCAGTACTCTTGCCTGGAAAATCCCATGGACGGAGGAGCCTGGTAGGCTGCAGTGCATGGCATCACTAAGACTCGGACATGATTGAGTGACTTCACTTTGACTTTTCACTTTCATGCATTGGAGAAGGAAACTCCAGTATTCTTGCCTAGAAAATCCCAGGGATGGGGAAGCCTGGTGGGCTGCCGTCTATGGTGTTGCACAGAGTCAGACATGACTGAAGCAACTTAGCAGCAGTGGGTTATACAATACATGGCAGCAAGCAGAACTGGGTGGGGGACAGAGCACAGTGTGTCCCTTAGAGAAAAAAAGTAAACTTGAATTTTGTGATATCCTGTGACACTGTTGATCACAGAATAGTAGTAAGAATAGATATTCTCCCTGAGAGGGAGGGTCAGCTCTGTCTCCTCAATGCTTTGGGCAATACCTCACACGGGTTAGTATTCAAGATATGCCTGTTGAAATAAATTTAATGCATGGCTTTGCAACATATTGTAGGCTTCACATGGATGTACATGGGTTTCTACATGTGAAGAACTGCATTCACTTAATTCGTCATAAACCTTCTGTCCTAGTGGATCTCTAGCACTGCCTGTATGAGGCAGTTTTTATCAGCAACAGAGAGAATAGAGGACTGCTTTGTTCTAATTTTTTCTGAAAACCAATAACATTGTGATCAGGACAACATCGGCCTCGCCGATGAAGCTGAGAACCATTCACAGGTGACCTTTTCAGCATGTAAATTCTTACCTCTTTGCCGCCCCTGCTCTGAAATTTCCCAGCACTGGTTCCACCAAACAGAGCGGCAGCAAATGTCATCCTGGCTCATGATGGCATAGCACAGAGACAAATCAGTATTACTTTTACCTGTCCTTTTGAGAAGAGAAACAGCGGTCGTGACCTGCTGTGGGTCAAATTTTCCCCCAGATGAAATGATTTTTCTTCTGGATTTGAGAAAATTTCCATATTCTAAGGAGGAAGGGAGGGAGTAGCTCCCAGAGAGAGGCCCAGGCTGCAGCAGCCTGTTCCTGATTCTCTCTCCGTGTGAGCCAGCGGCAGGTCCAGCATACTAAGTACTTCTCGGTGCTATTTTTCTTTTCTAAAACGTCAATGCTGTTGTAATCTGCAAGAAGAAGCTGAGTCCCCAGGGGAGCATTTGGAGAGAGGCTTAGTCATAAGGACACACATATTGATTTTACCTGCCATGCCCTGAGCTCTGCACGGACCCAGAACTTTCAAAGAAGCAACGCCTTTGTTTATTACCTTCATCTTTGAACTGAAATATCTCCAGTAGTGGGGCTGAGCTAGTGGGGATGGGGGAAGATTTTTGTTCCTGTTTTAATTTTCTCACTGTGAAAAAATTTTAATGTACCTCAAAGTGAGTAATTTAATAATTATCAAGGTTTTGCATATAGTTTGATCTTTCCCCCACACCCTTCTCTGGCTGAAGGAGTTTAAGACAAACGCCAGACATCATATCATTTCATGCCTACTTACTTGAATATAATCTCTATTTTAAAAAAGATAACCAAAATACCATTATATTACTCAAAGTGTGGCACTGTAACTCATAGATGGTTATCATATTTGAAGTATCAGGATATTTTCAAATTCCCTAATTGCTCTTTTCATGGTTGTTTTATTCAAACCATTTGCATCTATTTTTTAAAAGGCCACATGTATCATTTGTTTGTATGTCTCTTAAGTTTCTTTTAATCTAGAGCTGAACCCTCTCTCCGATTTTTTTCATGCCATCAACATGTTGAAAATAAGTTATGCTACCTTAAAGGAAAAATAGATCTCTAATGTCACTTCCTTTCCCTTTTAGTATCTCCTCTCTACCCAGGAAAAGGGGAGCTTTAATATTCATGAAAGAGAGCCCTGGTTACCAACGTTATTTCCCTCCTTCAAAGGAATGGAGTTTTAAGTTGGGCCCATGATTGTCCAATAGAAAGACTGCATATCCCAGTCACCTTCACAGTTAGATGTGGCCAAGTGTACAAAAGTGGCTGGGAACTTTGCAAGTTCAAGATGGTATCCTTTAAGGAGAGAAGCTCTCCACAGCCCACTTCTTTTCCCCGTTGCCTGAACTGCAGGCATGGTGTGAGCCATGCAAATGGCACAATATCCCCCAAGCCGGCAGAGCCGCCGAATGGAAGGCAGCCAGCACTTTCCTGATTTTGTGAGGCAGGGCCGCCATTCCGCTCAGGCTGACTTCAGAAATAAACAGCTACCTGGGTGAAGCCACTGTTACTCTGGGACTTTGTCTAACGCAGCTACATATATTTGCTTACAAATTTAATATCCAGATTTCATATGTCTTCAACCTCATTTTCTGTTTTCAATGCCTTTGGGAAGGTATTTCATCTTGCTAATTCTGAGTTTCCTCAAATATTAAAAGGAATGATATTAGTACCTCTCTCCTAGCATTGTTGCAAGAATTAATTCAGGCATGCATTATTCAACAGATATATATTGAGTACCAGGTGTCAGTTAATATGCTGTGCACTGGCTGGGCATTTAGTGTTGAATACGATTCTCTTCAGGCCCTGCAGGAGATGATGATCTATCAAGGGTGTCAACGAGTAAACAGATAATTAAAAAAAAAAACAATAAGAGGACTTAGGCACTGTGTATTATGGAAACACAAGGGAGGCAGCATCCAGCTCTATCAGGGTGGGGCATCAGGAAGAGTTCCTGGTGGGGACTATTGGAGACCTGAGGGAAGGACAGAATTACATCAAAGGAGCCTGTATAGGGAACTACTGGACTCTTTGTTGCCTTTCTTACTTGAAAACATATGTTGGTGTTGTACTTTGTACCAGGCACTGTGCTAAATGTTGCACACACAGATGACTAAAACACGATCTGTTTTGCCTGGGGGAAGTGCACAGTCTAGTGAAGGAGACAGATGTTAAGAGAGAAATTATAAAACTCAGAGAGAAGTACTTCAATAGGACCCCAAACTCAGCAGTAGGAAGACAGAGCACAGACAAAAATAATAGCAATTGGAGAAGGAAATGGCAACCCACTCCAGTATTCTTACCTGGAGAATCCCAGGGACGGGGGAGCCTGGCGGGCTGCCATCTATGGGGTCGCACAGAGTCAGACACAACTGAAGTGACTTAGCAGCAGCAGCAGCAACATTTACAGAGCTCTCCTCATGAGCTTGGCACTATGCTAAGCACTCTATACACATATCTGATTTTTAAAGGATAATAACAGTAACACTTACAGGGTTTGAGCCAGGCACTCTTCAAAAGGTTTTGCATGCGTTGTTGTTCAGTAACTCAGTCGTGTTTTGACTCTTTGCAACCCCATGGACCGCAACACACCAGGCTTCCCTATTCTTCACTATCTCCCAGAGTTTGTTCAGACTCATATCCATTGAGTCGGTGATGCCATCCAACCATCTCATCCTCTGTTGCCTCATTCTTCTCCTTTCAATCTTGCCCAGTATTAGGGTCTTTTCCAATGAGTCAGCTCTTTGCATCAAGTGACCGAAGCTTTGGAGCTTCAGCTTCACCATCAGTCTTTCCAGTGAATACTCAGGGTTGATTTCCTTTAGGATTAACTGGCTTGATCTCCTTGCAGTCCAAGGAACCCTTGAGAGTCTTCTCCAGTACCACAGTTCAAAACCATCAATTGTTTGGTGCTCAGCCTTCCTTACAGTATAGCTCTCACATCTGTACATGACTCTTGAAAAAACCATAGCTTTGACTATATTTGTCAGCAAAGTGATGTCTCTGTCTTTTAATGCGCTGTCTGGGTTTGTTATAGCTTTTCTTTCAAGGAGCAAGCAGGAATTAATTTATCTGTATGTACAGTGAAAACCCTAAAATCTAAGCAATATTATTATCTCCACTTCTAAAATGAGAAGACTCAGGCCTAGAGAGGTTAAACACCTTATTCAAGGGCTTCCTTGGTAGCTCAGCTGGTAAATAATCCGCTTGCAATGTGGGAGACCTGGGTTCAATCCCTGAGTTAGGAAGCTACCCTGGAGGAGGGCATGGCAACCCACTTTAGCGTTCTTGCCTGGTGAATCCCTTTGGACAGAGGAGTCTAGCGGGTTACAGTCCATGGGGTTGCAAAGGGTTGGACACAACTGAGCAACTAAACACAGCAAGGTCATGTGGCTGGTGAGTGGCCCAACCAGGACGTAAACTTGGTCTCCAACTCTGTATTCTCGATCACTCTGGTGCGGCTTCCTCCACAGAGCATCTGACCACATGTGGGACAAGAGGAGGCTTTGAGGGAGATGAAATGATATGGACCTCAGCCAAAGGAGAACAATAGGGCTAGAGAGTAGTCATCTGAGAGAGATCTGACAGAATTTGTTGCTTATTAGGTATTGGTGAGAGGTGGAAGAGAGGCAGATGGAGCCAGGGAGCTGAAGAAGGGACCATGGGAGGCTTTAAAATAAGAGAATGGGAGGATGGCAATGCTGTTAATCAAAAATATGAGAAAACAGATATAGTACAGGAAAGACAGAACACTGATCATGTTTCCTTTAAAAATCCTGGTGGAAATCCAATACCAGTTTAGGAGCTAGAGCTCAGGAATGAGGATAAAGCCAGAAATAGAGATTTCTCAGTCATCCTGTGGAAGATCATAGAAGAAATGGGATGAGATCATACATGGAGTGGATATGTGCAGCAAGAATAAAAGAGAACTAAGGATGGAACCAGAAGAAACCCTAACATTTAAGGGTAGACTGAGCTGGTGAGACAATAAAAGAGATGGTGTCAGGTAAAAGATTTCCTTTCTTTTTCCATGAACCTGGAAATAAATTCTGGATCATCAGCAGCCATCTTATAACCTTGAGGTAACAAGAGGAGGGAAAGATCAAGAGAATCACAGATACATTAACCTAACATAGTTAGGTTACCAAATCACATGGGTATTTAGCTTTCCACAGAATTTTTTTTTTCTTTTTTGATATTTTGTTGACATACAATATGATATTAGTTTCAGGTATACAACATAGTGATTTGGCATTTACCTACATTATAAATTGGTCACCATGATAAATCTAATAATCACCAATCACCATATAAAGTTATTGCAGTGCTATTGACTAGATCCCCTGTGCTGTATATTGCATTCTCATGATTTATTTATCATATAACTGAAGGTTTGAACCTCTTAATCCCCTTCACATATTTCCTCCATATTCACACTCTCTCGCTTCTGGCAACTACCTGTTTGTTCTCTGCATCTATGAGTCTCTCTGTGTTTTATTTGTTTCATTTGTTAGATTCCACATGTAAATGAAGTCATCAGTACTTCTCTTTCTCTGACTTATTTCACTTAGCGTAATATCTTCTAGGTTCACCAATGTTGTCACAAATAGCAAGATTTCATTCTTTTTAATGGCAGAATAGTATTCAATTGTTTATGTATGTGTATAAAACACACCTTCTTTAGCCATTCATCTATCAAAGGACAGTTAGTTTGTTTCCATTTACTTAAATAGTGTTGCAATGGATATCAAATCAGTTCAGTTCAGTCACTCAGTCATATCCAACTTTTGTGACCCCATGGACGGCAACACGCCAGGCCTCCGAGTCCATCATCAACAACCGGAGTTTACCCAAACTCATGTCCATTGAGTCGGTGCTGCCTTCCAGCCATCTCATCCTCTGTCGTCCCCTTCTCCTCCTGCCCTCAATCTTCCACAGCATCAGGGACTTTTCAAATGAATCAGCTCTTCACATGAGGTGGCCAAAGTACTGGAGTTTCGCTTAAACATTAATCCTTCCAAAAACACTCAGGACTGATCTCCTTTAGGATGGACTGGTTTGATCTCCTTGCAGCCCAAGGGACTCTCAAGAGTCTTCAACACCACAGTTCAAAAGCATCAATTCTCAGCCCTCAGCTTTCTCTGTAGTCCAACTCTCACATCCATATATGACTACTGGAAAACACATAGCTTTGATAGATGGACATTTGTGGGCAAAATAATGCCTCTTCTTTTTAATATGCTGTCTAGGTTGGTCATAACTTTCCTTCCAAGGAGTAAGCGTCTTTTAATTTCATGGCTGCAATCACCATCTGCAGTGATTCTGGAGCCCAGAAAAATAAAGTCTAACACTGTTTCCACTGTTTCTCTATCTATTTCCCATGAAGTGATGGGACCAGATGCCATGATCTTTGTTTTCTGAACGTTGAGTTATAAGCCAACTTTTTCATCCTCCTCACTTTCATCAAGGGACTCTTTAGTTCTTCTTCACTTTCTGCCATAAGGAGGATATCGTCTGCATATCTGAAGTTGTTGATATTTCTCCTGGCAATCTTGATTCCAGCTTGTGCTTCTTCCAGCCCAGCGTTACTCATAGTGTACTCTGCATATAACTTGAATTAGCAGGGTGAAAATCTATAGCCTTGATGTACTCCTTTTCCTATTTGGAACCAGTCTGTTGTTCCATGTCCAGTTCTAACTCTTGCTTCCTGACCTGCATATAGGTTTTTCTCAAGAGGCAGGTCAGGTGGTCTGGTATTCCCATCTTTTTCAGAACTTTCCACAGTTTATTGTGATCCACACAGTCAAAGGCTTCGGCATAGTCAATAAAGCAGAAATAGATGTTTTTCTGGAACTCTTTTGCTTCTTTGATGATCCAGGGGATGTTGGCAATTTGATCTCTGGTTCCTCTCCCATTTCTAAAACCAGCTTGAACATCTGGGAGTTCACAATTCATATAGTGCTGAAGCCTGCCTTGGAGAATTTTGAGCATTACTTTACTAGTGTGTGAGATGAGTGTAATTGTGTGGTAGTTTGAGCATTCTTTGGCATTGCCTTTCTTTGGGATTGGAATGAAAACTGACCTTTTCCAGTCCTGTGGCCACTGCTGAGTTTTCCAAATTTGCTGGCATATTGAGTGCAGCACTTTCACAGCATTATCTTTCAGGATTTGAAATAGCTCACCTGCAATTCCATCACCTCCACAAGCTTTGTTCATAGTGATGCTTTCTAAGGCCCACTTGACTTCACATTCCAGGATGTCTGGCTCTAGGTGAGTGATAACACCATAGTGATTATCTGGGTCATGAAGATCTTTATGTACAGTTCTTCTGTGTATTCTTGCCACCTCTTCTTAATATCTTCAGCTTCTGTTAGGTCCAGATTATTTCTGTCCTTTATCGAGCCCATCTTTGCATGAAATGTTCCCTTGGTGTGTCCAATTTTCTTGAAGTGATCTCAAGTCTTCCCCATTCTGTTCTTTTCCTCTATTTCTTTGCACTGATTGCTGAAGAAGGCTTTCTTATCTCTTCTTGCTATTCTCTGGAACTCTGCATTCAGATGCTTATATCTTCCCTTTTCTCCTTTGCTTTTCAACTCTCTTCTTTTCACAGCTATTTGTAAAGCCTCCCCAGACAGCCATTTTGCTTTTTTTGCATTTCTTTTCCATGAGGATGGTCTAGATCCCTGTCTCCTGTACAATGTCAAGAACCTCCATCCGTAGTTCATCAGGCAATGATCTATCAGATCTACGCCCTTAAATCTATTTCTCACTTTCACTGTATAATCATAAGGGATTTGATTTAGGTCATACCTGAACACTAGTAAAGTAATGCTCAAAATTCTCCAAGCCAGGCTTCAGCAATACATGAACCATGAACTCCCTGATGTTCAAGCTGGTTTTAGAAAAGGCAGAGGAACCAGAGAACAAATTGCCAACATCTGCTGGATCATGGAAAAAGCAAGAGAGTTCCAGAAAAACATCTATTTCTGCTTTATTGACTATGACAAAGCCGTTGACTGTGTAGATCACAATAAACAGTGGAAAATTCTGAAAAAAATGGGAATACCAGACCACCTAACCTGCCTCTTGAGAAATCTGTATGTAGGTCAGGAAGCAACAGTTAGAACTAGACATGGAACAACAGACTGGTTCCAAATAGGAAAAGGAGTACATCAAGGCTGTATATTGTCACCCTGCTTATTTAACTTCTAGGCAGAGTACATCATGAGAAACGCTGGACTGGAAGAAACACAAGCTGGAATCAAGATCACCAGGAGAAATATCAATAATCTCAGATATGCAGATGACAACACCCTTATGGCAGAAAGTGAAGAGGAGCTAAAAAGCCTCTTGACAAAAGTGAAAGAGGAAAGCGAAAAAGTTGACTTAAAGCTCAACATTGAGAAAATGAAGATCATGGCATCCAGTCCCATCACTTCATGGGAAATAGATGGGGAAACAGTATCAGACTTTATTTTGGGGGGCTCCAAAATCACTGCAGATGGTGACTTCAGCCATGAAATTAAAAGACCCTTACTCCTTGGAAGAAAAATGACCAACCTAGATAGTATATTCAAAAGCAGAGACATTACTTTGCTGACTGAGGTCCGTCTAGTCAAGTCTATGGTTTTTCCAAAGGTCGTGTATGGATGTGAGAGTTGGACTGTGAAGAAGGCTGAGCACCGAAGAATTGACACTTTTGAACTGTGGTGTTGGAGAAGACTCTTGAGAGTCCCTTGGACTGCAAGGAGATCCAACCAGTTCATTCTGAAGGAGATCAACCCTGGGATTTCTTTGGAAGGAATGATGCTAAAGCTGAAACTCCAATACTTTGGCCACCTCGTGTGAAGAGTTGACTCATTGGAAAAGACTCTGATGCTGGGAGGGATTGGGGGCAGGAGGAGAAAGGGATGACCAAGGATGAGATGGCTGGATGGCATCACGAACTCGATGGATGCAAGTCTGAGTGAACTCCAGGAGTTGGTGATGGACAGGGAGTCCTGGTGTGCTGCGATTCATGGGGTTTCAAAGAGTCAGACACGACTGAGCGACTGAACTGAACTGAACTGAACAATCTAGTAGTTTCCCCCACTTTTTTTCATTTAAGCCTGAATTTGGCAATAAAGAGTTCGTGATCTGAGCCACAGTCAGCTCTCAGTCTTTTTTTTTTTTTTTTTTTTTGCTGACTATATAGAGCTTCTCCATTTTTGGCTGCAAAGACTATAATCAATCTGATTTCAGTGTTGACCATCTGATGATGTCCATGTAGAGTCTTCTCTTGTGTTGTTGGATGAGGGTGTGTACCATGACCAATGCATTTCATGGCAAAACCCTATTAGCCTTTGCCCCAATTCATTCTGTACTCCAAGACCAAATTTGCCTGTTACTCTAAGTGTTTCTTAACTTCCTAGTTTTGCATTCCAGTCACATATAATTAAAAGGACATCTTTTTGGGGTGTTAATTCTATAAGGTCTTGTAGGTCTTCATAGAACAATTCGATTTCAGCTTCTTTAGTGTTACTGGTCGGGGCATAGACTTGGATTACCATGATATTGAATGTTTTGCCTTGTAAATGAACAGAGATCCTTCTGTCATTTTTGAGAGTGCATCCAAGTACTGCATTTCAGACTCTTTTGTTGACTATGATGCCTACTCCATTTCTTCTAAGGGATCCTTGCCCACAGTAGTAGATATAATGGTCATCTGAGTTAAATTCACCCATACCAGTCCATTTGTGTTCACTGATTCCTAGAATGTTGATGTTCACTCTTGCCATCTCCTGTTTGACCGCTTCCAATTTGCCTAGATTCATGGACCTGACATTCCAGGTTCCTATGAAATATTGCTCTTTATAGCATCAAACCTTGCTTCCATCACCAGTCCCATCCACAACAGGGGGTTGTTTTTGCTTTGGCTCCATGCCTTCATTCTTTCTGGAGTTATTTCTCCACTGATCTTTAGTAGCATATTGGGCACCTACTCACCTGAAGAGTTCATCTTTCAGTGTCCTCTGTTCATGGGGTTCTCAAGGCAAGAATACTTAGGTGGTCTGCCATCCCCTTCTCTAGCAGACCACATTTTGTCAGAACTCTCCACAATGGATATAGGGGTGCACATATCTTTTCAAAAAAGTATTTTTGGTTTTTTCAAAGAAGTACTCAGAGGTAAAACTGATGAACCATATGATGCTTCTATTTTAATTTTTTGAGGAGCTGCTATGCCATTTTCCATAATTGACTGCACCAATATACATTCCACTAACAGTGCACAAGAATACACAGAAGAGCTATACAAAAAGATCTTCATGACCCAGATAATCATGATAGTGTGATCACTCATCGAGAGACAGACATCTTGGAATGTGAAGTCAAGTGGGCCTTAGAAAGCATCACTAGGAACAAAGCTAGTGGAGGTGATGGAATTCCAGTTGAGCTGTTCAAGTCCTGAAAGATGGTGCTGTGAAAGTGCTGCACTCAATATGCCAGAACATTTGGAAAATAGCAGTGGCCACAGGACTGGAAAAGGTCAGTTTTCATTCCAATCCCAAAGAAAGGCAATGCCAAAGAATGTTCAAACTACCACACAATTGCACTCATCTCACACACTTGTAAAGTAATGCTCAAAATTCTCCAAGGCAGGCTTCAGCAATACGTGAACTATGAACTTCCTGATGTTCAAGCTGGTTTTAGAAAAGGGAGACAAACCAGAGATCAAATTGCCAACATCCACTGGATCATGGAAAAAGCAAGAGAGTTCCAGAAAAACATCTATTTCTGCTTTATTGACTATGACAAAGCCTTTGACTGTGTGGATCACAATAAACTGTGGAAAATTCTGAAAGATATTGGAATACCATACCACCTGACCTACCTCTTGAGAAACCTATATGCAGATCAGGAAGCAACAGTTAGAACTGGACATGGAACAACAGACTGGTTCCAAATAGGAAAAGGAGTACGTCAAGGCTGTATATTGTCACCCTGCTTATTTAACTTCTATACAGAGTACATCATGAGAAATGCTGGACTGGAAGAAACACAAGCTGGAATCAAGATCGCCAGGAGAAATATCAATAACCTCAGTTATGCAGATGACACCACCTTTATGGCAGAAAGTGAAGAGGAGCTGTAAAGCCTCTTGATGAAAGTGAAAGAGGAGAGTGAAAATATTGGCTTAAAGCTCAACATTCAGAAAACGAAGATCATGGCATCCGGTCCCATCACTTCATGGGAAATAGATGGGGAAACAGTGGAAACAGTGTCAGACTTTATTTTGGGGGGCTCCAAAATCACTGCAGATGGTGATTGAGGCCATGAAATTAAAAGATGCTTACTCCTTGGAAGAAAAGTTATGACCAAACTAGATAGCATATTCAAAAGCAGAGACATTACTTCGCCAACAAAGGTCTGTATAGTCAAGACTATGGTTCTTCCTGTGGTCATGTATGGATGTGAGAGTTGGCTGTGAAGAAGGCTGAGCACCAAAGAATTGATGCTTTTGAAGTGTGGTGTTGGAGAAGACTCTTGAGAGTCCCTTGGACTGAAAGGAGATCCAACCAGTCCATTCTGAAGGAGATCAGCCCTGGGATTTCTTTGGAAGAAATGATGTTAAAGCTGAAACTCCAATACTTTGGCCACCTCATGTGAAGAGTTGACTCACTGGAAAAAACTCTGATGCTGGGAGGGATTGAGGGCAGGAGGAGAAGGGGATGACCGAGGATGAGATGGCTGGATGGCATCACTGACTCGATAGCTTTGAGTCTGAGTGAACTCCAGGAATTGGTCATGGACAGGGAAGCCTGGCGTGCTGTGATTCATGGGGTCGCAAAGAGTTGGACACGACTGAACAACTGAACTGAACTGAACAGTGTGCAAGTGTTCCCCTTCCTCCACAGCCTGCCAACAGGTATTATTCATCATCTTTTTGACAGTAGCCGTTGGAACAGTCAGGAGATGATAGCCCATTGTGGTTTTCATCTGCATTTACTCAATGATTAGTGATGTTGAGCATTTTTCATGCATCTGTTGGTCATCTGTATGTCTTCTCTGGAAATATGTCAATTCAATTTGTCTGCTCATTTAAAACTCAGACTGTATTTTTGGTGTTGAATTATGTGAGTTCTTTATATAGTTTGTATATTAACCCCTTATTAGATATTGGGTATATCATTTGAAAATATCTTTTCCCATTTGTTAGGTTTCCTTTTTGTTTTGTTGATTATTTTATTTACTGTGCAAAAACTTTTTAGTTTGATGTATTCCCATTTTTTTCTTTGTCTTTTGTTTCTCTTGCCAAAGGATACATGTTGAAAAATATATTGCTAAGGTTGAAGTCAAAGAGCTTACTTCCTATGTTATCTTCTTTATGGTTTCAGGTCTTACACTTAAATCTTTAATCCATTTTGAGTTTATTTTTGTATATGGGGTAAGAAAGTGGTCCAATTTTTGTATATAGTACAAGAAAGTGGTTCAGTTTCATTCTTTTTCATGTAGCTATCTAGTTATTCTAACATTATTCATTGAAAAAACTGTCTTTTCCCATATATTCTTGGATCATTTGTTGTAAATTAGTTGGTTATATATGCATCAGTTTACTTCTCCATTCTATTCCACTGACTTATATATCTGTCCTTATGCCAGTACAATGCTTTTTGATTACTCTAGCTTGAAGCATAGTTTGAAATCAGGGAGCCTAATAACTACATATTTGCTCTTTTTTCTTAAGATTGCTTTGACTATTTAGGGTCTTGTGTGAATTTGTACCAATTTTAGGTTTATTTTTTTCTATTCTATGAACTTTTTAGTAGGTAGTTATAAAACAGAGATTATTAAAGCAAGAGAATTCCAGAAAAAAATCTATTTCTGCTTTATTGACTATACCAAAGCCTTTGACTGTATGGATTACGATAAACTGTGGAAAATTCTGAGAGAGATGGGAATACCAGACCACGTAACCTGCCTCTTGAGAAATCTGTATGCAGCACAGGAAGCAACAGTTAGAACTGGACATGGAACAACAGACGGGTTCCAAATAGGAAAAGGAGTACATCAAGGCTGTGTATTGTCATCTTGCTTTTTAATTTATATGCAGAGTACATCATGAGAAATGCTGGACTGGAAGAAACACAAGCTGAAATCAAGATTGCCAGGAGAAATATCAATAACCTCGGATATGCAGATGACACCACCCTTATGGCAGAAAGTGAAGAGGAACTAAAAGCCTCTTGATGAAAGTGAAAAAGGAGAGTGAAAAAGTTGGCTTAAAGCTCAACATTCAGAAAATGAAGATCATGGCATCCAGTCCCATCACTTCATGGGAAATAGATGGGGAAACAGTGGAAACAGTGTCAGACTTTATTTTGGGGGCTCCAAAATCACTGCAGATGGTGACTGCAGCCATGAAATTAGAAGATGCTTACTCCTTGGAAGAAAAGTTATGACTAACCTAGATAGTATATTCAAAAGCAGAGACATTACTTTGCCGACTAAGGTCCGTCTAGGCAAGGCTATGGTTTTTCCTGTGGTCATATATGGATGTGAGAGTTGGACTGTGCAGAAGGCTGAGTGCCAAAGAATTGATGTTTTGAACTGTGGTGTTGGAGAAGATTCTTGAGAGTCTCTTGGACTGCAAGGAGATCCAACCAGTCTATTCTGAAGGAGATCAACCCTGGGATTTCTTTGGAAGGAATGATGCTGAAGCTGAAACTCCAGTACTTTGTCCACCTCATGTGAAGAGTTGACTCATTGGAAAAGACTCTGATGCTGGGAGGGATTGGGGACAGGAGGAGAAGGGGACGACTGAGGATGAGATGGCTGGATGGCATCGCTGACTCGATGGGCATGAGTCTGCGTGAACTCCGGGAGATGGTAATGAACAGGGAGGCCTGGTGTGCTGCAATTCATTGGGTCGCAAAGAGTCGGACACGACTGAGCGACTGCACTGAACTGAACTGAACTGAAACAACATGCTATTAAAAAACCAATGCAGTAACAATGAAAGTAAAGAAAAACATAGCTTGAGACATTGACACACAGCTATACAAAAATCTGTGGGATGCAGAAAAAGCAGTTCTTATGAGGAAATTCATAGTGATACATGCCTTCATCAAAATGAAAAAATAATTAAACAATCTAACCTACCACCTAAAGGAATTAGAAAAAGGAGAACCAACAAAACCTAGTCAGCAGAAGAGAGGAAATAATAAAGATCCAAGAGGGAATGAATAAAATAGAGGTTAAAAAACAATAGAAGAAATGAACAAATCAAGAGCTGATTCTTTGAAACAGTAAACAAAACTGACAAACCACTGACCAGACTCACCAAGAAAAAATGAGAGAGAATCCAGATCAACAAAATAAAAAGTGGAAAAGGAGAAATAGCAACCAATACTGCATAAATACAAAAAAAAATGTTATGAACACTTATATGCCAACAAATTTAACAATCTAGAAGAAATGGACAAGTTTCTAGAAACATACTGTTCTCCAAAACTGAATCAAGAAATAGATAATTTGAACACATCCATAGAAGTAAAACAACTGAAAAAAGAAAAACCCAAACTCTCTACAAACAAAAGTCCAGGACCAGATGACTTCAACAGTAAATTCTACCAAACATATTAAGAATGTAATTGATTATTCTTAAATTCTTCCAAAATATTGAAGAAGAGGGAATATTCCCAAAGAAATTGTATAAAATTGCCATCACCATGATAGAAAAATCAGAGATACCATCAAAAAAGAAAATTCAATTCAGTTGCTCAGCCATGTCTGACTCTTTGTGACCCCATGAACCACAGCATGCCAGGCCTCCCTGTCTATTACCAACTTCCAGAGTCCTCCCAAACCCATGTCCATTGAGTTGATGATACCATCAAACTACCTCATCCTCTGTCATCCCCTTCTCCTCCTGCCATCAATCTTTCCCAGCATCAGGGTCTTTTCCAATGAGTCAACTCTTCACATCAGGTGGCCAAAGTATTGGAGTTTCAGCTTTAGCATCAGTCCTTCCAATGAACACCCAGGACTGATCTCCTTTAAGATGGTCTGGTTGGATCTCCTTGCAGTCCAAGGGACTCTCAAGAGTCTTCTCCAACACCACAGTTCAAAAGCATCAGTTCTTTGACACAGCTTTCTTTATAGTCACATCCATACATGACCTCTGGAAAAAACATAGCCTTGACTAGACGGACCTTTGCTGGTGAAGTAACGTCTCTGCTTTTTAATATACTGTCTAGGTTGGTCATAACTTTCCTTCCAAGGAGTAAGTGTCTTTTAATTTCAAGGCTGCAGTCACCATCTGCAGTGATTATGGAGCCCAGAAAAATAAAGTCAGCCACTGTTTCCACTATGGGCCACTATCTCCTATGAATATACTTGCAATAATAATAGAAGCAAACCAAACCCAACAACACAAAGAAAAGCTCATACACCGTGATCAAATTGGATTCATCTCAGAATCACAAGGATGGTTCAACATACACAAATCAGTTACTGTGATACACCGCATCAACAACAGAAATGACAAAACCCACATGACCATCTCATTAAATACAGAAAGAAACATTTGATAAAATTCAACATCTATTTGTGATAAAAAACTCTTACCAAAGTGTCTATTGAGGGAGCATATCTCAACATGATAAAAGCTGCGACAAACCCACAGTCATTATAATACTCAGCAGTGAAAAGCTGAAAGTCTTTCTGCTAAAATTTGGAAGAAGACATGGATGTATACTCTCACCATTTCTGTTCAACACAGTATTGAACATCCTGGCTATCGCAGTCAGACAAGAAAAGGAAATGAAAGGTATCCAGATTGGAAGCGAATGGTAAAATTGTTACTATATGTATATGACAAAACACTATATGTGAGAAACTCTAAAGACACCATCAGTTCAGTTCAGTCGCAGAGTTGTGTCTGACTCTTTGAGACTCCATGAATCGCAGCACGCCAGGCCTCCCTGTCCATGACCAACACCCAGAGTTCACTCAGACTCACATCCATTGAGTCTGTGATGCCATCCAGGCATCTCATCCTCTGTCGTCCCCTTCTCCTCCTGCCCCCAATCCCTCCCAGCATCAGAGTCTTTTCCAATGAATCAGCTCTTCGCATGAGGTGGCCAAAGTACTGGAGTTTCAGCTTTAGCATCATTCCTTCCAAAGAAATCCCAGGGCTGATCTCCTTCAGAATGGACTGGTTGGATCTCCTTTCAGTCCAAGGGACTCTCAAGAGTTTTCTCCAACATCACAGTTCAAAAGCATCAATTCTTCGGTGCTCAGCCTTCTTCACAGTCCAACTCTCACATACATACATGACCACAGGAAAAACCATAGTCTTGACTATACAGACCTTTGTTGGCGAAGTAATGTCTCTGCTTTTGAATATGCTATCTAGGTTGGTCATAACTTTTCTTCCAAGGAGTAAGCGTCGTTTAATTTCATGGCTGCAGTCACCATCTGCAGTGATTTTGGAGCCCCCCAAAGAAAGTCTGACACTGTTTCCACTGTTTCCCCATCTATTTCTCATGAAGTAGTGTGACACAAAAACAAACATATGGATCAGAGAAATAGAATGGAGAATCCAAAATATGCGCACACAGCATCTGCAGTCATTTAATTTTTGACAGAAGAGACAATATAAAAATGAGTAAAAGAGTCTCTTCAGCAAGAGGTATTGGGAAATTTTGACAGTTGCATGTAAATAATTTAGAAAACACCCTCATACCATGCACAAAAATAAACATAAAATGGCTTAAAGACTTAAACATAAGACATGACACCATAGAATTCCTAGAAAAGAACATTGGCCAAAGTCCTCTGACTTAAATCATACTAATGTTTTCTTAGATCAACCTCCCAAGTCAGTAGAAATAAAAGCAAATGTAAACAGATGGGACCTAATCAAACTTACAAGCTTTTTGCATAGCAAAGAAGATCATAAACAAAATGAAAAGACAACCTTTAGAATGGGAAAGATATTTGCAAACAATGCAACTGACAAGGGCTTAATTTCTGAAATATATGAACAATTCATGCAACTCAACAAAAACAACCCAATTTAAAAAACTCAACAAAAACAACCCAATTTAAAATGGGAGGAAGAACTAAATAGGCATTACTCCAAAGAAGACATACAGATGGCCAACAGGCATATGAAAAGATGCTTCGGTGTTGCTAATTATTCAGTTCAGTTCAGTCGCTCAGTCGTGTCCGACTCTTTGTGACCCCATGAGTCACAGCACACCAGGCCTCCCTGTTCATCACCAATTCCTAGAGTTCACTCAGATTCACAGCCATCGAGTCAGTGATGCCATCCAGCCATCTCATCCTCAGTTGTCCCCTTCTCCTCCTGCCCCCAATCCCTCCCAGCATCAGAGTCTTTTCCAATGAGTCAACTCTTCACATGAGGTGGCCAAAGTACTGGAGTTTCAGCTTCAGCATCATTTCTTCCAAAGAAATCCCAGGGTTGATCTCCTTTAGAATGGACTGGTTGGACCTCCTTGCAGTCCAAGGGACTCTCAAGAGTCTTCTCCAACACCACACTTCAAAAGCATCAATTCTTTGGCACTCAGCCTTCTTCACAGTCCAACTCTCACATCCATATATGACCACAGGAAAAACCATAGCCTTGCCTAGACAGACCTTAGAAGGCAAAGTAATTTCTCTTCTTTTGAATATACTATCTAGGTTAGTCATAACTTTTCTTCCAAGGAGTAAGCATCTTCTGATTTCATGGCTGCAGTCACCATCTGCAGTGATTTTGGAGCCCCCAAAATAAAGTCTGACACTGTTTCCACTGTTTCCCCATCTATTTCCCATGAAGTGATGGGACTGGATGCCATGATCTTCATTTTCTGAATGTTGAGCTTTAAGCCAACTTTTTCACTCTCCTTTTTCACTTTCATCAAGAGGCTTTTTAGTTCCTCTTCACTTTCTGCCATAAGGGTAGTGTCATCTGCATACCTGAGGTTATTGATATTTCTCCTGGCAATCTTGATTTCAGCTTGTGTTTCTTCCAGTCCAGCGTTTCTCATGATGTACTCTGCACAGAAGTTAAATAAGCAGGGTGACAATATATAACTTTGACATATTCCTTTTCCTATTTGGAACCAGTCTGTTGTTCCATGTTTAGTTCTAACTGTTGCTTCCTGGCCTGCATACAGATTTCTCAAGAGGTAGGTCAGGTGGTCTGGTATTCCAATCTCTTTCAGAATTTTCCACAGTTTATTGTGATCCACACAGTCAAAGGCTTTGTCACAGTCAATAAAGCAGAAATAGATGTTTTTCTGGAACTCTCTTGCTTTTTCCATGATCCAGCAGATGTTGGCAATTTGATCTCTGGTTCCTCTGCCTTTTCTAAAACCAGCTTGAACATTAGTAATTTCACGGTTCACCTGTTGCTGAAGCCTGCCTTGGAGAATTTTGAGCATTACTTTACAAGCGTGTGAGATGAGTGCAATTGTGTGGTAGTTTGAACATTCTTTGGCATTGCCTTTCTTTGGGATTGGAATGAAAACTGACCTTTTCCAGTCCTGTGGCCACTGCTATTTTCCAAATGTTCTGGCATATTGAGTGCAGCACTTTCACAGCATCATCTTTCAGGATTTGAGACAGCTCAACTGGAATTCCCTCACCTCCACTAGCTTTGTTCCTAGTGATGCTTTCTAAGGCCCACTTGACTTCACATTCCAAGATGTCTGGCTCTAGGCTAGTTATCACACCATCATGATTATCTTGGTCATGAAGATCTTTTTGTACAATTCTTCTGTGTATTCTTGCAACCTCTTCTTAATATCTTCTGCTTCTGTTGGGTCCAGACCATTTCTGTCCTTTATCAAGCCCATCTTTGCATGAAATGTTCCCTTGGTATCTCTAATTTTCTTGAAGAGATCTCTAGTCTTTCCCATTCTGTTCTTTTCCTCTATTTCTTTGCATTGATCGTTGAGGAAGTTTTCTTATCTCTTCTTGTTATTCTCTAGAACCTCTGCATTCAGATGCTTATATCTTTCCTTTTCTCCCTTGCTTTTCACCTCTTTTCTTTTCACAGCTATTTGTAAGGCCTCCCAGACAGCCATTTTGCTTTTTTGCATTTCTTTTCCATGAGAATGGTCTTGATCCCTGTCTCCTGTATCATGTCACAAACCTCATTCCATAGTTCATCAGGCACTCCATCTATCAGATCTAGTCCCTTAAATCTATTTCTCTCCTCCACTGTATAATAATAAGCGATTGATTTACGTCATACCTGAATGGTCTATTAGTTTTCCCTACTTTCTTCAATTTGAGTCTGAATTTGGTAATAAGGAGTTCAAGATCTGAGCCACAGTCAGCTCTGGTCTTGTTTTTGTTGACTGTATAGAGCTTCTCCATCTTTGGCTGCAAAGAATATAATCAATCTGATTTCGGTGTTGAGAGAAATGCAAATCAAAGCTACAATTAGATATAACCTCACCTTGGTAAGAATGGCCATCATTAAAAAGTCTACAAATAACAAAAGCTGGAGAGGATGCAGAGAAAACAGAAACCTCCTACACTGTTGGTGGGAATGTAAATTGGTACAGCCACTATAGCATATAGTGTGGAAGTTCCTCAAAAAACTAAAAATAGAGCTACCATATGATCTAGCAATCCCACATCTGGGCATATACGTGGATAAAATTCAAAAAATACATGCACTCCCCCATGTTAATAGCCAACACATGGATAGAACCATATTCAAATAGCCAGGATGTGGAAACAACCTAAATGCCCAATGACAGATGAATAGATAAAGAAAATGTGTGCAGCTATGTGGCTCCATGGACTGTAGCCCACCAGGCTCCTCTGTCCATGGACATTTCCAGGCAAGATTACTGGAGTGGGTTGCCATTCCCTTCTCCAGGGGATTTTCCTGAACCAGGGATCGAACCTGGGTCTCCTTCATTGTTGGCAGATTCTTTACCATCTGATCCACTAGGGAAGCCCCATACAATGAAATAAAGTGAAGTCGCTCAGTCGTGCCCGACTCTTTGTGACCCCATGGACTGTAGCTTACCAGGCTCCTCTGTCCATGGGATTTTCCAGGCAATAGTCCTGGAGTGGATTGCCATTTCCTTCTCCAGGGGACCTTCCCAACCCAGGGATTGTACCCGGGTCTCCCGGGTTGTAGACAGACACTTTACCGTCTGAGCCACCAGACAATGAAATTAGAAACAATTAAAAAAAAAAAAAAAAGAAATAATGCCCTTTGTAGCAACATGGATGGACCTAAAGATTATCACCCTAAGTGAAGTAAGTCAGAAAAAGAAAGACAAATACCATATGATAACATTTATATGTGGAATCTAAAATATGACACAAATGACCATATCTACAAAATAGAAACAGATTCACAGACACAGAAAACAGACTTGTGCTTGCTAAGGGGAAGAACAATGAGGGAGGAATGCAGTGTGAGTTTGGGAGTAGCGGATGCAAAGTATTACATATAGAATGGATAAGCTACAGTGTCCTACTGTATAGCACTGCAAACTATGTACAATATCTTGTGATAAACCATAATGGAAAAGAATATAAAAAGAATGTATGTGTATATAACTGAATCACTTTGTTGTGTAGCAGAAATTAGCACAACATTGAAAATTAATTATACTTCAATAAAAAAATAATGTAACATTTGAGGTAAAGTTTTCAAATAATGACAAGTTCAGAAGTGAATGGTTGTAATGGAGTAGTGAGGTCTACCATCAAAATAGTTAAAATTAATAATCAGCATTTTACTTCAGTTGAGAAATGGAGTATTTCCTGCCATATCAGTAAACAAGGATGTTGCAGTCACTAGCAATCACAGCCACTGCAGATGGTGAACTCTTAGGAAACTCAAGAAGGAAAAGAAAACCTGCCAACTATCACCAGCAGACTGCAGCCACTCCTGATGGTGAGCCCTAAGGAAACTCAGAATGTTGTGAAAACACAGGACACTGGAGGTGCATATCAAAGGAGCGATTTCTGTGAGCCAGGAATCTTGCATCTTCCTATACACAGAAAACTGATAAATTCCTTAGCCTAGAATATCTGGGTTTCTGTAATTAACAGTAATCTTTTGGTATTTAGACTTGCTGTTTAGTCGCTAAGTCATGTCTGACTCTTTGTCACCGCATGGACTGCCCTCCAGGCTCCTTTGTCCATGGGATTTCCCAGGCAAGAATGCTGGAGTCAGTTGCCATCGCCCTCTTCAGGGCGGCTTCCCAGCCCAGAGTCTGAACTTGCACCTCATGTTTGGCAGGCAGATTCTTTATCACTAAGCCACCTCAGAAGCCCAGCGTTTAGACTACCTGTCCTTTGTCGCAAAATTTCTTTATAATCTAGCTCTTCCCCTTGCCTCCTCAGAGCAGTTCTCTCAGGGTTACTTGAAATGCTCTCTTCCAGGCTTGAAATCCTTAAATTCCCACCAAATAAAACATAACTCTCAACTTAAAGTTTGTGAGTACTTTTAAGTCAACACAGCCCTTGTCTACCAAATTCCAAGTGTATTAAGAAATATTGTTAAGGCTGCCGTAACAAAGTACCACAAACTGGGTGGCTTAAGCAACAGAAATTTATTTTACAGTTCTGGAGGCTAGAAGTCCAATATTATTGTATCAGCAGATTCAGTCTCTTACGTAGCCTCTCTCCTTGATTTATAGGTAGTTTTCATCTCCCTTATCGTCTCCCTATGTCTTTACATGGCCTTCCTTCTGTACCTCTGTGTCCCAGTCTCCTCTTATAATAAAGATACAAAATTTATTGGGTTAGGTCCCACCCTGATGATCTTATTTTACTTTAGTTACTTCTTTAATATCCTATATCCAAACACAATTACATTTTGAGAGGGTGAGTTTAGCCCTTCAGCATGTTAAAAGACATGGGTTAGGGGGTAGGATACAATTTTGCTGGTAACCCCAGGCAATTTGCTGTTTTTTTTTCCTATTTATGAGTGTTAAGTTATTGTATGTGGCATTCAGTTCTCACTCAATCTTTTGAGAGCAAAAGTATTATTTTCAATTTTACATATTAAAAAAGTAATATGTATTCAGATTAACTTGCCCAATGTCTTATTCAAAAGACAAAATACTGCTGCTGTAACAAAATACTGTAGACTGGGTGGCTTAAACAATAATTTATTTCTCACAGTTCTAGAGGCCTGGAAAGACCAAGATCCAGGTGCCTGGTGACTCGGTGTCAGTGAGAGCCTCCTTCCGGCTTTGCAGATGGCCTTCTTGCTTTGTCCTCACATGGCAGAGAGAGAGAGAGAGATCTCATAAGGGCATTTATACTGCCATGAAGGCCCCACCTCATGGCTCTAATCTAAGTAAATTACCTCCCAGTGGCCCCACCTTCAAATACCATCACAAAGGGGATTAGGGCTTCAACGTATGAGTTTGGGAGGAAGACATTCAGTCCACAGCACCTGAGTATACATGGCTGGTCCCTGGTAGTGCTTGTAATCAAGCTCAGGTCTGATTCTCAAGCCCATGTGATTATTATTATTTTTTTTTACCAAGTTTCTTCTTCTAATGTATTTATTTATTTGGCTGTGTCAGGTCTTAGTTGTGGCACATGGGCTTTAGGACATGTGAGCTGTTACTCTGTGGCATGTGAAATCTTAGTTCCCCAACCAGGGGTTGAACCCATGTCCCCCCTGTTGAAAGGTGAATTCTTAACCCCTGGACCACCAGGGCAGTCTCATCTTCCTTTGGTTTAAATTTTACACCCTCTTCAAAATGGATTAGAGGACGCATCCTACTGTTATTTCTAACGTGATGTTAAAGTACTTTTTATCCTCAAGTTCTGTGTTTTAATAGGTAATGAGGAATATAGAGGAGAGTTCATCAACCATAAAAGGGAACCAATAAGAAAGTTTTAAAGGAGACTAGCGTGTAGAAATAAAAGATCTCCAAATAGAACTATAAAATAAGTATAACTCCAGGATGCTGCATTTCTGTTTGCTACACTGTTAGTTTCCTATTGCTGCTATAGCAAATTGTCAGAAACTTAGCAGCTAAAAAGACTACAAATTACTGACAGTTCTGGAGGTCTGAAGTCTGAAATGAGTCTTATGGATCCAAATCAAGATGGTAGCAGGACTATGTTCTTTTAGAAGCTCCAGGAGAGAATCAGTTTCTTTGACTTTTCCATCTTTGAAAAGCTGCCTATATTCCTTGGCTCCTGATCCCTTCCTCCATCTTTAAAATGTATCATCCCAACCTCTGTTTCTATCATTTCATCTCCTTTTTCTCATGGTGGCCCTCCTGCCTCTCTCTTACAAGGACCTTATGTTTACATTGGACCTACCTAGATAATCCAGAATAATCTCCCCAAATTGAGGTACTTAATCACATCTGAAAAATCCCTTTTTCATGGGTTGCTGGGTATTAGAACATGGACATCTTTGTGGGGGACATTATTCAGTCTGTTGTACCTACTAAAAGCTGCCCTTTAATGAATAGTTGAACTAGGAGGGACAGTACCATGGATATTATTAAAGCAGGTTACAATTCTCAGTATTCAGAAATTTAAAAGAAGAAATAGGAAAGAGTACAGCACTGACAAACCAGTTAAATAATGTTCCTTTGTATATTGTAGTTTGTATGGTGTAGCCAATTGTAGTTGACAATGACTCTGAACAATGAACATCCCCAGACATAAGATGTGTGACTCTTATTATGTTAATGTTTGGGAGCTTAAAAGCAGAGCATGAATTATGTTCATGATTCACTCTTCTATGTGAAATGTGAAAGGGACAATAAAACATTGCTACTGTCAAGCACACATCTTGATTTCTTTCTTTAACTCTTATAGAAAAAGCCATTTTAGGCAGGCAAGATGTACTTTCTCATCTAGAGAAGTGAAATAATAATAACTTCTTTGTAGGTAGGGTTGCTTGGAGTTTAAACAGATGTGGGGGAGGTGGTATGTGAGAACACACCGTAGTGTTCGCTTTCATTGGACTACCTATGGCCATGGCACCACTTACAGCTACTTTGGACCCAATTAACCCACAGAAAAATAGCTCTTTTTGAAATTATAAGGAGTCATATAACTTGCTTTAGTCAACAAAAATGATTGAAGACTCTCAGGCTACATTTCCTCTACAGCAGTGATTGTGAGAGCAAGTCTTGACATCATCATATACAAAAATACCTGATTCTGAGCCTACACATCAAGGAAATTGCACTCAAAAGCAGCCCAGACCCAAAGCAGGATAGATATGAACAAGAAATAGACCCTTGCCTGAAGCCACTAAAGTTCTGGGAGAAGAGGTTGATTTTGTATAGTTAAACCAGCTTTATCTGGCTAACATACTGTTACAGACATAAACCTTTGAAGGTGAGAGAAGCTGCTTCAATGAGATTTTGATGCTAAACTGCTTCAGAGCTTTGAGAATTTCAAACTCCTATATAGTAGTAATATTAATAATAATATAATTGTTACTGATGTTGATGACACTGAAAGCACCTTAGACTCATTGTGAATGTCTATACTGCTCATGGTGGTATCTATAGTGCCAGTTCAGTTCAGTCGCTCAGTCGTGTCCAACTCTTTGCGAACCCATGAACTGCAGCATGCCAGGACTCCCTGTCCATCACCTACTCCCATAGTTTACCCAAACTAATGTCCATTGAGTCAGTGATGCCATCCAACCATCTTACCCTCTGTCATCCCCTTCTACTCCTGCCCTCAATCTTTCCCAGAACAGTGCAAAAACACACAATGGACACTTATTACATATTTGCTGAATTAGTAAATTTCAGTTTTCATTTAGGAAGGGAGTTTAGAGTTAAGTAAAAGAAAGCTACAGTTTGACTGAGCTGTATTGATAGACAATAATGTTGATCATGGCATCTGGTCCCATCACTTCATGGGAAATAGATGGGGAAACAGTGTCAGACTATTCTGGGGGCTCCAAAATCACTGCAGATGGTGACTGCATCCATGAAACTAAAAGACACTGCTTGGAAGGAAAGTTATGACCAACCTAGATAGCATATTCAAAAGCAGAGACATTACTTCACCAACAAAGGTGCATTTAGTCAAGGCTATGGTTTTTTCCAGTAGTCATGTATGGATGTGAGAGTTGGACTGTGAAAAAAGCTGAGCGCCAGAGAATTGATGCTTTTGAACTTTAGTTTTGGAGAAGACTCTTGAGAGTCCCTTGGACTTCAAGAAGATCCAACCAGTCCATTCTAAAGGAGATCAGTCCTAGGTGTTCTTTGGAAGGACTGATACTAAAGCTGAAACTCCAATACTTTGGCCACCTCATGCAAAGAGCTGACTCATTGGAAAAGACTCTGATGCTGGGAGGGTTTGGGGGCAGGAGGAGAAGGGGACGACTGAGGATGAGATGGCTGGATGGCATCACCGACTTCATGGACATGAGTCTGAGTGAACTCTGGGAGTTGGTGATGGACAGGGAGGCCTGAGTGCTGTGAATCACGGGGTCACAAAGAGTTGGACATGACAGAGCGACTGAACTGAACTGAATGTTAAGTGAGTAACAAACTGGCTGTATATCGGCATTCATTTACTTTTCAAACTTTCCTCTTTATTACTGTCTTCATCAGCCAGTGTATTGAATGTCTGCTATGTATATATCTGCTTCAATCATTAATGGTTTTCCTAGGTGTTTTAAGACTGTTAGAGTCTTCTTTATAACAGAGTTATAAAGAGCCTTCCATCTTTCCCAGCATCACGGTCTTTACAAATGAGTCAATTATTCACATCAGGTGGCCAAAGTATTGGAGCTTCAGCTTCAGCATAAGTCCTTACAATGAATATTCAGGACTGATTTCCTTTAAGATTGACTGGTTTGATCTTCTTGCTGTCCAACAGACTCTCAAGAACTTCTCCAGTACCACAGTTTGAAAGCATCAATTCTTCAGTGCTCATCTTTCTTTATGGTCCAAATCTCACATCCATGCATGATTACTGGAAAAATCATAGCTTTGACTAGATGGATCTTTGTTGGTAAAGTAATATCTCTGCTTTTTAATATGCTGTTTTGGTTTGACATACCTTTTCTTCCAAGGAGTGGGCATCTTTTAATTACATGGCTGCAGTCACCATCAGCAGTGATTTTGGAGCCCAAGAAAATAGTCTGTCACTGTTTCTGATGTTTCCCCATCTATTTTGCCATGAAGTAATGAGACGGGATGCCATGATCTTAGTTTTTTGAATGTTGAGTTTTAAGCCTGGTTTTTATTCTCCTCTTTCTTTTTCATCAAGAGGTCCTTTAGTTCCTCTTTGCTTTCTGCCTTAAGGGTGGTGTCATCTGCATATCTGAGGTTCTTTTTTTCTCCCTGTAATCTTGATTCCAGTTTGTGCTTCATCCAGCCCAGCATTTCACATGATGTACTCTACATATAAGTTAAATAAGCAGGGTGACAATATACAGCATTGACGTACTCCTTTTCCCATTTGGAACTTGTCTGTTGTTCCATGTCTGGTTCTAACTATTGCTTCTTGTTCAGTTGAGTTCAGTCACTCAGTCGTGTCCGACTCTTTGAGACCCTATGGACCACAGCATGCCAGGCCTCCGTGTCCATCACCAAATCCCGGAGTTTACCCAAACTCACATCCATTGAATTGGTGATGCCATCCAACCATCTCATCCTCTGTCCTCCTTTCTCCTTCTGCCTTCAATCTTTCTCAGCATCAGAGTCTTTTCAAATGAGTCAGCTCTTCACATCAGGTGGCCAGAGTATTGGAGTTTCAGCTTCAACATCAGTCCTTCCAACGAACACCCAGGATTGATCTCCTTTAGGATGGACTGGCTGGATCTCCTTGCAGTCCAAGGGACTCTCAAGAGTCTTCTCCAACACCACAGTTCAACAGCATCAATTCTTTGGTGCTCAGCTTTCTTTATAGTCCAACTCTCGCATCCATACATGACTACTGGAAAAACCATAGCCTTGACTAGATGGACCTTTGTTGGCAAAGTAATGTCTCTGCTTTTGAATATGCTATCTAGGTTTGTCATAACTTTCCTTCCAAGGAGTGTCTTTTAGTTTCATGGATGCAGTCACCATCTGCAGTGATTTGGGAGCCCAAAAGAAATAAAGTCAGCCACTGTTTCCACTATTTATTTACCTGCATACAGATTTCTCAGAAGGCAGGTAATATGGTCTGGTATTCCCATCTCTTGAACAAGTTTGCACAGTTGCTTGTGATCCACACAGTCAAAGGCTTTAGCAGTCAATTGAACAGAAGTAGATATTTTTCTGAAATTCTCTTGCTTTTTCTATGACCCAACGTATGTTGGCAATTTGATCTCTGATTCATTTGCCTTTTTAAATCCTGCTTGAACATCTGAAAGTTTTCAGTCATGTACTATTGAAGCCTCACTTAAAGAATTTTGATCATTACTTTGCTAGCTTGTGAGATGAGTGCAGTTGTGCACTAGTTTAAACATTCATTGGAATTGCCTTTCTTTGGGATTGGAATGAAACTGACCTTTTCCAGTCCCGTGGCCACTGCTGAGCCTTTCAGATTTGCTGGGATATTGAGTGCAGCACTTTAACAGCATCATCTTTTGGGATTTGAAATAACTCAACTGGAATTCCATCACCTCCACTAAGTTTGTTCATAGTGATGCTGTCTAAAGCCTACTTGACTTCGCAGTCCAGAATGTCTGGCTCCAGGTGAGTGATTACACCATCATGGTTATCTTGTCATGAAGATCTTTTTGTATAGTTCTTCTGTATATTCTTGCCACCTCTTCTTAATATCTTCTGCCTCTGCTAGGTACATACCATTTCTGTCCTTTATTGAGCCCATCTTTGCATGAAATGTTCCCTTGGTGTCTCTAATTTTCTTGAAGAGATCTCTAATCTTTCCCATTCAGTTGTTTTCCTCTATTTCTTTGCATTGATTGCTGAGGAAGGCTTTCTTATCTCTGCTTGCTATTTTTTGGAACTCTGCATTCAGATGCTTATATCTTTCCTTTTCTCCTTTGCTTTTCACTTCTCTTCTTTTCACAGATATTTCTAAGGCCTCCTCAGACAGCGACTTTGCTTTTTTGCATTTCTTTTCCATGAGGATGGTCTTGATCCCTGTCTCCTGTACCATGTCACAAACCTCATTCCATAGTTCATCAGGCACTCCATCTATCATATCTGGTGCCTTAAATCTATTTCTTACTTCCACTGTGTAATCATAAGGGATTTGATTTTGGTCATACCTAAATGGTCTAGTGGTTTTCTCTACTTGGGCCATGCTCAGTAAATCTTTAATCTAATTTTCTAGTGATGGGTGAGCTGTGTTCCCTCCCTGCTATTTACCTGGGGCCAAACTATGGTGGACGTGGAACAACAGACTGGTTCCAAATAGGAAAAGGAGTACGTCAAGGCTGTATATTGTCACCCTGCTTATTTAACTTCTATGCAGAGTACATCATGAGAAACACTGGGCTGGAAGAAACACAGGCTGGAATCAAGATTGCCAGGAGAAATATCAATAACCTCAGATATGCAGATGACACTACCCTTACGGCAGAAAGTGAAGAGGAACTAAAATTCCTCTTGATGAAAGTGAAAGAGGAGAGGGAAAAAGTTGGCTTAAAGCTCAACATTCAGAAAATGAAGATTATGGCATCTGGTCCCATCACTTCATGGGAAATAGATTGGGAAACAGTGGAAACAGTGTCACACTTTTTTGGGGGGCTCCAAAATCACTTCAAATGGTGACTGCAGCCGTGAAGTTAAAAGACACTTACTCCTTGGAAGAAAAGTTATGACCAACCTAGGTAGCATATTGAAAAGCAGAGATATTCCTTTGCCAACAAAGGTCCATCTAGTCAGTTCAGTTCAGTTCAGTTCAGTCGCTCAGTCGTGTCCAACTCTTTGAGACCCCATGAATCGCAGCACACCAGGCCTCCCTGTTCATTACCATCTCTCGGAGTTCACTCAGACTCACGTCCATCGAGACAGTGATGCCATCCAGCCATCTCATCCTCTGTCGTCCCCTTCTCCTCCTTCCCCAAATCCCTCCCAGCATCAGAGTCTTTTCCAATGAGTCAACTCTTCACATGAGGTGGCCAAAGTACTGGAGTTTCAGCTTTAGCATCATTCCTTCCAAAGAAATCCCAGGGCTGATCTCCTTCAGAATGGACTGGTTGGATCTCCTTGCAGTCTAAGGGACTCTCAAGAGTCTTCTCTAACACCACAGTTCAAAAGCATCAATTCTTTGGCGCTCAGCCTTCTTCATAGTCCAACTCTCACATCCATACATGACCACAGGAAAAACCATAGCCTTGACTAGATGTACCTTAGTCAGCAAAGTAATGTCTCTGCTTTTGAATATGCTATCTAGGTCGGTCATAACTTTTCTTCCAAGGAGTAAGTGTCTTCTAATTTCATGGCTGCAGTCACCATCTGCAGTGATTTTGGAGCCCCCAAAATAAAGTCTGACACTGTTTCCACTGTTTCCCCATCTATTTCCCATGAAGTGATGGGACTGGATGCCATGATCTTCGTTTTCTGAATGTTGAGCTTTAAGCCAACTTTTTCCCTCTCCTCTTTCACTTTCATCAAGAGGCTTTTAGTTCCTCTTCACTTTTTGCCATAAATGTGGTGTCATCTTCATATCTGAGGTTATTGAGATTTCTCCCAGCAGTCTTGATTCTAGCTTGTGTTTCTTCCAGTCCAGCATTTCTCATGATGTACTCTGCATAGAAGTTAAATAAGCCAGGTGACAATATACAGCCTTGGCGTACTCCTTTTCCTATTTGGAACCAGTCTGTTGTTCCATGTCCAGTTCTAACTGTTGCTTCATGACCTGCATACACATTTTTTAAGAGGCAGATTAGGTGGTCGGGTATTCCCGTGTCTTGCAGAATTTTCCACAGTTTATTATGATCCACACAGTCAAAGGATTTGTCATCGTCAATAAAGCAGAAATAGATGTTTTTCTGGAACTCCCTTGTTTTTTCCATGATCCAGTGGATGTTGGCAATTTGTTCTCTGGTTTCTCTGCCTTTTCTAAAACCAGCTTGACCATCAGGGAGTTCATGGTTCATGTATTGCTGAAGCCTGGCTTGGAGAATTTTGAGCATTGCTTTACTAGCATGTGAGATGAGTGCAACTGTGCAGTAGTTTGAGCATTCTTTGGCATTGCCTTTCTTTGGAATTGTAATTAAAACTGACCTTTTCCAGTCCTGTGGCCACTGCTGAGTTTTCCAAATTTGCTGGCATATTGAGTGTGGTCATGTATGGATGTGAGAGTTGGACTGTGAGGAAAGCAGAGCACTGAGGAATTGATGCTTTTGAACTGTGGTGTTGGAGAAGACTCCTGAGAATCCCTTGGACTGCAAGGAGATCCAACCAGTCCATCCTAAAGGAGATCAACCCTGGGATTTCTTTGGAAGGAATGATGCTAAAGCTGAAACTCCAGTACTTTAGCCACATCATGCGAAGAGTTTACTCATTGGAAAAGACTCTGATGCTGGGAGGGATTGGGGGCAGGAGGATCCCAACAGAGGATGAGATGGCTGAATGGCATCACCGACTTGATGGACATGAGTTTGGGTGAACTCCGGGATTTGGTGATGGACAGGGAGTCCTGGGGTGCTGTGATTCATGGGGTCACAGTCAGACACGACTGAGTGACTGAACTAACTGAACTGAAACTATGGTGGATCTTCCCTGGTGGCTCAGACAGTAAAGCATCTGCCTGCAATGCCTACCATGTGGGAGACCTGGGTTCAATCCCTGGGTCGGGAAGATCTCCTGGAGAAAGCAATGGCAACCCACTCCAGTATTCTTGCCTGGAAAATTCCATGGATGGTGGAACCTGGTAGGCTACAGTCCATGGGGTCACAAAGAGTCGGACTCGACTGAGCGACTTCACTTTCACTAATCTATGGTGGAAGTAATGAAGATAATGGTAATCTCCTTCAAATATTCCATTCATGTACTACTACAGTCCATGCCCCCAAACCTGCATCAAGCCACCACTGACACACACCTTCGCGGGAGACTCCTGGACACTCATAGGCAAGTCTGTTGTGGGGTCACTGTTCCTTTCTCCTGGGTCCTGGTGCACAAGGTTCTGTTGTGCCCTCTAAGAGTCTATTTCCCAGTCCTATGTAAGTTCTGGCAGCTCTGTGGTGGGGTTAATGGTGACCTCCTCCAAGAGGACTTATGCCATACCCACACCCAGAACCTCTGTCCCTGCAGCAGACCACTGCCAACCCGTACCTCCACAGAAGATGCTCAAACAGAGTTCTGTCTCAGTCTCTGTAGGGTCCCTGGGTCCTAGTGCACACAAGGTTTGTTTGAGCCCTCTGAGCATCTCTGGTGGGAATGAGGTTTGATTCTAAACGTGAATTTGCCTCTCCTGCCATCTTGCTGGGGCTTCTCCTGTACCCTTGGTCGTGGGGTATCTCCTTACAGCTGCTCCAGTGCCTACCGTGTTACTGGGGTTTCTCTGACCTTGGACATGGGGTATATATTCACGGCTGCTCCAGTGAAGTGCAGGCACCACTCCTGACCTTGGATGTGGGGTGTCTCCTCTCAGCAGTTCACTGCTCCAGCATCACGCAGCTGCAGGAAGACTCGCTGTACAGAAGACTCTACACATGGACATCACCAGATGGTCAACATTGAAATCAGATTGATTATATTCATTGTAGCCAAAGGTGGAGAACCTCTATACAGTCAGCAAAAAAAAAAAAAAAGAAAAAAAACTAGGAGCTGACTGTGGCTCAGATCATGAACTTCTTATTGCCAAATTCAGACTTAAATTGAAGAAAGTAGGGAAAACCACTAGACTGTTCAGGTATGACCTAAATCAAATCCCTAACAATTATACAGTGGAAGTGAAAATAGATTTAAGGGACTAGATCTGATAGACAGAGTGCCTGATGACATATGTACGGAGGTTCATGACATTGTACGGGAGACAGGGTGCAAGACCATCCCCAAGAAAAAGAAATGCAAGAAAGCAAACTGTGGGAAATTCTAAAAGAAATGGGACTACCAGACCACCTGACCTGCCTCTTGAGAAATCTGTATGCAGGTCAGGAAGCAACAGTTAGAACTGGACATGGAACAACAGACTGGTTCCAAATCAGGATTGGAGTACATCAAGGCTGTATATTGTCACCCTGCTTATTTAACTTCTATGCAGAGTACATCATGAGAAACGCTGGGCTGGAAGAAGCACAAGCTGGAATCAAGATTGCCGGGAGAAATCTCAATCACCTCAGATATGCAGATGACACCACCCTTATGGCAGAAAGTGAAGAAGAACTAAAGAGCCTCTTGATGAAAGTGAAAGAGGAGAGTGAAAAAGTTGGCCTAAAGTTCAACATTCAGAAAACGAAGATCATGGCATCCAGTCCCATCACTTTATGGGAAATAGATGGGGAAACAGTGGAAACAGTGTCAGACTTTATTTTGGGGGGCTCCTAAATCACTGTAGATGGTGTCTGCAGCCATAAAATAAAAAGACACTCCTTGGAAGGAAGTTATGACCAACCTAGACAGCATATTAAAAAGCAGAGACACTACTTCCATCTAGTCAAAGCTGTGGTTTTTTCAGTAATCATGTATGGATGTGAAACTTGGACTGTGTAGAAAGCTGAGCACCGAAGAACTGATTCTTTCAAACTGTGATATAGAAGACTCTTGAGAGTCCCTTGGACTGCAAGGAGATACAACCAGTCCATCCTAAAGGAAATCAGTCCTGAATGTTCACTGGAAGGACTGATGTTAAAGCTGAAACTCCAATACTTTGGCCATCTGCTGCCAAGAACGGACTCATTTAAAAGACCCTGATGCTGGGAGAGATTGAAGGCGAGAGGAGAAGGGGATGCCAGAGAATGAGATGGTTGGATGGCGTCACCGACTCATTGGACATGAGTTTGAGTAAACTCCAGGAGTTGATGATGGACAGGGAGGCCTGATGTGCTACAGTCCATGAGGTCTCAAAGAGTCGGACACGACTGAGCAACTGAACTGAAACTAGACCACCCGGCTCCTCTATTCATGGGATTCTCCAGGCAAGAATACTAGAGTGGGTTGCTATTTCCTCCTCGAACAATCTTCCTGACCCAGGGATGGAACCCACATCTTTTGCATCTGCTGCATTGCAGGCAAATTTTTACTGGGGAGCCACAGGGGAAGCAAACTAGATATAAATGTATTTCTTATATAAGTGAAGTCTTGGTCGATGTGGTACATGGCTTGTATAGCTGTTCTGTTCTCTCAGAGACCCAAGTAACTTCTAGCTCATGGTGCTGACATTTCTAGAGTGTGGCTCTCATTCTCACAGTTCAAGATGATGGCATTCTGTAATTCAGCCAGGGAGATGAACGAAGAATAAAAAGACAGGTACAAAGCATACGCATATAACTTGTCAAGGAAGTTTCCTGAAAACTGCCACCAATGTTTCTACTTATATCCTTCTGGCCATGAATTGTGGTCATGCCTAGCTTCAGTGGAGAGTGAGACATGAAGTCTTTGTCCTTGAACAGAATATGACCTGTTAGAAATTCTGCTTCCATGGTAGAAGAAGAGAATAAACATTGGGAAAGAGCTAGAAGGCGTTACCATACATAGGTACATACCTAAGAGTAAGATTGTTGGTTGACAATCTGTGTTCATTTGTACAAGGCAAAATCATTCTCCCAAGTGTTTGAATCAGAGGGTGAAATCTGAGTATATTCATTCATTAAATAAGTATTTATTGAGCATTTACTATGCACCAACATTACTCTAAGAACTGGGCTCGAACAGTGGGCTTACATTCCATGGGGACAATCAATAAACAGATAAATAAATAAGCATTATAATTTGGCTAGTAAAGTGGGTAGCAGTGAAGTAGAGTAGCAGATAGAGATTTGGGGAGTACTAGGTTTTGGAGAGTGGGTCTTGGAGATGGGTCTCCAAGGGCCTAGTAAAATAGAGCTGAAAGAGTGCAAGTGGACTAAATTCAGATCCTTCTGAGTCTGTTCTTGGTGCAAAGAGCAAACTTGTCTTTCCTAACAAGTGGGTTATTTGTTTAGCACATCAGAACAATTGAGCATGATGTTACTGATAATGTATTCAAATAATAATTATTCTGGTGAGGATCTCTTACCTGGAATACAATAGAGCTATCAAGTTCACAGTCAAGCCCTTTCATTTTACATTTATTCATCCAGTACATCACATGTGTAAAGCAAGACAGGGACTAAAGGGACATTAAAAATACACAGAACAAGAATGCAGATGCTAGCTTTCAGGCACAAAAACAATGCAACTACACTGCCATTAAAGTGGGTGCAGGAGGACAGGTAACCTGCCCGGAAACGTGCAGGCCTGAGGTGCACACGCCGGGAAGCAAGTCCCAGGCGCAGGTGCTTAAACTTAATTTTCCCAAAAGATGCTTAGAGGCTTTTTCAAATCAGCAGCCAAGCTGAACGTTTTTTCTTTCCTCCTGTAGTTATAATTCTACTACATCTAATCCAGCTCCCATTGCCTAGGAAAATTATATAAGAATCAACACAATTTGAATATTATATAGACACATTTGTTCTCTCTTTTTAAAATCAAATGTGTGTGAGCTCTGTGGTATTATAAAAACACATGACACAGCATAGGAAATTCTATTTATGCACTCACAGCATATTTCACACTTGACTCTCCAGTCCTGAACTGTAAAACTTTTCTTGATATAACTCAACATCTCCACCCGCCTTTCCCTCTCATGTGATTTGATCACTGATTGCTGACTAAACATTTTCCTAAAGGGTTAAGGAAGAGCATGTTGCCCATCTATCCAAACCTAGCTTGAACTTATAGCCTCAACTGCCTGTTTATAGCTTCAGACAGCTGAATTAACCAATCTCGAACAGCAAGGAACCCAAAGCAAAAAAAAGCTGCTACCATTCAAGAAATAGACATCAAAAGGGAATGTAAAAAGTATTCTTTTTGTGAACACTGTTGTCCTAAAACAAAGAGACTACTAGACATTGCTTTAGCAAAGACGGGTTGACTTAGGACCAGCAGAGAAATACAGTTCAGAGTCTGCAACCATGGTAGCCACATACAAGCTCCTGAGGCAAAGGAAGGAGAACATTCTCACAGAAGGGAAAAGGAAATTGGGAGAGTGATAGTAAATAAGGAGACCATTGCTTTTCATTGGCTGAGTTGTTTCCAGGAAAGAAAAGGGTCTTTGATCTTCTTGTTGGGCCTGCTATCATTCCAAGGCCTCAGAGCTTCCCCTCTCATTTCCCAGCTCTATTTAATTAAGGTTTCCATGTATTTTATTTTATTGTTTTACATCTACCCCTTTTGATCAAGATCTTCCTCTGAAGGAATCACTGATCAAGAATTAGGCTTTCTAGTTTGAGAAGCTTTTGTCCCTAGTGGCAGGAGGGACATTTTCTTGGTGTGATGTCTCACTTTGGAGGACGAGTTCACAGATTAGAAACCTATTGAGCTCATATCCGTGTAAGAAAAGGAGTAGGAGGGAAAACTCTCAAGAACTTTTATCTTTTTTACTTCAAAAGATTATTTAATTGTATGAGTAGATAACTCAAAACCAAGCAAATGTTAAGAACAGAAAATTTCTAGTAATTTTTTTCATGATGAACAGTCTTTCTTTTTAATTATTTTAATTAGTATAATTGCTCTACAGTGTTGTGTTAGCTTTTGCTATACAACAAAGTGAATTAGCTATATGTATACATGCAAAGAGTTGACTGGAAAAGAGCTGATTGGAAAAGACTCTGATGCTGGGAGGGATTGGGGGCAGGAGGAGAAGAGGACGACAGTGGATGAGATGGTTGGATGGCATCACTGACTCGATGGACGTGAGTCTGAGTGAACTCTGGGAGTGGTGATGGACAGGGAGGCCTGGCGTGCTGCAATTCATGGGGTCGCAAAGAGTCGGACACGACTGAGCAACTGAACTGAACTGAACTGATACATATATCCCCTCCCTCTTGATATAATGCCCCAGAATCTTAGTAATAGATAAAGGAGCAAGTAAGAGTATTGCATCCAATCATTCTTGAATATAGGGGCCATTTTAAATTTTATTTCCAGTGGAAGTAAGGAATCCACGTTGCTTCCACAACATTCCAACATCATGAGCTACTTCAAAAGCATATCTAGCATGAGTAAAATATTGGAAGTTTTGTCCTTGGTTAAAGTATAAGGTTATGTAAAAACATACAGTTCAGTGTGCTGAACTGAAGTAGCCTTAGGTAAAGATGTTGCCACAACAACATTGAAAGGAGTCACAATAGCAAACTCAGCACAATATTTGCCATTGGCATCTTTTAAATAAGAACCATCAGTGAACCATGAGAACTCATTGTTACATGGAGGAATTTTTTATAGATCATCACAAGGAGTCAGAGGTGATCCATTAGCATTAAGCAGTCATGAAGGACTTCATCAGTGGTAGAAGGAAGAATAGCAGGGTTTATCTTACTATAACATAAAGAGTTATGTGCAGAGCAGTTATGTTCATAGCAGGTGAGGCAGCTGACTAAGAGATGTTGAGTGTGATAAGAATTTGGGAAAGCTTCTATTGCATGAGGGACAAAAATGGTTAAAGGGGATGGTTTTTCCTGTGGTCATGTATGGATGTGAGAGTTGGACTGTGAAGAAAGCTGAGCGCTGAAGAATTGATGCTTTGAACTGTGGTGTTGGAGAAGACTCTTGAGAGTCCCTTGGACTGCAAGGAAATCCAACCAGTCCATTCTAAAAGAGATTAGTCCTGGGTGTTCATTGGAAGGACTGATGCTGAAGCTGAAACTCCAATACTTTGGTCACCTCATCCGAAAAGTTAACTCGTTGGAAAAGACTCTGATGCTGGGAGGGATTGGGGAAAGGAGGAGAAGGGGATGACAGAGGATGAGATGGCTGGATGGCATCACCAACTCAATGGACATGAGTTTAAGTGAACTCTGGGAGTTGGTGATGGACAGGGACGCCTGGCATGCTGTGATTCATGGGATCGCAAAGAGTCAGACACGACTGAGTGACTGAATAAAAGTGAAAGGGGAAAGTGAAAAAATTTGTTTAAAATGCAACATTTAGAAAACTAAGATCATGGAATCTGGTCCCATCACTTCATGGCAAATAGATGGGGAAACTGACAGATTTAATTTTGGGGGGCTCAAAAGCCACTGCAGATGGTGACTGCAGCCATGTAATTGAAAGATGCTTGCTCTTTGGAAGAAAAGTTATGACCAACCTAGACAGCATATTAAAAAGCAGAGACATTACTTTGCCAACAAAGGACCATCTAGTCAAAGCTATGGTTTTTCCAGTAGTCACCTATGGATGTGAGAGTTGGAGTATAAAGAAAGCTGATCACCGAAGAATTGATGCTTTTGAACTGTGGTGTTGGAGAAGACTCTTGAGAGTCCCCTGTATTGCAAGGAGATCCAACCAGTCCATCCTAAAGGAAATCAGTCCTGAATGTTCACTGGAAGAACTGATGCTGAAGCTGAAACTCCAGTACTTTGGCCACCTGATTCGAAGAGCTGACTCACTTGAAAAAACTCTGATGTTGGGAAAGATTGATGAGGGAGGAGAAGGGGATGACAGAGGATGAGATGGTTGAATGGCATCACCTACTCAATAGTTATGAGCTTGAGTAAACTCCAGGAGTTGGTGATGGACAGGGAGGCTTGGTGTGCTGTAGTCCATGGGGTCACAAAGAGTCGGACATGACTGAGCAACTGAACTGAACTGAATGGCTTAACCAAAAGGACAGTGGCTCCAAGGCAATGGAGGGGGCTGGGCATCTCTATGCCCGTTTCTCACTATAATACCCTATGGGTTGATGATGGCTCCATACTTTGGGGTGAGAGAGTGAGTACACCAAAATAATTTTCTTCCTTTTTATATAGAAAAAGTAAAAAGGAATATGGCTGACTCATGTTGATATATGGCAGAAACCAACACAGTATTGTAAAGCAATTCTCCAATTAAAAATAAATAAAAGTGAAAATGAAAGTTGCTCAGTCATGTGTGACTCTTTGCAAGCCCGTGGACTGTAGTCTGCCAGACTCCTCTGTCCATGGAATTCTCCAGGCAAGAATACTGGAGTAGCCATTCCCTTCTCCAGGGGATCTTCCCAACCTAGGGATCGAACCCAGGTCTCCTACATTGCAGGTGGATTCTTTACCATCTGAGTTACCAGAATAAAAATATTAAAAGACTAGATGGGTTCATCAAAATGTCCTGTTAAGCCTTAAAAACTATCTTCTTCCTTTAAATTGGGTCAGGATTATTATCGTTTGGTAAGATATACAGAGGTTGGCCATCAGAGAAAATTTTGGATCCGATTTTGGCAGTAACCAACTAACTGCAGAAAACTTGGTAGGTGGCATTTAGTGTTGGGTTTTAGGAAACTTAGAATACCATAAAGACTATCTGGATCTTAGTATAGCTCTTGTTCTGATATTAGGTACCCTAAATAGTAAACCTGGGTTTGGGCAAACTACAATTTTTCTTTGACAGTCTTACATCTCTTTAAAGCTAAGAGCTTTAGCAAATGTATGTTGTCTTCCTGTGAGGAAACTTGAGGAGAGTAAAGATGCAAATAACTCATATATTGCAACAAAATAGAACCTTTAGGGAACTTTATATTGTCCAGATCAGCCTTCAGGATTTTCAAGAAATAAGGATTCCCAGTAAAATCTTGAGGAATTACTGTCCAGGTAGATGGTTTTTCTTCCCAAGAGAAGGCAAGAAGGTATTGATCTACTTCATCAATTGAAACTAAAGGATGTCCTGCATAAATCAGTTACAGTAAAAAATTTGCTTCCAATTGGAATGGATTTTAGTAATATATGAGGGTTTGAAACAACAAGATGTTGAGGGATGACAATGTGTTTATTGCTCAGGGGTCCTGGACAAACCTCCACTTTCAGCCTTTATGTTTTCTCACCAGTAAAATGGGAGTGTTACAGTGGCTAGTAAAGGAAATAATGAGACCTTGAGCCTTGTAATTTTCTGTTGTGGGCTTTATGCCTTGAAGGGTTTCGTTACTTATAGGGTATTCATTAATTCTGGGAAGAGATTTTGAGAGATCTGTTTGAATTTTGATGTGAGGTGCACTGTGAGTTTTGCCCATCTCATTTGGAGATTTTTGCCTATAAGGAAGATGGTAGCTGATTCAATAGGGGCAAATGATCAGTGCCTCCAGAATCATCTTTTATACTGTCACAAACAGAACAAATAAAAGATGTCAGTGGGTCATTTAATTCACCTGGTTGGTTACTCTGATGACTACTGTGATGTTCAAGAATTATTTCCCCCTCTTGGGAAAAGAAGCTCTGACACAATACTTCACTAGCAACTGGGTAAGAGTAGAGGAACCAGGGTGAAACAAGTGTGTATCTTTTCTTAAAGAGGTATTTATTTTTACTTTTGTCCATGGTGTCTTCATTGCTGCACATGGGCTTTCTCCAGTTGCGGAGAGTAAGGGCTGCTCTCAGCTTGCAGTTGTGGACGTCACATTATGGTGGCTTCTCCTGTTTCAGAGCACAGGCTCTGGGCACATGGGCTTCAGTAGTAGCAGCGTGCAGGCTTAGTAGTTGTGGTTCGTGGGCTCTAGAGCTTTGGCTCAGTAGTTGTGGCGCACAGGTTTAGTTGCTCCATAACATGTGGGATCTTCCCAAACCAGAGATAAAACTGATGTCTCTTGCATTGCAAGGCAATTCTTAACCACTGGACCACCAGGGAAGCCCCAAGAGTATGTATCTTTAAAAGGGCCTAAACAAAATGAAAGATGTTTAGAGACAGGAATCTTCATGGTTCATCGGAGATCCCCACTATTTAAATAGTTTTCTTACTCCAAGGCAAGAGCTGGCTGCTTTACAGTAGTAGCGTTGAGCACCAAGAGTGTGGCTTCAGTATTAATTAGGACTGGAATAGATTCATACCCAATCTAGAGAAATGTTTCTCCAAGCTGATTAAGGGGGAGGGTTGGAAAGAGCCCCTGAAGTTTCTTGGAGCTTCATCATCAAGAATTGGGAGGACACTGAGAAGATTGGTCTAACAGGACATTCAAATCTCACAAAACTAATGTTACAATGCACAATGTGGGATGAAGTAAGTGCTATGCAACCTGGTGATGTTATTCTCTTCTTCTAGAGCTCCATAATGATGCTACTGAAAGCCACAATTTGGTAGTTTTGGAAGGTGGCTGGAGTGATCCATAACATTGAACCAGACAAGGCTCTTCTCCATCCCCCATCCCACAGTCCATCTTGGAAGCAATCTTTGGCACACAGTTTTATTCAAAAATGTTATCATCCTAAAATAATCTAAGACAACTTCAGGAAACAGATTAAGACATTTGGCAAGCCCTCTCCGTAAACTGCCAAATTTCTGATCTTTGTAGTGCCCTTGACTTCACCTATAAGATACACGCCTGGAGTTGAATCCCTAGTATTCAGCCAGAAAACCATCATGCTGTCAGGCAACACATTCTCAAATGAGTGTGTTATTAGAACCCATGGGTCCAGACTATCTGTGGACTTCAGTGAAAGGAAACAGAGACTTTCTTAGCCAGTTATCATCTTCTGCCTGCTGCATTTGTCCTTCATCTGTCTACACAGAATATTCTTCTCCACCCCACAAAAAGGGAGGATCATGTCGTAACTCGTCCAAAGGCCTTTGTGAAGGCCTACAGATCTTAATTTCCTGCCCAAATCACCCCTATAAAACCCCTGTATGGATATACCCAACAGTTGATGTATCCTTTAAAATCAGGCTTTTAACAATTACACATTAATTTGAAGTGGCATACTTTGGTTTTGTTTAAAGCCCTATAGCAGCTACAGGAATATAGAAGAATAATTTAGTAATTCCTACTGGGAGACTGAGAAAGGTCTCGAGAGAAGGGGGCAGTTGAACCATATCCAGTCTTCTTAGACAAAAAGGGACACCAAGGCATCCAGGTTGATGGAATAAAGTATGAGTAAGAGAGTTGTGTTTAGGAAACACTGAGAAATTTGGAGATAGCACAGGTTGTATGAAATTGATGGGGAAAAAAAACTGGAATAATAGGCTAGAATTTGGTCATGGAGATCTAAATGCCAGGTTAAGAATACGGATTTGATTCAGTAAACAATTGGAAGCCATCAAAAACTCTTGTGGAAAGACCTTCACCTGTTCCTTAGAAAGTCAGAGACACAAACGTGGAGGACACTTAGAGGTTACTGCAGCACTCCAGGTGGAAGATAATAATGCAAGTTTATCATGAAATGGTTGGATAACATCACCGACTCAATGAACATGAGTTTGAGCAAACTCTGGAAGATGGTGAAGGACAGGGAAGCTTGGTGTGCTGCAGTCCACGCAGTTGCAAAGAGTTGGACATGACTGGATGACTGAACAACAAATCATAGAAAGTAATAAATCTAAGTGGAGGAGACCAGATTAGCAAGCCACTGGGGAAGCTAAGAGTTGGCTGCTGTTTCCCTAATTACTAAATGGGAATGGATTGTTTAACCTAAGGATAATTTAACCTAAACTAGAAAAGTCATGAGTCTGCTCATATTTTTATCCAAAGGCAGGGAAAGAACTAGGACTAGTGAATACATGTAGACTGACATTGGGAGACATAAATAAAATTGATTTGCAGTTAAACTCTGAGAGTCAGGCACTGTCAGCATACTGGTTACTTGAGGGTCTTATACATTCGTCAGGAAACAAAGTGTTATCCTGAAGGCAGCTGAGTTTCCTTAGTAAATGGGAACAGCTTCATTTATTCAGCCATCAAATATTTATTGATCTCTTACTATTGCTAAGTGCTCTGTACATAACAAACAAGACACAGCCCTTGCCCTTGAGTTGTTTATTGACTGAGGTGATACCTTACATAAATGAGGCAATTCCAATGTATTGAAGGGGTAGCAGTTAAGGTAGAGGCAAGTACAGGGCACCCACGGAACACCAAGGAGGCAGCTAACTCTAGCCTGAAGGAATAAAGAAGCATCAGTCAGAAAAGCAGGGGGTCAGTAAGCGGAAGGATACTTCCATTAAGAAGAATAATATGAATAAAAGCCCCAAGGTGAGAGAGGGCTTAGTAGGTGTGAAGGAAAGAGGTCACTTGGGTGGTGCAAGGTAAGAAGAGAGGGCACAAGCCTGTGTCCAGACTGGCAGCCTCCCAAACTGTCCCTGGGACTATATCCTAGGGCCCTGGGAGTTACTGAAACTTTTAAGCCACCCAGTGACAGCCTTGTGCTTTAGAAAGCTCACTCTGGCTGTTGGGAGGAGCATGGATCAGAGAGGAGTGAGGCTGCAGCTTGGGTACCTGTCATTCATCACGTGGCTGTCCCCGCCCAGTGCCCACTTCCGCCTGTAGAAATCCACCCCATCCATCAGGACTCAGCTCCTGGGACATCCTCTCTGTGCCTGCCAGTCAATCATAATTAATTGCTCCTTCTTCAGCATTTCCATCACCCAGTTGCATATGCCTCTGTGTCCCTTAATAAACCCAGCTCTATAACACCTCCTGGGATACTGAAATCTTGAGAAGGCCCTTTGTAAATTATAAAGTGTTGTACAAATGTTTGCAGTGTGGTGACAGTAGCAGCGAGGTTGTTTGTCTTCCCAGCTAGACTGAAAGACCCCTGAGAACAGTGATTGTGCACTAAATCTCCCAAGTCCGCATATCTCAGCTGGAGCAAGTCCTTATTTCAGAATCTTTCATGCTGAAGAGGCACTGAGATATATTAGAGATCACTTTGATGCCAGACGGACCAGAGTTTGAATCCCAGCTCCTGACTGGAGGTGTAGACTTAAGTGCATTTTACCTCTCTGAGCTTCAATTTCTGTGTTTGTAAGTAGAAGGAAAAATGCCTAGTCCATGAGGTTGCTGTGAGGATCAAGAGTCCATATAGAAAGTGCAAGGCGGGTAGCTGCCACTGCACAATAGTGGCTATTCTTATGTTTTCTCCCCGTGTGTACACATCCTGGAGAAACCAAGTCCCGGTTTCGGAAGTGACACTCTGAAGAAACTAGCAGATGAGTAAGAAAAGCTACATTGAGGGGAGATGAGTTAGGAATTTTGGACTAACATATACACACTGCTATTTTCCTGGTGGCTCAGTTGATAAAGAATCTGCCAGCAATGCCAAAGACCTGGGTTCAATTCCTGGGTTGGGAGGTTCCCCTGGAGAAAGGAATGGCAACCCACTCCACTGTTCTTGCCTGGGAAATCCCATGAACAGAGGAGCCTGGTGGGTGACACCCAGTGGGGTCTCAAAGAGCTGGACACGACTGAGGGACATTCATGTGTATAAAATGGGTAAGCAACAGGATCTACTTTACAGCACAGGGAACTATATTCAGTGTCTTGTAATAACTTATAATGTAAAAGAATCTGAAAAAGAATATATATATACATATATATATATATATATAGTCTCTAGAGAGAGAGAAAGAGAGAGCAAGAGGATATATACATATAACTGAATCACTTTGTTCTATACCTGAAGCTAACACAACATTGTAAATTAACTATAATTCTATTTTTTTAAGTTATTGAAACAAAAAAACTAAAATGAAAAATCATTTTTCTTGGATAAAAATCCAATAAATATGTCCCAGAAAGACAATTCCTCATAGTAACAGTATATTCAAATAGGATTTTCTGTGATAACAGAAATGTTCTAAATCTGTTCAGTTCAGTTCAGTCACTCAGTCGTGTCTGACTCTTTGCAACCCCATGAATCATAGCATGCCAGGCCTCCCTGTCCATGACCAACTCCTGGAGTTCACTCAGACTCACAGCCATCAAGTCAGTGATGCCATCCAGCCATCTCATTCTCTATCGTCCCCATCTCCTCCTTCCCTCAATCCCTCCCAGCATCAGAGTCTCTTCCAATGAGTCAACTCTTTGCATGAGGCGGCCAAAGTACTGGAGTTTCAGCTTTAGCATCATTCCCTCCAAAGAAATCCCAGGACTGATCTCCCTCAGAATGGACTGGTTGGATCTCCTTGCAGTCCAAGGGACTCTCAAGAGTCTTCTTCAACACCACAGGTCAAAAGCATCAATTCTTTGGCGCTCAGCCTTCTTCACAGTCCAACTCTCACATCCATACATGACCACAGGAAAAACCATACTGGCCAACATATAGCCACTAGCCACATGTGGTGCCTAAGCACTTGGAATGTGAAGAGTATGGATTTTTAACTTTCTTTAATTAATTTCAGTTTAAATAATGGCCCTGGCTTGTGGGTACCATTTTGAACAGTGCAGGTGGATGCTATGCCCTCTAAGCCTGTGTTGTGGAGAGGAGCTTGGGTAGGATGTACAGGGACAGGAAAGGTGGACAGGGAGGTTGATTTTTAAAGCTGTCCAGGAGAGTGCATGTGCATACAGTTTAAGAAGGAAGAGCCAAGTGGCCAGGCAGCAAGAAAACAGGGGATAAGGAGGGCAGATGCACACCCCAGCATAAGAATGGAGATGATCACCACTGTGTGCAGGGAAGGGAAAGCCATTCCTAACCTGGTCTTCCCTGGTAGCTCAGCTGGTAAAGAATCTGCCTGTAATGCAGGAGACCCCAGTTCAATTTCTGGATCAGGAAGATCCCCTGGAGATGGAAGAGGCCACCCACTCTAGTATTCTTGGGCTTCCCTGGTGGCTCAGACAGTAAAGAATTGCCTGCAATGAGGGAGGCCTGGGTTCAATCCCTGGTCTGGGACGATCCCCTGGAGGATGGCATGGTGACCCACTCCAGTATTCTTGCCTGGAGAATCCCCAAGGACTGAGGAGCCTGGTGGGTTACAGTCCATGGGGTCGCAAACAGTTGGAAATGACTGAGTGATTAAGCACAGAGACTATGCTAAGTGCAGGCCCTGTCTAGGTCATCTAGTATAACATCCTTATGGTGTCTCAGCAAATGAATTACATCAGCAGGATGGATGGTTTGATATGTAAGAGTTTTATAATCCTGCTTGATTCAGCCTTTGGCTGAACCTTAGATTTTCCCCCAAAGACAGTGTAGTTCTGGAGAGCAGTGAACAACTGTCAGATTGCAGAGGAAAGATGAAGTGCTAGACTAGCATCCTGAATTCCAGAGGAAGAACCCCTGCTCTGGGTTATATCCTTATGTAAATTTCACTAGAGAGCAAGAGAGAAAAGGGAGCCAGAAAATCTGCTTCACTCTCCCATTCCTTCACATGCCTCCAGCTGGACCAACGCCTGTGACATCCCAGGTCACCATGGAGACAGTCCCAGGGAGGTTCACCTTCCTTCCTTCCTCTTTCTTTGTGGGCTCATCAAATAAACCAGAGGGGAAAGGAGGCTGACCCCACTGCCATCTGATCATGTAGATGTGGTGGCAGTAAGCCCAAGATCAGAGGGAAGGGGAGAAAGAGAGGGACAGCACAGAGGCCCTGGGTAGCAGGGATTTCAGCTTGGTGGGATCTGAAATATCTAAAAATTCCAGGGATCTAAAAAAGAGAGGATATATGTATATGTTTAACTGATACTCTTTACTATACAGCAGAAACTAACACCATTGTAAATCAACTGTATACCAACAAAAATTAATTAAAATAAATAAATAAAAATAAACTTTAAAAAATTAAAACTTTTAGGGAATCAAGAAAACATAATTCTATGGAATATCAAGTATTCTTTCTTGGTGATATAACCAAATATTCAGCTTGCACATAAAAGTTTAGCTCAAATCAACAAATGTTTAATGAACATCAGTTGAACCAGGCCCCAAGGGAATGCATCCAAATTAGGCAAAATCTCAGCCTTCCAGAAAGGAGCCAGGAGGAGTGTAACAGTTGTTAGAGAGAAGCAAACAAAAGGCAGCAGGAGTGAAGAGGGAGGGAGCCAGATAGGTACTCAGGGAAGTACGCAGAGGAGAACAACTCAGGAGTTGTTCCTAGAAGGCTAAGAAGAATTCTAATTAGCTTTAAAAAAAAAAATCAAAAACATTCTTATAAGAGAGAGAAAATGAATAAAGGCCCAGAGTCCTAGAGGTGCCATGGGTGACAAGGAACAGAGTAATGTAGGGAGACTATACTGTAGGCTAAGACAGAATATGAGAGGAAAAGACAATGGTGGGGTGGGGGATGGAGCAGGAAGTGCTGATTATGCAAAATTCAGAAGGCACTTTGGATGCTGTGCCAAGTTTTTCAGACATCGGCAAAGGCAGTTAATGAAGACTCTTGTGCAAATAAGTGACATGTTCATGAACGTTTTCTTTTAACAAACTTTATTGAGGACAAATATTCATAAAGATGAAGAAAACCTAAATCCTTCTGTTGGATTCTCAGGGTGTAAGTGGCAAGATGTAGGCCTTTGGAAGGTTGCTGGGGCAGCGATGAGGTGGAAGTGGAATATTAAGCGACTATAGCAAGGGAGTGAATTAGGAGGCAGCTGAAGATGAAGGCCTTGACCAGGGGAGTAGTGATGGAATTAGAAGGAAAACATGGTTTACCCAGCTGGCCCAGTCATGGAGACTCAGTGGTCCATCAGCTGATGGATAGAGGAAGGGACTGAGAGGAGTGGTTATATAAGGAAACAGGAGAATTTCTCTGTCTGTCTGGAGAGAAATGAAAGGATCAACTCTATTCCCTCTCCCATTTATCCAGTGAAGTGAATTGAAAAAAATTATCAATCGAACCATGAGTAAGTCATCCACATATACCCAATATTCATCACCATCCCCAGGGAAGACCACCAGTCATTACACTAAAATGTCCCAGTAGCTCTGCATCTAAATGGATGTGTGCATGCATGCATACACAGGCATAAATGTGTAACATGCAATGGGCTACACAAATATACCCAGATTGCTACTTGTTTTCTCTTACTAACCACTCAAATTGCTATTAGCTAGGGGAAGTCATTATGTATTTCCTATGTGTCTATATAAGGTGATGTGTTGAGAAACAAAGGACCAGCTCAAGACTGCGAACAGTATGGTATATCATTCATCCAAGGGAAGATTTAAGTTTGCCAAATTTACCCACTGAAGGTTGACAAAAAGAGAGCACAGCAAACCAAGACAACATTAAAAATAGTGAAAACAATTTTTTTTTCAACTTAGTATTCCATGGTTCCAAAAAATATCTGGATACTATCAAGGAAGTAAAAAGATGGTCTAAAGAATGGGAGAAAATATTTGCAAACCATGTAGCTAATAAGAATCTAGTATCAGGAATATATAAAGGACTCTCATAACTTAGTGAGATAATGACAGTCCAGTTTTTAAAACGAGCAAACAATTTGATAGGCATTTCTCCAAAGGAGATACATAAATGGACAATAGGCATAGAAAAACAGTATCATTAGTCATGAGGTATATGCTCATCAAAATCACAATGGAATACCATTTCATACTCATTATAACAACTATAATCAAAAACATGGACAATAACGAGTGTTAGTAAGCATGTAAATAAATCAGAACCAACCCTCATATCATGCTGGGGCAGGGGGAATATAAAATTGTGCAGCCACTTTTAGAAGGCAGTTTGGCGGTGCATCAAAAAGCTAAACGTAGTTACCACATGGCCCAGCAATGCTACTCCTAGGTATATACCAAGAAAAGTGGTGTGTGATATGTTCACACAAAAACTTGTACATGAGTGTTTATAGCAGTATTATTTATACCAGCCAAAAGGTAGAAACAACCCAATGTTCATCAACCAATAAACGGATAAACAAAATATGATGTATCCATTCAGTGGAATATTATTCAGCTACACACACACACACACACACACACACACACACACACACTGAAAAACACAGTACTGATACATGCCACAACACAGATGAACCCTGAAAACATGATGTTAAATGAAAGAAGCCAGACACACAAGGCCATGATCATATGATTCTATTTATATGAAATGTCAAAAAATATCCATAGAGACAGAAATTAGGTTGTTGGCTTCCAGGACTGAAGGAAGTGGAAAGGAGAGTTACCATCTAATGGGTGTAAGATTTCTTTGCAGGGTGATGAAAATGTTCTGAAACAATACTGCTAATGACTGTAAAACTGTCTATGGTGATACTTAAAGTCACTGAATTGTACACTTTAAAAGAGTCAATTTTGTGATGTGTGAAATATATCTCAATTTTCAAGTCATTTGACTCCTTTATCTAGTATTTATTTAATACTTCAGGTGTTGTTTTTTTTATTGTTTGAGGGTAGTATATCTTTCTGACTTGTTGCTTTTAATATACACTATGATATACCTAAGACTGTATATCTTTTAATGTAATCTGCATAGAATCCATTGGCCTTTTGAAGTTAGAGGATTAGAGTTTTTCATCAGTTCTGGAGCCATTATTCTTCAAAACTTGCCTCTCACCCAAACTGTCTCTCTTTTCTCTGTCTGGGGCTCTAATTAGACTCTTAATAATTTATTTCACTCCCTTTCTATACCTACTCACTTCTTTTTCGTATTTTTCATCATTCTATTTTGCCTTGCTACATATCGGTTGATTTCTTTAGATCTATTTTCCAGCTCCTTTATAAATTTTATTTGTTTTGATTGCACTGGGTCTTCATTGCTGTGTGCATGGGCTTTCTCTAGGTGCCATGAGTGAGGGCCCCTCTTCCCCTCTTTGCTGCCATGTGTGGGCTTTTCACTGAGTGGCTTCTCTTGCTGTGGAGGGCAGGCCCTACAGTGTGTGCGCTTCAGCAGCTGTGACTTATAGGTTCTGAAGCACAGGCCAGTAGTGGTGGTGTGCAAGCTTAGCTGCTCTGCAGCATGTGGGATCCTCCCTGATCCAGGGACCTATGTCCCCTGCACTGGCAGAAGGATTCTTATCCCCTGCACCACAAGGAAAGTCCATTCTATCTTGAGCTGTACCTAATCAATGTAAATCATCTATTAAGTATCAAATTTTACTGACTACTGCTATCCAGCTGGGACTTCCCTGGTGGCTCTGTCGGTAAAGAATCTGCCTGTGATGCAGGAGAGCTGGGATGGGTCAGCAGGATTCCCTGGAGTTGGAAAGGGCAGTGCACTCCAGTATCTTACCTGGGAAATCCCATGGAAAGAGGAGCCTGGTGATGACGTTGCCAGAGTCGGACACAACTGAATGACTAAACTACAACTATCCAGGTGATGGGTGCATGCCTGCTAAGTTGCTTCAGTTCAGTTCAGTTCAGTTCAATTCAGTTCAGTTCAGTCGCTCAGTCGTGTCCAACTCTTTGCGACCCCATAAATCTCACCAGCTCCCGGAGTTCACTCAGATTCACGTCCATCAAGTCAGTGATGCCATCCAGCCATCTCATCCTCTGTCATCCTGTTCTCCTCCTGCCCCCAATCCCTCCCAGCTCAGTTGTGTCCAACTCTTGGAAATCCTATGGGCTGTAGCCTGCCAGGCTCCTCTGTCCATGGGATTCTCCAGGCAAGAATACTGGAGTGGGCTGCCATTTCCTTCTCCAGGGGATCTTCCCAACCCAGGGATCAAGTCAGCGTCAAGTCTCCTGCATTAGCAGACAGGCTCTTCACCACTAGTGTCAACTGGGAATTCAGTCTAGAATGTTCAAGCGGGAGTTTCCTCCCTTCTAATAAGCATCTAAAGTCAAAATAGGCAGTTTTACCATCTGTCCCCTCTCAGGGAACAGACGACTATTTTCGTGTTTGTATGTGACCAAAGCTTTCTGGCAAAGAATGAGTGAATGGCTTGTACTAGTTTAAGATGATATATTTAGAGCTATGTATCTACATCTCAAAGAGTTGTAAACACCTAGGGGCTTTCCCCTTCCTTCCCAGAGAAGGTCCATTTACATCAGAGAGTACATTTCTCTCTTTTTCTGCAGAGGGGAAGCTGGCCTCTGCGAGGCAGTTCCTACATAAGCTCCGTAAGTCGAGATTTCAGGGCTCCCCTCTTTTGTGACAGAGCCCTCAGACCATGCAGGGTGAACACCTGCCCTTATCACATCACCCCAACAAGGAAATGGAGCCTGGGAAGACAGCACTGTTACTGGCTGTAAGTAAGTGTTGGTCTGATCCCTGATGCAGAAACCTGGTGTTTGCTATCAAGACGAAATAACTATTTTTATTGTTTAGTCACTTGGTCATGTCCCACTCTTGCCACTCCATGGATTATAGTCTGCTAAGCCCCTCTGTCTATGGGATTTTCCAGGCAAAAATATTGTAGTTTCGTTCTTCAGGGGCTTGTCAGACCTAGGGGTCAAACCCGCATCTCCTGCATTGCAGATGGACCCTTTACTGCTGAGCCACTTGGGAAGCCCCCAAACTATAGAAAGACATTAAAACCATCATCCCTTGAGTGGGCAGAGGGTGAAAGGCTGTTTAATTTTCTGGTCATGCTTACATAAAAGTGTAGGACTTTGAGGTTCAGCTTTGTACAGGGGGGTTCACCTGGTGGCTCAGACAGTAAAGAATTGGCCTGCAGTGAGGGGGACTCGGGTTTGATCCCTGGGTGGGAAAGATCCCTGGAGAAGGGAATGGCTACCCACTCCAGTATTCTTGCCTGGAGAATTCCATGGACAGAGGAGCCTGGCAGGCTCCAAAGAGTAGCATGGGGTGGCAAAGAGTCAAGCACGACTGAGCTACTAACACTTTCACTTTCACACTTTTGTACAGGGCTCGCCTATTCTACTCATCAGTTTGGGCTTTTCCCCAGTTTTCCATCATCCTGTAAAACTGTGAAAGGGAAAATCAAGATCACTAGTTGAGTGTATGTCCTCAGGGTAAAGATCACTTCACAGCTGAAGTTTCAGTTTGAGTTCCAGGTATCACTTTGTTTTTGTTAATTAGTTTTTTGTTTTTAAAGCCTTATTGCTGCATATCTGAAGTACCATAAGCTGCACATATTTGATCAATGTTAGCACTTTACACTCATGAAGCCATCCCTGTAATCAAGATAAAATAGATAACTGATGGCAACATACTCTAGAGCACAGAGAACTCTACTTAATGCACCGTGGTGATCTGAATGGGAAGGAAGTCCCAAACGGAGGGGATATGTGTATATGTGTGACTGATTCATTTTGTTATGCAGTAGAAACTAAAACAACATTATAAAGCAACTATACTCCAATAAAAGTTTATTAACAACAACAAAGAGAGATGAAAGGAACTTTGAGAAAGGATAATGGACATCGCCATCCCCCCGCAGCTGTCCTCCTGCCCCTTTGCAGCACATCCCTCCATCTAGGCTCATCCCCAGGCAGCCGCCCTCTGTCTGCACTGTCTCCAACACTATAGGCTTACTTTCCATCACCATAGATTCATTTGAAGTTCCTAGACTTTTACAGAAATGAAGTCATGCTGTATGAACTCTTTTTGACCTGGCTTCTTTCACTGAGCATAATGGTGCTGAGATTAATCGATTTTGCATCTATCAATGCTTTGCTCCTTTTTATTCTCTTTGCTCTTGGACTCCAAGTATTTTCTATTCACTTACTTTTTTAAAACCTTTTTTTCAGACTTGTCAATTCCATTTGGTAGGAGGGTCAGCCAGAGCACCTAGTTTGCCATACTTCCAGACCCAGAAATTCCATCTTAATGTCCTGAGGAAAGAAATATCTTCTAAGACCTCTTGATGGTCACTGTGGGGGAAATGAATGAGGCATGCATAACAGAGTCACTCACTCCAGGATTCCTATCTCCCTAAGTATTTCATTTCTTTGCTAAATTATACCAATGCATTTCTGGCATCTCAGTTTTATTTGAGAGGCATAGGGCTTTACTTAGAGAGCTATAGGTAGTTTGAGACAATCTTTATCTTCCTCCCAAATTTCCACTAACCCTTTACACTTTGCTGTAACAATTGGTATTTTTTTCAATGTAATGTAAAGTTCCAGGCAAATGCAGTTTGCCATGTATCCTTTCCCTTCCAGTTTGATTACACTTCATAATTCCTTCCCACATCAACACTCTAAATTACAGTAGTATGTAGGTAGGGGAGGGTTATGGAACCATCTTTTCTCAATTAGTGTACATTGTGCCAACAGACGTGATCCAAGACTCTAAACAAGCTAAAGACATCCCAGGAGGGGTCTCAGAAATGCTAGAAGGCAGTGAGTATCTCTAAGGCAACACAATGGCTTTAAACAGGAGCATTCCCAGGGAGGGCAGACCTGGAATTCATCCCATACACTATTCTTCCACCAACACCCAAAAGGTTTAAGCAGATAAAATAAGGTTAAGATGAAGCATTATGGCAGCCCAGATGTGGGAAAAGAAGTCAGAAGTCATCCTATGTCAACTTTCTTCTACTATTTCTGTGTTCGCAGAGCCAGCATTTACTCTTCCTGGAAGACTGAATGCTTAAGGAAAAATCAACTTGACTGACTTATTTAGGGATAAATATCAATAGTTAAAGCACTGGAGAGACCCCCTTCTTTATGGTTAGGGTATAGACTTGTTTGCAGATGTTTACAAATGTTTGCCACATTCAATCCAAACTCATAATAAATAATTTCATTGTTTAGTATGGGCCAGGGTAGAAGAAATTGTCAATATGGGTATTATGGAAACAATGGACATGGTGTCAGAAACCTGGGCTTAAATCAAGCTCTGTCACTTATTAACAGTGTAGACAAGTCACTTCGGAGGGAGGGAAGAAGTGTTTCAGTTTCTTCAACTTTAAATGGAAAAAAAGTCTGCCCTGATGACCTTATTACTTTGCCAATTGTTACAATCAGGAAATGAGAGAACAGAATCATTTTGAAAAGTATATGGTGGTAAATCAGTATAAGGAATAATAATTGTTTTCTCTGCTGATAAGAATACTAAGAACTCAACATAATCTCTCATTTGAATGGGCAGTTTAGCATAGGAAACCAGGCAGGAAAATCTATTTGTTGCTTTCTCCAGAACCTACTCATTGATATGGTATGTCTGAGTCATGGCCTTGCCTCTTTCTTGCCAAATTTATGACAAATTGGAAAAGAACTCAAATCGGATAAGACAAAAAAAATCATTAAACTGTCAAGCTTGTAGGCCAGACACTTTGAAGGGAAGTTTGCATGGATTTGAGCATGAAGGACATGGTTCGTGCCAAGAGTTATTTTAAACCACTTTAAGATGGAGGGTCACAAGCTATGTAGAGCCAGAAATCTCCAAACATAGGCAACTATCTCATCCAGTCTCACAAAGATAATTTCGCACTCAACAGTTATTCTCCCATTCTCCTGGCATATAGAGGTTACATTTTACTCCTTGCACGACTCAGAAGGAAAATCTTAATTATCTTAAGTCAGTCCTGACTCCATGTCCCTCTCAACATGTATTTATTAAGCATCTCTTATTAGGTTGGTACAAAAGTAATTGCAGTTTCAGACTGTGAATTTTAGATCATTATAACTAGGGTGTTCTTTGGAAGGAATGATCCTAAAGCTGAAACTCCAGTACTTTGGCCACCTCATGCGAAGAGTTGACTCATTGGAAAGGACTCTGATGCTGGGAGGGATTGGGGGCAGGAGGAGAAGGGGACAACTGAGGATGAGATGGCTGGATGGCATCACTGACTCAATGAACGTAAATTTGAATGAACTCCAGGAGTTGGTGATGGACAAGGAGGCCTGGCATGCTGTGATTCATGGGGTCGTAGAGAGTCAGACACGACTGAGCAACTGAACTGAACTGAACACATTTTTATTAATAAAAATTATAATCAACATATTTTTGCTAATGAAAAATAAGTTTATTTACTCCTGTAGCATAAAAATCTGTGCTTTAGGATTTGACAAACTCTTGGAAAGCATTTTGTGCATCCTGCTGATCATGGAAGCATTTTCACTGCAAAACGTTGTTGATATGCTTTGAAAAAGTAGTAGTTGGTTGACGAAAGGTCAGATGAATATGACGGATGAGGCAAAACTTTGTAGCCCAGTTCATTTCAACTTTTGAAGCACTGGTTGTGTGCTGTATGGTCAGGCATGGTTGTGGAGAACTGGACACTTTCTGTTGACCAGTACTGGCTCCAGGCATTGCAGTTATCAGTGAATTTCATCAATTTGCCGAGGATACTTCTCAGGTGTAATGGTTTCACTAGGATTCAGAAAGCTATAGTAGATTAGATGAGCAGTAGACCATCAAACAGTGACCACGACCTTCTTTCAGTAAAATTTGGTTTTAGGAAGTGATTTGGAGCTTCTTCTTGGTCCAACCACTGAAATGGTCATTGCCAGTTGTTGTAGAAACTGTAGAAAATCTACTTTTCATAGCATATTATAATCCAATTGGGAAATGATTCATTTGTTGTTGTATAGAGTGAGAAAAGACCACACTTCAAGATGAGGCATTTTGATTTTCAGTTAGCTCAAGAGACACTCCCTTATCAAGCCTTTTCACCTTTCCAACTTGCTTCAAATGACAAATGATTGTAGAATGGTCAACCTTGAGTTCTTTGGCAATTTCTTATATAGTTATAAGATCAGCTTCAATGATCCTCTCATTTGGTTATTGTCAACTTCCAATGGCCAGCCACTGCACTCCTCATCTTCAAGACTCCTTTGCAAAACCTCTTGAATCCCCACTGCACTGTATGTTCATTAGCAGTTCTTAGGCCAAATGCATTGTTCATACTGAGAATTGTCTTTGCTGCTTTATGACTCATTTTGAACTCAAATAAGAAAATTGCTCAAGTTTGCTTTTTGTCTAACAGCAATTCCATAGTTTTAAAAAACAGCAAATAATAAGTCATTAGCAAAAAAATAAAATGAGAAATGCACATTACAATTATGTATAGTATAACCACATTTATTTAAAATGTATTCCAATATCAAAGAGCATCCAATTTCAACAATGCAAAAGCCTCAATTACTTTTACACCAACCTAACATTTTTTGGGCTGCAAAATCACTGCAGATGGTGATTGCAGCCATGACATTAAAAGACGCTTAGTCCTTGGAAGGAAAGTTATGACCAACCTAGATAGCATATTCAAAAGCAGAGACATTACTTTGCCAACAAAGGTCTAGTCAGGGCTATGGTTTTTCCAGTGGTCATGTATGGATGTGAGAGTTGGACTGTGAAGAAAGGTGAGCACCAAAGAATTGATGCTTTTGAACTGTGGTGTTGGAGAAGACTCTTGAGAGTCCCTTGGCTGTAAGTAGATCGAACCAATCCATCCTAAAGGAGATCAACTCTGGGTGTTCTTTGGAAGGAATGATGCTAAAGCTGAAACTCCAATACTTTGTCCACCTCATGCGAAGAGTTGACTCATTGGAAAAGAGTGATGCTGGGAGGGATTGGGGGCAGGAGGATCCCGACAGAGGTTGAGATGGCTGGATGGCACTACCGACTTGATGGACATGAGTTTGGGTGAACTCTGGGATTTGGTGATGGACAGGGAGGCCTGGCGTGCTGCGATTCATGGGGTCACAAAGAGTCCGACATGACTGAATGACTGAACTGAACATATGTCAGACACTACTTGAGATTCTGAGGAATCATCAGTGAACAAAACACAGCCCCTCCCCTCAGACCATAGGGTAGGTAGATAGTAAACAAATAAAAATATATAATGTATCATATGGAAAGAAGTATTTTAAATAAAATTGAAGGAGAATAAGGGTTCAAAGAAAGTCATGGATGGTATGGATTTAAAGTAGAGTAGAGTTTCTTTTAGAACTAACACCCAAAATAAAAATAAATAAATAAATAAAGAACTAACACCCAAAAAAGATGTCCTTTTCATTATAGGGGACTGGAATGCAAAAGTAGGAAGTCAAGAAACACCAGGACTAACAGACAAATTTGGCCTTGGAATAGGGAAGCATGGCAAAGACTAATAGAGTTTTGCCAAGAAAATGCACTGGTCATAGCAAACACCCTCTTCCAACAACACAAGAGAACACTCTACACATGGATATCACCAGATGGTCAACACCAAAATCAGATTGATTATATTCTTTGCAGCCAAAGATGGAGAAGCTCTATACAGTCAACAAAAACAAGACTAGGAGCTGACTGTGGCTCAGGTCATGAACTCCTTATTGCCAAATTCAGACTTAAATTGAAGAAAGTGGAGAAAACCACTAGACCATTCAGGTATGACCTAAATCAAATCCCTTATGATTATATAGTGGAAGTGAGAAATAGATTTAAGGGACTAGATCTGATAGATAGAGTACCTGATGAACTATGGAATGAGGTTCGTGACATTGTACAGGAGACAGGGATCAAGACCATCCCCATGGGAAAGAAATGCAAAAAAGCAAAATGGCTGCCTGAGGAGGCCTTACAAATAGCTGTGAAAAGAATAAAAGTGAAAAGCAAAGGAGAAAAGGAAAGATATAAGCATCTGAATGCAGAGTTCCAAAGAATAGCAAGGAGAAATAAGAAAGCCTTCCTCAACGATCATGCAAAGAAATAGAAGGAAACAATAGAATGGGAAAGATTAGAGATCTCTTCAAGAAAATTAGAGATACCAAGGGAACATTTCATGCAAAGATGGGCTTGATAAAGGACAGAAATGGTATGGACCTAACAGAAGCAGAGATATTAAAAAGAGGTGGCAAGAATACACAGAAGAACTGTACAAGAAAGATCTTCATGAGCCAGATAATCACGATAGTGTGATCACTCACCTAGAGCCAGACATCCTGGAATGTGAAGTGGGCCTTAGAAAGCATCACTATGAACAAAGCTTGTGGAGGTGATGGAATTCCAGTTGAGCTGTTTCAAATCCTGAAAGATGATGCTGTGAAAGTGCTGCACTCAATATGCCAGCAAACTTGGAAACTCAGCAGTGACCACAGGACTGGAAAAGGTCAGTTTTCATTCCAATCCCAAAGAAAGGCAATGCCAAAGAATGCTCAAACTACCACACAATTGCACTTATCTCACATTCCAAGCCAGGCTTCAGCAATACGTGAACTGTGAAATTCCAGATGTTGAAGCTAGTTTTAGAAAAGGCAGAAGAACCAGAGATCAAATTGCCAACATCCGCTGGATCATCAAAAAAGCAAAAGAGTTCCAGAAAAACATCTATTTCTGCTTTATTGACTATGCCAAAGCCTTTGACTGTGTGGATCACAATAAACTGAGGAAAGTTCTGAAAAATATGGGAATACCAGACCACCTGACCTGCCTCTTGAGAAACGTATATGCAGATCAGGAAGCAACAGTTAGAACTGGACATGGGACAGAGTGGTTCCAAATAGGAAAGGCGTACGCCAAGGCTGTATATTGTCACTTGGCTTATTTAACTTATATGCAGAGTGCAGCATGAGAAACACTGGGCTGGAAGAAGCACAAGCTGGAATCCAGATCCGGGAGAAATCTCAATAACCTCAGATATGCAGATAATACCACCCTTATGGCAGAAAGTGAAGAGGAACTAAAAAGCCTCTTGATGAAAGTGAAAGAGGAGAGTGAAAAAGTTGGCTTAAACCTCAACATTCAGAAAACGAAAATCATGGCATATGGTCCCATCACTTCATGGGAAATAGATGGGGAAACAGTGGAAACAGTATCAGACTTTATTTTTTTGGGCTCCAATATCACTGCAGATGGTGACTGCACCCATGAAATTAAAAGACGCTTACTCCTTGGAAGAAAAGTTATAACCAACCTAGATAGCATGTTGAAAAGCAGAGACATTACTTTGCGAACAAAGGTCCATTTAGTCAAAACTATGTTTTTTCCAGTAGTCATGTATGGATATGAGAGTTGGACCATAAAGAAAGCTGAGCCCCAAAGAAGTAATGCTTTTGAACTGTGGTGTTGGAGAAGACTCTTGAGAGTCCCTTGGACTGCAAGGAGATCCAACCAGTCCATTCTGAAGATCAGCCCTGGGATTTCTTTGGAAAGAATGATGCTAAAGCTGAAACTCCAGTACTTTGGTCACCTCATGCAAAGAGCTGACTCATTGGAAAAGACTCCAATGGTAGGAGGGATTGGGGGCAGGAGGAAAAGAGGATGACAGAGGATGAGATGGCTGGATGTCATCACTGACTCGATGGCCGTGAGTCTGAGTGAACTCCGGGAGTTGGTGATGGACAGGGAGGCCTGGCATGCTGCGATTCATGGGGTCGCAAAGAGTCGGACACAACTGAGTGACTGAACTGAACTGAACTGAACTGAGGGTTTCTTGAGAAGATAACACTTCAGCAGAGACTTAAATATGGACAGTTTACAAAATAATTATAAAGGAGATTAAAAAACAAGAAAAAAAAACATACAAATGGTGAAAGCAAAATAACACACACACACATTAAAAGCAATTAAAAGCAAAGCTAACAAAAACAGAAAAGCAAGGCAGAATTCCAACTGAAGAATAAAGCAAAGAAAACAAAAAGACAAACATGATTTTTAAAAAATGGAACAAAGATAAAAATTATAAATGCACCTTGGTACAGCAGTGCCTAAAGCCCTTTGATGTGCTTTCTATTTACACTTTTTATTAATACTAGTCTTCCAGTATTCAGTTTACTTCAATTTTTTTTTTTCAAGTAAAGGAAGACCTTATAAGGGCGGTCTTCATAGACATTACATCTGAGTCATGGGTGAGGCGAATCCACCATCTTGTCTTTGCCAGAACTGTGATTACATGATTTGTTTGACTAACCCCCAATGTTTGTTATAAGCAGCCATGTGACATTGTTCCACCCATTGAGATATGAGCCAAAGTCTGCAGAAGATATCCAGTCATGTTTTTCTTGCTCTTGAAAACAGATAAGTATCTGGAAAGTTTGCATACTGTACAAGATTCCAAACATGACCTTCTGGAAAAGGGAAGATTATGGAGATAGTAAAAAGTTGTTATCAGAGATAAGAGAGGAGTCAAGGATGACCAAGTGAAGCACAGAGAATTTTTAGGTCAGTCAGACTACTTTGTACAATACTCCAGTGATGGATACATGTCAGTATTCATTTGTCCAAAGCTACAGAATGTACAACACTGAGAGTAAACTCTAATATAATCTGTGGACTCTGGTTGATCATGATGTGTCCCTGCAGGTTCATCAGCTGTACTAAAGTACACAGTCCATGGGGTCACAAAGAGTCAGATAAGATTAACCAACTCTCACTTAACTTCACTTCATTCTCGGAAACACTGCCTCCCACTATGAATGGCATCTATCAAAGCCACCTCCACTGTGCTCTTCTCTACACATACCCTGTCCATTCTCCCATGTAAAGTGTGGGTGACACATGCCTGGTACACACATACTTACATGTGGGTGCACAAAATCACAATGTAATTGCATAGATATAAGTTCAGTTGCTCAGTCCTGTCCAACTCTTTGTGACCCCATGGACTGCAGTACACCAGGCTTCCCTGTCAATCACCAACTCCCAGAGCTTACTCAAACTCATGTTCATCAAGTCGGTGATGCTATCCAACAATCTCATCCTCTATCACCCCTTCTTCTCCCAACTTCAATCTTTCCCAGCATCAGGGTCTTTTCAAATGAGTCAGTTCTTTGCATCAGGTAGTCAAAGTATTGGAGATTCAGCTTCAGCATCAGTCTTTCCGATGAATATTGAGGACTGATTTCATGCAAAGATGGGCTCGATAAAGGACAAAAATGGTATGGACCTAACAGAAGCAGAAGATATTAAGAAGAGGTGGCAAGAATACATGGAAGAACTGTACAAAAAGATCTTCACGACCCAGATAATCATGATGATGTGATCACTAATCTAGAGCCAGACATCTTGGAATGTGAAGTCAAGTGGGCCTTACAAAGCATCACTACGAACAAAGCTAGTGGAGGTGATGGAATTCCAGTTGAGCTGTTTCAAATCCTGAAAGATGATGCTGTGAAAGTGCTGCACTCAATATGCCAGCAAATTTGGAACACTCAGCAGTGGCCACAGGACTGGAAAAGGTCAGTTTTCATTCCATTTCCAAAGAAAGGCAATGCCAAAGAATGTTCAAACTACCGCACAATTGCACTCATCTCACATGCTAGTAAAGTCATGCTCAAAATTCTCCAAGCCAGGCTTCAGCAATATGTGAACCGTGAACTCCCTGATGTTCAAGCTGGTTTTAGAAAAGGCAGAGGAACCAAAGATCAAATTGCCAACATCCGCTGGATCATGGAAAAAGCAAGAGAGTTCCAGAAAAAAACATCTATTTCTGCTTTATTGACTATGCCAAAACCTTTGACTGTGTGGATCTCAATAAACTGTGGAAAATTCTCAAAGAATGGGAATACCAGACCACCTAACCTGCCTCTTGAGAAATCTGTATGCAGGACAGGAAGCAAGAGTTAGAACTGGACATGGAACAACAGACTGGTTCCAAATAGGAAAAGGAGTACGTCAAGGCTGTATATTGTCACCTTGCTTGTTTAACTTCTATGCAGAGTACATCATGAGAAACGCTGGACTGGAAGAAACACAAGCTGGAATCAAGATTGCCGGGAGAAATCTCAATAACCTCAGATATGCAGATTACACCACCCTTATGGCAGAAAGTGAAGAGGAACTAAAAAGCCTCTTGATGAAAGTGAAAGAGGAAAGTGAAAAAGTTGGCTTAAAGCTCAACATTCAGAAAACAAAGATCATGGCATTCAGTCCCATCACTTCATGGCAAATAGATGGGGAAACAGTGGAAACAGTATCAGACTTTATTTTGGGGGGCTCCAATATCACTGCAGATGGTGATTGCAGCAATGAAATTAGAAGATGCTTACTCCTTGGAAGAAAAGTTATAACCAACCTGGATAGCATATTCAAAAGCAGAGGTATTACTTTGCCAGCTAAGGTCCATCTAGTCAAGGCTATGGTTTTTCCTGTGGTCATGTTTGGATGTGAGAGTTGGCTGTGAAGAAGGCTGAGCGCCAAAGAATTGATGCTTTTGAACTGTGGTGTTGGAGAAGACTCTTGAGAGTCTTCTCTCAAGAGAAAAGATCAGCCCTGGGATTTCTTTGGAAAGAATGATGCTAAAGCTGAAACTCCAGTACTTTGGCCACCTCATGCGAAGAGTTGACTCATTGGAAAAGACTCTGATGCTGGGAGGGATTGGGGGCAGGAGGAGAAGTGGATGACAGAGGATGAGATGGCTGGATGGCATAACGCACTCGAGGGATGTGAGTCTGAGTGAACTCCAAGAGATGGTGATGGACAGGGAGGCCTGGCGTGCTGCGATTCATGGGGTTGTAGAGAGTCGGACACGACTGAGCGACTGAACTGAACTGAACTGAACTGATTTCTATTAGGATGGACTGGTTGGATCTCCTTGCATTCCAAGGGACTCTCAAGATTCCTCTCCAAACCACAGTTTGAATCAATTGTTCGGTGCTCAGCTTTCTTTATAGTCCAACCCTCACATACATATATGACTACTAGAAAAACCATAGCTTTGACTAGATGGACGTTGGTTGGCAAAGTTAATGTCTCTGCTTTTTAATATGCTGTCTAAGTTGATCATAACTTTTCTTCCAAAGAGCAAGCTTCTTTTAATGTCATGGCTGCATTCACCATCTGCAGTGATTTTGGAGCCCCCCAAAATAAAGTCTCTCTCTGTTTCCATTGATTCCCATCTATTTGCCATAAAGTGATGGGACCAGATGCCATGATCTTAGTTTTCTGAATGTTGAGTTTTAAGCCAACGTTTTCACTCTCCTCTTTTACTTTCATCAAGATGCTCTTTAGTTCTTCACTTTCTGCCATAAGGGTGGTTTCATCTGCATATCTGAGATTATTGATATTTCTCCCAGCAATCTTTATTCCAGCTTGTGCTTCATCTAGCCCAGCATTTCTCATGATGCATATAAGTTAAATAAACAGAGTGACTGTATACAGCATTGACGTACTCCTTTTCCTATTTGGAACCAGTCTGTTGTCCATTTCTAATTGTTGCTTCCTGACCTGTATACAGATTTCTCAAGAAGCAGGTCAGGTGGCCTGGTATTCCCATTTCTTTCAGAATTTTCCACAGTTTATTGTGATCCACACAGTCAAAGGCTTTGTCATAGTCAATAAAGCAGAAATAGATGTTTTTCTGGAACTCTCTTGCTTTTTCAATGATCCAATGGATGTTAGCAATCTAATCTCTCGTTCCTCTGCCTTTTCTAAATCCAGCTTGAATATCTGGAAGTTCACAATTCACATATTGTTGATGCCTGGTGTGGAGAATTTTGAGCATTACTTTGCTAGTGTGTGAGATGAGTGCAATTGTGTGGTAGTTTGAACATTTTTTGGCATTGCCTTTCTTTGGGATTGGAATGAAAACTGACTTTTCCAGTCCTATGGCCAGTGCTGAGTTTTCCAAATTTGCTGGCATATTAAGTGCAGCATTTTCACATTATTATCTTTTAGGATTTGAATTCTATCACCTGGAATTCTATCACCTCCACTAGCTTTTTTCATAGTGATGCTTCCTAAGGCCCACTTGATTTCACATTCCAGGATGTCTGGCTCAAGGTGAGTGATCATACCATCGTGGTTATCTGGGTCACGAGATCTTTTTGTATAGTTCTTTTGTGTATTTTTGCCACCTCTTAATATCTTTTGCTTCTGTTAGGTCCATACCATTTATGTAGTTTATTGTGCCCATCTTTGTATGAAATATTCCCTTGGTATCTCTAATTTTCTTGAAGAGATCTCTAGTCTTTCCCATTCTATTGTTTCCTTCTATTTCTTGCATGACACTGAGGAAGGCTTTCTATTGTTTCTTCTATTTCTTTGCACTGATCACTGAGAAAAAGCCTTCCTTGCAAGGAAGCCTCTCTCCTTGCTATTCTTTGGAACTCTGCATTCAAATGGGTATGTCTTTCCTTTTCTCCTTTACCTTTTACCTCTCTTCTTTTCTCAGCTATTTGTAAGGCCTCCTCAGACAACCATTTTGCCTTTTTGCATTTCTTTTTCTCTGGGTGGTCTTGATCACTGTGCAATGTCATGAACCTCCATCCATAGTTCTTCAAGCATTCTGTCTATCAGATCTAATCTCTTAAATCTATTTGTCACTCTCACTATATAATCATAAGGGATTTGATTTATATCATACCTGAATGGTCTAGTGGTTTTCCCCTAATTTGTTCAATTTAAGTCTGAATTTGGCAATAAGAATCCATGATCTGAACCACAGTCACCTCCTGGTCTTGTATTTGCTGACTGTATAGAGCTTCTCCATCTTTGGCTGCAAAGAGTATAATCAATCTGATTTCAGTATTGACCATCTGGTGATGTCCATGTGTAGAGCCTTCTTTTGTGTTTTAGGAAGAGGGTGTTTGCTATGACCAGTGCATTCTCTTGGCAAAACTCTGTTAGCCTTTGCCTTGCTTTCATTTTGTACTCCAAGGCCATATTTGCCTGTTACTCCAGGTATCTCTTGACTTCTTACTTTTGCATTCTAGCCCCCTATAATGAAAAGGACATCTTTTTGCTTGTTAGTTCTATAAAGTCTTGTAAGTCTTCATAGAGCCATTCAACTTCAGCTTCTTCAGCATACTGGTCAGGGCATAGACTTGGATTACTGTGATTTTGAATAGTTTGCCTTGGAAATGAACAGAGATCATCCTATCATTTTTGAGATTGCATCCAAGTACTACATTTTGGACTCTTGTTGACTACGAGGGCTACTCCATTTCTTCTAAGGGCTTCTTGCCCACAGTGGTAGATATATTGGTCATCTGAGCTGAATCATTCATTCCAGTCCATTTTAGTTCACTGATTCCTGAAATGTCAATGTTCAATGTTGACGTCTCTTGTTTGACCACTTCCAGTTTACTTTGATTCATGAGCCTAACATTCCAGGTTCCTATGCAGTAGTATTCTTTATAGCTTCAGACTTCACTTCCATTGCCAGTCACATCCACAACTGGATGTTGTTTTTGCTTTGACTCTGTCCCTTCATTCTTTCTGGAGGTATTTCTCCACTGATCTCCAGTAGCATACTGAGCACCTACCAACCTGGGGAATTCATCTTTCAATGTCCTATCCTTTTGCCCTTTTATGGAGTCCTCAAGGCAAGAATATTGAAGTGGTTGCCATTCCCTTCTCCAGAGGATCACATTTTGTCAGACCTCTCTACCATGACCTGTCCGTCTTGGGTGACCCTACACAGCATGGCTCATAGTTTCATTGAGTCAGACAAGGCTGTGGTCCATGTGATCATTTTGATTATTTTTCTGTGATTGTAGTTTTCATTTTGTCTACCCTCTGATGGATAAGGATAGAAGGCTTATGGAAGCTTCCTGATGGCAGAGGCTAACTGAGGGGGAAACTGGACCTTGTTCTGATGGGCAGAGCTGTGCTCCATAAATCGTTAATCCAATTTTCTATTGATGGATGGGGCTGTGTTCCCTCCCTGTGTTTGACCTGAGGCCAAACTATGGTGAAGGTAATGAAGATGATGGTGATCACTCAGTGCCCCAACCCTGCAACAGGCCACCACCAACCTACACCTCTGCCAGAGACTCCCAGACACTCACAGGCCAGTCTAGGTCAGTCTCTTGTGGGGTCACTGCTCCTTTCTCCTGGGTCCTGGTATGCACAAGGTTTTGTTTGTGCCCTCCAAGAGTCTGTTTCCCCAGTCCTGTGTAAGTTCTGCCAGATCTGTGGTGAGGTTAATAGTGACCTCCTCCAAGAGGGCTTATGCCATACCCAGGTCTGCTGCACCTAGAGCCCCTGTCTCTGCGATGAGCCCCTGTGTCTGCGATGGGCCCCTGCTGACCCATACCTCCACGTGAGACACTCAAACACTCAAAGGCAGGTCTGGCTCAGTTTCTGTCGTGTCTCCGGGTACACACAACATTCTGTTTGAGCCCTCAAACGTCTCTGGCACGTACGGGGTTTGATTCTAAACATGATTTCACCCCTCCTACCATCTTGCTGCAGCTTCTCCTTTGCCCTTGGACATGGGATGTCTTCTTTTGGTGGGATCGAACATTCTCCCATCGATGGTTGTTCAGCAGTGAGTTGCAATTATGGAGTTCTTCCAGGAGAAGATGACCATCCATCTTCCTACTCTGCTATCTTGCCAGAAGCAAGCTATACTGCATAGGCATGCTGCTGCTGCTGCTGCTGCTAAGTCGCTTCAATCATGTCTGACTCTGTGCGACCCCACAGACTGAAGCCCATCAGGCTCCGCCGTGCCTGGGATTCTCCAGACAAGAACACTGGAGTGGGTTGCCATTTCCTCCTACAATGCATGAAAGTGAAAAGTGAAAGTGAAGTCACTCAGTCGTATCACTGGACAAATATGCAATTTTGCCACATGCCATTTTGTTGCTATTGTTCAGTTGCTCAGTCAGGTCTATTATTTGAGGAATGAAAAGACTAACCAGGTGAAATGTTTTTCCTTTCTCCTATCCTTTATATGTTGTTTTATCCAGCACCCTACCCTTGGCCTTCAGCCCTCAAATTTCCCTTCTTAAGGATCCGTCTTCCCCTGACCTCAGGCTCACCTAGGCTTTTGCTCCCTCCTGGGTTCTGAAAGCATCTATTCTCCAGCCTAGATGTCTTTCCCCCAGTTGTATTGGGATAGAATCAACATACAATACTTTATGAGTTTAAAATGTGTAGCACAATGATTTGACTTACATATATTGTGAAATGATTACCGCAGTAAGTTTAATTAACATCTACCCTCTCATATAGATACAAAAAGAGAAAATGAAGAAAAAAATTGTGTGATGAGAGCTCCTAGAATCTACTCTTTTAACAGTTTTCATATATGCCCTACAGCAGTCACCACGCTGTGCATTACATGCCTGGTACTTCCTTGGCACCTTTTGATGGCCTTCTTTCAATTCCCCTCTCCCCCAGCCCCACCTCTGGTAGCCATAAACCTGATGTCTTTTAGGAGTTTGAAATTTTTTGTTTTTTAATTTTTTATATTTTTGCCTGTGTGTTTTCTTTGTTCAGTTTTGTTGTAATATAATTAACACATAAACTTTTCTAAGTTTAAAGTTTATATTGTTAAGATTTGATACATGTATGTGTTGAGGAATGTTTACTACATAAGGTTAGTTAACACATCCTTCACCTCTCAAAATTACAGATTTTTGCTTACGATGAGGCCATTAAAGCTCTACTTTTATAGCAATTTTCAAGTATATGGGCTTCCCTGGTGGCTCAGATGGTAAAGAATCCACCTGCAATGTAAGAGACATGGGTTTGATCCCTGGGATGGGAAGATCCCCTGGAGAAGGGAAAGTCTATCCACTCCAGTATTCCGGCCTAGAGAATTCCATGAAGTGTATAGTCCATGGAGTCGCAAAGAGGCAGACATGACTGAGCAACTTTCACTTTCAAGTATATAAGCTAGTCTTGTTAACTATAGTGACCATGCTGTACTTTAGATCCCAAGAAGCTGTTCATCTTACAGGTGAAAGTTTATACTGTTTGACCAACACATCCCCATTTACTCCACACTTGAGGCCCTGGAAGTCACCATTTATTCTCTGTTTCTATGAGGCCAGTGTTTTAGATACCACATACAAGTGAGACCACATAGTATCCATCTTTCTCTGACGTTTCACTTAACATAATGCCCTCAAGGTCCATCCATGTTGTCTCAAGTGGCAGAATTTCCTGCTTTCTTAGGGTTGAATAATATTCCTCTGTTTGTGTGTGTATACCATATCTTCTTTATCCACTCACGGACACTTCCATTGTTTTCATATCTTGGCTAGTGGGAATACGCAGTGAACATGGAAGTGCAAATATTTCTTTAAGCCAATATACCCCAAAGTGAGATTGCTGGATCATATAGTAGTTATATTTTTAATATTTTGAGGAACCTCTACATTGTTTTCCATAGTGGCTGTACCAATTTATGTCCACTCACAAGGCATGCAGTTTCTGTTTTCTCCATAACCTCTCCATCATGTAATCTCTTGCTTTTGATAACAGTTATTCTAACTGGGGTAAGGTCTCGTGTGTTTTTTGTTTTTACTTTTAGATTTCACACTTAAGTCAGATCATAAGGTATTCATCTGTCTTATTGTATATATTCAGCCTTAATCTCTTTCCACCCTTTGACACACAATTAAAACAACCAAATCCACTTCCTGTGGCTACTGCTGAACTCCCAGTCATTCGTCAGCCCTAGAGTCTGACTTTTTTTTTCTCTTTTGCATTACTTATAGCAACTAACTCATCCTGGTTTGCCTAGAACTCTCCTGGCTTTAACACTGCATGTTCCATGTCTAGGGAACACCTGCACCCCAGTCCCAAGCAATGGGAACCATTGGTCACCTTAGCTACCCCTTCATAGAATTTATTTTGGCAAAGGTCATTTTTGTTTTTAAATCCAATAGACACTGTTTAAACTTTATCTTCTTTGAGCTCTCTGAATTTTGACACTGTTCACCATTTCTTCCAGCTCCAGTGACTCCACTCTGTCCTAATTTTTCCTCTGCATCCTAGTTATTCTCTCTCAGAGGCTCCTCTTTTTCTTTTCTCTCTTTCAAGGCTGTTTGCTCAAGGTTTACTCCTCAGTCTGCTTCACTTCTTACCAGTCCTTTCAGCCTTCCTGTGAAGGAGTGACCTCATTTGCTCTGTTGATGTCACCTCCCGTTTCTGTGACTGCAGTTTATCAATCTTTGTCTTAGAACCTCTCTGCTGCTACTGCTGCTAAGTTGCTCCAGTCATGTCTGACTCTGTGCGATCCCATAGATGGCAGCCCACCAGGCTCCCCCGTTCCTGGGATTCTCCAGGCAAGAACACTGGAGTGGGTTGCCATTTCCTTCTCCAATGCATGAAAGTGAAAAGTAAAGTGAAGTCGCTCAGTCATGTCCAACCCTCAGCGACCCCATGGACTGCAGCCTTCCAGGCTCCTCTGTCCATGGGATTTTCCAGGCAAGAGTACTGGAGTGGGGTGCCATTGCCTTCTCTGTAGAACCTCTCAGGAGCCCCCAACCCTGCTACATTCAACTCTTCTGGAGCCTCACATCAGTATTGGGTGTGCAGACTGGCAGGACTGATAAATAGTCTCTCTTTGCAGACTATTAACAAGGCTTGTTTACATCAGAGTGTAAGACAGGTTACACTGGGAGATACACAAAGATAAATAACATGTTCTCTGGCCTTAAGGTACTGTTTTCACAGTCTAGTAGGAAAGACTGATTGCTTTGCAACTCCCACCAATTCAGAAAGAAAGAACCACAGTGAAGTCCAACTACAGAGAAAGAGAGTTCAAAGTAGGAAAAGTTCATATCTAGCTGGAAAATCAAGAGTGCTTCAAAGAGTTAGGTATTTAAGCTGGGTCATGAGAGTGACTAAGTCATGCAGTGTCAACAGGAAGGGCACCACAGATGACAGGATTTATGTGCACAAATGCAGAGGGGCAAGACAGCATGGAGAACATTTGGTGTGGAAGGCTACCTGGGTTGTATGTGCACGTGCCCTCAGAATAAAAGTGCTAAATTAGAAATTGCCGCAACATCTATTTGTCCCCATTAACAGTGATCACCAACAGCTTATAAATTTTTATATTTTGTCCGTATCTGTATGCAGTGTATTCTCCACAAGTAGAGGGATGGGGTCTGTATGTTCACCATTGTGTTCCAGCATCTACCATGTAAATATTTTGAATTAATTATGAATAGCACAAACTGTGGTTTCAGGGTCTCCAACTGAAGGCAAAGTCTGTGGTGACATTTCTGCCTCCATCAGGCCCCTTCATCTCTAGTTCCTTCTGTGGCTAAGCAGTGAGTGGGTCTCCCAGGCACATGTCCTCTTACAAGTTGACTTTCCAGATTCCTGAAGAACCCTAAATGTTTCCAAAGTCTTTTCAGGAAAGCATGACAGTTTCATGACTCTCTAGGCAAGCCACAGAGCAACTGCTTTGTTGTAGCAAGAATGAGGCCTCTCTTCCAGCATCTGGATGCCTCCTTCTTTGCCTGAAACTTCTCTTTAGCTTCCTCCATGTGTCTTGTCTCTCTGGACCCTTACAATTATCCTGTATATTAGGGGCCGGCCCAGAGAAAAAGACACCCCCAGCATGACCACCGCAGGGTATACTACTTTATTAAGTCAGAGACTATTGAACACAGCATGCAAAATTATACAAATGTTCATGCATATGCATGTGAATGTTAATTATATGAATTTTATGTTCTGACCTCCTGGGGCTGGAAATATGGTAACTTTAATCAAGGGTTCCCTGAGGGAGGTAATGTTGACAACTTGCCTGAGACGTGAGGGATTCCAGGTGTGTTTGTGAAGGAACTCTTCTGTAAGAGAGATTTTTATCTCTACTATCAATCACTGTTCACCAATAGCTCTAGCCAAATCCCTTTAATGAACTGAGTACTGTGTCAAGCACTACTACCTACCTTTCTCTACTTGTATCATTCTCATCTGTACAATATATACTTTTCAAAGCACTTTGGAATGAGGCAGTATGCATTAACTCATTCAATTCTCTAAGTACAAAGTGAGGAAGAAGAGGTATTACTATGCCCCTTTTATAGATAAAGAATCTGAGGACATTCCAAAGCAATGACACTAGAAGGAAGCATATTGTCTAAACCAAAGCCAGTGCCTGTGACATATGCTTCAAGTTGGACACTACACACCTAATGCAGTGTTAATAGAGGGAAAGACCAGGTCTAAAGGTTCCAAACATCTGTGTCTGATCCCAGCTATCCCCCAAAACTAGCTTGTAAAACTTCACCCTTCAAATGTTTGTTTCCCTCACTACTAACTGAAACCATTGGATGAGTCAGTGGTTCTCCATTTGGGCTGCACATTAGAATTACCATGGGAGCTTTTAAAAATTCCCATGCCCAAACTACACCCTGCAACTGTAAAATCCAGACTCCGGGGCTAGAAGATTCAGATTGATCCATGTTTGTTTAATGCTCCCTTGGCTACTTGAAAATGTAGCTGAGGTTGAGAATACTGGCTCTGAACTAAATAATCACTAAGATTTTTCAACACACAGTACACTTTCCATCTGAAGACAATTTGCAGCCTCTGATCAAAATAGCTCAGTTCAGTTCAGTCACTCAGTCATGTCTGACTCCTTGCAATCCCATGAACCACAGCACACCAGGCCTCCCTTGTCCATCACCAACTCCTGCAGTCCACCCAAACCCATGTCCATCAAGTTGATGATGCCATCCAGCCATCTCATCCTCTATTGTCCCCTTCTCCTCCTGCCTTCAATCTTTCCCAGCATCAGGGTCTTTTCCAGTGAGTCGGCTCTTCGCATCAGGTGGCCAAAGTACTGGGAATTTCAGCTTCAGCATCAGTCCTTCCAATGAACACCCAGGACTGATCTCCTTTAGGATGGACTGGTTGGATCTCCTTGCAGTCCAAGGGACTCTCCAACACCACAGTTCAAAAGCATCAGTTCCTCGGTGCTCAGCTTTCTTCACAGTCCAACTCTCACATCCATACATGACCACTGGAAAAACCATAGCCTTGACCTAGACAGACCTTTGTTGGCAAAGTAATGTCTCTGCTTTTGAATATGCTGTCTAGTTTGGTCATAACTTTCCTTCCAAGTAGTAAGTGTCTTTTAATTTCATGGCTGCAATCACCATCTGCAGTGATCTTGGAGCCCAAACAAATAAAGTCTGACACTGTTTCCATTGTTTCCGCATCTATCTGCCATGAAGTGATGGAACTGGATGCCGTGATCTTAGTTTTCTGAATGTTGAGCTTTACGCCAACTTTTTCACTCTCCTGTTTCACTTTCATCAAGAGGCTCTTTAGTTCTTCTTCACTTTCTGCCATAAGGGTGGTATCATTTGCATATCTGAGGCTATTGATATTTCTCCTGGCAATCTTGATTCCAGCTTGTGGAATCCAGCTTCCTCCAGCCCAGCATTTCTCATGATGTCCTCTGCATATAAATTAAATAAACAGGGTGACAATAAACAGCCTTGACATATATTGTATATTTTTCCAAAAGGAACATATACAATATTTTTATATTTTCCTTTTTCTATTTGGAACCAGTCTGTTGTTCCATGTCCAGTTCTAACTGTTGCTTCCTGACCTGCATACAGGTTTCTTAAGAGGCAGGTCAGGTGGTCTGGTATTCCCATCTCTTTCTGAATTTTCCACAGTTTATTGTGATCCACACAAAGACTTTGGCATAGTCAATAAACAAATATTGAGCTGTCCCCAAAGAAACCCATTTAACATTGTCTAACTAAACTTCTCCCACTCAGGTGTGACCAATGAAAGCCTCTCCTTGTGTGATAGTTATGAAGATCCTATTAATATCCCAGAGTACTCATGTATTCTGGAAAACACTCCATTCATGGTCCACCTTGAAAAAAACAATGTTGATTGTTTTTGATTCCCTAAGCTCTTTGGGGATATTGGTTTATGCCTGAGGAAATACTCTTGCAAAGTACCAGCTCATTCCCAGATGAGATGATGGCCACTGCTGCTTACCTCTCTTGGGTTTGGTTGCTGCTATAGAATTAGTATTCTCTTCAGATGTTTTGTCCAAAGTGAAAACAGAGAAACTTCCACCTATGTTTAACAGGTTTCAGATGTTTTAAAGAGCCAACCATGAAAGTAAACAATAAATGTATAAAATACAGAAGAATACACAATGGCACAAAATGCAAAAGCAAATACATTTGAATACATCAGACTTTTAAATGACAAAAGAGCCCATAGACTAAAAATTTTAAAATATAGGTTGGGAAGAAATATCTATTGCATATATAAGAAATAGAAACGTGGACTATGTAAAGAAGTCTAATAAATCAACAAAACAAAGACAAATAGCCCCAAATAAAAGCAAATGAAGACACGAGGAGATAATTTGTAGAAGAAAGACAAATAGCCGATGAGAAAAGATGCACAGCCTTACTAGTAATCAAGGGAAAACAAATTAAATAATAACAAGGCATCATTTCTCACACTTGAGACTGGCACAAAATGTAAAAAGATTGATAACAACAGGTCTTTCTGAGAAATAGCAAACGGTGTATTCTTGTACACTGTTGGTGAGGAAATAAATTGAAAAAGCCTTTTGGAGGACAATTTGGAGTAGCTAATCAATTTTTTTTTTAATTTACATTCTCTCCCACCAGCAATTCCACTTCTGGTCTCTACACTGAAGAATGACTTGTAATGCCATGCTGTTTACAACAGGAAAAAAACTGGGCAAATTCTAAATAGCTATCAAATGCCTATATGTAAATACAAAGAAAAACATCTTTAACTCCAGTGTGCTTAGTCACTCAGTTGTGGCCAACTCTTTGCGACCCCATGGACTGTACCCCACCAGGTTTCTCTGTCCATGGGGATTCTCCAGGCAAGAATACTAGAGTGGGTTGCCATGCCCTCCCCCAGGAGATCTTCCCAATCCGGGGATCAAACCCAGGTCTCCCACACTGCGGGCAGATTCTTTACCATCTGAACACCAGCGAAGCCCAGGGGAACAGGTATATGGTGGTCAGAGTGGACGGCATGGGGAATTCCCTGGAGGTCCAGTGGTTAGGATTCTGCTTCCACCACAGGAGGCATGAGTTCCATCCCTCCTTGAAGAACTAAGATCCCACGTGGCTGTGGCCATAATGCACACACAAAATGAACTGCTTTATCTGCATTATTTCCTCTCCCCACACCTTTTGCATAAAATTGTCTTAATGACAGGGCCCAACTCATATGGTTGTGTTTTAGATGAGTGAATATGCACAAATCATTCAGTGCCTGTCCCACACTAACTATTCAAACACACCTCACTGGGAGTATTTTTGTTACCTTACACATTAGAGATTTAATAACTCCCTGTTACCCAGGAATGTCTTCTTGCTTCTGCCCTTGCTTTTTTTTTTTCAGTCTGAATTCCTATGGCACTTAACATCTATATCTGTTAAATACCCCACCATCTATGTAGTCTTTGAAGAACTGCAAGGAATTTATGAGGTGCTGACAGGTGAAGCTGTATGCCTGTGTTCGGAGAAACAGCTTTACCTTCTAGGTGTAGAGAATGAAGAGATGATCAAAAAGGGTCCCTCCTTTCATGGGTTCTTTATAGCCTAAGAAAACACAAATTTAGCCACATTTTTTTCCCTTAGGTGAACTGGACAGTTGGAAAGTACTATCATTTGCTCCTTTTGGGGTCAATTGCACCTAATTCCTGAACTAGTCTCAGGCCCTTTGATGAGACAGCATGTACATAATACCTTTATCTGGACAAATTTTAGGTTAATTCCTCAGGGCAATTAGCTTCATGGCATAATACTTATTTCTCCTTGGTATATTTCCCTAGTTTCTTTTCTTACCACTATAGGAAATATCAAATATATAGGACAAATAGCCAATACAAAATTATACTAAAATGTATGTTGCTGTTGTTTGGCTACTAAGTTGTGTCTGATTCTTTTGCAACCCCATGGACTATAGCCTGCTAGGCTCCTCTCTCCATGGGATTTGCCAGGCAAGAATACTGGAGTGGGTTGTAATTTCCTTCTCCAGGGGATCTTCCCAACTTAGGTCTTCTGCATTGGCAGGTGGGTTCTTTACCACTGAGCTACCTGGTTTACTGCCCAACTAAAATGTATATTTAAGAGGAAATACTGCATAACATATACATTTCACATTAAATATGCAGACCACATCTAGACACTGAGAATCCCTTCAAGATCCCAGCTTCTAAAACTCATTCACTTTGCCTACCACTGCTAATACTCCTAACAGACTCATTTCCAAAATCTCAGATTTCCAATTTTCTTAGCTGTCTTAACTCTACTATATTTGTTGATTTAGATTCTACCTAAACCTTCTCTGGAAACAACTATATCAGATTTTATGTTGCCCTGGTCTACAAGATACTCCAAATATTCAGACTGAACAGAAAATACTCCCTGAGTTTAAAAGCACTATTTCTCTGTACTATCTAGATGTTAATAGCCAGTTTTCAGGCTCTTTTCCTTTGTCTCAGAACTTTCAAACCTGTACACATTTAAAAAATTCTTTTACAATTTTTTTCCTATTTTTTAATTGAAGGATAATTGCTTTACAGAATTTTGTTGTTTTCTGTCAAACATCAACATGAATCAGGTATAGGTTTACATGTATCCCCCCGCCATGTCCCTCCCACATCCCACCCCTCTAGGTTGATACAGAGCCCCTGTTTGAGTTTCCTGAGCCATACAGCAAATTCCCATTGGCTGGTTATTTTACGTATGGTAGGAGGGATTGGGAGCAGGAGGAGAAGGGGACGACAGAGGATGAGATGGCTGGATGGCATGACTGACTCAATGAACGTGAGTCTGGGTGAACTCCAGGAGTTGGTGATGGACAGGGAGGCCTGGTGTGCTGCGATTCATGGGGTCGCAAAGAGTCGGACATGACTGAGCAACTAAACTGAACTGAACTGAATGTAAGTTTGCATGTTACTCTCTCCATCCATCTCACCCTCTCCCCCTTCTCCCCAAAGTGTAGTTGCTGTACAATATTGTATAAATTACTGGGGTACAATATTGCAAATCATGCTTTTTAATAGTTCTATTCCATTTATAGTAATTATATTGAATAAAATATTAGCTATATTCCACATGTTATACAATATAGCCTTGTAGCTTATTTTATACCTAATAGTTTGTACCTCTTAACCCCCTACCCTTATATTGCCCCTCCCTACTTCCCTCTCCCCACTGGTAACCACTAGCTTGTTTTCCATATCTGTGAGTCTGTTTTTTGTTGTTGTTATTGATATTGTTATATTCACTAGTGTGTTGTATTTTTTCTAGATTCCACAAAGAAACCATATCATACAGTATTTGCTTTTCTCTATCTGACTTATTTCACTTGGCATAGTACACTTCAGGTCCATCTGTGTTGCTGAAAAGAGCAAAATTCCCTTATTTTATGGCTGAGTAGTGTTCCATTGCATATATATATATATATATATCTCTCACATCTTTATCCATTCATCTATTAATGGTGGACACTAAGATTGTTCTGATACTGTATTCAGTTCAGTCACTCAGTAATGTCCAGCTCCTTGCAACCCCATGTACTGCAGCATGCCAGGCTTCCATGTCCATCACCAACTCCCAGAGCTTACTCAAACCCATGTCCATTAAGTTAGTGATGCCATCCAACCATCTTCATCGTCTGTCGTCCCTTCTCCTCCCACTTTCAGTCTTTCCCAGCATCAGGGTCTTTTCAAATCAGTCAGTTCTTTGCATCAGGTGGCCAAAGTATTGGAGTTTCAGCTCAACATCAGTCCTTCTATTGAATATTCAGGACTGATTTCCTTCAGGATGGACTAGTTGAATCTTCTTACAGTCCAAGGGACTCTCAAGAGTCTTCTCCAACACCACAGTTCAAAAGCATCAATTCTTTGGTGCTCAGCTTTCTTTATAGTCTAGCTCTCACATCCATATGTGACTACTAGAAAAACCATAGCTTTGACTAGATGGACTTTGGTTGGCAAAGTTAAGTCTGTGCTTTTTAATATGCTGTCTAGGTTGGTCATAGGTTTTCTTCCAAGGAGCAAGTGTCTTTTAATTTCATGGGTGCAGTCACCAACTGCAGTGATTTTGGAGCCCCCCAAATAAAATCTCTCACTGTTTCCACTGTTTCCCCATCTATTTACCATGAAGTGGTGGGACCAGATGCCATGATCTTTGTTTTCTGAATGTTGATCTTTAAGCCAAATTTTTCACTCTCTTCTTTCACTTTCATCAAGAGGCTCTTTAGTTCTTCTTCGCTTTCTGCCATAAGAGTGGTGTCATCTGCTTATCTGAGGTTATTGATATTTCTCCCGTCAATCTTGATTCCACCTTGTGCTTTTTCCAGTCCAGCGTTTCTCATGATGTACTCTGCATATAAGTTAAGTAAGTAGAGTAGCAACATACAGCCTTGACGTACTCCTTTCCCCATCTGGAACCAGTCTATTGTTCCATGTCCAGTTCTAACTCTTGCTTCCTCATCTGCATACAGATTTCTCAGGAGGCAGATCAGGTGGTCTGGTATTCCCATCTCTTTAAGATTTTTCCATAGTTTGTTGTGATCCACACAGTTAAAGGCTTTGGTGTTAGTCAATAAAGCAGAAATAGATGCTTTTCTGGAACTCTCTTGCTCTTTCAGTGATCCAATGGATGTTGTCAATCTGATCTCTGGTTCCTCTGCCATTTCTAAACCAGCTTGAACATCTGGAAGTTCATGGCTCATGTACTGTTGAAGCCTGGCTTGGAGAATTTTGATCATTATTTTGCTAGTGTGTGAGATGAATGCAATTGTACAGTAATCTGAACCTTCTTTGACATTGCCTTTCTTCAGGATTGGAATGAAAACTGACCTTTTCCAGTCCTGTGGCCACTGCCCAGTTTTCCAAATTTGCTGGCATACTGTGTGCAGCACTTTCACAGCATCATCTTTGAGGATTTGAAACAGCTCCACTGGAATTCCATCACCTCCACCAGCTTTGTTTGTAGTCCTGCTTGATTTCACATTCCAGAATGTCTGGCTCTAGGTGAATGATCACACCGTCGTGGTTATCTGGGTCATGAAGTCATGAAGATCTTTTTTGTACAGTTCTTCTGTGTATTCTTGCCACCGTTTCTTAATATCTTCTGCTTCTGTTAGGTTCTTACCATTTCTGTCCTTAACTGTGCCCATCTTTGCATGAAATGTTCCCTTGGTACCTCTAATTTTCTTGAAGAGATCTCTAGTCTTTCCCATTCTATTGTTTTCCTCTATTTGATACTGTATACATTTTTAAAAATTAATCACTTGTTTTACTTGTTAGAACTCTTCCATTTCTGTTCCCTCTTAGATATGTTCTCTCTTTTCTCTGTATTTGCTCCCCTAAGTGATTTCAGGTTCTCCCTGAACCATTCTCATAGTCAATCAATTTCAAAAGATTTTTCTCTACACCTAGTAGTCCCATATTATTGCCTCATTCCATATACATCATTTCATGTTCCATCTTTTATTCCTCTGTCTACCAGCTCCAAGTTATTCCTCCTGCATCAGAACTCCTATAAGGACATTCTGATTCTCTTGTACATACCACTTTCTGTCCCAGTTTAGAATTACTCAGCTTCATAGGTGATATCTCCAGTGTATCCTTAAGAACAGGATCTGTGGCTGACTCATTTCTATTTGCCAGGGCACCTAGTACAATGCCTGACTTACGATCGTCACTCAGATATTTTTGTTGAATGAACTGATGATTAATTGGTAAGTGGGTGGATAGACGGATGGATGAAAGATAGGGAATATGAGGTGAAGTGGAAAAACTTTGGACTTAAATTCCAAGGAATGGAGCTCAAATCCAGTTCTTCTGCTTCTCCTACTGTGATTCTGGGCATCCCTTATGCCTCTTTGGGAATCAATTTCTCCAAAGGGAAAATGAGGATATTAGGAACTGCCTTACCTAAGATTGTTCTGAAAATCAATTGAGGTATTTTATGTGAAAGTGCTTTATGAACTCTAAAGAACCTACAAAAAAAAAGAAGAAGGAATCAAATGGTAACATGAAAGCTTTCCACGTAAATTGTATTCAGAAGCATTCAGATAATTTATTTCTATGATACCATGACAAAAATACTCCCATCCTCTGCAAGATAGGTCAAAGACTAAAAGTATAAAGACACTTAAGTACATTAGCATCAACCACAGTTTAAGTTGTCTTCCCAGTAGCAAGTAGGTGTGAATTTTGATAACTAGTCATGTTTACAGCACTGTTATCTTATATTACAAATCAATTACAGTATCTTTTATTATAAATTTGTGCTGAAAAGCATAAAAAACTTGAATGTGTTTTACAAACATGAGGTTGCTTTTATCCTTCCACAGCAGGGTCTCTTGGGTGCTCTGCCTGCCTTAGAAATGCAACATGCACACAATAATTCTCAGGCCTTAGCAGCCAAAAGGGGAGGCTGAGGGCATGTAACCAAACTGTAGACCTCCGTCTCTGTGATTTCTGAGCTAAGGAGACTCCAGCTGATACTTCCACCTGCTCTCTGGGTCACTGTGATTCTCCCCCACAGCTGTTTGGGCACCGTTCTTTTCACGGGCTGTGCAAATGGAATCCAGATTGCTGTTTCCTTCATATGACTGCCAGTGACCTTGAGGAGCCCTGGGGCCAGCGTTGTGGCTCATGGGAGGTAATCTGGGAGGTCTGGTTTCCTGGCCACTCTTCCACAGTTTTCTCCCTTTGAGACGTGGCCACTTCGAGTCCAGTGGGGAAATACTCCTCACCTGCAAAGTGATTCTGTTCTTGTTTTCACTCCCCTTTCAGGTCCTGGACAAAAAGACCTGGTGCAAGGGGTAGAACCGACAGAAATATGAGTAGGATACTCCTATCATACTTCCCCCATAACAGTGATCCTATGTCCACAACCCAGGCATGCTTCTCTTAACAGTCTCGTCTCTTAAGCTAAATTCCTTTCAATGAGGACCCTTGGACCAATGGACCCATCCTTTCCATTGATAAGTTTGCAAACCCAGCTAACAGCATAAGACTCTGAAAATAAGTTCATCGTATATTACCTGTGCTAAGTATGAGTCATCATCCAGAACGAATATCATAAGACCTCAGATATAAGATCTTTTAAAGAGGATATTTTTTTTTTCCTCTTGTGGGGAGAGACATTATACCATGGTTCTTAAAATGATGGACTTAAGAGCCAGTGTGTGCTCAGTCTCTCAGTTCTGTTCAACTGTTTGTGGCCCTATGAACTATAGCCCACCAGGCTCCTCTGTCCATGAAGTTTTCCAGGCAAGAATACTGGAGCGGGTCGCCATTTTCTACTCCAGGGGATCTTCCCGACGCAGGGATCGAACCTGCATCTTCTGCTTTGGCAGGCAAATTCTTTACCACTGTGTCACCTAAGAAGCCCAAGAGCCAGGATACCTGCATTCAAATTTTAACTCAGCTTTGAGTAAGGTTTTTAGCCTCTCGAGTGCCAATTTCCTTATCTGTACATTGGGGGATGATAACATCTATCTCATAGTATGGTTGTGAAGATTATAAAAATTGTTCATAAGCTAGATCATAAACCAAGTCTCAACTAATTTTGAAATATTGAAATCATTAAAAGTATGTCCCCTGGAATTCAATTAGAGATGAATAACAAAAAGATTACTAGAAAGTGCCCAAAAAGGAGATTGTTATTCGCTCAGTTGTACCCACCTCTTTGCAATCCCATGGACTGCAGCCCACCAGGCTCTTCTGTCCATGGGATTTTCCAGGGAAGGATACTGGAGAGGTTTGCCATTTCCTTCTCCAGGGAATCTTCCCAACCCATGGATCAAACCCAGGTCTCCTGTACTGCAGGCAGATTCTTTATCATCTGAGCTACCAGGGAAGCCCAAGGAAATGCCCAACTGATTGGAAATTAGTCAACTCATTGCTCAAACAGGGTACTCAACCTGTGTCTACCTGGTTTTCCTACATGCACTGTATACCTCAGTTATCAGTATAAGTACAAAAATAAATAAGTAAAAGATGAAAACAGAAGCTGCCCAAGCAGAAAGCCTAACAAAATGCTACCTAACGATGCCTCCCTTAGCCATCACATGCAAACAACTAGGTTACATAGGGCTCTCAAAGGCTTGAGCTTCCTCCTTCACATGGGAGAATATGTTCACACTAAACAGGAGAGTGTCACTCACTCTTAATATACACATTTGTACAAACACACAGCTAGGTGAATTTCTGTAATCATTTTCCAAGAAAACAGATTCCTGAAAAAAAAAGGGGGGGATGTTTATAAGCAATGTACAATTTACTCAGCTCATCTCTCTGTTCAATAAATATAGGAATCACAGGAGGACAGAACTGGAGATTAAAGATACCGTTTCTGAGAAGTAGAACTAACAGGCTGGAGGCCTTGTGGGCCAGGAGGGGTGCTCGCTGATTCACGGATGTGATAGCTGAAAGACCGTGCAAATATTTCCAGCTCGCTAAACGATTTGTGTTTGGCTGAGACCAGGACATTTTGTATTTACACTCATGGCCAGCATTTCCATTAGCACATATGCTAAGGCTATATCTCCTAGGAAACATCAGGGATTAATGATAAAATTGTGAATCATTATCCAGGGTTAGGAATTAACCAGTCCTATTTCACTCAACAAACATTTATAGAACAACTATATTTAGTTAGACACTGGGCCAGGGCAACAGTGCCACTCAATGCAAACATCCAGATGGACTTGTTACAGAGAAAACACTGCACCTCAGATCAATTTCAGGGACAGGCTGGTCTAAGGAAATAAACAGTGGATGTGAAGTTCAAAGTTCTGTGTCCTAGTTCAAGCTCTGAAATTTTCTCCCTGTGTGTCAGCAGGCAAGTTTATTAACCCTGCTGTTTGTCACACAAGGGGAGAGTCAACCAGTCATTTCCAAATAAGATAATGAATGCGACAGCTGTTTTAATACGCTTGAGGAGGCTCTTTGTGCAACACTTGGAATGATCTCTAAGAAACTACTGTTAATTTTTTTTTAGAAGATTACAGAAAAGTGCTTTTTCATGTGTGTCAGAAAGAGAGAAAATTAATACACCTGTGGCCTGTTAAATGCATAGACTATCTTCAGAAGTATACACCAAATGTGGTGATATTGCTGACCTCTGAGGAGGGTTTCCGTGTGGACAGTGAAAATGACAAAAGGTGAATTTTCAAGATAAGGAAACTGAAGCATGCAAAGGTTAAATTACTTGCCCGAGGACACCTGGTGAATATCTCAAAAGCAGGGATTCAGAATTAGAGAATCTAATCATAGAACTCAACCTTACCACCATGTCTCGCTGCCTCCTGATGTTCTGAGGAGAGGATATCTCTATGCTGGAAAGGTTAATAGCCTCTGCTCTAAAAGCACTGCCATCATCTGAGGAATTCAATCTACTGACCATTTTCCCCTCATTTCCAGGCTGATGTGCTACCCTGGCTGAGAACATTATGTATTTCATTAAATTACACTTTATTTCTCTGGTACAAATCAATACAAAATCACAGTGATTTCTCTAAAAACACACACAACATCCCTGTCCTTGGTCTGTTCTTTTCTTCAACGTCATATCTGAGCACTGGAGAAGAATCACTGATTTTAACAGAAGTCATCCTCCCTGAATGACACTAATTGAAATGTAATTCATGTTCAGAAGACAGCTGAACAGAAAATATGTCTAATTTAATTTGTTGATGCCTTTCCAAAAGTCGCTGTCCCCCTAAGGGATCTTGGCCAGAGGCCTCCTGGTCCTTTCACTTAACTGGAGATGTTTGTACTGTATTTTGGTCATGGTGGTGGTTCCTGCCTTCTCCTTGTCTCTCTAGTGGACCTGTTTTAAAGCACTCATCAGCCCATTTGGAATTCTTTCCAGAAATTTTCAGTGTGACCTGCCTAAGCTAAAATTGTTGTTCCTCTCCATTTCAGTTATCTTAGCAGATTTCAAGTTGATATCCTGCTGAGTCACTTCAGTAAACAGGATCCTCCCCATACCTCCCCCGGGCCCACCTTCAAAGAAAGCCAACATTCTCTGGCCCTTTGTGCCAATAACTTCATTTCCATCCTGCTGCAGTAATCTCTTCACTCCCATAGCCACACACGGGCCTTAGCATAACTGTTCAGCTGTCTGATCACAGTTTCCTAAACCTCTACCTGTAGAGCCATAAAAACCCTTCCAAAGTCCTCTTCAAGAATCCAGTACCCTCAGGTAATCCATCATCATTTGGCTTTATTGTCTTTCCTGTTTGACCTGGATCCCAAGGTCAAAGGCTTCAAACCCAATAACTGCACTATCTTCAGTTCTTCACTCAACAGGTGTTTAGCTACCTCTGCTAGAATGGCTCCCAAGTCTTAGAGAATCCAGTAAGTCTATGCCTCTGCTTCTGCTTCCAGGCTGCCTACAATGGAGAAAAGCATATAATTTTACAGACTGATGACTTCCTCTCACTGAGGCCTCAGCCCATGATTCTCTTTCCCACTTACCACAGAGAATGTACTAAAGGTTTAATATGATCCTATTTCACTTGGGGTTGTATTTAGGTAGTTATAACTGAAACACAAAATAACAGTGGCCTAAACTTGATCTCAGTTTAATCCTTAACTTGGTAAAAGAATCAGAGATTCATAATGTGCTCTGGAGACACCAGCACAAAATCATTAGAACCCAGACGTCTATCCTTCTATTCTGCCATCTTCAGCAGATGGCTTCCATCCTGCAGATGACCTCATGACACAAAAGGATGGCTGCTGGAGCACTAGTTGTCATGTTCTAAAAAGCCAGAAAGTGAAAGGCCAGAAAAGCAAATGGGTTCCCCTCAAAGCTAAGTTATCTCTCTTTAGGAAGCCTTCCTAGAAGTTCCTTATAATAAACATACACACACGTATATATGTAGACACTATAGTCACATGGTCACATTTAGTTGTAAGGGAAACTGGGAAATGAAGTCTTTTAGCTGTCTATGTCAGAGAAGGCAATGGCAGCCCACTCCAGTACTCTTAACTGCAAAATCCCATGGACGGAGGAGCCTGGGGGCTGCAGTCCATGGGGTCGCTAAGAGTCGAATACGACTGAGCAACTTCACTTTCACTTTTCACTTTCATGCATTGGAGAAGGAAATGGCAACCCACTCCAGTGTTCCTGCCTGGAGAATCCCAGGGACGGGGAGCCTGATGGGCTGTCATCTATGGGGTCGCACAGAGTCGGACACAACTGAAGTGACTTAGCAGTAGCTGTCTATGTCACTTACCTAAACAAAATCAAGGCTCTGTTACTAAAGAGGAAGAGGAGAATGAATTTGGGATAAACATCTATTGCCTCTATTATCTTCTTAACCCCTCTTATTCCCACACTACTGTTTTCATTTCAATATGATAACTCTTTTACCAAGGAAAAAACCCATTAGATGTCAAATCCCTTAATGCCTCTTCCTCTGCTTCTAACTTATGTGTATATAAAATACCCCCTTACTCTTAGTTAGCTTATTTCTGTCTCGGAGGAAGAAGTGCCTATACTAAATAAAACCTGTGGTTTTAGTATGTGCAATTTAGCATATGTCAAGTATACATCAATAAAGCTGTTAATTTTTTTTTAATTTTTAAACTCATTTACTTCTTAATCCCTTGCCATCTGTTTTGTAGTCATTATTCTCCTGGTACTCTTCTAGCTAGGATCAACAATTAATATCAAATTGCTAAATGTGAAATAAGTTTTCAGAAAGCAGTTTGATAGCTCCTCAAAAATTAAGCATAGAATTATCATACAACCCCACTCTTCCACTCCTACCTATATACTCTAAAAAATTGAAAATAGATACTAAAAAGGTACATACACATGCATGACCATAGCAACACTATTCATAGTATTCAACAGTAGAAACAGACCAAATATCCATCAATGGTTAGGTGGATAAAAAGTCATGACATTATATATATGTGTATGTATATATAGAGAGAATATAATATTATTCAGCCATAAAAAGGAACAAAGCACTGATAAATGCTTTAATATTGATGAACCTTGAAACCATTATGCTCAGTGAAAGATGCCTGACATAAAAGGGCACATGTTATATGCTTCCATTTATATGAAATACTCAGAATAGTTAAATCTATAGAGATAGAACACAGATTGGTGGTCACCAGGGCCTAGGGGAAGGGAAAAGGGAGAAGCCACTTAATGCATACAGGGTTTTACTCTGAAGTAATGGAAATGTTTTGGAACTACATGGAGGTGATGGTTACACAACCTTGTTGATATACTAAAAGCCACTGAATTAGTCACTGTAAAACAATTTTATATTATATGAATTTCACCTCAATAAATTGCTTTAAAAATTTCATTTGGGGAGAGTGGGGGAGGGATGGGGTTAGTAGATGCAGGCTATAATAGTACATAAAGAATGAATAAACAATAAGGTCCTACTGTATAGCACAAGGAACTATATTCAATATCCTGAGATAAACCATAATGAAAAAGAATATAAAAAACAATGTATTTATGTGTATAGCTGAGTCACTTTACTCTACTGTACAACAGGAATTAGCATAACACTGTAAATCAGCTATACTTCAATTTAAAAAAATCCATTTCAGTACTCAGCTTACTCATACTTTCTACCAGTGACCAACCATCTATGTCCCAAATTCTTCCTTCCCTTGATTTCTTTTTAGTGGGGGTAGGACATGATGTATGGCACGCAGGATCTTAGTTCCCCACCCAGGGATCCAATTCATGCTTACTGCAATAGAAACATAGAGTTTTAACCACTGGACCACCAGGAAAGACTCTTCCTTGATTTCTTGAGCATCCGTTTTTTTCTGGTTTTTCACCTATTCCTCTGACCATTCTTATAGTTTCTTAGGCTAGTCTAACCATTTTTTTTAATCATGTAATTTTAGAGAAGTCTCTGTTTTTATTTTATTTACTTAATTTCTCTATTTTGGTCCTCTCTTATTCTTGTTCTCCCAGTTTTCTTATATCCATTATTTCAGTTCTATTAGAGAAAACTTTATGCTCCTCTCCAAATGTTTCTAGATAAATAACTTCTATTCCAAAAAAGAAAACAGTTTTGGAAAACTCCACCTGAATGGAACATTTTCTTTCCATGGAAGGAGAATTGCTGTATGTAATTGAGTGACAATAAACTTTGACACTTTTTATACATTTTTATACAGGCCTTTATTAGGGAGAGGTTAAGATGTTGAAGCAAAAGTCCTGCTCTCCTCCATACGCTAAGCTTAACTGTAGGCCTTAGTCATTTCAAATCAGAAGGAGTTTTAGGAAACCCAGTTGAAGCAATCGATCTAAGCTACATTCACCATGTTCACCAAGCCAATCTTTCCAGTAATGAAACAGAACATTGTTCTCCATCTACTGACATCTTAATTTCTCTATATAGTTCTTAATCAGAGAAAGAGGAATATGAACTAAGGTCCCCTTCAACCTCAGTAGTCTCCAATCGCAACATCAGTGCTAATTGTTTTCAACCTTGTCACTCTGGCCCTGACTCTTATTTTCAGACAACCACCTGACTGTCTTCCCTACCCATCCCAAGCTTCTATATTATTTTAGGTTGGTTGGCTTTTAAACTTTTAACCTTGTTTTTCTTAATATTTATTTATCTGTTTCTACCAGCTTTGGCACACAGGATCTTCATTGCATTATTGCTGTTATTATTGTGTGTCCGACTCTTTGCAACCCCACAGACTGCAGCACACCAGGCTCTCCTGTCCTTCACTATCTCCTGGAGTTTGCTCAGATTCACGTCCATTGAGTCGGTGATGCTATCTAACCATCTCATCCTCTGCCGCTCCCTTCTCCTTTTGCCTTCATTCTTTTCCGGTGCGTCATGGGGGACCTTTTCCATTGGGGCTCACAGCATGTGGAAATCTCAGTTCCCTGACCAGTGACTGAACCCATGCCCTACCCCACACTGCAAGACAGACTCTCAACCACTGGGCCACCAGGAAAGTACCCCCCACCACCATTTTTACCTTGTAGTTTTTTGAAGTGTCAAAGTATAGGACCCTCAAGAGGCTTCAAATTAATAAATATCAGAGAATGATAAAATTTATGAAGATTACAAAATTGAGGGATATCAAGGATGCAGGATCTAAGGAGTCATTTTTCCAAATTCTTCATCTTGAAAAATGGCCCAGCATCCACCCAATCTGAGGAAGAGAAGGTAAAGGGTAAAATCTCACAGGAGCTTGAAACAGGAACCAGTAAACCATAAAGAACCAAGACAGCTGACCTTGTCCTTTTTAAAGTCTTTTCATTATTCCAGGAGCTTTTGCATTGTCCTTTGCACAAATGTTTTTCTGTTAATTCCAGTCACTTTAGAGGGTTTCTCCTATTTGCAACCAATATCTGATGTTTATTACATTCTTTATACTTTTCATATTTTCCCAAGTTTTTCTTGAGTATGTAATACTTGATTAGAGCATGTTTTAAAGTATAAAGTAATACACCACCATATCTTAGTCTGTTGGGGCTGCTGTAACAAAATATCATAGACTGGGTGGCTTACAAACAAAAGAAGTTTCTTCTGGGCAGTTCTGGAGCCCAGAAGTCCAGGATCTGTAGTGTCTGCATGGTTGGATTCTGGTGAGAAGTTTCTTCCGGACAGCAGACTGGTGTTTTCTTGCATCTTCACATGGCAGAAAGGAGAGGAAGGAAGCTTTCTCATGTGTCTTCTTCTTCTTTAATTTTTAAAAAATGTATTTACTTTTGGCTACGCTAGGTCTTTGTTGTTGTGTGCAGGCTTTCTCTAGTTGCAATGAGGGGGGGCTACTCTTCATTATCGTGCACAGGCTGCTTGTTGTGGTGGCTTTTGTTGCAGAGCACAGTCTCTAGGGCACACAGGCTTCAGTAGTTGCAGCTCAAGGGCTCTAGAGCTTGGGCTCAGTAGTTGTGGCATATGGGCATATTTGCTCTGCAGCATGAGGGTTCTTCCTGGATCAGGAATCAAACTCATGTCCCCTGCACTGGCATACAGATTCTTAACCACTGGGCTACCACGGAAGCTCCAAGAGTACTAGTCCTATCCATGAAAACACCACTCTCATGACCTAATCACCTCCCAAAGGCCCTACCTCCTGATGCCATCACTTTGGGAGTTAGAATTTCAGCACATGACTTTGAGAGCCACTTCCATTCAGCCTATAACACAGTGCTACCTTTCATTTGCTCCCTGTCATGATGGACTGACTCCTTGTTCAGCTTCCTTTCCTCCCTCCTGCTGCCATGCCTGTCTGTACTATACAAGGTGTAAATCTGCATTGTCAGACTCCTTTTCAACTAGGATGTGGACTCAAATTATGACTCACCAATCAGAGACACTTGTGCAAAATATAGAAGGCAGAAATGAAGCAGAGGCCTTTTCCTTGCCCCTTTTGACTGCTTCTCTTCTGGCCAGTATTATCTCAAAGACAGAAGGTGTTGCTACAGCAGAGTCCCAGTGTGTGTAAGAGAGGCAGTTGTGATGGAGGCAGTGGGGATAGTAGCCTCCTGACTTTGATTCTGATCTTGGAGACCTATTTAGATCATGCAGTGTAGGGTCCCTGGCTCCAGAGTGATGAGTTTTTCTACTCAGAATTTCTGGGGATGTCCTCAGAGGTGATAACTTTCCAGCAGTTGGTCTTGCTGTTCTGGCAGGAACGATTTCTCTCCTCCTACCCTCCCAGTGATTTTTGTTGTTGTTGTTGTTTAGTCACTCAGTTGTGTTCAATTCTTTATGACCCCATGGACTATAGCTCAACAGGCTCCTCTATTCATGGGCTTTCCCAGGTAAGAATACTGGAGTGAGTTGCCATTTCCTGCTTTATGGGATCTTCCTGACCCAGGGATTGAACCCTTGCCTCTTGCATTAGTAAATAGATTCTTTACCACTGAGCCACCAGGGAAACCCTCCAGTGATTTTTCAGTTCAGTTCAGTTGCTCAGTCATGTTCAACTCTTTGTGACCCCATGGACTGCAGCATGCCTGACTTCCCTGTCTTTCAGCACCTAATTTCCTTCCTTAATTTTTTTCTTGCATTAAATAGCTAAAGTGGCTTTTCTCTCCTGCACTGAACCCTAACCAATACACTGTTCTACTTTCTATATCTGGTAGCAGCAGGGAGTTAAAGTGAGATATTAATGATTTTATAGCCAGGGACTCAGAAATGCCCAAATCCTGCTCCACATGTCTTCTCCTTCCATTGGAGAGCCTGAGGGACCAATCTAAAAAGGAATAATACATAAAAACCAAGCTACCACTTTACTGATTATTGTTCCAAGCTTGGAATCCAAGTGCACCACCTTGATAAAGGTTACAGTGGGGCCTGGGACCTCCTACTCTACTTTTCCATCTTGACGTCTTAGTTTGGCTGAATACAGGCAGGAAGAAAGTTGAAGAGAGAATGAACCAACAGAATTATCTAGAATTCACTTACTCATCTAGCTGTGAAAAGTAGAAGAGAAAAAGAGGTTCATGCATTTTAAGTTACAGCAACAGTTAGAACTGGACATGGAACAACAGACTTGTTCCAAATAGGAAAAGGAGTATGTCAAGGCTGTATATTGTCACCCTGCTTATTTAACTTATATGCAGAGTACATCATGAGAAACGCTGGGCTGGAAGAAGCACAAGCTGGAATCAAGATTGCCAGGAGAAATATCAATCACCTCAGATATGCAGATGACACCACCCTTATGGCAGAAAGTGAAGAAGAACTAAAGAGCCTCTTGATGAAAGGGAAAGAGGAGAGTGAAAAGTTGGCTTAAAGCTCAACATTCAGAAAATGAAGATCATGGCATCCTGTCCCATCACTTCATGGGAAATAGATGGGGAAACAGTGGCTGACTTTGTTTTTCTGGGCTCCAAAATCACTGCAGATGGTGACTGCAGCCATGAAATTAAAAGATGCTTACTCCTTGGAAGGAAAGCTATGATCAACCTAGACAGCATATTCAAAAGCAGAGACATTACTTTGCCAACAAAGGTTTGTCTAGTCAAGGCTATGGTTTTTCCAGTGGTCATGTACGGACGTGAGTTGGACTGTGAAAGAAAGCTGAGCGCTGAAGAATTGATGCTTTTGAACTTTGGTGTTGGAGAAGACTCTTAGAGTCCCTTGGACTTCAAGGAGATCCAACCAATCCATCCTAGAGGAAATCAGTCCTGGGTATTCATTGGAGGGACTAATGCTAAAGCTTAAACTCCAATACTTTGGCCACCTCATGAAAGAGTTGACTCATTGGAAAAGACTCTGATGCTGGGAGGGATTGGGGACAGGAGGAGAAGGGGACGACAGAGAATGAGATGGCTGGATGGTATCACTGACTTGATGGGCGTGAGTCTGAGTGACTCCTGGAGTTGGTGATGGACAGGGAGGCCTGGCATGCCACGATTCATGGAGTCGCAAAGAGTCAGACACGACTGAGCGACTGAACTGAACTGAACTGATTGATCATCACCATCAAATACATATGAATTTTTATAATTGATTTGCCTTAATGAAAATACTAGTAGAGTCATTGCTAGCATATACTAATTTGTCTGGGAGGGAGAGACTAAGAATAGAAATCCTAGATATATTGGATTGGCCAAAATATTTGTTTGGGTTTTTCTGTAGCCCAAAGTATATTTTTGGCCAACCCAATACCTCTAATAGGATGTTTGACTTAGCCAATGTGAGAGGCAATGGGTAATATGAACTTTAAAAAGTCCCTTCTAAAGTTTTGCAATTCTACCCCTGCACTCCAAACTGGAAGCACCCCCAGAGTTACTGCAGTCTCTATAAAGCTTCCTGACTCAAATAAATCAACAAACACTACTCTCTATACTGGTAATCACTACCTCCTTAAAGACACCCCTGCCAGTTCTTCTCATCTTTGCCTGTGTTCTAGAAAAGAATGCATCTTTCTGAAAGCAAAGAAGGTAGAATTTGGATTTCTTTTTAATTCAAATTGATCCTTTGTGCAAAGAGGCAGGAGAAAAATCTGAAAAGCTGTATTAGCCAGAAAATAAAATTCTATTTTGTCTGTATTGTTGAAAATATTGTTTGTTGAATGGTCTGATCATGAATGACCCAAGTTTACAGCTAACTCCTTAACTAGCGCTCTGACAATATTTAAGGCTTTACATCAATACTGTCTTTCAGAATAGATCTCAAGAATTGTGTCATCTCCACCAAAGATGAAATTTCTTGGGGGCAAAAACTGTCTCATTAACACCTACATCCTTCACAGCATTGGCATGTCTTAGTAGACTCTAGGAACCATTGGATGGATGAAGAGATAGTGGTTTGGAAGCTTAAAAAATGATAGCACAGATGGCAGGGTGGATAAATGCAATGAGTTATTTTTGTTACCTCAATCAATATCCTCCTTTGGAAGGGCTTCAAGAGGAATCAGTATAATATTAAATTCTGTTGAAAGAGAGATGCAAGGTGCCAGGGATAATAGTAGAACCTAGAAAACACACACACACACACACACACACACACACAAAACAGGCTAGCATTGAAAGTTTTGTTGAAAAATTTACATTCTGAAGTCAATAACCCTGATTCAATGTTTTTCTTATAATACTTTTTTGATTTATTTTTCATTTCTTTTATTTCAGTACCCTCAAAGAATGTTATGTCAATATTTGCTCCAAAGTCTGGAACTCAGTTACTCAAAGTACAGTCCCCTGAACAGCAACATCCCATGTCCTGGGACCATATTTGTGTGGACTGGGAACATTTCTGCCATCCCAGTCAAAAAGAATCAATCCATTAGCCACTGCAGTGCTCCTCCCCACCCCCACCCCGCCCCATGGTGCATCTTGAATGGAATTCAGAGTAGAGAAAAATAGGAAGCCTTATGCACTTTGGATACTGGCCCTAGACAGTTAAGATGCATATCTAAGAAATAATTTTAATGAGCCCATATTCTTATATTTTCTCATATAAAGAAAAATAATAAAATTATTAACTTGAGATGACTGGTTTTGTGATTAGCTGTAATCTTTTGATGTTTGACCACACATGTTTTTTTTTCCCTGCAAAAAACTTCTATAAATATTGTCTCCTCCCTTACCTCTTCAGAACAGTTCTTCAGAGCTATCTGAGAGGCTGTCCTCTCAGGCTGAAGTCCTCAACAAGGTCACAGAATAAAACTTAACTCACAACTTTTAGGTTGTGTCTTTTTCTTCAGCTGACATTAGACATACAGAGTCTTGGGCTCCTCCCTAGACCTACTAAGCCAAAATCTGCATCTTAATAAGCTCCCCAGATGATTCACATACAAGATAAAGTCTTAGAAACACAGGAATAATAATGAATGGAAAAACAGGGCTTCTGGAATCACTTAGCCCAGGCAAAGTATGATAAACCCAAGTATTGTCCTTCTGATGGAGAAGAATAAGGTGGGGCAGAAGAGAGTTTGATATGTTAGAACATAAAATGTGAGCTTTGGGGGTGAAGAAAGGAGGCTGTGAGAAGGGGAATGGTGTGTATGTATATGAGGTAGAAGGAACAGCAGTACAGCTCATGTTCTGGAATAACAGGACCATAGGAAATGCAGGAGGCTACAGTCAGTGCATTGAAATATGATGCAAGGCCTCCCCTAGGTTCTACTGCACTAACAGTAGATGGAAAATCCTATGGTACTCAAGTTTCTCCAAAGCACCCTGAATTTTTCTGATATCACTGCTGAGCCCTTCAGCTCCAGGAAGAGGTAGCCAAGTTCATGGCCTGCTTGGGGGAGGGGAACAATAGAGAATGAATAGCCCAGCCACAGCAGATTTTCTAATTTTGGCTAGAGGCCAAGTGTTACTGAACCAAAATTGGGTCCACTGGCCCACGTGCAATAAAGCCAATCTAGTAACTCTGACTTGCTGTGAAGTGTTTATTGTAAAGTGCCAGAGAAGGAGCCTGGGACATCTAATACTCAGAAAACCTATACTCCTGATGAGTTTCAGGAAAGGATTTTTAAAGGCCAGGTAAGGAAGGGGAGTCACAGGGTATGTGATCAGCTTGTGCACGGTTCTCTGGTTGGTTGATGGTAAGGTAACAGGACAGTGTCACAGGAGTTAACATGATCAGTCTTTGAGCTCCAGGAAGCCTGGGGATCATGTGCTCATGGTCACCAAGTTGTTAACCACCATCTTCTTTGGTGGTGGTTTTAGCACCTGTAAAACAACTCGGGAAATATACACCAGATACTACTGGGTTGGCCAAAATGTTCATTTGGGTTTTTCCATGTCATAAACCTGAATGAATGTTGTGGTCAACCCAATATTATGTAGGTACTTCTGAGAGAAGCTAAAGCAAAGGATAGTGAGGAGTCTATCCAGGAAGGCCCAAAGGGGCTTGCTCCTTCTGCTCGTTACATAAGTAGCTGCAGTATACTGGGTGTTCCAGAGAACTAAGTCAAATGTAAGATGGGAGGTCAGAACCTGAGTGAGGATGTGTGGCTGGTGTGACTGTCCTGAACTAACACAAGGAGAAACCAAGGTAGGCGGGTGAATTGTCTCCACTCCCACTAACTGGTTAGATGATGCTTTCAAATCAATTCACTTTTTCACTCTAGTTTTTAAAGTGATTTTCTTTGTAACTGCCCTAGGGATTACAATATACATCTTACTACAATTCATTTCATGTTAATACTAACTTAATTCTGGTAAAATACAGCAACTTTGTTCCAGTATAGCTCCAGTTCCTTCTTCGTTCCTGGTGCTGTTATTGTCATTCTGTGTATGTATACAGGTCAATTTCAAGTGTGCCCCAGCTTTTATTTTCCACTAGTCACCCCCCAGGATTTTTCTTTTTGTATGTATTTTTTTAATTTATTTTTTTTTAATTGGAGGAAAATTGCTTTTCAATATTGTTGAGTTCTGCCATACAACAACACGAATCATGTAATTATCTGTATATCCTCTGCTTCTTGAGCCTCCCTTCCCCTCCCCTCATCCCACCGCTCTAGGTCTAGAGCACCAGGCTGGGCTTGTGTGTGTACATCCTTTCAGTCAGACAATGATATGTAAAGAGCTAGTTTAATTTCCAAGTTCTCCCTGTTGAATTTTGGGCCACAACCTCAGGCAGGCAAGGCTTTTCCTATTTGTTTTCTAATGAGTTTTCTAATTTTACTGACAGTGCGCTTCACTCCAAATCAAGTCAGTCCCCTCTGGCAGCTAAGCTGCTGCTTTTCACAGGCAGCCCCACCCTAGCACACTTCTGTGTGGATAGATCTGGGCCAGGGGTATGGAGCAGCCCCAGGCAAGCAGGCTACAGACTCCCATTGTTCTTACCCAAAGTTTAGCAGCCTCTCATGAATAAATGTTTATCAATTTGTTATCTGCCTCTGTCAATTTTCAGAGCCCTGAAATGGTTGTTTCAGATCATTTTCTCCAGTTGTTTTAGAGGCATAGAATTTGGCATCTTCTTTACTCTGCGTTCCTAGAAATCCTGTCTCTTATTCATTTTAATGGGCTTTCAGTTTTTCTCATTAATAAAATTGGGTATCTTCGTTTCTAGTCCTGTTCTAGGGACCAGGAACCAAAGGTTTTAAGGAACTAGAGGGGTATTAAAATATGGCATGGGAGAAATTGCCTAAGGTTCAGGTATGAGCAACCTTGCCTGACTCTGGCTGAAGTATTGATAGTTTAGAAGGATCTGAGGCAGCTCAGAGACAAGACTGCAATTAGTACAAATTAAAAATGATGCTCCTTCTTCAAAGAAAAATTACTGTTAGTTCATTATTGCACAAATAAATACCATACCACCCAGGGAAAGTAGAAAGCAGGCCCGTAACTCTCTCACCAGTAAAGAAAGGCAAAGAATAGGGAAAGAGAAAGGAGTGAATACATAAAAGGAGAGGCAGGATTCTATCAAACTTATCTTTCAAATTGGCCCATACATGTATATAACAAATTATTGTTCAGTTGAACAGTAGTGTCTAATTCTTTGCAACCCCTTGGACTGCAGCACACCAGGCTTCCATGTCCTTTGCTATCTCCCAGAGTTTGCTCAGACTCATGTCCATTGAGTCCATGATGCTGTCCAACCATCTCATCCTCTGTCGACCCCTTCTCCTCTTGCACTCAGTCTTTCCCAGCATCAGGGTCTTTTCTAAGGAGTCAGCTTTTCACATCAGATGGCCACAGTATCAGAGCTTCAGCATTAGTCTTTCCAATGAATATTCAGGGTTGATTTCCTTTAGGATTGACTGGTTTGATCTCCTTGCTGTCCAAGGGACTCTCAAGAGTCTTCTCCAGCACCACAGTTCAAAAGCATCAATTCTTCAGTGCTCAGCCTTCTTTATGGTCCAACTTTCACATCTGTACGACTATTGGAAAAGCCATAGCTTTGCCTCTATGGACCTTTGTTGGTGAAGTAATGTCTTCACTTTGTATATGCTGTCTAGGTCTGTCTTGGCTTTCCTTTCAAGAAACAAGTGTCTTTTAACTTCATGGTTGCAGTTACCATCCACAGTGATTTTGGAGTGCAAAAAATTAAGTCTCTCACTGTTTCCATTGTTTCCCATCTATTTTCCATTAAGTAATGGGACCAGATACAATAATCTTCGTTTTTGAATGTTGAGTTTTAAGCCAGCTTTTTCACTGTCCTCTTTCATCAAGAAGTTCTGTAGTTCCTCTTCACTTTCTGCCGTAAGGGTGGTGTCATCTGTAATTTATGGGGTCACAAAGAGTCGGACACGACTCAGCGACTGAACTGAACTGAACTGATCTGCATATCTGAGGTTGCTGATATTTCTCCTGGCAATTTTGATTCCAGCTTGAGCTTCAGCCAGCATCTGTATGTGTGTATATAAATATAAATATAAATATATATATATATATGTATGTGTATATGTATATGCATGCATGCTCAGTCATGTCTGACTCTTTGTGACCCTATGGCCTGCCAGGCTCCTCTGTCCATGGAATTTTCCAGGCAAGAATACTAGAGTGGTTTCCCATTTCCTTCTCCAGGGGATATTCCCCACCCAGGGGTTGAACCAATGTCTGTGGCATCTCCTGCATTGGCAGGTGGATTCTTTACCATTGCCTCACCTGGGAAGCCTGTAAGGTATAGTTCGGGCTGAGGCAGAAAAAGGAAAGACGACCTCAATAGAAGTGCTGCTGCTGCTGCTAAGTCACTTCAGTCGTGTCCGACTCTGTGCGACCCCATAAATGGAAGCCCGCTAGGCTCCCCCCTCCCTGGGATTCTCGGTTACCTTTATTCATGCAAGGAGGGGCGATAGTTGGCCTAAGGACCAGGCTGAGCGCGGAGAGGGATCAGGGAAGCTCCATATTTATACGGAGCTTTGTAGAAACGATAAGGGAAACGTTAATCAAGTGGGATGTTTGGGGTATTCTTTAGTTGAGATGGCATTTGTAGTTGGGCAGGGGGTGATAAGTCTCTTGGGCAGGTGTAGGGGGTGGAAGGTTTCTGGACAGGGGGTGATAAGTCCCAAATAGATGCAACCGGCCTGGAGCATCAGGGCGGGACCTAAAATTTTGTTTTGTTTTCTCTGAAGTTAGATGATTCAGCAAGGGCCTTTGAGACTGTTATTTTCTTTTCTAGGCCCAAAAGACTCATTCAAAGCTGCTCAAAATAAAGTAAAATTAAAGCCTCTTGCTTGGACACTGCTATAGTCCAAAAGCTTGTGCCCCACAAAATTCACACATTGAATAGGAAGTCAGTGCTCTGGGTGATGATTAGGTCATAAGGATAGAACTCTCATAAATGGGATTTGTGCCCTTATTTTAAAAAGCCCCACATGGGAATAGGACTTCCCTGCTGGTCCAGAGGCTGTGACTCTGAGTTCCCAGTGCAGGGCACCCAGGTTCCATGCCTGTGTGGGGAACTGGATCCTACAGGCTGCAACTGAAATTCCTCATGCAACAACTAAAGATTCCAGGTGCCACAACTACAGATCCCACATGTCACAACTAAGACCCAGGGCAGCCAAATAAAAAATTTTTTAAATAAAAAGGCTCCACAGAGATCCCTCATCCCTTTCACCATGTGAGGGCACAGAAAAGCTGGCAGTTTGCATCCTGGAAGAGGACTTTCAGCAGGACCCAACCTCGCTGGCACCCTGACCTTGGACTTCAATCCTCCAGAACTGTGATAAATACATTTGCGTTGTTTACAAGCTACCCGGTCTGTGGTATTTTGTTCTGTCAGCTCAAACAAACTACTACAGATACATAATATTGGTTTCGCAGACCCTCCTAAAGGAAATTTGCAAGGGCCTTGGTAGGCAGAAGCTGTAATGGCATGCACACATAGATGTTCTCGTATTTCTAGCTGTTCAGCTACATCTTGATACTGGAGGTTGCACACCCTGGCAGTAGGCATGCTCCGCCCTCAGAACAACTCCCCAGCCAGGGGGACTGTAGTTAGATGGGGAGTCTCAGATGTGCCAGTGCATCTGAAAGCTGTGGGGGAGCAAGAGAAGCAACCTCAGGGAATACTCGAGTTGCATAGGAACAAGACCTGCTGTGCGTGTGCAGGCATTGATAAGTGGACATACAGGTCTCCAGGGTGAATGTACATTCCTGGATGCCAGTGCAAGTCTGTTGTATCAACAGCTCTCCTCTGCTGCCTCAACATGCAGCCAGAAGTCCCAGACTCTCCACAATCTACCCCCACAGGAGATGGGGTTAAACTCTCACAGGAGTTAAAATAAGTCTATAAGGTGAACTGCAAGGAGATCCAACCAGTCCATCCTAAAGGAAATCAGTCCTGAATATTCACTGGAAGGACTGATGCTGAAGCTGAAACTCCAATACTTTGGTCACCTGATGCAAAGAACTGACTCATTGGAAAAGACCCTGATGCTGGGAAAGATCGAAGGCAGGAGGAAAAGGGGGAAACAGAGGATGAGATGGTTGGATGGCATCACTGACTTGATGGACATGAGTTTGAGTAAGCTCTGGGAGTTGGTGATAGACATGGAAGCCTGGTGTGCTGTAGTCCATGGGGTCGCAAAGAGTTGGACATGACTGAGTTACTGAACTGAACTGAGCTGATAAGCAAATGCTTTCCATCTTCTGCGCAGTGCACAATATGAATGACAATACAAGGAAAAGCTGAATAATCAAATATTAAAGGCACAATAAAAGAGCAATATAAAAATTTCCAGGAAGCAGGACACCATGACTGGGATAAAAGACTTCAACTATATTTAATTACTGTCTTGCTGTACTCAAGATACAAATTCCAGAGAAAGCATCTGATTGCCTTTTCTTGGGCCATATGTCCATACTTTGGCCAGGACGGAGCAAGCTGATTAACAGCCCTCCAGCACTGTGATCAAGCAGGAGGAATAGTTCCCCAGAACAAAATTAGGGTGCTGTTCTTAGAAAGGAGAACCCATGCTAAGTAGGTAAAACCAACAGTTGGCTAACACTGAACAATTAATTAAGTATTCAATTTCTTTACTGTAGGACTTCTCAGAGCCTTTAATTAGAAAATTCTGGTTTTATGAACTTTAATAGGAAATGAAATATGTAACATTCTCAATTATTTTGCAAATAAAAGATTTTTAACAGAATATTTCTAGAGACTAAAGTGATTAAGATGGCCAAATAGGGAGACCTTGAACTCACTTCTTCCCATGGGCATACCAAAATTAAAACTAGTTACAGAGCAAATACATATGAGAATGACCTGAAGATGAGCAGAAAAGATTTTCCACAAGAAAAGCTATAAAGAAGGGTGAGATGGGTGAGGTTTAGAGATATGGGCTCCCCAGGACCCACATCTCCAGGCTGGTGACCCACAAATAGGAGGAGGAATATTATAACCACAGAAGTCTTCCCCAAAGACCAAAGGGTCAGAGTGCCACATTAAACTCCCTAGTCCAGGGGTCCTGTGTTAGGAAGATGAGCAACAAGAATGTCTAGCTTAGAAAACCAGCAGAGCTTATGTTGAGAAGAACCGGAGGGCTTTAGAAAACAGGGAGTCAACTCTTACAGAGTACATACAAATTTTCACAAGCTCTGAGTCCCAGCACAGAGCCAGTGCTTTGAAAGGTTCTTGGCTAGAACCACTTGCTGATCTTAGCCACTTGGAGAGAATAGAGGCAGATGGGATTCACCCTGAGGACAGAATGCAGGCAGCAGCCATTTGGGTGATATTGGTACTGGCAAGAGCCCTTTTGGAAGCCTCCTTCTAGGCTATTAGAGCCAGGGACCTGTCCCACACACAAGCAGGCCCACAGTGGTTGCATGTCACCAGGCCTTGCAAACCACAAAGCCAGCCAAAGCCTCAAAGCTCCTGGGCTGGGAGCCAGCCCCATCGACAGGCATGCCCACAGTAGTTGACTGGACCATAACACAAAGGGACGTGCAACACACATAGGGGATAGCTCTGGAATAACTCGCTCTCATGCCCAGAGAGGGCTATATTGCTGGGCTCCATAAGATGTTCCCCAATATAACGCCATTTCTCCAAGACTGGGAAACATAACCAACTTACCTGATACACAGAAATGAGCATAGAGAATTAAGCAAAATGAGGACGCTGAAGAATATGTTCCAAATGAAGGGACAAGACAAAGCCTCAGAAAAAAAAGAACTAAAGGAAACAGAGATAAGCAATCTACTCAGTAAAGAGTTTAAGGTAATGATCATAAAAATGCATACCAAATTCAGCAGAGGAATGGACAATAGTGAGAATTTCAACAAAGAGGAAATATTAAAAAGTAGCTAAGCTTAAGAATACAATAGCTGAAATGAAAAATGCTATTATAAAAGGAATCAATAGTAGATTAGATGACACAAGAGAAAAAGTAAGTACTCGAACACAGAGTAGTGGAAATCACTGAAGCTGAACAGAAAAATAAAAATGTCTGTCTCTGGGTGAGTGACCATACCATTGTGGTTATCCAGATCAGTAAGACCTTTTTTGTTGAGTTCTTCTGTGTATTCTTGCCACCTCTTCTTTAACATCTTCTGCTTCTGTTAGGTCCTTACCATTTTTGTCCTTTATTGTGCCCATCTTTGCATGAAATGTTTCCTTGGTATCTCTTATTTTCTTGAAGAGATCTCTAGTCTTTCCCATTCTATTCAGTTCAGTTCAGTTCAGTCACTCAGTCATGTCCAACTCTTTGTGACCCCATGGAATGCAGCACGCCAGGCTTCCCTGTCCATCACCAACTCCCGGAGCTTACTCAAACTTATGTCCATCAAGTTGGTGATGCCATCCAGCCATCTCATCTCTGTTGTTCCCTTCTCCTCCTGCCTTCAGTCTTTCCCAGCATCAGGGTCTTTTCCAGTGAGTCAGTTCTTCTCATCCGGTGGTCAAAGTATTCAAGTTTCAGGTTCAGCATCAGTCCTTCCAATGATTATTCAGGACTGATTTCCTTCAGGATCAACCCATTCTATTGTTTTCCTCTAATTCTTTGCATTGTTCACTTAAGAAGGCTTTCTTGTCTCTCCTTGCTATTCTTTGGAACTCTGCATTCAGTTGGGTTTATCTTTCCCTTTCTCCTTTGCTTTTTAATTCTCTTCTTTTCTCCACTATTCATAAGGCATCCTCTGACAACCACTTTGTTTCTTGCATTTCTTTTTCTTGAGGATGGTTTTGGTCACCACCTCCTGTACAGTGTTATGAACCTCCATCCATAGTTCTTCAGGCACTCTATCAGATCTATCCCTTTAATCTATTTGTCACTTTAACTGTATAATCACAAGGGGTTTGATTTAGGTCATACCTGAATGGCCTAGTGTTTTTCTCTACTTTCTTCATTTTAAGTCTGAATTTTGCAATAAGGAGCTCATGATCTGAGCCACAGTCAGCTTCCAGTCTTATTTTTGCTGACTGTGTAGAGCTTCTCCATCTTTGTCTGCAAAAAAATATAATCAATCTGATTTCTGTATTGACCGTCTGGTGATGTCTGTGTGTAGAACTGTCTTTTCTGTTGTTGGAAGAGGGTATTTGGTATGACCAGTGCATTCTCTCGGTAAAACACTCTTAGCCTTTGCCCTGCTTCATTTTGTACTGTAAAGCCAAACTGGCCTGTTAACTCCAGGTTTATCCTGACTTCCTACCTGACAAGATTATCCAGTTTTGAAGGATAAAGTGTTACAGATAAGCAAAAGCTAAAGAGGTCATCACTACCAAACTGGCACTTCTAAAAATGTTAATTATACTTCTGTAATCAGGGAAGAAAAGGCCACAACTAGAAATAAGAAAATTATGAAAGGAAAAATTCTAGGTAAAGGCAAAGGGAAATGTACAGTAAAGGTAATAAATCACTACATATAAAGCTAGTAAAAATATTAAGCAAGACAAGTAGTAAAATCATCTATGTCTACAAATAAGTAGTTAAGGGATACACAAAATAAAAAGATATAAAATATAATGTGAAAAATAAAATGTAGGTGAAGAAAGTAAAAAATATAGCAAAGTCTCAATTGCTATTAGAATGAGTTCTAATATAAGAATAATCAACTTAAAATACATAGCTATAGATAGATACTGACATAGATATAGATGTATATCGTTATATATGGAACCTCATGGAATCCACAAACCAAAAACCCATAAAAAATACCAAAAATAAAGAGAAAGGAATCCAAACATAATACTAAAGACAGACATCAAATTACAAGGGAAGAGAGCATGAGAAAGGAACAGAGAACTATAAAAACAACCAGAAAACAGCTAACAAAATGATAATAATAATTATAATTACATTAAATGTAAATAAACTAAGTGCTCCAATCAAAAGACATAGGATGACCAAATGGATTAAAAAAAAAATAAGACCCATATATATCTGCCTACAAAATCTTCTATTCAGTTGTAAAGACACATAGACTGAAAATGTGGGGATTTTTAAAAGTTTTTCCATATAAATATGAACAAACAGAAAACCTGGGTAGCAATACTTATATCAGACAAAATAGACTTTAAAACAAAGAGTTTAACAGGAGACAAGAGCATTACATAACGATAAAGGACTCAATCCAACAAGGAAGTATAACACTTGATATGTGTATTTGAACAACATAGCACCTAAATACATAAATCAAATATTATAAAACATAAAGGGAGAATTTGACAGTAATACAATAACAGTAGGGGACTTTAGCACCCCATTTACATCCATGGACAAATCATCCAGGCAGGAAATCAGTAAGGAAACACTGGCCTTAGATGATACATTAGACCAAGTGAACTTAACTGAGTATCTCAACTACACCTTTAGGGGAGTTAGACCACACCACCTTTTGGTCAATATGTATTGTTGCCCCTAAGGGTAAGAAATTGCCTGTCTTATTTTACCATTGAATCTCCTATGCCTAGAATAACCTGGCACAAAGAAGACACTCAATAAATGGAGACACTGAAGGAATATGTTTATATTATCTGTATATTTCATCTTGGAAAGTCTGAATTGCATGAGGCATTACAAGAGCCATGCTCATCAAAGGAAAATTTAATTAGGTTAATTATATTATGTTCAATAAGATCTGAGCAAACTTCATCCTCTACAGAGCCCCACAGTCATAGTGCTAAAGGGAAAACCTTGCATGTCCCTCCTACACCTTAAACTCTCTAATACTTAACTCAGGCCTACAAGCATAAACTCTGGAGCGTATTATACACAGCTTTCCCATGCCCCTTCTGACCACATGTCCTGAAATTCCCCAACCCTACCTATGTTCCAGAAAAATGACTTGTATCTCTAAATATGGAGCCTCTTTCGCTCTTCTCTAACTTTGCCAGCACTGTTCCTATGTCTGAAATGCTATTTGCACCTCCTTTTAGCCACTCACAAACTTCATCTTCAAAATCCAGCTTAACTATTAACTCTCCTGTGAAGTTTTCCCTCATCTCACCCAGTTTTCCCGATAATCTCTTTCCTCTGAATTTTGCACATTTATGAACTGCTGCATTTGTTACATGCTCTTCTTTTTTTTTCTTTTTAAAAATAATTTTGTTAGTTTCAGGTGTACAATAAAATGATTCAGTTATTCATATACATGCTGCTGCTGCTGCTAAGTCACTTCAGTCGTGTCCAACTCTGTGCGACCCCATAGACGGCAGCCCACCAGACTTCTCCATTCCTGGGGTTCTCCAGGCAAGAATACCGGAGTGGGTTGCCATTTTCTTCTCCAATATACATATACATACATTTATTCTATTTCAGAGTCTTTCCCCCTACTGATTATTATAGAATATTGAGTAGAGTTCCTTGGGCTATACAGAAGTTCTTTTTAATTATCTGTTTTATATATAGCATTGTGTATATGTTAATCCCAAACTCCTAATTTACTCCCCCACCCACCTTTCCCCTTTGGTAACTATAAATCTGTTTTCTAAGTCTGTGAGTCTGTTTCTGTCTTGTAAATAAATTCATTTGTATCATTTTCTTAGATTCCACATATAAGAGATATCATCTGACATTTTTCTTTCTCTGTCTTATTTCACTTAGTATGATAACCTCTAGGTCCATTCGTGTTGCTGTAAAAGGCAGTATTTCCTTCTTTTTATGGTGAGTAATATTCCATCGTGTGTGTCCCACACTATTACTGTGTTGCTATCCCTTTCTCCTTTTATGTCTGTGAGTATTTGCCTTATATATTGAGGCACTCCTATGTTTGGTGCATTTGTATTTAGAATGGTTATATCTTCTTGGGTTGCTCCCTTGATCATTATGTAGTGTTCTTCTTTGTCTCTTATAATCGTCTTCATTTTAAAGTCTTTTTTGTCTGACATGAGTATTGCTACTCTAGCTTTCTTTTGAATTCCATTTGGATAAAATACCTTTTTCCATCCCCTCACTTTCAGTCTGCATATATCCCTAGATCTGAACTGAGTTTCTTGTAAGCAACATATATACAAGTCTTATTTTTGTATTCATTCAGCCAGTCTGTGTTTTTTGGTTGGAGCATTTAATCTGTTTACATTTAAGGTAATTATCAATATATGTATTCTTGTTGTCATTTTGTTAATTGTTTTGGATTTGTTTTCATAGGTATTTTTTCTCTTCCTCTTTTGTTCTCTTCTCTTGTGATTTGATGACTATTTTTAGTACTGTTTGGATTCCTTTTTCTTTTTTCTGTGTATATCTAGTGTACAATGTGTTTTGCAGTTACAATGAAGTTTTGATATAGCAGTCTATATATAAACAAGATTTTTTTAAGTTGCTGGTCTCTTAATTTCAAATGCCATTTGTACTCTCCTCTAATCATGATTGCTGGTTTTGATATCACATTTGTGTGTTGGTGGTTTCCTACCTTTACTATATGTTTGCCTTTGCCAGTGAGCTTTCCCATTTGCAATTTTCTTATTTCTAGTTGTGGCCTTTTCTTTTCCACCTAGAGAAGTTCTTTAACATTTGTTCTAAAGTTTATCTGATGGTGCTGAATTCTCTCAGCTTTTGTTTGCCTGTAAAGCTCTTTATTCCTCTTTTGAATCTGGATGAGAGCCTTGCTAAGTAGAGTATTCCTGATTGTAGCTTTCCAGTTTTCCCCTTACATCACTTTAAATATATTGTGCCATTCCCTTCTGGCCTGCAGAGCTCCTGCTGAAAAGTCAACTGATAATCTTATGGCGATTCCTTTATATGTTTTTTGTTGCTTTTCTCTTGTTGCTTTTATTATTTCCTCTTTGTCTTTAATTTTTGTTAGTTTGATTAATGTGTGTCTTAGGGTGGTTTTCTGGGGTTATTTATTTGTTTTTTGCTGTGCTGGGTGTTCATCGCTGCATGAAAAACTTCTTTAGTTATGGTGAGTGAAGGCCACTCTCTAGTTATAATGCATCGGCTTCTAATCATGGAGCACAGGCTCTAGGGTGTGTGAACTCAGTAGTTGTAACACACAGGCTCCATGGTATATGGGATCTTCCCAGACCGGGGATTGAACTTGTGTCTTCTGCATTGCAAGGTGGATTTTAACCACTGTACCACAAGGAAAGGCCTGTTCCTCCTTGGTTTTATCCTGTGTGGGACTCTTTGCACTTCCTGGACTTGGCTGACTATTTCCATGTTAGAGAAGTTTCTAACTATTATCCTTCAACTATTTTCCCAGGCCCTTCCTCTGTCTCTTCTCCTTCTGGGACCCCTATAATGTGAATTTTGGTGTGTTTAATGTTGCTGAGGTCTCAAACTGTCCTCATTTCTTTTCATTCTTTTTCTTTATTCTATTTCATGGCAGTGATTTCTGCTATTCTGTCTTCCAGCTCAAGTATTCATTTTTCTGCCTCATTTATTCTGCTATTGACTCCTTCTAGTATATTTTTCACTTCAGTTATTGTATTATTCAACTCTGTTTGTTCTTTATATCCTCTGGCTCTTTGTTAAACATTTTTGTGTCTTCTTGGTCTGTGCCTCTATTCTTTTTCTGAGATCCTGGATTATCTTTATTATCATTACTTTGAACTCTTTTTCAGGTAGATCCCCTGTTTCCACTTCACTTCGTTGTTCTTCTGGGCTTTATCTTGTTCCTTCATCTGCAGCATATTCCTCTGCGGTCTCCGTTTGTCTGACTTGCTGTTGTAGTCTCCTTTCTGAAGGCTGTAGGACTGTAGTTCCTCTTCTTCTGGTGTCTTCACTCTAGTGGGTGAGGCTGATCTAGAGCCTTGTGCAGGCTTCCTGGTTGGAGGAACTGGTCTGCCTTCTGATGTGTGGGGCTGGGTCTTGTCCCTCTGGTGGACAGAGTTATGTCAAAGGGTGTGCTTAGAGGTGGCTGTGGCCTCAGGAAAATTAGGCAGCCTGCCTGCTGATTGGAGGGGCTGTGTTGCTGCCCTGTTGGTTGGTTGTCCTAAGGCATCCCGGCACTGGAACCTACAAACTGTTGAGTGGGTCCAGGTCTTAGTGTCAGAATGGCAGCCTCCTGGAGAGCTCATGCCAGTGAGTACTCTTCAGTACCTCCACCACCAGTGTCTTTCTTCCCACAGTGAGCCACAGTCATTCCCTGCCGCCCCAGGAGACCTTTCAAGACCAGCAAGTAGGTCTGGCCCAGGCTGCTGTGAAGTCACTGCTTTTTCCCTGGGAGCTGGTTTCATGAGATCCATGTGTGCCCTCCAAGCGTGGAGTTTTGATTTCCCCTAATCTTGTGGAGTTCCTGCAATCAGGCCCCACTCAACTTCAAAGCCAAATGTTACGGGGGTTCTTCCTCCTGGTTACAGACCCCCAGACTATGGAGCTCAGAACTTTCATTTTTGTGGGAGAAACTCTGTCATAAAATTATTTTCTAGTTTGCAGATTGGTTATTTGGTGGGTGTGAGATTTGAGTATATTGTGAATGTGCCCTCCGACCATCTTGTGGCTTCATCTTTTCCTTTGAATGCACAATATCTTTTTGGTAGCTTCAGGTCTTTTCTGCTGATGATTATTCTGTAGCTAGTTGTGATTTCAATGTTTTCACGTGAGAAGGTGAGCTCAAGTCCTACTCTGCCATCTTGTCTCCAACTTCTCTTCATACATATATACTTATAAACTTGTCTTTCCTTATAGTAGATGAGCCTCTTGAGAATAAAGCTCATGCTTGTTCACCTGAATACTTGTGGTGTTTAGTACCTAGTTTCTTCTAACCCCCACTCCAGTACTCTTGCCTGGAAAATCCCATGGACGGAGTAGCCTGGAAGGCTGCAGTCCGTGGGGTTGCTGAGGGTCGGACACGACTGAGCGACTTCACTTTCACTTTTCACTTTCCTGCATTGGAGAAGGAAATGGCAACCCACTCCAGTGTTCTTGCCTGGAGAATCCCAGGGACGGGGAGCCTGGTGGGCTGCCGTCTATGGGGTCACACAGAGTCAGACACGACTGAAGTGACTTAGCAGCAGTAGCAGTAGCAGGATAAGAAAAATTCCTCCAGGAGTTTCAAACAGAAGAACTGTATTGCCAGGAAGTGAATAGGTAGGTGATAGAAGAAGCTGAGAAGCCAACCAAGGACAGTGAGCATCTTAGTTTGGGTTTCTAAGAAGCAGACACTTGAGACAAAATTCAAATGCAGCCAATTTATCTGAAAATGCAAGGACTATCTGGAGAAGGAAATGGCAACCCACTCCAGTATTCTTGCCTGGAGAATCCCATGTACCGAGGAGCCTGGTGGGCTACAGTCCACGGGGGTCGCAAAGAGTCGGACACGACTGAGCGACTTCACTTTCACTTTCACTATAGGTAGGTGAGAGGGAAATGCAGGAAGGAAAGACAAGACAGCTTGCTAACAAAGGCATCTATTTAGCCTAGATGCTCGACAAAATAGCACAAAATAGACCAAGGGGAAGGGAGCTGGGGTATTTATACTAGTCAGTCATTGATTAAGGGCTATCCCCTAAAGGAATGTTAATTCTTAAGCACTTATAGCCTGCTATACATACAAAGTGGGTTTCAACAGATTTGGTAAATCCTCTGATGAAGATACAGGCAAGAGATTACCTTTGGAAATTAGGTTGGTGAACTAAAAGGTAAGTGATTTCTTGAAGATGCAGATGGAGCACTGATAGCATCAGCTATAACGAGGCAAGTCAGAAGTTAACAAAATCAATAACTGCCACTACCCCTGACTTTGACATCCAGAGTCTGAGGATGGGGTTACTGGGTCCCAGAAGCCAGGAATACATGTAGAAGCCGGGATGCTTATTGTAGACTTGTTCTTGTTTGGCAGACACTAGATTCATAGAAGGCATTTAGTCACTCCCAGTGACTGCAGATAGTGACTGCAGCCATGAAATTAAAAGATGCTCACTCCTTGGAAGAAAGCTATGACAAATCTAGACAGCATATTAAAAGCAGAGACATTACTTTGCCAACAAAGGTCCGTCTAGTCAAGGCTATGGTTTTCTCAGTCGTCACGTATGGATATGAGAGTTGAACCATAAAGAAAGCTGAGCACCAAATAATTGATGCTTTTGAACTGTGGTGTTGGAGAAGACTCTTGAGAGTCCCTTGGACTGCAAGGAGATCCAACCAGTCCGTCCTAAAGGAAATCAGTCCTGAATATTCATTGGAAGGACTGATGCTGGAAGTTGGAGAAGACTCTTGATAGTCCCTTGGACTGCAAGGAAATCCAACCAGTCCATCCTAAAGGAAATCAGTCCTGAATATTCATTGGAAGGACTGATGCTGGAGCTGAAACTCCCAATACTTTGGTCACCTGATGTGAAGAACTGACTCATTGAAAAAGACCCTGATGCTGGGAAAGATTGAAGGTGGGAGGAGAAGGGGACGACAGAGGATGAGATGGTTGGATGGCATCACCAACTCAATGGGCATGAGTTTGAGCAAGCTCTGGGAGCTGGTGATAGCCAGGTAAGCCTGGTGTGCTGCAGTCCATGGGGTTGCAAAGAGTTGGACACAACTGAGCAGCTGAACTGACTAACTGAATGGTATTTAGACACTCCCTGGTGGCTTAGATGGTAATGAATCTGCCTGCAATGCAGGAGACCAGGGTATGATTCCTAGGTCGGGAAAATCCCCTGAAGAATGGAATGGCTATCCACTCTAGTATTCTTGCTGGAGATTTCCATGGACAGAGGAGTCTGGTGGGCTACAGTCCATGGGATCCTAAAGAGTCAGACAGGACTGAGCGACTAACACTTTAACGTAAGGACTCCACAGGGAGGCAAACAGAGGCTTCTTCCTTCCTGCTGTCCTACAGTCTCCCACCAGTAGCCAGTCTTCCTCCCATTGGTCAAAACCAGCTGGAAGCCACTTGATATGAATTTGGGAAACCAACCTGCTCTCCAGGATGCAGAGCAGAGAAGAGCAAATCACAGTAACAGAAAATAGGCCCAGGACTGGCAGACTACTATGACATTATGACTTAGGGGACTATATTCTCCCACAAATTACCTGCATCAGAATTACCTGAGTAGTTTGTTTAAAGTGCAGATTCCTGGGCCCTGTCTTTACCTAATGAATCTGAACCTCACCAAAAAAGTTGAGGTCCCAGGGGTCTATTTTTAACAAGTCCTTTAGGAGATTCCTATACATAACTAAATTTGGAAACTACTGTAGAAGTGAGTCAACACAATATTTTGGAGATTTAAAAAAATTAATTGAATAGAAAAGGTAACAATGAAAATTCTACTTCTTGCCAATTCAAAAAATTAGTTAACAAAACTGATCCTTTCCTGTTAATCTAAGTTTAATGGCTTAACAATAAGTCTTTGATTTTCATTTTTACAAAAAAGTACTCAAAGTCACTCAAAGTCAAAGGATGTTAGAAAATATATCTATAAAATCCAAGGTAGCACCAGGGAGCAGGATTCAAACTGCATATACTTTTGTTGGCACATTTATCATACTATATATCTACTATTATTATTTTTGTGTTATTGTTGTTGTTTATCATGGCTTCCTACCGTCTATTAGACTCTGAGTTCAAGGATTGTGTCTTACTACTTTCTGCACATGCAGCACAAAACATGGCCAGTTACATAGCAGGGGTCTGAAAAATGCCTGTAGAGTTATGTTCGGAATATAAAGCTTCCCCTTAGCCAGTAACATCTTTGAAACTGGCTCTTTCAGATACATGTCAACTCAAGAATGTAGCCAAAGGATTTATTTTTTAATTTCCAAAATCCTTTTAGGTTTTCCATAAAATTGGCCTTTATAACTTTTTCTCTTAGTTTTGAATTCATGTGGTAAATGTGTTCAATGATGCTTTGCACATGATATATTGTGTTTATTTTGGAATAATTAAGCAATTGTTATCATAGAAATTGCATTACTCTGTTTTATTAAGAAAAAGCTCCCTTTCCTCAGACAGTAATATAATCAGATTTAAAAATATTCCAAGGCAAGAATCATACAAAATATGCATTCAAAAGCACAAATCCAAAGTAAGAAAAAGATTAACTGTGTTCCAAAATGAGATGAACAAAAACAGTTTATCAGTTGTACTATTTCAAGGGAGTGGACAAGAGGATGAAAACTGCATTGAAAGAATTTTCATTACCATAAAAACTCATACAGGGACATTTATTTACATAGAAATAAAATAGAAACACAATGCTGCATGTAAAATAGGAAGCCTGTAAGCTCCAAACTGGATCCATTTAGGAGACAGTTCCCAGAAATTAGTATGAAGATGCACTGAAACCAATCAGACATGGTTTGAAATCTAGGACCCAGCATAAAATACCTACATGCTCTTGATGTGTACCTTTATCTTTCCGAAAATAGAAACCGTAGCACCTACTAATAGGGCCAGTTAACCAGTGAGTGGTTTATTAATTGCTGTTTCGGTATTTATAAAGTGTGAGACCAAATACAAATACAAGTTTCCCCTTTAGACTTGGCTTCTGGCCATCTCAGGTACCTAATGAAATGATCTAACAAGGAAAAGGGAACCTCAGAGACACATGACAGTGAAGAGATATGGGTCTGTTTCCCATCACAGAGAGACATCGACTTAAGCGTAGAAAGGACACAGGAAGGAAAGTTATTCCCACATCAAGTTATTCCCTGGTCAAGGAAGCTAGGGGGCTCAAATCTGTGTATCAGTCTGTAGTGGGCAGTACAGATAGTGATAAGAAGCAGGGATTTTCCAGTCATCCTGAATCCTAATCCTTGTTCTATCTCCCACTAACTAGCTGTGTGAACTAAAAAAGCTGTATATTTTCTCTGAGCTTCAGCTTCATCATTAAAAAAAAAAAACAAAAACACCAGCGTGATTCATTGGATAGCTGTCAGAATTGTGTAATCATCTATGTAATGTGTTTATCACAGTGCTTGGCACATAATAAATGTTCAAAAATGCTAGCTAGTAGAAAGAGATGTAGTAGAGTCTGTTTCCAGCCTTTGGCTCAGGAATAGAATGACTGCTCCAACATGAATGAGAACTGAAATGGAAAAATTACAGTCACTTCTACGTAGACCGTGGTATCAAGGCAGGCACCCAGCAAAGCAAGGCAAAAGCCTAGATACAGAACAAGGTACACGTGGGAGATCAGGTCATACTAACAGGGTGGAAGTGCAGTAGCTAAAACTGGGACAGGTAATCAGCTTTGAACTAGCAGCAAGTGAGACCCAGTGGAGTTGGACCAAAACTACTCACAAAGATCAAGCTGTCAGCTGGTTATAGAGAAGATGTCTAGGAAAGGCAGACAAGTGAAGTCGCACAGTCGTGTCCGACTCTTAGTGACCCCATGGACTGCAGCCTACCAGGCTCTTCCGTCCATGGGATTTTCCAGGCAAGAGTACTGGAGTGGGTTGCCATTTCCTTCTCCAGGGAACTTCCCAAACCAAGGCTCGAACCCAGGTCTCCCACATTGTAGACAGACGTTTTACCGTCTGAGCCAGGCAGACAGGCAACTCATAAACATATCGAACCTGAAGTCAGTAATTCCTTATCTATCTAGAGATCATTTATTCAGTAGTCTCTTTGGCTCCATAAGTAAGCAAACAAGGTTTTTGAGCATATCACAATAAATCATTGTGATATTACTTATCACAATAAATCCCATGGGAGAAATACTTATCTTTTACTCATAGGCAACTTTTCATCTCCTCATTCAGACCGTGTTTACTCTCTTTTAAACTTTTTAAATTGAAGTAGAGTTGATTTACAATGTTGCATTAGTTTCTGGTGTACAGCAAAGTGATTTATAACAGACCCTGTTTGCTCTTAATCTTATGTGCAATTTTAATGAACATTTGTATTTGGTTTCTTAGCCCATGACAGATTTTGGGAGAAAGGGAAAACTTTTTGGTGGGAATCCTGTCCCAAAAAAGTACTATAAAATTACATAAAATATAAATAGTATTGATTTTTAAATGTGTTTTATAGTTTATATATAGTTTTAAAACTATATAAATTTGTCCCATTTAGCGTATTTGGCTGAGGCTCAACTTCCCTGGTGGCTCAGAGGGTAAAGCACCTGCCTGCAATGCGGGAGACCTGGGTTTGATCCCTGGGTTGGGAAGTTCCCCTGGAGAAGGAAATGGCAACCCACTCCAGTATCCTTGCCTGGAGAATCCCATGGATGGAAGAGCTTGGTGGGCTACAGTCCATGGGGTCACAAAGAGTCGGACACGACTGAACGAGCTCACTTCAGCGTATTTGGCTAAATATTATTTTGCTCCTTTGTTTAATTTTCTATTCTGTATCAGGATTAATCCTATAAAGGAAAGCCATCTTTATTATCTCATACCCGGACAAATTTCCCCAGATGCCTTGAAAACCAAGAAAGTGTGGTGGATAATTTTGGGTCCCCTCATCAAAACAAACAGTATCACCCACTGGATCAAGCCGAAAAATCAGAAGTCACTTTCTTTGCCTCATTCTAGAAATCTAATCCATCAGCAAGTCTTATCAGTTGTAAGTTCAAGGTGTGTTCTGGATTTGTTCACACATCTCTCTTTATCTACACCTTCATGACCCTTGTCCAAGCCACCATAGTCTTGCCTGGACATAGCGATAGCTCCTGACTCTCTTCCACAATAACCCAGTCATCTAAGTAAGCTCTTAAGGACAAATGTTAATATACGCCAATTCTCTGACTTAAACCTCAAGTGGCTTTATATAACAATAAGAGAAAAATCAAAGCTCAGTGTTCTGTGCCTGAGACCTAAGGTATGATTAGTCTTTCCTCGCCAGCTCACCCACCACCCTCCAGTTACACTCTCCTACTCTCTGTTCCTTGAACACTCCAAGATCACATCCATCTGAGACCCCTCGCACATGCCCCTTCTCTTCCTGGAATATTCAAGCCCCAGACATCTTCGCAGACATCAGCTCAAATGTCATCTCCTTCCAGAAGTCCTCTCTGATTACTTAGTCCAAAGTAGCCACCAATCATTCTATTACTTCCCTGTCTGAATATTTTGCCTTGCATTTAACACAGTGAGATATTTTTTGTTTATTTCATAGAGTATGCTCTGTCTCTCCACTCTGGGAGGTGTACTTTTCTCTCTTAGTCACCCTGTGTCTCCAGTACCTAGAACAGTGTCAGATATCTAACAAATGCACTGTAAATATTTATAACATGAATATAAATGAATATATCTGCCCCCAAAATTTTTTATAGAAAGGAAATCAACTATATATCTTAGAACATCATTACTGGATACGTACAAGTGACTTGCAACCCCCTTACCACTAATCAGGTCCTGCTAATAGCTGAGAACCTTGCCTGTGCCTGATAACAAGAGCATGAAAATGTCCTTGCAGGGCAGTGTGATGAAGAATGTTTTGGGGAGTGATGAATCTGGAGAGCGCATGCAGGACAGACCAGAGGGTAAAAGACAAAGGGGCCAGTTAGATGCCTATTTGTCTAGGTGTGGAATGCTGCAGCCTGAATCAGTGGCTGTGAAAGGAACAGATGCAAGGACTATGGTGACGGAAGAACTAACAGGGTTCGAGGCTGATTAATTTGTGGAGAGAGTTACAAGGGTAGACCTCTGGGAGTTCAAACTCTTGGCAACAATCTTCTCCCACTTATATGAAGTCTGCTCTATGTTAAGTGACAAGCCGCTTGATTTAATAGAGAAATATAGACTCATAAATTGATGTAGCAGAATGTTCCCTTATAATTTGATTTTCCTTACATGATAGTCATGAATATCATGCATTCCTTTAAAACACTGGAAAGACTTATTTGATATCAATAACACATCAATCAAAAAATGTTACAATAATCATAGCTATGTACTTACTATATGAATACAATCATTTTGAATGAACTCAATCAAAAACAACAGCTGAGTCTTTTTAGTCTTTTTAACACTTGGATGACTTGGCTAATTTTTTACTTTACCTGTACTTGGTAAAGTCTGTTAGTTTTCTATTGCAGCTGTAACAAATTATCACAAACCTAGGAGCTTAAACACAGTTCTGTAAGTCAGAAGTCCCACACAGGTCTCTCTGGGCTAAAAACCACTGTCTAGGCAGGCTTACTTTCCTTTCTGTGAGCTCTGTAAGAGAGAGCTCGCCTTTCTATATGGGAGAATACATTTCCTCACCTTCTCCAGTTCCAAGAGGCTGCCCACATTCCACGACTTGTGGCCCCTTCCTCCATCTTCAAAGCCAGCAATTCTGTGCCTCTCTAACCCTATTTCCACAATTGGTTCTCTCTCTCTGATCACAATTGGAAAAGGTTCTCCACTTCTAAGGACAATTGTAGTTAGACTGGACCCACCCAGAGCATCCAGCATAATTCCCCATCTCTAAGTCCTTAATTTAATCACATATGCAAAGGCTCTTTTGCCATGTACAGTAACATTCACAGGTTCTGGTGGTTAGAGTACGGAGATCTTTGGAGGCCCACTGTTCTGACTTCCACAGGAATTATTATCTATTAGAAGTAATGTTTTACAGTGGTGCCTATTCTCTGTTTTGAAGCTAGATTCTCCTAGTGGCTACTCAGTCACAGGAGGAAGAGAAAAATCATAAACTTGACTGAAACAATTTTATTTTCAACTTTTTAGAAATGTATTTTATTTCACTTATGCCGATCCCCAACTTGTTCTAAGAGGGCTTTAAGGACCCATGGGTCCTTAAGACTATGATGAGGATGATGTGTCCGGTACTTTTGGAATGACAGCCTCCTCTATTTTCTCTTCATAAAAGCCGTCCTGCAAAGGTAGAACCTAGCAGTTCATAGTACAGGCTCTGGAGCCAGATTGGAGCAGGGGCTGGACCCATGCCCAGCATTGTCAAATTCCCTAATTCTGTGACTTAGCCTCATCCATAAAATGAGAGTTATTCCTTTAACCAGTATTTACTGAGCTCTTACTATATGCCATCACAATTCTAGGCACTGGGGATTCAGCCAGAATACACATGTACATTGTCATTGGTTATTAAGAAATTCAGACACTCTCAGCCCCAACTTCATATCTGCCTCAGTCTCTACCCCAGGACCCTCTGAACTTCCCACAGTCTAGCAACTAAAAGGATGAAGCATGGCAGAGCGGGGTCCTTGCAGAAGCCTGCCCCAGTGCTCCTGCCTGCATCTGTCCTTGTGTGGGTGAAATCATTAATGGTGCTTTAATATGACCTCTGCATTCAACAGTGAAAAAGAAACAGACAAAAATGCCTTTATGATCCTGACAGAGGAGACAGACAGTAAGTAAGGCACGTAAGTGTGTAGAAGGGTGGATGGACGGGTAGGTAGATGGATGGATGGACAGCTGAATGGATAGATAGATTGAGAGACACAGATCTTGCAGGGTAATAAGTGCTATGGAGAGAAATGTAGCAGGCAAGGAGGAGAGAGAATGTCAACTTGAAAACGTGACAAGAGAAGTCTCACTGAGAAAGAACCTGAGGAATGTCAGGGAACAGGGCGTGTGGGCACATGGGAAGGAAGAGAGAGAAGAAAGATGACTTTCAGGGAAGAGCATATCTTGCCTGGCCTGGGCAAGAGCATAAGTGAGCCTGGAGTGAAGGGAGATGAGGAAACATAATGCTAGGGCCTGCCTCAGAGGATAGTTGTGAGGATTCTATGAATTACGTTTAATTACTTAATTGAACGACCCTAATCCTAACCCTTAAAGCAAGGGCTGGCATATGGGGATTTTTACCATTTAAAAAAATGGTAAAAAAATGTTTACCATTATTATTATATTTACAATTATTTTACCATTATTTTAGAAGTATGTCTCACTGAATAAAGTTGAAATGTTTTCCCCCAGAGCTATAATTGCATTCCCCCAAACACCCTCTTAGGATGTTTCAGTACCTCAGGGGTTCCACTGGGACCTGCATGTCCTTACTCCTGCAAGAGCCTGTATCTCTGGAAATGTCCAGAGTTGGGGTGACAGGGATCCTTTCACACCCAGGACCTACAACATCAGATCTTGAATGCTCTTCCTCCAAGGAGTGATTTCATTATAATTTAGAAATTCAGAGTTCGACTGAGACTACCCTCCATATTATTGCCTTGGAGATTCAAGGTGAAGCTATATCTTCTACCACTCTCCTTTGCAGTTCTTGTCTTGTCTTCTTTCCTAAATATCCTGACCACCACTCTGTGCTCACCCAGGGGTTTTAGACCTCTCCCTAGAGCTTTTTCTCAGAGAAGGCAATGGCACCCCACTCCAGTCCTCTTGCCTGGAAAAATCCCATGGACGGAGGAGCCTAGTAGACGTTGGACACGACTGAGCGACTTCACTTTCACTTTTCACTTTCATGCATTGGAGAAGGCAATGGCAACCCACTCCAGTATTCTTGCCTGGAGAATCCCAGGGATAGGGGAGCCTGTTGGGCTGCCATCTATGGGGGTTGCACAGAGTTGGACATGACTGAAGTGACTTAGCAGCAGCAGCTAGAGCTTTTTCTAGGCTGTGCTCAGCACAGTCCCCTAGAATCCTCCCAGTCATCAGTACCTTTTCCATGATAAGAGTGGTGGCCCTTATTTCAGTCACTAAACAGCTCCATTTCTAGGGGAAGGTATTCAATCTGTGATGATATGGGGTGTCCAGAGCATTGTAACATCTCCACTGAATCCCACAACACACACACAAACACACATACACTGCTAGTATGTCGTGTCTCAAGTTCAGAGCAAAAATATGGTCATATCACCTTTGTTTTGTGCTTGAATACTCAAACACCCTCATGCCCAGTTAGCAAGAAGTGATATCTTGGGACATCCTCAACTCTAACTAGTCCAGTGATCTCCTAAGAGCTTACACAATGCACCAGCGTTCAGCCCTGCCCCTCCACACCAAGATGGATGAGCCTAGAGCTGCCGTATCTTCTACTCAGTGTCACCATGGAGACTGGTTCTACCCATTCCTTCCCATGCTTGTCCCCTTATTTTTACTCTGAAATTACAGGCCTTTCCAATGACACCCTTGTTTTCAGGAATTCTTCCCTATATTCTTTTCACTGTGCTAGGATAGCTGACCCAGAAGAGCTATTTTTATGAGTGATTCACTGTGTAAGACCTAGCCCTGTGTCACAAACTTTAAGATCTTGGTCCCAGATCCTCAGCCTAGATGGCTCCTATCCCTAATGCTGACTCTATTTTAGGAATCTCATAACCCTTCACTGTCCTGAGCTTAATGGGAGTTCTCCACCTGCCCGTCTTCAGCATCTTTACCCAACAAGACCTCAGGGAACAGAATTTGGAACCTGGGCCTCGGGTCTTCCAAAATGCCTTGCCCTCTTATACAAGTCAATTGTCATCTCCTCCCTCGCCTCCAAATCAGTTTCCCCAAGTAGCAGGCTTGCTGGATTGACAAAATTCAGATATATCCAACCCCCACCCCCAGAACAATGACTGCTTCTTAGCTCTACATTAAACCATTATAGGGGCCACTCAAGAAACAGCATGACAGATGAGCCACTCTTGATAATATGTATATCCAGACATTTCAGATGAAAAAGCAAAGGCTGAGGATAACATCAGATAATGCTGTGTGAGTTATTTATATCTGATACATTATTTGATCTGTCTAAACATTCCCTGATGGCTCAGTTTATAAAGAATCTGCCTGCAATGCAGAAGACCCCAGTTCAATTCCTGGATTGGAAAGATCCTCTGGAGAAGGGATAGGCTACCCACTCCAGTATCCTTGGACTTCCCTTGTGGCTCAACTGGTAAAGAATCCACCTGCAGTGCAGGAGACCTGAGTTTGAGCCCTGGGTTGGGAAGCCCTGGAGAAAGTGAAAGACTACCACCCCAGTATTCTGGCCTGGAGAATTCCATGGACTGTATAGTCCTTGGGGTGGCAGAGTCAGATGCTACTGAGCAACTTTAACTTTTAAACAACATAACACATTTCATTAATCTCCTCTTTTGTCTAATTTGGGTGAGCCCTGAAGACTTGAGTAATTAAGATGTGCAGACAGTAATATAGTGTAACTCCTCTTTAAATATGTTGGCTACTGACAGCTTTCAGGAAGATATTTTGATATTGAAACTCTAATCTCTCCTTGGTTAAAAATATTTGTGAAAAGCAAATTGCTAGCAGATGGAAGCCCTCAAGACCTCCCGCAGCGAGAGGAAAGTGTTGCTACTGTGGGTAAATGATGAACAAGGTCCAGAGACATCAACCTGTTTCCTCTCTGCAAGAAAGCAATGGCAGCATGCGTCATTACTCTCAACTGTGCATCACGGTACAGAAACGTAAGGCTTTAAGATGCGCAATTTGAATACATTCCATTCACCAGAATTGTTAAACAGTTTAGAGAACAACACTTTGGGAGAGTCTGATCCCTGGCCAACAATATCCATGACCGTGTTAATCTCCAGATTCGTCTCCAAACGTCTTTTAGTCTGAAGCTTATTGAAAAACCTCAATTTCCTCTCAGAGGGAGAACTGATTAGAAATCAGCTGTGTCGGACTCTGAATCATGTCCGCCTGAGCCAGGGAGAGCAAACAGATTTTCATCTAAAGGGCCAACTCTGATCAATAACGGATTCCGCATCTACATCCAGCCGACGGCCAAGAGTAATGTCTGCGTAGGCACTGGAGGGGGACGTGCGTAGGCTGTGGTCTGACTCATTCACTTCCCTGCTCCCAGGGCTTCGAGCCGTACACAGCTCACAGAAGGCACTCAATCACAGTGTGTGAATGAATAAATGGGTGAACTAATTAATCTATCACCTCTGGCTCCTATCTTTGAAAAAGTGCAGTGTCGTAGAAATCACACTCAATGAGGAGATGTTAGTTTCAAGGCTACCAACTACCTGGTTAAGTCTCTTTACCACCACCTCTCAATATCCTTCTCTATAAGATGAGCACAGCATAATCTACCCTGATTAATAAGCAGTTGAAATAATGCACTCTACTGAAAACAAACCAGCACCAAACATTTTTCTGTAGCTGAATCCATCGATTCACCATGTTGCTGTCTGCGTCTCAGAATGAACTGGCCTCTTTTAGCCTGTCTGACCTCAGGACCTCCTGGAGACAGGACTGTTTCTCAGGTGCAACCCCCTCTAGGAAACTAGCTTCAGAAAGATGGAGAAGGACTAAGGAGCAGAATAGGCAATGCTCCTGAAGAGACACATCTATTCATTGCCGTGAATAGACACATCGGTGATGAAATTGTTAACTTCTGCACAAAATTACATGGTGAACTTTACAATAACATAATAAAAGGAGAACATGAAAAATCTAAGTGCTACACAGTGACATTTAGATACAAGAGAAGAGGTTTCCAGAGGTGTCTCCTTGACAACCAAAGGCAGAGTGGAGGGAGTGTAACCTTCTGTAGCCTGTTTCTGTCAAAACAAACTATCACATCACTGCATCTGTTCTAGGTAGGGGGCCTCTCTAGGTTCCTCAAAAAAATCATATTTATCCATTAGAGTAGATTTCATACTCTTTAAATGATTCAAAAATGAACATCACAGGGACATTAAAGAATCATATTCAGACTTTTTAGGGTGACATTCCAACTCCTCTGTGATCGATCATACACCATCTATCTCCCATTCTCTTTCCTCTGCTCAGATCTTTCCAAAGGCTTTACATCCACATGAAATAAAACCCCAAAACCCTTATGATACTGGCAAAGCCTGTAGAATCTGGATGATGTCACCTCCCCCAGGCATCTCCTGTCACATTGCCCCTCACCTACTCCTCTGTAGACCTGCTGTGTGTTAGACAGTGATCCTCGCCCCACACCAACGTGGTTGTCTCTGCTGTGCCCTCATCCCGGCACACCTTCCACCTTCCTCCTCTGGGGTCCCTGTTGATGATTCACCTTATCAAAGAGGGCTTCCCTGGCCATTCTCTTTGAATTACCAACTCCCACTGCAGCATCCTCAGTTCTCTAACCCTTCTAAGGGTTCTCTAACCCTTCTAAGGGTTCTCTAACCCTTCATTGCTCTTCTACCCGCTGACATTTTGTCATATATGTGTGTGTATATACGTGTGTGTGTGTGTGTGTTTGTGCATGTGTCCATATCTTTGCCCTCACGCACTGTTGCCCCTCCACCTAGGATCTTCTCCCCTGTTCATCTCTTCCTGGTGCCCAGGGGGATACTGTGGATCAGACACAAGTGGAACTAACTGGGAGGAAAGGACAGAAAGCGGGAAGGGGAAACTTGCCAGAAAAAGGTTGCAGCAGAAAAGAATTGTGATAGGAAACAGAGAGAGGTGAAGAAATCACTAACTCTAGAAGAGAAGAAGAGAGTGAGAGGGAAGCACTGAGCAGTGATCTTCACCAAGCTCAGCCTCTTGTCTCGGACATGCGTTTAAAGTATCCAGAGTATAGCCTCTCATCTCTCTTCTCCTCCACCTTCTTTTTAATTTATTTTTTTACTGAAGTATAGTTGATCTACAATATTGTGTTAGTTTCTGGTGTATAAGAAGGTGATTTAGTCATATATATATTCCATTGTAGTTTATCACAGGATATTGAATATAGTCCCCTGTGCTATATGGTAGGACCTTGCTGTTTATCCACTCTATATGTAATATCATCCCAAACTCCCAAACTCCCAAACTCTGCTAATCCCAAACTCCCAAAATCTTCCTTACCCCTTTAGGATCAATTTAAATGCCCACCCAGAGGCTCCTCTGTCCAATCACTTAGAGTTTTTATAGCCCTGAAGCCTTGGTTAGGTCTTCTCTCCAGATTTAGAGAGACTCTCCTTTTTCCACTTATTTTTTTCTCCAACTAGATAGTAAACTTCTTGGGAAACAGCTGTGTATATTCTTTTGAGATATGTTTGAATCCTGATTCCAATACTTAGTAATGTATTTCATTGAATCAAAATTGATATAAAACACAGCATTATTTTATATACCAGTAAAAACAGAAAAATACTGCCCATTAATTATAAGACACCATCGAGTATAAAATGCATCCTGATTGCAGAAATCTGAGAATGTGAAAAGGATACATCAAAGAAATGATGAAATAATGGAAGCTATGAGGATTTAGACTAGAGGCTAAACTTCTTTGAAATTCAGACTTTCCATTTACGAAAACCAGGCTTTTTCATTTATTCAACAAATATTTATCCATGCTTAAACATTGCAATTTTTTATTAAAAGGAACAGGAACTGGCTCTGGTTAAACAAGTCAAGATTTACTTAAGGAAAGGTACTGGGAGCTCAGAAAACTAAAGAGCGGCTGGAGAAGCAAAACCCAGAGGAACATGAGGCCTAGGAAACAGGAACCATGGCAACAGTCTCCCACCAGGAGGGGTCTGGTTAGGATAGAAATTCTGGTACTTAACACTTTCTCTTGCGTTGGATAAATTCAGGAGCCTCTGATGGATGGAGCCTGCCCCCTTGTGTAGGGGTCCTGGCCAGCATCTGCCCCTTTTGGCTTCCAAAGTAGAAAGACAAGCACCTGAATTTTCCATCCTATCAAAGCTACATACAACAGGAGACAGAGAATTCCCCAAAGTGATTTGGGATACTGTTGGGAAGGCAAGGAAGGAGGAATGGATGTTTTGTAGCAAAACAAAAATCAAAAGGAAGACAAATCTCACAGTAAATTCTTAACATATTTTTCCTAGGTGGCTCAGTTGGTGAAAAATCCACCTGCAGTGCAGGAGACACAGGAGATATGGGTTCTATTTCTAGGTCAGGAAGATTCCCCCAAAGGAGGGAATGGCAGCCCACTCCAGTATTCCTCCCTGGAATCCCGTGGACAGAGGAACCTAGCAGGCCACAGTCTATAGTGTCACAAAGAGTCAGACATGACTGAAGTGACAGAACACGCACGCACTACCTAGTGAAAGAGACAGGCATTACCATATTTTTTTCCATAAAGAAAAGAGATTGCTACAAGAGGATAACTGGGGAGACCTAAATCCAATGACCCTTTTCTCCATCCTCATTTTACATGGACTGTCAACAGCTTTTGACGCAACTGACTATTCCCTCTGAAACATTTTCTTCATTTGGCTTTAAGGAGATCCTCTCCTCATGGTTTTCTTCCTTCCTTACTAGCCATTCCTTCTCCTATGCTAGATCCTTCATCTCCCCAACCCTCCAATGCTGGCGGGTCCCAGGATTCAGACCTCAGACCTCTACTCTGTCTACACTCACTCCCGTGGGAATCTATCTAATCTCAAGTTTTTCAATAATACCTGTACACCGAAGACTGATACATTTACTTCTCCAATCAGAACCTCTACGTGGATCCCAGACCCCAGACTTACATATCCAACTGATGTTTCAATCTCTCCATTAAGATGTCTAATCACAGGTTCAAACTGATCATGTCTAAATCTAATTCCTCATCTTCTCTCTGCCAAGCCTGCCCCACAGTCTTCTTCATTTCAGGCAGTGGAAACTCTATCCTCCCACAAACCTTGTGTTGCCTTGGGCTCCTGTCTCTCTCTTACACCCCACAGCTAATCCACTGGCAAAGCCAATAAATCTGGCAACCCCATCACCAGCACCCTGGTCCAAGCTAAACTCATCTCTCCTGAACTATTGGAATAGGCTTCTAATTGACCAGCCGGCTTGTTGCTCCTCCTACCCTTCTACATTCTAATTGTAGCACAATGCATTGTAACCCTTTAAAAACCTAGATCAGATTATGGACCCTTCCTCAAAGTCTTGGGATGGCCCATAAGCCCTTACACAGTCTTCCTTCAACCCTCTCCAAACCTTATCCCCTGGTTCTCTCTCATTTATCCACTCTGCTCTAGCAGGATTTCTTCCTCCATGTTTTGAAACTGCTCTTGCTTCCTCCCAGAATGCTCTTTCCTCTAGGCTTTCATATGGCTTCCTCCCTCTCCCCTCCCTTCCTCCCTCCCTCTTTAACAAAACACTGTGTCACTACCAAAGTTAAAACTGTAACACACCACCCCCAAACACACCCATGTACAACCTCCTGCCGAATTCCCCATCTGATTTCCTCCATGCCTCTCATTGCTATCTGGCATATTATATATTTTATCTACATGTGTGCTAACACATTAGAATGTGTTAACATTAGAGTGTAAACTGTGAGGGTGGGGGGCTTCCGGTCACTGCTTACAGCATTGCTTGGCACACAGCATGCTTTCAGTAAATATTCTTTGAATGAATCAAGTTGCCTAATCTTTCAAATATCAATTAAATAAATGTGAGAAATAACCTACACCTACAATATAAGATTAACCTAAGAGGCTAATGAAATACTGTGCCTTGTAAACCAAGCTAGGTTGTATAAATGTAAGGAAGTTTGAGAACCTGTGTTCCATGTGGCCACATTTGACATTCTGCTAATTTAGCACTTTTATGTAGACTGAAAAGATAAAAATTTGTTTCGCTACTTGCAGTACAAGTTGTCTAGTCACTAAGTCATGTCCAACCCTACTGCGAACCCAGAGACTGTAGCCCACCAGGTTCCTCTGTTCATGGGATTTCCCAGACAAGAATAATGAAGTGGGTTTCCATTTCCTTCTCCAGAGGATCTTCCAGACCCAGGGATCGAAACTGCATCTCTTGCTTGGCAGACAGATTCTTTACAGACCAAGAAATATCTTTTCCTTTCCTCCATGAAGTTATATGTCCTATCCTCTTTTCACTACACTCTCATTACCTGCTCCTCAAAACCCTATATGAAAAAAAAAAAAAAGCTAACAAACACCTATAAAGCAATGTTATGGGACAATAATAATAATAATTGGTAGCTTTTCTGAAAACATATTTTTAAAGCATACAAATATTTTAAAATGAAGCATCTGGTGGGCTGAACTAGTAGACTTAGAGGAAGATAAACACAGTGGGAGGGGAACGCTGGCTGACCCCTGCCAAAGAAATACTCCCTATAGCGGAACCCCCAGGCACCTGCATTGAGCTGACTTCCTCCCAAGACAAATTGGAGCTGCATTCATATTGCATCAGCCTCCAAACAAAATGAGTTCTTGGACCTATCCCACCTGGCAGGCTGGGAATATATAATTATAAGTCCGCTGATAGCAATTGTACATGTTTCAGTAGATTAGGAAAAGCAACTAAACAGAGAGTAATTGAATTCAACGCAGTGTGCTAGGAGGGGCTGATTTTCTGGCATTTGTGTTCCACTCAGGCGCTTCCTCCCTCTCCATCTTCATGGCTTGCCTGTCCAATCAGACAAGTCAATTACAGCGGGACTCTGTCTTCCTGGAAATGCAGTGGGGAGCAAGGATTATCAAAGAGGAGCACCTGCCATGCTGTTGTTTAGCCACTAAGTCATGTCCAACTCTTTGCGACCCTGTGGACTGTAGCCCGCCAGGCTCCTTTGTCCATGTGATTTCCCAGGCAAGAATACTGGAGTGAGTGGCCACTTCCTTATCCAGGGGGTCTTCCCCACCCAGGGATCAAACCCACATCTCCTGCGTTGGCAGGCAGGCTCTTTAACCCTGAGCCACCCGAGAGGACATGGAAGGGAGTCCACCATCTTGCTGGGACTCATTTGCTTCCCTTGCGAGGTTCATGCCTAGAAGGCAGTCCGAGGCTGGTCGGGGTCGAGCCTGAGGGTGGGGAATCAAGGGTCACTGTGGGGATAATATGGTAATTAGACCTACCAATTATGAAGTGCGTACTTTGTACTTTGTACCAGGACTATGCTAGGGACCTTGTAGGCATGCATCATCTAATCTCATACTCACCGTAACCTAGTGAGGTTGGTACTAATGCATTCACCACTCTACGGTGAGAAAGAGGCTGGGAGAGGCGATGTGAGGTTTCTAATGTCACTCGTATGCTAGCACTCAGGATTAAGGGACTTTTCATGATGTGAAGCACCTGGTCCCACTTAGCGCAGGTGTACTCATGAAACTACCACTGCCTATGCACATTACTAGAAGCAGCAGCAGCAGATGGGGCTCTACTTTCAACAATTTGGACTAGACTCTGACTCTGTGCCCCTCAAGAATCTACCTTGATGTAGCGGCGGTGAAGGTATGGTTTCTAAATCTAGACTTTTATAAAGAAATATTGCCATCTGGTGGACACCTGCCCACACTTTTTAAAAATCTCCATGAAAAAATTTCAAAAGCAAGGGGAATGATGATGATGTATTTTGAACTTGAGTTGTTCTCTTTAGCCTCAGTTCTTTTAGATTCAGTTGTAGGTTTCCTGTTTGTGTTATGCTATTAAATAGACTTTTTTTTTTTGTAAACACATGCAAGTCTTCAGAATTCACATGCCTCTGAAAGGAACACGACCGCTATCCACTGCCTCCCAACCCCCATGCAGAGCAAGCCCTCCTCTTGCTTTCACCATCTTTCTCCATCAACCGGGGAGTTGTTTTGATACCTTCTTCCTCCTCACCTGATCTCTCTGCCCCATATCGTACAGTCCCTCACCATGTCTCATCCATCCTATCTCCAAGGTATGTGTCAAACTATCTGCTTCTCTCTCCACTCCCTTGGCTACAGTGCCGATTCATACCACTATCTCTCACTTGAACTGTATATAGTAACTTCCTAACCGATTTTCTTTTTTCTTATCTGGGTCCTGCCTATATTGCTGAGCCCCTCTCACGTCACTCTTCAGTTGTTGCTCTGCATCCCAGCTACACTGGCCTGCTTTTGGATTTATACAACATTCTCGGCAATTTCCTTCCTCAGGACCTTACCACATGTTGTTCTCATGGACTTAGATACTCTTATCCCTAAAGTGCTTGACGATCACCCATTTATTTTACAGCTATGAATTGGAAATATTTGACTGTCATTGTAGATTAAGTCTCCTGTATTCTTTTTTAGGACATTTTGGGGTTTTTTAGAGGACATCATTTTTGTAATTATACATTTGTGTATTTGTTTTTTTAAAACACTTTTCCAACTCCTCACCTACCTCATGAGTATAAGTTCCATGAGGGAAAGAGCCACGTATGTTTGGTTAAACTTTGTATCTCTGGTACCTAGCACAGAGTTTTATGCATAGGAGATTTTTAAAAAGGAAAGCTTATTTTTACCAATATTACTACTATTGTTAATAAAAAGAAATCCCACTTGCCTTTAGCACATGACTTATTAAAAATGTTGTTGCCACTTTGCCAAAGAAGATATACAGACAGTTCTAAGGACAGAATATTTTTGTCCTCCCAAAATGTATATGTTAAATCTTAGCATTCATCCAATGGGATAGAATTAGGAGCTAGGCCTTTCTAAGATAATTAGGTCATGAGGATGTTGCCCCATGATAGGATTAATCCCCTCTATAAACCAGAAAGAGGGACTTCACCAAGAACCCAACCACGCTGGCACCCTAATCTCAGACTTTCAGCTTCCAGAATTGTGAGAAATAAATGTCTGTTCATTTAGCTACCCAGTCCATGTTATTCTGGTTTAGGTGCCTGGACTAAGACAAATGGCCAATAGGAACATGAGAAAATGTTCAGCATTATGAGGTGTTAATAATCTCTCTACCCACCTCTATTCATATCTTTTAATTGAATTATCCTTCACAGGTGTACCAAGCTACATGTCTTTGTCAACCACTCCTGTCCATTCTGGTCTCTAATTCCTGTTTCATGCACAACAAAAGGGTCCACTGAAGTGCTCTGCAAATAAGAGTCATTGTTTCCTCTAAAACTGTCAACAACGCCTTGATTTTAACCTCACAAACTCTTTTTGGACTTCTGACCTCCAGAACTATGAAAGAATAAACTTGTATTATTTTAAGCTACTAAAATAAATAAAACTGTCAACAAACCTCCTACAACATTTTTTTCAATTTGAGGGTCCCAACCCATTAGTGGGTCAAGAAACCCACTGAGTGGATTGCAGTTAGCACTGCTATAAAGGATAAGATAGAATAACTACAAATGATGTTTAAAATAGTGGTGTTTTTATCTCCACTAAACAGAAATATTGAGAAGAGAGCCTATTATTTTCTTCTCCCCACATTTTCACTTCGAACCACAGCAAGGAGATTGCTTTTTCCTAGCTTCTAGGAGAAAGAACATTTCCACCTCCACTTCCAGGCCATTTCACAGTTGCCTCAAGGAGGAAACTTGTTCAGTCACTTAAGTCATGTCTGACTCTTTGTGACCCCATGAACTGTAGCACTTCCCTGAACTGCCAGACTTCCCTGAACTTCACTGTCTCCTGGAGTTTGCTCAAACTCATGTCCATTGAGTCAGTAAGGAGGAAAACTAGCAGGTGCTAATCCAAAAGGTTGGGGTCTAATTCATACTGAGTCACTTCTTGGTGACTACCTGGTCTATTCCCAGCATTCTCCTTTATTTCACATGCTCTCGCACGGTGGCAATCACACCCCGGGCACCGGTGTCCCTATTGGAGGTAATCCGAGCAATACTTGTGCTCTCTACCCAGCTTTTTGGTCTGCAATGTGAGGAGGGTGAGGCAGCCAGCCTTTCTCTCCTGCACAGCAGGTTAGGTGCACAGGCCTCACCCTTCTGGACCCAGCCAGTCTCCACTTGAGGGAGCAGGAAAGCCCTTGTTGGTTTCTAGACCCAACCCTCCAGCACAGCTAACCAGACATCCCTGCTCTTCTATCAGATAAATCTAGTTTTCTGCTTTCTAATTGGCTATTGATATGTGGGTCCCTCTGCTGGGAGCCTTGGAAATTTGGGGCACCAAACCCCACTGCAAACTCCTAACAAGGAGTCTCTGTGACTCTGATGATAAAGAAACCAGATTCATTTCATGGATATTTTAAAACTTCATTCATTTGCTGTTAAGACTTTAGGCAAGTTTTTAATCTTAGTCTTGCATTTGTAAAATAAAGTGTTAGAATCTGATACCTCATCCAAAGCAGAGGTGACAGTGATACCCATCTCATGGGAAAGAGCAGGATTTCATAAGGTAATGCATGGAAAACGCACAGGACAGTGTCTCGCACATACCAAGAGCTTGATAAATATTAGCTACTTGTCTTCCTATTATTTCCTTCCAACTTTTTTTAAGAAAAAGCACTATTTTACAGTATAACAATACATATGTGTGATAACTAGAATTTGGTCTGCAGTACTTTCTCACCAAGGGTATCAAAGCGAGGAAAAGGTGATGATCAGTGATAGAAATACAAGAAAATGAAAACATGATTTGAAGGACAAGAAGGTTAAATGAGACAGGTTCTAAGGCCCAAGAGAAATAGAGAAAGAAAATGAGCCATGATAATAGAGGCCCCAAAACTGCATGTGATCTTATTGTCAATTCAAACAATGTACCTTCACAGATATGTGACTCTCAGAAAATCAGGACCTGATCCTGCCACCATCCAGGGTGGCACCATTTTTACCTGTCAAACAAGCAACTTTGTGCCCATAGAGAGAGGTACTGGTATGTGACTAAACAAAGTTGATTGAACACAGAATTCTCTCTATTCCTTTCCCAAATCTACACTAAAATAATATTCAGTGAAAAACAAAAAGGTATAAGTAACAAGAAAAAGGAAAATGGGAAAGAAAACTAAAGCAGACAAGAAACAGGAAGTTTTAATAGAGGAACAAGTGACAAGGCAATTGACTTAGCAAAATGAAGGAAGCTGAAATCTGAATGGCTGTGAAGGGTGAGGGGATGAGAACAGAAAGCTGGTGCATTCCACCAAAATCCAGAAAGGCTCAGAATCAGAGGCAGTGAGCACTGTTGAAGATGGGGGTGTAAAACGGGGCTGAAAATAAGAGGACTGGTTGAAAGTTTTCACAAGGAGCACTTGGATCTCCAGATCCCACCACCTCCCACTTCCTTCAGCACCCATCCTCCCACTCCACCCCCAACTCTGGCAAAAGACAGGAGATGTTTTTAGAGAAGACCAGAGATTCTATGGGTTTTCCTGATAGCTCAGTTGGTAAAGACTCCACCTGCAATGCAGGAGACCCTGGTTCAATTCCTGGGTTGGGAAGATCTGCTAGAGAAGGGAAAGGCTACCCACTCTAGTATTCTGGCCCGGAGAATTCCATGGACTGTATAGTCCATGGGGTTGCAAACAGTCAGACATGACTGAGTGACTTGCATTCCACTTTAATTCTAATAGAGATTCTATTAAAATGTAAGTTTCATGAAAGCATTTTCATCTGATGTGATTCCTAGTAGACCAACAATACCTAGGATTATGCCTACCACCAAGTGCTAAGGGGGTGCTGGATAAATATTTGTTGAATGACTGAAAGATTGGGCAAACCAAAAGTATGACATGAGTCATAGTTGAGGACAGGGTACTCAGAAAACAAGGTCAGCTGAAAATCTAGATTTAAAATCTGCAGCAAGACAAAAAAACAGGATGAGACTTCAGGCTCTTTGAATGATGGTAGCCAGACACCTTCCCTACTTGCAAGTGCTGTGTCAGATTCTTACTGATATATCTGACTAGCCCAAATAAAAAAACCTACAGAAACCAATAGAGATCTGTAGGCAGACAGAAGGACCAGATGTACACTACATCACCCATTCACCCCACATAGTAAGCTCTGCACAGACATAGAAAATCAGAATCAGCCACGGATAAAACACCTGAGGAAGGCTGCCAACATGAAAGACACAGACTATAAAAGGGAACAATTTTTTTTAAAGATAAAAACAATTGAGAAAATAAAAATAACAGAAAAAAACTAAAAAAAAAAAAATCATTAATACTCTCAAAGAGAGGAGAAAGTATTGCAACCTTGTAACCCAAACGTTTACTATTAAAAAATAAACTGTGTGTGGAATGGAGCAGGGTTGAGAAACAAGACATTCAGAGAATAAAAGAGGTTTTTCTTAAAATACCAAGATGACAAAAACAATTAAACAATTGTCAATAACAATAGACAATCAGAATATATATTTCCTGGAAAATTTATGATAGGCGATGCACTTTTAGAGAAAAGTATGTCCCATCACAACACTGAACTGGAAAAACTCATTAACTATTATTGATATAAATGAGTACACAATACCATTAATATACCATAGTAAAATATATGTACAAAAAATAATATGTATTTTGTAAGGACTCATACAAATAAAAAGATACACAACAGAATTAAAATGTTTGTCTGTGAATAGAAGGGAATGGGAATAGGAATAGGGTAAAAGGGTATGAATAGAAATTCAATAAATCAAATAAGAGAAGGTCCTTGAACAGATTGATAATGAGAGTTAAGTCAAGAGCTGAGAATTATGATTAGCTGAAGCTTCTGCACCTGAGTTAAAAGAGTGTCACTGTATTATTCAAAGTTCTTCTGGTTGGAAGTGACAGAAACCCAATAAGCACTAGCATAAACAAACTAAAAGGAATGTACCGGCTCACTGCAAAATCCAGGGATAGTTCTGCTTCAGGCAGCGCTTGATCCAGGTATTCACAGGATGTCTACAACACTCAGCCAAAACTTGGCAACTAAATGGTTTTACTTTGTTCATGAGCTTGTACATTAGGAATTCAGGAAAGGCTCATCTGGACACTCCATTGCTAATCCAGATGGTGTCAGGTGGTATTTATTCAGGGCCAGAAGTTCCTCTTCCATAATAGCTTCTTCATTCACATATCTGGTGTGTTGGTAATCCCTGCCCCGCTTCCTAAGCACTCACACATACAGACACACACACACACACACACACACACAATGTACTGGGCTTGGTTTTTACTCAATTGCTATTTCTGTATAAAATAACTTCGTATGTCTTAAATTCCTTATTTCCATCATCTCTTCAGTAATTGTGTCTCTTAACATGCACTGATGGAGCCTTGGGAAATAGTCGTGGTCTTGCAGTTATTGTTCTGGGTCCATAATTTAGTCTCTAACTGGCCATAAAGGGCTTCCTCAGTTCAGTTCAGTTGCTCAGTCATGTCCAACTCTTTGCGGCCCCATGAACCACAGCATGCCAGGCCTCCCTGTCCATCATCAACTCCCAGAGTTTACCCAAAGTCATGTCTAGAGTAGAACTAAATATATACTGTATGTCTTGGCTGGGAGCAGACTCGTGTTCTTCTGAAATCAAAGGGCCTGTAGGCAAAGTTCAACACATTTAAAATTATAATGTGTTGTACAGATGTGAGGGCTTATTAACAGTTGTGGACTGAATGTGTCTCTGCATAGAAAAGCTCCCTTCTTTTTAATTGTCACTTTTCTCATCTTGAAGCCATAGAAGGTGTCGGGGTTTGGGTTACTCATTCTTGTTTACTCATTTGTACTGGCAGAAGAAAGGAAAACAAATAAAGGTGTCTTCTAGGAAGAGTAATCTGGCCTCATTTAGGTTGAGTTGGGAGAGACTAGATCTATGATCCCTAAATATTTTTGTTGTGCACATCATCAGTACAGACTTTGAATATGCAACCCAATTTACATGTTTTTATTTATATATTATATCCTTGATATGACATAACAAACAAAAGGGATATAACTAACAATATAACTAACAAAAGGGAAAATAAGTGTAGCTATAATTTCAAATACTTTTATCCTGCCTGCATTGTCTTAAAGGCAAGTCAGAAAGACCAAGGGAGATGCTTTTGCAATTATCACATTAAGAAAATTATTCACCTGTAAAGTTTGTTATTAGGAAACTGACTGACTCAGAATGTAAAAATATTACCCTAACCTTTCTCTGTTAGGAAGGAGGAATAAGCTTACTATTATGGGACAGAAATGCTGAACACTGGTCCCAGTGATACCAGCCTAAGAAAAGAAGTCAGGGTGACAACTCCATTGTGAGACATAATTAATATTTGTAAAGGGCTTAGAGCCATTAAGATTAGCAGGCAGGGTCAAAGGCAAGATTCATTATGACTGCCAGGTTCCTCAGTTACAAACAGATTCCAAAAATGTGACCTAATCTGCCGAGAGCTTGGGCAGATTTACAAAGACAGGAATTTGAGTGAAGTCACCAGCAAAGCACCCCACAAGGCCCTCAAATTGCAAATGAATAGGATTTTATATATGTCTTTCTAGGCTTGGAATAAGAGCCTCTGCTCTCAGCAAAACTTGTTCCATCTCCTTGCTGGGCACTCAAAGTCTCCCATGATCTGGCTCTCGTCTAGCTTTCATTCATTCATTCACATTCATTCATTCAGCATTTAATGAACATTATTATATTATTCTTATATATTATATAGAGAATAATAAATGTTATTATATAATAGCTGAAGATGCAACAGTAAACCTAATAGAATAATAAGTTCCCTCATATATCTTATGGTCTGATAAGGGAGACAGACAATAAAAAAATGGGTGGGGGTTAGTCGCTAAGTCATGTCCAACTCTTGCAACCCCATGGACTGTAGCCTGCCAGGCTCCTCTGTCTGTGGGATTATCCAGGCAAGATTACTGGAGTGGGTTGCCATTTCCTTCTCTAGGGATCTTCCCAACCCAGGAATAGAATGTGGGTCTCCTGCACTGCAGGCAAAGTCTTTACTAACTGAGCTATAAGGGAAGCCCCTTAAAAATAAATGTACCAGCTAATATTTTATAATGATAAGTAGAAAAGAATAATGTATGGTTTAGAGTGTTAGGGAGACTGCTACTTATAGTATAGAACTGGTTTTACCCCCTATCTGAAATAATCTAAAAACAGACAAAATAGAGAAACAACAGCTTGCAAAACACTGTACATTGGGTGACAAAAGGATGGTGATCCCTGAAAGATGGAATACAAACAAAAGGAGCTGACTACTTGGAAGGTATTTCCAGGCAAAGCAGAGAGGTGGGAATTCAAAAGAAGCTGATGGGCTCCTTGAGTCAAGGAGATAGGTACAGGAACTCAGGGAGATCAAAGCAACTAGGATTCATGGGAAGGAGCGTGAGCTCGAAGAGAGCTGAACAAAGAGAACCCAGAGACTCACTGAAGGTCCCCTCTGAATATAATGATGAACTGACTCAGTAGAAAAGACCCTGATGCTGGGAAGGATTTAAGGCAAGAAGAGAAGGGGACAAGAGAGGATGAGATGGGTGGATGGCATCACTGACTCAATGGACAAGAGTTTTGAGCAAGGGCTCTGAGAGTTGGTGATGGACAGGGAAACCTGGTGTGCTGCGGTCCATGGGGTCACAAAGAGTCAGACATGACTGATCAACTGAACTGAACTGATGATGAGTAATGATGAACTCATTCAGGTAAAGCAACTAATCAAGGCCAGGGAAGAACCAGCTGTAAGGATCAATGGTAACAGTGCCTGATGTTGATGCAGGACCAGAAATGTTGCCTCTTTCTACCAGCCAGACTGGAAAACCTCGAGATTTATATATCATTGGGTAGACAAACAATTTGTCTTCAATAGGGGGAGAAATTAGCCCTAGAGCAATAACCACTTTAATCCTGCCAAATTAATCTTAAAAGCAAGACCTAAAAGGATAAATTTGGTCCCAGTAACTTAACTATATTCTAGAACAAAGATCAAAGCTATTTATAGCAATACAAATACATCCATCACAATTCATCAGAAACCTCTGAAAATAAACCCATGCCCAAACTGGTAGTAGGACCAGATATAACTAATAAATACAAGAAAAAATGTGCAACCTACCTAGTAATCTAGGAAATAGGAAAGAAAACAATGATAAGACATCTAGAGAGTGTTTAAACAGAAATGGTCAGAACACTCTTGAAATTAATGCACCTTTATTGCATTCAAAATTTGAATGTGGTCTATAATTCACAGTGTAGTCTCAGGACGGGAATAGTCCATATTTTTATTTTTAGAAACGCTGAGATAATGGAATAATACCAATAACGATGCCAGGATTTTGTACTTAAATCATGGCATTGTGGTAGGTATTATTCTATTATCTCAGTATTTCTAGAGTAATATTGGAATACTAAGAAAAAATGGCATTTTAATCACATTTTTTTGAGATTACTCAATACTCTGGAAAAAAAAATTTAGATACTTTGAGAACAATGCAGTGTAAATTGGAGTCACAGAGGTTGCAGGCAAAGTATGTTCCATTCTCCCCAGAATATAAAGCTAAATGAAATTAGCAGGTCTGTTATCAGAGTGTCAGAAAAAATACTTTCCATTCTCATCACAACTTAGCTCACAGATCCACATGGTTGACTGTGTCTGAGTCAAAACCTTGTAGCAAGCGCTATAGATGGATTGATAATCTAATCATCTATCAGGCTGCTTCTCTTTCTGACTGCAGGGGCCTTATATTTTCTTCAGGGAAGATCTGGGGTGAGTGGTTGATGAAGAGAATGTTTCTGTTGAACCATTTAATTAGTTAGCATCTGCGTACATTCCACATCAGGGCCAGCATCCAGCTCCTCTAGCCAGATTCTGGCAGTGAGCAAGGGCCTGGCTTGGCCAGACTGGCACTGGCTATCCTTGCTGCGTGGTCTCTCTAACTGAAGGTGTTCATGCTGAGTACCACCAATGGTGAAGGAGAAACATCCCAAACCTCCTCTGCGTACCTTGAGGCCAGATGGATTATGCAGGAACGGAAGCTTTCAGGAAAACTGGAGGATTGTGGGATAGAGGAATGAGAAGAGTGAGAGATGGGACTTGTTCCATCCAGTTCCCAGGCTTCCCCCTCTGGAGTGTGCCACTCTCTGATCCTCTGCAACTCCCCTGGCTTGCTTTCACCCAAGTCTGGGTAGATCCTTTGGGAGCTCACCCTTCCTTCCTCAGGATAATTTATTTTGTCCAGAACTTCCCCAGTTTTATCTTGGAAAGACCAAGCCAGAAGGGAGAGAGGAACCTCTGTTCTCCATCTAGTCCTCACTCAAGTGGAAAATCATCTGAGGGCAAAATGGATAGTGTGAGACTTACCATATCTCCTTGGAAGAATGAGTAGGAACAGGAGGAGGACAAGAAAGAGCAGGAGGAAAAGAAGAAGGAGGGAAAGGAAGACCAAAGATACATATTGCCTCTTTGCTGTGTTATTGTAATCACTACTCAGAACTGGGAGGTACTTTGAAATATACAGACTATGTTTAGGTTTTGTATTTTTTAAGAAAATTCAGATATGTTAAAATCTGAAGAATTAGTGAAATCTAATGGCAACCCACCCCAGTGTTCTTGCCTGGAGAATCCCAGGGACGGGGGAGCCTGGTGGGCAGCCATCTATGGGGTCGCACAGAGTCAGACACGATTGAAGCGACTTAGTAGCAGCAGCAGCAGCAGCAAGCTTCAATTTGGAGATGGCAATGGCAACCCACTCCAGTACTCTTGCCTGGAGAATCCCATGGACGGAAGAGCTTGGTAGGCTACAGTCCATGGGGGTTGCTAAGAGTCGGACACAACTGAGCGACTTCACTTTCACTTTTCACTTTCACGCATTGGAGAAGGAATGGAGAAGCCTGTTGTGTTGGGCTATGGGGTCTATGGGGTCGCACAGAGTTGGACATGACTGACATGACTTAGCAGCAGCAGCAGCAGCAGCAAGCTTCAATTTGCCATATTGAAAAAGTTTTCTAATTGTCTACACCAGGGATTGCCACAAGTTTTCTGCCTCTGGAGAGGCAGATACATATTTTAGACCTTGAGACACATAAGATTTCTGTCATAACCATTCTGCTCTGTAAGTAGAAGCAGTCAAAGGCAATAGATAAAAGAATGGGTGTAGTGGCATTCCAGCAAAACTTTATTTACAAAAACAGTTGATGGTCTAGCCCACTTGGCCATAATTTTCCAACCACTGATAGACACAGTGCCTTTTTTATTTTATTTATAACATGAAAAGATAAGAGTTTGTGTGTGTGTGTGTGTGTGTGAGAGAGAGAGAGAGAGAGAGAGAGAACACCATGTTATTCAAAGAAAAGATATACTGTAATGGTAAAAAGAAAAAAATGCAATATATAAAAAAAAGTGTATGTTACTCAAAACCGTACCACCTTGAGAAAATCACTGCTAACATTTTGCCAAACATCATCACAGGTTTACTCATACAGACATTTGTGCTGGTGTGTATATGCTTTTTTATACATGAGTGGGAAATTCTGTGCATGGTCTTCTATAACTTGCTTTCTATGCTCAAAAATAAATTTTGGGCATCTTTCCATGTGAATATATTTAGATCTATCTCCTTTCACAGAGTGCTTTAGATGGAGGTATCCTATCTCCTCTAGTGGACATTTGGGTTGCTTCCCTTGATAACCTCTATATCTCTGCTTCCTAGCTGACTAGTGGTTGAATCCTTCCAATGATGGGAAATTTTGCTAATTCTTGAGCTCACATACTTGATCTCTGTAAAACAGTGTCTGGGAGTTCTGTTCTCCAGAGCTAGAGAGCCTAGCTCTGTAATAAGTCAGAAAGCTCATTTTGAGTTAGTAATCAACTACCTTGAGTTAGTAACTCAGTTTTGGGCCACGCCCACCCAGGCCTCTGGAGGCTTCCATCCATTTGAGAATGGCAGAGCATTGAATTGACTACCGATCTATAGTCATAGTTCATGTCATAGCTCCTGCCTGTGCCCATACATGTTTCAGCAAGTTACTTGGGGATTTCCAAGATTGTGGGTGCTTCTTCCTGATCTAACTTCTACATGAGAAGATGGCAGCCTCTGACTGAGCAGAAAAACCAGTTTGTGAAACACTAACCCAGGTAAGCTATTCAAAAGGAGGCAGTTCTCCATAACTTTCAGGGCAGGTTCAGACAAAGAGTGTGGCCATGTGCATTAAGATAAATAAAATCCTTAGGAAACAACTCTGATATCCTAGATAAATTGTTCTGAAGTCTGTGGAGATCCAATCACAGACCGACTGATCTGCCTCATTCTTTCATCTCTCTTCCCCCATCTTCTGACTGAGCCTGTGGTTAAAGTATTGTCGTTGAATACTGAGTGGAAGTTTACATCACAAATTGAAATTAAGTTAAAAAATCAGCTGTCCTGAGTTATAAAACTATTTGTCTTGCATGCTTCATGAAGGATAATACAGCAGAGAAAGTCATCTTTAAAAACATTTTTTTTTAATTTCAAAGAACTGGAATCTCAGAGACCATTGTAAATCTCTTTTAAAGACAAGCAACAACTCCTTAAGATGATGTGCTTGCCCCAAATTCACAGACTGTTAGTGGCAAAGCCAGGACTTAATCTCAAGGGCCTCATTTCATTATGTGTAAGATTTTACTTCACTACACTGCCACTCTTTCATAGGCAACTGACTGATTGATTTGTCTCAAGTGCTATTGGAGAGTAGAAAATAGTTGGACCAGAAAATAGAAAAGGAAAGGAAAAAAGAGTTTTAAAATGTCTAGAGAAAGGAAAAATGGGAAATTAAATAGGTTCTTAGTATAAAGCAAATAAGAAGGCAAAATGCAACCAAGCATTGCTTGAGTGCTCCAAGGAAGACCAAGGGGTCAGGCATTCCTGGGCTGGGCTGAGTATACTAGTTATGACTGGGTATAACCTCAAGTGCAATCTTAGAGATATCCCACCTGTCCTGTATGCTGTGCAACTTCTCCTAGACCCTCTGTTCAGGGCACACCTGTTCCTGAGTTGTTGGTAATATTGGTTTCTGACCAGTCACAACTGTATAAATCAGTGAGCATCACCCTCAGAGAACTGCTTTGCCCAGTGCTACACCTCTTCCCAGGAATGCAGGATATGGAGATCTAAAGGTCTAATACCTTGTACTTTATTTGTTCCATTTCTGAAGAGCCACCCACCTCCAGTTGCCTTTGGACTACAGGTCTAGCCATAACCATGTTGAAAGTCAGCATCTTCCTCTCCCCTATCCTGCCAGACTCACTTCCTTACAAGTATATCTTTTAGCCACTCATCAATAAGCCTTTTTCATGCAAGGTGTGTTTTCAGGTAACTCAGTCTAAGATAGTACTCAAATTCACACTTTGTGTGTATCACTCAGTGTCAGAATTAAGAAGAAAATACACGTCTTGCCTCATCACTTGTTAACCTAAACCATTCTCATCTGCTATACCACTTTGTGTGGTTAAAGCTCTTTCCATACAACTTGGCATGACCCAACCTCCTACAAGATGGTCTCACAAGCTATGGGATGCTGACCACCAGTGTATTAGACAAGAGGATTCAGATAGTCCTTGAATGTGCTGGCTTTTACTGTAATAGTTGTGATCTTAGCTTGAGATTCCCCAGAAACAGACCCTGAGATGAGAACTCATGTGAAAATGACTTATCAGGGTTCAGGCCAGCATCGCTGTCATGCAACTTGTAAAGCGGCACACCAGTGCAGTCACATGGGGCCCTTTGATAGTCTCTTGCCACCTTCAGATCCTTAATAATTCACGAACATTTAAGAATCTTGTGCCAGACCCTGCAAAGTATATAATTTGTCCTGATTAGAATATGTTCCTAGGTGAGGGAGTGAGAAGTAGGTCCCAGAAGGGTAAGAAAGACAAGCAAGAATATGATCTCAGTCCCATAGAAGTGGGGAGAGAATTTGGCTCAGTCTTGTAGGGAGCCCGTAGACCCTGGAGATCTACCCTGAAGTTATCCCAATTGAGGGCAAAGGAACTGGAGTATTTATACAGCCATAGTCCTTAGTCACTGTTTAAAGGCTGAAGCAGGGGTAGGGGAACATGAATTCCCAGGTACTTTCAGCTGTTCTGTGAGCTGGCCAAGTAAATCTTGCAGCTGAGTATGGTGTTTTGACAACGAGATGCAGGTGCCAGGCATGGGTGATGGGAATGAACCCACACCTGGAACCAGCATGCACGAAACTGGAGAAGGATCAGAGGGTATACGGTGGAGCATTGATAGCAACAGCTGGAGTTAAGCATATACCTTGTGATCCAAAATGAGAGACTGATGCTAGTTTACCAAAGTCATGATTTCACTGGTAAAATTACTAACCACAAGCATCATATATGGAAGAAATCACAAAAGTAAGTCAATCAAAAATATAAATTTAAGAAATCATACAGGAGGTACAGCAATATGTAGATGAAATGTGAATGACTGAAGTTTAGACACAGCAGAGCAAAAAGAACACTGGCTAAAGGGTCGTAGGTAAAAGCATGAAGTCGGGAGCCAGACTCTTCGAGTGGAATTCTGATCTTGCCACTTTGGGATCGCATTGCTTCACCTCCCTGAGCCTACCTGCTAGGGTGGTGAGAAGGATTAACAGAGTTAATATATGTAAAGCACTTAAAGCAACATCTGCTGTTAAAGCGTTAGCTCTTATTATTCTTGCCTTGCTCCTGCCTAGATCAGTGCCTCTCAAACTATCTGTGGGATTTTATTTTCAATCTGTTGCGGCTGATGCTTTTATTCAACATGATAAATACAAAATGGATAATGAGAAAAAGAAAAGAGACATACAGAATACAAGGCCGTATTTTTAGTTATTAAGTTCAACAGGCAGGAAAATTACTCAAATCACTATATAAGTTTTCACATGTTCACCTTCAGTTTCTATGCTTATCCCATCACAGATGGGTAATAGTTCTCAGACGGTCACTCTTCTATAGACCACACTTTGAATTACACTAAATTAGAAAAGCTTCAATAATTCAAAAGCTTCTTGGCACCTCAGTTTCCAGATGAGATTACATATATGAAAGCACTGACTAAGCTCTAAAGTGCTCCAGAAATGGAAATTATTGGTAGAGCTTTAGGAGTTGATTCTGTAGTCTGTGGCCAGAAGATACAGTATATGATGGTCTTAGTCCCAGCTGGCATTAGGCTGTTCTGTTCAGCATATATCCTTGAAACTGTCAGTATCCGTGAATTAGTCAAACAATCCCTACCACTGTACAAAGCAAGGAATACTGAGCTCCCCTGGCAGGCTGTGGCTTGTATCCCAACAACCACTGCCATCCACAGGTTGCAAGAACCACAGTTTGGCGACAAGGCATCCAATCACTGACTTCCTATACCCATAGCCCCCTCTCTGCAGTCGGGTGGAAGATTTCACCAAGAATGGCACTTGAGTAGGGGTCAGGAGGGAAAAATGAAAGGCAGTGTCCTTCCTCCTGTGCTTGACTCCTTACTTCCCTAGGCCTTATTCCTCTCCAGCGGTGAAGCTCACCACACAGGCGTCTTTCACCAATGATTTAAGACTCTACTTCAAGTATGGACTCGACCCACACTGGTTCTAAGTGTCCTCCTTTGGCCTCCTCTCCTTTTTCTACACCCTGTCAAACAAGAAAGCTGATTCCTAGGAGCATGCAAGAAGTCTGCTGGGTGGTAAGATCTATGCACATCCATCTTTTTCACTCTTTTTGGACTTTTTGAGGGTCCCACATGTGAATCATCTTCGTCTCTCTCCAGTCACCTTTGTCTCCCTCCAATCACCTTTGTCGCAATGCTGGCCACATACAGGTGCTCAATGAACCTTTGTTAAATGGCTGTGTATAGGAATAGTCTGCAGTTCATGGAAATAGAAGTGGCTTTTCAAACTACCTCACCTTGAATTCCTCCAGAAAAGACTAACCAAATCTAATTAATTCAATCAATAAGCAGAATTCTGCCAGGTACGAGGCATTCGAAATACAAATCTCATGGCGAGATATGGAGGGGAAGCTCATGATGGGTGGATATACTTCAAATTCAACAACCCTCAGCTATAGCTCCATTTTCTGGGAAGCAAAATCACTCGGTGGCCCCAGGGCCCTTAATTTTACCGTGACTGTTTTCTTAAGAAATTCCTGGAGTAGAGCCTAACTTTTATGTAGGGGGGTTGGCATATTCGTGGCCTAAGGGACGGTTGGCAGAAGGGGTACCTAGAGTTCGCAAGGGAAGGAAACTGCTGAGGAGTCAGAGCAGCCCTGTGGAGGGTCGCTAAGTGGGGGACCCGAGAAGTCCTTGAACTTCCAAAGCTTCAGGGAATTCGAGGAAGGGACCCTGAGGGGTGGCCAAGGCTGCCAGATGTCTGCTGGGCTTCAATGCTGCCGACTTTTCTCCTCTGCCGGCCCAGGCTCGACCCGGGTTCAGCAGCCAGACCAGGGAACAGCCAGGGCATCTGGGCAGGAGGGAGGCGGGCCGGCCGGGAGGAAGGAGTCCTGGGCCGCCGCCGCCGCCCCGCCCGTCGGGCTGTCCGCCCCGCCTACCCCGAGCGAGGCGGAGCCGGCCCCCGCCCGGAGGAGCAAGAGGAGGAGGAGAGGTCGGAGTCGTCTCCAGGAGCCCTTAGAGACAGAGTCCCCGGCAGCGGCGGTGGCGGCAGGGGCAGCTCACCGGCAGGCGAGTGAGCACCGAGCGGCGGGCGCAGGTGGCAAGTCCGGTCCCCGAGGGGACAGGGGCGCAGCGCGGGGCGTCGGCCGACCAGTTCGGGAGTCGCCTCCCAGTTCCTGGTGCTGGGAAGCGAGATGGAGGGAGGGAACGGAGAAAGGAAGGAAGGAGGGGAAGAGTGTCCCGGAGGGCGGGGACTGGTCGGGGCACTGGGCGCCGGAGACCGCGATGGGGGTGGAGGGCAAGGGACGCCGAGACCAGGAGACGGACGGCACGCTCGCCCTCGACGGGCGGCGGCCAGATGGCCCGGGAAGCCGGGGGTCCTGAGGGGCTAGGTCTGGGGATGCGGTCCCTGGGACGAGGGCTGAAGCAGGAGGAAAGGTCTCCCCGCACGCTGGCTCCGCGGCCGGCCCGCGGCCGTGCGCCCCGCGCCAGGTTGGGGCTGGAAGGCTCCGGGGTCCCCCGCTAGCTCCCGCTGCGGTGGTGCCAGATTTGGGAGGAGGGCAGGCAAATGGGGAGCCCGGGGCGCCACGCCCCCTCTTTCCTACTTTCTTCCGCTCTTTCTGGGGACTAGGCGGCGAGTGCACAGTCCTGGAACCCGCTAGGCGCTGGGGGTCTGGCGGGGAAATAGCGGGTCACCGAGAGGACTCCGATCACACATCCCGCGAGGGACCCCCGAGCAGTGAGTGGCCAGGAGACTGTATTTGCAGGTGGTATGAGGAAGCCAAAACTCGGGCGTGAGTCTTGAGTGATTTTTTTAAAGTGTTGCCCCCGACACTTACTGCGTGGATCAGTGACTCCCCACCCCCCCTTTTTAACTAGGGCATATCAATTAAAGCTAATTTTTAAAACGCTGCGGCTGAAGTCGCCCAACACTCCGTCGTCCCTCGCCTTCTGTTTGTGTCTTGTAAACTTAAACCATTCATAACTTTCGAAAAGGACCTCGTGATTCTCGTTAAATCCCCGCCGTGGAGTGAAACTTTGGACAACTGGAAATCCGAGTGAAGGAACTGCCGAGGCCTGTCATCTTGTGGTCACCCCCTGTCCGGACGAGGTTGTATACAAACAAGCGCACAGTGAAGGAAATGGCCAAAAACCGGCGAGAAGGAGGTCCCCTGCGCCCACGTGTCAGGGCACGTTTAATGGCTGCTCCGAGTGGAAACAAACCGGAATGTATTAGACCTTGTGGAGTCGGGCAAACTTCACATGATCAGTTTCCTTCCCATCAGTTGTTTCCTGTCCCCCGGCGGCCCCCTCCCCCCAGTCTTTGCGGACTCCGTTTATATTTCTTGGGGCTGCTGTAGCTTCGTCTGAGTAGGTTGTCTGTAAGGAATCTTTTGGACGTTGTCAGAGACGGGAACTGTGTACGTGTGTTCTCTGCTTTAAAAGCGGAGTTTGGCTTTGTTTCTAAAGTGCTCGTCACCACACTGCACCATTGCTGGTGCGTCTTAGCCCTGCGTGTAAATTATCGCAGGATGGCGGCCCTCACCTAGGAGAACCAGGAAGGCAGGCAGCGCTAGAATGACGGGGTTGAGTTTAACTGTTGCCAAAACAGTCACATTCAAGTAAGGAACTGTTTTGATTCTTAAAAAAAAAAAAAAAAAGTGTATGTGTCAGCAAGCCCCTTTTTCAATAAACAAACTTGTGATTCACACATACATACATAATTTTTTAAAGTAATCAAACGTTTTACAGAGACTTCAGAGATAAGAGGACTTTGGGATCGACTGTTCAGTTTCTTTGCCTTCTCTAACAGTTAATTAGCACCATAAAACCCTGGTTTAAATCCAAAAAATGCCAAACAGTCTAAGGACTGCTCCTTTAGGCCTTATGAGAAAAAAAATGCAGTCATGTTTTTACTGTTTTTAACCCAGGTAATTTAGGATGATGATGAATACAGACAGAATTTAGATTTGTCTAGAAATACATTAAGATGTTGGTCTGTGTTTCACAAGAAACCAAAAGATTAATACTATAAAAATTTTCAATGTACCAGGCTCCAGTCTCATTTGAAAGCTCAGCTCTCTAACAGTGAGATTTGCAGCGTTGAGCTTATGTTGTCACTTGTTGAAGGACATGGGTGATTTGTCCAGTTGTGACAGCAGAAAGCTGCATAGTCAAAGCGCTTGAAGAAATGGCTAGCAAATATCAGATTAATTTTGGTTTTTATGTTAAAAACCTCTCACGGGAAAAAAATCAGATTTGGAATTATGTCATTTATTTTGTTGGATTCGTGTTGGGTGTTTTTTAAGTTTTATATGTCAGCTTAAGCTTAATTTAGGGAGGTAAGTAGTGGAAGTCAAATTTTTCTGGAGTCTGATTTGGCAGAGAGGCAGCTTAACAGTGGTTTGAGGTATGGTTTCAGTGCTGGACAGATGTGGATGGGAATATCAGTTACTTAACCATTTTCAGTCTGATTTGTAAAATGAGAATGTGGTCTCAATCTCGAGGGTTTTTATGAAAGTGTGTGAAACAATCTTTGGAGAACACTGCACCTAATACATGGATAATATTCAAGATTATTAGATATTTTATCAACTGACTCTAGCAGCCAGTCATCAGATAAAGTGAAAGATGGCAGTTGGAACCTTCTGGAAACATAGAGACATAAATAAGGCATCTGATTTTATAGATAGATATCAATAGATAGTGCTTCTGGAAATACTAGAGCAATTAAATTCCAAAGAAATTGCCTAGGTTTATAGATATCTATCTAGCCAACTATCTGTTTAAATATCTGAAATATTTGTATACATGAGTGTGTCATATATTTTCAACAGCAATATGAATAATTACAATTACTAGAGTTAATAGTTTTAATGTGCTTTTAGTGTGAATTATAGTCGTATAATATTTTTAGAGCCAGGCAATCAGAAACATTCCATTAATCATATTTTAAATTTAAAGAGAACTTTATATTTAAAAAGCTATGCTTATTAACCCTGGATAAGCCTATAAACAGAAATGTGTATCTTTTACCTAGTATAATTTTTCATTAAAATATGAAAAAATGTGAGCCAGGGTATCTAGTTATTTTTCATGTACTGATGTCCAGTGCTAACAGATAAGCCATAAGAAGTGTTTAGGAATAATTAGCAGCACTATTTAACAGTAAAAGAGAAACCCTTTTGGAAATTTATAGATTTATCTTAAGAGATGTTTGAAATTTGGGTTTCCATGCAGACCCAGCTTGTAAATGTTTTATAAAAGCATTGTGACTGATGATAAATTTTTGTAAGACTGGGTGTCCAGTTAATTCAGGGAATACACTCATCACATCATTGACTCATTTGCAGAATTTTAGAAAAATGTTTCCATCTTTAAAACAAACCCTTTTAAGCTCCTGTTGTTTCCTTAACGCACATCAGGTGCTTAGAATTGGGCTGACTGGAATCGCAGCTTGTGTCACAGATGACTTTTCATTTTACTAATTGTTCCATAGGGACTCAGAGATCATGCTTATAATATTTTTAAATAACTGTAAGGGGTACAGCATTATTATGAATCATTTCTTGCCCATGACATTATACTCTGAAGCAGCGGAGGACTTGATTGAATAAATTATTGATTCCTTTCACTCTTAGAACGTTATAGCACAGCGATGGATTCCAGGCTCATGCTTCTAGGCGTGTAGCATGTGGGCAAGTTCCTTAATACCTTTGTGCTTCAATGAGACGTTGGGAGGGATAAATGAGTTTATCTCACTTAAGTGCAGTGCCTGACATAGTCTATGCTCAATAAATATTAGCATTAAATTATTGCTTACTAAGATTTTCTACATGTTATGAACATGCATTGTTTTTGTAACAGGAAAACAACCATATGAAATTTTAATGTTTCCCCTGAATCTAAAAAAGGCTCAGTAATTGATAAAGTCCTATCAAGCAGTGTTTAAGTAAGAGAATACCATCAGGCAGTTGTTGTTGTGTCTTTTAAACATGAAATGGATTGCAGTGTTGATTTGCTCAACAAATTAAAATTTCTTATTAGATACTTGAAAAAAATCCATGATCCATAAAGTACACCTTAGGATAAGTTAATAGCAGAAGGGCAGTGTGCCCAGTTATAGTGCATTATTAAAATTACAACTGATTTTTTTTTAAAGTTTATGCATAGAAAACAAAGTACAGACAAATGGATGGTGGAATTGGGGTGCTTCTCCCCATATTTTCTCCACTGAACATGTATTCAGTTCAATTCAGTTGCTCATTCATGTTCGACTCTTTGCGACCCCATGAATCGCAGCACACCAGGCCTCCCTGTCCATCACCAACTCCCTGAGTTTACTCAAACTCATGTCCATCAAGTCAGTGATGCCATCCAGACATCTCATCCTCTGTCATCCCCTTCTTCTCCTGCCCCAAATAAATAATAGTCTATTTGTATAACAATCAGTAAAATCTGATTAGCTGTAAATAGCAGGGTTTTGGTTTTGTTTGGGGAAAAAACACCAGCTTGCATAAGCAATCGAAGGTTCTGGACTTACATGTGAGAATTATTTAGCAGTAAGAGAGACCTTTTTGGAAGTTTATAGTAGGTTTATCTTCTTAAAAGATGTTTGAACTTCGGGTTTGCATGCAGACTCACTGAACAGCCAACCCTGACTTTATGGAAACTGTCCCTTCCCAGATCTGTTTCGTCCTAGCCCTGACTGGAAGAGGTGTGTGCATATGGCACCTGCCACATGTCAGAGGTCTCCAAGATGGTCACAAGGAAGACATACTGCACTTAGTTTAATGGGAAAGGTCAATAGGTAAAAAAATATATAGCACAATTGTGCGACTCCTTTGACGGAGCTGTTCTACATCCTAAGCCCAAGTCTAATTCCTCTATGTTTATGATCTTGCATAGTCCTCACAGCAGCACAGGTGAGGAAGCTGAGGCTCCCCAGGCAGCAAGATGAGACTGTGACCTGGGGTGGTTCTGACTGCACATCCCATGCACTAAGCACTCTGCAGCCACTTCAGTGGAGTGCTAAAATTAGGGTGGGGAAAAGAGGGCTTTATGGAGGAAGCATTGTTTAGAAGCTATAAATCAAACCAAGAGAAAAAGGAGGAGAGGGCTCCTGTTAGAGGTGAGATGACCCGTCTGAGGAGTATTACCAGCGCCTTGCCGATGGGCTCACTGCCTCTGCAGCTATAGAAGCTGAAGCTTCCACAATTGCCTCAGAGATGCAGCAGACCTGAAGGGATCTGTATAGCTCTCCTTTCCCATCCCTGGACTCCCAGAAACGACCTTGAGAGGAAGTGGGGGCACTGGCCATAAGTCTTACTCTAGAATAAGCTTCCACTAGGAGGTCCTGTCTCCCCACTTTTCTCTAGAGAATACAGGAAAAAGCAGTGAGCCAGGTGGCTTGGACACAGGGCAGAGGGTGGAGATTATTTGACCAAAGGTGGCTTCTAGATGGATTATTTCATTTAATCCCAAGTCTCTTGAAAATCATTTCTAGTGTCACTTAAATGTCTGGTTTATTGTGTCAGGCTTTATTGGGTATCATAAAACTGCTTAGCTGGGAGTGTCTGGTTGCCATCCTCTGACAAGGAGGATTTTTGTCTTCTTTTAATGGGTCTGCATTTCAGAGGATCACTGTATAATAAAAACCAGGGTGTTGTAGACTGTTAAGACTTTTCATATTTTCAACTCTGCTGGAGAATTAGTAGCTCAAAGAAGAATTTCTTTTAGGTCTGCTTTAGTGAATCAGTTGCTCAGTATCTTTTGTCATTTTTCATGTGCATTTGTTTGCAGGTGACTTTGGGGCCAGCAGGTCTTATATTCCCTTTGCTTTCTTACAGAACAGGCTACCGTTCCCTTTGCAGTCAGTGTCATGTAACTGACATAGCATCCCCTTGGTTGACTGAGGAGAGGAGCGTAAGCTCTGATTTAACTGGGGTTGGTGTCATCACAAGTGCTCCCTGGAGAGGGCTCTGAGTCAGTGATGGTTGCCGCACTCCAGATACCATGTACAGAGAATTGCCTTCATTCCCAACGGTTGTGTGCAAACCCACGTGAGCCCGTGGGGGTGGAATTTTAACTTTACCCATGTAGAATAACCAGGCTCTCGTTTAGCTGCAGATGCTACCACCTTTCCTTGTGGCTCAGCGGTAAAGACTGCCTGCAATGCAGGAGATACAGGTTCAATCCATGGGTTGGGAAGATCCCTTGCAGGAGGAAATTGCTACCCACTCCAGCATTCTTGCCTGGAGAATCCCATGGAGAAAGGAGCCTGGCAAGCTACAGTCCATAGTGTCTCAAAGAGTCAGATTCGACTAAGTGAGCACACACCAGCTGAAAAGGCTCTGAGCACTGGACATGAACACTTTAGCCCCCTCACTGGAGCCCTTTGACTTAAGATCCCAAGCTTTCAATGACTGCACATTTTGTCTGCTTTTACATGAGAAGTTACTGCAGTTTAGCTGTCAACATGAACAAAAGAAATTTAAGGATGGAAAGAGGAATCAAAATCCAAAAACTTCTTGGACCTTATTGAGACATCGTGAGAATTTTACTGATATGAAACCATCAAGCCAGGTTTATTCAACCAGAACCTCAGATACATTGGCAGAGTGTTGAGAGCCACCGACTTGGTGCCTGTCCTGTACCTAAGCCACCCAGACTTTTGCACTATTAGACTGTTGCCTGTACATTAGACCTTGAGGCTTCTTGTGGGTATGTAAGGTCACAGTGAGCTGCTCAGAAGAGTTGTCAGGGGAAGGTTGACTGTCTCGCCAAGGAGCAGAAGAGTTGAATTGTGACTTCTTGACAGGGCGGCTTTAAACAATAGCTGGTTCATTGCACAGGAGTAGCTGGTCAAGTAAGTAAAGTTGGGGCTCAAATCTACTCCAATAGCCATGTGTCCTGGGCTGGAATTGCCTCTGCCCGGAGGAGGGGATGCTTCTTTTTGACTCTGTTGAGCCTGCAAGACTGGGTCCACTTGGAGGATTGGCTTTTTCCTGATTCACACAAAGACACAATATGATGAGCAGCAGGCTCCTTCAGCCACAGTAACCCTCTAAATGCCATGAGCAGGCAGAAGTCTGGCACTCAGTAGGTACTTATTAAATGCCACTGGAATGAATAAATAAAACCACATTCTCTGCACACAGTGAAGTAGATGAGCAAATGTTCTTTTTAATCAAAGGTATAATTGATGGTATCTACTGGGAATTGCACATTCAGTGGTGCATGTTCCCTCTGACAGGCTGCTGCTTCAGTTCATCATTTCCTAAGGGGCAGGTAAAACCCAGCACTTGAAACCAGCACTTGAAACAACACCGACATTGTTTACTGTGAGTTGAACACCAACAAACAGGCCTGCTCAGCATTGCCCAATACCTGCAGTGATGTCTCCTGAGAATAGACAGAGGGATCTGAGGTGTTATTGACCAGCTATGGGCCCTCCTCTTGGGGACAGATGCAAAGGACAGTGATTGCAGGAGTCTTGGGAATTCACCTCTGAGCGGCTACTTCTTAGGTAGAAAGACTTTTCTAGTTTCATGCGAGAAGTGGGGAGGTTTGTTGCTAAAGCCACCAATAACTGAGAAAAGAGATTTGTCTGTGTCCCTCACAGTGCTGCTTGCATGCTTTCTCTTTCAAGTTGACCCTTTAGAAGCAGACTGTCAGAGTTACCTTCCTCTTGGCTCCTCTCGAGAGGTAATCTGCACAGCAGGTAAGGTCAGCCACATGTAGTGGGTCAGACTGCTAAGGCAGTGGTTCGAAGGATAGAGGTGCTGGCTTGCACCTAGGACCTTGGCCTTCTGCTGTTTTTATGGCGTGGCCGCACCTTGTGAAAAATGCCCACAGGTGCAGAAACATGAATGCCTTTCACATTTCATCTGGTTAAATTCAGTTTTCTTCAGGCAAGCTTTGATTCTCAAGGAATCGCAGGAAGTAACAGTTCCTAAGAAGGATTCCCCACAGAATCTCTTGAGAGAGCAGACTTAACCTGTTGCATTTACAGTATGACTTGATTTTATAAAACTCCAGGAATCTCAACTTTTCAGGAATATCTCTCTGTTGAATTAAGCAGAAGATTCCAGCACATGTTTTGCCCTCTTTTTCAACATAAATATTTAATGAGCAGCATGCTTCAGCCATTACTGTCCAAATCCAGAAAGCAAATAACTGCAGCTGGCATGCTGCCTGGGAAGGAATCCTCGCATTTCTGCCTTTACCTCTCTTTCACCTCCAGGTCTCTGACTTCCTCCTGCTGTCATAAATGTCATGGGGCTCCAGGGACAGCCACACCCCACAGTGACATCACACAGGGCAGAGACCAGGCTCTCCGTGCACAACTCCTGAACCCTGGACTCAGATTCCTCTGATTTACTAATGCCAACGTGAGAATTCACCTACCTCAACCCGCATTGCCCGGACCTCAAATGGCTCCTCAGCTTTGTGTTTTCCATGCTGGGCTTGTTCTAGTCTTCATGCGCCTGTGAAAAAATGCCTTAGAAATGCCAACTTTTCCATTTTAAAAAATTGGTCATGTATATACAGTGTGCACACCTGTGTGCTCAGTTCTATCCGACTGAGTCCTATCCTTTGCCATCCCATGGACTTCAGCAATGTTTTTATAGGGTACCCCCCTAAAGCTCACAATCATAAAAAGGTAAACACTGAGAAATCCTGCTCTTAACCAAGCCTTTACTACACTCTCTACCGGTTGCAACTTGTAAATATAAACATATATATATACACACACACACGCACATATATATCCTCATTTGCTCATATATATGAATGAGCTTATATATCCTCATCAGTTCAGTTCAGTCGCTCAGTTGTGTCTGACTCTTTGTGACCCCGTGAATCGCAGCATGCCAGGCCTCCCTGTTCATCACCATCTCTCGGATTTCACTCAGACTCACGTCCATCGCGTCTGTGATGTCATCCAGCCATCTCATCCTCAGTCGTCCCCTTCTCCTCCTGCCCCCAATCCCGCCCAGCATCAGAGTCTTTTCCAATGAGTCAACTCTTCGCATGAGGTGGCCAAAGTACTGGAGTTTCAGCTTTAGCATCATTCCTTCCAAAGCAATCCCAGGGTTGATCTCCTTCAGAATGGACTGGTTGTATCTCCTTGCAGTCCAAGGGACTCTCAAGAGTCTTTTCCAACATCACAGTTCAAAAGCATCAATTCTTCGACACTCAGCCTTCTTCATAGTCCAGCTCTCACATCCATACATGACCACAGGAAAAACCATAGCCTTGACTAGACAGCAAAGTAATGTCTCTGCTTTTGAATATACTATCTAGGTTGGTCATAACTTTTCTTCCAAGGAGTAAGCGTTTTCTAATTTCATGGCTGCAGTCACCATCTGCAGTGATTTTGGAGCCCCCAAAATAAAGTCTGACACTGTTTCCACTGTTTCCCCATCTGTTTCCCATGAAGTGATGGGACCGGATGCCATGATCTTTGTTTTCTGAATGTTGAGCTTTAAGCCAGCTTTTTCACTCTCCTCTTTCACTTTCATCAAGAGGCTTTTAGCTCCTCTTCACTTTCTGCCAGAAGGGTGGTGTCATCTGCATATCTGAGGTGATTGATATTTCTCCCGGCAATCTTGATTCCAGCTTGTGTTTCTTCCAGTCCAGTGTTTCTCATGATGTACTCTGCATATAAGTTAAATAAGCAGGGTGACAATATACAGCCATATATATGTATATATATATATATATATATGAATGTTTTTCCCTTCTTTCACGAAAGGTGGTATATTTATATATATTGTTCTGTGTCTTGCTTTTTAAAATTAGTCTGTCCTGGAGATCTCTGTCGGCACCGTTGTTTTCCGTTATGAAGATGGAACACAGTTTATTCAACTAGTCTCCTACGACTAGACCTTTGAATTGTTCCCAGTCTGTCGCTAATACACACAGCGCTGCAGCAGATAAAGGTGTCATTTTGCTTTTGTGCAGGTGAACCTAGAGGATTGATTCCTGGGAACAGGATTGCTGAATCACGGGGCCTATCGTCCTCTCGGGAAAGCTTGCGTCATTTCTCCCTGTCCTGGCCACACGTTAGACGGCCTGCTTCCCCACAGCCCCACGGGCACAGAGGGTGTCAGCTCTTTTTATCTTTGCTAGTTTCAGTGGTGAGAAATGGTAATTAGGGTCAGTTACATTTTTCGAATTGTGAATGGGTGAGAGGATTGAAGTCATCCATGGGCAGTCCAGGCCTGCCAGTCCCCCTGTGGGCATATGTCGACCTTTCCTCCTGAAGCAAGCCTCTTGCCTACATCACTGTCAGAATCTCTTAAATACAGACTCAGGAATGTGATAGCTCTTTTGGGCCTACAGGGAAAGTGGGCTGCCAAATTGTCAGTGCAAAATCGAGAGAAGTGGAAAGTAGGGTTTTATGCCAGTTGCTAATGTCTGATTTATAAATAGTTTTCAGCTAATGGTATTATTAAACTGGGACTTCTCCAAACCATTATGAAGATGACCTTCTAGTCTAGAATTTCTCACTCTCAAACAAAAACAAATGAGATTGAGAATATATAAATTTCAGAGGCATTTTCTGCAAAATCTTAGAAATTTAGATTTTTCCTTTCACATGCATCTCCTGAAAGCTTATACATGCCACTTTTTTGTGTACCTGCTGAATAGGCCTCCTGTTCACCCTTTGATTTCACCATCAGAGAGCTGTCTACTCTTATTTCCAGGGTGAAAGAAAAGAGGCAAGTAAAAGTACAGGTAGGGAGACCAGCCAGAGTTCAGGGTTCGATGAAGGGCATGAAGTTAGAGTTCCACTGAATCATCTTTCTTTTTGAAATGTCGTTTCAGTTAGCTCTTGGGATGCTCTTTTAATATGAAATTAATTTTCATCTCTTTAAAATGAAATCTATCAAAAGAGAGAAAATCTTTGGTTGAGTGAAAAGATGACTGTGTGTGGTTTATTTTTTAAATGTTTTGCTTTTAGAAATTCATATGAGGCGGTCTGGTGTAAAGCTAGCTTTCATCTCCATCAACAAAAACCAAAGCAAAACAAAACAAAATCCCACCACCACAACAGTCTCTCCTTCTCAGGATTCCCACGTCTAACAGAGGCCCATGAAAGTTCTAGGAAGGAGGGTCTGGTTTTCAAGCCCAGCGCTCTCTTCTGGACTCCTAAATGTGCGGATTGTTAGCTTTCGCAGGTGGGTTTTCAGCGCTCTGGATGCTTTGTTTTCCTTCTGGTGCTCCGGCCCTTGCAGTGTTGGCCTCCCTGCAGTGGCAGTTTTCGTAAGATAGGGGGCTGATCTAGCTGGGGATCTGTCACCTTGGGATGCTCCACTAATGGATGAATGAATGCTGCTGCGGGTGGGTGCCCTCTGGACCCGGTTGGGTCTCTGTGGTCAGCCGTGTTAGGGATCCCATGTTGGACACAGGCCTGGGATGGAGATCATGTTAGCCCATCCTTGGCCTTTTGGCGTGATGCTCCAGCCCTTGTGCACTCTATGGCAGTGTGCATGATGGTTTACAGCTCGAGCCTTCAATGTGATTCACCTGGGCATGTCACCTGACCTCGAAGAGCCTGTTTTCCCATTTGCAAAACAAAGATAAACCATATTTCAACAAATCTAAGATGTCATCCATTATGCCATTGTACTACAGCTATACTATCAGCTATAACCCACATCACCCCTAAGAATGTATTTGTTTTCTCTGGCTGCCATTGCAGATTACCATAAATTTAGCCGCTTAAAGCAGCACATATGTATTATCTCACAGTTCCAAAGTCATCGTGGGTTTGGCTCCTTATTGTGCTCTGGATTTTACGAGTCAGAAATCCTATAGGGAGTCTCTGAGAAGAATGCATTTACAGAGTTGCTCAGGTTGGCAGAAGTCAGTTCTTTGCAGTTGTAGGACTGAGGTTCCTTCCTCCTTGCTGGCTATCAGAGGGGGAAGCCCCCTCAGCTCTTAGAGACTTCTCTTTGGTTCTTGCACTGGACCCTGTCTCAGAGGCAGCAATAGCACGATGAGTCCTTCTCACGCCTGGAATCTCTCGGAGGTGGCCTCTGCTCTCTCTGTCTCCACCATAAGTTCTCTGCTTTTAGGGCTCATTTGATTCAGGTGGGCCCACCTGACAATCGAGGCTCCTTTCCCTTAATTATATCTGCAAAGTTCTTTTTGCTGTGAGATATATTCATAGGTTTCAGGGATTAGGGCAAGGACATCTTTGAGGGGCCACTCTGACTACCACAGTCACCCTAGTATCGGAGATATTAATATGTGAACAGAATATGTTTCTTAGAATTGACTAAATACTGCCTTTGGCTTAAAACAACTGTTGTTGCTGCTGCTGCTGCTGCTAAGTCACGTCAGTCATGTCCGACTCTGTGCAACCCCATAAACGGCAGCCCAATAGGCTCCTCTGTCCCTGGGATTCTCCAGGCAAGATCACTGGGGTGGGTTGCCATTTCCTTCCCCAGTGCATGAAAGTTAAAAGTGAAAGTGAAGTCGCTCAGTCGTGTCCGACTCTTAGCGACCCCATGAACTGCATGCAGCCTACCAGGCTTCTCCATCCATGGGATTTTCCAGGAGGGAGTACTGGAATGGGATGCCATTGCCTTCTCTGTTAAAAGAGCTTCTTAACGTATATAAAGCATTCAGGGAGGTTGATGGTAGTGTTCAGGTATTAACTACTATTATTGTAATTAATATTATGATTATAGTGCTCAAATAATGCCCATCATCTTTAATTTAAATTGAAGCTACTTTAAGAGTTATATGCATTTGACAAACCCTAATTGAGAGAGTGTAGGGTGCAGCAGTTAATTCGATGACAGTGATAGGATAGTTACTCCTTGAGTGACTCCTGTGTGCTGACATGTGCTGGGGCCTTTCATAGGCCTTGAGTAGCCCTCTAAGGTAGGCAATACTGGCTCTGTTTATAGGTGGAGAAATAGGTTCAGGGGTTTGAATACCACTTTAGAGCTCAGCAGAAGGGGCTTCTTACTTTGAATCCGCGGCTGTCTGGCTTTGCAGTCTATGCTCATCATGACACCATATTACCTGTTCTGATGCCCACCAGATGTGTGACCTGGAGGGGGTGGCCTCCTGGAAGGAGAGGGAACATGGGAGAAAAGCCTTCTCCTTGTGACGTATCTCTCTTGCACTCAGATGTTTCTTTGTTGTTAACTGTTTAATTCATCAAAGGTAAAGATCCTGTCTCTCTGTCCTTTTTCAGTTTTTAGTAAACACAAAAATGATCTTTTTTCATTCACAAGGCATTTATACCTACTCTGTGAGGATACACCTATGAACAATATTGTGATTTATAAGGAGAAATATATATACAATCTTTGTCTACTTCCTATCATAGAACTCCTAAAACCTTTGAAATTTCCTAAATGATAAGAGCAATAAAAGTGTCTTGTGCTCTGTTATTGAGGTGACTTTGGGACCACACCTAAGGTCGGGGGCTGTTTGTCTAGAGAATAAACCATGTGATTAGAAGGGTAGAACTTTCTACCCCACCTCTCAGACCTCCAGGGAGGAGAGAGGGACTGAAGGCTGGATCAGTCACCCAAGACCAATGATTTAATCAATCGTGCCTATGTAATGAGGCCTCCGTAAAAACTCAAAAAGACAGGGTTAGGAAGGCTTTGGGTTGGTAAACACGGGAGATGTGGGGTAAAGTGGTCCTTGCTAAGGGGGTATGGAAGCTCCATGCCCTTCCCCCACTCCGTTCCCTCTGCATCTCTTCCATCTGGCTGTTCCTGAGTCACATCCTTTTATAATAAACTTTGTGGTCTAGTAGGTAAAAAGTTCTGTGGCTCCACTCTGAATCTGTGGAATCCGATGCTATCTCCAGATAGTGTCAGAACTGAGTTGAACTGTAGGATACTCAGCTTGCGTCAGCGATTCCTTGGCTACGTGGAAGCCTCTGCCACAAACTGGAGTTAGTGACCAGAACACTTTTGTATACTGCATGTGACTTTCAAAGGGAGGAAAGTTAGCATTGGGGAATTTCTACTTTTTAAACTATTTTAAGTGTAACTGGAGCAAAAGGAGGGGAGAAGAGAAAGAGAGTGGTTTAGCAGAACTGGAGTTAAATAGTATTGCCCTGAACGCAATAAGCTACTCTTAAGATTTGAACCTCCGGCATTTTCCCAGGACAGCTGCAGACTGTCTTAGGCGCTTCAAATTCAGTTAGGCACCCTTGAAAACCAACCTTATCATCTTGCCCTTAAAGCCTGTTTTTCTTCCTGCCTTCTCTATCAGTGAACATCTCTATCCACCCAGGAAGCTCTGGCCCCTTGAGTCATCCGAAACCCTTCCCTCCTCCCCTCCTCCCTCCAGCTCAGACACTCCTGGCCCCGCCAAAGCCTGCCACATCCACTTCCTCACTAGCCCACATCTGGTCTGAGCTCTGCTCTCCCCGCTGCCTCTCATATGGATTGTCACCATGGCATCCTAATTGACCTTTCCTCTCCACACTGCCATCAGGAGGGTTTTTCTAAAACATGGATTTGAATATGCCACTTCTTGTCTGGCAGCTCCCCAAAGGCATCACAGCCTAGTAGTTAAGAGTTCCAAGTTCAAGGCTGCCTGTGCTTCTTACAAGCTCTGGAATCTTGAAAGAGTTATTGAGTTGCCCCGTGCCTCAGTTTCCTCATCTCTAAAATGGGTGTGATAATAGTACCAACCTTACAGATAGGCTATAGAATTTAAATCAGTTAATATGTGTGGAGCAATGAGAACTGCGTGGCACACAGAAAACCCTCCGCCCACGGTTCTTGACAGCATGGCTGGAGCTCACCTTCCCTGCTGATCTGCACCTCATCCCCCACCCTCTCAGTTTCACGCCAAGCTTGCTCTGTGATAGACTCTTGGCTAATGATCAGACACTCGGTGAGTGCCCACACAGAGAGCATACATTTAGACCTTTTCATAGCAACTTGGCAGTCATCTTACATCTCTTAAATCTAATGAAAAATTGGACTTGCATTTTATATTTCATTTTTCTAGCAGTTCTTTTACTGCATCTTATGAAAAGTATTGGTCTATGATGAATTGGAAATAAAACCAAAAAGCTGATGTTTCACCAAGGATAGTATGAGAAGTGCTTCTGTTTTCCCACACACCCTGTCTAGTTGGTTCATCCTGGCCAGGTTATCCATATTCACTGTGTAGCCTTAAATCTCTCTGGATTTCTTTACAGCATTTCCTCTGCCCAGAGTTTATTACACACTTGAAGTGAAGTGAAGTGAGCTCACTCAGTCGTGTCCGACTCTTTGCGACCCCATGGACTGTAGCCCGCCAGGCTCTTCCATCCATGGGATTCTCCAGGCAAGGATACTGGAGTGGGTTGCCATTTCCTTCTCCAGGGGAACTTTCCAACCCAGGGATGGAACCCAGGTCTCCCGCATTGTGGGCAGGCACTTTACCCTCTGAGCCACCTAAGTGCTAGGTTTTGGGATAGAAGAGTGAATAAGATACTGCCTCTACTCTGAGGAAGTTCCCCTCCAGCTTCCCAGTGAATTCTTGCCTGTGTTTTGAAACCTAGAATAATTTTGTTCTTTCTTTCACCCATTTAAAAAAATGTATTAAATATCAACTGTTCATGAGGCTCTGGATAACATTCTGCTCCTGCCCTTAAGGACTGTCAAGTGGTGGGGAGAACGTGTGAACAGACACAAAAACAATGATAATAGGATGGGTGGTTGGGCTTCCCAGGTGGCTCAATGGTAAAGAATCCACCTACGAATACAGAAGATGCAGGAGACATGGGCTCAATCTCTGGACTGGGAAAATCCCCTGGAGAAGGAAATGGCAACCCATTCCAATATTCTTGCCTAGAAAATCCCATGGACAGAGAAGCCTGGTGGGCTACAGTCCACCAGGGTTGCAAAGAGTCAGATGCAACTGAGCACATATATACACAGGGTGGGTGGGTTGGCGAGAAATGTGAACTGTGAGCATGGCATATCTGACTTTAGCTTGGCCAGACAAGGGGTTGGGAGCTCGGAAATGGTTTCACAGGTACAGTGGAGGCAATGTCATCAAAAGCTGAAGATCCAAAATCAGGCTCAAAGCCTAACTCTGCCACTCAATAGTGATGTGACTTTGAGTGACTGACTCAGTCAGTTCAGCTGCTCAAACAAAGTACCATAGGCTGTGTGGCTTATAGATGGTGGAAATTTATGTCTCACAGTTCTAGAGGCTGGAAGAGCCAAGGTAAATATACCTGCAGGTTCAGTGTCTGAGAACCCACTTCTGGGTTCATAGACAGCAGTCTTCTTAGTATGTAGGATCTATTTTATTTTATTTTTTATCAAAGTACAGTTGACTTACAATATCATGATGATTGGCTTAAGAAGATATGGAATACACACACACACACATATATACACAAAGGGGAATATGAAAAAGAATAAAATATCACCATTTGCAGCAACGTGGATGGAACTAGAGAATATTATATCACTTATGGGGTCTCTTATAAGGGCACCAGCCCCATTTATGAAGGCTCCACCCTCATGACCTAATCACCTTCCAAGGTTCCACCCCACCATCACATTGGGTTTATGATTTTAGCTTGAATTCTGAGGAGATATATTCAAGCCATAGCACTCTCTGAACTTCAGATTCCTCATCTGTAAAATGGGGATAGCAATACCAATCTACCCATAAGACTGAGAGTCACCTGAAATTATTGTATATGTAATATGCCTAGAACCGAGCCTGACATTTACAGCTCCATAAATGTTAGATGTTATCACTCTGGCTGTTACCATCTTTTTTTTTCTCCTGTTGATCCCCTGCCTTGAGCACGTATTTAAATTTTCCCTTGTCTGGATTTCCATTGGCACTCTTCAACCAGCATACTGATGACTACAGTGAGTTGTGTAGTTTTACCTGCCATTTCTCCACCTCCTCTCCAGAACGTATTGTGCCTCTTGAAGCTAGTGACAGTTTTTCCTCTTTCTACTGCCAGTGACAGAGTGTTCAAGTCATAGAAGACTCAGAGCATATTTAGAGAATTTATATTGTATTAAAATTTAAGTTAGAGCACTTCTTGTCGAAAAGCTTTGTGGAGTCCAGTTATTAAGGATTAAATGTTTATGTCCTCCCTAAACTCATAGGTTGATATCCTAACCACCCTCCACCCCGCCACTGTATGATGATATTAGGAGGTGGGGGCCTTTGAGTGGTGATTTGATCACCAGGGTGGAGCCCTTATGAAGAGGATTCTTGCACTTATTATGAAAGAGGCCCCAGAGAGCTGCCTCACCCCTTCCACTGTGAGGGGCACAGTGAGAGGATGGCGTTTGTGACCCTGGAAGCAAGCTCTTACCAGACACTGAATCTACTGGAACTTCGACCTTGGACTCCAACCTCCAGAACTGTAAGAAATAAATATTTGTTGTTTAAGCCACCCAGCATAGGGCATTTCTGCTTTAGCAGCCTGAATGGACTGGTCAAACATTAGCTATTGCTTTTCAGATGGGAAACCTGAGGCTCCTTCTAGAAAGTTTCTGTTACTCATCCAAGGTCTTGGAGCTCGAGAAGAGCAGAGGTGATTCTAGAACACTTCACATCTCTTGTTTCCCTGTTTTGTGCCACCTTGTCAGATCCACCCTGTGAGCTGGGGGGTCTGGCTGGGTGCTGGCCAGTCTCAGAAGCTCTTGTCATCTGACCAGCCTGTATAAGAATGGCTGAGTAGGCGGGAACCAGGCCTGGAGAGACCCCTAGACATACCCTATCTCCCCACCTCTCTCTACCCATCTTGCTACAGCTGCCCTAGCAGTATTTATGGGTCACACCCTTGGCGGTGAGTGACCACGTGGAAACCTGGGTTGGAGGTGGAGGACTGAGCAGACCTGTGGAGGCAGGACGACCTTTACTAAGAGTGAGTGATTTGTAGCAAGGCTACAGGGCTGAGTCAAGGAGGAGCCCAGTAAGGTCAAGAGGCAGGAGAGTTGGGAAAACTCTCGTAAGGCTATCCAAAAGCAGTGAAGCTTTCTTAGATTCTTTTCCCCTCCAGAAACATCCTGATGCATCTCCCTCACCCCCTCTGTGAAAGGGGCATCCTTGACCCTCTGCTGAAAAGTATATTCTGTATTCTCATCACTTTGATTGGGTTGTAATCTTTATGAGGAGGTCAGGGTGGAGTGGTGAATTCTGACCTCAGACTTCCTTGAGAAAAGTTTAAAATTTATGACTTCAGACATTCTTTTTTTTTTTTAATCTTTCATTAAAAAAAGGAAAATAGTTCTCAAAGGGAGTAGGATCTGTGGCTCAGATAGCCTGGAAAGCAGAAGAAATCAAGGGTATGGTTTGCAAACTTGTCTGCATATTAGGATCAGCTGGGGAGTGGTTTTTGACTATCAGGGAGCCCTGGCTGCTTGCAGACCTGTTAAGTCAGCCCCTCAGGCATGGGGCTAAAGGGTGGCCATTCCTGTAAAGTCCCAGGTGGCTTCAGGGCACAGTCAAGCGTAGGGCGGTGCTGGAGGATGGCCTTCTTGCTGCCCACATTTGCACCAGGTCTCTGCAGTGCTGGTTGACAGGAGAAGTCGTGACTTGGCCACCAGTGATTCTTACAGATCCTGGCTCATTTCCTTATCTAATTGTGGGGTTGGGAGCAGCCTTTGAGCACAGATCCCTCTCTCTGCGTCAGCCACAGAGCCCCTTGGAGACACGCTGAGCTGTACCATTCAGCTGTCTAATCCAGCTCTTCCTGCTTCTGAACAAATTATTGGTGTATCCTATTAGGTAAAGATAACAGAAGTGTTCTAGAAGGAGAACGTCACCATGCCCACCATTCCACCCCCAGTAGAAGAGCACAGCATCTCTGGGTGCAGGAGGGCTCTCAGTCAAGGCTTCTGTCTCTGGCAGATCACACCACCCATGGACAGTTTTTTCAAGAAAGCTAAATCCATTCCACTCTTGTGTCTTCTGAGTCATGATCAACATGTGTTCCTCATGGCCAGATTTGTCACGTGGAGCCTAGGAACAAATTAGTATTTGGAAGGAACATATATAGGCTCTTGACTTTTGATTAGAAATGGATTTAATAATCAGTGTTCATTTTGTTTTATGTCCAGTAGCATCTTTTATATTTGCCAGGGATTTAGTAAAGGCTAAATTGTGAAATGTGAAATTCACTTTCATGGAAATGATTTGTGGATTTGTTTTTCTGGATACAAGTACAATTTTATTTTTAGAGAGAGGTTGTTTTTGGATTGAATGTCTGTTCCACATAGATGTCCCCCTCCCCCTCTGGAGCTGGAAGTTTTCTGTATGGTGATACCTTCCAGAAGCATCTGAAAGTGGCAGTCCCTTGTAACTCTTATGGCCACACACCAAATTAAAATGAAATCTCTGGAGTGCCACTAGGTTTTGAAACCAACTTCGCTTTTTACAAATTGGATGATGAGGAGAGGGAAGTAACGTTTTTGTGTGCCTGCTCTTGACCAAGTATTACAGCCTTATAAAGGAAGTATAATTAGTTCATTTTATGGACGAGGAAACCGCAACTCAGAGAAGTTCAGTAACTTGTCCAACTGCACAGATCATGAGCAGAGCCATAGTTCAAATCTGTGTGTCCATCAGACTCCACCATTCTGCTCTCTAGTACTAAAAACAAAAACAAAAAATACCCTTAACTCCGTAAGAGTTAATTTTCTAGTAGCTTTAAGAGACTTTTCTTTTATCATCCACAGAAGATTGTCTTGAGAAGCATATAACACATTAAAACACATAAAAGGCATTGTAAAACCTGAGGCTTTAATGGAGTTAGCATGGATGGGAGGACAGAAAGTCCAGAGAAGAGAAAGTGGAACTGCTTTCTGGCAGGTACCCTCTTTATAAAGAGCCCAGCAGTCACTCATGTGCATTTGTTTTTAAACTGACTCATAACAGCTGCAAAGACTGGAATTATCAGTTCCCAGCTCAATTGTCTTTTTATTATTTGTGACTTTCCCTGGTTAAACACGGCATTGTAATAGATAGGAACAGCCTTGCTGATTAATATGCTTTTGGTTGATGGTAGCATTGAATGCACAAGTTTTGGTTGTTTCACCAGAAAACAGTGCTGAGGAAGTTTAGAGTAAATGTTGGAAAAGTGACAGAATTACAGTGTTGGCATTCTCCAGAATTTCTAAACAGGAAAGGCTCAGAGCTGGCAGGGTGTGACGGGTACCAGGGGACAGATCTGGAAGTTGTGTATGCTAAGCAAGAACAATTTTTGGTTTTTTGTTGGCCCGCCTTGCATGCTTCTGTAATAGTTTCTAGAGATGTTTTAAAATTTATACTTGATGAATTGAGACAGGGTTTACTGTCCATATTGGAAAAAGGGCTTCCGCAATGGCAGAGAGGAGGAGCCTAACTAGCAGAGAGATTAATCCCAACTCTGCCACTTGCTACTGGGTGACCTTGAACAAGTTACCTCACCTTTCAGTGCCTCAGTTTCCTCTCCTGGAAGATGAAGATTATACTGTGTCTTCTTTCTAGAATTATTATGAAGTGTAAGTTAATACATATAAAGTGCGTAGAACTGTGCCTGACACTGATAATCTAGATGCCCAGTAAATGTTTGCCATTGTTCTTTTAATTAGTTGGGCTAATTGCTGGGGCTGATGGAGACAGTTTGGGTGGGGAATATTAAGGTGCCGCAGAGCCAGCCTTTTGCAAGTTCTGCCAGAAGAGGTCATTCTGTTCAGCTCGATAATTTGAAGTCCATGTGTTTTATTCTCACAGTACTCCAAATATATACTACAGTATAGTATAGTGGGAAGATCGTTTAGCTGTTTTTTAGGCATGTTATAATTCCAGCTGTACTTTCAAAAATGTTCGATGTGGCCTCTGCTGAAACTGTATGGTCATGGGGCAAAGCTATGGTCATGGGGAGGCCATCAAGATCTCTGTGCATGAGATGTCGTTGATCCAGGTGCAGGACAGACGGGCCCTGGGCTTGGGCACTGACTGAGTGGAATCATCTGTTCCTCTGAGAAGCCAGCACCTCCCCACCAGCTCCCGCCACATCAGAGTGAACAGTGTGGTTTTCATTCTGTGGTGAAAGGAATTGTTTTCTGGAGAAATACGCTTTTTGCTGACTCTAAACAGGAGCAAATTTGTCATAGGTCCATGTGAGGTACCCTGGAGGTAGATTGCTGAGTATCTTCAGCAGTTACTCCTGGGGAATGTTTGGAGATACTTGCTCAGGACCATGTCTTCTGTTAACCCTTGAAGTAATTAGAAGGATGCTATTCTCATTCAGTGACTGTGTTTCTACAGGAAACAATTAAGTCCAAGTGCATTGTTCTCTTGATCTAATTTGATAAAGGGCCAGCCAGGAGGTCCTAGGGAAGAAGACTGGACAGAGTCAGGAGCCCTCTGTCGGGCATTTTTAGGCACAGAATTAAGGGAGGTTACAGCGGAAATGGGCCATTGTGATCATGGAGCCCAACTTCTGTTTTTTACAGATGAGGAAACAGAGGCCCAGAGATTGGCCTGAGTTCATAGCACTCATTGGTGGCTCCCCTGGGACTCCTGGTTCCAGATTCCAGATACCTGTTCCACCCAGCTACACACTTGTCATTAGTGTACTTTCAAGCAGCTCTGTGCAGCAGGACTTCCTGTAGAAAGGAAATGTTCAGTCTGTCTAGGATGGTAGTCACTAGCCTCATGTGGCCCCTAAGCATTCGAAATACAACTATTGAAACTAAGTGAGTGGATTTTTTTTTTCCTGCTTTATTTAATTTTTGTTGTTGTTGTTCAGTTGCTAAGTCATGTCCAGCTCTTTGCCACCCTATGGACTGCAGCATAACAAGCTTCCCTGTCCTTCACAGTCTCCTGGAGTTTGCTCAGACTCATGTCCATCGAGTTGGTGATGCCATCTAACCATCTCATTTTCTGCCTTCCCCCTTCTCCTTTGCCCTAAATCTTTCCCAGCATCAGAATCTTCTCCAGTGAGTTAGCTCTTCACATCAGGTGGCCAAAGTACTGGAGCTTCAGCTTCAGCATCAGTCCTTGCAATGAATGTTCAGGATTGATTTCCTTTAGGATTGACTGGTTTGATATCCTTGCTGTCCAAGGGACTCTCAAGAGTCTTCTCCAACACCACAATTTGAAAGTATCAGTTCTTCAGCGCTCAGCCTTCTTTATGGTTCAACTATCATATCTATAAATGACTATTGGAAAAACCAAAGCTTTGACTATACAGACCTTTGTCAGCAAAGTGATGTCTTTGCTTTTTAATACTCTGTCTAGGTTTGTCATATCTTTCTTTCCAAGGAGCAAGTGTCTTGTAATTTCATGGCTGCAGTCACCATCCGCAGTGATTTTGGAGTGGAAGAAAAGTAAATCTGTCACTGCTTCTACTTTTTCCACTTCTGTTTGCTCTGAAGTGATGGGGCCGGATGCTATGATCTTAGCATTGTAGATTTTTAGCCACATGTGGCTGCTGATGACCTTTTGGACAGCCCAGCTTTGGAGACATTGAGGAGGAGAAAAGGTCGTCCTCACCTCCTGCCTTATTCTCCCTAGGTGAGAGGCTCGCCTTTCCAGTGGCTCAAGATACACCTGGTTTTGTGACAGCCTTGGAGAATCAGCCTGGGCCAATCACCCCCTCTTTCTAGATGAAAAGTAACTCCTCTCTGAAATAGGGGGTTGGTTGTATCTCATTGTGTGTAGTCGTGGCTCTCCACTGATAAGCAGTGTGACCTTCAGAAGGGTGCTTCGCCTGCCTCTGCCTTGTTCTCCTCATCTGTCACCTGAAGTTAATATCTGTGCTGCTCCTGCCTCTCCATAACACTGGGAGGGGCTCAGAGTAGGAGATCAATGAGAAGCAATCCCTTTGCAAGCAGTTTTTAATGGTCTTTGGTGTCTGGAAATATTTTTGGTTTGGATAGAAATCTTAGGTGGGTTTTCTTTTCTTTGAGGTCCCACAGGTGATGAATTTAGCATGTCAAAGTGATCCTCATCACCAGAGTAGAGATAAACACCACACAACCCCTATGAAATAGGAGCTGGGAGATACGGTCCTGATGACAGATGACTGATTTGATCAGTGGGTGCTATTTTTTCCTAATAATCTTGCTTAATGAAGCATTCCCTAATCTATCTCTGCACAGTCAACCTTTCATCTGAGAAACCAGAGTGGCTCTCCTCCTGGTTTTTCTTCCTTTTGCTCTTTTCTCACAAGAGCCTACGTTAAGACCCCTGTGGAATACATGAGACCATGTCATCTTTAGTAAACAGATAAAACCCTCTCAGAGCTCCTTGGGGATAGCCTCTCCTTTAACGGTTCTCAAACCTTGTCCCCAGGCAGTGATTCGCCCCTGGCAGGCACTGGTGGGCCTCAACTCTCTTCAGAAGTATGCCACCAAGTCTCGATCAAGGCATAGTGTACTTTCACTTCCACAGAAGAAGTGGGTCTTCTAGCCTGGCATGAATGGAGTAAAACTTGTTCTGAGTAGCAGGCAGTATAACATCAAGCTGGGGCCAAAGACAGACGACTAAGTTGGCAGTTGTGAGAAGTTCGCCCCCAAGCATATGAGAAGCCAAGTAGGGCCAGTAATGAGGTGTAGGCAGCTGACCCTGGGGTGGGGGGTGACCCAGGGTGAAGTGGCTTAACTGCAGATGCCATGGAAATCCCGGGGAGCAATATCGTATTGCAGCTGGATGTGCCTTTCAATTATTGTTGAAAGTTTAGTGGTGTGTTGAGTCTTTCGTTCTTTCAGTTGTTCAGTCGCTCAGTCATGTCCAGCTCTTTGCAACCCCGTGGGCTGCAGCACGCCAGGCTTCCCTGTCCTTCACTATCTCCCAGTTTGCTCAAACTCATGTCCATTGAGTCAGTGATATCATCTAACCATCTCATCCTCTGTCAGCCTCTTCTCCTTCCCTCAATCTTTCCCAGCATCAGGGTATTTTCCAAGTGGTGCCACCCAAAATTGTAGCATCTGTAACTTAGCATTGCATCACTGACTCGATGGACGTGAGTTTGAGTGAGCTCCGGGATGGTGATGGACAGGGAGGCCTGGCGTGCTGCTATTCATGGGGTCGTAAAGAGTCAGACACGACTGAGCAACTGAACTGAACTGAAGTCAGAGACCCTGTTTACTGCTCCTAAGGTCCATCGGGTTGGCTGAGTGGAATGAGGGTACTTGTCCGAGTTCTCCCTACCCAGGATCTTCAGAGCTGTTTCAAACATTGATATTTCTCAAGTCAACCTTTTGAAGAACTTTTTGTATAAATAATTCCTCTGTTTATTTTTTAAAAAGCTGAAAACCATAGCCATACATAGAGCCGTGGTTCTCAGATTTTAGCACCAGAGTCACTGGAAAGGCTTGTTAAAGCCCCCTGGAGGGCTAGTTAAGGCTTGTTATTGCTGACCCATCTCCTGAAGAGTCAGTGTGTCTGCACTGAAAATTACATTTCTAACCAGTTCCCCTGGTGATGCTGCTGCTGCTGGTCCATGGACCCACACTTTAAAAAACTGAACCACTGGTTGATTGTACAGAATTCAAGTAATCATAGTAGCTACCTCTTCTGTGTCGGGTACTATGTTAGAAGTGATAAATTCAGTCCTAAATGAAACTACAAACCTTCTATTAATATCCACATTTTACAAAGCCAAAAACCAAGACATTGCAAACAGTATTTCAGTAACTTACCCATCATTAAATTGCTGGAATTTGTGGTGAGGTCTGGGTTATGCCAGACCCTGCCCCCGTCTAGGACATCATTTGCCTTTCGTGTAGACTGCTTCTTCCCAACCTGTGGCCCAAGGTGAGGACGGGGTTTGCAAATCCAGCCTGCATGGCCTGCAGACTGTCTCATGTTTTGGATGTTTGTTGCACAAATGCATTCCTGTGATAAAGGCCCTGTGAAGTCATCTAAAGTGTCTCAGCTGAACACAGCTAATGTGAAGCGAGCATTTTCTCACACAAGTGGACACCGGAACAACAGCTACTATTATTACTGAGGGCCTGGGTCGTTGTTTTGTTTCTTGTTTCTGATGGCAAGAAGTTCTTTTTCATACTAGAAAAGATTGGGAGTTATTTCACTAAAGCATGGTGTCTGGTTGCCTTTTCTAAATCTGGGCCTTTGGTAAAGAGGCGGGAGACACAGTATGAACTGAGAACTCATTTGAGACGATTGGCACACAGAGTAATGTGATCGTGTGCATGGATTCCACCAGGGACTCTTCACAGCCTGCCTGCAACTGCCGGCCCCTCTGGGGACAGGATTTGCCCACTCCTGCTGTCCCCGGCCCCGAACTGGCTTTCTCCACTTCTTTCCTCCCTCCCTGTTCTGCTGCTGGCAAGGCCAGCCCTTCCTCCTGGACTCTGTCATGTTCTGTTGCTTGGATTCCTTCCCCATAAGCTGTCTCCTCTCCTAGTTGCCTTTCACTTCTCTGCTGTCTCATTCAAATAACATTTTTTTTTTACACTCATCGTGTAGCAGACAGTTCTTCCTGTGTCTCTATAGATGTGTCCGGGCTTGCCAGCTCTGTTCATAGTTATGGTATGTCCAATCTGGGCTAAGAACTAAACTTGGCATCATTTACCATAGGTCCTTGGATAAGCTGCCTACATTCTCTAAGCATCTGTACAAAGGGAACATAACTTCCTAAGGCTGTTGTGAAGATAAAAGTAAAACAATACAGGTACAGCGCTTCCTGCAAGGCCTGAGGTGTGTAAGTAAGTACTCAGGGTGGTTATGGGTCAAGAGGCTTTCCCACAAAGGGAAGGAGGGAAAAGTCATTATCACTGCAGTTTCCTCCACCATCTCCTGCCTTCAGTCCTTACAGAGTACCCTCCTCCAAAGTACGCCCCTTTCATTGAACTACTTTCTAGATCAGTGCATCCCAACATTTTTCATTATCACCTATAAGGAGAAAAGACACTGATGCTGGGAAAGATGGAGGGCAGGAGGTGAAGGGATGAGACGTTTCATTGGTGTCATCAGGTCAGCGGGCACGAGTTAGAGCAAACTCCAGGATGTGGTGAAGGACAGGGAGGCCTGGTGTGCTGCAGTCCCATTGGTCGCAGAGTCAGACACGACTGAGTGACTGAACAACAAAAAGGAGAAAGATTAAAAAATAAGTTTAAGTTAATTGATTTAATTAAACATTAAGGAGTGAAAATCTTCTTACATAAGGGTGAGCTGTAGAGGGCCAAAAACATTGTCATATTAAGAATAGTTTACCCTTCCTACCCTGGCCCAAGAGCCAGTTTATACCCACCTTGGGGCATACCAATACCCCGTCCAGTGAGAGTACATGCTTTAGATCCCTAAGTCTCTTACTGTGAAACCCACCAGCTTCCTCTGGACCTGCCAGCCTTGGTCTCTCCTCATACCTCTGACCAGTGGTATCCCGCCCTTTGCCTGCTGCTGCTCTGATGACACCTCCTCTATCTGTTTTCCTGGACCACACAACTGGGACTGAACATCTGAGACTTCAGGGCAGGGTCACAACTCAGGGCAAAAGTCACACCTCATTTTATTACAGCAGGAAAGAGTGGTGGGTAGAGGAACAGCGTCCAGTGAAACTGAAAAACGAGCCAGGAGAGGCGAGTGTGTGGTGGGCATGTGCAGGGAGAGGCAAGACTTCAGAGCTTCAAATGGACCACTTTGAAGCCTGCTATTCCTAATTGTTTTGTTTTGCCATAATCGTAACGTATGACTTTAGAAATCTTAAGTACCGCTTTTTGAGAAACTATACTTCTGGGGAAGAGCAGTGAAAGACTTGCAGGCAGAGAGAACAAAATTTGGTGCTGTGAATGCATCAAATGTCAGGTTTGGTGGAGCAGGAGTGGCTGTCTGGAGATAGGGAGAGTCTATGCCTTGCATTCGAGAGTTGGGAGCCAGTAAATGGTTTAAAGCAGGTGCTTTATTTTTGTGTCTCTGATGTGGTTTCCTCCTTTTTCTCTCATTTCCCTTCACTTTTGATGCTGCATGTCCTGAAGATATTAATGGATCCTTTACTCGGTGCTCTTCCCTGACTGTCCAGATCTTTGTTGGAAGTCTGACCTTTGGCATCCATAGAACCAGCCTCCTTGGCAACTCCATTTGCATGCCCCGTGGGCATCTGCATACCAGCTCATTCAGTGGTCACCCAGGTGTGAAACCTTAGAATGATCTTCTTCTTTATTCTCTCTTATTGTTGCCCTAAGAAACGAAACAGAGAGGGCGTAATAGATTCTGTCTCCCTCTGGCACTGCCCACATTCAGTTGGGCATTCAACAAGTATTTCCCTCTCCTCCCCGTTTTCCTTCCCCCTTCCTCTCCTGCCCTCCCCCCCCTTTTCCCCTCCCTTCTTTTCCTGCCCCTACCCTTCCTCTCCCTCACTCTTCTCTTTTTAGTAGCTGTTAAGGAGCCGGGAACTGTGCTGTTGCTTCGTGCAAATCATTTTTCATTTAACTCTCACAATAGCTCTGTGAAGTTATATATTATTATTCCCTTCTGCAGATAAGAAAAGGAAGGATCAAATGGGAAGAGTAACGTGTCCAAATTCACAGTTAAGTGTCAGAATTATGGGGAATCTGTGGTGTCTATCTGATACCCCCAGGTCATGCTCTTCACGTAAACCACTGAAAAATCCAAATGGGTCTCTTTCCTTCCTGTCCCTCTCCACTCCAAGCCTTCCCAGATCCTGCTGGATTTGATCCTCAGTGGCACAAATGTGGTCATGTAAAGTGAAAGAAAGTGAAAGTGTCAGTTGCTCAGTCGTGTCTGACTCCTTGCAACCCCGTGGACTGCAGCCCACCAGGCTCCTCTGTCCTTGGGATTCTCCAGGCAAGAATACTGGAGTGCGTTGTCATTTCCTTCTCCAGGGCATCTTCTGACCCATGGATAGAACCCAGGTGTACCGCACTGCAGGCCAATTCTTTACCATCTGAGCCACCAGGAAGCTCTGATCATGTAACTCCTTTATTTTAAAAAAATCCCTCAATTTATAACTGTGCTAACATCCAAGTCCCCCACAGCAGCATGACCCTGTAGTGGTTTTTTTTTTTTTTCCAATCCCTTTGAAGACATCAGGGTATGGTGGGAACAATCTGGGATTTGATTTCAGTCCAGTCCTGGAACCACCACTTTCTAGATATGTGATCCTGAGCAGCTTTCTCTGAGCCTCATTTATTTATTTATTTATCGAATGTTTATCGTGTGCCTTTGATATGCTGGCCTCTGTGTGAGGGTTTTGAATGAGAAGAAAACATGCATGATATTTGCCTTCAAAGAGCTTCCACACTGGCCTCAGTTTTCTCATCTGTACGAACATTATGCTGATTTTTATCTCACTGGACTGTTGCTTAGAGTTGACAGAGGTGATGGGCATGAATATGCTTTGCTCCTGATCATCTGAAGTTATATTTTCTTCTGCTCCTATTCCGGTAAGATTCCCTGCACTTTTCTAGCTCCATATGTTTGCTTATCCTCCTCTCAACTTTTAAACCTCCTATGTTTTCTTGCTGGCCCAACTGGAAAACTATCTTATCCTGTAAACCATTCTAGAACCTCCTTGTTTAGTATGAACTTTTTATGCACTCATTGAAGGAGTCAAGAATACTTATGAAACACTTTTTAGAACAGTTGTTTTCCAACATGTGGTACGCAGACCTTGAGGAGCTCAAGAACCTTTCAGGGAGTTCTCAAGACTCTTTATAATCTTACGTAATTCTTTTATAATGTTAAGATGATATTTGACTTTTTAGTGTATTGATGTTTGGAGTAGTGCAGCAAAAACAGTGGAGGCTAAGACTCCTTTTTGGAAAATTTGTATCTGCTGCCATGAGTTTGATGACATCCCAAGCATACTTTAAGAAAGTATACTTACTAACTTTCCTAATGAGATTGGTGGTAATGTTAATGAGTATTCTTTCTTGGTACTAAGTGATGAAATATGTCCAGATATGGAAAACCTGCATAACTCAGTGAACTGATAGTTTTCAAAGACCCATGTGTGCCGTTACAAGCCCTGCACAGTAGTGAATTCAAATGAGAGATAGACTAAGCAGTTCTAACATAGCAGTATATGAAAAGATCATTGGAAGGGTTTCAGCTAAACTTTAAGAAATCATCAGTTGTTAAGTTGTGGTGTTGTCAGAAACATCCATCTTTATCTGTGTGAGGCCAAACTTCATATACCAAGCCAGTACAATATCAAAACAGATTACACTTAAAGGCAAAAGTAAGACTCCAGCTGTGCTCTATTAGAGAGATTTGCAGAGATGACATTGATGAGATTTAAGAAAAGGTAAAACAGCTGTACACTTCTCACTTTATCTTCCTTTGTTTTGAAAACAGTTTCTCACAATGTGTTGTTTTTATTAGGATCTAATGGATTTATTGTTGCTATGTTTTTAGTCCATTGATAAATATTTTCAAAATTTCTGCTTTAGTTTCCAATAGTGTGTTTGTATATATACACACACATATATGGATATAGATATGTATATCAATAGAGTAAAAAAGTAAACAAAAGTCCTTTGTGACCCCAGTTTTGGAAACTGTAAAGGGATCTTAAGACCAAACACTTTTGAGAACTGCTGAATTAGAACAATTCTAGTCATTATGGGGTCGCAGAGTCGGATACGACTGAGCAACTGAACTGATCAGTGGCATACAGAGCAATGAAAACTTTAGTCCCTCCTCCAGTGAGGTTTATCCATATATATCCCTGTGATTCTGGGTTTTCTGGCAGGATCTAAGTACAGAATTAGTTCAAATAGTCATGAAATGATTATAGACTAGTCTATGGTACTCTGGCATCCATACCAAGCCTGGAGTGCATAGTAATATATTAGAGATGTGAAGAAGAGCCGTTCACCCAAGAGACTAATGAATGTGTCAGTCCCTTCTAAAAAGTCCAGTTTCTGCTGAGGGAAGCATCCCAGGCTATTAGTTAAAGATGGAGTGGTTATGTTCCTAACTAATATGACTTATCCCCTGGCCCTCTCCCTTAGCCCCATATGATTTGGTCAAGAGGAACCCCTGCCCCTACGGAAGCCATAACCTGACAGACAGCCTAGTCTGCTGTGAAAAGTTCAGTTCAGTTGCTCAGTCATGTCCAACTCTTTGTGACCCCATGGACTGCAACAGCCAGGCCTCTGTGTCCATGGTCAGCTCCTGGAGTTTACCCAGAACTCATCTCCATTGAGTCGGTGATGCCATCCAGCCATCTCATCCTCTGTCATCCACTTCTCTTCCTGCCTTCAATCTTGATTCCAGCTTATGCTTCATCCAGCCCAGCATTTCTCATGATGTCCTCTGCATATAAGTTAAATAAGCAGGGTGACAATATACAGCCTTGATGTACTTCTTTCCCGATTTGGGATCAGTCCGTTGTTTCATGTCCAGTTCTAACTGTTGCTTCCTGACCTGCTTACAGATTTCTCAAGAGGCAGGTCAGGTGGTCTGATAGTCCCATCACTTTAAGAGTTTGTTGTGATCCACACAGTCAAAGGCTTTGGCATAGTCAATAAAGCAGAAGTAGATGTTTTTCTAAAGGTACCGTGTGCCCAATTGGATTCTTTATGAAGATTTGTGAATGAAAGACACATAGGACCGGGAGAGCTGGCGTGCTGATGTGTGGCTGAGAAGACAAGCACAGAAGCCACATCGCCTGCTCTGAGTCGGCAAAAACTGAGAGAAAACAGAAGCAGAGGGGAGACCTAAGATGCATGGCATGAGCAGTCCAAGCAGAGAAGAAAGGCTGAGTCATCAGTGTGTGTGGCGGGGTGTCCCGTATTCCTGCTGTTAATGCAAGACCAGAGAATTCAATCCCCAAAGCTGCCTTGGCTCTTCTTGATTCTTGAGCTGATTTTTTCGGTCTCAGGGAGGCCTGTCACCATGGCCCTCACTGTCTTGGGTATTTTTACAATAAACCTCTAATATGTGAGGTCAGCGGAGGGAGTCTGTTCCTTTCCCAAAAGGAGCCTAACATACACAAAGGTGATTGGAAGTCAGTCCGGGTGGTGGGGTAGGGGACATGCCTTACAGGAGATGGTGTCAGCAGGGTCTGATGGAACTTTAGTGAACAGAAGGGTGTTCCAGGCTGGAGCACCAGCATAGCCGAGAAGCATGTGTGAGGAGAGGAAGACGATGGCAGAAGAGGTCAACAAAGGAGTGTATGAAGGGATTATTTGGTTGGTCAAGCTGGTGAGCTCAAGTGAACTCTTGCAGAGAGCGCTGGAAAGCACCAGAGGAGGCCAACTATGGCAAAGGTGAAAGGAACCTTCTATAGGTTCTTGAGTAGTGAGTACTGAAAATGGAAGTGTGAGAAAATTAGACTGGCCTGGTAACCAGGAAGGATTTGAGGAGAGAGCATTTGAGGAAGGGATACTGGTTTCAAGGCCATCATGGTAACCCTGTAGTATCCATGGATGTGCTGGTCACCTCAGCCCTGGTTACAGTAGAGCCTGAAGAGCCAGTCCCATTCATTCACCCAAGAAAGGGCTTGGTTCGAGAGACTTGGTATGGTTAACTGCTGTGCAGCTGTGTTAGGAACATCCCAGAGGTGGCTAGAACCTGTGCTGACTAGAATGGGAATGATCCTTCTCTCTTCCATCTCCTACCCCATGCTGTACATTCTGATAACCCAGTCTTTGCGGAAAAACCCTTCCTTGCTGAGTGAAAGGTAAGAACTGGGGAAGAACTTCTTTGCGAAAAGTGTGAAAAGTTCAATGGAGAATCATTTGCATAAAATCAACTGAGGATTTTCCAAAAGGTCTTCCCTTATGGCTCAGCTGGTAAAGAATCTGCCTGCAATGCGGGAGACCTGGGTTCGATCCCTGGGTTGGGAAGATCTCCTAGAGAAGGGAAAGGCTACCACTCCAGTATTCTGGCCTGAAGAATTCCATGGACTGTATAGTCCATGGGGTCTCAAAGAGTCGGACACAACTGAGCAAGTCTCACTTTCACTTCCAAAAGTCAGCACAGCCACAGCAAGGGGCACTTTTCCCAAAGCCATGTACGCCTGGTTGGGTTTCTCAAGATTTTAGATGTGAAGTGTAAATGTTTTATTTTTCTGTTATTATACTTGAGTTGTTGTTTTTCACAGTGAATTTAATTTATGGTTTAGTACCACCTGGCTCAATTGTGCTTGTGAATTTAGATGCTCAACAAGCAGCAGGATCACCTTCCTCTCCATGCTTGTCTTGTATGTGGTGGCATCTTAGGAGAGCATTTCATCCTTCAGAAATGTTAAAAGGGAAGGGGGTTCCTTACATTTCAAGGACCCATGTTTTCATGGGAAGTCAAGAATTATTCTTGTGAGCATGACTTTTTGTGTTTTGCCAGTTAATTAATTTTTAACACATAAAAGTGATATTCCAAGTTAGAATGAGTTGGGTATTGAGTTGAGATGAGCTGCAGTAAGAAGCTACTCCATTTTATTAACCTTAGCAAATTGTTAGCCGCTTAAAGCTCAACATTCAGAAAAAAAAGATCATGGCATCCAGTCCCATCACTTCATGGGAAATAGATGGGAAAACAGTGGATATAGTGTCAGACTTTATTTTGGGGGCTCCAAAATCACTGCAGATGGGGACTGCAGCCATGAAATTAAAAGACACTTACTCCTTAGAAGAAAAGTTATGACCAACCTAGATAGCATATTCAAAAGCAGAGACATTACTTTGCCGACTAAGGTCCTTCTAGTCAAGGCTATGGTTTTTCCTGTGGTCATGTATGGATGTGAGAGTTGGACTGTGAAGAAGGCTGAGCGCTGAAGAATTGATGCTTTTGAACCGTGGTATTGGAGAAGACTCTTGAGAGTTCCTTGGACTGCAAGGAGATCCAACCAGTCCATTCTGAAGGAGATCAGCCCTGGGATTTCTTTGGAAGCAATGATGCTAAAGCTGAAACTCTAGTACTTTGGCCACCTCATGTGAAGAGTTGACTCATTGGAAAAGACGCTGATGCTGGGAGGGATTGGGGGGCAGGAGAAGGGGACGACCGAGGATGAGATGGCTGGATGGCATCACTAACTCGATGAGTCTGAGTGAACTCCGGGAGATGGTGATGGACAGGGAGGTCTGACGTGCTGTGATTCATGGGGTCGTAAAGAGTCAGACACGACTGAGCGACTAAACTGAACTGAAGCAATTGCCTTTACTTCTCTGCACCCCATCTATAAAATAGATAATTAAAATATCCTCTTCTTAGTGTGGACATAAGTGTTAAGTGAATTAAAGTGTAACTCAGTTGATAAACAGGTATCTACTATATGTCATTTACTCTGTGCCTGTGGTTATAGTAAAAACCAAGATTGAAATGGGGCTCAAAGAAAAGTACTTCCAGGTGTGCCCAGTAGGTAGTAGGTAGTAAAATGTTCAGTAAATGTTACCCGTTGTTGTTATTGTTTTTGATGGAAGTGCACCCAAATTCAGAAATTCTTGAACAAACCAGAGTGAGCCAGAGGAAGGTTATAGAAATCCAGGTCTCAAGCAGAAAGCCTCCTGAGTGTACCAGTCTCAGCAAGGAAGGGCTGTCCCTGGCAAAGACTGGGTTATCTGAATGTACAGTTTGGAAAGAATCATGTGTCATGCTTTTCACATACATACACACAGAGAGAACATTCATTATGTGGTCTTCAGGCACCGAGAACAATGTATATGTTTAAGCTGGCAAATAAATGGGTGTCTTTTATCACTAGGGCATTCATTTTCATGATGGGCATCCAGCAGGCATATTTTTCAAAGTTGGTCACGTGTTAAATTGTAAACATGCATTTGTAAGAAATCTGTAATATTGATCATAAGAACTATGAAGATAAAATAGAAGAGTCAGTTGTGAGTGGTTTTATTCTGAATTTTCATTGGACACTTTACAACTCTTCTTATGAGTCCTCACATTCTAGTGCCAGTTTTCTCAGCATGTTTATTTTTGCATAGTTGCATCAGTGTGTACAGCTTCTGTGTGTATCTGCTTTGGAGTCTAACTCTGGTGGATGTTGACCTTTCCCTGTTTCCTTTCACCCCACCGCTTTCTCCTTGGGTTATCAATAAAATGGTCTCCTGTACTGATAAGTAGCCGTTCATTCACCTTTGTATCCAAATGCTAGACATTTGGGTTGTTGCCAGTGTTTCACAATGAGGAACATGTTTGCTGTAAATATAGTGTAGAGATTGCTTAGTCAGTGACTTATTGTGCACCTTCTGGAATGACACTGTCTGGCAAGGTCTTAGAAGTGATATCAGCTCATTAAACTAAGAGTCTTGAGAACTGGCACTCAGGAGTTCCTGAGACAGCATCTTCTTTATATAATTAGGAGATATGTAGGGAGGACCTAGCCTGTGCAAGGGAGTACCAGGCACTGGTGAGCAAGGTAGAAAAGGTCTCCAGCTAATGGTGCATACATGGCCAGCAGATGCAAGATGAGTGTTGTGGAGGCAGACGTTGTCATGGTGACGTTGCCATCCTGTAAGCACAGTGTCAGTCTTCCAGGTGAAAAGTGGATATTTGATTTGGGTGGGTCTAGATACAGTATACAGTATAACTGCTACTTTAGATTAACTGCAGAGGGTGGGGTAAGAGGCAGTCAAAATTGTAGGATATTAAAAAGCAATACAATGTTTTGTTATTTCTAAATTGGGCTAACAGAGTGATGGCCAGGTTCAAAGCTACATGGTAGAGCAAAAGTGCAAGGCCTGTGAGTTCAGTCAGCCCCAGTTTTGACTCTTAACTCTGCCATATGTTGGCTTGTGGTTTGGGGGGAAACATTTAAACTTGCTGAACTTCAAATGTCCTTACCTCTAAAACGGGTATAGTATTTTTCTATCTTTTGGCATCATTTATATTCCCAGAGCCTAGTTCAGTGGCCAGTGCTGGATAGAGGGGCTCAGCAGTTGGTTGTTGGCAGAAAAAAAGAAAGGATGGATGGTTGGATGGTTAGTTGGGTGGCTAGTTGGATGGATGGATGGATGGATGGATGGTTAAATAGATCGATGATTGATGGATGGATGGTTGGATGAATGGATGGAACAATTACTATGGATGGAGAAAGACTGAGAACCTCTGTGATAAATGATGAAGTCATCTGAACAAGTCATATTTGCCCTATTAGCTTGAAATTTGCCAAACTAGTTTTCTCACTTTGAAGTTAGTGGGGATCAAATTAAGAAGCCATAAACTTCTCTTTTGTCATCTCATGCATATCAAGAAAAGAAAATATGACTAATTGTGGCCCTAACAAGTAGGAGTTTTTTCTCCTGCATATTCAGAAAGTCTAGAGGAGATGGTCACTTCTTTCATTTGCCACTGATTATCTGTGCCCTTTTCATTCCTTGCGTCTACCATTTTTGAAATTTAGACTTGCTTTCTCAGGATGATCACAGTTCTGTGCTTTACTACCAGTTTCAAGTTGAGAACCAAGGAGGCGTGGCTCTTTTTTTTTGTTCAGTTGCTCAGTCGTTTCCGATTCTTTGTGACGCCATGGAACTGCAGCACACCAGGCCTCCCTGTCCATCACCAATTCCCCGAAGCTTACTCAAACCCATGTCCATCGAGTCGGTGATGCCATCCAGCCATCTCATCCTCTGTTGTCCCCTTTCCCTCCTGCCTTCAATCTTTCCTAACATCAGGGTCTTTTCCAGTGAGTCAGTTCTTCGCATCAGATGGCCAAAGTATTGTAGTTTCAGCTTCAACATCAGTTATTCTTGTGAATATTCAGGATTGATCTCCTTTAGGATGGACTGGTTGGATCTCCTTGCAGTCCAAGGGACTCCCAAGAGTTTTCTCCAACATCACAGTTCAAAAGCATCAATTCTTTGGAGCTCAGCTTTCTTTATAGTCCAACTCTCAAATTCATACATGACTACTAGAAAAACGATAGCTTTGACTAGACAGACCTTTGTTGGCAAAGTAATGTCTCTGCTTTTGAATATGCTATCTAGGCTGGTCATAGCTTTTCTTCCAAGGAGCAAGCGTCTTTTAATTTCATGACTGCAGTCACCATCTGCAATGATTTTGGAGCCCCCTAAAAATAAATTCTGTCACTGTTTCCATTGTTTCCCCATCTATTTACCGTGACATGATGGGACGAGATGCCATGATCTTAGTTTTTGAATATTGAGTTTTAAGCCAACTTTTTCACTCTCCTCTTTCATGTTCAAGAGGATGTACTCTGCATATAAGTTAAATAAGCTAGGTGAGAATATACAGCCTTGATGTACTCCTTTCTCAGTTTGGAACCATGTTAGGATCTAACTGTTGCTTCTTGACCTGCATACAGGTTTCTCAGGAGGCAGTTAAAGTGGCTGGTATCCTCATATCTTTAAGAATCTTCCACAGTTTGTTGTGATCCACAGAGTTTGTTGTGATCCACAGAGTTTGTTGTGATCCACACAGTCAAAGGCTTTAGCCTAGTCATTGAAGCAGAAGTAGATATTTTTCTAGAATTCTCTTGCTTTTTCTATGATCCAACAGATGACAATTTGATCTCAGGTTTCTCCCCCTTTTCTAAATCCAGGTTGAATATCTGGAAGTTCTTGGTTCACATACTGTTGAAGCCCGGCTTGGAGAATTTTGAGCATTACTGTACTAGTCTTTTGTGAGGAGGCAGAATTTTCTCAGCATCCTCATGCTGTGTCCCCTCAGGACTTACTGAGCTGAGAGCAGCGGCCACCCTTAGGCCAGTGCTCCACTTTTCCAAAGCTCACGGCATCTGCACACAGATAGACTGGGGTTCTGTTAGCAGGGAAATGTTGAGGGCTGTGTGGAGTCCTATTTTCATAGAAGTGAGCCGGTTAAAAAAAAAAGGCAAAAGTTCAACTTTAATGGATATGAGTAGCTTGTAAAACTTTGTAATATGTGCTAGAAGATTCAGGATTTGCAAGACCCCAGTGAGGGTGTTAAGATTCTGCTGGTTTTAAGCTGGGTAGAAATGTTTTTTGACTATATGTCTCTTTATTGTGTGTGTGTGAAGGTTTTTTTCCTCCTTTTCTCTTTTGAGTGGCAAAAGCAAAGAGGAGGAAGAGTTAAAGTAGGAAAATATTTTCTGGAGTTAGTGCAAGGCCTCTGAAACGCTGCAACCCTGACTTGCCAGAAGCCCTGTGCTGAAACTGGCCAAAAAAACTGTTAACAAAATACTTCCCAACCAAGCTAAATGAAGAGAAGAAAATATAAAACAGTATGGGCAGAGGCGGAGGAGGTAGATACTCTGAAAGGAAGGTTGGCAGTAAAACTTTGCAGAAAGTACAGGAATTTAAGAGTTGTTCACTAGTGTGCCATTTATGCTGGCTCTGCTTGGGTTCAATGCTCAGAGAGCAGAGGAAGAAAGGACACCACTTGCCTGGCCTGAGAAGGATGCAAAGACTACAGCAGGATTAAGTCGTTCAATAAGTTATACATACATACATTCTAGGAATCCGGGTTGTGGTTTAAAACATATATGAGTATATCAAAGTATTTTTGTGGAGCTTTGGACTTGGATGACAAAATTCTTTTTTTTTTTAAATTTTATTTTTACTTTATTCTACTTTACAATACTGTATTGGTTTTGCCATACATTGACATGAATCAGCCATCAGTGTCTGTCCTTTTCCTCTTTTGGAAAAGAGGAAATCCAACAACTTACATTCCTAAATAAATAGGATTTCATGTCACAGACATCAAAACTTTTAAGCTTTAAATAAAATGCACATGTCAGTAGAAGTTCACCAAGACTTGCAGTATTTGATTTATTGTATTTCATTCATTGAAGAGGTAAAGGGGCAGAACTGATGCCAATCAGTGTTTTATGTCTATATTATCTCTGCTCTTAGAATGTGACCATATCCCTGAACTGTGGTATTTCTCAAGTGACTGGAGATGAATAATATCCTGTTTTTATATAAGGATTTCAAAATCTCACCTATAAAAGCTCCTGAAAGATGAAACTTTAAGAAAAGGAAGAAAAGATACAGTAGACAAATGCCAGTTGACTAGACTCTCTGAAGCTGAGGTTTGCCAAGAGGCCAAGGAGAGAAGGGTGGAATTCAGAGAGAGATACTAGTCTCTACGGGGTTGCATTCACTGCCACACTGGGAAAATGCCAGAGGGCTGGGAATGGCTGTCCCCTCGGAGCTCACACTGACCACTTGGTGCCTCATCATAAATGGAGCTCATTCATGAAGGAAACACTGCTCTTCTGAAAAGCACCCATATTGAAGAAGCAACCAGAAAACCCAGATGTATAGGGGATGCCTGGCAAGAGGGATCTGTGTCTCCTCCTTCCTTCTGTCTCTTCCGAAGAGTTTCCTTAATATTTCCCAGTATTTTCTGTGACCACTGGGGCCCAAACTCTCTGGAAGCATACAGCAAAAGTAGTGTAGCCAACCAGTTGGCACTGAAATCTGAGCCAGCTGTATTCAGAATTAGCTGAAAGAAACACTGCCACTATCATAAATAAGGCAGACAGTTCTCTTTATTAGTTGAATTCTCTGAGCATTTTTTGAAGATAATAAAGCTTTAAGGCTTTAGTAAGAGGCAGAAGACTGTAAAACATGTCAGATGCTTAGCAGAAACTCAGAGTGTAGCTATGAGTTTGTATGCATTGAACTGGGTGACCACACCACTGACTGTCAAGGGGCTGGGGCACCCTAGCCCAACCCCTGGTGGGGTGTTTTAGGAAGGGCAGACATACCAGAATCTTAAATGTGTGGGGGGGGTGGGCTCGTTTAAAAATCATGTCTTATGATTCACTTGGGGAAAGGGGGAATATTTACTTTCATAACACAAACATCTGAAAATCAAGTTCAACAAAACATTTCTGGTTGGTTGACAATATGCATTCATTCAGTAACAAATAAAGGTTATTTTTATGGAATGCCTAGTCTGTGTCAGGCGTCGCCTCGGGCACTGAGGGTCCAGCAGGGAACAAACAATGTCCTTTTCTCGGGAGTTTACATTCCAGTAGAGGACAGGGCTCATAACTCAACAGGACAGAAAATAGAGTGCAAGTACTATGAAGAAAAGCAAAGCAGGGTAAGGGAAGAGAGAGATGACACTTGTCAGAAACCAGCAGGGAGGCCACCAAGTGTGCAAGCCCATGGTATCTGTAAGAAGACCGCCAGCATGAAGGATCAGTGTTGAGGCTCGAAGCAGAGATTGTGTGGTGTGTTTGAGAAAAGGGGGAGGTCATTGTGACTGGATAGAGTGGCCCACTCCAGTTCCTGCGGTGCCTGATAGACAAAGGGTTGGCAGTAGGGGGTGCGCGAAGCATGCTGGGAAGCCTTTGGAGGGTTTTAGCAAAGAATTATGTCACCTAAGGATGCCAGTGCCCCCTGCTGGGAGGGAGCGAGAGATCAGCATGGAGGCTGCTGATGCCACCAGGTGAGAAATGCTGCCTGTTTGGACAAGGAAGAAGGGAGGGCAGGGATGCTGCGCTGTGATTGGATTTGAGAGATATTTTGGAGGTAGGGCTGACAGGATATGCTGACGGTTGACTGGACGTAGATGGTGACTGCAGCCATAAAATTAGAAGACGCTCACTCCTTGGAAGAAAAGTTATGACCAACCTAGATAGCATATTCAAAAGCAGAGACATTACTTTGCCGACTAAGATCCGTCTAGTCAAGGCTATGGTTTTTCCTGTGGTCATGTGTGGATGTGAGAGTTGGACTGTGAAGAAGGCTGAGCGCTGAAGAATTGATGCTTTTGAACTGTGGTGTTGGAGAAGACTCTTGAGAGTCCCTTGGACTGCAAGGAGATCCAACCAGTCCATTCTGAAGGAGATCAACCCTGGGATTACTTTGGAAGGAATGATGCTGAAGCTGAAACTTCAGTACTTTGGCCACCTCATGCGAAGAGTTGACTCATTGGAAAAGACTCTGATGCTGGGCGGGATTGGGGGCAGGAGGAGAAGGGGACGACCGAGGATGAGATGGCTGGATGGCATCACTGACTCGATGGACGTGAGTCTGAGTGAACTCCAAGAGATGGTGATGAACAGGGAGGCCTGGCGTGCTGCGATTCATGGGGTCGCAAAGAGTCGGACACAACTGAGCGACTGAACTGAACTGAAGATGACTAAGGATTCCACCTTGAACAGGAAGCATGAATGGTGGTGTCCCACTTTCAGCACTGGCAGCCCCAGGGAATGAGCCATATGGGGAGATTATTAGGCTGCGGCCTTTGTTGTAAGTTTGAGATGTCTAATAAGGCCTCATTTAGGAGATGTTAAGTCAGAGAAGAGCCTGGGAATGGACTTGGGTATTTTAAAGATTTAGGGAAGAGGAGAGAATCCAGCCGAGGGGTAGATATCATAGTTTCCTAAAACTGTTTAGGAAGGACACATCAGAATCTGTTTGGGGAAAGGAAGGAGAAAGTTTTTATGGTTATCAAAAATGAGTGTAAGTTTTAAAAGGTTAAAAAGACTGTCTTACATCATCAGTATCCGCAGCTGTTCCCAGAATCAAGGAAGACATATTCAGAGAAATAAAAACTAGCTTTGCCAATAGAAGATAAATAGGAAATAGCTGATTTCCGAACTGGCTGTTCTGTTGAGCTTCTCCTAGACCACTGTGAACTTCTTAGGTTTAGATAGATAGAAATATGTACATCTAGATATTTTAAAAATTTATTGGAAGCCTAGGATATGTTAAATAAAGAACTCATTCTTGTGGGAAGAAAAACAAATACATGGAAATTTAAAGTATGGTAGTCAGAGGACCTTATAATCAAGTTGTCCATGTAGATACATTAAGAAATGAGATACATGAGGGTTCAAGGTGAAGGTTGGGTATGGAAATGGATGGCTGGATGGCATCACTGACTCTATGGACGTGAGTCTGAGTGAACTCGGGAGTTGGTGATGGACGGGGAGGCCTGGCGTGCTGCGATTCATGGGGTCGCAAAGAGTTGGACACAACTGAGCAACTGAACTGAACTGAACCCATAGTCAGAATGTTGCTTAATGCCTTGGGCTGCCTTCAAAATCATCCCAGTGTTATGGTGAGTGGCAGATTTTTTTTCTTGGTTCCGGGTGGTGGTGCAGTGGGTATATGCCTGTATACTTCCCTGAAGTAGTGTCAGCAGTTTGTGTCCAGAATGTGTATAAAATGCATGCAAATGTCCATGAGAATGTCTGGAGTGGGGTACAAACTTAGAATAGAGGCAGCAAAGATGGCTTTACCCAGAAAGCAAGTACAAGTGGTAGGTGTAAAAACAGGAAGCTTGTACCAATTTTCTTAGGAGCTGTCGTCTTGTTGAATTATGGATTATATTGAACATAGTTGGATTTGCTTGCTTATTTGTTTAAGCTCTCGGCCTCTTGATAATATGGGACAAAGATGAACAATTCCTAGAAGATTCTCAATGCCCAGGCATGTCTTTGGTGGCTACAGTGAAAGACTAAACCATCCAGTAGAGTCCAGGTGCCCAAACCAGGGCGGGATATTTCATAGCACGGCACTCCATGTGACTGTGAGCATAGGTGACTTGGAGAGAGCCGCTCACAGACTAACTTGAGGACCACTTGTCATTTCCTTATCCTCTGAGTCCAAGGCCTGCCGACGTACACTCACCCACAGCAAAGTCTGGCAGAGTGAAAACAAAACCTCTGTCCTGTTTTTCTGGCCCAGGCTTAGGGCTGTGCCCTTTGCTGCATCCTGCCCTCATTTCGCTGTCTGACTCTGTGCAGCGGACATAACCCAAATATTTCTGCAATGAATCTCTCTGTCTCAGCTTCTGATGGAAAGCATGTCATGGAGAGGAGTGCTATGATTAGAGAGCTAGATCTCATGGAGAAAATGATTATTTTCATTGTATCTGCAGAACCTCAGTTACCCATAATACCTCAGACTTTTTAGAGGGAAGCAATAGTTCTAATAGATATGCCCCAAACTTTTAGAGGGAAACATAATTCTAATATACGTTACCAGTGATAAACGCTGCTACATTTCACTCTTTTTTAAACAGTTTTTTGAGGCTAATAAAATTGAACCCTTCTGAATGGTTTTCTTCCTTGAATAGCTGTATTCAAGCACGATTGGATTTTGAAAATAGTGTTTTCTTTCCTTGAAAACTAATCAGAAACGTGTTGGAGGTCATTGTCTGTTGGAGAAAAAAGAGTCTAAGGTCATGTCTCCATCCGTTCCTGTTTCAGGAATCTTCACAAGGAGCATTGAGCCTTACTAACATTAGCTGAGCTTTGTCGGGGCTGGGGCTGGGGTTGGGGGTGCCTTTGAAGCAGGATTGAATGGTGGGCCCTTGGCTCTTTTCAATTTGAAGTCTTTCTGCATCTTCTGCTGACTACACACCCCAGGGGCTGTTTTACTTATCACCCCGTTGCAAGGAAAGCAGTGCTCTTGAAGAGCTTGTGTTTCCTTTTATCAGACAAGAGCTGTGGGCCGTGGCTGTCTGAGTCAACAGCACTGAAGCAAAAACTGAAGTATGGCCATCATCTAATCCACAAACCCTGGTACTTTTTTTCTGTAGTTCATGGCCCAATTTTTCAGCCCTAATCATTCTATGAAGATTTATTAGATGCCCTCTGCCTTTCAGATATTGCCATAAAGTAGTATCCTGTTGGACCTATAGTTATTGGAAACTATGTTGTTGTTTTTCTTTGTCTTCTCTGCTTTCTTAACTGTCTGTTGACCAGTAATAAGATAAGCCATTACAATGGGTTAGGTCCCTAGTCAACAAAGTAATGAAAATATGTTTATGACTCTGTGTAAGTAAATAGTTTCATTTATTTAAGGATGATTTGCAGTATTAAATTTGAAAGGTATTTGGTTAGTTCTCAGTCAACAACAGGAAACACAGAATTTAAATTCAGACCCATCTTTTAGCTGATTACTGTGTTCGGTAAGCATTTAGTTAGTGATCCCCTTTAGCACAACAGCTAGTGATCACTAGGCCCTAAGCTAATCAATGTGCTTTGCAAATATAATTCAGCATGAATTATTGCAAGTGATATAGGCTCCCCAGACAAGCCCCTGAGATGTCCAGGAGGGTCCTGTAGCTCAAAGAGTCTAGATTAGCTTCCAGGAGGTTAGATCACATTTAACTTTGCACCAGTTCTAAGATAAAAGCCTAGGGCATAAACCCCATTGTCCACTTCATGTATCTTACAAACTCTGAGTGTATGACCACCATCATAGTTTGTATGACACTGAGGAGGGGTTCCTGGAACATGAGACTTTCTAGTGTTAGCACTGGAATGTTCCAGCCAGACCAAGAGGAGTTGGTTTCTCTATTCAGATGTGGAATCAGTTAACAGAAGGAATATCAGTGAATACTGTCATCTAAAACCAGCAACTTTTCTGTAGAATGAGATGATTCTGTCTTCCCCATGGGATAGTGATAAGGCCTGCTCACTATTCCTTTTGTGAGGTTGGGAAGCTGGCTGTGTGTTTTTCCTTGGAATTGGGAAACAGCATCATCTCTGATAGGGCAGTCTGTCTCCTTGCCCTCCTCCAGAGGCCTGTCACCTAAGGCCTTGACTGTTCCCTCTGGATGAATCAGTACCAGCTCTTTCTGATGTGAGGGTGCTAGAGAGCCTGAGTTCTTTCTCTTGGCCTTATGCTTCTCACTGTGGTTATCCCCTTTGGGTTTTACCTGCTATGGCCTCTTACGTAATAAGGCCTCTCACTGATTTGAAACTCTTTACTTTTTTTTTTTTTAATGTATGAAGTCTTTCATTATTTTAATTTGCCATATCATTTGGCATAGTTGGTTGGAGAAATGCTCAAATAGTTTTTTCAGATTTTTAAAAAATTATTGAAACATAGTTGATTTACAGTGTTAGTTCAGGTGTACAGCAAGGTGATTCAGTTACACATATAGATATACAAATATAGACATTCTCTTTTTTACACAGGTTATTACATGCTATTGAGTATAGTTCCTTGTGCTGTACAGTAGGTCCTTGTTGGTTATCTATTTTATATATCGTAGTGTGTATATTTTAATCCAGTTCTAAAAGGTACATATACCCCAGTGTTCACTGAAACTCTCAAAATTGCAACCAGAGCAAACAAAGGCACTTGCTTCCCCTCCAGCGTTTGTGCAGACTGTTGCATCTGCCATGCTCTTGCCGCCCTCCTTGCATCTTCTGGCTAACCTTGGTCATCCTTTACATTTTCACTTTGATGCCACTGCTCCCTGGATGCCTTCCGTGATCATCCCAGACTGGTATAGGCAGCCTTCCTCTGTGTTCTTGGAGCTCCTTGGACTTAACATGGTATATTACATGCCTCTGGAGTTGTAATTGTCTGATCAGTCATCCCTGTGACTCATGGTAGACTCCTGTGGAGAAGGAATGTATTTTGTTCTTTGTTTTACCCACGGAGCCTTCCATGTTGCCAGGCTCATAGTCAGTATAGTGAGGCTTATAAGGAGCAGGATAGTGGAAGAGCAGCCAAGGAGCAGACCACTGTTATGTACAGTGGCTTTGGCCTTGCAGTGACCCTGACTGTCCTTTCAGTCCTCCTTGGGAGACATAAGCCACTCTAGATCTTTCTCAAAATAGTTACATCCTCTTCATTCATGGGCCACCATCTAGTTTAGTTAGGTCTTCATTTGCCTGATAAGACACTGAGCACGTTACAAAAATACATGTGAGGTAAACAACCCAACTGCTAAACGTTATGTAAATATCAGTAGGGGAGACACAGGGCCCAAGAATATTATGTAGGGTGAGGACATTCCATTTTATGTTTATTTGTATGTACATGTCATAAAAATATTTCTCCTCTTGCAAGTTTTAATAAAATGTGAAATCTTTCCCTCAGTTCTGCAGATCTGATGACTTGCAGGCTATATTATATTAAATTGTGAATTTGGGATGTTTCATTTCATAATGTGATCCAGATTATTTTTCTTTCTCCCTTGTGGACATTAATCGTTTCCTGTGAATTTTCCTGATATTAGGAAGCAGATGTTCCATATTTTTATCTTGAGGTTTTTTTTTCCAAATGCTGAACCAGGACTTTTATGTGTATTTGTGTGTGTGTGTTCACAGTAAATTTTGAGGAATGAGTTATATCAGAATCCTCAAGTAAAAACATAACAGATACATCTACAGAATTATACAGATTTGTCCAAGGCTGGAAATGCTTTGGGATGTTCTGTTTAATGTAGTTTAGTATTGTTTAGCTAATGTAGACTTCTGGCTTAAGACTGCATTAGAACTGTTCCATGATAGTGTGCTTGCCAAAATAAAGAGTGGCGTAGCAGAAAGCACACAGTTCATGCAAACTATATTTCAATGCCCCGGTCCTTAAACTGTAATTGCTTTTTCCACTGTCTCTTAGCTCATAAAATTCTTCCCCCATCTCCCCATGAAACACTGACTTGAGTGCCATCTGTGTGCTAAGCAGGGTGCTACGCTCTTTGGGAGGTACACACAAATATTATATGGAGCCTTTGGTTGTTGATTCATTAAGTCTTGTCTGACTCTTTTGCAACCCCATGGACTATAACCCGCCAGGCTCCTCTGTCCATGGGATTTCCCAGACAAGAATACTGGAGTGGGTTGCCATTTCATTCTGCGGGGAATCCTCCTGACCCAAATATCAAACCCACATCTCCTGCACTGGCAGGTCGATTCTCCCGTAGAAAAGCTTAAACATGTTCTGAAGCACCTGGACAGGTAGAAGAAAGTGGTAGCAGTTGTTGAAATTCAAGGAGAGTGGTTTCATGCAGCCAAAGAAGGAAGGAATACTTGGGGAAAGAAGTTATACTCGAGCTTGGTTAAAAAATAATGATAAAGCAACACTAACTTTAGGTGTAAGTTATTTAATTTATCGTAACTACATAAAAACTCTGTAAGGATGGTCCGTAATGTGAGCCATTGTTTGAGAGGATTTGCTAAAATTGTACTAAGATTTCTTGAGTGCCTCCAGTGCAGCAGGCATATTGCTCTGACGTCGTGTGGTTGTTGTTCATTGCCCAGTTGCTAAGTTGTGCCTGACTTTTGCAACCCCGTGAACTGTAGCATGCCAGGCTTCTTTGTCCTTCACTATCTCCCTGAGTTTGCTCAAGCTCATGTCCATTTAGTCAATGATGCCATCCAACTTTCTCATCCTCTGTATAAAGAATTTTAAATCAAAGACAGTGTGGAATTGGTGCTTGGGATAATAATCCATTTTGCACAAAATACATCTCTTCATTTTACATGGTGAGCTTCCTTTCATGAGGAGCCCTTGGGTTCACAGAGCAAAGGACTGAGGCCAGTCTTAGCCAGCTTCAGAATTTGGGGACCCTCTATAATATAGTCACCTGGCCTGTCTGGGTCTCACTTTCTCTGCTCTGTAGTGGGAATTATCATCCTCCCCAGATCACTCACAGGGTTTCTGGGAAAATCAGAGTGTCAATAGACATTGAAAAGCAGTCAAAAGTCAAACGTTTTACCACAAAGCAATGTCATAGCTGATGAGGTTTATACAAAATATGGCTATTGCTTATTAGTTATTAAATGCTGTATAAATAAAAAATGTTTATCTTTACATTGAAAAATATCAGAAATATATTTGTAGCAAATACATATACTAATTTTTGATTATTGTGCACTATAAAAACTCAAATTCAAAAGAAAAATATCAGGATCTTACTACATGAATAAGCAAAGAGTATATGGACTTGCTGTTTCTCAAGGTTACAAATCATTAATAAACAGGAAAAAAATGCCCATCCTCACTAATTATCTTATGTATGTATGTGAAAGTCATTCAGTCATGTCTGACTTTTTGCAACCCCATGGACTGTACAGTCCACGGAATTTTCCAGGCCAGAATACTAGAGTGGGCAACCATTCCCTTCTCCAGGGAATCTTCCCACCCAGGGATCAAACCCAGGTCTCCCACTTTGCAGACAGATTCTTTACTGTCTGAGCCACCAGGGAAGCCCAAGAATACTGGAGTGGGTAGCCAGTCTATTCTCTAGCAGATCTTCCCAACTGTGAAATCAAACTAGGGTCTCCTGCATTGCAGGTGGATTCTTTACCAGCTGAGCTACCAGGGAAGCCCAATTATCTTAAAAATACAGGTTAAAGCAGCATTAGGAATACGATTTTATGTATAAAATATCTATGAAATGTCAGTCTCAGAAATTCTCAGTTATTTTGTTGATGATATTATCATATATTAATTAAAAAGCCCCTTTAAAAGCAAAATCTATGAATTGTACTGTTAGGAATTAAAGGAAGCTAGGGAAACAAGTTAAAGGGATGAAAAAAGCAGAAGCATGAAGGTTTCCAACGTAATCTTATTTATAGTAATAAAAACTGGCAATAATTTAAATATACAGCATTAGGGGAGAGATTTAGGTCCCTGCAACAGTCATTATGAGTATGTATAGAAACACACAAAAAGATTTGAAATTGAAGGTTAAATGAAAAAGAAAATAACAGCCGTCATATATTGTGTTTTTTTTTTCCTGATGGCTTTCCTGTCCTCCCTTTTTACTCCCCTCAGAGCAACAATATGCAAAAGGCATATTAGTCCTACTTTACATATTAGACAATTGAGGCTTAGGGGTGTTTTGTCTCAGGATTCACAATAGCTAAAGAGCCTGCACTCAAACCTAGATCTGTCAAACATCAAAGCCTTGCTGCAATAGTCTACAAACTGTGGCCATAGTCATATAGCACATATGTCTATCAAGGGTAATAGGCAAAAATAAATTGTAGCTCTAGGATGGTAGAAATCTGGGTAGTTCCAAAGAATGCTATCCTTTTAAAAAACTGCCATTGGGAGAAATAAACTAACAAAAATTGTCATTGCCCTCTCAGTAGGGAAGGAGAAAAAAAATTATGTGCAATGTAACATTTCATAATTAATTGTTTTAATATATACTCCTAAAGTTTGGCAACATATATATATATATATATTTACAATTTCTCACTGGCATTATGAGAACACTTTCTCCAAACCTATCCACCAGTTGGTTGAGGATATAAACCACCAGGTCCTCAGAAAAAAATTTTAAGTCACTAGAAACTCTATGCAGATTCAGAGCAATGACAAGATGCAAAAGTTTCTCCCAGTGAACAGCCCAGACCAGTTCTTCTGGCCAGGAGATAATCCTGAGGTGGGGAAAATGGAGGGGCACCATTTGGCTAAAGTAGAACAGCTAACCCGCTCCAGGTGTGCCCTTCCAGGGACAGAAACCTTGCACAAGAAGGGAAAGTGTCACCGTTTTGGTGACTGTCTACTGTCTTTTACCTTTGGGGATCAACACTTGGTTCATGACGCCCTAACACCCATGGCATTACTTTATTTTCTGACTGTGTGGATTACAATAAACTGTGGAAAATTCTGAAAGAGATGGGAATACCAAACCACCTGACCTGCCTCTTGAGAAACCTATATGCAGGTCAGGAAGCAACAGTTAGAACTGGACATGGAACAGCAGACTGGTTCCAAATAGGAAAAGGAGTACATCAAGGCTGTATATTGTCACCCTGCTTATTTAACTTATATGCAGAGTACATCATGAGACTCGCTGGGCTGGAGGAAGCACAAGCTGGAATCAAGATTGCTGGGAGAAAAACCAATAACCTCAGATATGCAGATGACACTACCCTTATGGCAGAAAGTGAAGAGGAACTAAAGAGCCTCTTGATGAAAGTGAAAGAGGAGAGTGAAAAAGTTGGCTTAAAGCTCAACATTCAGAAAACGAAGATCATGGCATCTGGTCTCATCACTTCATGGGAAGTAGATGGGGAAACAGTGGAAACAGTGTCAGACTTTCTTTTGGGGGGCTCCAAAATTACTGCAGATGGTGACTGCAGCCATGAAATTAAAAGACACTTACTTCTTGGAAGATAAGTTATGACCAACCTAGATAGCATATTCAAAAGCAGAGACATTACTTTCAAACAAAGGTCCGTCTAGTCAAGGCTATGGTTTTTCCAGTGGTCATGTATGGATGTGAGAGTTGGACTGTGAAGAAAACTGAATGCCGAAGAATTGATGCTTTTGAACTGTGGTGTTGGAGAAGACTCTTGAGAGTCCCTTGGACTGCAAGGAGATCCAACCAGTCCATTCTGAAGGAGATCAGCCCTGGGATTTCTTTGGAAGGAATGATGCGAAAGCTGAAACTCCATGCTTTGGCCACCTCATGTGAAGAGTTGACTCATTGGAAAAGACTCTGAAGCTGGGAGGCATTGGGGGAAGGAGGAGAAGGGGATGACAGAGGATGAGATGGCTGGATGGCATCACCGACTCAATGGACGTGAGTCTGAGTGAACTCCGGGAGTTGGTGATGGACAGGGAGGCCTGGCTTGCTGCAATCCATGGGGTTGCAAAGAGTCATACACGACTGAGCGACTGAACTGAACTGAACCCTGCCAACATCCCAAAACACTCAACTTTCTGTGGCAGACTCAAGGCATGGGGTATATTTCTTTTGGGTCTGTCTTGCCTTTATGGAACATATACCTTTTATGCTACGGTAGGGTTTTATATCGGAGAAGGTGATGGCACCCCACTCCAGTACTCTTGCCTGAAAAATCCCATGGACAGAGGAGCCTGGTGGGCTGCAGTCCATGGGGTCATGAAGAGTCAGACACGACTGAGCGACTTCACTTTCACTTTTCACTTTCATGCATTGGAGAGGGAAATGGCAACCCATTCCAGTGTTCTTGCCTAGAGAATCCCAGGAATGGAGGAGCCTGGTGGGCTGCCGTCTATGGGGTCGCACAGAGTCGGACACGACTGAAGTGATTCAGCAGCAGCAGCAGGGTCTTTTATGTGCTTCAAAGGCCCTTTTATATCTGTTTCGCCATCTGAGATAACATCATGTCAGTATTTGCAAGTGGAAACAATAGCTGTGACCAGAAACCAATGGGGATGTCCTCAGAGGTGGAAACATTCTCCAGCATACTTCTCAATATAGTCCATTCCAGATCATTCTGTAGGAGAAATTGAGGCACAAAGACATTTAGTGATTTTGCTGGAAATCATTGGCAGTGAAGACAACTGGAAGCCAGGTTTATAAATCTGGTGTTCATTCTCCCACTGTGCCTCTATTGTCTTATTTTTCTTAAGAATCAGAAACAAATACTTTCAGACAGATCAGAATCCAATTGCCATTCAAAGCTAAAGGTCTCCAAGGATTATGATTTTATATTTTGTAATTGCAATAAGCTTTATAATAATGAAAGGAGTCTAGCAAGTTATCATGTTCATTCTAGACAAGTCCTGCCCAATAGAACTTTTTATGGTGATTGAAACATTCCACACCTGTGCTATTCAGGACGGTAGCTGCTTCTGTGTCTGCCTGATCACTTGACTGTGGCTCATGCAACTGGGGAAATGAATTTTTAACTCTGTTTATTTAAATTTAAATCCCCACATGTACTAATAACGTTAGTATTGGACAACACAGTACTAGACTTTTCAGTACTTTCTTGCCATCTTCACTTAGGTGTCGTCAAGTGAACAAGGTCAAATCCGAATTCTTGATTTTCCTTCTTCCCTCAACCTGTTTCACCCCTAATAAAGCCATCATCGACCTAGTTGCTTAAACCGAAACCTGTGTATATATCTTAGCCCCTTCCTGTCCCTCATCTCCTGCACCCACTTTATCAGCAGGTTCTAGCTATTTTACTTCCAGAACCTGAACTGAATCCATCTGGTTCTCCCATCTCTGCTGCTACCATCCTAGGCCAAGGTAACGTCATATCTCTTCTGCACAATTTAGTGACCTCAGAATTGGTAACCACTGATCTATTGGTTCAGTGTTGCCTTTTCTAGACTCCTCCATACAGCTTCCAAAGAGACATTGTTAAGCTTTTCATTGGGTTGCATCACTCCGTGCTTGTATGAAAGAATTTGTAGAATTTATCACTGTTGGACACTGGAGGAGGAAATGGCAATCCACTCCAGCACTTTTGCCTGGAAAATCCCATGGACGGAGGAGCCTGATAGGCTACAGTCCATGGGGGTCGCAAAGAGTCGGACAGGACTGAGCAAATTCACTTTCACTTTCATCACCATTGGAACTTCTCTTATTTTCTTGTTTGTACACTTATTTTCTGTCTCCTATTGCAATATAGGAAATCAGTCCTGACTGTTCATTGGAAGGACTGATGTTGAAGCTGAAACTCCAGTACGTTGGCCACCTGATGCAAAGAGCTGACTCATTTGAAAAGACCCTGATGCTGGGAAAGATCAAGGGTGGCAAGAGAGGGGGACGACAGAGGATGAGATGGTTAGATGGCATCACCAACTCAATGGACATGAGTTTGTGTAAACTCCGGGAGTTGGTGATGGACAGGGAGGCCTGGTGTGCTGCAGTCCATGGGATCACAAAGAGTCAGACACAACTGAGCGACTGAACTCTGACTGACTGATTGCAATGTAAGGACCCCTATGTCAGGACCCCTATTAACTCATTCACAGCTGTATCTCTAGCACCAACAACTGTGCCTGGCCCTTAATTTGCACTCAAGAATAATTAAATCACTATTGATGGTGGAAGGAGATGAGATAGCAAGAATCAAAAATGAAGATTTATAATTTGGTTGGTAATATCTAAGGGGATGCTGACATCCATATTCATGGGCAGTTGATGGTTTCCTTTACATTCTGGATGCAAGTAGGAAGGGTGGGTATTATGGCTAATTGTATTAATATTTATCTCTGAGTGGATAGGCTGGGCCAAAGTCCTGATGCAATCTGATGTGAGCCAGAAGTTCTTTTGTTCTCTAGAAGTCTATATACATGCCAGATCTTGAAGTTTCTGTCTTTCCTATTGTTGCTGAAAGAGGAAAGTGTCCTTCCACAGGGACTCTTATATCTATCCAAGGAAAGTTTAGATATTGATGGAAAGAAACATTATGAAATTCTAGGGTAGAAAATGGCACAGCTGTGTCTGAACAGCAAAAGGAGGTTTTTCAACATGAGGCTGTTGTTTAAAAAAAAATTTTGGAATATACTTATAGGCAATTATTTGAAACCAAGGAAACCTTTAATAAATAGGGTTTTGTATCCTGTTTTGCTTGAATATTGTCTTTTTAAAGGAAAATGTCTTTTCTGGCATTTCTTTATGATGGCCAGCCAAAGCTTTTTAAAGGGCGTATTATTACTTAAATCCATGTGCAAAAGTAAAATGAAACTGTTGAGCTTGGGAGTATAGTCAAGTCAGCCAAGATCTGAGTTGCTTCTGTTCCCTCTGGTATTAAACAGGCCTAGGAAATGACTATGCTTTTAGCACGGGCTAAATTTAAAAGATGAAGTTAAAGCTTGCTTTATTCGAGTGTGTATTTGGAGACTTTTCTCCCCTGTGTGCTTTTCTTACGCCCAAGTTTGTAGCCCTTATCCTCTGTCCTTCCAGTGCTGTGCCAGTGTTTTCGTGTGTGTGCTTTTATGGAGCATCTGCTGTATACCAAACACCTTGCAAGGTCCTAGAAAGACAAGGATGAGTTGGACACATTCTCCTCCAGAGATTCTGCAAACAAGGTAGCAAAGAGGCCAGTAAATGAAAAACTGAAACACAGGAGCCGCTTGGATTAACAGAGACAAGTACAGGAGCTATGGAGAGGAGAAGGCAAGGGAACACAGTGAAAAGCAAGCATGGTGCAGCCTTAAAAAGCAGGCTCTGGATCAGAAAACAAACTTATGGTACCAAAGGGAAAATGGTGGGAAGGGAAAAATTGAGATTGGAATTAACAGATATACTACAATATATAAAATAGATAAATAAGAACCTACTGTATAGCACAGAGAACTAAATTCAGTATCTTGTAATAACCTATAATGGAAAAATATTTTAAAATGTGTGTGTATATATATATATTTATATTCGTTACACATTTATAAAATGTATAAAGAATCATTTTGAATATACACCTGAATCATTTTGCTGTGCACCTGAAACTAACACAACACTGTAAATCAAATATACTTCAAAAAAAAGAATATAGGCTCTGGAACCAAGCTGTCTGGGTTCACAGTCTGTCTCTGCCATTTGTAAACTCTGTGACCTTAGGCTAGTGACTTGACTTCTGTGCCTCAGTGTGCTTACATGCTAAATGGGCTAATAAAATAACCCATTACATGAGGTTACTCAGATGATTAAAGGAGCACATAAAGCACTTGAAATAGTGCCTGGTGTGTAGCTCCGTAAAGATCAGCTTTTATTATTATCTGTAGTAATGGTACATGATTATTGGTTGAACTGAGTGAATAATGCTTTACTGCTTTTACTGCAGAGAAGTTGTCCCTATACTACTGAGTGAGTTCACACAGGCTCCCCAGAAGTTTTGATTTTTCTAACTTGAGACTTGAAGGCAGGCAGATACTGCAGGGAAGGACATTCTTGACAGAAAGAACACAGTCTTTGGCAAAGATGCAGAGAAATGGGAGGTGGGTAGTAATTAGGGACCTAGAGTTGACTCATTGGAAAACACTCTGATGCTGGGAGGGATTGGGGGCAGGAGGAGAAAGGGACGACAGAGGATGAGATGGCTGGATGGCATCATGGACTCGATGGACATGAGTCTGAGTGAACTCCGGGAGATGGTGATGGACAGGGAGGCCTGGCGTGCTGCGATTCATGGGGTCGCAAAGAGTCGGACACGACTGAGCGACTGAACTGAACTGAACTGAAATATGTTTGTGTGGGTAAAGGACAAGATGCCCACCAGAGGGACTTCCCTGGTAGGACAGTGGTAAAGACTCTGGGTGTGTAGATCTGGTTTTGCTCCCTAGTGCTGATTTCTTTGTGTGGGGGGCATGGGGGAGGGAAGGGGGTAGAGATTCAGTTCAGTTCAGTCACTCAGTTGTGTCTGACTCTTTACGACCCCATGGACTGCAGCACACCAGGCCTCCCTGTCCATCACCAACTCCCAGAGTCTACCCAAACTTATCTCCATTGAGTCGGTGATGCCATCCAACCATCTCATTCTCTGTCATCCCCTTCTCCTCCCATCTTCAATCTTCCTCAGCAACAGGGTCTTTTCAAATGAGTCTGAGTCAGTTCTTTGTATTAGGTGGCCAAAGTATTGTAGTTTCAGCTTCAACATCAGTCCGTCCAATGAACACTCAGGACTGATCTCCTCACAGTCCAAGGGAATCTCAAGAGTCTTCTCCAACACCACAGTTCAAAAGCATCTATTCTTCATTGCTCAGCTTTCTTTAAAGTCCAGCTCTCACATCCATACATGACTACTGGAAAAACCATACCATTGACTAGACAGACCTTTGTTGGCAAAGTAATGTCTCTGCTTTTTAATATGCTCTCTAGGTTAGTCATAGGTTTTCTTCCAAGGAGTAAACGTCTTTTAATTTCATGGCTGCAGTCATCATTTGCAGTGATTTTGGAGCCCAGAAAAGTAAAGTCAGCCACTGTGTCCACTGTTTCCCCATCTATTTCCCATGAAGTAATGGGACCAGATGCCATGATCTTTGTTTTCTGAATGTTGAACTTTTAAGCCAACTTTTTGCTTTCCTCTTTCACTTTCATCAAGAAGCTCTTTGGATATTCTTCATTTTCTGCCATAAGGGTGGTGTCATCTGCATATCTGAGGTTATTGGTTTTTCTCCTGGCAATCTTGATTCCAGCTTGTGCTTCCTCCAGCCCAGCGATTCTCATGATGTACTTACTGTGCATATAAGTTAAATAAGCAGGGTGACAATATACAGCCTTGACGTACTCCTTTTCCTATTTGGAACCAGTCTGTTCCATGTCCAGTTCTAACTGTTGCTTCCTGACCTGCATATAGATTTCTCAAGAGGCAGGTCAGGTGGTCTGCTATTTCAATCTCTTTCAGAATTTCCTACAGTTTATTTTGATCCACACAGTCAAAGACTTTGGCATAGTCAATAAAGCAGAAATAGATGGTTTTCTGGAACTCTCTTGCTTTTTCAGTGATCCAGCGGATGTTGGCAATTCGATCTTTAGTTCCTCTGCCTTTTCCAAAACCAGCCTGAACATCTGGAAGTTCTCAGTTCACATACTATTGAAGTCTGTCTTGGAGAATTTTGAGCATCACTTTGCTAGTGTGTGAGATGAGTGCAGTTGTGCAGTAGTTTGAACCTTTTTGGCATTGCCTTTCTTTGGGATTGGAATGAAAACTGACCTTTTCCAGTCCTTTGGCCACTGCTGAGTTTTCCAAATTTGCTGGCATATTGAGTGCAGCACCTTCACAGCATCATCTTTTAGGATTTGAAAAAGCTCAACTGGAATTCCATCACCTCCACTTGCCTTGTTTGTAGTGATATTTCCTAAGGCCCATTTGACTTCACATTCCAGGATGTCTGGCTCTAGGTGAGTGATCACACCATCGTGATTATCTGGGTCATGAAGATCTTTTCTGAACAGTTCTTCTGTGTATTCTTGCCACCTCTTCTTAATATCTTCTTCTTCTGTTAGGTCCATACCATTTCTGTCCTTCATTGTGCCTATATTTGCATGAAATGTTCCCTTGGTATCTCTCAAATTCTTGAAGAGACCTCTAGTCTTTCCCATTCTATTATTTTCCTCTATTTCTTTGCACTGATCACTGAGGAAGGCTTTATCTCTCCTTACTATTCTTTGGAACTTTGCATTCACATGGATATATCTTTCCTTTTTTTCCTTTGCCTTTCGCTTCTCTTCTTTTCACAGCTATTTGTAAGGCCTCCTCAGACAACCATTTTGCTTTTTTGCATTTGTTTTTCTTGGGGATGGTCTTGATCCCTGTCTCCTGTACAGTGTCACAAACATCCGTCCATAGTTCATCAGGCACTCTATCAGATCTAGTCCCTTAAGTCTATTTCTCACTTCCACTGTATAATGGTAAGGGATTTGATTTAGGTCATACCTGAGTGACCTAGTGGTTTTTCCCTACTTTCTTCAATTTAGATCTGAATTTAGCAATAAGGAGTTCATGATCTGAGCTGCAGTCAGCTCCTGGTCTTGTTTACGCTGACTGTATAGAGCTTCTGCATCTTTGGCTGCAAAGAATATAATCAGTCTGATTTCAGTGTTGACCATCTGGTGATGTCCATATATAGAGTATTCTCTTGTGTTGATGGAAGAGGGTGTTTGCTATGACCAGTGCGTTCTCTTGGTAAAACTCTATTAGCCTTTGCCCTGCTTCATTCTGTGCTCCAAGGCCAAAGTTACCTGTTACTCTAGGTGTTCCTTGACTTCCTACTTTTGCATTCCAGTCCCTTATAATGAAAAGGACATCTTTTTTGAGTGTTACTTATAAAAGGTCTTGTAGGTCTTCATAGAGCACTTCAACTTCAGCTTCTTCAGCATTACTGGTCAGGGCATAGACTTGGATTACTGTGATACTGAATGGTTTGCCTTGGAAATGAAGAGATCATTCTGTCGTTTTTGAGACTGCATCCAAGTACCAAACCCTTTTGTTGACCATGATGGCTACTCCATTTTTTCTAAGGGATTCTTGCCCACAGTAGTAGATATAATGAGTTAAATTCACCCATTCCAGTCTATTTTAGTTTGCTGATTCTTAAAGTGTCGACATTCACTCTTGCCATCTCCTGTTTGACCACTTCCAATTTGCCTTAATTCATGGACATAACATTCCAGGTTCCTATGCAATATTGCTCTTTACAGCCTCAGACCTTGCTTCCATCACCAGTCACATCCACAACTGGGTGTTGTGTTTGCTTTGGCTCCATCTCTTCATTCTTTCTGGAGTTATTTCTCCACTGATCTCCAGTAGCATTTTGGGAACCTGCTGACCTGGAGAGTTCATCTTTTGGTGTCCTATCTTTTTGCTTTTTCATACTGTTCATGGGGTTCTCAGGGCAAGAATACTGAAGTGGTTTGCCATGCCCTTCCCCAGGGGACCTCACAAAATGAGATCCCCTGGAGAAAGGCACAGATTAATCAAGTTAAATAGTGTGTTTACCTAGTTCCTTTCTACCTCCTACCCCTGTTAGGATAGACACAGAGATGTCTGTCTTACAGACTCATTTGAGGATCACATGAAAGTGATGCACAGACTCTTCCCTTGAAAAAATCAGATACAATTTTCCAGATACCCCACATTGCCCTCCCCCTGCACCCCCATGTTGATCAGCCAAACAGATCCCTGGATGCAAGGCAATCTTTTCGACCCCAGGCTTGCCTGTGGTTTTTGTATTCCCACCCCAAATTATTTTAAATTTAATTTGCTAGCACATCCCATAGCTCCTCCGTCTGCCATCACTGCTATTATCTGACCATGTGTCATGGGAACAGCCTTGGATCACTTGATGATTATAATTAAAACTGAAAGTAATTATTAATATCTTATTTTGAGCCATTCAAATTTAACTTGAGAGTATAGTGGCTACAGGCATGGGCTCTGGAGGCCTGCTAAGTAGATTAGAATCCCAGCTTTTTAGTATCTTATTAACCTTTCCTTGCCTCAGTTTCCTCATTACAAAAGACCATGATGCTGGGAAAGATTGAAGGCAAGAGAAGAAGGGGGCAACAGAGGATGAGAGATTGGATAGCATCACTGACTCAATGGACGAGTTTGAGCCAATTCCAGGAGAGTGAAGGACAGGGAAGCCTGGCATTCTGTAGTCCATGGGGTTGCAAAGAGTCATATATGGCTTTGCAGCTGAACAACATGAAGTTATTGTGAGGGTTCATTAAACTAACAAGGGAGCTTGCCAAGGACACACAGTGACTGCTGTATTGGGTTGGCCAGTAAACTCGTTCAGTTTTTTCCATAGCATTGCATGGAAAACCCTCATGAATGTTTTAGGCAACGCAGTATCTGCTATTACTATGTTATCATTTATGCTAAATGGCATTCTGAAACGGGGTAATTAATGATGGATTCCTGAGAGCAGGGGAATAGATGAACAAAATCTCTCTGCGTTTCAGTCGCTCTGGAGCCTTGCCAGTACCTACCTGAAGGCCAAGCATAGATTGCCTAGACCTGTGCCGTCTGCTATGGAAGCCACTAGCTGCTGTGACTGTTGACTGCTTGGACAGCTGCCAGCCTGAGTTAAAATGCTCTGGGTCCTAAAGATTTAGGATGACACACAAAATGCAAATCATCTCAATCGTTTTTTATATTATTTATGCTATTCAACATTTTATATTTGTTGAAATGATAATATTCTGAATAAATTCCGTTAAATAAATATTAAAATTGTCCTTATTTTTGCTTTTTTAATGTGGCTGCTAGAAAGAATTTGGGCTTCATAGGTGACGCTAGTGGTAAAGAACCTGCTGCCAGTGCAGGAGATGTAAGAGACGCAGGTTTGATCCCTGGGTCGGGAAGCTCCCCTGGAGGAGGAAATGGCAACCCACTCCAGTATTCTTGCCCAGAGAATCCCATGAACAGAGGAGCCTGGTGGGCTACAGTCCATGGAGTCACAATGACTCAAGTGACATAGCACACACAATAGAAAATTTAGAGTTATCAGTGTGGCTTGTGATCTAGTACTGTTGAACAGCAGGGCTTTAGACTCACCATTATCAGTAAAAGAAAATGTTGTGATTATCTGAGAACAGGGGACCTCTGTTGGAAAGCATTGTGTACTCCTCCCGTTGGCCTTCAGGTTATGCTGGACCATCTGTTTTTTCATTGGTTCCATAAAGGAAGTCAGGGCATGGTCCTTGCAGAAGGGAATGGAAGGGCCAAGGCAAGAGCAGCAACCAGGGAGGCTTCTGCTGACTTGGAGGGGTTTGGATGAAAACACTACCATTTATAGTTATACTGGCTTCAGACTTTCCAAACTCCCTGAAGGAGATGAGGGAATGCGCTCTGTTGAGGAAGTTGAAATATGTAGGCGAAAAACTCTCCCTATTCCATCAGGAGCCAGAAAAAGCTTTGTTAATCTTTAAAAGAATAAATACCAGGATGGCAGTCGCTGGGATCGAAGGCACACCCTTTCCAAATGTGATTTTCTTACGGGATGCTTGTTTCATTCTATTTCAGATTCATTCCATCACCTAAAACCTGGTGACGGTGGGCCACACAGAGTCTTACTGGTAAGTGCTCTTTCATTTTTAAAACAAAGTGACCATTTGACATTGTTTTTGAAATGATATTCACACTTCTAAGTTAATGCCTCCTTACTGGTACTATGATTAGATGTCTATTTATTCATGGTTTTTTTTTCCCCGCTCTGAAATGATTCACAATGTTTCCAGGCCCTAAAAAAAAAAAAGATCAATCCATGTTCTTTGCTAAGAACATGGTCAGGGAAAAAGATCTATGATTACATGCCAAATACTATTAAAATAAAAACTTTTTTTGTAATGAAACTATTTCCAGGCCCCTGTTGATGGTCTGCTTGTTTCGAACAGTATCCAAAACAACAAAGTCTTACTTCAGCCAAGGAATTCAGACAGTCCCTTGCAGTGTGTTAAAATGAAAATTGGCTCATAGCTGTAACTTATTAGCTTTCTTATTGCTGTATATTTTCCTCGCATCTCTCCTTAACCCTAAGTGTGATTGTCACGAAATAACAGTCCTTTAGTAAGAGAAAACTTCCTTTAGGCCTAGGGAAGTAATGTAGTTAAGTGAGAAAAGCTTCTGAGGCTTCATGTGGCACCTCTCCCTGATATGTGGTGTTACTGTTATTTGCGGTGTATTTCAGTCAGCTTTTGCTGCATAACAAAGCTCCCCCAAATTTACTGCCAGAAATATAAGCCAAAATTTACTGATTCAAAATAACAATCTTTTTTTTTTTTTTTGGTACCGTAATTGTGTTGGCACTTCAAGTGGGCCTAGGTGTGTGATTCTTTTGATTTCAGCTGGGACCATTCATGTGTCTTCGGTTAACTGCAGGTCCGGGTCAGCCAGGCTGGGGGTCACCTGGCTCTCGGCTGGAGTGAGGACAATGACTAGGACATGTGTCTCAGTGTTCTGCAGGCTGCCCTGAGCTTGTGCGCCCAGTGTTGGGCAGAGTACCAGGAGAGACAACAGAAGTGTCGAGGCCAAGGCTCAGAACTGCCATCACATCCCACCACATTCTGTTGGCTAAAACAAGCTCTGGGGTGATCCTAGATTCAAAAGGTACAGCACTAGATTCTACCTCTTGGTGAGAAGAGCTGCAGAATTATATTGCAGGGAGGGCAGAGAGGGGAAGATTTGTGGCCATTTTTATAGTCCACCCTACAGTATTTATGGAAACAGCTATGATGGAATGAAAATCACCTGGAGGGTGAGAGAGCTCAGGACATGCTCCCATCTCATAGCCCATCCCCTCGCCCTGGCTTTGTGATCTGCCATCTGGCATCTAGGTCAGTTCAGCAGGATCCTGGGTGGTCTTGCTGATACCAGGTTTCCACTCCCATCCTTGCATCACAATATAGAACCGCCACACTAGTCATCCTCCAGTTCAGTTTTCAGGATGTTACTCTTCTGTTCAGAAGCTGTCACTGCCTCCATGTCATCCACCACACCAGTCTAGATTTCTCTCTGGTTTCCCTGCTTCCATTATCTGGCCCTGTCCTCTCCCACTGTTCCTTTTTTTTTCTCACCAAACTAGCCTGTCTGCTATTTCTCTAACAGCCACCAGTTGAAATAATATTTCACTTGAGGATTGTCCAGAAGATAAAAAAGATTAATGTGCAAGTGCTTTATCAATCATAAAATGTAATTACATTAACTGTATGAAACTGTGACTCGCCAGATTTTTTGAAAGGGGCAGTTCCCTCCTGGGGGTAATCATTAGTGACTGAGGAATAGACAATGAATATCCAGTGGCAGAAAGATTAATAATTACAGTAGCAATAGTCACAATTAGCGTCTACTGTTTATTGAATGCAGACTGTGTGCTAGGCACTTTGCTAACTGCTTTACATAGAATTATTTGAAATTTACAAGAAGACCATCTCACTCAGTTGCATCTGTATCATCATTGCAGCCTGTTCCACTATTAGTGATTTAGTCCTTTGATTTCTTCCTGTTCATTCCTGAGAGAAATAGGTGTTAAAGCTGCTGTCAGCCATTGACAACATATCATTGTCAAGTACAGGGTGCTAGAGAAGTGTCAGCTGCTTTGATTGGTGGGAGAAGTTGGGGAAGGGAGGGAAACCAGCAGTACTAATGAAAGAGTAGGTGTGGGATGTATAGGAATGGGTAGGAGGGTACCCAGTTGCCCAAGGAAGGATGAAGTGGGGATGGGGAGAGGTTTGCAGGAGGGTGGGAGAGTCGGGGATTGTCTGAGACATTTGCTGACCTGACAGTTTGGCCCAGGGCTATTCCAGGTCCAAGGCCACCACCTTCTTACCGTGCTCCCTTGGAACGTCCCCATTCCGGCTGTCAGAACAGGCAGCATTTGTAAAATTGTTCTCCATTCACCATCTGACTTGTTACACATTATTTTGATTGCTGTTGATCTAGTATATATGCCTGTCTTCTTTCAAAGATTTTTGAGGTGACGTCTAAATACACACGTAATAAGATCCAGACAAAGAAGGACGGGAGGAAACTTGCAGGGAAGGAAAAGTGAGGTGAAGTCAGAGGTAAGGTTAGGCACCCAGTTCTTAAGTGAGAAGCCTGTACACGCACCGGCAGGCCCCAGGGTCTTCCCTCTGAGCTTCTGAAAAGTCAGTACTAGGAAAGCATACTCAGTTAAGAGTTCTTGGTGGCTTGAGGATGAAAGCATGCTAGTTACTCAGAAGAAGCACGGTTAATTGTGATTCTTTTGACACTTGGAGTAATTTTCCCCCAGTGTTAGAAGTGGATGCCACTGAAGGTAGCAAACAACATCCGTATAGGAATGACTAATAAAGACCACCCTTGGTGTCGACCTGCAGTGTTGACACCCAAGTGCAGCCCAAGATTTGCTTTCAGTCTGGGTGTGCATTTCTCTGCTGGCCTTGCTTCATCCAAGTATAACAGGTAGTATTCTCCACTGGAAAACAAGTGCATACATTGATCCCCACTCCTTCCCCTGTGATGCACGTCTGAGACTGTCACGCTTCTTGATGCTGAGCCTGGACAGTTGGCTGCGGACCAGACTTGGCACGTGCATTGCAATCTCCTTACCATCCCAGTTCTGAAAGAATAATAAACAACTTCCTGGGAAGTACTCAGTGAATGTTAGTTCTCCCAACTCCAAATCATGCTCTGCCCTGACTCAGTCTGCGGAGTGGCTTTTTGATACACAGAGTTTATATGGACCCTGTCCACTGTGACCTGTGCAGCCCACTGTCCTCGCTCCATGTGTCTCTCTCCTTCCATTTTGAGCCCTGTGCCTTTAGGTCATCTTACATACCAGGGTGTTCTGCACCTTTGAGGGGAACCAGGGCAGTTTGAGAAGCTTATTGGAATACGATTAGTGGACTCCAAGCATGTGTTGGATGGCAGCAAACTATAAACTGAGCTATATATTGTCCACTTCTAATTTTCCTCTTCCCAACTATAACTTTAATACATATTTCCAAGAGTAATGGGTCTGATTGGTTGGCAGCACTGGTAAGATGAACCAGCAGGAACAGAAGATGACGTGAGAGTAATGTGTATAAGATGAAAAAAATTTGTCAGAGAGGAGGTCAAAATTCCATGAAGACTGCCCACAGACGGAATTTGCTTTGGGGATTTGTTTTTCTTCAGATCAGTTTTCTTAGAGTTATTTTGGTTGCAAGGAACAGAAATCCAGTGTAAACTGGTGTCGTTGACTTGATGACTAAAATGTCCATGCTAGCATGGACTTCGGGCATGGGTGTATGCATGGGTTCAGAAACAATTATCAGGGTGTTACTCCTCATCTCTTGGCTCTGCTTAACTCAGTGATCTTCTTTCTCGGGCAAGAGCCCCCTCAGTGCATTGCAGAGGTAGACACTAACATTGCATTTCCATCATCTTCACAGCTGTGGCTCTCAGCAAATAGAGTGCCTCTTTTGCCTTTGTTCTATTACTATTACCAAAGAGGTTTGGCCCTGTTTGGCTTCCTTGCCTCAACCCCAGGAGTAGGCAGTAGACAGTGAGCAGCATCTGTTTGGCCAGGGCTTGTTCATGTGTTCCCCAAGAAAGGATGAATCCCACCAGAATCACATGAAGTAGGGTCCTTAGGAAAAAATGAGGAATGAGGATTTTTTTGTTTGTTTCCAGAAGAACGAAAGAGCATGCCAAGCAAATAAAGTTTTTAGGTACCAGAGTGGACTGATTTAGAAATTCTTAATGTGGGATCCATTAAACTTGAAAGGTTAAAAATTAGATTCGGCTTCAGTGACATTGACTACCTATTCCAAGTCTGGTATCATGATGGAGACTAGCAACAGTGAGCATACAGAGAGGAGGAGGGTGGATGACCTCACTGTGGGGTCAGATAGGCAGCTTTTGGCCTGCGGACCTCATGTTGCATCCTCCAGATCTAGATTATTAACCTGAAGACAATGGGCTTCAGTGGATCTGTAATCCATTGAATGAATCAGTGAATGGGCTTCTGTAATTATTTGCAAAGTGGTGTGTGGTTTTTTTTTTTTTTTTAAACTGGAGAAAAGGATCATGCTTCCTTCATTTTTTTATGGGACCCTCCAGCTCCCTACTGCTTAAGAGCCAGTACTTCAGACTTGAATTGTTTTAGATTTGGCTAGCTTAATTAATCCTATGTGTTCGTATCTTTTCTTGGCTAAACTAGAGGAGTTTAGCGTCCATGATAAACACAGCTCCTTATGGAGCAGACATGGTGATGTCAGTGGCTGAGTATGTCGCAGCAAATTGCACGTTGAGGTTTTTCGGAATGTATGTAAACTTATCACAGTCGTAGTTGCCACTTACCTAATACTTACTCTGGTGCTCACCCCATGCTAAGTGCTTTACGTGCATTTTCTGAACTATGTATTTATGCATGTGACTGTAATTCTGTGAACCTCGGATGTGTTATGGTACCACCTGCTGGAACCAGCTCCTTCTGGCTGGCTCTGGATTTTTCCCTCTTCTCCATGTCTTCTTGTGGGGGTCCACCTCTCTCCATGCCACACCCACAGATGATAGAATCCTAGAATCCCAGAATTGGAGGAGATTGCTGAGATCATGCAGTTCAGTGGTTTTCAAACTCAGCTTTCTATTTTTCTAGCTCAGGGACTCCTGAGAGTAAAGGATGGGAGGGCCCCTTGACCCTGTCATGTTTCACTCACCACTGGCTGCTGAGAACCATTCGTCTGGGAGCACAGAGTCCAGGGTTCCATGTGAGACTTGAGGTTGAGTCCAAGCTACTACTCCGCTCACCTCCCTGTGTGACTCTGGGAAAGTTGCCTCACCTCTCTGAACCACGGTTTCCTTTTCTGTCAAAGTGGGTAATAATGTCTGCCCCACGGTGCTGTTGGGGGCCTGGAAAGGTCACATCTATAAAGTCCTCCTCCCAGTGCCTGGCACACAGGTAGCTATGCAGAGGTTAGCTGTGACTAAGACACAGCACAACACAGCTTGTGAAAAGTAATTAAGACATGGCTTTATTCTTGTCTCTCACTGTGCCTTTAAAGTTGATTCACTGGAATGTGTTTCTGTTTCCTGATGAGAATTTGATCAGGCCTGTGATGTTTCTGGTTACTCTTAGGTAACAAAGAGTCCTACGTTCAATCCTTAATTCGTGTCTGACACTTTGCAACCCCATGGACTGTAGCACACCAGGCTTCCCTATCTGTCACCAACTCCCAGAGCTTGCTCAAACTCCCATCTTTTGAGTCGGTGATGCCATCCAGCCATCTCATCCTTTGTCACTCCCTTCTCCTCTTGTCCTCAATTTTTCCCAACGTCAGGGTCTTTTCCAGTGAGTCAGTTCTTTGCAGCAGGTGGCCAAAGTACTGGGCCTTCAGCTTCAGCATCAGTCCTTCCAGTGAAAGTCCTATGGTTTGTTTCACTGACACACAGGCACTCACGTACACACACGTAAGTACCCATCCTTTATGGAAACTTTAAATGCTGACTTTAGTCTGTGTATGGTCAATTGTCATTCCAAGAGAAGACTTTCTCAGTCTTGTCCATCACAAAGGCCTGCCCGGGTGAGGCAGAGGAGGGAGGGAGTTCTTACCTGACCACGGTTGTCAGGCCTGGTGCCGGGTTCTCCTGGTGGGTGGATGGACTCTCTCAGTCTTCGGGCTGCTTCTGAGGCAGCCCCCCGGGACACCCCGCTGGACTCCCCTGCCAGCGCTCTCTGTCTGGATTCAGACAGTGCCTCTCCTGCTGTCTGCTACCGTCCTCAGCACCTTCTGCTTCCCATTCAGACTCTCTCTTTGGGCTTCACTCACCCTCAGTGTGAAGCCCTGGTGGGCAGAATCTGTCTCAAGGGAGACCAAGGCTGACTTTCCTGGTGCCCTTTAACCTCCCATCAGGGGAGGGAGCAAGCAGTCACTGTCTTCTGAGTCACCTTGTGTCTCTTCAGCCCCCTCCCACACTGTGGTCCCTCGGGTGGGTGTCACGTACCAGTCCCCAAACTCAAGGAGACACGTATCAAGCCGTCCACATGTGGCCTTTGAAGCTCTTGTCTCCAGGTTTCAGATGAAAAGTGCATGCCTACCATCCCACCCACCTCAGGGAGGGTGGGAATCAGAGCATTAGCAAGGAATCGGCCCCACAAAATCCTCCCATCACTTTCCACTGTCCTGAACCTTTGAGCCAGCTAGGTCAACTTCTTAGAAATTTCCATGTAATGGTCTGGCTCCTGGCTTTGGAATTTCCCATCTGTTGAATTATGTTGCCTCAATGGAAACTTCCACTTGAGCATCTTATTATATTAACTGTTGGCTCAGTTCAGGGAACTCTTCTGCAACAGCCCTAAAAGCTGTCCTTCAACCTGTGCTTGAAAGCTGTCCAGGCATGGGAAACTTCCTCTTCCCTCCCTCACAAGCATCCCATTCTGACTTTCAGATACTTGGCTTCCCTGGTGGCTCAGAGGTTAAAGCATCTGCCTCCAATGCAGGAGACCCGGGTTCAATCCCTGGGTCGGGAAGATCCCCTGGAGAAGGAAATGGCAATCCACTCCAGTATTCTTGCCTGGAGAATCCCATGGACGGAGAAGCCTCGTAGGTTACAGTTCACGGGGTCGCAAAGAGTCGGACACGACTGAGCGACTTCACCTTCACCTTCTTCAGATGCTTGGAGTTGTTGGAAAGATGCTGCTCCCATGAAGCTGAGCCTGGGTCCCCATAACATTCCCTTTAATGGGATCAAAACTATGTGTGTGAGACTCATCTGAGAAAAGCTGCCTGGGCTCGGGGATTGCACCCACACTCCATTCTCTAAGACCACCAGGAAGCTGCTGACCTCATCTCTGGGTCTTTTTCCCATACTGTAACACCAGGGTGCACTTGACTTAACCCCAGCAGAAAGAGAGTATTGGGAAACTGCTCAAGCATCACTTCTCGTACTCATGACCCTCATATCCTTTCTGTTGATCTGAGAGCCGATCTGTTGGGCTTCAGAGGAGCATCTTGATCGGGGTCCATCCACAGTTTATGAACTCTCCACATGCAAGCCTTGCAGAATGTGCCCTACATCCCTCCCAAACACCCCCTCCCCACTTTTTTTTTTTTTTATTTTTAAAGTAGTTTTCTCTTTATGTTTAAGTGTCCTTTGGACTCAGCTGGTGGTCTGCCTTGTCCAGCCCCAGCATTGTGGACGGGCCTCTCTGCCCAGTGCCCTTCTGCATCATGAGCAGCTTGGGCCACTGAGAGGGTGGATCCCACAGCAGGCAGGTCACTCTGTGTTTAGATTCCCACCCTTGCAGTGTCTCAGATGAGCAAGTGACAGGTGCTGGCAAAATGCTTCGACCAGCTAAATTTAGGGAAGGAAGTCACTTTGGAGATGTCAGCCTAAGAAAATATTAAATGCGTTTTGGGTTGTTCCATGATGGACTGGTTTTCCTGGCCGGTCTCATATCCAGATGTGAACGTCCTCATGTTACTTTTCATGGCTGTCTACAAAGCTGGTGAGCTGTAGCTCCCCTCCCCTCCTCCTCCACTGCCCTTGGGTCTCCTCTCCTGCCCCAGATAACATTGGAGACAGAGACCCAGAGGGAACAGCTGATCTAGCCTAGCACTGCTCACCTAATCTTCTTCTCTTGGCCTGAAAGTATATATATATTGGGCCACTGAAAAAAATCTAGATATGTAAAATAGCTAACAGGCTGTCACCTAAAGCAAGCTTTCTATTTATATATTTTACAGTAGGAAGTAACGTAGTATAAACAGATAGACTAGATTTCAGACCATTCCTCAGCCACTTGACATGGTTTGAGCACAGTGGTTTAGCATCTTTGAGCCTGTTTCCTTATCTGTTAAATGAGGATAATTACAGTTGCCTTACAAGAGAGCTGTATTAAAGAAACCAGTGCATGAAATGAGTTCAGCACAATGGCTTGCCACATGGTATATATTCAATAAATGCCATATTACCATTGTTTACATTTGACTATTGTGATGATTTCTAAAAAAATTTAAAAGCTTTGAAAAAAGTATCAGTTCTCCAGCAATACTTGGGCAAGTCACTCTTTAAGTCTTAAATTTGACATTAATAAATGGAGGATAATCCTCCACAGGAATATTGAGAGGATTAAGTGAAGTAATCTGTAGGAAATGCCCAGCACAGCCCTGGCACATAGTAAGCACCCAAAAAATGGTGCCTGTCATTTCCCCATCCCTGCATTATCTCCATTTTACAGATAAGAATTTTCAGAACCCTTGTTTCCTTGTGGTAAATGGCTTCACAAAGACACTTTTATATAAAAGAAATTGTTCTCACTGTTTTGTTCAAAAGGAACAGGAACATTTAGTCTCTGGCTTGCTTATAAATACCAAAGTGTAGTATATATGAAAGCAGGCTACGTAACTAAGCCAAACAGCTTTCCAATTTTTTAGGCTTCACCTCCTTTCCTTGTTAAATCTTGGGTAAGTGATTTTGTCACTAGATTAGGAGAAGTTTACATATTATTTTTACAAGTCCTGTGGAAATATGCAAACATAGCTCTATTTAACTAGATGCTGTAAATTCACATCAGTTTATTTTGTGCTCTTTAAATAAAGACGTATAGTAGGCACCTTCATGGCACCCAGAGAGGACTTGGAAGGGGATATGGAGGAGACGACAAGGCCTGAGCTATAACAAGAGGACTCAAACTGGGGGTCAGGGTTTGGTCAGGAAGATGGAGAGCTGGCCTCAGTGGAGTGGGGATCCCTAACGGGGAGCTTTGCTCCTGACACAGGACAGAGCGGGGATCCCTGCTAGGGAGCTTTGCTCCTGACGCAGGGCGGAATGGGGATTCCTGATGGTGAGCTTTGCTCCTGACACAGGGCAATGCCTGCGCTCCACGGAGCAGCTAGTCCCTAGGGCCCTCCTGGAGCAGTGGGCAGTCCTGAGCCGGCAGAGCTCCCATCTCCTTGCTTTTTACTGACCAGTGCACTTGCTGCACCAAATAGCAGGTTTGCAAGGAATAATGATGACATCACTATTTGTTGGGCTGATTTTGAAGTTTGTGAAAACTCATGCTTGGATACCTTCAATGAAGGAATCATCCAGGTGAACAGGACACCTGCTTATAGGTTTTGTCTGAGTTACTCGCCCTTGCAGACAGTTCAGCGATCAGTGATCTTCCTGTCTGATCTTCACTGATTAGGCAGTTCAGTACAATGATCTTCCCTGATGCGGAAACTTGAAACGTGGCTGGGAAGCTCGAGAGAAAGGGGAGGAACGGGTAGGGGACCATGCAGCGGGGCCGCTTGGGTTGATGGGTCAACACGTGTTTATGGAGCGTCTCAAGCAGGATAAATGGAGAGCAGAACCAAATCTATTGCCCTCTTCCTTGCCCAGCTCCATGACCCACTCCCTGAGGCAGGGGCTGAGCCATGTGGCCTTAGAGAAATCTTCCGTTGCCATTCTGTGGACAAGCCTCTTGGGAACCCCTTGCCCGCATATCCTCAACTTGCAGGGCCCATGAAGGAGCTTCTGGCATTATGAAGCTTAAGCCTAAGGATCTCTCACTGCAAGGCCCCCTTCTGATGTCCTATAGCACATGTGCTGTTCCTGATTTCACTTTCTTTTCTTAAAGAGGTTCCCAAATTGTATAAGACTCAGGATTCACTAAAAACTGGATCTGTCCCCAGACCTGGGAGAACTGGCACACACTCTGGGTCTTTCCCTGCGCCCAGTTTCGCCTTCACCACGATGCTGAAACTCCAGTTTGCTTCTCCCTCAGGCAAAAGCATCCCAGGTGGCCCTAGTGGTAAAGAACCTGCATGTCAGTGCAGGGGACGCCAGAGATGTAGGTTCAAGCCCTGGGTCCAGAAGATCCCCTGGAGAAGGAAATGGCAACCCCCTCCAATATTCTTGCCTGCTCCCATGAACAGAGGAGCCTCCGGGCTATCATCCACAGAGTCACAGAGTCAGACACAACTGAAGCAACTTAGCAAGCAGGCAGGAGCAGTCTTTGCCCCTGTGTGTCCTCCGCTGTGGCTAGACCCAGCCAGACCTGAGTTCCCACTGGGAGGTCCTAACCCTGTGACTGAGGGGGAGGAAGTCCCGGCCACTGATTGCCGTCTGGGCTTCTTCCTAGCTACCAGACACCCTCCCCGGGTGGAAAGGTCCAGCCATCCTTGCAAGAAGGCAGGCCCTCCTGTGGCTTTGTGATTGCTGGGAAGGCCCTGAAAGGAGCCAGGCAAGAGGGAGCCAGCCCTGCGTGAAGCATCAGCTGGCTGAATTAGGCCTGGTGGAAGATTCTCCTTTAAAAAGAAAAAGAGAGAATATCCTTGAAACTGTTTCAGCTTTGGCAAAACCATAACTCTGATCTCAGGTTTTGGGAGAACGGGCCAGCCAACCTACAGGACTGTGCTAACCATGTGTCCTAGCTCACTCTCAGCAGCGATCATGCATGTCCCATTCCTCTTAGTCTGCACAGGGCTGGAGTGCTTTGCTAATCAGTCAGAACTAAATGTACCGGGAAGAAGAGAGAGGAGGGCAAAGGCCCTTTTGGTATGTGAATATCTTTCTACCGCTATTTGAAAATAATTTTCTCTTTCAGTCAAATAGTGGCCAGCTTCGCCCCCTGGTGGATAAATAGATAACTGTATAAAATGAGCTATCATGCACATTGTTATGGCTGATGATCTGGAAAGAAATTGTCAGCCTGTGATGAGTTAGGACACTGAAAGGGGCTGGGTCGCTAAGGTTTGGGGAATGGGTTTTTTGTCTTGAAACGGTTATTCTAAGCTTCAGTTAGATTTTTTTTTAGTATCTCTAGAAAGTAAAATGGTTAAAATGCCACTAGGTTTAAGGGTTACACCTATTCAACTGCAGTGGACTTTTTTGCCAAAACTCTGCTGTCGCTGGTGGTTATGGCAAATCCTTACCAGTCTGTGGGCTTCTTTCACTCCTTGAGATTGTGACAGAGACCTAACACCAACCAGAAAATATGAATTTCAGCCACTAACTGGATATCTATTAGTAATCTTGACTTGCAAACTCCAGCTCACTGCTGCCCACATTGATATCTTTTGCTTTAGTCCTGCTAGTTTAATTATTTGCTTCAGTTCATTTATACTTCTTACAGTTGCCAGAAGGTCACAGTTGGGCTAACTGGTGATAGTTATTTCACTGTTTCCTGCACCTTTTTATATATTCCTAGAGGTAAAATGCAGAACAGACTTAGAAGGAGAACGGCTGAAATGTAAAAACCTTCCCATATATGTCATTTTATGGTGAAATATGATTTTTATCCTGTCACCTTTCTCAGGCCTCTGTAAATTACTCAGCTGCTTTTAATTATCAGAACTGACCTGATTATTTAGCTTCTATTGTAACTTCAGTAATAAGAGCCTTCATAATTGAAATCTCATCTGCTGTCCTTTGTCCACCAAGTGGCTGTTTGTGTCCCTGGTGAATGTTTATCATCTCCATTGTCCTGGAGCTCCATTTTTTTTTTTTTTTCCTTTCTCTGCTCTCAGAAACCCTTAGATGCACTTAAGATTTGAAGGCCTGGCATTGTAAGAAACTGTTTATTACTCATACATCAAATTAATTGCCTACTTGGGGCTGTTTTTCCTCAAAAGGAAGATGTGGAAGAAGAAAGTGCACATACCTCGTAGGTTATTATAAGTTTCTCAATATTTGATAGAGTTTTCTAATGATTATTGATCATATATATATATATAGTCTAATTTTTTACCTCATGTAAGTTTTACGTAAGAAAAAAATTTTTTTGGTGGTATCATCTGTTTGTTTTTTCCCTAGGTAAATGGAAATCAATTGTCCTAAGCACCAGATAGGAATTGCTTAGTGGTTGAAATGGGGATTATATTTTCCCAGGTGGCACAGTGATAAAGAATCTCGCTGCCAGTACAAGAGATGCAAGAAATGTGGATTGGATCCCTGGGTCAGGAAGATCCCCTGGCATAGGGAATGGCAACCCACTTCAGTATTCTTGCCTAGAAAATTCCATGGACAAGGGAGCCTAATGGGCTACAGTCCATGGGGGTCGCAGAAGTCAGACATGATAGAGCATGCATTCACACACGCACACATATTTGCCCCAGAATTAATTGCTGGAAGATTCCTCTAGTTTCTTGTTATTTGACTCACTGTGACAAAGCCCAGAGGAGGGGATAGGTCTGGGAGCTGGACTTCTTCCTGATCTAGCCTCACCCACAGCACAAGCTGGATGCTTTTCTTTCCTTGCCCATGGTTTCAGCCACCACCCCAGTTATTTGAGGGGAGATCACACACACACACACCCCTACCTACCTTTCTTTATTCCTGGCCATCACACACACACACACACACACACACCCGCCTTTCTTTATTCCTGGCCAACACACACACACACACACACACACACACCTACCTTTCTTTATTCCTGGCCAACACACACCCCCACACACACCTACCTTTCTTTATTCCTGGCCAACACACACACACACACAAACACACACACACAGCACCTACCTACCTTTCTTTATTCCTGGCCATCACACACACACACACCCCTGCCTTTTTATTCCTGGCCAACTCACACACACACACACACACACAGACACCTACCTACCTTTCTTTATTCCTGGCCAACACACACACACACACACCTACCTTTATTCCTGGCCAACACACACACACACAAACACACACACACAGACACCTACCTACCTTTCTTTATTCCTGGCCATCACACACACACACACCCCCTGCCTTTTTTATTCCTGGCCAACTCACACACACACACACACACACACACCTACCAACCTTTCTTTATTCCTGGCCAGCACACACACAGACACACACACACACCCATTTCTTTATTCCTGGCCATCACACACATACCCACACACCCATACACACACACACACACCCTACCTACCTTTCTTTATTCCTGGCCAACACACACACACACACACACACACACACACACACACACCCCCTACCTACCTTTCTTTATTCCTGGCCATCACAAACACACACACACACACACACACACCCCACACACTTACCTACCTTTCTTTATTCCTGGCCATCACACACACACATACACACACACACACACACACACACACACACCCCTACCTTTCTTTATGGCTGGCCATCTGTCCTGTTTCCACTGTTGAAACTGGCCATTAATCTAACATTGAGACAGCCTGATTCATTAATTATTCCTGATATTCAGATAATTGAGAGGCTGAGCAACATCAGAGTGGTTTGCAAGCTCCCTCTAATTTCAGGGCATTTTCAAGCTGTCATTATTACTCACAAATGGCAGCCCTCTCAAGTTCAGACTCTGCTGACCAGGAAGGAGAAGGTCAGACTTCAGAAATGTGTATTTGAACTTGGTCCATCTGGGGTTTGTGTTTTTAGTAAAGAGCAGGTTTTGGAGATGTTTGGAGGATCAAAGTGACAGTGCCACGGGTGTGAGTGAAGAGGCTCCCCTGTTCGTTTGTGTCCCAGCTGCAGGCTCACCAGTCCGTGTCTGGCTCCAGGCTCTTGCCTGCTCCACCACGAGTGCCCCCTCCCATCACTTGATCCTGGGGTGCTCCGCAGCCCCTGGACAATGTGTTACCATATTTATTTTTTCCCCGCAAGAGCTTGATGTCAGCATGTAGAAGATATTGGCACAGAGCAGACACTGAAGGTTTCTTGAGTGAATGAAGGAACGCGTAAACTAAACAGGGAACAGATGAACAGACAGGCACATTCATTCCGGATCAGTCCTGAGAAGAACAGCACTCTTTATCACCATAACTGTAGATGAAGTCTAATGAAACAGCCGTGCAATGTTAGTTTTTGTCTCCCTAAACTAAAATGTATCTTATGCCAGCATGCAAGGCCAGTTATCAGCTGTGGGACTACAGATTGACAGGAGTGTCTTGGAAAAAGTTGTTAGGATATCCTTAAATATACAAATGAATGGAGAAAGGTGAATAGATAGTTGATGGGAAAAAGAGAAAGTGCGACATTTTGGAGCTGTAGCAAAATTATACAACTGCCCAAGATTCTGCAATCAGGAAATGCCTGTGTAAAATGAAATCTTTCTGAAATCATTAAAAATTATCTGTATTCACTTGTGTGGGCTAAAAGTGCAAAGCCTAAATCTATCTGACTGGGAAGAAAAGAGCTGAACAAATCCAAACTGAGGAGCATTCTACAAAATAACCGACCCTTTACTCTTAAAAATATCAATACTGTGAAATACAAAGAAAGACTTAGGAATCGTTCCAGATTAAAGGAAACTAAAGGCCTTGTAGGTGGCCAAGTGGTAAAGAACTGTCCTGCCAGTGCAGGAGACATAAGAGACAGGAGTTCGATCCGTGGGCCATGTAGATCTGCTAGAAAAGGGAATGGCAACCCACTCCAGTATTCTTGCCTGGAGAATTTCATGGACAGAGGAGCCTGGAGGGCTACCATCCATGGGGTCGCGAAGGATCGGACACAACTGAAGTGATTTAGCTTGCACACAGAGATCTAACAGTTGGGGGACTGTGTAGAATTTTGGGTTTTCTTTTGCTGTAAAGGACTTTATTGGGACAATTCCTGAAATCTGAATGAGGTTGTAGATTGGATAACAGCAGTGTATTAACTATAGTGAAGTTATTTAAAAGAACTCCTTATTTGTAGAAAATACACAGGGAAGTATTTTGGGATAAAAACACTCTCTCTCCACTTCCCTGCCTCAGAGGGAGTGTGCAGGGATTAAAGTAAATTTTAAATGTTGACATTTGAGGAATCCAAATCTGGGTGAAGGGGATCAGAGAATTCTTCATACTAGTCCTGCAGCTTTTCTTTAGGTCTGAAATTATGTCAAAATAAACATTTTAAAGCAGGATGCTTATGAAGAATTTATAATCACTTAGGGAAACGTCATTGCTGAAAAGGAACAAAACAAAATTACATAATAGAGTGTGATCTCAGTTACATTAAAAACTTATAGAGAAAAGAGTAAAAGGAAATACAACAACGTGTTAACTTTTGTTATATCCGTGTTAATGTATTTCACACATTTTTCTATAAATAGCATGCGTTTCTTGAAAAATAAGGAGGAAACAAAATTTCTGAAGAAAGATGATGGCTAACTCAAAGAAAACCTAAGTGAATCTTGTTCTTTGTGTCTTTACCACCATGCACCTCATTCTTAGAAGGACACAGTATATGTATGGATGTACAAATATACGTACACAAACTGTTTTAAACTTTGGTTTTTCATTACTGATATTTCGGCTTCTTGGGTGGTTCAGTGGTAAAGAATCTGCCTGCCAGTGCAGGAGACACAGGAGATGTGGATTTGATCCCTGGGTCGGGAAGATCCCCTAAAGAGAAGGAAATGGTAACCCACGGCAGTATTCTTGCCTAGAAAACCCCATGGACAGAGGAGCCTGGTGGGCTACAGTCTGTGTGGTCACAAAGAGTTGGATACAACTTAGCTATTGAACACAAGCATGGGCAATGATATTTCAAAGGAAATCCTATATTGGGCAGTAGCTGAAATAAGATATCTCATAAGCTTTGTCTAGCCCTGAAATTCCTTCCTCTTCTTTCCTGTTCTTTGGAAATCAGCGCCTCTGCGATCCAGACACGGTGCTAGATACCAAGTGTGTAGGACTGAAAAGCTACCCAGAGCCCACAGACAGGCAAGTCAGTGGTTGCGACCCATTGCTAGGCACTGTAGGAGCATAGCAGCTCTTACGGTGGGTGGACCTGGCTTGGGGCAGGGGTGGTGGTTGTGCAAGGCAGGGATGAATCTTAGACATAGAAATTTAAGTGAAATCTTGCCATTTGGAAAAGGATAGCAGAGCATTGTGGGCTGAGCATTCTTGTGTGTCTTGCATATGTCCGCACTCTGGCCCACTGGCATGTCACTCTGGAGACCCTGGCTGGACGGGTGAGAGTTTTACAAAGCCCAGGAAGCTCCAGGCCCCACAGAGTCTGTTTTCCCAGGTGTTAGAGGAAGTGGTCCCGCTGCAGGAAGCAGGAGGAGCTTGGTGTGGCTCTGGAGCCAGGCTCCTGTGAACCTGAGGCCTCCCATTTGCAGAATCACTGTTGGAGTTTGCCTGGTGGCCCCCAGCACAGAAAGCAGATGCTGCATAGATACTCAGGGAGAACAGAAAAAAGGAGATGGCAGAACCATGTTGGAGAGTTTGCTGATCTCTGATATACTCAGTGGAATTCCTGAAACCTACTTTATTCATTTGGTATCAGACCCTTCTGCAAGGGGTCAGGTCTGCTCATGTGGCCTCACAGTGTCTGGAGTCCCAGAGTTACCCCCAGAACAGTGTTGTTGAGAAATGTTTTTCTTGAGAGATGTGTTCCCTGGATAGTAACTATTCTTTGAGCCATTCATTTGCTTGGGCACATTGTCCTTTCCAGGTCTTAGAGCCTGGGGCCACCAACACATAAGTATTTGTTAAACCACCACGTAACTAGATCAATCAAAGGCAAAATAGTGGTTAAGAATCCTACACTTGGGTTGGGCTAGAAGCTTCTCCATTTGTCTTGGAAACTTTTAAGCAATTTAGAGCACGATATTTTTACTTGTATCACTTTCATTTCCATAGTTTGTTAAGGACTGCATGCTGCTGCTGCTAAGTCGCTTCAGTCGTGTCCGACTCTGTGTGACCCCATAGACTGCAGCCCACCAGACTTCCCCCATCCCTGGGATTCTCCAGGCAAGAACACTGGAGTGGGTTGCCATTTCCTTCTCCAGTGCATGAAAGTGAAAAGCGAAAGTGAAGTCACTCAGTCGTGTCCAACTCTTAGCGACCCCATGGACGGCAGCCTATCAGGCTCCTCCATCCATGGGATTTTCCAGGCAAGAGTACTGGAGTGGGGTGCCATCACCTTCTCCGGTTTGATTCCTACCAGTTATTATTAATAAGCATTGGTTAGCACAGTACATGAAGAGAAAGCACTGGATTCTTGGTCAAGTGACCTGCTTTCTAATCTAAACTTTACCCCAAAAGTCCTAGAAGTAAAGAGAAATAGAGCTGGAAAGAGGCCTTAGAAATTTTTTAGCATCTAGTCCAACAAGCTCATTTTCAGAAGCTTAGAAAGGTATAATGAACCTTGCAAAGCCTTATTAGTCACAGCTTTCATGTCTTTTCATTCATTTTTAAAGCAAGAGTAGTAATCACAGAGTAAGCCCTTAATTTCTGTTAACTAGTGTTGTCACGTTGATTCTCAGTTTTATTATCTTCCTGTCCCATTGGACTATGAAGATAGACTTGTCCTCTTTGCTTACTGTCCTGTCCCCACTATCTGGCACAGTGATGAGCACACAGCAGGTGCCCAACCTACATTTGTTGAATGATTGAAGGAAGCATCTTGCTGAAGATAGGATTTAGGCAGTCCGAATCAGAACCATGTCCTGATTCTAGGGTGCAGGTGCCTTTCCCTTTAACTTGAGGCAACCTACTTCATTTTTCTGGGCTTCATTTCTCTGCGCACCTTGAATTTGATCATCAGGTGTCTCCTGTTGAATGGGTGTCATCTGCTGGCCTTACACAAAGACCTGTGGTTGTGTGCTTGAAGGGCCACTAGGTGGCATGGTTGGCCAAATAGCAGACAAAGGGGAAGAAAAAAAATCGGATTGATTGCCCTACCAAGAGAACAGTAGGAGTGATCTGATACCCTTATACTCTTGGATGAGGTGGGAGGCCTGCCTTGAAAAGGAGGCAGGGATCCCAGGGTTTGTGTGCATGGACTTAGGAGCCAAGTGTGGGTTAGCTCTGCTCCTACCAACTAGACATCCTGAAACTTCCCTGGGGCCCTTGTTTCAGTGATGTCATGCATATAACATGCTCAGCACTTCTCCAGGGTGGGGAGGTGCTTTGCAAGGTTAGTAGCGATGAGTCTAGTTTTTGATACCATGAAACACCACTTTTCTGTTCGCTGCCAAGCCAAGTAGATGGGCTTGAGAAGCCTTTGCAGGAGAAGTCTGTGCCTGGCTCCCTGTTTCACAAAGCCAGAATTTAAAATATTCCCTTAAATGGAAAAGTGGATGGGATGTCAGTATCAAGTTAAAGGGACATCAGGACTTCTGAGAGAGTCCCTATGGAGCTTACTCAGCATAAAGCACAGTGTTATGTGCATAAGTGGAACTCAGAGGGGAAGGGGATGATAAGCGATAGTGACAAAATGCCTTTTGCTCAAGTTGTTCAAAGAAATTGTTTCCTGGACTTTTATTAAGATCCGAGGGTCTTATTTTTAAAATAGTGTGGGAGGAATCTCCTAGGAATAACAGTGACTAGCATTTGTTACATAACTTACTATGTGCAAAGTATTGTGCTAAACACCATACATTCATTATTCCATTTAATCGTTACAGCAACCCTGTGAGGTTGGTTGGGTTATCATGCCCATTTTACTGATGAGGAAATTGAGGCGCAAAGAATATAATAATAATAGCAAACAGATATTGCCTACTTACTAGAGATCAAAAGTTACTCTGAGTGCTTTAAGTACCATACTTAACAATCCTCCTCTAAGTCAGATGCTATTATTACCTTCATTTTACAGAGAAGGCAACAGGTACAGAGAGGTTATGTAACCTTGCCAAGGTCACACAGGGAGTGAATGGAAGTCAGAATACAAACCCCAACCCACGCGATTCCAAAGTTGTTGGTTTGTTTACCGTTGCACTATGCTGCCTCCCACAGTACATTGTATGCAGCAAGAGCTTGATAAGTGTTTGTTGAGTTGAACTATTCCACTCAGACTATAATTAGCCAACACAGAGAAGACTCCTTAAGGAAGAACTATACTGGTCTTCACTCTCCCACCCAAAAACCACATTGGCCTCCATTATGGGATATATATGCAGTTCCATGTGCTGAATTTTGCTCCCGACTTTTTGTCAGTAATAGGATATTCTTCCACTGGGACAGTCAGGAAAAGTCTGTCCTCGTGACAAATGCTTCCAGGAAACACTTCCACAGGGAGCTTCTCAGAGAACTTATCTGCTTCACACTTTTCTGGCAAGTGTTTCTTGGGCTTGTTTGTTCTGCTAGAGTGGTGTCCAGCCACATCTCATCGGCTTCAAAGGCCAGCAGGTTGCAGGGTGTCAAGCCAGCCCTGCACACCAAGCCGTCAGTGTGTGCTTAGGGCACCCAAGCAGGCCTGCTTCCCTGTCCTGACGCCTGGCTGGTGCTGGGGGATGTGAGCAGCAGAGGGGGCCTGCTGCCTCTGTTGGTGAGCTGGCCGCTAAGACCAGGCAGTGTTTTTCATTGCCATGGTGCCAGTGAGGTCTGAGGAAGGAAAGGACCCGGGTCTCTTCAGTCATTCTCTGGGTATAATAATTCAGTCCCAAGGGTTTGGCTGCTTGTTTTTCTTTATGTGTGTTTCACTGAAATAGGAAGCCCAAAAGAAGTTAGACTAAAACCTCCTCCTCTGGCCTGTGACTCTGAGCACGGAGACTTGTTTATGGAAGCCTCCATCTGCTGCCTCTTCTCTGCAAGTGAACTGTGCCGTCTTGTATCTTCTCAGAACTTCTCGACATCTCTGAGGGCAGGGGTGGGAGGTGAACTGTAGGCTTCAGGTTCAATCTTTTCAAGGAAAGCAATGCTTCTCTCTCTAAATATTTCTCCCTCAAAACAGACTTTTTTTTCCATTGTAACAAAAATCATGCATGTCACAGGAGACAGAGGGAGAGTTTGGAACTGTTGAGGGGGAGGTGATAGTCCACAGAGCAAGGTCCCCAAGCAGGCAGAGGTGGAAGTTTGAGAGCATTTGTCATTGCTCCCTTGCCTCCACGACTTGTCACCTTCCGGCCATGTTGGTCCTTCGCTCACCTTTCCAAGGTGCAGCTGGAAGTGGGTGGATGTCTGCTGTGTCATTAACGGAGCTACCGGACATGTGTGAGGCAGGGGAGGTGGAAGTAAGAGGCCAAAGGCGATGCTGGGCTCCCTATGGGTGTTTTCCTCTCTCCTGTCTGGAGCAGCGCTTCCTGCCTGTTCTCACACAGGAACATCATATCAGGGTAGGGAGAAAGAGGCCCACAGCTCCAAGCTCTGGACAGTCAGGCCCTGCTCGGCCTAGGGCTGGGGCACACCTGAACCTTAACCCAGGGGTGCTGCTTGAGAGGCTCTGAGCTACAGGATCATCACCCTCTAAGTCATCATCAGATTACCTCTGTGCATGTCATTATCCACAACTCTTAATTTACCAGGCCCTTTTGCTGCCAGAAGTTGGAAATTCAAGGCAGGTGTTTGATTTTTAGAGATTCTGAGATCCAGCCCCTTCGTTGGACTTTCAGAAAAAACTGAGGGTCAAAGAAGCTTGATCTGGGTCACCTTGTTGGGACCAGAATCATCCTGTGCGCACGAAACTGTGGGATCAGTGTGAATGAGGAGGCATGACATCACACACACATGCATGTGTGCACACATTTACATCAGTACATACACATATTCACACCAGGTCCAACAGGGCTGCACTTCATCTTTTTAAGTATCAGGTTTTCATATCTCATTCTTATACAGTGTTTTACAACCAAATGGAAATTTTAAGCCACATGGTATACCATGTTGTTGCCTCCAGCTCAAACCCATCCCCCATCCTGAACTCAAAAGATGAAAGGCTTGGTGTTCAGAGCCGTTGCCCTTTGGGCAAAGACCACAGCACCCTGAGATCTTAGGGAACCTGATGTCATTTGCTGTCAGCCTGTATCTAGTCTGAGACGCCCCTGTTATTCCACAGTGAATTATAGTGGTAGCCTCCCAACTGGTTGTCTTGAGTCCAGCCTCACCTTTCGTACCAAATAATGTAGCCAGAATGGGCTTATTATAAACTACAAAGCAGCTCATGCTACTCCTCCTTCCTTCTCTCTCCGTGCCCCTTTGATTAACTAGCTCCTCTGCTGCATTCAGGTGCATTAATGTTCCTCTGGGGACCTTCCTGACTCAGCACGTCTGGTCTGGGCATCCCTGTCATGCCCTCTCCATTGCCTCTCCTAACCCTGACCACATGGTTTGGAAGCTGTCTGTTTTTCTCTCCCCACCCTGCAGATACAAAGCACGTTAGGATGGCGGGTCTGTTTGATTAGCGTTTGTGGCCCCAGAGCCAGCACAAACAGCAAGAGCATTCGATACACATTTCGGCACCTTTGCGTCTGCTGCGTGAAATTTAGTTTTTGCTTCATTCTCCAATGTCTGACTCTGCTGCTTGTTCTATTTAAATGCCTTAACATCTTGGTGGTATCAGGGCTCTCATACAAATAAACAACTTACCACTAGTGATGTCCCAGTACTAGGCTATATTTAGTACAATTTGTTCATAATGACTGCTCATCGTTATGACCCTAGGACACTATAAAACTCTTAAGTGCCCTTGACTCATCAGAGGCAAATTAAATTATTCACTTAGCAAACATTTTTGAGCATCTACTTGGTACTAAGCATGTTCTCAGCACTATAAGTTGTATAAGGATGGGTGGGGTGGGTTGTGCCTCTTGGAGTTGACTTACATTTTTTGTTTGTGTTTCTTCCTATGTTGAACACTTTAAAGCACTAGCACCTCACAGTATGAGTCCAGAAGATAGTGGTTTCTCTTCACTCAAGCACAGGAGTGGGATAAGCCACTTTGGGGGATACAAGGATACATAAAATACAAACCCTGTCCTTAAAAAGCCAAAGGTCTAACAGAAGAAACAAGATTTGTACCTAAGTGCCTCTAAGACCAAATAGAAAGTGAAAAATGCCCTAGGAAGCTATATCTGTTTGGGCTTCAAGTAATAGGAAACCCAACTCAAACTGGCCTAAACCAAGAGGGGACTTAATCTCTCACCTAAGAAAAGAAGTCCAGAGGGAGGCTGTTCCCAATTGGCCAATTTAGTGCTCATTGACAACATCAAGTTCTAACTATCATGTCAACCTCAGAGCATCAGCTAACTCTCCACATAGGTACAGAAAGGCTGCAGGCATCCCATCCTCTCATATCAGTACCAAAGTAGATAATGATTTCTTATGCAGCCCTCTTTAAGAACAAAGAGATCTTTCAATCGCCACCAACCAACTCCCCGGTATGTCGTGTAGACCAGCACTGAGACAGATGCTCATTCATAAATTTAGCCCTGACAAATAGGGTGGAGTCATTTATGATGTGCCCTCAAACAATCTAGATTTTCCCTAATCACATGAGATGATGACCCTGTTCTGCCAGTACCGAGGAAGCAGGGGCATGGCTACTGGGTGACAGGCTAGAGTGCTTACCATAGAGGGAATTGTTAAATAGCTCATGTTGTTCTGAGGGAAACAAGGTGATTCCTCAGTGGAGAAGCCCCCCGGCCCCCCGCCACCACCCACCCAGGCTTCTAAGGGAAGAAATGCAGCTGTTGTGAGAGCAGGCTTCCAGGAACAAGGTTTCCAGGAAGAAGCGACGTCTTAGTTGGGGCAGAAGTCTCTAGAGGGGAGGGATAAGATCAGATTTTTCTTTCCAGGAGCCACTGGCTGTGAAGAGGTTGCGGTGGGTTCTGGAAGGCAGACCAGCTGGGGAGCTGTTGCGGTGTTGCTATAATAGTCTTGGTCCTGAGTCGCATGGTGGCGAGGGGGATAAAAACATACCCACTTGAGAAATACCAGGGAGGTCTAGTGAGCAGGACCAGGAAGAAGAAGCCGAGGTGCAGTGGGTGGGGGAGCCCAGGGTGTCTGGTTGGGCAGCTGGTGACATTGCTCCCCAAGCAGGAGACCACAGCTGTGGGCGTCAGGGAGTGGATGAGTAAAGTGGTGGGGGTGGGCGATGAGTGCAGGTGGCATCGGAGCTTAGTGTGGACTGGGAGTGGGGTTGGTAAGAGCTTAAAGTCAGTGCTCCCAGGTCCTGCTAGGAGGCTACACTTGATCCTCCTAAAAATCTGTGTAGGGAGCTGATGGGGAGAAAATGAGGCGAGAATGTGCAGTGAGTCACATGGTAGGAGGGGCATGGGGCAGTAACTGAGAAGAGAAGCAGGCTGCAAGGCAGGGACTGGAGAAGAGAGCCGGGCCAGGCCCAAGAGAGATGGGGTGTGCTGGTGACGCCTGGGCCCTGTCCATGCGAGAGACGTGGTACCCTGCTTTTAACCTGGCAGAGGGCTTAGATGCACTGTCGCTTCTGTGTGCTGCCCAGCCTGCTGGGGCAGGTGTTCTCACGTGAAGAAGCACAGACACCACCGGGCAAGGAGACACCCAAGGAGAGGGGATCCGTGCAGCCCCGGAAGCAGCTTCCTGCTCTCCCCGCTCAGGCCAGTGCTCGTTTTACCAGTTACAAATCCCTGCAGAAAATCTTGATTCACCCTGCCCAAGCACTTTAGTAAGTGCTGGGATTACAGAGCTAGGGAGAATAATGCCTCCCATTTGGGAGGCAGAGAAAGGCAAAAAAAAAAAAAGAAAAATGCAGTGTAGAGTGAAGATAGAAACAGAATTAGGGACTCTGGGGCTTTGGACTGCTCAGAGGAGGGGTGGGGACAAGACTGGACCCAAGCAAGCCTCTGGGGGCTGCCCAGGTCCCTACCGCAGTTGTGGCTCCCTCTACCCACCAGCACACCATGCATTATGATGTAAAGGACGCCCAGAGGTAGCAACGAGATCCAGGATCATCTCTTCAGTATAGAACACGAGCTAAAGCTTGCAGATATTTGAAAACAGGAGCTTTAAAAGCCAAGCACAAACATTCTTACAGTATGTTTATCAGACACCCACCATGTACTCAGCCGTGGTCCAGGGGCTGGGCATCAAAGGGAAGTAAGATGAGGTCTTGCCTTCATGGAGTAAGGAAGACAGGAGCCCCATGAGCTTGCTTCTGTAGTTCAAGGTCAGTGCTAGGGTGGTGCTGTAGGAGGCTGAAGGGAGGCTACCAACTCAGCCAGGGAGTCACCAGGGAAAGTTGCTGGAAGCTGTGATCCCAATCAGGTTCATTCAACCTTTGCCTGCTTTGGGTTTTTGTAAGGATACATGGATGTAAATTGGCGGCTGCTGCTAAATCACTTCAGTCGTGTCCGACTCTGTGTGACCCCATATACGGCAGCCCACCAGGCTCCCCCGTCCCTGGGATTCTCCAGGCAAGAACACTGGAGTGGGTTGCCATTTCCTTCTCCAATGCATGAAAGTGAAAAGTGAAAGTGAAGTCGCTCAGTCGTGTCTGACTCTTAGCAACCCCATGGACTGCAGCCCACCAGGCTCCTCCATCCATGGGATTTTTCCAGGCAAGAGTACTGGAGTGGGGTGCCATTGCCTACTCCAATATAAATTGGCACTTAGATGTTAAGTGTCTGGCACATAATAAACATTATTTGCAGCTCAGATTAGCTCAGGGATGAGCTGAGAATAAAGAGGATGTTGCTAAAATAATAATTCCTTAGTCAACTGTCAGGTGCATTAAAGGCAAAAAAGTTAAAGTACTAAATCATTTAAAACAAGACTAACAAATTGTTTTCAATTTGTGTGTCACCTACAGTTGATTGGAGCCAGGTGTTGAAAGGGGATGTTAATTCATGCCTGGGCCCAATAAGAAAAGAGCATGTGATCCTTTAGTGATGTCTGCCATGGGTGCAGTGGGGGAGGGGTAGCAGGCAGGCCAACATTTGCTATCCTCAGATTAGAATGATAGATCAAATAATTGGGATCTGGCAACATAAAACCTATTAATCCCACCCCTACGCACTTGGCATTTTTCAAAGTCGAAAGTGCTCTGTTCGTATGTGAATTTTTTTAAAGTACACCATCATACTTTCAAAGTTGTCTACTGGAATTCCAGTTTTTTCAGCCCAGTCTCCTATACTCCTTAGACAGCTGCCCTCTTGTCACTGATCAGAGCTGGAAGCAGAGCCACATCCTGAAACTCCAAGGAAAGATAAATATAGGATAATTAATTCCTACAGTGATTAAGTTGTATTTCTCCCGGTGGCAGGAGAGGAGAGGAACATGTTAGATTCTCCTTAAGTGCTGATGTAGGGAAAGAGCTGCTAATGAGAACATCCAGTTATTCAGAGCTTCCCATTAAAGGGTCAGCACATTCAATCAAGGATGAGCCGGGCACAGAGGAGCAGAGAAGAGACCACAGTTCCTTGTGTCTTGGCAATAACTCTTGCTGAAAGACAGGTGTGATACAAATGCACTGGTACTTGTCATGCTTCACGGTCACTAACCTGACATCTCTGTTGGGCTGCGTTAAATGCTGGTTTGGGTTAGAAGGCAACCGTGAATGCTAAAAGGTGGGGAGAAGCACATTTAGTACATGAATTTCTAGCATGTGCTGTTTACTCTTTGCCTGTTGTTTGGGCTTGGCTCTTCTGGAGTGTCCATAGCAGAATCCTTTCCACTGGTCTTGCTTTTCATGCTGGAGTATCGATTAGATGTATCTTTGGAGGATGCTATTGAATGAGAACAAGGGCCATGGTATGGCTGTTTTGGTTTTAAGTGTCCAGGGAATATTGTAGGGAGCAGTACGACCTCAGGCATTGGGTAAGTGTATTTTGGGGGAAGTGCATGAACTTTTGTACTCATGATCCTAAACACAGCAACCCTGACCTACTGGAAGGCCCCATCCTGGACTCTGCTGCCCGAGAGCACATTTATATCGATACAAAAACATAAATGGCCATTCTTGGAGACTGTGATTCTTACTACGAATATTTTTTTGAAAGTGGATAGATTGTGAGTGCATGTATAGGATTGTGTGTGTGTGTGTGATTGGGCAAGTTCAGGTGGCCCAAGTAATAAAGTAATTAAAAACTATTGAAAAAGTACTTTAATATAAAAGCAAAACCAAAAGTGTATGCATCTTTTTTTGAAGTGAAAGTCACTCAGTCGTGTCCAGCTGTTTGCCACCCCATGGACTATACAGTCCATGAAATTCTCCAGGCCAGAATACTGGAGTGGGCAGCCATTCCCTACTCCAGGGGATCTCCCAACCCAGGGATCGCACCCAGGTCTCCTGCATTGCAGGTGGATTCTTTACCAGGTGAGCCACCAGGGAAGCCCAAGAATATTGGAGTGGAGAGCCTATCCCTTCTCCAGGGAGCTTCCCGACCCAGGAATCAGAGCAGGGTCTCCTGCACTGCAGGCAGATTCTTTACCAACTAAGCTATCAGGGAAGCCTTTTTTTTTTTAATGATGAGCAAAAATACTTCTTTCCCTCTTAATGTTATTTTAAAAGTGTCAAACATGTTACCTGATGCTACATAAAGTGTCATATTATGAAATAAATGCAATCAGGGCAGGGAGGGTGGATGGGAATCTACACAAGGCCCTGATGCTGTAACTGAAATGAATCATTAAACTGAAAGAACTGAAGCTCCAAGCACATGTACTTGCCAGTCTGATGTGAGTCTGAGACAAATTATATGGCTCAATAAGAAGGTATATAAATATGTGTAGGATATTCTGAAAAACAAGTGGGCCTAGAAACCTAACCCCAAGTTATAAGACTGTTTCTATGGGAAAATATGCTCCCTAAGTGCCTTCTTTGAAAGCCAACTTTTGAAACCCTGCCGATTTATAAGTTGGGGGTTAATGATATAAAGCGATCACCTACTGATGCGTAGAATTCTCAGCCCGAGTCCGTCATCAAGCATTTATTGAGTAACCGCTGGGTGGATTACACTCTGATAAGCATGGCAGGGTGAAACAAAGGAAATAAAGGAGCATTTCTGCCCTCAAGAAGCTTGTACCTAGCCGGAGAGGGAAAGCATGCCTGCAGAGCAACCTGAGAGCATTCCCAGTGCCTGAGCTACAAAGCAGGGGTCCTGCAGGCCGCAGCGTGAAGGAGGGATGTGAGGCCTTGTGGTTAATCAGGAAAATGTGGGCCCCCACCGGCTGAGCATGTCCCTATTTGTTTCTTATCCCCATAGGCACACTGAAGACTTTCCCATTCTGCCCCTGAGAGCCTCACAGAAGCGTGAAGCCATGGCTGCAGGGAATGTCACATGATCCTAGGATGCTGAGCCATTCAGAACCACAGCTGGCATGTGGTGTTACCTTATTAGGAAAGGTTCGGGCTTCTTCCCTTTTTCCTTTCTTTCTGTCTTCCTTTCTTCCTTCCTTTCATCTCTCTCTCTCTCTCTCTCTCTCTCTCTCTCTCTCTCTCTCGGCAGGTAGACTCTTGGCAGCATGTGCAGGGATGTACCTCCTGTACCCAGAGTTCCAGCTCTTCAGCACACCCTAGTGAATCAGAGTCTTTCTGAGATTTGGAGCCTGACTTTGTGCATTTAGGGTGTCACTTTCTCAGAGACTCTACAAATGAGACAAGCAGTGACTCAGTAGCAGCAGGCAGGCCCCTTGCCTTACTTGTGTGACAGAGCTTTGGCTTTTCATTTAGCTCCAACCTGGAGGTCACCAAAAGGGAGAAGGGACATCAGAAGGGAGGCAAATTGACTGTAAAATTCCTGAGTCCGGGGCTGTGTTCCATCCCCCTGGGAATGCTGACAGCCTGCAGAGAAGGGGGCTGTGGCCCAGGCTGGCCTGCCAGGTAAGGCATCCAGATCAACCACTGTGTCCTGATGGGAAATGCCTAAAAATAGACCATTTGCTCCCTTCCATACATTGCCTCTGAGAAGTGCTTCCCAGAGGCTGGATCAGCAAATAATTGTGCCCAAGCCTTCCTTATGGTTCTGTTCTTTAGCTTTTAGAGGCAGAGTCCTTGTTACTCTTTATGCTGTGGGGCAAGTAGGTGGGGGTGGTGACATTCCTATCCAAAAGGTTTAAATAATAATAGTAATGTAGCAGCAAATATTTGTTGAGTGTTTGCTACATTCCAGGAACTGAAAGCATTTCATGTGATCTACCTCATTCAGTTCTCCTTATAGTCCTTAACAGAGTTTTTGCATTATTATCTCCATTTGGCAGATGAGAAAACTGAGGCTTAGGGAGGTCATGTAACCAACCTCTCCAGAGCCTCTCTGATAGTAAATGAAAGCTGGGATGCAAACCCAGATCTGTCTGCCTCCACATTTAATTACCAGATATTTCTTCCCCTCAGAAAACATTTTATTTACAGTTTCCTACAAATCTTACTCCTACTTCTCCTGCATTATTTGGGAAGGAAAAGAACTTCTTCTCCCAGGGCAGTAAGAAGAGGGAGAGGCCTTGGAAAAATAAGTCAGGGATGAATTTATTTTGAAAAAGGGAGGGTTTGTGAGGGAAGCATTGAGCTGGCCAGCTGAAAGGGAGAGGTTGTTCTGGACTCTGCGTGTGTTACGGAAGAATGCATGGAAATGAGTGGGAGAAACAGAAAGTAAACCAGACAGGGCAGGATCCAATGGAAGGAAATGTGATAGTCAGCAGAGAAAGGGAGCCCTGCCTTCAAAAGCAGCGTGTTAATGATTAGTGCTCTGCGAACGTTGCAGGCCTCACGTGCCCTCCACAGTATGCAGAACTCCCCTGTATGGGGGAGAGTTGCTCTCCAAAAAACAAAGCCATGAGATTTAATTCTGAGTTTCTGCAGGGACTGGATGAAATCACCACTGGAAAAACAAGAATGGCAGCACATGTTAATTATTTCAGGAACTCTTAGAGGGTGCAAATAAAACACCAGCCATCCCAAGGAGAGATGGGGACCTTCCTCTACCCTCTCCTTGCTCCCCAGACCCCCATCAGCATCCCATCCCCTTCTTGCTGCCTCAGTTGAAGATTCCACATCCCTTGTGTTTCTCTGGGGGTGGGGGCGGGGAGCCTGAAGGAGATTTTTGTAAAGCAAACTGCATCTTCCCAGAAGCTTATCCCCTCTGGCCTTCTCTGACCTTCATGTGGGATCTTTGATTGGCAACGTGCCTCCTCATACTACTTTCTCTGCCTCCAGCATCTGAAAAGTTAGGGATTTCTTTATGGATCTTTAACCCAACTCCTAAATACCCAGGACTTATCCCCTTTAGAAGCACCATTTTGCAGAGCAGAAGAGTTCCATGAAAAGTGAACCATAGTTCACTTTGCAGGTTTTCTCTCCTTTTTTCCCTCCCTAAAAGAAAGGCTCTTTATCCCTGCCCTCCCTCTCTATGCCAGGCCCCGCCCCAGGCCAACTCACAGTCTGGTTTTAATATAGCAAGTTCTGTAATTATTTGTCTTTTGCAGATTAGGAGACTGAAACATTGCAGTTGCTCTCCCTGGGTTCCCACTTGGCCCCAGTGACTAGAACTGTGCCCCACCATCCTTGTCCTCATGGCCAGCAGCCTCAAGTCCCACAGTATCTCTGCCTTGGCACCAGGAGCCGACATTGTTTGCATAGCGTACATTCCTGGACAATTGAACTATCCAATTTAACCTTCAGAGCATCCCCATCAGTTTGTGGGTGTTTGTTCCGGGGAGAGGGGGAGAGACAGTGACTTTCATGGTTCACACATGATGCTACCCACACACACCCCAAATTCCAAACCTCTATTCCCTAGAGATTAGAGATGCAAATTGCGTCTGTAAAATTCACAAGTGAAGTCAAACATTTGCTTCAGTCATTTTATCTGGAAGCACATAGCATTAATACTTGCTTCCTCATAATACTCCCCAACCACACCCATTGTGTCCCATTCTGTGAAAGCGTTTTAGCAATAGCCCAATTTCATGTGAAATTAATCTTCATTAATAAAGATGCTATAATAACATATCAATCTTGAAATACATTCTGGTTATGATTGGTACCTAATCAAGGAAACTTTAAAACTGTTATCTCCAAAACCAAATCTTGCATCACCCAACATTCAAAAGAGTCTTTATGCTTTTAAAAGTGGCATCTTTGCAGTTTTGTGTACATGAAGTTTGCATACAGAAATGACATTAGGAAAGGTATGAATAAGATGAAACTCACCAGTTTTTCTTCCACTTATTTTGAGCAAATTTTAGTCCCCTCCCCCAAAATAAAGCTTTTAAAATGTTTTTCACTTTAGGGATATTCAGCTGCCTTTTGCTTTCAAACTGGAATTTAAGCCTTCTCCATTCTTATCACCTTCCTTTGATCTCCTTTCACCTTTCCTGGATTCTAAGAGAAGAAATGTTTTAGAGCCTTGAAATCAAAATAAAACTGCAACCTCCCTGAATTATTTACCAGTACTCACTTGGGTTTAACCATGATCATCTGCACATAATTTAAAAATCAAAACACCAACTGGAGGATTTAAGCAAAACCCCCTATTTTTAGAACTGTATTAAAAAAAAAAGTGGCAGGTTTTATTTTCGGCCAAACAGCACGGAGGAGGCTCCTGGGCATTCTTCCATCCCTCAGGGCAGAGCTGGGCTGACCACCTCCCTGCCTTGCCCGGACAGCTGCCTGCCTCCCTGCTGATGCCTTCCCCAGCCCTAGCTACTTCCCAGCCTCCAACAGACTGATTACTGCGAAGCAAGGATGTTGCAGTTCTTAATTTTAAAAAAAGAAAGAAGTGTTTTGTAACTTCCTTTTTAGTTCTAGTGGATTTCTGTGTTCTTGAGCTTGAGGGTGAAGTAAGACTTGTGTGTGTGTTTCTTTTTCTTTACATTAAGAATGGAGGAGAAGTTTCCTTATGTATTCTTACAATTATGCCTTTGTCAGCAGGTAGTTTACAGGGGAGTCAATTTTTTAAAAAGAAGAGGGCTCTAGCCTTTAATTATCCCAGTTGGTATTCAGCTTTAGAAAGCCCGTGTACCTGCTGAGTATGTTAATTTAACCACTTTATAGTATCTTAGGGGCTTCCCTGGTGGCTCAGACAGTAAAGATTCTTAACTCAGCCAGTCTCCCACCCAAACCACCTCCTCTAAGAATTCAGAGGAGTCTGGGAGATAGGCCGGGGCTTTGTATTTGCATATCTTTCTTTCTTTTCCGGCCTTTGCTTATAAATCTTTACTTCAGTTTTTGTTGTTTCGTTTGGTTTGGTTTTTGTTTTGTACCTCATCACTTTTTTCCTATCCACTGATGTTATTCTATCTTCGGTGCGTCTTCGATTCTTTTGTCTGCGCCCTGTGATTGGGCCGTTCGTTTGTTTGTTGCTCGCGCTCTTTGTGTCCTTGTTGCGCCCCGGCTTCCCTGTCCATCCCACTCCCGGGCTTGCTCACTCTGTCCACTGGTTGGTGTGCCTCCACCTCTCATCCTCTGTCGTCCCTTTTCTCCCTGCCTTCATCTTTGCCAGCATCGGGTCTTTTCCATTGGTCAGTTCTTCCGCCGTGGCCGTCTGGGCTTCAGCTTTACCTACGTCCTTCCATGTATTCGGACTCATTTCCTTTGGTGGCTGGTTTGTATCCTTGCTGTCCAACAGCTCCCGTCTTCCGCCCCACGTTCGCATCTTCTTTGTGCTCGCTTTCTTTTGGTCCACTCTCACATCTATACATGCTACTGGCTATAGCTTTACTTTGGCCTTTGTCGTGGTGTCTCCACTTTTAACTGCTGTCTGGTTTGTCATTGCTTTTCTTTCAGGGCACCGTCTTTTACTTTCATGGCTGCAGTCACTGTCCACAGTGTTTGGAGACCTCTGTCACTGTTTCCATTGTTTCTCCATCTATTTGTCATGGTGTGGGACCAGATGCCATGTCTTCTGTTTTGGCGTTGGTTTTGCCGCTTTGCCCTTTCGCTCTTTCACCTTCTCGGCTCTTTGGTTCCTCTTCTTTTCTGCCTGGGTGTATTTCTGCATATCTGTTTATTGTATTTCTCCCTGCTCTTGTTCCAGCTTGTGCTTTATCCGTCTGGCATTTCACTGGGTCTCTGCTGTGTTTGCGGGTGCTTCGCCTTGTGTTTCCTTTCCCTTTGGCCAGTCTGTTGTTCCATGTCCGTTCTCTATTGCTTCCTGCCTGCTCGTTTCTCGGGTCGGTGGTGGTCTGGTTTCCCATCTCTTTTTTTTCACAGTTTCTTGTGTCCACCGTCGGCTTTGCATTCTGGGTGTGTGTTTCTGGATTCTCTTGCTTTTCCATGATCCAACAGTGTTGGCTTTTGTCTCTGGTTCCTCTGCCTTTCTAGCCCAGCTTGCTCTGGGTTCTGGTTCCTCTGTTGGCTTGCTTGGGGTTTTGTTCTTTGCTGTGTGTGGTGGTGCTTGTGCGTGTTTGCATTCTTTGGCTTCTTTCTTTCGAATCACTGCCTTTTCCAGTCCGTGCCCTGCTGGTTTTCTTTGCTGGCTTTGTCGCCTTTCACAGCTCATCTTTTGGTTTGTAGCTCGCTGTTCCTCCCCTCTGTGCTTTGTTCTGTTCTTCCTGGCCCCTTGCTTCCCTCCGGTCTGGTTCTGGTGGTGTCTCCTCTGGTTTCTGCATCTGGTCTTTTTGTTGTTCTTCTTGTTTCTTGCCACCTCTTCTTTTCTTCTGCTTCTGTTGGTCTGTCCCGTTTCTGTCCTTTTTGTGCCCATCTTTGCGTTGTCCTTGGTTCTCTTTTTCTTGGTCTCTGTCTTTCCCACTCTGTTGTTTCCTCTCTTCTTTGCTTGTCCTGGGGCCTTTCTTTCTCTCCTTGCTTTCTTTGGCTCTGCTTCAGATGGGTGGGTTCTTTTCTCTTCTCTCCTTCTTTTTTTTTTTCTTTTCTTTTCTCAGCTATTTGTTGCCTCCTCGGCCCATTTTGCCTTTGCTTTCTTTTCTTGGTGGTTTTGTCCTCCTCCTGCTGTCCCCTCTGTCCTGTTCTTGGCCTCTATCGTCTGTCCCTTGTCTGTTTGTCCTTCCCTGTTTCTTGGTTTTTTTGGTCTCCTGTGGTCTGTGGTTTCTTTCTCTCTGTGGTTTCTCTTTCTTTTGTCTGTTTTGCATGGTTCTGTCTGGCCCGTCGCTCCTGGTCTTGTTTTTGCTGCTATTGCTTCTCCATCTTTGGCTGCTTTCGTCTGTTTCGTTTGCCATCTGTGTGCCCTGTGTCGTTGTCTCTTGTGTTGTTGGGGGGTGTTTGCTTGCCAGTGCTTCTCTTGGCCTGTTGCTTTTTCTGTTCTTTGTCTCCGCCACTTGCCTGTTGTCCGGGTTCTTCTGCTTCCTCTTTGTTTCCAGTCCCCTATGGGGGACATCTTTTTTTGTGTTTGGGTCTTTGGTCTTCTGGGGCATGCCTTCGCTTCTTTGGCTTTGGGGGTGTTCGTGCTGTTGTCGTGTGATTCCTGTGCGGCCGGCCCAGGCACTGCCCGTTTCTGTCCTCTCTCCCCTGCCGGCCATCCGTCTCCATGGGGGCTGGGCCCGGGTGTCCTTCTTCTCATCTTTCATTCTATCCAATCTGGCTGCCTGGACTTTTTCCCTGTTTCTTTGTGCGCTTCAGATCACCAGCCCCACGCTGTTTTGTGGTGGGCTTGCCTGTTGGCCCTGTGCTTTTTGTGCATCTTCCTTGTCTATTCCCTCCCCGGCTGTTTGTCTCTGTGCTCCATGGTTTTCTTTTTTTCCCAAACATGTTCTCTCATGCTCTATTCATTCCTCAGCACACTTGGGACGGTGCCATTTTTTCTCATCTTACAGATGGGGGCTCGCGGTGACTTCCCTCCCTTCACGCTCCGGTGGCGGCTGTCGCCCCCCCGCCTGGCTGCTCTCTGTGTGTGCTCTCTCCCGCTGTTGTTTTGGGTCCCTTTCCTTTTTTTGTTTTTTTTTTTTTCTTGTCTTTTTTTTGTTTTGGGGTTGCCGTTCCTGCTCTGCATTTCTTTGTGAAACATTACAAGGGCCAGAGGCGTGAAGCTGGAGAGGCCTCAGTTCAAATCTCAGGTCTACCCCTTACTAGGTGTGCGATTTGTTGTGAATGAACCTCTCCAGGCCTCACTCTTCCATCTACAACATGGGACTAATGCACATCCTATAGGGTCATAGCAAGGGAATTGAGGGGCTTCCTTGGTGACTCAGATGTTAAAGAATCCGCCTGCAATGCAAGAAACCCAGGTTTGATCCCTGGGTTAGGAAGATCCCCTGGAGAAGGGAATGGCTGCCCACTCCAGTACTCTTGGCCTGGAGAATTCCATGGACAGAGGAGCCTGGTGAGGCTACAGTCCATAGGGTCACAAAGAGTCTAATACTACTGCCACTAGCAAGGAAATGAGGCAGAGAAGCTGCTCACTGAGTAGTGGTTACACATTTGTGATGCTGGAACTTCACCTTGCTGACCCATTTCCATAAAACTGCACTAAGTTACGTGAGCTCTCTCAGCAGACTACAGATTGGCACCTCTTCCCACAAACGTTCTATTTTTTTGTTTGTTTATTTGGTTGCTTCGGGTCTTAGTTGCAGCATCTTCCATTGTGGTATGGGCTTCTCTAGTTGTGACTCATGGGCTTAGTTGCTCCAAAGCATGTGGGATCTCAGTTCCCTCACCAAGAGTTGAACCCCTGTCCCCTGCATTGCCCAGCTGATTCCCAGCCACTGAACCACCAGGGAAACCCCCTTGAATGTTCTTTACATATCTGAATATCAATTATTTAGAGAGGTACTGGGGAGGATGTGGGGCACAGTGAAGAAACACTACAGGTAACCCTGAGAAATTCACCTGGGACTCTAGACTTGCATACAGTGGTTGGCATTTCCAAAACCCTGCTTAACCTGAACCCATCTTGCTTAGAAGGCAGCTAACGGACTAGCGTTTAAGAGTGAAAGTTTGGAGTCAGTTCCTGTATATCAGGTCCCAGTACTGCAGTGTATTAGATTCAGTCTACTTGTTTCTCCATGCCTGAGTTCCTCCTTATATTAAGTGCCAATGGTTGCCGTTCCCCCATGGGATTAGTGTGAAGACTGAATGGGGTAGTCCTTGTGCAGCACTTAGCACAGTGCCTGCTGCTTAGTTAAGAACCCAGTAGGCTCTAGGAGTTGGTGATGGACAGGGAAGCCTGGCGTCCATGGGGTCACAAAGAATTGGACATGACTGAGTGGCTGAACTGAACTGAAACTCGTCAGATTATTATTCCTATTACTATCCTTCAAGCAAAGACCTTTGAGGATGTTCGCCTCCCTCCCTCTCCCTACCTGCCTCCTTTCCTTCCTTCCTCCCACCCAAACATAACACTAACACACCCAAAGTGGCTTCTTACATTATTATAGTACTAACCATTTTCAGTAATCACAGATAAATACCAATTTTTTCCATCTTGATGTATTTCCAGCATTTGAGTTTGAGCAAGCTCTGGGAGTTGGTGATGGACTGAGAAGCCTGGCATGCTGCAGTCCTTGGGATTGCAGAGTCGGACATGACTGAGCAACTGAACTGAACTGATATTTCCAGAAAATTATTTAGCACCTCACTGATGTTCCCACATCTCTTAGGGACCAAAACCTTTGAAAAAAGCTGGGTAACTGGCCTGCTTCCTAACTTATTAGCTCCTGTTTCCTAAAACAGTCTTCCCTAGTGCTCAGATGGTAAAGCGTCTGCCTGCAATGCGGGAGACCTGAGTTCACTCCCTGGGTCCAGAATATTCCCTGGAGAAGGGAATGGCAACCCACTCCAGTATTCTTGCTTGGAAAATTCCATGGATGGGGGAACCTAGCGGGCCCCAATCCATGGGATCACAGAGTTGGGACATGACTGTGTTTCTTAAAACAACAAATTTAACTTACCAATAAATACAAATATGAAATTATTCTTTAAGCAGGACAGCAGCCTTTATTCATTGCTCTTAGAGTTTTCTGAGGTTTAAGCAATAGATGTCATACATTAAATAGGATTTTGGTGTTTGTTGTTTTTTTTTCTTTTTTCCTCTGTGATGGGGTCAAAAGCAAATCCAGACATAGACAGGTGTGAGGACACCTAAATGTCTTCTTTCCCTGGGGCCTTACTTTGCAATGCCCTTATATCAGTAGGCATTCTGGCCTGTTACCCTGCTTATCTAGTTTTTCCAGTAGTCATGTATGGATATAAGAGTTAGACTATAAAGAATGCTGAGCCCCAAAGAATTGATGCTTTTGAACTGTGGGGTTGGAGAAGACTCTTGAGAGTCCCTTGGACTGCAAGGAGATCCAACTAGTCAATCCTAAAGGAAATCAGTCCTGAACATTCACTGGAAGGACTGATGCTGAAGCTCCAATACTTTGGCCACCTGATGTGAAGAACTGACTCATTGGAAAGGCCCTGATGCTAGGAAAGATTGAATGCAGGAGGAGAAGGGGATGACAGAGGATGAGATGGTTGGATGGCATCACTGACTCGATGGGCATGAGTTTAAGTAAGCTCCAGGAGTTGGTGATGGACAGGGGAGCCTGATGTGCTGCAGTCCACGGGGTCACAAAGAGTCAGATACTACTGAGTGACTGAGCTGAACTACACCCTCTTTATCTAATCCAACTGTTATCTAGGTTTCATTCTTCTCATTCTGTTGCCTTAGGCCTTGTTAGCAGCAAATAAGAAAAAAATACCTCCATCTGCTATATAGAAACATTTGTACATAGGTACAGTTTTATGGTTTGTTAACAAAGATGTGTTGCATTTTGTGCTGTTTAGCTATGGTTTGACATTGTTTTGCCAACCTAGCTGACATTGTCAAGAAGAACCTTGCTTCTCCTTCAGGTACTAAGTACAATACATACTAAATCTTAATGCTACAAATCCAGGATTCAGTTACTAGACAGCATTTTGTTTTCACCCAGCTTCCTCCACTCCTTCCCTACTTCAAATTCCAGAAAGTAGCTTCAGTGGTAACACTCTACGCAGAGACAGTATTGTTAGGGAATCCTACGTGGCTGTGAATTTTGCACTAAGCAATCAGAGCTTTGTTCTAATTAATAAATATACAGCTTGTATCTTATTCTTCTAATATAAATATATATAGAACACCAGTATTGTTGCATACCACCATCAAGAGTGTTTATATCTATGTATCACATGTCATCTTTAATAGTTTTCTTTAAATCTGTTTTTAAACTAACTCACTTTTTAGTCTTTTCTCAAATGATTTCATCAGTAAAACCACTGGTGTGTTGTATAATTCTTATTTTTTTCTAACAAACATTAAAGTAAATACTAGCCATTATTATTAAAGAATGGATGTCTGTGTACCACCAAAAATTATTGCAAGTCACGAAGAGTAGAAAATAGTACTCTTTAATGTAGAGAACAGTCAAAATGGTATAATTTGCTAATAATTTCATTGTAATAACTTTATAATAAATACTTTTTTCTCCAGGTAGTATGTGTCACTTTTTACACACTGTTCTGCACCATTGTTCTTCAGTTTCTTTGGACTCTACCTACCATTTAAGGCTCTAAAGTGTATTCCTCTTTTGAGATAAGAATCTTATCTCTTAGAGTAATTGTGAGAATGAAAGCTCTGAGTACAGTGCCTGGCACAAAGTTAGGGCTGTTAGTTCCTCTGTGGTCTGTCTGGGTGTTTTCTTCCCAGCTGACTTTATCAAATCCTAGGCATCAAAAGATTCCTGAATTCACTGAGTATAGAATATACTGGTTTGCCTCCAGTAGATGTCCAACACATTATTTATCAAATGATTAAGAAGGTAGTGGTAGAATAGGGAAATGAACAGAAATGGGTCATGAGGATAAGACATCTCTCGATGTTGGCTTATTAATGCATATTATTGTAGATGAGTCTTAGTGACTGTCCTGTGCTGTGCTTAGTCGCTCAGTCATGTCTGACTTTCTACGACCTCATGGACTGTAGCCCTCTAGGCTTCTCTGTTCATGGGTATTCTCCAGGCAAGAATACTGGAGTGGGTTACCATGCCCTCCTCCAAGGGATCTTCCCATCCCAGGGATTGAACCCTAGTCTTCCACATTGCAGGTGGATTCTTTACCAGCTGAACTACCTTGGACTACCTTTATTCAAGTCATCTCTGAAAAGGGGTTGGAGAATCTGTCTCTGGCCAGTTCCCTTTATTCATGCCAGCCCTAAGTGGAGAAGGAGAAAGAACTGAAATTCAGTCTCAGGACTTTGAGGGTTTAGATTCCTGAACTGTCACTGGTCTCATCACTGCCTGAAAGAGCAGAGCAGTTTTCCTAAACGTTTTCCCCATCATTGCAAACTCAGATACTGAAGGGCCAGTCCAGGTCAGCACAGTCAGGGGTGAGGCTGGGCTCTACCCTGAGGTCTGCAGCCATGTGGGAATGTGCTGTCTCTGAAAAAAAAAAAATCAGAAATCTGGATTTTATGTGAAAACTCCCAATATCTAGATGTTGCCTCTGTTGCTGGTTTTGTTTTTAAATAATCCTTTGTGGGCCAAATTAAACAGGTCTGCTGCCAGCTCCAGCCCTCCAGATGCCAGTATGAGCCTTCTGACAGATATTGCTTCCTTGATTGATAGCAGAATTTTTCCATAGATAAACAGTATTTTTTTTCAGCAATTTATTCCCATGTCAAACAAGCTAGTTTAATTATCACGAACTCTTGAGAATGCTGGCGTCAAAGAATGATTTGTAACTTTGGTGGTCAGTTTCTGTGGGGGAATCCCAGCTCCTTCCAAAACATGAGAATAAACCCTAAAACCTAGACTCCAGTCGGAACACTCTTTGCAAACAAAGGAAGCAGATGCCAGGCTTAACTGGCAGGTAACCAGTTAACAGCACAGGTAACCTGGTAGGAACTTCCGTTAGAATATGGTGAACTCTCTTCCAGGGTCAGTGCCTTTTTGTAGGGCAATAAGAAACAGCTTGGAAAGAAGGTCCATGTTGGCTGTGCCTATCAGTGACCTTACACGAGAAGGTAGTGGCCTTGAAGTCCAGGTGTGCAATCAGTTGGATTAGCCAGGAACTCTTGACTTGTTTGTTCTTCCAGAAGGCCAGAGAAGCTTTAAAAAGCAATCCGCCCCCAAAAAAGCATAAGGAATGCTTTTTCAGTTCCTAGCGCTAATCTTCAACTTAAGTATTTCTCTGTCTCCTTTCCCCAGTGTGTATTTTATAAAGATGAACTGAGGTCCAAATTAGATAATAAACTATTTGATTAATACAGAACCAACTTATCCAAGTTGAAGCAGAAACAAACAGTGGGAAGATGTACTGGAGGAGATGATTCATTTTATTTTATTCTTTTTAAGAACTAGTGGATAAAAGTATAAAACAGACAATTCCTTACTTACTTATCCATATTCATGAAGTACCTGTTCAGTTATCTATGTGATGGACTAGTGAATGAAGCCATGGTCTTTCTTTACTCTAGATTATTGAGTTGTCATTGTTTAGTTGCTAAGTTGTGTCTGACTCTTTGTGACCCCGTGGACTATAGCCTGCCAGTCTCCTCTGCCCATGGGGTTGCCCTTGTAGTGGGTTGCCATTTCCTTCTCCAGGGGATCTTCCCAGCCCAGGGATCACACTTGTATCTCTTGCATTGGCAAGTGGATTCTTTACCCCTGAGCCAGGGAAGCCCTTACTCTAGATTAGAGGTTGGCTAATCTGTTCTATAAAAGGCCAAATAGTTCCATTTTAGGTTTTATAGATCATCCATTCTCTGTCACAACTACTCAGTTCTACCATTGTAGCACAAAAGCAGCCATGATATATAAACATTAAGTGGGCATGCCTATGTTCCAATAAAACTTTATTTGCAAAAATTGTCAGCAGGCTGGTCTTGGCTCACAGACTATAATTTGCAGACCCCTGTTCTAGGTGACTAAAGAAGAAGTATGTGAGACATAATTATATTTATTTACTATATTATTATTAACTTGGAAAATCATTTTTCTTTTTAAACCATTTTTAAATTGAACTATCGTTGATTTACAATGTTGTATTAGTTTCAGGTACACAGCAAAGTGATTCATTTGTACATATATCTATATAGCTATTCTTTTTCAGATTCCTTTCCATTATAGGTTATTAAAAAATATTGACTACAGTTCCCTGTTATATAGTAGGTCCTTGTTGTTTATTTTATATTTAATAGTGTATATGTTAATCCCAAACTCCTAATTTATCCCTCCCCTACCCACTATCCCCTTTGGTAACCATATATTTGTTTCGTATGTCTGTGAGTCTATTTCTGTTTTGTGAATAAATTCATTTGTATCATTTTTTTAAAATTCCACATATAAGTGATATCATATGATATTTTTCTTTCTATATCTGACTTCACTTAATATGATCATCTCTAAGTCCATCCATGTGCTGAAAATTACATTATTCCATTCTTTTCTATGGGTTACTAATATTCCATTGTGTGTGTGTGTGACATCTTAAGTCAGTGGTCTGTTGATGGATTGCTTCTATGTCTTGGATATTGTAAATACTGCTAATGTGAACATAGGGATGCATGCATCTTTTGAATTATAATTTTATGTGGATTTATGCCCAGGAGTAGAATTGCAGAAGCAGAAAGTGAAAGAGGAGAGTGAAAAGGTTGGCTTAAAGCTCAACATTCAGAAAATGAAGATCATGGCATCCGGTCCCATCATTTCATGGGAAATAGATGGGGAAACAGTGGAAATAGTGTCAGACTTTATTTTCCTGGGCTCCAAAATCACTGCAGATGGTGATTGCAGCCATGAAATTAAAAGACGCTTACTCCTTGGAAGGAAAGTTATGACCAACCTAGATAGCATATTGAAAAGCAGAGACATTACTTTGCCAACAAAGGTCCATCTAGTCAAGGCTATAGTTTTTCCACTGGTCATGTATGGATGTGAGAGTTGGACTGTGAAGAAAGCTAAGCGCCAGAGAATTGATGCTTTTGAACTGTGGTGTTGGAGAAGACTCTTGAGACTTGGACTGCAAGGAGATCCAACCAGTCCATTCTAAAGATTAGCCCTGGGTGTTCTTTGGAAGGAATGATGCTAAAGCTGAAACTCCAGTACTTTGGCCACCTCATGAGAAGAGCTGACTCATTGGAAAAGACTCTCATGCTGGGAGGGATTGGGGGCATGAGGAAAAGGGGACGACAGAGGATGAGATGGCTGGATGGCATCACCAACTCGATGGACGTGAGTTTGAGTGAACTCTGGGAGTTGGTGATGGACAGGGAGGCCTGGTGTGCTGCAGTTCATGGGGTCGCAAAGAGTCGGACATGACTGAGCGACTGAACTGAACTGATGGTAACTCTGTTTTTAATTTTTTAAGGAAACTCCATACTGTTGTCCCAATTACATCCCCACCAACAATGTAGGAGGGTTCCTTTTCCTCCACACCCTCTCCAGCGTTTATTATTTGTAGATTTTTAAAAAATGATAACCATTCTGATTATTGTGAGGTGGTACCTTATTATAGTTTTGATTTGCATTTCTGTAATAATTAGTGATATTGAGCATTTTTTCATATGCTTGTCAGCCATCAATATGTTTTCTTTGGAGAAATATCTATTAAGGTCTTCTGCCCATTTTTTTTTTTTTTTTTTCGGAGGAGGCAATGGCACCCCACTCCAGTACTCTTGCCTGGAAAATCCCATCGACGGAGGAGCCTGGAAGGCTACAGTCCATGGGGTCGCTGAGGGTCGGACACAACTGAGTGACTTCACTTTCACTTTTTACTTTCATGCATTGGAGAAGGAAATGGCAACCCACTTCAGTGTTCTTGCCTGGAGAATCCCAGGGACGGGGGAGCTTGGTGGGCTGCCGTCTATGGAGTTGCACAGAGTTGGACACAACTGAAGCGACTTAGCAGCAGCCCATTTTTATTGTTGTTTTTTTTTTTTTATATTAACCTGTGAGCTCTTTGTATGTTTTGGAAATTAATCCCTTATTGGTTGCATTGTTGGCATATATTTTCTCCCATTCTGTGGGTTGTCTTTTTGTCTCTTTGATTTCTTTCATCAGAGTCTTATATTTCCAGAGTACAGATTTTTTTGCCTCCTTTAGGTAGGTTTATTCCTAAATATTTTGTTCTTTTTGATATCATAGTGAATTGGGGTTTTTCCTCTCTCTGACATTTTGTTGTTAGTTTATAAAAGTGCAACAGATTTATGTATATTAATTTTGTATCCAGCAACTTTACCAAATTCATTCATGAGCTCTACTAGTTTTCTGGTAGCATCTTTAGGATTTTCTGTGTAAAGCATTGTCATCTCTGTCCAGTGACAGTTTTACTTCTTTTCCAATTTGGATTCCTTTTCTTTCTTTCTTTCTTCCTTCTTTTTTTTTTTCTGATTGCTGTGGCTAGAACTTCCAAAATTATGTTGAATAAAAGTGATGAGAATGGGATTCCTTGTCTTATTCCTGATCTTACAGGAAAACTTTTCATTTTTTCTCTATTGAATATGATGTTAGCTGTGGGTTTGTTATATATGTTGTTTTATATATGTGTGTGTGTGTGTCATATGTCAAGATATTTTTACTCTGCCCACTTTCTGCAGAATTTTTTTATTATAAATGGATGTTGAATTTCATGAAAAGCTTTTTCTACATCTATTGAGATGATCATATGATTTTCATTCTTCAGTTTGTTAATGTGGTGTAGCACATTGATTTGCAGATACTAAAAAATTCTTATATTCCTAGAATAAATCCCACTTAATCATGATATATGTTGGAGTCAGTTAACATATTTAATTTACTGTTGGAGTCAGTTTGCAAGTATTTTGTTGAGGATTTTTACACCTCTATTCATCAGTGATATTGGCTGTAATTATCTTGTTTTATGATCCTTTTTCTGGTTTTGGTATCAGAGTGCTGGTGGCCTCATAGTATGAGTTCAGCAGTGTCCCTTACTCTGTAATTTTTGGAGTAGTTTCAGAAGAATAGGTGTGAGCTCTTCTCTAAATGTTTGGTAGAATTCATCTGCGAAGCCATCTGGTCCTGGACTTTGTGTTTTAAATTATTGATTCAATTTCAGTACTGGTAATTGGTTTGTTTATATTTTCTGTTTCTTATTTGATATATTCTTAATTATTCTTCTTGCTCAAGCAATAGCAAGTGTATTCATAGTCCCAGTAGCAAATAAATTCATCTTCCCATGTTCTGACTGCTCAGTTTATTTACACAGACAGCTGACCCTTGAACAACATGGGTTTAAACCACACAGGTCACTTCTACATGGATTTTTTTTTTTTTCACAGTAAGCGCTACAGTAGCGCATGATCGCAGTTGCGCAGGGCAGAGACCTGCTGATCCAAGGTCACTGAAGAAGTAGACTTGCTGGGGGACAGAGGCCTGTGGGTCTTGCTGCAACCAGACTGGGCTCTCTCTCAGCTCTCTTTAGACTGTGTGCTCCCCCACGAGACCACCCAGTCATTTGGCACCTCCCCTGAGACACCTGATCCCACAGAGGGCTGCCCTGTGCAGTGAGGAGGGTCCCCCTGGTATCTGTCTGTCTCTCTGAGTTTGACTAGCACATTTCATTCCTGAGAGGATCCCCTCAGGGGCCCCAGACGGAGTTTCAGAGCCTGGCCCGCTGAGCCCTAGGCTGATGGCCAGGTCCTCACTGGGTGGCGCCCAGCCCGAGCACACGGCAGGCTAGCTGGCTGTAGTCCTTTCGGGCGCCTCCGTGACCCCTTCCTCCTGCCTAGGGACTGTCTCTAGCCCTGAGGAGAGCTGACTGTGTGATCAGAGAATGGCCTTTGGAGCGTGGCACACCTGGAACCTCTTCTTTTTAATAAGGGAGAAGAAGACCAATGTGAGTGGGAGCTTGAAGGGAGACAGGACTTGCAGGATGGTTAATACTGGTCCAGCCACAGGGCAGCCAGGGATGCAGGATTCCTGACCCCCCAGTCACCACCAAGTCTATTGCAGGATTTCCTGCTGCTTCTTCAGGAGCTGCTAGAGGAATTCCTGTGATCTCCTCACAGAAAATCGGGACTCTACTATCCAGCCACAGGCCCACCCAACAAAGTCGCTAAGCTGCCCAGACACACGCTGCCATTTTCTTGGCTTTCTTATCTCACTTGTGAGACCCAAATCCTGGATCACCCCCTGCCTCACCAGCCAGTGCCCAAGAGACTGCAGACAGTCTCCATAGACTTTCTGTGCAACATTTCCTTGTCTGTGGAGTAGTTATAATATTACACACTTGGTAGGGTTAGTGTAAGGGCTCGAGATAGAGTGAAAACAGAAGCTGGTACATAAAACACAGGTAATGGTATTTAGAGAATCGATATTATATCACACAGTCATTCATTCAATATGTACACACCAGGTCCTGTTCTAGGAGCTGAGCAGACAGCATGGAAAAAGACAACTTGTCCTCATGAAGCTCAGATTCTAGCAGCAAAAGCAGGCCAAACACACATAGTCTACAATGTCATGAAGTGACCCATGTTCAGAAGAGAATCGAAGCCCAGGGTAAAAGGAAAGAAAGCGACAGGTAGGATAGGGTGGTGGCTGTTTGAAGGAATGCCTTCCTCAAAGGTAATGTGAGCAGAAACCTGAAAAAAAAAAGCAAAGCATTACCCATGCACATACCTAAGGGAAGAGCATTCCAGGCTAGGAGAACAGCGAATGTTAAGGCCCTGAGGCAGGAGCCATCTGACATGTTTATGAGAAAGCAAGTAGGCCTTAAGGATTGGGAGAGAATAGTGGAATAGTGGCCAGGGGCCAGATCTAGGATCTCATAAACTGTACTAAAATCCTGGAATTACTCCAGGAATGATGAAAACCACCAGAGGGTTTTGAGCAGAAAAAGTGTGATCAGATTAAAGCTAGAAAGCTTCACTCCAGCTGCTGATTATAAAATAAACTGTAGGGCAGCAAAAAGAAAAAGGACAGGACAATGAAAAAGCTGTCTCAGGCATCTAGGAGAGTAAGAGGGTAGCCTGGAAGATGCTGGGAGCAGGGAGGTGAATAAGGAGCCACTGGGCTCAAGATGTTTTTCTGCGGATGGAGCCAGCAGAGCTTTCTCTGGGAGTAACTGCTGAGTATGAGAAGAGGAAAGGAGTCAAAGATGCTCCAGGTATTTGGGGCCTGAGTATTTGGGTGAATGATATTGCCATTTCAGAGGCAGCAAACACTAAGAAAGGATGGGTTTGGGGCAGGTGGGGGTACCTAAATCCAGGCGTTGCTTTATACATGTTAAGTTTGAGATGTGTCATAGATAACCAAGTACAAATATTGAGCAGGCAGGTATATATTAGAAGGCAGAGGTCCAGGAGACATTGAAGTTGGCTGTATAGGAGCTCTTGGGATCACGAGAAATTCTTGACAGAGACCAAAGCTCTGTGAGGACAGACTGTGACAGTTTCATTGACCTCAGTGTGCCCAGCACGAGCATTCAGTATGTGTGTGATGAGTTAATTAATCTGTGGCCATTAAACTGTTGCATGATAAATATCAGTTTAGTTCAGTCACTCAGTTGTGTCCAACTCTTTGCGACCCCATGAACTGCAGCACACCAGGCCTCCCTTCCAATGCCAACTCCCAGAGTCTACCCAAACCCATGTCCATTGAGTTGGTGATGCCATCCGACTATCTCGTCCTCTTTAACGAGCCCCTGCCTGCCCTCAATCTTTCCCAGCATCAGGGTCTTTTCAGATGAGTCAGCTCTTCACATCAGGTGGCCAGAGTATTGGAGTTTCAGCTTTAGCATCAGTCTTTCCAATGAACACCCAGGGCTGATCTCCTTTAGGATGGACTGGTTGGATCTCCTCGCAGTCCAAGGGACTCTCAAGAGTCTTCTCCAACACCACAGTTTAAAAACATCACTCCTTCGGCACTCAGCTTTCTTTATAATCCAACTCTCACATCCATACATGACTACTGGAAAAACCATAGCCTTGACTAGATGATCCTTCGTTAACAAAGTAGTATCTCTGCCTTTTAATATGCTGTTTAGGTTGGTCATAACTTTCCTTCCAAGGAGTAAGCGTCTTTTAATTTCATGGCTGCAATCACCATCTGCAGTGATTTTGGAGCCCAGAAAAATAAAGTCTGACACTATTTCCACTGTTTCCCCATCTATTTCCCATGAAATGATGGGACCAGATGCCATGATCTTCGTTTTCTGAATGTTGTGCTTTACGCCAACTTTTTCACTCTCTTTCACTTTCACAAGAGGCTCTTTAGTTCTTCTTCACTTTGCCATCAGAGCAGTGTCATCTGCATGTCTGAGGTTATTGATATTTCTCCCAGAAATCTTTATTCCAGCCTGTGCTTCCTCCAGCCCAGCATTTCTCATGATGTACTCTGCATATAAGTTAAATAAGCAGGGTGACAATATACAGCCTTGACGTACTCCTTTTCCTATTTGGAACCAGTCTGTTGTTCCATGTCCAGTTCTAAGTGTTGCTTCCTGACCTCCATACAGGTTTCTCACGCAAAACAAAAGTACTAACTATAAGTTTGCATTATTATTCCAGACCAAAAATAGAAAGTGTGTCATTTCTTAAGAAGTAATTAGCATATGATAGAATCAAAGCTTGACACTGAAAGGAATCTTTGAGGCCAATTTAATGGAAAAGTTCAAAATTGTGGAGGCGGGGATGGTAAGGGAAGTAGATGGTTTATTGCCAAGGGTAGGAGAGTGTTGAGGGACTGCCCAGTGACAGTAAACTGAATAAATAAGATCTTGACCATCAATGCACTACTCTTATTCAAGTATATAATGCTGTTGCAGTTAGTAAAATAAGAGAGAGTGACGTATTCTCCTAAACAATAACTCCAATAACCAAGTGTCTTTGCAAGGGAGAGAGTTTAGCGTTTGTACTTTAGAAGTCTTTGGGAAACTCAGATCTAATCCAAGCCTTTTGTTTTACTGATACAGAAAGGGAAGGGGAGTGGGATTAGTGACTTGTATAGGTGACACAGCTAGTGAATGACTGGATGGACCCCTCAGTCTCCTTAACGTGAGCCTGAAACTCTGTTCTGACACTCAGCACCAACTTTCTTCAGACCAGTAATTGAGGTATCGCCTTAGAACAGAACTCATTTATTTTTGGCCATGGAATTATTTTAGTGATTTATTTTGCAGGTAATTTAATATGAGAATTATAATTAGACTTTGCTTTAGCTAATTTCAAAATCCATTTACAATTCCCTAAACACATTCCTTTTGGCAATGCTAAAGAATAAGTAGTCCAGGAAAGGTCGCTGAATGTAGAATGTTTAATTTGCAGGAGATAATTTACCAAGTAAGTAATTCTCATGTCGAGAAATTAAAACTTGATTTGTGTTGATCATTTTAAGGAAGCTGAGAATCCCATGTAAACCTTCACGACAGGAAACATCTGAATATCCACAATTTTCAGATCACATCCTGGCTCCACAGCTCAATTACCTGTACATACCGTGTTGGCCAAGCTAACGCAGTCCTTCAGGCCTCAGTTTACACATCTGCAAGATGGGGAGGGAGCTATTTCCTTTCTAATGAGAACATTAGAAAGCACACCATTGATGTCTGCACAGGCCAGGCTCTGGGGAAAGAGAGGAACCCCTCACATCTTACACATGAGGAAATTGAGGTCTGTTAGAAATAACCCAAAGAGACCATTGTGAGTTTAGCTGGTAGTCCAGTCCCCTAGGTTTTAACTGTGCCCCCCAGCTCAGTCACTGTCTCCTGATGTTCCTGTTTTCTAACTTCCTCCAGGCTGCATTTGCCAGGAAATTGCCCAGCCATGCCACCTGGACAGCTTCCCTGATGGAGGAGGAGGTGCCCCGTGGGGGCCCAGCCCTGGGGCTGGCATCACAGTCTGAGCCTGTAGGCTACCCTGGGGGCTCCATTAATCACACATCCCCGCCACTCAGCACAGCTGGCCCCAGCCTGAGCACAGGCTCGTTTATGGTTGTTGCACAACAGGAAGAGGGGCCGGTGCAGAGCCGAGCTGGCCCACTGAGAGCCATGGCTCCAGGTGCCCTGGTCCTGCAGCCATGGGCATGCCCTCGCCTCAGCGTTTGCCATGGGGGTAGCAGTCTTCTCCCGCAGCTTGGAGTGGGTTTGCAGGGTGAGAGGTTGCTTTGGTTTTGTCCACTGTCACGTGTTTGGCAGCCATGACCAGAAGGCAGGGCGGGGGGTGCCTTTTGTGGAGTCAGGGTTCCCCTGCAGAGTTCTCCCACAGTGGCTGCAGGCGAAATGGCAGAGGCGTGAGTCACTGCATGAGACGGGAACAGGGAGACATCCTGTTGATGCCAAACCGTTTTCAGTTCAGTTATGAGAATTTACACCAGCCCCCCCACAAAAAAGGAAAAATTAGCATTCAGCGTGCATCTCCCCAGCACAGTGGGGTCTAGCACCTGGCTCTGGCCCCTGTGAAGGAGGGCCCTGGACACAGCTTGGTTTAGTGCTCAGGAAATTGTCCATGTCCTTGATCTGCTGCATCTGTGATGGGATCAGAGAGCCCTCTTTGCCAAAGAAACTTTCTGTCTGAGGTTTCGTTTGGTTTTTGATTTTTGTTTGGTTTTGATTCAAGTATGTTCCCTTGTTTCTCTTCTTGGGATGGTAATATACTGTATGGCTTTTTATGATTTTCTTTTGTGTAAAAATTGTCCGTTTTTCTGACAGGAACTTTTGCTTATGAAGATCAACTGAGAATTTATATTTGAGGGACTCTCTGCTCCTTTTCATGGAATTCTCATAATCCCCTTGCTCTTAAATTATTCATTATATAGTGAATAGCTCCCGTCTATTGAATGCTCAGAGGCAGGCACCCTTTTAAAAACTTCACATACACCTTTAACCCTCACAACAGCTCCATGAGGTAGAGGGTCTATTGTTATTCCCAGCTTGCAGATAAGGGGGACTGAGCTCAGGTTAGTCAATATCCAGAGTCACAAAGTTGTTGAATAGCAAACGCCAGAATTTAAGCCCTGTTCCTAATCATGTTCCTTGCCAGCATTTACAGAAAGTATGTCAGCAGAACTTTGATCTCATGAGATATTCCTAGGAAAATGTAACTGTGTTCAAATAATTAGGGGAAATGCTGTAAACCACATGTCTCTTGCAGATCATAAGTGCATCTTAGCGTGGAAAGACCCTGAGAAGTCCTGTGTGGAAGAAGTCTTGCTCTTGCTCAGTCTACTTTTTTTGAACTAGGGCTTTTTAAAAATAGATGTGAAACGGACCCTTATTTCCTTGTATACCTATTAAGTGGTAACGCCATTTTGAGATGCACCACCCTAGTATATGAAAGTATATAACCAGGCGTGAGTGTGTGGGCTTTGGAACCAAAATACCTGGGTTACGTACCATATCTGCTGCTATGTGGGTAAGCTATATCTGCTTCCTCTGCCTCACTTTCCCATCTGTACAATGGGGAAATATAATAGCACCCTCTTACAGGGTGATGGTGAGGACTGAATTACTCAATACATCTAGAAGACCTAGGAGAGTGTTGCGCACATAGAGAAATACTCATTCTAAATGTAGAAGATTGAATCAAAACACTTGCTACCTGTGGGGTCTGGCCAAAGCCAAAATGCTATTTCATGATGTTTAGAAAACACAACAGAGGAAGTACACCCTCCCTCTTCCCCTCAGTGCTCTCTCTAGCTGCCCTAGATTCTGCCTTTCACCATCTGGTTGGTCCTGATAGCAGCTCAGAGCTAGGCTTGGGTCTGTCTCCCCTTGAGTCAAGATTAGCATGCACTCTTGCTGGGACAGGGGACAGCTATCGGTGTTAGCCACACGCTTGTGGGTGGCCCCAGCAGAATCTGCCGAGAGAGTATGCTGGTGAAAAAGGAGCTCAAGTTCCCCGGGTTTCAACAAGGCAGCTGCCCTTGCATGCTATTGGCTCCTGGATTTCCAGAAGAGGAAGATGATTGAAAAGCATTGCACTTTGACTGAATTTGCTGCTCCTCCTGTCACCTGCCAATCACCAGAGCAGCTCCTCCAAGGGGCTCCAGCAGTGGATGAGAAGCCTTACAATTCTGCAGGCTCGGATTCTGGTGCTAGTGTCTCAGCACCCAGCCAGCCTGAGCCACCTTGTGCGAAGTCCTGCAGCAGCCAGATAGCGTTTTGGTGGGGCTCCCCGCTCTTCCCCTCCCCTGCATATTCCAAAGTTGCTTGTGCATTGACTCCTGGGAAGGATCAGAGAGAAGTCCATTGGGGAGAAGTAAAGCAATTACAGGAATCTGCCAATTTTTTAAAATGACTTGCTGTTGCCCTTGGTGATTTTTCTCTAAATGGTAAATGCCTCAAAATGAGAAATTCAAATTAGCAAAATGCACCAGTCCTCTGTATGAGCAAGGCTGGTTGTCCATGATATAGTTATTATTGAGTAAAAGTGAAATTTGCAGAACTATATATAAATATAGTTCCATTTGTTTGAAAATCCACATATATGTGTGTGATGGTTGTTTGGAAGAGCCAGGAGAAGGTGTGGAAGGAATGAAACAGACCCAGAACAGTAGTTACCCTTTTGGAGTAAAATTAGAAGGAAAGAGTTTTAACTTTTTATCCAGTTCACATGCATATAGGTTGAATTTTTCAACATATTTCTTTTGTTATTAAAAGAAGAAGAAAATAATAAAGGGGGAACACTCCTAGCTGGCTCCAAAAATAGGGCTAGACTAAATAATAGTGGTTAATAATGGGCGTTTTTCAGCCTGGGCTGGGAGGCTTTGCAGTGAGAAGGAAGGAAACTCAGACCAGACCAGAAAATGGGCCAATTCCAGTCCCAGTCAGCACAGCGCCGGCTCGGCTCAGCGTGCAGTGGGTGGCTTTGGAGTCTCTGCAGTTACAAGTGGCGCTAAGTTTTGCTTTTCCTTTCCCACGCCTTCCCTCCGGTAAGCCACCCAGGCTGCTGGGGTCCTCGGGGATTCAGCCCCCCCGTACTGCCCTTGGCCATGAAAAAGCACTTTAATCACCCTGGCCCTGACTGAATGGAGGCGTCCTCCCCAAGCTCAAACACAAGTGGGCACTGACTTCCAGGAGGGCCGTTGTTATCACTGGGTCACCTCTGCAGCGTCCCTTCTCTGAGAAAGCTCCTCCCCTAAAGCTTGGAGCCTTGCCCGGGGGTAAAGATTCGAGAGTGTGAGACGGAGTAGGGAGAGAGAGCCTTGTCTCAATTCAGGAACTGGGGTCCTTTCCCAATTCTGAGGAGCCTTGGACAAATCAAATTTCCTTTTGCCTCAGTTTTCTCAGATGCTAGACTTACAAAGTAATTTAATTACAGGGCAGTTGGAGGTGTGATAATAGACATGAAAGGGCTTCAAAAGGTAAAGGTGGCAGTTTTTTTTTTTTGAAAGAAAAACTGGCCCTGGGATGTTAGTAGTGGTGGTGCTGTGCTGGGAAGGCGGGGAGGGGTGGGCGGTGCTGGTGCTCAGCGCCTGACCCGATTTCTCTCCCAACACAGCGTTCACTTTCTGCGTTGATGGGGAAGCAGAGCCCCTTCCTTTGCAGCGTTCAAAGTACTTGCTGTCCTAGGAATCCCCCTTTGTAGATAAGAAACACGAGGGCCCGAGAGGTAGAATGTTGTTATTGTCCGATCACTCAGTTGTGTCCAACTCTGCGACCCCACAGACTGCAGCACACCAGCTTCCCTGTCCTTCACCATCTCTTGGAGTTTGCTCACAGAATGATCTGTCTCTTTTTCCCACCTTCCCAGATCCCACCAGAAGTCAGGGAACAGGGCCCAAAGTGAGGCTGGACTCTTGGACTCCACATTCTAAGCATTTAACTGAACCCTCCTCATGCAACAGTCCCTTATTCTGAGGGTAGCTGTAACTGGTTGTCAGCGTCTGTTGAAGAATGACTTGGAGTGGAACTCCACTCCTCACAGATACTTCCTGTAGGGTTACTGGTTTTCCCTCCAGATGTCAGTCATTCAGAGAAGGCAATGGCACCCTACTCCAGTACTCATGCCCAGAAAATCCCAGGGATGGAGGAGCCTGGTGGGCTGCAGTCCATGGGATCGCGAAGAGTCCGACACGACTGAGCGACTTCACTTTCACTTTTCACTTTCATGCATTGGAGAAGGAAATGGCAGCCCACTCCAGTGTTCTTGCCTGGAGAATCCCAGGGACGGGGGAAGCCTGGTGGGCTGCCATCTGTGGGGTCACACAGAGTCGGACACGACTGACGCGACTTAGCAGAAACATCAGATCGTCCGGTTGAATGGCGCACCTGAACTTGTCCAGCTCATTTATGCTACGCCCTGTGGGCTTTTTCTGCTCACCTTCCCACTCTCTTTCCTCATTCACTCAGAAACTAAGAGATGTTGTACCTTCATTTGTTAAGTAAATATTTATTGAGTGCCACCATGTGCAAGACTAAAACCGTATCTGTCTTTCACTGGCTTAAGTTCAGAGAGGGTGGGGAGCACCAAGAGATAAGCACACAGATAACGCCATTACAAAGCCAGAGGCAGCTTAGTGCCTGAGAGGTGCAAGGACTGTTTCAGACCCTCAAAAGAGGAACAACTCATCTCCATCTGACAGACCCAGGAGAGACATATCTGATCATATCATTCCCTGCTTAAAATTTTTAGTGGTTCTCAGTTGTAATGGCACCCCACTCCAGTACTCTTGCCTGGAAAATCCTATGGACGGAGGAGCCTGGAAGGCTGTAGTCCATGGGGTCGCTGTGGGTCAGACAAGACTGAGTGACTTCACTTTCATGCATTGGAGAAGGAAATGGCAACCCACTCCAGTGTTCTTGCCTGGAGAATCCCAGGGACAGAGGAGCCTGGTGGGCTGTCGTCTGTGGAGCCACACAGAGTCGGACACGACTGAAGTGACTTAGCAGCAGTTGCCTCCAGCATAAAATCCCAACTCCAGAGCCTGGCAGCCTACCATTTGACTCTCCCACACCACTTCCAGCTCTTCTTCATGGTGTCTCTGCTCTGGTGAACCTAACTGCTACCTGCCTTTCCCTGCACCGCACCAGGGCTTTCATAGCCTTTTCCCTTCGATTTGGAATGCCCTACCCTCCCAGCTCCCATGCCTTCAGTACTGTGCTACCTTCTCCTTGAAGCCTGCCCAGATTTCCCCTAACCAGAAGGAATCACTCCCTCTTTGGAACTCCTTTTGCTGACCTCTCTCTCTCTCCTGATGCAGCTTTTCTGCTTTAGGTTATTTGTGGACGTGCAAGTTTCCCTCTGCTGAATGGAAAGCTCCTTGAGGGTTTATTTGTACATGCTCAACGCCTCCCAAAGCATCAGAGCAGCTCCCCAATAAACAGCTAGCCACCCCCTCCCTCCGATAAACAGCTGTGAGAGCGAGGGTTAGGGGTAGCTTTTGAATGGAGGATCAGTAGAGACTTGGTAGTAGAAATAACCCGACAGAACCTGGAAACGGGTGACATCTCAAAGGGGGTCGAAGTCAGAGTTCAAGTCCAGGGACCATTCGAAGGGCTGCGGGTCAGGTGATTTTTCTCCACCTCTTTTGGGTGGTGTGTCCCCTTTGATTAATGCAATGGACCCTCTCCCTGAAAAATGTAAATGCCCACTGTTTCACAGAGGGCATTTGGATCTTTGGGGAATAAAGAATCCCCAAAGCTAGTTGAAGACTGAAAAGGTAGATTACAGCCAAATTGTGCAGGGTTTCTGGGCCACGATGAAAATGCATTTACTTCAGCAGTTAAATAGGCAGCAGTTGATTTTTCTTTTCTTTTTTTTTTTTACTTTCTTTTGAAGTATAATATCTTATAGCTACTGAGCCAAATCATAATGATTTTTTTTTCACAAGTTAACCACACGCATGTAGCCAGCTCTTGGAAAAGTCTCCTTGTGTCCCTTTTGCCACCTTCCCCTTCAGGAGGGACCACTAGCCTGATGTCTAATAGCATAGATTAGTTTCACCTGGGTTTTGTGCTTAGTGACCTCATAAGGTAGGTCTTTCTTTTTATTCTTTGTGTCTGGCTTCTTTCAAATGGCAACCCACTCCAGTATTCTTGCCTGGAAAATCCTATGGTAGAGGAGGCTGGAGGGCTACAATCCAAAGGGTTACAAAGAGTGGGATCCAACTGAGTATGAACACACATGTACACACACATATAGGTTTGTTTCACACAATATTATATTTGTGAGAGCCATCCATATTGTCACATGCCTTTGAAGCTTGTTCGTGGCCCTTTGCTATGGAATACTCCACTGAGTGAGTTGTTATTCTCCTGCTTGGGTCATTTGAGGAGTTTCCATTTGGGGGCAGCTATGAACATTCTAATGCATTCTTTTGGTAAATATGTGTACACAGTTCTCTTAGGTACACACCTTGGACTGGGATGGCAATATGTAACTATCCTTCCCAAGTGAAGAGTGCCATATTTTGTATTCTCCCATCCAGTTGATGATTCTGAGGGCATCCTAAGAGTAGAGCAGAATTTTAGGAAGATTTATCTGGCCGTGGTATCTTTGATGGCTCAGAGTGGTGGTTTCAAGTTGTGTTTTGTTTCTAAGAGCCCTGGGAATCTGCAGAGTCCCCTTAGGGGCTGCCACCAAGCAGAGAGAAGGGAGACTTGAGTTAGTAGTTGTGCTCTGAGCTCCTCATTCACAGCCGCCCTCCAGCAGAGCAGGTGTGCTATCTGTTTAATTAGCTTTTACCATTATCTAGAATTACTGGTCCATGGCCAGCAGTCTCACAATTGGACAGCTGTTGAGGGAGAGCTCAGGGAAACCAAGAAAAGCAAAGTGGTTTTAATCATCTCCAAACACATGTCAAGAAAGGTCCTGATCCAGAGGCTGATGATAGGGATACCATAGAAGAAGGTGCAGATAGGAAAACAGAACCTGTAGTACGGGTCACCCCTTTGAATCCTTTGAATGTCAGGATGAAGGCGGCTACTTTCAGAAACAGAATTGAAGTTTTGAGTCCCAGTAACTGTAGTAAAAAAAAAAAAAAAAGAAAAAAAAAAAATGGAGAAGGGGGTGGCAGAGGATGAGGTGGTTGGATAACATCACCAATCAACTCAACGGACATGAATTTGAGCAAACTCCAGGAGACAGTGAAGGACAGGGAAGCCTGGCATGCTGCAGTCCATGGGGTCACAAAGAGTCAGACATGGTTTAGCAACCGAATAACAATAAACCGTAGTAAAGGTTGTTTTAGTAGCAGAGAGGTTGTGAAGCCAAGCCCAGAGAAGAGCCCCTCTACTGGGGAGAGGAAGGGGAACCCAACTTCTCATAAGTTTAAGGAGCAAGCAAGCTGTGTGGATGGGGGGCGGGGGGAGGGGGTCCTGCACACAGCTCCGGGACCAGACAGATAGAAAAGTCTTCTGCAAGCCCTTGAGAGGAGATGAAATGAGGGAGGACAGAGAGGAAAAGTAAGTACACACCAGCAAAATCTTCAGGGACAGCTGAGCTTGGAGAACTTAGAAAGATGTCAGCCCTGGAGACACTGCGGGACAGTCAGAGGCATAAAAGTGTGCCCGGGGTGGGCCAGGGCTCAGAGACCAAGTCAGAGTCAGGAGGGCAGGACAGGCCAGCAGTGTCCGTGCCAAAAACGGACTCATTCCAAGAGTTCTTCAGCTTTATCTGGAATCATGGCATTCCACGGAAGTGCCTTCTTAACCATCAGTAGTGTTCAGGGTTCTAAGTATATTATTGTGCTGTTATCTCTGAAAACCTATAGCTGCGTGCTTTTGCACATGGTAACTCAACCAGAAATTTCAGTTCTCTCTGCTAGCCTTTCCCAGAACATTTTGGGTAAAAGAGAGCTTCCTGTATTTGTGAGCATGGCTTTATTTTAAAACATCCATGAACAGTATTTTCTCTCCCATATGCTTGCTTGCTTTAGGAACCGACCTGGTGAGGCAGCTCCCTCCCCCACCTCCCCTATTTGGACTGGCCCCCACTTAAAAAAGTCTGCTGGGGCTTCAGAAGCAGCTCTGTGCTGACCTCAGCCCCCTCCCATGTGCATAATTGTCTCTGGATACTAGATTCAGTGTCTTGATCATTATGACAACATAAAAATATTAAGCACTTAAACCAATGATCTGAGTAGTTCTGAAGAGCAGGACAGAGAGACCACTCAGAGAGAAGCAAAGAAAAGGTGCACAGCATGTATATTGTCGTCCTTTGTTAAGGATGAGGAAGCTGAGACCTAGAGAGAGGAAGTGACATGCCCGAGGCCACCAGCTTGGCAGAGAAATTAGGGGAGTCCCAAGTGTTGTGCTGAACAGTCCTGATGTGTCCCGGTCCCTTTGGCTCTTTCACCCAAGTGTACATGCAGATCATCCAGACCTTTTTCAGAATGTACTCTTCCCAGGACTTATCCTGAAATTCTGATTCTGGATGTTAGGGGTGCATTGAAAGAACTGCCCAGGTGATTCCGAAAGCAAACCCGTTTTCTAACGGGTTTCCAACTTCCAGACACTTTGTGGTTTCTGTGTTTCACTCCACACTACCTCTTAAGGGCAGGTATAATCTGCTTCTAAGAAAATGTCATTAAACAGGTTGTATTTCAGACAGGAAAAACCAATACTTTCCTCTATTTAAGAAGTATATGGAATTATTAAAACTGAAAGTTACACTAATAGTAAGAGGGGAAGCAGCCGTTAGGCTACTAAGAATTAGGAGTTTTGCAAGGCAGAGGATTCTTACACTTTTCCAGTTATCTGCAAAAATCTCTTACTTATTACTCACATAAATTTGCATGTTAAGTTCAAGAGGTTCATACAAGTCCATAAATAGAAATTAAAATTAAGTATTTAATTGACCCTCTCTGGTATAGATGGGATATGAGAAAGCATTTCATAAATTTCAATATTGGTGGCATTGCGATTACCCTAGACCTACCACATTAGAAATACAATACCAGATTTCAGCTCTAGGTCAAGGCAGAAATGACATAACAAATATCAGTTTCTACATGTGACACGGAGGTATATTTTCCTAGAATTTAACTGGGGATGGTTTTCATTTATAAATGAAGGCATGAACATCCCACAGCCATGGGATTGCTGGGTTTGTTCATTTATAAATGTTGACACTGACAGGTAATGGCTGTTTATAAGACTTGGATGTATTTATTTACTCAGTCTATTAAAATCAGTCTCACAATTGCTACATGTAAGTAAACATGTGTCATTTGACTTACATTATGCATAAAATTGTTCCAAAGAATCTCCTGAGCTTCTGAAAATACCCCAAGGACAAACTCTGATAGACTCTACTTCAACCTTCTGAAACTCACATTTGGTTCCAGACCACTAAATGCTGATTTCTTGTGATCGGTCTCAGGAATTTACTCCCTGGACTCATTAAGTGTTAGAAAAGTTTTTAACTTTCCTGTTAAATGCATGAGTAATAAAAGGCACTAATGGCACGTATTGGTACTAATATTTGCTGGAGAGTGTGTGTTACTTCCAGCGCCACTCGTAACATGGATCGTCCTTGGGAAGCAGCCCGCTCTGCTCCACTGTAAGCAGCTGACCTGCACACGTGATGGAGCCATCTGGGGAATTTCCTTCTTTCCAGCGCGTGCAGCATCAGAATTGTACTTTCTTAGGTTTGCCCTCAATACAAGGGGAAAGTGCCAGTGAGGCCGGAGGCCAGATAAGGAGCTGCTTTTGAAACCAATGGTACCAGGTAGCCTAAAACCAACCTCCGTGTCACCCTCACTCTCATAACTAAAAGTGTACACACTAGTGATCACTTTGGAAAGTCAAACAGAGCTGTGCTCAGGACACAAAAGGAATTGTGCAAAATATTATACTTGAGATGTTTGTTATGGTTCCTAACGGATACAGAATCAGGCCTAATGCAGTGAGTTTCTCTGACTTAACCTCTTCATTCGGAGATAACACATCGAGGAAGTATTATCTGAAGGAACCTTTTTAATGTGACATGATTCCCATTTGTCTCAGAAATTCTGACTTTTTATTTTTATGCATTGAGTTCAGGCCCTTATCATCACTCACCTAAAATACAACCACAGATCCCTTGTCAATTTTATTGGATAAAGTATTTATTGAATTCCTGTTCTGTGTCCAGCCCCAGGAATATATTCTCCCTTCTGTTTTCTGAATTATGAAGAGGAAAAAATTGCAAAGCCATCACTTCCTGCCAAGGCCATCCATGTGTCTCATAACACACCAAATCAGTATGTATTTATTTTGTGTGCACAGCATACGGAAGAAGTAAAGAACTGTGTAATACAGGGTGGCTGGCCTCAAGGGCCAACCAGATTAAGAATTAAAGAAGAATTAAAGAAGGTGGGTGCAGTAGATGCAAATATTTGTGAGAAGTATGATGACCGTAGTTGGAAAGCCAGCTCTCGGGACCTGTGGTCTGGTAAGTTACTAGCACACTAAGAGGAGCAGAATATTTGAAATAGTTCTGGCCTGGAAAATCTGGAACTGAAAGTAGCCATAGAAATTCTTTTCAGGGTTTATAGGCAGCATCCTTTCCCACTGCATTCCATTTGATGATCTTGTTTTGTGAAATTCTTGCCTTTAAGAGACCAAACCTTAACAAGCAAGCTGTTGGTAGTAAAATGCTGTGTATTTAAATGTGTCATCTTTCCAATGGTTTTAAGTATCTTTCTGTCATGATTTATCTTTTGCTTGATTCAACCCTCTTTCAAAATTTCTCTATCTGATTGAAAGAAAAAGTTTAATGGATTTGAATTAATTCGTGTTTCTAAGGAATTTTATATTGCCTCTTAAATTGAATGGAGATATTCTGAAATTTTACAAAATTGAGCTGCAGTAAAAGTGTGCCTTTTGGGGGCCAGCTTGTTTAAATTGCATTGATGTTGCTAATGAGGTTTGGACCTTAAATGACGTGGCTTGGTTTCCTAGCCCATGTTTTCCCCTCAAGTAACATTTCTTGGAAAGGGAGAGAATCAACAGGTTTGCTTTGAAAGAGTTCTAATCCTTTTACACAGAGAATAACTACAAGAAGCTTCCTCAGGGACCCCTTGTGTCTTCAGTTCTTTTCCTTTGAAAATATATACAGTTTCAGGTCCCTTGAGGTTTGAGACAAACCAGTACTTTACCTGTGAGCACCAGCATGGAAAGTTCATCTTGCTGGTTACTGCAGGAGTTTGATAGACACTGCTTTTCCCCAAAGCAGTAATCAAGTCCAGACATGTTTGATTGGAGCCTGGGCATGTTCCCTGCCTATAGTTTCAGGGGAGAATATGAGATGAAGGAAGAAAGAAAAATTAAATATTCTATTATGTAGTTTGTAGCATGTACACATTATGGGTATCCGGGCCTTTTGTTTCTCGTTGGTGAATGCACGGAGGGGCCCGGGGCTTCCTGGCAGGTTAACCTTTGGCATCTGTGACCTGGGTCCTGAATGCTGTATACAGCAGGCAAAGGGCCCAGATCATGGCTCTCTTAATCCCATCTGTGCCTCCTCAAAAGGCAATTACTTCCTCTGCACTGTGGACATTGGACATCCTTGCTAGATGGTGATCTGGAAGAGGAAACGGTAGATACTAATTAACCTATCTCCCACACTTTAATGACAGAGCTCATCTTATAGTGCTGTAATTACTGTGTTACAGGCTATGAAGTGTTTTGGATCATAGAATCTTGATTTTAACTTTTTACCCTGGAAATTCTCAAACATGCACAAAAGTAGAGTGCATCCCGTGTACCTGCCAACCCAGCTTCAACAATGAGCAACACATCATTGGCCAGTCTTGCTTCATCTGCCTCCTCACCCAGTCCCCCACCCTTCTGGTTTGTCACCAGAGGTTAATTTTTCCTTGAATTGTATGGAAATATGACTAGTAGGTGCTCTTCTGTGATGGGCTCCCCTTCAATCAGGGTGATGGCTGAGAGATCCAGTCATGTTGTTGCTGCATCAGTAGTTGGATTCCCTTTTTCACTGCCAATTAGACGACTTTCAGCCACACTTTTCTAAGCATTCCCCTATGCTTTGCACCCACGTGCGTGCGTGCTCAGCCTTTTCAGTCGTGTCCGGCTCTTTGTGACCCTGTGGACTGTAGCCTGCCAGGCTCCTCTGTCCACGGGATTCTCCCTGGAGTGGGTTGCCATGCCGTCCTCCAGGGGATCTTCCCAACCTGGGGAATGAACCTGTATCTCCTACATCTTTTGCATCACAGGCAGATTCTTTACCGCTGAGCCACTGGGGAAGCCCCATGCTCACCACCCATGTTTCTGAATTAATGGGTCTCCCCTTATCTTTCCACCTCCCTTCCCTTCACACTGTGCAAACCACTCACTCAGGGCCCCCAGTCACCAGGTTCCATGAGCTAGGCTTGCTCTCTCCTTCCTTTACCTCTGTGAAGTGACTAATAACTGCCCCTCCTCTTGGTTGTGTGAATAACTATTACTGGGATTTTTTTTTTTTTAATCATAAAAGCATCACACGTGGTTAAGAGCACAGCCTCTGGAGCCAGGCTGCCGGGTCACAGTGCTGGCACCTCCACTTACCTTGGTTCTGACCTTGGCTGTCTGTGTTCTAAGCATCTGCCCTCCCTCCCTTTAATCCTAAACTAGGAAAAACAATAGTAAGAACCTCATAGCGTTGTTTTGCATCGTTTTGAGGATGAAGTTAGTATCTGTAAAGCTCATAGAACAATACTTGGCAAGTGTAGGAGCTGTACTAGTATTAGCTATTAAGAGCAAAATAAATGAATAAAAATGTGCACACTGCAGGACTGCATCAAAATACTACAAATCCCCTAAAATCCTTACCACCTAGTGGTAGCTACACTGTGGAATGTTTGCTTCCAGTGTGTCTTCTGGATATAATGTATTTTAACTAAACATATTTATGACTGACTGACTAAACATATTTACACAGCGTTAACTTGTCCTTCCTGCGTCTCTTCCCTGGCTTCTGTGGTGGTGTCACTCTGCCCCCTCTCTGCTCCTTTAAAGCTGCCTTTCTGGTCCCTGCCCACACGGGGAAGGCCCGAGGGTGCGCCCTGCTCTTCTCTCCATGCCCTCCCTCCAGAGTCCAGCACTCAGCCGCCACCTCCGGGCAGCTGATCCCCATTCAGCCCAAAGAAAGAAGTCTTGTTCATTTCTCACGTTTCTTACCTCTTGTATCCAGCTTTTTCTTTGCATTCCAATTGCCTCCATCTGTTTGAAATCTTATGTTCTAACTCTTAAGAGCAATAATGATGCTGATAGATAACTCTGGGTGGCTACCATGTGCCAGGTTCTTTTCTGTAATTTAATCATTATGGTCCTGTGAGGTAGGCACTCCTGTTACCCCATTTTTACAGACAGAGAGAGCACCTCGAGGTTCAGTGAGGCTAAGTGGTTCATTCCGCATACACATGGAGCGCAGATTTGAACCCAGTTCCATCTGATCAAACATATGATCTATACCAGATTGCCTGCCCCCAGACCTTCCACAGAAATGTTCTACTGGTCCCTCTCAGTTCCCCACTTCTGTTCCATCCTGCATAAGGTCGTTTGATTGTTTTTCTGATAACACTCCCCAGGCCTCTCATTCTACTTAGTAACCTTTGGTGGCTCCCATTTTCACGTAACAGAGTCAGCCTTCGTCCACTCCACCGCTCCTCTCAGTAACCATTCTGAGAGTCTCCCCACTCCTTCGCCACCACCCATCCAGTTCATACCCTCAGGGATTGGTCCTGTTAAGACTTGTGTCCTGCGAGCATGTCTGCTTGCTGAATCCCTCACTGACTGTCTTCTCTAAGCGCCTAATGCTTGTACTTGGCATGCCTTTTGGCCCACTGATATTCCTTATTCATATTCAGTACTTAGCCCATCTCGTTGGAATCACAAGCCCTTTAATCACCAGTGTAACACCCACATTCATTGTTGTCAGCCATGCCCAGCCCCAGCTGGTGGCTGTAAATGTCAGTGAGCTGCACACACTCGTCTCAGTCCTTCACAGCCTCTCTCTCTTTCAAACCCACTCCTGTGCCCTGCGCATTCAAGCTGCTGTGCTGTTCAAAACAGAATGACTAAATTGCTTAATCTAAAGTGGATGGAACAGTATTTGCCTGCTGCCTCACTTTCAACTCTCCCGTTAGGTGTTTGGTTGCTTGGTTGGTTGTTTTAATTCACTCGGGGCAAGTAGGTGAACTCCTCTCTGCTTAGCAGTATTAGAAAACATGTCCTGTGTTCAAAGTCAATCAGATGCTAGGCCTTTATGACCAGAATCCTAAATATCTCTGTTCTGCTGCTTTGCCAGCCCATTAAGAACGAGGGTAGAACGGCTATGTTGTGGACAACATATTGGGTAATAGATCTTATTGTAGACAATGTCCAGCCCTGCTCAGCTTGAGGAGCCAGAGAGTGTGCAAGGCAGATCTCCCAGGAAGGCTGGTGGGAGGACTCCCAATAGGTCACATAGATGAAGAAGAAGGCACCAGTTGTCTGGGTTTGGGGATAAAAGGGCCATCAACTGTGCTTGCTTCAGCAGCACATATACTAAAATTAGAATAATACAGAGATGATTAGCATGGCCCCCATGCAAGAATGACATGCAAATTCATGAAGCATTCCATATTTTTAATTAATTTTTGAGAGTTTGATATTGAAACTCCAGCTGAAAATCTCATCTACTTAAAAATAATTGTAATATAGAGCAGAACTATATATAACTTGGTTCTGTATTTTCCAAGTCTCCTGTAAATGTGTTATCATGTTTTCATAATTAGAAAAACAAAAAAAGGGAAAAGGCCATCAACCACATAACCACAGGTAAGAGATGAATGGCCATCTGGAATGTTCTGCCTCCTTCCTTAGATTGGTCCTGTGTCCCTTGCCAGGAATAACTTCCTCAAGGTGAAGTGCCTGTGTCTTTGGGAGCAAATGAATGATTTCCAAAACAACAGAAGAACATAGGAAAGAGCCCATTTCATTGCACCCCCAGGTGCTCAGCATCTGTGAAGGGAAGGGTCCTGAGAGCTGGGGTGACTCCAGTAAGGAGCCCCTAGGTTAGTGCTTCTCCACAAGTGGTCTCCACACCACACCAGCAACATCAGCCCTTCAGGGAACTTCTCACAAATGCAAATTCTCAACCCCCGAGCCCAGACCTGCTGACTCAGAGGTGAAGAAGCACTGCTTAGGGGGCTTTCTCACTTCAGATAGCATCCTTTGCTCCCCAAAACAGTGAGCCCTTGGAAGGCAGGAATTCAGCCTTCTGATCAGCTTCTCTGATCATTCCCATTTCCTTTCTCCAGCCCCAGCAAGCTCCTCGTATAGGACCTGCAGGCAAGTGCAGTGTGTGCCGTGATGGCTATAAGCACCAGGGATGATTTCAGCCCTAGAGCCTCAGTTTCCTCATCTGAAAAATGGGTTAATAACACCACCTTCACCATGACCCCCAAATATAATAAAATAAAAACAGGGTACAGAGCAATGCATATGACATAATCCCATTTGTATATTTTGAAACAGATCTATGAGTAATCACATTTGTATGTGCATGTGATGTCTTCAGAAGAAAACCCAAGAAACTAGTAACAGTGATTGCCTTGTGAAATCTACAGTAGGAGGACAGCTAGTTTTTGTTGCATACTCTTTTGGATTGTTTAAAATCTGGACTATACACATATGTTCTTTTAAAACTTAAAAATTAGTTAGGGACATAGGGCTTTCCTGGTGGCTGAGATGGTTAAGAATCTGCCCGCAGTGTGGGAGATCCAGGTTCGATCCCTGGGTCAGGAAGATCCCCTGGAGATCTTCCCACTAGAGTGGGAATGGCAACCCACTCTAGTATTCTTGCCTGGAGAATTCCATGGACAGAGGAGCCTGGCAGGACCCTGGCAGACGTCATGGAGTCACAAAGAGTTAGACACAACTGAGCAACTAACACTACACTACCACTAGAGACATGATTGTAGCTTCCTTTTCAGGGACGTTGTAAATAGAGTAACTTGACTGAAAGCCCTGAACACAGTACCTGGCACAGAAAAAGCACACTGTTAGTGTTAGCCTTTGTCTTTAGTACTAACTAGTTATGGAAGTCATCTGTTCATTTATGTATTCATTCAAGAATTAACAAAGGGGACATCCAGCTGACTTCAGCCAGCCACACAGATAAAAGCACATCATTTCTCATATCTTGTCTTGCTATGCTAGGTAGAGAGTAAAAGTTGTTTGTAAAGATCAGCCTCAGTCTTGATGGTAAACATGTGCCTCTGCGTGGCTGGACCCTGGCCTGGCATATGGGGGTAGGTGATGGGGAGCCCTGCACCCCTACTTTGCACATCAGAGAGCCGTTACCTCAGCGCACCTTCACTGACTGCAAATCTGTGTGGGGCCCGGTCTGAGGGTACAAAGTGGCATTGCCCTCAGAATCTGAGCACCACTCAAGTGGCCAACCCATGCAGGAGGCTAATGTTCACAGCCCCAGAAACTGGACCTAATCGAGTGCATTGGAGTCCCAGGGACTCCACCCCAGCTCCTCGGAGCTGTGAAGGGAACCAAGCAGGTGGGTAACCTTTGGCTTGGAACAGGCAATATTTTGCAGGGTGCACGTGGGAAGGAGCAGCAGGGTGTATCCCGTCTCTAGGAAAACAAACACGGGGTACACTGACACCCCGGGGGTGATGGGTTCACACTGGCTGATGTTGTGTTGGTTGCTACATCGCGTGTCTTAGTCTAACCCAGGTATTTACTGAGGCCCAATTCTCTGCATTAGTCAGTGTGAGAGAGAGGAACAGAGAGAAGCACAGAGAACTCACCTGCCTGGTTAAGGGTGTGGCTTTGAAGCAGAAAAGCTCTGGGTTCAAATCTGTTTCCACCACTTTCTAGCTGTCTGAGCTTCGAAAATCAGGAAGTACTTAACCTTCCTAAGCTTCAGTCTCAATAAGTATAACACATTCAACCTTATAGTTTCAGACAGTATTATCTGAAGAGAATACTTGATATAGTAGCTGGCACATAGTAAGTGATGAATACATGTAGCTGCTAGACTATTATTATTGAGCTAAACTTCCCACAGTTTAGTGGGAAGATAATCTCCATGCACACAAAGTCAGCTACTTACCAATAAGCATTCAATAACATGCAGTTAAGCATTGAAATCAATGGGGTTGCAGGTGCTTTTTGACAGTTTGATGATAGCTATAAATCACCTCAGGAAAAAAACATAGGCATACATACCAAATTTTGTGTATAGCTTTAGGGACTTCATTCACACCGCTTCCTGTCTCCCCATCTCATTCATGGGCCATCCCTTAGGGGTCCTTGAGCCCCTGAGCTTCAAACATATATTAATAGCAGAAATCTATAAGGGGGATTAGTCACTGTAAGCAAAAGTAGTTAGGGAGCCCTTCCTGGAAGAGAGAGAAATGTGAAGTAGTCTAAAAGAAGAGAGGATTTAAATTGGCCAACAAACTTCCCTGGTGGTCCAGTGGTTAAGAGTACACCTTGCAATGCAGGGGAACGCTTGTTCAGTCCCTGGTCGGGGAACTAAGATCCCACATGCTCTGGAACAACTCAGCCCATGTGCAGCAGCTTAGACAAGCCCATTCTCTGCAACGAAAGACCCTGTATGACCCAACAGAGATTCTGCATGTCACAACTAAGACCCAACACAGCCAAATAAAATAAATAAACGTTTGTAAAAGATAAAATAAATTGGCCAAGAGAAGCAGGCAGAAAACGTGGGTGGAGATTTCCAGATGGGGCTTGAAAACACAGCCCACAAATCCAGGGATGGGGTGACAGACCCCTGAGGCTACAGCAGTAGAGAGCAGGAGAGGTTCTAGCTGGGCCTCTGGAATCACATTGCCTGAGCTCAGAGCCCAGCCAGGCAGCTTGCTAGCTGTGTGGCACTAGGTACGTACTTAACCTCTCTGTGCCTCAGCTTCTTCATTTATAAAATGGGGGTGAAAATGCATAGTGTTTCTCACAAGGCATTTGTGAGGATTCACTAGGATAATGTACTGCCAGTCATTGGCTTACAGGCTGCTGTCTGGCATACTGTAAGCTCTAGGCAGTAATAAGCTGCTTTTAGGATTAGAATTTTTATTACAGGATGGAAGTACTGGGGAGGATCTTGACTGCAAAGCTAAGCCCTTTGAACTCTTCCTAGGGGTACTGGGGAGTCCCTGGAACTTTCCTGAGCCAGAGAGACATAACCTAAAAATGGTACTTTATCTGAGCATATCCTGGTGAGGATAGATTAGATTGGAGGCAAATAAGGAACATGAATGGTTACAAGACTGATGCAATACTCCTAACTTGAGGTGCTGGGGGCCAAAACTGAGGTAAAATAGAAACTGGAAAATGGGGAAAAGTTTAAATGCAAGATTTGTCAAAGTACGAATCAAGAGAATTTAGAAAGTGCCAGGATCTAAGTTTGCACTGATCAAACCCAGGTCTCCTGCATTGCAGGCAGATTCTTTACTGTCTGAGCCAGCAGGGAAGCCCTCTTAAAGGGTCTAACTGTGCACTGTCCAGGTAGGCAGCCATTGTGACTGGTGAGCACTTAAAATGAGGCTCAAATGAAGATGTGCTGTAAGTGCAAAACGCACACTGAGTTTCAAAGATTTAGTATCAAAAAGAATAAAATAGCTCAGTTTTTTAACATTAATTTGTTTTAATTTTGGTCATATTGGGCTAAATTAATTTCACTTTCTTTTTTTCTTCATGTGGCTACTAGAAAATTTAACCTCACATGTGGCTCACATTTCTGTCAGACAAAGGTCGGTTTTAGGAATTGGAAAGATGTCCTGTGGCCAGAACAATAGTGGGTACTGAGAAAGGGACATGAGAAAGGTCGGGGCAGGTGGCAGTGTTGTATTGGATTTTAGATGTGTTTGAAGCAACTGTACAACATTCGAGTATAAATCAAAATAAGCTTTTATTTAGACTTTGGAATTAAGGTAAAAGGTCAGGGTTGTATGCATGGGAAGCGTGTTGGTCTTAGCTAAAGTCCTTTAGGGTCAACATCTACGTCACTGAGGACCAGTGTGGGTCAAGCAGGTGTGAGTAATTTACATATATTCTCCCATTTCCTCCTGGTTCAACCCTATTAGGTATGTACTGTTATTATCCCTTCCCATTTTACAGATGAGGGAACTGAAGGCCAGAGCAGTAAAGTAGTTCTGGGTAGTAGTCCATGAGGAGACAGGATTCAAATTTATCTGAATATAAAGGCTCTTTCTGCAGCCCTCCAGGACTAAGCCCCTGAGAAAGCCAAAGTCAGAAGAAAGAACAAGAGCTGCAAAAGGAACAGCACTGGGCAGGCAAGAACAGGACAGCCTAGCATCACGGATGCCAGGGACGAGACACTTTCTGGAAGGAAGCAGTTGTTAGGAAAACAATTTAGACTTGAGTTAACAAAGAAGGATGTTAAGTACTAAGAACTATTTCAAACTGAGAGAGGGTTAATCCTGTAGGTTAAGGTCATGAGAAGGAGTTAGACTTTTCCAGAACTTGTTCAGACCTTTGAAAAGTTAAGCATAGGTAGGAAGTGGCATTCTTTTAGGCTGACCTGTTCTAAGACCCAGGCAGAAATAAATGTGAGTAGAACCCAGAGGCAGGACTCTGATAATCGTCACTGGTGTTTCTCAGGGGGACCTATATCAGAGTTCTCTAGGAGGCCTATAAGCACGGATTCTTGGGTCCTGCCCCTGATATACTGGATCGGATTTTTTTAGCAAGTGCCCCAGGAGTTCTGGATACACAGTGAAGTTAGGAACCAGCTGCTCAGGCTCTGCAGCTCTCTCCTCTGATTTATTACCCAGGACTGGCTCACTGGCGCATGGCTCTCTGCCAGCTTCACTGGGACACAGGAGGAGGATGGGAACTATCCTGTGTCTTTAGCAATAGTCCTACCTGAAATCTGGGGCAGTCCTCTTAAAATAACAGCGACCAGTTCTTCTTCACTTTGATCTTCTCTCAAGGCCACTGAACTCCCCACTGCTCTCGTCATTGCTATGGAGACCATCTAACTGAAGGGGATCGGGCCCTGAAAGGGAGGCCTTGTCTTCCTTGCCCAGTGCTTCTGGCTAACGCTTGGCCTTGCTTTCTCTCAATTTCTTCCTGTGTCTTTTGATGTTCAGAGGCATGCAGTATAGAGTGGCAATGGAGAGGATGACATCACAAGTCAGGTGGCCCTGAGTCCCAACTCTGCTACGTAATTCAATGTGATCTTTGGCAGGACTTTTTCACCGTCTGTGTTCATCTATACAACAGAAATGATAAGAGAATTTATCTCTGAGAGGATTAAATGAAATGATTCTTAGATTGTACTTATATTTCAGTACTCAACAAGTATTAGTTTTTTGAATTTTATCATGATGACAGTAACAGTAACATCATTATTCAAGCACAGGTGCCCTGGATGGCAGGTAAAATCAACTAATCAAATATACCAAACAAGAACCTCAAAGGGTTAACAAGTATAAAAACATCTGCTTTTAGAGGAAGAGCTCTGTTGAGGTCTTGAGAGAGACTATTCTCTTTCTTTTTCACTCTGCTTATTCTGAACCTACATATACTTCTCTTAGAAAGGAATATCGGGACTTCCCTGACAGTCCAGGGGTGCAGACTCTGCCACACTTTCAATGCAGAGGTCGCAGGTTCAATCCCTGGTCAGAGAACTAAGACCCCACATGCCCCACAGTGCAGTCAAAAAAATAGAAAGGAATATCACCATCTCTTTATCTCTTCTCATCCCCAAACATGTCTTCCACTGTTCGACGCAGGCCTTCCTCATCTCTTTGTCTTACTTTCCGTCCCTATAGGCCAATAACTTGTTCTTTCCGCCCTTTGTTCTCAAAACTGAACAGGAGCAGGGCAGGACATGCAGGCAGCTGGTCACATGTTCAGCTACCCATGGCCTTCTTGCCTGCGAACTCTGTTTGGGAAGAAGAATTCTACCTTAGCTTTCCTTTTCAAGTTGTAGAATTTGGTGTGTTCAGCAACGATAGTATGAAAGTAGAAAATAGTTAATCTTCGTAAGCTATTTACAGATTACAAAACAATAGATTAACAGTTGTGAATCAGTTGGGGTTTAGGTCCAGCAAACCAAAAGCACTCTTGGGGGTGTCAGCAGAATGAGCTTTAATATGGGGGATTGTGTTCTTGTGTAGTCAACAGAAGGAATGGAGACACAGGCTCTCAGTGGAGCCCCCGAACAACTTCTGGACACCACCACAGAGCTGGTGCCCAGGGGCCCTGCAGCCACACAGCTTCTTAGCACCATGCTACTAGTGACTGCACACTGGGGCGCCAAGAACCTCTGCCAAGAGCAGGTTGCCTACCACCTGGTTAGCCATCAGAAATAAGCCGAGCAGCAATAAAGTGGCTTTCTCACTTCCACCTTCCAGATCCCTCTCCAATGCATGAGATCAGCAAAGCCTGCATCATCCAGACCCTAGCTGCAAAAGCACCTGGGTATATTTGTTTGCTTGGGCTGCTAATACAAAGTGCCACAGGCTGAGGGGGCTTAAACAACAGAAATTTAATTGCGTACAATTCTGTAGGCTAGAAGGTTGCAGTTAAAGCATTGGGGAGGGTTGGCCTCTTGAGACCTTTCTCTTTGGCTTGCAGGTGCCCACCTTCTCCCTGTGTCTTCACATGGCCATTCTTCTGTCCCCTGCTGTGGACAAATTCCCGCTTCCTAGGAGGACCCCACCTGATGAGCTCATTTTAACTGGATTACCTCTTTAAGGACCCTATATCTAGATACAGTCACATTCTGAATTCTGGGGAGTTAAGACTCCAACCTATGAAACTTCTGGGGACACAGTTCAGCTGATGACACTGCAGTAGCAGGGCTCAGCCGGAAGAGAGGGAGCATGAGCCTGTGGGTGCTCAAAGCACTTCCCTTGGGCTGCAATCAGAGGATGCATGTACTAGCTGCTCTCTATATTTACTAGACTCACATGCTTATCTGATGCCTTTGAGATAGAGAATTATTATTATCCCCATTTTTCCCATGAGAAAGTTGAGGTTTAGAAAGGGTACTAGTGTCACAGAGGGCACTAAAGGTAGGAAGGGTCGGGGGCAGGAGTGAACCCAAGTCCCCGAGCCTAATCCTCCAGCATGCACTCGGAGCTGAGCCTCCAAGGCATAGTGTAAAGGCTGGGCTATCTGCTAAAGCAGAGGATTCAGCACATGTGCACCTACTAAGATTTAGCCCACTGTTAAAAGATTTTCTGACTTTTCTAGAGATCTTTCTTTTTTAAATTAAATCTCTTTATTTTTCAAATGTTGACAGTTAAAACACATACACATTGTTTCTCTCTGTATGTTTCTGTTTCACACACACACACACACACACACACACACACACACACACCGTTAACCCCGTGTGGGGGCCCAACCAAACACATCTGCAGTCTAGATTCAGCCTGTAGGCTCTGATAGAAAATAATAAGTGTTTATGAGAATAGAAAACCAGTTCTTAGGGGCTTGACTGTCCACTCTCTACATTCCTTCAAAGGCTCTGTCAGTGGATGTTACTGCCTGATTACTTTGAAACTCTTCTTTTGCTGAGTTTTTACCTTTGTTTCCCATTGGATGCATGGTTTTTGTCTTGTTATCAAGCTTGAGAGAGAACTGTTCTCTTTCTTTTTCACTCTGCTAATTCTGAGCCTACATATATACTTCTCTTGGAAAGGAATATCAGGACTTTCCCAGCGGTCTGGTGGTTAAGACTCTGCTGCGCTTCCAATGAAGAGGGCGCGGGTTTAATCCTGGTCAAGGAACCAAGATCCCACATGCCGTGCACTGCAAACGAACAAAATTTTTAAAAAGAAAGGGCTATCACTTTGTTATCTCTTCTCCATCCCAAAGTGTGTCTTCCTCTGCCTTGCAGGCCTTCCACATCTCTCCGTCCCCTTGACACTTAAATACCCATGTGTACCAGGCGTGTTAGTGCTAGGTGCTCCCAACAAGCCTGTGAGATAGATTGCTGTCACCCTTTAGCAGATGAGGTGCTGGAAGAAAGCTGGGGTAAGACATTGATATTAATAGCTGAAGGAGGGATAAGAGAGTAAGTGGAAGCCTGTGAAATTTCTCTCTTTTCTTCCCTCCCAGCCTGCTCTTTTATTACAGCCACAAGGGGTGTGTTTGCTTAGAATGTTGGCTTCACTCCAATGATTCAATTACTGGCGAGGCCTTGATGACTTGTGATTCAGATTCTGGGGCTTGCTGGTGCCTTCCTGCCAGAGTGTGCTCTATGATACACTTGCCATCCCACCCTTCTCTCCCTGCTTCAGGCCCCTATAGACAAAGATTAAAATCCCCACATTTCCCTAATGTGACATCTTGTTCTAGGAATTTCTAGGAAGCTGAGAATTCAGATGAATAATAGCATTTGAACCAATGCAGAGCATTTGAATAGCTAAAGGCTACTTTGCTACTAATGCTGTGTTTATTCAAATCTCTCAGCCACATGTAAAACTGAAAACCAGGCTGCAGAAGCAAGAGCCAGGGTTTTATCAGAGCTGTGGTTCTGCACAGCACAGGCACAGGCCTGGGCCCTTCTGGGTAGGAGGGACCCCTGGGGACTCAGGATGTTCAGATACTAACCTCAGTCCTGGCCTAATAGCTGCAGCAAGAACATTATCGCTTTGCTCATGGATGTGACAGGGGAGACCTGTCAAGGGCACAAGACAGACAAACAGATGCCTTCTGCACCAGAAAGAGTGTTGCACAAATGTGAAGCCATCAGCAAGCCCACAACTCCCAGTCATGGGGTGTCAAGGTCACCCTTGATTGGAACCACATCGTGGACTGTTCAGTGATGCCCTGAGTGTTTGTGAATCTAATTGGAATTGCATCCTTTCATGGTACAGTAGTAGCAAGTGTGACTTCCAGGATACAGAAGCTTACGAGCTGGTTCAAGGCCCCGAGGTGGATGAACTGGGAGCACGTTTTCTAATTTTAGTTGCCTCATCCATAAAACAGGGATGAAAAAGTAACACACCTTTCAGGCTGAGTGTGAGGCTTCACGGATGAATGTAGATGAAAGTACATGTATGCTCTGAGGTTCCATGAGAATATCAGGTGTTGTTTGTCTTGGAAGCTATTCTTGGAATAAGAATAAAGCAAGTTTTTTTAATCCAAGTAGTAGCACAAACAAACAGCCAGACATCCATGCCGTTGAGGGAAGACCAAGGAAACCCTCTGAGGGTGCAGAGACACTCAGAGATGTTTGTGTCCCAGCCTGTCCGTCTGGTGCTGCCCCAGCCCAGCTGCTGGGGCGATGCAGAGCAGCTGCAAAAGGGGAGGAAGTCCTCGGGAGACCTCCCGCTCCTGTAAACACCGCCCACCAGCGCGACATCAAGCAGCCCGTGTGACCTTGCTCTCAGACACAGGAGGCAGCTCAGCCGCCTGAGTTCCTTGAAGAGGCTCCTCGGGTTAAAACAGTATAATTTTGATTTGACTTCTCCATTGGAAGCATGTTATCATAAGAGACGATGTATTTTCCAGTGGCCCAGTGAACAACTTTTTCTAGAGGGGTCTGCAATAGAAGGGAACAGGCAGCCATCTGAGGGATGGAAAGAAGGCTCTCTGTGAGGGAGCCAGTGAGAACACAGAGGTCAGAAGTGGGGAGAGCTGTCAGGGCCCCAAGCTGGCAAGCACGAACTGCGAACCGCTGGCTCTTTTTCATCCTGACTGTAATACAGTCAGGAAGTTAAGACCTCTGCGTACCAGATGCAAAGTTTCTCACCAATTTTAGGAGGACCTACCCAAGCATTTTATAAATAAAGCCTGACTGTGGATGATTTGCTTATGGCCACGTGGGTGGGAGCCACGGCTGACCCAATCCTGACACGTGTGTGAAATGTTCCACAGTTACAGGAAAACTTGCTCAGGCCTTGGAAACTCTATGCCCGGGAGGTTGGAAACGAAGAAGAGAATGCTTGGTGTTATTTTCCTGTGAAGGGAACATTAAGAAAGTCCTGAGGGTGCAGCCTGGAAACCACAGACTGCTCAGAAAGGGTGTCGTATTTGCATTCTGGAGGCTGGGGGCCAGTCCTCTGAACCAGCGCCAGCTGGGAGGGGAGCCCAGCTTAACGTGCTCCAGGGAACAAAACCAGTGTGGTTTTGAATCTGGGCACTTAGACTGTTCACAGAGGGGCTGCCTGCTGCCCCTTAGACCCGTTTCAAAGGTTCTATTAACAAGTGCTTGCTGGGAGCACGGAAGGGGCTGGGTCAGGCCGCTGGGTATGAGCAGGGTCACCAGGAGGAGACCCTTGGCCTCTTCTTTGGGTGTGGCAGGATGACTGAGGAATCAGAGGAAGAGGCAGCTCATCTGGAAGTGTGTTGTAACCCAGTCGCCCAAGGCAAGGCCACCATGTCCAGCCATGTGACGGCTGCTCCCAGTTTCCTGCGTGGCTTGGGCTCCCTTACTCTAGGGAATCCTCGGATGGCTGTCTCCAGCCATTCCATTCTGCCATGACACCCGAGTGCCACAGAACTGCTTAGGGCCAGTGCCCACCCACACTGGCCATTCAATATCCTAGAGGCCTATTGACCAGGGGGTTGCAGATAGGTACACAGGGGATTCCCATTACTTGTGCTGGGTGGGACCCCTGAGGATAAATACAGTAGCAGCTACTGTGCGTGGAGTGCTTTGGTCCTTTGCTAAACACTACATGTGCACCAGTGAATTGAATCTTCAAAAATCACAGTATCCCTATATTACAAATGAGAAAACACAAGCTCAGAGAAGTTGGTAACCTGCCTAGTTTCACCCAGCTAGTAACTGGAAGGCAGGGTCCAAAACCAGAGGCATGAAGCTTGCTGATTAGGATTTCAAAGTTCTGCAGGCAGTTAAAAGCACAGTTGAATTTGGGCATTTGACCCAAAGCTGCCTCTGAACTCAGAGGGTGCAAGCCCCCGGAGCATTCTGAGTGCAGTAGATCTCCAGTGGATGCCTCTGGAGCTGCAGGTGTTTGTTTTCTGCAGCCTTGTGTGGTGTGAGCCTTGACAGCGGATACACTTTGTGCACTTGCAGCCCCTCCAGAAGGCTGAGTCAGCCTGGGTTTGCTGCCGGCGCCAGACTTTGCTGAGCCCCATGCATAGCATGGGGAGACACACCTACTGTCCACCTGCTCTGAGTCATAAAACTGCCACACTGCTGCTAGACCTGCCAGCTCTGTGATCTCTTCCGGTGCCACCGCCCGAGAGAGGTCCTGGCCATACATGGCAGGGGCACCGGGCGGTGCCTTTCCCTAGCCTGCCTTCCCATTGGACTCTGCCGTGGGACAACTAGACAGGTCGAAGCTCAAGGTCCAGAAGTTTCCTCTGCTTTGCTCCAGGCGACTGGGGAGACAGAAACAGAGGGCAGCCTAAAAACCACAGGCTCAGACCCGAGAGGAGAGTCAGCCCACGAACATGCAGTGGAAGTGTGGGATTACCCTGGCCACCAGGATGAAGCCAGAGAGATCAAAGTAGGGGGTGGGGCGGAGGGGGGTGGTGTTGGGAGAGAGGGCAGCGAGGGAGGGGACTGATGAAGTTCCATTAAATATTTCAGGCTTGAGGCTGTATACCATTTGACTTTTAGGTTTATCATGGAGAGTCTTTCATCTGAAAGGTGAAAGACTTTTTTCCTGAATAAGGGGTTCCTTATCTGCCTAACATTCTCCGAACAATTGCAAATCTTGATATCTCCTAAAAATGCACCCTTTGTGTACAGTTTTCCAGAAGCACTCTCATTTGCCGTTTTTCTGTTGCCAGAACTCATATCAGTGTAATAGTTGGATAAGAGAGCCAAAACGAAATGAAATCTAAACCTTCTATTAAGGTACAGGGTAGTAATTATGTTAACCTGCACATGGGATGTGGCCCATGTGTGCTGGAGGCCTTGAAATTACCATGTATGTTTTTGTGTGTTTCCCCCAAAACACACAAAATAATCCTAAGAAAGGCTATTTTATGCTCTATATAGGGCACCAGGATTAAACTACTAGTACTGGATTTTTGGCACAGCAGTAAAGAACCACCTGCCAATGCGGGAGACACAGGAGATGCAGGTTAGATCCCTGGGTCGGGAAGATGCCCTGGAGAAGGAAATGGTAACCCATTCCAGTATTCTTGCTTTGAAAATTCCATGGACAGAGGAGCCTGGCGAACTACAGTCCATGCAGTCGCCAAGAGTCAGACACGACTGAGCGACTAAGCACACACATACTGGGTTTCTGCAGAGGAAAGATCCACGAAAGTGCTCAAAAGTATTGCCAGTTTAAACACCGAGGCCACCACTCCCATTTCCAAGGGACTTCGTGGTGACTGCCTCCAAGAATCTGTGGTGACCAGAAATGCATCCTTTTCCCCTCAAGTAACACAAAGCATTACTAATGTCTAAACAACTTAAAGATGACTGCTCTTCACCTTTTTTAAAAAGTTCTCTTAAATTTCAGGTGAAAACCATTAACCGAAGATGTCGAGCAAGACAGCCAGTACCAACAACATCGCCCAGGCACGGAGGACTGTGCAGCAGTTGAGAATGGAAGCTTCCATCGAGAGAATAAAGGTAAGAGCCTCGAGTGGGCCAGACGTGTTCCTCACCATCTCCCTGTGCTCTCCTGAGGCCAGGCCATATTCTGAGAAGAAAATGCCATGTAATTCAGCCAGGTGCCATGATTTCCTCTGAGCAAGCTGAGAGTTTCCAAATCTTAACTTTCTTTTTCTACATAGCATGGGCAAGCCAAAGTGTCTGAAGTGAGCCTGTCTGTTTGGACAGAAAACCTAAAACCCATGACAGGATTTCCTGAGGACTTGCTTTCCCTGGGTACACACGGCCGAGCCTTCTGGCATTGTTTTCTGCCTGGGGACAGGGGTTCCAGGTGGACTTTATATAAACACCCTCGTCAGCCCTCTGGAATGTATGAAGTGTTCTGAAGTTATCACTGCAGCCGAGGGAGCCTTGCGTAACAAGTCAACGGTCGGGTGTCCTTTTGAGGAGGAGGCACTTTTTCAGTGTGTGTGAACTTTGATGACCACAGTCTGCATCCAGCCTTAGTTGAGACCTGGAGGAAACCAGAAGGCATCTGATGGGTCACCTGACTTAGAAGTCATTTCCCCAAAAATCTCCAGAGAGGGCTAAGCAGTGAGTGCCTTGGAATGTTGTGAGTAATGCTGTTTCCTAGATACTGAAGCAGTCACCTGATAAATTCCTCTGGGCCTGGAGATAGTCACCTGTCTTCAAAACAGGAGGCTGCTTGCCCTGTATTTGCCAGGGCTCAGCTGGCCTGTGCCCCTGGCCTGAGGACACTGATCTGATGATTCTAACGGGTCTCCTACCCAGACACCTGAAGAAGACATGGTATTTCCATTTTTAACTCATGCCAAAGTAAGGTGCTACATCTTTCCACGCTGGTCTTGTCACTCTTTTTATTTCCCCAAGCCCAGTCTTTAATGGTACATCTTGACATTCTACCAAAATATGGCTCTGTTCTTCCTGAGATTTGGCTCTGAGCCCTTATTTTAGTACTTTAACTCTGTTCTGCTCTGCATTCTAATTTTTTTAATTAGGTAGAGGGCTAAGATACAGCCTTCCTTTGACTCAGATGTTTTTCTTTTCCCCTCCTCCCAACTTTTTATTTTGAGAAATTTTAAACCTACAGAAGAGTTGTAACAATAGACACCCATATACTCTTTACCAAGATTCAACAATTAGCATTTTATCATATTTGTTTTCTTTCTCTGCACACGTACAAAACTGACATAATTTTTTCCTGAAATTTCTTGAAAGTTATTTGCAGACATCATGACTCTTCACCCCTAATAATTCACCATTTGTCTCCTAAGTACAAGGACATGTTCCTCTACATAACCACAGTACAATTATTACACTCGGGATCAGCTGCTGATATCTAACACACAGTCTGGTTTTGAAGATTCCAGGCCCCTCACTTTGCAGAGCTTAGGGCTTCCCTGTTGGCTCAGAGGTTAAAGCGTCTGCCTCCAATGCGGGAGACCCGGGTTCGATCCCTGGGTCAGGAAGATCCCCTGGAGAAGGAAATGGCAATCCACTCCAGTATTCTTGCCTGGAGAATCCCATGGACAGAGAAGCCTAGTAGGTTACAGTCCATGGGGTCACAAAGAGTTGGACACAACTGAGCGACTTCACCTTTCACTTTGCAGAATGGGCCTCACTGAAAATGAGATTGTTTGCTGATGATCAAATTCAAGGTTTTGGCAGGACTACTAGCTGGCTGGTGGCATGTCTTCTGCCCTCAGCCTAAGAGACAGCTGATGTCAGTTTGATCACTTGGTTGAGGAAGGGCTTATCTGCCAGATTTCTGCATTTGGAAATACCTTTGCCCTCTCTATGTAACAGGTAACCTGGGAGTGATACTTCAAGACTCTGGTTATCCTGTTCTCCAACAGCCTTCCACCCAGTGGGTTAGCATGCAAATACCTTTCGAGTTTGTAAATATTCTCCTTAAAAAAATTTTTTTTAATCTAAACAGTTGATTTACAGTGTTTACCAACCTCTGCTGTACAGCAAAGTGACTTAGTTATAAACTTTTATAAACTTATATATTCTTTTATATATATATTATATATATATATATATTTCTTTGCCATTATGGTTTATCACGGGATATTGAATATAGTTCCCTGTGCTATATACACTAGGACCTCATTGTTTCTCCATTCTAAATGCAATAGTTTGTATCTACCAACCCCAAACTCTTAGTTCATTCCTCTACAAGTCTGTTCTCTGTTGAGAAATCTGTTTTGTAGATACTCATTTGTGCTGTATTTTAGATTCTACATATAAGTGATAGCATGTGGTATTTGTCTCTTTCTGACTTATTTCACTTAGTATGATCATCTCTAGTTGCATCCTTTGTTTCCTTGGGTTTGTCTACACACCAGGTTTCAAAGGCGTCAGCAGACCTCATGTCCTACTGTGAGGAACATGCCAGGAATGACCCTCTGCTAATGGGGATACCAACTTCAGAAAACCCCTTCAAGGATAAGAAGACCTGCACCATCTTATAGAGAAGTAGCGAAGCGGATCCTCCCCTCTTCTCAGCAAAGCAAATGATGAGCAGCTCCTTGAAAAGATTTACCTTCAGCTTATTTGGTAACCACTGCTAATAACGAAAATGCTCTTAACTTGGAATTATGGACTCTGAAGTCTTTACCTTCCAGGTTTTTCTTTCTCTAAAATACCTTTTACTGAATTAATACAGAATAATAATCTTCTTTTCCATTTGTTAACTACAGTGTCCTATTAGTTACTGCTGAAGGATAGTTGGTCTGGCCTTTAAAAAGAAAACAAATACATCAGTGATCCAGTTAAAACCTAAATTACCTAAGCAGTCATCTAGATTAAAATGCCAAGGATAACTGGTCCTAAAATTTTTGTCGTAGTCTATTCTTAATAGAGTTGTGCCAATCTGTACAGTGTATGTGGGTGAGAAATGTTTTGTGTATATATATGTGTGTGTTTGTATATACACATCTCAAAGCTTATTTCCCAATTAAAATGTCTCTCCCTCCATACTATCAGTTCAACTCCAGAAGTTATACCTTTATCTCAAGCTGTGTATAGGTAGAATTAAACTCTTTTCTTGTAGTTATTGTACAAAAAGAACACCCTACAGCCTACATTCATCGCAGTTGAGTAATGAAGTCATCTCTCTCCTCTTAAAACCATGCTGACCTGCCAATCAAAATTTTTAAACTGAACTAAAAGCCCTTTTATAATAGGAGCATTCTTTCACCAAGGGATTTCAAGGTTTCAGAGATCCCGACTCTATCTAGGAAAGGGAGGCGGCCCTTGGGGGCACCCTGGGCAGCTGTGCCGCAGGGCTCATGGTCTCTGATTGGGGGTAGACCGCTAAAATTCCTACTCTAACAATGGGAACTAGAGAGAGCAGCCATGAGCCCGGCCCAGAGCAGAGCAAGAATGCGTGAAAACCAGCTGCTCTTTGTGGCCTAACTTTGTGATTTAGCTCGCTTTCTCTGCCTTCCCTCTTATCTTTCCTCTGCAGCCAGATCATGTCTTCAGAGTTAATGTCCACCTCCCCAGCCCCAAGTGGGCAGATCATGGTGGAAAAGAAATATACAAAGAATGTAAAGGTATCGGACACGTAAGCTCTTTTCAAGTATCTGCAGCATCTGCATCATCCCTACCTGGTCCTCACACCATCAGAGGGGCTTGTTTCACTGCTTGGGCTCACAGTTCCTTGATTTTCCTCTGGGCCTGGATATTACTGCCACACACACCCAGAATGGCTAGTGGGGATCCCCAAAGAAGGTTGTCTCCTGTGGCAGAGGGCATATTGTTAACTAAGAGAAGGAGAGGGTATTTCTAAACACTTATTTATGGGCCCAAACCATGCACCAGACCTTTGATATTTTAATTCAGCTTCCATTCCTTAAAAATTACTAATGAAAAGTTAAAAGTATTCTCAGAAAGGATTCAACCCCAAGAAGGAATTATTTACAATGGTTTTCCCTAGTTCTGTACAGTCTTGCCCTGCAGTGCAAGCCTGTTTTTAAATCTAACACCTGAGCTTTTAGTATTATGTTAATTGTGGGTAAACAAATACAGTACTGTTTTCAGACTGCTCAAATCTATTCCGAATTTCTGCAAGTCACCTATCCAGCATTGTGAACTGCCCTTCCTCTTCCAGGATCATGTGGAAATCATGCCACTGCCCTTACCTTCTTGTCATCCACACTTGGTTCTGCAAAGGGCCCAGTTTCCAAGTATATTATAGGCACCTGTTGGTGGAGAAAGGTTTTTCCTTTCAAAAGATGAAATTTGAAATCTACATTAAGAAGACAACTTCACATGTACTGCATCACTTAATGAGACATTCTTTTTTTTTTAATAAGTGTATTTTTCTACTGATAGTTTCAGAACACTAATCTTATTTTCACTCTGATGTGTACCATGTTTCTTTGAATATTTATAATGTAGCTTGTTACAAAATATTTTCATGAAATTACTTTTATTATACTGTTATATACACATTTTTGGTAGCAAGCATAGTTTATTCTTTAGTACTAAAACATGTTCTTTTCCCTATTAGAAAACAAGTATGGTTTGCTATGTATTTGTTAATATGCTTGTAGTGGTAAGGAATGGACTTGAGGTCCCAGGAGATTTTTTTATTTTTGCTAGCCAGATGTCATAAAGGCTACAAGTATGAACATCATATAGCTTCCTAACCAGGTGTAGGGCATGTTTAAGAAAAGTGATATCAAGTCCTTTGATGCTGGACCCAAGGGGGAAAAAAACTGTAGCTAAGTGTTGATTTACTTATTATGAGACGTCTATGTGAGGAAAATATATGTATACATATATATGATATGCAGAAGTCACTTTTATTTATCAGGCTTTATTCTACTAGTAAAGCCACAGTTTAACTATTAGACAGCAGCTGGTTTATAATGATGGACAAATGCCCAATGTGTGTTTTTTCCAAACTACCACTATAATGACACAATCACTCATGTACATGCAACTTCCTGGCTTCATATCTATGAGGCTATTTAAATATGTTCACTATGCTTTGTCTTTAATTCTGCTTCTATTAACAGTGATCTCTTTTTCCATTCTTGATTCTTCTTTAGTTCATCATTAATCTGTCCAATTGACACCTCAGGACCATGGCAAGAATTTCATGACTCCAAAGTATTTTACAGATACACACTTTTTTTTTAAACAGAGAAACACTTTCTATACCATGTGGTTCACAAGCTGTAGGTTTTTTCTAAAAATAATCAGGTTTTTACATTTCCTTATTATTGAAATGAAAAGTGCCATACTAACCCCTTAAAGCAAAGACCTAATTTGCTTTCTCTCTATTGGGACTATTTTTGTACTTTCCTAATCTTTCAACTATCCAAAAAAAAAAAAATTATACCAATGATTTAGTAATTTTGAGGCATAAAGTTAGTTTAGGTAGTGGAAGATGTGCCAAACTTTCCCTCCAGATGCCTTTGTCTCAATTTGCAACTAAGATAGTGTCATCTGAGTGATTACACTGAATTTTAAGAGCTATATAGGCCTAAGAAGTGAATCACATTACATGTCGGTCCTTTCTCAATAACTGTAATACCAGAGTGTGTTATGACTATATTGACTTTTATGGTAGATCTGTTAATAGAAAAAAAAATACATTGAATTAAGTAGAGTTATCTGTATGTTAAAATAGAGCACTTACCTAGAGCTGGGTGTCCTGGATCGCTGTCTAGCCAATCCTGTGTTCCTGTGTTGTGTGACTTTGGACAAGGCACTCCATCTCTCTGAGCCTCCATTTCACCATCTGTAAAATAAGGGGCTTGAAGTAGCTGATGGCTGATACCCTCCTGTTCCGTCCAGTGGCCTACCCCTCTACTGGTCCTGCCAACATGTTGGTGCTATACGCTGCTTCAAATATAAAATTGGTTTGTCTATTGTGTGTGCTCATTTAATAGCTTATGAAAGGCCTTTTGTTATATGACTTTTTTTTCTAGTTTTATGAACTTGATTACTGTAATAAAGTCTTGTTTGTAGCCATGTAACTAGAAACATAGTCTCTTGATGTCTCAGTAAATTTGCATTTGATATATTAGTTGATGGGATTGTTGTTTTAGGACATTCTTTGACTACTTATCTGTCCAGCATCTTATTAACCTAAATATTGTGATCGTTGTTTGGAAATCTGTTCTCTGGAAAGAATAAAAGCATTTACTTCACAGCTAATGTGTTTGCAGATTTGAAAAACAGTTTCATTAAAGCACCATTGCTCTCTTTACTGGGTCTGGCTCATTGAATCTTCCTACCCATATTTCGGGCTTCCCTGGTGGCTCAGTGTCTGCCTGGAATGCAAGAGATCCGGGTTCGATTCCTGGGTTGGGAAGATCCCCTGGAGAAAGAAATGGCAACTCACTCCAGTACTCTTGCCTGGAAAATCCCATGGACTAGGAAGCCTGGTAGGCTACAGTCCGTGGGGTTGCAAAGAGTCGGACACGACTGAGCAACTTCACTTCACTCGTATTTTGCTCACTAAACTAACAGAAGACCAGTTCTCCTGCCTTTTTCCTGCACTCATTCAGTTAACATTTTCTGAGTACCTATTAAGAGCCAGGTATGGAACTAAAGCTCTGATTATACTCAAATGAATATGGCTTACACTAGCCTGTGAGAAGCTCACAGTCTAGAACAAAAGATGGGAATGACTCATATATAAACTAATAATACCATGTGCAATGTGCCTGAACTCAGGGGGAACACAGTGCTGTGAAAGCCCAGAGGAAGGAGGGCTGCCTCTACCACAGCAAAGTCTTGACAAGGCTTCCAAGGGAGGTGGTGTTTGAGCTAGGTCTTGAAAGATAAAGAAACCCTGCAGTCTTGGGAGGGAACTGCAGGAGGAGGAGAAAAGTGAGCTCAAAGGTAGTGTGCAGAGCATCTCCCATACCCCCTTACCCACCCAGCAACAGGAAGAGGGTGGAAGTTGTAAAGGAGGAGGAGTGTAATGATTCACTGTGTGGAAGGCTGTTTCCCATCCTGAGACCTAGCAATGACCATGGAAACAGATAACAAATGGAAAGGTCATCAGACTGGATGACTCATACTCACCAAGTGTTTGCTGAAGGTATCCTGCCTCCTGCCCAGTCCCTTCCTCCAGGGCTGGGATTCCCTCTGAGATGAAGGGAGGGATGACACCATCCAGAAAGCCGCCAGAAGGGAGAAGGCAGCCAACAAGGTTTTGGGCTGGGCAAGCCACAGAGAAGTTCCTTGCTTCAGAAAACCAGCACTCACACACTCTCAGAGTCAGGGCAGAGATAGCCACTCAACCCTTTCTAGGAAAGGACTGAAGCATTTAGATGCTGCAGTCATGAAAAAATAGGCAGCAACTGACCAGCACTTTCATGGTTCAAACCAAATTACCAGAAGTTGCTGTGACTTGCAATGGAAGATGACTGTATTGGGAGGTGGTAGATGGGATTTGGGTAGGGCTTTCCTGATGACTCAGCAGGTAGAAACCACCTGCAATGCAGGAGACACAGGAGGCTCAGGTTCAATCCCTGGGTCAGGAAGATGCCCTGGAGGAGGAAAGAGCAGCTCACTCTAGTATTTTTGCCTGGGTAACCCCGTGGACAGAGGAGCCTGGCAGGCTACAGTACATGGGGTCGTGAGAGTCGGATATGACTGAGCAACTAAGAACACACATGCATAGGGGAGAGAGGATGAAGTTGAAGTGAGAAGACTAAGTAAATATGGCAGATGAAATGGTCCATGATCTAAACAGTATAAACAGAAGCCCAGCCTGCTGGCAATGGGGGAGCTAAATGTGGAGATGCAGGCCATCTCCCAGCTCTCCTGGGCATGGGCTGTGGTCGGCTTCTCAGTGGCAAGGATCTGTTACATATATACGTGGACACTCACCCTAAGCCTTCAGACTCGGGGGCTAGGGTATTTCTGCCTCCTTTTCTATGTCTACATTTACAAACTGTGGGCTTACAACTCTTGTGCAGAACCTACCCAACCATAAGCTCTAGCCACCGTTGCATAACCTGGCATGACTATTGCCTTTAGCTTGATTTCAGAGCCTGGGCCTGCTTGCTTCTCAACCCCTTTACCGCTGTGAGCAACAAATAACCTTTGCCTTCAGACACTGCCCCAATTACTGTTCCTTTATCTGAGTCAATCACATCTATTAAAGGCCCTTTAGCTATAAGCCAGCCCTGGGCAAACATAGTTGGTCTCAGAAACCCACACCTCAGCTACTAATTTTTTAAGAAATCAATAATTTCTCTGTACTGGAAGAAAATGTCATCCAAGTAAGTTCATCCTGAAATGCTACATGACTATGTATTAGTCTGAAGACTACTGGCACTGTAAAATGAAACTATGGAGAGAGAAACGATTAGGACAAAGGAGCAGAAGTTCACCATAAAGTTTTAAGTATATTGAGAATTTTACATATGAAGCATTTTTATACCCTATGAATCCTCCTAGAGAATCTATTCAATTATGAAAGCAAATAATTGGAATGGCTGAGCTATATAATGGTAAGGTCTTGAGTTTGGAAATTAAATCTGCAGCAGAGATACCTAGGTATAAATTGCTATTTCTAGTCTCTAGATCCAATCACATACCCATCTTTACATACACACACACACACACACCCACGCACACATGGCTTAATGATAGAAGTGGGAGCTCCAGCCACAAAAAGACCTATAATCTGGTCCTCACATAGAACAATCAAGTGTCACCACAAGCACCCTGTGGATCTGTAAATTGACATGAAGTTGGGGGGGGGGGGCAGGGCTAAAGCAGTCATTCACTGAACAAGTTGTAATACAAAGTTTCCTCCCAAAACAGATAAATAAAAAGTAAGCCAATTTACATTTTCGTAAATGTGGGTGTATAATAGCACAGCTTGTACTTGGATATGGCAAAAATGGTTAAAAAGCCCTGTGGCATATCAGAAGGCAAGCATCCCTTTGAAGAACTGTGCTCCAAGAATCATCCACATGCAGTAGAGCCTTCCCACTTTTAACCTTGAGACACTTCCCCAAGGCCAGTGCATCAGAATTACTTTGTTCTAGATAAACCATTATAGCTCTGATATCAATGAAGTGCATATCAATATAGCTCATACAACATCTATTAATATTTACGGAACTTTGTGTGAGGCACTGGGGAAAGGAGGGACCCAACACTCACACAGGCTGGGCACTCTGCATGTACCCTCCCATTCAAGCCTCACAACAACTCTCAAAAGAAAAGTGGACTTTAACTCTGTCCTACAGATGAGGAACTGAGGCTCAGAAGTCAAATTAAGCAGGATCCTACAGCTAAGAAGTGCAGACTCTAATTCCACGTACCTAGCTCAGCAGGATTCTACAACCCATGGTCTCTGTCTTCATCTTTGTAGAATGGTTTCAATGGGGTGAAGAGGGTAGAAAAAAAATCACTTTGGGAAATTTAAAACTCATTGAGAAATAGAACTACCACATGATCCAGCAATTCTACTTCCGGATATACATTCAAAAAAAAGCGAAAAGACTAATTGGAAAAGATACATGCCACCGATGTTCATAGCAGCATTATTTATAATTCTATGATGTGGAAGCAACCTGTGTCCATTAACAGGTAAATGGATAAAGAAGATATGGTATATAAGTATATTCAATGGAATACTACTCAAGCATAAAAATGAATGAAATTTTGCCATTTGTAACAACACAGATGGATCCAGAGTCAGACAGAGAAAAATACTGTATGATGTCACTTATACAAGGAATCTAAAACAAGTGAATATAACAAAAATGAAAAAGACTTACAGATACAGAGAACAAACTAGTGGTTATCAGAGGGGGTCGGATTGGGGGGTATAATATAGGAGTAGAGGATTAAGAGGTACAAGCCACTATGTATTATGTGAATAAGCTACAAGGATATATTGTACAGCATAGGGAATAGTCAGTATTTTATAATAACTATAAATGGACTATAACCCTGAATATTGTGACTATGTTTTATACCTGAAACATAATACTGTACATCAAGTCAGTAACAAAAAAAATTTTTAATACAATTAAGTAAGGTAAAGTAAGTAAATTAGTTCCTTAGCAATCAAGAATGTAATGTATTTCTATGTAGTCCTTTAAAAACATCAATAGCTTTCTATTGATATGGAAAGGTGTCCATGACATGTAGATGTCATTAAAGGAAACAAATTTGGGGGAAAAAAGAATGTAATGTATTGGACTTTAAATAATCAACTAGACTCAAGATACTTAATATGGCCAGGTATAGCTTTCAGAAATTTTGCATCTCAATTCATTTGATTCTCACTACAAGCCCATGAGGTCACTACTGTTATTAACCCTACTTTACACATGAGGTAATGGAAGTTCAGAGAGATCCAAAAGTGCATTTGATATGCTTTTTAGGGCTTCCCAGATGACTCAGTGGCAAAGAATCCACCTGCCAGTGCAGGAGATACAGGTTGGATCCCTGGGGAAAGAACCCCTATAGGAGGAAATGGCAACCTGAAAAATCCCATGGAGAGGAGAGCCTGGTGGGCTATAGTCTATGGGGATGCAAAGAGTTGGACACGACTGAGCATGCATTCATGTTTTTAAAAACTGAATTTTTCTTGAGTTGTCAGTATGAAGCAAGAGAACAGGTCTTGGAAGCAGAAAATGTGGGCTGTAGTTGGAGTGCCACTAACTTGCTGTGTAACCTTATGAGTTTTATGATTTCTGGTCCTGTTTCCAGAAAAGAAAAAAAAAAGGATTGTTTAAGAAGGATCCAGGCTAAGTAATTGTTAACAGTTCTTCTAGTCAAATTTTATACAAATTTGGGGGAGGAAAGTAATTCATTTTGGATCACCTTTTTTTACCATCTTCACCCCCAGTCATCTCACATTTTCTTTCTTGAATTGAAAACCAGGAGGGAAAGAGCCAAAGTCTAGAGTATGGGGTCACTGAGGGGAATGTGGGTTTGCTGTGTATAATTATAGATATTTAAAAGATATTTAAAGGATCACTTCCCGATACTTCAGCTACTGACTCATCATTAGGACTGGAAAGAATTTTTAAGGAAAAATGAATTGTAGAAAGGTATTTTGTATATAAGCAATTAATAGAATTAAATGAGCAAATTTCTTCAAAATATCAACAATGTCTCATGAGTTATAACTACAAAAAGAAAAATAGGCCACTCAAACATTAAATGTAAGTAACAGAGCATTTAAAAATTTGGTTTTTAGAAGCAGGACAAAGAAGAATTCATTCATTTGTTGAGCTCCTACTAGGAGTATGGTAGCTCCTACTAGCACTGTCCTAAGTAAGCCCTAGAATAAACCCAGAAAAGACTAGGATCTCCCAAGATAGAGAGGGTAGGGGTAGAGGGTGGGTATTACTATGCAATGTGGTAAATGCTATTCTAAGAAGTGGCCCTGCCTGAGTGAGTCAGAAAAGATTTCATGGGGGAGGCAGTGTATCAGCTAGGCCTTGAAGGATGAGTAGGAGTTTGTTAGTGAAGACTGCTGCTGCTACTAAGTCACTTCAGTCGTGTCCAACTCTGTGCGACCCCATAGATGGCAGCCCACCAGGCTCCTCCGTCCCTGGGATTCTCCAGGCAAGAACACTGAAATGAAGGATACTCTTATCTACTAAAACAGTGTGTACAAACTAGATTCTAAAGAAGTCTGTGTATCAGACTTCTGTTACTTCTGGGTAACAGATCTCTGAGGCAGGACTACAGGGAGGAATAAGCTGATGAGGTTGGGAAAGAAGCTTGAGTCAAGTCATCAAAAGCAGAACTCTTCTACTGATTATCAAGGCAAGGTAAGGGAGTTAGTAGAGTTGCTTAAGCAGAGGTTTGACAAGTTAGCTTTGTTTCCTTAAAGATAATTAGACTGAATAAGGAGAAAGAACTAGTGAAGAGAAACTGACAGTGGTTATTTCTAAGCCCCACCAGGATTTCATAATTCTTTTATTGAACTTTGTTCAACTCCTTCATTCCAAACCTTTATCACCCTACTCAAACTCTCCCTATTTATCTCCTTCCCATCAAGTAAATAATCCTGTCTTCCCCAATAGAAAAAATGCTGGGGCCATTTGGCCTGAATTTTTAAAACTCCCTACCTTTCCACATCCAAATTTCTGCATCACACCCAAGCAAATAACTTCTATGAGGCTACAGGTGAGAATCAAGTCCACCAGCTATTCCTGGAGCCCCTTCTCCTCTTTTCTTCTTTCTCATCAAAATTTCCCCAGAGAGTGGCCCACCTTCTGTGTTTTCTTTTCCCCACCTCCCATCTTCTCAGTCGAAGGCAACATGGTTTTACTTACACCAACAGAGTGAAACAGATTTCACCCAACAAAATGGACACTGAACTCTTAATTTCCAAATTCCATGGAACTTTTAGTCTCTGCTTTAGGGACTCCTCTGACAGTGAGAATTATTCTCTTCTGTAACCTCACCACTCTGCCCCTCCAGCTTCTGTGACATCAAGACTCTCATTTTCCCTTCTATGTCTGCCTTTTAAAATCCCACCCTGAGTCCCAAGTTTCTATCCTTGGCTGACTGCTGCTCTGCTCACTTTATCCATTCTTCTTGGTGAGCTCATCCACTCTCACAGTTAGTATATGCTAAGGATTCTGAGATCAAAACATTCAGCCCAATTTTGTCCAAACATCCAACTTATCTATTCTACTGGACACTTCTAACAGGTAGTCGCACAAATATTTGAAACATAATGCATCCAAGACTAAACCCATCTCCCCTCCAGAAACTTTAACTGACAGCCATATTATCCCTAAATTGCCTCAGCTGGAATCCTAGGACGCATTCAAGAATTCCCCCTCATTCCCTACATCTGGTAACCCAGTCTCACCTATTTCATTTCCCAGATACTTCTAAAATCCATCTCTTATTTTCCTAACTGCAAGTCCATGCCTGTATCACCCCTTGACTGAACTGCAAAAGTGTCCCATGTAGACTCCAGCCTCCATGGTTACCCTTGTATTAGGATGGCCAAATTTTTCTGTTTACTTGGAACTGTCTCAGTTTTGACCCTGAGAGTCTTGCATCCAAGAAATCTCTCCAGTCTCCACTCTTAGTTGCAAATAAAACTAAAACCTTATTTTTAACTGAAAGTGAAATTACGCACATTACTGAAAATCCATGGGCCTCCCTTCAGGTATAGCTGGATTCAGGAGCTCTGCTTACAAGATTCACCTCTGCCCTTTGCTTTTTTTTTTAAACTTTTGTTTTGTATTGGGGTATAGCAGATTAACAAAAGTGTTGTGACAGTTTCAGGTGAACAGTGGAAGGACCCAGCCATACATAGATATGTAGTCATTCTCCCCCAAACTCCCCTCCTATCCAGGCTGCCACATAACACTGAGCAGAAATCCATGTGCTATACAGCAGGTCTTTGCTGGTTATCCATTTAAAATATAGCACTATGTTCACATCCTTCCCAAACTCCGCAACTATCCCTTCCCCCTATCCCTCCCTCTGGCAACCATAAATTTATTCTCCAAGTCTGTGAGTCTCTCTCCGTTTTTAAGTAGGTTCATTGATATCATCTCTTTTTAGATTCCACATATAAGGGCTATCATATGAAATTTCTCCTTCGCTGTCTGATTTAATTCACTCAATAGGACTGCCCTTTGCTCTTGAATAAACTTACTCTCCGAGGCATGCAAATACCTGCCAGTAATCCTAGACTCATCCATCAGCTTGGCAGCCTGTAAAGAGATTCTCTATTCTGACGAAGACGGCTCAGGAAGATTTCTGATTGGCCGAGCTGATGTCACATGATCTATCCCCATCCAATCACCATGGCCAGGAAGATGACCCAGGCCAATATTCCAAATTTCCTTTTGAGGCTGAGGTGAGGGGTGCTAACCAGAAAGGAGGAGGGGGGCGGGGGACAGGACAGACAAGAACAACAAACAGCTGCCTCTTTACATTACGCTCCCCTCCGATCCCATCACACTGATCCGGGTAATTGAATTCATCTGAGAAGAGTGAACCATGGACCACTGTTAGCCCACTTTACTCTTCCGAATAAAATCCTCAGAGTCCCCTCATTGCCTGCAGGGCAAAGTCATGCTCCTCAGAAGGACATACAAGGCTCCCTCTGAGCTGGTCTCTGTCTACCTTTTCAGCCTACCTTTCTCCACTCCTTCCTTAACACTTAATCCTCTAGCAAACACCACAGACTAAAGAGTCCCTCGTGCACAGCATTTTTCTCCCCTGACTCGCTTTTAACCATGCTTCAGGACTCAGGTCAAGCATCACCCTTTCCTGGAAGGCTTCCTCACCACCACCACCACCCTAAACACACACACACACAGCGCATGCCCAGACTTGCCAGGCCACCACACCACCTTGAAAATTCTGTGTCTGTCAGCTCCTACATAGACTGCAGGTCGAAACTGCATCACAATCATCTTTCTATAGCAAGTTCCAGCACAGAACTTGGCACACAGCATGCATTCAACCTTTGATTTTGAACAGAAACTGCTCTGCTTTGATAATCCTAATGAGTGATAAAGGACCAAATTAAGTTAATGGAAATGGAGAGGAGAAACTAGATTAGTGGAAATTAACATAATTTAATTGGATGATGTCTTTTCACATTCTGTTGTGTAGTTTACTGGGGGAGGTGCTTTCTTTTTCACTGAAGTCACCCTCTAATTTGCAAACATAGAATAATAATACAAAATACATACATGCATAGGAAATTACTCACCGGTGGGAGATGTAGTTATCATTAGGGCACATATATTCAGTATCTCCAGGAACTGAGCCAAGTGCTCTCTATGCACTGCTTTGTTTAATCCCCACAAACAAACCAATGATATAAGCCTTGTTTATCTTCCCATTTTCTGGGAGAAATCACTGAGTTTGAGAGAAGTTACACTACCTTTCACAAGTCCTAGCTGGGATCCAAGACTCAAGCTCAGGTCTTTCTGGCTATAAAAGCCTATTGTCGAATGCTTCCCTGGTGGCTCAGTGGTAAAGAATCTGCCTGTCAATGCAGAAGACACAGGTCTGATCCCTGGTCTGGGAAGAGCACACTCAACCCAGGGCAACGAAGCCCATGCACCACAGCTGTTGAGCCTGTGCTGTAGAGCCTATGCGGAGAAGGCGATGGCACCCCACTCCAGCACTCTTGCCTGGAAAATCCCATGGACAGAGAAGCCTGGTAGGCTGCAGTCCATGGAGTCGTTAGGAGTCAGACACGACTGAGCGACTTCACTTTCACTTTTCACTTTCATGCACTGGAGAAGGAAATGGCAACCCACTCCAGTATTCTAGCCTGGAGAATCCCAGGGATGGGGGAGCCTGATGGGCTGCCATCTATGGGGTTGCACAGAGTTGGACACGACTGAAGGGACTTAGCAGCAGCAGCAGCATCTAGAACCTGTGAGCCACAATTACTGAAGCCTATACACATCAGAGCCGTGCTCTGCACCTCAATGAGAAGCCCATGCATCTCAACTAGAAAACAGCCCTCTCTCAACACAACTAGAGAAAACCCATGGGCAGCAACAAAAGAACCAGCATAGCCAAAAATAAATTTTTTGAAAGCCTATTGTTTTAACTGCTATACTCTTATTCTTGATCATTTGCCAGCTCTGTCCAGTTATACAAAGAAGCCCAAAATGAAATCAGAAGGCTTTTCTCCAGGTGAGCCTTTTATCAGAGTGATTATTTTGATACTGTGGTGATGTAATCAGGTGTTAAGTGGTGATGGTAGGAAAGTTTGCTGCTTTTCTGCATAAGTCCTCAGACACTTATTTGTAGAAGGTATATCAGCATAAAGTACCCAGGGACACAAAAGTCACTTCTCCCATGAGGAGGTTCTAGGATGAAAGACAACAATTCTTAGAATTCTCTCCTGTTTTTGTCCCCTTTAGTTTTCCTGGGGCTCTGTCCCACTTAGTGGATAAGTAAAAGATTAGATCCAATTAGTTTCAGCCTCCCCTAGGCTAACCTGTGCTGTCTGGCTGGCCTTTAAGAGACAGTTTAGAGTAGAATTTTGATTTTCCCTTTCCTCGCCATGTGGCTTTAGAGGAGTCTCTTGACCTCTGAGCCTCAGAAGCTTTGGCAAGGAACCAAATGGATTAATAGATGTGAAAGCACATTGTAAGCCAGAAAGTACTTAACAGATATAAGAAAAATAGGAACTCTACTCACTTCCAGCGCCTTACCTTATGCCTGACGTTGAGCAGGCCTCTGTACGAGAGCTTGTCTTTACAATACTGTCAACTTCTTGTCTTGTCCAGGTGCCCAGCCCTGTGTCTGGTGCGTAACAGATCTGTTGTTCTCTCAGTTCAAGGAAGCCCTAAGGGCCAGCCTGTCTGTGGTCCATCCCACCTTTTGTAGTTATTTTCCTCGGTGCTCAGTTGTATATGACTCTTTGCAACTCCATGACTGTAGCCCACAGGCTCCTCTGTCCGTGGAATATTTTCCAGGGAAGAATACTGAAGCAGGTTGCCACTTCTGACTCCAGGGGATCTTCCCGACCCAGAGACAGAACCTGCATCTCATGCATTGGTAGATGGATTCTTGATAGAACCGTACAACCTGGGAAGCCCTAGTTCTTAGAACTGGTACAGAATAATAAACTAGTAAATTTTAACTCTGTCCACAGGCAGCAAATTGTTCTGGTTATACCTCTTCCCTGAGAGTCTCTTTAATCTTTGCATAGAAACCTGTATCCCTCAGCTCCTGGTGGGCTGACATCAGAGAGACTGATCTGGTGAAAGCTGCCCCTCCCCTTCCCCTTCCCCCGAGATTTGTAAAGTGTGATTCTACTGAGTTTCAGGTGGAAGAACTCCAAGAAAGCATGCAATATTTGTCACACTGCCCTGATAATAAGAACTACCTAAAGTACTTGTTAAAAAAATAAATTCTGAGCCTTTCCCAGCCCCATTTAATCTGAAGCTCTTGAGGAAGGGGCTTAGAGCTGTATCTTTAACATACAGCCCTAGGTCTTCATTGTCTATTGGAAAATGTGAGAAATTTGGAGGACAAATCCCTTATTTTTACACAGGAAGAATCTGAGCCCCAGAATGAGAGATATTTGTCATTGGGGGAGGGTGAGTGAAGGGTGGACCCCACATGCCTAAAAGGATTAGGAAGGGAAACCTAAGTGAGTCCAGGAGGCTTAAGTTGACAATAGGCAAGGGTAAGGTCTGTAGCAAACTGGAAATCCTTGTCTAAAATGGAGGAGCCTCCCTCAGCTGCAGCCAATTGCTACCATACAGACTGTGGGCCCACTGTTGCCACAAATAGCAAACTTCCATGAGACAATAGAAATAAAGATTTTTCTAAGAAATTTCTTCATGTATAAATGTTGACAACTTAAAAAAATGTTTTTAAACATCATGTAGGAGCTCAGACAGTAAACCGTCTTTCTGCAATGTGGGAGACCTGGGTTTGATCCCTGGGTCGGGAAGATCCCCTGGAGAAGGAAATGGCAATCCACTCCAGTACTATTGCCTGGAAAATCCCATGGACAGAGGAGCCTGGTAAGCTACAGTCCATGGGGTCGCAAAGAGTCGGACACGACTGAGCGACTTCACTTTCTTTTCACCAGTTTCCAGGGGCTTCCCTCATGGCTGAGTGGAAAAGAACTCACTTGCCAATGCAGGAGACATGGGTTGGGAAGACTCCCAGGAAAAGAAAATGGCAACCCACTCCAGTGTTCTCGCCTGGAAAATTCCACAGACAGAGGAGCTTGGTGGGCAACAGTCCATGGAGTTGCAAAGAGTCAGACACGACTGAGCACAAAACCAAAACAACAAATCCCTATGTGAGGGTTGTGGCTGTCCCAGAAACTCACCCCAAACGTGCTTCAAACATACCCTCTAGAGCTACAGCTCCTCTAGAGGAACAAGTGTCCCTTCACCATCCCCTGGCCAGTCTCTTCATCCTTTGGGTCTGACTGGATCTTCCCAACCTTCCAACCCTCCAAGAACACTTAAGCCTTGAACACAGCACATTGTCACTGATTGCCCTGCATCACAGGTGTCAGTCTTTTACACTAAACAGCACACATTCTTAGAGACAAAGACCTTGTTTTTACACTTTTGCAGCCCTGGGACTTAGTGCCCAGGGCATGACGGGCTTTCAGTAAATAGCATTAAAGAAGTGAATGTGTTGATACTGATTTCCTTATTTGATAATAAACTTTCTAAGGACAAGCGCTACCTCTTAGAGGCTACCTCTGTCTATTCTCTGCAGCACCTAGCAGAATTATAATCAATATTCAATCAGTTAAGTAATTTGTGTGGTCTGCAAGATACGATGCTAACTTCTGATCAAAGAACTCACAACCTTTTTCTGCAAGTCATCCTCATGTGCCCTCTAGAAATTTCTACCCCTTGAATTCTCATAGATGTTCTCTAGGTACTTCTGCCTTGGATTTTAACTGTTGATGTTTGTGTCTCATTACTTCACTAGGCTGGAAACTCTTTGAGGTCAGAGTAGGTTTCTGATTTTTTTGTAGACTTCAATATAACCAGCATAGCCCTTGCTCATAATAAGCACTCAAACAGGATGAGACGGTTGGATGGCTTCATCGACTTAATGGATGTAAGTTTGAACAAACTCTAGGAGATAGTAAAGGACAGGGAAGCCTGCCATGCTGCAGTCCATGGGGTCTCAAAGAGTCGGACATGACTGAGTGACTGAACCACAACAAAATTCTTTCTTCGTGATCTTCATGAATACAACCTTTTACACAGTTTCTTATGTTTATTGTGCTATGTGCTAAGTCTCTTCAGTCACATCCAACTCTGCAACTCTATAGACTGAAGCCTGCTAGGCTCCTCTGTCCATGGGATTTTCCAGGCAAGAACACTGGAGTAGGTTGCCACCCCCTTCTCCAGGGGATCTTCCTGACCCAGGGATCAAACCGGCATCTCCTGCATTGCAGGCATATTCTTAACTGCTGAGCCACTGGGGGAATCCTTATGTTTATCTAAGGATTGTTTAAAAGGAAGAAAAAAAAAAAGATTCAATTCAGTTTGAGGGACACTGGCCTGGTGTTAAATCATGCCATTGAGAGTTTTATTCATTTAAAGGAACCACATCTCACTGCTTGCAGCCTTCTACCAAATCTCAAAGAATAAAATTGAACCCATATAGTTGAAAATTGAAGAAACAATGATTTTATAAGGGTTATAGCAAGGCATCTCAAAACACGCTTTGACAATACTTCCAATTAACAATATACAAACAGCTTTTTCCTAGCCATAACACTTTCATTTGGGAAATAAAATATGTATTATGGGAGATTACTTACCTTCATGAGTCCTTTCATTATAGAAATTTAGTTTACTGAGGGCCTTGATGAACTGCAGGAGGGAGGAGTCAATACTATTTATGACACTGAGGTAAAGTTGCCACTGGGAAAAGTAGGTATTTTCCACAAACAACACACCTTAGAAAGAGGAGGGGATTTCTGTCCCCTCTGTAATATTTCCACCTACTTGCAATAAGCAGGGTTAATGGCATTTAAAGCAACAACTGAAAAATACTAGCAACATTTAGAGGCAGAATCTGCCCTGGTAATTGCATACTTGTTTACAATTAGCTCAATTGTTTCAGAGTGGATTTTTCAACGCCCTGTTACTTTTGTGTTATGTTCAATCAGCAACGAATAACAACTGTTAAAAACCGAAACTTCAAAATCCCGAGAATTGTTGGGATTTTTCTGAAAGCAAACAGCCTCAAGGACGCACACTACCACTTTGATATCTCTCAGCACTATGAAATAAGAGTACACATTCAGGACACTTTCCTTTAAATACATATATCGTGATATAAGCAACAGATTGTTCTGATGCCTTGGAAGTTTTCCTATGGCCATCGCCCCAGTTTTACTAATAGACACACTGTATTGACACCTATCAGGTGCCAGGTAGTTTGCATTCATTATTTGTAAATCAGAGTCAAACACACTGAGTGACTAAGAACATACATAAGCTTCTCCTCCCCACTCTGCCTTCCTAGTTTAATTTACTCATCTTTGCAGGAGGGTCTTTAATCAAGTAGTTTGGGGAAAGAACTGGAAGTACTTTTACTTAATGGGAAGGAAAAAAAATCTGTTTGAAACTCACTGACTTCCATCTTCTGATAATGTAAAAAACAACTATTAAACAGCAGTTACGTTTTGGATCAGGCACTAGCTTAAATAAGATACAAGCCTAAACAAGGACTAAAATTCCACATTTCTGGTAGATGTGGAAAAACAGAAACTTAATTGCAAGGTGAAGGGCTCATGTGCCTATGTTATTCCTAAGATATGCAGAAACTTGGTCCTTTTTGTAACTCTTAGCTGGCATTTTTCTCCTCTGATTTCTACTTTTTCCTGATTGTATGTAGTCATGACAAGGGTGGGAGACAGATGGCTGGGGAGCCATGGGGTGTTGTGGGGGAGGGTATGGCTTGAGAAGTAGGCAAAGAAAAATCCCGTGTACCAAAGCTATATTAGGCCTCGCCTCAGTAGGCATTTTGCTTTCTTTGGCTGTATGTCCAAACGATTGTTGCAGTTAATTATCAAGTGACTGTTCCAAGTAAAAGATGACTGTTCTGCTAAAGCCTTTCATTTCTTTTGCTCTTTTCTTCCCTCTTCCATCTAATTTAGCCATACCCCTCAGAACCATAGCACACATGTTCAGCTGAAATGCACACAGCTCTAGAAAGAGAAGAATGGCACCAGAGTCTTCAGCAGGCCACTTCCTTGCTTCCTGGATGTGCTTCTGCAAAATGCACGGCCTTGGACGCTTGCGGCCACTTTCCAACTGGCCTTCTCACCTGTGGCATTTTATCCAATAACCCGTCTTTCTGTGCCCAGCGTTATCTTCCTGAAACACTGATCTCGTCACTCCCTGTGTGAAGGCGTCTGCAGACAGGCCAAAGTTTACAGAAGAAAGCCCAAATGCTAAGGGTGACATGGAATGCCATTCCCAGTCTGGGCCTAATCCCACCTACCTTTCAGCCTTATCTCTCCCTTATCTTTCTATGCCAGAGGCACACACAGAATCACTCTTGGTTCCCTGAACAGGTTTTGGTCTTTCAGGCCTCCACACCTTCCCAGAAACTAGTGCTGCTGCTAGCAATATCCTTTTCCTGTTTTAAGATCCAAACAAAATGATCTTTTCCCAAGAAAAACTCCACTGGTCTTGCAGGTAGGTCTTTGGTGACTCCCTCCCCTCTGCTTCTGTAACATGTTGTATATAATCTTATTATAGCACTAGTTATCATTTAACTGTATTTATCCCTGTTTTGCAACTGCAATTTCCCACACTACTTTTCCCTAATTCCAACCCAACTCCTAAATCACCTTTGTTTTCTGACTTGGTGTAGGGTAGAGCAAGGCATCACTAAAATGCCCACTAAATAAATAAAAACCAATATCATGCCATGTTCAGCCCAAATGTTTTGAGTAGAAAAATATTTTATGTACATACATACACACACATCTATATATACAGATGCACATATACTATATATACATGATTTCACATGAGTTTTAATTTTTCCATATTGAAAAAAACTTGTTTAAAAGAAAATAAAGTACAAGTTAAAGAAACAAAAGTACACATTAAGAAATGATGCAATTATTCCATACCAGTTTATTGTAGATATTGTGTTTCCAAAAATTTATAGCATAAATAACCTTTCATGTCATAAAATAACTTAGTACAATTTATAATAAAACTTTGAGAATTTAACATCTCATCAAAATACAATAAAATATGGTTTTAAAATATGATTAACCTTTTTTTTTTTAACTTGAGGGCATAAAAACCAAAATTACCCAAACTATGGCTGCACATTTAAACTTTAACAAAGCATATTGGGTTTATTTAAATGTAACTCAACCATCCTAAATTAATACATAGTTTTGTTTTCCTTCCTGCATGGTTCTTTGTAATTTCTGTTCCTTTTGACTTGTATTTCTGTTTCCACACAGCTTCCTTCTTCATTTTCACCTCTTTCCATCTGCAAAGTCATCTATCTCCAGGCTCCCAGAACATGTAGTTGAACTCACTCAGCCCCTTGACATCAGTTTCTGTAATCCTTGCATCAGTGTAGGGAGTAACTGCTTGAGTAACTACAAAGGTATTTCAAAACTTCAGTGCAATTTGCTTCAGTTATTTTCATTCAGATGCCATCACCGTTCAGGGAGATTAATCACTGGAACCCACTGATCCATGTAGCGACTTTCCCGGCAAAAACAAATAAGCTGACTTAAGGCAGGATCCTTCCACTGTGATGAATGCGGATTCTGGGAACAAATTTAGAAAAAATAAAATTATTATTTTTTAAAAAATCAGACTTTGCTACTAATTACAATACTTCTGAGGGGAAGACGCCTGAACATCCTATACTTTGGCTGTGTTACAGACCACTTAAAACCATTAAAAAAATGTTTCCAGGTAATTCGGTTTCCTGCAAAATCGTTAAGGGTAATTCTGTACGATGCTATACTCTGCAAAGTCTGAACACATGCAACTAACTGAGCCATATATGTTTTCATATTTATTCAGTTTTTGCCTGAGAGTATTATTCATAGGCTTGTCCTACCAAACTTGTACCTTGGTGGACACCTGAGAAATACTTCCATGCTGGGCTACCAGGAGTTTACAGCTGCAGAGCAGTTAACTAAAACTGCCACCTGTTATCCTCCCAAAAGGGAGAGTAGTGTTTTTCAGGAGTAGCAAAATAATGAGGCTGCCACTTAAGGAGATCAGTCAAACTGTCCCAAAATGTAAAAGACAAAACAAGCACATTTACCTCTGTAAACACAAGTTATCTACCTTTCAAAGGTTTTTATGAGGGCAAGGGGACATTTAAAAAACTTCAAGACCACAAAGAAAAAATTTCCACTCTATCCCCGAAATGTATTTCTAGGGAATTAATGAGGTCTGTCTCCTACACCATTTCTATTTTTAGCTCTGACTGGCAGAGAATGAAGCTGACTCCTTAATGAGGGTGAGCCAGGAATTTATTTGGCTTTATCTAATCTGCCCTGCTAAAGGAATTAGTCACGGGAGGTAGTGCAGATGTAGGTAGGGAGTAGCTGGACTGACAATGCTGAGTCACAAGGATCTCTTCCGCTTCTGGCAGCCTCCAACGTGCTTGGACACGTTCTGTCCCAGAGAAAATCCCCATGATGAAACTAGCACATCTCGGCTGAAAGTCCAGCCACACGCTTTAATGGGGCAAAGGCTCCCTCCCATCTCTTAACCCTCGCCCATTTCAGATCTGGAGTCAGGCGACTCTCAGCGCTCACGAACTTCCTGCCAGGACTCTAACCTCGAGCCTGCCCCAAGTCCCCTTCTCCCTTACCGTCACCAGCACGCAGTGCAGGTCCGGGGGCTGCTCTGCGCCCTCACTGGCTGCGGGGCCCGCATCGGTCTCCAGGAGCAAGAGCTCGGCCAGCCGGCCCGGGTTGCTGACACGCAAGATGTCGATATCATTCTCGCAGCAGAATGCCTGGATCAGGGTGAAGTGGATCTGCAGAGCCACGTCCCTGTCGTCGTCCTCGTCCGCCGCCAGCAGGCACAGCACCACGTTATCCGGGTCGCTGCGGGCAGGGAATGAACGGGCTGGTGAGCCCAACGGCAAGACCCGCCGCGTGGCAGCCCGCACCCCCGCCCAGGTGCCAGGGGTAGTGCCCGGGTCCGCTCACTCCCCCTGGGACAAGTAGCCACGGGACAGACGGAACGCGGCAGGAAGTGGCGGTGCAGGGCGAGGGGAGACCGGTGAAAGCGACCTTCTCTGGCTGGGGGCGAACAGGAGAACCAAGAGGGTCACGCGAGGGCTCCACTTACACGTTGAGCAGCTTGGCCGCCTCGTACACCCCGACGGTGATGGTGCGCTGACTCAGGGCTTTGCTGAGCACTTCCTCGAGGGCATCCCCCACCTTATCCATCCTACACGCGGGAAGAAGCAAGGGGATCCCGTCACACTATGCCCCTCCGGGTAGTCACCGCCTCCTCGCCCGGCACCGCGACCCTCCCTACCGAGGGCACGCGCAACAGCGCCCCTCGACCTTTTGCAAACTCAGGACACCCTGGGATATTATCCCCTTCCCCTCATAACCCTTAGGCCCAGAGGCCCGGCATCCTGTGAGCAGCCCCGAGAGTGACATCCGCCACCCTTTCCCGAGTGCACTGCTAGTCCTTGGCGCTGGGTGCACCCACAGGCTGTCGGCCCCAAGAGCTGCACGGGCAGGGACGGTCACGTCTGCCCTTTGCAAAGCCTCGAGGGGCTCGACCGGCGTGCGGGGTACGCTCTTCCCGTCCACGCGCGCCTCCGGAGTGTTCCAGAGGAAGAAAAGGCGGGATAAAAGGTACCTGCTGCAAACTTTGAACCACTCGCTCCCCATGAACCTTGCATAGCCCGGCAGCACCGGGGTGCGCGCAGGAGGCAAGCAGAGTTCAGGCAAAGGCTCTGGCCGACTTACCTTTCGGTCTTTTGCTCTCCAGCTGAGAATTCCTCCAAAGTCATATTGCAACTGCAGGTCGCCCACAGAGAGAGAGCGGCGTGCGGGCTGCTCCTGCCACCGCCGGCGCGCGGGCGCCTGCTTTCCACACTCCCTTGCAGGCTCCTCCAGCGCCCGCCGCCACCGCGCCGTCCGCCCCTCCCGCCCCGCTCGCTCGCTCGCTCGCTCGTTAGTCGGCTCTCAGCAGCCCACTCGCCACTGTTCGCGACACTAACACCACAGCCGCCTCACAGCCACTGAAGGACAAAGGCCCCGCTCCCAGGAGTTATCCTGCCAACCCCCAGCCAACCACCATCCTCTTTATTTGCATACGCGCAGCCATTGGGTATGCAAATCAGCCTGTTCAGACAATTTGACCTCAGCTCCAGGAACCAGGCGGAGAGGAGCGGAAGAGGGAGGGGCCAGGAGGAAAAAGAGCCTAGGGGGCGGGGGGCGGGCGGGGTTCGAGCCTACTCTCACCCCGTAGGCGGGGCGGGTAGGAGCGGAGATCTTTGTAGGGGGGCGGGGAAAGGAGGGTGTCTTCAGCTTGGGCTGGAGCTGCCAAGTGTTTTTCTTGCTGGTTCACTTTTTTTTTTATTGTCGTTTCAAGTCTTTTGTTTTGGGGGCTGCTGTTAACATCTATTTTCAGGGTTAATGCACCCAGGTCTAGTAATTATTAGTACGCTGGTTATATAAAAAGAGTGTATCCAGACCTCTGGGGCAAAGTTTACCTCAGAAGTGTTGTTTATGTAAGTCTAAGCAAAGCTGCTTATTAGTAGTAGTATTATTTCGGTGCCCTGATGGCTGGTTTGATTTATTTTTGGAAACTTGCAAGGGTTGGAAGCTCAAAAAGAAAAATCAACACATTTGTGTTTGGTGGTGGCAGGAAACCAAGTTGGAATCTTTTATGCAGAAAGCAGAAAGACTTCCCACCTGCTCAGGGTAACTGTGGAAAACCGAGTTCAGGAGGAGCTGGTTACCACATGTGTAACCATTTTATCCTAGCCTCACAACCCCAATTCACCTTTCTCAGCCTTTCCCAAAGGAGGATCCTGCTGCAGGGCACCAGCTAAGAGACAAATGTCTAACACACACACAAGGCACACATCTAAACTCAAAATGCTCTGGATATGCCCTCAGCTTCCTTTCATAAGGCAAGTATGTCACTACCTTCCACAGGGGGCCTATGATCTCACTGTGAATTATTGATGTTAGTTGCTGAATCATGAAGTTGCAGCTATAGGTCCTTTTAGTCATAGGCTAAAATTTCACCTTTGAGATAATGGCAATCTGTGGGTGGAAAGAAAGTAGTAATTATACATTTTTGAAAAACAAAATTGAATGTAGAGTTTGAATCGGTTGAAAGTTCTTTGTATCATGAGTTTATGCAATAAATGCAAAAATATGTGTTAAACCTACTGAAGTCGCCAAAAGTGGTTAAAAAAGAAAAAAATACTCCCATATGCTTGCTTTCAAAACAGTGCTTGCATTTTTAAGGTCACTGTACAGACAAAGGTCACAGAAGTAATTTTCTGCTAAGCTACAAGGGAGTTTTTGTACCCGTATGTTCATATCATTCTAGACAAAATATTCTTCAGCTTTCTTGATCTTAATTTAGAGGAAAAGAAAAGTGATAGGTCAGGTTTTCTGGCTCATTTATTTGAGCTGCCATTTTGCACTTCATCTCTAACTGCATTGTCAGCAAGGGACAAGTTTTGACTAAAGGAATGGTGCTGGTCTGTGGGTCATTTACCCAGAAATGTATGTTTCATATCTGTACCTTAAATTCTAACGTGTAGCGTCTTTTAAAGAATTCCTTTAAATTGGAATTTAGATAGGTGTGGAAGCATTTTCAGTTTTGCAAACAAAACCTGAATTATGCAATCTGGCCTGAGTCATCATTTGGAGACTGTTGAACTCTGTTTTGTGGAACTCCAAGGTTCTACTCACTAGGTATTTCTTAGAGGTTCCTTGGAAGAAGTATGATCACTGTAAACTGACAGCAAATTAAGAAATCGAGTGAGTTTCTTGACAGCAGGGAGTGTGACTTCATCAACGTGGTATTCTTGGCACCTACCACAATTTCTGCATTTGGTGGAAGCATGGCCGGTGTTCACTGAGTTAAGCAGAATCTGAACTGAACAATAAGATCTCAGAATACTGCAGTCCTGTGCAATGCATGAATTCTAAGATATTCCACATTTAATTTTAGTTCAAAAAAACTTCTTTGCTATCCTACAATATACCAAGAACTGTACAATTCCTGGCCCTTTGCCTTTAAAGGGCTTACCATCTAATTATTATGCTCATGCTTGAACTGGGTTTTGGGACAAAATACTATGCACTGTCATCAGCCAGCTATGCTGAAAGTCCCATGACTTTAGTCATCTGAACGGAAACTGTAGGACAGTAGAACCCGTGTATTGTTATTCCAATTCAAGTGAACCACAGCCCTGATAATGCCCCACCAAGGTCAATTATAAGCAGTAAAAATGCAGTATAAAAAGATTACTTCTTAATATAGGCCCAGTTTCTCACTCAACAAGTACACTGCATTCTTTATTTGATTTCAAGGGAAAGTGATTTGTTCAAGTGCTATGGGGTTGTTCTCTGTGAGATAAGCCTAGCCTTCAGTATTCAAAAATATTCATCTGTCATACTTTCTGACTCAGATATGTTACACCATTTTGCCTCATTGCTGAGTCTGCCTAGACTGTTTCATCACTGATTATTTTGGTGTTTCCTATGTCTGCCACTAGATTGCAGTTATCTATTAGGATGAACTTAGATGATACTGTTCATAAATGCTTATTAGTCCCTGGGGAGGATGGTATCCAATGATGAATTAGAGGAATAGCCCTAGATAGGTACATATGTGTAAATATACTTTTTTCATATATTCTAAACATAATCTGTATTAAAATATAATTCCAATATATATAATCATTTAAAAAATTATCCCAGGTAATTCCAAGTACTTCAACTGCACAGAACTGGAATGATCTTCTGGTAATATTAATAATGATGCTAAATGGTTATATTTGGATGTTAGATAAAAATATATTTATATTCAGGAGTTGTCAGATAAGTTTAGCACTGCTGCCTGCTTTACATCTTAAAAGTCTTTTTGATTTTTTTCATTATTATCATACATATATTCTTACTACTGGTTCTGTAGTATAAAATGATAAATTTTCTCTCTTTTAAAAATTAATCAATCCTTTAACATCTGAAGGAAATATGATGCTTATTATTTCAGTATTAGACATATTATTCTTCACATTGAAGGATATCAATTAGTCTATGACAGATGTATTAACTATTAATACTTATCTAGAACTGTATTATATGACATTTTGTTGTTAAAAATCCTAAGGTTCCTGAAGTATTTTTTTTGTATACGTCTGGTAAAGTTAGTTTCTAAATTCAGGCTCTCAATTTCCCTCAAATTTTTCTCAGAGAAGAACATTCAGACAATTTACACCTAAAAATGTATAATTTCTTAAGATCAATATTTCCATTTGAATTTAACATAAACGTTTAGTTTCTTGGACCATCTGGTAGGCAAATTCTGAGATGGCCTCAATGATCTCTAACCCCAATGTTAAACTTTTTATAAGCCTTTTCCTTTGCGTGTGGGCAGAACCCATTTCTTATTTCGAACCAATAGAATATGACAATGGTGCTGAGCTATCCCACCCATGATTATGTTATATTCTATGACAAAGGTGAAAGTACTTTGCAAGTAGAAGTGTTTAGTTGACTTTGAGTTAATCAGAAGGAAGTTTGACTGTAAACTGATACAGTCACTATGGAGAACAGTAAAAAGCTAAAAATAGAGCTACTGTATCATCCAACAACCCCACTCCTAGGCATCTATCTGGAGAAAAACTTGGGTCAAAAGTATATATGCATCCCAATGTTCATTGCAGCATTGTTGCAATAGCAAAGACATGTGGTAGTTGCTCAGTCCTCTTCAACCCTTGACTCCATGGACTGTAGCGTGCCAGGCTCCTCTGTCCATGGGATTTTCCAGGCAGGAATACTAGAGTGGGTTGCCATTTCCTTCTCCAGGGGATCTTTCCAACCCAGAGATTGAACCTGGGTCTCCTTCATGTCAAGCAGATTCTTTGCCGCCTGAGCCACCAGGGAAGCCCTAAAGTTCAGCTGAATGGATAAAGAAGATGTGGTACATATACACAATGTAATATTACTCAGCCATTAAAACAGAATGAAATAATGCCATTTGCAGCAACTTGGATGGACCTGGAGATTATTATACTAAGAGAAGTAAGTCAGACAGAGAAAGACAAAGATCATATGATATCACTTATGCAGAATATAAAAAATGATACAAATGAACTTATCTACAAAAGAGAAACAGACTCACAGACTTAGAAAATGAACTTATGGTTACCAAGGGGTAAGATTGGTAGAAGGGATAGACTGAGAGTTTGGGGTTTCTATGTATACACTGACATATTAAGAACAGATAACCAACAAGGATCTACAGTATAGCACAAGGAACTCTGTTCACTATTCTTTAATAACCTAAATGGGAAAAGAATTTGAAGAACAGAAAAATAAATACATATAAAGGGAGATTATGCTAGGTGGGCCTAACCTAATCACATGAGCCCTTTAGAAGAGGGCTTAACCTTCTCTGAAGAAGTACTGGAAGCATCAGAGACTTTCTTCACTGCTGGTTTTGAAAGAACAAACTTCCATTAAGCTGCAAGAAAATGGATTTTACCAACAACCTGAGGGAGCTTGGCAATATACCCTTCCCTAGTCAAGCCTTCAAATGAGAACGTAGTCTGGTCAACACTGATTTTAGCCTTGTGAGACTCTAAAACGATCACTCTGCTAAACCACACCCAGACATCTGACCTGCAGAAACTATGTGATAACACATGTGTTATTTTATACCTTAAGTAACTTGTTATTTGTAATCTGTTATGTACAATCAAAGCCTAATACAATATCCTTAATACTATCTTGTTGTGTGTTCAATAAGTTCTTACCCTATGGAAATTTTCTTCAGCTATTAATATTCATGGCACTAGAGGCACGGTGTTGCTTTGAGCTTTAGGCTGACCACCTTGTGTTGCCATTAGCTGCTCACATTTCACCAGCCAACCAGGGGCCATCTAGCTGAGGTGTCAGATGAAGAGACTCTCTAGGACATTTTTCAGGGACCCCTTCTCCCCATTTCCCCACCTTCCCACTGAGTTAAGTATATCAGGATGTTTCTATCATGGTAGGAATGTTCTCTCTGTGAATGTCTTTACTTGGTGGACTGCTCAAAAGTGAAGAAGATAGGTGTTCTGGATGGGTAATTGGCCATTGGTATTCTGGTAATATGAGCAGGTTTCTGAATTTTCTGTCTCTGAAATAGAAGAGGTGATTCTTTTCACCCATGTCCTTCATTGTAAAGGTTTATCCTTCCTAACTCTTAAAAGCTTAGTTCTTCTCTGTCCACACTCACTCTCTTGGTGACCTCATCCATTCTCATGACCTTAAATATTTATATGCTGATGACTCCCAAATATACTTCCAATCTGGTCAGTCATCTCCTCTGAACCTCAGGCTTACTCATCATCTCTGTGTTGATATACAATAAGCAGCTCAAACTTACAAAGACAAAAGTTGGTAATAGTCCTCCTAGAGGTTAATGGCAACTCACTCCAGTGTTCTTGCCTGGAGAATCCTAGGGATGGGGAAACCTGGTGGGCTGCCGTCTACGGGTCGCAGAGTCGGACACAACTGAAGCGACTTAACAGGATAGGTTAATAGAAACTCTGTTCTTCTCATTGCTCAGCCCCCAAGCCATGGTGTCATCCTTGACTTCTTTTCTTCACAACCCACATCTAGTCCATCAGCAAACCCTATTGACTTACTTCAAAAAATAAAATAATTAAACCATTTCTCAGGCTTCCACCACAACCCCACCAACCATCTGCCCCTTGGATAGCTGCAACAACTGGGTTTCTCTCTCTGCTTTTGTCCTTCCTCTACTCACCTCCAGCAGCCAAAGTATTCTGTATACTATAGAATACTATAATACTACATGTACTATAGAATAGCCCGCCAGGTTCCTCTGTCCATGGAATTCTCCAGGCAAGGATACTGGAGTGGGCAGCCATTTCCTTCTCCAGGGGATCTTCCTGACCCAGGGATCAAACCCGTGTCTCCCACATTGCAGGCAGATTCCGAGCCACCAGAGAAACCCTGAAATATAGAATACTATAGTACTAAATAAACTAGAGAATACTATATATACTATTTCTATAAAATCAAGTCAGATCACAGTCACTTCTCTGACCCAGACTTACTAATGGCTCCACTTTTCACTTAGAGTAAAAGCCAAAGTCCTTGCTAAGGTCTAAGAGACCCTACAAAACTCTGTTAACCATGATGAAAAGTTCTAATATGGATGATGGTGATAACTGCACAACTGTTGTTCAGTCACTAAGTCATGTCTGACTCTTTGTGGCCCCATGGACTGCAGCACATCAGTCTTCCCTGTCCTTTACTATCTCCCAGAGTTCACTCAAACTCATGTCCATTGGCCATCCAACCATCTCATCTTCTGTCACCCGCTTCTCCTCCTGCCTTCAATCTTTCCCAGCATCAGGGTCTTTTCCAATGAGTCAGCTCTTCGCATACAGTGGCCAAAGCATTAGAGCTTCAGCATCGGTCCTTCCAGTGCCTTTCCTGATGGTCCAGTGGTTAAGACCCCATGCTTCCAGTGCAGTGGACATGGGTTCTATCCCTGGTCAGGGAACTAAGATCCCACATGCCATGCAGTGCACAACTGTATTAATATATTAAAAGGCACTGAGTAGTACATAGAGAGTAAGTTGTAGGTAATGTAGACTGTATCTCAATAAACCTGTTATTAAAAAAGTACTGAATCCCTCCTCGAATCTCATATTTTAGTACTGTCTATCATATGCATTCCTTCCTAGCCACAATGACCTTCCTTCTGCCTCTGGGCTCTATACTAACTAAAAGTGTTAATGGCTCAATCATGTCTGACTCTGTGACCCCATGGATTGTAGCCCACCAGGCTTCTCTGTCCATGGAATTCTCGCAAGAATACTGGAGCCATTCCCTTCTCCAGGGGATCTTTCCTGACCCAGGGATCAAGCTTGCATCTCCCACATTGCAGGCAGATTCTTAACTGTCTAAGTCATGAGGGAAGCCCTGTACTGACTGAAAGCCATGAATATTTCCTCCTGATCATCACATTGCTCACTCCTTTCAAGTTTCTTTCTCGGTGAGGCCTACCCTGCCCACTCCTGGCATTACTGATCCCCTAAACCCTGCTCTCTCTTTTTAAAATACTGTTAACATACTTATATATCATTATCTGGCTCCCCTCTCCTACCCACACTGTTCCCCAAGTATAAGTTCAGTGGAGTAGGATTTGTTTTGGTCACTGACTGATTCCTAAGTAGTTAGAAGAGTGCCTTGCACAGGGTAGACCCGGAATAAATAGTCATTGAATCATATGTTGTTGAATGAATAAGTTATAGAGATTTAAAGATTTAATTAATGAACTAGAACATAAAGCTACACATCTTCTGGTCTCATATATCAGAAACCATTTTTGACTGAATCCTATTTTTGTTGATTGTACTTTTTTAATCACAGAGGTTTGTATGCCCTTATCTACATTTTTATATTCTTCTTTGTACACCCTTCACCCCCACCCAAACAATTTTTAAATATATTTTTCAGGTGCTATAAACTGGCCCATTCTGTAACTAAGGATTTGTGACCTCTACCAGTCTGTATCGTATGCACATATAAAACCCAATAGATTAAAAGGTACTTAATTGCCAAGTTTCAAGGCTTGTTCTTTCACTGTGGCATAAAAGATTATAAAGATGAGGAAAACAACCTTGAAAGGTTTTTATGAAGGTGAGTTTTGAAGTGGGAGGTTTAAAGAGCAGAGATGGAGTGTTCATTATAGAAGCAACATACAAGAAAAACAAATGGAAATACAATTGAAAACACTGAGTAATATTTAGGAGACTATAAGCAAAAGAAATAAAGCACAAAGGAAATAAAAGCCTTCTTTACTACTATTTGAACTCTTACCTCTTTCTCTGGCTTTAGCACTTGTAAGCGTTTCATCTCTAGTCATTGGAAATTTCTGCCAGGAGAGCTTAGATGCTGAAATTGCTTTTAAGATCTATTCTGTGAATAATATGCATTCTTACATTTTTGCTTTGGTCTTCCTTTACTTTGGCAATGAAATGTCAGTCTCTAGGTCTGGAAGATATTAAATATTAAAAAGGACAATTTATGATTAAACCCTATAAGGCTGTGATCTTTTGAAGAGGGTCTGGGAAACAGTCTTTTGAAACACCCATTTCTCAGGGCTGGTCTGGAGGTTGTCTGACAGTACTCTTTCTGGCTTCTGTTTGACTGTATATTGTAAAGGTCTAAAGTAGCCTCATTTGTAGTAACCAAAGAATGCAGTAAGCAGACTGTTATCTGACTGTCCATTATGAACACTTTACTCCTGGGCTTCATGTACCATATCAGTTTGTGGCAAAGTGATGGATTGTGTTTACCATTCTGTGTTGACCTATAAGGGTTTTTGCCATATGCTGTAGCTCATCCCCTTTAAGACAGAGGAGGGGAGGCCCCATTAGTATCACTGGCCACTAAGCAGAAATGTGTCAGGGACTTTGCTTTCTCAGCTGGAGTATCACCCTGGCTTGGCAAGCTATCCTCCCTATTTTAGAAAAGCATCACCATCAAATATAAGAAGTCCTGTCTATAGATTCACTTGATTGTTTATATTTTACATCTGTATCTTAGAAATCTTTTGAAGTGATGCTGTAAAATTAAGATCTGTGGGGCTGCTTTGTCTACACAGCCAGCATGACAAATCTAGTTTGATGTCTTTCTAAGAAGGTGGATTGAATGATGCGTGATCTTAGGTAGGATATTTATCCTCTTCATATCTCAGTTTCCCCATTTACTAAGTAATGAGGCTGAGAACTCCCTTTGGAGAGTTCTTTGCGGATGGGAAAGAAGTTCCCCCCTCTTTGGGGGAAGAGAACTCCCTTCACCCCAGAGAAGTAGTAGGTATAATCCCACACATAGGTAAATAAAAGCAGAAGTGTTCTGGCTGATGTAGTCAGATGGGGGTGGAGCTGAGAAACAGAAGTCTGTGGGCTTGGGCCTCCTCTTATCAACAGGCCCCCACCCCCAGTTCAACTCGTTGTCTTTGTTGATCATAGTTGGAAACTAAAAAGTTTGTTCTATAACACCTTTCCAACTTTGATTTTTTTGCTTAATAATTTGTTATTCTAATAATCATTCTATAATTTTCAGCAACCACCAAAAGACATTTAATATTTCATTTACCATGACAAATGTTATTTTTCTAGGGACCTCCTTTGTGATCTAGTGGTTGAGAATCTGCCTTCCAGTGCAGAGGACTCAGGTTCAATCCCTGGTCCTGGAACTAAGATTCCATATGCTACAGGGCAAGTAAACCACAACTAGAGAGGCCTGCAGGCCACAGCTTTTGAGCCTGTACACTCTACAGCCTGGGCTCTGCAGCAAGAGGAGTCCACGCCCCAAATAGAGAAAGCCTACATGCCACAAGTAAGAGCCTGTGCTCCGCAATGAAGACCCAGCACAGCCAAGATAAAATTAAATAATTAATAAAAAATAAACTATAAAAAGTTTTTTCTGGGCCTTAAAAGCTTGATCATCAGATCATCTGCCTAAAGAATTAAAAACACATTCATATCCCTCTGCTATGGTTATCAATTTTTAAAAATCTCAACCATTTCAATAGGTTAGTCGAGATTAGGTTGCAGCTTGCCTTGTTAACCTTAATGCATTGCCTGGTTACCAAATGCTATGGAGTATGATTTGGCCCTCTTAATAAACAGGTTGCACCTGGGAGTTAGTGGGAACTCTCCCGTCTGAGAAGAAATAGCTACAACAGATGGTAAAACGACTGAAAACCAGGTGGGGTCATTGTTTAATGACCATTTGAATTAAGTGGTTAATTTGGCGTGTCTCTCATTATCCCTAGCAACTGGACCCTCTAGTCCATGTTATAAGTTTGGGCCTATATCTTTTACATAAACTATCAAAACAGGTCCATCTGTGATCCTGAAGCTATATTCACCTTAAATTCAACCACAATGTAATTCTTAAAGTCTTTGGGTCTAGGTCTAGCTGTGAGAAGCTGTTAAACACAGTCCTTTAGCAGTACTCTGCAATCAACTTTTTCTCAAGTGACTTCTTGTCACCCATGACATGGATAAATGTCTCTCTATATTTTTCTAGGTTTTTATTGAGGAAAAGAACTTCCTCTTAACCTAAAACACTTAGCAGAAATTTCCAAGAATCTGAGATGAGATTTCAACCCATGTGCTTCCCTTTAAAATTTCTCCTAAAGTCTGTATGCAGCAGCAAGTTGGCTCCCAGGGATGTTTGAGAGGATTTCTAATTAGATTTGTGATTTATTAATAAAAACCACTGATTTGTTAAATGTTTATCATATGCATGGCATTTTTATTTATATGATATCACTTGATTCTCATAACCATCTTTGGGGTGGATACTGTCATCTTCATGTTATTGCTGAAGCAGCTGTGGCCTGTTGGAGAGTTTGGTTGCTAGCTCAAAGGATCCATAGCTAAGGGGCAGAGACAGGATACAAATTCACATCTGAGAGACCCCAGATCTCAGCTCTTTAGCAGCAGACCATCCTCGTCTAGAACAGCTGTAGTGTATGCAGCAGCAGGGCTTAGTATTCAGAATGCAGACTTTTGAGTCAGGCTGGGGCAAATCACCTAACCCATTTTGTCTCTTTCCTAAGTAATAATAGTACCTATCTCATAAGTTTATGATGATGATTAAGTGAAGTAATGTAGGTAAAGCACTTGCAGTGCACCACACATAGAATGCCTGCCCTAAGTGTTAATTATTTGGCACCCATTTTTCCAATTTCTTCATCTAAGTAAACGTTGCATTTTCATTTTCTCTGACATTTGGGGCATGCTTGCTGATAGTAAAAATACTGGACTTCCCTGTCTTCAACTAATGCTGTGAAAAATTCCACTGAATTTGAATATAGCCGCAGGTGAATCCAATATACACGTTCCCTTCTGACTACAGAGGAAGCAAACTTTCCCTCATTGGTGAACTTTAGATCTTTATGCAATTTTGATAGCCTAAGTGATGTACTTCTGTGTGCTAAGGAACAGGGCTTGATGTTATTCAAACCCTGTGTGTGTGTGTGTGTGTGTGTGTGTGTGTGTGTGTGTGCGGCACAGAACAATGAGTTTCTCAAACTGTAGAACACTCTTAATGTTTCTTTTATTCTCTGAGAGCTTCCTGTATTTGTGAACTCCTTTCAAATCAGCAACTGCAGCCTCAACATCTGGGTCCTCCCTGCTGCAGGGAACATAAATTAACTGGTAGTAGCATCCTGTAAATGTTAGGAGCAGGAGCTAGGGAAGCACACAGAGGCAGGCCAGGGTGCTTTCAGTATCTAGCAGCTGGTCCTGATGTAATGCCTCAGAACTGGTTTTAGCTGACGTCAGATAATGCTGATGTGCACCAGATTGGCTTGTAGTACCAGTAAAACTGATCCCTCCCACTTCCCCTCCTGCCCCTGTGTTTGCCAGAACGCTGGAGACCATTATGAACTCACAGTTGTCATTTGATCTCCATCTGGCTGCTGTCACTAAAGCTGCCTTTTATCGCTTGCCAGAAGTGTAAAGCTCAAGACATTTCTCTTTCTCACAGATCTTTGCTTCTAGTCCTTACTTTTCTAATTTTCTGGGTAGTTCCAAATAATTCTCCTTCGGTCTGAGTACTGTGTACCACCACCAGGAAACTAACAAAGGACACACCAGAATATTTACCCAGATGTCTTCTTAGTGAACTAGATTTAGCAATAGATTTTAGGAAGTGTTAGAGGTGGGCTGTGGCTTTGTTGACTTCAGATATTATGTCTTAAGTTTGATGTGGTTTGAATTTCCGATATAAATGTGAGATTTGCATGTATGATCTCATGCTGTGGCAAATTTTATGAGGCTGTAGATCACAATAGGCTAGCCATACAATTATGCAGGTCCCTGTATTGGATTAGAATCTATACAAATTAAACAATAAATATGAGTAACATGCCATGAATTGGATCTTAAAACAGCTTAATAATCTGAGGAGGACAGAAGAACGGATTCTAAGATGATGTTTAATATATTTAGTCACTAGACTGTTCATAGTTAAAGCTGATTGTAAAATTGGAACCAGCTCAGAGATTTACTGTCAGTGATCGTCTGGTAGTTAAGATTTAGTAACTTATACCCAGCATGAAGAGCATTCTTGGTCAAGAAATGTCTTCAGGGATGGCATTTCACATTCAGTAAGTGCTGTTGGTGATGATGATGGGATATCATAGGCTTTAAAAGCTTTGGAAAGAAATTTAAGATCCTGATTTTTACTTCTTTCCAGAACTTTTAAAGCCTATGATATCCCATCATCATCACCAACAGCACTTACTGAATGTGAAATGCCATCCCTGAAGACATTTCTGACCAAGAATGCTCTTCGTGCTGGGTGATTAGTTCCAGAAGTAATTGTAAAGAACCTCTTATGAATGTGCTCAGTACACTATTTTTAAAAAGCAAATTAGGAAGCACTACATTCTGTATGAACCCATATTGTGTCCTAACGTGTGAAAAATAAAACGGTTGGAAGGACATACACAGTGTAATCAATGCTCCTCTTTGAGTGCTGGGATTACAGTTCATTTTGATTTTCCTATATTTGCTTACTTTTATTTGATAACATTTCATAGAATAAGCATATATTGCTTTTCTTTTAAAGTATTTGTAATTGAGGTTAAAATTTTACCTTCAGTGAAAGACACACACAGATCATACAATTTGATGAGTTTTGGCAAATGTACACATTCAGGTAACCCAAGCAAAATATAAAGTCCAATCAAGATATAACCCCGATCATGATATATAAGAATTCCATTGCCCCCAGAAAGCTCCCTTCTAAGCCCCTTCCAGTCGATATTCACATCCCATAAAAACCACTGTTCTGATTTCCATCATAATAGATGGGCGTGCCACTTTTAACTTAAAAACACAGTATAGTTATTTTTGTTTCTTACAAGAAGTTTCTGTTTAAACTGAGATATGACCAAAAAGAAAAAAAGTTGAAACAATCCCCTGCCTTCGAGTATCTTACCTTGTCAGTGAGGAGATGAGAAAAATAATAGAGCAAGAGCTTAGGAGAGAGAGTTTAAGAGCTAAATCATATAGTTCAAGAAAACTCAGAGAAAAGGAAAATTATCATGCAAGATTTTACAAGATCTTAGATCCATATTTCATTACAATAGGAAAAGGACAAAGTCTGCTGGACTATAAACTCTAACAGGTCAGGGACTATGTCTATTTTGTTCAGTGTATCCTTACTGCTTTACACATTACCTGGCAGAGCTACTGATTCCAGAAATATTTGTAGACTGAGTAAGTGGATGCTATTATTTGTTGACAGTTAGTCAACAAATATTTATTTACTCTTCCAACAAATATTTATTTACTCTTTCAACAAATATTTATTTACTCTTTCAACAAATATTTATTTACACTTCCAAAAGATATTTAATGACATCTTACTATGTGCCATGGATTGTGCTAAGCTCTAGAGATAGAGTGGTAGACAATGGCCCCTTAAAGTGGTAGCTGTATTCCCTAACTTCATGGAGCTTACAACAACATGTTGTCAGGAAGATTGATATTAACACTGTTGTAAAGGCAGAGAGAATGGCACACAAGTGAGGGGCTAAAAAGGAAAGAGTTTGGTGAGTCTGGAGACGGAGAGAAGGCCAGCGCAGTAAGTGGAGAGGCAGGAGTCGGGGCTGCAGAGTTAGCCAAGGTGATGCCTTGCTGGTTGTCAGATGGATTGGGGATTTTATCACAGGAACAAGAGGGAGCCATTGAAGGGTCTTAAGCAGGGGAGGGACATGATCAAACTTGTGTTTTAAAATATTCCTCTGTGTCTTGGACAGAGAATAACATGGACAGAAGCAAGAGTAGACAATCAGGGGTCTGTTACAATAGTGTAAGAGGGAGCTGAAGGCCCTGGGGAGGATGGCAGCAGAGGGAGGAAAAAAAAAAATGGAGTGAAGACATATTCAGAGGCAGAACTTAGCCTCAACAAATGATTGACTGTGATGAATAAATAAGTAGAGGTGTCAAGAATGACTCCACATTCTGGCACGAGCCACTTGGTTCATGGTGGAACCATTTAATTCTTTTAATGTGCAAAAGAAGTCACCTTCATGGGTTGACCATGGTGAGGGTCAGATCTCTGTTAAGCAGAGCTCAGACCATGCATCTAAAACATGTCCATTGCAGATCTGAGATGCAAAAGTGGTGATTTGAAATGGCTGGTGCAGGGCTGATGGTGGAAGGATTTTTATACCCACAACCTGTTCTCTTAGGTTATTTTTCTTGATCTTGCCCACATTCCTCTTTTTCTTTAACCAATCCTCATATCCTTTTCAGATATCTGATAATTCATCCCTACTAACTGATCATTGATAACAGTGGCTTTAAGGTGAGGTTCTTTGTCACTCCTCCTAGACTCCACATACCTTGAGTTTTTGCCTCTTAATAGTCATGGGGTGAATATTAGGGAGATTGAATGGGTCATAGAGCTAGTGGTTGCCATTGTAAATTTCTTAGAAAAATGAGGCTGAGGCTGCCCTTAGCCTATGTAGGCTGGGCCCACCCTATTTCTATTTCCCCATTATTTTCTTCCTTGTCCTTTTCTAGTATTTTCTTTTCACTCTCTATCAGTTGTCTTTATTTTAGATCCTAGTTCGGTGTCTTTGGAAAGTTTACTGAAGATCTCGGAACCTCAATCTCTTCAACTCTAGTTGGGGGAAAATATCAGTGTCCGTAGATTCAGTTTCTTCTGTGTGGTAATTTCTCATTGTTAATTGCTTTCCTCCTCCACCCATGCAGGCTTACCCTGTGGCTCAGCGGAAAGAAACTGCCTGCAATGCAGGAGACACAGGTTAGATCCCTGGGTAGGGAAGGTCCCCTGGAGGAGGGCATGGCAACTCACTCCAGTATTCTTGCTGGGAAAAATCCCATGGACAGAGAGCCTGGTCCATGGGGTCCCAAAGAGTCTGACATGACTGAAGCAACTGATCATCCACACACCACCCATGCATTGACTCCATTGCTTGGAGTCCTCAGGAGGTCACTCTTGGGTGTACTCAAATTCTGTAGGCAAGGTTAAAGGTGCCACCACCATGGATCTGGAAGGTGTTCCTCTCATTTCAATGTTCTCCTCCTCACTTGGCCACTCCATGAAGACATGCCATCTTTGAGAGATGGCCATTTTGTCTCACCAACTTGTAAGTATATACCACTGGACTCTACAGTTATTAAGGGGGAAAATATGGCTAGATCTGCACAAATTCACCCCCTCCCTGAGAAAAGCAATTCAGTAAGTGCACTGTGCTGCTGCTGCAGCTGCTGCTAAGTCACTTCAGTCATGTTTGACTCTATGCGACCCCATAGACAGCAGTCTACCAGGCTCTGCCGTCCCTGGGATTCTCCAATGCATGAAAGCGAAAAGTAAAAGTCAAGTCGCTCAGTCGTGTCCGACCCTTAGCGACACCATGGACTGCAGCCCACCAGGCTCCTCCATCCATGAGATTTTCCAGGCAAGAGTACTGAAGTGGGGTGGCATTGCCTTCTCCCAAGTGCACTGTACTGGTTACCAATCACAAATGTCCTTGTGCAAAGCCTAGTCCTTTGTTCAAAGTGTACACACTAAATCAAGCAAATTAACCCATATCATCATGTGTAACTATGGATCCTATTTGTGTTTAGCAGTTAACAAGGATCTAGCATCTCCTCATTCATTTAGTCACACATGGCTATTAAGTACCTACTATGTACTGGAGAAGAATCTGGAGAGTCCCTTGGGCAGCAAGGAGATCAAACCAGTCAATCCTAAAGGAAATCAACCCTGATATTCATCGAAAGACCAATGCTGAAGCTGAAGCTCCAATACTTTGGCCACCCAATGCAAAGTGACAACTCACTGGAAAAGACCCTGATGCTGGGAAAGATTGAGGGCAGGAGGAGAAGGGGATGACAGAGGATGGGACTGTTGGATGGGATCATCGACTCAAAGGACATGAGTTTGAGCAAAGTCAGGGAGATGGGGAAGGACAAGGAAGCCTAATGTGCTGCAGTCCATGGGGTTGCAAAGAGTTGGACACAACCAAACAACTGAACAACAACAATGTGCAAGAGGGTGAGTGAGGATGAGGCCCACAGGTGATAAACAAGAAAGAGTTCCAGTGGAATCCTCCTGCTATTGAAGGAAATGCACATGAAACAACTAATTGCAGAATTAATTGCTCAATTATAATTGTGCTAAATTCTACAAAGAAGCAACTACAGGTCTCTAGGAGAACTTATGGCCTGGGATCTGATGGAATGGAGAGGTCAGGGAGGCTGGGGGAGGCCTCTGGGGGAAATTAATGAAGCACTGAGTGTGAAGCCTAAACAGCAGTTCCTAGGAAGGGAAGGGACGAGAAGAGCTCCCAGGTGTTTGGAGGATAGAGATTCTGAGTTTCCAAGTGCTGCTGGTGGGTTGTCTCAGGTTCCACCTTGGCACAGTGGATTCTAGCCTCAAATGACCTATTCGAGTTCTTAAACTGGGATCTGAAGGATCTTCCCATTTGGTTACACCCAAAGGGAAGAAACCTACTCAGGAACCCTCAGAACCAAGCAATTAACATTAGGTAGAGAGGGGATTCCCTGGTAGATTAGAGGTTAGGAGTGAACCGGGTTCAGTCCCTGGATGGGGAACTTGAGATCCCACGTCATGCAGCACAGCCAAAAATAAATTAATTTTAATAAATAAAGTTTGGTAGAGAATAAAGAGATATTAAATATCACTTAAGCTGCCTTACCAAACACACATATAGGCTACTCAGGAACCTCACTTTATTGAAGGTATGCTTTGGGACAATTTATTTATACTTTCATGAGTTTACTCAGTCTTCTATTAACCTTCAATGCAAAGATAAACTCTGGTTAACACCCAGGGTCAGGGAAATTAAATAACTTGACCAAGATCATACCTGTACCAACCCTTATTCCCTGAAAGCCCATGACCTTTCAGCTACACCAAGCTGCCTGATGGTTTGCATATTGTTAGATGATTGCTACCCTCTTTAGGAGCATTTAGATCATTAAAGAACATGTTTAAGGGACAGTCCTAGAACTAGAGAATAAATCTAAGTATAATCTGTAATGTTCCCATTTTTAAAAGTTATTTAACAATGATGATTATGACTTGTGAGCAAGCTCATGCTTTGACTATTTAAGTTTGTGTTTGTTGATTTTCTGGTTCTCTAAGTTTTATTAGCAAAGAAGTTACCATAATTAGGGAAATGTCTACAAATGGGCTGAAAAACTGAATAAAGGAAAATAGCATCCAAGATTAAGGAGAAGCGGTGTGAATACATTAGTTCTGTGAAACATCATTATCTTCCCAGGATCTGGATGTTCACTGTCTTCACATTAAATGAAACTGATATTGCTGTATTTACATTGAATTTCTATTTCTAAACACTAAGGCGTTATTTTATTCATATTATATTGGAGATCACATTCAAATAATGCCAGAAAACCAAAGGGAATTCAGGAAGTTTTGGGGAACAATTTGGCAGTTGAGAAATCACATCAGAAGGGTTTTTAGGATCATTTTTTTTTTTTCTATTTCATGGGAAAAACTTGAGTGACCCAAAAGCCATGGTTCTTTGGAAAGAGATCAAGAAGCAAATAAATAGACTCTTCATGTGCCTCTTTGCTTGTGGGAGCTGCAGAAATGGAAATCTGCACAAGGACTTTATTTCTTACAGTTTGTACAAGGATTGGGGGTGTCCCTGATGTAAATGATGGTAAATAATTGTATCAAGCACTGCTTTCAATGGGTCTGGTAGGCCCAAGCACAAGGGAGATGTGTTCTCTTGAACCCCACACCCTCGGCTGAGCCTTTGGTCCAGTCTTCTTTGCTCATGGGCTCCTTGTGCACCCTTAGCATTAGCTCCTGCCAGCTGTGCTTCCTACTCATCTCTCAGACCTATCTTTCTCAGACGTCTCCACTGAAAAGGCCAAGTTCAAGACCTGAGCCTCTCTGACCTGCATAATTGCTAGTGCTCCTGCTGGTCTTCCATCCACTCGCAATAGAAGGACAGAAGTTATCTTTTTGTAAACGAATCTGATCAGGTTGCATCCCTGCTGAAATGTCTTCTTTGGCCTCTTGTTAACTATGGGGTAAAGTCCAGGCTGTTCAGCCGGGCATATGATCTGACCTCTGCTGACCTCAGCAGTGTCATTTCCTGCCTCATAAAGTCCTTCTGCCCCAGGTACTTCTTGTTCCAGCAAGGCTGAAGCATTTATGGTGCCCAGCAGTCTGGCTTCATGGACAATGCAACCTGTACCCTGCACTTACAAGTGTTGTTTGATTTCATGCTCTGCTATACCTGTTTTGAAATTCTTAGTAATTTGTGAATAAGGGGCTACACATTTCCATTTTTCTCTGGGCTCAGCAAATTATATAGCTGGTCCTGGTGCCCAAACATCACATTGCTTCCCTCCTCTGTGTATTGCACAGACTCTCCTCTCTGCCTAGCATATCTTTCCCTTCATCTCCATCTCCTGTGCTCCTCTTAGTCTGTCAAAGCTGATTTGAATACACTTCTTGAGTGAAACCTTCTCTGAACACCTGTTCATCTGCCCCAACCACATTAACCCCTCCCTCCTTTCTGCTACCCCTTTCTGCTGCACGAACAACTACTATAATCTTTCCATGCTCTATGGTGATGAGTCATTTACCTGCCCGTCTTCCTCTGCTAGTCTTTGAACTTCTTAAGGAGTTCAGGGCCCATGCAGGGCCCAGGCAGTGGAACATAATAGTTAGAAACTCTGGAACCAGACTCTCTGGCTAAGAATCACCTTGGAGAGACCGGTTGACTTCTCAGTGTCTTAGTTTCCTCATTTCACAAAAGGAGGATACTCAGTAGCACCTCCCTTGAAGGGTGGTTGCTCTGAGGTTTGAATAAGATGATCCACGTGAAGTGCTCGGAATAGGACCTGGTATATAGGAATGCCCAATAACTGTTTCCCTAGTCTTACACCCTACTCTCTTTTGTGTTCCTGGAACCTAGTACAGTGGCTAGAATGTTTGTTTTTGAACATTTTTTGAATCCCTGTGCTGGCTGCCTGAAATATTTACAAAGTGAAATAAAACATGACCTCTCCCCTTAAAGAATTTAATTTTAGTCAGGGAGACAAGCAGTTAACAGTCATGGTCCCCTGATAAAATACTAGGTGCAGGTTTCTTTGAGAGCACAGAAGAAAGGCATACAGATCTTCATGTGAAGCTTGGTCTGAATTGTTCAGAATGTGTGAGCTAGCAAACATGGAGGAGAAGATTATTCTAGGAAGAGGGACTAGCAGAGGCAAAGGCAGACAAGTGTGGAAGTTCTCCATGTTTAGGGAACTATATTTCTTGCAATGTGGCTAAAGCAAATGGTGTTTGTGACATTTTGGGAGACTAGAAGGGCAGATTGTCGGGACTAGCAAATAGGTTTCAACTCTGATCTATTGGTAGCGGCCACCTGGAACACTGCATTAAGAAGCATTCTGAAGCCATGTCCAGTCTCTGTGGGGAAAATTGATGCAATCAATAGTTCCATTTGTAATGGGAGCAGAAGAACAGAGTGGAGCCTGTATGTCACATATCTGCCATTGCTGATAGATTAGGTAGGGCCTCATATGCTGTATGAAGAGGTTGAACCTTATCCTGAAAACCATAGGGAATAATTGCAAGATTTTAAGTATGGGAGTGACATGATCGGATTACACAATAGGTGTTCCATAAATGCTTATTGAATTGAACTGACTACGAGCCCCCTTCCCTATTAACGATTTAGTGGATCAAATGAACTCAAATGATTGGAACTCAGTGAATTAAACATGTATAATTGAGCCAATTGTGCTCGGAGGCACTGTGCTAAGTGCTGAAAGAATTAGAACAGCATCTAAAGGTGCTTAACATGCTCCCATGGTGTGGTTTACATAGTAAAACAGTTTGGTTCATGCTGCAGTTTCCAATAGAGGTTTAAAGTGGTGTTAATAATTTATGCAGCTATAATATTTCATGCTATGCGTTGGATGTATCCCAAAGAAAGACTTCCAGGGGCTTTTTGAACCTTTAACCATCCTGTTCATTACAAATCAAATAGCATGGAAACGATTGGAAGAAACAAATTGGAATGCTTTAAAACATAAATCCATTGATATATGTTTTTATAATTTTTTCTAATAGTTATTTATTTGTACCAAGGTGAAAAGGGCTCTGAAATGTGCGGTATTATAAAAAAAATTCCCTGACCTATTGTTTATTAATAAAACTAACTACTCTTATTAATAAAATAAATTAAAATTCTGTAAAGTTAGCATTTGCCATTGTAACCATTATCTTTTAACTGTTGACAGGTTAAAAAATCTTGTGAATTGTGTTTCTGAAAGAATACACAAAGAAAGACTCTCCTCAACAAGTATAGTATAAAAGCCAAAGGCCAATATTTCTATTTATCTTTCCTTGATTCCAAAGGGATTTAAGGTAGCATAGAATAATGCAAACAATGTAGCAAGGAAAATTAATTTAAAATAACTATGAAACATAGGGTGGGCTTCTCTGGTATCCCAGGAGTAAATAACCCACTTGCCAAACAGGAGGCGTGGGTTCAATCTCTAGGTTGCAGAGATTCCCTGGAGAAGGAAATGGCAACCTACTCCAGTATTCTTCTCTGGGAAATCCCATGGACAGAGGAGCCTGGTGGGTTACAATCCACGGGGTCACAAGAGTCAAACATGACATAGCAACTGAACAACATGAAAGATAGAGCAAAGGGAATTTCAGTGCAAGAAAATCTAACAAAGTCCACTTGTGAGGTTAGAGCACACCTCATAAGAAAATGCATGTATCTCAAATCTCAAGAGACTCAAGCTGAATGAGTTCTTATTACAGATCAAAAAGAAAACAGAAGTAAGTGACATTTCTGATTTAATTAAGTGGAAAGATTAAAAGTAGATTTTTCAGATAATGGCTTAGAAATGATCTAAAAATCAACGAAGATACCCAGATTGAGTTGAAATTTTGTACCATGTTGACTAACCATGTCACACTTTCTCATGTGTGTCTGTTTTGTCTTTGTAGCTTTCCGGCATTTCCTTTCTTTGACTTCCTATCATTATAAAGGCTGACAATGGTCAGAAATCAGTATGGGAGAGTTTTGTCTTTGTGTAAATATTCTTTGCAATCACATTTCAAGAGTTGAGGGTAAGAGGAAAGGAGTTGGGCTGCAAACAACTTGAAAAGATAGTGTTATGTCTGTGTTACTGGGATCTGGGACAGTTTCTAATACATAATGAATTTTCAAATTATGAGTTGAATGAAGAAATGAAGCTTCACAGAATTTATTAATCTTTACAAAAATGCATAACCATGGAACTTCCCTGGTGGTCCACTGGTTAAGACTTTGCCTTTCAATATGAGCATGCAGGTTCCCTCCTGGTTGGGGAGTTAAGATCTCACATGCCCTGAGGTCAAAACACCAAAGCATAATAAAGAAGCAATATTGTAACAAATTCAATAAAGACAAAAAAATGATCCACATAAAAGAAAATCTTAAAAGAAATGCACAGCTACTAAAGATTTATGCCTGTATGATATGTTTGTCATTGCTTCCAAAACTCAATATTTAGCTAGTATGATCATGTTCCCTGGACATTTTGTTCTAGAAGGATCTAGACTACAATAAAACCTTAAGAAGAAGGTATGGTAGGAAGACAGAAATGGAAGTTAAAACAAAAAAATCAAAGAGAGAGCACACAGCAATTCCTTTTTGCTACTCTGTGTGCCTCCTCATTTTGAGATTTTATAAAAACAGGAAGATCTCCAGGGCCTTGGACCACACTCTCTCACTTTCAACAGCTGCCCCTTATTCTCAGAAAGGAATTTTTTAGCTTCCTTCCACTGAGACTTTAGAACACTCGAGAGATTTGGGGAGGAAAGAAGAGATTGCTCTTTTCTTTATGGGTGTCTACTTTGTGCCAGGTGCTCCACCAAGCAATTCAGCAGTGATTATACTATCTAATGCTCACAGAATTTTGATAGGCATGTATACTCTCATTCTATCAATGAAGAAAATACTGCTCACAAAACTATCTAATTTCAAGCATTATAAATAATGAGATAGAGCTAGGATTCAACCATACATTTACCCAGCTTCTTTGCTTCTTACTGTGCAGAAGTATTTCTCCCACTCTCTGAACTTTCTGAGTCTTTCTTGTTTTAGTTGTTGAGTAAGACCCTCTGTGCTCCATGATCATGAAGATGTAGTATTCTCCCTGTGGAATGGGCCTTAATATAGTTTTTTATTTCTAATACATTTGGTATTAACTGTTATCATAGCAGATTAATCCAGTTGTCCAGGTACTTTACAATAGTCTATTATCTGAGTAGAGAAAAAGAAGGCATAGCAAGTATATAGAAAATACTTTCTGTGCTATCCAAACAAAGTACATCTCCAGTTCCATGAGCTGCCCACTAAAGTGTGTTAGTCAAATTACCAATATGATATAATGATGATTATGAGAACAATGGTGATAGCACTCTTATTTACTGAGCATTTAATATGTATCCAGGATTGTTTAAAACACTCCTATTACGTCGTTTAACCTTATGATAACCTTACAAAGTAGATGTTATTGTCCTCACTTTGCAGAGGAGAAGCTGGAAGCTCAGAGCAGTAATTTGTTGAGTTCTTACAGTACTAATGGTGGAGCTGGGTTTGAACCCAGATTTGATGTTCCTGCCCCTTCTTTTAGTCACGATGCCAAATACCCTTTGACAGCAACACCTGGCTTATATTGCTATCCTTAGATTTTAGTTTTGCTTTCATGTCTCTACCAGAGTTGTATTTGTTAGATTTTTTTTTTCTAGTATACTTTGTGTGTGTGTGTGTGTGTGTCTGTGTGTCTGTGTGTGTGTCTATGTGTGGGTGTAGTTAATTCTGCCATGAGGGATAATTCTACCAACATTTCCACAGCTTCAAGAGTCTTCCTGGCCAGAATATGCTGGTTTTGTCAAGTATCTTTAATTTTGCTATAATTTATAATGCTTATTTCCCATAAAAGTAAGTCTTCAGAACAAGCTATTCTATTACTTTACTTTCATACATACATATATATATATATATACACACACATATATACATATGGCACACCTCATTTTATTATGCTTCACTTTATTGCACTTTACAGATACTGAGTTTCTTTTCTTTTTTTTTTTAAACATATTGAAGGTCTGTGAAACAACCCTGCCTTGAGCAAGTCTATAAGCTCCATTTTCCAACAGTATTTGCTTACTACTTTGTGTCTCTGTGTCACACTTTGGTAATTCTGAAAATATTTCAAACTTTTTCATTATTTTTATATTTGTTATGGTGATCTGTGATCAATTATCTTTGATGTTACTACTACAACTCACTGAAGGCTTAGATGTCGATTAGCATCTTTTAATGATAAAGTGTCTAAACTAAGCATGTACATTTTTAGATATGTTACTGCACACATAGATTACAGTATAGTGTAAACATAACTTTTATATGTACTGGGAAACTAAAAAATGTATGTTATTCACTTTTTATGATGTTCTCTTTGTTTACAGTAGTCTGAGGGTTTCCCAAGTGGAGCTAGTGGTAATGAACCCACCTGCCAATGCAGGAGACATCAGAGAAATGGGTTTGATCCCTGGGTCGGGAAGATCCCCTGGAGGAGGGCATGGCAACCCGCTCCAATATTCTTGCCTGGAGAATCCCATGGACACAGGAGCCTGGTGAGCTATAGTCCATAGGGTCACAAAGAGTCAGACATGAAGCAACTTAGCACTCACACACACTGGTCTGGAATCGAGCAGAGATACTGAGGTATGCCTATATATAATATGAAAAGCATATGCATAAATCTCAGTGGCATTATTTTGCCCTTAAGTTGAAATGATATCCCCTTTTCACAACCTAGCTTCTGCAGCTTCTCACTCACCTAATATGTACTGAGTATCTACTGTAAAGCAGTTACTCTATTAGACATCTAGGACACTGAGATCAAAGAGCATGTTCCTGAACACAAGAAATCCATAATAACACATTCTGGTTTATGTTTAAAGCACAGATAAAGGTGATCTTAAGTCAGTGGAATAGTCCAGGTTTAATTAGTGAAATAGATCCTGGTTATCCCACTCCTTACCCTCCACAGAAACTCTTTTATGATATGGCAACAATTAATAAGGTACCTGTCTTCAATGTGCAGAGTAAGAGATGCCCAACAGCCTCTGAAAACATGCTAGTTGGCTCCAAAAGTTCCCCATAGTACTAGAGCACTAGATAGTGAAGGGGGTGCCAGGAACTAGGAGAGATCACCTTCATAACAATTGGAAGATTCTGTTAGTTGAACGCTGTTATCCAAAGCCTTCAAAAACAAGTCCTGTAGTGGAATCCTGGTTCTTCAGTCACTGTCTCATGTTGCTATGTTACATAACCGTTCTTGAGCCTCAACATCCTTATTTGTAAAAGGATTATAATCTTTTTGCTTCTGCTTATGTATTCATTCACCTGATATGAAGAGCCTACTCATTAGAAAAGACCCTGATGCAGGGAAAGATTGAAGATGGGAGGAGAAGGAGATGACAGAGGATGAGATGATTGGATGGCATCCCGACTCAATGGACATGAGTTTGAGCAAGCTCTGGGAGATAGTGAAGGACAGGTAAGCCTGGTGTGCTGCAGTTCATGGGGTTACAAAGAGTCAGACACAACTGAGCAACTGAACCACAAATGTATTCATTCCTCCAGAAAATATTTTTTAAATATCCACTTGAGCTAGGCACTAGATAAACAATGTTCAACGAGATACTGTAGATACTGCTCCTGCCCTCCAGCATTACAGCTTGGTGAAAGAAAGAGGCAATAAATGAACTAGACGCTACAACAGAGAATAAAAACGGGGAAACGTTTGGAATCGGTTGTCAGAGCATGCTTCTCTGCAAAGGTGACACTTAGGCAGACATCTAAAACACGGAAAGAGCATGATTTGTAAACAACAAGTAGCAAATGTATTTTGAGTACGGAAAGTGATTTGTGCAAAGGCCCTGAGCTGGTAAAGAAGAGCTGAGAAACTGAAATCAGCCTAGTAGTTTGAAAAATACAAAGGAGGGCATGATCCTATAGACAATAAAGGATATTGTCTATACTCAAATCTAGTACTTCCACTCCTGGCTATATATGCTAGAGAAATTCTTGCATCTGTCTACTAGCAGACACATAAGAATACTTCTATTAGCACTAACCTTTATTCACGATAACACAAAACTAAAACAATCCAAACACTGACAGAAGAGAAGAGAAGTAAATATTGGTGCAGTCCCATCATGAAATATTATACAGCAGTAAAAATGAGTGGATTGTAACTACTAAAATCAATAAAGATAAATATTATAAACCCTGCTTTAAGTGGAGAAAACAAATAATTAAAAAACAACTTACAGTATTATTTACCATGTATTTAAATAATCTTAGAATACGCAAAAATTAATTGTATATACATATTATATTGTAAAAGTATTTTTTAAAAGCAAGGAAACTGAAACTTTTGTTTCTAGCCAAGATGTTGGAATGAAGAGTAAATCTACCCTTGGCCTTAAATAAATAAGAAACTAGAAAATTATATTAAATAATAGCTTTCAGCAAATGAAACAGCAACAGACAACAGCAAAGCAGGGCTGCAATGCCTGAGTGAAGGAAAACAAATAAGGTGAGATTTGTAATGGCACCAGCTTACCCTCTGGAAAGAGTTGCCAGGTGGTAGCATAGAAAGGGGGAACCCAAACAGAGTCCAGCGTTTCTTGCTGAGTCACAAGCAGAGACTGGATTTAGCGGAGAATAAGGCAATCCAAAATTTGCCGGGCAGAGTACTGCAGACGAGGGAGCTAGGAAGAAAGAGAGCTCCAGAAATCTGTAGAAGGGTCAACCAAATGTTTATGACTGAGTGCTTATCTATGCTTGAATGAAATGGACTTCCCGAGGTCAGGGAAAGATCTCTCAGAAGAGAATAGCCATAGCAGAGGCCTGAGTAAAGTTCTTGTTCCCACAAGTCCGAATGGAAAGATCTCATAATATATGAGGCATCAGGTAGGAAACTTAAAGTCAAACATCCCAGCAATGGGCCTAAAACCATGTTAAGAGCTGCTGTGGACCCCAAAGAAAAAGTATAAAAAAAGTTTGAAAAGATCCAAGTGTGATCCAACAACTCTGTGTCAGAAAAGATATAATGGTATTCAAAGGAACACAAAAAAATCTAGCAATGAACAAGATAAATTCACAACGTCTAGTATCTGATTAAAAAAACAAAAACAAAAAACACTACAAGGCATGCAAAGAAGCAGGAAAATAGTGAATCAGAACCTAGACACACAAAAAAATCAATAGAAACATACACAAAAATTATATCAATGATTGAACTAACAGATAAGGACATTAAAAATCAGCTACTATAAATATGCTCCATATATTCAGATGGTAGAAGAAATGCCATGTAGCCATATTGAAAGAGAATTTGAGATATGAAAGAAAAAAGCCAAATGGAACTTCTGAAGATGAAAATTATAATGTCCAAAGTGAAAAATGTCCTGATTGCAGTTGTGTCACTGAATTTAAAGTCATCTTTGGTAGGAAGCATATATGAATCTTGCTTTTTAAAATCCTATCTGACAATATCTGACTTTTGTTTGGAGTGTTTAGTCTATTCATATTAAATGTAATTAATTATTATACAGTTGGATGAGGTAGGCTGTTTTGCTATTTTTTTCTATTCATCTCACCTTTTTGTCATTGTTGTTACTCCTCTATTCCTCCTGTACTGCTTTTCATGCTTATAAATTATTTTTGCATTCCTTTTTAAAAAAATTCATGAGGTATAGTTGCTTTATAATGTTGTGTTATTCTGCTGTACAGCGAAGTAAATCAGCTACACGTCTACATATATCTTCTCTTTTTGGATTTCGCCCCATTTAAGACCTAAATCAACATTTCTCCAAAGAAGATATACAGAGGCACATTAAAGGGGGTCAACATCACTAATTATTAGAGAAATGCAAATCCAAACTACAGTGATGAGGTTTCCCTGCTGATACAATGGATGATAATCTACCTTCCAGTGCAGGGGACATGGGTTCAGTCCCTGGTCCAGGAAGATTCCACATGCCGTGGAGCAACTAAACCAGAGTGCCACAGTTACAGAGCCCATGCACCCTAGAGCCCGCATAACAGAGCTAGAGAAAGCCTGTGCGCAGCACAGCCAGGAATGAAAATAAATATACTTTTAAAAGATGAAAAACAAAAAATACAATTAGGTATTACCTCACACCGGTCTGAAAGGCCATCATAAAATAACCTACAAACAATAAATGCTAGACAGGTATGGAGAAATGGGAAATTTCCTATTCTTTTGTATTCTATTTTAATCCTTGTTAATTTGATAGCTCTATTCTTTGCCTTATTTTTAGTCGTTCTGAAGATATGTTAGGGCATCCCTGCTACCTCAGTGGTAAAAAATGCAGGAGACTTGGGTTCGATCCCTGGGCTGGGAAGATCCCTAGAGAAGGAAATGATAACCCACCCCAGTATTCTTGCCTGGAAAATCCCATGGACAGAGAAGCCTGGTGGGCTACAGTTCAAGGTGTCACAAAAGTTAGACATGACTTAATGACTAAACAACAATAGTATCCATCATCTACCTCAAGAAAACATTTAGGTACTATTGCAGTCCACAGGGTTGCAGAGTCAGACACGACTGAAGCAACTTAGCACACACACACATCACACATCACGAGTCCAGTAACATTGTTCTCCCTTTTGCGCTATTGTTGCTAGGTATTACATATTTATATGTTGTAAACCCCACAGTAAAATGTTAAAACGCTTTCTTTAAAGTCATATGCCTTTTAAAGAAATTAAGTGAATAAAGCAGAAAATATATAAATACATATAATCTTCCTTATGGGTGCACATATTTAGCAGTTCCCATGTTTTTCATTCATTCTTATGGATTTGAGTTACCATCTGCTGTCATTTCCCTTTAGTCTGATGGACTTCCTTTATCAGTTCTTACAGTGCAAATATGCTAACAACAAATTCTGTCAGATTGTTTATTTGGAATTGTCTTTATTTTGTCTTCATTTCTGAAAAATAGTCTAGATATAGAATTCTTGGTTGAGAGATTTTTCTTTTAGCATTTGAATCATCAGTGTTTTCTGACTTCAATTGTTTCTGATGCAAAGTTAACCATTAATCACATTATTTTTACCCTTTGTTTATTCATGTATATTTTGTGCCTCTTTCTCTTTTCTCTCCTGGAAATTCAACTAAATGTAGGATACACTGCTTCATGTGGTCCAGACAAGTCTCTGAGATTCTGCTCATTTTTTTCAATCTTTTTTCTTTATATTCTTCAGATTTATAATTTATATTTTAAAAGCTCACTGATTTTCTTTGGTCAGGTCAAATCTGTTGAGCTCATCTAATATATTTTTCCTTTCAATATGATACTTCTCAGCATTTCTCTAGGATTTCAGAATTCTCTAGAATTCCCACTTGAATCTTTTAATAGGATCTGTTTCTCTGGTGTGTTTCCCTATTTGTGTACCCATTTTTAACATATTTCTTCTTAATTATTTGAATACATATATTTTTAAGTTCCTTAGACATACTTGGGCTTCCCAGGTGGCTCAGATGGTAAAGAATCTGCCTGCAATGCGGGAGACCTAGGTTCAATCCCTGGGTTGGGAAGATCCCCTGGAGGCGGGCATGGCAACCCACTCCAATATTCTTGCCTAGAGAATCCCCGTGGACAGAGGAGCCTGGCAGGCTACAGCCTATGGGATCACAAAGCATTGGACACAACTGAAGTTGACTAAGCAAGGCATAGCACAGACATACTTATATATCACTTTTGAAATTTGTGTGTGTGTGCTAAATCCAACACCCAGGTCCATCTGGAATCAGTTTTTATTGACTGATTTTCATTTCCTGTGTATGGGTCATACTTTTATGTTTCTTTGTGTATCTCATAATATTTTTTGTTAAAAAGCAAAGATTGTAGATAATATGTGTCGTGATTTTGGATTGTTTTTTTCTTCTTCTTCTTTTTAGTTTCAATAGGTAACTAACTTGTCTATTCAAAACTGTGAAGACCACTTCGCCAGACTATGTAGCCATTGAAGGTTCTGCTCAGAACCTCGCTGTTTTGTTTTGCTTCCTGGAAGAGGAGTGCTTAGCTGCCCAAAGTCTCTTCCATATCTTCATAGCTCATTGGTACACCAGTGATTTGGGCAGAGGTTATGCTCAGAAACCTCAAGCCAGCAAGGCATTCACTCTGCTGTCCGAGTTGTGTGTTGGCTGAGGAGCATATTTAAAAGCAGAGCGCCAGGACCTCCCGGATGGCCCAGTCATTAAGAATCTGCCTGCCAGGCCTTCCCTGGTGGCTCACTGGTAAAGAATCCACCTGCCAATGCTGGAGACACGGGTTCGATCCCTGGTCAGGGAGGATCCCACATGGCTCAGAGCAGCTAAGCCCGTGCACCACAACTATTGAGCCTGGAAACCACAACTACCGCGTCCACCCGCAGCAGCTACTGAAGCCTGCCCGCCAGAGAGCACGCACAATGCAGCAAGAGAACGCTGCACACTGTAATCAGAGAAAAAGCCTGCACAGCCATGAAGACCCAGAAGACCACAAAATAAAAATAAATTAATTAAAATTATTGAAAAAAAAAAAAAAAAAAATCTGCCTTCCAGTGAGGGAAACGTGGGTGCCATCCCTGTACCGGAAGATTTCACATGCCATGGGGCAACAAAGCCCATGTGCCACAACTACTGAGCCTGTGCTCTAGAACCCATAAGCTGCAACTACTGAGTCTGGTCCTCAGCTAGAGAGCTCGCGCGCTATCAGCTGCAGAGCCCACAAGCTCTGGAGCCTGCGCACCACAACTAAACGAGGCCCAAGTACTGCAGTGAAAGACCCTGCATACTTCAGCAAGACCCAGTGCAGTAAAAATAAATAAATAAATGAATATTTTAAATACACACATACAAGACACTCACTGGAATGGCTAAGGTTGAAAAGACAGGCCATACCAAGTGTTAATGGTGATGTGGAGCAACTGGACTCACATATTACTGGCGGGCTGAAAAAAATGGTGCAACTGCTTTGCGAAAAGCTGGGTTGATCCTTATGAAATTAAACATATACTTTCCATAGAATCCAGAAATTTCCTCCTTGGGTATTTACCCAAGGGAATTGAAAATATATGTTCACACAAAGACCTATATCTGAATGTGCAAAACAGCATTCATCAGAATAGAAGACCTGGAAACCATTCAGATGTCCCTCAATTGGTGAGTGGATAACACTGAAGTATAGCCATGCAATAAAATACTATTCAGCATAAGGAATAAACAATTTATAAAATAATGTAGATGAATCTCAAAAAAGTTATGCTAACTGCCAAACAAAAAACAACCATATTGTATGATTCCCTTTATAAAAAAATCTAGAAAGAGCAAGACTGTATTACAGAAATCAGTGATTGTTAGAGAATGAAGGTGGGGGTACAGATTGACTGCAGAGGGAAAAGAGAACTTTGGGGGTTAAAGAAGTATGCCAGATTATGATTACTGTGATGGGTACATGCTGGTATATATTAAGCAAAATGAACTGAATTGTACTCTTAAATTATGTGAATTTCATTGCACAAATTATTTCATAATATACCTGACAAAGAAAAAAACAAGGGGATGATAAAAGCAAAATTCAGATAGTGGTTGCCTTTGGAAGGGATGCAGGGAGACAGAATATGAGAGCTGTATATAAGAACATTGAATGTTGGTGATTTTTTAATAGTTTCCCTATATACTAAGTTTTAATTAAAAACAATAGATGTATGAGTGAATAGGGGACATGAAGTGTAGACACGTGGAGACCACTTTAGAGAAATGAAGCAGTGGCTACAGAAGAATGTGATGTCAAAGCTTTTTATTGTTGTTTATTTTTAAATACAGGAAACACTAGAGCATGCTTTTACATGCGTGAGAATGACTCATTAGAAACGGAGGGAACAATGATGACAAAAGGGAACAGAGAAGGAGCAAAGTCCTTGGGAGGGCAAGAGAGAATGGCTGCTGGAGCTAAGTGGAAGGACTGGACCTTAGTCATAGGAGTCTTTTCCTCCATGGTAACAAGAGGGAAGATGATGGGTACAGATTCACTTAGGCTTAGGAACTTACTGATTGGAAGATGAAGCAATTTCCTTCTGAAAATTTCTCTTTTCTCAATGAAGTATGATTAAGACTACCAGCAGAAGTGGAGAGGAGTAGGATTTTGGAGGAGAGTGTTTGAAATGGGCATCTGGAGAGTGTAGTGAGGATCCCATCACGAAATACAGTGCTTAATATATATACATCTTCCTTCTACATCATGTTCCCACTTCAGCCACACTCTGCCTCCATGGGCTGAGGGTTATTTATGCCCATGATTGTGGTCTGGTGGGGAGAAGTGCTCAGTAATGAGTAAGAGTCAGCAGAGGAGGCAGCTGTCTTCCTGGCAGTCTCCTTGTCCTGGATTTGTAGTCAAAAACATTGCTAGAGATCTGTTTACAGCATTTTGCAATCCATGGAGGGTGAGGAAGGCCTCTTCTGAACATTTTGCTTCCTAATGTTTCCAGCTAGGCCCCTGCTAAAGAGAATGTTTCCTTGGGTAGTTTTTTATCTGAGCATTTATATGTGGTGCTTTTGATGTATACTAAATCAATCAGAAGATTTCTCCTTCGGTTATATTCCCACTCTTCATATTATACATATATATAGTCCATAGATATGTGCATGTGTACATTACATGATATATTATAACACTGTCTCCTGCTTAGTCTATAACTTGCACTTTGTCTTTCTGCCTGTCTGACATTATACACGTTCAATAAATGGAGAATGAAATAAATAAGTCCATGACTTAGTGATTCAACAACAATTTAGAGTTGAATTTGAAGTCTATATAAACCAACTAAATTTATGATTTGGGGACCTGCTGCATGAAATTATCTTGTTACTTGAATACCACATTTAAAGGGCAAGCGGTTGTTTCTCATCTGTAAAATGAAGACTACAGCAGCATCTATTTCTCAGGGTCATTATGGGAATTGTGCTATAACAATGCTAAGTAGAGGGACTTCCCTAGTAGGCCAGTGGTTAAGAATCTGCCTTCTAACGCAAGGGACACAGGTTTGACCCTTGATGGGGAAACTAAGATCCCACCTGCCTCAGGGTAGTAACTTCTAAACCTACACTCCAATGACTAGGGTACGCTGTGCACTACAACGAAAGATCCCGTGTGCTGCAGCTAAGACCCAACACAGCCGAAAGTAAAATAAATGTTAAAAAACAAACAAAAACAAACCACAAAATAAGAACAATACTAAGTAGACTGTCTGTAGTATTGCATTTGTTTCTTCGTAGCAACTCTGTCAGGTGGGAAGATTCTTATGTATGACTAATACTTGGTAGAATCAAGGGATGCAAACCCAGGCAGTCTTTTAACTACAGGCTAATTACAGTAATGGTAGTAACAGAAAGAACAGCGCTACTAGCAGGGAATAGCAGAAATAAGAATAAAGGGAGGTCACTCAGAAAGGAGTAGGCACAAAAAACTTTTTGGGATTTGAGACTGGCTTTTTTTTCCTTTAATTAATTTGTTTTAATTGGAGGCTAATTACTTTATAATATTGTAGTGGTTTTTGCCATACATTGACATGAATCATGGGTGAGACTGGCTTTTAAATATGGCAAGACTCAGATCTCAGCACCCATTTAAAAGCCATGGGTGAGACTGGCTTTTAAATATGGCAAGACTTCTACAGGCAGTGAGAGATAAAGTCTTCCCAAAGCAGAGGGCAGTTGCCTGCAAAATCTTAGAGTCTGGATAGGAGCTGGCTTGCTTGTGGAGCTAGGCTCTTTGATGCCTATAAAGGGTCTGCCTCACAGGGAAATGGTGTAAAGTGAGGCCAGCAGAGATGGCTAGCACCTAACATGGTGAGAACTAAATATGAGAACAAAATATTTGCTGGCAGGTGTCTGTGAGCAAGGGGAGTCTTTCATTTGGTGTGCAGGACTTCCCCTGGCGGTCCAGTGGTTAAGGATTACCTGCCAATACAGGGGACACGGGTTTGATCCTTTGTTCTAGAAGATTCCACATGCCTCAGGGCAACTAAGCCTGTGCACCACAGCCACTGAGCCCGTGCTGTTCAAGAGACGCCACCGCAGTGAGAAGCCTGCGTCCTGCCATGAAGAGTAGTCCTCTCTTGCCACAGCGAGGGAAAACCCACACACAGCAACAAAGACCCAGTGCAGCCAAAAATAAATAAACAATCTGATGTGCAAGCCTGGATACAGGTGAGGGGAGAAATAAAGATTTGGGATTTGTGGGCCCAAAGGTGGTAAAAATACAGCTTAGATTTGGACAGAGCTTGAGAGTTTGAGATTAGTGCTTTCACACCCAAGGTTTTTGCTGATGCTCAAAATAACCTTGTCCTTGGAGTGGCCAGGTAACTCCCATTACGTGAGTTACCACCTGTGAAATGCCTACTTTAAAGTGAGTGCTTAATTAGGGTCCTTTTTTTTTAATAGACAAGAAAGTGAGGGTCAAGTAGCTTGCTCAAGTTCATGGAGCTAGTTGTGTCAGAGCTAGGACTAGAATGCAACTCCTTTCTCCCTGCTTATTCAGTTTTCCACACTTTATGATGTCAGCCCAGTTATCAGTTCTGTATAATTCATCCAGCAAACAATTGAGCACCTATTGTATGTCTCATAAAGTTATAGGGATGCAAAGACAAATATGTGTCATGCTCACACACCATTGGAGAGAACAGACTTAATTTTTTTAAGGCAATTTGACAAGTGCTGAGATGGCAGTGGGTGCACAAGTCTTAGTTTTCACTCCAGGAGATGGTGAAGGACAGGGAAGCCTGGCGTGCTACAGTCTATGGGGTTGCAAAGAGCTGGACATGACTTAGTGACTGAACAAAGTACAAGTTTTATGGAAGGGGTACATATGGGAGAATGGCTTCAAAGAGAAGGCTAAGTTTGCACTGAGCCACGTGTCAAAGTACTCTCTCACAGAATGTCTGTCCTGCACTGAACCCTTGTAGGGTGTCAAGTGCTAGTGGGCACACTGGAACCAGGGAGCCTCCCGGGGGAGGAATCATGCAAATGAGGGACAGAATGAGTAGAGGATGTAGCAGCCAGGAGAGCGCATTTCGGGCCTCCCTCCATGAGCACAGGATGTGAGGAGAGCACAGATGAGAGCCCCCAGCTGCCCTGTTTCCAGGGTGAACATGTGGAAGTGAAACTCCTGGGCTGCTCCCCGCCAGTGTCAGAGTTCGATCAAAGGTTCAAGAGCCAGGTTATTCCTGTTCAACAAGTACTCTGACACATACTCTTTGCTCCAGAGCTCAGCAGCCTGACCAGCACTTTCTGCAAGCTGCACAGCAAGCAGCCTGGTCTCTTCCCACTCAGTTTTCCTTCCATGCCCCCTTTAATCACAGACATCAGATCTGGGAGAGACATCAAGGACAAAACACTTGGGAGGGACTTCCTTGGCAGTCTAGTGGTTAAGGCTCCACAATTCCAGTGCAGGGGATGTGGGTTTGATCCCTGGCTTCTCTGATAGCTCAGCTGGTAAAGAATCCACCTATAATGCAGGTGACCTTGAGATCCATTGGAGAAGGGATAGGCTACCCACTCCAGTATTCTTGGGCTTCCCTGGTGGCTCATCTGGTAAAGAATCTGCCTGCAATTCAGGAGACCTGGGTTCGATCCCAGGGTTGGAAAATCCCCTGGAGGAGGGCATGGCTCCCCCATTCCAGTATTCTGGCCTGGAGAATTCTGTGGTCTATTCCATGGGGTTGCAAAGAGTCGGACACGACTGAGTGACTTTCACTTTGGGAAGTAAAATCCCACATGCCATGCCCCTTAGAGAATGAAGGAAAGAAATTGGGAGTGGAAGACAGAGGAAGGAAGGAAGGAAGGAAGGAAGGAAGGAAGGAAGGAAGGAAGACAGACAAGCAAGAAAATGCTTGGAAAACCTTGTCTTTTGACTGTGGAGAGGAAGAGAATGAAGAAGACCATGAAAAGGAGAGGAAATCCAGCAGAAAGCCCAGTGACCAAGGCTCCAAGAGCGGATGTCAGGAGGATGGTCCCCAGTTGTACCCTGAAGAGAAAATAAGGCAGTGAGAAGACTCACAGCTGTATGCCAGGACAAGAGTCCAGAATATTGTTGTCTGAACGAATGAACAGAAATGGAAAACTATCAGGGTATTTAAAGCCAGCAGCTGCAACAGAAAAACCCCCAGTTCTCAGTTGGTTTAACTCTGTAAGGTTTATTTTTCACTCACAGCAAGATGGGTGCTGTGGTTTGTCCATGTAAAGCAGGAGTTGCTGTTGATGCCAAGAAAGGTGAAGAGGGGGCTGGACCATGGGGGTGGGGGAATTTTTTGAGAGCCTGACTTCGGAATGGAATGGCTGGCATCACTTCTTCTTACACTCTGTTTGCCAGAACCCAGACACATGGCCCCAAAGCTAACAGGAAGTGGAGGAAGAGAAAACACCTGTTCCTGAGTGCCCGGGCAACCCATAGCATCATCTCTGCCACAGGGAATATGCCAGTGGTTGTCAGTTAGGAACTCATTATAAACCCTCAAAAACATGAGTGCCCACATGGGAATGAGAGGAGAAGTGGGGGCATTTAAACCTGCCTGGTGTTTTTGTAGAGTGAGCAGACAATTCAGTTGCAGAGAGGGAGGATAGGGTGAAAGGAAGTGGAGGTCACTCAGCACAGCCTCTCAGAATCCTTCTGTGCTGCTCACTTCCACCCTCTGACCCCAGGCTGAGAGCTGCCCTCTCATCTCCCACATAAGCTTTGCATGTGCCCATCCTGAGCTAATTTACTTCACTGGCCAAGAGCTCTGTAAGGAGGGGTGGTGGGCTTCATGTCTGGAGCCCCAGCACCTAGCACAGAGTCTGGCACAGAGCCATTGTCTGCTGGATGGGTGAAAAGCATTCTTCACCTAGAGATCCTGATGTAGGGGATCTGGGCTAGAGAAAGGTCATCCTTCCTTTAATCCGTTTAAAAAAATTATCATGAAATATACATAGCATAAAAATTTACCATTTTAACCATTTTTAAGTGCACAGCCCTATTGGCTGTGCAGACATCACCACCATCCCTCTCCAGAACTCCTTTTATATTGTGAAACTAAAACTCAACACACAGTGACCAATAACCCTCCATCCCCACCACCCCCTCTCCAGCCCCGGGCAACCACCATTCTACTTTCTGTCTCTACTAGCTTGCCTCTTTTAAGTACCTCTTTTAAGCAGATTCATGCACAGTATTTGTCCTTCTGTAACTGGATTTCATTCAGTGTGGTACCTTCAAAGTCCATCCATGTTATTCAGTTTGTGTTAGAATTTCCTGCCTTTCTAAGGCTGAGTAATATTCCATTGTGCATAATGCACATTTTGTTTGTCCACTCAACCTTAGAGGGACTCTTAGGTTGCTTCGACCTTTACTATTGTGAATAATGCTGTTGTGAATGTGGGTGTGCAAATACCTCTTCAAGACCCTGTTTTCAGATCTTTGGGGTGTATCTATACCTCGTCTAAGGTGGTTTCAGTGATCTGAAGTACAGTTAGGGTGGAAAACCTCTTTTCCATGCAAAAGAGAAGAAGAGGGTTAAAAGAATGATGCGAAATATAGGTGTTTGGGGAAATGAGTGACCATGTAAGCATCAGGAGGAGACAGGCATGGATGGGACTCTGGCTACAGTGGAGGAGCTGATGTGGCCGGGAACCAACAGAAAGCAAGGAGGAAAGTCACACAGGACTCTGGAAAGAAGAGGATGTCAAATGACCTAATTCCTTAAGTAGAGGTGATGTCATTTGCTGACCAGAGCAGGAGTGGAGATGAAAGTGAGGTTGGAGCTTGAGGAAAGAAAGGATTCACAGCAGTTGTGCAGGAAATGCACCTGGGAGATGATGGAGGAAGATGAACTAAGGCCAGAGACAGAGGACCCAATGACGTGTGTGCTGGGGGACAGGAGGAAGAAAGTATTAGGAATTTCTTTTTTTTTAAAGTCAAGTTCATCTGAGGGCAGGGAGTGAAGAAAACTGCTGGCAAGCATGCTCAGAAACAGACGAGAAATCATCAGAAGGATGGCAGGGTGTCTGCAAGGCAGACGGAAATGTGGCAGGCCAGGTCACGTGGTGCGCTTGCGGATCCAGGGCAAGGTGGAGAAAATGGATCATGGAAACCATCTAGGTTTGGAAATTGGCCAGAGGATGTGGCAGAAGGTCAAGGGAGGCTACATGCCAAAGAAGCGCTGAGCACTGCATACCTAAACAGACCCAGGCTCTCGCAGAGGCTTCCTGGTACAAATGAGGAGGGTCACTGTCACATACATCGACAATGTCATGTCATCTTATCCCATCAGATCAACTGCGATGCCCCCCAGAGTCTGCTTTTTGAGGACAGCCCTCTCTGCCTCTAAACTGATTGTCTTCCTAATCAGTGAAAACTCGTCACATAGGTCAAGGTCCTCCTGGCTATATTCAAGAACCAGAGTTCTCGCCTTGTGCCTGCCTCATTGCTCCATCACTGCAGCCGATAGCCTGATCCAGGGCCACCTGCCACAGATATCTAAGACCTCAGGGAGTCCCCTAGTGAGTCAAGGCAGTGACTTTGCACTTCTAGAAGCCCTTGCCCTTCCTGCTTTACTGTGGCAGCTGTGGGCTGCAGTGACGATGTCCCCAGTGATCTCATTTTGAGCTCATCTTTGTAAAAAGGAAAAAAAAAAAAAAATCAGAAGTTTTCTAAGCAATTGTGCTGGAAAATCCATTCCCATCCTTCTCCCTTCCTCCTCCGCCCTTCCTCTGAGAGGACCCGATTTCTCATTCTGATCTGGAACTTTCTTTGTCTGGTATCTTACGCCAAATAGGAAGCTTTGTACATATTTCCCTTCGATGCCCCCATTTGCCCTGAAGTCTTTGTTGGCTTTGTTCCATCTCTTTCCCTGCTCTGTGGGTCTCAGCTTCATCCCTGGATAATTGCTCAGGCTCCCCACTGCCTGCTCTGAGAAATCTGTCAGTTGCCGCCTGCTGCTTGCTGTCTGTTATCCTTTACTTGCTCCACTGGGCTTCTGGCCGCCCTCTGGACATTGCTGCTGTTTTAGGACAAGATACAGATCTGTTTGCTTTTCTAAGCAGTCTCTTGCATGAGCATTTTACTGCCCACATTTTATAGCCTTTCTCTCTCTCTGTGGGAAAAAAAGCGCAGGCATATAAGAGTTTCTCCAGACAGCAGGTAGCTTTGGGAAACTACTGTCCTGCTGAAGTCCTTGGTCCTGTCCAAAGGGACAGTGTCCTTCAGCTGGAAATGCGCAGGCAGGCTGCAAGTGGCCTGCTGCCTCTGAGACAACCTAATCATCAGAGGGTATGGAGGGAATAAGCATTGTTTAATAAACAGAATATCCAGATAAAGTTACCTATAAAGACATGGGGCTAGGAAAGGAACAAGATGAAGAGGAATTGTCCCCCCTTTCTTCTGTGAGCACCATGTGGCTTTCACTGATATGGAAAGTGAGGCCTCTCCAGGCTCTCTTTGAAATGCCCAGGACACTCCTTGCTCCATTTCCAACTTGCTTCTACTTCTTTCCAGAGCTATTGAACTTTGACCTTTCTGTTTGCCTCTAGAAACTCGTGTAGGCCCTTGGCTTCCTGTGTTTGTACCGTCAGCACTCCCTAGGGATTCAGACTGTTTCAATTCTTGTTTCTTCAACCAGAACGCCCCATACTAACTTTGGTCCCATTTTGATCTAATGCCAGGTGTTACAGTCAGGCTTTTCCTCTCTGTCCAGGCCTTTAGAGGCTGTCAAGTTTGGGAGGTGGATGGGGTAGTAGGGCATAGTTCACAAGAAATACCTGAAGGATCCTTGTCCCTGGGTGGTAGAAATGTGAGAAGAAAGAGTTTCAAGAAAGGAGTGGAAAAAGACTTAGAATAAGTTCTTTGCATTATAAGTGAAAGAAATATAGGGGCAAAAATTAGAGCATGACTCAAATGGTTAATCATGAATACAAAATTGGCAGAGTTCTTAAGAAATACGGATAAATATTATGTCGAATATTTGAGTTAAATTTAAGAATCCATGTAAGAATCAGTTCTGTGTAAAATGTAATAATAATCAACTAGACCATCCATTCACAACTGGCTTATACTATTTAAGGTAATTATTGTACCACTCCATGATCAAAAAGTGAAAATACCTTGCCTTGCTCTTTCATTCTTTCACTGACCTATTTTACAGATTTTTTTTGAACACCAGCCAAGTGCCTGCCTGGTGCTAGATGCTATGAGAGATACAAAGAAGTCTAACACATAGTGCATGTCCTTAAGATAGCTAGACACATACAAAGTTAAGATAAAGACACAGAAGGTGCTGCAAGAGAATATAATTATCAATTGAAGAAGTGCTGTGAGTCCCCATGATGAAGCATCCCTGGGGGCTGGAGTTAATCACAAAGGTTTTATAGAGAAGGTGAGTCTCAAGGGACCTTAACGAATAGGTAAAATTGTAAAGGAAATGATGAATCTTTATGCTTAGTGATGATTTACTGAGATCTCATGATATATGACAAACTATAGAAGAGATGTCTCACGTTAAAATCAACAAAGGACATCCTAACTGTCTTCCAAGATCTAGAACAAGAGAATAATGACAGACACCTGCAATCTGGTTGTTGCGATGATTGGTCAGGCATGGGTTTCAGATTCTGTATGGTATCTTTACCATGGAACACACCTGGAACATATATTCTGTGACCTGGAGAATAAGAATACATGTTTAGAATGCATTCAGCTTCCCATAACAGGATGCTTGATTAACAGTGGCTTCAACAATAAAGATGTTTAATTATCACACAAAACAAGAAGTCCACAGTTGCTTTAGCTGCCCACATATATCCTGAGTAGCCCAAGTTTTATTTGTTTCGCTCTGCCATTGTCAGTGAAATTGTTTTGCATGTCATTCAGCTAATTTCCCTATGGTCACAGAATAGCAGCTATATATATATATACAGCTATGACTCCCACAGAATGTCATTCCAGGCATGAAGAGAGGGGCAAGAAGGATTTCCCTGGCAGTCCAGTGGCTAAGACACTGCGTTTCCATTGCAGGATGGGCAGAGGACAGGGGGAGGATGGTTCACTGTCCCTTGGTTGGGGAATTAACATCCTACATGCTGCATGGAGTGGCCAAAAAATAGAAAAAAAAAAAAAGGCAGGTGGCAAAGGCCCAGGATGTTATCCTCCTGAAGTTCTGTCTTTCCATCTAAGAAAGAAGTCTTTGATTGAAGCTCTTCAGCAGATTTTCCCTGAAATATCCTTGCCCAGAACTGAACCATATGCCTACCTCTATAGCCAATCACTGGGAAAGATTTAAACCACTCATGATTCATTCTCTTGTTCTGGGGTAGACGCCCAGCTTCTATGAGATCAAGGGAGCTCTACTCACTTTCTGAATAAAACCAGAGTTCTCTTTGGCAGAAATGGAAATGATATATAAATACTGTAATTCTGCAGCATTAAGGGTCTCTGCCCATGTCTCTGCTCCAGTGGCTATGGCCAGCCCTTGACTTTGGCCTTCGTTACAGGCTCTGAATCTTTTCCCCATTTCTTGGAAATTATTGTTCCTGCATAATAGATCTGAATGATATAAGAAGGCTGATATCTCAAAACTCAAATCAACAAAACTTTTCAGAGAAAACCTTTTGGCTATACCCTACAAAACTGATGAATAAAGGTACTTTGATAAGCTTTAAGTTTGAGAAAAGCTAAAGATAGTTATCACTTTCACAACTCCTTCCTTCACTAGACTGCTTACAAAGCAACCAACCAATCTCTAGAATCAACTGCTTTAGATAACAGGGCTTCTCATATTGTAATGTTAGTTTTCTTTTTGCCTGAGTTCTCTACTGAACTAAAATCTAGAGAAATTCTAGAATTGTGTGTTCCAATACAGGAGCCACTAGCCATGCATTTTAAATACGGCTAATCTGAAATGAGATGGAGGAATTAATGTTTAACTGTACTTAGACTTTACTTAATTTAACCTTAAATCTTGATTCAGTTACTGAAAAACTTTTAAGTATGTGTGGAACAATTCAGGTATGTGAATCTACTTTTCCAACTGCAAATTTTATGAAAACTAGATATAGACTGACTCCTTCAAATAAGACTTTTCTTGGGCTCTAAAATCACTGCAGATGGTGACTGCAGCCATGGAATTAAAAGACACTTGCTCCTTGGGAAAAAACCTATAACAAACCTCGACAGTGTGTTAAAAGCAAAGACATCACTTTAACAACAAAGGTCTGTGTAGTCAAAGCTATGGTTTTTCCAGTAGTCATGTACAGATGAGAGAACTGGACCATGAAGAAGATTGAGCACTGAAGAATTGATACTTTTAATTGTGGTGCTGGAGAAGACACGTGAGAGTCCGTTGCACAGCAAGGAGATCAAACCAGTCAATCCTAAAGGAAAGCAACCCTGAATATTCATTGGAAGGACTGATGCTAAAGCTAAAGCTTTAATATGTTGGCCACCTGATGTTAACAGTCGACTCTGGAAAAGACCCTGATCTGGGAAAGACTAAAGGCCAAAGGAAAAGAGGGTGGCAGAAGATGAGATGGTTAGATAGCATCATGAACTCAATAGACATGAATCTGAGCAAATTCTGAGAGATAGTGAAGGACTGGGAAGTCTGGTATGCTGCAGTCCATGGGATCACAAAGACTCAAACATGACTGAGCAATGGAGCAACAACAACAAAATGAGAACTTAGCATCTGAATTGAGATGTATCCTAATATAAAATATACCAGATTTTGAAGACTTAATATGGACAAAAGGATGAAAGGCTATTATAAATAACTTTTTCTATTGATTGCACAGTGAAATAGTAATACTGGGTTGGCCAAAAAGTTCATTCAAGTTTTTCCAGAACATCTTACAAAAAAAAACTTGAATGAACTTTTGGCCAACCCAATATTTTTAACATGATGAGCTAAGTAAAATATGTTAAATTAATGTCACTTGTTTCTTTTTAGTTTTCTATAGTCACAGCTAGAAAATTTTAAATCCTATGTGTGACTTCCTTGAGATTTCCCTTTGATGGTGCTGCTCATTCAAAAGTTAGCTAGGTGCATGAGTTCAGAGACTTGACCAAAGTCACTCAAAACAACTTGAAAAGGAGTCTCCAGTTCCCTGGATTCCCACTCCTTTCTTTACTAACCATCACCTCCTTTATACCACTCTGTGCTTGCTCCTCACATTCTCCTGCCCACCTAAGGACACTTTCCTCCTGGGAGTGAGCTCTGCAAACTCAGAGGACAGGGAGGAATATCTGTGTTGAGGTTCTGTAAAGGCAGTAGCTTGTGGGAAACAGAGCCTTCTCTAATAGAGAAAAGTCAGTGATTTAGTACACCAAATCTCGGAGGACCCTTTCGTTTTATATTTTGCTGTTCCTGTATCTCTCTTCTGAGATCTCCAGTCATCTCAATGAACATTCTCATTCTGTAAGTTCTTTCAGTAAAACGGTGGTTTTGCACTTCTGGGCAGATTTCCTGCCATCCCCAGGGCTCTGGTGACACAAAACAGACAGGAGTAACGCAGGCTGTGTGCACACAGCTGGAGGATGACCAAGGAACTGCGGCCACCCACGCTGCTTGCCAGACACGCTCTCGTGGCCCGGGGAGCAGGGTTTCGTCAGACTCTCTGCCAGATGATCTGTTCGAACTCCACTGAGTCCATTCTCCCAGATGGCAATCATCATATAACGGCACTTTTCCCGTGAAACACGCACAAAGCCAGCTGGGCCTGTGAATTGTACACCGAAGCAAAAGCACTGTAATTTTGCATTTTCAATTTTACATCCTCATGTTGATGCTGGAAATATCTTTATCTATGAAAGATTTCATTCAATAGACATACATTCAACAAATACTTTTTGGATACTTGCAATGTCAGTTGCCGAGATAAACTAACACATACAGATTTACTGGTATACTATACATAAATTACTGAACTGTATGGATTTGGGAAACAGATGGGGAAACAGTGGAAACAGTGGCAGACTTTATTTTTTGGGGCTCCAAAATCATTGCAGATGGTGACTGTAGCCATGAAATTAAAAGACATTTACTCCTTGGAAGAAAAGTTATGACCAACCTAGATAGCATATTAAAAAGCAGAGACATTACTCTGCTGACTAAGGTACGTCTAGCTAAGGCTATGGTCTTTCCAGTGGTCATGTATGGATGTGAGAGTTGGAATGTGAAAAAAGCTGAGCACTGAAGAATTGATGCTTTTGAACTGTGATGTTGGAAAAGACTCTTGAGAGGAGATCCAACCAGTCCATTCTGAAGGAGATCAGCTCTGGGATTTCTTTGGAGGGAATGATGCTGAAGCTGAAACTCCAGTACTTTGGCCACCTCATGCAAAGAATTGACTCATTGGAAAAGTCTCTGATGCTGGGAGAGATTGGGGGCAGGAGGAGAAGGGAACGACAGAGGATGAGATGGCTGGATGGCATCACTGACTCAGTGGATGTGAGTTTGAGTAACTCTGGGAGTTGGTGATGGACAGGGAGGCCTGGCGTGCTGCGATTCATGGAGCTGCAAAGAGTTGTACATGACTAAGCGACTGAACTGAACTGATGGATTTATTGAACTATACATAAATTACTTATTTAGCTGAATTATAAGTTGTGTACAAATTTATGTGAACTATCTGAGGTAATGAGAGGCACAGATAATTTTTAAGAGCATAATCCACAGATGCATTTTCATATAAAAGAGTATACTTGCCATCTTGGTTCAAAATCAAAATCTCTCTAATAAACTTTGTCTCTGACAGTGGTATTAATGTACTTCTAGAAACCTATTCTAATGAAATAATCAGCTATATGGTCAAGATTTATATGTGTGGGTGGATATTGCACTATCATTTAAAGGAGAAAAATGCAAACCCTCTAAATGTTGAATGAGAGAGGTGTGATAAAATTTGAGACTATCCATATCATAGCAAGTCATTACAGAGCAAGTTTTAAAGAATATTTCATGACACAGGAAAATGTTTCCCTTTATGCTAAGATTTGAAACTCAAGATATTAAAATATAGGTGGCAGATGTTTTTCGTTCAGAGGAATAGCTATAAATGCAGGGAGGAAGAAGACTGATCGGATATATACTGAAATTAACAGTGTTTCCCTGGGGGTGAGATTATGCATGGATTATAATTTCTTCTGTATATTCTATGTTTCAAAAATTACATACATAGTTGCTTACTATTTTTGTAATGGGAAAAAAATATAACAAACTTTTAAAAGAAATTTGGGGGTTTCCCTGGGGACTCAATGGTAAAGAATCTGCTTGCCAATGTAGGACACACGGGTTGATCCCCTGATCTGGGCAGATCCCACCTGCCGCAAAACAACTAAGCCCGTGCACCGCAACTATTGAGCCTGTGCTCTAGAGCTCAGGAGCTGCAACTGCTGAAGCGCAAGCACCCCAGAGCCCACACTCCGCAACGAGAGAAGCCATTGTGATGAGAAGCCCGCACATCACAACTAGAGAGCAGCCTCCACTCACCACAACTAGAGAAGAGCTCACACAGCAATGCAGACCCAGCACAGGCAAAAATAAAATACATACATGAAATCATATCAAAATTTTTTGGTACAGTAACATTATTTTCTTCTATGGAATTAATTTTTAAAGCTGCTGCTGCTGCTGCTGCTAAGTCGCTTCAGTCGTGTCCGACTCTGTGCCACCCCATAGATGGCAGCCCACCAGGCTCCCCCATCCCTGGGATTCTCCAGACAAGAACATTGGAGTGGGTTGCCATTTCCTTCTCCAATGCAGGAAAATGAAAAGTGAAAGTGAAGTCGCTCAGTCGTGTCTGAAATTTTTGGTACAGTATCATTATTTTCTTCTATGGAATTAATTTTTAAAGCTAGTCTCTTGCTAACATTTTTGTTTCCTTAAATATTCATTCTGTATCTAGCATGCTTACCTTTACTAAAATTTTTTAATCAATTTGTAACATTGTCACAAATCATGCTTATGACACATCCAATGGGCAATTAACTCCTTAAATTTACTTCTTGCAATCACATAGTATACTGCCACTTACCTCCCTGAGTTATTGGGAAAACTGGATGATACAAAGAATGTAAGGAACCTCATCCAGTGCTGACACAGGATGAGCCCTCACCGTGATTCCACCCCACTCTGCCTGGATTTATTCCCCTCATTACTCTCTGCCTTGGAGAAAGGAAGTGGCAATCCACTCCAGTATGCTTGCCTGGGAAACCGCATGGCACGCTGCAGTCCATGGGGTCACAAAGAGTCAGACAACGGCTTAGTGACTAAATCGCCACCACCACTCTCTGCCTTTGTTGTTGTTTCTTCTCTAAGTTGTGTTCAACTCTTTGTGATCCCATGGACTTCAGCACGCCAGGCTTCCCTGTCCTTCACTATCTCCCAGAGTTTGCCCAAACTCATGCCACTGAGTCGATGATGCTATCTAAACATCTCACCTTCTGCCACCCTCTTCTCCTTTGTCCTTCAATCTTCCTAGCATTAGGATCTTTTCCGATGAGTTGGCTCTTCACATCAGGTGGCCAAGTATTAAAGCATCAGCTTCAGCATCAGTCCTTCCAATGAATATTCAGGGCTGATTTCCTTTAGGATTGACTAATTTGATCTCCTTGCTGTCTGAGGGACTTTTAAGAATCTTGTCCAGCACCACAATTCAAAAGCATCAATTCTTCAGTGCTCAGCCTTCTTTATGGTCCATCTCTCACATCCGTACATGACTACTGGAAAAACCATAGCCTTGACTATGTGGAACTTTGTTGGCAAAGTGGTATCTCTGCTTTTTAATATACTGTCTAGGTTTGTCATAGCTTTTCTTCCAAGAAGCAAACATCTTTTATTTTCATGGCTGCAGTCATTGTCTGCCATGCATCATAGATACTCAATAAACACTTGATTAACTCACAAATATATAGAAACTCCAATACTTTGACCACCTGATGCAAAGAACTGACTCATTTGAAAAGACTCTGATGCTGGGAAAGATTGAAGGCGGGAGGAGAAGGGGTCGACAGAGGATGAGATGGTTGGATGGCATCACTGACTCAATAGACATGAATTTGAGTAAGCTCGGGGAGTTGGTAATGGACAGAGAAGCCTGGCATGCTGCAGTCCATGGGATAACTAGTGGTTACCAGTGGGGAGAGGGAAGCGGGAGTGGCAAGGTAGGGACAGAAGATTAAGAGGTACAAAGTACTATGTATAAAATAAGTAAGCTACAAGGATATATCGTACAGCACTGGGAATATAGGCAATATTCTATAATAACTTTAAATGGAGTATAATCTATAAAAGTATTGAATCACTGGTGTATACCTGAAACTAATATTGTAAATCAACTGTACTTCAAAAATGTTTACCATAAAAAGTGTCTTTTCTAACTTCTAGAAGCTCTTTTCCACTTTTAATTTTTTTTTCTTCTCTTCCTCATTCTTCTGTCAGCTCTCATGAACTGTGATTGAGTAGATCTCTGCTAATAATTTCCATATCTCTCATGATTTATAAACTTTGCTCATGTTGCTCCTTATTTTAGTGTCATTCAGCTGTTCAGACCTCAGACAATGGAGTCAAAAAGACCTGGCCTTAAGTCCTGGCCTTGCTACTTACATGACCTTGGACATGATGATAACCTCTTGTTTCACATTTTTATTGCTGTATAACAAAACACTCCAAGATTTAGTAGTTTGAAACAATAACCATTTTATTATTCATTTCAATCCTGTGGGTCCACTGGGTCACTTCTTATACTCCACATGGTATTCACTAGGATCACTCATACGGCTGCTCTAATCGGTGAGCTTGGATAGGGTTGAAAGGACCAAGAAGACCTCTTTCAGATTCCTGACATCTCAGTTGAGGTGGCTGGAATTGCTGGGGACTGGCTGGGCTTTTCTTTCTTCTTCAGTTCAGTTCATTTCAGTTGCTCAGTTGTATTCAACTCTTTGTGACCCCATAGACTGCACACCAGGTTTTCCTGTTCATTACCAACTCCCAGAGAGTACATAAACTCATGTCCATTGAGTCGGTGATGCCATCCAACCATCTCACTCTGTGTCATCCCCTTCTCCTCCTGCCTTCAATCTTCCCCAGCATCAGGGTCTTTTCAAATGAGTCAGTTCTTCGCATCAGGTGGCCAAAGTATTGAAGTTTCAGCTTCAGCATCAGTCCTTCCAATGAATACTCAGAACTGATTTCCTTTAGGATGGACTGGTTGGATCTCCTTGCAGTCCAAGGGACTCACAAGAGTCTTCTCCAACACCACAGTTCAAGAGCATCAGTTCTTCAGTGCTCAGCTTTTTTTATAGTCCAATTCTCACATCCATACATGACTACAGGAAAAAAACATAGCTTTGGCTAGACAGACCTTTGTCTTTCTTCTTAGCTTCTCATAAAAACTGGCCCCCTTTTCTATGATGCCTTTCTTTCAACAGCACAGTTAGGCTTATTTCCATAGCAACTGGCTTCCAAGAGAACAAAAATGCACATTACCTTCTGTCTTAGAACAAGGACCAGCATCAGCCCAGTATCACTTCCAATCTATTCTAGTCAAGAAAATAGACACAGGCCAGGAAAGATTCAAGGGAAGGACAGGACTTGCCTGGTGACCAAATGGTTAAGCATTCACCTTGCGATGCAGGAGACACTGGACACAGGTTCGATCCCTGGTCAGGGAACTATGATCCCATGTGTTGAGCAACTAACCTTGAGTGCCAGAACGAGAGAGTTCTTCTGCAGGAAGGAAGGATTCCAAATGATGCAACTAGGACCTGACACAGCCAAATAAACAAATATTTATTTTTAAAAAAGACTTAAGGGAAGGGGAAACAAGACTATATCACTTGGTGGGAGGAGAGCCATGTGCTTACTGGGAGGGGAGGAATTGGTGACCATCCCCATCTGTAAAACTGGAGATAATGATAGGCGCTATTATTATATGCAATAATATAATGCACACTGTGATAGTGCATGCAATATGTACACTAATCATTACTCCAATCATTATTATTATTGCTGTTTTATTCCAATCGGGGTGGAAGTTGTTCAAGCTCATTCTGAAACTTCTCTTTATTTAATAAGATTAACACACACTAATCATCACCACAAAGAGGACAACAAACACACAAGTTTTATTTTCCCTGGTACAAGTCAGCTCCCCACTCTGACCTGGGAATACTCAGAGCTTTCCAGTCTCCATGCCTACTCCCCACTTCCTTTTTGAGGTGTGGCTCTTGGGGTAAGAGATATCAATGTCTTTGGAGCCCACTTTCAAAATGCAACAGCTTTCTGAAATTTGTTTTTGTGAAATCAGCATTTTGCTTCTTGGAAAAACTTACTTTCTCTCCTTGAACTTTGAGATTTCACTATGTACTTTCATGAGAGAAAAATAAAAAGCAGAGGGTGACACAAAATGTTCACTTCATAACTCAGATGTTCAAAGAAACAAGTCATCTCCATGCTGATGTGGTGTTACTCACCAAATTGTGTCCGCTGATGAGAGGGAGGAAAGATTTGCTCAGAAGTGGGTCTGCATTAAAGAGTAGTCTGCAACCCACTCCAGTATTCTTGTCTGGAGAATCCCAGGGATGGGGGAGCCTGGTGGGCTGCCGTCTATGGGTCGCAAAGAGTCGGACACGACTGAAGCGCCTTCGCAGCAGCAGCAGCAGCAGGGCTTGTCTGGGGCTCAGTGCCAAGGAGTCTGCCTGCCAATGCAGGACACCCGGGTGCCATCCCTGATGCGGAAAGATCGCTCATGTTGAAGAGCAGCTAAGCCCGTAGGCCACAACTATTCAGCCTGTGCTCTAGAGCCTGAGAGCTGCAACTACTGAGTCCATGTGCTACAGCTGCAGAAGCCCACACACCCTAGATGCACGTTCCACAGCGAAGAAGCAGAGAAGCCACTGCGGTGAGAAGCCCGTGTACTGCAGCTAAGGAACAGCCCCTGTTTGCCACAACTAGAGAAAAGCCACTGCAGCAATGAAGACGCAGCACAGTCAAAAGTAAATAAGTGTTATTTCGCTAAAAAGTAGTCTGATCTGATAATTTATGCAGTTCCTTTTAGATGGGTTTCATGTCCTGCAGGCACTCTTTCCCTCCTGATTTCCTTCCTAAACCGATCCCATGTGTCTCCTGATGCTTCCTGGATATAGGTAAGAGCCAGGGAAAAGAACATGCCCATAAGGGCTTTTGGATCCTGATGCCCTTTGCTGGGGCTGGAAGAAGGTACTTTTCTTTTCTTCGATAAAGCTTGAGTTTCTCCTCCCTCTTGGACACAGTGCTTCAAGTGACCTCCACTACTCAGGAACAATTTCCACTTTTGTTTTAAGAAGGTACACTTTCAACAGTTCGATTTCTTCCAGGGTGATTGACTGAATGTTTTTGACATCGTGGACAACTTTTGTTTACTTATATATTCCTAGAAAATCGCCCATTTCATATGGGTCACATGTTCATTAGTATAAGTTGTTGATAATGTTGCCTTTACATAGCACCTTCTAGGATTTCCCTGGTGGTCCAGTGGTTCAGACTTTGAGCTTCCAAAGCTGAGGATGGGGTTTGATTCCTGGTTAGGAATTAAGATCTCACATGCCCAATGTGTGATATGGCCCAAAGAAACAAACAAAAACCAATAAAGCCTTCTGAAGCCTTAAAAATACATATATATTTTTAAAGCCCTCTCTATGTGTATATTTCTTACCTCTTCATGGTTGATATTACCTATTAAGTATATTCTCTTCATCAATTATTCTAGCCAAATAATTTTTTTACCTTAAAAAAGCAAACCTGAGGCTTTATTAATCAAATTTGATGAATTTTCTCCATTTCATTATTTTCTTCTTCTATATTACTTAATTCATTTCTTACTACTTACTTTGGCTTCATTTTTTTTTCTTTTTCAATCTTCTTTATGTTCTAATAAGTAAATGTAGGGCTAGTGTTTTCCTCTGAAAACTGCTTTGGCCATATCCCATTAGTTTTGATGTCTGCTGTTTTCACTGTGGTCCAGTTCCAAGCAGCTTATTTCCTCTTTAAACCAAGAGATCTTTATAAGTGTGTTTTTATATTCCAGGAGTATAGATTTTTCTTGCTCCCTGTTTGTTAATTTCTAAATTTATTGCATTCTGGTCAATGAATGTGGGCTGTATAATAATAGTTTTTAAAAGTGTGTTGTTATTTCCTTTGGACAAAGAACAGAGTCAGTTTTTGTGAGCTCTGCATGTGTGCTTTGAACTAAAAAGAAAGACTTAATATTGCATTATTTTTACCTTCAAGTATTGTCATAATTTCTGAAAAAGGCAACAATTTAGTTGCATTGGATAACACTTAACTCACTTATTTAACAGATCTTCCCTGAGTAGCTGCATGTTCTAGGCACCATAGGTTTTGGGAGACAGAAAGATGAACAAAAACAGACACAGTCCTCCCTTGTGAGTTCATGGTCTAGTGGGAGAAGCAGCAGAGACCTCAGAGAGTCCCTTTAGTGAAACAATGGGCTCAAGGAAAAAAAGTGCTTGCTTTCTGAATGCATTATCACAAAAGATCTTTTCCAAGGAAAAGCTCTCCTGAAATCTTAGCAGAGAGCTGAAAGGGGAGTGGAAACTAACTAGGAAAGGGGCTGGGAGGGAGAGGGAGAAGATCATGTCCTAAGGTTCTTTGTGGAATGTGATCAAGTGCATGTGGTGGGGCCCTGGGAGCAGGCCAGGGTGGGCTGCAGTACCCACTAGCACGTTCATGGCACTGAGTGAAGCTGGGAAATGTGTGTGTGTGTGTGTGTGTGTGTGTGCATGTGTGCGTGTGTATATGTGCACGTGCACGCGCACACGTGCGAACGCGCTCATGCATGTGTCAGGGGGTGCAGGCCAATATTTATCTTTAAGAAAAATGGGAAGTCAGTAAAAGAATTTAGATAGGCATATGGGACCACATTTGTGGTTTTAAAAGATATTTTGTAATGTTTACTCCAGGGAGTTTTTTATTCTTGATGTTGTACATATAGAGGTCCCACTTCCCTTGTTGCCCTTTAGCAATGTTGACCTAAATATATTTAAGAAAAATAATCCCCAGGTACTTTTTCCATTAGAGATCTATAAATTGCCCTATACTTTTGGAACTAAGTCTGTACTACTAGTAGATTATAATTATAATCATAACAATAACAATCATGTAATAATAGCTACCATTTTTTGAGCATTTGGTCTATACCCTAGTTCTGTGCTAGGTCCTCTACAAGTTTCATCTCATTTGATCATCACAACAACCTTATGAGCTTTTTTTTTTAACCACATTTGCTAATCACCATGCCTGTCATCCTTCATAAGGGAAACTCCCTACCTATCACCTTCTTTGAATGAGGGTGTCTGCAGTGGTTCTGATCTACCTGATGTGATTAGCACACACACACACACACACACACACACACACACACACACACCCCCCCTGATTAGATCAGGGCTGAGTCGTGGGCCCAACAGCAACAAATCCATTAGCCAGCCATCAGTTTTTAAGATATCATAACACAAAAGCCTTGTACAAATAGATTCTTGCTTTGAGACACTTCAAGTTGGGATGTATAAAACAACTCAGTTAACTGCAAAACTGAAGTTGAAAACTGAAAAGCCTGTGAAGTCATCACGGGTCTGAGTAAGCTGAGGGCATAAGTAAGGCATAGGTACAAAGAAGTACAAGCTGGAAAAACTGGTTCACAGAGGGAAGAGAAGCAGATTCAAGAAGAAGCCAATCGTGAACTTCCTTGGGGGCCCAGTGGTTAAGATTCCATGCTTCCACTGCAGGGGGTATAGGTTTGATACTTGGTCAGGGAAGTTCCACATGCTGCGTGGTGCAAACTAAAAATAATAAAAAAGTTTTTTTTTAAGAAGAAGCCAACTCTCGGGCAATAGCTTAGCCAAGTGAATGATGGGCACTAAAGAAAAGATACATACATTCCTGTGCTGGCATGCAGTTCCTATCTCTGAAGCCCAGTCATAGGGTGGTTCTTCCTCTCAGTTTTGCATGAGATACCTGCCTTGCCTGTCAGGCATCATCAGAGGCTCATTACTAGAGTGCAGATGGAGCAATCTCTGCTCCCTGAAACACAAGAAACTCAGCATTATGAAGAAACATGGACTCAGAAAGTTGAAATAAATGTCCCAAATTGCCACAGCACCTTAGCGGAACAGAAATTCAAACTCACATGAGTATAAAGCCTTCATATTTAAGTGTAGTGCCATTAATAATACAGCAGCAGGAATTATCCACTCCAAAATATTTGCTCAGATCCTTACCTTCTTTACCTTGAAAATAAATGTCAGGGGCACACAGCTTTCAAATTAGTGAACCAAGTGACTTGACGTTATTGGCCTGGTTGTTAAACATCACAGCTTAAGAATATTTCACGTGAGAGGGTGATTACTTTTGAGTGGACTGCACAAAAGCAGTGTTTTGACCTAGGTAGCAATTTGAGAGTGAAGATAGTATAGGGCAGGGACAAGTCAAGAAATGGGTTTATACTTTTCCTTTCAAGAACAGATTAGAGTCTTACAGGTCCAAGACCTGATTTTTAATTCAACCAGGGAATGGCCATGGTGAACTGGATCATGCAAGAGAAACTTCTAGCAATCATTGAGACATAGACTTCTGCTAATCCAGTTTTTTATCATGGAGGAATAGTGCTGGGCACCCAATCAACCTTAATTGTGGCCTTCTATATAGAATGTCTTCCTTCCAAAAGGGTTTCCAAATGAAATGTGCAAGGAGTGAGTCCACATTAAATTTACTGAATGCCTAGTAAAGATGAAGCCTGTGCCCGAGGAAAGGGTAAAGGGTCAGGGTCCTAGGTCCACAAAGCCTGGAGCAAGTCCCCTTTGCTGTGACATAGCAGGAAATCTCTGACATTGCAACCCTCTGGTAAACCACTAATACTTTCTCTCCCAGACCCATCTCACGTGTGTGCCCTGACTCAACAGCCTTTCCAAATGGTCCCAGGTCCTATGCTGAGGGTGGTGGAGATCTTCCTCTTTGGTGTCCCTTCTCAGCATGCCCTTGTCCTGAGCAAAGGAATTAAAGACAATTCCTTTTCTTACTTTTGCCAAACCATCTTTTACCTAATTCTTGGTGTTTACCCTGTCAAGAGGGGTGTGGCCAGAACCCAGAGACCAGACAGACCCATGGGAGCAAGAGAGATTAGGAAAGTCCCAGGGGATGCCACAAGCCCCGGCACCATGGCCTGTGAGTGCCGGCCAACAGTCACAGAGTCCAATGACAAAGATCAAAACAGAGCCTTGAGGGCAGCCTGCAGATTCCACAGACTGTCCCCCAGGTCTCTCTTCACTCTTCCTTCCTTCTCCATATATCCACCATTACTCACAGAAGGTTTTTCTTTTTAAATTCACTTTTAAACTTAAAGAAGTAAAACTGCATAACAGTAAATGAAAAATGAAGGTCACTTGTCAAAAATAAAAGAGAAAGCCTTAAAAACAGATTTAGGGACTTCCCTGGTGGTCCAGGGAAAGACTGAGGGAAGGAGGAGAGGGGAGCAACAGAGGATGAGATGGTTGGATGGCATCACTGACTCACTGGACACGAGTCTGAGCAAACTCCGGGAGATAGTGAATGGCAGGGAAGCCTGCTGTGCTGTAGTCCACGGGATCAAAAAGAGTCAGGTGCACCTCTGAACAACAGTAACAACTGGTGGGCCAGTGGTTAAGAAGCCTTATTCCAACGCAGGAGATGCAGGTTCAATCTCTGGTCAGGAAACTAAGATTCTACATGCCCCAGGGCAGCTAAGCCTGCACACTGCAACTACTGAGCCTGTGTGCTCTGGAGCCAGCAACCACAAGAGAAGCCTGCGTGCTGCAATGAAGATCCAGTACAACCAAAAGAAAAAAAAAAAAAAAGATTATCAAGGTAAAAATCTGCTTTTAGGTAAAATCTACTTTTACCTAAAATTGTAGCTCATAGCCATTTGGGAGTGCCTACCTCACCTTGGCCTGCCTTGGGCTGGGGTGTCCAGGCCTGCTCCAGAGTCAGCCCTGCATGTGAGGCCTCTTTCCACCACTTGTGTTTGAGAGACTGGAGAGAGGGGACCTCAGCTACCTGGACCTGTTTCCTTCCCATTGACCAGGGAAAACAATAGTACCTGCTTTGGAGGGTTGTTGCAAAGATCAAATGAAATAATGCAATAGAGCTCTTAGCACAAGGCCTGGCACATATTATACATGCCATAAATTCTATTTTTTTCCCTATATGTCACTTGTGATTGTCAGACCATTTATCCCAGTGTTTGTTTGGAAAACATGGTTTTTATCAGTAAGACCAAAGTTCAAGTTGAAAGAGAAGGCATCTATGTTATAAAACAGTGAGGAAAAATATAATTACAGTGCTATTATTGCTTGGGATGAGAAACAGTAAACCAGAATCATGGTTCATATGGTGCAACTGGCCAAGATTAAATGCATCTTTATGAAGGGCATCAGGGCTGTCTCCGACGGAAGGTGCTGGCCACAGCTCCCCTGGCACAACCCCCTCACCCAAACAGCCCTTTAGCGGAACTTAACTCTGGATTCTTGGCAGCAAAGACTGGAAACGAATCAGGTCAGCCTGAGTCCAGAGTCCTGAGTCCTCAGCCCCACTTGGCACTGCTTCAGCCACAGGTCTGGGTTCACAGTCATGCCTGGCCCAAGGTAGAGGCCTGGCTCCCTGCACTCAGAGTGCCTCTCAGTCTAGGGCCTCCAGCACAGCAGCTTCCAGACATTCTGCCACAGAATTTTCCCAAATGAAACTTCCCCCTTCCTGTACAGCTTGGCTCTCACTGCCTTGACCTCCTCTCACTTTCAACCACTTCCTTTCTTTCTCAACACGAGTTTCCTTCCACATGCCCTGCGTTTCTTCACAGTATCACTTCACCCACCTTCCAGGACACTAATCCACCTTTTCCTCTCTCCTCTCATTCTCTTTTTCATCCTACCTTCTCCTCACCTCCCTATATTCTTTACTTCACAGATGTTTCTAGAGCATTTACTAAGGGCTAGGTATCTTGTTAGAGATTGCTGTTGTAGTGAAATCATTATGTGATGTTTTCTCTAAAAGGAAAGACCAGCACTAACAAGTAATTTCTTGAATAATTATTTTATTACACTCATAATAATGCTGGGAATAAGGGAGCCAAGTGGGCTAGATCCTACAGAACTCACGGGACACTGTTCATATCCACCTAGTATACAACTAATGTGCTAGACTGGGACTGCCCTGTGGAGCAAGGATTATGTCTGTTTCTCACTGTGTCTCCAGGGTCTAGTACAGGGCCTGGCACAAACACAGTAACCACCCAACAATTACTTATGAAATCAATGAATAACATGCTTTTAAGTTCTTAGCACTCATTTAGACATGGGAATCATGAGGGAAAGTCTCCATTCTCAATATCCCCTGCCCTATCAACAATTAGGTAATTGATGACATCTAATTAGATGCTAACTGAAAGAGGGCATGGAAACCCACTCCAGTATTCTTGCCTGGAGAATCCCATGGACAGAGGAGGCTGGTGGGCTACAGCCCATAGGCTGCAGAGAGTTGGACACAACTGAAGCAACTTAGCACACATGCACGCAATTAGATGCTAAAGGAATAAGATGTCAAGGAGCAGATGAAGGTCAAGCATTCTCCTAGATTCTCAGTCCTCAGCTCTCTCACTGAGGAAAATGTACCCAGAACCTCCCTTCCAGGAACCCCTAGCTTTGGGGATAAAAAGGACAATCCTTCTGCCTGGCTTCACAGTTTCTTTGGTGTGGAGGTATGCTGGCTACTCTCGCCATGCTCAGATAAGTGTTTTTCAAATCACACTCACTATGGGATTTGTTGTTTTGACTGCTTCAATTATGTAGGAAAATATTAGGTTACTGAAAATCATGCTAATATGAACAGCTATGAAAAGAAATTAATCCAAAATGAGGGGTGGGGTATAAATTCCAGCAGTAAGTGAAAGGAGAAAATATCCAGAACATGTTTACTCCATCACATTTTCACTTCGAACTGGAAAATAATAACCAAAAAAGAAAAGAAAACTCTAATTACGGCAAAGTCACCATTCAGAGGGTGGTGAGGGGCAGCGTGCCACTATCACCCCCAGACCCTCAGGAAGATGGATGGAGGTCATGATGGGTGAAAAGGGAAGAGATGGGCCACCATCCAAGAGATAACTGGCTTGGAATTGACTCAAACTTGATCTGGCTCTGACAAGAATCTGTCCAACTTGGCAGTGATATGAGAGTAAATTCCATGGATTTGAAGAGCACAATTCATGCCAAAAACTTGATTGCATTTTTGGACAGAATTATTCTCATTACTAGACTGGACCAAAGAAAAATTGCAAGATATGTAGAGTCTCTCTAACTGCCTGGCCCTGAACACAATTGGTCCCTTTCTCCCTAATACCCAGGGGAAGCAGGCTGATGTAAGGGCTGCTGAGGTCACCTTCAACGCACTGTGTGTGCCCAGCAGGCACATCAGAGCTAAAGAGAGATGGCTGCTCAGCCCACTTTGGGACAAGCAATAGCTCAGCATGCTCGATTCATAAACTCAGAATTTTATAGTTGTAAAGGATGTTAGAAACTGCCCAGTCCAAAAGTCCTGAACTAGTTCAACCCCATTGTTTCCAGGGTGAGGCTGAGGTCAAGACAGGGGAAATGACTTACTCAGAGAGCATTGCTAAATTGTTAGCAGAGTGAAGACCTGTTCAAAGTTGCCTTCTTCTATTTCCATTTCCTCACACGGTTAAAGGTCAGTAAGTGTTAGCCATCATCATCTCCATTAATATTATATGTACTTTGCACACCCTATGGCAATTAGATAGTATCTTCCTGCTTTGTGAATGCAGAAACCAGGCAATTTACAAAGGGTCACACAGTGAACAGGTAGAGAAGCCCTGAACTCCAGTGTTCTGATTCCACCGCTATGCTCTCTTTGGTCCTCACCCATCTCCACACACATTGTGTCCTGTGATCACTCTACTGTGAAGCTCTGAGCCTAGAAAGACCATGTGATTGTTGGTTCTAGAGAAGAGCTCTGCTTTGTCTGCACAGTGGCTGGGTGGTTGGGATGTTCCCCATGGGGATACAATGGGCCACCTGTTCAGTATGGCTCTTTTCTTTCTCTCTGTTGAGTGTGCAACTGGGACTATGCTGGGAAGCAGAAGCATTCAGACAGGATACTGGAGAGGTGGATGAGCAGCAGAACTCAGAAGGCCCCTGCCCAGGATAGGGTACTTGGATTTTAGTTTACCTTTGGCAATGCTGGTGAGATTTGAACAATCAAATGCTATGGCAAGATTTGTGTTTGGGGTATTTTACTTTGGAGGTCATGTGAGGGTTGGTTTTGAGAGAGTTGGAGGAGAGGTAGGGAAGACTAAAAGGAGGCAGCAGCTTAGGTGAGATGATGGGGCCTTAAACAATGGTTGTAGGGAAGCAATGAAGGGGCAGATGGAGGGCATAAAAGGAAAGTCAGGTTAGGTCTCCAGTTTGCAGCCTTGATGGCTGAGGCGAATGAGTGGAGAAAAATGAGTGGGGCTGAGAGAAAGACTGAAGTGAAAATCGCTCAGTTGTGTCTGACTCTTTTGACCTCATGGACTATATGTAGCTCAGCAGGTTCCTCTGTCCATGGGATTCTCCAGGCTAGAATATTGGAGTCAGCAGCCATTTCCTTCTCCAGGAGACCTTCCTAACCCAGGGATCAAACCCAGGTCTCCTGCATTGCAGGCAGATTCTTTACCATCTGAGCCACCAGAGGAAGGGCTATGAGTTAGGATTTAGACAGTTTGAGATTCCCAAAGGATATGTGAACCTGGATTCCTCCAAAGCAAGGCCCGGGCACAGATTAATGCGCTGGCTGTTTATCTGGGAAGTTTATCCCAGGGAACAGGAGTGAGAGGGTAGGGAGGATAATATAAGGCAGGATGGAAAGTCAATCAAGGATACGTATCAGGTCAGCTTCTCCATGGAACACTAGCACTGGATCTTTGTGGGGCCTCCTGAGGAACTTACACTGCATCTCAGGACTGTTGACTGAAGAGATAAAAGGGGGAAGTGTTATCTGCTGGTTCTTGTACCTCATTGGTCCAGGGCTTCTTCATGCAGTGTTATGCCTGTCCCGTGTCCCCACGTTTGGCTTGCACTTTCAGAAATATCAGGCACTTCCAAAGGTGCCTGGGATGAGTGACTAGGTGTCCAGGAGCAACAGAGAAACCCCAAGGCAGGAAGCAAGGTGGAAGCTACTTGCTCAGGTAAGTTACTATGTGAAATGAATCCAAGCCAGGGCAGGGTGCCTGCCAGAGCTGTTTCAAGACTCTGAGGTGAGGCCAAAGGGCTGTGAGATGGTGCAAAGAGGCATCCAGTCTAGGAGACATCTAGATTGTCCAGTGGGTGGCTACATGAATCACCCAAAGTCCTGGAGAGAGGCTGGGGCTGGAGATCAAGATTTGGGAATCATCACGGTATAGGAGGTAGCTGAAATCAGCAGGAAAGTGTTTTGAGTGCTAAGAGCAGTGAGCTGAGGACAGCAGCCTGGGGAACATGTCAGGGGAGGCAGAGGAAGAGGAGCCCATGGGAGAGAAAGAATGGTTAGAGAGATGGAAGGAAACAGGCAGGCAAAGGGAGCCAAAGGGGCAACAAAGGGATTGGTTTGAAGGTCTTCAGAGGCCCTTAGAAATTCCACCATTCTGGGATTCAGGAGGTAGCGGGCACCATCAGAAAGAAGTTCAATAGAACTGTGGCATCAGAGTCCAGAAATCAGTGGGGTGAGGTATGAACAGGAGGTAAGAAACCAGAAGGAATAGTACCACCTGCAGAATCACAGGGATTGCCCTCAGATAGGATGAGGATAACAGAGAGGAGAGAACAGATTTTATGTCAGAGAGTGAGGGGCTGCAGGAGACCAGACAAAAATTCCTTGATAAACAAGATGATGTACCAAGAATGGGGAAGTACATGAGCTAGAATTGGCCGTTGCCTCTTCCCCCTGTGATCTTCATACCTGAGGATCACAGGAAAAGTTTGTGCTAGCATTTAGTTAGTATAATATTTATGGAACCTCATGCAAGTAACTGAGGATGATGCAAGGATGACTGTGATCCAATTCCTCCTTGTCAGGAGCTCTCACGCTTAGAGCCTGGGAAATAACTATGCTCCAGAGGAAGTTAGAAACCAAGCTGGGTCAGCAGTGCTGATCTGGAGTCCAGAGATACTTCCGTTCATTCAACAAATTTGCTATGGGGCCATAATCAGCCAGGATTTAGCCAGGTACCAAGAATACATCAGAGAAAAAAACAGACCAAAATCTTGCTCTTATGGACCTTATATTTTAACAAGATGTACTAGCCAGGAGAGCGTGCAGAGCATCAGTGGCTTAACTAAACAATGCTTCATTTATTTCTCTTTCACACAAAATCCACTGTGATTCTCTAGGGCAACTATCCTTCAGGCAGTGACTCCGGCGCCCAGAGGCTTCACTCTTTCAGTCTGAGGTCCCTTGGCTGCTATGGCAGTGGAAGAGGAGAGGTGAGAACTTGCCCTGGGCTGGACAGCGCTGCAGGAAATCCCCACCCCACTTTGCCTCAGGGACTCTCATCACATGACCTCACCTAATGACACAGGCAAGAAATCTGGGGGAGCAAATGGAATATCTGGTGAGCAATACTGTTTCTGCTCCTTGTAGGGAGACAGTCTATAAGCATAATAAACAAGTTATATACTATACAAGTAGGTGGCATGTGTGATGTGAGAAAGGAGAGCAGGGTAAGGTGGACAGGCAAGATATTCCTAGTAGGTTTCACTGAGAAGGTGGCAACTGAGCAAAGCCTTAAAGGAGATGAAGGAGCCATCTGGCCCCCTAACAGCATGGTCTCAGCAGAGGTAACAGTCTGTACGATGGCTGTGAGGTGGGAAAGTGTCTTGAGGAGGAGAGACCAGTGCTAGGAAGTGAAGTCTGAGAAGCAGTGGGGGCAGAGGAGCAGCCTGCACATTGTGTAGGGCCTAGGAGGCCAGCTGTCAAAACTTTGAGGGGGAAGAAAGCCACTGGACAATTGCAGCAAAGAGTATGAAGCTTGAATGGAACTCCTCTGGTTGCTCCGTGGAGGATAGACTGTAGGGCAGCGAAGCTTCAGGGAAACCAGAAGGCGGGTTCAGGGAACCAAGCAGGAGATGATGGAGTCTGGGACCGAAAGGACAGGCAGCGCTGGTGAGAAGCAGTTCAATTCTAGACATTTTGGAAAGTCTGTGTGGTGCGGTGGAGTTTCTGGAACGTTAAGCTTCATGGCCTCTGATTGTGACGGTCACAACAGCCCAGAGACCCTGAGATGAAAGTGATTCCTGGGGCGGCGCGGATGAGTGGGGGGACCAGCAGCTAGGAGAGCAATGTGGAGGGAGGGGACAGGTAGAGAGTCCAGCGCCGGGGCTGAGGGGCTGAGGGGCTGAGAACTAACTGGAGTCTTAGCCGTGCCCTCCCCTGCCCAGAGAGTCTGTGGAGACATTTGCCTTCAGGGCATTGGAACCTGTGGCTGGATGGTCACGCCCATTTCCCACTAGATCCCAGCCCTGCAGTCTGGCCACTTGTCACATACCACAGACACATGTCAAAGGCCTCCAGGCTTACAGTGACTGCTTCCTATCTCCTGCTCTTCCCTCTTTGATCCATTTTTACTGAGATCAAGAGAATTGGGGCAGGGGCGGGGGATGCTCAGTCTTTCTGACCTAGCCTCTCACCCCACCCCACTTTGCACTTGGTACAGGCTTTGGGAGTTTCCACACCAGCAGAACCATTCAGGTCTAGCACTATGAGATGCATAGAATGATTCAGCAAGCCAAGCAAAACAGCTGCAGCCTGTATAGTGGTTGGAGGTGAAAAGCACAGACTATGGTCACCAATTAATTTGCCACCAATTAGTTATGGTACCTGGGAATGTTACTTTAGCCATAGTAAGCCTCAGTTTCCCTATCTGAAAAATGGGGATAAAACATATGTCATTAAAGTGTTATAGCACATTATTGTATGTAAAGTATCTGGCTCAGAATAGAAGGACGTGACAGATCCAGCATGTTGGTTCACTCAAAAGCTTTTCTCAAACATTTGCCTTCCTCTACTAGAGAGAATAGAGAAGGGAATGATGCTCAAACTCCCAGCTCTTCTGTAATTAGGTGGCCATAAAACCCAGTTATGGCCAATGGGCTGTCGGTAGAAGTTCTTGACTTTTCCAGATAAGAAGGCAGGACTTCCTAACAGCAAGTCCTTACTATTCTCTCCCTCCCCCACCTTCTTGCCTGGAACTCCACTATGAGTGCAACAGCAGAGCAGCCATCTTACAGTCATGCGGTAACAAGACAACGATCATAGACAAAGGATAATGGAGTGGCGAGACAGAAAGCACTGGGCACTTGATGACATCATTGAACTTCTATTTTAGTCCATGGCTACCTGCCCAGAAATTTATTTGTGTGAGACAAATACCTCCTTACTGGTATTTGCCAGTGTTTGGTGGGGTTTCTGCTATGTGAAGCAAATACAATTAATATCAATAATCAACTAATCTGGGCTGGAGGAAGCACAAGCTGGAATCAAGATTGCTGGGAGAAATATCAATAACCTCAGATATGCAGATGACACCACCTTTATGGCAGAAAGTGAAGAAGAACTAAAAAGCCTCTTGATGAAAGTGAAAGAGGAGAGTGAAAAAGTTGGCTTAAAGCTCAACATTCAGAAAACGAAGATCATGGCATCTGGTCCCATCACTTCATGGCAAATAGATGGGGAAACAGTGGAAACAGTGGCTGACTATTTTTCTGGGCTCCAAAATCACTGCAGATGGTGACTGCAGCCATGAAATTAAAAGACACTTGCTCCTTGGAAGGAAAGTTATGACCAACCTAGACAGCATATTAAAAAGCAGAGACTACTTTGCCAACAAAGGATGTGAGAGTTGGACTATAAAGAAAACTGAGCGCCGAAGAATTGATGCTTTTGAACTGTGGTGTTGGAGAAGACTCTTGAGAGTCCCTTGAACTGCAAGGAGATCCAACCAGCCCATCCTAAAGGAGATCAGTCCTGGTTCATTGGAAGGACTGATGTTGAAGCTGAAACTCCAATACTTTTGCCACCTGATGCAAAGAGCTGACTCATTAGAAAAGACCCTGATGCTGGGAAAAATTGAGGGCAGGGGGAGAAGGGGGATGACAGAGGATGAGATGGTTAGATGGCATCACTGACTCAATGGACATGAGTCTGGGTAAATTCCAGGAGTTGGTGATGGACAGGGAGGCCTGGCGTGCTACAGTTTGTGGGGTCACAAAGAGTCAGACACAGATGAGCAACCAAACTGAACTGACTGAATCAATTTATCATCATCTCTGTTCTCCTGCATCTATAACAACTTACAGCTCACAGATTTAGATTTTATTACCTAACTTGGGAGACAAGATTAATTAACTAAAACTCTAGGGTATTATTTCCCAGGGATTATTCCAAGAAACTTTGGTTCTTCCAGGTATTAGTAGGTATTCTGAGAAAAGAAAATGTTCTATTGTTAAGTGAACAAATGGTGGTACCTGGCAGAGACCTTTAACAGTGATTTCAAGTCAGTGTATTATCTGTGGGCTCTCAAAAGAATACATGTAAAAAAAATTTTTTTTTTAAGATGCAATTTCTGGATCCTCGTCTACCATAAGTACTCTTTCCAAAAGTTAATATGTCCGAGGACTCTTCATTATGGTTCCTCTATCCCTCCTGTCTTGCCATCATGTCCATCTTCCCAGCTTACAAAAGGAAGGTGCATCTCCCATCCGATCAGAAATTACCCTGATGCATGGCATGAAAGTTGTAGAAAGCTCTGTGCTGCAAAGGGATGATTCCGAATATGGCTGTTTAATTGGATTCTAATGGCTGGGTCATCCTTTTGCAAACCATGTGGTTCCCAATTCTTTGCTTTCAACAGAGTTGAAGGGTACCCTAATTGAATTGTCAGCTGATAAATCATAAAAGTCATTTTTAATAATGAATGACCATGTGATCTTTGTCTTATATCTTTGAAATAGAGCAGATGTGAGTGGCAATGATTTTAGATCTATCCTTACCTATTTATTTACTTGAACACAATTTCTCAATAAATTATGAAATAAAATCTGTAAAAATAATAAATAGGAATAGAATGGATGCTGCACCCTGCTTCATTCTAGCAATAAATAACTCACCCATGGATACAAAAAACAACTATGAATTTGAATGATTCAGTAAAGTATTTTTCTCTGAAAAATAAACACAACAACAAAAAAACAATTGAGAAAAAGAGCTACTCAGCTTATGAATGAATGCAACTCCAATAAAAATGTACTTTTATGTTTAATAATTATGTATCATAATGAATTTGTAATATTTGCCTGTTGTTTATCTGATTATGTGCTAATGATAATAAGTACAGAGGAAAAATTTTTACAACACTTTGCAGCTCTCAACTTATTTTTGTGTGTTTATGTGTGTGTATGTGTGTGTGTACAAAAGAATGGAGAGTGACCAGTAAAGGTCTTTAAGCATTAAAGCATCATTTTATAGTAAAATTCTGTGGGAAAGTGGAAAGGAGAAAAATGGTGACCGTGTATATCAACAAAACCCCATTTATGTACTTTTTAACTAGATGGTGGTGAATATCAAGTTGTCATAGTCGGTGTCAAATAGCTGTGGTATTTAGAATTCCTTGAGAAACATTTAAGAGAGTAATGTAGGAGCTTTATTTAACTGAACTGAACTGAATATTTATATCAGAAATCATATCCTTTGCAACTATTTAAACATATCATGAAACTTTCTAGTAGTTTACTTTAAAAATGGATATAGGTATACAACTTTCAAAATTTTTGGAGGTTCATACAGGCAGAAATTTGAAGATCATTGCCTTAGATAATCTGCTTTCATGAATAGAGAAAAATGCAAAGTAATTAAAAATGATATTGTGGAAATAGTGCTTCTACAACCATTTCTTTAAAAGGCTAATTATAATCACTACCTTGCATATTACACATGTGTATATAGATAACGCAAAGCTAAACTCATGTCTCTCTCCCACTTAACTACAAAAGATAGCTTCTTGGAATCTAAAGTTATTAATCTATTAATAAGACATCATCTAAATTGTGAGGACAGAAGATAATATAATCTACAATCAAGCAGCTTAACAGGAAAATACATTTGGAGAACAAAATATCAAAGAAAGGGATAGAATTCATAACAAAAAGAAAAACAAGTTGTCGGTTTAGAGTTGAGTAGGAAAAATAGGCTGTGTCAAGGGATAAGAGCTAACTGCCCTGTCCCAGCTGTCTTTTGTAGAATGTATTGTCTACTCTTATGGGATATATATGTTGGGACCAAGTAGATCTAGAGAAAGATGGAAAAGTCAAAGAATAGCAGTCAAGAATAATGAAGATTGGATTTTATTGGAAGGCCTGGATTCACTCTAAAGCAGTTTGTTTATTAAAAGATTTACATTTCTGTCTAAATGTAACAAGAAGTCAGATGGTAACCCAAGGGATGTTTTAGAGTCAAACTTCTCAGAAGAAAGAAATTCCTTAGAATGTATTAAGGATACACTAAAAATTTTTAAGGAATACTTGTTTTGGTAAAGAATTTTTGGTGATCCAAAGTCCTGCTTAGACTTTTTCACAATATAAAAGGGAAAATTAAATAAAAGTAAAGAAAATAAAGCTTTAGTTTACCCACTCCAGTATTCTTGCCTGGAGAATCCCATGGACAGAGGAGCCTGGTGGGCTACAGTCCACGGGGTCGCAAAGAGTCGGACACGACTAAGCGACTTCACTTTCACTTTAGCACACCTATTGTAAGATCAAATTGTAGCTTAAATCAATTCTAATAACTAAAGCCAACTTTTGGTTAATAATCAGGAGAGACATTATTAATATTAGGAAAGCCAAAAGGTTCATTCGAGTTTTTCCCATGTTACAGAAAACCTGAACAAACTTTTTGGCCAACCCGATATATTATTCATAATAGTTTAATTTATTGGTTATTAACTAATACTCGTAACTGAATAAGTTATTCAGTTTTGCAACTAATTTTCAAGCTTCGTTTAAGCCAAAAGTCCTAAGATTCCCTCTGGTAGAGGTGTCAAAATGATCTAAGGACAGGGGAGGTGTGGGAAAGATCTGATTGATTCACAGTTGAGACTCGACATTTGAAAATAAGGAGCCAAGAGAACAGAGCAGGAAAGTAAACTTCCCAGTCCACCCAAGAGAACAGAAGACCTGCCTTTAAGAAATCAAAACAACAAAACAATTCTCTCATTCCAGTCCACTCCAACATCATGTATTAAGTGTTATTCATAGTTACTTTGGTATGAAGAATAGGACTCTTCTTCAAGAAATTTGCTCCTCCTTCGGCACTACCTTGAGCTCGCTGTGAGTCCACAACCTGCGCAACTGCACACAGCAGCACTGATTCTCCACCTATCTATTCACTTATACCAGAAACCTGCAAGTCATATTTGGTTTCCTCTAACATCTCCCTGATCCCTTTCTCTCCATCTGTCTGTCTCCTGGCAAAGAATTCAAACATATATGGGATAAATGACCTAATTTGATATGATCTGTGATTGATCTCTTTCTTCAAAGAGTGCTCTGTGAAAAACATGAGGAGATGGATACAAAAACTCCTTGTCCTTTAGCTCTTCATGTGCCAACTCCCTCCAGGAAGCCTTCCAGATTCCCTTCCACCAATCAGACTCAGGTATGTGACCCTCTCTGATCTCCCAAAGCATCTTGTACTTACATTTGCCAAAGAACTTACAGTTCTGTCTTGCAACAATTAATTTACTCTGAGTCCCCCACTAATTAGGGACTTTTATACCTGGATCCTCAGTGCTTAGAAGAGTATCTGATACAAAATACAAAAACAATGAATTTTGTTGAATAAATTAATTAATGATACAAGGACTAAATACAATAAGAGGTACCCGCAAAGCAAATCCTATGGGAAGACATACGAAAGAGCAGCTAATTCTGCTTCAGGGTAAGTCTTAAAATATAAGTTGGCATTTCCTTAATGAATAAGGCAAGGAAAGGTGTTATAAGCAGAAGGAATAGCAAGAACAAAAGCATGTGGGCAAGAAAGCACATGAAGTATTTAATATAGCAGAAGCCTGGCAAAGCTCAAAAACAGCTTTACGTGGGAGGAAATGTGGCCCAATGTGGCTAGAAATGCTGTTTTAAACAAGTCATAAAAGATCTGTAAGGGCTATCAAGATTTGAGAGTTATAAAGTCATTGAAGTTTTTAAGCAGAGTAATAGCATGATCAGATCTATAAAAGGAAAAAATATTTTGTTTCCTTTTTAGTAACTAAAAGCCATAGATCTAACTTCCTCCATCTTTATATTTCTTGATAATTCATGAAAAAAAAAAAAAAAGCCAGCTGAAGCAATTCTACTTTCCTTGCGTGGTCTGAACTAGACACATTATTTTTTCTTTTCCTTGTTTTCTGGCCAGTCGCTTGGTGAACTGAGTGCATCATACAGCTGGGAAAACACGAGTTTGTTTGGCTTCGGAGCTATGTGGGTGAGCGCGAGTCTGGGCAGTGTGTCAGCTCCTTCCTGAAAGTCTGGGTCAAGTAAGCCCACGACACAACCTTGTTTACTTGATTCTGCTTTCAGTGATGAGAACACTGGTTCTGATGACTCCAAAGGTGTGTGTGGTTGCTGTTGGCTCACAAGCCTGCAATTTCTTTGAAAAGATGATCTGATTGGGACAACTGTGACCTTATTTTAATACCTCAGTTCCTTTTGAAACACTCAGATGGAAATTGATGCTTTATTTTCCTAGTGGCTTTTGTTCCTGGCTAACCATCATATAGTTTGATGGGTCATTGGGAGTAATTCTTCTGGACTGAGTTGCTAGGCTGGCAGATTTGGAGGGGGTTGTGGGGGAAGCACATGAAGGACCAATCTGGAGCCTGTCCACTAGCCCAGATACAAGAAGTTACAGTTAATTGACAAATGTTTCCTGAGTGCCTGCTCTGTCCCAAGCACCATACCAGCACTGGGATTTCAGGCTGTATGAGACAGTTTCTACCAGAGTCCAGTAACTCGACTATAAACTCGTCAAAGGAAAAGCCAACTCTTATTTCTCTTATCTGATCTCTCAGTGTACCTAGTGCAGTTAACTCAAGGCAGAGCCTCAGTAGACACCAAGGTCTTCAATAAACAGGTGTATTTCAATTTTGCCCTACAAATATTTATCAAGAAACTACTATGGGCCCAGCTTCCCTAGTGGCTCAGACAGTAAAGAATCTGCCTACAATGCAGGAGGTCTGGGTTCAGTGCCTGGGTTGGGAAGATCCCCTGGAGAAAGAAATGGCAACCCACCCTGGAGAGTCTCATGGAGAGGAGCCTGGCAGTCTACAGACCACGGGATTGCAAAGAGCTGGACATGACTGAGTAACTAATGCTCTCCCAATGACTATGGGCCAATATCAAGTTAGGCAGTAGAGAGAAAAGATGAGAAAGATTGAGCCTTTACTTCCAAACTGGTCACAGTCTGGTGGGGAAAACAAACATTAAAACAATTATTCAGCCTGTTGGAATCTGAGCCTCCAAGGAACCCCGAGGCCCCTAAAGAACCTCTTGCCACCTCATTCCTCCTCTGGAATCCCCGGCGTGCAGGGGTGCCCAGTTGCTCAGTCGTGTCTGACTCTTTGCAACCCCATGGACTGTAGCCTGCCAGGCTCCTCTGTCCATGGGATTCTCTAGGCAGAGTATTGGAGTGGGTTGCCATTTCCTCCTCCCAGGGATCTTCCCTGACCCAGGGATCGCACCCAAGTCTCCTGTGACTCCTGCACTGCAGGCAGATTCTTTACCAGTGAGCCACATGGGAAGTCTTGGTACCCCAGACCCCCTACAAAAAGGGTGGTGGCTGGCATACAAGACAGACTCCAGGATACTTTCAGTGCTGTGTCCATTCTGATGCTTTTGCCTTTTCAGTGGGTAATTTTACTGTCATTCCCACAGGTAGTAGGAGTGGTACAAGCCACTCTTACATGGAGCTCAGTGGAGGGAATAAGTTGATGACATGATGAGAAGAGAGCCTGATTAGATCTGGAAGGGGATTATGCAACCTCTAGCAAAATCTAACAGAGCAGGTGATGTTTTGTTCTAAGGAGGCTACTAAAAACCCAAACTCCTACTCCCCGGAGTGTGAGTTGTGCAATCCAGATATAAGGGCACCTGACCATCTTATTTCATGTTGGAAGTGATGGACTGCAGACACAGAAAGACATTTTGAAATGGTATTATAAAACATTTTAATTTTAAAAGTTAATTTATTTACCTTTTTATTATTATTGGACTGTAATTGTTTAAAAGTTAATTTAAATAGTCTTATTTCTTCTGATTCTGTATCAACCACTATCTACAAGCTCAGTTTTGTAGCCATCTTGGTTCAAATAATTTTGTTACCTGCTTAATCATTAGACTCACTCATGAGCCATAGTGATCCAAAGAATCTTCCACAGACTTTAGCGCTAATCCTCCAGGCAGGGGAGAGAGGTATGCTTTTGTTCCCTTTTCATCCCTTGCAAGGCTGGTGCTTAGAACCTTCAACATACCGAAAATCAAAGAGATGGAGTGTAAGAAGGAGAAAGGAAGGAAAGAAAAAAGGAATGAGAGAGGAAGGGAAGGGAAGAACAAAAGAGAAAGGGAGAGAAAAGAAAGAAAACCATCTACCCAGACCACTCATAAGATTTTCAAAATATAAACTCATAAAATCCTAAAGCTGAAAGGGCCAATTTCCCACTTGCAAAAGCATCAAATGTCACCTGAGCTGGTTTCTCAGTAAGAACCACTATTATTCCACAGAAACATGTCAACAGTTCTCTGCTCAATTTTATGAGCAAAAACAATGAAGCAAATTACACTCTGTGTTCTATAGATAATTGAATTTGGCTTCTTAAAATTCAAGTATTGGACTGCTGAGAAAAGCATGCTAGTTCCTTTATTAATGCTTTTGTTTTTACTTCCTTTCACTCAAAGCAGGATTTCGTAATTGGATTATTCAAAAATAAATTGCTGCCACAAGACTAGACTCATCTCTCATCACTTCTCCAGCCTCATCTTTTTCCACCTCCTGCTGTGCCCACAAACTATAGTTCTTGATTCCCATGCAGACAGCACTCTAGTTCACCTCCAGGCATTACCCACGTGCCCTCTCCACAGAATGACCTCTCCCCCAGTTGTCCTTGCAAGCATGGACTTCTCCAGGAGGACTTTACTCCTCTGGAGAAGGAGCCCTTCCTGTGCACTCCTCTCACACACTCAGCACATCTCCACCTTTCTACTTACCACCTTGCTCTGTATGGACCACATCTGTACACATACCTGTCTCCCCGCTCCCCAAATACAGTGACTAGGCGTCACTTCTTTTCACGTTCTAACGGCCTAGCATACTACTTGAAAAATAGTAGATCAGTTCTTTATTGTTGCCTAACAAATTGCCTTAAAACTAAGCAGCTTGAAGCAACGATATTAATGATCTCAGTTTCTGTGGGTTAGGAATTCAGATGCAGGTGCAGCTCAGTTGGGTGACTGTGGCCCAGGGTCTCTCCTGAACCTGCAGTCACATCAGGCTGTGGTCCTCACAAGGGCTACAGCAGGAGGCTCTGACTGCAAGCTCACTCATGAAGCTGTTGGCAGGCCTCAGAAAGTAGACTTCCGAGCTCAATCACACGGCTGTTCAGCAGGCTGTAGGTGCCTCTTGGCGTGCCTGATGATATTATTCCCTTGCCACATGAGTCTCCCCACAGAGCTACTCAGGCATGGCAGCTGCGCCCCAGAGAACGGCTCAAGAGAGAGAAAGAGCCTGAATCAAAGCAGGTGAGCAAGATGGGACTCACTGTATCTCTGTAACCTAAACTCAGAAAAAACATTCCATCACTTTTGCTGTGTTCTATTTGTTAGAGCTGTGTCCCTAGGTCCAGCCCACACTCAGGGGAAGGGACTGAACAAAGATGTGAATACCAGCAGGTATGGGGCAATCTTAGAGGTGGCCAACCACAGTGCTTAGTTAGTACGTTAAACAGATTGATGAATCTCTCTGGTCAGAATGAGTCTTTCCTTCTCGGAAGATTCATAGCATTTCCTCTACTTATTAAGGAACACAGAACAGCGTGTGTGACTTTTTAGCTGAGTATATGCCCATACACATCAGTGGGTTGTAAGCAACTCCATTAAAACAGTGCCAAATATACGGCTGACATGCAATAAATAATTACTGTTTGGGTGAGTAAGGGCAAGAAAGGTTGACAGAGGCTAGTATGTGTTTATCAATATTTGTTCTTCATTAAAAGAACTGTTTTACATTTAGCTAGGCACATAGGAGCTCCCCTGAAGACTACATTTCTCAGTGTCCCTTGCAACTAGAGACTGGCCATGTTATCAATATTTGGCTAGTGGGATATGAGTGGAAAACTGGGTGAGCACTTTCTTTCTTCCCCATCTGACTGGGAGACAGAGATTTGGGTGGGTTCCTAAGAAAGAAGATAAACAATGAGAACGGCAGCCAATCTCCCTATGGACTAGTAACTGAAACAGAACTCAACTTTTACCTTATAAAAGCTATGTGCCATATAATCTATTATACAGCCATAAAAAAGAAGGAAATAATGCCATTTTCAGCAACATGAGTGGACCTATAGATTATCATATTAAGTAAAGTAAGTCAGAGAAAGACAAATATCATATGACATTTATATGTGGAATCTTAAAAAATGATACAAATGAAAGTATTTACAAAACAGAAAACCAACTTACATTTACTAAAGGGAAAGGTTGGGAGGAAGGATGAATTAGGATGCTGGGATTAACATACATAAATAAATAAACATAAATAATATACATATACATAAATAACATACGTAAATCTAAAGTAGCTAATCAACAAGGACCTACTGTATAGCATAGAGAATGCCACTCAATACTCTGTAGTAACCTATATGGGAAAAGAATCTGAAAAAAATAGATATATGCATAACTACATCACTTTGCTGTAAATTTGAAACCAAAACAACATTATAAATAAACTATACTCCAATATAAAATAAACATTAAATGAAAGCTATGTGCTTTAGGGTCTTGCTCTTTTATCAGTACTAACTATTACCTATCTGGTACAGAATTGTTTAAAAAAATAAAAAAATTCTCCCATGACCCCTCCCTACCTGAGTTCACCTCATGCTTTAAGCATGCTCTGAAAAATCCACAAACATTTGTTATAACAAACTGTGCCTGAAGGCCCACTGGGCTATGCTGATGAATGGCAACCCACTTCAATATTCTTGCCTGGAGAATCCCCATGGACAGAGGAGCCTGGCAGGCTACAGTCTATGGGGTCGCAAGAGTCAGACACGACTTAGCAACTAAACCACCACCACCACTGAAGTCACCACCGTCCCCTGCAGTCAGGCAAGCACAGGGTTCTAGGGTTGCTAAGTCATGTCCAGCTCTTTGTGACCCCATGGACTGCAGCATGGGGTCAGCTCTTGTAAACTTTAGAGCTATGAGTCTTCTCAGAGAAGCAGCTACAGCAGTGTGGAGTGGCCTGAACTTTCAAAGGTCTGAGGCAGACAGCCAGCAGGGAGAGGCTGACGTCAAAATGGATTCTTCTCAAGGAAAACCTGTCCAGATTGAGGTTTCCTCACAGGATGTTGATTTTTTTTCCCAAAAGGAGAAGAGTTCTCAGCACAGCCCCTGCAAAAGGCCAGGCCAGTAGCTCCTCCACACCCCTGTGGCCTTGGGGGCAGCTGTCCCATTGGGTAGCAGTGGTCACTGTCAGCCTTGCTCCCACTCCTCTCTCTTGGTGAGCCAGCCTGTTCTCTATCCCAGAAGAGCTGGGCCTCTGCCTTAATCTGGAGCTGGAAAGGATCCACCGCTTCAGACTGAATGTTTTCATTCTGTTTGTGTTCTTTTACAGTATATGGACAGAAGGCTCCAACCAACACCATCTGCAGATGCCAAAATAAAATGCTCACCTAGCCAAATCATCTCTGCTGAGGCTGGCTCAAGGAGATGACAAAACCCTGTTAAACTACAGGAAGGGGAGAGGAAGGAAGTGGGATAAACTTTTCTTGCCCAGATTGAAAATCTGCTAATAAGACAGATATGTGCCAAGCACAGAGTAATTTGAAGACATTTCTTTTTTATGGGAAGGCAAATTTGAGAAACCAGAAGAGGAAGAAGGAGTGAGGAGCTCCAGGTGGAAGTCTACAGATTCATTTGTCTTGGAATGTGGGGAAGTTTTAAAACACCTACTATTCCTGGACCTTCGAGAGGCATTCAGGATCATTCAGTCATTCAGATTGCAGCCATGTCCATGCCAACAATGATTCTGAGTGGGAAAATGTTTCTACGCTGTCATTCTTACAGGAAGGAGACAGTCAATCAGACTGAAGGGGTGGGTTTGGGGGTTTTTTGGTGGCGGTGGGGGATTTTTTTAAATTTTTACTGAAGTATAATTGCTTTACAATGTTGTGTTAGTTTCTGCTGTACAGCAAAGTGAATCAGTTTTTTGAATCTCTTTCCCTTTTAGGTCACCACAGAGCATTGAGCAGAGTACCCTGTGATATTAATATAAAGTCCTCATTAGGCCTTTTCTAGGCAAAAGCCAAAGAAGAGAGGGCAGCAGAGGATGAGCTGGTTGGATAGCATCACCAACCCAATGGACATGAGTTTAAGCAAATTCCAGGAGATAGTGAAGGACAGAGGAGCCTGGCATGCTGCAGTCCATGGGGCCACAAAGAGTTGGGCATGACTTAGCAACTGAACAACAACAACGGTATGTGTCAACGCAGTCACAGGTACTGGAAGTTAGGACCATCAACACCTTTGCGGGAACGGGCGTACAGCATAGCCTATCACTGCCGTCGAGGTTTGCATCCCTATTCAGCACTTCACTGACTAGGTGGCCGAAACAAAGACTCTAAACCCCAGTGAAAAGTGCAACTGTTAGTCGCTCAGTTGGGTAGTCGCTCAGTTGTGTCTGACTTTTGCGATACCATGGACTACAGTCCATGGTATCCAGACAGGCTCCTCTCGCCATGGAATTCTCCAGGCAAGAGTACTGGAGTGGGTAGCCATTTCCTTCTCCAGGGGATCTTCCTGACCCAGGGATTGAACCCAGGTCTCTTACATTGCAAGCAGATTCTTTACCCTCTGAGCCACCAGGGAAGCAGTAAGCTGACTAAAATGGGACAGAGGGTATCCCCCATGCAAAGATGAGCACAGAGTTAAGTGCCTGATCAGCATCGGTAGTTACTATGTGTGGGAGGACCCTGTGTGCAAGTTAAGCTCTGGTATCACTTCTACTTCAGGTATGGAGACCGAGGGGCCATGAGCAGGCCCCTATTTTCTCACTTCTTTCCCCCACTCTCATCCCCCAAGCGCCTCGCCTGGAGCCTAGAATCTTAGGGGTTTGGTAAATACTTCCTGCAGTCTATGACTCTACACTTCAATTTTGAGCCACTGTATCCCTGGGGTGATGGTAACTGAAGCAACCAATCAAGGGCTTCCCTCTCCTTTTCCATAGGAGTGTGGTTAAATTTCAATGAATCCCATTGTGCTAGGATTTGGAGCAGACACATGGGAGCTAGTTTTTGTTTCAGTGATCCAGCAGACCCTTGATGAGACCTGGTTGGTCCTACGGCAGCAGTCCACACAGGCTTCATTTCCATCCTAATGACCCCCACCCACTGAGCCTGGCCACCATGTTTCCTCCATGCCAGCCTGGAACACAGAAGTCCCTCTGAGTCTGTCTGAGGCTTCATCTCTGCAGTCACTCCCTCATGGGTTCTCCATTCCTTCCCCGGGAAGGAGGCAGAGCACTGCTCCTGTGCTCCCCAGAGCTTTCTGAGGACCTGTGGTCCCCCAGACCCCTCAACTGAGACCATCACACCTCAGCCAATCATTAACTTCCCCCTCTACCTCTCCAAAGCCAGCAGGATTGGAGGAATCTTTTCTCTATTTAGTGCACTTTCTGCACTTTTCAGGGATACCCTAGTCTTCTCTGTTCACTTAAGAACTCGGGTTTTGGAAAGCAAAGCCAGAAAGAGGACTGTAAGCTTCCTCCCTCTGCCTCTCTGCCTACCCTCCCAGGTATGGCCACAGACTGGTCTATTGACTCAAGGGAGAAATACCAGGAAAGGAGAAAAATAAGTTAATATTTAAAAAATATTATCCCAGCTTGTTTCAGTGAATAAATAAATGAATACATGGCACTGCCCCAAAGCACTTGGGGTAGATCCTGAGCCAGCTACACAAAAACCTCTCTTGAGGTTCCACGAACACCTCTGCTCCCAACAAGAGGGCTCAGAGCCCCGCCCCCAACCCAGAGGTTCCAACTCAGTGAGTGCTGAAGCCACTATGGTTGAGGTGCTGCTGGCCACGTGCCCCAGGTGGAATCACAGGTTTCTTTGCCCTTGGTCCCAAGTGTGGCTGGCAGTTCTAATGAGCACTTAGCCCTGGTATTATTATAGTTAATATTTGACATGGCTGGCCTCCTTGCTACCTGGAACCAGTTCTTACTCAACTTATACAACAAAGTGAAAGCTTTGCCACTTACTACCCAGGTGACCCTGGGTGACTTACCTATCTTCTACAAGCATTTTGCTCATAGGTAAGCTGGGGATAAGAACTCCCACCTGCCAATTGCTATGAGGATTAAGGAACGTGCCTAAATAAAGCCCCAAGCCTGTGGCCGGCTAGGCAGTGTCTGCTGCTGGGAATAACTGTGGTTATGACTGTGGCCAGCTTGACTGGGCTCTCCTGTGCCTCAGCTGTGCAGAGAGGGAGAGGCGGTCAAGCTACCAGCATTACCACAGCTCCAGGGGCTGTGCCTGTGGACTTCAGTAAACCTACAGAAGGGCCATCACGAAAACCTACTCATGCCTTAAGCCACCCCAGATTAAGATCAGCACTATCCACTCAAAGGCTGCTGCTACTGCTAAATCGCTTCAGTCGTGTCTGACTCTGTGTGACCCCATAGACGGCAGCCCACCAGGCTTCCCTGTCCCTGGGATTCTCCAGGCAAGAATACTGGAGTGGGTTGCCATTTCCTTCTCCAATGTGTGAAAGTGAAAAGTGAAAGTGAAGTCGCTTAGTCGTGTCTGACTTTTGTGACCCCATGGACTGCAGCCTTCCAGGCTCCTCTGTCCATGGGAGTTTCCAGGCAAGAGTACTGGAGTGGGGTGCCATTGCCTTCTCCAATGGCTAAGCCCTTACAAAACATCAGCTATGAGCCTGATATTTCATACACCCAAAAAGGGCTCCACAGGGAGATACATGTGGGCAGAATAAACATGAAATGGGTAAAACAATTGGGTTTAAATCGAGGGAAATCATTTGTTTGCTTGTGGTCACTCATTTATTCATACCACCTTCAGAGTCCCTTGTTTTCCAGAGAGGATTTAGGGAGGCCTGGGAGAAATAAGGAACTTACCCAAGAGGTCGTCTGTGAGTCTGGCCCCGAAGACTGTCACTAGGCACAGCAGGGAGGACAGACGCTACAGGAACAGCATCTGCAGGGCCGTGGCCACATGGACACCCCAGGCCCAAGAGGCTGCTTTTCCTAGGAAGGAAGTAGAGTGCTCATCCCCCGATATCCACACACCTTCTCCCTCACCTCTTTCATGTTTCTGTTCAAATGTTGTATTTTCAACCAGGCCCTCCCAAACCATCAGTGGAGTGCTGGAACGGGCAAGTCTCCACTTCTGAGAGCTGAGTTTTAAGGAAATTTGCAAGCTGGGAAGTATACATGATAATTAATGAGAATTAAATCATATAAATGTACAACTAAATGAACTGGACATGGAACAACAGACTGGTTCCAAATCGGGAAAGGAGTACATCAAGGCTGTATACCGTCACCCTGCTTATTTAACTTATATGCAGAGTACATCATGAGAAACCCAGGGTTGGAGGAAGCACAAGTTGGAATTAAGATTGCTTGGAGAAATATCAATAACCTCAGATATGCAGATGACACCACCCTTATGGCAGAAAGTGAAGAAGAACTAAAGAGCCTCTTGACGAAAAATGAAAGAGGAGCGTGAAAAAGTTGGCTTAAAGCTCAACATTCAGAAAACTAAGATCATGGCATCTGGTCCCATCACTCCACGGCAAATAGATGAGGAAACAGTGGCTGACTTTATTTATCTGGGCTCCAAAATCACTGCAGATGGTGATTGCAGCCATGAAATTAAAAGACGCTTCCTCCTTGGAAGGAAAGTTATGACCAACCTAGATAGCATATTGAAAAGCAGAGACATTACTTTGCCAACAAAGGTTCGTCTAGTCAAGGCTATGGTTTTTCCAGTGGTCATGTATAGACATGAGAGCTGGACTGAGAAGAAAGCTAAGTGCCGAAGAATTGATGCTTTTGAACTGTAGTGTTGGAGGAGACTCTTGAGAGTCCCTTGGACTGCAAGGAGATCCAACCAGTCCATCCTAAAGGAGATCAGTCCTGGGTGTTCATTGATAGGACTGATGTTGAAGCTGAAACTCCAATACTTTGGCCACCTGATGCAAAGAGCTGACTCACTGAAAAAGACTCTGATGCTGGGAAAGATTGAGGGCAGGAGGAGAAGGGGACAACAGAGGATGTGATGGTTGGATGGCATCATCGACTCAATGGATACGGGTTTGGGTGGATTCTGGGAGTTGGTGATGGACAGGGAGGCCTGGTGTACTGCAGTTCATGGAGTCGCAAAGAGTCGGACATGACTGAGTGACTGAACTGAACTGAACTGAATTGTACTAGAAATCAAGATTTTAAATTCCTGAACTCACCACTTGTTTTGTGCATTTATACCAACAAATAGTATCACATATATGTGTACATATGTGTTTGTGTCTGTGTGTGTGTGTATATATATATATATGTACATTCTTTTTTATTCTATTCTATTATAGGTTATTAAGGGCTTCCCTGGTGCCTCAGTAATAAAGAATCTGCTTACAGTGCAGAAGAGGCAGGAGACAAGGGTTTGATACCCAGGTGGGGAAGATCCCTTGGAGGAGAAATTGGCAATTCATTCCAGCATTTTTGCCTGGGAAATCCTATGGACAGAAGAGCCTGGTGGGCTATAGTCCATTGAGTCACAAAGAGTTGGACATGACTGAGCACACATTATAGTTACTACAAGATTTGAATATATTTCCCTGAGCTCCATACTAGGTCTTTGTTGTTCATCTATTTGACATATAGGAATCATCCTATATATAAAACACCCTCTTGTCATAATAAACACACTCTTTCAACAACATAAGAGAAGATTCTACACATGGACGTCACCAGATGGTTAATACTGAAATCAGATTGATTATATTCTATGCAGCCAAAGATGGAGAAGCTCTATACAGTCAGCAAAAACAAGACCAAGAGCTGACTGTGGCTCAGATCATGAACTCCTTATTGACAAATTCAGACTTAAGTTGAAGAAAATAGGGAAAAACCACTCGACCATTCAGGTATGACCTAAATCAAATCCCTTACGACTGTACAGTGGAAGTGAGAAATAGATTCCAGGGAGTAGATCTGATCGAGTGCCAGAAGAACTAGGGATGGAGGTTCATGAATTGTACAGGAGGTGGGGATCAAGACCATCGCCAAGAAAAAGAAATGCAAAAAGGCAAAATGGTTGTTTGAGGAGGCCTTATGAATAGCTGAGAAAAGAAGAGAAGCTAAGGGCAAAGGAGAAAAGGAAAGATATACCCAACTGAATGCAGAGTTCCCAAGAACCGTAAGGAGAGATAAGAAATCTTCAGTGATCAATGCAAAGAAATAGAGGAAAACAATAGAATGGGAAAGACTAGAGATCTCTTCAAGAAAATTAGAGACACCAAGGGAACATTTCATGCAAAGATGGGCTCGATAAAGGACAGAAATGGTAGGGACCTAACAGAAGCAGAAGATATTAAGAAGAGGTGGCAAGAATACACAGAAGAACTGTACAAAAAGATCTTCATGACCTGGATAATCACGATGGTGTGATCACTCACCTAGAGCCAGACATCCTTGAATGTGAAGTCAAGTGGGCCTTAGAAAGCATCACTACAAACAAAACTAGTGGAGGTAATGGAACTCCAGTTGAGCTATTTCAAATCCTAAAAGATGATGCTGTGAAAGTGCAACACTCTATATGCCAGCAAATTTGGAAAACTCAGCAGCAGCCCCACAGGACTGGAAAAGGTCAGTTTCAATTCCAATCCCAAAGAAAGGCAATGCCAAAGAATGCTCAAACTACTGCAAAACTGCACTCATCTCACACACTAGCAAAGTGATGCTCAAAATTCTCCAAGCCAGACTTCAATAGTATGTGAGCTGAGAACTTCTAGACGTTCAAGTTGGATTTAGAAAAGGCAGAGGAACCAAAGATCAAATTGCTAGCATCCGTTGGATCATAGATAAAGCAAGAGAGTTCCAGAAAACATCTACTTCAGCTTTATTGACTACACCAAAGCCTTTGACTGTGTAGACCACAACAAACTGTGGAAAATTCTTCAAGTGATGGGAATACCAAACCACCTTAACTGCCTCCTGAGAAATCTGTATGCAGGTCAAGAAGCAACAGTTAAAACTGGACATGGAACAACAGACTGGTTCCAAATCAGGAAAGGAGTACATCAAGGCTGCATTTTGTCACCCTGCTTATTTAACTTATATGCAGGGTACATCATGCAAAATGCCAGGCTGGATTAAGCACAGGCTGAAATCAAGATTGCTGGGAGAAATATCAATTACCTCGGATATGCCAATGACACCATCCTTATGGCAGAAAGCAAAGAAGAACTAAAGAGCCTCTTAATGAAAGTGAGAGAAGAAAGTGAAAACATTGGCTTAAAACTCAACATGCAGAACACTAAGATCATGGTGTCCGGTCTCATCACTTCATGGCAAATAAATGGGGAAACAATGGAAACAGTGACAGACTTTATTTTTGAGGGCTTCAAAATCACTGCAGATGGTGACTGCAGCCACGAAATTAAAAGACGCTTACTGATTGGAAGAAAAGCTATGACTATCCTAGACAGTATATTAAAAAGCATAGACATTACTTTGCCAACAAAGGTCCATATAGTCAAAGCTATGGTTTTTCCAGTAGTCATATATGGATGTGAGAGTTGGACCATAAAGAAACCTGAGCACTGAAGAATTGATGCTTTTGAACTGTGGTGTTGGATAAGACTCTTGGGAGTCCCTTGGACTGCTAGGAGATCCAACCAGTCCATCCTAAAGGAGATCAGTCCTGAATATTCATTGGAAGGACTGATGCTGAAGCTGAAACTCTAACAATTTGGCCACCTGATGTGAAGAAATGACTCTTTGGAAAGACCCTGATGCTGGGAAAGATGGAAGGCAGGAAGAGAAGGAGGCAATAGAGGATGAGATGGTTGGATGGCATCACGAACTCGATGGACATGAGTTTGAGCAAGCACCAGGCGTTGGTGATGGACAGGGAAGCCTGGCGTGTTGCAGTCCATGGGGTCACAAAGAGTTGGACACAAGTGAATGACTGAACTGAACTGAGGAGTCTTCACTTCTTAATTATTTTACACATTACTATTATCTCTGCTGCTGCTGCTGCTGCTAAGTCACTTCAGTCGTGTCTGAATCTCTGCGACCCTATAGATGGCAGCCCACCAGGCTCCACCAGGAACCTGGGATTCTCCAGGCAAGAACACTGGAGTGGGTTGCCATTTCCTTCTCCAACGCATGAAACTGAAAAGTGAAAGTGAAGTTGCTCAGTCATGTCCGGCTCTTCACAATCCCATGGACTGCAACCTACCAGGCTCTTCTGTCCATGGGATTTTTAGGTGAGAGTACTGGAGTACTCAAGGTTATTTACATCTACTTGATTTGGTAGAAATACTGCATACCATTGCACTACTCTGCATTTCTTCCTGATTTCATGTTTAATGATGTCACATTCGTAGCCTTCAATCTGCCAGAGCAAGAATATTTATACCATTGAAAGTGGCCATTGAAATGAATCAGGATTTTTCCACCCAGAAAACCAGTGATTGGACATTCCCAGCACCCACTGCTGCCCACCTTCCTGCTTCTGCTTCCCATTTGCAGCCCCACTTATTTTCATTTGGTGTTTCTATAGAACATGTTACTTTTTAGCACGTTGCACAAATTTGCTATCATTATTTGCCGTCTCACCACATCAGAAGTAAGCTCAGTGAGGGCAGGAATCTTTTTTCTATTATGTCCTTCACGTATTTCCACACCCAAAGAGTGCCTGCCACCTGGCTGGTGCTCACTAAATCTATTAAATAATGCTGGTGAATGCTGGACTCCGTGAGTAAGATGGGTGGGGGTGGGGGTGGGGATGGCGTTGGAGCCCCTCCCACCCCTTGGCCCAGCCCAGCTGACCCGAGTTTCAGAAGCTCTTTCTCTCCCTCTGTCCCTGCAGTTCCTGCCCAGCCTGCAGCCTGAGGGGAATCTTATGTACACATGTTCCGGAGGGTCCAGTCTGAGGCATTCTCTTTCCCCTGCCAGTTCTACTCACAGGCCAGAAGGTGATCAGCACATGTTTCTCAAGACCAGCACTTTGCCGCCTCTAGGGCAATGGTTCCTAAGTGGCCCCAGACCAGCAGCACCAGCAGCACCATGTTAGGAATGCAAATTCTCAGACCCCAACCCGAGACAGGTTGAGTCAGAAATTCTGGGGATGTGGCCATCTTAGTCCTTTCAGGCTGCTCGAGCGAAATACCACAGCCTGGGTGGCTTATAAACAACAGGGGTTGATTTCTCAGTTCTGGAGGCTGCAAGTCTGAGATCTGGATGCCATCATGGTCGAGTGAGGGTCACAGTTTTATTGCATCCTCACGTGGTGGAAGTACCAAGGGAGTTCACTGGGGTCTCTTTTATGAAAGCACGAATCCCATTCTGCTCTCAGGACCTAATCACCTCCCAAAGGCCCCACCTCCCAATACCAAGAGGGTTAGGTTTCAACATAAGAACTTAGAGGAGAACATTCCAACCCTATCAGAGGCCCAGCGATTTGTGTTTCTAAGATTCCAGTGCAGTGATTTGAGGACCACTGACCAAAGCCTTAGTCACTCGAAAGCAGTGGTTCTTAGGGACTTCTCTGGTGGGCCAATGGTTAAGAATCTATCTTTCAATGCAGGGGACATGGGTTCGATCCCTGGACAGAAAACTAAGATCCCACATGCCACAGGGCAACCAACATATATGCCACAACTACTGAACCTACAAACACACACAAAAAAGATCCTGCATTATGCAAGCACCCAGTGCAGCCAAATAGATAAATATGGCTCAGTGCATAAAGAATCTGCCTGCAATACAGGAGACAGGAGACATGGATTCGATCTCTGGGTCAGGAAGATTCCCTGGAGAAGAAAATGGCAACCCACTCCTGTATTCTTGCCTAGGAAATTGAACCGATAGGAGCCTGGTGGGCTACAGTCCAAAGGGTCCCAAAGAGCCGGACATGACTGAGGAACTAAGAAAGCACACATGCAATAATAATAATAATATAATAATAATAAAGCGGTGGTTTCCCAATGGGATTATGTTTTCCTCTGCCCCCTTCCCTACCAAGGACACTTTAGGCAGGATCTGGAGACATGTTTGCTCATCACAGCTCTTGAGAGTGGTGGTGCTACTCGCATGCAGGGTGTAGAGACCAGGGATGCTACTCATCCTCTTACAGTGCACAGGGCTGCCCCCCACAACAAGAATTATCTGCCCAAAAGGTCAGTGGTGCGGACTGGAGAACACTGCTCTCAAGTATCCTCACTGCCGCACATCCAGCCAGCCAGCCTTCCCTCCCTTCTTTCCTCTCATGTGTTCTTAGCACCCACTAGGTGAGACAAACCAAGATGCCAGCCTCTGCCAGCAGCTGTGAGGGAGACAGATGAGCCTGTGGATCTGCTTCATGCAGAGTCCCTGCACCAAGGAATCCAAATCCTGCAGCTGACCTTTACAGCTCAGTGTGCTAAGTGTAATGATCAGAGAGCTATCAAGGAGGTGCTTCCAACCCAAGCTTGGAACATCAGGGAGGACTTCCTGGAGAAAGTGGTTTCTGTGCTGAGACTTCAAAGGCAGAGTTATTAGGACTCATCAGGGAGGGAGTGATGGGGAACGTTTTCCATATGGAGCACTTACTATGTTCCAGTCACTATGCTGACTATTTTACTGTCTCATTTCATCCCTGAAGCACTTTCCAAAGTTGATACTACCATTATCTCCATTTTAGAGATGGGGACACTGCCTTCCAGATACACTAAATAAGCTGCCTAGAGCCACAGAGCTGGGAAACATGAAAGCAGGGATTTGAATTCAGTTCTGAAGATGCCAAAGCCTGACAAGGCGACAGTCTGACAAAGTGCAAAGGAGGTAGAATTAACAGTGGTTTTAGAAAAAACCACTGTTAACCCTTGTGTTGCTGCTGCTGCTAAGTTGCTTCAGTCGTGTCCGACTCTGTGTGACCCCACAGACAGCAGCTCACCAGGCTCCCCCATCCCTGGGATTCTCCAGGCAAGAACACTGGAGTGGGTCGCCACTTCTTCTCCAATGCACGAAAGTGGAAAGTGAAAGTGAAGTCACTCAGTCATGTCCAACTCTTAGCGACCCCATGGACTGCAGCTTACCAGGCTCCTCCATCCACGGGATTTTCCAGGCAAGAGTACTGGAGTGGGGGTGCCACCACCTTCTCCGAACCCTTGTGTTAAGGGCTGAATTATGTCCCCTGAAAATGCATATGTTGCAGCCCCAGTACCTGGAGAATACGACTATATTTGGAGATTAGGTCTTTCAAGAGGTAATGAAGCTAAATTGTGACCATGAGGGTGGGCCCTAATCCAGTATGACAGATGACCTGATAAGAAGTGGAAATTTGGACATAGAAAAAAAAAAAATCAGGGATGTGCAGGCACAGGAAGGAAGAACCCTGGAAGACATAGTGAGGCAGCCACGTGCAGATCAAGGAGAGAGGCCTCAAGAAACTAAACACACTGGCACCCTGATCTTGGACTTTCAGCCTCCAGAACTGTGAGAAAATGAACTCTGTTGCTTAGCACCAACTTCCCACCCATCCCCCACCCCACCCCACCCCCATCTGTGGTGTTTTGTTCTGATAGCCCAAGTGAACTAATATACCTTGTTTCCTCTTTGGGGACATTGCTTTGAAAGTAGGGAAATTTCAGTCATGTTAATTGTGCTTTACTGTTTCTGTTGTAAAAGAGAAGGAGAAATCTAGGTCTGTGTCCCTTTCTCTTCCCAACCTGACCCGTGCATCCCCTGACTAGGAGTCATCTGTTCAACCAAAGCTGCTAAGACAGTTTTTCCTCCCGGCTTTCGTAAGACTCAAAACATACACACCAGCATGTGCAAAATAGACAACCAATGGGAATTTGCTGTATGACTCGGGGAACTCAAACCATAGCTCGGTAACAACCTAGAAAGGTTCAAGAGGGAGGGGCATACATATACCTATGGCTGATTCATGTTGATGTATGGCAGATACCAACTCAATATTGTAAAGTAATTATCCTTCCATTAAAAATAGATAATTCCTCTTAAAAAGCATTCACTGAGGAGACTATGCAGGGGAGGAGAACTGGGAGGGCCTTAAATGGCAGGGGTAGATTCTCTGAGGTGAAAGAGGTGATAGAGATCGGAGTGCCGCCAAGGGGACCCCAAGTCCCATCCCCTTGCAGCACCACAAAGAGTGGCCACTGGCAGCTGGCATGGCTGACCAGGCCTAAATTCTCATTCACCAGAGCACTGGCACCTCCAGGCAGAGGTCAAGGACATCTCAGTCACTGCCAGTGTGGATCCAAGACTATAGGCAGGACCACTAAGAAGGGCCCTAGAACTAACCCTGCTTCTGGGGGACGTGGGGAGCAGCCCACACCAACACATGCTGAGATAGTGTCTCTCATCCACCCAGAGGGTTGGAGGTGACCGAGGTGAACTTAAAGCTGAAAAGAGAGCAATGTGATATTTTTGCACATCCAAACTTGTGCATTAAGATCCAAACCAGCTATGCTTTATTTTCAGAATTGGGATACAGAAAAGCAGGGTAGAAGCCAATTCAAGGCAAACCAAAAACACTTCTGTCAGCAGAAGAGACAGTGAGCCAGAGAGTAGGAGGAGTAAGCGACCGGTGTTTTTCTCCTGGCTCTGTTTTGTCTCCTGACTAGACCTAATTATGCTTGTCATCTGCATCAGAAGGATGGGGCTAAGATTAACAAGTTAATGTGGGTAAAAGCTCTTGGAGCTCAGTAGATGAAAAGAGATCTAATTAGCGAGGCCAGCAGTGACCGCAGGCAGGCCCATCCAGGGTGGGCTCCGCCCCTGGACTCACCAGAAAGCTGGTTAGAGCTCCTGGGAGGGGTTTCTGCAAATTCTGCCTAACCCTGCAGCAAGCACTCATGGAACCTTCCATGTTTTCCTTCAGCCCTAGCATTCTATGACTTTTCATGGGTGCAGGAAAAAATGTGTGCACCTCTCTCAACTGACTGAGAAAAGGAAAAGACAACCATCATCCTTTGTTTCTCAACATGGACTGATGTGTTAATGATACACAGAGGTCAAGTGAGTTCCATGAGGGACACAAGGTCAATCCTGACTGCCACTTACTAGGTGGGAGAATTTAGGCCACGCGTTCAATACCCTCGAGGCTCTGGTTCATCCTTGGCCCAAATGGGGATAATACTTCCTACCTCAGAGTTGCAAAGCTTAGATTTGTTCACACTGGACGCGAATAAGTGCATTTTAAAATTAATGTTAATCAGGACTTCCCTCGTGGTCCAGTGGTTAAGAATCTCATGGGTTCAATCCCTGCTCCAGGAAGATCCCACATGCCTCAGGGCAACTAAGCCCTATGACACAGCTACTAACCCAGTGCTCTGCAGCAAGAGAAGTCACCACTGTGAGAAGCCCACGCAGCACAACCAGAGAAAGCCCGCACACAGCAATGATGACCCAGCACAGCCAAAAATTAAATAATTAGTAAAAAGTAAAATAATAATAAAAGAAAATGAATGTTAATCAGTCATAGTGGTGCCTGGAATATAATAGCTGCTTGAAATATTGACTGGATTGAACTCTCTCATTCAACAAAAACTTGTTGAATTATCTATTATGGGCCAGGGGGATTGGGCATTGTATATCTTGGGTGTAACTATGTTGAACCACAGACACACCTCTGCCCTCACAGAGCTGACGTGTATATCAGACAATAACCTCCATAAACTCTCACATCTTCCCCCAGTGTCTTCCTTCTTCTCTTAAAAGACTTGAGAACATTTTTTAATTTAAAAAAAAAAAAGCCTAAAACCTGCTCACAAGTATATCTGCCTAAAAGGAAAAGACAATTGAATCTACTCTAAGAATTAAAGGGGATTTGTTTAGAATACCTCAAATCAGCCGAGAATTTTAAAGTGCAAATGCTGCAGTAAATTTTGTTACCTTTCCCCTTCAGTTACATGGCATGTTATCCAGAGTTTCACCTGTTATGTAAATGGGAACCTGGTTGGCTTGGATATGGGGGAAGAGTTTGTCCTGTGACTGTGAATAGGACTGGTTCTCACTGGCCTCGCTCCTTCTGGGCACTCACTTATCAGTCCTGCAGCAGAGCACATGTTTGTGTAAATATTTAGCTAATGGCTGTCTCCCCCACTGGGCAGTGACCTGCAGGAGGGCAGCGTCCCTGACTGCGGTTCCTGGCAGCTTGATGCTGCCTTCTACACCTGGGCTCAGGGCAAGCAGCATTCCCTGAAGTTTTCCTGTAGGAACCTTACAAAGAGGAACTCTTACCAAGTACTTTTTGCACATGTAGAACATGTACCATGGGAGGATTCCTGACTTGCCAGCAATTCTACAGCTAGGGAGGGGGGGGCGAGGAGCAGAGCCACGACTCAGAGCATACAGCCATGCTCGCCCACCCACCATGCTGACAGATGTCAGGTGGCTATGTACAGGATGGGAGAGGTGGTGCGAGGGTTTTTCTGCAGAGCTGGGTGCTCAGGTACAGCAGGGCCCACATGCTAGGCCTGTGGGCGTCAGCTGCTGTGGCTCAGAACGGCCCCAAGAACACTGCATGGTGCAGGCTCATCTCTACCCGTTAGCTGAACAACCTTAGGCAAGTTACCTCATATTTCGAAGTCTCGGTTTCCTGTTTGCAAAATGGCAATTTAAGAAAACAAACCAGTAAATCAAAACCAAATGAGATATTACCTCACACTCTTTGGGATGGCTTCTATTAAAAAAAAAAAAAAAAGGTGGGTGGGGGAGGGGAAAAGAACAACTATAGGCAAGGATGTGGAGAACGTGGAATTCTTGTGCGCTGGCAGTGGGAATGGGGCAGCGCTATGGAGGACAGTTTGGCATTTCCTTAAAAAATTAAAAGTAGAATGACCATATATAATCCACCATTTCTATTTCTGAGTATATACCCAAAAGAATTGAAAGCAGACTCTCAAAAAGATATCTGTACACCTATGTTCATAGCAGCATTATTCACAAGAGTCAAGAGGTCAAAACAACCCAAGCATCCATCAAGGATGGATGGATAAACAAACTGTGATCTATACACATAATGGAATATTATTCAGCCTCAAAAAGGAAAAAAAATTCTGACACATACTCCAACATGGATGAAACCTAAAGACACTGAAAGTGAAAGTGAAGTCGCTCAGTCACGTCCAACTCTTTGCGACCCCATGGACTGCAGCCTGCCAGGCTCCTCTGTCTATGGGATTTTCCAGGCAACAACACTGGAGTGAGCTGCCATTTCCTTCTTCAGGGGATCTTCCCAACCCAGGAATCAAACCCAGGTCTCCCGCACTGTAGGCAGATGCTTTTTCCCTTCTGAGCCACCAGGGAAGTCCCTAATGCCAAGTGAAATAAGCTGGTCACAAAAAACTAATACCATATAATCCCATTTATATAAGGTACTTAAAGTAGTCAAGTTCATAGAGACAGAAAGTGGAGGAGTGGTTGCCAGGTGCGGGGGGGCAGAGAATGGGATGTTGTTCAGTGGGTATAGAGATCAGTTTTACAAGCTGAAAAAGACATCCACAACAATGTGAGACTGCACACTTAAATGCTGGACTGCACACTTAAACACAGCCAAGAAGGTAAATTTTACGCTATGTGTATCTTACCACAATTTTATTTTAAAAAAAGAAAGAAAAAAAGAAAGAAATGAATCTACCAGGAGGAGTAGAGAACATTTAAGTCTGGCACATCAACTATATGGAATGAAGAGGTTAAGGCCCAAATACCTTAGAATCTACCTCAGACTGCACTTAAGAGAGGGTTTCTATACCTTTACCTCTAAAGAATTGCCGAGCATTGCAAGACTTTCATCCAGTGTGGCAGGCCACACAGAGAGGTTTATTGTTGGTGGTTGTTTGGTTTTTTTGTTTTTAAGCAGAGAGAACTTTGGGTGCAATTGCCAACTACAAAGCAGACACCTCGCACCACCCACAGCCCACAGGCCCAGGGAGTGTTTGGAACTAGCCTCCAGGCAGGGTTGGGCAAGAACAGGGTCTGAAGGGGTGAGGTCTCATTTTTAATGTCTCCGCCAGACACTGGTGCCAGGTTGCTACCAGCTGCTGGCATCTTTCAGTCCTGCCAATAAAAGTTTCAGCAATGCTCACCCAGCCAGAAATGCCAGGCCTGCACCCTGGTCAGCACCCAGCTTAGCCATCTGCACTGACTCTCTGTACTGTCTCTCTGCAGAGCCAGAACAATAGATTTCATTTACGGAGCCCTGGTGTTTGGCATATATGATCTCATTTAATCTTTACAACAACTCAATAGGGTGTTATTATATTCACTTTTTAGGTATGAAAACTGAAGTTCAGAGAGGAAAAGCGACTTGCCCAAATTAGTAGGTGGAAGAAACTAGACTTGAGCTCCCATCTCATTATGCTACATTGGGACAGTGTACATGAATGGATTGGTGAGTGAATGAATAAATGCAAGGAATGAAAACTGTAGCGTTGTTATTTCCAAATGTCTTTCACCTGAGAATTTCCAAGTACTTTTCAAGAATTTGACAGTGATTTATTGAATATCTACCTTTCAGGCACCTCAGAGAGCTGGATTTATAAAGTCAGGCCATGATTGACCTTGTCATCAGGGGGAGCTTTTCAGCCAGCTGGAGAGACAAACCTATGAAAACTAGTAATAGCTGACATTTACTGACACTGCTTGGCTAGCTTTCATAGGGGCTATTTTACTTAATCCATGGCAAAAAGTAGCCTATGAAGGAGGTACTATTATAACTCCGCTTTTCAGATGAGGAGACTGAGACTTTGATGGATTATTCAACTTATCTTGGGTCCTATAACTTAAGACTACTCAAAGGATTGTCCTTGGCCCTAACTGCTTGTCAGTGGCCTGATGCAAAGTAAGTACAGAAAGAGTATTAGTGTATTGTAGCAATCTGATACAGCAATTATATGTCTGTTGAGTAATATTTTTAAAAGTTGGTCTTATATTTCATATATTCATTTATTTTTATTTTATCTCATTTTATTTTTTTATTTTTCTTCTTTTTCTTTTTTAAAATAAATTTATTTATTTTAATTGGAGGTTAATTACTTTACAATATTGTATTGGTTTTGCCATACATCAACATGAATCCACCACACGTATACATGTGTTCCCCATCCTCAGCCCCTTCCCTCCTCCCTCCCCATACCATCCCTCTGGGTCATCTCAGTGCACCAGCCCCAAGCATCCAGTATCATGCATCAAAACTGGACTGGCTATTCGTTTCATATATTTTTTCTCATTTTAAATGAATTTTTATCTTTCTAGTTCATCTCATTTTTACTGAATTTCTCTGTCTTTGAGGAGAATTGGCTCTAGGACCTCCAAGGACACCACAATCCATAGTTGTTCACGTGTCTTATATAAAATGGCATCATGGTTGCATATAACCTATACACATCCTCCCATAAATCATTTCTAGATATCTAATACATGCAAATGCTATGTAAGTAGTTGTAAATATAATGTAAATGCTAGTTGTTGGTATGCTGTAATTCAAATTTTGCTTTTTGGAACTTTCTGGAATATTTTTTTCCAGTATACTTGGTTCACAGTTGGTTGAATCTACAGATGCAGAACCCACAAATACAGAGAGGTGACTGTTCTTCACTTTTATTTGACAAAAGCATTGACCAACAGCATACTGGGGGAAAACAACTGATCCTTTGCCACAGGTAGTTGGAGAAGCAATGAGACAGTTTAGCAATAGCAGACCTGGGATCTGACCTGTGCAGTGTAACTCCAGAGACTGTTCTTGTCCTCAGGATTGAAAGATGACTGCCATCCCTGCAGGCTCTGTATCTGCATTCCAAGGAGCAGGAAGGGAAGGGAAAGGGCAAAGGCACAGGGCAGCTAAGTCACATGGCTTCTTATAATTTGTCTGTCAGGCAAAATTTATTCCCTAACTCACAGCCTTTGTTCTTCATATTTTTCCTCTCCAGATATCCACATGGCTTGCCTTTCACTTCATTTCCAATCTGCATTTGAATGTCACTTCCTAAGAGAAGAGGCTGTCTCTGGACAACCTGTCTAAGGCCACTGTCCATTCATTCCCCAGCTCTCTGCTGTCCAACACCATAACTACCAACCACTAATGAGAAAGATAGCTGGATGGCATCACCGACTCAATGGCCATGAGTTTGAACAAGCTCTGAATATGGTGAAGGACAGGGAATCCAGGTTTGCTGCAGTCCATGGGGTCACAAAAAGTTGGACATGGCTGAGCAACTGAACAACACAAGAATACACTATATTAAAACTATTATCTCTTCTAGCCCCTGACACTGCTTTATTTCCCTTTATAAGGGTTATTACCACCAGACATTAGATGACATATTTCTATTGACTTTATTTTCTGTTCACCACTCTAACCCCAGTACCCAGAACAGCACCTGGGTAGGGGATCCAGCTCTGTTATATGAATACATGAAAAATGAACCAAACCAACTAGACTAGAAAGTGTGTTGGGCCCCTTCATCTTTGTGATTGTATTGTTTGTATATCTGATAATGGCCTAAAAACATGTTTGTATACAAAGTGGAATCAATGTACGCATTCTAACTTTAATCTATACCCTCCAGGGAGCTAAATATTCAGTGTCCTATTTAGAAATCCACACTCTAGTGGAGACTGCTTAAACTTTTCAAACAGAAATCTATACCAGGGATTTCTTTCTTTTTTTATAATTTTATTTATTTTTGGTTGCACTGGGTCTTTACTGCTGCGCACGGACTTTCTCCAGTTTCAGGGAGCGGGGGCTACCCTCTAGGTGCAGTGTGCAGGCTTGTTACTGTGGTGGCGTCTCTTGTTGCAGCATGAGCTCAGGGCATGCGGGCTTCAGGGGTTGTGGTGCACGGACTTAGTTACCCCAGGGCATGTGGATTCTTCCCAGAGCAGGGAACAGAACCTGTGTCCCCTGCCTTGTCAGGTGGATTCTTAACCACTGGACCACCAGAGAAGTCCCCAGGGGGTTCTTAATTAACATTAGGAATGTTAAACATAATCATTTGCTGTTGGAGAAAGAGCAGTGCTCCAAGTAGCTTATCTAGAAGGACTATACAGTTCCGTGTTTGCAGAACAAGGTAGACAGATCAGCAAATTTTAATGTGCATTGTACATGAAATGTGCTTGTGGGATTCACCCTTCCCACCTCTCAGACTTAAGAATGATTGTAATTTTTTTTCTGCCTAACTTGCTGATACAAGTCTGGCAGAATTTGATCTAAGACCCACTTCCTTAGTAGCATACCCCCAGGTAGCAAGGTGAGGGGGATCAAGTGTACGCCCCCACTGTGATTCCATCTACCTGTGATCACTGGGGGCTGCTGATATTTATGAAAAGAAACTGACAGTTGTTAAGCCAACAGACTGGCTTAGGCCTGGAGATTAGAGATCCCTAGACCTCATTCCAAGTGCTTCATCTTCAAGTTCTCCCTCCGAGTAACACTGTTGCTCAGATGATGGCTGTCTGCACTTGGGCTACAGTGCTTCTGGACTCTTCCACGCCTGTTACAACAAGCTGCTGCCAGGGTGACGAGCAGCACGTCTGCAGCATCAGAGGTCAGGAGTGAGTTGCTCGGTCTGAGCCAAATTTTTAAAGACAGCTGACATTCTCACTGTCAGGCCCCTGGAATTAGCCATGGGCCTTTATTCCCATTTTGGTGAACAGAGAGCTTCAGTTTGTATGAACTCAGGATAGGCCCAGCTCCAGGTTCCAGCCCAAAGGCTACCACTCTTAGCCATCTCAGGGTGTTACAAGCAGGCTGTGAATACACAGACACACACACACCATTGTCTGGGAGCTAAAAACTTAATGGTTCTCACAAGCATTTGCCATAGTTTGTTGCTGTTGTTCAGGCACTAGTTTGTATCCAACCCTTTGTGACTCCATGGACTGCAGCATGCCAGACTTCCTTGTCCTCCACTATGTTTGCTCAGATTCATGTCCACTGAGCCAGGGATAAATCCATTTCCTTTTGATTGTGCTACTGATGCCATAAGACTTTTGTCAATATTTGAATCCATAGATCCTAAAGAAACAAATGCTATCCCTGTGTCCCCAGTACTCAAAAACTCAATGCTGATGAACTAACAATAAACCTTTGAGCTAGAGGAGAACTTAAAGAGCAATAAGATCAGCGATTTTCAAAATTTAGGGTTGGGCAGGGGGGCAGCATCTTTAAAAAAAAAAAAAACTAAACTAAAATACAATTTTAAAAAGAGAGAGCAATGGAAATCCAAGAAGTCTCCTTACACAAGCAGATACCCAGGGGACGAGCTTACCTCAGAAGTACCCTGGCAGATCTGAGCTGAGACACCCTGTCACTCATGCACCATGAATATCTGCAAACCCTGCACCCCTTCAACTGGGGGCCTCCTATCTCTCCCTCTGGAGGAGCCATCCATTCATTCCCTCACCCCACAAACCTTTATTAGCCTCTGTGTGTGCCAGGCAGACAAGGGCACAGTGGTATCACAGCAGAACAGGCAGCCGTAGGATTACAGGGGTAGAGCCAGTGACCCCTCGAGGGAACCAAGGAAAGGAAGTGAGGTGACCCTTGAAGGTGGATGAAGGGAGAAGAAAGAGTGGGGCTGGAGGCAGCAAGGAGGCTGTGAGGTCTCCAGGTCAAAGGAATCACATGCAAAGGGAACGGCTATTATAACCAGTCATGTGACAGAGATATAAGTACTTTGCATGCACACAGCCCTCTGGGGTAGGTACTATGATTTGCTCCATCTTGCAGATGAGAAAATGGAGGCACAGAGCAGTTAAATAAGTTGCCCAAGGTCAAGCTAGAAAGAGGTGGAGCCGAGGTTTGAGCCCAGATTGTCTAGAACTATAGTCTTTGTGCTGAACCTCTGTAGTGTGCTGCCTGAGAATTCAGAAAAGCAAAAAAAAACAAGTCAGTCAAGTTCAGTCAAATGCTGCAGACCCAGAGGGAAGGCTGGGGAGGCAGGACTTTGTTCTTAGTGCTAAGGGCCTGAACTTGATCCTGAGGGCAGTGAGAGCTACTGAAGTGGTTTTTTTTTTTTTTTTTACTTTTGATTGGAAAGTAATTACTTCACAATGTTGTGTTGGTTTCTGCTATACAAGAGTCAGCCATAAAGTATACATATATCCCCTCCCTTCTGAGCCTCCCTTCCACCCCCTACTGAAAGGTTTTAATGGAAGTGAAATGAATAGATTTCACTAAATTTCCTGCTACAAAAACAGATTCTTTTTTAGAAGATCATCATTATTCCCACCATTTCTCACCTCCTTTTTACTTCAGTCACTTACAGAAGGTCAAGATACCTTCTAAGTCAATCACCAACACACTGACCTTAGCTCCATGTCCTCTGCACATCTATTAGTCTGACCAATTGCCACCCTGCCCATCCTTTCAGCAGCCTCCCTCCTTTATCCTTAATCCCTTCTTACAATCTTTCTCTCACCTCTTGTCCTGTCTAGTGTCTGAATTTGCCCTAACACTTTGCTTCCATTGCTGCTACCTGAAAGCAGATGACTTTTTTCTTCCTCTCATACCCTGCCCATGTCACACAACCAGGAGAGAAGATGAGTATGTGCCTTGCTTCCCATGGCCACTTTCAAATTATTTTATTCCCTTCTCCTTTAACCTCTCTTCCATGGAGCTTTATTTCAATAGACTTTACCCCCTCTCCCCCGCCTACACCCGGCTCTTCTGGACTACCACCCTCTTGGTCCATCGCATCTCACCCTTTCTATTACACTTCATTCAACTGTTACCATCCTTGGTTGCTTCAAAATTCCTAAGGCTTATCCATCCAATACTTTGGCTGCTTGTTCTTCAGCCAACTCACACTAATGACCCTTTCTTCCATCCTACTTAGCTATCATCTTCCTCAATTCTATCCTTTGACATTGCGAACCCCACTAATTGTGTCATCTCTGAAATTTCAACCTCAAATATCCCAATCTCTATGTTCTAGCTTACTTGATCTGATCCTCTAGTCCTGTAACTTTTCAACCTCATAGAGACCTTCCATGATTATTAACCTTGGAACTTTCTCATCAGTTGCCTCACTTTCACCTCCCTCAGCCTAATGGTTCTCTCTTAGAACCACTTTCCCTGCAAACTTCCCCCAACAGTCTTACCTGCCAAACACCAACCTTCCAGCACCCAAGCAGCCGTGGGTTCTTAACGAATCCACAGATTATGACAACGGGATTCCTTTCACACTTATGGACACAAATCTCACGTGGGTTCTCACCACTGACTGGCAAACACTTATCCAGTATCTTCACTTCCCAACTCTTTCCAAAACTATTGCTCACTTTTCTTCATTTCCTCAAACTTCCTATATTGCTCCTCCCTTCAATCTCAGATGATAGCTTTGACTTGTAGTTCAGTGAGAAAAAAGAGAAACACTCCAATCACATAGAAACTGCCTCATCTTCTCATTGATAAAACTTCCAACTTAACCCTAAATATCGGAGAAGGCACTGGCACCTCACTACAGTATTCTTGCTTGGAAAATCCCATGGGCAGAAGAGCCTGGTAGGCTGCAGTCCATGGGGTCATGAAGAGTCGGACATGACTGAACGACTTCACTTTCACTTTTCACTTTCATGCTTTGGAAAAGGAAATGGCAACCCACTCCAGTGTTCTTGCCTGGAGAATCCCAGGGATGGGGGAGCCTGGTGGGCTGCCGTCTAAGGGGTCGCACAGAGTTGGACACGACTGAAACAGCTTAGCAGCAGTAGCAGCAGCAATCCTAAATATTACTTAAAAGGACTGATGCTGAAGCTGAAGCACCAATACTTTGGCCACCTGTTGTGAAAAGTCAGCTCATCAGTAAAGACCCTGATGCTGGGAAAGATTGATGGCAGGAGGAGAAGGGAGTGACAGAAGATGAGATGGTTGGCTGGCATCACCAACTCAATGGACATGGGTTTGAGCAAACTTCAGGAGATAGTGAAGAACAGGGAAGCCTGGCATGCCACAATCCATGGGGTCAAAATGAGTCAGACATGACCTAGTGACTGAACAGCAACAACCAACCTAACCCAATCTGTGCGCATATTCTGCACATTTCCTCCTGTTTCCATGGAGGGCACATCCATGCTCCAATCTCAGGTCAGCCCATCCCGGATCAGCCCACCCCTCCCCTCATGCCCAGGGGGATCCCTCTTGCCTTCTCTTGGACAGTACTTCTGTCAATATCTCCTCTCTTTCCTGCAGCAATTTCTTCCTTTCTATTGGCTCACTGCACTTGCCTTTCCTCTCCCCCTCCCCTACAGAGGGTTAAGAATCAAGGTTCTCAAAAAACGAAAACACAACAACAACAACAAACATTATTTAGCTTCCCGTTCCTCTCCAACTACAGTCCCAAGCTCTATCCTACTTCACTTAGAAGTGGTTCTCCACAGCTGCTATCTGCTCTGTCCTACCTCAAATGCTCTTCTCCCCTGCCCCTATTCCTTCTGAGCTTCTGGCTTTCCACCTCTCTTGAGATGGCTCTTGGCAAAGTGGCTGGTGACCTCTAGATAACCAAACCCAGTGGTCACTTTGCTCTTACTAGAATCTGCAGCACATTTCTGTTTACCAGGCCCTTCTTCCTGGAAAAAAAAAATTTTTTTTTTGTAGTTTCTGTGACAGCAAACTTTCCTGGTTTTACCCTCACTTCACTGGTAGCTCTTTCTTCATTTCATTTGCTGGCTTTCTCCTCTTTGATTTTAATGTTGGAGTTCTTTTCTTTACTCATTCCCCCTTTGATGATCCAATTCAATCCCATGGTTCAAATACCAATTTAAGTCTGTTTCCTGAACCTCTATTTCTAGAACCAACTTCTCGGCTGATTCTGAGACTCATATCCCACTGCCTTCTTGACACTTCCATACGGATAACAAATAGACCTTCAAATTTAACATGGTCAGAGCACAGTCCTTCATCCCGTGCCACCATGGACTTCACCAGGCTTCTCAATTGCGGTAAATGACAGTATCACGCACTTACTCAGACCAAAAACAAAAAGTTGTCCTAATTTCCCCCCTCCCTATCCCTATGAGCTGGTGCTTTTCTCTTTCTTCTCCAAAATATTCCCAGTATCCATTCTCTCTACTATGACTGTTAACATGCCCAATCAAGTCTGCAGCATGTTTCAACTTGACTATTGCAAAAACATTCCTAATTATGCTCTCTGCCTCTTCTCTTGCCCCTCCTCCAATAATCAATTTTCCACACTCCTACCAAATTATCTTTGAAAAGTAAAGCATTTGCACCTTAAATCTTCCAGTGTCTTTCCATCTGACTTAGAGTAAAATCAACACTCTGGTCCCAGCTCACATAGTCCTGCATGATGGGTTCCCTGCCTACTCTTCCCCTTGCTCACTTTGTACCACTTGTTGACCTTTGTACTTGGAAGGTTGTTCCAGTCTTAGGACCTTAGCTCTAGCCCTACTCTGCCTAGAGTGTTCTTCCTGTAGGTCTCTGTACGTGTGGATCCTTCTCAAGTTTCAGGTGATCAGGTGAAGTATAGCATCTTTAGAGAGGCCCTTCCTCAACATCCAACCTGAAAAATCATCCTACAACCATACACATGTCATTTATATCACACTGTTTTGTTATCTTTTCATCAGAATTGTTGAAGGAAAAAAGACCACTTAACATTTTTCTGTTTATAACATTTATTGTCTACTTCCCTCTCCCCACACCTGTCACATATACACTGTAATCTATACCTTTTCCTGTTCACTAACCTAGAAGAGTACCTGATACTCAGAAACATACTAGTTGAATGAATGAGTTATAAACTATGTGTTCTACATTCCAAAGTCCAGAATCTGCACCGGTAGCTAGATGTACTGTGAGAGGGAAGCATGAGCAATCAAGAGAAAAATTTTCAGACGAAATATGAAAAGGCCTGCAAATGAGTAATTTAAAACTTCTCAACAAGCAAGTGCAGGAGACCTGGGTTGGATCACTGGGTTGGAAAGATTCCATGAAGAAGAGAATGGCAATCCACTCCAGTATTCTTGCTGGAGAATCCCATGGACAGAGGAGCCTGGTGGGCTACAGTTCATGGGTTTGCATAGTCGGACATGACTAAGCAACTAAGAGCAACAAATAAAAGTCCAGGACTAGACAGCTTTACTGGTGAATCCTACCAAATATTCAAAGACTTAGTACCAATCCTAAAACTCTTGCAAAAAATAGAGGAGGGAACATTTCCAAAGTCATTTCATGAGGCCAGTATAACCCTGATATCAAGCCAATTAAGGACACAAGAAAAAAAATTACAGGCCAATATTCCCAATGAACATAAATAGAAAAATCCTCAAAAAATATTAGCAAAAAAAAAAAAAATCAAGAGTACATTGAAAAGATCATAACCATGATTAAATGGGGTTTATTTTAGGAATGCTAATGTGGTTCAAAATACATTAATTAATCTACTTAATATACCATATTAACAAAATGAAGCATGAAAAAATATTTGATCATCTCAATAGATGCAAAAATCATTTGACAAAACTCACCATTCATTCTTGATAAAAACTCTCAACAAAGTGGCTATAGAGGGAATGTACTTCAACATAATAAAAACCATATATGACAAGCCCACAGCTAACAGCTAACATCATACTCAACAGTGAAAAGCTGAAAGTTTTTCCTCTAAGATCAGGAACAAGATAAGGATGCCCACTCCCATAACTTTTATTCAACATAGTACTGGAAGTCCTAGCCAGAGCAATTGGTTAAGGAAAAAAAAATAAAAGGCAGTCAAATTGGAAAGGAAGAAGTAAAACTGTTACTATTTGTAGATAACATGATGTTATATGTAGAAAACCATAAAGATTCCTCCAAAAAATTGTTAAAACTAATATAATCCATATTGGAGAAGGCAATGGCAAGCCACTCCAGTACTCTTGCCTAGAAAATCTCATGGACTGAGGAGCTTGGTAGGCTGCAGTCCATGGGGTCACTACTAGTCAGACACGACTGAGTGACTTCACTTTCACTTTTCATTTTCATGCATTGGAGGAGGACATGGCAACTCACTCCAGTGTTCTTGCCTGGAGAATCCCAGGGATGGGGGAGCCTGGTGGGCTGCTGTCTATGGGGTCGCGCAGAGTCGGACACGACTGAAGCAACTTAGCACCAATATAATCCACATACAGAAAATTTTTGTGTTTTTATATACCACTAATGAACTATCAGAAAGAGAAATTAAGAAAACAATTTCATTTATAATTGCTTCGAAAAGGATAACAATATCTAAGTGTAAATTTCAACAAGGAAGTGAAACACTTATACACTAGTAACTATAAGACATTTTGAAATTGAAAAAGACACAAATAAATGAAATTATATTCCATGCTCATGGATTGAAAGAATTATTGTTGTTAAAATGTCCATACTACCCAAAACAATCTACAATTCAATGCATTCCCTATCAAAATTCCAATGACATTTTCCACATCAACAGAGTAAACAATTTTAAAATTTGCATGGTACCACAAAAGTTCTCAAATACCCAAAGCAATCTTGAGAAAGAAGAACAAGGCATCATGCTCTCTGATTTCAAACTGTATTACACAGCTCTAGTAACCAAAAAGTATGGTGTTGCCATAAAAACAGACATAGATTAATGAAAGAGAAACAGAGCCCAGAAATAAATGCACACATAAATGGCCAGTTAATTTACAACAAAGGAGCTAAAAATATAGAATAGGGAAAGGACAATTTCCTCAAAAAACAGTTCTGGGAAAATTGGGCAGCAATATGCAAGAGGATGAAACCAGACCACTATCTCACACCACACACAACAATAATGCAAAATGGATTAAAGACTGGAATGTAAGACCTGAAACCAAAAACTTCCTGAAAGAAGATAAAGTAGGTAAGTCCTTTGACACTCGTCTTGGCAATGGTTTTTTTGGATCTGACACCAAAAGCAAAGGCATTGAAAGCAAAAATAAACAAGCAGGACACATCAAACTGAAAAGTTTCTGCATGTCAAAGGAAACCATGAACAAAATGCAAAGGACACCTACTGAATGGGAGGAAAAAATGCAAATCATATTAGCAGAGAAACACAAACAATCCAAATAAAAATGGGCAGTGGATCTCAATAGACATTCTTCCAAAGACATACAAATGGTCAACAGGTATGTGAAAAGGTGTTCAACACTAGTTATCATCAGGGAAATGCAAATACAAACCACAATGAGATATTGCCTCACAATTGTTAGAACAGCTATCATCAAACAGACAAGGAATAACAAGTGTCTGTGAGGAGAAAAGGGAACCCCGTACACTGTTAGTGGGAATGTAAATTGGTGCAGCCTCTATGGTAAATGGCATGGAGTTTCCTCAAAATATTAAAAATAGAACTACTATACAGTAAATCCACTTCTGGGTATTTATCCAAAGAAAAGGAAAACAGTAGCTTAAAAGATATGTGCACCCCATGCTCATTGCAGCATTATTTAGAATAGCCATGATATTGTAAGTTGTCCATTGACAAATGAATGGATAAGGAAAATGGGATATATATATTTTTCAGTCATAAAAGAGAATAAAATCTTGCTATTTGTGACAACATAGATGGAATTTGAGGGCATTATGTTAAGTGAAATAAGTCAGACAGATAAATACTGTATGATCTCTGTTGCATGTGGAATCTAAAAACAAAAAATAAAAATGTAAACTCATAGATAACAGAGAAGAGATTGGTGGTTGCCAGAGATGGGGGTCAGGGGTTGGTGAAATGTGAGTCAAATGGTACAACTTCTCGTTATAATATAAATGTCATGGGGATATAATGTACAGCATGGTGACTCTAGTTAATAATAACATATTACATATTTGAAAGCAGTTAAGAAAGCGTATTACAGAGGTAGTCACTACAAGGGAAAAATAACTCTAACTATGTATAGTGACAGATGTTGCTGCTGCTAAGTCGATTCAGTCGTATCTGACTCTGTGTGACCCCATAGATGGCAGCCCACCAGGCTCCACCGTCCCTGGGATTCTCCAGGCAAGAACGCTGGAGTAGGTTGCCATTTTCCTTCTCCAACGCATGAAAGTGAAAAGTGAAAGTGAAGTCACTAGGTCGTGTCTGACTCTTAGCGACCCCATGGACTGCAGCCCACCAGGCTCCTTCATCCATGGGATTTTCCAGGCAAGAGTACTGGAGTGACAGATGTTAACAGATATTATTTTGGTAGTCATCCCACAATATATACAAATACAGAATCATTATGTTGTACATTGAAAATAACATAATGTTGAATGTCAATTATACCTCAATAAAAGATATCAATCCAGTTCAGTTCAGTCGCTCAGTCGTGTCTGACTCTTTGCGACCCCATGAATTGCAGCACGCCAGGCCTCCCCTGTCCATCACCATCTCCCGGAGTTCACTCAAACTCATGTCCATCAAGTCAGTGATGCCATCCAGCCATCTCATCCTCTGCTGTCCACTTCTCCTCCTACCCCCAATCCCTCGCAGCATCAAAGTCTTTTCCAATGAGTCAACTCTTTGCATGAGGTGGCCAAAGTACTGGAGTTTCAGCTTTAGCATCATTCCTTCCAAAGAAATCCATGGGCTGATCTTCTTCAGAATGGACTGGTTGGATCTCCTTGCAGTCCAAGGGACTGTCAAGAGTCCTCTCCAACACCACAGTTCAGAAGCATCAATTCTTCAGCACTCAGCTTTCTTCACAGTCCAACTCTCACATTCATACCTGACCACCGGAAAAACCATAGCCTTGACTAGACGGACCTTAGTCAGCAAACTAATGTCTCCGCTTTTCAATATGCTATCTAGGTTGGTAATAACTTTCCTTCCAAGGAGGAAGCATCTTTTAATTTCATGGCTGAAATCACCATCTGCAGTGGTTTTGGAGCCCCCAAAATAAAGTCTGACAGTGTTTCCACTGTTTCCCCATCTATTTCCCATGAAGTGATGGGACCAGATGCCATTATCTTAGTTTTCTGAATATTGAGCTTTAAGCCAACTTTTTCACTCTCCACTTTCACTTTCATCAAGAGGCTTTTTATTGATATTTCTCCCGGCAATCTTGATTCCAGCTTGTGCTTCTTCCTGCCCAGCGTTTCTCACGATTTACTCTGCTTATAAGTTAAATAAGCAGGGTGACAATAGACAGCCTTGACATACTCCTTTTCCTATTTGGAACCAGTTTGTTGTTCCATGTCCAGTTCTAACTATTGCTTCCTGACCTGCATATAGGTTTCTCAAGAGGCAGGTCAGGTGGTCTAGTATTCCCATCTCTTTCAGAATTTATATATAGAATATTTATTGCAAAAAGAAAATATACTATCTATAATATAATTAAAACCAGTGCATGTAAAGGGAAGTTGCTCAGTCGTGTCTGACTTTTTGCGACCCCATAGACTGTAGCCTATCAGTTTCCTCCATCAACAGGATTTCCAGGCAAGACTACTGGAGTGGGTTGCCATTTATGACAGTACAAATAATGGCACAATGGTATGATGACATTAAGGAGATCAGCCCTGGGGTTTCTTTGGAAGGAATGATGCTGAAGCTGAAACTCCAGTACTTTGGCCACCTCATGCGAAGGGTTGACTCATTGGAAAAGACCCTGATGCTGGGAGGGATTGGGGGCAGGAGGAGAAGGGGATGACAGAGGATGAGATGGCTGGATGGCATCACGGACTCGAAGGACATGAGTCTGACTGAACTCAGGGAGTTGGTGATGGACAGGGAGGTCTAGAATGCTGCGATTCATGGGGTCACAAAGAGTCAGAGACGACTGAGCGACTGAACTGAAGTGAACTCAAGAAAAACAATATGCAAGAAAAAGATTCTCAACTTTTACCATGTTTCAGATTTTTTTAAAATTCAGTTTATGTTTATTGTTTTCCTGGTGTTCCTGCATCAAACTTAGATTCTCAATGTATTAATAATAGGAGGAAAGTGGTAATTTTTGTGTGTTTTTCCAGTTTTTGAATTGATTAATTTATTTTTGACTGCACTGGGTCTTTGTTGCTGTTCGAAGGCAGTCTCTGATTGCAGAGAGCCAGGGCTACTCTCTAGCTGCAGTGCATGGGTTTCTCATTGCGGTGACTTCTCTTGTTGCAGAGCACAGGCTCCAGACCATGAACTCAGTAGTTGCTGCACATTGGGCTTAGTTGCCCCGAGGTATGTGGAATCTTCCCAAACCAATCAAGGATTGAACCTGTGTCTCCTTGCATTGGCAGGCAGACTCTTAACCACTGGACAAGAGTCCAGTAGTATTTTTTAATGTTAAAAAAAAAAAAGGCTTTTCAAATAATTAGAGCTTAGAAGGATTGGGATCTTCTAGAAAGGGGAAAAGTTTCAAGAAACTATTATTTAGCACCCATTACAAAAGTTTCTCTCATTCTCATAACAATACTATGTGGTACATTATCATTATGTACCCCTATTTACTTCGGAGAAACAGGTTCAGAGAGGTTAAGTAACTGGCCCAAAGTCACACAGTAGGAAGCAGGAACTAAACCAAGGATGTTTAATTTCATAGTTTATGCTTTTGACTACCATACTAACTTGACCCCCTTACTTTATCTCCTCAAGTCTCAGGGTCTTCAACTGCAAAATGAGGGCAATGACATGCTTCAGAGGTTGTCATGAGTAATGGAAAAGATATTGCATTGAGATGCAGGAGGCATAAGAGACACAAGTTCTATCCCTGGGTCAGGAAGATACCCTGGAGGAGGGCATGGCAACCCACTGCAGTATTCTTACCTAGAAAATATGATGGACAGGAGCCTGGCAGGCTAGGTTTCATAGGACTGCAAAAAATCGGACATGACTAAAGTGACTTAGCACGCACTTAATGCATGGAGAAGAGTTTAGCCAGTGCCTGGCACATGGAGTACACTCATTATCAGTATTGGTGTTGTCCAATATCACAGAATTAACGTATAGGAGAGCTAAGAGGTGAAGCCAGGCCTAGCTAATTCCTAAGCCTGTGATTTTTCCCATGGAGTTGGTGGGCACTAGTTAGATCTGCTACAGAAGGAAAGATATTCAAAGATAGACAATTTTCATAGTCCTACCTGATTCCAAGACCACATAGCTTCTACCTTTATCTTCATGGATTAATAGCAGTTAGGGTTAGTTGGGGTAGGAAAGACATTTCTTCATCTTCCCCTTCTTCAAAGTGGCCATGATGTTATGGGAGCTCAGGTGAGGGCTCTTGGTTTAACCGCAACAGTCAAACCCAGCTGGCTGTGGATCAGTTCAGTTTAGCTCAGTTGTTCAATCGTGTCCGACTCTGCGACCCCATGAATCACAGCACGCCAGGCCTCCCTGTCCATCACCAACTCCCGGAGTTCACTCAGACTCATGTCCGAGTCCGTGATGCCATCCAGCCATCTCATCTTCTGTCGTCCCCTTCTCCTCCTGCCCCCAATCCCTCCCAGCATCAGAGTCTTTTCCAGTGAGTCAACTCTTTGCATGAGGTGGCCAAAGTACTGGAGTTTCAGCTTTAGCATCATTCCTTCCAAAGAAATCCCAGGGCTGATCTCCTTCAGAATGGACTGGTTGGATCTCCTTGCAGTCCAAGGGACTCTCAAGAGTCCTCTCCAACACCACAGTTCAAAAGCATCAATTCTTTGGCGCTGGGTATGGATACCACTCCTCTATCAAATTGGGTGTGTAACAAGTTCCTTTGTCACCTAAGGCCTTGACTCTTTTATTTATAAAATAAGGATAATAACAGGACTTACCCTCATGGATGGTAAGGATTAAAAGTGTTAATACACGTGAGTGCCTATCCCCGAGCCCACAGAGCCTGGCCAGTGTTCAGATCGGCCTCCTCTAGCTGGTGCCTCTGGTTATTATTCCCATCCGGGAACCCAGGGTGAGCAGGGCATTGTTTAAGGACCCGGGAAGCCATGTTTGTGCAAAATTCACTTCCTATTGTTGGCCTTCCGATTTGCAACCAGCCAATTTAGAATTTGCTCACACGTGTTAAGAGCCAGGACGTGAAAGGGCTTGGATCCCTGTGCAGAACACATAATAAGGCAAACAAGTTTTGCTGTTCCTGTTTTTGAGCTTCAGGGAAAGACCAAGGGCTATATTTAGCTGTGGTAGGTGTGGGTTCTGGGGAGGGCACTGGGACCGTGTTTGTTACATTACGTTTTAACATAATACAGAGTTACCCGGCTCAAGGGATCTGTTTCAGGTTGTTTTTATTAATCAAAGAGTGTTTTTCCCCTAGTTGAGATGGTCAGACTTAATGGGTAGCCAGTACATGGGGCTTGATACACAGATTTAACCTAACAAAAATAAATCCTTTGTTTTATCAAGTTTCCATGAGGCATCCTAAAAACAAGGGGAAAAATGTCATAAATACAGCATTGCTTTCAGTTGAGTAATTGCTGTTCTCTCAGGAAAAAAATAATTTGTTGTTATGCTATTGTATATCTCACACAAATAAACTCTGGAAGAGGGTTGTGTGTTTCAGGAACAAGGCAGAAGCAAGACTTTCCCCTGGAAATCGTTGAGTACTTTCAGCTACAGACAAGACATCTATCTTTCTTGAGATGAGAACAGACACAAGTGGTGGGGGTGAAAATTAACTACATCAAGCACAGATAATTTGGGTGTCAGATATTAGAATCAAAATGCATGGGGTGGAATAAACAAAGTTCTCGAAAACCAGACCTCATAAACTCACTTCAGAAACATTAGCTGAGTGCCTAGGATGGGCCCGCCACATGAGATGGATAAAAGAACAAGACAGATTCAGCTCTTTCCTGAAGGAAAAATAGATAAGAAAACACAATGTGAAGGGTGCTCTGATAGGGGAATAGCTTCCTACACTGACTGGATAATTTCCAAGTTGCTTAATATTCCTGAATTGCAATTGCTTCATCTCTGACATGAGACTACAAATTTCTGTGAAAGATGGCAAATCAAACATCTGTGCATATGGTTAAGACAAACAAAAAACTCCCATGTCCTCTTTCCCACACCGCAGAAGGAAACATTAAGAAAGAGGAAAGCACAGGACCCAGAAATAAGGAGCTTTAACCTAAGAGAGGCACAAGAAGGCCCAGGATGACGGTGAAGCATCCTGGGATGACAGCTGTGTACCAGGCTCAGAGGCCACCTGTTTAGGTCAGAGCCGGTCAGAAGGCTCTCAGAGAGACTGCTGCAAAATGAAAGCATTAATAGAAAAACGAAAGCATTGATAGAATCCCACATGTATTCAACATTTCTCAGAGAAGATTTACGCAACTGCCAGACAGGTTTGAGGATGGATTAAAGCTAAGTACACAGAAAATTAAGCAAGCTTGAAAACAAACAAACAAACAAGAAAATAACTCCATGGGAAATTAAAAATTGTGCAGGAAAATAAAAAATCTAGTCTGTTAGATGACACAGTTGTGAAAATGCTGACCTGGCTAAAATTAAGTTGCAGCTATATTGGGAAGATAGGAGAACAAGGAGAAAGTGTGTGTGTGTGTGTGTGTGTTGCACGTGGGGTGGTGGGTTGATGTCAGCTAAATCCTTGTCTTCCCATGGAAGAAAGCCAGTAAATGATGCCTGAAACCAAGAAATCACAAAGTAGCAACATAAGCATGTTTTTGAGAGATATGGAGGTGAATCACAAAAAAAGTCAGCTGAAGTGTTGACAGTGGTTGTCTCTGAACCATGGGAAACTGCACTGTGTAGGTTTGGGGAAAGAAGAGGGAACAGGGACATAACGACCATCTCTTATATCAAAACATGTAGAACATTTTGACTCTTTAACTACCTGCACATATAAACTTACTTACTTACTAAAATGCAACTTTAAATTATAGCCACACAAGAACAGAAAGTGCTGGAATTCCTTGTTGTATTTAACAATCATAAAAGTCATGTGCACATCTCATGAAAACTTTTCTGAGAAAGAACTGCTATCACATGGTGTGCCAGGCTGACTGGCTCTTCATGTTATTTCTCAGATTTGCAAAATCAGCTTGTTGATACATCGTTTGCTTAAAAATAGGAGGGAGGCTAATAACAGTACTTACCCTTATAAGGTGGTGAAGAGGGTCAGAAGAGAAAAGGCATTGACAGCAGAGTACTCTATAAATATTGGCAAGTTGTCCTATGTGTCCTCCTCCTCTCTGCTCTAATTATCTACTTATCTCTAGGTGACACCTTAGAGCCAGGGGCAGAAGGTGCTTGCTCTCTTTCCCTCGTACACTATCTTAGTTAACCTCTGGCTGACATAAGAGAATGCCAAGGGTTGGGTGGGTTAACAACACATCTTTATTTCTCACAGCTCTGGAGCCTGAAAGTATGAAATCAGGAGGCCAGCATAGCTGGGTTCTTAGTTAAGACCCTCTTCCTGATTTACAAATTGCAACCATCTTTTCATTGTACCTTTACATGGCAGGATGAGTGGGAATAGAAGAGAGGAGGAGGAGGGAGTTGGGGAGAGAGACATGAGATGTCTCTTCTTAGAAAGGCACCAACCCCATCATGAAGGCTCTACTTTTATGAACTAATTACCCCCCAAAGGCTCCATCTTCAAATCCCACCCCATTGTGGATTAGGGTTTCAACATACAAATATGGAGGGAAAACAAAGATTCAGTCTATAGTAACCACCTCAATCTATAGACCTATAGATTCAGTCTATAGTAACCACCTCAATCTATAGACCTATAGATTCAGTCTATAGTAACCACCTCAATCTATAGACCTATAGATTCAGTCTATAGTAACCACCTCAATCTATAGACCTATAGATTCAGTCTATAGTAACCACCTCAATCTATAGACCTATAGATTCAGTCTATAGTAACCACCTCAATCTATAGACCTATAGATTCAGTCTATAGTAACCACCTCAATCTATAGACCTATAGATTCAGTCTATAGTTCCAGGCTGGATGGGGAGCCAACTGGGACCAGGCCAATAAGGGCTTCCACCCTGAGGACAGACACGCCCTGCTGCCTAGCCCCCCAATCTCCAGTCTAATAATGAGAAAGAGATACACTTCTATTTTGTTTAAGCTCCTAGCAACTGTCACATTCTAACTAACACTCACCTTAATTTCATTAATATTAGCAGTGGTTCTAGAAGTACCAGTTACTTACAGTGTCCTGAGAGGGGATACATGTCTCAGAGCTGGAGACCTGAAGTCCTGACATGCAGGCAAAACTGAAGGAGCTGTTAGGCAATCAGGCAAAGACAAAGTTAAGAATATTCTTAAAAGAACAGCATAAAGACGGCACTGAAAATGAGAAAAACGTATTGTTTGGAGAACAGGTGACAGTTGAGGGTAAACTGGGAGAGGGTGAATTGGCCTTGCAAGAAGCAAGGCCAGTGAAGTAACATTGCTACGGCCTTTTAGGTCACATTCAGGAGTTTCAGCTTACATTCAAGGACAACAGGGAACCACAGAAGGAAAGGTTTTGTGATTCAAATTTTAACTGATGTGGTATGGAGAATGGAGTCAGAAAAGATGGAAGCAAGGAGACTATTTCAGTAATTAAAACAAGAAATAAAAGGTGGGGTACCAGGGATGGGGACGCAAAAGCAGATTTGTGCAGGTTCAAATGATAAGAGGTAGAATCTGACTCAACACGAAAGTAGAGGGGGAAACAGGCATAGAGAACTATGACCAGATTTCCAGCTATTACTCTCCAAGGCTGGGACAGGGAAAGAAGGAGGAGTCATTTTAAAAGGAACATGGAAGATGCTGATCTTTGTTGCAAACATCCAAATGCTAAAGTTTCAAGGGCAACTAGATATTTAAGAGAGGGTATGGGGCTACCCATGGATTTGAACTCAATCCAGAATCAGTCTTTTCAAGAATTTTTAGAAAGTGAGGGATTTCGGATCCAGTGGTCTTAGTGGTCCAGTGGCTAAGACTCCATGCTCCCAATGCAGGGGGCTCAGGTTTGATCCCTGGTCAGGTAACTAGATTTCACAAGCCGCCACTACAACACAGCCAAATAACTAAACAAATAATTTTTTTAAGTGAATTAGGCAGGTAATGGGGTAAACACTACTGCCAGCAGAGGGAACTGAAGCCCAGAAAGAGCCAAAACCTGCAGCCAAGAAAGCTAATCCCTTAGTTAGATCATACAATTAAACACAACATACAACCCGGATCTTTGCAGAACTACTTCTCTCACTAAGTCAATTATTTATTCACCAAACAATAACTGAGGACCCAGCTGTGCTTTGCGCAGAACTGGGAGTTGCAAATACATAAGGCAAACGAGACAAAGTCCCACTTGAATGACTTCTTTTATTGAAGAGGCTCTTCTGACTGGGGAAGACAGAAATTCAGCCAACAACAACAACAACCAGGAGAATGTCAGGTAGTGAAGAGTAAATACTACAATGAAAAGAAAGCAAGACAAGTATGATCAAGAGTGGCAGGAGTGATGGGAGATACTTGAAATTGGACGATCGAGAAAGACCACTCTGAGGATGTGTTATGAATAACAAGATGAGCCAGCCATGCAAAAAAAAAAAAAATCCAGGAAAAGAAGGGACCTGCCTTTGCAAAGGCCCTAAGGTGAGATGGGGCTTAACGTGGAGGTGCAGTTGGAGGCCCGTGTGGTTGGGGCTTGGGGTAGAGTGAGCCCAGGAAAGAATCACAGGAGATGGGGTCAGGGAGTGGGGTGGGGGTCAGAGCAGGGGGCTTGCAAGTTACAGCTTGGATTTTAAGTAGAATGGGAAGTCATCAGAGCATTTTAGGTTTTTTTCTACTTTTAACAAAAATTGAGTCATTCTATCTATTTACCTCTCTGAGCTTCCCAGATGGCTCAGTGGTAAAGAATCTACCTGCCAATACAGGGGACACGCATTGGACCCCTGGCTTAGGAAAATCCCTTGGAGTAGGAAATGGCAACCCACTCCAGTATTCTTGCCTGGAAAATCCCAAGAACAGGGGAACCTGGTGGGCTACCATCCATGAGGTCACAAAAGAGTTGGACATGACTTTAGCGACTAAACAAGAACAAACCTCAATGAATCTATATGACCAATGGTTCTTGCTGCTGTGTGGAGTGCAGACTATGGCAGGATTAGAAACAACAATGAAAAGCCACAGCCCCTTCCTGTTCTAGCTCCACTTCTCTGCTGTCTGTCATCACAATCTCTACTCCCTCACGATGACCAAGAGAGGTGGGAGTTAAAGCCCAGTTTTCAATGGGGATTTGATTTCTATATCCTTCCACAAAGCCAAGCACAGTTTGGGGCATGTAGCTGTCCCTTTAATAATATTTGATGTTTGATTAATAAGTTAAACAACCCATTGACTCCATTTATTCAAAGAATCAGGCAAACCAATTAAAAGGCCTCAAAACAAAGCCCAGACATAGCAGCTGTTTGCCGGCCCTGGTCAGTTGCTTGACCAAGAGGGCCTGTCAAGCTAAATCAGCAGGGCAAAGCCAAGAGCTCACAGTGACACTGAGTTCCCATGTCTGCCATTGTTCCCAGTGTTAGGCTACAGTTTGTGTCTCTAGGAACCTGGAAGAAAACAAAAACATTCTTTTTGTTTTTCCTTTTGAACTTTTTATTTTGTATTGGGGTATAGGTGATTAACAATGTTGTGACAGTTTCAGATAAAAGCATTCTTTTTAAACCTGGTATTTCCAAGTCTTCAGAGGTTTGTCTTTCTTCAGCATCCTAGGTGCACCCAGACTTAGATATAGACCAGCAGCTCACACTAGGCAGAGTGTGGCTCACATTTTATCTGCTTCCTTCCAGATTCACTAGTTAACACAGGATCTCTGGACTTTCCTCACAAAGGCCTGAATCACCCCTAGAAGCCCAGGAAAGGCAGAGTCATACTCACGGTGTCGACGCCAACCACTGGATCATTGCCATCCTCACACAAAAGGCACAGCGACCTCGAACTGCCTGCTCGACACAGCCCCTCCCAGAGAGCCCCACCTGGCCCTTGCTGAGAAAGTGTAAGATTCCATGACCTGATGGTCAGGTGTGAAGCCTTCACCTGGAAGGGTTTCTTATGTAGAGTAGCCTTCAACTTGCAACCTGGAATGAGAAGGTGAGTGAAGCTGCTGTCCATGAGATTTCCCAGGCAAGAATACTGGAGTGGGTTACCATTTCCTTCTCCAGGGAATCTTCCCAACCCAGGAATCGAATCTGAGTCTCTTGTGTCTCCTCTATTGGCAGGTGGATTCTTTACCACTAGCACCACTTGGGAAGCCTATTTATATCATAATTTTAACTAATTGATTTCAGTCAATTTATTTAAATTTAATTTCTTTAAGTAACATTAAAAATTAAAGACTCCGTTTCTCAGGTGCATTGCACAGATGTAGAGCTTTTTTACAGGATCTTAGTTCACTGACCAGGGATGGAACTTGCACCTTTGGCAGCGAAAGTACAGAGTCCTAACCACTGTCTGCCAGGGCATTCCCGTGATATAGAACATCTCTATCATTTCAAGCAGCTCTGTTGGACAGCTCTGGTCTAGAAGACCCACTAGGATAAGGAATAAAGCATCTTAGTGCCAGGCTTCAATTCCTAGTTCCAGCTAATGTGAAGCTCGGCTGTGTATATCTCCTGCACTGTGTTCCAAGAGATCATTCGTACCTTTATAATTTCTATCCACCACCTCTCCCATCACTACCGTTTTCATGAGCTAGTTAGGGTAGATTTTGGTCCTTATTTTAGCTTTTTATATTCAAAAGAATCTTAGCTAAGAACATACTTTGATATTAGTAATTAAGAAAAACAGCCACTAGTACAATTTATTGAGTTCTTCTGTGTGTGAACACCATACCTTAAGCATTTTATCTGCATGTTTTTATTTAAACTTCACAAGAACTTCATAAGACAGATCTTTCATCTCCATTCAACAGCTGAAGGAACCAAGGCACAGAAAGGTTAAGAAAGTTACCCAAGGTCACAGAGCCAGTAGGTGGCAAAGCAGAGATGGAATCAACCTTCCATCTTCCATGATTGATGCGTAGGTAACTGCCCTAACTTTTAACCATGGAAGTGAAGTGAAGTTGCTCAGTCATGTCCGATGCTTTGCTACCCAATGGACTATAGCCCACTAGGCTCCTCCATCCATGGAATTTTCTAGGCAAGAGTACTGGAGTGTGAAAAGTGGCAGGTCCCCTATCCCAGGAAATGGTGAGTAAGAATTAGAAGTCTGAAACTTCTTTAGAGATCTATGGACTCTGGAACACCTACTTAGGGCAGCTGGTTTTGTTCCAATCATCTCTCTGCCTAGCATTTTTTTCTTTCACTAAAGAACAGGAACTTTGAGAAGTGACAGGCCATGGGCACAGGCTGACCCTGCTGGGAAACAGCTCATGGGGAGAGCAAACTGCATGTCCTGTGAACCCAGGGGCCGGTCAGCATAATTCCCTGATGCTGGGACTTTGGTCCCAGAACCTAAGTCGTATGCTGCTTGGAGTCGGGGCCAAGTTTGGAGGGGGGAGGGAGCGAGCACATACTTCTCTGTTAAACTCCGTTTCCCATTTGGTTTGGCAGCTTGTTTTTAATGAAATGAAGCCAGTCCAAGAATTCCGCGTCAACATGGCTCTTTTTACCGGAACCACAAATGCAGCCCCCTGGGACCTGGCTCTATCTCTGGGCAGACATCAAAAACAGCTCCTTTTTCCTTTGAAATCATGACAGTCTTCTAAGAGTGATCCACTTCCTCACCTTCCCCTCACCCCACCCCCCAAAGGAAGAAAGTAAGGGCCAGGGCTTGTGGGCTGCAACACCCCCAGGATTTATGGTTGGCAGAGAAAACCTCAGGGCCGGCCAGGCCGAGGGGTTCCTGGACCCTGCTGTCAGTTTTCCCTTTCTTGTGCGTCCAAGGCCTCATGGTTCCTTCCTGCCTGCTTGTCTCCTGTCCAGGACCAGCCTGATGAGTAGGCAAGGCGTTTCCAACCTCCTCGGCACCCTGCCTTCACGCTGTGACTTCGGGGGTGGGGGCATTGTAAAAGATGCTGCCACATCAAAATCCTCCCCAATCCCCGTTCACTGGCCAAAGCCTGAGGCATCTGTCAACCTTCCGAAACTCTCCAGGGTTCCTCTGCTTTGGGTCACTATTTAGGAGCTTCAACATGTGAGATCCCAGAAGGAGATAGGAGGTAGGGCGAAGGGTAGGAGGAAAGCAGACACATTTGAGGAGGGAAAATAATCGTGATTAGTGGAAAGTTAAAGGCAGATTGTTGGTAAGTGTTAGGTACTGATGGGGCATTTGTTGCAGATAAGGTTCTCTGCAGGAGAGAGGAGGTGAAAGAAAGGCTTTTCATGCCCTATCCCCTGGGGCACGGGATGACCTGGCTCTGGGTCACTTTCTCTAGGAAGGCTTCTGTGACTCCTGACTCACCCCAAGATAGCTCCGTGGTCCTCCTCTGCGTGCTCATAACATCCTTTGCTTCTCTCCTTTGCGGTTCTAACCACCCAGTCATCAGCTCTCCACCTCCCTCCCTCCCTCCTCACTATTTCCTGCCATGCACCCAGCACTCCTGCATCTGCTTAGTGAGGTTAGCAGACACCTCCTCTATTTTGAGGGAATGAAGGAATACTATCTGCTCCTTGCAGTGCTGGAGAGGAGCAGGGGAAGGAGTGGTGGACTTATTGCTGCCTTTACGGAGGTGGATGCGGTGATCCACAGAGCAGGTGGTGGTTTATGCAGCATGCCTGGAGTGTGTGAACCTGGGCCCCATCGCTTCCTAGCTGTGCGTTTGGGCAAGCTATTTCATCCTTCTGTACCTCAATTTCTTCATTCATAAACTAGGGATGACAATAATACCTATCTAAATTTTTGTGTAAGAAATGAATTAATGTATTTAAAGTCCTTAAAGTTGGATACATTGTAAGCTCTTAATAAATGTTAGCTTAACAGAAATTTTAAGCCCCCTCCTATTGCTTTAATACACGGGCCCAGCCTTGCCTCACAAGCCTTTCCTTGGGACTCAGTCTGAAAGAGCACACTCCTTTCCCTGCTTTGGGTTTCATCACTATACTTCACAGTATACATCCAGCCACAGCATCTTTGCATTACTCTGAGTTTTGTTTGTGTCCACACAAAAAAGGCAGGGGCCTTGTTTTATTCACTGTATCATTCCTAGTGCCGAGTATAGTGTCTCCCACCTAGGAGGTGCTTAGCAATAGTTGATGGATGGGTGGATGGATGGATAGGTAGATGGATAAATGAATGGGTGGATGGATAGATGAATGGATGGATGGATGGATGGGTAGACGGGTGGGTAGATGGGTGGGTAGATGGATCAACTGACCCCCTTTGGGAGACTTCTATGGCCATTTCTTTCTGCCTTCCCCTCTGCAATCTCCCAATCATACACCCTCATGTGCAACGTTACTTCCAGCTTGCATTGTACCACACTTGCTCTCTGGGCCCCTTCCCCTCAGATGGTCATTTGCCAAAGCCATATACTTTCTCAGGAGGCAGGGTCTCCTCACACAGGCACTAGTCCAGAAAGCTCAGCTACTCAGCATCAGCTATTAATGAGACACAGTGAATAAGACAGACAGTCCAATGAGAGAGACAAATGAATGGAGAGATGATTAGGTCTTCTTTGGAGCTGGTCAGAGAGAAGCCCAATGAGCACAGGGCCACCAAGGAGGGGCCCATGATGTGCACCCAGGCCAGGAGTCCCCCTTAGACCCAAAGCTAGGCTCCACCATAGAGCCTCATCCTAAATAAAGCACGCGTCATAGTTAGTCTGTCAGATTTCTCCTGATCTGAAAAAGTCCTTGGAGAACCAGAGTGAAACTGAAAATTTTTATCAGTCACAGGAGTACAGATTTGACATCATCAAAGAAATATTTTCAATACCGTGGGGAAGGGCAGGCAGTGTAATTAGCCGTGAGTAGACTACTTCCTGCTTTCGAGGGTGGAGAAAACTTGGGCTCCAGGTGCTGTGGGCCTTGGATGGGGGAGGAGTGACTCAACTCACAGATCCCTGCTGGGAAAGGAACGTTTACCACACTCCATCATCTGTAAATCACAGACTCAAAGACTGGTAGGTTTTGAGTCCTGCTGATCATAATTCTTTGATATTATCTTTTAAATAATTTTCAAAATTAGACTGTTGATGAGTTGAATTTTGTCTCTCCCCTCCCCTAATTTATATACTAAAGTCCTAACCCTCAGTTCTTCAGAATGTGGCCTTATTTGGAGATGGGATCTGTACAGAGGTAATCAAGTTAAAATGAAGTCATTCAGGTGGGTACCAATCCAGTATGACTAGTGTCCCTCTAAAATGGGAAAGTTTGGACAGACAGGCACTGAGGGAAGAAAATGTGAAAAGACATAGAGAGAAGGCAGTCATCTACAAGTCAAGGAGAGAGGCCTGGAACAGATCCTTCTGTCCTCAGAAGGAACCAATGCTACAAAATCTTGACTTTGAACTTCTAGCCTCTAGAGTTGTAACATAATAAATCTCTGTTGTTTCAGCCAACCAGGGTATGGTGCTTTGTTATAACAGCACTAAGAGTAAATAGCAATTTTTCTTTAGACCAAGACAGAAAAGAACCTCATCTATGTCCTTCCTAATCACTGTTGAATTCAAGGATTGTTTAGTTCCTCTGTGAGAATATACACATTGTATGTATTTCATATCTATGATTTGGCACAAGACAGAGAGTAACAAAGCTTTTACATTCTTGAAGGGGCCGGTGGAGTGTTAGGCTATAGATTCAGCTCAATTTAACAGATATTTATTGATCCTCCCATGTGCCAGGTACTGGGCTGGAGACATAGAAAGTGTAGTCCCTGCTTTCAAGGAACTCACAATCTGGTAGAAAAGTGCAAGTGTGTAAATAATTACACTTCAGAATGATAAGCAGTGGTTGAAATGCATAAAGAATGACACCAGAGGACTTCCCTGGTGGTCCAGTGGTGAAGATTTGCCTTCCAATGTAAGAGCTGTGGGTTTGATCCCTGGCCAGGGAACTAAAATTCCACATGCCTCTTGACCAAAAGAACAAACTATAAAAAGGAAGCGATATTGTCACAAATTCAATAAAGACTTTTAAAATGCTCCATGTCAAAAAAAAAAAAAGACATGAGGAAAAAAGTGCCTATCTCAAGGAATGGGGGCCAGTCAGAGAAGCTTCTCAAATCTTTATTAATAGAGAATGTTATGTAAATTATGGTAAAGTCATACAATGGCCGCCCTAGGGGAATTATGCAATTGTTAAAAAATGAAGTAGAATTATATATACTCTTATGGAAAGATCTTCAAGGCATTAAGTGAACAAGTTAAATGGGAGAATAATGTACATAGTATGGTACTATTTGTGTCATCAAGAGAAGGATATATGAACAGTTACCTCAAATTGTGAACGCATAGAAAGAACCTGGAAGAAAATGTAAAAGCTAGTAATATTAGTACCTGAAAGGATGGGGGAGGAGCGCTCAGGAAACTTGCTCTGGACACCTGAGATGACTGTTGGAGATTTTATCTCCCAGGGAACCCAGCCCTATTCTCCATCCTCATGCTGTGTCCATCCAGCCAGCGTGTCTGTTTACACTGCGGCCCGGTCCACAGATCCTCAGTCATAAGCACAGTTTGTTTTGCTGGACTTATAGCAAAGAGCTTTGGATTCAACAGCAGGCAGAACTGGTTCCACATCCCCAGCTGTGTGATCTTAAATATATATATATATCTTTATCCTCTGAGCCTCAGTTCTCTCATCATGGGGTGATCATAAGAATTTTAAAAGGTAATACCCATTGAAAGTAAAAGTGAAGTCGTTCAGTCATGTCCAACTCTTTGCGACCCCATGGGCTATAGCCTACCAGGCTCTTCCGTCCATGGGATTTTCCAGGCTAGTATACTGGAGTGAGTTGCCATTTCCTTCTCCAGGAGATCTTCCTGACCCAGGGACTGAACCTGGGTCTCCTGTGTTTTAGGCAGACGCTTTACCATCTGAGCCACCAGGGAAGATAGGTCAAATAAATCATAGCTTTAAAAAGATAAATAACAGGAATCAGTCAATATTTAACTGATCCCCACTGAAATCAGACCAGCCCGCAGGTTAGGCTTGTGCGTCTGTGTTAGCCACTCATTCATGTCTAAATATCTGTGACCCCATGGAGTAGAGACCACCAGGCTCCTTTGTGGTGGAATTCTCCAGGCAAAAATACTGGAGTGGGTTGCCATTCCCTTCTCCAGGGGATCTTCCCAACCCAGGGATCGAATGTGCTTCTGCTGCACTGGCAGGCAGATTTTTTACCATCTGAGCCACTAGGGAAGCCTCTCAGGTCATGCTTATCTATGGCCAAGTGGACTGTCTGTCTCATCATAGGTGACTGAACTTGAGTTTTAGTAAAAAAAATTACATCAAATCAAACCAAAAGGAAGTAAATAATGGATTTGAAGATTTGATCAAGAGTGCTCATCTTAAATACATGAGAGATTCTACCTTTGCCCTCGGTCCTCTCGATTCCCACTCCCCACTGCATGCATGCATGTGCGTGCACGCACGCAGGCAAACACACCTCCAAACCACTAGAACCTTGTGCAGACCTGTTCCCATGGGAAGAAAACCCAGTATGACACCATCTGAATATGCAAATTTGCTGTATCTTTTATCAGAGCATCCATCAAGAAGTTTCTTTAAAATAATGCTTGCCCTACAGCATTTAGCATATATTTAGCCCTACTGAATAAATGCAATTCACTAGATATTTATTTAGTCTTCGTAACATGAAAACTAGTAGTGTGATAGACTCTTGCTGTCAGCTCCATAGTACCTGACCCTGCTTCTTACATTAGGGAACTCTCTCATTCTATGGGTTTAGGGAAGAAGCAGGGACCTTTCTCTTTAAACAAAAGTTGAAAGAAAACAGGCATCTTTCAACCCACTCCCTGGCAGCCAGAGCTCTGATCTGTACATTGGACTCAGCTATTCGGTGCCTCCATCTGGGACTTTCAACCTGGAGCAAGTGGTATAAAGACGGGGGAAGGCTAGAGACAATCACAGCCTCACAGTTCAGAAGTCTGGTAGCAGCCTCAGCAGTGAGCCTCATAAGCAGACAGTTGCTGGGGCTAGACCTGGACTGTGTTCTCAGCTGCCTAATTGACCTCCATTCCTGCCCATTTTCCACACCTGATTCTTCAGCTTTCTTGCTGGTCCTGTGAACAACCCCAAATCCTTTCAACAGCTTCCTATTTTCCTTAAGTTAACCAGACTTGGTACCTATTTATTTGAAACTGAGAACCCTGACAGGAACCAATCACTGCAAATTATTGAGTAGCTATGAGCTAGGAATTATTCCAAGCTCTTTACATGGAGTATTTCACTTACCCTTCATGACAGCCTTTGGAGAACAGAACCTGTTACTCCCATTTGACAAGTAAGAACATGGAGGCTTGAGTTAAATAGCTAACTCAAGTTTAATAGCTAGAAAAAAGGCAGAGTCAGGATTCAAATCCAGAGCCATCTGACTGATTGACAAATCCAGAGCCATCTCCATTGCACTCTCTGCTACACAGCTCCCCCATGTATTTGTGGATTAGTTTTACCAGTTACTCAAAGTATCTTATACCTGATATCATGTAATTCTGACAACTCCTCAAGGCTGGAATTTTTAATCCCCTCCCTTTTAAAAAAAAAAAATGAGGAAACAGCCTTGGCAAGATAACAAGCAACTTGCTCAAATATTTATCATAAGCCTTAAAACTGTGCATACTCTGTGATTCAATGATTTCAGATTTGAATATTTATCCCAAGGAAATCATCAGATTACTCACTGAGCTGTCATTTATTGCAGGGGAAAACTAGAGACCATCTTCATGTACAGTGATCAGGAAATGGCCAAATTAGGGAATACCATACGATGGAATATTATTTTGATCATTAAAGTCAATCTGTAGAAGCAGATCAGTGTTTGCCTGGGCTTGGGAGGAATATGAGGACTGACTTCAAACAGGGTCTTCAGGAATTTTCGAGAATGATGGAGATGTTCTATGTCTTGACTGTGGTAATGATTACATGAATGCACACAGTTTCCCGAATGCATCATTATCCACTTAAAATGAGTACATTAAAAAACTTATATTTATTTTTGGCTGTGCTGGGTCTTTGTATGGGTGGTCTGGGCTTTCTCTAGCTGCTGAGGGCAGGGGCTACTCTCTAGTTGCAGAGCACAGGCTCTAGCCTCATGGGTTTCTGTAGCTGGCGGGACATGGGCTTAGTACCTGTGGTTCTTGGGCTCAGAACACAGGCTCAGTGGTTGTGGCCCATGGGCTTAGTTGTCCCACAGCATGTGGGATCTTCCTGGACCAGGGATCAAACCCGTGTCTTCTACACTGGCAGGCAGATTCTTTACTGACCCACCAGGGAAGCCCAGATGCATTTATTATAAGTAACTTATACCTCAAAAAAATTTACAAAGCTACTTCTGTATAAAAGACTTTTATCAAGGACAATGTTCCTAAAATATTAATTGAAAAGTTTAAAAAATAATATTTACAATATATTTATTTCCATGTGTGTTCCATGCATAGAGAAGAAATAAGAAGGGAATATACCAAAATAACAATAGTGACTATCATTGGATGGTGGGAATTATGGACAATTTAGACCTTCTTTACACTTCTCTGTGTTCCTTAGTGATCAGAAGAAAGAAACACTAAAAAAAAAAAGTTATTGACTTGCTGTATATCATACAAGTATCTAATAGAGAAGAGACTAGAAATTAGGACTTTGTAGCCAAGTTAATTGTACCTTCCACTATGCCTCAGAGTTTCTACTCTGTACCAGGAATTGCTGTGTTGCATGCTTTGGAAAATTGCCTATAAAACATGTTTTTGCCTGTGAGGAATGTGAACTCTGCACGGAAGGGTGAGGAAGGCGTGATTACATCTAGGGAATCAAGAGAGGCTTCACAGAGGTGGATTCTATGATGAGCCAAGAAGGATGAGTGGAACCAAGATGGGCAGAGACTAAGGCTAGGAGGGCAAGAGAGTTTTCAGTCCAGACTAGGGGAATTGTGTGGAAGGTGACTCTGGGGAATGAGGTGACAGGAGAATCTGGACTCCACTAGGAGGGGCCCTTGAATGAGGCCTGAGCAGTTGGGCCCAACAGGCCATTGTACAGATGCCAGAACAAGGCATCCACAGGCTGCTGCTGCTGCTGCTGCTGCTGCTAAGTCGCTTCAGTCGCGTCCAACTCTGTGCGACCCCATAGATGGCAGCCCACCAGGCTTCCCCGTCCCTGGGACTCTCCAGGCAAGAACACTGGAGTGGGCTGCCATTTCCTTCTCCAATGCATGAACGTGAAAAGTGAAAGTGAAGTCGCTCAGTCGTGTCCGACTCTTCGCGACCCCATGGACTGCAGCCCACCAAGCTCCTCCATCCGTGGGATTTTCCAGGCAAGAGCACTGGAGTTGGGTGCCATTTTAGCAGTGCTTAATCCTGCTTCCTAACAAAGATCTCTGAGTTAAAATGTGCATCACGGGAAAATAAACACAGTACTGAAAAAACCAACTTATGGTCACTTTTGGGGTGCATATGACAGCTGTAACTTACCATAGCCAGCTCAGATCTCCAGAACAGCTAGGTGGCTCAGGGTCACTAAGCTCCCTCTCTTTATCATACCAGGGGGCCCCAGTGGTAAGGTTTAAGGAATCTTGTATTCTGGTGCCCACCACAATTTGTATCTGTGACTGGTATAGAGAACAGAGTGAGTAAATGGCTATGAAATAAATAAGAGAGATGTTTACATTTTAAAAGGAAATCTAAGAAAGGAAGTATGGTATAATTGTTAGAGCACTGACTCTGGAACCAGATTGCTTGATTTTGAGTCCAGGCTTTGCCACTTCTTGGCTCTGTGACCTTGGGAAAGTTACTTAACCTCTCTGTGCTTTGGTTTCCTGTCTCTAGAACATGAGGTCGTGAGAGGGTTAATCAAGTCAGTAGATGAAAAGCACTTAGAACAATGCCTGGCACGTAGTAAATGCTATATAAGTGTTAAAAATTATTATAAGATTCTTCTAGTCCAACCTCTTGCTTTAGAGATGAGGAAACTGAAGTTGAAAGAAAGGCAAGTGATTTGTCCAAGATCACAAAAGGAGTTGAAGGTTTAACCAAAGATTCTGCCTCTATGAATCGATACAGCTGTGAAATGAAAGTATTTATTGGTTAGCTTCTTGCCCTGTGACTGCCATTGTTTGAGGTTTTTTCTGGGGAACCTAAGTCATGTTTCCAGTCTTTGAGTTGGGATAAAAATGTGTATACACAAGAAACAGCTTAATACAGAATGCATTCCTAGCCAGACAGCACAGCAAGAGATAGGAGATCAGAAAATGGGAAGATTAACCTGAGCTGGCTGAACCAGGCAGGGGCCTCTTGGATCTGCAGGGTGAGAAATGATCAGGACAGTGGCTTTCGATTTTGGTGTGTGGAGAGTGACTGAGAGTGACTGGGAAATGTCAGACATATCAGCTCCACAAACTCTCCTTCCACATAGCAGTGAGAGGGGAAAGCCCTTTGGAATCAGGCAATCTGGGCTGAAATCCTGGCTATATCATTTATCAGGTGAGTGACCTGTGGACAGTCCCTTGCTGTCTCTGAGCATTAGTGTCTTAATCTGTAAAATGGAAATAACAATATCCTGTCCACTGGGTTGTTGTAGGACCAAAAGAGCTGGTACACTGAGAGATACAGAAGATTAATCAAGATTAATCGCTTTTCTTTTGGGCCCTCTTCTTCAGCCCACCAGATTGAGAAGTCCTTTAATACCTCTCTAATGAGGGCCAGGCTGTAAGCTGGAGACAGAACAAATCAAACTAAATCATTAGAAGAGTTTTAATTATCTTCCCTTGAGACCTGAGGCCAGGCCCTTTTTTTTTTTTTTTCATCCCCCGACAGGGGGAGGAAGGTGCTAAAGATGGAGGGAACATAAAGTTTTGGAAAAGGTGTGGTGAGGACTGCAAAGGAAAGCCCCAGGAAGGGAGAAGATAGACACTGAATACCTTAGGTATGGCCAACCCCAAGCAGGGTATCAACTTTCTTTGGTGGAAAGGAAAGGTACTAACATGTGTTGAGCATGACTAAGTGCCAGGCATTGTGCTAGATGCCAGGAATACAACTTTGAACTATGTATGACTCTTACCTGAGAAGCTCCAGTCTTTTGATAGACATTAGCAGGAAAGTAAAGGATTTTTAAGTCACATAATTATAATACGAACAAGACAACACAGAAGACAGAATGACTAATACTATGAGGAAGTCATATGGAAGGTGGGTTTTGACAGATGAATAGAAGTTCAATTTAGGAAGGCAATCTAAGGAAGGGCAAATGATATAAGGCTCAGCACTGCTGGAGTAAAAATGGTCTGAAAAGATGAGTTTGAGAGATGAGGCCGGGGAGGGAGACAGAGGCTAAATGATAATAATTAGCCTTTATCCTAAAGGGATCGGAGCCAATATAGGGTTTTAAATGAAAAGAGGATTGTGTCCAATTTTTAAGTTAGAAAGACGCCCCTGGCAGCAAAATGCAAGGTGTGCTGGAGTGGGGGCAAGCCTGGAAGTAGAACGCTGTTGAAGACGCAGTTTCTTGTTCCAGTAGAGAGCATGAGGGTCTGAACTAGGAAACCATGTGGCCATTTCTCCAGAGCTCCTCAACCACATGCAACCTTATCCTCTTCTTAATCCATAGCGTATGTTTTTCCTCACTCATGGCCCCCACCACCCTGGGCCATGTGTTGCGATTATCTGTATATTTGTCTTCCTTCCTCTGCCAGGTTGAGAAAACTTTTCTTTCTCTGAATCCCTGGAGCTGGTTCACAGTTGGCACCAATGTGTTTTGAGGGTCATGGGGTTTGCAAAGAAGGGCATAGGGTGTACACAGCATGTGGTCCTGTTCATGAGCCAAACAAGACCTCCAGGCCTTCTGTTCACTCACTTCCCTTCTGTATTTGTCCTTAATCAAACTGTGCAAAGAAATCTTAACCGCCTTCTGTATTGTTTTGTGAATCAACAGAAGAGTCTTGTATGTTTACCAACTGGTGCTTTAAGGAAATAACACACAATCAGGGGAGGAAAAACCAGCTGGTGGTAGTCGGAGTTTGCCTGCCTGATTGTTTGTTTCCCCTCTCATAAAAAAAAAAAAAAAAGATCTTCTTGGTTCAGCCTAGGACAATTTTCCAGAGGTGAATTGTCAGTTCACAAAGACACTTGCGTGGAGGATTATTTTCTCCTTTGCTCCTCCATGACTTTCCCTTTGCCTGATGCATCTGCGTGGGCACAAGCAGGGCGACTGCCCGTTAACTGGAGCCGAAAGTTGTTATCACCTGACATCTTCAGCAACAGCTTATGTAAAATGAGCTGGTTCCAGCAAGCTCGTGTCCCCAGGCGGGAGCCGGCCAGCGATGGCATCCTCCAGGCGCCTGTGAGCTGCACGCCGCCAGGGGCAGGGGCAGGAGAAGCAGGCAGCGCCACTGAGGGCTGGGACTGTGTGGGGTGCTGGAGGGAGCTGCCTCCGAGGACACGTGGGCAGGGAAGTCAGGCAAGAGAGGACTGCGAGTCCCGGGCAGCACCTGTTCCCAGGGAGTAAATAATACTTTGCCCTTGTGTCATAATTCCTGCCTGTCGCCCAGCAGGCATCCAGTTCATCCTGCGCTGTGGGCCGCCAGCCTCGCACCAGCGCGCTGCTGGTTTCAAATGTGCTTTGGAAAAGAAAGCAAAGGTCCCGAAGGCTTCTGCTCCCCACTCAGCTCGCTCTCCCTCCTGGACTCTCATTTCACAGCTGCCGTCCAACTGTAAGGCTCCCAGGGTGGGCCTGCCAAGTATTTGCATCTGACGCCTCCAGCTCTGGAGAGCAGTGAGGTGACCAGGGCAGAGAGCCTGAGACCACTCGGCCGTGGTCCCAGGAGGACAGGTGCTAGTGGCTGTGGCTTCATCCCATCCCCCCTTCCCTCTTCTACCACTCCCCTCTCTGTTTACAGTAGATTCGCAGGACAATATTTGAAGTATTCGAAATATGGGCGTCATATCCCAAGACTGAATGCCAGGCCCATTGTGCGGAAGGAGAATTAGTAAGTTTAGACACAGGGAAGATTAATCTGTCTGTTTGGTAGTGAATCAGAGTTCCGTAATCCCTCTGTTTTGAAAGGGCATCATTTATCGGTTAAGTAATAAAGCAGTGGCTAAAAACTTGGATACTAAGGGCAAACAGGCCTGGATTCAAATTCCAGCCTAGCCACCAGCCTGCAGCAGGATTATATTTGGGTAAATTCCTTTGTTGCATTTGTTGGGTGACCAACTTATCCAGGTTTACCCTGGATTTTCCAAGGACTGGGAACCCCCTCAGCCAGCCTGGGCACACTCAGGAGAGGATCAAGATGGTGCTCAGCTTTTAGGGTGTGAAACCTAACTGCATAAGACTCCTATGATGTTTGGGGGCGGAGGGGTTTGTCCTGTTTGTTTTCATTTAGTTTTTAACCGAAGGAAAATTGTTTTACAATGTTGTCATGTTTTCTACCCTGCAACAACATAAATCAGCCATAATTATACATATATCCCCTCCCTCTAGAGCCTCCCTCCATCCCTTCATCCCACCCCTCTAGATCAGCCCCTGGCTGGGCTCCCTGTGTTATACAGAAACTTCTTACCAGCTATCTATTTCACATACGGTAGCGTATATATGTCTATGCCACTTTCTCCATTGGTCCCACTCTCCCCTTTACAAGGGAATATTACTCAGCCATAAAAGAACAAATGACTTCAAGTCAGTCCTAGTGAGGTGGATGAACCTAGAGGCTGTTACACAGAGCGAAGGAAGCCAGAAAGAGAAAATCAAGGATCATGTATTAGCGCATATATTGGAGAAGGAAATGGCACCCTACTCTAGTATTCTCACCTGGGAAATCTCATAGGCAGAGGAGCCTGGTGGGCTACACAGAGTCGGACACAGCTTAGGGACCGACTTTCGCTTTTCTATCTGTTTCAAACATGATATTGGTGAACCTATTTGCAAGGAGAGAACGGAGGCGCAGGTCTAGGAGACGCTAACAGTGCTTACCATGCTGCCTAGTGCACACCGAATACCCTGCTAGCTAAGCTGGTCGATGCCCTTTCGAGTGCTCAAAGGTCTTGGAGTGCTCAAGGTCTTGGAGTGCTCAAGTGACCCGGCACCCTGCTGAGTGCAAGAGATACAGCTGCAAACATACCTGCCACTGTGTAAACACAGCAGCATTTGTGACTGGAGTCAGCCCTGTTAAGTGGCTAGTGTAATCTCTGCCTTACTGATGAGGAAATTAAGTCTCTGAGGGGGAAGGACTTGCCCAACATTAATAGTTAGGAAGGAAAGGACATGGATCTTGAACCCAGCTCTTCTACGTCAAGCCCTAAGGTCTTTTGCCTTGGATCATTTCACCTCCCTTGAAGTCATTTACACTATACCTTGACTATTGCACCTGCCTTTGCTCAAGCTATCGCCTCTTCTGGAATGCCCTGCTCCCTGCTCTGGCCTGTCAGCCCTCCCTCTCTTCACCTGGCTAACTCCTACTCTCCTTGGTACACAGTTCAGGCATCACCTTCTCCAGAAACCTGTACTAACCCCTCTTCTGTGTCTCTGCCCTCTTAACACCCCTAGATGCTGAAGCTGAGGCGCCAATACTTTGGCCACTTGATGAGAAGAGCCAACTCATTGGAAAAGACCCCAATGCTGGGAAAGGTTGAAGGCAAAAGGAGAAGGAGTGGTAGAGGATGAGATAGTTAGATAGCATCACTGACTCAATGAACATGGATTTGAGCAAATTCCAGGAGATAGTAAAGGACAGGGGAGTTTGGCATGCTGTAGCCCATGGGTCGCCGAGAGTTGGGCATGACTTAGTGACTGAACAGCTACAACAACAACATTCCTTGGGTGTCTCTGCTGCTATGGTTCCCTCACTGTATCCTAATGACTTATTGATGGACTGTCTCCTGTGAGCCCCTGGAAGCCAGGAATTTGCACCTCCCCACCTCCCCAGAACCAAGCATGGCTCCGGACACAAACCAGGTGCTCTGTGCATGTCATGGACCCGCGCTGAATTCATTAAAGTCTGACATGATTTTGTACTTAGCAATAATAAAATAGCTACTATTACTTGAATCTTATGATGTGTCAGGCACTGTGCTGAGCATATATATTACTCATTTAATCCTCACAACAAACTCATGAGGTTTGATAAATGACAAATAGGAAAATAAGGCTCAGAGAAGCCAAATAACCTGCCCTAGGTCACACAGCCAACAAGCAGCATATCCAAACTTTGATCCAGATCTGCCTAACAGCCTGTTAACCTCTGGGCTCTTTACTATCTCCAGTACCTAAGTCAGTTCTTTGCCCAGATGAGGCACTGGGCACTAGCTGACAAGGTGTGTGGCTAGCATGGAGCAGGGACCAAGCACTCCACAGGACCTCAATGCTCACAGGCTCACTCTTTCTGGGCCCTCACAGCTAGCTGGGCTGTGTTTTAGGAGGAACCAGCTCCCTGGCCTGGCACTGAAAGCCCTTCTTAATTCCAAGGCTCATTTTCACCCCCATGCATCTTCCCAGCCTTTCTCATCCTCCCCGGGGCAAGGTGAGGTTTGATAAACCTGAGGAATGTGGCTGAATTGTCTTCAACAAATTCTTTGCGGGTAAAACCTAGGGGAGTTTCCAGCTACTTTCCTCTGACTGTTTCAGCTAAGAACACCAGGATAAGCTGCAATGACTCAGCCCATGGAAAACTAGGGCTGCTGAAGTTTCCCAGGAAGTCGTGTTTCTGTACACACGTCTGCAGCCAGCCAGGGCAGGAAGTTACTGGCAGTCCAGGGTCCTCCCAGCCTCCCTGTGGGAGGATGGGCAGAAGGCCAGAAGAATGAGCCCAGCTGCCCAGGTGAGAGAGGCGAGGTCTGGAGGTGACCTCTCATCTGTAAGCAACCTCAGAGATGGACTTGGAGGATGGGTCCTGGTCAGAGTCTTTCCAATGTAACAGTGGCCAGTGATGCAGCTTTTCTGAGCTTTGGGGGTCCTCTCTGTAGAATGGGGGGGAAAACGCACCTATTTTTAAAAGGCTGACATGAGATTAAAGAAATGAAGGTCTGCACGATGCTGAGCAGTTCCCACCCTGCGTAGGTGCTTGACAGCAGGAGCTCTTATTATGAGAGTGAGGAAGAGGAAGAATTGCGAGTGGAGCCCCAGCGTCTGGGGTGGCCATGAGCCCAGCCGATTCCTCACCACTTCCCCCTCAGAAAGTCTGTTTGCTGCACCATCACAGCTGTTCCCGGGCTCAGCTGCACGTACCGCGTTCCCCCAACCAGCGGCTCCCAAAGTGTGTTTTCTACAGGCTGGTGTCTGCAGGAAGGACTGGAAGGGGGGTGTCCAGAACCCATTGTTCTGCAGCCCTGGCAAGCTGAGAGTGCATGACCCTGCAACACTGTCTCAAGGGGACCTTTCCTCCAGAGGTCAGGCTGGGTCTACGCTCTTACCCAGTGAGGGCCTGCCTTTGAGAAATTCTTTCTGGACACATGGCAGGAGGGCTCATGAGCTCCACAGTCTTGGCTATGTCCCCTTTCTCTCCCTCCCACCCCACCCTTTTTTTTTTTTGGCAGAACCTTAGGCAAATGGAAAATTGCGCTCAGGTAAAGGAAAATGTGATGTGTCTTAGATAATATCGCTTCTTCTCTGACTTGGAAGTATGGCAAAGAAAAGCCACATGACCTAAAATTGATAATAAAAAGTCTTTAAAGTATGGTCATGTCTTCTTGTCAAGTCAATAAGTATCTATTAAGTTGATAAGTGTGAAGACTGGGGCTCATGAAGCCTTTATAAATGGAAGGGCCCATGGAACTGATGTAACAGTTAAGAAATGGGAGCTTCAAGAGGAGAAGTGACATTCTGAAGATTACCAGCCAGGTAGGGGGGATTTAATCCAACACACTGATCTTTGGTTTAATTCTCTCTCCTCCTCCTCCTCCTTCTCATGGCCACCCCATGATGTGGCTGGTAGGTGCTGGGCAACACAAGAACACCAAGAATTAAGGGGAACACCTCTGTTTTTGAGAACCTTTCAGTCTAGTAGAGAAACCAGCAGGTTAAGCAGTGAACAGATGATCCTTAATAGGATATGTAGGAGAAAGGACAAAATCATCATATGAGGCAGACATACCCTGCCTCTATCTCCTGGAAAGGTCCCACCAGTCACCATCTGTGGGACCTGGGACAGGTTACCTAGCATCCGGAAACCATAATTTCCTCACCTATAAACCTACCTCTTAGGGTTACTATGAAAGCATTTAGTGTAGAGCTTAGCACACAGTAAGTGCTTGCTATGAAAGCATTTAGCATAGAGCCTAACACATACTGGGCTTCCCAAGTGGCTCAGTGGGATAAGAACCTGCCTGAAGTGCAGGAGACACAAGAGATATGGATCTGGTTCCTGGGTCAGAAGATCCCTTGGAGGAGGGCATGGCAGCCCACTCCAGTATTCTTGCCGTGGACAGAGGAACCTGGCAGGCTACAGTCCATAGATGGCAAAGAGTTGGACACAACTGAATTGACTGAGCACAGTAGCACATACTAGGAGCTCAGTAAATGGAAGCAAAAATAAATCCAAGTCCTACTAAAATGTCACTTCTTCCTATTAGACTTTGCTGTGAAAACCCCATTGTTTGCACTGTGAATTTACATCTGTTTTTCCTTTAGTCCTCAGAAGAGCATTCATATAACTGGGGAAGATTCTGAATAAATATTCCTTAAATGGTACAGGAATAATAGAATTAACAAGCACAGCACACTTATGTCTGGAACTATTTTCAGCACTATCTGCTCTATGTTAACTTATGTAATACATGCATTGTACTGGTACAACCATGCTATGAGCTGGATATTATTATCATTCCCATTTTACAGATAAGCAAACTGAGGTCCAGAGATACTAAGATTATATGGGTAGTGTGTAATTTAGCTGAGAATGAAGTCATGTAAGTGAACTCCAATGTTTGTGTTCCTATGAATGAACAGTGAACCAATGAGTATATCCCCTATTTTACAGATACCTTCAGAGCATAATTGAATTGCCTGAGGTCACACAGCTGGTTTCATGCTAAAATAGCCATCAGATGGCAGGAGTCTACTTCCCAGCCCCCATTTGAAGTTAGGTGTGGTCATGTGACTTGCTTTATTTGATAAAATGTGAGTGGGAGTTGTCTATAGCACTTCCAGATGGAAGCTTTAAGAATTTGCCACCTTTCTTAGAAGCACATGCTGAAATGAAGCCGCTGCTTCCTGCATCAATGAGGGACTAAAATAAGCAGAGTCCACCACCTACCAATGACAGCATTAAGTGAGAAATAAAGTGTTATTGTGTTAAGACACTGAGATTGGGGAGGCTTGTTATCACAGCAGGACCTGGCTTCTCCTGACTGATACATGGAGAAGTAAGGATGAGAGCTTGGGTTAAGTAAATACTCATAAACCTCTTTTTACATTTCTTAACCCCAGCCTCCAGTGTACACTCGGGGGTTTACCCATCAAAGGCTCCTTCCCGCAGTGGGCTAAACTCAGCCTAGATGAGCTGGATCATTTATGGAATGAAGAGAAGACAGCTGCAGAATTCCAGCTCCTGACAGAAGGCTCTAGACAGACACTGACAGCTTGGCTCTGCAGGTTTGATACACCAGATATCCCCTCCCCAAAGTGCTATCTTGCATTAGTTTTTCTTAGTGAATAGAATGCTATCGAGAGAGTGAGCTTTTCAAAAAGCAATCCATAGATATTGACATTAGCATGTCTATCTTCTAAAGCTGAGGATGTAAAGTCAAGTTTAATTGACCAATTTATATTTGGCTGATTTTGAAAAGGTTGTAAAGAGTTTTAAGAATAGTTATATACCTAATAAGATTATCACTTTCCATTTGACAAACACATTAACAATAAAACGATTGATCTTGACACCAAAAATGGTCAACTACTTTTTCAAAACAATTTTGACTGGTTAAATGAATCCAACTAGAATTTTTTAAAAAATGATTTCTATATGAGAGTATCCCTTATATTTAACTAATGAGAGGTTATATACAAGAAGAGTTTCTAGATTTTAAATACTTAATTTAAAAAATTTGGTGACACACACCAAAAAGTTCATAGTGTCTCAGATGAGATGAACTCTATATTCATTCTTAGATTTTTCTGGATCCTCAACATTTTATTTCTAGGCTTTATATTTTTATGTTTTTCAATATCTTCTGATTTTGCATAGACTAATTTTAAAATCAAATAGAACAATTAAGGTTTGGGTTTTGTTTTTTTTTTAAGTTGTAGTCAACTTGTGTGTCCCTTCCTGAGATTTCCTGGCTATCTTTGGGGCCACTGGTGGGCAACTTGAAGGTGAATCTGAGCCTGGCTGTGCTGAATGGTTGAGGGCAGACCCACAACCACACCATGTGGGGCCAAGAGACGACCTCGGAGCACACTGGGCACAGCTTCTCCATCTCACAGGTAAGGAGCTAAGACCCAAAGAATGCATGTGCCCAGGGCCTCACAGCTGGTGAGTTGTAAAGTGGAGCAAGCCCTGGAACCCAGGTCTGTCTAATGCCAAAGGTCATGCACTTTTCACTGCTTGCCAGTTCTGAGGAGTCTGAAAGCCTCTGGTTTGCATTATTGCACTGGAACTTAGGTTCAATTCAATAATAACATCATTCCCATGTTCTGACACCATCTGTATCTGCAATGCACTTTTCAGATAAAGCATATACAAATGCATAATCTCACTTGAACCCATAACAACCGGGAGCTACAAAAGACGCTGAGCACTAAAACTCACCCTCCTGTCTTCTTGATCCCTCTTTGCGTGTCAGGCACCAGCTGCATCTCGGTGCTTCTGTTTGTTAACTATGTGGTTTAGGCAAATGACTGAACCTCCCTGAAGCTCAGTTCCCTCCTCTGTGAAATGGATATATTAATGTGAGTATTCCAGATGATCGAAGGAAATAGCACAGGCAGTGTGTCCGGCCCATGTTCATTTCCAGGCTGCAGCTCACCAGGCCCTCTCACAGGGGCACTTGACCAAAAACTTTCATGGTATGCACCTTCTCTTCCCTTTACTGAAGTCTTCTCCACGTCACTGGCTGGTGTCCTCCGCCTGCCCTTTAATGCAAGCGTCAATGCAGTCTCCTCTGAGAAGCCTGCCCTACTCCTTCAGCAAAACTGAGAGCTCCCATTTCTGCATTGTTGTTGAAAGTATAGTTCCTGCCACACTTCTTGCACTTTAGGCTCATGTTGCTAAGTAGGTGACTGCCTTTTCTTTCCAGCATCCACTGTGCCGTACCAGAATCAAGGATCTTTTGTAAGAGATAAAGCTGGATCTTCAACTCAGGCTTTCGAAGGGCTTATATATCTGTTGATCTCACCATTCCCACATACACACACACACACACACACACACACATAATGTGTATTTGCACATATGTACTTGCATGTGTTTATAAAATATACATGCATATATATTTAATCATTCATCCCTAATTCTTATTCCATTAGAAGAGTATATCACAATGGGGAAGATCTTAGCTTTTCGTCCCTAACTCTGAAAAGCAAAGGTAAAGAAATATGGAAGTTAAACAGAGGTGGATAAAGGTGGGGTTGGAGGAGGGAAAAGCTTGACAAGGGAGAAAGAAGAAGGAGATGGCTAAACATATGATCTCAGTCCTCAGAGCAACCCTGGTGTGACTTCCACTTTGTAGATGAGGCAATCAAAGCCTATAAAGGTGAAGTGCCACTCCCAAGGTCACAGAGCCTGAGCAGATCCTTGCTCTGTATCATTCTGAAGCTGGCACTTTTGATGCAAAACCAGGCTGCCTTCTCCTTGCCAGGTGTCTGGCGGTGGTTAGACACGTGAGCTGTGAACCTCCATGTTGAATCCTGACATGCCACTTACTAGCTGGGGGACTTTAGGTGGGTTACCTCCCTCTAGGCTTCTGTAAATAAAACAGGAGTGACAAAAAGGGAAGGACTGCGTCATGTGGATGCTGTGGACATTAATGATCCCTGTAAAGCAGGCTTCCTGGTGGCTCAGTGATAAAGAATCTGCCTGCCAGTGCAGAAGATGCGGGTTCTATCCCTAGGTCAGGAAGGTCCCCTGGAAAGGGAAACGGCAACTCACTCCAGTAGTCTTGCCTGGGAAATCCCACAGGGAGAGGAGCCTGGCAGGCTGCAGTCTTTGCGATAGGGTGGCAAAAGAGTCGGATACAACTTAGCGACTAGACAACAACAACAAAGTAAGAAAGCCCTTGGAAAGTTCCAGGTGCAGAGCTCACCGTCGGTCAGCATTAGCACTGGGCATTTAACCGGGTCTCCCCAGGAGAGGAGCAATGGCTCTGGCAGAGTCCAGCAGGCCCAGGAGGAGCTCACTTCTTCATTACTCTAGACCTAACTTCTCCTTTGGCCTCCCTGCCTGAGGTCAGGACACCGTCAGGATCCTGCTGTTCAGGTCATTATGACATAGGTTCCCATCCTTTGTGTAGGTGAGCCACAACTAGGGCACAGGTGGAATTCTGATGACAGGAATTACGTCTTGTGGAAAACAAACCAACGACAGCAAAACTGCTCGGTGTGCCCCATTTTGCTCGTTTCTTCTCTTGAGTTTCCAGTTCACAGAGCAACAGCATTGGTTTCTGCTTCATTTTCATATATCCCATCATTCCAACATAATTAAGAAAATGCCCAGGATCACACAGCTACCAGACGGAGAAACTGGGATTTGAACCTCGAGCATCTGAAGCATGTAGCGGCTCAGACAGCAAAGAACCCACCTGCAATGCAGGAGAACTGGAGTTCGATCCTGGGGTCAGGAAGACCCTCTGGAGAAGAGAATGGCAACCCGCTCCAGTATTCCTGCCTGGAGAATTCCATGGACAGAGGAGCCTGGCCGGCTACAGGCCATGGGGTGGCAAAGAGTCAGGCACAACTGAGCCACTAACACTTTCACTTTCATCTGATTCCAGATCCTGCTTGCTTAACCACTACCCCACAGAGTCACCTTTTCCCTATAGAATATACCTTGAGGAAAAGGCATCACCTCTCATTCACACTTCCAACCACGGTCAGTACCTACCAGCTTGCTCATAGTAAATAATCAGTATCCAGTGATAGACTTGTTGCCTGACAACATTAAATGTTTGCATTTAATCTCTTCTCTTCCAAGTTGATTATCTCAGGGCTGAATTAAGGAAAGGCTGAAATAGTTATGCACTCATTCATCAAACATGTACTGAATGCTTAACTTGGACCAGACTCTAAGCTGGGTGCTGTGCTGTGCTTAATCAGTCAATCATGTCTGACTCTTTGTGACCCCATAGACTGTAGCCTACCAAGCTCCTCTGTCCATGGGGACTCTCCAGACAAGAATACTGGAGTGGGTTGCCATGCCATCCTCCAGGGGATCTTCCCAATCCAGGGATCGAACCCAGGTCTTCCACTTTGCAGGAAGATTCTTTACCATCTGAGCCATCAGGGAAGCCCAAGCTGTGTGCTAGAGGAATGAAAATTAGCAAGACAAGACCTCTGCACTCCAGCTGCTTCGAGGCTGTGTCAAGAAAGCAGTGTAGGGATTCCCAACCTTGGATGAACATTTGATCTTCTGGAGAGCTTTTTAAAAAGCACAGATGTCTGGGCCTCACCTCCAGCGGTTCTGACTTAACTTTTCTGAGGTGAAGCCTCAGGCCTTGTTTGTTAGGCTTTATTTTTTTAACAGTAAACTTTTTATTTTAGAACAGTTTTAGATTGACAGAATTATCATGAAGGTAATGTGCTGTGCTTAGTCACTCAGTAGTGTCCGACTCTGCAACCCCATGGACTGTAGCCCACCAGGCTCCTCTGTCCATAGGGATTCTCCAGTCAAGAATACTGGAGTGGGTTGCCATGCCCTCCTCCAGGAGATCCTCCCAACCCAGGGATCGAACCCAGGTCTCCCACACTGCAGGCAGATTCTTCACACCTGAGCCATGAGGGAAGCCCATGGCAGCATTCCTGTAAGCACCATGCCAAGTTTCCCCTCCCATTAACATCTTACATCAGTATGGGACATTTGTCACAATTAATGACCCATACTGATACATTGCTATTAACTAAAGCCCATACTTGATTTAAATTTCCTCAGCTTTTCCCTAATGTCGTTTGTTTGTCCCAGGATCCCACCTCAGTCAGTTCAGTTGCTCAGTCGTGTCCGACTCTTAACGACCCCATGAATCGCAGCACGCCAGGCCTCCCTGTCCATCACCAACTCCTGGAGTTCACTCAGACTTGCGTCCGTCGAGTCAGTGATGCCATCCAGCCATCTCATCCTCTGTCGTCCCCTTCTCCTCCTGCCCCCAACCCCTCCCAGCATCAGTCTTTTCCAATGAGTCAACTCTTCGCACGAGGTGGCCAAAGTACTGGAGTCTCAGCTTTAACATCATTCCTTCCAAAGAAATCCCAGGGCTGATCTCCTTTAGGATGGACTGGTTGGATCTCCTTGCAGTCCAAGGGACTCTCAAGAGTCTTCTCCAACACCACACTTCAAAAGCATCAATTCTTTGGCGCTCAGCCTTCTTCACAGTCCAACTCTCACATCCATACATGACCACAGGAAAAACCATAGCCTTGACTAGACGGACCTTAGTCGGCAAAGTAATGTCTCTGCTTTTAGGACCTCTCATTACATTTAGTCATCATACCTCCTTAGGCTTGTCTTCTGTGAAAGCTTCTTGGCTTTGGTATTTTTTTAATTCCTCAGCTTCTATTATACAACCAGGGTTGAGAACTTCTGGTCTGGAGTCAAAAGCATGAAACTTCTAAGGGTGGGCTGTCTGGGCTCAAATTCTGGCTGGGCTGTTTATTAGCTACAAGGCCTTGGGCACTAAGCAATTCTGTAAAATGGAAATATTAACAGTGCTACCCCACTAGTTGTAAACGGTGAATGTGGCCAGTGTTTCTCAACATTTTCACATCATAATAACCAGAGAAAATACATAGTATTTGTGTGATGTATTTGTGTGACGGACGCAAGTCTGAGTACATCACACAAATAGTATTTGTCTGATGTAACACACAAGTTCTAGTGGCATAAATCGATGAATCTTCTCACTGCCAGGGATGAAGGGCTCAAAGCTTGAGCGACCTGTAGCTCTGCTGTGTTGGGTTAAGAAGTTCTGGACTGATCTGTAAAAGCATTTAGACTCCACCTGAGTGAGACCTCCATAAGTATTTTGCATAAACTAAATGAGGAAGAGATATGCCTGTAAGGAGCAAGGAGTAGTGCAGACTGGGGCAGTGATAGTAACCGGCAAGGGGCGGCGCTTCTGCAGCCCGTCGGTGCTGACCTGTCGCCTTTCAAAAGGACATGAGAAGCAGATCTGGAACAGCAAAGAACCCGATCTCTCTTCCCGATGGACTCCAGGTGACCAAACCCCAGGTCACCTCGTTACACTGTGAGGAACAAGAGCAGCCAGGCTGCTGACACATGAGGAATGCAGGGCGCCTGAAAAATTAAGCAGTGCCCCTTGGAAACGGAAGATTCGCGATATCAAGCCAGGAGCCTCCTCCGAAGAAGAGCCTTCCTGCCTGGTACTGCCTCTCTGGCGCCACCTCCTGGTGTCAGCTAGGTAGTCCATGACAGGAGGAAGCTGCCAAAACTTTGGGTTTTGTGGGGTTTTTTTAATGAAATTTTTAAGAAACTTAAGACTTGGGTAGGTCAAGTAAAAACAATTTCTAGGGGAAAAAATAAACACTCACGGTAGAAAAAATAGTTAAAACACTGTCTGGGCTATTGCAGAACCCAGAGAATATATTCATGTAATTGAAAAATTCTAGGTGCTTCTTAAGTGACCTTTTAAAACAAAATGACCTATCAGAATTTTAATTTGTAGTTCTTGGTTTTGAGGTTCATAGGACAAGCGAGGAAGTCTTCAAACCTGGAACTGAATTAGTCCCAAGAGGAATTTTTTTATTTTTGAATCAGTTTTTCCTCCTCCAAGAGGTAACAGCAACAGCAGCCCCCACCCTCCCATCGCTTCTTTCTGGGCTTGGTAAGCCTGCAGAGCAGCCCACAGCTTCTTCTGCCTGGGAGCTGAGAGACTAGGAGACTATAGCTGGCACAGCAGCTGGGAGTTGCCGATCTCCAGCAACTCATCCAGCAACTCCAGCCCTCATCTTTCCAGCCAGCCATGAATGCAGTGTTTGGATGAGTGGGATCAAATGTTCTCCCAGCATCTGCTTCTCTGTTCCTGGGCCAGGGCTGCAACCAGCATGGAGGTGGTAAGGCTTCCAGCCCCACACAGGACCACAGGCTATGGTTCCCGGAGAGGTCTTATCGCAGGGTGAGAGCTGTGGTAGCCAGGGGCATATTTGTACAGTGCAAAGATACTAATCATTTTGATCCCAGCCAAGCTTTGTTATTTCAAAGTTGATCTTGGGATCAAGCTCTGGGTTCAAATATTCCAGTCTATATTCAGTAGCAAAAAGTCTTCTCCGCCTCCCAAACCTTTCTTTTTCTAAGTGTGTATTTCTTGAGGCTGAAGAAATTAGAGATGTGAATGATTGTTACCTGGAGATGGCTCTCTCTGCAATTTGCCCACAAACGTGTCAGCACCATCCCTAGCAGACAGTACTTGTGCCTTTGAGACCCATAGAGATTCATGGGTGATTTAGAAATATAAATACCGATGTGCAGAAAATATTTCTTACTACTATAAAGCATTCTGTGGTCCTCATTAGGGTCACAAAGAGCCAGACACGACTGAGTGGCTGAACTGAACACCTTATAGGGAGGTATGTCAGTGGCAAGAGTTTTATAATTGACAGACTGGGGCTCAAATTTTAGCCTTGCTGTGTGACCTTGGGTAGATTGCTTAGCCTCCCTGGGCCTCCATTTTCTCAGGTGTAAAACAGAGATACAAATGCCATCCTCAAAGTGTTGTTTGGGAGAATTAAGAAGGACTGTAAGTGCTAAACTGAATGCCCAGCATGTGGTAAAAGTGCGATCTTGGGTGGCAGGACTATGCTTATTCTCACCAGAGCTTTGTGAGGTGGGTCAGACCTGCTTTACAGGACTTAGCGCTCAAGGACACAGAGTGATCCACATGAGTGTCACAGGCCATGGGGGCTCAAACTCTGGTTCTCCAGGCACCGAGCCTAGAGCCTTTTCCTCATTCCACATATAGGATGCATTCTCTCCTCTCTGCCAAAGTTTCAGCTGAAGCTCAGACTGCAGGGCTGGAGAAGGAGCTGCAGCAGAGGAAGCCACAGCAGGCGTGGAAGTTCCACCAGTTAGACGTGAGCCGGATGCCTGGAGCTCAGGAGCCTAAGGACCTAAACGGTGTTCGCAGCAGGGAGGCCCAGAGGGGTGTGTGAGGCTGAGGGCTTGGCAGTAAAGGACAGGCAGCCTAGCAAGCAGCCGGTGCAGGCTGACTTGGGGAGCCATGTGGTGACTCAAGAGGCCAGAGGCTCGAGACAAGGACAAATATGAAGAACTCAGAATTGGACAGAAAGAGAGGGAGGAACTTGATGACTGGCTCCAAGATCATGTTAATTCAGGATGGCACCGGCTTCTGGGGTGTGACAACTAAAAATCTCTGTCTGCGGTGGAGTCGGTTAAGATGGTCCTTTGGGGGCTTCCTGATGGCTCAAGTGGTAAAGAATCCATCTGCCAATGCAGAAGACAGAGGTTCGATTCCTGGTCCAGGAAGATTCCCACAGGCTGTGGAGCCACTAAGCCCATGTGCCACAACGATCGAGCCTGTGCTCCAGAGCCTGGGCGCCACAACTGCTGAGCCCACCCGCCACCAGCACCGAGGTTCACGGGCCCTCAATTCTGTGCCCTGCAGCAAGAGAAGCCACTGCAGTGAGAGGCCCATGCCCTGAAACAAAGAGTAGCCCCCACTCATCACAACTAGAGAAAAGCCTGCACAGCCATGAAGACCCAGCACAGCCAAAATATAAATACATTATTTTTAAAAAGATGCTCCTTTAGGATTCCTTCTTGTGACAAAGAAAGTGTCTTTCCTTTCTTTCTTTAGCAAAACAAGCAATATTTCACAAATAGATTCCTCTAAGTCTCCAGTCAAGGAAGATTAGCTAGGAGAAGTCTGATTTGCTATGATTTGGTATGAGGCGCTCTGCATATCCATGTGGTGTCCACGTGGTGTCCACGTGTCCATGCAGTACAAATAACCAGAATCTCTTTCTGCTTGTTTTCCAGAGAAGCTGGAGTCATGTAATCTTAGCCTGGAAGGTCATCCAGCTCACATTTCCCTCCAGCACATGAAGCTTCCCTTTCGAAGTGGTCTGAACACCTCTGGTGACAGGGAACCAACTATCCCCCAAGTCAGCCCTTTACATATATGGACAGCTCTGAATTTTAGAAAAATGTTTCCTTATTATATTCTTTAATGGCCAGTGACAGAAAAGCAAAACTGAACCTGTCATTAGCAAAATATAAATTAACAAAGAAATAAGGACTCCACTGTGCAGTAAGCCTCTGATGTGCCACCCAGACAAAGGACTTTTAGCACCAACTTCTGGACAGCTGCCAGCAGGCAAGCTTTAACTGGCAACCCCTTCAGGGACTGCTTCCCTGGAACCGTCTTCTTGGGACAACCCACAGCCAATGACTAATCGATTCTGGGGCATAGATGTCTGGGTCATCGCCACCTAGGTCTCACCCTGGGCTTGGCCAAAGCTGTCGTCAGAACTGCATTTGGCTTGAGTCCCCGCCTTCGCTCCCCTTCCTCAAAACATTCATCCCTAGGACACTCCTTAATAAACATCCTATACCCTAAGCTCTGCCTCAGAGTTCGCCTTCCAGAGAACAAAAGTGTGGCCTACTGGCTCTCTTGACTGGCAGGTCTAGAGGACATCAGGCACAGCTGGCCCCAGGGGCTCTGGAGGAGTGAGCCAGGGCGTACTGTCACCCCTTCTCTTGGCTGTGTGCGGCTTTGCCATGACTTCACTTTTAGATACATCTGTGCAGCCTCACATCCAGTGAGGGGAGAAGCTTTGCTCAGCAGCTCCCTAGAAGTTCAAAATGTACTTCTCATTGAACGGATCTGGGTCACAAGCTGATTCTTGGATCAGTCACTGTGGCCAGGGAAGAGGAGGTAGGCTGATTCTCTTAGGCCAGAATCATACAATCACCTGGATGAAGGGATGGAGTCATCCGCCAAAACACGAGGGCCAAGAGAAGGGGAGGGACGGTTCCATGAACAAGACGTGGGTTCTGTGACGAGAAGAAAGGAAGGCAGACCCCACACAGGCAAACGCCACAAAGATCTACCACGATTGCCCTGTGCAGAAGTTCCCGCCCACAGAGTCACACAGCCTCCTCCACAGGGACAGCCTACACATCTCCCCCACATCCTGACTGCCCCTCCATCCATCTCCCATCTTCTCTGACATGGGTTGGTCCTGAGCCCTCTCACCTCTCAGAGCATTTTCTTCTAAAAACGATCTCTTTTGTCTTTGGTTTCAAAGTGTGCTGCCCAGAACCAAATACTGTTGCTCTTAGAAGTATATCAGATAATCACTTCTCTCCTTTGGGACATTCTACTTCTGTTAATGAAGTCCAGGAGCAAAAGAATGAGCTTGTCTTGGTGGACATAAAAATTTGCCTTCTAACAAGAAATACGGTTCTATTTGCCTGACACCTTGAGTTGCTTTCCCAAGTGCCAGTATGGTCTCATATCTTCTTATTCCACAGTTGTGTAGTTAAATTTTTGAATAACATGGCACATAATATGATAATTATATATATATGTGTATATATATATATATATATATATAGAGAGAGAGAGAGAGAGATTGGATATAGAACTCATTCTGCTTTGACTTGGTATATTTTATATGACTCTCATGCATATAAAATTACAAGCATGAGAAAGATTATTGGACCAGAATCCTGGGTTCAAGCCCTGAGCAACAATACTTAGAAGCTGTGTGACCTTTGCTGATCACTTAATTACTCAGTCTACACTTAATCATACAGATATGAGTTAAAAATATCTACCTTGCATAAGTTGTATCAAAATCAATTATCACATATGCTTTCAAAACTATATGTATATGTGTATATACAGTATAATGTGTTATTATAAAATGTTTCTTACTTTTAAGAAATGTTACTGTATAAAATGTTTCCTTACCATAGGTCACAGTTTAAAAATTTGAAGAAAAACATTCCTTCCTGGCCTGATGCTGCTGCTGCCAAGTCGCTTCAGTCATGTCCGACTCTGTGCGACCCCATAAACGGCAGCCCACCAGGCTACCCCATCCCTGGGATTCTCCAGGCAAGAACACTGGAGTGGGTTGCCATTTCCTTCTCCAATGCATCATACCTGTCTTATTCACCATTGCATACACACACACACACACACACACACACACACACACACACACACAAACTGAAACAAAGTTTCATGAACCAAAACTCCCTTTTGTTACCTATGAATAAAGAACAAATAATAAAGTTAAATAGCAAAGATAATTGTATTACTATTCAAATACAATTTTGAAATGTTATCCCCAAATAAATAACACAAAACTGCCAAAGGCTGCTCTACCCCCATTACACTGATATCATAGCTCATTAGTAATCACAACCCAGACAAAGAGGAGATGATTCCAGCAGAGTGCAGTACATCCAGGGTTGATGAAGCTACACTTCTGGGTACCACCTACAGTATGGAAGCCCCAGGGGGACACCCAGCGGCAGGAGGTTGTAGCTGCAGAGGCTGGGGTTGAGAGAAGCCTGCACAGATGTGGAGAACTGCTGGTAGAAGGGTCCGAAGAGAGAAAAAAGAGACCCCTGACCTCTCGCCACTACAGCACAAGAAAAGGGAAGGTAATGTTTCCGTCCTAAAATATTAAGGTGAGAACAGGTCACTGAACTGAAAGTTTGCAAGATAAAAACAAATAAACAAAAAAAAATTTTGACAAAAAATGTATGGATTCTTGTCAAAAATATTAAGTAGGAAAAAAAATGTATACCCAAATAAAAACAAATGAAAATTCAAAACTCTTAAGATCCAAAGAAGGCAATTGTGATCAAGATATTTGATGGGTGGGATGAAGTTCAAGGTTAGTCTCTCATACGTCCTTAGGGAGTAGTAAATCAGGCATAATTTATCTCGTTGCTCACACTTACTTTTAATCTCAGTGGAAATGAAACTGCTTAAATTGCAAAGGTGAGAAAGCTTTGAAAAACGCAGACAGGTGTGGTTGCTGGCTCCAGAAAGCGCCCCTTCTTCCCCGTGCCTCCCCTCTCCCCGCCTCCCCAGGGCCTGCCACGCTCAGCATTACTCACACCTGCAGACAGTAAGGGCCTCAGGCTGCAGCTCCCAGGTGGAGACAGGGCAGGACTATAAAAAGCACCTCAGCCACAAATCAACCACCTTCCAGCTGACTCGGCCCCACACTCCACTTTCCGGCACTCCGATAATTGAGCCTCTGATTGACCTATTTCCTGGTTCAGGTCCATCTGTCTCCTGCCAGGACCTGGCTCCTGAACTTCACCCCCTTTGGCGTGGCATTTAAGCAAAGGTTTTTCTTTCTCCGCTTGGCTCCAGTCTCTGCCTCTGCCGTTTCCTCTGTGCATAATCCTTCCACACACCTGCAATTGAGTTATTGCATCAAAGGCCCTTAGATGCCAGATGATCTGAGAAGGAACACGTATTGTTGTTCATTTTTTGGATTCATTAAAAAAAAAAAAAGTCCAAGGAGATCATCACAGACTAATTCTGAAGGAGAAAAGGGGGCCGAGGGTATGTGAGGGAAGGCAGCCTCTCTGAGGAGAGAGGAGTCAGAGATAGAAAAAGAAAGCTCGGACATTCAACAGGCCACGTGGAGATGGAGGTCTTGGAGTGATGAGGTCAAGAAAGGAAGAGCCCACAAAACAATGTTCTTTAAAAAAAAATCTTATTTGGCTGATTGTATCTTAGTTGGATAAGCAGGATCCTTAGTCATAGCATATGGGATCTAATTCCCTGATCAGGGCATCCCCTGCATGGGAGCTCGGAGTCTTAGCCATTGCACCGAAGCCCTAAAGCTCTTTCTTTACATCCAAATATTGCTGCTGGACTTCCCTGGTGGCACAGTAGATAAGAATCTGCCTGCCAATGCAGGGGATAGGGGGTTCGATCCCTGGTCCGGGAAGACCTCATGTAGAGTGGAGCAGCCAAGCCCATGTGCCACACCTATTGAAGCCCATGGACTTAGAGCCTGTCCTGCATAAGAGAAGCCACTGCAGTGAGAAGCCCGTGTACCTAGGAGCTAGAGATCCGCAACTAGAGAAAACCTACATGCAGCAGTTAAGATGCAGCGCAGCCGACAATGCATTAAAAATAAATATATTTATTTAATAGTATATACATGTCAAAAACAACCCCAAAGGACCATTGCAGCCATGGCCTTTGGGTTGTCTCAACACATCAGCTCCTTCCTGTCATGTGTGGCCCCATCTGCCTGGGCAGGATGTCTCCCACCTGGCTCTTCCTTAGTCTATAAAGTCACCTTGCTGGTCTCCTGCTTGGGGAGGGCCCCTGTACCCTGGAGACAAGCCCAGACCTATTGTAAACCCTTATCCCACTCTTTCTTTTCCTTAGTGTCTCTGGCTCATCATGATTACTCTATTGAATCTGCCGTATTTAAGGTCTCTCTTCTCCACTGGGCTTCCCAGGTGGCACTCGTGGTAAAGAATCCACCTGCCAATGCGGGAAATGCAAGGGTCACAGTTTCAATCCCTAGGTTGGGAAGATTCCCCTGGAATAGGAGATGGCGACCTACTCTAGTATTCTTGCCTGGAAAAATTCCATACACAGAGGAGCCTGGTGGGCTACAGTCCACGGGGACACGGCTGAGTGACTAAGCGTGTGCTCCCCTGCTAGACTGTAAGGCCTGCAGAGCAGGGATCACATCTAGCGTCACCTTCTGCCCAGCTCTGGCCTGTCGCCTCCAGACCTTCCATTCAGGTGAGCCAATGTGTCACAGGTTCCTTCCCAGAAAGTGGGTTCTGAGAGGGAGCTCAGGGTGCAGAATGTTTGTGAGGAACTTCCCTGGAGGATGACCGCTGGAGGGGGGAGGAGGCAGAAGGAGCCAAAGATATAGAGGAAGGACGGAAGCCAAGCACAGGCCTGAGGACAGCCTCGGCTGAGGCCAGGAGGTGCCCTGGAACTGGAATGACCTCCAGAGTTAGGGAGTCTGGTGGAGATGATGGGCATTTATACTCAAGCACTGTTGTTCACTGACCGGGGTCACTTGGGAAGAGGTGTGCTTGGGCAGGATGACTCTGGCTATAAAGTCACTCCTGGCTGACAGTCAAAGGTTGTCTGCTGTCTCTGGTGCAGCTGAGTTAGAAATTAAAAGGTGTTCCATGATTATCTCACGCATGGTTACCATGGTGGCAGCAGAAGCCGTGAAATGTGCATTTTATTCATCTCTCCATCCATCTGACCACCGATCTCACAAAGATTTGTCGAGTACCTTCTAGATTCCAGACCCCTACTCCACAGCACAGAAATCATCTCTTCATTATACCTCCACTGGAGGTTTCTCCAAGATTGGAGAAAGTGAGTGGCGGGAATGAGGTGCTAGAACAGTTTTTTAAAAACAAAAAAGGTGGGAGGGGGGATAAAAGGGCCACCAAAGCAGAACCTTCCCCTATGGCACAATTTAGGAAAAGGAGCATGTAACTGATGGACACCAACTACAGAGCCACGCTCACCATACACGCTTTCATCTCCCCAATGAGTGAGGGACAGTATGTCACGTTTCATTAAAGAGAAAACTAAGCTTAAGAAAATTGATGGAACTTGCTTACAATCATGCAGTCTCAGTGGTAGCAGATACAAACCCAGCTCTGCCTAAATGCAGGAGTGTTGCTCAACCTTTGCCTGAAGACCTTGGGTCAGCCCTTGCTGGGAAGCCATCAGCCTGGACACAGAAGGCTGAGATGCAAGTGGGCCTTGTGGCAGCCGGGAGATACCACCAGCCAGGGATTTGACCAAGCAAGTCTAAGCCACAGAGGTCCTCTCTGTCTGCTTCCCTTGTGGGTGAACCCCAGCCTGCTCACTTTACCTGGCCTGACTCCTGACTGCTCTCTTTGCAGAATGAGTCAGCCCAGCCCTCCTGACCTTGGGGCTGTTACTCTGATTCCAATAAACCTGGCCACAGCCACAGCGGCTCGGCCACAAGGGCCCATAACCCTTTCTCTGACGCCCTGCCTACTTTTAGGTGAATGAACTCTCAGAGGTCATTCAGATAAAGGTTTTTTGCTCCTGTGGAAATTCCCAAGCCTCCCATTATCTGCGTCCTTCCACGAAACATGACTTGAGTTGCTAACTGGTAAACTCCTTCAGGGCAGGATCACAGTTCAGCTTTGAATCTCGGCACCTGGTGTATTACCCAGCTAGAGCAATGTTCACTGTGCATTCATTAAAAAAGTAAAACCGATCAACACACACACAATGAGTAAGGTTACAGCCATTCCAATACTTTGGCCACATGATGTAAAGAGCTGACTCATTTGAAAAGACCCTGATGCTGGGAAAGATTGAGGGCAGGAGGAGAAGGGGACGACAGAGGATGAGATGGTTGGATGGCATCACCCACTCAATGGACATGAGTTTGGGTGGACTCTGGGAGTTGGTGATGGACAGGGAGGCCTGGCGTGCTGCAGTCCATGGGGTCTCAAAGACTCAGACATGACTGAGCAACTGAACTGAACAGAAATTACTAACGTGTTCCACTACTTCAGAAAGATCCAGCTTTAGAACATCTTTTATTCACTTAATGACGACTTAAGGAACACTAGCTAAATGTCAGGTGCTAGATGCCAGAGAGACATCACTGGGAAAAAAAAGTTACAGTTCCTAACCTCATGGAGGTTACAGACTAGTCAAAGAAACCAATATTCAACAAATCATTGACCAAATGGCAGTCATTGTGATGAGCAGCACAGAGAAGCAGCCGGTGCTATGCAAATTGCATGGGTTCTTGGGTCCTAGTCTGGTCCTAGGGGCTGCAGACTTTCTACAGAAAGAATAGCCAAGCTGGAACTTAAAAGAAGAATGAGAACTAACCACTCTCATGAGCTATTTTAAACACAGAGGAAAGTCCAGAGATAATATACCAAACATCTATAAAATCACCATGTAGATTTTCAATTATTAGTATTTTGTCTTATTTTGGTCAGTGCCTCTTAAAAAAAAAAAAAAGCTTTGCAGACATTATCAAAGCTCTCTTGGCCCAGCTGGAAGGAAGATAGGTGTCAACTGCATAACCACTAGATTTGCTACCCTGTTACAGAAATTTTTGCACTACTTTTTATATTTCATAATAAAAATATTTTAAAAGATATTTTATCTAATTTGTTATTCTATAAAATGTAAAATCTAATGAGGTAGTTTAAAACAAGTGATGAAAGAGAAGCTTTTCAAAACAAATATTTAAAAGAAAAGTAATAAAATTATGATTTTCTTAATAAATATATAAAAAATGATTCAGCCAAAGAGGAAAGAAGTGCCACGACAGCAGGGAAGGTCTAAGGGATTGGAGTAAGCCTATGAGGCAAGAGCACTGCGTGGACAGAGAAAGGAGACATGCGGACACCAGAGGACATTGAAGAGGAGGGTGTAGCCAGGTTTTTGTCCAGGCAAGAGGCTCTAGCGTCTGCTGCAGGGAGCACGGTGCTGGCAGCGAAATGCAGAGCAATGGACAGAAGTGAGAGCTCTTCGAAGGCTATTGAGTTGGCAAGACTTGATGACTGTCCAGTTGTGCAGTGGATTAGGGTGTGGGGGGAGGTGAAAGGGAGAGGCTGAGTCAATGAGGACACTTCCCTGATTGCCTCCTTGATCGTCTAGGTCGCTGGCACTGTCGTCGTCTGAGTAGGAAACCAAAGAGGAGAGGAAAGTTTAGGAGACAGCTGACGAATTCATTGTAACTGAGTTGGGCTTGTGATGCCAGGCCGATACCCAGATGGTGATGACAAGTTGGTGGTTGGATACAGGGATCAGAGCTCAGAAGACAGATATGAAGATTCATGATAACCACTCCCACATTGGTAGGTGGCATTAAAAGCCTTAAGAGTGGATGAGACCACACAGGGAGAGATTAGAGGGGAAAGAGAAAGTTAAAACTGACAGGACCCAGAGACCAGAACAAAATCTTCACGACACCTCACCGTCAACACCAGACTCAGGGGAGGACCAGGAGATCCCCACCTGTGCCTGGCGTGGATTCTCCCACGTAGGGCTGAAAACATATAGGATCAACAGTGGATGAAAGTCAGCCCAGCAATTGAGAAGGCAGCCTCAGGGGATGGAGGAAGTGTGTTTTACTTACACCCTGATAACTCTGAAATAAGGCAGTCCCCTAGAGGGACACCATTGGAACTCTAAACATCCCCTGGGTGAAAGTCTCCAAGTTCACCTCCCTCCCGTCCGCCTCCTGGACATTTTTTGCAGTACTGAAATCCTCAAGTCCTAGAGGGTTGCTTCTCAAAGCTGAGGAAATCCGATTTCTTAGCTATGAAAGGAAATCTGGCTCGCAAGTGCCATGGCTCACCCAGGAAAGCAATCTAGTTGGTTAAACATGAACTTGCCCAGCATCAGCACATCACCCCACCGTCAAGCCTCAGAAGTCCCCAAGCTAAATTATGTAAGCTCTGTGGGTTTAATAAGAGCTATTTGTCAATTTAATAGTACAAAAACAAGGAGGAGCCAAATGCTCGACTGAAGCAGACAGATTTATGAAGAGTATGACTCAGGTGCTTTCTCCCTGCAAGCTCCCTAATAAAATGCTGTAGTCAACTGAAGCCTATAAATGTCAGAGGAAAATTAGCTTGTACCTTAGAAGCAGCAGCTCCCAGAAAATAAATTGCGAGATTCTTGATACACACCCACCCACACGCACAAGTACATATCTACACCTGAGTAATATGTGTGCACATGTGTCACTTACACACCTGTATCTGTGTACACACTCATGCAGATGTGTGCTGCTGCTGCTAAGTCACCTCAGTCATGTTCGACTCTGTGCGACCCCCATAGATGGCAGCCCACCAGGCTCCCCCCGTCCCTGGGATTCTCCAGGCAAGATAACTGGAGTGGGTTGCCATTTTCTTTTCTAATGCATGAAAGTGAAAAGCAAAAGTGAAGTCGCTCAGTTGTGTCCGACTCTTCGCAACCGCATGGACTGCAGCCCGCCAGGCTCCTCCGTCCATGGGAGTTTCCAGGCAAGAGCACTGGAGTGGGGTGCCATTGCCTTCTCCATGCAGATGTGTGAAGTAGTGAAGTGAAGTCGCTCAGTAGTGTCTGACTCTTTGCGACCCCGTGGACTGGAGCTTACCAGGCTCCTCCGTCCATGGGATTCTCCAGGCAAGAGTACTGGAGTGGGTGCCATTGCCTTCTCCAGGGGATCTTCCCAACCCAGGGATCGAACCTGGGTCTCCTGCATTCCAGGCAGATGCTTTAATACTTGCCGGAAATGAGAAAAGCACTGGTGGGAGTGTAACTCGTCCCTGTAACAAACCCTCCTTTGCACAATTTACCACAATGTGTGTGTTGTGTGTGCACACACATGCACATCCAAGAAGTACAGTACATGGTAAGCAATGACAAAGGTGTGCTAACTAATCTTTCCTCCCAACAATGAAAAGATCACATGGGTTGGTTCCTAGCATATTTTTTGGAGAGGAACAGGGCTTTCTGAAGAAGGTGGCCTGGGGTTCTAGAAGCTGGAGAGTTGGTGGGAAAGGTGTTCTAGGAGGAAGGGAGCAGTCTGAGCAGAGATGGGAAAGCCAGGACCTTAGACATCAGGCTTTCACTGGAGCATCAGGAAAAGCATAAAGGTAAAAATGGACAAGCCCTTCAGGGGCAAGGTCCTACCATGGAGGGTCTTGAATTTGGAGTGAAATAATTTGGATTTCATCTGCAGGACATGGGGAGTGGGAGACATTTTAAAGGGTTTCTATGGGAAAGTAACATGCTCAGGATTGTTTCAGGAAGACTAATCCTGCTCATAGGCTGCCGAGAAACTGGAAATGGAAAATTCAGGAAGCTATAACATCAGTTCAGGCCAGAATTTAAAACCGTGAGATTATGATTTTCTCTTAACATGGAAAGATGGTTGCACTTAAATTCTAAGGTTAAGTCAGTTGCAAGTTGATATGTATTATATACATAATCTCATTTTTGCAAATATAAATACACAAACACCTACAATGTACATCCGCACAGGAAAAGTCTGAAAGAAACACAACCAAATGCAAACACTGGTTACTCCTGGTTGATGAGATATTAGATCACTTTTTAAAATTTGATTTTGTGTATTTTATATTATTTCTACAATGAACATTTTCCTGTGTTAAAAGAAAAGAAAAGGAGGAGAGAGAAGGGAAATGGAATCTGCCTTTACCAACCAGAAAATCCATCCAAGTATTTCCCTAAACAATAGAATCATCTCCCTAGGAACTGGACTGGGCCTCTCCCTCATTTAATAGCCCGCAGTCCAGGTCGTGGTGACCTAAGCCAGGGAGGAAGCCACCAGCATGGAAAGGACACAGCATTTCCCTCCCGAGGTTTCTAATCACAGTCAGTCCTGGTACTGGAGAGTCAGACAACCTGCTTCAGGTAAAGAATGACAACAGCAGTGAATCTGGGCTGCAAACTGGACAGGCCACGATGCCGCTCACAGCCTGAGAACACCTTATTGCCAGAAGAGCTTGGGGAATATTATAGACCGATTCTATCACTAAAAACACCAAAAAGCAGGACGGTGAAAGTGAAAGGGCTTATACATTCTACAGCACTTTCTTGTCTAGCGCTCGTTAACCCAGACCACCTCAGAATCACTACTCCAACTCACCCCAACTCCACCCCTCTCGCAGAATCTAATCCAACCACAGCAAATCACGTTCTCAAGCTCTTACTGTGTGTCAGCCACTGTTCTACGGGTGGAAAGTCCAGCGGCAATCGAAGCGGATTCTGCGGGTCTGACCCGTGCATTTCATGTCCTTGAAGACGCGCCATACTTCTTCCTCCCCTCTGGTCTTCCCGCTCCCCTCCTTCTGCCTTCTTAAATGTAGGCTTCATGAAGCTGGAATTTGATTGGTTTTTTTCTCTCAGCTGTGGGCCCGGGACCCAGAATACCTGCTTGGTCCATGGTAAGGGCTCCACAAATAACTGAACCAATAGCCTTCCCATGTGCTGTGTCTTCAACGGGAATCATTCCGCTACCATTTTGTCAGGCTTATTCAAATCTCTTAGCTCCTCTTGGCTCAGCTCAAACATCACTCTCTCCTAGAAGCTCTCTGGAATTCATTAGATTTTTCTGTTAATGATTCCCTTGCCATCCTTGGCTTCTTAGCGCTTACATCACTGTAATTACATAATTACTTAATCAATCTCTCCTGTAAGTGTAGACGCTCCATGAATCCTGGGCCTGGGCTGGTCTCATTTACTGCTATATATCCTCAGTTCCTGGCTTCCCAGGTGGCTTGATGGTAAAGAATCTACCTGCCAATGCAGGAGACACAGGAGACGCATGTTTGATTCCTGGGTTGGGAAGATCCCCTGGAGGATAAAATGGCAACGCAAGCCACCCTGGCCTGGAGAATCCCAGGGACAGAGGAGCCCGGTGGGTTACAGTCCGTAGGGTCTCAAAGAGTCTGACTTGACAGAGCACACGCAAACACACACCCCCAGTTCCTAGCACAGAATCTGGTCCAGGGAGTCACTCAAAGGTTGCTCACTGACTGACCGACTGAAGCAATGCATGCGATTTGATGACCACTGAATCCCAGCTGGAAGCAAAATAATCATCTTTTCTGTGGTTACTGAAGATGCTCCTGGATAGCTGTTGGCAGAGCGCGTCCCAGCAACCAGGCTAAGCCTCGGGGCATTTTGTGCTGCCTGGTCCTGTTTCTGAGAATAAATTCAGGAAACCGGAGGATGCGCTGTGGTCACTGACTCATTCAACAAATATTTAGGTGTCAGTAGTTGTGGTACGAAGCCCAAAGCAGGCTCTGCTTTGGAGGGGCTTCTGGTTCAGTGCGGGTAGTGGAACTAACAAGGTAAAGGCACCGCTGTGTGGACAACTGGCTTAGTTTTCTAGGGTTATCAGCGACTGAACTGAACTGGACTGAACTGAGGGTTATCATAATAAAGTGCTGAAGTGAGTGGCTTAGGAATTTATTGTCTCACAGTTCTGGGGGGCTGGAAGTCCAAGTTCAGGGTGTCAGTAGGGCCATGATCCCTCTAGAAGCATAAGGAAGCTCTGTTCCAGGACTCTCTAATTTGGGAGAGTCTTGGCTTCCGGCAGCACGACTCCAGTCTTTGCATGGCATTCTTGTCGTGTATGTGTGTGTGCATGCTAAGTCATGTCAGTTGTGTCTGACTCTCTGCGACCCCATGGACGGTAGCCCTCCAGGCTCCTCTGCCCATGGAATTCTCCAGGCAGGAATACTGGAGCGGGTTGCCATTCCCTTCTCCAGCGGATCTTCCCGACTCAGGGATTAAACCCACGTCTCTCACATCTCCTGCACTGGCAGGCAGATTCTTTAGCACCAGTGCCACCTGGGAAGCCCTCTCGTCATGTGTGTCTGTGTCCAAATCCAGTCATACTGAATGAGAGCCCTCCTTAAATGACCTCGTTTCAACTTGATTACCGCTATAAAGAGCCTATGTCAAAACAGAGTCACAGCCTGAGATACTGAGAACCAAGACTCCAATATAACTTTGGAGGAACACAATTCAGCCCAGGACAGAGCCAGTCTGAGAGAGGTCTGCATAGAAGCCAGTGGGGCAATAGGAGGAGATAATCCACTCCCAAGGGGGTGGGGGTGGAGGGTGAGGAAATGTGCATAAAAGCCTGCTCAGATCATGGGAACCTTGGACTGAATCTTAAAGATGGAACGGGTGTTTTTCAAGTCACCCGTGGAGGTGGGATAGGGTATATAGCACAGAGATGGTGGGCAGGAACCAGGGGTGAGGGGGTCCATACTTGATTCCCAGAGGGCATTGAGGGGCTTTGAGTTGCTGGGCTAAGGCCCGTGTGTCACTGTGGTCCAAGGGATATCTTCAGGGGAGGCCCACCAGCTCTCTCCTAAGAGACCGAGAAGGTTGCCTTCACTGCTTGGATGAGTTGTCCTCCTGCAGGGTCCCTGTCCTCACTAGGCTGGGACTTGATTCCACTGGTCCTCCCCCTCCACCCCCCGCCCCCGGGGGCCTTCTTCTCCAGGCATCCCAGCATTCAGCAGGCTCAGACACACGACTGATGTATAAGCCACAGGATGCCCATGCATGACGTTCCAAAGGGAAAAACGATGGCAGGCAGACAGCACACTCTGGGAGGGAAATCAGATCACTCCTTCCCTGAAGGCAAATCCCCGGGAAGGCCAAGTTGTCACGAGAAAGCCAGTTGATTCACCTATAATGAGAAAATCAATTTTGAAGAGTACTGGAAGTCCACGCTGGTTGGAACACCGTGTTCTTTCCCTGTTGAAAAAGGAGTGCAGAAGCAGCCAAATCATCCAGCGGAGAAAGCAAGGATCGGGGCAGAGGTGACGGTGAGACAGGAACTGCGTCTCGCAGCTCTGTCACTAGCGTCGCTCGCCCAGCTAGACAGGCTGCTGTGCCCAGCAAGCCACACTGCTCAGGTCTGCCGGCCAAACGTGCTTCCTACCTGGACGCTGAATGGACGGGCATTGCCAGCATCTGCCCCTGAGGCATGTCATTTTCAGCTTCTAAGTCTGGCCAGTGCCTGCCTCTGACAAGGTGAGCCCCACCCCCACCCCCCAGAGTAACTGGGACTTTGTTTACTCACTCACAGTCACCATCAAGCCCAGCTTCATCTATCCAAGGACACATTAAACACAGTCTCTTGAATTTTTCCCTACAAATGGTGTATCTCAACCTCCGAGTCAGGTATTTCAATGTTTTCCTGTTTAGCTAGGTATTAAATGTTTGCAGTGTTTAGCCCTTCACACATTTATTTCAGACTCCTGACTCTCAGACTCCTGGCTGTCGCTTCCTGGGGACAAACACCAGGAAAAAAATATACTTCTTTCTAATTAGGAATTTAATTACCCTCTTTCATCCTGGGCATGGAAACCCTCCCTCCTCCTAGGCTGCAGTAGCCCACAGGGCTTGTGGAATAAGTGGGATTTCATATGCAGAAGAGAGGAAGAGGTTATCTAACCACCACATCCTCTGCCACCCCCTTCTCCTTTTGCCTTCAATCTTTCCCAGCATCAGAGTCTTTCCAACGATGGTTAGATAACATCACCAACTCAATGGCCATAAATTTGAGCAAATTCCAGTGAAGGACAGGGAAGCCTGGCGTGCTGCACTCCACGGGGTCATAAAGAGTCAAATGTGATTGCTTAGTGACTGAACAACAGTGAGGAAGACAAGTGCTCATAGCCAATAGAAGTCTCATCATGAGGCTCAGGCCAGGGATGGATTTTGTTGGGTTTGCATCACAGAGGTCATCCAATCAGAGGGTTAACAACATAAACACCAGAGAGCTGGGTTCCAATCTTGGCTTTGCCTTAGAGACAGCTCTCAACCTCTCTGAGCCTTTGTTTGTAAAATGGGATAATAATACCTGTATCTCCTGGAAAGATGAAGTAAAATGACACACAGTGCTGCACACACAGCAAGCATTTTTCCTTCCTCTTTACCTTCTGTTTTTTCATTATTGGAAAATTTCCCATAAAAGTCTTGTGTGCTAAGTGGCTTCAGTTGGTTCTGACTCTCTGTGACCCCATGGACCATAGCCCAGCAGTCTCCTCTGTCCATGGGATTCTCCAGGCAAGAACACTGAAGTGGGCTGCCACCCCCTCCTCCAGGGGATCTTCCCGACACAGCGATCGAGTCCATGCCTCCTGCAAGCCCTGCACTGCAGGCGGTTACCACTGAGCCACTAGGGGAAGCCTTGCTAAGTCGCTTCAGTTGTGTCCGACTCTTTGTGACCCCATGGAACCCGCCAGGCTCCTCTGTCTGTGGGATTTCCCAGGCAAGAATACTGGATCCGGTTGCCATTCCCTTTCCAAGTGATCTTCCCATCCCAGAGACCGAACCCACCACATCTCTTACGTCCCCTGCATTGGCAGGCCGGTTTTTAGTCCTCCACAAAAATCTCCTCTCCAGCCTCCCTGCCCACCCTCACCCACCAGTCAATTCAAAGCAGTGAGAGACATCCAGCACTTAAATTTTCTTCTTTTCTTTCATAACTGTCTTAAACACAACCTAATATTCACATCTATATGTTCACTTCCAAGATTCACTTTAAAATACTGCAATGAGGACATGGGGAAACGGAGTGTATAGAGTAAAGACGACTGGCCAGGAGCTGATAGCTGTTAAAGCTGCATAATGGGTACAAGATGATGCTGTGAAAGTGCTACAGTCAAAATGCCAGCAAATTTGGAAAACTCAGCAGTGGCCACAGGACTGGAAAAGGTCAGTTTTCATTGCAATCCCAAAGAAAGGCAATGTTCAAACTACCGAACAATTCCACTCATTTCGCATGCTAGCAAGGTAATGCTCAAATCCTTCAACAATATGTGAACTGAGAACTTCCAGATGTACAAGCTGGATTTAGAAAAGGCAAGGGAACTAGAGATCAAATTGCCAACATCTTTCGGATCATAGAAAAAGCAAGAGAGTTCCAGAAAAACATTTACTTTGGCTTTAGTGACTATGCCAAAGCCTTTGACTGCGTGGATCACAACAAACTGTGGAAAATTCTTCAAGAAATGGGAATATCAGACCACCTGGCCTTCTTCTTGAGAAATCTGTATGCATGTCAAGAAACAATAGAACCAGACATGGAACAATGGACTGGTTCAAAATTGGGAAAGGAGTACGTCAAGGCTGTATATTGTCACCCTGCTTATTTAACTTATATGCAGAGTACATCATGTGAAATGCCAAGCTGGATGAGGGTCAAGCTGGAATCAAGATTGCCGGGAGAAATATCAATAATCTCAGATATGCAGATGACACCACCCTAATGGCAGAAAGTGAAGAGGAACTAAAGAGCCTCTTGATGAAGCTGAAAGAGAAGAGTGAAAAAGCTGGCTTAAAACTCAACATTCAAAAACAAAGATCATAGCATCCGGCCCCATCACTTCATGGCAAATAGATGGGCGTGTCAATGGAAACCATGACAGACTTTATTTTCTTGGGCTCCAAAATCACTGCAGATGGTGACTGCAGCCATTAAATTAAAGATGACTTGCTCCTTGGAAGAAAAGCTATGACCAACCTAGACAGTGTATTAAAAAGCAGAGACATCACTTTGCCAACAAAGGTACATTTAGTCAAAGCTATGGTTTTCCAAGGGTCATGTATGGATGTGAGAGTTAGACCATAAAGAAGGCTAAATGCCAAAGAGTTGATGCTTTCAAACTGTGGTGCTGGAGAAGACTCTTGAGAGTCCCTTGGACAGAAAGGAGATCCAACCAGTCCATCCTGAAGGAGATCAGTCCTGGGTGTTCATTGGAAGGACTGATGCTGAAGCTGAAGTTCTAATACTTTGGCCACCTGATGCAAAGAACCAACTCACTGGAAAAGACCCTGATGCTGGGGAAAATTGAGGACAGGAAGAGAAGGGGATGATGGAGGATGAGATAGTTGGATGGCATCACCAACTTGACAGACAGGAGTCTGACCCAGCTCCGGGAGTCATTGATGGACAGGGAAGCCTGGTGTGCTGCAGTCCATGCAGTCACAAAGAGTCGGACACGACTGAGCGACTGCACAACAACAGTGGGCACAAGGGAATTCATCTGCCATTCTCTGCACTTTTGTATATGTGTGTGACATTTTCTACATCAAAATTACTTTTAAAGTCCTATTGGTAAGTTTCTGTTTGCCAGACACTGACAGAGGAGAGAGGGTTTGAAAGAAGAATAAATTCAGGCCCTGAGGAGTTCACAAGTGGGTGGAAGAGACAGTTGGGATAGTGGTCATTTCAAGCAGAACAATAAGGAAAAACAGTTCAAGTGGCGGGGTGGGGGAGGGGTGGGGTCAGTGGAGCACCTGGGGAGGAGGACAGCTCTCCAGCTTCTGCTCTTCCCCCTAGACCACGTTGCTGGCTTACACAAACGCAGAGAAAGATTATGTCTGAATGGACATCATTCCTGTCATGACCCGGTTCATACATTACCTCCTCCAAGAGACACTTCATCCTTCTCTCTTGCAAGTTGTGTTGAGTGCCTTCTTCCAAGCTACGTCTACCTTACACTTTATGATGCTAAATAGAGTGGTTATATTGGGGTGTAGGGGAGAAGAGGGCAGTCGTCCATGAAAACCTTGGGTAATGCAAAGCTCCCGTAATTCAGGACCAACCCTGACAGAATGGCACGTTTGTCCACTTACCAAGCGATGGTGGCGCCCCCGTGTGGCAAAGATATGAACATCATCAGCAAATGACCGGGTTCACCTGCACTCAGTTCAACTCAATTTACAAGAAGCCTCTCATTCCTTCAATATTTGCACATAAATGAGACAATATATCTACCACACTCCCTCAAATCTTCGGTGTAATTTAAAATTCCACAAAAGTTTGACTCCTGAACCACCATTATCTATTTATCCTCTGACAGGCCTTCTTCCTCACCTCTCTTTTCCCAGCTGAGTAGGAGGGAGCTGAGACGGAAGGGAGGGTAAGATTAGACAGAAAGATTGCCTTCTATTCCTCCCCCAATAACCCCCAGCTCTGAGGCATGTCACGCGAGAATCTGACATTAGCAATCATCTTTTCTGTGCTGAGCAGTAATTGATATAAACGTGATGATAAAGCCTAATGCTGTCTAGCTCCCCCATCTTGGGCTTGTCATTTCTCCTTCTAGAACCTTCATTCTCCCTTCTCTCATGAGGAAGCACAATACTGACTAGGCTTCCGAAGGGTCATGGAAGGGTCATATTAGAGAATGCTGGAGAAAGCCTTTTGAACGCTGTAAAGCTGTGGACTCATGTCAGGGGCGTTGTGACCAGCTGGCACAGGGCATCCACAGCCTGGCACTTCCGGGTGACTCACCAGCTGCTTATGTGAGCCCATCTCACCAGGAGGCCCTGCGGGTGGCTGAACTAACGTTTGCAAACCACTTTAAAGAGGAGAAGGGTTTTAAAACTGCTTGGATCACTTCGGGTTAGATGACTTCTTTACAAGAAGAGCAAATGTGGACTTTTCTCTTCCTTTTAACTTTCTTTCAAAAAGGAGACAGCTCAGTTCCCCATTAGTTACAGTGTTTGAATTAGCCAAGTGAGGGTAGAAGAGTTTGGTGGGGGCAGAGTTATTTAAAATATTACTATCGTTATTTTTAATGGGAAGAGCAATGTGTGTGCTTATTTTTAAGTGTAAATGATACAGGAGTATAGAAAAAGGGAAAAGCCCAACTCTTCCAATACTACCTCCATCCCTTCCAGGGGTGGCCACTGTTTGACAGACAAAGAGATTTCAATACATATGGTCCTGAAATTTTCTTTTTCACTTAACCATAAATAGTAGCTTGGTTTTTCTTTTTACAAAGATGAAAATTTTTAAAGAAATTTAGAAAGCAATATAAATGTTTTACCAAGGGGACTACATATTCTGCTTCTTGACACATGCATCCCAAAGGCTGTTGCAGCACAATTCACAATAGCCAGGTCATGGAAGGAACCTAGACATCCATCAGCTGAGGAACGGATAAAGAAGATGCGGTGCATGCGTATAATGGACTATTACTTAGCCGTGAAAAGGAGTGAAATTGGGTCATTTCTAGAGACATGGATGACCTAGAAACTGTCATACACAGTGAAGTAGGTCAGAAGGAGAAAAACAAATACCAAATATTAATGCATATATGTGAAATATGAAAAAAATTGGTATAAATGATCTTATTTACATAGCAGAGATAGACACAGATGTAGAGAACATATGCAGATGTCAAGGGGGAAGATGGGGTGGGAAGAACTGGGAGTTGGGACTGACATATATACACGACTATGTATAAAATGAGCTTCCCTGGTGGCTCAGAGGTAGACAGCTAATGAGAACTTACTGTGTGCACAGGGAGCTTTACTCAGTGCTCTGTGGTGACCTAAATGGGAAGAAAATCCAAAAGGAGAGGATATATGTATACATGTAGCTGATTCACTTTCCGGTGCAGTGGAAACTAATGCAACATTTTATATATTCTTTAAATTTATTTTTTTGATTGAAGGATAATTGCTTTAAAGAACTTTGTTTTCTATCAAACATCAATATGAATCAGCCACAGGTATACATATGTCCCCTCCCTCTTGAACTTCCCTTCCATCTTCCTCCCTACCCCGCTCCTCTAGGTTGATACAGAGCCCCTGTTTGAGTTCCCCAAGACATATAGCAAATTCCCATTGGCTCTCTATTTTACATATGGTAATGTAAGTTTTCATGTTACTCTCTCCATACATCTCACTATCTCTTCCCCAGTCCCCATATCTATAAGTCTGTTCTCTATATCTGTTTCTCCATTACTGCCTTCAAATAAATTAACCAGTACCATCTTTCTAGATTCCCTATACGTGCATTGCTGCTGCTGCTGCTAAGTCTCTTCAGTCGTGTCTGACTCTCTGTGCGACCCCACAGTCGGCAGCCCACCAGGCTCCACTGCCCCTGGGATTCTCCAGACAAGAACACTGGAGTGGGTTGCCATTTCCTTCTCCAATGCATGAAAGTGAAAAGTGAAAGTGAAGTCATTCAGTCGTGCCCGACTCTTAGCGACCCCATGGACTGCAGCCAACCAGGCTCCTCCGTCCATGGGATTTTCCAGGCAAGAGTACTGGAGTGGGGGTGCCATTGCCTTCTCCATATATGTGCATTAGTATACAATATTTATCTTTGTCTTTCTGACTTACTTCATTCTGTATAATAGGCTTTAGGTTCATCCACCTCATTAGAACTGACTCAAATGTGTTCCTTTCATGGCTGAGTAATATTGCATTGTGTATATGTTCCACAACTTCTTTATCTATTCATCTGTTGATGGGCATCTAGGTTGCGTCCATGTACTCAGTTCAGCTCAGTTCAGTCACTCAGTTGTGCCTGACTCTTTGCGACCCATGAACCGCAGCATGCCACGCCTCCCCTGTCCATCACCAACTCCCCGAGTCTGCCCAAACCCATGTCCATGGAGTCGGTGATGCCATCCAACCATCCCATCCTCTGTCGTCCCCTTCTCCTCCTGCCGTCAATCTTTCCCAGCATCAGGGTCTGTTCAAATGAGTCAGCTCTTGGTATCAGGTGGCCAAAGTATTGGAGTTTCAGCTAGCTAAATAGTGCTGAATAAATAGTAAATAGTAAATAGTGCTGCAATGAACATTGGGGTACATGTGTCCTTTTCAATTTTGGTTTCCTCAGATATATGCCTAGGAATGGGATTGCTGGATCATACAGGTGGTTTTATTCCTGTTTTTTTAAGGAATCTTCATACTGTCTTCCGCAGTGGCTGTATCAATTTACATTCCCACCAGCAGTGTAAGAGGGTTCCCTTTTCTCCACATCCTCTCCAGTATTTATTGCTTGTAGACTTTTGGTTGATGGCCATTCTGACCAGTGTCAGGTGATGGCTCATTGTAGAAACTAACACAACATTTTAAAGCAACTATTCTCCAATTAAAATTTTCTTTAAAACAACCTCTTTTTTCAGGCAAAATCGACACTGGGAATGTCATCCTCGCATCTGAGGAAAGGATGCCCCTGCCCAAATTTGTCGTGTGTTTGTCCTCCAAAACTAGAACATGAGCTTCCCAGAACCTAGCACAATGCCTGGCACAAATCAATGTTTGCCAAGTGAATAAATGAATGGCCTTGTGATTCCACAGAATTAATCCCCACTGGGGCTTTCTGTGCTTCATGGCATCCTGCTTTCCTAGCACTTTTACACACTGGGTCATTCTGGCCTCAAACAGTCCTCTAATTTGTGTTGTACTTTGTATTTCATTATATGGTTATTTTGTATTGTTGTTGTGCAGTCGCTAAATTGGGTTCAGTCTTTGCAACCCCATAGACTGTAGCATGCCAGGTTCCTCTGTCCTCCACTATCCCCAAAGTTTTCTCATATTCGTATCTATTGCATTGGTGATGGTACCTAAAACCATCTCACCCTCTGCCACCCTCTTCTCCTTTTGCCTTCAATGGTTCCCAGCATCAGGGTCTTTTCCAGTGAGTCATCTCCTCTCATCAGGTGGCCAAAGTATTGGAGCTTCAGCTTCAGCAACAGTCTACCCAATGGTTATTTTACAGATGGAGGAAACTGAGTCCTAGGGAAGTCACAGAGCTGGGCCCAGAACCCAAGGGTTATTTTTGTCTCACCCATTGTTTGTATTCACCAGTGCCTGCATCTATGATACATAATAGTCAGAGGATAACAGAATCAGGTGAATGTCTACACAGCTGAAACCTCACTTTGACGTGGTGAGGGTTAATCCTCTTCAGTGTGTGAGCTAGGAGGGCTACTTTAGGTCAGGCATACTACACTTCACAAAGGCCTCTGGTTTGCAGATCCATCTTCTGCCATCTGCTGGATGAAAGCAGCATTTCAGTACTGCCGCTCATCAGCCATGGTAGCAGGTTCCATCGGTTAAGACGCTTCTTCAGTTCAGTCGCTCAGTCATATCCAACTCTTTGTGACCCTATGAATCGCAGCACGCCAGGCCTCCCTGTCCATCACCAACTCCTGGAGTTCACTCAAACTCATGTCCATCGAGTCGGTGATGCCATCCAGCCATCTCATCCTCAGTCATCCCCTTCTCCTCCTGCCCCTAATCCCTCCCAGAATCAGGGTTTTTTCCAATGAGTCAACTCTTTGCATGAGGTGGCCAAAGTATTGGAGTTTCAGCTTTAGCATCAGTCCCTCCAATGAACACCCATCCTTTAGGATGGACTGGTTGAATCTCCTTACAGTCCAAGGGACTCTCAAGAGTCTTCTCCAACACCACAGTTCAAAAGCATCAATTCTTCGGTGATCAGCTTTCTTCACAGTCCAACTCTCACATCCATACATGACCACAGGAGAAACCATAGCCTTGACCAGACGGACCTTTGTTGGTAAGTAAAGTCTCTGCTTTTCAATATGCTCTCTAGGTTGGTCATAACTTTTTTTCCCAAGGAGGAAGCGTCTTTTAATTTCATGGCTGCAATCACCATCTGCAGTGATTTTGGAGCCCAAAAATAAAGTCTGACACTGTTTCCACTGTTTCCCCATCTATTTCCCATGAAGTGATGGGACCGGATGCCATGATCTTCGTTTTCTGAATGTTGAGCCTTAAGCCAACTTTTCACTCTCCTCTTTCACTTTCATCAAAAGGTTTTTAGTTCCTCTCCACTTTCTGCCATAAGGGTGGTGTCATCTGCATTTCAGAGGTTATTGATATTTCTCCCAGCAATCTTGATTCCAGTTTGTGCTTCTTCCAGTCTAGCATTTCTCGTGATGTACTCTACATAGAAGTTAAATAAGCGGGGTGACAATATACAGCCTTGACTTACTCCTTTTCCTATTTGGAGCCATTCTATTGTTCCATGTCCAGTTTTAACTATTGCTTCCTGATCTGCATACAGATTTCTCAAGAGGCAGGTCAGGTGGTCTGGTATTCCCATCTCTTTCAGAATTTTCCTCAGTTAATTGTGATCCACACAGTCAAAGGCTTTGACATAGTCAATAAAGCAGAAATAGATGCTTTTCTGGAACTCTCTTCCTTTTTCAATGATCCAGTGGATGTTGGCAATTTGATCTCTGGTTCCTCTGCCTTTTCTAAAACCAGCTTGAACATCTGGAAGATGCTTCTTAGTGACATGCAGTTTCCATGTACAATTCCTTTCATTCCTCCAAGCAACTCTATAAGGTAGGTTCAACCTTATCCCCATGTTTGGATGAGGCACCTGACGTTCACGATGATTTAGGTACTTTGGCCATCTGATGCAAAGAACTGACTCATTGGAAAAGACTCTGATATTGGGAAAGATTGAAGGTGGGAGGAGAAGGGGACGACAGAGGATGAGATGGTCAGATGGCATCACCGACTCAATGGACATGAGTTTGAGCAAGCTCTGGGAGTTGGTGATGGACAGGGAAGCCTGGTGTGCTTCTGTCCATGCGGTTGCAAAGAGTTGGACACGATTGAGAGACTGAACTGAACTGAACCCACCTTATGTGTATTAGTTTCCTGGGATTGCTGTATCACATTACTGCAAACCTGATAGCTTAAACACTGTAGGAATTTATTCCCACATCATGGAGGCCAGATGCCTGAAATCAAGGTGTCAACATAGGCGGATTCCTGCCAAAAGCTCTAGTGAGAATATTTCCTGGCTTCCGCAGTTACTGATGGTTCCAGTGTCCCTTGGCTTGTGGCACATCACTCTCATCCCTACCTCCATCTCCACGCAGCCTTCTCCTGGTGCTCCCTGTGTGTCTCTCCCTCTGTGTTTCTCTTCAAAGGAGTGTGTGTGGCTCTGTCGTGTCTGACTCTTTGTGACCCCATGGATTGCAGCCCAACAGGCACCTCTGTCTATGGAATTTTTCAGGCAAGAATACTGGAGCGGATTGCCATTTTCTTCTCCAGGGGATCTTCCTGACCCAGGGATCAAACCTGCTTCTCTTGTACCTCCTCCGTTGGCAGGCAGATTCTTTACCACCGCGCCACTGGGGAAGCCCCAGCTGGACATTTGTTATCTAACTGAGAGCCCACCAAGACAATCCCTTGGACTGCAAGGAGATCCAACCAGTCCATTCTGAAGGAGATCAGCCCTGGGATTTCTTTGGAAGGAATGATACTGAAGCTGAAACTCCAGTACTTTGGCCACCTCATGAGAAGAGCTGACTCATTGGAAAAGACCCTGATGCCGGGGAGGAATTGGGGGCAGGAGGAGAAGGGGGACAACTGAGGATGAGATGGCTGGATGGCATCACTGACTCGATGGACTTGAATCTGAGTGAACTCCAGGAGTTGGTGATGAACAGGAGGCCTGGCCTGCTGTGATTCATGGAGTCACAAAGTCGGACATGACTGAGCGACTGAACTGAACTGAACTGAAAACAATCCAGAGTGATCTCTTCTCAAGCTCCTTTACTTAATTCCACCTATAAAAACCCTTTTTCCATAAGGTCACATTCACGGTTTCGGTTTCCTGGGGTAAAAAGGTAAGCATATCTTTTAGGTGTGGGGGAGTAGCCAGTCAACTCACTAGGCTATATTCTTGAGTTAATATGTTACAGAATCTATGCTCCTTATCTTTGTTAGGTGGAGTCAATACTGTTGCCAGCAACCTGCCCCTCCGTATCTCCTCTCCCTCTCAATCCTTTCCATTGCAGCTTCCTCCTACTTCTTTCTGTTCAGTGAAAGCAGAGGTTAAAAAAAAAAAAAAATCCTTGCACCCTGAGTGTCTCTGCTGTTGCCCATTGCATAAGGTGACCACATGATTCACTATGGATCAAAGAGCAAAAGTGAACATTAACAATTACCCTGTGACGACAGGCACAGCAGGAGTTTGCGGACAAAGCTAGATGCAGTGGGTCCCCACCGGGGCCTCCCCAGGGCTGGCCTCGCCTGCTGGCTTTCCCAAAACTCTGCACCTCTCTTTCCTGCTGCTCCTGAAGTCACTTCCATCTGCTGGAAGCCTCCACCTGCCAGGTGATCAGCGGACACTGAGGCCCCGCAGACACCTACCAAACAAGTGCAGAACTCCTTCTTAAAATATTTGTGGAACACGGACTTTGTGCTCCTAAATCGCTGGCACGCAATCCCTGACCTTGAGGTGTTTATAGACTGGGAAGTGAGTGGCTGATAGCCAGAAGTGAGCTAGCTTCACCCATGGCCAAGTAAAGATCTCTGGCTGAGTGCGGACGCTGCAAGCAGGACAGACTCACGGTGGGGGAAATGGAGAGGAAGACGTCCCAACACAGCCAATCCAAGGGCTCAGCCCACCATCTCACGGCACTCTCACACGCCTGTGAGGAATGTAGGGGTCCACTATCAGAAATCCCTGAAACCAACATGTTTTGGAATTCAGGTATTTCCTAATTTTAGAGCAGAAGTGTATCGTTAGCATTTTCCATTCAGTACCCAATGCTCTTGGGCTATACCCTCCCTAATGAATATATTCACAATTCTGTGGCAAAACATGTATATTCACAATAAATAAACACAGACTGTAAAAGTTTCATGCTAGTTCAAGGAAGGATTTTATGGCAAATTAATTCAGATCAATCAGATTTCACTGCCAAATGAGTTTCTTTAAAAAATGTCTTTTTGTGTGTGTGTATGTGGCTTTGGGATTTGGGGATTGTAGATGAGCAGTTGGAGGGCTATAGTATTTGCTCCAACTTGAAGACAAAGAAACTGAGGCTCAGAAAATTTATGAAACTTGCCCAAGATGCAAAGTAAATGGTGTAATCGTTTACTGGAATCAAGCATTCGTCTGCCTCCTGGCTCATCACTCTGTTTCAATTTTTTTTTTTTTATTCAGGTAAGAAACCAGAGCCCAGTTATGATCAATATCCTGATTTCTGAGATAATATTGGGTACTCCTTTCTGCTGTCTCTGTAGAAACACTTGAACCAAAGTTTTAAGTCATATGAACATGCACAGTCTTTTCATCTGCCCATGTTCATGGTACGCAGTTCTTGAGCCATCTGTAGCATGAAGGGTTGTGTGGTTTCAGGCCTGGGGTGCAGTTCCTACTTGTGAGCTTGGAAGAGGCTTTAATTAAAAAGTCATGCAGATGACAATACAGGCAAAGTTGCTTAGACAGCAAAAACCAGACAGCTCCTTTTTGTTGACCTACTTCAACACATAAGATTACGTAACTATTATGAAAAGAAATAAAGTCCCCAGGAGAGTAATAATTATTCTTAACAGCATCTTTAAAAGAAATGTCTGATTAATAGAAAACATCCAATTCAAGAATAATGTAAAATGCCTGTTGGACTTCCCTGGTAGGGCAGTAGATAAGAATCCACCTGCCAAGGGAGGGGAAACAGGTCCGAGCCCTGGTCCAGAAAGACTTCACATGCCACAGAGCAGCTGGGCCCCTACACCACAACTACGGAGCCCATGCGCTAAAGTCCAACAACCACAACTTCTGAGCCCGTGTGCTGCAGTTACCAAAGCCTGTGTGCCTAGAGCCTGTGCTCTGCAACAAGAAGACACGGCAATAAGAAGCCTGAGCTCCGCAACAAAGAGTAGCCCCTACCTCGATGCAACTGGAGAAAGCCCACAGCAATGAAGACCCAGCACAGCCAAAAGTAAAAATAATTTAAAAAAAAAAATGTCTGTATGTCATTTGGATTGCTCTTGTAAAAAAGAAAAAATGCTTGCCTCCTCACCCATCGTGTGGGATCAGATTCCCCTGACCTGGCACCACCCTCCGCACCCCCCCCCAAACACAAACACAGACACACAGATCCACAAACCCCACATACACACATCTCTCTCGTACATACCCACCACATGCATACATGTATCACACACACATGCACACACAGATGATATGCAACCTGTGGGTGGTGAAGATTGGTTGAATTTGTTCTTCCTGCCCTCTCTGCTGGGATGTGGAATACTAAAGTTTTTCAGACATTGCTAATGCCAGCCAAAGTTTAGCTCTGGGAGATGCTGACAGACAGGCATGCAGCTGTCCCTGGGGTCACAAAGAATGAACAGCAAAGTCAGCCAGTCAAGGATTCTGTCTTGTCACTCTTAATTAACCATGTGACTTATCACCACTTTTTGGCCTCCTGGGCTGAGAATTCACTCCAGGCCAATAAAGATGGTAATCTTTCTGTGGCTAAAACTTTCAGCCTCTCCTCGAAACTATTTCACCATTGTTTTGTCTCTTGACTCAAAAGATAATATGCCCAGAAAATTCCCTTAACAGGTCAGTTTTGTGTTCCTCGGTGGCTCAGAGGTGAAAGCATCTGCCTCCAATACAGGAGACCCAGGTTCGATCCCTGGGTTGGGAAGATCCCCTGGAGAAGGAAATGGCAATCCACTCCAGTATTCTTGCCTGGAGAATCCCATGGACGGAGAAGCCCTACTAGGTTACAGTCCACGGGGTTGCAAAGAGTCGGACATGACTGAGCGACTTCACCTCACCTCACCTCACCTCACACTTCCACAACAAGAAAGAAGCAAAAACTTACCTAAAAGAATCCAGAGTTTTCCATTCAAATTGCAGCAATCACAATTATGATGATTTCTAGGTTACTAGCCTGCTATGCTGGAGACCTGGGTTTGAACCCCAGGTCAGGAAGATCCCTTGGAGAAGGGAATAGTAACCCACTCCAGTATTCTCGCCTGGAGAATTCCATGGACAGAGGAACCTGGCAGAGTACAGTTTGGGGGTTGCCAAGAGTCAGATATGACTGACTAACACCTCCACTTTCACTACTATGATCCAGGCACCCTAGCATGCTGTGTGATTTATCTTGGGAGAGTGAAAAGTAGTCAAATTACAGTTTTCAGAACTGCTCTATATTGTATGCAATAAATACAACAATAAATACTTATATAGCATTGTCATCTGTCAGACTCTAAGTCCATTAAATGTAATCCTCTCACTGTAACCCATACAATAACCCTGCACAGTAGATACCTATGTTGTGCCATTTTCAGTTCAGATCAGTTCCATCGCTCAGTCGTGTTCAACTCTTTGTGACCCTGTGGACAGAAGCACTCTAGGCCTCCCTGTCCATCACCAACTCTTGCAGTCCACCCAAACCCATGTCCATTGTGTCGGTGATGCCATACAACCATCTCATCCTCTGTTGTCCCCTTCTCCTCCTTTCTTCAATCTTTCCCAGCATCAAGGTCTTTTCAAATGAGTCAGCTCTTCACATCAGGTGCCCAAAGTATTGGAGTTTCAACTTCAACATCAGTCCTTCCAATGAATATTCAGGACCGATTTCCTTTAGGATGAACTGGTTGGATCTTGCAGTCCAAGGGACTCTCAAGAGTCTTCATCATCACAATTCAAAAGCATCAATTCTTTGGTGCTCAGCTTTCTTTATAGTCCAGCTCTCACATCCATACATGACCACTGACAAAACCATAGCCTTGACTAGACAGACCTTTGTTGGCAAAATAATGTCTCTGCTTTTTAATATGCTGTCTAGGTTGGTCATAACTTTTCTTTCAAGGAGCAAGCATCTTTTAATTTCATGGCTGCTGTCACCATCTGCAGTGATTTTGGAGCCCAGAAAAATAAAGTCTGACACTGTTTCCACTGTTTCCCCATCTATTTCCCATGAAGTGATGGGACCAGACGCCATGATCTTAGTTTTCTGAATGTTGAGTTTTAAGCCAGCTTTTTTCACTCTCCTCTCTTCAAGAGGCTCTTCAGTTCTTCACTTTCTGCCATAAGGGTGGTGTCATCTGCATATCTGTGCCATTTTATAGATGGGAAAACTAAGACCCAGAGAGGCTAAGTAACTTTTCAAGGTCACACAGCTAGAAAGCAGTGTAGCTGGAATTATGGTTGAGACACAGGCCCTAAAGTCATGTTCTTCCTGTGATGGTATCTTATTCAGTCCTGTGTCCCAGATCCCAGTACTGTATCTGGCAGAAATACATGCTGAACATATGTCCCTAGAGGAAGGAAAAAAGAAAGTGAAAGATGGGGGAGTTGGTTAAAAGGGAAGGAGGACGCCTGTTTCAGAGACACACTTGCACAGTGATCCCCGCGGAAGTGAAAGTCTGGGGCCAGCTAGTAACTGGTGGTATTTTTCTGAGAGAGAAGAGCTGATGGGTCTTTGGAGGTTTGCTTTTAGGAGCTGTCTGCTGCAACTCCACAAAGGGGGAACCCTTCACCAAAGGTCCAGCAACAGAGCCTATCAGACTCTGTTCACAATCCTACAAGCAGGGTTTCAAGGCCCTCCACAGGTCAGGGGTGCGATATGGGGAGCACAGAAGCATAGCTGGGTTGAGAATAATCATTCCTCTGGGTCATTCTCCAATTTGCTGTATTGTCTATTATTCGTAAGGAAATATTTAGACCTGAAGATTGTGAAGACCATGTTGACTCAGAGCAAAAGCCAAACGCTGGAGACAACTGGCCCTCTATTTCCTCGGGGTTCCAGGATATCAGTCATACCTAATTAATATAAGTATCATTTTTCATAGGAGTTATTTCCTTACATCCATCTCTCCTGCTAGCCCAAATGCTCCTAGGGTGCAAGGACCTTGTTACTCATCCTTAATATGCTGTAAATGGTTAAACATGTGACCCGGGGAGTCAGATTACCTGAGAGAACATTAAGCCTTCATCATTTACTGTGTGGTGTTTGGCAAGTTACTTAATCTCTCTGAGCCTCTCTTTTCTTATTTGTTGAATACGAAATATTGATATTTTCCGTAAGTAACTTCACCAGCTGCAGAGCAAAGCCTCTGGCTGCTGCCACAAAGGGAAGTTGCCCCTAGGAAAAGGCTTACTAGGGAAAAGGAAAAAAGATGGCATTAAGGTAGGGCTCTGCATGCACTTTGTAATGAAAGTCTGATGACTAAATGAGAAATTAATGTAAATTGCTTAGCACAGTGCCTGGTTCATATTGCACACGGCAACAAAGACTGTTTTTCAGTATTTACACTCTTCTTCTTTCTTTAATAATAATGTCACCAATGTTTTAATGGAGTGTGGGCCTGGTTTAGAAAGAAGGCTCTGGAGAACTGTGAAGAAATTCTGGGGTGTATGTGGCTAGGGGCAGGTATCCACTTGACCCAGGCCAAGGTCCAGGTGAGAGATATACTGAGCACTCTGTCGGTGGTAGAGAGGAGTGGTGAGCATGAGGGTGCTTCCATGACAGAGTTAGCCAGATTTTATGAATGACACAGGGAGAAAAGGAGGTGGCAAGGGAAGGAGGGGAAGCCGCCAGAGGACACCTGGGTTCTCAGCATGTTGACCAAGTGTGGGGACTTAGTTATCAATAAGTCACAGAGCCAGAGAATGGAGGAGGAGAACAGGTTTGGAAGGCAAGTGATGAGTGTAGTCATGGACACACTGGACTGAAGGGCTGGGGGATGCCCCATCCAGAGGTCCAGACAAGTTCCTTTGTTCGTTAGCTCTATGGAATGGCATTTCATCATCAGCATGAGTTCTGAAAAAGAATTTTGCAACGAACAGGAGAATAGTCTGTGCCTAGAAGATCAAAACAAGGCACAGTAACTTTCCCAGGAGCACAGCCCACAGCCAACCCTCAGGCGTCTCCCCCTGCCCCTCCCCCAGTCTCCTTTCCAAGCCTGGCAGCCCAGCCTGGCCTTGCCCCACACTTGGCCCCCTGGGCAGGAGACAAAAAGTATGTATCCACAGCAGAATGACCATGTCCACCTCCTCAGCAATGGTTTCTGTGGAATGTTTGGTCACAGTGTGCCAGGTTTTGTTTTACTGTGGTCGTTTTCATGAAAATAACTAATGTAACTATGTTGAATTGCACAGCTAATGCTGGAGTCATTTCTCCACTGAAATTCTGCTCCCTGCATACATTTCCCTGCACTTCTGGTTTGCACTAACACCATGTAGGTTCTTCCAAGTCTTGTAAAGCAACAAAAGGCCTGAAGCAAAGGTGCTACCCAATCTCCCAACTTCAGACTAGGGAGGTCAAACTGCAAGGATAGATGACCTTCTTTCTCTGTAGGGGTCAACTCACCACCTTGGAGACCCAGCCCACTATTTAACCAATCCTTGTTAGTTCCTTTCACTACACAAAATTCTGGGTACATATCATCTTATTTAATTCTTGTTGTTGTTGTTCAGTCTCTAAGTTGCATCCAGCTCTTTGCAACCCCATGGACTGCAGTATGCCAGGCTTCTCTGTCTTACTATCTCCCAGAGTTTGCCTAAACTCATGTCCATTGAGTTGGTGATGCTATCCAACCATCATATCCTCTACTGCCCCTTCTCCTCCTGCTCTTAATCTTTCCAAGCATCAGGGTCTTTTCCAGTGAGTTGATTCTTTGCATCAGATGGCCAAAATATTGGAGCTTTAGCTTCAACATCAGTCCTTCAAATGAATATTCAGGGTTGATTTCATTTAGGATTGACTGGTTTAATCTTGCAGTCCAAGGGACTTTCAAGAGTCTTCTTTCTCTCTGAATTGTTTGTTTCCTCTGAGCTGCTCTCTCTTTCTCTTTCTCTTCATTTGCTTCCATCACCAGTAGACATTGAGTTGTCAGGATGAAAGAGGTTAGGTTGCAGCGTTTACAGGGCTGACCAACCTAGACAGCATATTTAAAAAGCAGAGACATTACTTTGCCAACAAAAGTCTATCTAGTCAAAGCTATGGTTTTTCCAGTAGTCATGTATGGATATGAGAGTTTGACTATAAAGAAAGCTGAGCACCAAAGAACTGATGCTTTTGAACTGTGGTGTTGGAGAAGACTCTTGAGAGTGCCTTGGTCTGCAAGGAGATCCAACCATTTCATCCTAAAGGAAATCGGTCCTGAATATTCACTGGAAGGACTGATGTTGAAGTTGAAACTCCAATACTTTGGGCACCTGATGTGAAGAACTGACTCATTTGAAAGATCCTGATGCTGGGAAAGATTGAAGGCAGGAGGAGAAGGGAATGACAGAGGATGAGATGGTTGGATGGCATCACCAACTCAATGGACATGAGTTTGAGTAAACTGTGGGAGTTGGTGATGGACAGGGAGGCCTAGAGTGCTTCTGTCCATGTGGTTGCAAAGAGCTGGACATGACTGAGCAACTGAACTGAACTGAACTGAGAGGTAGAAGTTGATCGAGTACTGAGGTAGCACCCCAGCTTTAAATGCTTCAGCCCAGAAGCAGCACGTGTTACTTCTGATCAGAATTTCACTGGCTAGAGCTAGTTCCTAGGCAGAGACTGAGGTTGGGTCACAACTGCGAGAGCACCAAATTCTAACCACTAGACCACTGGTCAGTGACAAGGGCCTTGGCCCTTCAGCTTTACAGAAAATAATTTCCACAAAAGTGGAAGGTAGTGAAGCAAGAGTTTATCAGGAGGAAAAAATAGTGCAGTACATGTGGAGAGGCATGCAGGTGGAATCGGAGAGAGGTCACACACTAAGGCCGTCTGAATCACTTTATGAGGCATTACTTCAGAGTTTCCTTTGTCCAGTCATTTAGATCTGCCTGGTTCACAGTTCATATCTGGTATATCTCAGCATCCTCCCATATGTATGCATGCATCTCTTGAGGTGAAGTCAGGTGAAGTCGCTCAGTCGTGTCCAATTCTCTGCAACCCCGTGGACTATCGCCTACCAGGCTCCTCTGTCCATGGGATTCTCCAGGCAAGAATACTGGAGTGGGTTGCCATTTCTTTCTCCAGGGGATCTTCCCAACCCAGGGATCGAACCCAGGTCTCCCACATTGGAGGCAGACACTTTAACCTCTGAGCCACCAAGATGAAAAGTGAAAGTTGCTCAGTCATGTCCAACTTTTTGTGACCCCATGGACTATGGTCCACCAGCCTCCCCTGTCCATGGAATACTCCAGGCTATAATACTGAAATGGGTAGCCTATCTAGTGGATCTTCCCAACCCAGGAGTCAAACCAGGGTCTCCTGCATTGCAGGCGGATTCCTTACCAGGTGAAAGATCAATTCAATTCAGCTCAGTTCAGTGACTCAGTTATGTCCGACTCTTTAAGACCCCATGAATCAGAGCACGCCAAGCCTCCCTGTCCATCACCAGCTCCCAGAATTTACTCAAACCCATGTCCATCGAGTCGGGGATGCCATCCAGCCATCTCATCCTCTGTTGTCCCCTTCTCCTCCTGCCCCCAATCCCTCCCAGCATCAGGGTCTTTTCCAATGAGTCAACTCTTCACATAAGGTGGCCAAAGTATTGGAGTTTCAGCTTCAACATCAGTCCTTCCAGTGAACACCCAGGATTGATCTCCTTTAGGATGGACTAGTTGGATCTCCTTGCAGTCCAAGGGACTCTCAAGAGTCTTCTCCAGCACCACAGTTCAAAAACACCAATTCTTCGGCGCTCAGCTTTCTTCACAGTCCAACTCTCACATCCATACATGACTACTGGAAAAAACCATAGCCTTAACTAGACGGACCTTTGTTGGAAAAGTAATGTCTCTGCTTTTTAATATGATATCTAGATTGGTCATAACTTTCCTTCCAAGAAATAAGTGTCTTTTAATTTCATGGCTGCAATCACCATCTGCACTGATTTTGGGGACCCCAAAAATAAAGTCTGACATTGTTTCTACTGTTTCCCCATCTATTTCCCATGAGGTGATGGGATCAGATGCCATGATCTTCACCCCTACTCCAGTACTCTTGCTTGGAAAATCCCATGGATGGAGGAGCCTGGTAGGCTGCAATCCAAGGGGTCACTAAGAGTCAGACACGACTTCAATTTCACTTTTCACTTTCATCCATTGGAGAAGGAAATGTCAATCCACTCCAATGTTCTTGCCAGGGATGGGAGAGCCTGGTGGGCTGCCGTCTATGGGGTCGCAGAAAGTCAGATACAACTGAAGTGACTTAGTAGCAGCAGCAGCAGCCATGATCTTAGTTTTCTGAATGTTGAGCCTAAAGCCAACTTTCTCACTCTCCTCTTTCACTTTCATCAAGAGGCTTTTAGTTCTTCTTCACTTTCTGCCATAAGGGTGGTGTCATCTGCATATCTGAGGCTATTGATATTTCTCCCGGCAATCTTGATTCCAGCTTGTGTTTCTTCCAGTCCAGCGTTTCTCATGATGTACTTTGCATAGAAGTTAAATAAGCAGAGTGACAATATACAGCCTTGGCTTACTCCTTTTCCTGTTGTTCCATGTCCAGTTCTAATGGTTGTGTCCTGACCTGCATACAGGTTTCTCAAGAGGCAGGTCAGGTGGTCTGATATTCCCATCTCCTCAGAATTTTCTACAGTTTATGGTAATCCACATAGTCAAAGGCTCTGGCATAGTCAATAAAGCAAAAATAGATGTTTTTCTGAAACTCTATTTTCCATGATCCAGCGGATGTTGGTAATTTGATCTCTGGTTCTTCTGCCTTTTCTAAAATCAGCTTGAACATCAGGGAGTTCACAGTTCACGTATTGCTGAAGCCTGGCTTGGAGAATTTTGAGCATTACTTTACTAGCATGTGAGATGAGTGCAATTGTGGGGTAGTTTGAGCATTCTTTGACACTGCCTTTCTTTGGGATTGGAATGAAAACTGACCTTTTCCAGTCCTGTGGCCACTGCTGAGTTTTCCACATTTGCTGGCATATTGAGTGCAGCACTTTCAAAGCATCATCTTTCAGGATTTGAAACAGCTCAACTGGAATTCCATCACCTCCACTAGCTTTGTTCCTAGTGATGCTTTCTAAGGCCTGCTTGACTTCACATTCCAGGATGTCTGGCTCTAGGTGAGTGATCACACCATTGTGATTATCTTAGTCGTGAAGACCGTTTTTGTACAGTTCTTCCGTGTATTCTTGCCACCTCTTCTTAATATCTTCTGCTTCTGTTAGGTCCATACCATTTCTGCCCTTTGTCGAGCCCATCTTTGCATGAAATGTTCCCTTGGTATCTCTAATTTTCTTGAAGAGATCTCTAGTCTTTCCCATTCTGTTGTTTGCCTCTATTCCTTTGCACTGATCTCTGAGGAAGGCTTTCTTATCTCTACTTGCTATTCTTTGGAACTCTGCATTCAGATGCTTATATCTTTCCTCTTCTCCTTTGCTTTTCACCTCTCTTCTTTTCACAGCTATTTGTAAGGCCTCCCCAGACAGCCGTTTTGCTTTTTGCATTTCTTTTCCATGGGGATGGTCTTGATCCCTGTCTCCTGTACAATGTCACGAACTTCATTCCATAGTTTATCAGGCACTCTATCTATCAGATCTAGGCCCTTAAATCTATTGCTCACTTCCACTGTATAATCATAAGGGGTTTGATTTAGGTCATAACTGAATGGTCTAGTGGTTTCCCCTACTTTCTTCAATTTAAGCCTGAATTTGGCAATAAGGGGTGGTGCCTGAGAGTGCCAGGTTGTGACAGCACAGGAGTGGCTGAGAGGAGCTATTCCAAGTCTGAGGTCATGGGCGGCAGCCAAGAGGAGCAACCCCACATCCAAGGAGCGGTGGCTGCACGGGGGCAGGAGGGCCGAGTGGAGCTACTCCATGTTCAAGGTCAGGAGTGGCGACCCGTCCAAGATAAGGAGCAGCGGCTGTGCTTTGCTGGAGCAGCCGTGAAGAGATACCCCACATACAAGGTAAGAGAAACCCAAGTAAGACGGTAGAGGTTGCGAGAGGGCATCAGAGGGCAGACACGCTGAAACCATAATCACAGAAAACTAACCAACTGATCACACAGACCATAGCCTTGTCTAACTCGATGAAACTAAGCCATGCCATGTGGGGCCACCCAAGATGGAGGGGTCATGGTGGAGAGGTCTGACAGAATGTAGTCCACTGGAGAAGGGAACGACAAACCACTTCAGTATTCTTGCCTTGAGAACCCCATGAACAGTATGAAAAGGCAAAATGATAGAATACTGAAAGAGGAACTCCCCAGGTCAGTAGGTGCCCAAAAGGCTACTGGAGATCAGTGGAGAAATAACTTCAGAAAGAATGAAGGGATGGAGCCAAAGCAAAAACAATACCCAGTTGTGGATGTGACTGGTGATAGAAGCAAGTTTCGATACTGTAAACAGCAATATTGCATAGGAACCTGGAATGTCAGGTCCATGAATCAAGGCAAATTGGAAGTGGTCAAACAGGAGACGGCAAGAGTGAACGTCCACATTCTAGGAATCAGCAAACTAAAATGGACTGGAATGGGTGAATTTAATTCAGATGACCATTATATCTACTACTGCAGGCAAGAATCCCTCAGAAGAAGTGGAGTAGCCATCATGGTCAACAATAGAGTCCAAAATGCAGTACTTGGATGCAATCTCAAAAACGACAGAATGATCTCTGTTCATTTCCAAGGCAAACCACTCAATATCACAGTAATCCAAGTCTATGCCCCAACCAGTAACACTGAAGAAGCTGAAGTTGAACGGTTCTATGAAGACCTACAAGACATTTTAGAACTAACACCCAAAAAGATGTCCTTTTCATTATAGGGGACTGGAATGCAAAAGTAGGAAGTCAAGAAACACCTGGGGTAACAGGCAAATGTGGCCTTGGAGTATGGAATGAAGCAGGGCAAAGGCTAATAGAATTTTGCCAAGAGAATGCACTGGTCATAGCAAACACCATCTTCTAACAACACAAGAGAAGACTCTACACATGGACATCACCAGATGGTCAACAACAAAACCAGATTGATTCTATTCTTTGCAACCAAAGATGGAGAAGCTCTATACAGTCAGCAAAAACAAGACTAGGAGCTGACTGTGGCTCAGATCATGACCTCCTTATTACCAAATTCAGACTTAAATTGAAGAAAGTAAGGTGAACAATAGATTCTACCAAAGAGGCATATGTTTAGAGAATTTCTCGACATCACCCGCCTTTGACCTCCAAGGAGCATTTCTGTGCATATTGTGGTGAGAATGTTTCCTGACTTCAAGAATAAGAAATGTGGTCTGGGCAGGGCCCAGCCTCCTTCCTTAACTGTCTTGCTATCTCATCTTGACGTTTTAGTCCACAGGGAATGAATCTCCAATTGCTTTACCCTGGTGGAAGTAGGGAGATCTACCTTCTGCTTCAATACAATTTACCCATTTTCAGTGTATAATTCAATGATTTTTAGTAAATTTACCATGAGGTGATGGAATTCCAGTTGAGCTGTTTCAAATCCTGAAAGATGATGCTGTGAAAGTGCTGCACTCAATATGCCAGCAAACATGGAAAACTCAGCAGTGGCCACAGAACTGGAAAAGGTCAGTTTTCATTCCAATCCCAAAGAAAGGCAGTGCCAAAGAATGCTCAAACTACCCCACAATTGCACTCATCTCACATGCTAGTAAAGTAATGCTCAAAATTCTCCAAGCCAGGCTTCAGCAATACGTGAACTGTGAACTCCCTGATGTTCAAGCTGGTTTTAGAAAAGGCAGAGGAACCAGAGATCAAATTGCCACCATCCGCTGGATCATTGAAAAAGCGAGAGAGTTCCAGAAAAACACCTATTTCTGCTTTATTGACTATGCCAAAGCCCTTGACTGTGTGGATCACAATAAACTGTGGAAAATTCTGAAAGAGATGGGGATACCAGACCACCTGACTTGCCTCTTGAGAAATCTGTATGCAGGTCAGGAAGCAACAGTTAGAAGTGGACATGGAACAACAGACTGGTTCCAAATAGAAAAAGGAGGACATCAAGGCTGTCTATTTGTCACCCTGCTTATTGAACTTCTATGCAGAGTACATCATGAGAAACGCTGGACTGGAAGAAACACAAGCTAAAATCAAGATTGCTGGGAGAAATATCAATAGCCTCAGATATGCAGATGACACCACCCTTATGGCAGAAAGTGAAGAAGAACTAAAAAGCCTCTTGATGAAAGTTAAAGAGGAGGGTGAAAAAGTTGGCTTAAGGCTCAACATTCAGAAAACGAAGATCATGGCATCCAGTCTCATCACTTCATGGGAAATAGATGGGGAAACAGTGGAAACAGTGTTAGACTTTATTTTTCTGGGCTCCAAAATCACTGCAGATGGTGACTGCAGCCATGAAATTAAAAGACGCTTCCTCCTTGGAAGAAAAGTTATGACCAACCTAGATAGTATATTCAAAAGCAGAGACATTACTTTGCCGACTAAAGTCCATCTAGTCAAGGCTATGGTTTTTCCAGTAGTCATGTATGGATGTGAGAGTTGGACTGTGAAGAAGGCTGAGCGCCCCGAAGAATTGACGCTTTGAACTGTGGTGTTGGAGAAGACTCTTGAGAGTCCCTTGGACTTCAAGGAGATCCAACCAGTCCATTCTGAAGGAGATCAACCCTGGGATTTCTTTAGAAGGAATGCTGCTAAAGCTGAAACTCCAGTACTTTGGCCACCTCGTGCGAAGAGTTGACTCATTGGAAAAGACTCTGATGCTGGGAGGGATTGGGGGCAGGAGGAGAAGGGGACGACCGAGGATGAGATGGCTGGATGGCACCACCACAGACTTGATGGACATGAGTCTGAGTGAGCTCCGGGAGATGATGATGGACAGGGAGGCCTGGCGTGCTGTCATTCATGGGGTGGCAAAGAGTCGGACACGACTGAGCGACTGAACTGAACTGAACCATGTTGTACAACCAGATGGTGGAGCCATTTTTGAATCTGACTGAATCCCACCACTAAAACAGTCACAGCCACTGGGTTAGCAAAACCCATGGACAACAAATACTACCAACCCTGGTATTAGAGTATTTTCCAAACAGTGAATTCCTGAACTGCAAAATCTGAGTGAGTGGGGACTGGCTGCCAATAACTGCATGACCAACCTGATACTAGAGACCACAGTAGGAGGAAGAGGAAAGATAAAGGGGCTTCTGATGCCCATGAGATTTGGAGGACCCTCTCCCAACTACCAAAGAAAGTTCACTTACTGGAAAGTTCCATGGGTATTGGGCTTCCAACCAACCCTACAAGGTTCGTGCTTCTCTAACTTCAAGACCTAAGAAAGAATCCAGAGTCAATGACAGAGGCATCAGTGATTTAATAGATGAGAGAGCTTATGTGTGTGAAGCAAGGTCCTGAAGCAACACCCCACCATATGTGTCTCAAAGTGAGTGGGACATGATGGTAGTCTTTGCTCCAAGGTAGAAGGAGAGATTACCAGTTTTGGAGAAATTAACATCAGGTAGGCTTATTTTTTACCAAGGAAACCAGTAGAGGGTACGTCCCTCACTGCCCCTTTGATAAGAACCTTCACTAGCTAGGACCTGGGGCAAGTATGTAGGAAGATCAGTCATGTGCACATAGGGTGTATGTGAAGCAGTCACTGGGTGGACAGGGGATGTACAGAGAGAGACCATCTTGAAAACCCAACCATACAGCGGGCATTTGGAGAATGGAGGCAAAGCTGAGGCCTAATTCAGAGAAGGTGCTAGTAACCATGGGTATAGGAGCCTATGGGAAGATCTGATTATGCTGGAGGGGCCCAGGGGTTCAAGAGTCCAGGAGTCCGGGCCCTATGAACTCTTCCAAAGCCAACATGCCAAGCATTCTTCTAGGACAAAGCCCCACCCTGTGGAGAAAATGCTGGGAGTGTCATCCAAGCTGAATATGACAAGGAAAAGGCAGATAAAAGGTGATGTCAGAATAGAGGGTGGGAAAAGAAAAAAAAAAAAAAATACAGAAAACAAAATAAAGGATGGAAGGCAAGCAGGGAAGAGGAGCTCAGAACATAAGTCATATATCTACCTGCAATGTGGGAGAAACTGGTTCAATCCCTGGGTAGGGAAGATCCCCTGGAGAAGGGAATGGCAACCCACTTCAGTATTCTTGCGTAGAGAATTCCATGGAGAGAGGAGTCTGATAGGCTACAGTCCATCTGTTTGCAAAGAGTTGGACACAACTGAGCAATTAACACTTTCGTGAATTCAACAGAAGGGGGTGCTATAGACTGTGAAACTAGAAAAGCTTGCCATTAACTCCTGAAAGTATTACCAAGTCCAGGCTCAGCCAGCTTGCTGCATGACAGGCCACTCAACTGAGGGACAAGGTGTTGAGGCAAGGAATGCAATTTCATTTAGAAAGCCAGCTGACCAAGAAGATGGCACACTAATGTCTCAAAATAACCATCTTGTCAGGGTCTGGATGCTAGGTTCTTTTTATAGGACAGAGTTGAGGAAGTAAAGATCATTATCTTGCCAGTATCTCCTGGAATGGCCAACCTCAGGGAGGGGATATGTTAATCTCTTCAGGCAGAGTGGCAGGGTTCCCTGAGGCAGGTCATTATATATGATTATAATAACGAAAGCAACAAAAAACAAAGGTTAAAGTCAAACCTTTTTTCCAGGAGTCATGTATGGATGTGAGAGTTGGACCATAAAGAAGGCTGAGTGCTGAAGAACTGATGCTTTTGAACTGTGGTGTTAGAGAAGATTCTTGAGAGTCCCTTGGACTGCAAGGAGATCCAACCAGTCCATCCTAAAGGAAATCAGCCCTGAATATTCATTGGAAGGACTGATGCTGAAGCTGAAACTCCAATACTTTGGCCACCTGACGCAAAGAACTGATTCATTGGAAAGACCCTGATGCTAGGAAAGATTGAGGGTAGGAGGAGAAGGGTACGACAGAGGATGAGATGGTTGGATGGCATCACTGACTCGATGAACATGAATTTGCGCAAACTCAGGGAGACAGTGAAGGACAAGGATGCCTGGAGTGCTGCAGTCCATGGGGTTGCAAAGAGTCAGATACAACTTAGCAACTGAACTACAACAAAGTCAAAGAAGCAGATTCATCATGGAGTCAGAACTGGCTGTTCCCTGCAACAAACATGGAAGGGAAACTCCTTTCACAAAAAAACAAGCCACAGGAAAGGAGTGTAGTCAAATACTGACAACATTATTATAAGAAAAAAAGAGAATAAGAAGTAAAATAATATCACTGCAGATGAGAAAAAATACCAAGAAACACGCCACAAAACAGAAGAAAATTGTGATCAATTATTTCAAGATGAGCTTAAAAATAAGAAAGAAAAATAATAGAAACTATAAATGACAACATAAATCAAAAGAAGAAAAAAAGTAGGATGATTCAGGAAAAGGAAGATTTGCAAAGAGAAAAGAAATATTACAAAAAAGAATTGGAAATAAAAGAAAAGTCATTTCAGAAATAAAGGCTAATCTAGAAGGACAAGAATAAACAAACCAAATGAAAAGTTCCTTGAGAGATATAGAAATGGAGAAAGATTTTAAAGTCAAAAAGGAAAGAAAAGGGGATTAAAAGGACTTGAGACAAAGTAACAAGTAAGAAAAAGAAATGAGCAAAGAATATCCAATATACATATATGAGTCCCAAAAGAGAAAACAAAAGAAACAGTTTAGTTCAGTTCAGTCGCTCAGTCACGTCGGACTCTTTGCGACCCCATGAATCGCAGCACGCCAGGCCTCCCTGTCCATCACCAACTCCCCGGAGTTCACTCAGACTCACATCCATCGAGTCAGTGATGCCATCCAAGAGACAAAAAATTATTAAAAACTAAAATACAAAAAACCTTGAAATTAAAAAAAAAACACTTAAAATCACATATTGAAAACAACAAGGACCTATTATATAGTACAAGGAACCACAGTCAATATCTTGTAATAACCTATAATGGAAAATAATCTGAAAATTTTATATATATAATATGTATGCTATATATAGGCTGTCCTGGTGGCTCAGACGGTAAGGAATCTACCTGCAATGTGGGAGACCCAGGTTTGATCCCTTGGTTGGGGAAGATCCCCTGAAGAAGGGAATGGCTACCCACTCCCGTATTCTTGCCAGGAGAATTCCATGGACAGAGGAGCCTGGCAGGCTACAGTTCATGGGGTGGCAAAGAGTTGGACACAACTAAGCAACTGTCACTTTCACTTTCATACTATACATTTATATATAGTATATAATTTTATTGTATATGATATATATAGATAACTGAAGCACTTTGCTGTACGCCTGAAATTAACACAACATTGTAAATCAACTATACTTCAATTAAACTTTTTTAATTTTTAAATTAAGAAAACACACATACACACATATTGAACAGATACACTGCATGAATTGGAAAAAAAAATCAGCCTTCAATAGCTCCACTCTGAAACTACTGAATTTGAGAAAAATTTTCAAAATCCTTTGTGCAGTCAGACAAAGCGAACAAGTATTTTATAAGAAAAAGAAAATCAGATTATCATTAGAGTTTAAACATCAATACCTCATGCCAGAAATCAATGGAGTAATTTATTTAGGATATTCAAAGAACTTACGAGCCAAGATTTTAAAATTTAGCTAAATTGATCTTCAAATATAAAGTCATCAAACACACTGTTATGAACATGCAAGACCTCAGGAGGTGGTACTTCTAGAAGACTTTCCCAGGGAATCAAAAGAAAACTTTGGCAAATAAAACAGTGGAAGAAACAGCAGCATAAGAACTGCTCGAGCAAGCCAGATAACAAAGGAGGATGAATGACAGAATTAAAACATACCTTTCTGCAACACCAGATGAATTAACAGATCTGTTTATTCAGTGATCACCAGTGGCTGCTAATATCATAAGAAGCGAGCCAAACAAATCACATGCCCCATGATGGAACTACACGACATAATTAATAAAATAGCCTGAAGAAAGAATGAAACTTATCAAGCCTTTTTAAAAAATTATTTATGTTAATTGGAGGCTAATTACTTTACAATATTGTAGTGGTTTTTCCCATACATTGACATGAATCCGCCACGGGTGTACATGTGTTCCCCATCTTGAACCCCCCCTCTCACCTCCCTCCCCATCCCATCCCTCAGGGTCATCCCAGTGCATCAGCCCGGAGCACCCTGTCTCATGCATCAAACCTAGACTGGCGATCTGTTTCACATATGTGAAACTTCTCAAGCCTTTAAAATTGGCTGCCACTTAACAGGCAATACAGGGAAACATCACAGTCATACCACAAGGATGCAATCAGCAAAATCCCATCTAGAGGAAAGGCTATGGAGCAAATAGCACAATTCCTTTAACAATTTTTTTCAGTTAAAAACATAAATGGGATAGCACATGATGTGACTTACATAGAATCTAAAAGAAAAGAAACTGAGCTATGAAAGAGAAACAGACTCACAGACATAGAGAACAGACTTGGGGTTGCCAAGGGGAGGGGGAGGGATGGATTGGAAGTTTGGGACTAGCAGATACAAACTATTATATAGGATGAAAAAGCAACAGGGTCCTATAGCACAGGGGACTATATTCAATATCCTGTGATAAACTATAATGGAAAAGAATATGATACGGTATAACTGAATCACTATGTATATACACACACAGATTGTTTTGCAGATTTATTTCCTTGTAGGTTATTACAAGATATTGACTGAAGTTCCCTGTAGTAGTGTGTATATGTCAGCTCCAGTCTCCCAATTAATCCTTCCTTCTCCCCCGCCACAAATTATTCTGTATTTTTAAAGAGAGAAAACAGTGCACACACAACTGAGAGAAAGAGATTGGGAGATTCTGGAAATGAGTGAATGGGAAGTTCTGGGTGTGGTTTCTGCTGACCCAGGGCTTCACTGTAAAGTGATTTGCTTCCCCTGCTGCTGCTGCTGCTAAGTCGCTTCAGTCGTGTCCGACTCTGTGTGGCCCCATGGACTGCAGCCCACCAGGCTCCCACATCTCTGGGATTCTCCAGGCAAGAACACTGGAGTGGGTTGCCATTGCCTTCTCCAATGTGTGAAAGTGAAAAGTGAAAGTGAAGCTGCTCAGTCGTGCTCAGTGCTCTTAGCAACCCCATGGACTGCAGCCCACCAGGCTCCTCCGTCCATGGGACTCTCCAGGCAAGAGTACTGGAGTGGGTTGCCATTGCCTTCTCTGTTGCTTCACCTACTTAACGGCAAACTACTAATATCTTTTAACATGGGCAGGTTGTACTTCCCAGAATAGGTTCTTCCTGTTACTAGATATAGACATAAAGGCCCGGGAACCAGCTTCTGGGGAGCTGCGTGAGGACCTCGGAGTGAGAGACTTCGTTTTGAAGGTGCTGCCATCTTCACCTGGGCCTGGGGTCACTCCATCCGAGACCCCGTGCTTTCCCTTCTGCAGGAAACAAGCCTGTAACCTTCTGGCTGGAGAAGGAGGCAGCAGTCATCAGGGAAAGAACAGTTCTGGAAGCACCTACAGGTCTAACTTTTCTTAAACAACTGCCCACAAATCCTCTCTGTAACATCTGCTTTACACTATTTCTTGTTATTCCGGGTACCACAAATTCCTGAACTTTTTCAAGATTCTGCAGTGAAAGTAAAGTTGGTTCTCAACTGTAAACAAAAAGTAATCAATAGTCCCTCTAAGAGGGAGGGGACATGTGTATACCTAATGTGAATTCATATTGATGTGTTTCAAAAACCATTACAATATGGTAAAGTAATTATCCTCTAATTTAAAAAAGAGAGAGAAAAGAAAGAAATGGAAAATTTTATTCAAGCCACCTTGAGGATTATTCCTAGGAGACAGTCTTTCAGAAAGTTCTAAGATCTGCTCTGCCTGCTAGAGACCAAATCATAGTTATGTACATTTTTGAGACAAAGAATTACATATCAGATCATGTACTGACAGCTTACACACTCCAGATCACCATGAATGAGTAGTGAATGGGTCACCATAACCTCTTGCAGGATTAACAAGGAAGGTTATCTCCTAAGGAGATAAAACACATATGTGTGTGTGTGTGTGTGTGTGTGAGATGATCAGTCGTGTCTGACTTTTGTGACCCCAGGGACTGCAGGGCTCCACCAGGTTCCTCTGTCCATGGAATTCTCCAGGCAAGAATACTGGAGTGGGTAGTCACTCCACACACTAAAGGGGAGACAGGAGGTCCAAATGGGCAGAGAAAAATCTCATTCTTAAATTGTTCTTGTCTTGCCATAAAATATGAATTTTACTTAATCACAGCTTTCCCCATTGCCAGTTTAGAATTCAGCTTCAGTGAGTCTGTTGAGCCATTTACCATTCATTCATCTACGCTGTCTTCTTTTGCTCTCCTGGATGTATAAGTCTACACAAACATATACGTGTGTATGTGCGTGCACACACACACACACACACGACAGCTGTCAGAAAGAGGACAGAACAATGTACACAAGCATAAAGAAACAGAGACTAGAGACAGAATTCCTCGCATGATGCTTCAGTTCCCAGGTTTGCAGGCCCATCCCCACCCACCCTTAAGTCCCATGAGACTGTCAGAGCTCCATCCTTATTTCAAGTCCCCTCACTGTGTTCAGGCTCACTTATCATGTGCACCGAACAACTGTACAAAAAGATCTTCAAGACCCAGATAATCATGATGGTGTGATCCCTCATCTAGAGCCAGACATCTTGGAATGTGAAGTCAAGTGGGCCTTAGAAAGCATCACTACGAACAAAGCTAGTGGAGGTGATGGAATTCCAGTTGAGCTGTTTCAAATCCTAAAAGATGATGCTGTGAAAGTGCTGCACTCAATATGCCAGCAAATGTGGAAAACTCAGCAGTGACCACAGGACTGGAAAAGGTCAGTTTTCATTGCAATTCCAAAGAAAGGTAATGCCAAAGAATGCTCAAACTACCGCACAATTGCACTCATCTCACATGCTAGTAAAGTAATGCTCAAAATTCTCCAAGCCAGGCTTCAGCAATACGTGAACTGTGAACTCCCTGATGTTCAAGCTGGTTTTAGAAAAGGCAGAGGAACCAGAGATCAAATTGCCACCATCCACTGGATCATGGAAAAAGCAAGAGAGTTCCAGAAAAACATCTATTTCTGCTTTATTGACTATGCCAAAGCCTTTGACTGTGTGGATCACAATAAACGGTGGAAAATTCTGAGAGAGATGGGAATACCAGGCCACCTGACCTGCCTCTTGAGAAATCTGTATGCAGGTCAGGAAGCAACAGTTAGAACTGGACATGGAACAACAGACTGATTCCAAATAGAAAAAGTATATTGTATATTGTCACCCTGCTTATTTAACTTCTATGCAGACTACATCATGAGAAACGCTGGACTGGAAGAAGCACAAGCTGGAATCAAGATTGATGGAAGAAATATCAATAGCCTCAGAGATGCAGATGACACCACCCTTCTAGCAGAAAGTGAAGAGGAGCTAAAGGGCCTCTTGATGAAAGTGAAAGAGGAGAGCGAAAAAGTTGGCTTAAAGTTCAACATTCAGAAAACGAAGATCATGGCATCCGGTCCCATCACTTCATGGGAAATAGATGGAGAAACAGTGGAAACAGTGTCAGACTTTATTTTGGGGGCTCCAAAATCACTGCAGACAGTGACTGCAGCCATGAAATTAAAAGACGTTTACTCCTTGGAAGAAAAGTTATGACCAACCTAGATAGCATATTCAAAAGCAGAGACATTACTTTGTCAACAAAGGTCCGTCTAGTCAAGACTATGGTTTTTCCTGTGGTCATGTATGGATGTGAGAATTGGACTGTGAAGAAGGCTGAGCACCGAAGAATTGATGCTTTTGAACTGTGGTGTTGGAGAAGACTCTTGAGAGTCCCTTGGACTGCAAGGAGATCCAACCAGTCCATTCTGAAGGAGATCAGCCCTGGGATTTCTTTGGAAGGAGTGATGCTAAAGCTGAAACTCCAGTACTTTGGCCACCTCATGAGAAGAGTTGACTCACTGGAAAAGACTCTGATGCTGCGAGGGATTGGGGGCAGGAGGAGAAGGGGACGCCAGAGGATAAGATGGCTGGATGGCATCACGGACTTGATGAATGTGAGTCTGAGTGAACTCCGAGAGATGGTGATGGACAGGGAGGCCTGGCGTGCTGAGATTCACGGGGTCGCAAAGAGTCGGACACGACTGAGTGACTGAACCGAACTGAACTGAACTGTCATGTGCACTGTAGTCACAACTTAAGTCCCAACCAACCTCTTCTCTTCTTCCTCTATCCACTTATCCTGGAAGATTTGATCCCGATTGATGTTTATCCCAGAACTAAATCCTACCAATTGAAAGGGACCATTGCTTTGTATTTCTTAAGGAGAGAACCCCATAGCTTAGGAGACGTTCTCAGTGGTGTGCATGGTTGGTTCTTGCTTCACCCCATCCTGGGGCTTGAGGCTATTCTGCCATGGTTTTCATCAGCTCCTCATCTTTCCTCAAGGCCCTGCCATCTTTCCCCAGCTTGGAAACCCCACCTTAGTACCCTTGCTAATATCATTTATCCAGATTCCTTTTTCTCTTAAGCCTGCTCAATACTTACCACCTACCTGCTCTTCCCAAGAACAGCCATGTTCTCAGCCATGAACATCAGCAACTGCACTGAGGCCCCAGTTCCTTAACTCCTTGTTAAAACAGAGCCCACTCCACAGGCAGCAAATATATGGCTGTACGTTTCCCCATCCCACAACAGAAATGTTTTCATTAACCATATCACTCTTTCTTGCTGATGTTGGGCAGGACATTGTCTTGGAATCTTTCTTAGCATGCTCCTGGAGCACCAGCAAATTATCTACCAGGCTGGGTTCTGCTGATGTGAAAGAAGGAAGATGACATTGACAAGAAAGAGATGTTTAGCAAGATTTGGGGGCATGTGTCGAACCTAGCTTTAGTCCTTAGATTTGAAGATAGGGCATGTTTTCAAGGGTAGCGATCTCATAAGCATCTGGAAGGCCAGGACTATAGAGGAAGAGAACCCAGGGGTGGCACCACCCTTTCCTTCCTGGGGTCTCTCTGCAGCTGGGTTTGTCCCCCAAGCTGTCTTCAACCCTGGTCAGCAGCCTCTGCATCTCCGTAGGAGCCATGTGCTCTTTGGACAATGTAGTGGTTAAAAACATGGTTTATTTAACCCCTCCCTCCCATGGGCCTTGATTTCCTCATCTGTAAAATGGGATAATAATCAGATTTACCTCATTGGATTATTTTGGGTGTTAAATGAGTTTAATATGTAAACATCTAGAACAGTGTTCAATAAATGTTTGTAACCATCATTACTCCACAAGGAGACTGTAATATAAGCTCCTTGAAGACTCATTTGGTTTTCCTCATCTTTTCCTGGCATATAGATGGCTCTGAATTGAGCAACACAATCTCTGAAGACCCAGAAATGGAATCTCAGCTCTCTTGCTCAGTATTTGGGTAACTTGAAAATAGGTATACTTCTTGTAAAACTGAGATGATGATACCTACTTTATAGAATTGCTTTATACAATTGTGAGTATTAAATGAGATATTGTACATAAAGCTCCAAGAACACAGCAAACCCTAAAAATGCAAACTCTTATTATCAAGGCTAGATACAGTGTCATGGTTATGGAGCCAGACTGTTTGGTTTTGAATTCTGGTTCTGCCACAGTTGCTTTTTATTTTGGCAACTGACTTAAGTTTCCTGTGCCTCAATTTCCTCCTCCTCAGTAAAAGGGAATAATAATAGCATTTACTTCAGAGGGTTTGGGCAGGTTCAAGTTAGAAAATACACGTATGGCCCTTGGTCCAGTGCCTGACATATATCTCAATCATGCCAGATTATTGTTGTTTGTTTAATAAATGAATGATTTGTAGCAAAGAGCTTCAAAATGAACTTGCTAAAGGAAAGAATCATTGAGAGCTGTAATTACAAAGACCCATCCTGAAGTCAGATTCAGGTTGGGCCAAACCCATAAATGCAAGGATAGCCCTGAGAGATAGTAGCCCAGTGAACCAAGCCCTCTCCCTGTCATCTTCTCTCACTGGCCTGGGACATAAGAATAACTGGCCCACAGAATAAAAGGCTGCTAGAGCTGGAAGGAAATGGCAACCCACTCCAGCGTTCTTGTCTGGAAAATTCCAGGGATGGGGGAGCCTGGTAGGCTGCAGTACATGAGGTCGCTAGGAGTCGGACATGACTGAGCGACTTCACTTCACTTTTCACTTTCATGCACTGGAGAAGGAAATGGCAACCCACTCCAGTGTTTTGCCTGGAGAATCCCAGGGACTGGGGAACCTGGTGGGCTGCCATCAATGGGGTCGCACAGGGTCGGACACGACTGAAGTGACTTAGCAGCAGCAGCAGCAGCAGCAGAGCTGGAAGAATCTTAACCATTTTTCCTTAGTAATTGAAATGCAGAGAGATAAAGTGACTCCAGTTGCCAAAGCTTCACGTCAGTTCAGTGGCTTCATCGCTGCAAAATGTGGCTTCTCCTTTCCACAATCTCTGGTCTCTGCTCCACCGCACCGGGCAGCCACGAACTTCAGCTCCTGTTCAGTAGGAATAGCAGAAAGATAAAGCAAGGATGGTGGTGTAGGATCTACTTTTAGCCTCTAGAGGGAGCCCTGAGCACAGGCTGGGAAACGCCAGCCTGGCACGAACCCAGGGCCTTGGGGCGCTAGCTGCAGCGCGAGGACCGGCCCTTCCAAGGCTTCTTCCAGCAAGCCAACCCCTTCTCAGGCACTCAGAACAATGGGAAAAGCCCAAGATACGGGCGCAGACACAAGGCCTTCAGCTGTTACTCTATTCACGCAAGGAGTGGACCTACCCATGGTCCCTTAATCCTACTGAGCCTCAGATGTCAAGGTGGGAAGTCATTTCTGTCTTGTCCAGTCTAGGACTTAAAGTCTAGGAATTTATCCCAAATAAACAGAGTCAGGCCCAAAGATCTGTATACAACAGCAAACCTCACAGTTTTTGTCTCATGACCACTTTAGACTCCTAAAAATTACTGAGGACTCCAAAGAATTATTGGCTTGTATCTATCAATATTTACCACAATAGAGTGGTAAGAAACTCTAAGAAACATCTGAATATATATTTACTTAGAAATAGCATATATATTAGCATAAAGAGCATTTTTGTAACATAACATTTTCAAGACCAAATTTTTTTCAAGTCTAATATCTGGCTTAATGGAAGAGAGCTGAATTCTCCTTTTGCACTGAGTACATAGCAATTCCACATGTCTTGTAACCTCTGAAAGAGTCCTCTCTGCACCATGAGAATGAGAGTACAAAATGGCTTTAACCTTGAGGACTCTCTGAAAGGACATGGCAGAAGTTTGGAGGCCACACTTTGAGAACTGCTGGTAGAAAAGACATTTTTCTTAGTGCTACCTATAGCAGGGAGACTCTGCTCTCTCTTCTTACTGCCACCAAGCTGGTTCAGCCCTGCATTATATGGGCCATGCAGCAGCAGACTTCTCAGAACTGGTGGCCTTATCCCTTACCCTCCTACCACTCCCAAGTGTGGAGGGAATTCTTCATAAAACACTGCATGTTAAGTGCTCCCCACCCCCAATCTTCTCATGATCCTTGACTGTCTAGTCAGTGCTTATACACCCAAGGGTCAGGCTCCCTGGTCTGCCGCCAAAATCCCCAGCCTTATGTCACACTCCACATGTCTGATATGCCTGATGGTTTTAGCAAAACAAGACTATTAACCCTCCAGCATATATGTGCCTTCTGTGTCCCACCTCTGTGCCTTCTGCTTCCCAGGTGGCTCAGTGGTAAAGAACCGCCTGCCAGTGCAGAAGACGCAGGAGACACAGGTTCAATCCCTGGATCGGGAAGATCCTCTAGAGGAGCAAATGTCAATCCACTCCAGTATTCTTGCCTAGAAAGTTCCATAGACAAAGCAGCCTGGCAGGCTACAGTCCATAGGTTCGCAAAGAGTCAGACATGGCTGAGCTTCTAAGTACAGCACCTTTTGGATGACTCTATAGTGTTCAGTGATTTTTAATTGATTTAATCATGTAAATATGACCTTAATTACCCTATAAACAAAAGATCCATTTGTTTAATCTGTCTTACATTGGATCATAAACTCCATGTGATCAAAGTGTGTTTTACACACTATCAGATTCCCAGAAGCTCACCCATTAGTGAATATACACACACTTAACGGTCAATAAATGTTTCAATTTACTTTATAAAATATCTCTTCTAGTTCTACATTGCTTTCAGGATAGAATTCAGGTTCTTTACGTAGCAGGACAAAGAAGTTTCAGTAAGAGCCAGTCCCAGCTTTCTTCAAATCTCACTTCCCACCACTCCGTCACACTATGTACCTTACCCTCCAGCAGTACCAAATCTGCTTGTGCTCTCAGGCCTCCAAGCCCTTTCTTGTGCAGTGCAGCTTTCTTTGCCTGGAATGGCCTCTCTCCACCCTCAGCAATGGGAGCACACCCATATAGGACCTGCGCCTTATCACCCGGATAACTGCTGCTCACCCTGTCTTAGCCCAGTGCTCTACTCTGGACAGCCCCCCTTTTCCATGGCCTTTCCATTCTGGACAAGAGGGTCTAACAGATCCTCCTTAGCCCCTTGAACTTCTACCCACCCTGCTTGAAGGGCACCGGATTATAGCTACCTGTCCATCTGACAGTTTCTTCCGCCCTATCCCAGCAACCTGTAAGATCTTTAAAAGCAGGGACCAAATCTTACCCCCCCCAGAGCCTGGTAGGAGCATGAACACAGTAGGTACTCAGTGTTAGCTGAACCCCTGCCTTTGTCTCTGCCTTTAGTATGTCAGCTCCCTGGGAAAAGGGAGGATTTTATATATCTTTATATCTTCAGCCTCTGGCGGGAACATGGTGGGCACTCCACCAATGTTTGCTGAGTGGCCACGTCTTCCCCCATCCCAGGATGCCCTTCCCACTAACAATAAGCTACAGGTTGCGTGCCAATCACTGTGAGCTAATCACTGCTGCTAGACTTTGGGAACTTCCATTGGGAAGACTGATGCTGAAGCTTCCAGAACTTTGATCACCTGATGTGAAGAACTGACTCACTGGGAAAGTCCTTGATGCTGGGAAAGACTGAAGGCAAAGGTGGCAGAGGATGAGATGGTTTGATAGCTTTAAGAACTCAGTGGACATGAATTTGAGCAAACTCCAGGGGAGAGTGGAAGACAGAGGGCTTGCTGTGCCCTAGTCCAGTGAGTTGTAAAGAAGTGGATACAACTTAGCGACTGAACAACAGTAACACCCTTTGGGAAGGATTAAAGAGAAAAACAAAACTCTGGCACTTACAGGAGGATGTATTAGTTAAGACCCAACATAACTGTCCGTTGATGGCCTCTCCTTTTCAAAATGCTTTTCAATGGATTCTACTAGCTATACTTCTTGTCAAGAAGCATATCTCATAGCAAGAAAGGCTAAAGAATAATTCTAAAATAGCCCCTATTGCTCCCCCACCACACCCTTTCTACCAGCAGTGGTCTAGTTTCTCCTCTTCCTGGGCCTGCTCTGCACCTGCCCACACACCGGGGCTCCGACGACTCTTTTGACAAACCAGCAGACCCGCCTGTGTGTCCAGCATTGGCCCTTCCTCCTCTCTTTCGACCTTACTGACACTTTCCCAAAGAGCCCAAAGGACTTCTCTTCCCCAGTCCGCTCCTATCTCACTTGGCAGTCCCCAGATGCCCAGAGTCCCGGCCCTATCTTCTGAAGCAGAGCTCTGCTAGCAGAAGAAAGGGCCGTTGGGGGCAGGAAAGAGGTGTGCACAGAACAGTCTCCAGTGTGCCCAGACACACCCACTGAAGTGGCAGATACAGTCTCATTTCCTGTATTATGGAGGAAAAAAAAATTATCAGTTTCCTATTAGGGAGCACATGGCTGGTTGTGTAACTGCATTCTTTACAACCGTTTACTGAATTGATTTCTTTCCAACCATCCTGTTTATCAGCAGATATATTAAAAATGACTGTGAAGTTGAGGGAATAAGAGATAAAGAAGGAAATTCACATTTGAGAAGAGGCTACTATGTACCAGGCAAGGGCTGTGCTGGGCATCTTTATATGTGTTATAATAGCTCTTGAATCTTCACCGAAACCGGCACACAAACAAAAGGCCCTGTGCTACTAGACACTTATCATCCACATATCCCGGGGCCTCAGAAAGTTTTAAGTGGTCACACAGCTGATAAGCAGTGTTATCATGATTTGAATGCAATTTCCACAAAACCCATGCTTCTTACACTACGCAAAGTTTTTCTGTTATGGAACAGCTGCTATATGGCAAGGCACTTTGCAAATGATTTTTCATGAATCTTCCCCACAACATTATGGGAAGGGGTTTCATACAACCATTTCATAGGCAACATAACCAGGCTCAGAAGGCAGGTGCTTAGTCCACGTCCATATTTACAAGTCAGGAGATTTCACCTTGAAATCTTTAAAACACACTCACTCATCCACCCATACGTACACACACATCAGACAGAAAAATCAGCTCCAGCTATCTTATTCAGGAAAGGATAACAGGAAATTGGGTGCCTATGAAATTGACGGTGGAGCGGGCTCTAGGCTGGGCCCCCAGGAATGACACCCAGAGCAACACCCAGATGGCACCTCAGCTGCTGTCTCCAGGCCCCGAGACTGAGGAGTTGCCATTTTCAGCGCTGGCTCTGCATCAGCCAGACCCGCACCAACAGCGTAGTGTAGCAACAAGGGGCCCCTCCCCGTCCCGACGGAACTCTAATTTGAGTCTCCTGCAAGCACGTCTGAACGACGTGTTCTAATCACCCTCAGCACCGGTGAAGGAGGCTGATGAAGGAGGATTTTACCTTCACAGCCTCTGAGTTCAGACAGGCACGCGGAAGACGCAGGGGCGGATGCTGAGCAAGTCATCCTACTGTATCCATTATAGTCTGTGTTCCCACGGGCCCCGACGGCTGCTGCTGAGAAGCCCCCTTCAGAAGGAGCTAAGGATCAAGTCCTCATACTCACAAGCCTCTGTATGGTGCACATTATTGCTTTTATCTGCTACATAGATCCCATTGTGTGAATCCACTAGTCTGCCAGGGAGGGAAACCCAAGCTGGCTCTTGGGCCTCCTTGGGAAATAACCCAAGACATATGTTTGGACTTTATGTGCTTTTGAGGTCACATCACCTGATTTCATGGTCATGCACTATAGAATAATGGAATATTATTAATATACATATGAGGTGAGGTGAAGGTGAGGTGAAGTCGCTCAGTTGTGTCCAACTCTTTGTGACCCCGTGGACTGTAACCTACTAGGCTTCTCCATCCATGGGATTCTCCAGGCAAGAATATTGGAGTGGATTGCCATTTCCTTCTCCAGGGGATCTTCCCAACCCAGGGATCGAACCTGGATCTCCTGCATTGGAGGCAGACACTTTAACCTCTGAGCCACCAGGGAAGCATTTGGCCTTTGAAGGTCAAAAGGATATTTCAAATGCCACAGAATGTGATCAGGTGTTTGCTTGTGTCAGTAGCAATGCGGACAGATAATCAGATCTGGTAGAAGGAGAATCAACTAGATTTAATGACTGATTGAATGAGGATTATGAATAGAAGTTGTAAAGGACTGATGTTTTTTTCAGCCTAAAGGACTTAGAAGAAGCCAGTGCTACAGACAGCCTCATGAAATGGAACAAGAATGGATCTTGAACTGGACAGAATTAGTTCAAACTCAGTCTCATCACTTACTAGCTGTGTGGCCTTAAGCATGCAAATTAACTTCTCTGAACTTCATTTTCTTCATCTATTGTATGGAGCTGTCTCCCAAGGCAACAGAAATAAAAGCAAAAATAAACAAATGGGACCTAATCAAACTTACAAGCTTTTGCATAGCAAAGGAAACCATAAACAAAATAAAAAGACATTCTATAAAATGAGAGAAAATATTTGCAAACTATGCAACTGACTAGGGCTTAATTTCCAAAATATACAAACATTTCATGCAGCTCAACAACAACAACAGCAACAAAAACAACCCAATTAAAAAGTGGGCAGAAGAACTAAATAGACATTTCTTCAAAGAAGACAGACAGTCAACAGGCATATGAAAAGATGTTCAACATCACTAATTATTAGAGAATGCAAATCAAAACTAAAATGAAGTATCACCTCACACCAGTCAGATGGCCATCATTAAGTATACAGCTAACAAATTCTTGGGAGGGTATATTTCAAGCCATTAAATTCAAGAGCAGTTTGTTATGTAACTGTTCATAATGAATGCAACCCCATAATCCAGCATATTGATACTTTTGGAGTACAGTGTATAAATATTCAGAGCAAGTGGTTTAAATAACACCTCAGTTCAGTTCAGTCACTCAGCCATGTCTGACTCTGCGACCCCATGAAATGCAGCACACCAGGCTTCCCTATCCATCAGCAACTCACAGAGCTTGCTCAAACTCATGTCCATTGAGTCAGTAATGTCATCCAACCATCTCATCCTCTGTTGTCCCCTTCTCCTCCTGCCTCCAATCTTTCCCAACATCAGGGTCTTTTCCAATGAGTCAGTTCTTCTCATCAGGCAGCCAAAGTATCGTAGCTTCAGCTTCAGCATCAGGACGGATTTCCTTTAAAATGGACTGGTTGGATCTCCTTGCTATCTGAGGGACTCTCAAGAGTCTTCTCCAACCCCACAGTTCAAAAGCATCAATTCTTTAACACTCAGCCTACAAATTAACTTACCTCAATTCAGTCTAGTTTGACTGCAAAATGATTTGCCCTAAACTTTAGGCTTTTGATTTTCAGTTCAGTTAAGTTCAGTCACTCAGTTGTGTCCAACTCTTTGCAACCCCATGAATCGCAGCACGCCAGGCCTCCCTGTCCATCACCAACTCCCAGAGTTCACTCAGACTCATATTCATCGAGTCAGTGATGCCATCCAGCTATCTCATCCTCAGGGGTCCCCTTCTTCTCCTGCTGCCAATCCCTCCCAGCATCAGAGTCTTTTCCAATGAGTCAACTCTTCTCATGAGGTGGCCAAAGTACTGGAGTTTCAGCTTTAGCATCATTCCTTCCAAAGAAATCCCTGGGCTGATCTCCTTCAGAATGGACTGGTTGGATCTCCTTGCAGTCCAAGGCACTCTCAAGAGTTTTCAACACCACAGTTCAAAAGCATCAATTCTTCAGCGCTCAGCCTTCTTCACAGTCCAACTCTCACCCATACATGACTACTGGAAAAACCATAGCCTTGACTAGACGAACGTTGGCAAAGTAATGTCTCTGCTTTTGAGTATGCTGTCTAGGTTGGTCATAACTTTTGTTCCAAGGAGCAAGCATCTTTTAATTTCATGGCTGCAGTCACCATCTGCAGTAATTTTGGAGCCCAAAATATAAAGTCTGACACTGTTTCCACTGTTTCTCCATCTATTGCCCATGAAGCTATGGGACCGGATGCCATGATCTTCGTTTTCTGAATGTTGAGCTTTAAGCCAACTTTTTCACTCTCCTCTTTCACTTTCATCAAGAGGCTTTTAGTTCCTCTTCACTTTCTGCCAGAAGGGTGGTGTCATCTCCTGGCAGTCTTGATTCCAGCTTGTGCTTCTTCCAGTCCAGCGTTTCTCATGATGTAGTCTGCATAGAAGTTAAATAAGCAGGGTGACAATATACAGCCTTAACATACTCCTTTTCCTATTTGGAACCAGTCTGTTGTTTCATGTCCAGTTCTAACTGTTGCTTCCTGATCTGCATACAGATTTCTCAAGAGGCAGGTCAGGTGGTTTGGTATTCCCATCTCTCTCAGAATTTTCCACAGTTTATTGTGATCCATACAGTCAAAGGCTTTGGCACAGTCAATAAAGCAGAAATAGATGTTTTTCTGGAACTCTCTTGCTTTTTCATGATCCAGCAGAGGGTAGCAATTTGATCTCTGGTTCCTCTGCCTTTTCTAAAACCAGCTTGAACATCTGGAAGTTCACAGTTCATGTATTGCTGAAGCCTGGCTTGGAGAATTTTGAGCAGTACTTTACTAGCATGTGAGATGAGTGCAATTGTGTGGTAGTTTGAGCATTCTTTGGCGTTGCCTTTCTTTGGGATTGGAATGAAAACTGACGTTTTCCAGTCCTGTAGCCACTGCTGAGTTTTCCAAGTTTGCTGGCATATTGAGTGCAGCACTTTCACAGCATCATCTTTCAGGATTTGAAACAGCTCAATAGGAATTCCATCACCTCCACTAGCTTTGTTCATAGTCATGCTTTCTAAGGCCCACTTGACCTCACATTCCAAGATGTCTGGCTCTAGATGAGTGATCACACCATCATGACTATCTGGGTTGTGAAGATCTTTTTGTACAGTTCTTCTGTGTATTCTTGCCATCTCTTCATAATATCTTCTGCTTCTGTTAGGTCCATACCGTTTCTGTCCTTTGTCGAGCCCATTTTTGCATGAAATGTTCCCTTGGTATCTCTAATTTTCTTGAAGAGATCTCTAGTCTCTCCCATTCTGTTGTTTTCCTCTATTTCTTTGCATTGATCACTGAAGAAGGCTTTCTTATCTCTTTTCGCTATTCTTTGGAACTCTGCATTCAGATGCTCATATCTTTCCTTTTCTCCTTTGCTTTTCACCTCTCTTCTTTTCACAGCTATTTGTAAGGCCTCCCCAGACAGCCATTTTGCTTTTTTGCATTTCTTTTCTATGGGGATGGTCTTGATCCCTGTCTCCTGTACAATGTCACGAACCTCATTCCATAGTTCATCAGGCACTCTATCTATCAGATCTAGGCCCTTAAATCTATTTCTCACTTCCACTGTATAATCATAAGGGATTTGATTTAGGTCATACCTGAATGGTCTAGCGGTTTTCCCTACTTTCTTCAATTTGAGTCTGAATTTGGTATTAAGGAGTTCATGATCTGAGCCACAGTCTGCTCCTGGTCTTGTTTTTGTTGACTGTATAGAACTTCTCCATCTTTAGCTGCAAAGAATATAATCAATCTGATTTTGGTGTTGACCGTCTCAGCATTTTTATTTTATCTTGCAATGGTAAAATGAAAAATTACAAAAAGTGATTACATAATGCAAAACACTTGGAGGCAGGCACAATTTTCGGTCCCAGAGTGCCTGTTAGACAATGACTGTGTCAGAAAAATGCCCTGAACTGAGTTAGTTCTCTTACAAAAAGAACATTAACAGCCGCAAACTGCCTTCCCCACCAAACTATATACTCAAATGTATAGCCTTTCTTATCTTTATAGACTTTGCACCCAGAGGGACTCTTGGAGATCACCTAGGCCATTGTTTTCCAAGGGACAATAAAGAGGGCACCTTTATGAGAAATGGGAAGATTGGGAGAGGCACTTGTATTGCAGATTCTGAGGCCTTAACCAGGTTGCTGAGTCAGAATCTCAGACCTAGGAATCATATTGGCTTCATGGTGTTAGGTAAGTTAGCTAACCTTTTTAAGGTTGAGTTTCTACATCTATAAAATGGGGATAATAGTACATACTTCTTAAGATTTTTAGGAGGATCAAAGGAAATGCTATAGTCAAGTGTCCAACACAGTACCTGGCATAAAAATTATTTCTGAACTGAGTTATGTAATTAAGGCTGTAGCTTGATTTCAGGGAGCGCAGCACCAGGGAAATACATAATACCACTCCACCTGCCATATGAGGCATCGGTCAAGTACAACAGCTTAATTATGATAATGGTCTTAATATCAGCAACATGACTGCTGAATGTTTTAAGTGCCAGGTACTGATCTAAGCACTTAGCTAACATTAACAAATTAAATTTTCATAACAATCCTGTGAAGTAGATACTTTTTAGACCCATTTTACAGATAAGGACAATGAGGCACAGAGCAGTTAAGTAACAGGCTAAAGTGAGAGCTTCCACGTGGCAGAGCCAGGATTTAGGTTACAAATCTAAATAGTTTGTAAGAAAAAGATTTGCCCAGGCTTGCTCACCCTAACATAAAAGAGAAGGGACCTCAAGTCCCAAAGCAGCCTTGTTTTCCTGATGAATGTCTATTACTCTGCCTCAGAGCTACAGCTGCAATCCCAAGTGATCTGTGGATCCTGGCAAAGCTGGCTCTCACGCTCTTACCAGTAGTGTGTTTGGGTGGAACAAAGGGAAGCACTAGGCTTAGGGCAGATGGACATCTTCTGGAGAAAGCAGTCCAGGCAGGAAGCCTGGAGGGACCGTGAGTAGCGTAGCTTCTTTTAGCCTAAGCCAACCTCAGCTTTAGAGCCTTCACGCAACCTATTTCCTATGGCCCAGAATTCTCCCTGGGCTTCTTTATCCCTTCAGTTCCTATTCTGTACATCCTCAGAGAGGCCCTAATATGATAATTTCGTTTGAAATGAATGTCCTGTCCCATCCCCCATTCTCGATTATTCTCTGTAATAGCCCACTCTTTAGTTCCCACTAGCACTAACCGTGAATTTAATGATTTTTAGAAATCTTTCATCTGCTTAATGATCTTCCTCACTGCTTCAGGAGGGCAGAAACCATGTCTGTCTCATTCATGGCTGTAAACTCCAGAACTTGATCGTAAACAATGTCTGGCACATAATTGATTCCATCAGAACTTGTTAAATGCTGGCGAATATGATGAAAAACCTGGGTAGACACCCTGGCCTTGTCCTCTTCTGCTCACATTGACTCCCATTCCTCAGCACTTCACCCTGTATCTTTCTCTTTGATGGGAATCACAAGCTAAGTCCCTTGAATAAGGCATAGACCTGTTTTCTGTACCTGTCAGGCTTAAGTTATAGCTTCCAGGTGGTAGAGCCAGGATTTGAACCCAGAAAACCTAAATAGTTTGTAACAGTAAGATTTCTCCCACTCTCTTCCTGTCTTTATCACAAAGTATCCACATATTATGGGAGGAAGGCTGAAACCAGTACAGAAGAGTGACCTGAACAGAATGGTTCAAAATAAAACTTAAATGTTATTACAAGTAACCAGCTTTGGAGCTCCAAAGCCTTAGATCCCTACCTAGAGACTGTCATACTGAGTGAAGTAAGTGAGACAGAGAAAGAGAAATATCTTATGACTTTCCTTACATGTTGAATCTAAAAGAATGATACAAATTAATTTACAAAACAGAGACACATAGACAGTAGCAAATGAACTTATGGTTGCCGGAGGAGGAATGGGGGAAGGCATAGTTAGGGAGTTTGGGATGGACACTGCCGTATTTAAAATGAATAACCAACAAGGTTTATAGCACATGGAATATATAGCACATATATGTACAGCACATGGAACTCTGCTGAGTGTTATGTGGAAGGCTGGATGGGATGGGAGTTTGGGGGGAGAATGTATCCCTGAGTCCCATCGCTGTTCACCTGAAAATATCATAATATTGTTTGCTAACTGACTGTGTGTATGTGCTAAGTCGCTTCAGTGTGTATGACTCTTTGTGACCCTGCAGACTGCAGCCCAACAGGCTCCTCTCTGTCCATGGGATTCTCTAGGCAAGAACCCCGGAGTGGGTTGCCATCCCCTCCTCCATGGCTTCCCGGTTCAGGGACTGAGCCCGCATCTCTCATGTCTCCCCGCTGGCAGGCAGGTTCTTTACCAGTGGCGCCATCCGGGAAGCCCACAATTGACTATACCACAATACAAAATAAAAAGTTAAAAAAAAAATCAGCAACAAAGCCTGCAGTCCTAGAAAGAAAAATAGAATGGATTCAGTGATTTACACTACAGGCAGCAGTGTTTTCTTCAAACCAGAACCAGCTTCATTAGCCACTATATACAGTCCATTGAGTGATATCCAAGGTTTGAGCCAATTAAGCCACAGCTGAGATCATGGCTGGTGACAAATGATGGCAGAGACAAGGCTCCAGAGCCCCATCTCACACCCCAGCTGTAGACAATCCATAGTCTATTGACTTTGGCAAGAAAAAAATAGTGAAACACTTTGGGGATGGGGAGTAACTTTGCTACTGAATGTGTTCTTCCCCTGCAGAGTCCTCAGAAAGTAAAAGTGACAACTCGAATCACTTCAAAGTGGCAAATGGTACAATTCAATGAGGAAACCAGCCTTGCACAATCATTAAAACAGCAGAATCTCCCAGAAGCCAATTCCTAGAAATAAAATGCCAACCACAGTACAAGTCATTAGAAAGCATTTGGAGCAGGGATTTCCATCTTGATAGAAACCATCCACTTAGTGTTCAGAGAGAAAAGAACAGCATTAACTCAAGTCCTTATACTTGCTGTGTTGCTGAGACTTGAATTAATTATTCAACTAAAGAATTGCTCAGAAATTCATTTGACATTTTTTAGCTCTGTGACCCTGGGCACGTTACTTAACTTCTCTGGGTCTTTATATGTTCTAAAATGGAAATAACTGTCATTCATATTTGCCTCAGGTGGTACAAATACTAAATAAATTATAATATATGTAAATGCTTAGAACAGTGTCTGACACATAGTAAATGCTATGAAAGTGTTGAAAAACAATTATTCTTTGCAGATGTTGATATGGTTGTTGCAAATATGGCTTATCAAGGGAGATTGCACACATCTCCATCACATTGAATCCTATGATCAGTTTGCTTTTCCATTTCCATTCTAGAACAATCTCAGGGTAAGGGCTCAGTCTCTTTCTCTGTGTATCCTTGTGCCAGCAATGATCTGTCAAATAATAATAAGCATTTAGTAAGTATCTGTGATGAATAAACAAAGGCATATTACTCTGAGGTTATAAAATGAATATCACACAGCCCTTGCCCTTGAAGAGCTCATATCCACTGGGGAGAGAAAGACACTAAACAAAACTCCATCATATTATTGATTAGAATTCTTAAAGAGGTATGAAAACATGCTGTTAGAATTGGCTTAGCTTGGGGTTGTGAGGGGAAAAGGTGATGTGTAAAACAGACTCAAAGGAGGAGAGGACTTTGGCCAAGTAAAGGCCGCATGAAGAAGATGTATCTCAACTGCGTTTGAAGGATGAGTAGGAGTTGCCAGATGAAGAAGGACAAGAGGACTCTGGACGCATGAAGCAGCATTCATGCACTCCAAACTCTTGCGTGGGGCGAGCATGTGCATCTGCATAAATGGAAGAGAGATATTTCACCATCAGCCTATAAATTCCTGTAGAACGGAGGTCAGCAAGATTTTTCCTAAAAAGGGCTAAATAGAAAATATTTTCAGCTTTGTGAGCCATCTAGTCTGTCAAAACTACTTAGCTCTATCACTGTAGCAAGAAATCAACCATAGATAACATGTAAACAATGACACAGGCAGGTTCGGCCCCGGGGAAGGCTGGATTTGACCCATGGGCCCTAGTCTGCCACCTCCTACCACAGAACAAAGACAAAGAAACTGCCCTCCAGCTTCCCAAGGATACAGTGCACGCGGGTGCCCAACCTATAGGACTTATGCTCAGGAATCTTCACATGATCAGACTTACTCTTTGCATGGATTTGCTGTGTTACAAATTTTGTCAAAACTTAGTGGCTAAAATCATTAATAGCTTTGATGATTTCTGTAGATCAGGAAGAAATTTGGGCGATTCTGGTTCAGAAGCTTTTATGAGATTGTAGTCAAAGGCTGCAGTTATCTGAGCTCTACTGGGGCTACAGAATCTACTTCTAATAAAAGTAGTTGATAAGGGGGCGCTGGCTTTGGCAGATGGCATCAGCTCTTCTCCATATGGCTTCTTTGAGTGTCCCCCACAACACCATGTCCAGCTTCTCCCAGAGCAAACAATCTAAGGGACAGAGGTGGAAGCCGTGGCCTAGCCTAGGAACTCACACTCTGCCACTTTTGCCATGTTATTCATCCTACAGACATGGATTTAATATGGGAACACTATTTGAATACACAAGGCCTGAACACTTGGAGGCAAGGATTACTGAAAGTTATGTTGATGCCGGCTACCACACTCTTTCTCCATAACCTACAGCAACACGTGCTTCACTCCTTTCCCAATCTTCTCTCCCCTCTTTCAGCCAAATGCTACCACAGATGCTTCAGGAATTTGAACATCCCAAACACTCATATTACCATAAAAGACAATAAGAAGATCTCTTGGATAGTATGGAAGTGACAGGGGGTCATGGTGGAGAGGTCTGACAGAATGTGGTCCACTAGAGAAGGGAATGGCAAACACTTGAGTATTCTTACTTTGAGAACCCCATGAACAGTGTGAAAAAGCAAAATGATAGGATACTGAAAGAGGAACTCCCCAGGTCAGTAGGTGCCCAAAACGCTACTGGAGATCAGTGGAGAAAAAACTTCAGAAAGAATGAAAGGATGGAGCCAAAGCAAAATCAATACCCAGTTGTGGATGTGACTGGTGACAGAAGCAAGGTCTGATGCTGTAAAGAGCAATATTGCATAGGAACCTGGAATGTCAGGTCCATGAATCAAGGCAAATTGAAAGTGGTCAAACAGGAGATGGCAAGAGTGAACGTCAACATTCTAGGAATCAGCGAACTAAAATGGACTGAAATGGGTGAATTTAACTCAGATGACCATTATATCTACTACTGCAGGCAGGAATCCCTCAGAAGAAATGGAGTAGCCATCATGGTCAACAAAAGAGTCCAAAATGCAGTACTTGAATGCAATCTCAAAAATGACAGAATGATCTCTGTTCGTCTCCAAGGCAAACCATTCAATATCACAGTAATCCAAGTCTATGCCCCAACCAGTAACACTGAACAAGTTGAAGTTGAACGGTTCTATGAAGACCTACAAGACATTTTAGAACTAACACCCAAAACAGATGTCCTTTTCATTCTAGAGGACTGGAATGCAAAAGTACGAAGTCAAGAAACGCCTGGATAACAGGAAAATTTGGCCTTGGAATGTGGAATAAAGCAGGGCATAGACTAATAGAGTTTTGCCAAGAGAGGCACTGGTCATAGCAAACACCCTCTTCCAACAACACAAGAGAAGACTCTACACATGGACATCACCAGATGGTCAACACCGAAATCAGATTGATTATATTCTTTGCAGCCAAAGATGGAGAAGCTCTATACAGTCAACAAAAACAAGACCAGGAGCTGATTGTGGCTCAGATCATGAACTCCTTAATACCAAATTCAGACTCAAATTGAAGAAAGTAGGGAAAAACGCTAAACCATTCAGGTATGACCTAAATCAAATCCCTTATGATTATACAGTGGAAGTGAGAAATGGATTTAAGGGCCTAGATCTGATAGATAGAGTGCCTGATGAACTATGGAGTGAGGTTCGTGACATTGTACAGGAGACAGGGATCAAGACCATCCCCATAGAAAAGAAATGCAAAAAAGCAAAATGGCTGTCTGGGGAGGCCTTACAAATAGCTGTGAAAAGAGAAAGCGAAAAGCAAAGGAGAAAAGGAAAGATATAAGCATCTGAATGCAGAGTTCCAAAGAATATCAAGAAGAGATAAGAAAGCCTTCTTCAGCGATCAATGCAAAGAAATAGAGGAAAACAACAGAACAGGAAAGACTAGAGATCTCTTCAAGAAAATGAGAGATACCAAGGGAACATTTCATGCAAAGATGGGCTCGATAAAGGACAGAAATGGTATGGACCTAACAGAAGCAGAAGATATTAAGAAGAGATGGCAAGAATACACAGAAGAATTGTACAAAAAACATCTTCATGACCCAGATAATCATGATGGTGTGATCACTCATCTAGAGCCAGAGATCCTGGAATGTGAAGTCAAGTGGGCCTTAGAAAGCATGACTATGAACAAAGCTAGTGAAAGTAATGGAATTCCTATTGAGCTATTTCAAATCCTGAAAGATGATGCTGTGAAAGTGCTGCACTCAATATGCCAGCAAACTTGGAAAACTCAGCAGTGGACACAGGACTGGAAAAGGTCAGTTTTCATTCCAATCCCAAAGAAAGGCAGTGCCAAAGAATACTCAAATTACTGCACAACTGCATTCATCTCACATGCTAGTAAAGTACTGCTCAAAATTCTCAAAGCCAGGCTTCAGCAACAGGTGAACCATGAAATTCCTAATGTTCAAGCTGGTTTTAGAAAAGGCAGAGGAACCAGAGGTCAAATTGCCAACATCCGATGGATCATGGAAAAAGCAAGAGAGTTCCAGAAAAACATCTATTTCTGCTTCATTGACTATGCCAAAGCCTTTGACTGTGTGGATCACAATCAACGGTGGAAAATTCTGAGAGAGATGGGAATACCAGACCACCTGACCTGCCTCTTGAGAAATCTGTATGCAGGTCAGGAAACAACAGTTAGAACTGGACATGGAACAACAGACTGATTCCAAATAGAAAAAGGAGTACGTCAAGGCTGTATATTGTCACCCTGCTTATTTAACTTCTATGCAGAGTACATCATGAGAAACGCTGGACTGGAAGAAACACAAGCTGAAATCAAGACTGCCGGGAAAATATCAATAACCTCAGATATGCAGATAACACCACCCTTCTGGCAGAAAGTGAAGAGGAACTAAAAAGCCTCTTGATGAAAGCGAAAGAGGAGAGTGAAAAAGTTGGCTTAAAACTCAACATTCAGAAAACGAAGATCATGGCATCTGGTCCCATCACTTCATGGGAAATGGAGAAACAGTGGAAACAGTGTCAGATATTATTTTTCTGGGCTTCAAAATCACTGCAGATGCTGTCAGCAACCATGAAATTAAGAGACGCTTTTTCCTTGGAAGAAAAGTTATGACCAACCTAGATAGCATATTCAAAAGCAGAGACATTACTTTGTCAACAAAGGTCCGTCTAGTCAAGGCTATGATTTTTCCTGTGGTCATGTGTGGATGTGAGAATTGGACTGTGAAGAAGGCTGATCGCCAAAGAATTGATGCTTTTAAACTGTGGTGTTGGAGAAGACTCTTGAGAGTCCCTTGGACTGCAAGGAGATCCAACCAGTCCATTCTGAAGGAGATCAGCCCTGGGATTTCTTTGGAAGGAATGCTGCTAAAGCTGAAACTCCAGTACTTTGGCCACCTCATGTGAAGAGTTGACTCATTGGAAAAGACTCTGATGCTGGGAGGGATTGGGGGCAGGAGGAGAAGAGGATGACCGAGAATGAGATGGCTGGATGGCATCACTGACTCGATGAACATGAGTCTGAGTGAACTCCGGGAGTTGGTGATGGACAGGGAGGCCTGGCGTGCTGCAGTTTCATGGGGTCGTAAAGAGTTGGACACGGCTGAGTGACTAAACTGAACTGAACTGTTAAAAATTAAATCAGTCCTTGCTACCTTTACCCAGAGCATGAGGGAGACTACACTACAAATACAGGAAATTCATCTCTGAAATTCTCCCTGAAGGAAACAGTTTATTGGAGAAACCATTAGTTGCTCCCCCAACAATAACCTTTTGGGCTTCCCTGGTGGCTCAGAGGTTAAAGTGCCTGCCTCCTATGGGGAACACCCAGGTTCGATCCCTGGGTTGGGAAATTCCCCTGGAGAAGGAAATGGTAACCCACTCCAGTATTCTTGCCTGGAGAATCCCATGGACAGAGAAGCCTGGTAGGCTACAGTCCACGGGGGTCGAAAAGAGGCGGACACGATTGAGCGACTTCACTCACTCACTCAACAATAAACTTTCATCCAAGCTTCCTCACATACAGGTGAGCTGCATGAAATAGCCAATTACTTCACTCTTCACCTTCCATAAGTGAAACAGCTTACTGTTCTCCAAACAAACCCAGAGGGGCTATTTGAGATAAAGGGGTGTCCAATTATTTGCACCCTATCAAACTATTTGCAACTTAAGGTTCGAACACTTTAGAATTGACAAGCCCTTACCTTTCTCTCTGGCCTCCAGCTTGGTCCAGCATCCCTTCCCCCTGCACTCCTGACCAACAACCTTCCCGCTTCTGTTCACAGGTACCGCAGGTCTTTTCTGGCTAGGCAGGGCCTTGGGAGAAGCTAGATGACATTTCTTGGGAGGACCTCTTAGCTGGTGCACAGAGGCACTGTTTTGTGGCTAGGGGAAAGAGTTTTGTTTCGCTTGCTCGGATGACAGTAGACAGCTGAGAGAGAAGTAAAGATGACAAGGACGGACAGGATACTGTATGACCCAGATCCAACTGCTGGACTTCTCTGAAATCCTATAACCAAGAAGATGAGGGCCAGTAGCTGAGAGACACAACTTGTTGAGATATAGACGACTCTGGCCAAAACTAGTGTTTCTTGGGGATTCAGATGACAAAATGTGGCAGAGAAGTGGGACCATTCTCCATAACTCTCAAGACCCAGTAACACACAGGGATGCTGAGTCTCAGGAACTAGGGCACATTGTGAGGAAGCTCCCCAGCACTGCTGGTGCTGTTCTCACAGTTAGTATAGCAGCAGAAGCAGCAGCAAGGCTGCCCAAACACTGTTGAGAGCTAAGGTGTCACCAAGAGGGAAACCACAGTACATGACATGTGCCTGTACCATATACGTAGGTTATGGGCAATACTTCGGCCCCCTGATGCGAAGGGCCAACTCATAAGACCCTGACATTGTGAAAGACTGAAGGCAAAAGGAGAAGGGGTGACAGAGGATGAGATGGTTGGGTGGCATCACTGACTCAATGGACGTGATTTTGAGCAAACTTCTGGGAGATAGTGGAGGACAGAGGAACTTGGCATGCTGCAGTCCAGGGGTTGCAAAGAATGGGACCCAACTTAGCAACTGAACAATAACAAAAGCTATTCCATGGGGACACCTGGAAATGACCCAGGCACCTCTCGGTGAGGGAGACGAACTCCTATAATTCGACATGTAGGTGCCTGCAGTGATATTTTGGGGTATTCATATAATGTGAAATGAAGTAAAAGTGTCAGTCAGTCAATCTTGTCTGACTCTTTACAACCCCATGGACTGTAGCCTACCAGGCTCCTCTGTCCATAGAATTCTTCAGGTAAAATTACTGGGGTGGCTTGCCATTCCCTTCTTCAGGGGATCTTCCTGATCCAAGGATTGAACCCAGGTCTCCTTTACCATCTGAGCCACTAGGACTTCACTATAATAGTTAAGAGCATGGATTTTGGAGTCAGACTAACTGGATCTGAGTCACAGTGTGGCCCTGGGCCAGTTACCGAACCTCTCTGAGCCTATTTTTCCTTATCTGTAAATTGGAGATAATAATACATTATTTCAGAGAGTTACTGTGACTATTCCAGGAATTATGAATGTAAAGTCCTTAGAACAGTGTCTAGCACACAAAAACCACCACATAACAGTTGAAAAAAAAGTTTTGTTCTCCAAACTTGATGATGCCTGAAGCAAACTTATTACATGGGATTAAACTTGCCTTCTCTACTACAGAACCTGTTGCCTGTTTGAAAATTCTAGTTATTACAATTTCTTTCTGTTAAGGCAACTTTCCTCCTTGCAACTTCTCCACATCAGTTTCAGTTTTTCTCTGAGATATTCCAAAATAAACCTTTCTCACGGTAACAGCTCATTGAGATACCTCTCAGGAGCTCCCTGAGTTTTCTCTTCTCCATGCTGAGAAGCCCCAGATCTTTGAGCCATTCCCTGGAAACCTGGCCCCCAGGTCCCTTTTCATTCCAGGTGCATGCCTCTGAATGCAATACAGATGCTCAGCACTGGAGAGGGATGTGGACTCCAAGCAGACAGCCTGGACACTGTCTCCAGGAGACCTTCCCTCTCACGTGAACGCATGCTCCTTATAGGAAAAAATGTCAGATGAACCCAACCATTTCAAATTAAGTTTGTTTGGGAGAGCAAAGGAAAGGGAATTTCCAAACAGGGCCAAGGTCTTTATCAAAGCTGTTCCTCTAAGATAGAGATGGACAGCTGGCTGCCTGGAGAGGGGCCAGCTGGGAAGTGTAACCCTGTCCAGGGACACAAGCCAGCGCTGGCTCCTCCTCTTGGGAGGTGAGAAGGAAAAGCTGGTTTCCTCGGTAGAGATAAGCAGAGAGTGTGTGCACCAGGAATAAATAAAACTTCTTGTACCTGGCACAGGCCATAACTCATGCCCTCCCTGGGACAAATGCCTCCCTCCCCTCACTTTCACTATCAGAAGCCTCGGATAGCATTTGTTGGGCCCTCACCTCCAGGACAGGAAGCTGCCAGCACGTTTTTGGCTTTTACTAGCTCAGGACTGTCTAAATGGTTTTCTTTTATGGGCCTGAGAGGTAGAAGAACTGGAGGTAGGAGAGAGCATGGGAAACATCATTTGGCCTCAATCAGACTATTTTCTGAAGAATGACAGTTGAAACTGTCTACGGTTGTTTTGTGTTTGGCAGTATTTAATAAAGGTTCTACCCAAGGAGTGTTTTGGAAATAAGAACTCTTCATTTTTTTCAAGTTACCCTTATTATAAAAGTAAAGCCTGCTCATCAAAAGGGGTAAAAGCTATCAACCATAGTTCAACAATCCAAAGGTAACCTTCATTAACACTTCAGTGCATCTCTTGGCAGAATGTGTCAGTTTTTATCTCTTTTCCAAATAATTATAATCGTAGTTTACAAAACAATTTCAAATTATTTATACATTTTATGAACATTTATTCTATTAGTATGCACTTAACACAAATGTATTTTTTACAGTTCTATTAAGATGTAATTTATGTACCATATGAATTTAGATTTGCCTATTTAAAGTATAGTTTGGTGGTTTTTAGCATACACAGAATTGTGCAACTGTCACCATAATCAATTTGAGGGCCTATTATCCTAAGAAGAAGCCTTGTGCCCGTTAGCAGTCATTCCCCATCTCCAACCCCCGCCCCAATCCCAGCCTTAGGCATCCACTCTGTCTCTATAGATTTGTCAATTCGGGACATTTCATATAAATAAAATTATAAAATAGATGGTCTATTGTGACTGGATTCTCTCACTTAGCATTTTTTTAAACGCTCATCCATGTTATAGCAAATGTCAACAATTCATCCCTTTATATTGTCAAATAATATTCTATTATATGGATATGCCACATTTTATCAGTTTGTCATTTGGTGGACATTTGTGTTGTTCCAACTTTTAAACTATTATAAATAATGCTGCTGTGAACATTTCTGTACAAATATGTTTTTATTTCTCTTGGCTATACACCTGGGAGTGGAATGGTTAGATCACAGAGTAACTTTATGTTTAACCTTCTGTGGAACTCATGTATAGGATTCCCTGGTGGCTCAGACCATTAAGCATCTGCTTGCAACGTGGGAGACCCGGGTTCAATCCCTGGGTCGGGAAGATCCCCTACAGAAGTAAATGGTCAACCCGCTCCAGTACTCTTGCCTAGAAAATTCCATGGGTGGAGGAGCCTGGTGGGCTACAGTCCATTGATGTATTGTTTTCCAAATTGTCTGCATCATTTTACATTCCACCAGCAGTGTATAAGGGTTCTAATTTCTTCATATTCTTGTCAGCACTTGATATTATTTGTCTTTCTTAGTATAACCATCCTAGTAGGTATAAAATGTATCTCATTATGGTTTTGATTTGCATTTCCCTAATGGCTAATGATGTTACAGTGCAATACTGCTGCTGCTGCTGCTGCTGAGCCACTTCAGTCGTGTCCGACTCTGTGCGACCCCCATAAACGGCAGCCCACCAGGCTCCCCCATCCCTGGGATTCTCCAGGCAAGAACACTGGAGTGGGTTGCCATTTCCTTCTCCAGTGCATGAAAGTGAAAGTGAAGTCGCTCAGTCGTGTCCGACTCTTTGCGACCCCATGGACTGCAACCTACCAGGCTCCTCCATACATGGGATTTTCCAGGCAAGAGTACTGGAGTGGGGTGCCATTGCCCTCTCCACAACGCAATACTACTCAGCCATAAAAAGGGACAAAATAAAGATATTTGCAGCAACATGGATGCAACTAGAGATTATCACAGTAAGTGAAGGGAAGAGAAAGACAAATACCATATGACATCACTTATATGTGGAATCTAAAATATGGCACAAATGAATCCATCTACAAAACAGAAACAGACTCACAGACACAGAGAGCAGACCTGTAGTTGCCAAGGGGGAGGGGTGGGAGAGGGAAGGACAGGGAGTTTAGGACTAGCAGATGTAAATTATTATATATAGAACAGATAAATAATGAGGTTCTACTGTATAGCTCAGGGAACTATATTCAATATCCTGTGATAAACCATAATGGGAAGAATATTAAAAAGAATACCTGTATGTGTATAACTTAGAGTCACTTTGCTGTATAGCAAAGACTGGTGCAGCAACTATCCTTCAATTAAAAGAGAGAAATGCAAATCAAAGGTGCAGTGAGGTACCACCTCACACCAGTCAGAATAGCCATCATTAAAAAGTCTACAAATACGAATGCTGGAGAGGGTATAAAAAAAGGTAACCCTCTTCCACTGTTGTCGTGAAGTGAAAGCCTCTCACTCGTGTTCGACTCTTTTGCAACCCCCTGGACAATACAGTCCATGGAATTCTCCAGGCCAGAATACTGGAGTGGGTAGCCTTTCCCTTTTCCAGGGGATCTTTCCAACCCAGGGATCAAACCTAGGCCTCCCCGTGTTGCAAGTGGATCCTGTATCAGCTGAGCCACAAGGGAAGCCCAAGAATACTGGAGTGGGTAGCCTATCCCTTTTCCAGGTGGTCTTCCCGACCCAGGAATCAAACCAGGGTCTCCTGCACTGCAGGCGGATTCTTTACCATCTGAGCTATCAAGGAAGCCTCCACTGTTGTTGGGAACATAAATTTGTGCAGCCCCTATGGAAAACACTTCAGTGCATCTCTATGGAAATTCCTCAAAAATTAAAAATAGATTTGCCATATGATCCAGCAATCCCACTCCTGGGTGTATATCTAGACAAAAATATAATTTGAAAAGATCCATGCACCCCTCTGTTCACAGCAGCAGTATTCACAATAGCAAAGGTATAGAAACAACGTAAATATCCATTGACAGATGAGTGGATAAAGAAGGTGTGGTGTGTATATATACCACAATGGAATACTACTCAGCCATGAAAAGAATGAAATGACACCATTTGCAGCAACACGGGAAGGCCTAGAGATTATACTCAGTGAAGCAAATCAGAAAGAAAAAGCAGATGCCGTGTTATATCACTGATATGTGGAATCTAAAATACGGCGCTAAAGAACTTACCTATGCAAAGTCAACAGACTCAAAAGCATAGAAAATAGGTTTGTTGCCAAGGGGGAGGGGTGGGGTGGTTTGGAAATTGGGGATTCGAAGATGCAAACAATTATATATAGAATGGATAAACAACAAAGGACTACTGTATAGTACAGGGAACTATATTCAATGAAAGTGAAAGTGTTAGTCACTCAGTCATGCTCGACTCTTTGTGATCCCATGGACTGCAGCCCACCAGGCTCCTCTGTCCATGGGATTTTCCAGGCGAGGATACTGGAGTGGTTTGCCATTTCTTTCTCCAGGGGACCTTCCCAATCCAGGAATCGAACCAGGGTCTCTTGCACTATAGGCAGATTCTTTACTGACTGAGCAATAAGCCATAAATGAAAGGAATTTGAAAAAGAATATATACATAACTGAATCACTTTCCTGTACGGTAGAAATTAACAAAACATTGTAAATGAATTATTCTTCAATTAAATAAATTTTTAAAAATAAAACAAAATTTAGGTGTTTTTATTGATTTATATTCTTTTCAGCAGTATACTGTTGGCCCTCGGTATCCACAGATTCAACCAACCTTGGGTCAAAAATATTCAGAAATAAAACTCCAGAAAGTTCCAAAAGGCAAAGCTTGATTCACTTAACAGTGGTAACTATTTAAGTAGTATTTACAGGCATATTTCTGAGATATTTTTGGTTGGGTTCCAGACTGCTAAAATAAAGCAAATATTGTAATAAAGCAAGTCACATGAATTTTTTTGTTTCCCAGTACATAAAAAGTGATGCTAATTCTATACCATCGACAGTTATCTGTACAATAGTAGTGTGTCTAAAAAGCACATATCTTAATTAAAAGTATTGTTTTAAAAAATGCTAACTATCATCTGAGACTTCAGGAATTTGTGAAATTTTGGTAATAGTAACAAAGATCACTGATCACAGATCACCATAACAAGTATGATCATAATGAAAAAATGTAAAATATTGCAACAATTATCAAAATGTGACATAGAGACAGGAAGTGAGCAGATGGTATTTGGAAAATGGCACCAATAGGTTGCTCGGTACAGGATTGCTACAAACCTTCAATTAGTGCAGTTCAGTTCAGTTCAGTCACTCAGTCATGTCCAGAACCCATGACTGCAGCACGCCAGGCTTCCCTGTCCATCACCAACTCCTGGAGTTTAAACTCATGTCCATCGAGTCAATGATACCATCCAAACATCTCATCCTCTGTCCTCCCCTTCTCCTCCCTCCTTCCAGCTTGATTCCAGTTTGATTCCATCTTTCCTACTATCGGGGTCTTTTCAAATGAGTTAGCTCTTTGCATCAGGTGGCTAAAGTATTGGAGTTTCAGGTTCAACATCAGTCCTTCCAATGAATATTCAGGATTGATTTCCTTTAGGATGGACTGGTTGGATTGCCTTGCAGTCCAAGGGACTCTCAAGAGTCTTTTTCCAAGACCACACTTCAAAAACAGTAACTATACAGCACACAGTTTATAGTCCAACTCTCATATCCATACATGACTACAGGAAAAATGATAGCTTTGACTAGATGGACCTTTGTTGGCAAGGTAATGTCACTGCTTTTTAATATGTTGTCTAGTTTGGTCATAACTTTTCTTCCAAGGAGCAAGTGTCTTTTAATTTCATGGTTGCAGTCACCATCTGCAGTGATTTTGGAGCCCCAAAAGCATAGTCTGTCAATGTTTCCACTGTTTCCCCATCTATATCCCATGAAGTGATGGGACCAGATGCCATGATCTTGGTTTTTTGAATGTTGAGTTTTAAGCCAAATTTTTCACTCTCCTCTTTCACTTTCATCAAGATGCACTTTAGTTCTTCTTCGCTTTCTGCCATAGGTGTGGTGTCATCTCCATATCTGAGGTGATTGATATTTCTCCCAGCAGTCTTGATTCCAGCTTGTGCTTCATCCAGTCCAGTGTCTCACATGATGTTAAATAAGCAGGGTGACAATATACAGCCTTGACATACTCCTTTCCCGACTTGGAACCAGTCTGTTGCTCCATGTCTAGTTTTAACCGTTGCTTCTTGACCTGCATACAGATTTCTCAGGAGGCAGGTCAGGTGGTCTGGTATTCCCATCTCTTTCAGAATTTTCAGTTTGTTGTGATCCACACAGTCAAAGGCTTTGGCATAGTCAGTAAAGCAGAAGTAGATGTTTTTCTGGAATTCTCTCGCTTTTTCGACGATCCAACGGATGTTGGCAATTTGATCTCTGGTTCCTCTGTCTTTTCTAAATCCAGCTTGAACATCTGGAAGTTCATGGTTCATGTACTGTTGAAGCCTGGTTGGAGAATTTTGACCATTTCTTTGCTAGCGAATGTGGTAGTTTGAACATTCTTTGGCATTGCCTTTCTTTGGGAATGGAATGAAAACTGACCTTTTCCAGTCCTGTAGCACTGCTGAGTATTTCAAATTTGCTGGCATATTAAGTGCAGCACTTTCACAGTATCATCTTTTAGGATTTGAAATAGCTCATCTGGAATTCCATCACCTCTACTAGCTTTTTCCTTAGTGATGCTTCCTAAGGCCCACTTGACTTCACATTCCAGGATGTCTGGCTCTAGGTGAGTGATCACACCTTTGTGATTATCTGGGTCATGAAGATCTTTTTGGTATAGTTCTTCTATTTATTCTTGTCACCTCTTCTTAATATCTTCTGCATCTATTAGGTCCATACCATTTCTGTCCTTTATTGTACCCATCTTTGCATGAAAAGTTGCCTTGGTATCTCTAATTTTCTTGAGGAGATCTCTAGTCTTTCCTATTCTGTTGTTTTCCTCTGTTTCTTTGCATTGATCACTGAGGAAGGCTTTCTTATCTCTCCTTGGTATTCTTTGTAACTCTGCATTCAGCTCCAGACTTCCCTGGTGGCTCAGATGGTAAAGTGTCTGTCTACAATGTGGGAGATCTGGGTTCAATCCCTAGGTCGGGAAGATCCCCTGGAGAAAGAAATGGCAATCCACTCCAGTACTATTGCTTGGAAAATCCCATGGACAGAGTAGCCTGGTTGGCCACAGTCCATGGGGTCACAAAGAGTCAGACACAACTGAGCGACTTCACTTTCACTTTCTCTTCTTTTCTCAGCTATTTGTAAGGCCTCCTCAGACAACCATTTTGCCTTTTTGCATTTCTTTTTCTTGGAGATGGTCTTGATTACTGCCTCCTGTACAATGTCATGAACCTCCATCCATAGTTCTTCAGGCAGTCTGTCTATCAGATCTAATCCCCTGACTCTATTTGTCACTTCCACTGTATAGTTGTGAGGGGTTTGATTTAGTTCATATCTGAATGGTCTAGTGGTTTTTCCCTACTTTCAATTTAAATCTGAATTTGGCAATAAGGAGTTCATGATCTGAGCCACAGTCAGCTCCCGGTCTTGTTTTTGCTGACTATATAGACCTTCTCCATCTTTGGCTGCTAGCAATATAATCAATCTGATTTTGGTATTGACCATCTGGTGATGTCCATGTGTAGAGTCTTCTCTTGTGTTGTTGGAAGAGAATGTTTGTTATGACCAGTGCATTTTCTTGGCAAAACTCTGTTAGCCTTTGCTCTGCTTCATTCAGTTTGTAAAGAAGCACAATATCTGTGGAACAAGATAAAACAAAACTTGTACTGGATTTTATAAGTAACCTAGAGATGATTTAAAGTATAGAAGAGGAGGATGTACATGGGCTATGTGCAAATACTATGCCACTTTATATAAGGGATTCAAGATTTTCATATCAACAGCATTCCTAGAACAAATTCCCCACAGATACTGAGGAAGGATTGTATAAGAAAGTCCTATTTTTTCCATAATTGTCAAGTAATTTATTTTTTTTTTAATTTTTGCTAACTTGATCAGCACACATTGTTTCACTAATTTGTCTTCTAGTTGCATTTCTTACTTTGTGAATTTTCTGATCCTGTCCTTTCCCATATCTAAATGTTTTTCTTGTTGCCTTGTTTGAATTCCTTTTATGGCCCATCTAATTGTTTGGCTCCCTATCATTCAGTACCCTGCAGCGTACTGATAAAAATTCTTGCTGGATCACTTGAATCTTCTGCCTCCATAGTCAGAACTTGCAAAGACAGTTTTGTGTCTTTTTCTTAATGTTTTAGCATCTTTTTATCAGCTGTTTCCACTGTTAGAAGGGCTCATCCTGCAAAACTTCTTATACGTGTACCATAATATTTTTGGTTCTTTGCTTTCTCCTGAAAACTTTTACCAGTCCCGTGTTCCACGCTTCAAATTTCTTCTGGTTGGCTCATTAATTAACTGTGCAAATAATATAGTTATTCAAGATAAAGCATTTTGCATGCATCACCTCACAGTGGCTCACATAACATTAACAGATAATTATCACTATCATTCTTAAGACTGGAAACCTGAAGCACAGAGAGGTTTCATACCTCTTTCAAAGCTGCACAGCTAGTGAGTGGTTGAAGTGGATTTTGAACCCAAGCCCTTAGACTCAAGGGCCACTGGGGTGGTCAGTTATTTCATCTGACTCATGAAATCAAAGTTGAAATGGATGAACAGGGCCTGGTGTTACTACCCCAGGTTAAAATGTACCTTTCAATAGTGTCCATACGCAAAGTTATGACTAGTTTTGGTCACCATGAAAAGACTGGTAGAGGAGGTGAGACTTCTCTGGTCCAATAGCTAAGACTCTGAGCTCCCAGTGCAGAGGGCCTGGGGTTCTATCCCTGGTTAGGGAACTGGATCCCACATACCACAGCTAAAGGCCCCACATGCCACAGCTAAGACCCGGTGCAGCCAAATAAACAAATATTTTTAAAAAAGAAGAAAGGTAGAGGAGCTCTTTTGTGATCAGATGCCTTTGCTTTCCCTTTCTCAAAGCATGCTGCTTTGTTCTATATTGTATCTAAGCTAAATAAGTAAATAAATAATAAAATTTAAAAATAATTAATAAAGGAAGCTGAGTGCGAAGAACTGATGCATTTGAACTGCAGTGTTGGAAAAGACTCTTGAGAGTCCCTTGGACTGCAAGGAGATCCAAACAGTCCATCCTAAAGGAGATAAGTCCTGAATATTCACTAGAAGGACTGATGCTGAACTTGAAACTTCAATACTTTGGCCACTTGATGCGAAGAAATGATTCATTCAAAAAGACCCAGATGCTGTGAAAGATCGAAGGTGGGAGGAGAAGGGGATGACAGAGGATGAGATGGTTGGATGGCATCACCGACTCAATGGAAGGGAGTTTGAGAAAATTCCGGGAGTTGGTGATAGGGAGGCCTGGCATTCTGCAGTCCATGGGGTCTCAAAGAGTCAGACATGAGTGAGTGACTGAACTGAACTAAAGTTAAATAAGTACATGCCTGGCACAGAGTAAGTGCTCAAGAAAAGTTGGTTTTCTCTCCCTGTTTCCTTGGCCCCCAAGACATGCCCTGTCACCATCAGGGCAGAACCCTGGTGATGGATCATCGAGCCCACTATAATAATAAAAGCTGCCCCCTGAGTGCAGTCTACTGGCAGGCACTGGGCTAATACACACCACCTCATAAACTCAGGTCAGTCTCACTACATGGCTGAGAAGTCACTCTTTAAAAACATAGTCAAATGACATATTAAAACATCTGGAAAGATGATTCTTTTCGTATATATCAGATCATGTTACTACGCATCTGCTCAAACCCCCAGTGGCCTCCCAACTCATTTACAGTAAAAGCTAAAGGCTTTACAAGGAGTAATGTTCTTTCTTACTTTTCCTCAAGCATTCATTCAAAGCATGTCTTCCACCTTCTGGTCTTTGCATCTGCTGCTCCTCCCACTCTCACCTGGAATTTTCTTCTCTATACTTAGTTCATGTTTTGTCACCCTCTGAGAGAGGCTAAGTATCACCTCACACATACACAAGTACTGGAGAGCTTATTGGCAATATTTCATGAGATTTTTTTCAAAAAGAGGCCTAAGTAAATGTTATTTATAGATTACTTGCTTTTTTTTAAAAAAAAAAAAGGGAAAAACACAGAAAGAATAAAAAATCATCATATACATTCTGGGTGAAAACACAAAATTAGAAGGGCTTGAATATTTTAGTTGGCTTTAGTTTGGTGCTTATTTTAATTCCTTCTCACAAATCCATTCAAAGGGCATGGAATAATCCTTCTGTCTGTGACACAGGGCAGTCGCTGCAAATATCTGGGCATAGGGCTTATCTAGAAGGCCACAGTCCAAGCATCTTCTCAGAATGCTGACCTATTCTATTTATTTAGCCCGAGGTAACATAATCCTTTAGACTTCCAATTTGTAGGTCAGCTATAACAGGGTTGGGAAGTTGGTAACTGGATATTATCTTCTTCACTCCTTTCAGATTTTAGTAAACAAAAAGTGAAATACTATGTTCAAAATACATAAACCAGAGCACACAAGTGCTAGAAAGCCCTTTAGGGAGCATCTGGTCTACCCTCTTGCTTTCCAGATGAGGAAAATAAGTCCTTTGGAGGTGAATTTCTATATATATTACAATTGTGCTTGACATTTGCTTTCAAATCTAGCATGGCTTTATGCCAAATGAACCCCAAAACTGAGAAAGACGGCCAGAAAAGTCCACGTGTTTCCTCAGGAACTCATTGAATCATGACATCAGTTCTCTTCTCAAGTCTCAAAAATCTGAGTCTCACTAAAAATGATCTCATACCTCAACAGGGAATAAATCTGTGGAACTGTTAACTTCAAACTGACCACATATTGGAATTCTTTGTGTATCCTGGACTACGGCTGATTTAACCCACCAATCTGTATTGACTTTCATATCTGTTCAAGGGTGCTGAACATGTACTACAGATATGAAAACTTGGTCTTCAGCCAGGCCAGAATTTAAGTCTAAGGATGGTCTATGTGACTGCAGTAAGACCCTCTGCACAGGAAACTTGTTAGCTTTGATGGCTCGAGATAAGTCTGAAGAGTTTATTTTCTTTTCTTTTTTTGTTTCCCCCTATTTTCTATTGTTTTATTTTCCAGTTTCTTCTTTTCTTCCTTCCTGATAGCAATATAAATGCATGTTTGAAGCAAAACAAAAAAATCTAGAAAGAACAATTAAGTATTGACAACATTATATTTACAATTCCAGACACTTAAAAGTCCATTAATTGAGAAAATAGGCTGTTTGTGAGAAATTCAGAACTTAGATTATACATCAATCAGAACCTCCTGCAAATCTCCCCAGGGCCCATACTGAGAGAAAATCTTGGTATGAGTAGTTGAGTCATGGTGGGAAATGTCTTTTTGTAATTGAGACCCTGAAAGTAAACTGCATCAGAAGTTTACCTTGAGACTGAAATGCTGGTGAAGGAGAAACATAGGTGAACTCTTTATTCCTGTTAGAATCCATCTCTATGACTCTAGACAGGTTACTCAATCCCTCCATATCTCCTCTATAAAAATGAAGATCAAGGTCCCATCTCAGTAGGAAAATGGTGAGGGTCTCGTGAGACGGGCCTACAGGGACCTTAGTGCAGAGTCAGGCCCATGTGTGTCTTCACTCCACACGAGCCACTCTTGTATGTGGCTTTCAGTGCAGTGTCATGACAACCAGAACTAAAAGAAGAGTCAGAAAGAAGTTGGCTCCATGCTCTGAATCATTCATATTTTCACGGGGGCTCTGCCAGAAACCTCATGGTAGGCGGTTTATAGAACCCCAGCTAGGGCCAGGCATAGCCTGCCCATTGCTCCAGGCCAGAGGAACCAGGGCAGCAGCCACAGGGGCTGCAGAGTATCTCTCCAGGTTGCCAGAGTCACTCCCTCCTTTACTCCAGCATGTTGCTTGGCATGAAAGCTGATGAAAATGAGGCGTCTGGACCACCAAAAGAGCAAAAGGAATAGAGGCCCAGAGGGATGATCTGAAGCCTGAGATGCGGGCAGTATGCAGTCCGGAAAGTGACTCCCAGGTCCTACTGATGGGGGCAAGAAAGCAAAATGAAGTCAGTTAACAGGTTCCTGTGACAGGAAAGAGAACCTCCCCAAGCTAGACCCCCAGGGAAACCAGCTTAGAAATTAGACAGAGCTTACGTTATTAAACAATAAGAAGGATAAAGATACTGGGAAAGGGGTTCCAGGTACCCAGGAGAGGGGACAGTGGGTGAGAGAGATTCAGATAAATACATTTCTTCTGTTGTCTGTTTCTCAGTGGAAAGGAAAAACACACACACCCTCTCCTCCATAATGAGAGGTTTGGTCTGTGCCTTGCTCTGACTTCCTCACAAACAACCACAGGGAGCGGGCAGACTCCTCAGATTACTCTTGACCCTGGAAATTGACCCTTGGAAATGCATTCTACTTCAAGATTTGAAAAAAAACTCCTAACAACCTCTTGTGAAAAATGGCTTATTTCTATTGAGGCCCTGTTTCCTTCCTCTTAATCCACTGCTGCTCCACAGTTAAGATCAATTTAATAAACACACACACACACACACACACACACACACACACACACACACACACACACACACACACACACACACACACACACACACACACACACACACACACACACACACACACACACACACACACACACACACACACACACACACACACACACACACACACACACACACCCAGGCCATTCCTCTTTTAATTAAAGCCCTTCATAGCTCTTCAAAGCCTTGGAGAAGGCAATGGCACCCCACTCCAGTACTCTTGCCTAGAAAATCCCATGGACAGGGGAGCCTGGTACGCTGCAGTCCATGGGGTCGGACACAACTGAGCGACTTCACTTTGACTTTTCACTTACATGCATTGAAGAAGGAAATGGCAACCCACTCCAGTGTTCTTGCCTGGAGAATCCCAGGGATGAGGAGCCGTCTGGGCTGCCGTCTATGGAGTCACACAGAGTCAGACACAGCTGAAGCGACTTAGCAGCAGTAGCAGAAGCATAGCTTCCCACTATCCTTAGATTAAAATCCAAACAGCAAATTGTGGGACAATAAGGTCTCCCCCTATCAGCCCTTGCCCACCTCTCAGACCTCATCTACACTACTCTCTGTATGTTCATTATTTCCAGCTATGCTGGCCTTGTTCCCAATTAAGGCCTTTGCACCAACTGGTTTCTGTATTTGAAATAGTCTTCCCCCAATTTTGTGGCTGACTCCTCCCTGTCTTTCGTGTCCCACTCACATGCCACCTTCTCAGGAAGATCTTCCTGAACCACAGACCCCAAATCTAAATCCATATATACACACTCTATCACTTGCCAGTACTTAATCACTTCCTGGCCTCTTTCTTGTACACTTGCTCCTTGATTGTTGTTGTCACTCCTACAAGGACATAAAACCCATGATCACAAGGCTTTAACTTTCCTGTTCATCACTATTCAGAGTCTAGAGGTTTTCATAACACACACCAAGATTAATCGTAAATGAGAAGAATGAGGCTCATTTTTCCTATGCTTCCCCCATTGCCATTTTTGACAACAACATCTGATTCCTTCTCATCTCCCACCCACATGATCCAGATACCAGAACCTTATTTTCACCTTCATCATCATACTATGGGGCTCCTGCTCAACCATCAGCAAGTTGGAATCCCTCTAATCTCTTCAGAGCTTCTACATTGGGACTTCCCTGGTAGTCCAGTGGTTAAGAATCTGCTTGCCAATGCAGGGGACATGGGTTCAATCCCTAGTCCAGGAATTAAGATCCACAAGCCACAGAGCAACTAAGCCTCAACTACTGAACCTGAGCATTCTAGAGTGCATGCTCTGCAACAAGAGAAGCTACTGCAATGAGAAGCCTGCAAACAGCAACTAGAGAGCAGCCTCTGCTTGCTGCAACCAGAAAAAGCCCACGAGCAGCAATAAAGACCCAGCTAAGTCGCTTCAGTCGTGTCCGACTCTGTGTGACCCCATAGACGGCAGCCCACCAGGCTCCCCCGTCCCTGGGATTGTCCAGGCAAGAACACTGGAGTGGGTTGCCATTTCCTTCTCCAATGAAGGAAAGTGAAAAGTGAAGTTGCTCAGTCGTTTCCGACTCTTTGCGACCCCATGGACTGCAGCCTACCAGCCTCCTTTGTCCATGGGATTTTCCAGGCAAGAGTACTGGAGTGGGGTGCCATCGCCTTCTCCAAGCAGCCAAAAATATAATTTTTTTTTAATTAAAAGAAAAAAAAACTTCTAAATCTTCCAAGTCTCCTTTACCCCACCTCCACTAAAGCAGGAATTTCAGCTGCTCAACCATTCCCCAATCCTTAAGTCCATTAGCTTCCTTTCAGCCTGAGTCCTTGCACAGACTTTTGGCATCATGACTAAAAACACAGGGCTCCGGCCACACCAGTAACCAGGGTTTGAGGATTGTTGTGAGGATTCAATGAGCTCAGCACAATGCCTGGCACATGCTAAGTATTCAGTCAACATTAGCTGGTCCCATTACTATCACTACCATAATAAAAGTTTCTTCTTTGTCTCTGCTTCTTGTTCTTTCTTCTCTCCCAGCCCACTCCTATTTGGTTAGTTTTTTTCCTTTGGGTTCATTTATATGGACTGAAGTTGAGTCCTTGCCAGGTCTTCTTGGTGGCAGCTCATAGTCCTGACTGGAGAGAACTAGCTGGGTACAGGTTGGAGAAGAGCTAAGAGCTTTCCAGACCCTCAAGAAACTTGCACACCAGACTTTGGGTTTTAGGCTCTAGCGATCTGGTGTCCATGGGTGGGCTTCTAAAACTGATGGACGTGAGGGGCAGAGGCCCTCTGAGTAGGGTATGTTGCAGTGATGTTCACCTGTGTTTTCTCTTAGGCAGGAGCCTAAGCCAGATTCTACCCTTTGAGGTTATCAACTGAGAGTTTACTACAACCCTTTCAGTTTTTCTTAGCCTTTCTTGTTCAAGATCTCAGTCATGTAGAGAGGCAGTCCTTGGTAATGATGAGCAAATCCTGGCCCATTTCCCTTGTGGGGAGGGGTGGAATTGGTGCAAACTGCCCGTGTCTTCTGGGTATAGTTCTAAGACTCAGGTAGACTGAATTTGTGAGACACTTTCTTTGCCTCTCCTCAGAGATGCCTCAGGCCCTCATTGTGAAGAATTTTTCATTTGAGGAAATTCAATTTATTTCAGGATGGTTAAAAGTGATACCTTACCAGATTCTCAAATACTTAGGAAGAAGAATGACTGAGTAAGGGAACTCAGAAACAGATATGACTAGAGACCTGCTGCTATGATGAACTGGCAAGACTGGAGTAACTAAGATGACCTTGTAAAACTAACTAAATTATTTCCACAAATGCTCTAAGCCCATTGTATGTGCCAGACACTGTGCTAAATACTGGAGATGAGGGCTAGGTAAGGCAGGCCCAGTCTATGCCCTCCTAGAGCTCAAAGTCAGACTGTCTGTACAGGCAAGAATTACACAGTGTGACTGATGATGCTTCTGCCAAAAGGAAGATACAGGTGGTCTATCTGGAAGCACATGGAACAGAACACTTAACCCCAAATGGAAGTACTGGACTCCGGGAGGGCTTCTTGGAGGACAACACAATGGTACAGGTGAGGCTTCAAGGATGAATGAGTCAGCCAGATGGCAGGTGGGAGAGGAGGTTAAAGGGAAGTGTTTCAGGCAAAGCTGAGAGCCTGTGCAAACAATGAAAGACAAGAGAGGGGATGGTGTGCTGCAGGAACCCAGGAGCAGTCGGGTAGGGCTCCACCACCAGAGGTTCTGGGTTAATTGGTCTTGGATGAAGTCCAGCCTTGGGTATTTTTAAAAGCTTCCCAGGTGACTTTCATGTGTAGCCAGAGTTGAGAACTGCTGGACCAGAACATGGGATGAAAGAGAGGGCTTGGTGAGAGGTGAGGCTGGAGATATGAGCTCAGCCAGATCACCCAGAACCTGGAAAACGATGTCAAGGAGCTTGAGTTTTCTTCTCTGAGCGCTGGAGACTATTTGAACATTCAAGCAAGGGAACAAACAGCTTGATCAGAATTGCAGATTTCAGAGATCCTTGTTGTGGAATTGGGATTAGAAGTGGGCAGGCATCAAAGTAAGAAAACCAAATGAGAGGCTTTTGCAATAATTGAAGCAAAAGATGATCACAAACTGAATTAGGTGAGTGACAGCAGGGTTAGATGGAGGTAGATGAATTTCAGAGATATTTGGGAAGCAGAACATCTAGGGCTAGATCAGAGATGGGCTATGGGAGGGAAAGGTCAAGGGCCAGCCCTTTGTTTCTGCAGAGTATCATCCCCTGAGACAGGGCTCATCCATCGGAGGGCAAGCACCAGAAAAGGAGAGGCTGGTGTGTGGGCGGGTGGGTGAGGATATCAGCCTGGGATCTGTTGAGTCTGAGGCGCCAGTGGGACATCCAAGTGAGATAAGCAGTCAGTAGATAGTAGTTTAACTCTCAAGTAAAACATCTAGGTTGAAGATAGAAATGTAGAAGTTATCAAAAAGAAAAATGGTAGGAATGGATGAGATTGCCCAGGGGGAGGGTGAAGAGGAAAATATGTCTGCAGAACCTGTCAAGTGGTTTCCTTCCTCAAGGTAGGCAGCCCTGAACTCACTAAGGGTGGTTTGGCTCCACCAGTGTGTGACCTGGCTTACCCCAGCCAGCATGAAGCCTGCTGCTGGCCTATACTTGGGCCCATCACTGCTCGTGCAATTGGATCGCGTTGATTGGCAGTGAGGAGCGGCTGGCAGTTGTGTCTTGCACCTATGGAGCTTAGCTGCAGGAGGCAGTTCCAAACTCCATGGCTCTGCTTAGAGGTTTCTAAATGCAGAGGTAGTTGTGTGTCAGACATCTGAGGCATTTAAAAGAAAGTAAGCCTGAATCATCTGAGAATGGGAACATCTGACACCTAACTCAGCAAGAAGGTCCTAGGAAGAATTTGCTATGGAGAATGGAAGAATGGGTGGGCAACAAGCAATGATTTTATTCTCCAATCTGAGCAATTGTGATTTTATTTTACATTTAGTCTGCCTGGATCTAAGTGCCCCCAGGTGCCCTCAGATTCCAGAGATTCCAATCTCTGCTGTATTGTAAATAATAACAACAAAGCACTCTGACTTTAAGCAGAGTTTTTGTTTTTTAATTTTGTTTTACCCTTAACAAGCTTATAAGATATGACAAGTATTAGCCTCATTTTATTTTAATTTTGTTTTCATGTGGGCCATTTTTAAAAAATCTTTATTGGATTTGTTACAATATACTAAGTTGTGTCCAATTCTTAGAGATCCCATCCACTGGATCACATCAGGATCCTTTGTCTTCCACTATCTCCTCAAATTCATGGCCATTGAGTCAGTGATGCCAGCCAACCATCTCATCCTCTGCCACCTCCTTCTCCTTTTGCCTTAAATCTTTCCCAGCATCAGGATCTTTTCCAATGAGTCTGCTCATCACATCAGGTAGCCAAAGTACTGGAGCATTGCTTCTGTTTTGTGCTTTAGTTTTTTGGCTACGAGGCATGTGGATTTTAGCACCCAAACCAGGGGTCAACATCCATTGGATCCAACATCCGTTCGATCATTGAAAAAGCAAGAGAGTTCCAGAAAAATATCTACTTCTGTCTTATCGACTATGCCAAAGCCTTTGACTGTGCGGATCACAACAAACTGTGGAAAATTCTTCAAGACATGGGAATACCAGACCACTCTACCTGCTTCCTGAGAAATCTGTATGCAGGTCAAGAAGCAGCAACTAGAAATGTAAATGGAACAACAGACTGGTTCCAAATCGGGAAAGGAGTATGTCAAGGCTATATATTGTCACCCTGCTTATTTAACTTCTATTCAGAGTACATCATGAGAAATGCTGGACTGGATGAAGTACAAGATGGAATCAAGATTGTTGGGAGAAATATCAATAACCTCAGATATGCAGATGACACCACCCTTATGGCAGAAAGTGAAGAAGAACTAAAGAGCCCCTTGATGAAAGTGAAAGAGGAGAGTGAAAAAGTTGGCTTAAAACTCAACATTCAGAAAACGAAGATCATGGCATCTGGTCCCATTCCTTCATTGCAAATAGATGGGGAAACAATGGAAACAGTGACAGACTTTATTTTGGGGGACTCCAAAACCACTGCAGATGGTGACTGCAGCCATGAAATTAAAAGATGTTTGTTCCTTGGAAGAAAAGTTATGACCAACCTAGACAGCATATTAAAAAGCAGAGATGTTACTTTACCAACAAAGGTCCATCTAGTCAAAGCTATGGTTTTTCCAGTAGTCATGTATGGATGTGAGAGTTGGACTATAAAGAAAGCTGAGTGCTGAAGAATTGATGCTTTTGAAGTGTGGTGTCAGAGAAGACTCTTGAGAGTCCCTTGGATTGCAAGGAGATCCAACCAGTCCATCCTAAAGGAAATCAGTCCTGAATATTCATTGGAAGAACTGATGCTAAAGCTGAAACTTCAATACTTTGGTCACCTGATGGGAAGAACTGACCCATCTGAAAAGACTCTGATGCTGGGAAAGCTCGAAGGTGGAAAGAGAAGGGGATGACAGAGGATGACATGGTTGGATGGCATCACTGACTCAATGGACATGAGTTTGAGTAAGCTCCAGGAGCTGGTGATGGATAGGGAAGCCTGGTGTGCTGCAGTCCATGAGGTCATAAAGAGTCAGACATGACTGAGCAACTGAACTGAACTGAACTGAACAGAGGTCAAACCCACAACCCCCTGCACTAGAAGGTGAAGTCTTAACCACTGGACTGCCAGGTAAGCCCCATGCCCCATTTTAAAGATTAAGTAACATATATACACTACCCAGTAGCTCAGCAGTAAAGAATTCACCTGCCAATGCAGGAGACATGGGTTTGATTCCTGGGTTGGCAAGATCCCCTAGGGAATGAAATTGCAACTCACTCCAATTTTCTGGCCTGGGAAATCTCATGGACAGAGAAGCCTGACTGGCTACAGTCCATGGGATCTCAAAGAGTGGGACATGACTTAGCGACTAAACAACAACACATATACACTGCCATGTGTAAAATAGATAGCTAGTGGGACGCTGCTGTATAACACACCTAGAGGGGCAGGGTGGGGGCAGGGTGGGAGGGGAGCTCAAGAGGGAGGGGATATATGAATACTTATGACTGATTCACATTGTTGTATGTCAGAAACCAAAACAACATTATAAAGCAATGATTCTCCAATTAAGAATAAAATTTTTAAAAAGAGCAGGTAACTAAGATTGAAAGGAAATGGCTACCCACTCCAGTATTCTTGCCTGGAGAATTCCATGGACAGAGGAGCCTGGCGGGCACAGTCCATGGGGTTGCAAAGGGTTGGAACACGACTGTGAAACTAACACACACACTGTAAAACAATTACAAACCTAAAACGTATTAGCTTGCCCAAAGTTGCTGAAAATATAGATTGGGCTAACAGTTCCTCACTCCAAACTCATTCCAAGTTCTTAACTCTGGCTTCCACCTCTTTTAAAAGGGTCTTTTTAACCCACTCTAGAGAAGAGCTACAAGAGAGAATGGGAAGAGGATTTGGAAAGAAACTTTAACAGTTAACTACTGTGATTGCCATGTTTGTGACTTTTTCCTTTGCTCTTATCTCATCTCATCTCAAATCACACATACCTAATAGCAAAAAGCTTGAAGAAAAATGTCTGGACTGGGCAGAGGAATTGGGGATCCTGATTCCAGATGAATTCTAGAACCCTAGGACTGGAAGGGACCAATGGGTCATCTACTTTAACAGCTAAATTTACATATGGAAGAAAGTAAGGGAAATGTAACTCATGCATGCTCACCTAGCCAACCATGGCCAAAAGCAGCCCAGAACCCTAGCCTACTGATGTACTCCCAAATAACAGCGTGGAAATAACCACAGACTCATGGCACTAAAGCAATCAAGTGAAGTGAAAGTTGCTCAGTTGTGTCCAACTCTTTGAGACCCAGGCCACAATACTGGAGTGGGTAGACTTTCCCTTCTCCAGGGGATCTTCCTGACCCAGGAATTGATCCAGGGTCTCTTGCATTGCAGGCATATTCTGTATCAACTGAGCTATGAAGGAAGCTTATCAAGAGCTGACCTAGAAGAACCAATACACACTCTGCTACTCATTCCCCTTTTCTTTTGGATACATTTTCACTGGGCTCTGATTAAGAACGTTAATTGGGGAAATTTTATTGTGGTACTGTCTTGTCTTTTACTGAAGTCATAGGGGAGGTTGGTAGCAGTGCCTTGAAGGTAAAGTGGGTGGAACTGGGAAATTGCTCTGTAAGATTCAGGCTGGTGACAATGGGGTTCTTGATTCCACCAGTTTATTATTCACTAGGCACTAGAATTAAATGTAATAATAGCTTGCATTTGTATAGTATATTCTAATTTACAAAGGGCTTTTATGACATTATCTCATTTGATCCCACTGACAACCCCTTAAGGTAGACAAGACAGGTATAATTATCCCACTTTATGGATGAGAAAACTGAGACTTGGAGAAACCAAATGACTTGACCACGCAAACTCAGTTACCAAACTGGAGTCTGAGCTGGAAAGTGGGTGGGTGTACTTACTTAAGGGACCTTCAACTTTGCAAAGGTCACACAGCTGAGTAGGACTTGAATCCCAGTGAGGCTGCCTCCAGAGGTTATGATTTTGACCACCATGTTCTACTAGTCATTCAACAGACACATGTTGAGTGTCTCTTTTCTTAGTTCCCTACTTACTGTCAATAGAATCCATGTACTCCTGCTAAGACCGGGACTCATTAGTGAAGGCATGCTTGGAAAAGGCGTCCAGAACCCTCTCCATACCTCAACAAATATAAGTCTGTGTCCTAATCTCAGAATCCCCATTAGCTCTAACTTCAGGGAAGATGAGTTAAGAGGAGTGATGGCTGAAGTCGCCAGGCCCTGGGCTGAGTCCAGCAGGAAGTAAGGAAGCCAGATGAAGGCTCTTCTTCCTAAGAGTCTTCTGTGTTGGCCTCTCCCTTGTCCTCTTAGCAGCTAGTAGCAGCTGCTGGCTAGTCTTAAAATTGCCCAACCTGCGAAGAACGTGTCACAGAGTACACGGCTTCCTGGGGCCTGCACCCCTGGGACAGGCAGCGCAGCCAAGCAGCCCCATAAATAGCACTGTCGTATGTGAAAGAGGAGGCAGGTCAGGAAAACATGCTGGCTCTCCTCGGCGACTGCAAACCTCCGAGTCAAGTGATGAGTCTGAGGGAAAAAGACAGTTCCTATTACGTAGGTTTAACACTGAGGAGCCCCTCTGAGAACTAATCCGTGTTATAAGTTGTTTACGACTTTCTATTCCTCATCCCTTCCCTCCCTTTTCTTTGGTCAGTCCCTGACTAACATGCCTTTTCCGTCTTGTCTGTCAGATGATATTGTATAAGAATCTAGACTGAGTTTTTCTATTTATAGAAGACAGTTGTGCTGCTTTAGCACAGGAACTAAAGTTTGGTTCCGGGTTATGTTACATGTAAAAATACAGAAATGTGTTTGTTCTCAAATGTTCTCTTCCATTGCTATTTTATCACATCAGAGAGGCCTCTTTGAGTAACATATCCCTTTCCCATGTCCTTTTGAATTACAAAAAATTTTTTCTGATTGCAAAAGCAGTTCATGCCAGTAATAGGTTTCGAGGTCTATATAAATGTATAGTTAAAAACATAAAAGTGCCTCTTAGCCTCCAGCCCAGAGATGACCACTGTTAACAGACGATATCTCTTTTAGCGTGAAGGCTTTCACAATGATACATGGGAAATGTCAAGAATGCTGATAGTAGGTTTTGATAGAAGAGGGGAAAAATTCCAAAGCCAGTTTCAAAAAAGGTTCAAAAGCAAAATGAAGAGGAGGTGGGAAAGAAAAAAAGGGAAGAAAATAAGCCCCAGTTTTTCAGCCTGGGTGACTGGGAAGAAGGTGTTGCTGAGGGAAAGAACAGGAAAGGTGTTTAGTCTGTTAGGCCTGGGGGCCATTCTGAGTAAATTATTATCAGCATTCTAGAAGCCACTGGCACACATGCTTCAAAGCCTGCACTTAGCTTCCCAGATGTTTGTGTGCTGCTTTTCCAAATCTAGACCACTTGAGCCTCTCAACAGGACTTAAAAACTGAGAAGGAGGGAGAAAATTCAAATGTAGAAAAGACAGAGCCACCTATTTGAGGAACTTCAAGTTTTCAATCATCACCTCTAAGCAGTTGCTTGGAACATTTTAGCACTGTCATCCACAATTTCTATAAACTTACTCATAACTTTCTCAAAGTTTAAACACTCTCTAATTAATGCAAAATCATCTTCAACAAAATGTAATTTGAGCCAAACAGATATCTTAAGGCCAGGGTAAGAGGTACACTGTTCTCAATTAAAAATGTAAATTCTGCCAGCCTACTTTGGGGATACAGTTCAATTCATTCACTCAGTCATGTCAGACTGTTTGCAATCCCATGGATCCAAAACAAACTCCCAAAGTTTACTCAAACTCATGTCCATTGAGTCGGTGATGCCATCCAACCATCTCATCCTCTGTCGTCCCCTTCTCTTCCCACCTTCAAGCTTTCCCAGCTTGAAAAGTGGGAAAAGCTTGGTCAAAGTCTTTTCAAACTGGAGTTTCAGCTTCAGCATCAGTCCTTCCAATGAATATTCAGGACTGATTTCCTTTAGGATGGGCTGGTTGGATCTCCTTGCATTCCATGGGACTCTCAAGAGTCTTCTCCAACACCACACTTCAAAATCATCAATTCTTCAGCACTCAGCTTTCTTTATAGTCCAACTCTCACATCTATACATGACTACTGGAAAAACCATAGCTTTGACTAGATGAACCTTTGTTGGTAAAGTAACATCTCTGCTTTTTAATATGCTGTCTAGGTTGATCATAACTTTTCTTCCAAGGAACAAGCGTCTTTTAATTTCATGGCTGCAGTCACCATCTGCAGTGGTTTTGGAGCCCCCAAAATTAAGTTTGTCACTGTTCCTATTGTTTCCTCGTTTATTTGCCATGAAGGGATGGGGACCAGATGCCATGATCTTAGTTTTCTGAATGTTGAGTTTTAAGCCAACTTTTTCACTCTCCTCTTTCACTTTCATCAAGGGGCTCTTTAGTTCTTCTTCACTTTCTGCCATAAGGGTGGTATCATCTGCATATCTGAGGTTATTGATATTTCTCCCAACAATCTTGATTCCAGCTTGAGCTTTATCCAGTCTAGCATTTCTCATGATGTACTCTGAATAGAAGTTAAATAAGCAGGGTGACAATATATAGCCTTGACATACTCCTTTTCCTATTTGGAACCAGTCTGTTCCATGTCCGGTTCTAACTGTTGCTTCTTGACCTGCACACAGATTTCTCAGGAGGCAAGTCAGGTGGCTTGGTATTCCCATCTCTTCAAGAATTTTCCACTTTGGGAGTACATCGCCTAATAATTATAGCAGACCAAGAGTCAAGCTTTTGATTCCATCACTCTTGCCACTATTAATGTTGCTGCTACTCATTGCTGTGTGTATAACTAGGTAAGTTCCCATTTTAGGATCTTGACAAACAGGTCCCACTGGTTCTCCCCTTCTTAATCCAGTATCCCCACAGGTAGTGTGTGTTATTAAGTAGGCTGTACTGATGCCAGTTCCTATGCACTTTGAATGAGGCTGGTGAGGATAAAGTCAGAGCTTGGCCCTGCTGACTGGACAGTGGGAGGGTAATTGCTGCTGACTTGCAGCAATCCTCGGAGACTCCTAGATCCTCAGAGACGCCTACTCCCTGGATTGCTCCCCTGGTGAGGTTTTCAGTGGGGCTGATGATTGTACTTCTCCTACCTTTTAATTATCACAAAAGAAAAATAAGAGTGTAGAGATAATATTGTTGCTGTTACTGGTTATTTAATTTAACTTCACTTTGTTATTTTAGGTTTGTATCATTGGCTTAACTAAACCAGAGCTTAAATTTTCTCAGCATAGCCCCAAGGGATAGAACAAGGATCAAAGAGAAGAAACGGAAAAGGAGGCAAGTGTTAGCATTTCTAAAGGCACCAATCAAAGAGTGAAGAAGCAACTGCCTGAAAACAGAGTTCCCTCTCTCTAATAGAAGACTCAATGGAAGTGAGTCTGAGTGAACTCCCGGAGATGGTGATAAACAGGGAGGCCTGGCATGCTGCAATTCATGGGGTCGCAAAGAGTCGGACACGACTGAGCGACTGAACTGAACTGAATAGAAGTCAAGTACTAGCAGAAGGATCTTCTGTTAGGATTTTGTTATCACCTGCATGGAAAGATCTGGGGTAAAGTCAGATGTGACTTGGGCCACAGAGCTAGTTGACTAACTAGAGAGTTTACCAGAAGGTGGCATTAATTAAGTATAATCACCAGATTTCCAGGCAGGGTTATACTCTTTAAAAGCTCATAAATTGAATTATAAGAGCACCAAGATATGATTGAAAGCTGAGAGACATATATATGAAAACTAGTGTGCCATATACTCATTCCCTATGAGAAATGTAACTGCACAACATACTGGATATATCAGCCAATTGACTGCATTATCAGTTGTCGGGGTAAAAACACACACATTTAGACACATCTACAGAATCCTGGAAATACACTGTCAAGACTGTATAATTAGGGATTTTATCACACTCCTAGTTCTCTAGGAATAGAACTAGCCTCATAACATGTAAGACTATTGAGTGATTTTAGCATAGTCACCTTCTGGAATGTGTTTCCAACTTTCAACTCCAGTTAACTTTCAGGAATAGGCCTGCCTTTATGTGTGTAGTAGAAACACTTGTTTTGAACGAGAGGGTTCAGTCTCTCTCAGGTCGTTTCCTCAGTTCCTGAGTTTATTCCTCACATTTTGATTCTCGCTAATGCTCTTCTCAGACAGTTCTGAGTTGAGTCAACTGTGAGAAAACCTGGCAGCTCACCTCCCTATCGACTTTAGGGTGTGTGTGCTTGGTCACTCAGCCATGTCCAACTCTTTGTGACCCCATGGACTGTAGCCTGCAGGCTCCTCTGTCCATGGGGACTCTCCAGGTGAGAATACTGGAGTGGGTTACCATGCCCTCCTCCAGGGGATCTTCCCCAACCCAGGGGTAGAACCCAGGTCTCTGCATTGCAGTCGGCTTCTTTACTGTTTGAGCCATGAGGGAAGCCCACTGACTGACTATAGGGTAGTACTCAGTTGTTGAATGGGAACCTGTACAAATGATCTCTATGGTCCTTCTCAACCCTGTGGTTTTACAGTTTCATGAACCTTTTCATAGGGGAATGGAGGAAGGGATAGGAAAGTTTACAGTTGATGTAGGGGACTAAGGAGAGGGTTGACTCTGATTTAACTAAAAAAACTGTTTTTACTGAGGACAGAGATATGGGATTATGTGTGTTGAATTTTCTCTACTTTCATTGCTCACAGGCACTTTCACATTTGGCAGCTAAAATCCAAGGAGGGTTTCCTATGGGACAAGGTAGGCAGCAGCTCAAGAACCGCATGTGCAGCAGCCCCACTATGCATGGGCCCACATACCTTGCACTGAATTATTGTAAACACTCTAATTCCACACAAAAATTGGTTTGGCCACAGTTTCACTCAGCTAAGTACCTTGCTCTCTCTAGTCATTCCTTTGTTCAAACAACTTTTACTGAGTACTAAGCCAGATGCTGGAAGAGAGCAATAAGCTGGATACTGTCTGCTGCTGCTGCTAAGTTGCTTCAGTCGTGTCCGACTCTGTGTGACCCCACAGATGGCAGCCCAGCAGGCTCCCTCATTCCTGGGATTGTCCAGGCAAGAACACTGGAGTGGGCTGCCATTTCCTTCTCCAATGCATGAAAGTGAAAAGTGAAAGTGAAGTTACTCAGTCGTGTCTGACTCTTCATGACCCCATGGACTGCAGCCTACCAGGCTCCTCTGTCCATGGGATTTTCCAGGCAAGAGTATTGGAGTGGGGTGCCATCGCCTTCTCCAAGATACTGTCTACTCACAATCTAATTAAGAAGTAAGATATGGAAGGGATGATTTTAAAACAAAAAAGTTTTGTGTTTTGTTAAAGGAACATGCAAAGTACTGGGGTAAAGGATGGAAGAAATCCCTCCAAGAACTGCTTTAGTTGCATTTCACAACAAAAGGTTGTATTTTTATTTATTTCAGTGTACTATTTTATTCTTCTGGAGACTTCCTTTTTAACCCAGGAATTATTTAAGTTGATTTAAGTGCTTGGAGTTTTTTCTGTAATCTTTCGTTTATTTTTATTTCACTGTGGTTAGAGAATGGACTCTGTATGATTTCAATTTTCTGAATTTTGTTTGTTTTATAGCAAACCTCATAGGTTATGTCTCTTTTGATATATAATCCATGGGAACTCAAACAGCATGTGTATTCTATTGCTGTTAGGTAAAACACCCTATAAATGTTGATTAGATCCTGTTTGATGGTGTTCCTGAGTTCTTTTATATCCTTGCTAATTGTTTGTCTAGGTGTACTATGAACTGTTGAGAGAAGTATATTGAAGTCTCTAACCGTAATTGTGAATTTGTCTATTTCTCCTTTCAGTTTTACAGGTTTTGCTTCACATGTTTTGTAGCTTGGTGTTTCATACATACGTATTTAGCACTGCTGGGTCTTTTTAGTGCAGTGTCCCTTCTATCATTGTTTATTGTCCCTCTCTGTCTTTGCTAATTTTCTTTTTAGTGGAGTCTACTTTTCTGACATTAATATGGCCAATAATACTTTCTTTTGATTAATGTTTACATGACATATCTTTCTCTTTTTGCTTTCCACCTACTTATTTCATTATATATGAAGTGAGTTTCTAGTAAACAACATATTTGGATCATATTTTTAAATTCACTCTGCCAGTCTTGTCATTTGATTGGTGTATTTAGGCTATTTACATATAATTATTGAAATGTGAGGGCTTACGTTTGCTATTTTATTTTTATTTCTATTTCTCGTATTCTATTTCGTTTTTCTTTTTATGTCTTTCTGTGGATTATTTGAACATTTTTGAGAATTCTATTTTGACTTATCTATAGTGCTTTGGAGTGTTTTTTGCATACCATTTTGGTGATTGCTTAGGTACTACACATACATAAGTTATCTACTGGGAGCATCACTTTTGGAAAAGAAAATGGCAACCCACTTCAGCAGTCTTGCCTGGGAAATCCCATGAACAGAGGAGCCTGGCGGACTATAGTCCATGGGGTCACAAAAGAGTTGGATATAAGTTAGCAACTAAAAAACAACATCACTTTACCAGTTTGAACGATAAGAATGATTGAATTGTAAGTGAAAAAAATTTCCAAAGTCTGCAGCATTTAACTACAAGATGTCACCTCTAGCACCAGAGAAGGTGCTGATGTCACTGAAGTCCAGATTTCAGATCTTCCTCACTCATGTCTCCAGAAGTGTCTACCTACAAAATTTAGCTTCACCATAGGAGAAAAAATGGGTACACTGACATGTTTTGGAAACCACCAATTATCCATGTTTATGAAAAAACATGGCTCAGATGGTAAAGAATCTGCCTGTGATGAGGGAGACCTTGGTTCAAGAAAAGGAAATGGCAACCCACTCCAGTATTCTTGCCTGGAGAATTCCATAGCTAGAGGAGCCTGACAGACTATAGTCCATGGGGTCACAAAGAGTAGGACATGACTGAGAGACTAACACACATGAGAAAAGGGATAGATTAGATACTTAAAATCCAGATAGAGCTTTCAAAATTCCAAATTTTGGTATATGCATATACCAATCTGATAAACTTTTAAGAGGAAATTTTAAAAACAACAAAACTATATTTCAAATTTTACCTGCTGATTTTATTTTTTGCTAGTATTTCATGTAAAGGGGGAAATGGGTCATAAATGACTCACACTGGATCATCAGACTGCAGGTACTTTGAGTAAGGCAACATGAACTTGCAGTTTGGCCGTATGAAAGATGTCTAGACTTGGATGTCAGATAGATGTGGGGTTGATCCCATCTTTGTCATTTATAAACCACGTGACATAAGACAAATTACTTAACTTTCTGGATACTTAGCTTGTATTTGCAAAGCATGGTCAATAATTTTTTCTGTAAAAGTGAGGATTAAACAACGCATGACATATGTAAAAGGCTTAGCCTACAGAAGGTGATAGACAAAAATGAATTTCCTTGCTATGTTCCTGTTGACTTTCACAGACAGAAACCAAATATCTGCATTTAAAAGCATATGGATATTTCTAAACTAGTCCTCTCTCATCAACCAAGGCTTGTATTTATCAATACCACCTTAATATATAAGTATGAGGTAGTCATTAGAGAGAAGTGTGATAGATAATTAATATTTTGGTAGCATTAAAGAAGTCCCTTCTTAGAGAACTTTTTTTTTTTTTAAATAAACAAACAAAAACATTTACTGATTTCTGACTGGGTGATGAGCATGGGTGGCACTTTGGCCATCTGGCGTTATGGCTTCCTTTCATTGCACCCACCAAGGCGTTTCCTGAGAGATAAAGGCAAAACAGGACCTGACCTGAAAATTAAGTCTGAGATGTAGATCAGAGTTGCCTAGGTAATTGTTTGACCTGGAAGATATTATTTAGCTTCTCTATAACTCAGTTTCCTCATCTATTAAACAGGACTAGACCTCCTTTGGGGAAGTTTGGAAGGTAAATTAGGTCATGTCCATAAAACAGTTGAGGTCTTTGAAACAAAGGCTTTTATAAACATATAAACAGCATAATTAATGTCATCCTCGCCATTATTATTGTTGATGGGGAATAGTTTAGCACACATGGAAACTGCAGAATAGGGAATATTTGTTACAAAGAATATGAATTGGAACACTGTCCTATGGAGTATATCTTGCCTCACACTCTTTTTGCTGGCTTAAAACATCCCACTTTGACAGAAGTTCTTTTGCTCTTAGAAGTGGCATTTTATTGCTAGAGTAAAATATGTGTGTAAAAGTTCCATCAGCCATCACCCCTGTCTTTCACAATGGTTAATAGTCTCTCAAGAGTGTCTCAGGTGGGACTAGAAAACTTTTACCTTCCCTGTAATGCAGTATCTTCTTTAAAAAATCTAAACAGCTAAATATTGATCTGGGCTTCTCTGGTGGCTCAGCGGTAAAGGATCTGCCTGCAGGGCAGGAGACTTGGGTTCGACCCCTGGGTTGGGAAGATCCCTTGGAGGAGGGTGTGGCAACCCACTCCAGTATTGCTGCTTGGAGAATCCCAGAGGAGACTGGGCTATGGTCCATAGGGTCGCAAAGAGTTGGACATGACTGAAGCAACTTAGCACACAATATTGATATAGCACCCAGTGTATTCCAGATACTGTGCTAAGATGTTATCAGCATTATCTCATTTAAATCTCACAACAGCGTAGAATACACTTTACTCTGACTTTCTTTAGTCTGTACTCAAATAGCACCTATTTATGGGGGATTTTCAGACCACCCTATAGAAGAGAGTAACAGCTCCTTCACACCAGTGCTTTTACTTGGGTTTCCCCCGTAGTTACCATCTAATATATTTAAGTTTCTTGGTATATTCTCTGTCTTCCATTAGAATGCAAGATGTATAGGGATGGGATTTTGTTTTGTTGACTATCCTCAACATCTAATATAGTCCCTGGCAGGCGAGTGCTTAAAAAATATTCATGAGCAAATTAATGACCGTATGAGTTGGGTAAGATTAAACTATTTTACTGATGATGAAATGGAGGCATTGAGATTTACCCACAGTCACATAATAAACAGCCCAGCTGGGCCTGAAAAAAAATCTCTCTGATTCTAGACTAATCACCTCCCATTGACCTGATGCTCCACTGGCTTCAGGGAAGATCACCAAGATGATACTGATGATACTTTATTGCTGTTTTGCTGTGGCATCAGAAGAGTCATGAAAGTAATGAAAGGGAGATATAGGCAAGAGATGTGTCTAATGCATCAGATGAACTGGGGAAGATAATTAGATTGTGATAATTGTCCTTTTCTCCCCCTTTCAACACATTTTGTATCTAAAAAAGATATATCAATCAATTTTCCCTTTGAGTCTAGCTAAGAAGACCTGTAAATATGGGGCCCCTTATTTCCCCTTTCCCTTGTCTACCTTCCATAACTTAGTCAGCAGTACGCTGGGGCTACAAGTTCCCACAAGAGACTGGGGTAGACCCACTGGGATTTTCCTACTAGGATATCATATTGTCTCCTTGCAAATTGGTGATAAATGCCAGTTCTTTAGTATAAAGACTACTAAAAACTGCAGGCATTGCAACTCTAGAGCAAAATGACAAGATGACTATCTCTGTATTTGGCTAAGATGCGTCCCTTCATTGTCTCTATACTTGGTCCTCAAGTACTCTTCCAAGTGGGAAAGACCAGAATCTAAGTCTGGGCATCTCTACCCTTAAGCCTTTATTCTCTTCAGGGAGGATGCCTATGTCTAAGCAAGAAGATCCCAATGTAAGGAGTGTGGTAGAGTCAGGTTGAAGAAGGCAATGGCACCTCACTCCAGTACTCTTGCCTGGAATATCCCATGGACAGGGGAGCCTGGTAGGCTGCAGTCCATGGGATCGCAAAGAGCCCGGCACGACTGAGCGACTTCACTTTCACTTTTCACTTTCATGCATTGGAGAAGGAAATGGCAGCCCACTCAAGTGTTCTTGCCTGGACAATCCCAGACGGCAGAGCCTGGTGGGCTGTCGTCTATGAGGTCGCACAAAGTCAGACACGACTGAAGCGAGCTAACAGCAGCAGCAGAGTCAAGTCAGGAGAAAATGGATCTGATTCAGTAAGACAAAAGGAAGGAGTATTGAGGAAAGGCAGCCCCAAGGAAGAAAAGGTAACTGGACTCCTGGGATAAGACGAGACTTCAACATGACAGTTTCTTCTCTCTCTCCTTTCTTCCAATTCCCTCTCCTAATCCTCTTTTTCCCATCCCCGAGACCACCACCTATTCATTTTCTATAACTCCCCTCTATCCACCACTCTCCCTCCCTATTGTGTATTCTGAAAGGACTCCCTCAGACAGAAACAGGCTCTGGGGGAAATACAAATGCCTAATAAACATTAGAAAAGCTGCCAACCTCTCTGCAAACCTGGGAAATGGAAATAAAACAAAGCTGACAATGCTTGGAAGTTTTTAAGCAGAGGGGTGGCATGGTCAGAATACATGTATGTTTGTTTAACTTGACATTTTAATGCAGTGTGTAATTTTTGGATACAGCCCCAAAGGCAAATGATTCAATTTCAGGATTTAAAAAAATATACCAAAAAATATGCTGGTGTTTTTGCGTTTAAATATAGCATGGTATTTTTGTATATGGAAAACTAGTTTTGCAATTACTAACCTTTATTTTTCCATAGCTGCAGGATTTCTTTTACCTTGGGAACTTATAAGAGAAAAAACAAAAACACAAATGATCAGTGATGAAAAAGCAAAGGGTAAGGCATATCTAATATGCTCAATTTGCAGATTGTTAAGTGTTACTGAAATAAAGTTAGGTATACATAAATTACATTTAATATGAAGACATACCTTTGGAGCGGGACTGGGGTTAACTGCATAACACCAACTTGTAGAAACATTCTAAAAGCTGAAAGTTTGTGGTGTTTAGTTTGGTTTGGTTTTGTAACTCATTCCGGGCAAGACATAATCTGATCTGAATTCATTTAGTGACAAAACCTGAACTAAGCTCATATATTATGCAGCTATTTATAGTCTTTATTTCCCACTTAGTATGAATATTCATACATTTTTCTGCAGAAATAATGTTTGATTACAATTATGGGTCGGCTGTATTCCCCATTAGAGTGTTACATAATGTACTTTATATGCACATATTATGGGCTCAACGGTAAGAGATCCTATAATGCAGGAGCCACAGATGTGGGTTCGATCCTTGGATAAGGAAGATCCCTGGAGGAGGACATGGTAACCCACTCCAATATTCTTCCCTGGAGAATCCCATGGACAGAAAATCCTAGAGGGCTACAGTCCATAAAGTTGCAAAGAGTTGGCCACAACTGAAGTGACTTAGCACTCATGCACGAACCTATTAAAATCTTTCTTAAATCTGAAAAATTCTGAATTCTGAAAACCTCTGGCTCCAAAGGTTTCGGATTAGGAATTGAAGACCACCGTTGTCCACTTGGATATTAATAGCTGCATAACATCTTTATGTGAGGGGTTCGATGTTGGACATAGTGATCTCTGAGATATTTTCCTTCATTAAGCACAACATTTCCCCCTTTTCAATGGGTAAAAACCAGTGTCTACAGAGGTAGAGCCTCCACACACAAACGGTAACTCATAAAGCTCAGGCCATCATTACCAAATCCTGTCTCTGATTCTGGAGAAATTTGGCCAGGGAGTACCACCTATGCTGTCCTGGCCTGGATCATTTACTTCTGTTGTACGTAACTCTGAACTTGGCTTTGGTCCACTTTCTCTCAGACACTGTGAGAAGCCCCAGCCACATGTAGCTTTTGAGAATCTTGGTATATATGTATTTTTAAATGCTAAAATAGAGTTACAAAAATTGTGGTCATATTTCCATTAAGTGGTTTTTAGTAACAATTTTGTTAACATATGATAAAAAGCTTTGCACAAAATATAGAATTGTCTTAATAGATTTATTAATATTATCAAAAATATTAATTGATAACACATTACAGGTGGTATATCCAGTAATGAAACACAAGTTTAAAATTGTATAATGAACATGACCCAATTTTAATTCTGTAAATATACCCCCAGGACAATCAAATATATAACCTCATTTGGAAATAACATCTAAAATCTGCAATGAGACATCCCTGGTGGTCCAATGATTAAGAATCTGCCTGCCCATGCAGGGGAAATGGGTCTGATCCCTGATCTGGGATGATCCCACATGCAGTGGGGCAATTAAGCCTGTGTGCCACAGCTACTGAGCCCGCATGCTCCAGAGCCTGTGCTGCGCAACAAGAGGAGCCACTGCAAGGAGAAGCCTGCGCACCTCAACTAGAGAGTAGCCCCGGCTCAACTAGAAAGGAGCCAGCATGCAGCAGCAAAGACCCAGCACAGCCAAAAATAAATTAAATAAAATTTAAAAAGTCTACACTGGAGGACTTTGAGAGGGAAGCCCAGGTCCTGTGTTAGGCTTCCTGGACTGTCCCTGGATTGTTTGCTTTTCTATATCTGCCAACTGCAAAGAAATCTCAGTCTCTGAAGCTGCCCACAGTTGGGTCTTCAAGCGTGGGGTTTCCCTGCATTATGTATTTCTTTTGCTGAATTTATGTTATTCTGATGTTTTGTTCCATACGTCGTAGCAATAGAAGAGAGCCACACATATCAGAAGCCACGACTCTCCCTCCAGTCAAAAGGCTCTAGAATGCCAGGGACTTTTTTCAGACCCATGCCTAAAGTCTGTTGAAAAGAAGACTCTTCTGAGCCAAGTGCTGCCCGGAAGACTCTCCTCTTACTCAAAACCCTTTTCCTCTTGGGTTGTTTCCTGCTTCTCACTGTAATTATCTCCCCGACAGAGGAACCACCTGCCCTGCTTCTCTGGGGGCCAACTGACCTGGAGTTTTCTGCTTAACTACTTCGTGCCTGTCCCATTTAGGATATTATTCTCTTTCTGCAGTCAAGGAGACTGAGGTTAAGAGAAATTATGTAGCTTTCCCAAGTCCTAGAAATTTGCAAACGGCTAAACAATGATGTCAAAATCCATGCTATGCTAAATAGGCCAAGAAGTCTATTCCTTCTTTTACAAAGTGTTTGTAACTGATTGTTTAATCAGTTACAAAATCACCTAACTCTACTGTGGCCCACATTTCTCTCCCTTAAAGAAATTCATGAAATACTTTGCTAAATGCCTGAATTCCTTATGAAATATGTGGTAACTCCATTTTAAAAAAGAAATAAAATTAGTTCATACAGCAAGTATTTTTTGATGACCCGCTATGTGCCAAAGCTCTGTGTTTATCATGATTATTCCTAATGAATCAGTGTGGGATCCTAGTGATCAGTTCTTCCTCTTTTAGTAATTAAGAAACTATTCTTTGAACATGCTATTCCAGAATCTAGCACTGAAGTAACTAAGCTGCCGAATTCAACTTTTTCCTTTTTTAGAAAATCAAACTATTCATGCATTCCTAGGAAACTTTTTCTTCTCTCTGAGTCTGATGTTGAAGCTGAAACTCCAAAACTTTGGCCACCTGATGCAAAGAGCTGACTCATTTGAAAAGACCCTGATCCTGGGAAAGATTGAGGGCAGGAGAAGGGGGCGACAGAGGATGAGATGGCTGGATGGCATCACCGACTTGATGGACATGGGTTTGGGTGGACTCCGGGAGTTGGTGATGGACAGGGAGGCCTGGCGTGCTGCAGTTCACGGGGTGGCAAAGAGTTGGACACGACTGAGCGACTGAACTGAACTGATACCTTAGAGAGATAACCAAAATGGTTTGGCTCCTCGTCTTAACTTTTTCCATAGCTGCAATAAATGTAATTGCAGAATATAGTTTATTTATATTTTCTTTGACTTTTATTTTTAATATAATTCCATTAAATTCTTTCACCTGTTTCTGAGGCACCTATGCTGCCTGCCTTCTTCTCCCAGTCTGCCCAAAGGAGTAAAACCTCTCTGACCCTGCTGCTGCTGCTGCTGCTAAGTTGCTTCAGTCGTGTTCGACTCTGTGTGACCCCACAGACGGCAGCCCACCAGGCTCCCCCATCCCTGTGATTCTCCAGGCAAGAACATTGGAGAGGGTTGCCATTTCCTTCTCCAATGCATGAAAGTGAAAAGTGAAAGTGAAGTCACTCAGTTGTGTCCAACTCTTCATGACCCCATGGACTGCAGCCTACCAGGCTCCTCTGTCCGTGGGATTTTCCAGGCAAGAGTACTGGAGTGGGGTGCCATTGCCTTCTCTGTCTCTGACCCTAGAGAAGCCCTATTCCTGGATTTGAGATTTCTGTGTTTTATTGTATAAAATCAACCTTCTGTGTATATTTGAGCAGAGGATCCTTTCACAGACTTGTTGCCTTTAGCATTTTTTGGTTATGGCTACCTGCAGTTGTTTTGTGGGAGTGTTCTCATGATTCTATTGCTGCATAACAAACCACCTCAAGACTTAGTGAGTTGAAATAACAATTTATCATTGTTTCATGGGTTGACTGGTCTCAGCTGGGAAGTTTTCACTTAGGATCTCTCAGCTGGTTGCCATCGGTCTTCTAGATCCAAGGTGGGCTTCATGTCTGTGGCCTGTGGAGTCACAGAGAGAGCCATTCTTAGAAGGGCCTCATGCTTGGTTCAATGTCCTGCTGTTGCTATCTTGATTCTTTTAGTATTTTTTGAACAGGGAGTCCAGAATTTTCATTTTGCACAGGGCCTTACAAATTATGGAGCTAGTCCTGGTTGAGGCTGCAGTCATCTAAAGACTTGACTAGGCTGGATGTCCAAGATGCCTCACTCACAAGGCTGCTAGCTGAGGCTGGCTGTCAACTGGGAGTTCCACTGAGCCTGCCACCTGAGACACCACACATGACTTCTTTGTGTGGCCTGAATTTCTCAGAGACACTATCTCAAGAGTGAGGGATCCAAGACATCCAAGAAGAAGCTGACATGCTTCTTATGACTCATCCTTGGAAAAACCAGAACATCACTTGCAACACATTCGGTTGGTCAAGTAATTCATGAAGACCAGCCCAGACTCAAGGGCAAGTGCAATGGACTCCACCTCTTGATGGGGAGTTGCAAGATCACATTGCAGTAGAGAACATGGGATGAGACATTGTTTCATTTATCTTTGGAAAATACACTCTGCCACAGGGCTATCTGGGGCACCCCATTGCTTTGCCTTGAGTGCTCTGCTTCTTTCAGCCTTCTCTGAAAGCTCTGCCTTGTTGGTAGGCATTCATGATCAACTGTGGCTAGACAGGACAGTTTCGGGGTATCAGCCTTGTTTTTTGGTGTCTAATAAGATTAAAACGGGACTTGCTAAAACCCTCTTCAAACCAAGTATGTGCCTAAGGGATGAGAGGTGTGCTTAAGGGGGGTTCTGATCTTGAGGTGGGGTAGAGGCTGCTAGGAGGAACTACTTTTTGAGGTTTTATCACAGTTCATGTTGAGTAAAAATACTGAGCTTTTCTAGATTACATTGCTAAATTTTGCAGCTTTCAAATCCAAGGTCTTATGGTGGAGATGAAAGAAAAGAAGGTATAGTGTTTGATACTCCTTGGACAGATCCCAGTTCCATCACTTAGTAGGTAGGGAAAACTGACAGCTTCAGTTTCTCTGTAAAGTAAGGCTAATGATATTCCCTTGGGCTTCACTGGTGGCTCAGTGGTAAAGAATACACATGCCAACACAGGAGACATGGGTTCAATCCCTGGGTTGGGAAGATCTCCTGGAGAAGGAAATGGCACTCCAGTATTCTTGCCTGAAAAATCCCATGGACAGAGGAGCCTGGTGGCCTATAGTCCATGGGGTTGCAAAGGAGCTGGACATGACTTAGCAAATCAACACAATGATACTCCCTTAGGGGCTACTGTGATGATGAAGTCAGATAATGTATTAGGTGCTCAAATAGTTACCATTATCATTAAGTGTATCATTTGTCTTTGGTTTAGGTTAGTACCTTTTAGGTTCCCTCTACCAAATTCATGGTTATTAGACCTATCTAGATTCTTTAGGGCAACTTACTGGTGTAGACATAATGTGAACACCCTAACAGTGTACAGAGTCCTACAGCCTCTGTACTAGCAGGTGCTGGTTTCCACCTATCAGTGTTGAAGGCTGACAAATTAACATTTAGTGAGCAAGGAATCTAAATGTGTTTGGGGCTTTGATTTAATTCTCGATCAACCCTCTGACTACTGTTTTATTTCTGATATTACAGGTGAAGAAATAGGTTGGTGAGAATAAGCAACTTGTGCAAAATCATCAAGAAGGTAAATAAGAGGGCCGGGATCAAAACAGAGGTCTCTCTAGCCCCAGGGCCTGTGTTTCATCATTATGCTATATGGTCTCCCAGATGGATTAAAGTATTCACATATTTGAATCCTTTTTATGTGACCTGAGATCTCAGGCTCTTGTTTACTGAGTGATCTGGGAGCCTAAGACCCTGATATTTTACTGTGAAGCCTGGTTGTAAGACCTTGTTGGAGAAGAGTTCCTAAAAGCATCCAATTTTAGGCTGTTGGTATAAATTTCCCTGGAGGATTATCTTGTGGTGGGCCAACCCCTCGGTTTTGTGGCTGGGTAGATTCCAGCAAGGCCTCTCATCTGACATTTGGCATTTTTCCTGGCAGGCAGCCAAGGGGACTGAATATTTCTCTGTTTTATTTTACTTTCTTAACCATTTCCTCTCAAAATAAACAAAAAAAGAACTCATGGATTTTACTAGTGGAATCGCATCTTTAAAAAGCTGTTTGCGAGGGACATTTTATAGCTGGAGGGGAAAGGGGTAAAGGTGATTGAGGGAAAGCAGGAAACAGAGCCCTTAAAATTATTAACAGAATCCAGAATTCCCTTGAGCTAGAAATGTTCTAATTTTAAAAGCTGTTTAAATCCCTCAAAAGATATGTATTCTGTAAGTATAAATATATGGTCGGGCAACTCTTAATGAGCTATGGAGAATCCTTAAGGCTATTATTTATTGTGCTGTGTCCCTAGGGCTTTCCAGGTGGCTCAGGGTAAAGAATCAGCCTGCCAATGCAGAACGCAGGAGATGTGGTTTCGATCCCTGGGTCGGGAAGATCTCTTGGAGGAAGAAATGGCAACCCACTCCAGTATTCTTGCCTCCTCCATGGACAGAGGAACCTAGCTGGCTGCAGTCCATAGACTCACAAAGAGTGGGACATGACTGAGTAACTGAGCATGCACTCACATTGTGTTCCCAACATTTCCCTTTAGCAAATGTTTACAATGCATTTTCTTTCCTAACATTTAATTTGCAAACTTGATAAAAATGAGCAGAATTGGCTTAAGTTTGAATGCTTTCTCTTCCTTCTTCCTCTCATTTAGAAAGGTGCTAGTCACTATTCACAAATAAGTGAAATGATTATTTGGCTTTATCAACCCTCCCCAAGAAAAAATGTTTTCATCTCTGTTATCCTTTTTTTTTTTTCAGTTGGACTTAACTACATGTCTTGCTTTAAGAGTTTAACAAGTATTAGCTCATTGAATCCTCACAATCCTAAAAGATCTCTAGCAATTTATTGTTGTTGTTCAGGTGCTAAGTCATGTCCAACTGTTTGCAACCCCATGAACTACAGCACACCAGGCTTCCCTGTCCTTCACTACCTCCCAGAGTTTGCTCAAACTCATGTCCATTTAGTTGGTGATGCCACCCAACCATCTCATCCTCTGTCGCCCCTTTCTTCTCCTGCCCTCAATCTTTTCCAGCATTAGGGTCTTTTCCAATGAGTTGGCTCTTCAAATCAGGTGACCAAAGTATTAGAGTTCCAGCTTCAGCGTCAGTCCTTCCAATGAATATTCAGGGTTGATTTCCTTTAGGATTGACTGGTTTGATCTCCTTGCATTCCAAGGAACTCTCAAGAGTCTTCTCCAACACAATTCAAAATCAATTCTTTGGCACTCAGCCTTCTTTATGGTCCAACTCTGACATTTGTATATAACTACTGGAAAAACCATAGCTTTGACCATATAGATCTTTGTTGGCAAAGTGATGTCTCAGCTTTTAATTGTCTAAGTTTGTCATATTTTCCTTCCAAGGAACAAGCATTTTTAATTTCATAGCTGCAGTCACTGTCTGCAGTGATTTTGGAGTCCAAGAAAATAAAATCTGCCACCATTTCCACCTTTTCCCCATGTTTTTGCCATGAAGTAATGGGTCTAGCTTTTTGAATGTTGAGTTTTAAATCAGGGTTTTCACTCTTTCTTTCACCTTAATAAAGAGGCTCTTTAGTTCCTCTTTGCTTTCTGCCATTAGAGTGTTATTATCTGCATATCTGACGTTGTTGACATTTCTCCCAACAATCTTGATTCCAGCTCGGGATTCATCCAGCCTGACATTTCCCATGATGTACTCTGCATAAAAGAGGAAAGCAAAAAGTTGGTTTAAAGCTCAACATTCAGAAAACAAAGATCATGGCATCCGGTCCCATCACTACATGGGAAATAGATGGAGAAACAGTGGAAACAGTGTCAGACTTTATTTTGGGGGGCTCCAAAGTCACTGCAGATGGTGACTGCAGCCATGAAATTAAAAGACACTTACTCCTTGGAAGAAAGTTATGAACAACCTAGATAGTATATTCAAAGCAGAGACATTACTTTGCCAACTAAGGTCTGTCTAGTCAAGGCTATGGTTTTTCCTGTGGTCATGTATGGATATGAGAGTTGGACTGTGAAGAAGGCTGAGCACCGAAGAATTGATGCTTTTGAAGTGTGGTGTTGGAGAAGACTCTTGAGAGTCCCTTGGACTGCAAGGAGATCCAACTAGTCCATTCTGAAGGAGATCAGCCCTGGGATTTCTTTGGAAGGAGTGATGCTAAAGCTGAAACTCCAGTACTTTGGCCACCTCATGCGAAGAGTTGACTCACTGGAAAAAACTCATGCTGGGAGGGATTGGGGGCAAGAGGAGAAGGGGACGACAGAGGATAAGATGACTGGATGGCATCACGGACTCGATGAGTGAACTCCGGGAGATGGTGATGGACAGAGAGGCCTGGCATGCTGCAATTCATGGGGTTACAAAGAGGCGGACATGACTGAGTGACTGAACTGAACTGAACTGACTCTGCATAAAGTTAAATAAGTGGGTAGCAATATACAACCATGATATACTTCTTTTCCAATTTTGAACCATTCCATTGCTCCATGTCTTGTTCTAATTGTTGCTTCTTGTCCTGCATATAGGTTTCTCAGGAGACAGGTAAGGTGGTCTGGTCTTCCTGTCTCTTTAAGAATTTTCCACAGAAATCTCTAACAATTATACAGATAAGGAACCCGAGGCTTCAAGAGGTTAAGAACCTACCCCAGGTCCCATGGCTCCTCACTGGGGTGATGGCTTGATGAGAGGACCTTTCTTCGCACAGTCCCAGGATTAAGACCAGGTTCTGTCACCTCCCAACATGACCAGTCAATCCACAATTGCTTATATTGCCTGTAATACGCCTGAAGTTCTCACAGTATTTTAACCAATCCCAATGAAATCTGACATTATTTCCATGAGAAATTAAATGCATTCCAGTTCCTATTGGACTTTCTATCTTCCTTCCTTAAATAGGCTAATGGTTCCTAGACTTTTGTTTCTGTAGAGGTTGGAAAGGGTTCTATTTAATCATTTCTCACTTGACAGATACTCACACATAGGTTATACAACATAGAGTAAGAGTGTGGACATTGGAACCATTGGAGTTTTTTTTTTTAATTATTTATTAGTTTTGACTGCTCTGGGTCTTCATTGATCTTGTGGATTTTCTCTGGTTGTGGTGCTCAGGCTTAATTGCTCTAGCATGTGGAATCTTCCCGACCAGGGATTGAACCCATGTGCCCTGCACTGCCAGGCAGATTCTTAACCACTGGATCACCAGGGTAGTCCTGGAACCACTGGATTTTGTTTGAATTTTGGTTTTGTCATTTATTGCTCAAGGTCACACAGTTTGTCATTGAATCTTTCTGTCCCTCTGGTGCCTTACATAAATTGGGTTAATGATAACACTGACCTCATAGTTATTAAGAATTTTAAATGACTTAATCTACATTAAATAACTAGCACTGTGCCTGGTACACAGTAAATGCTCAATAAGCATGAAGTTTCACTGAACAGCTATTTAGGAAACAAAAGTATTTTAGGCACTGGAAATAAAAGGACTTGAAATCTAGTGGGAAATACTGGGCACATTCCTTCAATAGATCCATTCAAGGGCTAAGCATCAGGCATAACATCTAAACAAAACACTCTTACCACAAATATTTACAAACTATTAGAAGAGGTAAATAGACAACTAATGACAATTGAGTGTAATAAGTACTGCAAATAGAGTAGAAATGAGTTATTAGAGCACAAAAGAGGGCAAGGGGGCATGACATTTGAGCACTGCGGGAAACTTCTTACAGGAAGTAAATCAAGGTAGGACCTGGTGGATGAGAAGGAATTTGCCACATATTACTGGACAAGGTGTGAATTGTAAGGAATATAAAGGGCATGGAGCATGTGCATAGGATAGAATGAGTAGTCTTATATGGCTTAAGGAATACAGTGCAGGTAGTGGGAGGCAGGAAGAAGGTGAGGAGGCTGGAAAGAAGATACATTAGGTCATTAAAGACCTTCAGTGTTTTGCTGAGGATTTGGGACTTTATCCTGTAAGTAATACGGAGCCATGAAAAGCTGTCGAGTCTAGGAGGAACAAGACCAGATAATCCAAACCTGATGAGACTGGAAGTCAGGATTGCAGTGATACACCTAGAGAGAAATAAAGGCCTCACTGGAGTGCTGGCCATGGGCATGGAGGAAAAGAGATATTTGAGAATTGTTAGAATGTGATGAGTGATTAGAGCAGAATGGAAGGGCAGAATATCCTACAATGCCATCAAAAGAGACATGTCTAGCTATGATGGGTACTTAGTTGGACAAGTCTGAGGAGTACAAGTGGCATAATGGAAAGAATTTAGTCTCTAACATTTGTTGGTTTCCTGTTTAGTGTAGATTATCTCAAAGTTTGTTATATAATAACATAAGCATGTAAAGCACCTAGTACAGTGCCTGACACATAGTAAGCACAATTGTTGTATTCTGGGATCAGAAAACAAGAAACAGTCAGAGGTTCATGCCAGACAGCAGGGGTCCTTTGTCTTTCGATTGCCCTAGAAACTTTTTATTTAAAAGAAAACTTTATTGGGACTTTCCTGGTGGTCCAGTGCTTAAGAACTCATTTTCGAATGCAGGGGATGCATGTTCGATCCTTGGATGGGGAACTAAGATCCCACATGCCACATGGATCCCACATGGAGCAAATAAGTCCAAGAGCTGCATCTACTGAGCCCATGCACTCTAGCGCTCATGTGCCACAACTAGAGAGCCCCACACCACAGTGAAGATCTGGCATGTTGAAACTAAGACTCAGTGCAGTCAAAAATAAATAAACAGATATTTTTAAAAATTGTTATTGAGATACCATCAATTCACTCATTTAAAGCTTACAATTTAGTGGGTTTTGTTATATTCAGAGTTGTATAATCATCACCACAATCTTAGAACTTTTTTTGGCCATGCCAAGTGACTTATGACTGTGTGGATCACAACAAACTGTGGAAAATTCTTAAAGAGATGGGAATACCAGACCACCTTAACTGCCTCCTGAGAAACCTGTATGCAGGTCAAGAGCAACAGTTAGAACCAGACATGGAACAACAGACTGATTCCAAACTGGGAAAGGAGTATGTCAAGGCTGTATGTTGTCACCCTGCTTATTTAACTTCTATACAGAGTACATAATGCAAAATACTGGGTTGGATGAAAGTACAAGCTGGAATCAAGATTGTTGGGAGAAATATTAATAAGTTGAGATATGGGATGACACCACCCTAATGACAGAAAAGGAAGAGGATCTGAAGTACCTCTTGATGAAGGTGAAAGAGGAGAGTGAAAAAGCTGGTTTAAAACCCAACATTCAAAAAACTGAGATCATGGCATCCAGTCCCACCACTTCATGGCAAACAGATGGGGAAACAATGGAAACAGTGAAAGACTTTTTCTTGGGCTCCAAAATCACTGCAGATGGTGACTTCCACCATGAAATTAAAAGAAGCTCCTTGGAAGAAAAGCTATGACAAACATAGTGTATCAAAAAGTAGAGACATCACTTTGTCAACAATGGTCTAATCTAAGCTATGATTTTTCCCAGTAGCCATGTATAGAGTTGGACCATAAAGAAGGCTGAATGCCAGAGAATTGATGCTTTTGAACTGTGATCCTGGAGAAGACTCTTGAGAGTCCCTCGGAATGCAAGGAGATCAAACCAGTCAATCCTATAGGAAATCAACCCTGAATACTCATTGGAAGGACTGATGCTGAAGCTGAAGCTCCAATACTTTGGTTACCTGATTTGAAGAGCTAACTCATTGGAAAAGATCCTGATGCTGGAAAAGATTGAGGGCAGAAGAGGTGACAGAGGATGAGATGGTTGGATGGTGTCACTGGCTCACCCAACAGGAGTCTGAGCAAACTCTGGGAGACAGTGAAGAACAGAGAAGCCTGGTGTGCTGCAGTCCATGGAGCTGCACAGTCAGACATGACTGAGTGACTGAACTAAACTGAAGAGGCTTGTGGGATCTCGGCTGCCTGAGCAGGGATTGAACTGAGGGCTATGGCAGTGAAAACACTGAATCCTAACCACTAGACCACCAGGGAACTCCCAAGTTTTAGAATGTTTCAATTACCCCTAAGACAAACTCCATACCCATTAGCAGTCACTGCCCATTTGTACTGAAGCCCCTCCACAGGCGTAGCTTGCCACTAATCTACTTTCTGTTTCTGCAGATTTGCTCTTAAATTCTTCAGAAGATCTGGTAAAACGAATGTCTATTCTGGGAATAAGCAAAATTTTGGATGCAATTTCTAGAGAAGCAGAGGCCTCAGTTTAAATTTAAAAGGAATAGCTTAATAAACTCAGACCCAATCTCTACCAAGTTGGCACTAGAGGAAGAGACTCCCTGTGGTGATGGTTGATGGTAAGGTCTTGTAGCTCTCACTCCTGTGTCTCTGCCTAACCTGAAATCTCTGCACATATACAATTAGCTCCAAAATTTTTACACTCCACATGTGAATGTCAGCCATGAGGCTTCATCTCCTTCATCCTTACCATTTGTTTCTTCTGGGAGCTCCAGAAACCTAAAAGATTCCAGTCAGCAATCAAGAGTGGTGTCTCTGAAGATCCATTTAAAGTATTGTGATTGTTGTTTTCCAGTCGACTTCACCTCACCTCACCTCAAGTCCTCTTTGCAACCCCATGAACTGCAGCACACCAGGCTTCCCTGTCCTTCACTATCCCAGTTTGCTCAAACTCATTTCCATTGAGTTGGATAAAGGCTCCTATTTGTTGTTTATTATACCTGAGCATTGCACTTATGTCTTCTAATTTTTCAGTTTTATGGATACCACCTGAACATGTTTGTTCTTGGTGAGGTGAGGGAAGGTGAGGTGAAGTCGCTCAGTCGTGTCTGACTCTTTGCGACCCCACGGACTGTAGCCTACCAAGCTCTTCCATCCATGGGATTTTCCAGGCAAGAGTACTGGAGTGGGTTGCCATTTCCTTCTCCAGAGGATCTTCCGTATCACCACAAAGAAACCTTCTGCCAAAAATCTTTGTTCAATATTGTTACCTCTGATCTACTTCACAGAAGCCAAGGAGCACTGAGGGGGAACTTTTAGTGAAAAAGACCAATGTTTGAGCTCCTACTGGATCAATAAGAATGGCTTTGTTCTCTCAGTGCCTAAAGTATCAGGTTAAAATTTCAAGATGTTTTATATGGCTTATTTTAGAATAACAAATAAGACTTTGATTACAATATATTTTAATTTTTAAGCTTTATTACCATGTTCAGGGAACTCTTGGCAGAGAAAATTGGAAGCACTTGAAAGCACACACAGACAAAATTACCTTTGTATTCACTATAAGATCTGTCTTCCAATTCACCATGCCAATCTCATGCTCATTTACCACAGACACTCAGAGAGTCTTTTTAATGTATTCATTTTTAATTGAAGGATAATTGTTTTATAGTATTGAGTTGCTTTCTGCCATACGTCAAAATGAATCAGCCATAGGTATAAGAAGTTATTTTTGCTTTTGTGTTTTGTCTTGGAATCCACAAGCTCCTTCCTACTTCATATTTTCTTACTTCAGTTTCTTTGGCTTCTTTAAATCTTTGTGAAGCTGGTTTATTCTCATTGTTCAGGCTTTGGCTGAGAAGGCTTTTGACCATGTATACAAAAAAGTTGTCCCTCCCTCACATTGTGCTCTCAAAGTACATATTGCTCTCTGAAAATGATGTCAGTGACATATTTATTTACTTGTTTATTCATTGCTTCTTTCTATCAGTGTGTAAACTCCATGAAGACCAAGGCCTTGCCAGTTTTGTTCATCACAGAATCCTCAGGGCTCAGAACAGTGCTTGACACACAGGTAGATGTTCAGTAAGTAGTTGTTGATTTAAATGTTTATTTTCAGAATGAATAAATAGTAATAAGGGTGAAATATATTTTCGGTTTCCAAAGAGGTTTACATGCATGCACTTGGAACTTCACTGAGTGTTTTTAAACCTAAAAACTTGCTACTTATTGTAATGTCCAAAATAAAATGTTTTTAAAAGAGTAAAATGAAAAATAACAATCTTTTTCTTCTTCTAAAGTTTTTCTCTTGGTTTGACATATTCAAAATTAATTTAAATTAAAAGGAAGGGAATATATCAAATAAAATTAATTTAAGTGGATTATACTACTAAATGTAAAATCCAATACTACTTTAAAAATCTATGAAACTTATAAAACACAGGAGTAAATCTTTGGGATTCTGGGTTAGGCAAAAGCTTCTTAGATGTGACAACAAATGCACAAGTGATGAAAGAAAAACAGATAAATTGGACTTGATCACAAAAGACCACATTAGACTAAAAAGCTTTTATGTTACAAAGGACACCACCAAGAAAGTGGAGAGTTGGCCAACATTGGGACAAAACATGCAAATTATATAACTGATAAGGCCTTTCATCTAGAATAGAGAAGAATTCTTTCAACTCTATAATTAAAAAATAAATACAACTAGCCAGAAAATAGCAAGGATCTAAATAGACATTCTCCAAAGCAGACATACAAATGGCCAATAAGCACGTTAAGGATGCTCAATAAGCATGTTAAGGATGCTCTCTAATAACATTAGCTATTAGAGAAATACAAATCACAACTACAGTGATATACCACTTCACACCCATTAGGATGGCTTATAATAAAAAGACAAATACCAGATGTAGAGAATCTGGAACTCTCATAATTGTTACTGGGATTGTAAAATGGTGCACCTACTTTGGAAAACAGTCTGGCTCCTCAAAATGCTAAACATAGAGTTACCACATGATGGAGGAATTCCATTCCTAGATATATATCCCAGAAAAATGAAAGCATATGTCCACACAAGTCTTGTAAATATTCACAGAATTATTCATAAGACCTAAAAGCAGAAGTAATGCAAATGTCTATCAACTGGTTAATGTATAAATAAAATACAATGGAATATTATTCATTCATAAAAAGGAATGAAGTGCTGATACATGTGACAAAATGGAGTTAGAAAACATTGTGCTAAGGGAAATAAGCGAATCACAAAAGGTCACATGATTCCATGTATATGAAATGTCCAGAATAGGCAAATCTACACATAGTCAAAGCTATGGTTTTTCCACCAGTCATTTATGGATGTAAGTTGGACCACAAGGGAAGCTAAGCTCTGAAGAATTGATGCTTTTGAACTGTGGTGTTGGAGAAGAATCTTGACAGTCCCTTGGAATGCAAGGAGACTAAACCAGTTGATCCTAAAGGAAATCAGTCCTGAATATTGATTGAAAGGGCTGATGCTGAAACTGCAGCTCTAATACTTTGGCCACCTGATGCAAAGAATTGACTCACTGGAAGAGACCCTAATGCTGGGAAAGATTGAAGGCAGGAGGAGAAGGGGGATGACAGAGGATGAGATGGTTGGATGGCATCACCGACTCAATGGACCTAAGTTTGAGCAATCTCCGGGAGTTGATGTGGACAAGAAAGCCTGGCGTGCTGCAGTCCATGGGTTTGCAAAGAGCTGGACATAACTGAGTGACTGAACTGATGAGACAGAAAATAGATTAGTGGTTGCCCAGGGCTGGGGGGTTGAGAGAACAAGGAGTGACAGTTAATGAGTTTCTTAAAAATGTTTTAAAATTCAGTTCAGTTCAGTCACTCAGTCGTGTCCAACTCTTTCTGACCCCATGAATTGCAGCACGATTGGATAATGGTAATAGCTGCACCATTCTGTGAAAATACTAAAAAGAAAATCTTCGAATAGCACTCTTTAGAGAGGTGAATTATACGGTATGAGATTAACCTTCAGTAAAGGTGTGTGTGTTTTTTAAGAGTAAAATGTAGTGGGGAAAAAAGAAGGAAAGTTTAAAATCAATGGTATCAATCTTCAAATAAAGTTTGAGGCAGCAAAATATAGAGAGTGTAATATTTCTATTTTTAGCTTTGATAGCCTAAGTTTAGCAATAGCCAAGACTTGCCAGATTATATTTATTATTCCATCTTCAGAGAGAGGATTTGACATTTTTTTTCACAAGAACCACCTTTATTGCTTTTGTTTTAAAAATGCATTATATACTCAGAGTATACTAAAAATTAGATTCTCTTAACATTTATATGATACCTGTATCCAGTGTCCCCAAAGTACTAGAATAATAGTTTTCTTTTCCTATAGGTGGTAGCCATGCTACTCCTTGGAAGAAAAGTTATGACCAACCTAGATAGTATATTCAAAAGAAGAGACATTACTTTGCTGACTAAGGTCCATCTAGTCAAGGCTATGGTTTTTCCTGTGGTCATGTATGGATGTGAGAGTTGGACTTGAAGAAGGCTGAGCACCGAAGAATTGATGCTTTTGAACTGTGGTGTTGGAGAAGACTCTTGAGAATCCCTTGGACTGCAAGGAGATCCAACTAGTCCATTCTGAAGGAGATCAGCCCTGGGATTTCTTTGGAAGGAATGATGCTGAAATTGAAACTCCAGTACTTTGGCCACCTCATGCAAAGAGTTGACTCATTGGAAAAGTCTCTGATGCTGGGAGGGATTGAGGGCAGGATAAGAAGGGCACGACCGAGGATGAGATGGCTGGATGGCATCATGGACTCGATGGACATGAGTTTGAGTGAACTCCGAGAGATGGTGATGGACAGGGAGGCCTGGCGTGCTGCGATTCATGGGGTCGCAAAGAGTCGGACACGACTGAGCGACTGAACTGAATGTAAGGATGAAAGACTGATTCCTCTATCATGTTACTCACAAGTATAACAGGTCGGTGCTCAGGCTGTGAGATCAGAATGGACTCTTCTAGGCAATATGAATTTGGGTGAGGCACTTAACCATAATTTCCTCAAGTATAAAAGGGGAGTAGTAATATTTACTCCAAAGTGTTGTTCTGAGAATTTAAGGAAATGACTTATGTAAGGTATTCAGCACAGTGTAAAGTGCATAGCAAATGCTCAAACTGTAGTCCTTGTTAGTAATTATTATTAGAATATAGCAACAGTAACAGTGGGTTGAGATCATTTAGAAATGGGTAAAAACAAGTTGTAATGTGGTTGATAACATCCTAAAAACGAGAGGGCTGGAAGGAGGTATACTATTCCCTTTATCAGTGTCACTAACATTAAGCAACTATATTGTATATTCAGTCAAGACACTTGGCTAGTTTCCAGCATTTACTGCTAGGGAACTCTAGAGAGCTTGCTATAGATAAGGTTGTGAAGTTGCACAAGTATTTTTCAGAGAACAATATGTGATTCAAGCATTGCTACAGAGAGCTGATATTTTAGGATACATTTCTAATCAGTGATATCTTATAACTTGACAGTTTACAACTCCCACCTTTCATTTGAATAACAGGTCTGCCAAGAAATCTCCTTTTCCTTCTCGAGGTTTATTTGGTAAATATTTTTTCTATTAAGAGTAGTAGGAACTTTTAAATATTCATAAAGAAACTAACTTCTCAGAAGGAAACATTGCAAAAATAATTACATATAAAATAAAATCGATTGTGAGATGTAAAAGAATTGAAATATTGATCTTTACTTGTATACTTTAAAAATGGGCTTTACAACTTTTCTGGAGTAACCAAAATTCCAGGAGAGACAAAAGGGAGAGAAGGAAGTTGAAAAGTGCTAAGAAAATTCATAGCCATACAATTTCGCAACATATAGCTTATTTTTAAGTATTCTTCTTGTAGAAACCAGAAACCTGTACCCAGGATAAAAATGACTAAGGACAGGCCTGCCCCACTCCCCAGACTGTGGTGGTAGTGGTAGTGGTGTTTAGTTGCTAAGTCCTGTCCTGACTCTTCTGCAAATCCATGGTAGCAAGCAAGTCTCCCTCTGTCCATGGGATTTCTCAGGCAAGAATACTGGAGTGGCTGCCAATCCCTTCTCCAGGGTATCTTCCTGACCCAAGGATCGAACCTGTATCTCCTGCACTGACAAGTGGACTCGTTACCACTGAGCCACTAGGGAAGCCCTTCCAGACTGTAATGAGTTGGTAAGTTATTTAGTCTCTTTGTGCTTTGTTTTTCTCATCTTAAAAAAGTAATAATACCTTTTCCACAGAGTTGATGTAAGGATTAAATGATATTACATAAAGTGTACCAAGTACATAATAAAACATCAAGTTTTAGTTCTTGATATTGCTGTGGCAGAGGCCAGAAAGTGGTAAGACGACGAGCTGCAGCAAATGTCTCAAAGATGCAGATATTAACAGACTCTGCAAAAAGAGAGTTTGTTAAAGCATGGTGATCTTCCAAGCTATTTTCAAAGGGGCATGAAGAATATGATCAAAAACTCCTTGTCCTTTGTCTTGGTAAAAATCCTAAAAGCCAGAGCTTATGGAAGGAGGTAGGGTCTGTGTGTGAGATGGGGGAGTGTGTGGCAGGGGCTAAGGCCACAGAGAAATACCTGACTTTGAGGAATAGGGGCTGTATTTAGAAAACCACTAGGCTTGCTGCCACATGCCTGTAATATGACTTTATATTTTCCCTGTTAAGGAACTGAAGTGAAAGTCTCTCAGTTGTGTCTGACTCTTTGCAACCCCATGGACTATAGAGTAAATGGAATTCTCCAGGCCAGAATACTGGAATGGGTAGCCTATCCCTTCTCCAACAGATCTTCCTGACCCAGGAATCGAACCGGGGTCTCCTGCATTGCAGGAGGATTCTTTACCAAATGAGCTATGAGGGAAGCTCTCCCTGTTAAGGATTTGATTTCAGTTCTGCTCAGAAATCAATAAGATTGCATTCAGCCATGTTACATACCCTGCCTGACATACAACATTTCACTTCAGTTCAGTCACAGTCATGTCCTGCTCTTTGCGACCCCATGAATTGCAGCACGGCAGGCCTCTCTGTCCATCACCAACTCCCGGAGTTTACTCAAATTCATGTCCATCGAGTTGGTGATGCCATCCAGCCATCTCATCCTCTGTCGTCCCCTTCTCCTGCTGCCCCAATCCCTCTCAGCATCAGAGTCTTTTCCAATGAGTCAACTCTTTGCATGAGGTGGCCAAATATTGGAGTTGCAGCTTTAGCATCAGTTCTTCCAATGAACACCCAGGACTGATCTCCTTTAGAATGGACTGGTTGGATCTCCTTGCAGTCCAAGGGACTCTCAAGAGTCTTCTCCAACACCACAGGTCAAAAGCATCAATTCTTGGCCCTCAGCTTTCTTCACAGTCCAACTCTCATATCCATACATGACCACTGGAAAAACCATAGCCTTGACTAGACGGACCTTTGTTGGCAAAGTAATGTCTCTGCTTTTGAATATGCTATCTAGGTTGGTCATAACTTTCCTTCCAAGGAGTAAGCGTCTTTTAATTTCATGGCATGCAGTCACCATCTGCAGTGGTTTTGGAGCCCCCAAAAATAAAGTCAGTCACTGTTTCCCCGTCTACTTCCCATGAAGTGATGGGACCAGATGCCATGATCTTCGTTTTCTGAATGTTGAGCTTTAAGCCAACTTTTTCACTCTCCTCTTTCGCTTTCATCAAGAGGCTTTTTAGTTCCTCTTCACTTTCTGCCATAAGGGTGGTGTCATCTGCATATCTGAGGTGATTGATATTTCTCCTGGCAGTCTTGATTCCAGCTTGTGCTTCTTCCAGCCCAGCGTTTCTCATGATGTACTCTGCATAGAAATTAAATAAGCAGGGTAACAATATACAGCCTTGATGTACTCCTTTTCCTATTTGGAACCTGTCTGTTGTTCCATGTCCAGTTCTAACTGTTGCTTCCTGACCTGCATATAGGTTTCTCAAGAGGCAGGTCAGGTGGTCTGATAGTCCCATCTCTTTCAGAATTTTCCTCAGTTTATTGTGATCCACACAGTCAAAGGCTTTGGCATAGTCAGTAAAGCAGTACTAGATGTTTTTCTGGAACTCTCTTGCTTTTTCGATGATGCAACGGATGGTGGCAATTTGATCTCTGGTTCCTCTGCCTTTTCTAAAACCAGCATGAGCACCTGGAAGTTCATGGTTCACGTATTGCTAAAGCCTGGCTTGGAGAATTTTGAGCATTACTTTACTAGCATGTGCAATGAGTGCAACTGTGTGGTAGTTTGAGCATTCTTTTGCATTGTCTTTCTTTGGGACTGGAATGAAAACTGAACTTTTCCAGTCCTGTGGCCACTGCTGAGTTTTCCAAATTTGCTGGCATATTGAATGCAGCACTTTCAAAGCATCATCTTTCAGGATTTGAAATAGTTCAACTGGAATTCCATCACCTCCACTAGCTTTGTTCATAGTGATGCTTCCTAAGGCCCACTTGACTTTACATTACAGGATGTCTGGCTCTAGATGAGGGATCACACCATCATGATTATCTGGGTTGTGAAGATTTTTTTTTTTGGTACAGTTCTTCTGTGTATTCTTGCCACCTCTTAATATCTTCTGCTTCTGTTAGGTCCATACCATTTCTGTCCTTTATGAGCCCATTTTTGCATGAAATGTTCCTTTGGTATCTCTAATTTTCTTGAAGACATCTCTACTCTTTCCTCTTCTGTTGTTTTCCTCTATTTCTTTGCATTGATCGCTGAGGAAGGCTTTCTTATCTCTCCTTGCTCTTCTTTGGAACTCTGCATTCAGATGCTTATATCTTTCCTTTTCTCCTTTGCTTTTTGCTTCTCTTCAACAACATTTAAGTCTTATTAAATATTGGAAATTAATTTATATTGATTCATTTCTCTCAGAAGGCAGTCTGGATTAAAAAATTGATGTCAGGTGTCTCACAGTGGAGTTAGAAGACTGGAGTTAACTCCTGGCACTTAAATTTTTACAGATGTGAACTTGATTAAGTTATTTTAAATAGGAAATTGTTTCACCTGTGAAAAGGGAAAAGTATTTACCTAATAAGTTGCTGTCGTCATTAAGGTTATTCATAGTACCTGGAACATAAAGATGCATTTTCTATATTCAGGTTAATAGAAAAAGGTTTAAAAATTATGATAATACATTTACCCTCACCGTGTTACCAAATATGCTTGAATATGCATGACACCCTTTTAATAGACTTTAATATTCTCAGCTAATACCAATGCGAATTAAAGACAATTCTCTGACATATTTCTCTCCCCTCACTGCACCTCTTAGCACATCACACATTCAGATGCTCTTTCGATAACATTTTAATGTTATTTCTTGAGTACCTTTACCAACACCCAATCCTTGGCTTGCCCGGGCACTAATGTCAGCCTAGACTCCAGAAAGTGTTTCTACAAACAATGCCTTTTGGAGGCTTTCCCAGTGCCTGGCTAGTGCTACACTGCCAGGAGTTAACAATTAAAGCACCAGTCGCAAGACGGCACTTCTCATCCAAGAAAAGCGCGCAACACTCACTTTGCTAGTTCAACTTGTCTTTCGGATTAATTCTGCTGCTAGAGTTCAAGTGCCCGCGAGAGGAAGCGTGTTCCGCCTCACATTAAACAGAGACGCTTCGATTCATTATTAGGGCTGCAGGAGGGCAACTCCAGCAACTGAGCAACTAGGGATTTGGAAGAGAGCGGGTTCCACTTTCGAGAGGCCAGTGCAATCTGCCAGCCCTGGAAGTCGTGAGTCTTCACTTGTAAGACTGATAGTCACCTTGACCCTCCCGGAGAGGTGGGGAAAGTTAGTCCTTGGCCGGAGGCGGGGAGTAAAACCGAAGACTGAGAACTTTCGCAAGCAAAACACGCCGTCACGTTTTCCTGTTTTCAGCTCAGCAGGAGACGCCAAGAGTTTAAGGGTGGCGATAGCAGGTGGCAGGACTCCGCCCACCACGGCGCTTCTCCCTCAGCTTGCACGCCCCTCTCCCTCGGTGAGGTCCCGCCTCTGAGGCGCGCGCGAAGAGTCGTTGGGCCGTGTATTCTGGGAGTTGTAGTCCTGCTGCCGGGAGCCACCTGAGGAAAAGCGACTCTGGCCTACAGACCCCGTGGTACCGTGCGGCGCTGGCCGCTCCCGGATGTGTGCCTAGCGCCGGAAGAGAAGACAGCCCCCCTCTCTCGGCCCGGCCATCTTGTGGGAAGAGCTGAAGCAGGCGCTCTTGGCTCGGCGCGGCCCGCTGCAATCCGTGGAGGAACGCGCCGCCGAGCCCCCATCATGCCTGGGCACTTACAGGAAGGCTTCGGCTGCGTGGTCACCAACCGATTCGACCAGTTATTTGACGACGAATCGGACCCCTTCGAGGTGTTGAAGGCAGCAGAGAACAAGAAAAAGAAGCCGGCGGGGGCGGCGTTGGGGGCCCTGGGGCCAAGAGCGCAGCTCAGGCCGCAGCTCAGACCAACTCCAATGCGGCGGGCAAACAGCTGCGTAAAGAGTCCCAGAAAGACCGCAAGAATCCGCTGCCCCCAGCGTCGGCGTGGTTGACAAGAAGGAGGAGACGCAGCCGCCTGTGGCGCTTAAGAAAGAAGGTAAAGCAGTGGTAGAAGGGGGAGACACCCGGGACGGAGGGAAGGAGCGAGGAGACTCGCGGTAACACTCGCTTCTGGGGCTCCGAGGGTTCGCGGGGACGTGGCCACCGACACCCCGGCGTTTCCCTCGACGCGACCAGAGCCAGGTCCTGAGGAGGTGTTGGGAGCGTGTTAAGCCCAAGTTCAGACCGCCACCTGCAAGGATGCTGGAACCGCCCCTTCCCGCCTCAGGTCTGAGCCGAGAAGCGTGGTCGGGCTCCTGGGAGGCTGTTGCCTTCCCGCCGGATTCCCTGGCGGGCGAGCGCCTGGACCGAGGCTCGGTGAAGGGAGCCCCTCCTCGGAGCACTTGCAGGGAAGCGGACACGGGGGCTCCGCGGCTTCTTCCTGCTCGGAGCTCCCCGCTCGGTCTGCCGCTCTGGGGGTGCGGTGGTCGCCTTCAGGCTCCTCTCTCGCCGCCTTGTCCCCGATGGCGCGGGGTACGCCCGAGAGAGGGGGGCGAGTTTCGGCCTGCGCACACACCTCCCCGCAGGCATGTTGGAACCGCTCGGATATTGTGGAATAAGCTGCCCTTTGAGGTGCACACGTGCTTTATTGTCCACCCTCGCCCCCTCAACTATTACAAACTTAATAACTTGCTGGAGTGAGTCAAGCTGTCGGGAGAGGAATTTAGCCGCTCGGGATTGACCAGAAGCGGCAATTCTGAATGAAAACGTGTTGGCAGGCAATCCTGAAACTCGTTCTCGAGTCCAAGATCTTTTTATCTACCCCGTCGAAGCCCTGCTGCCCACCGCACGCAGCGTTTCGTGTGCTGTGCCCCGGGCCCGAGCCTCGTGGCTGTCACAGCGGTAGCCACCGCTGAGTCCTTTGAGTCTATCGCTTTTTCTCCCCATGTGCGTGAAGCATGGTCGGGATTTCATTGGCGGGTAGTAGCTGCTTCCAGGTCATTGTAAACTTCGCGGGATTGACTTGAACTTGGTGTTTGCGCTCTCTCATTGCTGGCTTCTCTTTGGTGGTGGGTGAAAAAGCATAGCAGTGAAGAATCTTAAAAGATCCGAACTAAGTAGGTGTAGGACCTAAGCTCTGAATCATAGAGATTACTACTTCTGTGTGTTGAAAGATGAAATTTTGCCACGTGCTTCAGAAAGGAGTTCTTAGCTTTAGTTGAATTTGATAGCGTTCAGCTGATTTAAAAATGAAAACAATTGTGTTAGGTTTTGGCTTAGAATTTTTAAGAAATACAGAGAGAACGTTTGGGATGGCTTGGGATGAAGAACCTAGGTGGTAAATAAAATAATTATATTAAATTTACAGGTTGGAGAGGGAAGCACACGTTGGAGTATTAGCATGCATCTTTGAGGCTAAATACTCAGTCTTTATAGCAGGCTCTATAGGCTGTAGCACAATGTAATAAATCGTTTAATTTCTTTGTTAAGGAACACTGACTTGTGTAGTCATTTAAACTGTGCTCAAGTTTACCTCCTTTATCACTAATTCAAAGAAGGTACATGGAAAAATGGAATCTGAAGTGTGTTCACTCGTTTTGAATGTCCAAAACATGAGGTGTGCTTTAAACCCCTCAGTTTGATCATAAAGTCCATTTATGAAATAAACTTTTACCTGGAACCTAATATTTATTATAAAGTTATTTCATAAATTTATGAGCAGGATTGCATTCAGTAGTCTTTGCTTGGGAAAATTTCCATTATTAGCTATCAACATTTTCCTTAGGTCAGCATTTCAGAGCACACTTATCCTTAAATTGCATAAAACACAGGTTATAGAAATGTTGAATGAAAATTCATTTTGAGAGCCTACTATGTAGCAGTCATTTCTGGGCATTGGGGAAGTATAGACCTGTAAACAAAGTCCTGGACTCTTGTAGTAGGAAGGATTGTTAACCTGATCGATCATGTGTTCTGTTCCTTTGAATAGAGGTCCTGGCACAATCAGATATGCTTTAGGTAGGTATTTACTGTTTATATTCTATGAATTTTATAGTTTGTCTTTTGCCCACTTACGGAACTTGAGAATCAACACTACTGAACATCACTAAGGTCTATTCTCATTTGTCTTTTAATGTTGAAAGCCTGGAATATAGTGAAAAATCTAGAGACACATTTTTAAATGTCAATTGCTGCATGGATTTATTTATAAGTGTTTTAGATTCTGTAAGCCTGATAACTGAATATTGGAGTGGGGAAGCAAGCCATTGTTCATTTGGGTGTGTGAGGCTTGGATATTATAAGAACTGGTTCCGTAGCTCCACCCCATACTACCTCTGAAGAAATTTTTTTAAATGCCTTGGTGTAAGGTCTGACATTTGGGGCCTGTCCTGAGAGTTTATGTGGAACGGACCTTAAAATTTCAGAGTTTGACATTTACCATTTGAGTGCAAGCAACTGAACAGTTGGTGCATCTTGGTGGCAGTGCACTTTCTTAGAAAGAACCAGAGTGAACCAACTTAATATCTTGTGAAATCAGTTCCTCAGGTGACTGTCAGTAATTGTGGTTTGGGAATTAGAGCATACCTAAAATTTTACAGTCATAAGTTTAACCATCAGTCTGTTTATTATCCTTAAGGACACCATGGGGCCTTTTGGCCTTTGACACAAACAGAAAAAAGGTAAGGAAGAGGGAAATCAGTAAATGCTTCAGCCATCATTTAGTGTCACAAGTTTCTGTTTCTTACATCTTGCTTAATTTGTGTATGTGGTTTTTAAAGATTTTTTGAAAACATTAGTAAGGGCAAACCAAAAAAAATTTCTCCATAATAATAGCTTCTGGTTGCATAACAGTGTGTTTTAAAATTAGGTGTGATATGTATATATATGTTTACATATATACACATATATATATAAACTGCAGTAGGAAGAGGGTTAAGTAGCTATTTTTAACTAGGGAGATATCTTTTTAAAAATTTTTTATTGAAGTATAGTTCATTTACAAAATGTTTTACTTTCTGCTGTACGCTGAAGTGATTGAGTTATACATGTGTGTATATATAATCTTTTTAAATATAGTCCCTTATGGTTTGTCACAGGATATTGAATATAGTTTCCCATATTATACAGTAGGACCTTATTATTCATTGGATATAATCTTAAATGGCATTTGCTTTCCCTTCAGTTTTGTAATTTTGTTAAAATCATCAGTCTTTTTACTCTTTGTTTCCTCTTCAGATGATGTAAAATAATGCCTTCACTGTTGGTGTTCTTGCCTTTTTTTTTAAAGGTCCTTACCTGGTGATTGTGTTGGTTTGCTTGACTATTATTTGTAAATGGCTACTGTATTAATCGTATTTACTATATCATTTGCTTAAGATTTCTTGAATTTAGAAGTTTAAGAAGTGGGCATCTTGAAACGCGAGAGAAATAACTAAATGACTTCCAGGTCAATTACAGAGAATGCTTAAAGGGGGGAATGGTTTGGCAAACTAAATGGAATTTTGAAACAAGTTTATTTAAATAGAAATTTTTCTGAAGTACTTTGTTAAACTTCAGAGGTGCCCAGTGTTAGCCTTTTCAATAGAAAGTGCTAGTAGTGGACTTAGAGTAGGTGTTTTTTTTTTTTTCTAACAGTCTAGGCCTAAATGTTTTGTGTTGCAAAAATGATTTGCTTATATGGGTTTTTTTTTTAATTGTTTTAGGAATAAGACGTGTTGGAAGAAGACCTGATCAGCAACTTCAGGGTGAAGGGAAGATAATTGATAGGAGACCAGAAAGGCGACCACCTCGAGAAAGAAGATTCGAAAAGCCACTTGAAGAAAAGGGTGAAGGAGGAGAATTTTCCGTTGATAGGCAAGATTGTTTCTTAATCTCTTCATGTATTGTCAGTTTATAGACATACATCTTTAACGCATATAAATTGAGCATAATTGCCAGGAAGCAGTGTGGCTGGTTAATTTTATCACTTTTTCAGCAGACCATGTGAGTATGAGTATGTTATTAATGACATTTTGGTAACAGTTTTTGGTATTCAGACTTAGATTTCTTGTAGTGAAGCACTTCAATTATGCAGGTTAGATGTGTTTTTAAATTTTTAAGTATATGAGTGAATAGCAGTTTTATTAGATTATAATGTGAAATGAGTAACAGTGGAAGAGTATATACATTAGTAGTAAAAGAGAATGTCAAAATAATTTTTTTACTTTGGGAATTTCCTAGTTCTGATTCCCTTTAACTGTTTAGAAATAGACTATTTTAAATTTCTAAAACATATTTAACAGTTGGTATGTGAGCCAGTAAATATGTTCCTGTACTTTTGAGTCTTTGACTTCCTCTCATTCTTTTTTCCAGAAACCTTAGAAGTATGTAATATTTTTCATTTGTTGTAGACCGATTATTGACCGGCCTATCCGAGGCCGTGGTGGTCTTGGAAGAGGTCGAGGAGGTCGTGGACGTGGAATGGGCCGGGAGATGGTTTTGATTCTCGTGGCAAACGTGAATTTGATAGGCATAGTGGAAGTGATAGATCGTAAGTCTTATATTGGTTTTTATTATACTTTAACATTTGAATCTACTTCTTTAATAAAACAAAATTTGAATTTCTAGAAGTAAAGAGTATTATGTTAACTCAGTTTTGTTAGTTCTTTTTCACATTACAGTGGCCTGAAGCATGAGGACAAACGTGGAGGGAGCGGATCGCACAACTGGGGAACTGTCAAAGATGAATTAACGTTGGTATTCTGGTTTTTTAATAAATAATTTTAATAAAATTGTATAGTTTACTTTTGAGATTTGCCCTTAATTCTGTTAAATATTTACTTGTCCTTGGGACAAGAATGGATGCTGTCATCTCAGCTACTTCCTTAAAAGATGATGGGTGATTTTTGGATATGTTAGGGTTATAATGTGTCAAATGACCAATTTTCCTCTGTTTCAAACGTGTGATACTTTTCGTATAGGTATATCACTTTATTGAAATCTTATATTGAAGTTATTTGAGTATTCTGCTATTGTATGTTTCTTATTTTATAATTCTTATTCTAGCTATTAACCTTCTGGTGATTATAAAAACTTGAAAAGCTGGTGGGACTTTATTTTAGAAGTGCTGCCTTTCTACTTTTTGAGTAGTGTGCTTGAGCTATAACTTGGATCAGTATATATTTTAAAATTATTTTCTTATAGTATTCTACAGGGGAGTAAATTCAGTAGGAAAAAAACTGGGAATGTGAGAATTTTAAAATACTTCTGTTTACTCTTTTAACTACATGTAAATGGACCTAGATGCCTTTTTTTTTTCTTTTTTTCCTTAGAGAGTCCCCCAAATACATTCAGAAACAAATATCTTATAATTGCAGTGACTTGGAACAATCAAATGTGACTGAGGAAACACCTGAAGGTGAAGAACATCCAGTTGCGGACACTGAGAATAAGTAAGTGATTTTGTGTGTGGCGGTAATGGTTGAGCATTGCAATGTTTGAGGTTTACCAAAAAAAAATCTGTAGACTTAATGTTGTTAAATATTTGCTTTTTAATAGGAAAGACTTTATTGTACTCCATTCCTTCAAATAGTAGAGGAGTACTTTACACATGTATATGTTGGGCTGTTTGAATTTACCATTGGCAACTTAAAAAGATAAGGAAGATATGTATTTTAGTAAATCCTGTTAGCCCTGTGCACAAAAATTAGCTGTTTTAATCTGAGAATTATTTGCAACTCATAGTTCACAGTACTTTGGACTCTATAGCTGTACACATTTTATACTGAGACAGTTCAAAATGAGAAAATGTGACTATTAAAATTAGTTCCTCCTTCTCTTTGAAGGTTTTTTTCGTTGATATAGAATGTGGAATACAGCATTATTGGCTTGTTTTAAAATGTGTGAGGAGAGCAAGGGCCAGAATATGTTATCCTTTAACTAGCTTTTCTTATTTTCTGAGTTTTTAGTTACAAGACAGTTTTGAAATTGTTCAAGGATAGGAGAGTTTTAAACACTCAAGTTATGCTGGTAGAAATAGTTTTATGCCTTCCTCTGTCTTCCATCAATATAAGCAGAAGTTATATGTCAGTCATTTCTTTCAGTATGTAGTTTAAAGTCTTGCATTGCAGATTATTTAGGTCAGTAATTCTTAATCAAGGCATAATCAAATCATTTTGGGAGAGGATGCTTTTCTAAACTCTTTATCTCCAGAATTGTTCTTAGAGTGAAGTACTATTAATGATTAGAAAGTCATTTAGTGGATTTGCTTAAATAAGGAATAATAATTGATTTATTATTAGAGAAAATTACTATTGTTTTTAGTTATTACTAAAAGTATAAATATTATTTTTAGTTATACTATCAGTTATTTTAGTTATTACTGTTAGATAAAAATATATGGTGTTGAGTTGAACTTCATTTTATTTTATTTGAAACTGAATATTTTGTGTGGTAAACAATGAAATAGGTAAGTTAAATGAACCTTATACAACACTTAATTACTTTACAAAGCTCAACACAAATATTGTTCTCTTAATGAAGAACCTTCATTTATTTAAATGAATAAATTTGTTTAAATATTTAAACATTTCAATTACCTTAAGAGTAATCTGCCAAGATTATAACTTTATACATACAGTTATGTAAGAGATATATTGGTATTGATAGGGTATTGGAAGCAAATTTTAGCTCAGTTCCCAGGACTGAAATTGGGTTTCTAGGTACTGAGCCTAAAGACAATGATGATGACATTAGCTTACATATGCAAGTGTAAATTTAAGAAACACAGTTTTGGCTGAATTTGATTGGTTCCTTTAAGTATAGTTCTTGAGTTTCTGTTTTGTTTCATTTGATTCTTAGAACCCTTGAAGGTAGGTGTCATGGTTTCATGATGTGATAAATGTATGCTGAGTTCTGTTCTTGGCTAGCTTACAACTTATCAGTAACTGGGACCTTTTTTCTATCTTTAGTTTTCTGATCTGCAAACTGACAGGTTGGACTTGATACGTAAAATTGCATCAATTCATTATAAACTTGGTCTGGAGAGTTTAAGATGAGATTTGTCAAACAGTAAAGAATAGCATATATGGGAGTAATATGAGCTCTGAGGCTAACTGAATCACCTACTATCTTTGGAAAGAAGCGGTGCTCCCAAAATAGCAAACTTGTTTGGTGACAATTGAAAATTGAGATTAAATAATGAATTCCTAGGTGCATGCTTTGTTTGTGTAAAAAGGAAACAGGATACTATATAATAGTTATAGTCTGAGAATTGTATTAGAAGTAACACAATTTGGTATTAAGTATTGAAAACCAGTATTTTATAGAAAGTTCTATTACTAATGAAGCTTTAGTTTCCTATTCATGTACACACTGGTTTGAAAGTTGGAGTATATGTAAAGATTGGATTTGTAGAAATTAGAGATTTGCTTTAAATGTTATAAAAATGGATCAGGGAACAGTTCTCTTATATTCTTAAATATAAAACTTGGTTGTCATGGGCAGCCTAAATGATTACTTTCATGTGTGTTATGAATTACGTATTATGGAAATTAAATATGTGTTTTAGCAGAAGCTAAATCGGATTTCAGTCACATACTGTAAGTTTTAAAAACAGTCGTGTGGTTTTTAAAAATGTGTTCTAGGTTTAATAAAGCCAGTTTAAGATTCTATTACTGATAGATGATCATTTAAGAGTTTATGAATATGAATTGTATGTTCCTTCGTTATCCACATTTTCACTGATTTAACAGTGAATTCCTGGTCTCTTCCAAGTCACATGTTAGCCATTGGGTTACAAAGAAAACTGGTTCTCCTGTCCTTGGATAATCTAGATGATTACCAACCAGCTAAGGTTGGTACTTGCTCGCTTAAACTTATATAAGTTCTGTGATTTTATGAGCCCCCTACCAGGTATAATACTGAAACATCTTCACACAGGGAAAATGAAGTTGAAGAAGTAAAGGAAGAGGGTCCAAAAGAAATGACTTTGGATGAGTGGAAGGCTATTCAAAATAAGGACCGGGCAAAAGTAGAATTTAATATCCGGAAACCAAATGAAGGTGCTGATGGGCAGTGGAAGAAGGGATTTGTTCTTCATAAGTCAAAAAGTGAAGAGGTAAAGTGAAGTTTTGTGGTGTTTGAAAATGTTCAGATTTGTCTTGAATTGCATATACAATTTTTGTTTTAAAATTTCACATGGGTAATCTGTTTTTTTTTTTATAAAATAAAGTTTTACAAAATAGGATTATTTGAGACATATTACCCCCAAAGGAAAATAAACTGCATTATGATATATTCTTTAAGAAATTATTCTTTTAAAGTTGTAATCTTTTTTAAAATCTTAATTAACTCGGAGTCATTAAGACTTGTATTAGGTTGAAAGGTTGGCATTTTTATGTGGTATAACTTTAAACTGTCTGCCTATGCCATATATAAATAATATCCGGGAATCTTTAGTTAATCTTTACTGAAGAGTAATGGCTTGTGAAGACCAGAGAATTTATGAGTTTCCTCTCCTTAGGAAACAAGGAAACTAATGAAAATACTTCAGAAAGACGTGATTTCTGATTTGGTAGCTTTTATTTAAGTCTTGGGTCACACATTCTTAGGGGACTATCCCACTGCTGTATCTTTTTAGGGTTTATGTAAGTATGAGCTTTTAGTCACAGTTAAACTGAAATGTTACGAAGGCAACCTGTAATTTAAAGAAATACAGTAAAATCTTTCTACATTATAATTTTCTAAGCAAAAAGATAATTGTGAAACAAGCTTGGAAATATTCTGTACTAAAATAAAAATTTAGAGATGATTTTTTAAACATGGGCATCATGAAAGTAGTATAAATGAGACAGTCTTGTGTCATTTCCTATCAGTAAAGAAAAAATATTGTGCTTCATTAGAATGCTTTGGGTTTTTTTGTAGTCCTTGCTGATAAAGTTGTGTGTATCTGTAAAATCCAAAGAGAATCTTGATTTAAAGAACCATAGAAGTTCACTTTAGGGAGATTATTCATTTGAATTAATTATTAAACTGCTTGCTGCTGCTAAGTCACTTCAGTCGTGTCCAACTTCGCATGACCCCATAGACGGCAGCCCACCAGGCTCCCCCGTCCCTGAGATTCTCCAGGCAAGAACACTGGAGTGGTTTGCCATTTCCTTCTCCAATGCATGAAAGTGAAAAGTGAAAGTGAAGTCGCTCAGTAAAAAAGTACTTTGGTACCTTTGAGACAATTACAAGTTTTTGAGGTCCCAACAGAACTTTTCTTCAGAACAGAATACAGACATGAAATACTTTGGTATGATTTTAGATTATATCATTACCATTAATGCCCTGCAACCTCTTCATACATTTTATGGACATCTGGTTAAGTATCCCAGCTTTAACTATTTTATATTGAGCTTTTCAGAAATAATTATTACACAAGGTGATATATAATTAGAATTTTCTGAAAATTATAAAATGTGAAATTGGTTATGAATAACCTTGAAAGTAGGACATTTTCTTTATCAACCACTTATAAATGCTTGGACCCTTATAGTTAGACTGCTTTTATGATGTTGTACTTGGAATCTGGCCTTATTGGCATATATGGCCTTATCACTTGAATACAGATTGTCTCTGATGTAGAACTTTTGTTTTTTGTTTTATTGCTTTTCACTTTCAAGACTACATTTAATAAATTAACATGAGATATTTAGCACATTATAGTAAAGGCTTTGTGGATTTGTTTTAGATGATTTTGCTTTGCTGTTGGGTAATGTAGATGTCTTTTTTTTTTTTTTTTTTAATGTAGATGTCTTAAGCACATTGAAGGTAGGCTAGGCCAAGCTATGATGTGTTTGGTAGGTTAGGTATATTAAATGTATTTTGGATTTAAAGATAATCTGGGGTTTATCAGGTTGCAACCTCACTGTAACTTTATAACAGGTCTTTAAGTTTGTTGTATACCATACTTTGAGTACTCTTTTTCTTTTATTATACTTATTTTTATCTTCACAATGAAAATGAAGTAATTAGGAAAAGGAAAACACTTTTTGAGAAATGGAGAACTGAATTATTGACAGCTGAGACCAAGCTCTATTTCCTTAATTATTGCACAGTGCTATAGAAAAAAACAAACCCAAAAAAACCCTATAAATTGATCCTGGTAGTTTACTTGAAGATTGGGGATGTAACCTGAATATCCAGGCTTTCTCTTAATTACTACAGTAATACCTTCAGGATTGTTTTCAGTAATACATCACCTTAAGCTTTTTTGCTTCTTGCTCTAAAAATTTATAAATGGTTTTAACTAATAAATTGATATTGTTGTTTTACAATAGCTAACGTTTAAAATCAGACACTTCACATATGTAATTGACTTATTTGCTAGTGATTTTGTATTTTAGGCTCCTTTAAAGTTAATATTTTTAAATGTTAAAATTAATATTTTTTTAAATTAAAAATTTTGAAAATATTTTTAAAAACCTTTCTTTTTAAAGAAAGAACACAAAAGGGATGTAATTTAGTTTGGGTATTAGATGTTTAAAGGAATGAAAATCTGTTTACAAATAAAGAATTTGTACTTGAAAAGGTAATTATTAACAGTTATAATATTACAAGATATTTAGAATGAAATACCCTTCAGAAAAGAGGATTATACATGTATTTAGAAAAATTAAAACACTTTAGTATAGGAAGTTTCCAACTAGAAGATTAAAACCCATTCTCCCAAATGTACAAAAGAATCAGGCATTAAGCAGTGTGAGATTGCTTGGCATTTTTGCAGGGTCTGTCATATGGCTTGGGATCTGAATTTCACAAAGATGATGACTTCATTTTAATTAAAGTTACTTTGGTAAATTTAACGCATGGTTTTATTTGTGCACAGTTTTTGAAGGTTGTTTATGTAACTTGTTTCACTTGAATCTGTAGTTCTCCAATTTATATGGCAGAATATGTTTAAATATAAACAGAAAAGCATTTTGAGAAGTCTATACACAGTTTCTTCCCCAAGTCATAGCTGGTACAGAGCAAAAGTTCTCTTTAAAACTTAATGAAGAGATTCAGTAATGTCTCTAACAGAAATATATACCATCTATCTAAAAGTCTTCATCAGAGGTTCAGATTGGAATCCTAACCTGAAGGGCATATTTTAAATGTACTTATTCATCCCTGATGGCTCAGAGAGTAAAGAATCTGCCTGAAGTGCAGGAGACCAAGCTTCTATCTCTGGATCGGGAAGATCCCCTAGAGAAGGAAATGGCTACCCATTCAAGTATTTTTGCCTGGAGAATCCCATGGATGGAAGAGCTTGGTAGGCTACAGTCCATAGGGTTGCAAAGAGTCAGACACGACTAAGCAACTAACACTATTCATACTTCACTGCTAAAGATTATAATTCAGTAGGTTTGAGATGGGGCCCAGCCACTTGAGTAGTTGTGATAATACCTGTAATTAAGACTTGCTGGTATCACCTATAACTAAAGTTAAGGGAATATGAAGTGGAGAAAAGTGAAAGGAATTCTTCCTGCTAGATGACTGTAGGTCATCCCAAAGCTTACTTATTACCTGTTGTTACATTTTTTTCACACAAAGGACAGGTTGTAGAAAGCTCATTTAGAAATATACAACATTGCTTTCCTATTAATCAAATCACCCAGTGGCCTTCATTTGAAATTTTAGGCTCATGCTGAAGACTCAGTTATGGATCATCATTTCCGGAAGCCAGCAAATGATATAACATCTCAGCTGGAGATCAATTTTGGAGACCTTGGCCGCCCAGGACGTGGTGGCAGGGGAGGGACGAGGTGGCCGTGGGCGTGGTGGACGTCCAAACCGTGGCATCAGGACTGACAAGGTAATTTTAAGACATAGTCTATCTTTGCAAGTAACTTGAAGGACCTCTTTAGATGGATGACTGACCTAACTCCTTTTGGGGACATAAGTAGAAGAAAAAAGGTTGGCATGCCTTTAAGAAATTACATTTTAGGTTATATTTTTTGTTTAAAGCACTTAAAACAACTGTGCTGGCAGTGGTTAAGTTTATCACCCTTTATTGAACAATTAATTTAGTGCTTGTCATGGTACTGTGCTTTTAAAAAAAAATTGCCATTTTATAGAAGATGAAATTCAGGTGCAAGGAACCAAGGTAATTTTTGGTCTTTGTTTACCTGAAGTGCCAGATATCAATTGTCTTGACGAATCTTCGCTGCTTTTTACAGGTCAGCTTAATAAAGTCTTTGTGTCCAATATATAATTGTGTGACATTGATTGGTTGTTGATTCCTATTTTATTCAGGAGAGCTGGTCTCTTAATAGAGTTGGGATTCATTTTTGTCCTATTTTTTTGTGATTTCCATTGCCTTGCACTGTGTGTGACACAAAATAAATTTTTCTGAAACATTTTGCTAGAAGCCCTAGTAATTGGTAGTTTTGAATTCTGATCTCCTTGATCCCAAAGTTCATGGTTTATTGATGAGATATTATTAAAGTATTAGTGATAATTTGAGTTAGTTCATTGTGTCTTCCAGTCTATTCAGAACCAACCATAATGTCCTGAATTCTCAACATCTGATAAATTGGCACCCCATCTGCTTGATTGAGTCTGACAATGTTTAATTATAGTAGTAACTTAATAGTCTAGATTTTATGGTCACCCATAACAGTGTAGTGATATTTTTTTCCTTCTGTAACATGGGTTCTTTTTAAAGGCCAGCATTGTGTATATGGATCTTTTAATACTTTTTTGTTTTGTAATTTGTATTTTGACTATAAATAGCCATTGAGCTCCTTCCTATCAGTTACAAATGTGCTGCTTAAATAATTGGTTTCTTAGCCTGCTTTCATTGCCATTCTTATTATTAGCAAATGGGAAAAATAAAAGAATAGTGAACAACAGTGAATCCACATACGTACCTTGTGTGAATCTACTAGTGTGATTTGTTAGAAAAACAAATAACCCATGGTGTTACTAGAAGTTTTCTCATATTTGATAGAAAATTCAGGACAGGGCTCATTGCAGATATTTGTAGTCCTTTTTTTTTTTAATTTTACTGGAGTTTACAGTGTATTAGCTTCTGCAGAGTGAATCAGTTATATATGCACACATATATTCACTTGTTTTTAGATTCTTTTTATATATAGGTTTTATATATACAGTCAGTCCTTATCAGTTACCTATTTTATATATAGCAGTGTGTATATGTCGATCTCAGTCTCCCAATTTATTCCCCTCAAGTCCTATTCTGATATTCATAATTTTACCTTTTGGAAGTAAAAGCTTTGGCATATTTTACTTATTGTAATAAAACTTTGTGGTTTTTTTTTTTTTAAGAATCTGTTTAAATGTAGATGCTGAGAATATATTAATAAGATTTGAGAATCATTAATTTTGCTTGTTTCTTTTTCAGTCAAGTGCTTCTGCGCCTGATGTGGATGACCCAGAGGCATTCCCAGCTCTGGCTTAACTGGATGCCATAAGACCGCCCTGGTTCCTTTGTGGACCCTCCTCTTTGAGGCTTGCATGCTTAAGGATCCCAAACGACTAAGAAATTTAAAACAAAAAAAAACACAAAAACAAAAAACAAAAAAGACTGTCATTCATACCATTCACACCTAAAGACTGAATTTTATCTGTTTTGAAAATGAACTTCTCCTGCTACACAGAAGTAACAATATGGTAGTCAGTTTTGTATTTAGAAATGTATTGGTAGCAGGGATGTTTTCATAATTTTCAGAGATTATGCATTCTTCATGAATACTTTTGTATTGCTGCTTGCAAATATGCATTTCCAAACTTGAAATATAGGTGTGAACAGTGTGTACCAGTTTAAAGCTTTCACTTCATTTGTGTTTTTTAATTAAGGATTTAGATGTTCCCCCTATTACAAACTGGTTTTAAATATTGGACATAATAATATCAGTTTTAATACCTGCTTTGCATTTTCACACATGGTCAACTGGGACATGTAAACTTTGTCAAATTTTATGCTGTGTGGAATACTAACTACTTTATGTATTTTAACTTAGTTTTAATATTTTCATTTCTGGGAATAAGGTCTTTTCACTTCTCATGATAGCTGTTATATATGCTAAATCTTTATATACAGAAATACCAGTACTTGAACAAATTTAAAGCACATTGGTTTATTAACCCTTGCTCCTGCATGGTTCATTAAGTTCAAATTATAATTGATTCAATTTCAATTATATTTACTTTTAAAATGTCACTTGCCCATTTTAAAAATCAGTCTAGACACCTTACTGGTAAAAGTTATTTGTTTAAGCTACTTATTGTTGGTAGACACATACTGTCAAGTGAAGTAGTTTTATGGGTGTTGGATTTTTCCTCCTCCAGTAGGGTGGGTGGAACAAGTTAATTTGGCGAATGTGTTAACATTTAAACTGCTCTGTAAAGTAAGTGGCCGCTCAGTATGATTTGTATGTGTGAAAGGTCCCAAAATCAAAATTGTACATCCATAATCAACCCTTTAACTCTCCCTGTTCTAAAGAAACCAAAGGGTACTGGTTAGTATAGTAAGGTTGGAGGTTGTTAATTTCTGGGATTTGGAAAGTGGACAGCTTTACTTTATAAGGTTGGAACAGCAGCACCATCCATGAAATGAAAACCAAAAATTTTACTGTTTCCAAATTTCCTATATTGCTATTAATTTTTGTCTTAAGTTGATAGATTCTGTAGAAGGTAACAAGTATCTTTTTACCTCTGCCTCTGTTACAAAATTAGGTTAATAATGAATTCTTTGATCAAGAGCATCACCACTTACTAAAACATACATGGAGAGAATAATAAACAGCCTTTCTAGGATTTTTTTAAAGTCTTCTGCAACATTGATTAACAGGAAAGGGGCTTTATTTACAGGTTTAAAGATCTTTTTGTCACTATTAGTAATTTTCTATCTATGTGGTAATGTCCAATTTTAAAAATACTTGATATAAGACGTTAAGTCATAAAATGTCTGTTTAGCTCATTAGTTTTCCCCTATACTTTTAAAGGAGAAACCATACAGTACAAGAGTTTCGCATTGGGATTGGATTAATTGATCTAGTGACCTACTAGTTTGACATTTCAGGAAGGAGGTAATTGGTTTTTAAATGGTGGATAAACTTGTGCTGGTGTTTTGGATCTTATGATGCTGAGCATGTTCTGCACTGGTGCTAATGTTAAACATAATTTTATATTTACAAACACATCTGCTACCCAGAGGCAAGTATTAATTTAGTCCATATGGACTATTGACCCCTCTTGAGATTGCAACATACACATTCCTAAACATACCCATACATAGTGTGTTTAAAGTATCTTAACTCGTTTTTGGACATGAACATGTAATAAACCTGATTCCTAGCAACATATAGAAAACACCTATTAAAAAAATAAGTTCTACTCATTGTCAGCCATTGCTGGCATTCTGTCACTAGAGAATACAAAGCAATATCTGGTATGTTGCAAGCTTTCAAGATAGCCTGGATTTTAAGTCAGTCCATTAGTTGTATCTGATGGATGTAAATTTGCCTCCTAGTTCACTTTGTGTCACGAGCTAAAACTGTGAACCTAACTTTCTCTTATTGGTGGGTAATAACTGAAAATAAAGATTTTATTTTCATGCTCACTTCTTGGGAAAGTCATAAAAGCAATCAAATAGGAGCCCATTTATCGTCATGTGTCTTCTGACCTATGTGTATACCACCAAAGGTAATATTCATATTTCATTTTTTTCAGAAACAGGCTTGTTTATATGGAGTGTTTGTTAACCTAGTCTGTCAAATAGCAATTGGGAAAGTACCTATTTTATACAAAATTTAATTCTTGAAAAATGAATTTCAAGGACCGACATGACAATTGACATTTCTTGTAGGTAACTCCATGTTTGAGTGAATGTCGGGTTTGTCTTTTATGTTTAGGGTTTGTCTTTTCACAAATAAGGTAATAATGGCTGATAGAATGTTCTAATGCACTTCTGTCTTGATGCTTTTAAAGTGAAATAATAGTACAGTTTATATTTTTTATTAAGATATTTTCAGTTTACATTGAGATGATGGAGATAAGGTCTCTTATAGTTAAATATTTTGAGACCTTTGTGCAGTTATGAAAGATTTTTAAATGTGTCACCAGGCACTATACATCTAACTTACTTTACTCAGTTTCATTTAAAAAGTGGAGGCAGAATATATCTCGAGTTGTAAATAAATAATATGTTTGGGGGTTGTTTCTGGTGTTTTATGGAGGGGGAGAATATTAGGTATTCATTTTTATTGTATTTTTCTAATTGCTATAGGTAGTTGGAAATAGAAAATTTTTGTTGTTAGGGAGTTGCATAGAAAGTCTGAATACTGTGTATTAGGTTTTTAAACATATCTGTAAGAGACTAACATGGAAAGAACCAACAAATATCAAAGGGTTAAAAAACTCAGAAATGTGGAGCTGCTAGAACCTGAATGATTTTGACTTTAAAATCATTCTCATGTATACTAGTGGACATCTAGAAGACATCTATCCTAATAGGAAATTCATAGGCTCTTGGGTGTCTGCAACTCTGCTTTATAAAGAAAGCCATTAAATGCTTAGAAAATAGATTCTAACCCAGACATTGTATTTCTGCTGAAATAAATAGGCAGAACACTTAAAATCTAGTAACAAAGCAGTAAAATCCCTCATTAGATTTTCAGACCTGATTAGATAAACATTGTGAGATTGTCACATTTTATCATTAATCTGTATATTAAGTGTCAACTGTCAGAAATTTGGGCTCACGATGTTTTGCTCAGTCTAGATACACCTCTGACATGTTCTTTCAACTTGAGAATCGATCTGATGATCAAATATGGGGGTTATATGAGAAGTGATTGAAAAGGGATTGAGAGGAATGTATTAAATTAGTAATATAAGGAAAGGTAACCTAAAAGTATAAGCTTAATTTCAGAAAGTGATTAGGATATAAATTATTAAAACCATTAGGATTTTGTCCATGGTGGGAAGTGCTAACATTGGAAGTGAGTATCATTTAAATTACTGCTACATCTAAGCCAGAGGTCAATAGATGTTAGCCTGTGGTCTGTTTTTTTGTACAGTTCCTGAGCTAAGAATGGCTTCCACCTTTTAGAAGTGAATGATGTGTATAGTTCCCAAAGTTTAAAATGTATGGTCCTTCACAGAAAATGTTTGCTGACCCCTGGTCTACACCATCACTTAGGTCAACATAAGAGGTTTTTTCCTTTTTTTTTTTTTAATTACAGGTGCAGATTAAATTGCCCTATATGGGAAGTTGTGAAATTTGAAATATTTAAAAATTTTTACTTCTTAATCTCTAATCAGAGTAAGGGCAAGATATTCAATAGTTTTTAGTAAAGATTTATTATTTTTTAAGAAATTATTGAGTTTGCAACCTAAATATTCTGAAAGCTGTTTGGAAAGTATAATTTGCTAGACTAAGACACTTAATGGCATGGTTATAGGTTTTCACATTTAGTGGCAGTTATCACTTGATACCTTTCTATTGTGCTGACTGTGCCATAAGATGAGAAACAGAAATATGTTACATGGGTAAGAAATGTCAACTTCATAGGTTGAACTGGGGCATGAATTAATGGATTCTGAGAACTACATTTCTCAGCTTAATCAGGATATCCATTTAGGCAGAATCTAGCTTTTGTGTCATTAAATGGAAAGGAAGGGTGAGAAATGGCCCATACAAGTTAGAAAATGATTTACCAAATTATGTTTTTGTTGGAGATGTTAATTATGTGAAAGTTAAATTACATGACTTTACGTGACAGCTTGCATGAAATTTACATGAAGGTGAAAGACTCAGTTGTGTCTGACTGTGACCCCATGGACTGTAGCCTACCAGGCTCCTCTGTCTATGGAATTCTCCAGGCCAGAACACTGGAAGGGGCATCCTGTCCCTTCTCCAAGGGATTTTTCTCAACCCAGGAATTGAACCAGTCTCCGGCGTTGCAGGTGGATTCTACCAGCAGAGCTACCAGGGAAGCCCCTAATTACATAGGTAGTGTTAAATCAGTAACATTAGTCCCTTTTGCTGCCTGTTGGAGAGGCTATGACCATTCTGGTGCACTTGAATGTGTATTCTAAGTCTTGTGCTTGGAAAACATAAAGAATACTTGGTGATAATTATTCTGTTACCTCCGGTTCTTTGTGAATTTTTCAAAACTAGACTACCTAAAGTGATAAGCATTGCTCTGAACTGATCTTGGTTGTGGCTTTATTCCTTAAATAGTGGCATAAATGTTACTGGTATGGAAAAGTGAAAAGCGAAGGGCTAGTTAATATTTAGAATTTTGTTACTTGGAGAACTGAGCTGGGAGAATGAGCAATAGTTCATTTGGACAGTATTGTTTACACCATAACACCATAATTGCAGTTGCAGCTGACTTCTCTCACAGATTTTAGGACCAAAAACGCTTCAGTTTGGAAAACTGGCTTTCGTTTACCTAGAATGGAGATGTATAAAGTGATCCAGTTGAACTTAGTTCTTGTTATTGCCCAGAATTTTGTCAGTTTGGGACTGAAGTTTTCTTATTTAGCTGATGAATAATGTCAGAAATTTTATTATGGGAACTTTTACACATTGAATTCCTTGTTTCACGCCTTGGGTGTAATAATCCAGTCAGTTGTTGCTTTGTTTGGCAGGCACACTGACAAATAGTGACAAATGTTAGATAAGCACACGTTTAGACATTATGTCAATGCTCAGGCTGCCAGAGGTTTGGAAATTAACTCATCAAAGAAGATGGTGTCGTCTTCTCCACCCCCAGCTGTATTTCATAGCTGAAAATATTTAGGTTTACATGACTGGTGAAATGAATTAAACACAGGAACTTTTCTGTTTATATATGAAGTTGGTTTGTCTTCTCTGGAAATTCTGAATTTCCAGTGAAGCTTCCGCATTTTTTTCCCCCAACAAAACGGAACACCTTTTCCTAAAAACTACAGAAAATTTGGTTTCAGCTTGATACTGTGTACTTGTTTATCAAGGCTTCACTTAGGTGCTACAGTTGTAGAAACTTAAAACGGCCATGGGAAGACTGGATTGGAAGTATCTGATAAAGGTGCTCATTGGTCACTAATCATATGAAGAAAATCAACATAGCCAGCCAGCACACAGGTCAGTGTGTGCTTCTGACCACTGTATTTTGTTCATAACGGTATCCATTGAAGACTGAGTGGCACTTTGCCACTGTATCAATACATTGTATTGATGTAATACATTGTATTGACACAATGTATCATACAGTGGATTGATACAATGCATTGTATTGATACAATGTATCATACAGTGGATCGATACAATGCATTGTATTGATACAATGTATTATACAGTATGTTGATGCAATGTGACACTGTATCAGTGCATTTGGATTGGTCCACCCTCCACTCGAGCCCTGCATTTTAAGTCAGAAAGTAGAGCTGAAAGTCAGGACTGAAATAGAGAAGTGCTTTGGATGCTGTATAATGCTCAGTGAAAATTAAAGTCCGAGAAGTTCTCTTTAGGAGAAAACGGACAGTTTATTAAGAGAAAATCGCCATTATAATAATCAGCACCTCCTAATGACACCCAAATATGGATGTTCCTCCTCACCTTTTTTTTTTTTTCCAAGATCATCAATTTCTTATCACTTAAAGTTATTAAACTTTTATCTACAGATTTTTAGAGGAAAAAATTTGAGAAGTACCTGTAGCTGGAGAAATTATTGGCTAACCTTTCTAGCTACTTTTAATCTATTGCAAGCACATGAAAAGTGGGTGTTGTAACAACAACAAAGTCTCTATACAGCTGTTCTCTATACAGCTGTTCTGAAAGTTAACCTGCCACAGACCAGAGGGATCTAAAGGGAGTGTTTATAGAAGTGCAAAGAAATCCAGTCATCCGCAGTTGTGGGAGAGGAGAGGAAACAGGAAATTGTGAAAAAGAAGGCAAATGGTCTTTAATGCCCTCTCTGATGGAATAAGGTTAAGATTTCTTTTAATGAATGAAATCTTGTGACATCCAGTTCTCACCTTGATATTTTTGGCTATGGATGAGGGTCGTGAGATTCTTAGGAAAAACCACGTTAATGCAGGTTACAATCTTTATGGTGAAAATCCAGGACCTATGAAAACCAGTCTCAATGAGAATCTCGTAACAGCTTTTACAGTATTTTGTTGGGTCCAGTTACGTGTGGGTAGTATTAAAATCTGAAATTGGAAAAGGGAAGATACGGACTCCACCTGACATCCTCTTCCCTAGGCAAGGTCAGGGTTCCTTGTGGAAGAATTCTTCACAGTTGTGGAAATTGATAAGTGACCTGAATTAATGTAAAGGGACCTTGTGGCATCACATAATAGGTCTGTATGTTTCTTGGAGATGTGATTGAAATCTCAGCCAAATTAAGAATGGTTTTGCCTCTTAAAAACCATCAACAAGATGTGGAACCAGTTACCATAGAATAAAGGAAAGGCATTTATGTTTCAGTAATTCATACAAGCAACACAACTGAATAAAACGGCCCTAGCTCATTTTTACTTAAACAGCCATGTTTGGAAAAAATCAGGTTAAGTTGGATGGAGTTATAGCTATTTTAAATAAAGAACACTGTTCTGGTTACTTTTCTATTTGAAAGGCATAATGTTTTTATTCATAGTTTTAAAATACTTTCCAGTTTCCTTAAAATAATGGACTTTCTCAGAAGTGTTACTTCCTGTCTGTGACCTACCGGGTGCCTTATAAGATTTAGATAGCTGAGTAGATAAGTTAGCAAACTTAGTGCCAGATTTGTCCTGGTGTCATTTAAGATTTTCCTGCTTTTCAGGTAGTTTCCTAAAGAACCAAGAATGCTCTAGAACTTTAGAAGTTTGGACAATAGGTTCAAAGATTTTTATGGAACCACAGGTATTGTCAACTACAGTCAGAATCCCAGTTGATAAAAAATTTGTTGTGCAGTCACTTGCATAGAGAAGAATTAGAGTAGTTGAAAGTTAGGCTCTAAAACCAAACTGTGGTATCAGGTTCTAATAGTATGACTTGGGTTTAGTTAACTTGCACCATAGTTTTCTCATCTCTGAAGTGGAGAGAACACCTGCATTAAACTAGTCATGGTGAGACCTGAGTTACACTTCTTGAAAACTGCATGGACTAAGTACTATGTTAGAGTTTGTTGATCATTATTAACAATTCCTGTAAGAATGGGAGTAAAGGCAAAAATTGGCTTGTTATATAAACTTGTATTTCAAAGATGCACTGCTTCAGATACTACTCTTTAACATCTATCCCCCTCTAGTCAATGCTGTGATAAAGCTTTTTTATTCACTTTATGAGATTTATACAGTTTTAGTCTACATTGCTAGGAAAGGAGTTCTTGACTAAATTTTACTGAATATTGCCCAGCTGCCTCCAGAAAAGAGCCAACTAACAGTACTCTTAACCAGCTAATTTTTAATGTTTTTAATTTGGTAAGGGAAAAATGTTACTTAATTTTTATTTCTTTGATAAAACAGGTGGGTTTTTTTCATGCTTATTGGGTATTTATATGAATTTTGTGAGTTGCTCACTCAGTCCATTTTTCTTTGAAGTGATGGTTCTTTTTCACGTTGATGTGTAAGTTATCTGGCATATCTTGAAAATATTTTTATCTTATGAGTATCTTGTTATCTTTATGGGTATTTTATAAAATACCCATCTTTGTGGGTGTGTTTTGCAAAGTTTTTATTGGAAATTTATTCTAGTGTAGATTGATGTAAAAATATGACTTGGTTTTTTCCATCAGTTGGCCAACTGATTAAATTCCTAATCCTTTTTTCCCCACTAGGGTGAAGAAGGGGACTTTCTGATCTCTCTATTCTAGAGAGTGATTAATTTGAGGGTTTACCTATTTGCCTTTCATAAGGGTGGATAATGAGAATGTCCTTGAGTCCTGCAGGCTAGAAAGAGAAGAACAGGGCTTCTTTGGAAGGCTTGAGCAGTGATCCTGGGACAGATGACAGCTACATCAGGTGGAAGAAAAAGAGCCTGATGGAGAAAAGCAAGAATCGAGTAAGGGGTACTGACTAGAATAGAATGTGCCTAGCTTGGCATCTCTTTCACTGGTATCTGGGCATTGGTGAATTGCAGCTGTAGGCTATTCATGGAAGCTGAGAAATTGGGACAGGGTGGAGGGGAAACGGCACTAAAGGGAAAGAACTAGATAACAGCTTGACTTTCCTATTGCCTATAAGAAAGACAGAGGCCCAGGAAATGGAGTTTCTGGCTTCTGGTAAAGAGGGTCTTTTTAATGAATATTTGAAGGTAATGATCTTTGCACACAAATTGTTAGAGATGCCTGTGAATTCACTGAGAATGAACTTGAACTCTATTTGTAGTATTTAGGTCCCAGAGAATTAAGGAATTTGATAGTTTCAATAGAGCAGAGATTTCTGGGTTGGCTTTTGGGATGTGTATCAGGAGTGAGGATTTAAAGTATTGCTAATTTTCCTGAGGAATGAAAGCCTGGCTATATGAATATTGGTGAGCTCTACTAGGCTTGGTAAATGAGGCAACCTGATCTAGGAATTTTACTTGTGTGTGGGCAGGAAGCAAGATTATAAAAACTATTTGGAGCAAGGGCAGAATGAGGTTACCTATCCTGTCATTCACGGAAAGAGGGCATTTTATCTGCCAGAGTGAGCAGCCAAAGGCATGCTCAAACATGTTTTTGGTAGCTCAGCAGTGAACAATCCAGCTGCAATGGAGGAGACTTGCAGGAGACATGGGTTCGATCCCTGGGTTGGGAAGGTGCCCTGGAGGAGGAAATGCAGCCCACTCCAGTATTTCTGCCTGGGAGATTCCATGGACAGAGGAGCCTGGTGAGTAACAGTCCACGGGGTGGCAGAAAGTCAGACACAACTAAACAGCAACAGGTATTGCAGTAGTGCTGTCAGTCAATGGCAGGGTAGAATGGGGTTGAGAATGAAGAGAATTACAAGCAAATGCAATTGTCTTAATAAAGAAGCAGGCATAGCTGGACTGCCTTCTAGAACAGAAGAACAAGGTGGAGGCGGTGGCAGGAGACATCTTACTTTATATTGATAACCTACTCCATCAATCTTATTCTCCGGCACCGTGGACCAAGCACGGTGCCAGAGAATCAGATTGCTGTGATCCCCTGCCTTCAGGTTACTTACAGTCCAGTAGAGAAAAAGTTCATTGTACAAGGGGAGTGCTGAGGAGGCTTCTGCATCCTTAGAAGGAGACTTTTCTTTTAAGAAAACAGTTGAGGACTGCAGTACCACCTGGGGCTTTAAGGGAAGGGAAAAGGAAGTGCTGGTGGTTTTGTTGCTAAGTTATGTCTGACTCTTTGTGACCCCATGGACTGTAGCCCGCCAGGCTCCTCTGTCCATGGGATTCTCCAGGCAAGAATACTAGAGTGAGTTGCCATTTCCTTCTCCAAGGGAAAAGGTTTGGGTGGTTAAAAAGGAGACTGGGACCTATGTGTTGAAGCGGGAGGGGAAGAATGGCTAAAATGGGACTATTAAGTAATCAAAAGAAAGCAAATATAGGAACAGTAGGTATTGCAAGAAATAAAAGTTGGCTCTTACTCTCAAGAGGTGACAGTTGGACAGCTTTGTCTGTCATGACCTATTGCAAATAGTCAAACAAGGGGCTCCACAGCCTGGGTGCAGACAAGCCAGTGCTGAAGCCGCGGAGATGCAAGGAACCATGCAGTGGGGGTGCCACGCAGCAGTTAGAGTAGAATAGATGTATAAGGAAGAAGCTTAAGCTTTTCAAATAAGGCCTGGGAGAACTAACTATGTTAGTCTGGAATGGCAGGAGGCATGGATGAAGAGTTAAACATGACCTAACAGAACATTTGTATCTCAGAGCGATGGGACATACTGATCCAAACATAGATGTGGTCTATAGTAGCAACTCTATATACAGTTGACCCTTACACAGTGTGGTGATTAGGGGCATCAACTCCCCTGTGCAGTTGAAAATCTGCATATAACTTTTAGTTGGCCTTCTGTATCTGTGGCTCAGCACCCAACAATGGATCATTGTAGTACTGTAAAATTTATTATTTAAAAAAATATGCATATAGGTGGACCCATACAGCTCAAACACATATTATTCAAGGTCAAGAATAAATGGTTGTTGAATGAATGGTCCTCTGCACTGTTTTCCATTGCTAGTAAGAGTTTTGGTTTCTACTCTTGCCTTTCCCCTTTCTGGACAACATAGACAAGAAAGTTGCAAGAACCCAGATTGGAATTTCTAGGTCCACACAGTGGATGTAATAAGGCTCTGCAGAAGGAAGGCAAGATGAGGTATCTGGATTTGATTACAGCCAACTCTCAGTTCCTGAGATTCACCCTGAGCTGGCTTACCTGCCCTCTAGCTGCACCCAGATCTGACGGGAGCACCCAGAGGTAATGACCACTGGAGCAGGTGGCTGGGTAGACAGGACATGCCTTGCCGGTTGGAGGTACATCAGCTTTCCGAACTTCAAGCTTCGCCATTCAGAGCATGAGGGAGCCACACCCCATCTTTAACTGGTCCAGAGTCAACTTCTCACCACAGGAGAAGGTGAGTGGGTGAAGGGAACTTGAGGGGAAAATGGAAAGAGAGATGTGCTGAGGCAGTTCTTCCAGAGGATGAGTTATGGGAGCCTCATGTGAAGGGAGATAATCCATGTTGGAGGGTAAGTAGCCCTCGTGGGTAGGGAGGTAGTCCACTGGGAGGATGGTCAAGGAGCTGGCTGGGTTTCCCGGCTTTGAGTCAGGGCCCTTGCTCCCTAGAACCTTGTATAGGTCCACCCCTTGTCCTGTCTCTGCTGTGAGAGCCCTTGGAGGTGGTGGGCTCGAGGCACTGCACCCTGTGTCTTCCTCAGAGGTATAGTGACCTTGGACTCCTTGTCCCTTTTCTGACCAGCTGGGGTGATGGGGAGGTCTGAAGACTGGTGTCACTTGACAAAGGACTTCGTTGATAACCAGGGGCTCAGGTTCTTCAGGAGTGGGCCAGTCTGCCAGGAGCCTATCCAAGGCCAGCTGTGTCTTTTCCTGAGAAAGAGAAAGAGGCTCATATGGGTATGTTGAGTAAGTAGCCTTGACAACCAACTTGTTCAGGGTTCCAAAAGGCCTCGCAGCCTGCACTACCTGGTCAGCTCAAGGCGGAACACTGTGGGCCCTTAACTTTGGGAGGTAAGAGAAGCAGTTAACATTGTTGGCGAGCCGTGGACCCCTCTCAGCCCCTAGCAGTGAGTGAGTCACTATCCCACTCGACCGTCCGCTAGGCTGGTTCTGGTGAGTCAAACTGCGCCAGCTGCTTTTCCTCTAACACAGCAGGCACAGTGGGTGCAGAGGAGAGGCTGAGCTTGCATCTGTCTGGGGAGGAGGCATGGAAGACTTTAAAAGGATGAGACTAGAGCTGAATCCTGAGAGGTGTATAGTTCTTCCCAGGTAAGGAGCTGGTTGGGCAAGGAGGATTGGTCTACTCTGGAAGCTGCTAGTTCTTTCTTAGGACAAGCACACTAAGGCTTTGGAAAGAGGAGGTCACATGATGAAGGGACTTTTAAGGGACTTTTAAGTTCGGGCTTCGATGCAACTGCTGAAAGGTTTTTGGCAGGGTAATATCCTTGTCAGTTCTGCTCTTAAGACTCCTCTGGAATAACTTATTTGAAAGAAGTTTTCATCCTCTCCTCACTATAGCTAATTTTGTCTGTTACTCTTCTTGCTCTGTCTTTCTCAGCATCTAATTGGTTACATCTCCTTTCCAAGCTTACTACTGATTCCTGAATCCAAGTTTAAGCACTTTATTAACCTTTCTTTCTATAGGCATTATTGGGCTCTCCCCATACTTGAAACTTTCTTTTATGCTGCCTGCTTGATTTTTCTGAAGAAGAGCTCTGAAGCCCACTTTCAGGAAGCCCCTAGTGACTGTTCCCCACACTGGATCCCTACAACAGCAAAGAAGCCAGCTGTTAGGTTCTTGGCACAAGATGCTTTATACTGTTACTTAAAAAAAAAAAGCAAACCCCTCCCCCCCCCCCCACCCCCCGCCCCTGAAACATGTCTGTCAGCTGCAAGCAGGGACCAGATCTTATAGGAGGAGGATAATAAAAATAGCCTTTGTCTAGGGCAAACCCTAAGGACTAATCCCAGCTCTGAGAATCGATGGCTTGGGAAAACTCAATACACCTCTCTGGCCTTTGAATCACTTATCTGTAGATGCCAAGCTGGGCAAGAACGGTATGCTCTATACTGGTCACTGATGTCCCCTCCCTTGCCTCGAGCATGGCAAGTGTCCCCAAAGTGACAATAACAATGCTGTCTCAGGGCAGACTTCTACAAAGGGCCCTGAGCAGCCACAGGGTAGGTGTGTACTTTTCTTTCCAGAGCCTGCTCTTTTCCTATCGCTAAGCAAACTGGCCCTGGCACATTGGTCTGGGTTGAAACATGGCTGGCAGCTGCCAAAACACTGTAACCAGCGCTAGGGAAGGATCACAGAGAGTGAGGATCACCTTGTATTCATAAGGCGAGGCTCTGCCTTTCCACAGTTCTGGTAGTACCAACAGAGGGTGTACCTCAGAACTTTTACAAAGCAGGCCCCCTGGCTGACAAGTCCTGGGGAAAGGCCTCTTGGACCAGTAATAACTCAGGTATATCATAGGAAGTATTTTAAGCTTTTACAAGCTGAAAATGGATAACATCCCAGTATTCCCTTTATGCTTGGGCCTTTTCCTCTCGAGTTTTAAAACCATGTCTTTTTGGCCACATTTTAAGAAATGGTAGGTGGCTCAGATGGTAAAGAATCTGCCTGCAATACAGGAAACCTGGGTTCAATCCCTGGGTGAGGAAGATCCCCTGGAGAAGGGAATGGCAATCCATTCATGGACAGGCTACAGTCCATGGGGTTGCAAAGGGTCAGACATGACTAAGCAACTGATACTTTCACTTTCAGGGGAATGTAAAGTCTGAGAACTCAAAGCACATTTTGTTGGAGGTGAAAGACTATTGTTTCTGATGTCTGTCCCAGCCTGTCACCAGGAGAGCAGTTTGGGCCTTTAAAAATATTCTACCCCTTGCAAGGGTCTAGCGACGTGGGGTTCTGAGGGCTGCCACAAGGCAATGACATGTTCAATTTTTTTTTTTTTTAATTTTCTAATTTATTGGTTTTTGGTTTTGTGTGTGTGTGTGTGTGTGTGTGTGTGTGTGTGTGTGTGTGTGTTTGCAAAAGAAATATAGGGACATAGTCTTGTAAATTTTTTTTCTGTTCAAAGAGAATTTGTAATAAAAATTAAGTGGCCTTCATGCCTTCAACTGCCTCCCCAAAGACAACCACCATTACCAGTTTCATATTTAGGCTTCCAGAAATATCCTGTGCACATGTTGGGGAGAGAGAGAGAGAGAGAGTGTGTGTATATAATCGCCTTCCTTTTATACAAATGAGAATCCACTTTAGACAATTACTACAAACTTTTTTTCACCATATACTAGAGATTTAGATACATATAGATCTCAGTTTTGATTTTAGTAGTTTCATAACCTCTTACTGTACAGAGGTACCCAAATGTTTGACCCGGCCCCCTGGTGGCAGGTCACATTATGTAATGCTTGGCTTCTATTTATAGCGCTGCAATGGAAACACTCGTGCTGTGGAACTTGGGGCACGTGGGTGGCAGTTTCTGCTCTTGCCTCCCTGCGTTGCTTTCTCTGACCCTTTGTTCATCTCAGCACCTCTTCTACGCTCTTTATGGGCTCTTCACTGGCTCTCTGTGCCTCTGTGCCCCTCACACCCCGGCAGTGGCAAACAGAGACCACGACACCAAAGCCGCCAGCTGGGAGCCAGGTGTCCGTGACTGACCCAGAGCTGCTCCCCACTGTGCTATTTCAGGCTCTCAGGACATGGCACTACGGCATCTCAGCACTGGAAGAGAGAGACCTTAGAGCTCAGCTTATTCCACTCCTGGCACCTGAATCCCCTCTAACACTAGCAGCGGCTTCCTTATTGAGTACATCCCCACAGGTCATTACAATATTGCCTCCAAGTGAGGGTCCAGTGTGGGAACACCTCTTGAGTTAGTCTTTTCAGCTCAGAGGCGCTGACTGCTGGAAACACCTCCCTCACCCCATGCTGAAGATCTTTTAGAACATTTAAAAGTATAATGGCAGACAGCACATCCTACTTATATGTGAACCCAGGATCCACCTACTAGTCGACTAATACTGGACAAGTTATTGAATCCTCTGTGCCTCAGCTTCCTTATTTGAGAAATGGGGACGATAACATTATAACCTCATAAAGCTGTTGTACAGGTTAGATGTTAATACATGAAATTTTTTTTTACAGTGCCTGGCATAGAGAATGTACATTATATTTTATATATAAACAAATTATTGTGTGATATTGTTATATATCATAATATATAATTATATATCATAAATATTCAACTATATATCATATACATGCATACATACATATATTGTTATTATTATACTGTTCTTGCTACTGTAACTTAACAGGGACAAAACTCCTCAACAGAGAAAGAAGACTTTAAGAATAAATCTTCCTGGGAAGAAAATGAATGATCTTTGCCTTGTATGATGCATGTGCCTTACATGGCATCTGATTTAGTCTTTACAACAATATATATGAGAGATATTGTCAACTCCTATTTTATGGAGGATGAAACTAGGGCTCATGTCATCAGACAAGCTCCTCAAGGATCACTGACATAGTAAGTGGCAGAGGTGGCCTTATTTCAAAAGAATTAAACTGTGGTGACTTAAATTCCTACTGAGGCAGACATGGCTGGGACCAGCTCTTTCCCTGAGGAGCAGCTGGTACCACTGTCTTTTGGCCTGAGGAAGGGTGTGGATGAGAGAATACGTGGGTGACTGAAGAGGGAACGTCTTGGAGGAACCGGGCTCTAAGACATGAGAGTGTGGGGCTGCTGGGGCCCCAGGTGATGGGAAGAACATGGATGGGCCCCCCGTCCCCCTTTATTCCCCTTCAGTGCATATTCTGGCTCCGCATTCAGATGCCTTCAACTTCAAGGTCCTTGGCCAGAGACCTCTAGCCCGCTGTGAGCTGCTTTCCCCTCCTGGGACTGTGGCAGCAGGTCCCTGCATGTCCTCTCTTCCCTGCACTCTCCTGTGCTAGCTGAGCAACCTCTCCTGCCTTAAAACCGTTTCCTTGCACACTGGAATGGCTTACTGGCTTCCTGCCAAAACCAAAATAGTCTGGGCTCTATTTATCTGTTCTGAGCTCACAAAGGACTGGGAGCATTACGGTAAAAGCTTCAGTGCTCTTGAATTTGGACGAGCCAATGCTCACCAAATACACTTGCTTTTTAAATCTTTTTTTGAAGTAAGCTGAGGTGAGGAGAGGAACATAATGCATAGATAGGAATGGAAAGCTCTGGGTTTTCAGTCTTGGTCATAAGCTTCAGGAGCTTCCCAGGTGGCTCCATGATAAAAGAATCCGCCTGACAATGCAGGAGATGTAGTTCTATCCCTGGGTTGGAAAGATTCCCTGTAGTAGGAAATTTCCAACATTCCTGCCTAGAAAATCCCATGGACAGAGAAGCCTGGCAGGCTGCAGCCCACGGAGTTGCAGAAAGTTGGACATGACTGAATGAGCATGCATGCATAAGCTTCAGAAAATTACTATGCAGGGGAGTGATGACTCAGACGATAACCTGGTATGATAAGCAGCTTACTCATAGGATCTAAGCACCTAGGTTTCCCTGTAACTACAAGGGGAGATGTAGAACCCCATCGACTGGCCGACACGGCTTTACACCTTACCTCCACAATAGGATATTTCTTGGCCCAAGTGCTATTTGCTGGATCTGGAATTTCTTTGCTACACCACTGAGGTCTGAGGGCCAAAAGGAGAACAAATACCCTGTGGGTAAAGACAACATGACATCTGGTTAAGTGTGCACACAGTGGCATGGGAACACAGGTTCTTCAGTTCAGTCGCTCAGTCGTGTCCGACTCTTTGCGAGCCCATGAATCGCAGCACGCCGGGCCTCCCTGTCCATCACCAACTCCTGGAGTTCACTCAGACTCATGTCCATTGAGTCAGTGACGCCATCCAGCCATCTCATCCTTGGTCGTCCCCTTCTCCTCCTGCCCCCAATCCCTCCCAGCATCAGAGTCTTTTCCAATGAGTCAACTTTTCCTTCACACAGGTTCTTAGTGAAGTGATTTCAGTACAGGATTATGCAAATGAATAAAATGTAAATACTGCAAGAGAAAGATGTTGCCTCACCTAAGGCTGGACTAGCTTTCTGTGAAGTCTGGACAGATGATAAAGCTTGTGCCACAACCACTTCGGGTTTGCTAAATAAACTATGGAGCTTTCGCTCAGGATGACGTTTAGCTATCACCGAGCAGCCCAGTACTCATCCAACAGACATTGACTGAGTCCCTGATGCATGACCAGCCCAGTGCCACAGGCTGCGTGGATAAACAGCAAATAAGAGGACAGGGCCAATATCCTTGGGGAGATTGCCATTTAGTAAATTAGAATGTTTATAAAGAGCTTGTAGTGGCAAATAAACTGTTTTGCTAAAAGTAAATAAAGAGTAAAACAGGATACAAGTGGTATAAACAGCTTGGACAAAACCAAGCTTAAAAAAAAAACCCCCAAGAAAAAATACCATATGGAAATATCCAACAGTAGCTGTATTTGGTGATTAGAGGGTCTTTTATTTCTTTCCACATCTCTGCATTTTTGAAGATACTTTAAGATGAGTTTATGATGTGGAAGGAAAAAAATCCAAAAATGTTTCTTATATGCACATGACTTAACTATTTTGCCTTTTAAAAAAAAACTCAAGAGCAATATGAAGCAGTTTTAAAGATGTGGCTTTAATAAACTTTGTTTAATAAGAATAGTGAGCTGCTGTGATGTATTTAGCCCTTTGAAACGAGATGAGGCCATGTGACTAGGTTTTTTTCCCCAAAGAAATGTGAGCAAAGGTTCCTGTGACCTAGAATAGATCATGCAAATTAGGAAAGTACCCAAAGGATTGTGGGCCAATAAAATGGAAGACAACTGGATCCCTAATGGCTGTATGGAGCAGAGCTGATGACCAATCGGGATGACACGCCTTAGAATTATATGGGAGAAAAATAAGCCATTTTATTAAAGCCACTATATTTGGAGGTTCTTTTTTTTTTTTTTTTTTTTTAACAGCAGATGCCTCCACCCTAACTGATACTATTTCCCTCAGGAGGATGCATGGGATTCTAGCTGACTCTTTGAGTTCAACTTTTTCAAAGTCTACCTAAAAAAACTCTGCTTTGAAATATGTATCACATATGAGAGAGCTTTAATAAATGGAAAGCCTTTCAAACAAGTTCAATGGCCAGTAGAAAATGACTTTTCACCTGTAGTTTTACTTTGACCTCTTCTACTTTACACATTTGAAGAAAACTATTGAATAACTAATTCATTAAAAAAAAACTAAGATCACTCATGATTCTACCCCCCTGTTATAACCACCATTAATATTTTAGTGTATATCCTTGGGGAGGAGTATATTAACTGCCACCCAGTACACGTTTCCCCCTCTTTCTTGGAAAGGGACCCTGATTTACTGGGACAACAAGGAGCCCAGCTAAAAGGTTACAGTTTTAAGCACCTCTTGCCTCATCAAGTTCTGGCCAATGAGATGTAAAAAAGTGTCACCTGTGACTCCTTCACATGAAGGCTCCTGAATAGGTAGGTATGGGCACTTCCCTTCTCCCTGGAGTTGTAGAATGCAGGCCTGATGGCCACAGTTCCTGCAGCCATTGGGCCATGAGGTGAACCTCATGAGGACTTCGTGAGGGCCACGAGGAGAGAAGCCAGTGTCTGGACAGTGCAGCAGAAAAAGGAGCCTAGGTCCCTGATGAGTGGGGAGCTCCTACACCAGTCGTTACCTGACTTTACTTCCTTTACCTGAGTGAGAAGCTTAGCTCAGCCTTCATATTATTTTGGCTTTCTAAGTTATATACAACCAAATTTAATGCTCACTAATACATATTACATGTCTGTGTGCATGTGTATATGAACTATTTTTTTTAAAAAATGATAGTACATTTTGTTTTACAACCTGCTTTTTAAAATGCCATACAGCAAATATTCATATGATTTACTTTTCTTCTATATCTTTAATGAATGCATAGTATGCTATATGACATAAAATATATTGTGATTTATTTATCCAATTCCATGTTGTCAGGCATTTAGTTTGCTTCAAATTGTTCTCCTTTTATGAATAATACTTCAGTGAACATACTTGCCACTAAATATCTGTATATACCTATGATATACTTAGAATAAATTTCTAGTTAGAAATTGTTAGGGGAAAGGTTTAATATTTTAAAAAGTTAAACATATACTGTCACTCTAAAAAGCTGAATATACTTAGTCTGCTACCAGCAATGTATGAGAAAACCATTTTTTTGACCCACAGCAGCAACAGCTATTATATAAAAAAACAAACAGCTTTTACCAAAGTTGGCAGGTGTAACGAACTTACTTTTGCCGGAAGCAATGCATTGAGAGAATGCCCACCATGATGACAGCCATGCAGATACTTGGTGCCACAAATGTGCTCCAATTGGCTTTACCTGCAGCAAAAAGTGGAGAAGGCAATGGCACCCCACTCCAGTACTCTTGCCTGGAAAATCCCACGGATGGAGGAGCCTGGTGGGCTGCAGTCCATGGGGTCACTAAGAGTTGGACACAACTGAGCGACTTCACTTTCACTTTTCACTTTCATGCCTTGGAGAAGGAAATGGCACCCCCACTCCAGTACTCTTGCCTGGACCCAAGGACGGGGAAGTCTGGTGGGCTGCCGTCTATGGGGTCGCATGGAGTCGGACACGACTGAAGCAACTTAGCAGCAGCAGCAGCAAAAGTGAGCAAACCCTGTGACTGAGTTTAGAAATGTCCTCAATGAACATTTCTAAATACTGACTGTGGGGTCTCCCCAGTGGTCCAGTGGCCTGGAGACTCTCTGCTTCCATGCAGGGGGCCGAGGTTCGATTATTGGTCAGGGTACTAGACCCCACATACTGCAACTAAGAGTTCACATGCCCCAACCAAAGATCTTGCATGCTGCAATTAGGACCCAGCATAGCTAAGTAAATGAGTAAATAAATAAATACTGACAGTTGTGTGAACTCCCTGGGCTTTACAGCTCCTGCGTAGCTGGACTCAGGAACAAGGCTGACTCACTTTTGCCCATTCAGTTAGGGAGAAAGGGCACAAAGGGGCCACTTCTATGGTTCCAACAGAGGAGCTCCAGTCCTACAAGGGCTCCCTCCTCTACTAGGGGCAGAAGGAAAGAGAGTGTGGTATAAAAGCACTGGCTGTGACCTGGGAGCCCTGGAGTCTAGTCCTGGCTCTGCCACTGGCTGATGTGTGGACCTCAGATAACTGACCTGTAAATGGTGAATGATAACATCTACCTTGCAGGTTGTTGTGGACATTAGAGATACATTGCCATGTGTCTGAACGTAGAAGCCCTCAAGAAATGGTAGCTATTAATTTTACCAAGTCATTGAATAAGCCCTGTAACTTGGGTCTTTGAAACTGTTCTGATTCCTTCCTATAAGCAATATTTCACTATGTATTGGGATTTTCCATTAATTCGTCCAACATTTATTGAGTGTAAACCAAGTAACAGGACAGGTTAAATGCTGGAATACACAGATGAAGAGGACATGGGCTTTGCTGTCTTAAGAAGTCATGAAGATAGTCCAGATGACAGTTGTATAAACATGTAAACAGTAAACCATGATGCCATGGGATACATGTAAAAACAGCGTATATGAGGCACTGTTGCAGAAAACAACATGGGAAAAGGTTTCATGAGCAGCTCAGGAAGGTTTCCCCAAGGGCAGGATGTCAAAAGTTTAGAGCTGGATGGCTAGAAGTCAGCTGTGCGGACAAGCTAGGGAAGTGCAGACAGACTAGCAGACAAGGCATGGAAGGAGGAGGCAGAGAGTGCTTCAGCAACCACAGATAGTCTGGTCTTGCTTTCTAGTACAAATGATGAGTGCGTGGCAGAGGATGGAGCTCGACAGCTGAACGGGACCAGGTCACGCAGGGACTGGTAACAAGTCAGTTTGGATTCTAGCTTGAAAGCCCTTGGGAACCTTGGATGGGTTGCAACAGGAGGTAGAATGTCAGCAACAGGGATCTTGTAGAAAGACTCTTCTTTTGAGAGAGTGAAGAACAGGTTGGGGGTGGGGAGGGTGTGCAGGGGGCATTAGCGGCCAGAGGCCTGCTGCTCCCATGAGAAGGGTTGTTCCTAGGGCTGAATAGGGGAATTAACGCTGGCAGCCTTGTTACCACCCCACGCAACTGGCACAGTCTGACATTTCTTTAGCATCTGCTTTGCTTTCTGGGCAGATGGGACAGGTCTGGAGCACCAGGAGCAGAAAGATGCTGAGGCCTTAATCCAATTAACTGCTTACAAGTTTACATTCATGAGAGTGCAGGGAGATGAGTTGTCAGCTTTCCCAGTGGAGAAGTATCTAGCATAGGGTCCTGAATGATTAACTCGGTAGTCCTTGTCACAAACAGAATAGCTTGTTTTATGCTTGGAGCAGATGTAAAAGGCACTGCCAGAGAGAACAGTGTAACTTAGCTGGTAGGAGAGAGACCCATGTTAGCTGGGCCACTTCTTCACACATATTCAAATTTAACTTAAACTCAAATCTGAGTCTGATTTGTAGTTCTTGCACTTGCCACCTCTATGACCCTGGGTCATCGTTCTGCACCTCGTACCTATAAAACGACACCCTAACCCCCTCACCCCTGCTTTCATTTCCTAGGGAGTGCCTGGTATTGGGCCTGGTGGAGGCATGTGACACAGCTGCAGTCAGGATCAGATGAGTGAAAGTATGTGTCGCGTGGGCTGGATCATGTCCTCCCACCCTGAAATTCATATGTGGAAGTTTCAACTTCGAATTCCTCAGAAAGAGACCTTATTTGGAAATAGGGTCATTGCAAAGGCTATTAATTAAGATAAGGTCAGACTGGAGTAGTTCAGTTCAATTCAGTTCAGTTGCTCTGTTGTGTCCAACTCTTTGTGACCCCATGGACTGCAGCTCACCAGGCCTCCCCTGCCCATCACCAACTCCCAGAGTTTACTCAGACTCATGTCCATTGAGTCGGTGATTCCATCCAACCCTCTCATCCTCTGTCGTCCCCTTCTCCTCCTGCCCTCAAGCTTTCCCAGCATCAGGGTCTTTTTAGATGAGTCAGTTCTTCGCATCAGGTGGCCAAAGTACTGGAGTTTCAGCTTCAGCATCAGTCCTTCCAATGAATATTCAGGACTGATTTCCTTTAGGATGGACTGGTTGGATCTCAAGAGTCTTCTCTAACACCACAGTTCAAAAGAATCAATTCTTTGGCATTCAGCTTTCTTTATAGTCCAACTCTCACATCCATACATGACTACTGGAAAAACCATAGCCTTGACTAGACAGACCTTCATTGGCAAAATAATGTCTCTGCTTTTTAATATGCCTTGTAGGTTGGTCATAACTTTTCCAAGGAATAAGTGTCTTTTAATTTAATGGCTGCAGTCACCTTCTGCAGTGATTTTGGAGTCCCCCAAAATAAAGTCTGTCACTGTTTCCACTGTTTCCCCATCTATTTGCCATGAAGTGATGGGACCAGATGCCATGATCTTAGTTTTCTGAATGCTGAGCTTTAAGCCAACTTTTTCACTCTCTTCTTTCACTTTCATTGAGAGGCTCTTTAATTCTTCTTTGCTTTCTGCCATAAGTGTGGTGTCATCTGCATATCTGAGGTTATTGATATTTCTTCTGGCAATCTTGATTCCAGCTCGTGCTTCATCCAGCATACTTCATCCAGCGTTTCTCATGATGTGCTCTGCATGTAAGTTAAATAAGCAGGGTGACAATATACGGCCTTGATGTACTCCTCCTTTCCCTATTTGGAACTAGACAAAAAGATCTTCATGACCCAGATAATCACAATGGTATGATCACTCACCTAGAGCCAGACATCCTATGCAAAGTCAAGTGGGCCTTAGGAAGCATCACTATGAACAAAGCCAGTGGAGGTGATGGAATTCCAGTTGAACTATTTCAAATCCTAAAAGATGATGCTGTAAAAGTGCTGCACTCACTATGCCAGCAAATTTGGAAAACTCAGCAGTGGCCACAGGACTGGAAAAGGATTCATTCCAATCCCAAAGAAAGGCAATGCCAAAGAATGTGCAAACTACCGCACAACTGATCTCATCTCATATGCTAGTAAAGTAATGCTCAAAATTCTCCAAGCCAGGCTTCAACAGTACATGAACCATGAACTTCAAGATGTTCAAGCTGGTTTTAGGAAAGCCAGAGGAACCAGGAGCCAGAGATTGCCCCCAGATGTGAGATGAGAGCTGTGGGATAGATTCTCTCACAGCCCTCAAAAAAAGCCAACTCTGCTGACACCTTGTTCTCAGACTTGCAGCCTTCTGAACTGTGAGGAAATTAATCTCTGTTGTTTAAGCTACTTGGTTATTGTGCAAAGTTTCCCGCACACAAAATAGTGTGCAAAGTGCTTAACACAGTGCCTTGAGCATGATAACTATCTGATATGCAAAAGTTGTTTAAAAAGTAAGATCATGGCATCCAGTCCCATCACTTCATGGCAAACGGAAGAGGGAAATGTGGAGGCAGTGACAGACATTATTTTATTGGGCTCCAAATCACTGCGGATGGTGACTTCACCCATGAAATTAAAAGATGTTTGCTCCTTGGTAGAAAAGCTATGACAAACCTAGACAGCATATTAAAAAGCAGAGATATCACTTTGCTGACAAAGGTCCATATTGTCAAAGCTATGGTTTTTCCAGTCATGTATGGATGTGAGAGTTGTACCATAAAGATGGCTGCCAACGAATTGATGGTTCTGAACTGAGGTGCTGGAGAAGACTCTGGAGAGTCCCTTGGACTGCAAGGAGATCAAAGCAGCCAATTCTAAAGGAAATCAACCCTGAATATTCATTGGAAGGACTGATGCTGAAGCCTGAGCTTCAATACTTTGGCCACCTGATGCAAAGATCCTACTCATTGGAAAAGACCCCACTGCTGGGAAAGATTGAGGGCAGGAGGAGAGGAGGGCAACAGAGGATGAGATTGTTGTATGGCATCATGGACTCAGTGGAAATGAGTTTGAGCAAACTCAGGGAGATAGTGAAGGACAGGGAAGCCTGGGGTGCTATAGTTCAAGGAGTTGCAGAGTTGGACAATAGGCAGGAGATGAATCCTTGTTGGGATTATGCTCATCTTTCATTGAACAGATAATCAGAGGACAAGTACTATGTGCTGGGTGGTGTTCCAGATCTTGATAATAAGTGATAAAAAGACACTAGTTCCTGCCTGTTGGATTCAGAGTTTTGAACAGGGGGTCAAGCATAGCACATTATGAAGAAAATATGGATGTGCATTTGGGAAGACTTTCTGGAGGAGGCAACATTTTTGCTGAGTTTTGAAAACTGAGTAGAGACTGTAGCCAAGCAGATAATGAAATGGTAGGGCACTCTAATTAGAGGATATGGCAAACACAAAGGTGTAGCAGCAAGCAAGTAATTAGTGAATTAAAGAAAGTCTGATAATCTCCATATCACATAGTGGGAATATATGCCTATAGAGGATTTGCCCAGTGGACTTGCCCACTGTAAGGGTGGTTCTTACCTTGCAGACAAAATTCTCTTTCATTTCCTTGGGGGCTTTCGCCAGCAGCTGTCAGAGCTGTCATCCACAGAACATATGTCACTCTGGGCTGCAGGCTGTCTATGCGATGTGAATTTGGGGAGAGCCTATAGGGAATTTCTTAAAGGAAGATAAATATAAAGGAGGAAAGGCATGCATTAAAGGAAATACTTGAATGTGGGCTTTTATTCATATTTATTTGTTAATGCTTCATTTAACTTGAAAAAGAAAAGCACATTGCTGTTTTAAAATAGTCCTAATTCATTAGTACTTAATACTTTAAAAGACCCTAGACACTATCATTTATGAAGGCCCCGTGTCACAGAATATCAAAAGAATTAAATGTTTCTTTCTGTGATAAAAATCTTTTCAAAGAATGTGTATTATTTTCCTTTTGAAATTATTTAGCTGTAGTAACTCCTTTTATTTCCTATAATTATAATGTTTCTGACATTTATCAGGTATATTTGAGAACTCCCGGGGAGGAAATTAAATGTACAAATTGTTTTCAACAGAATTTTCAAGAAATTCTATTTCTTAGAAATTTGTGCATTTATCAATTAATGAAATAGACTAGGATTTAATCTCTGATCTGCTTCAATTTGACATAAAATCTAAAAAATGAGAGCACAGTACTTAGATTTATTTTGGTAGTTTAAGCCTAGATTGTCAATTCTTTATACTTTCAACACCCCTGCAGGTTCTCAGCAGGGGAGATTTGGTTTTTGAGCAATGTGTTGATGTTTTTCTCCTCCAAGAAACATGAATGTCGGTAGCATTTAGGAAACAAGCAGTCTCCTCCTCCAGGGATCTGCTGGGTGTGTTTCAGAGTGAGCTCTCAAAAACTGAGGGGAACTGTAAAATTAAGGCTGGAACTTCCACAGGTGTAGCTTACTTGCTCAGCAGACTTGTCCATGTGCTGGTGATCAAAGTGAAAACCAGAACTCAGCACTGTGTGCCTCAACATCATTTATGGGCTTACAAATCCCAGGGTGGGGCTTCCCAGGTGGTGCAGTGGTAAAGAAGCCGCCTGCGAATGCAGGAGATGCCAGTTTCATCCCTGGGTGGGGAAGATCTCCTGGAGAAGGAAATGGCAACCTACTCCAGTATTCTTGCCTGGAAAATTCCATGGACAAAGGAGCCTTGTGGGCTATAGTCCATGTGGCCACAGAGACTAAGTGACTGAGCACACATAAATCCTAGGGCAAGTTAGATATTCCCCCTGCTTGCTGAATTTATTTCAACAGTCATAACATATTTATTATTCATACAAGGCACTGAGACACAGAGTATGCCTCAAAGAGTTCACCACCTATTACTAGTAGGGATAACAGACCCCAAGACACTCCCACACCCCTGCTTACTATGGGTGACCAGCAAGATGGAACCCTGTATTATTGCGTTCACTCTGCCCAAAGGAGCCAAGGCCTCAGCAGATCATTTAACAGCTGTGACTATCAGAGCAATTCCTATATTTTCCATCCTTTTGAGAAAAAGTACCATGTGGAAAATTCCCAACCTTACTTCAGCTTGATGAAATTGCTTGCACAGACTTCAGCTATATGATTAAACTAAATTGTATCTCATTCCCAAGGCAGGGGACTAAAAAAATAATTTGAGAGAGACTTTCTGCTCATCTTGCTGCAGCAAAGCATGCACAGTGAGCATCAGGGAGTCAAATGAGACTCTGGAACACAAGGGAAGGTGTTTGAATAGCTTTCCGGGCCAAAAATGTTTACATACACGCACACGCACACACATGCATATATTGAATATATTTGAAGGATGAAAACAGAAATTATGGGAGGAGCAGGGAGGAGAGTGATGGTGTCAGCAATCTGGTTGGCAAATAGGTTGAGTTGAGTAATGGGAGAAAGAAGTCCTGCAGGAAATACTGGTTCTGCTGCCTCATCTGGGCTGTGATCTGGCAGAGATAAAGGAGGCCATTCAGTCTTTGGGTCTGGAAACTTTAGGCTGATGGTGGTTAAATGAGAAAGGCATCAGTTTAGGGAGAGGCTAATGGTTGCCAATTATCTGAAAGGTGACCAGTAAGAAGGTCAGGCAAAATTGTTGTTGTTTAGTCACTAAGTTCTGTCTGACTCTTATGACCCTGTGGAATGTAGCCCACTCGGCTCCTCTGTCCATGGGCTTCTCCAGGCAAGAATACTGGAACGGGTTGCCATTTCCTTCACCAGGGGACCTTCCCGACCCCGGGACTGAACCCAGGTCTCCTGCACTGGCAGGCAGATTGTTTACCACAGGGCCACAAGGGAAGCGCACCAGGCAAAATAGTTGCATGGTTCCTGGAAATTAGCTTTGATCTAATCACTTGCATTGGTTTAACAAAGTGCAAGGCAGTATTCACCCATTTGTTACTTAAAAATACTGTTCTTATTCAACACCTCCCGGATGCCTGGCTGTACTGCAAGTAAGGGGGAGACAATGGTGAACTAATCATCACGGCTTCTGTCTTCATGTTGGCAAAAACAGCCAAGTAACAGTAAGTAGACTGTGTGTGCCTGTAGAGCAGCGCGCACGGCAGCGTGAACACGCTTCCAGAGGAGCGGCAGTGGGCCCGGAACTGCCTGGGGGAAGCAGACCGCCCGCCCCAGTGCCTCGCCTCTCTCCTGTCCAGGCCGGTGAGGTGCTCTTGCGGCACCCTGCCTGTGCAGACAGGGCCAGGCCAGAAGACACCTAGGACAAGGGCCCTGCCTCCTGGGAACTCCACGCTCCTTTTGCTGTCGTGGAGCCTTTCTGGTTTCTTTCTCCCTCCGCCTCCTACCACTCTCTAGAAACTGCACTTGTAGATTTGCCAACAATTTCTGGTTGCCAAATGCAACAGGTAGTTGTCAGTTCTTGATTAAAGAATTTACATCACTTCTGTGTATTTTTCCATGGGTAGACTGTGAGCTCTCTGAAGATAGGCAACAGGTCTTATTCATCTGTAAGTGCTAAGAGGGAAACTATCTAAACTGGTACAAAATAGGGTTTCGAATCTGCACTGTCTTCCTTTTAAACTTATTTTAGAATACCCTTACACAGACTTCAGATTCATCAGATTTGTTGCAAGTAAGGTAGGTAATTTCTTCAATATCTACAAGAACAGATTTTAGAACCACCTAACCATGTTGATATGTTATAAATAGACATCTCAACTTAAATTCTATAGAAATTAACATTTAAGAAGGAGCAAATGTCACATGAAGCATTCCAAATGGCCCAGGATTACATCAATTGATGAAGCACCTTTGAGGGTACATTTCAGAACTGACTTACCCTGACAGTGGGGAGCAGTCACATTGAGTGATATGCTGCATTTAGAAATTGTGGATTATTAAGCATGTTGTAGTGGGTTATTAAGCAGATTGTTCTTATAGTGGAACACTATAGAACTGTTAAAAAGAAAAATGAGACAAGCCCACATGGACTGACGTGGAAAGATCTCACTGTGGATTGATGCTTTTTGTTGTTTAGTTGCTAGTGAGAGGCAAAGTAAGGTACAGGTCAGAATACAGATGGTTATCCCAAATGTATGATAGAATATGCATTATGTTTTCTTCTGGAAGAACACATGAAGAACTATTAACAGCATAAGTATAGACGAAAGGATAATTCCCACTTTATATCTTTCTGAAGTATTTGAATGGTTTTACCATATATAAGTATTAGTTATATAATAAAAAACTAATTATCTTTAAAAGCCATACCTTTTAGAAAAGCAATACTGCAGATCTAAGGTCAAGAGAGAGGACCAGTTCCTCAAGTTTACCAAGTAAAAATCACTCTGCAGACAGCACTCTGACACCTATACAGCAGGTCGGCTTTGTCACATGCTTCTTGGACCCAATAATTCTCACTAAGGAATATAATGGTTGTTTCTTTATGATAAATGCTCCTGAAAGAACTCTGGCTGCCTATAAATACGAAAGGGAGGTTCAAGCCAGGAAAAATAAAACTGCATAAATCAAAGATTAAAACATTAAATCTGGCAAGTGATTTGGAGCTGCTCAGTGAATGAGTGATGAAATCACTTGAGATAATGCTCTAGCCAGAGTTTAATTGCTTTAGTATTATTGCATAATTATGGGTCATAAGGAGTTACTTAAATTGTGTTTTATCCATTTAAGGAGAAAATAACATGCTCTGATGGTATTTGCAAGTGTAGGGATTCAAAGGTTTTCCAAACACATTCCCTGCAAACCCCAAGGGTCTATATAATGATATCCAAGTGCCTTTATTGCTTTTTGAAGTGCTGTCCCCATCTAAGTGAGCTCCTTAAGAGCCTCATCCATTAACTTCATTTCTTCCATTTGCTTGCTATGTAACACATATTCAGTAACTTTGTGAGTGTGTGTGTGTTTAGATGTCTTTTATTTTTCTTCATTCAATTAACTTTACAAATATTTATTGAGCACCTACTAAGTACTAGGTACAGTGCTAGCACTTGCACACGTTTGTGTTTTCCCAACATCTAAACAAGAAAGGCCCTGTTGCCTTTGTCTCTCACACATACCACAAAGCTGAGGCTGCGAGTTGGAGTCCCGTTCCTTCCAATATATCCTGTAGTGGAGGATGCAGCCCATTTGCTCCTGGGCTGGAATTTCATCCCATGAAATTAAAATGCTCCCCTTTTCCTCTGAGATGGCATTAATGTGGGGCCACTCAGTGGTGCTGTGAAGTAGAACATAGGAGGCTTTTGTCACCCTCCAAATCCAAACCATTAAACTAGAGCACAGTTGGACGAAAGATCCCAAGACTCACCTTTGTGCTGGGAGTTACCCGGGGTGGAGTTGCACCCTCCCTGGTCCCCTGCAAGTGCATGCACGCGGATTTCATAACAGATGTAGGGTTTTATGTTTTCTGCAAGATATAAAGACAGAGGCTATTCCAGTTCAAAAGAGAGTTTAAACAAAACCACGCAGACAGCTTCTGAAACAAAACTCACTTTTAAGGAAAAACTTCGACTTCTATAAATAAATTATTTGCTGTTTACAGCAAAGTAAGGGTGATGTTTTGTAGGCATAGCACTTGAATGGCTCTTCTGATTCCCCAGATACTTATGATCTGACAGGGCAGCGGAGATGACACATTCTGGTGTGACTAATCAGGGTGCCGCTCAGTGTAATCTACCCTTTGCCCCCGCTGCCAGCCCCCAGCCCCCCCACCCACCATGCCACCCGACCCAGTTACTTCACAGCTTGGAAGACTGGGAAGATACATGGGGATGCTAATACTCCTTCCTATCTTTTAAAGTGCTACACTTTGCAGTTTTCTGTCAGTCATTTTATTGGTACTCTCCCTGCCCAAACTCATTTCCATGAATCTCAAATGTTAATTTCCTGTAAAGATAATTTAATTTCCTTGTCAAAGGAAAAGTTAATTTCCTTGTCAAAGATACTGCCCATGACTTATCTTTAAACTCCCAATGAAAATTTAAAGGAAAAAGATTACTTCTGTTAGGTAACTAACTGTAGTCTCATGTGGACAGAGGAAGGACTCTTTCCCACATTGTTCAATGCCCTGCCATAGGGGTCCCCTACACTGACAATTGATTAGGGTTTCACATTTTCTTTCCGGGAAGAGGAATTTTATATCACAAAATAATTTACTACACTGTGTGTTTTCTATAAATATCCATTATCCCTTAAATATTCCAGCAAGTAGGCAGTACATAAAGCCCAAATGTGCAACCACTACTGTCCATGAGGAAATAAAAACTCATGCCATGGGCAAGTTCCAAATCGTATTCATGAGCCAACTGAAGTAGAACAAGGCTACAGTCAGCTTAGTCCCGTCATCCAAAGATGCTTTGTGGGTGGCATCCAGACCCAGAAATCCAAAGGGCAACATGGAATATGGAATCGCTTCATTTGGGAGGGGCTGGTGCCTGGCAGCTCTGTTGCTAGTTCTGGAAGAGACCTATCAGCCACAGTGTCAGGAGGGCGTTCCAGATGAGCACATCACGTAAACGATTTCTTTGCATTTTGCCATGCAAAGTGTGAGTTCAGGGCAGAGGCCTTGGGAACTGCGGCATCAGAAACTTTGGGCTTCTTGTGAATAGCCTTGTGAATAGCCTGCTCCTGCAATGTAGGAGACTGGGGTTCAATCCTGGGTTGGGAAAATCCCCTGGAGGAGGCCATGGCAATCCATTCCAGTATTCTTGCCTGGAGAATCCCACGGACAGAGCAGCCTGGTGGGCTATAGTCCATGGGGTCACAAAGAGTCCAACACAACTGAGCGACTAATACGTGGAGGAGGGAAGAAAATGTGGCTCCATAACTTAGCTGACACTTTCTTTTTTATGAAGAGTAGAGCCCGAGCAAGCTTGTGCCCCAGTTCTCACCTTCAGAACGCCTCCTGTTTTCCTGCTAATTCTTACATGTGTGTATATGTGCTCAGTCAGCCATGTCTGACTCTGCAACCCTACGGGCTGCAGACTTGAGGCTCCTCTGTTCATGGAATTTTCCAGTCAAGAATGTTGGAGTGGGTTGCCATTGCCTACTCCAGGGGATCTTCCCAACTCAGGGATCGAACCTGTCTCTCTCGGGTCTCTGGCATGAACACACTCTAATCACTGTCTGCTCCCCACCTCAGAAATTCCTTAGCCTTTGCTGTTGGTGGATGAAGCGCATACTCTTAACATTTTCATTTCTTTTTAGAGTCTGGCCCTGAGTTCCAGGCTTATTCTCAAGACTCCCATGCACGCACACACACCTAGCACTCATGGGCCAAGGCTCTGTCTCCCTATTCACAAACTGTCTCTCAGGTGGTTTTTCTGTGGAAAGCGAATTTCACCTATTAAGTCTGGGAGAAGGCAAACACTTAAATGATCAGCAATGAGAAGTAATCATAGAAGTATGATGGGAGCATACAGAAGATGAGCCCCAATAGCTAGGCATGAGGGAAGGTTTTCTAGATACCATGATGTCTATGTTATCTGTAAAAGGAGTGGTTATATAATAAGGTCAGAACTGTTTTCACCTAGACAAGACAGGACTGACAGTCTCTAGCCTAGACCCCACCAACTTATAATCCAGGAGTTGAACTTCACTATAGCCTGTTCCGAAGCACCCAACTGCCCCAGCTAGATGCTGGGAAAACCGGTAAGGATCTTATGGCAATGAGTTATCTTACTGATTGGAGAGGGTAACTTTGAATCATGATAAGTATGAATTAGTTAAGTTTTTTAAGTGTTTATTTCCAGAATGTTACATCAAAACAAACTCATAGTTAATCAAGTGTTTTCAGGTAGGAGAATGACTTGAATTAATAATTAATCTCATCCAGTATTATTGCTTTTATTCAAATGAATATGTCTGAAGTGCTGAACATTTTAGTTTCCTAAGTATGGAAGAAAATCTCTCTTGTCACTTATTTTAGGCACTGTGTATAGAATTAATAGAATTTCTAAAAAGAAAGGTCTGTGGGGACTGTATAGTTCAAACTATTCCAAAGGGGTTAATCCTAATATAATAAGTATTTACAATTATATAGCAGTTTAGAATTCAGTATCTACTGTTTCATCTGATTTGATGGACATAACAGTCATAAAGGGCTTCCCAGTTAGCCCAGTGGTAAAGAATATGCCTGCCAGCGCAGGAGATTCAGGAGAAGCAGGTTTTATCCCTGGCTCGGTAAGATCCCCTGGAGGAAGAAACGGCAACACACTGCAATATTCTTGCCGGGGAAATCCCATGGACAGAGGGGCCTGGTGGGCTACAGTCCATAGCGTCGCAGAGACAGACACAACTGAGCACACACACACCCTTAAAGGACCACTGATTCCACTTCAGCAACTCTAGGACAGAGAATGCACTGCCTTGAAGGGCAATCAACTGTCCTATTAGAGATCATCAACTGTAAGGAAAGTACTTTCTCAAAATTGAGCTGACATCTGTCTTCTTATAATTTTTATGCAGAGGGCCTTCATTCTGCTTTCCAGAACAACAAAGGACACATACTCTTTCTTACATACATATTGAAGCCAGCAAGAGCCATCAATCACCTCCCACCCCAATCTAGAATACTCTTCTACACGATAAACGGTTTCCCCATTAAAAGTTCCAGACCCTAAAGGCTTGCTCACCTTCCTCTGATGCTCACGGGGTTATCCAGGCAGGATTCTCTTTAAGTACAGTGATTAAAACTGAACACAACCCACTAGAAGTCTGAGTAGCTAGACTCTAAAAGAGGCACACAGTTAAGGACTGGTTCATGTATTATCGTGCACCATACTCTGTTTCTTCCATCTGTGAAAATCTTGTCTCCTTAAGCAGGGTGTGTATATCCTCCTGGACAGGTATAATGGTTGTCATGGTGTAATGAAAATATTGTGGGATTTAGAGCTTCAAAACCTATAAAATCTTAGCTCCATCACATATAATAATAATAATGATAGCTAGATTATCGAGCACTTAAAATGTGTTGCTGCTAAGTCACTTCAGTCGTGTCCGACCCTGTGTGACCCCATAGACAGCAGCCCACCAGGCTCCCCTGTCCCTGGGATTCTCCAGGCAAGAACACTGGAGTGGGTTGCCATTTCCTTCTCCAATGCATGAAAGTGAAAAGTGAAAATGAAGTCGCTCAGTCATGTCCAACTTTTGTGACCCCATGGGACTGCAGCCTACCAGGCTCCTCCGTCCATGGGATTTTCCAGGCAGGAATACTGGAGTGGGGTGCCATTGCCTTCTCCGTAAAATGTGTTAGATATTGTTAAAAAAGTTTTCTCCTTCAATTAGTCTTCACAATAACCCAGTGAGGTAGGTAACATTACCCCCATTTTCCAGATAAGGAAATTGAGACACAAAGAAGTTAATTTGCCTTGGATCATACACTTTGATAAGTGACAGAGCCAGGACTCAAATCCACATAATCTAGCTGCAGAATTCTTCATCATTATGCTGAATTTATACTTTAAAAATCACACTGACATTTTTTTAACAGATCCATTGCCATACAGAAAACACATTTATCAACATTTTAAGGGAATACTTCTCAGTGCTCTGTGGTAACCCAAATGGGAAGGAAATAAAGAAAAGAAGGGTTATATATTGGGTTGGCCAAGGAGTTCATTCAGGTTTCCTGTAATATAGAAATATGTGTATAGCTGATTCACTTTGCTATTAGCAGAAACTAACACAACATTGTAAAGCAACTATATGCCAATAAAATAAATTTAAAAATTAATTTGGGGTGATCTGCTGACCTAGATTTGCATTAATAATCTTATGATGATTTTGATTTATTATAGAACAACAATTAGTAGGAGAAAAATAGAAGGCAGCAATACTGTAGCTTCAGCTTCTGAATGTGTCAGCACATGTGCATGCGCGTACACACACACACAGACACACACACACACACAGACATACGTGACTTGTTCGTTGAAATTCATCCTGGAAGATTTTCAAGCAAGTGACCATCTAACTAGCTTAACTCTAGCATGCAAATAATGCCATTTCTCTTAGGGAAAATTAAAATAAGAAATGTCCACTAATTGGTTTTGGTAACTTTCATTGGTAAGTAAGGGAGGCCTTTGATTATTTCAGACACAAAACAACATTTGAAGCTGACAGTGGCTCACAGAGTAAGACTTCAGAGTTTGTAATTAAGAACTTGAAAAAAATAAAGAACTTGAGATGTTGCCCTTTAATGTTTGTTTGGCAAATATGTCAGCCACCTCAGGTGTGATTAGGATTAGATCTCTCTGACAGAAGAGGTTAAGGATTCTTTTCACTGGTTAGAAATAACAAGCCCCATTTAGGAAACTGCTTCCATGACAGCAGAAGGGTAAGCATCAGACTCTGATAGGAGGAAGACACACACCACTGCAATCATTTATCAAAATGGTTCAACAAGCCTTTGGCCGCCTTGTTTTCCAATTGCCCAGTATTGCTTATATGCTCCCCGTGGCTTAGTGTTAAAGAATTCACCTGCCAACGCAGGAGACATAGGTTTGATCCCTGGGTCTGGGAAGATCCTCTGGAGAAGGAAATGGCAACCCACTCCAGTATTCCTGCTTGAGAAATTCCGTAGACAGAGGACCCTGGTGGGCTACAGTCCATGGGGTTGCAAAGTGTCAGACACGACTTAGCGACTAAACAACAACAACAACAATGTTGCTTATGCACAGGACTAAATGATTATTTATGAAATTTCTTTTCAGTTTAAATTCATATTGTATGATACAGAAATTTAAGATGTACTCCAAGGATAAAATGAAATTAAAAAAACACTGATTTCCCTTCTGTCCAATTGTTTGAATGCATTTTCAGATGCTTTCTATCACTTGATCCATGTAACCACTGACAGATTTGGAATTTGAGGATGAGAGAAACCAACTGTCATAGAGATAATTCTGGGTTTATTATCACACAAATAATAAGTAGCCGAATTGGAAATGAAAGATCTCCTGGTTTCCTCATCTGTAATAATGGGGGAAATAACTCTTGCTACATATGATTTTTCTCACAATTAAATGAACTCCCAAATGTAAGGTGTCCGTCACACTGACTGGCTACTACTTAGCTCTCAGCCATGCTTGCTGGGTTCATTATTTACTCATCATATGAGGCACTGTCCCAGGCACATGAGTTTCCCATAAATCCTAGAGGTTTTAGCCAATCAGCGGGCCTTCTGTGGCTGCAGTGGTGCACCCTGATGGGCTCTAGGTCATCGATGCCCCTCTTCTCATGCAGCTGTAACTGAGCATGGCTTTGGGCTCCTGCCTGAAGTTTCCTTGAAAAACGTGAACTTAGTAACCCTTGAGAAGGAAGGTGAATATTAAGTACCTGAAATCAGAGCAGACAGTCTGTAGGGGGGACTCCACAACCAGCCAAGAGAGGGCTGCATGCCACCCCTTGGGTGGAGCTCCCTCCACTCCACCACGTATTGCTGCACAGCGGTGGCAGCTTTCTCTGGAGGTGTCCACGTCACCATGAGCTTGTCCATGCCCTCTGACTTTGCAAAGACCTGTTGAGGAGCCAGCAACTCTTTATGGGGAAAGGTAGGGGAAAAGAAACAAAATCACAGTGGAAACAAATATAAAAAAACAACCACCCAACCCAGCAAATTGTAGCAATAACCAACATCTTTTAAAGGACTTCAGGTTCACAGATTTTGTTCATCCAGCTTCTCAGTTCTTGGAGAACAGGCATCGGTGCCAGGACCTTGTGTAGTGTTATTTATGGAATGATTTCCCCTTCATCTTCCATTTCACTTTCCACTTCTGTGTCCCCAAAGGAACCTGCTCTAGTGATCTGTAATATGCATCCTTCTAATCTACCTCCTATATGTTTATTTACATATATACGTGTCCTTGAGAATTAGTGTTGCTTTCAATTTGTGTGTTTGTATTTTAATGAAACACATTTGGAGTAAATCTAGTGCTTTTCCTAACTTTTATTTTCCCAGTCAACAATATGTTTCTAGGATACATCTATTCTGCTGCTATATGAAAATCAAGCTCATTCCTTCATATTACTGCCTCAGCATATTCTTTGTGCAGTCTCCAAGTGCAAGCTTTCTTCCAACTCTTTGTCAACACAAACAAGGAAGCGATGAACCTTCTCATGTATGTCCTTGTGTGTGCCTGTGTGGAGTGTCTCTCTCATCTTACTGTTGATAAGAATGTAACTTGGTATAGCCACTATGGAGAACAGTACAGAGGTTCCTCCAAAAACTAAAGATAGACCTACCACATGACCCAGCAATCCCACTCCTGGGCAAAGATCTGGAGAAAACCATAATTGAAAGGATGCATGTACTCTGATATTCACTGCAGTACTCTTTACAAGAGCCAGGACATGGAAGCAACCTCAATGTCCACTGACAGAGGAATGGATAAAGAAGATGTGCTACAAATATACAATGGAATATTACTCAGCCATAAAAAGGAATGAAATAATGCCATTTGCAATGACATGGATGGATGTAGAGATTGTCACACAGAATGAAGTAAGTCAAAAATAGAAAGACAAATATCATATAACATCACTTATATGTGGAATCCAGAAAAATGGTTCACATGAACGTATTTGCAAATCAGAAATAGAGTCATAGATGAGAAAACAAATTTGTGGTCACTAAGGAGGAGGGATGGGATGCATTGTTAGATTGGGATTGACATATACACCCTACTGTATATAAAATAGATGAATAATAAGAACCTATTGTATAGCACAGGGAACTATACTCAATGTTCTGTGATGACCTAAATGAGAAGGAAATCTAACAGAAGAGTATTGCTCAGTCGCTAAGTCGTGTCTGACTCTTTGTGACCCCATGGACTGCAGCATGCCAGGCTTCCCTGTCCTTCACTATCTCCCAGAGTTTGCTCAAATTCATGTCCATTGAGCCAGTGATGCCATCCAACCATCTCATCCTCTGTTGCCCTCTTCTCTTTTCCTCCATCTTTCCCAGCATCAGACTCTTGGAATCAGATGGTCAAAGAATTGGAGCTTCAGCTTCAGCATCAGTCCTTCCAATGAATATTCAGGGTTACTTTCTTTAGGATTGACTGGGTTGACCTCCTTGTTGTCCAAGAGATTCTCAAGAGTCCTCCAGCACAATTTAAAAGCATCAATTCTTCGGCACTCAGCCTTCTTTATGGTCCAACTCTCACATCCAATCCTGCCTATTAGAAAAACCGTAGCTTTGACAATATGGACCTTTGTCGGTAAAGTGATGTCTCCACTTTTAATATACTGTCTAGGTTTGTCATAGCTTTTCTTTCAAGGAGCAAGCATCTTTTAATTTCATGACTGCAGTAACTGTCCACAGTGATTTGGGGGCCTAAGAATATAAAATCTGCCACTGTTTCCACTTTTTCCCCATCTATTTGCTATGAAGTGATGGGACCAGATACCATGATCTTCGTTTTTTGAATGTTTAATTTTAAGCAGCTTTTCCACTCTCCTCTTTCACTTTCATCAAGAGGCTCTTTAGTTCCTCCTCACTTTCTGCCATTAGGGTAGTGTCATCTGTATATCTGAGGCTGTTGGATTTTCTCCAGCTTGTGATTCCAGCTTGTGATTCTTCCAACTCAGCATTTTGCATGATGTACTCTGCTTATAAGTTAAATAAGCAGGGTGACAATATATGGTCATGATGTACTCTTTTTCCAAATGTGAACCAGTGTGGAGTGGATATATGTATATGTATTATATAACTGATTCACTTTGCTGTACAGAAACTAACACAACATTGTAGAGCAACTATATTTCAGTTTTTTAAAATAGACTCTCTCTCTACATATAAATGCACACAATTTCTCAATTATAAACTAAATTCACCCATTTCCCTAATGGTCAGACTAATCTCCAAAACAGTAAATCAGTTGACCCTCCAACAAGAAAAGCATGAGAGTTCTCATTTCCCCACCAACACTTGGTATTTTCTTTCTCATTTTCCCAAGCTGGCACATGTAAGGAGGTATTTAATTGTGGTTTTATTTTTGTTTTCTGATTTCTTACGAGGCTGAGCTCTTCACAGAAAGCTGTCTGACTTTCCCCTGTTCGTACCTCACTCATTTTTTTCTGTTGTATTTCCTGTCTTCTTCCTGATTTGCAGAAATAACTTTTATATTCTAGATATTAATCACTTGTTAGTTTTCAACACTAAAAATATCTCACTTCAGTCTTTCAAGTCTCTGTTAATTTTATGATGTGTTTGTTGAACATAAATACTTACTTTGATGTGGATAAATTCACCACAGTCTGTGTATTTTGAGTCTTGTTTATAAAATCCTTCCATTCTGGGGTCACAAAGACACTCAAATACATTTCCTCCCATTTGCTTTTGGTTTTACTTTTTTAAATACCTTTCACATTTAGGTTTTTAATCCAAATCTAGCTAAAGGGTGTGTGTGGGAGGGCTTTTTTAATATATATATATAAGGAAATAAGCTTTATTATTTTTTCCACACAACAGGTCAATTTTTCCAAATGTGGTACCACCCCTGTCACACGCTAAGCTCCACATATTCAAGGGTTTGTGTGTGAATCAGCTTCTTTACCAGAATACACTGGTCACATTACAAGGCTCTGTGACACCTGACTATTTGGTAGTTAAAGTCCCTCCTCATTTTGCTCTTTTTCCAAAGTGAGCTTGGGTATTCATGAAACTTTATTCTTCCATATAGCTCTTATAATCAGTTTATGAGAGTCCTCAAAAATTTCAGCTGGTATTTTTATTGGAATTATATTAAATTTACAGCTCAGTTCAGGAAGAACTGATATTGTTACAATGTTAAGTTGTCCTATTTATAAATGTGATGTTTCCTTTGAAGTTTTTGGGTCTCTTTTTATATCTTTTGATGGAGTTTCAAAAATTCCTCCTTAAAGTTTTAATGTGCTTTTTAAGGTTAATTCCTAGACATGTTATACTATTAGTTTGCTATTTAAATGGCATCTTATTTTCTACTTCTTTTCCACTATGAATTTAATGTGTGTTATTCTCATTCTACCTGACCTGATAAACTCTCTAATTAGTTCGCATAATTTTTCTATGGCCCTTGTTAAATTTTCCATGTAACAATCTTATTAGCTGTACACTTAAAATCTCTTCTTTCCAATCTTTGAACTAAATCTCATTTCCTTTTTTGTTTAAATCTTGTTGCTAATTTTAAAAAGAATGTTCCCACATATCTTTATTAAGATGATGCTTGCTGCATGTTTTTGGTAGAAAGTCTAAAAACCTAAAAGTTTTCCTTTTTAAATAGCTTTCAAATAGATTTTATTTTTATAAAATATTATTTATTTACTAAAAATTTTATTTTACTAAATACGTTTCTTTTAAGAATATATCCCCCTTTTCTCCTTCAGTATTAAAGTAATGAATTACATTGATACACTTTTCTGATACTGATCCATCTTTGTATTCTTGGGGGCAACCCTGCTTGATCATTCTGCACTCATTATCTTTGCTCCTTTCTTCTTAAAATAGACTTTATTTTTAGAGCAGTTTTAAGTTCACAGCAAAATTGAGTGAGAGGTACAGACATTTTCCACACACCTCCGACCCCATACACGCATCACTTCCCCCATTATTGACATCCTGCCCCAGAGTAGTACATTCTATAAGATTCTTGATAAATATTTTCAAATATTTTCCCCTTTCATTCACGTTTTCTCTTACTGGGGCTGCTTTTAGGCAGTTATCATCATTTATTCTTTCAATGTCTTGTCTTTGCCTTTTTCAAACTCTTTTCCCCTTTTGATGACTTTTAAGTCTCTCACCCAATCTTCCCCTCACTCATTCACTCTTCAGATAAGTCCTTTCTGCTATCCAACCCGTTGGGTGAGTTCTTTATTTCAACAACTGAACTTTTCACATTGAATCTCTATTTAGGGCTATTCCCCAACCACCTGTTTCTGATTCATGTTCCCAGTATCCTCTCTTATCTTTCTAAGGATGCTTAGCATGCTTACTCTAAACTCTTATTTATTCAGTTATTTCTGGTTGCACTGGGTCTTCATTGCAGTGAGCATGCTTTCTCTAGTAGCAGTGAGCAGGGGCCACTCTTAGTAGCAGTGAAAGGCTTCTCTCCTGTTGCAAAGCAGGGTCTCCAGGCACACGGGCTCTAATAGTTACAGCACATGGGCTCAGCGGTTGTGGCACATGGGCTTTAGTTGCTCCACAGCATGTGGAATCCTCCTGGACTGGGGATTGAACCCATGGCCCCTGCACTGGGTGGAGGATTCTTATCCACGGGACCATCAGGGAAGCCCTTTTTCTACTCTTGCTCTTTCTGTTGTGCTGATTACGTGTCCTCCCACACACGTAGTCCCACTTGGCGCCTTTCCTTCCCAGAACTGTGCCCCTCAGATTTCTCCTAATTTTCTCCTTTGGGGTCATGTTTTATTTTCTTGGCTTGATTAGCAGCCTTGGCCTTCATTTTTCTATGGGGGAGTAGGGAAACCTTAGCCAGAGCTTGTGCTCCTCCAGGTAAGCTTAGGTGAGGAGAAGGAGCTTTTCAGAGTGGAGAGCCAGAGAGCCTATAGTGATGCACCCTGAGCTCTGCTTGGCTCTTGGGAGGTGTACTTGGCAGCTCCAGAACCTGCCCATGCCTTTGTGGCTGACACTGCTCTTCATGGGGGAGCAGGGCTGCATTCTCTTCTCTAACTGCCAGGCCATGGGGCTCGGGGGCAGGAGAATATCTCAGGCACTCTTTGTTAGGTTCCAGGGCTTCCTCGCAGTCATTCTGCCCTGCCCTCCAGACTTTCCTGCCCCATAGTAAAAATACCAAGTAAAATGCCAAGGCAACAAGGGGACGAAAAAGAGTGCAACAAGCCAGTGCCAACAAGCCAGTCCTCTCCATTCCTCACTATTCCCCATTCACAGGTACTCAGTCATCCTGTCCTGTGTCTCCTGTGGCATCTTTGGGTGGGTTTGGTACCTCGTGTTAGCTACCTTGCCAGGAACTGGAATTCCCCAGCCCTGGTTCTTTGTCGTCATTTGCCTTGGTATCCTATTTTCTGGCTATGCCACAAATTTGTTTTTGTTTTGGAGAATAAAACATATTCATTCAGTAAATATGTATTGAGCACATAGGGTTTCAAAGACTGTTTGCCAGGTGATGGGCTAACACAGTCAATGAGCTTTTCTAATCACTGCTCCCATTGCAGTTAGCTAAGTAAATCAACTTGGCATTGCCCAGTCTCTGAGTCACCACACTTGCCAGGAACCAGCCTGAATTTTCTCCCCACCGTGTTTGCCAGGGCATGCCCTCTCTTTTAGAACTTGGCTAACAACTCATTTCTGTGACACCTTTCAAAATTATTCTTCAGCCTTTATTATTCAAATTCCCTCTCCATTTTCATTAACAGCATCTGAATAAAGTTATGAAGTTCATAAGGTATTTGGAAAAACTGCCCACCTGACAGGTGGCCTGGTTTTTCAGTCCAGCTTTGCCACTAATTGGATGTACGATCTTGGCTAAGTTACTTCACCTTCTGGGGCCTCAGCCTCTGACATCTGTGTGGGCCTCTATGGTTGTGCTAGCTTCTGGCCATAATTTCCAAAATTCCTGAGCACAGGGACAGGTTTAAAATATTAAATGTGCTTTATTTGTTGAGCAGTCTGTTTAGCACACATTCAATTTTCATCATCAACCAACGAAATCATTCTCAAACTTCTTGATATCCAGTGCTGTGGCATATGCCTCTTTCAACCAAGCTGTCCCCGCTTTCTCAAAGTCAAGATAATTTTGCCTCTTGGGCACTGTTTTTCTCCTCCTGGGAAGACAGCTATTTCTGTGAGTTGTGTGAACTCGACTGAAAGAGAAGCCCCAAAAGTACATGGTATACTATTCCTACAGATCATGCAGAATTTATGAGACAACAGAGCTCCTGGACAGGAGATTTGCAAATCTGCCCTCCAGGTCTCCCTAGGAGGCTTGACTACTTCTATTGGATGGCTCAGGTGTGGCCTTAAGAGAGGCAATGGGCTCTTAAGATTTCTAGGACCAGGACCCTTTTAGCTACAGCCCAGGTCTAGAGAACTCTTTCAATGTCTTACCTTACTGCCCCTCCACATTTCTTTATTTTGAGCCTCATCCTTACTGACACTCCTCCATTCTGAGAGGGGGAACTGTGCCTCTTATGTCTTTTTTGGCTTCTGGATCCGTCGTCTTTCAGCTCCTCAAGAACTTCATTCCCTTAATGACCCCCTTTCCCCTTTCTCGTCAACTCTTTCCCACCCTGGTTCTTCTTTTCAACTTCTATGCCTGCTCAGATCTTACTTTAAAACAAACCTCGCCTGCATACCTGCACTGCTTTGCCTGGCTAACACCAACTTGTCTCTCTATTCTCTATTCACATGAAGCCTTCCCTCCAGGCCCATGCTTCTACTTTTCTCTGTTCCTAGAGTGCCCTGTGCTTATCTCTTGTCTCACATATATCCTGCACTGCAGTTTATTTTTTTATACGATTGCCCCTCCCACTGGACAAAATGTAATTGTACTTTTTACCTATTGCTGAACTCCAGTTACCTTATATATTAGTCTCAATAAATTTTTGTTGAATCAATAATGCAGAGGCCTAATGAATGTGTCATTTTGAGAAGCTGTTTTCAAATCTAAGTAAAGAAACTGGAATGGTCCCAGAAAATTCAAGATGCTTATATCCTCAAGACCCATATGCAGTGAAGTTTAAAGAAGTAAGGTATTTTGACATACTACTTTTTAACAAGAGCAGGATATTAAACAGAGGTAAGATCTCAATTTTCCCCTACAGGATCTCTTTTAAAAATTACATATACAGTACTTATTCAATGAAGAAGCAAATTTGAATATAAAAAATCACCTGTAATACCACAATGTAGATATGACTTCTGTTAATATTCCATGTACATTCTTCTAGACTTCTTTACTGTGCTAAAATGTCTATTTATGTAAATACATATTTTAAATTGCATTATACCATGTCTACTTTTGAAAGCCTACTTTTTCACTCATCATGTGCATCTTTCCACACTGATAAAAAGATAGCAACAATATCACTTTTATGTTGGAGTGGGATTAAGGTGGGTGAAGGTTATGACATATTTAACCAATCCATCCTCTATTATTATAAAATTTTAGGCTGTTTGTAGTGTTTCATTATTTCAAAACCATTTCAACAACAACAACAAAAAAATTTTTTAAACCATTCAACAAAAAAGCTTACTTTTTTTTTTAAAGCTCATGCCTTATTATTTGCTGAGGATGTATTTTTAATGGCACAGTTTCCTGGTCAAAACATATATTCATACTTGAAGTTTTTTTATGTTATGAATTGCCACATTCCTCTTCAGAAAGTTGTACCAATTCATGAGCTTCCCTAGTGGCTCAACTGTGAAGAAAGTTGTACCAATTCGCACCAAAGTGGCTTTTCCCTACAATTTCACCAGTATAGGTTATGCTGATGCTACTTACTCTGTTTCATTTTGATTTGATTGCTACAGTTTTTTTCTTTCTTTCAAAACGTGCAGCTCATTGATTGCTAGTTAGGCTGAACGTATTTTTATATCTTTATTGTTCCTTTTATTTATTTATTAAAAATGTTTATTTATTGATTTATTTAACTGCTCAGGTCTTAGCTGCAGCATGTAGGATCTTTTAGTTGCAGCATGTGGGATCAAGTTCCCTGACCATGGATCAAACCCTGGCCCCTTGCACTGGCAGAGTGGAGTCTTAGCCACTGGACAATGAGGGAAGTTCCTATTCCTTTTATGTTATATTTATTTTTGAGTTTCCTGTTCATATCCCATTATCTCTTATTTATTTGAAAAGTTATATGTTTAAGTTTAAGCTTTTTCCCATAGGTAATCTATCTTTTCCTTCAGGTTTCTTCTTAGATACCTTCTCCACATGAGGCAGAGATTACCAGTTATCTACCAAATACCCTCTCCTCATCTTCCCTAGCAAGAGAACAATGTGTTTCTGAGTCTCCTTTGAAGTTGGATGTGACCAGATGACCACTTAGGGTCAATACGGCAAGTGTTGTTGTGTGACCTGGGGCAAGACTCCTCAAGAGTGAGAGGTGAGGCTCCTCCCTCCTTTTCTGCTGCCTAGAAGGAGACAGCTGGAGCTCCAGCAGTCATCCTGGACTATGTGGCAGTGGGTACAGAAGGAAGGAGGCTGGAGTCCTCATGTGTACACCTGTCACACCAGCCCTGGGCCGTCTACCTCCAAACTTCTCTTCTATAAGAGAATAGGTAAGTCACTATAGTCAAGCCTCTAGAAAGAGCAACTATTACTCCTAAAAGCAATTCCTAACTCATATGCTGATCCAAAGTTATATTAATATTTATTTGTATTTTTATCTACTATATTATCTCTACCTTTACAGATATATGACTGAAAAGACTTATAACCAAGATTCAATAGTGTATATAAGATGATAATTATTGGTAGAAGCTTCTTCAAAATCATAATTGCTAGGCTTCCCTGGTGGCTCAGCTGGTAAAGAATCTGCATGCAACGCAGGAGCCCCTGGTTCAATTCCTAGGTCAGGAAGATCTGCTGGAGAAGGGATAAGTGGCCCAATCTAATATACTTGGGCTTCACTGGTGGCTCAGCTGGTAAAGAGTCTGTCTGCAATGTGAGAGAACTGGGTTCAATCCCTAGGTTGGGAAGATTCTCTGGAGATGGGAACAGCTACCCACGCCAGTATTCTGGCCTGGAGAATTCCATGGACTGCAAAGAGTTGGACACAACTGACAACTTTCACATTCAGACCCTCGTGTAGATAAACTGTTACACTGAATTTTAAGGAAGAATCTAATTATAGAGTTTTATTCTATCAGGCATTTTTTGAAAAAGTTAGGCCAACAGATCTTGAAAACAGCTTTAGTATCTATTTTCTTCACTAATTATCAGCTTTAATCCTGACAAGTTAGTTTTCAGAGGATGTGACTATAAAATATGTCTAGCTAGTTGGGAGGTTTTCAATGTAGATAATTGGAAACATATCTAAATTTGAATAATAAAGAGCTATAGTATAGCAATATTATACTATAGTTCCTTACAACCAGATTTTAATTTTAATACTATTAGTTTTAAAACGTGTTTTGACTATAGGTATGCTTTTTGTAGAACTTGACAACACATACTGCTCTTCCTCATGGAACAATTAGCCAGATATTAGTGTTCAATTTAAGGTAATGAATATTTCCTTAAGTAATGTTTATTGTTTATATGTGTGTGCACGCTCTTAGTCATGTTCGACTTGTTGTGACCCCATGGACTCCAGTCCACTAGTCTCCTCTGTCAATAAGACTTCCCAAGCAAGAATACTGGAGTGGGTTTCCATTTTCTACTCCAGGGGATCTTCCTGACCCAGGGATTGAACCTGTGCCTCTTGCATTGGCAGGGGTTCTTTACCAGTTGAGCCATCAGGGAAACCCCAAACACCTATTATGTATTTATTAGTCTCTGTATTTAAACTCACAATGGCCTGCAATTCATTTGCACATTCACTGGCTAAAAGGAAATTTCAGACAGCCTCTGAAACCTGTTAATTTCAAAGTCTAAACTCTTGAGCTACTCATTCCAGGTCCTGAGCTCGGCCTGAATGAAATAAGAGATTAGGAAGACAGTTTCCTACAAGCAATATTAAAGAAAATTTGGTACTTACCTGCCCCACACAGATCTGTTATGTTAATGCGAGTGGGCAGGGAACTGCCTTTGAGTTAGCTGCAGACACAGCCACAGCCCAGGTCCCAGTTCTGGGAATGACCCAGGTCCAGGAGGTATGTTCTGTGATGTTCTGTAGTGTGATTTCCCCTCCTGCCACCTCCTGCAAGGTCACTTGATAGTGGAGGATTTTTCCTCTTGCTTCCGATAGACTCAGATTCTGCAACAAAACACATTTATTTACTGTGTACTCTCAGACAAGGTCACTGGACGCTCTATGCTAGGACCTCAGGACTGCCTGCAGCAGGCAGCTACACCAGAGTGACCTTTTTATTTACATCTTTTCATTTCTTCCACCACACACTTTTAAGCTCTACCAAGCTCCACCACGTATAGAAAAAAAAATCAGTTAAGATTTTTTAAAAAGTTAATTCTTAAAGAATTGTTTGGGAACAATCCCAGAAAGTAAGCATAAAATGAATTCTTTGTATTGTAACCCTGTTAGGACAAGGACCATGAGAAACAAAAGCACTGGAAATGGAGAGTTGCCCAAGCCTATGTTGGCAGTGCCTGTTCATGCCTAGCGTAGAAGAGAAAGGCATTGCTCACCAGACTTAAGCATCACAGTTTTCTTGGCAAGGCTCTTCCTTCCATAGGGTGTGGGGTGACCTCAAGATGCTGAAAGACACACCTTAGGGTTGGCAAATGCCTCTTTCTCTGGCTTCCTGGTCCTAAGCCATCTTTTAATAATTTGGTATCCTACGTCCTTTATCTGTCAGGAGAGGCTGGGTTAATATGAATATCTGCTTCATTTAGAATTTGTATCTTCCACTTTAAGTGAAAAACTGGCCTTCTGATTATAATTTGGCTTCTGAAATAATTAGCATGCTGCGAGAGGATGCTCCTATCTGCTGACTCAGGCCTTCTGGTTGGCCCAACAGCTGCAATTCTCACTATAAATTAATGCATGAACATCCAGCTTTTTTATATTTCAGGCTCTGGGAGCTTGAATGATGCAGGTCATGTCCTAGGTGCCTTTCTGGATCCACAAAGGCCAAGACTAGATCATCAAACATGGTCAATGCAATGGGTGAATGCCATGTGGCTGGGGGCATTTGGGGTGCATTTTCGGCCTTTCCCTATAAGACAGCCTGTGTCCTGGCAAGAACCAACAAAGTTGTGGTGAGGCAAGTGTCCATCACAGCTGATCTTGTATGGATTAAAACAAGTGAGTGCTTTTGACATTGTGATATTCTGAACTGTTATTAATAAACATGCCCTTGGCCACAGAAGAAAAAAAAAAAAAGACAAATAAGTAAAAGCTGGGTAGGGAAGACCATTCCATCAGTTCTCTCTCATTCCATCTTTCCCTACCTGTCCCTTTGGTAGCTCCAGAGGGTAGCACCCAAATGTACTTCCCAAGAGTTGGCGCTCACAAAGCTCCCCATTCTTGCCAGGGACCCAGGAGGCAAATACGGAAGCAGCCTCTATTGTGGCCCTCTCATTGTCCTTCACAGACAACGTGGCACTCTCATGCAATCCAATGGTAGAATGCTAACAGAAGGGGGAAATCTCAAGTCCTCCTGGGTCCAGCAACCCTGCATAGTGACTGCTGTGGAAATCTACCTGATCCCAGTGATCTGGTAAGCAGAGGTGTGGGTTGGAAAGATGAGTGAAGGAGAGCAGCGAAGGGCCTGGACCTATCTTGCATTTTCTCTTCAGATCCCATATATTTGAGCTGCAAATATCAGTGAGAAAATGAAGATGGGGCCAACAAGTTAGACAAATGAACGTGGTATCCTTTGACTTACGCTTGTATAAAATGTCAAACTCAAGTTTGGGGATAAAGGTTAACATCAGTTAACTAATCTCCTTAACCAAATTGGAAAATGGACCTAACTTATCTACCAGTGTCCATAGAATAAAATATTCAGTGAGTTCAGTGAGCCAGTAAAATATTCAATGAGTTCAGTGAGCCAGTGGAGAAACAAGTATTTAGCCATCAGGGCAGTCAGTCTCCTGAAGCACCTGAAAACAGTGTGATTAGGTTCGTTAAAAAATTAGGTAACATCAAGTTTGCAAATCATGACGTAATCCATCACCCGTGGATTATACCTGGCTCTGGGGGAATGGAATAACAGAATTAAATAATGCAATAATTATTCCAGTTATAATAATAGCTGGAATAGAATAATACCAGAAGAACAGAACTGGAGGGGATTCTCCAGATGAACAATTAATTCAGTGTTTCCTTTTTATCAACAGAGGAAACTAAGTCCCAAGGACATGAGATGATTTGCTTAAGGCCGCTCAAGGGACAAATGGAGGAGCTGAGAGTGGAATCAAGGGCTCCTGACCTCCAGACTCATGACCCCTCCACTCTGACTCGCTACTCCTTCTATTGGCAAGCCTGAGACAGTTGGTGAGTCCAGGTGCCATACTGCATAGTTGGGCCCTCAGTCACCCTTCTGACCCAGAGTTGCAAAGCAGCCTCTGTAATGGTGCGGCTGTGGTATGCTCTGATGTGGAACATCAATATGGGCATGAGTTTGGTAATTTGGGGAGGGTGGAGATCCAGAATTCTTTCTCCAGAGCCAACAGGCTCTGAGTCAGAAGGAGACAAGTTCTGAAATAAAAAGAACCTTGGCCTGAGGAGCCAGCTGGGTCTTTTCAGATTAACTTATTTTTTCCTCTAGAGTTTATTTGGGTGGGTGAGAAGGGGGAATCTATCATCTATTGGGCCATACCATGAGTCAGGAGCTCTACAACGAGAGTCACATTTATTCTTTATAACTCCCCATTCTGATCAAGAGAGGTTAAGAAATGAACTCGTCCTCATAGTAACGTGAGATTTTAGTGCGCCCCCTGGTGGATGTGAGAGATGAAGGAGATACTCCTGTTGAGCCTGGGGTCCCTGCGAACATCACAAAGACAGGGTCCTTCTTGGCCCTTCTTGGGCAGTGCTAAGAGCAGAGTTCAGCCAGTGATATTACTGTCGTCACGTCCTTCTACTGGTAAGAATACACTGAAAAGAAAAATGTGTCCACTGCTTCTCTCCCTTCAGTTTTCTTTCTGCTCTGTCCTGTGGAAAATGACCTCAGTTTAGTGAACTTAGCCTTTCTGACTGGTTTGTCCAAGAAGCAAGGAGTGAGCTCCTTTATAAACCATTATAATAATTCTGCTGCCTGAAAGGGCTTTCAGAATCAAAAATAACTTGGTGAATGCAATCCAAGAAAGTACAAAGTCTGATGCATTTCAGAATGCACTGCCCCGTTTCTGTTTTGAAGTGTATTATAGGAAAGGTGTTTCTGTGAATTGATAAAGCATTTCCTCTTAGGACTTAAAAAAACTACTGTACTGACAATAAAGTAATGTTTTAACTTCTGAATTTCTCTTGAGGCAAAAAATAACTTTTTAAAAACTGTTAGAGTTTAGCCTATATCAGAAAAGAGAGCCTATAACCAAGACCCCTTGGAAAGCTGGGGAGTTTGAACACTTACTAATTACAGCTTTATCTGTGAAGATTTTTTTTCCTTTTGGGTTCTGAAACACTGCTGACTTGGTTCTTGTTATTAGGACAGATCTTTGACTTTTCTGTTCCACCACTTAGCAGCTGTGTGACCTTGGGCAAGCTATTTCAACCCTCTGAGCCTCAGTCTCCTCACATTTAAAAGGAGGATAATTCTTTGTGCAGCACAGGTGTATTGGAGAATTCAGTGACCTAAGGGAAGCAGACTTTCAAAAGAGTGTTTGGTGCATGACAGATGTGAAGACACTTGGTGGGTACTCTAATATAAAAATCATCATGATTGGCACTTTACCCTTATGGCTCTTCTATGAATCTATTATTCTTAACCTGGCTTACACCACAGCTCTCTGTGGAAGTCTCACCAATATCATACAGTTGATTACAAAGTATATACACTATTTGTGGGTTTAAGCCTGAATACCTCAACTTTTCAACTTACGACTGCCTTCAGCAACTCTAGTTCAAAGTAAAGACAGTCTTTACCTGGAAGGTTTAAAAATCACCGTACTGGAAATTTCTATCTGTGGATCTATTTTCCCGATTAGCCTGTCAGTTCATTTTTGCATTTTTGCATCCTCAGTGTCACGCACAGGGTTTGCCTCCTAACAATAACCTTGCAAACACTTTTCACAATTCTCTCTTTAGTTTTCATAGCAATCTCATGAAGTATATGCTATTATTATCTACACTGTGCTCATAAGGCACAGAGAGGCTGAGCACCATGCTCAAGGACACACAGCCAGCAAATGGTAAAGCTGGAACTTGAACCCAGGCAGCACAGCTGCTCTGCCTGGAGGATGAGGTCTTAAACTGCTGTCATGCTGGCACTTAGTAGGCATTCCCCAGGTGTTCTGTTACTCTGAACTGATTTACCTTCTGGCAGTTACCCTGGCATAATGATTTCTATCTTGTTTTATAGCTGGAAAACAGCAAAATAATGGAAACTTTGTAAGAGCAAGCTTTAACTCCCCTTGCATCTGTGTTTTCTATGTTTTGTTAATTCTCTGCTACTTACTCTTATCTTTGTCACTGACCACATTCTGCTATCCAACCCAAATTACCTGCATTGCAGCTGGCATAGCATGTGTGACCAGCAAGCAAGGGAAAGCAACCTGTTCCGTCTGAAAGTATCTGCAGCAATTCTGTGTCAGCCTGTGTTGGGACAGGGCTCGGAAAGGAAGGAGAGAGAGTTGAATACCGCAACAAAACTAACCTGCCCATCTGCTGCTTTTGTATTTAAATATTGATTCTGATGTTGTATACCTCCTATAATTATATAAGGCTCCTGGCAGCCAATCTTCCCTGGGGATTCACAATAGACCTTTGTCCTCCATCAGTATAAACCAGGTTACAAATAGTACAAAGAGCAGGCCAAAGAAATCATGGCTTCAGTGCAATGTGATACAGACTGGAACACTCTTCATTCACCAAAGACAAAGACAGGGAGAAAGAAACCAAGTGCATTACTAAGCAAGCTGCTTCTGATCTCAACTGTCTTTCTGAAGCTGCGCTGTTAACTAGTATAGAGCTGGCTCTTTTCTCTTTCTCCTTGTCTTTGATGGTTTGAGGGTAGCTATTTATCAAAATGAGCTACTTCTTTTAACAAGTGAATCTTTTCCCTGCTCAATCTTTCCCCCGTTTTCGGAAACAAGCATTCCCCATCTCTCCTGTCCTGCTTGTCAAGCTTAGTACCCTTGCTCACGACAGGAGGGAGCCATGTGGCCTTTGAAATGAGGCTATCCTGACCTAGGGTGGGGTGCCGTCTGGAGGGTGAGCTCGTGGCCTCTGTGCCATACCAGCATTTAATAGACACGTGCATGCGTGCCTGCTCAGTCGCTTCAGTCGGGTCTGACTCTGCGACCCTATGGACTGTGGCCTGCCAGGCTCCTCTGTCCCTGTGATTCTCCAGGCAAAAACACTGGAGTGAGTTGCCATGTCCTTCTCCTGGGAATCTTCCCAACCCGGGGATCAAACCTGAGTCTCCTGCATTGGCAGATGGATTCTTTACCATTGAGCAATCAGAAAAGCCCCAAGATAGCTCATTAGTAACTTTTAAACTGATACATGTTGAAATGATAACATTCCCAATGAAACTGTGTTAATATGTATTATTACAATTAACTCCACCTTTTTTTTAATGTCCTAAAATTTGGCTGTGAGAAAGTTTGAAATTACACATATGGCTTGCATCTGTGGCTTGCTTTATACTGGGTTGGCCAAAACGTTTGTTCAGGTTTGTGTGCCCTCTTATGCTGAATGAACTTTTTGGCCAACCCAATATTTCTACGGGATAGCACTTCACTAATGCGACTCTTGACATGCCAAGCCATGTCCCCCGAGGTCTTCCTAGCAAATGCTCTCCCACCCTTGTCCTGACTAATCTGTTCTTCTGGGGAGCTCCAATATTACCTTCTTTTGCTTTTTTAAGTCAGAAAACTGTAATAACACCTGGACAGAATCAATATAAACAGTTTAAGGGAAAATATATGATATTTTCTAAAGCTTTTAAATATTCCAAAAGATTTTATCCTTAAAACTCAGTTTAAACAAACAAAAACTTCACCCTATTTAATCCTCAGCAGCTAGACTGCTGACTCATTTTACCCACACCTCCAAATCCTTTCAACCAAATAAACTACAAGCAGAAGCTCACATGGATTTTGATTGTAGGCCTATCCTTCCATGTGTAGACCCTCCCGTCCCTTGCGTCTTCCTGACGCTCTTGTCTCTTTAATTGCAGTGACTCATCGCCTGAGCTTCACTTTGGTCTATGGCTGACAGAGTTAGTCAGCTGTACAGAGGATGGGAGATGCTGAAACTGCCAGCATTACCTTCTGAAAGGTCCTCTCTGACTCCTCACCCCTCCCTCCCTGGTCATAGTCCCCTCAGCTGAACCTTGAACTCCTTCTTAACACCCGTAGACCCTCAGCATCCCTTCTGCATTTCTGTCCTCCTCTGCTGGGCACGGAGCCTGCCCCTGGCTTGTTCACGTCCATGTCCCTGCATACAGCAAGGGCCCTAGGCCTAAAGAGGGGCTTTAAGGTACTTGTTCTCATGGATGAACAAATGGGGGAGGGAGCGAATGAAGAAGGGAACTCAGCTCCATCTGCACACAGACATTTCTCTCCCAGACCCGTGGTCTAAACCTAAACTGCACAAAGTTCATGATTAGCCATGCTTCAGACAGTGAGAGGACTCTGAAGAAACTGACAGAGGAAACTGGAAAGGGTAACGTGGCTTTAACCCACTGTCATATCTTTTCATACATCATCCATATATATTCAAAGTGATTTTCTTCTTAAAGGATGGAAGCTGAATTAACTGAAGGAAAAGTGTCCTGGAATCACAGATGGAAATAACTGGTCAAAGCAAAGGAAATGATGTGAAAGTTTGTGCAAAAGGGGATGTTAGAGAGAATGTGAGGGAAAGAATTGGTGACCCCTTGTGAAGGGCTGTCCTCCAACACTGGGGCTGTTGGTGACGCAGCAACATATTCTACCACCGCATTTACTGTTTTGACAATACCCAGGTGTTTTTGCTCTGTTCATAGATTAGGCTCAATTTTCTGGCTTCAGCACAGAAAGTACTTTTTCTCTTAAAAGCAACTATGGGGACTTCCGGGTCCAGCGGTTAGGACTCCGTGCTTTTGTTGCAGGTTCAATCCCTGGTCGAGGAGCTAAGATCTCACAAGCCGTGTGGTATGACCAAAAATTAAAAAAAAAAAAAAAAAAAACTATGGCAAAAAACAGCACAGAATACTTTTGAGGAAATGTAGCTTTTAGGAGAAACCAAGGTGTGGGAAAATGAGGAACTACATAGGAACCAGAACAACAGCGGTCTCCTCTACCCTCAACATGCTCACACTCACATGCATAACACACATGTAGATGCTCACATTCACACCCTCCCCCACACTCACAGACCCACACATATTCACCCACACTCACACCCACATACGCCCCCCACACCCATCTTCCACACATTCACGCCTTCACACTCACTCACTGCAATGGTGAGTCACACATTGGAATTTCACACATAACGTGATGGTGCAGGAGGCGGGGCCTCTGCAAGTTGATTAGGTCATAAGGGTGGAGCACCCATGGATGGGATCAGCACTCTCTAAGACCCCAGACAGCTGTCTAGCCCTTTCCACCATGTCACCATGTAAGGACACAAGAGAAGTCTGTGACCCAGAAGAGGGCCCTTACCTAACCATGCTGGCAGCCAGATCTCAGACTTCCAGCATCCAGAACTGTGAGAAATTGATCTCTGCTATTTACAAGCCCCCAAACTATGGTATTTTATTAGATGTGACTAAGACACTCACATACATGCACAGCATACATGCCTGCACACACACACATACTAGTATCTACACACCCACACAATCAGATCCCTCCCACGAATATAAAATTCACATGTATTCAGACACATGTGCACTCACACACATACAACACACATGCAGACACACCACTCCAGACACTCACACACCCTCACCACGGACCCGTCTCCCCTCCCTCCATCCCCCTTGCCCCCACCCTCAGCACACACCTGGGCTGTACCCATTCAGCACCAAGCTCTCCTCCAGTGTAAACATACTAGAGAAGTGAAAGGTCATCTCTCATTTTCCCAGCCGCAAGAGAAACGTGCTCTCTCTGTGTTCACAGGCTGACGGGGTTTTACTTGGGGCTTCCTTTGGTGCTGAAGCCCTGAATTCCCCTCTGCAGTGGTGGGGTGTCCCTTTCATTGGGTTTCCCAGTATTGAACAAAGCTAGAAAAGAAAAATCACCCACCACACGCATGTCTTCACTTCCCTTCCCCAGTGAGGTCTGACTGGGCCCCACCACAAAGCACCTGATCTGGCTGCAGGCTGTTCTGAGGTTTTGATGAGTTTCTCATGTCACAGCAAGGCCCCAGCAGCTCCCAATCCCACCTGAGGGTGGCAAGAGGAATCCCCAGTCAGAGGAATGAGAAGGGGGTGGTTCCAAACAGAAGGGCAGGATTCCACCCAGGAAGGGCTCCCAGCAGCAGGCACCACATCAAAGAAATCCTTGTGAGAAATTGCTTCCCCTCCCCACGCTGCAGTTTCCATGTTTGTAAAATGATTGCTGGAACTGCATGCTGCTTACATGCCCTTTGGCTCTAGAGGTCTGGGATTCGTGGTTCTGGGGCTCAGAGCAGAACCACTCATCTCAGTAACTATGTGAAGTGAAGTCGCTCAGTCGTGTCCGACTTTTTGCGACCCCATGGATTGCAGCCTACCAGGCTCCTCTGTCCGTGGGATTTTCCAGGCAACAGTACTGGAGTGGATTGCCATTTCCTTCTCCAGGGGATCCTCCCGACCCAGAGATCGAACCCAAGTCTCCTACATTGTAGACAGACGCTTTACTGTCTGAGCCACCAGGGAAGTCCTCAGTAACTCTGGGCAGGGTTTAATTGCCACTTCCTGTGTAGGGCCATTGAAGAAATCCAGGATTCAACAGAGAAAGACTAAGTCCTGTGTGTGCATGTGCTAAATCACTTCTGTTTGGTCTGACTCTGTGTGACCCTATGCGCTGTAGCCTGCTGGGCTCCTCTATCCCTGGAGCTCTTCAGGCAAGAAAACTGGAATGGGTTGCCATTTCCTTCTCCAGGGGAATCTTCCCGACCCAGGGATCAGAACCCAAATCTCTTATGTCTCCTGCCTTGGCAGGAGGGCTCTTTATTACTAGTGCCACCTGGGAAGGACTAGGGACTAAGTCCTGTACCAACCCTGTAAAACAGAAGGCTGGCTCCAACTATCCTTTTTCAGGCTGGACAATCGCTGAAGGTTTTGAAGGTGCCCTTTCATGACCACCATCTAGCATAAGGTTGTAGAAGCTTCTAGTTTTTACATTTTTGGTTTCTTATTCAAACTCGTTTCGGTCCAAAAGATCCTTCTTGGGCCCACAATTTTGGCTCCACAAAAGAAAACCTTTTCTAACTTATAGAAAAGAGATGCCATCAAGATGGGCTGTCTCCAGAGCAGTTCTTCCTGTCCCAGCAGAGACATCTGTCTGTCCTGGCTGGACTACGAACAATGTTCATGAGAGATAGGGTGGACCAGAAGAGTGTTAAAGCCCTTTTGAATTTCAAGACTTCATTTTATAACCTAAAGCTTTGTAAGAAACAGGGACAAGATTACGATGAGCAGCAGAGAGGAATCTGCATACGGAAGTTTGCTAAACATTACCTGTTGGCTAACAAATCGTTATTTTAACTTTGCTCTGAGGCTGGCTTCAGGGTGCCCTGCTTACGCCTATTCTAAATGCTCTTTGTGACAGGTCACACACTGGGTATGCTGCTTACACTGTTATGAGAATGATCATGTTGCAGTACCATCTAATTTTTCCTTGGCAGCCCCAGTGATTTTTCTGTATTTGCACCTTCTCATTCACTTCTGCCTCCACCCCCCACCTTGAATTCTGCAGGTACTTTGATCATTACCCTCCTTCTACCAAGAGAAACCCCAGAGTTGAGAGGAATGAAATGGGAGAACAGCATATTTTCAGATAACTGTAAAGGACATTTTTGGAGGCGGGATCTTTACGGGACAAAGAATTTGCATTTTAACCAGTTGCTTACTTGTGAAAATAAAAACCAACAGCCAAGAATTGAACTAGGTTCTTCTATACTATTTACAAATTACGGTTCCTCTAAATGCCTTGCTTTAAGAATAATCTTGCTATTAAAAATTCATTTTTTAAGATAAATTTTAAGCTGCAGTTTTAGTTTCAAAGTGAAGAACTTGATTATGACTCACCAAGCTATTTACAGTAGTCTCCTTTTATACCAGAGATTCTATGTGTGAGAGAGAGAAAGGGAAAGAGGGAGAAAGAGTTCATTTCTTAAAATTGAAGAAGACTGTGATTATCAAAATCTATCATGCTAACCCCATCAGAGGACTTTATTACTCTGACTTCTGGTTTCATGCTTGTCAGCTGCATAATTCCAAAACTGTTTATTTACCCTTAACTGGAAGACATGTCGTAAAAGGGCATAGGTTTTGAGAAATAAAATCTCTTCTTATAAACTTGCCAATCAGTAGCTCAATTCAAACAGTATATATATTTTGGGGGCAAAATGAGTCATACTGTAGCAGAAGGAGCTCTGGATGGGGTTTTAGTCCCAGCTGTGCACTTAGTAGGTGGTTGACTTTGTGAAAAACCTCCTTTTGGACTCTCAGTTTTTTTCATGTGTTAGTGGGGATACTAGTATGTATCTCTTAGGGTTTTTGTAAGGGTTAAGTGAAATGATAATGCCAGCTTTCAGCACTTTGTGAAACTTTTATGTTCTGTCATAATATTAGGCTTCATTATTTCCTGGAAGGTTGTTCTGTTTACCACCGTTTTACTACTATTCCTGAGGAAAGGCTGTTTTCTATTCCTATTTCTCTTATTTTCGACTATTATTAGTATTCCTAAGGTAGAGGAGCCTACTTTCCACCCACTCACTTTTCAATGACCATAGAAAACATATTCCTAAATATCTATACCCACAGCTTTTACTCTCCCCTACAATGGAAAAGTGAGGTGGTCACTGTGGGGCATATTGTATCTGTGGGGTGGGAGAGGTGGCAGAGAGGAGAACAGAACCAGAAGAGAAAGTGTGGTGAATGGGGTCAGACGGTGGGCACAGTCCGGGAAGGGAAGAGACCTTCATCTGACTGGAAGTGGTGGAGGGAAAGATATGATTTTGTGGAGGCAGGAAGTCAAGAGTCCTCATCCTTGTGTTGGAAGAGTAAATGACACAGAGTCAGCCATCATGACAATCTGGCTGAGAAAATGAGTTCCAACACAGTCTCTGAAGCCTCATATCAAAGCAACTATAGAACAAGGTCTTCGGCCTTGAAACTTAACCATTCAAATATGTAATTCTCTTCATATGTCAATTATATATCAATTAAAAAGCTATATAGTTCTGAATTTTAAGTGGACACTGCAAACTTACCTTCCAGAAAAGAGAAATCTGTTGTCTATTGTAGTCAGTGTGGTGTCTCATGTACCAGACATCTAACATCCCAATAGGCTCTGTTTTGAGGGGAAAAAAATCCACAGCTTCATATACATATACATATATACAAATACACAATGTAAAAACTTTAAAAGTCAATTGGATATTGATTAAATGATTCTAAGAGAGTAGAATTATAGGGATAATTTCAATTTTTGTGTGTCCCAGTATTTTCCTTTTTCTTTCGTTAAATAATGAACATGCTTGACCACAGAAATCACAAAAAAACAAAGTGCTGTAGTCCATGGGGATCACAAAGAGTCAAACATGACTGTGTGACTAAACAGCAACCTTAAGAACAAACTTTTAAAAATGACAGGGGGACATTACATTCTTAACTTACCCTTAAACATGTATTGGTAAAATAACTCAAAGAAAGTATACACAGTTAATTCTTTTTTGTTGGAATGCATAAAGAATTCTCAACAGAAAAAACAGACATAAATCACAAGGACACCATTTTTCAATCCTGTAAAATACAAAACACAAAGGCTGAACTTTGTGTTCATCTCCATTCCTGAATTTATGTTGGAGTGTAATTACTTGGTTTTATGACCAGTAGACAATCATCTATTTGTAAGGAAGTCTGTCTCATTCATCTTAGCATTCCTCACACCCAGTGCAGTGCTTAGAATGTAACAGGCTCCCGGTTACTCTTTGTTAAATGATGAATAAGCAAATGAACAAACCAGGCAACCTCATCTACTTGATGCTGAAACACAGGCTGCACTAGTAGAAGAAATAACCACCAATCCATAAAACAATGGTCAAATATGACCGAATTTAATTGAGAAAGTCAACTGAACGTATTTTTGAAAAGAAACTGAATAGTCAGCTCCTCTGTCTAAGTGTGTGTGTGTGTGTGTTATGAGTGGGTGAGATAGTTTTATTAGTGTGCGTGTGTGTGTGTATTATGAGTGGGTGAGACAGTTTTTTTTTCTCCCACTATCAGATTTGTTTTGATTTACAGCCAGGGGTGGAATCAACAGAAGCAATCCCTGAAAACAGGCACCAGTTGTGCCAACCTAATTTGTGTAACAGTGACCCTCAGAGTATATTAGGGTGAAGCTATCTTGGGGTTCCTTCTGGAGCAGCAAGTTCCATTTGACCAGCTGGAAATTCCCAGAAAGCAAAGTCCCACCTGGATGGCAGAAGACAAGTAGCCAGGAAGGAGAGAAGAGAAAGGACAGGGAGGGGGCACACGTCCCAGCACATACCACGGGCAGGGCCCATGTGGGCCCATTCAGTGACATCTCATGTCCTCCTCAGCTCCATGACACACTAGCTTTGGTGCAGTGGTTAAAGTGTGAGCTTCAGAGCCAGGCCCTCGTTGGGCAAATCCAGGCTCTGTGATCCTGAACAATGCTAACCATGTCTTTAAAACAGGTTCCTCATCTGTCAAATGAGGATCATACTTCTACATATCAGATGGGGCTACTGTGAGAATATAAATGAACGTAAGAGTGCTTACATATGTTAAGCACTCAGTGACTTTAGCTGCTGTTGTTTTGTTCACTTGAAAACTGAAGTTCAAAGAAGTTAAGGAACTTGATCAAAGTTCCAGAACTAATTAGCGGAGAAGCCAGGCTTTGAACACAGCTTTGTTTGGTCTGTGATCTTTGCATCGTGCAGTTGCCTGGCTCTGCTAAGGCTTACGACGACTCTGTAAAACTTAGGTCCTCCATTGCGTGTGCCTCTTTCATGTTCTAGTCTTTTCCCTTGTCACTTTCTCTTCCTGCCTCTCTCACCTTCATCTCTTGTAACTTTTAAACATTCATTTCTTCCCCTTCTCTTCTGACCAGTGGTAGTATTCACCCTTGCAGCGAGGACTTAACAGTAAGAAATGTGTACAGAAGACATTCTGAAAGTGCTCTCTATCCTTCGGGATTACGGCGACCCAGGAATCAAGTTGGGAACTTTTTTCCTGCTAGGCCATACGTAAAAGAGGAAAAAAGCACGGGCAACAGAAAGGAAGGGGGCCTTGGTGTTTATTGATCACCTATCACGTGCCAGGTAATCTTTGGACACTATATATCCATGCTCACACTTAATCCTCACACAATGCAGAGGGAGCATATGATTAGACCTGTTTTGCAGCTGAGGACAAGGAGGCTGACAAAAGTCCAACGATTTACAAAAACTGCAGAGATGGTAATGGCAAAGCTGAGAGCTGGGCCCAAGTTTTGCTGTCTCCAAAGACCCTGCTCGTCTGTTAGCGGTCACCGTGTTAAGCAAAGATCTAAACACACCACAAACTAGACGATCCAGACATTGACTATATAATCAGGATTTGGAAACTACGGTGTGCTCAGTGTCTAGGCCAGTTGACACGTTCCATGGTGCTACATGTCTTCAGTTAATTACATATAGGTGAGAAATTTAAAGGGAACGCTCACTTGTCATTGCCACTCATTGCCTCTACAACCTACCAGATTATTACAGAGCTAAGAACTTAATTCAAGAGTCATATTTTCTTCAAAAGATAAATTGCAAGTGAAGCTGAAATTTGAACGATGCCCACCTGTAGTGTAAGCCTCTATGGGAGAGAAATCATTAGCCAAATCTGTATGGGTTTCAAAGTGTAAAACTTCATGACTAGAAATGTTAAACTACTGCGTAAAGCAATATAAGGGCTAATATTATAGAGACTCTTTGACATTCAACTGTCAAAATCACTTGGGAGTCCTAACCTCAATGTTATCAAAAAGTCAGATAAAAGTATTATAGGCAGATGAGAAAAGGAAAGACAAAGCCCATATGTTCCAAGTGACACACACAAAAAGGATGAGTACAAATGATAAAGAATATGAATATTGAGCAATGGAAGTCATTTCCCCTGAGACGAATGTACTATCAATGTGAAGGAAAAAAAAACTGGGTTAAAGAGGAAGGAATCACCAATATAACAAAAGAGGACATCCTAAATTAAGCAGATCGGCCTAACTGCCCTCAAAGGGTTCTTTCAACTCTGGTGGTGGTGGTTTAGTCGTTAAGTCACGTCTGATTCTTGCGACTGCATGGACTGTAGCCCGCCAGGCTCCTCTGTCCATGGGATTCTCCAGGCAAGAATACTGGAATGGGCTGCCATTTCCTTCTCCAGGGGATCTTTCCCATGCAGGAATCAAACCCAGGTCTCCTGCACTGCAGGCAGATTCTTTACTGACTGAGTTACAAGGGAATCCTAAGATTTGAGGACTCAATGAAACAGGATGTGTGCTGAGTAAATCAGGGCTAAGCCAGGTGCTGCTTCTGTGATAAGCATCCATCTCGGGAGCCAAGGCAAGTGCAAGGGTGTGGATGAGAGCAACTGAATTGCAAGTAGACAGCAATCCCTACACAGAGGTTTTAGCACACAGTGGGGTAGAGTAGAAAGATCTCTAAGAACAGTGAAAATAGAGAATTTAACACAAAGTGAATATGAAAGAGGAGTACCTTGAGAGATTTCAGGTAGTGGACTAAATTGAACCCATGAGAATATTTTGGTCCAAGCCATGCTCTAAGCAGGGAAAGACAGAGCTAAGTAAGTCATCTACCACCTTGGTTCCTCAGTGTCCACTCTTTGGAATGTGATACACTTCTCTAAAATCTAGATTCAAATAACTCAAATAGATTCACAGATTCACAAACACCTACATGACTGAACAAGTTTCTTAGTGGTAGACTCTTGCCTTCATACGTTACCACCTGCTATGTCTCCATGGGAAGCCCTACACAGACTTCCCCACCCCTCCCCCTCTTTGATAACTTTCAACACATCATTCACTCTCTCTTTTCACTCCTTTCTGTCCCTAGTTTTGGTGGCTCATCATCCACAGGGGTTGCTCCTTCCCATTGGCTGATGCTGTAAGCCCTTCTACCTGCTCGCTTCAAATGATCTGATTCTCTCAACTCATGTCTTTGCCTCACACTTCACTGAGAAAAAGGAAGCAACCAGACAGGGATTCCCTAATATTTCCACCATGAAAACTCTCAAACTTCCCCATCAGTTCCCTAACACATCACTTCTACTGACTTTATTGTGGATGAAGCATTCCCTACTTCTATCACAGACCAACCCCTGGAGTTTTAGGTCCCATCCTCTTGCTTCATCAAGTATATCTCTCCCACTATTATCCTATTTCCTCTATCATTAATCTCTCTTTCTCTGCTGGGTCCTAAAATCACCTTGTAAATATACTGTATTATCCTGATCCTAAAAAAAATTAAGGAATTTCTTAATGTTACATCCTACTCCAGCTACTGCCCAACATCTCTGCTCCCCTTCACAGAACTTTTTGAAGAGTTGTGAATCGTCACTGTCTCTATTTCCTCACCTGGCATTCACTCTCATTCAATGTCCCCACAACTCTACTTATGCTGTTCCTGGTCAGAAATCAATGCTGCTTTGTCAAATCTGATGATTACTTCTCTGTTCTCACTTCACTGGATTTATTGGGAACATCTGACATAGCTGAATACTCCACCATCTATTTTTTTTCTTTTTAAGAAAGATAATCTTTCAACATCCAGATCACAAGGTGAAGAGCCTATTTCTTAACAGAAGCAGGGATGTTTCCTCTATCCTAAAATCAATGGAGGCATCATGTTAGAGTGCTGATGGGGAAAAAAGTGAGTTGGAAAAGATTATATACTGCATATAATTTTGATCAAGCTTAAAAAACAAGCAACACTAATGACTGTTTAGAAATATATACATTTCTGAAAATGATGAGGAAAGTATGATGATGACATAGACACACAATCCAGGACAGTGGCTACTTGTGGGAAAGTGTGACAGGGCAAGAATACATCAGTAATTTTACAGCATTTAACTTGCATGATGAGTTTGTAAGTGTTCATTTTGTTGTTATGTTTTGTAATGAGAAAGCAGCTTAAACTAGGATAGTCAGAGTAGCAATAGAAGCAATGAATAGATTTTGAATATGTTTAGGAGACTCAATGCTGGTATGAGGGAATGGGAGAAAAGGAGAATTTAAGGATAATTTCTCCATTTTTCGACTTGAGTAACTAGGAAGATGGTAAAGTCATTTACCACGAAAGGAAAGACTGAAGCAGAGACATTCTGAAAGCATTTCGCATTGGGGAAAAAACAATCTTTTTTAGGCTGTGTGAGGTTTAGTGTATCTGTTGATATCTAAGTGAAGATGTAGAATAGGTAACTGGAGTAAAATCTGAAGTTCTGGAGAGACTCCAGAACAGAAACTATATTCTTTCTTTCTCTTTAGCTACCTATCTAGTTTTAGAGCCATGAGATTGAATGAGGTCGGCTGGGAAAAGAAAGCGACCCAATACTAAGCCCTATATATTGAGATTAAGAAGAGAAAGATGGCTAGCATAAAAGACTAGGAAGAACTGGCCAACAGGCTAGAAGAAAAATCAACAGGGTAGAAGAGATTTCACAGAAGCAAGTACTTCTAGGAGGTAATAGCTCTTTCCTTCTACTGCAGTACCTTGGAGACCGCATGCTCCAGATGGTAGAAGGCCAGATTCCCTTTGGGCTTTGCAGCTTATTCTTGGTGCCATCTCTTCCAGGAATTTTCTCTCATGTTCTAAGATAGACTGCAAGTCCCTGAATCTGAGGATCTGACTGGTTATCATTGTATCTGAGTACCTGGCATAGTTCCTGACATATATACATTCCTCACAGGCCATCCAGAGAAGTGTTTTTTACTCCCCACTGGCTTCTTTTGGAGGGTTTCATGAAAAGCATTTCTTCCCACTGGAGTGAGTACCATCTTGTCAAATAATTAAGCTTAGGCATTAACTTCTGCCAGGGTAGATGTTGAGCTTAGAAGAGGCAAGAAGAAGAAAAGAGGGTAGGGACACTCATTGGATCTCAAACGTGACATTTTCCCTCTAATGAAAATGTTTGTCACTAAGTCCCTTTAGTAGGTAAAGAACCATTCATTCTCATTTCCTCAAGTCTTAGGCAAAAGATACAAGCATGATATTTTCAAGTTTAGCTAATTTAGGAATCAGCAAGCTATGGCTCATGGACCAAATCTGACTGGTTCCCTATTCCGTGTTTCGATATAGCCATACTAATGATAATAGCTTTCACATTTTTAGATGGTTGACAACCAATCAAAAGAAGAATCCTTTTTAGTGACATAAAAATTTTTTATAAAATTCAAATTTCAGTGTGCAAAAATAAAATTTTGGATCAATGGCTGCTTGCATGTAATAACAGCAAATTTTAATAGTTGTGACAAAGATCATAGGTCTGCAAAGGTGAAAATATTTATTATTTTCAGCCTTGGATCTTTATAGAAAATATTTGCTAACTCTTAAGCTAGACTTACCATCTTGCTTACTAACAGATGGTAAAATAACCTCTAGTATTTAATTGTTCACACCTAACCTATCCTAGCAATTGTTTAAAATCACAAGTGAATGAACAATTGTCTAGCTCCTCAATAGGAAGATAGGTGGCTGCAGCTATGTCTTTTTCTCTCTTTGGGGATCTCTCACCAATTACCTGTGCTATCACCATGATGGAGGAGGATGCCTCCTTTACTGCTCTGGCACTAGTATGAGCGTTTAACACTTCCTTTATTAACTGTCCACAGTCAAGTTTACCAAGACCAAACATACAAATAACACTTTGAAAAATGGTGAAGAATGAATAGGCAGAAACATCTAATTGTTAATATAGCTCTAAGGAATGGTTCATTCACCTTTATTTTGGAGTCTCCTCCTGGGTGCTCAAAATGATGAGGAAGCACTGTACCCCAATACTTGGGCATTTTCTCAGGCATGTGAAGACATTATGCATCCCAAACTCAAGACTGTTTTCCCATTAAAAGCAAAATATGACTGCTCATTTCCCAGAATCAGGCCCACATTTGATAAAATTTTGGATACATGGACTGTCTTCCTAAGCATAGGAATGCTATATGTTTCCTTCCACTCCTTACTCAGTGGTCATTTTTAAAGTGTTCTTCATGGAGGACTGTGACGAGAGTTTAATTTAATGACAGGAGAAGGGCCGTATGGCGTGAATAATGCCTCCATTCTCTGCTGACATGCTATAAATAACTGCACCCAAACCACTAAGAGATAACATATTATGCTGTTTTGAGTAGCCAAGGCTGCAAAGGAAGAGCTCTATCATAATAACATTGCTCAGTTTTAGACAGTAATTAAAAAAAAAAAGCTTACTAGTATTTTTTTTTAAATGCCAAGTTACATTTGCATACACATCCCAAGGGTTAAAAGGAAGAAGTGTCAAAAAAAATTTCACACCTTTTAGGTTTACATCAGTTAGTGTTTCATACAGAAACTGATGACAGAAACAGTGGTAAGAGGTGAAAACCATGAAGCTTAGAGTAAGAGAAAAGAGATCTTACAACAACCCACAGAAAGATCAAACACAGAAAAGGGAGATTCAGACAGAGAGGAAGTCAGCAGAGCTTGGTCAACGTGGCGAATTTCAGAGTATGGGTTTCTCTCTTTGTGAATGCTTGCAGCTGCTCTGAATAAGCCAGCTTCCTTGGTTCAATTCATAACCATCCATGAGTTCATAAACACAATAAGTTGCTGCACTCATTGTTATGGTGATGGTTCATTTTATAGGATATGAGAAAGTTACCATTCTGCCTCGATGGGTTTTTAATTCAACAGATAAACACTTGGAAAAAAAAAAAAACTTTCACACATCTCTAAACAAGTCATTATCAAGTGTGAGTAAAAATGACAAGCATTTATACGCCCAGAGTTTCCCTATTTTTATATTTTAGCTTAATGTGATACAACTTAACTTCTCAGACTATATACTACCTTGGACTTGGATATAAAATGTGGCCTATTTCCAAGATTTTATCTGTATTATGTATAAATTCTAATCCATAAGGCATATTAAAAGTGCATCACTTTGACATGTATAACAAAAGGATAACAGGAGTGAGCTCTGGATTCTAAAATTGACACACATTTAAAGAGAGAATAGTGGCTCAACATTAAGAGATTATTACCATAAAATGAGAGGAAAATTATAATTTGTTGAATGAATTCATTTATAAACATTTTTAGAGAAATGAAATTACTGTTAAGAAGAAAGGAAATGTATATAATTATTCTATAATTTATATATTATTTATTTGATTAATAGTTTACATCCTTGAAAGTCATTCGGTGTCATCAGTTACCAATAATCACTAGTTGCTCACAGAAAATGAATGTAGTTTAGTCATGAGGCTAGTTTACATGCACAAATATCTGTAAGCTTCACAAATAAGCACTTAGCTTTTCTGACATTAATGGTTGAAAATCTCCAGATTATAAAGCAATAGATTATATGCCAATTATTTTTCCTCTGAGACAAATTTAGACAAATTATGAAGTTGTATATTGTATCACTAACCAAATGCTTTGAAAACTAATACTCAAATGGCTATTTCTTATGTCTCCAAAGATTTAGAAAAGGAATAAAGTTCATATAAACATTTTTGCTTTAAAAAATATTTGATTTTACTTCAATAAAACTGTCTTCCAAATAATTACCAAAAACAAAAAGCTCATCAGACTGAAAAATATATTTGACCTCCTCTTCATAGCTATGGGCAATCTATGGTACTCCTATGAGCAGTGAGTATCAAAGTTTGAAGAAGTGCAGGGCTGTAATATTTGGAAAAGAGAGGATTGTTGGATGTTAAACTTTATTTTAAAATGTTATGTCTCCAGAGACTACCTTTTCCCAAGCTTTTAATATGACTTATAAAGGCCATATTAATTTTCATAGAACCCAAAAGGCAAGATGCTTCAAGGTTTAATGATAAAGGAATGAAATTATTACTAGTCATAGCTTTGTGGAATAAGAGAGAGTAATTGAGACAGTAAGTGAAACAGAAGTAAGAGATAAAATCAAACAGAGGCTGAAGGGCCTAGGCTACTCCATTTTGTTAACAGAAAAACTCCATTTTGTAAGGTTCCAGGAAAAGAGCCTTTGAAAATCCAAGAGCTTTGGGAAATCCCCTGACCTCACCCCACCACCCTTGAGCCAATCGGACCCCAGACCAGAATCTCCTGACTTGACCTTCAGGGACTGGTGGTCTACCTAGGTAATGGGAACCAATCAGGACCCGTGGCCAGCCCGGGTAAATGGGAACCAATCAGAACCCAACACCTAACCCTTCCACAGAAGGTAACCAATTAGACGTCTCCCAACCCAGAAACTCCCACTTTTCAAATTTCTCTCTCGAGAATACCCTATATAAGCAATGTAACCCAGAGCTTGGGGCTCCTCCCTATAGCCGCTGTGTCGGTATCGGTGAGAGCCCCAGCTCGAGCTTGATAATAAAAACTCTCTTGCTTTTGCATCAGATATCGGCTCCCTGATGGTCACTGGGAGATTTCGCGACTTGGGCATAACAAGGCATAAAGCTTGTAACCAATGTGATAATATATGACAAACAGGAATAGGACTTAACTAATGTCAAAAATTTCCAAACAATATAAACATATCTCCCTGCTGCTGCTAAGTCACTTCAGTCGTGTCCGACTCTGTGCAACCCCATAGACGGCAGCCCACCAGGCTCCCCCATCCCTGGGATTCTCCAGGAAAGAACACTGGAGTGGGTTTCCATTTCCTTCTCCAATGGGTGAAAGTGAAGTCGCTCAGATCTCAATACTCTCAATCGCTCAGATCAATACTCAATACTCAGATCAGCTTCAATACTTAAGCTGATGTGAAAATGAGCTTGTTAATTAATGCACTGTTTTGATTTAGTATCAGTATTTTAGAGTCTATTCTAAGGAAATTATTACATCTTTCTCTCTCTCTGTCTTATCTTTCATCCCTTCTATCCACCCCTCCTTCCCCACCCCCTCCGCCTTTTTTTAGACACATACCTTCTTCTGGTGTTTGTGTTCGCAAAGATTCACTCCAATCACTCCAACTACCTTTATAAAGATGTAGCTTAGAGGAAATCTGAAATTCATATTCTGTAAAGGGTTTCAGATCCAGCAAGTCATGTCTTCCTTTGGCATTTGTGGCATTAACCTTGAAACCAACAAGATTTTTTTAAGTGCCTGTTAATACTAAATTAATTAAAATAAAGGTAAGAAAACCAAACTAGATAACCCTTTTACTTTTCAAATCTGTCATTCAATGAGAAGAAATATAATGACTGGGTTACTGAATACATGTGATGTTAATCTGTAACAATAGTGTCTCATTAGAAACACAAAGACAAAAAATTTCGTGGATCTAACAACCCATTTATGTAGATTCCAAGGGGGATCCAGAAACCAGCTGTAAAACAAGTTAACGACTGAAAACTACTCGTTTTCAAAAAGGCCCTGAAAAGTTTGTTTCTAACTAGATATTATTTTTTATTTGGCCACAGTTAGAATGCAATGAATGTTTTAACACAGACATAAAACTGGCTCCAAACAGAAAAATTTAATCATACACGAAAATTATTAAATGGCATGCTGCAGTCCTTGGGGTCGCAGAGTCAGACACGACTTAATGACTGAACAACAACAACAATATATAAACAGTTAATTATCATACCTTTCTATATGTGGAACTAGGGCTTCCCTGGCAGCTCAGATGGTAAAGAACCCACCTGAGTTCCCTCGGTCAGAAAGACCCCTGGAGAAGGGAATGGCAGCCCACTCCAGTATTACTGCCTGGAGAATTCCATGGACCAAGGAGCCTGGTGGGCTACACTCCACAGGGTCACAAAGAGTCAGACAGAACTGAGCGACTAATATCTGAATACGGTAAAAGTCATTCAGTCATGTCCGACTATTTGTGACCCCATGGAATTCTCCTATGTGGAACTGATCCTTTGTTATTATTATAGGCACTATATTTTACCAAAATACTGGAAAGAATCATAATCCTACATTTTTATTGTAAAAATTTAATGTTCAATATTACATCGAAGTATAAAGTTTTATCTTTGGAATATTCAATTTAGATAAGCCTCTGAACATTCCCCTAATATTTCTTTTTCCAATAGATTAAAAAATTACTAAAACATGAGACTTCCCTGGTGGTGTAATGGCTAAGACTCTGTGCTCCCAGTGCAGGGGGCCTGAATTCCATCCCTGGTCAGGGAGCTAGATCCTGCATGGGGAAACTAAAACCCAGTGCAGCCAACTAAATATATAAATAATTTAAAAGAAATTACTAAAAAGTAATAATGGAAGTAATAATGGGGTAGGGAGTAGAACAACAAGGAAAAATGAATCATTTACTAGAAATAAATCATAGAAAATTAGTGTGGGTTTACAGAAGCTTATGGCTTAAAAATTTCAGCATCAGTGATCAAATTTTAGGATATTTGTTTCTGTGTTTTTCTTTTTTTTGACACATGGTTTATACAATTTTAGTTTCCCCACCAGGAACCAAACCTGGACCCTTGGCAGTGAGTGTATGAGTCCTAACCACTGGACTGCCAGGGAATTCCCTAAGATACTTCTCAATAAACAGAAGTGTAAATGATTGACTGATACGTCTCACAGTATATGTGTACTTTTGGGCTAAACATTCTTAACCTCTGTATTTTGCTGGTATGAGAAAAGACATCTGGGCGGTCCTACTAATAATTTCTCCTTGGTTTCCCCTTCACTCTAGAGACCATTACCATATTCCAGGATCTGCTGTTAATGGGCCGATATCTGAGTCGATTGAGCAGCACCAGTCCTCATCTCTCCACAGAAGGGTACACCTGTTCACGGAAGCATTTACAAATTTGATTCTGATGTCCCACGGAGGAAGAGGCCTCACTGGTAACCAGGACAAACAAAAAGTGTGATTCAAGCTCCGCAGCTGGAAATTGTCTTATAATTACATGAGCTATAAAGAGGTGAACAAGTATCATTTCTAAAATATACAGCCGCCAACTTGGTGAAACAGACAAGAGAGGAGTCCCTGGCTTTTAGAAGAAAGAAAAAGTTGGATTGACTTCTAAATCATTAAAGTAATTCCCTTCAACCTACCCTTATTTTTATACAGATAAACTACCATAAACATCACTGATAATTTGGATTTCATTTAATTCAGTGATTTAAAGAAAACCAATGTGCCAAACCCAAGAGTTTCAATGGCTGAGAAGGTAGAGGTGTGGCTAGTCATGATCATATCAGAAGGAGAAGAAATCTTGGTAGGAAAAGCCATAGGCAAGAGACTCAGAAACAGAGGAATAGAAGAGAAGAGGGAAAGAAGGTGACTAGAGATGAATGGTCAATGTAAAGAGAAGAAAGGCAAAATGGGCAAAATTGTGATAGCAAAATGTATAGCAGATGCTAATGTATATCACTTACTATACTGACAGTGTGTATGTGTGCAATGAGATGCTTTGGGAAGAGAGAAAAGAGACACATGGTGTGAGGCCAGAACTTCAGGCAGGTCAGAAGCTCAGTGTTACCTGGGAATGCCTGAAATTGGCCTCTGATTCAACTGGGTCAATTACATTTGCTCAGAAATGTGCTGGGACTGGCTAACTCCAGCTCCCAAGCTGATGAGAGGGGGTGAAGGTAAGTGTTCTCTGAGGAAGATGCATTTGGTACATCGACACATTTTATTTATAGTTTGCACCTGGCTGCTTCATCCCTGCAGGCCCACACCCAGCTTTATCTTAGAACAATGGAGTAGCTGTGACCCTGAAAAGACACCTCCACCATGAAGGCCTTTACACTGAGCTTCTTGAACAACCTCATATGACCCTCACTCAGAAAGTATCACTGGCAGCTTATGCCTTCACGAGATCTGAAAGCAATGGGCTCTTATTTCTCCAACACAGAGAATAATGTCACATATTCCATTTTGTACAACCATGTCTCTCGCTAGAGAACTACATCCTTTTGCTTACATCAAAGACACATCTATCCTTTGTCAATGCTTACTGGCCACTCTCCATGAACCACTCTCCCTTTTGAAATCATCACACAAGTGATTCTAAAAATAATGTTCACAGGCTAAGATCAACACCTAAAAAGTGAAATTATACATACCTATGTCCAACAATGTGAATGAGGATGGAAATGAAGAAGCACTCCCAAGACTATTGATAGCAGTAACCTTGACTGTGTAACTAGATTCAAGTGATTCAGGGGTTAGGTTGATTCCAAGGTCCAAATGATCACAATAGTGATCATTACATTGCTTTTGCCAAGTTAAATTTTTGGTCCATTTAACCTGTAAATGAAAGATGCTTGTGTTCAGCAAGACAATTTATGTGCTATTGCCTCCTTGTAGCACAAAGGAACTAAATGTTCAAGTATCGAAAATTCTTGACATGTTTTATTAGGGGTTATACTATAGGAATATTTGTATTCTGCAGTCATAGGGCCACAGTTCACCTCTCTTTTTTTTTTTTTGGATAGGACTGAAATGCTTGACATTCATATGGATGAGTAATGATCTCTACACTGCGTGCATGCGTGCCCGGTCACTTCAGTCAGTCATCTCCAACTCTTTGTGACTCCACGGACTGCAGCCTGCCAGGCTCCTCTGTCCATGAGATTTTCCCAGCAAAAATACTAGAGTGGGTTGCCATTTCCTCCTCCAGGGGATCTTCCTGATCCAGGTATCAAACCTGCCTCTCCTGTACTGCAGGTGAATTCTTTTTTTTTTTTTTTTAATAATTTTATTTATTTTTCTTTGTGCTGGGTCCTCGTGACTGCATGCAGACTTCCTCTAGTTACAGTGAGCGAGGGGTACTCTTTGTTGCAGTATGCAGGCTTCTCATTGCAGCGGCTTCTCTTGTAGAGCACAGGCTCTAGGGTGTGTGGCTTCCCATAGCTGGGACATGTGGCCTCAGCAGTTGCAGCTCATGGGCTCTAGAGCACAAACTCAATAGTTGTGCCACATGGGCCCTAGTTGCTCTGAGTCATGTGGGATCTTCCTGGACCAGGGATCGAACCTGTGTCTCCAGCACTGGCAGGCAGATTCTGTACCCACTGAGCCATCAGGAAAGCCTTGAATCCCTAAATCGTGGCTGGTCTCTTCTCTCCTTTGGACAGTCAATCATCCAGAGGATCCATGCACCTTGGCGTTTACTTCACAGAAGTGCCAGATCCAAAGTACAGATCAGAACTCTAGGCCCACTTCCTTTTCCCTATCTCCTCCTCACTTAGTCACAGCCCTGCCAGCTAGATCTCTGGATGGGATTACAGAATTAATTCCAAGGGAAAGAATTTCCCAGACTCTCTCTTTTGTAAACTCTCAGGTCAGATTGTTGCTGTTGTTCAGTCGCTAAGTCGTGTCCAACTCTTTGTGACCCCATGGACTAAAGTATGCTAGGCTTTCCTGTCCTTTACTATCTCCCAGAGTCTGCTCAAACTCATGTCAATTGAGTTGGTGATACCATCCAACCATATCATCCTCTGTCACCCCCTTCTCCTTCTGTCTCAATCTTTCCCAGCATCAGGGTATTTTCTAGTGAGTTGGCTCTTCGCATCAGGTTGCCAAAGTATTGGAGTTTCAGCTTTAGCATCAGTCCTTCCAAAAGAGGAATTCCCCAGGTCATTAGGTACCCAATATGCTATTGGAGGTCAGTGGAGAAATAACTCCAGAAAGAATGAAGGGATGGAGCCAAAGGCTGGGAGGGATTGGAGGCAGGAGGAGAAGGGGATGACAGAAGATGAGATGGCTGGATGGCATCACGGACTCGATGAACATGAGTCTGAGTGAACTCCGGGAGATGGTGATGAACAGGGAGGCGTGGCGTGCTGCGATTCATGGGATCGCAAAGAGTCAGACACGACTGAGTGACTGAACTGAACTGAACTTCCAATGAATATTCAGGACTGATTTCCTTTTGGATTGACTGGCTTGATCTCCTCACTGTCCAAGGGACTCTCAAGAGTCTTCTCCAGCACCACAATTCAAAAGCATCAAGTCTTTAGTGCTCCGCCTTCTTTATGGTCCAACTGTCACATCTGTACATGACTGCTGGAAAAACCATAGCTTTGACAATGTGGACCTTTGTTGGCAAAGTGATGTCTCCACTTTTTCATACATTGTATGGGTTGGTCATAGCTTTTCTTCCAAGGAGCAAGTGTCTTTTAAAAGGTACTTTAAGAAGAAAGTCCTCCAGGGCTAGTGGAAAGCTACCACAAAAAACAGTCTATTTATAAACCATGACCCAAGATTCCGCAACTGCAAAAGAAAAGTTTAACCCTAGAGAGAAGCCAGTTTAACCCTATACAGCAGGGAAGAACATCCATAATGTGGGCCTTGGATGCCCTGAAGAGATCTCTGAGTCAGTCCTCAGGCCTAAGACATAAGTTCTCACACTTTAGATGAATGAACCAGTTTTACTTGATGAACACTAGAATTTTTTTTTTTTTTTAAGTATCTAAGTATCTGGAGGTGTTTACTGCTTCTTCTCTCGGTAAAACTAGCACTGTTAGATACTTCTAGATGTCATATAAGAGAAGACCCACCAAAAAGCTGCAAATATAGTCTTACTCACTGTAAAGTGTATGCAGTATACAGGTGGGTGTCTCAGTCCTCTGTCCCAGGTGCAGGTCACAGTTCCACGTTCTCCCTTCTGTATACAAGATAGGTTTCGAGGTGGTTCTGGAACAACTTTTTAAAAAAGAATAGAACTATCTATTTTAATCAGCACACATGTGATATTTCAATTACATTATTGTTGTTTGCCAACAAGATAACAATACTTCCCCTATGTCTCCCATACCCAGATGAGCTGGGAGCTATTTCAAATCCCATCAACTTCAAATGCGCCTCGTAGGTATGAATTTGTTCTAATAACAATTGTAATAATAATGGATATGGATCAAACACTTACTATATGCCAAGTCTATACTAAGTATTTTATGAGTGGTTTTTCTCAACTGAACATTATAGCAGCTACATCAAGTACATACTATTATTATCTTCATTTTATCAAAGAGGACACTGAGAGATGAAGTATCTTGCCCAACATTACAAAACTATGAAGTGGTGGAATCAGGGCTCCAGCCCAGGAGTGGCTGACTTGAGTTCAAAGCCTTTCACCATCATATTCTACTATTTTCCCTGACAAGTGAAAATTCAGTGCTAGTTCCAATACCCTGGATGATGATGGGTTTACATTTTTAGAATGAAGCTCATTCAAATATTAGAAACTTATAAAAATTAGGGTCTTTCTTTCTCCATTGACTTGAAATTTATTGCCAAGGCACATCTATCCACTGGCCCTAGTCATGTCTTCCTGGGATGTACCACCAAAATCTAATTTCTGCAGCATCACCTGAAGCACTTAATGAATATTTATAAATTACTTCTTTATGTACACAGACACTGAAAATCTTTCATGGACCAGGCAGCATTAGGTGTGGAAATGCGAAAGTGTACAAGGTAGGCATGGCCCCTTCTATCATAAGGTGTGTATTTTTAAATAAAGCCACTTCATAGTCAAAGACAGAACTTTAACCCCACTGCTACTCTTACAGCAGTACATGGTAGCATCAATTTCTGTCTGTCTAGGGTGGGAGCTTCTGCATTAAATCAGGTCACATCTTGACATTTCTCACTGCGTTATAGGCCAAGCTGGTGATTGCTGGTCCACCTGCTTTCCAGCTTCCAAAACTTTGTTGCTGTGTCTCCCCTCCCATTCTTTTTGTCCTTTACGGTTTGTGCCTCTATAAAACTTTCTTTACTGCATCTTGGCTTTATTTCAGGGGGAATGAAAGTAAATACGTGTGTACAAACCACCATCATTTCTCTAGTGCTTCATAGGGTCTTTTGATGACCAAACGATATAGAGATAATATACCTGACACTTTTGCATAATGAAAAAGTTAGTCTCACTTTCACCTTTACTCCTAAAAGTTTGCAGAGCATCTCATTTTAAAGACCATGGCTTTTACTCAAAATCAAAGCAACTTATTAAATGTGAGTTCCCTGGACCATGAAATCAAGGTGTCTACTTCAGGTTGGGACATGGTTTGGCCAGAGACTGTCTGTCCCAGGGTAAACCAGACCTAATTCTCTTCAATATAAATGTATAATAGCTGAAGCTAAGAAAACGTCAGAAATCAAAGCCTCTGAGGTGAAAATCGTTTACCATGTAATTATTATTTGTATTATGTAAATATCATTTGCATTGTTATGTGTATTCTTCTGTATTAGTTTTTAAAGCCCTACTTACTATATGAAATAAAAAGTCTTAAAAATAGCGTTCAGAAATATCAACAGCAAAGCATATATTGAAAAACAACTAAGCAAGAATCTACTGTCTTTCATTTATTTCCTAGGTTGTCCAAATAAGTTGTGGCCCAATCTTCTGAGGTTAAGGAGAGCCCTGGTTGTTTAGTTATTGCACAGTCTGGATGAGCTCTGAGCAGCAGAGCAGCACAAGCCCAGGAGGGGCCCAGAAAGAAGAGGCTTCAAGGCCATCTACACATTCCCAATCCTGAAGAACCAGTCACTTTTATCACAGGTCTACTTGGGATATGCAGTGTTACTCTGGACTACCACTTATCACAAAAGAGAAAATGGGCTGCTTAATCCATCACCAGATAGAATTAAACTCACTGCACCAGGTGAAACCAACATTCATTGTGTCTTTTCTTGGAATGACTTGTCATACTCAGAAAAAAGGTGTTGCTTCCAGTCAGTTCTTTACCTCAAAGGTACTAAGTTTGTTCAAAGAGCAGCCATTTGATGGTGTGGTTATCACCTGAGCACGCTGCACAAGCAACATTCAGCATCGCTGCCCAACTGAGCTACACTGGGGCAGATGTGCCTTACCATCCCCGTAGACCTCCTGATGCTATCAGTTGCCACAGGTGCATGCACAACCTCTGGATGAATGGGGCTGTGGCACTCCCACGCATCTGAGCAAGGATAGGAAATGGAATGGAATGGCTTAAGGACATCTGCAAAGATACTGACTTCCAAGGCCATTGTTAGCTCCCTAAAAACCCACCTGCAGCACTGTGAACACTTGGAACTGATATCACAGAGCTGAGAATGTCTGATACCAATATAGTATGTTGGTCTATACGATGGTGAATTACCCGGATAAAATATTCAGGTGTTCGGAAGATAAGGGAGGTGAGGACAAATGGTGTTGTTAAAAAAATTTTATTTTGCCTATATCCAATACTTTATTTCCTCTCAAGCAAAACATGCTCAGCCATTCAGCATACTGTATACATGAAGAAAAGAATAAAACTGGTGGAACTGCAGACCTAGTGCCTCCTCTGTTCCTGGTACTAGATTAAGCACTTTGCATCCAAGGTATCATCTAATCACCACAACCATCTTAGGAGGTAGGTGTTAGTATCTTCATCACACAGATGGAGAAACTGAGGCTGAGAGAACTGAAACTAAGAGTCCACTGCTAGTGGCTGGGTTGGGATTCAAAACCCATGCTCCTTTTTTACTACATCACAGGCTGTCAGAACTGACTGTACATAACCCATCAGAGGAGTCCCTGTGCTGGAAGAGGCGGATGAGACCTAGTTTATGCCTCCACACCCCCAGTGACTTGCTTAGATATGCTTGGTATTCTGCTCAATGCTTGTGGTGGCCCTCTAGGGATTACTGCCTGGCACCAACCATGTCCTTATAGATCAGGGATCCTCAGTCTCCAGAATCTAATGCCTGATGCTCGGAGGTGGAGCTGATGTAATAATAATAGAAATAAACTACATAGTAAATACAATGTTTTTGAATCATCCTGAAACCAGTCCCCTACCATGGTCTGTGGAAAAACTGTCCTCCATGAAACTGGCCCCTGGCGTCAAAAGGTTGGGGGCTGCTGTTACAGGTCACAGAGAAGAGGCCCCTATCTTTCCTGATAAGTCGCACTGAGCTCTGTACCACTCTCATTATGACAGGGACCCTGTCCGTGCATCTTAGTCAGCCAGCCTGCAGCAGCAATTCCTCCGACTCTCCATATACCTCTCACCTGCCGGTTTGGAGCTTCCCGGGAACCACAGAGGCATGGCTCAGGGCCCTTGCATGCTCACTGGTTTGCAGGTCGCCTTCAAGGCTGCAGACTGCAAGCTGCAGGAAGGTCTGCTGCTGGCTAACCCTGTGCACTGTGGCTCTCGTTGCAGACGCCAACTCTGACATCTTAGTTCTTACCCCTGGCAGCGGTGTGGAGAGACCCATAGTGCAAGCTAGCAGTGCGGGGGAGTTGGTGCTCTGTGGGTGAACTTTGACCTACACCAGACAGTTCTCTCTTTCACCTGTAACTCTATTGCCATATGTTCTTTCTGAGGATGTCCCTAGTTACCAAGCAACCAGCTGTATCTTCTGGTGATGCCATGGCCAGGTCAGTAACTTAACCACCTCATGTTTGCTCCACTTTTCCCCTGATTCACTCCCTCACTCTTGCTTCTCTGGAACCAGAAAACTCCTCTCCCACTCTGGAGTCTTAGCACATCAGTTTAGTCTCAGGCAGTTTTCTAGAAAACCCAGGGAACGATACTAAATATGATGATCATTCTCTCTTAACGTCTGCTCACTATGATAATCAGTGGTCAGGAGTGAAGTGGATGGAAGAACTACTTTTTTTTTTTTTTACATTAAGTCAGAGAGGGGAGAAGTGTTCAGCCTTGGGTATCAGCCTGGATTGCACAAGTCAAAAGACATCTTTTTAGGAGGCTGTGGCTTTGAACAAAGTCTTGTAAGTCAAGAAGGCACATAGATTCAGATGCAGAAAGTCTTTTCCTGATTTTGGAGTCCAAGGGCAACAGATAAATGGTCTTAATGGCCAAAAAGAGGAGAGAAAGAGAGAGAGAGGGGGGGGGGGAAGGATAGAAAGGAGAGGGGGAGAAGAGGAAAGATGAGGAGAGGAGAAGAAAGAGGAGATTTACTAAATGAGATCCCAGTTCTATTGATTTCTGGACTTAATACATTGAGATGCTCATGATACTAGGAAGATTAACTATATCCTTGAAGTGGGAGAAGAAAGAACACTGTCCTCTACTTGGATTTCTGTTTAATACATGCCAAATATCAGAAGATCACCAGTCTTTAGGAACTCAGGATGGACTGCTCACCACCGACGGAGATCTCTGCCCCACATATTCGAATCTCGTCACTGCTGCTGCAGGCCAGCTTACAGACGAACAGGGTTGTGCCCAGGGGAAGACCTGTGACTTGAGAACTGAGGGAGTGACCATGCTGAACACAAATTCTTCTGTGGAATTTGTAGAGGATTAACTTGTTATAACTGGAGGATGGCAAGCAGCCTTCCTTGGGCTTCAAAGAGCAGGAAATGTTGACAGCTGATCCTAATGAAATGACATGGGAAGGCTGCACAGTCACATCCCCTCTCCTGCACACATCTGCAGCAAGATACAAATGCAAAAGATGAGTCGGCACATAAGAAACCTGTATCAGCTGGAGGGTCTGTGTAAATTCCCCAAAGCTGGATAAAGCAAACCCTATCAAATCATGGAAATACACATAAGCTACGTTGCTCTGGCTCTATTGGTGAAGCACAGTGAGGACAGAAGGCAACTATTTTAAAGTCTAACTGTATCTGAATTACAGCATATATCCTTTTCAAAACAGTAATACTATAACCAGAACTATAAATAGGAAAGTGGTGAAAAAATAGGGTTGGAAGAACATTATATGCTTAATATAATATGCATCATATTATATGCAAATTATTCAACAAACTACAAAGAGTACTTCCCAGAATAAATCACATTTGTTTCCCTGCCCATTTATGATTTATAACACTTACTTCAATACTCATACCAAAATGATTAAAAAGCTATCACAAATGCCTAAAAGGCTACTACAAATGTTAAAGGGCACATTTGGGAATAATCCCCTCTCTTGCTATATTAGGGGTATAAAGTATGTGTAACCCATTTTTATAATAAACAAAATATTTAGGGGCTCTGGTATGTTTGTAGTTGGAATCAGGGATGGAAATTAGGTCTTACCATGGTATTCCTCCAAGATGTAAGACCCTAGGTAGGATGAACCACTCCCAATACAGCTAATATGAAAGTACACAAAAGTATTTTTCTTTTAAAAAGAGTACTCCATATTATTTTCCTTATGCCAGATCCCACAATAAACTCTTAAAGATAGATCATTCTTACTTTCCAGGTGGTTCTATATATGTAAATACAACAGCTAATCACAAATTAGCAGTTTTTGGTAGTATTCAGTAACTGCTGATGAAAAAAAAACCCTTATAAATTCACCCTGAATTTTTAGATATGATATAAAGCCTCCACTGAAAGTGTTTTTTTGTTAATTGTAAAATTGCTTGGATCAACTACCATAAACAAATTGGTAAAAGCTACTTAAGTCAAATAAAGGAAATATTAAATATTTATTTGAAATGAAAAGTTTCCATTTTTATTTTCAGAAATAATTTCTTTCTCTCTCTTGCTTTTATGTTTTTTTTGTTTCTTTGATCCTAATGGGTTAGAAAGTAAAAAATAAGATGCCAATAAAAAAGCAAAGAAAATGACAGCCATTATTTTCTTTTTTAGCAGAGCTGAATCCATCCATGGATACTCTTTGTTAAAATTCATTCATGATTGTTAAAACATCTATTCATGATTCCTAGCCTGGTTACCTAGTAGCTTTCTTAAGAGGAAAAGATATCACTGGAGTTTCAATAATTAATATAATGAAATAAAATACATATTAGTAACATACTTAGAGCCAAACTTATCCACTTAAACTTGACAGATTGCCTTAAAAAGACCAACTATCAGAACATTTACCACAAATGCATATTTCATCTGTGAGAATTTAAACCAAAAATTCTTCCACAGGTTAGATTACAGAAATATCTTACCTATTTTTGCCTTAACTAACAGCAACATGATGATGAAAATAAGTGCCAGTGAGCACCCAGTAATTGTATGTGCCATGAACAGTCAATTCTGGAATACACCTCTGTGTGCTTCCTTGTAAAAGAAGACAAATTCATTCATGTTAAATACATTCAGAAAATACCACAACCAAAACAATTCAGAGGGCTTAAAATGCTCCTTTCATTTTCTCTGTATTGTTAAGAGACTTTTAAAAATATGATGTTTAAAACCAATAAACTGAAAATCTTAGCCACCTCTAACTCCCATGTCATTTAAGCTTCTTGGGGTCAGCAAAGAGTAAGCAAAGAGATCTGACCTGTGGAATCCTTTAGAACTGGGTTTAAATACTTTGAGCCTATGAGCAAGTTACTTAATCTTCTAAGATTCAGTCTCACACAAAGCTTTTTCCTTCCAAACAAGTCTGCATCATCATAGTCAAATGTACTAGTGTTAAAATTCCAAGAGTAGTGAGAATTTCTGGTCTAGTCATGTGCTCCTGGAAGTAACAGGAGATTAAAATGTGGTTCATAACCACTACTACCTCCCACACTCCAGAACTCAGTAAAAGACTGATTTCCTTGGCAGTAAGAAAAGAATTCCAAGGGTTCCAAGGGGGCTGTTGGGGTTTTCATAAGTTAATTTTTACTTATTTGCTTGTTTATTCATTATTTATTTATTTTACTGAGTATTTTTATCTTAAATGATTTGGAAAATGCAAGTTGGTGATTTCTGTTTGTTTCCAAATATAAACTTAAGGAATGGCCCTAGTAAATTCTCTAAATTCTATCAAAAGTGAAAGTGAAGTTGCTCAGTCATGTTCGACTCTTTGCGACCTGTGGACTGTAGCCCACCAAGTTCCTCCCTCCATGGGATTCTCCAGGCAAGAATGCTGGAGTGGGTCGCCATTTCCTTCTCCAAAATTCTATCAAAGTGGGCCAGAAATTCAAGAAGCAGGCTGAAAAGCTGTGTGATGTTGGGCCGTTGGCAACCAGCCAATACAAATGTCCACCTCTTATTCCCATGCCCAGAAATGCGCCAGGATACCACTGGAGAGCCTCAGAAAAGTTCACTTATTCATTCAACAGTGATGGTTACCTTTCACGTGCCAGGCACGGAGTTCAGTGCTAGAGATACTACAGTCCTGCTGTAGCAGGCTTCCTGGAAAGTATCCCCTAGCTTTTCTGACTCCTGTATTTAGCATCTTTTCAATAGCCTTTTCTGGTGGCTCATCCTTTTCCTCCTGACTTGAAAGTCTTGGACGACCTCAGCACTCAAGACATTTTCTTTTTCTCTATTTCTATTCTTTCCTGAGGGATTTCATCTGGTTTCTTGGCTCTCAACACCATCTGTAAGCTAGACTCTCAGATGCTTATCTTCAACTCAGACACTGCACTGAGTGCCAGTCTCCTATGTCGGTCTCCTTGGCATCACTTCTCAGATGTGACTGCTCCATATTAACATGTTCAAATCGAACTTTGGTCTCCTTTTCTCCAAACTGGTTCTTCCTCCAGCCCTTTCTAGCTCCGTGAATAAAATTTTGCTAAAAAGAACCTAGCTGTCATCCTTCATTCCACCCTCTCATACCCCACAGCCAAATCACCATTAAGTCCTGTCAATTTTACCTCCCAAATATATCACAGATCAGTCTTTTCACCAACCTCACCCCAGTCCAAACCTCAGTTGTCATCTCCCTTGCAGATGACCGCAGTAGCTCCTTAATGTGTCTCTCTAGTCCATCCCCGCCCCTTTCTAAGTCATTTTCACATAGCTGACTACCTTTTAAAAACATAAGTTGGATTATGTTCCCTGCTTGGTATCATCTCTATTTACAACCCATCAGTAGATCCCCCTTGCTGTTAGAAAAAAATCCCAAATCCTTACCATACATTACTCTCTCAGCCCCTGGCTGGCTTCACGTCTCCTGTCTTGCCACCATCATTTGCTCTATTTTTTTTTTTTTTTTTTTGCCTTGCTGTTCTGCTTCATGCACATTGGCCTTCAGACTGTTCCTTGAACAAGACATGCCCTCTGCTGCTCCGGGGACCTTGTACTTTTCATTTCCTCTGCTAGAATCCTCTTCCCCTGGCTCTTAGTGGCTGACTGACTTACATCCTTCAGATCTCAGATCATGTGTCACTTCCTCAGAGAGCCCCTCCCTGACCACTCAGCCAAAGTGGTCTTGCCCAGTTCCTTTCTACACATCACTTTACTTACGTCATCAGACAATCTCCTATTTTGACTGCTTATCAGTCATCTACCTTTCTGTTAGAATTCAAGCCACCTTGAGAGCTGGAACATTGACTGTCTTGCTCGTTGCTGTATGTGAGCACTTGGCCTTGGAAAACAAAGGCCTTATAAGCGTTGAAAGAAAGAAGGGAAGGAGGGAGGGGGAAGGAATATGAGTTATAGAAAATCCCCTATAAACATCCCTGTGGGCCTTGCAGCATAGTGCTCCCCCAAATATGTCCATGCTCTACTCCACAGAACCTGTGAATAAATACATTGTGTTACATGACAAAGGGACTTTGGAGATATGATTAAAGTTAGGGACCCTGAGGTACAGTGATGACCCTGGATACCCAAGTGAAAATCTGCTAGTCTCTTAGTCATGTCTGACTCTTTGTGACCTCATGGACTGTTGCCCACCAGACTCCTCTGTCCATGGGATTCTCCGGGCAAGAATACTGGAGTGGGTTGCCATTCCTTTCTCCAGGGGATCTTCCTGACCCAGGGACTGAACCTGGATCTCCTACATTGCAGGCAGATTCTTGACTATCTGAACCACCCACAAGGGCCCAACCTAATTGTATGAGTCCTTAAAAGTGGATGAGGGGGTGAAGAATTGGTCAGAGAGCTGTGATGTGAGAACTGTGGCTGCTGCCTTTGAATATGGAAAAAGGGACTATGGGCCCAAAAACCTGGTGGCCTCTGAACTCTGTAGATGCATCTCAGTTTGCAGAAAAATATAACATGTATTCTCTGGGTCTCAGTTTAAAATGTCTGAGAAAAACTGACCTTAAATTGAAATCTGACAGTTTAGCTCTCTCTAAATCATAAAGGCCAATGTCACAGCATTCAGTGGCTTTTGTGACTGGGAATTCCTGTCGTCATCATCAGCTACATTTATCACTACTGACACTCCTGCCTAGCAACACTGAGCTGCTTCTGGTTCTCCTACACATCCCATGCCACTTCATGCTTCTGTGTCTTTGTTCATGCTATTCTCTTACCTTTCCACTGTTCTTGGACTCCCTAAGTCTTTCTCATGTATCCCAACTCAGCTCAGACACTTTTTATTCTGTCATTTACTAGATAAATAAGAATTTAGCAGTTGCCAGGTGCCAAGGACTTGAGAGTGGAAAACAAGACAGAGTTTCAGCTTGCATGGAGCCAATATTCTGGAGTAGGTAGACAAAAAGTAAATATATAACAAACAGATACATTCAGATAATAACAAAAGATTAAGAGAGGCTAAGGGGAGAGAGTCCCTGAGGAGCAGAGAAGCTGGACAATGAAGGCCTTTCTAGGAGGTGAAACTTGAGCTGCGATTGGCACAGGCCAGCTGAAGGCTCAGAAAGACTTTTCCTGGCACAATAAATATTGAGGACAAAGCCTGAAGGCAGAGGAAAGAGCTTGCTATGGTTGAGGCACAGAAATAAGGTCAGAGTAGCTGGGGGAAGTAACTGTGTGCAGAGTCATATGAAATGAAATTGTAGAAGGCAGGAGCCAGATCTGCCATGGATTTCTTTGCCATGGAAAGGAGCCTGGATTTTACTCTCCAATCAGTGGGAAACCATTGTGTATAATTAGTGGTTTTATTTATTTATTTAACTGGGTTTTAGTTAGGGTGAAACAAGATATGAATTATATAAAACATCCACACAAATACAAAAGCAAACAGAAAAACTAGTCTTTGCTCTGTATATGGAGGCTGGAGTAGAAGCAAGTGGACCAGTTAGGAAGTAACTGGGAACACCCAGGTAGGCAGTCCTGGTGATGTGGACCAGAGGGATAGCAGCAGAGATGGAAAGAAGTAGCCAGATCTTACAAGCCTTACTGATGTCTTCTGGTCAGACTGTATCCTGTATCCTACTTGTATCTTCATAGCATTCTGGCATCCTCCTATCTTAGCACCTGCCGTCGTAAATAAAACTAATTTCTTTAGGTATCTGCCTGTCTCTTCCATTATCTTGCAAGCTCCTCATGGGCAGAAGCCACAATTTGTGGCACATAGAAGACATGTGCTGGTGAATTCCCTGGTGGTCCAGTGGTTAAGACTCTAGGCTTCCAATGCAAGGGGCACAATTTGATCCCTGGTGGAGGAACTAAGAGTCAGGTCACATAGCCAAAAAAAAAAAAGAAGTATTTAGGACTAACACTGTCCACATCCAGACGATGATGTTGAAAAATAAAAGGCACATGCTGATCTGAATGAAATTTAAATGGTTTTTCTGTTTTTTACTTCTAGTTAGTTTAAAATAACTACAATACATTAAAACTACATTAAATCTCATTTTGCTACCTTTTGTTGTAGCTATCTTAGTTCAGTTTAAAATTAGTTTTCATTAAACTTTGGAATATTCTGGCATAAAGGAAATAATGGATTGAACTAGAAGATAACTGAATGAACAGATATATAGGGATTAAAGGTTTCTGCTTAACTGCAAAGAGTGTCCACAGAGTATTATTTTTCAATGTGCATTGCAACTTATGAAGTTATAACATTCTCCAAATAGTAAAATATTAGTTGGTTATAATAAGAACTTTTTAAATGTATATATGTATATGAAATATATATATACACCTACATATGAAATAGGCAAAAATAGAAGATTTGAGTTTACATAGTACACTGATCCAAACACAAACATGCTTATTTTCTCTGAATGACCAGGTAAAACAATTTCTTCATTTATAAGAAACTCACAACCCCAAAGACCTTCAAGTAAATGAGGTATCTTCCAATAAAATGAAACCTTCTATCAACTGTAAACATCCTTCATACAGTCTGTCTGGAGGGTCGATATTAAAACTACAACTCTGTCTTGAATCAGAAAATCAAAGCGTGCTATCATTGACTCATCACTCAAGTGGGGACAGTTTCCAGACGGTGAAAACAACATCTCAGTGAGGGAGGCAGGGACCAGCCAGAAATATAGCCACTGACAGGAGGGCAGAGAAAGAATTCCCCCTCCATGAGCCTCTCCTTCCCCACTGCTCCAGGAAGAAGCACAAAAAAAGCAGCTACTTCAAAGTCATGTTTGACTAGGCTAGGAAAATCCCTCATCACAGTGGTAATTTCATGTAGGCAGAAACTCTTCCTGCTTCCACACTGCTTTTCTTCTGTAGCACCATAGTAAGCTCAAGGAGCAGCATGGTATGGTGGAAAGAAAAAGACTAGAGAGTCTCAGTTGCACTGTGTGCTATTAACTTTCAGGGTGCCCTTTACTCATTCATGCCAAGAGTACAGGGATACCTACCTAGGCCAAGGGAGGATGAGTATGTCCCTGTCATGGACTCCTGAGAATATCCAACACAGGGTAAGCACTCCACTGAGATTAGCTCCCCATTTCCTTTTGGATCCAGGTTTTGCATCTCTTTTCTAAATCACTTATGACTTTCAACATACTTGAATTGTATGTTTTGTTAGACTAGATAAAAGGTCGTATGTTAGTTAATTTTAACCCTGGCTTTCAAAGAATTTAAGAACTCAGAGGAGGAAGGAACCTCAAAGATTAGCTAATAACAACCATGACCTACTGCTCCCCTCCCCTCCCAACAGCTGACATTTGAGTCTGGGCCACCACAGAACAAGACAGTGATTGTTTTGAACGTGTATGAAGGCTGTCTGCTTTACAAACACAGAACATTAATTACCCAGTTGATTTGCTGAGGCAGGGTACAAAATCCTTCTCGTCTGCTGGCAAAGTAAGGGACAAGCATGTCTTACTCCGGCAAATCAGCATGTAAAGACAATACTTTAGAAGTCATATATTCTACATTCCTCATTTTATAGGTAGATAAACTGAGCCCTAAGAAAGGAAGCAACTTGCCAAAGGTCACATTAATAGCAGAATCCAGATCAGAATGATGGTCTCCCAGTTTCTAATCCAACATTACTTCTTGCAGGTGCAATTGTTTCTGATCAGTAGCAATAGTAGCAGCATAAAACCAGAACTAGAACTACTATGAACAATGCTCTTAGTACTAATAGAAATTTGTTGATCTCTTATTTATGGCAATTGCACATTACATCCAGTCTTTATGATACTCACCTAGTAAAGCACATACAGTGCCAAATGCTTTAGTGTTCAGAAGGTTGAATCATCTACTTTCCTCAAACAAAGATCAAATAACAAAACCCAGTGTATCTACAATATGTATCCATTTCTAATGGTCTATTCCACTGTAAGGATAGAAAAAGAAAAGTCCACCAAATAGCTAACTTGAAACTCAGCCTTTGGAGCCAAACTTTTCCTCCTCAAGCCTTTCACAAGTGATGTTATGAAAAAGAGTTCCTTACCCAAAGCATCATCTCCATTTTGCTATTAAGACTACCATTTGTTGAAAAGTCTAACAAGCCATAATATGGACAAATCCTGGTTTACAAGCCCCAGATTATCAAATCAACCCCTTCATAAGGTCACATCAGATGGCTTAATGCAGGTACGGTCAGCTATGTCTGACTCTATGACCCACTGGACTGTAGCCCTCCAGGCTCCTCTATCCATGGAATTTCCCAGGCAAGAATACTGGAGTGGATTGCTATTTCCTCTTCCAGGGGATTGTTCCAATTCATGGATCAGACCTATGTCTTCTGTGTCTTCTGCATTAGCACACAGATTCTTTATCACTGTGCCACCTGGAAATCCCAGATGGCTTAAAGGGGAAGGAAACTAACCATGTCAACCCCCTCTGCTTTTTCTTCTTTTTAACCAACAGTTCCAACCGCCATTACACGAGCCAGATTGGACACACACCTGTTTTTCTTTCTCATGCAGCTGCTGACGCTCTCTTGAACTTTGGCTTATCTCACCAGTAAGCATCTGTAGTCCTAATTTTACCCATGTACAGGAAATTTCTTCTCTTGAATTCAAGGGTTCCTTTCTCTCTTTTTAAATTTCAGAGTGTTTTCTCCTTTCCCTCTTTATGATTTTTTTAAATCATTTTCCTTAACAAAGATCCCTTTTGCTTTTCTCCCTTCTTTCCTATTTTTCTAGAATGTTCTATTTCTCAGTCCTATTTGTTTCATTTCCACTTCAGATATATCACACTGGACATAACAGGCAGGCTCCAGACATGTTGTGTGTAAACAAATTACATTTAAAACTTATTAGGGAATCTTACCAGGACCCAACCGCAGAATTGTGTGTACTGTGAACTGCCTTATAAATTGAACAAGCACTCCTACAATAGAGAAATAAAAGGAAATAAAAGAATAAGACATGACATGGATGGAGTCTTGAAAAAACAAGGTACTTTCAAATCAACTGTTGTTATTTGCAATGTTTTTTATTTCTTCGTTTAGCTCCACAAGGCTACGATTTTCATGGCATTTGTTCAATTAAGTTTCAACAACCTTCTCTATTTTCACTCTCTGCATACCTCAAGAGTTATAAGTAAAAGAAGTCATCTTTTCCTGGAGAGGATGGTATTCTGAAAACAGCATAGTATGTGGGCCAAGAGGACCATCTTGGGGCTGGGTGCCATCCTGGTTTTTCCACTTCTATTCGTGTCATTGCATGTAACTTTGAAAAGTGGCAATCCATATTTATTGAGAAAACTAAATCTCTCTCTCTCTTAACTTTTCTTCATTAGTTTATTGGAAAGGTCTCTCCTTGGACACATTCAACCTTGAAGTCTCTATTTGTGGGCAATGGCATGGGAGTGGCAGGCTTATCCTTGGATCTTGTAAAATCTTGGCAAGTTTTATACCATTACCCTGAGTCTTTTCTGAGTGCTATGAGAGATTAAAAACATTATGATTACTTTTTTCTAAGAGTTTTCTAGGAATTTCACAATTATCTTAATATCATTGGAGGCACTCTGGGTGGGGGCTGGGGAATCTAAGACTAGTGATCACCATGCTACAATACTCCTCAAGGCTTCTTCTATAAACTAATATTTCATCCCAAACCTCTACACTAAAAACCTCATGTTTCAGCATCTCTGCCTGATGTTTCATTTAATATTTTCCTTTTCTTCTGCATATTACTGCAAAAGAGATGTAAATTAAGATTCTAGTCTTAATAATCTTTTATAGGCATTTACTTAGCAATTTACCAAAATGCAGGGTTTTTAATATTTGCTTTCCTACTAAATAAAGTTAGCTATTGGTATTATCTCTATTCTACAAGTGGAGAAATCTGCAAGTTGATCACAATAGTAAGAAAAACAAGAAGTAAATTCAGAATCAGATAAATTCTGATGGAACTACCTTCCATGCTTGAGTTTCTTCAATTATAAAATAAAAACAGCACCTACTTCATAGGATTATTGTGAGAGTTAAACGAGAAGCTCTTAGCAAAGTGCTTGGTATATAGAAAGAGCTCAGTAAACATTATCATCCATTACTATTCTTATTATAAGAAAAAATATAATATCACTTACTTATCAAGGACACTGTTAGAATTAAGTTAGACAGTCTTGCTTTTTGACCTTTCTCTTGGCCCATTCATCTGGCTCACCACTGAAGGAAATAGTTTGATTAAAACTAGATCCTATACCTGCTGCATAAAAGGTGATTTTATGCCACCTATCATTTATGACAAAGTGGCTCAGTTGTAAAGAATCCATCTGCAATGCAGGAGGCGTGGATTCAATCCCTGGGTCGGGAAGATCCCCTAGTGAAGGAAATGGCAACCCACTTCAGCTTTCTTGGCTAGGAAATCCCATGTACAGAGGAGCCTGGTGGGCTATAGTTCATGGGATCGATCTCAAAAGAATCAGACACAACTTTGTGACTGAGCATGCATGAAAACAGTTTTAACTTGAGGACAGGAACTGAGACTTACATTTCTTTATATTTATTACAGTGATGAGCACAATGTCTTGAACATAACAGATTTTCAATACATACTTAAAAACATTGTTACCATTAGCAAAGAGCACCACAATGTTCCAAGGACAAAGGAAACTCGACAAGGCTTCCTTGGGATTTGGCTTTCTTTCTTCGGGATTTAGCCTACACAAATGTACATGCAGAAGTTAACAGCAGTGATGCAAATGTCAAAAGATGACAAATAACTGGCCAAAGAACAAAGCAGGCACAACAACAACAAAAAGTCCACAATTGAAAAATGATGTACAACATCTACTGTACTTATAGGATTTTTCTCCCATAAAAATCTCATATGTGCTTAGAATTTTTCTACACTGTAACTCAATTCTAATGCAGGAAAGATTCAGAGCTTGCCAAAATTTGGGGATTTATGTAAACATCATGACATTCAAGAAACATGATACATGATAAAAGAATGTTGCAAACTCTTTACCAGTCTTCTGTGCCCAAGAAAGTGACAGTAATGAGTTGAGAATTTCACATTAAAATGGAGGGGAAGAGTGTCAGCTCTCAGCCACTAAGGTCCTTTTAGTTATATGCTGGACACAGAAATAGGGCACGGGACCATTCCGTGCTAATGAGAACTAGACTCTAATGTTTGTTTACCCAAATGGAAGTGGATATAATATTCTGAGTAAGAGGTGCAAAGGCAAGAAGCACAGAGTCTGGAGCCAGAAACCTGTAACCCACTATCTGTGTGAAAGTGTGAAAGTTTCCACATCTGTAAAATGGGAATACTTATAACTGGTTCACTGGGTTTTTAAAGAGTTATAGAGTATAACAGTGATACCCAACGGCCAAGTACATAGTAGGCGCTCAATAATTTTTATTCACATGGGACATACACGGAAGGGATTATAACAAATTAGAGTTTTTAAAAAGACTAAAGTCTAATTTTGCCCTGTTCTTTAGGCTATACCATGGAGAAAACTGCATGGGTTTGGATTGCTGTTCATAAAACTGAGATCTAATCATAGGCTACATAATCTTTTTCAGCGCTTTTATTTAGTGCCCTTCAATCAGGTGAAAAGCGTCTCTTTAAAGAGACATCTCACAGATGAGAGAAGAGTCTGGCCAGGCGGCTGGCCCCAGAGCATTCTGCTAGTGACTGGCCAGGTTGGGACTCTGGGTCTACAGAGGTCCCAGACAAGCGCTGCGGAGAAAAGGAGAATTCACCCCTGTGCAAGACCAAGTTAAGATTCCTCAGTATCTTAATCACAGAAGGTCCGCTTTCGAGCCCCGAGTCACTCGCGTGGGCCTTATCCAAGGGTGCCCGCTGCCCTTTCCACAAGCCACCCGCGCATCCTCCACTGAGCACTCCCACCATTCAACAAGCTCAGTGGAGGCTGAATCTGAGCGCCCCCTGCCCTCCATCTGACCTCCAACCCCAACCTGGCACCCTCCTGCGAAGAGCCCGCCAGGACCTTGGTTAGGAGGGGTCGTCCCCCAAGCCCCCTCCACGGGAGAGGCGAGGCACGCAACCCCGGGCTCTCTGGTGCCCCGGCGCCCCCAGCCCCGGTCACTCACCGCGCGCGTCGCTGCGGGCCGGCGCGGAGCCGGTGGCCGGGGTGCCGAGCGCGCTCCCGGCGTCCCGGTGCCGGCGCCTGCCCCGCCGCCGGCCCGGGGGTGCGTGCTCCAGCGCGGGGCGCGCGGGCCGCGCGGGGGCGGGAGGCGGGCGGGGCCCGGCTGCGGCGGCGGCCGGGACCGTCGGCGGAGGGAAGGCGGCTGCGCCGTCAGCGGGCTCGGGCTCCTCCCGGGCGAGCTGCGTCCGCGTGTCCCGGAGCAAGGTAGCTGCCGCTCCGCGCCTCGGGCCCCCTTCGGCACACGAGGGTCGGAAAGCCTGGCTCATCAGCCTGAGCGAGGGCTCACCGGGTTGGGAGGTAGAGTAAGCGCCGGAGTGTGAGAAGCACCGCAGAATCGTGTTCTTGCCACAGGAAAGCGGCCCTTCGCTGACACTGTTTAGAGAACTTTCCTCAGAGGTGTTCTTCCTCTGTGCTTGCCCAGCGCCTGCCACACCGCGGTTTCCAAACGGGGCTGTGTGGAAGACTGGATGTAGGAGGAAAATATTAGAACTCACTGGTGTTTGGTAACTAAAAGGTAAGGGAAAATGTACATTGAATAGTTGGCATGACCCTGACCCTAAATAGTCCCATGGTCCATATTTTTTTTAAAACATTTATTTATTTGGATGAATCAGATGCAGACCGTTAGTTGGGCCATGTGGGATCTAATTCCCCCTCCAAGAATCGAACTGGGCCCTCTACAGTGGGTACCTGGAGTCTTAGCCGCTGGACCATCAGGAAAATCCCATGTTCCATATGTTGTGAGTGGGGTTCTGAGGGAAGAGGGAAAACTGCCCAAAATGCAGAGGGGAGGACAGAGGTGACTTATGATAATATTTCATTGAATCTAGGAATTCAACTATAAGACCGTTTTTTATATACTAGAAAGAAATAAAAAGAACTGTCACATAAAACTTATGACATAATGCTTCCTTGTCACTTAAAATATTTGTAATTACACTCTTATTTGAAAAACACCCCTTTTAGGCCGATTAGACATATGTGTTTATTATCTGTCACTCTCTCTCATTCAAAAAGAAAAAAATAAATTTGTTTAAAATAGTCTTTAAATATCATCACATTCAGTGATCACACTCCTGATCACTTTTTGGGTTTCACCTGATATCATCCTCTGTGATATGAGTGTTGAATTGATATCATATCAACATATGACATCTGTGTTGTGATATAAGAAAGCCACATTTCTTACTTGAACGTCCCACTGTTACCCCTGGGATGTTCTTCCCTTCCTCTGAAACAAGTCCAGGCTCACTAAGCATGTGCAAAGTTAACTACCTCACCATACTGTTGGGGTGGTAGGCATAAGACACTTCCCAATTTTGGAGCTGTTAAATATAAAAAGTGTGCATCTTAGAAGTGACAGTGTATAATTAGTTTTCTGAGACTGTGACATTGAAGTTTACACACTCCAGCAATTTGTGAGTATTTTGATAAAAACAGATCCTTAAATTGTAAATCTTAACAGCAACTGTGTAGTGAAATAGTGACTGAAAATTATTTGCAACAAAGTTAAAAGAATTCAATTATTATTATTAATTTTTTGCCAAAGAAGGGAAATATTTTAAACTTGCCCACCTTTTCTGTAATGATATGTTTCTTAGTAGTATGTTACTTAGTAGACTCTTCTGGAAAAAAATAAGAAACAAGGTTTGTTTGTCTCTTCATATAAATATACATTTCCACATTGAGGGAGAAAGTGCTACAAAGAAAACATTTGGAAACAAATATTTAAAAATATTACCATTATTGGTTTGTTTTTTTTTTGCTAAAAATTATGTAACTTCATCTGTCACCTACAAAAGTGCTTTAAAATACTTAGAACAAGTATTTTATATCTTGTTTCAATCTTTCAATTGAGTAAGTGAATTTTGAACCCTTTGTTTAAAAGTATGAAAATAGAGCAGCTATTGTCCTTTCAACTCAACTAATCAGTATTAGGGGTAGTAGTAAAATTATGGTAACCAAATGTTAATAATAGGCTTGTATAATTCATGAACTAGCTTATTTTTCTCATTTTTAGTGAGAAAAAGGCTTTTTATTTTGTCAATAAATCATCAAAATGTATTTTATTCTATCTCATTTTAAAATTAATTTATATTTTAGTGTACATTTTATAGTATATATGTTCTGTGTATTTGCAAAATATACTTATGTATATATAAAATTTATAAGTTAATTAAAAAACTGAATATATATTGGGGAAATGTGCACAAATCTCTTTAATTTTAAAAGCCTCACATGGACTGACATATTTAAAAACCACTAGTCTGTTAACCTCTAACTGCAGCATGTTACAAAATTGCTAAGTCAGATATAAGATGATGTTCCAGTGCATCTGAGCCATTTTCTGTAGTGGAGCAGATGAGAGGTAATGGAGAAAGAACTTGAATTTGTTAAGAAGCAAAACAAATTGTGAGAAAATTTTAAGATGCAGGTAACAATGATAACCTTCATTATTCTCTTTTCCCAAGATGCAAATAAATCAGAAGATGACTAATCTTACATAAGTATTATTAGAGAAATCATCTTCTTTTAAATCCATCAGTATATCATTCAATTAAATATATCCCTCAATTAAATATTAAGGAAGGCTTGTGTTAATAGTTACTAAAAACAGGGGTGCTCCCATCCTCCCTGAATCCTCCTTGTTGCTATAAGCTCCATAAGTGCAAGGACCACATGTCTTATTTATTTACTCCCTTATCTCCAGCACTTGGGACAATGAGTGGTACAGAACAGGGGCTCAACAAATATTTGTTGAGTTGAATTGACTTGTTCTGGAGAAATCTCTCTCTGTGATCAATCAAGATTATAAGTGATGTTGAATCTTCAAATTTGCAACAGAATTTAAAAAAAAGAATGGTTGGAAAATTATATATAGTAGGTTTTTTTTTTTAGTAACTCAGTGACCCTTCCATATGAAATCTAACCATCAGTCAATATCTTTCTGTTTTCTTTCTTCATTTCTCTTCCTTTTCTTCCTCCTTCTTTTAATATCTGGGGAGTTTCCCTAGTAGATACACGGTGGTTGCCTGTGGTTACCTGTCTAGTTAGAGAAAAGAAACTCTTGCTTCTATATTTTCTGAGAACAACCCTCAGGTAATGAAGAAAGCCTGGTGACGCAAGAACCTGACATACAAACCAAATTATCCATGTATGATGATTTTTAAGTCTGTAGATGTGAGATGGCCATCTGTGTAGCTAGAACTAGATGATGCACTTGCAAATCAAAAGCTCAATTAAGTGAATAACCACAGTGACAAATACTTTTCTAGGAAATACTAGTTCAGTTTCCATTTCTAGTATTTTTCCATTCCTTTAAATGTCTATTTTGGTTCATTGTTGATACCAAAGTCCTGAAAATACTTTCAGTGTGCTATGAATAACTGAGTGTCATTTGTCAATAAATATTGAGATGGTTGCCAACATAGTGATTTAGTGTATCAGACAAGTGTTGGCATCAGTTAAACTTGGTAAGAAGTTTCAGACATACATTTTAAAACTTTTATTTTAATAAAAAGATTAGAATCTAAAATGAATTATTCATCCTTACTACTTCACTATGCAAAAGTTCCATTTCTGAAAGTTTTTGTTTAGTTATCAATTTTATTCATCTGTCCAAAGTGTTACATTTACAGGACCCAAATAAAACCCCTAAATATAATTGTACTGTCATATGTTGAAAGGCTTACGTAAAACATTGTAGTGCAAAATACTTAAACTATTAGTAATCCTCAAAGATTCTTAAAATGTAGAGTTGTAACTTTCCCGCAGCTGACATTCAGCAAGCACAGATGTTGTTTATAGAGGAACAAACCACATGAAAGATGCCATGTCTTGGATAGGAGCAATGCATTTTCAAGAGCTTTTTAGGTTGCCAGAAGCCTTGTTAAATGAAAATAAATATCAAAAAGTAAAATGAAACATGGGGCAAATTTAAAACACTGACAGCCACAGGGTTCCACACAACATAAATTTGATTCACAGTCTGCACTTCTCAACAGCTAAATCTAAGAGACATGATACACAGGATTCACAGATTCCATCATGTAATAATTTGTAACCTGGGCATCAGAAGCAGAACTTCTGTGGCTCAAGAGAAAGTGTATTGTAGGTTCTCCTAAAGAGGAGAGTAATTCACATAAAAGACAGTTTTCTAACAAACATTTCTAACCGAAAATCACACAGTAGTTATTTAAGTTAGTTATAGATTTGCTCACTGAAAGTCCAGTGAAGGACACTGTGGAACATAGATGCTTGGTGAGCATTAATATTCTTTTCATGTATCAGTCTTTTGTTGTCATTGTTTCGTCACTAGGTTGTGTCCTACTCTTTGTGACCCCATGGACTGCAGCATGCCAGGCTTTCCTGTCCATCAGTATCTTCTGGAGTTTGCTCAAACTCATGGCCATTCAGTCAGTGATGCCATCCAACCACCTTATCGTCTATCACATCCTTCTCTTCCTGCTCTCAATCTTTCCCAGCATCAGGATCTTTTTCCCAGTGAGTTGGCTCTTTGCATCAGGGGGTCAAAATATTGGAGCTTTGGCTTCAGCATCAGTCTTTCCAGTTAATATTCAGCATTGATTTATTTAGGATTGACTGGTTTGATCTCCTTGCATCTGTCTTTTAAGCTCCAAGTATCTCTTTGCTCTATGCTTCCAATATATAAAAATACTCTCTGATTTCTGAAGTGAGACAGCTTCCAGTCTTGTCCCTTCAGTGTATCCAGCTCAGAGCCAAGTTCTCTGGGTAGTGAGCAGTAGTGGCTGCCTTGTTGGCAATGACGTCTCTGGTCCACCACCTATAATCCCCAAGTACATGTTACCTGTACCCCAATCCCTCACCCACAATATAAAGTGGTGGAACAGGAGCAGTTAAGGATCCACTTTGGAAAGGGAAAAAAAAAAAAAGTGAAATGCCAGAAGTTATTGGTCTGAAGCACTGCTATTTGCTGGGTGATGTATTAACATTAGAGTTTTTGATTTTAGCCTGTAGGACCTCTATTAAAACTGAGACAGAAAGAATCTCAGTTAAGTATCCTTTGTTATAAGTTAAACACAGTAGAGTAATAATAGGATAAATCCCCCTAAAGTAATAGTTTTGTGAGAATCTTTTCACATTTTTCTTCATGCCTATATAAATGTATGATAGGGCTTTTTTCTGCTTTAAACAAAAGTTGAGTCAGTCTATCTATCAATCTTTTGTTTTTCTTTACCACATGGCATAAACTTTATTCCACAACATATATAACAGATCTATTCATTTTTTAATAGCTACAAGTATTCCAGACTATGTAAATTTTTCTTTTACTTATAGATCTTCAGTTTTTTTCAATTTTCCTCCAAGCAAAAATACAACATACTCACCAAAATAAAAATATTCTTAAATGTAAACATGTAAAATGTATAGTGCTTTTATTTGTGTGTAAAAAAATCTCTTGTGTGCCTTGTTGAATCAAAGGGTTTGAGCTTATTCACTATAAAGGATTATGTCAGATTATTGTCCATACTATAGTAATTACACTTCTACTGGCATACTGCATCATCACTAAGAGTGAATGCTATCCATCTTCTGTTATTTTTATCAGTATAACAGATGAGAAGTGGTATTTCATTGCTCTAAACCATATATCCTTGACTATGAACATCTTTCATGTGTCTGATAGTTTTTATAAATATGTATTATTAATTTATGTTAGGTTACCTTCAAACAATGTGTAATGCATGCACTTTACAACAGTATACTTCTGTCTTCATACCTCTAGTTTCTTCCTTCAAAGTGATGAAACTATTAAGGTTTTTTAAAATAATTTTATTTATTGATTTATTGGCTGTTCTGGGTCTTCATTGCTGCATGGGCTCTTTCTCTAGTTGCAGAGCGCAGAGGCTACTCTCTAGTTGTGGGGCGGTGGCTTCTCTTGGTGCAAAGCACAGACTCTAGGGCACTCGGGCTTCAGTAGTTGTGGCACATGGGATAAGTAATTGCAGCTCTCAGGCTCTAGAGCACAGGCTCAATAGCTATGGCACACAGGCTTAGTTGCCCTGTAGCATGTGGGTTCTTCCCAGACCAGGGACTGAACCTGTTTCTCCTGCACTGGCAGGCAGATTCTTTACCACTGAGCTACCAGGGAAGCCCTCAAGATTTTTTTTTACTTAGAAATATTAAGATTTACTTAGCAACTTTTGCTTTTTATTTATTTTATAACTGGAAGTTTGTACCTTTGACCACCTTCACCAATTTCACCCACCCTCCATCCTCTGCCTCTCTCAAATACCAATCTGTTGTCTGTATTCATCAGTTCAGTGTTTGGTTGGTTTTTAGATCCCATGTATAAGTGAAATCGTACAGCGTTGTTTTTCTCTATTTGACTTAGTTTACTTAACATGCCCTCGAAATCCATCCACAGTGTTGCTAATGGCAGTAATTCCTTCATTTTTATGGCTGAATAATATTACATGATATTACATCCAACCACAGGACTGGAAAAGGTCAGTTTTCATTCCAATCCCTAAGAAAGGCAATGCCAAAGAATGTTCAAACTATTGCACAATTACACTCATCTCACATTCTAGTAAAGTAATGCTCAAAATTCTCCAAGCCAGGCTTCAACAGTACATAAACCAAGAAATTCCAGATGTTCAAGCTGGATTTAGAAAAGGCAGAGGAACCAGAGATCAAATTGCCAACATCCACTGGATCATAGAAAAGCAAGAGAATTCCAGGAAAACATCTGCTTCATTGAATATGCTAAATCCTTTGACTGTGTACATCACAACAAACTGTACAAGATTCCTAAAGAGATGGGAATACCAGATCACTTTACCTGCCTCCTGAGAAATCTGTATGCAAGTCAAGAATCAGCAGTTAGAACCAGACATGGAACAACAGACTGGTTCCAAATTGGGAAAGGAGTATGTCAAGGCTGTATACTGTCAACCTGCTTATTTAACTTATATGCAGAGTACATCATGAGAATCACTGGGCTGGATGAAGCACAAGCTGGAGTCAAGATTACCAGGAGAAACATCAATAACTTCAGATTCAATAACTTCAAATATGCAGTTGATACCACCCTTATGGCAGAAAACAAAGAGGAACTAAAGAACCTCTTGATGAAAGTGAAAGAGAAGAATGAAAAAGCTAACTTAAAATTCAACATTCAAAAAACAAAGACCATCTGGACCCATCACTTCATGGCAGTTAGATGGGGAAACAACAGAAATAGTGATAGACTTAATTTCTTGGACTCCAAAATCACTGCAGATGGTGACTGCAGCCATGAAATTAAAGATGTTTACTCCTTGGAAGAAAAGTTATGACCAACCTAGATAGCATATTAAAAAGCAGAGACATTACTTTGCCAACAAAGACCCATCTAGTCAAGGCTATGGTTTTTCCAGTAGTTATGTATGGATGTGAGAGTTGGACCATAATGAAAGCTGAGCACCAAAGAATTGATGCTTTTGAACTGTGGTATTGGGGAAGACTCTTGAGAGTTCCTTGGACTGCAAGGAGATCCAACCAGTCCATTCTGAAGGAGATCAACCCTGGGATTTCTTTGGAAGGAATGATGCTAAAGCTGAAACTCCAATATTTTGACCACCTGATGCAAAGAACCAACCCATTGGAAAAGACCCTGATGCTGGGAAAGATTGAAGGTGGAGGAGAAGGGAATGACAGAGGATGAGATGGTTGGATGGCATCACCAACTCGATGGACATGAGTTTAAGCAAGCTTCAGGAACTGATGATGGACAGGAAGCCTGGCATGCTGCAGTCCATGGAGCTGCAAAGAGTTGGACACGACTGAACTTTCACAACTTATCCAGTTGTCCACTGATGGACATTTAGTGTGTTTCCATATCTTGGCTATTGTAAATAGTGGTGCAGTGAACAGGGAGTTCAGAAATCTTTTCAAGTCATTGTCTTTGTTTTCTTTCCTGAAGTAAAATTGCTGGGTCATATGGTAGCCCTGGATTTCCCTGGTAGCCCAGCTGGTAAAGAATCCGCCTATAATGCCAGAGACCTGGGTTTAATCCCTGGGTTGGGAAGAGCCCCTAGAGGAGGGTGTGGCAACCCACTCCAGTATTCTTGCCTGGAGAATCCCCATGGACAGAGGTGTCTGGTGGGCTACAGTTCATGAGGTCACAAAGAGTAGGACACGACCAAGCACAGAACAGCAGCATGGTAACTCTAATTCTAATTTTTTTTTAAGAAGGCTTCACACTGTTTCCTCAGTGACTGCACCAATTTACATCTTCACCAGCAGTGCACAAGGGTTCTCTTTTCTCCACATCCTCTCCAACACTTGCTTATTTCTTATCATTTTAGTAATAGTCGTTCTCACAGATGTGAAAAAGTATATCATTGTGACTTGAATTTGCATTCCCGTGATAATTAGTGATATGGAGCACTTTTTCATGTGCTGTTTGGCCATCTCTATATTGTCTCTGGAAAAATGCTAAATTCTCTGTCCATTTTTTTAAAGCAAGTTGTTTTCTTGTTACTGAGTTATATGAGTTCTTTGTATATTATGGATATTAACCTCTTATCAGATATATTACTTGCAAATTATTTCTCTCATTCAACAGGTTGCCTTTTCATCTTGTTGACAGTTTCCTTTGCTGTGCAGAAGCTTTTGAGTTTGATGTTGTCCCACTTGTTTACTTTTGCTGCCTTTGCTTTTGGTGTCAAATCCAAAAATCATTGCAAGACCAGTGTCAAACAGTTAATTTCCTATATTTTCTTCTAGGAGTTTTAAGGTTTCAGGTGTCATGTTCAACAGCCTTTAATCTGTTTTGAGTAAATTTTTGTGTAAGAGATAAGAAAGTGGTCTAGTTTCTTTCTTTCTTTCTTTTATTTTTTTGGCATGTATCTGTCCAGTTTTTCCTCCACTATTTATCAAAGAGACTACTTTTTCTTCATTGTATATTCTTGGCTTTTTGTCATAAACCCATATGCATGTGCATCTATTTCTGGGCTGTCTATTCCATTTCATCAGTCTGTCTCTTTTTATGCCAATATTATACTGTTTGATTACTATAGCTTTGTAATATAGTTTGAAATCAGGATGTATGATATCTCTAGCATTTTCTTCTTTCTCAAGATTGCTTTGATTATTAAGGATCTTTTGTGGTTCCATATATATTTTAGAATTGTGTGTTCTTTTTCTGTGAAAGAATGCCATTGGAATTTTAATAGAAATTACATTGAATCTGTAGATTATTTTGAATAGTATAGACATTTTAACAATATTAATTCTTCCAATCTATGAGTATGGGTTATTTTTAAATTTATTCATGTCTTCAATTTCTTTCATCAGTGTCTTATAGTTTTCAATGGACAGGTCTTTCACCTCCTTAATTAAATTTATTCCTAGGTATTTTATTCTTTTTGATACTATTGTAAAAAGAATTGTTTTCTTATTTTCTCTTTCTAATAGTGTATTGTTAGTGCATAACTTATTTTTGTATATTGATTTTTCTATCCTGAAACTTTCTAAATTTATTAGTTTAGTGATTTTTTTTTTTTTGGTTGAGTGTTGAGGGTTTTCTGTAGCTACTGTCATGCCATCTGCAAATAGTGGTGGTTCTACTTCTTTCTTTCCAATCGGATGCATTTTATTTCTTTTTCTTGCCTAATTGTTCTGGCTAGGACTTCTGGTATTATGTTGAATAAAAGTGGCAAGAGTAGGCATCCTTGTCTAGTTCCTGATCCTGGCAGTAATGCTTTCAGCTTTTCTCCACTGAAAATGAAAGTGAAAGTCACTTAGTTGTGTCCAGCTCTTTACAACCCCATGGACTGTACAGTCCATGATATTCTCTAGGCCGGAATACTGGAGTGGGTAGCCTTTTTCCTTCTCCAGGGGAATCTTTCCAACCCAGGGATCAAACCCAGGTCTCGCACATTGCAGGTGGATTCTTGACCAACTGAGCCACAAGGGAAGCCCTTTCTCCACTGAGTATTATGTTAACTATAGCGTTGTCATAAATGGGGTTTATTATGTTGAAGTTTGTTCCTTCTGTTTCCACTTTGTTGAGAGTTCTATCATGAATAAATGTTGAATTTTGGCAAACACTTGTGTCTATCAACATGTTCATATGATTTTTATCCTTCTTTTTGTTAATATGATGTAGCACTTTGATTTGTGAATGTTGAACCATCTTTACACTGTGGAATAAATCCCACTTGATTGTGGTGTACAATTCTTTTAAGTTATTATTGGATTTGGTTTGCTAATATTTTGTTGAGTATTTTTATATCTATGCTCTTCAAGGACATTGGCCTGCAATTTTCTTGTAATAACTTTCACTGGTTTTGGTAATGTTGGCCTCATAAGATGAGTTTGGAGGAGTCCCTTCTCTTCTATTTTTGGGAAGCTTTCAAGAAGGCTAGATATTAGTTCTTCTTTAAGTGTTAGAATTCACCAGTGAAGCCATCTGGTCTTGGACTTTCATTTGTTGGGAGGATTTTGATTACTGACTCAATCTTCTTACTAGTAATAATTCTCTCCAGGTTTTCCATTTCCTAATGACTCAGTCTGGGTACTTTGTATGTTTCTAGGAAACTATTTCTTTTAGGTTGTCCAATTTTCTTTCACATAATTGTTTATGATAGTCTCTTGTAATCCTTTGAATTTTTGTAGTATCAGTTGTAACATCTCCACTTTCATTTCTGATTTTATTTATTTGAGTTATCTCTCTTTCTGGTGAGTCTAGTTCATCAGTTCAGTTCAGTTCAGTCACTCAGTCGTGTCTGACTGCTTGTGATCCCATGAATTGGGATCACATGAATTGCAGCACGCCAGGCCTCCCTGTCTATCACCAACTCCTGGAGTTCACCTAAACTCATATCCATCGAGTCAGTGATGCCATGCAACCATCTCATCCTCTGCCGTCCCCTTCTCCTCCTGCCCCCAATCCCTCCCAGCATCAGGGTCTTTTCCAATGAGTCAGCTCTTCACATGAGGTGGCCAAAGTATTGGAGTTTCAGCTTTAGCATCAGTCCTTTCAAAAACACCCAGGACTGATCTCCTTTTGGATGGACTGGTTGGATCTCCTTGCAGTCCGAGGGACTCTCAAGAGTCTTCTCCAACACCACAGTTCAAAAGCCAGTTCTTTGGTGCTCAGGTTTCTTCACAGTCCAACTCTCACATCCATACATGACCACAGGAAAAACCATAGCCTTGACTAGATGGACCTTTGTTGGCAAAATAATATCTCTGCTTTTCACTATGCTATCTAGGTTGGTCATAACTTTCCTTCCAAGGAGTAAGCATCTTTTAAATTCATGGCTGCAGTCACCATCTGCAGTGATTTTGGAGCCCCCCAAAATAAAGTCTGACAGTGTGTCCACTGTTTCCCCATCTATTTCCCATGAAGTGATGGGATCAGAGGCCATGATCTTCATTTTCTGAAGGTTGAGCTTTAAGCCAACTTTTTCACTCTCCTCTTTCACTTTCATCAAGAGGCTTTTTAGTTCCTCTTCACTTTCTGCCATAAGGGTGGTGTCATCTGCATATCTGAGGTTACTGATATTTCTCCCAGCAATGTTGATTCCAGCTTGTGCTTCTTCCATCCCAGTGTTTCTCATGATGTACTCTGCATAGAAGTTAAATAAGCAGGGTGACAATATACAGCCTTGATGTACTCCTCCCTCAATTTGGAACCAGTCTGTTGTTCCATGTCCAGTTCTAAGTGTTGCTTCCTGATCTGCATGTAGGTTTCTCAAGAGGGAGGTCTAGTTCATAGCCCCTTTAAAAGTTCTGTCTACTTTTCTTTTCTCATTTCTTTTTGTCTGACTCCAGTCCTATTATCCTTATCTCATCATTGACTTTCTCTCTTATATAACATGCCTTTCCAATCTGCATTCTGTGTGTTTACTTACATAATATGCATTCTTTGTGTTTATTTACAAAATATGATAAGTATCTAACTGCATTCTCTGTGTTTATTTACATAATATGATAAATATCTAACATATAATTTTTAAAGTTAGATAACTTTATCTAACTTTTTAAAAGTATCTAACTTAAATCTAAAAGCTTTAAAATTTTAAATGAATGATATTGCTGTATAGAATGGGAAAGACTAGAAATCACTTCAAGAAAATTAGGGACACCAAGAGAACTTTTCATGCAAAGAGGGGTGCAATAAAGGATAGAACTGGTATGGACATAACGGAAGCAGAAGATAAGAAGAGGTGGCAAGAATACACAGAAGAACTATGCAAAAAGATCTTCACGACCCAGATTATCATGATGGTGTAATCACTCGCACTCACCTAGAGCCAAACATCCTGGAATGTGAAGTCAAGTGGGCCTTAGGAAGCATCACTACGAACAAAGCTAGTGGAGGTGATGGAATTCCAGTTGAGCTATTTCAAATCCTCAAAGATGTTTCTGTGAAAGTGCTTCACTCAATATGCCAGCAAATTTGGAAAACTCAGCAGTGGCCATAGGACTGGAAAAGGTCAGTTTTCATTCCAATCCCAAAGAAAGGCAATGCCAAAGAATGCTCAAACTACCACACAATTGCACTGACCTCACACACTAGTAAAGTAATGCTGAAAATTCTCCAAGCCAGGCTAAACAGTACGTGAACCGTGAACTTCCAGATGTTAAAGCTAGATTTAGAAAAGCCAGAGGAACCAGAGAGCAAATTGCCAACATCCACTGGATCATCAAAAAAGTGAGAGAGTTCCAGGAAAACATCTGCTGCTACTGCTAAGTCACTTCAGTCGTGTCTGACTCTGTGTGACCCCATATACGGCAGCCCACCAGGCTCCCCCGTCCCTGGGATTCTCCAGGCAAGAACACTGGAGTGGGTTGCCATTTCCTTCTCCAATGCATGAAAGTGAAAGGGAAGTTGCTCAGTCATATCCGACTCTTAGCGACTCCATGAACTGCAGCCTACCAGGCTCCTCTGTCCATGGGATTTTCCAGGCAAGAGAACTGGAGTGGGGTGCCATTGCCTTCTCCACCAAGAAAACATCTACTTCTGCTTTATTGACTATGCCAAAACCTTTAACTGTGTGGATCACAACAAACTGTGGAAAATTCTTCAGGAGATGGGAATACCAGACCACCTGACCTGCCTCCTGAAAAACCTGTATGCATGTCAGGAAGCATCAGTTAGAACTGGAAATGGAACAACAGACTGGTTCATAATTGGGGAAGGAGTATGTCAAGGCTGTATATGGGGTTCACTGGAGAAGGGAATGGCAAACCACTTCAGTATTCTTGCCTTGAGAACCCCATGAACAGTAGGAAAAGGCAAAATGATAGGATACTGAAAGAGGAACTCCCCAGGTCAGTAGGTGTCCAGTATGCTGCTGGAGATCAGTGGAGAAATAACTCCAGAAAGAATGAAGGGATGGAGCCAAAGCGAAAACAATACCCAGCTGTGGATGTGATTGGTGATAGAAGCAAGGTCCGATGCTGTAAAGAGCATTATTGCATAGGAACCTAGAATGTCAGGTTCATGAATCAAGGAAAATTGGAAGTGGTCAAACAAGAGATGGCAAGAGTGAACATCGACATTCTAGGAATCAGCAAACTAAAATGGACTGGAATGGGTGAATTTAACTCAGATGACCATTATATCTACTACTGTGGGCAGGAATCCCACAGAAGAAATGGAGTAGCCATTATGGTCAACGAAAGAGTCCAAAATGCAGTACTTGGATGCAATCTCAAAAATGACAGAATGATCTCTGTTCGTCTCCAAGGCAAACCATTCAATATCACAGTAATCCAAGTCTATGCCCCAACCAGTAACGCTGAAGAAGCTGAAGTTGAACGGTTCTATGAAGACTTACAAGACATTTTAAAACTAACAACCCCAAAAGATGTCCTTTTCACTCTAGGGGACTGGAATGCAAAAGTAGGGAAGTCAAGAAACACCTCAGGTAACAGGCAAATTTGGCCTTGGAAAGCAGAACAAAGCAGGGCAAAGACTAATAGAATTTTGCCAAGAAAGTGCACTGGTCATAGCAAACACCCTCTTCCAACAACACAAGAGAAGACTCTACACATGGACATCACCAGATGGTCAATACCGACATCAGATTGATTATATTCTTTGCAGCCAAACATGGAGAAGCTCTATACAGTCAACAAAAACAAGACTGGGAGCTGACTGTGGCTCAGATCATGAACTCCTTATTACCAAATTCAGACTTAAATTGAAGAAAGTAGGGAAAACCACTAGACCATTCATGTATGACCTAAATCAAATCTGTTATGGTTATACAGTGGAAGTGAGAAATAGATTTAAGGGACTAGATCTGATAGAGTGCCTGATAAACTATGGAATGAGGTTCCTGACATTGTACACGAGACAGGGATCAAGACCATCCCCATGGAAAAGAAATGCAAAAAGAAATATGGCTGTCTGGGGAAGCCTTACAAATAGCTGTGAAAAGGAGAGAAGTGAAAAGCAAAGGAGAAAAGGAAAGATATAAGTATCTGAATGCAGAGTTCCAAAGAATAGCAAGGAGAGATAAGAAAGCCTTCTTCAGCAATCAGTGCAAAGAAACAGAAAAAAACAACAGAATGGGAAAGACTAGAGATCTCTTCAAGAAAATTAGAGATACCAAGGGAACATTTCATGCAAAGATGGGCTTGATAAAAGACAGAAATGGTATGGACCTAACAGAAGCAGAAGATATTAAGAAGAGGTGTCAAGAATACATAGAAGAACTGTACAAAAAAGATCTTCACGACCCAGATAATCATGATGGTGTGATCACTCATCTAGAGCCAGACATCCTGGAATGTGAAGTCAAGTGGACCTTAGAAAGCATCACTAAGAACAAAGCTAGTGGAGGTGATGGAATTCCAGTTGAGCTGTTTCAAATCCTGAAAGATGATGCTGTGAAAGTGCTTCACTCAATATGCCAGCAAATTTGGAAAACTCAGCAGTGGCCACAGGACTGGAAAAGGTCAGTTTTCATTCCAATCCCAAAGAAAGGCAATGCCAAAGAATGCTCAAACTACCACACAATTGCACTCATCCCACACACTAGTAAAGTAATGCTCAAAATTCTCCAAGCAGGCTTCAACAATACGTGAACTGTAAACTTCCAGATGTTCAAGCTGGTTTTAGAAAAGGCAGAGGAACCAGAGATCAAATTGCCACCCTTTGCTGGATCATGGAAAAAGCAAGAGAGTTCCAGAAAAACATCTATTTCTGCTTTATTGCCTATGCCAAAACCTTTGACTGTGTGGATCACAATAAACTGCAGAAAATTCTGAGAGAGATGGGTATACCAGACCACCTAACCTGCCTCTTAAGAAATCTCTATGCAGGTCAGAAAGCAACAGTTAGAACTGGACATGGAACAACAGACTGGTTCCAAATAGGAAAAGGAGTATGTCAAGGCTCTATATTGTCACCCTGCTTATTTAACTTATATGCAGAGTAAATCATGAGAAACGCTGGACTGGAAGAAACACAAACTGGAACCAAGATCGCCGGGAGAAATATCAGTCACCTCAGATATGCAGATGACACCACCCTTATGGCAGAAAGTGAAGAGGAACTAAAAAGCCTCTTGATGAAAGTGAAAGAGGAGAGTGAAAAAGTTGGCTTAAAGCTCAACCTTCAGAAAATGAAGATCATGGCATCCGGTCCCATCACTTCATGGGAAATAGATGGGGAAACAGTGGAAACAGTGTCAGACTTTATTTTGGGGGCTCCAAAATCACTGCAGATGGTGACTGCAGCCATGAAATTAAAAGACGCTTACTCCTTGGAAGGAAAGTTATGACCAACCTAGATAGCATATTGAAAAGCAGAGATATTACTTTGTCAACTAAGGTCCATCTAGTCAAGGCTATGGTTTTTCCAGTGGTCATGTATGGATGTGAGAGTTGGACTTGAAGAAGGCTGAGTGTCGAAGAATTGATGCTTTTGAACTGTGGTGTTGGAGAAGACTCTTGAGTGTCCCCTTGTACTGCAAGGTGATCCAAGCAATCCATTCTGAAGGAGATCAGCCCTGTGATTTCTTTGGTAGGAATGATGGTAAAGCTGAAACTTCAGTACTTTGGCCACCTCATGTGAAGAGGTGACTTATTGGAAAAGACCCTGATGCTGGGAGGGATTGGGGCAGGAGGAGAAGGGGACGACAGAGAATGAGATGACTTCATGGCATCACTGACTCGATGGACGTGAGTCTGCGTGAACTCCAGGAGTTGGTTATGGACAGGGAGGCCTGCTGTGCTGTGATTCATGGGGTCGCAAAGAGTTGGACACAACTGAGCGAGTGAACTGAACTGAACTTATTTAACTTGTATGCAGAGTACATCATGTGACATGCTGGACTGGAGGAAGCATGAGGTGGATCAAGATTGCCGGGAGAAATATCAGTAACCTCAGATATGCAGATGACACCACCCTTATGGCAGATTGTGAAGAAGAATTAAAGAGCCTCTTGATGAAAGTGAAAGAGGAGAGTGAAAATGTTGGCTTAAAACTCAACATTCAGAAAACAAAGATCATGGCATCTGGTCCCATCACTTTATGGCAAATATTGAGGAAACAATAGAAACAGTGACAGAATTAATTTTGGCAGGTGCTGCAAAAATCACTGCAGATGGTGACTGCAGCCATGAAATTAAAAGACGTTTACTACTTGGAAGAAAAGCTATGACCAACCTAGATTCCTTATTAAAAAGCAGAGATGTTACTTTGCCAACAAAGGTCTGTCTAGTCAAAAGCGATGGCACCCCACTCCAGTACTTTTGCCTAGAAAATCTCATGGACAGAGGATCCTGGTAGGCTGCAGTCCATGGGGTCACTAAGAGTCGGACACAACTGAGCAACTTTACTTTCACTTTTCACTTTCATGCATTGGAGAAGGAAATGGCAACCCACTCCAGTGTTCTTGCCTGGAGAATCCCAGGGATGGGGAAGCCTGGTGGTCTGCCCTCTATGGGGTCACACAGAGTCGGATACAACTGAAGCGACTTAGCAGTCAAAACTATGGTTTTCCCAGCAGTCATATATGGATGTAAGAGTTGAACTGTGAAGAGAGCTGAGCACCAAAGAATTAATGCTTTTGAACTGTGGTGTTAGAGAAGACTCTTGAGAGTCTCTTGGACAGCAAGGAGATCCAACCAGTCCATCCCTGAATATTCATTGGAAGGACTGATGCTGTAGCTGAAACTCCAGTACTTTGGCCATCTTATGTGAAGAATTGAGTCACTGGAGAAGACCCTTATGCTGCAAAAGATTGACGGCAGGAGAAGGGGATGACAGAGGATGAGATGGTTGGATGGCATCACTGACTCAATGGACATGAATTTGAGTAAACTCTGGGAGTTGGTGATGGACAGGGAGGCCTGGCATGCTGCAGTCCATGGGGTTACAAAGAGTCTGACATGACTCAGCCACTGAACTGAACTGAACTAATTGCTGTATAAATATAATACTGTTTTTACTTTTATTTCCCTCTCAGTATCATGTTTTTATGATCAATCCACACTGTTTCAAGTAGCTTTGGTTCATTGTTTCAGCTTGCTGCATAGCATTCCTTCAAAAGCTTAATCCACATTTCCTCATTCATTCTCATATTGATGGGCTTCTCAGGTGCCTCCAACTCCTTGCTACTGCAAATAAAATTTGAACATCCTCTTGAATGTATGTGAATGCTTCTCAAAAGTGTGCACCCAGAAATATCAATAGAAGTGCTAGGTGGTAAGTGATGTAACCCCTCAATTGATAAACTATGTTTTGTTTATCCATTCATTAATTGATGGGCATTTGAGTTGTTCCTATGTTTTGTTGGAATGATGCTGCTGTAAGCATTCATATAGGACTTCCCTGCTGGCTCAGCAATAAGGAATCCACCTGACAGTGCAGGAGATGTGTGTTCAATCCCTGGGTCAGGAAGACCCCCTGGAGAAGGAAATGGCATCTCACTCCAGTATTCTTGCCTGGGAAATCCTATGGAAAGAGGAGCCTGTTGGTCTACAGTCTGGTGGGGTTGCAAAAAATGGGACATGACTTAGTGACTAACAACAAGAATAACATAAGCATTCATGAACAAAATTATGTGTGGACATATGCTTTCATTTCCCTTGGGCATATTCTTGGGTGTGAAATTGTTTGGTCTAATATAGTAACCGTAAGTTTAAGTTTTTGAGAAATGTCCAATATGTTGCCAAGGTGGCTGAATCATTTAACATGTCTAGCATCAGCAGTCATCAGCAGGAGAAGGGAATGGCACCCCACTCCAGTACTCTTGCCTGGAAAATCTCATGGATGGAGAAGCCTGGTAGGCTGCAGTCCATGGGGTCACTAAGAGTCAGACATGACTGAGCGACTTCACTTTCCCTTTTCACTTTCATGCATTGGAGAAGGAGATGGCGACCCACTCCAATGTTCTTGCTTGAGAATCCCAGGGACAGGGAAACCTGGTGGGCTGCCGTCTATGGGGTCACACAGAGTCGGACACAACTGAAGCGACTTAGCAGCAGCAGCAGTGTAAAGATTCTTCACTAAAACCTAGTATCTGTCTTTTTTAGTTTAGCTATCTTATTGTGTGTGAAGTACCTCTTTGTGGTTTTTACTTGCAAGAGACCATTTTTAACCTATTGTATTGACATAGATCAAATTTTGAATAAACACTGAGATGGAGAGTATACTGGGGGAAAATAGGCACTCGGCCACACTGCTGGTGGGAATGTGAGTGCAACTCTAGGGAGGTTTTTATGGCTTACTTGTCTTGTTTATCAGTGTTTTAAATGCATATATTTTTTGATTTAATTTCTCTTCTAGCAATTTGAAATTGAGATATTTTGTACAGGGATTTTCACAATAACATTATTTGTACCAATATTAATTAGTGCGTGACTGGCTGTGTAAATGGAATGCAATGCTACGTTTTAAAAGAATGAGGCAATTTCATATGTATTGATATAAAATTATCTCCAAGATATATTGATATGTGAGGAAAGCTGGCATACTAAGCAATGTTTCACTTTGTTGCCATCTTATTAAACAAAAAAAAAAAAATATATTTTGCCTATGTATCCCTGGGGTATCTCTGAAAAAAATGCATAAGAAACCAAAATGATTTCCACATTATAAGGAAAAGGGAATTAAGTGACTGAGAAAGGGTAGAAGGGCATTTTATTTTATCTTTTTTAATACTTTATTCTACATTACAATACTGTATTTGTTTTGCCATACATTGACATGAATCAGCCACAGGTGTACATGATCTCCCAATGCCGAAGCCCCCTCCCACCTCCCACCCCATATCATCTCCCTGGATCATCCCATGCACCAGCCCCAAGCATCCTGTATCCTGTATTGAACATAGACTGGTGCTTCGTTTCTTACATGATAGTATACATGTTTCAATGCCATTCTCCCAAATCATCCCACCCTCTCCCTCTCCCTCAGAGTCCAAAAGTCCGTTCTATACCTCTGTGTCTCTTTGTTGTCTCACATACAGGGTCATCATTACTATCTTTCTAAATTCCATATATATGTGTCAGTATACTGTATTGGTGTTTTTCTTTCTGGCTTACTTCACTCTGTATAATCGGCTCCAGTTTCATCCATCTCATTAGAACTGAGTCAAATTTATTCTTTTTAAGGGCTGAGTAATACTCCATTGTGTATATGTACCACAGCTTTCTTATCCATTCATCTGCTGATGGACATCTAGGTTGTTTCCATGTCCTGGCTATTATAAACAGTGCTGCAGTGAACATTGGGGTACATGTATCTCTTTCAATTCTGGTTTCCTCGGTGTGTATGCCCAGCAGGGGGATTTCTGGGTCATAAGGCAGTTCTATTTGCAATTTTTAAAGGAATCTCCACACTGTTTTCCACAGTGGCTGTACTAGTTTGCATTCCCACCAGCAGTGTAAGAGGGTTCCCTTTTCTCCACATCCTCTCCAGCATTTATTGCTTGTAGACTTTTGGATCGCAGCCATTCTGACTAGTGTGAAATGGTACCTCATTGTGGTCTTGATTTGCATTTCTCTGGTAATGAGTGATGTTGAGCATCTTTTCATGTGTTTGTTAGCCATCCGTATGTCTTCTTTGGAGAAATGCCTATTTAGTCTTTGGCCCATTAAAAATAAACTCAGAATGGATTAAAGATCTAAATGTAAGACCAGAAACTATAAAACTCCTAGAGGAAAACATAGGCAAAACACTCTCCAACATAAATCACAGCAGGATCCTCTATGATCCACCTCCCAGTATAATGGAAATAAAAGCAAAAATAAACAAATGGGATCTAATTAAAATTAAAAGCTTCTGCACAACAAAGGAAACTATAAGCAAGGTGAAAAGACAGCCTTCTGAATGGGAGAAAACAATAGCAAATGAAACAACTGACAAACAACTAATCTCAAAGATATACAAGCAACTTATGCAGCTCAACTCCAGAAAAATAAACTAACCAATCAAAAAATGAGTGTTGATTTTATGTCCTGCAACTTTACTATATTCATTGATTAGCTCTAGTAGTTTTCTGGTCAAGTCTTTAGGATTTTCTATGTAGAGGATCATGTCATCTGCAAACAGTGAGAGTTTTACTTCTTCTTTTCCAACTTGGATTCCTTTTATTTCTTTTTCTGCTCTGATTGCTGTGGCCAAAACTTCCAGAACTATATTGAATAGTGGTGGTGAAAGTGGACACCCTTGTCTTGTTCCTGACTTTAGGGAAATGCTTTCAATTTTTCACCATTGAGGATAATGTTAGCTGTGGGTTTGTCTTATATAGCTTTTATTATGTTGAGGTACGTTCCTTCTATTCCTGCTTTCTGGAGAGTTTTTATCATAAATGGATGTTGAATTTTGTCAAAGGCTTTTTCTGCATCTATTGAGATAATCATATGATTTTTATTTTTCAGTTTGTTAATGTGGTGAATTACATTGATTGATTTGCGGATACTGAAGAATCCTTGCATCCCTGGGATAAAACCCACTTGGTCATGGTGTATGATCTTTTTAATGTGTTGCTGGATTCTGATTGCTAGGATTTTGTTGAGGATTTTTGCATCTATGTTCATCAGTGATATTGGCCTGTAGTTTAGAAGGGCATTTTTAAGTACTGTTTCTTTCTTTTTGTATTTAAAATTTTTGAACTGTATGTATGTTATACTTGTTTTATGAATAATTTTTACCTAAAAATTTCTACATATAGGTCTGACATTACTTATTATGTTAATTCCAACTTTATTTTTTGTTACTATTATAAAAGAAAACTTTTTATTATATTTCTACTTGATATTGCTGGAACCAGGGGGCACTAATGTTGATTTTTATATACAGATCTTATTCTGATAAATTATTATAAAAATCTTTTATAATAGTTTATCTCACTGGTTTTATAATTTATCTTATTTTATGTAAATATATCACCGAAAAATTTGCAAACTTTATCTCTTCTAATTCTTTTGATTATCTTAGTGTATTCATTTTCCTTGTACCATTTTCACTAACGAAGTCACCCTCATGTGGTCCAGAAGATTATTCAAGCTTTCCATCAATCAAGCCTGAGTCTGAGTCTATGTACTATTCTTCTCATGAGTAGTATAACTTGAGTGCCAAAGATTTCTATTTCCTTCACTCCTGTGAGTTGTTTTGCTTTAGCTCCTACTTAGTGCTCTTACTTTGGGCCTGTCTTCATTTCTGGCAGAGGAGGTTGTTCTTTCTTGCTTTTGGCTTGGCTATGTATTTTAAACAATTTTTTAAAAATTCAAAATTTCTACATGTTTGGAGTTAGAGGCAGCTTCTTGTATCAGCTGCTGTGTTATTATGAGGAAGTCTCCACCCACCATGTACAGAATGTTTATGCCCTCCCATCCTAGATTCATATTGTTGAAGCCTTGATACCCAGTGTGATGGTATTTGGAGGTAGCCTTTGGGAATAATAGGTTTGGATGAGGTCATGTGGATAGAGTCCCTATGAGGAGATTCATGCTCTCTTACGGGGTTAAAGAAACCTAAGTTCTTTCTTCACATTATAAGGAAATCAAAATGAAGGCTTTCACCAGAACCTGACCATGCTTTCACCCTGATCTAAAACTTCCAGCCTCCAGAACTATAAGAAATAACTATTATTTAAGCCACCCAGTCTCCTGCTATAGCAGCCCACACTACCTAAGACACCATCTGACCACCACCTCTTTTTAATACTTGTTAGTGTACCTATTTCTTTTCCCAGTCACTCAAATGTGGATATATTTGTCAGACTTTTTGAACCTCCTTGGTTCTCTTCATATTCTTTTTCCACTGGTCTGTTAGTATTACACTGCTGCATCACAAATTGCCACCTAGATAACAATTTAAAACAAGACATATTTTTATTTCAGGGTTTTTATAGGTCAGAAGTCTGGGCATGGCTCAGCTGGGTTCTCTGCTGAGGATATCATGAGGCTGCAGCCATGGTGTCGACCAGGGCTGTGACATTATCTGAAGCATGCCATCTTCTTCCAAGCTCACAGGGTTGTCAGCAGAATTCATTTCCCTGCAGCTTTAGAACTCTTGGTGGCTTATTCCTTCAAGGCCAGCAGGAGAATCTCTTTGAACTTAGGGAGAGCCTCAGTCCCTCTTTTTAAATGGTTGAGCTGATTAGCTCAGGTCTACCCAAGATAATCTCTTTTTTAAGTGATTCAACATAAACTGATTTGGGGCTTCAATTACAGCTGCAACATACCTTCACCTTTGCCATATAACGTAGCATAATTACAAATTACAGGAGTGATATCCTACCACCACTACAATTTTCTACTGGTTAAAAACAGGTCACAGGTTTCACACTCAAGAAAAAAGGATTACACAAAGGTATGAGTACAAGAGAGGGAGAATCATGAGACTATCTTAGAAGCCTGCCTATTGCACTTCGTAATCTCACTGTTGTTTTTGTCCAGTTATTCAGTTGTGTCTGACTCTTTGTGACCCAATGGACGACAGCACACCAGGCTTCCCTATCATTCACCGTCTCCTGGAGTTTGCTCAAACTCATGTCCATTGTGTCGGTGATGCCATCCAACCATCTCATCCTCTGTCGTCCCCTTTTCCTCCTCCCTTCAGTCTTTCTGAGCATCAGGGTCTTTTCCAATGGGTCAGCTCTTCACATAAGGCAGCCAAAGTATTGGAGCTTCAGCTTCACCATCAGTCCTTCCAATTAATTTTCAGAATTGATTGCTTTTAGGATTGACTGATTTGATCTACTTGCAGTCCATGAAACTCTCAAGAGTCTTCTCTAACACCGCAGTTCAAAAGCATCAGTTCTTTGGTGCTCAGCCTTCTCTGTGATTCAACTCTCACATCCATACATGACTACCAAAGCTATGGAAAAACCATAGCTTTGACTATATGGACCTTTGTTGGCAAAGTAATGTCTCTGCTTTTTAATATGCTATCTAGGTTTGTCATAATTTTTATTCCAAGAAGCAAACGTCTTTTAATTTCATGGCTGCAGTCACCATCTGCAGTGATTTTGGAACCTGAGAAAATAAAGGCTTTCAGTGTTTCCATTGTTTCCCCATCTATTTGCCATGAAGTAATGGGACTGGGTGCCATGATCTTAGTTTTCTGAATGTTGAGTTTTAAGCCAGCTTTTTCACTCTCCTCTTTCACCTTCATCAAAAGGCTCCTTAGTTCCTCTTTGATTTCTGCCATTAGGGTGGTATCATGTACATATCTGAGGTTATTGATATTTCTCCTGGCAGTCTTGATTCTAGCTTGTGCTTCATCCAGCTGGCATTTTTCATGATGTACTCTGCATATAAGTTAAATAAGCTGGGTGACAGTATACAGCCTTGATGTACTCCTTTCCCAATTTTGAACCAGTCTGTTGTTCCATGTCCAGTTCTAACTGTTGCTTCTTGACCTGCATACAGGTTTCTCAGGAGGCAGGTAATGTGGTCTGGTATTCCCATCTCTTTAAGAATTTCCCACAGTTTGTATTCAAACTGTGTTGTGTTTGTGTGTATACAAACTGTGGTTGTGTGTGCAAACTGTGTTGTAATCTCATACTTGAGTAATGTTTGAAATTCACACTTCAGAAGGAATAAATCTCAAGTCTTTATCTTAATTTCAGTTTCTATTTCAATAACCAGTTCAACCATCTAATGAATATTCTCTGCTTCTATGGCCCATTAGCATTTCAAGCTTGATATAGAAAACCTTGATCAATGATGTATCTACTAATTTTCTTATAAGGAGTGATTGAGTTCATAATGTAAACTTAGCCTTTGAAGTCATGAGTCTCCTCTGCCTGTACCCATTCCACAAGCTGATCTTTTTCACTTCTTTAGGCCTAGTGCGTTAAAAAGTTGAGTTTTATTTGCCAGGCACTCAGCTTGTCTAACTACTGAGTCACTTACTGGTATAAAGCAGTGCCTCAGGCTTCAGCATCCTCAGAAACTGCACATGTTGTGCCCCTCAAAGGTCTCTCTACAGTAGTCAAAACCATGCACACTCGAAGGTGTTCTGTATTCTCAAAACCCGCCTTCCCTTCACTCCTCTAAACCAGCTATTTTTCAAGTAGGTCATAGGTTGCTTAGTGGTATCACCATCCTTCAAACCATCCCATCTCACAACTTAAAGTAGTGGTGTATGCACTAAAGTAGGGATACTTAATAAGGAAAGGGATCTCCTGATTTACTATGCAAAGAAGCTTTTGTGAAATGAGCTTATGTGCTTCCCTACTGCCCCTCCCATGATGTCATTAGCTTTCTTTATATTTTCAAAGCCATGCATAACTGAATAAAACTGATTTAGAGTTAATTTTGTTTATTCTCTCTCCTTCTTAACTTTTGCTGGGTTGTCAGTTCCTTTTAACATGGCCACCTGCATAGTCTTAGTATTTCTATCATCACTACCAGCATCCTGCTTCAGGTGTTCATTGCCTTTGTATTGTATTCCTACTCTTTTGCCAACTTAATCTTCCTAAAGCCAAGCTGGTTTTAGAAAAGGCAGAAGAACCAGAGATCAAATTGCCAACATCCACTGGATCATGGAAAAAGCAAGAGAGTTCCAGAAAAACATTTATTTCTGCTTTATTGAGTATGCCAAAGCCTTTGACTATGTGGATCACAATAAACTGTGGAAAATTCTTCAAGAGATGCAAATACAAGACCACCTGACCTGCCTCTTGAGAAACCTGTATGCAGGTCAGGAAGCAACAGTTAGAACTGGACATGGAACAACAGACTGGTTCCAAATCGGGAAAGGAATATGTCAAGACTGTATATTGTTACCCTGCTTATTTAACTTACATGCAGAGTACATCATGAGAAAGTCTGGGCTGGAAGAATCACAAGCTGGAATCAAGATTGCTGGGAGAAATATCAATAACCTCAGATATGCAGATGACACCACCCTTATGGCAGAAAGTGAAGAGGAACTCAAAAGCCTCTTGATGAAAGTGAAAGAGGAGAGGGGAAAAGTTGGCTTAAAGCTCAGCATTCAGAAAGCTAAGATCATGGCATCCGGTCCCATCACTTCACGGGAAATAGATGGGGAAACAGTGGAAACAATGTCAGACTTTATTTTGGGGGGCTCCCAAAATCACTGCAGCTGGTGATTACAGCCATGAAATTAAAAGACGCTTAGTCCTTGGAAAAAGTTATGAGCAACCTAGATAGCCTATTGAAAAGCAGAGACATTACTTTGCTGACTAAGGTCCATCTAGTCAAGGCTATGGTTTTTCCAGTGGTCATGTATGGATGTGAGAGTTGAACTGTGAAGAAAGCCAAGTGCCGAAGAATTGATGCTTTTGAACTGTGGTGTTGGAGAAGACTCTTGAGAGCCTCTTGGACTGCAAGGAGATCCAACCAGTCCATTCTAAAGGAGATCAGTCCTGGGTGTTCTTTGGAAGGATTGATGCTAAAACTGAAACTCCAGTACTTTGGCCACCTCATGTAAAGAGTTGACTCATTGGAAAAGACCCTGATGCTGGGAGGGATTGGGGGCAGGAGGAGAAGGGGAAGACAGAGGATAAAATGACTGGATGGCATCACTGACTCAATAGATATGAGTTTGGGTGAACTCCGGGAGTTGGTTATGGACAGGAGGCCTGGCGTGCTGCAATTTATGGGGTCGCAAAGAGTCGGACATGACTGAGCGACTGAACGGAACTGAAAGCCCACGTTTGAACATGTGTTTAGCCAGTCAACCATTTATTCAGTTTGTGGTGCCAGTTGCTAAGAATACCAAGATAGGCAGACATTCCATATCTTCAATCTTTTCCCATTTTGGTGAATAAAACATAATAAAGTTGTTGTTGTTGTTTTTAAGAAACAAGAATGTGCAAGAGTAAGATTCAGAATGTATAAACTTATATGGGAATAATCAAAAGATTATCTAACTCCTTTATTCTGAGGGAATAAGAAACATTTACATAGGACGTGACACTTGTGTTGGGTGTGGAAGGATGAATAGGAACTTTCCAAAGGAGTGTCGAAAGATTATTGATGGAGATGGATTGCATGGTTAGATGTAAGGAATCGAGGTGTAGGCTGAGCTTGGAAAGGTTTAAATAGTTTCTATGAAACATAAAGATGCATGGGGGAGTTCTGGGAAACACCCTGACACATAGCGTTGGTCAGATTGTAAGATTCTCATTTGTCTTTTGTGAGGACCCATGAAAGATTCAACTATCCATCCCATTAGTGGTAATTTGTTAGATGCCTGATATGGGTTGGATGTTATGATAGGCTCCACAGAAAAGAGATGATAAGAGACATAAGTTGAAATTTGCTAAAAGATAGAACTTAAATGTTTTCACTAGAAAAAAGGGAAATGTGTGAGTTGATTGATGTGTTAACCTGATGAAGGGGAAATCCTTTCACAAATGTATGTATGTATCAAAGTCATCATGTTGTAAATATCTTACAATTTTATTTTCTCAACCATACCTCAATAGAGCTGAGGGAAAAATATGTAGGTAAGTAATCATAATAGCATTTGACAAATTCTATGAATGTGGTTATCTTATGAAATGAGGAGACAGATCAGGGAAGCTTTTTGAAGAAAGATACTTGAGCCCAGGGTTTTGCACACAGAAGGCACACATTAAAGTTATTTACATGGCTGAGACTGGCTGGCTAATGAGACAGGAGGGATCTTCCAGGTAGAAGATGAAGGAAGAGGCATGTTATGTTTAGGGAAAGATGATTATCCTGAAGTATACAGAGAACTACTGAAGCAGTAAAAACATTGACCTGATTCTCTTTTAAGTCTTCAAATAAAAAAAATGACCTGGAGGAAGGAGAGAATGGGTCCTTTGTGATTGGGGCAGAGAGATGCAAAAGAGAATATGGATTAAGAGACATTTAGGAACTGATTTCAAAATAGGGCCTGACTAGAAGATTATGAAATGTCATAGAAAGGGGGATAGTCAATTCAGCTTTGGACATGCTGAGTTTGAGGCAGTTTGGGGCTATGATGGAGGATGTAGTAGCCAAGACATACAGCTGTTGAAGTCATCAGCATGAAGGTGGAAAGTGAAAATAGGAAAGTACATGAGATCATCCAGGGAGATTTTATGAAGTCCTTGGGAACACTAGGGAACACTTAGAATCTAACATTAATCTTGAAAGAATGTGAGAAAAAGGGATAGAAAAGAAACAGTAAGAAACTGGGGAAAAATCAGGAAGACAAAAAGGCCATAGACACTGAGGGAAGAACTCACTTAGAAACTCAAGAAACTGTCCAAAATGATACGTTCTGCTTCAGAGGAGTACTTTTAGTCCTTAAATTCATTTGTAAAATATTTATTGGGAGCCTAGGCTGTGTTAGATCCTAAACATTAAGAATAGGAGCAATTCTAAATATTAAGGATAGAAATTCAGAGTTTGGTAGTTTACATTTTGGTAGAGGAATATTTATATAAGCAAATATGTACAGTGAATTATTTAAGGCATTTGATAAAATTTTCCATAAGTTACCCAAAGAATGCTGATGCAGGAGAGACCAATTCTATCTGTAGAGGAAAATGAAAGGATTCATATAAAGATGACATATGTGAAAGCATTCACTGAATTTGACATAAGAGGAATATTTTAGAGGTAAGGAAAAAGTCAAATTGTAGTTGGTAAAGCATAAATGAGAAATAAGCAAGAAATGTAAGTTATTCTTCCAAGAAATTTGGCTCTGAAAAGAGATAATTTCAGGTTCTGCCTCCTTCTGTCTCAACTTTATACTGCTTCTGCTTCTGGTAACTTCTGTCTGTATGTCTGTAATGATCATGTTTTTATTTATTTATATACTTATCATTGAGGTATAGTTGATTTACAATATTGTGTTAGTTTCAGGTATACAGCAAAGTGGTTCAGATATGCCATATATTCTTTATCCATTCATTTGTTGATGAACACTTAGATTGCTTCCATGTCTTGGCTATTGAAAATAGTGCAGCTATGGACATTGGGGTGCATATATTTTCAAATTAGAGTTTTTGTTTTTTCCAGATACATGACCAGGAGTGAGATTGCTGGGTCAAATTGTGGTTGTATTTTTAGTTTTTTAAGGAAATTTCATACTGTTTTCCATAATGACCACCAGTTTACGAACAGTGTAAGAGAATTCCTTTCTCGCCACACCCTCTCCAGCATTTATTATTTGTAGATTTGTTGATGATGATCATTCTGACCAGTGTGAGGTGATAACTGTTTGTAGTTGTGATTTGAATTTCTCTAACAATTAAGAGATGTTGAGCATCTTTTCATGTGCCTGTTGGCTGTCTGTATGTTTTCTTTGAGGAAATGTCTATTTAGATCTTCAGCTCATTTTTGATTGGATTTTTTTTTAAATGTTGAGTTGTATGAGCTGTTTCTATATTTTGGAAATTAAACCCTTTTCAGTTGAATTATTTGCAAATATTTTCTCCCAGTCCGAGTTTGTCTTTCATTTTGTTTATGGTTTATTTTGCTATGCAAAAGCTCATAAATTTGATAATCATGTTTTTTGTTTTTGTTTTTACTTCCTGTGTTTTATGATACTTTGACATTTTAGGGGCTTGCTGACCCAAGGAGAGACTGCCCCTCCCAGGGCTAGCTAATTCCTAGGAGAGTAAGCAATTTGCCTTCAAACATTCTTTTCATATATAAACCAACTATCCTAGCTCAAGCTGCGATAACAAAATGCCATAAATTGGATGGCATAAACAACAGATATCTACATAGAGTTCTGGAGACTGGGGAGGTCAAGATCAAGGTGCCAGCAGATTTGTTCCCAGTGAGAAGTCTCTTCCTGGCATGCTTATGGCTGCCTTCTTGCTGTGTGCTCAGCTGGCCTTTCCTTGGCCTGATCTCATGGAGAGAGCTCTCCTTCTCATCCTCTTCTTACAAAGACTTTAATCTCATCAGGAAGGTCCTACCCTCATGACTTAATCTAAACCTAATTATGCCCCTGAATGCTCACTTCCAAATTCCATCACATTGGATGTTGGGACTTCAGCATATGAATTTGTGGGGACATAAACATTCAGTCCATAACACTAATTTGAAATTCATATCCCTGAATACTTCTTTTACATAATTTTCACACATCAAGTCAATATTACTTCGTTCTCAAACCACCCCATGTCCAAGTATCAGACAAGTAAAGACTACCCCTATAGTCCAATGTGTGTGTGCTTGGTCGCTTAGTTGTGTCTGACTCTATGTGACCCATGGACTGTAATCTACCAGGATTTTTTGTCCATGGGATTTTCCAGCAAGAGTATTGGACTGGGTTGCCATTTCCTCCTTCAGGGGATCTTCCTGACTCAGGTCTCTTGTATCTCCCACCTGTAGCCCAGAGCCCACTGGAATTATTCAAGCTATCTAGTCCTAAACTGGCTAAAACTTGCCTACTCTGCCTTGTTCATTCCTTTCCATGAAAACCCCCCAAAAGACTCTAGACCATGTTCTCCCCTCATTCTTACTGCCTGCTGACCAATCTTGGAACTTTCCTATGTGGCCCAGCCCGGCAAGTATGCCCTCTTCCCTTGGGAACTGTGAGTAATAATACTTTTTCCAATGGCACGTCCTCTCTCTGTCATCACTCAGTCACTTCTGTAAAATAAATCCCAGTTATAATCAAGATAATGGCTCAGATTTGGTGCTACTAATGGGAGAAGTTGCGATTAAATTTGTTAGTCACTGTAATAGTTCTTGCATGAGTGTGTGCTTGTGTGCTCAGTCATGTCTGACTTAGTGACCCCATGGGCTATAGCCCGCCAGGTTTCTCTGTTCATGGAATTTCCCAAGCAAGAATGCTGAAGGGGTTGCCAGTTCCTACTTCAGGGGATCTTCCTGATTCAGGGATCAAACCCCTATCTCTTCTGTCTCCTGTATTGGCAGGTGGATTCTTTACCACTGCACCACCTGGAAGCCCTGTATTAGTTCTTAGGGCAGCTACAATGAATTACCACAAACCAGGTGACCTAAGCAACATAAATTCATTCTGTCACAGTTCTAGAGGTGAGAAGTCTGAAACCAAGGTGGACAGTGCGCCCTCTGAAGGCTTTAGGGAAGAATCCTTCTTTCCCAGCTTCTGGTGGCTCCCAGCAGTCCTTGGAATTCTGTGACTGTGACAACATCCAGTCTCTGTGTCTTCACATGTCTTATTATGAGGATACCAGTCATTTGATTTAGGGCCCACCCAATGGGGGCTTCCCTGGAGGCTCAGACGGTAAAGAATCCGCCTGCAGTGCAGAGACCCAGGTTTGATCCCTGGGTCAGGAAGATCCCCTGGAGAAGGGAATGGCAACCCACTCTAGTATTGTTGCCTGGAGAATCCCATAGACAGAGGAGCCTGATGGGCTATAGTCCTTGGGGTCAAAGAATCAGACACGACTGAGCAATTAACACTTTCACTAATCTCATGTGACTTTATCTTAACTTAGTTAATTACATCTGCAAAGACCTTTTCCCCAAATAAGGTCCTATTTTGAGGTTCTGGGTAGACATGGATTTGGAGGACAGTGTTCAATCCAGCACGTTCTCCAAATTGTTATGAGGCAAAGTTCTCACATCATGCTGCTCACACAGAGTGCTCATTCTGCTCACTTTGCTTACATTCAACAACCCAACTTCGAGATAGATAATTTCCTATCTAATTTAAACATACACAGATTTGGAGTTGTAAAATGCCTTCAAAACACTGATTCTGTAGAGAACATATTTTAAGGGCTTGTTTGTCTGCAGGTGTGCACTGCTTCCATTGGAGAAAGTTGAGATGAGTGATAGGGCTCCTTGATTAAGAGACAATATCACTGGTTCCAAGAGACACCTGAGCACAGCTCAGCAGACCAGCCAGTGTGTCCTGACAATGGGACCTCTGAGAAAGTCATCTGAAAAGCTGACTCTGGTCACCTCTTCCCATCCATACCTGGTTTGCAAGAGTCTGGGAAAGACAATGACAATTTGCAGGAACAAGACCTGGAAATAAAGAAAGTCAAGATGTGTGAGCTTGGCATTTAAATTTCATTTTAGAGATGCCAGATAGATGTGTGAAAAGGCAATGGCAACCTACTCCAGTACTCTTGCCTGGAAAATCCCATGGACAGGGGAGCCTGGTAGGCTGCAGTCCATGGGGTTGCTAAGAGTCAGACACGACTAAGTGACTTCACTTTCAGTTTTCACTTTCATGCATTGGAGAAGGAAATGGCAACCCACTCCGGTGTTCTTGCCTGGAGAATCCAAGGGACAGGGGAGCCTGGTAAGCTGCCATCTATGGTGTCGCACAGAGTTGGACATGACTGAAGTGACTTAGCAGCAGCAGTAACAGCAGATAGATGTGTGCTGAGAAGTTCCATGAGGAGTCCCAGAAGCTGTAGGGACAAAAAACAAAAATGGAGGAGCAAAAAGATGGAGCTCACGAAAGGTTCCCTGGTGAATTCTCCAGGCAGGCAGTTGGGATCCTGAAAGGCTTTGTCCTGGGAGTCAATGGGAATGGGAAATAGGCTTCACAAGAACTCCTGCCTAGCCCTGCATTATTTTAACCCCAGATTGAGTTAAGATGGTCTACCTCTGGCCTAAATTCTTGGCCAAAGTAAAAGTCAACCCAGAGCCTCAAATTGCCTTCATATTTCTTCATGTACAATGTCTCAAGTTCAATACAAAAAAGAATGAAGCCTACAAAAGGGACGACTGACCTAAACCAGAAAGAAAATATGAACAGAGCCGTAGGAGATACAAATGTTGGAATTTTTAGACATGATTTTAGAATGTGTTTAAGAAATTAAAGAACTAAGTGGATACTTTTTCAGAGAACTGAAAACTATAAGTTTGAACCCAATGGAAGTTCTAGAACTGAAAAATGAAAGGTAAGCATTGAATAGGTTAATTTGATAAGTAGATTCAGTGCCGCTAAAGAGAAAATAAAATTGGATATAAGTCAGAATAAAATGTCCAGACTGAAGGAGAAAGAGAGAGAGAGGCAGAGAATGTAAGAGGCATAAGGAACACAATAAAAAGGTCTAACATATGTAAAGTTAGAGTCCATTGAGAGAGAAGAGGGCAAAGAAGACAGAATTCAGGATATATAAAGAGATTTTAGGGACTTCCCTGGTGGTCCAGTGGTTGAGACTTCGCATTCTAATGCATGGGGAGCCGGTTTGATCCCTGGTCAGGGAGCTAAGATTCAACATGCCTTGCAGCCAAAAAACTAAAATATAAGACATAAGCAATATTGTAACAAATTCAATAAAGACTTTATAGCTGATAACTCAAAGATGGGCAAGAGACTTGAAGACACTTCTACAAAAGAGGAGGTTATGAGCTGAATCATGTACCCTCCCTTCAATACATATTCCGAAGTTCTACAGAATGTGACTGTATTTGGATATAAGGCTCTTTAAAAGAGTAATTGAGTTAAAATGAGGTTATTAGGATGGGCCCTAATCCAATATGACTAGTGTCCTTAGAAGAAGAGGAGATTAGGACACAGACATACATTGAAGGACAACCATGTCAAGACAAGGAGAACACAGCCATCTACAAGTCAAAAACAGAGTCCTCAGAGGAAACCAACAGTGCTCGCACTTTGATCTCAAATTTGTAGCCTCCAAAATTGTGGGAAAATAAATTTCTATTGTTTAAACCACCTAGACTGTGGTACTTCGTTATGGCATTCCTAGCCAGCTAATACAGATAATATTCTTAAATCCAGTCAATTTTTGCAAAAATGTGTTCGACCTCATTTATCATCAGGGAAATGCAGATCGAAACCACAGTAGGATACCACTACACCCAGCAGAATGGCTAAAATTTAAGTGCCAAAAAAGTTAACTATTACTATAATTGTCGACTCAGTTAATTGCTATTTGTTAAACATTGCCCCAGGCACTGTACAGACAAAGAGGCCGTTAACAAGGTAGACACTGACCCTACTCTCCTTGAATTTGTGGTCTGGGAGGGGAGTGTGTGTGAGTTGCTCAGTTTTGTCTGACTCTTTGTGACCCTATGAACTGTAGCCCACCAGGCTCTTCTGTCTATGGGATTCTCCAGGCAAGAATACTGGAGTGGATAGCCATTCCCTTCTCCAGGGAACCTGCATTGCAGGCGGATTCGTTTCCATCTAAGCCACCAGGACAGACAACTAAATTAGTTAACAGAAATAATATGTGCCAGGTGCTATGACTGTGAGAATGTGAGATGCCTTGGGATACACAGCAAGAGTATCTGGCCTAATATGGGAGCAAAATCAATGGCAATTAAGAAGGGTAAGCATTTCAGGGCTCTTCTGATGAGTCAGACAGATGTGTAGCCTCCAGAAGCAGTCTAATAACTGGTGATCCTTGAAGGAGACAGTTTTCAAATAAATGTTCAGCATTTGTTCAAAGATGAAGCCGAATCTCTTTGCAGGAAGAACAGAGAAGAACATCAATGTCTGGCTGAGCCTTTCTCAGACTGTTCACAGCAATCTTGCTGTGGCTGCAAATTCATTAAAACAGAAACTTGCAGTGAGGGCTGGTTTCATGAATGTGGGACCCGTGAGGATGCACAGACCCCAAGCTTAAAAGTATCCTGCTCTTGGTTTAATGCTTTGCTTCACCAATTCTTGATAATTTTTGAATAAGGAGCTTCAATTCATTTTGCACTGGGCCCCTTAATTTATGTATTTGGCCTCGCCTGTAACTAACAACACTTGAGATCCTTAAACAGTAGTTAAACATTTTCCTTGAGATTTTTATATGGCCAGGATTATTGTGAATGCAGACTGTCTGGGTCTACGCCAGATCTCCTGAGTCAGAATCTGCATTTTAGAAGTTCCCTGGCAACTTAATGCACTTTAAAGTGGGGGAAGTGTTCATTGAGAACACCTCATCCCCCAGGGGTGCTGAGAGTGGAACTAATCCCACCTCTAACTTCTTGTCATGTGACTTTGCCTGGCCGATGAGAACACTGCATTCTCCAGCAACAATGATTAATTGCTTTATGTATGCTCAGTCTCTCAGTTGTGTTTGACTCCTTGTGATCCCATGGACTACAGGCTACAGAATACTGGAACAGGTTGAAATTTCCTGCTCCAGGGGGTCTTCCTGACCCAGAGATTGAATTTGACTCTCCTGCATTGGCAGACAGACTTTTTACCACTGCTCACCACCTGGGTAGCCCCAATGATTAATTAATTAATTAGATAATGATGCAGGTTATTTGAAGGACCCTAAGTATTGGAATTCTTGTAGGAATTGCTCAGTTGAGACCACCCTTTCCCCCTAGGTATGACTAGCTGTGAGAGTGACTTGATCATGGACCCAATATGAAGCTTGCAAATGAAAACAGCATCGCAGAAGATCAAGCCAGGAGATGGGGAAGAACTGAGTCTTGATGCCATCACCTTGGCTCCTGGGTCAAGAGGTGCTGCTGTGCTGTGCTTGGTCGCTCAGTCATGTCAGACTCTTTGCAACCCTATGGACTGTAGCCCACCATGCTCTTCTGTCCATGGGGATTCTCCAGGCAAGAATACTGGAGTAGGTTGCCATGCCCTCCTCCTGTGGTTGGGATATTCCCAACCACAAGATTGAACCCAGGCATCCCACACTGCAGGCAGATTCTTTACCACCTGAGCCACCAGAGTAACCCAAAATACTGGAGTGGGTAGCCTATCCCTTCTCCAGGGGATCTTGCTGACCCAGGAATCAAATTGTGGTCTCCTGCATTGCAGGTGGATTCTTTACCAGCTGAGCTACCAGGGAAGCCCAGGTCAAGAGGTACTTGAAGTTTAATCTACCCTTGTATTTTAAGTTACCTTTTGTAATAAATTCTTATTTTCATTTAGGTTCATTTGAGTCAAGTTTTCTGCTCTTTGGTACCAAAAGAGACCTGATGTATAAACTCCTTTCTGTTCAATTTTACATAAAGTGACCCTCAGAAGTAGAGATATGTGTTTTGCTAGTATCGTCTATACTCACCAATGGATACACATTTTGTTTGAATTATCAAGTTTGGTAATCATACTGCAGAAATTCACTAGATAATTACCAAATTTCCACTTTGTTCTACTTTAAATGATGGTATGGGGAGGGAGGTGGGAGGAGGGTTCAGGATGGGGAACATGTGTACACCTGTTGCAGATTCATGTTGATGTATGGCAAAACCAATTGGTTTTGTAATACAATTACAATTGTAATTGTAAAGTAATTAGCCTCCAATTAAAATTAATTAAAGCAAAAAATTAATGACACCAGTTCTGGATCAAATATATTTCCTGTTTGTGCTTTTCTGCTGTTTCAAAACACTATTCAATTGTAGCTCTTAATGGAGGAACAGTTGATTCCAATGTGTAATAACTGCTGAGGTGTAACTTCCTTAGGTGGTTCACTGAGCAAACAATGCTAAGAATGAAAAGCTCCTGTTTCCGCATCAGGAATCTATGGCTAAAAGCACCTCTCTAACCAAAGCCCGCCCTTAACGCCCATGTTCCCTAGCTCCTCTAATTGTTGCTGAATCCAGACTGACTTTCTTGTGACCCCATGGATTGTAGTCCGCCAGGCTCCTCTGTCTATGGGATTTGCCAGGCAAGAATACTGGAGCTGGTTGCCATTTCCTACTCCAGGGGATCTTCCCAACCCAGGAATTGAACCTATGACTCTTGCATCTTCTGCATTGGCAGGCAGTTTTTGGTTTTTTTTTTAACCCCCTAGCCACCAGGGAAGCCCAATTGTAGCTTAAGTTTCATTATCTCAAAGAAATGATTAACCAAACTTTTTCTTTAATATAGCATCAACGTCCTTCTTCTTTCAAGTATAGCAAACTGTGTTTTCTTGTGACTATCTGGTGGGTAGCTCAGTGCCCTGCATAATGTATTTTCTCAGTACATGCCTGCTCAATTCTGTTACATTAAGTCTACACACACTTACAAGACACTTTCTGTGTCTCTCTCACAGTCTCTTTCCCTCTGCTTCTCTTTCTTTCTCTCCAAGAAATACAGCATTATAGATACAGCCAAAGTCTCCTCTATCCTTCCCTTTCTGCTCCCTTCTGCCTAGAGGTAAGCTCTTTGGTGACGCTGGGATACATGAATCCAGTGTATGGATTTGTATTTTTACGGAGAATTTTAGTGTCTGAAAATTTGTGTAAATAGAATTACATTGATGTATCCTTTTACAGTGTGCTTTTCCCCCCACTCTTATATTCTTGAATTTATTCCTGTCAATATTGAATTTATTCCTGTTGATAATATGGGACAAGCTTGCCTATGAGCACAAGGAAGCGTATATACTTCTCACTGCAGCACTGTCCGTGATGGTGAAAAAGTCAGAACTATCCTGTGCAGGGAATGGATGAGCTGAGGTTTATTTGTGTGATGGAATGCCAGCTTACAGTTGAATAACTTCTGTATTTCACATGGTCCAGAGAAGTTATGTGAAATGGCAAATGTCACTCAGTTGAGTAATGGGAAATCTGAGCTTGAATCCAGAACCCCTACGTCGAAACCTAGTACTCTTTTAAAATTAACTTCATATTTTTAAATAATTTCAAACTTATAGAAAAATCATGAAAATAACATATGCAAAGAATTCCCATATGCCTTTACTAGATATTTTTAACATGCTGCTTTTGTTATTCTCTCTCTCTCATTCTCTCTCTCTTGAGATACAATTTCTTCACTCAACCATCTGAGTGAGGTTTCTAGAATATATAACGGCTCTTTAGCTATTAATACTGCAATGTATTTTCATATAAAGATATGCTTTTAAATAGTCATAGTACATATCAAAATCAGGAAAATTTAAGAACTATATATATATTTATTTGTCTGCATGGGGTCTTAGTTGTAGCACCAGCTTGCTAGTTGGGTACATGGTCTTAATTGTGCCTAGGCATAAGGGATCTTAGTTCTCTGACCAGGGATCCTACCCACATCCCCTGAATTGCAAAGCATTCTTAACCACTGGACCACCAGGGAAAAGTCTCAAGTGCAGGAAATTTTAACATTGATACAGCATTTTAAAAATAAACTGCAGTCCATATTAAAATGTTATTGAATGTCCAATAATAGTCTTGTTAGCAGAGTTGCCCTCAGCCTCAGATCTAGTCCAGGATCATGTGTTGGATTAGTCTAGTTTTTAAGTGATTTATTATTGCTGAATATAAACATACTTCACAAGTGTGCTTTTTGTAATTGCTGTATTATTACACACACCTGATGACTTTAATATATTCTTGGTATAGCAGCTGTATTCTTGGCACTGTATACAGTATTACTACCAAGAAGAAAACTCTAGGTTTGCATAGCAAATGTTAAAGAAACAATTTAAAACCACAGCTGAGAAATTCACAGTAGAGCAGTGTTGAGTTATGCACATAGATTGAGAGTCTCACATAGGTTGTTTAGAGTCTCACAAGCTTGGTGACCCTGGAAGTTCTCTGACAGTTTTTCAGCTATAAAGTGGTTATGATAATACCTCACAAGCTATTGGGAAGTTAAACATTTGGGAAGAGCCCAGTATGAATTCATAGGACTCATTTAGAACACCGCAAGTTTTCTTTTCTAGTTTGTGCACTGAGATTTAGTTTCTGTCAAGTTTGTGTTAATGGTTATGACACCTAGTAGCCCTTAAGCCTATTCACAGCAGAAGTGGGACGTAACGCTTAAGTCATTTCTCCTCCAGTTTATGACAAGGTTACTTGGTTTCTGCACAAACACAGATAAGATGCTTTCTCTTTCACACATTATACCACATAAAACTTGGTACTGTGCAAAAGATTTTTGTTTACGTAGTCATAGAAAAGGAAATTTTCATTAGTTGGCTTGGACATTTTGGTTAGCATACTTTACTAACATTGTGAAACCCAGTCACTTATTTTAAAGGTATTTTCCATTTCTCAAATGGTGTCCAATATCTTTGTTGCTGTTGTTGTTCAGTCAGCCAGTGGTGTTTGACTCTTTGCGACTCTTTGCAATATATTTGCTGCTGCTGCTAAGTCACTTCAGTCGTGTCCGACTCTGTGTGACCCCAGAGACGGCAGCCCACCAGGCTCCCTCGTCCCTGGGATTCTGCAGGCAAGAACACTGGAGTGGGTTTCCATTTCAATATCTTTATCCAGGCATAATTGTTTGAGATGGAAAGATGACAGTTATAAACATCTATGAAAGCAAAAACTTTAGAATTTTGTTTCTAATTTTAGTTGTGCAAATAGGAAGTACCATGAGTTGATAATACAATCCAGTGTTTTTGCACAGGCTTTTAAAATTTATGGTGTTTGCTTTTTTTTCAAGCTGAATTGCATTTATGGCCAATTCTCCTGATTTTAATTGCAAATAGGTTGATCTAGGAAGAAGTTGTCAGGATGGCTTGAGGTTTAACTCCAGTTTACTAACAATTAACTGAAAACAGCCCCAAATATATGTTTGTACAGTAGTCCCTGTTCAATTTCAGGTAAATTAACTTGCAAGATAAAGACTACCATTGCTAATCATTATTAAAAGAAAACCATATAGATTCTAGGGGCAAAATACAAAGCTTTTTTCTTTTTAATTCTTGGGGGTTGTATTAGGACTCTCAATTACAAATAGCATAAATACAGCTGTAAGTAGCTGAAGCAAAGAGATGACTGTATGGTGAAGGTTCCTCTTAGACTTTAGGTCATGAATGTAATTGAACCTTCAGTTCAGTCAGTTCAGTTCAGTCACTCAGTTGTGTCTGACTCTTTGCGACCCCATGAATCAATTGAACCTTAATAACAATTAAAACCAAGAACTCTGAACCTCTGAATTGGGGTTTTCATTCCATCTCTTCTCTTTGCCCTTTTCTATTCACATGTTTATTCTTCTTGCTCTCTGTCTGCAAACAATCTAAAGCTTTGCATTTAAAATGCTGTCATTGGAGAGACACTGTTCTTCCAGAATTCCTGGGAAAGTCCTTTGGTTGGTCCAGCTTAGCTCAGGTGTGCACTTCTAGCTCAACTGTTAATAAACAGAGTCAAGTCCTGGAAAGGCATTTGGTTGGCCTGCCTTGGGTTAGAATATAACCCACACCAATGCCTGCAGCTGATTGGCCAGGGTAACACTGAGGGAACATGCAGATAGGAGGCAAGGGGCAGTTCCCAGGAAAGAAGATAGATGACCCTCCTTCTTAGAAAAATTAATTTCTGATTACTTACTGCATATTGTTGTTCAGTGCTAAATTGTGTCTGACTCTTTGTGACCCCATGTACCACAGCACACCAGGCTTCTCTGTCCTTCACTATCTCTTGGAATTCATGCAAACTCATGTCCATTGTGTTGATGATGCCATCCAACCATCTCATCCTCTGTCGTCCCCTTCTCCTCCTGCCCTCAATCTTTCCCAGCCTTAGGGTCTTTTTGAGTGAGTTGGCTGTTTGCCTCAAGTGCCCAAAGAATTGGAGCTTCAGCTTTAGCATCAGTCCTTCCAATGAATATTCAGGATTTATTTCCTTTAGGATTGACTGATTTGATTTCCTTGCTGTCCAAGGGACTCTCAAGAATCTATTCCAGCACCACAATTTAAAAGTATTAATTCTTCAGCACTCAGCCTTCTTTATGGTCCAACTCTCATATCCATACCTCAGTTCAGTTCAGTTCAGTCGCTCAGTCGTGTCCAACTCTTCGCGACCCCATGAATTGCAGCACGCCAAGCCTCCCTGTCCATCACCATCTCCCCGAGTTCACTCAGACTCATGTTCATCGAGTCAGTGATGCCATCTCATCCTCTGTCATCCCCTTCTCTTCCTGCCCCCAGTCCTTCCCAGCATCAGAATCTTTTCCAATGAGTCAACTCTTCACATCAGGTGGCCAAGTACTGGAGTTTCAGCTTTAGCATCATTCCTTCCAAAGAAATCCCAGGGCTGATCTTCAGAATGGACTGGTTGGATCTCCTTGCAGTCCAAGGACTCTCAAGAGTCTTCTCCAACACCACAGTTCAAAAGCATCAATTCTTCGGTGCTCAGCCTTCTTCACAGTCCAACTCTCACATCCATACATGACCACGGGAAAAACCATAGCCTTGACTAGACAGACCTTAGTCAGCAAAGTTATGTCTCTGCTTTTGAATATATTATCTGGGATGGTCATACAGATCTTTTTGCAAAGTGATCTCTCTACTTTTTGATATGCTATCTAGGTTTGCCATAGCTTTTCTTCCAAGGAGCAAGTGTCTTTCAATTTCATGGCTGCAGTCACCTTCTGCAGTGATTTTGGAGCCCAAGAAAATAAAATCTGTCACTGTTTCCACTTCCTCCCCATCTATTTGCTATGAAGTGGTGGGACTGGATGCCATGATTGTCTCTTTTTTTTTTTGAATGTTGAGTTTTAAGCCAGCTTTTTCTCCTCTTTCACCCTCATCAAGAAGCTCTTTAGTTCCTCTTCACATTCTGCCACTAGAGTGGTATCATTTGCATATCTGAGGTTGTTGATATTTCTCCTAGCAATCTTGATTCCAGCTCGGGATTCATCCTGCCAGGCATTTCATATGATGTACTCTGCACCACTGACTCAACGGACATGAGTTTGAGCAAACTCTGGGAGATAATGAAGGAAAGCCTCGTGTGCTGCAGTTCATGTGGTCTCAAAGAGTTGGACACAACTTAACAACTGAACAATTCTGCATGAAGTTAAATAAGTGGGATGACAATATATGACCTTGACAAACTCCTTTCTCAATTTTGAACCAGTCCATTCTTCCATGTCTGGTTCTAACTGTTGCTTCTTGACCTGCACACAGGTTTCTCAGGAGACAGGTAAAGTGGTCTGCTATTCCCATCTGTTGAAGAATTTTTCACAGTTTGTTTTGATCCACAGTCAAAGGCTATAGCATAGTCAATGCAGCAGAAGTAGATGTTTTTCTTTGCAATTCCCTTGCTTTCTCTGTGATCCAAGGGATGTTGGCAATTTGATCTCTAGTTCCTCTGCCTTTTCTAAATCCAGCTTGTACATTTGAAAGTTCTCGGTTCACATACTGCTGAAGCCTAGCTTGAAAGATTTTGAGCATTACCTTGCTAACTGTGGAATGAGTGCAATTGTATGGTAGTTTTAACATTCTTTGGCATTGCCTTTCTTTGAGATTGGAATGAAAACTGACCTTTTCCAGTCCTGTGGCCACTGCTGAGTTTTCCAAATTTGCTGGAGTATTGAGTGTGGCACTTTCACAGCATCTTTTAGGATTTGACATAGCTCAGCTGGAATTCATCACCACCATTGGCTTTGTTCATAATAATGCTTCTTAAGGCCCATTTGACTTTGCACTTGAGGATGTCTGGCTCTAGGTGAGTGACCACACCATCGTGGTTATCCGGGTCATTAAGACCCTTTTGTATAGTTCTTCTGTGTATTCTTGCCACCTCTTCTTAATCCCTTAACCCCATGAATTTACTGCATCCATAAGGATTATTCAGATAGGAATATCAAGACCACCAATAACAGTGAGTTAACAACGTTAGTTTGGTCTCAAAATAGAGGTAAGTGCTCCAGAGCATCTCCTCAAAATCATCAGGGATATGGGCTCCCTCCATCTTTCTCTCCACCATTCTTACTGTGTGGCTTTAATCCTCCATGGCATCTTACTGTCCCAGATGGCGGCTGGAGCTCTAGCTATCACATCCACTTCCCACTCATCCAGAGGGAGGAGGCGGGTGGGAACAAGAGCAAGATTTCTCCATGTGTCTGTCTCCCCTACTAAAAAGACTTCCCAGAAACCCCTCTATTGACTGCTATGGATGTCTCATTGAACAGAGCTTAGTCACACGGCCACACATAGTGGTAAGGAAACCTGGAAAACAGCTTTTGGTGGGTACCTTGCTGCTTCAATATTATAGGGGTCTTGATAGTAAGTAAAGAGTATAAGCATGGAAGCTGAAGAATCAGGTAGAAGTTTCTATTGCATTCATTATGAGCCAGACACTGGTGAATGGGAGCAAGATAGGTATGATAATAAACAGTTAATTGTAGCCATTCCCTAAGGAGGCACAAGATGAGGGGCGAGTCCAGTGCCAAGTGGAGAGAGTACCCTGACAGGGGAAAGCTGTACCTCTTGTGTTTTACAGGAGTAGGAGGGAGGATGAGGATTGTTTTTCTTGCAGGAGAGTCAGGACAGTGGATGTGTGCCCCCAGCTCTGCCAGGCTGCATAAATCGCTAATAACCAGTTTCACTGAAAAAATTGACAGGCGAGATTGAAACAAAATAGATGGCATTTAGAAAAATAATAGGTAAGTAAGTACATTCTATGGATTACCTCTACTTGACTATTTGAGAGGGAATTTAGTGATTTTTTTTTTTTTACACCAAAGTTCTTATCAACAAGACTGACTTTCAGAATTCAGCTAGTGTTTTGTTTTGTTTTTTAATTAGTGAGCTATTTAATTAATGTCCTGTAAGGTGAGCACACCTGTTGGTTTGCTTTTTCTTTAACATACCACACAATTTTTCTGCTCCTGATTATCAGCAAGAGCTGTCTAATTAGTGTGCTGGCTAGACACATTTTCTCCTGAAGAAATGCAAAGTACTGTTTGCTCACTGAGGTGTTATTAATTCTGTCATATGAGTCTATTTGAAGTAAGGACTTCAGTCAAAAGTAAAAATGGTGGTTGAAAATAACTGTGATGTTGAAATGACCCGAGGAAACGAAACTGCAGATTTGAAAAGAAAAATGCGTATTTTTACATTGGATCATTGCTTTCTCAGCAGTTATACAGTGACAGCTTAGAAAGAAGCAACAGTGATAATGGTAAAATAGACTGTAAGGAAGAGCCTCAGAAAACACATTGGAGGCTGAAAGTTCTCTGATGTCTCCATGTAATATTGTTTTCTCTAATGGGAAACAGAATTAATAAACTGAGCCACTGTCTATTATTCATTTATTATTTTAACAAATATTTATTGAGCACCTATGATGTTTCAGGCACTCTTCTAAGCATTAATGATTGACAGAGGAAAAAGCAGATAATTTCTACCCTCTTGGAAATTGCACTGTAGTGGGTAACAATGAACAATGTATTAAATATGCATATGTTTGATTTTAGATGGTGGTGAGTACAGTTAAAGAAAGAAAAGGGAAGAGAGGAGAGTAGGAAGTATGGAGGAAGAGTTTCCAATTTTAGAGAGAGTGACATGGAAGGTCCAGAGATAGTGTGCAAGTGATCCATGCAACAACCTTGCGGAAGAGTATTTCAAGAAGAGGAAATGCAAGGCAGAGGCCCTGAGGTGTCTGCTAAGTGGCCAGGGGGACAGAGAGAGGTTCACCAGGTAGGGCTTCAAAGGTCACTGGAATGACTTGGACTGTTTGTGGGATGGGAAGCCATTGACAGGTTTTGAAGGAGACAAGCATTGTTTTAACGGGATCGTCTAATTCACAATATTGAAGATGGCCCCTAGGAAACTTTTACAATAATGCAGGAAAGGGATGTTGGCAGTTTGAATTAGGGTGGTGGACTTGAGGTAGTAAGAGGTGAATCAAATTCTAAATATATTTTAAAGGTAGAGTGGCTAGGTTTTCCTGATAGAGTAACGTGAGGCATGAGAACAAAAAAGAAAAAAAAAATCAAGGATGACACCAAATTTGTGAGCAGTACTATTTACTGAAAAATTTCATAAGACCATCTTGTATTGGGTCTTATAGGCAGTGAGGACATGCAAATGGACATGTCAGACAGACAGCTAAATGTATGAGTCTGGAGTTCAGGGTCAATGTCAGGTTAATTTGTTTTCATGACATGTAGATAGTGTTTAAAGCCACGTGAATATACAAGGTCACCAAAAGAGAAACCAAGACCTGAGCTATGGGACCTCTAGCATTTATGTGACAGAGAGGCTAGGAGAAACCAGAAAAGGAGGCTGAGAGTGAGTAGCCAGAGAAGGAGGTCACGGGCTGGTGCTGTCCTGGGAGGGCAGTAGAGATAGTGTTTCAGGAAGGAGAGAGAAGTCAACTCAGTCAAATCTGCTTTCACAAGGTACATCACGACCGGTATCTCTGTCCCAGATAAAAGGACAAGGAAGAGAACATGAAACTATAGTGACTGCCCAAGGCCATACAGTTGGCATGTGGTAGGTTTGAAATTCAAAAACCTCAATTGTTTGGCTTTAATCCAACCTCTTAAAGGGAAAATAAAATAAAGTGCAATCTACCTATTTGCAACATCAGTTATATTTGTAGCTCTACATGCTTTCCTGCAAATTTTTTGTTAAATGAGGATTTCCATTGCTTAGCAAAACAAAATAAATAAAATGGAAAAATAAAAGTTTTTAAAAGAGTTTTTAAAAAAATCATCATTTCATTAAAGTTATGAGGATAGACTAAGACCATCATCTAGTGCGTTTCCAAAGCATTTTGGGGTTTGTTTGTTGGATTGGAATCACTTTTCTGGGTCACGCTGGGCCTTAGCAAGCTCCCTCCTAAGTCCTCCCAAGGATCTACGTATGCTATCCCTATTCAATCAAATGGAATCTCCAGTAGCACACTAGGTGGAATGTGCAATGAATACTTAAAAGGAAAAATGAACCTGCAAATACTTAGCAGCTGACAGCTTCTTAAAATCCTAATCTCTTCATTTAATGAAATACAAGTGATTTTCAGTTTTAGAAACTAAGATAAAATAAATCTTTTACATCAAATACCAAAGTAAAATGCATGCTGAACTTTGTTTAAATCCAGATGAGACAAGGTTTTGAATAAGTACCACATCAGCCAGTATCCAAGGAATATCAAATTTTGCATGTTTACCATGAACTTCTGAACACTGAAACAAAACAGACACATGATGAAAGTTTCAGTTCAGTTCAGTCGCTCAGTCGTGTTCAACTCTTTGCGACCCCATGAATCGCAGCACGCCAGGCCTCCCTGTCCATCACCAACTCCCGGAGTTCACTCAGACTCACATCCATCGAGTCAGTGATGCCATCCAGCCATCTCATCCTCTCTCGTCCCCTTCTCCTCCTGCCCCCAATCCCTCCCAGCATCAGAGTCTTTTCCAATGAGTCAACTCTTCTCATGAGGTGGCCAAAGTACTGGAGATTTAGCTTCAGCATTATTCCCTCCAAAGAAATCCCAGGGCTGATCTCCTTTAGAATGGACTAGTTGGATCTCCTTGCAGTCCAAGGGACTTAGCTAGGTGCTTTTTACTAGGTGGACAAGAGCAGTCTGCACTACCTAAAATGCATGCTTTCCAACTTTCCTGGTCCTGTTTCCTTCTCTTCAGTCCACAAGTCTAGTGACACTTCCTGCCCCTCCTCTCAGGTACCTCGTATTCTCATTCTTGCCTCTCTGTTTAGGTATCTATCCCTCCCCACAAATTCTCGTATATGTGCACAGATATATACATAAAAGATGATTCATCACAGGAATGGGTATACTTGTGAAAAATTGGAAACAATCTAAATGTCTGTTATCAGGAGAATAAGTAAAGTATATTAAAACACATTTATTTTATGGACTGTTATGCAACTGTTTAAAGTAATAAGAAAAGGTTAAATATAATGACATGTGAAGATTTCCAAGATATATTGATAGGTGAAAATAACAAGTCACAGAGAAATACCATATGTTAACATTTAGGTAGAAAACATACTGGAAAGAAAACCGTTAACTTGTGTGTGTATGCCTGCTAAGTCACTTCAGTCATGTCCTACTCTTTGCGGCCCCGTGGGCTATAGCTTGCCAGGCTCCCCTGTCCATGGGATTCTCCAGGAAAGAATACTGGAGTTCCATGCCCTCCTCCAGGGGATCTTCCTGACCCAGGGATTAAACCTGCGCTTCTTTAACTTGTTGAGAGTCACTGTTGTTGATGATGGGAATGGCATATGGGAAGGAGGGATATGGAGAGGGACAGTTACTTTCTATTCCATTTACACTGGCATAGCTTAGATTTTTAAAGTGTTTTTCCATGTATAACTTTGTAGCTTAAATATATATATATATGTATTACCATTGTACCCTTTCTTTGTCACTCACTTCTAATAAAATTCTCAGGCAGGATGTGACCAGAAGGAAAGCAGTCAGGTTTATTGACTTCCGCATCTCACACTTGGGTTCTAGCGTTTGACTGTTTATGATTTCCTTCCTGTGCTCTGACAAAGTCACTAATTTTAGGTATGCCTTTATGGTTAGAAACAGCATTTTGTTTTGCTTGAATATTTGAACCAATGATCTCAAGAACTGTTTCTGCAATACTTTCTTAGTCTACACATATATATTTCTTCTCATAAAATGAGGTCAGAATCCTCTTCCTACCCTAAACAAAAAGGGATGATTTAAGAATACGTTCTTAATTAGTTGCTAAATGTTAATTATAAGAATTAAATAATAAGCTATTTTCCTGAACATAAATATAAGGGAAATGCATATTCAGAAAATTGATGGAAATTCTGTATATAAGGGATGCAGAGTATTTATCTTAAATTAAGTTGAAAAGTGAAGTTAGCAAAATAGCTAAAATCCTAACATGAAACATTAATTGGAATTTGATGGCAGGATCTTAGCAGTGGGAAAGAGACATAATAACATTCTATCAAACCTTTCTTAAAGTTTCTTATAATATTGCCTTAAATATAGCATCCAAGAAAGTTGCACACAATCCACTCCAGGAATCAGAATCCAATTATTTTATATTGGTTTCATGCTCTTACCCAAGAGAGATCCATAAATTGTTTTTAATCACTTCTTTTATTTTAAATCAGTAGAGTCTGCCAAGTGGGTAATGTTTCCCATTAAAACATCACCTCCTATAATTGGTATAATTATTTCATAGAGAGGGAAACTGCAGCACAATTCAGCAGTCTTTGGGTTTATAAAATCTAATTATATTCACAACACAATATTTTACTCTTAGTGATCACAAAGAAAACATAAACTTGAACAAAATCCAGACATTTATGATGAAATAATTGGAAAGAAACAAGTTAATTACTGCATATAGTACCGCCTCTATTAGCAGGCTCTGAGAGGAAGCTTTTTACTTAGTCTTTCAGAGTGTAGGGAAGCTCCAGGAAGTCCTGGTCCCCTTTGTCTGGGTAGCAGCCTTGTGGTTGAGAGGGAGCAGCTAGTACAATCCTGAGGTACAGGCTTCTCAGGGCTGGGCTAGGACCCAGATCACTAGGTGTGGACTAGAGATTCCTCGGCCTTGGATTTTCATTGTTCATGGATGGATAGGCTGCTGCAGTAGCAGAGGAGAGGCAATGGAACAGGCATGAACTTCACCCTCTGTTTCAACAGATTTGCTTTCACTTGTTTTATATTTGGGGCTTCAGCAGAAGATTTTGTTAGAGAAAAGCGGTCATCAATTGCTAAAATTTACTTTTGAAAACCTCTGCCCTATGCCACAGTCATGTGCTGCCTCTATGTCAAAGGGACTGAAAATATGAGGAAAGAAGAGAAGTTGGGTTGTTCTTTGAACCCAGAGGGCCAAACAACAACCCACGTTACCCAAGCACCACGCGCTAGAATGCCAAAGCCCTCTTACAGCATCAATATTATTTCTTTTCTTTCTCTCTCTCATTCTTAATTTAATTTGTTGTGCAGGCTCTTAGTCATGGCATGCGGGATCTAGATCCCTGACCAGGGCTCGAACCCAGGCCCCCTGCATCAAGTGCAGGTTCCTAAACACTAGACCACCAGGGAAGTCCCACTGATATTATTTCTAACTCTGGTAAAAACAAATTCCTAATTTAAGAAAGGATAGAGCATACACACGTACACACACACAAATCAATAAGATACCCTCAAACTGTACTTCAGTTGTCCCTCCCCATATTGCTTCTATGTAAGAAAAGGGAGGTAGGGCCAAAGAAGATACATGACCAGAAGGAAACTGGAAACCTGTTAATCAGCTTCAGTATTGTCCAGAACCAAGGCATTCCATTTTGCTTCAGCATCCTGCATATTAGTCTACCTTTCATTCTTTATATTTGTCTCCCCCTCTTTCCACTCAGTGGTATCTCCAGGGACCTTTTTCTCACTCTTTCTTTCTTCTTCTCTTTAACCCACACCAATAAGTTTAACACATTCATTTAGGAAGCAGAAACTTAGCAAGACTTTGAGACTCAGAGAAAGTAAGTTAATAAGTCCAAGAGCTGGATGGAAAGATGAAAAGATACACACTTGTCCCCTAAAGCTACAGAAAATTCTGGCTGAGGAAGGGAAAGGTGGCAAAGGGCTGCAGTTAGGAGCAACTTGTCCACGAGGGAAAGAAGTAGAGACATTAACTACTGGAGAATTCGTTTATGGAAGGGACCTGTCAGTGGCAAGCTGATTCTCACATGCAGCTCCTACCTGTGACTCTGACTGCAGTGTCAATGTTCCCTCTTGGGAGAGACCTGCCTTCACTGCCCATCACAGAGTGGCCACTAAGTGCCTCTCAACTACATTATCCCATTTTACCTCTCTTCATGGCACTCATTATCTGGCATTTTTCTTTTATATTTTATTTCTGCCTCTCTCTGCCTCCTATCATCACCTCCTTCCCCATAAAAATATAAGCTCCCTGAAGGGCAATGATTTTCTGCTTCTTGCTACTAGAATATAAGCCCCAAGGCTGCAGGGACTTGGCTGATTTTGTTAACATCGATATCAATTCACGGAAGGCAGGGCTTCCCTGGTGGCTCAGATGATAAAAGAATCTGCCTGCAATACAGGAGGCTGGGGTTTGATCCCTGGGTCAGGAAGATTTTTGGAAGAGGAAATAGCTACCACTCCAGTATTCTTGCCTGGGAAATCCGGTGACAGAATCCTGGTGGGCTACAGTCCATGGGGCTGCAAAGAGTTGGACATAACTGAGCAACTAAGCATATTAATTCAAAATGCCTTACACAGAGTAGGGGCCTTCAATGCTTCAGTGAAAACTTGTTGAATAAAAGAATCAAAGAAAGAAAACTCTTTTCTGTTGATCAAGTTTGCATGGTGATGATGCAGTTAAGTTTTTCTCTGAGTTGGGACAATGGCAGGCACATTGCTTTGGTTGTAAGTATAGCCTCCATTTTTAGTCTGTTGGGACCAACAAGGTCAGTGGCATGGATGGAACTAGAAGTGTCTCCTCTGTGCTAAATATGATGTGGGTGTGGGAAGACACTGTAACAAGAGAAAGCAGTTCCTTCCTGCTCCGGGGGCCAAGAAGATGTCGTAAAGGAGGCACCAACTGCATTGAAACAAACACAGAAGATCAAATAATGCTTCAATCCTTTAAGCATGACAAAAGCTTTTGATGTGTGGCAGGTTACACTTATACTGAAATATACTCTGAAAATATTCTTCACTTGTTAACAGATGTCTTCATCAGATTAGTAAGCATCAAAGATTCATCTTGGTCTTTTGTTATCTCTGTTTCAAACACTACATGCATCTTTGCTTCATTATATTCTCCCTTTAGGTAAGAATAAAGCAAAAGCATATGATCATTTACAAGTCAAGATATTTAATATTAGCATTTTGTTAGTGATTTAAAATATACAGCTTCCTGAATATGTAAAATATAACAAATATATACATATTTTAGGATAAATAGAATTTCACAGTAGAAGATACATTTTTTTTTTTTAACACTAACAGTAATGTTCATTTTGGAGCACAATGGCTTTAGTAAGTGATATAAAGTAAAATAAAGGACTGTCCAAAAAAAAAAAGCCAAAAAAATGAATTGTGATAAATTATATGTTGGACATTAGCAGTTTTCATAAGTAGAATGATAAATGACCAAATGATTTATCATCCAAAGGGATGCTTCTGAGAAGGAAAGGGCACACTGGCCACAGTTAACAAAAACCAGGATAAACCAGGATATTTGGTCATTCTCCTCATGGGGACATCTAATGACAAAATTACTTTGGGTTTGTTTTTTTTCAAAAGCCAAGACAAAACAATCTAGCTTGCTTAATATGCTGAACACTGGTTCTTTTTTGATTAACTGCTTTGGTACAGTAAAATTAAGGAGAAGGCAATGGCAACCCACTCCAGTACTCTTGCCTGGAAAATCCCATGGACGGAGGAGCCTCACAGGCTACAGTCCATGGGGTCGCTAAGAGTCAGACACAACTGAACGACTTCACTTTCAGTTTTCACTTTCATGCATTGGAGAAGGAAATGGCAGCCCACTCCAGTGTTCTTGCCTGGAGAATCCCAGGGACGAGGGAGCCTGGTGGGCTGCTGTCTATGGGGTCACACAGAGTCGGACACAACTGAAGCGACTTAGCAGCAGTAGCAGCAGCAGCACAGTAAAATTAAATTATTGAATCTGAATATAAATTATCGTTGACAACTTTTAGAAGAGGAAGAGAAATTCAATCGGTAATCTGCTCAATTTTCAAATGGCTCTGATCATTAGAAAAATTTCTCCTTGATGTAAAAATTAATCATAATAGAAAAGTCTGCTGGTTACCATTTCTCAGCTTAAAAATATGCACTTTGTGTTTTTAAGATTACCCACTTCCAATGTTGACCTGGTTGGCAGAGAGCTCGCCTCCAACCCCAGCCCTTATTGGCTGTGGTCATCAGGAGTCCTGTGTTGAGAGGATTCTGAGGTCCCCTGAGGGCCAGCAGCAAGGCACGTGCTGATGTGCTAATGGTGTTTATAGGAGACATGGACTATGGGTCAGTGATAGGTGTGGCAAGTATTGCCAGCCCAGATTTGGAAACACACCTGTGTTTACAAAGATTTTCTGACAGACATCCAATACAAAAGAAATAATTACACCTTGTTGATCCTGCTTCTTCTACCTCAATAAGTCTATTGCAGTGTAATTAACACATCAGCTACACCACGGAAGAACAATGTCGTCACTCTTAACTAGAATGAAGACAACCATCTCATGATTTCCACACATCACTGTTTACAACTCTCTTAGTCCAAAATCAAAACAAGGAAGGTCACATTCTTAATACCTGAATAGAAAGTAGTAGGAAAAAACACAACACAGTAAACATGTAATTAATTGTTCCTCTGTTTCCATCCCTTACTTGTTTTGTTGTTTGTGGGCTATATTTTTATCTATTAAGTAATCAAATGAAAGTTAAACTTGTTTTTCTTCTTATAAGCAAATAGTAATAGCTCTATTTTAAAAAAATCTATTTTCATCATTTATTTCACTACCATGCATTTTGCATTAGTTATCCTTCGTACAGAGATCTGATTAGTGCCTTGCAATGAGGAAAATTTTTTAAAGATATAGTTGAAACATTTTTAAAATATAGAAGTCTTCTCTAATATTTCTGCTGCTTTTGTGGCCATGAAGTATGTTTCATCTTTGGATCTTAATTCTCTAATAAGAAAAAAAATTGGGCAGAATTAAATTTGTGTTTAGACAGAGAGTCCTCTTCAGATTGCAAGGCAGCTTTTGACTACACAAATCTACTTTTCTAAGAGTGAAATCCGATTGAAGTGGCTTTCCAAAATATTTTGTGGAAAGTAAGAATTAATAGATGGCAACTCTTTGTTCATGCTTCCCAAACAGGAGACAAATTCATCAGGCAGCAGGGTTTGTTCTGGAATAGTTTCATTCAGTAATGCATCTTCCAGAAGCATGGCAGTTTCTCCCTCTATTGAGTTTTGCATGTCCGGAGGACTGCCTTCTCCTTGATTTAAAATGAGGCTTAATTCTTCAAGAAATAGTGTGTTGCTTAGTGAATTTGTACTTGAGAGAGAAAAAGCAAAATCAGGATATTTTTTAAACCTGGCATTGTTTCCCAAGTTTAAGGAATCAGCTGGTGGTTCCAGAATTGAGGAAGCTGTTTCATCATCATTCCTGAGATGGTTTCCTCCAGGGAGAAAACTTGAAATCTGGGGTTTATACCCAGTGTTGAGATCAGGAATATATACGACTGTAGTGTTGGTGAGTAGTGACTTCTCCAGGCTCTCTTTTCTCTCCAGGCATCCTGTATTGTTTTCTTTCTTGTAGCCCATGGGTTTTTCTTCTGGGAGAATGATTTCTATCTCTGTAATCACTGGATCAACATATAGGACCTGTTCGCTGGAATTGTTATTCATAAATTCATTTTTTTCCTAGGAAGGAAAGACACTTATTTTACAAAAGACATTTAAAGTTGCAAACTGGATAAATAAGGACTAGAATTTTGCTTTCCCTCAGCTTTCCTTTCCCTCTTGCTTTTCTTCATAGTGTTTCTCTTCCCATATGATTTCCTACTTTTGTCTTGTTACTCTGCTCCATTCCAAAGGTTTGTTAAATTCTCCCAGGAAGGGATTGAAGGAAAGGAGTAATAAAGATAATCCATGCTGTAAGCACATGTCTTTATTTATGAATTTTAAAGAGAAAGAAGCCTTTTGCTTGTTAACTTGCATATTATCTCAATGCCTTTTAAAGTTTGGAATATTTTGTAATATTATAGAGCTTTATTAGAAGAAAATACTTTGTTGCTTAAATAAAAGCCACCTGATGTGAAGAACTGACTCATTTGAAAAGACCCTGATGCTGGGAAAGATTGAAGGCAGGAGGAGAAGGGGACAACAGAGGATGAGATGGTTGGATGGCATCATTGACTCAATGGACTTGAGTTTGAGTAAACGGGAGTTGGCAATGGACAGGGAAGCCTGGCATGCTGCAGTCCATGGGGTCACAAAGTTTTGGAAATGACTGAGCGACTGAACTGAAAAGGGTACAGAAAATCCTATTTTGCTTCCATTTGAGAATAAAGCTGTGGTAAATGCTTTGGGTTGTGGCTCCAAATGTGGGCAGCTGCTCACAATTCAGACATGTCTGTGGTGATCAGTCAGGAGGGTAGGTGAAGATAATTTTTATTTGTATAAAAGCCTGATGACTTTTCTGGTAAGAGAAGGGCTCATGGCCTTCCACCTGATGGCTGGCTTCCTGGGGCAAGTAACTCCCTCCCAACACAGTTATAAAATTATAACTGCCCGCTATTGTGGAATGTTTGAGCCCTTCCAAAATTCATATGTTGAAGCCCTGTGATGATATTAGGAAGTGGGACCTTTGGGATGTAATTAGGTCATGAGAGTGGAGCCCTCATAAATAGGATTATTGTTCTCATAAGAAGAGACACAAGAAAGCTGATCTCTTAGTCTGCCATCTGAGGATATAGCAAGAAGACAGCCATCTGTAAGGGAGCTCTCACTAGGAACCACATCTGCTTATGTCTTGATCTTGGACTTCCCACTTAAGCTGCCCAGTGTGGTACTCTATTGAGTGTCCTGAACTGACTAGAATACCACCTCTTAGTCTTTTGGCAGAAAGCAAAACCTCATCTGAAGGAAACTCTAAGGTTCATTTCTAATTCCAAGAGCTCAGGATGGGAAGGAAGCTTGGCAAAAGGAAGATCTTGAATAAAGCAGGGTGAAATATCATTAAAATTTTTCAACTCAGCCTCCTCAGGGCCTTTGCTAGGTTTGTGTTGGGAAGGGCAGACATATAGTCATGGATCAGATGCAATAAAAGGAACTAGATTTGCTATAGTAAACCGAGAGGAAGGAGGTGTTTTCCCTCTTCAGGTTGGCAGCTGAATGGAGAAGTACATGGGGATCAGGCCACAGTGAAGGACACAAAGCAAGGACTATTCCAGAAAGAGGACACTAAAGGAAAAGGAGAATCTGATCACAGCGAGGTCAGGGACAATTGTCTGAGCCACAGAATGTCCCTAGGTCCCCAGGATAACTAGTGGGGGAACAAGACAGAGTGACTTAAGTGGAATGAGTATCAAGACCACAGGATTTATCAGCTGTAGTTTACTGACTGTGTACTTGCCCTTCAGCCAGTTGTTAACTATTTACTTTATTCTATGTATGGGTTCAGTTACTCCAGACCACCCCTCCATTATGTACAACATTACTTCCTTTAGAGCCAGCCATGTCCACACTCTTTCCTTTAAGTATCCAGTGACAAGGATCCCTCCTCCTGCTCATGGTAGGCCTTTCCTCCTCAACCCTTCATAGTCTTGCTTGATCAATCCTCGCCCCACCTCTGCCATCCCATACTAGTCTTCTCAAGCCCACCCAATTTAGTACAAATGCAGTTTTGAGTCCATACTGCTCTGAAGCTATTTTTATACATAGGTTGCATCAGTGCCATCAGTACTGAGAGCATTTGACCATGTGTCAGCATAGCCCCCCTTCCTACTTCTCTTCCAGCCTACAGTCACCAAAAGATGTCTCCACGTCCATCCCCATTTCTTTATCTTCTATTCACTTCTAACTGAACCCCTGGATGGACCACCAGTGACTCGCTCTTTGTCATTTTCCATAGGCACATTACACTCCTTATAAGCCCTCTACAAAGTCAGCACTGAGGACTCTTGCTTCTTGACACTTTGCCCACCCCCTCACAATGCTAATTTCTCACAGTAGTTTTCAAACCCTTTACAGTGTTCTCAACACTGGCTGTATAGTGGATTCACATGGGAAGCTTTGAAGCTGCTGACACCTGGGTCTCCCCACATCAGCCCTCCCCCAAAGATTGTGGCCTGGGAATCAGGATTCTAAAGTGCAATCAAGGCTGAGAATTGTTGCCTTAAGGACTTATCTGGGGCACTGAAAGGAGTTGATTAGCGGGCTCACTGGATCCCCAGATAGAGCCACTTTTACTTGTTTTGCAATACTTGTCTACTTCAACATCATTTGAACAGAGGGTCTAGGCTAAAAATAAGTTTAAGCTTGAAAACTGCTGGTTGGCAGGATGAAGTCTGAGTTCCATAACAAGGCCTCCTGTGCCCTGATCCCACTCTACGAGCAGTGCTTAGTCACTTCAGTTATGTCTGACTCTGTGTGACCACTCTGCATTCCCCCATTATTCCAGCCACTCCTCATATCAAATGTTTCCACAAAGCCACACCCAGCAGGCTCTTCTCACCTCTGTACCTTTGCTCATGTAGCCTCCCTATTTTGAATGTTCTCTGTCTCTCCTGAGCAATTCCTTCCCATCTCTTAATATAGTTCCTCTACATTCTCATCAGGTTTGGCCTCATTTCCTTCACTATACTACGTTGCTGCATTTCAATGTTTAGATGATGTGTCTGTCCAATCAACTGAGTTTTGAGCCCCTTGACAGCCAGGCCGGAGGGCCGGAAAGTGTAAGAGCACACATAGCATGTTCTTTCCTCTCTTTCATAACCAGCAGCTGCTCCTTCAAAACCTGCAAGATCCCCTATTGCCTCAGGATCTTCCTAGGACAACCTTCTATTCTTTGCTGAACTGGAGACCTGGTCTACCCCTGGTGACACCATCTGCCACAGTCTCCCCACATCCATCTTCTTGAATTCCACTGGGTCTCAGGAGCAAAGTAGTGTCTTCCTTGGGCTCCACCTGCTTCTCCAACTCATGTAAAACAGAAGCCCTTTTGTGTCTCTGAGGCTCCTTCTATTGAGATTTTATTCCCTGTCCCTTCGATCTCTGTGGACACCTACCAGTTATTTGGCCACCAAGTAGCTCTGGCACCTGGCTTACAATCTTCTTCTTCACTTTTCTCTTTTGAATAGGATTGTTTCTCTCTTCCATCTCTCTTTTCTTCCCCTAACCCATTCTCTCATCTCTCTTAACTATGATCTGAAATATGTATAGTTTTATTTCTGCATATGTTTATACAGTTGTGCAAATATGCACACACATTTATTTATTTGAATGGAAATTCTACTTTAACTATTGGACTCTGCTCTTGGTCTCAGCTGCCATTTAGTTTGTACTTAATGGTGTTTGGTTACCTGAAGTATTTTCACAACTTTACTGTTTTCCAATTTAGGAATATCTTCATAGAGCCATTTTGGTATTAGCAATAAGATTCTTCTTTTAATTCTAGAAAACAAGAAATGACACATTAGAATAAGTATCTTACTGGAGGACTGGTGCAGGCAATCATCTTGGAGATTAGGAAATAAACTAGACTAGAATGCATAATAAAAATTAAAATTTCCAATGCAGGAACTAAGATTTCTATCTCTTTAAAAGTTATATGGGAAGTTGATTCAGTATCTTTTCAGATTTTCCTCTTCTCCATATTGCTCTGCCTCCAAGGAGTTCGGAACATTCCAAAGCACTCAAGCTAGATTCAAGATAAGTGGGAGAACCACCCAGGAAGTGAAACTATACATGTGTTAAATTTGGCAAAGCATTATAAGTGGAGATGTTAGTGTGGAAAAGTTTATAAAACTTAAGGGATAAATGTAAAACTTTCCAAGGGGAGCATAACCATAAAGAAATATTAAAGAAGAGAATGTCACATAAGAAAACTATAATATTCGAGCTCCTCTAATTGTAATGATTCTAAATAAGGTTGAGAGAGAGTAATAGCCACAGACTTTCCTTATGTGATCAGAGAAGGAACCTGGAGAAATTATCTTGCAATTGTATGGCACGGAGAGAACACCAATTTTTACTTCACTTGTGTACTTATTAAGGATCTCTGGGGTTGTATGACAGAAGGAAGAGGGAGAAGCCATGAACACCCCACTTTTCCTCCAAAGCTACCCCTTGGCACTGCCACTGTGTTGAAAGCACTTTCTACATTTATGTAAACGTTGCTTTGAGCAAAGAGGTTGTCTCAGGAGTTTAGCTTGGGCTTAGAAGAGACTACAGTGAGCTCTGGCATATTATTACATGTTAACAATGCACAACACAAATCAGGCTTGCTTATCTGCTTATGCAGCTTCTGTAAGAACTTCAACTAATTAACAGTCAAAATGGCTGCACAGACTTTGCTAGCTCAACTTGACCTTGAACTGTAGCATAAAGCAGTTTCTTTACATATATTTATACAACATTTTATGGTTCAGTTTCTTTTACTATTCCATATTCCTTTAGCATACCTAAAATTAGAACAAACTGGTAAGTTCATGATACCGTAGAAAAGTTTTTATACAGCATGCTGATACAGTGAAAAAAAAAAATTCATTCAGTATCACGGTAATCCAAGTCCATGCCCCAACCAGTAATGCTGCAGAAGCTGAACGGTTCTATGAAGACCTACAAGATCTTCTAAAACTAACACCCCTAAAAGATGTCCTTTTTATTCTAGGGGACTGGAATGCAAAAGTAGGAAGTCAAGAAACACCTGGAGTAACAGGCAAATTTGGCCTTGCAGTACAGAATGAAGCAGGGCAAAGGCTAATAGCATTCTGCCAAGAGAACACACTGGTCATAGCAAACACCCTTTTCCAACAACACAAGAGAAGACTCTACACATGGCCATCACTAGATGGTGGACACCAAAGTCAGACTGATTATATTCTTTGCAGCCAAACATGGAGAAGCTCTATACAGTCAGCAAAAACAAGACCAGGAGCTGACTGTAGCTCAGATCATGAACTCGTTACTGCCAAATTCAGGCTTAAATTGAAGAAAGTGGGGAAAACCACTAGACCGTTCAGGTATGACCTAAATCAAATCCGTTATGACTATACAGTGCAAGTGAGAAATAGATTTAAGGGACTAGATCTGATAGACAGAGTGCCTGGTGAACTATGGATGGAGGTTCATGACACTGTACAGGAGACAGGAATCAAGACCATCCCCAAGAAAAAGAAATGCAAAAAGTAAAATGGATGCCTGAGGAGGCTTTACAAATAGCTGTGAAAAGAAGAGAAGTCAAAAGCCAAGGAGAAAAGGAAAGATATTCCCATCTGAATGCACAGTTCCAAAGAATAGCAAGGAGAGATAAAAAGCCTTCCTCAGTGACCATTGCAAAGAACTAGGGGAAAACAATAGAACGGGAAAGACCAGAGATCTCTTCAAGAAAATTAGAGATGCCAAGGGAACATTTCATGCAAAGATGGGCTCAATAAAGGACAGAAATGGTAGGGACCTAACAAAAGCAGAAGATATTAAAAAGAGGTGGCACAAATACAAAGAAGAACTGTACAAAAAGATCTTCACGACCCAGATAATCATGATGGTGTGATCACTCACACTCACCTAGAGCCAGACATCCTGGAATGTGAAGTCAAATGGGCCTTAGGAAGCATCACTATGAATAAAGCTAGTGGAGGTAATGGAATTTCAGTTGAGCTGTTTCAAATCCTAAAAGATGATACTGTGAAAGTGCTGCACTCAATATGTAAGCAATATTGGAAAACTCAGCAGTGGCCACAGGACTGGAAAATGTCAGTTTTCATTCCAATTCCAAAGAAAGGCAATGCCAAAGAATGCTCAGACTATCACACAATTGCACTCATCTTACACCCTAGTAAAGTAATGCTCAAAATTCACCAAGCGAGGCTTCAGTGATACATGAACCATGAAATTCCAGATGTTCAAACTGGATTTAGAAAAAGCAGAGGAACCAGAGATCAAATTGCCAACATCTGCTGGATCATCGAAAAAAGCAAGAGAGTTCCAGAAAAACATGTATTTCTGCTTTATTGACTATGCCAAAGCCTTTGACTGTGTGGATCACAAAAACTGTGGAAAATTCTGAAAGAGATGGGAATACCAGACCACCTTACCTGCCTCTTGAAAAAAGCTGTATGCAGGTCAGGAAGCAACAGTTAGAACTGGACATGGAACAACAGACTGGTTCCAAATAGGAAAAGGAGTATGTCAAGGCTCTATATTGTCACCCTGTTTATTTAACTTATATGCAGAGTACATCATGAGAAACGCTGGGCTGGACGAAGCACAAGCTGGAATCAAGATTGCTGGGAGAAATATCAATAACCTCAGTTATGAGATGGCTGGATGGCATCACCAACTAGATGGACATGAGTTTGAGTGAACTCTGGTAGTTGGTAATGGACAGGGAGGCCTGGTGTGCTGCAATTCATGGGGTCGCAAAGAGTTGGACACAACTGAGTGACTAAACTGATGCAGATGACACCATCTTTATGGGAGAAAGTGAAGAAAATAAAGAGCCTCTTGATGAAAGTGAAAGTGGAGAGTGAAAAAGTTGGCTTAAAGCTCAACATTCAGAAAACTAAGATCATGGCATCCGGTCCCATCACTTCATGGCAAATAGATGGGGAAACAGTGGAAACAGTGCCAGACTTTATTTTGGGGGGCTCAGAAATCACTGCAGATGGTGACTGCAGCCATGAAATTAAAAGACGCTTACTCCTTGGCAGAAAAGTTATGACCAACCTACAAGGCATATTAAAAAGCAGAGACATTGCTTTGTCCACAAAGTCCATCTAGTCAAGGCTATGGTTTTCCAGTAGTCATGTATGGATATCAGAGTTGGACTGTGAAGAAAGCTGAGTGCTGAAGAATTGATGCTTTTGAACTGTGGTGTTGGAGAAGACTCTTGAGAGTCCCTTGGACTGCAAGGAGATCCAACCAGTCCATCCTAAAGGAAATCAGCCCTGAATGTTCATTGGAAGGTCTGATGTTGAAGCTGAAACTCCAATACTTTGGCCACCTGATGCAAAGAGCTGACTCATTTGAAAAGACCTTGATACTGGGAAAGATTGAAGGCAGGAAGAGAAGGGGATGACAGAGGATGAGATGGTTGGATGGCATCACTGATTCAATGGACATGAGTTTGATAAACTCCGGAAGTTGGTGATGGACAGGGAGGCCTGGCATGCTGCAGTCCATGGGGTTGCAAAGAGCTGGACACAACTGAGTGACTGAACTGAACTGAAGGAAAATGGGCAATGGGGCTGCTAAAACACTAACACAATTGGTTCAAAGTGATGAATTCAGACACTGCCATACTTCTCTTCAGACTGATTCAGGAGATTTATTTGGGTAGAACTTGAAGCACCTCAGATATGCAAATGACACCACCCTTAATGCAGAACATGAAGAAGAACTAAAAAGCCTCTTGACAAAAGTGAAAGAGGAGAGTAAAAAAGTTGGCTTAAAGCTCAACATTCAGAAAACGAAGATCATGGCATCTGGTCCCATCACTTCATGGGAAATAGATGGGGAAACAGTGGAAACAGTGTCAGACTTTATTTTGGGGGCTCCAAAATCACTGTAGATGGTGACTGCAGCCATGAAATTAAAATACACTTACTCCTTGGAAGAAAAGTTATGACCAATCTAGATAGCATATTGGAAAGCAGAGACATTACTTTGCCAACAAAGGTCCATCTAGTCAAGGCTATGGTTTTTCCTGTGGTTATGTATGGGTGTGAGAGTTGGACTGTGAAGAAAGCTGAGTGCTGAAGAATTGATGCTTTTGAACTGTGGTGTTGGAGAAGACTCTTGAGAGTCCCTTGGACTGCAAGGAGATCCAACCAGTCCATTCTGAAGGAGATCAGCCCTGGGTGTTCTTTGGAAGGAATGATGCTAAAGCTGAAACTCCAATAATTTGGCCACCTCATGTGAAGAGTTGACTCATTGGAAAAGACTCTGATGCTGGGAGGGATTGGGGGCAGGAGGAAAAGGGATGACAGAGGATGAGATGGCTGGATGGCATCACTGACTCAATGGCCATGAGTCTGAGTGAACTCCAGGAGATGGTGATGGACAGGGAGGCCTGGTGTGCTGTGATTCATGGGGTTGCAAAGAGTTAGACATGACTTGCGACTGAACTGAACTGCAGGTTACAGCTTAACTACTGTGAAGAATCCAGGCACAGTAGACAGACTTGAGGCACATTGAGAAGACTGCATAGGGAGAGAAAGAACATGGGCTTAGATGTCAGCTGCCTCTGGACTCTTGGCTTAGTGTTTGGTGACCTTGGTTTGAACACTTACCCTCTCTACACCTCATCTAAATCATCTGTAAAATAGGTCACTCAGCTTTTCTGGCAGGGTCGTTGCAAGGATTAAATGAATGACATTTGTAAAGAGTTTGGCATGGATAGATTCCTTGATGCTAAGTTGGTAAAGAATCCACCTGCAATGCAGGAGACTCCAGTCTGATTCCTGGGTGGCAAAGATCCCCTGGAGAAGGGATAGGCTACCCACTCCAGTATTCTCAGGTTTCTTTTGTGACTCAGCTGGTAAAGAACCTGTCTGCAATGCGGAAGACCTGTGTTTGATCCGTGGGTTGGGAAGATCCCCTGAAGAAGGGAAAGGCTACCCACTCCAATCTTCTGGCTTGAAGAATTCCTTTGGGGTCCCAAAGTGTTGGACACAACTAAATGACTTTCACTTTCACTTTTGGCATGGATGCATACTCATTAAATACTATTCCTTTTATTTTGTCTTTTTCTCAGGAAAAGTGTTGATGAATTTTTAAAATAAATCACATAGTTGACTATATTTTGATGGTACAAATATATGGTCTAAATGAGAAAACAAATTCAACAAAAACCTACCCAGTTCAAGTGATCTGTTAAATATCCCAATCAAAGATAGAACTGACAGCATAACAGCAAAGAAGACCATTCCCAATAAAAGTCCAATGTCTTGTTTCCTGTTGTCTGAAAGGAAAGAAAATTAATTTTAGCTATAATTTCCATCTTGGCTACCTGATGTGAAGAACTGACTCATTGGAAAAGACCCTGATGTTAGGAAAGATTGAAGGCAGGTGGAGAAGGGGGTGACAGAGGATAAGATGGCTGGATGGCATCATTGACTCAATGGACATGAGTTTGAGCAGACTCCTGGAGATGGTGAGGGACAGGGAGGCCTGGAATGCCGCAGTCCATGGGGTCACAAAGAGTCGGACACAACTGAACAACAACATGTGATACCAGAATCACTGTTCTCTCTTTCTGTGCCAAGTGAAGGTCATTAATCTCAGTGGAAACAGGAAGAAGAAATAAAATTAACCTTTACCTGGGGCTGTAAAGTGACTGCCATTCCAGACTGCACAACAGTATCTTTTGTTTGAGAAGATTGAGTTGCATGGATCTGAGGTCAGTGGGTTTCTGAGGTCAGTGAGTCTCTGGCAAATGTGGTCAGTGTTAGACATTTTTTATGAGCTTGTGCTTGCATATTTTATATTTAAAAGTGTACTGATGAACCTCATTTGGTTTGTCTGACACAAATGAGAATTCCCAATTGCTTGTGACAGAGGCTAAAGCTGGCCGCAATCACAACTAAGGTTTTTTTGGTTTGTTTAACCTTTTGTACAAAACAGAAGTTATGTACAATTTGTCACCATTCTTCAAAATTTACTGTTCATGAATTTCTTCTTGCTAAAAAGGGCACTCTACTTAGAGCAATATATAAGAGAGAAATTCAAATTGTCTTATATTTTGCACTGATATTTTATTTTAGAAACAATGCTTCTTTTGAATTTTGAAGTAGAATTAATCACCTGAAATCTTTAAATAAATAATATATTCAACATGTATTACCTGCCAGGCCCATCACATTTTCTCCCTCCTGCTGCTGCTGCTAAGTTGCTTCAGTCGTGTGTCTGACCCTGTGTGATCCCATAGATGGCAGCCCACCAGGCTCCCCTATCCCTAGGATTCTCCAGGCAAAAACACTGGCGTGGGTTGCCATTTCCTCTCCAATGCATGAAAGTGAAAGTGAAAGTGAAGTCGCTCAGTCGTGTCCGACTCTTAGCAACCCCATGGACTGCAGCCTACCAAGCTCCTCCCTCCATGGGATTTTCCAGGCAAGAGTACTGGAGTGGGTTGCCATTGCCTTCTCCGCATTTTCTCCCTAGTACATGAAAAACCCTATTTTCTGTTTTCAAATGTAGACTGTAATTGAGACATGATTTGTCACATGGGAGTTGTATCTAAGCCATGCTGTGTATTGTCTCCTTCCATCCTCCTTCCTCCTTTTGACAAATGTTTATCAGATACTTATTATATGACAGGCACTGAATTGGCCCTACTCTAGTTATTTCCCAGCTGCACCTAACATACACTTGGGGGTCTCCAGGCTGTCCAGCCCCTCTCCTAAAGCCAGCTGGTAGGCTGGGGTCAATGTGGCTTAGTTCACTCCTAGTTCCTGTAGGGTATGGAGTTAGTATTTTCCTAGGACTAAAATACTGTTGCTGAGAATTTCAAGCCACTAATGGGAGGACTGACTGCCAGACATTAGAGCCTAGAAGATGATGGAAAATCCCTAAGTTAACATGGGATCAGGTAAAGGGGTGTGAGGAGTAGAGGAGAGTGACCAAAAGTACAAGCTGAGATACCTGGGTTCCAATTAGATACTGCCATTTATCAGCTCTGTAACTTCAGAGCATAATAATGAGCTTGCCAAAGCTCAAGTTTCCTCTTCTGTAAAATGATATCTACCTAATAGAGCAGCCACGAGTTCCTAGCCTCCACAGTTCCCACAGCAATACCAAGGTGCTGGTCTGTGTAGGCATCTGTAATTAGGGATCTTTTCTGAACCTAAGCACTTGGCTCATAATTGATTCACATAATACAAAATTTAGAGTACCCTTACATTGCTTCATTTTTATAACGCTTACTGCCACCTTACTTTTCTTGTTCTGTTTGTTGTCTACCTCCTCCCAACACACATTCATCTATCTAGAAAAGAAACTTCATAAAGATGGGCTATGTTTGTTTTTTTTTCACTGCCGATTCCCCAATACTCAAAATAGTGACTGGCACATAGAATATGTGCCTAGCAACATAGAATATTTTTAGTAAATAAATAAAAGTCCAAAGAACATCAATATCACCTGCAAAAGTCTTTATACTATTCCTGCCATATTTCTGTGCAAGGAAATAGATGCTCCACAACCTGATCTCATATCTTTTTATGCCTAAAACATTTTGGTATGCTTATCAATAGAAAATACCTAGTCATACTAACAAATAAAATGGGAGCTGGTTTGTGTAAGAGAAGGAGCACAGTAGACTTTAGGATTTGGAAAATCGGATTTGAATTTTAGTTCAAACAAGTTCCTCAGTGTCTCTGAGTTCCAGTTTTTCCATCTGTAAAATAGACTCATAACACTTACCTCAAGGAGTTATTCTGAAGATTGAAAAAGATGAAGTACATGAAACTTTTAGCACAAGGTAAACACTTAAATAATATTTTTAGGAAGAATTTTTGGTCTGAGCCCCAGCACCAATTGAAATGAACGTGTTTCTAACCCAGAGCAAAAGCCGGCAGAATCTACTTAAAACACTCCTTAAAATCAATTTTAAGTGGATTTTTGTTGGTTATTTTCCTATGTAAATCATGTGGCATATCTTACTCTCAATAACTTATGCCTAACATGTGATTTTTCAGTATGGAGCATTCAGATGAATGATTGCTAAGACTACTCAAAAAACCTAAGCAGTATTTTCTTACCAGAAGTAAGGTGTTTTTAAAGATGGAAGCAATTAGAAGTCCAGAATTCTGAGTATCATGTTGGAATGATTTCATTGTGACCTGAGGAACTTAAACAAAAAGAAAATAGTATAAGCTTTTCATTCTTTGCACTCAGGTTACCCAGTTTCCTAAGAGAGTTTCTTTACTTGTTTGGAAATGAATAAAGTAAACCACTAATTTTAATAGACTGGAAAGATGGAGCAAAAGCCTTCTAGTACGTGTGTCTTTTCTTCTTTTCATTAAATTGGATAAATCCCAAAGGAGGAAACATTCAAAGGACGATAAAAACTACCTGGAGTTTGTAAGACTTCAAGATGTGTCCACTAATTTCATGAGACTTCTAGGCCACAAATACCAAGGCACTTGATTTCATTCACTGACCCAGAAGAAAATGCCCAACCAGTCTCTACTTGATTCCTTCCAATAGGTGATGCAATAAGGTTTAGGTTTCCTTAAGCGCCTCCAAGATGTGACACTTTTGCCTTTGCATAATCTTCAAGATGCTGTTGGCAAACAACATCTTGGCTCCATATAAAAGCCCAGTTTTGATTAGCAGACATTTTGAAGTCATAACATAAGGGTGGAATGCCATTAATGACTTCCCTCTGCGCCTTCCCCGCTGGCAAGTATCCTGGCCAGCCCTGTCTACTCATAAAGGCTCTCAGAACACTGCTAATGAAAGCTTCTGACCAGGGTGGGGTCATCTAGCTTCCTTGATAGCTAACTCATTTTCAGTCTGAACTCAAGAGTCCTGGAGCTTCCTCACCCACCTCTTCCCTCTTGATAATTAAAAGCTTCCAGAGGAGATTTCAAGGACACGATTCTCTCAGTTGATGGAAGATGTTCCTGAAAGTGGTTCTAAGCTCTGGATCCCCAAGAGGGCCTGAAACCCTGTGTATTCAGTCATTCTGATTTTAGTGTTCAAATTCTTCTTTTAAAAGAATTACAGTGGGGATCAGGGAGAGATCACAATTTGAGATGTCCTTAACTGCTACAGGGATATCACAGACTTTTATAACAAGCTATGTGGCTGGGGCAACTCTTTTTGACAAAAATATCACAGAGTTCCAATAAAAAGGTCCCTATGAGTCTTTGGAAATGATTATAAAAGGCTGATCTGATTGCAAACACAGGCTCAACTGAAGAGGAGTTTTCTAAGATCCATGGGTAGGGAATTTTAGGAGATGAAAACATCAGAAAAGCCAAAAGTTCTTTTTGTGTTTGTATCTCGCTTCTCCTCAGCAGGAGGGAAATGTCTCACTCTGAACTGAGCTTGCCGCATGCTCAGTTGCTTCTGTCGTGTCTGACTCTGTGCGACCCTGTGGACTGTAGTCCGCCAGGCTCCTCTGTCCATGGGATTCTCCAAGCAAGAATACTGGAGTGGATTGACGTGTCCTCCTCCAGGGGATCTTCCCAACCCAGGGATCGAACTATCGTCTTTTTATGTCTCCTGCATCAGCAGGTGGGTTCTTTACCACTAGTGCCTCTTGGGAAGCCCTACTCTGAATTGTGACAAATCAGAAACTCTGGCTTCTCGGTGCTTCTGTAAATCTCTTTTTTTTCCCTTGAGTGTGTGGTTCCATCACCAATGGCCAACAGCCAAGATTATTCATCTAATTTTAAGAAAAATATTACATTAAAATGTAATACAGCTTTTAGTTTGGCAGAATCATAGGTTTATAGCGTATGTTGCTGGATTATTTTGTTCTCATTTTTATTATTTTTGAATTAGCATTTTATTTAAAAATAATATATAATGTTGCTAGCTTTTAAACACAAGTTAATATAATTCTGTTGCATAAACTACAGGTGGTTATTTGGCAATGAAACATCAGTTATTAATTTGCATCACATAATAATTTTTATATCTTACTAGGGCTTTATTAGCCCTAATAGAGAAGAAACATAATCTTCCTTTAGAGTCTTTTGTTATCATAATTTTGAATTGACCAGATTAGAGTAATGAAGCCATTTAAAAAATGTGCTTAATTGTGAGAAGGTAATTTCATAAAGAATCATGTATCTAAAGTAAGACAATTATAAGCAAAATTGTCATAGAAGAAATCAAGTCAATGATAAAATTTTTAAGCATGGGACTAAAGTGAAGTCATGTAGACTCTATATTCTTCACAGCATACTGCCACCAAGTGGCTAGGTCATTTCTTTTAAAATCACACAATATTTTTCATTATAAAAGCAATAACTGTAAAAGAGAAAATAATTTTACAAGAAAAGTAAAAGAGAAGGGGGAAAAAGCCCTAACCCTTAATCCAGCTTCCATGACTAAAAACATTGTTTATATCAACTCTGATGATCAGTGTATTGCCTAAAACGCTAGAAAAAAATCTCACAGTATTTTTGTTATTTGTTTAATGTCTGTGGTATTGTCTGTAAAGAGACAATTCTGTCTCTGCAGCAGAACATTAAATTATGCTTATTACTCTCACAGCACATATTTGAGTATACTCAGAAACCCCAAATCATTTCTAATTTGGTAAAAATTTTTATATAATTTATGCACACTGACATTGGACACTAGAGTTAGTCTTAACAGAAGGGAACGTGTTTATAGGGAGTTGAGAATTTTTTTTTAAAGGATGTAGTTTCTTATTCTTGGACAAAACTAGAAGCATAACTGCATTCTTTGGCCCACTGAATACCAGCTTAATTTAATCAGATCTACTCAAAAGGAATTAACTTTTGCAATAATGTATTCCATCTGTGTCTTACGGATAATGTCAAACCAGTCTCCTCAGCCTTTTCCTCCACGTCTACCATGGGGCAAAATGTGTTTTGTTATTCTTTTAAAGTGATGATTTATTGAGTACTAATTACATTCCAGATAACGCTTTCCCTCATTTAATCCTACAACAACCCAATCAGGTAGATAATACTGTTGTTTTCATTTAAAGATGAGGCAACAAAGGCATAATAAGGATAAATGACATGTCCAAAGTCACCTAGGCAGAGATCCAAGAGTAAAAATTCCTACCTGGTTCTGGCATGTGATTTATGCTGGTCGCTGGCCCCATTAATTAACAGTCTCACTTTCTATCAGGATGGCTGCAGGTGAGGCAGCTCAGGCAGCTCAGCAAGCAGAGCTCCCCTGCTGAGACTTAGCCATTGTCCCTAGGGGCTGGCCAGTGTGTTAGAACTGCCTGGCCTTGTAGGGCTCAGGACCCACCTCAATGGCCTATGGTTGGACTAACCCACTGAGCGCTGATTCTTACACTCTTCCAGAGTTATTTTCTTCTGAACACCAACTATTTTATTCAAGCTACGGTGGCTCAGAAGGTAAAGAATCTGTCTGCAATGCAGGAGACCCAGGTTTAATTCCTGAGTCAGGAAGGTCCCCTAGAGAAGGGAACGGCTTCCAGTATTCTTGCCTAGAGAATTCCATGGACTGGGGAGCCTGGAGGCCTACAGTCCACATGGTTGCAAAGAGTCAGACACGACTGAACAAGTAACACACACACATGCCAACTACAGGATGCTTGAAAAACATAGAAGAGTATGAAAAAAGAAAATACAATTTTGTATTTGTTCAAAAACTAGAAACAATCTTTTTTTTTTTTACTATTTGTTAACAGTCTTTGGTGTATATCTATGCCCTAGTGGAGATTATGCTCTTTACTAAATGTTGTATCTGGGTTTTTTTATTCAATACTACATCATGAACATTGAAAAGTTTTATTAAAACTTGTTCACAATCATCATACTACTGGCAATTAAATATTTTGTCATGTTTATACTGTGTTTATTCTATCACTCTCCCATTGAGAAACTGTGTATCTTGGTGATTTCAAATAACAGCTTTGGATTTAGATGAAACTGTTCAAATCCTGGCTCCATTACCTGGAGTTGCATGGCCCTGGGCAAATTACTTAACTGCTTTGTGACTCAGTTTCTTCATTTGTCAAATTGGATAGTAATAATAATGCTTCATTGTGAGGTTTGATGAGATAGTTCATACAAAGTGCTTAGTACCATAGCTTATACAAATTAAAAGCTTAGTAAGCATTAGCTATTGCTATTACTGGACTTATAGATTGTTTCCAAATTCTTATTTTATAATTAGCTTTTAAATAAATTTTGTACATCAGACTTCTTTTCATATCTCTACTTATTTCCTAAGGCTAGATTTCTATAACTGGAATTGTTAGGCCAAAGGGTGTAGATATTTTTAAGGCACCTTTATTTTTGTCCTTTGCCAGTCTTGGTGTTAGAGCCACACTAACCAAGACCTGCATCTTAGAGCTTTGACCAGAGCTGACACAGGGCCCTTTCTAGACATTTCCTTCCGAAGTTTCTAGGTATTTTAGAAAGAGAAGTCATACTAAAGGTGTGTTTTTCAAGTTAGTGAAGGTGTTTTTTTCCTTCTTGTTTTGTCTTAAAACATAAGCATCTCCTTTTGATTTCTTTATTTTTATTCTCCTTATTCTAATAATCTCAACTGCTTCATAGCATTTACCTGCTATCGTCCTAGGCCAGTTTAGTTTTACGGTTGGAATTCAACATTATTTGGGCCAAGGGTAAAGATTTGACTATAGTCCATGTCAGATGGCAAAGCAAAAGATAGTAGGCAGAACTATCAAATAGTCACCAGAAGCCCTGGGCAGAGAAAAGGATATATCAGAAAAAGCTCTTTACCACGCCTTGAAAAACAAGTCGAACAATGAATCATTTCATGAGTTACCATGTCATCCTCGTATATTGAGAATAGGAGGTCATGCCTAGACATATTCAAGGGATTATTGTCATGCTTATATTCCTTACAGTTGAGGGAGAAGAAGGTAAGAAATCTGGGTATGGAGGTCATATCATTAAAGAGAAAGAATAAGAGAAGGAAAAGGTAAAAAAAAAAAAAAAGGCAGCCACCTAGACATTTTCTTGAGTGACATGGATCTCACAGAGGTGAGGCTCTGATATCAAAGTGTAGCAAACTCTATGCACAACCATGGGCAGCTTCCAGTTTTACCTAGTGGTTCAGGATTCTTCAAAGGTGCAGCCTGGCTATCAAGCCCAGCATGTACCTGTTCCTTAGTCTGAACAGTCTAGTGGACATTTGCCATTTTTCAGTTGCCCAGCTGCAGGACCTACTTCTTTGTGGGCATCCTAGAGGAGGTAGGAGGCAGGTGGGGTTTCCCACTGTGGTAGCCTCAATGGAGCAGAGAAACCCTCTCCCTACTCCATCCTACCTCGTCCCTAGCCAGCAAGTAGCTGCAAGCAGATGACCTAAGCCTCACTCATCAGATGCCCTTCTCTCCCACTCACACTTGGCTCCAGGAAATTACTTAGAATCCAATATAGATGCAGCAGCTATATCCAGAGTCTGGTAAGAGCAATACCAGTGGAGTGTCTGGGGCACAGAGCAGTGGCAGGGAGCACAGTGCCAGGTGCAGAGTCCCCACAAGAGTCTTCCCTGGCTAAGATTTTGGCTGTGCTTCTGGCTGCCCCCATCCCTTGAATCCTATCTGTGACCATTTTACCAGCGTTTCTAATACTTTCCAGCTGTTGTTCCAATAATTAATTACTTTTCTGCTTCAGAAAACCATATTTTATTTCTTTTGCTTACACCCAATCACAATGAAAAATTCTGTAGTGGGTAAACATTGCAATTTTTGGTAGGGGGTGGTTAGGTGAGGAGACATGGTAGGGCAAATATTGACCCTGCAAAGATGTCCATGCTCTAATCCCTGGAATTTATGGATAGATTACCTTATATGGCAAAAGGGATTTGAGATGGGGAGATTATCCTATATTCAGGAGTGAAATTTCAAGGGTCTTTATAAGGAGACAGGAGGATCAGAGTCCGAGAAAGAGATTGGCAGATGCTATGCTTCTGATTTTGAAGATGAAAAATGAGGCTGCAAGCCAAGAAATGCAGACAGCCTCTAGAATCTGGAAAATGCATGAAACTGACTCTGAGAGCCTTCAGAAGGAGCATAGTCCTGCCAATACCTTGGTTTTGGTGCAGTGATGCTTATTTTGGATTGCTTACCTTCAAAACTACTAGAAAACACATTTGTGTTGTTTTAAGTTACTGAATTTATTCTAACTTGTAATAGAAGTGATAGGAAACTAACACAGGAGATTACGACTTCCTCATGGAAAAGCATAATCTTTATTCTCTATTATTTGATTGCAGACCTCAGAGAGATTATGAAACTCTTATGAGTTCTTTATTCTACAAAACCCTGGTGGTTTACTAGGGACAGGACCCAAAGAAGATTAAATAAATCCAGATGAAGGATCTAAAATCATAAGTATTTCAAAGAACATTGTGTATATACGTTTAACCCAGTTTAGTAACCACAAACCTACAAATTTATAATCCATCTTAATATAAATGAATCAGAAATCTCTTAATTACAAATAACAGAATTTTTGCAAAGTACACTCTGTGTGCCACTTCTAATTTGCATTATATTTATTATCACCTATATTTGGTTCCATTGATATATTTGTTTTCTCTTTTTGAGCCACTAAAATCCTGAAAAATTAATGAGAATTTTTGAGTCACTGGTAATAAAACCAATGGTATTTTGTGAGAACAAAGAACAATGTGGTTTAATATCTTGCTTTTACTTGCCTTCCTCTGGAGAACCTCCAGAAAAAAAAAAAAAAAGACTATGATTTCTCTGGGAAACTTTTCTACTTCAAGTTGTAATTCAACCAAATTAATTAGTCATTGTGAAATGTAACTGCCCTTCCCTCAGGCCTCTAACTTGTCATTAAAGGGGTTAGAGGGCCTGTACCTTTCTTCATGACAAAAGGATCTGTATTACAACAGAACTGAAAAACATTCCTGTCTAGAAGTCCTCTTCTCACAGTTTTTCACATCAGTAGGAGTGACATTAGGAAATTCACGTTCATATTTTCAGTGTCAGTTTTCTGTGCCAACAAACTGTCTTTTCCCTTTTGGTGCTGTTTCTGCACTGCTTAATGACTCCAAGAATTGTTGCAGTGACTATCCAGGCTGGTGGTCTAGAAGCTCCAGTTTCAGCAGCCCCTGGAAATTTTCAGTGCCTCTGCTGAAACCTCATATCCAGAGGCAGAGAGGGTCTAGGCCGAGGGGGTAATTTGGAACGTGATGGTTCACTGGAGCCACGGCCCTGCATCCTATACTTCTTGAGATCCTGGGGTGCTTAGGGACTGAGGAAGTGGTGGGCAGGAAGAAAAGGAGGCAGAGGTGGAACCAGATAATACTAGAGAGAATGGCCTGAGATTCTCACGTACCCACCCTTTTTGTCCCCCAAAACCATGTTACTAAGGCAATGGCTTGGGCAATCAGTTCTGACCCTCTTGTCCACACACTACTCCCTCTTAAAGGGTTTGTTCAACCTCCAGAACACACTGCAGAAATACCACTTGATAGATGCTGCAGAAATACCACTTGATAGATACTGAGGAATTGTATTTTTAACTGGTACCCAAGCATTTCTAATGCAGATGATCCTCTGAGAAGCACTGCTTCCAAGACATTTTACTGAACCAAGTTCCAGCTGGAAAAACACACTGTGAATTTCCCTGTGGTGCCTTGTCTTGAGCAAGGTCACCTTTTCCACCTGTACTTTGTCCTTGTCTCTGACTGCCCTATCCCATCCCAAGGTTCCTATGGATTCATTCTCATCACTTTAACAGAAACCTGCTTCCACATCTGGTATTCATGCCAAAGTGGAAACAGTTGATAGCATCTTATGGTTCTTTCTTCTCTCATGTATTTGCATTTCATAACAAACATTAAAAGAATTAAAAGAAGCTCCGTTGGCATATTAGCTAATGTGTAGAGGAGGATTTCATTAGGTGATCCAGAATAGGCTGACAAGGGACGCTCTGAGGTCTCTTAGGAAGGAGACCAGCAGAGACACAGGGTGAGTACTGGAATCCTGTAGCCTGACTCATGCCCAGGTCTACCATTTACCATCTTTATAATGTTCAGCAAACTTCTTAACCTCCTTGAGCCTCATTCTCCTCTGTACAATTGGAATAACAGTTTTATAGGGCTGCAGTGATGAGTAAAATTCTTATCACAGTGCCTAACACATAATAAGCATCCAATAAATGTTAGCTGTATTATCCTGAAGTCACCTGGATTCAGCCACTGAATTAGCATCTTATTATTATACCAGGATAGTAGTCTCTAATACAGGGAAATTTGTCCCATAAAGTCTGAAAGTATATTCTGAGGTTGATTTATTTTTTCTTTTTAGTCCCCTCTTATCATTATCCATGGTTTTGCTTTCCTCAGTCTGTTACCCTGATCAGCTGGATCCAAAACGATTAAATGGAAAATTCCAGAAATAAAGAATTTTTAAATTTTAAACTGTGCACCATTCTGAGTAGTGTGATGAAATCTTGCATCGTCCAGCTCCATCCTACCCTGGATATGAATGATCCACGAATTGGACCTGTCAGTCACTTAGTAGTCATCTTGGTTATCAAAACAACTTTTCTGTATTATGGTGTTTCTCTTCAGGTGACTCTTATCTTACATAATAAGGGCCCGAAGAACAAGCATAGTGATGATGGAAATTTGGATATGCTGAAGAGAAGCTGTAAAGTGCTTCCTTTAAGCGAAAAGATGAAAGTTCTCAACTTAATAAGGAAAGAAAAATAGTTCTACGCCAAGCTGTATAGTAAGAATAAATCTTCTGTCCTTTAAATTATGAAGAAGTAAAAAGAAATTTGTGCTAGTTTTGCTATCATACCTCAAACTGCAAAAGTTACAGCCAGAGTGTGTGATGAGTGCTTAGTTAAGATGCAAAAGGCATTAAATTTGCACAATAAGTATTTTGAAATTGAGAAAGAAACTACATTCACACAATGTATATTATGTGTATATTGCTATAGTTCTATTTTATTACTAGTTATTGTTGTTAATCTCTTGCTGTGCCTAACTTAGAAATTGAACTTTATGTTTTATTTACAGGAGAAAAACATAGTATATATAAGGTTCAGCACTATCCGTGGATTCAGGCCTCCACTGGGGTTCTTGGAATATATTCCCCACCCATATAGGGGTGGCTACTGAGTAAGGCTTTGTTTTCCATTGAAGTCTAAATACTCTAAGGATGAAAAAGCGAGTATGTCATTTAACCCTTATTATAATTTGGTTATACTATAAAATGATTTCATTTGGTTTCTTTTGGAGACCAGGTTTTAAAAGCCAAGGAAAGGCACTATCCAGAGGGAAAGTGATACAGAAGAATGCTAGGGTCTGCAGGAAAGCCATACCTACTTCACGCTTTGTCCTGCGGTGCCATCTGTGCAAAATTTTGAAAACGCATTGTTACAAGGATGAATTATTTAGTGGTACACAAATAAGAATTTTAGAGCACAGAAACAGGAAATTCTTCCATGAAGGGAGGATTACTGCCTGGGCTGTGTTTCTTCATACTTGATCTTAGCCAAAAGGCCAAAAAGCGATGTTTCTTCATAAATAAATAAATTACCAGCAAAGTTTAGCCCCAAACCCCACTACTAAGCAAGTTAATTAAAGTATTACAGAAACTATCTTTTTTTTTTTTTCCATTATGAAGCAATTCAAACTTCGGTGGTGAGGTTTAATTCTTACTGCTTTGATTTATTGTTTGTTTATAATGCTGTGTGCTTTTGGTTAGACTTTTACTTTGTCTGTCTTCTTTAGGATTAAGGGATCTTTGTCTCCTTCACTGACTAAAGTTATGCAAGTACCTAGCAAGTACCTGATGGGCAGTATAGGACAAATGAACATTTCATGAACAACTTAAATGAATGACTGTTTTCATGGATACCTTTTTTAAAAAGCAAGTGATATTAAAGATTTACTTAAAAGCAATTTGGCAACTTGCATTAAGCATCTTAAAATATGCTCAGCTGTTGATCCAATAAGACCTAAAGGCAGAAGGAGAATTTATATACAAAGCTATTCAAAGAAGTTTATTGATAAAGGAAAAATGCAATAACCTAGGTATTGTTTAACTAGAGAAATGATTAAATTATATTACATCCATAAACTGAAGTGCACCCATTAAATAGGTTTTTAAACTCAACAAGGAAGATTAAGTAAGAAAATCAGGATATAAAATAGTACTTATACCACAGCACCAACCATTTAAAAAATATGTATATAGGAAAAAACTAGTATTAAATCCATTAAAATGTAAACAATACTTATTTCTAGGTTGCATATTACAATAGATCTGCATTGCTTCTACAAATAGAAAAAAAGATAATTTTTCAAAATGATTTTATGCTAGCACTTTCCCTAACACATTTTTCCTGTATCTTGTTTAATGTGTCTTAGAAAGGAATTTGTACCAAGAGAATAGTTTATGGTTCCTCTTAGCTAACATGTTAGTCCTGGATAGATGCAAGTTTTCAGAGATATTTAATTTCAGCTGGCATTTTTGCCTCTTGAATGATTATTTTTCCTTTAGGAAATAAAGACTTTAAATTTAGAATTGTAGGGTAGCTGTGACATCCCCATTCTTTCTGTGTGTAGCTTACAACCTTTACTTTTAAAGGAGAACATCTGTGGTTTGTGGTCCTATACAGTTGTCCATTGGTATCCATGGAGGATTAGTTCCAGGACCCTCTTTGGATACCAAACTCAGAGAAAGCTTGAGTCCCTTAACTAAAATGGGGTTTGTATTTGCCCTTAACCCATGCACATCCTTCCATATACTTTAAATCATCTCTAGAGTACTTAAAATACTCAATACAATAAAATGCTATGTAAATAGTTGTAAATACAGTGTAAATGCTATGGAAGCAGTTGCTGCTATTGTTATCAGTTGCTCAGTCGTTGGGACCCCATGGACTGCAGCACACCAGGCTTCCCTGTCCTTCACCATCTCCCGGAGTTGACTCAAACTCATGTCCATTGAGTCAGTGATGCCATCCAACCATCTCATCCTGTGTCTTCCCCTTCTCCTCCTGCCTTCAATCTTTCCCAGCATCAGAGTCTTTTCTAAGGAGTCAGCTCTTCGCATCAGATGGTCAAAACACTGGAGCTTCAGCATCAGTCCTTCCAATGAATATTTAGGATTGATTGCCCTTAGGATATCAATGACTGTTCTGATCTCCTTGCAGTCCAAGAGACTATCAAGAGTCTTCTCCAACACCATAGTTCAAAAGCATCAGTTCTTCGGCATTCAGTCTTCTTCTCACGTCCATATGTTACTGCTGGAAAAACCATAGCTTTGACTATACAGACCTTTGTTGGCAAAGTAATGTCTCTACTTTTTAATATGCTGTCTAGGTTTTTGATTCCTTTCTTCCAAGGAAGTAGTTGCAGGTGTGAGGCAAATTGGATTTGTTTTTCAAATTTTCTGGAATTTTTTTCCAAATATTTTCTACCCTTCATTGGTTAAATCCATGAATGTGGAACCCATGCATGTGAAGAGCTGACTGTACTTGTAGGATATTTCTATAAGTTGTTCCACTTCAAGGTACAATTGACCCCTAACACAAGGGTTGGGGTGCTGACCCGCCACACAGCCAGAACTCCTCGTATAATTTATAGTTAACCCTCTTTATTTTTGGTTCCACTGTATCCTGTTCTGCACTGAGTTCAATCCACCACAGATTGTGTAGTGCTATATTATTTACTGAAAAATATCTATGTATAAGTGAATCCACACAGTTCAAACCCATGTTGTTAAAGAGTCAACTGTAATTAGTTAAAGAAAGAAATCAATGAGATTGCTGAGGGCTGGTGGTAAGAAAACTTGTATTCTGCTTTAACTGCTCTTTACTCACTAGCAAGGAAACAAATCATGCTTCAGTTTCCTCATCTGTAAAATGATGCCAATTTCACTATTAAATTTGTCTGATGTAAAGATCAAATACACTTATGTATACTATAATAAATGGTAAGAAAATGTTAATTATCAATTTGAATAATCTTGCTAAGCAATTCTAGATTTCATTAAAATAATTGGATTATCTACTAAATTCTGACTGTTCTAAAATGGCATCAAAAGTCCTAAGAATTTTAACAATATCAATTTAAGTTGGAATACCTTAAATTAAAAACTTTAAAAAGAGAGAGAGAGAACTGATAACCCATATTGCAAATGATTCCCTTAATAATGTGTTTCTAAGATTTTGACATAGAGGGCACCAAAAGAACTTTTAACCTTATCTTTGGCTCTATGGCTCCCTCTACTTACTTGGTAGTCGTTAATATTTACAATATATGTCAAAGTGCTTTGAAAGCATAAACTAATTCCAAGATGTTATACTATGTAAAAATGACATTAACAATGCTGTGATTACTAATAAGTCCTTCAGTTCTGAAAAAAACATTTTAAATCTAGTGTGTAAGCTACCCACAGGACAGAAGCATCCTCAGGATAAAGACTGGGACCAGCATGGAGTATTATGACAATTACAATAGGTTCATTTTATTATTTACTTACAATTAAAAATAAAATCTTAGCCAAACAGACTTTATTTCTTAATTTAATTTTTGGGGGTTGTGCTTGAAACTTGTGGGATCTTAGTTCCCCAACCAGGTGAATTTATGCCCTTGGCAATGAAAGAGCAGAGTCCTAGCCACTCGGCCGACAGGGAATTCCCTGGCTAAGCTTTTACAGAATAATGTTTAAATGACTAGAAAATTAACAGAATAATATGAAGAGCAGGAAAATATCTAAAAATAAACAATAGCTCAGCTAGGTTATACTGAGAAGAGAATTTAAAAATCTCATGTTGAAGTGTTTTAATTTTTATGTTTACTTCGCATATAGTAAGTAATCAATCTTTATTGAATAATTTTGTGTCTCCTAAGGAGAATATGTTTTATCAGAATGGCCTAAATAGTGTACTGTAACTCTTACTAAACTCTTTTTTAAAACAAGGGTTAGGGGGATTATATGCCTGACAATTACCCAGGATATTTGACAACCCCCCATCCCCTCTACCTCAGATCATGGACTCAGACACTCTGGGAGCAGCCCTAGTGAACATGCATACTAAACAAGCACCCCCAGCTGGTTGTTATATCTTGAAACATTTGAGAACCATTACATAAATTGTAGTCAGCCTTAACAAAATCAAAGCAAAATAACAATTAAAATGTTATCACCTGCCCTAGTCGGTTTTGGTGATGGACAGGGAAGCCTGGCATGCTGCAGTCCATGTGGGTTGCAAAGAGTTGGACACGACTGAGTAACTGAACTTAACTGACCTGCCTTAGAATAGTTTTGTCAATTTTGATAGAAATCAGGGAGAAAAAAAGGTAAACTTGGAAGAGAGACAAAAGTCAAAAGAAAGCCAAAGAGATAAATATAGAAATACACTCACCTATTTCAGGAGTTTTATGAAAAAGGGTGAACTCCAGGGCTGCCAGTACCTTTACCTGTTTCTTGACATCTCACTTGAAATACATACGTAGCATTTGGCTGCAAGTAGAATTCTGACTGTTGCTCGTATGTAAAATTGGCATCAAATTCTTTAACCTAAAATAGATGAATAACCATAGTGAAGTGCCATAAAGAAATAATGCAGTAGGCTTTTAAAACAAACAATTATTAGTAGAAACATATGGGGCACATATTATGTTCCAGATCCTTCTCAACCCTGGGAAAACAGAAATAGAATACTTTGTATAAAAGATAGTCATAAATAATCAAATACATGTTATTTGACCTTAAAAGTCAAATACACATTGCTTAGTGTTTGACAACTCTCTCAAGCTTTTAAATCTCAAAAAATTCCAGCATGTAATATACTCTTAATTTTGACCCAGCTGATTTTAATAGGATAGGAGGAGGGGAGACCTGATAGCTACTGTTTGAATTCAGTCCTTCTTCCCTCCCCTATCTGTCTATCTGTCCCTCCCTGTCTCTCTGCAGTTGGGTATTTAGGTCAATAATTCTTTCTGAACGATGAAATAATTTCACTTGCTAATGATGACTTTTAGAAAAAATTACCTACAAACTAAGCTGTTAAATTGGTGCTTATTGCAGATCTATGCATTCTATAAGGATATATATGAAAACAAAACAAAACATTTAAGATTGTTGAACTGTGAAAATCCAATGGAAGATAAGCAAAAAAAATAGCTGATGGATTAATTTAAAAGTCATGTTTCTGGGGCACTACAACCTGCCATAAAATATAACGAAAAGGATCCCCAGACAAGCTGGTTCAGAAGGAAGAGAGAAACCAAGGTACTTACACAGCACATTAATGCATTGTAATAAGTGGATCTACTGAAAAAAAGTGAGGCACAATTGAAAGGTAAACATAAAAAATTCTAGAAAAGCATTTATTTATTAACAGCAACTGGAAGAAAGCAATGACCATGAAAGAGAAAGTTAAAACTATCACGATTAAAACACAAACACACACACACACACACACACACACACACACACACAAAACAGGGTATTCACATCATTTAGAGATTCTTCTGTCAAAACCCACTCTTAATATGTCTTAAAACTTGCAATACATTCAAATTGTAAAAATTATATAAAGGTCTGTTTGGGGACATCATGTTCGCTGAATGATATCATTCAGAGTTTCCATAAGCCACATTTTTACCCATGGCTCCTGAAATTTTCTGCTCTTTTAAATTTGAGTGGAGGCTCCTGGATTCTCCTGAGATACAGGAGAGATTTTACTAGTGATAAAGTTTAGCTTCCATATGCACTATTCTCCCGTATGTCTCTTGCCATTATATTTGTAGATAAGTCCTCTAAGAAGAGAAGTACCATAAAGTTACAGCCAGAATTCTAAAATAGAAAGAATTTTATGGAACTGTTAAAAGTTGTTTCTACTAAGAAACAAACCAGGTGACTCTTTAGGGCCTTGCAACCTCGAGATGGTACTTCAAAATAATACTTTCAGAGGCTAAAATAGGCATTGAGAGAGAGTTGGACTTAATTGTGTTCCTATGGAGAGGGTATGATCTCTAGTGCCAGAAATGTGACTTCATTTTTATATTTCTTTGTAGAGCCTCAGTTCTCAAGGTGGGAGGCCTGGGAACTTAATCTCCATCATTTTGAGGTACTGCTTTCCCTAAGGTTACATCTAAGTTTCTGGGAGCATCCTTGGCCGAAGGGAAGACTCTCACCCTATTCAGCGTTCTATAATCTAACTGCCTCTGACTCCCAGCCTGGAGCATGGCACAGGCTGAGGGGTCCTGCTCATTCAACATCTGAGTCTAAACGTTTTTTGTTCTTCCCCCTTACCAGCCCATTTCCTCCTCTCCCTGCTCAGAAGCCTCTTTTTTCCGCATTTATGTGTTTTCGGTTGTGCTGGGTCTTTGTTCCTGGGAGGGCTTTTCTGTCATTGGGGTGAGCGGGTGCTACGCGTGCAGGTTTCTCATTGGGCGGCTTCTCTTGTTGCAGAGCATGGGCTCTAGCACATGTGGGCTCAGTAGCTGCGGTTCCTGGGCTCTAGACACAGGATCAGTAGTTGTGGCACACGGGCTTAGTTGCTCTGAGGCATGTGGGATCCTCTTGGACCAGGGATTGAACCCAAGTCTCCTGCATTGGCAGGTGGATCCTTTACCACTGAGCCATCAGGGAAGCCCTTGGGGCCTTTAGCTAGTGTTTGGTATGAGAGGGAAGGGGGTTGGGGATTGGGAAATCTAGCTCTGACTAATCATATGTTCTTTTTGTTTCGGTTTTTTGAAATTTTTATTTTGTGTTGGGGTATAAGTGATTAACAGTAGTTGTGCTAGTTTCACGTGAACAGCGAAGGGACTCAGGCGTACATATACATGTATCCATTCTCCTTCAAACTCCCCTCCTATCCAGGCTTCCACATAACATTGAGCAGGGTTCCATGTGCTATACAATAGGTACTTGTTGGCGGCAAATCACATGTTCTTACAAGTTTTCTGTCCTATACAAGCACTTACACTTTTGAAATGTGAAGTCCAAGGATTTGACCCTTTGCTATCTGCCCATTGTTCTATTAGCCATTCCAGGGAAACAGTGGATGCTTGGTTTTGTGCAGCCTATGACTAAGAAGGTTTTTACATTTTTTAATGGTTGAAAGTCCAAAGAAGACTATTTTGATGATGCATGGAAATGATACAACATTAAGTGTGCATAAGCAAATTTTACTGGTTGCAAAAATGTCCATTTATTTACATATTGTCTATGGCTGCTTTCATGCTGTAAATACAGAGTTGAGTAGCTGAGAAAGAGATGTTATGGCCTGAGAGCCTAATTGTTTACTATTTGGCTCTTGAATAAAAATTTGCCAATACCCTGATCTAGCTTCATCAGAGACTTGAGTCACCATTAATTCATTTACTTGAACTTATAGTCAAGATTTCCCTACTTTTTACTGTCACTGCTCTTGGCACCATTAAAGGCAAATAATCATAGTAATAGTTGATGTGTCCAAATATTATCTGTGTGAAGCAGACATTACAAATATCAATGTAAATACAAAAATGATTATGGAACAGCCCTGTATTCCAGGGGCTCACAGTTAAAAGATGAGGAAATACACATGTAAACTGAGCAAATGCTCCTGAGATATGGGTGCATAGGAGTGTGCAAAGACTGCCATTGAGAATTGTGAGCTCAAATTTTTATGCAAGTTTAAGGTGTCAGGAAGACAGCTCGTGAAGATTACCAAAGCAGATATTCTCCCCATGGTATCAGCCTTGCAGGTTCACCTGAAGGACTGGCTAACACCTTGTAATATGTATGCAACTTAGCTAAAAACAGGTGAAAATACCCTCAGTGCACTGATTCTGATTTTCAGGTAGGCATCTTTGGCTCAACCACACCTGCTACGTGGCTCTCCTGGAGGTTAAGATGAAGAGTGGCAGTAACAACCAGCATTTATTGAACATTAACTATATTCCGGGTTGTGGGCTAGCTTCTCTCATCATTTGATCATCCCCACAACCATACGAAGAAGGGCATGGCAATCCACTCCAGTATTCTCTCAGGAGAATCCCATGGACAAAGGAGACTGGTGGGCTTCAGTCCATAGGGTTGCAAAGAGCTGGGCATGACTAAAGCGACTCAGCATGCATGCTTGCATAGCATGCACAGCCATATGAGGTGGGTGTTTATCTTATTCTTCTTTTAAGTATGGCAGTAATGAGACTCAGAGAAGCTAAGGAGCTTGCCCAAGGTTGTACATCTAGAAAGTGTCATAGCCAGGCTTTGAACTCTAGAGCCTGTGCACTTAGCCACAAGGCTTTCTGTGTAACTGCCCACCGCTTTGAAGTAAAGAACTTCCTTCCAGCAATTATCTGATGGAGGCAGAGCTGAGGTGGAAGGGCAAATCCGTAGTCCTTTGTATCTGCCTATTCTTCGTGACTCTCATTTCCCGTCTCCTTACAAGGAGGTAACGATAACATTTTATGCATGATCCACATGAAATTGATGGGTAACATATGTGGAAAACAAAGCTTCAATCTGGCTGTTACCAACTGGACTTGGGTCATCTCTGTGAATAGTTACATTTGGAGGAATTATGGTAAAAGGGATAGGATGCAGATTTTGGATTGAAACCGATTCCTTCATTTTCCAAAATTTTTTGTGCCCAAAGTAATGTAGGGGCTGTGAGAGGTACTTAGTTACTGTACTAACACTGTAAGCTTGGAGAACCTGGCTTAAGCTCTTTCAAGCCCTATGCCTTCATTTCTGTCATGGAGCTGAGACTACCTATCACTAAAGATTGTGATAGAGATTAAATGAGGTAACAAATATCCTTTCAGCTCCTTCATTTGCCTGCTTCTGATAAAGAGAATATTTTGAGGAGTTCAAATTTAATTCTGTTACAAGTTTCGCAGTGGCACATGTAGCACCACCAGGGGGAGCAGAGAACAAAAGTTTCAACCAAAAACGGTTTCTGAAAATCTATTACAAGATACTGATACTATAGCACCTTTCTATTTCCTAAGCATTGTTATAGCTTATTACTTCCTCCTACTTGTGCCAAATAAGGGAATTTCATATTCTTAATATCATCCTATGACCCTGACACTTCCCATGTGTGTGTACTAAGTCAGTTCAGTCATGTCCTACTCTTTGCGACCCTATGGATTGGACTGTAGCCCACCAGGCTCCTCTGTCCATGGGGATTCTCAGGCAAGAATACTGAAGTGGGTTGCCATGCCCTCCTCCAGGGGATCTCCCCAACCTAGGGATCGAACCCAGGTGTCTTATTAGAGTAAAGCCTCACTCACTCAAAGTCTGAGATGAGAATTTCATTTGGGTTCTTTTCTAATTTACCTAAATCCCACATATGCAAAAAGATTGGCTGTGAATTTTTTTTTTATTTTGCTCATCCCAGGCTTTATGCTTGTAGTTGCTGTGAACACAAATGCCATAATTATTTAGTCAAGGAGTCCAGCAGGATTTTTATTTGGATGTTTACCAAGTGTTGCAGAACATGGACTTGCATCTCAGTGTAATCTAAACAACTAAAATATCTGTCACATTTCTCATTTAAATGAACAAGGGTAAATAAGCAAGTTGGCATTGGGGATTTAAAGAGTAGTTGTTAGAGTATGTGGTAAAGTTAGTATAGTTTTACCCTCATTTGTTTTGACACTGCCTAAACATACTGCTTTCTATAGCAAATCAAAAGTTCATTCATGTTCAGAATGATGAAGGGTTTGGAGTCATGCTAATCATCAGAGAATAAATGTGTATCATTTCACTTAACTCCCTGAAAACTGACAAATTAATACATGATACATAACTCATAATTAAGCAAAGCCATAAACTCCATTCCCTAATTATTTTGACTAAACTAGCAGCTACAATCCATGGGGTTGCAAAGAGTCTGACATGCCTGAGTGTGCGCACGTGCGGGCACACACACGCAAATGGCACTTTATTATACTTGAAAGTAATAAAATGGCATTCTTTTCAAATACACCAAAATTGGTACTTTTTCCTCAGATTACTGTTCCCCTATAGTTCAAAATAGTGAGTTTTTATTATAGTGTTCACAGGTGCTGCCATGTGATGTGATTTTTATTAATGAACCTTGCACCTCTGCCTCTCCTAAGACACTAACTTACTAACTTACTGTTGGTGTTCAAGGATGGTTGATTCACCTAGACATTCACTTTTTTTACCTTATGCTCATTTAAAACTAATATAGTAATAAATCTTACATTTTGAATTGTGCATTTTTTTCATTTAAAAAGAGATACCCATAAATCTGAAGCTCTTTTGAACAAATTGCATTTTCCTGAATGCCTGGTAAATTTCGGCATAGAATACTTACCTTTATATTCATAATCACTAATATAAATTTCACCCTGAGACACTGAATTATAAAGAGCTAGATAGATGAATCCCTCCTAGTTGGACATGATTGTCTATTTACTGGTTTACAAAAGGCAAGGGATATTTTCAGGAAATTCACCTCTTTATTTGGAAGCATCATTATTCAAACTAGAGTAGTTTGAATATCACACAAACAGATAAAAACATGTAAAACAGACCATTATACATCCACTGTGGTCATTGACTTGGCTGGCTTTTCTTCTACTCACTTACATGTAAAAGGAAAGTAAATTTAGCTTACGTTCCAAGTTTGGTTTGTTGTAGCTTTGTATCTCATTTCACAGGAAACTTTTTCAATTGCTGTTTGACTGTTCCAGTGGATTACAGTCCTGGACACTGTAGTATTTATATCCTCAGCTCTGGAAATAATGGATGCAGAAGGTATCACTAGAAAAAAACATAAACAGAAATCCAGTAACTCAAAACTGCTTAGGAAGAAATTGGTATTTTTTAATCAATATTTAGACATGTTAAAACTCAAAGTGCTAAACAAAAAAACTCACAATCTAATTAATAATTAATGAAATTTTTCTTGTTTTCTGATTTATTATGTAGGAGAAAACTGCTGTTATTAATTAAAATTCCATTCCACCCATTCTTCATTTCTTTTAAATGGAACTTTAACAGTCTTGTCTTTTCCCACCTCATGCTGCCTTATATTCCTAACTCATGAACTCTGAAGCCTGGCCTATTAACAAAAGAGTATAAAACAGAGGTAAAGAAGATATCTCTTCTTTCCTGTGTATGTTTCGGGAGAAATTATGTTTTGTATCCAAAATTTAGCTCAGAGAATATGATTTGGCAAAACGTTGAGTTGGGATCTTTCACAGTTATATTATTATTCTCCTGTGTCATAGGGAAACTTGTACAAATATTTGCTCACTTGTTTTGTTAGCTATTAAAGTAAATCTGTACTTGAAAGTATAACTTGAACAAAGTGTGTCACAAGACTCTAAGATTTTATAAATTATTGCTGTGTTGTGTGATTATGATTTTCAAAGAAAGTGAAGTTACTCAGTCATGTCCAACTCTTTGCAACCCATGGACTGCAGCCTGCCAGATTCCTCTATCCATGGGTTTTCCAGGCGAGAATACTGGAGTGGGTTACCATTTCCTTCTCCAGAGGATCTTCCTGACCCAGGGATCAAACCCATGTCTCCTGCATTGCAGGCAGACTCTTTACCATCTGAGCCACCAGGGAAGATCAAAAGGAAACTAAAATTTTCCTTTGATTTTCAAAAGGAAACTGAAATTCTAATCGTTAATCTTACTATTTTTCATACTAGGAGTCATGGTGTACCTGGAATCTCTATATTTCTAATTTGCAAATTATTGTAAATTTGTTCTGTCTGAATAGAATACAATCATTGGCATTTCCCATTTCTCCTATATGCATAATAGAACAATGAAAGCCTATGACTTTGTTGGATGTATTTATTTTGGGATCAGCTAAAAAGTTCATTCAGGGTTTTCTGTATGATGGTACGAACTCTTGGGCCAATCCAATGTTGATTTAACAAATCGGTGTGCTTTTAGGGGCCATTATTACAACTTAATATTCTCTATGAATTCGTTTCCTTTTATTCTAAGTTATAAAGTATTCTTTGGAAAAATTATTGTTTTATTTTCAGTGAAGAATGTTCCATAAAGTTATGTGCACAGATACATTATTTATAGAGAAACAGAAAAATTAAAGATTTGCTTTCTAGTAACACTGACCTAAAATAAAATCCTTGGGCTTAACCTAGCATGGTGATTTAGTCGCTCAGTCGTGTCTGACTCTTTGTGACCCCATGGACTGTAGCCCGCGAGGCTTCTCCATCCATGGAATTCTCCAGGCAAGAACACTGGAGTTGGTTGCTATTTCCTTCTGCATAACCTAGCATAAAATATAAGTAATAGTAGTAGAATTAATCTAATTAAAGAGCTTAAGGTACTAAACGTTTATCATCTGAACTCCATAGTTGATTTCCTTTTTCTATTTTAAGCTCCTTGCAATAAGAATCAGAATTCAGAGATTTCTAGAGTCAGAGAAGTGGATCTCTAGGGCTCTGAAACCATTTACGAATACTTAAGCCCCCCTCAAGGCTATAAATTACACCCCATCTCTGAGTATAGCCTGCTACAAATATAACAACGCAAGCATTGTGAGATCTTTTTCCAGAAAGAAATATTCTGGGGGAGGAAGAAAAACTTTTCTTAGTCCTATGAGAAATGAGATAGAACAGTCAGTGTGGTTAAGATAGAGGCTTAGCACAGAGCAGATCAATACAATAGAGATCTAAGTCTTCATGAGCTTATACTTTTCAAGTAATTATATAACATGTACTTGACCATTAGTTTGTTATACAAGACTCAAAATGTTGAACTTTTTCTCTCATTGCTTAAATTTCAAACATTTCCATCGGATCTGATATATATATATATTTTAATGTCAGTTCCATCATAAATGCTGTATCTTTAGTTTCCACTTAAATTGAAATAAAGAACCGTATTATAGTTGTCTGGTATCTAACAATATGTATTTACTTATAATTATTCACTGGCGAGAACTAATGTTCAAAATGGCAGCCAGAAGGCACTGCATTTTCTGTATTGAAACTCATTTCTCGATGAGAGAAGTTCAAGCATTCCTTTCACATGTCATTTTGGCAGTGTTTCTACACTGTTAACTCAGTCCTGCCTTTCAGCATACCTCCCTAATTTAATTAAAGCCCAATCCCATAGCTGTTGTGTGGAAATTACTCCCAGGAGAGTCCTCTGCTTCAGTTTCACAGAACAGTTAATTTATTTAATTTGCAGTGTCTCATTCTTAAAGTGCCATAAATCAATATAGCACATCCAGTAAGAATCTAGGGGCTCTGTTGGGAGGGGCCTCCTACACTGTCAACCTGTTTTTTTCATCTGAGTTTCTTAGAATCCATTTTGGGAGACTGAGAAAGGAGGAGGAGTGGGTGGAGGTGCAGAAACTCCAAACAAGAGGCTCCCTGGTTTAGTGTGAAAAGATCTGAAGGTGACAGTCAGAGGAGATTTTGGAAGGCGGGGGTGATGGTTAACTACAGCAAGTGAGCAAGTCTGAGATGGAATCTGGCTCTCCTTCTTACTAGCTATGTGGTTTGAGGAAATTATTTTATCTCTTTCTTTGTCTAAAAAATGGGCATAATGGTATCATACATGATTATTTCCAGAATTAAGTGTAATGTGCATGTTAATTGCCTGGAACACTATAGGTGTTTAGTAAATGGATACACTAAGATTGTAGTAACAATGATAATTATAGCAGTGATACTACTAATATGAATCTAGTTCCTAATAATGAACACTGCCAAAATGATACTGAACATGATAACTTTTAACCATTATTAATCCATTGAGAAGAACCTGTTTTTAGGGCTTCCCAGGTAGTTCAACAGGTAAAGAATCCGCTTGCAATGCAGGAGATGCAAGAGATATGGGTTTGATTCCTGGGATGTAAATACCCTGGAGGAGGGCATGACACTCCAGTATTCTAGCCTGGAGAATCCCATGGACGGAGGAGCCTGGCAGGCTATAGTCCATAGGGTCACAAAGAGTCGGACATGACTGAAGCACCTCTATGACTGTATACTACCTCAAAATGTAAACTTACAAAAACATGTAGATCATGGTCCAAGGAACTGTAACTCCAAGAATATACAACACAGTGGAGTTACTATTCATCTCCATAGTTAGCAGCGTGTGTTTTCAAAGCCAATATTCATAGCCTAAGGATAGATTTTTAGGCCAATCCTATTGTCATAGTTGAGACATCGAGATATTAGTTCCAACAGAAGACCCCCAGTAGTCCCCAAAGGACATGCATGCTGTATCCTGAGAGGTGTCACATCCCTAAATCGTTACTCAGCAGGAAAGTTGTCACACACATTGCAAAGTGCTTTTAAACAAAGACTGAGGTTAGGAGTTGAGGATCCTGGAACTAGAGGTTTCCTAGCTCTGCAGCCTCAACTTGCCTTATGCTTGGTTTCCTCATGTATAAATTACATTATCTTCTACAAAATAGGGTTGTCGTAAGGATTAAACAAGATAATGTATGTAAAACCAGTTAGTGCTGAAGAAGTGTGCCATAAGTGTTTGCTACTGAAATTATCTTTAATAATAAAAAACAGGGCTGATTGGCACTAGAATCTGCAACGAGAAGGGGATTCACACTTGGTGCTCTTTGGCTGAACTCTGGCTTTAGGATTAGAATGTAGATGTAAAAGGCTCAAGGATAATTACTTTTTGGAATTTATCTTAAGGAGAAAAACAACTACTATGTAAAAATTCAGCCTAAAGGTTGTCCATGGCAGTATAATTTATGATGGTGAAAAACTGAGAACAGTAATAAGGGACAATTAAAGATTTTAATTAAAAATAAGCTTGTAGATTGAATTAATAGAAATATTTATTCTATATTGTAATTTTTAAAAGGCAAGTTCTAAAATACCTGATTCAAAAAATATTAACATTTTAATCTGGCTAGTATACACAGAGATGTCTCTATAATTCTCCACAATTTTCTATGTTTTTGTAGAACTTTTCAAACAAAAACATAACTTCAAAAATAGTGTATATAGCAGTATACTGTAATTCTCACAACATAAGACTCATCACACTTTATTATAATCCTCATTCATTTCCATCATCCCCAGTAGGTTGCAAGCAAGTACCTTCCTTGTCTGTCTTATTCTCCCTAGCCCTGAGAACTATGCTTGAACATAAGAAATTCTCAATAAATATTGTGAAAAGACACACCCATGTAGAAATAAGACTGGAAGGATATATAAAACAAAGGCAGCCTCACTTATCTTTGTCTCAGGCAGTGGATTATGAGTAATGCTTATTTTCTTTATCATGATTTTTGGGATCTTTAGAGGAACTCCTTTCAGATTTTGACTTCATTTGATTAGGTCAGCGCAAATTAGTTGTTTACTTGTAAAGACATTGCAGAATTTTTATTCTTTACCTATATCGTCCAGATGAATTTGTAGTTGTTTCGACTTCTCCGTGCCCAGTACATTTGAAGCTTGGACCCAAACCAAATACTTCTTTCCCTTTTGCAATGAATCAGTGGAGATGTTAATGTAACTTGAAGTGAGATATTCTTGCTCTTCTTCTGTCTCTAAACTTAAAAAGAAGAGAAACATTATGATCACCAATTATGTTGAAGAAATTATTCCTCAATTTTTTGATGCTGTCTTTTAGCTTGCTTACAGAATGCACTTTCACTTTAAAATGATCAAAATTTGTTTCATTTTTGAAAACATAATCAAGACCATCCAGGGTCACAGTGTGACTTTCATGGGCCCTAATCCCACATTGAAGGTCAGGAACGGTGGCGGTAAGGAGATACCCCTTGTCCAAAGTAAGGAGCAGTGGCTGTGCTTTGCTGGAGCAGCCGTGAGTAGATACCACACCCAAGGTAAGAGAAACCCAAGTAAGATGGTAGGTGTTTCAAGAGGGCATCAGAGGGCAGACACACTGAAACCATCCTCACAGAATACTAGTCAATCTAATCACACTAGGACCACAGCCTTGTCTAACCCAATGAAACCAAGCCATGCCTGCAGGGGCAACCCAAGACAGGTGGGTCATGGTGGAGAGGGCTGACAGAATGTGGTCCACTGGAGAAGGGAATGGCAAGCCACTTCAGTATTCTTGCCTTGAGAACCCCATGAACAGTATAAAAAGGCAAAATGATAGGATACGAAAAGAGGAACTCCTCAGGTCATTAGGTGCCCAATATACTACTGGAGATCAGTGGAGAAATAACTCCAGAAAGAATGAATGGATGGAGCCAAAGCAAAAACAATACCCAGTTGTGCATATGACTGGTGATAGAAGCAAGATCCGATGCTGTAAAGAGCAATATTGCATAGGAACCTGGAATGTCAGGTTCATGAATCAAGGCAAATTGGAAGTGGTCAAACAAGAGATGGCAAGGGTGAATGTGGACATTCTAGGAATCAGCGAACTAAAATGGACTGGAATGGGTGAATTTAACTCAGATGACCATTATATCTACTATTGCAGGCAGGAATCCCTCAGAAGAAATGGAGTAGCCATCATGGTCAACAAAAGAGTCTGAAATGCAGTACTTGGATGCAATCTCAAAAAATGACAGAAAGATCTCTGTTCGTTTCCAAGGCAAACCATTCAATATCACAGTTATCCAACTCTATGCCCCAACCAGTAATGCTGAAGAAGCTGAAGTTGAACGGTTTTATGAAGACCTACAAGATCTTTTAGAACTAAAACCCAAAAAGATGTCCTTTTCATTATAGAGGACTGGAATGCAAAAGTAGGAAGTCAAGAAACACCTGGAGTAACAGGCAAATTTGGCCTTGGAATGCGGAATGAAGCAGGGCAAAGACTAATAGCATTTTGCCAAGAAAATGCACTGGTCATAGCAAACACCCTCTTCCAACAACACAAGAGAAGACTCTACACATGGACATCACCAGATGGTCAACACCGATATCAGACTGATTATATTCTATGCAGCCAAAGATGGAGAAACTCTATACAGTGAACAGAAACAAGACCAGGAGCTGACTGTGGCTCAGATCATGAACTCCTTATTACCAAATTCAGACTTAAATTGAAGAAAGTAGGGAAAACCGCTAGATCATTCAGGTATGATCTAAATCAAATCCCCTTATGATTATACAGTGGAAGTGAGAAATAGATTTAAGGGCCTAGATCTGATAGAGTGCCTGATGAACTATGGAATGAGGTTCGTGACACTGTATGGGAGACAGGGATCAAGACCATCCCCATGGAAAAAAAATGCAAAACAGCAAAATGGCTATCTGGGGAGGCCTTACAAATAGCTGTGAAAAGAAGAGAAGCAAAAAGCAAAGGAGAAAAGGAAAGATATAAGTATCTGAATGCAGAGTTCCAAAGAATAGCAAGAAGAGATAAGAAAGCCTTCTTCAGTTATCAATGCAAAGAAATAGAGGAAAACAATAGAATGGGAAAGACTAGAGATCTCTTCAAGAAAATTAGAGATACCAAGGGAACATTTCATGCAAAGATGGGCTTGATAAAGGACAGAAATGGTATGGATCTAACAGAAGCAGAAGATATTAAGAGGTGGCAAAAATACATGGAAGAACTGTACAAAAAGATCTTCATGACCCAGATAATCATGATGATGTGATGACTAATCTAGAGCCAGACATCTTGGAATGTGAAGTCAAGTGGGCCTTAGAAAGCATCACTACGAACAAAGCTAATGGAGGAGATGGAGTTCCAGTTGAGCTGTTTCAAATCCTGAAAGATGATGCTGTGAAAGTGCTGCACTCAATATGCCAGCAAATGTGGAAAACTCAGCAGTGGCCACAGGACTGGAAAAGGTCAGTTTTCATTCCAATCCCAAAGAAAGGCAATGCCAAAGAATGCTCAAACTACCGCACAATTGCACTCATCTCACATGCTAGTAAAGTAATGCTCAAAATTCTCCAAGCCAGGCTTCAGCAATACGTGAACCATGAACTCCCTGATGTTCAAGCTGGTTTAAGAAAAGGCAGAGGAACCAGAGATCAAATTGCCAACATCCACTAGATCATGGAAAAAGCAAGAGAGTTCCAGAAAAACATCTACTTCTGCTTTATTGACTATGCCAAACATTTGACTGTGGATCACAGTAAACTGTGGAAAATTCTGAAAGAGATGGGAATACCAGACCACCTAACCTGCCTCTTGAGAAACCTGTATGCAGGTCAAGAAGCAACAGTTAGAACTGGACATGGAACAACAGACTGGTTCCAAATAGGAAAAGGGAGTACGTCAAGGCTGTATATTGTCACCCTGTTTATTTAACTTATATGCAGAGTACACCATGAGAAACGCTGGACTGGCAGAAACACAAGCTGGAATCAAGATTGCTGGGAGAAATATCAATAACCTCAGATATGCAGATGACATCACCCTTATGGCAGAAAGTGAAGAGGAACTAAAAGCCTCTTGATGAAAGTGAAAGAAGAGAGTGAAAAAGTTGGCTTAAAGCTCAACATTCAGAAAACGAAGATCATGGCATCTGGTCCCATCACTTCATGGGAAATAGATGGGGAAACAGTGGAAACAGTGTCAGACATTATTTTTGAGGGCTCCAAAATCACTGCGGATGGTGACTGCAGCCATGAAATTAAAAACGCTTACTCCTTGGAAGAAAAGTTATGACCAACCTAGATAGTATATTCAAAAGCAGAGACATTACTTTGTCGACTAAGGTCCATCTAGTCAAGGCTAAGGTTTTTCTAGTGGTCGTGTATGGATGTGAGAGTTGGACTGTGAAGAAGGCTGATCGCCGAAGAATTGATGCTTTTGAACTGTGGGGTTGGAGAAGACTCTTGAGAGTCCCTTGGACTGCAAGGAGATCCAACCAGTCCATTCTGAAGGAGATCAACCCTGGGATTTCTTTGGAAGGAATGATGCTGCAGCTGAAGCTCCAGTACTTTGGCCACCTCATGCAAAGAGTTGACTCATTGGAAAAGACTCTGATGCTGGGAGGAACTGGGGGCAGGAGGAGAAGGGGACGACCGAGGATGAGATGGCTGGATGGCATCACGGACTCGATGGACGTGAGTCTGAGTGAACTCCGAGAGATGGTGATGAACAGGGAGGCCTGGCGTGCTGTGATTCATGGGGTCGCAAAGAGTCGGACACGACTGAGTGACTGAACTGAACTGAAGCACCTTTACCTTCATAAACCCCTTTTGCAAGTAAGGTTAAAAAGTTTGTATACGTGTAGGTATGTTTTTCATTATATATATATATAATGTTTAAATATATATATATATATATATATATATATATATGTATATGCAAGTTACAGCCCATGGGGTCACAAAAAGTCATGACTGAGCAACTGAGCATTCATGAGCACTTATATATATGTATATATATATATATATATATATATATATATATACAGACACACACACATATGTATATATATATACTTATATATATACATATATGTATATATATATAGATCATGTTTTACAACTGTTGATGTAAAAGTAGATATATTAATGTCACATGTTAAAACACTTTATTTGGCCTAATGGTTCATTTTTTTCTTGTGATTTCAAGTGAAATTAAACATTTTCATAGACTTCTGAAGGTATGGCAGGCCCTGGGTGTGCCTATTGTGCCTCTTTGGGAAGTCAGCACTGGACATGGTTTGAACTAAGTGAGCTCCCTCTGGGAAGGGGCATTGCATAGGAGCGCCATGCAAAGGCTTTGTAATAAGGAATGCTAACTTTTGTGTTAAATAAGTATTCAAATGTGAAAATAAGAGAATGGCAACTGTGTAAGTAGTAAGTAGGGCACCTTTGAATATTTTTCAGTTAGAGAAAACCACATACATGTTCTTAATTGGTTTGTGGCTAATTCTTTCATCACACATATTGAGACCACAAGTCAAAATGGAAATGTATTCTCAGACCGACATTAACTATAGCTACTAGGTAATTTAATTCTTCTTTTAAAGTCTACCCTCATATTAGCACCTAGACCACAAAGCACTATTTTAGATGAAAAATCCATTCAAAATGACTGACTAAACTTTAGGACAATTTTTGCATACAACTGTATAGTACAAAGTTTCAAAATGTCTTCTGTTTTTTTCCTATGCTAATTAATATATATAACAGATTATATGTTGAAGGGGAATTAGTATGATTTATATTTTTCTGAAGTTTCCATTGCACCTAGTCGTCATTGCAGTTAATAGATTTTCTGTAAACACTGCTGATTTATGGTGATAACGATAAATAGTATCTTTTAAAATTTAATCATTCATTCAACAGTTACTTAACATTTAACACCCACTATATTCTAAGCACTACTTTAGACACTGAAGCTACCATAATGAACAGAAAAGGTAAAGTCTCAACCTTTGTAGAGCACACAAATTCATGTATAATATGTCTTGTGTTGATAAACATTCAGAAGGAAAAAGAAAGGGGTTAGGAAGTGTTAGGAGTAGGGGTGAGGGGGGATCTTTTTAGGGAGAAAGATAAGGGAAGACATGTCTGAGAATCTGAGAAGGCAGTACTGGAGCAGTACAGAATCAAGAATTACGCCTTTCTGGAGGGAAGCACATTGTAGGTGATGTGCAAAGGTCCTGAGGCAGGTCCTTGTCTGTCCTGTTCAAGAACAGTAAGGAGGTCATTAAGGTTTGGTAGACTGCAGGAGATGGGAAGGGAGGAGATGAGATCCTCCTAGATGAGAGGAGATTTATAAGGCACTGTAATGTCACATAGAGCCATGGAAGGATCTCTGAGTGAAACGGGAGACTGAACAGAGGAGTAACATCTGAGATGTGTGTGTGAAAAGGATTACTCTGACTATTTGTGGATAATAGACTGTAGCAGGGCAAAGGCGGAGGCTAGAGCACCAGTTTACTAACCCAGACGAGAGATGACGTGGCTTGGATGAGACAGTGAAAAGAAGTTAGTTTTTTAAAGATAGTTGCAATAAATTTTTCTGTCAGTTGAATGGGGGCATAGTAGAAAGAAATCCAGGAGGACTCCAGTGATTTTAATTTAAATATTGCAAAGGATGGAGTTGCCATTTACTGAGATAAGGAACGTGAGTCTGAGGAGAGGGAACTTAGTATTTGGTTTTGAAAATATTAGCTTTTGGACATTAAGAGGAAACATTGGGTATGAAGTTAGGTAAAATTTGGCTGCAGTTCAAGAGAGATATGGAGATATGGATTGGAGATACAGATTAGGGAGTTTTACACCATAAATTTGGTTGAGATCTTTTAGATAATAAGACACCTCTTTATAATAAGAGGTCCTAGGACAGAGCTCTGGATCACTATTCAGTTCAGTTTAGTCGCTCAGTTGTGTCTGACTATTTGCGACCCCATGAACCACAGCATGCCAGGCCTCCCTGTCCATCACCAACTCCTGGAGTCCACCCAAACGCATGTCTGTTTAGTTAATGATGCCATCCAACCATCTCATCCTCTGTCGTCCCCTTCTCCTCCTGCCCTCAATCTTTCCAAGCATCAGGGTCTTGGCAAATGAGTCAGCTCTTCTCATCAAGTGGCCAAAATACTGGAGTTTCAGCTTCAACATCAGTCCTTCCAATGAACACCCAGGACTGATCTCCTTTAGGATGGACTGGTTGGATCTCCTTGCAGTCCAAGGGACTCTCAACAGTATTCTCCAACACCACAGTTCAAAAGCATCAGTTCTTCTGTGCTCAGCCTTCTTTATAGTCCAACTCTCACATCCATACATGACAATTGGAAAAACCACAGCCTTGACTAAACGGACCTTTGTTGACAAAGTAATATTTCTGCTTTTTAATATGCTGTCTAGATTGGTCATAACTTTCCTTCCAAGGAGTAAGTGTCTTTTAATTTCATGGCTGCAATCACCATCTACAGTGATTTTGGAGCCAACAAAAAAATAAAGTCAGCCACTGTTTCCACTGTTTCCTCATCTATTTCCCATGAAGTGATGGAACCAGATGCCATGATCTTCATTTTCTGAATGTTGAGCTTTAAGCCAACTTTTTCACTCTCCTCTTTCACTCTCATCAAGAGGCTTTTTAGTTCCTCTTTACTTTCTGCCATAAGGGTGGTGTCATCTGTGTAGCTGAGGGTATTAATATTACTTTACTAGAATAAAGGAGAATTGGCAAAAGAAACTGAGAAAAAGCATCCAGGAAGAACCAAAAGGGAGTGCTGTCCTGGAAGATCAAAGAAGGAAGTAAAAAGTTAAGTTAAATGTTCCTGATAGTAAATCTACCCTTCCTCAAAAGGAAGGTCGGAATTGAGAATAAACTGTTGCATCTGGCAATGGGGACGTCATTTCCAACACTGATAAGACCTGGAGTTGGAGGGCAAAAGCTTGACAAGATTAAAGAGAGGATGAAAAGAGAGGAAGCAGAGGTGGAAAGCATGAACAGCTCTTTTGAAGAGTTTACCATATGAAGGAGCAGAAAGATAAATTAGTGGAAGGGGTGCCTAGGGAAGGTAGACGCTACAGTATTTTGAAAGCTGATGAGGAGATCCAGTAAAGATAGAAAAGGTGATGATACAGAAGAAAGGAAGGAATATTGTTGGAGCTTTGTCCTCGAGCAGGCAGGCAAAGATCTAGTCTATAGTTGAGAGCTGGCCTCAGGGCAGTGGTAGTTCATCCACAGTAATAGAAGGGGTACAGATGTCAGTGTATCAGCAGATGAGAGAGGTTGTGGTATTTCTTATTACTCTTATTTTCTCAATGAAATAGGAAGTTAGTCATCAACAGAGAGAAAGAAGGGGGAGAAGATGTTGGAAACCAGAAATGAAACAGTAACAAAATAATTGCCTGGTTGAGTGGGGAGTGCCACAGGAACTACTGGGTAGCTATCTGGGGTCAACTGAAATGAGTGATCATGAATATAAAGTAATATCAGTCACTAAGTTTGTATTTGTCCCCAGCCACAATTAGCTCTCCAAGCACTGGTGTAGAACCAGTGAGCAGATGGATTTTATGAACTGATTTTTAAGTCCTAAAAGAACTCAGTAGAAATATAACATCATAGCCTTAAATATATTTGGAATTATATCTAAGAACTCTGTCTGGCTATTATGAATATGAATACAGAGAGAGAAACATGTGGCAAAAGCAAGCAGGTCTTATGAAGTAGAAGAGTAACAATTGATTTTAGGGGTCTTATTAAAACTAAAAGACCCTATTGGTCTTGCATGGTACCTGAAAATATACTATTGGTGTTATTCTAGTTTATGAACTTGTCATGCACAGAGATGTCTATTTTTAAAAGTTTTCTAGCATTTAACATAGTCCCAAGAAGGCATGAAATTCTAAATAAGTATTTGTTAAATTGAATTGAATAAAATAGAATGAAGGGCCATCATGCACTCATTTTCACTCAACAAATATTTACTGAGTACCATGCCAGATACTGCAAGAGCTTCCATGATAAAGAAAGAGCATATTTACATGAAGCTGTTGAGGGTAACAGGACAACAGTAAGCAGTGAAGGAGGAAACAGACAGAGCTGGACTCCATCTTAGGCCAGGCTGTGAACATTAGGCTACACCGATGGTCCCCCTCCCAGTGGACTCAACTTTGTGGCTGGCTTCTATAGAAATGGCATACCAGTGGAAAATCAGACCCCCGGATAAAAGAGCCTCAGGACTTGGACTCTCCCTTGCCTAAAAAAAAAAAAAAGCTAATTATCTCTGTAACAGAACAAAGTCGTAAATCCCATTATGTTTATCAGGATATGACCACAGTCCTATTGATAAATGTCCACTGTTTATCTGGTCTTGTGACACATGAGTCATGAGCTAACTTTGATCGTCTCTCTTGTCCTTGTCCAGACTAGTTTCTAGGAATTGGGAGAGGTGGGTTTGAGCAAGTACACTTAGGGTACATAAGGTTTTCACAAAAACTGGTCGGGGTCCTTGGCTAAGAAGAAACACTGCCTTGGGCCCACCGGTGTAATAACCTGCACTCCACTATCTGCACTGTCCTTCTGAGTGAGTTTGTTTCCCGGAACACGTGGCTACAACAGAAGATGCTTAATAGCAGAGGGTTTTTTGTTTGATTTGTTTGTTTGTTTTTTCCTATCACCACCCATTGGTGCAATACTTAGCAAAATACAAAGGAGTTGAGAAGGGTATGTGATACGTCATGCTGGTGGGGTCACCACAGAAGTCCTGTGCAGAAAGAAGATTCTTGAAACAACATAGACACAATTCCTTTGCTTTACAACTTCAACCCCACACCATCTGGAGGCCCTGATGGCCCCAGTGCTCCCACGGAGGGAATGCTATCTTTCTGCCACTGTGGAAACAAGTAGGTGGGCTGAGGTGAAATGCCTCTCTCTGTACGTGATTTTACTGGAAAACAGAACCACAGGAGTTGGAAGTGAAACTGCAAATGCTGATATCTACGCAACTGCCAAAGTAGAAAATATCCTGAGAACTCAGGGTTCTGAGTTCTCAGGGTATTAAAAAGAAGAACCTTTAAAATCTGACACTACCTCAACCAGAAAATTCATTATAAGTCATCTTTTTCCTAGGGGGAAAGGCCTTAATCATTAGTTAGAAATGGATTTCTGTAATTTTTCTCAGTTCATGGATGTGTTTTTAATCAATTGTAAGATGAACAGATGTCTGTTTTCCAACTTGTCTGTGGTTACAGGAGCTCATTCTTTGAATTTGCTAGAGGAATACATTCATTTTTATGCTATCACTTCACATCCTTTATGTCCTTTTAAGATACAATAAAATTCCACTAATCTGGACTCAATTTATTTAGAATTTGGGTTAGATTTGCCTAAGCTTGGCTATAATTTACTCTCAGTTTCAGAAAAGACTGTGAAAAAATAGGACCTTGCGTTATTATTATTCCACTTGATTGTGAAGGGAGGATACAGGAAATGTCCATTCTAGTTATAAGAATGATCACTCAACACATGTTGACTGAGCACTTTCTAGATACCAGGCCTCACCCTAGGCTAAAGAAATATGGCAGTAAACAAAGCAAGCAAAAATTCTTGCCCACATTGAGTTTACGTTTCTAGTTTGAATGGCTTTAAAATGAGTGACTTAACTATTGATGTATGTACACCAGCTTGAAAATTAGTCTTACTTATTAGACCACATTTGACATTCTTTCTAGATAGTCATCTGTCTAAAGTTATTGTTAGTTGAAAAGAAAGTAAATAAAGTTATTGCTTATAATAGCCTGTAAATGATCATTTTTATGACTTTACATTCATCTTCTCTCCCAAATCAGTCAGGTTTTGACTTTTTGGAAAAAAGAAAGTCTAGAGAGTCAGTCTTGAGTTTCACCGTAATGTTCTAACACTCTAACATCATCTTTTTGCCAGTTTCTAAGCATTTCCTATTTGTGAGCCTTTTCTTATAATTTGCTTTCTTATAAGTTTTATAATACTTAGTTTTGTATTACCTATACTCATTTGTCAGGAAGCTAGGGTTTAGCAAAGCTAAACAAATTTTCCAAGGTAACTCAGCTAGCAACTGTGGCAGATACTGTTAGATTACTGAACTGCATCCACTGTAGCCCTCTCCTGGGTTCCCATCCAGATAGAGTAGATGTGTAATTCAATTCTGGCCAATGAGATGCAAGTAGAAGTCCATGGGAGAATTTCCTTTCCCTTCACTACTTCCCTACCTGAAACTTGAATGAGAAGCCTAGATGTGCAGCATCCAAGGACTAAGGTCAATGCTCTAAAGACTGCAAAGAAGAAAGACAGAAAGAGCCTGGGTCTTTGGAGTGCAATCAATTAACACACTAGCTCTGCACTACCTACCACCAATGGCTTGATATAAACAAAGCCTTGTCTGTTTGGGTCATTGCACTTGGGTTTTCAGATATTTGTACCATTAAAATCTTCTAACTGATATGTCTGCAAACTGGAAATCAAACATTAAAGCTCCTGCTCTTTCCAATGGATATTTCTGACAGTTTACTCTTTAATAAACCTAGTCTTCAGACTTTCAAAGTGACTTTTTGAGTACCGAGAACAATTCCAGTCCTCATAACTACTGTAAGTAACCCTCACTTGATAAAGTAGACATGTCCCTCAAAAACCACCATGTATAAATAATTTAGACATATATAATTGTCAGTGCATTAATGGCTTTTAAAGAGATGTATAATAGTCTTATAAAATTGTGAGAACATTTTAATGATATTATATAGGAAATTATGGGTGGTCAACAAGTGTTTTTAAGAAACATTTGTTTTCAAATTGTGTTATGTCTATTGCAAGTTTACCACACAGTCTCATTGCCAGGAATCTGAGAAGGCATATTAGCAAGATTTGAGAGAAGTAACCCATACTCACTATGGTGACAATAATCAACAAGATAATAGCAAATATTGACAAGAATGTGGGGAGGCTGGAATCCTTGATGGGAATGTAATGGTGTGGCTTCTTTTTTAAAATAATTTTTAAATTAACTAATTTATTTTAATTGGAGTATGATTACTTTCCAATGTTGTAGGGGTTTTTGTATATGTCTACATGAATCAGCCATGGGTGCACGTGTCCCCCATCCTAAACCCCCTGATGTGACTTTAGAAAACAGCATGGCAGTATAAAAATGGCAGAAGACCTGACTAGACATTTTTCCAGAGAAGATATACAGGTAATCAATAGGTACATGAGTAAATGCTCAGCATTGCTAGTCATTGCATGCATGCTCAGTCGCTAAGTCATGTCTGACTCTGTGATCTCATGAATTGTAGCCCACCAGGCTCTTCTGTCCATTGGATTTCCCAGGCAAGAATACCAGAGTGGGATGCCATTTCCTTCAAGGGGTCTTCCCAACCCAGGGATCAAAACTGCATCTCCTACATTGGCAGGCAGATTCTTTACCACTGAGCCACCTGGGAAGCCCAATGCTAATAATTAGAGAAATGCAAATCAAAACAATAATGAGAGGGAATGCCCTGTGGTGATTCATTGGTTAGGAATCCACACTCTCTGCCAAGGGCCTGGGTTCGATCCCAGGACTGAAAACTAAGACCCCAAAAGTACATGGCAAGATCAAAAAAGCCCAACAACTCTCCCTTCCACCAAATACCAATGAGATATCACCTCACACCTGTCAGAATGGTTGTTACCAAAAACTCTACAAATAACAAATGTTGGCAAGGATATGAGTAAAAGGAAACCTTAGTATACTGTTGGTGGAATTGAAAATTGGTGTAGCCACTATAGAAAACAGTATGGAGTTTCCTCAAAAAACTAAAACTAACGTATCATTCAGGAATTCCACTGCTGAATATATATTGAAAGAAAATGAAAACAGTCATTCAAAAAAAGACATGCATCCTGATGTCCATACATATATACAACAGAATATTACTTAGACATAAAAAGAATGAAGTTATGCCATTTGTAATAGTGTGGTTGGACCTAGAAAGTATTATGCTCAGTGAAATAAGTCAGACAAAGAGAAATCTTTGTTTTCATTTATATGCAGAATCTAAAACAAATGTATATGACAAAAAAAAGAGACAGACTCACAGATATAGAAATCCCACTAGAAGTTACTAGTGGGGAGAGGAGAGGGAGGGAGGAGGGGCAAGATAGAGGGTATGAGATTAAGATACAAACTATTATCTATAACATAAATAGACATCAAAAATATATTGTATAGCATAGGGAAATATAGCAATTATTTTGTAATGACTTTAAATGGAGTATGACCTATAAAAATATTGAATCATTATGTGGTACACCTGAAACTAACAAAATATTATAAATCAGTTATACTTCAATTAAAAAAAAAACAACAGTGTGGCAGTTCCTCAAAAGTTTAAACTGACTTAGCACATGACCTCACCTTCATGGAGCACAACCTTGTTGTGGCAAAGGAGCTTGCATAATGCATTGAAGCAATGAGCCATGAAATGTAGGGCCATGTAAGACAGATAGGTCATAGTGAAGAGTTCTGACAAAACCTGGCCCACTGGAGTAGGGAATAGCAAACCACTCTAGTATTCTTGCCTTGAGAACCTATGAACAGAACGATAAGGCAAAAAGATATGGTATAGGAAGATGAGCCTGCCAGGTCAGTAGGTGCCCAATATGCTACTGAGGAAGAGCAGAAAAGTAGCTCCAGAAAGAATGAAGAGGTTGAACCAAAGCAGAAACCACGCTCCAGTTGTGCACATGTCTGGTGGTGAAAGTGAAATCCGATGCTGTAAAAAAACGATATTGCATAAGAGTTGAAATTTTAGATCCATGAATCAAGGTAAATTGGACATGGTCAAGCAGGAGATGGCAAGAGTGAACACCAACATTTTAGGAATCAGTGAACTAAAATCGACGGGAATGGCAAATTTAATTCAGATGACAATTATATCTACTACTGTGAGCAAGAACACCTTAGAAGAAATGGAGTAGCCCTCATAGTCAACAAAAGAGTTCAAAATGCAGTATTTGGATGCAATCTCAGAAACAACAGAATGATCTCAGTTCATTTGCAAGGCAAACCATTCAACATCACAGTAATCCAAGTCTATGCCCCAAGCACTAATACCAAAGAAGCTGAAGCTGAATGGTTCTATGAAGGCCTACAGGACCTTCTGGAACTAACAAACACCAAAAAAAGATGTCCTTTTCATCACAGGGGCCTGAGATGCAAAAGTAAGAAGTCAAAAGATACCTGAAGTAATAGGCAAGTTTGACCTTGGAGTACAAAATGAAGCAGGGCAAAGGCTAGCAGAATTTTGCCAAGAGAACGCACTGGTCATAGCAAACACCCTCTTCCAACAACACAAGAGACAACTCTACACATGGACATCACCTAACGGTCAATACTGGAATCAGACTAATTATATTATTGTAGCTGAAGATGGAGAAACTCTATACAGTCTGTAAAAACAAGACCGGGAGCTGACTGTCATATCATCAGGCTCATATCATCAGTTCCTTATGGCAAAATTCAGGCTTAAACTGAAGAAAGTAGGGAAAACCCGTAGACCATTCAAATATGACCTAAATCAAATCCCTTATGGTTATACAGTAGAGGTGATAAATAGAGTCAAGGGATTAGATATGGTAGACAGATTGCCTGAAGAACTATGGATAGAGGTTCGTGACATTGTACACAAGTTCAGTTCAATCGCTCAGTCGCGTCCAACTCTTTGTGACCTCATGAATCACAGCACGCCAGGCCTCCCTGTCCATCACCAACTCCCAGAGTTTATTACTTTCATTCAGTTATTGCTTTCAGTTTTAAAGCTGAAAGTCCTGTGTCCTGATAGCTCCCAAGCCAGGGAAGATGGTTGGTATATATAGACACCAAATTTAAGACTTGGGGTTCATTATTAATACTATCTTCCATGAATTTAGTGCTAACTATGGACCTGGCATTACTTTGCTGACAAAGTCAAAGGTATGGTTTTTCCATATGTGGAATATGGATATGAGAATTGGACTAAAGAAAGCTGAATGCCAAAGAATTGATGCTTTTGAACTGTGGTGTTGGAGAAGACTCTTAAGAGTCTCTTGTACTGCAAGGAGATCCAACCAGTCCATCCTAAAGGAAATCAGTCCTGAATACTCATTGGAAGGACTGATGCTGAAGCTGAAACTCCAATACTTTGGCCACCTGATGCAAAGAACTGACTCACTGGAAAAGACCCTGATGCTGGGAAACATTGAAGGCAGGAGGAGAAGGGGAAGACAGAGGATGAGATGGTTGGATGGCATCACCAACTCAATAGACATGAGTTTGAGCAAGTTCTGGCAGTTGGTGATGGACAGGGAAGCCTGGCATGCTGCAGTACATGGGGTCGCAGAGTCAGACACGACTGAGTGACTGAACTGTGCTGATGGACCTGGCTTGGTGATTCACACTTTAAAAGTCAAATTCCACTTAAACAGAATTAACCTATCCATTAGGTTCTATTTTCAAGCCTATTTTAAAGATAAAGAAATGACAATTTGGAGAGTTTAAGTGCCTGAATCCTAGAAGGAGGAGAGAGCTGAGATTCAAGCAAAGATCCTTTTAAACTGTGCTGTATCACATTAGGTCCTTGCCCAGTCACCTCCAATGAATAAAAACAGCAGAAAGATTTTGGAACATATTACCTCACAGGGTGAAAATATCAATGGCCTGAAAAGTGTTTTGGTGGATTCCTTGATGGTATTAGGGAGTTGGGGAAAGTAAAGATACATTTAACATTTGAGGCAGATTTCTTGGATCCCTGCTGGAGGCACAGCACTGGCTGAACTGGAGCGAGATTTGCTCAGGATAGACTGTTGAGGAGGAAACCTACCTCTTCACGTACACCACATACTTTGTGTCTATGTAGGTGGGCCTCCCAGGATTCCAGGTACAAGTCATGTTGCCTGAATATTCATAAATGACACAGGCTACTTTGTCAGGTACATCTGGTGGATCTGCAACAAAATGTATCACTTAGGAGCCACCATAGAAACATCAAGGTTTTTTGTAGTGAGTTGATAATCATTCCATTTTATTTGGAAAACCAGGTCAATCAGCACTTGCCCCATTCCACCCCTTCCAGCTCACATTCCAGCCCATTTTGCCCTGAAACGTTGCTGCTTTCCTTCACATACTTTACTATATTCTGTCTTTGGGGATACTAAGGTGATCAAGTTCCTCCTATCCAAAAGAGTTCCTCCCCATCCAAAAGAGTTCCTCCCCAAATTCTCTTCCCTCAGCTGTCAGTATATCTTTCTCCTTTTCACAATAGCTTTTTCTTTTTTAAAGTCCATTATGAGCAACTGAACTGAACTGATACTGGTTTTTTTCCTCAGTTCCCATATATTTTTGAACCCCAAACAATCAAGATTCAGACCCACAATTCCACCAAAACCACTGTTGTTAAGGTCATCAATGACTTTCTAATCTACAAATCCCATGATTTCTTTATGGTCATCATTGAGCTTGAATCTGCAGAATTTGCTATTTTGGTCTTTCCCGCCTTGAAATCCAACCAGTCCATTCTAAAGGAGATCAGTCATGGGTGTTCACTGGAAGGACTAATGCTAAAGCTGAAACTCCAGTACTTTGGCTACCTCATGCAAAGAGTTGACTCATTGGAAAAGACTCTGATGCTGGGAGGGATTGGGGGCAAGAGGAGAAGGGGACGGCAGAGGATGAGATGGCTGGATGTCATCACCGACTCGACGGATATGAGTTTGAGTGAACTCCAGGATTTGGTGATGGACAGGGAGGCCTGGCGTGGGGTCGCAAAGAGTCGGACACGACTGAGCGACTGAACTGAACTGAACCTTGAAATCTCTGCCTTTTGGCTGCTGTGAAAGGGGTCTCCATGTTTACCCTCTGCTCTAGCATTCCAGTGCAAGGGGAGCAGGTTTGATCCTGGGTCAGGGAACTAAGATCCCACATGCCTCAGGGTGAGGCCAAAAAAAAAAAAAGTTTGATAGTCATACATACATACTCAACCTTTAAAAGAAAGGGAGTTCTGACCCATGCTACAACATAGATGAATCTCAAAGACATTATGCTAAATAAAATAAGCCAGCCACAAAAGGACAAACACTATATGACTCTTATTTATAGGAGATGTCTAGAACAGTTGAACTCACAGAGACTGAAAGTAGAATGGTGGTGGCCAAGGGTTGAGGAGTTGGGAGAAATGAAGAGTTGTTGTATTGGGTACAGAGTTTCAGTTTTGTAAGATGAAAAAAGTACTGGAAATGGATGGGGGTGATGGTTGCACAGTGATGTCAATGTGTATATTCATCACTGGCATTCACAGAACTGTGCACTTAAGAATCTTTTAAAAGTACATTTCACTACAGTAAAGAAAGATGAAAATTTTTTAGTCATTCACAGAATTCTATTTCTAGTTTCTTTTTGTCTCTTCTCCTATGCCTTCAACTCTTTCTCTGAATGGCCAAATTTTGGAGAATATTGTTAATTTTTGACTGCCACCATCCTTCCTTTTGAGAACTGACATCTTCCTCATTCCTAACCCCATCTCCACTCCAACCCTGTGCCAAGGGGTGTGCCTTGACACACAGAACTGTGCCCTTGACCTAGTCTGCCTGATCTAGTATTTCCATTGGGAATGAACCCGTGACCCAAGATGAATCAATCAGAATTATCCAAGGAAATTTTTCTGGGGCTACTGTAAAAGATGTGCTTTCTCCCTGCCTTAATTCATTGTCTCTGAGTGTCATGTAAGCTATGGGCTGTTGATGGCCATCTTGCTGTCATAGTGAAATAGTCTATTTAAGAATGAAGCCAACACAGGGGAAAACAAAACCCAAGAGATGAGAAAAGATGAGAGAGTTCTGTTGGAGCGCTTGGAGCCTCTAAAACCTATGAAACCCCAACAAATATAGAACAGCATCTGGAATTTTCAGATACATCATCCAGTAATAAATTACCAAGAATCAAGATCAAAAAGAAGTATGGAAATACTAAGCATTTACCATATGCTCACTTTTTAGGGGTGGCTCTCTCAGCTTGTGTTTACTTTTGCAATACTGCCTGGGAAACTGATTACTCAAAAAATGATATGAAGACAAAAGGATGAAACTAATACAACATTGTTAATCAACTATAAAATAAAATTTTAACAAACAAAAAAAATAAACCAATAATTCTATCCCATTAAGGAAAGAAGAAAAATGAAAGAATGAGGCCTCACAACAAATAAAAATACAGACATTTATGCACCTGAAATTATACCCAAAGATTTAGCTTAAACATAGATATATTCATCTATAAATCATCTACTAAGAATACTACTTATAAAATAAATACATATATGGAAAAAATTTATCTTCATTACAAACTGAACAATAATAGATGTCATTCAAAACTATCAAATTGGCAAGGATTTTGAAAAATGGTAATCCATAGTGTTGAAATGGATTCAAGGAAATCCTCTAACACACTGCTGGTGGAAATGCAAATTGGAACAACCTTTATCATAATCTGTAAAGTAAGAGTAATATCTTACAACCCAGCAATTTTACATCCTTACTAAAATGTTCATAGATACACAAAAATATTTCACTAAAAGGGTTTGCCTCTTAAAGTGTTGTTCATAATAATGGAAGAATTGGAAACCAGCTTAATTTCCCAAAATACACTCCTGAAATACAACCAAAAACAAAGTTATTGAGGACAATATAATTATCTGGCCTTGGAAGCAACTCAAAATATGTTTAATTAAATAAGTAAGGGCCATATGATAAAATGTATATAGTATAGTGGTCTCATTTGAGAGACAGAGAGATAAAAGGGTAGCGAGAGAGATAGACAGAAACAGAGAAAAAGAGGCAGAGACACACGCACAGAGAAAGAGACTGAAACTAGAAAGACATATTCCAAATTATTAAAGATGGAGTCTGCTAGTAGTAAGATTAGAAGATTATAGAAATGATGGGTACTTTCTTTTTGTTGGTTCAAAATGTTAAAAAAACATTCTACATGAATGCAATTTGATTTAATGATTTTAAAATGTATTTTCAAATAGTAAGAACATACTAAAGTGCTTTAAAACATTTTGATGAGTTGTATCATCAGACTGCAGTGGGGGAGAAATTGGACTCCAAGTAAGATAAAGTAAATCTTAAGTTTTACTTGAGCCTTAAAGGAGGTAGGTGTAGAAACATAAATGTAAATCATTTTGGATACTGATTGGTTTGGGGTCCTTCAGTGATTTGTGCTGAAGTTATTTTTCCCTCTAGTTTCAGAGTATTTTTGATTTGGCCATCATAAAAGACAACTGTCAGTCTTTTGGGCTGTGTTATTCCACAGCATTTTCTCTGAAGTGAATGCTCAGAGTTACGTCTGGTAGCTAATTAACTTTGTAAAAGATCAAATAGATTAAATACTTCTGTGCAAATAAACATGCTATTTGTTAATATGAAGCTATGTAAAGATGGGAATGTGAATATAGATAAAAAATAAGACCAAATTGTTTTTAGATTCCATTGTGTGTGCTTAGTCGCTTAGTCATGTTGTACTCTTTGCAACCCCATTGGACTGAGCCCTCCAGGTTCCTCTGTCTCTGGGATTCCTGGGCAAGAATACTGGAATGAGTTGTCATTTCCTTCTCCAGGTATCTTCCCAATCCACGGATTGAACCCTCATCTCCTGTCTCCTGCATTGCAAGCAGATTCTTTACCTGCTGGGTTATTAAATGTCCATGGGTAGAAACCTGCTGTACAGCCAGACACCAGAGAATACTCTGCTCTCTCCTACCCATCACATGCCTCCCCTCCTACTGGGACCCTTACTATTCACAGGCCATGTTTCTTATTAATTCAAAGTTTAGCCAAGATGGTTTTCAACTGAGGGCTTCTTGACGGCAGAGTCTGTGATCCCCTCTTCTCTGAACTGCTATCATTTAACACATTTTTGGTGCATACTAACCACTAAGTAAAGTGTATTTCATGGCTTGATTGGTTTGATTAATAAAATGATAATGAGGAGAATTTAAAATGAAAAGAAAGACAATGCTTCTGGCAAAGATCTCTTCATAATTCCTTACCCAAAGAGTGCACAGACTGGCCTATTGTATCACGAATAAGACTGAGTAGCAATGTTAAAGACAACTTTTCAGGGCCTTTTATTGGATAATAAGTCTACTTTCATCAGATGATAAGTAGAGATCAAAGATGATTAAAATTCAAGTTCAATATATTTAAACTTTCTAATGATTCAGTGGAAATATGACTGTTTCATGAATAGTTTAATTTGGTGTTTTTAAAGGAATAGAGAAATCTTAAGGTGTTTTATTCCATGACTGGTGTGACTCTGATAGAATACTTTTCATGATGTGTGTACACTTACAGATAACAATCTAAGAAGTCTAAGATTATGGCTAAAAATGAAACTGTGATAATAGTTTGTATTTCACAAATTACACATCAAAGTATGGAACTTTTAATGTTTGGATATCTTTTAGGAAAAGCAATGACTCCTTTATCTTCTCTTTGTTTTGTATGATTTGTCTCCAGTCTAAAAAAATACACATAATCATTTTGTTCAGAGCAGTGATGATAAGTTGACACAGTAAAGCTCACAGGAAGAGTATCCTGTAATCAAAGTGATCCAGTGAAAGCAGTGTGATTTCTAGAATACCACAAAAACCTTCAAAAACCTCTACTTGACCTACTTCAATAGGAAGTTTTGTTTACTAAGAATGTAGAGCCCAAGAACACGGGGGTTCTTGAACCCAGGGTTTTGAGTAAATTCTTACATGGCAGTTACACTTTCACACTCATAACCAGAGATCTATGTAAAAGTTCCCAAATCACAGAGTAAACAAGTGGAAAGAGTAATGTTCTTTCTAAGCAGCTGTCAGCAGAAAATGTAAGTGCCTCTAATGTGTTGTCCTAGAAGGGGAGAAAAGGCCATTCCCTGGCCCTGGACAGAGCCTGGTGGCTGTGTTTGGGGCAGAAGGCCTCAGCCAATACTGGAGAGTGGTTGGGCATCACTGGTCACTCAAACTGCAACACAGGGAAGGAGGCCACACTTCCGCCTCCTTTCTTACTCTGGCTTAAAATTAAAACTAACCTTTCCCCACAGCCATGACAGTTGTTCTCCAATAAAATATTCTCTCAACAACCCACCCCCCAACCATCAAGGATAAATAGGAATGTAATTAAGCAAGAGGGTTACTTTTGTTTCCTGAGGATGCGGACAAGCTAAGAAGTCCTCAGACATCAGATAAGATGTCTACTTGTGGTTTCAGTTTCCACAATTTAGGGCAAGTTTAGCATGTCATTATTATTTTAAGGCCTACATTTTTTCTTTAACTCCAAAACCTAGTAATTTCCTTCCTCAGTTCACCTCTGCTGCTTCCTACAGCTCTTCTTTCTTGAAGCAAGGAGGTCAGGTGCCCAGCAGGACAATGGCCTTACTTTAAACAAAAAAGCCTCCTTCTTCTCAGACACTCCCTTCAGGGACAGGTAGAGATGGCCAGGTGGACTTGGTCTGTCTGGGTGAGGACTTGAAATGAGGAAGAACTCAGATTGGATTCTCAAAAGTACGGAGAAAGGGAACGTAGCAAAGATCCAAAGCCCTCTATCTTTCACTAAAAATGAGCCCAGATGCTGTAGGGAATGAAACTCTAGATTAAAACAGTACTGCACTTACTGATTTTTCTTTTGTAATAATAGAACCAAGAATTAAGTATATAATTATACAGGCCAGCCCATATTACTATAGTGACTTAAACACCTTCAGGATACTGTGAACACCCATTGAAGTTAGCAAATGCTTTTAAAATTAACAATTCATTTTTTTCTTAATAATTATAGTAACAGACACAATGATTCACAAGTGACATTAGGAGCAGGGAATTATATCAAAATCGTCCCATGTTTTATCAAAAGGTTCAATTTAAAAGGGCTTAGGCACATTAATATTATAGTTTTAAGTATATAATACACTTTTAAATAAGTTATTGAAATTTGTTGTTTACCATGGGTGGTTCAGAGGTTAAAGCGCCTGCCTCCAATGCAGGAGACCCAGGTTCGATCCCTGGGTCGGGAAGATCCCCTGGAGAAGGAAATGGTAACCCACTCCAGTATTCTTGCCTGGAGAATTCCATGGACATAGAAGCTTGGTAGGCTACGTCCATGGGGTTGCAAAGAGTCGGACACAACTGAGCAACTTCACTTTCACTTTTCACATGACCAATATAATCAGCCTCATTTTACAGACATGGAATTGAGGCACAGACTGGTTAAGCAACTTTCCTGAAGTCACACAGATGGTAAGAGATATAGCAGAGATGCAAAGCTAGTATTGCAACTGTTTTTCCCTTCCTAAATCTTAACCTCAAAATTTCTCAATGGACTCTCCTTCAAGGTTGATATTAGTTTGGAAAACAATGTGAACTGAAAAATAGTTGAACATAAAAACACTGAAAATCTGAGGGTGCTGCCTTTCACATACCTAAAAACCTTTGTTCGGCCAGGTTAGTGTTAAAAATTGTATTTTGAATATGTTGGCAACATTGAAAAGTTTGTAGAGTTCACACTGAAAATTTACACTTCCATCTTCTTTGGAAGAACCAAAAGATCTAAGAATATTGGATCCTGAGAGATGCTGAAGCTGGTCACTGTGCTCAGTAAACTATCTATGTGTTTTCCTCTCTGCACAGATCCCACCAGCTTCTTAATGCAACATTTCACCAACCTGGCTCCTGGAGACATTCAAATTTGCAATACCTACATGAAACTAATAGAAGAAATGAAGTATATTAATTTGCCTCCATTTTTAGACAGTATTGGTAGTTACCAGTTAATTGTTAGGCTAACTTTCACTTGGCTTTTGAATGCACCCCAACACTTACATCCAGAAGAAATGTCTTTTCCACATATCAGTGTCTCTGGAAAATATCTGGAACATTCAGCAGTACAGTACACAAAGGCTTGTGGCTCCACAAAGTTGTCATACCAAAGGCGAGCTGTTGTTTTATTGATTCTTGTGATATTAAATCTTTCTTTGAATCCATTTTTATAAAAATAAAGTTTCCTTGGTTGGCAGTTCTTAATTGCTGCTTGGCAATATATAGAGATATTCATACCCATCTTAAAAATTGTGGCAGGTTCTACCCAGATGTGTCCAGAGCAGTTTATATTTGTAATCCCTGGAAAATAAATAGATAAAATAATTAATTCCATGTAAAACATTAAAACCAGATACTTAGAAGAATATGCTTTGCATTTAAAATTATTTTTGACTAATGGAATAATTAGTCAAATATTCCATTCAAAATAATCCAGTCAAAAATAATTAGATTGCAGCCATGAAATTAAAAGATGCTTACTCCTTGGAAGAAAAGTTATGACCAATCTAGATAGCATATTAAAAAGCAGAAACATTACTTTGCCAGCAAAGGTCCATCTAGTCAAGGCTATGGTTTTTCCAGTGGTCATGTATGGATGTGAGAGTTGGACTGTGAAGAAAGCTGAGTGCCAAAGAATTGATGCTTTTGAACTGTGGTGTTGGAGAAGACTCTTGAGAGTCCCTTGGACTGCAAGGAGATACAACCAGTCCATCTTAAAGGAGATCAGTCCTGGGTGCTCATTGGAAGGACTGATGTTGAAGCTGAGACTCCAGTACTTTGGCCACCTCATGCGAAGTGCTGACTCATTTGAAAAGACCCCGATGCTTGGAAAGATTGAGGGCAGGAGAAGGGGATGACAGAGGATGAGATGGTTGGATGGCATCACTGGCTCAATGGACATGAGTTTGGGTGGACCCCGGGGAGTTGGTGATGGACAGGGAGGCCTGGTGTGCTGCAGTTCATGGGGTCGCAAAGAGTTGGACACAACTGAGGGACTGAACTGAACTGAATGGAATAATTTCCACTGGAAAAGAGTTTTAGGACTCAGTGTATCCTTTAATTGCTTAGCTTATCAGTGTTTTTTTACCATTAGGACTCAGTTTTTTTACCATTTAGTTGCTTAGCTAATCAGTGTGTTTTTACCGTGTTCTGTTGATGTTCGACAGCATTACACAAGTCTAGAGTCAGCTTTCAGCTTTTCAGCTTCTCTAGCAGTCTAAAGTGCAAATATAATGAGCTCTTCTATTTTAAAGTGAGGAATGAGGCATTTTGACGCTACCTTATTGTTTCAAAGGTAACATTAGAAATAACAATTTGTAGTGAAGAATCCAAACCCCATTCTTCAGCTGCTCAGTCTTTCCTTCTTTTATAGATAAGGGCTACTTTTATTAGAAAATTATGAGCTTAATGAGTGAAATCATATTCTGACTAGTTTCAAAAATTTATTGCTTGACCACCACTTAAAATTCATCATTAATTTAAAAATATGGCGAAATGTTCAGAATATATTTTTAAGTTGAAAAGCAAGTTGCAAAACAAAATATTTAATATAGGCTAGATGTTAAGAATAAATGAATGAATTAAAGATACACTAAGATATTATTAATGATAATCTCTGTGTGTTAATTTTTATTTTTAATTGAATATTTCTGTTTTAAAAATTATGTAATAATGTATTATTTTATAGCCAAAAGACAATAAAGGCATTTTCATAAACTCAAATGACAATGTAATGCAATATCAATTAAGTTAAATTCACATCAAGGAAAATTCATTGTAGGATTTTTCTAAATATTCTAAATTCTAAGCATTAGAATATCTTAAAATCTTATCAAAGTGATAATTAAAGGCCAGTATTTAATTTTAAAAGTCCTTATCTTTAGAATTCAAAGCTTAAAATTAACTTTTATAATATAAATGTAATTGAATATGTCCATTTATGTAGCATTCACATGTAAATTATAAATATTTAAATGTTGAAGTAGTGATAAAAATAATTCCATCATTATCAATAGGAATTTGAAGCCAAAGACATAAAAAGAAGTTTTAAGAAAGCATTTGACTGCTTGGCCATGCTGAGTCGCTGTCCAACTCTTTGTGACCCCATGGACTGTAGCCTGCCAGGCTCCTCTGTCCATAGATATCTCCAGCCAAGAATACTGGAGTAGTTTGCCTTGCCCTCCTCTGGGGGATCTTCCCAACCCAGGGATCAAACCCACGTCTCTTATGTATCCTACATTGCCAGGCGTTCTTTACCACTATCACCACCTGGGAAGCCCCTACTGTTTTAAAGAAGTTCAACAGTTCAAGTTCAGAGAAACTGTTTCTTCAGCACCTTAAAAATATGTGAATGCTATCATGAAACGTGAGTAGTGTTTAAGAATACACAGAAAATATTTAAAAAGTCAGAAGACTTCAAATTTGGACAAATGTTGTTTTGGTTTTAAAAAATAGAATGAAAAAGAACCCCAGAAACACTGGACTGCTGAGCTTCACAACATTTGGGAATGAATTAGTAAGTTGATGATTTTTCAGTACATAGAAAAAGAAATCAGTAATCGGCAGGAGTCAACTTGGATTATGTAAGAATAATTCATACAAAAATATGTTAATTTCTCTTTTTAATATTTTAAAATAAGTCATACAAAATATGTTAATTTGGAAGGTGTTGGTCAGAAAAATGCTAAACATAGTGTTTATTTTTTTTTTTTATTTCAGCAAAGCTATTTAAAAGGGGTAAAATATTCTAGTAGAAAATTTGGAAAAGATAGCAAAAATATTACAGCAGATTAAATAATTTCTAATGAACATTTGGAAAGTCTCTAATGCCATATCATATGGACTTGTCTTATTTCTCTATGCTTCATATTAATCACTCAGATGTATAAACAGGCTTCCCTGGTGGCTCAGACAGTAAAGAATCTGCCTGCAATGCAGGAGACCTGAGTTTGAACCCTGGAATGGGAAGATCCCCTTGAGAAGGGAATGACTCACTCCAATATTCTTGCCTGGAGAATTCCATGTATAAACAGAAGTCTGACTTATTCGCATATTTCCAGAAGCTGGAAAAAGTAAATGATGTCATATTTCTATGAAACCTTCTTGGATACTGTTGGTCTGACTCTGGAAGTGTCTGATATCCTGCTGGAGGGATTCTAGTTCTCATGGTAGGACTACTTCTGTATGTCTAATATGTTTGTCCCAAGCTGCAGAAGATAGTTTTGCTTTTGTCACTATTCTGAGTAAGTTGCATGATTTGCAAAGCTTCCTTCAAGATCTAAACCCCTGCCTTGATGTTGCTTGTGTGTGTGTGCATGCTCAGTCACTCAGTCGTGTGCAACTCTTTGCAACCCTATGGACTGTAGCCTGCCAGGTTGTCATGGCCTCCTCCAGGGAATCTTCCCTACCCAGGGATTGAACCAGCCTCTCCTGCATCTCCTGCATTGACAGGTGAATTTTTCACCACTGAGCCACATGAGAAGCCCTTGGTGTTGCTTATCTCTTAGTAAATGAGTCCCTCTCACCTGTCCAGGATGCTATGCCCCCAGTAGAAACTCTCAAGAGCCAATGGCTGTCCTGCCTGAACTTCTGATGATCTCCCACCTCCCACTCTTAAAAGCTGTGTATGCCTTTGTCATAATGCCAGCTGTTTGTGTGAATTACAAAATAATAATAATAATAGCACATAATACTACTGCACAAAGTGTTTGTGAGGAAGACAAGTCTTAGCACAGCACCTAACACAGAGTAATCATCAATAAGTTGCTTGTGGAATTGAATAAAATTAAAACGTTTGATGAGTTATATAAGTTAAAAATGTTCAAAGACAGATTATGCCAAAACAAAATAATAAACTCCTTTGTGGAAATGTTGATATTAGAATTAGACTGATTCATGGAAATTTTGATATAAGAATTAGACCTCTGTCAGGATGCTTGATAAAGGAATCCTGCATTAGGAGGGAGGTTGGATGCACATTTCATTCCACATAATTTTATGTGCATATAATTTTTCCTAATATAATAATTTTTATTCTTCAGAGATTCAAGCATAATGTCATGAACCTAATAAACACTCAATATTTTATTTGAATAAAAAATAACAATAGGTACTCAAAATACTGTACCTCCATGACACCAACTGAAGAATATGTAGAGAGCTATTACCACGTCCCAGTGGATTGTGACCTGATTCATGCCTGAAAGCAGAAAAAAACTCTTTGTCGCTCTGTAATATTTTAATAAAATACTAAAAGGCATAACATTTTTACTAGCAGTTGTTTTTGATGAGAAACTTTAATTAGGAAGAAAAGAATGAAAGAAGAAAGGATGGGAAGGGAGAAGGAAACAGGGCAAAAGAGTCACTGGGGTGTGAGGAGGTAATAAGGTGGAGGAGTAAAGCAAAAGAATGTAATTTTATGCCCTTCAAAAATCAGTGTAAATTACCTTCATAGAACGTTTTGACCCTTGATGAAATATAATTCCTCCTGATCTTGTCTCTCTCATCAGAAATCTTTTTCTGCTCTAACTCATGATTCTCAGTCCTTCTCCTGACCAGATTCACATGTCTATCAAGCTCCAGAAATATTAGTCTTTCAGGAAAACCCAAAAGGTCAGAACTTCCAGAAAAGAAAAGCATTCAAAATGAAGAAAGAGGAAGTAAGACAAAACCTTATGTGTTATCACCAGTTAGATTTACAGAAATCCCCTTTATCTGCAGAGAGTTCATAAGAAGCACATTATAGAAATTCCAAACAATATTGCCATTAGTTTACATCTGGAGCAACATTATTCAGTTAAACTTAAATAATTAAGTTATTCAATAATCAGCATTATTCAGTTATTTTTATCTGATCAATTAAACCTGAGCCTTTCATATAAAACAACAGAAACTCATAACTCATCAAATGGCACACAGTATTTCATTTTTAAAAACTGAGGTCCCCCATGACTTATGAATATAAAGATCCCTTTCATGATTTGTTAACAGTAGTAGATCTTCTCTTTGTAAATAATAGGCAAAAGAAACCCTGAATATTCCTAGTTAGGAGTTAACTACTCACCTAATAGAATATACACAATAATATCATTTAAAGCAATATGATGTTAGATAATATTACAGATTCAGCTTCTATCATAACTCTGTATGAAATATCATACAAACTCATAAGAGCAGCAACTTGGCCATGGATTTCCAAAAGGAAATATAGCTGTTTTTGAGTATTCAGAGATCATTATCTCTTTACCTTACAACCTGTGTGAAGCACATAATTCCCCCTCAGAGCCAGGCTGCTGCCCTCGTATCTGCATCACGTCTTCTTTCCTCACTGCCTGCCTGTCAACGATCACTTCAGGTTTTCAGTGATGAGGCAAATGGAAATATCTACAAAGCTCCGACCTACATTTCAGATTCTTGAAGAGGAACTCAAAACTGTCCAATTCAAAATGACTGGTTCTTATGTCACTAATTGGGAAAACCCAGATTACTGAAAGTGAACTGCTTTGTCAGTACTTTTTTTTTTCCTCACCTTAATTTGAAATAATTTTATCCAAGAAATAGAACACATATTTATATTTAATCTATCAAAATCTTTGACACCAAAGATACAATGCTTAGTTTTAATTTGCAACCAACATTGATATCCATTATAAATCCATTTCTGAAGAAAAGGAAGTTTAAAAGCTACTATTGACCATTCATTTATTTAACAAGCATTTTGAGCATCTCATATGTGCCAGGTATTGTTTGGGGCATTAAAGATATAAAAGTGATTAACTACAGAACAGCTGCTTTATATATTGCATTGTTTATAATGATAAAATTATAGATCAGTGGCTTTAAACTATTTATTCATGGTTTAACAGGATCCTAAAGTGAAAGTCCTTCAGTCATGTCAGACTGTTTGCAACCTCATGGACTATACAGTCCATGGAATTCTCCAGGCCAGAATACTGGAGTGGGTAGTCTTTCCCTTCTCCAGGAGATCTTTCCAACCTGGGGATTGAACCCAGGTCTCCCACGCTGCAGGCAGATTCTATATCAGCTGAGACACCAGGAAAGCCCTAACAGGATCCTAAGACCAAATTTTTTAAAAAGTATCAGTTATTTGGTTGGTTTCTAGCAAGCATCACCAGGAGACCTTGTGGCACACCTTTTCTTCTCACCTCCTTATTTGTTCTACATGAGTATCTTTTCACTCTTCGTTCAGCTTTCTATTATAAATGACAGTTAATTTACTCATTTCCTCCACAGTGAATTTCTTGAAGTCAGAAACTCCATATTGTCTTTTTAGTTTTTGTATCTTTAGTACATAGCACATTGGAATATTCTGGGGAACATTTAAACATTCCTATGCTCAAAATTTTTGTACCCAATGAAATCAGAATTTCTGTAAGTGGAAGCTGAGCATCAATATTTTTAAAAGCCTTTCCTGGTGATTATAATGAGCAGTCAGAGCTGCGGACCACCAGAATACGTGAATAAGAGTGTCTTTGACTGTCAACTCGGTTTTAATGACTAGTAACAATTTTCTAAACTGTGAAGAAGGGTATGGGAAAACATTTCACATACCAAGAACAGTGGTTTGGGACTGGCAAGTTGTTTCTGTAGGCTGAAGGATTTGAGCTGGAAAAATTAGATCAGTGGCAGAATATAACAGGCTTTGTATTCCTGTCCACCCTCCATGCACTCAGGTGCACATCACCACCTGACTGTTGCTGGGCAGGCTGTTGTTCAGTTGGTCGGTTGTGCCCAAATCTTTGCGACCTCATGGACTGCAGCATGCCAGGCCTTCCTGTCCTTCACTATCTCCAGGAGTTTTGCTCAAACTTATGTCCATTGAATTGATGATGCCATCCAACCACTTCATCCTCTGTCACCCCTTTCTCCTCCTGCCCTCAGTCTTTCCCAGCATCAGGGTCTTTTCCAATAAGTTGACTGTTTGCATCAGGTGGCCAAAATATTGGAGCTTCAACTTCAACATCAGTCCTTCCAATGAATATTCAGTGTTGATTTCCTTTAGGGTTGACTAGTTTGATCTTCTTGCCCTCCAGGGGATGCTCAAGAATCTTCTCGAGCACCACAGTTCGAAAGCATCCATTCTTCAGTGCTCAGCCTTCTTTATGATCCAACTCTCATATCCATACTTGACTGCTGGAAAAACATAGCTTTGACTCTATGGACCTTTGTCGGCAAAGTAATGACTCTGCTTTTTAATATGCTGTCTAGGTTTGTCATAGCTTTCTTCCAAGAAGCAAGCATCTTTTAATTTCATGGCTACAGTCATCGTCCACAGTGATTTTTGAGCCCAAGAAAATAAAGTCTGACACTGTTTCCATTATTGCCCCATCTATTTGTCACGCTTGTCAGGCTACACAGCTGAAAGAAACCAAACAACAACAACAACAAAACCCCAACTTCCTTTATCGGAAAGTGTCAGAGATAACAAAGATTGTTACGCTTAGAAATACATAATCAAGTTGGATCTTAGAAAGATATTTCTAATTACTGCATGGAGAATTGGATGAGGATAAAGAATCCAGTTAGGCTATGGAAGAGCAAAGGCTGATGAAGACCTAAGGCAAAGCAAAGGCAGTGAGAACTGAGAGGAGGAAACACATGTGAGAGCTCCGGGAGTCCCACTCAACAGGAGTTGTGCAATGAACAACCTGTGTGTGGGGCTAAGAATGCAGGACCACAAGGCTTGACTCTGGTGGCCATTTTGCTGACTCAGTAAATAACAGTATTAACTGAGCACACAAAAGTGAGGGTGGAGAAGTCATGAATTTGGTTCTGATCATGCTGATTTGAAGGGGCTTCCAGCATGTTCAGAGAAGACTGTCTAGTAGGCTGTTGGAGACACTGGTAAACTTGAGAGAGAAGTTTGAGCGGAGATCTAAATTTAGAAGATTTCAGCATGTCAGTAGTATTCAAGGTAAAATTAGAAAAGGAGAATTCAGAGAGAACATCCAGAGAGATAAGGAAAAGGAGTAGGAGGCCAGAACTAGAAAATCTTGACCAAAGGACAAAAGAGATACAGGAAAAAGTGCATGACGAGTGTCAAAAGGTCAGAGATTAAATATGATAGGAACTAAAAGGCAGTGTTGAATTTGACAATAGTCAGTACCCCCTGAGAATAGTTTCAGAAAAGAAATGAAGGTAGAAAGAAGACTGAAGTGATAGGATAGAAAATAAAGGCGAGGACTCCATCTAGTATTTCAGGAATTTGGACAGTGGAGATGAGATTGATGGATGCTCACTGCATATCAGTATCCACTTATTTATTGTAATGGGGGCTGGTGGTGGCTCTCAACCCACTTTTCAGATATTTTCCATGCGTATCTTTGGTGAACAATCCATTCAAATCTCTCTTGCTTTTGTTGTTTAGTCACTAAGTTGTGTCTGACCTTTTGTGACTCCATAGACTGTAGCCTGCCAGGCTCCTCTGTCCATGGGATTTCCCCAGGCAAGAATATTGGAGTGTGTTGCCATTTCCTACTCCAGGTTCAAATCTTTAGCCCATTTATATTGGTTTATTGTTTTTCTTATTATTGAGTTCTGAGAATTCTTTACGTGGTTTGAAAACTAGCCCTTTATTGGACATGTGTTTTGTCCTAGTCTATGGCCTATTTTTTCATTTTCTTACCAATATCTTTTGAAAGAAGTTTTTGATTTTAGTGAAATCCAGTTCATTAATTGCTTTAATTAATAATTTTTTTTTTTTTGTCTTGTTAACCTCTGCTTATATTTTCATCAGTGGATCAGTGTATAGTCTTACCTTATGTGTGTTTCTGTTTAAAGACAATCTATATTATTGACTAGCTAACATCAAACTCAGGGTTAGCAGTCGTATAATTCAAACCTGAACAAAGCTTACCTAACATAGATGTTCTTTATAATGTACATTGCAGACTTCCTGCATTTCGGAGCACTAGACAATACTTGAGGACTGTATTTGGGGTCCATGTTAAATAGTGAAATCATCAAAAAGAAAATCATGAAATGTGAAAAATGTAGTACTAAATAGACTTAGGGCTTCCCAGATGGCTCAGTGGTAAAGAATCCACCTGCAAATGCAGGAGACGCCAGTATGATCCCTGGGCCAGGAAGATCCCTGGAGAAGGAATGGCAAACCCACTCCAGTATTCTTGCCTGGAAAATTCCATGGACAAAGGAGGCTGGCAGGCTAACATCTATGGGTTTCAAAGAATCAGACACAACTGAACACACACCCACACACATAGGTAATTATACACAATATTTTATTTTCAAAATTTTTCTATTTTGGAAGGTGTCTTTTAACTGTCTGATAAGCCCACAAGTAATAAATCTGGCTTATTTCCTAAAAATCACACAATTTCAAGTTTTTCTCTAGCATTGATAAAAGTTTGGAATGGTTGTTAGATAAGGGAATGAAAAGGAGGATTGAGTGTAAAATGCATGATCTTGAAAACAGCATATTAAATTAGTAAGTATATTTTGAGTTACATGACAGGGTAAATACATTATACAACATTTAGATTTTTTTCCAACTTAAAAAAGTATACTTTAGGGAATTTCAAAATGGAAGGAAACAACATAGTCCTTCAGCAGTTGTGCTTTTCTATAAATTTACCTGTCTACTGTGGACTGAAAATACCCCAGTTTCTCTGTGCATTGGCAACAAACATTGTAATAAACTAACTGACCACTATTAATAGAAGGAACTCCTTGAAGTGGATTGGTTAGGATCTTCCAGTTTAAGGAGTACATCTGGACCAAGACCTGAAATGTTAAGCTGTTGCCTAGCAACACTGACCCAGTAAGGAAGAGGCCTAGAGGAATCTATCTTGCCTCAGAACTCAGATGCCATATATGGGAGAATGAGAAGAGCAAGGAATGGACTATTGATCCTTGAAATGGGAACTTAGTGACTCTCTAACTCTGATTAGAGGTGGAAAACCTACCACCTCTATATAGGGAAGTGATATGGCAGTCCCAGCATTTTTAAATGGGCCTGGCTTAGAGCAGATAATCTCATTAGAGAGGAAGACTAGGGAAGTCTTGAATTTGTGCTTGCATAGCAGGTGCACTATTTCTACTTTGATTATTACATTTCTTTGAAGTGGCTTTAGTAGGGGAGAACCTCTGAATATTATCATGTGTAAAGCTCCTAAGCCATCCCTTTGAAGGTACCACTAAATACACAAATCTCATTAGGTAGACCTGATTTCAGTTCAGTTCAGTTGCTCAGTCGTGTCTGACTCTTTGTGACCCCATGAACCGCAGCACGCCAAGTCTCCTGTCCATCACCAACTCCTGGAGTTCACCCAAACCCATGTTCATTGAGTCAGTGATGCCATCCAGCCGTCTCATCCTCTGTCGTCCCCTTCTCCTCCTGCCCTCAATCTTTCCCAGCATCAGGGTCTTTTCAAATGAGTCAGCTCTTCACATCAGATGGCCAAAAAGTATTGGAGTTTCAGCTTCAACATCATTCCTTTAGGATGGACTGATCTCCTTTAGGATGATCTCCTTTAGGATGGACTGTCATCTTGGATTTACTGGTGACTGCCCAGTTAAATAAGCAGGGTGACAATATACAGCCTTGATGTACTCCTTTTTCTATTTGGAACCAGTCTGTTGTTCCATGTCCAGTTCTAACTGTTGCTTCCTGACCTGCATACAGATTTCTCCAGAGGCAGGTCAGGTGGTCTGATATTCTCATCTCTTTAAGAATTTTCCACAGTTTCTTGTGATCCACACAGTCAAAGGCTTTGGCATAGTCAATAAAACAGAAATAGATGTTTTTCTGGAACTCTCTTGCTTTGGGAGGCTTAAAATTTGTGTCATAATAATCTAGTAGTTCTGTATGGAATAAGGAGATCAATATCATGAAAGGGTAGGGAGACTGATGGTTGGTGGGATGAACTGATTTTGAAGGAGAGAAGATGACAACAACTACCCACTGAAGTCAGAGGAAGTCCCCTAATTCATGGATATGCTCAGGGCAGATATTTGTACATATCTGCACAATTGTTGGTAGCTAGGATACAGTGGTATAGCCCAGTCTTTCTCTACACCTAGGTGGAAAAGAGGTATCCCCATTTGAGAGGGCTTATCTTACTACAGTGACTAAAGTGTGACTGGATCCCTCCTCACTGTCTGCCTGGGGCAAGACACATATCTACCCTCCTCCTTGGGCAGTCACCAGTAAATCCAAGATGGCAGAAGAGGGCCTGTAGAAACCACAATACAAATATAAGATAAAACAGGAGGGCTTCTTTTCCTTAAGCAAATAACAAGGGTTATGCTTAGAAAAAGGCTTCCCCAGTGGCTCAGATGATAATGAATCTGCCTGCAATGCAGGAGACCTGGGTTCTATCCCTGGGTCAAGAAGATCCCTTGAAGAATGGAATGGCAACCCACTTCAGTATTCCTGCCTGGAGAATCCCATGGACAGATGAGCCTGGCAGGCTACGATCCATAGGGTCGCAAAGAGTTGGACACGACCAAATGACTAACCCTTATTTATTACTTACACTTTGAAACAATTTATCAATTCATGGTAGAGTGAAAGTCTAATTGTTTAATAGATGTTTGCTTAGGTAAGTGACTTCCTTCTCTCAACTCCTTCTCTAAACAACCAAAAAGGAGGCAACTGCATGGGTTTGACCCCCTGAAATTAAGGGTGAGGCAAGAAAAACCCATTGGCACTATGGACAAAGCTATTCAATAAGCCAATCCTCAGGCCTCTTTAAGGTTGTTTCTGTATATACTACATTAAGGGGCTGGAGGTTGGGGGTAAAGAACCCTTTTGTGTTTGCTAATGTACTGATATTTGTATGTGCAATTGAAGTGAAAAACTTATTTGGGTAATTGACAGTGTTACCCTGCCCTTCTGTTGTTACAGGCCTAATAAAGGGGCTACATGTTCCTTAAGTGCTTCTAGGTGACATCATAGACTGGCTAGGGGTTGTGACTACAGAAGAGGATATTAATGGCTTCCAAGGACCCTGAAGTAGGAAAGAAGATTGTGTTTAAAAGTCACAATAGAAAAGGATAAAATGATAATAGAAAGATATAAAAGCAGGGGAGCAGAGAGGAATACACAGGAGCCTCAGGTTCACACTTCTGCAAGCTTCTACCCTGAATGCCAACTCTTATAGGGCAAAGTTTACCTGATCTGGGTCAATGACTCAGGCCCAGGTTCTCACCTGTTCCCTCCAGTTTGATCTTACACTTGTGACTCTCAACTAGATTTTATGATACCAAATAACTCTGGTTTCCCTGCAGATCATTAAATCTTTTGCCTTTTATGGCACCAGCAGGCCTCTTTCAACTGCCCCTACTGCTACCCCATCACTGTGCATGGGTTGGACCATACCATATCGCTTTGCTCCACCTAGCTCATCTCTGGGTATGCTCTACTTTTTAGCACTCACAACTGAGTAATTGCAAAAGTACAACTTCAGCTCCACAGTTTTAATTTAAGAAGGTAACAGAAAATATTATTCATTTCAGAAAATTTTTTATCAAAAATGTTGAGCTTGTTTTTCTGACTTCATGGTCTTGAAATTATGTTTTAATTATCTTGACAATACTTTTACCTGGAAAAACTCATTATTCAAATATGCCAGAGAAAGGAGGTGTTATCACTTTATTAATTTTCTCAACTACTGAATTAATAGTGCCATTATTCATAAAGAGTTGTATAGATTCTTTGAAAAGAAATAAATACCATAAATCTTTTGACTCATCCAAAGGACAGTGCCTCTACATGCAACTGCTTGACATTTCTCAGTATCAAACGCCTTATAGTTCATTCAGCTCTGTCAGAGGAATGGGTGCTACTGGCTGAATCATCACCATTTCCTGTGAGGTGTGCATTAAATGTCAACTCGACCTTATTTCCTATAAATTTTTAGAGACTTAAGAATGCTCAGAAGTGGAGGTGAACCCCAAACCTTCAAAGTACACACTGCTATATTCAAAATGGATAACCAACAAGGATCCACTGTATCACACATGGAACTCTACTCAATGTTTTATGCCAGCCTGGATGGGGTGGGCGTGGAATTTGGGGTAGAACAGATACACATATATGTATGGCTGAGTCCCTTTGCTGTTCACGTGAAACTATAACAACACTGTTAATTGGCTGTACCCCAGTACAAAATAAGAAGTTTAAAACTGGGCAGGGGGAACCCACCTTCAGTGTACAACTGTAGCTCTTGGAGACTTCACGCATACTTTTAAGATCAGTTTCAAGATTTTTAACTTCCTAATGTGCCTTTTCCTAAATTTGATTTCTCTGAGAATGAGCTGGATTCATAGTAGTCATTCTTTCACTTCATAGAATGGTAGCCCTCCATCCCAAATCTCAGCATTGTGCATGACCCTGGGTATAATTAACTCTAGGGTATCAAACAAACAGAGAAATGGGGGTACTGGTTTCAGGAGAACTCTTCAAATAACTAATCAAGGAACTTAAAGCTCATAAGGTTTCTGATCTTTTCCTGCATTGCATACATATTTTAGAAAAGTGAAGCTTATTAAAATACCAGTATTTCAGCCCATGTTGACTTACTCTGAATATTAGCCAATTTGGGATATTTGGGTCCATTTTGGAATAGTCTGCTGAACACCACGAGCAATATGGGAAACTTATGATTATCCTCTTAAATGTAAATAAGATGCTTGATGGACTATGATTTTTTTAGATACATTGGATAAAATTCATGTGTAAAATTTTACTTGATTTATTTCAGATTTGCTGTACTTTACTGAATAAGGAAAAGAAAACTGATCACCAAGAACTGATGCTTTCAAATTGTGGTGCTGGAGAAGACTCCTGAGAGTCCCTTGGACTGCAAGGATATCAAACCAGTCAGTCCTAAAGGAACTCAACCCTGAATATTCAGTGAAAGGACTAATGCTGAAGGTTGAAGCTCCAATACTTTGGCCACTTGATGAGAAGAGGCAACTCACTGGAAAAGGCCTTGATGCTGGGAAAGATTGAAGGCAAAAGGAGAAGAGGGCAGCAGAGGATTAGATAGTTAGATAGCATGACCAACTCAATGGACATGAGTTTGAGCAAACTCCTGGAGACAGTGAAGGAGAGGAAAGCCTGGTGCACTGCAGTCCTTGGAGTCGCAAAAGATCAGATATGACTTAGCAAATGAACAACAACAGCAATTGAATAAGGTAGCTAAAGCTCATGTTATCAAACTATATCATGGCATATTTGTTCGTACTCAGCCTTGTCTTGCTTATTTCATGTTATTATTGAACATAAAATGTTCAATAATTTCTATTGTCTATTTAAAAGGAAGTAAACTCTTTTAGACTTGTGTTTAATATTTCAGAGGTTCATTTAAAAATATGCAAAAGGGTACATAATTTTTAAAGTTTATTTTAAGGGTATTTAAGGAAAACATTTGTATGTCTACTATACTAGTGTTCACTTGTACTCAGTTCAGTTCAGTTCACTCACTCAGTCATGTCTGACTCTTTGTGATCCCATGGACTGCAGCATGCCAGGTTTCCCTGTCCATCACATCTCCCAGAGCTTGCTCAAACTTATGTCCATTGAGTCAGTGATGCCATCTAACCATCTCATCCTCTGTTATCCCCTTCTCCTCCTATCTTCAATTTTTCCCAGCATCAGAGTCTTTTCCAAGGAGTCAGTTCTTCACATAGGTTACCAAAGTACTGGAGTTTCAGCTTCAGCATCAGTTCTTCCAATGAATATTCAGGACTGATTTCCTTCAGGATTGACTTGTTTGATCTCCTTGCTGCCCAAGGGACTCTCAAGAGTCTTCTTCAACAGTATCATTTAAAATCATCAATTCTTGAGTGCTCAGCTTTCTTTATAGTCCAACTCTCACATCAGTACATGACTACTGGAAAAACTATTGCTTTAACTAGACAGACCTTTGTTGGCAAAGTAATGTCTCTGCTTTTTAATATGCTATCTAGATTGGTCATAGCTCTTCCAAGGAGCAATCATCTTTTAATTTCATGGCTGCAGTCACCATCTGCAGTGATTTTGGAGCCCCCAAAATAAAGTCCCTCACTGTTTCTATTGTTTTCCCATCTGTTGCCATAAAGTGATACTATACTCATCAAACAAAATCCATATGTGGAAAAAAACACCAAAAAGTGATTTCTTTGGATTATGAAATTATGGATACTTTTTTTGCTTTTGCTTTTCTATAACTTCCTATTGTTTAGGATATGCATGTTATATATGATAATTTTTAAACATTAAAAATACTAAACACATTAAGAACTAGGAATTCTTTAAAGGGAAGGATATAAAGAGGAGATTGTTTCCTAGTCACTTCTTAAAGTATGAGGTAACTGGAGGGAATTATAAGCCTACTGTTAGGTAGATTTTATTATGGGAATACCAGGCCACCTGACTTGCCTCTTGAGAAATCTGTATGCAGGTCAGAAAGCAACAGTTAGAACTAGACATGGAACAACAGACTGGTTCCAAATAGGAAAAGGAATATGTCAAGGCTGTATATTGTCACCCTGCTTATTTAACTTATATGCAGAGTACATCATGAGAAACGCTGGACTGGCAGAAACACAAGCAGGAATTAAGATTGCCGGGAGAAATATCAATAACCTCAGATATGCAGATGACACCACCCTTATGGCAGAAAGTGAAGAGGAACTCAAAAGCCTCTTGATGAAGGTGAAAGAGGAGAGTGAAAAAGTTGGCTTAAAGCTCAACATTCAGAAAACGAAGATCATGGCATCTGGTCCCATCACTTCATGGGAAATAGATGGGGAAACGGTGTCAGACTTTATTTTGAGGGGCTCCAAAATCACTGCAGATAGTGACTGCAGCCATGAAGTTAAAGATGCTTACTCCTTGGAAGAAAAGTTATGAGTAACCTAGATAGCATATGCAAAAGCAGAGACATTACTTTGCCAACAAAGGTCCGTCTAGTCAAGGCTATGGTTTTTCCAGTGGTCATGTATGGATGTGAGAGTTGGACTGTGAAGAAGGTTGAGTGCCGAAGACTTGATGCTTTTGAACTGTGGTGTTGGAGAAGACTCTTGAGAGTCCTTTGACTGCAAGGAGATCCAACCAGTCCATTCTGAAGGAGATCAACCCTGGGATTTCTTTGGAAGGAATGATGCTAAAGCTGAAACTCCAGTACTTTGGCCACCTCATGCGAAGAGCTGACTCATTGGAAAAGACTCTGATGCTGGGAGGGATTAGGGGCAGGAGGAGAAGGGGACGACCAAGGATGAGATGGCTGGATGGCATCACTGACTCGATGGCCGTGAGTCTGAGTGAACTCCGGGAGTTGGTGAAGGACAGGGAGGCCTGGCGTGCTGTTGTTCATGGGGTTGCAAAGAGTCGGACATGCCTGAGTGACTGAACTGAACTGAATGTGGAGGGGGGAAGGGTTTATATCCCATTAAATTCTCCTTCATTCTTCTGTCATCTTCTTTAACAGACATCTTGAGACTTTAGTGACTCAGAGAAAAGAAGGCTATACCAGAAATGTAAGAACAGTAAATATTTTCAAAATTGAAGTATAATTGACAAAATTGCATATAAATTGTACAATGTGATGATTTAGTATATGTATTGAAGTGACGTGAAGTGAAGTTGCTCAGTCGTGTCCGACTCTTTGCGACCCCGTGAACTGTAGCCTACCAGGCTTCTCTTTCCATGGGATTCTCTAGGCAAGAATACTAGAGTGGGTTACCATTTCTTTCTCCAGGGGATCTTCCTGATCCAGGGATCGAACCCGGGTCTCCCACATCGGAGGCAGACGCTTTAACCTCTGAGCCACCAGGGAAGTATATGTATACATATGTTAAATGATTATCATAATCAAGCTAATCAGCACATTCATCACCTCACATAGTTATTCTTTTATCCTTCTTCTTTGTATGTGTGTGTACACAAGAACACTTAAGATCTAGTCTCTTAGCAAGTATGCAATTGGTATTATAAATATATTCACCATGCTGTACATTAGATCCTCAGAAATTCTGTATCTTATAAATAAAAGTTTGCATCCTTGGATCAATATCTCCCCATTTCCTCCACTCTACAGCCCCTGGGGGCTTCCCTGGTAGCTCAGTTGGTAAAGAATCTGCCTGCAATGCAGGAGACCCCAGTTCGATTCCTGGGCCAGTAAGATCTACTGGAGAAGGTATAGGCTACCCACTCCAGTATTCTTGGGCTTTCCTTGTAGCTCGGCTGGTAAAGAATCTTCTTACAATGCTGGAGACCTGGGTTTGCTCCCTGGATTGAGAAGATCCCCTGGATTAGAGAAAAGGTACCCACTCCAGTATTCTGGCCTGGAGAATTCCATGGACTGTGTAGTCCATGAGGCTGCACACATGAGTTGGACATGACTGAGCAACTTTCACTGTCACTTCATTTTCACAGTTCCTGGGAACTACCATTCTACTCTCTGTTTTATGAGTTTCAGAGTGTGTGTGTGTGTGTGTGTGTGTGTTTGTGTGTGTGTGTGTGTATTTGATTCCTTATATAGCTGCTAAGTCACTTCAGTCATGTCTGACTCTGTGCGACCCCATAGATGGCAACCCACTGGGCTCCCCATCCCTGGGATTCTGTAGGCAAGAATACTGGAGTGGGTTGCCATTTTCTTCTCCAATGCATGAAAGTGAAAAGTCAAAGTGAATTTGCTCAGTCGTGTCCGACTCTTAGCGACCCCATAGACTGCAGCCTACCAGGTTCCTCCATCCATGGGATTTTCCAGGCAAGAGTACTGGAGTGGGGTGCCATTGCCTTCTCCACATATAAGAGATACCCAACAGTATTTGTCTTCCTTTTCTGGTTTATTTCATTTTGCATAATGTTCTCCATATTCATCCATGTGGTTGCAAATGGCAGGATTCTGTTCTTCCTCATGGCTGAATAATATTCCACTGTATATACACATCACATCTTTTTATCCATTCATCTTGTCAGACACATAAGTTGTTTTCATATCTTGGTTATTGTATACATTGTGTATAAAGGCAATGAACATGGGGGTACAGGTATTTCAAGATACTGATCTCAGTTCCTTCAGATATATACCCAGGAATGCAATAGCTGGATCATATGGTAGTTCAATTTTTAATTTCTTAAGGAACCTTTATACTGTCTTCCCATTTTGCATTCCATCATCAGCAAGATGATCATTAACAATGAGCTGATGGCCTCCCTGGACCAGCCAATGCAGACAGCAGTGATGCACAACATCGAGCCCACCACTCAGCAGAACTTGGCCCTGCAGCTGGCTGAGAAGCTGATCAGCCTGGTGGAAAACAATGAGTGGTATTTGACCACAAGCATGGTGGGTACTTACAGTGGCTACTTCTGAGACCAGAAAGACGGCTACTGCAAAAATGAAGGCTACATGCACCAGGATGGCTACGGCTAGCAGCAATCTCTGACAGCCTACTGATAGCTTAACTTCTGTCTACAATGCCCTAGATCATTCAGTCTTTAGGTCCAGCTTGGAAAACTCAGCAGTGGCCACAGAACTGGAAAAGGTCAGTTTTCATTCCAAACTCAAAGAAAGGCAATGCCAAAGAATGCTCAAACTACCGCACAATTGCACTCATCTCACATGCTAGCAAAGTAATGCTCAAAATTCTCCAAGCCAGGCTTCAGCAATACATGAACCATGAACTTCCAGATGTTCAAGCTGGTTTTAGAAAAGGCAGAGGAACCAGAGATCAAATTGCCAACATCTGCTGGATCATCGAAAGACCAAGAGAGTTCCAGAAAAGCATCAATTTCTGCTTTATTGACTATGCCAAAGCCTTTGTGTGGATCACAATAAACTGTGGAAGATTCTGAGAGAGATAGGAATACCAGACCACCTAACCTGCCTCTTGAGAAATCTGTATGCAGGTCAGAAAGCAACAGTTAGAACTGGACATGGAACAACAGACTGGTTCCAGATAGGAAAAGGAGTACATCAAGGCTGTATATTGTCATCCTGCTTATTTAACTTATATGCAGAGTACATCATGAGAAACGCTGGACTGGCAGAAACACAAGCAGGAAACAAGATTGCCGGGAGAAATATCAATAACCTCAGATAGGCAGATGACACCACCCTTATGGCAGAAAGTGAAGAGAAACTCAAAAGCCTCTTGATGAAAGTGAAAGAAGAGAGTGAAAAAGTTGGCTTAAAGCTCAACATTCAGAAAACGAAGATCATGGCATCCTGTCCCATCACTTCATAGGAAATAAATGGGGAAACAGTGGAAACGGTGTCAGACTTTATTTTGGGGGCTCCAAAATCACTGCAGATGGTGACTGCAGCCATGACATTAAAAGACGCTTACCCCTTGGAAGAAAAGTTATGAGCAACCTAGATAGCATATTCAAAAGCAGAGACATTACTGTGCTGACTAAGGTCCATCTAGTCAAGGCTATGATTTTTCCAGTGGTCATGTATGGATGTGAGAGTTGGACTGTGAAGAAGGCTGAGTGCCAAAGAATTGATGCTTTTGAACTGTGGTGTTGGAGAAGACTCTTGAGAGTCCTTGGACCGCAAGGAGGTCCAACCAGTCCATCCTAAAAGAGATCAGCCCTAGGATTTCTTTGGAAGGAATGATGCTAAAGCTGAAACTCCAGTACTTTGGCTACCTCATGCGAAGAGTTGACTCATTGGAAAAGACTCTGATGCTGGGAGGAATTGGGGGCAGGAGGTAGGGGATCACAGAAGATGAGATGGCTGGATGGCATCACTGACTCGATGGCCATGAGTCTGAGTGAACTCCGGGAGATGGTGATGGCAGGGAGGTCTGGCGTGCTGCGATTCATGGGATCGCAAAGAGTTGGACATGACTGAGTGACTGAACTGAACTGAACTGCACCCCAGCCATTAAAGGTCTATTTAGAGTTGCTACAGTCCCTCTTGGCTACGTATCACCAGAGATGACTAGTTACTAATCATATTCCTAATTTTCTACCATGTGACAGTCACAAGGATACAGGGATACAGGGATGGCTTGAGCATTTCCCTGACTTCAAAGAGCTTGCTGTTCTTTGACATTTGACAAAAAAATTGTAATAACATGTGATAAATTATAACAGTGTTGTTTTAAGGTAGTAGAGATATTGAATAGGACTTCCCCGGTGGCTTAGCCTGCAATCCAAGAGACCCAGGTTCAATCCCTGGAAATCCCCGGGGGGAAAGGAATGGCAACCCACTCCAGTATTCTTGCTTGGAGAATGCTATGGACAGAGAAGCCTGACTGTCTACAGTTCATGGTATCACAAGGAGTTGGACATAACTCTCTCTCTCTCTCTCTCTCTCTCACACACACACACACACACACACACTGTCTTCCATAAAGGCTGTACCATTTTACATTACTACCAGCAGTATTTAAGGTTTCCTTTTTCTTCACATCCTCCCTAATATTTGTTATTGTTTGTTTTTTTGATAAAAGTCATTCAGCAAGTATAAGGTAATATCTCACTATGGTTTTGGTATACATTTCTCTCATGATTAGTGATGTTGAACACCTTCTTGTTTACCAGCTGGCCATTTGTGTATGTTTTTTTGGAAATATGTCTATTCAATTTCTTTGCCCATTTTTTAATCAGATTGTTTTTCTGCTATTGAGTTATATGAGTTCTTTATACATTTTAGATATTAGCCCCTTATCAGACATATAGTTTGCAATTATTTTCTCTCATTCCACATTTCTGCCTTTCCTTTGTGTTGATCATTTTCTTTGCTGTGCATAAGCTTTTCATATTAATGTAGTCCCACTTGATTATTTTTGATTTTGTTGTCTGTGCTTATGGTATCATATCCAAAAAATCATTACCAAGGCCAATGTCAAGGAGATTTTTCCCTATGTTTTCTTCCAGGAATTTTATGTTTTCATGTCCTATATTTAAGTCTTTAATTAATTTCAGTTAATTTTTTGAATGATGTAAGATAGAGGTCTAATGTCATTATTTTCCATGTGGATATCCAGATTTCTCAGCACAATTTATTGAAGAGACTTTACTTTCCCTATTGTGCATTCTTTGTCAAAGACTACTTGATGACATATGCATGAGTTTGGTTCTGGGATATTTCTTCTATTCCACTGGTCTGTCTATTTTCATGCCAGTGGCACCATATTGTTCTTTTTAATATTTAGTTATTTTTAATTTAAAAGGCATCATTTAAATACTCCTCTTCAATTTTTATGTTTATGTGCTCAGGGGGATTTGCTGGTACATCCAAACAATGACTGTTGTTGTTCAATCACTAAGTCATGTTCTACTAAATTATGCTTTTAGGACAACTGTTTTAATACTCCAGGACTCAACATTCATCAGCTTCTCAAAGTGACATTTCATCTTACTGCTGGAAAGAATGCAGGAGTGGAATTGAAAATTCAGTGTATAAGAAAACATACTATGTTCTATTGTCTAGTCTTCATGAAGCTTATATTCTAGCATGGAGAGACAGTAAGTAAAATCAATTAATGAATTATAGTTTTAGATGGTGGTACGATTTGGAGAGAAAGTGGGAAATGCAGACAGAGTTCAATGTGCTCAGAGAAGGTCTTGCTGGATGTGGTGTTTGAGAGAAGATCTGGTGGGCTTGAGTGAGGGGCTGTGGGTTTAATTTGAAGAAGTGTGCTTCAGACAGGAAGAACAGTGGAGGGGACAGATAGGGTAAGAAAAGCAGCTCTGGGCTACTTTTGAGTACAGGTAAGGAAGCCAGTGTAGGAGGAGCTTAGTAAGCAAGGGGAGATGAAAGTGGGAGATAAAATCAGAAGGAAATGAGGATGGAGAAGAAACTGTCATGAAGGGGGTTGGTGGGGGATAGTGTCCAGGCTGCATGGGCTTTCAGCTGTTCTGTCAGTTGAGATGAGAAGCTGTTAGCGTGTTTTAAAGAAAAGAATGACCATGATTTGACCGCAAGGATTCTGGCCTAAGCAACTAGAAAAGTTGGGTGAAGTGGCCATTAGTTGATATGGGATAAAAAATCTTCTTCAAGAGGAAGATATTTTGCAGAGGAATGGGATAGGGAATTTGGAATTTATTCTAGGATATGGTAGCTTTAGAATGTCTATTAAGCATCCAGACAGGGATGTATAATAGCCAGTTGGTCATATCAGTCTAAAATTCAGAGGAGGGATACAAATGAGATACAAAAATTTTAGTGTCTTCAGCACAAACAGAGAATTTAAAGCCACAGGCATGAGATTACCAAGAAAGTATATGTAAACTAGGGATAGAAAAGGGAAGAAGTCCTAGGACTGAGCCCAGAACATTCCTATGTAAAGATATAAGGAAAAATAAACCAAGGCAAATTTTCTATCTTTAAGAAAGTTACCTGGAAAGTCATTTACTTATGATTGGAAAAAGAATTATAACTGTATATATCATAAGCTAAAGAATCTTAGAGCTAAAATAAATCTTAATCCAAAGGATGATCAAATTCAACCTGTTGGCCTTTTGGCAACAAATATTTTGACCTTTAAAAAACTAGCTGACTCATTTGCTCAATTTAATTTAGGAGTTTAATTTCAGTCAAATGATGGAAAATGCTTGAACTATGAACCTCCAGCATAAAGTAGGTGGATTAGAGTAAATATGGGCTAATTTGGATGAGAGAGGGGATCTAGTTTTAACTCAGGGGTTTGGGTGAGGTACCACTTAACTCCACACATATTTACTGAGTGCCAATTATGTGTAAGACTTGTGAGAATTATTGGGGAAATACAAATTTGATTAAGAGACTGTCTTTTGGGACTTCCCTGGTGTTGCAGTAGATAAGGATCTGTCTACCTATGCAGGGGACATGGGTTCGATCCCAGGTCTAAGACTCCACATTCCTTGGAACAGCTGAGCCCATGGGCCTTAACTACTGAGCCCAAGCTCTAGGCCTGAGAGCTGCAACTACTGAAGCCTGTGCCCTGCAACAAGAGAAGCTGCCGCAGTAAGAAGCCCATACACCACAACCCAGAGTAGCCCCCACTTGCCACAACTAGAGGAAGTCCGTGTGCGGCAATGAAGACCCAGTGCAGCCAAAAATAAACAAATAAGCACAAATTTTAAAAGGAGAGAGACTGTCTTTTTCTTCAGAAAGATTACAACATAAAAATGGAGAGTGAAGCAAGTACAATGAGATAAGAGGCACAGAGAGGCAGAAATACTTTACGTAGGTTCAAGTTAAAGAAAGTGATTCTCCCTTAGGCTCCAGAGAGGACATGACATTTCAGATGGCCCCTGAATTATGGGAAGGATGAGATTTGACAGAAGATATAAAATAGGCAAGGACCTGGGGGTGGGAAAGTTCAGGAGTATGTTTCACTGGTGGGTATGTATGTCCTCAAACCATTGTTATTACATCCATATTTCTTTCATTGTTTTTTCTCCCAAATGGAGAAGCAGAGATTACACACGTAAGTATGTTTGATTGCATTAAGAAAATCTGTGTGTATTTGCACACCTATTTTCATGGCACTATTATTCACAATAACCACGAGGTGGAAGAATGTCCATCAGTGGAAGAATGGATAAAGAAAATGTGGTAAATATATATAATGGAATATTATGCAGCCCTAAAAGAAGGAAATTCTCTCATATATTCCAAGGTGGATTAACTTTGAGGACATAATGCTGAGTAAAATAAGCCTGCCACAAAAGACAATAATTCATAATTCCACATGTTTGTTGTTCAATCACTAAGTTGTGCCCCCACTCTTTGCTGCCCCATGGACTGCAGCATTCCAGGCTTCCCTGTCCTTCACTGTCTCCAGGAGTTTGCTCAAACTCAGGTCCATTGCATTGGTCATGCTATCTAACCATCGCATCCTCTGCTGCCCTCTTCTCCTTTTGCCTTCAATCTTCCCCAGCATCAGGGTCTTTTCCAATAAGTCAGTCCTACACATTAGGTAGCCAAAATATTGGAGTTTCAGCTTCAGCATCAGTCCTGCCAGTGAATATTCAAGGTTGATTTCCTTTAGTTCAACTGGAACAAATTGAATTGACTGGTTTGATCTCCTTGCTGTCCAAGGGACTCTCAAGAGTCTTCTCCAGCATCGCAGTTCGAAAGCAACAATACTTTGGTCTTCAGTCTTCTTTATGCTCCAACTCTCACATCCCTACATGACTACTGGAAAAACCATAGCTTTGACTATACAGATCTTTGTCAGCAAAGTGGTTTCTGCCTTATAATACACTATTTAGGTTTGTCATAGCTTTTCTTCCAAGGAGCTAGCATTTTTAATTTTGTGTCTGCAGTCACCATTTGCAGTAATTTTGAAGCCCAAGAAAATAAATCAGTAACTCTTTCCACTTTTTTCCCTTCTAGTTGCCATGAAGTAATAGGACTGGATACCATGATTTTCCTTTCTTGAATGTTGAGTTTTAAGACAGTTTCTCATTCTCCTTTTTCACCTTCATCAGGAGGCTCTTTAGTTCCTGTTCACTTTCTGCCATTGTTGTGCTATTGTTCAGTCACTCATTCATGTCTGACTCTTGGCAACCCAATGGACTACAATATACCAGGCTTCCCTGTCCTTTACCATCTCCAAGAGCATCAGTCCTTCCAATGAGTAGTCAAGGGTGATTTCTTTTAGGACTGGGTTGATCTTGCAGTCCAACGGATTCTTGAGTCTTCTCCAACACCACAGTTCAAAAGCATCAATTTTTCACTGCTCAGCCTTCTTTATAGTACATTTCTCACATCCATACATGACTACTGGAAAAACCATAGCTTTGATTCTGTGGACTTTTGCTGGCAAAGTAATGTTTCTGCTTTCTAATACACTGTCTAGGTTTGTCATAGCTTTTCTTCAAGGAACAAGCATCTTTTAAATTTCATGCCTGCAATCATCATCTGCAGTAATTTTGAAGCCCAAGAAAATAAAATCTGTCACTGTTTCCATTGTTTTCCCATCTATTTGTCATGAAGTGATGGGACCAGACACCATGAGCTTCATTTTTTAGAATGTTGAGTTTAAAGCCAGTTTTTCACTCTCCTTTTTCACTTTCATCAAGAGCCTCTTTAGTTCCTCTTCGCTTTCTGTCATAAGGGTGGTGTCATCTGCTATCTGAGGTTACTGATATTTCTCCTGGCAATCTTGATTCCAGCTTGTGTTTCATTCAGCCTGGCATTTCACATGATGTAATCTGCATATAAGTTAAATAAGCAGGGTAACAATATACAGCCTTGACGTACTCCTTTCCCAATTTGGAACCAGTCCTTTGTTCCATGTCCAGAACTGTTGCTTCTTGACCTTCATACAGGTTTCTCAGGAGGCGTGTCAGGTGGTCTGGTATTCCCATCTCTTTAAGAATTTTCCACACAGTTTGTTGTTATCCACACAATCAAAGGCTTTAGCATAATCAATGATGCAGAAGTAGATGTTTTTCTGGAACTCTCTTGCTTTTTCTATGATCCAAGGGATGTTTGCAATTTGATCTCTAGTTCCTTTGCCTTTTCTAAATCCAGCTTGAACATCTCAAAGTTCTCAGTTCATGTACTGTTGAAGCCTGGCTTGAAGAATTTTGAGCATTACTTTGCTAGCATGTGAAATGAATGCAATTATGAGGTAGTCAGAGTATTCTTTGGCATTGCCTTTATTTGAGATTTGAATGAAAACTGACTTTTCCAGTCCTGTGACCACTGCTCAGTTTTCCAAATTTGCCAGCATATTGAGTGCAGCATTTTAACAGCATCATCTTTTAGGATTTTTAAATAGCTTGCTGGAAGCCAGCACAGGCCATGCCACCCATGACAAGGTCATGTGGAAGAGAACTGTTAAGCAAGGCTTCCAGGCTCGATGGACTCCCTAGACCAGCTCAAGCATCTACCCCCAAACCAGAATCTGTCTGTCTTACTATTTTGTGCCTTTCCCCAACTCTTCTGACATTTACAGGGGGCTATCCCCGACCACCTTTCTCTGGAGAAAATCAGCTTAGGGCTCTAGCTAATAAGTCTCGTGGACATGAGAGAAATATTTCAAATCAAACCCCCTCTGTTAACATTCTAACTTGCTTGGCAGGTTTATCCAGACTCTTGCAGCTATGCATGTGATTATTCGCAGCCTCCCAATTGTGAGAGGCATGGGAAGCCTAAAACATAGAGCCTTTCAAAGAGTTAAAAGTTATTAGAGTAGTGCTTGTGTAAGATTGCATTATTAGGCCAGTGCTTGTTGCTAAATTCCCATATCTCTTATCCACTGTGCATCTGGGAATGCATTAGTTAACATAGTGAGAATGTAAGAAAAACAAGTGTAGCCTTGAATTTAACCACATCAGACCTTTGAGATAACTGGTTCCTTCTTGTAACTCACTGCACCTTTTCTCTGTGAGAAATGTAACTCTGTTTAGCATTTTCTGAGGCTGACATAGATTGGAAATATAAAGAAAAAAACACTTTGAGGGAAAATAAGTTTTCTGGTTGAGGAGCCTTTATCAAAAGAGGGTCATAAAATGTTCACAGGCCTCCAAGGCCAGAAGATAATGTACACAACATCATTTGTGGGAAAGGTTTGCAGAAAAAATCCTGGTTTTGATAAGGGCAAAACTGCTGGAATGTTTGGGCTGACTCTGTATGACCTTGCATCTTTCATTTCTCTCTATGTACAAGTTAAGGTATAAAAGTCCTTTTGAAAATAAAAGTAATGGGCCTCGCTCGAAGAAGCTTGGTCACCCCGTGTCTCCTTTATTTTTTTTCTTCTTTCTCTTTCTTACTCTCTTTTTCAGGCTGATTCCTTGGAGCATAGAGGTCCGCCATGTCTACTTATTTGCCTGGGTTTCTAAGACCTGAACGGGAAGGCACCCTGCATCTTCACTCCCTCGGGAGACCGGGAGGGCACCTGTGGCCTTACGTAGATGGTGCAAGTCTCTTATCTCTAGATTTTATTGATTTTCTGTGTAAACCAAGGAACATCAGCCTCTTTCTCTCCTCTGTTCCTCTCTCATTCATTCATTCACCAACGCCATTTCTCCTTTGGGTTCCCCTGGATCCTGTGGGGGCTGGACCCCGACAATAGCTCAGCTGTAATTTCATCACCTCCACTAGCTTTGTTCTTAGTGATGCTTCCTAAGGCCCATTTAACTTTGCGCTCCAAGATGTCTGGTTCTAGGTGAGTGATCACACCACTGTGGTTATCTGGGTCATGAAGATCTTTTTGTATAGTTCTTCTGTGTATTCTTGCTACCTCTTCTTAATATCCTCTGCTTGTGTAGGTCCATACCATTTCTGTCCTTTATTGTGTCCATCTCTGGACAAAATGTTACCTTGATATCTCTGATTTTCTTGAAGACATCTTTAATCTCTCCCATTCTATCGTTTTCCTCTATTTTTTTGCATTAATCACTTAGGAAAGCTTTGTTACCTCTCTTTGCTATTCTTTGGAACTCTGCATTCAGATGGGTATATCTTTCCTTTTCTCCTTTGCTTTTCATTTCTCTTCTTTTCTCAGCTATTTGTAAGGCCTCCTCAGACAACCACTTTGCCTTTTTGCATTTCTTTTTCTTTGGAATGGTCTTGATCACTGCCTCCTGTACAGTGCCATGAACCTCCTTCCATAGTTCCTCAAGTACTTTGTCAGATCTAATCCCTTGAATCTATTTGTCACCTCTACTCTATAATCATAAGGGGTTTGATTTAGGTCATACCTGAGTGACTGAGTAGTTTTCTCTAGTTTCTTAAATTTAAGTCTGAATTTTTCATTAAGGAGTTTATGATATGAGCCACAGTCAGCTACTAGTCTTGCTTTTTGCTGACTGTATAGAGCTTCTATGTCTTTGGCTGCAAAGAATACAATCAATCTGATCAGTATTGATCATCTGGTGATGTCCATGTGTAGAGTCATCTCTTGTGTTGTTGGAAGAGGGTGCTTTTTATGACCAGGGATTCTCTTTTCCAAATTCTATTAACTTTTGCTCTTCTTCATTTTGTACTCCAGGGCCAGACCTGCCTGTTACTCCAAATGTCTTTAACTTCCTACTTTGGCATTTGTCCCCTGTGATGACATCTTTTGGGGTGTTAGTTCTGGAAGGTCTTGTCGGTCTTCATAGAACCATTCAGCTTCTTCAGAATTAGTGGCTGGGCATAGACTTGGATTACTATACATTAGAATGTATCATCTGAATATCGGAGGTTATTGGTATTTCTCCCAGCAATCTGGATTCCAGTTTGTAAGTCTTCCAGTCCAGCATTTCGTGTGCCATACTCTGCATATAATTTAAATAAGCAGGGTGACAGTATACAGCCTTGATGTACTCCTTTCCCAGTTTTGAACCAGTCTGTTTTTCTGTGTACAGTTCTAAGTGTTCTTTCTTTACCTGCATACTAATTAAACTCAAAGAAACAGAAAGTAGAATAGCAGTTGTCAGAGGAAGGGGCAGTTGAAAAAGAACTGTTGGTCAGTGGATATAGAGTTTCGTTCTCAAAAGACAGAAAAGTTCTAGAGCTCTGTTGCACAACAGTGTGCAAATAGTTAACACTACTGTACTGGGTGAGCTTCCCTAGAGGTGCAATGGTAAAGAAGCCCCTGCAGTGTAGGAGATGCAGGTTCAATCCCTGGGTCGGGAAGATCCCCTGGAGAAGGAAATGGCAACCCACTCTAGTATTCTTGCCTGAAGATTCCCCATGGACAGAAGAGCCTGGAGGGTTACAGTCCATGGGGTTGCAAAGAGTCAGACATGACTGAGTGACTAAGCATGCATGCAGTGTACTGCATACTTAAGAATGGTTAAGATGATAATTTTACATAATATGAATGACCACAATTTTTTTAAAAAGGAAAAGAAAATATGTGTATGGCCAATACTCATTCAATTGCAAGCCACTAAACTCAGACAAAACAGTTTAGCTGAACAAAGGAGAATTACCAGTTCAGAGAGCCAAAGAATGCAGCAAGGCCTTAATGACTGCAACCAGAAATTCTAAAGAGCCCCTAGGTGTCACTCTTCACCTCCTGACTCATCTTTCTCACTGCAAACCTGCTTTCTCTACAGGGTGGCCAACATAGCCGAGGATAATTTCTAGGTTTTACACCTTGGACTTTCTGCCAGAGTGCCCACCACAACCCCCCTCACAACCTGCCCCCCACCCTGCATGTTCTCTTCCACGTTCAAAACACTGAGAAGAGCTGTAAGTTGCCCATTTGGCCTCTGGACCAACTATTGACAAGATCTTGTATGAAGATATTACAAGGGGTCAGATCTTATAAGAAGAACCTGGTAAGTTCTGTGGGAACAGTGTGCTTGGGAGTGGGAGGTAATTTGTTAGCTATTACTTAATGCTGTATACAAAGCACTGAAACAACCATCATTTATTTCCTCAGATCTGCAGGTTGGTTGAGGCAGCTCTGCTTCAGGTAGTGGTGGCTAGGGTGGCCACACTTTGGTCATCTACTTCCTGGGACAAGTAAGAGAGCCAGAGCACATGGGAGGCCTCTGAAGTTTAGTCTCTGAACCATCCTAACTCTGCCACTCCCACTCACATGCCACTGATCAGTGCCCAGCCACATGGTTAAACACTAAGATAAGCACTTTCTGCCCAAGTGAAGCTATAGTCAGAGTTTGATGCAGAGAAGGGGAAAGGATGGGGCTAAATCATTTAATCTATCAAAAGGGGCGAATGTGAAAAACAGTTTCCAGAGGAAGTTTGGGTGATGGGCAAACAAGACAACAGGAGTCCTGTACAGTGTTATTGTTGTTTTTGTTGTTATTTAGTTGCTAAATTGTGTCCCACTGTTTTGCAACCTCATGGACTGTAGTCCATCAGTCTCTTCTATCCATGGGATTCTCTAGGCAAGAATACTAGAGCAGATTGCCATTTCCTTTTCCAGGGAAACTTTCTAACTCAGGGATTGAACCCAGGTATCCTGCACTGCAGGCATATTCTTTACCATCTGGGCAATCAGGGAAGCCCAGCAAATAAAGTAATATTAAATAGTAGATTTTATCAACCCCAAAATGCTAAAATAGAAAGCATGGGAAGAGAACTAATTAGCCCTGACAATGTAACAAGGACTATACTAAGAATTTTATAGATATCATCTAAAAGGAAAAGCAATACAAGATGTTATTAACCTGAAACAATGTCATTTTGACCATAAACTCTCTTAGGTTGCAAAGAAAGTGTCCTTGAGAATTCCAGGTTAATAACCACTTTTCCACTTGGTGCTTCTTTAAGAGTAGGTCACACCTTATTAAATTTTCAATGAAGGTACCAGCATGGGTGGATGGAAAAGAGAAATATTCTGGAGCCAGAGAAATCTAAGTTTAAATTGAAGTTTGGCCACTCACTAGTGGAATCACCTTAGACAAGTCACAAGAACATTTTCTGTTAGTTTTTTTCCACTGTAAAATGTGGGTAATAATATATACCATATAGGATTTGGAGGAGAATTGAGTAAGATTGCATCTATAAGTGTATATCACAGTGTCTGGCACATAATTATCTGATCAATATTGGTTTCTTGGTTATAGTGATAACAAGTAGAATAAGGCAAGATTTCTATCTTGAGTTCAATGCTGTGCTCCTTTCCACACTAAAATCAAATCAAATAGGATGGAAAAAGCCTCAAATAAAATGGAGCACAAGTTTACATAGGAAAAAACAAATTAAACATTGAGGTTATTCGTGCTATACTTGAAACCAGAATTCAAAAAAAAAAAAAGGAGTTTTCTTTGTTAACTATTTTTGCCAGGAGAATCTTCTGGCAATCTAATGGTGAGAGTTTCATATCTCAGTCAGTAATGGGGCACATATAGCTTATTGTTTGATTTTTAGCCATGAGACATGTGGGATCTTACTTCCCGACCAGGGATCAAACCCACAACCCATCCATTGGAATCCCGTGAGTGCTAACCACTGGACCACCAGGAAAGTCATCATTGTTAAACTGTTAGAGGACAGCGGCTTAAACACTGAAGAGTTTAACACATCTTTCAACCAATCACAAGTTATGGGTGTGATTCAATATTTTTAACTTAGGAGAAATATTAACTTTGTCTTCAGTAGCTAACTGACTTTCTCTTTTAGGATATTTCTTCCTGTGCTTCCTTTTCTTTACAGTATTAGGAAATCAAAGTGTTCATACTGGTAAATACATTGTGAAAAGCAATTTACTGTATAAATTAGGTTGTCAGTTTTCTACTTTCCTGTTTGATAGAGTATATCTTGGATGGTTAATTAAATTAGCTTGTCTTCTTTAGATAACTTTATATTTCCTGTTGCTGCAGCTTTGTTTACATGAACCTTTATATTTTGCTGAGATTTCCTTCCAAGGTTAATACTAATCAGTTGTTAAATAAAAGTATGATTTAATATGTTAGTATTAAACATTTGTTCATGTTTCATACTAGAAACCAGAAGAAAACTTTATTAATCCAGAACATAGCATTACTCAATAGAAAAGAATTCTCAGAGTTTTATTACTTCATATTGCATAATGTGTCTTCTTTTCTGGATGGCAAAATTATAGAGATATTCTTTTAAAAAAATTTCAAATTGGAATTGCAAGAAAAATGACAAAACAGAGTAACTTTTAAAATGGTCATTTTACTCCAAGGAAGCATTTATTTTCCATGAACTTTTCCCATTGCAAAAACTCTGCAAGTCTAATTTTCATTTCTTGAACAATTTGTTAACCTCATTAGATCAGATTGTAGCAACCACAAATTATATACTATAACACATTAATTTCTTATTAGATAATTATTTTAAAATGCTGCAACTTCAGCTCTTTTACTCTAAGTCATTTTCCCATTGTGAATATAAGGCAGATAAAAACAAGAAAAATATTTTGTATCATTTCGGTTTGCTTGTATTTCCAATAGTCAAAAAAAATTTTTTAACTGTAACTTCTAGGAATCCAATTCAAATTATTTAAAATAAAAATGAGAATTAATGGGAAAAGAATATAGCCCACTTGTAGAACTGATGGAACTTCTGTGAGGAGCAGTTAACTTCAGATATCTCAAGGAGAGAAACTTCCAACTTAACACAACCAGGACTTTCTCTCTTTCACACCATTCGTCTCTCATCTGCTTAATTCTTCTAGGCTTTATTTTCTCAAAACATTTTCCACATAGAATCCCCGGACTACAACTTTCTTATTCTGTACCTCAAGAAAGGAGTCTTTTCTTGAAAATCTCTGAGAGGAACTCTGTCTGCCCTGTCTTGGAGCCTATACTTAATCCTTTAGAACAGTTTCTTTTCCTAGCGAAAGGAGGTACTGTGATTGACCAGAACAAGATCACATTCTCATCCCTCTAGGCTAGAGTGGAATGATGTGCTATAATTGACAATCCAATCACAGCTCACTGGAAGGGGGTAAAGGCAGTTTCCCCAAGGGAAATGGCAGCTGTTAGCAAATGGAAGTGGGAAGAGAAGAGTATTCTACACTTAAATAAATATATGAATGAATAGCTTTAGTCTTAATTCCACTAGAATCAGGGCGTGTCGATCCTCTTTGATTTCAGCCTTCTCTGGTCACATCTGCAGGTCTGGTGGGGTTCGCATTTTAGGCCCTGCATACATCAAGCGTCTTAATGCCTCTTCAGAGAAATTTTAATCCAAGGGAAGGGAATGTCATGGCACAAAAGTATGACTTAAGGACAGTGGACCAAGGATAAAGGAGGAGAAATGAATATGAATTTGGCACTATTTCTATCTATTACTCAGATTATTTAGTGGCCCAGCCCCAACGGATGTTTGGGGTGATCACTGTTTGACAGTGATCTTTGTGGGATAATGACGTGCAGGAGATCAGCAGCATTCATGACAACGTCCACAGGGACCTGACACTGCCCGCCAGCGTAGACATCTGCACTCTCAGCATCTAGTAGCAGCAACATTAGCAGAGGGGTCGGCAGGCACTGGTAACTGGCAAAGGTGTGGAAGGCAGCAGATTATCACTTTTTCATTGCACACATAGGAGATATGATCACATGAGCTGTAATAGCAGAGAAGGTGATGACTGAGCTAAGTTGAAATGTTCTTCAGTCTGACATGATGATGACTGGAGCCACAGTTATCTGTGGTTCAGCTGATCTGGAACATCCAAGATGGTTCATTCATGGAGGTGGCTGGCAGCTCATGTTGAATGGCATCTGGGAAATCGTCTGGGAGTATCACAGCCAGAGAATGCAAATTTTGTGACTATTTCAGTGATCTTGCATTCCCAGCAGGCTATCTAGGAATATTATTCACACATTCATGAACATATTGATTCATCCAGAAAATATTTTATTATCCAATATGTGCCCGACACTGTGCATGCATGGTAGGGAAGATACTAACATGAATATGACAGTTAGTAAAATAAACACAGATGGAGGGAAAAAAGAGCTACCGTGCAATGGCATAAAGGCTAGAAAAGAGGGAGGCTACGGGAGCCCAAGATAGAGGTGATGGAATAAAGTGCCAGGCAAGATTTCTTCCTGAAAGGCAATAACGAAGTTGAATTTCACAAGATGCATGGGAGAGGCACTCCCTGAAGGATCACCATATTAGAAAGCAGGATAAAGGGCATCTGGGGACCTGAATGAGTCAAATATAAGGTTGAAGGAGTGGCCAGTGACATGTTATTGAGCTTACCAAGGACCTTGTAGCCCATGCTGAGAAGACTGGCTGTTGTCTGTTGGGGAATGGGAAGCCACTTAAAAATGTTAAGAAATAACAGAGCAGTAATACATTATTTTAAAAGGGTCAACCCAGGTGCACAGTGGAGTGTGGATTGAAGGTGGTTGAAGATGGAGGCAAGAAGATGAGTTATTTAGAAGGTTATAGGAGCTGTCCCAATTAAAGAAACAATGAGAGTTTAGCCTAAGGCACTATGGAAAGAACAGAGAGGAAGAAGAATTAAGGAGGAATGAAACAATCTGGTAATTGATCTGTCAGATGTGGACAGTGAAGGAGAAAGAGGCATTTATTGGCATATGGCTTGTATCGGTCAGGATAGGCTAGGATCCACACTGATAACAGCAAACTCTGAAATCTCTGGAACTTACATTTTCCCTTAATGATATGGATTATGTAGCTATGCCATCTGGAATTCATGGCCACAACTGAGGGGAATGAAAAGATTGAGAAGAACACGATTTCTATAAGTGCCTTGTCTTGGAAGAGGCATACATAATTTTCATTCCCATTTCATTGTCCAGAATTGGATAGATGATCCCAACCTAGTTGCAAGGGAAGTAAGAACATGTTTAGAAGCATGTATATTTGGTACTGCTCCTGTTAAGTGTGAGTTAGTGGTATGGACTCTGAAAACACACTGCCTGGGTTTACATCTCAGTTCTACTTACTAGCCACGTAGCTGTAGGAAAGTCTGTTTCCTCACTTGTAAAATGGTTTTGTGATAGTACTTACCTCATAGTCTTGTTTTGAATATTAAATAAGGTTGATGCATATAAATGGGCTTCCCAGGTGACACTAGTGGTTAAGTGTCACCTGCCAATGCATGAGACATAAGAGCCATGGGTTCAAGCCCTGGGTTGGGAAGATTCCCTGGAGGAGAGCATGGCAACCCACTCCAGTATTCTTGTCTGGAGAATCCCCTGGACAGAGGAGCCTGGCAGGCTATATATAGTCCACGGGGTTGCAAAGAGTCAGACACAGCTGAAGTGACTTAGCACACATGCATGCATATAAAAGACTCAGAACTTAATAATTTTAATTATTATTATTCATATTAAAATTACTCCAATATTTCATTTTCACTGACCAAGTGAAAGGGCAGAAGGGTGTGAGACAGAATAAATTTAGGAAGGGACATAATTAACGAGTAGACATGTTGAATTTGCAGTGTTTGTGGGGCCTCCAGTGGAAATGTTTCATAGGCCATCACAAAATGAATGGAGTTTCAGAGGAGATGGGGTGGGAGAGATAAACCTAGGAATCATCGGTAAATAAGAGATGACTTAAACTTTGGATATGGACGAGATGCTTAGGAGAAGTGACTAGGGTAAGAGAAAAGTGCGGTGTAAAGACAGAACCTCGGATAACACTAACGTTTAAGAAGTGAGAGGGAAAAGAAGAGCCTGTACAGGAATGATCAAATCAGCAGGAGGAAGCCAAAAGGAAATAGAAGGGAGTTTGAGAGAGTGTTAGTTCTTTTAGAATTATAACAATTTGTCAATGTTTAACTTAACATTTAGTTCAAAGAATAAAATTGTATTTGATATAAACTATTAAATTTAATTATATTAGAGTTTTAAGTAAATCATTATAAGTAGCTTAAGAAGAAATATAACACAAGAAGTAAATATATAAGAATTTTCATAATTATCAACTTTTATAATGATTTTTGTCAGCAATTTGATTAGAAAGACAACTCTTAATAAAAGGAAGATCTTCCTGTTTCAATAAGGAAAGCCAATGTAAGGAGACAAATCAGACCTCGGTGGAGCAAAAAGTAAAGAGAAAGTGGTTGAAACATTAATTCAATAGTTTCACTGCATTATAATGGTAATTTCTGTTCTCTATAGTAGGTATAAAAATGGGCAGGGACTGAAGGAGAAGGGACACATTGCAGAAAGAATCTTTCTCAGAATCCTACAGTGTAGTCACAATAGCTTAATCTCCATCTGGAAAACAGCACATTTGGGGGAAATTGTTTTGCAGCCCTTATCATGAGATATTTCGTGTCATTTCAAGTCATTATAACTTTTTTTTTTTAAGAACACTTTGGTATACTGCCATCAAGTGGTAAAAGGGTATGTGAAGTAAAGGAATATCATTTTTCTCTTCATTTTATTCTTTTGAATCGATGGCTCAACAGGTCAAGAATCCTCCTGCAATGCAGGAGACACAGGAGATGCAGGTTTGATTCCTGGGTCAGGAAGATCCCTTGGAGGAGGACATGAAAACCCACTCCAGTATTCTTGCCTGGGAAATCCCATGGAGAGAGGGGCCTGGTGGGCTGCAGTCCATAGTGTCTCAAAGTGTTAGACACGACTGAGCTCATGGCCAAGAACCTACTTTATTATTTACTGGTCCCTGTGGCTGACTCTGGTGATGCCCTGCCTGCGTGCATGCTAAGTCATTTCAGTTGTGCCCAACTCTTTGCAACCTCATGGACGTAGCCCATCAGGCTCCTCTGTCCATGGGATTCTCCAGACGAGAATACTAGAATAGGTTGCCATGCCCTCTTCCAGGGGATCTTTCTGACCCAGGGATCAAACCCAAGTCTCTTATGTCTCCTACACTGGCAGGTGGGTTCTTTACCACTAGTGCCACCTGGATACCATTATCCTATTTTTAATTTTTCACACCATTATAAAGAATGTTATACTAACAACATTGTTCCTAATTCTTTGTGCATTTCTATGATTAATTTCTAAATATAAATTCTTAAAAATGAAATTGAAATTGCTGAATCAAAGCTGATATATATTTTGAAAATTTTCCTACAAATTGTAAATCAACATTCTAACAAATCATACTTCCACTGGTAGAGCACAGGTGTGCATGTTTCTCTTTCTTTCCCCAAATTGCCAATGTGATTAGGGGAAAGTTATATTTTCTAGGCTTAATGAATGTGGCTCTGAATATTTTGTTGATAATTAGAAATATAATTAGTAGTCATTTGTAGGTATTTTGCAAATGAACTGTTTAAAATCAACACATTTTCTTTTCCATTATTGTGTTTGTCCTGTTCTTAATGATGCCTAAGATTTTTAAGATACCTTTTGTTTATACATGTTGGGTAATTTTCCAAGTTTAAAATGTTTTGATTGATGGTTTTGGACATGCAGAAATTTTAAATATTTATAAAGTCAGATTTTACAGTATTTTACTTTAAATACTATGTTTTCACATGTAAATCAAGGAAAACATTTTAAGATATTATACAAAAGAATATGTTTAAAGTTGTGTTCTATTATACAGAGTGAAGTAAGCCAGAAAGAAAAACATCAATACAGTATACTAACACACACACACACACACACACACACACACACACACACATATAGAATTTAGAAAGATGGTAACGATAACCCTGTATGTGAGATAGCAAAAGAGACACAGGTGTATAGAACAGTCTTTTGGACTCTGAAAAAAAAAAAAGTTGTGTTCTTTAATAGGAAGAAAAGATTTATAGGGAAAAATAATTTAAATATTTGAGAATATGTGCTTTCTTAGTACTATAAAATCAAGTTCAGGTAGCAATTTTTAATTGTGTTGTATGGACTTTGTGAGGATAGGGAGAGGGATGGGGGAAGAAACACAATGAAAGTTTTGAATATCTGTTTTTGCTTGGCATCGGGCCTGGTGCTTCAGATTGGTAATTGATTTAATTCTCAGACCAGCCCTAGGAGATCATTAATCTACCTATTTTACAGTTTCCATTCATTTGACAAATATTTGTAGAGCTCAGTATCAATTTTTAGATATCCTTTCATAGGAAGTGAAAAAAATAAATCCAAAGCACTCTGTGCACAAAGAGGATTTATTTTATTATGAAAAAGTCTGACAGTAGTTGTAACTTCCATGGTAGCTTAACTGGGGTCCCTAACTGGTCTCTCATGAGTCACGTGCCTCTCCCTAAACCAATCACTGTGGTCAGGGGGCTGTGGTCAGTAGTCTCATTGGCATAGCATAGACAACATGTTTTCCCTTTGGAAACTTGGAGCTGAGTGAGTTCTTCACAAGTGCTGAGGGAGCAGCATGAACCCCAAGGCACAAAGATATGAAATCCTGAAACATCTGAAAAATTTACATGAACTGATAAGGTTGTCATTTTGTGTGCCAGGGGTTGGCCAAAATTTTTAAAAAAATCAGAACTCTATTCAGCATAAATGATCAGATAGTAGATATTTCCATATCCATATTCTACACTGTGTAATTTGGATTGTGTTCTGAGGGCAATATCAAGGCCAGGAAGGGAACTGAAACTGCACAGATGAGACACTCAGTTCAGTTCAGTTGCTCAGTTGTGTCCGACTCTTTGCGACCCCATGAATCGCAGCACTCCAGGCCTCCCTGTTCATCACCATCTCTCGGAGTTCACTCAGACTCACGTCCATCGAGTCCGTGATGCCATCCAGCCACCTCATCCTCGGTCATCGCCTTCTCCTCCTGCCCGCAATCCCTCCCAGCATCAGAGTCTTTTCCAATGAGTCAACTCTTTTCATTACGTGGCCAAAGTACTGAAGTTTCAGCTTTAACAATATTCCTTCCAAAGAAATCCCAGGGCTGATTTCCTTCAGAATGGACAGATTGGATCTCCTTGCAGTCCAAGGGACTCTCAAGAGTCTTCTCCAACATCACACTTCAAAAGCATCAATTCTTTGGCGCTCAGCCTTCTTCACATTCCAACTCTCATATCCATACATGACCACAGGAAAAACCATAGCCTTGACTAGATGGACCTTAGTCGGCAAAGTAATGTCTCTTTTTTTGAATATACTATCTAGGTTGGTCATAACTTTTCTTCCAAGGAGTAAGCATCTTCTAATTTCATGGCTGCAGTCACTATATGCAGTAATTTTGGAGGCCCCAAAAATAAAGCCTGACACTGTTTCCACTGTTTCCCCATCTATTTCCCATGAAGTGATGGGATCAGAGGCCATGATCTTCATTTTCTGAATGTTGAGCTTTAAGCCAACTTTTTCACTCTCCTCTTTCACCTTCATCAAGAGGCCCTTTAGCTCCTCTTCACTTTCTGCCATAAGGGTGGTGTCATCTGCCTATCTGAGGTTATTGATATTTCTCCCAGCAATCTTGATTCCAGCTTGTGTTTCTTCCAGTCCAGTGTTTCTCATGATGTACTCTGCATAGTAGTTAAATAAGCAGGGTGATAATATGCAGCCTTGACGTACTTCTTTTCCTATCTGGAACCAGTCTGTTGTTCCATGTCCAGTTCTAACTGTTGCTTTCTGACCTGCATACAGAGTTCTCAAGAGGCAGGTTAGGTGGTCTGGTATTCCCATCTCTTTCAGAATTTCCCACAGTTTATTGTGATCCACACAGTCAAAGGCTTTAGCATAGTCAATAAAGCAGAAATAGATGTTTTTCTGGAACTCTCTTGCTTTTTCCATGATCCAGCGGATGTTGGCAATTTGATCTCTGGTTCCTCTGCCTTTTCTAAAACCAGCTTAAACATCAGGGAGTTCACGGTTCACATATTGCTGAAGCCTGGCTTGGAGAATTTTAAGCATTACTTTACTAGCATGTGAGATGAGTACAACTGTGCAATAGTTTGAGCATTCTTTGGCATTGCCTTTCTTTGGAATTGGAATGAAAACTGATCTTTTCCAGTCCTGTGGCCACTGCTGAGTTTTCCAAATTTGCTGGCATATTGAGTGAAGCACTTTTACAGCATCATCTTTCAGGATTTGAAACAGCTCAACTGGAATTCCATCTCCTCCACTAGCCTTGTTCATAGTGATACTTTCTAAGGCCCACTTGACTTCACATTCCAATATGTCTGGCTCTAGATGAGTGATCACATCATCATGATTATCTGGGTCGTGAAGATCTTTTTGTATAGTTCTTCGGTGTATTCTTGCCACTTCTTCTTAATATCTCCTGCTTCTGTTAGGTCCATACCATTTCTGTCCTTTATCGAGCCCATCTTTGCATGAAATGTTCCCTTGGTATCTCTAATTTTCTTGAAGAGATCTCTAGTCTTTCCCATTCTGTTCTTTTCCTCTATTTCTTTGCATTGATAGCTGAAGAAGGCTTTCTTATCTCTTCTTGCTTCTATCTATTCTTTGGAACTCTGCATTCAGATGCTTATATCTTTCCTTTTCTGCTTTGCTTTTTGCCTCTCTTCTTTTCACAGCTATTTGTAAGGCCTCCCCAGACAGCCATTTTGCTTTTTTGCATTTCTTTTCTATGGGGATGGTCTTGATCCCTGTCTCCCATACAATGTCACAAACCTCATTCCATAGTTCATCAAGCACTCCATCTATCAGATCTAGGCAGAACGTGGTCCACTGGAGAAGGGAATGGCAAGCCACTTCAGCATTCTTCAGTATTCTTGCCTTGAGAACCCCATGAATAGTATGAAAAGGCAAAATGATAGGATACCAAAAGAGGAACTCCCCAGGTCATTTGGTGCCCAGTATGCTACTGGAGATCAGTGGAGAAATAACTCCAGAAAGAATGAAGGGATGGAGCCAAAACAAAAACAACATCCAGTTGTGCATGTGACTGGTGATAGACGCAAGATCCGATGCTGTAAAGAACAATATTGCATAGGAACCTGGAATGTCAGGTACATGAATCAAGGCAAATTGGAAGTGGTCAAACAGGAGATGGCAAGGGTGAATGTTGACATTCTAGGAATCAGTGAACTCAAATGGACTGGAATGGGTGAATTTTACTCAGATGACCATTATATCTACTATTGCAGGCAGGAATCCCTCAGAAGAAATGGAGTAGCCATCATGGTCAACAAAAGAGTCCGAAATGCAGTACTTGGATGCAATCTCAAAAACGACAGAATGATCTCTGTTCGTTTCCAAGGCAAACCATTCAATATCACAGTTATCCAAGTCTATGCCCCAACCAGCCATGCTGAAGAAGCTAAAGTTGAATGGTTTTATGAAGACCTTTTAGAACTAAAACCCAAAAAGATGTCCTTTTCATTATAGTGGACTGGAATGCAAAAGTAGGAAGTCAAGAAACACCTGGAGTAACAGGCAAATTTGGCCTTGGACTACGGAATGAAGCAGGGTACAGACTAAGAGAGTTTTGCCAAGAATATACACTGGTCATAGCAAACACCCTCTTCCAACAACACAAGAGAAGACTCTGCACATGGACATCACCAGATGGTCAACACCGAAATCAGATTGATTATATTCTATGCAGCCAAAGATAGAGAAGCTCTATATAGTCAACAAAAACAAGACCAGGAGCTGACTGTGGCTCAGATCATGAACTCCTTATTACCAAATTCAGACTTAAATTGAAGAAAGTAGGGAAAACTGCTAGACTATTCAGGTATGACCTAAATCAATCCCTTATGATTATACAGTGGAAGTGAGAAATAGATTTAAGGGCCTAGATCTGATAGAGTGCCTGATGAGACACTAACCCAGCCAAAACTCAGACTGGGACTTGCGCCCACAAGTTGGGACTCGAACCTACTGTCTTTTGATTGAGATTGCGCATCAGGTTCGAGGACTTAATGAAGCTCTGGTTCTTTATATCAGTGCAGAAGGAATTTAGTGAGAGGCAAAGTGATAGGAAAGAAGTGGATTTATTTAGAGAGATACACATTCTATAGACAGAATGCAGTCCATCTCAAAAGGTGAGAGCAGCCATTTAAAATATGGTGGGTTAGTTTTTATGAGCTGCGTAATTTCATAGGCTATCAAGTGGATGGGTTGTTCCAGCTGTTTTGGGACAGGAGAGGATTTCCAGAAATTGAACCATTACCATCTTTGGGGGCTTTATGGTCAGCCTTGGGACTGTCTTGGCACCAGCTGGTGTGTCATTTGAGCATATTACAATGAGCATACAATGATGCCTAAACATCTACTGAAAGTCAAATCTTCTGCCATCTTGGGCCTAATTGGTTCTAACCAGTTATGTTGTCTCCTCAATGGCTATGCCATTCTTTTAAAAGTTGTGCCCTGTCTCCTTCCCTCTTGTTTTAGAACAAAAGGAGATTAAAAACAGGAAAGAATCTCAGGGTAGAATAATACTTAATGAGAGAGCACAGGAATGAGAGTTCACAAAAGAGGGTAATAAGAATATTCTCAGTAAGGCAAGGGAAGTAGGACAGAGTAGCATCCCTTGAGGCCAAAGGAAGGGAATATTTCAAGGAGCCAGAAGTCAACTATGTCAAATTCAGAACTGAAGTCAAATAACATGGGGTCTGAAAGATGTCCATTGGATTTGCAAATGAGACAGAGGAAACTAAGGCATCACTAAGGGGCCAAAGAGTTCATTATCTAGAAGTAAGAGAGGTAATGGGCTAAAGGAATGAGAGTTTGTGATCTAGGACAAGCTGGTAAATCTCAAGATTTCAGAGTTACAGTTTTATTGGACAATGAAGTAAAAAGGTGAATGAGTGTTACGGTGAGACACTGACTTCATAAATTTAATATGAAGACTGAGAAAGATCTCAAATCCATAAACGTGAGAGATGGCTGGGGATTTGTTAATAAGTTAGTGTGGACAGATAGTTGAACCTCATAAAAGAAGGCCTTTCCTAAAGAAGAAGAAAAATAAAGGCGTGAAGGGGATGATAGGCAAGTTGGAGAATATTGACACTTCTCCCAGGCCTCATGGTTTGTGTGGGGCAAGAAAAGAGATGTTCCCATTCCAGAGAGGAAAGAAGGTAGGGATGGGAAAGCAAAGGATTTCACCATTTCTGAATGGCTAAATAAATATCTGGATATTATTTAAACAAAATATAGTCAATATGTAGTAAAGACTACATAATAAAGAATCTCTTGCCCAAAGAGAAACTCTGGACTTTGTTCTTGGCTTCTGGGAGGTTATCTCTGGGTCCTCGTATTGTGCCTGATAGAGTGTCTTTGTTTGCCTGGGGGCCTTGTGTCACACTGGATAATCCAACAATGTGATTCAGGGTGGAGGGTTGTCTAATCCTGCATAGTCTTGCGGGGGCTGACCACACTTAGTCTAGTGGGGGATGACCACTCTAGAAAGAGCAATGTGACTTAAGGTAGGGTCTCTGGATCAGTCAACCAATTGAGATTAACTATGGGGGAAAGGAGTCAATCATGCTTATATGATGAACCTCTAAAAGCTAAAAACTCTGGACACAAAGCTCAGATGAGCTTTCCTGGTTGGCTGTGCTCCTTATGTATTACCATACATCAGTACTGGAAGAGCAACCTCTTTCTGACCCCAGGAGAAGAACAAAAGAATCTCTGCATGTGGCACTTCTCCTGGACTCTGTCCTGTGTGCTTTTCCTTTGGTTGATTTTAACCTGTATCCTTTCCCTATAATCAGCCCTAATCCTGACAATAATGGCTTTTGGTGAGTTCTTTGAGTCCTTCTAATTATTGAAGCCAAGGGTTCAAACTTGGTGTCAGAGTGAGGGTGGTCTTGGAGAAGATGCCCTCTAACTTTATGGATGGCCTAAACACCTTGCAGTAGGAAAAAGTCTGCAGATACCACTTTCTTTGCTTTCTTATAGAATACAGTTTATGTTCTAAGACATTGCGTACTTTTAAAATAATGCATTTATTATATTCCTTTACCCAATATTTATCTATAATAGGTTCATGAACTCATTCAGTAAATACCTGTTGAATTTAACTGAGAGTAATTAAGGAAGTAATTAAGGAAGTTAGGAAAGAATCCATTTAAATTGTTTCTGGTGTACATTTTACCAAATGTTTTTGTATTAAAGAAAAAATACTTTATGCTATATTATTAATACTTAGTTCAGTTCAGTTCAGTCACTTGGTCGTGTTCGATTCCTTGCGACCCCATGGACTGCAGCACGCCAGGCCTCCCTATCCATTGCCAACTCCTGGAATCTACCTAAATCTACCTCAGTGTCCATTGAGTCGGTGATGCCATCCAACCATCTCATCCTCTGTTGTCCCCTTTTCCTCCTGCCCTCAATCTTTCCCAACATCAAGGTCTTTTCAAATGAGTCAGCTCTTCGCATCAGGTGGCCAAAGTATTCGAGTTTCAGCTTCAACATCAGTCCTACCAGTGACCACTCAGGACTGATCTCCTTAAAAACTGGTTTAAAAAACAGGATGAACTGGTTGGATCTCCTTGCAGTCCAAGGGACTCTCAAGAGTCTTCTCCAACACCATGGTTCAAAAGCATCAATTCTTTGGTGCTCAGCTTTCTTTATAGTCCAACTCTCACATCCATACATGACAACTGGAAAAACCATAGCCTTGACTAGATGGATTTTTGTTGGCAAAGTAACATCTCTGCTTTTTAATATGCTGTCTAGGTTGGTCATAACTTTTCTTCCAAGGAGTAAGCATCTTTTAATTTCATGGCTGCAGTCACCATCTGCAATGATTTTGGAACCCAAAAGATAAAGTCTGCCACTGTTTCCACTGTTTCCCCATCTATTTGAATAATTGTATAATTTTGGGCTAATCATATGATTTCTTTGAGTTTGATCATTTCTAAAATTGAAGATAATACCTTTCCCATAATACTAATTAAAGATTGAGGATTAATGAAAGAGGAAGGATAGAATGAGAGATATAACTAAAAATTTCTATTCTACTATCTGGAATACAAACTACATATTATGTATAGAATATGATATCAAATATGATAGAATTAAACTACCTTGTATCTTTTATCATTGAAAATCTTGTATTTAAATGAATCGATTCCAATGTTTTCATACATTGGCTGTGAATAACAATTTCTGTCTTTTGATTACTACATAATTAAAACTATATTTAGTTTTGTGAAGTTCTGTCATTGCCACTAGCATGGACTTGTAAAGATTAATGCTGTTTTCTAAAGCTTTTGTTTTATTTGGATTTGCATCAGTTAAGGCACATTCCTACATAGTTTGTATTCCATAAATATTAACTGATATAATGATAATACTCCAAGAATTTTATATGATTCATGCTTTATAAATTTCATTGACTAAAAATTGTTAAGTAGCTATCATTTCTGAATTCAATATTCCTTTTTTAAGACACTAATTTCACCTTTGTGCAAATTTGAGGTGAAGGGATTATAATAATATTAGTCAAATGTTCACTAGAAACTAGTTACCAACCCCATACAAATCATTGCACTTCATGAATATGGTTTATGAAATATGATAGAATTAAACTAGCTTGTATCTTTTATCATTGAAAATCTTGTATTTAAATAAATTGATTCCAATGTTTTCATACATTGGCGGTGAATAACGATTTCTAGCTGTCTTTTGATTGCTGCTGCTGCTGCTGCTAAGTCGCAGCAGTCGTGCTGACTCTGTGTGACCCCACAGACGGAAGCTCTCCAGTTTCCCCCGTCCCTGGGATTCTCCAGGCAAGAACACTGGAGTGGGTTGCCATTTCCTTCTCCAGTCTTTGATTACTACATAATTAAAACTACATTTATTTTTGTGAAGTTCTGTCATTGCCATTAGCATGGACTAGTGATGATTAATGCTGTTTTCTAAAGCTTTCGTTTCCATTTTGATTTGTATTAGTTAAGGCACATTCCTGAAATACTTATCAACACAATTCATGACTAAAAAATTAGTCATTGTTGTAGAAAGTTTTCACCATTCTTGATCAAATCAAGATTGCTTTCAAGTCAGTCATTTTTAAAGTATGATTCTGTTGTGTGTGTAAATAGGGTAGTGTGTGTGTGTGTGTGTGTGTGTGTGTGTGTGTGTGTGTAGCCAAATCTGCTACAAAACCTGTAAAATACAAGGATGATTTTACCAATAACATGGGCGGTTTCATGGCCTTAGGAATAAGAATGAGGTGTGTGTTTTTTTAAGTAATGTCATGAAAAAGCAATCTTTCATCAAGTATTCAAAACAGGCTGTCACCTTCCATTCAGAGCTGCAAAGTGCAAGGAGGAAACTTTCTTCTGAACTGTGACATTTCCAGAAGGAAATAAAGAGAAGCAGTCATTGCCCCCAGTTCTTTCTACTTCTCTCCTTTCCTTAACCTCTCTCTCCTTCCACTCTTCAGCATAATAGCTTTTATCTCATTAAGGATTTGGTGAGTCACTTTGGATCTTAGTTACAAAAGTAGGTGGGCAAAATCCCCTGGAGGCAGAGACTTTTTCAAGGCTAGGAAAGCTCAGGAAACTGTTTCTATGGACACAGGACGCTTAGCCAAGGGCCTGAATCCGGCAGAAAACAAGTTACCGGAGCCAGAAGAGAAAAAGCAAGTAGGTGCGGTTTGGGGAGGCGGAGGCGTCGAAAGATTGAAAGCTAAAATTTGTATGGAGATGGAAAGCGAAATAAGAAATGCATGCTTTTAAGTCTTAGGCCCTTTTCCTCCCCAGCCGACAGCAGAACTTTCTCCGCCCCGCCCCTCCGCCAGCATCCGGCTGGGGAGGGACCGGGCGGCGGAGTTGCTCCCGGCACGGCTTCCCAGGTGAGTGTGGGACACTGGTGAGAGGCAGGCCTCAGGGGCTTCTCCCAGCTTCCTTGAAAGGACTTTCGCCTCTTCTACACTTAATTTTAAGGAGTTTCCTCAGTCACAACATCTTTGATATTTTGGTTTCTTATTAAAGGACCACAGGCAGAGGGGTATTTGCGAAAGGCTCCCTGATTTCCAGGTACCCCTGAGCCTCTTCGCGCGGCCCTCCTGAGATGGAGGCACCCGGGGAAGGTGAACTGGAGGACCCGCGTGAAGTGCGGGCGGGCCCCAGGCCTCATAATCGGTGCATTTCAAACTTCCGAAACAGACAGAACGGCTGTGGATGGGGCTGGTTGGCGCTGATCACTCCAGCAATAACTGTGATGCGATTTCAAATTTGCCAATAAGTCCTCCTGTCGTAATCTCATTGGTTGCTCACAATGGCACTCCCCAGAGTTTATACACATACTTTTAAAACATCTTTGATATTTTTCGTTAGAAGCTTACCATCCAACCTCAAATTGGTGACAGGCAAATTTTTAGTAATGCTTGAAAACCAGGAGTCAATTTTCTCCCCTGCTGTCATAACACAAAGGGGACAAGAAATTAAATAGTATGGATCTATGCACAGAGGCCAAGATTAATCTTTAAATCTTCTAATAATGATTTTTAAAGTTAGTTCTCATTATTTGTGGGGTGTGTTGGTTTGCTAAAGCTGCCACAACTGCAATACCACATGTCATGGTCCATGTGTGGGTTGGAAAAGAATTTCCAGACATGAGGCAGAATGAAAGGGAAATAAAGTTTATTAGAGTGGGAGATGCTGTTAAAACAGTGGGGCAGCTCAAGGGAGAACCAGCGTGGAATAGGGGTCCTTAGTCCACTTTCTACCCAGGGTACATGGAGTGGGATAGGGATCTTGCAGGTCATTTGCTTTTTGGATAAGGAAGTATACTGGGTGGGGGGAAGAGTAAGGCAAATGCCTCCTCCCTGTGGGATAGGTGGGGAGACAGGTTATACTGTTCCATTAATACTTACAACATGCGGGAGGGAAGGACGATAAGGGTCTGGTTTTTCCATTCTTGCATTCCAAGGCCCTCCTTGGTCATCTGCTCCTTTGTCCTTGGGTCACCACACCACAAATAGTATGACTTGAACAACAGAACTTTGCTGACTAAAGTCTGTCTAGTAAAGGCTATGGTTTTTCCAGTAGTCATGTATGGATATGAGAGTTGGACTGTGAAGAAGGCTGAGTGCTGAAGAATTGATGCTTTTGAACTGTGGTGTTGGAGAAGACTCTCGAGAGTCCCTTGGACTGCAGGAGATCCAACCAGTCCATTCTGAAGGAGATCAGGCCTGGGATTTCTTTGGAAGGAATGATGCTAAAGCTGAAACTCCAGTACTTTGGCCACCTCATGAGAAGAGTTGACTCACTGGAAAAGACTGATGCTGGGAAGCATTGGGGGCAGGAGGAGAAGGGGACGACCGAGGATGTGATGGCTGGATGGCATCACGGACTTGATGGATGCAAGTCTGAGTGAGCTCCAGGAGTTGGTGGTGGACAGGGAGGCCTGGCATGCTGTGATTCATGGGGTTGCAAAGAGTCGGACACGACTGAGCGACTGAACTGAATGACTGACTGAACTGACTGAACAACAGTAATTTATTCCTCACAGTTCTGGAGACTAGAAGTTCAAGATCAAGGTGTCTGCAGGATTGGTTTCTCCTTAGCTTCTGTCCTTGGCTTGCTGATGGACCCCTTTTCCCTATGTCTCACCTGATCTTCCCTTTGTGCATAGTCTGTGTCCTAATCTCCTCTTCCTGTATTCCACCAGGCACAGTGGATCAAGGCCCACTCTAATGACCTCATTTTAAGTATTTTAACTTAAATACTTTTTTAAAAATAAAGGCCCTCCCTCCAAAAACAGCCACACTCTGAGATACTTGGGATTAGGATTTCAATACACAGATTTGAAGGTGACATAATTCAGCCTATAATATGAGTCAACATTTTAGACTAAAAAAAAAAAAAAGAATTGTCTTGTGTCTGTACTTGGAATGTGAGGTAAAGAAATTTAGCCAGTTATCTCAAATGGAGCAAAACATAATCACTTAGCAACAAGTGCTTTCTAGGTGCTCAATACAGTGTTTAGTGGGGCTTCCCAGGTATTGCTAATGGTAAAGAACCTGTCTGCCAATGCAAAAACTTAAGAGGCGTGGGTTCAATCCTCAAGTCAGGAATAGCCCCTGGAGGAGGGCATGGCAACCCATTCCAGTATTATTGCCTGGAATAGAGAGAGTCCCATGGACAGAGGAGCTTGCCAGGCTACAAACCATGGGGTCACAAAGAGCTCGACACGACTGAAGCAACTTAGCATGTATGCACAGTGTTTCGTGGTCTGTGTCAGGTTCATGTATAAGAGGTCTTTCCTGCAAGGAGTGAACATATGACCTGATGAAGCCAGATAAAAGAGTAAATGTTAATTTGAGCCTCCATTTTCTGGATAGTTGCTCAGTCCAGCTCTTTAGTTTATGAGTTTAAAGCCACTTTCAGTTTTCTTTAGTTTTTCCTTTAATAGAAGATGTTTGCATCTTGCTGAAGAAGACTTCTTAGCAGAGCCTATAATATTGGCAGCATTGGACTTTTTATTTGTTTGATTTTTGACTTTTTTTCCAGTTCAAAAGTACTGTTAAAATGAATTAATGCTTTTTTAAAAGTAGCTTTTAGTTTGATATTGTTATTTTTAGTAATGACTCAGTCTCTGATTGCTTATAAAGTTGGCCTTACAACCTTGAAATTGTTTGTTGATGTAACCAAGTCTTTGCAGTGAAGCCAGTGGATGATTTACGTTGAGAGTGACTGGGAATTTTATTCTGCCCTAGTTGGCAAGTTCTCTAGTTCATTAGGTTCTTTTTCAAAAACTTGTCGTTACTGAGCCAGTAATTAAGAACATAAATCTAAGTTTCCTTTGAAAATAAATTTACCAACTTTAGATTTGGCAAGAACCAAATCTTATAATTCATTCAACTTCATATTTCATCCCTAGTAAATCATCTTGAATTAATATCATCCATCACAGATAAACTGGGATTGCTCCCCATAAAATGCTTCATTCAGAGACATCTCCAAACTAAATGATAATTTTCAGATCCCAGTTAGGTGTAAAATCCTTTTCTAGTGCTGAGATTCAAAGCAATCAATTTAAAGCAATCAATTCTTGCTTTAAATGAGATTTAACACAGTGAGGAAGAGATTTGTCAAATGGTAAGTCTCTGTACTACAATGTGCCAAATTCTATCATGAAGGACAAAATACAATAGCACATAATAAAATGTAACTGTCAGTGGGACAAAGAATGAGAGAATGTCAAGGAGAGTCTTGCAAAAGAGCTTGCCTTTACATTGCTGTGCTGTGTGCTCATTTGTGTCTGATTCTTTGTGACTTAATGGACTGTAGCCTACCAGGCTCCTCTGCCCATGGAATTCTCCAGGCAAGAATACTGGAGCAGGTTGCCATTTCCTACTCCAAGGGATATTCCCAACCCAGGGGTTGAATCCATGTCTCTTTGTCTTCTGCATTGGCAAGTGGATTTTTACCACTGTGCCACCTGGCAAGCCCACCTTTATATTAGGAGTTGAGAAAGGATGGGCTTTTGACTAGAAGACATTAGGAAAGAACATCCCAATAAAATGAAAAGCAGAAATGGGACTTCTCTAGTGGTTCAGAGGCTAAGACTTTGAGCTCCCAGTGCAAGGGGCCTGGGTTCAGTTCCTAGGCAGGGAACTATGATCCCACATGTCTAGTTTTCATGTTGCAATGAAGACTGAAGATCCTGTATGCTGCCACTAAGACCTGGCACATGCAAACAAATAAATATTTTAAAAAGAAAAAAAAAAGTGCAGGAGTAAAGGACATGCTTGGAAAGGTGCAGGATGTGTCCCGGGAAAGAAATGGTAAAGCATGGCAGAAGAAGATGGGTTATGGGAGAGGTTAACTGGAAGGTGGAGTGAGCCAGATCCTGGACTGTTTTCTTGAACTGTCCTGTATGTCATCTGCAGAGCTTGTGTGTTACTCTGCAGATATTAGGGAGCAAACTAAGGTTTGAGGGCTGGAGCTGGACCCCATCAGTGTCCAGTTTAATTAAGCCAGCTCTGATGGCATTTTGAAGGACCAATATTTGAGGGATGAGGAGGAAAGTTAGGGTCTGGCAAATTAGGGAGATTAGAGTGCAATAACTGAGAGAAGGGAAAATGAACATCTTAAGGTCTTAAGGAAGACAATAACATTGAAAGTAAAAGCCAGGATCATCACTCACCTAGAGCCAGACATCCTAGAATGTGAAGTCAAGTGGGCCTTAGGAAGCATCACTATGAACAAAGCTAGTGGAGGTGATGGAATTCCAGTTGAGCTGTTTCAAATCCTGAAAGATGATGCTGTGAAAGTGCTGCACTCAATAGGCCAGCAAATTTGGAAAACTCAGCAGTGGCCACAGGACTGGAAAAGATCAGTTTTCATTCCAATTCCAAAGAAAGGCAATGCCAAAGAATGCTCAAACTACCGCACAGTTTCACTCATCTCACATGCTAGTAAAGTAATGCTTAAAATTCTCCAAGCCAGGCTTCAGCAATACGTGAACCGTGGACTTCCAGATGTTCAAACTGGTTTTAGAAAAGGCAGAGGAAGCAGAGATCCAATCGCCAACATCCGCTGGATCACGGAAAAAACAAGAGAGTTCCAGAAAAACATCTATTTCTGCTTTATTGACTATGCCAAAGCCTTTGACCATGTGGATCACAAAAAACTGTGGAAAATTCTGAAAGAGATGGGAATACCAGACCATCTGAACTGCCTCTTGAGAAACCTGTATGCAGGTCAGGAAGCAACAGTTAGAAATGGACATGGAACAGACTGGTTCCAAATAGGAAAAGGAGTACATCAAGGCTGTATATTGTCACCTTGCTTATTTAACTTATATGCAGAGTACATCATGAGAAACGCTGGGCTGGAAGAAACACGAGCTGGAATCAGGATTGCTGGGAGAAATATCAATAACCTCAGATAAGCAGATGACACCACCCTTATGGCAAAAAGTGAAGAAGAACTAAAGAGCCTCTTGATGAAAGTGAAAAAGCAGAGTGAAAAAGCTGGCTTAAAGCTCAACATTCAGAAAACAAAGATCATGGCATCCAGTCCTATCACTTCATGGCAAATAGGCGGGGAAACAGTGGAAACAGTGGCTGACTCTATTTTGAGGGGCTCCAAAATCACTGCAGATGGTGATTACCACCATGAAATTAAAAGACACTTACTCCTTAGAAGGAAAGTTATGACCAACCTAGACAGCATATTAAAAAGCAGAGACATTACTTTGTCAACAAAGGTCGGTCTAGTCAAGGCTATCATTTTTCCTGTGGTCATGTATGGATGTGAGAGTTGGACTATAACGAAAGCTGAATATCGAAGAATTGATGCTTTTGAACTGTGGTGTTGGAGAAGACTCTTGGAGTCCCTTAGACTGCAAGGAGATCCAACCAGTCTATCCTAAAGGAGATCAGTCCTGGGTGTTCATTGGTAGGACTGATGTTGAAGCTGAAACTTGAATACTTTGGCCACCTGATGCGAAGAGCTGACTCATTTGAGAAGACCTTGATGCTGGGAAAGATTGAGGGCAGGAGGAGAAGGGGACAACAGAGGATGAGATGGTTGGATGGCATCACCAACTCAATGGACATGGGTTTGGATGGACTCTGGGAGTTGGTGATGGACAGGGAGGCCTGGCGTGCTACGGTTCATGGAGTCACAAAGAGTTGGACACGATTGAGTGACTAAACTTAACTGAACTGAACAGAAAGGGCTTGTCAAGTTTGGGTCAATGTAGCCTCACTGTACATGGAATTATGTGAAAGACTATTGTCCATTTTAACCCCAAGATTCTATGGGTTAGGTTTCTGTGACCACATAAGAACTCTCCATTCCAGAAAGGAGCATTTCTCAGCAACTGTAAGTGTATATAAGAGTGCTTCAGGTGTATCTATGCATATTTAAGAAATAAGATTATCTCTTTCACCCTAGTTAATATATCATTGAAAGGCAGATGATTATATCTATTTACTTGAACACAAACTAATTTTGTCTTTTGATGAGTCTCCAAATGACAACCCACTCCAGTACTCTTGCCTGGAAAATCCCGTGGACAGATTAGCTTGGTAGGCTACAGTCCATGGGGTTGCAAAGAGTAGGACATGGCTGTGCGACTTCACTTTCACTTTCTAGTGCGGCAACATCATAATGCTTATCAAAGTAGCATCAAACTGTCTCCCTAAACACTTACTATATATTCAAGACCTACACTAATGCCTTATGAGACAATGAGTTTTAGTTTTTGTTGACTGAACTCAGAAAAAGAATAAAAAATTGAGAAGTAAAACTATGAGAAAATTAGAGAAGAAAAGGAAAAAAGATAATAGATGACATGGTACAGAAGATATTAAATTTCTGGATTAAAATAGGATATACTGAATTACTGGATTAAATAGAAGACACACTCTTGCTGAATAAATTCTCTTTGTTTCCTAAGTTCCAAGCATTTAGTTTGGGTATAATTGAAGAAATATCTTGTGAAGTAGGCCATCAGACATATGGAGACCATTGGTGATTGTATGGTGACAGGTATGCAGAAAAAACCAAAATGATATGCATATGTGGAACATGCATTTTCCAGAATTACAGGTAATCTCATACATTTTATCCCTAACCAGTAAGTGTATCATTACCTACATTTACTTCTTTCATTTATCAAACACTTTATGTGTCACTTGCATTCATTCAGTTAAACCTCATAGCAGCCCAAATGAAGTCGGTTCTTCTATTATTCCCTTTTATGAATGGAACAATACAGATAGGGTAGGCAAATAGCCCATAGTCACACAGCTGGTAAGTAGCAGAGCCAAGGTTTCAAACCCAAGCAGCCCAATTTTAAATTTCATGTTCTTAACCGATATACTATGCTGCCTTTCTAAGTTTGAAGGTAGGAGAGAAAGCAGTGTTTTTTAAGTTATGGCTTTATCAAGGAGAACCTCAACAGGACTCTGTGAAAGATTTATACATACTCATAAATGTAAATACAGACTAAAAGCAAGCATCAGTACAGTTCAGTTACTCAGTCATGTCCGACTCTTTGAGACCCCATGGACCACAGTACATCAGGCCTCCCTGTCCAGCACTAACTGCCAGAGTCCACCCAAACTCATGTCCACTGAGTCAGTGATGCCATCCAACCAATCTCATCCTCTGTCGTCCCCTTCTTCTCCTGCCTTCAATCTTTCCCAGCATCAGGGTCTTCTCAAATGAGTCAGCTGTTTTCATCAGCTGGCCAAAGTATTGGAGTTTCAGTTTCAACATCAGTCCCTCCAATGAATACCCAGGACTGATCTCCTTTAGGATGGACTGGTTGGATCTCCTTGCAGTCTAAGGGACTCTCAAGGAGTCTTCTCCAACACCACAGTTCAAAAGCATCAATTCTTTGGTGCTCAACTTTCTTTATAGTCCAACTCTCATGTCCATTTATGATTGCTGGAAAAACTGTAGCCTTGACTAGATGGACCTTTGTTGGTAAAGTAGTGTCTCTGCTTTTTAATATCTAGGTTGGTCATAACTTTTCTTCTAAGAAGTAAGTGTCTTTTAATTTCATGGCGGCAATCACCATCAGCAGTGATTCTGGAGCCACCAAAAATAAAGTCAGCCACTGTTTCCACTGTTTCCCCATCTATTTGCCATGAAGTGATGGGACTGGATGCCATGATCTTAGTTTTCTGAATGTTGAGTTTTAAGCCAACTTTTTTACTCTCCTCTTTCAATTTCATCAAGAGGCTCATTTTCTGCCATAAGGATTGTGTCATCTGCTTATCTGAGGTTATTGATATTTCTCCCAGCAATCTTGATTCCAGCTTGTGCTTCCTCCAGCCCAGCGTTTCTCATGATGTACTCTGCATATAAGTTAAATAAGCAAGGTGACAATATACAGCCTTGACGTACTCCTTTTCCTATTTGGAACCAGTCTGTTGTTCCATGTCCAGTTCTAACTGTTGCTTCCTGACCTGCATACAGGTTTCTCAAGAGGCAGGTCAGGTGGTCTGGTATTCCCATCTCTTTCAGAATTTTCCACAGTTTATTGTGATGCACACAGTCAAAGGCGTTGGCATAGTCAGTAAAGCAGAAATAGATGTTTTCCTGAAACTTTCTTGCTTTTTCGATGATCCATTGGATGTTGACAATTTGATCTCTGGTTTTTCTGCCCTTCATTTACCATTTTCCATTTCCTCAACGGCTGGTGGTTAATTCATTTATTCAGATTGTTAGATATTAGAGATGCCTTCAATAAACAGTATAGAGTGGGGATAAAGTATATCAAATGCTTTAAGAGAGTGTGACCAAAGAACTAGGACAGTAGTACACATAGACTATCATGTGAATGTAGACACTGGACATCTAAATCACAGTTTATCAGGAATTCCTCCCAAGCAGATGTGTTATTTCTATTGGATCTTGAGGGATACATTGGACTTAGAGATACAGAGAACGGATAACAGCATTGTAGGCAGAGGAAATAGCAAAGACAAAGCAACTAGTGAAGGAAAATACAACACATTCAGGGACTGCAAGTTGCTCATCAGGACTGGGATGTCAAAGATACATGAGGAGGAGGCAGGTGAGGTTCAAGACTTAGTCAGAGGCCAAACCTTGAGCCTCTTAGGATAAATCAAGGAGTTTGACCTTTGTCCTGAAATCTATAGGGAGGGGTTGGAGTGTAATCAGGGAGGCATGTGATTGTATTTTTCTTGAAAAAATAATTCAGGCAAAAATAAGAATAAAATGGATGGGATGGAACAAATGTTCAAAGATATTTTGAAACTGTTGCATTAACCTGGACAAGTTAGGAAATCTTACACTGAGACAAACAACAATGTGAATGGATAAGAGGAAAAAAACTGAAAAGATATGTAGGATGTAGAATATACATAGTCAATAAAGCAGAAATAGATGTTTTTCTGGAACTCTGTTGCTTTTTCCATGATCCAGTGGATGTTGGCAATTTGATCTCTGGTTCCTCTGCCTTTTCTAAAACCAGCTTGAACATTAGGAAGTTCATGGTTCACGTATTGCTGAAGCCTGGCTTGGAGAATTTTGAGCATTTCTTTACTAGCATGTGAGATGAGCGCAGTTGTGCGGTAGTTTGAACATTCTTTGGCATTGCCTTTCTTTGGGTTTGGAATGAAAACTGATCTTTTCCAGTCCTGTGGCCACTGCTGAGTTTTCCAAATTTGCTGGCATATTGAGTGCAGCACTTTCACAGCATCATCTTTCAGGATTTGAAACAGCTCAACTGGAATTCCACCACCTCCACTAGCTTTGTTCATAGTGATGCTTCCTAAGGCCCACTTGACTTCATATTCCAAGATGTCTGGCTCTAGATGAGTGATCACATCATCATGATTATCTGGGTCTTGAAGACCTTTTTGTACCATTACAACTCCTAAGTTTATGGGCTGGATGCCTAAGATATAATCTATGTGATAATAAAAGTTGGAAGAGGTTTTTGGCTAAGGGAGCAAAAGGAGAGATTTACTTTTAGTCCTACATTTGGGCCACCTGTGGGAAATCTGGACTGAGTGAGGGATGTAGGTTGGAACTGAGAGGAGAGATTTTGTTTGGAAATAGATAGTGGTAGGTGAAGCCCTGAGTTTGGGAGGTCATCCTGAGAGAATATATGGAGTAGTGGGAAACTGGCTGAACATTTAAGAACATTAGTATTTAGGAAGTAGTGTGAGAAAGAACATCAAGTTGAAGATATTGGCAAGGAATGTTTAGAGAAGGTAAGATGATAGGACTGTTGTCATAGAAACCAAGAGAAGGGAGACCTGTAGAAAGCAGTGGTTAACATTAGCAAAAGTTTTAAAAACTCAAATAAGATAAATACGAGCAGAAAAGTATCCACCTATTTATAAAATGGTGACCCTGGTAACTTATGGGAGCAGATTTAGAGGAATAGGTTAAGAAGAAGTCAAATGATGACCGACTGAGAAGGAAAAGCGATGTAAAAAATTAGAAAACCTCAGTATAAACAATTATCTTAAGAATCTGGCAATCAAGGGAAGATGAGAGAGAAAGTGATGGCTAGTACGGAGAATAGAAGAATTTTTTCCTTTTTGAGCATGCTAAGGAAAAGGAATTGGTGAAGAAAAACAATACAAGATAAAGAGATGAGGAAATAAAAAATGAAAATAATTCTTTTAGGAGGCTAGAGATAGTAGAGTCTAGGGTATATGGGAGGAATTAGCTTTGGATGCGAGAGGCAACACTTCTATTAAAATTAAAATACAAATGAGATGGCAATGGATGGATGCCAATGAGACTTTGGTATGAGAAGTGGAAGTTAAAGTTCTTACCTGATGGTCTCTATTCTTTTGGTGAAACATGAGAGACTATTTGCCTTGCCTAGGAAGATGGGTGTCACAAGAAAAATGTCTGCCAAGAGACAACTCACTTAGATAACTTACTGTGATAGAATGCCTCGCACAGTGTGTTTCATGTAATGGAATTAGTGGCTAGAAGCCAAATGAAATATTTATCATTAAACGAAATTGTATGCTGGTAGAAATAGAATAATGAAGTAGAATTTATGCCCATAGAAGTATAAATATGAAACCGAAGTATGAAGCCAGGATGCTGGTTTAAATAGACATTAAAATTAAAGATTAAATCAAGAAAGGACAGATGGTCAAACCGGTTATATTTAATATAATCTGGCTGCTCTTGATTAAAAGGTTAGTTTTTACTTCATGCAAAAGCAGCTGGGAGGCATCAGCATATTAGACCTGGTGGTCCTTTGCTCTCAGCATATACTTGAAGAGACACAGCTAGGTTCTTGATACCCCCAGAATGATGATGAACGCAAGCAAGCTAGTCTGGTGTTACTTCCCGTGCACTCTCCCCCAGCGCCCTTCATCCACTGGTAGCCACTGGCATGTTGCCAAAGGGCTAAGAAAACATTTGCAAGCTAAAAAAGGGAATTTTGCCTCCAAAATATGAAAATAAGACTACAAAACTGAAACTAATAACATTCTGTCAGTTTCATTGTCAAACTTCATACTTTTCACTTCAAAAAAACTCATAAGCACAGTGATTTGCCAGAATAATGCCAGTGATTAGCTGAATAATCTGCTCATAGCAAAATAATTTTAAATCAAAAACAAAAATTTCCTTCAAATTACAGCTTTCTATGTGTGTGTTTATAAAAAAAAGAATGATGTGGCATAGCTTAAAATGTCTGATGTGATGTTGAAGATGCTGCTGCTGCTGCTAAGTCACATCGGTCGTGTCTGACTCTGTGCGACCCCACAGACAGCAGCCCACCAGGCTCCCCCGTCCCTGGGATTCTCCAGGCAACTATCCTGGAGTGCGTTGCCATTTTCTTCTCCAGTGCATGAAAGTGAAAAGTGAAAGTGAAGTCACTCAGTCATGTCCAACTCTTTGCAACCTCATGGACTGTAGCCTACCAGGCTCCTCCATCCATGGGATTTCCCAGGCAAGAGTACTGGAGTGGGGTGCCATTGCCTTCTCCAGATGTTGAAGATGAGGGACTGTAAAAGTAAAAGGCATAAGACATTTTACCCTTTAAAAGCCCTGCTTCTGTCCCTCCCTCTGTAAGCAGCAAGTCTCCATTCCCTCATTTAATTTACATCTTTCTTAAACTGGGAAATGCATTCCTTTGGTTCTTCTAGTTATTTACGCCTGTGTATTTTATTTAGAAGCAGAAATCTTTGTCCCTACTAAAATAAATTTTGGTGAGAATTATAGTATCCTTCCCTGCTGGGGTCCAGCCCCTGCAGGATCCAGGGAAACCCGCAGGAGAAACAGCGTCGGTGATTGATTTAGAGAGAGAGAGACAGATGAGAATGTTGTAGATAAGAAAATAAAGGAGAGAAGAAAAGAGGCTGATGTTCTTTGGTTTATACAGAAAATCAATAAAGCCTCAAGACAGGAGACTTGCACCATCTACGTGAGGCCGCAGGTGCCTTCCCGGTCTCCTGAGGGAGTGAAGGCACAGGGCGCCTTCCCATCCAGGTCTTAGAAACCCAGGCAAATAAGTAGACATGGCAGATCTCTGTACTCCAGATGGGAACTAGCCTGAAAGAGAGTAAGAGGAGGAAAATGATTGACACGAGGAGATCAAGCTGCTTTGATGAGCAAGATCCATAGCTTTATTTTTAAACAGTACTTATATACCTTTTTGTACATAGAGGGAAATGAAAGATGCAAGGTCATACAGAGTCAGCCCAACATTCCAGCAGTTTTGCCCTTATCGAAACCGTGATTTTTTCTGCATACCTTCCCCACAAATAATGTTGTCTACAGTATCTTCTGGCCTTGGAGGCCTGTGAATATTTTATGACCCTCTTTTGATAAAGGCTGCTCAACCAAAAAATTATTTTCCCTCAAAATGTTTTTCCTTTATATTTCTAATCTATGTCAGCCTCAGAAAATGCCAAACAGAGTTATGTTTTTCACAGAGCAAAGATGCAGCGAGTTACAAGAAAGAACCAATTAGCTCAAAAGTCTGATATGGTTAAATTCAAGGCTACACGTGTTTTTCTTGCATTCTCACTATGTTAACTAATGCATTCTCAGGTGCACAGTGGATAAAAGATATGGGAACTTAGCAACAAGCATTGGCCCAATAATGAAATCCTACACCAGCACTAGCACTACTCTAATAACTTTTAACTCTTTCAAAGGCTCTATGTTTTAGGCTTTGCGTGCTTCTCACAGTTGGGAGGCTGTAAATAATTGTATGCATAGCTGTAAGAGTCTGGATATACCTGCCAAGCAAGCTAGAATGCTAACAGAGGGGATTTGATTTGAAATATTCCTCTCATGTCCAGGAGACTTATTAGCTATAGCCCTAAGTGGATTTTTTCCAGAGAAAGGTGGTCAGGGTCAGCCCCCAGTTAATGTCAGAGGAGTTGGTGAAAGTCATGAAACAGTAAAACAGACAGATTCTGGTTTTGGGGTAGATGTTCGAGAAAGCCTAGGGAGCCCCTTGAGCTCTGAAGCCTTGCTTAACAGTTCTCTTCCACATGAACTTGTCATGGGTGGGATCTCCTGTGGCGGCTCCCAGCACTTCCCCATATTTGAAGTCATATTATGTTTAAGAGGGGCTTTCCTGATAGCTCAGCTGGTAAAGAATCCACCTGCAATGCAGGAGACCTGGTTTCGATCCCTGGATTGGGAAGATAGCCTGGAGAAGGGAAAGGCTACCCACTCCAGTATTCTGGCCTGGAGAATTCCATGGACTGTATAGTCTACAGGGTCTCGAGGAGTCAGACACGACTGAGTGACTTTCACTTCACTCTATGTTTAAGAGAAACACAGAAGCTAAAATTCCTGTAGTTGTCTTTAGGATATATAACCGGGTGGTTTCTAAATCTGAGAAGACAGTATACAATGTCCAGATAATCTCTCATTTCTCCCCTACTCTCCTGTAGAAGATCCAGAGAACCTGAGGCATTCACAGTGTGCTAAAACCTTTACCCTACATCTCTCTTTCCCAAGCTGCAACACAAGGTTATGTGGTTCATACCAAGGCAGGCTATGTGCATAGCTCACAAAAGTCCTTTGTCACATAGGACCACATACATCATGGGATGGAGGTGGAGTATTTAAATATAGCAAAATGTCAGAGGGCTTGCTGGGATGGTAAGACACCAGCAGAGCATCAAGAATTCAGCACAATAGATGGTAAAGGAAAGAAAATAGAAACGACAGCTAAAAGAAACCAAGTACAAAATAATTTGAGCTTTTGGCATAGGGTTCTTAATTCTTATCTTTTCATGTTTTATTGCCTCTGTATGATGACTGAATAATATACAATATAGGAGACAATGCATATAAAGTTTTTGAGCTAAAAAGAATCTTAGTGTAGACATTGATGTTCACTAGAAATATTGATGAATTCAATATTTTCTGTGAAGTTTTACAGACATTTAAATAAATGTCATTGGAGCCCATTCAATTCAGTGAACAAAAATATGTTGAATGCATGAATGTCTACTCAAATTTTTAAAATAAATAAATAAAGTAGAGGGAGTTTGGGGTTGGTATTCCTGATCCTTGCCTCCACCCTGCCCCTAGATATTTGTATTGCAGTGTAAGGTACTTTGTGGCTTTTAATTTTCTCATCTGAAAATGGAAATAAATTCGACCACGTTCTAGTGGCTAATATTCAAGTCCCTGAAACTAATGTGGACCATCTGAGCCCAGATGAGATTTGTAGCAAATTAATTAACTGGAAATATGAACTATTCTGTCAGCAGATCCTCCCCAGCTTGGCTGCTGCTCCTTCTGTGTGACTGATTGCCTGCTAAGTGCTGAATTAACAGTCTTGGATCATCGACCAATTTAATTTGAATGTAATTAATTCTATAAATGTGAGCTCTCCTTATTTACTTTCATTAAAATTAAATCATGACAAAAAGATATATGTCAAACTGCATGCCCTTGCTTCAGGTATGAGTCATATCTGGTTTTCATACAGTAATCTTGAACTTTCTTCAACTCACCTTTAATCATGCTTTTCAAAATTCCTGGGGCCCACATGCTTCTGGGAATTCTGATCATATGAGTTTCTGTCTAAAACATTTGAGTACTTCTACAATTTTGTGATTTGTTCCATGATCTAGAAAAGAACTGTATTCTCTTCTTTACCTAAAACAGTTTTGGAAAGGTGTCTCTTAATTTATGCCTAAATAATTAATTATACGTTTAATTTTGTTTTGGAGATTTATTCCTCCCCCTCCTTCCTTTTAAATAGGAATTTACTGACTGACAATGGCAGAAAGAGTGTTAGAGAAGTTGGATATTCTTGATGAGCAAGCAAAGACCCTCTTGGCCACAAGAGCAAAGGTTTGTAAAATAAGAGCTAAAATTCACTAAATTTTATCATTAAAAGGTTATTTCAAATGTGAATGGGCTACAGACTAATTTTTCAAAAGGTAATAATTGTATTAGTTAAAAGAATCATTTATGTAATACTATAAAGAATTGATTAAATATATGTGGTAACTTCCAGCCAGTGTAATGTTTGGTTATGATGCATCTAACCTGTTTTTTTTTTTTTTTCCCCAATCCTAAGCAGTCAAATAGTAAATGTGACTACTCTTGGGACTTCCCAGGTGGTTTAGTGACTAAGACTCTATGCTCCCAATGCAGGGACCATGGGTTCAATTCCTGATCAGGGAACTAGATCCCACATGCTACAACTAAGTGTTCACGTGCCACAACTAAAGACCCCACATGCCACGACTAAGACCCAGTGCAGATAAATAAAGTTTTTTTAATGTGACTACTATAGTTTTTACTTATATGTTAAACATAAAAGCTTGTTTAGTTGGTTCATTAAAAGGAAGAAAATATTTGATATAGCTACCAAGTTAGAAATAAAGTTCTTAGAAAATAAACTGAAAAGTCATGTCCGACTCTTTTGGAACCCTATTGACTGTAGCCTGCCAGGCTCCTCTGTCTATAGGATTTCCCAGGCAAGAATACTGGAGTAGGAGGCCATTTCCTTCTCCAGGGGGTCTTCCCCTATCCAGGGATTCAATGTCTCCTGCATTGCAGGTAGATTCTTTACCACTGAGCCAACAGGGAAGACCCAAAACAGCGAGACTCATAAGATTAAATATAAGATATTAATAAATAATACAGTTCTGAAACGCCAGATTTTTCACATGTGAGCAATTTAATTTGATTACAAAAAGACTTGTAAGATAATATAACAATGTGGATAAATGAAGTATATATAAAGAGCAATGGAGGTTGCGAAATCAAGGAGGACACCACAGAGAGAAACTCTTAAGTGAATAAACGTGTTTGCAAACCTGAAAATGAAAGCATTAATGTTTGAATAATAATTTGTTTTTTTAATATTTCATAATTATCTCCTTTCATTCAGAAAATAAAGTAGAGGAATATGGAAAAATGGAATACATTTGTTCTGTTATAGCTATCAAAATTTTGAAATGCCAAACTAAGTGTAACTTAACTAAAGCAAACCTGTTAGACTTTGACACCCCAAAGGTTATTGCTTTTTAATTTTTATTTTAAATGAATTGTAATTTACTTTAAAAGTATAATCAGAGATAAAGCTATTAAATTTGTCACAAAATTTCTTTATACCTAAAAGGTTAAGTTATAATTAGTAATAATAATTCTTACTTTTTCAGGAGCCTCCTTTGCACAAAGCATTTCCATGTATTTTCTCATTTTGTGTAACTATGCTTAATTCATGTGACTGACAGAAAATTCTCTTGAAGTTCTTTTAAAGGTATATAAAGTCATTTAAAAATACTGTCTTAGTTTTCAAATTATATTTTTGGAAACAAGTTAAGCAATATATATAGATATATATAAGGAAAATTGTACATAAGGAAAATGATATAAAGAAATATTAATAGTTTTTGACCTCTTCCCTCTAATCCCTTCCTCTGAGGCAGACTCCTTTTAGCAGTTGAGGTTTATCCATCTACATCTTTTGTAGTCTTACAAAGATATACAAATATGAATGTATGACTGTATACATACATTTACCTTTACTTACAAATATCTATAATATGAATATACAGGTATATATTTACATACACATGTATTTGTGAAGATAGATTATCTCTCTTTATTGACAAAAAAATGAAATACAATATATAAATCAGTTTGGTAACTGCTTCTTTATTTTTTAAAATCTTTTATTTTGAAATAATCATAGACTCAATTCCATGGATGAAGGAGCCTGGTGGCTGCAGTCCATGGGGTCGCAAAGAGTCAGACACAGCTGAGCGACTTCACTTTCTTTCTTTCTATAGTTCCTTTTGGAGAAGGAAATGGCAACCCACCCCAGTGCTCTTGCCTGGAGAATCCCATTGACGGAGAGGCCTGGTAGGCTGCAGCCTATAAGGTTGCAAAGAGTCAGATATGACTAAGCAACTAACACACACACACACAAATGTTACAGAAATAGTACAAATAGTTCCATGTACCTTTCCTCAGTTGACTCCCAAAAGTGACATCTTACATAGCTGTAGTTCACTAGCCAAAACCAGAATGAGTCACATCCAACATTGATACTGGTGTATTACTGTTAACCAGACTACAGACTTTACCCATCATCTCCATTTTTTCACCTTTATTCATTTGTATCTGTAGTTTTATGCAATTTTATCACATTACAGATTGTAGAAACTACCATGATCAAAGCATATTACACTTCCATCCCATGAAAGTGCTCCCTCGTGTTACTTCTTTGTATTTGGATCCACTTGTTGTTATTGTTTAGTCATTAAGTTGTGTCCAACTCTTTGTGACCCTGTGGACTGTAGCCTGCCAGGCTCCTCTGTCCATGGAATCTTCCAGGCAAGAGTACTGGAACGGGTTGCGATTTCCTCCTCTCGGGGATCTTCCCAACCTGGGGACTGAACCCACGTCTTCTGCATCTCCTGCATTGCAGGCAGATTCTTTACCACTGAGCCACCAGGAAAGCCCATTCCCCCATCCCAATTCTGTCTCTATCCCCAGCAATGACCAATCTATTTTTCATATCTATAGTTTTATAATCTTAAGAATGTTGTATAAATGAAATTATTCAGTGTGTAAAATTTTGAGATTGACTATCTCACTATGCTCTTGAGGTCCATTAAGTTTTTGCATGAAGTAATAGTGTTTTTATGGTAAATAATATGTAAAATTTATTGCTGAGTGTATTCCATTATATGAATGTACAGAGTTTCAATTGCTTACCCACTGAAGGATATTTCATTGTTTTCAGTATTTTGCTTTTAAAAATAAGGCTGCTAAAAGAAGCTGAAGTAAAGCTGCTATGAATATTTGTGTACAGGATTTTGTATGAATGTAAGTTTTATTTCTTTGGGGTGAATGCCCAAGCATGTGTCTGCCAGTGTAGTGTCTGTCTCTCAGAATCAACCAGGTTAGAGCCACAAGGTCTAGTTTGAGCTCCCCGTCCCTGTGCCTCAGTCTGGAAATGGCCTTCAAGAATAAGCTAGGCTATTGTAGGGTTGACCTCATTTGTTTCTCTTTCCTCAGGGATCATGGTCCTGCTCTGCCTGTTTCCTAATGCCTGATTATAGTTGTTTTCATATACTTTGTCTGGTTTTCTAGTTGTTTATAGCAGAAGGGTGATTCCTGTAGTACTTAATCCCTCACTGGCAGAAACTGAAATGCTCATATCCTATGATTTCCTTTTCAAGTTATTATTTCTTTATTCCTCTGTGCAGTTCTCTGAGAGAGCTTTTTAGAGAAGATTTTCAGCTCCTTAACTCACTCTTTAGCTTTACCCTTTTTGCTCTTCAGTCCATCTGTATAAATACTTGAACGGAATTCTCTTTTGATTGCTTTCTTAACTCAGTTTCTGGCTCTGGCTCCACCATGTATGTGGCTCCAGGGAGAGAAGTGGTTTGGAGGGACCTGCCTGCTATGGCTCCAATAACTCTACGGATTAATAATTGTCTTTGCTGAGTATATAGGTCATTCTTAAATTTGTAACTTTAGAATTCTAAACTTCAGAGGGAACCTTCATGGGCATCTAGTCCAACACCTTCACTTAATAAATAAGAAAAGAGTTTGTACACAAGGCCTCCAATTTTCAGTCTGCATTATTCTTCCATTGTTGCCTGCCACATGAATTCTGTGTGTGAGGGTGCATGTATAAAGTGAGATTAATTTTGTCCTTTCCATACAGGATTTTCCTCATATGAAATGTACTCATTTTTTTCACTGTGTTATATTTTGGATTTGTTGCAGAAAAACTACCTTCAGAGTCAAGTAAAGAGAAAGATTTCAGTGATACCCCTGACGTTTGATTTCCAGTTGGAACTTGAAAAGGATATTGCCACCTCCATATCTAAGACAGACTCAAACATCACAAAAGACAGATCATATGGCACTAAAAAACCAAAAAGGTTATCATTATAACTACCTGAAACTTTCAGTCTGAAGTTTTAAAGCATTATTTTTATTGACTTAGATTGTGCTATCTATATTAAATGTAAGCTTTGTCAAGATAGGTATATTTCATAATGGTTATGAGTTACAGTATGCTAGATTAGTATTCTGAATACTAGTTTATAAAATATTTATTATAATATTTCACCATTGTAAATGATAATTGTACATAGTAATTATAATTCTAAATGTTTAAAGGAAGACTTCTTGAGCTTTATTATATCACTCCAAGTTAATATCAGGATTTATTTCAAGCTTCAACCAATATACTGCAAAAAAAAAGATATTCCTAGAAAACTAAGTAAGGCAGTTTCTCTATGTATTTACAAGAGGTAGCCTGAATATGTAATAATTGGTCTTTCACTGGCACTATGCATGTATGTAATGAGGTATAATTTTTCTAGGCACTAGAAATGTGGAGGGGACCCAAGACAAAAGAAATAGTAAGATGTAGAATCAATAAGACTTCAAATCAATTGGGCATTTGTGGTAGTGTCAATACTGCTGTTACCTCATTTATTTTTATTCTGTAGTAACTTAGCTTTCTGGTGGACTTCCCCAGTGGCTCAGTGGTAAAGAATCCACCTGCCACGCAGGAGACATGGGTGTGATCCATGGGTCGGGAAGATCCCCTGGTGAAGGAAATGGCAACCCACTCCAGTATTCTTGCTTGGGAAATCCCACTGAAAGAGAAGCCTGGCAGGCTACCCCATGTGTCCATGGTGTCACAAAACAGTCAGACATGACTTGGCACCTAAACAGCAAAAAGAACTCAATGTATTAAGGGTAGTTTCACAGATGACAAACCCAAGTCTTGGTGAGCTAAAATGATTTGCCCAGAGTCACACAGCTAGCAAGAGGCAGAAGCTAGATTTAAATACTAGCTAGATTTAAATTTCAGAGCCTATGCTCTTATCACCACATTCTACAGACTGATTTCCAGCTTTTGGTCTTGGTGACTAGATGTATTTTGGTGTTTTGTACTTAGGTAGAGATCATAGGTTGAAAAGCAGATTGGGGTGGGTAAGAGATTAGAACAAGAAATGCTGAGCTTTGGGGCATCCAGGTGGTGGAATCTAAAAGACAGTTGAACAAACATGTCGGAATATAAAGTAAAACAAGACCATTTAGACTCAAAATACAGCTTACTCAACTGTATTTTTGTTATTTATGATTTACCAGGGTGTCAGAACACGTTTCCATTGTGCAGAAAAGGAGTTTGTTTCTAGCACAAATAAATATTAATGATTTATGTCCTTTAGCTTTACCACAAACGTCTTTCACTATACTTTGTTTTTATGTAGATATGGCCAATACTTTTACTTCAAAATCATTTATAGATCTATCCATGTTAAAATAGAATATTTTAATAATACATAGAAAAAGTTGCATAAAATAGAAGTTGGGCATGTAGAGAAGGGAAGAATAATATATCTTATTATATATTATGTATTATATAATTATAAATATTTTATATATGTATACATTTATATTTTAATAATAAAATATATATAAATACATGTAAGCCATATGTGATAGCATAATATATGGCCAATGACCCATTAGATACATTTAAAGATAATGTGCAATGTGTCTTAGGGCAGCATTTTCCGGGATGATACCATTGCTTTCCCTTTCCTATCTATAGATTATAATTTATAAAGGCATCATTGATCCTTTCTTTAGTGATAATATCAGTAGCTGAGTAACGTTCCTTTGAATTAAGTCTGGCTAACTGGAAGTTTGAAATCAGTGTCTAAATTATAAAAACAAACCGGCACATAGTTTCAAGATTCAAAGACCAAGTAAATTTTGTTTGATCAGTGCTCAGAGGACCAAAACTAGCACACATTTAAAAAAAAAAAAAAGTACAGGAAAATCAAAAGAATTTGCATCCGAATTAGGATGTAACCCAGGCCAAAAGACAGAAAATTTGGTTGAAGAAATTAAGAGGATCTAGTACATATAGATAAGCCCAACTGGCAGTATATCTAGGCTCTGAGATTTCCTTCCAAGACTGCTTCTAACATTTTCCTTTTTCAAATAATTTTTCTCATGTAGTGATTCTGTGCTGTCACTCTTGCTTGAATTGGCCCTAAAACAAGTTCAAATAAAAATTTCTTACAGATAACTTCATTTTAATTTTTAATAGTAGTGGTGCTATCACATACTACAGTAATTTAATTTATTAACTTTATTCTACAAGTGTTGATTGAGTGACTGCTATGCTCTGGGCATCTGACAGCAACTGTGAAATATACCTCATTAGTGGGGATTCAGATAAGTGAACAGGTAAGCACCAGTTGCTACAGAGATTCCTAATGTGAGAATCAGTGAAAGTTTCTAGAGGAAGGGGCCCCTCAGGTGAGACCCAGAGGGTTAGTTAAGAGGCAGCAAGATTTAAAAGAAAGAGATTCCAGGCCAAGGCAATAACATGGACACAAAGGGTCAGCCAGAGGTAAAGAAAAGTGCAGCTCATTTGAGGAACCAGAAGTAGTTTAGTGTTACTAGACTTCAAAGGGTTATGAAGCAGAGACTAGAGACAGACTGGTAAGAAATTGTAAAAGGGTAAATAAAGGCCAGATTACCAAGGGCTTTATGAGCCAGGTGAAGAACTCTGGACAATCTCCTTCAGTGAGGAACCACTGAAAGGCTTAAACTGGGAAGTGCATACTTGGATTCTAGAAATACCATTAGGTAGTAAAAGAGGTTACTAAAAACTATGAGAGCTCCTCAGAGAACCTTACCTTTTAGAATTCACAGTATCTCCAAAAACTGCCTCTTCCAGGAAACAAATCATCTTGCAACAAGTCCTTTTTCAGCCATAGCAGAAAAACAACAGAGTATAAAGGGGCAAGTTTTTCCCTCATATCAACAATGATATGCTGATTACCTTGACTGTATTGCACAGATTTAATTCCTCCAAGTCTGTAGGTGCAGCTCCCGGTCTTATACGTGTATATATGTTAGTTGTGGGCTTCCCTTTTGGCTCAGCTCGGAAAGAATCCACCTGCAATATGGGATACCTGGGTTTGATCCCTGGGTTGGGACAATCCCCTGGAGAAGGGAAAGGCTACCCACTCCAGTATTCTGGCCTGGAGAATTCCATGGACTGTATAGTCCATGGAGTCGCCAAGAGTCGGACACGACTGAGCGGCTTTCACTATGCTCAGTTGTGTCCACCTCTTTAGGGACACCACGGACTGTGGCCCACCAGTCTCCTCTGTCCATGGGACTCTCCAGGCAAGAATACTGGAGTGGGTTGCCATTTCCTCCTCCAGAGGATCTTCCCAACTCAGGGATTGAACCTGTGTCTCTTGTGGCTCCAACATTGACAGGCAGATTCTTTGCCACTGAGCCATCTAGGAAGCCCCCTGTTCTTATAAGTTACATTAATTATAACAGGATACCAACCTCTACCAGGGCTCACAAACCTCACTCCTACGTGAGCCAACATGTCAGATCTGATTCACACAGATTTCAGCTAAGCCTAAACCTTACATCATAATCATGACCCACCAGTACCAGAGTAATTCCTACCAACTGCAGGCCTTTTTCATTTTTGACCTCTAGTCTATTGCTATTCAAAGTGTTATCTTCCACCCAGCAGCACTGGTGTCACCTGGCAACTTGTTTGAAATACTGAATTTTCTGACCTCATCCCAAACCAAAGCTGCAGTTAACAAGGTAACTTCTGTGGACACTAATACCTGAGAAGTACTACTCTAGCCTTTCAAACATGGAGGAAGCGTTAAATACAGATTGTGGGGCCCCACTGGCAGAGTTTTTGATTCTGTAGGTCTGGGCTGGGGCCTGATAATTTGCATGTCTGGTTAAGTTTCTGGGTGACGCTGATGCTGTTGGCACAGGGACCACCCTGCTCTAGCTGTGCCCCCATTGTAATCATGCTGGTCAAGAAGCTCCATGCTTCTTGAATTGATGGATATCATAGCAACACTCAACCTGGTGTTATGACCACCTAAATGAAACATAACCTAGGGTTGAACTGTAGTTGAGTTTTGTTTTCAGAGCAGTGGTTTTAACCCATCTGCATATTGGCCAAGGAGCTTTAAAATAATTGGATTCAACTTTAATTAGTTTGGAGTAGGGCCCAGGCATTACTATTTTTAAGGTTTCTCAGATGATTCTGAGAAAAGCTAGGATTGAGAATCATTAAAATTCATAGGGCTGCTTTCTCAGTTACTCTTACTCCCAGAGAGATCTTTTCCATGTTACTATTAGCTCAAGATTTCTGCATTTTTCTCGTATAGATGGGAATTGATAAAGGTGATGGCCACAAACACCCAAAATTTGCTGGAAGGACATTCCTGGGATGATTTTACTGATAGGCAGAGAGTTTTATAGTCATTTGAAAATCAGTCTTTTGCCTTTCATTTGTCTATGGTCTTTTGTCAGCAAACACCAAAGCTACTCTTCTTTGCAACTTTTCATAATTGGACCTTTTACAAAAGAGCCATACTCATTTTAACAAAAGTCTTTTTAAAAATTACTTGGAACATAAGTTTTAAAAGAGAAAAAGTGATCTCTTCCATACTGGATTCTCAAGTGAAAATGGTAAATTTACCACTTATTAAGTGGTAAGAACTAGGAAACAAGTTAGGGGGCAAGTAGACATATTAAGAATACTTTTTCTTTAGATTAATAGGGGCTTCTCATTAGAAGAATTACTTTCCTAAAAATAAATCCAAAAGAATATTCCTTTTAGAAGTATTTTTATGATAGAAGGATAAACTTGCATATAGGAAAGATAATGAAATATGAACAGAGAATATGATTACAGCCTATAATGAAATTTAATCAGTCAAATTCTGTCTTCCTTAATTGAATATACATGTCTTATACTCTGTGTGACATTAGCCTGGCGTAGAGATTAAGAAGATGGGGATTGTTTGCCACTGATTCATTGCAAAAGAATCTTCCCTCTCACTACCTGATGCTACCTGAGTCCCAAATATCTTGACCTTCATAGTTGCTGCAGGAACCCACACTCACTGAAATGAGTAAAGAACCACAGGCCATTTAAGGGGACTCATATGAAGGAGGGAGATAAAACTAAACTCTCATTAACAGGTGACTCCTAATGAAACACATTTAAGGGAGGAAACAGAGGAAACTTTAGAAAATCTCTCTTAAACAGGGGGAAAGGGGATTTAGAAAAAAGAGACTTTTAAAATTAAAAACTGAGTAGAAAAATTAAGACACAGATGAAGACTGAATCGATAATCTAGATGATCAAATAAAGACACAATCTTATAAAAATACCCCCCCAAGCCCCCTGCCACAAAATGAAAATCAGGTTAAAAAGAGACATGTAGGTACAGTTTTAGGATACTCAATATGAAAATATACATTTAATACCTAAATCAGGAGAGCAAGAAACAGATGGTGAGGAAATAAAAGAATTATAAGAAAAAAGTGTCATTTAAGACAGACTTGAATTTTCAGATCTAAAGCTTTAGCAAGTACTAGACTTATGGTAAAATTACTCAATTTCAGACAGGGGAGAAAATAGCAGTTAATTACAAAGGAAAAGACAGCAAATAAGATTCATGTCTCATCTGTATCTCTGAGGCTAGAAAACAGTAAAACCTTTCCAACTTTTAAACAGAATGGTGATCCAGGAATCTGTTATTTGGGTGAATCATCATTCATATTTGAGAACAAAACAGAGACAAGTTTTTGGACTTGAAAGACTTTAGAATGTAATCTGCTTATTTATTTTCCCTGAGGAACCTACTTGGAGAAATATTTTTATCCAAATTTAAATTAAATATGAAATAAAATAAAGATCCAAACAGTATCTTTATTACACAAAAATGTATTTGAAATTTTCTTATGGTGCCTGAATGAAACTGGATTTCCATCTCAAAATGGCTACTCTATAAAAACATAAAGCATTCCGAAGAATTACCAGGCAAGTGTTCCCTAAGAGAGTTCCAGTTGAGAAGAGGCAGCCTTAGCTCAGCGGCCATGCTTCCGTCTGAACTGTGCCTTTCTCTGGCTTTCTGTGTGCCAGTGCCACTCGTGAGGTCCATTCCAGGCCGATGCAACAGCCTTCCTTTAATTCCAGCCCATGCGGCACAGATCAAGGCCTTTACCTGTGTTCCCTTTAGCTCAACTGCAACAGGATATAATTTCACAGGGGATTTTTCTAACTATAAGACAAGAAGGGGGAGGGGAAGGGTTGAATCTTTTAAAAATCCATATAGCCCCAAACCAATACAACTTACAAAAAACAAATTTATAATTTTATGCTAATGAAGTCACCTACCAAATTTATAACTCCAAGTCCAATTCCTCACTTTTTTTTTTTTTTTTTTTTGAGAACACAGTACTAGGAACACAAGTTTTATTCCTAGACTCTTATCCTCTCCATTCCTTCTTTCTACTGTTGGGAAAACTCTCCACAGGTGTCTTGTATTTCTGTATATTTGTGAGCAAAAGCACTGGCTGCCTTTGTTCCTATCTTTTCTAGGACGTTTGTATAGCAGACAGCCTTGGAAGACAAAGAAGGTACCCTCTTCTGAGCAAGAGCAGGAATATTACTGCCCATTAAAAAGATCTGGGTTCCCTAAACTCAAGATTCCATTCCTGTAACATAACCCTGTGTGTGTGCTGATGTCCTCTGGCCTTCTGCTTATTGCCTTGTGGAACTGGGGCTCAGAATTAATGCAGACGATACCACTCCTATTGCTGTGTGTGATAAATAGTGGATTGTCTCTGACCCAGGAGTCTCATGTCTTCCAAAAGAGATGAAATTGTATCAGGCCAACTTGTTACTTTGTAAGTAGGGTCAAATCTCTGACTTTTCCCAGCTCTTCACACCTACTTGGAGGGAAGGAGCTAGGGGTAGAATGACAGAAACCTTGTTGCTTAAACTGAGTAGTAAGCAAAATTGTGGCTCATTCCTCCGGACTAATAGAGTATTCTTATCCAGGTGCCTCTGAGCTTAGAAGGAACCTATTTCATAGCTATTTTATCTATCCTATAAGTCTACCTGCTTCTAGGTAGCAGGATTTATAATTTAGTTATGCCTAAACTAAGTCCACAAAATTAATCCATATAATAAAAATTTTAAGTAAGAAAGAGAACAACATAAGGGACTATGTAAGCTAAAAATGACATGATTAATTGAGGACAGAGTTTATGTAAAGTTTATTTTACAAGTATCTAGCACTTAGTTCAGTTTTTTTTTAAATAAATTAAGTGTGCATTTACTAAAGGACTAATAAATAAATAAGTAAATAAAGCTGTCATCTCCCAGGAATTCCACCAAACTTTGCTTTCCTCTCATAAGCACTTTGAATCTTTAAGAGTATTTTGCAAAATTAGCATATTTAAGACCTCCCCAAAGAATGTTAAAATGACCATAATTTGAGAAATTGAAAGGAAAAAAGACAACAAAAAGGCACAGTACTAACTAGTAATGGGAAAGGAAGAGCTATAAAGATGGACGTAGAAGAAGTTAAGATAATTATGAGCACAGTGCTTCCCAGTGGCTCAGTGGGTAAAAAATCTGCCTGCAATGTAGGAAATGCAGGAGACGCAGGTTTGATTCCTGAGCCAGGAGGATCCCCTGGAGGAGGGCATGGCAACCCACCCCAGTAGTCTTGCCTGGAGAATCCCATGGACAGAGGAGCCTGGCGGGCTGCAGTCCATGTTGGATGCAAAGAGTTGGACATGACTGAAGCAACTGAGCACATGTATTAACTATGCTGCTTTGAAACATGAATCTGGTAATGGATGATCTGGGAAACTATAAATGGTGAAAATAGAATTAACAACAAGAAGAAAACATAAATAAATCAATAGCTAGAAAAATTTGAGAAAGCGGTCAGAAAACTGTCTTTTACCAAAGCACCACCTTGAAGTTGTGTCAAGGGTGAGTTTCTTCAAAGAACTATTTAAATGGTTTCTGAGCATAGACAGAGATTAAATACTTCCAATTCTCCTCATAAAGATAACTTTGATCCTCAAGTCTGACCATGAGAATATAAAACCATTACAGTATTTCACTTATAAATATAGATTTTTAAAAAATCTAAAATAAAATATTAACTGTTTCATTGTCTGTTCTCAACTCAGGACCATATAAAGCAGTTTTATATTTCTCCATTTCATTCTAACCATTTTTGGTTATTTAAAGTTTGTGCAGTTTAGTATTTTGATCCTACATATTAGTCAAGGCTTTCCCTTCTTCCATATGTAAGTCTAGTGACATTGGAGGACCTGAATGAAAAGGGTATGGCCAGCAATTTGATTCTTTCTGTCCTAACCTGTAAGTGGGAGTGGGTGTGGTCTTCCTCCAGCACATCTCCTCCTCTTCCCTCTTTTAATCTTTTTTTTCCCCCTTCTGTTAGGGGAACACTGTTGTGATAGAGCCAGCTCCCATCAGTTCCTTAGAGCTGAGTGTTGAATTTGCAGGGATTTTGTGAGATCATTGTTAAATACAGTCATTATTTAAATTAAATATGTAAACTAAAAATTCAATGACATATTAAAACAAATACTGAAAACACATCATTCCCTCATTATTTTCTACATTTTATTATTATCTATTTTTTTGAAGCCCCTTAGTTTGCTTTTATTTCATCCAACAGAAGGTTCTATTTGTGCAAGGGATCAGACACTGGGAATCAGAGCTGGGAGGGGGCAGGAAAAGGGAAAAAATAGCCACATCCTCTATCACAGATAGGTCTTCCCAGAACTACCGTGTGGGGGTGAATGAGAGAGTCTGGAATTCATCACCTTCTCTCTCCTCCCTTCCTCCCTTCCTGACAGGGAGGTCTGTTGTACTACAGACACAAAGAACTGGACACGATTTAGCAACTAAACAATATATTCTGCAAATTTATTTGAAAAATACATTGTTAGATAAGGATAAAAAAGTCATCTCCTTAACAACACAGTCAACACCATTAGGGTGGAATACTTGATACATTCCCATTTAAATTAGAAATAGGATTTCTAATTCTAAGTAGAATTCTTACTAGTATACCTAACTATTGTGGAATTATTTGTCAATGATATTTTTATATAAGAACACGAGATACAAATTTAAATGTTTTGAAAGGAACAGATGAATTATTTTATAAAGATTAAATGATTGTTTACCAAAAATCCTAAAGAGAATAAACTGAAAACTCACTGGAGGTTATAAGATTTTAAGAAAGTTCAATGAAAATTTACCAAAACAATTTATACATTCAACAAATACTTATTACACAGGTACTATGTGCCAGTCACTCTCCTGGGTGCTAGGAATACAACAGTGACCTAAACAAAGACCCTACCCTCAATTTACATTCTAGGATAAGGTGGGAAGATAGATAACAAACCAAATAAATAAATCAACATATAATGTAAATTTACTGGTGACAAATGCTCTGAAGAAAAATACAGTAAATTAAGGGAATTAGGATTGATAGGGTTACTCTAGATGGGAGAGGATGAAAAAAGACCTTTCTGGAAAGATAGAAATTTGAGTAGAGACTTATGAAATATATCACTTATGATTCGGGTGAGTAAGCCTCTCAATACTTAGGGGAAGAATACTATAAGCAGAGGACAGAGCAAGGGCCAAGGTCCTGAAGTAGGAGCATAAGTTCCTTTTCTTAAACCAACCAGCCAAAAAACTCACTGTGCTTCCATGTTGAGGGGAGGGGTGAAGGGATGTACAGAGAGGCCTGGAAGGGCATTCAGTGGAAGTTCTTCTTAGAAATATAAGAACTGAGGAAAGTTTCTGTCTTGCAATGAGAATCTTGAATTTTATTTCAGTGTGACAGGAAATGGTAGGAGGGAAATGACAATCTCATTTACATTTTATGGATGTCACCATGGGTTGTATTGGGACCACTGGGTGCAAGAGAGATAGCAGAGAGAGCAGACAGAAGAAGGCTAGAGATGTGGAGAAGTAGTTCAGATGAGACAGGAAGGGGCCTTGGAACTAGGATGGAAGTGATGAGGAAAGAAGCTGTTCAATTTGGAATGTGTTTCAAAGAAAGATCCAGTGAGATTTGTTGAGATATCAGGAATGGGGAATGAGAGAAACAGAAGTCAAAGATGGCTGCAGAATACACTTGAAATCTGAAAGAACTGGTATAGACCATCTTATATATGAAGCAGAAATAGAGTCATAGATGTAGAAAACAAATATACGAATACCAAGGGGGAAGGGGTGGTGGTAGAAAGAATTGAGAGATTGAGATTGACATATACACATTTTTGATCCTGTGTATAATACAGATAACCAATGAGAACATAATGTATAGCATATGGAACTCTTCTCAATGGTCTTTGGTGACCCAAATGGGAAGTAAACTCCAAAAAGAGTGGATATATGTATATGCGGGCTTCCCCAGTGGCTCAATGGTAAAGAATCCGCCTGAAATGCAGGAGTCACAGGAGATGAGGGTTCAGTCACTCAGTCAGGAAGATCTCCTGGAGGAGGGCATGGCAACTCACTCCAGTATTCTTGTCAGGAAAAATCCACGGACAGCAGAGCCTGGTGGGCTACGGTCCATGGGGTCGCAGAGAGTCAGACGTGACTGAAGCAACTGAGCACGCACACACAAGTACGTGTTTGGCTGATTCACTTTGCTGTACAATAGAAACTAACCCCAGATTGTAAAGCAACTACACTCCAATAAAATTTTTAAAACAAACAGAAACAAACTCGAGTGCAGAATTTTGGCCTAACCCTCTGGTTGAATGGAATTAAGAAAACCTGGGTGAGAAACAGATTGGAAAGGAAGTGCAAGCAAACATTTGGTTTTGAACATAAGTTTGAAATTCCCATAATACATCTAACTGAAGAAGTCATGAAGCAGCCGGATTCATAAATCTGGAATTCAGGGAAGAGTTTGGGGTCTGTACTAAAATCTGGAGAATAACAATCTATAGATAATACGTAAAGGTGGAGGACTAGATGATATAAATTAAAGATGAGTGTCTGAGGTTTAAGTCGTAGTATTTAAAGGTCAGACTTACCATGAATTATATGGTAGTATTAACTTCCTTACATACTATCAATAGTCAAAGAATTTAGAGGAGAAAAGTTTTTGTTCACAGTTAATAGATGTCGTGATCCTATCTGGTATACTGTTCTGGAACCTGAACTGACCCTAAATCCATGTCCCACTACTTGGCTAGAATTGGCAGTGTTCCTAATATTTAATTTAACACATTTCTAAGGTATTTTTCTAAAAGGGTCAATATAGCTTTTGAACAGTAGTTTCCTGAATGCCCTCAGTCCTATAACACCAGCAGTTTTCTCTATTTCTTTCTTACTAATATTTTCAGTTTCTGCTTAATCAATCCCAATCTTTTACACTGTACGGGACTTGACCACATTTCTTCCGATGTATTTTTAAAGTTATTTTATAAGTTTTCTGATTACTTTAATTTAGATTAATTTTCTTTCTTTTAGGTATGTCTCCTTCAAAAATATGCCTGAACCTAAAAAAGTGACTTTCAAAACTCAAATTTAAGACCACCCTTTTTGCCAACAAATATAAAAACTCAGGAAATCAAGTCAATAGGTAATGTTTTGTGTAACATATTTGCCTCTCTTTGATGTATTGAATGCTTTTATTTACTACTTTATTATTTATTAGTTTGTCTTATAGTTCTTATAGTTTGTGTTATAAGTTCTTACAATTTGATGCTCCTGTTGAAAGCATTTGCTTGAAAATGCTTGTGAAAGATTTCAGTGAGCTATCAAGAAGGATTTCCTAGGAGAAAGAGATGATAGATATCAGAATAGGCAATTTGTACAATTCCAAAAATTCATATTTTTATGTTTATTTTGCTAGAAAGAAAATCTTTGGATTTCTTTTCAACTCAATCCTGAATTTTCTTATTTTTTTAAAAATCACTCAAGTCTGGACATCTTGCTTAGTAGAAACTTACTTTATAGGTACTGTAAAAGAATTCACTTTCCTAAAAACTTAAGGAATCTGTAAGCTAGAAACCAGCATTTTAGCTCCTCAGAGAATCTGGGTGTTTCATGTCATCTTTGATGCTCTTTCTCTGACATTGTCAGAAAAACGTCTAATTGTGTCATTCTCATCAACAGCCTTGACTGAGATGCCTTGCTTCCCACGTTGTCCCGTTTGCCTCATTTCTGTTACTCTAAAGCATAATCTGATTCCTCAGATTTGTTTATATATACTGTTTCTACTCCTTCAACTTTTGTTCAGACTTCAACCTGCTGGAATTTGTGGGGTTTTTGCCTCTACCATCCTACTGAAGCTACCCTGAATAAGGGTACACATGATCTCCGTGTTGCTAAATCCAAAGCGTTTTTGTTTTTGTTCTCTTCCACTTCTCAATACCAGTGGAATTAGTCATCACTCCCTCCTCCTTAAAACTCTGTTTTTCTGCTATCTCACCTCTTCTCAGTCTCTCTTCTAAATTTCTCTTCTCCATCCTCAAGGTACTGTATTTGCTGAGAGCTCAGTCTTGAACCTGTTTCTATACTGTCTCCTCTTAGGTAGTCTAATCCAGTCTTATAGTTTAAAATACCATAGAAATACCATTAAATCCTTCATTTGTATCTCAGTCCAGACTAATCCTCTGAAGAACAGATGCCTATATTAAACTGCATATTTGATATGTCCACTTAAACTTCTCACTGCATCTTAAACTTAATATCCAGAACTGGTCTCATGATTCCTTATCCTAACTGTCCTTGAAAACTTTTTTTCCATTCCCCTGCCCCTCAACAACATTTCATTCTCAGTACTTAGATCAAAGTGCACCAAGTGACTCCAGTCTTAAAGCCTGAAGTCAGGCCCTCCCTGGTGGTTCAGTGGTTAAGACTTCACCTTCCATTGCAGGGGGTGAAAGTTTGATACCTGGTCGGGGAGCTAAGACACATGCCTCACAGCCCAAAAACCAAAACGCAGAACAGAAACAATATTGTAACAAACTCAATAAATGCTTTTAAAAAATGATCCACATAAAAAAATCTTTTAAAAATAAATAAAATAATAAAGCCTAGAGGCCAGCCTTCATCTCCCCTTTCCTTCCTCTCCAAAGTTCAATACATTGACAAGTTCTTTTCATTCTAACTCATCTTGAATTAATCTATTTTCACTGTTTCTTCTATCACCACTGTAATTCAAATCATCATTTTTATGTGTCAGCTATAGTAGATTGCTGACAGGTTTTTCTTCTTTCGTTCTTCCCTTCTTTCTAATCAATTTCCTTCTTTTTCTCTTAAACCATTTTAAGTTATAAAATAGCATACATTATAAAAGTGACTATAGCATAAAATATTCAGTATAACGATCAATTATAAAAATAAACGCCTATATAACCATATTGCAAGCCAAGAAATAGACCGTTGCCAACATTCCGTAAAACCATTGACCTCTTCCAGATCACTTTTCCCTTCCTTGTCCCTGGGGCTTTACTACTGTCTTGATTTCTGTGGTCATCACTTCTTTTCTTTGCATTTTTACCATCTGTTTTTTGAATCTCTACAAAATATAGTTTGCTTGGTTTTTACTGTACATGAATGTGTCAGGCGAGTGTATTCTCCTCAGTTCTGTCTCGCCACAACAAAGATCTGGAGTGATGGACATTAAAGCCCTCGGCGCCTCACAGCTCTCGGGTCTTGGACAAACTGTGTTATAGCTCTTAGACAAATCAGTGTTACAGCTCTATTTTATGTAGAAGGCAGCAGGAGAATCCATCCCCGAAGCATGAGGGCATGCCAACCCAAAGACAGGGGAAGAGAAGAGAGTGGGAGGGGGTGCGGGGGGGGGTAGGAAGAGAGAGAGAAGGAGGGAGAGAGAGATGGAGAGGGAGAGAGAGGGAGAGGGAGAGAGAGCGCGCACACTTTGGCTCCTCCTTTTATGTTTTTTCCTCCCCCTGGGCCTGCCCTATGCAAATTGGGCCAGCCAGGAGTGCTGTTTGTTCTATCTGAAGTCCTCACTCCGGTCCTCGGACCTTCCTTTGTTCTATTTTCGCAGGCTTTTCCCTTCCTTGTCTTTTAGCCACCGCCATTTTGGACTCCTGTTTCCTATTCTAACTACCTAATGAATGTAATCATGCCATGTGCATTCATTTGTATTTTCTTTTTCTTTCTTAGCATTGTTTGTAACATTCACTCACATTGTTGTGTGGAGGTATAGTTCTTTCATTTTCATTGTTGTTAAGTATTCCATTGCATGACTATATCACTGTTATCCATGCCACTCTTGAAATTTGGGGATTTACTTTGTCATTGAAATGCTGAAATGAATATTTTTTATGCATGCTTGCTGCATTTGTGTAAAAGTTTCTTGAGAGTGTATATCCAGAGTTTACATTACCAGGGATGCTTATCTTCAACAATAGATGATGACTACTTTCCATCATATACTAGATGATGGTAAAAGTGTTTTTGCCAACTTTCACTCTCATCAGATTTGTGAGGGTTCTTTTTGTCCTGCTTTCTAACACTTGAAATTGCCAGTTTTTCATTTTAGCAATCTACTAGGTATTTAATAGTATACCATTATGATTTATTTGCATTTCTGTGACTACTAGTAAGCTTGAAAATTTTTCTTTTTTTTTTTTTTTTCCTAAGCCCAAGTCCAGGTTTATTTACACTCATCTCCAAGCACATGATTTGGGGATAGGTGACAGGTCTCAGAGGAGAGGAGGGTGACGGCCACAGAGGACAGGGATGCAGTGCAGGAGAAGAAAGGGATGGCCAGGGTGGGTGGGCCGCTCTTCCAGTGTCCTCCACGGGCTCCCACGTGTCTCTGCATAGACGTGGGGATGCCGTCTCCTTCAGGATTTGGACTTGGACACAGCAAGTCCGATGAGTCCAGCCAGTCCCGCCACGCCCAGGGCCATGCCTCCAACGATGGCCATGCCCACTAGTCCATCTTTCTTCATAGCCTTGTCAATGAGCCGTTCCAGTTCTTTGGCCTGGTTGTTCTGCGGCTCTGCAGCAGCCCTCGCACGTACTTCAGGGCCTTTTCATATTCCTTGAGCCGGTAGTTCCCCACGGCCAGCTGGAAAACATAATCCCGCTGCTCCTCTTTGCTCCCTTTGGGCAGCAGCTCTCACCCTCCAGCAGACCAAGGCCTTTACGGATGTCGTCGTTGTACTTGCTTCGCACCAGGCACCAGGCATATTCAAACTGCGTGCTCTTGGACACCGAGCCTGCTGCCTTCTCAGACTTAAATTTCCTTTCAGATTTCAGCAGGTCCTCCACAGACACCAACTCGTTCAGCACGGCCTCCATGGCCGCCGGCCCCGCAGTTCTCACAACTCAGACGCTACACCGCCTCTTTCTCCATGGCCCCGAAAATTTTTTCATAAACTATTGACAAACTGGATTTATACTTTTGAAATCACCCAATTTTTACCTTATTTTAAATTTAGCCTTTTGCTCTTTTCTCCTTGATTTTTAAATATATTCTTTTACTCGTTCTTTATTTTTTTTGAAATAATAAAATTTTTTATAGAAGATTTGAGAATATAGAAAATATGTTGGTTTTGTGTATTGTGAATATATTCATCTTTTCTGTGAGTTTTCTTTTCTTTCTCTTTATGTTATCTTTTTCATGAATGGAAGTTCTTCTACTTTAATAGGGTCAAAAATACAAAATCTTTCCCTGTTTGATAAGTACTTTTTGTTCCATATCAAAGAAATCTTTTCCTACTTTGTGGTCCTAACTATCTTTTGCCACTTATCTTGCCAAAGATTTTAGTTCTTCTTTTTACCTTTAAGTCTAAAGTCTACCTGGAATTACACTTTGAGTGAAGTAAAGGTCAAACCTGGATTCCCAGGTGGTGCAGTAGTAAAGAATATGCCTACCAATGCAGGAGATGCAAGAGACACAGGCTTAATCACTGGGTCCAGTTACTGGGTCAAGAAGATACCCTGGAAGAGGAAATGGCAACCCACTCCAGTATTCTTGCCTGGGAGATCCCATGGACAAAAGAGCCTGGCAGGCTGCAATCCAGGGGGTTGCAAAGTGTCAGATAAAACTGAGCATGCACTCACATCCCAAGGGTCAAATTTAGTTTTTGTTCTTGTGAATACCCAGCTATCCCAGCATGATGTTATTGAGGTTATTCTTTCCCTAATGCTCTGGACTCTGTTCTGGAGCTCTTATTCTGTTTCATTAAATTATTTATCCATTTCAATATCAATACCATACAACGTTAATTTCTATAGCTTAAAATAACCCTTAATATCTGGTAAAACAAGTCTTCCCACCTTGTTCTTCAATAGTATCATGATTTTTTGTTTTCCATTATGATTTCTTCTTATGAACCATTAGTTATTTAGAAGTTATATCTTAATTCAAAATATATGAGGCTTTTCTAATTATCTTTTGGTTATAAGTTTTTAGCACAGTTACAGTGCAGTTTGAGGACATACTCCATATAATTTCAGTCCTGTGTAATTAGTTAACACTTGCATTTTCACCCAGTACATGGTCAGTTGTTGGAAATGTTCAGTATGTGCTTGAAAATAATGTATATTCTGCAGCTATTGGGTGCAGTTTTCTATATATGTCTTTTAGGTCAAATTTCTTCATTGTGTTTTTCAACTCTTCTATATCCTTAATGATTTTTCTGCTTGCTTGTTCTGTCAGTTGCCAAGAAATTTCAGACTTACTGACTTTTACTTATAATGTTATAAAATTTTGCTTTAAAGATCTTTAATATTATTTTGGCTGTCTTATTAATTGTATAAAATTTTAGAATATTACATATTTCTAGTGAATTGAATCTTTTAAAATTATGAAGTGATTATCTTATCAAAAATTACTGTAGTTACCCTTGCTTTCTTTTGGCTAACATTTACATGATATACCTTTTCCATCATATTGTTACCATGATTTCTGTAACATTATGATCCATCTCTTATATAAGAGACATCTCTTGTAAACATCAAATTGTTAGATTTTTAAATCTACTCTGTAATCTTTGTTTTTGAAATGGAGCACTTAGTCCATTTGCACTTAATGTATCTACTCATATCTTTGGATTTAAATCTGCCATCTTATTTTGTTCTTTCTGTCTCTCTTGTTGATTATTTTTGGTCCTCTTATGTCTTATTTAGGACTGAGTTTTTAAATTTAAACTTCTCTCCTTTACTAATTTGGAAGTTATGTACTCTTTTTCTATTCTGTAAATGATTATCCTAGAAATTACAATGTTCATCCTTTCAAGATATAGTGTTATCCTCCTTCTGACCAATAAAATAAACTTAGAACATGTTAATTATTTTACTGCCATACTGAGTTTTGTGTTATTACTGAAGTCCAAAGTCTCACCTAAATATCTTCTAAATCAGCTGTGGGGAGACGCAGTATGATTGTTCCTAAGGTAAAATTCCTCTCCAGCTTGAACCTGTGGAATCAAACAAATTATGTGCTTCTAAAATACAATTTGGGACAGGAATGGGATAGACATTCTCATTCCAAAAGGGAGAAATGGGAAAGAAGAAAGGAGTGTTAGATCCAAAAAAGTTTGAAACCCACTAAGACAAACTTTGAGATACTAAGGCTCAAGAATAATCCTCTTTGGCTTCATGCTCTGCTTTCCTGAGCAACCAGGGCAGAGGTCCTGCTCTCAAAACTCTGCTGGGTAGAGGAGCGTCACGAGCGTCACATCTCTCCCACCACCCCACTGGGACTCTGGTAGGCCAGAATTCCATCCCCAGGACTTTATCTAGTGGGAGTGTTGGCCTCCTCCCAAGAGTTTGGCAGGCAGAAACTGAGTCTGGCCTGATGATCTCTGAGTCACCTTCATAATCTTTCTTCCCTTGGCTTAAAGAATAACATATATTTGCAGTGGATTGCTCTGTGGTCCTACCCTGTAAAAGCCACGAAGTCTGACAGCCTTCCTTCATTTTATCCTGTCTTTATCCCTTTCATTTCAAACTGGCAGTGTCTTTGCTGGGATGTCTGATCAGGTCCATGTTTCACCCCATGCTAATCTCCTTAACTATCAGATGTGCACCACATCCTTACTGTTCTCTTTTGAGCATACTTTCTCACTTTTGTAATATGAGAATTTTCTAAATTTGTAAGTTCTGGTTCCTTTCGCTTAATGATTTTGCCTTCAGTTCATTTCTCTTGTCTTGCATTTTACTTCAGGCAGCCAGGAGAAACCAAGACTGTTATTTAACACTTTGCTTAGAAATCTCAGCTATCCAATTTCATCACTCACAAGCTCTACTTTCCACAAAAAAACTACAATAGAAACACAATTCAGCCAAGTCTTTGTCACTTTTTAACAAAGATTACATTTTCTCCAGTGTTCCTCATTTCTGTCTAAGACAGAATGGCCGTTACCATCCATATCTCTACCAACATTTCTGCATTTGGTAATTCATGTATTTTCTATTAAAAATGGAAGCCTTCTCTACAGCTTTCTTCTCTCTTTCTGATTTCTTACCAGAATTGCCTTTAAAATCTCTTCGTGGCTGTACTGGCTTCTTCTAGGATGGACCTCAGAACTGTTTCAACCTCTACCCAGCTAGCCAGTTCCAAAGGTGCTTTTATATTTTTGGTATTTGTTACTGTATCTCTCAGTCCCCAATTCTCTCTTTATTCAGGCTACTATGGCAGACTTCTGTAAACTGAGAGACTTAAAACAACAAACGTTTATTTCTCACAGTTCTGGAGGATAGAAGTTTCAGATCAGGGTACCAGTAGAGTCTGGTCTGGTGAGAAACATCTTGGTTTTCAGCTAGTCACCTTCTTGCTTTATTCTCACATGGTGGAGAGAGAACATTAATCTCATCACAGGCATTCTGCTCTTATCTTCTCAGTTCAGTTCAGTTCAGTTCAGTTGCTTAGTCGTGTTTGACTCTTTGCGACCCCATGAATCGCAGCACGCCAGGCCTCCCTGTCCATCACCAACTCCTGGAGCTCACCCAAACTCATGTGCATCGAGTCGGTGATGCCATCCAGCCATCTCATCCTCTGTCATCCCCTTCTCTTCCTGCCCCCAATCCCTCCCAGCATCAGGGTCTTTTCCAGTGAGTCAACTTTTTGCATGAGGTAGCCAAAGTATTGGAGTTTCAGCCTCAGCATGAGTCCTTCCAATGAACACCCAGGACTGATCTCCATTAGGATGGACTGGTTGGATCTTTTTGCAGTCCATGGACTCTCAAGAGTCTTCTCCAGTACCACAGTTCAAAAGCATCAATTCTTCAGTGCTCAGCTTTCTTCACAGTCCAACTCTCACATCCATACATGACCACAGGAAAAAACCATAGCCTTGACTAGACGGACCTTTGTTGGCAAAGTAATGTCTCTGCTTTTGAATATGCTATCTAGGTTTGGCATAACTTTCCTTCCAAGGAGTAAGCATCTTTTAATTTGATGGCTGCAATCACCATCTGCAGTAATTTTGGAGCCCCAAAAATAAAGTCTGACACTGTTTCCCCATCTATTTCCCATGAAGTGATGGGACCAGATGCCATGATTTTAGTTTTCTGAATGTTGAGCTTTAAGCCAACTTTTTCACTCTCCTCTTTCACTTTCATCAAGAGACTTTTGAGTTCCTCTTCACTTTCTGCCATAAGGGTGGTGTCATCTGCATATTTGAGGTTATTGATATTTCTCCCAGAAATCTTGATTCCAACTTGTGCTTCTTCTAGCCCAGCATTTCTCATGATTTACTCTGCATATAAGTTAAATATGCCATGCTGTGTGGGGCCGCCCAAGAAGGACGGATCATGGTGGAGGCCTTACAGAATGTGGTCCACTGGAGAAGGGGATGGCAAACCACTTCAGTATTCTTGCCTTGAGAACCCCATGAACAGTGTGAAAAGGCAAATTGATAGGATACTGAAAGAGGAACTCCCCAGGTCGGTAGGTGCAAAATATGCTACAGGAGATCAGTGGAGAAATAACTCCAGAAAGAATGAAGAGATGGAGCAAAAGCAAAAAGAATACCCAGTTGTGGATGTGACTGGTAATAGGTCCAATGCTGTAAAGAGCAATATTGCATAGGAACTTGGAATGTTAGGTCCATGAATCAAGGCAAATTGGAAGTGGTCAAACAGGAGATGGCAAGAGTGAATGTTGACATTCTAGGAATCAGTGAACTAAAATGGACTGGAATGGTGAATTTAACTCAGATGACCATTATATCTACTACTGTGGGCAGGAATCCCTCAGAAGAAATGGAGTAGCCATCATAGTCAACAAAAGAGTCTGAAATACAGTTCTTGGATGCAATCTCAAAAACGACAGAATGATCTCTGTTCATTTCCAAGGCAAACCATTCAGTATCACAGTGATCCAAGCCTATACTCCAACCAGTAAAGCTGAAGAAGCTGAAGTTGAATGGTTATATGAAGAACTACAAGACCTAGAACTAACACCCAAAAAGATGTCCTTTTCATTATAGGGGACTGGAATGCAAAAGTAGGAAGTCAAGAAACACCTCAGGTAACAGACAAATTTGGCCTTGGAATAAGGAATGAAGCAGAGAAGGCAATGTCAATCCACTCCAATATTCTTGCCTGGAAAATCCCAGGGACTGCGGAACCTGGTGGGCTGCCATCTATGGGGTCACACAGAGTCAGACATGACTGAAGCGACTTAGCAGCAGCAGCAGCAATGGAATGAAGCAGAGCAAAGGCTAATAGAATTTTGCCAAGAGAGTGCACTGGTCATAGCAAACACCCTCTTCCAATACACAAGAGAAGATTTTCTACACATGGACATCACCAGATGGTCAACACTGAAATCAGATTGATTATATTCTTTGCAGCCAAAGATGGAGAAGCTCTATACAGTCAGCAAAAACAAGACCAGGAGCTGACTGTGGCTCAGATCATGAACTCCTTATTGACAAATTCAGACTTAAATTGAAGAAAGTGGAGAAAACCACTAGACCATTCATGTATGACCTAAATCAAATCCCTTATGACTATACAGTGGAAATGAGATATAGATTTAAGGGACTAGATCTGATGGACAGAGTACTTGATGAACTATGGACAGAAGTTCACAACATTGTACAGGAGACAGGAATCAAGACCATCCCCATGGAAAAGAAATGCAAAAAAGCAAAATGACTGCCTGAGGAGGCCTTACGAATAACTGTGAAAAGAAGAGAAGCGAAAAGCAAAGGAGAAAGGAAAGATATACTCCTTTGAATGCAGAGTTCCAAAGAATAGCAAAGAGAGATAAGAAAGCCTTTCTCACCGATCAATGCAAAGAAATAGAGGAAAACAATAGAATGAGGAAGACTAGAGATCTCTTCAAGAAAATTAGAGATACCAAGGGAACATTTCATGTAAAGATGGGCTTGATAAAAGACAGAAATGGTAGGGACCTAACAGAAGATATTAAGAAGTGGCAAGAATACACAGAAGAACTGTACAAAAAAGATCTTCATGACCAAGATAATCACGATGGTGTGATCACTCACCTAGAGCCAGACATCCTGGAATGTGAAGTCAAGTGGGCCTTAGAAAGCATCACTACCAACAAAGCTAGTGGAGGTGATGGAATTCCAGTAGAGCTATTTTTAAATCCTGAAAGATGATGCTCTGAAAGTGCTGGACTCAATATGCCAACAAATTTGGAAAACTCAGCAGTAGCTACAGGACTGGAAAAGGTCGGTTTTCATTTGAATCCCAAAGAAAGGCAATGCCAAAGAATGCTCAAACTACCGCACAATTGCACTCATCTCACACACTAGTAAAGTAATGCTTAAAATTCTCCAAGCCAGGCTTCAGCTTCGGCAATACGTGAACTGTGAACTTCCAGATGTTCAAGCTGGTTTTAGAAAAGGCAGCGGAACCAGAGATCTATTTGCCAACATCTGCTGGATCATTGAAAAAACAAGAGAGTTCCAGAAAAACATCTATTTCTACTTTATTGACTATGCCAAAGCCTTTGACTGTGTGGATCACAAGAAACTGTGGAAAATTCTTCAGGAGATGGGAGTACCAGACCAGCTGACCTGCCTCTTGAGAAACCTATATGCAGGTCAGGAAGCAACAGTTAGAACTGGACATGGAACAACAGACTGGTTCCAGACCGGAAAAGGAGTATGTCAAGGCTGTATATTGTCACCCTGCTTATTTAACTTATCTCCTCCTCTAAACCTAACTACCTCCCAAAGGCTCACTTCCCCAAACTAACACATTTAGAACTAGAAATTCAACATATGAATTTTGGGAGGAACACAAACATTCAATCTATGGCAACTACTGTATCTATTGATAAATTATACCTCCGCTAATGCTATTTCTCACCAAAATCTGTCTATGTCATAGCATGCATCTCAGTTGTTCACTCTTCTTTATTAAATTCTTTTTGCCATTATCCACTAAAATGTGTACATCATTGGGCAGAAACCAAAATTCCAGAGTCTAACACCAGTTTCCGGCACATTGCAGGTGATCAACAAATAATTGTTGATTGAAGGAATAGCAGATGTAAGTTTGTTACATTTATTGTCTTATTTAATCCTCCCAGCATCCCTGTTATATAAGTACTATTGCTTCCACTTAACAGAAGGGGAAAGTAAAACTCAGAGAGGTGAAATGATTTTTCTGAAACGAATTAACTCACAAACAGAAAGATAGTTTCTGGTCCCAGTCTCTGCTGCTGTTGGTGCTGACAGAAGCGAGCTTCAGGTCCAGGACTCTCTGCTGCTTGATCTCTTCATCACGTCCAACTCTTTGCAATCCCATGGACCACAGCCGACCAGGCTCCTCTGTCCATGGGATTCTCCAGGCAAGAATACTGGAGTGGGTTGCCATTCTTTCCTCCAGAAGATCTTCCTGACTCAGGGATTGAACCTGTGTCTCCTGCATTGCAGGCAGGTTCTTTACCACTAAGGCACCAGGAAACCCAAGAAGTCCCAGGCCATCTTCCTCCAAAGTCTGTATGCTTGACCCTACATTATACCTACTTTTTAAAAATCCATTAAATGATAATCCAAACGAGGAAAATTCATAACTGGAGTTGGGGGATTTGGGTTGAAGGCAATAATTCTCTTTGCAAAGAAATTAATGAAGAGATTTATTTGACTAACAAGTATGATTCTGTTTATTTAGAAATCAGTTTTTTCTAAGAAAATAGATCTTTATTATGTAATAGTAAGTAACTGAAAGTTATATTCTGTTAACAGAAATTTGTTTTAAAAGCAGATTATTCTAGAATATATTTAGCTTTAACAAACTGCATTTCCAAAAAATTTACAAGTAGAGAAAATGGTTTGTTGAGTTAAATTGGAAGTAAGCTAATAATATAGAAATATCATTTATGTTTGGATTTGTTTCTTTAGAGCCAGTAGAAGAATATCTAAAATCAAGATCTATTAGATCTTTTCATTATCTTAAGGATATACCTGAGGTAGGTTTAATTTGTATACTTACCGTTATTTGATAGAAATACAGATTATCTCTAATAGTTTTATGCATTTTTCTACAAATCTGAAATTCAAATGAATTTTAAGATTCAGGACAAAATTTTAAATGATTTCACCTCTTATATTATGTAAAACTTTAAATATGGAAATAATAAAAATAATGATATATTTGTTGTACAGGCAATACAGTAAGTATTTATTGAATGTGTGAAGTACTAGCATTTATCATAAAGTCTGTTAAGACAGGGCCTCATAGAAAACTATACATACATAACTTAATTATTTTGTTTAATTTAGAATATGAAAATATATATCCATTTGTGAATCTTTTGATAGGTAGCCAAGACCATTTTTGTTATAGTTATTTAGCTCATATAATTACAATAATGATGATTCTATTAGGTTTAGAAACAATTCTATTGGGAAAATTTTTTTAAAATTTGTTTTACTGAAGTATAGTTTGTTTTCAATGTTGTGTTAATTGCTGCTGTATAACCAAGTGATTCAGTTATACATACATATACATTCTTTTTCATATTCTTTTGCATTATGGTTTATCACAAGATATTGAATATGGTTCTCTGTGCCACACAGTAGGACTTTGGTGTTATCCATTCTACGTATGTGGGTGCTTGCATGCTGATTTGCTTCAGTTGTGACTAACACTTTGTGACCCTATGTACTGTAGCCTTCCAGGCTCCTCTGTCCATGGGATTCTCCAGGCAAGAATACTGGAGTGGGTTGCCATTCCCTCGTCAAGGGGATCTTCCTAACCCAGGGATGGAACCCATCTCTCCTGTATCGTAGACAGATTCTTTACCCACTGAACCACCCAGGAAGCCCTATTCTACATATAATAGTTTGCTTCTGCTAAGCCCAAACTCCCAATGCATCCCTCTCCAACACCTCTCCCTCTTGGCAGCCCCAAGTGTGTTCTCTGTGTCTGTAGTAACAACACTATTGACTCTCGCTGACTGCTTGAGCAGAGCTGTACAGGCATCCTGTGCAGCCTTGCCCATTGAGCATGCCTGGAAATCATTCAGGTTTTATTAGAAAGAGAAATTAATACAGAGAATCATCAAAGTCAAAAAGAGTCTCTTAGGTGTTAAATTATTATTAACACAGTTTATTGCAAATATGGAGAATGAAACATGAAGAAATATACTTTGCACCATAATTAATAGCAAATTATCATTTTGTTGGATAGTTAGTGCTTTTTATAATTTTTAAAAATATTGATAAAATATAGTGTCTGGATTATTAGTTTTATCCTTATTGACATGTGGCTAATAAGAGTACTAAGTCCTTCCACCCATTCTTCCTGTTCTAATTACCTCTTTGCAGAAGCAATCAAGTTTAATCTTTGGTGGTTTCAATTCCTCTTATGATTAACTATAATTCTAAAGAATGAGCTTCTACTGCTATTTTTTTTATTTACCAATTTTAAGCAGTATTGGGGCTTCCCTGGTGCCTCAGAGGGTAAAGCATCTGCCTGCAATGCAGGAGACCTGGGTTCGATTCCTGGGTCAGGAAGATCCCCTGGAGAAGAAAATGCCAATCCACTCCAGTACCCTTGCTTGGAAAATCCTATGGATGGAGAAGCCTAGTAGGCTACAGTCCATGGGGTCGCAAAGAGTCAGACACGACTGAGCAACTTCACTTTAAGCAGTATTTACTACATAATCAAAGACAGAAATTTGAATTAGCTTATTTATACTGCTCTACATTTCACCTCTCTCCCTCTTTCCTCTTCTGGATCTATAATAGTTACTTTTCTGCTTCTTCTATTTTAACTTTAGTACCTTGAAATAGTATATCTAAATATGGTCTTCTTTCCTATTAACTATAATCAGTAACTCCTGATTCCTCTTGTACATCACATGAAAGATCTTAGCAGTTTTAGCCTTTCCTCCACATCATCTTCCCTAGGTCAAGTGTATATTTATTCTTATATTTTGAGGTTAATGATTATATTCATTTTTCAACTCTGATTAAGCCTTTATATTTTGCCTGTAGGTTAATTCTAAAACTAAAAATACTATAATCAGCACTTATTATTATATTTTTAAAATTGTTTATTGTAGAATAAAGTAATGTGCTAGGATTGTGTTTCTTCTCATTGAGTACAATGTAAACACAATAGGCTCTCTTTTTTATTCTCCATCAGTTACTAAAAATATGTTTAGACCTTTACTGTCTTGTATACTTTTTCTGGAATTCCTCGTTGCCTTTCTTTTTTTCTTGTGGCAAATAATAATAATAGTAAAAATCTATATAGTACTTGAGAGTGCCCAGCACTATTCAAATATGTATATATATCCCAGCTGGCTCAGTGGTAAAGAATCCACCTGCTAATGCAGAAGACTTAGGAGACACAAGTTTGATCTCTGGGTCAGGAAGGTCCCCTGGAATAGGAAATGGCAACGCACTCCAGTATTCTTGCCTGAAAAACTAGACAGAGGAGCATGGCTGGCTACAGTCCATGGGGTTACAAAGAGTTGGACAGACTAAAGCAACTTAGTACATACAGCTATTTGTTATCATAGTTAGATATATCAAATGTGAATAATCAAGTAAAATTATTATCAATATAGACATGGAAAAATAATTTCTAAAATAGTTTCTCCTTTTCTTCACGTGTAGACAGAATATGCTAAGCCCTTCCAGGAATTATATTCGCAGCATAGACACCAGTGTAGAAGAACATTTTGTTCTGCAGTCTTTTCTTCTGTGCCCAGCAATCAGCCTAATGCATATAAGAAGGAAGAAGACTCTAATTACAGGTATAGATATTGTGTGTTTATACTGAAATAACTGATACTTAACTGCATCCAACTTTAAGATACAGTAAGAAACCTTTAACCAAGAAATAGCAGTGTCTAATCACATATCACATTATTTTTCTGCTTAATAACATCTGAAGACTCTCTATTACAAAAATGGTAAAGTCTAGATTCCTGAGTATGGCATATAATATCTTTACAGCCATGTGTTCTGTCCTTTACTGATTCTAATCACAATGAGTAAATAGTCTGTTCCAGCTGCTATGTGATTTGACCCATTCTATTCTCTATGCTTGGAATATACTTCACCTGATAGATTCCCATTTATCTTGAATCGTCTCAGATAGCAAGAAGTCCATCAGTAAGGCAGCTCCAGGTTAACTCAGGTATTTAGTGATGTCATCTCATATGCAGCTTCTCAATCCTCCCTCAATTGTCTCACCAAGTAATTTGTCCTTCTAGCCTTGCTAGATAAGATGTCTATATCTTATAAATATAAAATGTCCTACAGCCTTGCCATATTAGATGGTGACTACTATTCAACAAAACTGGAAACAACACCCAGTGAAAAAGACATAAGCTCTTTGACCCTTTTGTAAGAATGAGGAAAATGCTCTCCAACACCCTCCAGAAGACTTCCTCTGGTATCTCCTTGGCTAGAAAAGCTTCATGCACCCACGCCTAAAAACCAATAGATCAGGAAGTTTGGGGGAGAATGGATACATGTATAAGTGTGGCTGAGTCCCTTCACTGTTCACCTGAAGCAATCACAACATAGTTAATTGGCTATGCCCCCAATACAAAATAAAAAGTTTTTAAAAATAAAAATTAAAAACCAATAAATCATTATCTGCTTTTAATATGATCCACAGTGAGAAATATTAATAGTTTTTATATTACAAAGATTGATGTCTTTATCTATGGAGCAGAAGATTCAGATTCATAGGTCCCTAATTATTTGTCTTTCTACTAGTTGAAATTGGTTGCACTATTTTAGTGCTTTGAATAGTTACTACTAAGGATCTATGTGACACACTTTCTTCTACTTTTTAAGATGTTGATCAGGAGATGCTAAATTGATTTAGTATCTAAACTGATGGGTTGTAGGTTACATTTTGAAAAGCATAGACTTAGAGTATTCAAGATTCATTCCATTGATTTAGGAAGGAGCCCAATTTCCCTTGAAGGGTTGCTTGGAGAAAAATGAATAGTATCAGAGTTCTGTTAGCAAAAAAAAAAAAAAAGTGGTGAGGGGGGAAGTCTTAAGTAGGCAATCCTCTGTTTACCACTTATCCTTTAAGATCCTACTGAGATATCACACTCTCTCTGAAGCGTTCCTTAACAGCAGTGGCAGACTGTTCTACTCTTTCAGCAAATCAAATTTCGCTTTATGAAACTTATTGGGTCTCTCTACAGAAGAAGGGTTGTATTCTTTTATCCAAGTTCCAAATTAAGACTTCTGGGAAAGTTGGCAACCTACATACAGGTTTATCCTGGCTAAAGTAAGTAACAAAAAGAAGAAAAATAGAGAAGAAAAATTCGTTTACTTGAAACTAGGACAGTTTATCTCAAACTCAGAGAAAATTTGCTTTGTATTATATATGAAAGTCTGAAAAGACTACAGAAGTCAATGCACAATTCCTGTTCTATAAAAAAGGAGGCGGGGAATATTGAAGGAGCCAGTAGAAAATATTCTGAAAATACTTCTGTTAAGCACCATTCCCCTACCCAGCCCCCACTCCTACCACACACACACACACACACACACACACACACACACACACACACAAACACACACTCAAACAAAAAGGTTTATAAACAATGATGAATCATATGAATGTGGGAAATCTTCCTCTTTAGGATCCCTTTTCTACTGCTAATCACAATACTCCAAGTCTGTGTTAGCAGTATTTTTAAGATACATTTAGATGTTCTCAGTTAGGGAGAAAACCTCCTAACTTGGAGGAACAAGGTCTTGAAAGGAGAATTGGTAACAGAAGAGACCAGATACCATTTTTTTAGGAATCATCTTTGCAAGTGTGAGTAATAGCCACTTAGCTACTGTCTAAAAAAAAAAAAAAAAAAGTCCCCATCCAATAATCCAAGAGCCATGCAGCCATTCTTTGATTGAATTCCTCACCAGACTGAGTTGCTTACCCCAAGAGAGAGGTAAAAACTGAAACTCAGTGGCACCTCACCTGTAACTGGACAGAGAACCTACCACTACCACCATATTAGGGTCGTTGAAGGGGTCTCACAAAACATACAGTGCACAGGAAAATCCATTCATGATTTCTCAGGGCTCCACAGGAAAATCCTCATGATTTCTCAGGGCTCCACAGGAAAATCCATTCATGATTTCTCAGGGCTCCACAGGAAAATCCATTCATGATTTCTCAGGGCTCCACAGGAAAATTCATTCATGATTTCTCAGGGCTCCACAGGAAAATCCATTCATGATTTCTCAGGGCTCCACAGGAAAATCCATTCATGATTTCTCAGGGCTCCACAGGAAAATCCATTCATGATTTCTCAGGGCTCCACAGGAAAATCCATTCATGATTTCTCAGGGCTCCACAGGAAAGTCCATTCATGATTTCTCAGGGCTCCACCTCCTTCACCAGTTTATTCAGATAGCTGAATGCCCAAACTGATCATGTACAGTAAAACTACCTGGAGGGAGAACATCCCAAGAAAATGTACCCCTATTATTCAGGGGATAATAACAAGGCCAGATTAAAGTAGATGAAAAAAATAAAAACAAAACATGGCCCCTATCAACAATTCTACAACAAACAAAGGAAATAATTTAAAATATGGCGAATGGCTACATTTTGACAGAATTGTAACCCATGAAATGGGAGAAGAGTTAGACAATAATTGCTTCATGTGCTCAAGAAATCAAAGAAAATAAAGATCCTATGAAATAAGATTTGAAAATACAAAAGATAATTGCTGAGTTTGAAATGGTGCTATCAGAGTTAATATTTTTAAGAAAATAGGTAGTGATGATGCAGAACTGACAGATATATTAAAAGTAGTGGAGAAGAATAAACATTGAGTAAGCCAACCTGTGGATCTAAAGAGCAAGTTTAGGAAAATCACATGCAATGCAATATGAAAGGATAAAAATAGGATTGGATTAGACAAGATAGAATATTAACAGAAGAAAAAAGATATCCAACACGGAGATAATTGGTGTAAAGAAGAAAACCGAACAGAAAACCGAACAGACTGAATGAACTGACTTTAATATACCATGGCAATTTGTTGTGCTCAGAGAGTTATAGGTGTGCTGAAATATTTAAGGCACTTAAAGATTGCTCAGTTGGCTCTATGGTAGCCAGGCTATGAGTGTCCTCAAGTGTTTATCCCGGTGTACTGAACAAAGAATATTAACTAAAATGTCACTATGTGGAAAAGATAGGGAAACATTGCATAGAATACAAGCTGCTGCTGTTGCTGCTAAGTCGCTTCAGTCGTGTCCGACTCTGTGCGACCCCACAGATGGAAGCCCAGCAGGCTCCCATGTCCCTGGGATTCTCCAGGCAAGAACACTGGAGTAGACTGCCATTTCCTTCTCCAATGCATGAAAGAGAAAAGTGAAAGGGGAGTCGCTCAGTCGTGTCCGACTCTTAGCGACCCCAAGGACTACAGCCTACAAGCTACTTGAGAGCAAGAGAAAAGGCTGAATTTACTGCTTACAGCATGTGTCTCTGGGAACATATTTAAGAAAGTAGAGAAATGCTGGAGTGGCCAGCAGTCATATTTGGAAGAGTTCAATCTTGAACACTTTATTGATGCCAGGTGGCAAGATCTAATTGACTGTTTGCATATGCTAAATGACCTCTCTCTGCACCAAGTATTTAACCATCTGAGGCTTCCTGCTGGGCTTCCCTGGTGGCTCAACTGGTAAAGAATCAGCCTGCAAAGCGGGAGACCTGGGTTCAATCCCTGTATTGGGAAGACCCCCTGAGGAAAGGAACAGCTACCCACTCCAGTATTCTGGCCTGGAGAATTCTATGGACTGTATAGTTCATGGGGTCACAAAGAGTTGGACACGACTGAGCAGCTTTCACTGTCACTGACTAATGATGTGTTTACATATTAGAGAGATTTGCAAATTCAGGAATGCCTTTCTTCAACAAAAATCTCCAAGATCTGTTTTATGTTTGATCTGTCTTAGCCAAACATTAGATTCTTGATCTCAGTCTTTTCCAGTTCTATTTTGTTTATTTGTTTTTACTAAATAGCTAACTACAGATCAAGCACGAAACCAAGTACTTTGCATGTTATTTTTCAATGTAAAATATTTTATAGAAAATATTTTGTAAGTACCATATACATATGTACCTTTTATGAAAATCTTTTAAAATTTCAGCTCACACTGGAAAAAAAAAAACAAACAACCTAGGGAATCACTTGAATTGGTTGGTCACTCAGAAGATTGTTATTGGAGCAAAAATTCATAGCCAACAGCCACTTTAGGTTTAAAACAGCTCTTCTGTTTCTTTCTATGATGGTATCTGAGTGAGGGACTCACTGGACTTTGTGACATTGAGACAAAGGTATTTGGCCAACGATTTTGGTCAGTGCCTTTGACTGCTGGCCTCATTTCTGGATGTTCTGTGGCTGCTGACACTTGTGGTTCATGAACTTACAGCCTATTCTCTCTGACCTTAGATAGGGTCCACTCTCAGATATCATTAGAACGGTAGAACTCAGTGAGTTTCTGGCATGTCTTCATCTGTTCTTAGACTGTCTATTTATACCTCACCCCAGGGAAGCCTTTGCTGTGGCTTACCACTGTGATAGTAAGCTTGTTGTCAAGCCTAATCTGAGTGTTCATGTCACTTGTGGACCCATGGAGATCTGGAATGAAAGCTATATCTTCTCTCTGCCTGACCACATCATTTTATCCTGATAATAAAGCTAAGGTGACCCTGTGTTGACAGGAAGCTCCTGGAAAAGAACTATTGTCCCAGAATCTCAACAAAAGATGAGGCAAATATACCTGTCTTCCTTTGCTGGTCTCCTCAACGTACATAATGTACTTCCTCCCCACTCAAAAACCAAAGAGGCACACGTATTATTGTCTTGCTTCCACCTTGCTTTTGCTTTTTTCCAACACAAACCAAGCAGCAAATGATGGTCTTATCAGGTTGAGAGTTATGGGAGGGGGATCTGAGGGAGATGTTAGCAGCAGTTATTTTGAGGAATGGGATAGGTAGACAAGAAGGGATAAGCTGAAACCAGTCCTATAAACATTTCTACTGAACTTCTACTCATTTTCAGAATAAAATCTTCTTCTGACTTCAATGATTTTAGTACAAAAGAAAATGAATCCATCGGAAATGATCAACTAAATGAGTATTCAGTAAGACACAAAAGCCTGCTGCCATTGTGCTTTGAGGATGAACTGATAAAGCCAGATGCCAAGATAATTGACGTTAGTCTGGTAAAGACAGTAACTTCTCACATGGTAATAAAAACATCTATTTATACTACTGTTCAGTAAAATTATGTATTATTACTTCTTGTAGGCATATCGTATCCTAGTGACCAGAATCTTTGATAAATTCTTCTTACCTCTTGTCTTCATATTCTGAAGTGACAACAACATGGATTCTTAATATGTTTTTAGAACCCCCATTCCAAACCAGAGAATTCCTTGGCACCAGCTGAAAATTTTGTGTTTTTCTTTTATGAAGGATTTATCAAATGTTCTTGATTGTAAAAGAAATATAAAACAAAGATGGTGTTTTTTTAAATGACTTGATTATGTTTCACTTTTCTATCAATCTATTCTATTTCAACCAGAAGAAGCAATTTATTAAAGCTGATTTGGTAGCTCAGAGTCTCTAGGAATGCTGGACAGACAATATGGCTGGAAAGCTATCCAATCAGGACTCGCCCTGTTACAGCCGCAGCTTGCTCTACTGGGGCCCATGCTCTTGTCACAGACAAAAGAAGTTTACAGTTCTGATGCTGGGCAGTAGACACTGCTTCTAAGATCTTTGCCCACTGCTGCCTTTCAGCTAGCTATATCTACCACCAGCCTCACTAGTATAGTTTTTGCAATGCCTGCTTTTCACAGTGCTTGCTTTTTCTGAACTGAAGACTATCTTTAGTGTATTCAAGTGGCAGAGCCTAGGGCACATGCCTATGCCCTAACCCTAAGGGAAGCTGATAAAGTGAGTTTTTGCCTCTACCTAAAGGCAATAGCAACCCACTCCAGTACTCTTTCCTGGAAAATCCCATGGATGGAGGAGCCTGGTGGGCTATAGTCCATGGTGTCATGCAAAGAGTCAGACACGACTGAGTGACTTCATTTCACTTTTCACTTTCATGCACTAGAGAAGGAAATGGCAACCCACTCCAGTGTTCTTGTCTGGAGAATCCCAGGGACAGAGGAGCCTAGCAGGCTGCCATCTATGGGGTCGCACAGAGTCGGACATGACTGAAGCGACTTAGCAGCAGCAGGAGCAAGGGTACACTGGGATTCCCTGGTGGCTCAGTGGTAAAGAATCTGCCTTCAATACAGAAGATGAGAGTTTGATCCCTGAGTCGGGAAGATCCCCTGGAGAAGGAAATGGCAACCCACTCCGATATTCTTCCCTCGGAAATCCCATGGACAGAAGAACCTGGTGGATTGCAGTCCTTGGGGTCACAAAGAGTCAGACAGACTTAGGGACTGAACATGTATGCAAGGGTACATTCCCTAAGGTACTGGACAGACCAAAAATTTGACAAACCTCTACTACTATGGCTAAATAGGTAACACTGGCATCACCAGTGGATTAAAAAACTAGATCTTTTGTCATTGTTTTTCAGTAATCATAAGCATTAATATGCTGTTCACACTAAGGTCATTAATATACAATTAGATGATCATCAATTTCTTACTTTATTAATTATATTTCTAAAAGAAAAGTAGCAATCATTGACTTAAAGTTTACAGACTAAACTGGTAATATTTATATTTGATGAGCAATCTGTAGATTTAATCTTTTTTACTTTATAATGGAAATGTGTAAGACAGTTCAGTGAGTAGATCATACATACAGATTTTGCTACTATTGTGATAAAAATAGTCTATTTTTAAGTCAGTCTACTACTTTGGCTCTTTTATTTCACAGATATAATATATTGAGCACTTTTTATTGTGCTAAATTGTGCTATATGTTGGGATACAATAACGAATGTAAGTCTTTTAAAGAAAATTTTACACTTTCTGAATTTATTAGGATATTCAGACTTTGTAATTTTGGCTTGTAATCAGTTATGTAATAAGTTTCTTTTGATCTTTGACTCAGTCTATTGTTTGGTATGCTGCTTATTTCTGGACATGGAAACCTAAGAAATGCCAGGACAACGTTCCATGCTACCAAATATCATATTTCCCAGTGATAGCACCAAACATTTCTTTACATCTCACACTATTTCAAAAAAGAATTTTAGGAGGCCAGAAGTTCAGATTTTACCCCTAACATTGCAACAGAGTACTAACAGAAGGAAGTGTATAACATACAAAGACATCTTTTGTTCTGTTTAAGTACTGTTATTGCTTATATTAAAAACTTTTATGTAGCTACTTTTATAATATTTTGCCATTTTATTTTATGTTTTAAAAACTACTTAGCCTTCTTGCCTCAATAGACAGATAACAAAGACTCTTTCCTTTAATCCACAGGGGAAAAATGATACAAATCCCATAATTTTCCATGAGGCTGGATGTGTACAAATGTTACTTTTGACAAAAAATAGGCTTCCTCCCCATTCTATGGAAAATGGAAATGGTTCCCCATATGAAAGATCAAATGTTGTTTTAGAAAGAAATTGTGAAATGCTTAAATCTGTAGCTAGAGATCAATCTATTACTCCTTCCAAAACCCAAAGAACTCTGCCTACAACACAGAAGAAAGATATACCAGCAATATCTTTTGAAGTCAGCCATAGGGTTGTAGATGATAAACTAAGGAAGAAAACTACGAAGCAGACATTCGAAAACATATCTTGGGATAAACTCTATAATTTTTCACAGACATTTTCCAGCTTAACAAAAAAATTTGTGAGTTTCCTTGATAAAACTGTTATTCAAGAAATGAGTGCTAAAACTGGAAAATTTGAAAAAATGTTTTCTACAGTAAAACCAATGAGAGAATTCAGTGCCTCACCTGTCAAATATTACTCAAAGCCTTCACGAAATATACTCAAAGTCCATAAAATAAATAATGTAACACCATTGGATGATTTGTTAAACTTGTCAGGTAAAAACTAAGCTCCTCATAAAGTATTGTTTATTCAGCATTTTGAGGGTAACAAGAAGCAAATAAAGAAGTTGGAAGATCATAGAAGAAATTCTTGTCTAAATGGTAATATTCTAGTGGATGGTAGAAAAGAACAAAACATAGAAATTGAAATTACAAACCAACAGTGCTATAATATTTTTAGTAAATAAGAGGATAAAATTAGGAAATAATGATCACCAAGAGGAACTAGTACAGGAATTTCTCTTATCTCAATTAGATTCCTCAGTCATCAGCATTCCTACAGTTAAGTATGATTCAGGACCAAGAATGGTATAGACTGACTCTGGATATTTGCTATTGGAAGCCAAATAACGTCAAAAACTTTGTTCTATAACTGTATATCAAATAAAACAATATACCATTAACTTGATAGATGTGGAATTAATTGTATAAAATCATTTTTGATAATTGATGGAAACTATTACAATATCACATTAACAATTCATGAAATTAAATTGTTAGTAAATGTTGAAACTTCTTTACTATATAATGCCTTTATCAAGTATGACTTTGACTTTTTTCTGAATTGTTAAACAATTTAAAAGCACAACTGATCCTTAGTAAGTAAATAATTTTGGTAATAAATCCTATAAAAGATTGAAAATTTTAAATTAGTTGCTATTCTATTTATTCACTAACTTCTCATTAACTCAAACAGTAAAGAAGCAGAACTCAGAAAGAAGTCGCATTTCAGGAGTTCATGGCTATCTGTTTGTTTAAAGGACTTTTCTTTTTAAAGTCAACTGTTAGCACTTGAGGAGAAGTAGGTTAATTAGGAGTATTTCAGTTAAAGGAAGGTTTTGGAGGTCTTTCAGAAACTTTCAAGAGTAAGGAAGTGAACTTGTTTGGTGTCTCTGTTTCCACTGACTGGAGGTTTTCCTTATTGTGTGTCATCAGTGGTAATCTTGGGCATCTCTTCTCGAGTAGAAGCAGATTTTGGCTCTCAAATAGGATGACAAGGAGAGAAAATGAAGATGGAAGAAAGAGAATGTTGACTGGAGACTCTGTAAATGAGAGGAGAACAAGAGTGTAAGGATTCAAGATAAGGTGGTGGGTTCAGTTATGTAGGAAGTAATAGAGCAGGAACACACAAAATTTTCCTGGCTAATTACCTTTCTTTTGGTTACTGGTGGAGAGAGAAGCAGCAGCAGGTGCAGCTCAAAGTCATGAAGTCATCTTTCTTTTCAGAAAATAGGGATTGTCTTTGCTCTCTTTGCTTGCTTTATCCGTTCTCCCTCTATCTCCACTCCACCACCATATTCACTGCAGTAATCCCGATGGCTTACTGCAAAGCAGAGGTTTCCCTAATTACCCTGCAGTCTCAGAAGAGAAAACACAGACTCTTAGCCACTAACAGTAAAAATGACAAGAAATAGAAAATATACCTAGTAATAGCACAAGTAATGATGGTAGGTTTCCTGATATTCAGTTAAGACAAGCAGGTGTAGACCCTGAATCTAGGCAGTTATGTGTCAACTTGGGCAAATAATGTCAACTATCTGAGTCTCACTTTTCTATATTCCTTCCTTAAGATGAGGACAACAATACCTTGTTTTACAGTATGATTATTTTAAAGATTGGCCTTCCCATGTGGCTTAGCTGGTAAAGAATCTGCCTACAATGCAGGAGACCTGGGTTTGATCACTGGGTTGGGAAGATCCCTGGAGAAGAGAAAGGCTATCCACTCCAGCATTTTGGCATGGACAATTCCGTGAACTGTATAGTCCATGGGATCACAAAAAGTCAGACACGAAAAAACGACTGTCACTTTCACTTTAAAGATCAAATAAAGAATATGGAGTCTCTTGAGTATGGTAAGCATTTATTTAACATTCCCCTTTTATTCCCATCCTTTCTCCTGTTTTTAATGTAAGTGTGTGTGTTAGTTGCTCAATTGTGTCCAAATCTTTGTGACCCTGTGGACCATAGCCTGCCAGGCTCCTCTGTCCTTAGAATTTTCCAGGCAAGAATACTGGAGTGCATTGCCATTCCCTTCCCCAGCAGATCTCCCAACCCTGGGATCGAACCCTGGTCTCCTGCATTGCAGGCAGATTCTTTACCATCTGAGCCACCAGGGAAGCCCATCCTTTCCCCTGCTCTTATTGTAAGTATAACTTCTTAAAAGATGTTCCCAAAGGTCTCTTACTACAACCTTTTCTAAATTAGAGTCTAAACCTCACTACAGTCAGTCTTCAGACTTTAGCCCAAAATAGACTTAAATTAGGAGAAGGCGATGGCACCCCCACTCCAGTACTCTTGCCTGGAAAATCCCATGGATGGAGGAGCCTGGTAGGCTATGTCCATGGGGTCACTAAGAGTCAGACACAACTGAGCAACTTAACTTTCACTTTTCACTTTCATGCATTGGAGAAGGAAATGGCAACCCACTCCAGAGTTCTTGCCTGGAGAATCCCAGGGACAGGGTGCCTGGTGGGCTGCCGTCTGTGGGGTCGCACAGAGTCGGACACGACTGAAGCAACTTAGCAGCAGCAGCAGCAGCAGACTTAAATTAGAACTGAGGATTTTGTATGTTATCTTTGGATGTGTCTGCTGCAGCATGTGAGTTTTATTCTTTAGAAGGGCACTAACTTAATTTAAAAATTCCATCTCACGAGGATTGGCCATTGAAGTAGCTGGACAGCTGGGAGCAGTGGGCTGGCGGAGGATGGTGACATGAGCTCGCCATCTTTCTCTTCTACTCTCAGCTTTAATCTATTACCTCCTTAGCCAAACAGATGCTGGGATCTGCAAGAAGTAGGATGCAAGTTTAGACAAGGTTTCTCTTCTAATGCTGAGATCTGAATATGGCTCTGGAGACCAGTCTCTGAGTTAGAAGGCAATAATGGAGATTGTGCTGTGTCTAGGGACTGGCTGGCAGTTGGAATCTGTAGATTAACCCAGGGAAAGATTGTCTCTGGTTCTCTAAGTGTTCCTGGTCTCGTTGGTCCCCAGGAGACTAAGAAGAAAACATTAAACCTATGAAAAAACCTAGAACTCAGAGAATTTTTCCTTCACATGCCTCAGCAGAGGGTTATATTCTGCTTGCTTTTATAGTACCAGCCCATAATGAGAAGGACTTTACCTTCTACCATTTACACAGCTGTGGTCACTAAATACTGCCATAAACAGACCTAAGCTTCTCTCAGCCATATAAGAAAAATAGCAACCCATCTAAAGGATCACAGCAAGCAGATGGTGGCCATCCAGACAGGACATAACAGGGAAAAGGGCCTGAGAACTGACAGAGGTTTCACCTAGGGATGGGGAGGAATAAACAAACATAGTAATATTGTAGGATTAGCAGTGAGAAAAAATTTGAAAAAAAGCAGTATTTTTCCTGTTTGCTCATCCTGCCAAGACCAGCTCATTTAGCAATCAGTTATAAAATAAGTAGAACAGATTAAGATTCTGGAGGAGACAGGGATAATTCAATTTAAAAAAAAATAATAAAAAGCACTAAAGTAGATTCAAGTATATCACACACACACACAATACTGGTTGTATGTATGACTCTCAATCACAATCTGAATTGATAGAATAGGTAACTATTAATTGAGAAGAAAATATAAGAAAACTTCCAAAATAAGGGGAAATGCAATTTATAAAATATAAAAATGAAAAAGAACGTGATATAAATCATAAAATATTGGTATCAAATATCTGTCATACTACATTTGAATTGCTTGAGTTTTCCCTTTATTTTTTTAAAACTTACTCATTTATTTTTGGCTATACTAGTTGCTGTGAGCAGGGGCTACTCTTCATCGAGGTGTGAAGGCTTCACCTCGGTTGGCTTCTCTTGTTGCGGAGCCCTGACTCTAGGCACTCAGGTTTCTTCAGTTGCTGTGTGGGCTCGGTAATTGTGGCACATGGGCTTAGTTGCTCTGAAGCACGTGGAATCTTCCCAGACCAGGGATCGAACCCATGTTCCCTGCACTGGCAGACAGATTCTTATCCACTGTGCCACCAGGGAAATACCTGAATTTTCCCTTTAAAAGACAGAGACTCTCAGACTGGGTTTTAAAAATAACACTTAATTATACAATCAGCTCTATGTATAAATAGGTTTTGTATCTGTGAATTCAACCAACCACAAATAGAAAGTCTTACTTAAAAAAATTCTGAAAAGTTCCAAAAATCAAAACTTGAATTTGCCTATCATCAGCAGCTATTTACATAGCATTTACATTGTATTAGGTATTGTAAGTGATCTAAAGATGATTTAATGTGTATAGGAGGATGTACATAGGTTTTACACAAATACTACCCCATTTTATATAAGGAAGTCGAGCATCCATAGGTTTTGGTATCCGTGGGAGGTCCTGAAACCAATCCCCTTGACACAAAGGGATGAATATATTCTGTTTGTAAGAAATATAGTTAAAGCAATAAAAAGAAGCTTGAAAATAAAGGAATGGAGACAGAGATACCAGACTAATGAAACAAAGAGAAGCTGCAGTGGAATTATTAATATCACATGTTAAAATTTAAGATTAGAAACAATAAATGTGACAAAAAAGGGCCTTATACATTCTGTAGTAATAGAAACACACTGTCTGTAAAAGATATAACAGCATCTTTGGTGCACTATATACATACCAAACATGAAAACAGCTAGTTATAGAAAACAAAAGCTATTAGAAATCTCAAGAGAATGTAATAAAAATAAAATTATTGTGGAAGACATAAATTCCCTTCTTTAAGAGTTAAACAGGTAAAACAAAAAAGTATAAATACAGAGTAATTATATAATGCAATTAATAAAATTAATATAATGAATATAGATTCTTGTTTCTTTGTTTTTCTGAAACAAAGAAAATAAATTTTTGAGCTTGTCCATAGAAAATGAATTATGTGCAGGGCTACACAGAAACACTGTTTGTTTTCTTTTTAACAAATGTAGAGAACTTTAAAAAAATAACTCAATAAAAACAATCAAAATGAAACAGAATCCAAATATATTAACTGCTTAAAAATAAAGGAGAAAGAAGAAAACAAAACTCAAACTATAAAGTAAAAAATAATGAAAAAGAAGCCACTTCATTTGAAACTTTATGGCACAATAGCTTAAAACAAAAGTTACATTTCTTGTTTTTCTTTCCTCTCTCATCTCCTCCTTTCTTCTTTTTCTTCCTTTTATTATTTTTATTCTTCCTTTTACATCCTTTTTCTTAATGAAAAGATTTCAATGAAAAGGATCCCAAGGTTTTTATTTTGGAAAATAGAAAACACATTAAAAAGAATAAAATATAAAAGGGTAAATAAGAGCAAAAGTTATTGTTTTGTGTGTTTGTTTTTAAAATACACTAACATGAGACTTTTCTGGCGACTCAGGGGTAAAGAATCTGCCTGCCAATACAGGAGATGTGGGTTCCATCCCTGATCCAGGAGAATTACACCTGCCATGGAGAAGCTAAGCGCATGTCCCCCAGCTCCTGAGGCTATGCTCTAGAGCCTGGGAGTGGCAACTTCTGAGCCTGAGTGCCCTAGAGCCCGCACTTCACAACAAGAGAAGCCTCTACAGTGAGATGCCTCTGCACCACAACTCGAGAGCATCCCCCATTTACCACAACTAGGGAAAGCCCACACAGCAACTAAAAGCCAGCACAGCCATAAATGAAAGATATATAAATAAATAAATAATTGCTACTGTTTAAAAAAATAAAATGCACTAAAATGGATAAGCTATTCTCAAACCTGATTTAAGAGAAAGGCGCAGAAAAAAAAAAAAAAGGAATATAATTATGAAGGAGAAAAGAAACAACCATAGAGATTCAGTTCCGTCACTCAGTGATGTCTGACTCTTTGTGACCCTATGGAATGCAGCACACCAGGCCTCCCTGTTCATTATGAACTCCTGGAGCTTGCTCAAACTCATGTACAACAAGTTGGAGATGCCATCCAGCTACCTCATCCTCTGTAGTCCCCTTCTCCTCCTGCCTTCAATCTTTCCCAGCATCAGGGTCTTTTCAAATGAGTCAGTTCTTCACATCAGGTGGGCAAAGTGTTGGAGCTTCACCTTCAACATCAGTCCTTCCAAAGAACACCCAGGACTGATCTCCTTTATGATGGACTGGTTGGATCTCCTTGCAGTCCAAGGGACTCTCAAGAGTCTTCTCCAACACCACAGTTCAAAAGCATCAGTTCTTTGGTACTCAGCTTTCCTTATGGTCCAATTCTCACATTCATACATGACTACTGGAAAAACCACAGCTTTGACTAGATGGACCTTTGTTGGCAAAATAAAGTCTCTGTTTTTTAATATGCTGTCTAGGTTGGTCATAGCTTTTCTTCCAAGGAGCAAGCATCTTTTACTTTCATGGCTGCAGTCACTATCTGCAGTGATTTTGGAGCCCAAGGAAATTAAGTCTGTCACAGTTTTCATGTTTCTCCATCTATTTGCATAAAGTTTTGGGACTGGCTGGCATGATCTTATGTCAGGAAGCACTGAACAGGAGGCTTCCTGGGTGCTGCTTTGGATCTGTCATGAACCTCTGTCCCTTATTAATTCCTGAATGTTCAGGAATTAAGTGGAGCAACAGGCTACTCCCATGGGCTTAGAAATGCGTGCATTTCCTTTGTTAGTTTTTCCATACAGTGATGAGTAACTATTTATGACCCTCTTCCTTTTTATGAACCATATGGTAAAAGTGATTATTTACAACCCTCTCTCTTTGATATGGATTGCCTTATGATAATTCATAAGTCTGGACTTTTGATTTTTATCTCTGCTGAAAATAGCTACCTTGTAAGACAGTATATATACCTACACTATGTTGAATAAAACACCTTCACTCCATCAGAGCTTGGGTCCCCGTGTCTGTCTTTCTCTCTCTCTCTCTCAGGCTAATTCTTTGGAGTGCAGAGGACCACTGAGCTCACTTTCTTGCCTGGGCTTCTAAGACCCTCTCGAGAAGGTACACTGTGCCTTCACCCGCCTCGAGAGGGCGCCTGACACCCACGTGTAGCAGTGCAAGCCCTGTGTCAAAGGGGGCTTTATTGGTTTTCTGTGTAAACCAAAGAATATCAGCCTCTTTCTCCCACTCTTTTACTTTCTTATCATCGACCCCGGACCACCAGGTTCTGGTCCATTAAAGGACCTCAACAATCTTAGTGTTTTGAATGTTGAGTTTTAGGCCACATTTTTCACTCTCCTCTTTTACTTTCATCAAAACGCTCTTCAGTTCCTCTTTGCTTTCTGACATAAGGGTGGTGTTATCTGCATATCTGAGGTTATTTTGATATTTCTCCCTTCAATCTAGATTCCAGCTTGTACCTCATCCAGCCAGGCATTTCACTTGATGTAATCCGTGTATAGGTTAAATAAGCAGGGTGACAATATACAGCCTTGACGTACTCCCTTCCTAATTTGGAACCAGTCCATTGTTCGATGTCTGGTTCTAACTGTTGCTTCTTGGCCTGCATACAGATTTCTCAGGAGGCAGGTCAGGAGGCCTGCTATTCCCGTCACTTTAAGAATTTTCCACAGTTTGTTGTGATCCACACAGTCAAAGGCTTTGGCATAGTCAATAAAGCAAAAATAGGTGTTTTCTGGAACTCTCACTTTTTCTGTGATCCAGTGGATATTGGCAATTTGATCTCTGGTTCCTCTGCCTTTTCTAAAACCAGCTTGAACATCTGGAAGTTCTTGGTTCACATACCATTGAGGCCCGGCTTGGAGAATTTTGAGCATTACTTTGTTAGCCTGTGAGATGAGTGCAATTGTGTGGTAGTTTGGCACTCTTTGGCATTGCCTTTCTTTGGGATTGGAATGGAAACTGACCTTCTCCAATCCTGTGGCCACTGCTGAGTTTTCCAAATTTGCTGGCATATAGAGTGCAGCACTTTCACAGCATCATCTTTCAGTATTTGAAACAGCTCACCTGGAATTCCATCACCTCCACTAGCATTATTTGTAGTGATGCTTTGTAAGGCCCACTTGACTTCGCATTCCAGGTTGTCTGGCTCTAGGTAAATGATCCCACCATCGTGGTTATCTGGGTCATGAAGATCTTTTTGTACAGTTCTGTGTATTCTTACCATCTCTTCTTAATATCTTCTGATTCTGTTAGGTACATACCATTTCTGTCCTTTGCATGAAATATTCCCTTGATAGCTCTAATTTTCTTGAAGAGACTGCTAGTCTTTCCCATTCTATTGTTTTCCTCTATTTCTTTGCATTGATCCCTGAGGAAGGCTTTCTTATCTCTCCTTGCTATTCTTTGAAACTCTGCATTCAAATGGGTATATCTTTCCTTTTCTCCTTTGCCTTTTGCTTTTCTTCTTTTATCAGCTATTGTAAGGCCTCCTCAGATAACCATTTTGCCTTTTTGCATTTTTTTTTTCTTGGGATGGACTTGATCATTCTGTACAATACCATGAACCTCCATCCATAGCTCTTCAGGCACTCTATCAGATCTAAACCCTTGAATCTATTTGTCGCTTCCACTGTATAATCATAAGGAATTTGATATAAGTCATACCTGGATGGTCTAGGGGTTTTCCATACTTTCTTCAATTTAAGTCTAAATTTTGCAATAAGGAGTTCATGATCTGAGCCACAGTCAGCTCCTGGTCTTGTTTTTGCTGACTGTATAGAGCTTCTCCACCTTCGGCTGCAAAGAATACAATCAAACTGATTTCTGTATTGACCATTTGGTGATGTCCATCTGTAGAGTCATCTCTTGTATTGTTGGAAGAGAGTGTTTTCTATGACCAGTGTATTCTGTTGGCAAAACTCTGTTAGCTTTTGCCCTGCTTCATTTTGTACTCCAAGGCCAAACTTGCCTGTTACTCCTGGTATCTCTTGACTTCCTACTTTTACTTTCCAGTCCCCTATGATGAAAAGGACATCTTTTTGGGTGTTACTTCTGGAAGGTCTTGTATGTCTTCATAGAACCATTCAGTTTCAGCTTCTTTGATATTAGTGGTTGGAGCATAGACCTGGATTACTGTAATATTGAATGCTTTGCCTTGGAAACAAACAGAGATCATTTTGTCATTTTTGAGTTTTCACCCAAGTACTGCATTTAGGACTCTTTTGTTGACTATGAGGGCTACTCCATTTCTTCTAAGGGATTCTTGCCCACAGTAGTAGATATAATGGTCATCTGAATTAAATTTGCCTATTCCAGTCCATTTTAATTCACTGATTCCTAAAATGTTGATATTCACTCTTGCCATCTCCTGTTTGACCACTTCCAGTTTCAGTTCAGTTCAGTTCAGTCGCTCAGTCGTGTCTGACCCTTTGTGACCCCCTGAATCCCAGCACGCCAGGCTTCCCTGTCCATTACTAACTCTCAGAGTTCACTCAGACTCACGTCCATCAAGTCCGTGAGCCATCTCATCCTCGGTCGTCCCCTTCTCCTCCTGCCCCCAATCCCTCCCAGCATCAGAGTCTTTTCCAATGAGTCAACTCTTGGCATGAGGTGGCCAAAGTACTGGAGTTTCAGCTTTAGCATCATTCCTTCCAAAGAAATCCTAGGGTTGATCTCCTTCAGAATGGACTGGTTGGATCTCCTTGCAGTCCAAGGGACTCTCAAGAGTCTTCTCCAACACCACAGTTCAAAAGCATCAATTCTTTGGTGCTTTGCCTTCTTCACAGTCCAACTCTCACATCCATACATGACTACAGGAAAAATCATAGCCTTGACTAGATGGACCTTAGTCAGCAAAGTACTGTCTCTGCTTTTGAATATGCTATCTAAGTTGGTCATAACTTTTCTTCCAAGGAGTAAGCGTCTTTTAATTTCATGGTTGCAGTCACCATCTGCAGTGATTTTGGAGCCCCCAAAATAAAGTCTGACACTGTTTCCACTGTTTCCTCATCTATTTCCCATGAAGTGATGGGACCGGATGCCATGATCTTCGTTTTCTGAATGCTGAGCTTTAAGCCAACTTTTTCATTCTCCTCTTTCACTTTCATCAAGAGGCCCTTTGGCTCCTCTTCACTTTCTGCCATAAGGGTGGTGTCATCTGCATATCTAAGGTTATTGATATTTCTCCTGGCAATCTTGATTCCAGCTTTGTGTTTCTTCCAGTCCAGCGTTTCTCATGATGTACTCTACACAGAATTTAAATAAGCAGGGTGACAATATACAGCCTTGACGTACTCCTTTTCCTATTTGGAACCAGTCTGTTATTCCATGTCCAGTTCTAACTGTTGCTTCCTGACCTGCATATAGATTTCTCAAGAGGCAGGTTAGGTGGTCTGGTATTCCCATCTCTTTCAGAATTGTCCTCAGTTTATTGTGGTCCACACAATCAAAGGCTTTGGCATAGTCAATAAAGCAGAAATAGTTTATCTTGATGCATAGACCTAACATTCCAGGTTCCTATGCAATATTGTTCTTTACAGCATTGGACTCTACTTCCATCAACAATCACATCAACAACTGAGTGTTGTTTTCACTTTGGCTCAATCTCTTCATTCTTTCTCCAGAAATAAATGGAATTATTTCTCCAGTCTTCTCCAGTAGCATATTGGGCCCCTAGTGACCTGGGGAATTCATCTTTCAGTGTCCTTTCTTTTTGCCTTTTCATACTATTCATGGGGTTCTCAAGGCAAGAATACTGAAGTGGTTTGCCATTCCCTTCACCAGTGGACCTTGTTTTATCAGAACTCTCCACCATGACCCGTCTGTCTTGGGTGGCCCTACAAAGCATTGCTCATAGTTTCATTGAGTTAGACAAGACTGTGGTCCATGTGATCATTTTGATTAGTTTATGCGCCTATAACCATAGATGTAGGAGCTAGCAAAAGAATCATAAGAAATATTACATGCATATTTATGCCAACACATTTGAAAATCTAAAAGTAAAAATGGATTGATTTCCTATCAAGAAAGAAATGTTCAGAATTGACCTCTAGAAATGGATAATTTGGATAAACTAATTTCCTAGAAGGCAGTGACATGCCCCAGGACTAGATGAGTTCACAAATAATTTTTCTTACTTCACTATTGAAGCCAGTGTGGTAAGTAGAATTTCAAAGATGTCTGCCCAAGATTCCCAAACTTTGTTTTTCAAACACTAAACTAGATACAACTGTGGAAGGACTTTGAGGACAGATTTAAGGTTATTAACCATCTGACCTCAAATATGGATATTATTCAGAATTATTGGTGGGCTTAATATAATAACATGATCCCTTAAAAGCAGAGGAGTGCAGAAGTCAGAGAGATGAGGCAGAAGAGAATGTAAGAAAGATAGGAGAGAAATAGAGGTTGGAGAATTTAATTCATAGAGGAAAAATTTTTTTAATATTTGTTTATAATATTTCCAATTGGTTCACAGTTATTGATTTCCTCCCTAACTTTTTCCATGTATCTCCATCAGTTCAGTTCAGTCACTCAGTCATGTCTGACTCTTTGCGAACCCATGAACCACAGCACACCAAGCCTCCCTGTCCATCACCAACTCCCGGAGTCCACCCAAACCCATGTCCATCGAATCAGTGATGCCATCCAACCTCATCCTCTGTCGTCCCCTTCTCCTTCTGCCCTCAATCTTTCACAGCATCAGGGTCTTTGCAAATGAGCCAGCTCTTCTCATCAGGTGGCCAAAGTATTGGAGTTTCAGCTTCAACATCAGTCCTTCCAACGAACACCCAGGACTGATCTCCTTTAGGATGGACTGGTTGGATCTCCTTGCAGTCCAAGGGACTCTCAAGAGTCTTCTCCAATACCACAGTTCAAAAGCATCAATTCTTCGGTGCTCAGGTTTCTTTTATAGTCCAACTCTCACGTCCATTTATGACCACTGGAAAAACCATAGCCTTACTAGACAGACCTTTGTTGACAAGTAATGTCTCTGCTATTTAATATGCTGTTTAGGTTGGTCATAACATTCCTTCCAAGGAGCAAGCGTCTTTTAATTTCATGGCTGCAATCACCATCTGCAGTGATTCTGGAGCCCAGAAAAATAAAGTCAGCCACTTTTTCCACTGTTTCCCCATCTATTTCCCATGAAGTGATGGGACCAGATGCCATGATCTTCGTTGAGCTTTAAGTCAACTTTTTCACTCTCTTCTTTCACTTTCATCAAAAGGCTCTTAGTTCCTCTTCATTTTCTGCCATAAGGGTGGTATCATCTGCTTATCTGAGGTTATTGATATTTCTCCCAGCAGTCCTGATTCCAGCTTATGCTTCTTCCAGCCCAGCCTTTCTCATGATGTACTCTGCATAGAACTTAAATAAGCAGGGTGACAATATACAGCCTTGACGTACTCCTTTTCCTCTTTGGAATCACTCTGTGTTCCATGTCCAGTTCTAACTGTTGCTTCTTGACCTGCATACAGGTTTCTCAAGAGGCAGGTTACGTGGTCTGGTATACCCATCTACTGAAGAATTTTCCACAGTTTATTGTGATCCACACAATCAAAGGCTTTGGCATAGTCAATAAAGCAGAAATAGATGTTTTTCTGGAACTCTCTTGCTTTTTCCATGATCCAGCAGATGTTGGCAAACTGATCTCTGGTTCCTCTGCCTTTCTAAAACCAGCTTGAACATCTGGAAGTTAACAGTTCATGTATTGCTGAAGCCTGGCTTGGAGAATTTTAAGCATTATTTTACTAGTGTGTGAGATGAGTGCAATTGTGCGGTAGTTTGAACATTCTTTGGCCTTGCTGTTCTTCGGGATTGGAATGGAAACTGACCTTTTCCAGTCCTGTGGCCACTGCTGAGTTTTCCAAATTTGCTGGCATATTGAGTGCAGCACTTTCACAGCATCATCTTTCAGAATTTGAAAAAGCTCAGCTGGAATTCCATCACCTCCACTAGCTTTGTTCGTAGGTATGCTTCCTAAGGCCCACTTGACTTCACATTCTGTGATGTCAGGCTCTAGGTGAGTTATCACACAATCGTGATTATCTGGGTCTTGAAGATGTTTTTTTGTACAGTTGTTCTGTGTATTCTAGCCACCTCGTCTTAATATCTTCTGCTTCTATTAAGTCCATACCATTTCTGTCCTTTATTGAGCCCATCTTTGCATGAAATGTTCCCTTGGTATCTCTAATTTTCTTGAAGAGATCTCTAGTCTTTCCCATTCTATTTTTTTTTTCTATTTCTTTGCATTGATCGCTGATTTCTTATCTCTTCTTGCTGTTCTTTGGAACTCTGCATTCAAATGGGTATATCCTTCCTTTTCTCCTTTGCTTTTTGCTTCCCGTCTTTTCACAGCTATTTGTAACGCCTCCCCAGACAGCCATTTTGGAGTGGTTTTTTTTTTTCATCTTTTTCTTGAGTATGGTCTTGATTCAGGTCTCCTGTACAACATTATAAACTTCCATCCATAGTTCATCAGGCACTCTATCTATCAGATCTAGGCCCTTAAATCTATTTCTCACTTCCACTGTATAGTCATAAGGGATTTGATTTAGGTCATACCTGAATGGTCTAGTGGTTTTCTCCACTTTGTTCAATTTAAGTCTGAATTTGGCAATAAGGAGTTCATGATCTGAGCCACAGTCAGCTCCTTGTATTTGCTAACTGGCTGCAAAGAATATAATCAATCTGATTTCGGTGTTGACCATCTGGTGATGTCCATGTGCAGAGTCTTCTCTTGTCTCTTGGAAGAGGGTGTTTGCTATGACCAGTGCATTCTCTTGGCCGAACTCGATTAGCCTTTCTCCTGCTTCATTCCACATTCCAAGGCCAAATTTGCCTGTTACTCCAGGTGTTTCTTGACTTCCTACTTTTGCATTCCAGTCCCCTATAATGAAAAGGACGTCTTTTCTGGGTGTTAGTTCTAGAAGGTCTTATAGGTCTTCATGTAACAGTTCAACTTCAGCTTCTTCAGTGTTACTGGTTGGGGCATAGACTTGGATTACCATAGTTGAAGTGTATTTCCCTACTCCATTGATGAGGACTTGGTTATGGGACTTACTTTAACCAATAGAATGTTATCAGATGTGACTCAGAAGATTTAGCTTTTCTCATCTTGCTCCTATCCTCCACCATGAGAACAGCATGTTTCAAGCAGTGGTCACTCCTTGAATCTGGGACCACTATGAGAAGACATTTGGAAAGAAGGCAAGCTGAATCTTACAAACACCAGAAGAGCCTCAGCCAACCCATAGTCCTCGTGAAACATGATCAAGAAGTAAGTTTTTGATATTGTTGGTCACTAAGATAAGGTAAACTTGGAAATTTGGAAAACTCAGCAGTGGCCACAGGACTGGAAAAGGCCAGTTTTCATTCCAATTCCAAAGAAAGGCAATGCCAAAGAATGCTCAAAATACCACACAGTTGCACTCATCTCACATGCTAGTAAAGTAATGCTCAAGATTCTCCAAGCCAGGCTTCAGCAATATGTGAACTGTGAACTCCCTGATGTTCAAGCTGGTTTTAGAAAAGGCAGAGGAACCAGAGATCAAATTGCCAACATCTGCTGGATCATGGAAAAAACAAGAGAGTTCCAGAAAAACATCTATTTCTGCTTTATTGACTATGCCAAAGCCTTTGATTGTGTGGATCACAATAAACTGTGGAAAATTCTGAAAGAGATGGGAATACCAGACCACCTAACCTGCCTCTTAAGAAATCTGTATGCAGGTGAAGAAGCAACAGTTAGAACTGGACATGGAACAACAGACTGGTTCCAAATAGGAAAAGGAGTACGTCAAGGCTGTATATTGTCACCCTGCTTATTTAAATTCTGTGTAGAGTACATCATGAGAAACGCTGGACTGGAAGAAACACAAGCTGGAATCAAGATTGCCAGGAGAAATATCAATAACCTCAGATATGCAGATGACACCACCCTTATGGCAGAAAGTGAAGAGGAGCTAAAGGGCCTCTTGATGAAAGTGAAAGAGGAGAATGAAAAAGTTGGCTTAAAGCTCAATATTCAGAAAACGAAGATCGTGGCATCCGGTCCCATCACTTCATGGGAAATAGATGGGGAAACAGTGGAATCAGTGTCAGACATTATTTTGGGGGCTCCAAAATCACTGCAGATGGTTACTGCAGCTATGAAATTAGAAGACTCTTACTCCTTGGAAGAAAAGTTGTGACCAACCTAGATAGCATATTCGAAAGCAGAGACATTACTTTGCCGACTAAGTTCCGTCTAGTCAAGGCTATGGTTTTTCCTGTGGTCAAGTGTGGATGTGAGAGTTCGACTGTGAAGAAGGCTGAGCACCGAAGAATTGATGCTTTTGAACTGTGGTGTTGGAGAAGACTCTTGAGAATCCCTTGGACTGCAAGGAGATCCAACCAGTCCATTCTGAAGGAGATCAACCCTAGGATTTCTTTGGAAGGAATGATGCTAAAGCTGAAACTCCATTACTTTGGCCACCTCATGCCAAGAGTTGACTCATTGGAAAAGACTCTGATGCTGGGAGGGATTGGGGGCAGGAGGAGAAGGGGACGACCGAGGATGACATGACTGGATGGCATCACCAACTCAATGGACATCAGTCTGAGTGAACTCCGAGAGATGGTGATGGACAGGGAGGCGTGGCATGCTGTGATTCATGGGGTCGCAAAAAGTTGGACATGACTGAGTGACTGAACTGAACTGAAGATAAGGTAAAATTGTTTCTATAACAAGATCAGGGTAATATAATTTCTTTGGGACTTTAATCTTTGAATTTAATTTCTCAGAAGAAATTTTAGAGTAAGAGGTGATGTGTTCAAAACTGGGCATTTGTGTATTAGCATTTCATTAGTAAAGTGTATTAATCGCATAACAGTACCTCTGTTGACTTATACTGGGCAGTGGGTTTGCCATAATTTGAGATGGGAAATAAAATAGGAAATGGAATTTTTAATCTTGACATTAATTTAATATATATAGTTGTTACTGAGTCCAAGCTTGTATTGCTCACTGCAATATATGACAGGTCAATAAACTGAGAAAGTGTTGGGGCAAGGAATAGGACTTTATTCTGAAAGTCAGCAGACTGAGAAGGTGGCAGACTAATGTCCCAAACTGCCTCTTATCTGAGTTAGAACTCGGGGTTTTTTAATACTGAAAAGGGAGGAGGTGTGACTGCTTGTTGCAAACAGAGAAGATGCGATAATCCTTTATTCTTGCAGCTGTCTGGGCAGGTCTGGTCTGAAGTCTCTATAAACCTCCAACAAGACAACTGCTATTCTCTGTTTTGCAACTTTATATGAGTGAAAGATGTTAAACCTTTAAAGGTCAAGGGAGGCAGAGCCTTGAAAATGGGGAGGTCTGACAGAATGTGGTCCACTGGAAAAGGGAATGGCAAACCACTTCAGTATTCTTGCCTTGTGAACCCCATGAACAGTACAAAAAGACAAAATGATAGGATACTGAAAGAGGAACTCCCCAGGTCAGTAGGTGCCCAACAGGTTACTGGAGATCAGTGGAGAAATAACTCCAGAAAGAATGAAGGGATGGAACCAAAGCAAAAACAATACCCAGCTGTGGATGTGACTGGTGATAGAAGCAAGGTCTGATGCTGTAAAGAGCAATATTGCATAGGAACCTGAAATGTCAGGTCCATGAATTAAGGCAAACTGAAAGTGGTCAAACAAGAGATTGCAAGAGTGAATTCAACATTCTAGGTATCAGTGAACTCAAATGGACTGGAATGGGTGAATTTAACTCAGATGACCATTATATCTACTACTGCGGGCAGAAATCCCTCAGAAGAAATAGAGTAGCCATCATGGTTAACAAGAGACTCTGAAATGCAGTACTTGGATGCAATCTCAAAAACGACAGAATGATCTCTGTTCGTTTCCAAAGCAAACCATTCAATATCACAGTAATCCAAGTCTATGCCTCAAGCAGTAAGGCTGAAGAAGCTGAAGTTGAACGATTCTATGAAGACCTACAAGATCTTTTAGAACTAAAACCCAAAAAGATGTCCTTTTCATTCTAGGGAGTGGAATGCAAAAGTAGGAAGTCAAGAAACACCTGGAGTAACAGGCAAATTTGGTCTTGGAATGCAGAATGAAGCAGGGCAAAGACTAATAGAGTTTTGCCAAGAAAATGCATTGGTCATAGCAAACACCCTCTTCCAACAACACAAGAGAAGACTACATATGGACATTACCAGGTGGTCAAAACTGAAGTCAGATTGATTATATTCTTTGCAGCCAAAGATGAAGAAGCTCTATACAGGCAACAAAAACAAGTCCAGGAGCTGACTGTGGCTCAGATCATGAACTCTTTATTACCAAATTCAGACTTAAATTGAAGAAAGTGGAGAAAACCACTAGACCATTCAGGTATGACCTAAATCAAATCCCATATGATTATAAGGTGGAAGTGAGAAATAGATTTAAGGGCCTAGATCTGATAGATAGAGTGCTTGATGAACTATAGAATGAAGTTTGTGACATTATAGGAGATAGGGATCAAGACCATCCCCATGGAAAAGAAATGCAAACAAGCAGAATTGCTGTCTAGGGAGGCCTTACAAATAGCTGTGAAAGGAAGAGACGTGAAAAGCAAAGGAGAAAGGAAAGATATAAGCATCTGAATGCAGAGTTCCAAAGAATAGCAAGAAGAGATAAGAAAGCCTTCTTCAGCAATCAATGCAAAGAAATAGAGGAAAAAAGAACAGAATGGAAAGACTAGAGATCTCTTCAAGAAAATTAGAGACACCAAGGGAACATTTCACGCAAAGATGGGCTCGATAAAGGACAGAAATGGTATGGACCTAACAGAAGCAGAAGATATTAAGAAGAGGTGTCAAGAATACTCAGAAGTACTGTACAAAAAAGATCTTCACGACCCAGATAATCACGATGGTGTGATCCCTCATCTAGAGCCAGACATCCTGGAATGTGAAGTCAAGTGGGCCTTAGAAAGCATCACTACGAACAAAGCTAGTGGAGGTGATGGAATTCCAGTTGAGCTATTTCAAATCCTAAAAGATGATACTGTGAAAGTGCTGCACTCAATATGCCAACAAATTTGGAAAACTCAGCAGTGGCCACAGGACTGGAAAAGGTCAGTTTCCATTCCAATCCCAAAGAAAGGCAATGCCAAAGAATGCTCAAACTATTTCACTCATCCCACACACTAGTAAAGTAATGCTTAAAATTCTCCAAGCCAGGCTTTAGCAATACATGAACTGTTAACTTCCAGATGTTCAAGCTGGTTTTAGAAAGGCAGAGGAACCAGAGATCAGTTTGCCAACATCCGCTGGATCATGGAAAAAGCAAGAGAGTTCCAGAAATACATCTATTTCTGCTTTATTGTCTATGCCAAAGCCTTTGCCTGTGTGCATCAGAATAAACTATGGAAAATTCTTCAGAAGGCCAGACCACCTCACCTGCCTCTCGAGAAATCTGTATGCAGGTCAGGAAGCAACAGTTAGAACTAGACGTGGAACAAGAGACTGGTTCCAAATAGGAAAAGGAGTATGTCAAGGCTGTATATTGTCACCCTGCTTATTTAACTTATATGCAGAGTACATCATGAGAAACACTGGGCTGGAAGAAACACAAAGCTGGAATCAAGATTGCAGGAGAAATATCAATAACCTCAGATATGCAGATGACACCACCCTTATGGCAGAAAGTGAAGAGGAACTAAAAGCCTTTTGATGACAGTGAAAGTGGAGAGTGAAAAAGCTGCTTAAAGCTCAACATTCAGAAAATGAAGATCATGGCATCTGGTCCCATCACTTCATGGGAAATAGATGGGGAAACAGTGGAAACAGGGTCAGACTTTGTTTTGGGGGGGCTCCAAAATCACTGCAGATGGTGATTGCAGCCATCAAATTAAAGACGCTTACTCATTGGAAGAAAAGTTATGACCAACTTAGATAGCATATTCAAAAGCAGAGACATTACTTTGCTGAGTAAGGTCCATCTAGTCAAGGCTATTGTTTTTCCTGTGGTCATGTATGGATGTGAGAGTTGGACTCTGAAGAAGCCTGAGTACAAAAGAATTGATGCTTTTGAACTGTGGTGTTGGAGAAGACTCTTGAGAGTCCCTTGGACTGCAAGGAGATCCAATCAATCCATTCTGAAGGAGATCAGCCCTGGGATTTCTTTGGAAGGAATGATGCTAAAGCTGGAACTCCAATAGTCCGGCCACCTCATGTGAAGAGTTGACTTATTGGAAGAGACTCTGATGCTGGGAGGGATTGGGGGCAGGAGGAGAAGGGGACGACAGAGGATGAGATGGCTGGATGGCATCACTGACTCGATCTACGTGAGTCTGAGTGAACTCTGGGAGTTGGTGATAGACAGGGAGGCCTGGCATGCTGCGATTCATGGGCTCGCTAAGAGTCAGACACGACTGAGCGACTGAACTGAACCGAACTGATCCTGTATACCTCAGGTTATAGGTAACAGGTTATATATAACCGCTTCAAAGGTGCAGAGCCAGCATGACTAAGCACAGGCAAAAGAGTGCAAAGGTTGGAGCTAAAGGAACAGATCCAATATTGAATCAGTTTGTTCTTCTCTGTTATGTAATGATTACTGTATATTTTAGAGCCTTCTGAACACAAAATTAACACTATTAAGTGATATTCCCAGGAGAATCCAAAAAAGGTACACTGTTGGAGCATTCTCATAAATATAGGAGCAGGACTTCACTGATAGCTGAATCCTTTGTAAGGGGTGCTAGACACACCCTTGATTAAACATAACTTAATGATTAAATTCAAAGGCAAGAGAAAGTTAGAACACTTGTTTCCCTGCTCTTCTTGTTCCCCTGTGTAGAGAGAGGACTTCTCTCTGGTAATACCTATGGTTTCCTGCCCTACCCACTACCCCACTTTTCTCTGCTGAGGAAGAATGAGAAGCCTCATTAGTGGAATCAGCAATTAGTTCAAGTGTCTTGGCTGCATTGAATTAATCTGTTAAAAGACTGTAAACACGAGGGAACTGATTTTTCTCTCTTTGACCCAGTTCAGGGGAGGAGCAATAAACTGGGTGAATGTGTGCATTCTGCTGACTCAATCATTCCACTGGGTGAGCAACTCTGAAACAGTAGGGAAGCAGGCAGGGCACAATGTTTAAAAAAATGGAATAGCCTGAGGACACACTACAAACAGATTAGAACCAAATAGGTCCAAGATGACAGATGAGTCAACTTCCACCAGACTCTGAGCCTCAGTGTATGCTCTTTGTAACATACCGGCAAGCTAAATGACACACTCACAGGCTCCATGAGAGTTTCAAGTCCTACCATAAAGGTCAAAAAGTCGGCAGTGGCCCAATTCCTGGCAACCCCTACCCCTTCCCCCAAATAGCTGGAATACTCTTCCTAATCATTAGTATGAAATTTCCCACCCCTATAAAAACTGACTGGTTTTGGTATTGACCATCTGTTGATGTTCATGTGTAGAGTTGTCTCTTGTGTTGTTGGAAGAAGGTGTTTGCTACAACTAGTGTATTCTCTTGGCAAAACTTGATTAGCCTTTGCTTTACTTCATTTTGTACTCCGAGACCAAACTTGCCCATTACTCCAGGTATCTCTTGACTTCCTACTTGTGCATTCCAATCCCTTATAATGAAAAGGACATCTTTTTTTGGTGTTAGTTCTAGAAGGTCTTGTAGGTCTTCATAGAACCGTTCAACTTCAGCTTTGGCATTAGTGGTTGGCACATAGACTTGGATTACTGCGATGCTGAATGGTTTGCTTGGAAATGAACCAAGATCATTCTGTTTATTTTGAGACTGCATCCAAGTAGTGCATTTCAGACTCTTTTGTTGACTATGATGGCTACTCCATTTCTTCTAAGGGATTCTTGCCCACAGTGAAGAGGAAAAGTTAAAATTTTTACGTAACCTCCTGCTCCTTCTGCCTCTGTAACTCAGCTTGCTCCTTGCAAAGTCTAGATCACGTAGGTCTCAGAAAGTGGGGACTCACAATACTAAAACACTGGAGCTTATCTCACTTACCCTTGTCCTACTCTTTGCAATCACCCTGGCCCCTGCAAACCCACTTAATCATGCCTGTCCATGTATAAAAGCTCTGTAACCCCTTTGTTCAGGACTCAGAGCTTGGAGTGTTAACTCCTCTGGGCCTGCTGGCATAATAGACCTGAGTTCGCCAACTCTCTGAGTGTGGTGCTTGGTTTCTTGAGTACTAGTTTCTGCAACAACAGTAGCAGATACAATAGTCATCTGAATTAAATTTTCCCCTTCCTGCCCATTTTAGTTCACTGATTGCTAAAATGTCGATATTCACTCTTGGTCATCTCCTGCTTGGTCATGTCCAATTTACCTTGATTCAGGAACCTAATATTCCAGGTTTTTATGCAATATTGTTCTTTACAGCATCAGACTACTTTCACCACCAGACACATCCACAACTGAGCATCATTTCCACTTGGGCCTCGCCTCTTCATTCTTCCTGGAACTGTTTCTCTGCTCTTCTCCAGCAGCATATTAGACACCTATCAATCTAGGGGCTCATGTTCCAGTATCATATATTTTTCCTTTTTCATGGAGTTCTTGAGGCAAGAATATTGGAGTGGTTTGCCATTCCCTTCTCTAGTAGACCACGTTTTGTTAGAACTCTCTACAATGACCTGTCCATCTTGGGTGGCCCTGCATGATATCACTCATGGTTTCACTGAGTTACACAAGGCTGTGATCCATGTGATCACCCAATGGTCAACACTGAAATCAGACTGATTATATTCTTTGCAGCAGAAGACAGAGAAGCTCTATACAGTCAGCAAAAGCAAGATGTGGAGCTGACGGTAGCTCAGATCATCAGCTCCTTATAACAAAATTTAGGCTTAAATTGAAGAAAGTAGGGAAAACCACTAGACAATTCAGGTATAACCTAAATCAAATTCCTTATGATTATACAGTGGAGATGATGAATAGATTCAAAGGATTAGATCTGGTAGACAGAATGTTTGAAGAACTGTGGACAGAGGTTCATACCATTGTACACAAGGCAGTGACCAAAACAATTCCAAAGAAAAAGAAACACAAGAAGGCAAAGTGGTTATCTGAGAAAGTCTTACAAATAGCTGAGAAAAGGAAGCAAAAGGAAAAGAAAGGAAATATTGGCCCAACTGAATGCAGAGTTCCAGAGAATAGCAAGGAGATATAAGAAAGTCTTCTTATGTGAACAATGAAAAGAAATAGAGGAAAATAATAGAATAAGAAAGACTAGAGATCTCTTCAAGAAAATTGGAGATACCAAGGGAATATTTCATGCAAAGATGGGCACAGTAAAGGACAAAAATGGCAAGGACCTAACAGAAGCAGAAGAAATTAAGAAGAGGTGTCAAGAATACATAGAAGAACTATAAAAAAAAAGGTCTTAATAACCTGGATAACTGCATTGGTGTGGTCCCTCATCTAGAGCCAGATGTCCTAGAGTGTGAAGTCAAGTGGGCCTTAGGAAGCATTACTATGCACAAAGCTAGCAGAGGTAATAGAATTCCAGCTGAGCTATTTAAAATCCTAAAAGATGATGTTGTGAAAGTGCTGCACTCAATATGTTAGCAAATTTGGAAAACTCAGCAGTAAACAAAGCACTGGAAAAGATCAGTGTTCATTCCAATCTCAAAGAAGAGCAATGCCAAAGAACATTCAAACTACTGTGCTCATTTCAAACCCAGGGATTGAATCCACATCTTCTGCATACTTTACTCATCTGCTTACAGGTGTTATAATAAATATCATAACCTCCCTCTCCCTTTTCACTTTTGTGACTATAATGCTATTGGCTAAAATCAATGTGAAGTCTGCGTTTAAGACAGGCTGAGCCTTGAGTAGGGGCTTCCTAGGTGGTGCAGTGGTGAAGAATCTGCTTGCAATGCAGAAGATGTGGGTTTGATCCCTGAGTAGGGAAGATCCCCTGGAGGAGGAAATGGCAGCCCACTCCAGTGTTCTTGCCTGGAAAATCTCATGGACAGAGGAGCCTGGCAGGCTACAGTACCTGGGGTCACAAAGAGTCAGACAGGACTGAGCAACTAAGCATAGCACAGAGACTAGAGTGAAGCTAGAGAAGTGCCCGGGGCACCACATTCAAGGAAGCCCTTTTTGTCAGGGTCTGAGAATGAGTGTTTTTCATATGTGGTGCCCTAGGTGTCCAGTACTCTTGCCTGGGAAATCCCACGGATGGAGGAGCCTGGTGGGCTGCAGTCCATGTGTTGCTAAGAGTCGGACACAACTGAGCGACTTCACTTTCACTTTTCACTTTCATGCATTGGAGAAGGAAATGGCAACCCACTCCAGTGTTCTTGCCTGGAGGATCCCAGGGACAGAGGAGCCTGGTGGGCTTCCGTCTATGGGGTCGCACAGAGTCGGACACGACTGACGCGACTTAGCAGCAGCAGCAGCAGCAGGTGTCTCTCTTGCTTTATTCTAGTCCCAGCCCTGAGTTAGGAGAGCCCATGATGTAACCCACAGAAATCAACTTCCCAGAGTCCAGTGCTCTGTGGTGAGCAGATTTGAGGATCAGTTGGAAGATACTCAGTACACACTGTCAGAAGGTTCTTTAGGTTAACTTCTACTGGCGGTCCAGTGTTCAGGATTCAGAGCTTTCACTGCTGGACCCTTGTTCAATCCCTGGTTGGGGAAGTAAGATCCTGTGAGCATGTAGTGTGGTCATAAACAAAAAATGGCTTCCTCTGAACCCACTTGATTCACTGGACTTGATCCACCAGCATTATTTGACCAAGTTAGAGTTCTCCTAAGTATAACTTTCAAAAAGTTAAAAAGTGTGACTCTCATAGAAATATAAAGTGAGCACAGGTCAAAAATTTTATCAACTCATTAATTAATGAGATGAATCACAAGTTGGAATCAAGATTACCAGGAGAAAGATCAACAACCTCAGATATGCAGATAATTACCACTCTAAAGGCAGAAATTGAAAAGCAACTAAGGGCCTCTTGATGAAAGTGAAAAAGGAGAGTGAAAAAAGCTGGCTTAAACTCAACATTCAAAAAACTAAGATCATGGCATCTGGTTCCATCACTTCATGGCAAAAAAGTGGAATCAATGACAGATTTTTCTTTGGCTCCAAAATCACTACAGATAGTGACTGCAGTGATGAAATTATAAGATGATTGCTCCTTGGGAGAAAAGCTCTGACATACCTAGATAGCATATTAAAAAGCAGAGACATCACAGTGCCAACAAAGTTCCCTCTGTTTAAATCTATGGTTTTTTCCAGTAGTCATGTAAGGATGTGCAAGTAGGACCATTAAGAAGGCTTAGCACTGAAGAACTGATGCTTTTGAATTTCGGTGCTGGAGAGACTCTTGAGAGTCCCTTGGACTGCAAGGAAAGGAGATCCAACCAGTCAATCCTAAAGGAAATATACCTTAAATATTCACTGGAAGGACTGATGCTGAAGCTGAAGCTCCGATACTTTGTCCACTTGATGCAAAAAGCCAACTCATTGGAAAAGACTCTCGTGCTGGGAAAGACTGAGGGCAGTAGGAGAAGGGGGGTGACAGGATAAGATAGTTGAATGGCATCACTGACTTGATGGACATGAGTTTGAGAAAACTACCAGAGATAGTGAAGGACAGGGAAGCCTGGTATGCTGCAGTCCATGAGGTCACAGAGGGTCAAACACAATTTTGGCAACTGAACAATAACAATGAGTAAAAATGAGATGTTAAAACTACTTCAAAAGAAAATATGAAGACAGATTTATATATCAACCAAAAGAATGCTAAAGTGAATATGCTCATAATAAATACAAAGCTTGTTAACATCCCATAAGGAAATAAACTTAAACCTGAGGGATTATCCTTTTTAAAAATAATTTTATTTATTTATTTTTAGCTGTGCTGGGTCTTCTTTGCTGCACAGGCTTTTCTCTAGTTGTGAAAACAGGGACCACTCTCTACTTGCAGTGAGAGGGCTTCTTATTGCGGTAGCTTCTCTTGTCGCAGAGCTCAGGCTCCAGGCACATGGGCTCAGGAGTTGTGCCTTGTGGGCTCTACATTGCAGGCACAGTAGAGTAGTACAGGGGCTTAGTTGCTGTGCAGCATGTAGAATCTTCCTGGACCAGGGATCGAACCCATGTCCCCTGCCTTGGCAGGCAGATTCCTATCCACTGTACCACCAGGTAAGTCCAAACCTCTTTTAAGCAGAAAGCCCATCAAACGTGGATACTACCATAGAATTAATTAATCTTCCAAGGATCCATGCAACAATGCCCAGTGCTCCACTGAAAAAACATCCAGTAATCGCTTTCCCTTTTTTCTACCCTTGATAATGTTTTCAAACATTTCTCCTCTGCCTGCAGGCTATTCAGATATTTAAAGACACTAGCTTCATCTCATTTACCTCCAAGAGTTAGGTGCTCAGGATTAGGCACAGGTGTGGTAATGAACAAGAAGGTGTTTTATTTCAGTTTGAAAAGGAGACTCAAAACAACTCATTATTAAAACCGGGGTATATTATTAAATGTAAATCCTATTTGCTGCCTGCCTATTTCGCTCTAAAGAAAGCTTTCACTGTATATTTTCTCTGCCTCCCAAACAGGTAGGACACTGTATATGTGATTATAGCAGCTGTATGACAACAGGAAAAAAACACAAATAACTACTCAGACAACTATCACATTGTAGATTCCAAAGTGGCATTTACTTTGTCAACATGCTTCATTAATTTTAGTCAATAGTTAATTTGATCCAAACACTACACTTCAGTACATGTGAAGCAGAATCAAAATATCGCCCTCTGTGTTTCAGATATGAAGTACCTATGTTTAGTGTCAATAATTAATTGATGCCTCCAAAGACAATTCTTTTTCATTCCATTCCTTTATTTTTCTTTCTCTCAGTATACTTACTATGTTGTTCTTTTCTTTCATTGATTTGCTTAGGATCTCAGAGGTTAAAAAGGATCTTGAAAAACCTTCTAGACCAGAGCTCTCCAGTAGAATGTTCTGCAAAGATGGAAAAATTCTATTATTTGTGCTGTTCAGTATAGTAACTGCCCACCACATGTGGCCATTAAACACTTAAAATGTGTCTAGGGCAGGATTTCTCTGACTCAGCACTATTAACATTTTGGGTTTAATATTTCTTTATCATTGCAACATTGTTGAGAAATCTGTTCAGCATGCTAAGTAGTTTCATGCACAGTCATCCTATTTAATTTCAACCTCATTCCCTCAGCTCTCAGCATGCATGTTCCAGAGTGGTTGTTCCAAACTCTCCCACTCTACTCAAATGCATGACTTCACTCTGCCTACCAATTCTGAGAACAGGAAGAAAACTACACTCTGCAGCTGTAGTATGAGATTACTTCCTTGTGTAATCCTAAAGCTTACTTAAAATTTCCACTTCCTGTGTGGATGACAGTACTGATTTCCTCTGAATTTCTCCATGTTATAATAAATTCATAGTGGAGTATCCTTGGAGATATAGGGAGCCTAGTTCAATGAAAAGAATACTGGATGAAGGTACAAGAGGCCAGAGTTTTACAACCAGTCCTATTTTAACCAGCTTCAGATTTCACACTTGCATGCCAGAGAATGCTTCTAATGATTTTTTCCTAATATTTCAGATGACCATTCCAAGTGTAGACCTTTAAGATTCTACCTTCTCCCTCTTTACTGTTTTTAATAAAAAATGTCTATGTGCCATCATTGTGCTGCTGCTGCTGCTGCTAAGTTGCTTCAGTTGTGTCCGACTCTGTGCGACCCCATAGACGGTAGCCCACCAGGCTCCCCATCCTTGGGATTCTCCAGGCAAGAACACTGGAGTGGGTTGCCATTTCCTTCTCCAATGATCGTTGTGCTAGTTGCTGGAAATGCAACAGTAACTGGGGCAGATTTGGTTCATGCCCACATGTAATTTGATTGGGACGTGAACTACCTGCTCAATGCTCTATCCTGGGAAAGCTCAGTCCTCAATAACCTCAGATATGCAGATGACACCACCCTTATGGCAGAAAGTGAAGAGGAACTAAAAGCCTCTTGATGAAAGTGAAAGTGGAGAGTGAAAAAGTTGGCTTAAAGCTCAACATTCAGAAAACGAAAATCATGGCAGCTGGTCCCATCACTTCATGGGAAATAGATGGGGAAACAGTTGTCAGACTTTATTTTGGGGGCTCCAAAATCACTGCAGACAGTGACTGCAGCCATGAAGTTAAAAGATGCTTACTCCTTGGAAGAAAAGTTATGACCAACCTAGATAGCATATTCAAAAGCAGAGACGTTACTTTGCCAACAAAGGTCTGTCTAGTCAAGGCTATGGTTTTTCCTGTGGTCATGTATGGATGTGAGAGTTGGACTGTGAAGAAGGCTGAGCACTGAAGAATTGATGCTTTTGAACTGTGGTGTTGGAGAAGACTCTTGAGAGTCCCTTGGACTGCAAGGAGATCCAACCAGTCCATTCTGAAGGAGATCAGCCCTGGGATTTCTTTGGAAGGAATGATGCTGAAGCTGAAACTCCAGTACTTTGGCCACCTCATGTGAAGAGTTGACTCACTGGAAAAGACCCTGATGCTGGGAAAGATTGAGAGCAGGAGGAGAAGGGGATGGCAGAGGATGAGATGGTTGAATGGCATCACTGACTCAATGGACATGAGTTTGGTTGAACTCCGGGAGTTGGTGATGGACAGGGAGGCCTGGCATGTTGTTGTTAATGGGGTCACAAAGAGTTGGACACAACTGAGCAACTGAACTGAACTGAGATTTTGTTGCTGGTTTGTAGGGAGGTCAGAGGAATTTCAGAGGGGCAAAAGTGACCATTAGCAGTAGGTCAAGTCTCAGAAAATCTGAGGAAGTTACTGTTTATCAGCATTTATAGACATATTCCTATGTCCTAATTGAAGAGTGGCAATACTGCTGTGTTGGTACTGAATATCAACTGCAAGTAGGAACAATGAGGCAGCATGAACACACAGCTATGTTACTTACCTGCCCTTTTCAGGGTCATCAGAAGAAGCTTGCAATACTCCAAACTTTCTTAGAAATGCCTGCTTGCATCTACATATATATGTAAACCTTCCATCTTCACTTTACTTTCTTCTTTTGACTCTACCCGTTTCCATCTACGACCTCCCTCTCCTGAACCATCCCATAGTTCTTCCCACTTCTGAACCTAAATAGGCCCATCACCCTCTTGTCAGATTTTAAAAATTTGTTAATTCTGATACATTACATGGATATCCATTTTGATACCTTATTTTTACATTCTTCAGTTCAGTTCAGTTGCTCAGTTGTGTCCGACTCTTTGTGACCCCATGAATCGCAGCACGCCAGGCTTCCCTGTTCATCACCATCTCTCGGAGTTCACTCAGACTCACGTCCATCGAGTCCGTGATACCATCCAGCCATCTCATCCTCAGTCGTCCCCCTTCTCCTCCTGCCCCCAATCCCTCCCAGCATCAGAGTCTTTTCCAATGAGTCAACTCTTTGCATGAGGTGGCCAAAGTACTGGAGTTTCAACTTTAGCATCATTCCTTCCAAAGAAATCCCAGGGCTGATCTCCTTCAGAATGGACTGGTTGGATCTCCTTGCAGTCCAAGGGACTCTCAAGAGTCTTCTCCAACACCACACTTCAAAAGCATCAATTCTTTGGCGCTCAGCCTTCTTCACAGTCCAACTCTCACATCCATACATGACCACAGGAAAAACCATAGCCTTGACTAGACAGATCTTTGTTGGTAAAGTAATGTCTCTGTTTTTAAATATGCTATCTAGGTTGGTCATAACTTTTCTTCCAAGGAGTAAGTGTATTTTAATTTCATGGCTGCAATCACCATCTGCAGTGATTTTGGAGCCCAAAAAAATAAAGTCTGACACTGTTTCCACTGTTTCCCCATCTATTTCCCATGAAGTGATGGGACCAGCTGCCATGATCTTCGTTTTCTGAATGTTGAGCTTTAAGCCAACTTTTTCACTCTCTTCTTTCACTTTCATCAAGAGGCTTTTTACCTTTGCACTTTTTTTCTTAAGGAGAACTACAAAAGCTTCAGGTTTCATAAAACTTGCATCCACTCCTGCTCTTGGAGCTGATATTTTATTGGGAGGAGACAGACAATAAACTAATACAACATGATCAAGAAGTGGCAAAGCTACGAGGAAAGATAAAGTAAGGTTAGAGAACAGAAAGCCACAGGAGATATGATATTTTAGGTAGGTTGGTCAAAAAGACACGTGAAAAAAAGCTCCACTGAACTAAGACTTGGAATTTCACCAGTTTTTCCACAGTGTTCCTTTTGAGGGAGCGGATGCTGTGTTGGGTCTTAATTGCTACTGGCAAATTTTCTCCAGTTGCAGAGAATGCCAGCTATTCTCTACTTTCGGCGCCTGAACTTCTCATAGTCTTGGCTTCTCTTGTTATGGAGCATAGGCTTTAGGGCGCGTGGGCTCCGGCAGTTGCAGTGTGGGCTCAGCAGCTGTGGTGCACAGCCCTAGTTGCCCCAAGGCACGTGGAATCTTCCTGTCCTCTGCACTGGCAGAAGGATCCTTAACTGCTGGACCCACAGGTCTCCCTCTTATTGGTTTTAAGAATTCCAGTCTCTTCCCTTTATTACTCCTTCCCTTCCTGTAGTTGCTACCTCTGTGACACCTTACACCTTATGGGTTTTTTTTTAACATTTCATTTTATCTAGTTAATATTTCTTTATATTAGATTCTCTTTAATCAATAACTAGTGTGGTTTCTGTCTCCTAACTGGACTCTGATTGATATAGAAACTGTTACTTGTAATGGTTCTAAAAGATGGGATTTGGGGATTGGTTTGGTTTTGTCCTTGGGTTTCAGTGTAGTGGCTGAGCTCCTTGCTAATGGGAAATGGGTGCTGGTAACCCATGCCATGCAGAAGTAGCACGATTGATTAAATAATCACTTGTAGTTAATTGTGAGGATGTGCCTGCTGACACAAGTGCCTGGGAGCGTGTGCCTGCTGTACTTGCCTGTTAAAGCAGTGATTGTGACCATGAGGACTGCAGTGTGGAGCAGCTCTTCTGAGTAGACTTAAACCCAGAAAGAAGCATCAGACTTGGTTCCTTATACTCCTTATCTTCTCTGTTAAAGTCTCATGAGAGAGCTAGAGAGAGGCTAGAGAGAGCTAGAGAGGGCTCTATGGCAGCCCTAAAAGAATGTCTCATTTCTCATAGCCACAGGGCTGGTATTGCTAAAAGTGAGTAAATATTTAGTTGTCAAGTTTACAGGATTTACATTATTTGAATTTATTGCTTTGCTGTGTCGCTCATGAAGAAGTTAGGGAAAATGATAGGGAAGCAAAGGGACACTAAATCTTGAAGTAAGGATATATCTGGCCAGATTTAAATCAAGTTGAGAATTTTGAATACCCAGGTCATACTCTTTCTAACAGTAGAAGAAGCGTGTCCTCCTGTGCCTGAGGATATTATTAATAGTGTTTCCTTGCTTCAAAACTATCTAATATCTCTATTATAGGGTCAGATATCATTATGCTCCAGGGGTACAAGTACAAAGTCTGACCCAAGAGGAAGCAGTTTATAAACCAAAAATTTGCAAGAATTTCCTAATTTTTATCAAAGTAAACCTGGAGAATATGTAAAGGAATGAGTTTTAAGGAAGATGAGCTATAGTACTGATTTGAGCTAAATGTATTGACATGAGTGCTATTACCTGAGGTTCTAGATTTAATAGTTTAGCTCATAAAGGTGGGAGTAGTCTAAAAATATGTTAGCTGACAGAGAACTGGCCTCAAAAGTGGCCTGTGTTTAATGAGACTGAGAGGCCAGAACTTCCCCCATTATAATGTAGAGGAAGGAATTCCAAGGTTTAGGGAGATAGGAATACTGGAGTGCCTTTATCATGAATGATCTACATATTCATCTCTCCACTGCGATCCAGAGGACATGCCCATCGTCAGCATGTTGAAAAACATATTTATGTGTAGGCTCTAAACGTCCTTGAGACGTTCTGTTATGGCTGTTCTCCACAAACCAGGCATAATGGTGAAGAATTTCACTATGGAGGTGGGCTCGCTGTTTATGATAGAGATGACAGAAATCCTGGAGTATCAGAGACAAGTAGTGGTTTTTAACCACCAAAGGTGAGTGGTGGTTATTTTCCATAAAAGGAAAGAAATAACATAGTGGTAACCAGAATGTTTTAATCCCTAGGAATCTTTGGCAGTGGTTAATTGATTACAACACCCCTAAGAATGTTAATAGCACGGCAGTCTACTAAAATAGTGCTTAACCTATATAACAGAAGAAAACAGACTGACAACAAAAAAATCCAACTTGAGGACTTCTCCGGTGGTCCAGTGGCTGGGACTCGACCTGCCAGTGCAGGGGACATGGGTTTGATCCTGGGTCCGGGAAGATTCTGATTGCCTTTGAGCAACTGGGCCTGAGAGTCACGGCTACTGAAGCCCACATGCCTTGAACCGCTGCTCCGCAACAAAAGAAACCCGCGCATTGCAGTTAAGACCCAATGAAGCTAAAAATAAAAAATAATAAAATTTTAAAATCTAACAGGTTTCTGAAATGGAGTTTCTCACTCAGTTTTTAGACATAAGCCAATTTATACAGCCAGAACTCTTGCATTGAAGGGGAATCAAGTTTCCTTCCTGTATCATGGGACAGGGGTACACTCTATTGTTGCTGTTGTTTAGTCACTAAATTGTGTCTGACTCTTTGCAACCCTGTGGACTGCAGTACGCCGGGTTTCCCTGTCCTCCACTGTCTCCCAGAGTTTGCTCAAATTCATGTCCACTGAGTCAGTGATGTTACCTAACCATGTTATCCTCTGCTGCCCTCTCCTCCTTTTGCCTTCAGTCTTTCTCAGCACTGAATACACTGTATAACTTCCTCCAAATCTTCCTTAAAGGGCCTGCAGTCACTGATGAGAGTGACTATGTATTGGGGTAAAGGAAATACCCAGACCTTTTGGGGATTATGGAACACTGGTTACTTGATACTAATTCCTGGGCCCCTATATTATGGTAGACTCCAGTGAAACTGGGGGCTGAGTCAGGTAACAGTTGGAGTCTTAGCCCAAATCTGAAACACAGTGGGCCTGGTGAGTCTGTAGATCCAATGTGTGGTTGAAGTGAAAGTGAAAGTTTCTCAGTCATGTCCAACTCTTTGTGACCCCATGGACTATACAGTCCATGGAATTCTCAGGCCAGAATACTGGAATGGGTAGCTGTTTTCTTCTCCAGGGATCTTCCCAACCCAGGGATTGAACCTAGATCTCCCACATTGCAGGTGGATTCTTTACCAGCTGAGCCTTATCTGATTCCTGAATGTGTAAATAGAGGAAATATATGTTTAGACATAACAGATATGCTTGGCAACTAGGAAAATCCTTATATTGGCTCTTTGACCCATGGAATAGACCATAATGGTAGAAAGAGAAAGCCTCTGGAACTTTCCTGTCCTACCAGGATAGTAACAAAAGGAATAATATACCTTTAGGGAAACTGCAGAGAGTAGTGCTGTCATCAAAGACTTGGAAAGATGCATGGGTGGTGATACCTAACACATTTCCATTTAAGTCACCTGTTTGTCCAATACAGAAGGCAAATCTTGACCAATACCTGAGAATGATTATAAGCTTGATCAGGAAGTGACTCCAATTTTAGTTAATGTTCCATATATAGAGTTTCTACTGAGGCAGATCAACCCTACAGCTTCAGACACCTAGTACACAACTATTGATGGGGCAAATAACTCATCAGTTATAAGGATCAACTAGAGAAGGCAATGGCACCCCACTCCAGGACTCTTGCCTGGAAAATCCCATGGACGGAGGAGCCTGGTGGGCTGCAGTCCGTGGGGTTGCTAAGAGTCAGACATGATTGAGAGACTTCACTTTCACTTTTCACCTTCATGCATTGGAGAAGAAAATGGCAACCCATTCCAGTGTTCTTGCCTGGAGAATCCCAGGGACCGGGAGCCTGGTGGGCTGCCGTCTATGGGGTCGCACAGAGTCGGACATGACTGAAGCAACTTAGCAGTAGCAGAAGCAGTTTACTTTTTAAATGGCAGGTTCAGGAGTACATCATCACAGTTTTGCCTCAGGATTACATCAAATCTACTCTCCACCATAGTATAGTCTACAAAAGATATTAGTCATCTTAACATTCTCTTACAAAATCAACTGGTTCAATACAGGAATTGAATTATGCTTACTGGCTCTGAACAACATGAAGTAGCAAACATTTTGGGTGGAGCCAGGATCTCAGTTGGTCGGGATTTATTACTTGATACAATAGGGAACAACAGAGTTGTTTGCTGGAGTTCAGAGGATAAGGATGAGTTTAGTTTCAGACATGTTGAAGAAGCTCAGAGAGAGTCATCCAAGTGAAGATGTTCAGGACACAGCTGGATATACAAATCGGGAGTTCAAGAGAACACACATGAGTAGATTTAGGAAGTGTTGACAAAATGTTAAATCATAATTGAAGCCATGGAATGGGATGTGATTACTGAGTGAAAACATATAGGAATCAAATGAGAAGACTCAAGATGGAGCCTTGGAGGATATGAAACTTTATTTTAAAGATATGGTAGAAGAAAATGAGCCAGCAAAAATGAGACGAGGCATTCAGAGAACCAAGAGGAGTAGCAGAGAGTACGGTGTCCCAGGAGTTAGGGGAGGGGAGTGTAGCTAAAGGAAGGGAGAGGGTCTGTAGTGCAGATGCTGTGAGGTGGTCACAGATAAGAGAAGACTGAGAGTCAGCTGGGTGTACTTCCTTGCAGGTCATTGGTGGCTTAGGGGTGACCAGCTTCAGGTTTTGGAGGGGATGAAACTAATTTGGTGTGAGTTTGAAGGTGGTTTGAGGGAGTTATAGTGAGGCTAGTTCACAGAGAGAGAAGATTCAAAGCAACTGACTTTGAATACATTAGTGTAAGCTTCAGTTGTAAATAAATTGAGTTGGAAATGTCTCTGTAGTTTCAATGCATAAATTGATGTCTGGTATGGTGTTTGTGAATAGGTCATAAGTGACAATGAATTTAATAGATTGTTGTCCCTATATCCTGGTTATTCTTCTTCATAGCATTAATCTTGGTAATTGAAGAAAGTAACGGCATTGTGAGAACTTTAAAAGCAAGTATGTCCACCTGCCCTGTGTAAGACAGGGATGTCTAGTGGAGGAGCACAAACCAAACGTTGAATGGACTGGGGCCAAATCTTTACAGTCACTTAGAGCTGTGCAACTCAGGACTTCCACTAGGTCTTTGTTTTCCTGTTATAATGATGTCTCACCATACCTACTTCCTAGAGTGATAAGGATGAAAGGAGATAATGAATTTCAATTACAGCACATTGCCAGGTTCACCATTGGTTATCAATAAGGTCTCCTTCCAACCCAGCGCAGAAAAGGATGAAGCCCTGCAGAGAAGCTGCATGCTTCTTCCGTGCACTGTGGTTCTCTGAACTTTAAAAGCATTGTTCAGCTAGGAAACACGTAAGACCTTTGCTCCCTGGCTATGGTGTAATCAGTGATGCAACACTGATTATTGGGTGTGATCTAGGCTGGCAGTGAAACAACAAATTGGTAAACAAAAGTAAACACCAAAAAAGGCTAAATAAATTCCAGTATAAGAAGAGCAACGGAGCTAGAGAAAGGGAGAGGTGTAGGGAAAAGAAACGCAGAAATATGAGTCATGTTAAAAAATAGTATACAGATCAATTTCTCTCATGGAGAAATGTAATGGCTAAAGCAAAAGACATGATTTAAATACAAAGAAGGTTTTTCTGCTAGTAATTACACCTAGCAAGATATAAAATATATCAACCTACAATGTTGACATTTCTAAATAGATTAAGCATGTGTATTAATGAGAACATTTAAATCTAGTTTTCCCAATCTTGTACAGTTTATTTAGATATGTTTTAAACTTCATCAAATTTTATCAGATAATACATAAATTTCCCATATATAATTCTGTGATTAATATTACTAAGGTTAGGAAACAGATTTGAGTGCCTAAAATGCCTACAAATCTAAATACCTATAATAAAAATCCTGCTAGAATACTGGAACCTGATCTTATCTTTATGGGCATGTACTGAGAATGTGTGACTCTATTGGATTTAATAGCATTTTACTGTGTGTCCACAAATCATTACTGGAATTGAGACAATCCAACACAGTTCTTGGCCTATGGTTCAGTTCAGTTCAGTTGCTCAGTTGTGTCCGACTCTTTGCAACCCCATGAATCACAGCATGCCAGGCCTCCCTGTCCTTCACCAACTCCCGGAGTTCACTCAAACTCATGTGCATTGAGTCGGTGATACCATCCAGCCATCTCATCCTCTGTCGTCCCCTTCTCCTCCTGCCCCCAATCCCTCCCAGCATCAGAGTCTTTTCCAGTGAGTCAACTCTTCACATGAGGTGGCCAAAGTGTTGGAGTTTCAGCTTCAGCATCAGTCCTTCCAAAGAACACTCAGGACTGATCTCCTTTAGAATGGACTGGCTGGATCTCTTTACAGTCGAAGGGACTCTCAAGAGTCTTCTCCAACACCACAGTTCAAAAGCATCAATTCTTCGGCACTCAGCTTTCTTCACAGTCCAATTCTCATATCCATACATGACCACTGGAAAAACCATAGCCTTGACTGGACAGACCTTTGTTGGCAAAGTAATGTCTCTGCTTTTGAATATGCTATCTAGGTTGGTCATAACTTTCCTTCCAAGGAGTAAGCATCTTTTAATTTCATGGCTGCAGTCACCATCTTCAGTGATTTTGGAGCCCCCAAAATAAAGTCTGACACTATTTTCACTGTTTCCCCATGAAGTGATGAGACCAGATGCCATGATCTTCGTTTTCTGAATGTTGAGCTTTAAGCCAACTTGTTCACTCTCCTCTTTCACTTTCATCAAGAGGCTTTTAGTTCCTCTTCACTTTCTGCCATAAGGGTAGTGTCATCTGCATATCTGAGGTTATTGATATTTCTTCTGGCAATCTTGGCCTATGGTAGGTCTTAGTAAATACTTAATAAAGTATGTAAACATGCTGAGAAAAACAATAGTAATTGCTCAGATCAGTACTTTTTAAGCAATTTATTTTTATTTCATTTTGTGTTACTACAGAAATTTGTACCTGGCATTTCATCTTCCACAGAGTAGCACTCGAACTATTATTTGGCCTTTTTCAGTGGTTTTCATTATCTCCATCTGATTTTAGAAAAGATTTACTTTTCATACAGTGTTAGTGGTAATATAAAATTGGTACAACCTCTTTGGGGATCAATTTGTTCATTTCATTAATATTTTTTAAAAGTAGTCTTTAAGCAATTCCATTTCTAGAAACTGATACCTGCAAAAGTGGAATGGACAAGGATAATCAAAGACACATTGTTTATAAACTGAAAAAATGGCAATAATTTAAATGTCCATGGGATGGACTGTGTGAATTATGATGCATCCAGCTGACAGAATTCTTGGCAGCCATTAAAAATGAATGAGGTAGAGTCTCTTTACTGCCACAGAAAGGCCTTCAAGGAATACTAAGTGAAAAGAGAAAGGTTGCATAATGATAATAATAGTAATTATTGTTGCTTAGTCGCTAAGTTGTGTCTGACTCTTTGTGATGCCATGGACTGCAGCATGCCAGGCTTCCCTGTCCTTCACCATCTCCCTGAGTTTGCTCAAACTCATGTCCATTGAGTTGGTGATGCCACCCAACCATCCCATCCTCTGTCAGCCCCTTCTCCTCCTGTCTTCAGTCTTGCCAAGAATCAGGTCTTCTCTAATGAGTTGTCTCTTTGCATCAGGTGGCCAAAGTATTGGCGCTTCAGCTTCAGCATCAGTCCTTCTACTGAATATTCAGGATTGATTTCCTTTAGGATTGACTGGTTTGATCTCCTTGATTATTATTATTAGGAACACTTGTAAAGTGTGTACTATATTCTTAACATTTAACTTAACTCATTTAATTCTCATCACCGCCCTAAGAGGTGGGTGCTATTGTTATCCACATTTTACAGACAAGGGAACTGAAGCACCATATTGTCAAGTAACTTGCCCAAGGTCACAAAACCAGCATCAGAAACAGTGTCTGGCTTGAGCATCTGTGTTTCTCACATGATTCTCTCCATTTATGTTAAAAAATGTATAACAATACACATATGTAAATATATGTGTGTGCATGTAAATGTATATGTATGTGCGCACGTGTGTATGTAGGCACAGAGAGTGACTCTAAGCACACAGCCTTTGAACTGTTAGCAGTCACTTTCTCTGAAAGTGGGTTGGGGTGAGAGGAAGAGAGCATGTGATACAAGTCTCTTTTGCTGGTTTGCTTTTGTTATGAGGGGCATTATTATTTTCAAAATAATTTTTCACAAGGGATGTTTCTCAAAATATAACTTCCCAAATATTTTCCTTCTACTACCAGCAGTTAAGGAAGAAATTTGGCCATTTTCCCCTCATCATTGAAGTTACATCATTGATTCATTTAGCAAAAACATCTGAACAGTGCTAGGTGTCCCTGCCTCACCCAGCCCCCAGGAGCTCACTGTGAAGTGGAAGAGACTGTCAGGCAAACACCTAATCCCAGACCCCCTATAAAAGGGGATGAACAAAGCTGGGGTGGGAGAAGCACAAGAGATGACATTTCTGTGGAGGGCAAGGAGAGGCAGTGGTGAAAGGAGAGAATATTTTGCATAAATATTGAAGGAAAAGTAAGAGTTCTTCAGGAGGCAGGGGAGGGAGAGGAAAAAGCATTCCAGACAGAGGGAATATGGGAGTAAGGACAGAGAAATAGGCAACAGGAACCTATGTTATCCCTCAGGGAACTGGGTGTAGTTAGGGTTAGGGTTTTACAGGAACCTACGTTATCCTTCAGGGAACTGGGTGGTTAGCCAAAACCTGGGGAGGAAGAGGTGGGGAGGGCAGGAGCTGCATCACTTGAGCCCTCGTGGACCATGTTAAAAATTTCATCCTCGTGCTAGTTTTTACTAAGGAACATTCAAAGAACACAGGTGTCCTCAGGATAATTTAAAATATACAGGTCAAAAGATGTATATACAATGAATATTATCTAGCCTCAAACAGGAAGGTAATTCTGACACATGCTATATGTGGATGAACCTTGAAAATACTGTGCTAAATGAAATGAAGATACAAAAGGACAAAGGCTGTGTGATTCCACTGATATGAGGTACCTAGAATCATAAAATTTAGAGAGACAGAAAATAGAATAGTGGTTACTAGAGGATGGAGAGAGGGAGCAATGGGGAGTTATTGTTTAGTAGTTTCATAATCTGTTTGAGATGATGTGAAAGTTCTAGAGAAGGGTAGCAGTAAGAGTTGTGCAACAATATACTTAACAGCACTGAATTATGTACTCAAAAAAGCTAAACTGAATTGTGTACTCAAAAAGTTAAAACACTAAATTTTATATTATGCTTATTTCACTATATAAAAACCAGGTAAAGATGGTAAGTTATGTGTTATGTAAATTTTACTATAATTTTTAAATGTGGAAAAAATTGAAAAGTTATAGACAAAATTTTGGGGTAGATAATTCAAAGTTACTTTTCTTTCTTGACATTAAAATTAGGTATGTCATTTCTTTGCTTAAGCTGGTAATAATGATTTGTTTCTCTTATACATAATGTCCACCATTTACTGAAAACTAGCTTTATATCCAGAGATGAGGCAATGCAGGCTCAGGGAGGTCAACTCACTGACCCGAGTACACAGCTAGTGAGGGGCCATTTCTAGGAAACCTAGAATAGGAACTCAGCTCTTAACACCCTGCTCTTGCAACAATCCGCAAGCCAATTGATTATCTTTCTACTTTTTGGATACTTTTCTTTTGGATGCTTTTCTTTAAACAATCTCCCTTGATCTGCAAATAAGACTGTATTGTATGGTATTTTCTGGGTTCAGAAGCCGTGAGAAATCCGAGGCAACGCAGAAAGCCTCAAATAGCTGTTGAATGTTTACACTTGGTCCATATCTGATACTTTTTAAGGGCGTGGACCTTCTGCAAGAGAGAACAAAAGAGCATTCAAATGAGTCTAGACGCACGCACCTTGTTAACTACTGAGCCGACCACCTGTTACCTACTGCAGGCGGGTCTTTATTTATTTTTATTTTTTCTCTTGCCGGAGTTATCTAGAAAATACGGCTTTCAGCCCTTCAGCCGCCAGCCCCCGCATCCTAGGTACGCGGCCGCAGAGAGATCCGGAGCAGGCTCGCGCGCAGGCGCCGTTCGGCAGCTTCTTTCCGCGACTGTGCTGTGCTGCCGGGAGCCCCGGTGTCCCCGAGTGGTTCCCATAAGGTTCCTCTCCCTCTCCGTCCGGGACTCAGGGTCGCCGGTGCCCCTTCCCGGAGCCCTCTCCAGCCCTTGTCCAGGCCGAGCCAGGCGCGGTCCCTACCCTCTGACCCCGCGATGCACAATGCCCGATCAAAGTCCCCGGGCGTGTGAACCCCAGTGTCCCTGCCCCTGGGCGGAGACAGGCGGCGGCCGCGCGGGGAGCCGAGGCGGCGAGCGCACCCGGTTCAGAGCACCGGCCCCGGCCCCGCGAGCTCCCCGCGAGCTGCCGCCGCAGACCCCCGCGCCGCTCGGGCCCGCTGCCCGCCGCTTCCCTCGCAGGCCCCGCCGCCGCAGCCATGGCGGAAGTTCATAGACGTCAGCATGCCAGGGTTAAAGGAGAAGCCCCCGCGAAATCCTCCACACACAGACATGAGGAGGAGCTGGGGATGGCGTCGGCCGAAACGCTGACCGTATTCCTGAAGCTGCTGGCCGCCGGCTTTTACGGCGTGAGCTCTTTCCTGATCGTGGTGGTCAACAAGAGCGTGCTCACCAACTACAGGTAGGGCCGAGGCGGCGGCGGCCCAGACCGCGGAGAGGAGAGGAAAGGAGCGGGCGGCGGCAGCGGCTGGGCGCCGGCTCCCTGGACTTTGGCTCCAAAGTTGGAGCTGAACAAAGTTGGGCGGGGAGCCGGCGAGGGCGGGCAGGCGGCTGACACGCGGCCCGGGCTGCGGAGCCGGCTTGCACGGCGGCCGGAGTGAGGGTCCCGCTCCGAGCGCGGAGCTCGGGACCGCCGGGCGTGCGTTTGGAAAGCTCCTGCCCTGCCCGCAGTGCAGGGCCCTGGAAATGCGACGAAGCGAAGTTGCTTCGTGACTCTTCGACTCCTGTGCATGCCTGACTGGGAGCCGGAGAGGGATGCCCGCCCTTCTCCACAGCCTGGGCCAGGGTCCGGGGCTTCAGGGTTCCGCGAATTCGCTGACAGCCTCTGGGGACCTACGCATCCTCAAGCGCATTTAAAGCTGTGATGCTGCCACTGGGACCCCTAGGCAGAAGCACCTTTTCAGAAAGGTGCGAAACCGTTTAAAAGATGTTATGTCTTAACTTCCAAGAAAAATCTGTTTCAGAAAACTGACTGAAATTGTAGAAACGGACAAGATGAGACAAGTGGCAGCCCGAAGCTACAAAATCAGCGGTGTTGCCTGACAACCATCAGTGATTTTCCTCGCTGATAGTCATTTGGATAAGGGGCGGACATTGATTGGTGTGTTTTGTATCAGAATGCATTGTGAGGTTGCATTTGTAAGGTTGAGTTCGGGTTTTTCTGACGCTGTGGGTTTTTTTTTTTCTCTCTACCATTTTTTGTAGATTTCCCTCTTCACTGTGTGTTGGACTTGGCCAGGTTAGTTGGAATCTTCAGCATTACGTGGTTTGTGTCGTTGGAACTTCTGAGTGTGTCTTTATGTGTGGAACAGTGAATCTGTGTTCTCTGCTTACAGATGGTGGCCACAGTGGCAGTACTTTGGGTGGGAAAGGCACTCAGAGTAGTCAAGTTTCCTGACTTTGACAGAAATGTACCTCGAAAGGTAAAAAAAAAAAAAAAAAAGCAATACTTTATTTTCGAAATGAAGTCACTATGTATATTTTTCATCGGTGCCTTACATAGTTAAAAATTGCAGCCTTGAAATTGCCCAGTCCAAAGTGGGTATAAGGAAGGTAAAGAATGAATGTAGTAATAAGTGTTTTTAAGTCCCACAGTCTCTTTAAAGTTAAGAAAAAAAGAAGCCCCTAGATCTTGTATTCTAATTAATAAACACTTGTTGGGATTACAACCATTTTGCATTTTCTGCATTCGTCTATCTAATCTAACTGGTGTACCCTTCAGTCATTACTCTTTGGGTTTATTTTCTTATTCTTTGGTCTGTGTTTGCTTGACTCCACCTGAAGATGAAATACCTTTCCTTTTCTGCTAACATTAGATCTGTTGGGTCTACATTATCATTCTTTAAAGCAAAGATGTCCCATATGATTTGGTCATATTCATATTTCTGTTTCTTTTTTTCCCCTCCATTCTTTCCTCTCTCTTTTTGCACAGAGCTCTTTATCCAGGAGTAATGTTGTTTGGATGCTTCATAGGAGCCAAAATTGTGTGTGAGAACTAATCTTATGTTTTATGTGGAAAGAATTTGATCATATAAACAAAACTGTTTCTGTTTGAAAAGGACCTTGTTTTAGCTGTCTTTATTATTGAGTTTTGTTATCCCTTTTTAAATTTTCTAGACGTTTCCACTACCTCTACTATATTTTGGGAACCAAATCACGGGACTGTTCAGCACAAAGAAACTGAAGTATGGATAACTTTATTTTACTAGTGAGGTTAATATAATGTGTTCTTAAAATTGTGCTTGAATGTCAAATGTTTAACACATTGTTACTGATTCTGGAAAAAGAAAGGACCAGAAAGCTTCTGTTACTAAATAAATATTACACCAAAGGTTTTAGTTTAATCTCTTTAAGTTTGAAGAGGAAGAGAAGTTTTTTGTTTGTTTGGGTTTTTTTCCCCTTTTACTTTGATGATAGAAGCTTTAAAATGTTATAAAATACTGTGATGGGAGATTTTCATTATTTTTCCAGACATATAATAGTGAAGGATATATGTTAGGCTTCTGAGATTTCAATTCTTTAGTACAATTTTTAAATATTATATTTTAGGCAAAATTTACAAGTAAGATTAGATATAGTTTTTCATTAACATGAGGTAGTTAACATCTGATAGAACCCTGATAAAAATATCATTAACATTTTTCCTGTGGTCATATGACTGTAGAGGCAGCGTTTTCACTTTTAGAAAGAAGCAGTAGCTGTCTACTCCGTGACAATATTCTCTTATTACCCTGTAACTTCCCAATTCTTATCTTCTCCAGTTAAGGAGTATATGTATCAGGAACATGTGATGTTAAAAATATACACATAGGGAAACCATTTAACAGAAACCCAGGGCTTCACCACTGCCACGTGAGTTAAACCTCTGGTGTAATGGATAATTGTAAAACAGAATGGAGAGATCTCTGAGGGTCAGAGACCAAGGTTTTTCATTTCCTCAGACCTAAGAAACTTGAGAGAATGACCACGATGCTATTCCTGGGGAGGGTTCCATGGAAGTCATGTTATTCATGGGTGGGGCATCCTTTTATCCATACATCTCATAACCCATTTGGAAAGAAATACAGACCTGCTGTAGAGTGCTACTTGTGTATAGAGTTTGCTTTTTTTCCTCCATTGTCATTCACCCATCCATCTATTCATGCCCCATCTTTGATTCCCAGCCAAGTATAAGGCACTTTGGAGTGAGATGGTAGAGTCAGAAATAATTATATTGCAAGAGGCTGTATGTTCGATTAGTGCAAGCAAAATACTCTGGAAATTTAGAGGAAGAAAGAATTACTGCCACAAAAGGACAATCAAGGAATGTTTTAAATGATCACCAGTGTTGTTTGAAGGTTAGGGCTTGGGAGGGAGATCAGTCTAGAAAAGAAAGATCTTTTAAAGACCAACATGAGTATGTCTAACATAATAAGCAGGGTAAAATTAAAAAGTGGCTGTTACTAGTCTTTGATAATAGATGTATATTTTCTACCATTTTATAATTAGTTCAGTTTTTTTCGCTTCTAGTAGTTTTATAAAAGCAACCCTTTCAGACTTTTAAATACTTTCTATAGAGAAGTAAGGATTTAATTTAGTGACAGGTAGCATTATTTTAAAATACTAATTTTGGAGACTCAAATTTTACTCTACCTAAGTTGTGTTTTTTTTTTTTTCCCAGCTTGCCAATGTTTACAGTTCTGAGAAGGTTCTCCATCCTGTTTACAATGTTTGCTGAAGGAGTTTTACTCAAGTGAGCTAAATTTCTAATATATTTAGTCTTTAACAAGTTTTTAGCTCACTGAAAAGTTCTCCAGCGTATGAAAGATGTTCCAATCATTTGTGTTGTTTTACTTTATCTTTTGAGAAGTTTAAGCAGCTTTCTTCCTTTGCTATAGGAATTGATAGTTTATGACTTCCTTATGGAAGCCTGTCTGAACATGAGATATGCTTTTAAGAATTCCAATACTTACTGAAGCCACTGGGTGAAGCTGAGTCAGAAGATCAATATAGGTTTTAAATCATGTTCATGACTATGCTACTTTACTACAAATGTGTGTAACTATTTTCTGCTTAAATCTGGTTTTCAAAAATGTAAACTCAATAATAATAACATAAGAATAGGAAATAAGCATACTTACTTATATAAGAAAATAAGTTTTTGCTTCATTAGAGGAGTTCTTTTAAATATCCAATTCCTTGAAATCATTTGTTTATAGTTTTTTGGAAGAAAACATATTTTTGTTGTAAAATGAGTCTTTGTAAGTAACTAAAGCCACATGTATATTTTTAAATTATTTTATAGGAAGACTTTTTCTTGGGGTATTAAGATGACTGTATTTGCAATGATTATTGGAGCCTTTGTAGCTGCAAGGTAAGATGTGGGCTTGTATAAAACCTATGAGAGTGCCTTAAAATTTGTCAATAATTACTGATAATAAATGACTAATTACCAATGAAGAGAATTTTTATGGACTAAATAAGAACCATGTCTTTAAAAAGTATTCAGAGACTTCAAAAGTTAAATCTTTTGGTTGTGTGAAGATTAAGGCTAGCAAAATCAGATTCTTGGGATTCTTAAAAGTTAAATTCATGTAATTTAGAGTTTATTATGCTGTCTTCTGTTTATTGAGCGCATACCATATGCCATTCAATATGTTGGTATTTTACACATACTATTTATGTGTTTTTCACAACTACACCGAACGGTATGGGTATTATTTTCCTGTTTATGTTAAGGAAGTGAAAATCTGAGTTCCATAGCTTGCTCGAGGTCATGTAGCTGTTAAATGACAGACCTAGAGTTTGAGTCTATGGCTGACTGCAAAGCCTGTGTGCTCTTATACGCCATGTAGCATTCTTTTCCTTTGCATGCTGCTAAAGAAAATAGTGCCACAGAGAAGACAGGTGATCATGAATTATTTGCTTTATGGGATAATAAATAATAGAATTGCTTTATTTGGCTTCACCTAAGGCGTCACAAACACCAAAACTTGGATAGTCTATTAAATTATTAAACATGAAGGTTTTTTTTTCCATTGTTCTTAACTTTTAATTTTAAAATGAAGAAAATGTAATATCCAGAGACTTGGAAAATTAGTGCTCACTTTGGCAGCATATATACAAAGACTCAGAAAATGGAAATGATGAGTAGAAGTCCACAACATTTTACTCAGCCCAGAGTATGCATGTATGGGCTTGCTGATGTTGTAGATTCTACCTGACATATATTTTCCATCTGGGAGTGCCAGTGTGCTTCTTGAATTGGCTCATTGACCTTTATCATATCCCTGTAATACAGGGGGTGGGGGGAGAGATATAAGTCAGTTCTGTTCCACCCTAACTCTCCAAGTAAAATTTCATTCTAAAAAAAAAAAAAAAGGGTAATTAGTTACAAGAATTTTGTTATATAGCTGATTGCTTTTCCCTCTAGGTAATCTTGCCTTCTTTGAGAAAAATTCAGTGTGAATCACCTCCCATTCATTTTAAAGGTGCCCTGCTAATCTTGGATCCCACTGAAGCTGGTGGGATCCAAAATCGAACCAAACACAGAAGTTTCTCCGAGCTAACTCTAGCCTGCAAAAAGTTTCTGAGGCAGATGCTATCTGGGCCAGCCCTATCTAATTAGAAACTTTTACTTGGGAAAGAAATTTGGAGGAAGAGTTACAGGGTTGTCAGGCTGCTTGGAAGAGGGAGGGGTCATTAGGTAGTTCTGCTCGACATTGTGGTAGCATAGAGCTCCTCAGAAGTCTGTCCCATGGAGTAGCTGAACTCCAAAGAGATAGCACCTTTGCAGAATCACAGAATGTGAGGCCCCTGTTTTAGCTAGGGTGCTAAGTATGCAGATGGCATACTCTTCTTAGATTATCATTTATTCTCTTCGGTTTACTAAGTTCTTCTGCCTGGTGCTCTGCAAAATACTAAGAAACCTCAGTTTCCCTAGTCTCACTAGTTATATGTAATGTGCTCACTGGGCAATTATTTTAAGTATTTGTGACTACACTGTGTGCGGAGACGCTAATGTAACGTGATCTCAGAACTAACTGCAATCCACACTTCAGAAATTCCACCGAGTGGCCCAGCCATCTATGGAAGATAAACCTATCTTTTGTGTGAACCTTTGAAAGATGACATGTTAACAACTTCATTCTCCTTTTAGTTTCCTTATCTGTGAAACTGAGCTGTGATGCCTTCTGCTTGCTTCAGATGTACTGTAATGGTGAATTTGGTTGGTTCTGTCTTGCCTGACTTTGAATTCAGAATAGTGTGCTATTAACTGACAAGGTTGATTATTGCTAATGACTGTATTTAAGCATTAGTGCTTCTCATTTCTGCAGACTCCTTACTGATTATGAAATTGCAAACTGTAACCTGGAACCAGGAAATACTAGTAGCTGATAAAATGTGTAATATTCACTTACGTAGATAAGCATATGTTCTTGAAAATATTGTAGTTCAGACCTATTTAAAATTTAATGCATGCTCTTTAAATGTTAGTTGTTATTAAAGTGTTGTTTATATTTTGCAGCTCTGACTTGGCATTTGATCTGGAAGGATATGTTTTTATTCTGATCAATGATGTCCTGACAGCAGCAAATGGTGCCTACGTAAAACAAAAATTAGATTCAAAAGTAGGTAGCAATCTAATGCTTCTTTAAGAGATGTTTACTGATACTGGGAATGTTCATGTCAGTCCTTCAGGAAAAAAGTGGACAATAAAGGAATATACTTAGGAAAGATGAGAAAGACTAGGGAATTTCTGAGGGTGAGAATGCCTGGACCTTGGTGCTCATGTAAGAAACTATTTTCTAATTAGCAGTTAGATTTTACTGTTGGGTTTTTTTGGAAAGGACTAGGTAAATATTGATTTTGAGTGGAACAGTGACATAAGTGTTCATTAGAGAAAAGTGTCATGAATGTTCATGGCTATGTCCTAGAGGACTGGTGAGGGACCTGGACAAGAAAGAAGTATCTGGAAGCCCTTGAGCAGATTTCAGAAGTGATTTAGAAGCAGCTGCAGAACAAGAATGGACTTTGCATATTTGTCCTACAGACAGTTTTCCCTCAGTATCTTTGGGGGACTGGTTCCAGGAACCCCTGAGATTACAAAAATCCTTGGATGCTCAAGTACCTTATATAAAATGGAATAGTATTTATGTGTAACCTATGCACATCCTCCCATATACTTTAAATCATTTCTAAATTAACCTAGAAGATCTAGGGACAGTACAGATCTATTTCCAACACCTTTTCTGTGACTGTACCTTTTATGTCTTTTTCTCCATTTATTTGCCTTAATGGCTATGTGATGATTGTATTTTAATGGGAGCTACTATTAAAAATTTTTATCTTTGTACTATAGCTAGAGAAAAGGGAGCAGTTTGAGATTTAGTTTTGCTCTGTATTTTTGCAGCTTTGGAAATAGGTAGGAATAATAACATTAGTCCTCCAGCCTTAGCTGTCTAAAACAGTACTGTCCAGTACAATTCTGTAATGATGGAAATCTGTTATTTCTTCCTGTCCGTTAATGGTAGCACACACATAGCTGTTGAGCACTTAATAGGTTATGGCCTAATTGAGAAACTGCAGTCGTAGTTTAATGTAATTATAATTACATTGAAATCGCTGCATTTGGCCAGTGACTACTGTGTTAGCACAATCTAGAGTACATCCTCAGTTCAGGTCAGTTGCTCAATTGTGGCCTGACTCTTCGTGACCCCATAGACTACAGCACACCAGGCCACCCTGTCTATCGCCAACTCCCAGAGTTTACTCAAACTCATGTCCATTGAGTCGGTGATGCCATCCAACCATCTCATCCTCTGTCGTCCCCCTTCTCCTCCCGCCTTCAATCTTTCCTAGCATCAGGGTCTTTTCAAATGAGTCAGTTCTTTGCATCCGGTGGCCAAAGGATTGGAGTTTCAGCTTCAGCATCAGTCCTTCCAATCAATATTCAGGACTGATTTCCTTTAGGATGGACTGGTTGGATCTCCTTGCAGTCCAAGGGATTCTGAAGAGTCTCCTCCAATACCAACAGTTCAAAAGCATCAATCCTTCGGCGCTTCAGTCCTTCGGTCCAACTCTCACATCCACGCATGACTTCTGGACTACATCCTAGAATGTAGAAAAAAGCGAAGATGGTTTCTATATTCTGTATTTATTTCCAGGGGTGTCCTTTAGTTCCTCATTCAGAAATGACCTATGACTTACTTGTATTAGAACTTCTAAGCATATTAATCTGCTTTTCATAGTTCATGGATTAGGAGCAACAGTCCTATCTAGAGGAAGAGGCTTACTAGCAGTATAAAAGTTTGGCTGATAACAGGAGAAACAGGAAAACTGACAGTCCAGTGGACTGCTCATACATGGCAACATCATGTAAAAACACAGTGTAATCATGTTTATGATGATGCCCTAAATAAAATTCTAGTCAGTGTCCTCTGTTTAAGCGGACAGGAGAAGAGGTATTCAAAACAGCGAGTAAAAGGAAAACACAGCAGTTTGGCTTGTGTCAGTTGTCTGGATGGGGTGTGTGTAGGCACCCTCTACTTCCTGGATGACACGTCTCTTGCTGAGGGGGCACCTGATGTTACAAGTTGCTTTGTCCTGCTGTGGCTTTTTTCTTGCCATCTTGCTGTCTGAGATGCTTTTAATACCTATTAATACCTATAATTTCAGAACTCCTTGTGATCATGGGCCTTTGAGCATGAACCCTATGGCCTAAGGACTTAACGCTGTATTTCAGACCTGAATGCAGCTACTGAATTTAAAACATTTTCAACTTTAACGAATTCATACAAATAACATGTATTTATAATAGAAGTTGTAGAAAACATAGGTAAACAAGAGGAAGAAAATATAAATCTCTCTTAATTCTACCACTGAGTGAGAAGCACTGTGTCAGTAGATACCCTTTTGTAGGAATGTGTGTGTGTTTATATATGCATGTACACACCTAACTATGAGAAAAACTTGAGTGATACATAATGTTTTCTAATTTGTATTTTCATTTAATACTGTTTCATGAGCACCTTCCTCACCAGTCAGTGTTACTAAACATTTTTAGTGGCTGCATAATATTTCATTGTATGGGTGTATCATAGTCTAATCACCTAGTTTTCTATTGTTGCATCTTTGTTTCCAGTTTTTCAAAGCTGTTTTGATAAAGCACAGGGAACTCTGCTCAATATTCTGTAATAACCTAAGTGGGAAAAGACTTTGAAAAAGAACAGATATAACATGTATGTGTATAACTGAATGACTTTTCTGTACACCTGAAACTAACACAACATTGTTAATCAACTATATGCCAATATAAAATAAAAACATATTTAAAAATCACTGAAGAAAAAAAAATCTGCTTTTGAGAAGGTAGTTTGACTTTTCGTATCAGTTGGTGATCTTTCAATCACAGAAGTTAGGCAGATATATGGGCCTATCCTCACTACTCCTTTATCCCCTAAACTCTAGGACTGCTTTTTCAGTGACAGCTTCCTGCTGAATATCCCAGAACTGTGTGAATCACAGATAGACCCAGAGTTCACATAGGTTCCCTGTGTTTGAAGGTGTTTGCAGTCCTCTTTTGCTCCCAAGTAGCTGAGGGCACAACTAGGCATACCATGTTTTGGGAATTGTAGGGTAATGGTAGTCTTTTTCTTTCCTTTTTTTTGAGGGAGTAATCTTAATCTTCATTGTACATTTTCAGAAATAACTTCAGAAATACTGGGAAGTTATGTCTGTCTGTGTTGTTCTATGTGAGTCTGTGTGTGTGGATCTGACCTTCCTTCGCTCTTAAATCTCACTATTATGTTTCCGGAACAGCCTAGGACTAATCTAGGGACTTTTGATTCAGTTTTGGAAAGGGAAGGGCTCCAAGGACATGTCTCTGTAGAGATGGATGTTTTTGTTCAAAATGACTTCTTTTCTCCTTGCTGTTTTGAGACAGCCACTTGATATCATTTTTATTTCTCTGATTTTAAGTACTCAAGGAACTTATGTCAAATAAACTAAAAATTTTGTAAGTTTGCTTTTTTTTTTTTTGAAAGCTTAGGTTATTTCTTAGTGTTTGCAAAACTTCTGACTTAATGTGCTGTGAATATTGTGGAGGGAGTGGAGTGTGTGTATAATGGGGGTGGTGCTCTGTTCAGGGTTGTCTCCATCTATCTGCTGGGACCAAATGAACCACCTAATTTTTACTCTCCTAGGAGCTGGGAAAATATGGTCTGCTCTATTACAATGCACTGTTCATGATTCTGCCCACCCTGGCCATTGCATATTTTACGGGAGATGCCCAAAAGGTAAGACTTTCTAATTATGGCATCAATCATGCCTTATGTTTTGGAATTTTATTTTTATTTGTATGACCAAAAGATAGTTTGGTTGTTAAAAAGTAATGTTCTTACTAAGTGACCAAAACCAAGAATTTACTTTTTAGCTTGCTAATGTCATGCTAACCTTTTTGGATAGTACTAAAATAGCTTAAAATAGCTCTGGCTGTCAACATAAAAATAGTGCATGCCGCCTATCGTTCTTCTCTTACGTGCCAGAACGTTAGAGGAAGGGAGCTTTACATTTCTGCTGAACTACAGAGTAGGAATAGTAGCAGACTATCCTTGAAAAACAAAAAATCCAGAAGTAGTAGAATTCATCACACCTAAGCAAAATGCTTGGCATCTCCAGAAGCTCTCAGTTTTGGTGACAGTTGTTATACTGGCTTAAATCCCAGACTGTTTTTTTTCCCTCAGGAGATATTTAGCCCAGTGGTGACTTAACCACATAAATAGCAACTAATATAGTAGTTAACTCATTTTCTGCAAATGTCTAGCTAAATCCAGAATAACATAACAAACTAAATCCAGACAAGAATTTTTCTCTGAAACAAATGCATATTCATAGGATAAAAATCGGTAACATTTTGTTAGAATTCACAAAATTTGGAGAACTTAATGGAAATCTAGAATTCTGCCAAGGATTTCTGTACCAAAATTCCTTCTAATGATTCCCCTGGCTAGTAGTTTCTTCCAGAATAAATGTGTTGATTATTTATTCTAATGACAGTGACAAATTCCACAAATCAGTCAGAACCAAAGTACTTAGGCTGTTAAAAAAAATCAGCGGTAGAAGAGTGACTGCTTATAAAGCTTTTTTTTTAAATCAGGAGCTCACTCTTTCTCGTAAGACTGGCATAGAACATATGTAAATATTTTAATGAATAGAGTGTTGAATAAGTTTTTTTGTGGCCCTGAAAAAAGTGGGACAGAGAAACTAACATTTACTGAGTTCCTGTTATGTGCTACTCACTTTATGTATATATAATGTAATATGGTCCCCAAGGATTCCCTGATCACTCAGTTGGTAAAAAATCCACCTGCAATGCAGGGGACCCTGGTTCGATTCCTAGGTCGGGAAGATCCCCTGGAGAAGGGATAGGCTACCCACTCCAGTATTCTTGGGCTTCCCTTGTGGCTCAGCTGGCTGGTAAAGAATCCGCCTGCAATGCAGGAGATCTGGATTTGATCCCTGGTTTGGGAAGATCCCCTGGAGAAGGGAAAAGTTAACCCACTCCAGTATTCTGGCCTGGAGAATTCCAGGGACGGTATAGTCCATGGGGTCACAAAGAGTTGGACAAGATTGAGCGACTTTCACTTTATGGACTCCATAACAAGCTATAGGAAGTTTGAATTAACCCTATATATTTTTTTAAATTAAAATTTATTTTATTTATTTGGCTGCACTGGGTCTTAGTTAAGGCATGCAGGCTATTCAGTATTAGATATAGCATGCAGGGTCTTTAGTTGCTGCATGTGGGATCTAGTTCCCTGGCCAGAAATCAGGCCCAGGTCCCTTGCACTGGGAGCTCAGAGTCTGAGCCACTGGACCACCAGGGAAGTCCCTGAATGAACCCCTATTTTATTAATGTGGAAATAGAGGTTCAGAGAGACTGAATAACTTGCCCAGCATCATACTGTCAGTGGGGTAATAGAGTCAGGACTTAAACTGAAGCCTGATTGCAGGGACCATGGTCTCTTCAGTGCTCTGCCTACCTCTAGCTAACCTGAGCAGAAGTACCCTCCACCCTTTAGCTTTGGGGCAAGAATGTAATGTAAAATAACCTGATACCTCATGGCAACACAGGTGTTCCAAATCCTCAGGCCAATTTGTACATGAGAAAGTTGGAAGAATTAATGTGGTTAGGTATTCTACAGACTTGGCAAAAATGTAATTTTCATTAATTTGAAACTTTGACTAGTAGCTTGTAGCTACTTGAAAAAAATTGACTGAAGGAGATACTTCTTCATTCCAGAGTGATGATCATTTCACTAGAAATTACCTGCCAGGTTGTAGCAAAATCTGTGCATATTTTGAAGTTCACTAACATACTTTCAATTTTAAATGCTTCAATATAAGTGTTTACTTATAGTGGAAAAAATGACTTTGCCACCTATATTGGGATGAGATTTAGATTTTACTCTTCTTTTTAAGCTTCCTGGTGGCTCAGACGGTAAAGCGTCTGCCTACAATGCGGGAGACCTGGGTTCGATCCCTGGGTCAGGAAGATCCTCTGGCGAAGGAAATGGCAACCCACTCTAGTATTCTTGCCTGGAAAATCCCATGGACTGAGGAGCCTGGTAGGCTACAGTCCATGGAGTCGCAAAGAGTCAGACACGACTTTTTAAGGCAGAGGAGTGGAATTTGAGTAATCTTTGTGTTTTTCTTAATAAAAATGCCAAGCAAAGGTCACGAAAGGTTTTTTTGAAAGAATAATCTTTTAAAGAATGACAGAATTTATCTAAATGCTTTCAAGTTGGGATGACAAACTAATTAGGGAGACTGAACTCAGTTGCTTTGTGATCAGCCCCATCAATGTTTTTGGGTTTCATGTGTTTGTTCATCCTCATTCTTAATGTCAATTAATATGATTCTTATAAAATAGTTCAGTTCAGTTCATTCGCTCAGTTGTGTCTGACATTTTGCGACCCCATGAATCGCAGCACGCCAGGCCTCCCTGTCCATCACCAACTCCTGGAATTTACTCAAACTCATGTCCATCGAGTCAGTGATACCATTTAGCCATCTCATCCTCTGTCATCCCCTTCTCCTCCCGCCCCCAATCCCTCCCAGCATCAGAGTCTTTTCCAATGAGTCAACTCTTTGCATGAGGTGGCCAAAGTACTGGAGTTTCAACTTTAGCATCATTCCTTCCAAAGAAATCCCAGGGCTGATCTCTTTTAGAATGGACTGGTTGGATCTCCTTTGCAGTCCAAGGACTCTCAAGAGTCTTCTCCAACAACACAGTTCAAAAGCATCAATTCTTTGGTGCTCATCTTTCTTCACAGTCCAACTCTCACATCCATACATGACTACTGGAAAAAACATAGCCTTGACTAGACGGACCTTTGTTGGCAAAGTAACGTCTCTGCTTTTGAATATGCTATCTATGTTGGTCATAACTTTCCTTCTAAGGAGTAAGCGTCTTTTAATTTCATGGCTGCAGTCACCATCTGTAGTGATTTTGGAGCCCAAAAATTGAAGTCTGACACTGATTCCACTGTTTCCCCATCTATATCCCATGAAGTGATGGGACCAGATGCCATGATCTTCATTTTCTGAATGTTGAGCTTTAAGCCAACTTTTTCATTCTGCTCTTTCACTTTCATCAAGAGGCTTTTTAGTTCCTCTTCACTTTCTGCCATATAAGGGTGGTGTCATCTGCATATCTGAGGATACTGATATTTCTCCTGGCAATCTTCATTGGAGTACAGATGGACCTACTGGCTGGCAGGCTTAAAATCTCATGTTCTTTTTTTTAACATTCTCTCCCTCTAACATTCTTGGGTAGCTATTAAGTGCTGTTATGTGTCTCTGGGCTCAGGTGATATGAAAGAAAGATGAATTAGGTGCTATTCTTGCCTCTGGGGATCATTAGTTGTCTTGGGGAGCAGACCTGTCAGCAGCAGAGTCATCAGTGTTATAGGTTCTGTGGGAGAACTGTGGGGGCACTGTGGGTTGGAAAACGTAAGTGGATCAATTCCACCTCCTTACTGGAGAGGGAATGCCTGTCTTATGGAACTTTGCCTACAAACAGAATGAAAATGCAAATGATGGGAATAATCAGTACTGTTTGGTAGGTTTCAAATTAAATTTGGCACTTAGGAACTCCAAGAATTCTGAGTTTGATTCTGTTTTTAAATCCCTTTGTTTCTAGATTTTTGTATGCTTATTACTACAATTTTAAATTCAGTTAGGATTCAGTCAGTTCAGTATTTCTGAGCATATTTCTTTTGCTGAGAAAGCCTTGTGCTAAGTTCTCTTGGGAATATGTGAGAAATACAACACAGTCTTTGCCACTCAAGGAGGACATTTGACTTGCTACAGAGGTGGTGTAAGATCCAGCACCAAAGTGTGTGCCAGTCAGTCAGTACTATAGTATTGTAGGAGGAAGCAGGTGTGGGGGAAATATAAAGCTTGGCTTATTAGAGAAGATAGGGCTTGGTTTTCTGATCCAACAACTGCAACAAGTAACACTAACCTATTCTTTGAGTATCATCATTAGAGGTACAACTTACAGAAGTGGTTGAATGATTTGCTTTCATTGACCAGCACAGAAGCACTAGGGGGAAGCCGCAGATGCCGCAACACGTCCTAGAGGCTCATGGTGTCCTATCCTACCAGAGGCTGCAGTTGATTCCTCCCACTGAAAGGTTCCGTTTCATAGTTAGTGGACTGCTTGTCTGAAGTTCTGGCAAAAGAGTTCGCATTACAGAGTAGAATATGTGGCAGGATTTCAAGGAAGTGTTTTCTCTTAAGTCCAGTTCATGTTCAGTGTGTGTCTTTTAGGTTGGGTTTCCCCTTCAAAATATGTGTATGTGTAAGTGGGCAAACATTCATGTATGTGCATGTGTTTTTTTGAAAAAGAGTAGACACTTTTTGGTGTGACAGTTTAGCTTTAAATAGAACTGTTCCGTATTAACAAGTCTACTTCTGGTGTTCAAGTAATACTTCACCTATAGGATATGGTGCTTTGTACCTGATAAGATGCTTCCATGTTAATCATTTCCCGCTAATCTTCATTGTGTACTTGTGCGGTAGATTGTTAATCTGGTTTATAGAGGTTAAAGACATGCTTGAGGTTACCTGATGACAGAGTTTAGTACTACAACCACTCTGCCTTTTGTTTGTTTGTTTGACCATACCATGAAACTTCAGGGATTTTAGTTTCCTGACCAGGGATCAAACCTGGGTCCCCTGAAGTGGAAGCACAGAGTCCTAACCACTGGACCACCAGGGAATTCCCTAAAACCAGTCTTTCTGACTCTAAGGAAATCTCTTGCTGTTTGCCTGACCACAAAGCCATCTCCCAAAGCCATTTGCTGCCTCCCTGACTGACTTTTTCCACTGTTCGGGACTGTGCATATAGAACAAGCTATTGAATGGAAGAAATAATCTCAGATTAATATTAGAAGTGGAGTCTCTGCAGCTTGGCTTTGTTGTTAATTGTTTACAAATAATTATTTCATTCAGCAAATATCTATTGAGTGCTTCTTATATGTCAGGTGCTGTTGTAAGTTAAAAACACATGCTTTTGCTTCAGAGGAGCTTACATTCCGATGGTGTAAGATAGACTAAACATAAATTATATAGTAAGAGCTATAAAGAGAGATAAACAAGGAAGAAGGAAGTACTATTTTGGATAAGATGATTAGGGAAGGCATCTTTATAAGCTTCCTTTGAGCAGACACTGAATGTATAGACTCAGAGACCAGTTGGTGTGGCTCTTTAGAAAGGGTAGTCTAGGCCAAGTATTCTAAGGGCTGAGGTAGGAGCTTGTTCACAGGGTATGTTTTCTGAAGAGGTAAATATCAGGAGAAGTCAGAGTGGGCCTTGAAAGATGGAGAGGCAGAGAAACAAAAGGTACATTCCGGGTGGAACTGACAACCTGAGCACAGGCACAGCCCCAAGGACCAGAATCTTCAGTGTGGTTAGAAGGTGTAAGTCAAGGACTTTGGAGCCTTTAGCAGAGAGCCTTTAGAGAACATGTGGTTCCAGCCCCTTATCTCACAGATGAGGGAATTGGGGCCCAAAGAGGGCTCTGGACTAGACCCCCAAATTTCCTGACTCTACAGCTAGTGTCTCCCTCTTCCTGCCACACCACACCCCACTTCCAAGCTGGAACCAGTGCTAGGCACAGGAATTTGAAATTTACTGTGTCGATAGTGACACATCCCTAAAAGTTTGTGACATAAGTGATACAGCTAAGAGAACTTGGGGCCAGAATGCAAAAGACCAGCAACCTCCAGGTCTGTTCTCGAGCACTGTAGCTCCGGGCAAGTCCTGTCTGCTCTCTCGGGCTGCTCTGTCACACGGTAACTGAGTAGCTTGGATCCACTGAGTTGATGGGTTCTGTAGGTAGGGCCTTTTCAGGGCTGAGACAGCATGTCCGAGGAGGAGAACGCACGCCAGTGTGGAGACTGAGCTGCTCCTAACAGCTGGCACGAGCCCGGTTGCTCCCTGACTCCGAATCAGCTATGCTGAGAAGCTGCTCTCATCTATTGGACTTATGGCTTTCCTGACCTAGAGCTATTTTGTTTGGAAGTTCTCTATTGAATGAAAAGATTGCCAAGAAAAATTATTAAATGAAGAAGCGCAGTGTAAAATAATGCATCTGGTATAGTAGCTTTAGAATAAAATACAAAGGAAAAATAAAAATGTATGTACAGATTCATTTAATTTACACCGTTTAAGAGACTATGGAAGGATATACATGAAACTATTTAATAAAATAATCACCAGTTTGCTTGTGAGAGAGAAAACAGGAAAGTGTAGAACAGAAATGCAGTGGAGACTTCACTACTTACTTTTTTTCTGATTGTAGAACTGTATGAATTTATTTAAACTGCATTTTATAAAAGGAACATAAAAAAGATACTTTTTTCTGTAAATAATGACTATCCAGTGATGAATTCTAAACTTTAAAATGACTGGGGGAAGTGGGGCAAATTAACTTGTTTTCATTGTTTCAGAGTTTCAGACTCCTGACCCAGGATTCAAATTGAAGCAAAATCAGATCCAAATTATTTTTCTGAAAATCCCACTGTTAACCTTAGTAGGGAGAGAAGGAAGACTTCTCTCTGTTGGAGCAAGAATTCAATAAGAGGGCTCTGAAAGGTCAGCACCCCAGGGAGGCAGGAGTTACACAGAGCAGCAGTTGATGGGCTGGCACAGCTTTTAAGGAAAAATTGAAAGCCAGTGAAGAAAATAACTAAATTTCCATAAAAGTGAAAGGCAAGATCCTTTCATTTCTCCATACTTGTCCTTGGCAAAGTGTTCTGAGAAACAGTTTGTGTGTGTGTGTGTGTGTGATGTAATTTTTCAAAAAGTTTAAGTTCTCGAAGTCCTGGGTTTACCAGAAACCAAGGAACCAATATATTCAGCGTTTAGTTTTTCTAAACACAAATCTTCTAACTTTAAAACATACTCCTTAGAAAAAAACAAAAACTGTGGTAAAGCCAGCTTTTACTATTAACGGAAGAGATCTAGTTACCATTGATAAAGGTGGAGCAAGCACCAGTTAACTAACGGCTTTCTGAAGTGTCAAATTGAAAAGACTGTGTTTAAACTTGTTAGTCGCTGCCTCCAAAAGGGAATGTGTGCAGCACAAAGCCAGCGATTCAGAGCGTCGGGAGCTGGAGCCTGGCTTGCTGGCAGCACCCCCTGTTAGGTGTTCTCACGTAGGGATGGGAGAACAGGCCCTTTGCTGTAGCTCTCACAAGGCCAGCACTGTAGGCACTGGGATGCTGTATAATGTCTTCATTCTGTCACCAGTTAAATTACATGGCTCAGATGAGTTTTATAGGAAAAGTTCTTGCACACATTATCTACCGGGAGGTATCTCTTACTAAGCATTGCTACTAAATAATGAAGAATTATTAGGCTGTTGCTTTAGCCTGTCCAGGGTTATTAATCTTTTCTGGGTCACTCTGTGAACCATTATAGACTGATTCTCAAACCCTGAAGTGTTCTTTCCCACATAGAGACAGGGTCCTTATGCTTTTCTGGGCCTTGGTATTCTCAAACATAATATGAGTGGATTGGATCAGTTATTCTTTATTTACGAATGACTAGATCTTTCTCTATGATGGGGTTAATGGCGACCTCCTCCAAGAGGGCGTATGCCATACCCAAGAGGGCGTATGCCATACTCTGGCGTATGCCAGAGCCCCTTGCCCCTGTAGCTGTCCACTGCTGACCCATACCTCCCAGGGGGCACTCAAACAGAGTTCTGTCTCAGTCTCTGTGGGGTCTCTGGGTCCTGGTGTGTACAAGGTTTGTTTGAGTCCTCTGAGTGTCTCTGGCAGGTGTGGGGTTTGATTCCAAAGACAGTTTCGCCCCTTCTGCTGTCTTGTTGGGGCTTCTCCTCTGCCCTTGGACATGGAGTATCTCCTCAAAGTCACTCCAGCGCTATGCAGGCACTGCTCCTGTGCCACAGGAGTGGGAAAACAGACTCTTCTAGGGCACAAAAACCCCCGTGTTTGTACCTGGACCCAGGAGAAAGGATCAGTGACCCCACAAGAAACTGGCCCAGACTTGCCTGTGAGTGATCAGGAGTCTCCAGTGGAGGCGTGGGTTGGCAGTGGCCTGCTGCAGGGTTGGGGTCACTGACTGCATCACTGCATGCTTGGGACCTTTTGAAGGATATTGCCATTAACTTCATTCAGTTCAGTTCAGTCACTCAGTCATGTCTGACTCTTTGTGACCCCATGGACTGCAGCATGCCAGGCTTACCTGTCCATCACCAACTTCCAGAGCTTACTCAAACTCATGTCCATTGAGTCGGTGATGCCATCCAACCGTCTCATCCTCTGTCATCCGCTTCTACTCCAGCCTTCAATCTTTCCCAGCATCAGGGACTTTTCCAATGAGTCAGTTCTTCGCCTCAGATGGCCAAAGTATTGGAATTTCAGCTTCAACATCAGTTTTTCCAACGAATATTCAGGACTGATTTCCTTTAGGATGGACTGGTTGGATCTCCTTGCTATCCAAGGGACTCTCAAGAGTCTTCTCCAATACCACTGTTCAGAAGTTTTGACTGGACGGACCTTTGTTAGCAAAGTAATGTCTCTGCTTTTGTATATGCTGTCTAGGTTGGTCATAATTTTCCTTCCAAGGAGTAAGCGTCTTTTAATTTCATGGCTGCAATCACCATCTGCAGTGATTTTGGAGCCCCCAAAATAGGTATCTCTAATTTTCTTGAAGAGATCACTAGTGTTTCCCATTCTGTTGTTTTCCTCTATTTCTTTGTATTGATTACTGAGGAAGGCTTTCTTATCTCTACTTGCTATTCTTTGGAACTCTGCATTCAAATGGGTGTATCTTTCCTTTTCTCCTTTGCCTTTCGCTTCTCTTCTTTTCACAGTTATTTGTAAGGCCTCCTCAGACAGCCACTTTGCCTTTTTGCATTTCTTTTTCTTGGGGATGGTCTTCATCATTGCCTCCTGTACTGTGTCACAAACCTCTGTCCGTAGTTCTTTAGGCCCTCTGTCAATCAGACCTAATCCTTTGAATCAATTTCTCACTTCCACTGTATCATCATGAAGGATTCGATTTAGGTCATACCTCAATGGTGTAGTGGTTTTCCCTACTTTCTTCAATTTAGTCTGAATTTGGCAATAAGGAGTCCATGATCTGAGCCACAGTCAGCTCCTGGTCTTACGTTTGCTGACTGTAGAGCTTCTCCATCTTTGTCTGCAAAGAATATAATCAGTGTGATTTCAGTATTAACCATCTGGTGATGTCCATGTGTAGTGTCTTCTCTTGTGTTATTGGAAGAAGGTATTTGCTATGACCAGTGTTCTGTTGGCGAAACTCTGCCTTTGCCCTGTTTCATTCTGTACTCCAAGGCCAAATTTGCCTGTTACTCCATGTATCTCTTGACTTCCTATGTTTGCATTCCAGTCCCCTGTAATGAAAGGGACATCTTTTGGGGGTGTTAGTTCTAAAAGGTCTTTTAGCTCTTCATAGAATCGTTCAACGTCAGCTTCTTCAGCATTACTGGTTGGGGCATGGACTTGGATACTGTGATATTGAATGGTTTGCCTTAGAAACAGAGATCATTCTGTCATTTTTGAGACTGCATCCAAGTACTGCATTTCAGACTCCTGTTGACTATGATGCCTCCATTTCTTCTAAGGGATTCTTGCCCACAGTAGTAAATATAATGGTCATCTGAGTTAAACTTATGCCAAAAAATTCTTTTCATTCCTGTGGTTTGTATTATATTATACTGCCAGCACCTGTAGAGCCAGAACTGTTCAAAACGGGACAAAAACCTTAGAAAGCATCTTTATATGTTCAATCTGTAATCATACCCCCAGTCAGCCAGGATTGAAGATTGCTGGCCTTGTGGCAGAGAGTCCATCTACTTCTGTATCACATAGAATGACCAAGAAAGTAATTTTCTTCACAACAGCTCTTTATCAGTGTTTTCTAGAGGCAGATATTTTGTTTTAAAGTTGTTTTTTCCCCCGATAACAAAGTACATTCTCCCTGTGCCTTCTTTATTTCCTATCTTCAAGAGAAGAAAAATTTGTTTGCACATCTATCACTGAGAGATAAATAACAGTGGTAGAAGTTAAAGTGAATATTGTCTCTGAATGTAAATTATGTATACATTTAAAGTGTCTATTTTATTCTCTCAACTGATTCTCACAAGAGATAGATAGAGCAGTTTTCTATATTTGTAGCATAGGTAGAGGCTTAGAAAGGTTCAGTTCAGTTAAGTCGCTCAGTTGTGTCCAACTCTTTGCGATCCCATGAATTGCAGCACGCCAGGCCTCCCTGTCCATCACCGACTCCCAGAGTTCACTCAGAATCACCTCCATCAAGTCAGTGATGCCGTCCATCCATGTTATCCTCTGTCGTCTCCTTCCCTGCCCCCAATCCCTCCCAGCATTAGAGTCTTTTCCAATGAGTCAACTCTTCGCATAAGGTGGCCAAAGTACTGGAGTTTCAGCTTTAGCATCATTCCTTGCAAAGAACACCCAGGGCTGATCTCCTTCAGAATGAACTGGTTGGATCTCCTTGCAGTCCAAGGGATTCTCAAGAGTCTTCTCCAACACCACATTTCAAAAGCATCAATTCTTCGGTGCCTTCTTCACAGTCCAACTCTCACATCCATACATCACCACTGGAAAAAACATAACCTTGACTAGACAGACCTTTGTTGGCACAGTAATGTCTCTGCTTTTCAGTATGCTATCTAGGTTGGTCATAACTTTTCTTCCAAGGAGTAAGCATCTTTTAATTTCATGGCTGCAGTCACCATATGCAGTGATTTTGGAGCCCAAAAAAATGAAGTCTGACACTGTTTCCACTGTTTCCCCATGTATTTCCCATGAAGTGATGGGACCAGATGCCATGATCTTCATTTTCTGAATGTTGAGCTTTAAGCCAACTTTTTCATTCTCCACTTTCACTTTCATCAAGAGGCTTTTTAGTTCCTCTTCACTTTCTGCCATAAGGGTGGTGTCATCCGCTTATCCGAGGTTCTTGATATTTCTCCCGGCAATCCTGATTCCAGCTTGTGTTCTTCCAGCCCAGCATTTCTCATGATGTACTCTGCATATAAGTTAAATAAGCAGGGTGACAATATACAGCCTTGACGTACTCCTTTTCCTATTTGGAACCAGTCTGTTGTTCCATGTCCAGTTCTAACTGTTGCTTCCTGACCTGCATACAGATTTCTCAAGAGGCAGGTCAGGTGGTCTGGTATTCCCATCTCTCTCAGAATTTTCCACAGTTTATTGTGATCCACACAGTCAAAGGCTTTGGCATAGTCAATAAAGCAGAAATAGATGTTCTTCTGGAACTCTCTTCTTTATTTGATGATCCAGCAGATATCGGCAATTTGGTCTCTGGCTCCTCTGCCTTTTCTGAAACCAGCTTGAACATCTGGAAGTTCACAGTTCACGTTTTGTTGAAGCCTGCTTGGAGAATTTTGAGCATTACTAACGTGTGAGATGCGTGCAATTGTGCGGTAGTTTGAGCATTCTTTGGCATTGCCTTTCTTTGGAATTGGAATGAAAACTGACCTTTTCCAGTCCTGTGGCCACTGCTGAGTTTTCCCCAATTTGCTAGCATATTGAGTGCAGCACTTTCACAGCATCATCTTTCAGAATTTGAAATAGCTCAACTGGAATTCCATCACCTCCACTAGCTTTGTTCATAGTGATGCTTTCTAAGGCCCATTTGACTTCACATTCTAGGATGTGTGGCTCTAGGTGAGTGATCACACCATTGTGGTTATCTGGGTCATGAAGATCTTTTTGTACAGTTCTTCTGTGTATTCTTGTCACCTCTTTTTAATATCTTCTGCTTCTGTTAGGTCCATACCATTTCTGTCCTTTATCAAGTCCATCTTTGCATGAAATGTTCCCTTGGTGTCTCTAATTTTCTTGAAGAGATCTCTAGTCTTTCCCATTCTGTTGTTTTCCTCTATTTCTTTGCACTGATTGCTGAAGAAGGCTTTCTTTTCTCTTCTTGCTCTTCTTTGGAACTCTGCATTCAATGTTTATATCTTTCCTTTTCTCCTTTGCTTTTCACTTTTATTTTCAAAGCTATTTATAAGGCCTCCCCAGATAGCCATTTTGCTTGTTTGCATTTCTTTTCTATGGGAATGATCTTGATCCCTGTCTCCTGTACAGTGTCACGGACCTCATTTCATAGTTCATCAGGCACTCTATCTATCAGATCTAGGCTCTTAAATCTATTTCTCATTTCCACTGTATAATCATAAAGGATTTGAGTAGGTCATACCTGAACAGTCTAGTGGTTTTCTCTACTTTCTTCAATTTGAGTCTGATTTTGGTAATAAGGAGTTCATGATCTGAGCCACGGTCAGCTCCTGGTCTTGTTTTTGTCGACTGTATAGAGCTTCTCCATCTTTAGCTCCATCTTTAGAAAGGTTAATGACTTACTAATGGCCTCACAGGAAATTAATGGCAGAGTTGGAATTAGAACTTTGGCTTTTTGACTCAGCAACCATGTAGAACCATCCGGGAGAAAAAAAGTTCAGACTATATTGCCTTGTCTTTGGTTTTCCCCAGTAGTGCAGATGGAAAGATGGGAAGTTATACAACTGTATGGGCGTTTACTAGCTGAGTACTTTGGAGAAAGTTACTTAGTATTTCTTAGCCTAGAGCATAATAGCTTAGTAAGTTGTGGATTTTATTTATTTATTTATTTTTAATGCTGTTTTTGTGGTAGGGAGAGTGGACTCCATTTTACTATAATGCTGTTAGGGTTGTATTTATCCTGCAGCTGTGCTCTCAGATGGCTGGTGCTTGTTCTGTCTCAGCCAAGACCGATTCCTGTGGCAGAGCAGAGGGATGCAATGGGCTCCCTGACCCATTGACTGGCTTTCTCCAGAGATAGGCTGAGTATGTAGGGAAAGAAAAAAAAATCTCAGAAGAATTAGTTTTCTATTTCTGAATTATATATAAATGGAATTATGTCCATGAGATTTAGTTTTAGTATTCTACAGATACAGTTATTAGGTTCCCAAAGGGCACTGTGCACTATATATTTGGGGCATTTTTCTGAATAGAGTTTAATGTTCAGTGTAGAGAACATTGGGCTTGAAATATATTAAGTCTCCCATTGATTAGCTGTGTTACCTAAAGACAGTCACTCATTGTCTTCTGGGAATAATAAGACTTGGCCTTTCTACCTCACTTGCTTGTTGTAGGAATCAGATGATGGGGTGTATATAGAAGCACTTTGCCAACTATAAAGTGCTCCACAATACACAGCAGTACATTTTTAACTGTTAAGCAGTACATTTTTATTGCCACTATTTATCCCGTCATTATCAACAAATTCAACTTAACTATCTTCAGCTCAGTGCTCTGAGGCCCACCTTGGGGTCTGGAGCCCGATTGAGTTTTAGTATGTGTCAAATTGTACATTGAAAGCAGTAAAGGATTGTTGAGAGAGAAAGGATGAGAAGAGAATATATATATATATGTTTAAAAAGGCTCAAGTGGAACTTGTAGGGATGAAAAATATAATGAGAATTTAAAAGTAAAGCAGAAAGTATCAAGCAACAGATCAGGCACCACACAGGAAGAAAAGTTCAGTGAGTTAAAGAAACAGCAATAGAAAGTGTTCAAGTTGAAGGGCAGAAAAAAGACTAGAAAGCAAATAAACAGATCATTAGTGATGTGTGGGATAATACTAAGAGCACTAACATTTGTGTAACTAGAGTTCTGAACAAGGGTGAGTGGGGGCAGAAACAAATTTGAAGAAATAATAGCTGAACTTTTTCCAAATTTGATGAAATATCTAAACTTGCACACACAGGAAAGTCAGTAAACCTTAAATAGAATAAACATAAAGGAAACTGTACCATAGAGAGGGACATGTCATAATGCTAAAAGGGTTAATATAGGTGCGTATAGCAATCCTAAATGTGTATATACTTGATGAGAGAGCTTCCAAATATATGAAGCAAAAACTGATAGCACAGAAAGGATAAATAGACCAACCTGTTGGAGATTTTAATATTCTACTTTAAGTAATTGATAAAAAATACCTAAACTGAAAGTCATTAAGGATAGAAAAGACTTGGCCAGCACCATCAGCCAGTGCAACCTAGTTGGTGTTTGTAGAGCACTTCTGTCAAACAAGTGCACATGACATAGACTACTTTCCGGCCGTAAAGCAAGTCTTGGCAGTTTAAAAGAATTGCAGCCGTACAGAATATGTGTACTGATCAGCCCAGAATTAAACTAGAAGTTAAAATGTATTAAAAACAAAGATTTAAATTCAGTGATCTACAGCGTCACCCTTAAGAAACTAGAAAATAAGAGCAAATTAAACCCAAAGTAAATAGAAGGATGTGGAAATCAATGAAATAGAAAACAGAAAAGCAGCAGAGAAATCAATAAAAGTAAAAGCTGGTTCTTTGAAAGGATCAATAAAATTGCTAAACCCTGGCCAGTTAATCAGGACAGAAAGTCAGAATACGCAAATTACCAACATCAGAAATGAACATACGGAGCCTGTATGTATTAAAGGGATAAGAGAATTATATGAACAATATGCCATAAACTGAAAAACTTAGAAGTGTACAAATTCTTGAAAGACAGAGCTGTAAAAGCTCACTCAGGAAGAAATAGGTAACATGAATAGCCTTACTCTATAAAATAATTAACTTGCTTGATTTAGTTAAAATAATTAAAAGTCCTAATTAATAGCGCTATTTAGCCCCATCTTTATTAGAGAAATTGGATTTGTAGTTTAAGACACTTCAGGCTCTGATCACTTCACTGGAGTATTTAAGGAAGAAACAATGCTAATTCCACATAACTTCTTCCAGAATGTAGAAAAGGAGGAACACTTCTCAAATGATTTTTTCTGAGGCTGGCATACCCTCTACCACTAGCTGACAAAAAAATTATAAGGAGAGGAAAAAAAAAGAGTCTAAAAAATCCAGCAATATATAAAAAGGACACTATCTCATGACCAAGTTGTGTTAATCTCAGGAATTAGGGTTAGTTTAAAGCTGGAAAATTAATCAGTATAATTCATCATATTGGCAAGAGTAAAATAAAAGGGCTTCCCTGGTGACTCCGTGGTAAAGAATCTGCCTGCCAATGCAGGAGATGCATGCTTGATCCCTGGGTCCGGAAGATCCCCTGGAGAAGGAAATATCAGCTCACTCCAGTATTCTTGCCAGGGAAATCCCATGGACAGAGGAGCCTGGCGGGCTACAGTCCATGAAGTCAGAAGAATCGGATGCAACTTAGTGAGTGAACAACAGCAAAAATGGAAGAAACATGTCAATAGTTGGAGAAAATGTATTTGATGAAGGCGACACCCATTTATGGGTTTAAAATTCTCAGCAAACTTGGAATAGAAGGGAACTTTCTCAATCCAATAAAGGACATCTACCAAAATAATATGTTGCTATCGTGCTTAGTGGTGAATGACTCAGTACCTTTTCTCTAGGACTGAGAACAAGGCAGGGATGTGCACACTTATATAATGTTCTATTAAGCACTTCAGTACTAGAAGACCTCATCAGTGCAAGAAAGTAAGAATGAGCGATTATAAAGGAAGAATTTAAAATATCTCTATAAAAACCATGATCATATATGTAGAGAAAAAGGAATCTACAAAAGAGTGATTAGAACTAACTAGTTTACAAAGTTGTAAGATAACAAGATCAGGATGGAAAAATCGACTGAACTGTGATTTACCAGCAGTGAACTTTTGGAAACTAAATAGTACCATTTACAAAAGCTTCAAAAGAATAAAATACTCAGGGAAAAATTTAGCAAAATATGTCTATATATGTGCCCTGGAAACTTTACAAAATAATAATAGATCGATGAAACAGAACAGAGAATCAAAAAGTAGAAATAGACTATGTGGTCAGTGGTTTTTGTTGAAGTTACCTGAATAAATCAACGAGGAAAGGATAATCTCTTCAATAAATGGTGCCATAGCAATTTGACATCTATATGCAGAAAAATGAACCTGACCCGTACCTCAGGAAATACACAAAAATTAACTTGAGATGTATTTGGAATTGCATTGTGTTGTTCCTCCCCTAAGTCATGGTGAGGTCCTACCCCCAGTACCCCAGTGCCTTTGAAATAGGGCCATTACAGTTCATTAAGATGAAAAGGTAATAGAGTAAGGTCTACCCTAATCCATTGTCAGTGGTATGGTTAGAAAAAGAGGAAATTTGGATACAGACAGGGGCATTGTCCCTCCCAGCACTCAGCAGGAGCCCACCCTGCTGACGCCTGCATCTTGGACTCCTGGCATTTGAAACTATAAGAAATGACTTTTGTTTTTTAAGTCGCTCAGTTGGTGGTACTTTGCTACAGCAGCCCTAACAAACAGATTAACAGTATCAAGTTTTCTAGTTCCATTTATTTTGGTTTGTTAAAACCCAATGAAGGTAGAGCAGTGCGAACTCTCACACAGTGCTGGTGGGAATACAAAATGTTTTAGCTGCTTTGGAAAACAACTTGACATTTCCATATAAAAAGATACATTTACTGAAGGAACCAAAAGTATTATGTCAAGTTAAAGAAGGCATGTATAAGAGTACATACTATACAATGCCATTTATATGAAATTATTGAATGGCAAAACTCCAGTAACAGAAAGGAGATCAGAGGTTCCCAGAGGCTGTAATGGGGGAGGGATGGACAATAAAAGGTCAGGAGGGACCTTTCTAGGCTAGTAAATATTTTTTTTCGCCAACTTTACAGAGATATAATGGACATTTAATATTGTGTAAGTTTAAGTTGTACAGTGGTTGATTTGATAGTTATGTATTAGGAAGTGATTACCATAGTAACATGAGTTAACCCTACCATCAGCTCACATAACTTACATTTCTTTTTTTGTGGTGAAAACCCTTGGGATCTACTCTCTTAGTAACTTTCAAGTAGGTGAACTTCATAGTATTGTTAACCATAAAACCGTGCTTGCACATTAGAGCCCTAGAACATAGATATCGTCTAAGTTATAAAACCAACATCTCACTGTTTCCCCCTGCCAGTGCCTGGCAACCACCATTCTGCTCTGATTCTATGCATTTGGCTTTTTAGATTTTTACATGTGAGATCAAACTGTGTATGTCTTTCTCCGTCTGATCTATCTATCTCACTTGGCATAATGCCTTCAAAGTCCGTTTATGTTGCTACAAAATGCAGGATTTCCTTTCTCATGGCTAAATAGTGTTCCTCTGTGTGTGTGTGTGTGTGTGTGTGTGTGTGTGTTTGTGTGTGTGTGTGTGTTTCATTCTGACTGTAAAGTGTACATTCTTGCCAACAATATGCAAGGATTCTCTTTTCTCCACACCGTTGCAGCACTTGGCATCTCTTTGATGACAGCTATTGTAACAGATGTGGAGTGCTATCTCATTGTGGTTTTAATTTGTACTTTTTAGTGATGTTGAGCACCTTTTCATGTACCTGTTATCCATTTATACCTTTTTGGGGGTGGATATCTACTCAGTTCCTTTGCCCCTTTTTAATTGGATTGTTTGGGGTTTTTCTTGCTGTTGAGTTATATGAGTTTCTTACGTGCTTTGGCAGTTAACCTGTTATCAGATATGTAGTTTGCAGATATTTTTCCCATCCCATGGGTTGCATTCTCATTTTGTGGATTGTTTCTTTTGCTGTGCAGAAGCCTTTTAGTTTGATGTCATCCCTCTTTGCCTTGGTTGTTTGTGCTTTTGGTGTCATAGCCAGAAAATTATTGTCAAGACCAGTGCCAAGATGCTTTCCCCTCTGTTTTCCTCTAGGTTTTATGGTTTTAGGCCAAACTTTCTTTATCAGGATTGTAATGGTGGTTTCATGCCTATGCATTTGTCAAGACTCATTGAATTAAACACTTAAAAATTGGTGCATTTAATTTTTGTATATGTTATGCCTCAACAAAGAATCATAAACAAGTTGAATGTCTACTGTCTATCAAATGCTGTGATTCAACTAATGTGAAGTGGGTCCTCCCACCAGGGAGCTCCCCCACCTGTAGATGTGGTAGAGGAAGACTTGGAGTTCAGAGAGAGAGAAGTACTGAAGAGGAGTAGTGCTGAGGCCCAGGGGAAGGCGTTCTTGATCTGGGAAAGCCCCACAGAGGAACTGCTTGGCTTCCAGTTTGATGGGTGAGCAGGAGTCAGGTGAATGTCGAGGGGAGGGCATTCCAGGCAAAGGCATGTGAGTGTGAAATGCATGGTAAGTTTTATAAACCACGAGGAGCCTGGTATTGCTGGAGCCCTGGAGCTATGAGATTTGTGTTGAAGTGGCAAGAGTTGAAGTTGGACAGGTTGGCAGAGAGATAAAAAGTGAAATGTTCCTCAGATTTGCTTGACAAACTCATATTGCAAGAGAAATTGTGTACTTGAGAGAGAAACTCTCCCTCATTGGTGAGAGACAGATGATCAATGCACACTGTTGTTTCTGTTCATTCCTTTGACATTTGGCTTAGAAACAAAGGGGAACAACAGAAACTTTGCTTTTATAAAATCAACTGTTTTAAAATAGTAATTCTCCCTGGACAGGCCTCCGCTGAATTTTAAACTAGGACTATACTTGAGCTTTCACACATGACAAGGAAGAAATATGTTTTAAGATTTGAGAAAGCTGTTATTTAATAGCAGCCATCTGGGAAGATTGCTGAAATTAGCAAGACATGGCTGTGCCTTCAAGCAAATAGCAGTTTCTTTGTACCAACGTGGAGAAATATAAAATCTCGCTCATGTTACATTTTGGAAAGGAGAAAACCTTACAAAACTGCTTGTTGATTCATTTCCATATATATGAGATTCTTGAACATCACTCTTTATCCTTGGAGTGATGCATGGAAGTGTATGTATATGACTGTGTGATGGGAGCAACTGCCCAGGGTTTTCATTAATGAATGACACAGCCGACTTGGAGGGCCTGCCCTAAAATCTGGTGCTTTCTTGTTTCTTACAGGCATTGGATTTTGAAGGCTGGGCTGACACCCTCTTTCTTCTGCAGTTCACCCTCTCTTGTGTGATGGGGTAAGCCTTTGCTGCCTTGTTAGCAGATAGTTTTCCTAAAGAAATTTGGTCTAGTGTCTTTCTGCCTCATTCCTGTCTATTGAATGTATCAGCTTAGGATAAACCTCCAGACTCAAGTGGTTTCACCATCCTTGGGAATGTACCCTCAGGGCTACCAAACCAATCTCAAAGTCATGCTTTTAGAAGGATGAATGAAAAAAGCTAGTATGTGATAAGCACCATTATATTTCAACATGCATTATTTAATTTTATTTCTACATTAACCATTTGACAGATATTGTTGCCCCCTACTCCTTACTGCCTGAGAAAACAGGCTCAGATTTCAAATAAATTGCCTTAAGTTTGAAGAATTAGTAGGCAGCAGTAGCAGCTTTTGAACTTAGGACTGACTTCTCCCTACCGTGTTGAAGAAGGCAAGAGGTATCTGCAAATGTGCCTCTTCACCTCTCTTCACCTCCAAATTTCCCTAATGTTTTTTTTTTCCCCTCAACCAGTCATTTTAGTTGATATCTGTGACTGGATCTAGCCCAGGCTTGCTACATAGTGACTGGATGCTTCAAAATAAAGTTGACACGGTAGCTTGGTACTGAGTCAGGCTCGGAAGCCTCATTGTAAAATCTGGGAGTGCCGACTGCTGCTACTGTTGCTAAGTGAACTATATGCCCTCTTAAAGTAGTTCTCACTTGTTTTTCTTCCATCCTTAAAGTATCTCTCTTGTCTTCACCCTGGTCCAGAATCGTATTGTCCTCAGACAATACGTATTGTCCTGAGCCAGGGTCTGGAAGCCCTGAGCTTTGTATCTTAGTTAGGTGAATTAGGACTATGATCTAAAAAGATGACTCATGATTGTGAATGGTGGTTTCAAAGCTTTGGTGCAGTAGCTGGGAAAAGCACCTGATCATTAAACGGACATGTGTTTTAATGAAATTAAAAAAAATCCAAAGCTTGACTAGAAGCAGCAGTGAGGTGGGAAAGCTCACAGTCAGTGCCTAGTAAAATGTACTGGCATGGCCAACACTGATCATTTCCCTTGGCTAGGGGTTATTATAAACCAAGCAGCTGGGTTTTACTTATAAGATACCTTTTCCTTATCTTTTCCAGATTTATCTTGATGTATGCTACAGTACTTTGCACTCAGTATAATTCTGCTCTTACAACTACAATAGTTGGCTGTATTAAGGTGAGTTGAAAAGGTACTGTATTCTTTCGGTGCCTGCTTTATTTGAAAAGTGTTCTTCTAAAATAAGTCTGACTGTGGCCTTCTCCCTTTCATTCTTATTTCCTCATGTGTTGCCTTGCTAGTTTGACAAAGTGTGGCGATGGTTTCTAGAACAATCTAGAAGAACTCAGGGAGAACATGATCTCCACTTTCGGGCAGCTTAGGTCTGAGGAGTGAGAAAAGGAGAATGCGTCATCTCAGAGGGGAGGAAGGAGAATGATATTCAGCCCTGTTTCTGACAGAAAAGGTGACCAGCTTGGTACTGGTGGGTTTGTCCCTTTAACTCCTGACGAGAATTATTCTCTTCCTCTCTGAGCTCTGGCTGTATCGTAGAAGAAGGATGCCTGCCAGAAGCTAATCAAGAGAGTTTTCCTAAGCGTGAGCCAAGCCTTAAATGGCCCACTTTTAAAAGCTGTGTCTGACATTACCAGTGAGGTCATTTCCTCCCGATTCATTTTATTAGAGGGAGGCTCATTTGTCTTCAGCCAGGAGACCCACATTGACTTGAATAGTGAGCTGCATTTAGCAGCTTGAAGCCTGAGGCCTCTTTCATCTGAATTTGTGATTCTAGTGCTTTAAGATCCAAGAGGCCGCAGCATCCCTGAATTCCAAAAGCATTAGTGAGGTAGGCTTGCTTTTTAAAAAAATTTTTATTTAATATAAATTTATTAATTGGAGGCTAATTACTTTACAATATTGTGTTGGTTTTGCCAGACATCAACATGAATCTGCCATGGGTGTACACTTTCTAAGAGCACAGTAGAAAGAGGTAGGCCCTTGATCATTTGGAGGAAACAGCACAGTTCCCCTTGGGACTTACCTTTTGGCACCTCATTTGTCAGTCCTGAGGGAAGGGGTTGCAGAGGAGAGTCTGTCCTGGGGTGCTGTGTTTCCCTTTGTACCCGCTATGGAGTTGTATCCATAGATACCAGACCTCATTTTAGTACAAGATTTGGGTTAAAGCCTCAAAAGGTCTGTGATTTCAAACATAGACTTGGAGCGTTTGGTGTGAATAGAATTCTAAATTAAGCTGTGATAACTGTGTGACTTCTATGAAAGCTAGAGATAAGCATTCAAAGGCCTGGGCTGGATGAGACAGTTTCAGCCCCAAATCACCTCTCCAACCCTGTTTGGGTTTTGTAAAGTTAATGCTTCAGGAGCAAAGTAGATGGCTTGCCTCTTCAGAATAAAAACAGCAGGAACACGAGACACAGGACAGGTGGTGCCTTGTTTTTAACCAAGAAGAAGGATGGTATGAGAGAGTTATTTAGCAAACAACTAAACCTGATTGCCTAGAATTTCTTAGTGTACATTCTGCATCGTCACCAGTGTGACGAATACAGACACCAGCATTGAGTCCAGTGCTTTTCTTTTGATATTTCCTTCTCTTCACAGAATCGTATGAACTTACTCAGTCCAAAGGGAACAGTGTTACTTCTAAACTCTAGAGGGAGGAAAAAAAACTGGAGTCTGATTATAGCTGACCCTTGAACAAAGCAGGTTTCAACTGCTAGGGTCCACTTTATTCATTATTGACCAGAGACGTATTAATATGTTTCGTTACCCAAAAACTATTGGCCAGAGACATTTCTGTATTCACTTTGGTAACAAATCGCCAGCCACAGGCATTAGTGTCTGCGAAAATCGCCCAGTCAATAATGTATTAACATGCAGAATTTTTTCAATGGTAAATATTACAGTACTGTACCATCTGTGGTTGCTGAATCCACAGATGCCCAGTCTCGGAGGGCCATCCATAAGTTGGGCTTCGCTGGTGCCTCCAGATGGTAAAGAATCTGCCTGCAATGCTGGAGACCTGGGTTGGATCCTTGCGTCGGGAAGATCGCCTAGAGAAGGAAATGGCAACCACTCCAGTGTTCTTGCCTGGAGAATCGCATGGACAGAGGAGCCTGGTGGGCTACAGTCCATGCAGTGGCAGAGTCAGGCACAGCTGAGCAACTGACATGCACACACACATCTATAAGTTATACTCAGATTTTTCACTGCACCCCCAACTCCAGCTTTGTACAAGGGTCAACTGTGGGTTATATTGCTATTGCTTCTCACAGCTGCTAAGATATTGAAGGATGTCTTATACCTTCAGACAGATGGGAGTACCCTGATAACCTTGCTGGTTTGGAGTTGGGCCAGAGTGGAGCTTCTTTCATTAGCCTCCCAGTTACAGCCTGTGTATCTCAGTCACTGTTCCCCAGCAGGCTTTAAGCTGCCTTCTGTGCTTGAAGATCTTAACCCGCTAAACACTTGGGTCAGCATTCCTTGTTTCTCTTAAGTGTGGTGGTAAAATTACTTAGGAGAACTTGTTAAACGTGGAGGGTCCTAGGCCCACCTCAGATGTTTTGAATCAGAATCTCTAAAGTAGGGCATGGAAGTCATCAGGGTTTCCCGCTGAGTCTCAGGTAAACTAAAGGCTCAGAATTGTGGTCTTCGTTTTGAGCTCCCAGCACAAACTCTTCTGTGCTTCCTGGTGAGTTCTACTTTGGGGGCATGAGTGTATTTTCTGATGGAAAATCATGGTTAGGATGCTTTAATATATAGTTTTTCTGACTTCTGACTGATCTTGAGCAAAAGATTGGGTTCTCTGTTCTTTCCTTTTCTGAAATTCCTTGGGCAGTTTATGCTGACTAATCTCTCTTTTCCCTGAATCTCTGTATTCCAAGAGGGGTCCTGTTAACACATTTTCCCAAGTTGCCTACAAGCCTTCCTTGTTTATGGTTATGTGGTATTTTTTTTTCCTCCTCTCAAATAATAAGAAAATTTGCTCTAAAGTGACTTTTTTTTTCTATTTTTAAACCCAGAAGAGGCTGACATAATTTTGAATGCTCTCTCAAAGGATACTACTCCACTATAAGAATAATTTTGAAGTTTATTTTTGGCGTTTTCAAAACACGATAAACACTTTACTTTCTGCTTTGTAGGCCTAATCTAAGAGAGCCCACCCAGGTACTAAAAATATTTGTGACCTTTACCGTTTTGGCAGTTGTAATAGCACAGGAGTCAGTAACTTAAGAATGGAAAAAGGTTAGGGAGGAATTGAATAAGAGCTTATACTTCAGGAATTTTTATTTTATCTTTGTGATCTGAGAATAATTAAAAGGAGCCAGAGGTTTTCACTGTTGAGGGCCCAATTTTGAGGCCTAGTTGTGAAAATGAAGTCGCTCAGTCATGTCCGACTCTTTGCGTGACCCCATGGACTGTAGCCTACCAGGCTCCTCCGTCCATGGGATTTTCCAGGCAATAGTACTGGAGTGGGTTGCCGTTTCCTTCTCCAGGGGGATCTTCCCGACCCAGGGATCAAACCTGGGTCTCCTGCATTGCAGACAGAAGCTTTACCCTCTGAGCCAGCAGGGGAGGCCTAGTTTAGGAATTAGATCTCACAAGCTGAAAGAGGAGCAAGATAAGCAGGTGTTTACACCTGGGAGATTAAGGGAGTTGGGAGAGGTGATTTTAGGTGTGATACTTTGAGATGACTTCCCCTTGTGTTTTTAAGATACCAACAAAGAGTCATCTAGAAATAGTCTTTGAGTTGCTAAGTTCTCCATTATCCCCTTTTTCCCTTTCAAAAAAAAAAGGGAAAGATACTTGCCTGTAAGCAGATTTCCTTCACTCTGCTCTCACAAAATCAACTGCTACCTCTGTGGGAGGAAAAAACATTCTTTTGAACTTGTTAAATGTGTAGAAATACCCCTGGTAATAAAAGTGATTCTCCATTTCGATTTGTAATGCCAGCCCATATCACAAGGAAGGGGAAAGTTTGATGATCTTTTTAGTATTCTTCAGCATTTAGCTTCTGGAGAGAGACCAGGAAGTGACTGATGTTATTGTTTGTTAGTTGATGTTCATACTACACTCATGATGTTCATGCTACACTCATTTTAGGATCGTTGGGTTTTTATAAAAGTTTATATAGTTTCTCTTTATTTGCTTTTTTAATTTAAGGATATATGTTTGGGTCTTTGTGTGGATGACTTTATTTGAATATTGAAAAGTTCAAACCTGTGTCACAGTATTTTGTCATTTTTCTTTTTAGAATATATTAATAACTTATATTGGAATGGTCTTTGGTGGAGATTATATTTTCACTTGGACAAACTTCATTGGCTTAAATATCAGGTAAGTAAAAATATTTAACTGTAACCACTTTGACAGATGGATTTAGATTGTCAAATAGTCACAGTTAGCTTGGACTATTTAATGGCAGATTTGTTCACTTGTTATTAAACAGACATTTGTGGAATTCCTACAATACATTATACAATTAATGTCTTTTGATAATGCTTTTAAGGAAAAAGGAGAAAGTGGTTTCATATTTCATGCACAGTTTTGGGGAGTCTTCTGGAAGTTGAACTCCTTTTGTTTAGCCTTGCAAGAATAATCTTTTATTTATTGTGCTAGAAGTCAGTGCAGTGTTCTTAAGAAAATTCCAGGCTAAAGAGTACCAACTCTCTTTATATTGCTTTATATGCATCATACTTTGGACACATCACTGCATTTCTTTAGAGTTCATTCTTCTTTAACAATGATGAGGGTGATTTGTCCGAAAGAGGTTTTTCAGTTTGAGAATTTTGAATTTCATGGTTTTAAATACTACTTATATGCTTTAAAACGCTCAGATTTTAAAGACCTCCATCCTGATCTCAGATTTGTACATCTGATTAGCTCACTTGACATCTCCAGCTGACATGTCCAAAACTGAACTCCTTATATTTCCTCCAAAGTCTGTTCCACCCACAGCCTGAACATCTCAACTGGTGACACGCCATCCTTCTAGCCTCTCAATTCAAAAGCCTTGGAGTTATCCTCAGTTCTTCAACTTATACCCAACATCCAGTGTGTTAGCAAATTCGATTGGTTCTACCTTCAGAATACATCCAAAAAGACCACTTTTCACCGCCTGCATTCCTTCTAGCATTATCTCAGCCACCAACATCTTTTGCCTAGATTACTGCCTAGTCTTCTATACTTGCATCTCAGATTTGGCTCATCCCCACATCTCGCCCTAGTCAGTTCTCAAAAGTAGATAGACAGCGTATTCCTTGTCAGAGCTAAGTCAGAGCATGTCACTCTTCTTTGTACTCCCCTCTCCATGTCCCAACATCCTGACAGGGCCCTGCAAAGTCTGTCTCTCACTTGCTCTTCAATTTCAATTTCAGCTCTTGCTTCTCTTCTCCCTCACTCTATTTCATCTACGCAGATCTCCTTGCCATTCTTTTCGAATACAGGACATGCTGTCTCTTTAGGGTGTTTGGACAGAATATTTTCTTTACCTGGAACACTGTACTGCCAGGTATTTGCATGGCTGGTTCCCTTATACCTATATATTTTTGCTCAAATGTTACCTACTCATGGAAGTTTACCCTGACCACCTTATTTAAAATTGCAGCCTGCTCTTCCTCTTCAGATACTCTGAAGCCTTCTTATTCTATTTTTCTGTTTATATTTATATATACTATGCATTTTCTATTCTCCCCTGATACAATGTAAGTTCCATAAGGGTATAGATCTCTGCCTGTATTGTTCACTTACCTTTCCAAGCTTCTAGAATGAGTTCTGGTCATTGCTTAATATTTGTTTGATAAATTCTCTATGGATTGGTGATAAAAAAAAACCCGTTTGAAAACTATAAAGATCTTTAATGGTAGTATCTTTTTAATTTACACTAAATTATATAACTCTCTTGAGCTTTTATATCTTTAAATGTAAACAAGTGATAATGCCTATTCCACCTTTCTTATGACTTAGTGTGAGAATTAATACTAATATTATTAATAAGATAACAATTCATTATTTTCCCTTCCATAACATTTATTTGCCATTATTATTGTCTTTTTAGAGGAAAAATTATTTTATTTGTGGGGGTTGGATATATTAGTTGGAGTTTGGATATGTAAATATGTCTGAGGATTGCATATTCTGGAAGGAAGACAGCAGTTGAGTCTCAGATCTCATTCACAGTTGCAATTCTGATACTTAACAATTGTGTGATTTTGAAAGCATTGGTTTTTTCTGATCTTCAGTTTTCTCTTTAAGAGTTGTTGGAATGAAATAATACAATGAGCAAAGTACCTGATTCATTGCTTGATATTTATGCTTAGTAGATAATCAGTTTCTTTCATTAATAGTTGTGAGGAATGGCCAGGGTATAAGGATCAACATGGTGAACTAGTTCTGAGTTTGCATGTAGCCTAAGGTTCCTTCATTTCTAAAAATCTGGATTAAAGCGTCTTTATGATACATTATGGGCCTGATTCAGAAATGCCTTGATTATTTATTTATTTTTGTCTCCTTTAAGTAAGAACTTGATGGTTAAAATGAAATAAGAGCTGCTGTTTGCATTTTCAGGGGTCTGCAGCTTAAACCTCATAGTATCTATAGTATTATAAGAAATATTGCTTTTTTGTCCACATCGCAGGCTATTAAAAAAACCAAAACTTTAGTGCCTGAGTATGTTGGAATGTTTCATGTGTCAGCCCAACATATGTCAAATCTAAAGTCTTGAAAGTTTCTTTTTGTGTTAAGTAGTGATTATAGTTCTGGTTAAACAGTACCGTTTTGCTAGCAAGGTTAGTCGATAATGCTGTCATTGGTACTCTTCCCTTATGTAGTATTTTTAATAATTTTGAATTGCCTTCACATTTTATTGTAATAAATTTTACAGGCCATATCTCTTTAATCTCTGTTTCATTACAGAGTTAAGGAGAGTAAGTAGTATACTTCTTTGCCTGTTAGCATTCAAATTATTTGCAGAGTTAGGATTAGAGTCCGATGACCTTGTGTTTCAAATATCATTTCTTTCCATTACAACTTGTATTTCAGTGTCTGTAAAGGAAAGTACATGTTGCCTTATTTTTCTTTCACTTTTCCCCTTTAAAATAAAAATTATGGTGTTTTTTTTTTTTTTTTTTTTTACATCTTACACTAGTTAATGGACTCATGGATTGTGAACATTACTTTTTGTTTTTTTAATGTGAAAAACCAAACTTAGATTGGCTGCTTAGTAGATTTCACATTGATTGGAAATGGTATGAGTCCATCCTTGGCTGATTGCACTTTGAAAGAAATCACTAATAAAACTGTTCTCTTAAAGAATTTTCTGATTATACTCTGATGAATCTAGCTTCCCTTCATGCTGCTTGGGTTTTTTGTTTTTTTTGTTTTCTGTTTCAGGAAAAGTTTAAATAGTCCTTTCTGATAGGATTCAATTCTAGGAAGCAAGAGGTTTGGTAGGTTCTCAGGCTCCAATTTGATTGTTTTTTTTTTTTTTTTTCCCCCAGTATGGCTCTGTTAAGAGCCTGGCTGTCTCCAACTTCCCTAAGTGCCTTTTTCCAGTGGCCAATTACTGTGTGTTCACTAAAGCTCAAAAAAGCTGCAGAGCAAGTGGGGAATGAATAGTGAAGGGTGGTGACAGAATCTGCTTCTGTACTTTCACCAGAAGTTGGGCTCTGGCCTGTGTCTTTGGCCCAAGTAATGCAGGCTTTCCAGATAATGACCCTAGCATCTCCATAACTGCCCAGGCTAGAATTCATAGAACTTTTGGAGTTTATTTTTATGATTCTTTTTTTTTCCTTCTATTAAAAAAATAAACCATAATTTAAATACAGTAAAATCCCCCATTTCCTATACAGTTCTGGAAGTTTTGATAAATGCATACAGTTATATAACTACCACCGCAACTACCACCGCCATATTCAAGGTATAAAACAATTGTAATACCTCCCAGACCTCCCTGTGTCCTTTTTCATTGAACCTCTCTCCCCTGTAAAGATCTGTTCTGTATTCATATGATGTCCCGAATGTTGTATAATGATACAAAATGTTATGCAGCTCTTTGACCTCTTTCACTTGACATATTATGTGAGATTCCGTGTTGCATTTGAGATTCTGTGGGGTTTTCCAGGCAAAAATACTGGCATAGGTTGCCGTTTCCTCTCCAGGGGAATCTTCCCAACCCAGGAATAGAACCTGAGTCTCCTGTGTCTCCTACATTGTAGGCAGATTCTTTACCTGCACAGCCATCAGGGAATTCCCTTTTACTGCTGAGTAGGGACGGAGGAGCCTGGTGGGCTGCAGTCCATGGGGTCGCTAGGAGTCGGACACAACTGAGCGAGTTCACATTCACTTTTCACTTTCATGCATTGGAGAAGGAAATGGCAACTCACTCCAGTATTCTTGCCTGGAGAATCCCAAGGACGGGGGAGCCTGGTGGGCTGCCGTCTCTGGGGTTGCACAGAGTTGGACGTGACTGAAGCGACTTAACAGCAGCAGTATTCTATTATAGAAATCCCAGCTCAGAGATTGAGCCTGTGTCTCCTGCATTGGCAGGTGGATTCTTTACCATTGAGTCTCTTGGGAAGCCCTGAAGTTCTTTTATTATTGCTATTTTATAAATGAGGAGGCTGAGGCTTAGAAAGTTTCAGTCTAATGCATTCTGAAGACATGCATTGGGCCTATTTCTGTTTGCCTGGCACTGTGCTCTAGAGAGATGTGGTGCATTCACTCAGAGCTCTGCCAAGGTCACATAGCTCCTGTCATTGAAGGATTTCAGCCCTGATGGGTTGAACTCGAGTCCAGGTTCTCACCCTTTAATGAATTATCATTCGGTAAATGACTAATTAGTTATGATGTAGCCTAAGTGAACCATATGTAGCCATTGCCACTTTAGATTCTCAGCTATCTGAGGGCAGAAATCACTTGTCTTATTTATAGTTGTGTCAGCACTTATCAGTGCCTGGTCTGTAACAGGCATCCAACTAGTAATAATAATAACCAAATACCAGACAGTATTTTTTTATGCTTAGTCTTATCCTCTGCATTGCCCTAAGTATGCCATGCTTAGTCTAGCAGTTTTCTGAGACAGGTGCTGTACTTCATTTGATAGAGGGGCTGAGAAACTTGCCATGTATTATCCAGCTGGTGAAACATTCAGTCCATGATTGCCTTCCAACTTTTCTTAACTGCAGTTCAGTAAAAGTGAATAGAGGAATAAATTATTTTCATATCCCGTCAGCATATGTCATCATACTGGTTACATAACTCTTAAGCCAGCCTCTTTTTGTGTAGCACACCCCATTTTACTGTACCTTCTGACATCAAACCAGAGTCTGTGCAGTCCCTGGGGTGGGCCGTGATGCAGCTCAGAGTCTGCCTCCAGAGAGGACTTTGGTCTAGCCACTCCTGCCTGGCTCCTGAGTCTACTGTTCCTGCATCTGGGACTCCTTTACCTATTTCCTTAAAAGGAGGTTTTGCTTCCTGGTTCCAGCCTTCTCCTCCTGCATAATTCCATCCCAGCAGACTCTTCTAGTTCCAGTCTTCTCCTGAAGTAAGGACGTGAGCTCTTGTTAGTGGTTCTCCCATTTGGAGAGAGAGAAGGACATGTATTATCAGTTGGTATTATCAGTGGGTTGCTGCTGCTGTAACAGTTACCAGGCTTTTCATAGAGATAAATAACTGACTTCTCACTGGAATAACTTTGACTTCTAAAAGGATGTAAGGAGCTTAGCTAGCCCTTTGTGATATTATAATTCCTTACAGAAGAGCACTGAAATGGAATATAGCAGCAGATTTGTATCCTGTTATGGGTACTGCCACTAGCTATTTATAGTTCACTTTTCATACCTCAGTTTTCTTTTGCTCAGTTTTTAAGCTAGGGTTGTCTGTTTTAGTTTGGCGACTAAACTTCCCTGATTGATCCTGGTCGTGAGGTCTAAAGTTATTTTGCAAGAGACTAATGACATTTGAAGGAACTTCTTCCAGGTGTGGGAAACATATAATATACTACCTTTTTAAATGTTCTGACAGGAGTCCTCTACCTACCTTTTAAGGTTTTGTTTTGTTTTTTAAGAGGCAGAAAAGAAAAAGGAGTAGAAGTAGGGGAAAAAATGATGAAAATGCTTGAGTAGTTTGGATTCAGCCCTGAGTCGGGAAGAGTATCGAAGATATCAAGAAAGAAAAAAAAAAAAAAAAAAACAAAACCCCCGTTTCCAAATATATGAGAAAAACGCCCTGTTTCCAAAAACACTGACATTAAATGGTAAGAATAGGTAGAAAGTAAGTTTTTAGGTTCATTCTATTTCTTCTATTCTTCTATTTCTTTAACTTTTCTCTGGTTGAGTCCTTTAAAAAACAAAACTGTATTGTACATGAAGGCAGTCTTATCAGAATTCTGATCTTAAAAGAGAGCATCTACCTGACTCACATCAGTTAATAAAACAAATAATATCCTTACTAATGCCACTGAGTTCCAAAGAAATCACAACAAAATTTGGGAGCCTTTTATTTTTTTTGTAAATTTACTCCTGGCCAAATTCCTAAAATGCCTCGGTGGATAGAATGGTTAACAGACATCCTGGTCAGACTTTCGTGACTGAGGTACTTCTATTTTTAAAGTAGGTGCACACGAGGGAATGATATTTAATGTCCTGTAGTAAATCATAACAAAAATAATATGAAAAAGAACATGTGTATGTATATATATGAAATTGCATAACTTTGCTGTACACCAGAAACTAACATAACTTTGTAAATCAACTATACTTCAATAAAAACTAAAGTATGTGCACAGACCAACACTTACCTTGATATAGAAGGGACATAGATATCTGTGAAGGCAACATAGGGTGTTAATATTTGTTGAGTGCCTAGTCTGTGATGGCCACGTTTACAACATTGTTTCATTTAACCATCCCCGAGTTCACATGAAAATGAAATTGAGACTCAGGGGTGAAATGACTTGCCCAAGGTCACACAGCCGCCATAGTAAGAAGCAGAGCTGAGACTCTAACCCTGATCTGACTATAAAAATCTGCTGCATGATTTAGCCATGTGAGAGCACATCAGATAAGAGAGTAAAATGGTCCCACTTTGTTTTGAACATTTTCAGTCTCTTTGCTTACCTCCTGTCTTACCACCGGCTTGTCTTTATTCTCCTGTCTCCTCAAGGAGGTGACTGATTAGTATGCAAAGGCATAGACTAATTTTTACCTTAAGCGAATTTGTAATCTGTTTGGGAAGATTCATTTATTCCTAAACACACATGATAGGTACTTTTAATACATTCCCTCAAAAGAGCTTTCAGGAGGTTGTGTAGCCCAGGTGGGCTTGAGGTCCCCAAAATAATCCCTGTCCCAGAAGAGCGAGCCCCCTGGCGGTAGGTGTGGCAGACAAGTGTGAGGGTGGCAGCAGCCTGCTCAGGCCAAGGGCTCGGAAGATGGAGGTTCCCCACTGTTCACTTGACGCTAGTTGGAGAGAAACCAGCTCTGAGTCTCCCCGGGATCTGCATGTTTTCTTTCTTGTGTGTGTGCGTGTGTGCTCAGTCATGGCTGACTCTTTACAACCCTGTGGACTGCAGCCCACCAGGCTCCTCTGTCCATGGAATTTTCCAGGCAAAACTACTGGAGTGCGTTGCCATTTCCAGGAGATCTTCCTGACCCTGGGATCAAACCTGCTTCTCTTGCATTTGCTGCATTGACAGGCGATCCCTTGACAATCCGCAATAACAAGGCAGATTCCTTCCATTGCACCACCTGGGAAGCCTCTTTTCTTACTTATTGGGATGTTTTTTATTCTTATTAAAAAGTATTTCTGCCTCGAATGATTATTTTTGAAAATGCAAAAATACAAGTAGAAATCACTTACAATCTCAGTCTAGATGTAACTATTCATTAATATTCTTATTTTGTTCCTTCCAGACTTTATTCTGATGCATTAATGTACATATTCATGTTCATTTAAATAAAACAGGGTTGGAGAATGCTGAACTATTTTTTTCATTTTAAAGGTCATGGCCAGCTCTTTATTTTCTGTCATTTAAATAAATGCCTAGTATTCTATTGTATGAATTTATATAATGCTCTATTGTGAGACACTTATCCTTTAGCTAATTTTCTGCAGTTATAGATTTTGTGATAAATGCTTTGTCAATAAGTCTATGAAGATGTATACAGCTCATCCGTGAAATAGATTGCTAGGTCAGAGGATAAGCAGAATTCTGAGGTTTTTATTTCAACCAATTGTCATGAAGAAAGACTGTATAAAATTGGCACTTCTTCTGACAAGTATATGCAAATATTCGTTTTTCCAAAGCACCAACGACAGTGGATAGTACCATGATGAGGGAATGTCTCTAGTTTGGTAAATGAAAATGCTATATGTTTTCATATTATGCGGTGTTGATTTGTAAAGGTAGCTCCAACCCTCATTCCAGGTTGCCTTATGTTTGTGCCCTTCCTTCCTTCCTCCCTGATGGTGGTTTTCTGTTTTGCAGCATTGCTGGGAGCCTGGTATATTCCTACATCACCTTCTCTGAAGAGCAGCTGAGCAAACAATCAGAAGCCAGTAGCAAGCTGGACATTAAGGGGAAAGGAGCAGTATGACGAGGGTTGCATCAGCTGCACTGGCCCAAGTTTTTGATCAAATGGGAACACTGGCAATTCTTATACGGAAACTGAGGTGTCTTGATCATGGAGGAAATACCATTGCACTTGTACAATCTGAGGATTGATTGCTGCCTTTTAAAATTTTATGAGAGAAACTTATAATTGACTCTTTTAAATATGCCATTAGAATTAATTTATATCAGACTGGAAAACATACTGGGCTTTTTTATTTATTTTTCTTCTATGCTGACAGTGAAACATCCATGTTTTGAAAATATATTATTCCATAGTTTGATATCCAGGTGTCCCTGAGAGCCACGTATCTAAAGTGTTCCATCAGGAGCCTCACTGTTCATGTCGTTGCTGAGTCTGGAGACAGTTTGGGCTTCCTTCTGCTGGAAATGCAGCTGAGGATCTGAAGTTAGTCTTCTTTGAATTTTTTTTCTTTTCTTCATGAGGCTGTCATCACTGCTTTGGCCAAAGAGGACATCTTTGGCACTAAAGAAATGTGTGTGGCTTCAGAGTGTATTGGTTTCTACGCTGGCTTTCCTGATTGCTCATGGGATGAGTAGGGTGCGTTCCCTGAAAGTGTCCTATTCCCTCTATGTTGTGTAGGATGAGGAAGATGAAGGGGTGAAGGAAGTAGACTTTTTACTCATTTTATTTATCTGTCGGAGTCATTCATTCAGCTAAAATGTATCGTGCGTTTAATACGTGCCAGGCATTGTGCTGAGTGCTGAGGGTGGAGAGATGTTCTTGGAGGTAGTTGCCTGATCTCGCTCCTGCTATAGTGACCAATGGTGAGACTGAGAACTTAGCTCCATGGATTTATTCAGAAGACGTTGTGACTGTGAACAAGTCTTAGAGGTTTTCTCAGCTCTCAGAAACTGCAGATCTGTATGTGGGGTTAGAAGCACCAGCTCCCCAGTGATGTGAAACCAAATGCTGCAGTGTACATCAAATGCATATGAACTCTGCCGGCCTAAACCATGAGCTCAGCTGCTCTTGCCCGAGTGAGAATGGCATGCTGGGAACATGACTCCATCTATTTCCCCTTGCTTCCTGCCTCTGGGTTTTGTTGCTCTTTGTTTTACTCCCCGCTTGAATCAGTATGACTAGTCTTGCATTTCTGAGTGTATGATTTGAGGGGAAAGGCTGGTTAGATGTTTCTGTATGGTCCGGGCTTGGACTGTGTTGCTGGCACCGTCAATGTTAGAGCCATCACCTTCCCTCCTCTTCCTTCAATGGCGTGAGCATACCTCTTTCCTTTGTACACTCCTGCCACATCCCACATTATTGAGCAGGCCTGCTTCTCTCAAGGTCAATGCTGCATCCTGGGAGAGCAGCCGTGGATGGGCCTCACCTGAATTGCCTCTTGGGGCAGGTCGGGTGTTAACGCAGACACAGCAGTGTGGCTTGGCTGAGAGACATCCACTGACTTTGGAGATAAATGCTTGCTCGGGCCAGCCGTGCAGTCATGCGTAGGGAAGCTGCCTGCCTTTGCCTTGGTGTACATGCTGGCTTTCATTTCATTAGGTTTGCAATCTACTGGCCTTTGTTGACCTAAACAGCTAGTATTCTGGTGCCTCAACAGGGAACCTGGAAGGTTTTGATTTCTTCCTATTTTTGAAAAAGAGTTATATTGAGGTCCTTTTCATATTCATATCTCCCTTATTTTTGGTTTGTCTTTGTCAAAGCCTAGCCAGTGGTGCTGGGTCCCTAGAATTAGCCTCATAGCCAACTCTCAAGTTAGTAGCTCCATGTAGGGGATCCTGAGACTCACTGTTTCCTAATATGTGAGCTGAGAAAATTTAAGTGGGAGGATAGGATATTATGTTGTGCAAGGTATCTTATCCCTGTTTTATCAATAAGAAAGCAAGACTTGGAGAAAGATGACTTGCTAATAAGTCAGGATTCCTGTTTTTTTCCATTGAACTGTGTTGCCATTGATAACCTCCCCTTCTCCTTTGAGGAAATGAGGAGGTAGAGGTGCCAGCTGAGCTAGCCTGAGCTCTTTCGAGGAGGTGAGTGATTGATGGAATTTAGAGTCCGCAAGGGATAGGCTTTGTGCATCAGGGAGAGTGATGGGCACTCTGCATGCCTGAGCCTCTGTCTTACTCCAGGCTGGCCATGGGTGACATGCAGTTCTGCCTATGAATTTTGCTGCCGCTACCCACTTTTGCCCGGGGACAAGGGGAATGCATTTTGGGAGCTAATTTTGGTATTTCTGTTCCTCCTCCTTTGAGCTACTGGGAGGAGGGAACTTTGACATTAGAAATAGTTGGTGTGCATTTAGAGGTGTTGGACTAAGACCCGCTCCACCCTGGCCCCCACCCTGCCAAGTGTTGAACTGCTTCTTGGAGAGTCAGTTTCCTTGAAGATGTGTCATCTCTCTAGGTCTTATTTGAGAAAATCGTGCTCAGTAATAATTTCACTAAATGCACATGACGTTAGGGCCCATGGCCTATACTGAGCTTTCTGACTGATCAGAAGCAGCAGAGCAGCTTCAAGCTCTCTGCCCTGTTCATGTTGATTGTTGGATTCCCCTTCGCCTGCCGCCAACATCTTAAGAGCAAGAAGCCTGGGGAAGCTGGAGAGTGAACAGACTGACCAGCCATTTTTTGTAGTTTGTTTTCAGTTACCTGCAGGCTTGGTTATGGCACATGAAGAGATGTGCCCTGGTATTCTAGCATCTTACAAGGCAAAAGTTCTTTGCTCTGTTAACTACCTCCTGGGAGAAAAAGAGGCAGTACGGAATTTAAATCCTGAATTTGCCCTTTGAGACAGATGAGCTGTGGTAAGGATACTGAAAACGCATTTGTGACTAGTGGCTCCTTTTTTTTGAGTTAATGATAGCGATGCCCACTTTGACCAGTCTGTTTTTAAGGCAGTGCCAGATTGATTTGAGTAACCTGATTGGTCAGGCTACACGTTGCCGGCATGTCAGGTGATCTTTAATTCCTTCACGTGACTGTTGACTGTAGGAGTCAGTCATTTGTAGGATCCAGCTTGCATGTAGGTTAAGAAAGAGAAGTATGGTTTGTGTTTTTGTTTGTAGTTCTTATTGTATCAGCCATGCATGGAAAGTTCACAGTGGTAATGCTGATATAGGATCTTCATGGAGAGGAGAGGAGAGTTTCACTTTTGACTAATTTGGAGTAGTACCCAGGATTTTGGGCAGGTCTACCTTTATTTTGGTTGTTACGGCATCTTTCAGTGAGCAGAGATTGACTGTTTTGTGCCAGGCATTATGTGAAGCTGAGGTGAAGAGGAAATGGTTCTCATTCTCAAGGAATGTATGATTCTTTAGCCAGACCCCAACTGAGAGAAGGAAGCAGGTGAAAGGAGTCAGCGATTTGAGTAGAAGCTGCCTGCACAGTTGCCAGCACCGGTGACTAGGGGTGTCCCACCCAGAGAGTTGACTGAAGCACTTCTTTAAGAGGATTTATAGCTTGTACTAGTCCTCTAGCTCTGAGATGAGAGCCAGGCCATTCAAACTCTGTGACTACCCAGGTCTCTCTGCTCTCTCCTGCACTTACTCTTGCTTCCCCCATAGCTGTGTACTACTGGTTCCTCCCTATGAACAAGGCTGTGATTGATTTTTCTCTCCCTGAAGGAAAAATAATAATCTTCAAAATAAATAAGGGATGAAAACTCCTCAGCACAATGCCTCGTGCATATTAGGCACTCAGCAAATGTTACTGTCATGATTTCAGTGTTAGGCTGTAAGCAAAGATTAAGAGTCTTAATTTGTGCTCCTTAAATGCTAGAGGCCTGGGCAATATACTTTATTTTGAATGTGACCCTATAATTTGGTTGCTTCTAGAATGGTTAAAGAAGAGTCTCTGCTCATGGTCAACTTGTTAAAATATCTAGTGGGTATATAGTTGGGCTATTGTATGATGCAGGTGATTCTACCTTTAAAAAGATTCTATTCTTTAAAAAAAATGACTCTCATATTTTGGTAAATTAAAAAAATTAGTATCTGTCTCAGAGAGAGATAATGACACTTCAGAATGGTGATTCTGTTAAAGCTTCTCCAGTTTTACCTTACCTTAAGGCAGCTCCTCTGTAGGCTGGACGTTCTCTCTTCTCATCTCTGAATTAAATGCATTGCCTTTACGCTGCCTCTGTGTCCAGGCTTCTGTCAGTTGCTGGTATTTGTGAACCTCTGGCACTATCGCTGCTTTCTAAGCCTACCTTCTAGTTCTTACTGTTAGGATGCCACTTCATCATGGTATGAGGAGATATTCTATGATGAGTTTTTTTAAGCTTTCTTTTTTGAAAATACTTTTAAAAAGAAATCTACTGGTTAGATTGTTTTTTGTCTCACAAAGATGTTTTTAGAGATTATTTTGTTCATAAACATTTCTTTCTCATGCTGATAATCAACTGATTTTTGTCTACAAATGTTGGTCTGTCACAGTATTTTTTCAATATAGATTCTATTTACCAAATGACCATTTTAGTGTTTTTAAAAGGTACTGAGGATTGAGATATGTAAATCAGGTGACATAAATATGAAAATTATGTGCCTAAATATTTTTGTAAAGGTGTCAAATAAATACTTTTTCTTCAACCCATGTATTAAAATTTCTTTCGAAGTGCCTGCAGAGACAGTCAAGAGCTATAAGTCTGCCTCAGTTTAAGAGGATGGCATCCAACTTAGTTGACTGAAACACAGTAGAGAAAATACTGTTTGCGGATGTGATATTATGATTTGTAATAAGAAATAGGTATTTGGTCTTTGTCCTTATTCCTGGCACACTGCTCCTAAAACCCATTTAATTTTCTATATAAGAGCTACAGGAAAATCTTTCATTAGAGTATGTAGTTTTGTTTCCAGTTTATGAAATAGCTCCAGAGCCATAAGGTGAAAATGGTGTCTTTTGTTAGCATCTTTCAGCCATTCCTAAGGTTATGTTAATGGGATGGCTTTGGGAAACTCCCTAAGTCTGGGAGCTGGGTGCCAGGGGAACCAACTGAGAGATTTATATTGGAACTTTCAGCCTCTTTTTGCTCTCTCCAAGTGAAGAGAAGAGGGGAGAGGAGCTGGAGGTTAAATCTGTGGCCATTGATTTAGTCAATCATGTCAACATAATGAAGCCTACATAAAAGTCCATGAACTGTGGGATCTGGACAGCTTCCAAGTTACTGAAGGTGCTTAGGTGTTGGGAGGACGGTGCTGCTGGAACGGTGTGTGGGTGCTGCGCGCGCCCTGCACTCCTTGCCCTCTGCAGCTTTTCCACCTGCTATTCCTGAGTCATATATTTCTGTAATAAACCAGTCGTTTAGTAAGTAAACTGTTTTCCTGAGTTCTGTGAGCCATTCCCACAAATTAATCGAACCTGACAAGAGTGTGGTTTATAGCTGTTTGGTCAGAAGCACAGGTGTCAATTTGGATTTGTGATTTGTGTTGGAAATGGGTTGAAGGAACAGTCTTGGCTCAGCCTTTTGCTGCGGGATCTGATACTAACTCCAAGTTCAGTATCAGAACTGAATTGTTGGTCATGTAGCCCATGTAGCAGATTGGCTTGGTACGGGGCAAAGACACACATTTGGTAACCAGAAATGTGAGTACAGCGCAGAGAAGATGACCTGGGAGCAGTTTTTCCTTTACAGCCATTCAGTACTTTGCATGAAGAGCACATATGACTCAACATTCAGTGTTTTTGGTGTACTTGTGCTAAACTGAAAGGAAAGAAATGCATATAAAAATTGGCTTTAAAACATTTCATCTCCTTAATCAGGTGCTTAAGACTCTGAATAACTTTATTAGGAAAGTGAAAGTGAAGTCACTCAGTCGTGTCCGACTCTTTGTGACCCCGTGGACTGTAGCCCACCAGGCTCCTCCGTCCATTCTCCAGGCAAGAATACTGGAGTGGGTTGCCATTTCCTTCTCCAGGGGATCTTCCTGACCCCGAGATCGAACCCAGGTCTCCTTCATTGCAGGCAGACGCTTTAACTTCTGAGCCACCAGGGAAGCCCTTATTAGGAAATAATCCCCAGATAAAACATGCTATTCAAGAAGCATTTATTGGTACTGGCAAAAACAGGCAGAAGTACATTAAGGCATTAAAAAACGACTGTGGTGAAATATGTAATGTAAAGTTTACTGTCTTAATGCTTTTGAAGTGTCCAGTTCAGGAGTAATACTATATATTCACGCTGTTCTGCGTCCAGGCTCCAGAACCTTTTCCATCTTGTAAAACTAAAGTCTGTAACCATTACAGAGCTCGTTTCCCACTGCCCGCTAGACCCCAGCAACTGCCATTCTACTTTGTGCCTCTCTGGATAACTCCTATAAGTAAAATCGTACAATATCTGTCATTCTGTGACTGTCTTATTTCACTTAACATAATGTCCTTGAGGGTCATCTGTGTCATGGCACGTGTCAGAATTTCTTTCCAAGGCTGCATGATTTTCCATTGTACGTATATGCTGCTGCTGCTGAGTCGCTTCAGTCGTGTCCAACTCTGCAACCCCACAGATGGCAGCCCACCAGGCTTCCCCATCCCTGGGATTCTCCAGGCAAGAACACTGGAGTGGGTTGCCATTTCCTTCTCCAGTGCATGAAAGTGAAAAGTGAAAGTGAAGTCGCTCAGTCGTGTCCGACTCTTCGAGACCCCATGGACTGCAGCCCACCAGGCTCCTTCGTCCATGGGATTTTCCAGGCAAGAGTATTAGAGTGGGGTGCCATCGCCTTCTCCAATATATATGCTAGCTTTTGTATATCCGTCCATCCGCTGCTGGACACTGGTTTCTTCCAGCAATGTGGCTATTGTGAATAAGAATTGCTAAACATGCCAAGCTGTCACTTTGAGTTGCTCTAACAAATGGCCATAGATGGCAAATAACAAACATTGATTTCTCACAGTTCTAAGGCTGGGATATCCAAGATCAAAATGCCAACAGATGTGGCAGCTGCTAAGAGCCCGCTTCCTGGTTTGCAGATGTCCATCTTCTCAAAGCCTCACATGGGAGAGAGCAGAGAGGAAGCAAGCTGTCTTGATTCTTCTTAAAAGGACTCTCAATCTGGAGGCTCCACCTTCATGATTTAGTTACCTACCAAAGACCACGTCTGCAAATACTATCTTGTCAGGGATTGGGGTTTTAACAGATGAATTGGGAGCAGGGGATGGGACACAAAATCTATAGGAGTGGCTGTACAAATAGGCTTTTTATTCTTTGGAATTGCTAGGTCATATAATAATTCTGTGGCTGTACCATTTTATGTTCCCACCAGTAGTGCACAAAGATTCCAGTTTCACATCCTTGTCAACACTTGTTTATTGATAGCCATCCTGCTTAGTGTGAGATGATATCATCTTATTGTGATTTGTATTTTTCTAACAACTAGTGAGCATTTTTCATGTGCTTGTTGGTCACGTAATACACTTTCTTTGGAGAAATGTCTATTCACGTCCATAAAATTGGATTTTTGGTTCTTGAATTGTAGAGATATTCTGCAGTTATAAAGTATTATGAATTTTAACCCCTTATCAAATTATCTGCAACTATTTTCTCTCATTCTGTAGGTTGCCTTTTGATTCTTGTTGACTGGGCGTCCTTTGACGTAGTTTTAAATTTTGACGTAGTGCGATTTGTCTGTTTTTACTTAGGTTGACTATTCTTTTGGTGTCATATCCAAGAGATAATTGCCAAGTCCATTGTCACGAAAACTTTTCTGTATATTTTCTTCTAAGAGTTGTATAATTTTACATCTTAGGTCTATTTTTAGTTAGCTTTTGTATATGGTTCTACTTCCATTTTTTTTTCAGCTTGAATATCCACGTTTGAGAGACTGTCCCTAAGACATTTGTTGTAATCAACTTTTAATATCAGAGTTTATTCTTTCTAATTTGTGAGTTATGTGCTCTTCCATGCAGCCTTTCTTCTACTGGTTTATCATCTTGCTCAGCTTCCACTCACAGGTCCGTTGGTTATTGGGGAGCAGCGTGGAAGAGGTGCTCTCAAGACAGGCAGAGCACAGAATTGGCCTTTGTGTATCCACAGCAGGTAAGCGGAAACCAGGGCCCTTCAGGACTTCTTCCCTGCAGAAGAGAAGGGACAGACATCATCTTCTGTCCATCCATCCATCTGTACAGTAAGACTGAGCTCACTGGGACCTGCGCCCAGCCTCTAGCAGAGGCCTGGCACAACCTTTTACACATGAAGATCAGGGAGGTACAGCTGTGCACTGGAGTTGTGGAACCCATATTCCAATCCTGATCAGTCTTTGCTCTTCACCACCACACAAGATTCTTTTTGTTTTTAGTTAATTAATTCAAGAAGTATCAGTTAGAACTGGACATAGAACAATAGACTGGTTCCAAATCAAGAACGTCAAGGCTGTATACTGTCACCCTGCTTATTTAACTTATATGCAGAGTATATCATGAGAACTGCTGAACTGGATGAAGCACAAGCTGGAATCAAGGTTGCCAGGAGAAATATCAACAACCTCAGATATGCAGATGACACCACACTTAACGGCAGAAAGCAAAGAACTAAAGAGCCTCTTGATGAAAGTGAAAGAGGAGAGTGAAAATGTTGGCTTAAAACTCAGCCTTCAGAAAACTAAGATCATGGCATCCAGTCCCATCACTTCTTGGCAAATAGATGGGGAGACAATGGAAACGGTGACAAACTTTATTTTGGGGGACTCTAAAATCACTGCCGATGGTGACTGCAGCCATGAAATTAAAAGACTCATTCCTTGGAAGAAAAGTTATGACCAACCTAGATAGCATATTAAAAAGCAGAAATGTTACTTTGCCAATAAAGGTCCATCTGGTCAAAGCTATGGTTTTTCCAGTAGTCATGTGTGGATGTGAGAGTTGGACTATAAAGAAAGCTGAGCACAGAAGAACTGATGCTTTTGAACTGTGGTGTTGGAGAAGACTCTTGAGAGTCCCTTGGACTGCAAGGAGATCCATCCAGTCCATCCTGAAAGAAATCAGTCCTGAATATCCATTGGAAGGACTGATGCTGAAGCTCCAATACTTTGGCCACCTGATGTGAACACCTGACTCATTGGAAAAGACCCTGATGCTGGGAAAGATTGAAGGCGGTAGGGGAAGGGGACGGCAGAGGATGAGATGGTTGGATGGAATCACTGACTCAATGGACATGAGTTTGAGTAAGCTCTGGAGGTTGGTGATGGTCAGAGAAGCATGGTGTGCTGCAGTCCATGGGGTCGCAAAGAGTCGGACACAACTGAGAGACTGAATTGAACTGATTTATCTATCTTGTTGGGTCTTAGTTGCATCATGTGGGATCTTGTTGTGTACGGCTCCCTAGTTGTGGGTCTGAGGCTCTGGAGTGTGCAGTTTCAGTACTTGGGGCTTAGTTGCCATACCTCTCACTGTACTGCACCCCCAACCCGCCCCCCCGTTAGTTCCCGGACCAGGGGTCAAACGTGCATCCCCTCTGTTGCAAGGCAGAGTCTTAACCACTGGACAACCAGGGAAGTTCTCAAACTAGATTCTTGTTTTTCCTAGTCTGCCTGTAATAAACTTGGTGGTACCTATCTCATCACCACCATATGCCTGTCTGTTGGTGGCATTCTTCATTCAGAGTTCATACACAGTGGATTTAAAGCTGGTGAAGCTGGTAGCTGGCTCAATCTGAGAAGGCAAAGCAACTAGCCATGCTTTTCAGCTGTGCTGATGGTGCCCTCTTGTGGCAACAGCTGCCATTGGGGGCTATATGATAGTGAAGAAAGGGAAACTTAGTCGCTCAGCTGTGTCTGACTTTGCGACCCTACAGACTGTAGTCTGCCAGGCTTCTCTGTCCGTGGAATTCTCCAGGCAAGAATACTGGAGTGGGTAACCATTCCCTTCTTCAGAGGCTCTTCCCCACACAGGAATTAAACCCCGGTCTTCTGCATTGCGGGCAGATTCTTGCCATCTGAGCCACTGTTTGTTTTACAAGAAGGAAAAGCAGTATTACTTTACGTTATGCCTACTATATGCTTTCATGGAGTTAAAACTTCATATCATGTGTTTCCATGTTACAGTGTTGCTGTACAAATGGTACCTTAAGCAAGGCTGAGGGATTTGTCCCTCAGATAAACTTAAATCTGAACTTTGATTCCAAAGCCTATTTAAAGAATTACAGATAACATCCCTGTGTTAGGAGACTGCAGCAGGAAAGTTCACCAGAGGGCCTCATCGTCTGCTTATCCTTTGGGTAACTTATTTTCTTTCAATGAATATTTTTGAGGACAATATCTACAAATGATAACAATCATGAAATTATATGAGCTGAATGTAAAGCTGTGGGAGGAAGAATGCCATCCTAACTGGGAATGGTAAGAAAATCTCTTGGGAGAGCTTTTGAGCTGGTACTTAAAGGGACAACTAGGATTCAACTGAGAAAGTACTGGAGGTACAGGCCTCCAACATTCCAGGGCCATCGTATCTGTTTCTGTCTGGAATGCCTTCCACCCTCCCCCCATGTCTTTATAGCGCATGCCATCTCTCTGGGCCTTCTTTGGACAGCCTGTCTAAAGCGGTACCCCACCACACTCCCTAACCTCTTTCCATGCTTCACCTCCACAGCAGTCGTCTCCTCTAATGAAATTTAAGCTCAGTGAAGGCAGAGATGTTGGTCTGTTTTGTTTGCTCCAATGTCCCTGGCACCTAGAACCATGCTGGATATGTTTGTAGGGACACAGTATTTCTTGAATTGAATACATCCAGTCAGTAGCTACGTTTACTGAGCACAGCAAGGCAGAAACATGGCCTTTTCTTCATTTTAGGAAGATCATGCCAGCTGCAGTATTTGGACTGTATACTGTAGACTGATGAATTCAAATCTTACAGGGGCCAGGCAGGTAAAAATTATGAATCTGAATAAACGCAATCCACACTATAATAGTTAGTGGTAGGGCTTGTGTTATCTACCTGCTTAAAGGCATTTAAATGAAAACAAAACAGATCTGCCAGCCAGGTTTGGCCCACTGGCTGCCAGTGTGCCTAAAGCAAGGAACTACTTTTGGTCAGATGAGGATGCTGTCAGGGAAAAGTTCGAAGAAGGGGGAGGATTGTACAGGTAAGTGCCTAGCTAGGATGCACGGTCCTGGTGAGAGACTGTGGAGTCCTAACGTGGCTGTGAAAGCATGGAAGAGAAACAGGATTTGCATTGTTTTAGGAGATTAGTAGGTGATGATGAAATTTGTTTCTATTTTTTGTTTATAAGTGAAACTGTGGTGAGTTATTTTTTTAAACCTAAATCTGGCTTCAGGAGACCAAACATGAACATTAAGGTATTTATCTTAGGTTTCCAAGTGTTTTCCAAAAAGGTAAATTTGGTGGGTAGTAATGAAATGGAGTACTTGCACTATCCGCAGTAAAAATAAATTTACTGAGCATTTGCTACCTGCTAGGTAGGCATTTTTGTGGGCACCTTACCTATTGATACATTTTAACTCTCTGAAGTATCATATTATTAAACTTATTTTAGAGGTGAAAAAACAGGCACAGGAAGTTCCTATTGTTGAACAGTGGTAATTGTGAGAAATTCTCGCTTTACAGAATATACACTTGCCTTCCTGTAAGGCCTAGCTTTTGCTCTGAGTTCCCAGAGCTGCAGTACTGTGTAATGTTTGAGTGTGGAGGGCGTGTCAGGCTATTCCTTTAAATAATTAGATGAGTCCCCATCTTGCCACTTACCAGGAAATTCACTCTTAGCCCTTCTCTAAGGTTAGGCAAGATTTGAGGGAGTTGTATGATGCCTGGAATATAGATGGGGCACCTTGTTACCTTCAGCCCCTCACGGTCGCTCCCTTAGTGACTAAGGCATCCTTTTAAGGCAGGTGGCAGCACAGATTCCAAACTTTGTGCAGAGGTAGTTTCTCTTCCTGTTTGGATGCCTCGTGTGCAGCCTGCCCTGTCCCTGTGCAGCCATTCCTCTGATGACTTGCCAGGCGATGAGACTTGCATTCCAGTTTTTCCCAGAGCCTATGGACCATATTCCCCGCCCCCCGCCACCTCCCCCTCCACCAATTTCGGGACTTTCTTCTTTCAGAACTGACTTGTGAGAAATAGTCTAGGAGAAAATGTTGTTAGTGAACAACATGTGCTTTTTACCTCACAACACACTTCTTTCCTAAAAGCAATGCAAAGATCTGACTTAGAAAAATAGAAAGTGGACAAAATCCAAATGATTGGAAAGGTCTTCCATCTTATCAAGGTGGCTTAGTTTCCCATTTTGTAGGTTGGGGAAAACAATGTTGTGACTTTGATTTATGAATATTTATCCCAGTGCATGTGATGGCAGCCACTCAATATGGTACACGGTATTATCTGTAATCATGTTGTTTCAGCCGCCTACTGACTCTTCATCTGTGACCAGCACGTGCTCCTTTTGAACAAATGGCTCTTCCAACCATCCTAGCCAAATGAATCCAAAAGGGGCTGCCACCTTATGAGTTGCCTGCAAGGTGGCTGATAGTACTTCTCTCCTCTGGCCGGAGGGACTGATAGGCTAAGGGTTGAGCCCATGGTCCTAGCCAAGAATACATAAGCTATTAAGTGTTGTGAAGGGGGAGAAGAGAGGGATCTGATCTTTTCTAAGCTCAGTCTAAGGCTGTTGAACTTTGGACCTGTCATTTCCCCATTTTAGGCCTTACTGTTCCCTTCCATAAAATGAGAGGACTGAGTGGGAGGTTCCAGTTGCTAAATCATTGCCGACTCTGGGCTCTGGCAGGTTCCTTCACGCAGCTGCTGCTCCGTTTATAGGCTTCTTGCTGGCTCTGCAGAAGGCCCAGTGCACAGCGCTCTGCTGGAGCTGTCGTGCCTAGCCAAGCACACCATGCTAGTTTCCTTTGGGCTTCCTATTTTGTTTGGCTGTGCGGGGTCTTTGTTGCTGAGTGGGCTTTCTCTGGCTGCGGGACCCTGCTCCTCTAGCTGCGGTGCAGACTTCCTGCAGTGGCTTCTCTAGTCGCAGAGCACAGACTTTAGGACATGCAGGCTCCAGTAGCTGAGGCATGTGGGCTCAGGAGTCCAGTTCTTGGGCTCTAGAGCACAGGCTCTTGCTCCGTGGCATGTGAGAGCTTCCCACATCAGGGACTGAACCCATGTCTTATGCACTGGCAGGCATTCTCTACCACTGAGCCACGGGAAGCCATGAACACATTTTATTGTGGACATTAAGTGGTTCTATACTCTGCTATCGATCTTTTATAAAATATACATATTACCTCCCTAAAATCTGAAAAATTAGGGCTACAGGGATTTTGGATAAAGGATTATAAACCTGTGCAACTACTGAGTAGATGGGGATAAACATTCCCCATGTGTGATTTTATAACCTCTGTGATATCACTGTGAGTATTGTGCTTTACAGATGGGCAATTTTAGTGTTTTCTTTAGCATAAGATTATGAGTGAGTGAAGTCATCGTGTCTGACTGTGACCCCATGGACTATAGCCTGCCAGGCTCCTCTGTCCATGGCATTCTCCAAGCAAGAATACTGGAGTGGATTGCCATTTCCTCCTCCAGGGAATGTTCCCGACCCAGGGATTGAAACTGGGTCTCTCTCATTGCAGGTACTCTACTGTCTGAGCCACCAGGGAGCTTTAAGATTATAAAGTAGTGGCAAAATCAAGAGGAGAAATCTTGAAATATGGCTGAATTTGGATGAGTAGAATGCAAAGAGGTGGCATGGTGTTAAAAATGCTATTTGAACAGAAGATTCTCAGCACAGTTGACCTTTGAATAAGGCAGCTATTAGAGATGCTTACCCCAACCCTGAAACAGCTGAAAACCTGAGTGCTGCTATGTCTGCCACAAAAACAAAGGAATTAGTAAATGATTCACCCAAAGGCAGGAAGCTGAGCTAGTTTGGATACAATCACTACTCAAACCCTAGTTCTTTTGATTCCATGTATTGTGATCTCTAATCAAACATAAATTTTTCTCCACACTTAAGGATCTGCAAAATGAAAATACAAATACTCTATTTATTGGAAAAAGATATCCTCATAGAAGAGGACCCAGTTCAAACCTGTGTTAATGGTCAGCTGTGCATATTTTAGACTTATCTCTTGGTGGAAATGAGGTCAGAGTGAGGTATATAAACAAATAAGCAAATAACAGGGCCAGGCACTGTGGGGCTTTCCGTTATTTGTTCTGAAAATGAATATTTAGAAGCGCTGATTAAAAATATTGAGGCTCCAAGCCATCAGGTTAAATTCATTGTTTTCACCGTTGGCCTATGGGATATACCTTGTAAATGCTTTATTCAGTTGCTAAATCGTTTCTGATTCTGTGACTCAATGGACTGCAGCACACCAGCTTCCTGTCTTCCGCTATCTCTGAGTTTGCTCAAGCTCATGTCCATTGAGTTAGTGATGGATATAAACTGACCCTGCTTCAGAAACATTGTTTTTAACTATAAGTTGACTTTTCAACAGGATACTTAATCTAAAATTCAACTAAACAGCATAAAAAGGGCTGTGGTATTGCTAGTAGTCAAGCCAGAAATATTGACTTGGGTTCTCTGCGGAGCCCAGATGGTGATGCAGGCTAGCCATGTAACCACTGACATTCATGTTGAATGTTTCTTCTACTCACCCATGTAGCCCCCTATCCTTTTTCCCACCCCCATCCCTCATCAACAGACTTTAGGGAGAGGGAGAACACGGAGGTATGTGTGCTAAGTTGCTTCAGTCGTGTCCAACTCTTTGCAACGCTATGGACTGTAGCGTGCCAGGCTCTTCTGTCCACGGGATTCTTCAGGCAAGAAGACTGGAGTAGGTTGCCATGACCTCCTCTAGGGGATCTTCCTGACCCAGGGATCAAACCCTCATCTCCTGTGTCTCTTACACTGGCAAGAGGCCTCCTTACCACTGGCACCACCTGAAAAGCCCTTATGATGAAGTATAGAGTTAACAAAAGCAATGGGAGATGCTGTTTTCATAATTTAAACTAGAAACTTTTTGAGGAAATAAAAGTTTCAAAATTCTTGCAGTCAGCTAAAACAAAGCCCCAAGGAAACTGGTAGTGTCTTTACCAGCAATGGCATTAATTGATGGGAGTGTCTGAATGAAAATGCACCTTCACAAATGAAAGGCGGCAGGTGGGGGGGTGGCGGGGGAGAGGTTAATACCAAGTACAATTTAGGATTTATCCCCAAAGGTACAGGGAAATCTAGTGGGGAAATCTCCCAACAGTCTGGTCGGTTGAGCCTGGCCCTTTTAAAAGCACATGGGAAAAGTGGTTATTATAAGCAATTGGAAAAGCAGCATAATGTGCCCAGTGAGCAAATAAATTTATCTGTAAGGCAAGAGGCACTGTGGTTGGATTTGGGTATATGGTGAAGAAACCAGACATGGCCCCTTCAAGAGACTTGTGATCAGGAGGGGATAACCCTACAAAATCAAAATGGCACCTGTGACAAGCACTACACTGAAGACTTGTTTTTAAGACCACCATAATCCCAACACTTAGAAATTTTGGTATATTGACCTTCATTGATTTTCCTAACCAAGTATCAACGTGAAACATCCCTTTAACAAAACCAGGAACATCCTCTTTTCACTTAAAGGTGTGACACAGGAGTGTGGCAGGGAAGACAGCTAAGTGAGTCATTTTGCCCTTTTAGGCCCAGTATTATTAACAGCATTAGCCACTTATGAATTTTGTGGACACAGCCCAATTGTCTTTAGAGTGTGTTTTTACAGTGCCGATGCCTGCCCACTCAACAGTGGAGGCAGATGCAAACAGCAATACAGTGACGAGGCCACAGGCAAAGCAGTTAATGAAGCAGGTAATTCAGGGTGTTTGAAAGCTCAGAACCACCAGCCAACCCAAACTTCCACTGTCTATAGCTGTGTGTTCGGAGGGGATTAATGGAGCAGTCACACTCAGGATGACTGGCACCTCTGTAGCTTGTAGCTGGACCTGGTTTCTCACGTTCACTTAGCTAAGCATCCTAGGGACAGGAGTAGATGAAGGGCAAGTTCTCTCCCTAAACCTAGATTTCCTGGTGAGTTTGAAGTGGCTCTGATGCCATTCTCTACGTGATCTCTTTTGGTTCTGAAAGAAACTACCCCAATTCAGGGTCCAGATCTCTTTTTCACTTTAAGATTCTTAAACTTTTTATATACTTAATTCAATTGTCTTTCAGAGAAAAGGAGGAAGACCATTTAAAACTTACTGAACTCACTCTATAAACACTTTCTAGTTGGTGTGCAGAAAGACATGTTCAGCCAACTCTACAGTCAACCGTGTTAGTGATAATAGCAAAAAGTGGAATTTTTTTCAGGCCGAATGTGCATTAGCCTTCACCTCTCTCAAACTTCAAGAGATCAAGTCTCCTCACCTTATAGTAGTGCTCCCCGGAAAGTGAACAACAACAGGGGGTGAGTCCTGAATAAGCCACAGCTGTTATAATCAGCTCTGCAGGAAATGGTAAAAACAAGAGCCTTCTTACGGGACTCACACGTGTATGTTGCTTGTTGTTGTTCAGTAGCTAGGTCATGTTCAGCTCTGTGACCCCATGGACTGCAGTGTATCAAGCTCCCCATGCCTTCACTGTCCCCCAGAATTTGCTCAAATTCATGTTCATTTAGTCAGTGATGCTATCCAACCATCTCATCTTCTGCTGCCCTTCTTACCTTCAATCTCTGCAGCATCTGGATCCTTTCCAATGAGCTGGCTCTTCGCATCAGGTGGCCAAAGTATTGATACTTGAGTTTCACCATCACTCCTTCCAGTGACTAATCAGGGTTTCCCATATCCTGAATAGTCAGGGTTCCCATTTAGGATGGACTGGTTTGATCTCCTTGCAGTCCAAGGGAGTCTTTTAAGTCTTCTCCAGCACTACAATTTGAAGGCATCAATTCTTTGGCACTCAACCTTCTTTATGAACCAACTTTCACATCCATACATGACTACTGGAAAAATCATAGCTTTGACGATATGGACCTTTGTCAGTGAAGTGACATCTCTGCTTTTTCAATACACTGTCTAGGTTTGTCATAGCTCTTCTTCCAAGGAGCAAGTGTGTTTTAATTTCATAGCTGCAGTCACCATCTGCAGTGATTTTGTAGCCCAAGAAAAGAAAATCTATCACTGTCCCCACTTTTCCCCTTTTTTGCTATGAAGTGATGTGACTGGATGCCATGATTTTAGTTTTCTGAATGCTCAGTTTTAAGCCAGCATCCATTCATTCACCCTCAAGAGGCTGTTTAGTTCCTCTTATAGTTGCCTAATCTCTAACAAATACAGTAAGATCAAGGAAAATCTTACTTAGCTAGAATTATGGGCAAATAGTCATCAGCTCTTTATTCCCGAGCTCATGCCTACTCTTCCTTTTCTTGTGCTCTCCTTGGACTCAGCATAAACTTCCACTGTTGCACTCACCTAGCCTTGAGGAGAACATGCTACATCTCTGAAGCCGTAAGCACAGTAGCTGGCACAAGTAGAGGCCCAAAGGTTTGTTGAATACTGCATATGAAAACATGAGAACTTGTCACCACTGACTTTTAAATGTGAAAGTTTTACCATTGATTTGGACAAAGGAGAATTAGAAGTTCAACCCCAGTTTATATGACAATTCCTCAATGTTCTTCACAGAATAAGTAAACTTTAAATGCACATGCAAGTTCACTTCTTAGAACAAGCAAAATGACACTTTAAGTACAGTTGACCTTTGTACAACACAGAGGCTGGGGTGCTGACCCTCCACCCAGCTGCAGCTCTGTGTGCAATTTACGGTCTGCCCCCTGTATAGTATTCCTCTTGTCATCCAAGGTCTCACACCCACAGATTCAACCAAACATGGGTCATGTGGTATTTAATACTGAAAAAAAAACTGCATGTAAATGGACCCATGCAGTTCAAACCTGTGTAGTTCAAGGGTCAACTGTATATTATATATTCTAAAAAAGTCACAGGAGCTAGTATAAAAACAAGATAAAAACTAATCATGTTTGGTAAAGCAGAAACACAGAAGTCAGATGTCAAAGATGCCAGCACAATACTAAAGGTAAAATAGAAATAAGGTTATGGATAATTGGTATTAGAAGACAGAGATTAGTACAGATATTTAAAAACATAAAATCAGTCCATAACATGGGGCAGATAAGATTTTGCAAAGGATAAACCTGATTATTAAACAGCAGAGTTGATCATTAAATAGCAGAGTTGATTTTATGATAAAAAGTTTAAATAATCAGTAAAGTTATATGATATAGGAAGGTCATTTTTAGGGAGAGATTTATATGGTTCTCCTCACTGGCACTTTGCATAAATATGGATTATAGTTAGAAAAACCTTTATTTCTGTTTTGGTATTTAGCAGTGATAGAGAGCTAGTTACACACCCCTAGGGTCATCAGCACACATCTTGCCTGGAAAATTCTTCAGCCCCCACTCTTCAAAATGCCCACTCAATTTTCTATTGAGAGTAAAGTGAAATTTTTTTGCAAAACTGTATGTTATATTGGAGAAGGCAATGGCACCTGACTCCAGTACTCTTGCCTGGAAAATCCCATGGATCTCATGCACTGGAGAAGGAAATGGCAACCCACTCCAGTATTCTTGCCTGGAGAGTCCCAGGGACGGCGGAGCCTAGTGGGCTGCCGTCTATGGGGTCGCACAGAGTCGGACACGACTGAAGTGACTTAGCGGTAGCTTAGCGGTATGTGATATAAACTGCACTGTAAAAGAAGGAAACAAAATGTTTTTAATTAAGTAGTTTAGAGGAAGAGAAACAGGTAAATAGAGGTACACAGACCTAAGGATCTCTCTGGAGGACAAAAAAACCCCACAAAAATACATCATCTGTCCATTTACCACTGAGGTAAAAGGCATCAGGAGCCACCGAAACACTATTTCACACTCTTGTCTAGAAGCTGAAAAAACAGAAATTGTATACATTCACACTGTAAACTGTGCATCATTCAAACTTAAAATCTATAATTAACACCTACTTAATCTACTAAAAATCATTCACAAAGCATTATGTAGGCAAATGTGTTTAAAAAATATTTTAATAAGCATATTCAGAATGGCAGACGGGGAACCAGGGAAGGGAATTATTTTACAGTGCAAAATTATTATGCATAAATTTAAAAACATTAATCCATAATTTTAAATGCCTATTTAAATATTATTTCAAATATGTTTTAAAGCTCAACAGATTTGTTGAACTGAGTTGCAAATTTTGAACGCTTTGAAAACACATCATAAAACAGAATACCATTCCAAATGAAGATAGTGCTTTGCTTGAGGGTAGATATGGGGTGAGGGAGACTAAGTAACTATTAACGAAGGCTTCTTTTCCCAATGCAGTTTGTCAAGAGTTATGAAATATACTAAATCTTAAGCAAATTAAATTCATGATATTACTAAAATTTTTTAAAGTAGTGCAATGACTTATCAAGTTATAGTGGCTGCATTACAAAGAACGTACTGTGTGAAATACCTGTATAAACATAAAATACAATTAAATATTTCTCTATGAAAAGCTGAGCATTATGTATTATAATAGTGGAATGTTTTTCATTAGGCAGACTTTAAAGACATTAAGAAAAGTAAAATTTCCTAACATGTATACAACATGTGCCGTATTTGCAAACATGCCTGAGAATTTATTTAAAATGTTCCTGTAATATCAGTTTGCAAGAACTTCACAAACCTGCTAACAAAATGCATCTTTTAAAAAAAGGTGAAAATGGCAAGTCTAATATTGCAACAACTTAAAAAAAGTACATCATCACTATTTCTATAGACCATCTTTGAAAAAGAGCTAGGATACTTTGGATTCATATAATAAAATTTGATTTAGAAAATGGATTGTGACCATCTGCTAAAGCTGCCATTCTGGATAAATTAATGTTCTAGGTAAAACAAAACAACAAAGAGCTCATGCTTCTCACCACATTCACCCAAAACTTTGATTTACTTGGATCTATATGTAACAACAGTGAATCTACATCCTGTGAAGTCAAGTGTTGTAAAGTGGCTTTTAACACTGTTTGGGGAAAAAAAAAAGTTGTTCACATTGGTGGAGGGAAGCAGTCTGAACATAGGTTAATAGTAATACTTCATGGAGAATAAGGCCTAAACCATAATTTCTCAGTGCAAACCTCTACTCAATTGCATTAAACAGTTGAGCCATTAAAAACAAGACCTCAGAAGAAATATTCTAAAAAGACACTGGTTCTTTGATGGCTGAAAATGAACTGCTAGAAGTATTTGGGGGTATGTCTGTGTGAGAAGAGCAGTTAATAATCTTTTATAAAAGTCTGGATATAGGTTGGTCTATCAGCTGTATAAAACTACGTTTTTTAAATAATAATTTTGCACTAAAAATAAAATGGCACTCTTGCAAGGTGATGCAAATCAGTTCAGTTCAGTTGCTCAAGTCATCTCTGACTGTGAATAGATGATCCTATTTGTAATCACACAGAGCAATGGTTACTTAATAGCTTATTTTCACTTTGGAAATGCACTATCAAATATGAAAAGTTCGACTGTAATTGGAAATCTAATTATCTGGTGATCTATTATCACCAGATAAGTTTATCACTTTTTCCTCACAAAATATTGTTGCCTGCCAACTCCTTGTGTGTGCCAATATCTAACTATCACTTGACCTTTTCCCCTGTTTATTTAATGCAAAAATGGGAAATTTTATAAAACATATAAAAATAACTGAATGGGATTCTGGTCAGCATGATACATTTAAGCACTTGAAGTCAACATTAAACTTCTGTTTTGCTTCAAAAATAATTTTGAAAATTATAGCAAATGCAAAACAAACTATGTGATCTAAGTATCATGCTTAATTTCAGTTCTCAAACTATTTGTCCTTAAGTAAAACTTGAAAAAACAAATGTTCACAATCCTTTATGAATGCTTTTACCACCTGGATAAGAAATATGACTCAGTTACTACACAAACACTTAAAAATTCATTAGAAAAATCTTAGCAAAATAAAATGAAAGCTGACAGACTGAGAATATCAATTCCTCTCATAAAAGTTTACCAACTGTACAAGTTAAGAAAATTATACAAGCTTTTGTGTTAAGAAAGGACAGCTCAGTCAAGACATATGTACTGTAAAAATCTTTCAAAGGCTACAAAGAATCTGGAAAATACAGAATGTATTTCTTAAGCCCAGATAAGAATATGGAAAGACATCATTGATGTCAACAATTTTACATATACAAACCTGACTTGGTTTATTTTTAAACTTCTATATATAAAAAAAATCATGCTAGCATAACTTTCAGGATTCATAAGGGTTTCCTTAATAATGATACTCAATTTGTATGGAGAGAAAAATATCTGTTATAAAAGATATTTCAAAAACTCAGAAAAATTGGTTATTAATAAGAAATTTGAACTTTTTTTCCTTCTCTGCCATCAAACTAAACAAAAAGTACCTTGTAGTGAAATCTTAGGATTAATACATCAAATAAGAAGGTACAGATATATCTGTAGTTCATTCAGATTTACTGAACTATTTATTTCCTTAAAAGGGCTTTTACAATTTTAAAGTAAAAATCTGAAAAGCAGGATTATTAAAACTTATTTACTAAAGTTAGGACTCAATTCAAATTTTAACCAACTGCTTCAAGGAAATCAACTTTTAGAGGTAACCCATCAACCCTGAAAATTTTAGTCACAACAGAATGTACTCCAAAGAAAGTTAAGTTTAGTCATCTGTGTTCTCAAGTTCTTCAAATTTTCCATGTGAGACTGTGTCTTGGAAAAGCTCAGAACCACCTGGACTTTCTTTGCCATTGCTGTTTACCCTTCGCCTTTTGGCAGGTCTCTCACTTTTCTCATCAAAATCGTTTTCATTTCTTGCAGTCATATGGGTGATTTTTGGGTCAGTGGTTTGGTTATCGGTTTCATAACCATTGGTATCCATATCTGTGTGAAGTGGTTTCTTACTTCCACCTGTTGGTCCATTAACATGTAATCCTTCAACTTTCACTTCTTCTTTGTTTAATGTTTCACCTGGTCCATTAGATGACACCCCTAGGTTGGAAGAGACATGAAAGCAACTGCTAATATTATAAAGCTAATTCATAAATTATTATAAAAGCTCTATAAACAGCTGTAAAATAACTTTTTTCAAGGAAGTGAGGCATCAAATATGTGTGTGTGTGACACATGCGTGTATGTATAGCCTGAATTCTGGCTCTATTTACTTTAGTAGCTGTGTGACCTCAAATTATTTACACTCTCTTGTACCTCAGTCTGATCACACACATACAATGAGGATAATAACAGATTTATAGGGTTGCTGTGAAGATTAAGCTAATAAATGTAAAAAATTAAGAATAGGATTTGGTATGTATTAACAGCATGCTGGTATTACATGGCAACAAATAAGCAATGGATCCATCAGCAGTCTAAATAAGCTGAAGTAAAGCAAAGATATTCATAAATTATTCAGGTTTAGCAGTTTGTAACTTTCTAAAACAATGAAAAATTATATTCTTTCTATAGCAGCTTGAGTTTTCTAACTGCCATATAAAAGCAAGATGACATGACTTTTTCATTCTTAACATTTATCTGTCATAATGTTAAATTAATGCCTGCACTATACAAGCATGCACTTGAAAATGCTAAAGGCAAACACAAATTCCTTCCTAATAGATTGAGAAAAGAAAGGGCATAATTAATAACATAACAAAAGGTCATGTTACAGTTGACTGCAAAATGGAAGACAAATTCTGTGAATGCTTAATATAAAATACAGAATGCACTACTGGAGAAAATGAAAATTTAATTATCTGAAAACATAAGAATGAGCCTCAAATATACATTTTGGTCAAAGAAAAAGTATTCTATTTTCTCAACTCAAAATGCACTCAAACCATGACTGCTTATGAGATTATGTACCATAAAGGACTGACTTTGCCATAGTAAGCACAAGAAGCTAGGTTAAAGATCATTAGGTCAAAAATCACTATTAAGATTTCAAGACACTAATTAAAGCCCTTAAGGAAAAAGACAGTTGGGTTGGAAAGCTCTTCCTTTCCTTGAAAAGCCTAGAAATCTTAATTGTATCACATGTGAATGACTTCTGGGCAGAGTAATGTGTTAAGTAACTTATGAACACTCTTCCTAGGCTAGCTGCATGTCATCATCAAACGGTTAAAAGGATTCAACCAACTGCCTATCAAAACACTTTAAAAAATTCCAGAAAGTTCCAAAAGGCAAAAGCTTGAATTTACTTTGTGCTGGCAATTACTTAAATAGTGTTTACATTTTATTATTAAGTATTATAAATACTCTAGAGATGATTCCCTAAGGATTTTAAATCTGCAGATGTGAAGGCTGCACATACAGAGTGTTGACTGTACTGCCAGCCGTCTGCCTCCCCGCGTTTCCACCCTAGTCCCAATCTCAGCTGCTTATTCAACTTCAGGATGGTTGTGACTGGCATCAGAAATCATGTCAGTGAACCTGAATGTTCTTGAATCAGGAAATGGCTGCTGGACCCTAATATTTGTTTGGCTTGTTCTTACAGGGGAAGTAATGAGGGAATGGCAAGGGATCATTAAATGAAGAAATATATTCACCACAGTATATTAAATGCCAGTGTGAGAGCAAAGATCAGAAAAAGGTCAAATTGTTCAATGTTCCTCTTCTAGTTTCTGTGGGGGAGAAGGGATTAGCTTTCCACTGGCCCTCCCCTAAAGCTGTTACATCAGAATGCAGGTGGGCAGAGCTTATCTCTAATTTACCAGTTTCCTATTAAAAAGGATCAGAGAAGATTTATTACTTTCTGCTAAGAGATGGTCTTACTTAAGACTATTTTAATTAAAGTAGAAATCAAGAAAATTCTCTGACCAGTCCTTACTGATCCTCAGTACACTATATTTTAAGCAAGAACCTATCTGAACCTCAAATATGTGTTTCTTTGCTTCTTTTTCATGGGCATAAAAATGAATGTTTTTGTACAATATGAATGCACAGGCTGACACATCTGTTTTATCTTATCTTTCTAGGTTATTATGCTATCACGGAGAAAAAATATTTAAAAGGGGCCCTTGTTACCTTTTTTTCCATTTATATGCTTAAAGAGGTTTCCTGCTGAACTGTTATAAGCACTCAAAGTATTTCATCAAGTATCTGTGTACTTCTGATGTGAAACGGCTGGAGTTCTGGTCTAAGACTTAACAAATAAGAATACTTACATCTAGACATTCCAACCTGATAAGAAAATAGATGCTATTTTCTTAAAAGAAATGGTCATTGTTGATGGTATACTTTATTAAATGTACTTTTAATGATATCAATGGGAATTCTTTCCAATTAACGAGTACATTTTCTCTGTGTTAGTATGTATGCACCCTGATATTTTGTTTCATGTGGTATTACTTTAGGTCTGTTTTGGGGGTTGAATAGACATGGAAACAGAATTTCCCAGGCTATTGAAGGAAAAGTGTCCATCATTATGAAGAAATACAAGTGTCTCTCTGCTTGCTTACCATTCTGATTGCTATTGCCTATAGTGCCATCTTCTTTCTCAGACTGGCTGTTGCTACTGTTTGAGGCAGTTGGGGGAGGAGATGGTGCTCGACTAGAAGCAGCACTTTCACTTTCATCCAGAAGACGATCCATGTAATCCCTTAAAATTGAGGGAAACAATGATTATTTACTTAAATTAAAAACAACTGAAAATTAAAACTGAGGTTAAATTTACAAGGCTTTATTAGCAAGTATACCCTAATTTTCCCAAATGGAAAGCTCCTTTTGGTTAAATGTCTGTAGGAAAACAACGTGTGAGGGCTTTACACTAGCAAATGTTACAGACCTACAGGCAGTTTTAATAGAAACTGTAGGCAAATGATCAGAGTGGCCTGACTAAAATCAGAAAGGTTGTAAACGAAGTGGGACGATGTCAATCACAAGGAGTACAGAAGAATTTCTGAACACAGATTGGAATTGTAAAGCTTATAAAGATTATGTTATGACTATGGCAATATGTGAAAGACAAACTAGGACCTAATAATGAAATACCTCCCTGAAACTTCCTGTTACTTTCTTCTGTATCACCCTTCTGTTAGAGCTGAGCTATAAGCTCACAAAGTTCCTGGGCTTATCTGCTAGCTTCATCTGCCCGTATATCGTCAGAGGTGAATTTACATCTTCCCTAAGTAATTTTTGAGCTCAACAGCATGGGATGACATTTGTGGTAAGTGACACTGGGTTGAGGTTAGAGCTGAACTAAATACTTCTCTCCCTCAGGTTTAGTGTCTTTAGTTATAAAATGCATGTAATCATACATAATGTATGTGCTGGGCTGTTGTATAGGATATGTGTAGCAAAGTGTTTTATGAACTATGCAGTGCTACCGAGTCACTAGAATAAAGGTCAGTAAACTAAGGCCTGTGGGCTGGCGATCTATTTCTGTGGATAATAAGAATGTGGACAAGAAAGAAACCATGGAAGGGCTTGGAACTTTACTGAAAGTCTGTGTAACAGTCTGCACTAATTAACATTTAGGCTTTATTTGCCTCATTTATAAATGGAGGGAATTAAATTTGATGGTCTTTTAAGATCTCTTTGGCTTTATGTCATTCATCATTATAGAACAATTAGGTAACAAATCTGAAGCACACAGAAACAGAATGAATATGATGAATGCAATGCCAAAGGGACTTCAGAAATTAAAACTAACAGAAACAGATAATGCACTAGGAAGAATTGATGGAAATAAATCTAGTATAGTGGGAATGGGTAATGGAGGATGTTAAAAGCCACTCAAAGGAAACTAGAACTGACGAGATACCAAAATTATTTTAAATCTCTGAATATAACAACGATATTGTTAAAGACTTATTACTACTGTTTCTTAAAGGTTAATGCCATCCAGAATGCTTAAGGAAAAGAGGAGGTAAGTAGACCACTCAGGGGGTTGAAGCAGCATTCAAATAGTTGGAATTATGCCACATTATTTTTTACTTAAAAAAAAATTATTCTTTCCAAGGCTGTTACAGCAAAATCTTCAATTTGCATATGGCTGCCAATTCTTTCAGGTAGTGAATGGAGAGACTCTGCAGTAGGATTTATCAGAGGCCATGTATAGGCAGCAAGGTGGCAATGTGCTTCATTTTGGTGACAAATGAAAGGTAACTATGTAACAGAAAAATAAGCAAATAACTTTAAGGATAATCTGCTCTTAACTACACATTCTGACTAAAGAGGAAGATTGAAAAAGACATTGATTAACTTAATGTTTTTGTCTAAAGGCATTTAAATGTTGTGTGGTCACTTAAAGTGCAAGTGTTCATGGAAAGAGAAGGTCCTGGAATCAAAGTATAAAAATATTTCTATACTAGAGAAAACCACAATTTTTCTCCATCTGCAATATACAGTCTACATGGCTTCTTATAGGAGATTTAACACAGCTAAAAGGGATGAGGAGGAGTAAAAAGTAAAAAATATAGTTTTCAGTTAAAAAAAAAAAAAGGCAAAACTTTATAAAAAGACCCAGAGGGAATATAGTTAAAGACTACAAAACACTGTTCTTGTCTAGTAGGAAAACATTTCTTCACTTCATACCGTAACACCAGGGGACACACTGTTAACTCTTAAAGCCTGAGAAAAGAGAAGATATGGGATTACTTTTAACTATGACTACTCCATCTACAGAATACTTAAACCTTAAGAAGAATCAAGGTGACAGATATAAGTAGCTTCAAAAAGTTTTTCAGAAGCTATGGAGAGATTATTAGAAAAACTAAAATGTTTAGCGGCACATCCCTACCTAACCTGTTGAGCCTGACGTCACAGAGGACCAATTAAGCCAGCCCACAACACTTCCCTTGGTGATGCTTTCTGAAAGAGAAAACTGGATGAACCATGGGTCTGACCCAGCATGGCAATTCTTATATTCTTACTGCTGATGACGACAGACTGCCTGTAGTTCGTGTGTGAACTTTATTTCTGAAATGGGTGAAAAGATGAAAGGTATTACTATTGCTTTTCCCTATAGCTTGAAAACTATTTTAAGATATACTCTGAAGACTGGATAGCTGTATGTAGTTCTACATTATTATGTCTCAATGTTACCAATAAATAAAAATTTAACTATAAATTGATAAACAATAAGCAATTATATAAAAACTGGAATACTGTTATATATAAATTCTACTCATTATGGCCTTTGAACAAAAAGGAATGAGGCTGAGTCCAATGTTTCATGATTTCCAAGGACAATTATACCCATTTATTCCCTTTCAGATAAGTTTGCTTTGGGTTTTAGAGTGTTTGAATACTCCAGACAGGGAAGTGACCAGAACACCTCTAATGAACATGACCAAGGGACAGTCCAGTCAAGTAGTTCGAAAAGCACAAGGGTATGCATATAAGCACATCTTTCAAAGGCAATTATTTGGCTAGGCTTAAGAATTTTACTGGTGCAGGCTGACCAAATGAAGTCACAACTCTGCTTTATTTTTATTTCATAAACATAACACAGGGAATAATAAAGGCAAGTATGGTAAAGTGAATTTCACTGTAAAGTTCATCAGTATTTTAGAGCAATAAATGAAATAAAGGGTTCGATACTCTATTACTAAGTACTTAACAGTAACACATTACTAGTCAGACTGAGGATAATGTATCATTCCACAGATAGACTAAAAGAAGCTAAGAGAATCTGGTGCATGGGGAGTAGATTAGACATATGAGGCATTTTGCTTAAAAATGGATATAATAACAAACTATACTCCCTCTATCACTAGGAGTTAGCTAAAGTTGTATTTATTAAATATTATTTCTGTAAAGAGGAAAAGGCTTCAGAATATTTAGGAAAAGGGAATTTATCATGTACTTGTTCATTTCTCTATAAAATATTTTGTAACAAAAAGAAAATCCAATTTGACCTGATCTATTATATTCCCATGTCTTTTCCCTTTGATATCATCTATATCCAGATCTTATTTTTGGTTCCCAAGATCTAAAATAGATTGAGCAAGGAAAAATATTAATTTCTCTTCTTTAAAGGATTTCTATTGGGCATATGGCCCTCCAAGTTTTAGAAAAGACCGTCTCTGCTATTCTTACTGCTCTCTTGGTGTTATTAAATCAAAACGGTATGTGCTTATACTGAGTGGAACAGAATTTAACAAAAACATGCTTTCACAGCTCTCCTGATCCATCTCCTCTCAGGAATACTACTGAAAACATGTACTAACATCTACTTTGATAAATTTGCTGTCTCAAATAATATGAACTGTAGTTTACAATGTTTTGTAAGACACTGAAAGTCTAAATACCCCACGAAGATGTCAATAAATGGATAAACTGAAATTAGAGTCAACTTTTATCCTTTTAAAGAAAGAGTCTAAAACTCACAATTCTCTCAAGAAACATTTAGAAAAGCTTAGCAAAAATGATTCAAAAAGAAAAAAAATGAACTCACGTTACACCAGGATGAAGATTGTATTTCTTTTTCCAAATCGTGTTTGTTGAGCAAAGAAATCGTAACGTTCAGATTTTTTCCACATATAATAGAATGCTACACATTCACCAACTGATCTTGTTCGAACCTATAAGAAACAAATACTTGTTTTTAAGAATTATTTCCTCCTTAAAGGAGTTATTTCATGAAAAATCTTAAGTTTGAAAATAAATTTAGCTGACCTTCAAGTAATAAATAACAGCAGTTATAAAATATAATACAGTAGCAGCTGTGTTAAAAATTACTCTTTCTAAGCTCCCATTCAGAGAAATCATATATTGGAAACAGGTCTTCAGATACTAAGCATTATGCTTTTAAAGAGACTATCATATTCATTTACTATAAAAATAAATACTCCTTTATTGAAAATGTCTGGCAGTGGCATTTGAATTAAAATTAATGTTATAAGAAATCTGCAAATACTTTTACTCACAGAACACATAGGGAGACTGAATTTAAATGCCCTTTAAAGGATTCTCTTAATAATCCCAACACTGATCCAGACTCAGCTACTTACATTGTAGAAAGGCTAAAAATATTTCAGTGAGTTAAGTCATTATAAAAATGCTAATATTTGTTTCAAATGGATATATCTTTCCTTTTCTCCTTTGCCTTTAGCTTCTCTTCTTTTCTCGGCTATTTGTAAGGCTTTATTTTTGAGGCTCTAAAATCATTGCAGATGGCGACTGCAGCTATGAAAATTAAAAGATGCTTGCTCCTTGGAAGAAAAGCTAGGACAAACCTAGACAGCATATTAAAAGGCAGAGACATTACTTTGCCAGCAAAGGTCTATCTAGTCAAAGCTATGGGTTTTTCCAGTAGTCATGAATGGATGTATAGTCCAACTATAAAGAAAGCTAAGCATTGAAGAATTGATGCTTTTGAACTGTGGTGTTGAAGAAGACTCTTGAGAGTCCCTTAGGCTGCAAGGAGATAAAACCAGACAATCCTGAAGGAAATCAGTCCTGAATACTCATTGGAAGGACTGATGCTAAAGTTGAAACTCCAATACTTTGGCCACCTTATGTGAAGAACTGACTCATTTGTAAAGACCCTGATGCTGGGAAAGATTGAAGGCAGAAAGAGAGGACAACAGAAGATGAGATGGTTGGATGGCATTACCGACTAGATGGACATGAGTTTGAGTAAGCTCTGGGGGTTGGTGATGGACAGGGAAGCCTGGTGTGCTACAGTCCGTGGGGTTGCAAAGAATCGGACATGACTGAGCGACTGAACTGAATATTTGTTTACAAAATCACTCCAGTGGTTTACTGTGCTGTACCTATTTGGGAACTGAATGGCTCCTCTTACACATATTAAATATATGGAACTGGCAGATGATGTTGACAAAATTCCCTTTTGCTACTTTGCTTGTAGAGGGGCAGTGGTGGCTCAGACAGTAAAGTGTCTGTCTACAATGCGGGAGACCCGGGTTCGATCCCTGGGTTGGGAAGATCTACTGGAGAAGGTAACGGCAACCCACTCCAGTACTATTGCCTGGAAAATCCCATGAACAGGGGAGCCTGGTAGGCTACAGTCCATGGGGTCACAAAGAGTCGGACACGACTGAGCAACTTCACTTCATCACTTCACTTGTAGAGCTAGTAGGGTTGCTGCATAGAAAATACTGGGAGTTTAAAAGGAAAAGTGTATCTGAATGAGTGTTTGAGATGCAAGATGATATGATTTAACTCATAAGTTTCTGGTCCTGAAGTTGGGTATCTGCTGTGGGACTGACTAGACCTAAGGTCAACTTTATGACATCCCTATTTTGTTAGGTGGCACCTATTTTTCTTTCCACCCCTCTGACTGCACTTCATGACTTTGGCCCATGTTGCTTTAAGACAAAGCAATCAGTGTTTTAAAAACAAAAACCCCAATCACCTTCTCAAGCTGTTTTATGCTTCCTTTTAGAATCTTATTCTAGAAGACAACTGTCAAGTCAACTGTACTTTACTGAAAGCAAAAATTGAAAAGACATTTTGTGGCATGCAAAAGTTAACAGTATTATGAAAAGTCGTCAATTAAGTAAGTCTGCATAATACAACCTACGATTAAGATCCAAATTTCAATTCCAGGTGTAAAAACAAAGAATATTTTCAATGGACTATTCCCCTCCCTCTTAAGAATTGTCCTCCCTATGGTTCACTGGAACAAACTTGTGAATTAGGTACAGGTCAGATGACTTTTCTAACACTAAAATACCACCATCCCAAATATTCTTCATAAATAAGAAATCAAGGTCTTATTTCAATATCATGTTAAGACTTTTTTGGCTAATAGCTTTAAGTAACACACTAAGTTCTTACTCCTTAAAAGGATTTTGGCGGGAGATGGGGGGGTGGGGTGCGGGTGTTGCTCTTATGAGTTACATCAGCTTATAATCCCAGGGGTCCCCCTCTATAGCATGCTTAGGTATTGTTTGAATTTACGCAGAAATGCTAGAAAACTTTTTCAAAATGTTGGCCCTTTCAACCATGAGATCATTTGCTTTTCTTTAAATCAGAAACACATATAGCTAGTCATTAGCATAATACAGTCCTTTCACAGAGAAGTCACTATATTGGAGATTATCAGATGATTTGGTTACAACATTAACGTGGTTTGGCTACATCTTTTGTATCAATGCTAATACACAAAATTTCTCTCTTATTAGTTATGTCTGATGTCAAATAACACAATTATCAACAATAAACTAAAGAACACCAAAACTGAGAAAAATCAACTGAGAATTTGTAAGCAACTATTTTATTTATGGAACATACAATAGATACTGTACATCCAGAGATATGAAAGAGGATGAGGACAGACTATTTATAGAGCTTCAGACTCAAGCCCGTAAAGCCCAGACACTTTTAACATTACCCTAGGTAAGCCATCACACATCTGATACATCATCTTTGAGGACACATGTAAAGCCAAGTTCCTTGTCATTTATATTCACTAAAAATTTGACATTTATAAGCCTAGACATTACTTAATTTGCCATATTTAAATTTGAGATTTTAATTTTGCCTGTCCTAATTTCCCTTAGGAACACAATTTTTTATTCTTTACAATTGTGCAGCTCTATTAAAAATCTTACCTGATTTCAGTTTAAGAGAATTAAGCCTAAATAAATTTGTAAGTAATTACAAAATTTGGGGGATATAAATTAACACTGTATAGCTGATATTCATATGGCATGATATGTACTCACACATCCCATTCAGGAGCTGATGAACATAGTTTTAAACATCCAGTTCTTAAAAGTTTCCAATAAATATCACACACTGGGAACAGTCACTTGGCAAATATATACCAGGAAGTCTAGGCATGCTTATTATAATTCCTTAAATACTAGCATATTATATATTCACTACAGAACTTTTAACATTAGAAAATACAGATTTCACATGACCTAGGTTAACTAAACTTATTTTTATAAAAAGAGACAACACATATCATTACTTACTTTATTAGCCTGAATCAAATGAAAGTCCTTTCCATAGGCCTTCAACCCTTGTTCAAAATTTCTGCACTCTTCTTCTGTCCAAACAGATAATTCCTCTGACAAAATTCAGGGTGGGGATGGTGGGGGGCGAGGGGGGGGCAAGGGGAAATGGGGGAAGGAAACTGTTAAGTAATATTTTCCCAAATGCTGCACATAACAAAACTGCAAATACAAATATAACTTTTGCTAACAACAGAAGTATTTTACTCCTGAGTTCTATTACTGATGGCTTCAAAAGATAAAAGTAATAAAACATCCTTATTTAATAAAATTTTGGATGATTTAGTCCCTAACTCTTCAACCTCAATTTAGGCCATTTCCTCTTTCTTCTTTATGATCCAACTAAACCAGCCACCTTTCAATTCCTTAAACATTATTTTCTTTCTTTCTTTAGACTTTGTGCATGCTCTTCCCTTTGTCTAGAGGTTATTGCATGCCTCTTATCTCATTCCCCCTTTCACCTAGCTAATTCATTTATAGCCCAGTAAAAATATTTTGTTCTAGAAGCTTTCTTTTACCGCCTCATTCTTTCCTCCAACTAGGTAGAGTCCCACTGTAGTAAGTTTGAACAGTACCCTTGAATTCTCCTTGGAAGAACTCAAAACTATTTTTCAGCTTTCCTACCTAGGCTCCAAGCACCGAGAGGTCAGGGGCCTTGTTTATAGTTGAATCCTCACAATTTAATAGGCCCTTAAATTTTTGTTGAATGAATGGTCTTTCACTGGTTACACAATGATATATAAACAGTACTTTTAGTGAAGTGGGACTGGGAACCAGTTTAGAGTAACAAAAGAATTTTAGCTATGGCTTCATTATTTATAAATCATGCTTGCCCCAGCAGAGACCTCAGTTCTCATCAATTTTAAAGTGAAGGTAACATTTGTCACTTTACTCAGTTCACAGGACCATTACCAAGATCAAGTAAGAAAATATTTATAAATGCCTCGAAACTGAAAGGCATTATGTATTTTTATTTAAATGGTCTTATTTTCTTATAAAGGGAAGGACAATATTAACCCCATTCCCCATGCCTTGTGTAATACTTGTTATATACTAGTTGTTTAACAAGTTATAACAAACTATTATCCAACAAATATTTACTAAATTCAGAAAGATTAGTATTATTAAATTAAGGATATACCTAGTTAAAATTTTTTAAACTTTTAAAATTTCAAAAAATGTAATAGCTTAAGGTTTAAACTTCTGCTATATCATGAAAAGATAATATATATGCTTACCTCTAGCTGCTTTTACATTAAATCTTAATCTTCTCAATGCTTCTTCTGTATCAAAATTGCATTTAACTAATTCATATAATGCCTAGAAAAATAAAAACCTTCAATATGTAACCTGGACTATGAACGATTCAAGGTGACAATTTCTTAACTGAGTAAAGGCTTTTCTAGAATCCAATGTCTCCATCCTTTTCGGAAGACAAATAATTCCGTTGAGTGCAACATAAAAAACACTAAAGAGAAACAAACGGAAAACAAAAGTAATTCATTCCTGATAATTAACTGCCTCTAAATATGTAAAAATACTGGATAAGCAAACCTTTGGCAGCAGCATGGTTTTCTAGGAGATTAGAAATAAAAGGAAATCATCTTATAATAATCACAAGTCCTTTATGTTCCTATTCAAAGATAATTTTAAACAATCAGAAAAGAAAAGCACTGGTGAAAAGGTAAAGCATATAATGCTGTTATTAGGTTCAGGGTAGGCACTGTTTTACTAGGTAAAGAATTACATTATCCCAGATGAGTATTCCCAGCTTAATGATACTCACTGATTCTCTGAGACATGCAACGGAAGTTCAAAAAGCCTAATAAAAAAATACATACAGGCAAAATAGCAAAATTTCTACTGAGGCTAAAATACCAAAATTGAGTGTTGTCAATAGTACATATATTATGCAAATTATAACCTCAGACTCCCTGCTGATGACATTACAGAGCTTCCTCTACTTACAAGGGGTCCCAAGATACACTTCACCTAATGAACATCATTGCTTTGCCTAGCCTACCTTAAACATGCTCAGAACACTTACTTACAACTGGGCAAAATCATCCAACACAAGGCCTGTATTATAATAAAGTGTTGACTATCTCACGTAATTTACTCAATACTGTACTGAAAGCGAAAAGATGGTTGTATGGATTCAGAATGGTTGTTATCAGTTGTTCACCCTTGTGACTGCATGACTGACTGGGAGGTATGGCTTTCTGCCACTGCCCAGCATCACAAGAGATATTCAACCCTCAGGCAAACATCAAAATTCAAAGCATGATTTCTACTGAATGAATATTGCTTTCATACAATTATAGAGTCAAAAATTTTAGGCTGATCCTTCATCAAGTCAGAGACCATCTGTATAGGAACATTGGTGGACAGAAAAATACTGTGACAGCACTTCAACATATATGTGGTTAATTTATTTCAGGAAAAAATTGTTATTTCTTATTCATGTACCTGTTCATTGTCTTTTATGTGAGATCCTTCAGGAATTGCTTCTACACCTTTCTCATCACCTGTTCTTCTAGACGCATCTTTAAGAAACACAATCACTTTGTCTTCTGGTAAGTATTCAGGGTCCCACAGGAGCTGATCATCATTTTCATATACTAAATTAGTAAAATATAATTTTAAAAATAACTCCAAAAATTGAGACAAGTTTTTGTTAATACATATTGAACAAATAACATACTTAGAGCCAAAATGTTGACAACTAAGAGGTAAAGCATGGTCCCACTACCTGCTTGACTTCATTCTGAGGCAATATTTATAAGTAATTTAAGCATTCTAAACAGACAGGTACCACTTGATGCCCCTTTTAGATCTGGTCTGACTTACCAAATTCCAAGCTCTTTTAGCTTGAACAGCACTGTGCTGTGCTGTGCTGTGCTGAGTCATTCAGTCATGTCCGACTCTTTGCAACCCCATGGATTGTAGCCTACCAGGCTCCTCTGGGGATTCTCCAGGCAAGAATACTGAAGTGGGTTGCCAGGCCCTTCTACGGATCTTCCCAACCCAGGGATTGAACCCAGGTCTCTGACACTGTAGGTGGATTCTTTACTGATTAAGCCACCAGGGAAGCAGCTGAATAGCAATGCTGCTGCTGCTAAGTCACTTCAGTCGTGTCCGACTCTGTGCGACCCCAGAGACGGCAGCCCACCAGGCTCCCCTGTCCCTGGGATTCTCCAGACAAGAATACTGGAGTGGGTTGCCATTTCCTCCAAGGCATGAAAGTGAAAAGTGAAAGTGAAATCGCTCAATTGTTTCCGACTCTTAGCAACCCCATGGACTGCAGCCTACCAGGCTCCTCCATCCATAGGATTTTCCAGGCAAGAGTACTGGAATGGGGTGCCATTGCACTACCAACACTTAACTAATAACCTCTGTATGACCCTGGCAAGTTACTTCCCTTCTTTCTGCCTCATCTGTGAAATGGGGAAAACAACCCTATTAAACAAGGTTTTAGGGATTTAAAGCAATTTAAAGCAATTGTGACACATTAAATAATGTTAAACTATGATTATGATTTCTGAATAGGGATGTCTAAAACAATGCTCACCAGATGTCAACACTGCTTATTTCCTGGTAGTGGGATTTGGGACCATTTTTTCTTACATCTTTGTACTTTTCCATGATGTTTGAAAATGCATTGTTGTAAGTGTAAATCATTTTCATAACTTAGAAAGTCATTATTAAAAAAAAGCTTTTAAGTTTCATCAGAATTTCCATTATAAAAAGACTTAAGGCCAAATTTCATCAAAATCTTTAAAGTGAGAGGAGTGGAGAAGAAACTAAGACAAGAACCTTGTGGAATTCTACATGACAGGAAGACAAAAACATAAACAAAATTAAGGAACAGTCACAAGGCAGACAAAATATCAAAAGTATAGCAACATAGCAGCAAAGGGAAAAACGCTTCAGAAAATAATAGACTTTTAAAATTCTGTTAAACAAGCAGGATGAAGAATTTTTTTAATGAACTTAATTTTTATTGAAGGATAACAGCTTTACGTTCGCTCCTTGGAAGGAAAGTTATGACCAACCTAGACAGCATATTAAAAAGCAGAGACTTACTTTACCAACAGAGATCCGTCTAGCCAAGGCTATGGTTTTTCCAGTGGTCATGTATGGATGTGAGAGTTGGACTATAAAGAAAGCTGAGCGCCAAAGAATTGGATGCTTTTAAACTGCGGTGTTGAAGAAGACTCTTGAGAGTCCCTTGAATTGCAAGATCAACCAGTCCATCCTAAAGATCAGTCCTGGATGTTCATTGGAGGGATTGATGTTGAAGTTGAAACTCTAATACTTTGGCCACCTGATGTGGAGAGCTGACTCATTTGAAATGACCCTGATGCTGGGAAAGATTGAGCGCAGAAGGAAAGGGGACGAGAGGATGAGATGGTTGGATGGCATCACCGACAAAATGGAGATGGGTTTGGGTGGACTCCAGGAGTTGGTGATGGACAGGGAGGCCTGGCGTGCTGCGGTTCATGGGGTCACAAAGAGTCGGACATGACTGAGCAACTGAAATGAACTGCTTTACAGAATTTGTTTTCCCTCAAATCTCAACATGAATCAGCCATAGGTACACATATATCCCCTCCCTTTTGAAACTCCTTTCCATCTCTCTCCCATCCCACCCCTCTACGTTGAAACAGAGGCCCTGGTTGTGTTTCCTGAGCCATATAGCAAATTCCCGTTGGCTATCTGCTTTACATATGGTAATGTAAGTTTCCATGTTACTCTTTCCATACATCTCACCCTCTCTTCCCCTCTCCCCATGTCCATAAGTCTACTCTCTCTGTCGGTTTCTCCACTGCTGCTCTGTAAATAATTCTTCAGTACCGTTTTTCTACATTCCGTATATATGCATTGCTGCTGGTGCTGCTAAGTTGCTTCAGTCACATCTGACCCCACAGATGGGAGCCCACTAGGCTCCCCCCATCCCTGGGATTCTCCAGGCAAGAACACTGGAGTGCATTGCCATTTCCTTCTCCAATTCATGACAGTGAAAAGTGAAAGTGAAGTCACTCAGTCATGTCTGACCCTCAGTGACCTCATGCACTGCAGCCTTTCAGCCATTAGAATATGATATTTATCTTTCTAACTCACTCACTCAGTATAATAAGTTCTAGGTTCATCCACCTTCAGAACTGACTCAAATGCACCTTTTAGGGCTGAGTAATATTTCATCCTGTTTATGTACCACTACTTCTTTATCCATTCATCTCTCGATGGACATGCTGGTTGTTTCCATTTTCTAGCTATTGTAAACAGTGCTACAATCAACAGTGGGATACACGTGTCTTTTTCAATTTTGGTTTGTTCAGGGTATATGCCTAGGAGTGGGATTGCTGGGCCATATGGTGGTTTTATTCCTAGTTTTTAAAGGAATCTCCATACTGTCTTCCATAGTTGCTCTATCAATTTACATTCCCACCAACAGTGCAAGAGCATTCCCTTTTCTCCACACCCTCTTCAGCATTTATTGTTTGTGGACTTTTCAAAGATGGCCATTCTCACCAGTTGTGAGGTGGTATCTCATTGTAGTTTTGATTTGCATTTCTCTAATGAGTGATATTGAGCATCTTTTCATGTGTTTTGTTAGCCATCTGTATGTCTTCTTTGGAGAAATGTCTGTTTAGGTCTTTTCCCCACTTTTTGATTGGGTTGTCTGTTTTTCTGGCATTGAGTTGTATGAGCTGCTTGTATATTTTGGAAATTAATCCTTTTCAGTTGTTTCATTTGCTATTATTTTCTCCCATTCTGAGGGTTGTCTTTTCACCTTGCTTACTTTCTTTCGGTGTGCAAAAGCTTTTAAGTTTAATCAGGTCCAACTTGTTTACTTTTGTTTTTATTTCAGTTACTCTAGGAGGTGGCTCAGAGAGGATCTTGCTTTATGTCATCGAGTGTTCCGCCTATGTTTTACTCTTAAGAGTTTTATAGTTTCTGGTTTTACATGTAGGTCTTTAATCCATTTTGAGTTTATCTATGTGTATGGAATACCAGACCACCTAACCTGCCTCTTGAGAAACCTATATGCAGGTCAGGAAGCAATTGTTAGAACTGGACATGGAACAACAGACTGGTTCCAAACAGGAAAAGGAGTACGTCAAGGCTATATATTGTCACCCTGCTTATTTAACTTCTATGCAGAGTACATCATGAGAAACGCTGGACTCAAAGAAGCACAAGCTGGAATCAAGACTGCTGGGAGAAATATCAATAACCTCAGATATGCAGATGACACCACTCTTCTGGCAGAAAGTGAAGAGGAACTCAAAAGCCTCTTGATGAAAGTGAAAGAGGAGAGTGAAAAAGTTGGCTTAAAGCTCAACATTCAGAAAATGAAGATCATGGCATCTAGTCCCATCACTTCATGGGATATAGATGGAGAAACAGTGTCAGACTTTTTTGGCTCCAAAATCACTGCAGATGGTGACTGCAGCCATGATATTAAGACACTTACTCCTTAGAAGGAAAGTTATGACCAAACTGGATAGCATATTCAAAAGCAGAGACATTCCTTTGCCAACAAACGTCCATCTAGTCAAGGCTACGGTTTTTCCAGTGGTCATGTATGGATGTGAGAGTTGGACTGTGAAGAAAGCTGAGTGCCAAAGAATTGATGCTTTTGAACTGTGATGTTGGAGAAGACTCTTGAGAGTCCTTTGTACTGCAAGGAGATCCAACCAGTCCATCTGAAGGAGATCAGCCCTGGGTGTTCTTTGGAAGGAATGATGCTAAAGCTGAAACTTCAGTACTTTGGCCACGTCATGCGAAGAGTTGACTCATTGCAAAAGACTTTGATGCTGGGAGGGATTGTGGGCAGGAGGAGAAGGGGACGACAGAGGATGAGATGTCTGTATGGCATCACCAACTCGATGGATGTGAGTTCGAGTAAACTCCAGGAGTTGGTGATGGACAGGGAGGCTTGGTGTGCTGCAATTCATGGGGCAGCGAAGAGTCAGACACGACTGAGCGACTGATGTGTATGGTGTTAGGAAGTGTTATAATTTCATTTTTTACACGAAGCTGTCCAGTTTTCCAAATACCATTTATTGAAGAGGTTGTCTTTGCTCCATTGTGTAGTTTTACCTCCTCTGTCAAAAATACGGTTTCTATAGGTGCATGGGTTTATTTCTGGGCTTTCTGTCTTGTTCCATTCGTCTATTATTTCTGTTTTTGTGCCAGTATCATACTGTCTTGATGACTGTAGCTTTGTTGTATAATCTGAAGTCAGGACGGTTGATTCCTCCAGCTCCATTCTTCTTTCTCAAGACTACTTTGGCTACTCAGGGCCTTTTGTGTTTCCATATGAATTGTGAAAATTTTTGTTCTAGTTCACTGAAAAATGCCATTGGTAATTTGATAGGGATCACACTGAATCTATAGACTGGTTTGGTAGTATAGTCATTTTCAGAATATTGATTCCTCCTACTCAGGAACATGGAATATCTCCCCATCAGTTTATGTCATCTTTCTCTCATTAGTGTCCTATAATTTTCTGTGTACATTTGTTTCCTTGGGTCATTCCTAGATATTTAGTTTTTTGTTGCAATGGTGAATGGGATTGATTCCTTAATTTCTCTGATTTTTCACTGTTAGTATATAGAAATGCAAGTGATATCTGTGTATTGATTTTGTATCCTGCAACTTTGCTAAATTTAAGTTCACTGATTAGCTCTAGTAATTTTCTAATACCATCTTTAGGTTTTTCTACATACAGTATCATGCCATCTACAAACAGTGAGAGCTTTACTTCTTTTCTGATCTGGATTCCTTTTATTTTTGTTCTCTGATTGCTGTAGCTAGGACTTCCAGAAGTATGCTGAATAGTAGTGGTCAAAGTGGACACCCTTGTCTTGTTCCTGATCATAGGCTGAATGCTTTAAAGTTTTTCACCATTGAGAATAGTTTGCTTACTATGTTGAAGTAGGTTCCTTCTATGCCTATTTTTTGAAGAGTTTTAATAATAAATGGGTGCTGAATTTTGTCAAAGGCTTTTTCTGCATCTTGTTGAGATGATCATATGGTTTTTATCTTTCAATTTGTTAATATGGTATATCACACTGATTCATTTGTGTATACTGAAGAATCCTTGCATTCCCAACTTGATCATGGTGTATGAGCTTTTTGATGTGTTGCTGAATTCTGTTCGCTAAAATTTTGTTGAGGATTTTTGCATCTATGTTTGTCAGTGATACTGGCCTTAACTTTTATTTTTTTGTGTTGTCTTTGTCTGGTTTTAGTATCAGGGTGATAGGGACCTCACAGAATGAGTTTGGAAGTGTTTCTTACTCTACAATTTTTGAAGGAGTATTAGGAGAGGGATTAGCTCTTTTCTAAATGTTTGATACAATTCTCTTGTGATACCACCTGGTTCTGGTGGTATCTTTTGACTTTTTGGGAGATTTTTAATCACAGATTCAATTTCAGTGCAACTGGGGTGTTCATTAATTTATATTTCTTCCTGGTTTAGTCTTGGGAGATTGAACTTTTCTAAGAATCTGTCCGTTTCTTCCTGGTTATCTATCTTATTGCCATATAGTTGTTCGTAATAATCTCTTATAATTCTTTGTATTTCTGTGTTGTCTGTTGTAACCTCTCCTTTTTCCTTTTTAATTTTGTTGATTTGATTCTCCTCTCTATTCTTGATGAGTCTGGCTAAAGGCTTGTCAATTTTATCTTCTCAAAGAACCAGCTTTTAGTTTTATTAATCTTTATTGCTTCTTTATTTTTCATTTATTTCTGCACAGATCTTTATTATTTCTTTCCTTCTACTAATTTTGGTGGTGTTTTTTTTTTTTTTTTTTGCTCTTTTTCCAGCTGTTTCAGGTGTAAAGTTAGGTTATCTATTCGAGTTTTTCTTGTTTGAGGTAGGATTGTATTGTCATAAATTTCCCTCTTAAAACTGCTTTTGCTGCATCCCAGAGGTTTTGAATTGTCATGTTTTCATTGTCATTTGTTTCTAGAAATAATTTGATTTCACTTTTGATTTCTTTAGTAACCTGTTGGTTATTTAGGAATGTGTTGCTTAACCTCCATGTGTTTGTGTTTCTCACAGATTTTTTTCTTGTAATTGCTATCTAGTCTCATAGTGCTGTGGTTGGAGAAGATGCTTGATACGATTTCAACTTTCTTAAGTTTACTGAGGTTTGATTTGTGACCCAAGATATGGACTATCCTGGGGAATGTTCCATGTGCACTTGAGAAGAGGGGGTATTCTGCGTTTGGATGGAATGTCCTGAAGATATCAATGAGATCCATCTCATCTAATTTATCATTTAAGACTTGTGTTTCCTTATTAATTTTGTTTTGATGATCTGTCCATTGGTGTGAGTGGGCTGTTAAAAGTCTCCTATTATTATTGTGTTAACTGTCAACTTCTCCTTTTATGTCTGTGTTTGTCTTATATATTGAGGTGCTCCTATGCTGTGTGCATAGGTATTTACAATTGTTATGTCTTCCTCTCATATTGATTCCTTAACTATTATATAGTGACCTTCCTTATCTCTTTTAATCTTCAAGGTCTATTTTGTCTGACAGGATTGCTACTTCAGCTTTCTTTTGCTTCTCATTTGCATGGAATATATTTTCCCATCCTCTCACTTTCACTCTATGTATCTTGAAGTCTGAAGTGGGTTTCTTGTAGACAACATACATATGGGTCTTGTTGTGTATCCATTCAGCCAGTCTGTCTTTGGGTTGGAGCATTTAATCCGTTTACATTTAATTTTTGATATATATGTTGCAATTGCTGTTTTCTTAACTGCTTGGGGTTGATTTTGTAATCTTTTTTCTTCTCTTATATGTCTTGACTATGTAAGTTCCTTTAACATTTGTTGTTAAAGCTTGTCTGGTGGTACTGAATTCTCTTTAACTTTTGGTGGTCTGAAAAACTTTTTATTTCTCAATTTTGAATGAGATCCTTGCTGGGTACAGTAATCTTGGTTGTAGATTTTCCCTTTTCAGTACATTAAATATGTCCTACCATTCTATTCTGGCCTACAGAGTTTCTCAAACCCTTTTTCTCTTCTTCTGGGACCCCTAATTGAAATGTTGGTGCCTTTGATATTGTCCCAGAGGTCTCTGAGACGATCCTTAGTTCTTTTCATTCTTTTTACTTTATTCTGCTCTTCAGAAGTTATTTCCACCATTTTTTCTTCCAGCTCATTGATTTATTCTTCTGCTTCAGATATTCTGCTATTGATTCCTCCTAGAACATTACTGAAATTTATTAATTTCAGTAATTGTGTTCTCTCTGTATGTTTATCCTTTAATTCTACTAGGTCTTTGGTTAATTCATTCTTACATTTGCTTCATTTTGTTTTCAAGGTCTTTGATTATCTTCACTATGATTATTCTGAATTCTCAGATAGTTTGCCTATTTCTTCTTCATTTATTTTCACTTCTGTGTTTCTAGTTTGTTCCTTCATTTGTGTAGTATTTCTCTTCATTTTCTTTTTTTCTTCAAACTTATTGCTTGAGGTCTCCTTTTCCAAGGTGACTTCAAGGTGACTTCTTTCTTTTGGTTTCTGCCCTCCTAAGGTTGGCCCAGTGGTTTGTGTAAGCTTAACAGGGTGAGTACTGAGTGTTTGCTTTCCTCTGATGGGCAAGGCTGAGTGAGGTGGTAATCCAGTCTTCTGATGACTAGGTTTATATTTTTGTTTTGTTTGTTGTTTAGATGAGGCGTCCTGCACAGGTTGCTACTGGTAGTTGGGTTATGCCAGGTCTTGTATTCAAGTGGTTTCCTTTGTGTGAGTTCTCACTATGTGACATCCCTAGGGTTAGTTCTCCAGCAGTCTAGGGTCTTGTAGTCAGTGCTCCCACTCCAAAGGCTCAGGACTTGATCTCTGGTCAGGAATGAAGATTTCACAAGTGGTTTGTCATGGCATTAACTGAGATTAAAACAAATATCCAAAAATGAGAAGCCAAAGATGAACCTCAGACAAATGGCAGTTACAAAATCAGGCAAATAATAATTGAAATAATGGAACATACATGTACATATACATCCATGAGCAAAGTCAAAACAGTCCAACAAAAATAAAGTACAGTAGACTGATCTGGTGAACAAAGAAAATAAAAATTATATTTACCAGTTAAGAACAAAATGAACTAAAGCACAAACTGCAAAACAAAACTAAAGCAGGTGCTAAGTGGGGAATAAAGCAATGAAAATAAAACTAACAAACATGTTGAGTGGAAAAGAGAGAAAGAAAAGAAAGAAAGAGCAGATATGCAAGTTTACAAAGAGGCAGATAAAGAAGATTTATATACATTCAAGATTAACTGCAAGGGGAAAGAACAGTAGGAAAAGCAAAGGAATAAATGTAGAAAAAATAGTATGTTTAAAAAATTAAAAATAAGTAAGAGAAAAAAAAAGAGGAGGAGGGACTCCACAGAACTGCAGAAGCCCAGTGTAGAGGCAGAGGTTTATAACAACAGTAAAAAATGTTTATGTGACTGAGGAAAAACATGACTAAAGAGGGGAAAAAAAAAAGCTCAATTTTAGATTTCATAGTGCCAATAAAATCAACAACTACAATGGAGAGGAGGGGCAGGAAGAAAAAAAAAAACCAAAAGAATCTACAGAACAAGTCAAAACATAAGAATAACAAATGTTTTTCTTGAATCACGGCTGTCAAGAGTCCTTTCCCTCACTGGGAGTCACTGTCCACTCACCTCCCTAGGATGCCCTCCAACACTGCTGATCTCTGACCTGCTGCAGGGGCAGTTCAGACTCTTACCTAGTCCTACTCCTGTGTGTACTTGCCTCCAATGTCCACAGCTAACAGGACTAGTGTGTTTTCTTTTGTGGCAGCTCTCAACGACCTTTTATATATTCCACAGACACAGAGTCTGGCCACTTGATTGTGTGGATTTAATCTGTAGCTTGTACAGCCGGTGGGAAGGTTTTGGGTCTTCTTCCTTAGTCACACTGCCCCTGGGTTTCAACTGTGGTTTTATTTCCACCTCTGGATGTGGGTCGCCCACTGAGGTTTGTTCCTGGGGTGTCCCTGGAGGACTTGGGTTTGCCCCTGTGAGGGCCAGGTGTGGAGGTGGTGCAGCTGCTTGGGTAACAAGGGTTCTGGCAGCAGAAGATACTGAGGGGAGATGATAGCTAGGGCAGCAGGAAATATAGTGCTCTAGAAGGGTATGGCAACCAGTATTGGCCAGTACACTCCAGTATTCTTGCCTGGAGAACCCCCTCCCTGACAGAGAAGCCTGGTAGGCCACAGTCTACAGGGTCGCAAAGAGTCAGACACTACCAAAGTGACCCTGCACGTAGAGACGTAAGACTTTTTTGCCTGTGGCAGCTCTGCCCCAGTGAGAGCTGAGCTTGAAGGTGATGCAACTGCTTGGCTTGCGGGAACCCTGGTGGTGCCAAGTTGTGCAGGGACACGGACTGCTTCCGCCACAAGCATTATGGCTTTATCAGAATCTTTTTCAAGCCTCTTGCAGCTGGCGATCAGAAGGCCTCTTTAGCCAGTCTTTCTCCATAGCTCTGCCCATTCAGGCACTTAAGAGGGCTCTCTTGCCTGGGGTCCTTCTCTACTGTTCAGAGCGCCAGGCATATAGAAGGGCCCCGTGGCTGGGGTCCTGCTCTACAGTTCAGTCCATCAGGTGTTTGATGGGTCAGCCTCGCTACTGTTCAGCTGCCAATGCTCCTAGTGTGGGGAGAGAGACGTTATGGTGACGGCTCCACCCTCTACACATGACTCAGCAGTACTGCCTTGCTTCCATGGCTGTCCGGCTTTCCTCCACAATCTCCTCCCTCACATCTCCTAGATCTGTCTCTCCACAGTCAACAGCAGGCCTTGCCCTGGGATTGCTCCACAATCCCTAAACTCCAGCTCCCAGCTGCTGCATCTTCCAGGAGACCTGCGTCCCTGTCTGGGATATGTATGGTTACAGCAAAGACTGATTCTCATTCCAATTAGGCTGCCACAGATCAGCTGTTTCACTCTCAGCCTTAAATGTTTCTCCCCTGACTCAGACAATTGCCTGAATGTGGGGATCAGACAGACCTCTGCTTCAGCTCCTCTACCCACTGAAGGCAGGTCCAGTCCTACTAACACTCCCATTTCTCCCCCTAGTTGCTTCATCCTACCAAGTTTTTGGTAGTTCTATATATTCTTTTCCTCTGGTCAGGTACTTCTGTCCTGAGTTCTACATGTCTGAAGGTGTATTCCTGAATGTATCCATGGAGAGAGATGTACTCCACGTCCACCTACTCTTCTGCCATCTTGTTCTCCCCAAGATGAAGATTTTAAAAGTGTGCTGGATTTACTAATGAAGAGGTGAATCTTTAAAAAATAGTTTCTGTGCAGAAATGGAAGCCAAAGCCATACTGGAGAGGACTGAGAAGGGAAGAGAAGGTGAAGAAGCAGAAACCTCTTTTGAAAAAAAGTCCCACTATGAGGGAGGAAGACAGAGTAAGTAGCTAGAGAAGAAGCATAGCTGAAGAACTTTTTGGTTTTGTTTGTTAGTGTTTAAAGATAGGAGATGTGAGTGCATGCTAAGTCACTCCAATCGTGTCTCTTTGTGATCCTATGGACTGTAGTCTGCCAGGCTCCTCTGTCCATGGATTCTCCCAGCAAGAATACTGGAGTGGGTTGCCATGCCCTCCTCCAGGGGATCTTCCCAACCCAGGCATCAAGACCCTGTCTTTCTGCAGCTCTCCTGCACTGCAGGTGGATTCTTAACCGCTGAATCACCAGGGAAGCCCAAGATAGGAGACATAACCACTTAGATGCCAATAGAAAGGAGCCAGCTAGAGAAAAGACTTTGAAATTAAGTCAAAGGATAGCTGACAGTGTCAAACTTCCTTGTTTGACACATACCAGGTACTGTTAAGTGCTTTCTTATAAATTACCTTATCCCTACCCACTCCCCTGTCACTACACACAAACACTTTAAAATATTACACCTTTGTTTCCCCAAAGAGTACGGATCAAAAGACAATTTCTAGAAATTTTTCCTTAGTAAACTGCATTTCTTTTCTAACCCACTGGTATAATCCTACTGAAACTCTCCAAACTGTAAATACAATAAACTCCCATGATAAAGGGAATTTGGATATACTACTATTGATTTCTGGGCTCTAATCAGCCTGTTTCCATACTATAGTCCATATATTCTTGGTTCGAGAGTGGGAGGACAGTACCTTACAATGAAACTCTGATTCAGGAAGAAGACAATGGAGGGTGGGTCCCTGAGTTCCCAGTGTTCTTCCAGATACTCCCATGTTGGGCCTATGAAACTTCTGGAGTCAATTTGGAAGTCCCAAGTCACAGGTTGCAAACACATCCTTGTTTAAACTGAGTACACAGACATGCCTCAGATGGTAAAGAAACTGCCTGAAATACAGAAGACCTACGTTCGATCCCTAGGTCAGGAAGATCCCCTGAAGAAAGTAATAGCTACCCATTTCAGTATTTTTGCCTGGAGAATTCCATGGACAAGAAGCCTGGCAGGCTATAGTCCATGAGATCACAAAGAGTCGGGCATGACTGCAACTGAACATGCATGCACCTCAGGATAACCCTGAGAATATGATACTTAATGCTACACAATTACTATATATCAAAAACAACAATGATTCCTGGTCCAGGAAGATTCCATGTGCCACAGAGCAACTAAGTCTGTATGCCACAACTACTGAGCCTGTGTTCTAGAGCCCAGGAACCACAACCACTGAAGCCCATGTGCCCTAGAGTCCCCGTGCTCCACAACAAGAGAAGCCACCGCAATGAGAAGGCCATGCACCCCAATGAAGAGTAGCCCCCACCTGCCACAACTACAGAAAAGCCCATGCAGCTACAAAGACCCAGCACAGCAAAAAATAAAAATATAAAACTGTTAAAAAAATGTTGTGTGTGTTTTTTTAAACGACACTGCTGAGAATAGCTAGAATTCTCAGAGAATAATCCCCACACTGCCTTAATTGGTTCCAGAAGTAGATGGATTATTTGGCAGTTAAGTTTATATTCTAAATAAAATATGATTTTTGACTATATTCTAAATAGAACAGGAAACACAACTGATATTTATTAAATGTCTATTGAAGAATGACTAAATGCCAAGAGAAATGTGACTTCTATGATAAAACATGAGAATATATGAAGGAATGATCTCTATAAATATGACATTAACCTCTATAACAGCAATAGAAAGAAAATACTCCATTTATTAGTATAACTTCATGAACACATTTGATTTTGAAAGATTCAAACCACTGAAATGTAACAGAATCTTCTGAAACTACTTCATTTTAATGAATTACCAAATTTAAATATTAGAACTTTTAAAAAGCAATCATAAGTATATCTACCTTATATTACTGAAAAATAATTTACAAGTGGTTATAAATAAGTGAAAGAGTTCAGAAGGCAAGAGCCCATATAATGTATTAACACAGGTTCATTGAGAAAGTGCTTTTTAAGGCATTTTTAAGTGTGTCAGGTAGACAAAATGAATTCAAAATAATTTAACAAAGTTCATTATGTGTGTGTTGGGGGTGAGAAGGGAAAAGACTAATGCAGAAAACTGAGAAACTACTAACACAAAATCATAAACTTTGACAATCTGGGAAATTCCTAGTGACTACAAATAAATGTGAATAAATAAATGAATTTATTAACCTCTGGTTTCTGTGTCATCACATTTTAATGCTCAGGTAAAAATTCTACCTAATCAATATATTATGAGGATGAAATGCTAAAACATAATTAGCAAGATGTAGTAATGTGGTTTACCACAGAAATTTCCACATCCTAAAAAGGTCACACTATGATTAATGACATGAATTTTAAGTTGTCTAGCTGAGCTTTTCCTACGTGTAGATTAATTGAACTGCCTGTTTCAACAGTATTATTATCAACTAAGGGTAATATATGTGTTCATTTTTCAGTAAGTAACTTAAGAATCAATAATTTGTCTAATGTTCATTAGAAACAATTCACACAGCCCTCTGCTAGTGCTGAGCAACTTTACTCTAAAACTTACATCATGCAAGCATGAAAATTTGGAAATACCTTATTTCTTTGACTTTTTTCCCTAAGTAGCCCATCTAATTCTCAACTAATCTAGTAAAGGGTTCTCAGTTTTAGCATTACTGACACCTTTGGCCAGAGAACTCTTAACTTGAGGAAAGGGGTCCTGTGCATTTTAAGATGTTTACCAAGCATCTGAACTATTTAGAATTATTTCAAAGATACAGCATTTACTCAGTTTTTAGTACATGGGAGAAACAATCATGGTTTTCATATGCCCAGAGAACTTCTTTGCGAATTAAATCCTTTTCATACAGTCCGAGCAGGGTAGACACTGCACCCTGGAGGCCAAAGAAGAGATAAATGAGCCAGGGTATTTACCCAACTCTCGGGTCACAGTAATTACTTCTGGTTGGGTAAGACTCAAGCTGAGTCAATAGAAGCTTTCTCCAGGACTTTCGCTGGAGCAAAGCAGGATGGGGAAGTTCTCATTTTTCCTGGTTCCTGACTAGGATCGTGAAAAGTGTCAGTCATGAGCTCCCAGGAACCATCCTACCTTGTCTGACAATAAAGTAAAGAGGCAAAGGAGAGATATGTAATATTATAAAAAGCCCTAAATCCAGTTTTATTTGAAGACAGATTAGCTAGAACTTCCTAGTAAAGCAATCAAGTAAATTCTTTTTTTGCTAAAGCTAACTGAACTCAGTTTAAACTTTGTCACCTGCAAGCAAAAGAGCATAAATGGATATTTTCTGAAAATCTGAATAATAAAACCTAAACATAAGGATAAGGTTAATGATTTACTGGACATTAATGTTATTTATCAAGCATTTTCTATGTGCCAAACACTGTGCCCCTAAGTGCCACACATTACAACATCACATGTAACTCCTGAGAAAAAGCTCTGTAAACACTTGCTATTCTAAATACTTGCTATTTTTTAGATGAGGAGAAAAAGAAGCAGTTAAGTAATCTGTCCAAGGCCAAATGCCTAGATTGCCTCAAGTTCACTGACTCCATATAAGTTCTGTTAACACAGTATTCTGCAACCATCACGTAACTCAAATGTTTACTAAGTGTCTATGTTTTAGATCACTCAAGGTATACTAAAGATACAAAGCTGAATAAACAAATGATTATAATATACTGTTAACTATAAACAATCACTTACATAAATTTAAGAGAAAAGCTTTATCAATATCTCTTCAGGATACTCACTAATAGGGTTTACTTAAAGCAATGAAAAATTCTAATCAATCTGCCAAAGAACTTCTTACTGTGTGGATACCAAGATACATAAAGTCTTGTGATTCATATCAAAATCACCCAAACTAAGTGCTCACCCTTTTGCATGTGCTCACCAAATTGATGAAAAATACTCTACAAAACTTTTTCTGTAAGGAAAAAAGGCTCTAATCAGCACTATCCCTTTGACAGTTTTATTTCATAGTGTGGTTTACTGAACAGTTTAATAAGAGTTTGGGTTCATGTGCACAGGTTAACCTAAATGCAGATGAATTCTTGATATCATGACAAAGGTATGAATTTCTATTATAGAATTATAAAACCGAGGAAAGGACCTGAACCACAGTGACTCCTCTAAAGCAGCAACTGTGTTAAATCTCATCTGATTTTCATACAATGTAACATGCTTAAATTCTCAGAGTAAGAAAGCATCCTGAAAAAAAAGAAAGAAAACAACTGCTTTCTAAAATTAGCTAAAATGGAAAAACATTAAACCAAAATTGGAAACTGTGATCACTATTCACTGTGATATCTAATAAAGCAAAAATGTTAAAAGACAAACATATTAAGAAATAATTAAAACTGCCTTTAACTGTAACATTAATTTGTCACATACAAAAAAATAGAAAACCCAATGGATCATTCATTTTTGTACACAATTACAATGATTTACAAAAACTGTGCACAGAATTTCAGTATACAATAAGGTCATTCCATATTGATACCTTTAATGTTCCTATATGTTTCAGAAATTAACTTGAAAGCTATTACTAGTGTGTTAAAACATTTCTGTTGTCACTAGAATTTACTAGAGCCTGTGACACTCTCGTAATGACTTCCGATCTGGGGCTCTGCCCTAAAAGCAGATGCTTAGAATATAAAGTAAGTTTTCAGAGAGAATGTGAAAAAGAAAACAAACAAGAAGACTTTTGTAAGTCCCAGAGGCTCTGCATATGTAAGCTGAAATGTGGAAAAGAAAACTGAAATAAAAGAAATGAAGAAAGATTTCTAACACTGAGTGATGTCACACTGCCCATGAACTCATTAAACACACACACACACACACACACACTCTCTCTCTCTCTCTGGAACTTTCACAAAGTGGATAATTTGAAATAAACTTTAAAAAAAAACACAAACCCTCAAGTATTCTGTTTTCAGAAGTTCAAGTATTGACTTACCTTAGCACTATTAGACAAAAAAAATGAACAAAAATCATGCAAAATTTAAGTACACAAGTTTGTTTTTCCAAATTAAATAATACAAACAGCAAAACACTCAATATTAATAATATTAAAAATTTCAGGAGCAAATAAGGTTTTTATATCAGTTGTTTACACTTAAGTTTCTTTTTTTAATCTGTCAATGGCTTCCACTGGAACAAAATAACCTACAAAATAACCTTTTAAAGTATAAATTATAAAGGTTATGAAAAGGTATATTCAGAGTATTTAAAATATAAAAAAGATTAAAAGAATGTCTTAAGTCATCTAATAACACAATACCAAAGAAGCATTCACTTTTCTTTTTGGCTGAAGAAACAGAAAATATTCCTTACAGATATAGTGTAGGGGTCTTCTTTCATAAATCATGAGGTAACAGATGAACTGTCATGTTCTTATCCCATTACAAAAACAGTCCATCAATTCCTGCTTTTTAAAAGCATGAATTCAGCTATGTAAATATATGAATGACCCACCTTTTTCATTTTCTTTGTATCTACAAATGCCAACTGGAATCTCTGCTTGAAACATGGAGCCCACCATAATCTCCTATTTTAAAAAATATAAAATGTTAATAAGATGGAGTAACAGATTTTATGTCCACTTTCTAGATTTACCATCTTCCTAGGTTAACTGTTCCTGGTTTCTGTCATAAAATGGTTACAACCAACTACCTCAGAGGAGTATTGTGAGGATGAATCAGTTAATAATAGATAAGAGCTTGGATATGATTGGATGAAAGTATCAGTAATAATGATGGGGTGAAATGCAATATAGACAATGGATATGAACTTTACTTTAAAATATGGAGAAAAAGAAATAAAAATGAATTCTTGTAATTCAACTGATAACTCTAAAAAGCAGAAAGTCAAATTAAGGTATTTTCAGAGTACCCACTCTAAGCTATGGTCTCTGAATCAGCTTCCCTGGGAAACTGAGAAATGCAAATACTCAGGTCTTACCCCAGACCTACTGAACCAGAAACTGTAAGGATGGGACTCAGCAATTAAGTATTTTAACAAGCTATCCATATAATTCTGACACACAATGAAGTCTGACAACCAGAGCTTTAAGGTAAAGGAAATAAAAAAACATTTTGAATAAAGCCCACCAGAGGCCAAATAAATAAAACTTCAAACCAGATGGATAGGTAATCAGTGCCTAACTTTCATTAAAACAATGTAAGATGAAATCATAACTTTTCCCAAACATAATTCAATCTTATTTTAGGAAATCTTGTAATCAATCTATGTAGTCAAAACACAAGTTAGGGGAAACTGGCTGTTCAGAACAACAATTAGAGGTCACCACTGATGAGAATTTATTAATGTAAGACATAGGGACCAAGATTAATTACATGGGCCCTCTTCTGTCTGTGGCTAAATGTTAACACAGTTACTATATGTTCCGAATAAAGACTTATGTAGGAAAGGTATGAAATCATGGTCTAGTAAGTTTAAATAACTCCTGGGATTTGAAGAGTTCCTCTCTCCTATTACTGTTTCCCACTGATGCTAGAGCTTCATTTTTATCTAGTGTAACTTCAAAGACATGTCTATGTAATAAATTTATTGCTGCACCTGTACAGGAAAACCAGTTAGTTTTTCTAAAAACACCATGCACACATTTTCCCTACTCATACATAGGAATTGTCCTTGTATCTTTCACTATAAAAAGATTACCCTATTGTCACTTCTTGTGCCCCTTTTAAGTTAACTCATCTCCACCTAAAAAACTAGGGTGCTTCAAAAAATATTCAATGTCTGGATCCATCCTAGACCAAATAAACTCGAATCTCTGGATGAAGGCCATGGTAATCAGCATTAAAATTTCTTTAAGTGATTTTAACATGAAGCCAGGGTTGGTAATTTCTAGCTTATACTAAGAAAAGACACCTCTCCTTTTCCCTATTGCATTCAGAAACTTTTCACCTTAAATTTGTTCTGTAGGGAAACAAAGGAAAACAGTATTTAGGAGCATTATGTACCAAGTATCTATGCAAATTTTTATTTAATCCTCAACAACTTCAACAAGGTTGAATTTGCTGTCCCTGTACTGTATGTAAGGAGATGAAACTCAAGAAAATGAGTTTCCTTAGGATCACACTATTAGTAAATTCTGGGCTATAACCTGAATGAACTCAGGTTTGATTTCAAAGCTGTTTCCTCTACTCCAGGTTTCAATAAAAATTTAATTTTATCTTACAAGCCTTAGAAGATTAATCTCTGAATCCTGACAGCTTTTTACAAATTGCACTAAAATAAGACAATCTGGATTTGCTTTATTACATAATTTTCCTGAGGATGGGACTAATACTTCTAGTAATGAGGGCTTCATCTCCCCCATGTTCTCCCTCCTTTGAGTTTGTACTGCTTCATTTAAAAAAGAAAAAAATTCAAGGCTCAATCAAATACTCTATGGCGACACTCCAGATACAAAATCAATTTATACTGGAGAAAAAAACAAACTTGGCTATGTGGTAGAAAATAACAGTTTAAGATGATTACCAAAGTTTCCAGCTACTATAATTTTAATTTCTGCATGATGTAGTTATCAGAAATGACTGAAGAACACGTTCAAATAAGTCACACAAATAGTAACTTCTGTGATCTTTTTTCCTGTCTTCAGTCCCATCATTCATTCATTAATCATTCAAGTTATTAATAATTAATACATGCACTGTGATAATCTTTCCTTACCACTTTAACCCACACTGATGTCTCTCTTTTCTAAACATCTTTCTGTGGTGGTTTAATCGCTAAGTTGTGTCCAACTCCTGTGACCCCCATAGATTGTAGTCTGCCAGGCTCCTCTGTTCAGGGGATTCTTCAGGCAAAAATACTGGAGTGGGTTGTCGTTTCCCTCTCCAGAGGATTTTCCCCTAACCCAGGAATCAAACTCAGGTCTCTTGCATTGCAGAGAGATTCTTTACTGATTGAGCTACAAGGGAAGCCAAGATCTCTTTGGAAACCCATAAACATATCAATTCTGGCTGAAGCCCATAATCCTTGGGTAGTACAGTCCAAGATCATTTTAATACTTCATTCTTCCCAGCTGCAACTACAAATAGACAGATTTTTCCTTATTTTAATCCACAAAGGGGGTTAATCTCTTAAGTGTGCCCCTGGCATCCAGACCAGACAACTTCAAAGAAACTAACAAACAAAACACAGGGAAGGATCAAAAGTATTGACTAATTAAGTAAACAATCATGACTTAAAAAGGCCAGAAAGGCCACTCAATTTGATATTTTGGGCTATTCTGCTTCCACATAAACGACTGTTTATGCACCAAATTCAGAATCAGACTTAGGGAAAAGAACACCAAGGGAAAAAAACCCCAAAACCCTCAACAGAGATTCTAAGAGATAAATCAGGTATCTATCTCAACAAGTATGACATCACCTCTTATAGATGACTTGTCCTAATCAATTCTACATAATAATGTGGCACATCTTCCTAATAAGTCAACTGTTCGGCAGCAGCTTAAAATTCTTCAGTTTAACCATGAGATTAATTATACACTTGTATAATTAAAGACCACGCCATTATCTTTAAACTCATTTTAGAAATTAATTATGGATAGTTATACCTAAGTCCAAATCTATCTCTTCACACAATATACTTTTTGAGCTGCAAGTATCAACATTAAAATGGGACAGAAAAACCTGTAATCTAACTCATCACACAAAACTTACTTAACAAATACCATAGCCTCCACAATTGTTTTCTCAAGTAGATATATATATATATATATATATATAAAGAAAAATCACATGTGATACTTTTACAGTGTGGCTAACAAAAGTCTAGTTCCTAACTAGTTTTAGAAATTTGGATTTGTAATTTTGCTTTGAGTACCAACTTGTTCAACAAAGTCTGATTTTTTTATATCGTTATTTTAGTTATAAGAAAATTTATGTTATTTCTCACCTGGATGTATTAAGGGAAAATCTGAACATATGTCACAAAAGACTTACTTCAACTTTATCAAACTTTTGGTAAAAGAAGATACTTGACTCTTATTAATTTATCTAAGTTTTGGGAAAATATGGCTCTAACTACCTTTTTCCAGTCTTCTGATGGTATATAATCTTCATCTTCTTCAGATTCTTCTTCTATTTCACTATCTAGAATAAGTAAGACAATAGTACTATAAAATGATTGCTTAGCCTGTCCATTCTTACATCTACCATCAAATACTTAAATATGCCAAAAGTATTTGCAGAGGTAGGTCAAGATATTTTTAGTCAAATATTACCCTGTCAGTTAAAACAAAAACAAAACTCACAGACCTTCCAGGACAATCTTCTTAGATAACTATATTTTAATGAAATAATACTCTTTACAAAAAACTTTAAGGAAAAAACTGATTCAGAGTCAAGACAATCTGTTTCTAAACCTAATTTTGCTTCCATCAGCCTGGTGGCAGAAAAACTAAACGATCTCAGTTTCTTCCCTTATTAAATGAGAGTTGGGACAAAATAATAGTTTCTGAACAGTGCTCCTTAAAACACTTGAGAATGCTATAACATCACTTTGGGGGAACACAGGAAGAGAGTGCATGTATATCTCCCCAACTTCTGTTTTATTCAGAGCAGGCAAATTGCTATTTGTTTACATTTGAACTAAGAATGCCTTTACATAAAGGAGCAGGAAACCTGAAAACCATTAGATTGTCAGCATCTTCTCAACTCTACAATGGCACACAAAATTCAAAACTGTAACATCACATACAGAAATTAATTCTATGAAAAGCTAAGATGGGCACTGTATGTATAGTTTCCATGCATACTGAAATAACATCTGAACTATGATATATTATTTCAAGACACAGTCACTTAGTATCGCACTTTTAAGCAAATTTTGGCAATGGACCTGCTCCTGGTTTACTTAGGGGAAAAATACATTTCCTCCAAATAATTAAATATAATTAATTTCTCTGTGCAGTGATAACACTTTTCAGTTGGACTATATCTCTAAAAGAAAAATTCACAATAAAATTATCACCAGCAGCCCTACACTGACCTCTAAACAAAAATGTGTAACAGAAGTCATTCACACAAAGCGGTAACCATGTTTAGTCAATTTTTACTTTACCACACTTCAGGAGAGGTTATTGTATTCAAGTATTTTTCTCTTTTAAATAAATTTAAACTACATATTTAAACTAGTAACACTAGTGGTTAACTTTTTCTTATCTTACTTCTAGGGTAAGGATTCTTACTTAGAATGAAAACATTATGGAGTAATGATACATGCAAATATTCAAGATACATAACATTAAATGTTGTATCGACTACTGGTCAATGACTTTTAGGAGGTAGAAACATCAGCAGAGTTTTTTCTCTGTATAATATATTCCTACCTCAAGGGCCAACAATTTCTTTAGACTTGGGAACCATTGGTTAGAGAAAGCAATGCTTATGAATATTATCTAGACTGAAAGGCAAAGAAAGCAGAAAATGGAAAACTGAGGAAAAGACTAGGAAAAATAAAAAAGATGACCATGAAACAACAAATTTAAAGAACAGTCACGAGTGAAATAAAAGAAACACATTCAAACTCAGGTATCATAGTGACACATAGTAATTACAGTAGCATATTCATGGACAACATGGCACCAGTACAGCTAAACTAATAATTTAGAACAAAGCCCCATTACCGATGAGGATAAGCGAGATTTCCAAATCAATGAATTCAGAGTATTGGAAAAAAAACGCTAAAATATTAAATAGCAAAAATCATATAAAAAATAGTAACTAATAATACTTACTTGTATCAAAATATTTACATCGACGTGGACGGATTATTTCCTGGGCATCTTGAGAAGCAACAGATTGAGATGGATCATCATTGGAAGACTGAGTTTCATCCTCTTGACCTGAGGAATCTTTTATATTCTCTTCCTGTGGAATAATACATTAAATCTCTTTAAGGAAAAAAAGTGTTGCAGATGAAAGGTCATAGTATTCCAGACAAAACTAGAAGACTATATGAATATGCCATGGTTACACAAGATGCTAACGTTAGAGGAAGTCGAGTAGAGTACAGAGAGAGGCACTGAATCATCTTTGAATCTCTTATGCAAACCTAAAGTTATTTCAAAACGAAATAAAAATGAGCACACTTAGCCATTATTACTTAAAAACAGCATTTTAAAAGTTGGTACAAATATATTCAGAACAGGCATTAAAAAAGCAGGAATGACAGAGCAAACTATTGCCTCTCTGGAGTAGATTACAGGGAACTTCCAATTTGCATTACATATGTCTATATCATAAGTTTTAAAATTTAAATATCTTGCCTTTAAAGTTAGAGTGAAAAGAAATGACAAAAACAAGCAATCAAAATCAATGTAGCAATAAAATTTTAACTTCAGGAAGATAAAAGTATATGTATAACCTTACTTTATTTTCCCCACTACATCCACTGTTATCATCATTATCAGCATCTTCATCATCTTCTTCCTCTTCCTCTTCCTCCTCCTCATCTTCTTCAGGTAGCCGAATAGTACTATCATAACCATAAAGGCTGAGAAGTTCATGAATCGGCATGTCGCCTTCCTAAATAGACCAAACAGAAGTTAAATTTTTAAGAGATGACATTTCATATTCCTATCATTCACAAATCTTAATACAGAAGAATATTCTTAGAACTGTTATCAAGAATTCACAAATCATAAAAGGTAAAACAATATAATTCTGAAACCAGAAAACCCTAATCTTTATTATTCTTTTCTGCTTCAATTCAGTGATTGTACACCACAGTTAGTTCACATTTACTAAGACTACCATACATAATTTGGGGGAGTAGGGAAATAGAATAATTAGAAATTAGACTGTAAACAAAGTTAACAAACCAAGAAAGGGGAATGAAATTTAGAGCCCAGGCCAAACACATTAGAAACAGCAATAACATACATGAATGATACTGGATTACATCAGCCATATATTTTCTAGGGGTATGTAAAATCATTTCATGTAATCTTTACTGTATATCTTACAAAACTGTTGTGTTATCTCCATTTCATAGATGAGGAAACTGACGCTAGCAGATTAAGCAATTTCTCCAAAAACCACACAAGTTACAAGTAGTGAAAACAGATTTTGAGTCTAATTACAAAAGCCCATACTCTTAACAGTATAGCAGGCTGTTTCAGCAGAGACCTGAACCTCCCCCAAACACAAAAAGCACACTTTCCTGAGGGTGAAATGAGAAATATCCACATGTTATGAAATGAAGTGAGATTTCTGCAGAAGGTACTCACTCTAAACAGTAATCAAGTGTTACAGAGTATCAGGGAAACATGACAAAATTACAAAAAGAAAATTTAACCCAAATAGTCTGAACCTATAACATACACATACACACTCTGAAGAAAAACTTAACTGAGTCAGTTTAGAACCTAGAAAAAGGATAATCGTGAAATAAGACTCTGTATTTCTCCAGTAGTATCACAGTCTTATTCATGGACAGAAAGAAGTCTAGCCTGTGTGTGAAATACCTTATTATAGTGAGGATGAATACATCAGATTGGAGGATATAACCTGATGATACTAAATAATTAGATCATACAGTTACCTCCCATCACTCAGAATTTGTGTGTAAAAAGCAAATAACGATAATTTGGAAAAAATTTCCTTATAAAAGAAATAGGAAGAAAATGCTGTTTAACACTTCTATTAATATTTATATTGTAAATGGATACTCTAGTTATAAACCAGTTTGTGAATCTGTTTCTGAAAGAAATCAATGACAAGCTGGTATACTTAACTGACTTAATTATTGTGACCTTCAAAGTACAATAAGAGATAATGCTTGATGTGTTCAAGGATCTAGTCCCTCCAGATACCTGGTCCAGTATAAGCATTTGGTACAAAGAAACAGAAATTTAGGAATTAGGAGTCAGGATTTAAGAAAAAGAACATCAAAATCAAGAAAGAAATAAGAATATGATGTAGAAAAGATGGGTTAAATAAACAATCACAACATATAGCTGCCACCACGTCTTTTATATGCCAGGCATTTGGATAAATGGTTTGATTCACTACCTTATATTCTCGTTTCTTAACAAAAACAAAGTGAGAATATTATACTATCTTATCTGATCTTTAAAAGTACCGGATGAGAGTGGTACCTTTATATTTAATTAAGAAAACCAAGCAGAGAGAAACATGATGTACTAACAGAGACTTTACTTTAATACCTAGAACTCTTAATCTTAGCTCATATTTTCCATAAACTCATTCTGCATTGGAAATTAGAAGCAGGTTTAGCAACTGAAGTCACTTCTATGAGCAAGATGCCACTGAGGTCACTATTATGAATAAGGGCCAAACCAAGAAAAACACTTTAGTGTAGGCTTGCAACTAACATTCACATGGACCTTGAGAAGTTACCAACAGCTTGTTTCATAATATTTATTTCATCTTTATTTAAGATTACCTTAATATGCTACTGTTACCTCTAATTTTTACAACTGCGTTTAACTAATATTTTGAGAGATCACCAAAAGAGGTACAATTACCAATAAAATAAAACATGAGTTTAAGCAAACTCAGGGAGATAATGGACGACAGGGAAGTCTGGCCTGCTGCAGTTCACAGGGTTGCAAAGAGTTGGACCCGACTTAGCAGCTGAACAACACCAGGCTCTATACCTTTGATCTGTCTTATTCAAGGGCAACAGAATCACCTTGAGGGCTTATTTAAACTTACAACTGTACTCCAACTCAAAGATTAGCCGGGCTGAGGTGGGGCGTGAGTTTCTGCATTTTTTCAAGTACCAGGTGATATTGATGTTGTTGGTATGAGACCATCTGGAGAACCACTCTCATCATTTCTAGGATAAGGTAACTACAAACCAGATTTTCAGTGGAACAGAATAAATTGTGATCATTATCCTTAATAAAGCTTGTCACTAACAGCTGACATGTAGCTCAGTTATATGTCAAAAAGATAAGTAATGTACCAACTGCATGGAAAGAATTTTTCTTTCTTTCTTTTAACCATTATTTGCAAAGCGGAGTATCTGACTTCCATGGTTAAGTCCAAGATTCTTCTCTCCTGGATACACATGAGAAGTGTGACTTGCTTTATAAAAATTCATTTCTCAAAGTAAAAGCTGGCAACATCCCCAACATTGACTAAGCAGGGAACAGAGTAGAGTCAGAAGTGACTGATCAGTGTATTTGAAAGAGAAATGCTTGAATTAGAGAAACAGTAACAGAATTGGCAGAGAGAAGTCAAGACAAGTCAAAGAAACAACTGAACGACTACAGAAACAAAAAATGAATAAGCAGGTTATCCTGATTTGCAGTAACTAAAAAAAAAAAAAAAAGGGCTGCTAGTTTTTTTTTAACCTATTTTCTCTAGTTTCACTTAGTTTCTAAAGGCATCTGTTATAGTCTACTTTTGATTCATTTGAGAGTGGCTGCTGAACAGTGACTGACCCTATAGAAGGGCTTTGGGAAAATTATGCACACAGCATAGTATTCAAGATGAACCTAGGCAGGGAGAAATTTAGTTTGCTAAGTTGGAATCCACTGCTATCATTTATGTGAGTATAATCAGAATCTGAACTAAATTAGTGACTGTGGTAAAGAAAAACAAGGGATCCCAGAGAAGAAATCAACAGATTTAACCATGGGTTAAGAGTAATCAAGAGGTCCTTGTGACACTGAATCTTTAGTTCCAGATATTCCTTAGACCTAGATATATATTCATATGACATCTAAAAAATTAAAAGCAATAAACGTCTAAAAAGTTTTGACAACCTTCTAAAAAGTTTACTTTCGGTCGAAGTTGGTTTTATCACGGGTCAACAAAATACCCCTGCCTAGTCTATCAAGTGGAGAAGGCAATGGCATCTTACTCCAGTACTCTTGCCTGGAAAATCCCATGGATGGAGGAGCCTGGTGGGCTGCAGCCCATGGGTCGCTGAGAGTTGGACATGACTGAGCGACTTCACTTGACTTTTCACTTTCATGCATTGGAAAAGGAAATGGCAACCCACTCCAGTGTTCTTGCCTGGAGAATCCCAGGGACTGGGGGAGCCTGGTGGGCTGCTGTCTATGTATGGGCTTGCACAGAGTCGGACACGACTGAAGCCACTTAGCAGCAGCAGTCCATCAAGAAAATTCTTGCTTAATACTGAAAACTAAAGAATATGTAGTGGTATTATGCTTTTCTTAGGAATCAACTTTTAACTTCTGTTGCCCAGTATCAAGTTATTACGAGTAAGCATACAAGTAAGCATCAAGTTAGAAACAACAAATTAGTAAGCAACAACCATGATCCACATAGTATTAAAAATTATCTTACTTGATCTAAGGTATAAAGGGAAGTCCTAACAGCAAACACAAATACAATAAAACCCCAAATCAATTTTGCTGAGGAATCTCCAGTTTCAAATTCAAGTATCATTTCTTGTTGTCTGTCAACCAGTCCTTTCTTTCTACATTCATTTTTCCAGAAATGTTCTTTCCTCCATTCCAAGCATATATTTTGACTGAAAGCTTACCTCCTGGACTCAGAGCATCTAACTCAATTGGAATCACTGCATCCTCTGACCATTCATTTGAAAAGGGCACATGACCCAAGCTTGAACATAATTTGTTTCCAGATTTTTACCAATAGCAGCTAAAGAATATAGGCTGTATCCTAAGCAATAAATCTTGGAGCCTGAAAACTTACAACATATGACGAAAATTGGACTGAAAAAGGACACCACCATGTAAAAAGTGTTCTGGTGGCACAGGAGTCCCTGAAGTCTAGACCTCCCCCACCCTTAATGAAATTACATGAGCCTTACAACTAAATCTTCATTTTGCCTAAGCTTGCTCAAAATGGATTTCTATTATTTTCCCCCAAATATTTGAAATAAAAAGTAATGCTACCCTGTAAAGCAAAAGTTGTTATTCCCCTCTGGAAAAAAAAAAAGAGAGTTTAAATTGGCTGACAGTACACTATACTAGGACCCATCAGTTACCTGTTCCATAGACTTTCTAATTAGCTTATACTGCCAAAGTCTATGTTCTACCACATATTAAAGGGCTTTCCTCAAATTAATTGAAACATCACAATAAACTGTTCTCATTCATACAAGTGTTAAGAAATGGGAGGAGCAGAGTGAAAAAAATTATGAATCAAGTACAGGGTTCTCCACAGTTTTGGCTGCAGTTTGTTACAGATTTCTTTGAGAATTTTATGAATAACTATTAAGATTTGAGTGATTATCATGTATTAGACATTTGCTAAATGCTTTACATATATCATCTGTGTAATAACACTGAAGCTTAATCATGTTAAATAACCGGTCCAAAGTCACACACTGATTAAACAGTGCAGCTGAGTTTTTAAAGAGGCAGTCTGACTCACTGCTTTACAAAGCCATTACATACATATGCATATACACACTACTTTCCTCGAAACATGACCCTAGATTAAGTGGACATCATTCTTAGGGACAGTGAAATAAGACGTGCTGGGTTGATAGACTATAAAAATAAGGAAACTGGACACAGTACAAAATGAATAAAAATACAGGCATGTGGACTATACTTCATATTGTGCTTTTAAAAAGTTGTCTAAGTATTATAACAAAAGAGGGACAATCATGTCTGTATAAGCTGAAGGGAGACTAGCTGGAGGTGAAAACAGCACAGACTTTTTCAAAGACAAACATGGTATCTGAAATTAAATTTGACATTTATCTTCAAGTAACAGGGTACAGTTACCAAGTACTACCAGCAGTACTTTAAGGATGGAGTGGTATCTGTCTCCTAGCTGCAGAGAAAGTGGCTCCCTCTCCCTCACATCACGGGATTAGTCATTTACTGCACGTGGTAGCAGATGATGGCCTTTCAAGGGCCATTTGGTGGATAGACATCTCTTTTTATACCTGATGTGACTTACCAGGAAATGAAGTTGGGAAGAAGGAAAGGGACTGATTTTCAGGCAAGAAGGCCTAAGAGACAAGAGTGACAGTTCCTAAGGTAACCAACCTCTTAGGCTGGGCTTTGACCATAAAACTAGAAGAGATGATGAAGACAGTGAACTCTTTATAGTACCCATGTTGGAGCTTTTTTCTCACCTGTATAATTTATGTGTTGTGAATAATTAAAAAAACTCTCACATTTTAATCTTTATTCTCTAGCTCTGGAGATTCACCACGTAAAATGTGCTTAGCACTTTAAAGTATTAATTAACATTGTTATAATATGATTTCTCAAAAACACAAAGATACAGCTGATTCCGATCTCCTTTCTCTGAAACACACTGCTACTGTTCAAAGTGAGATGGTGGGTTTTAAGTGTATATTTGAAAAACAGAGTTAAATTTGCATATCACCACTCCTACAAACCAAAGTTTACTATGGGAATGATTCTGACACCTCTTCTAATATTATCAATAAATTCTAACCTGTACAACTAATTCTCTTAAAACATTTAAATGATAAACTTAACTAAAATGTCTTTTATACTGGTAAGATTCACATATACAAATGTTAACAATACATCAAAGCTAGTTTTCACTTAAATTTTAGAATTCACATTCACGAACTTAAAGCTACAGGCTATGCAGTCACTGATAACTCCTGAATGAATCAACTGTAAAAATTTTACCACATTACATCAAAGGTCCTTTTCATGCAACCGAAGTACCAGGTATAAACTACCCTACCAATTCCTGACATAACTGTAATGTTTTACTTCTATAAAAGCAAATCAGTCATCAATAACAAAAACTTGCTCATTTTGTTTTAAATAAAAACAAAACTAGTTTGGTTTGGACCTAAAGAGTTTACAACTGTAAGAAATCCAATATACTTGCCCTCTAGCTTAGCTGCAAGCTACAGATGAAAACACTGGTGATTATATGCTACTTACATCTAAGCCTTAATTATTCCAGGAAAGGTTAGAAGTAGTTTCAGAGAAGGTTAAAGACTGTCTGGTTGAAAAGAATGATAAAGATTGGTTCCCTTGTCTTTCTCTTCCTTTGTATATATTCTACAAATAATTCTATTTTAATTATTTTTTCCAAAAAAGGGAGCATTTGAAAGCAAACTTCGGGGTTGTAACAGACCGAGGAAGGAGGCTGAATAAAGGGAAAAATAGGAAAAGAACACACATGATAAAAATTTTAGCAAAGTCCCTTAGTAATTTTATACTAGTTAAATATAGCAGCCCATTTTCTGAAATAAAATAAAAAATTATTCCACCTCATAACCTATTTTGACCATACTTGATTACCTCTTGAGTAACTTACTCAAATTACTTGAATAATACAGAATGTGAAAAAATGGAAAATATAAGATTTTCTTCCTTTACCTTTTATCCCATGGATAGGTTATTTAGAAAGAAAATATATCCAAAGTGGTAACTTTCTTTGAAACAAGAGGCAAATATTTGGAAATAATTGCCTTTTGACTTCATGAATACATGAAGCAACCATGACTGACATTTAAATCGACTGTTTCCTTTCATGTTTGCCTAGGTTCTGAATCATCCAAGCAAATTATACTACTCTTTTGAATGCTTTCTAGCCTCTCCTAAAGAATAGTTCTGAGTCCAGATTCCTCATGTGCTTTTTAACTCATCCTTGAAAAGCTTTTTAACAGCTCTACACCATTACCACTAAGATCAATTCTGTTGTCTGGCTTAAAATAACAAAATATTGAATTGCTTAGGTTTATGGGTTAAGCCAGTTTTAATTACTACATGATCCAAAATGGAACTGACAAAATTTGACTTAGTCAGACTATTTTTTTCAGCTCTTTAAAGTTCCAAACTAAAATTCTGAAGCATAGATTAATCTTTATTACTATAAAGGTATAAGAATTCATTTTTCCGTGACATTATATACTCCAAATGTTTAAAGACTGGCGTATGTCTTCCTTTTTTTTGTTCTGAAATACAGCAGACTGTACACATAATACCTTTTAATGATAACATAGCAAACTGACTTATCCATTCATTCAAAAATGAATTCAGTGACCACTCTTGCTATGTGCTATGAAATAATACTGGTAAAAAGACTATCCCTCCTCTCATGGAACTAAGGAGAATATAGACAAAAACTTAACAAACATACAATTACAAATTGTGTTACATAGAAAGCAAGCAATGGATGGGGTACAGCAGCTAAAAATAGCTGACTGGGGCCAGGAAAAGCCATTTTGAGGAGGGAACATTAAGCCCAGACTTGACAGAAAAAGGAGTCAGTTTCAGAATGCACATACCAGAGAGTGGAAATGAGGTAAAAGCCTTGAAATAGGAAAAAGCCAGCACATCTAAGAACAAAAGCAGCTAACACAGCTATAGACAACATGACAGGGGCAGTGTAATACATGAACAAAGGACCATATGTAGGTGGCCTTGCTGGCCAGGGCAAGGAGTCTGAATTTTCTTCTGGTGTAACAGGAAGCCAACAAAGAGTTTTAAATAGGAGGCTGATTTAAACTGATTTATATTCTGAAAAGTTCATCATGGTTACTGTGGCAATACATTGGAGAAAAGTGGTAAAAGAGGACATGAAGAAACCAGATAGGAAGCTACTGTATATTTTAAGCTAAAAGTGATGGTGACCTGGGCTTGAGGGTAGCAGTAGAGATGGAAAGAGTCAGATATTTCTGGATAGAAACGATAGGCTTATTTAGGGACAGATATTGAGAATGAAGGAAGATGACTCCTTGGCTTCTGACTTACTCAACAAGGTATACACTGTTGGTATTTTTTACTGAGATGAAAAAAACAGGGAAGAACAGGCAAATGAAGAGAGTATCAATCAACAGTTCTGTTTTAGACCTTTAAAATTTAAAGATATCTACTGAGATATCCTAGCAGAAATGTCAAGCAGGTGGGTAGTGGAGACAGCAAACAGGATAATGCTTGAAAAATAACTAAGAAATGCTAAGCATACAGATACAACAAGATTAGATCAATTACCTACTAATGAGCATTTTTAAACATGGTGTGCATACTTAATGATGATGCAGATTTGAGTCCACCACCCCACCCCAATTTTGATTTAGTATGCCTGGGGGAAAGGCACAGGAATGCATACTTCTGAGGAAGTTCATGGTTGATTCTGATGGGGCTGACTTGCATACTACACTGAGGAGTACTGACGGATGAAAACAAAGCCCAGAACTGAGAACTGGGAAATTCCAAAATTAAACCTTGAGGAAAGGAAGACGAGTCTGCAAAAGCCACTGCAGGAACAAGAAGATAGGGAAAGCTACAGTGCAGGAAGGGAATGGTAGACTGTGCTGAGTATCTCTTGAGAGTAGACAAAAAAGTGACCAATGGTTTTAACAATGAAATCACTGGTTATCTTTACAGGAAAGGCAGAGACAATTTAGGGCACATTACAGAGTAGGCAAGACACGAGGAAAAGGATGACAACTCTTAAGAAAGAGTGGCATGCTTCTGAAGGGGAGTAAATAAAAGGTGCAGTAACTAGGGGAGGACAGAAGATATGTATGATGAAATTCAGTACCCATTTTTAAAATATTTTTGACCCAGTACCTGTGGTGTCTTATCGAACTAACTACTGAATTCTAATACATATAATAAAGTTTCTTTTAAAAAATGCCTCTCATTTCAAACATTAAATATCCCACCTATGGCCACATAGAATTTCTCAGTATTGATTATATATATATATATATGTATATAAAATACCGCTTTCCCCAAAATAACATAGAGAACTAAAATTTAAAGTGTTTCCTCTCTCCATAAAAAAGTTATAACCGCTTCATCCTCTAGCTCTTATTGTTATTTACCCTTGCAAGATCCTCTATTTCAGAACTGAAGTTTGTTTCTCCTTCCATCATTTCTTCCTCTTCTAATGTGCGTTCATCATCAAAATCATGAACCAGCATGTCAGCTGATGGATCAAATTCATGGTCATCTGATGTTGCTGAACCTCCTGGTAAAGAATATTTTGAACAGTTTGGTAAACCAAATTATGTGTACCTTATTAATATTAATGTATATGTTATTTGAAACTGGATATAAGTAAAAGTACGAGGGAAAAGCTATGCACAGCAAATTTTATTTCTTGTTTTCTAAAATTCCTGCCTTTACTTATCACCCCCACAAAACATCTTTAAGGATTTTTTTACCCTGTTTTACTTCTATGTATTTACAGTTGTAACTATAAATGAGGGCAGGGTGTCTGAAGAGTACTGTAATCTTCCAAAGCTTCAGTTGTAAACAGTGGCTATATCAAATAAAAATGATCTTTTGTGTGAAGAAAAAAAAATCACAACTCTTAATTACTTGACTAATAGTTAATAGACCCAATAAGTATGAATATAGAGTATGAAATATACCATCATTTGAATATATAGTCTAGGGAAAAGTACAGCTGAACTTAAATATTATTTACTAGCACATCCACAAAAATATACTTTAATATGAAAATAGCTGTCCTTAGTTGAATAGCCCAAAGACAGAGTATAAACAGCAAAGTTTATTAAAATTGCATATAAAAGTATTATGAAAGGTATTAAAAATAATCCAGTAGGTAACTGTTGTATAACTAATCTATTTTTAGCCTTGTGACTGGGAATATTGCTGAACTCAATGGGGTCAAAACTTGTAACAGTAGATTGCAAATGCTGGGCACATTTTGAATATAATCTATAACTATCCCCACTATGCCAAACCTGGACAAAAGATTGTTTGCAAAAGACTGTTAACTAATAAATGAGTTATTTAAACAAATTAAAAAATCAAATAGCAATTTACTTTTATCAGTTTAAAGTGTTAAATGTTATATCAATAGATAAGTAAAACAAAGAAATACAGATGCTGATTTCTTGGAAAATCAGAGAATTAAGAATACGGGGCACCCAAGACTCCAGGGTTGTTGTTACCTCCCAATATTTTTAGCATTAAGAACCACTGTTTGAATGTTTACTTAAGAACCACTGTTTGAGTGTTTACTATGTGTCAAATACTATGCTCAAACACTTCACGTACATTATCTCACTGAATCTTCCAACAACCCTAAGAAGTAAAAATAAAAACTTGAAGTTCAAGAGTTTAAGCAGCATTATTTAAACTCACAGAGCCAGCAGGTGCCAAGAACGGAACTTTAATTCTGGATCTGCTGATTCCAAAGCCTGTGCTTTTACTGCTCTTTAAGGCTCCTGTTTAGTCAAGAGTTTCAGAAGCAGTAGATATTCTGCCTCAAAGAATACTTGACGAGAACCTATGGGTTACTAAAAGATGAGTAAATGGCAAGCTAGGTCAGAGGGCAGAGCACTCAGAAGTCACTGTGCTCTTGGAGGAACAGAACAAAATACTGCTATTAAATATAAAATAATGAAATATATAACTGCTAAATCAGCTAGTCTATCTTGTACAGTACAAATTAGTTACCAAAGTCTTAGAGCAACTTATAAAGTTAAAACAACATTTAGAAAAGTATTATCTTAATTTCTTATAGAAATGAAGACTAACATGGTACACTTTTAGAAAGGAATCTTAGAACTGGGTAAAGGACTAGACACAGGGTTCCCTAAGAGCAGTTTGAGAATTACTAATTTAGTTATAGCTTTTTGTCCTTCAGTTTTCAATAGAAAACAGTCCCAAAACTTTTCATTTCACACAGCAATCATCTAGGATGCTTAGTCAGTAATTATGTATTCCTACAGATGCTGCTATACTTTTCTCCCTTGCTGGCAGAAAGATCCTAAAAACCTCATGCTACCATTTTGCTTATTATTATCCTAATCATAATATAATTCCTACTGAATGCAAATATTGTTAAAAATAATTATGCTTAATTTCTAACTACTTACAATCTTTTACCAACTTAAAAATCAAGCTCACATGAGAAAACAGTACCAAATCACAAGTATCACACACCACACACACACACACACACACACACACACACACACACACTTGAAGTCCCCCATTTTTGTTCATTATTTGCAAAGCCAATTATATTTAAAGCCTTGTTACTTTAACCCTCCCATTATATAAAATTACAAAGTGTGAGTGAACATTTTCTCTCAACACTCTTAATTCCTTTCCCCACACATACACTGCACCATTCTCTATAAACTTTCAATTTCAGGTTTTTCTCTTGCCTTAATCTTGACTTCTTTGTTTCAGTTGACTTCTTTTTACCTTGTTCTTCAAGACCAACTAACCATCCCATTCCTTTCTGTTAATTACTAAGACTTATCGTTAGGTTATCTCCTAGGGAAAAGAATCTCAAAAGTAAACTATTAGGGCTAAGGAGTCTGGTGCTTTGTGTAAATATTTTGCTTCAGAATTAATGTAAATATCCCTGCTTTATCACAGAATTCCATCCTACTGCAAAATTATTAAAAAGTACCTTACCTCTTTGCAATGACTCAGAAAACAAATTCAGTTTGTAATATATCATGTGGACTTGTTTAACCATTCTACTACCTTCCTACCCTAAAACCCAACCTCTAATGGCTACTGGATGTAATTAGTTTACACTGGTGGAATCAACAGACAAACTACTTAGCTTGGGTCACATGACTATTATTATTAGCATCAATTCCCTCATAGCTCAGTTGGTAAACAATCTGCCTGTAGTAGTGCAGGAGACCTCAGTTCGATTCCTGGGTTGGGAAGATCCCTGGAGAAGGGAAAGGCTACCCACTCCAGTATTCTGGCCTGGAGAATTCCATGGACTGAAAGTCCATGGGGTCAGAAAGAGTTGGACACAACTGAGTGATCTTCACTTCAATTCCAAAGTGAAGATGTGACAAAGGACAAAGGACACAGCATTTCACCAAGGGACCACATGTTTTTACATTAAGTTTCTATTTCAAATTTCTCCACCAATTTTTTAAATTGCCTACAATCTGCCGTCTATGGGGTCGCACAGAGTCGGACACGACTGAAGTGACTTAGCAGCAGCAGCAGCAGCAGCACTACTTGTAAGAACAGTAAACATTTCTGTGGATAGGAGACTGATGTGACAAATGCTGTCTATCTCAAAAGATGTTCCTTACTCTGAAAAATTCATCCTATTTGTATTAATACAAGCATTCAGCAAGTAATAAAAGCTATCAAAGACATTTGTTTTCTTCCTGCTCCACTGTTCTTCCAGTTCACCATAAGCTGTTTTAAATGCAATGGAAACCGAGAAAGCCACTTATTCATATCACTTTTATGTATCTATGTATTACCTAAGAAAAGTCTTGAAAGTTCACAGAAAAATGTTTAAAATTTGATCTATTTGCAAAATCACAACAGTACAAAAACTAGAACTTATCTTTTCAGTGAAAATGATTTCTGTACTTGAAAGAAAAAAAAGAAATAAAGGCACAATAATACCATGTCCTAAAAAGGATATGGTAATTTCATTTATCTGAGGTCAGATTACTTCCAACTTCTTCCAACCTACTTCCATCTAGAACATATTTATAAACAAAAAACAAAAACAAAAAAACCCCCACAACCTTGAGTTTCAGAAATGTCACAAAGCCTAATAATGTAATAATGTACTTCACTTCCAAGAATATCAGAAAGACATTTTCAGCTAAAATAAATATGACAAAATCAACCATCAATTTGTAGTACAGGGAACTGGTGATGGGCAGGGAAGCCTGGCACGCTGCAGTCCACAGAGTTGCAAAGAGTCAGATGCGACTGACTGACTGAACTGAACTGAACTGAATCATTTAGAAGGGATCTAGAGTTATTTTAATTCAACTCCTACCTGACACAGAGAACAATGATTTGTGTTCAAGAAAAGGACCCTGAACAACTAAAAAGCCTTATATTCAGTATTTTCCAAAACTTCCTAAAATGTAAAACACAGAAAAGTGACTGCTTCAATGATCTGAAAAGGTCAGTAATATAGCATTATTAAATATGCAATGTGAGATGTTTTCAAATAAAACAATACCATGCCTCAGGAGAGTTCCCTTTCTCTCTCTTCCTAAGCTACTTTAGGCTTTTCCTTCACCTGCCCACCCCACTGCAGAAGTCAGTCTCCTCTCTCAGTAAAATCCCTGGACATTGAGACAGGAAGATCAACACATACCAAACTCTTTCCTGACTGCTGTTTAGCTTCTACCAATTGCTGACACACAGGAATGCTGGACCCAGTGGTAGAACCTTCAACTGAGCATAAGAAACCTAAATCCAGATTTTAAACAAAATATTCTAATTTTTTAAGCTCACGACACTAGCTGAACAAAAACATTAATGGCCCAGATTTGGCCCAAAGATCATACATTTGCAACCTCAAAGTTAAAGAAAAAAAATGAAATCTATATTGTATTTGGAAGAGACTACAAGGTCAGATACATGGTCAGAGGAGAAAACTTCATTCTAATAAAATTTTAAAATAACTTTCTTAATTTACAATACTCACTTGTTGAACCTTTTATTTTACCTTTCCTCGCTTATTAAATGCATTAACAATATTTTTGTAAAAAAAAATACTTGGAATTTTCTATATAAGCAAATATCTCTAAGCAGTTAAAGACTCCTTTTTAAAAATACACTTCAAATCAAACAGCAAATAAAAAATACACAAAATACAGGTGGCAATTCATTTAAAGAAAGAGAGAGAAGAAACCCACAAAAAGTCATGAGGTTGAACTCACAGCAGCCTCACCTGTACTTTCATGAGCAGTCAAATATTTCATCCATTTCTTTTTCCCCAGAGAAAAGAAGCATTCAGAAGAAAAGTCAGTCAGATGATAGTCTAACTCCTCTAACCTTTATGTAACTAATAGGTCAAATGTTAGTTAAATAAAGATGATAAAAATATAGAAAATACTTACCTGGACTTGAAGACTCAACAGATGGCTGAGGGGGGGGAGAAAAGAAGAAAAATTAGCATCTCTGTGTAGTAAATCTTCATGAACATTACAGAATTATTCAACAACTGGTATGACACCAAAAACTAGTTACATTTTAACATCTCAACTAAGACAAACTAAAACTTTCTCCATAATCCCTCCTCTGACATTATGTTTAGTTAAACATGGAGAAAAATCTAAAACATTCCTGAATCTAGAAACAAAGACAATCATGTATAACTGATTCAGATTTCAAAGGCAGTATGTATGTTATAATGTGTATGTCATTCAGAGATATGATTTTGGGCTTCCCACCTGGCACTAGTGGTAAAGAACCTGCCTGCTAATGCAGGAGACATGTATACTATCTTGTAAGAAACGAAGTGCCAGTCTATGTTCAATACAGGATACAGGATGCATGGGGCTGGTGCACAGGATGATTCAGGGAGATGATATGGGGTGGGAGGTGGGAGGGGGCTTCGGCATTGGGAGATCGTGGACACCTGTGGCTGATTCATGTCAATGTTTGGCAGAACAAACACAGTATTGTAATGTAGAATAAAGTATTGGAAAAAAAAAAAGACATTTAGAATATACTGTTATTTACATTTAATTTTAAACGCAATATACTTATTAATACAAAGTATTTTGAATCTAAAATATCATAGCACAGGAACGTTTATGGTTATTCTGAAAATTTAAAGTCTTAATTGACAAGGTATAATTTGGCAGAGTGAATTAGGAAAAGGTTTCCAGAGTTTTCCCCAGATAAAAGAACTAATCACCAGTTTTATGCATTTAGAGAGTAACTCTAATATTGGTATGATAATTTATCTAGAAATGTAATTTTAAGCTTCTGGAATAAAATATTTATTTATTTAAAAAAAAAAAAAGAGAGAGAGAGACATGGGTTTGAGCCCTGGGTCGGGTAGATTCTCTGGAGGAGGGCATGGCAACCCACTCCAGTATTATTGCCCGGAGAATCCCCATGGATAGAGGAGCCTGGAGGGCTACAGTCCACAGGGTTGCAAAGGGTCAGACACACTGAAGTGAGTTAGCACGTGCACAAAACGTATGATTTCAGATCTCTGAATTCTCTAAAATATTCTCTCCCATCAATACAGGGAAAATTAAACCCAAGGTCTGCTATCAAGCTGTTCTCTGGCTTAAAATGAGTGTGAGAAGGGAGGCAGAAATAATTTAAGATGTTATTTAGGATAAAAACTATATTGTAAGAAAGCAGAAGGAAAAATTTAAATGTTACTTAAGTACAAACACTACCTTTACTAACACACAACATACTTTTAAATTACCACAAAGTTAGCAATCTTACAAGGTCAATCCAGAAAAGTTATCTAATAGAAGATCACAAAGACTTTCCTATTACAGCACTCCTACTGTACCATTCTACCTCTTATAAATTTAACCACAAACATCTGGAAAATTTAAGATAAAATTATTAGCAAATTATTTGTGTTACCACCACTAGACAGTTTGTGGCTGTGTTTTATTGTAATCCAGCTAATTCAACAGTTATAAACAAGTCATCTAGAAACATCAACTCCTATATGATAAATTCAAGAACACAAATTCAAAAGATGCCTCAAATGACAAAATCTTTTTAACTAAAACCTTGCCTATTCATTCCAAACTGTCTATTCAGGCTCATCAGAAGTCACAGATGCTGGAAGTTCATAAGTACTAGCAAAAGATACGGATATTCTAGTATTTTCCTTCTGTCTACTAAGGTATGGAGCAGAAAGGCAAGAACAAAATTGAAAAGACAAAAGTGCCCAATTTTTCAAAAGCTAGGCCTCTAAGATAAATTCTTATGAGATATCAAAAATTCCATTTTGAAAACAGTCTACATCATGCTCTTACCGTTTAAGTGTGACATTCTAGAGTCTACATGGTAACTTAACATTGTTTTAAGGCATACTTTTCCAACGTTCCTATTTGTTCCTTTTAATTCTTAAAAGAGAATGGTTCTTGTCTGGTACCATTGACTCATTTTAACAAAAGACCATTATTCAGTATTATACATTTTCAAGTGTCACACCACCATCTTGAACTGCCACAGAGAGTCAAAACAGTGCTACTTTTAAATTTGGTTCCTCTAATGGGAAGCTGTGGAGTAGGGTAATAGAGAATATTAAGTAACCACAGAAAAGAGTTTTTAGCTTGCTTAACATCTTTTGATGTTGAAGAAGAGAATGTTAGAGGATGAGATGGCTAGATGGTATCACCAATACAATGGACACGAACTTGGCCAAACTCTGGGAGATGGTGAGGGACAGGGAGGACTGGTGTGCTTCCGTCCATGGAGTCCCAAACAGTTGGACATGACTGGGAAACTGAACAACACCTTTTGAACAGTTCTAGCTCACTTCTAGCTCAAAATGGATTAAACCACCACACATATTACACAGTAAATCAACATTGAAAAATATTAATCCACTTTCACTTCAAACTTTATTTCCCAAGTTTAAGCACAACCTCTCTCTATCCAAGGTTACAGCAAAGTTAATGATTATCTTCATCTGGTCCCAGGTTCACTACACACAGAGTAGCCTTACAATGGCCGTTTTCCTTTTTAGTAAACTTCTGAAATAGGTCTGAAAGACTTAAACAAGAGAAACCAGCACATCTTTCAAACTAGCTTAAAAGAAATGGCTCTTTGAGCATTCGGTTTTTTTGAACACCCCAATAATTATTCCATTTAACAGTCTTCTGATAAAAAAATAAGTCATTCTACTTAAGAATAAAAGGCACACTTTCACTGATGTTATTAGATATTGGCAAAGGAAATGGCAACCCACTTCAGTACTCTTGCCTGGAGAATCCCATGAACAGAGGAGCCTGGTGGGCTACAGTTCATGGGGTCGAAAAGAGTCGGACAGACTGAACAACTTTACTTTCAGACTGAACTACAACTGAGGTCTCTATAGTTTGTAAAACTACTCAAACTGTGTTAAATGTGAATAAATACCATACTGAGTTTTGTTTTACTGGTAAACAGTTAGCACTGTAAAGCTCTGAAAAAGGTCTACAATATGTTCTGTTCATTAAGATGCCAAATGTTGAACGACTGATAGCATTTATATGTATAGCTGGCATAAAATAAAACACCCAGTGCTCAAAGATAGCACTAATCATGGTATGTAAGGCATACTAGGCTGTTTTAAGAAGCATGATTTGATGGATGGTATACTCGGATTAGCACTGGGGGAGGGGAAGCAGGAATGGTTTGCCCGTGTATCTACAGGCAAGAGACTGGTAAGGGGGAGGGAGGAGAGAGAGAGAGTGAGAGTGTGTGTGCGGGCCTGCACCCACATGCATGCACACACGCTCAGTTACTAAGTCGTGTCTGAGTCTTTTGCAACCCCTGGACTACAGCCGCCAGGTTTCCCTATCCAAGGGATTTCCCAGCCAAGAATACTGGAGTGGGTTGCCATTTCCTCCTCCAGAGGATTTTCCCAACCCAGGGATGGAACTCACATCTCTTTTCCCTGGCAGGCAGGTTCTTTACTACTGAGCCACCAGGGAAGTCCATTATATCCAGTTAAATCAAAGATCAACTTCTGGAAAACAGGCATTTGAAAACAGTTTATACTGTAAGCATTACTTTTGCCCACCAACAAACAAACTGATCATCTTCCACTATGAGTTTAATATACAAACACATGTAAATGTGAGTTTAGCATAATACCGGAAATTTTAGCATGAAATGAGGGCATTTTCAATTTGGATCTTTAAAATAATAGCAGAACCAGCTTATGTTCATATAGTACTACATATTTCCAAATGTATAAATTTACTTGATCATGAACCTGGCAATAAAAACCTACCCCACCTACCTCATTTTATAGATTAGCAAACCCAGGGAGAAAAACTGACTTGATAAAGGTTCCACAATAGGTGGTGAAGGTAAAGCCTAGGACCTAATTCCTTCTATATTTCCGAAGGAAACAATTAAATATGTTAAAAAAAAAAAAAACTTCTCTCTCTCTCTCTCTTCCGTCCCCTCTATTTAAAAAAAAAAATGGTTTTCATCTAGTCAAAGCATGTTTAAAATGTGACTGCAAGTTGTCATCTGTCATGTCAGGCTATTATCTCTGTCTCATTAGGAACTGGTATCTAACAATACCCTCAAGAAAACCTGCAACATCTACCATTAATGATTACAGTAAATCAGAAAGGACAGGGAAAAACTACAACTAAAGCTAAACAGGTACTCATTTGTAACAATACTTATTTTCAGAAAAATCTAAAATTATAAAATGCAATCAGTAAAGAAGATTTTTTACACTGGGGATTAAAATGTACTTAAAACACGCTCATTTATGACTGATAGAAATATGAGTTAAAGCGTTCTGCATATCACCTCGCCACCATGAACTTACCCTACTGATATAACTAAAAAAGCACATAAAGATATGTGTATATAAGTTATTATTACAGAGTTGTCTATAGCAAAAAGTTGGGAAAACATTTAAGTCCATTAACTAGTTAGAAATGAAACACAGTTTTTCCAAGCAAAGAAAATTACTAATTCACTAAAAAGAATGAGACAGTTCTGCTTGTTGATTGACGGAAAAAATGCTAAATACATATGCATGTGTATGCGTCTATAAGCAGATAGCTATATTAGGAGTAAAAGAAAAGTGTAGAGGAAGGGGAAAATTGGGCTGGTACATAAATTTTTCCCCTAAACAACACACAAAAACCTGTTAACAAGTTACCTCTAGAACATGGGTTGGGAAAGAAGGTTTTTCATTTTATGCCTTTCGGTACTGCTGGAATTTTTTTAACCACTTGCAGGCATTATTCTGTTTTTTAAACAGAAAGTCAATGGAGATTATACAGTGGAATTATGAGCCATTTTCATTTTCTTCGCTTATTTTTAGATATTCAAGAAAACTTAGTATTTGCCATTATTTTTAAAAAACAAGTTCATGTAATTTTGAAAAATAACCTAGTTTTCTTTTAGGTACATACATAATTGTTTTATCTGAGATGGAAAACAGCAGAGAGGGTATGAATCAGCTAAATCAAAGAATCAGAAAGAACTGTGTTAACTTTTACGGCAACTTTTATATCTACATTCATATACTTGATTTAGTTGATCAAGCTACTAATAGTTGTAACAAATATTCAGTGCCTCAAATTTGTTCAAATGTTTCTCTTCAGTATATTTTTAGACCATGGTAAGAAATACCCCATATACCAAAGAAACAAAAGATAAACTAGAATATCACTATTACTAAAACGTAAATAATGTAGTAAAAACACGAAGTAATTAGATTCTTTTATCCAAGAGCATAAACAACACATTTTCAGTGAGTATAACTGTCTTAACTAATTTTTTCCCACAAACCAATTCCACCACTATTTAAGTATTAATATCACTTACTTAGTAATGCAGATACTAGATTCTCACAGTGATAGGGATGAAGACAGAAAGGAGTTAGGGGCCCTATTACAGGGTGGAGAGAGGGCAGGGAGACTGTGCCAAGGGCCCACCATCTCTCTTCCTTCACACAAAATTAAACCACTTAACTGTTGGTTAAGAAAGTTTTGGAGTTAAAATTAGAAAATTTACTACAACAGTAATAATTTACAGAGGATGAACTGCTATTACTAAGCACTAGCAATTCAGAAGTCTTCTATGTTCCAGTCTTGACTGTGCTACACAAACAGCACAACCCAGGACAAACTACATAAACTCTAAGTTTCATTTTCCTTGAGAATGAAAAGATTTAGATCTCTTCAGGTTTAGTTCAATTTCCTTTGAGATCTAAGTTCTTTCCTTTTTTATGAACTGCTCAAAAAACCTAACACTACTGAGGAGTACTTAGCTTCATGGATGGGATATGTTTAAGACTATTCTCAGTGTATTTTGTTTTAAATCTAGGGCTACTGGGGAAAAAATCTAATTTGCAAAAAGCTTTTGGAGGTTGCTACTTTATGAATTTCATACAACAGAAATATAACATTCTAAGCCACAGCCTAAGTCAAACAGAGTGGTCCCCGGAAACAACTGGCATGTGAACTTAATCACTGCAATGAATTCTGAAACCATTTGGAAATCTTTAGAAATAAACAATGACTCCATCTGAACTTCATGCAAGAAATTTTGTATAGCTGGTTACTTTTCATAATGACATGCTGAAGTTTCAATGGTAATGTTGCATTTTTCAATTATTTGTCTCCAGAATTCTCTAAAAGAAATTCACTTCTATTATTTCCCAGCTAATCTTTCCTACCTTATCAAGCACTTTGACTATTATTTCTTCTGAATTAAGCTTTTAAACTTTCATCATGGGTGTTAAGCACTCTGGATAAATCCTTAATAGCTCTGTAAGTATAAACACTAAAAAAAAATTTTTTTCCTTACTGGCATAATTATTTTAGGTCTGAATTCAGTGCAGTGAAACAAGTTTTGTTTAGAGTAGAAATTAACACTATCAAGAATAGCATTCAAGATGATCCTATTTCCTTAAGAAACAAAATCCAAATACTCTTGAAAAATGTTACACAAGGAGTCTGTTTTTAACAGAAAGGGATAAATATGACAGTGACTAAATATGATGTATTATTTTTGGCAATACTGAAGTACTTAAAACTAACACAAAATAGCGAGAATCCATTAAATTTTCTTTTTACGAGACAACAATATGGCCTAGGCGAAAAGACAGGTCTTAAACTATGCTATGATCTTTTTTCCCTTGAAAGAGAAGTAGCTTATGTGTTTACAAACTCTGAAATAAAAGACAAATTGTTCATTCCCAAAGGTCTGTACACCACATTCCTTATAAAACCCAAAGGACTGACTATTTTTTCCTCTTGTTCTTTCTTCCTCACTGCCTTTGTACAACTGCCACTACCCTGTAATTTCCTTTAAGTGTGATTAGGAGAGCCTCCTTTTCAAAGGTTGATTAATAATTTTAGGGGACAATAAGCAGGGAGAAATATTACCAGAAAGTATTAAGAAATGGAGCATATGTCATTACTTCCGTATGTTATATATGTTTTAAATGTTACTACAATTTTAATAAGCATGACATACTTATTATGGACTAAGATGATCAGATCAAGTATGAAAAATTAGTATTCTGTACACATCTAAAGCAAACAGTATTTAAGAATCAAATATTTTTTGGAAAAACAAGATCAGGGTCACTCTAGGCAGGAAACAACAACAACAAAAAAGCCCAGAAGCATAATACCTACATTTTTCTCCAGAGACATGTTTCTTCAGTGACCTGTTTTCCCTTCAGATTTATCAAATGAACACATATTGTCACTTTGCACTTACTGTTATTTCACCAGTTAGCGTCAGTCTTCATGTCTACTTAACCAAAAGTGCAAAGAGCTTGGCATTTGAATTATTTTATCACATGCTTTATATCTGCAGCATTAAAAAAAAAAAATCTCTTTGGAGTTCAAATAGAAGTAAAAGCACTCTCTCTATAAATTAAGCATTTCTCCTTCGTCTAATTTTTAAAATGCCTAGTCTCTAAAATCATTTTAATTTCTAAAATATTGAGATAGGAAAACTACAAATTCATTTTCACTACTTCACTGGTCTAGATTTTCTGTAGGACAGAGATGAAGAAGTTTCCTCCACTCTTCCTCAAAATTCATTATAAATAAAACCATCTACAAGTAATTGAAGAATCTGAAAGATTAATTTTTAAAAGATAACTACGTCACTAAAGTGGACTGAAAATAAACTTCAGGGTTTTTTAAATTTTCTTGAAACTGAACTATCCGTGTGTTCCTACAAAACATGAAAGTTTCATTCTTCAAGTGATGCGATTTTTAAGGAAACTAAAATGTCCACTTGAAATTATTAACCATCAGTGACTCAATCACTAATGAATACAATCATCTTTAATTCTAAAAGAAATAAAATGTTAAAATGTTTTTATTTACATATTGTTTTCAGTGTGGTAATAATTACAATTTCTAAGTTTTTTTTTTTAAACTTATTTAAATTTCACTGTATTTTCATATACTAAGATATTTTCCTTCAGTAATATCCTGCTTTAAAAATGTGACTACAAAACTTAAAATTCAAACCATCCTGAGCAGCACCACGAGGCAAGAAACCCCATCACCTATTACAGCACAGTGCTGCTTACCTAATGGGCATTCACTGAAGATTATTTGACAAAATATACGTAAAGCCAGGTACACAGAATCCCTTCCCTTTTACACACGGAAGGAAACAAGCCCTTAAGAACTTCATCAGGACTAAATATCTTTCAGCCCAGTGGAATAAATCCAGTCACATTAAGTGAAATACAAAGTACTATGTTTTCTCCAATTCGTATTCCTTGGAATACAATTCTTTAATCACAAAGAGCAAAAGAAATGGAAGTAAATCTTAAGACCTAAATTTATATCAGAATATTAAAATTTTTAAAATACTGGCAGCAATCAATCCTGCTATTCCTTTTAAGTTGCAAATACTCCAGAACATAAAGTCCGTTTCCATACACCAAGGGAAGGAGCACCCTAACAGCCACTCCAGAAAACTCTTAAGCTTTGGGTCCCTCCACTCAACAGGTACTTGAACAGGTCTCCAAATTAACATTCTTCTCCAAAATCTATTTTTCTGAATTCCAAGATTTAAAAAGGAAGTATTATGGTATTGACGAACATGTACTCACCACTGGCTTCATTTAGCAAATAATGAAGACAAAAACAGGGGGTGGACGGTAAATATAATTACCTACTTCCTAAATCTGTTTTTAGGTGCCCCTGAGACAATGAAAATGATAATTCTCAAAAGAAAAAAATGTCTTTGCCAACATTTAATGTGGCTCTACTCAAGGAAGACACATAAGTCCAAATATACCACCTCTTCAACTCCAGGGAGTAAAGGACATCGAAATTCTTCTGATGGTAAGGGAGAAAAAATGTATTTTTAAAAAGTCAATGTTTATAGGTTTACATCAAAGGCAAAAATTTTAATCTCCAGTAGTATATACTAAATGCAGATTAATCAACAGAGGTTGTCTGCCCCAGCATGGGGGTTTAAGACCCCTTTGGATTTAAGGCCCCAAAATGTAAAACAATCGCCACTGAAGAAAGGGGGCTTTGGGAACTCGTTTACTAGAAAAAGAGCAAACTGGGGCGGGGGGGCCGGGGAGGGCGGGGGGGGAGGGGAGGAAATCTTCCCTAAGCGGGGAAAAAACTGAAAGAGAAAGACAGGAATAGAAAGCCTCGATTCGCAAAGGCGTAAAACGCCCAGAAAGTGGTTAAGAAAGGGAGAAAGCAACTCTTCTGAAATATATATAGAGAAAAAAGGTTCTATGGGGAGGGGAACGGGGAATGTTTGAAGAAATGGGAGGCTGCCCTAACCTAGAGTGATGGATTGCGAATAGACCAGGTTCATTTCTCCACGCTCATTTGGTCACCATCAAGAAAATTACAGTTAATCAGAGGCCGTTTTCCCCAACACAGGCGGAATGTCAGTAGCAAACCGATGGGGGTGACGCGGTAGGGCGCAACAGCATCTCGGTCAGAGAGGGAAGAAACTTCGCAAGAGGAAGCAGCAGCTCCTCTCTCGGCCCCTAGCACCGGCCGGCGAAGTTGCGCCACAGGCGCCCCTACTCCGCGGGCGCCCCCCACCCCACCTCGCCCCTCTCCGTACGCACAGCTACGCCGCCCTCGACCCTTTAAAGTGCCCCCGGAGTCCAACTACGCCTCCGCTTTCTCCTACCCACAGACCCATCCCAACTAAGTTCCACGAAAAGCTCCCGCCCAGAGCGCGGCCTGTTCTGGACAACAGGTGGGCAGTGGCGCCAGCAGGGCTCGGCCTCCCCAGCCAGGCCCACTCCACTCCTCCCCGGCCCGAACCTGGGGGCGCCCGGCTCCGGGACGGGGAGGGGGAGCTCACTCCCTTACCTCCGCCATATTTGCCGTACTGACGGGTCACATCTCCGCGGCGGCCGCAGCTGGGTCACGGCCAGAACCCGGATGTGAGACTCGGCGACGGGACTCCAGCCTCCGCCGCCTCTGCCGCTCCCGCCGCCGCTGCCTCGGCGGGAACGCGCAGGAGCCGCCCGAGCGCGCCCACCACACCCCACTCCGCCCCCTCGCGGCGCCGGGGCTCAGCGGGACTGGAGGGAAAAGGCCAGAACGCGCGCGCGGCAACAGGAGCGCGCGCGGCCCCGAGGCAGCCCTCCCCCAGAGGAGCGCGGAGGAGGCGGAGCCAAGGTGGGTGTAGAGCGGGCGGTGGGCTTCTCAGCCCGGCGGATCCGCGACCCCAGCCCGGCAGCGGGCTCTAGGGACTCGAGGTGGAGGAAGCCAGCCAAAGGAGACACGTCCAGCATCCATATCGCTGGGGAAAAGATCCGATATATTTTACGTGTAGGCCTTTTTGAAGTCCCATTTGTTGGAAAAACGGATGTTGCTGTGATTGCAACAACGTCAAGCAGTGCGCTTTGAAAGCGGTTATCCCTTGACGGGTACTTCTCTTGGATCTTTCCAGACAGAAATTGTAAAATCCCATATAACAAAAATTTTACAGGTCACAGCAGGGATTAAGAAAAGGGACTGCACTGGGTAGACTGCCATCCTCATGCATCATTTGCTTTTCTTCACACACCTTCTGCAATGCCAGTAGTAACGTAATTGTGCAATGGTTCTGCACTAGAGAACATTCCTAAATGTGAAATACTGAAAAGCTGCTCTTTAATAGATATAATCTCCAACTCGACTGCATAGGTGGAGCATTTGCTTATGTGCAGTGCCTGAAATGCCTGCAATTTAAAAGTTTATTGTATTGGCCTAGAACTGCCAACTGGCTTTGGTGCCAATTCTGATGACTGCCAGAGCCAATGATTGCAAAATAACAAACGTGTTTCACTTCCATTACTATGGCAGATACTGGATAATGCAAACATGATATTAAAACGTGTACTAACACATTTTACCAAACCAGAAGTTAGAAAGTCTTATTTCATAAAGACCGTTTTCCCCCAAATGTTCAAGGGTTCTTCTTAATGCAATTTCAAAAATGACTTCCAAAATCAACCAGTTCAATATGAAACTTATTTGTTCCCTCCAAACAATGTTTTGCCAGCACAATATATTACATAAGTGTGCACGTATACAATTTTTCTTTAAAACAAAACTTACAATGAAATACGGGAAGACTGTTTTAGATTATTTGTATTCCCTTAAAATTCTAGATTCTATTAAGTAGTTTCTTTTTCAAAGATTCAACATTTAACTTGAAATTATGTCCAGTAATAATTTGTGCATGAATATTTTGTGCATTTACAGGTATATGAAGTAGCTGCTAAGTGAAAGGACATTACCTGGTAATATGACAGGAAAAGAGTCCACAGACAGTCTGTAAACCAATTAAACATAAACATCTGATGCACATTTTCTACTGAAAGAAAAGCAAGGGAAAGAAGAGAAAGGAAAACTTTAAGGTTCCCAAATCTACAAACAATTTTTACCATTAACTGTACTGTACAGAATTTTCACTTTATTTTTAGAATACTTATATAAGTGTTTTCCAGGATTCCTTGGGGGAATAACTATTTTAGCATAGGCATATAGTTTCTAAGAGTTACCCTGTTGAATTACCTTAGTCCTTCTGATTTGAAACAGAAATGACTTTTATAAGTCAGTTCCAACCTTTTTCACTTTGAGATGCTTGATGGAAACGGCTGTGAAGTCAAAGAACAATAGATATGCATAGAACTGAGGTGGGTAAAGATAAGAATAAGGGGCCTAGAGGTAGAAACTCAGGCTTTATAAAACAACTGGATTAAAGGAGAATTATCCATTTAAATGGGAAAGCTAATATATGAAATTTAGCTGGTTATCAAAAGGAAGATTGAACAGTATTGTCAAAATGCAAAGCATAGGAATAATTTGCTTGAAGAATCTCTGATTCTTCAGTTATCAGCAAGAATCCTGATTGTGATAAAGAGCTGGGGCTCACAGTCCCTTAAGCTACTGAAATTGTCAGGAATATCAGGGTCTAGGACATACTTGAATGAGTATCCATTTTACTGATAAATGACTTCAAGTTTATTAATACTGTGCATCAATTTCACTATTTTTAAGTGGCATTATCATTTAAGGGAAAAAAATTCCCTGTACATTTTTTTTGGTAAATGTGGGTTAAGTGATTTTTTTTTAATTCAGATATTCTAAAGGAAAAGAGAAACAGCTCCAATGTTGTAAGTCACTGTTCACATATTGAATTCAGTATAGTTTTACCCACCTCCTATCTTATTCTAGTGATATGTTGCTGCTGCTGCTGCTGCTAAGTTGCGTCAGTCGTGTCCGACTCTGTGCGACCCCATAGACGGCAGCCCACCAGGCTCTGCCATCCCTGGGATTCTCCAGGCAAGAACACTGGAGTGGGTTGCCATTTCCTTCTCCAATGCTTGAAAGTGAAAAGTAAAAGTGAAGTCGCTCAGTCGTGTCCGACTCTTCGGCGACCCCATGGACTGAAGCCTACCAGGCTCCTCCGTCCATGGGATTTTCCAGGCAAGAGTACTGGAGTGGGTTGCCATTGCCTTCTCCTTCTAGTGATATACTTATCTTTAAAATTTTTAGGAGGGACTTCCCTGGCTAGCGGTCCAGTGGTGAAGACTCCATGCTCCCAATGCTGAGGGCATGGGTTCAATTCCTGGTTGGGTAACTAAGGATGTGCGTGCAGTACCACGTGGCCAAAAAATAAAATGCTTATTAAAAAAAAAAATTAGGAGCCATCTTGTCATGTCATCATGTCATGTGTTAGTTGCTCAGTTGTGCCTAACTCTTTGCAACCCCTGGTCTGTATCCTGCCAGGCTCCTCTGTCCATGGGATTCTCCAGGCAAGAGTACTGGAGTGGGTTGCCATTTCCTTCTCCAGGGGATCTTCCCAACCCAGGGATCAAACCTGGGTCGTAAAAAACACAAAGTCTTTCTCAAAACTCTTGTATACCTCTTCAGTATCAAATATGTATAAATTAACTATTCATTAGTCACAGAATCTTAATGTTGGATGTGACCTTAGAGGTCTTTAGTCAATTTCTAAACTTTCTAGGTAGGAATCCTTCATTCTGTTTCCCCACTACCAGGCTTTCCTGACTATGCTTAAACACCTCCAATGTACTCACCATCTCATAAAAAGGCTGTTCTTTTCCAAAAAACCTCTAATGTTTGGAACATTCTTCTTTTTATCAATCCAGAGTCTACCTCCTTGTTATTGTCACCCCTTACCCTGAGTTCTTCAGCACTTTGGATTAATTCAACAGATGTCTCTTTTGTATCCAAAAATAAACACTCAATATTTATACTTGGGTTAACAAAAAATAAATCTTTGAAGACTACTGATACTAGAGGAGCTGAAAAGGGGCCATTACAAAGTTGAAGCCATGAGAAAATTCACCATTAAATATGAGCTGTTTAAAATTATTACAGTTTATAGTCCTTATTATTGTGATATCCAAAATGGTAGTTCTGTTAGAATTGTGTAATAAAATGTTTACAGTTAAGCAAAAAGGTGTGCTTAATTATATGGAAGATTTGTGGCTAATGTCCCAAAACAAAAAAAAAATCACTACAAAGCCTGAATAAATGCCTCTTCAGCTCCCATTCCCCACCTAAAGGCTTCCTTGTGTTCAGGCAAACTTACATTAACTTTTACCACATTAAGTTATTCAAAACTGCTATTATATTGGCAAACTATTTTTAAGCAATTTACTGCACATTCCATTTAAAAAGTTATTTAACAGTTTTATAGAGGCTGCAATACACACACATACACACATACACAAACCCTTCAAAGTTATTTTGCTTTTAACAAAAGCATTTTAAAGTCTCAATTTTTCTTCAACCAGTACCCCAAACTAACCAATAAATAAACCTGGCAATTTACATGTACCTAAGAAATATATCCTTTTATTCAGGACCAATACCTGGTTCAGATATAAGGAATATTATATACACGTTATGCAATTCAAAAAATTACCTCTCAAAATGCATCAAGAAAATTTGCAACAATTTAGACTCTGGGGCTGTTTGAATGAAATAGATTAACACAGTACATTCAAAACCCTAAAACCAAATTCTGTATCTAACAATTTTCAGAGTCCCTTTTGAGACCATTTCCTTAAATTTTTATTTAAAAGTGACAGCCTGCACATGATGTGCAGTACAAATTTATGGGTAACTACTAATTTGATTGGGAATACCTAAATGTCAAAAAATTTCACTTATTTTTAAAAATGACGTTTTAGATAAAGAGTTTTACCTTTACCGTAGCAGACATGTAAATTACAAAGCAGTAACGCATCACATTGTAAGTCCCACATCTATACGACAATTAGCATCATCTTTTTCTCGGTTTGATTTTTATTAACACCACCCCAAAACACGTATATAATAGCCTTTTGGTTCTGCAAATAACAGTTCTGGTTTTCCTTTTCGTAATTTTTACATACAGTTTTATCCAGAGGCTCCATTTTATCAAGTTATCACAAATTGGTATTTTGATAATATTGTTGACATGATTTTTAAATCTCATCCAAACTCTGGAAATTATTGGCCCATCAACCGTTCTCAAACACTGGAAGAGTAGTATAACATTTATATACTTGAGGGAGTTTGGACTTTCCCTCCCTTAATCTCCAAGTGTGCCCCTGCCTACCAGCATCACATCCGTCTTGTCTGCATTGAACCTCAACCAGTTGGTTCTTAACCACGTCCGAAACTCAGCCAGGCACTGGGAGAATCGAGCCACCACACCATCTGGATCAAAGGAAAGAGAGCCTCAGTAGTAACGAGACTAGAGACAATGATCTTAAAAGCTCAGTATTCACCATGCACCCCATCTCTAATTCTTAAAGACAGCCAGGAATTAGGACAGGAATCCCATGATAATTTTAGAAAAACATTCATGAGCCTTGAGTCATGCAATTTGCAACTGATGATAAAGGAATAAAAGTGACTCAATAAATAGGTCGCCTCATTCCACCCATGACTGAAGAAAAGGTTCACTCAAGTATGGGTCACCTCGGCTAAGCGGCCTCAATAGATCGGCCAGTTGTAACTGCATAAGCTTTTCTGCAAAATTAAAGAGTTTTAGCGTTGGAGGAAGTTCTAGGGATAACTGGGGCCCAGAGAAAACTAGTGACTCGCCCAAGGTCACACAGCAAACGAGGACTAGAGATGGTCTCCAGGCCAGAAATCTTTCCACCAAAAGCTGAAAGAATAAGGCCATTCAAAGGTGGGGAGGCATCTGTCCCAGGGATCCTCCCACGGGCTACGAGGACCTCTTTCCCTCACAACAATGCCCTCTTCGGGCCTCTCCTCCCTCCCCTTACTCCCTCCGAAAAGGGCTGCTTTGCCCAGGACCCTGCTCACCACCAGGGATGCAGTGGGAGCAGGAGTCTCCCTGGGCTGAGACAGGACCCGGAGATACAGCGCGAAAGAGGCGGGGCCACAGCGGGAGGTCAGCTTGGCCCCACCCCGACCGGGTTCCTGGGCCGCCTGGAGGAAGGGGCGGAAGCGGACAGGGCGAGGCGAACTCACTCCGCAGCGGATTCCCAGCGCGCCGCCGCCAACGCCAAAGCAAAAGACCCAGTTGGGCGGGGGTTGGGCGGTGGAGAGGAGCTGCGCGTGCGCCTTGGGTGGCCGGCGCCACTCCGGGAGGGGGCAGCCCGCTGGGCGCGCTCTCTTAGCTCCTCCCCGGAAGTGAAGGGTCTTCCGGGCGGTACTCTGCGGTGGGGAGGGGAAGGAGAGAAAGGGGGCCGACGACAGCTCGTTAGCCCCTTATCCCGAACAGGACTAGGAGAGGAGAGATGGTTTATGGAGGCTGCACTTACAGCCGCTGCTGCTGCCGCCGCCCCCACCTCCGCTGCTGCCGCCACCGCCTGAAGAAGCCCCATCCATCCGCCTGCAGCCCGGGAGACTCAGAGTCTGGGAGGGGCCTGAGGCCCGGGCCGCCCGCCTCCTTCTTCTAGTCGTCGTCCGGAGCTTCCTTTTTCTCCACCAACCCTCTGCCCTCCCCTCCGCCTCCTCCCTCCTCCTCGGCTTCCAGCCGCCAGCCAACCGCGCGGCCGCTTGTTGAGTCAGGGCTCCACCGTCTCCATGACGCCCGGCAAACATTCCCGTGCCTTAGCCAGAGCCACTAACGGCGGCTTTGGGGTTCAGGGGCTTCAGAAGCAGCGAGGAAAAAGGGTGGTTGACCATTCCGCAGCCAGTCGCCACCATGCCCATTTCTCCAGTAAACGGCCGCAGGCAGCCGAACGTCGGGGTGTAAGTTCGGACGCTAAAACTTTAGTCCATCCCCTTGGGTCCCGCAGGAAACCCTTTTAGAACTTATCGCTTCATCTGTGTTGTCAGCAACCTTGTAATCTCCGAGGTGGCAATGTCTCCTTCCTTGGCATAGTACAGCCTTTTCCAAACCTCTTTTGAGAAAAGACCTAGTTTGTTTAGAACCGCCGTTCCTCCTGGCACTCCCTGTGTGGTGGTTTGTTTCTTTTCAACTTGTTGCCTTCAAGCTGTACCCTTGTTCAATCTCTCAGCTTCTGTGAGCCACCAGACTGAACATTACTATGCTCTGTAGTCGAGGTTTATTTACGCCTTCTCCTCATACCATCCTGCCTTAAAACTCCTTTCAGTTTACAACCTTCTGTTCTGCAGCAGTTGGATTAAGGGCTGGACAGAAGCCCACAGCTTTACAGCTGTCTCACTTAAAACTTCAAATGGTCGCTTAATCTATCTTCCACTAAAATTTCCTAATTGATTCATTCTCCCACACTTCCAGATCACTTTTTTCTCTCTTCTCAAACCCTCAGCATCTCCCCTCTGCAATCTCTTCCAGCTCAGCTAATCTTTCTTGAGCAGAACTTCTTTCAAAGGTGTTGGGAGAGAGTCTTCTTTTTTGTCTTGGATATGGTACTCAGGTTTTTGTCCATCCTGAAACGTGAAAGTGTTAGTTACTCAGTCGTGTCCGGCTCTTCATCCTATGGATTGTAGCCACCAGGCTCCTCTGTCCAGTGGAATTCTACAGGCAAGAATACTGGAGTGGGTAGCCATTCCCTTCTTTAGGGGATCTTCCCAACCTAGGGACCAAACCCAGGTCCTTTGTAGGCCACACAGGATCTCACCTTGGACTCTTCCCCTTGCCTAGTTAAACTCTGTATTGTTCCACAACAATATCAAACACCTTTTCCCGCTTCAAGGCCTCTTCAGCGGCATTTACTGTTCTTTGGAATATTGTACCCTTAGTCATTTCATAATTTGTCTTCAGCTGTCACCTTATCAAAGAGTCCTTCTCTACCCAACATAAAATAATAAACTCTTCCCAATACTTCCATTTCCTCAACTTGCTTTATTGTTCTTCAAAAAGTTTATTCTGTTTGGCATATTATATACTTTTTTGTTACTCTGTTTTCATCCTATGAGGTACTCCATGAAGGCAGAGGTTTCTGTATTGTTCACTGCTGTTGCCTAGATGGAAGATGATAAATATTTGCTGGCAGCAAACAAATGAGTGTAATATATACTTTAGTAACATTGGTTACTGCTCATCTTGTCTTGTTTTTTTTTTTTCCTTTGTTGGTATGGAAATCTCAAGTAAGTTGATTTCATGTAAATTCTTAAAAGTCATAAAACTCTCATAGTACCTGAGAGAGTGTTAGAAAAATTCCCTTGGGGATTTCTGAAACAATGACACATTCATGGGAGATTACCGATTAAGGAAAGAGTATGGTGGGAGATGGACACTGACTTGACTCCATGAACATGAATTTGAGCAAGCTCAGGGATATGGACAGGGAAGCTTGGTGTGCTGCAATCCATTGGGTCACAAAGAGTCAGACATAACTGAGTGACTACACTGAACTGGGGTGGGAGACAGGAAGTAGTTAACCTTCGCTTTTGAGGTAGCCGTATTATCTAACTAAAAACAAAATTTCATACATAATAAAGTTTACAAACATTGCTTTGACCTAATATATTATTTCTCATCTTTCTCAGTTTAGGATTTAATGCTGATCTCAGAAAGGATCTCACTAAACATGTATTTATCAATTTTTCACTTTCCCACTCCAGTTATTCCTATATTGGGTCTTTCCTATTGGCTTAACAATACAGATTTTCCTCAGTTTACCATGAGGTTATGTCCCAGTAAACCCATCATAAGGTGAAAATATCATTAAGTAGAAAATGGACTTAATACACTGAGCCTTCCAAACATGGACACACGTGCTAAGTTGCTTCAGTCACGTCTCTTTGTGACTCCATAGGCTGAAGCCCTCCAGGCTCCTCTGTCCATGGAATTCTCCAGGCAAGAATACTGGAGTGAGTAGCCATTCCCTTCTCCAAGGAATCTCCTGACCTAGGGATCAAACCCCAGTCTCCTGCATTGCAGGCAGTTTGTTTACCATGAGAGCCAACAGGGAAACATACTTAGCATTGCCTACGTTAAACATGCTCTGAACACTTATGTTAACCTATAGTTAGACTAAACTATCTAACACAAAGTCTTTATAATAAAGTGTTGAATATCTCATATAGTTTATTGACTAGTACTGAAAATTAAATAAATGACTGTGTGGGTATAGAGTGGTTGTATTTGTTGCCTGCCCTTGTGATTACACGATTGACTGGGAGCTGTGAAAGTATCATTTTATATTGTTGGCCCAGGAAAAAATTCAAAGTAGGATTTCTAATGAACTGTATTACATTCACAACATTGTAAAGTAGAAAAATCTTAGTTTGCGGATTGGCTGTATTGGACAGTCTTCCACTGTGGTGAAAAAAAAAAAAGCACTAGTGCTTTCTTCAATGCTTTTATCTCATTTCTTTGCCCAGTTTATCTATTCATTTCCTTTTGATTTGGGTGGGTGAGGGGGAGAGTAGTTTTTATCTGTTGTATGTTATTCACTTTTTGCATTTGGATCTTTAGCATATTATAATTATTTTAAATTCCCAGTCTTAACAATTTCAAAATCTCTGCCGTATCTGTTGTGGCTCTAATGCTTGTTTCTTCAGACTGCTTTATGCCTTTTGGTACACCATGTATTTTGTTGAAAGCTAAACATGTTGCATCAGGTAATAGAAACTGAGATAAGTAAGCACTTAGTGTGAACTTTTATGTTTATTTGCTTAGGAATTAGGCTGTTTACTGTAGCTGTAGGTTTCCTCTAGCGTCCTGGTTTTTTGTCTACTCTGGTTTTTAGGTTTCCCTAGAGACTCCTGCTTAGAGTCGGAGCCTTGCAGTTCTTCCCATTGTAATCCCCTGTTATTATACAGGAGCTCTGTTGATGTGGTAAGATGTGCTGGGTGAGAATGGGAAGGCAAAGAGAAGTGTGCCTTAATCCTATGATTAATTAGGTCTTAATCTTTTAGTGGGCCTTTTTCCCTGGGCCATGACCTTCATAAGTAAATCTCAGAATTTTTTTTTAGGTGGAACAAGAAGGTTAGATGGACTTCGAGTAAGGTATTTTCCTTTCTCCATGTTGCTTAGGCTCTGATAAAATGGTTTTCCTTGAGGGCAGGCCTCTGTTAAGGATAACTGAACATTATATTTCAGAATGGTTGCTTCCTGTCCCCGTGCTGAAACTATCAGGGAGTTTTACTCTGACCTTCATCCTGGGAGCTTGCTGGAGCTCCTGAAGGTAAAACTTGATAAGTGTGGAGGCCTCCCTAAGGCTGGGCCCCCAGCAATTTTTTCTCTTGAATTAGTCTACACTCATTTTTCTGCAATTAGACTATTGTCTGTTAGGTTTTCCTTCCACTTGTTAGCTTTAGTGGCAGTTTCAGTAAGTTGTGATTCTGTTATTCCTACATCTCATTCGGTACAGGGGTTTGCGTGTAACCTCAATTCTCTGATGGGTCTAAGAAGACCCATTGATTTTCAGTTTGCTAAGCCTTTTTCTTGTGAGTACTGGATCGATGTCTTTTGCAGCTTCACATATCAGACCATAAACCACAGGCATCTGTGTTTACTCTTTAACCTTTGCATTCTGTTGTCTCCATTGCTGTATGAAAATTACTCAGGTCAATAATGAGTAACCTAAAGGTTTCAAAAGTCACCAAATTCAGTGGGCTTTCTTTTTACCTCACAGCATTTAGCAATAGCAATCTTCCCCTCCTTAACCCTGAACCAAACCTGAAATGTTTCACTTATTACTGGGCTAGGTGCCTTTTTTCTAGTTTTATCTTCTACTTCCGGTTTCTCTCCTTGGCCCTATTACCTTCTCTTTGTAGCTCTAGGTTTTTATTTTGGAACTCAGCTCATTTATTTTCATCTCCATTAAAGTTTCTCAAATCTGTATCTCTAGTTCTCACTTTTGTTCCTTGAAATTCACTTTCTTCTTGATTTTTAACTGCTACCAACAACTCCGCCATATTAACACTCATAATATCTAAAATTGAGCATGTCTACAATTTAACTTCTTACTGGGCTTTAGAAACAAAGGCTAGTTTAATCATGACCTTAACTTTATGAGGCCAGTACTATTATTAACCTTAATTTATGTACAAGGAAAGAAACAGATTAAGAAACTTGCTCAGGAACACGTAGTCTGTGAGTTATTGGATGAGTTTGTCATTTAAATTGGCCTCTTTAAGTTTGTTCACGTGTAAAACATGGCAATTAGATATCTAATAAGTTATTATAAGAATTAGGGTGGTTATCATTTGTAATGTATAGAAATGCTGAATCACAATATTGTGCTCCTAGAACCAACAGTATTGTGGGTCAATTATATTTCCATTTTTGAAGAGTGAAATAAGTAAAAGAATTGAATTACAAAAATAAGTGGAAGTACTTTGAAGTTTAAATGTTAATCAGGATAGTTATTATCTGCTGGGGCCGCTCCGCAGAAAGAGTGGAGGCAGTGGAACTTCCCCTCAGCAAAGCCGAGGGGTTCCCGAGGAGAGGTGAGCCTGCTGTCCGCCAACCCAGCCCCTCTGCGAGCGAGAGACAATCAGACTCGACAGGGGTTCCGTCAAAGCGGTTCCACTTTATTGCTGCAAACACCCAGCTTATATAGGCAAGCAGGGGGTGGTTTAGGAGGGACTTTCCATAGTTGCACCAATCACATTAAAGGTCAAGTCATTATGTGCCTTCAGTAGCACCAATCATGTTAAAGGTCAAATCCTCATTTGCATGGAAATCAAGAGAGCCAATCAAAAGCTTTGACAAACATAGACCCCGCCCCTATCACGTCTGCCAGGCAACATCTTAGTTTCCAACCACTTCCAACTGTCAAACTGGCCCCCTCTCTTTTTTTCTTTTTCCTCTGAGGTTTCCCATTTAGGGCCCCACATCTCCCCCCTTTTTATTTTATTTAAGCCCTCGAGACATTTGTATTGCTGTTCTGTAGAGCAAGGCGTAAAGCTGTAGGCAGCCAGCCTCGCCAGCCCCTCTTGTGGCTGTGCCTGTCTTAGGTTGCCCTCCTCTGAGGGTCTTACCCGTCATTGACTATCCAGCCACCTCTTGGGGGCTAGGCGGAATCTCTAGATGATGGGCACCTAGAACTCTTCTGTCTCGGTTAATCTCAAAGGGCTAAATTAATCCAGGGGTTTTGTGGGTCCCCAACATGGGGCTCCTCTTCCATGACCTGGGCAAGCATAACCTTTTTAACATTTCACTAAGAACTGGAAAAGCCATAAAACAGAAATTATGATATCTAACATCACAATTTAACTTTGTTAAGACAGTCAAAGTCTCTAATGCTCTTGCATAAAAGTCCAACTGTTGTTGAAGTCCCATTATGGCGGATCTCAGGTGTTCAAGCTGGTTTGAGATGGCAATGGTGAAGGTTAGCAAGGAGAGGATAGGTAATGAAGGTCAGCAAGGAGAGGATAGGTAATCCGATGATCACCAGGAGCAGTGTCCACCAGGGTCGCCGCATCAATGATCTATAAAGGAAGAAAAGATCGCCTCAAGAACTTTTTGTTCTTGGGCTCAATATGTGAATATCTCTTTAATCTGTGTCAGATTTTGAGATTTGACCTCTCTCTTGTGGTGTAAATTTAAGATTCCTTGCTGGCACCCATATAGGGCTGGGGTCCCCAATGGGGAATATGCATCCGAATCCTCTCCCTATTGTAAGGAGTGGATCGGGCCCCTTCCACTGACCAGTGATGGGGTCTTTCCATCTCACTTGTATTTCAGGTTTTATTTCTTGATTAGACCAATGTTTTTGAAAACATGGTATCAGTTCATTTTTTTGAAAAATTTAGAATGTTTAGAGTAAAGAGTATCATTCCAAGTTGCTGGTGAGGGCTTATTCCCCTTTTTGTTTTTGTAATTGAGCCTTTAAATTTTGATGGTGGCACTCAATTATGGCTTGTCCTTGAGGGTTATGTGGGATTCCGGTGTTATGATGAATGTGCCATTGTTGGAAGAATTTCTGTAAGCTCTGGCTGATGAAACAAGGGCCATTATCTGTTTTTATTTGATGGGGAAGGCCCAACGTTGCAAAACACTGTAAAAATGGCTTTGAGCATGTTTTACTTATTCTCCTGTGTGGGCAGTAGCCCAGCAGGCATGAGAGTAAGCGTCAATAGACACAAAGACATACTTAAGTTTTCCAAAAGGGGAATAATGGGTTACATCAGTTTGCCACAGCACATTGGGTTTTAGCCCTCGAGGGTTTACTCCTGGGGGCTGTAAAGGCGGTACTTGTAAATAAGTTCTTAAAGTGTCCCTCTTGTCCACAGCCAGAGCATCTACCCAATTTTGGGGGGCTAAGAATCCCTTGGATGTGATCCCCCAGAGACTGTCATAGCAGAGAAGACCTTAGTCATTGCTTCGGTAAGGGCTTCAGTCTGAGCCTGAAGGGCAGTCGAAATAGACTGGGTCTGATGGCTCTGTGTCCCTACGTCTTTGGTGGCTATAATCCATCGCTCCATAGAGCGGTCTTTTTTCCTGTGCAAGCCAACTTATGGTCTGAGTTCATCCCTTCCCAGACTAATAGCTTAACAAATTGATCCCTCAGAGGCCCCGGAGGGAATTTTCTCTGTATACTCTTTTCCACCCTATCTATGAAGGTAGAGAGGTCTTCATTATTTTTTTGAGTGATGCCCGATATAGGGGGCTCACTGGGACCCTCTGCAAGCTTTTTCCAGGCGGCCAGGCATATGGCCCATACCTGATCTGTATAAGGAGCAGGGATGATGGCCTGTTGAGGTCCTGTACTCCACTGATCTGCCGTCCCTGACAACATCCCAAAAGTCACCAGGATAGCAGGGTTGGCAGCTTGATTTCTTTCCGCCTGAGCGTGACGCTCTTCCTTGAAAAAGGCACACCATTTGATATAGGTGTTGCTGGGAAGCACTGCCTTACATAGCATCTTCCAGTCCTGGGTAGTACAAGGTTGATGGGCCAGGCCCTGGAGAATAGTTTCTGCCCATGGGGAGTTTGGGCCATCCTCTGCCACTGCCTTTTAAGCTCTTTTAAATCATTGGCCTCTCAGGGGTACCAGGCTGCCGGCCTATTCCCCCCGGGTTAACATTTACAGGAAAGGCCTGAGTCGGCCCGGTAAAGGGCAGCGGGGATCCCCAAGGGTCCCCGGGATAGGTTCTCCCTTTCCAAGGTGACCTCATTGTCTCTCCCACCCAAGGTGCTCCCAAAGCTTCCTCAAATAGGGGAGGCAGGGAGGGGCACAGATCTCTGCCCTGGGCTCCCGGTCCTGAGGCAAAGGGGTCTCTATTCTCTTCTGCTCTTTTATCATCCCCGAAAGGCTCCCATAGTCCACTACTCGCTCTACAGTCTTTATTCCCTACAGTCTCTTGCGCTATATTTTGGTCTGACGTGACTCTTTCCTTGTCAAACCTTTCCCATTGTTTTTCTGATTTTGAGTTGGGGGCACCTGTATCAGTGACATGCTCCTCGCTCCGTGAAAAGCAGAGCTTGAGGGCCGAAACGATCAGACAGAACCCTAAGGGGGGCTCCTCACCGTATCGAGCCTCTCGCTGCCTAGCAAGGGTTTGCACTCGATCCCAAGTGTCCCAAGAGAACAGATTAGCTGAAGCAACCCAGGGGGCAGACTGTACAATGGTCCCCCAGACCTTAATAGCCTGAGCATCAGCAATCTCAAGTCCCCTGCTTATGAGCATATATCTCAGCGCCTTGAGTGCAGGCTCATCAGACTTGCTAATGTTATTTCCCATGCTACCCAGAGAGAATAGACAGAAAAGTCACTGAGGACAACCACCAAAAATCCTGCCGGGAGTGGTGGCGGCCAGAAAGTTGGGCTTATGGTATGCTTTTGGAACTGTTTATGTGCCTGCGTCGTTGCACGGAAATTTTCTTGCTGGGGGCGGGCACCCTAGAGGTTTCTAGCCCGGTCCGTGACCCCCTTATCCTGTCATGGGAGTCTTCAAGTGGCAGGCGCCCTAATGGCCTTTAAGTGCCTGGACCCGTGCCCACAGGGAAGATTCTAGGCCACGTCCTCAGTTAAGAAAGGTTAAAGGGGAGTTTCACCTGGTTGGGCTCTAGTTACTGAGGCTTACCTGTTGTGGGGCCTTCAAAGTCCGCCAGAGAGTGGCCCTAGCCAGGACTTATCAATTGCCTCCACAACCGTTCGCCTGTTCACTGAAACTCCAGAAAAAAAAGAATTAAGGACAGATCAGGAAAGAAGAGGAGAAGGAAAATAAGAGAGTTTTTGGCACTTCCCTCATAAAGGAGGGGGGCCCACCTTGAATCCGGATTACCTCGGGCGATACTCCTCTAAAGGGAGCTCCGTGCTGTGACCCTGCTAGGGTCCTTCATTGCTCCTCTTTCAGAGCCGCACGGTGATACCACCTCCGTCCGTCCGCTTGAGCCCCACGTTGGGCGCCAGTTTCTGCTGGGGCCGCTCCGCAGAAAGAGTGGAGGCAGTGCTTGTTAGTTCTGTAGGGATTCCCAGGTGGCACTAGCAGTGAAGAACCTGCCTGCCAGTGCAGGAGACATGAGAGACACAAGTTCAATCCTGTGTCAGGAAGAGTCCCTGGAGGAGGGCATGGCAACACACTAGTATTCTTGGCTGGAGAATCCCATGGACACCGAAGCCTGGTGGCCTACAGTCCATAGGGTTGCAAAGAGTCGAACATGACAAGCGACTTAGCATGCATGCAAGCATTAGTTCTGTATCTGCTGTGTTTTAAGGGTATTTGGACTGTGTTTTAATTGAGTATGGTAAGAAACAGACACAGAAAGAACTACCATAAAGGAAGAAGTTTGTTTTTAAATACTCCTAGATCCCTGAATCCAGGAGGCATGGCATGCTGTGAACCACATAAAGGGGCACATGGAGAGGCACCAGGGCCAGGCAGGATGTGGAACCAGCAAGAGGAAAACCTGGGCAAGAAGCTTTATTGTGGTTTCCATGGCAAGGAGGGGACAAACCAGAATAAGCAAACGTAGGAATAGCTTGTTTGAATAATTTTAAAGGTTCTGGGTATTGGGCGTATCCCTAGGTTTCTTGTTCCTGTCCTTGCACGATTACTGCAAGTGGATAGTGACCCAGAGAGTGAAGTCTCTGAGAGCCTGCTGAAGGAGGAGGTTGAGGGTATGGACTATGGATTGATTGGTTTGCATCTAAATTGTGTGTGCATGGTAAGTCACTTCAGTCATGTCCGTCTGTGCAACCCTGTGGACTTGAGCCTGGCAGGCTCCTCTGTCCATGGAATTCTCCAGGCAAGAATACTGGAGTGCATTGCCATGCCTTCCTCCAGGGGTCTTCTGGACCCAGGATGGAACCTGAGTCTCTTATGTCTCCTGCATTGGCAGCCAGGCTTTTCACCTGGGAAGCCAATATAAATGATGTACTTGTAGGCAAGTCCCTTACTATGCATAAAAATTGATTAGCCCTGGGAGGGCCAGTCCCTTCAGGTGCAGCAAATTCTTAGATATCAAAACATTAAAATACAGAAAATAAAAAGATATTCTTAATACATGCTTTATCTAGGATTTGTTTTATTTCTACATTTCCCCACCCCAGGTTAAGCTTTGATTACTTATTACCTGGCCTATTTCCATAGCATTGTAACTAACGGTCTTCTTGCTTCTAGTGTATTTTGCATATAGCTAAATTTTTCTGAAACATAGTTTTGAGTAGCTTACTCTTCTCTGTCAAAGGCACTCTCTTGCTTGCTTAGTAAATTTCAAAGACTTAGCCTGGTCATTTTATTTTTTCAAAGCTTATTTTCCTTCATGCATCTAACCAAATCATGTAAGATTCCCTCTATATGCCACCTGCTTTTCTACTTTTATTGTTCACAATGAGCTTTGCTCAGGGTGTATTTCCTGTCCTGCTCCAATACCCTCATCCCTCCTCACCTGCAGCTGTATCAGACACAAACACACATACATACATACATACCACATATACTTCTTTTGAATTTGACCTGTATTCATGCCTGACTCAAATGCCACCTTCATGATTTCTCTGCTTACTCCTCTTACCCAAGGTAATCTTTACTGCAACTTTTGTTATATCTTATATGTAAGTCTTTTGAGGCAAATACAATTCTGTACTTGCATTGTAATCATATATATATTTTTTTTTTATCAAGACTGTCAACTCCTTAGGGCCCATATCTGATTCATATTGTATCCTTGTCAGCATGTAGCCTTATGGACAGTAATTTTATAAATAACAGTTGGATAAATGAAAGAAATTGATTTGGTTTAGATTGAAATTTCTACCTTCATTTAATTAAAATAAAAAGAGATAATAAAGACACTTTTTCTTAAGCCACTCCTCATTTCCTCCTGCGGTTATTTCATTGTGAGATTTATGTGTGTGTTGCATGCTTTAATGTCATCGGTCTTTTTTCATCGAAGTGATCATCAGGTGTTCATTGTATAGATACCAATTATATAGAATGTGTTATATTTTCCGGTTACTGCCGTAGACACTGAAGACATAGGAGTGAACAAAATAGATTAGGTCTCTGCTTCAGAAACTCAGGAACCTACAGCTGCTTACCTCTTGTATCATGACTGTTTTTCAGGCAAAACTTTCAGAGTGAATATCTCCTGAATGTCATCCTATTCATTGCCCACTAATTTGCCTCTATTAAAAGTATCTGTTTTCTAACACAGCTAGGATAGATATGTACCATACATTTCTAACATAATTGACTACAAGTACTTATTTCAATTTTTAAGATTTACTGGTATTTTCTGTGTCAAATTTCCCACTGTATCAGGCAGAGTACTAAGAGTTGGGGTAGACATGATAAAACATGGCTCCTTCCCATAAAACTTACAGTCTGAAAATTTGGGAGAGTTTACTGAGGATTCTCATTAGATCACAATAACTACCTAATTGGCAAATGCAACATCATTGCTAATTTGTTTCTATTTGGTCCCTGTAGGGAATAAAAGAGAAAGGGCTGGTTTATGAGTAAATGTGATATGATTTCATTATGTATTTATTTAGCTTGAGATGTCTAGAAGACATTTAGCGGCAGCTATCCAGTTAGGCTGGTAAGCATTTGAATATGAAGACTGAGAGAATGTTTTGAATTGGATATAATGATTTGGGAATTCATTCAGCAAATTTTTATTATACAGCTACTGTGTATTGGGTACTATTGTAGGCACTAATCCTAGGGACAGGGAGCCCGGTGGGCTTCCATCTATGGAGTCATACAGAGTCGGACATGACTGAAGTGACTTAGCAGCAGCAGGGATACAGGAGTCAACAAAAGAGCACAAAGTCCCTAAACCTGTGGAACTTAGATTCTCAGGGCTGGGGGTCAGGTGGGGAACATCTAATTCATAAATAAGTAAAAATATGTTAGTTGGAAGTACTAAGAAGAAAAAATTAAGCAAGGGGATATGAAGTATTTGAGGGGTATTTGACATTTTAGATAGGGGAGCTGAAGAAGTCCACATTAAGAATGTGGCTTTAAGACCTGGAGACAGAAAGGATGCTAAACATGTACACATGTGGGAAGAACATTTCAGGCAGAGGAAATAGCAACTGCAAAGGCCTGGCATGTGTGAAAAATGTCAAGGATGACAGTGTGACTGAAGCAGGGTAAACAAGGGAGGAAGTATTGATCATGAAGTCAGAGCTCGATCTAGATGCATGTAGGACTTTTCAGGTTATAGTAAGGTTTTAGGTTTTTACTCTGAATGAGATGGGAAACAGTAGTGATATGATCTAACGAGTTTTTAAGGATCACTCTGGTTACCATGTGAAGAATAGACTTAAGGGAATTTAGGTTAAGTGAGAAGATCATTAGAAGGCTTCTGCAGTAATCCAAGAGAGAGAGGATAGTGTTTGGATCATGATAGTGGCAACAAAGTGTGATGACAATGATTAGATTTGGGATATATTTTGAAGTTTTTTTCAGCTGGACAACTGGAAGAAAAACATTACCTTTGACAAAAAGGGGAAGACTGCAAGAGAATTAGGTTTACTAGACAAGGAATAATCCAGTAGAGAAAAGCTTATGATGCGTGAGAGAATGACTAGAGCAATGTCCGTAAACAGGCAAAAAGGAATGGACTCTAGAACACACGTAGAGGAATTGACCTAAGCAAGAATCATGGATAACTCATTCAGAGTAACGGGAGAAATAGGGAATATAGACACACAGAGAGAGGCAAGTGCACGGATGTAACAGGGGAGTATTTGAAAGTTACCTGATTACCTCAGCTTTCTCATTTAGTTAGCAGAAGGTAAACATAGGAGAGGAAATGTTGATATTCAAGAAGTGTGAAATGATGACTTTAGAAGGGGTAGTAAAAATTAACCAAGGTAATGCAGTGTGGTTGCCGTCACATTAAGGACCCACTTTAACAATCTGTAATTTAAAATGAGACCTGGCATCGTGATTAGATGTTCTTCTCTAGCTTCACTTACCCACACAGGCTGAGTTAAATGCAATGCATTAATAGAAAATTTCAGGAACAGCAAGGATATGATCAGGAACAGATCAGGATATGATTGCCATTAAAAAAATGGTTTATCACTTATAGATACCAAGAGGAGGGAACCACATGGAAAAGCAGTGGGATTTGCCACTGGCAGAGGGATTGATGTGGGACTGAGCAATCACATCAGTTAAGTGCTTCCTAGGTGGTGCTAGTGGTGAGAACCTGTCTGCCAATGCAGAAGACATAGGAGATGCAGGTTTGATCCCCGGGTCGGGAAGATCCCCTGGAGGAGGAAATGGCAACCCACTCCAGTATTCTTGCCTGGAAAAATCCCATGGACAGAGGAGCCTGGCAGGCAACAGTTCATGGGCATGCAAAAGAGTCGAGCAAGACTTAGCCACTAAACAACAGTGCCCACAATATACTAGGCACTGTCTTGTGTACTAGTGATACAGCAGTGAGCAAGACAAAGTTCTTGCCCTAAAGATGTTCTAGGAGAGGAGTATACGACAACATACAAAGTGTCAGTAGTAATAAATGCTATGAAGAAAAACAAAATATGAAAAGCAGATTGTGGTCATTTTAAAGTATTGTATTCTTGTCTGATCTTGTTATGATTTGGAAAGTAAAAGTATTGTTTGAAATGTTTTCTTTGGAAACACACTGCCTTTTATCATTTAAAGGGCAATCGTTCTTATTTTAAAGAAGTCTGCAGCACAATTAGAGTACTAGAATGAAAGAATGACTAGGTTTTTGTCTTAAGGAATTTGGAGAATTGATCCAAAAGTGAAATCATACTTCTTTTCCTGGATGCAAATATTTTGATTATATTTTCTCCTTATTAATTAAAGTTTACTATGTAATTGTTCAGGCAGGAACATGATACTCTTTCCCAGGTTTTATTACTCATGCTTCAGTCTGCCTACATAACTGCAGTCTACACCTATTTATGATTACTATGTGTCAGGCATTTCTTAACCATAATATATAAATGAATACATTTAATCCTCATAATAACCTATGTGTGTGTGTTCAGTTGCTCACTCATGTCTGACTCTTTGCAACCCCATGGACTGTAGCCCACCAGGTTCCTCTGTCCATGGGATTGTCCTGGCAAGAATACTGGAGTGGGTTGCCATTTCCTCCCCCAGGGGATCTTCCTGACTCAGAGATTGAACCCATGTCTCCTGCATTGGCAGGTGAATTTTTTTTATCACTGAGCCACCTGGGAAGCCAGTAACCTAAAAGATACTGTTATTACCCCCATCTTACAGATAAGGAAACAGACCCAGAGAAATAAGTGTAGATTTTTGATCTGACTGGGTTTCAAATTTCAACTCTAGTGGGAATGCTTCCCTCTAAGCCTTTATGGTTTAAATAAAATAATGTTATAGTAACCTCTTAGAATTATTGTGAGGAAAAAATGACACAGTGCTTGTAGACATTCTAGAACTATGCTTACATATAATGAGCTCTCAAGTGGCTACTATTTTTCTTCTTGTTTATATGATCAGATTGTTTCCATGTTTCTAAGTGAAAGTTGTTTTTTTTTTTTTTTTATTGGCTAATATTTCTTCAATCCTGGATCTTCTGTGTTATATTTTCTTTTCCTGACATAGAAACGGTGGCTTAGGGCCAAGGAAGTCTATTAGCTTTGGTGGTGCAGGAAAAGGAGCTCTAAGGAAAGGAGGATATGCTGGTGCAAACCAAAGCAGAATGACTATGTCAAAAAACATGATGATTCTACCTGAAGCAAAACAAATAGAAAAAATGACCATTTCTTCTGCAAAGGCAGTCACACAGGTAATATTCTTTAGAATTCTAAATTTGTTTGAAAATGATACTGGTAAGAACTTGATTGAAATGTTAAAGGTAGAAAGTATGCTGTTTTGTTTTGTGTTTTTTTGAAATTCTCTTCAGGTTTTACACTTAGGTCTGTGATCCATTTTGACTTAATCTTTGTATATGATACAAGGTATGGTCAGCTGTTGTTGCTGTTTTTGCATAGAGGTATTCAAGTTTTAGCACCATGTGTTCTGCACCACAGGGCATGTGGAATCACAGCTCCCCCAACCAGGGACTGAGCCCGTGGCCCCCTGCATTGAAAAGCAGCATCTTAACCACTGGGCCACCAGGGAAGTATGCTGCTTTGAAACAATAACTTACTTCTAATACAGTACAGGCATACCTCAGAGATATCATGGGTTCAGTTGGAATAATACACTGGAATAATACAAATATCACAATAAAGTGGGTCATGTATATTTTTTGGCTTCCCAGTGTATATAAAAATTACATTTATGTTATACTGTAGTCTAAATAGAGTGTGCAATAGAATTATGTCTAAAAATTCCAATATAGATGACTTAATTTTTAAAAAATCTTTAATGCTTGTTGGAGAAGACTCTTGAGAGTCCCTTGGACTGCAAGGAGATCCAACCAGTCCATCCTAAAGGAGATCAGTCCTGGGTGTTCATTGGAAGGACTGATGTTGAAGCTGAAACTCTAATACTTCGGCCACCTGATGCAAAGAGCTGACTCATTGGAAAAGACCCTGATGCTGGGAAAGATTGAGGGCAGGAGGAGAAGCGGACAACAGAGGGTTGAGAAAGTTAGATGGCATCACTGACTCAATGGACATGGGTTTGGGTGGACTCCGGGAGTTGGTAATGGACAGGGAGGCCTGGTGTGCTGCGGTTCATGGGGTTGAAAAGAGTTGGACATGACTAAGTGACTGAACTGAACTGATGCTAACCAGCCTCTCAGCCTTCAATGAATCATAGTAACATCAAACAGCACTGGTCACAGATTACCATAACAAATACAATAATAATGAAAATATTTAAAATATTGTGAGAATTACCAAAATGTGACACAGAGACTCAAAATGAGCAGATGCTTCTGAAAAATGGTATCAGCAGTTTTGCTGGATGCAAGGTTGTCACAAGCCTTCAATTTATTTTATGAAAGCTGCAGTATTGAAGTGCAATAAAGTGAAGTGAAATAAAATGAGGTATGCTGTGTTGTGCTAAATCGCTTCAGTCATGTCTGACTCTGTGACCCCATGGACTGTAGCCTGCCAAGCTCCTCTTCCATGGGATTCTTTAGGCAAGAATATTGGAGTGGGTTGCTGAGCCCTCTTCCAGGGGATCTTCCCAACCCAGGGGTCGAACTCCTGTGGCTCCAATATTGTTGGTGAAGTCTTTACCACTGAGCCACTGAGAAAGCCCGAAATGAGGTATACCTATTTTGATATTGACTTTGTTAGAGTCCTTACCATGTAACTAACATATCTTACAGCATCATATTGGCAGTTGGCTCCTATCATTATTATTAGAGTGTAATGAAGAGAGTCTACTCATGACCTTAAGAATTAGTTAGTCAGCTCAGGCTGCTATAGTAAAATACTGTAGATTAGGTGGCTTATAAACTTATTTGTTGCTGTTCTGGAGACTGGAAGTCTAAGATTACAGTGGCAAATTGTTGGGTACTGGTGATGACTTTCTTCCAGGTTGCAGACTACCAACTTTCTTTGTATCCTAACATAGAGGAAAGAGATTTAGCTAGCTTTCTAGCTTTTTTTTTTCCATTTTTTTGACTTTTTTATTTTATTTTTTTTAAATATTTTATTCTACATTACAATACTGTATTTGTTTTGCCATACATTGACATGAATCAGCCACAGGTGTCCACGATCTCCCAATGCCAAAGCCCCCCACCTCCCACCCCATATCATCTCCCTGAATCATCCCGTGCACCAGCCCCATGCATCCTGCATCCTGTATTGAACATAGACTGACGCTTCATTTTTACAAGATAGTATACATGTTTCAATGCCATTCTCCCAAATCATCCCCCCCTCCCCTCTCCCTCAGAGTCCAAAAGTCCGTTCTATACCTCTGAGTCTCTTTTGTTGTCTCACAAGGCACTAATCTCACTTGTGAGAGTGCTATCTTCATGACCTAATTACCTTTCAAAGATTCCACCTCCCAATACCATGACACTGGGATTAGAGTTCCAGCATATGAATCTGGGGCATACACAAACATTCAGTCCATAATAGTTACATACATATTACATATACATTATATTATTGTATATTACCTACATATTACATAGTGTCAACACCACTATGTAAAAGGTATAATGAATCATGACCAAGCGGAGATAATACATGCAAGGTTGTTCTAATATTCAGAAGTCAGTACTACTTGTCTTATCAGTAGACTGAAAACAATGTGATTATAACAACAGATAAAAAGAATTTGAAAAATTCAATATCCATTAATAAAAAAATTAATAAACCATTTCAACTAACTTGAAAAAGAATTTCCTTAGGAGCATTCTGAAAAACCTACAGTCACTAGTAATCTAGTAACATATAAAAAGAATTTTATGCCTTGAGTGCTTTAGTTTCATAAGACTGCCATTACATAATACCACAGACTAGATGGCCTAAACAGTGTCCTAATCTGCTCTTCCTTAGGGACACTAGTCAGATTGGATTACCTCATTTTAACTTAATTATCTCTTTAATGGCCCTATCACTAAATTCAGTCACATTGAGAGGTCCAGGAGTTAGGGCTTCAACATATGAATTTTTGGTAGGGAGAGACAATTCAGCCCATAACAGTTACCAAGTGGGGTTTATCCCAAGGATGCAAAGAACTTTAACATCTTAATATTAGTGTAATTTACCATATCTCATATCAGTAGAATAAAAAATGATGATCATCTCAGTAGATTTAGAAAAAGCACTTTGCAAAATCCAACATCTTTTCATGATAAAAGTGCTTAAAAACTAATAATAGAGGGAATTCAACTTGATAAGGGACATTGGTGAAAAACCCACTAACATCAACTTAGCAGGCCAACTGGATGCTTTCCCTCTGATGTCAGGAACAAGACAAAGTTTTCTTGCTGCTTCTATTCAGTGTTGTACTGAAGGGTCTAAAAATGGTAATTAGGTAGAAAAAAAGGCAACCAGTTTGGAAAGGAAAAGGTAAATCTCTGTTTGCAGATGACATAATGTTATCTACATAAACTCCTAAGAAACCCACCAAAAAGTATTAAAACAAGGGAACTGGTGATGGTTCAAGCTTGGCAGTCTGATGGTTCAAACTTGGTTCTCTCACTGTGGTGGCCCAGGTTCAGTCCCTGGTTAAGGAACTAGGATTCTATAAGCTGCAGCATGGCCAAAAAAAACAGTTAAAATTAACTAATGAGTTCTGCTAGGTTGCAGGATACATGATCAATATACAAATAAACTATAGTTTTTACATTTGGAATAATTTTAAAATTAAGGAAATAATTTCACAGTAACATCCAAAACAATAAAGTACTTACAAATAAATTTAATAATAGCAGTGACATCTTCAGCTCCAAAACTGTAAAACATTACTGAATGAAATTAACAATGATCTGAATAAATGGGAGCATCCAAAATTTGTGAATGGAAAGACTTACTTGGTAAAATGGTGGTACTCCACAATTTGATCTGTAGATTCAATACAATCCTTATTAGAAATCCCAGCAGACTTCTTTGTACAAATTGACAATAAAACAATCCTTATTAGAAATCCCAGCAGACTTCTTTGTACAAATTGACAGTTGATTCTGTAATTCATATGGCACTTCAAGAAACCCAGAATAGACAAAATACTCCTGAAGAAGAAGAATAAAGTAAGCAGATTCTCACTTCCCATTTTCAAAATTTACTACAAATCAACAGAAATCAAGATAGTGTGGTATTGATTGGCACAAGGATAGACATACAGCTCAATGAATAAAACTAAGAGTCTAGAAATAATACATCAGTGGTCAACTGATTTTTGATAAGGGTATCATGACTATTTTAAGAGGGTCTTCAGTAAATAGTGTAGGGAAGACTGGATATCCACATTCAAAAGAATGAAGTTGGACCCTTAACTCATAGCATATCAAAATTAATTCAATATGAATCAAAGACATATATATAAAGCTAAAACTAAAAAACTTAGAAGTGGTAAATCTTCATGACCTTGGACTTTGCAAAGGATTCTCAGATATGACACCAAAAATGTGAACCACAAAAGAAAAAAAAAAGCATATGATTGGACTTTACCAAAATTAAAAATGTTTTTGTTTTGAAGAACATAATCAAGAAAGTAAAAAGTCAACACACAGAATGGGATAAAATATTTGCAAACTATCTATCTGTTAAGGGATTTGTATATGAAATATATAAAGAATTACAACTCAATAGAGAAATAACCCAATTAAAAATTGGTCAAGGGATTTGAATACTCATTTCTCCAAAGAAGGTATATAAATGGTCAAAAAGCACACGGGAAGATGCATGACATTATTAATCATCAGAGAAATGCAGATCAAAACCAGTGAGATCTTTATACTCATTAGGATGGCTAGAATCAAAATGTCAGGTGACAACTGTTGGCAAGGATATCAAGAAATCAGAACCCTACTGATAAAAATATAAAATAGTCCTGACACTTTAGAAAATGGTTTGGTAGTAACTCAGAAGTTTAAACATACTCTTAACCATATCACCTGGCAATTCTACCTCTAGATATATACACCCAAGAGAAATTAAGATATATTTTAAACCCGAAACTTCAAGCCCTGACTATTCATAATAGACAGCAAGTGGAAACAACCCAAATATCCAACAGTGGGCAAATAACTAAACAGAATGTGATATATTCATACAGTAGAACATTTTTCAACCGCAAAAAGGAACGAACTACCGGTGCATGCAGCACTGTGGATGAATCTTGAAACTATTATACTAAATGAAACAAGACAGTTACAAAATACCGCACTCTATGTGGATCCACTCACATGAAAGTCCAGAAGGGAGAAATCTATAAAGACATGAAATACAGTAGTTGTTGCCTAAGACTGGGAGATTGGACTGAAAGACTGAAGGCAAAAAGAATGGGGTGGCAGAGGATGAGATGATTAGATAGCATCACTGACTCAATGGACATGAATCTGAGTAAATTCTGGGAGATAGAGGAGGACAGAGGAGCCTGGCATGCAACAGTCTACAGTCTGAAGAGTCAGATATGACTTGTCCACTGAGTAACAACAAGAACTGGGAGAAAGACAAGTGTTAGGGAGTCAGAATTAAAGGCTACAGAGTTTCTTCTTGAGGTAGTTCTAAAGTTAGCTGTGGTGATGGTTGCTCCTATCTGTGAATGTGCTAAAAACCACTGACATGTACACTTTCAAAGCTATTTAAAAAGATAATTCTCACAGATTGTATGTAACTTTATGCCAATTTTAAATTTTGAAATATTTGAAAATATAAAATGGAAAAATTAACATTTTATTTTATTTTTTTAATGTATTTATTTTTTAAATTACAATACTGTATTTGTTTTGCCATACATTGACATGAATCAGCCACAGGTGTCCACGATCTCCCAATGCCAAAGCCCCTCCCACCTCCCACCCCACATCCTCTCCCTGAATCATCCCGTGCACCAGCCCCATGCGTCCTGCATCCTGTATTGAACATAGACTGGCACTTCGTTCTTACAAGATAGTATACATGTTTCAATGCCGTTCTCCCAAATCATCCCCCTCCTCCCTCTCCCTCAGAGTCCAAAAGTCCGTTCTATACCTCTGAGTCTCTTTAGTTGTCTCACATAGAGGGTCTTCATTACTATCCTTCTAAATTCCATATATATGTGTCAGTATACTATATTGGTGTTTTTCTTTCTGGCTTACTTCACTCTGTATAATCGGCTCCAATTTCATCCATCTCATTAGAACTGAGTCGAATTTATTCTTTTTAAGGGCTGAGTAGTACTCCATTGTGTATATACCATGCTCATGGGTTGGAAGAATCAATATAGTGAAAATGAGTATACTACCCAAAGCAATCTACAGATTCAGTGCAATTCCTATCAAGTTACCAGCAGTATTTTTCACAGAACTAGATCAAATAATCTCAAGATTTGTATGGAAATACAAAAAACCTCGAATAGCCAAAGCAATCTTGAGAAAGAAGAATGGAACTGGAGGAATCAACTTGCCTGACTTCAGGCTCTACTACAAAGCCACAGTCATTAAGACAGTATGGTACTGGCACAAAGACAGAAATATAGATCAATAGAACAAAATAGAAAGCCCTGAGATAAACCCACACACCTATGGACACCTTATCTTTGACAAAGGAGGCAAGAATATACAATGGCGTAAAGACAGTCTCTTTAACAGGTGGTGCAGGGAAAACTGGTCAACCACTTGTAAAAGAATGAAACTAGACCTCTTTCTAACACCATACACCAAAATAAACTCAAAATGGATTAAAGATCTAAATGTAAGACCAGAAACTATAAAACTCCTAGAGGAAAACATAGGCAAAACACTCTCCGACATAAAAAATTAACATTTTAAAAGAAAAAATAAGAATAAAAATTGGAAGCTTTTATTAAAGAAGTGAGTAATTTAAAAATCTTTTGTCAAAGATGATTCCAGGCCCATATGGTTTCACTAGTTATATATGCCAAACACATGAGGACAAAAACAGAACAAGAAAAGTGGGTATACTGTAAAACATTTTATGAGGCTAGACTTATCCTGATATCAAAATCTGACTACAACAGTATGAGAAATAAACTTTACAAATCAATCTCACTTGGAAACATAGATGGAGAAATCCTCAATAAAATATTAAAATTCAATAACAATAGAAAGAGATAATACATTGCAAGAAAGCTGAATTTATATCAAGAAATTAATATTAGTTTAACATTTAAAAATCCATCAGTGTAATTCACCACATTCATAGCTTAAAGGGAAAACTGCATATGATCATCTCAATACAGTATTTGATAAGATTAAAATTTTATTCTAGATTTAAAAGATTCTTCTGAAACTGGAAATCACAAGAAATTTCCTTAATCTTATTTATAAAATCCTACAGCAATGATCATATTTAATGGTAAAGCATTTCTAAGAAGGATCCATTTCTATCCAACATTCTTGGATTCATTCTTCATTCATTTCAGTATGATAAGAAAAAGAAATGTAAAGTATAAGATTTGGAAAAGAAGAAACAGAACTTTGAATATTTGTAGATGACACAATTATCTACATATAAAATTTTAAATCACCTAGTAATTATCAAATTAATGAGCTTAGGAAGATTATTGGATAACAAAAATAATCAAAAGCAAAAATATATATTTGTATATACCAGCCACACACATTTCAAAAATTACATATTTTTTAATGATGCCATTTATAATAGTACTAAAATGCATTAAATACTTGTGCATAAATTTAACAAAGATACACATAACCTATAAATTTCACTGTGAGATATGAAGACCCAAACAAATGGAGAATTTTTTATGCATAATAAGAGCCCATATTTTAAGTGTATCAGTTTTACCCAAATTTTGATATATAGGTTCTTTGCAATTTCAGTCAAAATCTCAAAAGTTGTTTTTTTTTTTTTCATTTTATTTTTTCCAGGAGCTTATCAAGGTAACTCTAAAGTTTACATAAAACTGCTAAAGCGTAGGCATAACCAAGATACTGTTTTTAAAAGATTTCATTCTTTTGTTTTTATTTTTGGCTGCACTGTGTCTTCGTTGCTGTGCATGGGTTTTCTCTAGAGGCGGAGAGTGGGGGCTGCTCTCTGGCTGCGTGTATGGGCTTCTCATCGTGGTGGCTTCTCTCGTGGCAGAGCACAGTCTCTAGCTGCATGGTCACGGGTGGCTGCAGCGTGTGGGCTCAGTAGCTGCAGTTCGCTGGCTCTAGGGCACGCAAGCTTAGTAGTTGTGGCACAAGGGCTCCCGAGTTGTGGCTTGATGGCCCTGGGGCGTGCAGGCTTCAGTACTTGTGGTATGCGGGCTCAGTAGTTCTGGCTCGTGGGCCCTAGAGCACAGGCTCAGTTGCTCCTTGGCATGTGGAATCTTCCCGGACCAGGGATCTAACCTGTGTTCCCTGCATTGTCAGGTGGATTCTTATCCACTGTTCCACCTGAGAAGTCCCCAAGATACTCTTGAATAAGAACTATGTGAAAGGACTTACCCTCCTAGGTAACAAATTTTATAAAAAGTGTAACATTAACAAAGGTATAGACAAAAAGTTTACAAGTGGCTCAAGCACATATAAACACTTGTTTTATAATAAATGTACAGTAGAGAGTAATGGGAAAATAGTAGGGTTTTCAAAAATTCTTGTTGAAACAATTGGGTATTCATATGGAATAAAAACATATTGGCATCCTTTCTCATAGTATACACAAAACTCAATTCCAGGTATATTATAGTTCTAAACATGAAAAGCAAAAATATTTTCATAATTTAAGGATTGGGAATGCTTTCCTGAATGAAACATGTAAGATGTAAACCATAAAGGAAAATGTGATAAATTCGACTGCACTAAGAAAAAGAACTTCTTTTTATTAAAAGATACTACAAAGAAAATAGCATATTAAAAAGCAGAGACATTACTTTTCCAACAAAGGTCTGTAGAGTCAAAGCTATGGTTTTTCCAGTAGTCATGTATGGATGTGAGAGTTGGACCGTAAAGAAGGCTGAGCATCAAAGAATTGATGCTTTTGAACTGTGGTGTTGGAGAAGACTCTTGAGAGTACCTCAGACTGCAAGGAGATCAAGCCAGTCAACCTTAGAGGAAATCAATCCTGAATATTCATTGAAAGGACTGATGCTGAAGCTGAAGCTCCAATCCTTTGGCCACCTGATGTGAAGAGCTAACTCATTAGAAAAGACCCTGATGCTGGGAAAGACTAAAGGCAGGAGTAGAAGCGGACAACAGAGGACGAGATGATTTGATGGCATCACCGACTCAGTGGACATGAGTTTGAGCAAACTTTGGGAAATGGTGAAGGACAGGGAAGTCTGGCATGCTGCAGTCCATGTGGTCACAAAGAGCTGGACATGACTGAGTGACTGAACAACAGCAACAAGGAAAATGGAGCCATAAAGTGAAAGATGACATTTTCAACACATAAAACAGAAAAGATTCATAGTCAGAACATTTTGTTGTAGTTCAGTCACTAAGTCATGCAGCACACCAGGCTCCCTTGTCCTTCGCTGTCTCTCAGAGTTTGTTCATATTCACGTCTATTGAATGGTTGATGCTATCTAACCATCTTCCTCTGCCATCGCCTTCTCCTTTTGCCTTCAATCTTTCCCAGCATCAGGGTCTTTTCTAATGTGTCAGCTCTTCTCATTAAGTGGCCAAAGTATCGGAGCTTCAGCTTCAGCATCAGTCCTTCCAATGAATATTCAGGGTTGGTTTCTTTTCAGATTGACTGGTTTGATCTCCTTCCTGTCCAAGAGACTCTGAAGATTTTTCTCCAACAGTGAAGTTCAAAAGCATCAATTCTTCACTGCTCAGCTTTCTTTATGATCCAACTCTCACATCCGTACATGACTACTGGAAAAACCATAGCTTTGACTAGATGAATCTTTGTCGGCAAAGTAATGTCTCTGCTTTTAATATGCTGTCTGGGTTGATCATGGCTTTTCTTCCAAGGAGTAAGTGTCTTTCAATTTCATGGCTGCAGTCACCATCTGCAGCAATTTTGGAACCCGAGAAAATAAAATTTGTCACCGTTTCCATTGTTTCCCCACCTATTTGCCATGAAGTGATGGGACCAGATGCCATGATCTTAGTTTTTTGACTGTTGATCTTAGTGTTTTATACTGGCAATGGCACCCCACTCCAGTACTCTTGCCTGGAAAATCCCATGGATGGGGAAGCCTGGTAGCTGCAATCCATGGGGTCACTAAGAGTCAGACACGACTGAGCGACTTCACTTTCACTTTTCACTTTCATGCATTGGAGAAGGAAATGGCAACCCACTCCAGTGTTTTTGCCTGGAGAATCCCAGAGACGGAGGAGACTGGTGGGCTGCCGTCTGTGGGGTTGCACAGAGTTGGACACGACTGAAGCAGCAGCAGCAGGTTTATCATAGCTTTCCTTCCAAGAAGCAACCGTCTTTTAATTTCATGACTGCAGGATGTTTAATGAAGTGAAGTGAAGTGAAGTGAAGTTGCTCAATTGTGTCCGACTCTTTGCAACCCCATGGACTGTAGCCTACCAGGCTCCTCTGTCCATGGGATTTTCTAGCTTTCCTTTCAAGAAGCTACCGTTATTTAATTTCATGACTGCAAGATGTTTAATGAACTCTAATGTAAATTTTAAAGAGACAGAACTCAATAAAAAGTGTGCAAAGGACATGTATGGGACATTTTCCTGTAAAAAGAAAGTCGGAATGGGAATAAGCATATGAAAAGAAGTTCAACTTTATGAAAAAGTCAAAATGAGATACCTATATACCTATACCCATACTAGTTTAAATTTTTAAATCTGACAATGCTAGTTGTTGATGAAAATATAGACTAACAGCAACTGTCACAATGCTGATAATCATGAATAGCTTACAGTCAACTTGGAAAAGAGTTTGGTGTTATCTAATCATGTTGACTCATCAATTCCACACCTATCTGTCCCTTACAGAAATGCATTCTTGTGTATAACAGTATGCTTTTACATAAATATTTATTGAAACAATTTTCATGATGGCCAAAAACTGGAAACAATTCAGTGTCAATGCAGATGACACCACCCTTATGGCAGAAAGTGAAGAGGAACTAAAACACCTCTTGATGAAAGTGAAAGTGGAGAGTGAAAAAGTTGGCTTAAAGCTCAACATTCAGAAAACGAAGATCATGGCATCCAGTCCCATCACTTCATGGGAAATAGATGGGGAAACAGTGGAGACAGTGTCAGACTTTATATTTTTGGGCTCCAAAATCACTGCAGATGGTGGCTGCAGCCATGAAATTAGAAGACGCTTACTCCTTGGAAGAAAAGTTATGACCAACCTAGGTAGCATATTCAAAAGCAGAGACATTACTTTGCTGAATAAGGTCCGTCTAAACAAGGCTATGGTTTTTCCTGTGGTCATGTATGGATGTGAGAGTTGGACTGTGAAGAAGGCTGAGTGACGAAAAATTGATGCTTTTGAACTGTGGTGTTGGAGAAGACTCTTGAGAGTCCCTTGGACTGCAAGGAGATCCAACCAGGCCGTTCTGAAGGAGGTCAGCCCTGGGATTTCTTTGGAAGGAATGATGCTAAAGCTGAAACTCCAGTACTTTGGCCACCTGATGCAAAGAGTTGACTCATTGGAAAAGACTTTGATGCTGGGAGGGACTGGGGGCAGGAGGAGAAGGGAACGACAGAGGATGAGATGGCCGGATGGCATCACTGACTCGATGGATATGAGTCTGAGTGAACTCTGGGAGCTGGTGATGGAAAGGGAAGCCTGGCATGCTGCAATTCATGGGGTCACAAAGAGTCAGACATGACTGAGCGACTGAACTGAACTGAAAAGTAAAATAGATAAATAAAATATGATATGCTAATCCAACAGACACAACCAATCACCAGTAAATTATTGGTGATTATAAACAAACTATTATACATGCAACAATATGGAAAGATAAATAAAAATGAGCTGCTGAACAGAAGATGTCAGATAATTCAGTCATAATATATGACTATTATAAATTTTAAAAACTAAATGGCCTTGCCAAACTAGGTAAATACTAAATGCTAACCAAAATCTGTAGCAACCAGAACTCTCTCATACTTTGTTGGTGGGAACCACTTGGGAGGAAAACCTTTTAGCAGTATCTCCTATATGTGAACATAAAAATAATTCACTACCCAGGGATCTCACTCAGGTATACACCCAACATGAATTCATACAGTATAGTCAGCAAAACACATGCACATCCATCTTAATAGTGGCATCATTTGTAGAAGGCAAAAATTGGGAAACTACAGAAAATCCGTGAACAATAAATAAATTGTGATATATTGACACAATGGAATATTGTACAACAGTGGAAATTAACCATCTGCAACTCTACTTAACCATATGAATGGCTCTCACAAATGTGGATATAATTTTGAACAAAAGAAACCAGATACCAAGGGTACATGCTTCCTGATTTCATCAAAATAAAGTTTATAAACAAGCCAAACTAATCCATGGAATCAAAATAATCATTACCTTTGGTGTAAGAGATGGAGACTCTTAGGGAAGGAACTTCTGACATGCTGGTAATTTTCTATTTCTAAGTCTGAATGGTAGGTACTTGGGTGTCTTCTGTTTATGAAAATACATTAAGCTGTACATTTATGTGTTTAAGTCTGTATGTATTACTTCAATATAAGTTTTGAAAAGTAAATACTGTTATTTAGGAATGCATACTTAAAAAACTATTTAAAAGAAAAAGAAAATAACTACCAAAATCAAGTTAATGATATTCACTGGGGAGGGAGGGAGAGGCAGTAACATAGAAGGAGCAAAAACCAGCAGAGCTGTTTTGGTCTAGAAGGAGCAAAGTCTCCTAGATTGGTTCTTTAAGTGTTCTAATTTTTTACTTTAGTTGTGATTATACCAATGTTTGCTTTGTATTATTTAACTATATTGTTATGTTTTAATTACATTTCTGTATGTGTTAAATTTCACATACAGAAAATTAGCCAAAAACGTGTAGTAATTTGGGTAATGTTTATTAATAAAATGTTAAATGAAAAATTGTGGGTTTTTTAAAGATTATACATAAAATTAAATATACCAAAATATTAAGTATCTGAATTATCTTTCTAAATTTTTTAATTTTCTCAAAATTAATTAAATTTCTCAAAATTAATATGTATTACTTGTATATAAATAAAACATGAATGAGATCTTTTTTAAGTTGTATTACCTCAGTTAAGAAGTTTTTTAAACATAAAATCTTTTATCATTCAATTGTCCATGTTTGTCCTATCCTACACACTTTATCTGTTTCTCTACCATTTTTATCTCTAGTTTTAGAACTTGTTTTACAGAAACCCCATCTTTTTACTTATTTTATTTTAAATTACTATTTTCTACAGGTGACTGATATACATGGAGTTGATGTTACTCCCAAACCTCTTTACCGTCCAGATCCATACTCCGGTACAGGAAAGACAAATAAACTATTGACTTCACAAGACGGATCACATACCTCAGACTTTATAGCTTCCTATAGCCTTTATCAGAACACATTAAATCCTAGTATGTTAGGGCAGTTTACAAGGTAGAGTATACTATTCTATGCTTCTTTGTGTTTATCTTATTACATATTTTCATTTAAGTTGCACATGTGGAAGTTAGATGTCAGTTTTCCTGTCTGCCAGCTCTGCTCTCTCATCCTAGTGTGCCACCTCTTGTGTTCGTCTTTTGTTTTAACTAGATGCAGGGCTTACATCTATACTCCTATCAACACATTTGTGAAAACATATATAGATTTTACTCAAGATTTCCTGAGGAATCAAAAAGATGGGACCTAGCATTACAGACATATTTCTTTAGTTTTCTTCAGTTTCTTTTATGCTGCAGTTTAGGGGCTTCCCTTTTTTTCCTCCCTATTCTTCCATACAAATCCTTATTCTCCTATGCTTTGATTTCTGTCTTGTTTTATAACTTTTTTGGTAAATCATATGTTTGCATTTACATATGCAGATACTTACATAATTGAAAAATTTTAGAGCTTCCAATAGAGTTCAGTCTTTGCGATAATGAAACAGTACTCCTAAAACAATCTAAAGATTATGGGGAAGTACTTTAGTTTGTAACTTTCATTCAGACAAATTAAAAGTTAACTAAGCATGAAATTTTAGGAGAAAATATGCTGTCTAGAGTCTACCTCCAAATTGGCATGCAGATGCCATGGGAATTCTGTGCAAAATAAAGGATGTTCCAATAAACTGAGCCCAAACATTTGGAAGCCAGCTGAAACTATAAATAGAAAGGAAAAAGTATGTAATATCACGGAGTAATGTTAAGTTCCTGTTTAAAGGAAATTATTTTTGGACTCTTCAATATATTGATTTCCCACCAAATATATAAACTTTATTTTAAATTAAATTTTGAGAAGACATTTATCAAATTGAATAAAAGTGCATTTAAGATGGGATTTGAATAATGAGCAGAAACCTGGTGAAAATTAAAGGCAGAGTATTCCAGGCTGAGGCCCTGAGGTAAGAGAGCTCCATAAGGTTGAGGAACTTTAAAAATAAAAGAATAGTGATATGATGATGAGATGGAAAATCTCGGTAGATAGGCTGTATTTTAGATTTTTATCCTAAACATACTGTTGGGAATCCATTGAAAGACTTTAGACATAGACTTTAGACAAAAGGACTTTAAGACTTTTACTTAAAGAACACTAATCATCAACTTAATTTTTAAAGAATTATTTTATCACTTTTGCTTATATGATTTCTCTGTGTGTATCTGATAGTTTTCACTTATACATTTATTGCCCATAAGGACATATGAATAAATAAATAATGTTGTTTTTCATTGCTAAAGGTCCGTTTTAGGAAGTAGCACAGTTTCTAAGTCAACTGTATCCACTAGTGAATCAATGGCAGAAGACCTGGAAGAACCATCCTTTAAACAAGAAAGATTGTTTAGTTTTACAGGTAATGAGAATCCAATCTTTCGTTTAAGTAACAGTTTATTATTTCTTTGTAAATGTGCTCATGATTTTTTGGGTGCTTGAGACAGAACTATGGTAGTCATTCCCAAATGCTGGCTTGTGCAACAGCTACATGAGAATTATCAGGGTAATGTTTATAGTTTTTAAAAAATTCTCAAGTGGCTCCCTTGCACCAACAGCCTCAGTCATCACAAACCCTGTTTAAAAAGCTCAGCTTCTAACTCAGGAGACAAATAATTCTGATATACTGTGCTCGATTCCATACTGAGACATAAGTAGACTGCGATGGGAACACTTATAAAAGATTACTATGAGGTGGAAAGTAAAAAGCAGGAGAACATTCGTAAAGAACATTATTGACTTCTGATTTGGGTTTTTAGAGAAAATTAGTAATTTTTCAGGAGAACAAATTGGAGAGACTCATTCCAGGTAGAAGATTAAAATGTGAGGTAATACAAAGGATTATGTGAGTGAAGATCAAAGAGGAAATGGTGGCTGACTGAAGCACTGGAAGAAGTGGTTATTTCCTTGAGGAACATTTGTGTTTGAGTGTGGTATGGATGTCTTTTCCTCTGAGATGACAATGAAGGATTAGTTAAAATATTTATAGGAGAAGTGCTTAATGAACTCTTCTTTCTGGTGTTAGACTATGTAACAGAATGCTTCTGACAAGTAACAGAATACCCAACCACCATTAGCTTAAATGAAGACAGTTTTTCCACATTAAAGGAAGTTAAAGGTAGATAGACATGGAGTTGGCTATTACTTCCAGACCTTCAACGGTACGTGAACTGAGAACTTTCAGATGTTTAAGCTGGATTTAGAAAAGGCAGAGGCGCCAAAGATCAAATTGCCAATATCCACTGGATCATCGAACGAGCAAGAGAGTTCCAGGAAAACATCTACTTCTGCTTTATTGACTATACCAAAGACTTTGACTATGCGGATCACAACAAACTGGAAAATTCTTCAAGAGATGGGAATACCAGACCATCTGACCTGCCTCTTGAGAAATCTGTACGCAGGTCAAGAAGCAACAGTTAGAACCAGACATGGATGGTTTCAAATTGGGAAAGGTGTATATCAAGGCTGTATATTATCAGCCTGCTAATTTAACTTATATAAAGTACATCGTGTGAAATGCTGGGAGGGATGAAGCGCAAGGTGGAATCAAGATGACCGGGAGAAATATCAATAACCTCAGATATGCATATGATACCACCCTTAAGGCAGAAAGGGAAGAGGAACTGAGAGCCTCTTGATAAAAACGAAAGAGGAGATTGAGAAAGCTGGCTTAAAACTCAACATTCAAAAAATGAAGATCATGGCATCTGGTCCCATCACTTCATGACAAACAGATGGGGAAACAATGTAAACAGTGACAGGCTTTATTTTGGGGGCTCAAAAATCACTACAGATGATAACTGCAGCCATGAAATTAAAAGACGCTTGCTCCTTGGAAGAAAAACTATGAGCAACCTAGACAACATATTAAAAAGCAGAGACATTACTTTTTCAACAAAGTTCTGTCTAGTCAAAGCTATGGTTTTTCCAGTAGTCACGTATGGATGTGAGAATTGGACCATAAAGAAAGCTGAGCACCAACGAATTGATGCTTTTGAACTGTGGTATTGGAGAAGACTCTTGAGAGTCCCTTGGACTGACTGCAAGGAGATTAAACCAATAAATTCTGAAGAAAATCAGTCCTGAATATTCATTGGAAGGACTGATGCTGAATCTGAAGCTCTGATACTTTGGCCACCTATGAGAAGAACGGACTCATTAGAAAAGACCCTGATGCTGGGAAAGATTGAAGGCAGGAAGAGAAGGGGATGACAGAGGATGAGATGGTTGGATCACATCACTGACTCGATGGACATGAGTTTGAGCAAGCTTTGGGAGTTGGTGATGGACAGGGAAGCCTGGTGTGCTGCAGTCCATGGAGTCTCAAAGAGTCGGACATGACTGAGCGACTGAGCTAAACTGAACTGAACTGAACTGAAAGGTAGATAGCTTTTGGCTTTGCATTTGTGGCATAGTCGTATCAGAGTCAGAACTGGCATCTCTGCTATTCTTTTTCAGCCTTTTCTCATTTCTTGCCACAGCACCTCATAATACCTGTCCCAACTCTGGGCACCAGTTCCATCTCCCTCATTTATCAGGAGAGTAAACATTTCCCAGAAGCTTTCCTTTTTCCTGTGTATTTCTGCTTTTATCTCACTGGCCAGAACTGTATCACACTGCCACCACCAGCTTCAAGAGTAGAGAGGCTTAGCAGTGAAAATTAAGATGTTAGGAATATCTGTTGTAGGGAAGAAGCCCATCCTCTCAGGATGGAAGAAAGAGAATTAAATTATTGTCATAACTTCCCCCAGCAGTCTTTACATATATTCTTGCCACCTTCCAGTTTTTTCCAAACTACATGTAGAGTTGAAACCACACTCCTTTGTTGGGACTCAAACTCAGCCACACCTCATATTGGGGCTTGAACCTACAATTCCCTAACTTGAGAGGGAACTCAAATCCATTGTCTTTTAATTGAAACTGCTCACCTTGTGCCAGGACTTAATGAAGCTTAGATTCTTTTGTCTCCTTGCAGAAAGAATTCAATGTGAGGCAAAGATAGACAAGAGTGAATTTATATAAGCACAGGATTCCTGTGAGAGCTATAAGCAGGCCAACAAGGGAGCACAGCCCTGAGAACAAAAAGGGCTTTTGGTTTTTTAGAGTTAAAGAATAAGTAGGCAGGGAAGAAGATCATCTTCTTCCTCATTTTTGGGTAGACAGCATGGCTTGCATCATTAGTTCTCCCTTTGACCTTGTATGTTCTAATGGGGACTGTCACGACACTATTTAAATCAGATCTGTATTATTAGAAGGATGGTGACATATGGTGGCTCAGTTAGTAAAGAATCCACCTGCAATGCAGGAGACCTTGGTTCAATTCCTGGGTTAGGAAGTTCCCCTGGAGAAGGAAATGGCAACCCACTGTAGTATTCTTCCCTGGGAAATCCCATGGACAGAGGAGCCTGGTGGGCTTCAGTCCATGGAGTCTCAAGAGTTAGACACAACTTAGTGACTACACCACCACCACATAGTAATTCATCTCGGGTTTTGGTATAATGTCCCCTTTCACCTACTTTCTTTCCCTTTTCACCCGTGTTTCGGTCTCGACTACATGCAGAAATGCTACTTTTCAAAGACCATTAACTCCCTGACTTCATGTATTAATAATAAGATTCATACTCTCTATATATATTGTCTTGTGTTTTAACAATCAGAGTTTGTGGCTTGAGTGTGCCTGGTGCTTAGATGTGCCTGGTCTTTCTTCAAGGTAGTATGGATTTTTGCTAGATTAGTAAATTCTTTTCTTGAGTGGTCAGTAGTTTACAACAGTCTCCCCAAAGTCCCTTAAAATTCCCTTTCTGTCTTTAATCCCTCAGAGGGATTTCTAAACTAACTATTTAATTATCCTACTCTATCCCTATTACAGTGATATTTTTACCAATCTAACTACATTCTCACTGCTTAAAACCCTTCAATGAATTTTCATTGCTCTTAAGAAAAAGACAATAATCTTTATATAACAATTTGCCTTGAGGCCTGCCTCTAAGGACTTCCCAGATAGTGCTAGTGGTAAAGAACCCAGCTGCCAATGTAAGAGACTTAAGAGATACAGGTTCGATCCCTGGATTGGGAAAATCCCCTGGAGGAGGGCATGTCAATCCACTCCCGTATTCTTGCCTGGAGAATCCCGTGCACAGCTACTACCTCTACTTGTTTCTAACAAAAATATAAAAAGTATCAAAACTTCACCTCCAGAAGTGTTGAAGAATAGTATCGATGCTTATATCGTCTTGGTTTGTTGGCGGATTCTAACTACAAAGTCAAGCCTCTGTAAGTGAGTCATACCCAAACAATTCTACTTCTGGTTTTTCAAGTAGTCACCTGTGGGTGTGAGAGTTGGACTGTGAAGAAGGCTGAGCACCAAAAAATTGATGCTTTTGAACTGTGGTGTTGGAGAAGATTCTTGAGAGTCCCTTGGACTACAGGAGATGCAACAAGTCCACCCTAAAGATCAGACCTGGGTGTTCATTGGAAGGACTGATGTTGAAGCTGAAACTCCAATACTTTGGCCACCTGATGGAATGAGCTGACTTATTTGCAAAGACCCTGATGCTGGGAAAGATTGAAGGCAGGAGGAGAAGGGGACAGCAGAGGATGAGATGGTTGGATGGTATCACCGACTCAGTGGACATGGGTTTGGGTGAACTCCGGGAGTTGGTGATTGACAGGGAGGCCTGGCCTGCTGCTGTTCATGGGGTTGCAAAGAGTCAGACAGGACTGAGTGACTGAACTGAACTGAACTGATGACCTGGCAACTCATTTAGAGTCACATTTCTAAATCTTGAATGCTCAGTAACATAATCTATATACCTTTAAAAATTTCCCACACTCATGTCTTACTCTGCTGCTGCTAAGTCACTTCAGTCATATCCCACTCTGTGTGACCCCATAGACGGCAGCCCACCAGGCTCCCCTGTCCCTGGGATTCTCCAGGCAAGAACACTGGAGTGGGTTGGCCATTTCCTTCTCCAGTGCATGAAATTGAAAAGTGAAAGTGAAGTCACTCAGTCGTGCCCGACTTTTAGTGACCCGATGGACTGCAGCCCACCAGGCTCCTCTGTCCATGGGATTTTCCAGGCAAGAGTACTGGAGTAGGGTGCCATTGCCTTCTCCGTGTCTTACTCTAGGCCAACAATATTGGACTATCTGGCAGAGGGGGTTAGGCATATGCAGTGGTGTGCTGATAAGTATAAAATAACCTACTCTGAAGTAGAGAAAGTCCTGATTTGTAGTATTTGCCAATTTCTGTGGTATAAATATTTTCACCCCCAACAAATTCAAGCTACCAACATGAAATTTCTGAATGGGAAGCTTGCAAGACATGCTCAGTGAAACATTGTTATTCAATATTTTTACCATACAGATGCAATAAATATAAATAACTGCAAGAGTCTAGAGAATAATACAATTTAATAACATAGAAAGTGGTAAGTTTTGAGTGGTTATTTTCTTTGTTTTCAATGTGTATTTAGTTGTAAGTTTATATAATTTAATTTTGAATAATGACTATTTAATGATTAGCTTACAAAATTCCTGATAATTTAATAATTCTCCCTTGCAAGCTGGTTCAGTCCTGCTCTAACACACTTTTGGATATATTTAAAAATTTCCTACATGCTTCTAATATATAACACTTTTATAAATTAGTATTTAAAATACTGATAACCTAGATTACATGTCCAGAATTCTGATTTAATTATCATAGAACGAATCCTGAGCATCAAAGAAATAGTCCATGTGAAAAGAAATGTGCAATGGATTTTCTAGGATGGTGAAACTATTCTGTGTGAGTCCATAGTAGTGGACACATGACATTATACTTTTATCGAAATCCATAGACTCTTACAGTACAGAGAGTCAACCTTAATATACTACATTGAAAAAAAAAAAAACTCAAGAGATTGGAGCACCCAGAATGAAATACAAACTGTGACATAAGAATCTAACTGCTTTACAAATATATGACAACTTCACTGAGAGACGGGGTGTCAGGGGAGATATAGCCCTAAGTAACATTGAAATTGATGGAGATTAGAAGATTAAAAACATGGAAGTACACATAGCCTCCATACTCTTATTTGATAGAGTCATTTTCCATTGGAGTGTGAGTTAACAATCTGAAGCATTGTACATATATACTAGTATTAAACATGTAGATTTTTTCACTGTCATTGGATTTGGAGATTGCAGGCAAACAAGGGGAGAAGGTTAGAATTATCCATATGATACTGAGTGAGAATCAGAAACAGTAAACTAATGTTTAGCTTAATGTATATACAGATTATATGTGTGTGGTTGAGGGGGAGCGGTTTACTATAGACACAAATGTTTCTTAAGCCCTGTCTGCTAAGAAAGCCTAGAAGAAATGACAACCCTATAGGAACAAGCATACCCATTGCCCAGATCTTGGTTTCTGATACTGTTCTCCAATAAAAGGAACCAGGAGTCTTTAGAGAAATGACCACTTCTAGACTGGAACAGAGAATATATAAGGTAAATCAGAAAGTAAACAAGTGTTAGGAACTCCAATACTTTGGCCACCTGATGCTAAGAGCTGACTCATTTGAAAAGACCCTATTCTGGGAAAGATTGAGGGCAGGAGGAAAAGGGGACGACAGAGGATGAGATGGTTGGATGGGATCACCGACTCAGTGGACATGGGTTTGGGTGAACTCCAGGAGTTGGTGATGGACAGGGATGCCTGGCATGCTGCAGTTCAGGGGGTCGCAAAGAGTCGGACACAACTGAGCGACTGAACTGAACTGAACTGAAACAAGTGTTAAAGAGAAAAAACTACATTAAACAACAAAAAAAATTTGAGGTATGTGAAAAGGACATAGCAGCCAACGTCTTGCGATGGTAATAGGAGGAATAATTTCAAGAACAAAATATGTTATGTAATAGTGGATTAACAACCCAAAGTATAAAGTAAATATCCATGAGTCCATAGTGATTCTAGTGAATGACTGATTAAATTAATGATTGAGAACAAATGTATACAAAAGAATTCCAAATGATTTATATAGACATTTCTCCTTCAAGAAGGTGGAGCTTAACTGTCTCATTTAAATGTGGGCTTTGCATATCAACTTCCTTCTAAGAAGTACAGGATATAGAAGGGGAGGGAAAGAGTAACTTTAACACAGAGAAAGCTGACAAAGTCTACCTCAGGTCAAGGTGAACATCATCAGTAGTTAGTCTTGTTGATAGCATGTACCCTTGATATGATATGATGAGAATGACAATTTACCTCTGTAGTCTTCCTCCTAGAAATCCATAACCTGTCTAATATCAGACAAACCCAACTGATGGACATTCTACAGAATACATGACTGTTATTCCTCAAAACTCAAGGTCATCAAATCCTACAATATATCCTGAAAAAGGAAAAGGACATTGGTTAAAAATTAAGGAAATTGGGATAGAGTATTCACTTTTGTTAATAATGAAGCATCAGTTTTGGTTTATTTGTTGTGATAATGTTAACAATAGGAAACACTGGGTACAGGGTATACAGTAACTATTTGTAATATGCTTGTGGATTTCTGTATATGTAAAACTATTCTAAAATTAATATTTATTAAATGTTAAAAAAGTCTAAGGGTGAGTCACAGCAGTCTTTAATCAGTTCTCCAGATGATTCTGTTGCATGCTAAAGTTTGAGAACCATTGTTTCTACTGTATAACCAAAAGGAGGCTTATGGTTACAAAAGCTTGTAGGAGCCAAAACATCATCTTACTTATAGACTGTGGATGGTCTCACAGAACAATTGAATAATAATAGCTATCTTTTATGTGAACTCTTGCCTGGAAAATCCCATGGACGGAGGAGCCTGGTAGGCTGCAGTCCATGCTAAGGGTCGGACATGACTGAGCGACTTCACTTCCACTTTTCACTTTCATGCATTAGAGAAGGAAATGGCAACCCACTCCAGTGTTCTTGCCTGGAGAATCCCAGGGATGTCAGAACCTTGTAGGCTGCCGTCTATGGGGTCGCACAGAGTCAGACATGACTGAAGTGACTTAGCAGCAGCAGCAGCATAAAGTGTCTTGATACGTATATAATTTGTAAGGAAGGGTGAGAATAAGATGCTTATGTGACTGAATTGCACTGCAGTTTTATCACACCAATTCTAGCTTATGCAGAGGCCAAGGAAGGCTTCATAGATGATTAGCTACTGGGGTCTTTGAAGGTAGCCAAGTAATGGCATCTCTTTCCCCTCCACAGTTCTGAATTAATTGAAAAATGTAATAAATGTAGATACGGTGTATTAGAGCCAGCATATCACATTATGAATAAAGGCCTGCTGTTAAACTCTCAAATTTGACAGACTTACCCACCCATTCAATAAAACATCAGACCATGTCAGGCCTACCGCAACACTCTCAATGGGAATCATGAGTAAAGGTGTGGAGAAGAGCCAAGATTGTCATTCTAGAGTTTCTTTCTTCTGTAAGCATCGTCAGGAGTAGAGATCACCTCCATCACCAGCAGTAAATAAGAATAGGCAAGGCAGATTGATATATTGTGATGTGTTTCTAGGTGGAGAGTGATATGTACTTAAATCAGGTTTAAAGTCCATTTAGGGTTAGGGTATCTGGTCGATGAATAGACAAATTCTATAGGTATATAGTGGAGTTTGAAGCAGTTTCTCAATATATAACATATTCAGCCAACATTCATGCAAAAGTTGCTAGAGAGATCCAGACAAAAATTCTTTCTGCCATCCTAGGGTTTTGTCTATGAATGGTAGATCCTCTGCCACTAAGTAAAAGAAAACTACTACTTTCCTCAATCATGGTAGGTAACTAAGGTGTTACTCTATTGGTTCTATCTACTGTAAGATCATTCATTTTTATAATTAGCATATCTGTGTCATAATGGTACTTTGAGGTGGTTATTCAGTTGCTAAGTCATGTCTGACTCTTTGTGACCCCATGGACTGTTTGTAACACACCAGGTTCCTTTGTCCTCCATTATCTCCCAGAGTTTGCTCAAATTCATGTTCATTAAGTTGTTGATGTTATCTAACTAACTTATCCTCTGTCACTCTCTTCTTTTGCCTTCACTCTTTCCCAGCATCAGGGTCTTTTCCAAAGAGTCGCCTCTTCACAACAGATGACCATAGTCTTGAAACTTCAGCTTTACCTTCTGTTCTTCCAATGAATATTCAGGGTTAATTTCCTTTGGGATAGGTTGGTTTAAATATCTTTTCAGTCCAAGGTACTCTAGAGTCTTCTCCAGCACCACAATTCAAAAGCATCAATTCTTCAGTGCTCAGCCTTCTTTATGGTCCAACTCTCACATCTGTACAAGACTACTGGAAAAACCATAGCTTTGACTATATGGACCTCTGTTGGCAAAGTGATGGCTCTGCTTTTTAACATGCTGTCTAGTTTTGCAGTAGCTACTTTGAGGCATATGTAACTAAATCATAGATGAAGACCTGACAGTCTTAAAGAAAGGAAGTTTAGAGAAGAGCTCAAAACTGCCTGTGTGACTTTAAACTTTTCACTTCTGTTTCTCATTTCTTCATTGATCAAACTAACAGTTTGGACTAGATATATCTCCAGTTGTGTCCATGTGGATAGTTTATTTACTTTTTCACTTATCCTATATCTGCTATGTAGGTAGATTTACTTATATAAATCATTTCTCCCTCATTTTAAACTTATTGCATAAATAACAAAAATTAAAAATCATTTTTAAAAAGAATTCTCCAATACTATAAAGGATTGGTAATTTAAAATTTTGTTTCCTCAGCTTCTCCATGGGCACTAGTATTTTAATTGTTACAGTCATACTATGGATTTTGTCATGGACTATTTAGTCACTTAACATTTTATCACAAACATTTTCATAATTTTAATATCATATTTAATTACTACTTAATATTCATAGATGAGTATACTCTAATTTATTTATCAGTTCCAAATGTTGGTGATTGATTTGTGGAATTAGTAGCTTGTATTTTTTTATACTGAAAAAGTGTTTTTCTCATACTCTGGGCCTTCTTAAGGAGACTAAGCCTTAATCTCTGGAAAGTTTATACCCTTTGCCTGTTCAAGCTTTACCCAGGTCAGAATCTCATGGATCCCTGCTTCTCACCCTGCATTTTAACGGAAAACATTGAATTCTGACCTATATACCCTTGCCATGGCTCCTTTATTACCCACACAACCAAGTCCAATCTCCTAGCCCTGAAACACTGTCCTCAGTGAAATTTTTTAAGAACCTTGGACTTCTGGCTAGACTACAGACTTGAGATTAACTCTTTTCAATGTTTTTTTTTTGCATGGATGTTAAGCCTGTTTTTCTCCTGTATTTAACTACAACTTTCATTGGAGAATCTTTTGAGCTGTTGGTGAAGATGATTAGATGATTAGAGGTGGGCTATCATCTAAATCAAAAGTCAACAGATAAGAAGGACAAGAAAGACATAGACAAGATATTAGATATAGACAAGAAATTAGCTTCAGGACTCGGAGAAGGGTTGCATATTATTTGGGAAATATACTTGCCCATATTCCTTTTGCGTTGTATCAACAGTCATTCACCTCCATCTCCCTGTTAATATTATGAGATAGATGTAATGGAATGCCCTTGCAGTCATGACTATGCACTTGATATTGGAGCAAGCTTGTTATATCAGCAGCAGAGATGGTTTATGAGCCATAAGATCCAGTTTGGCTTCAGAAAGTTTAAATAGACTACATCTCACAACATGACATATTCTTTGAGCATATAAAGCCACCTGCAATGTATGACTCATCATGACATTTTGATGAAGATTAAAATTAGCAGTTAGTAAATTATTTTCATTAAGTTATGTATTTTAGATTTACAAGTTATGAGAACAACACCAGGAAAAATTATAACAAAAGAAGACCTGGAGAAGACTATAGAGATAATTCTCACAGAAACAGAAACAATGAACTTTTTAGATCTACCAACAGTTATGTTTTCTGTAGAATCTGAAGAAGCTGAGAAAGTAAGGTATGTGTGGTTTAATTGTTTACATTGCTTTTGTAATTTAAATGCTAAATCAGAGGGTACTATTCTTGTTTCTGTCTTTGAGGATTTCTGGATAAACATGTACCCCATGAAATTACATGTAAAGTATATATGTTGTATGTTCTTCCTAGAGGAGTAAGTCATTGCTTTACCATATTCTTTAAAAAATAGGTGAGCTACTAAGTTAAATAACAAAAGAAATAAAGGAAGCTTCTAAGTCTCAGTATAGGTTTTAATGATTTTTTCTTTTATACATATATGAATTATTTTCAATTTAAAAAGCAATGACTGACAGTTTTATATTCAAAACAACTTAAACTTAAAAAGGGAAAATGTGTTATGGGGATATGATGGAATTTACTATTGACAGCAGATTTTCCATTTCTCTTTATTAATGAATATAAATGGATTTCTGCCTCATGTATTTTGAAGTTCTACTGTTACACACATATACATAAAGGATTGTTACGTCTTTTTGTCAACTTGACCCCTTTATCATTATATAATACCCCTCTTTATCTCAAATAATTTTCCATGCTCTGAAGTGTGCTCTGTCTAAATTAATATAGCTACATAAATAGATTATTTAGTATTTATATAGTTATTCCAGAGAAGGCAATGGCAACCCACTCCAGTACTCTTACCTGGAGAACCCCATGGATGGAGGAGCCTGGTGGGCTGCAGTCCATGGGGTTGCTAAGAGTCGGACACGACTGAGTGACTTCACTTTGACTTTTCACTTTCATACACTGGAGAGGGAAATGGCAACCCACTCCAGTGTTCTTGCCTGGAGAATCTCAGGGACGGGGGAGCCTGGTCGGCTTCTGTCTGTGGGGTCGCACAGAGTCGGACACGACTGATGCGACTTAGCAGCAGCATATAGTTATTTAGATTATTTGCCTTCAAGTATAATTTGAATATGATTCATTGTACTAAAAAATTCATCATTAGCATAATTTTTATGGTATTATTTTTACCCAAATATAAAATATTGTAAAATTGTTTGGACTATAAAATATAATACAATTAGATCTTGAATAACATACTTTTTTAAAGCACATCAGACATAAGAGGAAAGTCCTAGGACCAGAAAAAGAAAAGGAAAAGAATAACAATGGGATAGATAAGTGATCTAAAATCAGAGAGGGAGAGATGCTAGAGGCAAATGATAATATTAGCACATGGATCTAGATCCCACCGGTAAGTCTTGGATCCCGCCCCCAAATTGAGAGAATCAAAAGATAGGCTCTTATATTAAACCAAGACCCTTAAAAGGATCTCAGTTATCTCAAGTGGGCCAGGTCAGTAGGGTCTCCTAGCTACTATCGTAGGGAAATACAACTCTTCTCTGGAGGAAGGCATATTCCAGTTAAACTCTTAAGGTTTCCTCAGTGTGTTTAGTAAAAATTACCAATAAAGAAACAAGACATTATGGGTGAGAAGTTAAAAAAATAGGAAATCCTAGATCTAGATCCTGAGGATTATAGATAATGATGTTACCAAATATAAAATATATGTGAAATATTTAAATAAAAAAATTAAGGGATTTCTCTGGTGTTACAGTAGTTGAGAATAGTCCACCTTATGATGTAGGGGCACTGGTTCTGTCCGACACACCTCAGAGCAAGTAGGCCCCTGTGCTGCAGCTATTGAACCTGAGCACTACAGCTGCTGAAGCCTGCTCACCTTAGAGCCTGCGCTCCACAAGAGAAGCCACTGCAATGAGAAGCCTGCACGGAGCAGCTGGAGAGTAGCCCCCGCTTGCTGCAGCTGGAGGAAGCCCACATACGTTGTTGTGAAGATCTAGCACGGTCAGAAATGATGAAAATTATAAGAAAAGTAAGATAGAGTTAAAACATCATTAACCCCAAGAAACTATCAAAATGATGACTGATAATTGCAAAAACATTTAAAAAGAATTTTATTTATTTTTTTCAGATTTTTTTTTACTTTACAATATTGCATTGGTTTTGCCATACATCAACATGAATCAGTTTAGTTTGTATAGTTGTTAAAATTTAAAAGTAAGCAAAGCTTTAATCTTTGTTATTAAAAAGTAAACATTTAAAATTTAAATGAGACATAATTGAATAGATATTTAATAAATCAAAATTTAGATCTAAGTTATACAAAATCTTGGAGAGAAAAATGATACCTAAAACATCAGAGAGAAACTAAACAGTTATTGCTAATGGGCTAAAGGTCTAACATACACCTAATCAATTCCAAAAGGGCAGAATGCAAAGAATGGAAGAGAGGTGCTATTCAAAGACAGCAGGATTTCCCCAAACTGTTGAAAAACACCATTCCACAGAAATAGGAATAAATAATAAAAAAAGAAATCTACACACACACATGGATACATTGTACTCCAAAATACCAAATATTAAAAGAAAAAAAAATATTTTTAGGCTACTCTGGGTCTTTGCTGCAGCACATGGGCTCTTTGTTGTGGCACAGGGCCTCTAGAGCGCGTGGACTCAAGCAGCTGCACCGTGCCGGCTTCACCAGTTACAGCACGCAGGGGCTGCAGGAGTGCTGCGCTGGCTTCATTGCCCTGAAGCGTGTGCCATCTTATTTCCCTGACCAGAAACTGAATGATGTCTGCTGCACTGGAAGGTGGATTCTTAGCCACTCAATCACCAAGATAATCCCTAAAAGATTTTAAAAGCAGAAGAAAACAGTAACGAACATATCATTTACAGAGAAACAAACCAATAGCATTATTAGAGATACAGTCACTTCATAATGATAAAGGAGGTATAATAATTCTAAACATGAAATTTCTAATAAAATAACCTTTTAATATATGAGGCAAAAATTGGAAACTTGACAAGTATTAAAATAGGAGATATAAACATGCCTCTTAATTATTGATAAGTCAATCAGATAAAAAATTAGTATAGTTATAGAAAATTTGAACCAAAACCATAGTTTAATGGTAATATATAGACCTCTGAATTCAACAATTAGAGGACACACACTCTTTTCAAGCACACATGAAATGTCATACAACTCACCCATGTACAAGGCCATGAAGCAAGGTTTCAAAAATTTCAAAGAAGTGATATCTGACAAATTCTCTGACCACAGTGGAATGAAGTTAAAAATTAATAGCATAAATCTCAACTAAAACATGGAGACATATTCACATACACTTTTGAAAGTTAAAAAGTGCATTTTGTAAATTCCTCATGAACCAAAGGAGAAATCATAATGGAAATCAAAGAAATACTCAGAACTAAATAATTATGAAAATAATACATAGTACAGGGCTTCCCAGGCCATGCTAGTGGTAAAGAATCCACCTGCCAAAGCAAGAGATGCAAGAGACCTGGATTTGATCCCTGTGTCAGGAAGAACCCCAGAGAAAGAAATGGCAATCCACTCCAGTATTCTTGCCTGCAAAATCCCATGGACAGAGGAGCCTGGTAGGCAACAGTCCATGGGGTCGCAAAGAGTTTGGCACAACTGAGCACACACACACACATGCAGTCCATATTATGGAATGACACAAAAGCAGTACTTTGAGAGAAATTGTGGGTTTTTTGAGTGTCTGTATCAAAGTTCATAAAACCTGTGTGGAAATGGTGCAAGGCCTATTGCACTATTGGTGGGTACTCAAAGTTGTAGGGATGTTAGGGAGTATAGTGTAAAAGAGTCCTTTGGAGGTAGTTTAATGCAGTCTTTTCCAAGATTTTTGATTGTTCACTTTTTAGTGCAATCTACATTAAATAATGTAATTTTTAGAAAAAGTATAATATAAAATGATGTGTGGCAAAAACTAATTTTTATTAGTAAGTTGAGTATATATTATTTTTTTATAGCCAGAGAAACAAGAACTATGAAACTCTTTGTCGAAATAGATTGGGCAATGATTTATACGTAGAAAGGATGATGCAGACTATTAATGGAGCACCAAAGAATAAAGACGTTCAATGTGACAAAATCTTGAAAGAAGACAAAGGTAATATTATGTTATATTCTGCTTGGTAAATCACCATATTTTAATATACATCCATTGGGTCTGTTGATCAACAGCTATTATAATAAAGTGTATAAGGCAAAATGAAATGATTTGGCCAAATCACAATAGCTGGGTACTGTGATCTACAACTTTCAAAATTTGACAGTTTAGTTAATAAGTAATAAATACAGATTCAGAAGACTGGAATAGCATAATTATCAATCTTGATTTTTATACAAACTATATCATGGAACTTTGTACTCTTCACATATTAAGGACAGATTTGTGGCATCTTTATTTTCTCTTGTTCCACTCCCCTCCCGGATACAGTGGTGGTTTTAAAGACAGAAGCCTGCCTTCCTAGTGTGAGATCCTGGCACTTGATTCTAGCAGGAACAGAGCAGACCTTATTCTCAAAGAATTTGGCATGTATGTTTTGATGTGTCTAGGAGCTTCCTGGAATATTGACTCAAGGCATTTGTCTTTTCTTGCCTAATTCAGAAAGAATATATTATGCTTGTCACTATTAGAAAGTAACTCAAAGACATAGAAAGAAATAAAGAACACTGATAAAGGTAGCTACATAGGTAAATACAAAAGCCAGTATTGTAATTTTGATTTGTAACTCCTGTATTTTTGCAATGTGATTTAAAATAAATGCATTAAATAATAATTCTAAATCTATGCTATTAGGCATAAAAGTTTAAAGATATAATTTATGACATCAACTTAAAGTGGATGGGATTTAGCTGTATAGAAGCAGTTTATATAATGGAAGTAAGGTAGTATTATTTTAAAGTAGATTGTTAAAATTTTAAGAAATTAATTTTAATCCCCAAGGCAATCACCAAGAAATAACTTAAAAATTGCAGAAAAGAAAACTAGGAATAAGAATGATACACTATAAAAATATCAAACATAAAAGAAGACAGTTATGGAGGATTTAAAGAATAAAGAAAGTGTATGACATAAAGAAGACAAAAGCATCAGAGGTCCTTCCTAAACAATAATTACTTTAAATAAGTGAATTAAAGACTCCAATTAAAGAGTAAAAGTTGGCAGGATGGATTTAAAAAGACAGCAAACATCAAAAAAACTATAAGAAAAAACCATGATCTATCTATGTGTTTTCTAACAAGAGACTATTTTTCCATTTTTATTGAGAAATAATCGATATGCATCAATGTATAAGTACAACATGATGGTCTGATTTACATGTATTGTGAAATGATTACCACAACAGGTTTATTTAACATATAAACATTTTAAATAAAATGTTTATTTAAACATTTAGCATGTTTATTAACAAGGATGTTAAATAAACATATAGTTACAATAAAAAGAAAAGTTGCATGATATAAAATTAACACACAAAATTCATGTATATTTCTACATACTACCTATGAGCACTCCAAAAGGACATTAAGAAAGTAATTGTGTTTCTAATAATATCCAAAATAATAAAATATGTCAGAATAAATATAATTAAGGAGATGAAAAACTTGTACACTGATAACTATAAAGCATTGCTGAAAAAGGATACCTAAGTAAACAGGAATACATTCTGTATTTATGAATTGACTTAAAGTTATTAAGATGTGAATACCACCCAGAATAATGCCAAAGACTTTGCTTTTTTTTTTTTTTTCACTTCTTGGTCATGCTGTAAGCCAGGTGGGATCTTAGTTCCCTGACCAGGGATGAACCTGCACCCCTTATAAGTGGAAGCACAGAGTCTTAACCACAGGACTGCCAGGGAAGTACCCCCAAAGACTTTCTTGCAACAACAGAAAAAAAAAAAAAATCCTAAAATTTATCAAGGGAATATCAAGGGATCCCCAAGTAGCAAAAATAATCTTGAAAAAGAACAGAGTTAGAGACCTCATACTTTCTGGTTAAAAAATTGCTATAAAGTTATGATCAGAATAGGTTGTGCCAGCAAATAGATAGATATATAAACCAGAAGAATAAAATAGGGGTCCCAGAAATAAATCCTCAGATATATAGTTAAGTGATTTTTGACAAAGGTGCCAAGACCATCAGCTGGTGCTGGGGCAACTAGGTAGCCACATGTGAAAGAATAAAGTTGGATTCAGACCTCATATCAGATGCAAAAATTACCTCAAAAATGTTCAGCTAAGTTTAGTCACTCAGTTGTGTCCCACTTTTTGTGCCCCATGCATTGCAGCACACCAATTGTCCCTGTCCATCACTACATCCTGGAGCTCACTCAAACTCATGTCCATCGAGTTGGTAAGGCCATCCAACTATCTCACCCTCTGTTGTCCCCTTCTCCTCCTGACTTCAATCTTTCCCATCATCATGGTCTTTTTAAATGAGTCGGTTCTTCCCATCAGCTGGCCAAAGTATTGGAGTTTCAGCTTCAACATCAGTCCTTCCAATGAACACCCAGGACTGATCTCCTTTAGGATGGACTGGTTGGATCACCTTGCTGTCCAAGGGATTCTCAAGAGTCTTCTCCAACACCACAGTTCAAAAGCATCAATTCTTTAGCGATCAGCTTTGTTTATAGTCCAACTCTCACATCCATACATGCCTGCTGGAAAAACCATAGCCTTGACTAGACAGACCTTTGTTAGCACAGTAATGTCTCTGCTTTTTAATAGGCTATCTAGGTTGATTATAACTTTCCTTCCAAGGAGCAAGTGTCTTTTAATTTCATGCTGCAGTCACCATCTGCAGTCATTTTGGGGCCCCACAAAAATAAAGTCTGTCACTGTTTCCACTGTTTTCCCATCTATTTGCCATGAAGTGATGGGACCAGATGCCATGATCTTAGTTTTCTCAATGTTGAGTTTTAAGTCAACTTTTTCACTCTCCTCTTTCACTGTCATCAAGAGGTTCTTTAGTTCTTCTTCACTTTCTGCCATAAGGGTAGTGTCATCTGCATATCTGAGGTTATTGATATTTCTCCCAGAAATCTTGATTGCAGATTGTGCTTCATCCAGTGCAGCATTTCTTATGATGTACTCTGTTATAAAAGTTAAATAAGCAGGGTGATAATATACAATCTTGATGTACGCCATTCCCAATTTGGAACCAGTCTGTTGTTCCATGTCCAGTTCTAACTGTTGCTTCTTGATCTGCATACAGATTTCTCAGGAGGCAGCTCAGGTAGTTTGGTATTCCCATCTCTTGAAGAATTTTTCATAATTTGCTGTGGTCATCACAGTCAAAGGCTTTGACATACTCAATAAAGCAGAAGTAGATGTTTTTCTGTAACTCTCAGTTTTTCGATGTTCCAGTGAATGTTGGCAATTTGATCTCTGGTTCCTTTGCCTTTTCTAAATTCAGATTGAACATCTGGAAGTTCAGGGATCATTACTGTTGTAGCCTGGCTTGGAGAATTTTGAGCATTACTTTGCTAGCATGTGAGATGAGTGCAATTGTGCTGTAGTTTGAGCGTTCTTTGGCACTACCTTTCTTTGGGTTTTGAATGAATGCTGACCTTTTCCAATCCTGTGGCCACTGCTGAGTTTTCCAAATTTGCTGACATATTGAGTGCAGAACTTTTACAGCATCATCTTTTAAGATTTTAAATAGCTCAACTGGAATTCAATTGCCTCACTAGCTTTGTTCGTAGTGATGCTTCCTAAGGCCCACTTGCCAGGATGTCTGGTTGTAGGTGAGTGATCACAGCCTCATGATTACCTGGGTCATGAAGATCTTTTTTATAGTTCTTCATAGAACCATTCAATTGCCACCTCTTCTTAATATCTTCTGCATCTGTCAGGTTCATACTGTTTCTGTTCTTTATTGAGCCCATCTTTGCATGAAATGTTCTTTGGTATCTCTAATTTTCTTGAAGAGATCTCTAGTCTTTCCTGTTCTATTGTTTTCCTCTATTTCTTTGCATTAATCACTGAGGAATGCTTTTTATCTCTCCTTGCTATTCTTTGAAACTCTGCATTCAAATGAGTATCTTTTTCCTTTTCTTCTTTGCCTTTCACTTCTCTTATTTTAACAGCTATTTGTAAGGCCCCTGAGACAACCATTTTGCCTTTTTGCATTTCTTTTTCTTGGGGCTGGTCTTAATCCCTGCCTCCAGTACAGTGTCATGAACCTCCATCCATAGTCCTTCAGGCACACTATCAGATCTATTCTCTTCAATCTATTTGTCACTTCCACTGTATAACTGTAAGGGATTTGATTTAGGTCATACCTGAATGGCCTAGTGGTTTTCCCTACTTTATTCAATTTCAGTCTGAATTTGGCAATAAGGAGTTCATGATCTGAGCCACAGTCAGCTCCTGGTCTTTTCTTTGCTGACTGTATAGAGCTTCTCCATCTTTGACTGAAAAGAATGTAATCAGTCTGATTTCACTATTGACCATCTGGTGATGTCCACATCTAGAGTCTTCTCTTGTGTTGTTGGAAGATGGTGTTTGCTATGACCAGTGCATTCTCTTGGCAAAATGCTATTAGTCTTTTCCCTGCTTCATTCTGTACTCCAAGGCCAAATTTGCTTGTTACTCCAGCTATCTCTTCCTATTTCTGCATTCCAGTCCTGTATAATGAAAAAGACATCTTTTTGGGTGTTATTTCTAGAAGGTCTTGTAGGTCTTCATAGAACCATTCAATGTCAGCTTCTTCCGCATTACTGGTCAGGGCATAGTCTTAGAGTACTGTGATATTAAATGGTTTGACTTGGAAACAAACAAAGATCATTCTGTTGTTTTTGAGATTGCATCCAAGTACTGCATTTTGGACTCTCTTATTGACTATGATGGCTATTCCATTTCTTCTAAGGGATTCTTGCCCACAGTAGTAGACATAATGGTCATCTGAGTTAAATTCACCCATTCCAGTCCATTTTAGTTTGCTGATTCCTAAAATGTTGATCTTCACTCTTGCCAACTCCTGTTTGACCACTTCTAATTTGCCTTGATTCATGGACTTAACATTCCAAGTTCCTATGGAACACTGCTCTTTACAGCCTTGGACTTTATTTCCATCACCAGTCACATCCACAACTGGGTGTTTTTGCTTTGGCTTTGTCTCTTCATTCTTTCTGGGGTTATTTCTCCACTGATCTCCAGTAGCATATTGGGCACCTCCTGACCTGAGGAGTTCATCTTTCAGTGTCCTTTTTGCTTTTTCATACTGTTCATGAGGTTCTCAAGGCAACAATAGTGAAGTGGTTTGCCATTCCCTTCTCCAGTGGACCATGTTTTGTCATAACTCTCCAACATGACCCGTCCATCTTGGGTGGCCCTACATGGCATGGCTCATAGTTTCATTGAGTTAGACAAGGCTGTGGACCATGTGATCAGATTGGTTAGTTTTCTGTGATTCTGGTTTTCATTTTTCTGCCCTCAGTTCAGTTGCTCAGTCGTGTCTGACTCTCTGCAACCCCATAAACCACAGCACACCAGGCCTCCCTGTCCATCAGCAACTCCTGGAGTTTACCCAAACTCATGTCCATTGAGTCAGTGATGCCATCTAAGCATCTCAATCTCTGTCATCCCCTTCTCCTCCTGCCTTAAATCTTTCCCAACATCAAAGTCTTTTCAAATGAGTCAGCTCTTTGCATCAAGTGGCCAAAATATTGGAGCCTCAGCTTCAACATCAGTCCTTCAATGAACACCCAGGACTGATTTCCTTTAGGATGGACTGGTTGGATCTCCTTGCAGTCCAACGGACTTTCTTAAGTCTTCTCCAACACCACAGTTCAAAAGTATCAATTCTTCTGTTCTCAGCTTTCTTTATAGTCCAACTCTCACATCCATACATGACTACTAGAAAAACCATAGCCTTGACTGGACTGACCTTTGTTGACAAAGTGATGACTCTGCTTTTTAATATGCTATCTAGGTTGGTCATAACTTTCCTTCCAAGAAGTAAGTGTCTTTTAATTTCATGGCTGCAGTCACCATCTGCAGTGATTTTGGAGCCCCCAAAATAAAGTCAACCACTGTTTCCACTATTTCCCCATCTATTTACCATGAAGTGATGGAAGAAGGATAAAAGGCTTATGGAAGCTTCCTGATGGGAGAGACTGACTGAGGGGGAAACTGGGTCTTGTTCTGATGGGAGGGGCCATGCTCAGCAAATCTTCAATCCAATTTTCTGTTGATAGGTGGGGCTGTGTTCCCTCCCTGTTATTTGACCTGAGGCCAAACTATGGTGGAGGTGATGAAGATAATTGTGACCTCCTTCAAAAGGTCCCATGACTGTTGCACTCAGTGCCCCCAACCTTGCAGCAGGCTACCACCAACCCATGCCTCCACTAGAGACTCCTGGACACTCATGGGCAGCTCTTGGTCAGTCTCTTGTGGGGTCACTGCTCCCTTCTCCTGGGTCCTGGTGCAAACGAGGTTTTGTTTGTGCCCTCCAAGAGTCTGTTTCCCCATTCTTGTGTAAGTTCTGGCAGCTGTATGGTTGGGTTAATGGCGACCTCCTCCAAGAGGACTGATGCCATACCCAGGTCTACTGCCCTGTAACTCCTGCAGCAGTGTACTGCTGACCTGTATGCAAAAGACACTCAAACACAGTTCTGTCTCAGTCTCTGTGGGGGTCTCTGGTCCTGGTGTGCACAAGGTTTGTTTGAGCCCTCTGAGTGTCTCTGGCAAGTATACAGTTTTATTCTATATGCAACTTTGCTCCTCCTTCTGTCTTGCTGGGGCTTCTCCTTTGCCCTTGGATGTGGGGTAAGAGCCAAAATTATAAAACTCTTAGAAAATTTGAGGTAGATATTTTTACCTTTGCCTTGACAGTAGATTCTTAGATATGACACTAGAATCATGGTGAACAAAAGAAAAAATAATGACCTGCGTCAAAATTAAAAGCTTTGTCCATCAAATGAAAGTGAAAGTGAAGTCACTCAGTCGTGTCCGACTCTTTGCAACCCCCAGAGGCTGTAGCCCACCAGGCTCCTCTGTCCGTGGGATTTTCCAGGCAAAAGTACTGGAGTGGATTGCCATTTCCTTCTCCAGGAGATCTTCCCAACCCAGGGATAGAACCTAGGTCTCCCACATTGCAGGCAGACACTTTACCATCTGAGCCACCAGGGAAGACTCAACTCAAATAGCTATCAAAAAGTGAAAGGACAATTTACATGATGGAATAAGGTATTTGCAAATCCTATTTCTCTTAAAGTCTAGTATCCAGACTATATAAGGAACATTTATAATCCAAGAACCAGAAGACAACACAATTAGACAGTGGGCATAAGACTTGAACTTGTTTTCCAAAGGAAGAAAACAAATGACCAACAAGCAGAAAAAAAAATGTTAAACACCATTAGTCATTAGAGAATACAGTCAAGACCACAACGAGTTGCTGTTTCTCCCACGTTAAATGACTATAATTAAAAGAACAAATCAGAGGACAAGTGTTGACAAAGAAGTTGATAAATTGAAGCTCCCATACAGTGCTGCTGGGAATGTAAAGTGGTGCAGCTGCTCTGGAAAACAGTTTGGTAATTCCTCAAATAATGAGAAAGACTTTCCTTATGACTCAGCAGTTCCACTCCTAGGTATATACCTCATAGAATTGAAAATAGGTACTCAAATACATGTACACACATGTTCTTGGGAGCAATATTTAGCACAGTCAAAAAGTAGAAACAACTGAAATGTCAATCAGTGAATGAATGAACGGGCAAAGTGTGTAAATACATATGTGAAGTAAGTGAAAGTCACTCAGTCATGTTTGACTCTTTGTGACCCCATGGACCATGTAGTCCATGGAATTCTCCAGGCCAGAATACTGGAGTGGGTAGCCTTTCCCTTCTCCAGGGGATCTTCCCAACCCAGGGATTGAACCCAGGTCTCCTGCTTTACACGTGGATTCTTTACCAGCTGAGCCACAACGGAAGCCCAAGATACTGGAGTCGGTAGCGTATCCCTTCTCCAGTGGATCTTCCTGACTCAGTAATTGAACCAGGGTCTCCTGCATTGCAGGCAGATTCTTTACCAACTGAGCTATCAGGAAGAACCGTAAATATGTATAATGAAATATAATTCAGTCACAAAAGGAATAAAGTACCTTCTCTGAGAAACTTCCCATCTTGTACCCTGGAAGATGTCAAAAATTTCTACTCTGGATAGGACAAAATAGAGGCTCTTTAGATGGACAATACCAGACACAGATCAAGACATGGGTTGTTGTTGTTGTTCAGTCACTGAGTCATTCTTTGTGACCCCATGAACAGCACCATGCCAGGCTTCCCTGTCCTTCACTGTCTCCTGGAGTTTGCTCAAATTCATGTCCATTGAGTCAGTGATGCTTTGTAAAAAACATCCTCTGTCGCCCCTTTCTCCTCCTACCCTCAGTCTTTCCCAGCATCAGAGTCATTTTCAGTGAGTCAGCTCTATGTATCAGGTTGCCAAAGTATTGGACCTTCAGCTTCAGCATTAGTCCTGCCAATGAATATTCAGGGTGAATTTCCTTTAGGACTAACTAGTTTGATCTTCTTGAAGTCCAAGGGACTCTCAAGAGTCTTCTCCAGCTCCACAGTTTCAAAAGCATCAATTCTTTGGCTCTCAGCCTTCTTTATGGTCCAACTCTCATATCTGTACATGACTATTGGAAAAACCATAGCTCTGACTATACAATGGGTACTTACACAAAACAAAAGATACTAGAAAACAAAACCCCAAACAAACAAAAACCCCAATGCATAGTGAATGCTATACACAGAGACTCCTTGAAATCCTCTCCTCCCTCATAGAAGGCTTGTAAAACCGTAGGTAGCCAGATTCTTACTTATCCTTTATCTGGATATACCAACAGTTAATTTATTCATTTGCCTACTGAAAGGCATCTTGATTGTTTCAAGTTTTGGCAGTTATCAATAATGCTGGTATAAATATCTATGTGCAAGTTTTTGTGTAGACATACACACCAGTCAGAATGGCTGCGATCCAAAAGTCTACAAGCAATAAATGCTGGAGAGGATGTGGAGAAAAGAGAACCCTTTTATACTGTTGGTGGGAATGCAAACTACTACAGCCACTATGGAGAACAGTGTGGAGATTCCTTAAAAATTGCAAATAGAACTGCCTTATGACCCAGCAATCCCACTGCTAGGCATACACACCAAGGAAACCAGAATTGAAAGAGACACATGTACCCCAATGTTCATTACAGCACTGTTTATAATAGCCAGGACATGGAAACAACCTAGATGTCCATCAACAGATGAATGGATAAGAAAGCTGTGGTACATATACACAATGGAGTACTACTCAGCCCTTAAAAAGAATAAATTTGACTCAGTTCTAATGAGATGGATGAAATTGGAACCGATTATACAGAGTGAAGTAAGCCAGAAAGAAAAACACCAATACAGTATACTAACACATATATATGGAATTTAGAAATATGGTAATGATAACCCTGTATACGAGATAGCAAAAGAGACACAGATGTATAGAACGGACTTTTGAACTCTGAGGGAGAGGGAAAGAGTGGAATGATTTGGGAAAAATGGCATTGAAACATGTATACTATCATGTAAGAAATGAAGCGCCAGTCTATGTTCGATACAGGATACAGGATGTTTGGGGCTGGTTCACGGGGATGATCCAGAGAGATGATATGGGGTGGGAGGTCGGAGGGGATTCAGGATTGGGAGCTCGTATACACCCCTGGCAGATTCATGTCAATGTATGTCAAAACCAATACAGTATTGTAAAGTAAAATAAAGTAAAAATAAAAATAAAAAAATATAAAATAAAATTTGGTTGTTTGTTTTCTTATTGTTAAGGATCAAAAGATATTTATATATTTTGGACAACAGTCCTTTTCAATTGTATCTTTAGCAAATGTTTTCTTCCAGTGTGTGGCTTGTCTTGCTATTCTCTTGACATTTCCTTTTACAGAGCAGAGATTTTTAATTTTAATGAAACCCAGATTATCAATTATTGCTTGATAGATTGTGCTTTTGCTCTTGTTCCTAAAAAGTCATTGCCATACTCAAGGTCATCTAAATTTTTGCCTATATTTTCTTCTATGAGTTTTCTAGTTTTGCCTTTTACTTTTAGGTTTAAAACAAGTTTTTAGTTAACTTTCCTGAAGGATGTAAGATCTGTATCTAGATTTTTTTTTTTTTTGGTGCTTGGATGTCCAGTTTGTTCCAGCACCATTTGTTGAAAAGACTATCTTTGCTTCATCTATTTTTGTTCCTTTGACAGAGATTAGCTGCCTATGTTAATGTCAGTGTATTTCTGAGTTCTCTAGTCTGTTCCGTGAACATTATCTTGATCACTGTAGCAGTGTAGTACGTCTTCAGGTTGAGTAGTGTCACTGCTCCTATTTTGTTCTTTGTCTTCAATATTGTGCTGGCTTTTCTGGGTCTTTTATCCCTTTATGTAAACTTTAGAATCAGTTCCTTTTTGTCAGTTCGCTTCTTTTTTAATTGGAGGAAAACTGCTTTACAGTGTTGTGTTGGTTTCTTTCTGGAAGCGTGAGGTCTTCTGCCAGCATTTAGTAGGTGTTCTGTAGGAGTTGTTCCACATGCAGAAGTATTTTTGATGTATTTGTGGGGAGGAAGATGATCTCCATGTCTTACTCCTCCACCATCTTGAAAGTCTCCCCCTTGAATCTGTTTGTTGATATGCACAGAGTAACTTGCTTAGATTTGATTGAAATTGCATTTAATCTATAGATCAATTTGGGCAGGACAGGCATCATAACAATGCTGAGTTGTCATGTTATCCAGTAAACATGGAATATCTCTCCATTTATTTCATTCTTTAATTTTGTTCATCACAGTTTTGTAGTCTTCCTTATAATACATTTTATACATATTTTGTTAGACTTATTCCTACTTCACTTTTGGGTGCTAGTGTAGATCATATTGTTTCAAATTTCAGATTACTTTGTTCATTGTTAATATATAGCAAAGAGATTGATTTTTGTATAGTGTTAACTTTGTACCCTGAAACTTTGCTGTAATCACTTAGTAATTCTGTAGTTTTTTTGTTAATTCTTTTAGGTTTTTCTATATAGATCATTATGTCATCTGAGTTCAAAAACAGTTTATTTATTCCTTTCCATTCTGTATTTCTTTTATTAGCATTTACTTTTTCTTATCTTACTGCATTAGCTTGGACTTCCAGTATGATGTTGAAAGGAGTGGTAAGAGGAGACATCTTTGTTTTGTCCTGATCTTAGTGAAATATTTTCTAGTTTCTAGAAGAAACTCATTGGGTTTTGTAGGTGTTCTTTGTCAAGTTGAGGAAGTTTCGCTTCTATTCCTAGTTTACTGCGAGTTTTTTATCGTAAATGAGTGTTGGATTTTGCCAAATGCCTTTTCTGAATCTGTTGATATGATCAAGTCATTTTTCTTCTTTGGCCTGATATTATGGATTACATCAATCAACTTTCCAGTGTTGAACTAGTTTTGCGTATCTGGGAGAAACTCCACTTAGTTGTGGTGTGTAATTCTCTTTATATATTGTTGGATTTGATTGCTAATATTTTGTAGAAGATTCTTGCATCTATGTTCATGAAAGTTGGTCTGCCATTTTCCTTTCTTATGGTCTGTTTTTCGTATTAGAGTAATGCTGTCCTCAAAGTACGAGTTAAGTATTCCCTCTATTTCTATCTTCTGAAAGATGTTACAGGGAATTGGTGTAATTTTCTCCTTAAATTATAAGTAGAATTCAAAGCCTGTATCCGAGCCCAGTGCTTTTACTTTTGGAAGGTTATTAATTATGACTCTGTTTCCTTAACTGAGATAGGGCTATACTGATTGTCTATTCTTTCTTGTGTGAGTTTTGGCAGATTGTGGCTTTCAAGAAATTGATCAGTTTCATCAAGATTGTCAAATCTATTGGAATAGAATTGTTCATAGTGTTCTTTTGTTATCTTTTTAATGTTCATGGAATCTGCAGGGACATCCTCTCTTTCACATGTGATATTAGTACCGTTTTCTTAGTTAGCACAGGGAATGCTAATCAGTACTCCCATGTGGCCTATATGAGGAAAGAATATAAAAGAGAATGGATATATGTACGTATATAATGGATTCACTTTGCTATACACCTGAAACTAACACAACATTGTAAATCAACTATACTCCAATTGGAATTTTTAAAACCAATGCTACAGTTTATACTAAAAAATTTGATGAAGATCAAGTAAATATTGAGACTATGGATCAATACAAGAGATGGAAATTTTAAAAGTGCCTTTACTACTGGTGAAGTTAACTGAAACATGTAGCCTTTCATCCACAGCTGAGTGGACTTGCTATTTCTTCCCTTCAGAATAGATCTTACCAACAATAATTGGCACAGCTAGAAAGGGCAGACCTTCTTTGCATGGATGAGAACAGATGAGAGTGCATGCTTTCTGCAAATGAGCAGACTTAACAAAAGAATCCAGAAGTGGCCAAGTTGTAATTCTGTCTCCTAAACTTTCCTGTAGGATTAGTCATTTCTGTTTGCCTGGTAATGTGTGAATGAGGGACATAGAGAAGCCAGAAATGTCAATTTAGCTAAAGTTACCTCTTTAAAGATTCAGAAAAACTGACAAAAGTTTCCTACCTAACAGTCCACATACAATACTTTATTATAGAAGTTTCATTTCAAATAAATGGATAATTCAATGAATGTATTAGCGTTCTGGGCTCACTTTTAAAAATACAATTAAATTCTAAAACTTGGTACATTTCATAAAGACAGTTTGTTTTCTATGTATATTATATACTATAGTAAAAACTCTTTTAAGAAGTAAGCGTGATATGAGATCATTTTAATTTAAAAATGCATGTGTATTTGTTCATGTGTTAACATATATATTTATGTAAATCTGGGAGGACATGCATGAAAATGTTACCAGTTGTTTCTAGGTTATGGAAATGTAAGTCTTATTTACCATTTCTTTTACAGTAATCATGTCGTTTTACTCAGCTAAAATAAAATTATTTTTATAAATGTTATATGACCAATTGTTATTCTTTTATAGTCTGAATTAAACCAGTAGATAGAAACAATGTTTCAAAACTTTAAAGAACTATTTACACAATCTTACACTCAGAAATACTCAAAACTCAGGTATAGTTAGGAATACCATTTTTCTGATAGTAGCTAAAATAAGATTTCCATAGTGTATGATAGTATAGAATTAGGAAGTCACAATCATGATTTACTATTCTAACTTGTGCATAATTATGGCATGTGCATAATATCTATTTCCTAGGTTTTCTGTTTCTTAGGTTAATTAAATTTTGTCCAATGAACAAATGTGATGATGTTACCTAAACTAAAATTACTTTGCCAACTAAGGTCCGTCTAGTCAAGGCTATGGTTTTTCCTGTGGTCATGTATGGATGTGAGAGTTGGACTGTGAAGAAGGCTGAGCGCCGAAGAATTGATGCTTTTGAACTGTGGTGTTGGAGAAGACTCTTGAGAGTCCCTTTGACTGCAAGGAGATCCAACCAGTCCCTGCTGAAGGAGATCAACCCTGGGATTTCTTTGGAAGGAATGATGCTGAAGCTGAAACTCCAGTACTTTGGCCACCTCATGCGAAGAGTTGACTCATTGAAAAGACTCTGATGCTGGGCGGGATTGAGGGCAGGAGGAGAAGGGGACGACCGAGGATGAGATGGCTGGATGGCATGAGGGACTCGATGGATGTGAGTCTGAGTGAACTGTGCGAGATGGTGATGAACAGGGAGGCCTGGCGTGCTCCGATTCATGGGGTCACAAAGAGTCGGACACGACTGAGTGACTGAACTGAACGGAACTGAAACTAAAATTGGGGCTTCCCTGGTGGCTCAGATGGTACAGAATCTGCCTGCAATGCTGGAGACCTGGGCTTGATCCCTGGATTGGGAAAATCCCCTGAAGAAGAGAATGGCTACCCACTCTAGTTTTCTGACATGAAGAATGCCATGGACAGAGGCGCCTGGCAAGCTATAATCCATGGGCATCATTAACTATTTCTTGCCTTTGTTGTAAAACAATAATGTTTTTCCCGAACAATAGATATTCTTACCTTAGCTTTTGCTTTAGCTAGCTGTATATATAAGCTAAAACATTATAATTTGGTTTAAAGTAATGTTTACCTTCCTTTTCTTTATTTAGGTATAATGTCCACGGCTTGGGATTTGTATGATTCTTACAATGCTATGGAGCTTTCATCTTTACCATCAAAACGATCTATGATTAACTCAAGTAGTAAAGCAAGTGTACCTTCAAAAGACTGGGAACAAACAGTGCCAGGGAGTAATTTAGAAAAAAGTAAGATTTCATTTATTTCAGTTTTTTTTTTTAATCGAGGTAATTGAATTATAACATTATATTAGTTTCAAGTGTGCAACATAATAATTTGATATTTTTGTACACTACAAAGTGATCACCACAATAAGTCTAGTTACTGTCACTCTATAAACTTCCCTCTCTAGCCGTTTCACCTACCCCTCAACCTCCTTCCCCTCTAATAGCCATCGATTTGTTTATGAGTTTTGTTTTTATTTTTATATTCTGCATATGAGTGAAATCATACAGTATTTGTCTTTCTCTCTCTGTTTTATTTTACTTAACCTCAGTTGCTCAGTTGTGTCCAACTCTTTGTTGCAACCCCATGGACTACAGCACACCAGGCTTCCCTGTCCTTTACCACCTTCTGGGACTTGCACAAATTCTTGTCCACTGAGTCATTGATGCCACCCAAACATCTCATCCTCTGTCATCCCCTTCTCCTGCCTTCACACTTTCCCAGCATCAGGGTCTTATTTCTAATGAGTCAGCTCTTCTCATCAGGTGGCCTAAGTATCGGAGCTTCAGTTCCAGCATCAGTCCTTCAATGAATATTCAGGGTTTATTTCTTTTAGGATTGGCTGGTTTGATTTCCTTGCTGTCCAAGAGACTCTCAAGAGTCTTCTCCAATACCAAACTTCAAAAGCATCAATTCTTCACTGTGTACAGCCTTCTTTATTGTTCAATTCTCACATCTGTGCATGACTACTAGAAAAACTATAGCTTTGACTAGACGGACCTTTGTTGGCAAAGTAATGTCTCTGCTGTTTAGGTTGGTCACGGCTTTTCTTCCAAGGAGCAAGCATCTTTTAATTTCATGGCTGCAGTCACCATCTGCAGTGATTTTGGAGCCCAAGAAAATAAAGCCTGTCACTGTTTCCATTATTTCACTATTTGCCATGATGTGATGGGACTGGATGCCATGATCTTAGTTTTCTTAATGTTGAATTTTAAACCAGCTTTTTCCTCTCTCACCTTCATCAAGAGGCTCTTTAGTACCTCTTCACTTTCTGCCATAAGAATGGTGTCATCTGCATATCTGAGGTTATTGCTATTTCTCCCGGCAATCTTGACTCCGCTTGTGCTTTATCTAGCCTGGCATTTCGCATGATGTAATCTGCATATAGGTTATATAAGCAGAGTGACAATATACATCCTTGACTAACTCCTTTCCCAATTTAGAACCAGTCCATTGTTCCATGTCTGGTTCTAACTTGCTTCTTGACCTGCATACCGATTTCTCAGGAGGCAGATAAAGTGGTCTGGTATTCCCATCTCTAAGAATTTTCTATATTTCATTGTGAGCCACACACTCAAAGACTTTCACGTAGTCAATGAAGCAGAAGGAGACGTTTTTCTGGAATTCTCTTGCTTTTTCTATGATCCAACAGATGTTGGCAATTTAATCTCTGGTTTCCCCTGCATTATCTAAATCCAGCTTGAACATCTGGGAGTTCTTGGTTCACATCCTGTTGAAGCCTAGCTTGGAGAATTTTGAGTGTTACCTGCCATTGTGTGACATGAGTGCAATTGTGCATCAATTTGAACATTCTTTGGCATTGCCTTTCTTTGGAACTTGAAAGAAAACTGACATTTTCCAGTCCGTTGCCACTGATGAGTTTTCTTAATTTGCTGGCATATTGAGTGTAATACTTTCACAGCATCATCTTTTAGGATTTGAAATAACTCAGCTGGAATTCCATAACTTCTACTAGCTTTGTTCATAGTGATGCTTCCTAAGGCCCACTTGACTTTGCATCCCAGGATGTCTGGTTCTAGGTGAGTGATCACACCTTTGTGGGCCATTAAGATATTTTTGTATAGTTCTGTGTATTCTTTCCACCTCTTCTTAATATCTTCTGCTTCTGTTAGGTCCATACTGTTTCTCTTCTTTCTTGTGCCCATCTTTGCATGAAACGTTCCCTTGGTATCTAATTTTCTTGAAGGAATCTCTAGTCTTTCCCATTCTATTTTTCCTTCCATTTCTTTGCATTGATCACTAAGGAAGGCTTCCTTATCTCTCCTTGCTATTCTTTGGAACTCTGAATTCAGATTGGAATATCTTTCCTTTTGTCATTTTCTTTTTACTTCTCTTCTATTTTCAGCTATTTGTAAGGCTTCCTCATATAACCATTTTGCCTCTTTGCATTTCTTTTTCTTGGGGGTGGTCTTGATTCCTGCCTTCTATACGATGTCATGAACCCCATCCATAGTCCTTTAGGTACTCTATCAGATCTAATCCCTTGAATCTACTTTTCACTTCCACTGTATGCAAGGGATTTGATTTAGGTCATACCTGAATGGCCTAGTGGTTTTCCCTACTTTATTCAATTTAAGTATGAATTTGGCAATAAGGAGTTCATGATCTGAGCCACAGTCAGCTCCCAGTCTTGTTTCTGCTGACTGTATAGATCTTTTCCATCTTGGGCTGCAAAAAGTATAATCAATCTGATTTCACTATTGACCATCTGGTGATGTCCGTGTGTAGTCTTCTCTTGTATTGTTGGAAGATGGTGTTTGCTATGACCAGTGCATTCTCTTGGTGAGACTCTGTTAGCCTCTGCCCTGCTTTATTTTGTACTGCAAGCCCAAGCTTGCCTGAATCCAGGTATCTCTTGACTTCCTACTTTTGCATTCCAGTCCCCCATGATGAAAAGGACCACTTAATGTAATGCTTTCATTTCCCTGATAATTGGTGATGTTGAACATCTCATGTGCCATTTGGGAAAAATGTCTCTTTAGCTTATCTTCTTCTTCCTTTTTTTTTTTTTTGCTATTGTGTTCTTTGAGCTCTTTGTATTAACGCCTTATCAGATATATGGTTTGCAAATATTTTCTCCCATTCAGTACATTGTCTTGCCTTTTTATTGATTGTTTTTCCTTGCTATACAGAAGGTTTTTAGTTTATTTCCCTCTGTATATAAGAAAGTATTTTTTCCTTGGTGCTTTTTATATTTTTGTTTTGTTTTCAGTTTTAAGAAGCTTGAGTATAGTGTATCTTGGTGTGAATTTCTTTAGGTTTATCTTCTTTGGAATTCACTGTTTCTTAATTCTGTTTTTCTTTGCCAAATTTTGGAAAATTTCAGCTATTATTTCTTCAAGTACTTTTTGGTCTCATCCTTTTCTCCTCTCCCCAGTAGCATGAATATTATATATCTTGTTAGAGGTCTCTGGGCCTCTATTCATATATATATATACATATATATACATATACATATACATATATATACAATACATATACATATAATAATTATTTCTTTGCAGATTATTTTCTTTCTGGTTTTCGGATTTGGTAATTTCTATTTTTTGTTCTTCATGTTCACTGATTCTGTTCTCTGTCCCTTCCATTTTGCTGTTGAGCCCATCTGTTGAATTTTTTGTCAGATATTTTTTATGTCAGATATATTTTATCTGTTGTCAGATAATTTTTCTTAATTTAACTTTATTTATTTTAATTGAAAGCTAATTACTTTACAATATTGTATTGGTTTTGCCATACATCAACATGAATCTACAACAGGTGTACATGTGTTCCCCATCCTGAACCCTCCTCCCACTTCCCTCCCCATACCATCCCTCTGGGTCATCCCAGTACACCAGCCCCACACATCCTGTATCCTGCATCGAACTTGGACTGGCGATTCATTTCATATATGATATTATACATGTTTCAATGCCATTCTCCCAAATCATCCCATCCTCTCCCTCTCCCACAGAGTCCAAAGAGTGTTTTATATATCCGTGTCTCTTTTGCTGTCTCACATACAGGGTTATCATTGCCATCTTTCTAAATTCCATATATATGTGTTAGTATACTGTATTGGTGTTTTTCTTTCTGGCTTAATTCACTCTGTATAATAGGCTCCAGTTTCATCCACCTCATTAAAACTGATTCAAATGTGTTCTTCTTAATGGCTGAGTAATACTCCATTGTGTATATGTACCACAGCTTTCTTATCCATTCATCTGTTGATGGACATCTAGGTTGCTTCCATGTCCTGGCTATTATAAACACTGCATGATGAATATTGGGGTACACGTGTCTCTTTCAATTTTGGTTTCCTTGGTGTGTATGCCCAGTAGTGGGATTGCTGGGTCATAAGGCAGTTCTATTTCCAGTTTTTAAGGAATCTCCACACTGTTCTCCATAGTGGCTGTACTAGTTTGCATTTCCACCAACAGTGTAAGAGGGTTCCCTTTTCTCTACACCCTCTCCAGAATTTATTGCTTGTAGACTTTTGGATTGCAGCCATTCTGACTAGCATGAAACTGTACCTCATTGTGGTTTTGATTTGCATTTCTTTGATAATGAGTGATGTTGAGTATCTTTTCATGTGTTTGTTAGCCATCTATATGTCTTCTTTGGAGAAATGTCTGTTTAGTTCTTTGGTCCATTTTTTTGATTGGGTCATTTATTTTTCTGGAATTGAGCTACAGGAGTTGCTTGTATATTTTTGAGATTAGTTCTTTGTCAGTTGCTTCATTTGCTATTATTTTCTCCCATTCCAAAGGCTGTCTTTTCACCTTGCTTATAGTTTCCTTTGTTGTGCAGAAGCTTTTAATTTTAATTAGGTCCCATTTGTTTATTTTTGCTTTTATTTCCAATATTCTGGGAGGTGGGTCATAGAGGATCCTACTGTGATTTATGTCATAGTGTTTTGCCTATGTTCTCCTCTAGGAGTTTTATAGTTTCTTGTGTTAGGTTTAGATCTTTAATCCATTTTGAGTTTATTTTTGTGTATGGTGTTAGAAAGTGGTCTAGTTTCATTCTTTTACAAGTGGTTGACCAGTTTTCCCAGGACCACTTGTTAAAGAGATTGTCTTTTTCTCCATTGTATATTCTTGCCTCCTTTGTCAAAGATAAAGTGTCCTTAGGTGCATGGGTTTATCTCTGGGTTTTCTATTTTGTTCCATTTATCTATATTTCTGTCTTTGTGCCAGTACGATACTGTCTTGATGACTGTGGCTTTGTAGTAGAGCCCGAAGTCAGGCAGGTTGATTCCTCCAGTTCCATTCTTCTTTCTCAAGATTGCTTTAGCTATTTGAGGTTTTTTGTATTTCCATACAAATTGTGAAATTATTTGTTCTAGCTCTGTGAAAAATACCGTTGGTAGCTTGATAGGGATTGCATTGAATCTATAGATTGCTTTGGGTAGTATACTCATTTTCACTATATTGATTCTTCTGATCCATGAACATGGTATATTTCTCCATCTATTAGTGTCCTTTTTATTTCTTTCACCAGTGTTTTTGGTTTTCCATATATAGGTCTTTAGTTTCTTTAGGTAGATATATTCCTAAGTATTTTATTGTTTTCATTGCAACAGTGAATGGAATTGTTTCCTTAATTTCTCTATTTTCTCATTATTAGTGTATAGCAATGCAAGGAATTTCTATGTGTTGATTTTATATCCTGCAACTTTACTATATTCATTGATTAGCTCTAGTAATTTTCTGGTGGAGTCTTTAGGGTTTTCTATGTAGAGGATCATATCATCTGCAAACAGTGAGAGTTTTACTTCTTCTTTTCCAATTTGGATTCCTTTTATTTCTTTTACTGCTCTGATTACTGTGGCCAAAACTATGTTGAATAGTAGTGGTGAAAGTGGGCACCCTTGTCTTGTTCCTGAGTTTAGGGGAAATGCTTTCAATTTTTCACCATTAAGGATAATATTTGCTGTGGGTTTGTCATATATAGTTTTTATTATGTTGAGGTATGTTCCTTCTATTCCTGCTTTCTGGAGAGTTTTTATCATAAATGGATGTTGAATTTTGTCAAAGGCTTTCTCTGCATCTATTGAGATAATTATATGGCTTTTATTTTTCAATTTGTTAATGTGGTGTATTACATTGATTGATTTGCAGTTATTGAAGAATCCTTGCATCACTGGGATAAAGCCCACTTGGTCATGGTGTATGATCTTTTTAATGTGTTGTTGGATTCTCAGTGCTAGAATTTTGTTAAGGACTTTTTCATCTATTTCATCAGTGATATTGGCCTGTAGTTTTCTTTTTCTGTGGCATCTTTGTCAGGTTTGGGTATTAGGGTGATGGTGGCCTCATAGAATGAGTTTGGAAGTTTATCTTCCTCTGCAATTTTCTGGAAGAGTTTGAGTAGGATAGGTGTTAGCTCTTCTCTAAATTTTTGGTAGAATTCAGCTATGAAGCCATCTGGATCTTGGCGTTTGTTTGCTTGAAGATTTCTGATTACAGTTTCAATTTCCATGCTTGTGATGGGTCTGTTAAGATTTTCTATTTCTTCCTGGTTCAGTTTTGGAAAGTTGTCCTTTTCTAAGAATTTGTCCCTTTCTTCCATGTTGTCCATTTTATTGTCATATAAATTGCTGATAGTAGTCTCTTATGACCCTTTGTATTTCTGTTTTCTGTTGTGATCTCTCCATTTTCATTTTAATGTTATTGATTTGATTTTTCTCACTTTGTTTCTTGATGAGTCTGGCTAATGGTTTGTCAATTTTATTTATCCTTTCAAAGAACCAGCTTTTGGCTTTGTTCATTTTTGCTATGGTCTCTTTTGTTTCTTTTGCATTTATTTCTGCCCTAATTTTAAAGATTTCTTTACTTCTATTAACCCTGGGGTTCTTAATTTCTTCCTTTTCTAGTTGCTTTAGGTGTAGAGTTAGGTTATTTATTTGACTTTTTCTTGTTTCTTGAGGTATGCCTGTATTGCTATGAACTTTCCCCTTAGCACTGCTTTTACAGTGTCCCACAGGTGTTGGGTTATGTTTTCATTTTGACTTGTTTCTATGCATATTTTGATTTCTCTTTTTTATTTCTTCTGTGATTTGTTGGTTATTCAGCAGCGTGTTGTTCAGCTTCCATATGTTGGAATTTTTAATAGTTTTTTCTCCTGTAATTGAGATCTAATCTTACTGCATTGTGGTCAGAAAAGATGCTTGGAATGATTTCAATTTTTTTTTTTTTTAATTTACCAAGGCTAGGTCTATGGCCCAGGATGTGATCTATCCTGGAGAAGATTCTGTGTGCACTTGAGAAAAAGGTGAAATTCATTGTTTTGGGGTGAAATGTCCTCTAGATATCAATTAGGTCTAACTGGTCTATTGTATCATTTAAAGTTTGTGTTTCCTTGTTAATTTTCTGTTTAGTTGATCTAGTCATAGGTGTGAGTGGGGTATTAAAGTCTCCCACTATTATTGATCTAAGTATTGTTAATTTCCCCTTTCATACTTGTTAGTGTTTGTCTTACATATTGTGGTGCTCCTATGTTGGGTGCATATATATTTATAATTGTTATATCTTCTTCTTGGATTGATCCTTTGATCATTATGTAGTGTCCTTCTTTGTCTCTTTTCTCAGCCTTTGTTTTAAAGTCTATTTTATCTGATCTAAGTATTACTACTCCTACTTTCTTTTTGTCTCTATTTGTGTGGAATATTTTTTCCAGCCCTTCACTTTCAGTCTGTATGTGTCCCCTGTTTTGAGGTGGGTCTCTTGTAGACAGCATATATAAGGGTCTTGTTTTTGTATCCATTCAGCCAGTCTTTGTCTTTTGGTTGGGGCATTCAACCCATTTACGTTTAAGGTTATTATTGATAAGTATGATCCTGTTGCCATTTACTTTATTGTTTTGAGTTTGAGTTTATACACCCTTTTTGTGTTTCCTGTCTAGAGAAGATCATTTAGCATTTGTTGGAGAGCTGGTTTGGTGGTGCTGAATTCTCTCAGCTTTTGCTTGTCTGTAAAGCTTTTGATTTCTCCTTCATATTTGAATAAGATCCTTGCTGGGTACAGTAATCTGGGCTGTAGGTTATTTTCTTTCATCACTTTAAGTATATCTTGCCATTCCCTCCTGGCCTGAAGAGTTTCCATTGAAAGATCAGCTCTTATCCTTATGGGACTCCCCTTGTGTGTTATTTGTTGTTTTTCCCTTGCTGCTTTTAATATTTATTCTTTGTTAATTTGATTAACATGTGTCTTGGGGTGTTTTGCTTTGGGTTTATCCTGTTTGGCACTCTCTGGGTTTCTTGGACTTGTGTGATTATTTCCTTCCCCATTTTAGGGAAGTTTTCAACTATTATCTCCTCAAGTATTTTCTCATGGTCTTTCTTTTGTCATCTTCTTCTGGGACTCCTATGATTCGAATGTTGAGGCGTTTAATATTGTCCTCGAGGTCTCTGAGATTGTCCTCATTTCTTTTAATTCATTTTTCTTTTTTCCTCTCTGATTCATTTATTTCTACCATTCTATCTTCTACTCCACTAATCCTATCTTCTGCCTCCATTATTCTACTATTTGTTGCCTCCAGAGTGTTTTTTATCTCATTTATTGCATTATTCATTATATATTGACTCTTTTTTATTTCTCCTAGGTCCTTTTTAAACCTTTCTTGCATCTTCTCAATCCTTGTCTCCAGCCTATTTATCTGTGATTCCATTTTGATTTCAAGGTTTTGGATCATTTTCACTATCATTGTTCAGAATTCTTTATCAAGTAGATTCGCTATCTCTTCCTCTTTTGTTTGGTTTGGTGGGCATTTATCCTGTTTCTTTACCTGCTGGGTATTCTTCTGTCTCTTCATCTTGCTTATATTGCTGAGTTTGGGGTGGCCTCTCTGTATTCTGGCAGTTTGTGGAGTTCTCTTTATTGTGGAGTTTCCTCACTGTGGGTGGGGTGGATGGGTGGCTTGTCAAGGTTCTTGGTTAGGGAAGCTTGTGTTGGTGTTCTGGTGGATGGAGCTGAATTTCTTCTCTCTGGAGTGCAATGAAGTGTCCAGTAATGTGTTATGAGATGTCAGTGGGTTTGGAGTAACTTTGAGCAGCCTGTATATTGAAGTTCAGGGCTGTGTTCCTGTGTTGCTGGAGAATTTGTGTGGTATGTCTTGCTCTGGAACTTGTTGGCCCTTGGGTGATGCTTGGTTTCAGTGTAGGTATGGAGGCGTTTGATGAGCTCCTGTCGATTAATGTTCCCTGGAGTTAGTTCTCTAGCGTTCTCAGGATTTGGACTTAAGCCTCCTGCTTCTGGTTTTCAGTCTTATTTTTATAGTAGTCTCAAGACTTCTCCTTCTATACAGCACTGTTGATAAAACATCTAGGTTAAAGATGAAAAGTTTCTCCACAGTGAGGGACACCCAGAGAGGGTCACAGAGTTACATGGAGAAAAGAAGAGGGAGGAGGGAGTTAGAGGTGACCTGAATGAGCTGAGGTGGAATCAATAGAGGAGAGAGCAAGCTAGCCAGTAATCACTTCCTTATGTGCACTCCACAGTCTGGACTGCTCAGAGATGTTCACGGAGTTATACAGAGAAGAAAAGAGGGTGGAAGGAGATAGAGGTGGCCAGGAGGATAAAAGGGGGAATCAAAAGGAGAGAGACAGGTCCAGCCAGTAATCCATTCCCTAAGTGTTCTCCACCATCTGGAACACACAGAGATTCACAGAGTTTGGTAGAGAAGAGAAGGGGAAGGGAGGAGACAGGCGATCTGGTGGAGAAAAGGAGAGTCCAAAGAGAGAGACAGCAGTCAAGCCAGTAATCTCGCTCCCAGGTAAAAATGGGTACTGAAGATTGGGTTCTTAAAGGTACAAAATTAATAACAAATACTGAAAAGCAAAGATTAAAAATCTAGAGTAGAGGTTGGATTTTAAAAAATACAATATTAAAGAAAAGAAGACAAAAAGTCACAAAAATTATAAATATATATATATATGAAATTTCCTTTAAAAAATAAGATTTTTTTGCAAAGTAATAGTAGGTTATAAAAATGAAAATTAAAGGAGTAATAGAAGACTTAAAATTTTTTTAAAAAAGAATGATCATAAAAGTAGTAAAAATATACCTAGGACTTTCTCTGGTGGTGGTGTAGGCAGTGTGGGGTCAGTTCATTTTCGGATAGTTCCTTGGTGCAGCTTATATTTCTCAAGATCTATAGGCCCCTTCCTATGTAGTCAGTACTAACTACAGGGTTTTAATCTATTGCATCTGTCACTTCCAAGGCGGTTCCCTCTGTTTTAGCTTCTTCTGTTTGCTGGTCTCTACAGTGTCTGATTTCTGCCCTGACACAAGGGGTGGTGGTGGACACTTTTGTAGGCTCACTTGTTCAGTTGTGCTGTGGGGAGGGAGGGACCCTGCAAACAAATAACACTGGCGTGTGCTTGCAGTGCCTCAGCCACACTGGGCCTGCCCCCCGCTCTCAGCGCGTGTGCCCTCCCTGCCCACACTGCTCAGGCTCTAGGTTGCTCTGCTGGGAACCATCCGAGAAGGGCCCTGGCTGCATGTACCTCCCAGGTCTAAGCCGCTCAGGTTCAGGCACTTGGGTAGTCCTCAGAGGCTGAGGGCTACCTCAGCCTGTGTTGGGCCTGCATTTTGTGCCCTTCCCAGGTCCGAGCAGCTCAGGTGCTAAGGTGTTTGGCGAGTGCAGTCTCTGTGACTTATCACCTCCCCTGTCCCTGCCACTTGGTTTTCTGGGTGTACAACTGGCGCACCTTTGCAGAGCCCCAAGAAGTCTTAGTTAGCAAAAAAGCCTGCTTGCAGTTTGGTAGATAATGTCTCTCTGGGGCTGCGATTGCCCCTTCCCACTCTGCCTGCCTGTCACCGGAGGGGGATGGTCTGCAGCTGGCTAGTTCTGTTCAGTCCTTTGTTCTGTGGACGGGCCTGGTGGTGTCTTAGGGCTTTTCACGTGGTAGCTATCTCGCAGTCTGGTTTGCCAGCCCAAGTTAATTTGCTCAGATTGCCCTCAGGGCATTCGGGCCTGGTCCTTACTCTAAGCAATGCAGCCTGCACCTCCCTGCCCAGCCCCTGCTTGCTAGTGGCAGATGCAGGCGTCTGCACTACTTCTTCGCTGGGGGAGTTATTGTTGGGCTTGTAATCTGTAGATTTTAATTATTTCTTTATTTTTCCTCCCTGTTATGTTGCCCTCTGTGCTTCCAAGGCTCGCCACAGACTCGGCAGAGAGAGTGTTTCCTGGTGTTTGGAAACTTCTCTCTTTTGACTCCCTTCCAGGGAGGGAGTTCTGTCCCTCCCTCTTTTGTCTCTTTTTTGTCTTTTATATTTTTTTCTACCTCCTTTCGAAGACAATGGGCTGCCTTTCTGGGTGCCTGATGTCCTCTGCCAGCATTCAGAAGTTGTTTTGTGGATTTACTCCGCGTATAAATGTTCTTTTGATGAATTTGTGGAGGAGAAAGTGGTCTCCCCCATCCTATTCCTCTGCCATCTTAGGACCGCCCTGTTGTCAGATAATTTAAGCATCTCTGTCATCTCAGTGTTGGTTTCTATTGATTTTTGTTTGTTTGTTTTGTTTCATTTAGGTAGAGATTTTCTTGGTTCTTTGATCAGTGACGTTCAGTTGAAATTTAGAGACTTAGAGTATTATGTTTTGAGAACTGGATCTTGTTTAAACTTCATTTGTCGCAGGATTTGTTTGACACTATTTTGACAGGGAAATTTACTGCTCCATTACTGCCAGGTGAAAGTAGAAGTGGGGTTTACTGCCCCATTTTGTGTGTAGGTGTGTGTGCGCGCACATGCACATGTTCACTCAGTCGTTTCTGACTCTTTGCAATCCCATGGACTGTAGCCCACCAGGCTCCTCTGTCCATGGAATTTTCCAGGCAAGAATATTGGAGAGGATTGCCATTTCCTACTCCAGGGGAATCTTCCTGATCCAGAGATTGAACCTGGGTCTCTTACATCTCCTACATGGGCAGGCAGATTCTTTACCACTAGCACCACCTGGGAAGCACCCATTACTGGAGTAGAAATCCGTATTTTTCACTTGCCCTTCAATTACACTGAGGGAGGGGATCATCTCATTACTGTTCTGTAATGTTAGATGGGGAGCTCTAACCTTGTGTAAGTTAGATAGTGAGCTCTAACTTCCTTTGATACCTACATGGCTGGAAGGGATAGGAGCACCTCAACACTTCCTGACACCATGGATTGGGACTTGGCTTTATTACTTTGGGGCAGTTCTATAAGTTCTGACTGTACCAGTCCAACTCTGACTATTGGGAAGAACCTTTTTACTGCCAGATAGCTGTGGAATTCTATGTTTCCCAAGAGATCTTAATTGATATTGCACAAAGGGCAGCACAGTCATTTTTTTCTTTTTGGGTAAGATTTAAAGTCCTAGCTCCTTACTAAGCCTTTTCTGACACCACACCCACTGGAAGGCTGGGAGATTGGAAAGCCTTGTTAGAACCTGGCAAGAATGGAAGTCTAGATTTCCCACTTGGCTAGTGGTATTTGTGGAATGGGTGGGGCTACAATTTTTTCTCTGTTTTTTTTTTTTATTGTTGTTTTTTCCTGGAGAGAAATGGTTATATCCTAAAAGTTTTCTTTCTTGCAAGGCTGTTCTTTTCCTGAGTTTTGGCTAAAGAGAGGTTTTCCTGGAGTGTCTGCAATAATAAGAAATCCAGGGAACTCACCACTGTGTCATTCCCTGGGTCCTGAGCAATCTTTTTGCTCTGCCTTCTTCTGACAAAGGCTTTCAAAGACTTCCTCTTAAAAAAAAAAAAAATTAATGTCCCAAGATTTTTAGTTGTATTTAGCAAAGGAATAGGCAAAAGTGTTTACTCCATTTTCATGGGTTCAGGATTCCCCTTCATTCTGTTTTAACTAAGTAATAGGTAGAATATCATTCCTCAAATATATACACATCCCGATCTCAGGAACCTATGAGTAGATTACCTTACATGAGATAAGAGACTATCCAAATGTGACTAAATTAAGGATCTAAAAGAGGGGGAGGTTATCCTGGAATATCTGAGTGGATCCAAACCAATCAAATGGGTACTTTGGAGTATTTTTGACATTTCTGGTTAGAGAGAGATATAATGGCAGGACCATCAGAGAGATGCAATGTTGCTGTCTTTTGAAGATGGACGATGGGTTGGTGATGGCTTCTAGAAATTGGCAAAGAAATTAATTCTCTAGAGCCTTCAGAAAGGAACATAACCCTAATAACCTTTTGGTTTTGGCCAAGTGAGACCTGGGTTGATCGCTAATCTACAGAACTTTAAATTTGTATCCACTTTAAATTTAATTTTAAATTTAATCTAGAACTTTAAATTTAGTCCACTAAATTTTTGGTAATTTGTTATAGCATTAATAAACAACAGTAGTGTAGTATTCCTATAAAGCAATAAATTAACCTTTATCTGAAGGTGTAATAAAGACTGATAATAATTTAATTTCAATTTGAATAAAAATATATGGAGATACAAATTACCTTATGAATTATCATTGCTTATTTTCTGAAAACAGCACATTTTTGGATTCTAAAATGAGATAATATATATATATATCTTGCATGTGCTTGGTTCCTAAAAGACATTCAATAAATAACTATTAAAGTTGTTGTGAATACTGGAGGAATACAAATAGTGATGGCAAAATGTCATTGATAAATCTTTAGAATGTACAAACCAGCTAATATAATTTTTGAATTATGCTACCATTGTATCATATTTGTATTTTACAGTTAGTGAAGGTAGTTCTCTAATGGATATTGAAAATGTAATTCTGGCTAAAGTTCGTGATGAAGAAGAAGACAACTCAGATGCAGTATTTAAATCTGATAAGTTTCAGCAGGACTTATTTTTTATGGAACGAGTTATAATGGAAAATATATTTCAGCCAAAACTTGCAGCTTATCGTCAGCTTCCCGTTTTAAAAGGTATTTAACACATTATATACTAAAACATCTTTTTAAAAATAGTATTGTTTTGAAATAAAGATTTTATATTTTAAAAAAGATGTTTACATATAATCAATTTTAGACAAACTCAAGTAATTAAAAATCAAATGGTATTATTATTTCTAAATGCAATCTTTAAACTGAGTTATCACTTATCAGTGAGAAGGAAATGGCAGCCAACTCCAGTAATTCTTTCCTGGAGAACCCCATGGATAGAGGAGCCTGGTGGGTTGCAGTCCATTGGGTTGCAGATCTAACTGAAGCAACTTAGCACATATACACACATCACTTATCAAAAGACATTTTTATATAGTTTCCAGCACTAAAAGTGAATAGCAGGAGAGTCCAGACCTGGAAGCCCAAAGAGATAGTCCCAGAGATTCAAAACCTCCTAAGCTCTTTCCTCTCTGTTGTTCCAGTATTGAATTATTCTCTAACAGTCAAACACCCCTTTCCATTGCCATTGATACTTACCAGGTTCTAGCTTTGTGTGTGTGTGTGTGTGTGTGTAACAAAGTTTTATTAAAGTATAAAGGAGACAGAGAAAGCTTCTGACATAGGCATCAGAAGGGGGCAGAAAGAGTACCCCCTTGCTAGTCTTCAGCTGGATGTTATATAGTCATCAGCAGTTTGTTAATGAAAGAAAGGAATGTCTCAAAACTTAGAATGGCACCAGGCCCCTCACCCATAAGATGTATTTTGGGATAACTTTGGCTCTAAATGGTTTATCTTGGGCCATAAAATGATTAACTTGAATCTTGAAGAAGGGCAGATCACCATACAAATAGTTTCATTTACCTAGATTAGAGGAACAATATCGGAGTATAACATATTGGTTTATCAGGTAGGTCTGAGCCCAAAAGGCGGAACTGACTTGAAGACAGAGCTTGGGGCAAATACATAGTACATTAGCATAGCTTAAGATAAATATTTCCATAAGAAAAAGGCAATGGTTAACTTTAAGTGAAACTAGGTGTCATTATAGCAACACAGAATTTTAAGAGAAACCTCCTTTTAAATTTGTATAGAGAAGGAAAAAGTATCGCTAGTTTTGTTTCCTCCTGCCGCTTAAGAGAGATAAAATGTCTGACACTTGCAGGCTATTTCCTCCGTTTGGAGACCCCTGGCCTTCCTGCCTGTTACCCTCTCATTCCCCCCTTCTCTTTTAGGAGAATTATGTTGCCTAGGGAAAAGGGGCGTCGTTTTCGTTCCATAACTGCTTCCGAGCTGAGAAGGGGGCGTTGTCCCTAAATTGGGGAGGCAACATATTCTCTTAATCCTCATATTGAGGCTATCTGATCCAGGGGCCCCAAATAGTAGTTGGAGGCAGCTGCAGCAGTATCAGGAGTTTGAGCAACCATTTGTAACTTGAAAGCTTTCATGCGGTTAGAAATAAATCCAGTCATACAGTTACAGACACAGGGAGCAAATAGCAAAAACAAAACAATCAGAATTATTGTTGTTAAGATAGTTGTCCACCATGGGGAACTAGTTAACTTCTCCCAAAGTGAGGCAATTGAGGCTTCCGGAGTATCCATGGCCTCAATCATCTTGTTCATGTGTTTAGTAAAATGAGTAACATTCGTGCTCATATCAGGTATATATGTACAGCATTGGGTATGAATAATGGCACAAGTTCCTCCTTGCGCAGCTGTCAGAATATCTAAAGCCAACCTGTTTTGTAAAACCACCTTTCTAATTTGTGCTTGTTCAGCATTAAGAGCTGAAATAGCCTTTTGAGAATCTTGTAATGCCTGTTGAGTGAAATTAGTCAAAGCATCCACTCGTAGCATAACATCTGTAGTTCCCAAAGAGGGAACAAAGGCTGCAGCCAAATAATCATACCAGTGAAATACAGACCTTGCCCACCGAGTTTTAAGGTGGGGTAAATTAGCAGGCTTTTCTGGGAGCTCTGAAAATATAAAGCCATGAGTAAAGCTAGACCCAGAGTGCATCTCCCTATCCAACCAGGGGGAAGCCATGCCCACAGGTAAGAGCCACATATCCAATAAGTCCCATTCGGAGCAAGCCAGCGTGACTGAGATATCCAGTCCCAATTAGTGCCTGGCCACACAAAAGGAGAACCTGAACTGGGGTTGGAAAACACGGAAATGATCATGTTGCACATTTCTTGAGGCAAAAATCCCAATTGTTTCTAATCATTGTAATTAAGTTGTTGGCTAACTTTTGGGGATGGCTCTGTTTGTTCCCAGCATATAGGGGCAGTAGATATTAAACGTCCTTTTTCAGGAGTTAGCCACATAACCTCATCCCATATTTGATAAACATCAGGTAAAAACCCATTAGATCTAGACCTATTTGCCTTATGTGTAACAAAGTAATCATTGAACCGAGACAATGTATAATCAAAATTAAAAGTCACATTATGTCCACAGTTAAAGTACAAAGTGTTGCACCAGTCCATTTTAGGGTTGGTAGATGTCATCAAATGAAGAAGAGGCATTGCATGTGATTGTTGTCGAAGGTATTTACACACTTGGAGAAAGTCTTTTCCTTGAAGTGGAGATGTCCACCATGGGAAGCCTTCCACTGATGAAGAGGGGAGTGCTCCACAGACCCAGCAGTTAGAACGATTGTGGAATTCAGCGTAGGAGTGAGCCCAGGACAGGAAGGCATTGTCTTGAGGATCAAACGGCAGACTCAGGACTTTTGGAGTCAGCAGAAGTAAGCTCACACAGGTTATCAGGCCCATCGTGGCCATGCAGTATCGCATAGGAAGACCAGGTGTGTCTTCTTTAAGCCCTGAGGATCAAATCTATCCCAGTTTTTCAGGATACAGTTCAAAGGAGTGAGGCTGGAATTGTTAGCTCCCATCTTGTCCTGAAGGATCCCGGACGAGCCCCCAAGATGAAAGGTTGTTGTTGAATCACGACGCCGGGATTCTTGGCCCCCGGAGGAGAAGAATTCAATCCGGGGCCAGAGACGAGGCTGGATCGCTCAGAGCTTTTGTGTAACAAAGTTTTATTAAAGTATAAAGGAGACAGAGAAAGCTTCTGACACAGGCATCAGAAGGGGGCAGAAAGAGTACCCCCAGGTTCTAGCTTTTATTAACCTTTCCCTAATTTTATTACACAGGCATTCCTCCTGTTCTTATGGCTACAATATTTTTAAGGATTTGAGAGATTACTTAATTCAACTTTTCAGATTTTGAATGAATGAAATGGGTTATAGAAATGTTCTAAAGTTCACTTCAGTCTGAAAGTTCAATTCAGTCGCTCAGTCGTGTCTGCCTCTTTGCAACCCCGTGAATCGCAGCACGCCAGGCCTCCCTGTCCATCACCAGCTCCCACAGTTAACCCAAATTTATGTCCATCGAGTCGGTGATGCCATCCAGCCATCCATCCTCTGTCGTCTCCTTCTCCTCCTGCCCCAATCCCTCCCAGCATCAGACTCTTTTCCAATGAGTCAACTCTTCGCATGAGGTGGCCAAAGTATTGGAGTTTCAGCTTTAGCATCAGTCCTTCCAATGAACACCCAGGACTGATCTCCATTAGGATGGACTGGTTGGATCTCCTTGCAGTCCAAGGGACTCTCAAAGTCTTCTCCAACACCATAGTTCCAAAGCATCAATTCTTCAGTGCTCAGCCTTCTTCACAGTCCAACTCTCACATCTATACATGACCCCAGGAAAAACCATAGCCTTGACTAGATGGACCTTTAATCTCTGCTTTTGAATATACTATCTAGGTTGGTCATAACTTTTCTTCCAAAGAGTTAGTGTCTTTTAATTTCATGGCTGCAATCACCATCTGCAGTGATTTTGGAGCCCCCCAAAATAAAGTCTGACACTGTTTCCACTCTTTCCTCATCTATTTCCCATTAAGTGATGGGACCGGATGCCATGATCTTCGTTTTCTGAATGTTGAGCTTTAAGCCAACTTTTCGCTTTCCACTTTCACTCTCCTGAAGAGGCTTTTTAGCTCCTCTTCACTGTCTGCCATAAGAGTGGTGTCATCTGCATATCTGAGGCTATTGATAATTCTCCCAGCAATCTTGATTCCAGCTTGTGTTTCTTCCAGTCCAGCATTTCTCATGATGTACTCTGCATATAAGTTAAATAAACAGGATAACAATATACAGCCTTGACGGGCTCCTTTTCCTATTTGGAAACAGTCTGTTGTTCCATGCCCAGTTCTAACTGCTGCTTCCTGACCTGCATACAGATTTCTCAAGAGGCAGGTTAGGTGGTCTGGTATTCCCATCTCTTTCAGAATTTTCCACAGTTTATTGTGATCCACACAGTCAAAGGCTTTGGCATAGTCAATAAAACAGAAATAGATATTTTTCTGGAACTCTCTTGCTTTTGCCATGATCCAGCGGATGTTGGCAATTTGATCTCTGGTTCCTCTGCCTTTTCTAAAACCAGCTTGAACATCAGGGAGTTCATGGTTCACGTATTGCTGAAGCTTGGCTTGGAGAATTTTGAGCATTACTTTACTAGCTTGTGAGATGAGTGCAACTGTGCGGTAGTTTGAGCATTCTTTGGCATTGCCTTTCTTTAGAATTGGAATGAAAAGTGACCTTTTCCAGTCCTGTGGCCACTGCTGAGTTTTCCAAATTTGCTGGCATATTGAGTGCAGCACTTTCACAGCATCATCTTTCAGGATTTGAAACAGCTCAACTGGAATTCCATCACCTCCACTAGCCTTGTTTGTAGTGATGCTTTCTAAGGCCCACTTGACTTCACATTCCAAGATGTCTGGCTCTAGATGAGTGGCCACATCATCGTGATTATCTGGGTCGTGAAGATCTTTTTTGTACAGTTCTTCTGTGTATTCTTGCCACCTCTTCTTAATATCTTCTGCTTCTGTTAGGTCCATACCATTTCTGTCCTTTATTGAGCCCATCTTTGCATGAAATGTTCCCTTGGTATCTTTAATTTTCTTGAAGAGATCTCTAGTCTTTCCCATTCTGTTGTTTTCCTCTATTTCTTTGCATTGATTGCTGAGGAAGGCTTTCTTATCTCTTCTTGCTATTCTCTGGAACTCTGCATTCAGATGTTTATATCTTTCCTTTTCCCCTTTGCTTTTTACCTCTCTTCTTTTCACAGCTATTTACAAGGCCTCCCCAGACAGCCATTTTGCTTTTGCCTTTCTTTTCCATGGAGATGGTCTTGATCCCTGTCGCCTGTACAATGTCACGAACTATGGAATCATAGTTCATCAGGCACTCTATCTGTCAGATCTAGGCCCTTAAATCTATTTCTCACTTTCACTGTATAATCATAAAGGATTTGATTTAGGTCATTCCTGAATGGTCTAGTGGTTTTCCCTACTTTCTTCAGTTTAAGCTGAATTTGGTAATAAGGAGTTCATGATCTGAGCCACAGTCAGCTCCTGGTCTTGTTTTTGTTGACTGTATAGAGCTTCTCCATCTTTGGCTGCAAAGAATATAATCAGTCTGATGTCGGTGTTGACCATCTGGTGATGTCTATGTGTAGAGTCTTCTCTTGTGTTGTTGGAAGAGGGTGTTTGCTATGACCAGTGCATTTTCTTGGCAAAACTCTATTAGACTTTGCCCTGCTTCATTCCGCATTCCAAGGCCAAATTTGCCTGTTACTCCAGGTGTTTCTTGACTTCTACTTTTGCATTCCAGTCCCCTATAATGAAAAGGACATCTTTTTGGGTGTTAGTTCTAAAGGTCTTGTAGGTCTTCATAAAACCATTCAACTTCAGCTTCTTCAGCATTACTGGTTGGGGCATAGACTTGGATAACTGTGATATTGAATGGTTTGCTTTGGAGACGAACAGAGATCATTCTGTCATTTTTGAGATTGCATCCAAGTACTGCATTTTGGATTCTTTTGTTGACCATGATGGCTACTCCATTTCTTCTGAGGGATTCCTGCCTGCAGTAGTAGATACAATGGTCATCTGAATTAAATTCACCCATTCCAGTCCATTTTAGTTCGCTGATTCCTAGAATGTCCATGTTCACCCTTGCCATCTCTTGTTTGACCACTTCCAATTTGCCTTGATTCATGGACCTGACATTCTAGGTTCCTATGCAATATTGCTCTTTACAGCATCAGATCTTGCTTCTATCACCAGTCACATGCACAACTGGGTATTGTGTTTGCTTTGGCTCCATCCCTTCATTTTTTCTGGAGTTATTTCTCCACTGATCTCCAGTAGTGTGTTGGGCACCTACTGACCTGGGGAGTTCCTCTTTCAGTATCCTATCATTTTACTTTTTCATACTGTTCATTGGGTTCTCAAGGCAAGAATACTGAAGTGGCTTGCCATTCCCTTCTCCAGTGGACCACATTCTGTCAGCCCTCTCCACCATGACCCGCGTGTCTTGGGTTTGCCCTGCAGGCCTGGCTTGGTTTCATTGAGTTAGACAAGGCTGTGGTCCTAGTGTGATTAGGTTGACTAGTTTTCTGTGAGTATGATTTCAGTGTGTCTGCCCTCTGATGCCCTCTTGCAACACCTACCATCTTACTTGGGTTTCCCTTACCTTGGGCGTGGGTATCTCTTCATGGCTGCTCCAGCAAAGCACAGCAGCTGCTCCTTACCTTGGATGAGGGGTTATCTCCTTACCACCGCGGTTCCTGCCCTTCAGCGCGGGATAGCTCCTCTAGGCCCTCCTGCACCTGCGCAGCCACTTCTTCTTGCGTTGCTTCGCCCAACTGCTGCCCCTGGCCTGGGGCTCGGGATGGCTCCTTAGGGTCACCGCCCCTGGCGTCGGGCGCGAGGTGGCTCTTCCCAGCTGCCGCCCAGGATGTAAATAATTTTGAGGCTATAAGAGAGGACAGGGTGATGACCTATAGTATTGCAGTTTTGCTCATATGATGACATCCAGATAAAAGTTCAAAGAGGCTGCTGCTGCTGCTGCTGCTAAGTTGCTTCAGTCATATCTATGCTGTGCGACCCCATAGATAGCAGCCCACCAGGCTCTTCCGTCCCTGGGCTTTTCTAGGCAAGAACATTGGAGTGGGTTGCCATTTCCTACTCCAGTGAAGGAAAGTGAAAAGTGAAAGTGAAGTCGTTGCTCAGTCGTGTCTGACTCTTAGCGACCCCATGGACTATAGCCTACTAGGCTCTTCCGTCCATGGGATTTTTCCAGGCAAGAGTACTGAAGTGGGGTGCCATTGCCTCCTCTGTCAAAGAGTCTCAGGTGACTGTAATTGGAATAATCAGATATTAGGAAATTATGTAGAGAAAAAAAAAAACTCCATAAATCTATCATTTAGTCTTTGGCTGAAACATAAGCTGTGTATGTTAGACTAAAACTCCAGAAGGCAAGGAAAGAACAACTACTAGGAACCTCTAAGTGAAAAAGTCTTCAGAGTTCACACAGGGCTGTGACACATTTGATTTCTGACTGGCCAGAGGGGTATAAATAGGGTATTCAGTAAATATCCAGAATGGTCATACCTTAAGAGTAGAGCTAGACTAACCCAAGAATGAAGACTAGTCTAGACCCTCATCCCCACCAATAAACTTTTTAGCTAATTTAAAATTTTTTATTTTTAAAAGCTAATTTTAAAAATCAAGCTAATCTGAAAGTAAGTTAACTGCTCAACAAAACCAACTTCAATACAGTATTGTATGGAAGAAAACACAATTCAGTGCTGTAACATTTATAATGCACAGCACCCAATACAAATTTACTGGTTGTATAAATAAGCAGGAAAATGTGAGCTGAAGCTAAAAAAGTCAGTCAATACAAACAGATAAAAAGGTGACTGAGATGGTAAAAGACAGATAAGAACTTTTAAAAAGCTATCATATTCAGAATAGCCAAGACCATATTGAAGAAGAAAAAAGTTGGAGGACTGACATCATCCAACTTCAAGAGTTACTGTTAAGTTACAGTTGTTAAGACAGTGTGGTATTGGTGAAAGAACAGACACATAGATCAATGGAACAGAATAAAGATCCACATAATTATAGTCAACTGATCTTTGACCAAAGAGGAATGGCAATATAATGGAAAGAAAAAAGATAGTCTTTTCAACAAATGATACTGGCACATCAGGATATTTATAGGCAAATAAATAATCTAGCAACAGACCTTATACCCTTCACAAAAATTAACTCAAAATGGGTCATAAACTTCAATGAAATATGCAAAACTATAAAACTTCTAGAAGACAACATAGGAAAATATTTGGATAACCTTGGGTATGGTGATGACTTTTTAGATTTGACACCAAAGGTACAATCTATTAAAAGAAATAATTGATAAGTTGGACTTCATTAAAATAAAAATCTGCTCTGTGAAAGACATTGTCAAGAAAATGAGAAGTCAAGTCACTGACTAGAAAAAATATATGCAAAATACATACCTGATAAAGAACTCATCCAAAATATACAAATATCTCTTAAAATTCAACAATAAGGAAACAACGTAATTTAAAAACAGACAAAAGACCTAATGGACACCTCACCAAAGAGATATACCAATGTCAAATAAGTTTTAAGATATTCATCATTATATGTCATTAAGGAATTTCAGATTAAAACATCAATGAAATACCACATACAACTACTGAACAGCTAAAATCCAAAACATTGATACCATCAAATGCTGGCTAAGATGTGGAGCAACAAGAAATCTTATTCAATGTTGGTGGGAATGCACAATAGTTCAGCTACTTTGGAAGATAGTTTGACAGTTTCTTACAAAACTAAGCATATTGTAACCATATGGTCCATAATTGTACTCCTTGGCATTAAGACAATGGAGTTGAATACTTATTTCCACATGAAAATCTGCACACAAATGTTTACTGAAGCTTTATTGATAACTTCCAAAACTTGGAGGCAAACAAGATGTTCTTCAGAAGGTGAATGAATGAAAAAAATTGTGGTAAATCCGGACAATAGAATATTATTAAGCACTAAAAAGAAATGAATTATCAAGCCATGAACAGACACAGACAAAATCTAAATGCATATTACTAAGTGAAGGAAGCCCATCTGAAAAGGCTACATATGCTGTCACTCCAACTACATGACATCCTGGAAAGGGCAAAAGTTTGGAGACAGTAAAAGATCAGACGTTTCCAGGGATTCGAGGTTGGGAGAAACGAATAGGCAGAGTATGTAAGATTTTTAGAGCAATAAAACTATTCTACATAATACTTAGTGGTGGGTACATTTCGTTGTACACTCATCCAAATTCATAGAATGTACAACACCAAGAGTAAATCCTAAAGTGAACTATATAGATTTTGAGTAATAATAATCTGTCACTGGGGGTTCACTTATTGTAACACTGTACTGCTGGTGCAGGATGTTGATCTGGAAAAGGCTATGTGTAAATCTGGGTGTGAGTATATTGGAACTCTTCATTTTGAGTTCAGTTTTGCTGTGAAACTAAAGCTACTCTAAAAAATAAAGTCTGTTAAAAAATAAGTTCTAAAAATATGCTTAAAGATTTAAAGGAAAAAATAAGAATACAATGATGATAGTAATGAAAGCTACATAGAGAACCAAATGGAACTTCTAGAGATGAAATGCAATACACAGTACTTGAAATGAAAAAAATTTACTGCTTGGGTGTGACAGAATACTAAAAGACAAGCAAGAGGAACATTCCAAATTAAAGTACAGAAACAAGTCTAAAAAGATAGAACTTCAGTGACCTGTGTCCCAAGGTCATGTGGTTTAATATATATGTAATGGCAACCCACTCCAGTATTCTTGCCTGGAAAATCCCATGGATGGATGAGCCTGGTGGGCTGCAGTCCACGGTCACGAAGAGTCGGACACGACTGAGTGACTTCACTTTCATGCATTGGAGAAGGAAATGGCAACCCATGCCAGTGTTCTTGCCTGGATAATCTCAGGGATGGGGGAGCCTGGCGGGCTGCCGTCTGTGGGGTTGCGCAGAGTCAGACATGACTGAAGCGACTTAGCAGCAGCAGCAACAGTAGAATAAAGAGGAAGAACAGAAAGATATTTGAAGGGAAAACTGCTAGAAATTTTGTATATTTGAAAAAACTTTAAATCAATAATTATAAGAAGCTCAATGAAACCCAAGCAAGATAAACACAATGAAAAGCACACTGATTCATATTTTAAGTGCTATATATAAAAATAAAACTTAAAGTTACCGGAAAAAAAGTGTATTACATACAAGGGAGAAATTGATAATGGCCTTATTTCTATATCAGAAGTCAGAAAACAATGCAATGATATTTTTACCTTGCTAAAAATTCTATATCTAGAGAAAATATTCTTCAAAAATCAAGGTGAAATAAAAACTTGTTCAGACAAACAAAAGCTGAGAGAATTAAATTGTCAGCAGACCAGCATTGCAAAAAAGCTAAAGGAAGTTCTTCAGGCTTCAGATAGAAAATAATAACAGAAATTAGAATCTACAGTAAAGAATGGAGTGCTAGAATTTGAAAATGTGAGTAAAAGTAAGAGACTTTTCCCACCATTTGAAATTTCTTTAAAGATCATGAAGTCAACAATATTATTCTATGTTTTATATGGTAAAGTAAAGGACATGGAATAACTAAGTCAATTTTGTAGCAGAAGAATGAAGTTGAAGGACTTAACCCTACTATATTATAGGTGACTGACTATAACGATACAGTAATCAAGGCAGCTGAGTATTTGTCTAAGGGTAGACATATAGATGATTGAAACAGACTAGTGAGTTCAGAAATAAACATGTATGGTTAACTGATTTTTAACAAACATGTCAAGGCAATTCAATAGAGAGAAGTTGATCATTTAAAACAGTGCTAAAAGAACTGGATGTCCTTATGGGGAGAAAAATGAGCTTGGACCATAGATTTAAATGTAAAATTAAAACTATAAAGTTCTAGAAGAAGATAAAAGAAAAATATATATTTGTGATTTTTAGCATAAGAAAAGATCCACTTAATACACAAAAATCCCAAGTGCAGGCGTGTTCATTTGTGTCCAACTCTTTGTGACCCCATGGGTGGTAGCCTGCCAGGCTCCTTTGTCCATGGTATTCTCCAGGCAAGAATAATGGAGTGGATTGTCATTCCCTTCTCCAGGAGATCTTTCCAACCCAAGGATCAAACTTGCATCTCCTGCACTGGCAGCAGATTATTTACCACTGAGCCATCTGGGAGGCCCCCAAAATCCCAAGGCATAAAAGAAAAAAACCAATAAGACTTTTGCAAGAGTTAAAATGTCTGCTCTTTGAATATCACTGCTAACGGTAAGAAAAAAAAATGCAGGGAAAAATGTAAGCAACAGACTAGAAGAATATGTTTGCAACGTATACATCTGACTAAAGACTTAGACAACACACAGTTACTTCCTCAGAGTTCTAGAGGCAGAAAGTCCAAAATCAGGGTGGCAGCAGGGTTGGTTTCCTCTGAGGCCTCTCTCTGGCTTGCAGATGTTCACCCTCTTGCTGCCTCTTTACATGGTCTTTTCTGTGTGTGTTCATCCCTATCTCTCTTGGTGTATCTAAATTTCCTCTTCTTATAAAGATATCAATCAATGGATTGGGACCTTCTCTAATGGTCTAATTTTAATGTAATCACCACTTCAAAGGCCTTTCTCAAAATATTGTTACATTCTGACATAGTACGTTCTTATGTGTGCTCTGTGTATCACACAGACTGTGTGTCACACAGTCTTGTGCAATTCTTTGCCACCCTATGGACTGAAGCCCTACAGATTTCTCTGTCCATGGAATTTCCCAGTCATCACCAGCTTAACCAGGTGATGACTGGAGTGGGTAGCCATTCCCTTCTCCAGGGAATCTTCCTGACTCAGGGATCAAACCTGTGTCTCCTGCATCATAGGTGGATTCTTTACCTCTGAGTCATTATGATTCAATATATGAATTTTGGAGTGAAACAATTCATCCCATAACAGACAGTCATCTTATAAATTCTCACTTAATCTGTATAAGCAATAAAGTTCTACGTCAAATGTTTCTAATTTGAAACACCAAAAATCAAAGTCGCAGCCCCTTAACCTATTCCTAGACTTGAGCCAGTTTATAGAACCAGACTGTCTTGAATGAAGCGGAGATTGGGTCACTTTGAGAACGATTCACACTACATTGCCAAGAGTGTGTACTGTTAATACTTAGCATTTTATTAGAAGGACTATGCATTGTGGATAAGGAAATCATCAGAAATTTTGTGGATTACTGAACACTGGCTCTGAGTTCACACTAACAGGGAGACCCAAGACATCACTGGGGTCCACTAGGACTTAAAATCAGGTGATCAACAGAATTTTAGTTCAGATTCATCTCACAGTGTGTCCACCCATCATCCTGCAGTTATTTTCCCTGTTCCAGAATGTATACTTGACATAGAAATATTTAGAAAGTGGCAGAATCCCCCATGTGATCCTTGGCTTGTGGAATGAGAGCTGATTTGAGAGGAAAAGGTGAAGCAGAAGTCACTGGAGCTGTCTGTACCTATGAAAATAGTAAACCATGTATTAATACCACCATCAAGGACTTGAAATATGCAGGAATGTTGACTCCCACCGTTCAACTCATCTATCTGGCTTACACAGAAAGCACATGACTCTTAGAGAGTAACAGTGGATTACTGTAAGCTTAACCAGGTGGTGACTCCTGTTGCAGCTGGTGTTTCAGTTAGAGTCTCATTGCCTGAGCAAACTAACGCTACTTGTGGTACATAGTGTGTAGCTGCTGATGCTTTTTCCCTTTAGTGCCTGTTGGGAAAACCAAAGCTATTTGCTCTCAGCTGGCCAGGTCAGCAGTACACCTTCACTGTTTTGCGTTATGTCATAATTTAGTCTGCAGCAAGCTTTCCCTTCAGCAAGACATCACACTGGTCCATTACACTGATGGTATCATGTTGATTGGACCTAGTGAACAAGAAGTAAACTTACTGGCAAAACATTTGCATGTTGGAGGGTGAGAAATAAATCTGACAGAATTTCAGGGGCCTTCCACCTCAGTGAAATTTCCAAGGGTCCAGTAGAATATGTCAAGATATACCTTCTAAGGTAAAAGATATGCAGTTGCATCTGAGTCCTCTGCAATGAAAAAAAAAAGAGAGAGAGAGACAGACATATTCCTAGTGGATCTCTGCTTACATTGGCGGTGGTGTAGTCACTAAGTTGTGTTCGACTATTTGCAACCCCACAATTGTAGCCCACCAGGCTCCTCTGTGCATGGGATTTCCTGGGCAAGAATACTGAAGGAAATGGGTTGGCATTTCCTTTTCCAGGGCATCTTCCTGACCCAGGGATTGAACCTGGGTCTCCTGCATTGCAGGCGGATTTCTTACTGACTGAGCCACAAGGGAAACTGTCGTTGCATTTTAGAGGCAACACATTCCTCATTTGAATGTTATTCTGGTTCATTTACTCAGTGATCTGAAAAGGCAATAGCTTTGAGTGGGTCTCAGAACAACAGAAGATTCTGCAGCAGGTTCAAGCTGCTGTTCTAGGTGCCCTGTCCCTTGGGCGTTATGACCTAGCAGATCCAGTGGTGTCTGAAGTATCAGTGGTAGATAGAGCTATTCTTTGGAACCTTGAGCACCATGATCTTCTTTCCATTTGATTTAATTTTAGAACCAGAACCTGAAGAGCCTGGAGACTTTTTAGTAGATGGAAAACTTGAAGTGGTCGAAGAAGAGGCTAAGAAGGAAGAGGAAGAAGATTTAGAAATAAGTTCAGAACAATCAACAATACCAGCCAATTTGGAACGACTCTGGTCCTTTTCCTGTGACCTAACCAAAGGCCTTAATGTGAGCAGCCTTGCCTGGAATAAAGCAAATCCAGTAAGTTATCAAATGTTTTAATAATTATGTCTCTAGCATTTAAGGGCACTCAACAAGTATAGCACTAATGATTTTCTTTTCTCATCTGTTAGGCAAGAGATTTAAATTGACATAACCTCTAGTTGTAAAATTCCTCTGAAAACAAGTTTATATTTTAAAAAGGGGAAATGCAACAGCTAGAAAACAATGTTTTTCTTCTTTAATATGAAAATGTCACCATTTTTATTTTAAGAGAGGTACTTGGAACATGGCTGAATCTATCTCTTTCAGATGTTGAGAAGTGAACAAGAAAATAATATATATTTAGTTTAACATGTTAACCAAATTCATGCACCCAAATTTGCATTCTCTTTAAAGAAACCATATTTGAAAGTACGCACTTAATCCATGAGGTTGAAAAAGAGTCAGACATGACTTAGTGACTAAATAACAATAACAGCTTAATCCAGTGACCCTGTAAAAGTGCAAAATAATTTTGAGGTTCCTTAAGAAACTAATACTACAGTGGATACTTACATAGCACCTACTATGTACCAGTCACTATTGTAAACATTTACTTGTATTATCACAAATCTATGAATAAGGTACTATTTTCTTCATTCGGTTGCACTGAAGCACAGAAAGGATAACTTGCCCAAAGTTATATAACCAGTAAGTGAAACAGAATTCAAACTGAGACATCTAGCTCCAGAGTTCCTGCTTTTACTGAAAGTGAAGTGAAAGTCAGTCGGTTTTGTCTGACTCTTTGTGACTCTATGAACTATACAGTCCATGGAATTCTCTAGGCCAGAATACTGGTGTGGGTAGCCTTTCCCTTCTCCAGGGGATCTTCCCAACCTAGGGATTGAACCCAGGTCTCCTGCATTGCAGGCGGATTCTTCACCAACTGAGCCACAGTGAAGCCCAAGAATACTGGAGTGGGTAGCCTATCCCTTCTCCAGGGGATCTTCCAGACCCAGGAATCAAACTAGGGTCTTCTGCATTGCAGGCAGATTCTTTACCATCTGAGCTATTAGCGATGCCCTTTAGTATTGCTCTGTTAAAAATTGTCTTGAGGAAAATTAGATGAATCATCAAGCTGGAGAGTGGTATGTTTTCTTAATTAAAAGAAAAAAAAAAAGAATGATTATAGAGTAATGAGAGTTATTTTTTCCTGTGATTTATAAACTGGTTCTGAAGACATGATTCTCAACTAGTGCTTCCAAAATAACTTTTTTTTTTGGTCCTTTTTGAGAAATATTTATTTTGGCCTCACTGGGTGCTAGTTGTAGCATCTTTTTCTTGGTTGTTGTTGTTTGGCTCAGGCTGTGTTATCCCACAATGTGTGGAATTCCAGTTCTCAACCAGGGATTGAACCCATATACTCTGCATTGGGAAGTGGCCCCCAACCACTGGACTACCAGGGAGCTCCCTGATGTATGTTTGAAGTCATCAGAACTAATTTGTTTAAACTGTATTGTTTTATGCATGTTTTAAGAATTAGCCTTGTTTTATCACTATACCTTATAAGATACTGTGTGCAAGCATGATAGTTGTTATGGATATTAAAAACTTATAATCAACCTGAAACTAACAAAACATTGTAAATCAACTCTACTCCAATAATAATTTTTAAATGAAAAATAAAACTATAATTATTTTTGTCAAAACCTCAGATATGCAGATGACACCACCTTTATGGCAAAAAGTGAAGAGGAACTAAAGAGCCTCTTGATGAAAGTGAAAGAAGAGAGTAGAAAAGTTGACTTAAAGCTCAACATTCAGAAAACTAAAATCATGGCATCTGGTTCCATCACTTCATGGAAAATAGATGGGAAAACAGTGGAAATAGTGGCAGACTTAATTTTTTTGGGTTCCAAAATCACTGCAGATGGTGATTGTAGCCATGAAATTAAAAGACACTCCTTGGAAGGAAAGTTATGACCAACCTAGATAGCATATTCAAAAGCAGAGACATTACTTTGCTGAATAAGTTCTGTCTAAACAAGGCTATGGTTTTTACTGTGGTCATGTATGGATGTGAGAGTTGGACTGTGAAGAAGGCTGAGCGCCGAAGAACTGATGCTTTTGAACTGTGGTGTTGGAGAAGACTCTTGAGAGTCCCTTGGACTGCAAGGAGATCCAACCAGTCCCTGCTGAAGGAGATCAACCCTGGGATTTCTTTGGAAGGAATGATGCTAAAGCTGAAACTCCAGTACTTTGGCCACCTCATGTGAAGAGTTGACTCATTGGAAAAGACTCTGATGCTGGGAGGGATTGGGGGCAGGAGGAGAAGGGGACAACCAAGGATGAGATGGCTGGATGGCATCACAGACTCGATGGATGTGAGTCTGAGTGAACTCCAGGAGTTGGTGATGAACAGGGAGACCTGGAGTGCTGTGATTCATGGGCTTGCAAAGAGTTGGACACGACTGAGCGACTGAACTGAACTGAACTGATGCTATTTTCAAATATAATCACAGATTATTAGGGGTTAGGACTTCCACAAATGACTTTTAGGAGAGGAGACACAATTCAGTCCATAGCACCTCACTTTAAATTTAGATGTCTTCTATTTAACATTTGAAAAAATTAGGTCATCCTTAAAAACCCATAGGAGATTATAATGTCATAATACAATTTTTGAAGATTATCTCAATATGTAAAAGAGCTTGTTAGCAATTGGTTTTTTTTTGAGTACTTATTTTTCAGTCTGAAAATGTGATTATTGTTGTGATTTTGCTTAGGAAGATGGAAATGTAGAGTGAAAATAGATGGCATATGGTGCCATCTATTTTAACCTTAATTAAAATATCATCACTCTTCTTAACACAGTTCATTAATATACATCTTCATACATTTGCCAATATTTTTATGCTATCCTCTCTTAGTTTAAATTTTTCTGGTTTTCAGGACCTTTTGGCTGTTGGATATGGACACTTTGGATTTAAGGAGCAAAAGAGAGGACTGGCCTGCTGTTGGTCAATAAAGAACCCCATGGTAACTTGAGCAGGAATAAGATCTATTTTTATTTAATTAAATGTTGACATAATTCTCATTAAGTAGTAGATAGTTGTATTTGATAATTAAGCAAAGTCAAGGAAGTTTTATCATGCAAGACTTTATTTTCTTTGGTTTAAATCTGTAACAATTAAATAATTAAAACTTATTCTGATACTTTATAGGATAAAGTAAATTCACTACCATGTTCCGTTAGATCTGATGATCCAGGGCTGAACCATTATTGTATATCACTGCCTGTTATAAAGAAAAAAATTTGCAAATGCAAATTTTAAAAATTGTTTCATTTACTATTGGATTATTTTTCAGTATATGAATAACTCATCACTTTATAAGGTAGATTTCTGTTATCCTCAAAATTGATGTAAAATAGATTCATGTAATATCTTACTGTTATGAGTTTTTAAAGAAAATGAACAAGAATCTGTTATGTTTTTTGCTAAACGCTCTAGTCAATCTGTCACTTACAAGTTTGCCTTTAGTTGTTTTTTTTTCTTTTTAATCGCACCATGCTAGATCTTAAGTATCCTGACCAGAGTTTGAACATGCACCCCTTGGACTGGAGGCAGAGAATGTTAGCCACTGGACTCCCAGGGAGGTCCCTTTACCCTTAGTTTTACTTTACAACAGAAATGAAAAGTGGACTACTTTAAAAGTTCAGAAAGGCATACAAAAATAATTGGAGTTCTTATAAATAGCCCTCATCTGTTAAGAAGTTGGGTTTATATAGCCTAAACGAAAGAAAGAAGCAATTTTAAGCATGTGGAAGGATTGACAAGATTCATCAACAGCAAGTTGTCTTCTTTTCCATGTAGGGTGTTAGAAACAAGAAAGGATTTGAATTGGACATTCAAGCAAAACAATAAAACTCTTGACAGAGTTGTGGAAAAGAGTAGCTTAGAAAGTTTTAGAGCCTTTTCTATCCTTATTTCGAAATGATTAGATAATACAAGCATTATTATATTATACAAGATACTGGGAGATAGGAATATATGCAGGATAATTTATTTGTGGCTATTAATTTGTATTTTTAAGAATGTAGACCTGTGATGGAAAATCCTGTTGGAAGATTACCCAAAATAATAATTACTGTAGAGCTACATGTTGTATTTTGCAAAATTACTGAGCTCTGAGGATTCATCAAAATAAAGGAAATGAACTGATTGAGGTTTTGCTCTCGTGTATATAGGAAGTTAGGAGTAACTGAATGCAGGTTAACTCTCCTCACATCCCCACTGCCAGCAGCCTAGTCTTTAGTCACTATCACACCCTCCTGTACTGTAGTCTATAGAACCAAGTTTAAATTGTATTATAATATATATTTTTTATTCAGTGGCCAGAGCGCATTTATCAGAGTCCATGTGGAGTTACTGCTGTGGATTTTTCGATCGGCTCACCTAACCTGTTAGCAGTGGGCTATCACAATGGCATTATTGCAATTTATAATGTACAGAACAACAGTAACCTTCCAGTTCTGGATAGTAGGTGAGAAAATCCAGTAATTAGATAAATATATAACGTACTTTTTTTTTGGGAGAAGAAAAAATTAATGTCATTTAGTTTTGATTGAATGTTTATACTGTTTTTATTTAGAGTGATACCATTATCTTTCAAACATTTGATAATTCCTCACAACGTCTCTCCAGCTGGAATGCTCAGCTTTAACATCTCTTTATTATCATTTCTGCCTGCTCACCAACAAACTTCTTTTGGTGTATGCTGCTGCTTTTTAAAAAGCTAAATTTTTTCCCAGCTTTATTGAGGTATAATTGACAAATAAAAATTGAGTTTATTAAGGTTGTACAACATGATTAAGTGTACAGTGTGATGATTTATATGTATACATTGTGAAATGATTAGTGAAATCAAATTAATTAATACATCCGTAATCTCACATACCTGGAGAAGGAAATGGCAATCCATTATTCTTGCCGGGAAAATCCCAGGGAGAGAGGAGCCTGGTGGGCCACAGTCTATTTCATCACAAAGTGTCAGACATGACTTAGAGACTAAACAACAACAGCACCTCACAGAGTTACCATTTGTGTGTGTGTGGTAAGAACACTTAAGATCTACTCTTTTAGCAAATGTCATGTATGCAACATAGTATTATTAACTATAATCACCATGATGTGCATTAGATTTCAAGAACTTTAATTTTATAAATGAAAGAAATAATTAATGTGACATATTGAGAAAATAAAGTTTAAGATGAAAGAGATCGAAAGATACCTCAAGTTTTTATAATAAACTTGATACTAGTGGAGTAAAAATGAGGTCATATATTCACATTAGTGTTTGAATAAACCTCAGAAGAACTGGAAATAGGCTTTAAAGCACGTGTTTTTAGCTTACTTTTGAAATTATTTGCATAGTTTTGTAAGTGTGAGCCTTGTGTTTATTTCTGGGCAGAAGATTCGTAACTTTTACCAAATAATCAAATATATCTAGATTTAAAAGTATTCAGCCCTATTTCTTTGGAGGATTCACATAAAAATCAAGAGAGTCAGTATTAGGAACAAAGCAACCCATTAACCAAAAGGAAAGTAGTAATCTGAGAAGTGATTTTAATTTTTCAGAAAAATTTTAAATCTCAGCCTTAGAGATAATCAAGCCAGTGGACAATGCTGAAATATAAAAAGAAGGGTGAAATAACTATTTACTCGATTAGGACTCAAATGACTTACTTATTTAAACTATGAGAAATATCCTTGTAAAAATGGAGATACTTATATTCAATGTATGTAAATAAACCAAATTTACACAACTAGGAAAAAGTAAGTGAATAGAGTAAAAGGAGTAGATTCTTAAAAGAAAGAAATATTTGCTTTTATAGTCCTATTATGATAGCAATAAAATTTTTGTTTTGTAAGAAATGAGAAAAACATCAGTTGAATATTATAAAAGTGGTTTTCCCCCTGATTTTCAAAATATTTAAAGTTGAAGTCCAGTTCAGAACAATAAAAGCATCATTCTGTGAGTAAGTCATGATGCTTTAGGGAGTTGTCCTTATCACTTAGTATTACAAGTTTTTTAAAAATTATGATTTTCTGCTTAGTGCTTTTCCTTGTTTTAGTGAATCACCTCAAAAACACTTGGGACCTGTATGGCAACTGCAGTGGATAGAACAAGATCGAGGGACAACAGGTGATGACAAAAGAGAAATACTAGTTTCTATATCAGCGGATGGAAGAATCTCTAAATGGGTTATACGGAAAGGACTGGACTGTCATGGTAAAAATAAATAACTACTCTCACACTCTCTTATCTCTCACGCACACACACATATACACCCCCTACCCTTTCCCACACACAAATTATCTTTCTCTTGTTATGTGCTGAATTAAAAATTCCTAGTGAACAAACATAAAAGGTGATAAATTTAGGTTTGACTAAATAAGAGAAAAACTAGGCTTGATCGTTTTGCTAACTAACTCTGGTATTTGCTTATTTTAAGCTAATGACATGCAAAGAATGGCAGAACTCATATTGTTTGCAGAAGGGACAGAGTATATCTACAATACTTTTTCACGTGGTAGATGAGGTATCTATTTTTTCTTTAAAGATTTGATGCGCTTGAGGCGAACCACTGCTAGCATCAGCAAAAAGGAGGGGAAAAGGAAAAGAAAGGTGAAGCTTTGATATCTCGACAGGCTCCTGGACTGTGTTTTGCTTTTCATCCCAAGGTAAATTATTTCAATACAACTTCTTATCATCGAAGTGTATTAAGATATAAGGGTGGGATTTCCTGGCAGTCCAGTAGATTTCAGTGTCCAAGGCAGGAGGTGCAGATTCAGTCCCTGGTTAGCATGTTAGTAGATATTGTGCCTTGAAAGCAGAAAACTAACAAACTTAGGTATCAGTCTAAGGTGAAATGGCACTTTCCAGTTGGCTGTCCTTCATCTGCATTTTAGAGAAAAGGTCTGTATTTCTGAGCAACAATAGAAGGATTATCTGCTCAATTGCTCATTTTAACTTGAATGCCCCACCTTGCCCTTCTTGGGTGCTCTCCTGCTCTATCATAGTGACAGAAACCACATGCACTATATAGTCTTCCATATCTCACTGTGAGTGGTGACTCTCAATGCACAAGACAACCACCATCCTCTCCCCACCCAAACAAAGAATTAGCTGGCTCAAAACATCAATATTGCTCCTTTGATTTCTTCTTTGACTGATAAAGCATGTTGTTTAGTTTCCAAATATTCACAGTTTTTCTAAGGATTTTTGTGTTGGTTTCTAATCCAATTCCATCATGATCAGAGAGCAAACTTTTTATAAACTGAATCCTTTTGAATCTATTGAGGTTTGTTTTAGAGCCTAGAATCTGATGTTTACTTGTAAATATTCCTGTGCATTTGAGAAAAGTGTATATTCTGCTCCTGTTGGGTGAAATGTTCTATGAATATCAATCAGGTTATGTTGGTTGATGATATTGTTCAAGTTCACTATATCTTTCCTGATTTTCTGCCTGTTTCTTCTGTGATTTATTGACAGAAAGGTATTGAAGTGTCTGACCATAATTATGAATTTGTCTTTTCTCTCTTTGAAATTCTATCAATTTTTTCTTTATGTATCTTGAAGCTTTAAGTACATAAGTGTTTAGAATTGTTCTCTTGATTAATTGATTCCCTTTATTATACAATGACCTTATTTATAGCTGGTAACATGCTTTACTCTGAAATCTACTTAGTCTGACATTAATGTAGCCACTACACCTTTCTTTTAACTAATATTAGCACAGTTTATCATTTTACATTCTTTTACATTTAACCTATTTATGTCCTTATAGTTAAAGTATGTTTCTTATAGGGAGCATATTGTTGAATTTTGCTTTTTATCCAGTTCTAGAATCTCTGACTTTTGTGATATTTATGCAGTTTACCTTTAGTTTGATTGTTGATTTAGTTTGGTTTGAGTCTGTCATCATTCTTGACTAATTTATGTTTGGGAAGAGATGCAAAACATATTTGACCCCTTTGTTTGGAGGTAGGACTCTGAAAATCCCATGGATGGAGGAGCCTGGTAGGCGGCAGTCCACGGGGTCGCGAAGAATCGGACACGACTGAGCAGCTTCGCTTTCACTTTTCACTTTCATGCATTGGAGAAGGAAATGGCAACCCACTCCAGCGTTCTTGCCTGGAGAATCCCAGGGACGGGGGAACCTGGTGGGCTGCCGTCTATGGGGTCGCACAGAGTCGGACATGACTGAAGCGACTCAGCAGCAGCAGCAGGACTCTGAAGGGCTGTCTCAGCTCCAAAGCTTATTACAGGTTGGACTGAGCACTCTGTTGCTGATACATCATAGTTTAACTTAAATCTCTACCTGTTCCTGTTTCCCTCAAAGAGGTTGTTTCTGAGAGAACTTCCCAATAAACCTCTTGCATGGAAATCTCAGTCTCAGGTTTATATAGTGAGGAACCCAGCTTTAGACAGCAACCTTGAGGAGCTCTAGAGAAAGACGTTTATCTGTGTGCTAAGTTGTTTCAGTCATGTCCAACTCTTTGTGATGCTATGGACTGTGGCCCACCAGGCTCCTTTGTCCATGGTATTCTCCAAGCAAGAATACTGGAGTGGTTTGCCATGCCATCCTTCAGGGGATTATCCCAACCCAGGGCTTGAACCCACATCTCTAGTGTCTCTTGCATTGGTAGGCAGGTTCTGTATCATTGAGCCACCAGGGAAGCCCAGAGAAAGATGACCTACTTATAAATACTACTGAGATAATCATTGTTCATATATAAAAAAGGAATTAGATCCCTACCCCTTTATATGCAAAAACTTTTAGAAGAAAATATGGGAGAATATCTCTATGACTTCAAAGTAGGAACAGTTTCTTAAAGCACAAAATCCTAATTATATAAAATATATAATACCAGCTACATTAAAATGAGAACTTTTATTTACTAAATGACACGAAGAGTTTGTAAAAAAATAAGCTGTATGCTGGGAGAAGATTTTTGCAACCTAATAATAGACAAAGCATATGTAATAGAATATATTAGGAACTTATTCAAATGAATATGAAAAAGAAAGATTATTAGTAAAACAGTCAAGAAATATGAATGGAAGAAGAGATTCAATTGGCCAATAAACATAAAAATGTGCTCAACTTTGTTAATATCCACATAAATGAAACTTAAAACCATTCAGTGTAAGTTAATACCTAATAGGATGGCAAAATCTAAGATTTCTGATGTAACCAAACTGTTGAAGAGAATGTGTGTCAAAAGGAACTTTTATATACTGCTGAATGTAAATTAGTAATACTACTTTGGGGGAAAAATGGCCTTTATTTTGTAACTTAAACTACATAGACCCCCATGATCTAGTAATTGCATTCTTAACTACTGATATATGCTAGAGCAATGTGTCTCAGATTTCAGGGTTCTTATAACTTACCTGGGAATCTTATTAAAATGATTCTGATTCAGCAGGTCTGGGGCAGGGCCTGACATTCTGCAGTTCTATAATACTACCAGGTGGTGCTGACTTGACATAGCTCCACATAGAGCCCTGACTTTCAGACTTTCTGACTATAACTTCCCAGTATAGAAAACACATTTTAAATCCCTATTTGGTACATACATCTGAGATGTCTGAGACTCCGTCTAGTTTCATCTCTCATTCTCAGCAAGAATTATGTTCCTGTTAAGTCATCTGTCTTCTCTTTGACTAATTCTAGTGAAATAATACTGTTTACCTGGACTGTTAGTTCTCTTGTCAGGTAGCTCTAGATGTTAGAAAGTTTCTTCCTCATTTTAAGTGAATGTTTGTCCATGTAATTTTGAGATAGGATACTAAGTTCTACACTCAATTTTAGCAAAGAAAAGAATCTGTATTTTCTTTGCATAGCCATCCTTCAGGGAGTTTAATTATTATAAAATCATGATCTAAAGAAAAAGACAACAGTCAGTTGTCTACAAGATAGTATTTCTAGTTTTGGTTCTTGAACATATTTTAAGAAATCTTGAATTCTGTCTTCTATTTAGCACATTTACTAATACATCACAAGTTAATGCATTCTAATTTTTTGTGTTTAGGACACAAATATCTATTTGGCTGGTACAGAAGAAGGTCATATTCACAAGTGTTCCTGTTCATATAATGAACAATATCTAGATACCTACAGAGGACATAAGGTTAGTTTTAATTATAGTAGGCATGGAAAATTTTATCTTGTTATATTTCTGAAAAAAAGTATCATTAGACACAGTATTTTATGCAATAATTTATAACTTCAGATTTAAAAATACGAGCTTGAATTTGTATATAAAACACCCATAGTATGCAGGGTTTTTAATTTGGCTTCTAGATATCCTTGATTTCTTTCCATAAGTTATTAGGTCACAATTTTTGCTTCTAAAAGACTGCTGATTTAACATGCTGATCTCAAAGTAAAACTGACTGGCATATATGCATTCCCTACATTTTTAAATGCTAGTTCCTACCACGTTTTCTTCATTTTCTCCTTTATTTTTATTTTTCTTAATATTCCTAAATATTTTAAAATAATATAGTATATATTAATATTTAGTAAGTACTGTAGCAACTATATTTGTATGCTTCTGTATGCCATAATTAGGGAAGAGATTCAACTTTGACCTAGTATTCTTGGCTAAGATAATACACAATAATGCATGGTGTATAAAGCTTTTAGAAATCTGAGCATTTTAAGTTTGTTGGTCAAATTTAAAATATAAGACATTAAATACTACTTACTATGTATTTTAATTTATTTTTCTAATCCTAGGGACCAGTGTATAAAATAGCATGGAATCCATTTTGCCATGATGTTTTCTTAAGCTGTTCTGCAGATTGGGGTGTTATTATATGGCAGCATGAGAATCTCAAACCATTTTTGAGTTTTTATCCAACTACTTATGTTGTTTATGATATTGCCTGGTCTCCAAAATCATCTTACATATTTGCAGCTGCAAATGAGAGCAGAGTGGAGATTTGGGACCTTCACATCAGCACGTAAATATTAACATTTTTCTTGAAGATAATTGTAGATAATAAAAGTAGAAGATAATTTCAGTTCCATCTAAATGATGCCTCATGGTTTTGACAATGGTTAGAGAGAACTGTTGGAGAAGGCAATGGCACCCCACTCCAGTACTCTTGCCTGGAAAATCCCATGGACAGAGGAGCCTGGTAGGCTGCAGTCCATGGGGTCACTGAATCAGACATGACAGCGACTTCACTTTCACTTTTCACTTCCATGCGTTGGAGAAGGAAATGGCAACCCACTCCAGTGTTCTTGCCTGAAGAATCCCAGGGATGGCGGAGCCTTGTAGGCTGCCGTCTATGGGGTCGCACAGAGTCGGACATGACTGATGTGACTTAACAGCGGCAGCAGCAGCAGAGAGAACTGTAGTTACTTTAAAACAAGTAATAGTTCACACTATGAGAGTCCTTTATGAATAAAGTGATGTGCCAGGATAATATATTAATTACCTACATCATATGTATTAATAGTTTAAAAATATTTGAATGAAAATGGGTTATTCTATCTCCTCACTTAAAATTTTTTTTATTTATTTGGCTGCATCAGATGTTAGTTGTAGCATGTAAGATCTTTTAGTTGTGGCATGCAAACTTAGTTGGTATGTGGAATCTAGTTCCCTGACCAAGGACTGAACCCAGGTCCTCTGCACTGGGAGCACGGAGTCTTAGCACTGAAACACCACAGTAGTCCCTCATCAAATTTTTATAGACTGATATAGGATATCATAACTACCTTGAATTCTTTGTCATTGTCTGGTTTATGAAAGAATGCAGAGAGGCACTTTTCTAATTGTTCTTAACTGAAGACCTTTTATTAGTAAGATAAAGGGAGCAAAATAAGTATTTTTAAAATGATATTTACTTATTCTCTTACCTCATTTTAAAACATATTTGAAGAAACATGCAGTTTAATTAAAATTTTTTAAGTGTTGCATCAAAGTTATTAGAGGGCCATAGACCAGACCGTCTTTTTAATATGCAAGTTTATAAAGTGCTGGAATTGTGTTTAATGATTCTACTTCTTTAATCATTATTTCCATATTAGAAAATATTGTAGACTTTTAGGCAAGTTATTAAGGAGGAGAAGCATGGAAATGCATTCTTGTTTGAAATAAATGATATAAAATTCAATTTCTCCTAGAGATTAATAGTTTAGTAACTTTAAAATTTTGTCATGACTCATTCTATAAAACAATTTGAACCAAAAACTCAAGGAGTACAACACAAAGCAATATATTTCTGTGTATGAGATGACTAATGTAGAAAGTGGTTACTTAAAGGAATGTTATCTCTGATTTTTTTTTTTTTTTGATCCTAGTAAAATTGTAGTTCCCAGGAAAAATTTCTTCAGAAGAAGTATGCAAGTTACCACTTCTTTTATAAGAATGTCAATGGATTGCTTTGGATGAGTAAGAGTAGAGAAGGTTCTTGTTTAGAGAACCTTGGAGCAAGGTTCTAAATCTTGTTCAGATTCACTTATGGTCTAGGGATTCATATGGATCAAAACATCCTTCCCTTAAAAGACATTTGTTATTTAAGAAGTTGTACTAGGGATCCTCAGAGAAACTGACTCCATAAAATAGAGATGGTGGGAGGAAGGGAGAGAGAAAGAGTGAGAGAGATTGAAAAATATTGGCTCATGTGATTGTGGGGCCTGGCAGTTCCCAAGTTTGCTTGACAGGGTAGCAAGCCAGAATTTCCATCAGGGGAGTCCATATTGCAGTCTTGAGTGCAAAGGCAATATAGAGGCAGAAATTTATTCGGTTTCGAAGACCTCAGTCTTTTCTTTCAAGGCTTTCAACAAATCAGATGAGGCCAACTCACTTTGTGAAGAATAATTTGCTTTATTCAAATTCTACTGATTTAAGTTAATCATATCATACCTTCACATCAATGTGTAGAATGGTGTTTGACTAAACAACTGGAAACCATAGCCTAGCCAAATTAATGCATAAAATTAATCATCACAAGAGTTTAAAGTATGAGTTCACATCTTAATTGTGAATACTTTGTTTAGTTGAGATTAGTTTATTGAAAGAATGAAAGCTTTGATTGAATAAAGAGTGAGAAGTAGTTATTTTGCTTTTGGAAACACATAAAGACACTTTTGGTTTTTCTTACATGAAATCACAAATATCTCAGGCTTTTCTTAGTCTGTATGTAAAAAGAACATATTAACAATAACTAAACTTACAAATACAATATTTCATTACAGTTTGGACCCTCTGATTGTCAATGTTGCTAACCCTGGAATCAAGTTCACAACTGTTCTTTTTGCTAAGCAAACAGATTGCCTTCTGGTGGGAGATAGCGATGGACAAGTTGCTGTATATGAATTAAAAAATATGCCCACTACTTTGGATTCTAACCGGGTAAGACTTGAAAGTCAAAATCTTATGTAATTTTATGATTTTATTCAGCTGTAGTTTTGTTTCATACAAGAGATTTACATTTCTCAAATATCTGAAGTGTGGCATAGTGGAAAGATATATAAGTCCCAAGAGTGGCATGGTCCTAGTAAGCTTATTTTATTTGAGCCTCACAGTCTTTATCTGTTAAATGAAAACATCATTCTTTATTTTTAAAAGTAAATAATGTTGAGCAGAATGATTATAAATATTATATGAAATAATTTAAAACTGTCCCTAGTTTATGGTTGTCACTGTTCTCTGCAAATATTCAAAGACTTTTACAAGATATAATATTTTTATTTATTTATTTTTGTCAAGAAAGTAGAATTTATGGGTAAGCATGAGTAAGGAGTGGAGAAGGTGATGGTACCCCACTCCAGTACTCTTGCCTGGAAAATCTCATGGATGGAGGAACCTGGTGGGCTGCAGTCCATGGGGTCGTGAAGAGTTGGACACGACTGAGCGACTTCACTTGCACTTTTCACTTTCATGCATTGGAGAAGGAGGTGGCAACCCAATCCAGTGTTCTTGCCTGGAGAATCCCAGGGACAGGGGAGCCTGGTGAGCTGCTGTCCATGGGGTCGCACAGAGTCAGACACGACTAAAGCGACTTAGCAGCAGCAGCAGCATGAGTAAGGAGGGGCAGCGCCAAGGCTCTCATGAGTGCAGGACCCATTTGTCAGAGGGCCACGATTGGGGATATATTTGACCCTACAGCCATCTATAATGAGCCACTTGTCTACCATCATGTTTTCAAATTCACCTGCGTTAAACTTAGTAAATCCCCACTTCTTGGAGATGTGGATCGTCTGGTGGCCAAGGAACTTGAACTTGGCTCTGAGCAGGGCCTCAATCACAGGCTTATTGTTCTGCTGCTAGGTGTGGATGGCCATTATGACTCAGGCCACTGCTCCCTGGGACTTTCCAAAGGCACCAAGCAGACCTGTCTGGAGCCTAGACAGAACAACATGCCAGTCGTGAAGGTCCGGTAGAAAGAGCTGTCTCCAAGATCGCTTAGGGCAGCCTGCACAGGCAATAGCCAAGGGGGCGCTGTTTGCAGTGACTGCACACTGGGCCCCTGTGAGGAAGAGCACAGTCAGCCTAACTGGCTGCAAAAGGAAATGATATTTTTATTTTAAAATTATTTTGGAAATAATATTTTTAGATGTTATCCAGTGTTCCTAAGGTTCCATTTGTTTCTATTGGTTTGACATTATCCTCTTCCCTAACTCTGATCTTCAGATATCAAAGCTTTGCTATAAAACTTTGATAAGTAAATCAGCATCACTAGATGCCCACTATTTTTATATATTATATATATATATTTGCTTATTTGTTGTTTAAATGTTTTTTTAATTGAAGTAAAGTTGATTTATAGTGTTAAAGCACATCATGATTTGGTATTTTTATATATTATACTTAATTTAAAGTTATTATAAAATGTTGGGTATATTCTCTGTGCTATACATTGTATCTTTGTTTCTTATTTATTTTATACCTAGTAATTTGTACCTCATAATCCCCTTCCCTTATCTTGCTACTCTCTCCTCCCCTCTCCCCACTGGTAACCACTGATTTGTTCTCTGTATCTCTGAGTCTTGTTTCTATTCATTCATCTTTTTTAGATTTCCCATATATGTGAAAGCATGTAGCATTTGTCTTTCTTTGACTTACTTCACTAAGCATAATACCCTCCAAATCCATCCATGTTGTTGCAAATTGCAGAATTTCATTTTCTTAACATTTCTGGGTAATATTCCATTGTGTATATATATGTGTGTATATATGCATGTATGCTGCTACTGCTAATGCTAAGTTGCTTCAGTCGGGTCCGACTCTGTGTGACCCCATAGACGGCAGCCCACCAGGCTCCACTGTCCCTGGGATTCTCCAGGCAAGAACACTGGAGTGGGTTGCCATGTCCTTCTCCAATATACATGCATACACACATATATATGTATATACATATACATACATATATGTATATATAACATACATATATGTATACATATACATACATATATGTATACATATACATATATACATGTATACATATATACATATATGTATACATATACATACACATACACACATATATATGTATACATATATACATATATGTATACATATATATATGTATATACATGTATATATAGATACACATACACTATATAGATGTCCATTATTTTCAAGATAGCTTTTCAGTTTTTTTCTGTTTATGTTTAGATTTCTAGTTTAAGGAATGATCTGGTAAATATTACCATAAATATGTCAACATGTTAACAATATTAAAAATATACATGAATCAATAAGAAAAACACTAAGACTCCAATAGAAGGGTGAGTGAGGTGAGGAATAGTTCTTTCACAAAATATGGCTGGTAAATATATTTTAAAATTTAACCTCATTAACAAAAATATTTCATTAAGTTAAATGAAAAGCATTCATTTAATAGAATTCTCATATATCAAATTAACATAAATTTTTTTAATTGGACTACTTATTACTGACAGACATTTGGTAAGATAGGTCCTCTCTTATACTGACAGTTGAAATAAAAATTAGTGTAAGTTCTTTTGGAGCAATTTGGCAATCTGAACCAAAATTGTTGACTTTTGGAACTCTACCTTAAAGAAATATTCATAAAGGCAATCTAAGAAATTATAGCATGTTTTGTGATAGGATGAGACAAAAAAGAAAAGGAAAGGAAAAAAAAGGAAAGGAACCAATCTAAATATCCAACCAGAGGGAAATATGACTAGGCAAGTCAGAAGTACTGATTAGATTTGGGTTACATGTAAGAGGTGGAGTTTTACGCCAACCATATGGACTATAAATGTTAAACAAACAAGCAAACAGAAAATACTTACTTACATACATACATACTAGCTTGCTTGGGACTTTGTACACAGTTTGATCCTCTACCCACTCCAAGTCTTTGCTCAAATGTCAATTTCTTACTGAAGTCTTCCCTGGCCACCTTATTTAAAATTGCAGCCTCTACTCTCCCCTACACTCCCTATTCAATACTCTTCCATGACTGATTTTCTTAATAACACTTGTCTTTGTGTGTGTGTGTGTGTGTGTGTGTGTGTGTGTGGCGTGCGTGCACGCGTGCACTCAGTCACTCGCTAGTGTCCTGCTCTTTGACACCCCAGGGACTATAGACCACAAGGCTCTTCTGTCCATGGAATTTCCCAGGGAAGAATATTGGAGTTTTGATTGGTTGATTTTGTTAATTGCCTATCTCCCACAGCTAGATTATAAGCTCTACATAAACATTGAATTTGTCTCTATTGTTCTGGGCTATGTCTTAGTAGAGTGTCTGGCTTATGGTAGTTATCAATAAATGTTTTTGAATAAATACACATTGAAAAGCTAGAGAAAAAAATCACATATTAAAAGCATTGTTTCTTAGAGGTAGGATCATAAGTGAATTTTAGTCTTATATTTATCTGTTTTACAAGTCATTATAGTACATCAAGTAATTGTTTAAATGCCTTGGTCTCCTTACAAAATAGTTTGAGTGTGCTCTGAGGAATGCATCTCTAATGTCTCATTTTTTCCATATATAAACTATTTTAATATTTCCATTTTCTCACACATTCATTGAGTACAAGATATTTTAACAGCATGGGGATATTTGTGCTCATAGTGAACCTTGTTTAAGATATACAGCTAAACAGCCAGAAGAAATTAAAAGAGAATTCTATTTATTTAAGTATTTCAAAGAAACATTAAAATGAATCCAAATATATAGTTCATAGTATTCCTTTTGCTTCTTCCACCCATAGCTCTCAAATCCTAAATATAAACTCAAGGCCTGAATCCATCCTTTCTTGTCCCTGTAATTCTTTCAGTGCTAAGCACTTGTGCTCTGAACTGGGGGCAGTGGGGAAGGGGGGTTTAAATTTTTCAAAATTTTTATTAGTATGTGTTGGTGTAGTGGTTGGAGGAAATCTGTAAGCATTAGCATGTCGATTCTTTTCATCACATATATTTTTATCTAGTACCTATCAAATGCTACAATAATTTGTCAATATAAATTATAATATTTTGTATACACGTCTTTCTTACTAATTTGAGCTGTTTGAAACTTTTATATTCAAGTATCTAGCATAGCACTAGCACATAATAGACAATCAGCAAATGTTGAATAGATGTGTGAATGAACAAACCTACAGACAAAAAGCATATATATGGTTTCTAAGAAAGACACATCTGCTTAAGAAACACAATCGGGTAATAAAGAACAAAATAATAAACAAACTCCTATAGGCACACAGAGCAGGAAAACAGTTGAAAGGAGAACAGGAAGAAGAAAAAGGAAAAATAAGAATGCTTTGGGGAAGGCTTTCACACGGGAGACTGAATTTCAACAATGTTTTAGAGGATCAGGATTTTTCCTGTAGACAAGAGAGTAGAACTGTTATTCCAGACTGAGAGAAAGGTTTGAACAAAAATATAGAATTGAAGAGGTCCCTGGCATGCTGCAGTACATGAGGTCGCAAGGAGCTGGACAGGACTGAGCGACTGAACTGAACTGAACTTGGCATTTTAAGGACATTGTGAGTAGACTTTTTGACTGGTAAAGAGATTGCTTGAGAAAAGAGCAACAAAAGGACCAGTCAGGCCATTTAGGACCAGAAAATGTATGACTGCCAAGTTAAGGAATTTGATCTTTATTATATAGATTACCAGGGCTTCTCTGATAGCTTGGTTGGTAAAGAATCCGCCTGCAATGTAGAGGACCACGGTCTGATTCTGGTTTAATTCCTTGGTTGGGAATATCTGCTGGAGGAGGGATAGGTTACCCACTCCAGTATTCTTGGGCTTTTCTTGTGGCTCAGCTGATAAAGAATTTGCCTGCAGTGCCAGAGACCTGGGTTTGATCCTTGGGTTGGGAAGATCCCTTGGAGAAGGGAAAGGCTACCCATTCCAGTATTCTGGCCTGGAGAATTCCATTAACTGTATAGTCCATAGGATGATAGAGTCGGACAGGACTGAGTGACTTTCACTTTCATACAGATTACTAAAAGCTATTTAAGGTTTACAATTCCAGAAGTGGCAAAGGGGGAAAAATTAAACTCCCATCTCACATTTTGTGTAATAGTGAACGGCAAATGGATTGAAGACTATGGGGGAAAATAAACAAACTCTAAAAGAAAATGTAGGATAATGTGTTAATAATTTAAAGTCAGTATAGATTTTTTAAAAATAACCACCCCAAATCTAATTAAAAAATTTTTTTCCTTTTCTTTATTTGTAAAATAGGTATAATATTGGCACTAGAATCAAAGGTTGTTAGAATGAAAACGTTTCAGTCTGGAAGGTGAGAATGGTTTAAAAAGAAAAAGGAAAGGAAAGGCCTTTTAGGTACCCTGGTGATTATAATTCAATTTTAAGTTGTTTTAATATCTGTAAGGCAGACTTGTTTCATCCACTTTCTTAAACGTTTAATAAAATCTTTTATATATATATATATAAAAGAATGAGTTAATATGTATGAAGTGGTTAGAAAGGAGAAGGCAATGGCAACCCACTCCAGTACTCTTGCCTGGAAAATCCCATGGACGAAGGAGCCTGGCAGGCTTCAGTCCATGGGGTCACTAAGAGTCGGACGTGACTGAGCGACTTCACTTTTTTCACTTTTCCCTTCCATACATTGGAGAAGGAAATGGCAACCCATTCTAGTGTTCTTGCCTGGAGAATCCCAGGGACGGGGGAGCCTGGTGGGCTGCCGTCTCTGGGGTCACACAGAGTCGGACACAATTGAAGCGACTTAGCAGCAGCAGTGGTTAGAACTGTTACTGGCACATAGTAAACTCTCTATAAATCTCAATTATTTTTTGTATGATTATTTTGTCAAGATTCATATTTTTTGTCCAGGATTTCATATTCCAAGTTAAAAACAACTGATTGCAAGAAGAAATTTCCAAGATATATGGAAGACATTTAATATCCAGTGTATGTAAAAACTCCTACAAAACAATAAGAATGACTCAATTTTTTAAATGGGCAGCATATAAAATATTAACTCAGAGTGGAGGAAACTAAAGTATCAAATAAACTTGAAAAGCAACATTCATTCTCATGAATAATGAGGAGATGTGCAATTAAAATTTGCAGGATATCAGTTCATATTGATCAAGTTTACCAAAATTAAAATATTAGTTAATATCAAGCATTAGCAGAGTTGTAGGGAACTAGGAATTCTTATGCAGGGATCATGGGAATATGAATTAGCATGACCTCTTTGGAGAGCAATTCAATAAAACTGAAAATTCAGATATCATGTAAGCCAGTGATACCATGAGATTCTCTTGCACATGTGTATTAAGGGATATCTATAAGGTGGCAATGTGAGTTTTTTTAAATGTTTCTTTCAGAGATGATAACTCAGTTCAGGTTCACTTAAAACATTCACATTACAAAATTAAAAAAAATTTTAGTCTTAGTTCACCTTAAAGTCTTAGATTATATATTTTCTTATTCTAAGTCTAGGAAAGTTTAATAAATACTTTTAAGTGAGTTTTTGTAACAAATTTCTTTGAATCTTTTAAATTACATTTATAAATTTAATATATTGAATTTTAAATACTTCAATTATCTTAGGGCAAGCAAATCTCAGATACTTAAGGAATTCCTATTAACTTAATAAGTTTAAAATATTGAATGTACTGAATCTTAAATTTTCCTAAATGTTCCAGTGCTTTTTACAAATTAATAATATTTCAATCTATGATTACAAGTCTAAATCAATTACCTAATTACATTATAGGTACTTTTCATTAGAATCACAAACTTACTTGTTAGATAATCAAATATGACAAATTCTTTTATATATAATGAATATTTAAAATACCAAGTATGTACAAATGCTTTAATCCAAAAATATTATAATTACCTGTTTAATTTGCTGCATTATTTCTATACTCAGTTTTTATTCTTCTCAGGGCAAAGATGTTTCCCCAGTAAAGAAATGAGTGAAACATCCCAAGTAGTTTGGAGATTATTTTCTCAACTGGCCTAGATGTATATTGATAGTAGATGTGCAAGGGCATTTTCCCGGCTACCTTGGCTTGCCAGGCTGAGCCCTATTTTAGTTATTTTATCAACACCCTCCACATGGAGGCGTCTCAAAGCCCATTCTCTTCAAGTCTGGTTATATATTACCTGCATATCACATGTTTTCTTGGAAGTCTGCAACTCTGAATGTGTTGCTGCATCTTGATTCATTTCAATTCATTTATTGACTGTGTCATTAATTCTAAATTACAACAGTTTTCCTATCTTGTAGAACTATAATTGTTATAGGTGTTTAAATGACGTCTGTTTGGATTCTGTATATCTCCTAGGGCTTTGTTCAGTTTCTTGGTAGTGGGCTGAAAGATGTGCTAATGAGAAAAGAACACTCATAACAGCCTTGTTTCTATATTGATAAATTGGAAACAATCTAAATGAACATCAGTGGGATATTGGGTAAATAAAATATGGCATAAACACATAAATGACTACAATACAGAAGTTTGGTATATATCTCAATATGTCAATTTGACAAATTTTGAACAAATCTTAAAAACATAGTGTTGTATGACAAAAGCAAATTGTCAGAAGGTAAATACAATATGTTATGATTTATGTAATATTATTTAGACACACAACTCAAAATTATGTCTTTTACTTGTTATATTTATAGTTAGTAAAAGAAAAGAATATAGATTAGAAAGTGAAACAAAATTTTCATTTTTGTGTTTTGATTTGAATCAGTTAGAGACATCTTTTATTTTGAGCAGCATACCCTGTAAGCAGAAGGCTAAGATCAGAGAGTCTGAATGTTTTCAAAAACGAGTGTGTGTGTGTGCGTGTGTGGCAGGGGAGGGGTGTCTATGTGAATGATTTCAATGCTGGTAAGCAAAAGTTTTCTTTAACAAATATATTCCATACTTTAGTAAATAAATACAGTTTCCTAATACAAATAAATTTTTCATTCTTTTTGGCCATTGAATTTTAAAGATTCAAAGGATTATATTTCTGAGAGATTAAACAAAAAATCATTAATCAGATTTTATGTTAATTATAAGTGACCACAAGCTTAACACTTTCTCCTTAGCTTTTCAGTGAAGAATTGCAATCATAACAGTAATTTAAAGTCTCAAAGTAATTAATGTCAAACCAGTATTTCCCATAAAGATATCTTACCATGTAACGTTATGATCTACCATTTCTCTGTTAATTTTAACCAAGAGTTAATCAAAATTTTGCAAGTCATATGATTTTATCATACAGGAAATATGAACACCAAATTTATGATAAAGGCTGCCTCTGGGAAATGCAAGATGAGTGAAAGTGAAAGTGAAATCACTCAGTCATGTCCGACTCTTTGTGACCCAGTGGTCTGTAGCCTACCAGGCTCCTCAGTCCATGGGATTTTCCAGGCAAGAATACTGGAGTGGGTGGCCATTTCCTTCTCCAGAAAGATGAGGGAAGAATAGAATTGGAGAGGGGTACAAAGAGAACGTCATCAGTCAAGTTTTATTTTACCAAAAAATATTCCAGGCAAAGATGACATTTGTTGATTTAGGGTAAATATATAAGTTCACAAAGGCAAAGTACCAGACAGCCCATGTATCGCGTGTACTGGAACAGGGTTCACTGAGGGAAACCCATGGAGAAAGGGTCAATAGCAACTTTAGGACCACAACACCTGCTCATCTTCTCACTGCCCATTACTTTCTCTGGCCTTGCACAGAAGGAGAAAAGGCTACAGAGGTTTTAAGTGACATAATTTTCTGAAATTTTGGACCCTCCCAGTGTGAACAGGGGTCAGAATATCATTGTGATAAGACATGGCGGGACACTGGCTCTAGCCCTGTCCTACTGACTCAGGGCTCATGTTTATGGTGGCACATCAACTTCGTGCCTGACATGAACAGGAGGTTGGGGTCCAGACCTTGCAGTTACAAGTTGATGATGTAACTGGATGTTGATAGGACATACCACCACATTGGCACTTATTGTTGTTTGAAGCACCAGCTCCTCTCTTGGTGCAATGGGTCTTGGCTGCTGGGGGCCTAAGTCCTGCACTGAACAGAATTATGGCTTAAGCACTTGGCAGAAGCCAATTTCAGTGGCATGGACCAACTCCTTTTCTGGAAGCAGTCTGTAGGGAATCACTCCTAAATACTGCTTCTACTCATGTTTCAGTATGCTAATGCTTGCATCTTTTCCTCTATACTTCTGAATGTACATTTTTTCCCCAAATTAAGAGAAAAACAAAAAGAGAAGTGAAATCTTCAAACATACAAACACACTCACATACATGCATACATATGTATATATGTATATGTGTGTGTGTGTGTGTATATATATATATATATGTATATATATATAAATTAATGTTGAGAGACATTGAAGGCAGAAAAGATAGACCCTTCATTCAATAAATATTTACTGAGCATGTGTTATGTGACAAGGGTCTGTTTTAGGCACTAAAATAAAACTGTGAACAAGCTATAGTAATGAATGATCTACTAATATGCCCAAGTGAGAGACTGAACTAGATCTAGGTAGGTATGAGCCTCCCTCCCACCCCCCATCTTACCCCTCACAGAGCACCAAGTTGAGCTCCCTGTGTAATACAGCAGCTTTCCACTAGCTATCTATTTTATACATGGTATTGTATATATAGTGTGATAGTGAGGTGTATGAAAGTCGCTCAGTCATGTCGACTCTTTGTATGGAGTCGGCCAAAATACTGGAGTGGGTAGCCTTTCCCTTCTCCATGGGATCTTCCTAAGCAGGCCAAATACTGGAGTGAGTTCAGTTCAGTTCAGTTCAGTCGCTCAGTCGAGTCGGACTCTTTGCGACCCCATGAATCACAGCACGCCAGGCCTTCCTGTCCATCACCAACTCCCAGAGTTCACTCAGACTCACGTCCATTGAGTCAATGATGCCATCCAGCCACCTCATCCTCTGTCATCCCCTTCTCCTCCTGCCCCCAATCCCTCCCAGCATCAGAGTCTTTTCCAATGAGTCAACTCTTCTCATGAGGTGGCCAAAGTACTGGAGTTTCAGCTTTAGCATCATTCCTTCCAAAGAAATCCCAGGGCTGATCTCCTTCAGAATGGACTGGTTGGATCTCCTTGCAGTCCAAGGGACTCTCAAGAGTCTTCTCCAACACCACAGTTCAAAAGCATCAATTCTTTGGCGCTCAGCCTTCTTCACAGTCCAACTCTCACATCCATACATGACTCCAGGAAAAACATAGCCTTGACTAGACAGACCTTAGTCAGCAAAGTAATGTCTCTGCTTTTGAATATGCTATCTATGTTGGTCATAACTTTTCTTCCAAAGAGTAAGCCTCTTTTAATTTCATGGCTGCAGTCACCATCTGCAGTGATTTTGGAGCCCCCAAAAACAAAGTCTGACACTGTTTCCATTGTTTCTCTGTCTATTTCCCATGAAGTGATGGGACTGGATGCCATGATCTTAGTTTTCTGAATGTTGAGCTTTAAGCAACTTTTTTCACTCTCCTCTTTCACTTTCATCAAGAGGCTTTTAGTTCCTCTTCAAAAGAAAGTGAGGAGGGTGGTGTCATCTGCATATCTGAGGTTATTGATATTTCTCCTGGCAATTTTGATTCCAGCTTGTGTTTCTTCGAGTCCAGTGTTTCACATGATGTACTCTGCATATAAGTTAAATAAGCAGGGTGACAATATACACCCTTGACACACTCCTTTTCCTATTTGGAACCAGTCTATTGTTCCATGTCCAGTTCTAACTGTTGCTTCCTGACCTGCATACAGATTTCTCAAGAGGCTAGTCAGGTGGTCTGGTATTCCCATCTCTTTCAGAATTTTCCACAGTTTATTGTGATCCACATAGTCAAAGGCTTTGGCATAGTCAGGTGAGGTGAGGTGAAGTGTCTCAGTCATGTCCGACTCTTTGCGACCCCATGGACTGTAGTCTACCAGGCTCCTCCCTCCATGGGATTCTCCAGGCAAGAATACTGGAGTGGGTTGCCATTTCCTTCTCCAGGTCTCTTTCAGAATTTTCTACAGTTTATTGTGATCCACACAGTCAAAGACTTTGGCATAGTCAATAAAGCAGAAATAGATGTTTTTATGGAACTCTCTTGCTTTTTCCATGATCCAGCGAATGTTGGCAATTTGATCTCTGGTTCCTCTCCCTTTTCTAAAACCAGCTTGAACATTAGCCTTTCCCTTCTCCATGGGATCTTGCCAACCCAGGGATCAAACCCAGGTCTCCCTCATTGCAGACAGATTCTTTACCAGCTGAGCCACAGTGGTATGTATATATTGTGGACTTTCCTTGTGGCTCAGTGGTAAAGAACTTGCCTGCCAATGCAAGAGATATAAGAGACATGGGATCTATCCCTGGGTTGGGAAGATCCCCTGGAGGAGGGCATGGCAACCCACTCCAGTATTCTTGCCTGGAGAATCCCATGGACAGAGGAACCTGGAAGGCTACACTCCATGGGATCACAAGGATTCATACACTACTGAAGTGGCTTAGTATGCAGGCGTGCACAGCATGCATGCATTGTATATGTATCAGTACTACTCTCTCAGTTTGTCCCACCCTCTCCAGTTTAGCAATTGATTTGGTGTGTCAGAGCTTAAAAGGATAGGGAGGTGCTGAAGAGAGTATAGTATAAGCTAAAAGATAGGAACTGATTTACATGACATTACCTACGGTGCTTATAACTCTTTGCAGTTTATAAAACACCTTCAACTACATTAGCTCAATCATCTCTTACAACAATCTTTGGAACTGGATGTTAATATTTTCATTACGCATTTAAAGAAACTAAGATTCCAAGATATCAGTGATTTCCTCAAGATCAACTTTTCTATGTGATAGAGAAAATCCTAGCCTTCTGCTTCCAATTCCCATCTTTTTACCGTGTCTTTCTTGAAAACTCACCTCCTGTCTTTGGTTTCATTTACCCCTTTGATACAAAGGTCATTATTATTAAATGAAATACCAATCCACATAGAAATTCAGATGTTTTACTCTCTCTAATGAAACACTACAGATCAACAAAGAGCTTAAGGTAGCATTAAGACTAAAAAGTGATTTTATGGATGAAAAACTGAGGATTAAGCATTAAAGCTAAACAGGAGCTGCCAAAATTGTCCCTTTACTGAATCCTTATAAAATTATTTATCAAACTTCATTAAGAGAGTCTCTCAAAGGAAAGAGCAAACTCATACTAGGAAGTAAATGTTATTATTTAAATTTAACTTGGTTTGTTTCCTTTTATAGTCCTATTGGATGCTCTTTATATGTATATCACTAGCTTATAAATTTTAAATGGCATTTTAAACACTACTTTACCTCTTAATTTATATTTTATTGCATTTTAATTGTGTAACTTTTTTCTTTTCAGGGAGATGCAATAGTGACTTTGCTTGGGCCCAAGTCAAGTCAAAGCATAATTCATCATCAGTAGTAGAACAATGTTTAATAACCAATAGTCTGGTTTGTATGAAGTAAGCTGGGATTTTGATTCTAGAAAACACTACTTGATGTATAACCTCCATCTAAATTTAATATAAATTTATGAACTTTTACTTCAGATAAATGTGATTTATTATTTGAGCTAACTGTAAGAGTTTCATTGTATTTTTCTTAATTTTTGAAATTTATTTCTATTCTTTTTCTTCATCATATTCCAAGGACATTATAAGTACAAATATGTACTTATAAAATGTCCAAATAGGTTAGAAATTGTTATTCCTTTAGAAGCAAACTTGTAAAGTATTAGGATTACTTAAAACAGAATATTTATTAAGACAAAAGGTCTGTACACTTTCAAATTTCTGCTTTCCGAGCTCTGTTTTCCAGTGTTTATAAATTATGCAGCTGTTAGCATTATGAGAATATTGGATATTCATACCCAGTTTTAAATAAGAACTTTATACTCTTAGATCTGAGAGGTACAGCTATAGAACTGAGTTAGAGTATTTGACTCGCAAAAGACATGACAGCCAATGTCAGAATTGCATTGTTTGGCCAGCAAGCATCACTCTCCCGATTTAGAGATAAGAATTAGTCTGAGACACATCAGGGCATTCTTCTCTGCATCCTTCAGAATCTGCTCTGGGTTTTAAGCCCAGACTTAAGTAGGCCCAGATAAAATATAGAGAGTCCCTGATCTATAGTTTCCACTGAGATGTTCTTCTGTGAACAGTTCTAGAGCAACCTTATAAGAAATAGGAGGAGTGGGAGCAGGAGCTCCTTCAAATATAGATCGCAACAGTGTGTTCCTTGCTGTTTGTTTTTAAAAGTCCTGGTGTTTGTTAACTGAGACCATAGGGCAATATAGCCTGTTCTATAAAGCATTCTAAGTGGAGAGGAGAGCATAAGGCACTGGAAGGTGACTAAATTGTCTGAAAAGTAATATATATTAAAAACAGAATGGAATCAGTGCAACAGTGGGAATTACCTTTTATGAGTATCCATTCACAATCTTCATTTCTTTGGAGCCATCCTTTAAACAAAGGCAACTTTTAGGTGGACTGAAAGCTTAGATAAGGTTATAAGGATTATAAATGTTCAGGTTATTAGGATTTAAAAAGTATAAATTTTCTACTGGTTTAAGTCATTAACTTTGTCATTTTTTTTAAGGTTTGGACTTTCCATAAAACTTTGTATAACAAAATAAAAATGTAATTGAAAAAATGTGTCTCTTTTTATTTTATATTTTTTATTTTAGAAAATTTTCACATATTCTATTCTCATTGCTCCTCAGGCCTAAATGAAAAGCAAAGTCATTTTATTCTTGGATCCTAGGCAATTGATCTTGAACTGAATCTGTTCCATTGTATGAAATCATACAATAGCCTTTTCAGATTGACTTCTTTCGTCTAATAATATGAATTTAAGGTTTTTCTATGTCTGCTCATGGCTTTATAGTTCATTCCTTTTTAGGGCTGAATAATATCCAATGTCTGAATGTACCACAGTTTGTCATTCACCAACTGAATTTACATTTTGGTTGCTTAAAAAATTTGGCAGTTGTGATTAAAGTTGCTATAAACATCCATGCACAGGTTTTTATGCAGAGTAAATTTTCAGCTCCTTTGAGAAACTACCAAGGAGTACAATTTCTGGATCATATGGTAAGAGTATATTTAGTTTTGTAAAAAAACAAAGCCCTGAACTGTTTTCCAAAGTGGTTATACCATTTTTCATTCCCACCAGCAATTTATGAGAGTTCCTATTGCACCATATTCTTGCCAGCTTTGGTATCATCGGTGGCCCAAATATTGGCCATTGTAGTAGATGTGTAGTCATACCTCATTATTGTTTTAATTTGCATTTCCTGATGACATTTCCTGATATAATGTAGAGTTTACCATAAAATTTTAAGAATTGTTAGCCAACTCATTTTATCCTAGTTAAGGGCCTAAGGAAGGAGTGGTGACTGGGCTAACTCTAGGCTTTTGTGCTAGGTATTCATCATTTCATTTGGTCATTCTCTACTAGGCATGTGCCATGAAGAACTTACTGAGAGTTCTGAGAGTAAGTTGTTAGCTGCTCTTGCAACTTGTGTAGGGAAGGAAGGTTGTATTTCCTAGTATATAGTTGTACACCATACTTAGTATGTTCATTAGGTTCATCTCTGGGCTGGTGGTGGTGGAGTGGTGTCAGTCATTCAGTCAGGGCCAACTCTTTGTGACCCCATGAACTGCAGCATGCCAGGCTTTCTTGTCCTTCACCATCTCCTGGAGCTTGCTCAAATTCATGTCCATTGAGTTGGTGATACCATCCAACCATCTCATCCTCTATCATCCCCTTCTCCTGCCTTTAATCTTTCCAGTATCAAAGTTGTTTCCAATGAGTTGGCTCTTCACATCAGGTGGCCAAAGTATTGGAGTTTCAGCTTCAGCATTAGTTCTTCCAATGAATATTCGGAGTTGATTTCCTTTAGGATTGACTAGTGTAATCTCCCTGCTGTCCAAGGGATTCTCAAGAGTTTTCTCTATCACCCTACCTCTATATAGTTACTTACAATTATAAATGAGAGATAAAACACTAGCAAATGAAGCAACTGACAATAGCAAATGAAGCAACTGACAAACAACTCATCTCAAAAATATACAAGCAACTTATACAGCTCAACTCCAGAAAAATAAACGATCCACTCAAAAAAATGGGCCCAAGAACTAAATAGGCATTTCTCCAAAGAGGACATACGGATGGCTAACAAACACATGAAAAGATGCTCAACGTCACTCATTATCAGAGAAATGCAAATCAAGACAACAATGAGGTACCATTTCACACCAGTCAGAATGGCTGTAATCCAAAAGTCTACAAGCAATAAATGCTGGAGAGGATGTGGAGAAAAGGGAACCCTCTTACACTGTTGGTGGGAATGCAAACTAGTACAGCCATTATGGAAAAGAGTGTGGCGATTCCTTTAAAAATTGCAAATAGAACTGCCTTATGACCCAGCAATCCCACTGCTGGGCATACACACCGAGGAAACCAGAATTGAAAGAGACACATGTACCCCAATGTTCATTGCAGCATTGTTTATAATAGCCAGTACATGGAAACAACCTAGATGTCCATCAGTAGATGAATGGATAAGAAAGCTGTGGTACATATACACAATGGAATATTACTCAGCCCTTAAAAAGAATAAATTTGACTCAGTTCTAATGAGATGGATGAAACTGGAGCCGATTATACAGAGATAAGTAAGCCAGAAAGAAAAACAGCAATACAGTATACTGACACATACATATGGAATTTAGAAAGATAGTAATGATGACCCTGTATGTGAGACAACAAAAGAGACACAGAGGTATAGAACGGACTTTTGGCCTCTGAGGGAGAGGGGGAGGGTGGGATGATTTGGGAGAACGGCATTGAAACATGTATACTATCCTATAAGAGATGAAACGCCAGTCTATGTTCAATTAAAAAAAAAAACCAAACACTAGTATTTGCTACTTTGTCCCAGTAGGAGTTTCTCAAAATGTTGCATCCTACTGTGAATAGATTGCTATCAGCATGCTAGTAACAATGTGCATGTTAAAATTCTTTGCATTTTGCAAAACAACTTCAAGTCCATTGTCACATTATACCCTTACAGTGATCCTATGAGACAGGTGGAACAAGAAGTTGTATTATTATCATAATCTTTGCTTTCCAGATGATATATGCATGCATGCTCAGTCGCACAGTCATGTCTCACTCTGAGACCCTGGGGACTGTAGCCTGCAAGGCTCCTCTGTCCATGGGATTTTCAGGCAAGAATACTAGAGTGGGTTGCCATTTCCTCCTCCAGGAGATCTTCCTTACCCAAGGAACAAAGCCTGTCTACTGTGTCTCCTGCATTGGCAGGTGGATTCTTCTCTGCTGAGCCACCTAGAAAGCCCTCCACGTGATATAATTAAGGCTTAAAGAGATGATATCATTTGTCAAAGACCATATATCTGGTAACTTGAACTTCACTTAGAGACTTGACCTTAAACCTAAAGCTTTGAACAGCTCTCATACATTTTCCACTATTGGTAGTCAATGGTTCGTGCCTATATGGTTTTTCTGAGGTCTTATACACCAAAACATAAAAGAATATGTATTCTTTGATAATTAATGTTTTATCTCCAAATAATAAAGCAGTTTTTCTCAGTTTTCATCCACTGCTATTAGACCTTGCCATATGGACCCCTTTTGCTGGAAGCACTCTCCTTGCTCCTCACTCCTCTTCAATGTGTTAGCTCTTCACTCACACTTCAGATCTCAGTTCATACATCATATTCTCAGGAGAAACACTTTGAGGCTCCCTCCTATAGGACCTGCTGCCCAGCCAGGCTAAATTTGCTCCCAATATCTTGAATGTGAAGGGGAATGTGCAGGGCTGGAGAGGGAGGGGAGTGAGGAAGAGAGAGACCTGTGGATTCATGAAGCAGCCGGGGCCAATGTCCTACTTCTGAAAAGTCTGCTCAGGAAGTAGTAAGATCTAGGAAGGACCATAGGCAGCCTCAAAAAACCATTCTCCACGGGATGAATGATGTGCAGAAACAGCAAAGAAGCACTGGAACTGAAAAACCAGCAACAGAGGATGGTTAATGACCCAGCAAGAAGCAGCGCTTTGATGATAGATGGGCCTTGGCATAGAGTAAGATGCTAGAATTATGTCCTGGAAATGGAATAAAACCAACTCTGAGAGATACTAACATTAACTTTTTTGGTGTGTTGTTAATTTCTGCCAGGTGAGTGAAATGGAGACTTGAAGTTAGAAACCGAATTATAGAAAATATATTCCTTGGATTCCTGAATTTCTGGACTGAGATTCATACCTGCTGTGCTAAATATTTCTGTGGTCATTTGCATAGCGTCTGCCTCCTCCCTAGACTGTAAGCTCCTTGAGAGCAGGAACTATGTGTTTTGCTCACGACTGTATGTTCAACACCTAGAACAGCACCTCCACAGGGAAATTATTCCCACAAATATTTGCCAAGTAAATGAATTATCACATTAATGTAAGAAGAGTTGGCCATGCTTTCCCGATATTATAACATGATCCAATATCTTAAATATGACTACTTCAACATCCTAACAAAATGTCTCAGTGTCACAGAGGGTAAAAACATTTTAATGGTGGAAATTTATAAAATGAGCCTTGAAAGTTGCTAAACATAGATCAAAGTTCTTTTTGTCTAAAACAAGATAAAATCCATTTTCTCCCTTAAGACAAAAGGTACAAACAAATCTATGATCACTTTCTTTGGGTGAGCATTACTGCTGCTTTTTGTGAGATTGTATTCTTGCTAACAATTTGGAGCAGTTTTCCTTCAGAGTAAAGCACTTAGCAAGATACCTGTATGAAGTTGGTCCTCAGAAGTAGTCGTTCTCAATTCGATGATCCCAGACCACATCCCCACTTCTTGCTCTGAAAAACTCTTTGCCCTTAGCAGCTGGCTGGGTCCTTGTCAAGGCCCAACTCCTCCTGCGGGAAATACAGATTGTGCATATGACCTCATTTGTTCCTTAGTATAACATCTGGGCTTCGTGTCTTGTTTGTTCAGGATATAGTACAATGTTCAAATCCACCCTCAGATCCATAGAACATTTACTAGGCTATTAGTCTTCATTTGCTTAGGTTGGCTTACCCAGTTGGTGATAAAACTAAAAGGCTAACAATTTACATGAAACTAGTCCTGGGTTAAATAGAAAGCAGAACACGCTCATTAAATTGGAACCTTTAAAAACATGGTTATGCATCTTATCAAATGAGCACTGCTTTTTTTTTTAATTGATTAGACATTTAGGTAGCATCGGTAATGTCTCACGAAAAATGTACTCTCTCCTTGTCTGTATGTTCTTTGGGTAAGCCAGCTGTTAAAAGATATGATACCATTATACCAGGAAGAACAAATGATCCCAGGACACTTTAGGGACCTTTCATCATAACTCAATAATAGTTTTAGTGAATTTTCTAAATTATGACACATATTCTGATTATTGCTTTAACAATTTCTAAAAGCCCAAAATAACAATGCAAACATAAAAAGAATAAAAGTTCTCTGTCAACACAAAATGAAACATTATATATTACTGTTCCTGAGATCACTAATAAAAATATTTTTAGCTGCTCATTTAATTCTCACTGATAGGGCATTTTAAAAAACACTAAAATGAATAGTAAATGTTTATCCATAAGATTATGCAGAGTTATCTAAATAAATAGTATTTCAATATTGGTTCTACAGATACTTGTAGTGTAGCAGTTAACCAGTTTTAAAGAGGGGAGGAGAAAAAGTTTTAAATGAAAATAGTATGTGAAAGGCCTAGAAAGGTAGAGAACATGAAGTTTCCCCAAAACTCAGATATTTGCTATAGATGGACCGTTTATAGTTTCAGGGTATCAAAGACCTATACAAGTACTGCCAGATCATAAAAAGTCTTGCAGGCCATGTGAAAGGAATTTTTACTTTTTATTGAGGAAAACAAGAAATCATAGAAGAATCTTCAGTGTGGGTAATAATCATGTGTTCTGGCAGCAGTATAGAGAATGGATTGATGAAGGATGTGAGGCCAAGTGAGAGGCCATTGCCGTAATCTAAATGGAAGTATAGATTAGAAGTCTGACACAATGTGGTCCACTGGAGAAGGAAATGGCAAACCAGTATTCTTGCCTTAAGAACCCCACGAAAAGTATGAAAATGCAAAAAGATATAAGACACTGAAAGATGAACTCCCCAGGTTGATAAGTGCCCAATATGCTACCGGATATCAGTGAAGAAATAACTCCAGAAAGAATAAAAAAGCAGAACCAAAGCAAAAACAACACCCAGGTGTGGATATGTCTGGAGATGGTAGTAAAGTCCAGTGCTGTAAAGAACAATATTGCATAGAAACCTGGAATGTTAGGTCCATGAATCAAGGCAAATTGGATGGCAAGAGTGAACGCCGACATTTTAGGAATCAGCAAACTAAAATGGACTAGAATGGATGAATTTAACTCAGATGACCATCATATCTACTACTATGGGCAAGAATCCCTTAGAAGAAATGGAGTAGCCATCACAGTCAACAAAAGAGTCCGAAATGCAGTACTTGGATGCAGTCTCAAAAACAACAGAATGATCTCTCTTCATTTCCAAGGCAAACCATTCAATATCACAGTAATCCAAGTCTATGCCCCAACCAGTAATCCTGAAGAAGTTGAAGTTGAATGATTCTATGGAGACCTATAGGACCTTCTGGAATTAACACCTAAAAGATGTCTTTTTCATTATAGGGGACTGGAATGCAAAAGTAGAAAGTCAAGAGATATCTGAAGTAACAGGCAAATTTGGCCTTGGAATACAGAATGAAGCAGGGCAAAGGATAATAGAGTTTTTGCCAAGAGAATGCGCTGGTCATAGCAAACACCCTCTTCCAACAACACAAGGGAAGACTTTACACATGGACATCACCAGATGATCAATACTGAAAACAGACTGATTATAGTCTTTGCAGCCAAAGATGGAGAAGCTCTATACAGTCAGCAAAAACAAGACTGGGAGCTGACTGTGGCTCAGACCATGAACTCCCTAATGCCAAATTCAGACTTAAATTGAAGAAAGTAAGGGAAACCACTAGACCATTCAGGTATGACCTAAATCAAATCCCTTACAGTTATACAATGGAAGTGACAAATAGATTCAAGGGATTAGATACAGAGTGCCTGAAGACGTATGGATGGAGGTTCATGACATTGTCCTGGAGGCAATGATGAAAAACATCCCCAAGAAAAAGAAATGCAAAAGGCAAAATGGTTGTCTGAGGGAGGTTTACAAACAGCTGTGAAAAGAAGAGAAGTGAAAGGCAAAAGAGAAAAGGAAAGATATACCATTTAATGAAGAGTTCCAAAGAATAGCAAGGAGAGATAAGAAAGCCTTCCTCAGTAATCAGTGCAAAGAAATAGAGGAAAACAATAGAATGGGAAAGATGAACGATCTCATCAAGAAAATAGGAAATACCAAGGGAATATTATGTGCAAAGATAAGCACAAAAAGGACAGAAATGGTATGGACCTAACAGAAGCAGAAGATATTAAGAAGAGGTGACAAGAATACACAGAAGAGCTATACAAAAAGATCTCCATGATCCAGATAATCACGATGGTGTAATCACTCACCTAGAGTCAGACATCCTGGAATGTGAAGTCAAGTGGACCTTAGGAAGCATCACTACAAACAAAGCTAGAGGAGGTGATGGAATTCCATTTGAGGTATTTCAAATCCTGAAAGATGATACTGTGAAAGTGCTGCACCCAATATGTCAGCAAATTTGGAAAACTCAGCAGTGGCCACAGGATTGGAAAACATCAGCTTTCATTCCAATCCCCAGGAAAGACAATGTCAAAGAATGCTCAAACTACCACACAATTGCACTCATATCAAGCATTAGCAAAGTAATGCTCAAAATTCTCCAAGCCAGCCTTCAATAGTATATGAACTTCCAGATGTTCAAGCTGATTTTAGAAAAGGCAGAGGAACCAGAGATCAAATTGCCAACATCTGTTGGATCATCAAGAAAGCAACAGAGTCCCAGAAAAACATCTACTTCTGCTTTATTTACTTATGCCAATGCCTTTGACTGTGTGGATTACTACAAACTGTGGAAAATTCTTAGAGATGGGAATACAAGACCATCTGACCTGCTTCTTGAAAAATCTGTATGTAGGTCAGGAAGCAATAGTTAGAAATGGACATGGAACAACAGATTGGTTTCAAATAGGAAAAGGAGTGTGTCAAGGCTGTATATTGTCACCTTGCTTATTTAATTTATATGAAGAGTACATCATGAGAAACGCTGGGCTGTCTGAAGCACAAGCTGGAATCAAGATTGCCGGAAGAAATATCAATAACTTCAGATATGCAGATGACACCAATTAGGGTGGAAAGTGAAGAAGAACTAAAGAGCCTCTTGATGAAAGTGAAAGAGGAGAGTGGAAAAGTTGGCTTAAGAGCTCAACATTCAGAAAACAAAGATCATGGCATCTGGTCTATCACTTCATGGGAAATAGATGGGGAAACAGTGGAAACAGTGACAGACTTTTTATTTTGGGGGGCTCCAGAATCACTACAGATGGTGACTGAAGTCATGAAATTAAAAGATGCTTGCTCCTTGGAAGAAAATCCATGACCAACCTAGACAGCTTATTAAAAAGCAGAGACATTACTTTGCCAACAAAGGTCCGTCTAGTTAAAGCTTTGGTTTTCCAGTAGTCATGTATGGATGTAAGAGTTGGACTAAGAAGAAAGCTGAGCAAAGCAAAATTGATGCTTTTGAACTGTGGTGTTTGAGAAGACTCTTGAGAGTCCCTTGGACTGCAAGGAGATCAAACCAGTCCATTCTAAAGGAGATCAGTCCTGGGTGTTCATTGGGAGGACTGATGTTGAAGCTGAAACTCCAATACTTTGGCCACCTGATGCGAAGGGCTGACTCATTTGAAAAGACCCTGATGCTGGGAAAGATTGAAGAGGGGAGGAGAAGGGGACGACAGAGGATAAGATGGTTGGATGGCATCATCGACTCAATGGGCATGAGTTTGAGTAAATTCTGGGAGTTGGTGATGGATAGCGAGGCCAAATAGGCAGCAGTCCATGGGGTTGCAAAGAGTCAGACACGACTGTGCAACTTAACTGAACTGAAAGGAAGTTTAGATAATGGCAGAGGGGATATACGGTAGTGGGTGGACCACCGGGACATTTAGAATGTAGAAGTAATGAGACTTTGTGATTTAATGGGTGTGTGTGTGTGCGGGAGGATTCAGTCAGTGAAGAGTGAGGGAGCATGAGGAGGTATGAAAGACCATGAGAATAGTTGAGTATATAGTGGTACCATTTAAAGAAAACACCCTCTGGAAGCAGTAGGTAGGAATATTAGCCAAGGAGTAGCAGCACTAACTCTGTGTTAAAAATGATAAAAATAAGTTAGTGTTTGCTAATGAATTTATACAGTGTCTCATAATCATCATTACCCCAAAGTAGCTTTGTATGGTATGCTACATAATTTGTCAATATATAATTAACATCACTTCATTTTATGCTGTGATGTTTTCCAATTTACCAATTAGAAAATGTTATACAGGTTAAATTACTGTCTCATCCTCTCTCAACTAAAAACTAAAGTGGCAATGATAAAACTCGAGCATTCTAACACCAAGATCATTATGGTATGGTATAATAATATCTGGTAGAATTATTATGATTACCATCAGTGATCAATTTATTAAAAGTTCTCTTTGTGCTAGAGACTCTTGATCAATGCTTTTTCACACTTAATCCTGACAGCTAGCCTAGTGAAGTCAGCAGTGTTATCTACATTTTATAAATGAAGAAACTGAGATTCAGAGTCATACGTATTTCCTGAGGTCACACAGATATAAAACGATAGAACTGAGATAAAATTTCCCACAACTAATGCTACAGACAGTACTTACAACTTTTCTGCCAGTCTGCTCCCCAAACCATCTATTAGGCATTGTTCTCACCACAGTTCCTCTATAAGCAATATATAGGTGAAAAGTTTACTGAATTCACTGTCTAATTGTTAATTTGAAATGTCAGGTCATGTTAATTGTGGACCTTCATGTAACTGATAATTTTGAACGTATGATAATTAAAGCCAATTATTAAGGCCAAATAATTCATCTTACTTTGCTGATGTTGCTGCAATCAATAATTACCATATATCAGTGACTTTAAATAATACGGATTTCTCGTTCATATTACCTGTTCATTACAGGTTAGCAGGTGGCCCTGATCCATACTGTTCTGACTCGGAGCCCAGATTCCATCATCAGGATTGTTGTTGGTCACTAAGGCAGGAGAAGAGGGGTGGAACTGGGGAACCATGCAGTGATCCTTAAATGCCAGGGAGAGGTGACATGTGTCCCTTCCACTCACATTTTATTTGCTAAACTATGTCTCGTGGCCACAAATCAGTTTAAAGTTCAGAGAAATATAATCCTACCATTTGCTTGGAACTAGAGACTTGTCTTGGGAAAGGAAATGGCAAGCCCTCTGATATTCTTGCCTGGAAAATCCCATGGATGGAGGAGCCTGGCGGGCTGTAGTCCATGGAGTCGCACAGAGTCGGACATGACTGAAGCAACTTAGCACAGAGACACATCTACTCTAGTAATTCATGACTATCCCAGGTATTAATCAGTTTTACAGTGAAAGTTTCTAGAGCCAAATAAGTTTTTGAAACATTGAGTTAAACAAAGTTAAAGAAGTTTCCTAACTACAAGCCTTGTTTGAGCCCTGACTATATTAGTAAGCTCTACTGATCTTCAGGAAAGGGAACACTGGGATGGGGTACTTTTTTCTCCAAAAATCATCTGAAAAGACTCATGTCCTGAAGACAATACTTTAGGAAAGAGTACTCTAAGGTTCTTCCTTTTTAGAACTTATTACTAAAGAGGAAGTAAGTGGAAAACAGGAGAGGAAAGAAGGAAAGGGAAGAATAAAAGAAGAGGAAAAAAGACTGCAAATTTATGGATAAACTTTGAGACTGAGAGTTATGCATAAAAGACCCCAACTTATATTTTTAGCTAGTCGTGACCCAAAATTACATGCTCTGATCTCTTGCATATGAATTGTTGATTTCCTTGAGTATATATTAAGCATCACATATCATGCTAGGTGCTTCACTTATGTCAGTTTGTATCATCTTCAAGACAAATATTATCTTCTCGCAGATGAAGAAACTGAAGCTCAGAGAAGCCATTACACAGTCTAAGACATGCAGATAGTAACTTGAGTTACAGACTGCTGCTGCTGAGGAGAAAAAGTTGTGTTAACCTCCCAACAAAATGGAGTAAGGGCTCCAGTTAGAGGTACAAGCAGCAAACTGTTGTTGGTCAAGAGATTAGAAAGATTAATTTTCATTTGGGCTGTCTCCTCTCTGACTGGACCTTGAAGGGTGTGAAAGGAGTCATGTTTGGGCACCTGAGTGGAGAGCCTTAAATGCCAGACTGCATTTTATTCTCCAGGTAATGCTGAGCCACTGAACGTGTTTTGGGGTGGGAGTAACAGAATCAGCCAATTATAGCAAGACTTAGAATTTCAAGTTCAAAAGAGTTCTTTAAGTAATGCAATCCTCTGTCAACTCACAAATGGGGAAAACAAAGTAAGCTCCTGAATTTGAGGCTCTGCAGCTGGCACTTTCATTCTTGGCAGTAGCTTTTTCATAATTGACATGGCTGGTTAGCTTGCCTGCATTTGGTCGCAGGCTGAGTACAGGTCTTGCAGGCCTCTCATCTTCATCCCAGATTAGCAAGAGCCCTGATGAGGTCTTTAGAGCTGGCAAGAGAGACTATTTTGAGCCTTAGGAGATTAAGTAAAGGTGATAGCAGAGTTCAGAGAAAACAGAGTATATCCAATATCTAGGGTAGGGGTCATTCCTTAGCTGAATAATTTTCTTTTGAGTTTTGCAGAAGCATAGCCCACTTTACTACAATGCTTTGTGAAAACTAGCTGTATCAAGTTGGGCAGTGTAAGTCTCCAGAGAAAGGAAAAAGTTGGGAATACATTGCTGGATAATTGCTCATGTGAGTATACTAGGCTTGGTCATGCAGATGCCCCTCTGGAGTTGACAAATGACACAGAGTAACCTGCAGTTTTGGCCCATAAAAGATAAGATACTTCTGCTTGATGTCAAAAAACATCCCTGCACCTTTGGTGATTTTCTTAGCAAATAAGCACTCTACGTCTCAGCTGTGCACACCAGAAACCCAAGTACAACTTGTGGCTGCTCTCTCCCTTACCTCTGTTGCCCAGTCAATACCAAATCCTTCAGTTATCTAATTATCTTTTTGCCCCATCCCCTCTACCAGGACCTTAGTTTAAGACACCATTGTATCTCATCTAAATTATTGCAAAAGCCTTTTTGTTTCCCCTGCCTCAAACATTGTCTCTCTTAACCCATTACCTATATTGCAGCCAGAGAGACAAAGAAAGCCTCACTTCTTTGAAACAGTATTCTATTTTTCAGAATCAGAGATGCATCCAATGGCAGCATAGGTTATTTTGTTATGTTCTCTAGATTCCTTACAGAAGAATGGTGATGTCACAAATATTATGGGTGAATTGATCTTAACCCACAGGCTCAAGTGATTTTTTTCAACTATCACCAAAACTGGAGAAGGAAATGGCAACCTAATCCAGTATTCTTGCCTGGAGAATCTAATGGACAGAGGAGCCTGGTGGGCTACAGTCCATGGGTTTGCAAGAGTCAGACATGACTTAGTGACTAAACTACCACCATCACAAAGACTCAACAAAATCAACTAAATAATTATTTGTCCAATTTCCTAAAAAGGACACAATAATTCTTTAATATCTCAAATTCTAGAATTTTCAGTGTAGGTAAAAGCTTTGCAAGAGCTAGTGTTTTCAGAGGATTACTGGAAGAGAAATTTCATTATTTAGCTGTTTGAGATTATGAATTCAGTTTTCTATTATAAAAATATGTGGTGATAAAGACATATCTAAGTCATAAGGTGAAGAATAGCAAGGAAGATTTTAGTCAGAGAAACACTCCTGAATTCTAAAGGAACATTATCTTTCTACTTTGTCTGGATGATAAGACAAGCAGACAATCAATAATTATTGACTGTTTATTTTGTCAAGCAGGAGACACATTATCTCATTAGCTCTAGGAAGCAGTCACTGTCATCAATGCAATATCACAGTGAAGGATGCTTGGAGACATTAAATATCTTGATTAAGATTCTAGATCTGGAAAGTGGGAAAGCAGGATTCAAGCCCAAAACATGAGAACCTGAATTATTGAGTGTGCATTCTCATTGCTTTGAAATAGATGGTGCTTTCAGTACTTACACTAACCCTTATGAGATAGGTTTTCCCATTCTATAGACATGATTGTGCTTGATTGCTCAGTTGTATTTGACTCTTTGCGACCCCTAGGACTGTAGCCCACTAAGTTCCTCTGTCCATGGAGTTCTCCAGGCAAGAATACTGGAGTGGGTTGCCATGCCCTCCTCCAGGGGATCGTCCTAACCCAGGGACCACCCAGGTCTCCCATATTGCAGGCGGATTCTTTACTGTCTGAGCCACCAGGGAAGCCCAAAATTACTGGAGAAAGTAGCCTATCCCTTCTCCAGGGGATCTCCCCTACCCAGGAACTGAACCAGGGTCTCTTGCATGGCAGGTGGGTTCTCTACCAACTGAGCTACCAGGGAAGCCCCTATAGACATGATTATTGAGGCTTAAAATGTTTAAAACCTGCCCTATATCACTCAGTAAGGGGTAAGGCTGATATTGAAACTCAGACTTGCCTACTTTTAAAGTCCATGTTTTCCATGATGTCTTCCAATTGTCCTGTTGTCTCATGAATGCAGCTAAATAGTAAGTGATGCTGTTCGGAAATGACTGGATAACTAGCAATAATCGTAAAAACTCATTTTCACAACTTCATGGTATCATCTATGTGCTCAGCAAATATAATTAAAGTAAGGTATTGACCAATAAAATGGCAAGAAATTTCATATAAATTGGCCGAGAGTGGGAGGACAACTTCAAAACTTGGTTTGACAATATTCACCATTTCAGACTCTCGTTCAGTCCTCAGCAAAATGAGGGGTTTCATTTTTATGTTATTTGCCTTCTCTGCTATGCTTGCCATTTCAGAAGCCAGGAGTGCAGGCTCCAGGAAGCTCTGCGGGTCCGAGTACATACGCGCGGTCATCTACATCTGCGCCAGCTCCAGGTGGCGGCGGCAACCGGGGGCACTGCTGCAGGGCCAGCGAGGTGACTTGGCTGCACATGACTTCTTCATTTACTATTATTTTTTGAAGATTTGTCTTAATAACTGTTTCTCTAGCTACTACTAAGCCACATCCATCGCAATCTGGGGAATTAATTATCAAAATAAGCTTAATTTGGCTTGGAAAAGAGATGAACTGCTCATTAAAAAAAAAAAAAAATGACATTGTATTCTTTAGTCCCCAGCTTGAAATGAGTTGACTGCATAACTACTTTGGTGAGCTTAGCATCTATGGCAGGTCCTGGTGGTTGAGCAGGGAGAAGCAGGTGCCTTCAAGGGCCATGTTGTAGAAGCAAGATTTTCACATTGGATAATTATAGAATATAATAAGTTGGCGTTCAGGCAGCTGCTAAATAAGAATGGGAGGAAAGAAGCTAAGTTTTATTGAGCACTTCTTATGTGCCAGGCAGTTTCATGTGCAACATTTCATCTTCTGATAAGGATCTTTTGAAATAAGAACGTTACCACCATTTACAGTTTTACTGAGGACAAAATTGTTCACCTAGCTGGTCAGCAGTGTGGTTGGGAAGAAAACCAGGGCTTTCTGACTACAAGAGTTGAGGTCTTCTCCTTATTTTATAGTGCGCTTCAGGTGGCGAGAAGATGGTGGTAGTGTGTGTCGTAATGCATAATGGCACTGTGGAGGTGGTGATGTTTGATAGAGGCCCTAAGGAGTTATGAGGAGTGGGGTGGGAATTCTAGCAGTAATAATTAGGTACTGATGAGAGTAGATATTGTTTCAAGATGAGAGTGAACCCAGTGTGTTTCAGAAACAGTGAAGCGACTGACTTCACTGTATCTGTTTTTCAACTCAGGTAATTTCAAAGTTGACCATTTTCTACCAATCCTATATTAAAGTGTGAGGTAAATTTTATTTAAGATTCTATTTTAGTAATTTTATTTGTTATGTCTTATAGTTAAAACAGGAAAGCATGCTTATATAATAAATGTTGCAACCACATACCTGATATAAAGATTTTACAGGTTTCAATTTGATTTAAAATGATTTTGGTAAGCAAAAAGATTTTGGAAAATGATCTACAGTTTTTGTATTTTGGTGGGCCGGTGTCTTGAAAAATTGTGTATCGACCACTCCTACTTTAATAATGAGAGGTTCATAGTTACTAGATGTTAATAAACAATAATGGCTTTTAATCTCAAGAGAATAAACATAATTTACCTCATTGACTATGTTTTATCAAGCTGTGGATTAGTAAATGTATATATACACATTTCGGTATCTGTAAGACATGGGACAATGGAATGTATGTCTGTGTAAGGCTATTCCCTTTAACACCACCGACTTCATAATACTGTTATTTAACCTTTCACAGGCTTTCAGAGTACTTTCCCATACATCAGATGTTTAATCCACTGCTGGCTTCTCATTCAGTATTCATTCATCTAAATTTTTTTCTGGTGCCTGCCAGTGTGCTAAGGTGCTGATAAGTCTGAATGAAGTTAAAGTGAGAGAGCCTTATCCATGGACTCTGGGAACAACTCTGATAAAACAGTGGGACCCACTTTTAACTTTCAAATATAGAGATTTAAATCTCCACTTCCTTCCTTCCTGATCAGCTTTGCAGAATGCACACAGGGTTATTTTTTGGTTGATTGTTTTCCGTTGATAACATATAGCTGATAGCTTTGGAGGCCGCTGGTCGCCACGCGGAAGTAGCCAGTACAACTGGAGTCAGGCCCTGACTTGGCTGCTAACCAGCTGAGCGACACTGGCTCTGCCACTCCTCCTCTCTGCACCCACCTTTCCTCCTCTGTAAAATGAGGAGGGTGGAGATGACAGCGTTCTCCCTAAAACTTCTAATCTCTTCAAGCCCCAGACCAACGTTAAAAGTAAAATTCATCTTCAGGATTCGGTTTCCTTCAAAAATCCAATGCATTGTCCCCAAAGTAGAAGTTGGTTGCTGCCTTTGTCAGAGCGCTCTAAGGAAGTTATTTTTTCCCCTCTCTACAGCCGAGAGAGGAAACCACTTCCAGCTGCCAAATGAACAGGAGATTTCTGAGGAAAGAGCAGCTCACAACCTTCTGAAGATGGATTTCTCAGGGGAGGAAAGTCTTCAGGGTGAACAGCTGCCCCCGGAAGGGCTTTGGAGGTCAAAGAAGCATTTGGTGATGTCAAGACAAGACGTACAAACCTTGTGCTGCACTGAAGGCTGTTCCATGTCTGACTTGAGCACTCTTTGTTAGGACGAGAGCAAACCCCCAAGGGTGGCAGAGATTTAGCACATGTTTAATCACAGAGTTTTACTTCCCAGAATAACACATACATTGTGTCATTAAACTAATGGCTTTTGGGTAGGCAGTCTTTTCCTAAAAGTTGTGGATGAAAGGCTAAAACCACTACAAAGTCTATTTCCTCCCTTTGCCAAGGTAAATGCACTGTTCTTTTCAAATTTTAACTAATCCTTTGAAAATTTAAATGCTGTGCAAAATTGCAATAAAATTCCATAAACCAAGCTCACTGTGATTTTTCTGTTTTTAAAACAATTTTAAATAGCTTTAAAATAGTAAACAAAAATGCTAATGGTAGAAAAACAAAGTAAGCATAAAAGAAAATAAAAACCAATGATTACTTCATCATTTAGAAATAGCTAACTACTCTTTACTTTTATGTTAAGGTAAGGTAAGGTAAGGTAAGGTGAAGTCGCTCAGTCATGTCCGACTCTTTGTGACCCCGTGGACTGTAACCTACTAGGCTTCTCCGTCCATGGGATTCTCCAGGCAAGAATATTGGAGTGGATTGCTGTTTCCTTCTCCAGGGGATCTTCCCAACCCAGGGATCGAACCCGGGTCTCCCGCAGTGGAGGCAGACGCTTTAACCTCTGAGCCAACTGATTCACAGTCAAGTATAAGAATCTAAACAAAGTACATTTTTTCAAAAGTTCTTAAGAGTGCTCTATGCGTGTTTTCTATCATGCAGCTCTTCAACATTCTACTTGAGAATAGCTGGGTGTATATATGGGTCAAATAGGGTCTATAAACAGCCAAAATCTAGAAAATGTTTGGGTATTTTACATCCTTCTTATAGTCTGGATTGCCTAGATTTTGCCTTCAGCTACTATTGAGATGAAAAGACATGCTGCTCTCATTCTGGGGACTAAAAACTAAAACTCAGATAGCCAAGTCATTGTGTCACAATTGGATATCTTCACAGATAGAAAGACAAAGTAATTATCATAAAACTATGGTTTTATTTCTAACTCTGTCAGCCAGCCAACTCCCCAGTAGATTTTACAACTGTTCGACTCTATGTTCATTTTAGGTGCTGCAAAGTATTACTCCAGTCTGTACTCAAAATTTGTGAGCTACGTATTGGGCACTTAAATTGTGTGACTGCTTTGCTTTTTGCAGATAAAAACAACAGCAACAAAACAAAAAACCAAGTAGAATTAAGTAGACGTCTCCTAACTCACACAGCTAAAGAGCTGATATCACTGATCCAAACTTGGACTGTGCTAAGTCCCTTCAGTCACGCCCGACTCTGCAACCCCATGGCCTGTAGCCCTCCAGGCCCCTCTGTCCATGAGTTTCTCCAGGCAAGAATACTAGAGTAGGTAGCCATTTCCTACTCCAGGGTATCTTACCAACCCAGGGACCAAATCCGCATCTTTGTGTTTCCTGCATTGGCAGGTGAGTTCTTTACCACTAGTGCCACTTAGCATGAATCAAGGCAGTCACATTAAACTGCTGCTGCTGCTGCTAAGTCGCTTCAGTCGTGTCCGACTCTGTGCAACCCCAGAGACAGCAGCCCACCAGACTCCCGCACCCCTGGGATTCTCCAGGCAAGAACACTGGAGTGGGTTGCCATTTCCTTCTCCAATGCATGAAAGTGAAAAGTGAAAGTGAAGTCGCTCAGTCGTGTCCGACTCTTCGCGACCCTATGGATTGCAGCCCACCAGGCTCCTCCGTCCATGGGATTTTCCAGGCAAGAGTACTGGAGTGGGGGTGCCATTGCCGTCTCCACATTAAACTGCACTGGCAGTTAATTACTCTTTACCACAGGGCACTCTCTGTTTGAAGTCAGTTTCACTGAAGAATGTCTTTTGATGAGATAGTAAAAATTAATAATATTGAATCTGAACCCTTGAGTATATGCCCCTTTAATATTCTGGCTGGTGAAATGAGAAGACTGCACGAAGTATGTTTCTGGCAGACTCAAGTATGATGGCTTCCTCAAGGAAAAGCTCATCTGTAATTGAGTTGTGAGCTTAAAAGCAGCTGTGCTTTCCATCGTTATGCCCACAGTCTGAATCCCCAAAACTGAGAGAACAAGACATCCATGACAATGCAAAAAGCAAAAGGGGTTTTATTTCTAGCTCGAGCTAGGGCTCAGGCCGCAACCAGCGCAGTGGAGTTGAGCGAGAGCCCGGAGCCCTGTATTACAGCAGTATTTATAGGTTTAAGACAAAGACGGGATTGGCAAGGGCGGATTGGTTACAAAGGTTTCTTAGCGTGTACTAATTGGCTAAATTTTCGCCCAGGCGGGCTTTCTTAGGGGATTTCCATCCTTGTCCTGATAGGCTCAGATCAGGCTACGGGGGTTATGCCGATTGGCCATGTCAGCGGAAGATGACCTCAGTTCCTTCTGGGCACTGACCCAGCTTCTTTGTGAATGAAACTCAGGCCTACCTAGGCCCCTGAGGCCTGACATGGCCTTCATCAGGTCCCAACACCATGAAGCAGCGTTTTTAAGAAAAAATAAAGACTGAAAAACTGGTTATTTAGATATGGGTACTGGAAATTAAATGAAGTAAGATTTAAAAATGAACAAAGTGAGCCTGTCACTTCAAGGAAAACAACTGATGTTTTTTTTTGTCGATGATCAAGTTCAAGCTTATAAGCAATTTTAGAATACTTTTATCTACCACCCTGAACATCATTGGTATATTAATAGAGTTGATTCTTTTATATTATATAATGATGTGTCAACATTTGGGAGGTCTGCTATAACTTAATGAACCAATATTTCCCAAATGATCAATGCATGATACTTCAAAATCATAAAAGGGTAAAAGAGAGCCGCTTAAAGTGCAAAATAAAGATTTTAATCTAACTGCATACAAAATTCACTGATACAGATTTCAGATTTTACATTGCAGTTAACCCTTAATAAACAGTTACTTGTTACATTTTGGTATAATACCAAAGAAGAACATAAAAATGATCCGAAAATGCTATTAAACGAATCTCCCCTTTCACAACTAAATATCTATGTATGGCTGAGTTTTTTTTCATGTATATCAGCCAACATAACACACAGCAGCAGATTAAAAATGTAAAAGCTGTTGAAGCTGTATTTTATAAAGACAGTCATTAGAGACTTGCAAAATATAACAGTTCCACTCTTCAATAAACATTTTTTACTTTGTGAAAACATCCATTTTTAAATAAAATATGTTGTTATGTGTTAATATATGGTAAGTTTATTTTTATTTTCAAATGTGTTATTAACCATTTAAATTTCTTAGTGAAATACTAATATGAAAAATAGTGATAAATTCAACCCACATAAACAGAAAGTCTTGGAAGTCTTTAATAAGTTTTAAAAGTGTGAAAGGATTATGAAACCAAAAGGTATGAGAATTGTTTTTCCATAATATGTTTGCCACTAATTTTTCAGGTTCCATCAAGAGACGTTCAGGTTGTTACATCTGCCATGACAAAGATACAATAAACAGCCTAGTTTATATATCTTTATACAACTGACTTTTTCATTTTCATAGGATAGCTTATCAAGTTGCTTATGGAAAAATGTGTGTATTTTTTTCAGGGTACTTTTAGTAGTTATTTTTTGTTATGTGCTTATTAGTTATTATAAATGCATCTATTCAGTTTAAATGCATACAGAAACAAAGAAGACATGGGATCTAGTCTTTTTACTTACATCCTGTAGTCCCTATTTTGGGGGAAAAGAGTAAAAATATGTATGTTTAGGGAGTATACGTCCAGAGAGGTATAAAATACAATAAAACTCTTTTCTATTTGATTCTGAAATAATAGCACAATCCTTATTCAGAATTTCTTATAATGTCTGCCAGAAATAAAAATTATGGTAATACTGAATTTATGTGGTATAGTTACATATACAGTCAGATAGCTTGCCCTATGTCTATTATCTCTTAATGTCATCATCTAGATTTCTATCTATAACAGAGACTTTTAACAGTCCATTGAAACCTTCTTCTCTTCCTCTTGGGCACAGATAGATTACATTTTCTCAGTCTCTTTTGCAATTTCACGTGGTCACATGACTGAGTTCTAGCTCAGGTGAAGAGTAGTGATATGTGCTGTTTCCAAGACTAGTCCATCAAGTTTTTCTCTCTCCCACTCAATTCAGCAAGCAATATGACTTGTTTATGTCTGATTCTACTTCTTAATAGCTGTAAACTATTCTATTACAATATGTACTAAATCTATCATCCTATTTTATACAGAAAGGAATCAGACATACTCACTGTTATGTTTTGGAACTATTTCAATAACATCTTAGTCGGTGTGGCATGTGTTAAACACATACCAAAAGATTACCACTTAAAAAGTTTGTATTAATTCATGGTTTTACTAGAAATTTATGAGCATGACTGTTTCTCTATATTCTCCCCAGTCTATGATGTTATTACACTTGCAAAACTTTGCATTTTTATAGATAAAATAGAGTATAATTTTTTTGTATATGCATTATCATGACTATGATTGCCTTTTAGTATTTATTGGACATTTGTATTTCCTCTTCTGTAAATTAGTCTGTTCATATTCTTAGCCCATTTTTCTATTTCTATTTATTTATAATAGGTTTATTGACAAAATTTAAAGCTTTTAATATTAAAGATACTGATTTTTTTTGACGGCCACCTTAAATATCCTCCAACCTAAGCCTTTGGTATGCATTGATTTCACTTAGCCTTAGTCGCTTTCATATAATGTCATTGCATACAATATCTGTCTTTTCTTTTATGTTTTCTGGATTTCCTGTTTAACTTTAGAAGATTTCCCTTACTGCCAGTGAGGTTGTGAGAAAGTCTACTAAGTTATAGTCTAATAATTTAATTTTTATCCTTTGCATTTAAATTTAATCCATCTTTTATTTATTTTTGTATTGTATGAGGTGCTTGATTTTTTATTTTCTTCAAAATGAACAGAATGTTTTTTCCTGCATAATTTATTAAGTAGACCAGCCTTTTCCCATAGAAATTTCATTTCATTTTAGTCATATGTTATTTCACATTATGTTTAGAGTTAGTGTAGGCCCTTTATTTTGTTCTTTGCTCTATTTATCCTCAAAGTAGCCCCATATTATTTTGATTGCAATAACTTCATAGTAAATTTTACTATCTCTTAAGAAAAGTTGTCCAACATTGTAGATTAAAATTTTTTTCATGGATATTATGAGACATACATTTTTCTATATAAATTTTATAATCCAATTTCTAAAAATATTGGAATTGTAGTTTGAATTGTTTTAGTTATACTAATATAGAAAACATTTATATTGTAAGATGTTAAGAATTTATATCTAAAATATATTACTAAAATAATATAGTGTTTTATTTCTTTTTAGAATTTTTATTATATAGGTTCTGTCTTTTTATATTACTTTTAAATTTTATGTTATCTTTGTATTTGCAATTTTTATTTGTCCCCACTGAATGAGATATTTGCCTCATCTTCTTTTCTAAATGCATGTTACAATACAAAGAAAAAAGTCTTGATTTTGTATACTCATCTCCAGCTACCATGTCCAATTATTTTATTAAATTTAATGGTTACATTATAAGTCTATGTTGGGTTTTCTAGGTATTCAATATTATCACCTACTAATAAAAAAAGTGAATTTTGTCTTCCAATATTTAAGCTTACTGCTTCATAATCTTATCTCACTACATAACTCATTATGTAGAAATTATTTATTGACAGGGTAATGCACAGGCATTGTGTGGGTGCTAAGGATATACCTGTGAATAAAACAGACAAAATGTATATTCTTAAGGAAGACAGACATAAGCAAAAGAAATATTAGATAATACTGGGTAATGACAGAGGCTGAAGAGAAAGTATAAAAGGGGAACAGAAGGCTTGGAATGAGGGTGGGGACTGAATTTTAGACAGAGTAGCTAGGGAAGGCCTTAATGGAGAGATGATCATTATAAGAATTTTTAATGATGATGAAAATGGTAGACATCTCTTTCATGTTCCTGATTTTACTAGAAATGGTTTCAGCATTCTTTATTTAATATGACACTTGCTACTCAAAATATGAATAAAATAATAAATAAATAATAGCCTTTACATGTGCATATGTGCATATGTATCTATAGAAATAATATTTTCGATCATTTAAAGAGTTTTATTCTGTTACCTAATCCTTAAGGACTTATTATGTTATAAATGACCTCTAAATTTTTATCAAATATCTATTTAACTTTATCATATAATATTTTTTCTCCTTTGTTAAGTGAAGAATTATAGTGATAGCCCTTCTCATGTTGAAATTTCTCAGAATAAATCTATATAATCATAGTGTAATAGTTTTTCAATACTCAGAAGGACTAAATATGCTAATCTTTTATTTAGAATTTTAAAATTTGTGTTCACAAATAAAATTGACCTCTAAGTTTGTCAGTGAAGATTAACATAACTTCATAGAATGAAAGCATCACCTGTTCCTTAGACATTTGGAAGAAAAACAGCTCTAATATGTTTTGCCTGGTGACATTTAAAAATCTTGCTGAAGTGTAATACACATACAATTAAGTGTATAGCTTTTAAGTATATTTTTGCTTATTTGTACACCTATGAATTCTTGGAGCAAATTCAGTTAATAATATATTTTTGATTTTTACATATCATTGAATTTTATTTGCTAAAATTTTGCTTCGTATTTTTGCATGTATTTTCATTTAAAAACTTGTATTTTTCTACAATTTTCTTTTTGTAATCATAAGTGATTTTAACATCAGGGTCAAGTTAGCCCTATAAAATGAGCTGGAAAATTTTCTTCCTTCCTTCCTCTGTCCCTTTCTTCCTTACTTTTCTAATTTCTGAATGTTTTAAGACTGGTATTTCTCTTGAAATGTTTGGAGGTTTCACTAGCAAAGTCATCAGGGCTTGGCATTTTCTTTGTAGAAAGATTTAAAATTTCAGACTCAATTTATTTTACACATACAGAAATATTAATATTTTTATGTATTTTTTTCTTGAACAAATTTAGTGATTATGTTTTTTAAGAAATTTACCCATTTCGTCTAAGTTGAATTGATTGGCATAAATTCTTCAAAACATCTTATCTTTTTGCTGGACGACATTTTTACATGATAAAAATGCATGCATCCTATTCTAGTTTCCTTTGTAGATATTGACCTTTTCAAATAGTCTATCATTTTGAGGGTTAATCTACGTAGTCATACTCAGAATTTCTTCTGGAGTTTCCATGACAGCAATCACTAGGCTTTCCTTCATATTATATGTCCTTGGTTTCAAGAATTTATATTTAACACACAAATTTTGATCATATTATGAGCATTTACTTGTATTTCAGTGTACATAATCTACAGTACAAGAATCACTGCTCATCACTATTTTCTCTTTCTTCCTGATACACAGTTTCTAATCAATAAGTATATTTCAATTGAATGAATAAAATAATAAATGATGAATATAATATTTTAATATTATATATTTATGTTCTATTTCCCCTTTAATCAAGCTTGTTGATAGCTGGGGAGAGAACAATGCTTTTGTTTTGTTAGTCTTTTGAAAGAAAGTATTTTATTAGCTTTTAATTTTTTATTTCATATTTCACATTTTTGTCTGTAGAAATCTCCCTCCCTATTTGTCTGTATAAATCCCCCTTTGTCTTGTTTTGACTGTGTGGATCACAATAAACTGTGGAAAATTCTGAAACAAATGGGAATACCAGACCACCTGACCTGCCTCTTGAGAAATCTGTATGCAGGTCAGGAAGCAACAATTAGAACTGGACATGGAACAACAGATTAGTTTCAAATAGGAAAAGGAGTACATCAAGGCTGTATGTTGTCACCCTGCTTATTTAACTTATATGCAGAGTACATCATGAGAAATGCTGGGCTGGAAGAAACACAAGCTGGAATCAAGATTGCCAGGAGAAATATCAATAACCTCAGATATGCAGATGACACCACCCTTATGGCAGAAAGTGAAGAGGAACTCAAAAGCCTCTTGATGAAAGTGAAAGAGGAGAGTGAAAAAGTTGGCTTAAAGCTCAACATTCAGAAAACTACATGGCATCCGGTCCCATCACTTCATGGGAAATAGATGGGGAAACAGTGGAAACGCTGTCAGACTTCATTTTCCTGGGCTCCAAACTCACTGCAGATGGTGACTGCAGCCATGAAATTAAAAGGTACTTACTCCTTGGAAGAAAAGTTATGACCAACCTGATAGTATATTCAAAAGCAGAGACGTTACTTTGCCAACTAAGGTCCGTCTAGTCAAGGCTATGGTTTTTCCTGTGGTCATGTATGGATGTGAGAGTTGGACTGTGAAGAAGGCTGAGCAGCAAAGATTGATGCTTTTGAACTTTGGTGTTGGAGAAGACTCTTGAGAGTCCCTTGGACTGCAAGGAGATCCAACCAATCCATTTGAAGGAGATCAGCCCTGGGATTTCTTTGGAAGGAATGATGCTGAAGCTGAAACTCCAGTACTTTGGCCATCTCATGTGAAGAGTTGACTCAATGGAAAAGAGTGATGCTGGGAGGGATTGGGGCAGGAGGAGAAGGGGACGACAGAAGATGAGATGGACGCGAGTCTGAGTGAACTCCGGGAGTTGGTGATGGACAGGGAGGCCTGGCGTGCTGTGATTCATGGGGTCTCAAAGAGTCAGACACGACTGAGCGACTGAATCTGAACCTTGTTTTGTTTGTTGTGAAATGATCTCTTAATTACTAATATTATTTTCTTTCCTTTTACTTTCTCTTCCTCTACTTATAAGGCCACTAATACTATCAAATTAGGTCTCACCCTTTTGATCCCATTTAATCCAAGTCCTCAGCCTTTTAGGCACCAGGGACTGGTTTAATCATTTCAGTTCAGTTTAGTCTCTCAGTCGTGTCCGACTCTTTGCAACACCATGGACTGCAGCATGCCAGGCTTCCCTGTCCATCACCAACTCCTGGAGCATACTCAGACTCGTGTCCGTCATGTCAGTGATGCCATCCAACCACCTCATCCTCTGTTGTCCCCTTCTCCTCCCACCTTCAATCTTTCCCAGCATCAGAGTCTTTTCAAATGAGTCAGTTCTTTGCATCAGGTCACCAAAGTATTGGAGTTCATCTTCAGCCTCAGTCCTTCCAATGAATATTCAGGACTGATTTCCTTTAGGACAGACTTGTTGGCTCTCCTTTCAGCCCAAGGGACTCTCAAAAGTCTTCTCCAACACCACAGTTCAAATACATCAATTCTTCAGTGCTCAGCTTTCTTTATAGTCCAACGCTCATATCCATACTTGACTACTAGAAAAACCATAGTTTGACTAGACGGACCTTTGTTGGCAAAGCAATGTCTCTGCTTTTTAATATGATGTCTTGATTGGTCATGGCTTTTCCTCCAAGGAGCAAGTATCTCTTAATTTCATGGCTGCTGTCACCATATGCAGTGGTTTTGGAGCCCAAAAAATAAAGTCTGACACTGTTTCCACTCGTTCCCCATCTATTTGCCATGAAGTGATGGGACCAGATGCCATGACCTTAGTTTTCTGAATGTTGAGTTTTAAGCCAACTTTTTCACTCTTCTCTTTCACTTTCATCAACTGGTTTCATGGAACACAATTTTTCCATGGACTGGTTGGGGGAGAGGATTCAGGCAGTAATGCGAGTGTAGGGGAGTGGCAGATGAAGCTTCAGTTGCCTGCCACTCACCTCCTACTGTGTGGCCCAGTTCCTAGGCTGTGGATCAGTATTGGTCTGCGGCCCATGGACTGGGGACTCCTGACTTTAAAAAAAAATTTTTTTAAGTATAGTTGAATTAAAATGTGTTAATTACTGCCATACAGCAAAGTGACTCAGTTATACATATAAACACACACACACACAGGCACATACACACACACACACACACACACACACACACACACACACACACACTATATATATACATTCTCATATTCTTTTCCATTTTGGTTTATCACAGGATGTTGAATATAATTCCCTGTGTTATACATCAGTCGCTCAGTCATGTCCAACCCTTTGTGACCTCATGGACTGTAGCCCACCATGCTCCTCTGTCCTTGGGATTTTCCAGGCAAGAATACTGGAGTGGATTGCCATTTCCTCCTCCAGGGATCTTCCAGACCCAGGGATAGAACCTATGTCTCCTGCATCTCCTGCACTGGCAAGTGGATACTTTACCACTGTTCCAAATGGGAAGCTTGTGCTATACAGTAGGACCTTGTCATTTATCCATTCTATATATACCAGTGTGCATCTACTCATCCCAAACTCCCAATGCAACCCACTCATGCCTCCCTTCCCCTTGGCAACCTCTTTATGTCCCTGAGTTTTGTTTCTGTTTCATAGATAAGTTCACTGGTGTCATTTTAGATTCCACATTTAAGTGAGAGCATATGGTATCTGTCTTTCTCTTCCTGATTTACATAACTTAGTATGATAATCTCTAGTTGCATCCATGTCACTGCAAATGGCGCTATTTTATTCTTTTTATGGCTGAGCAGTATTCCATTGTATATATGTACCATATCTTCTCAAAACTACTGCCTCACGCCAGTCAGAATGGCCATCATTAAAAAAATCTGCAAATAACAAATGCTTAAGAGGGTATGGAGAAAAGGGAACCCTCCTACACTGTTGGTAGGAATGTAGTTGGTGCAACCACTGTGAAAAACAATATGGAGGTTACTCAGAAAATTAAAAATAGCTTTGCCATATGATCTAGCAATCTCATTCCTGGGCATATATCCAGACAAAACTACAATTCAAAAGATACATGCACTCCTATGTTCACAGAAGCACTATTCGCAATAGCCAAGACTTGGGAACAACCTAGATGTGCATCGACAGTGAATGGATAAAGAGTGAGTTTTAGTTACTCAGTCGTGCCTGACTTTTGTGAACCCAAGAACTGTGGCCTCCAGGTTCCTGTGTCCATGGAATTATCCAGGCAAGAATGGAAAGGTAGCCATTCCTTCTTCAGGGGATCTTCCTAACCCAGGGATCGAACCCAGATCTTCTGCATTGCAGGCAGATTCTTTGCTGTCTGAGCCACCAGGGAAGCCCGAATGGATAACGATGTGCATGTATGCTATATTGTTCAGTCATGTCCAACTTTTTGAGAACCTTATGAACTGAAGCCCACCAGGCTCCTCTGTCCATGGAATTTCCCAGGCAAGAATACTGGCGTGGGTAGCTGTTCCCCTTCTCCAGGAGCTCTTCCCAACCCTGGGATCGAATTCAGGTATCCTGGATGGCAGGTAGATTCTTTATCATCTGAGCCACCAGGGAAGCCTTCTGGATAAAGAAGACAACACTATTATAATTTTAATTTCCTCCTAATAGCCGTATTTCCAAACATAGTCCCATTGGGGATTAGAACTTCCACATATGAATTTGGGAGAGGACACAACTAAGTCCACAGCAGATATCATTCTTTTTCTATTTAATGCTTTTGGTCTTGAAATTTACTTTGTCTAATATTAGTACTGACATTGACTATTTGCTTGTGTCTCTGTGATATATCTTTGGCCAAAATTTCAAACTTAACTGAATTTCAACTCCTATCTTTCTTGTCTTTTGGTTTTCAGTATGGATTCTTGAAGTCACAGGTAGGTGGCTTTTGTTAAATTAAGCCAATTAATATTTAATGAGTGACACAATATACCTGATTATATTCTATATAATCTTGATTATAATCCATACAAAGCATTTATTTTAATTTAATTCTTTTGTTTGCATGACCAATTCCCCTTCCTCACTTGTGAATTCAGAAATGTTACTGTGCTTTTCCATTTGCTGGTTACTTTCCACTTTCTTCTTGGATGAACAGTCTTGATTTCTCTCTATTATGATTCCAATGTCCCTCCTCCACGAAGATGAAGCCTGGAAATCAAATCTGTCCCACTGTGTGATTTTTACGGGTCACTTGCTAAGAAGGGTTTTTACTTTTTAGATGGCTGGTAAAGAGTCGAACATGACTGAGCATGCACAGGGGCACACACAAATTTTCAGTTTTATAAAGTTTTGTTAGAATGCTGCCACACTTATCGTCCCTGGCTGTTTTTGTACTTTGACAGCAGAGCTGAGTGGCTGTGACAGAGACTGCATGGTTTACAAGGCTGAAAATATTTGCTGTCTGGTCCCTTATGGTTTGCTGACCTGTTATTAAGGACATTCTAACGCAACTCCCTAGAGTGGGTCCTTAGAAGGCTTTTGCTTGTGTTTGTAAACTGGGATGTAAATAAAAGCTCAGCTTTATTTTTAATTTTTTAGCTGTCCTATCAAAGTAAAGTTCTTACTATAGAATATTTTTCTTTAAAGAAAAATATAATGCATTTCTATAATTAACATGTATTATTATTTCCTAAATGGAATGATTCTAAGGTTAATATTTCTCATACGAATTTTAAAAATAATTTCTCAGCACCCTCTGCACAAATCAGGCTGAATATTCTGTGTTTTGATGGTTATGAGATCCACCCTTATCGTTGTCTGTGGGAAGCAATAGATTATCTTTTTTTAATTACAAATGGAAGATGCAGCTTAGAGCTTTCCATACTGGTTACACTGGTTCCCTGACTCCCTAAGTAGGGAAATGGTCTAGTGGGTGTATGGAGAACCTCAAGTTTCTAGTTATGTTCTGCACTAAAATAAAATTTTAAAAAATTGTGCATAGTAGTTAAATTGGCAAGGAAAGAAAAAGAGAAGAGATTGCAGGAAACTTTAGTCAGACACAGCATAGTTGTTCAGAAACTAAGTCATGTTTGGCTCTTTGTGACTCCATGAACTGCAGGGTGCCAGGCTACCCTTTCCTTCACTATCTCCTGGAGTTTACTGGAATTCATGTAATAAACTGAGTCGGTAATTGAGTAATTACCTCAATTATCATGTAATTGAGTCAGTAATGCTATATAACCATCTCATCCTCTGTTGCCCCCTTCTCCTGCTGCCCTCAATCTTTCCCAGCATAAAGGTATTTTTTTCAGTGAGTTGGTCCTTCACATCAGGTGGCCAAAGTATTTGTGCTTCAGCCTTAGCATCAGTCCTTCCAATGGATATTCAAGGTTGATTTCCTTTAGAAGTGACTGGTTAGATCTCCTTGCAGTCCAACGGATTCTCAAGCATCTTTGTCCAGCATCATAGTTCGAAAGCATTAATTTTCCAGTGCTCAGCTTTCTTGTTGGTCCGACTCTTACTTCCTTACACAACTACTGGAAAAACTATAGTTTTTACTATATGGACATTTGTCAGCAAAGTGATGTCTCTGCTTTTTAATACACTGTCTAGGTTTGTCATAGCTTTCCTTCCAAGGAGCAAGCGTCTTTTAATTTCATAGCATAGTTGCTGCTGCTGCTAAGTTGCTTCAGTCGTGTCCGACTCTGTGTGACCCCACAGACTGCAGCCCACTAGGCTCCTCTGTCCCTGGGATTCTCCAGGCAAGAACACTGGAGTGGGTTGCCATTTCCTTCTCCCATAGCATAGTTAAGCCTCAATAAAACTTTTAGCATAGTTAAAGCCTCAATAAGCCTTCTAGTATTCCGTGTTCATGTAAGTGAAGAAGGGAAGAGACCATGTAAACTCAAATGGACACCAAGACAGGAAAAAGTAAGTAGGCAAGTAGCAGTAAGCAAAAACATTAAAAGAGACTAAAAAGTCCTCAAGAGGGATACAAGAAATTCAATCAGGAGTAAAATTAAAAATAGGCAGAAGTTAGCAAAAAGAGGATAAATTCAGGGATGAAGATTATTTAATAATAAATGTGAACTTGAGAAATGATTCAGTATTTCTGACTCAGAGAAAGCCAAAACAGGTGAGTAAAACTTTGAAAAGAAAAAAACAAGTAATCTAGAATATTAAAAACATATGTTCCTTTCTTTAGGAAAACGGATTCTGCACAAAGAAGTTGGGGGTGGAGAGTGAGCTTTCTGCGATGGATCAGACGTTTTACATACATTTTCCCTTTTGGTCTTCATGACAAGAACAGAAATAATGATCACTGATTGTTGATCTGTGATAAGTAGCAATCGTTATTACAATCATTTTTACCTTTGAGAAAGCTGAGGCTCCAGGCAGTAGCCACTTTGCCCAAAGCCACCCAGCTAGTAAAGTCTAGAAGCTAAAATGAGATTCACGTCTGTGAAATCTGTGATTTAAAATAAACAAACCTATTCACACTGTGGCTCAAAAGAAATGAATTCATAGGAGAGCTGAGGCGGAATGCACCTGGAGGAATGGTTGGTGCATTTGACCCGGGGGACCAATTCTGGTGTTTGGGAAAGCAACGTATTGGTGGGGCTGAAATCCTGATTGCAGGAAGTGAAGGTGGAAGCAGCAGAGGAAGCCGGATGTAGTGGTGCAGGCCACTTCTTTAAGAATTTCAGGAGCACAAAAGTGTAGTCGATTATCAATGCTATTTAATATTGCATTTTCTTAATGCATTTTTTGATAATATCTAGAAAGATGGTCAAGTCATGGTGCCAAGAAGGAAGATGTTCTTTCTCTAATATGGCTAGATTTAAATTTTTGATTTCTCAACTGTTTTTTCTTTTTTGGCGGTGGGGAGGAGGGTGAGCCAGCCTATCCACGGGATAATTCCCAAGAGTTTTTAAAAAAAAACTCAATGAGCTGAGGTAGCTCAATTACCTGCTGCTGCTGCTAAGTCGCTTCAGTCGTGTACGACTCTGTGTGACCCCGTAGACAGCAGCCCACCAGGCTCCCCTGTCCCTGGGATTCTCCAGGCAAGAACACTGGAGTGGGTTGCCATTTCTTTCTCCAATGCATGAAAGTGAAAAGTGAAAGTGACACGTAATCTGTTGGACTCTGTTGTAAGGGCCTTTTATTATGTGTTTTAAGTTTTTTTTTTTTTTTTCTAACTAATGGTGACAATAGATGACATTATTGACCCTTCCATTTAAGGTACCAATATATTTAGGACTGAACCATTGTATTTCTTGTGATATCTGACAACAGCATCAGATCATATAGAACTTTTTCTTTTAATGAAGAAAAAAAGGAAGGTATCAGTTAATTTTTGTTTTGGGAAAATTTTTCTCTATAGATTTTTGGAAAGGTTTCCTGCTGATGTTCCTAGAGTTAACTGAGTATTCAGTAATTTGCAACTAGTACTGACTATACTTGCTGCAGCTGCTAATGAATATTTTATAAAGCAGGAGGAAGATATTAGGTCTCGACTTGGATGTCTGCCAAGTCTAAATTTCTCACCTTGTTGTAGCTCAGCTTCAGCCCCACCTTTTCAAGGCCCCAGGCAATCTACAACTGAATGTTATGTTATTAACTTAAATTCAACAAGTGCAAAATCAAATTTAGTATTTTAGTCTTAATTCTTCCTATTTTTACTATAAGGACCATTGATTGAGTTGAGTTGAGTTCAGTTCAGTTGCTCAGTCATGTCCGACTCTTTGTGACCCCACGGACTATAGTATGCCAGGCTTCCCTGTCCATCATCAACTCCTGGAGCTTGCTCAAACTCATGTCCATCAAGTTGGCGATACCATCCAACCATCTCATACTCTGTCATCCCCTTCTCCTCCTGCCTTCAAGAGTCTTCTCCAACACCAATGTTCAAAAGCATCAGGTTCAATTTCAAATCCATATGTGACTACTGGAAAAACCATAGCTTTGACCAAATGGACATTTGTCAACAAGGTAATATCTCTGCTTTTTAATATGCTGTCTAGGTTGATCATGGCTTTACCTCCAAGAAGCAAGTGTCTTTTAATTTCATGGCTGCAGTCACCATCTGCAGTCATTTTGGAGCCCCCAAATAAAGTCTGTCTCAGTTTCCATTGTTTTCCCATCTATTTGCCATGAAGTGGTAGGACTGGATGCCATGATCTTTAGTTTTTTGAATGTTGAGTTTTAAGCCAGCTTTTTCCTCTGTCCTCTTTCACTTTCATCAAGAGACTCTTTAGTTCTTCTCCACTTTCTGCTGTAAGGGTGTTGTCATCTGCATATCTGAGGTTATTGGTATTTCTCCCAGCAATCTTGATTCTAACTTGTGCTTCATCCAGCCCGGCATTTTGCATGATGTACTCTGCATATAAGTTAAATAAGCATGGTGACAATATACTGCCTTGACATACTCCTTTCCCAATTTGGAACCAGCCCATTGTTCTATGTCCAGTTCTAACTGTTGCTTTTTGACCTGCATACAGATTTCTCAAGAGGCAGGTCAGGTGGTCTGGTATTCCCATCTCTTTCATAATTTTCTATGCTTTGTTGTGATCCACACAGTCAAAGGCTTTGGCATAGTCAATAAAGGAGACATAGATGTTTTTCTGGAACTCTTGCTTTTTCTGTGATCCAACAGATGTTGGCAGTTTGATCTCTGGTTCCTCTGCCTTTTCTAAATCCAGCTTGAACATGTGGAATTTCACCGTTCACATACTGTTGAAACCTGTCTTGGAGAATTTTTAGCATTACTTTGCTATCGTTTGAGAACATTACTTTGCTAGTGCAATTGTGCGATAGTTTTAACATTCTTTGGCATTGCCTTTCTTTGGAACTGGAAAGAAAACTGACCTTTTCCAGTCCTATGGCCACTGCTGAGTTTTCCAAATTTGCTGGCATATTGAATGCAGCACTTTCACAGCATCATCTTTCAGGATTTGAAATAGCTCACCTGGAATTCCATCACCTCCACTAGCTTTGTTCGTAGTGATGCTTTCTAAGGCTCACTTGACTTCTCATTCCAGGATGCCTGGCTCTGGGTGAGTGATCACACCATCATGGTTATTTGGGTCATGATGATCTTTTTATATAGTTCTGTGTATTCTTGCCACCTCTTCTTAATAACTTCTGCTTCTGATAGGTCTATATCTTTTCTGTCTTTTATTGTGCTCATCTTTGCATGAAATATTCCCTTGGCATCTCTAATTTTCTTGAAGAGATCTCTAATCTTTCCCATTCTATTGTTTTCCTTGATTTTATTGCATTGATCACTGAGAAAGGCTTACTTAGCTCTCCTTGCTATTCTTTGGAACTCTGCATTCAAATGGGTACATCTTTCCTTTTCTCCTTTGCCCTTAGCTTCTCTTCTTTTCTCAGTTATTTGAAGGCCTCCTCAGACAAACATTTTGCCTTTTTGCATTTCTTTTTCTTGGGGATGTGTTGGGTGCCAGAGTGAGGAACTCTGCCCATGGCAAAGGTCATGAGGAAGGGGACTTCAGCATACGCAAAGGCATGAACAAGTCTCAGGAATTTCCCCTGCTCCCAAGCATCTTACCCCCAAACCAGAGTTTGTCCTGTACTCTCACCTATGGGGGCTCTCCTCCATAACCATTTCTCTCGGAGAAGGAGTAAACGTGCAGCTCCAAGGCAGTAAAAATTCCTGGGCGTGACTAGAGTGTTTCAACTTACGGGACTCCTCTGAAGGTTATCTAGTCTGCTTGTATAGGTTCCTCTGGCCACAACAGCCCTCCAACCTTGAGAGGCATGAGATGTTTTGACTTACTAAAGGCAAATTCTTGTGGGAAGTTAGAAATTATTAGTATAGTGGGTTGGTTGGGAATTATATTGATAAAGGGTTTTTTCATTTGTTGTGTCAATAATTGCTGCTAATTCCCTGCCCTAGGTGGGACAAGGGTGTCTCAGGTTAAGCCTCTCCTTGGACACATGATTGTTTACTACCTCTCAACCATAAACAGCACAGAGAGTTTTGGAGTATTTTGAGAGTCTTAATTAACACAGGGCTTTTTCTTGTTGTTGAGTCAATGATTGCCGCCAGGCCTCCATATCCTTAGACACCTGGGAATATATTAATCAATGTATTTGGAATATAGAAAAGGAAATATAGTAGTTTTGATGTTAGCAATATTAGACTTTTTGAGTTAATGAATTTTCTCTTTTGTTATAGATCACTGTACTTTGTTATAAATCACTGTGTCCTTGCTATGTAAAAATGTAACTTTATCACTATCTTAAGACTAAGTAGATCTTAAGAGGAACATTGGTGAAAGGATTTTCATTTGTTGGACTGATGTTTGCTGCTAAATCTCCATATTCCCTGCCCTTATAATGAATATAAATAGCATATAGGAGAAATAAGTACTAACCTTTAAGCATATAGGAGAAATAAGTATTAACCTTTAAGATTAATCATGTTCACCTTGGGTTAAATAAATTCCTTTCTTGATTGTAACTCACTACACCCTCACCCTATAGGAATGCAACCTTATTTGGAGGGTGGTGCCTGGCTTAAGAAAAAAACATACTTGGAAAAAATAAGTTTTTGGTTATCAGAAAGAAAGGGTTGTAAATGTCAGCAGGCAGAAATGGCTTGAAGATGATGTAAAACCCCTAAGACCTTTTTTATGTAAAGCACCTGATTTTGATAAAGGTCAGGACTGCTGACCCCCACATGACTCTGTATTCATCCCTGTATGTAACAAAAGGTATATAAGAAAATCAGAAAAATAAAGAAATTAGATCAGTTCCTGGAAAGACTGACTCCCCCATGTCGTTCATTCTTGCTCCCCGTGTTTCTGGCTGAATTCCCATCTGGAGCCTGGGTGCCCTCCATGCAGATGGTGCAAATTCCTTGTCTGGAATTTTATTGGTACTCCACATAAACCAAGTTATTTAGCCCCTTTCTCTCTCTCTTACTATTTTCTGGCCGAATTCCCATCTGGTGCATAGGACCCACAAGCCTACTAACTTTGCCTGGGCTTCTAAGATGGGACCAGGGCGGGGGCGCGGGGGTGGCCTCAGTGCCTCCTCTCCTTCAGGAGAATGGGAAGACGCCTGCAGCCTTCATAGATGGTGATTGGTACCCTGTGTTAACCAAGTTATTTGGCCTCTTTTTCTCTGCTAAAATCTTAGTCCCTCTCTATCTGTAATTAAATAAGTTTTTCCTAAGATGCCTATTCTGTCCCCACCTTTGAATTACCCTGGATCCACCAGGGCTGGACCCCGGCAGGGATGGTTTTGATTACCACCTCCTATACAATGTCACAAACCTCTGTCCATAGTTCCTTAAGCACTTTGTCTATCAGACCCACTCCCTTGAACCTATTTTTTTTATCTATTTCTTCGCAATGATCACTGAGTTACTCAGATTCGAACTTTCAATTGCAATCACAGGAGCTACAATCATAGGGCTCTCTTTCAGGTTTGGTGCCATGAAGAGTTTCACAAATGTATAGATTTAATTCTCACCAAAACCCGGTGAGGTAGGCACCAGCACTGTCACTACATTAAGATGGGGAAACTGCAGCTTAGTGTGGTTAGTAATGTACTCAAGATCACTATTGGCTGGAATGGTAGGATTCAGACTTGACTATGTAAATATCAGAGCTTAAAACTTTTAATCACCTTGTTATGTTGTCTTAGTCACCTCTGACTCCTTCCTCTTTGCCTGATCATGTAGACTTTGTTCCTAAAATGTTCATACAACCGTCCTCTCCTTTCCATTTCAATGCCACAGCAGAGCTCAGTGCCTCATTACCTCTTACCTCTCCTAAGTGGTCTTCCTGCTCTTTACTGATGGATTCATCTTCTTAAAGAGTCAGTTACTTGCTTGGGGCTGGTGCACTGGGATGACCCAGAGGGATGGTACGGGGGAGGGAGGTGGGTGGGGGTTCAGGATCGGGAACACATGTACACCCTTGGCGGATTCATGTTTATGTATGGCAAAATCAATTAAATAGTGTAACGTAATTAGCCTCCAATTAAAATAAATAAATTTAAATTTAAAAAAAGAGAGAAACAATGGGAGAGGGAGAAACTTATTAAGACACCATCAGTAAAATAGCTCAAGATGATACTCTCAACTCCGTGCTGCTGCTGCTAAGTCACTTCAGTCATGTCCGACTCTGTGCGACCCCATAGACAGCAGCCCGCCAGGCTCCCCTGTCCCTGGGATTCTCTAGGCAAGAACACTGGAGTGGGTTGCCATTAGGCTAAAATGACATTTCATTTCTCACAAAAGAAATCAACAGGTAATGTCACTGTGCTGTATAACTCCCTCCCACACATTCCGTTTTTCCAGAAATCTAATTCAGATGCTGTATTTGTGGGTGAGTGGACACATATGCTCATAAACACTCAATAAAAAGCCCCATTTATTTGTCAAAAAAAAAAAAAGAGTCAGTTAATGTTAGCCTAATGGAAAGCCTTTGATAGCTACCCATGGTCTGCCATTTTCTTACTCAGGCTTTCAGGATATCAGTCTTGGTTCTGACCATTTATCTTCATGAACACTGTGTTTTATCCAGTCTAGACTTCTTTCTATATTCTGAACTTCTGTGTCTGTTGAAATTCTACTTGTCACCTTCACAGTCTAGATAAGTGCTTTTTCCTTCATGAAGCCATCCTTGATTCCTTTTAATCATATAATGATATTCTGGACTTTGCTTATGAAAATATATTCTAGACTTAACTGTGGTCACTTTTGTACTTATCCCCTAGAGAATCCTAGTTTTTCTAGTGTTGAACTTTGTGCTACTATCACCTTTTTGATTGGTAATTATGTAGTACAGTAGTATCAATGTACATGATTCTTGCTTGAAAAGTTAAGATGTATTACATTTTATTGTTAGATGTTGTCAGGATATGTGGTCCATGTACTCAAGATGTTTTCAATATAATAAGTGAAAAAAAAACTCATTCAAAAATCAGTTAGAGAAGAATCAGGGACTTAGCTATGATAGCAGTGAAAGAAGAGAGAGGAATGAGAGGGAAAAAGAAATGGAGAAGGATTTGGAGACAATGTGAGACCCAAGTTTAATACCAAAAAGTGAGGGAAGCTGCTATAGTCTAGGGAGGGTGTTCTGAGGGTGTTCTGACTGCCATAAGTGAAGGCTGTGAGGTAGGGATTGCACTTTAGAAATGTCTATTGAGACGAAAAACACCCAGAAGGTTCAGTTCAGTTCAGTTCAGTCACTCAGTCATGCCCGACTCTTTGCGACCCCATGAATCGCAGCACGCCAGGCCTCCCTGTCCATCACCAACTCCTGGAGTTCACTCAGACTCATGTCCATCGAGTCAGTGATGCCATCCAGCCATCTCATCCTCTGTCGTCCCCTTCTCCTCCTGCCCCCAATCCCTTCCGGCATCAGGGTCTTTTCCAATGAGTCAACTCTTCGCATGAGGTGGCCAAAGTACTGGAGTTTCAGCTTTAGCATCATTCCTTCCAAAGAAATCCCAGGGCAGAAAGTTCAGTAGGCTTCAAAGTAAAACAGTTCCCTCAAATTTAGTGTCATTTCTTTATTTTTTTTAAATGTTCATTTTAAAATTGAGATACAATGACACAACACTATAAATTTAAGGTGAACAACATGTTAATTTGATACATTTATAGATTGGCATAGGTGTTAGCTGACACATCTATCAAAAGTTCCCATCACAAAACTGTTTTTTACTAACCAGCATTCCTCCAAGATAGTCACAATTAGTGAACGTTTCCTATATGTTCTTATGTTGTTCTAATAATTGCTAAAATTCATCATTGACTATCTGAATTACTGTATATGGCACTATGCCGGCAAACTGCTTCCTTTTTTGCTTCTTAACTGCCATCATGTTGTAAAGTTTTGAATCCTAATACAGCCTAGGACAGATAGTAAGAAACTATTTCATGGTTGAGATTTTATAACTTTAAAGAATAAGGTAATTTTTGTAGTGGACTTCCTACATACTAAAAAAATTTCTTCACATGATTTATTCATGCAAAATTGCTGTATGATTTCCCCTGCTATTGTTCTAAGAGGGGAGATCTTCATAAATGGGCAAAGAAAATAGAAAATTCATTTCATACTATACTTAATGATCTAATCCAGATTCCAAACTGGCTATAGAGATTGACAAATCTTGGTTGTGATAAATTATTATACAGACGTATTCCCACTAACAGAAAAAAAGGCACTAGCAGAAAAAAAACCAATGAAAATTGACAAATTCATTTTGAAATGCTACTTTAAACACCAGAACAAAGAGAAGAAAAGGGATTTTTAAAAGTATACTTAAAAATATGCAATGACTGTCTTGAGGGAAAAATAGACATCAGTACATAACCTATAAAGCATTGACTGCTTGTCCATTTGTTAAATTCGTTTTGATATGAATTACATATCATTTTTTTCCTTAGGAGTACAGAGTTGCTAATTTTCTCCATATGTGTACAGTTTGTCTTTAACCTTTAACAAATGTCCTCTAGGCAGTCCACTTACCATCCAAGAACAACGGCACTCACAATTTTACATGCATACAAAGGGCTGAAAGCCCCATAAAAATAAATGATCCATGGTACAAGCTACATTAACCCACAGAATAATAAGCTAGTGCAGCCCTATAAATTTTAGTGCCATCCATTCAAAACCACACTGGCTCACTTTAGTATTAAATTCATAGGAACAAAATAGTAAATACACATGTTTTATTTGTTAAGCTGCCAGCTATATATTTTGTGTAAAAGTTTGTTAGCCCAGGAAAAGCTATTGAAAGGTGTATCAGGCAGTGTATATTTAAAAGCAGTGTCTCTTTCCAATACATGAATTTATGTGTTACAGACACACTTACCCATTAAGCATCATGTATATTTAATATCACAACATCTACCTCAGTGTGCTAAAAAGCCTTTGTTCATTTGTTGTTTCCATTATTGAAGAGCTAATATTCAGTTCTCCCACAATTTTTTAAAGTGCAGGCAACCCACAAGAGCTTCTAGTTTTAGCTTGCAGTCCTGTGGGACTACAATAATTGTTATGAAATCATTAATTCTACCTCAGCAGTTTCAACTGTCAGGTACATATAATAAAAATTGCAGTTAATGAATGCTGCTCAATTTATTAAATGCAAAATGAAAACCAGTATTTTTTTTATATGCAGCACTGAGACGTAGTAACATTGATCATTTGTGTATACCATATTGAATAGTCTACCATCATTTATTGGTCAGGGTGTATAGCCATATTTTTTAAAAAGATTTTCATTAAAAACAATGGAGGGAATTCTAACTCTCTAATGGAAGCATAATTAAAATAATTAGTACCCAAAGTAATATGTAATAAGAATCTATGTCTATGAAAAAACAATCCAGGAGAACCAAGACTTCATTTCTCCTTTGGATAAACAAGATTCTTTCTGTTCCATATTCTTTCCCTAATTCTTACAAGAATATGAAAAAAATCACCAAACTTCCAATTGTTTGAAATATTAGTGTTGCGTCTTTCTCTAATGTTTGGGTAGTGAAACTTGTGTACATAGATATCCTATATCTTGATTTAAAGAGTATGAACTAGATTTCTTGTTTTCAGTCATTCAAAGTAAACTGTGTAGACATTTGCAAGAGCAAAGAGAGAAGAATTTCTGAAAATGAAAGATGCAAAGGCATCATTTTTAGGATCCCAAAGGCATCTGCTTCCAATCAGTATGCTCTGGCCAGTCAGTTGTCCAATGTGAACAATCACAATTAGCTTATATCGTGGGATCATCAAGTCCTTGACCTGGGCCTTAATAACCTAGAAATTAAAAGGAAAAGCAAAAGGTCCTCACTTAGTCACATTGAAATTTAAAAGCCTTTATTTTTCTCACAAATGTAGTGAATTTAATTGAAGAAAATAGCATGATACCTTGTGGATCTTTTCAGTAATTGCTATAGAAAGGTAGCTATAATTTCCTTCAAGGATAAGATAGGACATTTAGGGACAAAATGACAGCCCCAGCAAGAAATCTACCTTTTCTAAGGCACATGGAAAAATGATAATCCAAAGAACAGAGTTTTCAATGCATTTATTGTGTTCTTGGAAAATCTATGTTAAAATGGCTTCCCTTCAAAGAATGCTGGCATTATAATTATACCATCTTGTTCATGTCTAATTAAGGGGCTATACATCTGAAGTCTCCTGTAATATGACTAGTTGTGAATGCTTATTAGATATATTATAATGAAAAAGAAAGAGAAAATTTGATGGAGTGCCAGCACTTTAGTTGATAGAAATGTTTTTAAAGGCCCCAGTGTTTTTATTTGGTGGCACTCAAAGAAGGTGCTTTGGAGAAGGGATAAGCTACCCACTCCAGTGTTCTTGGGCTTCCCTTGTGGCTCAGCTGGGAAGGAAGCCGCCTGCAATGCAGGAGACCTGGGTTTGATCCCTGGATTGGGAAGATCCCCTAGAAAAGGGAAAGGCTACCCACTCCAGTATTCTGGCCTGGAGAATTCCACGGACAAGTCCATGGGGTCGCAGAGTCAGACACGACTGAGCGACTTTCATTTCACTTCAAAGAAGGTGCTTTGGGGAAGAGGAAATGATCATTAAAATATTGTATCTTTTATAATAACATCTTTTAAATAAATGGGGCAGTTTTATACATTTTAAAAACAGAATACATGCAAGTGATGTGCATAATGATTATTTTAGACAAAGGCTTTTACACACACAGACACACATGGAATATGACCTAATAAATATTTTCATAAGATAAAAATAAAATTTTACTGCTGCTGCAAATTAATTGCTTTCATTAAAATAAGCAGGTTGTGCTTTCAACAAATGTTAGGAAATCACATGTATACCTCAGAAATTGTTTTAGCCATCTGTCTACAGAGTTCTGGTTCATACTGTTCTTCTTGTAGGTAGGTAGTTAGCACATCTTTCAGAATATGATTGACAATGACCACAGGAAAATATTTGGTAGGACCTGAAAATACAGATGAAATTTCTTTCAAAGAAGTAATTTCAAATCATATCTGCCCATGCCAGAGCTTAATCAAAAGTATCAAAACATGGAGACATTTAATCTTCTGGGTAGCCTCTATTGAAGGAAAAAAAGTGGTCCCAGTTAGATTTCCAGCCAAGTTCTCTGGCAGAGGACGAGAAGATGGTGGATTAATCTGTTTACCTGATACCTCAAGAGTGTGTTCAGTACCACGGAGTCTGACATTGAATGGATCCTCCTTCCCAGTTCCCACTGTCTGTATGCTCAACTGCTCACTTGTGTCTGATTCTCTGGGAGTCTATGGACTGTAGCCCACCAGGCTCCTCTGTTTAAGGGATTTCCCAGGCAAGAATACTGGAGTGGGTTGCCATTTACTACTCAGGGTATCTTCCTGATCCAGGGATCTAACCCCTGTCTCTTGTGTCTCCTGAATTGGCAAGCAGATTCTTCACCACTGTGCCACCTGGGAAGCCTCCAGCAGTTCCTAATGCTAATAACTTATTTCAGTGTCTTAACATCTTTCTAACTGACCCCCAACTCTCAAGTTCCCTACCTCCAATCTCTATAACACTACAACTGAAGTTGTAACTCCCAGATGCTACCATTGTGCTTTCCTTGGCAAAGTCTAGAGTTCAGCTCCGATCCAACCTACGGCTTCTTCTTCAACCACCACATGACTTCACCAGCAGTCTTCACATGACTGCTGCTCCAGCCTCATGGAGTTATCTGTTCTTTCAAGAGAGCTTGTGTACATTTGCTTCTCTTCCAAAATGCAGCACTCTTCCCCATCCTGTTCATCTGAGAAATATCCACTCATGTTTCAAGGCCAGCTCAAACATCTTCTCCAGTTAGCCTTCCTCCTCTCCTCAGGTACAAATTACCTCTCTCTTCTCTATATTCCCAATGCTCTGGGACTCTACTGCTATTGCGGCTTCTAATTCAGCTGATAATTGCTAAGGCTTACCTTACCTTTCTTCTCTGAACTGGTGAACAAGATTATATTTTATTCTCAAAGTCTAACACAATGCTAAAGTCAGAAAAAAAATGTTCAAGGTCTGATTTCTGAATTTAAATAGAATTAAACATTTTCTAGATAATAACCATAGTACAAATAATAGCTACTCTTATCGAGCATTTTCTACATGCCAGCCACTGTGATAAGCGTGTGTGTTAGTTGCGCAGTCATGTGTGACTCTTTGTGACCCCACGAAGCCCTCTTTCCATGGGATTTCCCAGGCAAGAATACTAGAGTAGATTGCCACTTCCTTCTCCAGAGGATCTTCCCAACCCCAAAGATTGAACCCAGGTCTCCTGCATTGGAGGTAGATTCTTTACTGTATGAGCTACCAGGAAGCCCCTCTGTGATAAGTATTTTATATTTATTACCTTATATGTATAATCTTCCAATAAATCTCAGGGGATAAATCTTATTGTTACCTCCATTTCACAGGGGGAGAACAGATGTTTAAATATATTGACTAAGTTACTTAGAATCACACAGTGGCAGGGTTGGGATGTACCTCCCTGGTTTATCTGACTTGAGAGCTTAAATTCTTAACCACATTTAGTCCACTTTCAGAACAAAAGCTTCAAATGCATCTTATCCTGCACTCCAGGAATCTTACTTGCACCTCCCAGGAATATTAACCTTATCATTAACTTCCATCATTGAATAACATGTTCATGTGCCCAGTGCCTGGTATACAGAGGCTTGATCATTATTTGCTGAGTTGATATGGATGAAGAATTCTACCCAATTCTACTTTCAATAGTCATCACTATCTTTTAAGTGTTTGTTTTCAATGACTGTGTCAGTCAGGGACTAAGGAAATATATCACGCATTAAAGTTAGGACATTTCCTAGAGGATTTAATAAACAGACTCCTTAGGGAGGGCTGAGCAGGATGCAGGGAATCATGAAGGAATGTTCCATCCCCCTCAGCTGGTGAAAAAGAAGGTGTTACTTTCATCCCAACCTGAGAAGGGAATTCTTATGAGAGATCCCAGAAGAGCCATGTGGCGAGGGCTCGCTCCACAGCAGCCTCGTCCGTCTGCAGATGGATGCAAAGAGCGCAAGGTGAGCCCTTAGGTGGGGTTCACACTCCTCTCTTCTGACTTCCCACCGAAGTTTCCCAGTGGCTAAACTTAACCAGAAGGTGACACGCCGTGCCCAGGATTCAGTTAGGTCAACCTCCTGGGGCTCAATTTATAAAATTTTTATTGTGATGCTTATACAGGAATTGTTCAGTTAAATTTAAATCAGCCTGGGAAATGAATCCGGACAAGTAAAATAGAGACATTGGAGACAGTGAGTATGATAATTAATCCAAATATTTAGTCGGCAGGAATCTCTCCCCTTCTACAGGAGAGAGACAAGCAGTTATAAACCCAGGAAGGGTTGGTCCTGATTGCCCTTGCTTTGTGGGATGAGAGATGGAGCACCAGCCCCCTAGGCCAAACACCTACTGTGTCATTGCCCTGTAGATCTTTTAGAAGATTTCCATTTGTTTATAACAGAGAGAGGCTAAATGTGAGGGTGGTTTCTCCCTTTCTGTTTAAAAAATTTTAAAAATATTCCTACCAGGTTGGACCTAATTAAACAGATTATATCTTTTAGATTGGTACCTCTCCTTTTCATTCCCTCCTGCCAAGCGCTCATATCACATTTACCTAAGCTTGACCTGTATCACCCATGGGGAGCATTGGTCCTTTCAGAAAACAGTAAATCCCTTCAGTGTATGTGTCCACCTAGTATACCTCCCTGTCCTTTGGGAACAGCATCTCCCAAATGGAAGGGACTGGTCCTCTTCCCACTCTAACTATGTGGTTCTTTAGGATCATCATCTCTTTTGAGTCCAAGTCCAGATCATGGTTGACTGGCGCTGAGTGGACTTGCCCCAAGCTAGGCCAATCAGAATCCTTTCTTGGAACTTTTATGTTAAACTAAAACTAGGTAAAAAAGAGTCAGTCAGTCTCTTTTTGGAGTCAAAAGTTATGACACGTGACTCTCAGGAACTGTTTCTCATAGTGAGAAGGAAGCCAAGCCACAGTGAAAGAGGGAGCCCTCATATCATTCGAGCTGGAAAGATGGAGTCCTGCCTGCACCTGGTCCCAGTCTCCAGAAGCTCCTGCTGTCCAGCGGCACCAATGCCCTTTCTGCACTTACCTTAGATTTTAAAAAAATCTCAGTAACCAGATTCAGTTCCAAAAAAAATTTAAATAGTGAACTTTTCTTCCCTCACTTCTTTGTGACCTTGGACCTATACATCAGAATCATCCATTGTCTTACTTAGGCTTGGATGCTGAGATGCAAACAGAGTCAACAATCAGCATTTGACTTCCAAAATGGGCTTCTCTGGTGGCTCAGATGGTTGCCATGCCCCTCTCCTGCAATGTGGAAGACCTGTGTTTGATCCCTGGGTTGGGAAGATCCCCTGGAGAGGGGCATGGCAACCCATTCCAGTATTCTTGCTTGGAGAATTCCATGGACAGAGGAGCCTGGCAGAATACAGCCCATGGGGTCACAAAGAATCGGACAAAACTGAGTGACTTTTATTCACTCACTGACTTCCAAAACAAGCTCCCAAAACTTTCAGAGTCAACTAATGCAAAGGCTTAAGCCTTTTTTCACATGGACATCATGTGAAAACACATGGACATCACCATGTAAACACATGTAAAACACATGGACATCACCAGACGGTCAACACTGAAATCAGATTGATTATATTCTTTGCAGCCAAAGATGGATAAGCTCTATACAGTCAGCAAAAACAAGACCAGGAGCTGACTGTGGCTTGGATCATGAATTCCTTATTACCAAATTCAGACTTAAATTGAAGAAAGTGGGGAAAACCACTAGACAATTCAGGTATGACCTAAATCAAATCACTTATGACTATACAGTGGAAGTGAAAAATAGATTTAAGAGACTAGATCTGATAGACAGAGTGCCTGATGAACTATGGATGGAGGTTTGTGACATTGTATAGGAGATAGGAATCAAGACCATCCCCAGGAAAAAGAAATGCAAAAAAGCAAAATGGCTGTCTGAAGAGGCCTTACAAATAGCTATGAAAAGAAGAGAAGCAAAAAGCAAAGGAGAAAAGGAAAGATATACCCATTTGAATGCAGAGTTCCAAAGAATAGCAAGGAGAGATAAGAAAGAAGAAAGTCTTCCTCAGTGATCAATGCAAAGAAATAGAGGACAACAACAGAATGGGAAAGACTAGAAATCTCTTCAGGAAAATTAGAGATACCAAGGAACATTTCATGCAAAGATGGGCTCACTAAAAGACTAAAATGGTAGGGACCTAAAAGAAGCAGAAGATATTAAGAAGAGGTGGCAAGAATACACGGAAGAACTGTACAAAAAGATCTTCACGACCAGATAATCTTCACGACCCAGATAATCACGATGGCATGATCACTCACCTAGCGGCAGACATCCTGGAATGTGAAGTCAAGTGGGCCTTAGGAAGTATCACTATGAACAAAGCTAGTGGAGGTGATGGAATACCAGTTGAGCTATTTCAAATCCTGAAAGATGATGCTGTGAAAGTGCTGTACTCAATATGCCAGCAAATTTGGAAAACTCAGCAGTGGCCACAGGACTGGAAAAGATCAGTTTTCATTCCAATCCTAAAGAAAGGAAATGCCAAAGAATGCTCAAACTACCGTACAATTGCACTCATCTCACATGCTAGTAAAGTAATGCTCAAAATTCTCCAAGCCAGGCTACAGCAATACGTGAACCGTGAACTTCCTGATGTTCAGGCTGGTTTTAGAAAAGGCAGAGGAAACAGAGATCAAATTGCCAACATCCCCTGGATCATGGAAAAAGCAAGAGAGTTCCAGGAAAACATCTATTTCTGCTTTATTGACTATGCCAAAGCCTTTGACTGTGTGGATCACAGTAAACTGTGGAAAATTCTGAAAGAGATGGGAATACCAGACCACCTGACCCGCCTCTTGAGAAACCTATATGCAGGTCAGGAAGCAACAGTTAGAAGTGGACATGGAACAACAGACTGGTTCCAAATAGGAAAAGGAGTATGTCAAGGCTGTATATTGTCATCCTGCTTATTTAACTTATATGCAGGGTACATCATGAGAAACACTAGGCTGGAAGAAACACAAGCTAGAATCAAGACTGCCAGGAGAAATACCAATAACCTCAGATATGCAGATGACACCAGCCTTATGGCAGAAAGTGAAGAAGAACTAAAGAGTCTCTTGATGAAAGTGAAAGAGGAGAGTGAAAAAGTTGGCTTAAAGCTCAACATTCAGAAAACTAAAATCATGGCATCTGGTCCCATCACTTCATGGGAAATAGATGGGGAAACAGTGGAAACAGTGGCTGACTTTATTTTTCTGGGCTCCAAAATCACTGCAGATGGTGATTGCAGCCATGAAATTAAAAGACACTTACTCCTTGGAAGGAATGTTATGACCAACCTAGACAGCATATTAAAAAGCAGAGACATTACTTTGTCAACAAAGGTCCGTCTAATCAAGGCTACTGTTTTTCCTGTGGTCATGTATGGATGTGAGAGTTGGACTATGAAGAAAGCTGAGAGCCAAAGAATTGATGCTTTTGAACTGTGGTGTTGGAGAAGACTCTTGAGAGTCCCTTTGACTGCAAGGAGATCCAACAGTCCATTCTGAAAATCAGTCCTGGGTGTTCATTGGAAGGACTGATGTTGAAGCTGAGGCTCTAGTTTTTGGCCACCTGATGCAAAGAGCTGACTCACTGGAGAAGACTCTGATGCTGGGAAAGATTTAGGGCAGGAGGAGAAGGGGACAGCAGAGGATGAGATGGTTGGATGGCATCATCGACTTGATGGACATGGGTTTGGGTGGACTCCGAGACTTGATGATGGACAGGGAGGCCTGTCATGCTGCGGTTCATGGGGTCACAAAGAGTCAGACATGAGTGGGAGACTGAACTGAAACCTTTTTTCTTTTCTAGAGCAATTTTTTTCTAATTTAGGAGGAAAAAAAATGCTTTTAGAAATCAAATTGCAAAGATCTGAAGAAGGATCAGGATAGAGAAAAGAAAGAAAAACTTATCTAGAAAAACAGACTTGAGAGACAATAGATAAAAATTTGATTAGTTAACATATCTGTGTCTTAGCTTCCCAACTTGGGATAGTGATAAGAATTGCCACCTACTGTTTTTTTGTTGGGATGAAATGAGATGAAGTATTTAAAATGCTCAGAACCGTGAGTCTGCCGCAGAAGAAGCTACTCATTAGATCTGTATTATAGTGTTGCTGCTGTTACTGTTGCTCCCTCGTTGCAAGCACCAGGAGGCAGCGGGACGGACAGTGGTGTACGGCGGGAGATGGTTTAGGCCTCCACAGGCAGGAAGGACCCTATAGGGTGGAGCAAAGAGGAAGCGCTGAGAGACTGGCAGGCTCTCTGTCCAACAGTTCATCTGGCGACAGGGCCTGATCATCTCACTGGAGTCGAGCTCAAATGATGTCTTTCTCTTACCATCTTTCAATTCTGTTTTTCACTGTATTGGCTGCATTCTCAGGTGTGCCATCTTGATGTGTCAGCAAGGATGGCCATCTGTAGCCCTGTGTGATGTGGGGATTACAGTCAGTCTTTTAAAGAATCGCATACCTCTATAGTCACTGCTCCAGAAAAAGTCCTGTGGAGAACTCATTCCATAATTAAGAGGAAGTTATAGTGGATGTCATGGAAGGCTTTTCTTCTTAGTGACCTAAGGTGATGTTCTATAGTCAGAAGCAATAACATACTGAATGAGAAGCACTTTAAATACAATACTTTATTTAATTCTCATAGTATCCCTACCATGTGTGACCTATGGTCCCTACTTACAGAGGAAGAAACTGAGGTTCAAGGATGCTGAATATCTTGCTCAAATATTATTTATTTAGGAATGGGCAAAACGAGTATTCAGACTAAGGTACATTGGCCCCTACAGCCAGTGTTTTCTCTTATACTCATGTTTCAGTAATCAATTAATGGGAAGAGATAAGGGCCTTTTAATTATAAGAAATATATTTTCATTTTCCCCTTTCCTTTTTTTCTTTAATTACACTCATGTTTAATCTCATTCTTGGTGGCTGTAATTACTCATATAAAGGCAGGACAACCATACTAAACAGTTAAGATATGTTTCAATGATGCACATACTATTGGGTAGAGTGTGAAAACTTAAACTCGGTAATACTGGTGACTGATATTTCTTTAACTCCTCAAGTCAGTATTTACTGTGTAGATATGAGAAAATCTTTGCCAAAGGCCCACAGAGTACCTTTCAGATGCAAAATAAACCCAGAAACAAGTAGAAGTGGAAATACATATTTGATTATTAACAAAATAGCTACCTGAATCCTTATACAATTGATTGTCAAGTATAAAAGGCTAATCATTGAAGAATAATTTGCATGACTTTTGGGAAGAAAATATGGAAACTTTTTTTCTATACTACTACTACTACTAATTTACTAATACTTACTAATACTAATTATTAATATACTACTAATAATTTTTTCTATACTAATAATTTTTAAAATTATTTTTCTGGGGTGGAGAAAAGATGGCGGAGGAATAGGATGGGGAGAACACTTTCTCCCTCACTGCTTCATCAAAAGAACATTTCAACGCTGAGTACACCCCACAAAACAACTTCTGACTGCTGGCAGAGGACATCAGGCATCCAGCAAAGCAGATCATTGGCTTCAAAAACAGGTAGGAATAAATATAAAAGATGAAAAAGGGACAAAGGAGGTAGGGAGGGAGCCCCGACCCAGGAAGGGAATCCTGTCCCGGGAAGAGACTCTTAAAAGAGAAGTTTCCAAACATCAGGAAACATTCTCGCAGCAGAGTCTGTGGTGAGCCCTGGAAGCACAGAGGGCAACATAACAGGAAGGAAGAATAAATAAATAATTAAAACGAACAGATTACGAGTTCAACAGTAAAACCCCCAGCGGGTAAGCAGCGCAAACGCCTGCATCCAACAGCAGCAAGTGGGGGTTGGGCAGGGAGGAGCGCGAGGCGCCAGAGACAGTGCTTTCTAAGAATTGGGCCGCGGGAGACATAGGCTGCAGGGCTTTTCTCGAGAATCGGGTCCGCGCGTGGCCAGACGAACTGTCTTGGACTAGCAAACCAGACTGTGGGATAGTTAACACGCGAAATGCTCGAACATAAAACACCGACAGGCCCGCGCACAGAACAAAGGACGAATCAGAAATAGCTGGCTGCAGACCATCCCCCTCCGGCGACAGGCAGCCAGAGCCTTAAGTGCTGGAAGGGGGCAATCGCAGCTCAAGAGAGACATTACCTACCAAATTGCAAGCAGGTTTCTTTGCTAATTAAGATTTCTGGGGGCTCTGGACAGTCATCATCTGCCTGAGAAAGAGCCCAGGCGGCACTCCCAGAAAATTGGGCAGCACAGAAAGGCCAGAAATCGCAGCAATTGCGCTCGCCAAACTCCCTAGCTACTCGGATCTGAGAAGGGCACAAAGCCCAGGCTCAACCAAATCTGCGCCTTGGAGGGCTTCCTGAGCAATGAGCCAGAGTGGCTTAGACCGGGGAGGTGCATGAAGCCTAGGGAAGGGGCAACAAGCCCAGCGCAGACTCCAACACCACCCTCCCTGTGTCAAGACGGAAATCAGACACTGAAGAGACCAGCAAACAGAGGAAGTCAAACAGAGGGAACTGCCTTGGTAGTGACCCCACACAGCCCACAATGCCAGAGAAAGCGCCAGATATACCTTTACTACTTTTATGGTCAATTTTTTTTTGGGGGTTGATGTTGGAAGCGTGATCTTTTTTTTTAGAATTAAAAAAAATTATTTTTTTGAAAAAATTTTTTTTCTTCTTTTCTTTTTGTCTTTTTTCTAAACTTTCTTAAATTTTTAAGTCCTCTATATCTCTATTTATTATTTTTATAACCTATTATTACTTTTCAAAAACCCCTATTTTTAAAGCAAATGCCATATATAGTCTTTTTGGTGGTGGAAGTTGTAGTCTTTTAATAATTCTGGAGTCTTCTATTTTTTTATTTTTTTCTCCTTCTTCTTCTTTTCTTTAATAATTTATTTTTGAAAATGCAATCTCTACTCCAGATTTTTATTCTTTGCATTTTGGTATTTGTTGCCAATTTTGTACATTTAAAAACCTAATCTTCAGTACCCAATTTTACATGAGTGCAAGATTACTGGCTTGACCACTCTCTCCTCCTTTGGACTCTCTTTTTCTCCACCAGGTGGCCTCTGTCTCCTCCCTCCCCCTCCTCTTCTCTACCCAACTCTATGGATCTCTGTGTGTTCCAGAAGGTGGAGAACACTCAGGAAACTGGTTACTGGCCGGACCTGTATCCATCCTTTTCATCTCCCTCTTTTATCCTCCTGGCCACCTCTATCTACTTCCTCCCTCTCCTCTTCCAGGTATAACTCTGTGACCACCTCTGAGAGGTCCAGACTTTGGAGTGCACACAAGAAAGTGGTTACAGGCTAGCTTGCTCTCTCCTCTTTTGATTCCACCTCATCCCATTCCACTCACCTCTAACTACCCCCTCCCTCTTCTCTCCTCCAAGTAACTCAGTGATCCTCTAGGGGCGACCCTCAAGGTGGAGAAACCTATCATCTTTAACCTAGATGTTTTAACATTAGTGCTGTATAGATGGAGAAATCATGAGGCTACTGTAAAAAAAAATCTGAAAACCAGAAACAGGAGGCTTAAGTCCAAATCCTGAAATCATCAGAGAATTCTTGAATACAGGAAACATTATCCAATAGGAGCTCATCAAATGCCTTCATACCTACACTGAAATTGAGCACCACTCGAGGGCCAACAAGTTCCAGAACAAGACACACCACGCAAATTTTCCAGCAACACAAGAACAAGCCCCTGAGCTTCAATATACTGGCAGCTCAAAATACTCCAAAACCATTGACGTCTCATAACCCATTACTAGACACTTCACAGCACTCCAGAGAGAAGAAATCCAGCTCCATCCACCAGAACTCCAACACAAGCCTCCCTAATCAAGAAACCTTGACAAGCCACTGATACAACCCCACACACAGTGAGGAAACTCAATAATAAAGAGAATTCCAGAAATTCCCAGAATATAGAAAGGCCACCCCAAACGCAGCAATATAACCAAGATGAAGAGACAGAGGAATACCCAGCAGGTAAAAGAACAGGAGACATGCCCACCAAACCAAACAAAAGAGGAAGATATAGGGAATCTACCTGAGAAAGAATTCTGAATATTGATAGTGAAAATAATCCAAAATCTTGAAATCAAAATGGAATCACAGATAAATAGCCTGGAGTCAAGGATTGAGAAGATACAAGAAAGGTTTAACAAGGACCTAGAAGAAATAAAAAAGAGTCAACATTTAATGAATAATGCAATAAATGAGATCAGAAACACTCTGGAGGCAACAAATAGTAGAATATCGGAGGCAGAAGATAGGATTAGTGAAATAGAAGATAGAATGGTAGAAATAAATGAATCAGCGAGGAAAAAAAGAAAAACGAATTAAAAGAAATGAGGACAACCTCAGAGACCTCCAAGACAATATGAAACGTTCCAACATTTGAATTATAGGAGTCCCAGAAGAAGAAGACAAAAGAAAGACCATGAGAAAATACTTGAGGAGATAATAGTTGAAAATTTCCCTAAAATGGGGAAGGAAATAATCACCCAAGTCCAAGAAACCCAGAGAGTGCCAAACAGGATAAACCCAAGGCGAAACACCCCAAGACATATTTTAATCAAACTAACAAAGACCAAACACAAAGAACAAATATTAAAAGCAGCAAGGGAAAAACAACAAATAACACACAAGGGATCCCCATAAGAATAACTGCAGATCTTTCAATAGAAACTCTTCAGGCCAGGAGGGAATGGCAAGACATACTTAAAGTGATGAAAGATAATAACCTTCAGCCAAGACTACTGTACCCAGCAAGGATCTCATTCAAATATGAAGGAGAAATCAAAAGCTTTACAGACAAGCAAAAGCTGAGAGAATTCAGCACCACCAAACCAGCTCTCCAACAAATGCTAAAGGATAGACTTTAGACAGGAAACACAAAAGGGCATATAAACCTGAACCCAAAACAATAAAGTAAATGGCAACAGGAGCATACTTATCAATAATTACCTTAAATGTAAATGGGTTGAATGCCCCCAACCAAAAGGCAAAGCCTGGCTGAACAGTTACAAAAACAAGATCCCTATATATGCTGCTTACAAGAGACCCACCTCAAAACAATGGACACATACAGACTGAAAGTGAAGGGCTGGAAAAAGATATTCCATGCAAATAGAGACCAAAAGAAAGCAGGAGTAGCAATACTCATATCTGATAAAATAGACTTTAAAACAAAGGCTGTGAAAAGAAACAAGAAGGCCACTACATAATGATTAAAGGATCAATCCAAGAAGAAGATATAACAATTATAAATATATATGCACCCAACATAGGAGCACCGCAATATGTAAGACAAATGCTAACAAGCATGAAAGGGGAAATTAATAATAACACAATAATAGTGGGAGACTTTAATACCCCACTCACACCTATGGACAGATCAACTAAACAGAAAATTAACAAAGAAACGCAAACTTTAAATGATACAATAGACCAGTTAGACCTAACTGATATCTATAGGACATTTCACCCCAAAACAATGAATTTCACCTTTTTCTCAAGTGCACACGGAACCTTTTCCAGGATAGATCACATCCTGGGTCATAAATCTAACCTTGATAAATTCAAAAAAATCGAAATTATTCCAAGCATCTTCTCTGACCATAATGCACTAAGGTTAGATCTCAATTACAGGAGAAAAACTATTAAAAATTCCAACATTTGGAGGCTGAACAACACCCTTCTGAATAATCAACAGATCATAGAAGAAATCAAAGAAGAAATAAAAAAAGTAATCAAAACATGCACAGAAACGAATGAAAATGAAAACACAACTGAACAAAACCTGTGGGACACTATAAAAGCAGTGCTAAGAGAAAAGTTCATAGCAATACAGGCATACCTCAAGAAACAAGAAAAAGTCAAATAAATAACCTAACTCTACACCTAAAGCAACTAGAAAAGGAAGAAATAGAGAACCCCAGAGTTAGTAGAAGGAAAGAAATCCTAAAATTAGGGCAGAAATAAATGCAACAGAAACAAAAGAGACCATAGCAAAAATCCACAAAGCAAAAAGCTGGTTCTTTGAAAGGATAAATAAAATTGACAAACCATTAGCCAGACTCATCAAGAAACAAAGAGAAAAAAATCAAATCAATAAAATTAGAAATGAAAATGGAGAGATCACGACAGACAACACAGAAATACAAAGAATCATAAGAGACTACTATCAGCAATTATATGCCAATAAAATGGACAACTTGGAAGAAATGGACAATTTCTTAGAAAAGTACAACTTTTCAAAACTGAACCAGGAAGAAATAGAAAATCTAAACAGACCCATCACAAGCATGGAAATTGAAACTGTAATCAGAAATCTCCCAGCAAACAAAAGCCTAGGGCCAGACAGCTTCACAGCTGAATTCTACCAAAAATTTCGAGAAGAGCTAACACCTATCTTACTGAAACTATTCCAGAAAATTGCAGAGGAAGGTAAACTTCCAAACTCATTCTATGAGGCCACAATCACCCTAATACCAAAACCTGACAAAGATGCCACAAAAAAAGAAAACTACAGGCCAATATCACTGATGAACATAGGTGCAAAAATCCTTAACAAAGTCCTAGCAATCAGAATCCAGCAACACATTAAAAAGATCATACACCATGACCAAGTGGGCTTTATCCCAGGGATGCAAGGATTCTTCAATATCCGCAAATCAATCAATGTAATTCACATTAACAAATTGAAAAATAAAAATCATATGATTATCTCAATAGATGCAGAGAAGGCCTTCGACAAAATTCAACATCCATTTATGATATAAACTCTCCAGAAAGCAGGAATAGAAGGAACGTACTCAACATAATAAAAGCTGTATATGACAAACCCACAGCTAACATTATCCTCAATGGTGAAAAATTGAAAGCATTTCCCTAAAGTCAGGAACAAGATAAGGGTGTCCACTTTCACCACTACTATTCAAATTAGTTCTGGAAGTTTTGACCACAGCAATCAGAGCAGAAAAAGAAATAAAAGGAATCCAAACTGGAAAAGAAGTAAAACTCTCACTGTTTGCAGATGACATGATCCTCTACATAGAAAATCCTAAAGACTCGACCAGAAAACTACTAGAGCTAATCAATGAATATAGCAAAGTTGCAGGATATAAAATCAACACTCAGAAATCCCTTGCCTTCCTATACACTAATAATGAGAAAGTAGAAAAAGAAGTCAAGGAAACAATCCCATTCACCATTGCAACAAAAAGAATAAAATACTTAGGAATATACCTACCTAAAGAAACTAAAGACCTATATATCGAAAACTATAAAACACTGATGAAAGAAATCAAAGAGGACACTAATAGATGGAGAAATATACCATGCTCATGGGTTGGAAGAGTCAATATATTAAACAGGAATATACTACCCAAAGCAATCTACAGATTCAATGCAATTCCTATCAAGTTACCAGCAGTATTTTTCACAGAACTAGATCAAATCATCTCAAGATTTGTATGGATATACAAAAAACCTCGAATAGCAAAAGCAATCTTGAGAAAGAAGAATGGAACTGGAGGAATCAACTTGCCTGACTTCAGGCTCTACTACAAAGCCACAGTCATTAAGACAGTATGGTACTGGCACAAAGACAGAAATATAGATCAGTGGAACAAAATAGAAAGCCCTGAGATAAATCCACACACCTATGGACACCTTATCTTCGACAAAGGAGGCAAGAATATACAATGGAATAAAGACAGTCTCTTTAACAGGTGGTGCTGGGAAAACTGGTCAACCACTTGTAAAAGAATGAAACTAGATCTCTTTCTAATACCACACACAAAAATAAACTCAAAATGGGTTAAAGATCTAAATGTAAGACCAGAAACTATAAAACTCCTAGAGGAGAACATAGGCAAAACACTCTCCGACATAAATCACAGCAGGATCCTCTATGATCCACCTCCCAGTATAATGGAAATAAAAGCAAAGATAAACAAATGGGATCTAATTAAAATTAAAAGCTCCTGCACAACAAAGGAAACTATAAGCAAGGTGAAAAGACAGCCTTCTGAATGGGAGAAAACTATACCAAATGAAGCAACTGACAAACGGCTAATCTGAAAGATATACAAGCAACTTATGCAGCTCAACTCCAGAAAAATAAACGATCCAATCAAAAAATGGGCCAAAGAACTAAATAGGCATTTCTCCAAAGAAGACATACAGATGGCTAACAAACACATGAAAAGATGCTCAACATCACTCATTATCAGAGAAATGCAAATCAAGACCACAATGAGGTACCATTTCACACCAGTCAGAATGGCTGGGATCCAAAAGTCTACAAGCAATAAATGCTGGAGAGGATGTGGAGAAAAGGGAACCCTCTTACACTGTTGGTGGAAATGCAAACTAGTACAGCCACTATGGAAAACAGTGTGGAGATTCCTTAAAAATTGCAAATAGAACTGCCTTATGACCCAGCAATCCCACTGCTGGGCATACACACCGAGGAAACCAGAATTGAAAGAGACACATGTACCCCAGTGTTCATTGCAGCATTGTTTATAATTGCCAGGACATGGAAACAACCTAGATGTCCATCAGTAGATGAATGGATAAGAAAACTGTGGTATATTTACACAATGTAGTATTACTCAGCCCTTAAAAGAATAAATTTGACTCAGTTCTAATGAGATGGATGAAACTGGAGCCGATTATACAGAGTGAAGTAAGCCAGAAAGAAAAACACCAATACAGTATACTGACACATATATATGGAATTTAGAAAGATAGTAATGATGACCCTGTATGTGAGACAACAAAAGAGACACAGAGGTATAGAATGGACTTTTGGACTCTGAGGAAGAGGGAGAGGGAGAGGGTGGGATGATTTGGGAGAATGGCATTGAAATGCGTATACTATCATATAAGAAACGAAGTGCCAGTCTATGTTCAATGCAGGATGCAGGATGCTTGGGGCTGGTGCACGGGATGATCCAGGGAGATGATGTGGGGTGGGAGGTGGGAGGGGCTTTGACATTGGGAGATCGTGTACACCTGTGGCTGATTCGTGTCAATGTATGGCAAAACAAATATAGTATTGTAATGTAGAATAAAGTATTAAAATAAATAAATAAAAATATAACTGAAAAATAAAATATATAAAATGAAAGATTAAAAAAATTAAAAAAATAAATTTAAGAAGCAAGAAGATGTCAGAGTAAAACGTGCTACACAGAGAATTTTAAAAAATTATTTTTCTAACTTGGTTCAGCACTCAGTACTTTTAAAACTGATGAGACAATTTAGCTTGTTTGAGAAAATAAGTTATGAAAGCACGTATTTTTGAAGAAATGTGGGGCTTCATATTTCAAATGCTGTATCTTGTTGCAATCATCTCATGGGAGTTGAGCTCAAAAGATGTCTTTCTCTCACCATCTTTTGATTCAAACCCTTCTAGCATGCTGAGCTCAGAGTCAAAGGCACTGAATGGTGAAGATCTTTTAGTTACAAGAAAACTTGACCCATACTTAGCTTGCCTGAATAAAAGTCTAAGAGTACACAGGGTATTTAGGACTTGGTCTCGGGCTTTGTGTGGGGGTAAGATGGCAAAAGCTGCCATAGAGCTTACATCCTTTTAGGTTTCAGAGGCTGATCCACTTCTTCAATAGCCCAAACAATATTCTCTGAATTGACTCTCAAAGACTATGATGACCTTGACAGTATCCCTAGGTCAGTCACTGTTACATCTCCGAAGCCAGTGTCAGCTTCAGCAGGATGCTATGGACCAAAACTGATGATAATGGCAGTGGTGGTGCTCCTCCAAAGGAAACTAGGTAAGGTCATCAGATGGAGTATAAGGGTATATTGAATGGCAGGATATTATCTGTCTACCATAGGCGCTGTGAAAATACCAATGGACAGGCTAATTATGGAGCTTTACAATCCATGTCATCTTGGGGATTACCATAGAAAACTGCCGAGAAGGTCTAATGGGATGTGCTGATGGTCTATAATTTTCTTGAGGTTAACTGGCCACAGATTAAGTCACTCTGGCCCATTGCATCTTCCTTGGGTTACTGGTAAGTCTCTGTGGAATTTCTACACAGCAATAATTATATGTAGATACAGATAATAGTGGGCAGGTACACATTTGGAGCAAACAAGTAGTTCTGTGAGAAAATGTGAGGGGAATGAGAGTCACTGTGGATTCCACCTGGAGTACAGGGGCAGGTGCAAAGATTTTTGTTTTCAAAGACCCAAAACCTCTGTGGGAAAAGATAAACATCTCTGTCAACAGGGGACCAGGAATCATTTGCTTTTGCCTTGAAGGCTTTTTCTCCATCCATTAGCAATCTCAGTTGGTTTTGTTCAATAAAATCTTAATGCCTGTTTCATTTAACTCAAGTAGTTACAAAAAACTCCACAAGATAACCTTGAAATACCCAATGAACTTCTTAATTCAGTAACACACACTACACTTCAGTTGCAGCCAATGAATTACTTGGTATTTAGAAAATACTGATTAAAAAAAAAAGTAGACAAGGGTACTGGCCCCGTTTTGCAGAGGAAGAAATTAAAGCAATATCAAATCACCCAATTAATTAAGATCCCTTATATCATGGTAGTATTGAAGGTGATGCCAGGTTGTCAGATATTATTTTGAGTAAATATCACCCATGAAATTAGAAGTTTTAAATAGGAAGGAATAATAAAATAACACACCCATTTGGTAAGTGTTTTCCATGTGAACTGTGAGGCGAGAGGCATCTTCAGGCTGGCAAGGGTCATCCATATAAGACACTGTACTCATAGAGCTAAAAGGAAGGAGAGAGCACATTTTAACAGTTAAGATAACGTTGGTAACAAAACACAATGTTGCTTTTAGCAAAAAGTTATAGAAGTTTTTCCTCTAAAAAGAAATTTCAAGCAAGTCTCATGTAGATATATTCTGGTAAAATATTTAAAGTCTAAAACATTTTAGAGATGGAAATATTACTGGAGTAGAGAAGTTACTTGGAGCAAGTCTCAATATAGTGGTAGAAACCCAGTTCAGTGCCTGGGGCCTTTGATTATCATGAAAGTATTCATGGATTGTTCCATTCGCAGGGTAAAAGAGTTCGTACAGTGGGCCCTCCACATCTGTGGATTCTAGAGTCATGGATTTTGTTTGGTTAAATCCATGGATATGGAACCCATGGATATGGAGGGCCAGCTGTATTTTGCCATTTTATAAGGGACTTGGGCTTCCCTGGTGACTCAGTGGTAAAGAACCTGCCTACTAATGCAGAAGAGGCAGGTTCGATCCCTGGGTCAGGAAGATTTTCTGGAGCAGGAAATGGCAACCCACTCCAGCATACTTGCCTGGAAAAATCCCATGGGCAGAGTGGCCTGGTGGGTTACAGTCCATGGGGTTGCAAAAGAGTTGGATATGACCTAGTGACTAAAGAACAACAATAAAAATAAGAAACTTGAGCATCCACAGATTTTGATAATCCACAGGGGCTTCTGGAACCAGTGTTCAGCAGATACCGAGGGATGCCTGTGTGTGTTTGAAAGCTACTGGCAGTGTCTATGCTTCATGTCACTCTCTCCATATACACTTTGTTGCCATTCAGTCACCCAGCTGTGTCTGACTTTGCGACCCCATGGACTGCAGCATGCCAGGCCTCCCTGACCCTCACCATCTCCTGAAGTTCATGTTCATTGCATTGGTGATGCCATCCAGCCATCTCATCCTCTGACACCCTCTTCTCCTTCTGCTCTCAATCTTCTTCATATATACTACTGTATGTAAAATAGATAGACAATGGAAATTTGCTGTATAACTCAGGGGACTCCAAGTTGGGGCTCTGTAACAACCTGCAAGGAGATCCAACCAGTCCATTCTAAAGGAGATCAGCCCTGGGATTTCTTTGGAGGGAATGATGCTGAAGCTGAAACTCCAGTACTTTGGCCACCTCATGCGAAGAGTTGACTCATTGGAAAAGACTCTGATGCTGGGAGGGATTGGGGGCAGGAGGAGAAGGGGACGACCGAGGATGAGATGGCTGGATGGCATCACTGACTCGATGGACCTGAGTCTGAGTGAACTCCGGGAGATGGTGATGGACAGGGAGGCCTGGCGTGCTGAGATTCATGGAGTTGCAAAGAGTCGGACACGACTGAGTGACTGAACTGGACTGAACTGAACAACGAAGAGGGGTGGGAAAGGGTGGGAGGTGGGAGGGAGGTTAAAGGAGGGGACATATGTACACCTATGGCTAATTTATGTTGATATATGGCAGAACTCAAACCAACATTGTAAAGCAAATTATCCTTCAGTTAAAAATAAATAAATTTTTAAAAAGGAGACTGTCTTCAAAAACAAACAAACAACTGTTGGCAATTACCTCTATGACAGATGCAAAGGCTTTTCTCAAAGTGGACAAAACTCACAAAGGGACTGGGGATTATATAAGGAAGCTTAAAATGTTGGGAAACAAGTTCTCTAAATACATGGGGGATTATAAAGAGTTTATTATTAAATGTACCTCACAAAATCCCTTTAGCAGAGGAAAGAAAACTGAGAAACCTCCTATATGATGACAGAAACCACAATTCACCCAAACTATCATAATCAATAAGCATCAATCACCCTTTTCAACATTAAGAAAGGGTTTTGGCTTGGTTACCAAGGCAATATAAGCTTATCCAGGTGCTGAACAGGAGACCCAAGTGAAGAGAAACTCCTAAAGTCCCTACAGCACTGCTTAATCAGAGGAAACTCAGCTGTCACTAATGGCAGTCTCAGGCCTCTACCCCAATTGTCTCCACCTGTGAAAACAGAGGTTAAACAGATGTCATTTCAAAGGAGATGATACAATAGTGTGTGTATGTGTGTGTGTGTGTGTGTGTGTGTGTGTGTGTGTGTGTGTGCGTGCGCGCGTGTGTGTGCTTTCAGAGTGACTACTTTTCTAAGAGTCTACACATTTGCTTTAAATTAAATGAGAATAAGGTACTTGCTCTTAATCATTGGGGATTTTTTTTTTCCCTCTCTGCAAGGGTTTTAAATACTTAATTCTGAGCTGTTGGGAATTAGTGAGCTTCTTGCAAATTGCTATTTTAAGAAAATCATGGACATTATGTTTTAAAATCCTTTAATACAATACAATTTACACAATAAATTAAGGTTTACTCATCTAGCCCAAGAAAGTGATGCAAGACAATATTATGGCTGCTTTTCCATGAGGATTTCTGGATTAGAGTTAGTCTTCTTTCTTGTAACACCTGCTTTCCTCAATTTTCTGCTGCCCTTTGAAGTAGCAACCAATCTGTTTAGCCACACTGGCTGCAGGTGTTGCGGGCAGCACCAGACGATAGCTTCTGCTTAGAAAACCCAATGGGGCACAAACCCCTTGATTCTAAGATAAGCCAGGCTGCCCCAATATTGTATATGCTACTTTTTATTTTCCAAAACATTTTCCATCAATTATCTCATTTTAACTTTAAAATATTCCCTTTATGTAAGTAAGAAAGTCATTTTTCTGCCCATTTCAGTGATAAAGAGAACTAGACAAAGGGCTTAATGTCATACATACAGGAAATGCAGACTTGAATTTCACATATCCTATTTACCTCTCAGTGACAAAGCTTCAAATATGATCATATCTGATGGAATGGAAATAAGGGCAATGACTTCCTGAAATAATTAATTGCTGCAATTAAAATTTACCTTGCACAAACATATAAAGATCCTATTTTTTCTCTACAAAACACCATATTAAAAACTCAAAGAAGAAGTTATGGGTAAAAATTCTGAAAGAATTAATGCAACTAATTCAAACAGCAGGGGCCTGTTTATAACTGGTGTACAGATATGATGGCAAGAGCTCAGGAGCTGTCTTGGCTCTTGGGATGACCTTATGGATAATGGATCAAAAGCTAGAAAACTAGGTTCCTGGACTATTTTTTCCAGACTTCTTTTTTTAATGCAAGAGAAAATATATTTCTATTTTGTTTAAGTCAATGTTTTTTTTGTTTTTATAAAAATATTATAAGAAGCATTAGATATAACTGATAAGAGTTTGGAAGTAGGATGTCATAATTCACAGAGCACAAAACTTGGAGTTAATTTTGTGAAAGAGATGGGGCTTTCAGGAATGAGATTTCAGATATTTTGCTGAAAACCTGGCTTCCCTTATCATGTAGAAGGAAGATATTAGTCTATTGATTTCTGTACGCTGGAAAGCTGACCATGAGTCAGCCAAGACAATAACTTCAAGGAAAGTTATAGGAAAATTTTACTTTAAAAAATCCTATTCATGATATCTTTTGAAACTGATACCTGAGAGTTCTCACATTAGAGGGAGATCATTTGGAGAACGGGAGAGAGAAAAGAGAATAATATGCTGAACAGAACAAATACAATACTATTACTTGAAAAAGACAAAAAGAAGACATAAAATATTAAAAATACTTGCAGTTATCAATGTCAGTTCAGAACATTGGCTCAGAAGAACTTGTAGATATTTCCTGTTGGTAAACAGCTTTATTCAAGCCCTTTGAAAATTTTAAGATAAAAATGTGAGATGCTCCAAAGAGCAAATTTGTCATTTTAATTACCAGTACTGTACACAGCACAACAAATTTACTGTGTATATTTCACAGTGTTACAAGCGGATGAATTTCGGTTGTCTATGACCAGGCCTTCCCTAGTTTAATAATAATCTTTTTAGATACATGATCTCACCACAAATGGAATGCTGTAGTTGATTTTTTTAATTTGAAAAATGTTTTTGCTGTCTATGTATTTCATGAGTGTGTGGCATTTATGGAGGAAAAGGATTTCAACTGGCAAAATGTATCCACAAGAGTTGTAAAGTTTTACGAAAGAAGGTAGGTTTTAGTAAAATCAGGAAAACTGAAAGTCTGGAGTAAGCTGCTGGTGAAAACACTGAAGAAATCAACTAATATTATTCTAGAGAAAAGAGCAACAATTCGTAATCAATGTAAATGTCAGTTAATACTTTGAATCACATATACTATTACTCAGAAGAGACTTGGAATTAGCCAGGATGTGGAAACAGCTGCATGAAATTTGTCCACAGTAACAAAAGTAATCCTCCTATATTGTATATGTGTGTGTGTGCTTGGTAGCTGAGTCATGCCTGACTCTTTATGATGCTATGGATTGTAGGCTCCCCCCGTCCATGGGAGTTTCCTGGCAAGAATACTGGAGCCAGTTGCTATTTCCTCCTCCAGAGGATCTGCCCTACCCAGGGGTTGAACCCGTGTCACTTAAGTCTCCTGCACTGTAGGCAGATTTTTTTACCGCTGAACCACCAGGGGAGTCCATACTGTATTTAGCCCTCCTGTATTGTAACTGATTGATGCTGGAAACGTCCCACGCCAGCCTGAGTCTGTGTTCTGATTATGCAGAAAAGAGCCCCACACAAAATAGCTAAAGTTAGAATGTTTATATTTTTCATGAAATTCAGTTTTCCTGAAGACATCTTACAAATTTGCATGCTGACCATTCCTTGAATTAAACAGAATACAAGGCATGTCTTATTTTTATGATGGTTGGAGATAGAAAAATACTGTTAATTAAATCTCACCAGCTATAACACCATCTAATTATTATTAAGAAATCATTTCCAGGTGTTTCTACTGACATTAAATGTTTTGAAGCTGTAGTAAGATATAATATTTGAATAGATAGCTCAGTCTTGTAGTTATTAGTTTAGTAGTTTAAGAAGGTCAGATTATCATCTCTTTCTTCAATTTGTAACTGTGAAATGCTTCAAAGTACCATATTTTGAATGGTATCATAGCATGAGCCTCTTTTAAAAAAATCTATTATTAAAGTCATGTGCTGCCTCCCAGTGGAGATATTTCAGAGTGCACAGAGAAAAAGAAGGCTTCAGGGTAAAAACGTGTATATTTTTTTTCTTCATTCTTTCAACAGATATTTATTGCCCATAACGTGGCAGGCTCAGTGAGAAGTACTGGTAAAATTAAAAAAAAAAAGAAAGTCCCTGTGCTAGAGAAACAAGATGTAGAAAGTAAAATATGCATTGAAACTCACTTGGGAACTTTCTACCTCAAACATCTATTGATATTTTTATGAATATTATGCTTAAGATCAAAAGCACAACAACTCTTCCCCCATCAGTGGAAGGAACAAGTTGTCTGTTAAGGTGATTTAGTTGTGTGGCTATTTAGTTTGTAGCAAGGTTGCCAGTACTTTGGCCACCTGATAACTTTGGCCACTTCTCACTAGAAGACCTTGATGCTGAGAAAGACTGAAGGCAGGAGGAGAAGGGATGACAGAGGACAAGATGGTTGGATGGCATCACTGACTCAATGGAAATGAGTTTGAGCAAACTCAGGGAGATAGTGAAGGACAGGGAACCCTGTGTGCTATCGGTGCTAAAGGTTGCCACACTTTTATACAGTTTTGAGATATTTTATTCACATTATTGGTCCTATCTTACAAGAGAAAGCTTATAATGGAGACAAAAGTCAAGAAATATTTCCAAAAATGAAAGAGGAGATAAAATGCCATGGTATGTGTTCCTGAGGGATACATATTTTAGGAGGAAGGGTGATTTTGAAGGACAAAGAATGAACCATGCAACCTGTGAAAATTCTAGCTCTGAAGTGATTGATCTAGGAAAGGTGACTGACAAAGTAGAACAATTGTGAGTGGGGTGAATAGAAAGTCAGAGTTAGTGTCTGAAGCCCACTGATGAATCCCTTCATCCAAGAGAAGGTGAGGTTAAGGTCAAGAGCAGCTGATGAAACTGGTGACGCAGCTCCTGGATGAATGCACAGTTCACAGTTCAAAGTCACATTACCCTTGGCAATCATCAGAGAGGTGTGGCTGAGAGCACGGGCGCCATGGTTACCTCTGCAATGCCATGGAGCTCATCAAGGCATGTCATCTAACCCAACAAATGTTCAATACAAATGATAATATTCTTCTTTTTCTTTTTAAATAGGTGAACAATGGAAAGTTTCAGCAAGAAAGTAACATACACCTTGTTTTTAAAATTTGAACAAAAAATTTTTTTTTGCTCCAAATGTATCTTATGTCTGCAAGATGATGAACTTAACACATACACGGACCTGTGAACCTAACCCCGTTTGTGTTCAGGAACTGGTGGTGGTGGTGGTTTAGTTGCTAAGTCGTGTCCGACTCTAGTGACCCCATGGACTGTAGCCTCCTAGGCTCCTCTGTCCATGGGATTCTCTAGGTAAGAATATTGGAGTGGATTGCCATTTCCTTCTCCAGGGGATCTTCCCAACCCAGGATTTAACCCGGGTCTCCTGCATTGCAGGCAGATTCTTTACCAACTGAGCTACGAGGGAATAACAATAATTATTCATTCTACCATCAGAAAATACTTATTAAGTGATGGCTATGTGCCAGGTACCATTCTAGGTCCTTGGGATGCAGAAAAAAAAAATAAACAAAACAAATAACAATCAAACTAAGATCTCTACCCTTATGGAACCTAGTGAGAAGAGACAGAAAGAATAAAATAAAGACTAAACACATTGTTTAGTTGCTAAATCATATCCTGCTCTTTTGCAACACCATGGACTATAGCTTTCCAGGCTCCTCTGTCTATGGGGTTTCCCAGGCAAGAATAGTGAATGGAGTTGCCATTTCCTTATCTAGGGGATCTTTCTAACCCAGGGATCAAACCCATGTCTCCTGCAATGGCAGGCAGATTCTTTACTACTGAGCCACCAGGGAGGCCCATACACTATGTTAGAAGATGATAAATGCTACATGGATAAGATCTTTGTTAAGGGAGGTTGGAAGAGGATGGGAGAGAGGTGGTTGTGTTTTATTTTAAACAGAATGATCAAGATAGATCTCCCTGAGCCAAGAGCTGGAGGAGGTGAGGGAAATGAGCCATGTGGATGTTGGAGGGAAGGGTGTGTCAGGGGGAGGGAAAAGCACATTCACAGACTTTGAGGCAGAAGGCTGCCTGGTATTTCTGAAGAAGTGCATACAGGCCAGAATAGCTGCGGAGGAAGGAGCAAGCAGGAGGGTGGAAGGATGGGGTTACCAGTGAGTCAAGTAGCTGAACCATGTAGAGTTTTGTGGGCCATCTTAAAACCTTGGGTTTTACTCTGATAAAGTGAGAGGCTTTATAGAGTTTTGAGCAGAGTAATAGCAAAATCTACTTCATATTTTACAATAACTCCAAATTCTCTGTCGAGAACATGCTGGCATGTGTAAACACAGGGATTCCAGTTAGAAAGCTTTTATGGCAATCTAGGCTAGAGATACAGAGGAGGCAATGGCACCCCACTCCATACTCTTGCCTGGCAAATCCCATGGACTGAGGAGCCAGGTAGGCTGCGGTCCACGGGGTCTTGAAGAGTCGGACAAGACTGAGCGACTGACTTCACTTTCACTTTTCACTTTCATGCACTGGAGAAGGAAATGGCAACCCATTCCAGTGTTCTTGCCTGGAGAATCCCAGGGATGGGGGAGTCTGGTGGGCTGCTGTCTATGGGGTCGTACAGAGTTGGACACGACTGAAGCGACTTAGCAGCAGCAGCAGCAGCAGGCTAGAAACGACAGTGCCTGCTATGAATGAAACTGTCTCTTTGAAATTCATAGGTTGAAGCCTTAACACCCCTATGTGAGGGTATTGGAGACAGGGCCTTTAAGGAGGTGATGAAGGTTAAATGAAGTCTTAAAGGTGAAGCCCTACACTGATAGAACCTGGGACCTCATATAAGAGGAAGATATAGCAGGGTTCTCTCCTCCATGCAAAGACACAGTGAAAAGATGGCCATCTGCAAGTCAGGAAGCTGGCCCTCACCAGAACCTAACCCAGCTGGCGTGTTGATTTCAGATTTCCAGGCTCCAATACTGTGTGGCTTACACAAGAGAAGTCTGCTGTCTCACGGTTCTGGGGGCTAGATGTTTGAGAATAAGGTGTTGGCTGGATTGGTTCCTTCTGAGAGTCGAGAGAGAAGGATCTGCTCTGGGCCTCTCTCCTGAGATGGTGGATGGCCATTTCCTCCCTGTAACTTATTTCCTTCCAACTCTGTTTGTGTCCAAATTGCCTTTTCTTATAAGGATGCCAGACACATTGGATTAGAACCCACCCTAATGGATACATTTAAACTTAATTACCTCTTTAAAGACCCTGTTTCCAACTAAGATCACATTCCGAGTGCCGGGAGCCCGCGTGAGGAATCCCACCAGTGACAAGGTCATGCTGCAGAGGCCTGATGGGCAAGGTGAGTCAGGCCTCAGGGTTTCCCTGGGTATTTCCTGAGCATGTACCCCCCAAACCAGAATCTGCCTGCCTTATTGTACTCTGCTTTTCCACTCTTCTGAAAAAAGTTAACTCAGGGCTTCAGTCTCCTGCATATGAAAAGAATGTCTCGGCTTATACACCGTCTGATAACTCTCTAGCTTGCCTAACAGGTTCCCCTGGACTTTTTACATCTTGTGAATTGCTTACAGCCTCCCGATCATGAGAGGCACAGGAAACTTAAAACATCCTAGGAATGTAGGGGCTTCCGAGGAGTCAAAATCATTAGAATAGGACTGATTAAAGGTTTCATTTGTTGAGACAATACTTGCTGCCAAGTTTTCATATCTTTTATTTGAGGATATAGTTGGTATATAGAAAAAACAGTTAGTAGACTTGGTATTAGCAGCATTAGATCTTTAAGTACTTTCTTTGTTATAACCCACTGCACCTTTGTTCTACAGGAATTTGTAGAACAAATTCTACTTTATTTAGTACTTTGAGGGTGATGCAGAGTAAAGAAAAACACTTCTAAGGAAGAAGAGTTTTATGGTTGATAGACATTTATCTAGGAAGAGAGCCATAAAAATGTTAACAGACCTCTTGGCCAGAAGATAATGTAAACCACCTGAGACCTTTTGTATACGGGAAGGTATGCAAAAAGAAAGCCTGGTCTCAATGAGGGTCAGGACTGCTGCCTCTGCATAACTCTGCATATTCCATTATTTCTTTATGTACAACTTGGGGTATGTAAGCTGATTTTGAAAATAAAGTTGTGAGTCTTACACTGCTGCTGGGCTCCCCCCATGTCGTTCTTTTCCTCCCTTTTCTGGCTGAATTTCCATCTTGAACGGGGAGACTCACCACATCTACTTACTTGCCCAGGCTTCTAAGATCCACGCGAAAGGGAGCCTAAGGCGGGGCACCCTTCAATATTCAAGTGGGTGCCAGTGGCCTAACGTAGATGGTGCAAACTTCTTGGCTCGAAGTTTTATTGGTTTTCCTGTAAACCAAGTTATTCAGAATCTTTTTCTCCACTAATATTTCCTACTACACTATCCATTTCTAATCTCTCTAAATATCTATAATCAAATAAGTTTTTTCCTAGGATGCCGACTCCATCCCCGCTTCGAATTCCCTGGATCCACCGGCGTTGGACTCTGGCATCCGAGGTTTGAGGACTGGGACTTCAACATATGAGTTTGGCAGGAGTAGTCGGGTACACAATTTAGCCCACAACAAATACAAATACTTTCACAAGATCTCCAAGTTCTAGGGTCAAAGAATCACAGACTATTTGCTCTGTTATCTGGGAATTGTGATGCTCTGGCCAGTCACTCTACCACACAAAAACCTTAATTTCCTCAATATATAAGAAAAATAGGGACTTTATACCCCTATTTTTTTCTAAATAATGTTAGATTTCTTCTCTGAAAGCCTATATAAGCTTTTATTCCCACTAGCCATGCCAACATTTGATATTAGTCTACCTTCTTATATTTTGCTATTCAGATGGGTGCAATATGGTATCTTGTTTCAATTTGCATTTTTCTCATTCTAAGTGAATTTAAGTAACTCTTCAATTCTGCTTTGCCATTTTGGTTTTGCTTCTGTAAATTGCTATTTATCTCTTTTGATGATTTAAAAATTGTTTTCCTGTTTTTTAAAAATTGTTCATATGCATAAATTTACAAATACACATCTTTTACTGGCCTATAAACTGTGTCTATTTTATTATTTTTTGAAGAGAAATGCTAAATTTTAATATAATTGTATTTATCTTTTTATCTTTTTTTTCTTTTTTTGCTTTATGGTTTTAGTTTTTCACTTTGGGAACTTATTTAATACATCTTTCCTTCCAAAAGAACACAAAGATATACTTTTTTTTCTATTAGCTTTATAGCTTTCCACGTTTCAGACTTCAACCTAGAGTCTACAATTCAACTGGTATAGGAATTGAGCTTCATTTTTTTCCCCTTCATAGAGTAATTTAGCTTTCTCCCAAAACAATCTACTAAAAACCAACATTTCTCCTTGCTTACATACTATGTTCTACATATTCATAGGTCTATTTCTAAAGTTTCTATGTGTTCCATTGATCTATTTGTCTATTCTTACACCTGTTTCTTTATTCCTATAGTTATTTTTACTTACTACAGCTTTGTGGTATATCTAAATATCTGATCGAGCAAATTCCTCTTCTATGTTCATTCTTCAAAGTTAACTTACTCAGAATTCTTTCCTTATTTATAGAATTTAGAAATACTTTACTGAGCTTCTCAAAAAGTACAAATGGGCTTTGATTGAGATATATTGCATTTTAAACTAATTTGAGAACTACTGACATGTGTTGGTGTTAAGCAGCTTCAACTATGAATTATTTCTGCAGTAATTTGTATCTTACTTAATGGGAATGCCTTTACCTGGAATCACATTCCCAGGACAGTTTTCACAAAGATATCAATGCAGGGTTTTGCACAAAGATGTTCCACATGGGATTGTATATCTTGGCGGGCAGTGAAAGCCAATCTGGGTGTTCATCCCTAGGGCAATGTGTAAGAATGTGTGTGATGGAAATATCAAGGACTACTATGCAGCATTAAGAAGCAGAGCTAGATATCCATAGTGACATGGGTAAATATGAAAAATAAAAATGTTGAATGAGGTATGAGATTGAGAAAACAAAATGAGATTTATAGCACAATACCATCCATGTCTGTGTTAAGTACTTGTTCTGTAATGTTTTATGAGACTCAGTCCCAGGTGGTGCTAGTGGTAAAGAACCCGCCTGCCAACGCAGGAGACAAAAAGATGCAGGCTTGATTAACGGGTTCGGGAAGATCCCCTGGAGAAGCAAATGGCAACCCACTCCAGTGTTCTTTCCTGGAAAATCCCATGGACATGGGAGCCTAGTGGGGTTCAGTACATAGGGTCATAAAGAGTGGGACACAACTGAAGTGAATTTACACACAGCACTGGTGAAGTCACAAAGGGAGTCAGAGAAGGGGTTCATGAAAATATAGTTTATTATAGTCACAGGTCCTAGACAGGAGAGACATGACCTGCCACACAAGACCATGTGGAAAAACACTACAGGATCAGTGAGCAGAAGACAGAATTGGGGTTCCCCCAGGGAAAGGCAAAGTTGTGTAGGGGAAACAGTGCAGGACTGGCTAGTCTGAATAATTTCAGCGAGCTCTAAGCTATAGGAGTGACCCCTTCTTGCTTGGTACTTGGTATTGGGATTATTGCATGGATGTGCATGCTCAGTTGTGTCACCTCTTTGTGATCTCATGAATCTTAGCCCATGAGGCTCCTCTGTCCATGGAATTTTCCAGACAAGAATACTGGAGTGGGTTGCCATTCCCTTATTCAGGAGATCTTCCTGACCCAGGGATCAAATCTGTGTCTTCTGAATTGCGAACAGATTCTTTACCCGCTGAGCCATTGGGAAAGCCCCTACTGATTAGGAAAACTGCCTCCTGGGATGTGTTGGGGACCAGAGAGAAGAGGTCAGGCTCTAGACTGGTTAATCTGCATATCAAAGGCACACTCTTTGTTGATAACTTGACTATTTTAAATTATTGACTAGACTGGTAAGAGGTAAGGGAGCTGGGGTATGGATGTCTCATCTCTTGAACTGTGAACTTCCAGATGTTCAAGCTGGTTTTAGAAAAGGCAGAGGAACTAGAGATCAAATTTCCAACATCTATTGGATCATCAAAATAGCAAGAGAGTTCCAAAACACATCTATTTCTGCTTTATTGACTATGCCAAAGCCTTTGACTGTGTGGATCACAATAAACTGTGGGAAATTCTGAAAGAGATGGGAATACCAGACCACCTAACCTGCCTCTTGAGAAATCTGTATGCAGGCCAGGAAGCAATAGTTAGAACTGGACATGGAACAACAGACTGGTTCCAAATAGGAAAAGGAGTACATCAAAGCTGCATATTGTCACCCTGTTTATTTAACTTATATGCAGAGTACATCATGAGAAATGCTGGAGTGGAAGAAACACAAGCTGGAATCAAGATTGCTGGGAGAAATATCAATAACCTCAGATATTCAGGATACTACCCTTATGGCAGAAAGTGAAGAGGAATTAAAAAGGCTCTTGATGAAAGTGAAAGAGGAGAGTGAAAAAGTTGGCTTAAAGCTCAACATTTAGAAAACAAAGATCATGGCTTCTGGTCCCATCACTTCATGGGAAATAGATGGGGAAACAGTGGAAACAGTGGCTGACTTTATTTTGGGGCTCCAAAATCACTGCAGATGGTGACTGCAGCCATGAAATTAAAAGACGCTTACTCCTTGGAAGAAAAGTTATGACCAACCTAGACAGCATATTCAAAAGCAGAGACATTACTTTGCCAACAAAGGTCCGTCTAATCAAGGCTATGGTTTTTCCAGTGGTCATGTATGGATGTGAGAGTTGGACTGTGAAGAAAGCTGAGAGCTGAAGAATTGATGCTTTTGAACTGTGGTGTTGGAGAAGACTCTTGAGAGTCCCATGGACTGCAAGGAGATCCAACCAGTCCATCCTAAAGGAAATCAGTCCTGGGTGTTCATTGGAAGGACTGATGCTAAAGTTGAAACTCCAATACTTTGGCCACCTCATGGGAAGAGTTGACTCATTGAAAAAGACTCTGACGCTGGGAGGGATTAGGGGCAGGAGGAGAAGGGGACGACAGAGGATGAGATGGCTGGATGGCATCACCGACTCAGTGGACATGAGTTTGAGTGAACTCTGGGAGTTGGTGATGGAGAGGGAGGCCTGGTGTGCTGCGATTCATGGAGTCACAAAGAGTCCAACACGACTAAACAACTGAACTGTCTCATCTCTCCCTAGTCAGAAAAGTTTTCTAAGATGTCAAATGTCATAGTACACAGAAAAATTTAAAAATATACAGTATAATATTTAAACATGTATAGTTCTTGTGGTATAGGGCTTCCCAGGTGGAGCTAGTGGTAAAGAATCTGCTTGCTGATGCAGGAGACATGAGAGATGAGGGTTTGGTCCCTGGGTCAGGAGGATCCCCTGGAGGAGGGCATGGCAGTACAGTGCAGTATTCTCGCCTGGAGAATCCCGTGAGCAGGGGAGCCTGGTGGGTTACTGTCCACAGGGTCACACAAAGTCGGACCCAACTGAGGTGACTTAGCACTAGTCTTGTAGCATACTGAATATTTTGCAGATCAGAATGGGTGCCTCTTGGGAGATGAGAGTGGGACTGAAGATGATGAAGAAAAGGGAAAATCAGGCAAACAAGAAACAAGGCATCCCACTCATGTTGGTGATGACAATGTGCTATGCAATGCCATGTATTTTCAACTCAACTCTGCTCTTGAGATAAATAAGATAATAAATGACATAAATGGGGATAATAAAAATATCTTCTTTACTTAACCAGTAGGATTTTTCTGAGATTCATATGGATATTGTATGTGATGTATCTATTGAGCACAACATAATATTAGCTATTGTTGTTGATGCTGTTTAGTTGCTAAGTTATGTCAACTCTTTTGTGACCCCATAGACTGTAGCCCACTGGGCTCCTTTGTCCATGGAATTCCCAGGCAAGTGTACTGGAGTGGGTTGCCATTCACTTCTCCAGGAAATCTTCTGGACCCAGGGATCGAAGCCAGGTCTCCTGCATTGGCAGGTACTTTACTGTCTGAGCCATCAAATTGGAGCCACTAGGGAAGCCCAGTGTTAGCCATTATTGTAGTTTAATTTAGGAACATGGCCAACGCATTTTCTCAAGCTTCTCTCTCTTTGGCAGGAAGCTGGGTCTCGTCCATATCTTGTTGGGAGCTTTAGTTTGATTAAGATGGCAACTGAACTTATCAGAATGAAGAAACAGGCCAGGCAACACAATTTTTAACTGCACATAGCGATTCAAGTAGTATAGGTTAGAATCACAGAATAAATTCATCATATCTAAAATGGTTTGTTGATTGTCTTTCCCACCAGATTGTTTAAGTGAAAAATGAGCTTCTCCAGAGAAGAATAACCCTACAACTAGTCACCTTTATATACCTAACATTGGGCACAGAGTTGAAGCTTAATAAACCTTGAATAAATAAGTAAGTGCAAGAATATAGAGTGACAACTAGTGTGTTAGATGCCACTAGTGGGTTCAAGCAGAGGGATGTGGGATCTACCAAAACTCTGGTTTATGACATCACGTAATTTTGGTTTGAGGCAAGAGACATACTCTTCAGCCTTCAGCCTTAGGCCTGACCTACCAGTTGAACTATTGGCCTCAGAGATAAGAAGCTGGGATATCAAGTCACATTATCCTGGGAAAGTAACTTAAACTCAGGCCTCTATTTCCATTTTACAGACACGAGAGCAGTACATCTGTTCAAGTACTCTTTGAAGGCTGCCAAAACTTGCTTCCAAAAAGAAAGATGTCATTGTAAATACCTACTGTTACCCATGGATTGGAAATAGAAGGTTCTGGTGAATGAGTAGAAGAGTTTCATTAATGCAAGTTACACATAAATAGCCAATTTTGAAAGAATGAGAATTTTTGACTATAAACAAAAACCCATTTTACCACTTGTCAATTCTGTAGCTTTGGAACCTCACGCTCTCTAACCATTTGTTTCTTCATTTGTAAGAGGAAGATGATAATAGCATCTCTTTCATAGAAAGAGCATCATGCATACTTGGTACTTATATGCATACTTTGTACTTAGTGGTACTTATATGCATACTTAGTACTTAGCAGCAGCAGCAGCATACTACTTCTATATACTTCTCAGCATAGAGCAGCATGCTTTAAACTATTGAAATTAATCTATTCAAAAAACTGTTTTGCTATAACTTTCAAAGGAAAGACATCTGCTTTTCCAAAAACAACTTCAAAACAATATTGCATTTGATAGTCAGTGAGCATTCATAGTTTTTCTATTAGTTGAAGACCTAGTTCATGAAGGAGAGTCACCCCTACATCTGGTCCCCTTCAAGGATGAAGACCATGGAAAGTAAATGGGAATTAAGGTTGGGAGGCAGCCTCCTGAATGGCCTCTGCATTGCAGGAGTGCTTGGAAGCTGTTCATTTGCTATTTAAGAAATAAAAAGCTCCATTAGAGGATCCAATCTGAATAATTTGTTTGAGAGTCCCAGTTTCTAACTTTGAAATATATCCAAGTAATGATCACTGAAATGTTTTTGTTAGTAAAAATTTTTCCTATGTGTTGCTAAAACTCTTTTCATATTCTTGTTACCTTTTAATTTATATTTATACTTTATCAATAAAATAATAAAAGTGAAAGTATTAGCTGCTTAGTCATGTCCAACTCTTCACGACCCCATGGACTGTAGCCTGCCAGGCTCCTCTGTCCATGGGATTCTCCAGACAACAATATTGGAGGGGGTAGCCATTCCCTTCTCCAGGGGATCTTCCCAACCCAGGGCTTGAACCTGTATCTCCTGCATTGCTATCAGATTCTTTACCATGATCTTTAATTCTCCAAATTGGGCCATGTTCTGATTCTACATAACTTTCTAATTTGCTCTGAGGAGAAGAAGTGAATGAAAATTATGCAAGTAGGGATGGTAGTTTAGTTTTTGGATGAGAATAGTGTATTTTAAATCACAGCACCAGGATATATGTCAGATTATTATTATAATATTTATTTCTAAAATATTGAATTTAATCTAATAAGTATTTTAAAATAATTTTTTAAACTCTTACACAAATGTTAGAAATAGCAACCAAATTGACTTAGGATCAGAAGATCCTATAGAGGTTAATTATTCACTCATCTTTACTTCTAATGTACAGTGAGGTTGCTATTCCTTTATATTTCCTATCTATAAGAGAGAGAAATTGTATAATACTTGTAATTCACAAAATCCAGGGTTGAAAAGTGGAATTTTGAGTAAGTGCATTAGTACATTCTGAGAGCAGAACAATTTGGTTTCAGAATTTGAATGGAAGTCTCTTCCAGTTCTTCTGGCTTTGTTCCATCAGACACACCAGCTCCTGCTTCACAATCATGGAAATTAATATGCTACATCTTTCAATCCCTTGGAAACACTTTAAGAAGGAAAGTCTATTATATAAATTATTTGACCTTTGCATTGGATAACTTGTTTGGTTTTCTTCCCAATAGCAGTACAAAAAAACATGAAAGTATTAAAAATTAATTTATCTTTTTAGGAGAGCAAATGCAATTTGTAAGCAAAAGACAAAAAATGTATTTATTATCCTTTGATCCACTAATTATATTTTTGGGAAGAAAACAAGCAGAGACTTCTTACATAGTAACAAATTTAAAAGTGGAAACAAACAAATGGTCAATAATTGGAAGATGGTTAGCTAACCCAGAATTATAGGCTGACAAAAATATTATGCAACTGTTTAAAAGGATATGGGCAAAGACTATGACAATACATTACAAAATTTGTTTAAAATAATGCTAAATGCATTGTATGTATATATATAGAGATTATAAAAATGCAAAAATGATGTATTTATATAATATTGAAGAGTAGAATTCAGGAGACAATCGAAGAAGTATAATCTCTGAAATTATAAAAATGCTGCTGTGTCAACTTATCCCTTAAATTTTCTTACTCTTTTTCTCTTTTTCTTTTTCTTGATGTATAATACAGTGATTCAGTATTGCTGTACATTTCAAAATGACTGCCATGATATATCTAGTTTCTATTCTTTTAAAAAATATGGCCCCCAAAGATGACATAAACCATGTACTTGCACGTTTTTCTCCTTTTTCTCCTTTTTATTTTCCTCGTGATAAATAGCATGAGCCTTTTTATTCAATAATTGAGTTTGTTAATGGGTACTCAGTTACTCACTCTTTGGTACGCCCATGAGGTTCCTTCCGCCGGAACTCATGACTACTTAGAGAAGACACACTGCCCCTCTTCTTCAGCACATGAGCAGTTCTGTCTTTAGCAATGTATGACATCATCATAATCTATGGAGGAAAACTTTTGGAAAATATTGAACAAAAGATCTGAAAATAGTATAACATGAGACTTATTCTAAATAAAGTACACAGATGCTTTTTTTAAAAAGCATTTTGAATAGGGAAGTGGGATTTCTTTAAGAGTGATATTTAGTATATATTGTTGTTCTGGTCAGTATAGCTGGAAAAATGATAACTGATAACTTTTACTTATACAATAGCATATTTAATTCACATAAGCAGATATTACGCTGCAGCAAAAATACTTAACTGCAAAAGACGTTAAAGTTACTGAGAAAAGAGAGCCATATGTACAAGAAAGATACTATCACACCAGAAAACATTTTTATTGCCTCCCTTCAAATTTAATCTCAATGAAACTTGCTAATTAATATTCGTTGTTTAAAAATTAAGATGAACTGCTTCTCCAAAGGGTATTCCCCACAGCCAAGCAACAGTGATTTACTTTGTAAAGAGCAAACAGAACTTTTCACAAAGTAATTTATTGGAAACCTACCTCTTTTCACTAACGCTTGTGAAAAAGCTGGAAGTAGGAATGGACTTTCCAGAACTTGAACTAGAATTCCACTGCCCTATTGTCTACATACACATAAGGCATTAAATTAGGACAGAAACAATCCCTACCTTCAAAAAGGTGGCAGTTGAAGTGGGTAGAGCTGACAAGAACACAGCCTGGAACCCCAGTGTAATCAATGTCAGGGTAGACAGAGGCAAAGGGTACTGAAGGGTACACAAAAAATAGCGGAGGTCCTGTGCGTTAGGAAGAGAGGCAGTGTGGGATGTGTGTGTGATTGTGGACCCATGAGGCTGTGAGACGGGTGTGAGCATCTCTGTGTGAGCATGTGTCTCTGTGGGCATGTGCTTGTGTGTATGAACATGAGTGTGTCCCCATGATGTGAGCAGGTGTGAGCATCTCTTTGTGTGTGACCTGTGCATATGATTATCTGTGTACCTGAGCATGTGTTGCTGTGTCTGTGTGTGCACCTTTGTGTGTGACATGTCTTTGCACAGCATGTGTGTGCATTTGTGTGTAGGAGTGTATCTGTGTACATGAGAGTGTCTGAGCATCTGTATGTGTGGACAAGACATACTGAGCCTATTTAAGAAGGTCATTCAGGTTTCATTCTTAAAGAGATACACACATACCTGAGTCTGTTCACCTTTTTCCAAAGCTGCGGGGCCGGCTAGAATCCAGATCTAGAGGTCCTGAGAGGCAGAGGCTGCTAGTGTCTCCAAGCAGACCTCGGCAGACTGCTCAGAACTCAAGTTGCTCCACAGCCCTACCCGGCTGGCCAGCTCTGCACTGGGCATCACTCTAAAGCCCAGACACGCAGGCGGGCAGGGAACCAAAGACCAGGCACGCTTCCAGTTCTGAAAACTGGGGTCATTTTTTCTAATTTCTTGGAGGGAGGAAGAATAAGGCATGGGAGAGAGGGTCGTGGACTAGGCAGGCAGGCCATTTCTCAACACTGGGCTCTCCCTCCTTAGCCCCCCGGACCCGGACCTTCCAGCTTGCTTTTTGGCTTGGTCTCTCTGCCCAGGCGCTCTGCGGAGAGGGCGCACTTACCTAAGGCAGGTCTGGAGCTGGAGTTGCCGGCGCGGCTCAGCCCCGGGGCCTCCCAGACCGCAGGCTCTTCCACTGCAGGGCGCCTGGCAAGGCTCCCGCCTCCCAGGCTTGCTTTCTGCCCGCGCACTCCCGCACTCCCACTGGACTCCGCGACTTGTCTCCAAGGTGACCTTCTCAAACAGAGTCCTTGGCCCGCCCCAGCAGGCATAGTAGTTGCGTGGTCCTCTAAAGATGTAAAGGAGCTCCTCGCCACTGCCCGAGCGGGGTGCCCTGGGCCCGGCTGAGCCGTGCGGGTGGCCGCGAGCTGCGGAGGAGCCGGATCATTTAGCGAGGGGGACATCGGGGACTCAAGAGGCAGCCCTGAGAGCACTGATCAGCTTCCTTTTCTAGATGTCGGGGACAGGGATAGGAAATGCCGCCGGTTCCTAGGATAGGAAATGCGAGGCACAGAGAGAAAGTAAAGCACCCCCCATCTCCTCCCCAGATCCCTGACCCCGCATTCCACCGTGTAATTGATAATAGGAATAATTGCATTTACCAGGTACTGGCAAACAGCTTTAGTTTTACCCAGTCGTCCCAACAACTCTTTCAAGAAAGGGTTTACAGATTTAGAGAACTGAGATTCTGAGATAATAATAATATGCCAAGACCCCTTGGAGCTCACAGGCTTATCTTTCATGCATTATAAACTTTTATACTTTTTTACACTTTCCTTAACATCACCCTCCCCAGCCCTTAAAGTTTAAGAAGATTTGAAATGGAGACTGTTTGGGGTTGAGGACTTACCTGGCACAACTGCTGGACCCTTCTCCTTAATAAGTATCCCCCTTATAACCGCAGAACCCCTCCCCCATCACAAGGGGAAAACACCAGACCTTGAAGGGACCCTCACAAAGTGGGCAATCATTGGAGACAGAAATAAGATGGTGCCTCTAAGCACCCAGCCTGGTGCAGGTCCTTTGATGAGTGCCCAGTGCAGCTAGAATTGCCTGTTAATCACAATACATCTGGATAAGGATAAAGCAGGTAATGGTTAGGATGCTGCTGCTCCTGCTGCTAAGTCGCTTCAGTCGTGTCTGACTCTGTGCGACCCCATAGACAGCAGCCCACCAGGCTCCCCCATCCCTGGGATTCTCCAGGCAAGAACACTGGAGTGGGTTACCATTTCCTTCTCCAATGCATGAAGGTGAAAAGTGAAAGTGAAGTCACTCAGTTGTGTCCGACCCTCAGCGACCCCATGGACTGCAGCCTACCAGGGTCCTCTGTCCATGGGATTTTCCAGGCAAGAGTACTGGAGTGGGGGTGCCATAGTATTGGAGAAAGAGCAGTAACATTTTCTGGCCCATCTCATTGCTATTCACAGAAAAATAAGACCAGGAGAGGCTGTGGCTATTCACTCTGTGACTGTTGTTGTGGTTGTTCAGTCAGCTCTCTGTGACCTTGTTGACTGCAGCAGGCCAGGCTTCCTTGTCCTTCACTATCTCGCAGAGTTTGCTCAAATTCATGTCCATTGAGTTGGTGATGCTATCTAACCATCTCATCTTCTGCCACCCAATTCTCCATTTGCCTTCAATCTTTGTAATAGGAATTGTTAAGTGACTGGTAAATATTATCTCATTTAATTTGTCTAATGACCCCAGGATAAGGGGTTATGCTGGGAGGGATTGGGGGCAGGAGGAGAAGGGGACGACAGAGGATGAGATGGCTGGATGGCATCACTGACTCGATGGACGTGAATCTGAGTGAAATCTGGGGGTTGGTGATGGACAAGGGGGCCTGGCATGCTGTGATTCATGGGGTCGCAAAGAGTCGGACACGACTGAGCGATTGAAATGAACTGGACTGAACTGAACTTTATTTAAGGAAGTGAAGAATCATTGAGTAACACAGTCAAGACTGTAGTTATAGAGCTAGGATTTGTCCAACTCTAAAGCCCTTGCACTGTGCCCCCACTTCTGCCCATCATGCCCACCCTAAATATGCAATAACTTTTGCAGAAGTGTGGTAAAAATTTTAAGAGACTGGCAATAAAAGAGATTTACAACTCAGTTTATTTTTGTTTTTCATTTATTTTCCAGAAAAATTACATTGAAATAACAATTTACTGAGATATTTGATTTTGTTCTCACATATAATTAAACTTTGTCCTGAAATGGGAACCCTAGTTGCAGTAATGTGCCATGATAAATAATTGCATATTCAGAATTTTGTGAAATGGGTGATTGGGAAAATTATGAAGGAAAAAAAACATTTGCAAAAATCATTATTTACAAAAAATGATACCCCACATTTTTTTCTAATGTATAAGGCAAGTAACATTAAAATGTTCTCATGATTATCTTCAAGAAGTCAGTATTACACATTCATATCACCATTGCTCATCAGAGAGCTTTGGGCAGTTCTATGAAGGACTGCCATGATTCTTTTGCTGGTTTTTTCTTGAGCACAGCACAGAAGCAATAGAGATTTCATCACAGACAAAGCAGTTACGGCTATGAGAATAAAGTATTCTCTGTTGAATTATACATGTAGGAAAAAGAGCCAGTCATCAACATTTAAACTGATTTTCAAAGTATATTTGAGTCTTTTAGCCCACTATTCTTTTTATAAATATTTTATGCTCAAGGTATTTTGTGAAAATATGTACTCCATCCAAGGTCAAAAGACATTGTTTACTTTTGCTACAGATATTGTGGAGATCTTTAAATAAATGCTACCACCAACTCGAAGTATACACTAATAGCATTTTCCTTAAGAAAGACAGTGGACTGAATTTTATTACTTTTAGAAATACAGCTAAATTTCTCTGAGATTCTTTTCCTAGTTTCTCTTACTGTTGAAAGTACAAAAAAATGCCTTATATTGCCACTTAGCAGGCACAAAAATTAAAATTCGACCATTTTAGATCTTCTCCTATCCAAAGTGAAAAAAAAAAATCCTCTGTATATTGAAATCCAGTACTCTTCAAACAGTTTAAAAATCCAGCTCTTCAAATGACTGCTTGACCTGTAGGGAAGCCCTGCTTATAGATGAGAGTTACATATCATACCAACACTTGGCTTTTTCAAGAAAAATTATTCAGCAGCAATGTTCCAACTCCCTTAGACTGAGAGAGAGCAGACACAAAGAAGGAGATGAAACAGAGGTCAGTCTCTCTCATGCATATATTAAGAAAGTAAAAATGAAATACTGACCTGCAAAATCACAGCTATAAAAATTATCATCCTATCATCTCATAAGGACAAGAAAAAAAACCTGACATTGGATCCTGGGACAGTGATGCCAGTGCTAGTCATTTTTGTATTATTTAAAATATTTTAAAGTGGAGATGTATAAAAACTACTAAAATTTGTTTTTCCAAAAGAAAAGGTCAGCAAAGTAATAAACAACTCAACAAATAAGATGGAATTAACGATTGCATGATATACGCATTCAATGGAATGTTTAAAAGTGATAAATGGCTTATAATCCATCATGCTGATTCACACACTTTGAATTAAAAACTGAACTGTATTAGAGAAATGTAAAGTGATTCAGCTTTACCCTTTTCTCTCTGATCACAGTTTACCCAGGAATTTTAAAAGAAACTTTGTTCATGAAAACAACAGATTTGCAAAATAAAGCAAAGCAAAAAGTACTATGTAACGCTATGCTTGTAACACAATGTAGGAGTCTTGCAAAATCAATACTAAATAGCACATTTTTCTTGGGTTTAACTGAAATATTTTTCATATAATTTCTAACAAGATTGTGTAAAAATGCTGTGAGCATCAGTTCATCATGATTCAATTTCTTAAAGAGTTTAGATAAAGTATTACCAAGGATTTTTCACGAGTATTAATTACACTCAGTAAAGAATCTGGACCATCTTCAACAGACTGCAGCATGATGTGATACCCATAGGGGCAGATCTTAAAAATAATACTTAAAAAAATTAAATAGTGAAACAATTTTACTGTTTTGAATATTTTAGGTGATAAAATTCACTAAGATATACTAATGAACTTCAAAGTAGATTCATTGAAAGTGGCATAAATTTTCCTTAGGGTTAAAACAAGAAACCAGAAGCATCTTTTTCAAAGCATTCCTGGTTATATTATTTGAAGTTGCTGAAAGATACATAAAACAAAACTTTTCTAAAGTTTCTTCAAGATGTGTTTTCTTGATTCAAAACTTTCTTAAGCTTCATTAAAGCACTAACATTAATTAACAATGTCCAAGGAGTGAGGTCTATGGTCTAGAATCATTTATTCTCAGACCACAGTGAACACTTGGCAGAAGCAGCAGTGTTGCACACGATTTTGGAAATACCAGAATATGATGAACGAAGTAAAATTACCCTTTCCTTATTATTATTATTATTATTTTTACTAGTTAAGGGACACATAAAGTTTGCTTTTCTCTGAAACATCTTTGTTATAAGGTTAAAGATGTACTTAGAATGGGCAATGTGCTACCTTAGAGATAGGAGGAGATACTTAGAAATACTGTAAATCAAAGGAAAAATAACTTTAGAAGCTGAACTTAGAGAATAAGTTGTTATCCCTCTGGTGAATGTCAACAAACAAGGAGGTGACACTCTCTCCTAGGAATACTCATTTTGGATAAAAATCAGATATTAAACATGAGCAACTGTAAGAAGTCTGACCAATGTTAGTCAATAGACCCTAAAATTTGACATTCTTTCAAAAAGGATGTTTAGTGTTCAATTACATATTTAAAATGCAGTTCTCGCCCATAGCAGATGAGAGAATATCAAAGAAATAGAAGCGCTAGTGGGTTTTGTTGTTTGTTTTTATAGTTGGGGACTTAAAGATTGCATTTCTATCTCATTTTTCCTCCATGCATTCAAAGGACAAAAAGTAATACAATGGTAGTCATGCTTGATTCACCAATAAGCAAATGGCATTTAACTACTGTTTGCCAAAGAGAAAAAAAAAATAAAAAGAAAAGAGTGGGAAAACAAAAGAAAGCCTCAAGAGAGAAGCACGCACATTAAAGGAGGTGAAGTGGTTCACCAGAACAGTCTCTTTAATCAGTGTAACAAAGACTGATTTTTTTCATTCACATCAACAATTTAATTTGACTCATTTTAAGGAAGTATTATGTTGACTTTACATTAACTTTTAAAGCAGTATTTAGAGATAATCCTAGTTTTGATATCATAAAAAATTATGCTTCCATTAAAAAAATCCTGATCAGAAAACTATGTAACAAAAAGAATACATTTAGATTGAATGAGACTTTGCTCAAACGCATCATCTTTTGGAAAAAAGAAAGAAAAACCCCCAACAAACCATAAACTCATCTCCTTAGTACATTTTACCGTATCATTCAACTTTAATTGACAGACTGTGATAATTTTGAGGGAAAAATGCAAACCCCAAAATGATTGGTGCAGTTCTTTTGGAATTACACTAGTCCATGCTGATGGTGTTCATTGGAAGGACTGATGCTGAGGCTGAAACTCCAATACTTTGGCCACCTCATGCAAAGAGTTGACTCATTGGAAAATATCTTGATGCTGGGAGGGATTGGGGGAAGGAGGAGAAAGGGATGACAGAGGATGAGATGGCTGGATGGCATCACTGACTCAGTGGACGTGAGTCTGAGTGAACTCCGGGAGTTGGTGATGGACAGGGAGGCCTGGCATGCTGTGATTCATGGCGTTGCAGAGTCAGACATGACTGAGCAACTGAACTGAACTGAACTGATGCTGATAACACATTGTTCAAAGGCCTACAGAATAAATAGTGTTAACTCACAAGTTAGATGTCTGTGTCCCTGGCAGGAAGGAAGAAATTTTATCTGGATTTCATGACAGCTTGTACCCTCCCTATTTCTTCTTCTAATCTTTGACAACATAGACAAAAGGACAGAAAAATGAAAATGAGAGAATGCATGTAAGGCCACTTTGAGACAGCATAAAAGAACTCTAATAAAAGGGAGTGTTTTCCTAAACAAATCTAACTTTTTTTTTCTTTAAAGATAGGAGGAAGCTAAATGGACTGAATGGAAAAAACAAAACAACATGCTCACTAGAAAAATGGTATTCAAGTAATAATTGAATGTTTAAAATCTGATGCAATTTCAGAACAAAGAAGTATTTGAGAGATCTACTAAGGACAGTGATTCTCAAATTTTCGGTGCTTGTCAAAGTACATATTCTTAAACTCCACCCCTACAGATTTATTTATTCAGTATAAATTTACTGATGCCCACTATCTTCTAGGCTCTGGGATTATAGTGATCCTTAAACCAAAACAATTGCCCTTGTTAAATAAATGATAAGACAAGCGGTTCACATATCATGCTTTGAGAAACATATTTTTGCCAACAATTTTGCTTTGGGAATTATCCTTATTTTGGTATTAATTTTTCATAATACCCTTTACCTGGGTATTCAAATGGAATATGTATGGTAAAATAAAACAGGAGAGTTCATTTCCTAGAATGAATAAGTAAAACGGGTCAATTGCTCCCACTGTTGGCAAGTAACTGGGTTACTTCCAGCTGCTATGTCACTTATAAAAAAATTAATAATAATTTTATTAATCTAAGACTCAATGTCACCATTCGTAAAATACTGATTGAAAAGAGTATGTACCATTTACGGATTGATATAAAGATTAGGTGAGCTAACATCCATACTGAATGGAATATGGCACTCAAGAGAATATCAATTTTTATAGTATATCAAGTACTGTGATTGTAAAGTCCCCACAGGTGGATCTCTCTTAGTCAAGTAGAACCATGGAACGTCTGAGGTGGGAGATTTATAGATCACTGTTGTGTTATTAGGGTATTTAAACAGTGCTCTGGAAAGCCAGATTTAAACTGCTGGAAGAACTCCTTCATTGCTTTTAGTTATTTTGCTAATAGGAATTCATGTGCAATTTTAGTAGAAAAAAGTGACTGTTAAGAAAAGCTTGGAAACCACTGGCAATCCCAATGCCTCATTCTAAAGCTGAGAAATTAAAAAGGGCTATGATTTTCTAAGGTCATATAGCAGAGTTAGTGGTAGAGCTGATATTGAATGGCTTCTTTGAAATGAATGTTTGGAAATGGGAATATGAGTAATTGTGGCCTCAAACACTTTGCAGATAGAGACTGAGTAAAAATTCATAAAAACAAAAGTAAAAAAATTGTAATCTGACTTTCTGAAGGGGATGGTTCCTCTGTATTCACATGAAACCATTTGAAATGTAGACATTCTTTCTTTACAGGTGAAATGCATTTCCAGATACTATATAGTGAATTTTCATTTTGACTGTAAGTGTAGAGAAGAATAGAGCTTTAAAAGCAATTTAAAATTAAATTGTTTGGAACTATATGTTCCTATTATGATAAAATTCAGACTAATGCTTAACAGAAATTCATTTTTAAAAATGTGAAAAATATGAAATTTATTAAAATAACACATTTTCCATGTTGCAAAATAAAGCATTCATATTTTCTATCTAATTATAACACTCAGGAAATGGTGTCCTGGCTAATGAGAAATCTTTTTCTTTTAATGCTTGGAATTAAAAATCTGAACATGTAGTAGCACATTTTGTTTTAGGAATTGATAATGAACCTGACCTAATGTTTCTTTTATAATTTCACTGTCTAGGATCATTTTTCCTAACACTATTTCTTATTGTATAGTACTATGGATACAAGAATAACAGGAGATTATAAACTACAAGTTTAAAAAACCCCACCAAAATCTAAATCCCTGATATGAATTTATTGTGTTGTTATTTGACCTATTTTCCAAAAGAAGAAGGGATATATTCTCTACTGAGGTTCTTGTAATTCAATAATAACAATAATATTTCAAAATTAATTAATAATTTTGAAATCATTGACTTTATTCTGTTTCATAAAGACCAGTTATGGAATCATATCTTCATAGTTTCAAATTTGGTATCTAGAGACATTTGAATAATGTTAGAGATTAATGTAATCTGTTTTAAATTACATTTTATAATATAAACAAAAGTATTCTATGAAAGGAAAACCTTGTGTTTAATTACTAATTCCCTCTAGAATGGTATAAAACAAAATATAATGAGCAAGACATGAGAATCAATAATATTTACATATTTTTAATATGCTTTGTGTTAATATTTAATATGTTTTCTCAGGGATTAATATCTTAAAAACACATTTTTATATTCATATGCTGGATAATTCTCAATTTTCTGCTACTTACTCTCCATTGGTTCTGGTGTTTGAAATTTCCCCATGTTTTATGGGATTTAAAAGTTTTAATTTTCTATTTTTATTTCAAAATAAAATTGAATATCTTTAAAGTGACTATATTAATTACTTGTTCAAAAACTTCAACGTCAGACTGCTTGGGGAGCCAATCAAGAATTTGTTTGCACAGCAAGAATTCTTCTTAGGTAAAACAGATCATTTTGAACAGTCTCTTGGTAGCAAGCACTGATTGAGGAGTACAAATATTAATTTAAAAATTCCACTATAAACAATTGCCAGTCACAATTTCATTTTAAAAGTAAGCTTACAAAATTTAATTTGATTCTAAAATTTTAAGGAGCTAAAGTTCTTTGTCAAATATGAATGATGTAAATAAAATTTAGCAACTAATGATAAATTTAACAACTTAATAATTATATTTATTTAATAGTATAACCTAGAACAGGAATGAGTTTATGTTTAAAATAGGTTTTATGACTTAAAGGAAGATTCATGTTTTCAGATTGTAATGGAGGAAGGTTTTACAGCTGGGACTCCTGAAGAAGAACTTCTCCATCCTGAATTCCCATATTGAGGCCAGACTGAATAATTACAGTTTTTATTATACCTTGCAACAATGAAATCATAACATACGTTTTTGATAACTCTCTTTTTGATTCCCTAAGAACAGCAAAGGTTTATAGTTACATATAATGAATCTTATCCAAAAGGAAATTTATTGCACAATAATGTGGTTAGAATTTCATTTATAAAGCTTATTTTTTCCTTCCCATATGATATAAATGATGACTAAAATTCTACTTCTGGATTTCAATAGGGGACTGAAATCTTTTTTTCTGGGTTTTTAGAGTCAATGTTTTGATTCCCGTGGGTAATGAGGAAGATGCTTGGTACAATTCTCCATGCTAGGATGGGAGGGTCTCTGTATAGAGATATTGTGCAAAAGTTGTTAACAAGTTTTACCATGGAAATTCTTGAAATTTTAAAACCACAATTTTGGTTTTAGTCTGATTATTCAGTAGTCCCCATATCTGCTAATCTGTGGAAGGGAGGGGAGTAATTAAGATTTCAACATCTTCTTTACTCTTGTTTATAATTTCATATACTTAAACTTTAAATATGAATTGCTTTCCTTTTTACACAAGTTATAAAAATAAGAGGCCCTGTTTACACAGTTTGCATTTTTATGAAATTTGCAGTTTGAAAAAAAGCTTTTTAAAAAGTGGCAATTAATGCTTTTCTTTGAATATGCTGTAACTTTAGATTTTTTTTCTGAAATAGTTTCTGAATTTAACCCACTAAACATATGAAGATAGAATTTTTATTTAGCACTAGAGTAAAACATACTAAGGACTGAAGAAAAGGAAGTTTTTTTTTCTGGTTCTGCTTAATTTTCTTTGTGCGTGGCACCCCTTTATGACAGCTAACAATACTATATTTAAATTTTATATATTGACAAAATGCAATCTACCTCTGTAAGCATTGTGCCATTCAACAGTACTACTATTAAATTTACATACCACAGTTTAAATTACATCCATTTCAGGAATGGTAAAATGCTAAAACTCAAGTATCTAACTGCCTTACTGGAATGAGTACAATTTACAAATACAATAATTACATTTTAAAACCATTAACAATATTACACCTAGAAGTAAATACCGTAGGACTGGTCATCATGGTATCGGGTCAGGGAAATCATTGCTGAAAGTCATTGACATTTCCAGCAGATATATCCCAAGTGCAGATTTTTGGTTTGTTTTCATCAAACCAAAATTAAAATCTGTTTCTCATACAACAGTTCTCCATTATATGAATCTCCAGATCCTTGCATAAGATTTTATTAGTTATCTGCCAAGTATTTTCCTGCAAAATAAAACAACATACAGGTTATCTGCTAGTTCCATAATGCAGTTATTATGTGGGTAACATTTTATTCTTCCTGCCTACTTCTAGAAGCTAAATATTACATACTCAAAGGGGTACAATACTAGCATAAAACACATAAAGTGTTTAAAGTTTTCAGCTTTCTAGACCAGCGTGTTGCCTTTTCACATTTCCATATGTGAACACTTTGCAGGGGTTTGGGTTTTGCCCAGAATAGGTTGGAAGATTTGTTCCTGGGTGTGAGAATCCAGTTTCTTATAATAGGAGTAAGCATATAATTACTTTTCAATGTGGGCCATTTTTGAGAGTGAAAGGGGGCTAATTAATAATTATATCAATACTGCAACCATAAAACCCTGGATGTATCCCAGCAAATCCTTGACAAACAAATCACCGTAATATTGGGGAATCTATACCAATAAACTCTCATGTGTGCCCCCAAAGGGGTCTCATGCCCACATTTCAGCTCAAGGTAACTGGTTCTGATCTTTGGCCTAGACTTTTTAAAGTTGTTATTGAAATGAAAGATGGATACTCTTAGATCTCAGCTAAGCCTGAGTCTAAAATCTATGAAGATCTGCTGCAGAAAAAGCATTTTCAGGTAAAAGACAAAACAGCATTTATCTTGCTTGTCAGTGTAACAAAATGGCATTTATCTTATCAATGTAACAAAGTAGAATTTATAGCATTAACCTTAGTGTACACACATATATAATGGGAATGACAGGTCAGTAACATATAAGAACTAGCCAGAGTCATGATAAGTAGGCAGGACCGTCCTAATTTCTGATTTCCCCAATTTATTGTCCTATTTTTACTTCATTCAACAGTTGGTTTGCTTTCTGATTGCAATGGGACATTGGGGTTGGGAGTGGAGAAGGAGGAGGAAGATGATCAGAAAAGCATAACATATTTCTTCTTAAGGAAGAATAGCTAAGGAAATATTGTTGTTTGCAAATGAGCACACAAGATACCCACTTACCTGCGGCAAACCTTTTCTTGATGAGTGAAAATCTGTACCCTGCTCCAACAAGTTCAATGTCACAGCCAGAAAGAGTGCTTCCTTCACTTGTAAACTGAACAACCAATGGGGAAGGTTTGCTTGGGCCTTCAGATAACTGAAATCTTGCCAATAAAGAACCTACCCCTACAAAAAGAGTATTATTGATAACAGTTAAAAGATAACAGTCAACACAACATTCTGGATATAATTTTGGAAATTGTATTCAAGGTTAAAGTGCAAAATCAATCTTCCTAGAACATAATATATGTATATTTCAGGAACAAAACAGTGATGAATAATATTTGTCATGAAATATTATTCATGACTTTTAAATACAGCAATAAAAATGTAATTCAGCCAAATAGTACTTCAAAATTTGGAAGCATGATACTTGGAAGGCAATGTATTTCTAGTTTATGATTAATATACAAGGAAAGTGAAAAATATCTAAACTATCAGAGTGTGAGATCTGATACAGAATGAAAACATATTTCATTAGAAGGTCTCTGTTTCATGTATGGTCTGTTTGATGTGGGGTGTTTGATGAAAAAGAGGTAACAGAGGATTCATTGAAGAACTATTTTATCTTATTGGTAAAAATAATAATACATGACAAAATAAACCAAAATACTTTGATTACTTTTAGTGTTAAGGGTATTTTGATTAATAGGTTTTAATATATGACAGTTATTTCAGCTTTATATATTAAATAAAATAAGCCTGTGATTGCATTACCTCCATTTTCTGACTTCTGAGAAATATCAGGAATCTTCCACAATATTCTTTGTTGGTCAGCATTCCTAAAAATAAAATAGGTAAAAGACTTCTACATATGTAAGGGTTTTTGTTTAATGGATGTCATATTTTTCTAAAGTGTTAATTAATAAAAATGATCTTAAAAAATTTAGCTACAATTTAAGCATTATCTATCTATCCATCCATCATCCCTCCTCTTCCCCTCCCTCCTTTCATCTATCCACCCTTCCATCTATCCATCCTTTCATACATCCATCCATCTATCCACAAATCCTCTGCTTTCTCTTTCTTTACTGTCACAACACCGTCAGAGAGTTAAACATTTAGAGGGCAGTGCAGTTAAAAATTTAACACATCTACTGAAAACATAGAAGGGAAGTGTTAATTGATTAATTAACTCAGGTAATTTAAACTGAAGCTGTTATATGGTTGACGTTCTTTTTTTTAATGTTCTACTTTTTGCATCTAACAATCATATGGAATCACTGTAATATAATATTTTTCCTTAGGAGAGTAGGCTCTATTTATATCCATTATTGATACTCGGTATCTATTCTGTTTCTGTTCCCATACCTTCTCTAGCGTACATTTTAATAATACAGAGACTGCAAAATGAAACTCAGACTCCTTTGTAATTAGGGTCCTAGATGCAGACTAAGGTCCACCAATCACATGCACTAATTAAGATTTGGAGGAAAGAAGTGGGGCAGAGGCCATTTTCTTGATGCTTTTTGGGCTGTTCTCTGCTAGTCAGCAGCCTGAGATGATGTGGGGAATCTTCTTAAACAGTGCTCCAATCCAGTCTCGGTTTTGTACTTGTTGAGAAGCACTTTAGGCAGTGCCAGTAGGAGCTTTCTTATCCTTGGATTCTCATGAGGGTGGGGGATTCTTGAATTCACTGGCTCCACTGACAGCCTTCTGATTTCTCTCCTTCCTGGTTGCAGCAGAGGTAGCAACTCCTCTGGTGGGTCAGTTCTGCAATGTTCTGGGAAATATTCTTGGAGATCCAGCCTAAACCTTGTTCTTCTTTTTGTGTATGAATGAAATCCCTGTGTTAAATCATTTTCTGCTTGCAATAGCTATAGCAGTTTCTGTTTTCTGCCCTGAACCCTGACACCCAGGCCTACTGTGATTTCCTATAGGAAACACAAATGTGAAAATGTTTGGTGAAGAGGAGGGGGCTAGTGGCTCCTTACCAGACTGCTGGTGGAAGCACCGCCTGGAGCTTGGTCACCCCTCCGTCCACGGGGACCAAGAACTGCACGTTGTTGAGGGCCACGGCCGTGGTCATTGCCTCTGTATTGTATTTGTAATCTATGCGCAGGTCGGTGCTTGCTGGGTCACATCGCCAGTTCACTGCCAAGTTCAGCGGCGTGGACTGAATGCCCTGGGCTGACACCTTGCCAAAGACAGAAAAGAGAACATTTAAGGCTTGACTATTAAACTGAAACAAAGCCAGAAGCTACGATTATGTCCTATGGGAATATTCATAGATATCAAAAGATCTTTGTGCTGCTCACAAATGAACAGTCAGTAAAAAAAAATGTCACCATGATGGGTAAGTGAGATTTGGATGCTTCAGGTAAACAGTTACAGATTAAAAACATAAAATCAATGATTAAAATCTTCATAGCACTTTAGAGTGTACAATTCATTTTATGTCAGTTAGGCAGATGGGATCACAGTGCTTAGGAGCTGAGGCCAAGAAGGCAGTCCTGGGTGTGAGTTCTTTCTTTTTAAAGTTGAAGTGCAGTTGCTGTACAATATTGTATAAGTTACAGGTGCATAACATAGTGATTCACAGTTTTAAAAAGTTATACTCCATTTATAGTTACTAGAAAGTATTTGCTATATTCTCCATGTTGTACAATATATCCTTGTTCCTTATTTTATACCTAACAGTTTGCACCTCTTAATTTCCTACCAATGCCCTTCCACTAGTGACCACTGGCTTTTTCTCTATATCTGTGAGTCTACTTATTTTTTTGTTACATTCACTAGTTGGTTGTATTTTTAAGATTACACATATAAGTGATACAGTATTTGTCCTTCTCTGTCTGACTTATTTCACTTAGAATGCTGCTGTTGCTGCTAAGTCGCTTCAGTCATGTCCGACTCTGTGTGACCCCATAGACGGCAGCCCACCAGGCTCCCCCATCCCTGGGATTCTCCAGGCAAGAACACTGGAGTGGGTTGCCATTTCCTTCTCCAATAATGTCCTCCAAATCCATCCATGTTGCTGTAAATAGTGAAATTTCATTCTTTTTATGGCTGAATAGTATTCTGTTGTATACATATAGATATACATATATCCCACATCTTTATCCATTCATCTGTTGATAGAACCAGGCTGCTTCTATACCTTGGCAAATTGTAGATAATGCTGCTATGAACACTGGGGTGCATGTATTTTTCAAATTAGTGTTTTGGGTTTTTCAGATATATCTCAGTATGAGTTCTGCTTGTCACTTCCAAGCTGAGTGATCTTGGACCAGTCATTAAAAATCTCTCTGTGCCTCTGTTATTCCCTCATCTGCCAAATGAGAATGATAATAACTTTTAAAAATATTTACTTTTTAATTTTCTTGGCCACACCATGTGGTATGTAGGATCTTAGTACCCTCACGTGTGCATGCTAAGTTGCTTCAGTTGTGTCTGACTCTGTGCAACCCTATGGACTCTAGCCCACTAGTTTCCTCTGTCCATGGGATTCCCCAGGCAAGAATACTGGAGCGGGTTGCCAGGTCCTCCTCCAGGGGATCTTCCCACCCAGGGATCAAACCCACATCTCTTACATCTCCTGCACTGGCAGGCTGGTTCTTCACCACTAGTGCTACCTGGGAAGCCACTGAGTACCTTCACTAGGGATCAAACATGCTCCCTGCACTGGAAGGCTGGAGTATCACTGGACTGCTAGAGAAGTCCTGGGAATGAGAATAATACTTATGCCTAGACATGTTAGGATGATTGAAGAAGGGGTTTTATATGAAACACTCAGCACAGTGCTTAATATATAACAAGGAATTAACATTTTAATACATCTAACCTGTTAATATTCTTATCATATTTGCTCTTCACAAATAGTGAGTTAGACAAAGCAAGTTATGATTACTCTTGTTGGATTTGCCATTTTAAGGACGTAAGCCCAGATCTTCTAACTGGCAGTATTGCATTCTACAGACTACTGTCAATTCTAGTTAGACACAACTGTGAATTTGACTAAGGAAGAGTCAGATTTGAAGAATCAGCAAAAGTTATAAAACAATAATATCAACTTGAATCTTGGATCCACAGTGAACATTTTGCAAGGTTATTATTTCTACCTTTTACAAGTATATGAGCACTGCATGGGTTGCATGGGTGATGTCTGTTGTTTTGAAGTTTTATTCATGGAGTACGAGTTCTGATGATTTTGAAAACTATAAACAGCTTTTTATTGGCCTAGCAATGCCTGTACATATGGGCACCATGGGGAAGGGTCCTGAAGACAGGCTGCCCTTACAGAGTGGGTATGGTTGATTTGGAAACAAAACCAGACATGGATCCTTTTATAAAATGAAAGACATGGCTTTTGATGACATAATTTTAGTTAGATGGTCATTATAATAAAAGTTTTAAAACTTTACAATAATCTCTATAATAAACCTTATAATAAAGTTTCTACACTTTATTTTTAGCAGCCCAGTCCTCGGCAAATGAACTCTTATTTAGAAGTCTGTTATTTAAGAGCTCCAAAGAAGAGCAGACTCGCTTTCCCTTGCCATTTCTACACTCTTCTCCTCGGCAGGAGTTCTGAACTTCATAGTAGTTTCTCTGCCCAATGAGGGGCTTTATGGACATGTGATTGGCTCAGTTATTGGGGAGGGTGCTACTGGTAGCCAGAAAGTAAACTTGTTTTGATTTGAGAGTGATTCCACAAAGTGCTAATAATGCCTCCCACCTAATCCTCTGCATTGTTGAAAAACGATAACAACATTACAACTAAACCACAACAAAAGGGATTTCTCATTTAAAGCAAAATGGCAGATTTAGGGCTACTTCTGAAATATGTTAAACTGTTAGTTCTCCACAGCTTAAAAAATACCTAGCTGAGAATCATTTTTATCCTTATTTGCAGATGAGGAAACTGAGGCTCAGGGAGATTAAGTGTCCAAGGTCAGTGGACAGTAGGCAAGCTGATTTAATTCCAGTCTCCTGCCTTCATATTAATACTTTACATCACGTTCATATTGCAATAGGGAATTCTGTCTACCTTCTAGGCTTTGTCATAATGATGTTTAAAGCTTAGACAATACTATTCTTACTAGAAAAAATGTTACACCCATTTGTATTTTTGAGCAATGTACCAGCACATAGACACTTCATGTTCAATTGTTTCCTTACAACATGTGAGCCATGGGGTGCATTTTCAGCCTATGGGGCCCATTATAATCACTTGGAGGTCTTCTAAAAATATGTACACCTTGGTCACAGCTTTGTCTAACTTAATGAAACTAAGCCATGCCGTGTGGAGCCACCCAAGACAGACAGGTCATGGTGGAGAGGTCTGACAGAATGTCATCCACTGGAGAAGGAAATGGCAAACCACTTCAGTATTCTTGCCTTGAGAATCCCATGAACAGTATGAAAAGGCAAAAAGAAAGGACACTGAAAGATGAACTCCTGGGTTGGCAGGTAGCCAATATGCTACTGGAGATCATTGGAGAAATTACTCCAGAAAGAATGAGGGATAAAGCCAAAGCTAAAACAACAGCCACGTGTGGATGTGACTGGTGATAGAAGCCAAGGTCCGATGCTGTAAAGAGCAATATTGCATAGGAACCTGGAATGTTAGGTCCATGAATCAAGGCAAATTGGAAGTGGTCAAACAGGAGATGGCAAGACTGAACATTGACATTCTAGGAATCAGCAAGCTAAAATGGACTGGAATGGGTGAATTTCACTCAGATGACCATTATATCTACTACTGTGGGCAAGAATCCCTTAGAAGAAATGGAGTAGCCATAATACTCAATAGAAGAGTCCAAAATGCAGTACTTGGATGCAATCTCAAAAACAACAGAATGATCTCTGTTCGTTTCCAAGGCAAACCATTCAGTATCACTGTAATCCAAGGCTATGCTCTGACCAGTTATGCTGATGAAGCTGAAGTTGAACGGTTCTATGAAGACCTACAAGATCTTTTAGGACTAACACCCCAAAAGGATGTGTTTTTTTTTGTTTTCTCTTTATAGGGGACTGGAATGCAAAAGGAAGTCAAGAAATACCTGGAGTAACAGGCAAATTTGGCCTTGGAGTACAGAATGAAGCAGAGCAAAGACTAATAGAGTTTTGCCAAGAGAATGCACTGGTCATAGCAAACACCCTCTTCCAACAACACAAGAAAAGACTCTACACATGGACGTCACTAGATGGTCAACACCGAAATCAGATTGATTATATTCTTTGCAGCCAAAGATGGAGAAATTCTATACAGTCAGCAAAAACAAGACCAGGAGCTGACTGTGGCTCAGATAATGAACTCCTTATTACCAAATTCAGATTTAAATTGAAGAAAGTGGGGAAAACCACTAGACCATTCAGTTATGACCTAAATCAAATCCCTTATGACTATACAGTGAAAGTGAGAAATAGATTTAAGGGACTAGATCTGATAGACAGAGTGCCTGATGAACTATGGATGGAGGTTTGTGACACTGTACAGGAGATAGGACTCAAGACCATCCTCAAGAAAAAGAAATGCAGAAAAGCAAAATGGCTGTCTGTGGAGGCCTTACAAATATCTATGAAAAGAAGAGAAGCGAAAAGCAAAGGAGAAAAGGAAAGATATACCCATTTGAATTCAGAGTTCCAAAGAATAACAAGTAGAGATAAGAAAGCCTTCCTCAGTGATCAATGCAAAGAAATAGAGGAAAACAATAGAATGGGAAAGACTGGAGATCTCTTCAAGAAAATCAGAGATACCAAGGGAATATTTCATGCAAAGATGGGCTCGATAAAGGACAGAAATGGTCTGGACATGACAGAAGAAAATATTAAGAAGAGGTGGCAAGAATATACGGAAGAACTATACAAAAAGACCTTCACAACCCAGATAATCACGATGGTATGATCACTCGCCTAGAGTCAGACATTCTGGAATGTGAAGTCAAGTGGGCCTTAGGAAGCATCACTATGAACAAAGCTAGTGGAGGTAATGGAATTCCAGTTGAGCTAGTTCAAATCCTGAAAGATGATGCTGTGAAAATGCTGCACTCAATATGCCAGCAAATTTGGAAAACTCAGCAGTGGCCATAGGACTGGAAAGGTCAGTTTTCATTCCAATCCCAAAGAAAGGCAATGCCAAAGAATGCTCAAACTACCACACAATTGCACTCATCTCACATGCTAGTCAAGTAATGCTCAAAAGACACCAAGCCAGGCTTCAGTTATATGTGAACCGTGAACTTCCAGATATTCAAGCTGGTTTTAGAGAAGGCAGAGGAACCAAAGATCAAATTGCCAACGTCTGCTGGATCATCAAAAAAACAAGAGAGTTCCAGAAAAACATCTATTTCTGCTTTATTGACTATGCCAAAGCCTTTGACTGTATGGATCACAATAAACAGTGGAAAATTCTGAAAGAGATGGGAATAGCAGACCACCTGACCTGCTTCTTGAGAAAGCGGTATGCAGGTCAGGAAGCAATAGTTAGAAATAGACATGGAACAACAGACTGGTTCCAAATAGGGAAGGAATACGTCAAGGCTGTATATTGTCACCCTGCTTATTTAACTTCTATGCAGAGTACATCATGAGAAAAGCTGGGCTGGAAGAAACTCAAGCTGGAATCAAGATTGCCGGGAGAAATATCAATAACCTCAGATATGCAGATAACACCATCCTTATGGCAGAAAGTGAAGAACTAAAAGCCTCTTGATGAAAGTGAAAGAGGAGAGAGAAAAGGTTGGCTTAAAGCTCAGCATTCAGAGAACTAAGATCATGGCATCTGGTCCCATCACTTCATGACAAATAGATGGGGAAACTGTGGCTGACTTTATTTTTTGGTGATCCAAAATCACTGCAGGTGGTGACTGTAGCCATGAAATTAAAAGATGCTTACTCCCTGGAAGAAAAGTTATGACCAACCTAGACAGTATATTAAAAGCAGAGACACTATTTTGTCAGCAAAGGTCCATCTAGTCAAGGCTATGGTTTTTCCAGTGGTCATGTATGGATGTGAGAGTTGGACTATAAAGAAAGCCGAGAGCCAAGGAATTGATGCTTTTGAACTGTGGTGCTGGAGAAGACTCGTTAGAGTCCTTTGGACTGCAAGGAGATCCAACCAGTCCATCCTGAAGATCAGTTCTGGGTGTTCATGGAAGGACTGATGTTGAAGCTGAAACTCCGATACTTTGGCCACTTGATATGAAGAGCTGACTCATTTGAAAAGACCCTGATGCTGGGAGAGATTGAGGGCAGGAGAAGAAGGGACGAGATGGTTGGATGGCATCACCGAATTGATGGACATGGGTTTGAGTAAACTCCAGGAGTTGGTGATGGGCAGGTAGGCCTGGCATGCTGCAGGTCATTGGGTCGCAAAGAATCAGACACAACTGAGCACCTGAACTGAACTGAACTGGTCACATCCTGAACTAATTTAAAAAAATCTTTGAGAGTGTCAGGGCTCAGAAGATGTCTCTGTCCCTGTCATCGCTATCTCTAACCCTCTCTTCTTCCTTATTTATCTATAAATAAATTTTAATATAGGTATCTATCTATATCTATATCTATAATTAAGACCAGCTCAGAATCAGCATTTTTTTAACTCCCTGGTGGTTTTAAAGTGCACTCATATTTGGGATGTGCTGATTTCTATTAAGAAGTGCAATTTTCAAAAGTAATAATTTAGTTTCCTCATCTTAAGCAAAATAATTTGAGCATATTTAATCACAAAAATTGCAATGCTCAAAAAATAACCTAGGAAATCAACTGGCTGGGAATCAGTGGGATACTCAGGCTCTGTAGAATCCTGTTTTGAAACAGGATTATTAGATCAGTAATAATGTTGGGTAAAAGGCAATCCTAAACACAGAAAGAAAGTTCTCATATCTGGTAATGTGTTGTACCAAACATTCTTTTAACTTTAAACTATTTCTTTTTAAAAAGTAATTAATTTGTTTTAATTGGAGGCTAATTACTTTACAGTATAGTAGTGGTTTTTGCCTTACAATGACATAAATCAGCCATGGGTGTACAATTGTCCCCCATCCTGAACCCCCCACCCCCACCTCCCTCCCACCCCATCTCTCAGGGTTGTCCCAGTGTACCAGCTTTGAGTGCCCTGTTTCATGCATCGAACTTGGACTGGTAATCTATTTCACATATGTAATATACATGTTTCAATGCTATTCTCTCAAATCATCCCACCCTGGCCTTCTCCCGCAGAGTCCAAAAGTCTATACTTTATATCTGTGTCTCTTTTGCTGTCTCCCATATAGGGTCATTGTTACCATCTTTCCACATTCCATATATATGCATTAGTATCCTGTATTGGTGTTTTTCTTTCTGACTTACTTCACTCTGTATAATAGGCTCCAGTTTCATCCACCTCACTAGAATTGATTCAAATGTGTTCTTTTTAATAGCTGAGTAATATTACACTGTGTATATGTACCACAGCTTTCTTATCCATTCATCTGCTGATGGACATCTAGGTTGCTCCCCTGTCCTGGCTATTATAAACAGTGCTGGGATGAACATTGGAGTAAACGTGTCTCTTTCAATTCTGGTTTCCTCAGTGTGTATGCCCAGGAGTGGGATTGCTGGGTTGTATGGGAGTTCTATTTCCAGTTTTTAAGGAATCTCCACACTGTTCTCCATAGGGGCTGTACTAGTTTGCATTCCCACCAACAGTGTAAGAGGGTTCCCTTTTCTTCTCACCTTCTCTAGCATTTACTGTTTGTAGACTTTTTAATAGCAGCCATTCTGACCAGCATGAGATGGTACCTCATTGTGGTTCTGATTTGCTTTTCTCTGATAATGAGTGATGTTGAGCATTTTTTCATGTGTTTGTTAGCCATCTGTGTGTCTTTGGAGAAATGTCTATTTAGTTCTTTGGCCCATTTTTTGTTTGGGTCATTTATTTTTCTGGTATTGAGCTACATGAACTGCTTGTATATTTTGAGATTAGTTCTTTGTCAGTTGCTTCATATTATTTTCTCCCATTCTGAAGGCTCTCTTTCCACCTTGCTTACAGTTTCCTTCGTTGTGAAAAAGCTTTTAAGTTTAATTAGGTCTCATTTGTTTATTTTTGCTTTTATCTCCAGTATTCTGGGAGGTGGGTCATAGAGGATCCTGCTGTGATTTATATCAGAGTGTTTTGGCTATGTTTTCCTCTGGGAGTTTTATAGTTTCTGGTATTACATTTAGATCTTTAATCCATTTTGAGTTTATTGAGTTTATTTTTGTGAATGGTATTAGAAAGTATTCTAGCTTCATTCTTTTACAGGTGATTGACCAGTTTTCCCAGCACCACTTGTTAAAAAGATTGTCTTTTCTCCATTGTATATTTTTGCCTCCTTTGTCAAAGATAAAGTGCCCATAGGCGCATGGATTTTTCTCTGGGCTTTCTATTTTGTTCCACTGATCTATATTTCTGTCTTTGTGCCAGTACCATACTGTCTTGATGACTGTGGCTTTGTCGTAGAGCCTTTAGTCAGGCAGATTGATTCCTCCAGTTCCATTCTTCTTTCTCAAGATTGCTTTGGCTATTTGAGGTTTTTTGTATTTCCATACAAATTAATGAAATTATTTGTTCTAGTTCTGTGAAAAAATACCTTTGGTATCTTGATAGAGATTGTATTGAATCTATAGATTGCTTTGGGTAGTATACTGATTTTCCCTTTATTGATTCTTCTGATCCATGAGCATGGTATATTTCTCCATCTATTTGTGTCATCTTTGATTTCTTTCAACAGTGTTTTACAGTTTTCTATAGATAGGTTCTTATGTTTCTTTAGGTAGATTTATTCCTAAGTATTTTATTCTTTTTGTTACAATGGTGAATGGAATTGTTTCCTTAATTTCTCTTTCTGTTTTCTCACCATTAGTGTATAGGAATGCAAGGAATTTTTGTGTGTTAATTTTATATCCTACAACTTTCCTATATTCACTGATTAGCTCTAGCAATTTTCTGCTGGTGTCTTTAGGATTTTCTGCTGGTGTCTTTAGGGTTTTCTGTGTAGAGGATCATGTCATCTGCTAACAGTGAGAGTTTTACTTCTTTTCCAAGTTTTTCTTTTCTTTTTCTGGATTTTTAAAATTTCTTTTTCTTCTCTGATTGCTGTGGCTAAAATTTCCAAAACTATGTTGAATAGTAACGGTGAGAACAGGCACCCTTGTTTTGTTCCTGACTTTAGGGGAAATGCTTTCAATTTTTCACCATTGAGGGTAATGTTTACCATAGGTTTATCATATATGTCTTTTATTATGTTGAGTTATGTTCCTTCTATGCCTGCTTTCCAGAGAGTTTTTATCATAAATGGATGTTGAATTTTGTCAAAGGCTTTCTCTGCGTCTATTGAGATAATCATGTAGTTTTTATCTTTCAATTTGTTAATGTTAACCTTAAATTATTTCTTAAGATAAGTTTCATTAGAATTTATTTTGTGGGACTATCACCTTATTTTAAAAATCCAACTTACTTACATTTAGTTGTTTAAAATAACAGATTTTAGTACAGTAATGTTCTTAACAAAATTTTGTTTAGAAACTGTCATGTCTGATTCTTTGTGACCCCAAGGGATTGTAGCCTACCAGGCTCCTCTGCCCATGGAATTTTCCAGGCAAGAATACTGGAGTGGGTAGACATTTCCTTCTCCAGGGGAGCTTTCTGCATCAAGTATTGAATCCAATCTCATGCACTGCAGGCAGATACTTTACCACTCTGCCACCTAGGAAGCCCCCCTTAACAAAATTACAGTAAACTATTTTGTCAATATTTGGAATCTTAATTGACATAGTTTTCTGCAAATTCATTTTTGTGGCATGTTTCCCTAAATTTGAATTTTTTTTTTTTTTACTTTTAAGTTCCAAATAATGTATGAATATTCTAAATAGCCTCTACACAGCCTTTTATGATCTCTATATTCTTATAGATTGTAGTTTTAAGTAATATTTAAAGAAATGTTACTTTACTTTTATTTAATGTTAAGTATGCTAGAATTGTCAACTACAAATTGGCACTTGCTTTCTACCTCTACAAGGATTAAATCATGTGCTGTTGTAACTGCTGATTTTCAACAGCCCCTGAAAGAAGTTTAGGGTGGAGAGCAGAAATGAGGTACTTAGTGGTCTGGGGACAAACCAGCAGAACAGGTCTTCTGAAAGTTAGATATTTTTCAGAGCTGATTTTATGAGCCCCAGTTCTCCTCATATCTAGAAAGTGAGAGTGAAAGTGAAGTCGGCTCAGTCGTGTACGACTCTTGGTGACCCGTGGACTATAGCCCACCAAGCTCCTCCATCCATGGGACTCTCCAGGCAAGAATAGTGGAGCAGGTTGCCATTTCCTTCTCCAGGGGATCTTCCCCACCCAGGGATCGAACCCAGGTCTCCCACATTGCAGGCAGACGCTTTTAACCTCTGCACCACTGGGGAAGCACTAAAATCCTTCATGGTGATATTGAAGAAGGAATTCATAGGGCCTGTACTCCATCTTAGGCCTGTTCATGCTGATCATGCTCGGCTACCTTTCTAATGGACTCTGAACTCTGTGTTTAGTGCCTATGAAAACAACAGAAGGATAAGACCCCCTCCAGACAGGGGAACCTTGAAGATCGTATCTAGGTTACTCATCACCTAAGAGAAACATACACTAATCACCCCTTCCTCCAGACAGGCCATAAATTTTTCTGTATCAATCGGAGTGTAACCTCAGATTTATTGATTATTGGCTAATTGTTTGACTGTGTGAGCACATGAGCACATAGCACGTGAATGATGGGGTTATTGGGATTGTATTTTCCTTGGTTTATGTAAGTCTCAAGGAATTTGGAGTGGTGGGTTCAGACACGTACACATGGGATATAAAAGATTTTCACAAATGCTGGTGGGGGTCCTTGGCTAAGAGGAGACTCTGCGTTGGGCCCGCTGGTATAACAAACTGCACTCCACTGTCTGCATTGTCCTTCTGAGTGAGTTTGTTTCCCAGAATACATGGCTACAGCAATATCTGCTTCTCATGAGTAGCAGTAACCTTCATAAGACTAGTAGAAACCTGCAAAAAAATATGTGCTTAATTGCATGTACTTTCCCTTCACCAAAATCAAATATATACTGACTTCCTTCCTACTTCTTTGTTAAAATTTCTCAGAGTTATCTGAAATGTTGCCTCCAAGGCTATAGTTCTAATTTTGCCCCCAATAAAACTTGACTCACAACTCTCACATTGTACATTTTTTTAAAGTTGACAAAATATACATTGGTAATATGAAAGAGGCACCCTGACCATATAAACAGTCTTACCTGATATTTGAGCATGTCCACATTATAATACGTAGCCTGGGGTTTTTGTTCCGATACTTTCTTTAGGTGAGTCATCAAATTTGGCATGTTTACCCAGAATTCCTTGGCATTGGCATCATTTTGGGTATTATCGCTATTTAATTGGGAAGAAAAACTGATTGAGTAGCATCTTGTGAAAAACACAAAAGACAAAAAAAAAGCATCTTAGCAAATTATCATCTGATTTCTAGCTCAATCTTTGAGAATTTATACTGAGTATATTATTAACAATAGTAGAGTTGCGGCTCTGAATGGTATTATGTTAATAAGTATCCATGAAAGTGAAACTGAAAGTGGTAGTCACTCAGTTGTGTGCAACTCTTTGCAACCCATTGACTGTGGCTCACCAGGCTCCTCAGAACTTCTCCAGGCAAGAATACTGGAGTGGGTTGCCATTTCCTTCTCCAGGGATTCCAGGGGTCAAACCCAGGTCTCCTGCATGCAGGCAGATTCTTTACCATCTATGCTACCAGGGAAGCCCATAAATACCCACAGTGAGGCATTATTATATTGCTGTAATCCCAATGAGTATCCAGTGATACTAACCAATCATAATGATAACTGGTTGCTTCAAAGAGTGAATTATTTATTAGCCCAAATTGAATAGCTCTAATACATCACCACTGTTTCCTCTGAATTAGTCAGTTAATGCAGTCAAGGAGTCATATACATTGATTTTCTTTTGAATTTACTTCAACAGTTGGTTCTCAGAAATTACAGATTTAAATATTTGGCTCTGAGTAAACATGTTCTTTGTCTCCAACTGAGGAAAAAAGTGTGTTACTAAAATTATCATGCTCCATTTTTAATATTCACAGTAGTTCACCTAAGAGCATCTAAATCATACAAAGTCACCTCACTTACAAAATGATCCTGGAATTTAAATGATAATAACCATGGCAATTACACTAGAAAGTGCAGTCTTGGTGAATTAAATGAGTTTTGTACCCCTAGGGGAGTTGATAGCTTCCCCTGATGTTTCTTGAAAATGCTTGCCTCAGTGGCAAAAGAATCAGGCAAGACTGTGAAAAGCATATGCTCACTTCCTGCATAATGAAGAAACTGAGGGCCCAAGTGTCTAAAAAACTTACTGACATTTCACTTTCAGAATATCCTGTAGAATAAAATAACAGTAGCTAGAATTTTTGAGTATCTGTTATGTGCTAGGCACTCTGTTATCTATGCTATGAACTATTTCACTAATATCTACCATGCAAAGAAAGAGGATCTTCTTTTCTAAGACAAATGAATGTTATAAAAAGAGAAAATTAGAGGGGAAAAGAGTCACTCAGACTCTTAGTGATCCCATGGACTATAGTCTACCAGGCTTCTCTGTCCATGGGAATTTCCAGGCAAGAGTACTGGAGTGGGTTGCCATTTCCTTCTCCAGGGGACCCAGGAATCGAACCCAGGTCTCCTGCATTGCAAGCAGATGCTTTACCCTCTGAGCCACCAGGGAGAAGGGTGTGATAAAGACAAACTGTCAATTTCTATGATTCAGCCTCCAGAAGCCAAATATAATCAAGCCTTAAAAATGATCCTGGTCCAGAGTGGTTGTAGGGCCCAAGTATCAGCAAGACCCCTGTGGTTCTGTTGTGCCTGATACAGGCTGTTGAGGACAAAGTAAAGTCCTATTACTCTGGACAGGTAGGAAGTGGATAGAAAAGACTCTTGGCCCCTTGTCTTTGCTCCTGGCCAAGTCAAGCTAAGGACGCTAATAAAGGCTGTATAAACTGTTATTATCTAAAACATCCAAGTTATCCAGAGCTTCTCGAGGAATAGCTATACAAGGAGGCAGGAGACGAGAATAATAGAGGTTCACCAAAATTAGGTAATTCACTTAAGGTTGAATTGCTAAATAAGTAACAGGGTCAGGATTACAGCTCAGGTCAGTCTTACCGCATTATACCAAAACAGATATGGAATTAATATCCAGCAACATTTTATTTTATTAATGTTAATAAGCTACGGTTTTTCCAGTAGTAATGTACAGATTTGAGAGTTGAACCTAACAGAAAGCTGAGCACTGAAAAACTGATGCTTTTGATCTGTGGTCTTGAAGACTCTTGAGAGGCTGGTGGGCAGCAAAGAGATCTAAAAGTCAATCCTAAAGGAAATCAACCCTGAATATTCATTGGAAGGACTGGTGCTGAAGCTGAAGCGCCAACACTTTGGCCACCTAATGTGAAGAGCCAAGTCATTGGAAAAGACCCTAATGCTGAGAAAGATTGAGGGCAAGAGAAGAAGGGGGTTTCTTTCAGAGGATGAAATGGTTGGATGGCATCACTGACTCAATGGACATGAGTTTGAGCAAACCCTGGGAGATAGTGAAGGACAGGGAAGCCTGGCGTGCTGCAGGCCACAGGATTGCAGAGTCAGACACAACTTAGTGACTGAACAACAACATTTTATTAAGTTGTGCTAAGTAAACCTGAATAACTGAAAAATCTCAATTATATATTTAACAACACAATAAGCTGAGTCATATGTCTATGATAATTCCTCAGGAAAACTTGCTTTAATAAATAGTTAAGAAAGCTTTGGCAATCCAAAGCTTATACAAAGATGCAATTCTTGAATGCTCAAGAAGACTTGAGAATTCTTTAGATTCGTAATTGGTTTAATGATTGTTCCTAAACATCCTTGGTAAACCAAACCCTTTCATAAGGGAGAAGTAGAAGTAAATTTCAGTTTGGTCCCTGTCATACGGATTGCAAACCCAAATGTCTCCGGGGACCAAGCTGGTAACCTAAATGTCTTTCAGTAAAGATAATAGAGAAGATTAAGATGACAGATGAATGGAGTCTTGAGCTGTGTTTGAGAATAATGTTGGGTCCCATTGCCTTTTAAAAACTAGGTGTGGTAGTAGTGGTGGTGGAGCTTCATTGTATAACAAACACCAAACAGGTTGTAGGACTAATGGGTCACCAGTCATAGCCCTGGGCTTCCCCAGTGATTCAGCTGTTAAGAGTCTGCCTGCAGTGCAGGAGATGCAGGAAATACAGGTTTGATCCCTGGGTGTGGAAGATTCCCTGGAGGAGGAAATGGCAACCCAATCCCGTATCCTTGCCTGGAGAATCTCATGGACAGAGGAGTCTGATGGACTACAATCTGTGGGGTCTCAAAGAGTGGAACATGACTGAGCACACAGGCAGGCAATTCCAGCCCTAACACAACCATCAGATACATTTAATAAAGTCCAAATTAATGAGAGCTTTTGTTTTGTTTAGGAAACAAGGGTCTATATAATGTTTTGTCAAATAGGAATATTCTCAGACTGATATTTAATTCAATTTGTAAGACTGAAGTATTAATATAAATATAAAACTCTGATATATATATGTATATATATAATCATATATGTATATATATATATGCCTACTGGGGGCAGGGGGAGAAGGGGATGACCGAGGATGAGATGGCTGGATGGCATCACGGACTCGATGGACGTGAGTCTGAGTGAACTCTGGGAGCTGGTGATGAACAGGGAGGCTGGCGTGCTGCGATTCATGGGGTCGCAAAGAGTTGGACACGACTGAGTGACTGAACTGAACTGAACTGAAGAACTTGGTAACATATCTGCCTAAAATGCAACAAAAACTCTGACTATCCCACCGGTGATCTTTACAAACAAACTGGTGAAATGGTGGCACACAATTCCTAATTGCAGATGGAGGAACCTAGAAAAATAAAATTGACTGGCTCAATGTGCACATCAAAAGCACAGAGGAAAACTGAAATAAAAAGTTGTTCATTTCCAGTCTTGGCCATTTCATGTTTATCTTTCACTTCATAGGTGAGCATTTCATTTATATTTTTAAGCCTGGAATCAGGTTTACCAGTTAAACCATTGTAAAGACTAATGAGAAGGGGGTGATTTTAGTTATCATCTGAAAGACCTGTGACTGTTTTTTCATCACTGGAATGAAGAAGTCTCATGCAGTCAAGAAAGAGAGTGACTGTATTGGCCCTCAAACTCCAAATGACCTTTAGCCATTTCTTCATAAATATCCAGCTTGATAAATCTCTTTAAATTATAGTTGAATTGCTCATTCAGTCAACAAGTACTATTCAAGTCCTTATTGGGCACAGTGGAAGGTACTGAGGATATGGTGGTAATCCAACAGATATATTCTAATCCTTCATATGTTTTATGGTCTAGTGGGGGAAGATGGATGAATGAAGAAAGCAAGGTAGGTAGGTGGTAGGTGAAGTCGCTCAGTCGTGTCCGACTCTGTGACCCCGTGGATTGTAACCTACTAGGCTTCTCCGTCCATGGGATTCTCCAGGCAAGAATACTGGAGTGGATTTCCATTTCCTTCTCCAGGGGATCTTCTCGACTCAGGGATCGAACCCGGGTCTCCCGCATTGGAGGCAGATGCTTTAACCTCTGAGCCACCAGGGAAGCAGCAGATATATAATTACTGGTTTTAGTAAATGTGGCAATGGAAAGAATAGGAATCTTGAGAGAGAATAAGAAAGTTACGTGATTTAGTTTGGGAGTGGGGAGGAGAGTGGGATGGTCAGGCAAGGCTGAGTGGAACTGAGATCTGAAGGATGAGTAGGAGTCTGGTAGAGAAGAGTGGAAATCTTATTGAAGGCAGAGTAAACAAGTATACAAAAAAGTTTGGTGGAAAAAAAATGGAAATCCTATCGAAGGCAGAATAATCAAGGGTACAAAACTTTGGTGTGGGAAAGAACTCAGCCATTCCCAAGATGGGCAGGTATGGCTGCAGCTACAAGGATTCCGAAGAGGATGGTGGGAAATGAGGATAGACACACAGGCAAGAGTGGATGATCAGGACCTTGAAGGCAATGTAATCTGAGGCCTCCAGAAGGTTATAAGGGAGGACAGCCTGATGTACATCAAAGAGCTGGCTATTGCGTATAGGAGTGGGGCAAGATTGGAGCAGAGAGGGGAAGAGGAAAGCACTGGCTGTGGTCCAGGGAAATGGTGGCTATCATTTGAATAGAAGTCATGATAAAGGGAAAATGTGGCCATTTTAGAGATAGAATTTTAGATGGAATATCAGGACTTGTTGATGGAAAGACTACCAAGAATGTTTCTTTTCGTCTCATCCATTGCCAATAATAAACATGTATAGTGGATCACTTTTAATAGTATGTATGTATGTTGTGTGAACGTGGATATGCACATATATGACAAAACATCATGTTTGTATTTAATAAGAAGTGTGAAATGTATTTATATAAACAAATTTAGAAAAGCTTCTTTGATGCCACACAGGTAACATTCCATCAAAACAATTACCATTGCAGTGTAATGAAATTACATGTTTCACAAAGAGATTTTTAAGCTTATATGAAGAGTAGCTTACAGTTCAGATATCATTTGATTTTTAAAAGATGCCAAAACAATAAATGGATTTTATTCCTTTTATTCTGCTCATTTCCCATCATTCTCATCCATTGTCTACCAGTGATAAGCAAAATAGACAATGAATAAATTTTCTTATTCTAAATGTCTCTTTAGCCACTTGAGATAGTTGGCCATTAAAAAAATATATGTATACATATATAATACACACGCAGATATATACAGAGCTCTGGGATTCAATCTATAAATATATCTGAATAACAGTAATTTCTCTACAGTGCTTTCCTTTTGCTAAGGTATATCTCTCATCTAAGAATAACATGGTAAGACACCTACATCTTTAAAAAATTTGTGAAAAATATATTTACCAGCAGAGAAGTTGGGGATTTGGCAGGATGTGTTCTAACCTGCTGAAATTTATCACCCGAAAAGTCAGAGCAGCTGGCGATGGATTGTTGGCAAAGTGTCTGGTGATCCCGGCAGGAAAAGACAACACCATTTCTCCAGTAATCTTCACGATACATCTGGCATGTCACAACACGTGAGAGGAAAGAGAGGAAACCCAGGTCAACATGCTGTGAATCAAAGCAGTTGTGAAAAGCAAAGATTTCTGTAATACTATGACATAGCAGAAGAGAGAAAAAGTAAGCTCTTACAATTCACTCTGAATTACTAACTCATTTCTAAGACTTGAGCACTCAAAGTTTTGTATTAACACTTACTCCAAAAGGTGGCTATTTTGTTGAAGGTATTTTTGCATTGTTAGAATAAAACAGCTTTTCTTTTCCTGTAGAAAAGTCTTTATGTTCACTTCACAAATAGAATAATTTATCCTGGTGGTTCTCTCTCTGTTTGATTTCTGAATTGTTGGCAGTATATTTGAAGATATTAAACTATACAGTGTTGTCACACTATTCATTGGGATTTATTTTAGCTCTCTAAGTAACACGATTGATGCATTCATTATGTTCTTTTATGGACTCATGGGGTAAACTTTTGCTTCCCACTTAATTAGATCTTCATTCTGTTAACTTGTCTATTTGGTTCAAACTATAAAACCAGTCACATACATAAGTTAATATAGCAGGATGATAATTTGGAAGGAAGAATAATCCTTTTATTTTTTTTAAAAAGCTTTATTTATCATCACTAATTATTAGAGAAATGGAAACCAAAACTACAATGAGATATCACATCACATTGATATGAATGGACATCATCAACAAATCTACAAACAATAAAGCTTGAAGAGGGTATGCAGAAAAGAGAACCCTTCTACACTGTTGGGAATCTAAATCGGTACAACCATTGTGGAGAACAGTAGGGAGGTTCCTTAAAAACTAAATATAGAACTACCGTCTGATCCAGCAGTCCCACTGCTGGGCTTATATTGGGATAAAACCATAATTCAAAAAATACACGCACCCCATTGTTCACTGCAGCACTGTTTACAATAGTCACGAAAGGGAAGCGGCCTGAATGTCCATCAACACAGAAGTGAATAAAGATGTGGTACTCACATAATAGAATGGGCTACTACTCAGCCATAAAAAAGAATAAAATAATGCCATTTGCAGCAACATTGGATGAACCTAGAAATTTTCATACTGAGTGAAGTAAGTCAGACAGAGAAAGGTAAATATCACATATCGCTTACAGATGGAATCTAAAAAAATATGACAAATGAACTTACTTATAGAACAGAAATAAAGTCACAGATGTAGAAAACAAACTTATGGTTACCATGGGGTATGCCGGGGAGGGATAAATTGGGAGGTTGGGATTGACATATACACACAAATCCATGTCAGATAGATAACTAACAAGGACCTACTGTACAGCACAGGGAACTCTACTCTGTAATGATCATATGGGAACAGAATCTTAAGAAAGAGTAGGTATGTATATAGGCATAACTGATTCACTGTCCGCCCTTGCTGTATACCTGAAACTAACGCGACATTGTAAATTAACTGTCTAATAAAAATTAAAAAATAAAAAGCACCTTATTGAAATATAATTGATATACAACTGGCACTTATTTACAGTGTAAAATTCCATAATTTTTGACATAATGCACATCTGTGAAACGATCACACAATCAAGATAGTCAAGATCTCCAACGTCCCTAAAAGTTTCATCTTGTGTTTTTGTTTTTCTCTCCTGTACTTTTCCATCCTTTCCTCCTTATCTCTTGGCAATTGCTAATATATTTTCTGACAGTACCCATTAGTTTGGACTGTCTAAAATTTTTATATAAACAGAGTCAAAAGGTGTGTGATTTTTTTGATCTGGCTTTTTTCACTCAGCATAATTATTTTGAGATTCACTCACATACTGTGTCAATCAATAGTTCACATCTTTTTATTGCTGGGTAGACTATGGATATACCACAGGCAATTTAAAAATCCTTTATTGAATAACATTTGAATTCTTTCCATTTTTTTTGCCTATTACAAATAAATCTGTGATGAATATGTGTATACAAGTCTGTCTATGGGCACATGCTCTTATTTCTCTTGGATAAATATGAGTGAAATGATTGGATCACATGGTAGGTGTAACTTTAACTTTTTAAGAAACTGCCAAACTGTTTTCTGAAGTGGAAAACACAGCTGAGTGTGAGAGTTTTAATTCCTTCACATCCTCACCAACACTTGGTAGGTCTATCTTTTTAATTTTAGTCATTCTAATAGGTGAGTAATGGTATCTCATTGTTGTCTTAATCTGCATTTCCCTAATGGCTAAGGATGTTAGCATCTTTTCATGTGTTTCTTTGTGATTTATCTACTTGGATTAAGTGTCTGCTCAAACTTTCTGCCAAGTTTATAAACTGAGTTTTCTGTTCTTTTACTGAATTTTGAGAGTTTTTGTACATTCTAGATACAAATATTTTTAACAGATATATGCTTTGCAAAGATTTTTTTCCCAGTCTGGCTTGTTTTTCTTTCTCTTTAGAGTATTAATAACTTTGAAGTTTTTTTTCTTTCAAAGAGCAGACATTTTTAATTCATCACTTTATTCTTTTATGGGTTTTAGTTAATCAGTTTATTCTTTTGGAGTCTTATCTAAGAAATCATAGATAAACCTGAAAGTCACAAAAATTTCACCTATTTTATTCTAGAATTTTTTTCAGTTTTACATTAAGTGCTGTGATCCATTTTTAGCTAATTTTTGCATATTTTCTGTGAGGTATAGGTCCGAGTTTATTTTTAGTTGTGTGGATGATATATCTAATCATCCTACTACCGTCTGTAGAATTTATCCACTTGGCGATTTTGTTAAAATTCCGTTGTCCACATATGTGTGGGTCTATTTCCAAATTCTCTGTTCTGTTCCATTGATCTATTCTGTCCATCTTTATACTAAAACCACAACCAATATGTCTTGATACTGTAGCTTTTAAATTGTTCTGAAATCAAGTAACATTATTTTACCAACTTTGTTCTTTTTCAAAAATGTTTTGCCTATTTCAGGTCCTTTGTATTTCTACATGAAATTTAGGATCTCTGTGTCAATTTCTAAATAAAACTAATGGAGTTCCAATCCACTCTCTATTGCCTGCTGTTAGAGAATTAGTATCGGGCCTTTAAGGTATGTATTTTTCTTGGCCAACAGGCACTATGTTATATTTTGTCAGTAGAGGGCACTAGAGAGACATTGCAGAAAGAAGCTTTTTTTTTTTTTCTTCCTCGATGCAGTGTGCTTGCTAGGCAGGCTCCTTGCAGTACTCATGGCGTATCTAGAGTTAGGCTCCTGCAGTGCAGGAGGGACGTGGTGCCCGAGGGTGTGGGTACTGCGACCCTTGACACTGGCAGATTCTATAGCGTCTGGCTCCTGAAGTGCCTGTGGCTGGGCTGCCCCAGTACCCAGATGGGGTCCGCCGCTCCAGACTCCATATGCATGCTTTCTCCACTGCCCGCTTGCCGGAGCCGGAGCCCTTAGCTTCCTCGAGCGCCCTCCTCAGCCAGGTTTGCAGTGTAGCATGCCTCAGTGAGACCTCCCATGAACAGCTGTGAGGCTGGTGGGCTCTCTCTGTATCCATGGCCTGGATACTTCCCAGGAAGTCAGTCGGGGCAATCATAGGGCACCCGTCACCTCTCAGGGTTGACTGTCCTTTCCCTGAGATCCCATGTCTTGCAAATTATTGTTTCATATATTTTGTCCGTTTTGAAGTGTTTTCAGGTATAAGGGTCAACTGGTTACTCCATCTTGACCAGAAGCAGAAACCTCAAAATGATTATTCTTCTTTGGGAAATAAATATTTATAATGAGTGAACTTCTTTACGACTTTCGGATACATCTGGATGACTGACCCTTGCTCTGTTCCCTCGTGTACTTTCTAGGGAAACTGAGCTTGGTCAGTGAAAGCTTGGCTCACACTTGAATACAGGAATTTGCCCTATACTCACCTCGTATGCTGTGTAACTGTGACTGATGAGATACAAATGGCTCAGGTGAGATGGCCCTTGGTCCACATTCAAAATAGCTATGTGAAGAACTGCTGTAGCCTTGTATGTGCAGAGCTGGGTTTGGGTTAGAGGTGGAGGGGCAGGTAAGCATCCTAAAGTTACACTTTTCCCTCTTAGGTATTATCATCTCTAACTCTGAACTGCTCTGAATGAGAAATTTGGTGTCTGGAAGTTTGCCCCTCCATCTTTCCCTGAGAATATGGCTGATCTCCCAGTTTGGTGTCAACTCGGCTGTCTTCCTTCTCTATGTGTTAGATTCACGAGCCTTGCTTGATTAACTGATGATGAATTGGTACTAAGCCTGGAATTTCCCTTAAGCTGAGTCTACCCAACATTTTCCAACATAGGAAACATGAAAACTTTTATTTGACAACTCTAGAAGAAGGCAACAGCTAGCCAGAGCACTTTTAAAATTAGACTGGAGCATCTACCATCAGTGAGTATATTGTTAGCAGCAGGGGCTCGAATGTTTTTTATTTGGTAAGGACTCTGCTCAGTTTTTTCTCAGGTTCTGCAAAATGAGCTCTACATGGTGTCATGGTAGAGGATAAAGTTTTTTGAAAGCAAGTCATCAAGAGGAGGGGGTGGTATTTATTAATTCAATAAACATTTATTGACTCATATGTAAGTTGTTTGTTTGAGTGGGAAGGCAATTAAAAAAATGAGCAAAACAGCCTCTGTCTTCAAAGGGCTTACAGTGTTGGGTGGATGATGAGAGAAGTTGTCAGTATAAGCCGATATAATAAGCACCCATGCTCCTGACCTACATTTTATTTCTGCACTTTATCTCAATTGTCAGAGTCAGATCTTTGATGATTTATTAATCCATTCAATGTCTAAATCATCTGAAATTTTCTATATATAATTAATATTTTCAACCTATACTCACTCATTAAAGGAAATTCTCTGTTCAACAGTAATGACGGTCCTCATCAATGAGTGAAGTGGGTATATTTCATGCGAGTTTAAATCATGGAAATCTGAAATACTGCAATATGGAAATATTAACAAATGTACTTTATGAAGTAAATGTGAAATCATATGAATCCCCACAAATTTGTCTAGAATGACAAAATTTAAAGGTCAATTGGGTCAAGTGGCTCATGAATTAGGTTGTCCCTTTTGCCACAGGCAGCATTGTGATAGCTGGTGAACAGAAATGCTGTCCTATTTTGGTCAGGAAACGTGTGGACTTAATTTATGTGAGGTCGTCAAAAATGTATCCCTTACATAAAATGTCTCTTCTACTGCTTTGATAACTAAACCCATGGGTTTCTTTTCAAGCATAGACTTCTGTTCATCGGATACTTCCCTTCCTTTATTTATCATCCCTTTTCACTGACATTGGCGTTAGGCAAAAACTCCTTTTCATATTTCAAGACTCAGTTCAAAGACAGATCTTTCCAAAGTCTTCCTTAATATCTTTTCATTCAGCCCTCTTTAGATTTTCCTTTCTTTAGGTTCCTTGGACAAATGAACAGATTAAAAAAAAAAAAACTATTTTGTAGTTTCTTGCTCATTATTTTATCTACTACTGTGAAGGCAAGTTCTGTGTCTTAGGTTCTAGGAAGGCAAAGGTGCAAAACATAGAACCCAGTGCAGAGTAGGAACTCAATAAAATGTTTTAAAAATAAGTTCATACATTTCCTAATTATATATCAGCTGCCTAATCAATGAACCACACATTATATAATGCATATACAGAATGGGCAGTGAGAAACAAGACAAACATGACCTTGAGCAAACTTCCCATTTAAGCAAGGAGACAGACACTTGAATAAAAATATGGTGATAAGAGAAGGATAGAGTACAACTGAGAAACCAAAGGTTTTCCTGGGATTAGAGAATTAGTTCCTACCACCTCTAAGAGTCAGACACGACAGAGCGACTTCACTTTCACTTTTCACTTTCATGCATTGGAGAAGGAAATGGTAACCCACTCCAGTGTTGCCTGAAGAATCCCAGGGACGGGGGAGCATGGTGGGCTGCCGTCTATGGGGTCCAACAGAGTCGAACATGACTGAAGCGACTTAGCAGCAGCAGCAGCAGCAGCAACCAGGGCTGTTCAAATAGGAGCTAATAACAGGAGATGTGTTTCCCCCAGGTGGCAGCAAAGTCAAGGAATTCTCTGCTTATGAGCTACTGAGAAAGTTTCAGATATACCTGTTACAAGGTGTTCTGAATACTCAGAAAGAGTGTAAACTATATTTGAATGGATTATATGTCACAATATAAAATAAAGTAGTATATGTCTCATTTCAATGTGTGGTCTGAAAACAAATGGGAACATGTTTGATACAGGAGTAGCGAAAACCACAGGCAAAGCAAACCCACATGCTTTTTCTGTATCATTTCTCCATGTGGTGCCGTGTTTGGCTTTAACCTCTACCCCACCTCACTCCATGATTAAACTTATAACTTGAGTTGTTTCCTTCAAAGTGAATGACAAAGCAACAGCAATTAGAATGATTCACTTCTAATTTCATCCCAGGAGGTGAAATTAAATTTAGAAGCATGTCCAAATCTGTTCATAAGTTTCAGATCTCATAATTTCAGTGAAATATACTAAATCTCCCACATACCAACATATAGTATATGCTGCAACTAGTTTATAACAATATAATTGAAAAAAGACTCAATATATACAGTTATCCTTAAAAGACTCAGGCAATTTGGGAGGGGATAGGAAAAGCACTAAAATTCCTTTGGTTCAAGTGCCACATCATTGAAATGCCAAGGTCATGGATACCAGGCTCACAGGTACAGACCTCAGTTGTCATAGCGTGCCGGGGAAACTGAAACAAGATGAAGAACCCAGCTTGCATAGGGACAGTTCCACAAGTGACTGGTTGGCTGCTCCATCACTTTTGGGGGTTTAAAAAGATTATTATTAAGGACTTCTTAACCCCATTGTCCTCCTATAATGGACTTTGCATTATATTTACGTGCAAGTCTTATTTTCCATGTTAACTGTCTTCACTGCCAATATACCACTGTCTAGTACATTGGTGGCCACATAGCAGACATTCTGTAAATGTTAAGGGAGTAATTTGACTCAATTTGTTCAGCAACTATGCGTTGGGTCCTCCTTGCCAGGTCTTGTTTTAAGTACTGAGGATACAACAATGAACAAAATACTCAAGGTCCCAGTTCTCATGAAGCTTACACTCTAGTGGGAGAAGGGACAGACAGCGATACTGAAAACACAGAACACACTGATTAAAGTGTTTATTAATGAGAAAACAACTGAAATGTTAACTATGGAGAAAGAGACAGTGAGGTAGGGAGAAAGGAAGTGTTGACAGCAGAGAGGGCTAGAGAGTTTCTGTTTTACACAGATGGACAAGGATGGCCTCTGATATGCCTGCTGCAGAATCTGAAGGAAGGGAGGGTGCAAGTCACTCAGATACCTGGGAGAAGATCTCGCTAGTGTGGAAAGAGCAGCAGATGCAAAGACCTTGAGATGCAGATGGGATTGGGCTGATGAAAGACAGTCAGGAAGGTAGAGTAGCTAGAGAGGCATGAACAAGCATGAGAATGACAGAGACAAGACCAGAGAGGTGGCAACTGGAATGGGTCACGAAGGACAAAACTTATACGTCATTATGAAGCATTTGGTTTTTACTCTGAACAGATTAGGAAGATTTTGAGCCAAGGGGTGACATGATATATTGAGAATAGATTTTAGGGAGCAGAAGTATCCTTACTACAAATTAGATCTCTCTGAATAAATGAATGAATTAAAGCCAATTAGTAAGTGTACAAAAAAGAATTCATTCTTGTCTGATTCCCAATGTTTTTCACTCCATTATAGATATCTCTTGGAGAAGGCAATGGCACCCCACTCTAGTACTCTTGCCTGGAAAATCCCATGGATGGAGGAATCTGGAAGGCTGCAGTCCATGGGGTCGCTGAGGGTTGGACACGATTGAGCGACTTCACTTTCACTTTTCACTTTCATGCATTGGAGAAGGAAATGACAACCCACTCCAGCGTTCTTTCCTGGAGAATCCCAGGGACGGGGGAGCCTGGTGGGCTCTATGAGGTTGCACAGAGTCGGACATGACTGTAGTGGCTTAGTAGTAGTAATATAGATATCTCTCCACAATTTTGACTAGTCATTTTTTGGGGGTGTGTGTTTCTACCTGTAATTTAAGGCACTCTGAGTTTTCTAAAGTATAGGTTGTCAGTAATAAGCAGTCCTTAGAACTGGTCATACAGAAAATAATCTAAATTCTTTATTCAAAGAAGAAGTCCACAGAACAAACACATATTTATGTATATAAAGTATGTATACTAAGCTCATGATGCTTACTTTTCTCTAACAGTTCAAATGTGTACTCTATGATGGACTTTTAATTTCTATTGACGTGTGGTTGTGGCAAATGATCTTTCTGCCTTGAAGATGAAAAAGAAAAGGCATGGAAGAAACCAGAATGCTACAGACTGAATGTTTGTGATGTCCAAAATTTATATATTTATACCTAATCCCCAGTGTGATGATATTTGGGTGGGGCTGTTGGGAGGTGATTAGGTCATAAGGGTAGGGCCCTCATGAATGAGACTGGTGCCTTTATAAGAGACCTACAAAGCTCCTTAGCTCTTTCAGCTCTTTAAGATTCCTATGAACCAGGAAGCAGGCTCTCATCAGATACTGAATCTGCCAGGGCCTTGATTTTGGACTTGAGATCAGCTCCAGAACTTTGAGAAATAAAGTGGACTGTAGCCTACCAGGCGGCAAGAATACTGGAGTGGGTTGCCATTTTCCTTCTCCAGGGATTTTCCCAACCCAGGGATCGAACCTGGGTCTCCCACATTCCAGGCAGATGCTTTACCCTCTAAGCCACTAGGGAAGCCCATAGATAGGAGTAGAGTTACTAATTATATTAGTTTTTCCAGCATGATACTGTTAGATTTAGACTAAAAACCACTACTGTTTCAGAGTCTCACTTAAAATATATAGAGAGATCGATGTCCTAACTATTCTTAACATGAATGTTTATAAAATTTTTATAAAACAGTATAGTGTTCTATAGTATATGCACATTTAATTTTTTTTTCTGATCTTTTATTCCATGGATACCAAGGCTTTCTAAGCCCTAGTCCCTGCAAGTAAAAAACAAAAGCAATTCTTTCCCCTCTCAGGTTTGTCCTTTGTTTATCCTTCAGATTCAGACCTGGAATTGCATTAGTCACATACTTCAAAACCAGTTTGACTTAAATGTTTAGTTTTCAATGTAGATTAACAATCACTAGACCTTTTTTTAATCTGACCTCTGTAAAATTAATGAATGCCGTAGACCCTCTATGGACAAATGTGCATGCAAACATACACATTAGATATGAAATATAATTTCAAGGGATCCATAGACTTCCTGAACCCCTTCCAGGAGACTTCTTACAGAGAGGCAAAGTATCTAATTACATTGCATGTGCATTCAGGTGAAGTCCATTGTCAAGATGTACTGATATAAGTGAAATGAGGCTCGTGTAAATAGGGAATGGTACATTTTTATCTAAAATTTTTACTTTGCTGTGATTACAATTTTGGGGGCTAGTTTTTCCTTACTTAACAAGGGTTACAAATTAATATAATTTACTCTCTTACTAATCTATATGTTATGGAAAGGTAGTTTTATTCCAGGTTCTCATTGAAATGCACCATTGTTTTGGTTTATAGGTGAGTGACTTTCAGCCAGGAAAGACTAAGACAATAAAGACATGATCTAGACATTTCCTTTTGTGAGATAATACATTTTCTCATTGTTGACAGAGTTGAGTTAGGGTTTCCTGTAACTTACAAAGAAGACTGAATCAGAGATTTCTGGGTAGTAAGATTAGAGTTTTGGCCCTTTTGGAATATATATATATATATATATATATATATATATATATATATATATACCTCTTGCGTCTAGCTGTGGGCTGTGGGGGAGTCCCATGGGGCACTGGCTTCCCAAGGGGCCACAGAATGAGCAGGGGGTGTATATATATATATATATATATATATAAATTTTTTTTAAAGAAAGCGATGAGTTAATATTCATAATTAAGTTAATTCTAAGTATGTCACCTGTTATTGCTGACTAGATTTTTTTGGTCTTAGATGTGGAATGAAATAATTATATGTGGAGTGTTCCCCGCTGAATAGCATAGAGTTTGGAGAATATAGTGGACTAAGCCCCAGGCTTACTTGCTTGGATCTGCTCCTTTGAAGTAGGCATTGACCGTTTCTGTAAATGCTGCTGCAACAGGGAGGGTATCCTGGGCTCCCATGGTTAGGGGGCTGGGTCCCCTGGAAGAACCTGTATAAGATGAAAAATCTTCACTTAATATGGATTGGAGACAGCTTAGTATATGTGGAACTAAAACCTCATTAAGGGGTTATAGGATGAAATCTAATACTGAAACAAAGTAATGTGCTAAGAACCATAACTGTATATTCAACATAGAGCTCAAGTATTTAAAAGGAAATATTTGGCTGGTTTACAGACAAACACACTTGAAATTAATTCAGCTAGATATTCTACCATAGAAAAAAATCCAAGCATAAGAATAAAGTCATGGGATTTTTCAATGTTTACATAAATCATAAGGCAGTATTTGCATGACAGTTTGTACAGCAGGTAGTTAGTATAGAAAATAATTAGCTTCCTTTTTGAGCATTCACATCATACAATTGCCAAAAGACTCAAAAGTGTTGGCATTACTTCATTTTAAAGAGGCAAACAGCCATGGGGCACCATGTTATACATTAGCTTTTTCTGAGTTGTTTCCATTTCCAATTACCCTCAGATTGAGGAGACTCAAGTGTGCTTATCCCCAAACATATGCACCCCAAATGTCCACCTCGACTTATCACACACACATCAATGCATCAGTTCACATTATTAAAAATAACAGTAGTGCTCATGTGTACTAAATATCTACTATATACCAAGCACTGCACTGAATATCTTATAAGAATTACTGCATTCAAGCCCCACATCAGCCCAGTGGGAGATAGGCAAAATATTCTCATTTTACAGAAAGAAACCTGAAGCTCAAAGAGTTGGGTGATGTGCCCTAATAACACAGGTAAGTGGGAAGACTAAAATTTAAATGTAGATTTGCCCTCCTATAAAGCTCATGTTTTTCCCCTATACTGTTTATAATATTCTTTGTTGTTTAGTCTTTAAGTCGTGTCCTACTCTTCTGGACTGTAACCTGCCAGGCTCCTCTGTCCATGGGATTTCCCAGGCAAGCATACTGAAGTGGGCTGCCATTTCTTTCTCCAGGGGATTTCTTGGACCCCAGGATAGAACCCTTGTCTCCTGCTTGGCAGGTGAATTCTTTACTACTAGTCATCTGGGAAACTGTTTATAACATATAATTTGTCTAAATGAAACATTTTTATATGAATTTGATGCACCTTAAAGTTTCCAAAAGGACTAAGTTTAGGATCATTGCCTTCATTAACAATCTCTGGACATAGTACTGAAGAGAAGAGTTTTAATAAGAACAAAGTATTTAATTATGTCACATATTCACTGCTTCTCCTTCCTAGCAAACAAAACACATTTAATTTTCCCCCACCTCATCACACAGTACACGTTATGCTTTTTATCTTTTACCTTCAGTAACCTTCATCCTCTTCTCTGATTATGAGAAAACCTACCCTTTGTATATTTCCCTCCTCAATAAAGTCTTCTTTGATAATTCTAGTTTATGCTAGTGTCTGCTTTCTATCTTCCCTTGACTTTCAATGTCTTGGATGTGGGCATTGATTCTCAACAGATATTTGCTTATTATCTACTGTATGAAATGGCCACCCACTCCAGTATCCTTGCCTGGAAAATCTCATGGACAGAGGAGCCCAGCTGGTGGGCTGCAGTCCATGGGGTTGCAAAGAGTCGGACACAACTGAGCAACTAACACACACACGCACATCAGGCATTGTGGTGGATGCTGGGGATTCAAAGATAATTAAACACAATCCTTGTTCTCAAGAATTTTTGTTGTTTGTGAGCCATGCAGTCTGTGGCATTTTGTCATAGAATTCAGAATGGACTGAGACACGCAGCCTGGCCTAGATCTGTTCTTGACACACCTCCTCTCTGTCCTTCCAACAACCCTATACTCTAGCTATGTTCACTTCTGGGCCCCATGGTTCTTACTATGGGTTTAATCAACAGTGCCAGAGAAGGAGAAATAGCAAGATTTGACAAAGAACCCTTTTACCTTAAAGGATCCACAATTTGCAATTCTAATTTCTTCACATCCCTATACATTGCAATTAATATGCCATCTTCTTTTTACTTTTTTCATTTATTACATAATTTTCCCTATTGCTATCTGGCTTACACATCATTTCCATGAGTATATATTCTACGAAGAAACATTCTCCAAATGTTCAGCCATTTCTAGGTAGAAATTATTTAAATCCCTCTTTGTATAAATTGGTCTTTTTCTTTCAACTATTTTCTTAAGATGTAATTTTATTATTACAAAATGGGACAACTAAACCATAAGTCAGATAAATTTTTGATTACTAAGAATGCCAGATTATTTTACATAAAGATTATACTCAATGAAAATGCTATCAATAATAAATGAATGTTTCTGTTTCCCTGAAGTACCTTAGAAAGTCTTTGTTAATTTGACTATTGGAAAACTGGGCTAAAACTAGGAGAATGTCTAAGATGCTGAAAAATTCAAACTTCCTAGTCTAAGATGACCAAGATGGGCCTCAAAATTATTTTTGAATATCTGAAATAATATTACCAGACAGTGACTCTAGGGGTCAGAGTTCATGGCCATGGATCTGCAAGTTAATAGCTTTGTGACCTTGGGCAAGTCAATTATCTTTAGGTTTCTCAACCATAAAATGAAGGCAATAGATTACATAACCTTTGTAGTAGGATTCTATCATTTTGTTTTAGGAATCTAAGGAGTTTTAAACAGAAAGAGTGATTTTCTCACATGGAAATAAACTGATTTGAAAAGAATATCCTTTCATGGTGTTTTGAATGAATATGCCAAATATTTACAGAGTCTTTACTATGTGTAAGTTATTTTTACATATTTTTTTTTACACATTTGGAGACACAAATATGCAAACTTCCAGAAAATAAGATATAAGCATTTCTAAAAACTAGTAACAGTAACATATGCAAGTAAAAGCTTAAGACAATAGTCCAAGTGACAGCACTGTGAAGTTTTTTCACTGCAAAATTAATTGCCCAGTGAGCAGAACAGGAAATGTTGCTTCTTGGTTTAAATGCTGATAGGGCTCTGGAATCTTATAGACTTGGGTGTGAATCCCAGTTCCTCCACTTACAATCTATATGACAAGGAATAAGATATTTAAACTGACTGTGACTTGGTTTCCTGATTTTTAAAATAAAATAGATAATAATATCTATTTTGAAGGCTTGTCAGCCAGTTCAGTTGCTCAGTCATGTCTGACTCTTTGTGACCCCATTGAATGCAGCACACCAGGGTTCCCTGTCCATCACCAACTCCCGGAGCTTGTTCAAACTCCTGTCCATTGAATTGTTGATGCCATCCAACCATCTCATCCTCAGTTGTCCCTTTCTCCTCCTGCCTTCAATCTTTTCCAGCATCAGGGTCTTTTCCAATGAGTTGGCTGTTCACATCAGCTGGCCAAAGTACTGGAGTTTCAGCTTCAGCATCAGTCCTTCCAATGAATATTCAAGGTTGATTTTCTTTAGGATTGACTGGCTTGATCTCCTTGCAGTCCAAGGGACTCTCAAGAGTCTTCTCCAACACCACAGTTCAAAAGCATCTTGTGGTGGACATCAAATGGGATAAAGTTTGTGAAATCTTTAAAATGGTATTGCTGACTTAAAAAATGCACACACACACACACACAAATTGAGAATTATGAGTTAAGTTTTATTTAGGGGCAAAATGAGGACATTTCTCTGAACTTTCAGAGCATTTCAGATAGCTCTGAGGAACTGCTCCAAAGAGGTAGGGGAATGGCCAGAACATACGTGGTTTTGGTGAAAGGAGAATACATGCAATCACACTCATATATATTTTTTTTTGCAGAAGGTTTCTGCTAGTCCAGAGGAGCAGTTGTCACCATGAAGGATTTTAGTGCTTTTCTAGATATGAGGAGATACAAGAATTGATTCACAAAATAAAAGAATTGGTTCATAAAATATCTATCTGAAGACCTGTTCTGCCAGTTTTTCCTGGAGCACAGTGTGCCTCAGCTCTCCACCCTGACCTCCTTTCAGGGGGTGTTGAAAGTCAGCAGTTGCAGCAGCATGTAATTTACTCCTTGTAGAAGCAGATGGCAAGTGCCAATTTCTAGTTGACAGTATGTACTTGAAAAACATCTTGCTTTTGTTGCTGTTATTTTGTCAGGGTGAGCTTTACTAACATTGTTGAATTAGGGTTGACTCTGAATTTGAGTAGCTTTTGAGGTAGAGAATGAAGGGAGATGATATCACAAATGGTATTCTTCACTGAGCAAGGAGATAGACCAAAATTTTCAAATTCCTTCCAACTCTAAATTTCTCTTATGATAAGAACAGTGAATTCTTTCATGCATGTTTGATTTTTGTGTATTACATGGTGGCTATCATCTATTAAAGTTACTTGATATAATGCTGGGACTAATAGGAGATGAAGTTGGTTGAACGCATATTTACCTTTTGATTCATTTGAATGTGAGTTCCTGCACAAGGAGGCATTGTGCTAGATGCTGAGAAATTCACAGAAATGTCTGAGATGTACCTACCCTTCCCTTCATGGGGCTTACGGTATAGAAGAGGACTGCAATATTAGACATGAATGAAAAATGAAGACTCTACGAAGTTAGATAACAGTTCAGTATTATAACAATTATATTACTATTAATTACTATTAATGATTATTTTTAAAGAATTCAAGACGGAAATAGCAATGATTATGTTTGTTCTACAACAAAATAAAATATCAAACATTAACATGCTTTTTGTTCTTTATACATTGAGGGGATAAACAGAGTCAGGATAACTGTCTCTACTTCACTAGCCCAAGTTCACTCTGCTAGTAAGTGGTAAAGCCAAAATTCAATCCAAGGTGTCCCAACTCTAATGAAAACCATAGTAGCAGCAATGAAAACTTTATACCTCTTACTTCATCCTAAGAACTATTCAAGGGGTTTTTCTGATATTAACTCTTAATTTTGATAATATCTCTATTAGGAAACTACCATTATTATCCCTCTTTTCCAGATGAGAGAAGTGAGGTTTCAAGTCATTTAGTAGCCTTGCCTACAGTCATCCAGCTAGTAAATAGCAAGAACAGGATAGAGATGCAAACTTTGTAGTTCTTGACTTTGGGTCTTGAACTCTTACTTACTCTGCTCTTGGAACAAAGAAGTCAGAACAAAATTACATTAGTCATCTGTGGGCACATATGCAGTCTCCCTAGAAGAACAACTTGCTGCCATTAGCTTGTTGACAAAACAGCAATTCTGTGGTCCTGGAAAGTAATTGTCATGCATACTTAGGGAGTTCTGAGAAATAGAAAAAGGCACACAGAATCACCATAATGTGATAACATTTTCTGAAAGGCAGTTTTCTATGACTCTCATTACCAAGCAAAGTTATACACACACACACAGGTACACACATGCACACAAAACCCAAGGTTAAAAAAATTAGTATGACATCTTTAAAAGAAGAGGTCATTCTACTATATAGCACAGGGAATTATGCTCAATATTTTGTAATAACCTATAAGGAAAAATAATTTGAAAAAGAAAATATATATGTGAGTATATATATATATATATATGTAAGTATTGTAACTGAATCATTGTGTTGTATGCCTGAAACTAACACAGCATGGTAAATCAACTATGTTGTTATTCAGTTGCTAAGTTGTGTCTGACTCTGAAAACCCAAATGCTGTGGCCCTCCAGGCTCTGCTGTCCTCCACTATCTCCCAGAGTTTGCTCAAATTCATGTCCATTGAGTCAGTGATGCTATCCAGCCATGTCATCCTCTGTCATTCCCTTCTCCTCCTGCCTCAATCTTTCCCAGTATCAGGGTCTTTTCCAGTGAGCCGACTCTTTCCATCAGGTGGCCAAAGTATTGGAGCTTCAGCTTCTGCATCAGTCCTTCCAATGAATATTCAGGGCTGATTTCCTTTAGGACTGACTGGTTTGATCTCCTTGCTGTCCAAGAGACTCTCAAGAATTTTATCCAACATCACAGTTTGAAAGCATCCCTTCATGGATCACAGTCTTGTCATGGTGAAAGGGTTTGTGTAACTCAGTGAAGCTATGAACCATGCCGTGCAGGGCCACCCAAGCCAAAAAGGTCATAGTGAAGGGTTCTGACAAAACATGGTCCACTGGAGGAGGAAATGGCAACCCACTCCAGTATTCTTGCCTGGAGAACCCCTTGGACTGTGATGAAAAGGTATGGCACTGGAAGATGAGCTCCCCCCCAAGTCAGAAGGTGTCCAGCATGCTACTGGGGAAGAGCAGAGGGCAATTACTAAGAGCTCCAGGAAGAATGAAGCGGCTGGGCCAAAGCACAAGTGAACTATATGTCAATAAAACGTGAAAAGATAAGTGAATAAGGAGTAGGGATTGTATATGCAAAAATATTAAAGGACAAAGGGAAAGGGAGAGGGATTTAAGAAGAGAAAGGGAAAAATACAAAAAAAAGAGGGCAAAAGGAAGTAAAATACCTAGGCAGAGAAACTGAGTAAGAGCTCAAGGTTTTCTTGGCAAATGAGTGACTGCGTGTGCACCAAGCTGCACAGAGAGGCCTGGTGCTGCACCACTGCCAGTCTTTCGTGTGGAGGAAAAGTTTGTCCTCATGGTTTGTCCAGAGCAGGCCTGAGGAGTGGACAAGGTCTCATTTCCTCCTCACCTTCTGCACACATTTCTCCATTTTCTGTATGTTTTCCGCTTTGCAAAGTTGAAATTTAGAACATTTTTTCACATCAAGGCCAGTTCCGTTCATGAAGATTTATTTTCAGTTGTTTTAAATTTAATAAGAATTTATGTCAGAGTAGTGCTTCCTTCAGGGGTGTTTGTAGCATTTGTCACTATGGGCTCAATAAATGGTAATCGATGTTATTTATTGTGTCCTAACTCTGTGTGATGCTTCATAATATTATTTCCTTTAATTCATATAACCACCTCACCAAGGTGAGGAACCTTAAGTATCTAGCTCAAATCCAGAGAGCCAAGACATCTATGCTTTTAATTATTATGCTTTGATGTTACAGTAAAGAATCTAGAACTTCATCGCACACTGTGAGTTTCCAGTCATAACTGTGTTTCTTTGTTAATATCTGCCCTTGGGCAGGTAAGTGATTCTAACTGCATCCCTATCAAATTGGGATGTCAGGGCCACCAACCCTACCTGACTGTAAAGAGGATTTGCACTTACAAATGCCAGGTGTCAAAAGAGCTGCAAATTTTACTCTCTGTTCATCTGGGGCTGGAAAAAGTCATTCTGAAAGTACCACCTGAAGTATGGACAGCAGGAGAAGGCAGTCTTGTTTGTTTAGAAGACTGTTCCCACCCTTGCAGTCTACCAACCCAAACAACTGCCTCTCTACCAGGCCTGCTGTACACGCAGGGCAAGTGACCCACTTTTGTCCAGCAGTGAGAGTGCAGAGACAGAACTCACAGATGGAAGCAACACAGAGTGTCAGAATGCATGAAAGGAGAGGAAAAACATTCCAGGAGTTGTACTAAGCAGCATGAGTGAGAATTGAATCAGCTTTTTCTAAAAAAAACAAAACAAAACAAAAAACAGATCATATCAGTAGGATTAGTAAATAAAGTATAATCAATTCAATTATAGAGTATATTCCATACAAATACTGTTGGAATCAGACTGAATAAAATTTGAATCCTGACTTTATTCACTTATGTGTGACCTTGGAAAAATTACGTAACCTCTCTGATGTTCACTTTCATCATTTTGGAAAATGGAGATTGTACTTTTGCAGATACTGTGACAACTATTATGATATAGAATACCTTATCTGATAGTATCAGAAAAAAAATCACTTAGAATGAATGCATTTAAATGGCTACTAAAATTTCATAGACTATAGTGATAAAAAAGCTTGACTAACAGTCAAAATTGTCATAAACTAAATTTGTGAAAATATCTTTTATTAACACACTACAATCAAATCAATGAATTCTTAGAATGAAGAAAAGTGATTATGTGGATATTTTGAGGAAGGGCATATCTTTTTGATAAAAATTTTATTATAGATTTATATACCAATCTAATTTCAGATTTGGTTTTCATTCATGATTATAAAGTGATTCTATATTGCAGGGTTAATTGAGAATTTTAGCAATTTTTCTAAGGGCCTCTCAATTTCTTATTTTTCTTTCAAAGTGGCTATGATATGAGCTTCCTTTATTTCTTCTTCTTCAATTATTAAGTTTTATTTTTGCTAAACTCTCTTTTGAGAATGACTCAGCATATGACCTAAAGAGCTTTATACCATCACTTTCCTTGACTTCATGGAACCCCATATCCTTTCTAAGATTGGCAATTTCACTTTGCAATAAATGTGCACTGTGTCTGCATTGTATGTCTATTTTTATTTCAGATGTTCATGAAGAAACCGTCCATATTACGTAATGGATGAGGATAGATGTTAGTGTTAATCTGGTAAATGGATATTAGTACAGGTACTAATGTTATAGATGAATACTTTCATGATACATTGATCTTTATTTCCTACCCAGTCCAATAACTGCGAAGACACTGATAAGGACAGTAACGCAGGGAGCTTTGCCAGGATATGAAAATCTGAGTGCTTGCACATAGAAAATATTCAATAAATGACAACCATTATCATTAATGGGGCTTCCATGATGGCTCAGTGGGTAAAAAATCCCCTGTAATGCAGGAGATATGAGTTCGATCCCTGCATCAGGAAGATCCCCTGGAGGAGGAAATGGTGACCTACTCTAGCATCCTTGCCTGGAAAATTCCATGGGCAGAGAGGCCTGGAGGGCTATAGTCCACGGGGTCACAAAGAGTTGGACACAAATGAGCACATGGCACACACATTATCATTAATAGAGAAGGAGAATTTGTGAAGCGACTAACTACATTAACTAGTTGAAAAATTATTTGAAATTTATCTTATATATGTGTATGTTGTATATGTGTGCATACACTGCAAATAAAAATGTATACATAAAGTACTTTGCATATTTTGGTATATTTGTCTATCTTTGTCTATTTTAGAACTCTAAGCCAAGAAAATATCTTAAGATCAAAGAATTACGTACAAAGATGTTCAAGGCATATAGGAGAATTTGAAGCAACATAAATGCCTAGTTATTGAAGTGAAACAAATCATGATTTGTGACAGAATGAAATATTATGCACATATTAAAAGCTTTAGTAATGAAAATAGCATTAAAAACAATCACGTATCACATTTTACCAGATTGGAAAAGGCAAGAGATACTGGCATAACTCAGTATTGCTAAGTGTGTAGAAAAAATGTTAATCATAATCCTGGTATGAATTTTTGGATGGACATTTGGTAATATGTAGTATTATTTGAAATGTGCATCCCATTTAACACAGTGATTCCATTTTTTGCAATTTATCTTTTGGAGAAATATACACAAGTCCACTGGGATATAAATTTAAGGTTGCTCATTGCACTATTTTACATATTAGCAAAAAATAAAAGGATAAACTCAACCTAAAACTCCATTAATAAAAGATAGGCACATTCATATAATTGAATAGTATAGAACCATTAATATGATTATATAGATGTATACGTATATAAATGCACACACATATACATTCCAAAATGCTCCATATCATAAATTTAAATGGCTACCACTGACTGCAGGTTATAGAGCAGAGTATATCTTCTATTTGCCTACAATTGTACATATTTCCTTAATTGTGGGAAACATACTTTTGAAAACATGAAAATATTAAGATTGAAATTGAGGTGCATCTTATAATCAACGTGAAAATAAAACTGGTGGCTGCTAACAGAATATGTTCCAGAATTGTCTTTGGTTGTACTTGTGAGAATGTATCTTCGAGTAGAAGTGATTAGCTTCTCTCAGGGTTGCCTCAGTTGAGCTGAGTATCTGAATTGATAGCCTCTCATGTGACTGAATTCAAATCCTTATTGCCCCTTAAACATTTTTTTTAAAGATTCTACCTGATGCAGTAATAAAGTGAAAAGTTATTTGTACACAGATGATAAACTGTCATATACCAGGCTATGCAATGGAGGTAGAAGAAACTGCCAGATTCTTTGAAATCCAGACCATAGTATTTTGAAAGATGGGACAAACCGGTTATGACTGAATTATGCATATGAAAGAATATATAACTTTGGTATTAAAAATGTATCTGTCAATAACTTTTGGCTGACTTTTTAAAAAAGTTGTTTACCTTTTAGCAATTTATAAATAAACTTGGGAATATGAATGCAGATAAAAGCCTGGAATTTTGATGTGCCCCCAAATGAAACTATCAACATCAAAGAGAATAAAGAGGTCAAGATAATGAACATGTGGTATAAAAAGCATCAAGTCACTATGGTATTAAACATAACTGCTGATGGATGGAAGTGATTTAGATTCATTTTTAATTCTGAAATTTAAATAAGTTTAGATTCAATTTCTAATGGTTATACTGAAAACAGCAGCTTGCAATTTGTTATAATTGGTTAGAAAAAATTCTTTTATTCACTTAATGAAGCTTACTTTGCACCAGAAGATTGTTATTACACCAATGAAGTATATCCCAATGGAGGAATTTTTGGAATCAAGTAAATGCAACACACACACACACACACACACACACACACACACACACTTGTGATTTCAGAGTCTTTTTCTCTAACTTTGGTGAGGTATAATTGTGAAATTAAATTGTAAGAGGTTTAATGTGTATATGTGATGATCTGACCTACATATACATTGTGGGAGAATTTCTCCCATCTAGTTAATTCACACATCCATTACCTCATGTATATTTCTTTTTTTCATCCCTTTCTCCCTCCCTCCTTCCTTCCTTTCCTTCTTTTATGAGAACATTTAAGTTCTACTCTCTCAGCAAATTTCAGCTGTACGATACAGTGCCATCAACTATAGTCACTATGTTTTATGTTAGCTTCTCATGCTTCCATGGTGGCTCAGTGGTAAAGAATTCACCTGCAATGCAGGAGATGCGGGTTTGATCCCTGGGTCAGGGAAGAGGTCCTGGAGAAGGAAATTGCAGCCCACTCCAGTATTCTTGCCAGGGAAATCCCATGGACAGAAGAGCCTGGTGGGCTACAGTCCAGGGGGTGCAAAGAGTTGGATGCAACCAAGAGACTAAACAACAACAAATACATTAGATCCTGAGACCATATTCATCTTGTAGTTGAAAGTTTGTACATTTATACCAAATTCTCCCTGTTTCCCCACACCCAGTCCCTGGCAACCACTTTTTACTCTCTGTTTCTATGAGTCTGACTTTCTTTTCTAGATTCCGCATACAAATGGTACCACGTGGCACTTGTCTTTCTCTGTCCGGCTTATTTCACAGCATAACGTACTGAAGATCCATCCATATTGTTGCAAATAGCAGGATATCCTCCTTTCTCTGTATTTATTCTTTTACCTATACTTCTCCATATTGTTTGAATTTTAAAAAGTAACTGAAAGAAACTGAAGTCACTCAGTTGTGTCCGACTCTTTGGGATGCCATGGACTGTAGCCTATGAGGCTCCTTTGTCCATGGAATTTTCCAGGCAAGAATACTAGAGTGGGTTGCCATTTCCTCCTCCAGGAGATCTTCCTGACCCAGGGATCGAACTGGGGTCTCCCCACATCGCAGGCAGACAGCTTTACAGTCAGAGCCATCAGGGAAGCCCTAAGATGGGCTCGTCTGGGATTACATCAATATCATGCCTATGTCCATTTTGTGCTTGCATCAGTTTCATGATCAGAAGAAAACAAACTGTGAGCTATTTTCAAATGCAATTTAATGGCATGGGGGACATTATCACATGTTAAAGTAAGAAAAAGTATCATATGTATCATGTAAATTATCATATGTACAAAAATATAAATTACGTAACCTACACATGAAAAATCTTGTAAATAAAATATACCAAAATTGTGGTTATCTAAGGCTGATTATAGATTATTTCATTTTTTAATATCTTTCTGTTTTTCTATAATGAGTATGAGTAATGACAGTGTGGCAAAAAATTTTATAGATAGAAGCAGTGGTGCATATATAGAATGGAATATTACTCAGCCATAAAAAGAATGAAATGATGCCATTTGTAGCCACATGGTTGGACCTAGAGATTGTTATACTGAGGGAAGTAAACCAAATAGAGAAAGACAAACAAAATATTGCTTATAAGTGAATCTAAAAAACATGATACAAATGAACTTATTTACAAAATGGAAACAAACTCACAGATTTAGAGAATGAATTTACAGTTACCAGGAGGAAGGGTGGGGCAAGGATTAGATTGGGAGCTGGGATTGACATGTACGCACTGCTATGACCAGCTGCTATAACCAACAAGGACCTACTGTACAGCAGAGGAAACTCTGCTCAATACTCTACAATAACCTAAATGGGAAAAGAATTTGAAAAAGAATAGATACATGTATATGTGTAACTGAATCCCTTTGCTGTACATCTGAAACTAACACAACATTGTTAATCAATTATGCTCCAATGTAACACAAAACTAAGAAAAATAAATTGAGAGTTACACTAGTGTCTTAAATAATGCTGAAGTTTCTACATTTCTCCTTTATTATTTGAGTAGTTTCTATTCTTACAGTTAAAAAGTGGATGCTGGTAATTTTGAATTACAACATTATTTCCCTAGGGAGTTGATACTTTTGAATGGAGAGGCATAAAGAATGCTGTCTGTCCTAGTCTGACTGGCTGAAAGCCTGCTATCTGAGCTGCCAGTTTCCTGGTGAATGGGCTATGAGCAGCGTCCATAAAAGGTGAAATCTAGGAAAGGATAACAACATTAAATAACTCATTCTTCCTCTTCCTGGACTCACCCTCTACGATGACGACTGCAACTCCTGAAAGTCACCAAAACATCCTTGAAAAATTTACCTCACCCAAACCTTTTGTGTTTTCTCAGAGGCATAATTCAAACCTCTAAATCAAATCTTTGCCGGAAGCGACACTGCAGTTCCTCGGAAACACAACTGTGAATCACACACTCTGTGTGAATGTGTGCCAGCAGAAGAAATCCCAAGGCCATATTTCTACATATCCTGGGGACTTAGAACAGCAGATCCAGCAGCAGAAGTCCATGAAGGTTCCTGTCTGTTGGAAGTATATGCTATACCAGAAATTATTACCACATACATGTTGCAAAATAGTCAAAGATACAAAAAGGTTAAAATAGCTTAAGCTCAATGACTTATCTTAATGTCCTCGAATCTATCTTTGATTTAATAAATAAAGCAATGAATGCAAAATTCTTAGCACATTTCAAGTATTTATTTAATGGTAATTATTATTTTAAGAAATGATTGCATGTATATAGTACTGTATAGCTTATAAAGGCCTTTCATAATAATTGACTAAATCTGTTAGGGGTATATGTGGTATTGATGAAATATATTTATTCCATATATATATTTATATATTCCATATATATATAAGTTCTTAGAAGTGAGATTCTTTTGAGTTTTGAAATCACTTCTTTGCCTCTTTCATTCATGTGTCAGCTCTCACTGAAATGGATAATCAGAGGTCCTCCTCTCTGTCTGGGGGAGTCAGAGTCAGGAGTACAATGCATGGGCTGCCTCCATCTGTGGACAGCTCTTCTTAGAAGACACACAATAAAAAGCTATCGCACAAGCTATTATGTGTAAAAGAAGCTACAAGGATATACTGTACAACATGAGGAATATAGATGTTTAACAATAACTATAAATTGTGAATTATTATATTTCACACCTGTAACTTAAATAATATTGTGTGTCAACTATACCTCAATTTTAAAAAGCTGTTGCACAATGAAGGCTCCACCATGCGAAGGAAAAACAGATCCCTCTGGTGATTCTCAGCTTCTCCATTCTTTTCTTAGGAAGTTGAAATCACTTGTCAAATCTGCTGAAATGCCTTGACTTACAAATTCTTTGTAAAAGAGATGGTAACAGATTTTCTTCCAACATCTCTCATCAGCAATGAACACAGCACCCCAAGGAGTGTATCAGCAGGCAGATCATTAGTCTCAGCAAGTTAGCTTTAATGATGGGGTCTGGTGGAGGCTGGTGGAGGTGGGGGTGAGTGTACAGGAGGGAGGCGGCTTTCTGCTTCCAAATCATTCTCCTGCAGCACACACAGGGCAGGAAAGACTGCTCATTGCCCCTGCTGACAAAGGGGTGGGAGGGCCGTGTAGCAACTCTCAGTAGATGGAGGTGCCAGATGTTTTATGTAGAAGAAAACTAGAATGCAACAACCTGATCTTCTCCAAAGCAGGCAATAACCAAACAAAACAGACCAGGGATGTGGGAAGCTGGACAAGGGTGTTAAGAGTTAATCACTATTGAGCACTTTGTGCGCAGTGACCTTGTACTTGACTGTTGAATCCTGACTGCAAGCACTACAACGCTATGAAACATGTTACTATTTTCTAGTAATACCATTACCATTCCAAATAGCCAGAGAAGGAAACTAAGACTTAGGTTAAGTAGCTTCCCTAAAGTCACATCATTTGTTATTGTTCAGTTACTAAGTCGTGTCTGATTCTTTGCAATTCCATGGACTGCAGTGTGCCAGGCTTCCCAGACCTTCACTATCTCCTGGAATTTGTTCAAACTCATGTGCATTGAGTCAGTGCTGCTATCCAACCATCTCATCCTCTGTCGCCCCCTGCTACTCCTGCCTTCAATCTTTCCCAGCATCAGGGTATTTTTTCATTGAGTTGGCTCTTCACAGCAGCTGGCCAAAATATTGGTGCTTCAGCTTCAGCATCAGTCCTTCCAGTGAATATTCAGAGTTGATATCCTTCAGGGTTGACTGGTTTGATCTCCTTGTTGTCCAAGAGACTCTCAAGAATCTTCTCCAGCACCACAGTTAGAAAGCATCATTTCTTTAGCACTCAGCTTTCTTTGTGGTTTGAATCTCACATCCATACATGACTATTGGAAAAACCAGAGCTTTGATTATATGGATCTTTGTGTGCAAATTGGTATCTCTGCTTTTTAATATGCTGTCTAGGTTGGTCATCAGAGAAGGCAATGGCACCCCACTCCAGTACTCTTGCCTGGCAAATCCCATAGATGGAGGAGCCTGGTAGACTGCAGTCCATGGGGTCACTAAGAGTCGGACACGACTGAGCGACTTCACTTTCACTTTTCACTTTCATGCATTGGAGAAGGAAATGGCAACCCACTCCAGTGTTCTTGCCTGGAGAATCCCAGAGACGGGGGAGTCTGGTGGGCTGCCGTCTGTGGGGTCGCACAGAGTCGGACACGACTGAAGTGACATAGCAGCAGCAGCAGCAGCAGGTGGGTCATAGCTTGTCTTCCAAGCAAGCGTCTTTTAATTTCATGGCTGCAGTCATCATCTGCAGTGATCTTGGTGTCCAAGAAAATAATATCTGTCACCGTTTCCACTTTTTTCCCCTTCTGTTTGACATGATGTGATGGGGCTGGATGCCATAAGCTTAGTTTTTTGAATGCTGTTTTAAGCCAGCTTTTTCGCATTATGCTAAAACTAGACCCAGAAGGCTAATTCTAAAGCCAATGTGTGTGCACACAGAGACACACACACATTCTCTCTTTCTAAATATATATGTATTCCACATATTTTCTCTATCTATACAAACATGTGTATGTATGCATGTGTTTGTACTGAGAGTAAACTCAGATAAATTAACTAGGAACTCTTATTCTAGCTTTAATATCTAGGATAATACCCAGTACACTTTTAGGTTAACATTTACATGTTACATAAGATTTTTTATTAGAATTCTAACTTGGCAACATTTTATCTTTCTTCAAAGCAGACTCCTTGTAGTCTAAAAAGTCATGCCTTCTTCTTCCTCTGGAAACTCTCCCTGGTTTCTAGGCCAGGTTGTCTTTCTTCTGGGTGCCTCCAAAGCCCTGTAACTCCTGAATTATAACCATCGCCATGCATGTTATTGTAACAACTTGTTTCACATCTGGCTTCTACATTCTATGAAGGTGGATGTGTGTCTTGTTCTCGACTGAAACCACAGTATCTTTCATAGTACTGAGGTCACAGTGGGGACTCAGTAATTACTTGCTGACTGAATGAAATATAGCCAGAACAATATTTGTTCCTATAGCAATTATCAAGGCTATGTTCTACAGGTTTGTTCATTGTTCTTCCTATCAGGTATCTACCTGTTGTAGAATTAGTAAACATGGTAAACCTTAGCATTTTGCTATGTATCCATCATAATCAATTTTGTGCACATCCATATAAACATATGAAGATAGTCCTAATTCCTACTAAAGAATATTAACTATGAGCGTGTCTAGACACACTGCAGCTGCTATGAGGAGTATTTCAGAAACTCTATTATATCATAACAAGCAACTAATTCCTCCTTTTGAACATAATTTATATGTTTATAAGTTTACTGTGGGGATAGGCAAGGATTGTCATATTTTTTTTTGCAAGAGCTCCTACTTTGTGGAAAAAGAAAACTGGTGTCCTATTAAAAAGCCTAATGTTATTTCTATATATAAACCAAGAAATGCAAAATTTGTTACTCAATTATTTGTAAAGTTTATACAAGTTCTTTTTTTTGATGGACACGACAAATATTAATACTTTCTTCAGTCTCATATGATGTTCAGTTTTCAGTGTTCATGTGTGTGTGTCAGGAGGAAAAGATAGAGGCTGATAAGACAGATGAGAAGATTGGACAAAAGGCATGGACAGGCAACAGCCAGCGAAAAGAGGCAGTATGTCACATCTGGGTTGACTTGTATTTGCTATACTGGCACTCAAAAAGGTGATATGCTCCTTCCAGGCTTGGTATCTGCGATTCTCCTGTTACTTAGGTTAGTGCTCAGGTCATACTCAGGGTGCAGCCAAGTGAGCTAGTTAGGCGCGCCCTCTTCCACGCTTCCTGCTTCCCCGAACAACTGAGAGAAAACAGATCAGGAAAAGATCTGGGTACTTAATATATAGCACAAAAATATATCCCTTAAATATTGTGCATTCAAAACTAATCATGAACATTTGTGTGGCTATTTATAGAAATATTAATGATTAATTTTGAATGCATAATATTTAATGGATATATTTTTGTGCTATATATTAATATTTATGTGGCTATTTATAGAAAGACTTCCCCAGTGGCTCAGATGGTAAAGCGTCTGCCTACAATGTGGGAGACCTGGGTTCAATCCCTGGGTTGGGAAGAGCTCCTGGAGAAGGGAAATGGCAACCCACTCCAGTATTCTTGCCCGGAAAATCCCATGGATGGAGGAACCTGGTAGGCTATAGTCCATGGGGTCGCAAAGAGTTGGACACATCTGAGCAACTTCACTTTATAGAAAAGATACAACGGAACAAATTCCAAGGCATTTTTTTTCCCATATGGCTCCTATGATAGAGGTTTGTCCCAAGGCTGAGCCCTCCCCTCCCTGGATTCAGGCCTCATCTCCAAACAAAAATAATTCCCACATTTCCACAGTCTGTCTACGTCCTGGACTCATATATAAGGGATGGTGTGCAGGACTTCAAAGGTGAGATGTCTCAAAAGCAGTTCATTCTTTCTGACCAAATCCAGGGCTCTTAGAGTCTCTTTCTCCTGGTTCACAGCAGCACCCTCCTCCCTGTGTCTCAGAATGAAGGCATTCACTTATTTCCCATAACCTGTGCATGTGTGCTGAGTTGCTTCAGTTGTGTCTGACTCTTTGCGACCTTGTGGGCTGTAGCCCACCAGGCTCCTCTATCCATGGGATTCTCCAGGCAAGAGTACTGGAGTGGGTTGCCATGCCCTTCACTGGAGGATCTTCCTGACCCAGAGATCAAACCTGCATTGGCAGGTGGGCTATTACCACTAGCACCACCTGGGAAGCCCCTCTGCACAACCAATTAGATGTCAAATGTTTCTACCCTTAGGCCTTTTCCCAAATAGCTTGATGAAAACAGTACTGTTGGTTCTTTACTACTTATCCTGAATTATTCAGTAAAACCCGAAATTTCTCTAATCCTTATAATCAAAGATGATCCTACCGTCCTCAAAATTTTTCAAGGTTCCACCTTGCATAAAGATTGTAATCAAATCCCTTCTTTCAGTATTTAAAATCTTTTGGAATATGAGCTCTAGTTAGTCTTTTTCGAGATCATTTCCTAAAACATGCCTGGGCCCTGTCAGTGTTTATTGAATGTAACATAGATGCCATTCCTGGGTGAAACATGGATATCATCGCTGAGAATAATATGGATTTCATTCACCCTAACACCTTTGCTCAAATCATTCTTTAAATTGGAACAGTCCGGTATCTGAAGTCCTCCTTGCCCCTTACTGTCAGTCAGGTCAAAGCCCCTGTGTCTCTAAGAAGCTTTCCCAAATTCTTCCCAGTTAAAAGTTTATCCATTATTTATACATTTCCAGTATATTTTTATAATTCTATTATGGCATTTACTCCAGTGAGTCTGACGGAGATATGAAAGGAAACTCCTGGCCTCAGTCACTCCCAGGGCCCCAAGCGGTCACTTTTGAGATCAGGAAAATGCCAGAAATAAGAAACAAATGCATGTAAGGCACAGAACTTTCTTGGCCCTTTGCCTTAATTCTCCTCATTCAGTTCGAATGCAAACTCAAAGTATGAAAAATAAAAACATTTCAGAGCAGTGAAGTCACAAAAAGACATGAGGGAATATTAAAATTATATTATTAAGTGAAAGAAGCCAATCTGAAAAAGGCTACACACTAATGATTCCAACACTATGACATTCTGGAAAAAGAATAACTATGGAACTAGAGAAAAGATCAGTGGTTGCCAGGGGTTGGGGCACTGGGAAAGAATGAATGGACAGAGCACAGAGGATTTTTAGGGCAGTGAAAAAAAACTCTGGATATCATAATTAAAGATACATTTGTCCAAACCAGTGGAATACACAATACCGAGAGTAAACCCTAATGTACACTACGGACTTTAGGTGATTAGGCTATGTCAGTGTAGGGTCATCCATTGTAACAAATGTCCCACTTGGGTGAGGAAGGTTGTGCATGTGTGGGGCCAGAGGGTGAATTGGAAATCCCAGTACCTTCCCCTCAATTTTACTGCTAACTTAGAATTTCTCTAAAACATAAAGTCTAAATAAACACAAAACCAAACCAAAAAGTCTTTCGTAGTGTGCAGTATGTTAAAAAACAACAAACAAAAATCTCTCTTACTTGATTTTCCTAATTAACCAGCTAGGTGGGTATTATAGCTTCCACTTTAAAAATTACAAAACTGAAACTCAGAGACATGAAATTCCAAGATCACATTATTTTTGAGTGGCACAATGAAGATTTGAAGATTACAGTGGTTAGCAGTATTGGTTTTATAACATAACGCTAACACTGCTTGAATGGATTTACCCACTGACTAGCTGTTATTTGGGGGAAGTCACCTAAATTTTCAGTGCCTCTCATTACTCATCAGTAAAATGTGAATAATATTTTAAAATATGAATCCACACAGTTGCTGTATGGATTATATGAGTTTATGGCCAGGGAGTAATTAGCAGTAATTAGCTCTCCTTGGTAAGGATTCATCATGATATTTCATTAGTGGTGTTGGTATCAGCAAATGCTGAACCCAAATAAAATCATCTTTTCACCAACTAGGGACCCTGTGCTACTGGAGTGGGTTGCCATTGCCTTCTGCAAACTACCCAAGCTTTCCTGCAGGTATTTCCAGCCCCCCTCCGCAGGTATTTAATTGGATATAATTTTGATATGAATTTTGTACATTCATGTCATCTCTAGCAACCCATTCACATCATTTGGCTTGGATACAAAGGCTAAAACAGAGAGCACTTTGCTGACTATGATGGTAAAAAACACATATTTGGTCTTTGTTCCAGTTCCTGGCAGAGCGCTCCTCAAACTCTTGTGATTTCTTGAGTGAAAGCGTTGAGTGGGGGTTGTTATTCATAAAAAGCCTCTTTCAAGCATACTTGAGTTTCTACTAATGAGGTGACTCTTGGAGGATGGAAGCTGGCTCGTTAGAAGAATGGAACTTTCTGTCCTGTCCCCCAGTATCAGGGAGAGGAGAGACCTGTACATTGACTTAATCACCAACAGTCAATGATTCACACAATCATGCCTACATAATAAGCCTCTGAAACAATGAGGCTTAGAGAGCATCCAGGCTGATGAATAAATCAATGTACTGGAAGGGCACACACCATGAGAGCTCCACGGCCCCTTCTCAGACTTTGTCCTCATCATTTCTTTCATTTGTCTGCGCCTGCATTCTATCCTCTAGAATAAATAGGAAATAGAAAGTAAACCACTTTCCTAGTTCTGTGAGTTGTCCTAGCAAATTACGGAACCCCAGGAGATGGTTATGAGGAACACTCAATTTATAGGTGGTCCATAAGAAGTACAGACCTGAGACTTGTGGCTAGTATGTGAAGGGAGGGGACAGGCTGGTAGAGCTGAGCCTTAACCTGTGGGGTCTGCCTTGACTCCAGGTAGGTAGTGCCCAAACTGTTTAGTGTGAAGGGAAACCCTCTACATGTTTGGTATCAGGAGTGAGAAGAATGAAGAAAGAGGCTTCTCTTTTACTGACTTTCTAGTCTATCTCCAGCATGACAGTCATACACTAAACTTAAATGATATAAGGTACCTGCCTCAAAGAACAGGAAGTTAAGGGAAATATCAGCATGTTGGTCAATCCCAGATAATTTCAGAACTACTAATTCCTTGTGAAGAGGTCCAGTGAATCACTTAAAAAAAAAAAAAAAAACTTTACTAGTTTTGTTTTTGAGCTTCAGAACCAGCATTGTGAAAGTCGCTTAGTTGTGTCCAGCTCTTGGTGACCCCATGGACTGTAGCCCACCAGGCTCCTCCGTCCATGGGATTCTCTGACAAGAATATTGAAGTGGGTTGCCATCCCCTTCTCCAGGGGATCTTCCTGACCCAGGGATTGAACCTAGGTCTCCCACATTGCAGGCAGATTCTTTACCGTCTGAACCACCAGGGAACCGGCATTAGGTACTTATTTATTTTTTGTCTGTGCAGCATGTCAGATCTTAGTTCCTCAACCAGAGACTGAACCCACATCCCCTGCATTGGAAGTAATGGCCCTTAACCACTGGACCATCAGGGAAGTCCCAAGGTCGAGAGAATTCTGAAACCATCAGCAGACCTGCCTGGTAGAACATTTTATAGGTTCTGCTCCACTTAAACCTTCCTCACAGGTTTAGGATATATATATATTTTAACTCTCTGTGACCTTCAATTGTGAATAGAAAATATTTTGCATTTCATAATCACATTGTAGTTTACTTTAAAAAATTTGAAATAGCTAAGGAAGGCAGTTTTAACATTTTCAATGAAGAGAGTCTTGTATCACTGTTTCTTACGTTTCCGTAGTTTTCTCCAACTTGGCTGTACTTAACACTGTGTTTGTAGAGTTGAGTGCTCAGTAACTTTATTGATTGAGAAGGGCCTCCAGTCGGGGGGAGGGGGCAGTGCTTCCCTGGTAGCTCAGAGGGTAAAGAACCCACCTGCAATGCTAGAGACCTGGGTTCGACCCGTGGGTTGGAAAGATCCCCTGGAGGAGGGCATGGCAACCCACTCCAGTATTTTTGCCTGGAGAATCCCCATGGATAGAGGATCCTGGCGGGCTACAGTCCATGGGGTCACAAAGAGTCAGACATGACTAAGTCTAGCACAGCAACAGTGGGGTGGGGGCAATTAGTGGACAACTTCCACTAGAAGAATATTGTGAATTTAGCAAAATGGCTCCTTCTCATGAAATTGCTTATGCCTTTCAAGTTTCCTTTCTCCAGTGACTCTTGGATGAATGAATTAATATCTGTTTGGTCATCTGTGAAAAATCTGACCCGTTTCTTATAGGATTACTATGTTAGGAGGAAGAAACTTGAGTGGCCCATGCCTAAGATTATGTATTACGAACTACTAAGTAGGGATATTCAATAACCCATTGAAGGAGGTCATAAGTTAAAATGTCAAAGAGTTGAGTTTTTCATATAGACAACACAATTTCAAAGAGGAAAGTGTATCTTCCATTGTATAGAAATATACTTTTCCTTCATGGGGTCTAATATGAATAAACTTGAATGTAGGTTTGGCTGGTGGATTGAATGCGACTGGGGTGGCCAGAAGACTAGAGGGTTCAACAAAGTCAAAGATACTGTGTAGCCAGGGGACTTAGAAACTGGAAGGGTAGGAGAGTTAGAGACACCCACCAGCATCACCTATTTCAAGGGGCTGTTGCAAAAGCTAAATGATATATCATGGACATGAAGCAGAGCCATCAGGCCAGGTCTCCAGCTAGGCAGCCTGGATTTCAATCTCTACTCTTCCTCTTCCTGGCTGAGTGATCTCAAAAGTCACATATGTTATCTGAATCAGAATTTCTTCATCCATGAGTTGTGCAGATGAAATGAGATATTAGATGAAATGTATTTTTCATGTAGTAAAGACTCAGGTATTAATTATTATTATTCATTATTTTTATTACCTCAGTTCCTCCTCTTTAATTATTTTCAACCCCTATATGCTCCATTCTTTTTCCTTATTTTATTTCTTTTCTGTATAACTTATTACCATCTCCATGCTACATACTTTACTTATCTTCTTGTTTTTGATTTTCCACATTAAAACACAAGCTCTGCAGTGACTCAGAATTTTTTCTGTTTTGTTCCCTGTAGAGGAGTGCCTAGAACAGTGCTGGCACACAATAGTACTCAGCTAATTGAATGAAAGAATCATGCCCAGTACAGTTCTTGTACTACAACAAGGGGGACAAATTGTTAGATTTGAAATAGCTGAAATGATACTTTCCGGTAGGGGCCACTTAGATGTGGCCAGATGTGTGGGTTACTGAGTCGGGGGAAAGTTTATTGGAACTGAAGCTGAAGAAGCCCTTGAGAGAGAATGTTGATGGGTCACCCACCTCGAATCTATGTGACAAAAGGAAGTTAGGGAGTGAGGTAGAGAAGAGGGTGAAAAGGGAGCTGCCAGTGTCCCTAAGCCTATAGATGAATGCAGGGGAAATGCTCTGTAGGTCAGTGTGAACAGTGACAAATAAAAGGTGAAATGAGCAGATGGCTACTTTTCATAATGGGGAGAGGGGGTTGGAAGTTTTAATGGAGAGTTAGAAGAACTCATACAGCCTACAGCAGACTGATGAACTTTCTGTGGAGAGTGTTATAGGGAAAGTGATGGCCCCTGGAGAGAGCCGGGATGCAGTGAAGGCAACAGGTGGGCCAGTCTGGCAAAGAGCCTGGGAGTACAGACAAAAGGGTGCTGCTAAGTGACATTCCCGGGGGGTTGCTGGGAGTGAGACCAGTGAACAGGAGCAAGGAGTGGACTAGAGAGGAGAATGCAAGTGGCTGTATGCACAGAGGAGAGAGGCAATCTTCAGAACAAGGATACAAGAATCTATGGTTGTAGGTTTTTTTTTTTTTCCCATGACCAGATACAAGATGATTTTGTAGTTAAATAAACTAAACAAAGAGGGGGATAGAACATTTCTGGAAACATTTTGATGTTTGAATGCTTAATAGCTAATAGTCGCATTTTCTACTTTTTATGGAATATCTTTTCCTTCTTTTCATCCCAGAAGAAGACTTGATAGCTTCAGTAGGATATACTCCTGGATGAATGAATTTTAACAGGTACTACCTTATGTAACCTTTACCTTTTTTTAAAGCTCAACTTAAATAGGTTGAAATTTCACTGACAATTTTTTTTTTTTGAGTGAAACTGTTTAAAACTAAACCATTAAGACAAGCTTTAGAGCTCGTATGAGTTAAAAGCATTGTCTAACACTTTTGTATCTCTCTTGTTAAGTTAAATTTATAAGTGTGAAGCATCTCATGTTATTTCCAAATAAGTTTATAAAGTTCATTAGTTAGTTGGTTGATTGGTAAGTGGCTCAAACACTCATTGGGTAAACCACTGACCAGAGGCCTGTAAGAAAAAGCAATGGATATGACAGGCTAAGGTTTTGAACGTGATAAAACACTATTTAAATGCCAACAAATAACTTAAAAGTTATTTAGAACAAATGAATTTTTGACCTGGGAATCTGGTCCTCTTTCCCAAATAAAGAATTGAAGATAATGATAATTAACATTAATAATAACAAATATGGGTAAAGCCAGAGTGCCCTAGAAGAATATACTACAAGTGCTATTTCAATAAAATATGTTGAATGACTGTGTCTTTTTGTAGTTTAAAATTTGAGTAGGGACACTATTCTCAAGGCGATTTAACAAGTCTGTCTCTATGCCATTTTATCATTACAGCAGAAGATTTAAAAAAACCACTCCAGGTTGCATAGCTAAAACTACCTGAGGCTAATTTACATAAACCATGAAAACAAGCCTTTTCCCATTCTTAAAAGATAGCCACCCTTGCGTCATTTTTAGTTTCAGGGAGTAAGATGTCCTCCTAAGTCTTCCTTTAAAGTTCATTGACATGTACTTTAATTTGCATGAGCATTTCTTGATAGATGAGTAGGACATATTCATGACATGACCTCTCCTATACTTGTTTATAGGAGAAAACCTTGTTTATACTTCCAAACCTTGAGCAAAGTCCAAGATAAAGCTAACACAGAGCTAGAGATTTCAATTAATTTCTGTTCAACCTTTCCTTGTGTGACTTCTCTTGTCTCAAATTGAGATGAATTTGGATTTTACTAATTAGAATGGCAATGTTACCTACCAACTTTAGAAACCCCAAGATCTACTAACAAATATTTTCTTTTCATAAAATGAAAAAAATGTGGTTCACTTTGTTATTCCACATGCTTATTAATACTTATGTTCGATCGATGATATATTTTAAAAACAAACAAGCCAACAATCAAAATCTGTCTTTAGACTGGAATCTTACAAAAAGTCTATCACTTGGATTTCTTTGGTTTAAAGAAATCCTAACCAAAAAAAAAAAAAGCAAACCAGCCAATAGATACTCTAAAGCCATAACAAACTGTACCAACAAAAAGCTATGAAAATTTTTTGGAGCCCGGACATTACTTGAAGGTTGCCAGTAGCACATGGCTTAATTTCCTGTTTAAAACAGGGTGAACTACAACCTTTAATGCAGTCAAGCTGAACCAGAGAAAGAGCCTTTACATAGGCAGGGATTGGCAGTATGTCAACATCATCAACCTATTCAGTCATAGTGTGTCCTGTGAGATGTGCAAATCAGTAAAAAGACACCTGGGCACTTTTATTCATCTAATTTGAAGAGAAAGTTTAGAAGGTCGTAAGTTTGTGGATTTTGCATCTTGGTTATTACAAAATTAATGACCTGAGGCAATGAAGGCTTCCAACATCATGTGGAAATTATTCATCCTTCTCTAAGATTGTCTATCCACCTGTTCTCTGCCTGAGCCAGGAGAGACATCAGTATTTGGGAAGCTTTGAATCAGACAATGTTTCCTGCTACTAGCAAAGCCACTCCAAGCTAAAGGGACCATCTTGCAAAGAAAAGTCACTGTTAAGAGAAAAATGGCACACCACACAAACTATTTGAGAATTTGTGCCAGTCATTCTAATATTTTAAATTGTGCTAAAACACACACTTAACTTAGAGAAGTTCTTTTGTTATCATGAAATAAAAAGACCGTATTTAGAATCAACTTTTGAGTAGAAATTTTGTTTGCCAACTTTTAATCCCAAGATAAACTTAGCTATTTAAAATTGTAGAAGATAGAGGCTTAAGTGATAAATATGTATAAGATAGTCCGTTTGTTACGTTCACTTACTTAATTTTTCCTATACCATTAGTTTAAATGGGTCATTTTATTAAATGCTTGGCCTGTTAAAATGATTTAGAATTTAATATAAGACAGAAGAATGCTAATCTTTAATGCAGAAATAAATTATCCAACACTGAGGTTAGAAAACTGGCTTTACACTTATGTATATTTTCCTTCATCTTCTAAAATGGCAAGTCCAATGGTAGTTGTCCAGTGTACTAGCCATTCCAGTTACAATTTCCATATCAGAAGCTGTAAACAGAACTTATGAAAATATTTTTCTTTTCTTCATTTTTCTGATCTCCCATGTAGCATTCCTTGTCATAAGAATATATTTACATTTTACAATAATGTATGTTGTACTTGAAATATTAATTATCCAAAACAAAATTAAATGCCAGTTCCAACCAAAAACATCCTTATATTTGTTTCATTGCACTTGCAAAAGAGTTAGGAAAGAGCCCTGGTTGACAGAGTTAAGTTCCTTGCCCAAAAAAGGTTTTTTTTTTTCAATTTATTTCAGTTAATTGAGTAACCAATATTAACTGCAAATTAGCTTTAATTTTTAATATGAAAAATTGGAGATCTCATACAAACCAAATTCATGGAGTGTTTTCTTTAGTATTTAATATTTTCTAAGTAGCCATAGCATTTTTATATAGAAAGTGAGACTGGGTCTTTTGAAGAAAACTAGGAATTTTAAAAAATGCGAATGAGGAAAAGCATGAGGGGAGGGAAAATTAGAATCTGGTATGCTATGTACTACTTACCTTCAAAAGTCAAATAAAACTTTCCTCTGTCAAACCAAACGAGGGAAGGCTGTTCATTCTCTGTATGGCCAGGAGTTGAAGCGGGATGGGAAAGGTTAAGGAGAGGGAGAGAGAAGGACACATTATGAGTCACAGAGCAGGTCATCACTCTCACTAAGGGGAGGGCAGAGGCACTGCATGCCATTAGCGTGCAGGGAAAAGGGAGGGCTGGCAAACTATGTTTGTTTTTTTTTAGTTTGGGAAATAGAAAGCAAAAGCAAAGCTACAGGCCTAAAGGGATGGGCACGTGTTGCTGGCAGCTTGGTACTTGGTGTTGATGCGCATGGAGCAGGAGTCTTCCTGGCCATGCAGGGGCGTCAGCATATCTTAACTGCACTGGTTTGGGCAAACTGTCACTCAGCAATTGCTGTGTTTATTTCATCTTCACTGTCATCCCCTTCTATGTTTTAAAAAAGAAACTAGGAGTTATGGGTTACATAAAACTTAGCTGAGGTTTTCAATGACAACAGCACTGCATATCAATTGAAAGTTCATGGAAGATGCCATATATCTTCCATTCCCTTCCCTGGAATCACCTTAGGCAACCAGACACAAAACACCCTTTACCTGTGTACCATAGGAAAGACAAGATTGCTAATGGTGTTCTACTATGCTTTCAATGAAAAAGCCATCACTGGATATGTAATTCTGAGCAGTTAAATTATCCGTTCCTTTGTTAGTTCACAAAGCAATAGCCTCTCCCCTTTTTTGAACCTGTTCACTGAGAAACTGTCATGCAACCTACTGCTTTATAATATGTTCACTTGAAAAAAAACATTTCACTGGCATGAGTTTCACGATGAACAGTAAGTAGACGGTGCATCTGAGAGGCACTGGACACTCATGAGGTGAGCAGCAAGTCCATGAAGTTTAGCATTCAGATGGCATAATGGCTTGGATTTTTAAAGTCTAGATATCTAGAGATCACTCAGCTAGCACCATACCTGCAGGCGTTTCACAGCGCCTTTCAAACGAGGGCAGTTTGTCATAAAAACATCATCTTCTGACACTTTGAACCAAAGAAATATAAAGGAATGAAAATAAAAACACAAATACAAATCTCAAATGAAATCAAGCAATGCACTTTACTGATCAAAACACAGGAATGATTTTAATGAAAAAGGAAACAAAACCCAAGACACTGGGATTATGGATAGAGTATAAAAAAGTGATGTGTTTATTTCATGATGAGTCTAAGAGCAGAAATGGAAATTTTTAAATGTCAGATTTTAGCATCTGTGAATTTGCTGAAGTCAACTCCATGGAAGAAATCACACCCCCACCTTTTCAGGGAGCTGTTAAAGGCACTGTCATTAATAATTGACTTGTGCAAGTGTATTTCACTCAGACACAATTCTCAAGTGACTGGACATATATCCATCAACAGAACCTCCTGACAGAGTGCTGGCAGCTCAGTGGGATCACCCAGCATGCACCTGCCTCCCCATGGGGAAAGAGGAGGCTTTTAATGAGATCATAAAAAGCAACAGTATGAATCTGAGGTCCCCGAACGAAGTCTCTCATTTCACCTTCATCAATATCCAACTTCAATTTGCCTTTGCACCTGTCCTTGGTACTTATGGATTGTTAGTTTTGAACAGCATTATTGTAATTCCATCTTTGGCTATGGTATTGATCATGGCCAAATGTCTCTGTATTAAATTGGTCACAATAGTTGCTATGAACTCCAAGCATTCTGGATGTATGTACGTGGTCTCCCTCCTTACCAACAAACAAATGCAGATAACTTAAGTTTTGCTCTATGCGATTTAGATCAATCAGTGCCACAGATCTGAAGGATATTATTATAACTTTAACAGAAAACTGAATAAATTCTGTACCAAGTCAAGTAAGGGAGAATCTTTTCTACAACGTAGAGAAATATAAGGTGAGGAAATAGATGAGGGTAGTAAAATTACTTCATAAACTACACTTCTTAGAAAATAGTCTACTAGCTTGGCTCTTAGACTTAGTGAATAAGGCAGGAAAACTATTCTGTCAATTCTTAAGGCTCTAAAATAGCACCTGTCAATCAGTTGTTTTAAAATACTAAGATGATGCTATTTCTCCATTTTATTTATTTCTTTATTTTTGACCACGCCAAATGGCATGCGGTGTCTTGGTTCCCTGACCAGAGACTGAACCTGTGCCCCTGCAGTGTAAGCAGATTCTTAACCCCTGGGCTGTCAGGGAAATCCCTGTCAATCAGTTTCTGGTATACATGTGACTTCCTTGGTGGCTAAAATAAGTGAATGCAACTTCTATAATATCTACAGTAGAGGAATAGGAACTGGCTCTAAGAAGGACACCCCATAATACCCCTAGAAAATGGGACAAAAAAGATTACACTGGCTGAACTGACTGTAACAGTGCCTTCTCCTACCCGCTAGTGAGGAATGGTGGAGAATATTCCTTTCTTTTGAAAACTGATGTTTCATTTGAAATCTCCTTAAAATGAGGAGACTCCAAGACTGCCATCTTTTTCTTTGAGCTGAGGTTACAAAAGAATAGTTTTTAACGGTTGAACAGCATGCTTATCATTTTTCTTTTATTCTGGTTATGGACATTGAGGACTTAGAAAAAAATTCTAAATCAGATAATTTTAAAAATGGATGGTTGGATAGCTCTGTGCTTGATTTAAATAAGGGCAACAATCAGATTAAGTAAAGAAGACAAATTTTGCTAAGAGCTAACCAGGGGAACTGTCTCCACTTGATCTGAGATGGGGAAGCCAGTATTGGTGACAGACTTTTCCAAAAAAAAAAAAGGGGGAGGTGGGGGAATACTAAAATTAAGTATGGGAATTTAAAATTTGGATCAGGAATACATGTCTCTAAGGGTCTTTCCTTTTGTGCAGAATAATTGATGTTAACACAGATATATTTTTCAAAAAGCTTATTTAAGTCAGAATTTCCACCCAGCCTGGAGAGACAAAAGCTTAGCGGAAATGTTTTAAGTTTTGGATTCTATGGTTAATATTTCTGTATTGAATACAAATCACTTTTGCTCCAAGTTCTATACCAAAGGAAGCATCAAAGTCCATCTGATGCCCATAAAGGATTACTTTTCATTCATTACTGATTCCTGGGATGTTAAAGATGTAATTAAAAATGCATAACGAACAGTTGAAAAAACATAATTAATAATGAATTTAACAATGAAGACAAATTGTCTTTATCATTGTAATTTGCATTGGGGTAGATTGCAAAGGAAGGTTTTGCGAACATCTAAAAAATGACTGTCACACATATAAATAAGAAGCAAATAATAAATTGGATATTTACAATTAGAGATAATTCCTTGTTTATCTCTATCTCTAAATGTCTACGAGTCTGGTTCTTATAATAGAATAACTTTAAATATTTTCTTTATTCACGTAATTTTAACCAGACTTTCCCTCCCTCCCTTTTCAAACAGTGAAGATCCTGTGAGCTTTTTTTTTCAGTACAAAAGGTGTTTACTGTATTTCACTCATGCTAATATGTGGACTTTTTAACCTCTCTGAAATTAGGATGGGTCTTAAAATCAGTATGATAGAAAGTATTGCACCTTAACTCATTTGGTAGCTTCCCCTCCCTTTCTCAGTCACATATAAAATAATAGCGCAGCTTCTAATTGAAGGTATCCTAAGTTCAGTGAAGTACAGTTACAAAGGAACACTTCATTATTTGAATGTGACTTATTCACATTCAAAATAGAAAATGAATAGAAAATAGAAAGTCTTATTTTCAGGTGTGGCATCAGTTTTACTAATTTATAATCATAGGTCTCATGAAAAAGATTTTATGTCCAATGTCTTGCTAGGGGCATATTCTTAGATGAATTGTAGAAAGATCAGACATGCCTTTAAAAATTTAGTTCTCGAATTATATTAAACTTTGTACTAAGCAAGTACAAATAATAAGTATCCAGTTTTTGCCACACTTGCCCCTGTTTTGACACAAGTGTCATAGAAATGTCAAGAAAGTATCATGGTGGAGGGAGGGAAATGTTGAGACACTGAGGTCAAGCATTTGCTGCTGAAATTCTCCATCTCCCCCAAGCCATCTGACTTTCTTAAGTTGCCGTACCAAGTCAAGTCGTGAACAGTCAGCCCCTTGGTGCTGAACAGCCAAAGAACAATCTCTTCAAAGAGAGATAAGCATTACACAAGGTGCTGCTGGTCACTGACAACACATTTACTTCAAAGAGAAGTGGCTGTCAGATGACCCACAGCCACAGGAAACAGAGAACAAGAGAGCGAGGAAGATGAAAACCAAATCTAAATAACAGAGCTGAAGAGATTAAATCAGAATGCTTCTCAGCAATGAAGCAATGTGACTAGCCTCTTAGGTGGTCTTTTTTCTTTCTTTCTTTCTGTTTTTAGCCCCTGTTTGGCTCATCTTGAAAGAGTATATACTAGCTGTGTTGAGGATCACAGTCACTGGCCAGGTTTTAAGGTTTCTGCAGCAGAGAGCATAAAAACACATGATACAAAAACATGGCCACAGGTCAAATACTCTGTGTGCCATTTTCTCTGTGAATCTCAGTGAGGTGAAGGAATAGGTTAGACAGTCAACTGAGGTCACTTAAGGTCTACTCTCTGAATGACAGTTTATTATTGTTACTTTTCTCTCTGAACAACCAGGAAAATCACAGGGAGTGAGTGGAACAAATGATCTTGAGGCAAAAACAACAGAAAACCAACAGAGCAGGAGTGAGGGGAAATGGCTGTAGTGATCAAGAGCATTAACGAGCGCTCAAAAGTAAGGTTGGAGTTACAGAAAAAACAAAACAGTAACGACAACAAAACCCAGAAGGAAACTAGCCAATAAGCATCTAAAAATAGGAAGCCCTGAACTACCCCAACTGGTGATGCAGATAAAGAATAGACTTGACTATATAAATCACGTCAATGAATCATACAAAATTGGATAGCAGGCTGTATTTTCACCAAATCTGAAGAATTCTTTGGGAATGGTCTGATTAAAAATTTGAAGCAGGTGATAAGGTTGAAGTTCTCTTTAGGGGCTTAAGAGGTACATCTTAACTTATTTCCCTGGGAAAAGAGGGATTTCTTCTCCAGAAGAGCTTCAGGCTTTGATCAAAGTACTTCTCACATGGACAACTCTGTACCATGCCCTTCGTTGGCAAGCAGCAGCAGGAATTTATTCAGCGTTGGTTAATGATTCTCCCAAGCAATGCAGCATGGGCCAGCTGGTGTATAATACGGGAGACTTGGAGGGCATTCAGACAATAAAGGAAGAGAGGGGCAAAAATGGAATGGAAAAATCCAGGTCAGAGACACCATGCAAACATGAGAGAGGCAGCAGGAGCTGAGGAAGGTGGGCAGACAGAGACCAGCCTTGGGAAGAGGGAAGATGCTCCAGGCAAAATGAGGCATTTAAACCTGGGAAAACCATCCAGCTGAGCAGTCATTCTCAACTCTTCACTTTCACCACACCATAAGGAAAGAGGCACAAAGGCATTTACTGAAAATGCCAGCAATGACTTATTTCTTGGGGAAAATTGACCACACATCACTGAAAAGCACTAGAAAAAATGTCAAAACATTTTCTCAAGTCCCACAATGCTCATGTTTATACCATCTGTCAATATAAGCAGAACCAAGGTGATGAAGAAATGAAAGCTTCAAGAAAAGAAAAGTTCTAAATTTTGTAATTTCTGATGGGTTACATGGTTGGAATTTAAAGAAACATTCTCCTCTCAAAGATATCTAAATAATATCTAAATTACAAGATCTTATTTGATGATTTCTTCTTTACCTTTATGAATACATCTGTATGGAGACAGAATAAGAGAATTCCACATTCTTTTACTTGCTTATTTGCTTAATTAAAGCATTTGCCTTCTTTGCTGAGAAGGTGCTTTTAAAAGAAGAGTCAGATGATAGTAGCAAAACACACAGCAAAACAATTTTGACCAGAAACATAGGGTGTTAGGGTTTTCAGATCATAAATAAAATAGCCAGTCAAAACCACAAATGGATTAAAAGAGAGGAGATTATTTTTACCAACTGTGGGAGTGGTAGCCGCACTCAAGGAATTGGTAGATGATATTGAAGAAGTGCTTTCAGCCCGGGCTAGGGGTGCTATCGGAGGAGGGCTGGAAGAATGGATGGGAGGGCTGAAAGGTCGGGGCTGCAGGGAGAAGAAAAAAAATGGAAAGTTAGATTCACAGGTCTTCTTTCATATTTTTAACATCTCCCAGCTCCAGATATGACAACTCAGGTTCTTAAAAGAGGATGGGTGGTACCATTTTTTCATTGAAATTGATTATATCTGTGGGGACTTCCCTGGTGGCTCAGAGGTTAAAGCGTCTGTCTACAATGTGGGAGACCTGGGTTCGATCCCTGGGTCAGGAAGATCCCCTGGAGAAGGAAATGGCAATCCATTCCAGTACTACTGCCTGGAAACTCAGGTTCTTAACAGAACTCAGGTTCTTAAAAGGGACAGGTGGTACCATTTTTTCATTGAAATTGATTATATCTGTACAAGAGCTTGTGGATGGAGCCAGAGGAAACATAAACTATAATGGGCTACACTCAACAGATATATCACAGTAAGAGAAGCCCAGATCCAGGATGTGGTCAACGATGTTTCAGGATGGTGGGCTCACATGCCCTTAGGGACTAAGTAAGTACCAGAAAGTGAGAGCTTATACCTACTGAAAGATATCTGAATACAAAATACTGTAGTGTGCTGGCTAAACCAGATGTCAGGGACATCAGTATTACCCTGTGACTCCTGTGTGTGAATTCCAAAGAAATTTACCTCTGCCAGAGTCTCTTAATTGTTCACACAGAATGTTTTCCACCCCCTCACCTTAAAACATGATGCACAACTTCCAAAAAAACTTCCAAAAAAATTAATTGAGCCACCACTCTCCTTTATATTCTCCCAGTGTGTATACCACCAATAACTTCTCTGTAGTCTGGGGTCAGAAATCTGGACTTATCCTCTCTAGGAGTCTTCCAAAATCAGAAAAATATGGTGAAAGGAAATACCTCCCATTCTAAAGGATTTAGGACAATTGAGTATTATTATCTTAATTTCCATCAAACCCACTGGGGAAGAACTGAAGACCCCACGATCCTGTTCCTACTACTTTAGATGGCTTGAATGATGGTGGAGATTTGAGGGCAACTGAAATACACTCTCTGACTGCAGTGACTTTCAGATTTCACCCGTCAGGGCCATTGGTGCAGGCGCTGTAAGGCTTAGACCTGGAGTTGAGATGACCCATGTTCAGGCATTTGGACTCTGTTTATCATTCCCACTGTATGCTTCTGAGCAGGACAGGGCAGAAGGGAACATACCACATCTCCGACTCCAGGCTTCCCTGGAGGTAGCTTTGGCCGAGACGGAGGCCGGGAGGAGGTGGAGGTGGGGTCGTGCTGCTGCAAGGAACCAAGGGGGTGGCTGGTCGAGCAGGGGATGATGCACCTGGAAAACAAGCTGGTATTAGAAAAGGCTAGAGACACAGGTGGCCAAAGCGCTGTTATCACTTGATCCCACCTTTCCATTCCCCCAGTAAAGTGTTAATCACCAACACTTTCTTCACCTCAGCAGTTAATACGATCAACACTGTAGCACATGGGGTTTGGGTTTCTTTTTTCAATAAAGAAAAAAAATCACTCAGTTGAACTATGGTTGATGGCTGAAGCTGAAGCTCATTGCCTTTTGTTGTCATGTGACACCCAGTGAAAGGTAAATCCTTTTATAACTCCCTGTGACAGAAAATATATACTTAATACTCTTTTGGCTGGGTGAGTGGGTAGCTTTCATTCTGATCACGATACACATATGATACCTTTTCTTGATCTTTACATATTCAGAATTTTTGTCCAAGATAAAAACAGAGGTTAGAACTTGAAGAAAAAGATTTTTCACATTATATGTATGTATGTATGTACGTGTGCTAAGTTGCTTCAGTCGTGTTTGAATTTTTGTGACCCTATGGACTGTAGCCCACCAGGCTCCTCTGTCCATGGGATTCTCTAGGCAAGAATACTTGAGTGGGTGGCCATGCCCGCCTCCAGGGGATCTTTCTGACCCAGGGATTGAACCCACGTCTCTTTTGTCTCCTGCACTGGCAGATGGGTTCTTTACCACTAAGCGGGTTCTTTACCACTAAGTGCCACCTGGAAAGTCCATGTGTGTGTGTGTGAGTGTGTGAGTGTGTGTGTGTGTGTGAGTGTGTATATGTGAGTGTGTGTGTGTATATATATATAAATATGTGTGGATTTTTATATATCTATATAACATGTAGAAGAGAATTATCCTTCTGATATGAGTAGTAACTTCATAAATGTAAGCAAACCCTTGATGGTAAGCAAAGAACAAAATATAAGAAAGTCCATTAGCTATTGTGAACATACTTGGTGTGTGGAATCTTACCGAAACACATTAGATTTAGAGGATTTTAGTTTTTAAAGGAGGCTGCTTAAGAACCTGTCTGTGCAGAGGTTGCCTGCGATGATTTTTGTGATGATTTTTAAAAGAGTCTCTTGGATTTACTTTTCTGGCTGTCAATGACAAACATGTGAAACACAGAGGACACACAGAGGTCCGCATGCACGCTGATGAGCACACCAGAGGGGTCTCTAGACTTAGGGGTTTGCCTATCTTCAGGCATATGTCCGGGATATAGGGGAAAACTACTTGGCTAACAATCTTAAGAAAGTCAAATCAATATTCCAAATGGTTCTTGTTCAGTCAGAGAAGTTCCAACTACTCCTGAGGCTTTTTCACATTGGTTAGAAGCACAGGTATCAAATTACTCCAAGAAAATTCTAAGAAATTCTGCCCAAAGAAAATGTCTCCCCCTCCCCACCACCTCCCCTCCAACATACCACAAAACTCTGTTCTCTGGAGAGTCCTAGACCAGCACCTCCATCTTCAGATTTTCAGATTTTCAAGGAACTTTGAAATTTGAATCTTTGAATTTTCAGATTTTCAAGAAACTTTAACCATCAAAACTCATCATCTCAGGATCTCCCCCAACTTAGGAGAGTCCTTGGGGGTGAAAGCCTTGTTCCTCTGTTTAAAGCAGTTTGAATTCTTGAGTTTGTTGTGTTTTTCTGTGTGGTTTATTATAAGTGTAATTATATTAGTGTGAAGCCATACTAATTACCACCAATCCCTACCAATATTTACTATTTACCACTACTAACTTTTAACTGTATTCTCACTTTTTATTTTATTGGGCCAGTTATGCTGGCTATGCTACACATTTTACGTGCATTATCTAATTTTATTCCCACAATAAGCTGTGAAGGAAAATACTTCTACTATCTCAGTGGAAAGTAAGGCTCAGAGATATTCAATAACTTGATCAATGTCATATAGTTCAAATGGCCTATTTAACTACAAAGTCTGAGTTTTTAAATGCATTATCTTATAGCTATAGGTGGACTTTAGCCCCACATTTTGCACAAAGCCTGGTCTTCTTTTTGCATGGGCTGACTGCACTTTTCTCTCAATATAAATATCCTTAGTCTTTTGATGATTTTCTCTTGAATAAAAGAATAGGGGATATTTTGACAGGTCCCGTGACAAAGTTTTCTTTACACCTAGAATGTTTTCAGAAGTGACAGCAAAGAGATGGGAAATAAACATTTACACAGCAAAGTTTTTGCCTGGAAGTTTTATGGAACTGTTTTGGGGGTTCTATCTTGCTGGAAAACCATGTCTTGGGGGTTGGGTCAAAATGTCTATGCGGGGTCTATTTCCAAGAAATGGTCTTCTGAGTCAATCCCAGGAAAAGGTCAGCTGCTTATCCTTTTCCTACAAGTTCCAAATGGGAAATTTTAAAATCTAGTTTGAGTAATTCTTGGAAAAGTGGTAACAAGTTATCATGGAGGCGGTATGAAATACTGAAGAAACTGAAGAAAAGTCAGATAACCTGAGCTCTGGCTCTGCCCACCTCCTATCAACTATAAGATCTTGACTTCTCTGAACCTCAGCTTCACGTTTTAAAATATAGGACATGTTTCTACCTTACAAGGCAGTTGCAACAATAGAAATGGAAAATGCTTATTTAAGTATTACCAAATCATAAAATACTACACAAATGGAAGGCAGTTGTTGATGATGGTAAAATTTGTGCTTTTGATACAGATACAACTAAAAGCAAAGAAAAATGTGGCTAGTTAACTGGCTGTGTTTTCCTTTTGGAGTACCCTGTTTAACTTACTTTTTCTTTACTGAATTGATTTCATTGATTTGTTATGCAGTTAGACAACACCAAGGGAGTTTTAAAAGCAAAACCCTGCTTGACAGCAGAGGGTAGTTTGGGCCTAAGGAGTATTTCATAATTGAATGAAGGCCTCACATGATGTTGTGAGATTATACAATTATTTTGTACTGAAAAAGTAAAGAGGGTTATTTGCACATCTCTGCCCTTATTCTTCGATCTTCAATTCTACTTTCATTTCCCTTCAAGCAATGTTTATTCCCAAGACAATGCTAGAAACTAATTGGACAACATTGTTTAGCTTTAAAAATCACATGTACATTATTTGAATTTGTGAATTCAAAAAGGTGGCAACCACTGACATGCTCTAAATCCATCTGCTGCTTTCAACCTGAAATCCCATCATCGTTTCTTTGGTTAACTCCTGAGGACTGTAAACCAATGGCTCCAACTTTCATTTCTTTGTGTGTGTGTGTGTGTGTGTGTGTGTGTGTGTGTGTGTGTGTGTGTGTGTGTGTGTGTGTGTGTTGTGGGTGTGTTGTGGGGGGGGAGAAGTGATCACTGGAATTCAGCAAATCTGAGGTCAGACAGATCTCGACTTTGATGTTTATTGCTCTGTAGCTGTGGCCGAGTCCTGCCTTTGAGCTTCCATTTCCTTATCTGTAAAATGAGGCTAGTATATCACAATGTTATGGCAGAGAATCAAATGAATGAAAATCTATGTACTTTGAAATATGTAAAGAATTATTCTTTCCCAACTTGTGTTTCTTAGAACACACTTATACTATTTCCTTGACAAAAGTATTAAACTTATGTGGGAAAGTTTTCATACTATGTCTCTTTTAGGTAACTGGCACATTAAAAGCCCTAAAACAGTATAGTTCAATGGAGTTTTCTACAATGATGAAAATGTTCTGGAATAAGTGCTGTCCAATAAGATAGTCATTAGTCACATGTGCCCACTGAGTACTGAATTGTGGCTCCTGCATCTGAATAATTGATTTTTAATTTTAATTACTTGCCATTAAGATGAAAATATCCACATATGCCTAAAGGCTTCCATTTTGGACATTGCTGCTCTAAAAATAACTTACAGTTAGGAAATATATTTGTTTGTTTCAACCCCAGGTAGTTCAAATTCATTTGTTTATGGATGTGTGGGGTGTGTCTGTTTGTGTTTAGTATCTTTTAATATGGGTTTAGTTTCCCCAGTTGGGAAATGTTGAACATTCTATCTTTACTAACACTTCTCTTTCCCTGGTCTCCAAAATTGCTACAAGACAAGGAAATACGTTTTCCATTCCATCCCCTGGGCACACAGCCCACACAGGAGAAGAGATAGTCTTTGCCAAGAATCAGTGTCTGCATTCCAGTAAAGCAATATTCTGGCCAAACTATGTATTTTAAATCTTTGCCATAAGGAAATTAAAGTTCTTGAAGCAAATTCTTAACTTGCAAATTTTTCAACAGCAGGTAACTATTCTGATCCACAAGTACTGTCTAAACTTGGTCCGAGACAGTCATCTTGCTGTGAATGAAATTTTTAATGTAGGTATACAGTTTGAGATATACAGGAAAAGTTATTCCCATCAGGCTGTTATAAAAAACAGATAATGATAAGCATTGAAGTGAAGTGAAGTCGCTCAGTTGTGTCTGACTCTTTGCGACCCCATGGACTGTAGCCCATCAGGCTCCTCCATCCATGGGATTCTCCAGGAAAGAATACTGGAGTGGGTTGCCATTTCCTTCTCCAGGGGATCTTCCCGACCCAGGGGTCAAATCCAGGTCTCCCACATTGCAGGCAGATGCTTTAACCTCTGAGCCACCAGGGAAGCCCAATGATAAGCATTACTAATCTTTAAAACATGAGACCATATCCTATTGTTTCAATCCTAAGTTTATAGTTCTGTCAATTTGTGTACATTTCATCAATAAAAGTTTAATGAGCAAATAAACTGGGATTTAATTAAGGAGATAATGGTACACAGTTTTATTTATTCATGAGTTTCACTGGCCCAGTTTGGTTTTCCACTTTGAAATACAATTCTTTAATATTACCAAAGTATAGTATTTTCCAGCTCAATTATTAAGAACCAATAGTCTTTCAAGTAATTTTAAGTAAGAATATGGAAGTTAAACATTAAAATGACAACAAAACTGCCAAGGATTCCAGAAAGAAAGCTGGAGCTTCTCTATTTATTCATTAAATCAATGATCAATTCAATTAATCAAGTATATCCCAGAACCTTGTAGAAGGTGCTCGAGGAGCCTGGCGAGTAACAAAGTTGTCCTGTCCTCCCTTCTCCCAAAGAAAGATATTTACTTTGGGTAGAGTATAGTGACCAGGCTACTGGAGAGAAGGTATTATCCCTTGAAAAGCACTTTCAGAAGACTCAGAGCCTGGCCCAGGAAACAGTCCCATTCAAGACAGTGGAAACACATCTCTCTTTGACAGAGGTCAACCAGCTTCTTTTGGGCTGAGGTCTGAACTGGAGGCTTTACTTAGAGGCCCTTTATTATTTTTACAGTTAGGTAAGGTCCCTTACATCACCCCAAAAGATCTAAAAAGAAACAGAGGATGCAGTTGGGGCTCTAACCCCCAGAAATACAGAAAGGAGCACAAAGCAGTAGGTTTGGAGAAAAGATTTTTGGCAATCTTGATGACAGTGTGTAATATAGGTGCATGTCAGGGTCAGATAAGTTTGTGCTATTTTGTCACTAAACCTTGTAAGGGCTCCTAGAGGGCACAATGGTTAAGAACACAGGACTGGGATCAGATAGACCTGAGAATGAATACCAAGTCTATCAGCTCTAGCAGTATAAACTTAGGCAAATTACTAAACATCCATGAGCCTCAGTTTTCATATCTATAAAATGGGGGAAATAGGAGTATTCACCTCATGAGGTTGTTGTAGGAATGAAATGATGTGCATAAAGGTCTTAGCATGAAGCCAGGAAAAGAAACTATAGCTGTTGTTCTTACTGGCAAAATAAAGGCTCTTTAGGACCCTATGGTAAAGAAACCTGTTGATTTTGTTTTAGTATAGTTTTTCAAACTTAAATTTGATTATTGAACTGTTTCCTCTTTCTGGTAAAGGAGGGGGAACACCTGTGATACAAAACACTGATTTTGTATACAGTGCAGAAGATTCTCCAGTCCTCTCCTTGATTAGCTTGGATGCTCACTTTAAAGCTCAGAGCAATTTGCAAATGCAAAGCAAACACTGAAAGATGCCCTTGAAAGCAGAAGCAATGATGACTATTAGAACAGAGGCAAACATATTTCCTTGCTGTCTCTTAATAGATTTGAGTAATTTAAACTTGGTCACCTCTTTCAAAGCAAATAAAACACAAATAGCCCTTGACACCCCTGCTGCTGCTGCTGCTGCTGCTGCGTCGCTTCAGTCGTGTCCAACTCTGTGTGACCCCATAGACGGAAGCCCACCAGGCTCCCCCGTCCCTGGGATTCTCCAGGCAAGAACACTGGAGTGGGTTGCCATTTCCTTCTCCCCTGAGAAGGTACCTAACAAAAAGGACAGGAACAAGAGAGAAGGCACCAGAGGATCTTGGTAGACAAACAAGAGCACAAATGGAATGAGTGATACAGAAGAAGAATGTATTAGGAATATCTTGATCTTTCCTGGGTATGCATGGCAGTTCCTATCCTTTCATCATTAGAGAATACAAAATGAAGCTTCAAACAGGAAAACCAAAAAAATCAGATTCCATGTCAATATTTGCATGTACAGTCCCAAAAGGTACATTTGTGACAAACTGCTCCATCACCTGTCACCACACTTAGAACTGACATTATAGGCTGACTAGCCTGTCAAATGATGACATCAGAGAGCAGTTTATTTCAGTGGCAGCCTGATTAGGCTGGAAATGCAATAAGGCAGCCTCTTTTGCTGTCCTCTAAAATCTCCTTTTCAAATCCTACTTCTTTTTCTCTGAAATAGTTAGAGAAGTTAACATAGCTTTCCCCAACTAAAAAAAAAAGAAATAGAAAACACATATACCTACAAAAACCAGGGCTTTTGAAAAAAATAGATTTATAAGCTTATAAATCGAATAATGTCTGAGGATTGAATGTATAGCATGGTGATGATCATTGATAACACTGTACTGTATGATTGAAATTTGCCAAGAGAGTAGAGCTTAAATGTTCTCATCAAAGAAAAAGAAAAGGTAAGTATGTGAAGTGTTGGATGTATTAACTTGGTGGGAAGAATATTTCACAGTGTATGTGTGTATCAAATTATCACATTGTACACTGCAAATATCTCATAATTTTGTCAGTTATATTTCAATAGTGGAAGAATTAAAAACAAACAAACAAACTAGGGCCCCTGTGGAGACATCTGATGAGGAAATCAGACATTTAACTTGACGCACATTTTCTGTGAAACTTGTCTTTCTAGAACTTTCCTGAATTCTAAAAATGACATCACAGCTTTCTTTAAAAAATAGAGCTCTTATCTGCAGGGTGGAAGGTCACTCCTAAGGGTCAGGAGTGCAGGGCAGGACACATCCACAGACTTGCACTATGACCGCGAGCATTCGATGGGCTAGGACATGCCACAGGGCACAGGACACCCACAGCAAAGGAGGGGTGGCTGAAGCTCTAAAGCCAGCTGCCAGGCAGGAGGAGGGTGTTGCTCACACTGCAGCAGCCACGGCCATTCGCGGTCACACGAAGCACACGCAAACAGTAAGACGTACCACTGGTGGTCCCCTGCACCACTGCCCGAGCCGGGTCCGGGGGGAGGAGACCACAGTCCTGTAGGTGGGTGGTGGTGGGGGAGGCGGGAGTTGCTCTCTGTCCCAACCCAAAATCTTTAGGAGATGAGATTGTTTCTAAGTAATCATCTTTAATGAAGTTCTGCTCTGCGACTTTCTTCTGGACTTCTTCTAAATTGAGTGGCGATGGTACATTGCGAGGAGGACCCGGAGGTCCTGAGGGGCCAGGAGGACCCGGGGGGCCCGGAGGTGGGGAGTCAGCTGGGTTGTCTGAGGCTGCTGGTGGGGACACCACCTTTTCCCTTGGAGTCAACTCTGGAGTAACACGTTCCGGGGATGTGTCAGAAAAATGGACCCACTTGTCTTCAGCGTTAACAGCAACGGACTTGGGGGATAACACGGGGCCAAAAATGCTGTCCAAATCATTGATGGATGGTAGCTTTTCAATTTTGACCTCTGTGGCTGATTGGTCATTTCCTGTGGTTAAAGTAGTTGATTTAAAAATTTAATTGACTTTGTTAAAATTGTTTGTATAGGAAGTGGGAGGGATGAGGCAAAGCCTGATAAATGGGTTATCTTGTGAGGTGCCAAGGTGGGCATATTTCATGATGGAAAAATGTTTTGATTGTAGTTGAAGGGGAGGAGAGAGTTCCCTGCCTCTATATTGTGAACATTACCTTTTCTGCTATTATTTACCCTTGTGTGGGGTGATCTGACTTGGCTACATCTAGCATCACCAGAAGCTCAGCATGCAACTGCCTTCCAGGGCTGCTTAGAAGACAGCAAAGTGTGGTCATTCTGAGAAGGCATTCTCAGAAGTGTACAGGCTCTGGAACTGCAAATTTCAAAAGGGAGGTCCCTTTGGAAAGTCTGGCCTAATGAAATACATAGGACACAACAGAAAAAGAACTGATAGCTGAAAACCACCCTCATGTTTGATGAAGATTGTCTACTCTAGCATATTAAATGAAACTGTTTGGTGAAACCAATGATAATATATGTTAATTTAAAAAATTATCACATCATAAGTAGTTGTATATCTTCCACCTTGAACACACCAGAAACACAGCACAAAGATTATTTAAAGAGATATCCCCACATGAATATTTACAAATATACACATATACAACCCACGTACCACACACATAGGATATTGAGAAGAATTGTTACATATAAACCCATTTAATAAGGAAGAAAATTATAAAAAATCTTTATAATTTTTTTCTCAAGTCTAACCTGTTAATACCATAGGCATAACTGATATATATATATCTGAATTCATGAAATAAAAAGTCTGTTTTGCTTAAATTTTAGCATTAGGTATTCTTTTCAATTCTTACCAATAACAAGAGAAAAACTAAAACTAATCTTCTATAGCTTGGCAGGAAGTAGTTGATAACAACTGAAATGTGAGGAATCATACCATTTTTTAAACCAAGATTATTCAAATTAGAAATTGCTACCTAAACAATTGTAAGGCATGAGCCATTTACATTTAAATAACCTTTTAGCTGTAAGAGTAGGCTTAATATTCTTATATTTTCACATTTGAAAAAAGTTAACCTTCAAGGTTTCAAGGCCACAAATAAATGGGATAGCAGTTTGCCTGGGCCACGGTATTTATAATTTCACTGCTGGTAGATTTACTTATCTCTAACATATTCATGAGAATACAAGGAGCCAAAATGATTTGAACTTGCATACACCTTTACCTGTGACACAGGATGACTCTCTGTTGGGTTTGAGTCAATATAAATTTCATCAGTGACTATGTCCTGCATTTGCTTTTGTTGATAAATACCCCCTCTGTAGTTATCAAACTCACCAGACTGCATAAATAGCTATGGATGAAGCTGCAATAGAATTCCAAAGGTGATGAAGAACTACATTCTAAGGACCCAGACACATAAAATAACCATTACTGCTTTTGAATTGCTAGTCCAGTAAGACTAGGTACATTATAAATTGTAGGAATCTATAGTATTGATTTTAATAGATGGTAAAAATATGCCTTAGAAGTCATCTGTCTAAAGGCATGCTGCAGTTTCTTACCATATTTCATCATCCTTACACAGTGCTTTGCCATGGGATAATAAATAATGTCTACTGGGAAAAATCCTGTACCACCCAAGCTTACCTGTATGCTGCAATTCCAGGACCCATTTTATTATTACTGTGAACTACACAATATTAATTCTAGATAAAAACTTATCAGCTCTTAGAAAAATATGAATTATGCCTTGAGACTTTTAATTCTTCAGTCATTTAAAATGAGGTCCAATTTAGTGAAATGTCAATTAAACAATGGCTTTTGATACTGAGTTTTTATTTCTCTTATCTCACAAATAAACACGGCCTTTGTTCAACAAAATTATACAGAGAAAAAAATGAGTTGAGAAAGTGAGCCTCTTTGTGAAACCTGGGAGTGATACTTAAAGAAGTGTACATAGTAAACTCTAGTGGAAGTAAAGCTAAATGCAACAATTTTCACGTTTAGCCTATAGATTTCAACACATCAAAGGCATGTTGAGGTCCAAGGCCACTGCTGACTGCCATACCATCCTAGGACAGAAAAAATAAAGCTTACCTGGTCCAACTGTTAAAGGAGAGCCTGTTCGGGGTGGGGTGGCTGGTACATTTTTTGGAGGCAGTGGTGGAGGTGCTGCCAAGAGATGAGAAGCCATACATTACTGATCACTTTCTCCCTAAATTATGTAATATTTCCAAGATAAGCAGGATTTGGGCTTTTATTCATATTCTGCTATTGGAGAAGGAATAACTATTAGCAGTCCATTTTTTTTTTAAGTTCAAAGTTTAGTGACTGAAGCAAGACTCATTCAGATTCTTCCATTTTATGATAAGAATTTGTCAAAAGAAAATCAGATAATAGCAACAATAATATCACCATTTCATTCATTCATTCTTTTGTTTTCTGTGTCAAAAGCCACCAAAGTCCTGTGACCTGTACTAGGAATGAAGGATTTGGGGTTGACTACAATAAGCCTCTGCCCTCAGGGAATTTACAACTGAATGAAGGCAGATTGTGGCCCCAGGCAACTGCAATCCAGCCTGTGGTCAAGGAAATGAGAGCAGCCTGGGTGAGAGGCTTTTAATAGAGTCAGGATATTATAGCTTGGATTGAGTCTGAAAAGATGTCTCAAAGAAATGTCTTGAATTTGGGTATATTTTTGAAATCTAAAGCAAAATGATTCTGGTCAAGGAAGAATGAACAGATTCCGTTGGTAGAAATTATAGCTGAAAAAAATCCCTGAGCTAGAAAAAGTGTTGTCTTACAGCCCAACCCAGAGACTCATCCTTTTGAACTGGGCTGTCACTTTGTGGTTAAAGTTAAGAATTTCAACAGGTAAATCTTTTTTTTCTCCCTATTCTTTAAAAGTATGTTTTCCTCTCACTGCTATATCTGGTAAATCTGATGAGTTTCCTTTTTCTTCAGGACTTCATTCCCCAGTTACCTGGAGTAGGGGTTAGGGGCATTCTGGAATAAACGGGGCTGATGGCTCTGCTTTGAGATAAATGTGCCCTGATCTCCTGTCTCAGCTTCTCTCTTCCATATGGCATCATTCCTCCTGTTCTCCAGTTAAACTCTTTCCCCTCAATATGTCCTCTCTATCCTTTGAAGCCTCAGTTGTTCTGTAGGACAAGCAGAGACCTTATCTGACTTGGTTAGATCTGTGCTGTGTGCTAGCCCATGCCTAAAACATAGCAGGGTCTTTCCACTTGCTTATCATGTCTACATAAGCCTATTGAATGAATGAATGTATAAGCCTGTGAGATGTCACACAGAAGCAGCTGGGGTTCAAAGTACTTATTTTACTTTATCTATTGTATTTTTCTTGTCTCAACCGACTGTCCTAGGCCCCTTAACTCTAATGCTTATTAGAATAACATCTCTTCTTAATATTAAACAGTCCAAACGTTGCTTACGTAGACTTCCTAAGGCTTGCCTAATTTCACTATGCAGACAGACAGTAAAATGAGTCACTTATTTTTCCAGACAGAGCAGACACATAACTTACTTCCAGTGGGAAAAGGCCTTGTTAACTTTGGCGACTCCACACTTGGATTAATTGGTTGGCCTGAACCCCATATCTCAGGCTGATCTAAAAGAACTGGAAACATAAAAAGAAAATTTCCCCGGGTGAGTTGAAAAAGAAACATCCTGATTTTAGAACTTATAATTTCACGTTAAAGTGGAGCTTGACAAAATTATTTCTGCCTTGCCTCAGTCCTAGTAAATTAATTTAGAGATGTGTTGTTCCTGATTCTCTTCAGTCAGAGAATGGAAAAAACAGCAGGGTGTGCATGTTTGCGTGTGTGTGTGTGAGCCCGTGTGCAGAGGGGGTATCTGTGTGTAGACATACTTGCAAAACAGAGTGTCTGCATTCTTTTCCTGGGGAGTCACTTAAGGACATTCTAAATGTCAATACATTTCTGGCACCTACTTAAAAATACAGGCATTTTTCCCATGGACATTTGTTTTAAGTTGGTTTATTAAAGTTTGCCAAGAATATGGTTCAAGAATGAAAATGTCTGAATTCTGTACAGTTCCTCTCACCTTTAAAGGATCTTATGGGATCTTTAAAGAAGCTTTTTACAGCATTATAAAGAGAAATTAAATTATTTAGAAATGGTGAACATGTTAAAAGAACCAGAAAAATAAACACGTGTTTAGCCATCTAAGGGCTTCCCTGGTGGCTCAGTGGTAAAGAACCTGCCTGCCTGCCAGTGCAGGAGATACAAGAGATGTGGGGGAAGATCAGGAGGGGGAACTGGCAACCCACTCCAGTGTTCTTGCCCAGAGAATCCCTTGGACAGAGGAGCCTGGCAGGCTACAGTCCATAGAGTCGCAAAGAGTTGGACACGTCTGAGCATGCATGCATGTAGACTTTTAAAGTAAATCCAGGAAATTGGTATTAGGCCTAAGGACAATGAATCTAAGATTTCTTCTATTTTTTGTTTCTTCCTTCTGACTTTTTTTTGTTGCTATGGTAACAAGGTGATACACTAGTTCTCATCATCTCTCATGTGCCAGGGTCTCTGTAAGTACTGCCTGTGATTCATTATGTTGTAAAACACAGGCTGGGAATTAGTTGGATGTGGATTTGATCCAGCCTCCACGGGGTCGCAAAGAATCGGACACAACTGAGCGACTGAACTGAATTGAACTACTAGGACCTTGGGCAATTCATGCAACCTCTGAGCTTCCCTTCCCTCAGTGCAGAGATAGTAGGAACCATCTCTAAGAGTTAGTAAAAGCATTAAAGGAGGTAATGGATATAAATATAATGTACAGAAAATACCTATCACAAGGCCAATATAGCTAGTATGATTTTTCAGTCCTCACCATACCACCAAGTGGTTGATATTGAGGAAACCAGAGATGACAGTGATTAAACAACTTGCTTAGCAGCACATGGTGAAATAGCAGAGCTAAGGTCTGATCCCAGGCATGCATACCTGACTCCAAAAACACACTTTCCTCTCAGGCCTTGTAAACTAGTGATAGAAGAACCAATCAAAAATGTAAGAGTGGGTAGATAAGAAACGTAGGTGGAAGAGCTCGTATGCTTGGTGCCAAGGCTGGAACTGTACAGAACTTCGGGGGCTGAAAGCACCTAGAGCATAACCAGGCCACGCTTGTTGTGTGTCTCCTCTTCATCACAAACCTCAGTGATGGTCTTAGCTTTGTTTTTTGTTTTAACGTGAAAGCATACATTGTCCAATGATCTGACACAGCATTTTGTTTTTTCCATGGATTCAGTGAGGGATACCACTTTGATTTCTAAGAACTGTTTTCTCTTTTGTATATCAGGTTTCCATACATGATGGAATTTTTAATAGGCAGATTCAAATGTAACAAATCAAACCACCTTCAGTTACTACACATATCAGTAAAAGTGAGACTGATCCCAGATGAGTTAATAAGACAACTGAGCCACCTTAACGCTGGGCTCCCTTTCCTTATGGATTCTAAGTTGCAGACATTTAAATCACTGAAGGAGTATTTAGGGATGTTCCTTATTCACTTTCCTAACTACATTATTGAAAAATACTCAGTTGTGGCTGTCTGCTACTTGTCTCCCAGGATCCATTTTCCATTTCTGTTACAGTTAAAGCTTAGCTGGCCAGGTGGCACTGAATTATTTCTGATGGGCTCTGGCTGGAAGTGGTGTGCGTCTCTTCCAGGTTTTGCTCTTACAAGAATTGGCAGTGAGTTCCATGGGCCCTCCCCTACACTTTCTTCTGACTGGGATGTAATGAGAATTTGAGTAGCCCCCTTACACCCAGAAGTGAAGGCCACATGCTGGGGATGGCAGAGCTGCCCTTCCAGTCCTATATTTTGTACTTTGAGACTGTTTACATGAAACAGAAATAAAATCTATCTTGTTTAAGTTACTATACTTTGGAGTCTCTTTGTCACTGTATCTGAGCCTACTCATTATGCTTTTAAGTCTTATCAGCCTCAGCATTTTAATCTCCTTCACCAATGGGTCTTAGAAAAATCACATTTTATTATATGCAATCACAGTGTTCTTAAATCAAATGATTTTTTTATAAAAACACATTCCATATTATCAAATACAGCTGCTGGAGATCCATGCCTTAGAATTAGACCTACATACATTTTAGGAACAGGTTAGATCCCTTTCATAAGGAATTTATGTCACTAAGGTTTACATTATTCACAGCCATCCAAAATGGTTAATATTTAAAAGTTAAAATATTTAATTCTAGGAATTAAATTTAGTAGGTAAATCCAACAAAAACAGCCAAAATGATATTTCTCCCATAACATCATCTTTCTAAGTTGTTAAATGATTTAAGGTCATTCCTGAGTCTTCAGTTTGCAAAAAGTGTCTGTTCTGCAACCAGTCCAATTGACACCTCCATTGGACAATGTCCACCTCCAATGTCCACCTCTATTGGACAATAGAGAAATGTGATCAGAGAGGCTGGATCACAGTGACAGTGATAGTGATGAGGAATTTGAAGGTCTGGCTCCATAGTGATGGCAGTTTGGCTCATAAACCACCTACTCCCCGACCAGTGAATTGTACAGATTTTCAGTAATTCTTATTGAAAGAAGAGTGAATTTGTTGAAGAGTGAACTTGTTAGCTCTTAGCTACCTCTGGAGGTAAAATTTCAAATCCTGAAATACTAAGAGGTCTGCAGACTAAACTCCTATGCTGGTAACACACCCAGATCAGAACTAATCTTTCACATGAAGATCTAATGATACATCAAAAACATGCCTCAAAACATATTTACTCTAGATAAGCTATACTCTATTGAAAAGAAAAATCCATACACAGACTTTTTCCTACCTTCTGTCTTCTGTTCATCAAAAGCTGATTCTAATGGTGGACCAAAGAGGGGAGCAAGCGCTGTGGTGTCCTCTGAAGGTTTTTTGCTAAATCACACACAGCAAAACATAGAGAAAGGAAATATTAATGTCAAAAGAGATATAAAGCTTTCAAATATCTTCCACAGTAAGGCTGATGTATGTGTGCACTTAGGTACATACATAAATATGCACTCACGCTCTGGAGAGGCTAAAAGCATATGTATGAAGATGTCAAACGTATGTGGACAAAAAGAATTGGTAAGGGGTAAGATCCCTGGTTCTCAATGGGGTGCCAGGGGGTGGTCCAACAGAAGTAAGACAGAGAGAAACTCTTTCAAAGCATCAGATTCTCTAAACCTAGAAGAGATAATACTAAAGGTAACTGTTTACTGCAAAATACCTTCTTCTCATAAGGTCTCAAAAACCATTTATATCTGTCTTCACTGCATCTCTGTGTTGTAGTTAATGCAGAGTATGGCCAGTGAACGTCAGGCACAGGGAAATTAAGGAACAAGCCACCAGGAAGTTCATCTTTGAATAAGAAGCTTTGTCTTAGTCTACCAACTTTTAACTTCCATCCTCCCCCTCCACCCTACACAGTAGACTAATTATAACCTTCTAACACCTTAATATTGCACGTTTCAGAAAGAGAAGAATATTGAAAAATCAGGGAGAGAAGAAGGGTAATAAGTTCAGTGCTCATCCTTTTAACTAATTATTGCGTAAATCAATTATTAACAAGAGGTGCATAAATTGTCTCCATTTCTTCCCCAGACCTGATTTCTCTCATTGATTCTAATGAGTTTTGTGTGTTTGCTGGGGGATAAGAGGTGAAGAGGAGAGGAGAGGGGTTAGAGGAGGAGGGAAAGGTAAAAGGATCCAGCTTTTAGATAGAAATAGGAGTCTTTGCAGGGAAACACCGCTTATGTGCATAAGACTTACTTATCCCAAGGATTGCACAGTATGAAAATATAACGCCTTGCCAAAATCAGAAAACAAAATAGACCATTCGTCTGGTGTCTGATGTAGAATGTATCACAAAACTGTACCCAACTAAATAGGCTGCTCTTTTTTAAAAACACTTTTAATTGCAAAATAATTGGGTTACAATGTTGTATTGGTTTCTGCCATACAAAAATGTAAAGCAGCCATAAGTATACAAATGTCACCTCCTTCTTGAACCTCCTTCCTACCCATCCCACCATCTCACCCCTCTATGTTGTCACAGAGCACCAGGTTGAGCTTCTTGCATTATACAGTGACTTCCATTACCATATTTACATATGGTAATATACATACATCAATGTACGTATGGTAATATACATACACCAATGCTATTCTCAATTTGTCCCACCCTTCCCTTCCCTCGTTGGGGCCACAAGTCTGTTCTCTACGTCTGCATCTCTATTCCTGAACGGCAAATGGGTTCATCAGTACCATTTTTCTAGATTCCACATATATCCATTAATATATGATATTTGTTTTGTTCTTTCTGACTTACTTCACTCTGCATAACATAGAACTGACACAAATTCATTTCTCTTTGTGGATGAGTAATATTCCATTGCATGTATGAACCACAGCTTCTTTTTACCCATTCGTCTGTTGATGGACATCTAGGTTGTTTCCATGTCCTGGCTGATGTAAATAGTGCTGCAGAGAATATTGGGGTACACGTGTCTTTTTGAATCATGGTTTTCTCAGGTTATACGCCCAGTAGCGGGATTGCTGCATCATACGGTAATTTTATTCTTAGTTTTTAAAGGAATCTTCCTACTGTCTTCCATAGTGGCTGTATCAATTTACATTTCCACCAAACAATAAGAGGGCTCCCTTTCACCACAACCTCTCCAGGGTTTATTGTTTGTAGGCTTTTTGATGATGGCATTCTGTCCCATGTGAGGTGATACCTCATTGTAGTTTTGATTCAGATTTCTCTAATAATAACAGGCTACTATTTGTAGGGCAGTAAACTCATATTTCAGGTCAGCATTCCACATAGCAAATGATGTCTTCCCATAGACCTTTAACTCTCTCTTTAGTGAAGGGTTGCATATTCTGATAGATGTTACTTGAGATGACTACAGAGCACTTCCTTAACGGTCTCCCCCAGGCTGCACTTAGGCGAAATGATAACATATTTAAATCTGCAACGACCTACACACAGGGCAGACGCGTTGTTATTAGATGCTGAGGGTTTAGCTCAAAGGAGATTTGTTCCACTGTTACCAGTGCATGATACCTTGCATAAAATACAACTAACATCTTTCATGCTCACCTTAGGAGCTCTGGAGTTGGTGTGGAACGCCTGGGTCTCGCAACTTCTTCACCTGATGCATAGGACAAAGAAACTTTTTAGGCATATTTTTACCATTTTTTTCTTTTATGTCTTATGAGCTATGTTTGAAAGCACTTAAGAGATTTAAATCCCATGAATAGGCAACTCCATGTGAAAACTTTGCAAGACAAACCCAGGAACAAACTCTCTCCACTGGCAATGCAACAGTCATATATTAGGCTTAAGTAGTAGCATTTTCTTTGGCATTTGTAAAACCTTAGCAAGGAATTACCACGATGAGCCATCAAATGGAAGATCTGTACACTGCAGAGCTAGTGGAATAGTACACTGTTCTTTGAATGCCTGTTGCCTTGATCAGTTCTGCATTTCAATTACCATGAGAATACCAAGCCAGGCCATATGTACACAGTGCATGAATCCAGCATTCTCTGCCTGTTCTTTTCTTGAAATGCCAAGAAAATGTTATACCTTTAACTAGGAACCATTCACTTAAAATTTCCTAGAATGTGCTGTATGCAGCAGAAGAAAATCATGCCTCATGTATATTATAATCTATCTCACATCACTTTGGTGTACTAAAATTTTCATATCAAATACACAAGAATGGGCATTGCAGCTACTTTCAGTTCCTTCTGCCCTCCTCCTCTCCCTACCCCAATTAGCAAACACACACTTGATTAAATTCATTTGTAAGTCAACTGATACAGCATGCGTGATCAGTTGCTTCAGCTGTGTCCAACTCTTTGTGACCCCATGGACTGCAGCCTGCCAGGATCCTCTGTCCATGGAGATTCTCCAGGCAAGAATATTGGAGTGAATTGCCATTTCCTTCTCCAAGGAAGGAAATAGCAATGTTTATCCAAAAACATATTCATTTTCAGGATTTAAGTATTAATCATTCAGAACCCACTGAGCCTTTTTACAGGATTTCTTTGCTGTAGACATTCATCAGCCTTAAAAATCAAGCTCAAGAATTTATATGTCAAATGTATATACACTCCAAGATCCAAGGAACTGTTTCATCTTTTAAATTGTACTCTATTTCTGGTAGCTAAGATATACTTACTGGATAAGTTCCTTTTAATTGCACCCTAGAATTAGAAATAGACACTATAAGGTTTAAGACCACATATACATACAAAATGTATATTTCTGTCATTGCAATTAAACTGAACTTAAAGAAATGCAGATGGAGAAAAATGAATTTTTTTTCAGAATTGCATTCAAGTTAAAAATTGTGGACACCCACATAAAATCAATTTTTCACTTTACTCAAAGGTTGTGGAGAGGAAGGAAAGTAATAAATATTCCAAACCAGGAAAGAAACAAAACAAAACAACCCTTACCTGGGTAGATTTAGGAAATTAAAGTAAAAAAAAAAACAACAAAAAAACCTTTGAAATCTAGCATACAAGAAAGTAAATCCAAGTTTAACTTATGTTAAATTTTTAAAAACTGTATGTATGAGGTGTATTCTCTGCTCTTATTGAATGGGGTCTAAAAGCTGCTTGTAGAAACAGTCGTTAGTTGACTAATGCAATTTTTAAAGATTCATGTGAAAAATTTTAAAAGCAAGAAAAATTTGAAGGCATTACCTCTGAATGGACTGCTCTATTCAGGGAACCAGAGAATTCCATTCTTTCCCACTCACGCTCTCTACCTCACTTTCTTTTACATGCCTCCCATGGGGGCACCAATCTATCAAGTGTGAATCATGCCTTTAGCTCAAGGCATTGTGATCCTATTGTAATGCAAACTTCCCTGGCAGCAATAATCTGAGAAGGTCATTTTCAGATTTTTTCAGGCCCTAGCAGAAACTTTTTTGGTAACAAAGGATTGATTCAAAATCACCATGAAAGATTCTTAGAATGTGATGCTTCTAGAAAAGTCTTCCACTAGAAGCATGGTCTCATAAGATGGGCATGGGTTGGCAGGGCCTCCTTAGGAGAATGACAGGGGCAGAGTTAAGGATGGGAACTGCAAAAACAAGAAACTTTTCAAAACTCATACAGTTAAAAGTTTGGTGGATGATAGCCAAACACAGATTTATTTCTACTCCTACTTTAGTAAAGGCTCAACCTGGTGGTCACAGATTTTTCTTCTCTCAAATGATAGCATAACAATTTAGGACAAATATAGCATCTCTGTTAACAGACCTGTAAGAATCTTCTTTCCCTCTTTCCTAAGGTTTTATCAAAATTTTGTCTCATTTTGAAATCATTTGCAATAGCGGAACAGTTTCAATATGAATAAGGGTCCACTAGATGTTTCTGGTGACTGGCCTAATCTCTCAAACTATATTTTCTGGCTTGTCTTGCCTAATAATATCACTTGCATACATATGCCACATAGAGACTATTATGTTATTAGGAAAAATCTTTTTAAGTTAATACTTTATTTAATAAACATTTTAAATCAGTATTTTTAATTAAGTTAACATACTTGTTTAAATTAATGCATATATTAAATAAATATGATCATTTAAATCAGCTATGGTCATTATAAGAGTTTTGATACAGGTTGGCTTTTGGAAAATAAGACTCCATAGACAAAATAATAAGAGAACAATTGTTTAAATGTAATTCAAATAGTTTTTCAGATTGGAGAGCCTCAGATAGCCAGATTTTTATTAAAAAGGTCTGAAGGAAAAGATTGGGGGCTTTATGTCCAAATAGTTAATCATGAGGTTGACATTGAGGTAATAGGACCTATTTAGTATAAAGAGACCTGAAATTAAGGAGCTGGGGGACCCCAGAAGCTGTATTGAAGACCTTTTGATCTCTGTCTTACCCCTTTATTTAAAATGTAATACTCATGAAACCAAGAAAGATACACAGTTTATTTGTTTGGTATTTGTTGGTATTCATCATTTCCCAGTGTATAAATTCATTTGAAAGACATTTATTGCTGAGAGGTACTAGACAAGAAGCCCCTGTAATATTTTACTAAATATTCCTCATGAATGAACAATCACTATTCAAGAGGAAGCAAGACATGGCAGAAATATGCAAGCAAACTGTTATTTAGAAATTAGAAAGAATAAAATCACATCAATTTAGAAAGGAACAGACGTTCAAGCCATCAGCAGTAAGCGTTCATCAACAGAAAAGAAAGTCCCATTGTCCCTGGATCTGGCATACAGATCTCTGATGGCCTTGATGTCAATGCAGGACAAATCCAAAGCAAGGTTAAGGTGATATTGACCACACAAACCGCATTCAGGAAAAACGTCCATTGATTCTAAAACCTTCTCCTCCCTAAGTGACCACATTTTCCTTCTCTAAAGGACTGTCATTATGGGTAGACAGTGAATAGACTTCCTGCATTTTGAATTAGTTAATTCACTCTTTTTCTTTTATTACAAAAAGGAGTAACTTGTCATAATCTGAGACGTTACCCAACTATTGGACTGGAATCAGCCATATAGTCCCTGCAGGTGGTATTTTTGATCATCAGCTCTGTGGCTTAATCAGAGAACCACAGCTTGTCAGATGGCACAGAATATTTGCCTCCAGGAGAAACTGATTGATCAAATTGGCTTAGGCCTAATTTCCAAGAGCATTATTTCAGTTCCATTACCTCTCTCAAGGGACTGACCAGGCAGGTGGAGGTTATTTCAAACATAGCAAAGACTCTTCTTGTTGCTTCAAATTTATCACACTTTCAACCTGAGGAAAATGACTAAGATTTACTCTGGACAGTGCAAACTCATACAGGTTTGCCTCCAGTGATGAAATGTATATATGTGACAACCTAAAGAGATTGACTTTCTTGAAAGCATGTCTATTTCTCCCAAGATAAAAATTATGATTATGCATGATTGTATATCAGTATACTGACAAATATGAGTTATGGTCCAGGGACCAATATTAAATTTAGGTTTGAAAACAATGTGGCTTATACATTCCTTGTTTTCTTTACAGTTTTCTATTATCACCTTGCTATAAATGTCTATGCTGATTTCTGGATAATCTCCAGGGCTTGCATACATGCACACCACACACACACACACACTCACTCACACACACCACATTTTTCACGTTTAGCACTGGGAGTTGGGATACCTATTGTGTTCGTTTAGTTTGTTATGGAAACATGCTCTGATGATCCTAAAACATGCTCTTGACACATATAAGACCAGAGACTTACAGCCACTAAACCTAATTTGTCTGCCTCATTTACACTGGGTTATCATAAATTTAATAAGACAACCTGGCCATCTTGCCTAGGCAACAGTTATCTCTATACAGGTTTAAGGTAAAAATGTTGAGGGTTCTTACCGGGCTGCGCCTCTGTGATCAGCAAAAGGAAGAGAGAACAGACACCTAGTCAGAGAATGATGGATCAGTCAACAGGCTTGGGTAATAGAAGACTTCATAAACTACTAACTAAACACTCACTCCAAGTAATAAGGCCGAAGGAAGGCAGGCAGTCATCGTGTTTATGGCTTATTTAAACCATAAGGAGGTTTTGGAGAACTTTAAAGGGAATATATCCACTGTATGATATAGCTTTGCTAATGGGTACCAGTTTCAGTTATGTGTATGTACATACAAAGCAGAAACATACAAGAAAACTTTACTGATAGCTTTAAATGTCTTGTCATAAGGAGTTTTCTTCATAGTGTTTGAGGAGGGGAATTGTAGAGACGGTAGCACAGAGGAAACTGTTTTCCCACACAACAGAGTGTTAGCACACAACATAGATGTGATGGATTTCCCACATAATTCAGGCTTTAATCAGTGTCTCCAAAAATCAGAGAGCAGGGTAAGAGATACCTCTTCTTTGCCTGGTTTTTCTCTTTAGTGTTCAGTGAAATGAGTGCTAATAAGAACTTTTAAAAAGTCGGTGTTCTTGGCCTAGTGACTTAAGCAGCCTCTACAAGTGGATCGAATGTGATGGGGAAGATGAGGGGCTCCTGAGATGTGCAGGTGGGAATGATAAAAACTGTCCAGCAGCAATAAAGCATGGGGGGTCAGATGCCTGGAAAAACACAAGTTGCGGACATACAACTGCTTTCTTTCACTTTCAAACCTTGATCATGGCTGCTATCAATTTATCCCAACAACCTCTGGTTGCTCTCCCTCTTTAGGATTTGTCTTTAGTAACAAGAGTGACTGTGATGCGAATGGAGAAGCAGCTGTTTCTCAGTTTCACTTTCAGGAATATGGCTTAGCCCATGAGTTCACCAGAGGTTGCCTGGAACCCAGTACTGGCCAAATTTCAAAATCTGGGCAGGAAGCACAAACTCAGAAGTATCTAGAAGGTTGCTTAATGAAAAGATGATTCTACCCTCTAGAACATAGACAAGAAATAAAAGCCTATAGTCATTTATAGCTGGGGGCTTCCACGGATCTCTAGTCCAACTGCCTCTGTGATATAGAGAGCAAAGTGAGGCTTTGAGGTCCAGAGCTAGGAAATGGATATGACCAGAAACAGACTTTAGAGCTCAGGTCTGCTAAACTCATGTTTTTCTAGGACACCAAGCTTGATGTTGTGGAGGACTCCAAAGACAGGGAGCCAGGAACTGGTAAGTAAGCTAGGATTTTAGAAATACTTACTCTAGTTGATTTTACTTGTAATATTTTAGACGCTATTATGTGCCATAGTTTTCCAATTCTGTTCCATATTGACCCCACCTTTCTTATAAATATATGCATGATGCAATTTAAATAACATTAGAAAAAGGACACATGAATATGTATTTTTGGCTTAAATTCTTTTACTGACAAATTGTTACTGTCTTTTGAGAGAAATTCAAGCACTCTTTTATATAAAGATTTAGAGTTTATAATTCTTTACCGACCAGGCTAAAGTTCTTCTCTAAAGAACTTTGTGAGCATTTATGATTTTAGCTTTAATTTCATGGCAAATAATTCATTCTTAAAAGCAGCAAAAAATACAGCAAAGAGGGATTAAAACTGATGCAATTTCCCCAAGTTGATTATGGGAAATAATGCAAAATAAAATGTATATCGCAACCATGCAGAGGCAGAAACTTAAATTCAATAATCTTTACTAAGATTATAGAGGACATTTGTCAAAATTACTTCAATTATATTAATTCACCCAAATTAAGTTCAATCAGTTAGAAAACTATATAGTTTAATCAATAGTTCCTGTTAGTATGTTTTCTAGTAAAGGTAACATGAAAAAAGGAACAACTGCTGTTGAAATTCATGTAGTCACAAGCTTATTCACAAGACTCCAGAAGATCCAGCTAAAAGCTATGAAAAGCTCAGACCCGAAAGCCTCAAGTCCATAATTAAAAGCTATCTGAAACCTTCAAAAGGAAAGGGATTCCATAAGCCAAATTGAAAGCCTTTTTCTACACTAATTATCACCTTTAAGGAGTATAAAGTGGTTGTAGGTTTTGCTGAACAGCAAAATCATTCTCAACCAGGAGGGGAAGGTCTTTCCTGTCAATAGTTTATTTTACTCTTTTTCCTGTCATTTCCCCAGAATTCTGAGGCCTTTAGCATTCTATCTTTGTTCTACCAATATATAGAATTTACTTCAAGGGTGGAAGAAAACGTTCAGCATCTGATCTTGATATATTCTGGAAGCTGAACACTCTCCGTGTTGAACTGGAAACTCAAAAGCATGCAGGGCAAGGAGGAGGAAAGCTATGGATCAAGGCATGAGAGTTTCATGGAGCTTCGGTGAAGTGGCCACAACTCAGGGCCCCTGAACACAAATTATGGGCCTAATCCTGCCGAATCTTCAGAGTTGTCAGAAAATAGGCTTACTGATTCTGGTTTTTAAATGGCAATCACCAGATTGTTTGCATGACCAAACAAAACATCTTTTCAGTTGTTCAGAATCTGTAGGTGGCCAATTTGTCTCTGATTGCAGACATTTGTATCACACATAATAAGCTCTCAGCGAATTTTTTATATACTGTTATTATTATTTCACCTGATTACTCAAACAGGGACGTTGCAGTTGGTCTATTTGTTTTCTGAACAAATTTCCTGTGTTCCTAGTTAAACATTAATTGTTCAGTTCCTCAACTGTTCTCGATCTTCTGATGCATTCTGGAGAAGGTGCTGAAAAACATTTTATTTTCCCCTCTACTTTTATTTTGATGTTCAAGTTAGAGATCAAATTTACTTTGTATTTTGAGGCTATTTTCAAAATGGGTATACACTGCTAACTTATGATTTGGTCACTAGAATGCAGATCTTTGCTTAGAATATTTTGCATTTTTAAAATTTATATACTTTGCCATTTGAATACGCGTTCTAAAAGAAAATACTTTAGTACATGTCCTAAAGTATTCTTATCACAGTATCCTTATCCTACACCAGCCTTGTTTTGTTTATTTTTTGCACAAAAGGATTAATTTAAATTCAGCCAGCTAGGAAAACTTAAGTCTTTGCCAACATGCATAAGTGTTTTGAGACATTTATAAAAAGAAGTCACCAAACACAATCTGTCCAGCTTGTCAAAAATCACTAAATAACCAGCCTCAGGTTTTGAAGCTTTACAACATCCTCATTTGCTAAAATTCAGAGCTATAGGGAAACACCACAGAATGCGTGAAAAGCCACAGAGCACTAAACAAATATTATTTTTATGCAGTCTAGTCATAGCAAATTCAGTGATTCATGGTAGTGAATTTTCTAGGAAAGAATTAACATATATGATCATTTTGTTTATTATTATGACACTAATCAATATTCTCATTTGCTTTTAAATGCTTTAGGGTAATCCATCTGACAAGCACCTGTTGGAAGCCCCCACCCCTGCCAATTGCTGTGTTTATCTATATTTAAATTTGTTTCTATACCTCTTACAAGTCAGATGACAGTGAATGCCAATCAGATCCAATAAGACTTGGTAGAAATAATCTTCTGAAACTCCATATGGGAAGAGAAGCAAAGAGCCGAGACATCACTAAAAGTTCCTTGGGTTGAATATCAACAACATGGGCATTACCCAAGAAAAATGAAGCAGGGGAGCAAGAGGAAAACTCATCCTTAAAGGCACAGCTAGCAATGAAATGGAGTACTTACAGCTGAAATTGCTGTAAGAACAAGAGGAAAGCCAGTGAAGAATAGGAAATTTTTAAAGCACCATGGGTAAACTTCAGGCTATTTAATCTTGTTAATATTTGAAGTGGCCAAGTTTGGATAATTCAGAGAAAGATTCAGAGTCAAAGAGAATAAATGAAATGGGCAAAATATCAAAAAGGTTACTGAAGCACACCAACAATATGTGTGTCGCATAGCATGTGACACAGAGTTGACTCTCAGTTACTCAGAAGTGGGCCATTCCATTTATTAATAATTAATTGTGATACGTACTAATTTTATGCTTGGAAACCAAGTCATGGAGTCCATATTTTGATAAACTGTAATATTTTGATTCCATCTTTTGTTCTTCCTTTGTCTTCTGCTCTTCCTTCCTCCAATCACATGAAATTGCTATCAAAGCATTTCCTGTACGTGGTATAGAGACTGCCAGGCTTGGGTGAGTGGGCAGGATGGGAGGTCTAGCAATTATTGCAGCATCCACTTAGGTGAGGTCAATAGACAACCAACCACTTCTCAGTGTGTGCTAACGAGGAAATACAATATTTTCATATTTTCCACTGGAGAGGTCACCTGTATCAGCATCCTGGGGTCATGTTCCCAATAAACTAGGCAGAGCAGCCCAGAACAATGAAATTTTTTTTTAGTAGGTCAGTTTCATTGTTGCTCTAAAAAAAAAAAAAAATGTAGATAACATTTGATCAGATTCGTGCTGCTACTGAAAATCACCCCAGTGATAAAAAGGACCATGTAAGAGGTGATTTGCGATTTATAAAGATCTTCTTTATTGTCTCTGACAACTCCAGAAGGGGATAATTTTTCTGATTAATTAAAAACAAAAAAGAAAAGAAAAAGACAACTTGCTTCTCCTAGGACGGATTCACAAGCATTCACTCAGGATGCTATCATGTTGTACATTACCAAAAAAAGTAACCAAAAAAATATGTAGCTTGATGAACCCAAATAGAAGCTGCAATAAATGGAACTTAACACTGAAATACTTTATTATATGCCTGTGTGATTGGGGTAGAGGTGATTCTTTACAAAATTACCCCGTGGCCCTTAATAATAGACTTGGAAAATCACTTAGCAACCAGCTTCCTCTTTTCCTCATGGGGCATAATTAGGCCACGTCCCATTTGTTTTTAAAATTCAGAATCTTGTTTAGGTGTTAAATACAGTCAGTCATTAGATATACAGACAGTGAAAATGAACAGAATAAACAATGTTTGGCAAAGATATAGAAAGAATTTGTTGTTTCTTACCGGACTTTTCCTCTAAAAGCGTAAGCATGGAAAGAAAAAATAAACAGAAAATGAAAGAGGTGAAATATATATTCAAGAAGATGCAGCTCAAGGCTCAGAATAACCTTACTTTAAAGCAGCTCTCCAAGGCATTACTTTTATAAAGGCTTCCTGTAGGCATCAATATGGTCATTCCCAGGCTGCTGGCTTTAGACCACCCCCAAAACATGCCATTTGGCGATATTGTTTTGAGCTATAGGCACTTGAAACCAGCAAATTCGGGGAGAAACTTTCTCTGAAGAACCCTAATCTGCCTGAAGATAAATCTTCCAGAAAGAACCTAGTTGTCATAAGAGTATAATCAACAAGGGAGAGGAGATGAGACATCAACACCACATCTAGACAAACTTTGCCACAAACTAGCACACTTCCCATCTATGCTTCCAAAGGCCCATTCATGTCCCCTAAAAATCATTTACTCTCCCCTTAGATGCCTACTTCCTTCTCCCTACTAAGATGGTATTTAGCCCTGAATTCTGAAACCACTCATTTTTCTTAAGGGTCTGCCAGGTATACATGAATAGACATGTTAATAAACTTATGTTTGTTTTTCCTTTGTTGATCTGTCTTTGCTAAAGAGTCACAGCTGAAAACCTAAGATGGGTTGTCGTAGTTTTGCCTCCTTTCCAAGATCAAGTGATAAGAGGACATGGGTGTGGTTTCCATTTGAGCACATTCTGAGCACTTTTTGAATGGCTTCAGTTCAGTTCAGAAGCTCAGTCATGTCTGACTCTTTGTGACCCCAGGGACTGCAGCACACCAGGCTTCCCTGTCCATCGCTAACTCCTGGAGCTTACTCAAACTCATGTCCACTGAGTCAGTGATGCCATCCAACCATCTCATCCTCTATCATCCCCTTCTCCTCCCACCCTCCATCTTTCCCAGAATCAGGGTCTTTTCAAATGAATCAGTTCTTTCCATCAGGTAGCCAAAGTATTGGAGTTTTAGCTTTGACATCAGTCCTTCCAATGACTATTCAGGACTGATTTCCTTTAGGATGAACTGGCTGGATTTCCTTGCAGTCCAAGGAACTTTCAAGAGTCTTCTCCAACACCACAGTTCAAAAGCATCAATTCTTCAGCGCTCAGCTTTATTTATTGTCCAACTCTCACATCCATATATGACTACTGGAAAAACCATAACATTAACTATATGGACCTTTGTCAGTAAAGTAATGTCTTTGCTTTTTAATATGCTATCTAGGTTGGTCATAACTTTTCTTCCAAGGAGTAAGCGTCTTTTAATTTCATGGCTGCAGTCACCATCTGCAGTGATTTTGGAGCCCCCAAAATAAAGTCTGCCACTATTTCCACTGTTTCCCCATTTATTTGCCATGAAGTGGTGGGACCAGATGCCATGACCTTAGTTTTCTGAATGTTGAGCTTTAAGCCTACTTTTCACTCTCCTCTTTCACTTTCATCAGGAGACTCTTTAGTTCTTCTTCACTTTCTGCCATAAGGGTGGTGTCATCTGCATATCTGAGGATATTGATATTTCTCCTGGCAATCTTGATTCCAGCTTGTGCTTAATCCAGCCCAGTGTTTCTCAAGATGTACTCTGCATATAAGTTAAATAAGCAGGGTGACAATATACAGCCTTGATGTACTCCTTTTCCTATTTGCAACCAGTCTGTTGTTCCATGTCCAGTTCTAACTGTTGCTTCCTGACCTGCATACCAGTTTCTCAGAGGCTTACTTTTATCAAATAGACTTTGAAAATAGAAAATTATCCTTGGTATTACAGAAAGGAGCTGGAAAATTCTGTGAATGCATTGCAGCCTATCATGAATCTAAAACATGAGATTTTCCTCAAATTCCAATCTTGTCAAGGAATCTGGTACCTATTAACATCTCTCAAGATACTCTGTCTAAAACCATCAGTTCTTGCATCCCATCCTTCATTTGTTACCACTCCCCATGGGAAATGACAAATTACTCCCCTGGTGAGTGGTCCCTGGCCCCTGGGAATGCTCTTTTCTTTCCTCCACAATGTATTTATTTATTTATTTATTTGGCCACACCATGCAGCATGCGGGACCTTAGTTCCCTGACCAGGGATTGAACCCACATCCTCTGCATTGGAAATCTAAACCACTGGTCAGCCAGGGAAATCCCCTTCCACATCTTCTTGATAAAGTCTTCATGTCTTTTTCAATGTTTCATTTCCTAAATCCATCCTTTGCATCATCCCTAGAATTATTTTCTAAAAATAGTGAAGTGAATGTGTTACTCTGCCCTGCAAAAACTCCCTACTATGTAGAAAATAGAGTTCAAATTTCATTCTGTCATTTAATGCCTTCATGATGGGCTCCAGCTCACCTTCACTCCCTCATCTTCCACTGCTGTCTGTCTAAATCTACACTTAGCTGCAGTCACTCCTTGACGTCTCCTAAACATGTAGAACATTCATACTTCCCTGATTTCTGCTCAGGCTGCTTCTTCAGCTTTGATGCTGTCTTCCTCTCCTTCAAATTGTTGCTGTTTAGTCACTAAGTCATTTCCAACTCTTTGCAACCCCATGGACAGTAGCCTTCCAGGCTCCTCTGTCCATGAGATTTCCCAAGCAGAGATACTGGAGTGGGTTTCCATTTCCTACTCCAGGGGAATCTTCCTGACCCAGGGATTGAATCCTCATCTCCTGCATTGGCAGGTGGATTCTTTACCTCTGAGCCATCAGGGAGGCCCTCTCCTTCACATACCATCTTACTTATTCTTGAAGGCCAAGAGCACTTCCTCCATGAGGCCTTCCCTAAGGTTCCCAATTAGAGTAAATAGTTCCCTGGCATCTATTAGAAAAGAACAAGTACACATGGCTAGTATATTTTTTGCAATTATTATTTTATTCTGTATTACTTTGATATCTCCATTCAATTATTCAGTTCAGTTCAGTTCAGTTCACTCTCTCAGTTGTATCTGACTCCTTGTGACCCCATGGACTGAAGCACACCAGGGCTCCCTCCTTGTCCATCACCAGCTCCCAGAGTTTACTCAAACCCATGTCCATTGAGTCGGTGATGCCATCCAACCATCTCATCTTCTGTCACCCCCTTCTCTCCCTGCCTTCAGTCTTTCCCAGCATCAGGGCCTTTTCAAATGAGTCAGTTCTCTGCATCAGGTGGCCAAAGTACTGGTGTTTCAGCTTCAGTGTGAGTCCTTCCAATGAACATTCAGGACTGATTTCCTTTAGGATGGACTGGTTTCCTTTAGGATGGACTGGTTGGATCTCCTTGCTATCCAAGGGACTCTCAAGAGTCTTCCCCAACATTCAATTATTAGCTCCAAGTAATGATTATGAATGGGCTCTATCTAGCTCTAAACAAGGCACACAGTCGGTGCTCAAATCATGTTTATGAATTTTCATTTTGTGGTCATTAAAATACAAATGTTTTAAGCACAATGTCTTTTAAAATCCAGAAAGATGAACTGTTCTCTGAAACAAGGCTGAACTGTATATAATATATAGCCCAAGGGATATGGCCCCAGATGTAATAGTTCCTTCACCAGCTCTCATAAATATAAAATTCACTTTGCTTCTATTTAACTGTTGATCTCTCTGCCCATTAGTGACCTCAGGGGCTAATATATATTATCAAGACTCCAAGGAAGTGGCACAGCTTTGCACACACATTGATGCAGAGCTATGTGATTGGTTCTCCAGACTGGAAAGTTCTCCCATAGCAAAAAAATCCCTTGTGTTTCAGCATAACTGAGGATCAGCATAGTGCCCATGTCCTAGGTACTGCTTTCAGACCCAGACCATTGCTAACTAGTACAGAGAAATGAGAATTATTAAGATCCAGGATTTACAAACAAAAAGAATTCTGGGGTTAAAATCAAATAGCTTCAAAGGAGTTGTCATGGAGGGAGGTGCAAACATTTTTATATAGTCAGATGAATTTAATCCCTTATTTTCTGGATTCTTTTGACTAAGTCATACTGTTTCTCAATTCCATTTTGTAAAGCAGGGATGATGCTATCTTATAGAACTGTCATGAGGATTAAAAGATATGAATGATAGTGACAGGTAGTATTCACTGAGACTTTACTATTATTGTTTATGAGGTTGGTATCATTGTTACCTCTTATTTACCAGTGAGGAAAAAGGAGCCTCAGATGAGCTCCAAGGTCACGTGGCTACAAAAGATGAGAGTGGGACTGGACCCCTGTTTCTCTAATTCCAGAGAACCTTGGCAGTGGTGGGTCATTTGTTGTTTAGTCCATCAGTCATGTCAGACTCTTTTGTGACCCTACAGACTGTAGCCCACCAGACTCCTCTGTCCATGGGATTTCCCAGGCAGGAATACTGGAGGGAATTGCTGTTTCCTTCTCCTGGGGATGTTCCCAACCCAGAGATTGAACTCAGATCTCCTGGAGTGGCAGGTGGATTCTTTACCACTGACTCACCAGGGAAGCCCAGTTCCCATGGTCCTTATCAGCACTGGGATTCAGAAACAACAGAGCTGAAAGCTTACAGATCACAGAGTCGGGAAAATAATCTTGGATTTTTCCAATGGAAGGAGTTAAATAGATCATGCTGGTCTATCATAGCAGGTCACAGGGAATGAGGTTTTCAGAAAGTGAGCTTGAATTTCTAGGCATGGTTTTGAATCTGAGAATTAAACTCTGATTATAAGGTAAATGTCTCAGCTTTTTTTCTAGAATTAAGTGCATTTTATGAAATTAGAATCAGAAGAATAAATATAAACACAAGAATGCCAAGGGCCCTCCTCTCCTTCCCATTCTAGGCTGTATATTGATTAAAGCATCTTTATTCCATATATTGTTTTAATTGTTAGCAGCTATCAACACCTAGGCTATGCTGCTTGGGTTAAGTGTTTCTTCAGAGTGATAAACAAACAAAGATAAAACATGACAAGACAATTCTCCTTTGGGGAAAGCAAAGATATTTCTTGATTTAAAATGAACTAGCATCAGAGTGGTTTCTAATTATGGAAAAGATAATAAAAGAAACGAAAAAGTGATGCATACTTCCAGGTACTCGTGTTCACAGAAATAGAGTAAGCGGATTTTTTGATTGAACAATACATACCCCTAAAATATAACCATTGTCTCTAAGTGCAGAGATATTCTTGTGACCATCCTTGTGATCAAGGAAGCTTTCCAAGGAACACACAGACCCCTGCCCTCTGTGGATGGACAGCCTCTCTCTGGGTGCATTATCCTAAATCACTTTGTTATGCAAGTAGTCTTTCAAGACAGGGCTTGTTGAAGCCTTCATTTCTACATGAAGAGCTAGAAATCTGCAAGATTTAAAAACTGAATTGTTTAAGACCCAGACCAAATCCAATAGTGGTGAATAGAGAAAATATACACCATAATCTTAATGATCCTTTTATGGAGATTTTGTGTTCCAAATACATCCCTAAGGAATTAAGCTGCCGTGGGAATTTTTGGTATCAGGTTTCATACAGTGGGATCAAAACACAAAAAACTAGATCTAATTTAGAAGTTTTTTAAGAATCTACAATTGCTTAACCTTAAAAATAAGATGGCTGTCTTTTGAATCTTTATATTTCAGCTAATGAGATTTTTTTCATAGATATAACCACTTCCTATCAGTTATGCACGAATAGCCAGATATTGACAAGGAGCAAAAGGATTATTTATTATTAATAAACCATTAACAGTTATCTATTGGTTACCTAATAAAGACCAGACACTATTCTCGGTGAATAAAACAATAGGAACAAGAGACAAAAAGCTTCCATTAACTTTTGGGGGAGAGGAAAGATGATAAATAACAATATAACAAGTAAGCAAAGTATTCAGGGTTTTAGAAGATGATAAATGTAATTTCAAAAAGTAGAGTGAATAGAAGGGTTTGGGAATGCAGGGTATAGAGTTTTGTGATTTTTATTATTAAAAAATTTTTTTTTAAATTTTAAACTGGAGTGTAATTGCCTGACAATGTTGTGTTTCTGGTGTACAATAAAGTGTATCAGTTACATGTATACATATATCCCTCCTTCTTAAATCTCACCCTTCTAGGTCATCACAGAGCACTGAGCTGAGCTTCCTGTGCTATACAGCAGCTTCCCACTAGCTATCTACTTTACATATGGTAGTGTATGTATGCCAGTCCTAATCTCCCTATTCATCCCATCCTCCCTTCCCTCTCTGTGTCTACATGTCTGTTTTCTACATCTGAGTCTCTATTCCTGCCCTGGAAATAGATTTGTGATTTTTAAATAATGTGGTCAGGAGAGGCCTCATTGAGAAGGTGTCTTGGACAAGTTGAGAAGGGGTGGCAGTGCCAGTATCTGGGGGAGAGGGAGCCAGGGAGCCAGGGAGGAGCGGGGTGAGAAGGAGAGTGGCAGGTGTTAGTCTGGGGTCATGGGTGTCATGGGTGTCGCCACTATGAAGGCCTTGGAGGCCACTGAGAAGACTGGCTTCACTCTCCTCCAATGTAGGAGTTCTCAGCATGGACATTTAGTCACTTTTGATTGCTCAGAAGAGATGCTGATGAAAAAAGACCAGAAAAATGCCAGGATGTGGCATATGTTGTTGTTTTTCATTACTCTTTGGAAGCTTATTTTGATTCCTCATGTACCATGCTAAAAATAAAATAAAGATGGGCTTCACATGGGCTGGGAGGTAGAAAGAGAGTTTCCACTAGGCAAAGCAGAATGCGGTCCACCCATCTTGCCTCCCCTCTGTGTTGGCCACTTCAGGATGAGTAGCTCAGACTGGCATCCGTGGCTCTGCACCACTGCTGTGCTGGTGGCTGATCTGAAACAATAGTGCCTAAGGTCCATGGGCAGTTAGTGGCTGTCCTTTAGACAACATAAGAGACAGAAGGAAATCTCAGCTTTAGTCTTTTAAGAAATGAAATTTCCCCCAGCCCCTGAGGAAACATTTTCTGATATAATTAATATGGGTGATTCATACTCTTAAGATTTTTTCTAAAATAATTAAAAAGTCTATTCATTGCTGTAGATTATTTCTGGCACTAAGAAAAAGTTCTCCTTAGGAAAAAAAAAGGAATAGGTACTTTTTTCTTATACTGCCATACTTAATTTTATACTACTACTCATACATGTATAGAAACTACTTAGTTTAAAAATAAATATAATAGTATAAGAGAAATAATAAAGTGTCTGTCTTTCCTTCTCAAGGTTAAGGACAAGTGACTGAATTCTGAGACTTCAGATAAGAAAACAGATATCTCAGGAGGATGTATGGGATTAGGGGAAGAGAATTATGACAAAAAACTGGCCTCCACAGAACACAACACATTAATAAACTTTAGAAAAGAGCCTACAAATGACTCCTGTAAGAGAAGAAACAGTTGTTGGTATTGTTTATCCATCCAATAATTGAGAAAAACTTGGCTTTAATTGAAGGGGAAAGATGAAAAATTTGTCCTCTTTATAAAATAATGCAAGGGGTATAAGTTGCATTATACCACAATGAAACACCAAGTTCCATATATTTCCCACAGTGAAGAGCATCCTTTTGTCCAATCAACCAGCAAGTATTGTCTAAGTACTTGTATTGTCATGCCATTCAAGATCATAGACTCCAGAGGAAAGGCTCCTTCAAGGCAAGAGTAAGCAAACTTCTGGGTGCAGGGTTAGTCATCATAAATCCAACACTTACTGAACTATTCACAAGTTACGTTTCTATCATAAACTTATTTTCCAAATCGATTGCTTCTTGAGTCCATTCTATCCTGAATACACCATAGCTAATAAAATGATTATAAATTAAAATCTATACCAGTAGGACTAATACAACTGAGGCAGAAGACCTTAAAGGTAGAAAAATAACCTTTTAAATTATAATCAGTGTTATAATTGGGTGCATGTTCAGTCATGTCCGACTCTTCTGTGACCCCATGGACTAGCCTGCCAGAATTTCTGTGTCTGTGGAATTCTCCAGGCAAGAATAGTGGAGTGGGTTGCCATGCCCTCCTCCAGAGGATCTTCCCAACCCAGGGATCAGCCCTGCATCTCTTGTGTCTCCTGCATTGGCAGGTGGATTCTTTACTACTAGTGCCACTTTGGAAACCTTAGCACTGTAACTAAAAGGATAGAATTCAAGAATTTACTGCCTTTGTTTGAGGACTCCCTAATGTTTTTATGTGAGTCAATGCTGAGTCTATTGTTTCACTCAATTAGATTTTAAGTTGATATCAGAAGGTCTGAGAAGTTGATAACTGATACTTAAGGTCTCCAACCCTAGTATTCATGTTTCTGGAACCCCTAATCAGATAAAGTTGTCTGAAACAGTAGAAAATAATGAAAGAATCTACAGTTATGCAAGGAAATTCTAACTCTTACACCTCACAAATGGAAGCAAAATAGCAGGTACTCAAAGGGTACAACCACTAGTACTTGGAGAAATAATGACAAAGGTGATCCAGATTGAATTAATATTCTGCTCATTTTCAAGGAGATCAAAACATACAAGAGCTTAGGGATTTCTTCTGACCATTGTAGGGTAGGTTAAAGGGTTTGGAAAAATGATACTCTAATTTTAAATGTCAGGAAACGGAAAACAACAGAGAATTCTCTAAGAAAAAATAATTAGTAATGAAAGAAAGATCAAACACACTTCAGATATGAAAAGAATTCTTCTGTAGATAGCCAATGATTTACTGTAATACAGGAAAAGAAAAGAATATATCAGTAAAAGAAGATCCCACCCAATTCCCCATCTATTGTGCTCTAGAAGGCTTGGGAAAAAGAGACACATCTCATACGTCAACTCCAGATGATTTTGGTCAAGCTGCTTGCAATTCTGTCTAGAGGGGGCTTCTCAGACTACCTCTGGGATATGGGGCCTAGTCGCAAGATCTGCTGAGGGTTTGGAAGGGGAGTAGCAGCTTATACATTCCATGCTTGACATCCCTGGTCTAAACCCAACCCAAATCATGCTTGCCCTGTGAAGCTCTTCTTGAAGAGTTGAACCCAAGCTGAGCTTCTCCCTTCCAACTTGCTCTTGTATCAGAGGTCTGCACTGAGCACTTGTATCAGAATGCTTGCTATCTGTACCCTGCCCATGCGCCGTGCAGACTTTCTACCAGGAGCGAATGCCAGTGTGTAGGAGATTGGAGCTCTCCTCCCCCAGCTGATGACTCTCTGTTTTTACTGAACTCAATGGGGTGCTGAACCTTCTGCCAAAGTGAGGACAGGAAAGGGGGTGGTGGTGTTACCAAGCAGCAGCGAATTCAGGGATTTTGCTCTCTGGCAGGCTAATTTGAGGGTGGGAGGGTGGGTGGAACACCTGGAATAGGCAAACAGCAACAGAGTGTCTTCAGTTGCAAGCTAGCTATCTCCCCCTGCCCAGAGTTTGTGATGAAATAACTCCGTTTTGGATGGCAAATCTCCTGGAACAAGATGAAATGGACTGCCCCTTCACAACTCCATGTCAGTCTTTAATTCCTTATTGCGCTGAGTTTTGCAGGGGACAGGGAGGCACTGCTAGCACACATGCCAGGCTAGGTCAGCTCCCACTCTCGGCATTTCTATCCGCACTCTTTTCCTCGCCTTTGCTCAAGTCCTCTCTCGCTATTTTTATTTTCTTCCTGCCTCCCACAAGTCTCTGAACTTAAAGAAAAGAGAAATGGAGCTGAAAAAGGAACTGCTACTTAAAGAGCCCCTTCCTAAGTGACAGGCATCAAAGGGGGAATTTTGCACCATTATTTCATGTCATCTTTACATCCATCCTGAGAAAGTATGTATTATTTTTCCTATTTTACAGATTTAGGATCTGAGATGCTGAGTGAAGGAGCTTGCTCATGGACACACAGATAATAAGATACTAGCTCAAAGCCCATGTTCCTCCTCTTTAACCAATGTGCTTCAAGGAAGTGCTTTCTTTCTTGGTCCCCTTGCTATATCCTTAATCTGCTCCTAAAACAGCGATTTCCATAGAGATTATTGGGCTAGAAAACACAGCAGAATATCAAAGCTGAGAAGGATTTAAAGAGGACTGAATCACGCCCTAATTCAATGTAGATGAGAATATAGACTGTGTGTTTAACTTGGCAGAAAGGAGGAAGTTGTTGGAGTTCAAGTCCTGGCCTTTTCAGCTGCCTCTTGATATCTCGGAGTTGATTTCTTCTATAAAACAGGGGATCACCACTTCCTTGTCTGCTTAACAGCATAGTTTGCCCAATACACCTTTCTGATCATAAACCATTATTATAGTGAATCACTGACATAAAAAATTCCTTGCTGATTGATTGATTAGGGGAACTGAAATATATGTCATATAAAAATAAGGTGTCATTCCTTAAAATTTAAAATAGAGGGGACCCAGCAGCCTTAAGCCTAACTGACCCATAAGCTCAGCTTTGCTCTCTTGTCACATGGAACTTAGGAGGGAGTGGATGCTTGTACACTGACATGGGCTCTTTAGATACCATTAAAGTGATAGCCTTCAAAGAGTTTGTGAGTACTCATAAATTATCTGTAAAATGTTTTGGATGATTTAATGTATTTTTCATTTTTCCTCTGTAAAGAGAACCAATAGCTCCCATCAAAAGTAGTATAATATAGTGGGTAAGAGTTCTTTTTTGTAATATGCTGTATGTCCCAAACCAAAAACTAATAATTGTTTCTTGTAATGCATTTATCTCTTAAAGAAGGTAAAAATAAAAATGTTGAGTTCCAAACCAAGGCAAATAATGCTAGCTTTTAGGTTAATTGGTCTTCCCTGATAGCTCAGTTGGTGAAGAATCTGCCTGTGATGCAGGAGACCCCAGTTCGATTCCTGGATTGGAAAGATCCACTGGTGAAGGGATAGGCTACCTACTCCAGTATTCTTGGGCTTCCCTTGGGCTCAGCTGGTAAAGAATCAGCCAGCAGTGTGGGAGACCTGGGTTCAATCCCTGGGTTGGAAAAATCCCCTGGAGTAGCTACCCACTCCAGTATTCTGGCCTGGAGAATTCCATGGACTATACAGACCACAGCGTTGCAAAGAGTTAGACATGACCGAGTGACTTTCACTTTAGGTTAATTACTTTAAAAAGTGTATCAATCTCTTAAATGATGTAGAAAACAAAAAATGGAATTGTAAGCCATTTTTACAATGTTAGCGTTATAACTGCCATCTATTACTGAAATCTCATTTTAAAAATACTGTAGCAGGTAAACGTTCTGAATTAGGAAACAGATTTCTCAGTTTAAATCTCAGCAACTTCACTTAGTAGCTGTGACCTTTTGGGTGAGTTAATTAATTCTTCTATGCCTCAGTTTTCTCATCTGTAGAATGGAGGTAAAAATAGTACCCATATCATAGGTTGTTGTGAGGATCGGTTCATTTCAGCTCGGGCACTCAGTCATGTCCACCTCTTTGTGACCCCTGGACTGCAGCACGCAGTTTGATCCCCTGGAGGAGGGCATGGCTACCCACTCTAATATTCTTGCATGGAGAATCCCCATGGGTAGAGGAGCCTGGTGGGCTATAGTCCATGGGGTTGCAAAGAGTCAGACATGACTAAGTGACTAAGCATAATGCTTAATCAATAGTAAAATCATTTAAATAATACTATCTACCTTTATAGGAGCCTTTTAAGAATTAAGGAAGAAGTGCCTGTAAAGTAGTTAGTGTTTTGTAAGTAAATTTATGTAAGGCCCAAAGGAGTTACTCAGTAAATGATAATTATTATTCATCAGAATAATTCAGTTTGTTTCATAGTGACTATTCATAAATCTCATGGTCTCAGGGTCAGAGACCATTTAGAGAACTTACAATGGCATTTATGTTGCTGGTTGGCAGATCTGAAATGTGATCTGACTGTTTATCAAATGCTTCACATATATTAACTCATTTATCCTCACAACCTGTCCATCTTGGGAGGCATAACACGGTATGGCTCATAGTTTCATTGAGTTAGACAAGACTGTGATTCATGTGATTAAGCCTTGACTGGGGTTTAAATGTTTAAGTAACTTACTCAGGATCATATGGATAATGAGTACAGAGCCAGAATGAAAATTTTGTTGTTATTCAGTTGTGTCCAACTCTTTGCAACCATCAGGCCTCCAGATCCTTCATCTCCCTGAATTTGCTCAAACACGTCCATTGAGTTGATGATGCCATCCAAACATCTCATCCCCTGTCGCCCCCTTCTCAGTCTTTCCCAGCATCAAGGTCTTTTCCAGTGACTCAGCCCTTTGTATCAAGTGGCCAGAGTATTGGAGCTTCAGCTTCAGCATCAGTCCTTCCAATGAATATTCAGGGTTAATTTCCTTTAGGATTGACAGGTTTGATCTCCTTGTCATCCAAGAAACTCTCAAGAGTCTCTAGCACTACAATTTGAAAGCATAAATTTTTTGGCACTCAGCCTTCTTTATGGTCCAACTCTCACATCCATATATGACTACTGGAAAAACTACAGCTTTGATCATACAAACCTTTGTAGGTAGAGTGATATATCTGCTTTTTAACATGCTGTCTAGGTTTGTCATAGCTTTTCTCCCAAGGAGTAACTGTATTTTTATTTCATGGCTGCAGTCACAGTCTGCAGTGATTTTGGAGCCCAAGAAAATAAAATTTGCTACTGTTTCCAGTTTTCCCCATCTAATAGATGAAGTGATGGGACTAGATGCTGTGATCTTAGGTTTTTGAATACTGAGTCTTAAGTCAGCTTTGTCACTCTCCTCAGTGACCTTCATCAAGAGGCTCTTTAGCTTCTCTTCACTTTCTGCCATTAGAGTGGTATCATCTGCCTATCTGAGGTTGTTGATACTACTCCCAGCAATCTTGATTCCAGCTTGGGATTCATCCAGCCTGGCATTTCACATGATATACTCTGCATATAGCATATGCACTCAGCTAAATAAGCGGAGTGACAATATACAGCCTTGACATACTCCTTTCCCAATTTTGAACCAGCCCATTGTTTCATGTCTGGTTAACTGTTGCTTCTTGACCTGCATACAGGTAAAGTGATTTGGTATTCCCAACTCTTTAAGTATTTTCCACAGTTTGTTGTGATTCACACAGTCAAAGGCTAGTCAAAGGCTTTCACTTAGTCAATGGAGCAGTAGTAGATGTTTTTCTGGAATTCCCTTGTTTTCTCTATGATCCAACAGATGTTGGCAATTTGAAACCTGGTTCTTCTGCCTTTACTAAATCCAGATACATCTGAAAGTTCTTTATTCATGCACTGCTGAAGCCTAGTTTGAAGGATTTTGAGCATTACTTCGCTAGCATGTGAAATGAGTAAAACTGTGTGGCAGTTTGAACATTCTCTGGCACTGTCTTTCTTTGGAATTGGAATGATAATTGACCTTTTCCAGCAGTGGCTACTGCTGAGTTATCCAAATTTGCTGACATATTGAGTGCAGGACTTTAACAGCATCATCTTTCAGACTTTTAAATAATTAAGCTGTAATTCCATCACCTCCACTAGCTTTGTTTGTAGTAATGCCTCATAAGACCCACTTGACTTCACACTTCAGGATTTCTGGCTCTCTGTGAGAGAACACACTGTTGTGGATATCTGTGGCATTAGGATCTTTCCTGTATAGTTCTTCTGTGTATTCTTGCCACCTCATCTTAATCTCTTCTGCTTCTGTTAGATCCTCGCTGTTTCTGTCTTTAATTGTACTCATCTTTGCATGAAATGTTCCCTTGTTATCTCCAATTTTCTTGAAGAGATCTCTAGTCTCTTCCATTCTATTGTTTTCCTCTATTTCTTTGCATTGACCACTGAAGAAGGCTTTCTTATCTCTCCTTGCTGTCCTTTGGAACTCTGCATTCAGTTGGGTATATTTTTTCCTTTGGCTTTTGCTTCTCTTCTTTTCTCAGCCATTTATAAGGGCTCCTCAAACAATCACTTTGCCTTCTTGCATTTCTTTTTCTGGGGATGGTTCTGGTTACCACATCCTGTACAATGTTATAAACCTCCATCCATAGTTCCTCAGGCACTCTGTCTATCAGCTAATCCCTTGAATCTATTTGTCACTTTCACTGTATAATTGTAAGGGATTTGATTTAGGTCATACCTTACTGGCCTAGTGGTTTTCCCTATTCTATTCATTTTAAGTCTGAATTTTGCAATAGAGTTTATGATCTGAGCCACAGTCAGCTCCCAGTCTTGTTTTTGCTGACTGTATAGAGCTTCTCCATCTTTGGCTACAAAGAATATAATCAGTCTGATTTTGGTATTGACCATCTGGAGATGTCCATGTGTAGAATCAACTCTTGTGTTGCTGGAAGAGGATGTTTGTTATGACCCATGTGTTCTCTTGGCAAAACTCTGTTAGCCTTTGCTTTGATTCACTTTGTATTCCAAGGCCAAACTTGCTTGTTTCTTCAGAAATGTTTTGACTTCCTACTTTTGCATTCCAATCCTTTATGATGAAAAGGACATCTTTTTTGGTGTTAGTCTAGAAGGTCTTGAAGGTCTTCATAGAACCATGCAATTTCAGCTTCTTGGGCATTAGTGGTTGGGATATTGACTTTGAATTATTGTAAAACTGAATGGTTTGCCTTGGAAACAAGCCGAGATCATTCTATTATTGAGACTGCACCCAAGTACTGCATTTTGGACTCTTTTGTTGACTATGAGGTCTACTCCATTTCATCTTAGGCCCTCTTACCCACAGTAGTAGATATAATGGTCATCTGAATTAAATTGAATGCAAACTTAGTTCTGACTTATTTTGGAGGAAAAATTTGTATTCAGTACAGAACTGAGAGTTTGTAGTTAAGGACAACTCTCAAGGTAAGTCAGCTGTGATCCTTGACTCACCAAAGGACAAAAATAATGGAATTAACAGCAGCTCATAACAAAAGGAGAAGATGATTTTTACCAACAATTAAAATGTAGTGTCTGTTTTCTCAGTTCCGTGAATGCTATAGGAGCTACAGGATCAAGGTACTTCATGAGCAGAACACATCACTGAAGCATGTGATGAAAATTCTATGGGTTTTGGAAGAAATGGATATGTCTACCTCTGAGATCCTGTGAGGGGTAAGGAAGCCAAGAGACTGTGAAATGGAGGCCAGAGAAGCTGGCTACATAAGACCGTATATTTAATCAGGACTGAGTGAAGAGAGGCAGGCATTTGGATCACAAGGGGAAGTTCAGCTTCTGTGGACCACCTCCCATATCAACTATACATTATTTAAAATTTTATTATTGGAGTATAATTGCTAACAATGTTGTGTTAGTTTCTGCTGTGCAACAAAGGGAATCAGCAATGTGTATACATATATTCCTCTCTTTTAAGATAAGCTTGTAGTTAACATGAATGTTGAACAAAAATCTGTCCAATATTTCTGATGTTAGCTCGCAGTGCTGGCTTCAAATATTTAGTGAGCTGATTTGAAGAGGGATAGAAAATGATGTCATTTCTCCATGAAATGATTTTGGTGGGGGTGTACAATAGAGAATCCCATTGGGAATGCTAGCTTTCAACAGGGTTTGCTGAAGGAGCACCGTACTTACTCAGGGGATTTTGTTAAAACAAAATTAGGAATGCTAAAACAATTTAGGAATGCTTCTGAAATGGCTTCAAAATCAATCTACAGGCAGCACAAAAGTTATTTTATTAACGCATTTTCCTAGTTTGATACTCAGAGTAATTACTGATCTTGGCTTTACATGACTTTTGGCTATTTGGGTTTCCTGATTTATCACCATTTAATGATATTCTTAAAAATGTGCCCCAGACTCTGCAAATAATTCTAACAACAATAGAATGATCCCTCAATGTAGTATCTGATCCTACAATATGGTGTTCACTATATTAACTCATTCCATCCTTACAACAGCCCTGTGAAGTTGGCACAGGAGTTATCTTCACTCACTAATGAAGAAATCATGGCTCAGGTTTTGTAACTTGTACAAAGTAACCCCAGCGAAGAGGTAGAGCCTAGTTGTCTGAGTAATTGTGATGTCACTGAATTAACTATTTGCATTTCCCTCAAGTTATCTTAAAGGGAATTAATGGTATTCCATTGCATGTTAAGATTTCTTTTTGTTGTTTTTGTTTTTCCCTTTGAGAAATCTTTTACTTTTAAGAACAAAACCATTTGTGAAAGATGTAATAGAGGTTGGTTTCTATCCTGAATGTAAAGAGTGTGGTATCAAGGGAAGCAGAGAGCAGAGTGATTTATCCTACACCTCTGTTTCCATATTCTCCTTTAAAAGAAAAATCTTTACATTTTATTAACACAAAGAGAGGGACATTCCAGCAACCACTGTGTGAGGTAGGTGTTCATTATTCCCATTTTAGTTATGAGGAAAGTGGTACTCAAATAGGTTTAAGAGACTTGCTTAAGTTTGCAAGAGATTGAGTTCAGTCTATCAGATTCCAGTATCTTTTCTGCAAGATAAACTAACACTGTATGCTAGGTCCTTCAGGGGTAAGTACAAAGTCTCTATTTGTGCTTAAAGAAATATCAATCACAAACGTCCAATATGGAAAAAAATGGATTTAAAATTCCTCTAAAAGGTCAATCAGATTTGGTTCAAAATTAAAGTTTAAGACAGGCAAGAGATTGTTCAAACCTCTTTAAATGAATTCAAGACTTGAGATACAGATACATTATAATCCCATGATTCTCAATAAAGGAGCAAAATTTATCTTAAAATATGTATATACAAGTATATATAAATAAATGCATACATACATATATACATACATATTAGTGTGATGGTTAATATTATGTCAACTTGGCTGGCTATCAGGTATCCAGGTTAGACATTATTTCTGGGTGTGCTATGAGGGTGTTTCCAGATAATATTAGCATTTGGGTAGCATTTGAACTGGTGGACTCAGAAAAATACATAACCCTCCCTTATGTGGGTCAGCATCATCTAATCTATTGAGTCTAAAGAGAAAAAATGGGAAAGGAAGGAGGAATTCACCCTGTTTTTCTGCCTCATCATTTGTGCTGGGACATCTCTTCTCATCTTGCACCCTCAGACTGGAATTTACACTGTTAGCTCTTCTGGTTCTCAGGCCTTAGACTGAAATGAATTATACCACCAGCTTTCCTGGGTCTCCAGTTTGTGGACAGCATACTGTGTGACTTAGCCTCCATAATCATGTGAAGCCAATTTGTTACAACAGGTCTACCATCTATTATCTCTCTATATATCACATATATACATCTATCTATCACAAATACTGGAGAAGGAAATGGCAACTCATTCCAGTATCCTTGCCTAGAGAATCCCATGGATGGAGGAGCCTAGCAGGATACAGTCCATGGGTCACAAGAGTCAGACATGACTTAGCGACTAAGCCATCATCACATATATGCTGTTAGTTCTGTTTCTCTGGAGAACCCTGAATAATACCCTAGTAATAAAGAAACAAACAATTGCAAAGGACTACTTTTGCATCAGGAACTGTTACTAGGATATTCTGTGTGCTTTCTCCATTCACTCATTTATCAAATCTGCATGCCCAATATGTGCCATGTACTGTGCTAAGCACAGGGGACAAAAAATCAAAGAAGATTTGATCCTGCCAGAGACCAACAATAATCTGCAGAAAAACTCCATAAAGACTATTATTATCCTTCAGTTCAGTTCATCTGCTCAGTTGTGTCTGAATCTTTACAATCCCATGGACTGCAGCGCGCCAGGCTTCCCTGTCCATCACCAACTCCTGGAACTTGCTGAAACTCATGTCCATCCAATTGGTGATGCCATCCAACCATCTCATCCTCGGTTGTCCCCTTCTTCTCCTGCCTTAAATGAGTCAGGATGGACTGGTTGGATCTCCTTGCAGTCCAAGGGACTCTCAAGAGTCTTTTCCAACACCACAGTTCAAAAGAATCAATTCTTTGGCGCTCAGTTTTCTTTATAGTTTAACTCTCACATCCATACATGACCACTGGAAAATTCATAGTTTTGACTAGAAGGACCTTTTTGGCAAAGTAGTGTTTCTGCTTTTTTTTTTTTTTATCCTTCCTTTACAGAAAAGGAAATATAATCTCAGAACAATTATGGGGCTCATCTAAGCTTACACAGGTTGAACATGGCAGATCCAGGCCTGCTGTCTGGATACCTGCTTTTTCAATTATTATATGCCTACCTCCTAAAATTCTATAAGAAATTATTTAAACAAATGGCCACAAAACACATGGAAGAGAAGGTGGTAACCCTAGGTGCCAAAATGTGCCATGCAGAGTTGTCTTCAGAAGGGTGTTTTACATAGCTGTTAAGAGTTCCATTGGCAGACAGCCTTCATCTGTTAACACTTCAGGGTCTGACACAGCTGCAGAGAGCCACATCGGCCAAGGTCATGCCCCTTCTTAGCCAGCCCATATTGGAGCACTGATTGATGTAGCAGTATAATGATTATTCCTCTCAGCCCAATTTAGAACAACTGTGAAGGGTCATTCTAGCTCAAGAGTCCCCCAGATGATTAGCTGAGGCTGTTTTTGGACATGCAAAACAGCTTACCTCTGCCCTCTGCCCATGCTACCCCTCAATACTGAGCCCGGTATCTTGCACACTAAACTTGGAATTAGAGATAATGTGCTTCATGGAAAACCTGTTGAGAAAAGGAGGGACTGTCCTTTTGGACAGTCCAGTCCCTTTGGACTGAACTCTGTCCAGTCCTCCAAAAAGCACAACTATAACATATACCAAAGTTTTACAGAGACAGCATTTGGGTTTAATTTGGGTTTAACACATTTCTCGCAAAGATGAGGCAGTCTTTCTCAAAAAGCAGTAAACTCTATCAGATAGAGGGAGCACTATTACTTTTGGAGGAAACTGTATCAATCACATAAACTGATATTTAACTGAAACTGGTATTTTTTGGTCCTGCTGCTGGCTAGTATGTAGCATAACATCACTGGTATTTAGAAATCAGTGATTAGAAATCTTTAAAAGGAAATTTCCTCATTTCAGTAAGTTTGGGGAATAACTTAAGATAGATGGAAAAATCCCATTTCCCATTACTCTGAGATTATTTAAGATATAGTGACACAGAAACTGTGTCCATGTCTACCAGTATTCATTCACTCCTTTGTCTTTTAATAACAGAGCCTGGGATTTTAGCTGGATATATGTGTATCTGGGCTTCCCAGGTATGAATGGTAAAGAATTCATCTGCCAGTGCAGGACATGGCAAGAGATATGGATTCAGTCCTTGGGTTGGGAAGATTCCCTGGAGGAGCAAATGGCAACCCACTCCAGTATTCTTGCCTGGAGAATTCCATGGTCAAAGGAGCCTGGTGGGCTACAATCCATCCTGCTTTGACTTTAATGTGGAATAAAAATAAAGCATCTATTCTGTTTAAGCCATGACTATTAATATTTTGATTTCTGGTGAAGCAGATCTACTAATATTCTAACTCATACATATCCTTAATTCAACAACTAATTCAAAACTAATGGAATCCCTAACTCAAACCTGGGTGGTTTTCCTTCTTTACCCTATTAGTATAATATCTTAGGGCTTCCCTGGTAGCTCAGATGGCAAAGAATCTGCCTCAAGGCAGGAGGTCCGGGTTTGATCTCTTGAGAAGGGAATGGCAACCTATTCCAGTATTCTTGTTTGGAGAATTCCATGGACAGAGGAGCCTGGTGGGCTACAGTCCATGAGGTTGGACATGACTGATTGATTAACACTTTCATGATATCTTATTAGGAGATCCCAACATGAGAAGAATAGAAATTAGCATCTTTTGATTGTGGGTTGCATCCTCCTCTCTCTCTCTCTCTCTCTCTCTCTCTGTCTTTTTTTTTTTTTGGTGCTCTGCCTTGTCCTGGTCCATATTAAAACTTAATTTCTATATAAAATCAAGGGCACCAAGGTAAGACCTGGACTGGAACTATGTTTACTTGTCAATATAGTAGGATTTTTGCTAGCAGCTAAAACCCTGATTTTTTTAATGTTTTTGTGTTGCTGAAGCTTTCTTTTTAGGGAGGAATAATTTTCATATAGGTTTGTTTATATTGTATCTACAAATAGATATATATGATGCATTCATACATTCATTCATTCATTTTATTTATATATCAAGTCATTTGACAGTGAAGTATGTATAGTAAACCTATCCAAATAAAGTGAAAATAAATTCATGATAAGAGATATCAAATGGGTTACAATTCATTGCTACATATTTACAGGTAGATGAAAAGAAGAAGTGAAACACAACCTTGTCTTAAAATTCTTCAAAAGAAATAGGAATCATAAATTCAACATCAGCCATTGTGAATCCTACCATTTTCTTTAACTCTATTAGTGTAACAATTGATGCTTTTTTGGCATTAGAACCAATGCCTAAAAGAAATATTCTGGTATATCATTAATTGGTATAGGTCTTATTTCTCTTTTTGTACCTGAATTAAGTGTAGATGTATGAACATTTGATTGCATGGCTGGAAACACCTAAAGCTGTACAAAATATTGCTCATTTTTATCTTGGCACTAACTGGATTTCAGGTTATTTCCTTTTATCCAGTTCTGGAGATAAAGTTCTATTTATGTCCTTTGTGAAATATCCTTATATTTGGTTATGGGTTATCTAGATGAGGACAAGGATTCTAAAGGCAAGAATATCTTTTCAGTTCTAATCTCTCTTTATAGTTATGTTTATCTAGAAACATGCAGATCTTTCCCTGAAGTAGTAATCACAACTCATTTTCTTATACTACCTGTCAAAAATCACGGGTATTTGGGAATCATAGTAATGCAGAGGTGGGTTCTCACATCGTAATGCAGAGGGAGCTGGCTGAGAATGCCAGGGCAGTAGTGGTGGGGGGTCCCGGGTTTTCTTGGTTTGTGGGGCATCTGGTCTGCCTAACCCTGGGGTTACTGTCTCTGGGTGTCTCAATTTAGTTTTTATACTGTTTCTCTATTTTTGTCAGTCTTAACCACATCACGTCAATGTCTCACTTTAAAAACAGGTGTTGGGAGGAGCTCGGAGTGACAGCCACTCCCCTTGCTATACCCTTAGGAACATACGTAGAGGGAGGAATAGCTGCCAGATGACTTGGGTAGACATATTCTTTTTTTTTTAATTGGAGTATAGTTGCTTTACAATGTTGTGTTAGTTTTTGCTGTACAACAAAGTGAATCAGATATATGAAGAGATATTCTTTTTATAAAAAGGATTTCTTCTAACTAGCTTTTAGAAAATATATACCACATGCCTGGAATCTTTCTAATAAGTTTTATTTCAGGTAAATTTATTCACTCAATTCCATAAACTTGCCTTCTTATACTTATCCAGGTAGCTCCCCAATGCCCACTGTCTATTACACCCTAAACAGAAGTAAGTATAAATTGGTTTCAATCATTTAAATAGAATTTTACAATTAATAAAAATATTTTAGTAAATAAAAATGATCTGAAAGATGTCAACTGAAAAGTGAAAGTGTGCACATTTAAAACGTCTTTGTTACTACGCATTGCTTATATTACAGACCAATATTTGAGTTTAAAATTTGTACCTTCCATTACAGAAGGGAAAGGAAACTAATATATGTCATGACTCCCTTTTCAAGAAGACCTCTTAAGATGGCAAGTGAGTATATGATTAAAAATTATCTGAAATATTATTTCCTGTGGTTGATTACTATTAGCAATCATGTTAGTTGACTCTAACAGCAGTGGTAAAGGCCATTATAAGCACTAAAGAAAGCATCATTAGAGAGTTTATCCATCCCAGGCAGGCACCCAAAGGATGAGTGATTACAACTCCTATAGAAATGTTAGTTGATATATTCCAGAAGCATAGAAAAAATGGTCCAGCATTTATTAACTATCTCATTCATGGGAAACGCTGCTGGGAGATCACATCTCTCTAAAGAAGATGCCAAGAAGCTATGAATACATTAGCTCCTAATACAAGAGCCTTCGTCTGCTCTTCACAGTTATTTTTAGAAAACAATTGCAGCATTTATCAAGCACTATAGAGAAAACACTGTAAATGTTGGAACTCAGAATGCAGCTAGAGAAATTTAGTAGACAAGAATTGGAAAAGAAGTACAAATTGCAGAAAAATACCAATTTGTTCAATATAAATAAAGCATATCTGTATTTGGGGTGCCTAAATAGAGTCTTTAAGACAATTTGATAATAAATATAATGAAGCTTATGAGTTTTAATATCTTTTTAGAATATGGTTTATTATATTAGATTAATATTTCTTTTTGAAGCATTGGCAATGAAAAGGATTTTTCCTTAAAGAAAGCAATCTCCTTGGTTTTCTTTCCATGAGTTTTTATGTGTTGCATCATAAAATAAGACATTAAAATGTGTTTTTAAAAATTGTTGTTAGTAAATATGTAAACTTCATATTGTTTTTAATTGTTTCAGAAGTAAGTCTGGATAATGTTTGTTATTTTTCCCTCCTTTGAAAAATGCTTGCAGGAAAACATCAAGAACAAATGTGCTCCCACTTTGAAAAGCACAAAAACTGCAATATAAAATTAGCATAATTTTCCATAGCTAGAATGAGCTGTTTCAGGTTTACAGAGTTCATAAAACCATGACCATATGCAGCTATCAGCTTTAAGAGTTTCTGATCTACTTAACACGTATGGGCAGAGCACAGCTGTCGGTCCAACCTTACCAAAGCCTGAAATAAAAAGCCACTCACCACCGGTGATGGGGAAAGTGCAATGTTGCCTATTGATGCCTTCAGTTCATCTACAGTTGCAGCATTCTTAAGAATGTCTTTAGCTTGCAATGGCTTAATCTTGATATTAAACTTCTTGTGTGATTCTTCTTCCTCTTCTGATTCGCTCGAAGAATAAAAGTGCTTTCCTTTGGTAGGTAGAACACAGTTAAAGATGCATAACTGTCTTTTCTACTCAGAGGCAATGATGAGTATAAGACAAGAACGATTGCACAAAGAGGCAACAGAAGCAGACTTGGGTGGCAGAAAATCAAAGCAAAGCAAAAATCAAAGTGTAAAGCAGGAAAGAGTCAGAATTTATCCACCTTTCCTTGGAACATGGTTAAGGATGGCAAATTTCAAGGAGCAATGATTACAAAGTCCATTACGTGTGTCACACTCAGCACTCACAGTTATAGGCCCATGGGAACTTCCTCTTACCATAGGAGACAGGAAGGCTACTCAGTGAAGGGTTTGGGATGACTTTTTATGCTTCAGAGTGTGACCTGCTCTGACCAGCGATAGTTTGTGGGGAAAGCACAAGTCAGAGCTATCTCCCAGGCACCATAAGTAGTGTTATCATATCAGATTTTAGAAGATAACCCAGCACCCATAATTTGCACAACTGTTTTTCAGCACAATTTTTCTCTTTCTCCTCTCTCTCTTTCTATGAATAGATTAAGGCAAAGTGCCTGCTTGTTAGTGATCAGGCTGTTCTCTGCGCTGTTTATTCATCTCTAATACTAGTGACAACAGGACTTGAGAAGCTTGGGTTTCGGCACTTCTGCAAATCCTAAATTTATCATCCTGCTCTCTGAAAGCAAATGGAAATTAAGATTAAAATATAAAGAAAGGATATAGCCGGGTTCCTCAGGTCTGATGCTGTAGCCTTCTTCATCCAGCTCAGGGGAATTCTATAAAATACAAGTGCACATTAAACAATCATTGTCCTGACAATGGTAAAGAAATTACACATTCCTTCAAGAGTCATCTAGTTAAGGATATAGACGTGCCTCTTGTTTTGAATGCTATATGTTTATGAAATTACTCAAGGATATTTGGAGAGTCTTCCTATTGGGAAAATAAACTAGAAGTCAACTGTCAATGAAAGAAAATGCTCAAAGAGAATGTATCATGCATTTCCTATAAGCCAAGGATTATGCTAAGCAACACGATGGGGATACAACATGCAAATTATCTTTTGTCTGTATTCTGGTAGTCAAAGTTCCAAAAAAAAAAAAAAAAAAGGCAAAACAAAATATTACTGATAGGGGTCTGAAAGGAAAGGAAATTTGTGAGATCTGGAAGAATCAGGGAGTCTTTGTGTGCCTTTTGGGTCAGATGGAGAGGGAGAGGGGAGTCCATGGTGAGGAAGAGATTGTACTGAGACACCAAGGCGGGATTGGACAGTATGATTCTCACGGTGAAAGGGAGAGGGAGATGAAGATGACAGGACTGGAGAGGAAGCTGTATGGGGGAGGAAGACCATGGAAAAGAAGACTGGGGTGGGGGCTGGGTAACGTTCTAGGGGAAAAGTCTGGACTTGACATGGCCACTGCAGCTTCTCAATTAGCGTGGGACATGCTGAAAGCTTCCTTAGTGGCTCAGATGGTAAAGAATCTGTCAGCAATGTGGGAGACTTGGGTTCGATTCCTGGCATTAGAAGCTCCCCTGGAGGGCATGGTAACCCATTCCAATATTCTTGCCTGGAGAATCCCCATGGACAAGGAGTCTGGCAGGCTACAGTCCATGGGCTTGCAAAGAGTCGGACATGACTGAGTGAGTGAGCACAGCACTTGCTGAAAGCAGAATCATGAGGTGTTGAAAATATGCTGAGGACTGACTGAGGACAGAAGAAACTGGAAAAAGGAAAACTATCTCATGATACTTGCAACAATTCAGGTGAGATATGCTAAGAAGGACCAAGTTGTTAGTTTTGGGAAGGGATGAATTGAGGACATTTGGAAGGACAGATTGTGAGTTCTCAGTCACAGATTGGTCATGGGAGAAAAAGGAGAGGGAAATGTTCAAGAAGATTCCAAGATTTCTTCCATCAAACCCTGGGTGTACTCTTGGCTGAACTCATTCTAACAAGAGGTAACTAACATTTTTAGGGAAAAGATAAGAAAGATAAAAGTCTGCATGATTGGGATTAGTGTTGTCATATTTAGTTCCTATTATATGGTAAGTACCATGACCTACGTTTTATTTCACTGACTCTTCATAGCAATCATGTGTATATGTGTGTGTGTGTTAGTCGCTCTGTTGTGTCCGACTCTTTGTGACTCCATGGGCTGTAGCCCACCAGGCTCCTCTGTCCATGAATTCTCCAGGAAAGAATATTGAAGTGAAAAACAAAGGAGAAAAGGAAAGATATAAGTATCTGAATGCAGAGTTCCAAAGAATAGATCTCCCTCCTCTAGGAGATCTTCCCTACCCAGAGATTGAACCTGGGTCTGCTGCACTGCAGGTGGATTCTTTACCATCTGAGCCACTGGGGAAGCCTTACAGCAATCATACATGGAAAGAGTCATCCCATCCATCAGGGAGGAAACTAAGAGAAATCAGATGCCATTTCTCTAGGAAATACATCTAGCAAATGATGACCTGGGTCTTGACCCAGGTGTTTTGAGACTAAACTCTGCGCTTGAGAGGGGAAGAGGCGGCAGAGTTCAAAGGTGGCCTCTGAGGTTATAGGATTGGAAGAAAGAGAACAGAGCTGGAGAGAGAGATCTTGGAGTCACTGAAGCAACATAAATGCCATTACCACAGAGAGAAAAGGGCCTGAGTGCCATGGAAAAGCAGCCATTTATTGAGCAAGAGATGGCAAGGGTGAACGTGGACATTCTAAAATGGACTGGAATGGATGAATTTAACTCAGATGACCATTATATCTACTACTGCAGGCAGGAATCCCTCAGAAGAAATGGAGTAGCCATCATGGTCAACAAAAGAGTCCAAAATGCAGTACTTGGATGCAGTCTCAAAAATGACAGAATGATCTCTGTTCGTTTCCAAAGCAAACCATTCAATATCACAGTTATACAAGTCTATGCCCCAACCAGTAATGCTGAAGAAGCCGAAGTTGAATGGTTTTATGAAAACCTACAAGACCTTTTAGAATTAACACCCAAAAAAGATGTCCTTTTCATTATAGGTGGCTGGAATGCAAAAGTAGGAAGTCAGGAAACACCTGGAGTAAAAGGCAAATTTGGCCTTGGAATGCAGAATGAAGCAGGGCAGACTAATAGAGTTTTGCCAAGAAAATGCACTGGTCATAGCAAATACCCTCTTCCAACAACACAAGAGAAGACTCTACACATGGACATCACCAGATGGTCAAAACCAACATCAGACTGATTATATTCTATGCAGCCAAAGATGGAGAAACTCTATACAGTCAACAAAAATAAAACTGGGAGCTGACTGTGGCTCAGATCATGAACTCCTTATTACCAAATTCAGACTTAAATTGAAGAAAGTAGGGAAAACCACTAGACCATTCAGGAATGACCTAAATCAAATCCCTTATGATTATACAGTGGAAGTGAGAAATAGATTTAAGGGCCTAGATCTGATAGATAGAGTGCCTGATGAACTATGGAATGAGGTTTGTGATATTGTACAGGAGACAGGGATCAAGACCATCCCCATGGAAAAGAAATGCAAAAAAGCAAAATGGCTGTCTGGGGAGGCCTCACAAATAGCTGTGAAAAGAAGAGAAGTGAAAAACAAAGGAGAAAAGGAAAGATATAAGTATCTGAATGCAGAGTTCCAAAGAATAGAAAGAAGAGATAAGAAAGTCTTCTTCAGCGATCAATGCAAAGAAATAGAGGAAAACAACAGAATGAGAAAGACTAGAGATCTCTTCAAGAAAATTAGGGATACCAAGGGAACATTTCATGCAAAGATGGGCTCGATAAAGGACAGAAATGGTCTGGACCTAACAGAAGCAGAAGATATTAAGAAGAGGTGGCAAGAATACACAGAAGAACTGTACAAAAAAGATCGTCACAACCCAGATAATCATGATGATGTGATCACTCATCTAGAGCCAGACATCTTGGAATGTGAAGTCAAGTGGGCCTTAGAAAGCATCACTATGAACAAAGCTAGTGGAGGTGATGAAATTCCAGTTGAGCTGTTTCAAATCCTGAAAGATGATGCTGTGAAAGTGCTGCACTCAATATGCCAGCAAATTTGGAAAACTCAGCAGTGGCCACAGGACTGGAAAAGATCAGTTTTCATTCCAATCCCAAAGAAAGGCAATGCCAAAGAATACTCAAACTACCACACAATTGCACTCATCTCACACCCTAGTAAAGTAACACTCAAAATTCTCCAAGCCAGGCTTCAGCAATACATGAACCGTGAACTCCCTGATGTTCAAGCTGGTTTTAGAAAAGGCAGAGGAACCAGAGATCAAATTGCCAACATCTACTGGATCATGGAAAAAGCAAGAGAGTTCCAGAAAAACATCTATTTCTGCTTTATTGACTATGCCAAAGCCTTTGACTGTGTGGATCACAATAAACTGTGGAAAATTCTGAAAGAGATGGGAATACCCAGACCACCTGACCTGCCTCTTGAGAAATCTGTATGCAGGTCAGGAAGCAACAGTTAGAACTGGACATGGAACAACAGACTGGTTCCAAATAGGAAAAGGAGTACGTCAAGGCTGTATACTGTCACCCTGCTTATTTAACTTATATGCAGAGTACATCTTGAGAAACGCTAGGCTGGAAGAAACACAAGCTGGAATCAAGATTGTCGGGAGAAATATCAATAACCTCAGATATGCAGAAGACACCACCCTTATGGCAGAAAATGAAGAGGAGTTAAAAAGCCTCTTGATGAAAGTGAAAGAGGAGAGTGAAAAAGTTGACTTAAAGCTCAGCATTCAGAAAACGAAGATCATGGCATCTGGTCCCATCACTTCATGGGAAATAGATGGGGAAACAGTGGAAACATTGCCAGACTTTATTTTTTTGGGCTCCAAAATCACTGCAGATGGTGACTGCAGCCATGAAATTAAAAGATGCTTACTCCTTGGAAGGAAAGTTATGATCAACTTAGACAGCATATTCAAAAGCAGAGACATTACTTTGTCAACAAAGGTCCGTCTAGTCAAGGCTATGGTTTTTCCTGTAGTCATGTATGGATGTGAGAGTTGTATTGTGAAGAAGGCTGAGCACCGAAGAATTGATGCTTTTGAAGTGTGGTGTTGGAGAAGACTCTTGAGAGTCCCTTGGACTGCAAGGAGATCCAACCAGTCCATTCTGAAGGAGATCAACCCTGGGATTTCTTTGGAAGGAATGACACTAAAGCTGAAAGTCTGGTACTTTGGCCACCTCATGCGAAGAGTTGACTCACTGGAAAAGACTCTGATGCTGGGAGGGATTCGGGGCAGGAGGAGAAGGGGACAACCGAGGATGAGATGTTTGGATGGCATCACGGACTTGATGGACGTGAGTCTGACTGAACTCCGGGGAGTTGGTGATGAACAGGGAGGCCTGGTGTGCTGCGATTCATGGGGTTGCAAGGAGTTGGACATGACTGAGTGATTGAACTGAACTGAACTGATTGAGCATTTATTATCTCCCTTTTGTCCCTTTAGTACTCAAAGTTAGTTTTGTTTTTTTTTAAGTGCAAGAGTATTAAGTTATCTTTCCTGCTAAAAACCTGTCCCTGCCTTTTTACTGCACTTAGAATAATAACCTAGCACCATTATATATCCCAGAAGGCCCTGCCTGATTCTCATAGGGCCTTCTTCCAACTGTTGACATATGAGATTTGATCACTACAAGCTTCTTCCCACTTCTGGTTCCTCATAAAAGTCCTCCTTTTTGCCTGAAAATCTCTTCCCTCAAATATGAAGTCAGTTAAACCTTACTTAAACTTTAGAGTTTTGCTTAAAGGCCACATCCATCCCTGCCAAAAACACATTGACATAGTCTATTAAGAATAAACCCTTTCTTATTACTTAAAGAAAGTGGAATCTAGTGTATTAATATAATTATAGCCACAATTCCTATGACCTGAATAATTTTTAGGACTAATCAAATTTGACAGAAATTCTGGCTTCCTTTAAACACTCACAAGTTGTTTAGGATAGCACTAAGGTTTAGGGTTGATGAATAATCAAGTATTTATTGATTATTCATCAATAATCAAATATTGATGAATAATCAATAATAATTTTGTATTTTAATTATCATGCTTCTTGTTTGCTTAGAGTATCCCATTCCTGTGCATTAAAGACATCTATAAAATATAACAAAATTTTTGTTATAATAAAAATTCTACAAAATCCTACAAAATACAAAAAAATTCTTTTTAGGTGAAAAAGTGCTAATTTTGAGAAAAAAATTACCCTTGCTTAATATATTTAGTAACTTCCTTATAACAGTATTTATGAACAATTTGGATGTGGGGTAAATGTTGTGCTGTGCTCAGTGGCTTAGTCATGTTCAGCTCTTTGCAACTCCATGGACTGTAGCCTACCAGGCTTCTCTGTCCATGTGGATTCTCCGGGCAAGAATACTGGAGTGGGTTGCCATGCCCCCCTCTAGGGATCTTCCTGACCCAAGGATCAAACTCAAGTTTCCCGCATTGTAGGTGGATTCTTTACCATCTGAGCCAACAGGAGAGCCCAAGAGTAGTGGAGTGTGTAGCCTATACCTTTTCCAGGGGTCCTTCTCAATCTAGGAATTGAACTGGGGTCTTCTGCAATGCAGGTGGATTCTTCACCAGCTGAGCTACCAGGGAAGCCCATGGGGTAACATTGGGGCTATCATAGATCTACGGAATTGAACTGCAGAAAATATAAAAAGATTTCAACACTGCGAAACAGGTATAAGGGAAGACCAGGTAATGAGGTTGACAGAATGACATGTTCTGGAGTGTACAGCTGGCATGAATAATTGAATTTTTTTGAGATTCAGTTATCCTTTCTATAAAATGCAGGTAATGTAGTATTCACCTTCTAAGGTGGTAAAAAACAGTGGCAGATTTTATTTTCTTGGCCTCCAAAATCACTGCAGATGGTTACTGCAGCTATGAAATTAAAAAATGTTCCCTCTTTGGAAGAAAAGCTATGAGAAACCTAGACAGTGTATTAAAAAGTGGAGACATCACTTTGCAGGCAAAGGTCTGTAGAGTCAAACCTGTGTTTTTCCAGTAGTCACATGTGGAAGGGAGAGCTAGACCCAAAGAAAGCTGAACACTGAAGAAATGATTCTTTCAAACTGTGGTGCTAGAGAACACTCTTGAGAGTCCCTTGGACAGCAAGAACAAACCAGTCAATACTAAAGGATATCAACCCTGAATTGGAAGGACTGATGTTGAAGCTTCCAATACTTTGACCACCTGATTTGAAGAGCTGACTCACTGGAAAAGACCCTGATGCTGGGAAAGACTGAGGCAGGAGGAGAAGGGGTCGACAGAGGATGAGATGGTTGGATGCTATCACTGACTCAATGGACATGAGTTTGAGCAAACTCTGGGAGATAGTGAAGCAAAGGGAAGCCTGGCATGCTGCAGTCCAGGGGGTCACAAAGAGTTGGACATGACTTAGCAACTGAACAAAAGGTGGTAAGAATTTAGTAGCATGTCATAATATGAATGGTGGTATTTAAAAAAATGAAATTCTAATTATTAACAAATGTGCAAATATATTAATATCAAGTTTAATTTTTATGAAAGAGGAGATTGGGTCAGTCACCTAAGTTGTAAGTACAAAGGCATTTTGTAAGAATTATGAATTTAGGCACTTGGTATGCAATAAAAGTGATTTTTGATGTGAATATGGCCTATATGTTTTCTATGATTAGAAATATAAGAGCAATTTTGTCCATCCTGTTGTGGCTGGTGAAGTGTGTGGTGATGAGGTTAACTGGCTGCTGGGGGAATCACAAGGAGAGTTTAGGTCTCCCCTGGGATTCACCCTCACTCCTTGGGAAAAACCAACTGATTGTCATTTGACTTGGGAAAAATCTGTACTATGAGGCTAGAATAATTATCATATGTTATGGTAGGAATATTTGTATTGCTCCCAAATTTATATGTTGAAATCCAAACCCCAAGGTAATGGTATTAGGAAGTGAGGCCTTTGGGGGTGATTAGGTCACAAGGGAGGAGACTGCATGATTGGGATTAGTGCTCTTATAAAAGAGACCACAGTGAGGTTACAGTTAGAACGTGCCTTCCATGAATCAGCAAGTGGGCATTCAACCAGACACTGAATCTGCTGGAATCATGATCTTGGACTTCCCAGGTTCCTAAACTGTTAGATATAAATGTTAGTGCTTATAAACCATTCAGTTCTGGGGCATATTTGTTATAGCCACCTGAACAGACTAGCACATTGCAAAATCAAGGCCTAGACATGAACGGACTTGACTCAATACTCAAAGCTGCTTATCAATATAATTAAGATTGAATATCTAGAGTTAATGTTTTTAAAATTGTTTTTTGAACATGTATGCCAGGCTAGGCAGGCTACTGAAATATTCTGCAAATAGTTAGCTCATTGAATCCTTTCAATAATGCTATAAAGTAACTACTGACTTCATGTATGGTGGCCAGCAAATAACCAAAGCCACACATAGCTGTTCCATGGAGGGGCCAGATCTCAAACTCAGGTCTAATAGACTCTAGTGCTCTTAGCCTCTATACCAGGCTACCTGTGCCAGCACTTCCTAATGAGATGTTTCACTTATGTCTATGCTCTATTTTATTTTATTTTTTTATTTTTAAAAATTATTTTTATTTTTTTTATTCTACATTACAATACTGTATTTGTTTTGCCATACATTGACATGAATCAGCCACAGATGTACACGATCTCCCAATGCCAAAGCCCCCTCCCACCTCCCACCCCATATCATCTCCCTGGATCCTCCCGTGCACCAGCCCCAAGCATCCTGAATCCTGTATTGAACATAGACTGGCGCTTCATTTCTTACATGATAGTATGCATGTTTCAATGCCACTGCAACAAAAAGAATTAAAATACTTAGGAATATACCTACCTAAAGAAACTAAAGACCTATATATCGAAAACTATAAAACACTGATGAAAGAAATCAAAGAGGACACTAATAGATGGAGAAATATACCATGCTCATGGGTTGGAAGAGTCAATATAGTGAAAATGAGTATACTACCCAAAGCAACCTACAGATTCAATGCAATTCCTATCAAGCTACCAGCAGTATTTTTCACAGAACTAGATCAAATAATCTCAAGATTTGTATGGAAATACAAAAAACCTCGAATAGCAAAAGCAATCTTGAGAAAGAAGAATGGAACTGGAGGAATCAACTTGCCGGACTTTAGGCTCTACTACAAAGCCACAGTCATTAAGACGGTATGGTACTGGCACAAAGACAGAAATATAGATCTATGCTCTATTTTAAATATAAGCATGCCTCGACTCTTTTTCACACTGAAATATTTATAAAAACAACCTGATACTCACATATCTTTCCCAATCAATTTCTGCATAAAATCCATTTGGTGCTCCATTGCTTTTCTTCTGTAATAAATTTGAAAATACATTTAGAAAAGACACATTTGAATTAATAAAAAGAAACAAAGAAAACTTGTCTTAATTGCATTTAGCAAGAGCTATCAAAATCCAGCGCTGGAAAGACACATTACAGCAGCCTATTAAGCAACCACGTTGGTGTAACTGAATGGTAAATTGAGTTGCATGACACTGCATAAAAGAACTTACACACTTACTTCACAAAAGGCTGTAGGACATGCATAGGGATATTAACAGCTAGCTCCTCAAATGTTATATAATTACTAAAGAATCAGCAGCCCCTATGTATTATTTAATCCTCTATACCTCAGGGGATATAACTAGATGTATTCAATATGTACATGTTTAAATGGAAATATTTTGACCCACGTTATTCTCATACACAGTTATTTCCAACATATCCAGAGACTATTCATCCAAGTCATTAATCCATCTTCTTCCAGCTTTTCTAACACTGACTCAAGTTTTCCTAAACACCTTTGATAAAATATAAAGGGAATCAGATTCCAATTAGTTAACTCAGCCTCTAAGTATTAAAAAATAGTGCTGATGTTCTTTTCAAGTGACTTTTCTTATGAAATTACTAAAAGACAATTTGAAGATTAATTGTGGATTTCTGTCATCTAGGCATCCTAGGCCTCCATGAGCACAGATCATTATGAGAGGAGTGGGCATCAGCATTATTCTCTCAGAATTATCTTAAAGTTCTATTTTTGGCCCTGGTACTGCCATGACATGTATGGCCATGAGACCTTGAGCAAGGACGTGGTATCATTCAAACTGAAATTTCTAGGATTCTCTATTTCTCATGAGAAAAGGATAAAAACACAGATGAGGTTGATAATGGAGAGTCCCTTCAACAACATTCCTGTTGTTAGCACACAGAGCGACGATATGTCACTGAGCACTCATGGGTCTCACAACAACACACATCGGATGCTGATGAATGAGGCTTGAGGACAGGACATCTAATTTTGCAATCACAAATGAAGGCTGGTTGAGTTACAATGTTAACAGCTGACACCATTTGACAAGTAGATAGGAGAAGAAATCTTTTCATCCATGCATGCAGGATCACTAAAAAACCAAATCAGAGGTAACCTAGTAACACCATCATTGATTGATACTGCATGGTGATTGGGCACTCTAAGAATTAGCAGTGGTCGAGTGAGGGGAAATAGTGTGTGAGGAACAGATAATGTGTCCATTATTTTCCTGTCTCCTCCCAAATACCAACACTGCACTAGAACTTACAAATGCACAAATTCTGTCCTGCCTCCACCAACCAACACACTGGAACAAAGGGCCCGTGCCCCATATCCCTCTTCTTTGTCTTGCTCCTGACAAAGATTATATGCTTAATCAGACTACATCATTTTAAGCTTCTCAAAGTTTTGCCTTCATTGAATTCGTGCTGCAATGATATTCTTTGCTATTTGAATGAAGGTTGTTTTAAAAACTTGCCACATCAACTTTGCACCTGTGTAAGCTATGAAGCTACTTTTGAGAATATGCCATCTCATAATAAAGAATCTCTCTCATGGTGAATGGCATGGTTCTTCCTTTTGTCATACTTGTTTTCTTTTTTTTTTTTTTCCAAGTTTAGAAACACAATTTATTTGATTTAGAATTCCATTTCTCAGAGGAAACCCAAGAAATGTGTTTTGAAGGTCATTATGGTCTCCAATGACATCATATGAAGTCAGCAATTCAGTTCAAACAACCCTCATTTCTACTAATAACTTGGAATGAAGTTTTCACCCATGGATATATCTATATCCTTGCAGAGAAACAGCATTTTCAACTCTGATACTTGTTTTCTTTTAAAATTTCTACTGTAACAATGTTTGCACATGTCTTCCTTGCGAAACTCTCCAATTCCTCCTTATAAAGCTGCTGCTGCTGCTAAGTCACTTCAGTCGTGTCCAACTCTTAGCAACACCATGGACTGCAGCCTACAAGGCTTCCCCTGTCCCTGGGATTCCCCAGGCAAGAACACTGGAGTGGGTTGCCATTTCCTTCTCCAATGCATGAAAGTGAAGTCTCTCAGTCGTGTCCGACTCTTAGTGACCCCACCAGGCTCCTCCGTCCATGGGATTTTCCAGGCAAGAGTACTGGAGTGGGGTGCCATTACCTTTTCCACCTTATAGAGCATATATAACATATTCAAAGTACAAATGTAATTTAGAGTAACGGTAAATCAAATGAAATAAGCTGATCTCAAAAAACTAAACTTATGAATTTGGTGATGAGTATAGTACTATTAATAGATCTTTTAGTCCTCTTTATGACGAAGAATTGCTATCTAAAAACCAGAGATTAGATAAATTGTTGAGTTCAAAATTTTTGAAGTTCTACAGATGTTTGCTTCCATGATAATCTCATCTCTGTAACCAAAGCCTTTCAAGACCAGGATAGTTGACAGGTTCAGCTAAATAAAGACAAAATAAATGTGTGTATTTCCTTACTGACAATATTAGAAATACAAAAGTGCCTCAATTTTTGAATTTTCTAGATCTGGGCTGAGGGAAAGTTTCTCAGTTTCCATGGAAACCAATGGAAAATTGTGATAAAGAGAAAGCAAAGCCTATAAAAAGAAATTTCTTTTAAAATAATAACAGTTTAAACATAAATACTAAACACAAACAACAAATCATAATAGTACATTCTTTTGGGTTGATATTAAACACACACACACACATATATATACACACACAGTTCTATGATACATATAAACACACATTCTTTTGGGTTGATATTAAAAACACACACATATATATATACACACAGTTCTATGACACATATATCCACACAGTTCTATTAGAGAAATTAGCAATTTAGCATCATTCACACTAGTGAATTCTTACAAATATATTTGATTTTGCAAGTGGAAATTATCAAGTTAGAGCTAATGCAGAACCTGGTTGAAATTCTTCTGGTAAAACTTTAAGGAAGAAATTCTCCCAGTTTAACAATTTAAGCAGCTCATAGTGGTGATATGGAGGTAATGGCTCTATTGATTTTCAATTTGAAAACAGTGTAAAACCATGGAAGAATGCAATTGAAGTGGGGAAATATTGTTGGCTGTTCACCAACATATTCAATACAAAGAGTGATTTTACGCTTGGAGTAAAAGTTATGTATTTTTAAAATTCTTTTCTATATTTTCTAAAATCCACAATTCACATGAATCACTTCTAAAACTTGAATATATGACTGTTATTTAAAGATAATCAAGGCCGATAGCAATATTGATCATGTTTAATAGGTATTTTACTTTGGTCAAGCTTATTATCTCCTCTTAGGTAATATGATTGTTTAGATCAATAAGTGCAGTAAAATTTCATTCAATTATACATTCATCAAAGTTCTTAATTTTAACTGTAGATGCTCTTCTTTTCCAAGGTCAGATCATGGCCACATTGTGCTCTTTAGTGAGAAGTATTATAGACGTGAAATAGTGCCTAAATATTATCTTTTTGCCATTGAGATAGACTTGTCTCACTTTGTAAATAACCCTATAGAATAACACTATCCAATAGAACTATCTGTGAAGAAGTAAATGTTCTGTATGTATGTTGTCCGATATGCTGGCAACTAGCCACAAGTAGCTATGGAGTACTTAAAATGTGGCAAATGTCACTGAAGAATTGAATTTTCTTTTATTTTTAAAAATTAAAAAAATAGCTATTTATTTAACTGAAGTATAGTTGCTTTATAATTTTTCAGGTATACAGCAAAGTGGTTCAATTATATATACACACACATATACATGTGTGTATATATATATATATATACACTCATTATTTCCCAGTATAGGTTATTACAAGATATTGAATATAGTTCCCTGTGCTATAAAGTAGGTCCTTGTTGCTTATCTATTTTACATATAGTAGTGTATATCTATTAATCTCAAATTCCCAATTTATACCTTCCTCCCTTGGCTTTTTCCTTGATAAACATGCTTGTTTTCTGTCTGTGGGTCTATTTTTGTTTTATAAATGGGCTCACTTGTATCTTTTTTTGTTGTTTTAGATTTCACATATAAATGATATCATATAATATGATGTTCATCTTTGTCTGCCTTACTTCCCTCAGTGTGATAATCTCTAGATCTATCCATGTTGTTGCAAATGGCACTATTTTATCATTTTTATGATTAATATTCCATTGTATATATGCACTATATATTTATCCATTCATCTGTTGATGGCCATTAAGTGAGGAACTGAATTGTAAATAGCCACATGTGGCCACCATTTTGAACAACACAGCTATCCTTGTTGTACAGTCTAGGCCACCAGGATCAGCACCCCAAGTCCACTGTCAAGTACCTGAGGTCCCACAGGCCCAGGTCCTGCCAAATTCCTAATGTTACTTAGATAGCACTTACCCTAACAAATGACTATGTTATTTGTCAATATGTATAATGTTGTTTATATTACAGCCAAAGTTTTCTCATAGATAACAGATTCTTTTAAAAATCTGAATCACTGTGCTTTGTCTAAGACAGAGGCATGTCTCTGATGCCTGATCACTTTTTAAAAGTATATTCAGACATCAACATATACAATCTATATAGTTGATTTAAAAATTGGCCCCAGTATTGGGGAATACTATATAAGAAAGAGTCTTAATGCTTTTGTGTTTTCAAATTTCAAACTGAGATTTTACTCACTGTTTCTACAACCCCTTGGAAATTTTAAACTAAAATCTGTTTCCTTACCGAAACTTTTTTCCTCCTTCACGCGCGCACTCTGCTTTGTTATTGTAGGGTGGTTCATGTGGGCTGGGCTGCTGGAAGTGATTGTTTTCATGTAGAAAAAGTTGTTAAAGGATCTGTTTGTTCTTCAAGACACATATAAAGAATCACATGGAGTCAGCAAACATACCATAGAGGAAACAACATCTAGGCCAAATTGGAGGGCCTACCAATCTTGGCAGGGTTCTCGAAGCAAAGAGTGGACTTTGGGGCCCATAATGAGGCTCTATTCAGCAGGCCAGTGTGGCTAGGCCAGGAGAAGAAGGGAGAAGGGGAAAGAGGCATCCCAGGCACCGGGGTGATGTGAACCCAGTCCTTATTCAGCCAGCACTTAATTTATAGGTAGAGAACAAACACTGGGCCACACCAGACTGAATAAAAATAGTTGTATTTCTAATGGCAGTCTGAAAAGGCTAGCTGCACTGTATATTTCCCTGGATCACAGCCTTCTGGGGAAACATCAAGACAGAGCACACACAGCTGCCAGATCCAAATCTGAACCCTTTCCTGCACACATGTTCAGGATGAGCTGAGATCTCCTCATAGCAATGATCGTGACATCCAGTCCCCCAGTCTAGGTGTGGATGGAAATCTGAACTGCTTAGGAAAAACTCAGAGTGTGTGTCCTGGACAAGTCAGAGTTTGTCTCTGGGTTAGACTGCATTGCCACACAGATGCCTAAAGCCTCAAACTTCGAGGCAGACAGCTTGGCCAGGAGTGGGCATATTCGACCAGTGGAGAGCAGGGCAAGCCCATCTTGCTACAAGCAGCCCAGCCACAGAGCCTTTGTAGACAAAACCTCAAAAGCCTTGTCACCAAAGATGGGCTTCACTGGATTTGCAGAAACTGAATTTAAACAGTTAAACCTGTTGTGTAACTCCTGTGTTGACAGTCATTTATAAGCATGAAGTGGGTATACCACCACCAATAGTTTGTAGAACCACATTAGTGAAACCATAAATTTCAACTTCAGATATTCAAAAAGAAATCACTTTAAAGCTTACTCAGCCATGTAAAAGTGGACTGGCTCTACTGACATAAGGTCTTAAAGAAATCAGTCTGAGTTTGAAAGAAAATCAGGTTGAGATTTCCAGGGACTAAATGCAAATAGAAATTTTGGACTTCTATAGCAACTAGTCTGAGAAGGCGTTCTCAAAATGTGGTGCCCAGAGTACGTGGGGGAGACTGGAGGCACATTTCCAAGTGGTAAAATAAGCAGCTGGCTAACAATGTCCAATTATCTAGGAAGCTGTACTCCCTGTTTCTGAGAGCATGAATTTATTTTGAATGCAGCCTATTTTCCAAACAGGTGTGTATTATTTCCTGAGAAATCAAAATTAAATAACTCCTCTTTTCTAAAATCATGACCAGTGATACATTCGTGGCAATTCCAATTAAGGAATAAACAAAGAGCGTGCGTCTGCTGGTAGAGAACTTGATGTGACTGGGCATGGTGGCAATGATGGAGGGCTTGGGGAACTCAGGGATGAAGCCCTGCCTTAGGGTGGGTGAGTCTGCAGAATCACAGCTGGGCTTATGGACACAGCACATACTCAGAGTCACCTGTTGCCCACCAGTGCTATGCCAGGCACCAAGTGCATGTTCCCTTCAAGATGCAAACAGGGGATCCCTAGAAGAGCAGAGACCTGAGACCACAGTGGGGCTTCAGAGACGATGACCAGAGGCGTGGGAGGAGCTTTAGAGAAAGAAAAAAAAGGGAGAAGACTGAGGGTGCCAGAGGGAGAGAAGCAAGAGACAGCAAACCAGCCTGAGAGCAGCAGGGAGGGAAAGCAGAGACTAGCTAACAGAGCCTTGCAAGGGTGAGAATGAAGGGGACAAGAGAACCCAGGGAGGGGATTGAGACAGAAGCAAAGAGAAGACACAGAAGCAGAGTACCTGAGACAGAGTTAACGAGAGGGCTCTGAGCCAGAAGCAAGAGGTGAGGAGAAGCTGAGTCTTCTGGGTCTTTTTTTCCCCTGCTGAATAGAGCCTTGATTATAGTGTTACCCAATGTCTGATAAATTTTAGTCTACTTCCTTAACATTTCATGGAGAGAACTACATGAATGCAAAAGGCACCCCAAAGCTAAGAACCTTGAGTTAAAGGTGGGAGAAAAACTCCTACCATAGCTGCAATTAACACCCCGATTTAGGTCTAATATTATAAAGGGTGATTTTTCAAAAAAAAAAAAAATTATCTATCAGGTTTATTTTAGTTCCCACTCCAGCCCAATGAGCCTAATGTGAGTCCCTTTTTTCCCTCCTTCAAGAACAGCTGTTCTTTTGAACCTTCTGAATAGGCATCTGATTCAGCTTTGAAGGAAGTCGTTTTAGAAGCTGGTGCAGCCTGTCATCAGGACAACTTGGATAAATCCAAGCTCATGCACCTCTGACTCCTCTAAAAAAGCAAGGAATCTGGTGACCAGCGAGGAATCAGAGTTCCTGTTAACTCTTAAACCAGTGGACACATTTTCCTCCTCTAGGCTGTAAATTCAGGCATAAGTGGTTTCAAGACCATTCCCTTCTTATGAATTTAATACAGAAAATGTATCTGCAGCTCAACTGCAAAAAGGGAAAGGCTTCTTTCAATTTTATTGGATCTCAGCTCCATTATGACTTTGTGGCCTCTTCTGGAGAAAAGCATTCTCATATAATGAGCTCTTATATCATTAAATTGGAAATGAAATAACAGTGGATGGTAGCAGCCCCTGCAGGAACCGTCTGACTTTTGACCCATCATATTGATGACTAGTTGCCTTGCCTGCTCTGGGGCAAGGTTTTAGGTGAATGCAATAAGTAAGTTTAAGTTGACCAAGGCTGTATTTATGTACTGTGCAATTACTACAAAAAATTACAACAGTGAGAGGTCTGAAAAGTCATTTAAGCTCATTTTTTTTCCCCTGCAGGAAAAAAAAAAATGAAACGGGGTTTTAAGAAATTTAAACTAGCATAGGTTGAAATGCAAACCTACTAAAAATGGTCATTTAAATACTTACAATTGCATCTCTATCTGGTGAACCGCTGTAACAAAAAGAAATTAGTAGCTATTAGGAAAATGAATCATTCTTGCTACACAGACTCAAATACAACAATAAGAGTCATTAACCACCTCTTGCCAGTTCCCACCCCAATAAACCTGGATAATGAAAGCTACTCAAAACAAATTGGTTGAATGATATTTCAGTGTGGAGTGTGTGTACATGCATGTGGGAGGGAGAGATTCATTAAAAATTGAAATCAAAAGGCACAAGTTGTTGGTGCAGTGTCTTGCCCACTTTTGAGAGAATTCAGTAAGAGCTGTCCCATTTAATCAGCTTCCATTTAAAACTACCACCAGGAATGCCAACCGTTTTGTTCTCTCATCTTCTCCCCATAAGTGGTCTTGAATTTCCCCTTATAAGAAGGAATTTCTATGGTATTTTTCAAGTCACTTTGAGAATCTGTATTTTCCTCCATCTTTCTATATTTACTGCTCCTTTGATTACATGAGAGCAGGAAATGAAGGGCAATTTTACTAAATGGTTCACTTTGATGACTAAAGTCCAGGGTATTTAATCCACAGTGATGCTAGGCTACAGTGTTTAAGAATAAGGTCTTTAGAGAAGGATGAATCTAGGTGTTCCAACCCCATTATTTACTAATTCTCTGATCTTGGACAAATTACTTAACCTTTCTAAGTCAGTTTAAATATGATAAGTATATAAACAACTTATAATGATTCCCAACACATACTAAGTTTTCAAAAATGTTCGTTACAGGTTTTTTTTCCTCTTCCATGATGGCTCTACCCTAGGAACAAACACAAAACTGCCCACTTGCAGCCATGTTAGGCTTTATAGTAATAGAGGAAAGGTATTACTGTTACTCTGGAAAATTGAACTGGAGGAACAGAAGAAAGGGGGAAGTAAAAGGGTAGTCATTGTAACTTTATAACCTCTTATATTATTCTAATATTAATATTTTAATTAATATTAATTATAATATTAATTAATATTAGGAGCTAGAAAAATATTATTCTATTAACATGGAAACCAGAATCGTGCTTAGGTGAGGACCTGCACTGCTTGTAAGGAAACCTTAGTAAGTGCTTGGGTGGAGTGAAAATGAAAGTCCCTTAGTCATGTCCAGTCTTTGCGACCTCATGGACTATAAAGTTCCTAGAATTCCCCAGGCCAGAATACTAGAGTGGGTAGCTTCTCCCTTCTCCAGTAGATCTTCCCAACTGAGGGATCGAACCCAGGTCTCCCATATTGCAGGCTGATTCTTTACCAGCTGAGCCATCAGGTGTGGTTTGAACTGTTCCTTAGGGAGGTGGGATCAAGTAAAATGTTCTTTATTTGCTGGGACATCTTCTTAGCTCCAAGGTTTGATTCCTTTCCCTGCCAACACCCCTTTCAAAATTAGCAGAACATTCTACTTGGATTACAAAACATTTGATGGGAGTGCATCATTTCATAATAATTTCCATGTGGATGCAAGAATGGATCAGTGATACAGGGGCTAGAAGTAGAGAGGACACTGATTTTGAAAGACCATGAGAGCTGACAGAAGTCTGAGGGTGTTTGGACATTTGCTGGCTATGAGAATTCCAAACAGTTGGTTCAAAAGAAACTTCATTTAAGAAAGAGGGATAGGAAGAGTTATATATAATTCATTGAACAAATACTGAGTGACTTATAATGGGCCAGGCACTAGTCTAAACTCAGGAGATAAAATGATGAAGAAAACATGCTTTTTGAGACAAGCAAGTAAATCCAGTGGGTTATTATGACCACAAAACCCAGGTGGCAAGAAAGTACAGAGAAAAGTACCAACTGACACTCATCAAAGCCAATTTTCCTTATCAGATTTATATACTGAAAAAACAAACAGACATTTCCTACTAGGATTTCAGCCTCTGCTAAAGGGATCGGGAGAGAGGAGCTTTTGTTAACTTTTTCGTAGGACAGATCCAGTGGCACTCATCCTGTGGGGCTGTCTTTAGGGGCAGGTGATAGATGCAAGGGGATCTAAAATGGGAGGCCACTTGGTTTCACGTGTATTACCGCTATAGGGATGGCATTTCAAACATTTTCATCAGAATAAATGTAATTGTACACAGCAGTGCTGATTTCTGTTTGAATCCTTTGTCTTATCCATTGATGGAAATGAGGCTGGTTCTTCCCAGTATGGTGGTAGTAAGCACGCTGATGGAGGGCACTAGCTCCAGCGCCAGACTGCAGGGGTTCAATCAGCTCAGCTCTCCCCCCCGCATAACTCTGAACAAGAGCTTCACCCCTTTGAGTTTCAGTTTCCTCAGTTACATGAGAGCTATGATAACAGTATATACCTCACAGGGCTATTAAAGGATTCAGTGAGTTAATATAAACGAAGAGCCTGGAATGGTGCCTAGACCATTGTAAATACTCATAAAATGTTATCTAGATTAAAGTTATTATGTCAATATAAGCTGACCCAGGATGAGGAGCAGAGAGAGATTTTAGCAGCCTCAGACAATTGGGCATGTCCTCAATTTATTTCCTAACCCCCTCTTATTAAGTTTTATGTTTTTAAATAAATACAGCAGACCCACTATATTTACTGACTTCCATTTTAACACTGATCATCTACCAGGCACCTTTTGCTTCTGTTTTTAAAAATGACAGTTACCTCTTGCCACTACTTCCTTTTCTTTTACCCCCCTATTGGTCTTGATTATAATTTTATCCATCTATTCTTTGTTGTCCCCCCACCTCCTGCCCTCGGGTGATAAAAGAATAGGCACTTGATTCTGGACTAGAAAACTGACTCCATGTCTTATTTTCTGGGTAGCCTTCAGTAATTAATTCATTTTGGCATTGATTTCTCATCTCTAAAATTGAGATATTACTTCTAACCTTATTGAATTACTGTGAGGATTAAAAGGATATCAGTGCATTACAAAATACCTTGCACAGAGCCTGCCATTTAGCACAGGCTCTCTCCTTTCCTCTTTCTATCAGCCATTGTAATGATGATCAAATCAGGAAGCTCTGGTTCTAACCCCACTCTATCTAAGGACACCCAATCAGCTGAATTTGGAGCCGGCAGCTACCATAGCAGGTTGCTTGGCAACTCTCATGGAGTTGCAATAGCCCTGAAAATGGTTTGCATCTGCAAGGTTTCAGTGATGGCAGACTATCATAAGCATTACCTAAATTTGAAGGGATAGTACATCGCCAGAATATTTCCCTAGCCTTCTGCAAGAATGATACATGACTCAATCAGAGAGCAGGGGGTTCCTGAAAGGCAGAGGCTTACATTAAATGGCTTGTCCTTTGACCATCATGGCTGATGGAACCAGTTTATAGCTAATTTGCTACACCTAAGTAAACTGGGGCACTCAGATTATAAGAAGTGAAGGAGAGATGCTTGGGATTTTACAAGCAAATGTCTCATAAGAGTACTTCAGAGAGATGTTGCCCATCTACCCAAAGCCGTGAAGAGTAGCTTTCTCATTTTCATGATTTTAGAAATGATGACGGAAGAGCGGTGCTTTCGCCAAAGGCAAATAGCTCAGCCTGCCCTGGGGAGGTTGTCTGACCTCTTTTCCCTTTTGAGGGAGCTTTTATCCTTTTTAGTTTTCTTCACACACCAGAGATTACGTGTAGTCAGTTACAAACACTGTCTTCAAAGAAAACTGGATTTGGTTTCTGCTAACATTCCCAAGATACCTCTAGTAGTATCCCACACAGCATGTGGCACATTGTAGGTGACACAATGTTGCTGACAGACGGACTGCGACAGAGTCTGGCCTTTTAGGAAAATTAGACTCTAACGTCAATGCAGGCCCATTAGAGGAAAGGGTATTCTAACGCCATGGAGCTATTGGCAAAGCTGAAGCCAGAGCCCAGGTCTCCTGACTCTGCTGAATGAACTGTCTCCTATTCTGATTAACTTTTCAAAAATGGCAATTTCTTAAGAAATAATGGAAGTTGTATAATGCTCAGAAAGTTTTCTAATTTAATCATTTAAAAACATTGGCAAGACTAGATAGAGTGAATGTAGCTTCCATGAAATAACTATTTACCAAAAGAGAAAGCACAAAGAAAAGGTAAGATCAGGAGACTTAACATCTGATATTTAGACAAAACATAGCTTTTTACCCCTCAGTCCTTTACAGTCTCTGCTTTAAAAGCCTCAAGACTTCAAGGTTGCGCACTGTCTAAGGAAGGAAGCCCAGACACCTCAGCCTGGCACTGAAAGCCCTTCCTATCTAGCCCTGATCTTTTCAGCCTCACTGCCCATCATCACATTTACCAGCAGTTGACAGGCAGACAGACTGCCCTGTTCAGTTTGTCCTGAAAACCTCCTTGGATTTTCTATATCTGTGCTTTGGCTGGTGCTCCCTTTGCATGAAATGAATGTCCTCATCTTCTTGAAGATCAAACTCAAGGCTTCCCCCACTTTGAAACTTCATTGAACATCTCTTTAAATATGAGCTTTTCCACCCTCAAATTTCCCAGAAAATTCCATTTTTCGTTGCTCAAAAGGAACTTGCTGCTGCTGCTAAGTCGCTTCAGTCATGTCCGACTCTGTGCGACCCCATAGATGGCAGCCCACCAGGCTCCCCTGTCCCTGGGATTCTCCAGGCAAGAACACTGGAGTGGGTTGCCATTTCCTTCTCCAATGCATGAAAGTGAAAAGTGAAAGTGAAGTTGCTCAGTCATGTCTGACTCTTAGCGACCCCATGGACTGCAGCCCACCAGGCTCCTCCATCCATGGGCTTTTTCCAGGCAAGAATACGGGAGTGGGGTGCCACTGCCTTCTCCTAGGAAGGAACTTAGCACATATTAATTTGTACTAGTAATAGGAGTAGTGGCTGCTGCCATTCACGGAGCATTTGCTAAGTACTAGTTACCAGTATAGTCATGTCAAATGTTAGCTGTTTTAGTTATATGAAAGATGCTTCAATTTGCATGAATTAAAAATTATCAGAGGACAAGGCCACAGGGCAATGCTCCACACCTTGTGATAACATTTATGCAGGACAAACATATATAGAAGGAAAAGCTAAAGGTGTGAGATCAAGATAACCCTTTTCCTTTTTAACTGTGTCTAAACAGCTATTGATTTTCCCATTTTTTAACTTTCTTGCAGGGATTCTAGCCAAATAAGAGGATTAATGGGCTCATTATTCTTCTATACAGCAGCCCAAACCAGACCAACATTCCCACATGGGCACCGCCAGCTGATGCTGAGCAGGGTGTTCTCCTCAAGTACATACGTAGAATCAGTGTCCTTTTCTTTCTTCCGTATTCCAAAGGCCTTCCTTGTACGTTTTTCAATCCTGTAGGAAAACAACAAAAGGTCAGAAAGTTTATTTTCAAATGTTCCTAGCAACATTCAAGTGAACTATTTTTAAAATTGCAGCACATTAGATAAATCTAAATGTTCAAAAAGCCATGAACGTTTCTTCATGTATGTGTGTGTGTATGTGTGTGATTCATTATCATATTTTTCAACAGTTTATCAAGGACATGGCACTGTAAGCTCTTAGTACTATAAGCAATGTAAGAATATAAAAATGAGGCTTCCCTGGTAGCCCAGCAGTAAAGACTCCACCTACTAATGCAGGAGATGTGGGTTCGATCCCTGATTCGGGAAGATCCTTCATGCTGCGGTGCAACTAAGCCCATTTGCCACAACTATTGAGCCGGTGCTCTAGAGCCCTGGAATCTCAACTCCTAAAGCCCTCACCTAGAGCCCATACTCCCCAACAAGAGAGGCCACTGCAATGAGAAGCCTGTGAATTGCATTTGGAGAGTAGGCCTGGCTTGCTGCAACTAGAGAAAACCCACACAGCAATGAAGCAAAGCTAAATAAATAAACAGAATTATTTGTTTAAAGAAAATAAATAAATGGAAAGGAGATCAGGACCAGGTACAGAAAAGTTGGCAAGGTTTTTTTAGATTATTGTTATTCATTCTCCAAACAGGCACTCTGCCAAGAAACCCAATCACAGATTTAGAACAGTAATTTCCAAGTTAGATGTATTCTTGAGAACAGGATAGTTCCAAGACAGAAATCATGTAAACCACATGCGAGAGCCACACTGGCCTGACATCTTTGTATCCATATTCCCAATTCATCCTTTTCTACTTTCTCAGTTTGGTGGCTTTATTGGATTCTCTGAACATACCACAACATCTGTTCTCCAACATCTCTTTTCCCCTTGTTTGGTCCTTACCACTGGCTGAAATGCTTTTCCTATCTTGTTGATATTTAGAACTTCCATACATGCTTCCAAGGCCCCATCAGCTTCCACCTCCTCTGTGAGGGCCTCCTAATCCTAGTGTAGCCAGAAAACAACTGTCCTGTGCTCCCCTCAAATTTGACTTAGCAGCTAACCAACAACGTTATATTAAAATACAACAAATTACTCCACCTATTAGTTCCTATGTCAGTTTCCCTCATAGACTGTAAGCCTTTCTAGGACAGAAGCCAAGGATATGCTCTCTATATCCTCTGCACCAAACACAGGAACCAGATATTTGTTGATTTAAGATGTCCTCTAAGAAGCATCATTCAGGTGCTATTTGAATAAGAAGGCTCCTTTCTTCCATGCTAGATAAACCAAGCCCAATCCTGTATCTTCCATTCTTGTCCTATAAAGGTTCAGTCTGGGACTCCCATCTCCTACATGTCCTGTAGTTACATGTGTGGCTTGGGTTTCTCGTGTTGTATGTGTTCTCAGTCGAGTCCGACTCTTTGATCCCATGGACTATAGCCAGTCAGACACCTCTCTCCATAGCACTTCCCTGGTAAGACTACAGGCATGGGCTGCCATTTCCTCCTCCAGGGAATCTTCCCGACCCAGCGTTCAAACCTACATCTCCTGCATTGCAGGTAGATTCTTTACCACTGAGCCACTGGGGAAACCAGTTCCTCATGTTAGTGAGTCTTATTCAGATATACCATTGCCTATATATTCAAAACCTTAGACTTGTTACTGGTGGTTTGGAAATTTTTCTTCACAAATTATATCTGGAAAAGTCACTGATGTTCAGAATTTGTTGGCACTACCGGGTGGATCTGGAGAAGAAAATGGCTACCCACTCCAGTATTCTTCCCTGGAGAATCCCATGGAGAGAAGAACCTGGCAGGCTACAGTCCATGGCGTTGCAAAGAGTTGGGCACGACTGAGCGCCTACCACTACCAGGTGTATTGGGCGTCCCAGGTGGCTCAGTGGGTAAAGAATCAATATGCAGTGCAGGGGACGATCCCTAGGCTGGGAAAATCCCCTGGAGGAGGGGCACGGCAACCCACTCCAGTTGCCTGGAGAATCCCCGTGGACAGAGGATCCTGGCGTGCAATAGTCCTTGGGGTTGCAAAGAGTTGAACGTGACTGAAGCGAACGAGCACGCATGCATGCTTCAGGTGGATCAAAGGGAAAAACACTGAGAAAATCAGGGATTTGATATCATCTTCTAAAACATGAATCAGCTCAGACCACTTGGATGATCTGAGTCATCCATTATCTGACTCTCAAGATACTACTCAAATATAATCTCCAAATGCCTCTGTCTAATTTTGCATTTGAACAGTCATTCCATTTAAGAAGTTTAGGTCTTTAAAATGTCAATGTTTGTTTAAAAAAATCTCCTTGCACATTAAGCTATTTATTCTCCATTACTCTCCATATGAGGTGTTCATAGAAAACTTACTGACATTTAAAGTATCCACCCATTACACTTAGGAATACCTTCCCTCTGTCATTTTTAATTTTGAGTGTGAGAAACTTCTCACCTCTAATTGCCTTATGTCCTTATAGGGACAAAATTGTCATTTTCTTCCTACAATTTTTCTTGTGCTTTGAATCTCTTCACTGGCTTCTCCATGCTCCTAATTCAGCTTTGGGGGTCCCAGTGAGTGCTATATTCACTGGTCAATATTGGTTTTTATAGGATTATAAAACAAATGCTATTATTATCTTCTATTTTCAAATTACTTTAGTTCCTGTAACTTGACCATGAGATAAGAGATAGAATGTTCTACCAAACAGATGAGAAAATACAGACAAATTCCAGTAATTCTTGTATCAAATTAGTAACAGAACAGGCAATAGAAGCTTTCCATAGACTCTGTCCTGTTTTTGACCACCAAATTTGGATAATAGCCAATTTGAACTAGGTCATGAACGTCATGAGTTGTCCATTTTCCAGCGAAAAGTGCTCTGGCTCAGGCTTCAGGAGACAGAGTCCATTGCCAGCATCATTCCTAATTGTATAGATGAATATGAGTTACATTTTTTGTGTGTTTCCATCTCTCAGTTTACAACAAATCAGCTAGTAACAAGGAATAAAAGAATTTGCACATATTCACAAAATGCAATGCCATTCTGTAGTTTTAGCTTCAATGAAAGTCATATTTCCCAAGTGTAGAATACATTCTCATATATGGAATATATACAGAAATACACCAGAGGTGTGACAGTCCAGAAAAACAAAACTAATCAAACTGTTGAATAAGAGAAAACACTGAAAACATTTACCCCTTGAAAGATGGAAAGATGTGAGAAATTTAGAAAACTATAAAGAAAATCCTGAAAGGCAAAAAATATGAAATATAAAAGTTATTCACATCTTAATAGCTCTTTGAGAAGATGCAGGAAGAAGCAATTATGCCAAATGAACTAAAAGTGAATGAAAAAGTGTGGTCAAGTCTTTTGAGAGTTTATTTAAAAATATTTCAAAGAGCATGTACATGTCCACACTGCTATATTTAAAATGGATAACCAACAAGGATCTACTATATAGCACATGGAAGTCTGCTGAATGTTATGTGGCAGCCTGGATAGAAAGGGAGTTTGAGGGAGAATGGATACATGTGCATTTATGGCTGAATCCCTACTCTGTTCACTGGAAACTATCACAACATTGTTAACTGGATATACCCCAATACAAAACAAAAAGTTTTTAAAAATATCCAAAGAAATTCTTCAAAAGAGAACAAGGATAGTCAAAGATCTTAGAGTAGTAACAAGCTTAAGACACCACAGATGGTAACATAATAAGCTTAAAAACACTATATCCAATGATTTTTTTTCACTTCTGACTCCCCAAACTACATGAAAGTTTTAAAGTGAATTTCTACAGTATAATTATCCTTTAGGCTGGGTCATGAATTTTTGTCAATTATTCTTTACCAAAAATGGAAGGGAAAATAATCAAGTGTCTTTGAGAAATGAAGTAACTAACTTTCCCCTTGCCAACGTCTAAACAAAGATTTCTACAGAGGAAGAATTTTAATGTTCTGATGATCTGAGGCTAGAATAGTCCTCTTCCAAGCTATGGAGCTAAGAACATCCTCCCATGTGCATGCAGAACTGGGTCAGGCACACGGAAGTCTGGCCCGTGCCTGCAGCATCTCTCCACCTCATTTAGATTCCTTTAGCTTCCTCTGGTATTATGGGAGAAGCTAGTAAAGTCTGGGAACTACAACAGCAAAATTTAAAAATAGACTGATTTTTAAGGTGGCAGGAAAGCTTATTTCAAGATAGGTAGTCCTGGATATGATGTTTGTTACAAGGTAATGAAATAGCAAAGACGCAGAAACTAACAATAGCGACAGCACAAAAATATAGAGTAATATTTGCAGCCACCAAAACTGAGGTCCAGTCCACGGGGGGGGGGTACCAGCTGCTTAGCATATATTGCCTCATTTAAATTTCTTACAAGCCTTGTGAAAAAGTAGAAGGCATTTTCTTTGCAAATGAGGAGCCTGAGGGTTTACCTGAGTTAGGTTTTATTTATCATCATCTCTAGGGATTGGGGGCAGGAGGAGAAGGGGATGACAGAGGATGAGATGGCTGGATGGCATCACTGGCTCGATGGACCTGAATCTGAGTGAACTCCGGGAGTTGGTGATGGACAGGGAGGCCTGGCGTGCTGCGATTCATGGAGTCGCAAAGAGTCGGACACGACTGAGCGACTGAACTGAACTGAACTGAACCAGGGGTGGGTAACAGAGGTTCTTTACTGATGGATCCCCAGAGTTCTGCTGGACTGTGTCCTAATTTTCTTTCATGTATATTTCATCACAATAAAAAATAAACAGAATAATTCAAGCCAGATTATTCTGTGACCAAGGGGAGAAAGATAAGAGGGAGCAAAGAAGAAAAGAAAGAGACAAGGTAAGTAAATAAGTAAGAAAAGTCACTCAGTCGTGTCTGACTCTTTTGCTATCCCGTGGACTGCAGCCCACCAGGATCCTCAGTCCATAGGATTCTCCAGGCAAGAATACTGGAGTGGGTTGCCATTTCCTTCTCCACAGGATCTTCCTGACCCAGGGATCGAACCTGGGTCTCCCACATTGGAGGCAGACGCTTTAACCTCTGAGCCACAAGGTAGATTGGCTTAAAAGTTTGGGATCTTTTTTTTCTTTTTATTTATTTTCGTGCTAAAGTGGTCAATATTTAGTAAAGAAACTGGGAGTTATATAGTCACAAATCTTTCTTCATGAAGACCTTCACTATCAAGAAACTGGTATGTCCATGACAACTGATAACTACAACTAAACCTCCAGCACTTCTTTCTCATGTTTACAAAAAGCTTATCATGAACACATTTTTAATATTCCTTTCAGCTTTTCTCATCACATCACAATGTTATGTTAACCCTTATTAGATGGTAAGCTCCATGAAGTTAGCCACTCCACTATGTAATAGATAGCTGTCTTCATTTTCATTGCCCCCATCAATTCAGTTCAGTTGCTCAGTTGTGTCTGACTCTTTGCAACCCCATGAATCGCAGCACACCAGGCCTCCCTGTCCATCACCAACTCCCGGAGTTCACTCAGACTCACGTCCATTGAGTCGGTGATGCCATCCAGCCATCTCATCCTCTGTCATCCCCTTCTCCTCCTGCTCCCAATCCCTCCCAGCATCAAAGTCTTTTCCAATGAGTCAACTCTTTGCATGAGGTGGCCAAAGTACTGGAGTTTCAGCTTTAGCATCAGTCCTTTCAAAGAAATCCCAGGGCTGATCTCCTTCAGAATGGACTGGTTGGATCTCCTTGCAGTCCAAGGGACTCTCAAGAGTCTTCTCCAACACCACAGTTCAAAAGCATCAATTCTTTGGCACTCAGCCTTCTTCACAGTCCAACTCTCACATCCATACATGACCACTGGAAAAACCATAGTCTTGACTAGATGGACCTTAGTCGGCAAAGTAATGTCTCTGCTTTTGAATATGCCATCTAGGTTGGTCATAACATTCCTTCCAAGGAGTAAGCATCTTTTAAGTTCATGGCTGCAGTCACCATCTGCAGTGATTTTGGAGCCCCCCAAAATAAAGTCTGACACTGTTTCCCCATCTATTTCCCATGAAGTAATGGGACTGGATGCCATGATCTTCGTTAGTGGTTCTCAAATAGAATATTCCTTAAAATAATTCACTTAATTATAATAACATAGAAGCATTATTTCTCATCTCCTTTTCAAACTGTAAGTCAGACCACTGGAAGCTTATGAAATCAATTTGTTAGTGTGAAACCTTCATTCAAAAATGAAATATAAGATGAAAACTAAGTGTGCATTGCCCGTAGAAAGGATGAAGACAATATCATGAAATTCTTGGTCTCACTTATGTGAGTGGTCAGTGTTTGCAAACAGGGTGACCATGTAAAATACATTTCTTATGATAGCTCCAGAATGTACGATAGTGTTTAAAAAGTCTTTTAAATTTAAAACACAAATGACTGTGTTCACTAATGTTCTTCTCTGAAATGTCTGTGAACTAATTATATTTTTAAATTAGATACCTTAAAACTAGACTACCTTAGAATCTAAAGATACATTAGAACCTCCTTACTCTGAGTATACAGCTCTGCAGGTGAAAAAGAAATAGTACAGCAAAAAATTACCTTTATCAATTTTCTTTTCTCTCAAGTATAACTGTTCTGTAGGGATTCATTAAGTAAACACTAAATCCTAAATTTAGACTTTAAATGTTACACATAAAATAGAACTTTTAGGAAGGACCTTCCAAAAAAAAATTTGGCCTCAACACTCTGTTTCATCTTAGATAAAACATCAAAATCTGATACTCAAAAGAAACCACAGAGTTTTTGCTTGGTTAGTCTCATGTCTCCTATTTTTAAAAATTACTCTTGAAATATTAATACTTTTCCCTAAAAATAAAGACTAGTTCTCTAGATGGACAGATTGAGATAACAGTCCTGGAGCTGAGATCAAAATAGGAGAAATCAAGGTGTAAGCATCCTGTAGGCAGTAGCTGAGGACTAACCACACAGAACACAGAAGATGCTGCTCTTCAGCAGAGATGCTGCCACACAGGCGTGTAAGTGAAGATTCTGCCAGCACCTCCTCCTTTCTCTCCTGTACTGAATTCTTACCATTCCACTGCTAGCTGGTAGGACAACAAGAGGTCAAAGGCAGAGTGGTCACCATCTGCATGTTGGTAGCAAGTTGGTTTATCTTCCAGCTATCTTAAAGGGGCTGGGGTAAGGGAAGAGATGTGGCACTACTTTTTATTACCTTTCTCACTCATGTTCTGGTGGCTCAGATGGTAAAGAATCTGCCTGCAATGCAGGAGACCCAGGTTCTATCCCTGGGTCAGGAAGATCCCCTGGAGAAGGGAAAATGGCAACCCTCTCCAGTATTCCTGCCTGGAGAATTTGGACAGAGGAGCCTGGTAAGTTACAGTCCATTGGGTCACAGTCCAGACAGGACTGAGTGACTAGCACTTTCGTTTCTCACTCATGTCACAGTCTTGCTTACATACTGCTTTCACTAACAGCTCTTAATTATGGTGTTAAACACCCCATATAAGCATATTGCTTTTAAAATTGTTGAAAAGGTGGCACTTCTGGAGAGCACGTTCCTGGGGTATATCTGATCCTTCTGCTTCCCACTCCCTACAAACAGTGCTTTTGAGCAGAGCTTGGACAAGGGGAAAGGCTTGGGCACAAGGCTAGCTCTAAGAGTGACCTGGAGCTTTGGAAGAAGGAGGAGCACTGGAAGGAGGAGAGGGTGGCAGTGACGACTGCGTAAGGTTGGCATGTAAAACACAGTTCATAGAGGAAGACAAGCCATCTCATTATCTGCCTCAGAAGCGTGAAGACACACCTCCCAGAAGCACTGCAGGAGACACGGTAGAAGGGAACAGAATATGTGGCCTGCTTTGGAATCCGGAGATCTGGGATCACATCTCAATTTGACTTCTTACTGGCTGTCATTTGCCGCAAAACTTACAGATACTATGAGAGGAATTGTGTTAATTTCAACATAAGATTCATGTCTTCACAGGACATGAGGTTTGAAGAACAACCTTAGTTTTCTCTCTGTAATCCCTATAAATGAGGGGAAGGCAGCACTGGTTCACTAGGTCCTTCAATATACTAGGCACTAGGCTAAACTTTTAAAAATTAGCCAACTGAGCTGTTTAAAATACCAAAAGATGATGCAGTTAAATGTTGTTCTCAATATGCCAACAAATTTGGAAAACTCAGAAGTTGCCACAGGACTGGAAAAGGTCAGTTTTCATTCCAATTCCAAAGAAGGGCAATGCCAAAGAAATGTTCAAACTACCATACAGCTGTGCTCATTTCACATGTTAGCAAGGTCATGCTCAAAATCCTTCAAGTTAGTCTTTAACAATATCTGAACCAAGAAATTCCAAATGTACATGCTAGATTAGAAAAGGCAGAGGAACCACAGATCAAATTGTCAGCATCAGTTGGATCATAGAAAAAGTAAGAGAATTCCAGAAAAATATCTCCTCTGTTTCTTTGGCTATGCTAAAACTTTTGACTATGTGGATCACAACAAACTGTGGAAAATTCTTAAAGAGATGGGAATACCAGACCGCCTGACCTGCCTCCTGAGAAACCTGAATGTAAATCAAGAAGCAACAGTTAGAATGGGACATGGAACAGACTACTTCAGAATTGGGAAAGGTGTCTGACAGGGTTGTATATTGTCACCCTGCTTATTTAACTTATATGCACAGTACATCATGTGGAATGCCAGGCTGGATAAATCCCAAGCTGGAATCAAGATTGCTGGGAGAAATATCAGTAACCTCAGATATGCAGATGATACAACCCAATGGCAGAAAGTGAAGAACTAAAGAGCCTTTTGATGAAGGTGAAAGAGGAGAGTGAAAAAGTTGGCTTAAAACTCAACATTCAGAAAACTAAGGTCATGGCATCTAGTCCCATCTCTTCACGACAAAAAGATGGGCAAAAAATGGAAACAGTAAGAAACTTTATTATCTTGGGCTTCAAAATCATTGAGGATGGCGACTGTGGCCATGAAATTAAAAGATGCTTGCTCCTTGGAAGAAAAGCTACGACAGACCTAGACAGTGTAAAAAAAAGCAGATATGTCACTTTGCTGACAAAGGTCCATTTAGTCAAAGCTTTGTTTTTCCAGTAGTCATGTATGGATGTGAGAGTTGAACCATAAAGAAGGCTGAGGACTGAAGAATTGATGCTTTCAAACTAGGTGCTGGAGAAGAGTCTTGAGAGTCCCTTGAACAGCAAGGAGATTAAACCAGTCAATCCTAAAGGAAATCAACCCTGAATATCCATTGGAGGAACTGATGCTGAAGCTGAAGTTCCAGTAGTCTAGCCACCTGATGCAAAGTGTTGACTCATTAGGACCCTGAGCTGGGAAAGATTGAAGGCAGAAGGAGAAAGGAGCGACAGAGTATGAGATGGCTGGGTGGCATCACTGACTCAATGGAAATGAGTTTGAGCAAGCTCCGTGAGATGGTGGAAGACAGGGAAGACTGGTGGGCTGCAGTCCATGGAGTTGCAGAGTCAGACATGACTTAGTGACTGAACAACCCTCTCAGCAAGCCCAGACGTTATTACTAACCCCTACGGTATGGACTAAGAAATAGACTCAAAGTGATTAAGTTCCTTTTCCAAGATCATCAAACAAAAAAATTAGGTAAGATCAGGATTTTGAGCCAAGTCTGTATGTCTTAAAGCCAAGCAACTTTTTATTGGGTGGTCCTGATGCTTTTGCAGTACCCAGGGCAATGCCTAGTACAGGGTGGACACACCATCCGTGTTTGTTTAACACTTTTTAAAAAAGTCACTGAAGGTTTGTATAATTAGTAAAACAAAAACCAAGTGGCTTTTCTGGGTTTTTGTAATCTATATTCCTTTAATGTTCAGTTTTTGAATATCTGTGTATATAGAGGTATCAGGGAGAGGAGAAGGAGCCCTAAACTGCATGGGGTGGAACTATCTAAAGGCATGTATGTGCATTAAGGCAAGGAACAGAGACTTGGGGAAGCAGTGTGGTGTGACCTCACCACATTTTTAGGTCAACAGCACATATACAACAGCACATTGAAAAGCTCAGTTTAGCCCAAAACACACCGAATAAATAAAAGCCAAATAGATGTAATTTTTTAAGTACTTAAGATGCTTCAGGAAATCTGTCAGGAACTTCCCTATCTGAACACAGCCTTACAAAGTAGGAGCTATTATGTTATTGATTACATATCATGGTTTATGAGGAGTGACTGGAGCCAGGTTACACAGGTGGTAATTGACAGACCACATTCAGAGTCCCCTCCGCCTGACTTCAGAGCCCATGCCCTTCATGTCTCTGGAATATCTTTCTGTTAGTTCAAATTTATTTTGCCCTCTTATCAAAAACAAGAGCAAAAGCAAACACAAAAACCTAAATTTTTTTAAATTGAAACATTTTTAGGGAAATTAGGCAGGACATTTGTTAAGCACAAAGGCTGTATTTTGCATATTTATATCTTTGTGTGCTGCCCAGTGAACATAAGGAGACCCAATAAATGTTTGCTAAATGAATTATTTCTGTGATAAACATGAATTCTCAGCTTAAGTCTTCATCAGCCTGAGGGGGTTACTCAAAGGTGAATCACATGTAATGGAATTACTTATTTTCTCCAGGAACTCAGGCCAAACATTTGGTCTCAGTAATAAAAAACAGGCAAATTTAATTGCCCTGGGCATAATGCCGTGTATTGACAGGAACTCTCACTGGTAATATCTATTCATTATGACGGCCACTGTATTTCTGTCAGGAACGATTAAAATACTTTGTGTATTAGCTCTTCTTCTAAGTTTTAAATATAGGTGCTACAATCCAATTCAGATTCTTGGTTTTAAGTTCTTACAGAAAAATTTAAGACCAGTTAAAAGAAAGTCAGTTCCTCCCATGACTTATGATATTTATGATTTTCAGCATCAAGACTACTGCCTAAGATATGGGAGATGCTTAATAAAGGCAAGTACCAGGAATATGAAGTTCAGTGTCAAGCAGTACTTGGCATAGTCAGTTGATTGATCTACGCATTTGCTGTTTTAACCCAAATTATTCAAAACTGGTGGGCATGTTCTCTTCAGTCTGAATGCTTTACCTTCATTTTTATGCGACTCAAAGGAAATCCAGGTGATCTTTGTACTTAGTGAGTACAGAACCTCTTTATAAAATAGCACCGTTTCATTCTCAGCTGAGTCTATTCTCAGAAATATGCACGTTAATGACACACTCCATTAGAATTGGATTGCAAAAGAGGCTGATGTGGATGGCACCTTGAAGATCAGGTTTGATATATGGGAGTTCAGGTTAGTGCACTAAAATGGAGATGGCCATAAGACAATTAAGACTTCAAGGGCTAAAAATAATAATGATTTTTAAGGAACATGGACATGGTGACACGGAAGAAAATGTTGAAACAAAACGGCCATGAAACAGGCTTGCCACAAAAGGACCTAGATTTGCTATATGTCCATATCACTGCAATGAAGGAGTTAAGTGAAAATGGGAAGAGTTTTGAGCAGGTGAACAGTTTCTATTAAGCATTAAATATAGTAACAAGATGAGCTTTCCTGGTGGCTCAGTGGTAAAGAATTTATCTGCAGTGCAGCAGAGGCAAGTTCGATTCCTGAGTCAAGAAGATCCTCCGGAGAAGGAAATGGCAATCCACTCCAGTATTCTTGCTTGGGAAATCCCATGGACAGAGAAGCCCTAGCAGACTACAGTCCATGGGGTGACAAAAGAGTCAGAGAGGACTTAAGGACTAAACAACAACAGTAACAAGATCCATGGAAACATACATAGTTGTAAAAAAATTTAGGCGCTTTGAATTCTGAAAAGCTTTTGTTCAAATCCCATCTTTACTACCTCCTGGGGCAAATTACAACCTCTCTGAGTCTCAGTTTTCTCATCTATTACAAAAGGTGTTTGTAAAGTTTCAGTGGTTGTAAAGTCTTTATATCTTACCGAAAATATATATTGTATATTACTTTATGCAGATTTCTCTTGCTTTTTTGGTTGCAGTTTTGATAGTTACAAAGCAATGAGAAATCAGCTATTCTAATGGATTACTTAAAAGTAACTAAATGACTGACTTCAGCAGTTACAGCATCTCCATTGCTCTATTCCTTTAGAAATACAAACATAACATCAAATCTTAAAATAACCAAAATTTCAAAATCTTAAGGTTTTCTTGGTTACAGCTATAAAAACCAAACCAAGATCAAGAAATGGAATTTACTGACATCTATCGTAAAATTTCCCCTGGAGAAGGAAATGGCAACCCACTCCAGTATTCTCGCCTGTAAAATCCCATGGACAGAGAAGCCTGGCAGGTTACAATCCATGGGGTCACAAAGAGTTGGACACAACTGAGCAACTGAACACACACACATCATAAAAGATAAGCGGGGGAGGGTTAAATACTCACAGTAAGAAACACAACTGTCTCCTGAAGCAGGAAAATATTACATCGTTGGTGAAGTCTTTGCTATGTGGAAATCTATTACAAACACTAATCAGCTGGTCATCGCAGCATGATTGAAAGTAGGCCAGTGTCACTCTCACTTGGGTAAGCAGTGTATAGAATTTGTTTTCTGCTTCTTGCCAGAGAGGAGAATAATACTTCAAGCACTAGTGAAATTAATTTGACCTGTTCCATGAGAACCTTGTTCTGTAAATGATTTTCCTCTTATTCTCTTTCTCTCTCTCACTCTTTCTATCTATATCCACTGACACTCTTCTCTTCCTTCCATCTCCATTCCCTCCCCAGCCTGACAGTGACATGTGGACAGAACTGAAGTTAATGATCCTGCACAGAAAGGACTCTGGTTTTCAGGCATAAACAGAAAAATTCAATTGAATTGTAATTCACCAAATCTCATTTGCAAAAAACTCCATTTTCAACAAGAAAATAAACCCAAAAGCAAGTAAACTGCACAATAACAGAAATACTTTTCATATTCTCTCTCTCTTTTTAATATTTCTTCCAGAGAGAAAGGGGCAAGTCCTTTGGTAAAATCTCTAAAAATTTTTAGTATATGTAGCATTTAGCACGGTGAATTAAATTCTTCAAAGGTGTAATTTAAAAAGAAAGCTGGAACATGTCCTACACAGAATCATTTTGGTTTTCATTCTAACTTACTATTTGGAGGCAGAGAGGTGAACAAAGGGAAGAGATTTACATGATATGGCCAACTCAATACATCACAGCTATTAGCCAGCTTTATTTAGTGAGAAACCATGGGTATGACCTAAATCAAATCCCTTATGATTATACAGTGGAAGTGAGAAATAGATTTAAGGGCCTAGATCTGATAGAGTGCCTGATGAACTATGGAATGAGGTTCATGACATTGTACAGGAGACAGGGATCAAGACCATCCCCATGGAAAAGAAATGCAAAAAACAACATGGCTGTCTGGGGAGGCCTTACAAATAGCTGTGAAAAGAAGAGAAGTGAAAAGCAAAGGAGAAAAGGAAAGATATAAGCATCTGAATGCAGAGTTCCAAAGAATAGCAAGAAGAGATAAGAAAGCCTTCTTCAGCGATCAATGCAAAGAAATAGAGAAAAAGAACAAAATGGGAAAGACTAGAGATCTCTTCAAGAAAATTAGAGATACCAAGGAACATTTCATGCAAAAGTGGGCTCGATAAAGGACAGAAATGGTCTGGACCTAACAGAAGCAGAAGATATTAAGAAGAGGTGGCAAAAATACACAGAAGAAATGTATAAAAAAGATCTTCACGACCCAGATAATCACGATGGTGTGATCACTCATCTAGAGCCAGACATCCTGGAATGTGAAGTCAAGTGGGCCTCAGAAAGCATCACTACGAACAAAGCTAGTGGATGGAATTCCAGTTGAGCTGTTTCAAATCCTGAAAGATGATGCTGTGAAAGTGCTGCACTCAATATGCCAGCAAATTTGGAAAACTCAGCAGTGGCCACAGGACTGAAAAAGGTCAGTTTTCATTCCAATCCCAAAGAAAGGCAATGCCAAAGAATGCTCAAACTACCACACAATTGCACTCATCTCATATGCTAGTAAAGTAATGCTCAAAATTCTCCAAGCCAGGCTTCAGCAATACGTGAACCGTGAACTTCCAGATGTTCAAGCTGGTTTTAGACAAGGCAGAGGAACCAGAGATCAAATTGCCAACATCCACTGGATCATGAAAAAAGGAAGAGAGTTCCAGAAAAACATCTATTTCTGCTTTATTGACTGTGCCAAAGCCTTTGACTGTGTGCATCACAATAAACTGTGGAAATTCTGAAAGAGATGGGAATATCAGACCACCTAACCTGTCTCTTGAGAAATCTGTATGCAGGTCAGGAAGCAACATTTAGAACTGGACATGGAACAACAGACTGGTTCCAAATAGGATAAGGAGTACGTCAAGGCTGCATATTGTCACCCTGCTTATTTAACTTCTATGCAGCGTACATCATGAGAAACGCTGGACTGGAAGAAACACAAGCTGGAATCAAGACTGCTGGGAGAAATATCAATAAGCTCAGATATGCAGAAGACACCACCCTTATGGCAGAAAGTGAAGAGGAGCAAAAGGGCCTCTTGATGAAGGTGAAAGAGGAGAGTGAAAAAGTTGGCTTAAAGTTCAGCATTCAGAAAACGAAGATCATGGCATCCATTCTCATCACTTCATGGGAAATGATGGGAAACAGTGGAAACAGGGTCAGACTTTACTTTTTTGTGCTCCAAAATCACTGCAGATGGTGACTGCAACCATGAAATTAAAAGACGCTTACTCCTTGGAAAGAAATTTATGACCAACCTAGATAGTATATTCAAAAGCAGAGACATTACTTTGCCGACTAAGGTCTGTCTAGTCAAGGCCATTGTTTTTCCTGTGGTCATGTATGGATGTGAAAGTTGGACTGTGAAGAAGGCTGAGCACCAAAGAATTGATGCTTTTGAACTGTGGTGTTGGAGAAGACTCTTGAGAGTCCCTTGGACTGTAAGGAGATCCAACCAGTCCATTCTGAAGGAGATTAACCCTGTGATTTCTTTGGAAGGGATGATGCTAAAGCTGAAAGTCCAGTACTTTGGCCACCTCATGCAAAGAGTTGACTTATTGGAAAAGACTCTGATGCTGGGAGGGGTTGGGGGCAGGAGGAGAAGGGGACGACCGAGGATGAGATGGCTGGATAGCATCACTGACTCGATGGACGTGAGTCGGAGTGAACTCTGAGAGATGGTGATGGACAAGGAGGCCTGGCGTGCTGCGATTCATGGGGTCACAAAGAGTTGGACATGACTGAGAAACTGAACTGAACTGAAACTGATGGAGCCTGCTTCTAAAAAGGAAGGCAAATATTTTAAAAACTTAAAAACACATAAGTATGGAGTTATTTTTTTAATAAAGAAGGTCAGTTATCAGAGGAACATATACAAAATAAATGTAAAAAGGGAACTAAGTTCAGAATTTAAGTCTAATTTCTTTTGAGAGGTCTCCAGAATACATGTGGATTGATTCTGTTTCTAAGATTGAGACTAACAATAGTCATTATCATCATCATTCACCTATCTCTTCACCGATACTCTGTACTTCTGTCCACTCACCCACCCATCCATCCTTTGGCTATAATTTTCAATAGGTAATAAAATTCATTGTCATGAAATTATGCCTGTTGGATAATATAAATCTATCAAGTTGTAATGAAAACCTGCTCTCTTTTAGTCTGTTCTCACTGGAGGTAGAAAATATCAAGTCAGTCCTCTTGGAAAGTTAACCCTTGGTAGGTATGATGATTTATTAAGCCATTGCCTCAGCATCTTGGTAGGCTAAGCAGTCATATTATTGTTCCCGTGTTTTATTTATGGATCTGATAATCTAATCACTTAAATTCATGTCTATTGGTCTACCAATGATTCTCTGATTCTAGGTCCTCATATTTACCTAAGAAGCTTAGATAGTAACTTTTCCCATTACTGGTCAGTATTCTCTTCACCAATTTCTCAGTGTTGGGCAGGCAGATAACTCTAGCCTTTTATTAAATGTCCAGAGTCCTATTAGCTTTTGAGTACTTGGAATCACCATCAGAAGATCTCATCTTCTCATTTGGTGGTTGATAGAATAGGAATGTGTTGGACATGTATCATGTGCCATGGATGCTTCTGGACTAGAGATACAGTATCTAATATGATGCTTGAATTATGTGAGGTCAAAGGTCAGTTACTAAAACCTTAAAACACTCTCTTTCAATTAAGTACTTGTCATCCACTTTGGCATCTCCTTGCCAATTCATGGATAAGACATGCATGCATAACTGTGTGGTGTTTAAGATGAAGAGTGACATGAGATGAGGATGTCAGGGGCCATTATACAGGCTCTTGAAGGTCAAGTTAAGGACTTTAGATTTTAAAGTGCAATGGGCAGACATTGAAAGCATTGGCAGGAAAGTGACATCATCTAAATTTTGTTTTTCCTACCAGCAATGTGAATTGCTTAGTACCGGAGAGCTCCAATAGTAATTTGTATAATGGTCACTGTGATGTGCTAAATAAATAAGTTGTCTATTCTAGATCATTAAAAGGCACAATCACATTGATGTACCAATTATTTGAAAACCAGCATTAGAAGTAGGTTCTGTTTAGAAACTCTAACTAAAATATTTATCAGAATAGCTGAATATCCTAAAGACTTCATACCAAATTTGACAATCCTAATTGAGATTCAAACTAATTCAGAAAGGGTGGGAAAGGGTGGGATGGTTTGGGAGAATGGCAATGAAACATGTATATTTTCCTGTAAGAAACAAAGCGCCAATCTATGTTCAATGTAGGATGCAGGATGCATGGGGCTGATGCACAGGATGATTCAAGTAGAGGATGTGGCGTGGGAGGTGGGAGGGGGCTTCGGCATTGGGAGATTGTGTTCACCTATGGCTGATTCGTGTCAATGTATGGCAAAACAAATACAGTATTGTAATTTTAAAAATAAATAAAAAAACAAAAAAAAAAAAAAACAAACTAATTCAGAGCCTTCAAACTAATGAAACTCCCATAACTCCTGAACTCAAACTCCCTGAATATACTTTACCATATTGCTTATGTGAGTGGGCAACATAGGTGTGCATAAATTTAAAAAAATATATATATATACATGTAAGAGAGAAAGAGAGCTCAAGAGAGCCAGAGAGAGAGAGAGAAAGCCAGAGAGAGTGAGAGAGCATGCACAAACTATTTCTCATGATGTTCTAGAATACAGAATTTTTTTTTTGAGTATGGTTTTTGTTTCTATTCCTATGCTAAATATATCTCATTACTTTCTAAATATCTAGAACAGTGTCATGAACCCCTGTTTGGCTGAATAGCATTTCCCCCAACAATCTGGGTCACATTCCCAGTGACACTAATACCATTTCAAGCTGAAATTTGGCTTTCAGCATTTTGATTAAATTTTCTGCTAAGTACTCTAAGAAGACTTTTCGATTTATGAGACTATAGCCTCAAAGGCAGAAGAAGGTAAAAGGTGACTTTAATAATGATAAAGAAACCAAAGCAAAACAGAAAAAAGTCATTAGAAATGGGGTTTATAGCAGGAACACCAAGATCAAATGCCGAGTCTGAATTAAGTTAATTATGTGGTACTTTCCACAAATGTATGTTGTTCTTCCTGGAACAGACACATTTACAAGGGTAATTCTATGCTAAATCCAAAAGTTTGCTAGCATCCTAGTTAGGCTGCCGCAGATATTCCTCTGCTAAAATGCCTTTGAAAAGGGTGTGTGGCTCCACACTCTTTTCTGCAGTCACCTAAACACATGCACACACCCTGTCCAGCACCACCATTTCATTTATGTAGAGCCCGTTCAATTCCCCCTCCCCAGGATTTAAGCAGAATCAAATCTGCTCTCAAGTTACCAGAAGACAGATCTCCTTGCTTAGGCTGGCATTTCAGACCTGGTCTATCATATTTCTCTAGTTTTATCTGTCTCTATTACTCTGTAAATAGTCTGCTCTGTAACCGAATGAAAATTCTCCTCATTCCCTAGACAAGTGTGCACGTCTGTGCCCTACATCTTAGCTTCTGTTTTGAAGGCTCTCTCTTTGGACCACCTTCTGTTTAACCAGTAACCACAGAGACCCAGCCATCCTCCAGCTGCTTCAGAAATACCACAACACACCTGCAGGAGGGTCTCCTCCAGAATTGATTATTTCTTCTCTTGAGTTCTTCTAAAACTTAAGACTTCATGACAAAAATCATCCAACTTTGCCACATAGGGAAGTTTGCGTGCATGCATGCTCAGCTTGCATTGTCTTTATTCTTTTGAAGTTTAAGCTTCATGAGGACAGGATCCACTTCTCACTCATCTTGTGCCCCATCATTGAAGCTAATCCAGTGCCCTGCACACAGCAGGTAGTTTATTAACTTTCATGAATTGAGAAAAAGGTTCCAAGCCAGGCCAAGGTCAAGTGTCAGAAAAAGATCTTCTCCATATCTGCTGGATATAAACCACCAAATCAGGAACTTTTAAGTTAAATTCCTTCCATCACTGAGAAAAGAAACTCCACTAAATTTGCTAATCTTCACGTATTCAAGCACATGTCAAAAATATACCCAACACCCTAAAAGCCAGCAAAGTAAATGAAGAAGTAGAAGCAAAGGTGAAAGAAGATGCATGAGTGAATGTACACAAATACGAGGCACTGATACTTGCGTGGACTTCCCTGGTGGCTCAGTGGCAAAGAATCTGCTTGCCAACACAGTGCATTCATTCCCTGGGTAGGGAAGATATCCTGGAGAAGGAAATGGCAACCCACTCCAGTATTCTCGCCTGGGAAATCCCATGGACAGAGGAGACTGGAGGGCTACAGTCCCTAGGGTTGCAAAAGAGTTGGACATGACTCAGTAACTAAACAAGAACAACAACAACCACACTTGTGTCTTCAACACAGAAGAGATCCTTAGGCTCCCTCAGTGCCTATTCTCTCCTATTTTAAGGACAGAGAAACATTAATCTACTCTTCCAGACCTGAAGGGCAGCAGCCAATTAGCACAGGCCAAAGAGGCCAAGCTAAGCATCAGTAGCAATAGCAGCTGCTTGAGAGGAAATGGCACATCACACTCTTCAGAAAATGAGAGGGTTTTTATCGTCGGGCTACCAGCCCAGGTTGTTATGACAGAGTCTGTTAGTTTTGTTACATTCTGGAATGGGGCATTAAGTGGTACTCTCAACAATGATAAATTTTAAAAAACACTTTTAAGTTGTCTTAAGAAGTTGCAAAACTGTTACTTCCCACCATCAAAAATGGGTTAAATGATGTTTGATGATCTTTGCTTAAGAAATATAAGCAACAAAGAATACTGATTTGTCAGAATATTTGTTGCTTATATTAAAGATACAAGATATATATTAAAACTAAGATATTTCTAAGTGAAGTGAAAGTCACTCAGTCATGTCTGAGTCTTTGTGACACCATGGAACAGTCCATGGAATTCTCCAGGTCAGAATACTGGAGTGGGTAGCCATTCCCTTCTCCAGCAGATCTTCCCAACCCAAGGGATTAAATCCAGGTCTCCCACATAGTAGGCAAATTCTTTATCAACTGAGCCACCAGGGATGTAATATATACTACATTTCTACATATATTGCACATTAAACATATTTTTCTCTCAGAAAATGAATTTCTGTGGGATAAAACTGGTTAGCTGTAAGGCAGCATTCCCTGGTGGCTCAGACAATAAAGAAATCTATCTGCAATGCAGCAGACCTGAGTTTGATCCCTGGGTCATCGGGAAGATCCCCTGGAGGAGAAAATGCTAACTCATTCCAGTAATCTTGCCTGGAGAATCCCATGGACAGAGGAACCTTGTGGGCTACAGTCCACGTGGTCACAAAGACCTGGACACGACTGAGTGACTACCACTAACAGGCACTATTCATACATCATCTCATCAGAACACACAGCACCACACTGGGCTGTGGGTATAACCATCTGTTTGGCAGATAAAGAACACTTCTCTGAGAAGTTCCACAACTTAGCGGTACTATGTGGATAGGAAGTGATAGGCCGAGGTCCCATGTGGGCTTGTTGAAACCCAAGATGTGTGCTCTTGACCCATGTGCACGTGTCTGCTAGGTGGGATGTGCACAGTGCCCTGACTGGGCACTTGCTGAAGGTGCTCAGGAGATCTGGTGATTCTCTTCTCACTTCCCCAGTGTCCTCTGCCAGCACGCCTGCGCCCACCTGTTGTAGCAGCAGCAAGGACGAAGTCAGTGGTTGGCATGTAGGAACAGAATATTTCCTTTGCTACCAAGTCCTAATGTTTTGAGTAGGGTCCCCCTCTGCAGAAAGGCTTCCCTGGTGGCTCAGACGGTAAAGTGTCTGTCTACAATGCAGGAGACCCGGGTTCGATCCCTGGGTTGGGAAGATCCCCTGGAGAAGGAAATGGCAACCCACTCCAGTACTCTTGCCTGGAAAATTCCATGGACTGAGAGGCTCGTCAGAGCCTAGTAGGCTACAGTCTTTGGGTCTCAAAGAGTCGGACACAACTGAGCGACTTCACTTCACTGCAGAAATGGAAGAGGTTGATCAGACGTCTCCGTGACGGGGTGTCCCTTGGTTGGGGAAGCTCACTCTGGGCCTTTCAGAACTCCCCGTACTAAAACAGATGCAGCCACAATCAGAAGGCAAGGTGAAGGGGACATACCTTTTCTCTCTCCTTTTCTCTCTCTGAATTATCAGTTTTCATTTTAGAGACAGAGACAGTGACATCAGCCTCTTCACTTACTCTCAGCCATCAAAAGGTACCCTGACACTATTCTGCACCCTCTCTTGCTCAGCTATACCCACTGGTAGGCCATACTTGAAACAATCAGTTAGCTGTTTTTCACTTCTGCCTAAGGCACTCTCCAGGACTTAGCAGGTTTTATTTGTAAGTATTGTATAGTCAAGGATGCTCGGCTACCTGGTCACTGTCCATAATAAAACTACAAGCCTTAGTCCCTCATCCTAAAGAAAATTTTCATCTGAGATAACTAAATAGAATTTTGCTTTTGAAATACAAGAGTGATAGGGGATTCATAGTTAAAGGAAGAAGATTATAAACTCAGGCATGTTTCTTAAACCATTAAGTGACCTTAAAATATATGTTTGAATTCTGTTGATAAACAAATGTATTAGAAACCTCATTATAAGATACTACAGTTTACAGAAGTAATGCATGGCTCCAATCCTGTTTTTCTCAGGGAGTATACTTTAGAATTCCAGGAAGAACATACTCATGTAAATGGTCTCTCTAGCTATAAAAAAGTTGGTCTTTTACTACACAGCAGTGGTCTTCACGTGTTTTTTTGGTCACAGACTCCATTGAGAATCTCATAAAAATATGGGTCCTCTCCCCATAAGATACCGGCACACACATACATCTACCAACCTGTACATACAATTTCTGCATTATAGACTGGCTAAATGTATCACAGATCTCAAGTTAAGTCCCTTCCTCTGTAGGAACTCAAATTGTTTTGCACTGATATATAATAAAAGGATGTAATAAATGATCACGGCCAAGGCAACCCAGCAATGCCAGGCATTATGATGAATCTTTGACAGAAACTAAATGTTACTTAGCACTTCAGAAAGAATCAGGGCTTGAATCAGGCTTAGAATTCACAGTGTCTGTCTCTGGACCCATGATGATGGATGCTCTCCATTACAATAAATCAGCTGAGTCCTTTGTCCTGTCTCGCTCATGGAGTCTCCCTATTTTTTCTTCTGGCTGGTCTAGTCATCCATTTGTTTCTATTACAAAAAGCCACAGTGCTTTTGCCTGACCTGAAGCTTTCAAAACCATGTGAAGCAGGAAAGAAAATCCCAATTATTTCAGAAGCAGAACTAGAAGCTAAAGAGATTAGTTATCAGCAATGATAATGGAAGAAAAAAATAAACCTAGTTCCTTTACTGTGTTAATTACAATGCTAGGCTGCCTCACGTATTTTATCTCATTTAATCTGTAAATCAATCCTGTTGTTAGGTACTATCAGTCCACTTTTAATTTTTATTTTTGTTTTATTAGTCCATGTTTTACATGGGGTAAAAATCTAAGAGATTTGTGACTTGTGTAATACACCATGGTTAATAAATTTCACTAATATTTAAAAATATTATATGTCTAGTATTTTTCAACTTTCATAAATGCTTTTAAAAGTACTATTCAAGTGGAGGATGTGGGGTGGGAGGTGGGAGGGGGGCTTCGGCATTGGAAGATTGTGTTCACCTATGGCTGATTCGTGTCAATGTATGGCAAAACAAATACAGTATTGTAATTTAAAAAAATAAATAAATTAATTTTTTTAAAAAGTACTATTTAAAAACATCTGAGATCTAAATCTATGCTTCCAATATCTTGAAACTATCTGTGTCTGAGAGACCTCAAAGCTTCTTCAGATGCAAAGCTATGCAAGGGGGAAAAAGGTGACATATACCACCCTGAACACTCAGGTGAAACACTAAGGTCACAAGGTTTTTGCTGAGACAAAGCAATTGAAACCCTTATGTGAAGGACTGGGCTTCCATCCAGGAGCGCTCACTCATACTGCTTCTTCTCTCAAGATACGATTAAATCAACCACAGAGATGATCAGAGCTATCAGACAGTCATGATGAAATTTTGTCTCCTCTTTCCATTCACCCTCAGACAACAAATTAGCCTTTATCTACATTTTCTCCTAGATCAAAAAGCAAAGCATTTATGGACTGTCATGGCAGGAATATCAGCTTGTTTTGGACTATAAGGGAGTCATGCTAAGCTGCTAAGTCATTTCAGTCGTGTCTGACTCAGTGCGACCCCATAGACGGCCGCCCACCAGGCTCCCCCATCCCTGGGATTCTCAAGGCAAGAACACTGGAGTGGGTTGCCATTTCCTTCTCCAATGCATGAAAGTGAAAAGTGAAAGGGAAGTCGCTCAGTCGTGTCCGACTCTTCGCGACCCCATGGACTGCATCCCACCAGGCTCCCCATCCATGGGACTTTTCAGGCAAGAGCACTGGAGTGGGATGCCACTGCCTTCTCCAAAGGGAGTCATGAGTCACTGCTTTGCTCTATTTGTTAAGAACTCTGGGACATACCAGACAACACAGCAGTTTTGTAATATCTTGACTGACTGCCTTCCCCCAACATCCCATTAACAGACAGTTGGACATAATGACTATTGTTTTACTCTCTTAAAATTCACTTCAAATATCCAGGTTGAAAACAAAGCCACACTACAGTTTTTATATCTTACAGAGGTGTCCCCTCTCTTCACCTTCTTTGAAAGCTTCCCATTTCTACCTCTCCTTTCATTTCTCTACCTCTTGGGCAAGGTAACTGAGATGAGGTAGGCAGACAGTCTAGGGGCCAATGTGTCCAGAAAACCCAGCTCAGGGACTTCTACCTGGGGAATTATTACTGTAGAACAAAAGAATAGTCAGATAAGAAAGTTTCCAGACTACATCTTCCAAAGTCATGCTTGGAACTGACCCTGGCTCCCCCATCGGAAACAGCCTCCTGTAACTGAAAGTGAAAATATTTGGCAAATGCTTACTGAGCACCTAATATATCCTGGACATTACAACAGATATTTTTCTACAGAAATAAATAAGGTATAACTTTTTTCTTTGAAGAGCACTGCTGAGTTAGAAAGAGAGATTTATAAACATAAAATTTTGATAGATCATATCAGGGTATGCTTACATGTAGCAGTTAGAGTCTATGGCAGCAAATAAGAAGGGTAACCACCTCAACCTGGGGACTTAGAGAAGAGTCCCAGCTGACATACATAACTTGAGTATCACAGGATAAGTAAGAATTAGTGTGGTGGAAATAAACAAACAAACAAAAATGGGATGAGCAAGAAAAGTGGTACGGACTGAGTAAACCATATAAAGAGAGGCACGGAACGATGAAACAGATAACATGTACGGAAAATAAACACAATTTGCTATTTGTTACTAAAGCTAAGTAAAAAGGAGATAGTGATAGGAGATGGGACTGTTTTGTAGAGAAGATTAAATAGGCTCAGATAATTCTTAACATTCTCTGAAATATGATCAGTTATTAACGACCTTTTATACATGAGAAAGCCAAAGCTTAGGGGAGTATACAAGCTCACTAAAAAAAAAAAAAAAGACATAGATATGTGGCATTCTAGCTCATAACTGTCTGACTCCAGTGGCCATGCACTTTCCAGTTTCCACCATACCCTGCAGCCTTCCAGATGAAGCATTAGCAAAAGCACTAGACCAGTCATGCAGAGACTGGTCACTGGTTTTAAACATGACAAAGCCTTGAACAAGTTCAAGTTGGGGAATTTGGTGCATAATATTCTTTTGTGTGTGTGTGAGAGTTAAAGTTTTACTCAGGGTCATCTTCTTGTTGCTTACTTAAGTCATGTTCAACTCTTGCGACACAGTGGTTCCTCTGTCCATGGGATTTCTCAGGCAAGAATACTGGAGTGGGTTGCCAATTCCTTCCCCAGGTGATCTTCCTGACCCAGGGATTGAACTTATACATCCTGCATTGGCAGGTCGATTCTTTACAACTGAACTCCCAGGGAAGCCCACTCAGGGTTTCACTGAGAACTATAGCCCAGGAGACAGCCCTGAGAAACTGCTCCAAAAAAATAGTGGAGGAGCCAGTATATACATGAATTATTTGGTGAGGAAATAGATAGTCAAGCATTGCTTGTTGTTGTTTTAGCCAGTAAATCTTTGTGGCTCCACGGCTCCTCTGTCCACGAGCTTTCCCAGGCAAGAAGACTGGAGTGACTAGCTTCTTCTTTCTCCACATAATATTCTTTTAAAAATTATTTTTTATAACATTTAAATTCTTCTCATTGGTTTACTCTTAAATGTAATTTCCAGTTAGGTCTTAATATAAATGCAGCCCAGTTATTACTGTCCTATTCAATGACAATTGGCGTATATAGTTATCCCTCTGAAAGGTAGCAAGATCCTGGAGTAGGTCTTCCTGTTTTGGGGCCTCTTATCTATTCTGAGCTATTCTCTACAATATAGGCAGAGTGGTTTTCCAAATCTGCAAATCTGATTATGTCTTCCTCCAGCCTAAAATCAGTCAGTTCTGGATGCCACAAATCAATACACCTGCATGGTGTATAAGATCATTCAACATGACAATCTCATTTATTCACTGGCTTTCTTTCCTGTTGCTCTCCCTGGGCCATGCCACCACCCAGTAATACTTCTTGCACCCTCCATAAGAGTGTGCTATTGGATCCTGAGCACACTTTCTTTTCTGCTTTGAATTTCCTTTCTCAACACGTTCAGGAAACAACTCCTACTTGAGCTTCAGGTTAAAACCTAATCATACCTTTTCCGTAAAGGTCGCCTTAGTAACATCATCTAGATAGAACCAATTACTTTCCTTGCTGCAGCCATCTGAACTTGTGAATGCCCACTGTTATTATTATTGCCTTATGATTAATGCCTTATCATTGCAACTACTTCATGAATACAACTTTTTATTTTTGTGACTCCCATTTATAGGAGGGAGGCCGCATGCTTGCTTCATCTTTGCATCTCCAGTTTCTGGCAGAATGATTGGCAAATAATATATATTGATAAATATCTGAACAAATGAAAGTTATTCAAATCAATGAAAGATGCAATCTTAGACATTTTTTCTTAGATGTGAGTCATAATCACAGTGCTTTGTTTTGAATCTGTTTTGGAAAATTAAATTTCTATAAGTTTGTTGAAATGAACCCAAAGGCACAAAGACTGTTTAACATGCTGTTCATAAGGCTGCATGTTAAACGACATTGAACAAAAGCATAGCAAAAGCTCACCAAAGCTCGGAAAAGCTGTACTTTAAAATATCCATTATAATAAAAGGCAATGAGTCAAATCTTATAAAAGTTCTTGCATTCATTGGACCTTGGGTTTTAATACTGCCTGCCTCTCTGATCTAAAGAGATGGTAGCAAGGATAATTTCTGTGAGGGCTGATGGGAAAATCCAGACTCTCTTCAGTGTTAAATTGGAGCTCAGCAGGTTGAAAATAGATCCCAAGTGTCCAGTTCCCTGAAAGACAGAATCAGCCATTTAGCTCCAAACCCAAGGAGAGGAGATCGTCCTCTGAAAGACCTCAGGGTCTCCTTGGTTACAGGAGCTTCAGACCATACTCAAATCCTAATGCCATAATATCTTGCATATTTTCTTCACATACTCAAAATCAAGAGGGGGAGCAAGTAAGTCAGACAAATATTCTTGTCATTAAATAAATAGACTGTAAGTCTATCTCTTTATACTATAAATCGAAACTTGGAAGGAAGAAGACAGATGAGGATTGAGGGAAAGCATGGCTTTGTGAGAGGCATCTTGGGAGGGGAATCAGGACACCAGGATTCTGTTTCAGCTTTGTCTCTGAATTACTATGAATTTTCAGGCAAATCACTGCTCTGCAGCCTCAATCACTTACTGGCCATTTAAGTGGACAAATCCCCCAAATTCCATTAAGTATCAATTACCTTGGATGTAAAATTAGGCTAACCATACCTACCTTAGAGGGTTTCATGAGGACTAGGCAAGAGAACATGGATGAAGTATGTGCCCCAACGCCCTTGGCAGAAGTTCCCACCCCATTTGCTGTCTAAGTAATATTTTCACAAAATAAGAATACCTAACAGCTCTGTCCATTAGTGGTGGTGGTTTAGTTGCTAAGTCATGTCCGAGTTTTGTGACCCCACGGACTGTAGCTTGCCAGGCTCCTCTGTTCAGGGGATTTTCCAAGCAAGAATACTGGAGTGGGTTTCCATTTCCTTCTCCCGGGGATCTTCCTGACCCAGGAATTGAACCCGGGTCTCCTGCATTGCAGGCAGATTCTTCACCAACTGAGTTATGAGGGAAGCCCACGTTAGTAGTTAGGTACAAATAACTTGATAATATTTTTTGTCCTTAACAGTTTAAGAATTGTATGAACAAAGATACACATATATTGGAATAAAAAATGAACAATTTTATTATATTTATAAATAACCACAATTACTTCCTAAGGAAACGTGTGTTCTTGCTGGAACATTGCCCCCTTAATTTCCTGCCTGACACGGACTTTCATTCTTTACTTGCCTTCGTCACAGTAACTCTTGAAAACCCAACTTTGCAAAACTATGAAATCATTTGAAAGAGTAGCATGGTCTAAGGTTGAAATGTGGAGCACCTTAGGTTCATTCACCATCTGACAAATACATTGTGTTCCCCTGAAAAATTTAAAACTGAAGGCACCATGGTACCCTGGGGCAACTTGGCTCATATTTTGGGAACTACGGCTCTAGCACATAGCAGTTACTCGGGAGAAATCTAAAGTAGATGAATTATCTCTTTCAGGTGAATAATTCTATGATTTGTTTATTTTTTTACTGCTTTTTCTATACTAGTCTGGACAGAGTTCATAAGAAAATAAATTTAAATCAACTACTTTCCCTTTTCTCCTGGATTAAAAGACATCTTTATCATTAAAATAAGTCACGTGTCAGTATCTAGAAACTGATCATTTTTGACACTGAAGGTTGCCCATATATATTAATCACTGCAATCATATCTAAAAACACGCACATGCCCAAGAGAACTTACTTTCTCCTACACAGGCTAGTTGTGATTTTTTTCTACTCGAACTACAAAGGAATTAAATAAAATCTGTTCACAATTTACCAGCTGCATATGGCATTACTTTTTAGGAATGTTGTACTTAAATGCAAAATCACTCACTTTGGGGAATATTTATTTATGAATTATAAAGGCATCTCAGCCAGCATATGAATCATGCCTAAAGGAGGTGAAACTGAGGGAGGAAACAAAAAGTTAATGCATAAAGTCCTTTTTATTTGGCATGACAGAGGGTAGAGTACAGTAGGAAAAAAATCTCTCAGGGCAGAAGAAACAGCATGTAAATGCTGACTCTGGGGCTCCATCTTGTGTTAATGGCAATTTACTGTTAATGTTTCTCTGGGGTGTTATGTTAAGAAGGACTCTGAGGGAAAATTCAGGCTTTCAAAAATTAAGCGCCATGATCCCCTAGTGATGTCAAGAGCAGAGCCTGAAAGCATACATGCTACATATTTGCCACTTCCGACTGAAATCTATAGAAATCCAAAACACTCCCCCTTCTCATATTTTTAAGAAGAAAAAAGTCAGATCTCATTTTTGCTTACTTCTTTTACTGTTTTACATTAAAAATAGAAAATAAAACAATAATTACAAGCCAATACTCTCTCAAATTTTAAATAACTTTCTCAGGTTGACATATGGTAAAGATAAATAGCTTTCTGCTATAATATAGACTCAGGTCAGTTGAGAGAGCAAATGTATCTTTGAGAACAGTCCAGAAAGTAGCAACATTATAATAATACTAGGAAGTATTAAGCACACAACCATGTTAGGGTTGAAAACACCTGACCATCATCCTCTGCTACTATTCTGAAGGAATAATTCTCTTTATTTGGTATCTAATTGCTGTAAAATGCAGTTGCAATTTCCAAGAGGCTCATCACAGATCTTTTTTTTTCCTTTTTTAAAATTAAATTTATTTATTTTTTTAATTACAATACTGTATTTGTTTTGCCATACATTGACACGAATCACTTGAGGTAACCGTAGATTCACATACAGTTGTAAGAAATAAAGTGAGAACCATGTACCCTTCAACTGGTTTCTCTCTCCAGTGTTGTCTTGTATGACTATAATATAATGTCACATCCAGGAAACAGACATTGATACAACCCACTCAGTTATTCAGGTTTGATCAGACTTCCATGCATTCATATGTGTTGTGCATGTGTATTTGCGTTTTCAAATTCAGTTTTATAACATATGTAGATTCTTGTGACTACCACTACAGTCAAGCTAGTTCTATTACAAGACCCTTTGAACTACTCTTTTTTTTTGGCTTAAGCAACAGAAATGTATTTTCTCAGAGTTCTGAAGGCTAGAAGTCCAAGACTAAGGCTTATGTAGGTTTATTTTCTCTCCAGACCTCGCTCCTTGTCCTACTCCTTAACAGCCATAGCCACCTTTCTCCTCTCTTCTTAATCCTGGGAACTTTTTTTTCCCCTCTCTCTATACTTTTGTCATTTCAAGAACATTATATCAACGGACTCATACAATATGTAACCTTTTGAGATTAGCTTTTGCAACACAGCTTAATTCTCCTGAGACCCATCCAGTGTGTTTTCACTAATTTATCCTTTTCATCACCAAATAGTATTCTATAATATGAATTCCGTAGACTGGTTTAACCATTCACCCTTATTGTAAAATGAATGACTAGGTTAAGAAATTCAGTGAATGGAAGTACCCAAAGTACAAACTTTACATGCATAATATCTGATAGATGGACACAGGAGTCCACCAAAATAACTTTTACCTTTATCCTCTCATATTTTGTGAGGCTGTGGAAGATATTTCCAGGGTACCCCAAGGCCCCTTAACATGGTGAAAATCTGATTAAAGGAAACAGGACTCAGTGATGAGAAACAGCATGTTTTTAAACTAAAAACAGGGACTGATGACATAACTATGGCCTGTGCCCAGGATGACAAATACATTTCACTTCCAGTAAAAATTATGAGCTATTGGTAGTGGCTGCCTGAGGGCAGTGATGAGAATTCAGAGGCTGAGTCCAGGCTCAGCAGGAAAAGAACCTGATATCTACCCCAGGCATTGGTGGAATAGCACCACATCTGTGCCAGCTGTTTGTCACTAGTTAGAACTAAAGAAAGCCTGCATCAGTGGAAAGGTCGATGACCAGCATGAAGCTTATAAAAACAATGTTTAGAAAATCAAACCCAACCCCTGTCTCTCTAGCACTTTGGGTGCAAGGAGCTCCCAGCAAGCAGGTGTGTCATTGGAAAATTTATCTTTGTGGTGGGAAAAGATGGCTCAAGCAGGAACTCCTTCATTATAATCTACTGAGTCCTTTTAATTCCACTCTACACACTTCGGTGAAATAGCTCATACTGAGAGAGAAGCAGACCTAGCAGGTGGAAGTTTCTTCTTCCCCTAATTTTTGAGTGTTTGGTACACGACAAGGAGGGTGCTAACGCAATTTATATACATTATCCTCCCTGGTGGCTCGGGTGGTAAAGATTCTGCTTGCCAATGCAGAAGACACAGTTTCGATCCCTGGGTCAGGAAGATCCCCTGGAGAGGGAAATGGCAACACACTCCAGTACTCTTGCCTGGGAAATCCCATGGACAGAGGAGCCTGGTGGGCTATAGTCCATGGGGTAGCAAACGGTTGGACGTGACTTAGCAACTAAACAACACACAGTATCTTATTAATTCTTATACAATCTTGTGAAATTCCTTGTCCTATTATTATCCTCATTCTCAAATGAGGACTGAGGCTTAGAGCGATTTGGTAACCACCGAAGCCAGGAAAAGGAAGCCCTCGGTGTCCATCTCCACTGCCTTTCCTACCCCATAGTCATTTCTTTCTCATTATTAGGTTAAAAGAAATTAAAGGTATGCTTAATATACAAATTTACAGTGATTCTGAGCAACATGATTGTTTTCACGATCCCCAGAGCCTGCTTACCTCTGGGCAATGGCAAAATCAAGTGCCTGGATTCCCAAGGTTAAGGACCAGATCTTATAAATGGAAACAGTTTGAAGCCACTTAGCTTAGTTCTGAGCCAATCTTCCTAAGTTACATCCTTCATCACCCTAACATACCAAACACAGGTCTTGTCACAAATGACAGAATTACTAGATAAAATTGCTGTTTATTTTTAACACTCACCCTGTAGGTGAGAAATTGTTTATGTTAATAATAACAAGTCTATTAGATTGAGAGTTTCCCAATGAGATTTACAAGGGGGTAGAAAAATAATTTTAAGAACTAAATAAGTGTTAGAAGTTTAATGGGTATAAACCTTTTATATTTAAGCAAAAAATATTGTTTGTATTTTTCTTTCACATATGTTTTTATTTCCATTTAATCATTCCATGAATACTCTTCATTCTCACTTCTAGATATGATAAATATAGAAGTATTTTTAAATTTCTAAATTTATACTCACATTGCACTTTATTTAAGTTGTGAAGAAGAAAAACACATTCTTGTTATTAGGTAGCCAAGAATAAGATTCTTTTATTTCACCTCTCATGATGTTATTCATGAAGAAACTTGCAAAGCTTATATGAATATTTGTTCTATTCTTTAAGAATATGATTAGGTAAATAGTCTTTAAAATATATTGTATCTATTAATGTCATTTAGAAGAATAGTAAATCAAAGTATATAAGAGATTTTAAAAATACCTGACAAGTTGCATAGCAAATGAAGAATGATACCAGGTCTCACCTCTGTGATCTTGAGTCAAATTCATTGTGCCTTAGAGCTTACACAAATATTCCATTTTCCTAATTGGCTAGAAGGCAGTCATAAAAGGGAACTGTGTGCTTAATTAGCTATACACTAGGACAGAGGAGCCTGTTGGGCTGCCGTCTATGGGGTCGCACAGAGTCGGACACGACTGAAGTGACTTAGCAGCAGCAGTAAGTGCTATGAGTCAAGTGACTCTACCAACCTATGTGACAAGTGAACAGAACCGTGGGGCTACAGAAATTCTCATTCACTGTTGATGGGAATGCAAAATGGTACAGTCACGTGGAAGAGAGTTTAATGGTTTCTTATAAAACCAAATATACCCTCATCAGGCAGTCTAGCAACTGAGTTCCATGGTATTTAGTCAGAGGAGTTGAAAACTTATGTCCACACCAAAACCTGTACATAAATGTTTATAGCAGCTTTATTCATAGTTGCCATAAACTGGAAATGATCAAGATGTCCTTCAGGAGCAATGAATAAATGAACTGTGGTACCTTCAGATGAAGGAATATTATTCAGTGCACAAATGAAATGAGCTATCAAGCTGTGAAGACATGGAGGAAACTTAAGTGCATATTAATTAAGTGAAAGAAGCCAATTTGAAAATGATTCACACTGTAGGATTCATACTGTAGCTATTTGACATTCTGGAGAAGGTAAAACTAAGGAGGGGTAAAAGAGGGTTCATGTGGGTTAGAGGGGTGAATAGGCTGAACATAGAGGATTTTTAGGGCAGTGGAACTATTCTGTATGATACTACAACAGTCAGTCCATGTCATTATGTGTTTGTTCACATACAATATATACAACACTAAGAAAATGACCCATAATGTAAACTGTGGACTTGGAGTGATGATGTATCAACGTAGGCTCATCAGTTATAACAAATGTATCATTCTGTTGGGGGATGTAGATATTTGGAGAAGGTATATGTGTGTGTGTGTGTGTGTGTGTGTGTGTGTGTGTGTGTGTGTGTGTGTGTGAGGGGGTGGTGCTGGGAGGATATGTAAATTTTCTGTGCTTTTCACTCAACTGTTCTGTGAACTTAAAACTTCTCTAAAAAAAAAAAGTCTATTAGAAGGGGAAAAAAAAATGAATATAACTGGGAAAGGAAAGGACTTTACCAAAATGGAGGTCAAGGAGAATATGTCCATCCTTAGACATAATCATTCTCACAGGCTTATTTTGAGCTGAATAATAATATTCTTGGCTTAAATGAGGTAAAATTATCTGAGAAATTTTATTGTTTAGCAATCTGGGTCAAGATTTCTTGTGAGAAAGAATCTAGCGTTGTCTGGGAAATGGCTCGATAAGGCCTTGGTCCTAAATTCAAAATGTAGAGTGAGGATGTAAGATACAGAGAGGGGTCAAAGATCTCTTCCCTTTCCTGAAGTACTGTAGCCACTGCTCAACTCTAGTGTCAAATCAATGAACACAGAAGATTTCAAGTTTACTGTAGTTACATGATACTAAAATGTCTTTTATCACCCCTAAACAACATTTCTGGGAAAGATTGAAGGCAGGAGGAGAAGGGGAAGACAGGGGATGAGATAGCTGGATGGCATCAGTGACTTGAAGGACATGAATTTAAGCAGTCTCTGGGAGCCAGTGATAGACAGAGAAGCCTGGCACACTGCAGTCCATGGGGTTGCAAGGAGTCGGACACAATTGAGCGATCTGACACGATATTGAGCAAAATTTACATTGCTCACTAATATCGGGAGCATTGATGTTGGTACAATTTGAAAAGGAGGACATTTGAACTGCAGAAGTAGACTGTAGACTGTTTTCCTTATTTAAAAAATTCAGATATACAGAGCTGCACTTAAAACTAATAATCAGAAGAAAATTATTTTCTATTACAGAGATTTACTATAGGACTCTATTAATCAAACTAACAGATGTTGACAGAATCCAATTATTCTTAGTAACACACACAGAGGATAATATTTGTTTTTATCTTCAGACAGATTAGGATTACTCAATAGGCCATCTATGCATTTACTTAAGGCATCTAAAACAGGAAAAAAATACTAAAGAATAATGTTTCCAAAAACAAATATGGAAGATTCTGAAATTTGCTAGACTTTCTTATCTTTATTTGACTGAATAACATCATTTTTATTTTGAATTAGATGTGGTATTGGATGGGATGCCAAAATGTTCTTCAGTACCTAAAAATTGAAATGAAATCTTCATCTAATCTCTGTCACCAAGCAGCTTAAACATTTGATGGGTAAGTAAAACACACAGGAAACAAAAGAGAATACATGGCATTATATCATCAAGTAGAAAACTGTTTCTGTCTATAAACATAATAGAAATTTCATGAGTCATTGGACAACAGTTTTATAGATGATATGAGACTTGGGCAAGGCTAGAAAGACTGGGCAGGCCAGTCCTTGATATTCAGAAGTAAATATTCAGAAGAAGATATAGAATTTTTACATTCAGAGGGAGTTTAAACAACCCATTGATCCCATGACTTCTGAAGATGGTTCCTTTAAAATGTCTTTACTTACAGATAATGTTTTAGGAACATGCTGTCCACAAACCTCACTTACTTAGTCTTCAGAGCTCAGAGTCATCAGAGATAAGAAATGAAGCATCAGGACAGTGATTTTCCTGGGTGTTTGAATTTTCACCACAGGTATCCTTTGGCAGCTAAGTGATGGGAGGTATAAATTCCCATCACAATCTCAAGACCTGCTGGGAATACTGTAAAATTCATAGGTTAAAAAGGCCAACAGTTGGAATTTGTTGTAAAGACTTCTAGCCCAATGTTTAGGAAATTTGTTATGTTTTGATTTAAGAAAAGAGAAACTGGGGTTAACGACAGAGGATATTTTTTTAAATGCCCAAATGATTTAAGAAAACAAAGTCTAAAATAGGCGCATCTTAGCCTCTTCAGCAAACACTAAATAAATTCATTCTGTTTCCTTCTAGTCATGAGAAATCCCTGAACCCTTTACCTTCTCTTTATCCTAAAATTACCATGTAGGTATTAGGGATCTAAGTGAAGAAAAACAATGACAACATACGTAGATGCTAAATAGAACATAAGATATGATTTCCCATTGATTAAAGCAAGACTGTGTTTTATTGATGGGGAAAAAAAAGAATGAAGACTTCTGCTTCTGCTTCTTCTGTTAGACAGAAGCATTTTTTTTTTTTTAAAACACATTTCTAGCAATTTTATTCTTTTAAGTGTCAGAATCTAGGAGCCAGTAAAATTATTTTACAAACTGAAAGAACATATTAATAGTGTTTTGGTTACATCTGAGAAAAAGTTCAATTAAGAATTTATTGCTATTTCCAGTTTTTTAAGGAATCTCCACACTGTTCTCCATAGTGGCTGTACTAGTTTGCATTCCCACCAACAGTGTAACAGGGTTCCTTTTTCTCCACACCCTCTCCAGCATTTATTGTTTGTAGACTTTTGGATAGCAGCCATTCTGACTGGCATGAAATGGTACCTCATTGTGGTTTTGATTTGCATTTCTCTGATAATGAGTGATGTTGAGCATCTTTTCATGTGTTTGTTAGCCATCTGTATGTCTTCTTTGGAGAAATGTCTATTTAGTTCTTTGGCCCATTTTTTGATTGAGTCATTTATTTTTCTGGAATTGAGCTGCAGGAGTTACCCCAGTGTTCATCACAGCACTGTTTATAATAGCCAGGACATGGAAGCAACCTAGATGTCCATCAGCAGATGAATGGATAAGAAAACTGTGGTACATATACACAATGGAGTATTACTTAGCCATTAAAAAGAATACATTTGAATCAGTTCTAATGAGGTGGATGAAACTGGAGCCTATTATACAGAGTGAAGTAAGCCAGAAAGAAAAATACCAATACAGTATACTAACGCATATATATGGAATTTAGAAAAATGGTAATGATAACCCTGTATGTGAGACAGCAAAAGAGACACAGGTGTACAGAACAGTCTTTTGGACTCTGTGGGAGAGGGAGAGGGTGGGATGATTTGGGAGAATGGCATTGAAACATGTATAATATCATATATGAAACGAATCTCCAGTCCAGGTTCCATGCATGATACTGGATGCTTGGGGCTGGTGCACTGGGGTGACCCAGAGGGATGGTGTGTGTGGGGGGAGGTGGGAGGGGGGTTCAGGATTGGGAACACATGTACACCCGTGGCAGATTCATGTTGATGTGTGGCAAAACCAATACAATATTGTAAAATAAAAAATAATAATAAATTTAAAAAGAGTCAAAAAAAGAATTTATTGCTAATGGTCTGCAAAGAGTAAAAAACAAATTAAATATGAAATCAAAAAGGAGGTAAGAATAAAGAATGAGAAAGGAACATCGTGAAGGTTATCTCCATTTCTAACTGCACTTAGAGCTTTCTAGCTCACAGATTTAGCATGAAATGGAAAATAGAGGAAGGAAGACCCACTAAAAAGAGTGAAAAATTAACTCTCTTCTGTTAAATCTTCAGTTCAGTTCACTCACTAGTTGTGCCTGACTCTTTGTGACCCCATGGACCACAGCACGCCAGGCCTCCCTGTCCATCACCAACTCCCGGAGTTTACTCAAATTAATGTTCATTGAGTCGGTGATGCCATCCAACTGTCTCATCCTCTGTTGTCCCCTTCTCCCGCCTTGAATCTTTCCCAGCATCAGGGTCATTTCAAATGAGTTAGTTCTTCATATCAGGTGGCCAAAGTATTGGAGTTTCAGCTTCAAAATCAGTCCTTCCAATAAACACCCAGGACTGATCTCCTTTCAGATAAACTGGTTGGATCTCCTTGCAGTCCAAGGGTCTCTCAAGAGTCTTCTCCAACACCACAGTTCAAAAGCATCAATTCTTTGGCACTCAGCTTTCTTCACAGTTCAACTATCACATCCATACATGACCACTGGAAAAACCATAACTTTAACTAGACGGACCTTTGTCAGCAAAGTAATGTCTCTGCTTTTGAATATGCTGTTTAGGTTGATCATAACTTTTCTTTCAAGGAGCAAACGTCTTTTAAGTTCATGGCTGCAGTCACCATCTACAGTGATTTTGGAGCTCAGAAAAAGTCTGTCACTGTTTCCACTGTTTCCCCATCTATTTCCCATGAAGTGATGGGACCAGATGCCATGATCTTCGTTTTCTGAATATTGAGCTTTAAGGCAACTTTTTCACTCTCCTCTTTTACTTTCATCAAGAAGCTTTTTAGTTCTTCTTCACTTTCTGCCATAAGGGTGGTGTCATCTGCATATCTGAGGTTATTGATATTTCTCCTGCAGTCTTGATTGCAGCTTGTGCTTCTTCCAGCCCAGTGTTTCTCATGAGGTACTCTGCATATAAGTTAAAACAATCAGAGTGACAATATACAGCCTTAATGTACTCCTTTTCCTATTTGGAACCAGTCTGTCGTTCCACGTCCAGTTCTAACTGTTGCTTCCTGACCTGCATACAGATTTCTCAAGAGACAGGTTAGGTGGTCTGGTATTCCCATCTCTTTCCAAATTTTCACAGTTTATTGTGATCCACACAGTCAAAGGCTTTGGCACAGTCAATAAAGCAGAAATAGGTATTTTTCTTGAACTCTCTTGCTTTTTCCATGATCCAGCAGATGTTGGCAATTTGATCTCTGGTTCCTCTCCTTTTCTAAAACCAGCTTGGACATCTGGAAGTTCACGGTTCACGTACTGCTGAAGCCTGGCTTGGAGAATTTTGAGCATTACTTTACTAGCATGTGAGATGAGTGCAATTGTGCGGTAGTTTGAGCATTCTTTTGCATTGCCTTTCTTTGGGATTGGAATGAAAACTGACCTTTTCCAGTCCTGTGGCCACTGCTGAGTTTTCCAAATTTGCTGGCATATTGAGTGCAGCACTTTCACAGCATTATATTTTAGGATTTGAAATCGCTCAACTGGAATTCCAACTCCACTAACTTTATTTGCAGTGATGCTTTCTAAGGCCCACTTGACTTCACATTCCAGGATGTCTGGCTCTAGATGAGTGATCACACCATCATGATTAACTGGGTCATGAAGACTTTTTGTACAGTTCTTCTGTGTATTCTTGCCACCTCTTCTTAATATCTTCTGCTTCTTTCAGGTTCATACCATTTCTGTCCTTTATCGAGCCCATCTTTGCATGAAATGTTCCCTTGGTATCCCTAATTTTCTTGAAGTTATCTCTAGTCTTTCTCATTCTATTGTTTTCCTCTATTTCTTTGCATTGATTGCTGAGGAAGGCTTTCTTATCTCTCCCTTGCTATTCTTTGGAACTCTGCACTCAAATGGGTATATCTTTCCTTTTTCCTTTGCTTGGACTTGAAGGATAACAAATCCGGCATATTAATGAATTTATCCATAGAACACCATTGCTCCACTTTCTTTTCAACAGTTCAGTGAAATAGGAGTCCAACACTTTCACATTTTTGCAGGTGAAGGCACCAAAGGAGAGACAGGAGGCGAGTGCCTTCTAAGAGTCTGTTCAGTGAATCAGGGGCTACATGGGGTATGAGTGATAATGAACTGTATACTATTTTACTTTCACACGTGTATGCTTTCAAGTGATGCATACATATCCAGTGATTCCATTTGCCTTTAGCTAGTGAAATATCTCCTAGCTATAATTTCTCTTCTTTCATGGGGATCATAGAGGGGAGATAGGATCTAGCCATGTAAACAAATGTAACAGCATATGACAAAGGAATATGCAGAAGAAAGATACCAGTAATCTGCTTGGTGGGAAACAGGAGGTCTGAAGCAAAGGGGTGAAACAAACTCAGCTGCAACAGCACAGGGTTTCCTCTTTAGTCCACCTAATGAAAGAGTGTTTGGGTTAAAAAAATTATGCTTATAAGTATTTAATCACAAACTGAGGAGCTTGGATTTTTATTTGTTAAAATTAGGATCATCAAATTTTGCAAAGGTGAAACTCAACCACTAAATGAAGTCAATCCCAATGGTTGTCAATCTTTGGGGTGCATCAGTTCAAACTAAGGAACTCATTCATTGCAATTATTGGGGCCCACTCCCTGAGATTCAGTGTAACGGGGTTAATCTGAATTTATAATAACATTTTAGGGGATCTAGTTCAAGTAGTTCATAGACCATACTTTGAGAATACTCCTAATTTTTCTACTACTTTTCAGATCTTATGACTCATCCCTTGCACAAATTCACCTTCAGGTCTTGTCCAAGTTACTCAGATTTTTCAGGCATCCCATTATAGTAGGGTATTTTATTTGAAAATCCATGTATAAATTCAAAATACTGATATGCATACCTATCTCACCCTCTTCTTGATAACCATTTTTTTTTTTTTAGGCAGGGTATAAAAAGCCAAGTGTAATTTAGATATTTATGAATCAATTGATGTCATACACATCAGAGACTTTATATATTAAAGAATCTTATAGAGATGGATGAAGTAAAATCACTTCCTAATCTATATTTTTGCATAAATCTGAATTTAACTTGGGCTTACTTTAAAGTAAGATGTACCTATTGGTTAATACTCATTTTTTCTAGCATAGTACAAGTGGTTGTCACTCTATTAAGATAAACAAAGACCTGAGGGTTTAAGAATGATATTTGGAAGGTAAATTATTTTAACCTAATCTTAGATTACTCAAGGTGGATCATCTTTTTAGATTATTTTTAGCTTATTTTATGCAAGAATAGCTCTAATTGCTTCCTATGTCTCTTACTGGAAAGAGTTAACTGTTTTCCACTGAAATAAATTGGCAAAGCCTTGCGTTTAAAAAAAAAAAAAAAACTTGTGCTCAGTCTGTGAAATGCTTTTTCCCCTCATTTAATCAAAAACTCAGGGGTAAATGCATTTCCCCAGATATCCCAGAGAACAATGATGCTCCATTCACGTTTGTAGGCCTGAGACCTGACCCGTCTTCACACAACTTATTCCTACAAGGGCTGCTGAACAGGATAGTCTTTCTATCTTCCCTTGCCAGCTCATCTGGTCACATCCCCTGAGAAAAAAATACCTCAGAGCAAAGCCATTCATTTTCAAAGGCAACGTTTCACAAGTGTGGTGCCTTATAATATCCCTCCTGTTACTTTGAGTCCACTTACTCTCATTCAGAATTTACAAGTCCTTTTAAAATCAAGATGACCTTTTCCCAGATTTCTAGATAACTCACAACCTTTTTTACCCGCCCTACAAGCACAGTAGTGTGCAGAGAGCACTGAATGGACTTGAGGAGACAGGGATTCCAATGCTGTTCTCATCACGAACTAGGTGGCCCCTTCTCCTTTCTGTGAGGTGAGAGTCAGAATCCATCATCTTCCTCTCTGAGCTATACTTCAATGTTTCTCTTTTTCTCTTTGTATAACTCTCCTGATGGCAAAGTAGTTGATGACTTGACCTTGTTTCTAGTAAGACTTCAACTAGTGGGAATGTCGCATTCTATTGAGATGCACACTGGTCACCACGTTCCACGCTATCTGCTATCAGCATCCCATGCACAGAATGAAGAGTTATCTCCCGAGAACTCATGGGGACTCCCGGGTGCTATTTGGGCAATGGTTGCTTGTGAGGCAAATTCAACTAAATACAAAAAATAAGCCAAATTACAATCTACTTGCTTGTCTCTAAAGAACATTCAAAAGCAGAGACATTACTTTGCTGACTAAGGTCCGTCTGGTCAAGGCTATGGTTTTTCCTGTGGTCATGTATGGATGTGAGAGTTGGACTGTGAAGAAGGCTGAGAGCCGAAGAATTGATGCTTTTGAACTGTGGTGTTGGAGAAGATGCTTGAGAGTCCCTTGGACTGCAAGGAGATCCAACCAGGTCATTCTGAAGGAGATCAGCCCTGGAATTTCTTTGGAAGGAATGATGCTAAAGCTGAAACTCCAGTACTTTGGCCACCTCATGCAAAGAGTTGACTCATTGGAGAAGACTCTGATGCTGGGAGGGATTGGGGTCAGGAGGAGAAGGGGACAACCAAGGATGAGATGGCTGGATGCCATCATGGACGCGATGGACATGAGTCTGAGTGAACTCCAAGAGATGGTAATGAACAGGGAGGCCTGGCGTGCTGCGATTCATAGGGTCACAGAGAGTCGGACATGACTAAACTGAACTGACTGAAAGAACATTCTGTGTCTTCCTTTATTTGGTGAAGTAAAATTGAGTACCAGACTCCAGCCTTATTTTTTAACATTAAAGTGTTAACTCTATCAGGATCAAACTTACATCCAGTGCTCTGCTGTTACTAAAACAATTGTTCTTCAGTCTTAGGCAGAGTACACAAAATGAAACTCCACTAACTCTGAGTTTTCTAATGAAGAATGTAGGATAGCTTGGCTTAGGCTGAATAGAGGATGTGCCAGGCTAAGCACTTTATAAACTTAAGAAAATGTATGGACCCTAATATATGAACTACTTTTACAAAAATATATAGTCATCACAAATAGCTTTTACTTATTCTTTGAGTCAAAACCGGCAGGACCTACTAGGAAATACCCTGTTGACAGTTATTATGTGCAATTAAAAGTAATAAAAGTATATTCTAGAATAATAATAGTAGCTGAGTTTAAGATTTTCCCTATTTACAAGGCACTATTTTAAGCATTTTATGAATACATGCCATTAAATCCTCTCATAACATGATGAAGTGGTATATTATTATCCCCATTTATATACAAAGACCAGAAATGATAAGTAGTCATTTTTCAAGGTTACACAACTAGTAAATGTTCAAGCTAGAGTTGACCCCAGAGCCTTGACCCTTACACCACCAGAGTATACTGCCTTACGGGGTTTCCAGGTGGCACAATAGTAAAGAATCTGCCTACCAACGCAGAAGATGCAAGAGACGTGGGTTTGATCCCTGGGTTGGGAAGATCCCTTGTTGTAGGAAATGCCAATCCACTTCAGTATTCTTCCCTGGAAAATTCCATGAACAGAGGAGCCTGGCAGGCCACAGTCCATGGGGTCACAAAGAGTCTGACATGACTGAGCACACGTGCACATACTGCTAACTTAAATGAACAAATTGGCAGCTGAAACAGACTGAGCTTTATTAGCCTAAGTAGTGAGATTTACCCTCACATCTTCGACAGAACATCTTGAGTTTTTGCCCATTAATAAAAAGAAGTAATCATGTCAAGAAAAAAGTTATAAAATAGATTTCTCCAATTATTTCCACACATTTTTAAAGTTTTGGCATCTGTGATGGCTTTTCTCCAGGTCATAGCTGACAGATCAAAAGACTTGTATCAAGCAATATAACTGCTGAAGACACAGTAAGAAAAATAAAATTCTTGCTGTATATGGAAAGATAGATGATGAACAAATAAATAATATATCTTGTGTCAGGTAAAGAGAAATGCTATGCATAAGAAAAAACAGAATCAGGTGGTGGGGAGTTTTGAGTTTGTCGTTGATATTTTATGTGGTGTGTTCAAGACAGGCCTCTCTGCCTAGGTGCTGTGTGAGCAAAGACTTAAAGGAAATAAGAGAATATACATATACTACATGGTTATCAAGGGATGAGGGTTCCAGTTAAAAGCAGAGCAAGTGCAAGGATGCTGACACTTGAAGGTACAGGAGCCAACAAGGAGGCTAATATGGTGGTAAAAGGTAGAGGAGGACGTCGGAGAGCTGGTGGTGCTCTAGGTTGCGCAGGGTTTTGTAGGCACTGTTAGCGGCTGATCTTTCTCTGTGGGAGATGGAAAGCCATTCAAGTGTGTTAAAGAATGATCCACCTCACAGTTTTTAAAGGATCGCTTTTACTGTCATGTAGAGAATACACAGAAATGGGACCCCGATGAAAACAGAGATGGTAGTTAGGAGGCTATTAAAATAAGCCATCTGAAGGTAGATTGTGGCTTAGACCAAGGTGAAAGCTTGGGAAAGAGTGAGAAGTGATTGCATTGGGGACATATTCTGACAGGAGCGATGACACCATAGTTGGTTGATTGGACGTGGTATGCAAAAAACAGATAATTCAAGAGTGACTCAAAATTCTTGGTGACAGCAACTGTAAGAACAAGGTTGGCATTTGCTCAGGCCGGGAAGAAGGGAGAATGGCCAGTTTATTTGGGAGAGAGTGCTGCCCCAAAAGGCTTTGGTTAAGAAATAACATTTGAACTCAGTTTTGAATAAGTATTATAACCTTAGGAAAGGATGCCCTGAAGCAGGGATGGATGATTTTTATTTTCATCAGGTTGAGTGCCATGAGCCAAAGCCAAGGCTGATGAGATAGCAAGAATGTTGTGAGAACCACAGGTAGTCTGATAGGATTGGAACAGAAGGTGTGAGACTGGGGAGGCCAGCAGGGCCCAATGAATGAAGAACCTTTCAAATGCACCCTTTATTCTATAGGTCCCTTGTCATGTGCACAGGATTTGAGAACCATGATCTGGCTGCAGAGCTTTAAAGTTCTTCTCACAGGACGTCTGCCTTCTTCCTTAAGTCCATTTAGATATCTCTTTTATTCCTATATACCTGTTGTTATCCCATTTAGCTTTCTTTTTCTATTCTGTGAAATGACTATGTCTATCATTTTTACAAAACCTTATAAAAACTCTTGACAATGGGCACCCATATGTCCATCAGCTTATGCCTATTATCATATATCTCAATGGATGTCCCCAGGGAACTGACATAAAGCTGGGTTAGTTAAAAAAAAAAAGGTGAAGCTAAAGACAAGCAGCCTTGAGAAAGGGTGTATCGAGTACAGACATGGTGGGAAGAAAGGGCAATGACAGCTTCTCTCTCTTTTCAAGAACAAATTCCAGTTTATTGATTTTTTCTTTTATGCTGCTGCTACTGCTGCTAAGTCATTTCAGTCGTGTCCGACTCTGTGCGACCCCATAGACGGCAGCCCACCAGGCTCCCCCGTCCCTGGGATTCTCCAGGTAAGAACACTGGAGTGTGTTGCCATTTCCTTCTCCAATGCATGGAAATGAAAAGTGAAGTCGCTCAGTCGTGTCCGACTCTTTGCAATTATAGACTGTTCTTTTAAACATTTTAAGCTGAAGTACAGTTGATTTACAGTATAGTCTTCACTTTTACTTTTGAAAAAGCATGAAAATAAACAATGGAAACAACGAAAGTTGGCTAATCCTACAAGTAAATATGTGTATGACTTTAGGAACCCCTAAACAGACAAAAGTAAGACCATAAACACTAGAATACTTAAAGAGAAGGAGAAGAAAGTTATGCGTTTTCTCTCACTAGATTTTCATCCAGGAAACACATGCTTACGGATGTCTCTGGATCAGCAGTGTCCTTTGTAGATGCCCCACAAACCCTCTCTGTTTATTGCACTAGATATTTGCTCACATGAACACATTCCTTGGACTACTGAATCTGCTTGTTGAGCAAAGAGCATGGGATGTGCAGTGTTTGGATCTGGACTTGGTAAGGACTTTGGGTTTCTAGGCAAGTCAGTTTACATCTTTGCCTCAATAGCCAATAAAAAAATAAAAACAACTGCTTTACAAACTTTTCAGAAAGAATGAAATATAGGAGAGCACTTTATGAAATGCTTCACAAATGGCAATGTGCTTTAAATATGTAAATTATATATTTCAAAATATAATCAAAGCTTGTGATTGGGTTTTTCTTATACCTAGGGGGCAGGATCCAATCTTTTACCCCAGTGGTTCCCACATCAGTTGTTCCTCTGCTGTATTTGGGAAGCCTTTAAAAGATACACTCCCAGCACCTGACACATTGACGATATCCTGACTCAGAACTCCAGGGATGGGCCCAGGACCAGGAGCTCCCATGTGACTTGGATGATCAGCCAGAATGGAGAACTATTGTTACCTGACATTGGATATTTTCCAACCCCCCAACTAATGCCCAATGTCAGTACACAGCAGGAACTTAAATCTGGTAATGGACAAAGATTAAAATGTAAATATCTCTGCAAGATGAAAGATCTTGAAAAAGTCACACTAATTTACAAAGAGAAATGTGATACTTTAGTTAGAGTAGATCTTAATAGGAGAATAATTCCTAGAAATGACTCTTGAAGCTAAAATTGAATCTCGATTTCTTATAGAAAGGGAAAATGCAAAAGAAATGAAGGAAACATTTCAAAGTGTAACCTAAGATTGAGCCTGGTGGCACTGTGTCTTTCCTATTCCCCCTTTTAATTTTTTTTTCTCTCTCAGTAAGCAGCGCACGCGCACACACACACACACACACACACACACACACACACACACAGGACTGGATTCATAACATTTTTCTAGATAGCTAAGTAAATTAGCTCATCAGATTCAAATCATTAATCATTTGAGTACCTGCTACATTCAAAGTCTGCTTTTATGTAGAAAAACAAACGTCTGGGATCTTGCTGAAGCGAGAGAAACAAATACAACTGTCACTGTAGTACAGATGAGTGAAGATAACATCCAGTTAAAATAGTCCTATCACCTCGCTCCTCTGTGTACTTCCCTTGTGACCAGCCTGCCACATGGTCAGAATCAGAAGCCAGGGGCCATCAAGTTAATTAGTTATTTTAAGCATCAAGGATAGAGTGAATTCAAAGTAGAGAATGGTTATCAAACCAAGATATACGTAGATTAACCATTCAGGCTCAGTCTAAGAAAGACAAGCATTCTCTAAGGGGTTCCTTTCCATGAGGAGGCCCTGGACTATATCACCAGATTAGGTAAGGATACAAGTGCAAGCCGCTGTGACAAACATGAGGGCTGAGATAAGAGTGAAAGGGAGTCCAGAAGAGAGGCCAAGAAAGGCTTTCATAGAGGAATTGATACTTGAAACGGACTTTGAAGAATGAAGAAAAAGCAGAGATGGGAGGAAGACAGTCCCAGTGGCAGCTTGAGCTGTATTTGGGAAAACATCTTCCCTGCTAGTGAACAGCAGTTCAGTAGTTATTTGGGACATTCAAATGTGTCCCAACACCCTAGCAGCTGCCCTTCCCCCAAAATAAGACAGAGCTTTTTCAGCTCTAACTGCTGCAGCTGCATGCGAATCACCAGGCAGGACTTGCTGACGCTGCAACCCTGAGCAGGCACCTGTTCTGCCTTGGGGAAATGTGGGAGGGGAGATGAGACAGTCATTTCCCTTGTCTATTTTGTAATCACTGAAGGAGAATTCCTAGAGCCCAGGCTTCAGGTGATACATGGCTACTCCTTCAAGAAGTTTGGCATATGGTCACTGCCCACGGCTACCAACTGAGAAAAGGGACAAGAAAAAAAGAAGGATAGGAGGGGAAGACAAAAAGCAAGACCACAGATAGTTTCAGAAAACTTAGAGGGATTTTTGGAGCTAACTTAATGATGATAAAGAGTTTGGTTCAGGAGATCTCAGGATGTGGATTAATGTTTGGTGTAGTGATAAAATTAGCTATCAACTCCTTGAGTGGTCACCATATGTGTTGGGTCCACTATCTCATTACATCCTTGCTCGCTCTTAGTCGTGTCCAAGTCTTTGCAACCCCACGGACCGTAGCTCAACAGGTTCCTCTGTAATGGGATTTCCTGGGTAAGAATACTGGAGTGGATTGTCATTTGCTTCTCCAAGGGACCTTCTCCACCCAAGGGTCGAACCTGCCTGCCCTGCATCTCCTATACTGGCAGGCAGATTCTTTACCACTGTGTTACTTAGGAAGCCTCCTTTACATCCTTACCCTATAGTCTTATCTCCATTCGACAGATGAGGACACTGTGGTTTGCAAAAGTAAATACTTGCATAGATTCATAGTCCCGTCACCTCGCTCCTCTGTGTACTCAATACACAGGAATCTTCAGGTACTCTGTGTATTTTAAAATAACTGAATTAAAAAAAAGACTGAACCCAGTTTACTGACCCTAGAAATCCAGGCTCCTAACCCCATCACAATGGGATTAACCAGTTAGGTTCAGCCATGGGAAGCAGCTTGGTTACAGTTATTCCAGTTTACCTAACAGAAAGATATTCTCCTTCCTCCCCAACTTCACTGATTGCAAATTGATACATTCTCCATTAGAGCCTCCTTTTGAAAAGAAAAATGCCAATGCTAATACAGTACCTCCTTCCTTGTCAACAACTTTCAAACAGTAATTATCTTCATGACTCCAGAGGGACCCAATCACACTTCCCATCTCCATCTTGCTGCCTTCTATTCTCATTTTTTACCTGCTGCTGCAGTACACTAGTCAATACTGGCTCTCTTTGCATCTTGGCACCTTCACAGTCAGCTCGTGTCTGCATGCTCCCAGGAAGAAAAGTTCTGAAGTGAAATAAACTTCACACTGCTCCTGGTGTAAGAATAAAGCTGCCACTGTTGGAGGGAAGCCTAGATCCATGTAGAACCCAGGTCACTGATAACAAAGACAAACTCTATCTCTAGTTTTCTTTCCAAGACACCCAGATGATGAGTAGTTTCCATTTAAGCGTTGAACACACAACACATATTTTCTTTTCTTTGAGACTTGTCAGAATCTAACCATAGATAGAAAATTAAAGCCTTTGATATGATTTCACCACAGAATACATATGCACCAGGCATGAATCATTCAGTTTCTACAGTGTTAGAAATGAAGGGACACTAGGAATCAGACTGACTCCGTTTTCCATTTCCACGGGTGAACACTGAGGCCCTACAGCCTGGCATAACTTACATGAGGACCCACACTGAGCCACATGCTGGATGTTGACACATATGGGTTTGAGACAATAGAAAATTACTAAATCTGAAATAGGACTACTTGGGTCCAGTTTTGAGGTTTTGGGCTACAATTTTTAAGTGGTTCATTTATAACACAACAGTAAGTAGAGGTATGTTTGGGGTGTGTCTCCAAGTATATATAAGGTCAACTTTAAGAATGAGAAAGTTGGTCAGTGAAATTGAGTGTTTTCAAGGTACTTTATGGGCTTGGAGTGTTCAGAATGTGCCACCCAAAATATATTGCTTTGGCATTATGATTATTTTGAGCTGAAGGCACTTGAGAAAGAGCAGATGCAGGAAGAGATTCTGACTGCTCCCTTTCTACCTAAAAGGAGGCCATAAAATTTCCCATGAGAAAGGTGCACTCCCTGTACTAGGAAGAGAAGCACATTCTCATCACCAGACACTGGGCACTGACGCCAAAGGGACCTACAGAAATAAACCTGCTAAAATCACCCGTATCTTATACCATTTCCCCATTTCTTTCCTAGTCACTGTTCCACAATTTACTGCCCCCAGCCCAAGCCCCTTTTGTCTTGTCACATCCTCACAATTTATTGTTCTTTGGGTTAAAAAGTTTATAAGTTTGGGAGCCTAATGTCTTCTTCAGGTTTTCATTTTCCTTCTGAAGATTCCTGTGTACATGTAAAAATATTAAATAAATGTTGATGCTTTTCTCCTCTTCATCTGCCTCATGTCAGTTTAATTCTTAGGCCAGTCACAGAACCTAAAGGGGAGAAGGAAGTTTTTCCTCCTCTACAAACTCTAGCTAAGACTTTAGGCTCTTTCTTTAATCACTATCAATCTTATGGGAAATTCACACATGATCTAGTACAAGACCCTCTCATCCTCTTTACAACACTCCCTAAATTCCCAGAAGATCTTCACTCTTATCCCCATAAACCATATATGAGCCAAGACACATGTTCTTAACCCCATGAATCATATATGAACTAAGACACTTGTTCTTATCCCCATGAACCATATATAGACACACACCTTCTAAGCAGAAGGTCAAAATGACATATCCTGTGATTAGGACTACAGAGAAGATGTACCTTTCAAGCGTTCTGTGAATTGCAACTCTATACACTTTTCTTTCAAAAGACATCGTTTTGCTCCATGGCTCTCAAAGTACATGTTTGCACACATTTTGACAGGATATAAAGTTAAATCTATTTTAGAATGGAAAGACATTTACAATAAATAGCTAACATCATGGCTTCGTGAAAGAAAAAAAATCATATCCCAAAGATTGGAAGGATACAATCTTTAAATAAAATTTTTGAACAAGGGTGGTTGGCAACCTTAAACACAAACATACACACACACAACCTTGTCTTAATTTTGATCACTTCACTGTGCGCTCACAGCAGTCTGCAGCCTGGTATTTGAAAACTACATCTGTAAGCAATGGGAGCCATTAAATGTGCTAAGTGGCGAGTACCAAGAATAGACTTGTTAAAGAAAGACTTGAAGACAAAGACTATAAATTAAGGAGTGAAAGGACAAGGTGACAAATCCCCATGTGCTGCATATGAAGCAAACTGTACTCTCCTCCTACTTAAAGAATTAAAAACAGTCTAATCATTCTAACAGATGTATACTGTGTTGTGCTGAGCTGTCACTAAGTCATATCTGACTCTCTGCAACCCATGAACTGTAGCCTGCCAGGATCCTCTGTCTATGGCATTTTGGCAAGCAAGGTTATTGGGGTGGGTTGCCATTTCCTCTTCCAGGGGACCTTCCCCACCCAGGGATGAAACCCACGTCTCCTGCTTTGGCAGGTGGATACTTTACCACTGCGCCACCTGGGAAGCCCTAGACATGTTCTATATGGGCCTAATTAGACGCACATAATACAGACCTACACTAGGTGATGACTAAACTATGAGAAAGGCTTGGAGATAAGCACACATACGTCAGGAAGGTGTGAAAGGGAGAGAGGATGGAGAGAATGGGAAGGGCGAGGTCGTTATCCCAGAGACTAGATAGCCATTTGCTAAACCAGTTTCCTCCTCCTTGTGGACCACAACTAAGTTATATTTCCAAGAGTCTCTTGCAATTAGATGTGCTTTGTGATGCAACAAAACTTGAGCGGAAGTGATACTGGGTACTCCCAAGTGAGAGGGCAGAGAAATGGACGTGCCTCTCCCAGCTACATAAAGAGGACTCTGAAGACCTAGAGACATAAGACGGCAAGAACTTAGGTCTTTGACTGAATGCATCAGATACTCCTTACCTACCAGGAATACCCATTATGGGAATGAGAAGACACATTAGATAGTGTGAAGCCACCATAATGTCTGAGTTTGTTTGTTATACCAGCCAGCATCACCATAAAAATAAAGTATCTGACGATCATGCCTAAGTTCTAAAGAAAAGAACAGCTTTATTGATATAGTTTATACACAGTAAGTTTCCAAGCCAATGATTTTTAGTATGTTCCCAGACTTGTGCAGTCATCATAGCTACCTAATTTTAGAGCATTTTAATCACTTCACAAAGAAATCCTTTACCCATTAGCAGTCTCCTCCCATTTCCATCCAACCCTTCCAGTCCTAGACAGGCGCTTATCTTCCTCTCTCTACAGATTTTCCTATTCTGGACACTTTGTATAAATGGGATAATACAACATTTGGTCTTTTGTGATTATTCCCTCTTACTTAGAACAGTGTTTTCAAGGTTCATCCATGTAGCATGTAACAGTTCTTCATTCGTTTTATTGGTGAGTAACACCCCACGGTATGGATATACCATATTGTACACTTTGATTTGTTAACCAAGCTTTTCTTGTCTTTGCTATAGGAGCTTTAAAATATCCTATCATCATACTGAAGAGATGATTCATTTATCTAGAGGATGCACACACACATTCAAAGCCCTGTGGGTTACAACTATCAATACTTTGCAAAAAAATGGCTTATTTGACTTAAAATCATTCAAAAAAACAGTCATTCAGAAAAATTGAAATTCCTGTTAGAGTGATAACATACAAAGCACCTTAAAGTGGAAAAAAAAACCAAGAGGAAAGCACATGGCTTTATACCTTTTAATTAAAGAATTCTAAGAAAAAAACAATACACTGCAGGCAAACAGTTTGGCAGCAGCCTCCATAAGGATGCATTTTGGGGAGAAACCCAAAGAACTAAAGCTAATGTCAACACAAAGCAATTAAGTAAAAATTAGGTTTTGCAAGGTCAGGAAAAAAAGTTCATTAAAGGAATCAAGTCTCAATGTTTTTCTAAAGATAAATCCCAGCTTAGTCTAAAAAATCATTAAATCTTAATGACAGACTTAATTTGTTGCTGGTGCCTACAAATGAAATATTAACATATTTCTATAGCCTGGAAGTTTAGAATTGTGATTTTCTTTCCATGGTAAAGAAGTTGAATATCTGGGAAGATTTATAAGGCTGGAGAAAAACTGCAAGACAGAAAAATGCTGCTTCTGTATTCGCTCTCTTTAGGTCATCAGAAGGACATTCACAAAGAAAGAATTGACTCTGCAGGCATTACATTCATATGATAGACACTTATCAAGCACTCCTTGTTTCCTGGGCCCTATTGAGGTGCTGGGAATACAGAGACATAGAGACATTGGCTTGGTTATTACAACAGAATGTAGTAAGATCTGTAGAGAGTCATGGATAAAGGGAAACTTGGAGAGAATGACTAATTCTGACTGAATGCCTTATCTCAATGGCAAATATATTGTGTACGATCTTGGGATGAATAATTCGCTGTGAGGAAAACAAGGAAATTCTAGATAGTGGGAATGATATCCACAAAGATTTGGAGTCATGATAAGTCATGGAAAGCTTAGGAAAAAGTAAAATGAGAGTTATGCAAAGCAGAATTACTGGGAATACAGAAGTAGGTTAAAAACTGGTTTGGGTTCAATCTATAGAGCTCATGAGTTTAGATTTTGTTCTTTAACCAGCTGAGAACTAGCAGATTTTTATAAAATAGTTAACGTGGTTGGGTTATTTTTGAAGTTTTACTATAAAAACATACACACACAAAAGAATAAGATACGAATTGTGGTTGATTGAAGTGAAGTGAAGTGAAGTGAAGTCGCTCAGTCGTGTCCGACCCTCAGCGACCCCATGGATTGCAGCTTTCCAGGCTCCTCCGTACGTGGGATTTTCCAGGCAAGAGTGCTGGAGTGGATTGCCATTTCCTTCTCCAGGGAATCTGCCCAACCCAGGAATCGAACCTGGGTCTCCTGCACTGCGCTGCAGGCAGACGCTTTACCGTCAGAGCCACCAGGGTTCAACCACTTGGCAATCGTCAAGATTTTTCCACTTTTGCTTATTTAAATGGAGGATTTTAAAGCAAGCTACCCTCCTGATTTCATCTCACTCCTACATCTTTACATGAAAATATGTTCTTATCAATCTACTATCACATCTAAATAAAATAATATTATACTGGCATAATTTAATCATTTATGGACTTAAATGCTCTTATCTTATAAATATCTTTTTATAGTAGGTTTGCTCAAATCGGAGCCCCCAGTTAATTTCCTATGTTGCCTAAGTTGCAAGGATTCTTAAAAATCTTAGTTTAGAACACTACTTCTTCATCCCACTCTCTTTATCCCCATGCCACTGACTTACTAAGAAACCTGGTATAATGTTCTGAAGTCCATCCCACATACTGCATTTATCTGTTTGCCTCCTTATTGGTGTAACTTAATTTGCCACTGCTTCTTGTAACTGGCAATTTACTCTGAAAGGCCTAATTAGATTCAGCCTCAATTTTTTTGTAAGACAAGAGTACTTCATAGGAGGTACTGCATAATTTATATTGTACCCAACTGGGAAGCACTTAATATCAAGTTGTCCCACTCACAGTGATGTGAACACTGAAGATCAGATTTGCGTCCAAGATGACTTCACCTAGGTCTGTGTGGAAGATGGGACTATGGTGAAGTCACTCTGGTAGCAGGGAGATCAGGTATCACAGCATTAGAGGAGCAATGAAGTAGACATGAGTCAGGAAACAGAGATAAACAGAGAGAATGCCATAATGGACAAGCAATTTTGGAGTAGAATCATTGGAAGACTGGAAATATATTCATATTATAAATTTGGATGGGGGACGGAAATAGGGTCAAGTGAGCAAGTGGTGAGGACGAAAGAATGTAAGCTCCATGATAGCAAAAATCTGTGTGTATGTTGCCCAGTGCTAAACTCTTAATGCTTAGCACTGTGCCTGGCACACAGTAGGTATCTGATAAATATGTGTTAAGTCCATATATGACTGTATTATTGGATGGACAGATAGGTGGATAGAGGTGCGGAAGCTACTAAAATAAAAAATTAGTTGGATGTTCACACTACTGCTAGTAGCTGGGGAGATCTCATATTTAACTTGCCTTCAGGATATTTGTCTATTGATTATAACTACCTTAGGAAAATACTTAACACTGTAAGGTATATCTCAAATTGTATAACCAGGAATGTAAAACATCCAAATGAATCTAAGTTTAGTCCGTGGGATTCATATCTGGATTTTAGGAATGTAGAAATAAACTTTGTGATTATTTGGGAGCCTCAAATCATAAAAAGTTTTTAGGAAGTTCCTAGGATGATGACAATCTGAGAATTTATGCATCTGTATCAATGGCATTTAACATATATAGTTAAGAATGTTAAAAATCATAATTTATTAGCAAAATAATGATCTGGTTCCTTGAAAATCAGTAAGTCTCTAGCCAGGCTAACTAAGAAAAAAAAGAGAGATGACATAAATGGCTAATATCAAAAATAAAAATGGAGACATTACTTTTAATGTAATTAAAGACTTCAAAAGTATCACAAAAATATTATGCCAACAGATTTGATAACCTATATGGAATGTACCAATTCTTTGAAAGGCATAATTTGCAAAAACCCATAAAAGAATAAGTAGAAAATGTGACAGGTTTATATCTATAAAGGAATTTTAGTCAATAAACTAATAGTCTTCCAAAGCATCAGATTCAGATGGGTTCACTGGTGAATTCTACCAAACTTATAAGGAAGAAATTATACCAATTTTCTATAATTTTTTCCAGAATGGAGAAATATAGGGAATATTTTCTAACTCACTCTATGAGATCAGGATTACCCCACTACTAAAATCGGACAAAAACATCCATAAAAATAAAACTGCAGATCAATATCTCTCATGTACATAGATTTTAAAATTGTTAACAAAATATTAGCCAAATGAATTTAAAAACTGGAAATAGAACTGCCATATGACCCGGCAATCCCACTGCTGGGCATACACACCGAGGAAACCAGAATTGAAAGAGACATGGGTACCCCAATGTTCATTGCAACACTGTTTATAATAGCCAGGACATGGAAGCAACCTAGATGTCCATCAGCAGATGAATGGATAAGAAAACTGTGGTACATATACACAATGGAGTATTACTCAGCCATTAAAAAGAATACATTTGAATCAGTTCTAGTGAGGCGGATGAAACTGGAGCCTATTATACAGAGTGAAGTAAGCCAAAGAAAAACACCAATACAGTATACTAACACATATATATGGAATTTAGAAAGATGGTAATGATAACCCTGTATGTGAGACAGCAAAAGAGACATAGATGTATAGAACAGACTTTTGGACTCTGTGGGAAAGGGAGAGGGTGGGATGATTTGGGAGAATGGCATTGAAACATGTATAATATCATATATAAAACGAATCTCCAGTCCAGGTTCCATGCATGATACTGGATGCTTGGGGCTGGTGTACTGGGATGACCCAGGGGGATGGTAGGGAGAGGGAGGAGGGAGAGGGGTTCAGGATGAGGAACATGTGTACACCCATGGCAGATGCATGTTGATGTATGGCAAAATCAATACAATATTATAAAGTAATTAACCTCCAATTAAAATAAATAAATTTATATTAAAAATTAAAAAAATAAAAAAAAAATGTATATAAGGAATTATATACCATGATCAAGTGGGATTTATCCTAGGTATATAGTCTGGTTTAACATTCAAAAATCGATTAATGCAATCATATCAACAGGCTAAAGAAGAAAAATCACATGATCACATCAATAGACGTAGGAAAAACATAAGGCAAGAAAGGAAATAAAAGGTATACAGACTGTGAAGGAAGAAATGAAACCTTGTTCACAGATGACATGATCATCTTTGTAGAAAGTCTGAAAAAATAAGCAAAAATCCCCTAGAACTAGTAAGTGATTACAGAGAGTTTGCAGAATATAAAGTTGATATGCAAATATGAATCACTTTCCTTTATGCTAGCACTGAAAATGTGGAAATAAAACACAGTATCATTTCCAACAAATAAAATAGGTATAAATCTAATGAACTGGTACAAGAACTATATGAGAAGAATTATGAACTCTAATAAAAATATCAGAGAATAATTAGAGAGATATTGCATGTACATGAATAGGAAAAATCCAGTTCTTCCCAACTTGATCTTTAGATTCAATGCAATCTCAATAAAAATTCTAGCAAGTTACTTTGTAGATATTTAGAAACTGATTCTAAGGTTTATGGAAAGGCAAAAAACCTAGAATAGCATAGTATTTAAGGGCAAGAACAAAATTAGATGACTGATACTACCATTCAAGAAGCTAGAGAGCCCAGAAATAGAATCACTTAAATACAGTCAATTATCTTTGACAAAGCAGCAAAGGAAATACAGTGAAGTAGATTGTCTTTAGGTGACCTTGGGTATAGCAGTGACTTTTTACATATAACCATACAGGCATGATCCATGAAAGAAATAGCTGATAAGCTGGAATTCATTAAAATTACAAACCTCTGCAAAAGATAATATCAAGAAAATGAGAAGACAAGCCATAGACTGGTAGAAAATGTGTGCAAAGATATGATAAAAAACTGTTATTCAAAATATACCCACAAAAGCCTTTTAAAGCTCAATGTGGATGAACCTAGAACCTATTATACAGAGTGAAGTTAAGTCAGAAAGAGAAAAACAAATATTGTATAATAAAGCATATATATGGAATCTAGAAAGATGGTATTGATGAACCTATTTTGCAGGGCAGGAAAAAAGGCACAAACATGAACAGAATTTTGGACACAGTGGGGGAAGGAGAGGGTGGGATGATTTGAGAAACATGTGCATTACCATATGTAAAATAGATAGCCAGTGGGAATTTGCTGTATGATGCAGGGAAACCATATCTGGTGCTCTGTGACAACCTAGAGGGGTGGGCTGTGGGGGCGGAGATGGGAGGGAGGTTCAAGAGAAGGGGACATATGTATACCTATGGCCGATTCATGTTGATGTGTGGCAGATAATTGCAATATTGTAATTATTCTCCAATTAAAAATAAAATAAAATAAAAATTCTCACTGATAAAAAATAAAATGTAAAACACAACTGAAAGACCAAAGACATGAACAAACACTTCACCAAAGAAGATATATAGGTGACAAGTGAAAATGAAAATTGGTCACACAGTCGTGTCTACTCTTTGCAATCCCATGGACTATATAGCCTGCCTGGCTCCTCCATCCCTGGGATTCTCCAGGCAAGAATACTGGAGTGGGTTGCCATCTCCTTCTCCAGAGATCTTACCAACCCAGGGACTGAACCTGAGTCTCTTACATTGCAGGAAGATTTTTTTAACCAACTGAGCCACTAGGGAAGCCCGTAAGTGTATAAAAATATTTTCAATATTATATGTCATTAGGAAATCACAAATTAAAACAAGTTTGTATTATCATATTCCTTCCTTACTACCAGATTAGTAGCATTTATAATCATTAATCATTACTTTTCAATGGTTTAATAACTGAAAGGATCATATTATTAAAACAATAATCACAAATTAAAACCACTATGCACACATTAGAATAGCCCAAATCCAGAACACTCACAATACCAAATGCTGACAAGGATGAGGAGAAACAGGGACTCTCATTCATTGCTGGTGGGAATGCAAAATGATAGAGCCACTTTGAAAGACAGTTCGGCAGTTTCCTACAAAAATATATATATTCTTATCACACAACCCAGCAATCACACATCTTGGAATTTACCCAAACCAAATGCAAACTTATGCCCATACAAAAACCTGGACATGGATATTGACAGCAGCTTTATCATAACTGCCAAAACCTGGAAGCAATTGAGGTGTTGCTCAGTAGATGAATGGGAAAATGAACTGTGGTGCACCCAGACAATGTAATATCATTCATCACTGAAAAGAAATAAGCTACCAAGACACAAAAAGGCATGGAAGAAATTTAAATGTGTATCACTAAGTGAAAGAAGCCAATCTGAAAATAAAGCTTAGTGAACTTTCAGTTATAAGATGGATAAGTTCTGACAACCTAATGTAGAACGTGGTGATTATAGTTAACAAAGCTATATTTTATACTTGAAAGTTGCTAAGAGATTAGATCTTAACTGTTATCACCACAAAAAGAAACTGTTAATTATGTGATATGGCAGAAGTGTTAACTAACACTGATGTGCTCATTTCAAAACAAACAAGTATACCAAATCATCACCTTAAACATACTCAAGGTGTAAGTCAACTATATCTTAAAAATGCTGGAAAAACTAAAATTAATTAATAAAAACCTGATGCTGTATAATGAAAATGATACAAAAATAAAACTTAAAAGACTTGAAATAGGCCACTAAGGCAGAGACTCTGGCCTTTAATGATGGTAGTGTTTTCCCTTTTCTTGTTTTCAAATAACATCTTTTTCAATCTCATAGATTACTGTCAGCCCTCGCTATCTTTAGGTTCCACATGCGTGGATTCAACAAACTGCAGGATCGTTTAGTACTATATTTACAACCCACGGTTGGTTGAATTCACAGATGCAGAACCCTGGATATGGAAGGCCAGCTATGGGACCTGAGTATCCACAGAGTTAGGTATCTGCAGCAGGTCCTGAAACCAATCCCCCATGAATACCAATGGACGATTGTATTACCTCCTCTGTTCTGAATGTTTGAAAATATCTGTATTCTTCCTACTAAGATAAGAAAGTTTGTATTATCATATTCCTTCCTTACTACCAGATTAGTAGCATTTATTATCATTAATCATTACTTTTCAATGGTTTAATAACTGAAAGGATCATATGTTTAACCAGTGCTTATTTTTTAAATCTCTTCTTTTTTATTAATGATAAAATCTGATTCATACCACTTTAGTGAAAATTGGGGGCTTATCAGTTCACATAAGTGAAAATACAGGAACGGCACTGCCTTCAGACATACTGGAACCACACCATCAGGGCACCATGACCTTGAGCACTCATTCCTCATTTTCTGAGGGGACGTTCTCACACCCCACTGTTTGGTGACTGTAGCTACAGGTGCAAATCCTCTCAGGTTTAACTTCAAGAGAACAGAGCGTACTGTCAGGAGCTCCCACGTAGTTCCCAGAATCCATTTCTGACTCAACCAGCTTGGATAATTCATCCATCACTGATCTAAATGTTTTATTGATTTTATTTTTATAAGCATGTCATTTTGTTCTGCTTGGTTAAGTCTGTGCCACATGTCATATAGAGGAATGGCTAGCTCCCAGAGGAGATTTTGGATACTAGAGAAAGAGTAGATGCATTCTAGCAAGACAAAAACTCTAAAAATATTGCCTGTTTTGTACTGTGCTTTCACATTATCTTGTGACTATCATCCCCGCCTCACAAATGAGAACCTGATCCTCGCTGAGTGGAGTGGCTGAGACTATAAATGAAGTCTCCTTTCTTTTAGCGAGGTGTCATTCTGCTGAACTAGATTGTGCTGCATAGTAGACTAAATACTCATTACTCCAAAAATGAATGAAAGAGCTCTTCTCCCAGAAAAAGTGTCTTTTTTATCTTGTCGGATAAAATAAAATATTTTGGAGGCAAATATAAAATTCCTATATAAAATAAATTAGTTTTTTTGAAAAAAAAAAAAATTTCCTCTTTCCAAGTTTTCAGTTGTTATTTCAATGTCTCTGAAATCAATATGATGAATGGAGTATGAATTAGCTCCTAAGAAAGTTGATAGCCCCAAGAGACAACAATTGTTCATTAATTCACATTGATCTTTTTAAGATCTCATGATTCAAATAGCAAAGTTGCTGGCAGAGAGTACTGAGATTAGTTGCTTATCACTAGAGAAATCACCCTAGCACCCTTCTAATAATAAGATTTACATGAAAGTGAAAGTCACTTCAGTCAGGTCCGACTCTTTGCAATTATACAGTCCATGGAAATCTCCAGGCCAGAACACTGGAGTGGGTAGCCTTTCCCTTCTCCAGGAGATCTTCCCAACCCAGGGACTGAACCCAGGTCTCCCACATTGCAGGCAGCTTGTTTACCAGCGAGCCACCAGGAAGCCTAGGAATACTGGAGTGGGTAACCTATCCTTTCTCCAGTGGATCTTCCCGACACAGGAATCGAACTGGGGTCTCCGACATGGCAGGCAGATGCCTTGCCAGCTGAGCTACCAAGGAATCCTAAGATTTACATAGTTGCTTGTGAAGTTCCAACATACTACAGATGAAAAGGAAGACATCAAAACGATTACTTCTTTTACTCTTTCACTAAGTGTAATGACTGGTCTGGGTTGATCCTGACTGAAGCCATAACAACTTAGAATGATATACTTAAAACAAAATTTGCTCTTTTAATAAAATGGGTTGGAAAATGGATGAACACTTAAAGTTCAGACTGCATGTGTTAAGCCACTTCAGTCATGTCTAACTCTTTTCGACCCTATAGATCATAACCCACTACACTCCATCCATGGGATTCTCCAGGCAAGAATAGTGGAGTGGGTTGCCATGCCCTCCTCCAGAGGATCTTCCCAGATTGAACTTGCATCTTATAAGTCATCTGGATTGGCAGGCAGGTTCTTCACCACTAGTGCCACCTGGTATCTCTTGCTTTTTGCTTTCTCCTGGAATTTATAACATGGTAGAAATCAAAAAGTTTTTCGTGACAAACTAGACCTGAAATTCTACAAGGACAAAGACCATACGTACTGAACTCACTGCCTGGCAATTACCCAGAGACTTGCACAGGAAAGAGAAATAAAGTGTGCTGAATAACTGAGAAAGTAAACGATTCATTTAACTTCCCCAGAGGAGCACTACTCTTCCTGCTTTGGGATTCCACTCTGACACTTTGTTCTAGAACTCTTAGCCTGAATTTCAGAAAGTCCTTCTGATTTGTTAACCCCCAACCCCCATCAATTTAGAAATATCTCCCCTTCTTCAGATTTCTTTTGTATTTTCTGTCCATAACTCTCTCATTTAGAGTTTACTTACTGCCTTGTTGCTTTATATATGTGTGTGTGTTATTTTTCTCAATTTTAACTGGAAGTTTCTAGATTCTGGACACTTAGGTTTATCTTTTTATATACCCTGAAACCTAATACAGCTCTCAAATATTTAAATTTACATTTCACCTTTTTCTGATAACCTAAGCAGTTCCCATAAAAACACACCCAAGAGAAACACTGTATGTTTAAAACTAAAAACAATAAAATAGAAAGCAAGAGTCCATGTAAATAGAAGGGGATATATTCTTTCAGAGTTAAACAGACTGTACTTGAGCAATAAATTTGTTTTCAAGTTTTCCAGCACAAAAAGAAAAAGAGGGTAGCCAAATTATATGTCAAGATATACACACTGGCCAAAACATTGCTCCCTATGACATTACACCCGAATAAAAATTTATCAGGAGTCTCTGTGGCAGAAAGCAAATGGACATGGGGAGTCAGGTGGTCCTGGTTTTATATCTCACTTTCTGTCCCTTTCCTAACTATGTGACTTTGGGCAAGGCATTTGAACTCACCAGATTTCAGTTCCTTCATTTGGAAAATGAGGACTTTGATAACTATAAACTCCAAGAGACTATTCTAAGTGCTATTACTAAGCTAGTCAAATAGTAATAATAATAATTAATAGTAGTGCATCTTACTATACCAGGCACTGTGCCAAGGGCTCAGTGTATAGTATCTCACTTCTCTCTTGTTCCTCTCTTGTGGGGGAGGTGACTGAAACAGTGTGATGAAGTGTTGGCCTAAGGTCCTGCAGCTAGCTAGCCCACCGTGACTTTTAACATTTGATCCCTTGCATGCCTGGTAAATATCTCCTGCCGTCACATTTTCACAAAACGAATAACTGCTACAGTATGCTTTTCTATATGCATCATTTCAAACTATCCTGGGACCATATTTGCACCCTTGTAAAGAGAAAATGGCAAATGATATAGAAATCTCAAGTCTCTTGAGAATTACACTAAATAAATTTCTGTGTGCTTTCTTTGCATGTTTGTATGCATTAAGTTTAGATCAGTCAGGTTCAACCATAGCTTCCTCACACTGAATTTTCCCTGTGCATAGGACACAGAGGCATAGTGCCTATCCAGCCCCATCCCATCACTCTCTGCTTCCCAGGAGATCTTGTTTCCAGGTTCCAGGTGAGAAAGAAATCAAAAGGGCATTTACCACTTAAGTGAGTTACAGAAGAGTCAATAGACTGAGTTCAATTCCAGGCATGCTATTCATTAACCACTGGACTTTGGGAAGGTCACTCTGAAACATGAGTGTCACTGTGGGTAAAGTGAATAAGTTGGACAAGTTTAGTAATAGCTATTGAATTGCTTTTTAGGGACCTATCTCAGTGACTGCTACTCCAATGCAAGTAGGAGACTAAAATGTTCTCAACCCTTAACTTCAACTGGTGAAACTCTAGTTTTATAGTTATGTTTTTTTTTAATTTACTGCATGTTGACTTTAGTTTGAGCTAAAAAGGGCCTCTGACACATTGAACTAGATGATTGTTAACAGTCCTGGCTTAACAGCATGACTGAACAATCTGAACGCACATTCATTCCTGGCTGAACTGACTGCCCTAGGTGGGACTTCCGTGTTACAATTTGCCACTAGTCGTAGGCATGGCAGATTTACTAAGAGAAGAGTTAGGAAGAGAACTTTCTGCTTTTCTTTGTTAAGTTCTGAAAAGAAGTAAAATATTCCAGATGATAATTCTTCTCGGAAACTGGCAAGTAGATGGCCACAGGAAGACTCTGGTTGCAAAGGAGACCGGATGAACTGGGAAATTATTTACTGCTTCCAGCAAATTAGCTGAAGGAGAGAAAAAGAATGCTCTCTCCCTTTTAGTACTGTGGGGAGGAGGTAAACAAAACATTCCATCTGATGTGATTCAGAGTTTCCCAGATGCTAAGCCAATCGGCCTGCTGGAGAGATCTAAGCCATTAGGACTTTCCCAAAGCATCCTAAAAGCACAGAGCCCTCTCTTATGAAAGATGCAGCAGCAGAAAGGACTGCCCGCAGGCTCCCACTCAGGAGATCTGGTCCTCCTGTTCTTTCCTCTGTTTCTCTGCAGATGAGGATACTCTTACTAATCAGCTCCTCAGTACCTTCCCAGTTTACTGGGTGGGACATAATCCTCTTAGGCACACCTTGTTCAGATGGTCTAGTGTAACATCAAATTCTTGATGTGCTTTTCCTTTTCTAACTCATTTTTATTTCCTCTGTACTTCGTGCTGATATTTCAGGACAATGTCTGCTTCCCCTCAGTTTCCCGAAATATTACATAGTAAGAGTAGTGGATAATAGATTCTAACAACAACAAATAGAGAGTAATAATGGAAAAGTTACATTATTACTAAGTGGGTTATTTAAAGGAGTTTCCCAGGTGGTACTAGTGTTTAAAAAAAAAAAAATACACACCTGCTAATGCAGGAGATTGAAAAAGAGATGCAGGTTTGATCCCTGGGTTGGAAAGATCCCCTGGAGGAGGACACAGCAATCCATTCTAATATTCCTGCCTGGAGAACCTGATGGACAGAGTCCATACTCCATGGCCTATAGTCCATAAGGTTGCACAGAGTCGGACATGACTGAAGTGACTTAGCATACATGCAGCTTACTTAAAACTGGATTTTAAATATGTCTACTCTTAAAAATCCCATGTCATAATTATCACAGAGAATCTTCCTTCTGCCAGATTTCTTCATTGTTTTCTCAGCTCCTCAGTCTATTGCAGATCATAGCTCACTACAGTCCTTTCAAAATCCTTTCCTGGGCAATTCCTGGATATTTGAATTTTTTCCAACTTTCTTTTATAGAGCAATTCAGCTCTCTCTCTTTTCTAATGATGCTCCTTGGCCATTCCTTGGGGCCAGCTTTTCACATCTGAAAAGCACAATATGTTTTTTTTTCTAATTGATTTCTAGAGCAGTTTCACATCTGTTTCCTCATCTATAATATGGGGAAAATTATTTCTGTGAATTATTGTGAGGCTTCAGTGAGATGATACCTGCTTGGTACCCCAAAGAGTGCCTGGTGCATAATCATAGTAGGTGCTGAATTAATGTTAGCCTCTGGTATTTGCGTGGGGTATCTCTTCACGGTTACTCCAGCAAAGCGCAGCCGCTACTCCTTACCTTGGACAAAGGGTATCTCCTCACTGCCGCCCTTCCTGACCTTCAATGTGGGATAGCTCCTCTAAGCCCTCCTGCGCCCCAAGCCCAAGGTAAAAGAAACCAAAGTAAGATGGTAGGTGTTGCAAGAGGGCATCAGAGGGCAGACACACTGAAACCATACTCACAGAAAACTAGTCAATCTAATCACACTAAGACCACAGCCTTGTCTAACTCGATGAAACTAAGCTATGCCCGCGGGGCAACCCAAGACGGGTGGGTCATGGTGGAGAGGGCTGACAGAATGTGGTCCACTGGAGAAGGGAATGGCAAACCACTTCAGCATTCTTGCCCTGAAAACCCCATGAGCAGTATGAAAGGGAAAATGATAGGATACCAAAAGAGGAACTCCCCAGGTCAGTAGGTGCCCAACACGCTACTGGAGATCAGTGGAGAAATAACTCCAGAAAGAATGAAGGGATGGAGTCAAAGCAAAAATAATACCCAGCTGTGGATGTGACTGGTGCTAGAAGGTCAGATGCTGTAAAGAGCAATATTGCATAGGAACCTGGGATGTCAGGTCCATGAATCAAGGCAAATTGGAAGTGGTCAAACAAGAGATGGCAAGGGTGAATGTCGACATTCTAGGAATCAGCGAACTAAAATGGACTGGAATGGGTGATTTTAACTCAGATGACCATCATGTCTACTACTGTGGGCAGGAATCCCTCAGAAGAAATGGAGTAGCCATCATGGTCAACAAAAGAGTCCAAAATGCAGTACATGGATGCAGTCTCAAAAACGACAGAATGATCTCTGTTCATTTCCAAGGCAAACCATTCAATATCACAGTTATCCAAGTCTATGCCCCAACCAGTAACGCTGAAGAAGCCGAAGTTGAATAGACCTGTGAAGACCTACAAGACATTTTAGAACTAACACCCCCAAAAATGTCCTTTTCATTATAGGGGACTGGAATGCAAAAGTAGGAAGTCAAGAAACACCTGGGGTAACAGGCAAATTTGGCTATGGAATGTGGAATGAAGCAGGGCAAAGTTTAATAGAGTTTTGCCAAGAAAATGCACTGGTCATAGCAAACACCCTCTTCCAACAACACAAGAGAAGACTCTACACATGGACATCACCAGATGGTCAACACCGACATCAGACTGATTATATTATTTGCAGCCAAAGATGGAGAAGCTCTATACAGTCAACAAAAACAAGACCTGGAGCTGACTGTGGCTCAGATCATGAACTCCTTATTACCAAATTCAGACTCAAACTGAAGAAAGTAGGGAAACCGCTAGACCATTCAGGTATGACCTAAATCAAATCCCTTATGATTATACAGTGGAAGTGAGAAATAGATTTAAGGGCCTAGATCTGATAGATAGAGTGCCTGATGAACTTGGAATGAGGTTTGTGACATTGTACAGGAGACAGGGATCAAGACCATCTCCATGGAAAAGAAATGCAAAAAAGCAAAATGGCTCTCTGGGGAGGCCTTAAAAATAGCTGTGAAAAGAAGAGAAGTGAAAAGCAAAGGAGAAAAGGAAAATATAAGCATCTGAATGCAGAGTTCCAAAGAATAGCAAGAAGAGATAAGAAAGCCTTCCTCAGCAATCAATGCAAAGAAATAGAGGAAAACAACAGAATGGGAAAGACTAAAGATCTCTTCAAGAAAATTAGAGATACCAAGGAACATTTCATGAAAAGATGGGCTCGATAAAGGACAGAAATGGTCTGGACTTAACAGAAGCAGAAGATATTAAGAGGCCACAAGAATACACAGAAGAACTGTACAAAAAAGATTGTCATGACCCAGATAATCATGATGATGTGATCACTCATCTAGAGCCAGACATCCTGGAATGTGAAGTCAAGTGGGCCTTAGAAAGCATCACTACGAACAAAGCTAGTGGAAGTGATGGAATTCCAGTTGAGCTATTTCAAATCCTGAAAGATGATGCTGTGAAAGTGCTGCACTCAATATGCCAGCACATTTGGAAAACTCAGCAGTGGCCATGGGACTGCAAAAAGTCAGTGTTCATTCCAATCCCAAAGAAAGGCAATGCCAAAGAATACTCAAACTACGGCACAATTGCACTCATCTCACATGCTAGTAAGGAGAAGGCAATGGCACCCCACTCCCGTACTCTTGCCTGGAAAATCCCAAGGATGGAGGAGCCTGGTGGGCTGCAGTAAATGGGGCCGCTGGGAGTCGGACATGACTGAGTGACTTCCCTTTCACTTTTCACTTTCATGCATTGGAGAAGGAAATGGCAACCAACTTCAGTGTTTTTGCCTGGAGAATCCCAGGGAGGGGGGAGCCTTGTGGGCTTCTGTCTATGGGGTTGCACAGAGTCAGACACGACTGAAGTGACTTAGCAGCAGCAGCACATGCTAGTAAAGTAATGCTCAAAATTCTCCAAGCCAGGCTTCAGCAATACATGAACCGTGAACTCCCTGATGTTCAAGCTGGTTTTAGAAAAGGCAGAAGAACCAGGGATCAAATTGCCAACATCCGCTGGATCATCGAAAAAGTAAGAGAGCTCCAGAAAAGTATCTATTTCTGCTTTATTGACTATGCCAAAGCCTTTGACTGTGTGCATCACAATAAACTGAGGACAATTCTGAAAGAGATGAGAATATCAGACCACCTGACCTGCCTCTTGCAAAATCTGTATGCAGATCAGGAAGCAACAGTTAGAACTGGAGATGGAACAACAGACTGGTTTCAAATAGGAAAGGAGTATGTCAAGGCTTTATATTGTCACCCTGCTTATTTAACTTCTCTGCAGAGTACATCGTGAGAAACGCTGGGCTGGAAGAAGCACAAGCTGGAATCAAGATTGCCGAGAGAAATATCAATAAGCTAGATATGCAGATGAAACCACCCTTATGGCAGAAAGTGAAGAGGAACTCAAAAGCCTCTTGATGAAAGTGAAAGAGGAGAGTGAAAAAGTTGACTTAAAGCTCAACATTCAGAAAGCAAAGATCATGGCATCCGGTCCCATCACTTCATGGGAAATAGATGGGGAAACAGTGGAAACAGAGTCAGACTTTATTTTTGGGGGGCTCCAAAATCACTGCAGATGTTGATTGTAGCCATGAAATTAAAAGACGTTTACTCCTTGGAAGAAAAGCCATGAAATTAAAAGACATTTACTCCTTGGAAGAAAAGTTATGACCAACCTAGATAGCATATTCAAAATCAGAGACATTAACTTGCCGACTAAGGTCTGTCTAGTCAAGGCTATGGTTTTTCCTGTGATCATGTATGGATGTGAGAGTTGGACTGTGAAGAAGGCTGAGCAGCAAAGATTGATGCTTTTGAACTGTGGTGTTGGAGAAGACTCTTGAGAGTCCCTTGGATTGCAAGGAGATCCAACCAATCCATTCTGAAGGAGATTAGCCCTGGGATTTCTTTGGAAGGAATGATGCTAAAGCTGAAACTCCAATACTTTGGCCACCTCATGTGAAGAGTTGACTCACTGGAAAAGACTCTGATGCCGGGAGGGATTTAGTGCAGGAGGAGAAGGAGACAACAGAGGATGAGATGGCTGGATGTGAGTCTGATTGAATTCCGGGAGTTGGTGATGGGCAGGGAGGCCTGGCGTGCTGCGACTCACGGGTTCGCAAAGAGTTGGACACGACTGAGCAACTGAACTGAACTGGACTGTACTGTATTTGCAGTACTACAAAACCTTTCAGGATTGTTTTGAGGATTAGAAATAAAGGGCCTGCCCCATTGGAGGTATATATAAACATGCAAATGTATTAATAGTTACAAACTGTTTACTCAAGGCCAAGCTGTATTCTATATATGCCCATTTAATATTCACAACAGACAAGAGGTACAGATACTCTTCTTATCCTCAATTGACAGATGAAGAAACTGAAGCATAAAGAGTTAAGCAATTTGCCTAAGGTCACACAGCTAGCTAGTGGCTTAACTAAGATTTAAACTCAGGCAATTAGACTTCAGAGTCTGTGTTTTCACCCTCCATGTTGTCCTGCCTGTTAATTTTTTTAGTAGCATTGTTAAATAAATGAGGGCAGTAGGTTCACTGAATGCATAATCTAACTATAGGACTCTGTATCAGGGAATAAATTCTCTCAAAATACTTCTGAAACACTTTAAAAGTTGCTTTTGGCAGCTCACTGGAATGCTAAAATGGCAGTTCGCTAGGTCTTCCAGGCATGTTGTCAAGAAGTCTGGTTGTTTTTCCATTGTTTACTATAAGATGCATCTACTGTCTAAACAAAACTATACCACAGAATACTAGCAAAAATCGTTAATGTTTCGACAGCTGGATTAGCAAAGTGTTAGATGACAGAGTTTCCTCTATCTGTGTAGTTGTATGAGCTACAAAGATCACCTTATTTAGGAGACTTATGAATCTGAAAAACATTTAATGTTTCAATCAGATAAAGCCAACCACATAATCAATCTGGTACTTATTTTAGTCACACATTTACTCCTATCCTACGCTATAATTAAGCATCAACAATCAGCTACCCAATCAAAGACTGAAGTTCGAATGATTTTCCTAAAATCAAACCAAACATTTTCGAGGTCAGCTTCAGCAATGGCTAATCCATTGAAGGAAAAGAGAGCATCTGGCCCTCCAGACTTCCGGGCTGCACACCTGTGATGAGATGGCCTACTGCCCTTCTTGAAATGAAGGCCTTTGGTTGAGAAGTGTGTGTGAGTAGACACTTGGTTGGTTGCCAGCCCAGTACCTAGCCCCTGTCTCCATAGTCATAGCACACTTTCTCTTCCTGATACTACCTGGACTTATTTCAGATATCCCCTTCTCCACATATCCATGTGATTCAGGGGACTCTAACCCCCACCTCTCTGGCTCCAGCGAGTGGACCCTGATTACCCTCATTAAGCTAAGCTGATCACAGTTGTCTCACTATCCTGGCTAAACCACTGTGTTAGGGAATAGACCCAAGACATGAAACACGAGACATTTGCTTGGGGTTTCTGGGAAATGTATCTGAGTTCTAAACAGAGACACCCTAGAGATGGCTCCCTCTGCTTCTGGACATTGTTTTATCGAAACCTAATGCCTGTGACAGTTATAGACATTTTCCAGTTCTGAGGACAGCAATATGGAGGAAAGAAAGCCTAGATCCTGATGGCAGTATGGAGTCATGGACTCTACTGCTCCTGGAGCCTGTTTTTTTTTTTTTTTTTTTTTTTCTGTTAAACAATGATTTTATTGCTTTAGTACAATACACAAATTTATGCAACCAGGGCAGGGGCTGTGGATGACTCGTATTTCCAGTTGGGGGTAGGACCTGTTTGGTCTTGTAGTATCGAGACAACCGGTGAATATGGCTCTCAATCAGAATCAGACGGAATTTAGCATCTTTATCCTTTCTGTTCCTTTCAAGATGCTTTCAAACAGCAACAGCTTTCTTAATTAAATGATAGAGATCCTCAGGGAGATCAGGAGCAAGTCCTTTGGACTTAAGAATTCTCAAGATTTTGTGGCCTGTCACAAAACGTACTTGTGCAGCACCATGAGAGTCTCTCAGGATCACACCGATCTGTGAGGGAGTCAGGCCCTTCTTGGCCAGTTTGTAGATCGGCTCCTTCACATCGTCAGAAGTGAGCTTCAGCCAGGTGGGGACGCTGCGGCGGTAGGGCAGAGGCGACTGGGACAAGCTCTTCCCGGAGCATGCATGGGACCCATGATGGTGGTGGTGTTGTAGCAAAAGGCTAGAGCCTGTTTTTTAACTCTCTCTGCTCCATTAATTGTGTAAAATAATGAACCTCATGACTGAAGGCGTTTGAGTTAAACTTCCCCCATATGTGAATCCCTAAGGATTCTAAGTCTCACCATGCATGCCTACACTTGTGCAGGCTTGTTTCAGCATAAACCACTGTTTTCGGGGAAGGGTGTTAGCTCCACTGTAAGCCAGGATGAAACAGAAATTCAACATCTGCCCAAAACCTAAAACATGACAAACCTGTCAGCTTGCTGCCAAAAGTGTGGTCCCTAGACTAGCAGCATCAGCCTAACCTATGAGCTTATTAGAGATGCAGAATGTCCATTCATCTGTGTTGGACGTTTAGGTTGTTTCCATGCCCATCCTATCGTACAGTACTGCAATGAACATTGGGACACATGTGTCATTTTGAATTATGATTTCCTCCAGGAATATGCCCAGGAGTATGATTGCTAGGTCATATGGTAGTTCTATTTTCAGTTTTTTAAAGAACTTCCCTACTGCTCTCTATGGTGGCTGTATCAATTTACATTCCCACCAACAGGGCAAGAGGGTTCCCTTTTCTCCACACCCTCTCCAGCATTTATTGCTTGTAGATTTTGGGGGATGGCCATTCTGACTGGTGTGAGGTGATACCTCATGTACTTCTGATTGGAATTTCTCTAATAATTAGTGATGTTGAGATGAAAACCTGCCGTATAGTACGAGGAGCTCAGCTTGGTGTTCTGTGATGACCTACAGGGGTGGGAGGTGGGAGGGAGGTCCAAGAGGGAGGGGATAAATGTACATATAGCTGATTCACTTCATTGTAGAGCAGAAACAAACATAACATTGTAAACCAATTATAATCCAATTAAAAAATAGTGAAATGAAATATCAAAAAAAAAAAATAGAATGTCAAACCCCACTGCTCCCCCACTACCTGACCTGCTGCATCACATCACACATTTGAACAAGATTGGTTGGTGTTTCCAGTACATGGTAAATTTGAAGCATTATCTAGAATCTTTGAATCCTGGAATAAAAGGGGAAGAAAAGGGCCCAGCAATATGGTTCCTCCAGGGATCTCTTGAGAAACTTTTAAGACTCAGTCTTCTTTCCCTTTTCCTTGTCTTTAGTGGAAAGGAAGGGCCTAGAAATTGTGTGCTTTGTTACCCCTCTCCAAGTCCCTTTCTCTAATGATTTTTCTCTTTTTTACTCTTTGAAATCCAATTATAATGCCTGCATGGCAGGATTCTAGTGTCATTCCTCTGCAGCCAGGTAGCAAGGAATGCTTTTCCCTGGTATGATGGTTGCTAGAGAAGGCTCTCATTCAACAAAGGGCATCACACTTCATAAACTCAGCCATTAATTGTGCATTGAACTTGGCTGCTGCTGCTGCTGCTGCTAAGTCTCTTCAGTCGTGTCCGACTCTGTGAGACCCCATAGACGGCAGCCCACCAGACTCCCCCATCCCTGGGATTCTCCAGGCAAGAACACTGGAGTGGGTTGCTGTTTCCTTTTCCAATGTATGAAAGTGAAAAGTGAAAGTGAAGTCACTCAGTCGTATCTGATTCTCAGTGACCCCATGGACTGCAGCCTACCAGGCTCCTCCATCCATGGGATTTTCCAGGCAAGAGTACTGGAGTGGGGGTGCCATTGCCTTCTCTGCAACTCGGGGCAAGAAAAGCCAAATTGGAAAGACTGGTTATTCTACAGCTGTTAATCTAGCCCACTAGTAACTGTAATGACCTGGTACACCGCAATGACCTGTAATCTGGTCATTGCGCATGACCTGGTACCTAATTTGTGGGGCCTGGTGCAACATGAAAATTAAGAATTCTAAGCAAGTAAGAGCAAGGCACTTAGCCAAGTGCAGAGCCCTTCTAAGCCTTATGCAACAGGATAGGTTACACAGACACAAAGCCGGGCCTACACTCAGGAAAAAATGGGCAGAAGAAAATATGAATCCAGTTGTCTGGATTTACTTTCAGAAAAGCGTTTGCAAAAACAGAAACTGTCATTGGAAGAGGTCTAAGACTGGCTTATGGTGAATAAGACTCTATGATAAAAGCATTCATTCCAAATATCATCTATTTATTTCTTCATTCAAACTCACCAAAGACAAGGTACATTACTATTTTCTTGGATATAAATTTTTAAAATGACATTCTCCATCTTCATGGTGCTCACACTCCAGTGGGCAAACTAACATGAAAAAGAGACCTATAATCTGAGGCCACAGATAGACCTATAATCTGAGGCCACAGACTGTTATAATAGAAGAACCCCAAAATGTTAAGTACTGGAAACTGATTTACCAACCCATAAAATCTAAGTGTGTTCTGTAAATTAGTAACAAAATTAGTGAAGTTACCCTTCTAAAAAAAGTTACTTTTCTGTGTGGCAAACTTCTCAAAGGAAGCCAAGAAGGAGGCTGATTTAGTGGTCTACAAGTTGACTTTCTTTTTGAGGAACAAGGCACATCATTTTGCCTATGTAGAAATTTTGTCCAGTGTATACCTACTTATTTTTCACCTTGATGAAATATGGCCCCCACTATTCCTTTCTTCACTATATCCTCTCAAAACATTTATCCCAATCTCATTGCCAGAGGTGGACAGACCAAATAAATTGATCCATTTTCCTGATGTTTTTGGAGACTGTTTGGCAGGGAGAGAATGGAGAAAACTCCATTTAATATCAAGCTTAAGTTAACAAGAGAAAAAAAAAAAAGAGGCAGTGTGTTTTCAGTTCAGTTCAGTAGCTCAGTCATGTCTGACTCTTTGTGACCCCATGAATCACAGCACGCCAGGCCTCCCTGTCCATCACCATTCCCGGAGTTCACTAAAACTCATCATGTCTATTGAGTCGGTGATGCCATCCAGCCATCTCATCCTCTGTCGTCCTCTTCTCCTCATGCCTCAAATCTCTGCCAGCATTAGACTCTTTTTAATGATTCAACTCTTTGCATGAGGTGGCCAAAGTATTGCAGTTTCAGCTTTAGCATCAGTCCTTCCAAAAACACCCAGGACTGATCTCCTTCAGAATGGACTGGTTGGATCTCCTTGCAGTCCAAGGGACTCTCAAGAGTCTTCTCCAACACCACAGTTCAAAAGCATCAGTTCTTCGGTGTTCAACTTTCTTCACAGTCCAACTTTCACATCTATACATGACCACTGGAAAAACCATAGCCTTGACTAGACAGACCTTTGTTGGCAAAGTAATGTCTCTGCTTTTGAATACGCCATCTAGGTTGGTCATAACTTTCCTTCAAGGAGTAAGCGCTTTTAAGTTCATGACTGCAGTCACCATCTGCAGGGATTTTGGAGCCAAAAATAAAGTCTGACACTGTTTCCATTGTTTCCTCATCTATTTCCCATGAAGTGATGGGACCAGATGCCATGATCTTAGTTTTCTGAATGTTGAGCTTTAAGCCAACTTTTTCACTCTCCACTTTTACTTTTATCAAGAGGCTCTTTAGTTCCTCTTCCCTTTCTGCCATAAGAATGGTGTCATTTGCATATCTGAGGTTATTGATATTTCTCCCAGCAATCTTGATTCCAGCTTGTGCTTCTTCCAGCCCAGCGTTTCTCATGATGTACTCTGCATACAATATACAGCCTTGACGTACTCATTTTCCTATTTAGAACCAGTCTGTTGTTCCATGTCCAGTTCTAACTGTTGCTTCCTGACCTGCATACAGGTTTCTCAAGAGGCAGGTCAAGTGGTCCGATATTCTCATCTCTTTCAGAATTTTCCACAGTTTATTGTGATCCACACAGTCAAAGTCTTTGGCATAGTCAATAAAGCAGAAGTGGATGTTTTTCTGGAACTCTCTTGCTTTTCCATGATCCAGCAGATGTTGGCAATTTGATCTCTGGTTCCTCTGCCTTTTCTAAAACCAGCTTGAATATCTGGAAGTTCATGGTTCATGTACTGCTGAAGCCTGGCTTGGAGAATTTTGAGCATTACTTTACTAGCATGTGAAATGAGTGCAATTGTGTGGTAGTCTGAGCCTTCTTTGCCATTGCCTTTCTTAGGGAGTGGAATGAAAACTGACCTTTTCCAGTCCTGTGGCCACTGCTGAGTTTTCCAAATTTGCTGGCATATTGAGTGCAGCACTTTCACAGCATTATCTTTCAAGATTTGAAATAGCTCCACTGGAATTCCATCACCTCCACTAGCTTTGTTCGTAGTGATGCTTTCTAAGGCCCACTTGACTTCGCATTCCAGGATGTCTGGCTCTAGGTGAGTGATCACACCATCGTGATTATCCAGGTCATGAAGATCTTTTTGTACAGTTCTTCTGTGTATTCTTGCCACCTTTTCTTAATATCTTCTGCTTCTGTTAAGTCCATACCATTTCTGTCCTTTATCGAGCCCATCTTTCATGAAATGTTCCCTTAGTATCTCTAATTTTCTTGAAGAGATCTCTAGTCTTTCCCATTCTGTTGTTTTCCTCTATTTTCTTTGCATTGATCACTGAGGAAGGCTTTCTTATCTCTTCTTGCTATTCTTTGGAACTCTGCATTCAGATGCTTATATCTTTCCTTTTTCTTCTTTGCTTTTGTTTGAGACCTTCCAGATCCCAATGCTGAGCAACTTTCTCATCTTCAAGCACCAAAGCGAGTTAACCTTTTGTGGAGGATTCCCGATGCAGGCTGCGTTTGGCCAGCGCATTGATGAATGAGCAGTGCTGGCCATGCGTGTGCAGTGGGAAGGCTCTAAAAGCCTCAGGCGACAACCATTTGCACAAAAGCCTGAAGTTATTTCATTGATTCTGGTGCAGAGTTTACCCTTAACATTTGGACAAGAATCCCCAGATTATAATTACTACTCAGAGACTAACAGAGCTTGTTGAGATGTGCATGTTGGATTCACAGCTAGGTATACAGTAAGTCCCCTACATGCAAACCTTCAAACTGTAAACTTTCAAAGATCTGAACATGCCCCAGTATGCCACCTATTGTACTGTACTACTGTACTTTTCAAGGTACTATACTGTAAGATTAACATGTTTTATTTATTTTTTGCATTTTTTTATGTATTACTTGTGTGAAAAGTATTATAAAACTATTACAGTACAAGCCTATGTAGCCAGTTGTGTTAGTTGGGTACCTAGGCTAACTTTGCTAGACTTATGAACAAACTAGACTTCTGAATGCACTCTTGGAATGAAACTTGTTCATATGTAGGAACTTACCGTATGCTATAATTGACCCTCATCTAAACTTCTGAATTCCGACCTGGGTGTTTCATAGTCACACCATAGGACCTACAAATCACTCCTTACTGTGAATCTAAAATGCATGGTATGAATACTGGAAACGTGAATGCTAAACTTGAAAATATCAAAAAGCTACTACCATTGTTTGTCAAGCATGGACTCCAAAAACGTGATTTAACCAGGTTGACATTCTTTAAGTAACTGAAATTCATATAATTAAGCTTCTCCGAGGGCAAAAATTTCAAGTAGAGCGTAAATATTAAGTTTGAAAATCCAGTGGGGGAAAGTTTGAGACATCTTGTTTCAGATCATTTTATCCATGATGAACACATTCACCCTTTAGAAAAACACTTTCTGATCTGCATACTCATTTGAATAGGGTCCAGTTGGCATCAGAAGTAGGGCATCTTGGATAAACTATCCTGTGCCTTGTGGGTGGGGGAGGGAAAGCTCTGGAGCCTTGATTTTAAAGGGTACCAGTGACACATATCCAATAGCATGCTTTACAAGGAAGCCGGGCACACAGCCTGCCTTCTTCCATCTCCATTGCAAGCCTGGAAACCAGCCTGTCTGTGCTTTTGTGGATGTGAACCTACATCAGGTTGAGCCAACTCAATCAGTGGGAAATACAAATGCCCTCTTCATTTTTATTCAGAGGATCAGAAGCCTGCATTGCAGAGCTTCCTAGAACAGCATACCAGAGAAACTCTAGGAAGTAGAGCTTCCTTAAAGAAGGCACATCCTGCCATTAGCCATGGCACATTTTCAGAGGGCCAGAGAAAATCCTTAAAAGGAAAAAAAGGAGCTCAAGCTAGCGCAAGGTTGCTATCATTTAATGCCCAAACACAAGGATACATCTATTTATAAATAGCTAGGACAGCATCTCACTGGGGATGATGAATAAACAAAAGCTGAACTTAAAGGGCCTTCTTTACCTAATAAGATCATATTGGGCTTCGCTGATTATAGAATCTGCCTTAGGAGATTGTATGTTTTTATTCCTGGAGTTAGTCTGATGATACAGTCAATATTTTCCTATGTTTTGCAATGGTGTGAGGATTAGCTCAGTAAAATGCTGACAACTGCACACTCTGTCAACCCTGGATTTGAATCCAGATTGAGTCATGTTCTAGCTTTCTTATCTTAGGCAAATTAACTTCACCTCTCTGAGGACTTCAATTTTCACCATCAATAAATTGAGAGCAATAAAGCACTGACTTAGCGACTGAACAATCACAATACAGCACCTGATTCACAATGTTAATGTGAATCACAATTCAGTGAGCAAAGCATTGATAGAGCCCTCAGAATAGGGCCTGGCACACATGAAGAAATTCTGTCTTTTCCCATCTGGAAGAAAGGTGACTAGGGACACATTTTGCCAATCTAAAACGCTTCATCAATATCATTTTCCCTTAAGTATTTGGAAACAAAGCAACTCTCTGACACTAAGATCACAAAGCTGTAAATTAGTACCATTGGGGTTTAAAGAATCCTGACAAGAATGTAAGATACAGTAGTCAAGGATCCTTTGGGGAAGGGAGTCATATATTGATACTAATTCAATTAACATTTACCAAGTTCTCCTTATGTGCCTGGCCTTATGCTTGTGCTCCGGATACATTCTTCCTGACGAACAAGAGGTAAAGGGCTTGCTTTCTACACTTGGGCTGGACCTTGAAGGACTTGGAAGAATTCAAAGAAGGAAGTTACAAAAAATAGTCTTGACAAAGGTTTTGAGATAAGATAAAGATGGTGGACATGGAAGAACAGAAAGCTTATTTGGAGCAGTTTCTGCTTATAGAAGCCCAGAGAACTTGATACCATAGTGATAAGAAAAGGAACAATTGAGGTTTCAAACAAGGGCAAGAAGTAAGCAAGTACATATATGACACAGAGAAGGACTGGGAGGAAAACTGGATAGAGCCTGGGATATGGACAGCTTACAATTTCAGGATTCCAGGGGTGAAATGAGCTCCAATTTACATTACTGGGTGACAAAAATAGGAAGGAAGACTACAGAGAGGCATTTTGAGAAAAGAATTGATGGTACTTGGTAATCGAACCTTTGAGATAAGGGAGAGAGAAGAATTAAAGGCAATTCCATGTCTGACTCCTAACCAGTTGAGATGACTAAAGCATTAACATGGCTCAAAGTACAGAATCTCTTAAGGTTACTTAGTTTCAAGATAGCCTTATAGATTGATTTTATCAATGAAGAGTTTCTTAATCAAAGCAGCACATGAAAAATTAGTAGCAGAGATGGAATGAAATTTCCATTCCAGTGCTTCTTTCTCCTACTACACCAAAATAAAGGTCACATATAAGCAGACTCCAATTCAAATTCTCTGCACAAGCTTTGGGGCCTCATTCTGCCTGAGCCTTGGAGCAATTACCTAACTCACAAGATTGTGAAAAACAAAGCAAATGATGTTTAACTCAATAGAGCTCAACAGCTGTTGGGCTTTCACTCTACTATACTTTACTTCAACCTTGATTAGACTCCTGCAGAGCATTTTTTCTTCTGAAATTGTATGAACTTATGGACCAAGGCAACACATATTCAGGAACTACCAGAAGAGAATTCCTGAAGCCCTCTTGTATTCCTTAAAGGATTTACTCAATGGTAATGGAACAAAGGGTGTTTTGTAAAGGACTCTGTCATCTGATTAAGAGGCCAAATCACAGACAGGTACAGCATAAACCAAGCAGCAATGAGCAAACAAAGCCAGTCCATACGCATCCAGATGGATGCTCAAGAGGGGGACCACCAGCAATAGTATGTCAAAACCCAGATGCCGACCTAGACTGCCAGAACGCCAGAGCTGAAGGAAACGCCCGAGCTGAAGGAAACGCCCAATCATTTACGGATGGAAACCGAGGACAGGGAGGGTAGTGTGTCAAGGAGGGTGTGCAGCAAAGTGAAGGGAGAAAGACAGAGAGGTGGTCAAGAATACAGATATTGGAATCGCATCATGTAGATCTGAACCAGATTACTTAACTTCTCTTGGCCTCACTTGATAATCTAATTTTTAAAATGGAAAAATAATACCATCTGTAAGAGGAGGCTTGAAACAAAATGCTTAATGAAAAGTGCCAGGCAGAGCTGGTTCTAAGCATCTTTTGAATTTTGACACTTACCCCTCCTGACCTGCACACGAAGTTATCATATGTGCTCTAACGCATGACTGTTGTGGGCAAGTGAACAGAAAGCCACTGTTCCTTAGTTTTCTTCCCATCCTCCTAACACCACAGGACCCAGACCATGGAGCTATTGCCAACACCCAGCCCCCCACCCCTGCTGCATCCCTGCTCTGGAAATATGGGAGGCATATGGTAAGACAGGAATTGCAAGAGTTAAGAGAAAAACAAAACTTGGCTGCTGTATTAGTCCCTGTGGCAGTCAGCCAAGGCTCTTTGTGGCCAAGGAGAACTTGAAGGAATGGGAAGCACCTTAAAGGGGCAACGTGTTTCCTCTCTGGGGAAGGGTTTTCCTTACAATAGCTAAAGTCATTTATCTCTCAACCAAAGGATGAGATTTCCTGATATAAATTATTCACCATTGTAAAAGTGTATAAAAATTTTATTAAGCAAGTGATTGCTATGTGCCAGGCACTAAACTAAGCACTTTCTATAAATATTAGCTCATTTATTCCTCATAATAACTCTATGAGATAGGTATCAGTATTGCAATGTTGATTTTAAAGTTTGACAAAACAGAAAACAGAGGCATAGAGAATTAATTAGCTGAGATTTCGGAACCTGTAAATAAAGGGAGCAGGATTTGAAGCCCTGCAGCCAACCCTGAAAGGCTGCTATCTTATCAAACTTGACTGCAGGAGGGGGAGCAGGAATGGCAGAGACCACAGAACAGGAACATGGGAAGCAGCAACAAGATGCCAACCAGGTAAGAGAGCACAGGAAGAAAGGAGGAGGGAGAAGGGGCAGTGGAATAATGTGAAATAGCACTCAGAGCAGCAGAGATGGGCCGAGTGGAGCAGCCAGGCAGAGCACAGCTCTGGAAATTATGTTGCTAAACCTGACGGAATCAATGAAGACTCATTAAAACATGTAGCCAGCAAAACAGGCACACTCAAGATCTCAAGTAGGGTGATGAGTGGTGATAAAGAGGGCCCAGGTGAGGTCTTTGACTGCTCTTGACAATGGATGAAAGCTTCATCGACCCAACTTCCTCCGACAAACCCACAATGGCACTCATAAAACACAGAGATGATAGGATCTGGGCTCAGCAGTCCCATTCTGCTCTGCCATTTCCTAGTAATGCATGTGACTTTTGACCTCATTTCCCTTGTTTATCAAGTGTGATTAAGAATAACCCTCACTGAGTGGAAACTGGTGCAGCCACTATGTAAAAGAGTATGGAGGTTCCTTAAAAAACTAAAAATAAAGCTGCCATATGATCCGGCAATCTCACTCCTGGGCATATATCTGAAAAAGATGAAAACTCTAATTCTAAAAGATACATATACCCCGATGTTCATAGCAGCACCATCTAAAATGGCCAAGACATGAAACAACCCACATGCCCATCAACAGATCATTGGCTTAAGGAGATGTGGGGTGTGTGTGTGTATGTATAATATACACTTTATATGACATGCATATTATATATAATGAATATATTATAAATATATATTTATAATATATAGTGGATATATAATTATACAATACATATGTATAAATTTTATAAATATATATATGCATATATAAATAAATGCATATGTCATATATATAATGCATTATTATTCAGCTATAAATAAAAATTAAATATTGCATTTTGCAGCAACATGAATGGACCAAGAGATTATACTAAGTGAAGTCAGACAGAGAAAGACAAACTATTTTATGATATTACTTTTAGGCGGAATCTATAAAAGAACAATACAAATGACTACTTGTAGATGACATGATACTATTACTGTTTGCAGAAGACATGATACTATACATAGAAAACCCAAAAGAAACTATCAGAAAATTACCAGAGCTAATCAGTGAATTCAGCAAAGTCTCAGAGTACAAGGCTAATACACAGAAATCACTTGCATTCCTATATACTAACAATGAAAAACCAGAGAAACTAAAGAATCAGTCCCATTCAACACTGCAATAAAAAGAATAAAATATCTAGGAAAAAACCTACCTAAGGAGACAAAAAACTATATATGGAGAATTATAAGACACTGCAGCAAGAAATCAAGGATGACATAAAGAGATGGAGAAATATTCCATGTTCCTGGGCAGGAAGAATCAATATTGGTATCAATTTTGGTAGTACAGAAGGCAATCCCTATCAAATTACCAATGGCATTTTTTTTTCACAGAACTAGAACAAAAATTTCACAATTCATATGGAAACATAAAAGACCTAAAATAGCCAAAGCAGACTTGAGAAAGAGAACTGAAGCTGGAGGAATCAACCTTCCTGGCTTCAGACTACTACAAAGCTACAGTCATCAAGACAGTATGGTATTGGCACAAAAACAGAAATATAGACCAATAGAACAAATTAGAGAGCCCAGAGGTAAACCCACACACGTATGGGTATGTTGTTTTTGACAAAGGAAGCAAAAATATACAATGGGGCAAGGACAGCCTCTTCAATAAGTTGTGCTGGAAAAACCGAAGGCTACATGCGAACGAATGGAATTAGAACACTTTCTAATGCCATATACAAAGATAAGCCGAAAACAGATTAAAGACCTAAATGTAAGACCAGAAACTATAAACCTGTTAGAGGAAAACATAGGCAAAACACTCAACATAAATCAGAGCAAGATCTTCTGTGACCCACCTCCTAGAGTAAAAAAAGCAAAAATAAAAAAGCTTTTAATTAAACGTAAAAGCTTTTGCAAAGCAAAGGAAACTACAAACAAGGTGAAAAGACAACCCTCAGAATTGGAGAAAATAATAGGATAGGAAACAACTGACAAGGAATTAATTTCCAAAATATACAAGCAGCTCATACAATTCAATACCAGAAAAACAAGCAACTCAATCAAGAAGTGGGAAAAAGACCAAACAGACATTTCTTCAAAGAAGACATATAGATGGCTAACAAACACATGAAAAGATGCTCAACATTGCTCATTATTAGAGAAGTGCAAATCAAAACTATGAGATACTACCTCATACCAGTCAAAACGGCCATCATCAAAAAGTCTACAAACAATAAATGCTGGAGAGGGTGTGATGAAAAGGGAACTCTCTTTCATTGCTGGTGAGGATGTAAACTGATACAGCCACTATGGAAGACAGTACAGAGATTCCTTAAAAACTAGGAATAAAACCACCATGTGACCCAGCAATTCCACTCTTAGGCATACACCCTGGAGAAACCAAAATTGAAAAGGACACATGTACCCCAGTGTTCACTGCAGCACTGTTTACAGCAGCTAGAACATGCAAGCAAACTAGATGTTGATCGACAGATGAATGGATAAAGAAGCTGTGGTACATATATATATGGTGGAATATTATTTAGCCATAAAAAGGGACACATTTGAGTCAGTTCTAATGAGATGGATGAACCTAGAGCCTATTATATAGAGTGAAGTAAGTCAGAAATATAAATATAAATACTGATGCACATATATGGAATTTAGAAAGATGGTACTGATGAATTTATTTGCAGGACAGCAAATAGATAAACATAGAGAATAGAACTATGGACTGGAGGAGGGAGAGGGTAAGATGTATCACAAGAGGTAACATGGAAACTTACAATACCATATGTAAAATAGATAGCCAATGGGAATTTTCTGTATCACTCAAGGAATTCAAACAGAGGTTCTGTAATAATCTAGAAGGGTGAGATGGGGAGGGAGATAGGAGGGAAATTCAGGAAGAAGTACCTATGGATGATTCTTGTTGATATTTCACAGGAAACGACAAAATTCTGTAAAGCAATTACCTTCAATTTAAAAATAAATAAAGTGGCAAAACAATACAAATTAATTTATTTACAAAACAGAAACAGAATCACAATAAAAAACAAGTTTATGATTACCAAAGGAGAATTAGGGGAAGAGGGGTTTTAGGATTATGGGATTAACAGATACATACTACTATGTATAAAATAGATAAGCAACAGGTATTTACTGTATAGCACAGGTACCTACATTCAATAACCTATAACTGATTAATCTGGAAAATACACATATATATATAACTGAATCACTTTGCTGTACACCTGAAAGGAAAGGAGTATGTCAAGGCTGTATATTGTCACTCTGTTTATTTAACCTATATGCAGAGTACATCATGCAAAGTGCTGGGCTGGATGAAGTAAAGCTTGAATCAAGATTGTTGAGAGAAATATCAACAACCTCAGATATGCAGATGAAACCACCCTTATGGCAGAAAGTGAAGAACTAAAGAACCTCTTGATGAAAGTGAAAGAGGAGAGTGAAAGGTTGGCTTAAAACTCAACATTCAGAAAACAAAGATCATGACATCTGGTCCCATCACTTCATGGCAAATAGTGAGGGAAACAATGGAAACAGTGAGAGACTTTATTTGGGGGGCCTCCAAAATCACTGCAGATGGTGACTGCAGCCATGAAATTAAAAGACGCTTGTTCCTTGTAAGAAAAGCTATGACAAACCTAGACATCAAATTAAAAAGCAGAGACACTACTTTGCCGACAAAGGTCTGTCTAATCAAAGCTCTGGTTTTTCCAGTAGTCATATATGGATGTAAGAGCTGGACCATAAAGAAAGCTGAGTGCCAAAGATTTGATACTTTTGAACTGTCATGTTGGAGAAGACTCTTGAGAGTCCCTTGGACTGCAAGGAGATCAAACCAGTCAACCCTAAAGGAAATCAGTCTTGAACATTCATTGGAAGGACTGATGTTGAAGCTCCAAAACTTTGGCCACCTGATGAACTGACTCATTGGAAAGGACGCTGATGCTAGGAAGGATTGAAGGCAGGAGGAGAAGGGACAACAGAGGATGAGATGGTTGGATGGCATCACTGACTCAATGGACATGAGTTTGAGCAAGCTCCAGGAGTTGGTGATGGACAGAGAAGCCTAGCACGCTGCAGTCCATGGGTTCACAAAGAGTCAGACATGACTGACCAATGGAACTGAACTGAATTGAAACTAACACAATATTATAAACCAACTATACATCAATTAAAAAGAAAAGAATAACCCTCATAGAGTTATAGTGAGAAACAGGTGATCTACCATTTTTTCAGCCACTCACTCAGAGCCCTGTACACTGATGAATTATACATAGCAATAATAATGAGTATCATTACTACCAGTCTCCAGTGATTGTGGCCAATTTTACGCCCAGAGAACCTATACCTTTCAGACCATCGCATGCTTCAAGGGCATTTGCCTTATATAGTGAGTTCAACTATACTGTTGTTTTTTCCTGCTCTGACTAAAGAACTTGTAAAGAGGACAAGAAACACAGCACATAGGTTAAAAAGCAATACCTAGGGCTGTATTCGGAGAAGGCGATGGCACCCCACTCCAGTACTCTTGCCTGGAAAATCCCATGGACAGAAGAGCCTGGTAGGCTGTGGTCCATGCGGTTGCAAAGAGTTGGACACAACTGAGTGACTTCCCTTTCACTTTTCACTTTCATGAATTGGAGAAGGAAATGGCAACCCACTCCAGTGTTCTTGCCTGGAGAATCCCAGGGACGGGGAGCCTGGTGAGCTGCCGTCTACAGGGTCACACAGTGTCGGACATGACTGAAGTGACTTAGCAGCAGCAGCAACAGGGCTGTATTTGTATTTACTGCAGAATAAAATAGCATAAATGCCCTATTTTGGGTTTATAAATAAACTTGGAGAAGATCTGCAAATTTTTACACATTTCTAAAATATGCATTTTATTATAGTTATTGAGGACTGAGAAATCTGTTAGGAATATTAAAATCAAAAGCAGTGTTAAGTCTTAACTACAGTAAAGTTATTAATATGGAATTGGGAACTATAACCTTTTCCAAACCACAGTCAGAATGACTTTATATCTTATATCAAACAAAAGTGAACTGGTGACTGAATTGCCTCTAAAAATGCTATAAAATAAAAATTCTATGATGTGCCCAACAGATTGTTAAGCAAAAGGGGAAATAGATTTCTTATTCTAGCATAGGAAAAGTGCTTTAAGTACTGAAAAGGTATTGCAAATTTCTCTGAAATGTCCAGTGCAGTTTATTATTTTGCTTGAGCATTCAGTGCCATAGAAAACTATAATGTAAAATGTGAGAAACTGGAAACCAATTTGATTAAAAAGAATCAGAACAAAGACTTCATGGAAAAAGGTTTTGTTTGTTTGTTTGTTTGTTTGTTTGTTTTTACCTCTACAATCATCTACTCATTTTTATTACCCAGAAAATTCTATGTGTGGTATTATGGATGTTTTATAGCATATAGAGAAACTGGACAGTAATCTCAAATTTATATCTACCTCGTGAGAAGAAATAGGTAAGCATGCTGTAACTTTAACAGTTACCCATCAGTTGTGGTGATGATATCACTGTTTTTCTTGATGTGGCAATATGTTGGATATAATTTCTCAAAGGTTAAAAATTTGAAAGACAGTATTACTAAGTTTGAGAGTCAGATCAGTGTTTAAGTCCTAAATATTTATCAAGTCGTAAACTCTCTTAATGGGCTTCCCTGGTGGCTCAGTGGTAAAGAATTCACCTGCCAATGCAGGAGATGTAGGCTTGATTCCTGGGTTGGGAAGGTCCCCTGGAGAAGGAAATGGCAACTCACTCTAGTATTCTTGTCTGGGAAATTCGATGGACAGAGGAGCCTGATGGGCTATAGTCCATGGGGTCGCAAAGAGTCAGACATGACTTAGTAGCTAAACAATAACAACAAACTGTCTTACACTCGGTTTTCTTTTCTTATAGTGGGAATAATTATCATAGCATCAAACTCAGAGAATTATTGTGAAGATTAAATGAGAAAAATGCGTATAAAGAGTTTGAGAACAGTTGGTGGAATACAGCAGGGGCTCAAGAAACAGTAGCTAGTTTTAAGTTCTTTGATAAATCTGAACTCTACCCGAACATTGCCTCCTCCTGGAGAAGGCAGCAGTTATAGCAGAGCTTACTTGTTAAGAGCAATTGTGAAATATTTCAGGGATAACGTCATTCTCAATCTTTCTTAGTATACAACACCTGGAACTCTAGGATTGTTCTAGGGCAGCTATCTTTCTATAAGCTCTAATTAAGGAATAGGAAGAAAGGAAGGGAGAAAGAAAGTCAGTTATGAACAGCTTCAGAAGAAGAGGTGATTGAGAGCTAATGGCTATGTAAAACTGTTCCTCTCACTCATCAGCTGGGAAAATCAACAATTTACCATGCAGAGATGTATGTATAATATAGGCACTGACAATTTAAAAAGTTAAAACCAGTTTCACAGCCTTTAAAATGAAGAAATGAAAAACTCTGAGGATTTGATTTATGGTGTAAGCTCTAAGACAGTGATGAATAAGAAAGACTTACTGGATATCAACGGAAGAAATATTCCCTCAGGCTTTTAATTCAGCCAGAATAGGTGCTTATGGTGTCGAGTGGGTGTAGCAATGGGCTCTTCAAAAGGGCTTCAACAGAGAGGGAGACATTCTCCTTTTCTTTTGGAAAATCTAAAATGTTCATCTTCCCTTCTGGAACTGCCTAGCAACAAGGCAGTTGTCATGTTGGGATTTGGTTGGCATTCATTCAGGAGATAAAGCAATAAGATCAGGAGATCAGGAGCCTTCTAAGGAATCTGAGAGTGTCAAAGCATGGCTGGAACTCAAAGTGGCTAGTCTGAGAAACTACTCAGAAAGGTCAGAAACTAGGTAAACTGGCAGGGGTCAGGAGCACAGACGCAGAGCAGTCCCAGGCAAATCCCTGAGAACACAGTCGATAGACATTTTTGAAGCACCTTGTAGCAAGCTCTGGAAAGCTCACTGACTCAAGGATATATACATGTAGTCATGGAGTGCATGTGGTATTAACAATGACAATAAAAATGATAATATAACAATAACAACTACGATCAATTGAATGCAAAGGTCATAGGAAATATTTTTCATAAACAGTGTCATTTAATGCTTGCAATGACTTTGACTCACCCCCAACTTTGACTCACCCCACCTTACTGGGTTCGGACCCATATCTGGAAAGTTCTGTAACGTGGAAAACAAATATACTATGGTTACCAAATTGGAAAGGGGATCAGGGAAGGATAGATAAGGAGTTTGAGATTAGCAGATACATACTACTATATATAAAGTAGGTAAATAGCAAGGTCATACTATATTGCACAAATTATTTAATGTGGATTTCTTTTCTAGAGTTTCCTGGTATCTTCTGTCTTAATGGCAACCCACTTCAAGTTAGTGCATTAAAGAATAGAACTCGTTGCTTTACTCGACAAACTTTGACTAAGATATTTAATATCCTGAAATAAACCATAATGTAAAAGTATATATATATGCATATATATATATATATATATGCATATATATATATGCATATATATATGCATATATATATATATATATATATATATGAATCACTTTGCTATATAACAGAAACGAACCAGAGATCAAATTGCCAACATCCGCTGGATCATGGGAAAAGCAAGAGAGTTCCAGAAAAACATCTACTTCTGTTTTATTGACTATGCCAAAGCCTTTGACTGTGTGGATCACAGTAAACTGTGGAAAATTCTGAAAGAGATGGGAATACCAGACCACCTGACCTGCCTCTTGAGAAATCTGTATGCAGGTCAGGAAGCAACAGTTAGAACTGGACATGGAACAACAGACTGGTTCCAAATAGGAAAAGAAGTACGTCAAGGCTGTATATTGTCACCCTGTTTATTTAACTTATATGCAGAGTACATCATGAGAAACGCTGGACTGGAAGAAACACAAGCTGGAATCAAGATTGCAGGGAGAAATATCAATAAGCTCAGATATGCAGATGACACCACCCTTATGGCAGAAACTGAAGAGGAACTCAAAAGCCTCTTGATGAAAGTGAAAGAGGAGAGTGAAAAAGTTGGCTTAAAGCTCAACATTCAGAAAATGAAGATCATGGTATCTGGTCCCATCACTTCATGGGAAATAGATGGGGAAACAGTGCAAACAGTGTCAGACTTTATTTTTTTGGCTCCAAAATCACTGCAGATGGTGACTGGAAAGTTATGACCAACCTAGATGGTATATTCAAAAGCAGAGACATTACTTTGCCGACTAAGGTCCATCTAGTCAAGGCTATGGTTTTTCCAGTGGTCATGTATGGATGTGAGAGTTGGACTGTGAAGAAGGATGAGCAGCAAAGATTGATGCTTTTGAATTGTGGTGTTGGAGAAGACTCTTGAGAGTCCTTTGGACTGCAAGGAGATCCAACCAGTCCATTCTGAAGGAGATTAACTCTGGGATTTCTTTGGAAGGAATGATGCTAAAGCTGAAACTCCAGTACTTTGGCCACCTCATGTGAAGAGCTGACTCATTGGAAAAGACTCTGATGCTGGGAGGGATTGGAGGCAGGAGGAGAAGGGGACGACTGAGGATGAGATGGCTGGATGGCATCACAGACTCGATGGACCTGAGTCTGAGTGAACTCCAGGAGTTGGTGATGGACAGGGAGGCCTGGTGTGCTGCGATTCATGGGGTCGCAAAGAGTCGGACACGACTGAACAACTGAACTGAACTGAACTGAACTGAACTGAACATTGTAAATCAACTATATTTCAATTAAAATATATGAATAAATGACTTTGTCAGAACTCCATTCAGTGCTTTCTTCATAGCACTTTGCTCATTTGGAATCATTTCATCATCTGTATTAATTTTATGCTTTGTTACTATACTGTATACTCCAGAAGGTCTGATGTTTGCTCACCATAGACACCTAGTACCAAGCACAATACTTTGAACCTCAATAAATACTTGTTGACAATCTTATGAACTTTTGGTAGAGTAAAACCTGAAGAAAGAGAGACATTCAAAACCCCTTGAAGCTCAAGCTTGCCCAAAGGCACACATAAGTTGCAGAAGCAGGATCTGAATCCAGTACTGATGTGACTGCCAAGCCTGTGCAATTGTCTGCTATGAATACTCAGAAAAGCATACCAGAGTCCTAAGAATCAAGAAGACTGGAACAGGAACATGTGCCACCATCAGAAAGGAAGCAATCCAGAGAACACTGGAAGTTTTGGAACCTGCAGGTAGGCAGAGAGAGCTTTGTAGCTGGAGGCGTGCATGGGTGTCCAGTTAATGAATTTTAGGTAATGAAACTCAGAGAGGGCAGAAGAGGTTTTTATGGAAACATTTGTAGGAAAGAATGAACACTGAGAGGTCAAACTCTGTCAAGAGCAAGGTCTCTTAATACTTCTATCTTTCTGATCTGGCCTGGAGAGAAAGCCTCAATGATGAAAGTCAGCCTAATAAACTAACTGATTCAGTATCAAAATGACTATCAAAGAATTGAAGTGCTTCAAAGCCATTTAAAAACAAGTACATAAACCACCCACACACACATGTTGGTATACTTGGATCTTTAATATCTTCCATTTTTCACCTGTCAACATGCTTCTGAAAAAAAGAATCGTATGCCAGAACCATTTGTGTTAGAAAAAGAGTTGCATGAATATAGCCAAATTAATTCGCATTTTGAGCCCTCAGATCTCAGCACAGATAGCACCAAGCTCTTGGGGGAAGGGCACCACAATTCCTTCCAATCTCTCTTAGCTTTCCCAAAATGAACATAAAATTTAAATTATATCAGAGTATTTATTACTCATACACAGATACAAGACAATCTCCTCTCCAAAAAAAAAAAAAAGGAAAGAAAGAAGAAAAAAAAAAAAACTAAACCAAAAAATAGCCCTTCTCCCCCACCAAACCAGAGTGCCATCTGTAGCCACTCAAATTCATCCAACATCCACAGTAATTGTTTAAAGACATAAATGGAAGCATGACTTCTCCTAAAACTCCTCCAGTGGATTTCCACTGCCTCAGAATAAATTTTAAATCCACCTCTGTTGCTCATAAACACATCCCTGACCTGAATCTTGTCTTCCTTCTTTCTTGCCTCCTTCCTGCTCCTTCCCTGATCTCCAGCCAACCTGGCTTCCCTTTTGTTCCTCAAGCTTACCAAGTCCTAGGTCTGTGACTCTTGCAAGCCTCACTCTTGAAGGATCTTCATGTGTCACAGTGTGAAGTGGTCTCAGCTCAAATGCCTTCTGGGATCCTCTAAAGGAGCATTTACCACCATTCCCCATTCTCTTTCATAGGATTGTTTTGTTTTTTTTTTAATTGATTTTACCACCATCTGAAACTCTTTTGTTTATTCATTTGCTTTGTTAGTCTTCTCATAGCAGGATGCAAGCTCCATGAGAGCAAGGACTCTCTGCATCTTGTTCATCTGTACCCCATACCTGGAACTATCCCTGGATGCGAGCTCACAGCATCACAATGCCACCACTCTGTATCTTAGTCAGTTTGTCAAGAAAGCAACGGGCTCTGTTCTTCAATGTGCTAACTTGAAGTGAGTTGCCATGAAGACAGAAGATACCAGAAAACTCTAGAGAAGAAATCCACATTAAATAATTTGATCTGGCACTTAGATTGAGCACATTAGCACATTGCTGAAATTATATATTAGGCTTTGTAACTAAGGCAACATAGATTTCAGTTGGACACACTTTTAAATATATTTTAAACTGTCCCAACTACAAATTCACCATTTAGAAACATTTTTACTGTTTGATAGAATGATATACTATAGCATTCCCTGTTCAAATAAATAACTCACCAAATTAAGAAAGATGTTTCTCTTCTAGTATCCAGAAATGAAGAAAATTATTAATATGCTTGAAAGGTGGAAGGTACAGGGGGAGGGTTTAACTCTAGCAGGAACACATTCTGAAACCCTAGTACTAGATCACAGACTCTTAAAACTAGTTAGCACCTTCAAAATTACCTAATCTAACCTTTGCTTGAAAACAGAGCTTCCTAGATATTAAATGTAATAACAGTTCTAATACTACATTATATGAAACTTTGTAGCTTTCAAAATACTTTCATATATATTTTATGCTTGATATTTATAATCTAGTGAGAAAGGCAGGAAAGTTCTTATCATTTACCATCCTACATTTGGGACAATAAAGAGATATGGACTTGCTCAAGAACATAGCCAGAACTTTGAAACAAGCTGTAAAAATCAATGCCTACCTACCTGGAAAATTCTTGGCCTCATTCCCACAGCTAATAAAGAATGGTGCCAAAAGATGTTAGAATTTTTGAATTAAAATCAATTTTTATTTCTACTCTTTGCTTTCTCTTCCCAATGTTATATGGCTATCCAAGGTCCCTTGGACAGCAAGGAGATCAATCCAGTCAATTCTAAAGGAAATCAACCCTGAATATTCACTGGAAGAACTGATGCTAAAGCTGAAACTCCAATACTTTGGCCACCTGATACGAAGAGCTGCCCCACTGCAAAAAACCCTGATGCTGGAAAAGACTGAGGGCAAGAGGAGAAGGGGTGATAGAGGATGAGATGGTTGGATGGCATCATTGACTCAATGGACATGAGTTCAAACAAGCTCCAGGAGATGATGAAGGAGAGGGAAGCCTGGAGTGCCTCAGTCCATGGGTTTCCAAAGAGTCATCCACGACTCAGTGACTAAACAAAAACAAAGTCACCTCTACTGGTTGGGATAGTGCCAGGACTAGAACCCAATGTAAAACTTGTACTGCCTCACCAAGCTAACTTAGTAAATGAAAAACAAGAATTCATACCATTTCATGAGACTTGATATGAGCCATTCTAGCTCAAAACACTCATCAATCTCCCGTTAACAGTCTAAATGTCTAACACCAAAGAAATAGTAAAATAATGTATGATGTTATGGATATTATACAACCAACAAAATAATGTCTTTGGAGATAATATCATAAGGGTCATACCGACAGCTAACATTTGTTGATCAAACATTTACTCTGTACTGAATATTATTCTTTAACTACATCATATATCACATGTACTATAAAAATAATAACTATAGATAACATATCAAGTTCATTTAATCTTTATAGTAACTTTTTCACTAGGAATTATCTCATATAGAAGAAGAAACTGAGGAACAGAGGGGTTAAAATATTTTCCTAAGCTAGCATAGTTGGCAAGGGTAGAGCGGTCAGGATTTGAATCTGGGAACTTTGACTCTAGTTCCCATGTTCTTAACAAATATCCACACCTAGGATAGTGATTTAAAAAAAATTATGTATATACACATAACACATTGGTTTCTTTGCTATAAATCTGTATTTTTATGGTAAAACTACTAAGAACTAGCATTTATTGAGTGCTTACTTAATACCCCAGGTAAGTTCCAAGTACGATCTGTATATAAATTTTATTTAATTCTCCACCATCTTGCAGTAGGTATTACTTTCTTCACTTTCCTGATGAGACTGCTGAAGCTTAAAGAGCTTCAGACTGTCTCTTCCCAAAGTCTGTATTCTACACTCAACAAATGGCAGCAGCAGTTATTGTTATTTTCTAATAATAAGATTACTGTTGATTTCAATTTCTTCTTTGTATCTTTCAGTTTTCTACAATGAAACCTTGTCTTCATCTTCCTTAAAATGAGAGGAACACAAATAAAAGAGGCAGAATGAGTGAGATACTAGATTTAAGTGCATGCTCCTGGAACCAGAGTGTGGCTCTCTGCCAGAGGGAACCTACGCAGCAGATGGATGCTTTGGGGAGAGCAGAGTGAGCAGAGTTCTGGGTACTTCCTGGCATCCAGGAACCAGGCTGAAGTCTTCTATGTGCCCAACACAGTAATGCTGAGTAAGTTTTACTCTTCTAAATGTCTTACATGTATTAACTCATTTAATTTTCATGGTAACCACGTGCTGGGTTGCTTAAATATCCTCCATAGGGTCTGTGATCCCTTGACAGGACTCATTCATTCATTCACCAGATATTTATTGAGCACTTACACATACCATGCATTGGTGATACAAAAGTGATTAAGACATGGTCCCAGCTCTGACAGAGTCCTTGGTCCTTGGGGAAGGCACAAACAAAGTAGGTCCATGAACAGAAAATAACAGCTAAGATTTATTGAGAGATTAACACTTTGCCTCAATGCAACATCAATCCTACTCAAGTTTCTAGCCCACCGGTCTGTTCTGTGGACTTTGGCCTTACTATGCTGGTCTCCATGATCAAGTGAAAAATTTCCTTAAAAATCTCTCTTCCTCTCTCTCTCCTCAGCTTATTGGTTCTATATTTCTGAGAACTCTGATTGCAAAACGTGAACTTTCTGTTTAATTCTTAAGACTTTTATGCGATTGAACTACCATGAGAAATATACAGTTATTATCACTCCCAGGTGGCTCTAGTGGTAAAGAACTCATCTGTCAATGCAGGAGACAAAAAGAGATGCGAGTTTGATCCTTGGGTTGGGAAGATCTCCTGGAGGAGGGCATGGCAACCCACTCCAGTGCCTTGCCTGGAGAATCTCATGGACAGACTACCATCCATGGGGTTGTAAAGAGTTGGTCATGACTGAGTGACTAAGCACATCACTCTCACTTTCCAGATGAGAAAACATGTTCACTGACCTCCTAAGGTCACACACATGAGATTTAACCTAGGTCTGACTGACTCCAAAGTCAGGGCTCTTAAACCTTCTGCTACTTGGCCTTGAAGAATGGGAATTGAGAACTAAGTCAGCACAGGGCAGGGAGCACCTGGCCCTCAACCTAGGAGAATGTGGGAAGGCTTCCTTCCTCAAAGGGGTTACTTTTGTTTGACCTTGAATGATCAGAACAGACTGTCTCCACATAGAGAAGGAAATGGACAGCGTATGCAAGGGAAAGAGAAGGCAAGGAGCTCCTGTCTGGCCCAGGTGATGAGACATGAGGGCGTACAGTAGCCCACATGTGAAAATGTTGCCCAGCACACAAAGACATTTGGACCTTGCCTTTAAAGCATGAGGAACAATCAAAGGCAGGTAAGGAGAGTGACCTCTCTGATGGCTGTGAAGAGGATGGATTGGAAGGTGGAAACAGCAAGGTCTGGTCAAATGTGGTAGCAGGGGATGAAAAAGACAGAACGGAATCAGGAAGGATAATCAACAGCTCTTGAGGACCTCTGACATGAGGCAGTCAAAAAGGAAGAACTGGAAATGAATCCAACACTGACTCTGCCTTGGCTACTTTGTAGGCACAGTTCTTTGAATTAGGGGCACAATGAGACAAAAAGAAACTTAATGATTAAGGTCAATAGCAGAGGAGTAGGGTTCTACCTGCTGCAGAGCTTACAGAATATTTTCTATCATTGCTACCATATACCAGCGCTGTGGGCAATTTTTCATATGTCATTTTTCAGTGACCCACTAAGGGCATTTACAAAGGCTGGGTGTACTGGGTGCACAGCTAGACCACCAGTATTCTAGTTTTAGGCCCTGTATTTCAACTTAGGGAAACTGCTCATTGTAGGAAAAGCAAAGTGACATCATCTCAATTGGCAGCGCTGCCCTGGAATGTGATGTTGAGATAAGTACTGAGGCCAGAGAGAAAGATGACCATGATTAATTCGTGATGTCTGCTACAGTCACTGAAGGGATAGTATAGGACATAGACACTGAGAACAGAGGATTATAGAATATGCTAGTAATTAACAGTACGGTGCACAGAAGAGGGAACTCTGTAAGGCTTCTCTGCAAAGAGATGCAGCAATAATCTACCTGAAAAGCAAAATAGCAAGCAGTAATGGCTAGCCACCAAAAGCTATCAGACCCACATGTAACAACCAATCTGAGTGAGAGCCATCTGAAAAAGAAGCTGGCATTTGCATCACACCCTTTCAATGTTTTCATATTTATGATCTTATTTGATTTTCATGACAACTCTGAGGGCAGGAGCCAGCCTTACTGCTACCTGACAAATGGGGAGGGTGAGGCCAAAAAAGGTCCAGAACTCACTCAAGGTTGCATAACTATTCAGGAGATAGAGTCTTTTCAGGTCCTCATCCTTCCCTTTGCACACCCCTGACTCACTGACAGCATCTGCTGTGGCAGCCCAGGACAAAGCTATCAATGGGCCCATTGTATGTGTACTCAGCAGAGAGATGGCTCTGGGGACACATTCATTTGTGTGCCTTTGGGCAGTTACCCAACCAGCCCCAGCACCTTTGAACGTGAAAGGCACCACAGGCTCCAAGTCTTTCTCTATTCACGTTTTTGGAATCATTACTAGAGTAAACTTTGACTTGTCCTCTTATACAGAGAATAAAAATCCTCAGGAAGCTTGTTTCACTTGGCTTTGGTTTCCTCAACTGCAAAATGAGGCTGGACCTGATTGGTTCACCTTCCGGGGGTAGCACACATCATCACACTTTCATGATAATGGCCAAGGCTTTCATGGGATCTCGATGAACACCCAGCTGTCCTTCTCAGGGAGAAAGGGCTATTGTTTCTAGTAGGAGCCAGGTTTTTTGATAAAGTGTTTTGTAGAATGCAAGCTGTGAAAGTTTAGAGTCCACAGGACTAGTGATATCATATGTCCCTTCCCATGATAAAATTTGAGGAATCGGTCAGTATCACTGAAAGGAGCTCACTGGACTAAAACACTCCTGCTTAGCTGGACTTCTTCAGGATGGTGACTGGTCTGGAGGCTCAAGATCTGATAATAAAATTAACTTGTTTATTTCTGAGGAAGGCTTTTGAAATATTAGTCAAATTTAGATGATCTGTTGTTGGTTTGTCAGCCAAAGACCTGGGCTAAATTTCAAACACCAGCCAGATTTTCCAATTACAGCATTATACAAATAAAGAGCACTTGACTAGGAATCAAGATTGGCTCATAAATGCTGGTTCTGCCTTTTGGTAAGGTTGTCACTTTGAACATGTCACTTTACATCACTGAGCCTTGGATGCCTTCTATTTGAAATGAGGATAGTAATACCTATTTATACTACATAGAGACATGTAGAATAAAATACGTACATGAAGATGTGGTACTTCTATATACTAGATCTAAGCTTCTGAAGATGGAGTCTACAGCTGCGTTTTTCAGTCATATTCACTGGGCCTAGCGTTATAACTGAGACTAAAGAAAAAGCTTCAGATATACCTGGTAAATGAATGAACATTTTGGAAACTTTGAGGTCTGTACATCACATAATCTTACACCTATGTCCTAAGTGAGCACAATTTGCTTCTACTGTTTGTTAAATATATGTGACATGGATCACTCTGGGTCTTTAAAAAAAAAAAAAGCCTAAAATACTAGATCATAATAGAAGTCTATATGAACTCAGGAGAAACAAAAGTCTCTGATACATAGTCAAAATATTTGTGAATTAGGGTGTAGTTATGATTCTGACCATTTGTCATGGAGCTCTATCTTTGGCATGGAAATGTTCAAGCCTAGAATTGTAGTTAGACTTTCAGCTCTAACTTTGAGCTTGGTACCATTAGCCAAGGTAAGAGCACGATATGCCTCCATTTACTGAAATGTGGGGGAAGAATGAGTCTGACAGGCACCATCGTAAGACAGTCATAGAACCAAGGTCAGAATAACAGGCTTCTGAATACCCACCTGTTTCCTGACACATGGATAACACAGGCCCATGCAGACTGACTTCTGCAAAAGGAAACTGACTTTCCTACCATTGAAGAGGATCCAGCAATTCCACTTCTGGTTTTTTGTCTGAAGGAAACAAAACACTAGTTCTAAAAGATACATGCATCCCAGTGTTCATCACAGCCTTATTTACAATAGTCAAGATATGGAAGGAATCTAAGTGTCCCTCAACAAGGGGGAAGATATGATAAATACTTGAAAAAGTGAAAGTGTTAGTTGCTCAGACATGTTCAACTCTTGGCAACCCCATGGACTGTAGCCTGGCAGGCTCCTCTGTCCATGGGATTCTCCAGGCAAGAAAACCAGAGTGGGTAGCCATTTCCTTCTCCAGGGGATCTTCCTTACCCAGGGATCAAACCCTGGTCCCCTACACTGCAGGCAGATTCCTTATCATCTGAGCCATCTGGGAAAGGATCTAGAAACTGCTTGCAATGCAGGAGACCCAGGTTTGATCACTGTGTCAGGAAGATGCCCCAGAGAAGGGAATGGCTATCCACTCTAGTATTCTTGCCTGGAGAATTCCTTAAGTGGTATTATTTACTTACTCAGCCATAAAAGAGAATGAAATCTTGCCATGTGCAACAACATGGGTAGAGCTAGAGGGTATTGTGTTAAGTGAAATAAATCAGAGAACGACAGATACTGTTTGTTTTCACTTATATGTGAAATATAAAAAACAAAACTGATAAACAGATATAATAGAACAGAAATAAACTCACAGATACAGAGAAAAAAATTAGTGGCTGCCAGAGGGGAAGGGGATGGGGGAACAGGTGAAATAGGTGAAGGTACCAACTACCAACTAGAAAATAAATAATAGGGATGTAATGTATATGGCACAGGGAAAATCATCAATAATATTATAATAACTTTGTATGCTGAGCAATCTATAAAAATATTGAATCACTATATTATATACCAGACACTAATATTGTAGGTCAACTATACTTCAACCAAAAAAAAAAAAAAGAAAGGGACTCAAGGGTATGTGTCTATTTGTTCTTCTCTGAGTCTCTCTCTTAAACATTCCCCTGACCTTTGCTCCAGACACACTGGCCTCCTTGCTGTTCTACCTACATTCTGAGCCTTTCACTAGCTCTCCCCGCTGCTAGTTTGGATTGTTCCTCCAGATAATTACTTGACTGCTCACTCCCTTCCCTCCCTCAAGCCTTTGCTTAAATGTCTTCTCAGAGAAGCTCTGTGCAGGCAGGAATCTGTTTTATTCACTACTGAGCCTCTAGCACCTAGAACCATGTCTAACACCTAGTATGCATTCAATAAACAATTTTTAATGCATAAATAGTTCTATGTTCATAGCTGCATAGGAAAGTTGCATAAACACATTTCTGTTCTTCAGCACAGCAAAAGCAAAGATAAAAGCAAACTTGCAGCATACGTGCAATAGGACAGTAGAGGAAGAATCCAGCAGTGAGAGCGGACAGTAATATATCTGCATCATTTTTTGTGTGTCAGGAAAAGTACGCTTTGAGGTGGGAGGAAGAGGAGTCAATTATGAGAATACAAACCTTAGAGGGAGTGACTATGTGGAATCCAAATCATTCAGCAGATGCCAGAGACTCTTAGAGCTGGAATTTCTAGAGGGATGACAGATCAATGCTCGTACTTTGTTTGCAAGGAAACAGAACTCCAGGAAGGTAAAGTAATCCTCTCCACACACATAAGCGAGAAGTCATAACACTTAAGACTCAAACCTAAGTCTCATGCCTGGGTCCATGGTCTTTCAAACAAAATATCCAATCTGCGCAAAGTCAGTGAACATATTGAGCTTCTAAGATTCACAAATTCTACAGTCAAGACTAATTTGGCATCTGAAAAACCTCACATCCATCACGTGCCACTGCAGGCACAAATATGTCATACAACGTTACATTTGTTTACACACATTATTTGCTTACAATACTTTTCCAAATTCCAAATGCCTGGCTCTATAGGCATTATTTTCAGATCTGGTCATAAGCCAGAAAAAGGAAATAGAACCCAGAATGAAAAGGAGGAATTGAAGAATGAGAAAAGTGGAGAAAGGAAGGCAAAAATACAAGGAAAGCAGAGGGGAGAGAAAAAAGAAAAAAAATGCACAAGATATTGACAACAATGCCTCTGGGAATATCTTTGAATAGCTCTGCTATAACTTGTCTCTTTCCATTATGAAATCATTTCCTTGGAGCTAATCCCCAAAATAACTCAAGATCAAGTACATATTTTCAAATGGACTATTTCTCTCCTTTGGCTTCTCAAAGGTATTATCTGTATCTTACAATTAGCACTCCACATTATGTTTATTTCCCTAGTAATCTCATATTTATAGATCTTGTTTCTCCAGGAAAAATAGAGATTTGAGACTTTATTTTTGTTATATTCACCATAATACCCCAAATAATACTTTACAATGTACACTATGAAGAGATCAGTCATTTACATCTGGTTTTATTCACTTAGTCAATAAACATCTAAGCATCCACTCTGCATAGTGAGATAAGAATAGAGAGGGAAATGATGGACCTAATTCCTGCCCTCATGGAGCTTACCTCTGAGTCAGAGATTCAGCTTAAACAACCGCAAATCATAAAAATAGCTTTTAGGAAAGACAGGAGACCAAGATGGACTGAGTGCGCAGGGTGTGTGTCTGGGAGCTTGGGATGACAAGGATGGGATGGAAGGTCTCCAGACAAGGTGGCAGTACTGCTGGGACCACAAGAGAATCATTTACTCCATGAGCTGGAAAAACAGTGTTCTTGGCAGAGCAAAAGCCCTGAGGCAGGAAAGTATTTCCTCTAGACAATCTGAGACAGGTAACAAAGCCGCTGGTGTACGTAACATACTAGATGAGCTTGATGAAGCACAGGAGGCCAGAGCTTCTGGCTCCTGTAACTCTTTACAATCATCTTTCTCTTTTCTTAATTCCATTCGTGAGTTTCCATAATGCAAGTGGGGCCTCCCTGGTGGCTCAGTGGTAAAGATTCTGCCTGCCAATGCAGGATACACGGCTTCGACCTCTCGGTGGGGAAGATCCATCCCCTGAAGGAGGAAATGGCAGTCCACTCCAGTATTCTTGCCTAAAAATCCCATGAAGAGAGGAGCCTGACAGGCTATAGTCCATGGGATTGCAAAGACTTGGACATGACTGAGCGACTAAGCACAGCACAACACAGCACAAACCACAATTATGAAAGTAAAATTGAACATAATTTAAAAATCCAGCATTTGAGTCTCTAGAAGTTCTAAAAATACCCAAAAAATTCCTTTGAAATTTCTCTCCATCTCCTCATTGTCCTCTGGTAAACCTTCTTGCCCTCAAATAGCGATATTAGAAACTGAAAAAAAACATTTAATGTCATTGTTTTCTTCTGGCTAACTACTATATAAAATGTCATGTTCTTTATACATTTCATGGCAAACATTTGGTTTCAGGTAGATAATCTTTGATGGACTTAGTTAGAGAATCCAACCACTGTTTATATCATTATTGCTACAGAAAAATTTGTTTCAAGTGACTGCTTCACAGACAAACTCAGGAACAGAAAAACTGTGAGTTGCTGACTTCCTGCAACTTGTTTATTTGAAACATGGATAGCATATGTGCCAAATCCAACAGAGAAAATTATTCACAGTCTTCTAGCATGGTTTATCTAAGTCAATTTTTTTTTTAAGACTACATGTTCTTCTAGAGATTTAAAGTTGACCTTGGGAATTAGATAGGAATTTACACATAAAAGGAGGCTTTTTCCAACCCTGAGCCCTTTAAGAAGGAGAGAAATTGCATAAGGAATGGAATATATATTAAAATTTCATATGTCTCCTTAAGATTTTCCAAAATAACATCACTATTTCTGGGAAGGGAATTGATAGAAAAGTGAGAAGCAGTCCCTTTAAAACTTCTTAGCTAACTACAAAATGAACAGTTGCAGCTTCAAAATGCTTTGTTCCTTTTTGATTATAGCAAAGAATTTTCCAAACAAATAAACTTCATTCCTAGATAGGGAAGGAAAAGCTTCTACCATTAGGAGGGTCATTGCAACAATAACAGTTAACCTAGAACTGCTTAAATTTTTCTAAACATCGGTTTTGGAGATAATAGGTATCAACAAGGAATTGAGAAGCGTGATTCTGTGAATACTCATATTTAAAAGAGAGACAGATGCAACCAATAAAACTTAAGTCCTAGTTTTCAATCAGGTTAACATGTTCACTTTGATACAAAGCAAAAAGAAAAAGCTCATATTTAAAATGTTATGGAGGATCAAAACTAGGAGATTTGTGATGAACATGGGTCCAAAATCTATTCTCCTATTTTTTTTACCTCAATGTATTAGTTTTTATTCTGGCAATTTAGAAAAAGAACTGCAGAAGCACTCAGTGCAGAACATACTTACTGATAGGCTATTATGACTAATAAAGACAATAAAATTTATTAAGTTAATCTGCACATTGCAATTAAACCCAGTGAATTTTTAAAATATGCTTGTTAACTTTAAAAATTATTTTAAGATGAAACCATTGGCACCCCCAAACTTTTCTTTTCAGTAAAACATCTAAGAGCCTGAATAGGGAACTGAAAACATCAGCACTTTTAGTCCAGTTCTGCCAGGCAAGGGAAAACTTCCCATACTGCCTTACAAATTAACCAATGTCCCTGGAAACCCTGACTCAGTTTCACTTACCTTAAAAAAAAAGCACCTAAAAGGTCATTTTCAAACTTAAATAATAACATATGTAAAACAACAAGATCCTTGAATAGTTTCTCTAATCACATAGACTGCACCGTAAGCTTGGCCAGTACACACACCCTTTATGAGTATTAATAATTCCCTTTGCTCATCCTCTTTCCCTTCACACTCATACTACTTAAGGATTCATGTCACATGATATTCTTTGGGAAAGACCCAATACTAACCAATGCCAAAAAATTTTTTTAATGTAGAAATCAACAAATCAAGTTCCTTAAAATACACTTTTGAAAGAAAAGTATTTGAAAAGAGTCATGGAGCCACAAAGTATAATACCAGTAACGTGCTTGAGGTCCCTGCAGAATTATTTCACTGCTTCTGTGATACTGGACCCAGTGGAGAGGTAGTAACAAAGCTCCTTATGGCCAGAATTTCCAACAGACATTGAATGAATGGAGCATATATCCTATTCCATCAAAATGAGAACACAAAAGTAAACCATGAGCCATTCTGATGAATATCTGTTTACTCTTGCTTTACACAAAGTAGAGAAGCAGCTTTGAAAAGTTGCCATGGCCATATTTTTCCTGAGCAGTAGACATTAATTAAATACCAAAACACATACACACAAATGCCAATGTGAGTTCTCTACCTTCCTAGAATAATGTATCTGGGCAGATGACACATGTGTGTATAACTGTGCATGAGTGTGTGTGTGTGTGTGTGTGTGTGTGAGATTGTGTGTGTCACATGTACTAATTGAGAAAAGACAGCATTTTAACTAGCTGGATGTTTGGTGACACATTCTCTGAGCCCACTGATATTTGGTAGATGGCTGCCATGACTGGATTTTTGGTTCCTTTTAGGGGTTTCTTTTCTTTCCAAGGCTATCTTGATAGATAGAAGCCTAGCTTCCTCTAGGGAAGAGTTAAGTGGGAATGATAACTGCTATGACACACTTTCAGAGTAAGAGCATTAAAGAGGTGAAATTGTGAGATGCAGTATCAGGAACTTGCATATACTGGCAGAAAGGCTGGCATCTAAGTTGGAAGGCCGTTGACAGGCAAACTGGACTTCTGGTTAAGGTTCCCACCAGCCTTTCTAAGGTCATTGAATCAAGAAGATAACAAGTCTTGAATAGCACTGAAGCAGGAACTATAGGTAGATTAAAAAAATGTTAGCTTCATTTACATTTTAAGCTACTGGAAACACCTGTCCAATTTCTTTTGCAAGGATCTGATGGATGGGAACCGCACCCCCAGGGTCACCTTTAATTCCTAACAGTGCTAAGATAACATCCTTCATTAGATCAATTTGGCAAATGCAGAGCCATAGTGTTAATTCAGCTCCAACACACGTCTGTTACAGTTCTTCTTTCAGTGTAGTCAGCTCAGATAAGCTTATCACAGGGCTTTGAACGGACATTCTGGGATAGCACAATAGACAATATTACCAGAAGAATCATTAACAAGCATCAAAAATATTACTTCCTTCAGAGATAATTTCAGTCCATAGTTTATAAGGCAAGAAGTAAATCCTCCAAGTCCCTGGGGAAGAGTAAAATCTAATCAGAATGTATGTGGATTTTATTAAGAAATGCTATGTGAAATTTAGCTGGAGAAATCTAGTACCTCTGTAGACACAATTTTTTTTTCTGAAGAGGGCAATGCACATGAGCTTCTAATAGAAAACTCCCTCAGTAATGCTCTTTCTGTTTGTCTTGCCTTGTTATTCAAAGGTTAAATTCAGTTTGAATTAATGAAAATGATTTAATCTTGATCATTAGTAAACTTAGTTTATTTAGGCCGGTGTTTAAAGAACTAGCTTAAGAACCCTTTGCAAACAAGACCAGGCTCCATAACAAAATGATACCCAATCTCTCTTTTAAAGCTATTTTCTAAAATCTGTGGGCCATGACTGTAGAATTCTTCACTCCCCCAAATCACATTAACAATGTTTGACATGATGACAGACAGCAAAAAGAATTCATTTCTGCCAAATAAGTACAGACAACACTGCTGTTTTCCTTTCTTTCCACAACCGTTCTCTTCTTATTCCATTTGGTAAATTTCTAAGGAATGTTTCAAATCTGTAAGACAGACCTTGACTTAAGAGGTGGCCTCTCTGCCATTTTCATGGCAGATTTGAGACCCATTATGCACTCGATTCTGCATTGTGAAATCCAGGCTGGGGACAAATTTCTGCCTGTCATCTTAGGAAAGGCCAGGAGTTTTGCACCATCCTGTAGTGTGAAAGCAGAAAATCAAAGCCAGGGTAGGGCTGCCTGCTTCTTTCCTAATCAGCTTGCTGCTTTTCTGAGGCAATCTTGGTTGTCACCATGTCAAGCTTAGAAGGGTAGTTTAGTAGAATAAAATGTAGTTTAAACAACATCTCTCCCAGGAAAGTTCCTCTTTACACTTAATATTGACTGCAAAAAGCTAATCAGTTAATTTGATGCTTGACTAAGAACCATGACACAGGTTCTTAAGAAGCACAAAATTCTTCTTAAAAAAACCTAAGAGCCCAAATAAGAAGACAAGAGTTCCAGATATTTTCCTCACATCATTCATTCTGTTGCAATGACAGCCCCCTAAAACTAGAGCCTGTGGATAAAACGAAACCCCTCACCCCAAGGGTATGATGTAAATTGCAGAGATAAAAACATCTTAGAAGAATTTTAAAAAATTTTAAACAGTTCACTGAAAATGACAGCACGGATAACTGTGTCAATGACCTCTCCTGTCTACTGTCAATTTCAGAAGACAAGTTTCCACTGTAAATGTTTAATCAGTGTAGTCCCAGGAACCCAGAGCAGAAAACCTTATCTTCTCTCCCAACTTCTCTGCTTTGCAAGCTCTTTCCTAGCTCTATCTCAGTTCCTTGCAAGCACTTTAGGTTTTTCTCTCCCATAAGAGCTGGGAGCTCTGTAGGTTCTGAGCTAAACAGAAGCCCTGTGGTTTGATTCCATTAGTCTGAGCCCTGGTCCGCTGCAAGCAAACTGCAGCATTTCTGTTTGCACATCCTGGCAACCGGGTTCTAGACCAGCCACAAACACAGGCTGCACACATATTTCAACGCTGTTCTCCCCAAACCTTGCCTGTAGCCAGTCAACCACAACAGAAAGCATCCTACCTTCCATCATGGTGGCAGAATTGCATTCCTTAATTTCCAAAGTCTGAAAAAACACGGGAGGATACGATTCCAGGTCTCAGCTTAAGTCCTCGCAACGCTGCTGCCGCCGAGAGATCTGCTGTGTCTGCTGCTGAAGCCAAAGGAGACAAGTGTTAACCCCAAAGATAGGCCATGGATGCTGCTGGTGCTGCTTCACCTACAGGCTCCCAGGAAGATGCTGCGAGAGAAAGGGAGAGGAACAGCCAGCCGGCCGAGCTGCACCGCCTGCGTTGCCTCGGCCAATCCCTTCAGCTCTGGACCGCGTCACATGGTAGGCAGCCCGCATCTCCTGACACAATACCCCGGGAGAGCACACAGAACCTATTTCCCGTCCCCATTCCCCTCCACCCCCATACCCTCCGGCTTGTCACCAAATGCAAAGCCCCTTCCCCACCTGGTGACGCACTTCCCCCGCCCCTCCTCTTCTTCCTAAGCCTATTGCAGCGGCTGGGTACCCGAGATTAATTATCAGACGCCGCCACCTTCACCGCGGATTCGGGCGTGAAAGGAGCACCTAAGTGACTCGCTGCGGAGGGGAATTATTATTATTATTTTAAAGAAAACTTCTTAATAATTCCGTGCAGCCTGGAGTCTTGGCTGCACACACTCAAGCTCCCATTCCCATTTCCCTTTGCCCTAAAGGAATTCCAAATGTCAGTATTTGTGGCCTCCGCACACATCTGTGACTCTCTCTCTCTCCATTCAGGAGAGAAAAATCAATCCGGCTGACGTCACATCATAAACAATTATCCCCAAAAGGACGGTGCAGAAGAAATTTCACCCCAGCTCCCTTCAAGAGAGCCAGAGGATTAATCGCGCATGACATGCCGAAGGGCTGGGAACTGTCATTAAAACAAAGAAACAAAAGAACCCACCCGAGTGGGGCTCTGGAATCGCACTGGCAACGCACGAGATAATTTCTGGGGCGGGAGGCGGGAGAGAGGGGAGCAGGCAGAGAGGGAGGCCTCGGATGGACTACAGCTAGCCGTGCATGCCGCTTCCTCCCCACTGGACCCGGGCAGCAGGCCGCCACGGGGACCGCGGGGCGCAACTCTCCTCCGCAGCTTTGGAGTCCAGCCGCCAGCGCATCCTTCCGGCCCAGCGCGCACGTGAGCCGCCGCGCAGCCCCAGGTGGAGGGTGGCTGCTACTCCCCACTGCAGTCCCTGTAGGCAACCCAACTTTCTTCTAAATGACACTCCCCCCGACCCCTACCCCCACCCCCACCCCCAAGCTCCTCTAAGATCTATCTGCAGGCCTGCAAGCTCATTCGTTCACTCCAGTGGGGATCCGCAGGGGGACCCAAGTGTGGAGCCCTGGCCCGAGGGACGGGTGGAGTCCCGGTTATACAGCTTCCAGGGGGTGGGCTCTGGGCGCCGTGCTGCTGCTTCAGTGGGAAAGGTTATGACACCTCGGCTGCTGGGTTGAGACTGTCACCTGACTGGTCCCTAGGGATCGGGAGCCTTTCAGAGGGCTCCCAAGTACCAGAGGGTCTGGCGTTCCTCAGTTCCATTCTAGCAGGCTTAGCCCTCAGAGCGCTGAGGAAGCAGAGGGCAGGCGGAGTTTGGGAGGGAGGAGGGGACAGGAGGAGGATGGGAAAGAAAGGAAAGGCCTCTTCAGAACCCTAGGAGGCAACAGCACCAGCGGGCATGGCTCCCTCTACAATCTGGCAACGTGACTAGGAGAAAGGCCATCACATCACAGAGCAGTTGTGAACATCAAAGGAAATAACGTCAAGAAGTAAGGTGCTTTACACATCAGGGTTGAATCTCCAATACTATTGTTAATTATTTATATTATACATATACCCATGGATTTTTGATACTGCCCGACTGTGGACATAGTCTAGTTCTTTCTATGAGAGCAAATATTCTATGAGAGAGGTACTGGTGGCTGAGAACTACTAGAGAAAATATAACTAGAAGAGCTAACTGAAACCATATTAACAGATGAAAAAAATTCAGTTCCTTAGCAACTTAGAAGTTTTGAAAAACTCATTGTTCTCCCTAAGGACACATATTTCAATGGCCTTGAAATTTCAAAATGAAACTCTCCAGGAGATACAAACACTTATGCCTTTTCCCTTATATCTGTGAACCAGTTGGAATTTTAAAAGAGGGAAGAATTCTGAAGCAAAACATGGTCTTGAGTACAACTTACAGTTCTCTGAAAACTGCAAGGATATTATTACAAAAAGCAGATTGATTAGTGTAGGAGGCTTTAGCCAAACATTTTATAATGGTTAAGAATATGGATAGATACTGGTGTCAAACAGACTGAGATCAAGTTCTGCCACTGCCACTTCATGAGCTCTGTGACCCTGGACAAGTTATGTAATTTTCTGTGACTCACAGCTTCCTTATTTGTGAAATGGAGATAATAGTACCAAGTTCATAGGACTATAAATAGTACTAATAACAAATCTTTATTAATGACTTACTGTGTGCTAAGCAGTGTCCTAAATACTTTGCCAGTATATTACTTAGTATTGTGTCTGGAGCATAATAAACCCTCCATGTTGTCTTTTAAGATTATTTCTACCAAAGGGCTACCAGAGGCATCAAAGAAGCTTATAGCCAACTGAGAGTTATACCACATACACAGAGAACAACTTAGTAAAAGATTGGGTGATGCATCCAGAGGTGTAATGTTATTAGAGAGTTCTCAGAGACTGCTGTGTAGAAGAGTGATTACTGAATAATACAGGGAACTCTAAATTAGAAAATTGTCTTAATATGGAGTCTGGAGGTAAGTGCAGGCCCTGAGGTGCAGGGCTAGGCAACACTGTCAGAGATATAAAGGGAAAGAAGAGCCAGGAAACCCAGACTGCCTGCCTTTTTTCACTTAATGTGAGTTTTACAGTGCGTTAGAGCAAACCTCTCCGATTCAGTGTGGGCACACATCAGTTTTGTTTGCGACTAGCCAGAGACAGGAAGTGGAGAAGGAAATGGCAACCCACTCCAGTATTCTTGCCTGGAGAATCCCAGAGACAGCAAGCTTGGTTGGTGGGCTGCTGTCTATGGGGCTGCACAGAGTTGGACACGGCTGAAGCGACTTAGCAGCAGAGCAGAGATAGGAAGACGACTCAGAGATTCTTTTTGTTAGTGGATGTTCATAAAAAAAAAGTGTCTAGTTACGATTGCTAGAGAAGGAACAAGAAAGGGATGTATGGTAAAGGTTGTTAGGTCAGTATCAAGACTGGTTAAACTTTATGTAAGCTTATAAAAAAAATTACCATCAGTTATAAAAGCATCTGATGAGCAAAGTTCTGCTTCAAATAAAAACTGTCCAAGCATATTATCAGAAAAAGATTACACATTCTAATTTTTTAGAAGAAAGTACTTTAAATTGTAGCCCCGATTTCATCCTTCCTAGGATAGCTTTTTCTTACCGAAGAGTACAAAGGAGAATTTCTAGCTACCATAATAGTGAAATACATTTTTTTTTTTTTCTAGTTTTAAATGGAAGACAAAAGATCTGTGGAAAAGATCAGGCAAATTACTGACTTGCCCAAAAGTACAAGGGCTATGCAGGAGTCTAACCTAGGCTGGCAAATGTGTGCCCAGATCACACCAGGCTCTCAGAGAGTGCCTGAGACTAGTCCAAGATCCAAAAACTTAATTGCTGAAATCACTAGACATTAAAAATTTTTTTCTGAAATAATATTTGTATGCTAGTGATGCTTTGCCAGCTAATGCAAAGAGCCAACCTGTTGGAAAAGATCCTGATGCTGGGAAAGATAGAGAGCAGGAGGAGAAAGGGACAATAGAGGATGAGATGGTTGGATGGCATCACTAACTCATTGGTGCTGAGTTTGAGCAAGCTCTGGGAAATAACGAAGGACAGGGGAGCCTGGTGTGCTGCAGTCCATGAGGTGGCAAACAGTCAGAGATAACTTAACAACTAAACTGAACTGAACCGAAGCCCTATTTCACATAAAAAAAAAAATCCTATTATATAATTTACCATACACACTGAATTTCTTCACTATTTCTCAGTTGTAGTGTGTATGTAGTGGGGGTCAGGAATCAGCTTATATTTCAGAAAGAGAAAGAAAATAATCAGAACTGAGTCACAAAGGAAGAAACAAAATTAACACAGAAGGAAAGCTTTTAAAAATGGACCCAGATACATAGCTCTAAGATAGTGACCTCAGGACAACATTGACTCTGTCCCTCTTGCTCTTCCTGCTGAAGCAGTTCAGTGAATGTCAGAAGGAAAATACTTTCTAAGCTCTGGAAATCAGCAAGAGTCCCACTTGAAGAATTAGATTTCCACTGGATGAAACAGATAAGGAGCAGAAAATATATATACCCATGCTCAGTATATTTATATTCTTTGTTAACAGGAAAAACCCCAACTAGAACTGATATGGGCAGAGAAAGAATCTTACGGGTATCTCACAGTAGGGGAAGCACTGCACAGCTGAGGCACAGAGCAGGAATTCAGTCCTCCGGGAAGCAATGTGACCAGAAGCAAGTACTCACAACTCTCTTTCTCCCAGCCCATCGACTTCTTTTGCTTCCTTGTTTTACTGCCTGTAATCGGACAGCTGGCCATTTAAGTCCTTCAGGCTCATATCTTCATAGCTTGACTATCCAAGATCTACTTCAAAAAACTTCCAGGAAGGACTCTGGCTGACTCTGGTTTGGTGCACCGTTCAAACTTTGGACCCATTCGCTAGGCCAGGTTGATGACGTCTCATGATGGACTTATTCAAATCTAAAGTTACTTTGGGCTTAGTCAAATGTTCATTACTAACACTAAACTCAGGAGAAAAACAGGCATGTTTCTATGAGCAATAATATGAACCCCTTACGAGTGGAGGGATAGAAGTGTCATTGTCATGGGAAGAGAGGGCACTATTACCAGAACAAATGTTGGGAGAGCAACTATAAAACAAAAACTGTCCATCATGTAGACGTTAGTCAATGAACCCAAGATAAAATCTGCAGAAGGATTCATGATGGCAGAGGGACTCAGAGGCCACACTCACAGCATTCAGCATATGTGAAAGGTTATTCGTATATTCTCACTCACTACATTCAGAGGGAACTGCAGACCCTATAGTCATCCTCTTCCTCTCTGTGGGAAAGGAGGGCAGAAAAGGGGAGAACTCTCCCTATTTGTTGATCCACAGACACCAAAGACATACCCTGAAATGTCTGCCACCCTTGGGTTCTTCACTTCCCAGAGAACCACGTGTCTAGATCTATACCAGTACTGCAGGAACTTCTGGCAGCTGGGAGTACTGTTATATCTAGACTTGCATTGACAAAGATAAGCAGTAAAGACTGAACACACTAGCAGAATCAGCAATGCCACAAGAGGGAGAGGGTAAACAATCATAGCTCCACTGAAGTAGAGGACATGTAGAAAACCAGAGAGGCAATCTTTAAAAATCAATTTTTTACTTTTGATAGAATTTGAAGGATATAGCAGCAGTAAACAAGAGCAGACTGATATGATAAGAGTATAGTGAGGGCCAGAAAGAGAGCATGAAAGTAGTAAAAGCATTCTTATTAAAACTGTTAAATGTTATAGCTGTAGTAAAGAAATAATACTGATAAGAGGGAATATGAATGGGCCCAGTGACAATATGCTTGAAATATAGACTGTCCCAAACACAGTGGGATTTTTTTTTCTTTGAAGAATCAGTTAACTCAGATAAAGCTTTCACAGTTTGAGAAAGTAAAAAGATAAAGCTCTGAAATTCATTTGTGAATTATAAAATCTAACAAAAAGTAATTAAAAACTAGCTGTCTTGCTTGTGAATATTGATGCAAAACTTTTACACAAAATAACAGTAAATGAAATCTAGCTTTTCAAAAGCATTATATGTATTTATATATTTTTAATATACATATATTACAGATATGCTAATAAGTCAGACTTTATCTTAGGGGTAAGAAAAATAATTCAACATTAAGAAATCTAAAATATTATTCACAATGTTAAGCTATTGAAAACAAAATTATGTTATTATCTCCATAAGTGCTAAGGAGATATCTGATAAATTTCAACTTTTATCACTCATTAAATAAATAAAAATCTATTATAGAAAGATATTTTTAAAAGTTCCTTGGTATGATGAGATAAGCAAATCTCTTCCCTAAATCTGTCATCTTGTTAAATGGAGATGTGTTGAAAACAATCTTTATGAAAATCAGAAATAAGACTTAAATTATGCCTGTTATTTAATACTTACTGTTCTATGGATTCTAGCCAAAAAATTAGGGATAAAAATTATAAAATTGTGTCAAAGATAGTGACATGTATTAATCACAGCATTTTCTCTATCGGAATATATAGGAAGACTGCATTTGTTGGTTTTCCTTGCATCTGGATGGAGTTATATGACTGAAATAAGGCAGTGGAATTTCCCAGGCCCGGCCTTTATAGACACCCTACATGTTCTCCATACCTCTTTTTCCCTTCCAAATGGCAAAGAGCTGCTTGATATTCATTAGACTTCAAATGCGCAAAAACTAAACTTGTATTGTGTTAATCTCTATACCATTTATAAACATTATATATGTGAATATGTACAGCTTGCGTAAGTATGATATATAAAAGATATATACTTTGAACCCAAAGTATATATCTTTAAAAGAGCTAGAGGAAGAGTAATCCAAACAGGGGACACTTCAGGTGTAGAGGCCATCAAAAGGGAAAGGATGCTGAGCAGCAACATGGTGGTTGGCAAGAACAAGTGCCTTACAGAAGGTAGCAAAAAGGAAGCCAAGAAGGATGTAGTTGACTCAATTTCTAAGACTGGTATGATGTGAAAACACCAGCTATGTTCAACATAAGAAATACTGGGTAAACACTAGTCATGAGAATTCAAGGAAACAAAATCTCATCTGATGATCATCAACTTCGAGCTAATTACTGAAGATGTTCAGTAATTAAATCAGTAATTCAGTAATTCCAAAACTGCCTAATTTCCATGGCTGGCTTCTTACCTGTGACAGACTGTACTCCTCGGTCAAAAAATGGCAGATCATGATTGAAGCTCATATTGATGTCAAGCCTACCCATATTGTTGCTTCATCTATTCTGTGTGAGTTTTACTAAAAATGCAACAATTAGATTTGGAAGCCCTCCTACGCCCAGCACCAACAGGTCTCCCAAGTCTAGAAGAAGATGATGAAAATCATGACCCAAGAGGAGCAGACAAATGACTTGAAAGAGGTAGTCAATAAATTGATTTCAGATAGCATCAGAAAAGACGTAGAAAAAGCTTGACAGTCTATTTATCTGCTCCATGATGTCTTTGTTAGAAAAGTAAAAATGCTGAAGAAGCTCAGATTTGAATTAGGAAAATTCCAGAGCGTCATGGTGAAGATAATTTTTGGAGAAGAGACAGGTGATAAAGTCGAATGAGCTAATGGATTTGAGCCACCAGTCCAAGAATCTGTTTAAAATTCAGATAATTAATGATGATAAATAAAAGATCTTATTTGTGATGTTTAAAAAAAAACAAAGGAAACAACTAGGTATGTTCTGGAATCTAAAACTGCACTGTCTGATACAGTAGTCGCTACTACATGTGATTATTTAGCAACTGAAATGTGCCTGGTCTGATAGAAAAAAAAAGAAACTTAGGGTTATCAAAGGGGAAAGGCATGGAAGAGGGATAAATTAGGACCTTGGGATTAACATATATACACTACTATGTATAAAATACGCAACCAGCAAGGACCCACTGTATTTTATATACTATATCATACAGGGAATTATATTCAATATCTTATAATAACCTATCATGGAAAAGAATCTAAAAACAATATATATATTGTTTGCAACTGAATCACTTTGCTGTACATCTGAAACTAATGCAATACTATACATTAACTGTATTTCAATAATTTTTTTAAAAAAGATATGTGACTAGTCTGAATTGAGATGTGATATAAGGGTAAAAGGCACACTTGATTTTGAAGAGAGGACAAAACAAAGAGAGCTTAAAATATCACATTTATACATTTGATATTGATTACTTGTTGAAATGATAATGTTTTATATATTTGACTAAATGAAATATATTAGTAAATTAATCTTGTTTCTTTTTAATGTGTGTACTTGAAAATTTTAAATTATATATGTGGCTCACTTTTGTGATCCATGTTATATTTCTGTTTTTTTCTGGATACTGACAGAAAACCAGTAACAAACATTGTGGGTAAGTATGGGATGAGTTAATTTAAGAGGTTATGTGTTAAGGTTGTATATCATGACCACATTCACATTTATTCATTTCTTCACCCAACAAAGAACTGTTAAGAATTATCTATGCCCAGGCACTGTGTCAGGTTTGGGGGACACAAAAATGGAAAAGATATAAACTTTTCAAGAGGCATATAGCGCAGGGGAGGAGGCATATAAGCAAACCAAAAATTACAATACTGGTTTATAAATGTTCAGATTTAAGGCAACACAAAAGAGGGGCACTTGGGGTAAAGGGGAGGCAAATAAGGCTTTCAAGAACTGCTTGACCTGTCTTTTAAGGTAAAATAGGATACTCTTACAGACCCATACTTATCCAGCCCTGCCTCATTCTTATTTCTCTCCAACTTGGATTTTTCTGATAGCCTTTTCATTATTCTTGCTAGATCTCCTGTTCAGTGGTCGACAAAAATGCCATCGTCAAACTTTGGCATCAACTTACTTAAACTCAATCCTGGCTTTCCTTTAATGATATATTTTCTCTTTCCTCTGTATCCACTCTACTGGAGACCATCTCTCTCCGCCATATCCTACTCTTAACGCCCAACACACTAGGTGAGGAGGGGGTGACATTGTCTTACTTCCCCATTTCAGCTTCTGTGTCAGTCATTTGTTGCCATTGCCAAAAACATCTTCTAGGTCCATCCTGCCTACTTGCCCCCACTTTTTTTTAAGTTGTTTTTCTTTTTATTATATCAACCTCAGACCAATTCCAAGTCAAGTTTTCCTCTATAACTTCAGCAACTGAATCACAGTCCTCTTTATCCCTCCACCTGGCCTCATTTTTCATGACTTCAGCATCTCTTCTATCATCCAGCATACCTACCTCACAGTTCCTTGAGTTTCTCAAGTCTGATAACCTTAATTCTCTTACTATTTTTATCTTGGTCACTAAAAGTATAGCCATATTTTAGACATCTTTGTTTATTTTTATTTCTTTGACTGAACCTCTAAAGAAATAGAGATTTTTACCTAACCTCTAAACTATTTATCCACCCTTCCCCACCCTCCACATACCACATGTATGCCTTAACACCTCCTGAATCTGCTTTTGCTTCTTATTGTGATCTCTAGGGCTGTGGCTCTTTCTTATTCACTTCTCATAGCTTTGGGAGTAAAATCTGTGGTGAGCTAAGAAAGCAGTCCCTCCCTCAAAACTCAATAATATCTGTTCTCGTTCTATAACAATAATATCTGTTCTAGTCATTTTCTCGGAGAAGGCAATGGCACTCCACTCCAGCACTCTTGCCTGGAAAATCCCTTGGATGGAGGAGCTTGGTGGGCTGCAGTCCATGGGGTCGCTAAGAGTTGGACACAACTAAGCGACTTCACTTTCACTTTTCACTTTTATGCATTGGAGAAGGAAATGGAAACCCACTCCAGTGTTCTTGCCTGGAGAATCCCAGGGACGGGGGAGCCGGGTGGGCTGCCATCTATGGGGTCGCACAGAGTCGGAGACGACTGAAGCGACTTAGCAGCAACAGCAGCAGTCATTTTCCCCTGGCACTCATGTGAAATGCTTGCTTTTATCTTGATGAATATCATTCTTCAAGGTCAAACTCAAATTCTCACCAGGAAACCAAACATAGGGATCTTTCCTTCTTTAACTCCTACTATAGAAACCAAATCATCCTTTGATTATATAGCTTAGCTTAAGTCATCTCCAGATTATTTCTTGTCTACTAGTCATTGCCCAATAGAAATCTATATGAAAAAAACATACTTTTTATTTCTTTGATGTTTTCTAAACAAATAACACAATACTAGATACATATTTGGTGATTAGAAAATTATTTGATAAACATACATATAATTTTTATTTTGGTATGTAAATCTAGTAATAAAACATTATTCTCCTTATTCTCATATTTTCTTCAAAAAATTGAGGAGAAAATAAAAATTTCTTGTTTGCTCTCCTCAGAGAGGTCTGTGAAAATCCCAGCGGGAATATAAGCATGGCAATTATTTATCTGATTGGATCCAGAAGCTGGACCTGGTTGTGAGAAGTTGTTATTAGAGCATCAGAAAAAGAAACTACAGAGCACCATGATAACTGCAAGAGTTTAGAAGAATCTCATAGCAGTCTATATTTTATTAAGCACTCTCTACAAGCAGTATGTTAAATGCTTGGTGATTATTATTTCAGTTCCTCCAAATCTCTGAGTTAGGTATTCTATTCCCATTTTACAGATAAGGAAATAGACTCAAAAGTAGTAAATGACTTGTCCAAGAGAATAGAAATATCAGAGCCAGGGTTTGAACTCACAACTGACTCTAAAGCCCATGACTTACCCTTAAATTTTGATGAGTTTAAATTTGTTTTGTGACTAGTAATTGATTTGGGGGTCTAATATTCCTCATTCTATCATTTTTGAGATTGCATCCAAGTACTGCATTTCAGACTCTTTTGTTGACCATGATGGCTACTCCATTTCTTCTGAGGGATTCCTGCCCGCAGTAGTAGATATAATGGTCATCTGAGTTAAATTCACCCATTCCAGTCCATTTTAGTTCGCTGATACCTAGAATGTCGACATTCACCCTTGCCATCTCTTGTTTGACCACTTCCAATTTGCCTTGATTCATGGACCTGACATCCCAGGTTCCTATGCAATATTGCTCTCTACAGCATCTGACCTTACTTCTATCACCAGTCACATCCACAGCTGGGTATTATTTTTGCTTTGACTCCATCCCTTCATTCTTTCTGGAGTTATTTCTCCACTGATCTCCAGTAGCATATTGGGCACCTACTGACCTGGGGAGTTCCTCTCTTGGTATCCTATCATTTTGCCTTTTCATACTGTTCATGGGGTTCTCAAGGCAGGAATACTGAAGTGGCTTGCCATTCCCTTCTCCAGTGGACCACGTTCTGTCAGCTCTCTCCACCATGATCCGCCTGTCTTGGGTTGCCCCGCAGGCATGGCTTGGTTTCATTGAGTTAGACAAGGCTGTGGTCCTAGTGTGATTAGATTGACTAGTTTTCTGTGAATATGGTTTCAGTGTGTTTGCCCTCTGATGCCCTCTTGCAACACCTACCATCCTACTTGGGTTTCTCTTACCTTGGGTGTGGGGTATCTCTTCACGGCTGCTCCAGCAAAGCACAGCTCCTGCTCCTTACCTTAGAAGAGGGGTATCTCCTTACCGTTGCCATTCAGTAATGCTGAAGAAGCTGAAGTTGAACGGTTTTATGAGGACCTACAAGACCTTTTAGAACTAACACCACCCAAAAAATGTCCTTTTCATTCTAGGGGACTGGAATGCAAAAGTAGGAAGTCAGGAAACACCTGGAGTAACAGGCAAATTTGGCCTTGGAATGCAGAATGAAGCAGGGCAAAGACTAATAGAGTTTTGCCAAGAAAATGCACTGGTCATAGCAAACACCCTCTTCCAACAACACAAGAAAAAACTCTACACATGGACATCACCAGATGGTCAACACCGACATCAGACTGATTATATTCTATGCAGGCAAAGATGGAAAAGCTCTATACAGTCAACAAAAACAAGACCCGGAGCTGACTGTGGCTCAGATCATGAACTCCTTATTACCAAATTCAGACTTAAATTGAAGAAAGTAGGGAAAACCGCTAGACCATTCAGGTATGACCTAAATCAAATCCCTTATGATTATACAGTGGAAGTGAGAAATAGATTTAAGGGCCTAGATCTGATAGATAGAGTGCCTGATGAACTTGGAATGAGGTTTGTGACCTTGTACAGGAGACAGGGATCAAGACCATCTCCATGGAAAAGAAATGCAAAAAGCAAAATGGCTGTCTGGGGATGCCTTAAAAGTACCTGTGAAAAGAAGAGAAGCGAAAAGCAAAGGAGAAAAGGAAAGATATAAGCATCTGAATGCAGAGTTCCAAAGAATAGCAAGAAGAGATAAGAAAGACTTCTTCAGCGATCAATGCAAAGAAATAGAGAAAAAGAACAGAATAGGAAAGACTAGAGATCTCCTCAAGAAAATTAGAGATACCAAGGAAACATGTCATGCAAAGATGGGCTTGATAAAGGACAGAAATGGTCTGGACCTAACAGAAGCAGACGATATTAAGAAGAGGTGGCAAGAATACACGGAAGAACTGTACAAAAAAGATCTTCACAACCCAGATAATCATGATGATGTGACCACTCATCTAGAGCCAGACATCTTGGAATGTGAGGTCAAGTGGGCCTTAGAAAGCATCACTAGGAACAAAGCTAGTGGAGGTGATGGAATTCCAGTCAAGCTGTTTCAAATCCTGAAAGATGATGCTGTGAAAGTGCTGCACTCAATATGCCAGCAAATTTGGAAAACTAAGCAGTGGCCACAGGCTTGGAAAAGTCAGTGTTCATTCCAATTCCAAAGAAAGGCAATTCCAAAGAATGTTCAAACTACCACACAATTGCACTCATCTCACATGCTAGTAAAGTAATGCTCAAAAATCTCCAAGCCAGGCTTCAGCAATAAGTGAACCGAGAACTCCCTGATGTTCAAGCTGGTCTTAGAAAAGGCATAGGAGCTCAGTTCAGTTCAGTCACTCAGGCGTGTCCGACTCTTCATGACCCCATGAATTGCAGCACGCCAGGTCTCCCCTGTCCATCACTATCTCCCGGAGTTCACTCAGACTCATGTTCATTGAGTCAGTGATGCCATCCAGCCATCTCATCCTCAGTTGTCCCCTTCTCCTCCTACCCTCAATCCTTTCCAGCATCAGAGACTTTTCCAATGAGTCAACTCTTCACATGAGGTGGCCAAAGTACTGGAGTTTCAGCTTCAGCATCATTCCTTCCAAAGAAATCCCAGGGCTGATCTCCTTCAGAATGGTTTGGTTGGATCTCCTTGCAGTCCAAGGGACTCTCAAGAGTCTTCTCCAACACCACAGTTCAAAAGCATCAATTCTTTGGTGCTCAGCCTTCTTCAGAGTCCAAATCTCACATCCTTACATGACCACAGGAAAAACCGTAGCCTTGACTAGATGGACCTTAGTTGGCAAAGTAATGTCTCTGCTTTTGAATATACTATCTAGGTTGTTCAAGCTGGTTTTAGAAAAGGCAGAGGAACCAGAGATCAAATTGCCACCATCCGCTGGATCATGGAAAAAGCAAGAGAGTTCCAGAAAAAACATCTATTTCTGTTTTATTGACTATGCCAAAGCCTTTGACTGTGTGGACCACAATAAACTGTGGAAAATTCTGAAAGAGATGGGAATACCAGACCACCTGACCTGCCTCTTGAGAAATCTGTATGCAGGTCAGGAAGCAACAGTTAGAACTGGACATGGAACAACAGACTGGTTCCAAATAGGAGAAGGAGTACATCAAGGCTGTATATTGTCACCCTGATTATTTAACTTATATGCAGCGTGCATCATGAGAAACGCTGGACTCGAAGAAGCACAAGCTGGAATCAAGATTGCCGAGAGAAATATCAATAAGCTCAGATATGCAGATGACACCACCCTTATGGCAGAAACTGAAGAGGAACTAAAAACCTCTTGATGAAAGTGAAAGAGGAGAGTGAAAAAGTTGGCTTAAAGCTCAACATTCAGAAAACTAAGATCATGGCATCTGGTACCATCACTTCATGGGAAATAGATGGGGAAACAGTATAAACAGTGTCAGACTTTATTTTGGGGGGCTCCCAAATCACTGCATATGGTGACTGCAGTCATGAAATTAGAAGACACTTACTCCTTGGAAGAAAAGTTATGACCAACCTAGATAGCATATTCAAAAACAGAGACCTTACTTTGCCAACAAAGGTCTGTCTAGTCAAGGCTATGGTTTTTCCAGTGGTCATGTATGGATGTGTGATTTGGACTGTGAAGAAGGCTGATCGCTGAAGAATTGATGCTTTTGAACTGTGGTGTTGGAGAAGACTCTTGAGAGTCCCTTGGACTGCAAGGAGATCCAACCAATCCATTCTGAAGGAGATCAACCCTGAGATTTCTTTGGAAGGAATGATGCTAATGCTGAAAGTCCATTACTTTGGCCACCTCATGCGAAGAGTTGACTCATTGGAAAAGACTCTGATGCTGGGAGGGATTGGAGGCAGGAGGAGAAGGGGACGACTGAGGATGAGATGGCTGGATGGCATCACAGACGCGATGGATGTGAGTCTGAGTGAACTCCGAGAGATGGTATTGGACAGCGAGGCCTGGCGTGCTGCGATTCATGGGGTCGCATAGAGTCAGACACGACTGAGTGACTGAACTGAACAGAATATTCCTCAATTCCTTTGGTAATACAACTCGCTTCTTTAGGGAGAAATTCCCTTCTTCTTCCTGCACATTCCATCATGAAGAAATGGTTGCTACCATCTCTCAACATGACAATGCCTCCTTATCTATAATATTTGGTTGAGGGGTAGATAGCTACCTAAGCTGAACCAACACCACCTGATTTCCAGATCATGACCCATGCTGGCCCAGTGAGGATTCTTCTGCAGGTGTCAAGAGTCTAAACTTGCTAGTGAGGAGTCTTTTCCTGTTCCGTTCAGTTGCTCAGTTGTGTCTGACTCTTTGCGACCCCATGAATTGCAGCACACCAGGCCTCCCTGTCCATCACCAACTCCTGGAGTTCACTCCAACTCACGTCCATCGAGTCTGTGATGCCATCCAGCCACTCATCCTCTGTCATCCCTTTCTCCTCCTGCCCTCAATCCCTCCCAGCATCAGAGTCTTTTCCAGTGACTCAACTCTTCACATGAGGTGGCCAAAGTACTGGAGTTTCAGCTTTAGCATCATTCCTTCCAAAGTAATCCTAGGGCTGATCTCCTTCAGAATGGACTGGTTGGATCTCCTTGCAGTCCAAAGGACTCTCAAGAGTCTTCTCCAACACCACAGTTCAAAAATATCTATTCTTCAGTGCTCAGCTTTCTTCACAGTCCAACTCTCACATCCATACATGACCACAGGAAAAACTATAGCCTTGACTAGACAGACCTTTGTTGGCCAAGTAATGTCTCTGCTTTTGAATATGCTGTCTAGGTTGGTCATTAGTTTCCTTCCAAGGAGTAAGGATCTTTTAATTTCATGGCTGCAATCATCATCCGCAGTGATTTTGGAGCCCCCCAAAAAAGTCTGACTCTGTTTCCAATATTTCCCCATCTATTTCCCATGAAATGATGGACCGGATGCCATGATCTTCATTTTCTGAATGTTGAGCTTTAAGCCAACATTTTCGCTCTCCTCTTTCACTTTCACCAAGAGGCTCTTTAGTTCCTCTTCACTTTCTGCCATAAGGGTGGTGTCATCTGCATATCTGAGCTTATTGATATTTCTCCTGGCAGTCTTGATTCCAGCTTGTGCTTCTTCGAGTCCAGTGTTTCTCATGGTGTACTCTGCATATAAGTTAAATAAGCAGGGTGACAATATACAGCCTTGACGTACTCCTTTTCCTATTTGGAACCAGTCTGTTATTCCATGTCCAGTTCTAACTGTTGCTTCCTGACCTTCATACAGATTTCTCAAGAGGCAGGTCAGGTGGTCTGGTTTCCCATCTCTTTCAGAATTTTCCACAGTTTATTGTGGTCCACACAGTCAAAGGCTTAGGTATTCCAATTAGAAGAATGTATACCTGAAGCCACGACATGTCCCTCAGGTTTAGTCTTGAAAGAAGACTGTGTGTAAGAGAGAATAAAACTGACATGGTGAGAGAGAGAAGGAGAGATAGTCCTATTGGTTGCAATCCCCCTTTTTCCCTTTACTGCCTCTGACCTTCCCATTTTTACAGGAACCAATAACTTCCTGTTTTGCCCAAGGAAGTGCTTTCTGTCATTTGCAAAGGAGTCATAAATGATTCAGCCCAACCCAGGAAGTGCTGAAGGTCAAAAGTCAGTAAAATTAAAACCTGTTAGCCAGTGAAGGAGCAAATGAAGTGTTGGAAGCAAAAGACAAAGCCAAGAGGTTGCAAATCAGACGGTGCCAAGTGTGGATCCAGAGATGAGGACAGTGAAATTAAAGCTACTGAGACCATTAATTCTCCAAGAGCTCTATAAGACCTGAAACTTTTTTTTTAAGGTCATTAGCCAAATAACAGCCAATAAGTCAGCTTATTCGAAAGCATAGATGGAATAAGAGCAATAATAAGAATTTTATAAGATAAAATCATTCCTTGAAAGAATTATGCCCCAATAAAGCCAGCCCTATCTTAAAAGTGTAGCTTTTTTTTTTTTCTTACTGGTATTCACTATCTTCTTTTTAATGACCATTACAAACTAAATAAATCATATACTAGACACAAGGAGGAATCTAAAAGAAATCAAAGATATTCAAATGCATAATATCTCATACTGGCCAGGAATTAGAGTTATATAAAATTTACTCAGAGATGAAAAAGAGCCTTGGCTCTCAGAAGACTTAATTTCACCGGGATAATGTGTTGAGGTTTAGATTAAATGAGAATTAGTCTTTGACAATGGACTGCAGAGGCACACTAATATGGTTGTAAAAAGAAGCTTCCTCAGTCTGTATTTTCATTGCAAAAATATAATTGCAGGAGTTTAATTTCCTAACTGGGTTTACCTAGAGATCCATGTCAAGGAGCAGGCTCTAAAATGTAAATAATTCATTGGTTCATCTAGTGATTTTCAAAGCTACCGAGGACTTTAGTGCCCCGACCTCTAGGAGAAAGGGGTGAAGTCTTGGATTGAAGCTTTATTTAGCAAATCCTTTCCATTCAAAACCCATAAGCTTCTTGTCCCAGTCAGCAAGTGTCCAGAAGGTGCCTTGTCAACAGATCCCATTCGAGGGGAGCACTGCTGGGGGCTGACAGAAGTGGGAGGAGCCTTGGGAGCTTCCGACGCCATCTGGCCCCTCCTGTTGTCCTCAAGAGGCTCTTTAGTTGTTTTCAACAACTGAAAACAACTGAAATTGAAAACAACTTTGGTTTTTCAGCTGGAAGTAAATTACATTCCTTGAACTCACTTTCTGTTTGGTGATGTGCCTGTATGCATATGTGGTATGTGTGGTTTGTACATGTGCGTGCATATATACAAGTGTGCTCATCAATTGTAATTTGGGTGGTGTTTGCACATATTGCATAGTCCAATAAAAACTGTGGAACTTCCAATTACTTCTTGTACTTTCTGTGATCATTGTCCAGAAGAACAGCAATATCAATTCAACTCACTGAAGAATCCGCCACTAATACAGTCAAGTAGTATGATTAAAATTGTAGACGGTTGCTAATTTAAATGGATCAATATGTGCCCATAGTTTAATGAAAATCATTCAACTTTTTTTTTTGTTAGGGGCTTTAAAATTAGGGTGTGGCCTAAGATTTACACACAAAGAAGACATGCTTATAGGATTGCTTTCCCTCACCTCTCTTTAAGAAAATCATTGTGCCTCTGTTGAGTCACATCACTGGAAATAGGCCATGGTGAAATGTTCCTACCATAAAAAGGACAAATTACTAAGCTCTCTAACTCTTATCACTCTTACAGTTGACAATTAAACCAAATTATTACACCCATAAAACAGTTTAAGGAAGGTCCTTGCTAAATAAATTGTTTCAGTTTCAGAGTTGCTTGATAAATAGTGATAGAAATATAAATTCTATTAAGTAAGAAATGCTACACTCTAAATTAGATACACATAGCAGACTTGAGAAATGGATTTCAGATGAGAAATACATTTGCTTTATGGACCATAGTGATATAGCTGTTGCTAATTTCTTTAAGGCTTTCAGTTCAGTTCAGTTCAGTTCAGTTGCTCAGTCATGTCCAACTCTTTGCGACCCCATGAATCGCAGCACGCCAGGCCTCCCTGTCCACCCAACTCCCGGAGTTCACTCAGACTCACATCCATCGAGTCAGTGATGCCATCAGCCATCTTGTCCTCTGTCGTCCCCTTCTCCTCCTGCCCCCAATCCTTCCCAGCATCAGAGTCTTTTCCAATGAGTCAACTCTTTGCATGAGGTGGCCAAAGTGATTCAGTGTGTTAATTTAATATTATGGGTGATAAGCTTTGCCCCCTAATTCTGATCTATCATAACCCTGGGTTTATTTGTATCCCCATTTTCAGAATGTGCCTTTTTCTGTGCCTTTGAACTAGCATCACTGATATTTTTTATCTATAACCTCAAATATTCTTCTGACCAAAGCTAAAAAGAATGTTAGTAATTGCATTCATTCTTCCAGGAAGGTGAACCCTGGAATCACTTCTGTTTGCAGTGTGGTGTCAGTATGCCGGGGCCTGACTCTGGCTGCTTGAGTGCCCTCTGTCATTCTCTCCCGGTCCCTATATCCCTGACCTCCCCTAAGTTTTCCTCCCAGCTTCTTCACAGGACCAGCTTATCAGGGGTTCTAGCACCTTTTCCGTTGTTACCAAACGATTTCTCTGGTATCCATCTTCCACTTGACGTTTTGCATCACTGCATGTAACTGCCACAGAGACCACAAGTACCGGGTATAAAACAACAGAGGATCACTCATGGTATTATTCTGACTTTGTTCAAGAAAATTGAGACTCTGCAAGTATTGTTGGGTGTAATGGATGTTTAATAATGAAGACAGGGTTTACACAAACATGGCAAGATCTGAAGGAGTATCAGTCTAAATAGCTGAATCTAGAGAATCAAGAAAAAGTCACAAATGTCAGCCTGAAGCAAAGGAATAAGGGAATAAGGGAATAACTGTATCATTTATGGGGGAGTTTTCAAACCATTATGATGCAAGGTGAGAGCTCATGAAGAAGTCTGGAAGCCTAACACATGAGATTATAATGACTTCTCAAAAATTTGTTTGCTTTACTTTGTCTTCCAAATCTCAAGAAAGTTGTTCTCATTGGAAAACTAATCCAAGACCAAGTATGTAAGGAGATTTTAGGAAACATACTTTCCAAGCCCAAAAGGAGATTTTGAAAATACTATTAAATTGACAACAAACAATTCAACAGAGTCAACCTCTTTGGAAATTTGACAACTATGCCCCATTCCTTTCAACCACATTTAACTCAATAAGTAATATAAGGATATCATGCTTTTAATTAGCACAATGTGACCATTCTTTGACAACCAAAGACCAGAAAACACTCTGCCAAAAGAGTAGACTGAAGTCTCATATACCATTTTAACTATAGATGGGGAAACAGTGGAAACAATGTCAGACTTTATTTTGGGGGGGCTCCAAAATCACTGCAGATGGTGATTCCAGCCATGAAATTAAAAGACGCTTACTCTTTGGAAGGAAAGTTATGACCAACCTAGACAGCATATTAAAAAGCAGAGACATTACTTTGCCAACAAATGTCTGTCTAGTCAAGGCTATGGTTTTTCCAGTGGCCATGTCTGGATGTGAGAGTTGGACTTTGAAGAAAGCTGAGAACTGAAGAATTGATGCTTTTGAATTGTGGTGCTAGAGAAGACTCTTGAGAGTCACTTGGACTGCAAGGAGATCCAACCAGTCCATCCTATAGAAGACCAGTCCTGGGGTTCATTGGAAAGACTGATGCTGAAGCTGAAACTCCAGTACTTTGGCCACTTCATGCAAAGAGTTAACTCACTGGAATAGATCCGGATTCTGGGAGGGATTGGGACGACAGGAGGAAAAGGGGATGATAGAGGATGAGATGCCTGGATGGCATCACCGACTCGGTGCATATGAGTTTGGGTGAACTCCGGGAGTTGGTGATGGACAAGGAGGCCTGGCATGCTGCAATTCATGGGGTCGCAAAGAGTCAGACACAACTGAGTGACTGAACTGAACTGAAATGACACTCAATATGCCAGAAAATTTGGAAAGCTCAGAAATGGCCACAGGACTGGAAAAGGTTAGTTTTCACTCCAATCCCAAAGAAAAGCAATGCCAAAGAATGTTCAAACTACCACACAATTGTTCTCATCTCACATGCTAGCAAAATAATGCTCAAAATTCTCCAAGTGAGGCTTCAAAAGTATGTAAACTGAGAATTTCCAGATGTTCAAGGTGGATTTAGAAAAAGAAGAGGAACCAGAGATCAAATTGCCAACATCTGTTGGATCATCAAAAAAGCCAGAGAGTTCCAGAAAAATATCTACTTCTGCTTTATTTACTATGCCAAAGCCTTTGACAGTGTGGATCACAACAAACTGTGGAAAATTCTTAGAGATGGGAATACCAGATCACCTTATCTGCCTCCTGAGAAATCTGTATGCAGGTCAAGAAGCAACAGCGGAACCGAACATGGAACAACAGATTTGTTTCAAATCAGGAAAGGAGTAAGTCAAGGCTGTATATTGTCACCCAGTTTATTTAACTTAGATGCAGAGTACATCATGCAAAATGCCAGACTGGATGAGGCATAAACTGGAATCAAGATTGCTGGGAGAAATATCAAAAATCTCAGATATACAGATGACATCACTCTTATCACAGAAAGCAAAGAGGAACTGAACAGCCTCTTGATGAAAGTGAAAGAGGAAAATGAAAAAGCTAGCTTAAAGCTCAGCATTCAAAGAACAAGATCATGGTATCTGGTGCCATCACTTCATGGCAAAAAGAAGTGGAAACAGTGGAAACAGTAACAGACTTTATTTTCTTGGGCTCCAAAATCACTGTAGATAGTGACTGCAGCCATGGAATTAAAAGATGTTTGATCCTTGGCAAAATAGCTATGACCAACCTAGACAGCATATTAAAAAGTAGAGACATTACTTTGCCAACAAATGTCCATCTAGTCAAAACTATTGTTTTTCCAATAGTCATGTATGGATGTTAAGAGTTGAACCATAAAGAAATCTGAGCACCAAAGAAATGATGCTTCTGAACTGTGATGTTGGAGAAGACTCTTCAGAGACCCTTGCACTGCAAGGAGATCAAATCAGTCATTCCTAAAGGAAATAAATCTTGACTATTCATTGGAAGGACTGATGCTGAAGCTGAAACTCCAATACTTTGGCCATCTGATGTGAAGAACTGACTCACTGGAAAAGACCCTGTTGCTGGGAAAGATTGAAGGCAGGAGGAGAAGGGGATGACAGAGGATGAGATGGTTGGATGGCATCAGCAACTTGATGGACATGTGCTTGAAGCAAACTCTGGGAGTTGGTGATGGACAGGGAAGCCTGGCATGCTGCAGTCCATGGGGTCACAGTCAGATATGACTGAGCGACTGAACTGAACTGAACTGAAATGATGCCTAATCCTCTTTAGCTAAATTTAGCTAAGGGGCAAGTATATGTCCCTTTGAAATCCTGCAGTATAAATATAGATATAGGTGATCATTAAAACAGGTGATATAAAATATCTAATGTTGGATAATATAATGAAGAAGAGACAGAACAGAAAAGAATAATTCACTAATATATGTAAATATAAGCAAATCAAAGCAATAAGGAAAATGAATATAATCACTATTATTTTTACAAGTGACAAGTTGGCCATCATTGGAGTTTCTTTCTTATTCCATTAAACTTTCCTTAGCCTTTTTGTCTACAGTAAGTGGTTCAGTTACTTGTGGTTCTTCGACCAATGGAGTTACCTAAATTCTCCTGAAGGATGTTTGTCATCACGTATTGTCAGTCTTGGGTTTCTATTAATATACTTTCCCATTATCTTTTGCCAAAGGACAGAAGAGTACTAAGGAACACACCCACAGGATATTCTGTGTTATAGTCTTAACCTTTTTAATAGTAACTTTCTCTTTTTAATTGGAATGAATTACTCTACCCATTATAGTTATACCCTACTTTGCTATTGGCTCAATGGCATGAGGTACCTATAGTGGTCAGATGGCAGCAGAACTATTATAAACTTGTGTACCTTAATAAAACCCAATCATGCCAGGGGATAAGACTAAAAATTCAAGGTTTGCAAGCTTGGTGAGATTTCTGGAATTCTAGGAATTTCTGGGGTACAATAAGATCGGCTCTACAAAGTAAAGAACAAGTGGTTCCATCCAGTAAGAAAAGGTATAAGACTTAGGGTGCCTCTTGGGATTTTTGAGGCCAATCTATGCTTCATTTAGGTATACTAGTACATAATAACTATTGTGTACCCCCTGATTCTAGGAATTAAGATCTTAAAGCAGAAAGCTCAAGTTGTAATAATGGGAATATAAAGTTTTCTGCTAGATTGTGAGGAGTAACAGTAAGAGAATCCAACTACATCTCCACCCTGTAGTTCCTAAATCCATCCATCTGGCTATAGGTGAGATAACATCACATACTGATCGCTAGTTCAAATCATATACAATATCCTTAGGACATTTCCCCAGACTTGCAAAGTTTGTCAAGCACCTAAAGCCCTCCATTTATAACTTACAGAGAATTATACTGTCCCTCTGGTCATAGAAACTGTCCTCTGTTGTGGTAACCCTTTCACTAACATTTACATGAGACACAAAAATCCTCATATTCTGTGCCAATTTGGAGAATTACATCCATTTACCTCTTCCCTGGTGGCTCAGATGGTAAAGCGTCTGCCTAGAATGTGGGAGACCTGGGTTAGATCCCTGGGTTGGGAAGATCTCCTGGAGAAGGAAATGGCAACCCACTCCAGTACTCTTGCCTGGAAAATCCTATGGAAAGAGGAGCCTGGTAGGCTACCATCCATGGGGTCACAAAGAGTCGGACATGACTGAGTGACTTCACTCACTCATCTATCTCTTCCAGACCTCCTTGTCTACAGTTTTACAATTTTGTTTTCTAACTCCATGACCATCAAGCTAAACTATTTGTTGCTGGATACAAAACAGTATAGATTCATACCTCTACCTATGTTTTCTTCCAATAAAAATGAAGAACCAGGTGCATGTTCAAAGTTCTCTGTGCTGGGAGGCTTTCTCTTCACTAGCTTTCTTTCTCTTCACTACCTGAGTGGGGTTGCAGATGTCCACTTTCAATTGCTACTGAGATATAATACAGAATCATTTGTAAGCACACTCGGTGTTTGTCAGTGAGATGATCATAGGGCATGATGAAGCTAGAGGTGCTGACTGAAGAAAAGCAGTCTGGTGATGGGAGCAGCAACCACAGGAGTCTGACTAGGTAGTCTGGGCAAATGGCTTGTGCTTCCAAGAGGTACTTGGGCACTATCTTGTATATATGGCTTCCACTTGATGATGAAGAGCTGTTGTATATATCTAAATTTATAACTTTGGAGCCAGACAGCACACATGTTATGAGACTAGCTTGTTTTAAGGTGAGAAGACTAGGTTATATGGTAAATTTATGACCCACTATCACACATTCATTCTCTTTTAGGATCCAGAGTAAGTCCAAAGTTATTTCTCAAATAGACAATAGTTATTCACAGAAACCAATATAAATTTACTCCAAAATTGAAAAGGTCTGTACTTTTCTTTATCTATCAGTTTCAGTTCAGTCGCCCAGTCATATCCAACTGTTTGCAACCCCATGGACAGCAGCATGCCAGGCTTCCTTATCCATTACCAACTCCGAGAGCGTGCTCTAACTCATTTCCATTGAGTCTCTGAAGCCATCAAACCATTTCATCCTCTGTCATCCCCTTCTCCTCCTGCCTTCAATCCTTCCCAGCATCAAGGTCTTTTCTAAAGAGTCAGGTCTTTGCATCAGCTGCTGAAAGTATTGGAGCTTCAGTTTCAGCATCAGTCATTCCAATGAATATTCAGGACTGATTTTTTTAAGACTGATTGCTTTGATCTCCTTGCAGTCCAAGGGACTCTCAAGAGTCTTCTCCAACACCACAGTTCAAAAGCATCATTTCTTTGGTGCTCAGCTTTCTTTATGGTTCAACTCTCACATCCATACATGACTACTGGAAAAACAATGTAGTTTTGACTAGATGGACCTTTGTCAGCAAAGTAATGTCTCTGGTTCTTAATATACTGTCTAGCTTCCCTTGTAGCTCAGATGGTAAAGTGCCTGCCTACAATGCGGGAGACCCGGGTTCGATCCTTGGGTTGGGAAGTTCCCCTTGAGAAAGAAATGGCAACCGTCTTGCCTGGAAAATCCCATGGACAGAGGAGCCCTTTAGGCTACAGTCCATGGGGTTGCAAAGAGTCAGACACGACTGAGCGAATTCAGTTCACTTCACTTCACTTCTTCGATGGCTCAGACAGTAAACGTCTGCCTATAGTGCGGGAGACCTGGGTTCAATCCCTGGGTCAGGAAGACCTTCTGGAGTAGGAAATGGCAACCCACTCCAGTACTCTTGCCTGGAAAATCCTATGGACAGAGGAGCCTGGTAGGCTACAGTTCATGGGGTCACAAAAAGTCAGACACGACTAAGTGACTTCACTTTCACTTTCACTTCACTTCAGGTTGATCATAACTATCCTCCAAAAGCAAGCATCTTTTAATTTCATGGCTGCAATCACCATCTGCAGTGATTTTGGAGCCCAAGAAAATAAAGTCTGTTACTGTTTCCATTGTTTCCCCATCTATTCGCCATGAAGTGATGGGACCAGATGTGGTGATCTTAGTTTTTTGAATGCTAAGTTTTAAGCCAGCTTTTTGATTTTCTTCTTTCACTTTCATCAAGAGGCTCTTTAGTTCCTCTTCACTTTCTTCCATAAGAGTGGTATCATCTGCGTATCTGAGGTCATTGATAATTATCCCGGCAATCTAAATTTCAGCTTGTGCTTCATCCAGTCCAGCATTTCGCTTGATGTACTCTGCATATAAATTACATAAGCAAGGTGACAACATACAGATTTGATATACTCTTCCCCTAGTTTGGAACCAGTCCATTTTTCCATGTCTGGTTCTAACTGTTGCTTCTTGACCTGCACCAGCTTTCTCAGGAGGCAGGAGTGGTGATCTGATATTCCCATCTCTAAGAATTTGCTGTGATCCACACAGCAAAGGCTTTGGCATAATCAATGAAGCAGAAGTAGATGCTTTTCTGGAATTTCTTGCCTTTTCAATGACCCAAAGGATGTTGGCAATTTGATCTCTGGTTCCTCTACATTTTCTGAATCCAGCTTGAACATCTGGAAGTTCCCAGTTTGCATAAAGTTAAAGCCTCACTTGGAGAATTTTGAGTATTGGTTTGCTAGCTTGTGAGATGAATACAATTGTGTGGTAGCTTGAGCATTCTTTGGCATTGCCTTTCGTTGGGATTGGAATGATAACTGACCTTTTCCAGTCCTGTGGCTACTGCTGAGCTTTCCAAATTTGTTGGCATATTGAGTGCAGCACTTTAACAGCACCATCTTTTAGGATTTGAAATAGCTCAGCTGCAATTCTACCACCTTCACTAGCTTTGTTTGTAGTAATGCTTCCTAAGGCCCACTTGACTTCCCACTCCAGGATGTCTGGCTCTAGGTGAGTGATCACACCATCATGGTTATCTGCGTCATTAAGATCTTTTTGTATAGTTCTTCTGTGTTTTGTATAGTCCTTATCTATAGGACTTGCCAAAGACTCCATACAGCATTCATGTCTGTCATAGACACTTCACCACCACTGGGTGTGCAGGTTTATATGGCTCAAGTGGCAAAACAGCTTGACTAGCAAACAACCTGGACCTGTTGCACAGCTTTTTCTTGCCACCCTTTTTTTTTCTGTTCAAAACTGGCAGTCTTATCAGATTATTCAGTAAATGGATCAAATCAGTGTTCCTAAATGAAGTATGAGTGAGTGAGTGTTAGTCACTCAGTCGTGGCTGACTCTTTGCAGTCCCACTGACTGTAGCCCGCCAGGCTCCTGTGTCCATGGGATTCTCCAGGCAAGAATACTGGAGTGGGTTGCCATTCCCTTCTCCAAAATGAAGTATAGATTATTTCATAATCCAAAGAGGCAACTAGGTCTACACCTTTTTATTACTGGTTGGAGTCACTTGTTCTTCACTTTGTAGAGATTGTCTCAATATATCCCAGAAATTCCTTGAATTCCTGGAAATTTCACTGAGTTTGTGAACTCTGAAATTTGTGGCCTTACCCCCTGGTATGCTCGGGTTTGTTAAGGTATACAAGGATATTAGCAACTTCCTGCGCACTAGTTTCAGTCAGCCTGATAGCATCAATGCAAAAATATTTTCCCATAGAATCACTAGATAAACAAGGTCCTTGAGCACTAAAGCATTACAGAGGTTTGAGGTAAGGCAACCTACTGAAGGTGTATTGTTACTCCCTCTGTATGAAAAAGCATTTGTTCTGGTTGTGCTTACTAACAAGCGAAGGGGAAAAAGCACTCATTAGATCAATAGCTACATATCAGATATCAGGAGCTGTGTTGATTTGTTATAGTAAAAATTTACTTCTGGTCAACAGTTTCAATTGAAGTCATCATCCGATTAGGTTTATGATAATTCACTGTCATTTCCAAGATTTATATTTTCTCTGTCCTGGCCTAGTAGATAGATTGGGTAAAGTGGTAGAGACCAGTATCTCCCCATATTTCAAGTCTTTGATGCAGTATTACTGTGGGTTTACTATTTCAGTAGGAGGAGGCCTTTCCCACCATAATACTTGCCATGCCACAGATCAAGGTGCTAATATGAGAAGTCTGCGTATGCCTGTTCTAACTATGCATTCAGAACCAGGAAAATAGCCAGAACTTGGACTTACAAACAGGCATGGGTCAAAACTCCATCAACCACCTGTTCTCTATAAGTCTCTAATTTTGACTAGTGGATCCCAGTAGCATTTGTTTTTAGGAATGAGCGGCCATTCAGAGTCAGTTTCTATTAATCCCTGGAGATGTGTCTAGTTTCCTTTCCTCAGTGTGCTGTCACCCCAGTGAATAGACATAAATCCCTTTGGGAAGGTTGGGAGGTAGACTTGTAGAACAATTTTTATAAGTATAGCAAATCTTTTACGTAAAGTGACTTTGAATATAGTGTATTAATTGCCTGCTGCGATAAATTACCAGAAGTGTAGTGTCTTAATGAAGTGCAAATGCAAGCATATTACCTTACAGTTTGGGAGGTTAAAAGTCCAAAATGGATCTCACTGGCCGAAAATGAAGGTGTTTGTAGGGTTATGTTCTTTTCTAGAGGCTTTTGGGTACAATTTTTTTTTCTTGTCTTTTCCAGATTCTAGAGACTACCTGTACTGGCTCATCACCCCCTTATGTCATCAAAACCAGCAGGGAGCAGGCGTTTAAAGACGGCTCCTTTCCCCTCTCCTTGTTTCCACGGGAGCCTAAGGGGATTCATCTGTTCTATTTACTGAGAGTTCCTGTAGGTAAATCTCACAAAATTGTGGGGTCGCTGATGCTTGGATGCCCTTGGAGTTATTAAATTTTCAGAGTTGTCCAGACTGAGTCTCCAGCAAGTGATTGACCACAGCTCACATTTTTCTACTCAGTATAGGTGGTTTCCACTGTTGATGACTCTTCAAGAACACTGTGGGGGCAAGAACAAAATAACAGATTGCAGATAGACTAAAAACTAATTTAATACTCATCAAGAAAAGAAGTGAGAATTCCAGTTAAAACAGCCTATGTAGACAATGTCACCATTACACTTCCGGACAGTAAGAACCATGGGAACTTGGAGAAACCGGAAGCTATCTCCACCAATACATGGAAAAAGGAAAGATTTTACCTGAAACAAGAATAAATAGAGTCAGGAGAACCAGAAAAAATATCTCTGATAACTTTTTGAGCAGCAGGACTTAGTTGTGTCTGAAACCGTTTACTTGAGTTGAAATTTTTGTTTTATTTTTCAAAGGAAGCTTAAGGTTTTTATAATTTACAATTGTATGACCAAAGAAACACTGTTATCAAACACTGATTAGGGTGATTTGGTTAAAGGTATTATAAGTCATTCAAGAGTCTTTCAAAGTAGCTTTAAGCATGTGAATTTATTGTAAACAATGTTTGATTTATTGTTTATAAACTAACAGTCCTCAAAATAGTTATAGCAGAAATATTCATATAACAAATGTTTTTGTTCATTTTTGTAATAATTTGTACTTTAATTTTTCATTAACTTAGCTTCATTTTATTGTATTTGAGTATCTTTAATAATATGTCTAAATTATTTTTTTAGATATAGATGATATACAATCAGTATTTCCCTCCAAACCCTGCCCAGTTCTGCCCTATCAATAAGTGGCAGGCTATCAAGTAGATTTTCATATATAGATTTTTGTAATATGTCTCATGCATAATTCCAAAGATTTTTAATCCATATACAAGTAAATATAATTACATTATCCCCCCTTTTTACACAACAGGCAGCATAGTATACACAGCAATCTTTCCTTTACTCATTACATTTAATATCTAGACTGATAACTCTCAAGTTTAAAGGCCAGACTCTACCCTTAATTCTAAACCCACATGTCTAACCACCTAATTGGCATCTGCATTTGGGTACACAATAGGCATCTCAAAATGAACTTGTCTACAGTGGAACTCAAGAACTCTTTCCACACCAGTTCTATTTCTAGTTTTCTTGTTAAAATTTATTTATTTTTAATTGAAAGGTAATTGCTTTGCAAGAATGTGTTGGTTTCTGCCATACATCAACATAAATCAACCTTAGGTCTACATACGTCCCCTCCCTCTGGAACCTCCCTCCCACCTCGCACACCATCACACCCTTCTAGGTTGTCACAGAGCACTGGATTTGGTTTCCCTGAGTCATACAGCAAATTCCTACTGGCTATCTACTTTACATATGGTAACATGTATTTCTACTTTTCTTTTTCTCAGTTACTGAAATCTGCATTCTACCTGTTTAGCCGAGTGACGTCATCCACCCTTTTCTCCTTATTTCTCTCAAAATGGTTTCAACACTAAATCCTATTGGCCCTACTCCAAAATACATCCACAAGTTACCTGTGGCTTATTGTCTCTGTTTACCACCATCATCTCTCCCCTGAATTACTGTATTAACATTTGAGCTGATCCTCCTCTCTAATTTCCAGAAGCCCACTTTCAATGCAACAGTCAAAATCTGCTCTGTCACTTGCAAGACCCTCCATGATGGGCACTTGTATTCTCTGAACTCATCTTTTCTGATCTCCTTCTTATTCTCATTACTCCAGTCTCATGAATTTTCTTGCTATTTCTCTACCATGCAAGACAACTTACTGCTTCAACGCCTCAAATTATCTGCTTTAGTTTTTCTGTTGTCATATTCATTAAATTCTCTTTTAATAATTTTAAAAATGTGTTTTTTATTCAAAATTTTTAAAATATCTGAGTCAGTATTAGTTTGTCATTTTCTCTTTGCATATTGCTCTAGGTATTGAAAACAATTTATTTTCCTCCAAGTGCTGCTTGAGAGAAATATCATAAATTCTTTAATATACTATTTTAACATTATCTTTATTTTCTAGATATCCTATCAGGTTGTTTGGCTTCCCTGGGAATCTGCCTGCAATGCGGGAAACCTGGGTTATATCCCTGTGTTGGGAAGATCCCCTGGAGAAGGGAAGGCTACCTGCTCCAGTACCCTGTCCTAGAGAATTCCATGGACTATATAGTCCATGGGGTTGCAAAGAGGACATGACTGAGCAACTTTAACTTTCATGATGTTGTTTGTACATTCGCTCCATGAACTGGGACTTATTTTAAAATATAGTATTAAAATGTATAGCTAGAAAAAAAAAAAAAAACAACAGCTCAACAGCTGGGACCAGTAGAATCTTGTTTGCAATGACATCTCTATGGTTCTAATTCTTTGGTCTCCCTCTTTCATTTTTAAGAACCATTTGATTACACTGGTCTCAGATAACCCAGGATCATCTCTTTATTTTAAGGTCAATTAATTAGAAACTTTTGTTCTGGAGCCTGGTTACCCTTTGCCATGAAACATAACACACTCACCAGTTTTGGGAGTTAAGATGCAGGCATCTTTGGGAAGCCATTATTCTCCTTCCACACCTATTCTCTCCCTTTTAAAAAGAGTTCTGGGCCTGTGATTTGGCTCAAGTCTGGGAATTTGTTAAGGAAACATGACCATCTATTATATCAATTCATGTCAGACCTCTGTTATAAGATTGAGTTTTGTTTTCTGTATGTCTTGCTTATACAAATCAAGTAGGTGGTTCACCATGCTCCTAGGGATCCCATCATAATTTAGCCACCAATAAGATCTCTACAAGCAAAATCATTCTGTTTACTTCTTGCATCTTGTCACTTAGGTTTCAACACTCGTAGAGTTCAGAGTTCCTATTTCCACGACAGCATCTCTTGCTTTTCTTGCAGACACTTGCCACTACAGAACCTTTCCAGGATGCTGACACTGCCTTCACCAATTAATATCTCAAAGCCTTGATGAAGGCTATGTACTCTGGACCTGCTTAGGTGATATAACAGTAAGTGAAAGTGAAAGTTGCTAAGTCATATCCGACTCTTTGCGACCCCTTGGATTGTAGTCTGCCAGGCTCCTCTGTCCATGGAATTATCTAGGCTAGAATATTGGAGTAGTAGCTGTTCCTTTCTTCAGGAGATCTTCCCAACTCAGGAATCAAACTTAGGTCTCCTGCACTGCAGGCGGATTCTTTACCAGATGAGCTATCAGGGAAGCCCAGTATAAAAGTAGTTCACTCATAATAAATCTACTTCAGCTTTCAAATTTCCATAAGCCTTCAGATACCTTCTTCTGTAGTACTGATTCTCAACTGAAACCAATTTTACTTCCCTTTAGGGACAGAGGAGCCTGATGGACTTCCATCTATGGAGTCACACAGAGATGGCATGACTGACATGACATAGCAGCAGCAGCAGCAGCAGGGACATTTGACAATGTCTAGAGGAGAAGGAAATGGCAGCCCACTCCAGTATTCTTGCCTGGAGAATTCCAGGGACGGGGGAGCCTGGTGGGCTGCCATCTATGGGGTCACACAGAGTCGGACACGACTAAAGCGACTTAGCAGCAGCAGCAGAGATATTTCTGGTTGTCACAAATTGGAGGAGGTTCTCCTGGTATCTACTAGGTTGTGGCTAGGGATAATTTTAAGCATTCTACAATGCACAATCTCCTGGTCTCTAACAAAAAAAGTATCTGGCTCCAAAATATCAATAGTGCTAAAACTGAAAAACCTTGCCCTATACTATTCCACAGGATTCCCAGGTGGCTCAGTAGTAAAGAATCTGCCTGCCAATGAAGGAGATGCAGGAGATGAAGGAGACGCAGGAGATGAAGGAGACGCAGGAGATGAAGGAGATGCAGGAGATGAAGGAGACGCAGGAGATGAAGGAGACGCAGGAGATGAAGGAGATGCAGGAGATGAAGGAGACGCAGGAGATGAAGGAGAGGCAGGAGCTGAAGGAGACGCAGGAGATGAAGGAGATGAAGGAGACGAAGGAGATGAAGGAGATGCAGGAGATGAAAGAGATGCAGGAGATGCAGGAGATGCAGGAGATGAAGGAGATGCAGGAGAAGCTGGTTCAGTCTTTGGGTTTGGAAGATCCCCTGGAAGAAGGCATGGTAACCCACTCCAGTATTGTTGCCTGGAGAATCCCATGGACAAAGGAACCTGGCAGGCTACAGTCCATGGGCTCACAAAGAGTCGGAAATGACTGAGCAACTAAGCACAGCACAGCACAACATACGTGATATCGTATGGTATTTTTCTTTCTCTTTCTGACTTAATTCACTTAGCATGATAATTTCTAGTTGCATCCATGTTTCTTCAAATGGCATTATTTTGTTTATTTTTATGGCTGGGTAGCATTCCTTTGTATATGTGCTGTGCTAAGTCATTTCAGTCGTGTCTGACTCTTTGTGACCCTATGAACTGTAATCCTCCAGGCTCCTCTGTTCATGGGATTCTTCAGGCAAGAACACTGGTGCGGGTAGTCATGCCCTCCTCCAGCGGATCTTCTCAACCCAGGGATCGAACCTGCATCTCTTACATTTCCTGCAGCAGGTTCTTTACCACTAGCACCACCTGGGAAGCCCATTCACATTGTATATACATGTACCGCGTTTTCTTTATCCACTCAACTGCCAGTGGACATTCAGGTTGTTTCCAGGTTTTGGGTATTGTGAATAGTGCTGCTGTGAACATGGAAGTGCATGCTATCTTTCTGAACTAGTTTTGCCCCAGTATATGCCCAGAAGCGGCATTGTTAGATCATATGGTCATTCTATTTTTAGTTCTCTGAGGGACCTCCATACTCTTTGTTGGGGCTGGTCTTAAGGATCAGCATTCACCTACTAGGAAGCCCTCTCTGAAGGGCTATGGGTTCTGTAGGCAAGAGGAACCTAACTCTCTTACCTAGAGAAGCAAAGGCTGCTTCCACCGGCAAGGGAAGCTCAGTGGAATTTAGAAATTCCAGGTCCTCAGTTTGATTAAAATACAGCCAGATATGCTCATTAATTAATGCCCTAAATTTAACATGAGAGAATAAAACTTTGGATTTGGTTGTTAGAAACTTCAACTCTGAGGCTATAGGAAACGGGGCTTCCTGTTGGATAGTCACAGAAGTTTTCTGATTATTTACCTAGCTTTGAGCTGGAATTTTAGAACCCTAAGTGCAGCTCCCCACCCTACCTACATTCTCTATCGTATTTAGAAGCAACCAATCCATCTGAAAGTTCTTATGCATGTTATTTCATTACAGTGTTCTATTGCAGCAGCTTATAGCTTTGACTCCTATGAGAACTTGCCTGCCAGTGACTAACTACAGTGCTTATTGAAATGACCGTTTGCTACCACCTGCCATAAACTATACTAACGACTCATTACCACTGAAAATGTAGGTTATGAATCCCTTTAAATCTAATCAAGTCAAAGAATCAATACAAGACTCCCAGATACAAGTTTCTGTGCCCTTAAGACTACTTTGAATATAGAGAGTTGCATTAATTTGGGTTTGGTTGGGATAACAGATTTATAAGAAGAACTATGAAAATAAGTGCTTTGATATATGAATTAGAGCTTACAGAACAGAATGATCTGGGGATCTGGGATATCTCGTATACTAACTCTGAAGACCTGGAGAAACTTTCACCGTGACACAAATGAAAGCCCTGGAACACAGAAAGAAAGCTGTCACTTGAGAAGTCTGCAAATCACTGTGACTTAGAAGTAAAACCTTCAAAAGATATTTGAAAGCCTGACAAGTATGAATGCTGCTGTTGCTGCTGCTAAGTCGCTTCAGTCGTGTCCGACTCTGTGTGACCCCATAGACGGCAGCCCACCAGGGTCTCCCGTCCCTGGGATTCTCCAGGCAAGAACACTGGAGTGGGTTGCCATTTCCTTCTCCAATGCATGAAAGTGAAAAGTGAAAGTGAAGTCACTTAGTTGCGTCCGACTTCCCGACCCCATGGACAACAGTCTTCCAGGCTCCTCCATCCATGGGATTTTCCAGGCAAGAGTACTGGAGTGGGGTGCCATTGCCTTCTCCAGTATGAATATTAGGCTGCTCTAAATAAAAGAGCTTCTGCTTCACTCTTGTTTTCCAGATCTCATGCAAATACTTTCGTTGGCAAATTCTAACTCAGAAACACAGATAAGGGAATTCTGGGTAACGTAGTTCTTAACTTTAAAATGGACTGGTGGTGACAGTGTCAAGCTGACAGAAACAAATGCAGCACATTCACCCATTTTACAAACACGCATAAATCTTTGCTATTAAACTTTGCCACCTTTAACAGGCCTGCTGTTTCAATTCTTGCTTGTCTGACCACAGTCTGCTTCTGAATATCCTTCCTGGCCTTCATGAATCGTATTCCAAACATAACTGCCCAGTTACGTTTGATTCCAAGTTAAATTTGATTCCAATATTTCTCTTAACTGTTTTTCAGAACAGTACACTCACTGGTTTGGAAGACCATATTTCTGGACTGAGCCAGGTGGTTTATGTGTTTAAACTTGATTTTGCTTTGCTAATCCTCTGGGCTTTTGAAAACTAAGTCTTCATGGTAGCTGCAGATAAAAGCCTTTTGTATTTCCTTTGCTCTGCGACCCCACCATTCTGATTTTAGTTGAAGCATCACATCCTTGGAGAATTTTCACTTGACTTCCCATAGATCTGATCTACCCCATCAGATCAGATTGACTACATGCTTATTAGCAGCACTTTGTACTCCATTGTAGCAATCATCATAGTGTGTACTTTATACTTGTGCCATTATTTATAAATAACTCTGACTCCCACTGAACTATAAGTCCCAGGAGGACAGAGACTATAACTGTTTTGCTTACTGTTACATCACAGTGCCTGATACATAATAGGTGCTCAGTAAATATTTGATGAGGTGTCATCTGATAGGCCTGCACCACCATCCCTTGCAAAAGTGACAGCGTGATATAAAGAAAGAAGTGCCAATAGACCATTAGAAGAGCTTGGTTCTGCTTCCACCTCACTTGCTATCTTGTTAGACAGCCTTGGGCAGGTGACTAAAGCTTCCTGTGTTTCAGTTTACACATTTGGGAAATGAAGCAGTTGAACTGAAGAGAGGTTTTCAGTTCTGAGTGTATAACTTCTTTATATATCTAAATCTTGTACATAGACTTTTCTTAAAATAGTACATATTATCACATACTTGTGATATAGGGGTCTGGGAGATGAAGTATATTGAGATGACCCCCAATTTTTAGCTTGGATGACTGTTTTTTAAAGATGTAAACCAAATCAATCCGAGTTTGTTTTCAGAGGCCCCAGGTTTCTCTTCTTTAAAATGAGACTAAGAATGACTACCCTGTAGAATTCTTATGAAGTTGAATTAAGATCATCTTTGTGAATCTCCACGCCCAGTTCCTGGAATATAGAAGGCATTGAAAATTTTAATTGAGTTTACAAATAAGGAAATTGAGGCAACAGAGAAATATCATGAGCAGGTATGTTGCCTAAGCTCATGTGACGGGAACACCTATTCCTCAAATCTGCCTGGATCACAGGTCTGTCTGGCAATCCTGTGAAAAAGGAAAGTAATAAAGGATGAAACAGGATAGTTCAGAAATGAAGTCATGTGAGTAAAGGAGTAGGCACTTTTTAATACATGGTATAAACAGTTCTCAGTATCTAAAAAGACATCGGGCACCTTGTTTCTTCTTCCTTTTATCTCCTTTAATGTTTATGGAGGAACTGCACTGAGTACAATGAACAGCATTTGAACACTATCAAACTTTCAAAACGTTAATTCAAAATGCAATACAATTTTGAATTAACCAAAATGCTCAGAGGAGAGCAGGATTTTGTTTAACAGAGAAAGAAGTCCAACACCCATTCTTTTTCTACCCTTGAACTTGAAAACATTTTAAAACTGTCTACCTGTAACATAGGTACATTCTTGGAATTTTTGTTGTTGATATCTAAGAATGTATTGGTAGGTGTGTTATTAGTGGTTATCAATGATTCATTTAATGTATGTATATTTTCTGAATGTCTAGCAGATTGTTAGATGCTAGAAATACAAAGACAATAAGTATAATTTCTTTACTCGAGAGTCTTACAGTCTAGTGCTACAAATAATAAACATAATATATAACTAAAGGGACTTCCCTAGTGGTTCAGTGGTTAAGACTCCATGCTCCCAATGCAGGGGGCACAGTTTCATTCCCTGGCTGGGGAACTAAGATCCTGCATGCCACATGGTGCCCCCTCCTCCAAAAAGAAAGAAACCACTAAAATAACTAAAAAGTGATTGTTTTAGTTATTGTTGCTGTTATTTAATTATAGAAGCTTTTCTTTTAAAAATATAAATCAGATTAGGTCCCAAAGGCTACTTCTGAATCTGCTTGTTTATATCTATGAAGTGTTGGAAGGAGTTTTTACATGTGTTTCCTTGAGGCAGTTCTAATCAAACTGAGGTGTGATTTGTCCCTGCACAGTTTTAAAGCCAAGTTCAAACTGGATGTTGTCTCAGGGAACTTTTTCCAAAAGAGATCAGTTTTATCTGCATTAAAAATTAGCAAAGGCTGTTGACCACTAGTTCCTCCCTCAACACATAGACACACACACATACCTCACGATGATGGTCTCAAGGCAAACACAGAAGTCCTAGTGTCTGTCTGCCTCCTCATCACTCCTTTGATCTTTAGAGTCCAGCAAGTATTGAACCATTGCACTGTCAAGAGCTGCACTAGAACTTCTTTCTATCAAGAGCCTTTTCACCTTGTTGAGTCTTTAGTCTCATAGCAAACTTTGAACCTTCTCCTGAATGAATGTAGACTAGGGGGCTTACAGCATGGGTGCTGATTCTCTAGTCGCTCAGTGTATTGCCCTTTCGCTCATAACCTTCTTCCTATCTTGCTGAAGCACTGTATTTATTATCAGCGGCATGATCTAAACTCTGTCCTTCAGAATCTTTCTGTCTCATTTTACTGCAAATCTATCCATTTGCAATATTCATAAACTTTTCACCACTAATTTTAAACATTCATTTCCTATTTTTATACACTGTACACATACACTCTTACTACCACCAGCATTTCCCACACATTCTTCATAGTAACTGGGGAAATAGGACAAATGACTGGAACTTAAAAGGACCCATTTGAGGTTCTTGGTCAACAATTTGAGGTGATTTCTATCAGCTTAATTGACTGTTTTCCCCTCAGCACCTCCAGCTGACATGCAGATGTGGAATAGAGGAAAGCTGGATGGGCAAGGGACTGGATCTGTGCAAGTGAATACAAATATTGACCTTGGAGTTTTAAGCTGGATAGGAGGCAAGAGAAGGTAGTGAACCATGAGAAATAGTGAAAAGGTAGAAGGATCAATTGATTAAAGATGACTTGAAGAGTCAAAGATCATTGGAACTAACAGTTAGGGGACAGAAAATAAGTTGGAAAGATGAAAAATGGTGATCAGAGTGGAGTAAGATGATGACTGGGTGGCAGGTAACAGTCTTGACAAGGTCTACAGTTTGACTGGGAGCCTGAGGAGGCTGAGATAGGGTGGCTAGCAAGATCACTGAGAGAGAGACGTTAATGTTGTGAGCAGCCATACTGTGAAAGCCCTGCATAGGCACATATTGAAATGACAGAGCTAGGATATAAGTAGCATGGAGAGTGTGAGCGTGAGTCAGGGGCTGAAACTGCCAAAAAATGTGGAAATGGTCTGATAACCTGGGTGTCAGTAGATAACAGCTATAATTCCATTAGACACAATAATAATATTACTGAAAACCTCAGAACTGAGCATAAAGACCACAAAAACATTTAGCCCAGAGCTTTAAGCCAGTAAAGCACTAGAACCATTAATAAATCAAGTCTATTGATCAGTTTTTATCTGATGGGCAATACACTGTTAAAAAGTTTGCATTCATTGTCAACAAATAAAAATGGGAGACATTTCATAAAAGTCTAGGCTTCCACCTTCTCTTTAAAAGTGGAAAGTTTGGGGACCTCCCTGTCAGTGAAGACTCCATGCTTCCAATGCAAGGCACATGGGTAACTAAGTCCCATGTGTTGCATGGCCAAAATTAAGAAATAAATAAAATAATTGTTGGGTAATCAAGAAATGGAATGATAAGTCAAAAATAATTTTCAAAAAGGAAAGTTTTGTCAACACTGGGCTCAAACTGACAGGCAAGAAAAATCCAGTGAAGTTGAGTGCTGACTGCCCCATCAAACAGGATACACTAATTTGTTGCAATCCCCATCACTCCCTTGTGTCACATCTGTCCTCTTTAACCAAATCACTTATCAGTTCATCTCTAGGCATTTGAGTTTTTAATACCATGTCAAATAAATAGATGACATTTTTAGCCAAATGACTGTACAAGATTGCTAAAGCTAATCTTAAAAATGAATCTCAGAAAAGGAAGAATATTTACATATTGGAGGGTTCTTTTGAATTGGCATTTAAATTTATTGCAGTTTTACCACATTTTCCCCCACCATTTCACAAGCAATCATCCTCATTAAATCAACATCCCTAAATTACAATTCATTTCAAATTTTATTCTAAATATATACTTTGTTTCATAGAAATAATGATTAAGAGTCTAAAAGGTATCTTATGTTCAACCTTCTTTTTATTTATTATTTTTAAAAATTTTTACTTTATTTTGCTTTACAATACTGTATTGGTTTTGCCATACACTGACATGAATCTGCCACGAGTGTACATGAGTTCCCAATCCTGAACCCCCTCCCACCTCCCACCCCATATCATCTCTCTGGATCATCCCCGTGCACCAGCCCCAAGCCTCCTGTATCCTGTTTCGAATATAGACTGGCAATTCATTTCTTACCTGATAGTATACATGTTTTAATGCCATTCTCCCAAATCATCCCACCCGAATAAAATAGAAGTAAGCATAGGGAGCTCAGGTAATATGTTCCAGGTTAGGAACCATGCTGCATGGCATAATTGGAATTTAAACTCTTGTCTTAACTCTTCAAATTAAATTTTAAAATGATAATTTCTTTGGTTTAGGATCTTTGGAAATACATTTGTTGCAAAATATTGCAAAATGAAGCTTTCAGATTTTAATAGGCTAATGAATGTGTACTTACCACCCAGCTAATTAAACTTAAAAATGTCTTTGGGTTTGGGAAATTTAGATAAAGTTGAAGTCCTTCCCCCAAGTTCTCCCCAAAGTCTCTTTACTTCCCTCTTTCCTCAGAGGTAGCTATTATGCCAAATTTGGTATTTTTCATTTAGGAAGGCCTTTAAAAGGAAACAAATTCTAAAAGTAATTACAGTTATGGAGAGATTTTATTATTAACATGTGTGAACCTAACAATGCTAAAAGGAGAATGCATATAGAGTTTATTTACAGACACTCATATCCCATTGTAGATAACCATGATGGTGTGATCACTCATCTAGAGCCAGACATCCTGGAATGTAAAGTCAAGTGGGCCTTAGAAAGCATCATTATGAACAAAGCTAGTGGAGGTGATGGAATTCCAGTGGAGCTGTTTCAAATCCTGAAAGATGATGCTGTGAAAGTGCTGCAGTCAATATGCCAGCAAATTTGGAAAACTCAGCAGTGGCCATGGGACTGGAAAAGGTCAGTTTTCATTCCAATCTTAAGAAAGGCAATGCCAAAGAATGCTCAAACTACTGCACAATTGCACTCATCTGACACGCTAGTAAAGTAATGCTCAAAATTCTCCAAGCCAGGCTTCAGCAGTACATGAACCATGAAATTCCAGATATTCAAGTTGGTTTTAGATAAGGCAGAAGAACCAGAGATCAAATTGGCAACATATGCTGGATCATGGAAAAAGCAAGAGAGTTCCAGAAAAACATCTATTTCTGTTTTATTGACTATGCAATGCCTTTGGCTGTGTGGATCACAATAAACTGTGGAAAATTCTGAAAGAGATGGGAATACCAGACCACCTGACCTGCCTCTTGAGAAACGTGAATGCAGGTCAGGAAGCAACAGTTAGAACTGGATATGGAACAACAGACTGGTTCCAAATAGGAAAAGGAGTACATCAAGGCTGTATATTGTCACCCTGCTTGTTTAACTTCTATGCAGAGTACATCATGAGAAATGCTGAGCTGGAAGAAGCACAAGCTGGAATCAAGATTGCCGGGAGAAATATCAAGAACCTCAGATATGCAGATGACACCACCCTTATGGCAGAAAGTAAAGAAGAGATAAAGAGCCTTTTGATAAAAGTGAAAGAGGAGAATGAAAAAGTTAGCTTAAAGCTCAACATTCCAAAAACTAAGACCATGGTATCTGGTCCCACCACTTCATGGGAAATAGATGGGGAAACAGTGGAAGCAGTGTTAGACTTTAATTTTGGGGGCTCCAAAATCACAGCAGATGGTGATTGCAGCCATGAAATTAAAAGACGTTTACTCCTTGAAAGGAAAATTATGACCAACCTAGATAGCATACTAATAAGCAGAAATATTACATTGCCAACAAAGGTCCGTCTAGTCAAGGCTATGGTTTCTCCAGTGGTCATGCATGGATGTGAGAGTTGGACGGTGAAGAAAACTGAGCATCAAAGAATTGATGCTTTTGAACTGTGGTGTTGGAGAAGACTCTTGAGAGTCCCTTGGACTGCAAGGAGATCCAACCAGTCCATTCTGAAGGAGATCAGTCCCGGATGTTCATTGGAAGGACTGATGCTAAAGCTGAAACTCCAGGACTTTGACCACCTCATGCAAAGAGTTAACTCATTGGAAAAGACTCTGATGCTGGGAGGGATTGGGGACAGGAGGAGAAGGGGACGACAGAGGATGACATGGCTGGACGGCATCACCAACGTGATAGACGTGAGTTTGAGTAAACTCTGGGAATTGGTGTTGGACAGGGAGGCCTGGCGTGCTGCAATTCATGAGGTCGCAAAGAGAACACGACTGAGTGACTAAACTGAACTGAATATCCCCAAAAAGAAACAGCCCTTCCAAATATGCCTCCCAGAAAAGTCCCAAGTTGAAACTTAGTGTTACTGATTCAGGATGATACATGAGACTCATTGATTTCAATAAGAACTAAATCCTGTTTCTCCAAGAATTAAAATGAAGAGAGGCACTCCTAGACAAGGCCAGGTTCATGGACATGCAACCTGTGCAATCACACAGAGCTCAAAGGGTCCCATACTTGGCTTAATGCTCTGTTACTACTTTCTTGAAATTCGGGATAATTGTTGAACAAGGGGCCCCACATGATCCTGTCAATTTTGTAGCTGGTTCTGGTCTTAGCATATGTGAGAGCTGAACTGAATCTTCCATCCTCAACTCTCTCTTCCTGGGGTGCAGCCCATCTTCTAATGACTCCTGAGCTGGAAGCAGCTGCCAAACTTGCTTTGTCCTCAGGAGGGTGCTGTTCCACCTCTCATACTCAGTTCTAATCTTAGACACAGATTTCTTGCCTAGTTTCCCATGCATAGCTGTATATAAACCAAGGAAAGTTTAAGGAGGGTTTTTAAGGCCATGTTACTTCAAAAGGGAAATGGACATGGAAATACAGACAGATAAGAATTTCAGTCATTTGTTGGGCTCTTACTCTGTGCCAGATGTTTTGCTAAGGACCACAGATGTAGTATTTCTTTAATCTGCGTAATGCCTTATGAGATAAATGTTATTATCTCCATTTTGTAGTAAGGAAACTGAGTACCAAGAGTTTAAGTACCTTCCCAATGGCAGATAGCTAGTATGAGGAAGAATTAGAATTTGAGCCTCGTCCTGCCTGCCTCCAGAGACTATGAATGAAAGGCTTTTGTTTGTTTTAAACTTTCTAACAGACAGACCTAACTTAATCTAATTATATATCCTTTGAATAAATCATTTCAGTTTTGTATTTCAAAAAGATCTCTAGAGCAAAACAACATCAAAGTAAGAGGGATCTGTTCATCTCATTGGATCAATGGCTTTCTAAGCTTAGTAAATCATTCCTAGGTTATCATTCAAATGAACAGTCCAGGAAAATTTCTTGCTAGTCCATGTTAGAGGCCTTTAAGGCTGATCACAAATAATTTAATTCATGAACAAACTGTGAGTGCTAAGGTTCTGTTTTTGACAACAGCTTTATTATTTATGCATTACAGATGTTATTTTAAGTATTTGGCACACACCGTCTCTTTTAATTCCCTGTATCAGCCCCTATGAAGGCTTCCCAGATGGCTCAGTGGTAAAGAATCTGCCTACAATGCAGGAGATGCAGGAGAACCTGGGTTCAGTTCTGAGGTCCAGAAGATCCCCTGGAGGGGAACATGGCAACCCACTCCAGTATTCTTGCCTGGGTAATCACACGGACAGAGGAGCCTAGCGGGCTGCAGAACATAGGATCGTAAAGAATCTTGACATGACTGAAGTGACTGAGCACACAGGCACACATCAGCCTCTCGAAAATGGTATGATTGTTATGATTTCCATATTGCAGATGGAGACTCAATCCTGCAAATATATATATATATATATATAACACACACACACACATATAAATAAATGTGTGTGTGTAAAAAGAGTGAAGCTTGCATTAATAAGTTAACTTGCACCTAAATGCCTGATAATATTTCCTCCAGTCATACAGTAACCTGCTGTATGATATGTGTGGCTTTTTATCAGAGCGTACTGAAATTGTATGATTGTGCTGAGCTGTGAATAGGGTGTTCCATAAAACCTGATTGTACTATACAGCCTTGATGGTTCAATGGGTAAAGAATCTGCCTGCAATGCAGGAGACACAGGAGATGTGGGTTCAAGTCTTGAGTTGGCAGGATCCCCTGGAGGAGGAAATGGCCACCACTCCAGTATTCTTGCCTGGAAAATCCCATGGACAGAGGAGCCTGGTGGCAACACTCCAAATGGTCACTAAGAGACACGACTGAGAAACTGAAATGAACGGAACTGAACAGCAATGGATAATATATATTCCCTATTCCATCATATCAGGAGTCTCTTGGGAAAGGCTGGGATGACAAAACACAGTGGAATTAAAAGTCTCTGCTCTAAGCAATCCTGTCTTCAAGGCTCTTTCTAATTCTCAGAAACTTTCCAACATTTGACGTACTCACGTAACCCAGATCATGGGCACTCATCTAAGCTTTTATTCAGTATGTGGAGTTTTTACAGGAACCCCAAGAATCAGATCAAGGGAATGAAAAGCTTACTTCACCTTCCAGTAGATCATTCAAACTACCAAATCCTTTTCATAACAGAGAGAAGGAAACTTAGCAAGAACAGGAGATTAAAAACACTTTAGCTAAAATCTTAGGTATAGTTGAGATCCCAGGACTGCATTGAAGAACAAGACTATAGTAGCTTCACAGTCCCTGGGGCCAAGGACGGTGGTTCCCAATGTAGACAGACTTTAGTAATGGTTTTTAAGCTGAGTGTGGACCTGTATCTAGAGAAAGGTTGTATAAGGCTGAGGGAACTTGGCTTTGGGAACCAATGATTTGTATGTGGCAACTTGAACCTGAGTTCTTGGAAACTAGTTGAGCATAGTCTTAGACCAAGATCTATGCTGCTGGAGAAGCATAGAAAAGAACAAAGAAAGACTACTGTTAGAAGATACTGCTAGAAGTGGAAAAGATACTATTAGACCTTTTTGGAAAAGCTGGATATGAGTCTTTATTCTGTGACTTTTTGATTCTGTTAGGCACTTAAGTTGTCTGATTTCCGCCCCCTCCCTTTGGTATAACATTGTGAAGAGCACAATGATACCTACTTTTAGATGGCTGTGTTTTCAAAACTAGATTAACATACTTGTTTCAAAAACTAGGACTCCTTCTTACCTAATAGCACCAATTTCAGATTCTTCAGGGCTTCCCTGGTGGCTCAGCGGTTAAGAATCCTCCTGCAAATGCAGGATATGTGGGTTTAATCTCTAGGTTGGGAAGATCCCCTGAAGATGGAAATGGCAATGTACTCCAGTATTCTTGCCTAGAGAATCCCATGGAGAGAAGCCTGGTGGGCTACAGTCCACAGGGTCACAAAGAGTCGGACATGACTTAGCAACTAAACAACTAAGCTCTCTGGACATAAATATCCTTTGCTTCCAAAAAAAAAAAAAGAGAGAGAGAGAGAGAGAGAGTGAGAATAATGATACCTTGCCTATAGCAAAGAACCATCATGAGCATCAAGTTTATTTCATCAATCTTTTAAACAAATATTTACCACATACTTTCTATGTGTCAAGCACTTCACCACATGTGGGCACAGATGTGCTTTTTATCTGATGAAGCTTTAGTCTAACACAAGGTTTCTCAACCTCAGCACAATTGATATTTTGTATTGAGTAATATTTTGTTGTGGGATACTATCCTGTAATAGCATCCCTATCCATTAGAAGCTAGCAATGCCTCTGCTTCCTGTCGTAACAACTAAGAATGTCTCCAGACATTGCCAAATTTCCTTTGGGAGGAATAATTATTCCCAGTTGAGAACCACTAGTCTAATGGGAAACAGGTGGCTTCTGAGAAAGGGACAGCAAGTTTCTTTCTCCTTCTGGATGTTAATTAGGAAGCATCTCCTGATGGCAGCTACCTTATGATCAAAAGGGGAATTGACTAATGCTGTAGGTGGCAAAATCAAAAGGTGGAAACTTGGGGTTCTGGTACCAAAATAAAGACTTAATTCCTGGAGGTTGCCCTACCTCTGAACCTCTGGATTTGATGCTAAGTGAGATATTGCATTTCCATATTGTTTAAGCAAAAGAGTTCCTGTTGCTTGCAACTGTAAGAATCCTAATTCAAATGGTCTTTATTTACCTCATCTTTCTTCATCTATAAAATTAGGATAATAATACACCCTCTGGTTTGCAGTAAGAATAAAATGTTTATAAAACATTTTGCCCACTGTTGGGCATATTGAGTATATTTAATCAAGTTACCTGTCTTATTATAATGACTATATTATTTCTGATCTTTCGATACTCATCATTATTTTTATATTTCTCTGTTTAATGATAACTCTTAATATGCACATCAAATTTTTCATCACAGATTTCCTTGAAGAATATTCCTTCAAACATACTTTGAAACTTACCAGTCATTAATATTTGTTAACCCAGTAATAATGCATGTCTATATTACTTGAACCTGCAGCATTCTTCGTAACCTGACTATTCTCATCTCTCTATATGAGGGTTCACTCTTCAGGTTGTATATCTTCTCTATGGTGTGTATTTTTGCATTTCTCTCTCTTTGGTGAGAAGAGTCACTTCCTAAGAGGGATATGAGCTAAGAATTGGATCTCCAGCTGGGAAGGATCATAGACATTTTGCCCCTTCCAGTGATGTAACGTTAAGTGTCCTTCTTGTCTACACTGCAGTAGTCATTCAGGAGGCTTGTGCTGGAGATAACTAGTGCCCATGGTATCCAGCTTTCCTTTCTTTCCTAAGCACAAAGAAACATGTTCCAGGTACTTACAGTTAAGTGGACCCATATGACTGATTCTGGACAGTAGTCTGTGGCACAGCAACATTTGAGAGTGGGTATCAACTCTGTAAGTTTTCTCTTTTGCATCTTTGAAAGCTATTTTTTTCCAGGTGGTGTAGCCACAAATTGGAAGAGTGGATCCCAGCTTGGAAGGGAACAGCCTTGAAAATCTGTCTTGATTTAAAGGAAACATTATGAGTGATAAATAAACTTTTATGTGTAAGACCACTAAGGTTTCTGGGGTTACTTGTTACCCAACCATTAGCCAATCCTGTTTGAACATAGGGGTGTTTCTACTTTTCCACTTTGAGTCACACATCCTGGGGCTACACAAAATCCCTTTTATCTAGAATCATCTGGGAAGCAGGTGCTCCATGTTAGTGAATTTTCCAAATGCCTGAATGGAACCAGCATGGAAGGGAAGTGAGATAAGAAGCCTGGGAAGTTTCTATTTGGCTGTGTAGCTTTGTGTCCTACGGCCCTTTAGTTAGTGTTAGTTGCTTCAGTCGTGTCTGACTCTTTGCGACCCCATGGACTATAGCCTGCTGAGGTCCTCTGTCCATGGGATTTCCCAGGCAAGAACACTGGAGTGAGTTGCCATTTCCTTCTCCAGGGGATTTTCCTGACCCAGGGATCAAATCCTGGTCTCCTGTATTACAGGCAGATTCTTTACTGTCTGAGCCCCCAGGGAAGACTTATGGCCCTGAAACATGGTTAAATTGGTCCTGACTGATAATTAAGGTTGACTTTCTCTTGGAGTGCTTTTGTGGGCTCAGTGAAGGGTTCTATGAAGAGGCTTCCCTGATGGCTCAGCAGATAAAGAATCTGCCTACAATGCAGGAGATGCAGAAGACATGGGTTCGATTCCTAGGTCAGGAAGATCCCTCTGAGGAGTGCATGGCAACCCATTCCAGTATTCTTGCCTAGGGAATCCCATGGACTAAGGAGACAGTCCAAAGTTTCTCAAAGAGTCAGACATATCTGAGCAACTAAGCACCTACATGAAAGTGCTGTGCTAATGGTGTTCTCTTCCATTTCTTTTGACCTAGGAAGATGCATCCTTCCTATCTTCTTACCCCTCCAGCTCACTCTATTGAGTTGGACCCAAGAAGATGACATACTGATACTGGCCTATGTGGCTCCCGCCATCCTCAGAACGCATTTCTGCATCATTCGCTCTGACAAACTCTGACATAAAAACTGATCCCAATGTAGCAGTGCTCTTCTAATTCTGGGTCCCCAAACTAATGAGTTAACCTCTTTCCCACTGTTCACTGAGCCCTCCATCCTCTTGCTTTCTTAGACACTAGTTTTCTCCTTGACACCTTCTGACTGCAGAGGACACATAAAATGTCTCCAAGTGGTGCCCTGGAAGATCTCCTCACTAGGATTCAGGTAAGAAAATTGTTACTGAACTTCTGTTCCATAGGGGTCAGGGAGAGACTCACAGCAAGGCAAATTCACTTCTCAAGAGACACTTCCCTTCCCATTTTTCTGTCTGACCTCATGTTTGTCTTTGATTTGAATGAGGATTTAAAGAGACCTGGAGTAGTTTCTAAATTTTCACATGGAAGCATATGGAGGGAAAATTCTATCTCAGGCTCATTTTGCCATTCTGATATGTATAGTACAAGTGCCTTAACTGATACTAAGATAGAGCCAACAAGCCCAGTGACAACGTCTTGCTATATGCAGCTTACCTTTTTAAAACTGTGGATTCTTTCTATTTTAATAATTTTTCAGTGACACATATTTTAAGTCTGTGCTTAAATTATTTATAGATAACTTAAAAGTTTTCTTGTGCATATTAGTTATTATGCTTAAAATTTTCATGCCTTTGTGAGGTACTAACATATGTACTATGTACCCCAAATGACTATGTTAACAGTAATGTCACAAGAAGAAATTGAGGAAATTTGGGGTGTATGGATTGAAGAAAAAGAAGATCTATGAGAGATATAAGATCATTATTTAAACATTTGAAGGGTTTTCTTATTGAAGAGAGATTACAGTTGTTTTATGTTGTCTTGGGGACAGAATCAAAACCAATCCATATGGGATTTTGGCTCAACATAATAATGAACTTTCTGATACATGACACTATGACATCAACTGACTAGCCATTCACCAAATCTGTTTCTTCTCATCCCGGACACATAGACAACATTTCCTAGTCTCCTTTGCAGTTAGGTGAGTTCATGTGATCAAGTTTTGACCAGTGGAAGGTGATAGCTTCTGTTTCAGGCCTGGTCCGTAAATACCTTCCTTGTTCGATCTTCCATGATCTTCCTCCCTCCACTGGCTTGATATGGATAATTCTAAAGGCATTGGAAGCTAGATGTCAATGGTGAAAGTAGCCTGTGCTCTGAATCAGTGCTCAGAGGGGGGTTCTGTTACCAATCAGATAAGCTACTTTGAGCTTTACTTGACTAACTTTATTTGACTAGATTACTTGTGTCAGACACTAGTACTGCCCTAACTAACATAATGCCTGTGAAAATGGAATGAGCTCCATTGGGAAGTAGTTTTTGTGACTAAGGTATCCTTCAGCAAGGGTGACTCAGAAGGAATTAAACATTTGCTCAAAGGTTGAATTACATATTCTCTGAATTCCCTTCTAATCCTGAAACTTTTATTATTTTATTCACTCAAATATTTCTCGAACTTTCTGTACTCTCAGAACTTCATTTAACAGTTGAGAACATAGTTCTTTTTAATGGTCCTCAAATCTCTCTTCCAATTTACTATTTCTAAACTGCTCTGGATATTATTGACAACCAAATTTGTTTACTCTGGCCTTGAAATAACAATCTGTATGAAAGAGGCAGGATATGAACTTTTATATAGAGAGAATGATGCTCATTTTGCAATTTATTTATATGCAAAGAAAAAAAAGATTAGAATGAAATATTCAAGACAGCAAAAGTGGTAATTTCTGGGTCCTGGGATTATTATTAATGTTTAATGTTTTCTTTAAACTTTCCTATATTCTATTTTATTTTATTTTCTTTTTTTTTATTACAATACTGTATTTGTTTTGCCATACATTGACATGAATCAGCCACAGGTGTCCACGATCTCCCAATGCCGAAGCCCCCTCCCACCTCCCACCCCACATCCTCTCCCTGAATCATCCCGTGTACCAGCCCCATGCGTCCTGCATCCCGTATTGAACATAGACTGGCGCTTCATTCTTACAAGATAGTATACATGTTTCAATGCCCTTCTCCCAAATCATCCCACCCTCTCCCTCTCCCTCAGAGTCCAAAAGTCCGTTTTATACCTCTGAGTCTCTTTTGTTGTCTCACATAGAGGGTCTTCATTACTATCCTTCTAAATTCCATATATATGTGTCAGTATACTGTATTGGTGTTTTTCTTTCTGGCTTACTTCACTCTGTATAATCGGCTCCAATTTCATCCATCTCATTAGAACTGAGTCGAATTTATTCTTTTAAGGGCTGCGTAGTACTCCATTGTGTATATGTACCACAGCTTTCTTATCCATTCATCTGCTGATGGACATCTAGGTTGCTTCCATGTCCTGGCTATTATAAACAGTGCTGCAATGAACATTGGGGTACATGTGTCTCTTTCAATTCTGGTTTCCTCGGTGTGTATGCCCAGCAGTGGGATTGCTGGATCATAAGGCAGTTCTATTTGCAATTTTTAAGGAATCTCCACACTGTTTTCCATAGTGGCTGTACTAGTTTGCATTCCCACCAGTAGTGTAAGAGGGTTCCCTTTTCTCCACATCCTCTCCAGCATTTATTGCTTGTAGACTTTTGGATCGCAGCCATTCTGACTGGTGTGAAATGATACCTCATTGTGGTCTTGATTTGCATTTCTCTGATAATAAGTGATGTTGAGCATCTTTTCATGTGTTTGTTAGCCATCCATATGTCTTCTTTGGAGAAATGCCTATTTAGTTCTTTGGCCCATTTTTTTATTGGTTCGTTTATTTTTCTGGAGTTGAGCTGCATAAGTTGTTTGTATATTTTTGAGATTAGTTGTTTGTCAGTTGTTTCATTTGCTATTGTTTTCTCCCATTCAGAAGGCTGTCTTTTCACCTTGCTTATAGTTTCCTTTGTTGTGCAGAAGCTTTTAATTTTAATTAGATCCCATTTGTTTATTTTTGCTTTTATTTCCAGTATATTGGGAGGTGGATCATAGAGGATCCTGCTGTGATTTATGTCGGAGAGTGTTTTGCCTATGTTTTCCTCTAGGAGTTTTATAGTTTCTGGTCTTACATTTAGATATTTAATCCATTTTGAGTTTATTTTTGTGTACGGTGTTAGAAAGAGATCTAGTTTCATTCTTTTACAAGTGGTTGACCAGTTTTCCCAGCACCACCTGTTAAAGAGACTGTCTTTACTCCATTGTATATTCTTGCCTCCTTTGTCGAAGATAAGGTGTCCATAGGTGTGTAGGTTTATCTCAGGGCTTTCTATTCTGTTCCATTGATCTGTATTTCTGTCTTTGTGCCAGTACCATACTGTCTTAATGACTGTGGCTTTGTAATAGAGCCTGAAGTCAGGCAAGTTGATTCCTCCAGTTCCATTCTTCTTTCTCAACATTGCTTTGGCTATTCGAGGTTTTTTGTATTTCCATACAAATCTTGAGATTGTTTGATTTTATTTAAACTACAAAAGAAAAACAGATCTCTTTCATAATTTTAAAAACTCAAATAACTATTAAGAACTAATAATAAATAGAGTTTAAGCTAAACCTCTGAGGTTCATGCATGAAATAAGAATACAGCTTCTATTGTAGATTTTGTCATAAACATTACCTCTAGTCAGTGACACTCATTGTTAACAGTTCAGGTGACCTACCACTTGGCCTCTAGTTAAGAGATGTTGCTTTACTGTACACACACCTCAATTTTATTTTTATCCATTACCTGGCCTTCATTTCTCACTGCTCTATTAGAAGAAAAATTGAGGGAGAAATTCATTTATAGTTGATGTTAGAACTGCTTATCTCATTCTTTATGGCTCATTTCATTAATTGGTTGCTTGCTGCTGCTGCTGCTGCTGCTGCTGCTGCTAAGTCGCTTCAGTCATGTCCGACTCTGTGAGACCCCATAGCCCACCAGGCTCCGCTGTCCCTGGGACTCTCCAGGCAAGAACACTGGAGTGGGTTGCCATTTACATACCACTTATTGTGACTTCATGCAAATCTTTGATTGGAACAGTTATTCACAATTGCAGGCCTTAAATGAATGCCTTTTGTGATAGAGAACTTGATGGGGTATTATTTTTTATTCCCCATAGAATTCTAATTGGATAACTCTCATTATAACTCATCTTTGCTTTATTACTCCCCAAGTTCCAACTTACCTTTTAATTACCTTTTGGTTTATTTCTTTTCCCCTAAAATCTGCAGTTATCATTTTACATAGATGTAAGAGAAGCATATTTCTCTGTTCTCTTTCCCTAAAATGACTCAGAAACTAGCCGTGGCAGAAAACTCAATTTTTACAATGTAATTAGACAACTGAAAATCTGATTAATGATCTCCTCCTGCCTCTAAATTACAAGGCACATCTAAATTACAGGTAACATCTATATATTAACATGCTTCGTTTGGAGATGTCAAGCCAGTTATCAGGAGAGCCAGAGCAGTTTGAGCAGACTGTATACTCAGTGCCACATCTCTGCCATGGGTAATGAGCCACTGTCCTTTCCCAGCGTCTATGTTTCCATAGACTGGGTTTTAATGTTTTTGGCCAAGTATGCTAAAGGACCCTGGTGTATCTATGATGAACAGGGAGTTTTTATCAATGAAATAATTCAAGCAGCTCTGAATTATTCTGAAGACAGAGAAGCCTTGAAGCCAGTGTGTCTGTGAAGTACAGACAGCTCAAAAAGCCTTCCTGGATCTTGATGGGGAAAAAAAAACAAAACAAAACCCGCTATATTATGCCAACACTTAGAAATATTTTCCAAATAAAAAATCAGCAACTGAGTCTCATGGCATAAGGAAGATGAAGGTATTCAACATAAATGATGCTGATAACTGATACTTCAGGGGCATTGTTCTTTACATATATCACTTATTTAATTCTCACGGCAATCCTAGATGGTAAATATGTAAACAGTCAGTTAATTAAATGAGTCATGAGAAATAAAACAAGAATTTTTTGCATCTAGAATAAACACAACTTCTCACTTGCATTATTTTTTAATAAAGAAAGGAAAATTGGAGGCAAGGGAGAAATGCCAGTATTCCTACATCACAGATGAGAAAGCTGAAGCAAGAGAAATCAAGTTGCTAGTCCAAAGTTATACTGAATATTTAAAATTGGAGTTTAAATTAGGGGACACATTTGATATTGGAGACATGATGTGGATATAAAGATAATAGTTTTCATTTGGATACATTACCTGTAATCTTCATAATAACTCAGCCACGTAGGTATACTATCCTGATTTAACAGTGAGGAAATTGAGACTCGGTTTTAATGACCTATTTGTGGGTACATAGCAAGAAATTGGGCTTCCCAGGTGGTGCTAGTGTTAAAGAACTCGCCTGCCAAGGCAGGAGATGGAAGAGACTCGGCTTCAATGCCTGGGTTGGGAAGGTCCCCTGGAGAAGAGCATGACAACTCACTCCAATATTCTTGCCTAGAGAATCCCCAAGGACAGAGGAGCCTGGCAGGCTACAGTCCATAGCGTCACAAAGAGTTGGACACAACTGAAGAGACTTAGCATGCAGCAAGAAACTGGCGGAGTCAGAGGAGATGCTCAGCTTTCTTTGACGAAAAACCCCTGCATTGTTTTACTAGATCACACAGCTAAGTACATACTTCCTGAAGTTGGTCCTATATTTTCTTTCTCTCTATTCCCTCCCTCCTTTGCACAACCTACCCTAATGATAGAAAGCAAAGAGGAACTAAAGAGTCGCTTGATAAAGGTGAAAGAAGAGAGTGAAACAGCTGGCTTAAAACTCAGCATTCCAAAACTAGGAACATGGCTTCCCAGTCCCATAACTTCATGGCAAATAGATGGAGATAAAAGGAAATAGTGACAGACTATTTTCTTGGGCTCCAAATTCACTGCAGACTGTCAGTGCAGCCATGAAATTAAACGATGCTTGCTCCTTGGAAGAAAAGCTATGACAAACCTAGACAGTGTATTAAGAAGAAGAGACATAATTTTGACGACAAAGCTATGGTTTTTCCAGTAGTCATGTGTGGATGTGAGAGTTGGACCATAAGGAAAGCTGAGTGCTGAAGAACTGATGCTTTTGAACTGTAATGTTGGAGAAGACTCTTGCGAGTCCCTTGGACTGCAAGGAGATCAAGCCAATCAATCCTAAAGGAAATCAGTCCTGAATATTCATTGGAAGGACTGACGCTGAAGCTGAAGTTCCAATACTTTGGGCACCTGATGCAAAGAACTGACTCACTGGAAAAGACCCAATGCTGGAACGATTGAAGGCAGGAAGAGAAGGGGGCGACAGAGGATGAAGTGGTTGGATGGCATCATTGACTCAATGGACATGAATTTGGGCAGATTCTGGGAGATAGTGAAGGACAGGGAAGCCTGGCTGCTGCAGCCCATGGGATCACAAAGAGTGGGATGCAACTGCGTGACAACAACAAGAATCCAAATGTTATTCAAATATATAATTCAAGAAAATGAGAAAATTCAATTTCAAGTAGTTAAGAAAACAGGAAAATTGTCTAGCTTTTTTCTTTTCTGGATTTGAATACGGGGTTTGGAGTAGAGTCCTCTAGCTGTTTAAGAGTGAATAAATACTGCTAGTCAAATGGCATCACCAGGTAGATAAGAAAAAAATGAAGAGAGTAATATGATTGAAGATATGCTTGCAATAGGAGGAAATGAGGTACTGATAGAATTGAAGTCTAGGAAGATTTAACAGAACAATTAATTAAAAATTAGACTCAAAGAGCATTGTATAACATAAATATATGATCAGTTACATGATACTTGCAGTTTACTCCAAGTTTCAGAGCCATTCCTTTATAAACATGCATACACAAACACATGCACACATGTTCTTGTCTAATGAGCTAGAGCTTTTAAAGAGCCTTTTTCTGCATGTGTAATCTCTTTAGGAGAGACGAATGATAATAGCATAAATTGATAGTGATCATTAGTTCAAAGCACTACCCATCATGTTCATTTCAGACTTCCAGTATTTCAGAATCACTATTACAAATGCAGAATAGTATTTTAGTACAATTTAGGAGCATTTTCAAAAAATAATCAAAAAGCCTTTTGGTTTGTTTTCCATCTTTCATGTAGAAATTTTTGCATGTAAGAAATACTTATGTGAAACAAAAATAGTTTTTTTCAGTAATCCTTTCCAGGGAAATGTATTGCTAAATCTCTGGTATAAATATATGTATTTATTAGCAGGTAGAAGAAATGCTATTAAAAATTGAAAACTGACTGCAGTTACTCCTGGCTTCTGGATTAATGGCAAAATTTTTATCTAGTTGGTAGGTGATTATTCTGGTTTATTTGCAGAAAAGGAGGAGGAAAAGCAGTTGATGGGTCTTTTTGGTGACAACAGGTAATATTATCATATGGTGCCAACACAAATACACAGTAAAAAATTGAGATGAGTGAGCTTAGTGCAGGGAAGGAGTTACATATTCTTTCTGAAAAAGTAGAAGGAAATTCAATCGCTTAGATATCAGGGAGGTCTAGCAGCATGGTAGGAGGCTGTGGGTACACTGAGCAGCAGAGCCAGTGCAAAACTGAAAAGAAATGCAAGATTGATGGTTGCCATATTTCTAGATCTAACAACTTCTGCTTTTGAACTGGAAATTGCTTCCTGTCCTACACTGTATTTATTGATTCGTCACCAACCCACTTTTTACTAAAATTTCAGTAAAATTCCATTATACGTAAAAACTTTGTATCTGTGATACTTTGCATGCATTGCATATACAATGCACTTAAAAATCAAAATTATATTGTACATATAGAAAATTTTCTGATGTGTGTGTGTGTGTATTAGTCGCTCAACTGTGTACAACTCTATTTGACCCCATGGACAGTAGTCCGCCAGGCTCCTCTGTCCACGGAATTCTCTAGGCAAGAATGCTGGAGTGGGTTGCCATTTGCTTCTCCAGGGGATCTTCCCAACCCAGGGATCAAACCTGGGTCTCCTGCATTGCAGGCAGACTCTACCATCTGAGCCACCAGGAAGCCCTTCTGAGCCTGATAACCTCTAAATCTGGCAATGGAACAGGTGAAAGAGGCTGAGCAGAGAGGTCAGCAAAGGTCAGCTGAACCAAAGTAGTTAAATGTGGGGGATCTTGCCCTCAGCTCCTTTCATGCTGGTCAGAGGATCCTTGGAAGTGATTTTTTTTAATTGTAAATATTGCCTTATTTTGTCCTTATATTATCTGTGAGATATAATTGTTATTATTCTCACTATAAAGACGAAAAAGCAGACTCGGATGAGGTTCCTGGTCATGAGCTAATATGTGGCAACATAAAGCTCTATTAGCTTGTTTTGTTACTGTACCTGTTCCCAAATTCTTGAAAATCTTGAAGAACAAACATGATATAGTTTGAACTATACATCTCACTGGTTTTATCTCTCTCTTCCTCTTCTCACTCTGGCACAGTTGTTGGTGGGATTTAGGCCAAAAGAAAGCGGGAGAAAAGAAAGGAGTCACAGTGGGACTTTGTACCTGAGTCAGCTACACAGTTCTAGGAGCAGAAGGGAGGTATGTCTGAAATCTTAGACGGTGAGTCTGATTCTTGTGGGAATGCTTAGTCTCCTAAAATATTAGTTAGTGACCCATCACTGAAATATAACAAAATAAAAGTACTCCGTGGGACTTGTAAGTTTAAGATAGACTCATCACTAGTTCCCCAGAGTCAAGTATTTCATAAACATTACCTTAGTCATCCAGCACAGTTTTATTTATTCTACCTTTGAAGAGGAAAAAATCTGAAATTCAAAAAGGCTGCAAATTTGACTCAAGGTCATACTAAAGCAAGACTATAATGAAAGCAAGCATAATTTAGTTATAGTTTCAATTCATCTGGGCAAATGCCTAAGACATAGAATAATGTGTAGCAATAGCTTCTATGTGCTATATTTCTTCCTCCTTATATCTCTACTTTCCCTTCCTCCTCCTTACTTTCATCCTTCTTATATCTCTCCAGCATAGAACTCCTTGCTCCTAAGTCTCTATATCTGAAGAGTAAATAACATAGAGTTTAGCCTGGTATTTCATGTTTGTCTGTAATCTAGATTTTCAATTTTTACTAAACACTTTCTGAGCTCTATACATCTTGTGAATTTTTTGGTCTCCTAAGCTTTTCATTCAATGTTCCTTCCTCCTTGAAGCCCCTTCCATCCTCTTCCAGTTTCCACAGGCCCTTTGCTTCAGGACTCACCTCTATGATCAGCCACTTAAGAAGCTTTCTCCAATCTCTGCTGCTCCCACTCCATAGCATTTTTTCCTCTTTTACAGCCCTTCCTACCACTGTAGGGAATATCTTTTGTTTTTTTCTGGTCTGGATCCCTATCCTGACACCTGATTGTACCAACCTGGATCCTTTAACATCTGCTATGATTTTTCAATGCAGTTCCTTTGTTCTTATGCTTTTTTCTGGTCACACTTGACTGGTCTAGGTGGGGCTCCTACCTCTAATCGGAAGTTTATTAATAAGAGTTTTAGATTTTTTTTAAAACTAGAATTAAGACAAAAAAATCTGTTTTTTTCTGGAGGCCAAAATTGTTGGGAGTCAGATTTGGGAGATGTAGGTAAGCTGCCATGTGTTTCCACAGTACTGCCCAAGCTGATGAGCAGTAAAAAGGAGATGCTGGAGAAGCACCATAAAATGTGGGCAATATCCAAGTCCTGGTTCCAGCAGTTTCTGGACTGAACCTTCCTTGCATTCCGCTAGACAATCTGCCAATTAGTTACGTGTTGTCTCTTAGCTCCAACTTACCATTCTGTAGTCTACACCTTGCATTTCTTAGACCCCTATGCTAGACGACTCATTGATAGCTTACAGGAGACACAGAGGGCAATAGAAGGCCCCAAAGAGCATGGTCTTCTTTTTCATTCTCTGGCTGTTATTATCACAGCTTCCCAGCAGTGACAGTTTGCTACAGCTTCCACCTTCTTTGGCACTCCAGAAGGAATTGCCCCTTCCTCAAAGTCTAAGCATCATCTCCACAGTCACTGCTCTGAGATCCGGGGTTCTAGAAACACACTCCTTCTGTTTTGGTCCCCTGGCCTGAAGGAGGTAGTTTCTTCTGCACTTACCATCTCTGTTCACTTTTCCCCCTTTCAGCCTTCTAAATTTATGAAACTGTTTCCTATATATTATTCCCTCCGATAATATATAGTGATTCCTGTCTTTCTTCCACATAAAACACTTCCATTTTGGTTAAGGTGGTTTAAACTGAGGTTCTATCACTTGCTATCAGATCTCTCCTGAGCTACATAAGTATGCTTTAAGGTTATTGTGTAGGCTAGCAGTCACTTTGTCTGGAATGTTTACTATATGCGAAGTAGTATGTAACTAGTTTATATGCATACTTTTTTTTTAAATTGGGGTATAGCTGCTTTACAGTGTTGCTTTGGTTTTTCCTGTACAACAAAGTGAATCTGCTATATGTGTACATATATCTCTTCCCTCTTGGATCTTCCTCTCACTCCCCCTCAGTCCCACCCATCTAGGTCACCACAGAGACTGTGCTGAGCTCCTTGTCTTATACTGCAGGTTCCCACTAGCTATCTATTTTACACATGGTTATGTATTTATGTCAATCTCCTTCTCCCAGTTCATCTGAAGGCCCCTCTCCCACCCTGTGTCCACATGTCTGTTTTCTATATCTGTATCTCTCTTCTTGCCCTGCAGAAAGGTTCACCTGTGCATTTTTCTAGATTCCACATATATGCATTAATATATATTAGTTTTTCTCCTTCTGACTTACTTCATTCTATATGACAGATTCTAGGTTCATCCACATCTCTTCAAATGACCCAATCTTGTTCCCAATGACCCAATCTTGTTAATGACTAATATTCCATTATATATATGTACACATCTTCTTTATCCATTCATCTATGACATATGCAATGGCACCCCACTCCAGTGCTCTTGCCTGGAAAATCCCATGGACGGAGGAGCCTGGAAGGCTGCAGTCAATGGGGTCGCTGAGGGTCAGACACGATTGAGCAACTTCACTTTCACTTTCATGCATTGGAGAAGGAAATGGCAACCCACTCCAGTGTTCTTGCCTGGAGAATCCCAGGGACGGGGAGCCTGGTGGGCTGCCATCTATGAGGTCTTACACAGTCGGACACGACTGAAGTGACTTAGCAGCAGCAGCAGCATGACATATGCACCCAAATATCCACTGCAGCACTGTTTACAATAGCCAGGATGTGGAAGCAACCTAAATGTCCATTGTCGGATGAATGCATACTTTTATTTAATTCTCTCATCATTATAAGATGAGCATACTGATCAAAGAGGCTTATTTTAGCTTTCATCTGTCATCTTTACCTGGCTCTGTACATATTCATGGGTTCACACACTATGTTCCGACAGATACCTTATGCTATGTGAACCCTTCTCCTTTCTTTATCTGCCAGATGGGCAGACTTCATACCTATTATCAAGGAATTGGTCTATTTCTAATACCAAAGCAAAAGGGTTTCTTCCTGCCTGAATGAAGCGCCTCTGCTATGTAAGTGATGTCAAAAATGCAGGATCAACCACGTGAGTCCTCCACCAGTCCCTCCACCAACCTGCTATCAGAAACAGATCTGGGAAGGGGTATTGATCTTTGAATAGACTGTCTTTGCCTTCCAGAAAGTTATTTTAAAACACCAAGCCTTGCAAAGGAATTTTTGAATTTCTAAGGCCAGGGACAGAGGGACTTGATCTCATCTAACATGTTAAAGGCCCAAGTCTTTTATCTGGATACCTTCCTAGAGATAAGAAGTAACAAGGATCCAGGAATAACTGCAAAACAGGTCCAATATAGAACAAGCCAATGGATGCCAGAATATCCTGTATTGATTCCTGAGTCTAATATAGCATCCTCGTCATGTTATATCCTTATTGTTCAATCTAGTAAAGTTTTTGAGAAAGGGTAAATCAAAAACATGATTTATCCATGTTTGGAGATAATGGCATAACAGGGACAAGTAATAATGTGAATGACCAAGTCCTTGAAGACTACACTGCTGAAAAGAGACAGATCTAAGCTCCGAAACATTATGGCTCAAATTTCATGTTTTTAACCATTGTATCTCACTGCTTATCTCTTCAAAATTGTGATCAATACATGATTCCATTTCATCCCTTCTCCATTCTTTAAGCTTGTCTTCAATTTATAGAGCAGTGCCTTGCACTGACCAGAAACTCAAAGATTAAATGTTGAACATCTTAAAAATCACACAGACAAACTAACCACCCTCTGTGAACTTAATCTTTTGTTTTTTCCAAGGAGACCTTGTTTCAGGGGCTTTGAGAGAGGCCCAAGTATTTGCCAGGCAACCACATCTCTGAGACCTCTGCCTCGTGTCAGGCAGAGCAGTTCTTTCTTTCTGTGTTGTAGAGTGTATCATCTATTTTACATAAGATAGGTTCAAGAAAGGAGCTTCTGCTACCCAAACAACTTTGAAAATTCTCTAATACAGAAGACATTTCAAACTACTTAAAGTCACTCCTGCATATATGTGTATATAAAAGGAATAACTAAAAAGGTAAGTGTCCATATCTATGGGCTTCCCTGGTGGCTCAGATGATAAAGAGTCTGCCTGCAATGTAGGAGACCTGGATTTGATCTCTGGGTCAGGAAGTACCCATGGAGAGAATGGCAACCCACTCATTATTCTTGCCTGGGAAATCCCACAGACAGAGAAGCCAGGTGGGCTACAGTCCATAGAGTTGTATCAGTTCAGTCGCTTGGTCGTGTCTGACACTTTTCGACCCCATGAACGGCAGCACGCCAGGCCTCCCTGTCCATCACCAGCTCCTGGAGTTTACTAAACTCATGTCCATTGAAGTCGGTGATGCCATCTAAGCCTCTCATCCTCTGTCTTCTCCTCTCCTCCTGCCTTCAGTCTTTCCCAACATTAGGGTCTTTGCAAATGAGTCAGCTCTTTCATCAGTTGGCCAAAATATTGAGTTTAACCTTCAACATCAGTCCTTCCAATGAACACCTAGGACTGATTTCTTTTAGGATGGACTGATTGGATCTCCTTGCAGTCCAAAGGACTCTCAAGAGTCTTCTCCAACACCATAGTTCAAAAGCATCAATTCTTCGGTGCTCAGCCTTTTTATAGTCCAACTCTCACATCCACACATGACCGTTGGGAAAAACCATAGCCTTGACTAGACAGACCTTTGTTGACAAAGTAATGTCTCTGCTTTTAATATGCTGTCTAGGTTGGTCATAACTTTCCTTCCAAGGAGTAAGCTTCTTTTAATTTCATGGCTTCAATCACCATCTGCAGTGATTCTGGAGCTCAAAAAAATAAAGTCTGCCACTGTTTCCACTGTTTCCCCATCTATTTGCCATGAAGTGATGTGATTGGATGCCATGATCTTTGTTTTCAGAATGTTGACTTTAAGTCAACTTTTTCACTCTCCTCTTTCACCTTTATCAAGAAGCTCTTTAGGTCTTCTTCACTTTCTACCATAGGGTGGTGTCATCTGCATATCTGAGGTTCTTGATATTTCTCCCAGCAATATTGATTCCAGCTTGTGCTTCCTCCAGCCCAGCATTTCTCATGATGTACTCTGCATATAAGTTAAATAAGTAGGGTGACAATATACAGCATTGATGTACTCCTTTTCCTATTTGGAACCAGTCTGTTGTTCCATGTCCAGTTCTAACTGTTGCTTCCTGACTTGCATATAGATTTATCAAGAGGCAGGTCAGGTGGTCTGGTATTCCCATCGTTTTGAGAATTTTCTGCAGTATATTGTGATACACACAGTCAAAGGTTTTGGCATAGGCAATAAAACAGAAATAGATGTTTTTCTGGAACTCTCTTGCTTTTTCAATGATCCAGCAGATGTTGGCAATTTGATCTCTGGTTCCTTTGCCTTTTATAACACCAGCTTGACCATCTGGAAGTTCACAGTTCATGTATTGCTGAAGCCTGGCTTGGAGAATTTTGAGCATTACTTTACTAGTGTGTGAGATGAGTGCAATTGTGCGGTAGTTTGAGCATTCTTTGGCATTGCCTTTCTTTGGGATTGGAATGAAAACTGACCTTTTCCAGTCCTGTGGCCACTGCTGAGTTTTCCAAATTTACTGACATATTGAGTGCAGCACTTTCACAGCATCATCTTTCAGGATTTGAAATAGCTCAACCAGATTTCCATCATCTTCACTAGACGTATTGATACATCCTAAGGCCCACTTGACTTCACATTCCAGGATATTATGGACACATGGACATCACCAGATGGCCAACACTGAAATCAGTTTGATTATATTCTTTGCAGCCAAAGATGGAGAAACTCTATACAGTCAGCAAAAACAAGACTGGGAGCTGATTATGGCTCAGATCATGAACTCCTTGTTGCCAAATTCAGACTTAAATAGTAGAAAGTGGAGAAAACCACTAGACCATTCATGTATGACCTAAATCAAATCCCTTATGATTATACAGTGGAAGTGAGAAATAAATTTAAGGGACTAGATCTGATAGACAGGGTGCCTGATGAACTATGGATGGACATTTGTGACATTGTACAGGAGACACGGATCAAGAGCATCCCCCAAAAAAGAAATGCAAAAAGCAAAATGCTGGTCTGAGGAGGCCTTACAAATAGCTGTGAAAAGAAAAGAAGTGAAAAGCAAAGGAGAAAAGGCAATATATACTCAATTTGAATGCAGAGTTCCAAAGAGTAGCAAGGAGAGATAAGAAAGCCTTCCTCAGCAATCAATGCAAAGAAATAGAGGAAAACAATAGAATAGGAAAGACTAGAGATCACTTCAAGAAAATTAGAGATACCAAGGGAACATTTCACGCAAAGATGGGCTCAATAAAGGACAGAAATGGTATGGACCTAATAGAAGCAGAAGATATTAAGAAGAGGTGGCAAGAATACACAGAAGAAAAAGATCTTTAAAACCCAGATAATCATGATGGTGTGATCACTCACCTAGACCAGACATCCTGGAATGGAGTTGTATCATTTCAGTTCAGTCACTTAGTTGGGTCCGACTCTTTGCAACTCCATGAATCTCAGCACACCAGGCTTCCTTGTCCATCACCAACTCCCAGGTTCACTCAGACTCATGTCCATCAAGTCAGTGATGCCATCCAGCCATCTCGTCTTCTGTTGTCTCCTTCCCTTCCTGCCCCCAATCCCTCCCAGCATCAGAGTCTTTTCCAATGAGTCAACTCTTTGCATGAGGTGCCCAAAGTACTGGAGTTTCTTTCAGCTTTAGCATCAGAAAGAAATCCCAGGGCTGATCTCCTTCAGAATGGACTGGTTGGATCTCCTTGTAGTCCAAGGGACTCTCAAGAGTCTTTTCCAACACCACACTTCAAAAGCATCAATTCTTTGGCTCTCAGCTTTCTTCACAGTCCAACTCTCACATCCATACATGACCACAGGAAAAACCATAGCCTTGACTAGATGGACCTTTGTTGGCAAAGTAATGTCTCTTCTTTTTAATATGCTGTCTAGGTTGGTCATAACTTTTCTTCCAAGGAGTAAGCATCTTTTAATTTCATGGCTGCAATCACCATCTGCAGTGATTTTGGAGCCCCCAAAATAAAGTCTGACACTGTTTCTCCGTCTATTTCCCATGAAGTGATGGGACCAGATGCCATGATCTTTGTTTTCTGAATGTTGAGCTTAAGCCAACATTTTCACTCTCCACTTTCATCAAGAGGATTTTTAGTTGTGTGTGTGTATATATATATATATATATATATATATATTTATTTATTTATTTATTTATTTATTTTCTCAGACTCATGAGAAACGGATGCTTCGCTACCTATGGTACTTGAGGAGTTGAGCTGCTAAGTCCTCAGGGACACTGCTGACTGAAATGCTGAAGGCATAGAAAGGTGGAAACTGGGTAGTGACCAGGTGGAAGAGCACATGGCAGGCAGGCGCGTTGGTTGCCTTGTTGCATTGTTGTATCTCTGGTTGCATCGTTGGAGAAACCGAGAGTCATGGACCTGCCCCACCATGTGGCATTGCTGGCAAGAAAGAAGCTTCTGTTATCAGCAGGACAGAGATCAGTGGAATTGCTTAGAGGACCCTGCCTAGCCTGGCTTCTGCTAGATTCACTTTCTCACTTTCTTCTGGTTGCTTCACCTGCCACCTCCATGGAGAGCCTGCCCCTCAACCCTTGATGGTTGAGCCACAGATTACATCTCTAAATTCCTCAATTTTTCTTTCTTGATCATCTATAACTTATGATACCATTGTCAGCCAAACTTATCTAGTTAAGTCAGTCCTAACCAGGGCCTATTTGCTCTTGCCTATAAAAAAATAATTAAAATAATAATATTGACCATTTCCTGAATACTTACTACATGCTACACACTAAACTATGAACTAAAATAGTATTTCCATTAATCATCTTGATGAAGTCTATGAGTTAGACATGACTTCATTTTGCAAATAGGGGAACTGAGGCTCACAGAAATTTATTTTCTTTCCCTAAAGTCCCAGAGCTGGTAAACAGCAAAGCCTGGATTTAGAACAAATGCTTTTAACCCTCAATTCACTACTCTTATCCACTGCACCAAAGCTGGTGGCCTTTGGTGCCATAGACAGCTTCAGTGTTCTGAGCCAACCCCGAGTGCCCCAGTATCTTCAAAGATTTTTCCTTCCAACACTACTGTGACTATCCCAGTCCAAGACCTGTATCTATGCCTTGGTTTTTCTGCCTATCCCACTGCTTATTTCTAGTAACAACAAACTTTCGAGACCCAGTATTTAATTCAGAGTTGGCATGTTCCTCTTTATTAAGGCAACTCCCAGGGACATACTCCACCCCATGAATGAGAACCCTTGATTCTCATGCCAGTCAAAATCACATCTGAGCTTTCTCAGTCCTTTAAAAATGCCAATTAAAGCTTTCTCCAGCCTCTGTTGACAAATTGATTTTCCTTTCTCCCTTCCTAATGACCATGCCTGCCATCTTCTCTATGAAGATTTTATCATGTCTCACGGTCCAGTCCACTTTCTGTAGTTTAGACCAAAGACTACTTTGGCAGAGGCTTTCTGCCCACATCATTATTTTCATTTTTCTCTTCCTGTGTAATGACTGAACTTGCTCATTAACAATTGTTTACAAGAATTTAGGAAACAGCTTTTGCTGATTGCAGTGCACCTGGAGATGCAGCCTTGTCAGGTGGTGCATTCGTATTCCAGGCAGATAAACTAATAGAGACGGTAGGTTGGCTACTTAGAAGAACTGAAAATCTTCTAGGCTGACATTTAAGTAAATTAGCTTTCTCACATCTCCTTTTTTCTGCCCAATCCACTTCTTCTCCCAGGAAAACTTACATAACATTCTTTCTGTGCCATCATCTTCATCCTGACTTGAAGACTTCTTCATCAAACCCTTGGCCCAGAGCAATTCAGTTCATCCATTTATTATGTGATCATCTGATGTATGATTATCCATAAAACTCCAGCCGACAAATTGGGAGGTGTCATTATCTCCCAACATTACCTTTTTCTAAACAAGGAACTATCCTTTCTCCTCTTATCTTTCTACATTAAAAAAGTTATTCATTTATTTATATACTTTTGGCTGTGATTCAGTCTTCATCATTTCCAGGGCCTTTTCTCTAGTTGTGGTGAGTAGGGTCTACCCTTAGTTGCAATGTGCCGGCTTCTCTTGTTGAAAAGCACAGGCTCCAGTGTGCACGGGCTTCAGCAGTCATGATGTCTGGGCTCAACTGTTGTGGCTCCCAGGCTCTAGAGCACAAGCTTATAGTTGTGGCACACAGGCTTAGTTGTTTTGAGGCATGGTGAGTGGGATCTTCCTGAACCAGGGATCAAACCTTTGTCTCCTGCATTGGCAGGTGGATTCTTTACCACTGAGCCACCAGGGAAGATCCTGTCTTTCTGCTTTACAAACACATTATGTATCAGTTAATAGCAACCATCAAGAATTCTCTAATACATTAGTTACATCTCCAGTTGCAAAATAATATAAAGTTAAAATGATAAACTGTATTTTAATAGAATGCCACAAGTAACATTAACTTGATTCATAAACTGTTTTAGATTTCTATGTTTAAAGCCTATGGGAACCTTAAAAGATAGGCAACTGGTAATAATCATTATACTAACCAAGGCCTAGACTGGTGTCAAGAGGACTGAATTTCTGTTCTATTTGTTCTACCGTACTGTGCTTAGTTGCTTAGTCATGTCCAACTCTTTGCAACCCATGAACTGTAGCCCACCAGGCTCCTCTGTCTGTGGGGTTTCTCCAGGCAAGAATACGGGAGTAGGTTGCCACTCAGAACCCTCCCCTTCTCCAGGGGATCTTCCCAACCTAGGGATTGACCCCAGGTCTCCTGCATTGCAGGCAGATTCTTTACTGTCTAAGGCACCAGGGAAGCCCATGTCTTCAATTAGTCCTCTGTTATGTTGAACAATTCTTTCCATATTTTTGGATTCTCTGAAAGTATAAGAAACTAGACCACATGATGTTCTAGGATTTGGAACATACCAAGATTATATTATAAACCTGTTTTAATTTTTTATTAAGAACAGATGTTAACTCACTTAAGTTTTCAAAACTATCTCCTTGTAATCTACCAGATAATTTATTTCTTAACTATCCAAAATTTTGAAAAAAATTCTTTAGACTACTGAGGCTTCTAGGACTCTACTTCCCCTTTTTATCCCCAAGTTTATAATAAAATTTTGCTTGAGTGTTCTAGTCCTGTGTCACCTGGAATAAGAGAATATGAAGTGAGAGGTTCAGTGTCCTTGCTTGGACAGGAGTGTGAAAGCATTGTAGTTCAACATGGAGATGTCAGGGACAATCTGTGACTGACCCCAGAGGGAAAGATGGATCTCTGGGACAGACTTATGCTTATTCTCCAGTCACCCATCACTGCTGAAAGAGTCTTCTTTTGGTTCCAACCTAGAAAGCTATGGGTTTTATATTTACTAAGAAAGGAAGCTTTTCATTTGTGTTTAACTTTCATTCATTTAAACAGAGGAATTACTATATGCCAGATAACAGGCTAGGGATGCAGAGAGAGAGGAGAGCGAGGAACCCAGTGAGAAGAGAAAAGCATTAGTCCAATTATTGACTATTAAGCACAGTTACATCATGGGGTAAGTGCTAACGTGCTATCACGGTTACGGTGTAACAGGTTCCCCACCCACCCTCTTTGCTTCCCTGTGATGCGCTTTACTAACTGGTAGCAAACGTGTGTGTGTGTGTGTGTGTGTGTGTGTGTGTGGTGCGCACATGTGAGGATCTGCATGTGAGAATACAATCTCAGTCCTTTATGTTAGCTAATAGTTTTGGATTAGCTATTAGCAAAAGGATTTCCTTAGCCCAAGATTTGATATCTCACAAATGGAAAGGTACACATTTCTCATTCTATGAGTAAGAAAGACTGTGGATTCTCTGCTTTCACATTATTCTCTGTATCAGCAAGATCTGATTGCATCACAAATTCCCTAAGAGCAAGCCCTCTACCTAAGTAAAGATCATTTTCTTCTGAGATAACATACACTTCTTGTGAGTTACGAGGTTAACATCTTTGTCCTGTTGACATAATTTTTGACCCTGCTTCTTACAGAATAATAATCCTGGCAGGATACTGTTCAGAAACATCTGACCTCTGCATAAACTAGGTTATCTAACTTTGTCTAGGGCATTAGTTATAGGCATTGCTGATCATGGAAAAAGCAAGAGAGTTCCAGAAAAACATCTATTTCTGCTTTATTGACTATGCCAAAGCCTTTGACTATGTGGATCACAATAAACTGCAAAAATTCTGAAAGAGATGGGAATACCAGACCACCTGATCTGCCTCTTGAGAAACCTGTATGCAGGTCAGGAAGCAACAGTTAGAACTGAACATGGAACAACAGACTGGTTCCAAATAGGAAAAGGAGTACGTCAAGGCTGTATATTGTCACCCTGCTTATTTAACTTATATGCAGAGTACATCATGAGAAACAATGGCTGGAGGAAGCACAAGCTGGAATTAAGATTGCCAGGAGAAATATCAATAACCTCAGATATGCAGATGACACCACCCCCCTTATGGCAGAAAGTGAAGAACTAAAGAACATCTTGATGAAGGTGAAAGAGGAGAGTGAAAAAGTTAGCTTAAAGCTCAACATTCAGAAAACAAAGATCATGGCATCCGGTCCCATCACTTCATGGCAAATACATGAGGAAACAGTGGAAACAGTAGCTGATTTTATTTTGGGAGCTCCAAAATCACTGCAGATGGTGATTGCAGCCATGAAATTAAAAGACGCTTACTCCTTGAAAGGAAAGTTATGACCAACCTAGACAGCATATTAAAAAGCAGAGACATTACTTTACCAACAAAGGTCCATCTAGTCAAGGCTGTGGTTTTCCAGTAGTCATGTATGGATATTAGAGTTGGACTATAAAGAAAGCTGTGCACTGAAGAATTGATGCTTTTGAAGTGTGGTGTTGGAGAAGACTCTTGAGAGTCCCTTGGACTGCAAGGAGGTCCAACCAGTCCATCCTAAAGGAAATCAGTCCTGGGTGTTCATTGGAAGGACTGATGTTGAAGATGAAACTTCAGTGCTTTGGCCACCTGATGTGAAGTGCTGACTTATTTGAAAAGAACCCGATACTGGGAAAGATTGAGGGCACAAGGAGAAGGGGACGACAGAGGATAAGATGGTTGCATGGCATCACTGACTCAATGGACATGGGTTTGGGTGAGGTCCAGGAGTTGGTGATAGACAGGGAGGCCTGGTATGCTGCAGTTCATGGGGTCGCAAAGAGTCGGACACGACTGAGCAACTGAACTGAACTGAACTGAATAAACAATGGCTGCGAATCTAAAGACTATATCATTGAAAGAGGTTCTAGAGACTCCACCTGGAAACGCTCAAACTTCATGATTCAACTATTTGTCAGTTTTATTCTGTTAGTTCAGCTATTTATTCATGAAAATGTATACAGCATCATCTACCATTCATGTAATATTATGGTAAAGACAAAAATGTTCTGGTATTGTTCACAATCTAGCTGACTCTTTATTGTGAACATATAAACAGTCAGTGTTTACTAGCTGTGACATCCAAGAGATACATTTTTCTTCTTGTCCACATTGCTTCTGTACTAATAGTCTGTTATTTAGCAGCTGATTGGAAGTTTCCCAGCTACTCTTGATGATGGAGAAGAACACAGAGAAACATGATTCTTTACATTGTTACTGACTCTCCCTTGAGTGGGATAAGAGGGTCCACAGGTGCTCTGGGAACCCATTAAAATAAAAGCACATTTCTGAAAAGTGCAGTCAAAAGAAAGAACTAAATTTCTTAGCATATGACCCAGTCTTCAATTTGTGGTTCTATCAATCTCGATCTGATTTCACTAACTGGAGAGTTCAGGGAAATGGTATCAGAAATGCACATCTCAGCACAGATGCTGGCAAAAGTCTCCCCATTCTCCCCATACAGGAAAGTGAAAGCACTTGGTCATGTCTAACTCTTTGTGACCCCATGGACTGTAGCCCACCAGGCTCCTCTCTCCATGGGATTCTCCAGGCAAGAGTACTGGAGTGGGTTGCCGTTTCCTTCTCCAGGGAATCTTCCCAACCCACGGATCAAACCCAGGTCTCCTGCATTCCAGGCAGACGCTTTAACCTCTGAGCCACCAGGGAAGCCACTGAACTCTAACTGAATAAAATTAACCCAGAGCTGAGGAACTTGCGATTTCCTGAAAAGTCTTTAATGTTGGAACTTGAGATGCAATTCCGCTGCATTTGATTGCACGTTAATGTTGTTTTGTTTCAGTGGGATGAATCCTAAGTGTTGTTGGCTTAGTTTTTGAGAGTTTCTTGAGTGTTCTTAAGCCTTGGAATGGTACTCAGAAAATCTGTCGTTAGTGTGCTAGATGGAATCTTGATTAAAAAAACCCAACACACTTAAACTGCTTTTATTGAAATTTAATATCAAGTTGAAAATAGACTATAGATGGGGTGTCATGCCCTGTTCTGGATACTGTTATTTCAACAGTGATGCTGCCAGTTCTAAAATGTAAGGTACAGGAAGTGCCACTCAGGAGGAATCTAGAAAGAAAGTTTCACAAATGATAGTTGAGATAATACTGGATGTTTTCCCTGAAGAAATGAAGATTCCAGGTTGATGAAGATGGCAGGAACTAAGGAAAAACAGAGTTACAAAGAATTGGTTTTCTCCAACAGGTTACATAAAGACTCATGGGAGGGAGTTTCTAGTAGGCAAATTTGGGGATCTAAAATTAGAGGGAAAAAAACCAGAGGTATTCACATATAGAAAGTTCTGACTCTCAAAACAGAATTCATCCCAGGCTCTGATATTCCAGTTGAAGCTAGGAACTCCATTTCCTGTAATCTGTAAAACCAGAAGAAGTAAATCTAATTTAGGTACAGAAGGTTAAGTTACTAGAGTAGGGTACATCTGAGTGTATATATCACTCCTATAACTTCTTGGCTATAAATATGAGTAAGAAATATACTTTATCTGAACCTGAGTTCTATAATTTTAAAAATAGAGGTAACACTTTCTTCTGCATGTTTGTTTTGTAATGAATGAATATGGTTTTATATGTCAGTGGTCTTGAAATGCTTGACGCATAGAAAGCACTCCTGAGTAACTTGGAGGGTCACTTCCAGTTTTAAGAATCCCAAATTCTGAGAATGGTGCATGGGGTACACCACAGTTTGTGCTAGACACCTTTTTCTGTTCTTTTCTGTCTTATATACATTATGGTCCTACCTAAGGGTGTCACTTATTGGCTTGGAGTACACTGTGTTCAAATCTGTGACCAGAGTTTCTTAAATCAATGTGAGATTACTTAGGAGATGTTTAGTGTTCATGATGTTTAGGATTCATGATGTGTTCATGAATGTTTAGATGTTTGGTGTTCATGATGTTTAGATGTTTAGGATTCATGCTGCTGCTGCTGCTAAGTTGCTTCAGTTGTGAGTGAGCTCCAATTAAAATGGGTTGTTTGGCTTTGACTTCAGTACGAGGGTGGGGGGCAGAATCTCACAACACTTTACTGCGTCTTGGGATGTCAGGGTTTGTGCTTTGGATTTCCTATAAAATAACTCAATTGGAGAAGTCATTTCACCTCTGACAAACTCAGATTCTTTATCACTGAAACAAGGATGTTGATTAGATAATCATTAAAAATATCCCTGTTTATACAAATAATAGGATTTTACTATATGACCAGCTCTGTCAATTTTTTTCTAGAAAGGAGAGAGTGGAGAATGCCATTTGAATTCCAAAAACCTTATGATGGCAGAGAATTAGGAGAAAAAGTGAAAAAGTAGAAAAGTGTTCACTGGAATCTAATACAAAAAAAAGCAAATGATACAAATTCAAGTTTAGAAAAATATCAAACTGGGATTACCTGAGAGACTTCAATGGCTTCCCAGTGGCTCAGACGATAATGAATCTGCCTGTCAATGTAGGAGACTCAGGTCTGATTCCTGGGTTCAGATCTCCTGGAGAAGGGAATGGCTACTCACTCCAGTATTCTTGCCTGGAAAACCCAAGGACAGAGGAGTCTGGCAGGTTACAGTCCATGAGGTTGCAGAGTCGGACATATGACTGAGTTACTAATTGCGTGCACACACACACACACACACACACACACACACACACACACACCGAGAAACTTCAAATATCCTTGATCCAGGAAGAAAATAAAGAAGAATGAAAAGAGATGTACAAGATGTTCTGGAAGACTCAAATCATGTATAGGTTGGTCAGAAAAACTTTCAAGGTCTCTTTTGATAGAGGAAGATGGGTTTGCCAGGTAGACCAGGAGAGAAGGCGTCTGGGACTCAGGTCCAAGTGTGTGAACAAGGACATGCTGCACTTCACAAGCAGCAGGTGGGCCCCATATGCCAAGAGTTCCAGATGTGTATAAAAAATTAGAAATGTGTGAAGTGGGAGAAGGAATAGGATCAGAGCCAGAAAATGAATTTTTATTATTCTCCTTTCAAAAAATATTTAGAAATGTGTAATTATGCAAAAGCATTGGTAAGTATTGTACAAAAAAAGATATGTCTTTCTTTCCTATCTTCCTTCCAAAAGTGATGACCATTCTGCTATACTAGGGAGGACTGACCTTGTGTGAGGTACATCAGATGCTGAAATCCTCGCTCAAGGCTACAGGCCATCCCTTATCCGCACAATTTCATAGCTTTTGGAGCCCCAGTATATGTCCAATTTACTCATATTCCCAGTCCCCTGAAAATGTGATCCATCCTACTTGGGCTCCCTGATTCAGCAGGTGACCCAGGCTAATATTATTCTTGGTGCCATCCTCAAGAATCTCAGCCAAACTCAGGACACACTGCTTCACTGTGTTCCTTTCTCAGCTTTGCTGTCTTCTAGTTCTCTCTGTCCTTGTTCAGAGTGATAAAGGGTCAGATTAATAAGCCACTGTGTGCTTAGTTGCTCAGTCATGTCCAACTCTTTGAGACTCCATGGGCTGTAGCCCTCCAGGCTTCTCTGCCCATGAGATTTCCCCCATCAAGAATACAGAAGTGGGTAGCCATTTCCTTCTCCAGGGGATCTTCCTGACCCAGTGCTGGAACCGGTGTCTCCTGCATTGACAGGCAGATTCTTTACCACTGGCACCACCTGGGGAGCCTATTAAGCCACTAGCCAAGCCAATATCTGAGGAGGGAATAAGGTCTCCTCTGTTGCACGCACTCCCAATCTGCGTGAGCTATTCTCCCAGAGTCCCTAAGGAGGAAGTGAAGCAACCAGCCATCCCCCGTCTACAGGTGATGTGAGGAAGGAAACAGTCACTCTGTGAACTCTGCGCTTTCCAAAATGTTCACTACTTTCCCCTTCTTGAGTCTTCTTGTAACAACTAGAGTTGAGTATTTTGGAACCTCCCACAGAGCCCTTCAGGCACACTTCCACAAGCCCACTGTTCTTAAAATGTAACAAAGTTTGCGATCTTTTGCCTTTAAACTTTGGACTCTAATTGCCCACTCGACTTCTTATACTGTTTTAAAAACTTCATGGTGTCTGTAAGAAAATGCATGGTTCATGTATTTTGCCTTTTAGACCTGGATTGCTATCCGCTCCCTTAGTTGTTCAATGAAAGTCCTGAGGTCCAAAGACATGAAGGAGTCCGTTTAGGATCACAGATTTGTTATTGGAAACTAGAATCATATCAGTTAAGATGCTCTTGGTTACCAGAAACCCTACTCTAACCCAGGTTAAGCAGTAACAGAATGCATTGCATTGTGTAACTTGAGGTCCAGGGGTGGGATAGTCTACAAAAAAGTACCATGAAGAGCTCTGACTGCATCACTCTGCTTTTCTCTCTGCCTGCCCTTATACCAGGTGTCAGCTTTGGGTCAGACTCACATCCCCCAAACTCTCAACTTGCCTGCTCATTGTAACTGTGGCAAAAATAACTTCCTTGTTCTTGTCTAACCAGTGAAAGAAATTCTTTCCTCCAATCATAGAATGAAAGTTCTTTGAACCTGACTGAACTGAACTAATCGTGTACTCAATCCTGCACCAATACAGCCCCAAGGATGTAGGTGTGCTGATTAGCTTAAACCTGGGTCCCTGAATAAATCACTAGCAAGGGGACAGAATTACTCTAATTGGCTTAGATGTTAGGATCCATTTTCTGGAGTGCAGGTAAGTTCAGCTTCCTGAGACACATATGACTGTTAAAGCTTGGTGACAGGCAATTATCCAAACAAAATTAGGAAGGAGGGAATGGATACTATGTAAGCAACAAACAGTATCAACCATAGGAACCCAGGGACTCAGTATATTCCAGTCCCATGCTGACTGACTGATAAGAAGGAAGAAAGATGAAGAACTCTGGAGTTTGTGCTTCAAAGAGTACCATACTTAAAACAGACAGCATGTGATCTTCCCTATGAGTAATGATGCTGAGACAGTCCAAACAGAAAATAGCTAATGAGAAAGCATCCATTTTATTCTGCTGCCAAGACCATGCCATCTGTTATGACATCACAGGTGGATACAGCTGCACGTTTTGTCTTGTGAAGTTGCCAAGGCAACAGAGTCTGACCCTGACAGTAGCGTAAGGTGGCAGCATAGAAACAGACTTTCCTTTTCTCAGTATTTTTTTTCACTGTAAAAACCAATTTAGAATAAAGTGAAATTTATTGTTGGAGAATCTTTTAGATACCCAGAGATAGGTCAGCCAGAGAAAAAGTCACTAATTTTTTAATTTATATTTTTAGACATTCTTCAGTGAGTTAAAATGATAAATAAATTAATATGAGATGGAACCTTCTATGATGGATCTCAGTTGCTTTGTTTAACCTCTTCATCTAATTTTTTTTTTAACTTTTGAATTTCTTATCAATGAGACACAGGTCTGTGCCGATCTGGCTTTTTTCTCTTGATTTTTTTTCCTCTATCAAATTCTGCCTGGCTGTCTTTTAGCTATCTGATGTGAAACTTATTCAACACATTTTTGAACTTATACTGCGTAGTGCATATCACAGAACTAGATAAATAGAAGGCATTCAATTATACTGTTTTGTGAATTGCTCTTTCCTTATGTTTTCTTGTTTTATTTTCTATTCCACCACCAGTTTTCTAAGTTTATTTTTCTTATTTGCTTCTTTTAGTAGAGATTTGTCCAAAACTAATAATGGGTTGAAAATGCAGTTTATAAAACACCATCCATCTCATTAAAGAAACCTAACTTACACTCTTTACCAGCCTGTCATGTAACTTGGTATACCTCTTTCATCTTTCTGATTAGTGATTGAATTTTTCATATACCCTTATAAGCAGCAGAAAGCCCAGTGTCTCTTTACTGAGGCTTCAGCACTAATTCTGCAAGAAATATGGGGCTTTCTCATTCATTTATTTATTCATAGAAAAATATTGTGAAGTGACCATTGTGTGCTAGACACTGTTCCAAGTGCTGGAGATGCAACTGTGGAAGAGTTGTCCTCAGATACTTTTAGAGAGAACTAGGAAATCCATGCCTCCTAGCACTGACACTTTGATCATTTCTGTGTGGTTCACTGCTGACCACTCACTCTATACCATTAGGTTAGAACCTGTTCACCATCAAGTGATATCTTTCCATGTCCAGATTCTTAACCAGTGTTAACACTGAAGTGTTAGCACCTCACCCTGAGGTCCAGAGTTGTTATGAAAGTGAAAGTGAAGCCGCTCAGTTGTGTCCAGCTCTTTGCCGACCCCATGGACTGTAGCCTACCATGCTCCTCTGTTCATGGGATTTTCCAGGCAAGAGTACTGGAGTAGGTTGCCATTTTCTTCTCAAGAGGATCTTCCTGACCCAGGCATCAAGCCCAGGTCTCCTACATCGAAGACGAACACTTAGCATCTGAGCCACCAGGGAAGTCCAGGGTTTCCCTAATAGCTCAGTTGGTAAAAAGTTGTTATACCTTAGTTCAAATCCGTAGCCATTTTCTCCAAAGCTTATAACTGAACCAGGAAAAACAAATCTTGAAGGAGTTGTATTTGTGTGAAATGATTCAGTTAACTTAATTTTTAAAGTAACTCTTGCCATGACTTCAACTTTTTATAGTGATCATGAATCAAATTTGTAAACAAACAAAAGAACAACTGAAAATAATATGTCTAGAGACTTCTAGTCTCCATTAGGATATTGAAAGATGAGAGAATGTTGCTCCTAATTTACAATAGAAGATTCCAGAAAATCCAACAAAATGCCGAGGTCTTTTAGGGAGAACATGGATAGGGGAGAAAAGTACAAATCCTGCTCAGACACTTCTCCCTAAGGAATGAATACTTCAGTTGTCAGTGGAAAGACAGCAAGCCCTCTTGCTTCCAGAGCACAGGCAAAGACTCATTTTAGCTGTAGCAAAGAAAACAGACCAAAAAAACCCTCTATAATTAGAGGATGGGCAGCAAACTGGACCTGGCCCAGACAATTTGAGGTCTCTTATTCGGGGAGAAGGGTAAGATCACTAAATCCAGACTCTGAGACCCTTGGATATAGAGCCTGTCTAGGAATGAGGCAGAAGCAGGGCAACAGAGAACACCTCCCAAACCCCACTATCATCACTGTGCTGCTGCTGCTGCTAAGTCGCTTCAGTCGTGTCCGACTCTGCGACCCATAGACGGAAGCCCACCAGGCTCCCCTGTCCCTGGGATTCTCCAGGCAAGAACACTGGAGTGGGTTGCCATTTCCTTCTCCAATGCATGAAAGTGAAAAGTGAAAGTGAAGTTGCTCAGTCGTATCCTACTCTTAGCGACCCCACAGACTGCGGCCCACCCACAGACTGCGGCCCACCAGGCTCCTCCATCCATGGGATTTTCCAGGCAAGAGTGCTGGAGTGGGGGTGCCATTGCCTTCTCTGATCACTGCTGTGCTAGCAACCACTAAGTACCAAGCAATAACAGTCTACTGCTGGGTGAAAGACAGTATTGGAGAGACAATTTCTGTGACATGAGGATACATAGGAAAGGGGTAAAGCTGAGGGCAGAGTGGGGACATGACAAAACCATCTGGTAAACCAGCCCCCCCCCCGCCTAAGCACAAGATAATCCTAGAGGATGAGCTGGTTAGGTGGCATCACTGACTCCAGGGACATGAGTCTGAGTAAACTAAGGGAGACAGTGGAGGCCAGAGGAGCCTGGAGTGCTGCAATCCACGAGGTTGGAAAGAGCTGGGCACTACTTAGGGACTAAACAACAAAAGCAGCAATACCAGGGAAATGAAGCTGGTGAGGCACTAAAGCAACAACCAAGGTGAAGCAAGCTGAGTCTCTGATCACATTGACTCAAAGCCCAGATGTTATTCCTATTTGCAAGCATTTGCTGCTGTTGTTCAGTCTGAGTCATGTCCACCTCTTTGCAATCCCACAGACTGCAGCACACCAGGCTTCCCTGTCTTTCACCACTTCCTGGAGCTTGCTCAAACTCGTGTCCACTGAGTCAGTAATTATTTGCAAGCATAAATAATGTTTATACTACATGCTCTACTGTTCTATTTGCTGTATCTAGCTTGCTGTGTTTTAAAATCATGAGTTTGCTTAGGGCTAACTTTAAAAATGATGTGCACTGTTGACTTCAAAAGCATTTGCTGTAGATAATATAATTAAACTTAGAAGTGCCTTTGATTATTAACTATTAAGATATGAATAACTCAGAGTAAAACAATTTGAGTTAGGATATCAGAGTCCCACCACACATCAGAAGGAGGCTAGTCACAAAGCCTGCAGCTGAGAGTCACCTGGACACCCCAGGTCTGGGGACGGGCAGGGAGAGGAGCCAGCCTTGGCAGTATTGCTGAGACCCAGCCACTCTGGGCACCTGCCCATGAAAAGGGGTGGTGAGCTCAGGAGTCAGGTCACCTGCAGGGAAGGACAGAGTACCTGGCACTTGAGGAGGGAAGATGGGTGAGTAGAGGTGGACTTCTCTCAGGATATTGCCATTTTAACCAAGAGCACCTGCCCCGCCCCTGCCCGTGACAGCAGCGCTGAGGAGGCGAAGACAGGAGTGTGCTTGTCCGAGCTCCTGATGGCACGGGTGTCATGGAAGCTGCACCAGAGCTGCGCCGGTCAGAGTCATCACACCCTTCACTTTTGGGAAGAGATGGATGTTTGAAATGTGACTGTCATATCGTCTTAAACTGCCATCTTATGCTTTTCAAAAAATGTTTAAAGTGTGCAGTTAGATTATGTCTTTTTCTAAAACAAGTTTTTTTCAAAGCAGTGCTTTACCTTCATATGTAACAAATAGGTATTTCTGTTTGAATTACTTGCCTTTAAAAAATTGTTGGATAATGTCTCTGGATTTAAAAGGGTGAAAGTTCCTATGCAGTGTCTAAGGAAATCCATCTTGTGGTAAACTCAGTGTTTCTCCCAACCTGCCTAGAAAACAAGGGCTTTTTAGTTTATATAAGTAGCACTGTTGCCACAAGGATTTTTATAGTCCTTGACTGGAACCAGTTCCAGCCCCCTGAAAACCCCAAATCCCATCTTGCTGCTGGAAGTGTAACAGTTCTTCCCCATTTTTCATTAGGTTGGTTTTAATTATTACAAATTGTCTTAATTTGTTACTGTTTTTTCGGGTTGAGCATTTATTTCTCTATACCTTTCTTCCCTATCACATTTATTTCAACCGTTTTAGTAAATGTTTTTAGCTTGCAAGTTTTAAAATGATTAAGTACTCTTGGAGAAGGCAATGGCACCCCACTCCAGTACTCTTGCCTGAAAAATCCATGGACGGAGGAGCCTGGTGGGCTGCCATCTCTGGGGTCGCACAGGGTCGGACACGACTGAAGCAACTTAGCAGTAGCAGTAGCAGCTTGCAATATAAAGATAAAAATAACCACTATCAGGAGAAAAAATGATCAACAGGACCATACTCAGTGATTACCCAGGTAGTGGGGCTGCTGCTGCTGCTGCTGCTAAGTTCCTTCAGGCGTGTCCGACTCTGTGCGACCCCAGAGATGGCAGCCCACTAGGCTCCCCCATCCCTGGGATTCTCCAGGCAAGAGCACTGGAGTGGGTTGCCATTTCCTTCTCCAGTGCATGAAAGTGAGAAGTGAAACTGAAGTCGCTCAGTCGTGTCCAACTCTTCGCGACCCCATGGACTGCAGCCTACCAGGCTCCTCCACCCATGGGATTTTCTGGGCAAGAGTAATAGAGTGGGGTGCCATTGCCTTCTCCGGTATTGGGGCTATCAACTAGGACTATAAATCAATAATGATTAATATATTAAATACTCTATTAGAAAAGATGTACAACGTGCATGCACATATGGGAAATACCAACCTAGAGCACTGAATACTGAAATAGGATGCCAAATAGAAATGCTTGAAATAAAGGACATGGGTAGCAGAGATAAAGGGCAATTTAATAGATCCATCATGAAAATCAACATATTTTTAAAGTGGAAACAAGCTTCTCTGAGTATTTTTCGATATGTTAATACATCCATGGCAGAAAGAGTGGGCTGGGGTCTCCTATCCCTCAAAAAAAAACAACAAAAACGTGTATCACTTAATTAAAAGAACTTAATGTCAAATCGCTTTGGAACATCCAAAAGACCATCCAAAGGAAACTCATATTGCTCCTTTATGATAAATCTTTTGTCTATATTCCTCTAAGAAAATGACCACAAGATCAGGGAAACGCCTGACCTGATCAACGTTGAAGAAATTTTCCTTTACATTACAGGTTTAGCCTACACTGCTCACCAAGGTGGTGCTAGCGGTAAAGAATCAGCCTGCCAATGAAGGAGACAGAGGAAAACAATAGAATGGGAAAAACTAGAGATCTCTTCAAGAAAATTAGAGATACCAAAGGAGCATTTCATGAAAAGATGGGCACGAAAAGGACAGGAATGGTATGGACCTAACAGAAGCAGAAGATAGTAAGATGAGATGGCAAGAATACACAAAAGAACTATACAAAAAGATCATCACTCAGATAACCACAGTGGTGTAGAGTCAGACACCTTGGAATGTGAAGTCAAGTGGACCTTAAAAAGCATCACTATGAACAAAGGTAGTGGAGGTGATGGAATTCCAGTTCAGCTATTTCAAACCCTAAAAGACAATGCTGTAAAAGTGCTGCACTCAGTATGCCAGCAAATTTGGAAAACTCAGCAATGGCCATAGCACTAGAAAATGTCAGTTTTCACTATAGTCCCATAGAAAGGCAATGCCAAAGAATGTTCAAACTACTCATCTAACATGACCAACTTAGATAGCATATTCAAAAATAGAGACATTACTTTGCCACCAAAGGTCCGTCTAGTCAAGGCTATGGTTTTTGCAGTGGTCATGAATGGATGTCAGAGTTGGACTGTGAAGAAAGCTGAGCACTGAAGAATTTATGCCTTTGAACTGTGATGTTGGAGAAGACACTTGAGAGTCCCTTGGACTGAAAGGAGATCCAACCAGTCCATTCTAAAGGAGATCAATCCTGGGCTTTCATTGGAAGGACTGATGCTAAAGCTGAAACTCCAGTTCTTTGGCCACCTCATGCAAAGTGTTGATTCATTGGAAAAGACCCAGATGCTGGGAGGGATTGGGGGCAGGAGAAGAAGGGGATGACGGAGGATGAGATGACCGGGTGGATGGCATCACAGACTCTATGGACATGAGTTTGGATAAACTCTGGGAGTTGGTGATGGACAGGGAGGCCTGGCGTGCTGCGATTCATGGGGTCACAAAGAGTCAGACACGACTGAGCGACTGAACTGAAATGAACTGAACATGCTAGCAAAGTAATGCTCAAAATTCTCCAAGTCAGGCTTTAACAGTATGCAAACTGTGAATTTCCAGATATACAAGCTAGATTTAGAAAAGGCAGACGAATCAGAGTTCAAATTGCCGACACCCATTGGATCATAGAAAAGCAAGAGAGTTCCAGAAAAACATCAATTTCTGCTTTATTGGACTCTGCCAAAGCCTTTGACTGTGTGGATCACAACAAACTGTGGAAAATTCTTCAAGAGATGGGAATATCAGACCACCTTATCTGCCTCCTGAGAAATCTGTATGCAGGTCAAGAAGCAACAATTAGAACCAGACACAGAACAGACTGGTTCCAAATCGGGAAAGGAGTACATCAAGGCTGTATGCTGCTGCTGCTGCTGCTGCTAAGTCACTTCAGTCATGTCCAACTCTGTGCGACCCTATAGACAGCAGCCCACCAGGCTCCCTCATCTCTCGGATTCTCTAGGCAAGAGTACTGGAGTGGGGTGCCATTGCCTCCTCCATCAAGGCTGTATACACCTTGCTTATTTAACTTATATGCAGAGTACATCATGCGAAATGCCCAGCTTGATGAAGTGCATGTTGGAATAGAGATGTCTGGGAGAAACATCAGTAACCTCAGATATGCAGATAACACCACCCTTATGGCAGGAAGCAAAGAAGAACTAAATAGCCTTTTGATGAAAGTGAAAAAGGAAAATGAGAAAGTTGGATTAAAACTCAACATTCAAAAACTAAGATCATGGCATCTGGTCCCATGACTTCATGGGAAATAGATGGGGAAACAATGGAAACAGTGACAGACTTTATTTTTTAGGGGGCTCCAAAATCACTGCAGATGGTGACTGTAGCCATGAAATTAGAAGATTCTTGCTCTTTGGAAAAATCACTATGACCAACCTAGACAGCATATTAAGAAGCAAAAGAAGCAAAAGAAGGCAATGGCAACCCACTCCAGTACTCTTGCCTGGAAAATCCCATAGGCAGAGGAACCTGGTGGGCTGCCATCTATGGGGTCGCTGAGGGTCGGACACGACTGAGCGACTTCACTTTCACTTTTCACTTTCATGCATTGGAGAAGGAAATGGCAATCCAAGATCAGAAGACTAGTACTCTCAGGTTCTGGTGAGGGCTCTCTTCCAAGTTGTTCAAGAGTTTTTATGGAGTTTTAATGTCCACCCCCCTTTACCAGTGGGCAGGGGAAAAGGCTGAAAGTTCCACATCTACAATCACTTTTTCCTTTTGTTGAACAGCCCAAGGCATGTGTGCTCAGTCATGTCTGACTCTTCTCAACCCCATGGACTGTAGCCCACCAGGCTCCTCTGTCCATGGGATTTTCCCAGCAAGAATATTGGAATGGGTTGCCATTTCCTTCTCCAGGGATCTTCCTGACCCAGGGACCGTACCCTCATCTTCTGTGTCTCCTGCATTACAGGTGGATTGTTTACCCCTGAGCCACCAGGGAAGCCCCCATCCCGACCCTCTCTAGGGCCCTTACCTATGTCATTTAATTAGGATAAATATAGGCGTGCTCAAAAGGGCTTCTTATGGATAACAAAAGACACTTTTATCACTCAGGAAATTCCGAAGGCATCAGGAGATCTGTGTCAAGAACCAGGGACAAAGACTAAATATATTTTTATTAGACTACAGGCCCAAATGTCTGTTGATGAATGAGTGAATAAATAAAATGTGGTATACACATACAATGGAATGTTGTTGTTTAGTCACTAAGTCATGTCCAGCTCTGTTGCCCTCCAGGCTCCTCTGTCCATGGGATTATCCAGGCAAGAATACTGGAGTGGGTTGCCATTTCCATCTGCAGGGATCTTCCCACTCAGGGATCAAACCCACATCACCTGCATCAGCAGGTGGATTCTTTTACCACTGTGCTACCTGGGAAGTCCCACAGTGGAATAATAATCGGCCTTATAAAGGAATGAAATTCTAATATATGCTACAACATGCGTGAAACATACAAACTTTAAATAAGCCAAGCACAAAAGAGCAAATGTGATGTATTTCTACCTGTAAAGAGGTGCTTAGAATTTGACCTAATTCATAGAGTCAGAAAATAGGATAGTGGTTATCAAGGACTGGAGGCAGGGAGGGAAGAATGGAAAACTATTGTTTAATGAAAATCAAGTTTCACTTGGGGATGATGATGCATTAATGTACTTAATAGAACTAAGTTGTACATGTAAAATGGTCAAAATTAAATTTTATATTATGTATATTTTGCCAGTATGAGCTTCAAAATCACTGTGGATGGTGTGACTGCAGACACAAAATTAAAAGACACTTGCTTCTTGAAAGAAAGTGACGACAAACCCTAGACCATGTATTAAAAAGTAGAGACATCACTTTGCTGACAAAGGTCATCCAGTCAAAGATATGGCGTTTCCAGTAGTCATATATGAATGTGAAGTTGGACCATGAAGGCTGAGTGCCAACCACTGATAATTTCAAATTGTGGTGTTGGAGAAGACTCTTGAGAGTCCCTTGGACTGCAAGGAGTTCAAGCCAGTCAATCCCAAAGGAAAACAATTCTGAATATTCATTGGAAGGACTGATGCTGAAGCTAAAACTCCAATATTTGGGCCACCTGATGTGAAGAGCAACTCATTGGAAAAGACCCTGATGCTGGGAAAGACTGAGGAGAAGGGGGCGACAGAGGATAACGTGGTTGGATAGCATCACTGGCTGAATGAACATGAGTTTGAGCAAACTCCAGGAGATAGCGAAGGACAGGGAAACCTAGTGTGTTGCACTCCATGGAGTGGCAAAGAGTCAGACATGATGAGCAACTGAACAACAACAGACAGAAGAAAAAGGAAGAACACACACATACATAGCTCAGTTCAGTTCAGTTCAGCAGCTCAGTCGTGTCCGACTCTTTGTGACCCCATGAGTCACAGCACGCCAAGCCTCCCAGTCTATCACCAACTTCGGGAGTTTACCCAAACTCAAGTCCATTGAAGTAGGTGATGCCATCCAGCTGTCTGATCCTCTGTCATCCCCAAGTCCTTCCAATGAACACCCAGGACTGATTTCTTTTAGGATGGACTGGTTGGATCTCCTTGCAGTCCAAGGGACTCTCAAGAGTCTTCTCCAACACCACAGTTCAAAAGTGTCAATTCTTTGGAGCTCAGCTTTCTTTATAGTCCAACTCTCACGTCCATACATGACCACTGGAAAACCATAGCCTTGACTAGACGGACCTTGGTTGGCAAAGTAATGTCTCTGCTTTTGAATATGTTGTCTAGGTTGGTCATGACTTTCCTTCCAAGGAGTAAGGGTCTTTTAATTTCATGGCTGCAGTCACCATCTACAGTGATTTTGGAGCCCAGAAAGATAAAGTCAGCTACTGTTTCCACTGTTTCGCCATCTATTTCCCATGAAGTGATGGGACCAGATGCCATGATCTTAGTTTTCTCAATGTTGAGCTTTAAGCCAACTTTTTCGTTCTCCTCTTTCACTTTCATCAAGAGGCTCTTTAGTTCTTCCACTTTCTGCCATAAGGGTGGTGTCATCTGCATATCTGAGGTATTAATATTTCTCCCAGCAATCTTGATTCCAGCTTGTGCTTCTTCCAGTCCAGCATTTCTCATGATGTACTCTGCATATAAGTTAAATAAGCATGGTGACAATATGCACCCTTGATGTACTCCTTTTCCTATTTGGAACCAGTCTGTTGTTCCATGTCCAGTTCTAACTGTTGCTTCCTGACCTGCTTACAGGTTTCTCAACCGACAGGTCAGGTGGTCTGGCATTCCCATCTGTTGAAGTATTTTCCAGTTTATTGTGATCCACATAGTCAAAGGCTTTGGCATAGTCAATAAAGCAGAAATAGATGTTTTTCTGGAACTCTCTTGCTTTTTCCATGATCCAGCAGATGTTGGCAATTTGATCTCTGGTTCCTCTGCCTTGTCAAAACCAGCTTGAACATCAGGAAGTTCACACTTCACGTATTGCTGAAGCCTGGCTTGGAGAATTTTGAGCATTACTTTCCTAGCATGTGAGATGAGTGCAATTGTGCGGTAGTTTGAGCATTCTTTGGCACTGCCTTTCTTTGGGATTGGAATGAAAACTGACCTTTTCCAGTCCTGTAGCCACTGCTGAGTTTCCCAAATGTGCTGGCATATTGAGTGCAGCACTTTCACAGCATCATCTTTCAGGATTTGAAATATTTCAATAGGAATTCCATCACCTCCACTAGCTTTGTTCATAGTGATGCTTTCTAAGGCCCACTTGACTTCACATTCCAGGATGTCTGGCTCTAGGTTAGTGATCACACCATCATGATTATCTGGGTCATGAAGATCTCTTTGTACAGTTGTGTGTATTTTTGCCAGTAGGCCCATACCATTCCTGTTCCTTATCGAGCCCATCTTTGCATGAAATGTTCCCTTGGTATCTCTAATTTTCTTGAAGAGATCTCTAGTCTTTCCCATTCTGTTGTTTTCCTCTATTTCTTTGCACTGATCCCTGAAGAAGGCTTTCTTATCTATTCTTGCTATACTTTGGAACTCTGCATTCAGATGCTTATATCTTTCCTTTTCTCCTTTGCTTTTCACTTTTCTTTTCTCATCTATTTGTAAAGCCTCCTCAGACAGCCATTTTGCTTCTTTGCATTTCTTTTTCTTGGGGATGATCTTGATCTGTGTCTCCTTTACATCACGAACCACAGTCCATAGTTCATCAGGCACTCTGTCTATCAGATGTAGTCCCTTAAATCTATTTCTCACTTCCACTGCATAATCATAAGGGATTTGATTTAGGTCATACCTGAATGATTGAGTGGTTTTCTCTACTTTCTTCAATTTAAATCTGATGTTGGCAATAAGGAGTTCATGATCTGAGCCACAGTCAGCTCCCAGTCTTGTTTTTGTTGACTGTATAGAGCTTCTCCATCTTTGGCTACAAAGAATATTATAAATCTAATTTCAGTGTTGGTCATCTGGTGATGTCCATGTGTAGAGTCTTCTCTTGTTTGTTGGAAGAGGGTGTTTGCTATGACCAGTGCATTCTCTTGGCAAAACTCTATTAGTCTTTGCCTTGCTTCATTCTGGACTCCAAGGCCAAATTTGCCTGTTACTCCAGGTGTTTCTTGATTTCCTACTTTTGCATTCTTGTCCCCTATAATGAAATGGACATCTTTTGGGGATTTTAGTTCTAAAAGTTCTTGTATGTCTTCATAGAACCGTTCAGCTGTAGCTTCTTGAGTGTTACTGGTTGGGGTATAGGCTTGGATTACCATGATATTGAATGGTTTGCCTTGGAAACGAACAGAGATCATTCTGTAATTTTGAGATTGCATCCAAGTACTACATTTTGGACTCTTTTGTTGACCATGATGGCTACTCCATTTCTTCTGAGGGATTCCTGCCTACCATAGTAGACATAATGGTCATCTGAGTTAAATTCACCCATTCCAGTCCATTTTAGTTCACTGATTCCTAGAATGTCGACATTCACTCTTGCCATCTCCTGTTTGACCACTTCCAATTTGCTTTGATTCATGGACCTAACATTCCAGGTTCCTATGCAATACTGCTCTTTACAGCATTGGACCTTGCTTCTATCAACAGTCACATTCACACACACAGAGAGAAATGCACTGTATGAGGCTTTGTTAAAGAATTGGGTGCTAAGACATCAAGTGAAGTGCCTTAATCTGTTGACGTTCCTGCCACCCTCGCTTGGTAAGTGCTGCAGCTCAGCCTTCTTTCATGGGCCTTCCAGGGCCCTCTGTATCCACTGAAGACATAAGAACTGTTTTTGAATCAAGGAATCTGAAAGCTTCCAAGAGTCAGGGTAAAGAATCTGTGAGAAAATTTTCCCTGTGGCTGATCATCTCCTTAAATCTAAGGATGTGTCATTCTTTTTGAGTAGCCCACTGTACCCAGCCTCCTGATGAGAACAATGTGGAGGTCCAAATAAGCTTCATCTTTCAGTCAGACCCAACCAATTTAGCCCAGCCAAGTTATTTATTTTGGAGGTATGACACCATCAGTTATGCGAAGCCAAAATTGTGTTGTTGTGTCTAACCAAACTTCATATGCTCAAGTTCTAACTTCCAGTATTTCAAAGTAATTGCATTGAGTCTTTGAAGGGCTAATTAAGTTAAAATAAGCTCATTAGGGTAGGTCCTAATCCAGCACTACTGGTGTCCTTCTAAGAGGAGATTTGGACACACAATACACAGAGGGATGACTGTGGAAAGACATGGAGAAGACAGCCATCTGTAGGCCATCTGTAGGCTATACAAGGTCTCAGGAGACACCAGCCCTGCCAACAACTTGTTCTTATAACTCAAGTTTCCAAGATGTGAGCAAATTAATTCTTATTTTTAAGCCACTCAGCCTGTGGTTTTTGTTACAATAGCCCTAGAAACTTAATACACAGTCTTTGAGGAAAGCATCTATTTGTTAAAAAATTGAAGCAAAGGAAGGATCTTCTTGGATAAAAACTGTGGCATTTGACTAAACATTTCTCCCTAAAGGTTAAGCTTGTTCTTATCTATATCATTTGACTTCCAGATAAAAACACAAGACATTGGATGATTTATATTTATATTTTTTTTTTATACTAGTAAAAGACTATGAATTCCTACTCATGGGGACATACTTTGGTTCGTTAGTTGTTCTTACAGTCTATATAACGGACATGGCCACTTTTTCCCCCAGATGGCTCAGTGGTAAAGAATCTGCTTGCCAGTGCAGGAGACATAGGAGACTAGGGTTTGATCCCTGGGTTGGGAAGATCCCTGGAGGAATAAATGGCAACCCACTCCAGTATTCTTGCCTGAGAAATCCCATAGACACAGGAGCCTGGTGGGCTACAGTCCATGGGGTCACAAATAGTTAGACATGACTAAAGCAATTGAACACACCCCCAATGAGATTCAGAGGAACAAATAGTTACAACACTTTCATGTATTTGGCTAAAAAAATAACGAATTGCCCTGCTTATTTAACTTATATGCAGAGTACATCATGAGAAACTGCTGGGCTGGAAGAAGCACAAGCTGGAATCAAGATTGCCGGGAGAAATATCAATCACCTCAGATATGAAGATGACACCTCCCTTATGGCAGAAAGTGAAGAAGAACTAAAGAGCCTCTTGATGAAAGTGAAAGAGGAGAACGAAAAAGTTGGCTTAAAGCTCAACATTGAGAAAACTAAGATCATGGCATCTGGTCCCATCACTTCATGGGAAATAGATGGCGAAACAGTGGAAACAGTAGCTGACTTTATTTTCTGGGCTCCAAAATCACTGTAGATGGTGACTGCAGCCATGAACTTAAAAGACCCTTACTCCTTGGAAGGAAAGTCATGACCAACCTAGATAACATATTCAAAAGCAGAGACATTTCTTTGCCAACCACGGTCCGTCTAGTCAAGGCTATGGTTTTTCCAGTGGTCACGTTATGGATGTGAGAGTTGGACTATAAAGAAAGCTGACCTTCAAAGAATTGACACTTTTGAACTGTGGTGTTGGAGAAGACTCTTGAGAGTCCCTTGGACTGCAAGGAGATCCAACCAGTTCATCCTAAAGGAGATCAGTCCTGGGTGTTCATTGGAAGGACTGATGTTGAAGCTGAAACTCCAATACTTTGGCCACGGGATACGAAGAGCTGACTCATTTGAAAAGACCCTGATGCTGAGGACAGGAGGATAAGGGGATGACAGAGGATGAGATGGTTGAATGGCATTACTGACTCAATGGACATGGGTTTGGGTGGACTCTGGGAGTTGCTGATGGACAGGGAGGCCTGGTGTGCTGTGGTTCATGGGGTGGCAAAGAGTCGGACATGAGTGAGTGACTGAACTTTTTTATGTAAAGCAATATTCTAAGTGTTTAACGTGTAATATCTAATTTAATGCTTACAACACCATAGAGGCTTTTATTGTCCATATTTAATAGTTGCAATGAGCTTTACGATACTTGGCTCTAGTCGCAAAGCTGAGAAATGGGAGAGCCAGCTGTGAGTTCTGGCCATGTGACTCCAGGGTCCACCCTCTCAATGGCTGTTTTTAAAGGTTCCCTCCCACTTGCATACCAATTTTTACTTCCATGACTCAATTAGTTATGTTTAAATTTTTCAGTGATCTGTATCTCTTGGTCTTCTATTTATATATACAACCTCTTTTTCTCTCTACACTACATTACAGGTAATTCCTTCAAGTTATATTTTCCAACTCATTGCCTCTTTAGGTCTGTTTGATTTTCTGTTCCATTCAGCCACTGAGATATGTGTGTGTATTTGAAATCTACTACTCTTACTTAGTTCTGAAACCTGTCTTATCTTTTTTTAATGCTCAATTTTTTGTTTCTCATTTTCTATTTTCTCTCTGATTTCTTCCAACATTTTACTCACTCATGCTTATTTCACATTTTCATCAGATCATTCCATCTGAACTTTTTGGAATGTATGAGTCTTCTATTTATTATTTCTGGTGCTGCTCGATCATGTCCAGCTGTTTGCAACCCCATGGATTGGGCCTACCAGACTTCTCTGTTCATGGGATTCTCCAGGCAAGAACACTGGACTGGGTTGCCATTTCCTTCTCTGGGGGATCTTCCCCAACCAGCGACTGAACCCCCATTTCCTGTGTCTCCTGCATTGGCAGGTGGATTCTTTACCAACTAGTGCCACCTGGGAAGCCCTTTATTATTGCTGCTGCCTCTCAACTGTTCCTTGTGTGTGTGTGTTTTAACTGTGGTTTCCATTCTATTGAATGAAATCTACAAGAATCTCAAGAGTCTATGTTGGGCTATGTTGGGCATGTTGGTTATCAGGATGTGAACATTTCCTTCCAGGCCATCTCATCTTATGAGATGAGCTCTCTCCTCTCCTCACTTAATTCCTGTTAACTGTTACTATTACTGTTCACTTAGTTCTTTGACCCTCAGAAATTTCCTTCACTCTAATAAGTGCAGCCATACATGGACATTAGTTTACTGTGTTTGTGTAATTCATCTTCTAATTATATTTTATCTGGAAGGCCCTTTAATGTAACTAGTTGATCACATTCCCAGAAATTAAAAACCAGAACTTTTTTGATAAAGTAGCATTCCAGGCAGGCTGAGTGTGGATTGTCTGAAACTCTAAAAATTTCTGCATACATTCTCTAGAAGTATAGCATGTATTTTGATTATCTATGTCCAATTATTTCACACTATTTTTCTAAAGAGAGAAATGAAGGTCAGAGGGATGAAAAGACTTTTCTGTTATTTATGCAACTGAAAAACAATTTTTAAAAAGGATTATAACTGATTACTGGGAATGAAGAAACTTTTCAGATTTATCCAATGGTCTGTGAATCAGACTCAGAAAAAAATCCAAAGAAAATGGCAGAGAGTAAGAGCTCCCCTAGCAGCAGACTCTTTGGCCTGTCTAAGAAATCTAGGGTGTCCATCAAAGACATCTTCTCCGCTTATTTTGGGTTCAAGCCATAGTTCCTTCTAACTTGAATCTGATCAGCACTCACAGAGTGGAATGATAAATTGGAAAGAAAGAAAATTTACCAATTGATCAAATACTTTTGTGCCCTGGACACATAGTAAGTTACCTGTTTTCAGGATTCCATGGGAATGACCCAAATCTAGATGAGTTATTCCCTAAGACTTAAGAAAGCATTCTTAAACTGATATCAGCTGGTTGGTATTATTCCAAGGGAAGTTTTGTGAAAGTCTTGGTTCCCCACCCCACACCACAAGCTTGGGGTTTAAAAGGTATCAGCTTTGTAGACTCTGAGAAAGCTTGAGATCACTTTAGATCATAGATTAAGGAGTTAGGAAGGAGATCTGTTTTAGCGCTCTTAGAGGCCTGGCTGACATTTTTGTAGTGCAGACAGCTGATTAGGGATTCCTATAAAAATAACATGGACAGATATTTCTGAAATCAGTGTGTAGGTTTTTGTAAATAACACTTGCTATACTCCCAGTGGCTAGAGTAAAGCCAAACATATTTAGATGTTTTCAAATAAATATTTATTGATTGAAAATTTTTATGAAGCAAGCATTCTTGAATCGTATTTTGAGGGTTGGTGACAATAGTGCTTTCTGCCACTGGGTGGCGCCATAAAACCACTCACAAATACACACAGTGCAGCCTCTGATGCTTTTTGGCCTTCTACTCATGCGATTTTTCTGTCTCTGCTTTCAAACCACCACAATCTGGATATCATGTAGACTTTTCTTTTGAGAAAAGTTGAAAACATTTCTGACTCAACTTTTTTTAAAATAACTTTATCTTTTTAGAGCAATTTAGGTAGGCAGCAAAATTAAGACATAGAGATTTCTTATGTATCCCTTACTCCATACATGCATATGTGCATGCTAAAGTAGCTTCAGTTATGTCTAACTCTCTGTGGCGCTATAGACTGTTGCCCCCCAGGATCCTGGAATTTCCCAGGTAAGAATACTGGAGTGAGTCGCCGTGCCCTTTTCCAGGGGATCTTCCGGACCCAGGGACTGAATCTGCCTGTCTTGTGTTTCCTGCATTGGCAGGCGGGTTCTTTACCACTAGCGCCACCTGGGAAGCCCCCACACATGCATTGCCTCTGATTATCAACATATTCCCTACCAGTGGTCCATTCGCTACAGTTGATGAACTTACACGGACACATCAAAATCACCTAAAGTCTCAAGTGTACATTAGGATTCAGCTTCATTGTTATTTTCAGTGTTGCACATTCTGCTGTTCATCTCATCAAATGTGTAATGATATGCGTCCATCCTGATAGTATCATGCAGGATATTTTTCACCATCCTAAAAATCCTCTTGTTCTGCCTGTTCTGCCTTTCCTCTGATTAATTCCTCAAGGCAGTGATTTTTTTCCCAGCAGCACTTCTGCTAAAGTTGGACCCACACTGGGAAGATTTCTACAGCTCTGACACTCAGGAGATGGACACATCGAGGGAGAATTTTGTTGTTTTTGTTAAGAGTGGCAGTGTAGATTAATTAATAGAAAGAGAGGAAACCAGGAATTCTAGGCGTTGGCTCCCAGAAACAACATCCCCTTATAGCTTTCTTCAAAGTGAAAACGTTCAATTTGGGCAATGATTTTCAAATCATGCTCTTGTTTCTCAGTGACCTAAGAATTCTTCAGAGATGTCTTCAACTGACAAAGTGTGTGTGTGTGTGTGTGTGTGTGTGTGTGTGTGTGTGTGTGTATTTAGAGGATAGGCAAAAGGGAATGAGAGAAAGACTGTTCCTCCCTTGGGAGAGGAGGTTAGGGGAAAATGGATACATGTGTAAGTAAGGCTGATTCCCTTCGCCGTTCACCTGAAGCTACCACAGTAGCGTTAACTGGCTATGTGCTAAGTTGCTTCAGTCATGTCCAACTCTTTGTGATCCTATGGACGGTAGCCCACCAGGCTCCTCTCCCATGGGATTCTCCAGGGTTCTTCACCACTAGAGCCACCTGGGAAGCCTCCCTAATTTACTATGCGTGGTGTGTGTGCTAAGTTGCTTTAGTCATGTCTGACTTTGCAACCTCATGGACAGTAGCTTGCCAGGCTCCTCTGTTCAAGGTATTCTCCAGGCAAGAATACAGGAAGGGGTAGTCATGCCCTCCTCCAGGGGATCTTCCTGACCCAGGGATCAAATCTGAGTCTCAAGTCTCCTGCATTGGCAGGTACGTTCTCTACCACCAGCACCACATGGGTATGTCCCAATACAAAATAAAAATTTTTTAAGTTTGAAAAAAAAAGAAAAAGACTGTTCCTTCCAGCCTTTTCAACCAGAGTAGTTCCATATCAGTTATGGGGATAGGAAACAAAACTTTTTTTTTTTCTGGTTGGTTTTAAGAATGTTACTTTCAGAAGGAAATCTGAACAAACTGCAGAGTTCAATGATGGTTCTAAGTTCTTTCATTTCTTGACTGAATGTTTCACCTTAGACTGCATGTGGGCTAAGAGGATGTAGGGCTCTGACTGGTCTGAGGGCAGCAACAGGCAGGTCTGTGCTCACCCTCAGTGCCCTTGCCTTGGCGTCACCTCCTTCCTGTGACCCTGAGCTCTGGCTGCCTGGCTCAAAGAAGCCACCACTCAGGAGGTCTTTGGAGAAAGACTGGAGAGATGCAGAGCTTCGTGGTAGTATAATTCATTGAAAAAATGTGTGCTCATTGCTCAGTCATGTCCCACTCTTTATGACCCCATGGACTGTAGCCTGCCAGGCTCCTCTGTCCATGGGATTCTGCGAGCAAGAATACTGGAATGGGTTGTCATTTCCTTCTCCACAGGATATTCCCAACCCAGGAATTGAACCTGTGTCCCCTGCATATCCTGCAGTGGCAGGCAGATTCTTTAACTCTGTGCCACCTGGGAAACCCAACTGAAAATATACCCATTTCTTATAGTGAGCTTGGGGTTTCCCAGGTGGTGCTAGTGGTAAAGAAGCTGCTTTCCATTGCAGGAGACGTAAGAGACATGGGTTCAATCCCTGGGTTAGGGAAATCCCCTGGGATAGAAGATGGCAACCCACTCCCGGATTCTTGCCTGCAGAATCCCATGGACAGAGGAGCCTGGCAGGCTACAGTCCATAGTGTTACAGAGAGTTGGACATGACGGAAGTGACTGAGCACGCCGGCATAGTGAGCTCAAGGAAGTTCGTAGGCAGAAAACGAATGCCAAGGCCCTGTAACAGGAAAGCACCCACCCAGGGCAGACTATACACAGAGGCAGGGACAAAGTGTACACAAAGACGTTGGTCTCAGAGATGGGCAGGTGAGAAAACCATGTAGACCAGTTCAGCAAGCATGTTTTGAGTATCCGCTGTATGCTGGTCTCTAAGGATACAGAGATGAATGTAAGGAGATATCAGGAGATGTGAGGCAGACACATAAACAGAGAGCCATCAGACTATACGTAAGTGCTTTGGGAGTGCATGGAAAATGATGCTGTAGCAATTCAGAGAGAAGACACTGAACTTAGTTGGTGGGTTTAGGAGATTTCCTGTAGGAGGAGACACCCAAACTGAATCTCCTTCACCCCAGAGACCACTGCTATAATCACACTTAAGGAAAAGGCTTCTATCAGTTGTTTATGAAAGGTTTTTTTTTTTTTGGCCTTGCCTCATGTTTTGCAGGGTCTTAGCTCTCTGCCAGGGATCAAACCCAGGCCCTAGCGTAAAAGCCCCAAACTCTAACCACTGGGTAACCAAGTAATTCCCTTTATGAAAGATTTTAAACTCAGACTTTTGTATATCTTTGCTGGCTGCTTTCATGCCATTATGTAGTATTAATAGCTACTCTTCATTAAGTTCTAAGCATAGTGCTAAGCACACATATAATTCCACATTTAATCCTCACAACAATCTCATGAGACAGGCAGATATTAATACCTTTGCGTTGGAAATTTTTATAGAAAATGTCAAGTCCATATAAAAACCTTTCTTTCTTTTTTGAAGTATAATTAGTTTCATTATACTCATCACCAGTATGAGCATAGTTATCAATTCAGAGCCAGTGGTGTTTCATCTATGTCTCACACATTTTCTGATGTCAATAGTATGCTTGAAGTAATTTCCGACATGATGTCTTCTCTGTACAGAGCTCAGTGTGTTAATCTAAAAGATAACAAACAAGTGTAACCACAAGTCTGCTGATGGCTAAGATGGAGCTACAGGAACTAGATTTACCCTCATGCCTGAAACAACCAAACAGAAAAGAGGCAAAATATGTGAAATGATGTTTTCAAGGCACTGGACATCAAACAATGAAGGACAGTGCTACCCCAGATATGAGCAATAGATAAGGTGTGTCCTCCTTCAGCTGGGTTATCACCCAGAGTCCAGGTGTGGACAGGGAGGGGGAATACAGAGAAGCAGGGTGGGCTCCTTGAGCAGTTTCTGTAGAAGTGATCATTTGACTGTGAAGTTCAAACGGAAATGCAAACGACTCAAAATAGCCCCAGCAACTTTGAAACAGAAGAGTCAAGCTGGAGGATTAGCGCTACCTGATTTTGAACTTATTATAAAGTTATAGTGATGAGAACAGTACCATATTGGCACCAATATAGGGAAATTGATCATTGGATCAAAATAGAGTGTCTATAAATAGACCACATGTATATGATAACTGATTTTTGATGAGGAAATGAGTGGAGAAAGGATAATCTTCATAGTAATGGAACAAATAAATATCTATATGCAGAAAATGAAGTTTGATGTATTGTGTACAATATACAAAAAAAATAACTCCAAATGAATCATAGATGTAAATTTAAAACCGAAAACAACACAGCCTCTAAACCTCCAGAATACAGGAGATTTTTATGACCTTGGGTTAGGCAAAGTCTTCTTAGGTATGACATCAAAAGCATATATGTAAAAATGAAAAATTGATAATTGGATTTCATCAAATTTTAAGACAAGTGATCTTTGAAAAATTCTGTTAAGAGAATGAAAAGACAGCCTACAGCCTAATAGAAGATGTTTGCAAATCATGTATCTGATAAGAGACTTGGCCATATATATATTCAAGTCACTTCACCAAAGGAGATACAGATATATTGAGTTGGCCAAAATATTTGCTCTGGTTTTTCCATAAGATGTTACAGAAAAACCCAAATGAACCTTTTGGTCAACCTAATAGATACAGATATAGGCACTGAAAATTAGAGCTTGAAAATATACTTAACATCATTAACCATGCATGCATGCTCAGTCACTGAGTCATGTCCAGTTGTTTGTGACCCAGTGGACTGTAGCCTACGAGACTCCTCTGTCCATGGGCTTTCCCAGCAAGAATAGCGAGATGTACATTAAAACTAGAGTGTGATACTACTAAAAAACTATTATAGTGGCCAAAAATAAAATAGATGGACAATAAAAAAATGCCGGTGAGGACAGAGATCTTTAACTAGCAAGCTGGAGGCAGTTCTCTGAAGACATTTCTGGCTGCTTTGCTTTGCCAACACTATCAGGGTATTGAGGGCAGGAGAAGGGGGCAACAGAGGATGAGATGCTTGGGTGGCATCATCAACTCAATGGACATGAGTTTGAGCAAGCTCTGGGAGATGGTGAAGGAAGGGAAGCCTGGCGTGCTCTAGTCCATGAGGTGGCAAAGAGTTGGACATGACTGAGCAACTGAAAAACAACAACAACAGCAACAACACAGACTCAGATTGGTGGGTGAGAAACAGAACCCCACCTGAGGGAAACTTACAAAAGAAGGTAGACAGGGAGGCCTGTAAACTGGGATACACAGCAGCAGGACACATCTTCTTACCTGGACTGTCAGTGTCCATAGTTAAAATCCCCATCATGAATTTCAGTTTGCTGTTGCCACTCATCTGCTAAAAATTGGAGGAAATGAAAGGGGAAGAAATATTGGGTACATTGTGGAGGAATATTAGATGTTGTCCTTCTGGTGAGGATGACCTAGAAGTATAAGGAAAAGGTCGGAAATATTTTTAAAACAAGCAAAACAATAAATCAAATATTTAAAAATGACAATAAGTTCTTATTTCTGATTAATAACTTAGCACTATAAATAATAAGGCATTTAATGATGAGTATTCAACTTCAACAGCTGCATTCATAGCCAGAGAAGCACACATGCAGGATTCAAGTCAGGAAACTGAGAACTGCAAAAATTTTAACTGCTCTGGACACATTTCGTTGTACACTGCTGCCCTTCCCCTTCCTCCTTGGTCAGAGCTGTGAGGTTGCTTGTCGTCCCTTTAACCATCTGGGGCCTTCATGTTCTCCTCTGCAAAACAGAAACAAATCTTTTTGTTCTCAAAGAGCATACTGAGGTCTAACATATATTCCTTAAGTGAATTAATAGATTGATTTCTTCAGTGCTTAAGTGCTATCACAGGTCACATCAATGACCATTATCTTCCAGGGACTCTAAACCCTACAGAGGATGTAAACTACTTCCTGACTCCAACTGTAAAAACCAACTTCCTCATTTCAGTGGAAATGACACCATTAGCAACAAGTCAATACCATAAAACATGCATTTCCTAATACTGACATATTTTTAAGATTTCTCAGTGCTTTTCCATTTTTCCCTAAGTTGGAATGAATTTCAACAGCCTCCCTACCTGTTACTGCTCTTTTACATAGGAGCAAAGGGAAGCCCTGAATGACTTTCTTATGTATGTCACATAGACATAGACCCTAGGACTATTGATATTTCTTCTCTCCAAGAGGAGGGATTAGCAGAATTTCCCATCCTCAGTTAAATCCTAGGATAAAGTTCAGTAGCTAATCTCCATTAAGGGAGCTTCTCAGATGGCGCACTGGTAAAGAATCTACCTGCCAATGCAGAAGACTCAAGAGCCACGGGTTCAGTCCCTGGGTTGGGAAGATCCCCTGGAGTAGGAAATGGCAACCCACTCCAGTATTTTTGCTTGGAAAATTCCATGGACAGAGGAGCCTGATGGGCTACAGTCTATGGGGCTGAAAAGAGTGAGGCACGATTGCATGACTGAGAACACAACACTCCATTAAACCTACTCTTTGTAGCAGGTGGCAGATGTGTGAATCCGTTGTAAAACTTGACTGAGGGGATGGTAGGAGTCATAGTGATAAAGGAGTTCGGCCACCCAGATTGCTTGAATCTTCCATCGCTTGAATTATCCTGAAGTGCTTCAAATTCAGCAGGGAGGACATATTAGAGAGGAACATTGCAGGACGGTCTAGCCCTGAAGGGAAGGTGTTAATGGCAGCATGCAGAATGACTTCAGTTTCCAAAAGATACTGTAGCTGGAGACAGTGGGGATGAGGATTTGGGGGTGGGAGAATGAGATGAAAAGCTTTCATGCAAATCTCTACCTTTGGGGAGATGCATCCCACCAAACCAAACCTGATGATACTTGGATAGAGGAGGGGGCAGCTGTTGAAAAGTAAGATGGGTGCCAGTTCAGTGGAACAAAAAAGCTACTTCCAGAATATGAAATTTAAAAACAAAAGGAGATAAGATGTTTACCTGGGGTTTCTAGTTTATATTCACAGAAGTTACACATCTGCTGCTTGAAATGTATACCATCTCAAACAGATATCCATGGTGGATTTCCAGTTAATAGACAGGAAGCTCTGCCCCCATGTTTTATTTGCCTTCTGGGTCAGTGATTATAAATGCAGTTAGGAGATTAGAGCTAGTCATCCTTAGCCATATCCATTATCGCTAATCATAATCTCTGAACAAGAACAATTATAGTCAGAATCATAGAACTTTAGGGACGCCCTGAACAGAGTTTCTATCCTTGACAATACTGATATTTAAGGTGCAATAATTCTCTTTGTGAAGGACTATTCTGTGCAATGTAGGGTGGTTAGCAGCATCTTTGGTCTACCCACTAGATGCCAGTAAACAGCTCCCTAGTGGTGACAACCAATAATGTTTCAAGATGTTATCAAATGCTGAAAACCACTGCCCTGGGACACTGTATATAACCCCTCTCATACCCTGTGCACATAAAAGAATGAAAATAATTATGTAGGAGAAAAAGTAAACTGGAAGGAATCTGAGACTAATTATGTAAGGCTCAATGAAAAAGTCTTGACACTTTATATGTTTACAGGAAAAATAGGATACAAAATATTAAATATTTAAATTTATTTTAAAATTCTAGATGAAATCATTTCAAAACTCTAAATGAGAAATTTGAACTTACATTCAGTGACATACCTTTTTACAGAAAATATTACACTTTAAATGGTTTTATGCAACGCTGATCAAGATATTTTAATGATGATCACTTCAAATTTTTAGTAGTCTTTCCAGCAAGAAACTTCAGTCATATAAGCAGATGATGTAAAACATTTAAATCATTGTTTACATTCAATAGAAGATTTATAACTTTTGAAATTAAAGAACCTAATAGCTTATCCTTTTCTTATACAGATAAATTCTTATAATAAAGCAAAAGTATTTCAAATTTGAACTTTTATCTATCTTGTGTTTCAAAATAACAATGAAGGTTGAGTTTCTATATTGCATACGTACTCCAAGAGCACATTTTCACCAGCAGCCAGCATGAAAACCACTAAATGGACTTCTTGTCCATCAGCTGGTGGACAAGAGAATTTGATATATGTGAAGGCAGAAATCCTGGGTTACATTTGTCTCTGAAGAGACCAATAAGCCCCACCACTTTCTGCACCTATCTATCCCCAGCTAGCTGCATCTTGGCCTAAGCTCCAAGCTCTAGGAATCTGGCAAATAAATTCCCTTTTGGTCTTCAAACTATCTAGGATGGCGAGTGCTGTATTCTGAATTCAGCTGTTGAAATTTCCAGGCTGAGGAGCACCTTCTAGGCTGCATTCAGGGCATCACGTGAATCGACACACGGTAAGTATGGCACAATGTGCTAGCTGTCGCCTCTGGAGACTATGAGGGTGGTCCTTGAACCACCCTGCTAAGACCACTCCCTGCAGAGTGGTGAGAAGACCCCTCTTAGTCAGGAGGCACCTGGCTCCAGAGCCTGTTACTCCAAGCCCCACCAGGCACTTGAGTGTTGAGAGACTAATTCACAGCATACTTGGAATCCATCTGTGGCCCTCCACTGTAGCACACCTTGTAATGGGCACACAGCGTGGGGAAAGTTCTGCCTTAGAGGCTTCTTCCTGGTTCCAGGTGAGTACTCCATGGCTCAGAGAAGGGTGCGAGTCACCCAGGTTACATGCTAACTACAGACCTGGGGCCGGAAACTAACTTTCTGGTTCCCGGTGCCACAACCATGTAGATCCTTCATTTCTTGTCATTTTCTCTCCCTCTCTGTCTTCCTTCTTCCCGCTGACTCATTCACCACAAATTCCTCATGGAACTAGCCTGCTAGTTAAAGATGCTGGCTTGTTCAGCACCTACCACAGAGAGGGCAGCGTTTCTCAAGCTTTGATATACACGAGAAAGGAAATTTAAAAGATGGGTGTGTTTGACTCCTGTGTGTCTGTGAAGAAAGTTGCAGCAGGAAGAGAGGAGGGTGAAGATTTACAGCAGAGAACATGAGGCAATATTTATATTTTACTCCCTCTAATATCTTTGGCTGAGTCTTACAGTGAACACTAGATCTTGGTGACCTGTAAGGAGACACTGTGACCCAAAGGTTACAAAAATCCAAAAAGTCAAAAAAATAGGTCATTTTATCTGAGAAAAAAAAATGGAAATAATTTTAAGTGCTTGAAGGGACATGCAGTGGTTTCCAAACTCCAGGGTGCACGAGAAGCGCATTAGAAGCTTGTTTAACTTATTTTGGCAAGTAATTCTTTTATTTTTATTTTTATTTATTTATTTATTTATTTTTAATTACAATACTGTATTTGGAATGAAGACTACAGATCTGCACTTTAACAAGCACTCTGAGATTATCTGATTGAGAAATGCTGAGACAGAAGTAAGACCTTAGAGCTTGATTGCATTGTATAATGGGGACATTGCAAAGGTGAACAGAAACATTTTTTTTTAAACAGTTCTCATGTCTCTTAGGTAACTCATATTTAGGATATTCATGTTGTAAATTATTTCTTAGAGTTAAAAAAAAATCCCTCTCCTCTCCCTTTCTGCTTTTATCTATTTTGAAGCTGGGAAAATGTTTTTTGCTAGTTTCCCTCAAATGAATGCAAGCTATTTATATAAAAACCCCATTACAAGTAGAATAGCCAAGCCACAAGCTTCCCTGGTCTTCTGAGTCTTTGACCCTTCTCTGTGCACCCCAAGTGCAAATACCTGTTAAGACTCCCCTTGTTTTAGGCAACCTGACTCGACTCACTTGTGCTAGATTTCCCACTCTGTGCCCAGAAAAGGGTAGGTGGACAGTGAAGGAACAGGATAGAGGAGGTGTTGCTAGTGAAGGCCTATCAGAATGCAGGATGTGGGAAACCTCAGAACACTGCTCACCAGTTATGGTAGAGGTGTTACCCCAGGAAACCGCACACTAGAGCCCATAATGGAAGCCCAGAAATGGGCTTATAAACACATTTTCACCCTGAGTTAATAACTTTCTTCTCAAAGTCCTTTTTTATTTAAAAAATATATATATATATTTATTTATTTGACTGTGCTGTGTCTTAGTTGTGGTATGTGGGATCTTTAGTTGCAGCATCCCTAGTTCCCTGAGCGGGGATTGAACCCCATGCTCACTGCATTGGGAGCCTGGAGGCTTAACTGCTGGACCACCAGGGAAGTCCTCAAAGCCCTTTTAAATAAACCTTATATGTGTGTGTGTACATCATATAGTATTGTTGCACATGTGTGTGTGAGAGAGAGAGAATGACTACAACCAACTTACTCATGTAAAAGAAGACGCTTAAGAGCCCCTGATACACACATTAAATACTGTGCTGTATTTTCATATATTTTCTCATAGACTCCCAGAAGCTTTGTGAAGAAGGTAGACTTGGATTATTTTTCTCATTTTGAGGAAATGGAGGTTTAGAGAGTTAACACGTTGTATAACTTTGAACAAGGGATTCTACTTTTCCATTGTTGGTTTTTAACCTATAAAGTACGGGAATTAGCATAGCTTATTCTCACAATAACAATATCAATAACAATATATCATAATTGCATGTGTGAGGGCTCAGTTGCTTCAGCTGTGTCCAACTGTTTGCAAACCCATGGAATGTAGCTTGCCAGGCTTCTCTGTCCATGGGAGTCTCCAGGCAAGAGTACAGGAGTGGGTTGCCATTTATTCCTCTAGGGGATCTTCCTGACCCAGGGATCGAACCCACCTCTCTTGTGTCTTCTGCGTTGACAGGTGGGTTCTTTACCACTAGCTCCACCTGGGAAGCTCACATCATAATGAAGTTAGCCTAAATTACAGCTAGAAAAGAACTTTAACTCATATGTTCTCCCTCCAAATTCAGTAAGTGGTCTTCTCAATAACATGACTTTTCAAAGAGGACAGTTAACTGGAGTCCAAATATTGCTATATCTCAGGTAACAATGTCAAGAAAAGTCCCTGTTCTGCTTTCCATCTCAGAGCCAGAAGGGTCTGTGTGGACCAACCTCCTTTGTGTGGACCAACCTCCTCTGTGTGGTCATGTGTCAGGGCTACCCTGAGGAAGGTCATCTGACCATACCTGTGGATATTCCCATGAACCCACATGCTCAGAATCCAAGAGCCAAGCCATGGCAGGAAGACCAGGACAGCAGCAGCCTCTTAAAGGGATGGCTCCCTCAGCCAGGACAGGTAGACATCAGCTTGCTGAAATTCTAAGGCAGCCACACCTGCATCCATTATGTCTTAGCCTTTCTACCACTCCACTTTGCAAGTGAGGAAATAGTACCTTCCATGCAACACCCAGCCATCAGATACCAATCTTGAATAGCAGGGCAGAACAAGTCAGGCCTGTGAGTTAGAAGATATCATCCTAGTTACAGGTAGTTGTGTGACCTTGGGAAAGTCACTTGACCTCTTTAAACTTATTTCCATGTCTTCAAAAGAAAATCAGTTGGTCAAATAACCTCTAAGACAAATGACTCTCAATATTTTAACAGGCATTAAGGATGACTGGGAAGATTTGAGTATAAAAATGGGTTTACTATAATACAGGTTTATCATATTAAACACAAATAAGAATGAACACATCAACATATTCATATAAGAAATAGAGCAACTAATCGGTTTATACATTCACTTTCTATTTTTCAAACAGATGGTTTTAGTAAAATAGTCTACCTTGGTGTACAAGTGTGATTAAACTGTTTGAATTTCATAAAAGAAAAATCACTTGGGGTTAAAATGAATACTCATGGGGATCTTGGTCCCTATGATTCTGATATAGTAGGTTGAAATAAGGCACAGGACTCTGATTTTTTAACAAGCACCCAAGTGATTCTGCTAAAAGTGGTCTGCAGACAACACTTTCAGAAAAACTGCAAGAGTGAGGGCCCCTTCTGCTCGTGTTGTGTGGATTGTTCGTCTCTCCCTGTAGTTAATCAATCACCAAGCGCTGGTGATTACTCAGGCAAATTATCTGCCTCATCCATCCCTTCCCTTGAATGCCACAGCAAAACCAATTTTATGTCAGGATGATAGCAATGACTTCTGATTTGAATTCCTGATTCCATTATTTTGTCTTTCATGTCCTGTTATTAGAGTCTGCATATATTCCTAACATTTTATCAGAACCATACAAAGGGGATTGGATTAAACCCAAACTTCTTAATCAAGCAAGTGTCTCCATATCCCTGTCTTCCGTGGGTCTTCCCTAGGAATGCTCTGTGCTAAGAGAATCTGACTACTGAGTCTCCTGAATGAGCCTGTCATCAACAAAGCTTTGCTCACATCACATTTTCCTCCTTAAACTCTCTCGTTGACTGCTCTCTACCCACTGTCTAAATTCTATTCATTTTTGGAAGAACAGCTTTAAAGTCACCTCCTTTAGGATGTCTTTTCCGACCACCCCTCTTGACAGTGAGCTCTTGATTTCTTTAGCTAGCCCAACACAACAAAATGATCATTGTAACATTTCTCCCTACATTGTGTATCTCGGTCTCCTCACCTGCCTTGAGCACAGTGGCATCTCCTAGTACTTATGCCTTTCTGTATCCTCCCCAGGCTGTGCCCAGAGCTGGTATTCGATACAGACTTACTGCACATCCTTTTCCCACAGAATACATTCTCTGTTTAAACAACAAAGGTAGTATGCACTTGACTGAGTTAATTAACTTCTGATATTTTTCTCTGTTTGCAAAATACAAGAACCAAAACAGGATACTCCTCATCCCAGGATGTTACAAGAAACCATTTATTCAAAATGATTAATTGTTGACCAAGAAACAAAATGAACAGGTGTATCTGCCTGCTTGGATTAAAATGCTTCCTCTAAGTAATAACACAAGCCCTTTCCTCTCTGTGGAGGATTTCCTGGCATCATCAGATGTATTTGTTGTTGTTAATGTAATAACATTTATAGAACATTATAAAGAATCATATACATTATGTTACGCAATTTTCACAACCAGCTTATGTTTTGTGTGTGTGTGCTGTCGCTCAGTCATGTCTGACTCTTTGTGACTCCATGGACTGTAGCCCACCAGGCTCCTCTGTCCATGGGGATTTTCCAGGCAGGAATGCTGGCATGGGTTGTCATTTCCTACTCTAAGGGATTTTCCCGACGCAGGGATCGAATCTGCATCTCTTGCGTCTTCTGAATTGGCAGGCACATTTTTTACCACTGCGCCACCTTGGAAACTCACCTTATATATTAATCATTATTATCTTTATTTTATAGATGAAGAAATTGAGGCTTAAAAGATTAAACAGTTTAACAAAAATTACCACCTAGTGTCAGAGCCAGAATTTGTATCTTGGTCAGTCTGATCTCAAAGCATTTGGACATTACATTATTTTGTTAACCTAACACCTTATGGACCTAGCATTACAGCACCTTTTAGTTGTTGCTTGCAGGTTAGTTATCTGGAGAAACTCTAAAATTTTTAGGAATGAGATGTGTCTTTAATGCTTGGCACGTAATAGGTACTCAGTGAAACCTGAATCAATGCAGACTGAAAGGGAAGCTAAGAATGTGACAGATTATAATGTTTCAGGCCAGGTGGTTGTGGCAAGTGCTAATAAGTGGCCTCAACCATATGAGAGGCAGAAGAGGGAGGAAGACTCTTCTTCAGCTGCCATCAGGAAAGGCTACATGGAGGAGGTTACCTTTGAGATAACAATGCCCCTTTACCTGAGGATTCCTTCCTCAATACCCTTGGCCTGTACAAGCCCTTGATCAGCAACCAACATGGTGTGCACTGCATAGGGTCCCCAATCACTTAATTATTCAAATGATCTATGTGTCACTTGGGTCCTTCGCTGCAACCACATGAACCCACCCTAACTAGCTTAAGTAGAAAAGGAATTTACTGAGAATCTTAGGGAGCTCACAAAATCTCCAGAGGGGGCAGAGAATCAGGGTGAGGTGCTATTCAGCCAGAAAGAACACCCATTCAGCCTTTAGATTAGATGTTTATACCCCTTCATGACTGGGGACAACTATCTCAGCCTCCAGTGATGACGTTAGATAAAGAATGTCAGAACTCAGCCAGTGCTGTACTCCAAGCCAAGACACTCCAGTCACCTTTTTGTTAAAAGATGGAGTCCATGGGAGGTCTGCATCATCACATCGCTCTCTTCCTAATCAAAGAGCATGAGGTTGCTAGGGGAAACCCAGATTTATGTATGGACATTTGAGCTTCAGTTCAGTTCAGTTCAGTTGCTCAGTCGTGTCCAACTCTTTGCGACCCTATGAACCGTGGCACGCCAGGCCTCCCTGTCCATCACCAACTCCTGGAGTTCACCCAAACTCATGTCCATTGAGTCGGTGATGCCATCCAGCCATCTCATCCTCTGTCATCCCCTTCTCCTCCTGACCCCAATCTTTCCCAGCATCAGGGTCTTTTCCAATGAGTCAACTCTTCACATCAGGTGGCCAAAGTATTGGAGTTTCAGCTTCAACATCAGTTCTTCCAATAAACACCCAGGACTGATCTCCTTTAGGATTGACTGGTTAGATCTCCTTGCAGTCCAGGGACTCTCAGGACTCTTCTCCAACACCACAGTTCAAAAGCATCAATTCTTTGACGCTCAGTTTTCTTCACAGTCCAACTCTCACATCCATACATGACCAATGGGAATCCATAGCCTTGACTAGATGGACCTCTGTTGGCAAAGTAATGTCTCTGCTTTTTAATATGCTGTCTAGGTTGCTCATAACTTTCCTTCCAAGGAGTAAGCGTCTTTTAATTTCATGGCTGCAATCACCATCTGCAGTGATTTGAGCTTCAAGGAAGGCTAAAAGAGACTCTGGCTTCTAACTTGGCAGAGCACAATTTGGAATGTAAACTACTCTCCCAAATGTAGGAAGGTGGTTCAAGATAGGTGGGATGGGGGTGGGTGGGAGGGATGTCCAAGAGAGAAGGAATGTATGTATTCATACAGCTTATTCACTGTATTGTACAGCAGAAACTAACACAACATTTTAAAGCAACAGAATTCCATTAAAAAAAAAGATGCTGAAGGATTCTATGAGGTATATCAGATAGTAATATTTTATAGCAACAATAATAGCTGTAACTTACTGAGCATAAATTAGGTGCTAGGCATTTTACAGACATTTTAATTTTCTTCCTTGCCAAACAACTGATACTGTTAGTATCCCCATTTCACATAGGTAGACACTAGGACTGGGAGAGGTTAGTTTTTAAGACCATAACATTAATGTGTTAAACTCTATACCAGATTAAATTACAGGTCTTGCTACCTCCTTGAACTTCCTCTATCATAGCACTCTCCGTATTTTATTGTTTGTTGTTATTGTTTAGTCACTAAGTCTGACTCTTTTGGGACTCCATGGACTGTGGCCTCCCAGGTTCCTCTGTCCATGGAATTTCCCAAGCAAGAATACTGGAGTGGGTTGCCATTTCCTATTCCAGGAGATCTTCCCAACCCAGGGATGAAACCTCTGTCTCCTGCCTTGGCACGTGGATTCTTTACCACTGAACTACCAGGGGCTAGTTAGTTCAGTATCTCAGTTGTGTCTGACTCTTTGTGACCTCATGAATCGCAGCACACCAGGCCTCCTTGTCCATCACCAACTCCTGGAGTTCACTCAGACTCACGTCCATCGAGTCCGTGATGCCATCCAGCCATCTCATCCTCTGTCATCCCCTTCTCCTCCTGCCCCCAATCCCTCCCAGTGTCCAAGTCTTTTCCAATGAGTCAACTCTTCGCATGAGGTGGCCAAAGTACTGGAGTTTCAGCTTTGGCATCATTCCTTCCAAAGAACACCCAGGGTTGATCTCCATCAGAATGGACTGGTTGGATCTCCTTGTAGTCCAAGGGACTCTCAAGAGTATTCTCCTATTTTAATTTTATTTTTATTATGTACTTAATGGCTGCCTTTTCTGCTAAGTGCCATGAGCATACAGGAGGCCTGTTTCCTGTTACATCCCTGGCACATGTGATGTTTATTCACTCATTTAACAGACACTCAACTTCCATTGTGGGTCTGGCACATTCACGTGGTTACTCAACAATGATGCACTGAATTCATCTAATGTGCCACTCACTGTCACTAGGTGCTGAGGGTGCTGTTGGAACAAGATAGGCAAGGTCCCTGCCTCATGGAATTTACATTCTGCCTGAAAGAGACAGGCAATCAACACATAAAGAAGTGTATAAAATAACAGAAATCAATATGCACTATGAGGAAAAACAAAGCAAAGAAGGGGATAGGGAAGTAATGGGGCGGGGTGATGAGGAGGGAAGGCCTCTTTACAAAGACTGTGTTTGATACACTAGAATGAAGGAGAGAATGGCTCCTAAGAAAACCTGGTGAACCATGCTGTAGGCGGTAGGAATGACAAGTGCAAAGGCCCTGAGGTGGGAGTGAACTTGGCCTGTTCTGGGAATATCAAAACCAGTATGGCTAGCTTGCAACAAATAAAGGGGAAAGTGGTTACAGATGAGTTCAGAGAGATAGGGAAGGTCATATACAGACAGCCTTGAAATCACTCCCTGATATGGAATTTAAGTTTTACCCAAGTGGTACTAGTGATAAAGAACCTACCTGCCAATGTAGGAGACACAAGAGACTCAGGTTCGATCCCTGGGTGGGGAAGATCCCCTGGGAAGGGCATGGCAACCCACTCCAGTATTCTTGCCTGGAGAATCCCATGGACAGAGGAGCCTGGTGGGCTACAGCCCATAGGGCAGCAAAGTTGTTGGACACAACTATTGAGGTGACTTAGCATGCTTGCTAGCACTGAGGGGTTTTGAAAGGAATGCCATGATATGCTTTAGCTTCAACTAGATTATGGTAGAGGCCGTGTCAAGTTAGCTGGGGGCTGGAGGAAGATTTGGCATAGGGAGGTTACGTAGGTATTTTAGCAGTTAAACAGGAGAGAGAGAACTTGGACTGGAGTATTAGGGGATGAAAAGAAATGGCTGAATTTTGGGGTCTATTTTGAAGGTGAAGCAGATTGGTTTCCAAATGTATTCAAATGGGAGTGGAAAAAGAAATGACTTGGGTAACTGGGTGGTAACTTTCCTGGTGGCTCAGTAAAGCATCTGCTTACAATGCGGGAGACCTGGGTTTGATCCCTGGGGTGGGAAGATCCCCTGGAGAAGGAAATGGCAACTCATTCCAGTATTCTTGCCTGGAAAATCCCATGGATGGAGGAGCCTGGTAGGCTACAGTCCATGGGGTCACAAAGAGTTGGACATGACTGAGCAACTTCACTTGGGTAACTGGGTAAATGGAGATATCATTTCATGAGGTACAGAAGACTTGGGCAGGGGACTATCAGAGGAAAGACTTAGACTTCATGGTACTTGCATATGGACATTTTGAGAGACTACCTGGATCTGAGTGGTGATGTTGAGAGGCATTGGATAGATGGATGTAAGAGTTGGGATTTCAGGGTGAGGTCAGAACTAGATGTACAAACATGGGAGATGAGTATAGAGCTGAAGTTTCAAGTCTGAAGACTCAATGAGATTGCCTTAGCTATAACTCAGGAAACCTGCTAAATATTTAGGGATAGAGATTGAGTTGAAACGTAGGTCTGACTCAAAGCCTCAAGGCACATAACTTGCAACATCCTTCCTGAACTTTAGGACAAGAAGAGGAAGCAATTTTACTGAAGGAGAGGGATATTAGTAGAGGCATAGAGTCACCCTGCTTATTTAACTTATATGCAGAGTACATCATGAAAAACGCTGGACTGGAAAAAACACAAGCTGGAATCAAGATTGCCAAGAGAAATATCAATAACCTCAGATATGCAGATGACACCACCCTTATGGCAGAAAGTGAAGAGGAACTAAAAAGCCTCTTGATGAAAGTGAAAGAAGAAAGCGAAAAAGTTGGCTTAAAGCTCAACATTCAGAAAATAAAGATCATGGCCTTGGTCCCATCACTTCATAGGAAATAGATAGGGAAACAGTGGAAACAGTGACAGACTTTATTTTTGGGGGGGTGCTCCAAAATCACTGCAGATGGTGACTGCAGCCATGAAATTAAAAGACGCCTACTCCTTGGAAGAAAAGTTATGACCAACCTAGACAGTATATTCAAAAGCAGAGACATTACTTTGCTGACTAAGGTCCATCTAGTCAAGGCTATGGTTTTTCCTGTGGTCGTGTATGGATGTGAGAGTTGGACTGTAAAGAAGGCTGAGTGCCAAAGAATTGATGCTTTTGAACTGTGGTGTTGGAGAAGACTCTTGAGAGTCCCTTGCACTGCAAGGAGATCCAACCAGTCCATTCTGAAGGAGATCAGCCCTGGGTTTTCTTTGGAAGAAATGATGCTAAAGCTGAAAGTCCAGTACTTTGGCCACCTCATGCGAAGAGTTGACTCATTGGAAAAGACTGATGCTGGGAGGGATTGGGGGCAGGAGGAGAAGGGGACAACCGAGAATGAGATGGCTGGATGGCATCACGGACTCGATGGATGTGAGTCTGCGTGAACTCTGGGAGTTGGTGATGGACAGGGAGGCCTGGCGTGCTGCGATTCATGGGTGGCAAAGAGTCGGACACGACTGAGCGACTGAACTGAAGACTGAGAGCCACTGACCAAAAAATGTGGGGGAGAGGGGTGGAAAGAGGAGTACCAGATGGGAAGGGAAAAACATGAAAGGGAGTGCCAGCAAGGGGTGGGGAGAAGAGGGCGGAGCCTACCGTCTCTGGCTGGGACTCCTTTCATCTTCCATTGTCACGCACTGTAATTTGTGTGTTTACAATCACCGTTTGCCCATTGAATGGTTTTCTTGGTTTCCTTATCTGCATTTCCTAGAATTACTCATGCAGCTCACTTGACAAGACTTCTTGAGAGCAGTTTATTTCTATCAGGTATCAGAATAGCCATCTTTTCTTAAGAGATTTATAACAAATCCTGGGAAATCTAGGGATCCCATAACATTAGGTTTTCTTTTTATGTATCAGTGCTGGGAAGCTTAAAGCCTCTTGGATGACATTTTGCTTCAGCCTCATTTCAACTCTATTTTATGCTCCAATTATGTTTGTCTTTTTACTTTTTGCCACACCATACACCTTATGGGATCTTAGTACTAGACCAAGCACTGAGTCTGGGCCTGGGCAATAAACGCAGAGAGTCCTAACTCTTGGACCATGAGGAAATTCCAAAGTTATTCTACAGTTTGGCTGGATCTTGAGGCTTGTGGGATTTTGATCCCTGACCAGGGATTGAACACTTGCCCCATGCAGTGGAAATGCAAAATCTTAACCACTGGATGGCCATGGAAGTCCCTGTCTCTTTTTATTTATATGAGCTTCTTGTTTAATTTCTTTTACTCTTTTAAAACATCCCTAACAGCTGCATCAACTGCTATATGGACCAAGGCAGGGAATAACAAACATATGTGGCACCTGAAAGAACCTTCCTTTCAAATAATCTGTTCCATTGCCCTTATAAACTCACTTGTCAGATGTGTTGTCTCAATGTCTGGTAGAGACATTATCTCCCTCAAGTCCACCAAGGGACTGTCTCCCACTTGAAACAGGCTCCCAATTCGGAAAAAGTCTCCGAATTCCTTTTACAAGGAGAAGGAGTAAATAGGCTCAGTTCTCCTTCCTCCAATCACTCTACAAATAAGAAGTAGCATTAGCTTAACTATTTATACCAGGAATGAAAGAGACCCAAATAATGCCTGCGCACTTAGCATCACCTCTTTGGTCAAATCCAGACTAGTGTACAGAAAGAACCACATGCTGCCATAGCTAATGTAATAGCAAGGGCTACAGCTTGAGAGTCTAAGTTGTAGTTGTCCTAGGACACAGTTCCAAGCATATATGGAGGACCAGGGGTTTGGGCCTTCCATGTCCCTATGAAGGACTATTGTCCAAGCCAATGTCAGCTCACTCCTGGAAGGGAGAGATCACCATCCTCCAAAAACAAAATCATACTATGCAGTCCTTGGCATTGGTCACGGCGGAAGACAGCAGTGCTACAAGCCTCAACAGGAAAATAGGAAAATGAGCATTGCGTGAGACGGGAAACATCCTGGGGACTCCCAGAAAGAACAGAGAGGAGCTTGAGGAAACTGGAACTACTGTAATAGCAGGTGGAGTTCGGGAGGAAGAGCCAAAGATATGCCGTGGCGATATGGAATTATTGGTTGGGCTAAAGAAATTCTAGTGAAAGACTATTTTAAGGAAGAGTTGAATAATAACAGCACAGGCAAAGTTTATTTAAATCTGCTTCTGTTAGTGTCCATGGACACTAGGGTAGATTTCCCTCTAATGTAGAAGTGCTTATGAACTCACTGTTGAGAGTGAGTAAGCTGTACACTGGAGATGACAGATATATTTCCAGTCATCAGTCAGCCATTTGTGAACATTTATTAAGAACTGATTACAAGCTTCTACTGTGCTTGGGGCAGATCTACTTATAGAAACTGGTTGTCATGGAAACTGCAGATAGCTACAGTCCTCTCTGGACCTGAATGAGGAGCTAAAAGTCCTCTGACTAAGTTATTGTCTCTAGCTAAGAGGCCCAGGAGCTTCAAGACTGTTCTAATACTAGACTTCTGGTTTTATTCACGACTCCCCCATTTTAGTTCTAAAAGATACCGTGAAATCAGGACTCTTTTGATAAAGAGGAAGATAATGACTCAAGCAGGTAACACCCCCCCTCAAGGTCTGTACTGAGTATTTTGAGCATGCAAAGCCAAACTTTGCATTTGCGTAAGCCTAGCTTACAGTGCAGAGAGAGCAAGGGGCTAAGAACAGAGGGCCTCTGATGATGAGACGGACTAGGGTGAGCTGATCATATAATATGTACTTTTGTTTGGTCCACATTGCTTTGATCCAGTGTGATTTACATGATTTACACAGGCTCAGAATCCCAAAGTTGAATGGCAGAGACTAAGGAGGAGTGACTCACTTATTATACCTGCCCTCTCAAATTCCAGCTCTGCTCTTGAATGATTTTTTGACATTAGACAAATTCCTCAAGTCCTCCAAGCCTCAAATGCCTCCTATGTTGAATGGAAAGATCATTTATCTGATTATGGAGTTATTTGAGAAACAAATGAGAAGCTGCATGTAAAAAGTTATTGTTCTTTTTTTTTCTTTCAAATATTAGAAATTAGCGGTCCTTTCCTTTAGTTTCACATCGAAAAGTTGGCCTCCTGGTTAAGGCTATGTTTGCATTTATTCAGCTTTGCATGCTCAGATTCTGGCAATGTGCCTAGTTTACTGTTGGAATTTAGTGAATGTTTGTTGTTGAAGAAATGAGAAAGAGTTGTAGTTACTTTGCTTGTGATCTCTTTGATATTCAGTTCCAAGAATTGGAAGGGAAGTCTCAAGGTCATCTAGCCATGCCTCTGCTTCTGTCCATAAAGAAGAGGTAGGTTGGTATAAAATGAAAGCTGTTCCAAGGATAGGAGTGTCCATGGATCTCACAGCTGGTTGACAGAGCCTTTGGATGGAAGTTCCAGTAGGAGACAAAACAGAGTGAAATTGACTTACCTTTAGATGAAGTAGGCTGTTTTTAGCACTGACCCAGTAGATCCATCTTCTCTAAAATAATTCCACCATCTTTAACCTCCTGTTGGCTTATGAGATCATGCCTCTAGAAAACTCCCATTGAAAATACAAATATGTTAGAGAATGATAGCTTGCAAAGTCATTAATAAGTTCTTGAGCCAAAAAAGAGTGGGGACCACTGAACAGTAAGCTTTTCAAGGGAAAGGGGGAGGAGGGATTGAGGGAAGATTTGGGGTTTTTTCTCAAAGACCATGAATTAGCTGGCATGCCTGGGTGGGTCCCAGACAAGCATCAGGGAAAAAGAACTCAAGAATTCCGGGGCAGATGTCTAAGGCACATGGTGCAAACTCTGTCATTTGGACCAATTTTTAAGGTAATTAAAGTTTTCAGGACACAGTTACCTGAATTTCCTCCTGTCACTCTCATGACAACTGTGCAAAGTAGTCAAGGAGGATCCTGATCACCCCCGCTACAGTTTCAAAGAAGAAACGGTGGCCCAGATCAGCAACATGATCTGTTTAACACTGTTCAGGTTGTAAGTAGCAAATGTGGTACTAGAGTTTCTTTCTTTTTACTCTTATTTGAGTTTTCATTAAATTCTACTGCCTCCTTGACTTAGACAACCCAACCAAACAAAACATTAGTGACAGTGAAATACAAATAATATCAGCAGCTCTCTTTTATGATGCTATGACTACGTAGCAGCATTGTGCTAAATAACTGAGAAACCTCTTGTCATTTATTAATTATCACCAACATTTTACAGTTGTGTGGAATGAGTAGTGGAGGGAATTAAATGCTGTACCCACATTCCTGCAGACAGTGAGAGATGAGCATGGACTCGAATCCCTGTTGTCAGAGTTTGGAAATGCTCAGAGCTTTTCCAATAAAGGATCTCTGGGTTGAAAGGATCTTAAATGTAACTTGGCATAATCATCCATCTAAATCTTTCTTCAGTGTCTCCTTAAATGGGTCTTGTGTATTTGGCTTGGAGAAATCAATCCCCCTATTTCCTGGGGCAATTTGTTCCATTTTAGGACCATTCTCATGGTTAAAGCACCAAAGAGAGAAAGTTTTATTTTTTCAACAGCAGATACAAGAACATTTTCACAGGAAAACACTTTGATAGCCTCTCTTGAGGGCAGTCTAAGCCTCTTGAGGTCTAAGAGTTGGCTGGTGCCATTTTAGAGAGAAGGACCAAGGGTTGTGTAAGAGAGAGGATGACTTGTAGCTCGCGGAGGGCTTGGAGAATGAGCATATAAAAAGGGGAAAGGAGGGAGGGTGAGTGAAATGGTGGCCCACTATGTGCTTTTTCATGTATCTCTTCTTTACTATCCCTTGCCCTCCACCCCAAAAAAACTTCTGCAAAGTCTACAAAATCCTAAAACATTTAGATTTTTACAGAAACCTTTGAAAGGGTTGGCCAGGGGATATTCCCAAAGTAATAAAGGTATTACTTGTCTTCAGGGAAGCTGACCATATGAGCCTTAGGCACAGAGGGCTGGCAGATAACTCTGGGAGGAAGCTCTTGTGGATGGCAGAATGGAAGGTTGTAGCAGATTAAATGAGATTTTATAGTCTACAGAAGCCTCAGTTGATGTTTGAGTTATAAGACATTCTCCAAATGATTGCACTTATGTCTTTTCTTTTGGCTGGATTGTTTCAAAGTGAGAAGAAAATTAGCCTAGCAGATTCTTGACGTGCAAATGAGATACTTTCTGAAATTTTCTCAAATCCTCATTTTCACAAGTATTAGCACAGCCCACAATCTCCTATACATTCATCTATGAAAGAAGGGTAATAATCTGCCCAACAGGGCTTTTTGTGAGCATGTAGTGAAATCATAGGGTAAGTGGAGATAAAACACCATAGAGAATCTGATGCCAGGCCATCAGCTAAGCTCACTCATTTGCTAGATGACTTGCTTTTCATAGTGTAATCCAAATTTGTGCCTTGGCAAAAATTTTAAACAGTGGTATAATATGGCCTTTGGAAGGTAGCATGAAAATAACTGAAACTTCCCCAAATTCGCCTATGTCAAGCCATGCATTCAAAGGATCTTCCATAGTTTCTGGGTTTGAAACCCTCAGGCCTTTGCATGTCAGCCATAAGTTTCACACTTCAAAAGATGAGTGATACAGGATAATAGTGCCATCTATTTCTGCTAGCTTTTTCTTCCAGCTAACAGTGATCTCATCTCTGAGGTCTTATTCTCCTTCCTACTAATTAATATCCAGGAACAGTAACTATTGATTCAATAATCTCCACTTCTTGCCTCTTCTGTCATCAACAGAGCTAGAAAGAGATATTGTCTAACTGTGGCTAGAATCATGCTGAGGACCAAGGGAAGGGCTGGGATCAGAGATCAAAGCTTGGCTGGAAGCCAGGTTTATAAGCTAACATCATCTTGTTTTTAGTCTCCCAGGGGAATTGTGAGAGGCAAGAACTCCACTTGTTTGATTTGTTTGACTAAAGAACATGAATCTTAAGATAGAAGGAGTAAGATTGGTATCATAAATAATCTTGAGAACGATAGCATAGTCACACACATTGTAAGGCTCCATGGGCAAGCCGGAACTCCCAGACTGCACGTTTATATCAGCTACGTGAGCCCCCTGAGCGCTTGACATAAGATGATTGATTCTCCTTGGAAAGAGACCAGCTCAGGTCCCCCAGCCCTCTGAAGATAAGACAGGGAAACGATGACAAGAGGGGAGAGGCTGAGGCATTCCATTCCCAAGACCACTGGCAGAATGGTTCAGGAATGTTGTTTCTTGCAGGAAAGACGTGGCATTATCTCAGGACCATCTGGTGGCAGCAGGAACGAGAAGGGGGATGGAGGCTCTGAGCAATGGTCACGTAGCCTCATCTCACTGTTTGCAGACGCCCACGATCAAGCAATTTCCTGACAGAAGTGGGTCAGCTAATAGCCTGGGCTCAAGAAAAACAGAACTTCAAGGAATTAGAGAAATGATCTGCAGAGGCTGTATGATTCCTCTAACAAGAAAACCTGAGACATTACCCAAAGCTTGCTATAACATGGGAAAAGTCCCCAGACTCGAGGAGAGAATAGAATGCTGTTGATTTTTCAGTAAAACTGATCTTGACTCAGGCAGGCCAGCTCTCTTGGACCCTCAGTGTAAGATGGCAGTTTTGGACTCCAGGGCTCCATCTGGCCTCTGTATGCATTTGAGCTCACTTTAGTGATTACAGAACTGTTGGATTAGTTCCCAACTTTAAAAGATCAAAGTTATCTTCCTCTGAAATCCTTAATACAGACTCTAGGGATTCTCCATGGAAATTTTAAAATAACATGGGATCAAGGCACATATTTTCTGGAAGGCTGTGAAGATTCAGAGGAGTGGCAGATCTCCTCTTGTATACATGATGCAGGATTGGGGAGTTTGAGACATGAACAGGGCAACTCAATTAGACAAAGCTTTTCAAAGGCCTACATGGAAAACTGGAGGGGAAATCTCACCTCAAACCTGGAGGGCTGATCAACGTTTCTTCTTCAAAGTGCATGTGCAGGTTTTGCTGAGTTTCTTGCCAGTAGGAGGAGCTGACTTTGGTGGATGCTGCCTCCATCCTGGAGAAAGGAAATTAGGAAAATCAGCTGAGATGGGAGAACAAGTACCATCTGGCTGCAGCATCTCTTGCTGACAGTTTTGCCCCCAACATTAGGCCTGTCTGTGCTAGGATCAGGGCTTCTCAGATGGCACTAGTGGTAAAGAACCTACTTGCCAATGCAGGAGCTGTAAGAGACTCGGTTGGGTTTGACCCCTGGGTAGGGATGATCCCCTGGAGGGCACAGCAACCTATTCCAGTATTCTTGCCTGTAGAATCCCACGGACAGAGGAGCCAGGTGGGCAGCAGTCCATGGGTTGCAAAGAGTTAGACATGACTGAAGCAACACAGCAAGCATGCATGTGCTAGGAATGCTAAGAGGGACTCTGCCTTTTCATGCCGAGAAGTAGGCACCTTGATCAAGGCAGGATGACCCCCAGATGTCACTTCTGCACCCAAAAGGGACCAGGGTGCTCAGCTCCTCAGAGCACGGATCTGGGCCCCTCCAACACTGGGTGTGCAGAAGGAGCCACAGTGGCAGCTGGTGTTTGCACACGCTCTCCCTGGGGACCCGAGGCTCAGAGTCATGTGAGTCCTGCATCTGGTTCAGAAGCAAAGAGGTAGGGGCAGGAGGCTAAACTTGTCCTTCATAATGACTCGCGCAAGAGGGAAAACACCCTGGCTGGAACTGGAGGGGGCCAAGAGGTAGGGATGATCTTGGGTCTGAGCCAGTGAGGGGAGGAGGAAGAGGTCTGGGTACACCGTATCTGCCAGAGATTTCTAAGATGTCAAAAGGAGTTAAGGGCATATCTTGGGATCAGAAAACTGATTCTTCCTTGGGCAGTTTCTTTAATTCCATAGACTGTTTATTTCCCCTCTATCTAACAGGGGTGACAATAAGAGTTCTGGCTTCACAGACTGCTGTGAGACCTAAGTGAGGTCACATATATGTCTAGAGCACTTAGTTCAGGCCCTGACCCTCAGCATACATCCTCTAAAGCATCACTATCTTAACCTCATTCTCCAAGGTGGTTGGAGCTGAGAGGGGCAGGCTGGAGGAAACTGACTTCCTGATCAAGTACCCACCAGGAGACCTTGTTACTATAGTGACTCATGTCTGGAATCATTATTGCATCCTGACTGAGTTGTCCTGCATTTGTGGACTGAATCACCATCATCAATAGGAAAGAATTATCTTTCCTTCCAGTATTCCAAACTAGCTTCTATAGGTCTCTCCTAATTTCTGTGGCCTTGTAGTTTAAATCAGTAGAAAGATCCAGAAGAGTTGTTTTCTCCATTATTGATGCTGTTATCATAACTAACTTTAATTAGTTGAGTGCCTACTACATGTCATCTCATTTAATCTGCATACTCATTAGTGAATGAAGCAACTCTATCACATGGAATGGAAGTCTCATGGAAAGGGACTGAAAAAGAAGAAAAATGGAGTAGAAGCAACATGGTAATCCTCTCCCCCAAATACCCTCATTCTTGAGTAGATGTGGGATCCCCTCCAGGGACTCCTAACCCCTGGGGTGTACTCTCTGGGGCCTAAAATCCTTAACAAGTGGAGGCAAGCACTAGACAACTTATGTTACATAGTTCTTCTGAACTAGCTCCGTGTCAAAGGTTTGGTGTTTTGTTATAAAACATTTGCAATATCCATTTCCATAACTCTGGGCTGGAATTTTGCTCTGCCAATGAACATAAACTTCAAATCCTACCCCTTAACACTCTCTTTGAAATGAGCGCTCACCTGTTTAATTGAACTTTTCAGTTCAGAAAAATGTCTGTGAGCACATTGAAGGACCTCTTTGTAAGCATTTCCTAGAAGCTTTGGGCTTCCCTGATAGCTCAGCTGGTAAAGAATCTGCTTGCTACGACCCCAGTTCGATTCCTGGGTCTGGAAGATCCTCTGGAGAAGGGGTAGGCTACCAGTATTCTTGGACTTCCCTTGTGGCTCAGCTGGTAAAGAATCTGTATGCAATGCTGGAGATCTAGGTTCAATCCCTGGGTTGGAAAGATCCCCTGGAGAAGGGAAAAGCTACCCACTCCAGTAGTCTGGCCTGGAGAATTCCATGGACTACAGTCCACAGGGTTGCAAACAGTCAGACTCGACTGAGCAGCTTTCACTTCCCAGAAACTTCCTTGGGTTTTCCCAGAACCAGAACTCTCTACTAATGCATTCCATTTCTGTGGGAGAAGCCAGAACCTTCCCAGATTTCTTTTGCTCTGGCAAGGCCCCTCAACACAGGCATTGCCTTCCTGCCTGCTTTCCTTTCCTTTTTCCCTTTCTCCCTTCATTTTTTTTTTCCCCATCATTTGTGTGTGTGTTTAAATTAAACTTATTTCCAAGTCCTCACTTTCCTACTCTCTATGTGCCCTTGGGCAAAGTTAACCTCTGTGGGTGTCTAAAATATATAAAGTTATATAAAGTGAAAACACCTCTTTCAGCCCTAAAATAAAATTGAACCCCAACACCTAGGATAGTAAACAAGAGCTTGGGTACTGGAGTCAGTCAAGATTGAGTTTCACTGCCACTCACTTTGCCACTTACCTCATGACCTCGGTGCAGCATGGCATGTTCTTTGGGCCTCAGTTTTTCTAACAAGGAGATAGCGCTGACCTCATAGGATAAGAGGGCTGGATGTTGCAGCGATACTAAGAGGTGCACTTATTATGTGCCTGATTCTGCTCTAAGCTCTTTCTTTACATGTGTTGACTCATTTTATTTGCATGCCATTTCTACAACATTTCATTTTGTTAGGGTCTCTTCTCTTGCTTAATTTTCTAGCTTGTTGAGAATCTTTATTTGCTTATTTTAAACTTAATTCCATCACTTTAAACATAGGAAGTGATGGAATTAAGTTTAAAATAAGCAAATAAAAACTCTGCACTATAATACAGTTGGCTTCTCTGTCTTCATTCACTCCGTTTTTAAAAAATATGTTGTGAATCCTACGACTGAGAAGACAACACTAGCAAAGCAGAGCTAAGCCTTTGTGCATTAAAATGCTAGAGAATTGTTGATACGTGCAAATAACTCATGGCAATGACAGCCGAGCAAGCTCTGAGTCTGAGCGTAGAGCCAGGTATTGATGTGTTTTAAAACTTCCCCAGTTTATCCTAACCATCAGCCAGGACTGAGAACCACAGCCCTATGTTGTGAGTCCAAGGTTGCTGCTCTAGACCAATAAGCCATGAAGGTATGGGAGTAAAGTGGTTATCAGCTATGACCCTGGCTTATCACTGCCCTGACATCTCTAATGAACCTAATTGTCAAATCTCCCTCTAAAATCAGAATACATTTTTTAGCATGCTCCTGGCCAGGCTACTCCAGTAATCCTCTCAGACAAGTGCTGGTTTCTAGTGATGATCATTTCCATGCCTAAATGTTTAGAAATATACTCTAGGGTTTTGCCCAAATCAGAGGCATAGTCTTATCATTTCTGAAATTCAACTCTGGAAAATTAGAAACTTGGTTTATTTCCAGTCTTCTGGAACCTTACTTCATACTTGTCAAAGATCACAGAAACATGGTTCCCTCATCAGAATTGCAACCTTTCTCAACTCTGTGGGATATGACACTTAAGTATTTGAAAGGCAAGAAGTTAAACTTTATGCTCTTTTCTAGTCCTTGCTTATTTCCAGTTATATATATTTGGAAATCCTGGGGATGGCAGGCATTGAAAGCTAACTAACAGCGTTCTCTGAAGAAATCGTCTTCACTAATCCCCTCTTAATTCTTCAGCATCCCAAACCTCTTCCTTTCTCAGTGTGTTTCAGTCATCCAGCATCCTCCTGTCTACTTTCTGCTTGATGGCCTTCTGGGTCACAGACACAGCACTTGCTTCAGTGTCTAAGGTTTTGGTGCCTTAGTTTACTTCCCATTTATCAAACCCGGTAAATGAACACAAATGAACCAAACTGCCCACTTGGTTTTTTCTGTGAAGATCCGTTGCACAACATTCATACTTGAAGCCAACTTGTATTCTCCAAAACTTTCTTCTGTATCCTAGAAGCCTGAGTCAACACAGCCTACGTGTCGTCAGTTCCCTGTGCTAAGAGTTTTCACAGTATGCAGAAAACAGGTCAAAAATCTGTTGTGAAAGGATGAAATAAATTGGCCTTTCTATTTTTTTTTCCTTCTTTCTCACTCTAAGGTAATTTCAACTTTTATTATTCCATGATTATACTCAGCAATTTCCTTTATATTACTAAGGAAGCTTATTATTATGGTCCATCTTGAGCTGGATTGTTTAACATTTTAATTCCTATAATCCTCCCAAAAGCTCTTGCAGGTGAGTGCTGCTTTGTTTATTTTACAGCTTGGGAAGCAGAGCTTCTGAGTTATTAAGTAAGCTGCCAACATTCTGACAGACAGCAAGCGGCAGAGGTGTGATTCAAACCCGTGTCAGTCTGAGCCGCTGTGTGTTATGCTGCTGCTGCTGCTGCTGCTAAGTCACTTCAGTCGTGTCTGACCCTGTGCGACCCCATAGACAGCAGCCCCCCAGACTCCCACGTCCCTGGGATTCTCCAGGCAAGAACTGGACTGGGTACTGTGCTTTATACAGCCTCGTTAGAGCAGCCAGCTCTGGGCTACTCCAGGCCTCCATCATTAGTGGCCAGCAATACTTATTCCCCCTGGATTCAGATACACCCACAGTGTCTCCAGCACATTATTCCCACGGCTGCTCGTTACCTTTCAAAGCTGGCAGGCAAGCAGAAGACGTCATCTCTTCACAACTTGATGGGTACTCTTATATAAACCGTATCCTCAATGGATACATTTTTACAATCTATCAAAAATTTTAATTCTTTAAAAAAAAAACTATTTATTTATTTATTTGGCTGTGCTGGGTCTTCTTTGCAGCCATGGGATCTTTAGCTGTGGCATGAAAACTCTTTTCAGTTCCCTGACCGGGATTGAACTTGGGCCCCCTGCATTGGGAACATGGAATAGAGTTTTAGCTACTGGACCACCAGGGAAGTTCTCCCGAAAATCTTAATTCTTTTAACCAAATTCCTTCCCATTCTCTTAGAGCAAACTAATTCTATGTGCTCACTGAGATTTTGTAACTCTGGCCCCTTCCTAGCTTTACAACCTCATCCTGAGTCTCTTTTTCCCTCTGTTTCTGTCCTCTGGACACATGGGAATCTTTCATTTCCTCAAAGAGGCCCCGCTTCTTTGCCACCCAAGGCCTTTGCATATGCTGCTCTTACTCTCTGTAACATTTATTCTCTCTTTCTTTACCTGGTGAACACCTCCTTTAGATCTCCATATGCTTCCTCTTGAGCCCTGGCTAGATCAGGTCAGACTCCCATGTCATCTACTGCTTTTAACACTCTAGAACTTTATTTCTTGCAACTTACCATGGTTTATGACTATGCATTCGTTGCATTTTTAAATCAATTCTATCACTTCTCCACTGAATTTCATAACCTCAGTGTCTGACACATAGTAGGCAGACAATAAGCAAACATAGACAAGGGTCTTCAAATTTCAAATCATTACAGGAGTCTCCTGAATGGCCAGTTTCCTTTGTGCTTTGAACGTTTCAAGTATTAATGGCAATAAACATGCAGAGGCCCCGTCAGGAAATAATGCTTTTGTGAAGTGAGGCCACACCAGGCAGATGACCACCCCTCTTTTCCCAGCAGGCCCCTAGTCACATGGACACACACATGCTCTCTTGCTGGACTATACCACTTCCATCCAGAGGCATGGATAGAGTGATAAAGGAGAAAGTGGAAGTGCTGGGGCCAGGGGTTGAGTTCCAGCTCTAATATTCTGTGCAGCATTTGTCACGTGGCTTAACTTCTCCAGTCCTCCATTTCCTCATCTGTAAAATCCCTCACTCATAGGATTCCTGGGGAGGCACAATGGGTTAATGAGTCCGAAGTACCCTCCCAGCCCAGACACTCCCTTACTGTATGAGAATTCTTCCTTCCCCCAGAGTCTCTACATACCCGGGAAAACAGCAGTGTATTTCTTCAGTCAAGTTAAAAAATTAAAATGGTTGACATCATGTTACAGACCATAGTCTAAATATTCCTCCTATATTAATCTATTTTAAACTTATAAGAGCCCTATGAAGAAAGCATTAGTATTATCAGCTTCATTTTACATATGAGGAAACTGAGGTTCAGAGAGATGAGTAACTTAAAGTCACATAACTATCATCATAAGCCCAGTTTGTTTATACTCTTAGACCACTACGTGTTATTGTCTGTTAGCTGATAAAGTAGAAAGGAATCATAGGCAGTGAAAAGATCATTAGCTTTGGAAAGAGAAACATCTCCCAATTTTACTATTCCCTGGGTGACCTGGCCAGCTCAGTTCTCCCTTGTCTAAAATGCGTTATCGTGCCCCCCACCCCCAGCCTCCAGGATGAGAGCCAAGTTAGAGGACGAACGTAAAACTCCTGCACACACCTGGCATCAGACAAACGGTGGCCTTCTCCTCTCATGACAATCAAATCTCTTTCTTTCATAAAAATGTAAGCTTTGAGTTTTCTTGCCAATAACCTGGGCTGGGTGAAGAGAACTTTGGCCCTTGACCAGCTCTAGAGTTTCTCGGATAAAAATTGTTGACACTGAGCCCACACAAAGCTGGAAACTCCCAGAGGGATAAATACACAGGCTCTGACCCAGCCCAGACTTCCCCTGAATTCTACAGAGTTTCAACACTTCTGAGGCTCTGAGAGAGCTGAGACCAAGGTTCCGGAAATGCAGAGCCCAGCCCGGGGGAGGGAGTCTTGGTGACCAAATTTAGCAGACTGGGCTCCAGCCACACTGTCCCTGCCCTTCAGAACCTTTGTGAATGTCCCTCTAGGAACCTCCTTCATACCCCCTTTATCCAGGGAAGTGGTATTTTTTTTTTTTCCTGACCTTGGCCTTTTGATTGTCAGAGTTTTCCTGCAAGCAAGAAAGAGTTCACCCAAGGTGCCTCAGGATGTATGCTGAGCACTCCAAGCCCCAGGAAGAGGTGAGGGTCTGCACAGTACCTCAGTCTCAGCCACAGAAGGGAGAACGTAATGGATCCTATCCCTGGGGTTATTCTAAGGATTCGGGGGAGTGGCGAATATTCAGAGCTTGGGACAGGGCTTCACTCTTTAGTTAGCACCCCATGAATGTGAGCTGTAGTAGTGCTGGTGCACAGCTAGGACCTAGTGCTCAGTCATTCAACTGCCTCCGACTCTTTGCTCCTCTGTCCATGGATTTCCCAGGCAAGAATACTGGAGTGGGTGGCCATTTTTCTTCTCCAATCTAGGACCTAGTTCACACAGCAAAGTAAGTAAAGAAACTAGAATTGGAACAAAGATCTCCGAGAATGGCAAGCCCAGCTCTTCCACCATGCAATGCAGCCTTTCTCTGGCATGTCTGAACCTCAATATCTTACTTAGAGTGAAAGGGATAAGCCATGCTAAGGAGTCTTTTTTTTTTTTTGTGTTTTAGCCATGTTGTATGGCATGTGGGAACTTAGTTCGCTGACGAGGAGGTCTCCTCTAACTCTCCAACCCACCACGGACTTTACACACACACTCACAAATCACCATCCTAACTCACAAACATCCTTCCTAGCCTCTCCTTCCTCTGGATTCTCTCTACCCTAACAGGCTTCCTTCAGCTCCTGTGGGCTAGAAGCCCACACACAGTTTTTTGATCAGTGCTTTCCTCTGAACTTCTGTATTTTCCTAGGCTGTGGACTCTGGATGTGGTGTCTCTCTGTCAACAGGGTGCTTGTGACTTGCAAGCCATTCTGAGCCCAGGGATGGCAGGTCTGGCTCTGTCCTGGCCTGGGTCAGCTCGGCCAGTAAAACCAGGGCCGTCTTCCAGGTCTGTGTGTCTGGTGGGTGAGGCGCCCTGTTCCCATGGCAGCAGGTATGTAGGGGCTGTGGCATGGAGTTTGTGGGGATTAGGGCATGGTAAGGCAGCATGGGCTGGAGGAAGGCTGACTGCTGGATCGTGCAGTAATTTTGGAAGAAAGTAGAATTCTCTGCCTCAAGTTAGATCTTACACAAGCATCCTAGCTTCTCTGAGTTATAACTTCTCTGCAAATGAGAAATCTTAATGCCTTTCTAGTGGGTCCTGGGAAAGAATAAGAGGGCAATCAGTGTAAAGCACAGGGCGGAGACTCAGTTAAGTAGCTGTTTACTTATTCCTTTACTCTCCTCTTCTAGTTCAGTTCAGTCATTCAGTTATGCCCGACTCTTTGGACTGCAGCATGCCAGGCCTCCCCTATTCATCACCAACTCCCAGAAATGACTCAGACTCATGTCCTTTGAGTCGGTGATGCCATCCAACCATCTCATCCTCTGCCATCTCCTTCTCCTCCCACCTTCAATCTTTCCCAGCATGAGGGTCTTTTCCAATGAGTCAGCTCTTAGCATCAGGTGGCCAAAGTATTGGAGTTTCAGCTTCAGCATCAGTCCTTTCAATGAATATTCAGGACTGATTTCCTTTAGGATTGACTGGTTTAATCTCCTCACAGTCCAAGGGATTCTTAAGAGTCTTCTCCAATAGCACAGCTCAAAAGCATCAATTCTTCAGTGCTGAGCTTTCTTTATGGTCCAACTCTCACATCCATACATGACTACAGGGAAAACCATAGCTTTGACTAGACAGAAATCATGGATCTGGCCTCCAGGAAGATGAAAAGAGAAAGAAAAGATAATGATAGTTCAGTGTCTCTCATGTTTTATGTAGCATCTCATTTTTATCTTCTCCATAACCCCACAAGATAGGGATTATTTTTATTTTCATTTTATTTATGAGAAAGTGGAGGTGTGGCAAGGATAAGTAACTCGCTCATCATCACGAGGAAGTGGTAGAGTGGGAGCATGAACACAGTCCTCCAGTTCTAAGCTCATCTACCACCCAAGCACATCTGACACCCAGGAGCTGAGGTGATAGCTCTCAGCCAAGCACTGTGGACCAGGACTCCTTTTAGCCTTTCTAGAAGATTTTCCTCATAGTTGAGAATTCTTCTCAGCAATGTTCTGCCACTTCCTTTCCTGGTTTAGTCTCAGCTTCACCTTTTCTTTTGAAACTATAGATTGGTTAGCTGTCCATCCTCAGACATGCAAGGAGGAAATCCACAGCTGGGCAGGAATGTGGTCTTGGCAGTCCAGATCCTCCTCCTGAGACTGTCCGGCCTGGCCTGGGCCTGAGGTTGGAAGTACTTGATGACTCTGGCTACGGTCCCCCAGAATCTGTGGCTGATTCATGGACTGGTTCACCCTCTCCGGGTCAATAGCTGCTCATCCTCTGTCAGGGATTGGGCCTTGCATTGTTCATTTCCCCTTCCCTCCACTGTCCACCCCTGGTTTTGACTTCTCACAGTCCATGGATTGTAGTTATACCCTCCACTTTCTGGTCTTAATGTATCACACAGGAATGGCCGGAGATGAACGGGAAATTTGCCATTGGTCTTGCAAGTCCCCAAGAGAAACATGATTCCAAAGGGACCCTCTAAAATAGTCTGGGCTTCAGACAGACACATCTACTATGAATACTTGCCTCTATAATTATCAGTTTTCTGGGTGTTTGATTTCTTTATCTGAAAAATGAGGGAATTGGGTCTGGTTCTTGCTAATGCCCTTTTAAGTGTTAACATTCGATTAGCTGATGATAAAGAATCTTTAAAAATTTTTATCCTTTTCTTCTTTTTTTCTGATTATAGAATAGTGCACTCTAATTGTAGAAAATCTGAATAACATAGGAAATGGTACAACAAGCCAGTAGAACTCTTATCCCTCAGAAAAACTTCATGTATTGGTGTCAATTATTCTTTTTCTTATTGTATACTTTTGTGTGTTTAATATTTTTCTGTTGTTTTATGTATTCATTATACAGTTTTTAATAAATTTAAACCTAAATACATTATATAATTAAATATTTTTCAAAATATTTAATTTTGATAATTTAATATTTGATGACATCATAGAATCCCATCATTTAATTGTTTTCATGGTGTTGGATGTTGAGACTGTTTTAAACTTTTCTCCAATTTAATATTATAATGACTAGGTTATATGTGATATTATAGAATGAATATCTCTAAATCTATGTGTATGCTTAAATCATTTCCTTAGTTCCATTTAAAAATAGAATTGATAAGTTAAAGGATTAGAATTATTTTTAGTATTTCTGAGGAGGATATGGCAACCCACTCCAGTATTCTTGCCTAGAGAATCCCCATGGACAGAGGAGCCTAAGGGGCTACATGGTCGCCTAGTCAGACACAACTGAAATGACTTAGCATGCACACAAATTCCTTTCAGAAGACTTGTATTGATTGCTACTTCTGCCAGAACTGAGAATATGGCAATATGAGTACTAATTTTATTGTAATATCAGCAGGTTTTGATTTTTTTTAATTGTCAATTTGAGAAACAGTATCTCATTGTTACTGTAACTTGTGTTTGTTTTGTTATTTGTAAAGCTAATATTTTTCACATAATAACTGGCCATTTATTTTCTTTTTAAAAATGAATTCTATTATTATGAGTTTAACTCACTATTTTGGTACTTCTCATTTCTTTTTATTGATTTTTGAGAACTGCTTATTGATTTTGAGTATAAAAACCATCCCTTATTGATCTTTGGGAAGACTATTATATAAGAAATTATATTCTTTGCCTTTTGTATAGGTTGCATATATTATCTATATTTTATTTCCTTTATTTTTGTTTATTTTTGTATTTTTGTTCCCTTTATTTTTGTATATAGTAATTTTGGGGGAGGGGAGGGCCGTGTGCTTGCAGGATCTGAGTTCCCTGACTAGAGTTTGAACCCCAGCCCTTAGCAGTGAAAACCTGGAATCCTAACCACTGGACTGCCAGGGGATTTCCTAGTTATAGTAATTTTAAAACACATATTTTAAATTTAATGGAGAAGAACCGATCAGTCTTCTCCTTTATAGTTTCTTTCCTTGTTTTTATGCATAGAACATCTAGCTCCACCTTGAAATCAGAGAGCTTCCTGTAATTTCTTATGATTCATTTCTACCTTTAATTTTATAACAAATTTAAATTTATAAAATATATAAAAATACATAATATAGAATTTGAATCTATTTGTATCCATAATAAATAGCTCCAGGTTTGAACAATATTACCCAAGACTTCCTTTCAAAACTGATTCGATATGAAGTCTATAACATACTGAAGTTTTATGCATAAACAGTTTTGTTTTTAAGCTTTCTCTTCTGTTATACATGTTCATTTTCTTATCCTGTAACACAGTCCCTTGTCTCAATTCTTACAATTTTATATATTACATATACTGCATATATTATATATTAATATGATATACTGTGATGTTATTATATTACAGTATGCAGTTTTATACTTTAATTACCTGGAAATTCATGTTGCCTATATTTTTTCTTTCAAAAGTTCTTTAGCTATTCTCATGGCTTTGATCTTTCAGATGAATTTTAAAATCAGTTTTCTAACTTCCTCCAAAAAACCACCACTGATTCTTTTTTGAAATTATATTAAGTTCATATGCGAATTTGAGGTAAATTTAGATTTTTATGATACTGAATTTATCAGTCAGGAATATAATATAGTGCCACTTAGAAAAGTATTCCTTGATACCCTTAAGTTTCAATTTTTTTCTTATAGTTCCTGTCTATTTTAACTATGTTCCTACATATTTTAAACTACTTTTTCTATACTCTTGTAAATGTGATCATATTTTTAAAGACTTTATTTTGTATTGAAGTTTAGCCAACTAACAATGTTGTGATAGCTTAGGTGAACTATCCAAAGTTCACCTTTGAAGCAAAGGGACTCAGCCATACATATACAGGTATCCATTTTCCCCTTGCTCCATATGACATGTTTTCTGTGGTTATCATTTCACTCTGATTATTTAGCATTAAACATGACTGTTTCCATTTAGTATTACGTAATCAATAGTAATGATTTAGCTTGAGGTGATAGCATACAAATCACATGGAAATAGCATTTTTTCTTCTAACTGGTGCTAGGAAGCGTGGGATTTGGTTTTATTCCTGTTTCTGAATTCCATCCACCCACCAGCAGTCAAATACTCATTTCCACTCACATCGAGTGCCGTCCCTCTGCCTCGTGCTGTACTTGACAGTGGGGCTCAGCATCTTCCACCTTAAAGTAACCTTTCTGAGTTTGTCCTTCTGAGTCCTCTGCCCCCTTAAGCCACAGTGAGAGGTTGGGTGTGTGTATTAATAACACTTTCTGGCAGCCTCACCATGCTTATTTGGAGGCTTCTCGGATTTGGCAGCATGGGCTTCCATTTTAATTAGCTTCTCAGGAGGTGTTTGCACAATTCATAAGACAAATAAGCCTGCTTTAAAAGTGAGAAGCCCAGTGCCTAGTGGCCTGGTCTCCAGAGAAAAGCTCCCAGGAGCAGTGTTTCTGGGAAGCATGATCTAAATTGTGACGAGGGAAATGGTGGATCTGGCTCAGCTAGTCCTCGCTATGGATGAGAGACTTGTCTGTTTCTGGAAGTGAGTGGCAAGCTAAGCCATGTTAGAAACTTGAAAGGAAAATTAAAAAGCACTGATTTTGTCTTTATTTAAAATATTAATAGTTTTAACTTATTGACTTTTGGCTCTCATTTTGATTTGGGGGAAGATGTTATATTGAAATATTTATTTCTATCATTATTTATCTTTGTGAGTTTTGTTTGGTGCCTCCTTCAGTTTTGCAGCTGAGTTGAGTGCCTCACTCTCTTCACTCTAGTCCGGATCCTGCTGCAAAAGCCTCTAAAGTGGGTCCCCCAAAACTATGACAACCTTGAGCCCCCAGAAGCTCTGAATGTGACCTTGTTAGGAAAAAAGGGTCTTTTAGATATAATTCAGATCTCAAGATTAGACCATCCTGGATTATCAGGGTCCTAAATCCAGTGACAGTTGTCAAGATAAGAGAGAAGAGAAGGCAACACAGAAGAGGAAGCCATGTGAAGACAGAAGCAGAGGCTGGAGTTATGAACCCACAATCAAGGAGAAGGCAGAAACTGAAAGGTGCAAGAAAGATTCTTCTTGAGAGCACAGCCCTGCCAATGACTTCATCTTAGAATCCTGGCATCCTGGCTGTTAGAGAATAAATTTCCATAAATTTCCACTGTTGCGTGTGACCAAGTTTGTGGCCATTTGTTACAGCAGCCCTTGAAAATGATTATAGCCCCAAAGGCAGGTGTGTTGGGAAGAATTTTGTAAGCCAGACTGAGTTAAGAAGTATCAACTGTCAGATGCAAGCCATGGCAACTGCAGGTGTTGCAAAGTGTGTAGAGAGAAATAGAGACATGAAATAAAAAGTTAAAGACAGTTTCTGGTGGTTAAATGGACATGTGTGTGTGCAAATTTTGTTGACTTAGCAAATATTTCAGTAGTTTTTCTTTCTTTGCCAATCCCTTGTGTCAGGCAGCCGCATACACGTGTACATGCTCGCCAAGCACAGACATGCATGATTTACATCAAATCTTAAAAGACAGACTAATTTGTGAAGCAACTGCAGAATTCTAATCAGCTCTTCCAAGAATACTTGCCACAGCTCTTCCAGCTTCCTAAGAAGACCTAGCAAAAGTTTCTTTCTCTGATTTCAAAATATCCTGTTTTCGGCTAATCATATACTTTCTCCACTGCAAAAAGGTCTCTTACCTACCTCCCACCCCTCTTTGCTCCCACTAACTGTGGCCTCAGTGAACTCAAAGATTGTTTTTTAAATCTCTATTTTCCTAGCATTATATATGTATGTGTGTGTGAGCAAGCACAAGCAAAGAGTAAGCTAAGCCCAAACCCCAAATAATATTTTGAGAGAAATAATCAAGACCCCTTAGATGTGCTAAGTGAGGTCAAAAGATTTTTAACTTAGATGATCTTAAAAACAGTAAATCCCCAATTAATGAAAATGAACAAACAAAAAGAGAGGGCTGTATGTACAGCGGTTAAGCATGAAGACTCCAGGTCTGAACTCCTGGGTTTATGTCCTATTTTTACTCTTCATTAGCTTGTTTCCTAGTTTTCTCATCAATAAAATTGGGCTCATATAGCTAACTGTCACATTGGGTTATGCTAGGGTATAGATGAGTTGTTATATGTAAAACTTCAATACATTTTAGTTAATATTACCCATTGAATCTAAAGTTTTCAGCAATGTAGCATCCTTATATGGATTATCTTATAAACTCCATGCTATACTCTTTTCACTTTTGCTTAAAGAGTCAATTATCCTTTGAGGAGATTTTTAAAAATAAAAAGTATATATCTAGTGGCATAGTTATCATTTCTGGTGCTCTTAATTTCTTGGTATAGCTTCAAGTTTCCATAATGGTTTCCTTTTCCATTTGCTTGAGAATTTCCTTTAAAATTTCTTATAGAATGAGTCTGTTGGCCATATGCTCCTTCATTCACCTTTGGTATATATGAAAAAATCTTTTGTTTCTCCTTCCTTCTGAGAGGTATTTTCACTTGGTATAGAATTCTTAGATAACAGTTCTTTCAGTACTTTAAAGTGTTCCATTATCTCTTTGCTTCCATTATTTCTGACAAGAAATCTGTTAACATATTTATCTTTGCTCCTAATTCCCTGCTCTACCTTCACTGGCTGCTTTTCAGTTCAGTTCAGTTCAGTCACTCAGTCGTGTCCGACTCTTTGCGACTCCCTGAACCACAGCACACCAGGCCCCCTGTCCATCACCAACGCCCGGAGTCCACCCATACCCATGTCCATTGTGTCAGTGATGCCACCCAGCCATCTCATCCTCCACTGTCCCCTTCTCCTCCTGCCCTCCATCTTTCCCAGCATCAGGGTCTTTTCAAATGAGTCAGCTCTTTGTATCCCGTGGCCAAAGTATTGGAGTTTCAGCTTCAACATCAGTCCTTCCAATGAACACCCAGGACTGATCTCCTTTAGGATGGACTGGTTGGATCTCCTTGCAGTCCAAGGGACTCTCAAGAGTCTTCTCCAACACCACAGTTCAAAAGCATCAATTCTTCTGTGGTCAGCTTTCTTTATAGTCTAACTTTCACATCCATACGTAACTACTGGAAAACCATAGCCTTGACTAGACAGACCTTTGTTGACAAAGTAATGTCTCTGCTTTTTAATATGCTGTCCAGTTTGGTCATAACTTTCCTTCCAAGGAGCAAACTTCTTTTAATTTCATGGCTGCAGTCACCATCTGCAGTGATTTTAGAGCCCAGAAAAATAAAGTCAGCCACTGTTTCCACTGTCTCCCCGTCTATTTGCTATGAAGTGATGGGACCAGATGCCATGATCTTAGTTTTCTGAATGTTGACCTTTAAGCCAACTTTTTCACTCTCCTCTTTCACTTTCATCAAGAGGCTCTTTAGTTCTTCTTCACTTTCTGCCATAAGGGTGATGTCACCTGCATATCTGAGGTTACTGATATTTCTCCCGGCAATCTTGATTCCAGCTTGTGCTTCTTCCAGCCCACCATTTCTCATGATGTACTATGCATATAAATTAAATAAGCAGGGTGACAATATACAGCCTTGACATACTCCTTTTTCTATTTGGAACCAGTCTGTTGTTCCTGTCCAGTTCTAACTGTTGTCTCCTGACCTGCAAACAGGTTTCTCAAGAGGCAGGTCAGGTGGTCAGGTATTCCTATCTCTTTCTTTTAAGGATTTTTTTTATCACTGGCTTAAAAATTTGATTATGATATGCTTTGATATTGCTTTCTTCAAGTTTCTTATTCTTGGCTTTCATTGACCTTATATTTGTGAGCTTATAGTTTTCATCAAACGTGGAAATTTTTCAGGATTAATTTTTAAAAGATTTCAATTAGCTCTTCTCACTTCCTCAGGGACTCCATCTATCATTATTAGCTTCCATGATGCTATCCCCAAACCTGGTGATGATTGGTTAATTTCTTTTCTTTTTAAAAAGTTATCTTCTCTTTGTGTTTCAGTTTGAATATTTTCCATCACTATATCTTGAAGTTCATTAATCTTCCTTTTTCAAGTTTTTAATCTGCTATTACTCATAATTAATGTATGTTTATATCTTTCTTGCTCCTTGGAAGAAAAACTATGACCAACCTAGACAGCATATTAAAAAACAAAAACATTACTTTGCCACCAAAATTCTGTCTAGTCAAAGTTATGCTTTTTCCAGTAGTCATGTATGAGTGTCAGAGTTGGACCTTAAAGAAAGCTGAGAGTCAAAGCATTGATACTTTTAACTATGATGTTGGAGAAGACTCTTGAGAGTCCCTTGGACTGCAAGGAGATTGAACCAGTGGATCCTAAAGGAAATCAATCCTGAATATTCATTGGAAGACCTGATGCTTAAACTAAAACTCCAATACTTTGGCCACCTGATGCGAAGAGCTAATTCATTAGAAAGACCCTGATGCTGAGAAAGATTGAAGGCAGGAGAAGAAGGGGATGACAGAAGATAAGAAGGTTGGATGGCAACACTGACTCAGTGGACATGAGATTCAGCAAACTCTGGGAGATGGTGAAGGACAGAGAAATGTGGCATACTACAGTCCATGAGATCACAAAGAGTTGGATATGACTGAGCAATTGAGCAACAACAACATCTTTCTTCAGTTAAGTTCAGTCGCTCAGTCGTGTCTGACTCTTTGCGACCCCATGAACTGCAGCACGCCAGGCCTCTCTGTCCATCACCAACTCCTGGAGTTCACTCAGACTCACATTCATCGAGTCAGTAATGCCATCCAGCCACCTCATCCTCTGTCATCCCCTTCTCCTCCTGCCCCCAATCCCTCCCAGCATTCGAGTCTTTTCCAATGAGTCAACTCTTCACACGAGGTGGCCAAAGTACTGGAGTTTCAGCTTTAGCATCATTCCTTCCAAAGAAATCCCAGTGCTGATCTCCTTCATAATGGACTGGTTGGATCTCCTAGCAGTCCAAGGGACTCTCAAGAGTCTTCTCCAACACGACAGTTCAAAAGCATCAATACTTCAGCATTCAGCCTTCTTCACAGTCCAACTTTCACATCCATATATGACCACAGGAAAAACGATAGACTAGACTAGACGGACCTTAGCCGGCAAAGTAATGTCTCTGCTTTTGAATATACTGTCTTGGTTGCTCATAACTTTTCTTCCAAGGACTAACCGTCTTTTAATTTCATGGCTGCAGTCACCATCTGCAGTGACTTTGGAGCCCCCCAAGATAAAGTCTGTCACTGTTTCCACTGTTTCTCCATCTATTTCCCATGAAGTGATGGGACCAGATGCCATGACCTTTGTTTTCTGAATGTTGAGCTTTAAACCAGCTTTTTGCTTTCCTCTTTCACTTTCATCAAGAAGTTTTTAGCTCCTCTTCACTATCTGCCATAAGGGTGGTGTCACCTGCATATCTGAGGTTCTTGATATTTCTCCCAGCAATCTTGATTCCAGCTTGTGTTTCTTCCAGTCCAGCATTTCTCATGATGTACTCTGCATATAAGTTAAAAAGAGGGTGACAGTATACAGCCTTGATGTACTCCTTTTCCTATCTGGAACCAGTCTGTTGTTCCATGTCCAGTTCTAACTGTTGCTTCCTGACCTGCATACAGATTTCTCAAAAGGCAGGTCAGGTGGTCTGGTATTCCCATCTCTTTCAGAATTTTCCACAGTTTCTTGTGATCCACACAGTCAAAGGCTTTGGCATAGTCAATAAAGCAGAAATAGATGTTTTTCTGGAACTCTCTTGCTTTTTCAATGATCCAGCAGATGTTGGCAATTTGATCTCTGGTTCCTCTGCCTTTTCTAAAACCAGCTTGAACATCAGGGAGTTCACGGTTCACGTATTGCTGAAGCCTGGCTTGGAGAATTTTGAGCATTACTTTCCTAGCATGTGAGATGAGTGCAATTGTGCCGTAGTTTGAGTATTCTTTGGCATTGCCTTTCTTTGGGATTGGAATGAAAACTGACCTTTTCCCGTCCTGTGGCCACTGCCTAGTTTTCCAAATTTGCTGGCATATTGAGTGCAGCACTTTCACAGCATCATCTTTCAGGATTTGAAACAGCTCAACTGGAATTTCATCACCTCCACTAGCTTTGTTCCTAGTGATGCTTTCTAAGGCCCACTTGACTTCACATTCCAAGATGTCTGGCTCTAGATGAGTGATCACATCATCATGATTATCTGGGTCATGAAGATCTTTTTGTACAGTTCTTCCATGTATTCTTGCCACCCCTTCTTAATATCTTCTGCTTCTGTTAGGTCCAGACAATTTCTGTCCTTTATCGAGCCCATCTTTGCATGAAATGTTCCCTTGGTATCTCTAATTTTCTTGAAGAGATCTCTAGTCTTTCCCATTCTGTTCTTTTCCTCTATTTCTTTGCAGTGATCGCTGAAGAAGGCTTTCTTATCTCTTCTTGCTTTTCTTTGGAACTCTGCATTCAGATGCTTATATTTTTCCTTTTCTCCTTTGTTTTTCACTTCTCTTCTTTTCACAGCTATTTTTAAGGCCTCCCCAGAGAGCCATTTTGCTTTTTTGCATTTCTTTTCCACGGGAATGGTCTTGATCCCTCTCTTCTGTACAATGTCATGAACCTCATTCCATAGTTCATCAGGCACTCTATCTATCAGATCTAGGCCCTTAAATCTATTTCTCACTTCCACTGTATAATCATAAGGGATTTGATTTAGGTCATACCTGAATGGTCTAGCAGTTTTCCCTACTTTCTTCAGTTTGAGTCTGAATTTGGTAATAAGGAGTTCATGATCTGAGCCACAGTCAGCTCCTGGTCTTGTTTTTGTTGACTGTATAGAGCTTCTCCATCTTTGGCTGCAAAGAATATAATCAGTCTGATGTTGGTGTTGACCATCTGGTGATGTCCATGTGTAGAGTCTTCTCTTGTGTTGTTGGAGATACCCCACGCCCAAGGTAAGAGAAACCCAAGTAGGATGGTAGGTGTTGCAAGAGGGCATCAGAGGGCAGACACACTGAAACCATACTCACAGAAAACTAGTCAATCTAATCACACTGGGACCACAGCCTTGTCCAACTCAGTGAAACCAAGCCATACCTGTGGGGCAAACCCAAGACAGGCGGGTCATGGTGGAGAGGTCTGACAAAATGTGGTCCACTGGAGAAGTGAATGGCAAGCCACTTCAGTATTCTTGCCTTGAGAACCCCATGAACAGTATAAAAGGCAAAATGATAGGATACCAAAACGGAACTCCCCAGGTTATTAGGTGCCCCATATGCTACTGGAGATCAGTGGAGAAATAACTCCTAAAAAATGAAGGGATGGAGCCAAAGCAAAAACAGTACCCAGCTGTGGCTGTGACTGGTGATAGAAGCAAGATCCGATGCTGTAAAGAGCAATATTGCATAGGAACTTGGAATGTTAGGTCCATGAATCAAGGCAAATTGGATGTGGTCAAACAGGAGATGGCAAGGGTGAACGTCGACATTCTAGGAATCAACAAAGTAAAATGGACTGGAATGTGTGAATTTAACTCAGATGACCATCATATCTAATACTGCGGGCAAGAATCCCTTAGAAGAAATGGAGTAGCCATCATGGTCAACAAAAGAGTCCGAAATACAGTACTTGGATGCAACCTCAAAAATGACAGAATGATCTCTGTTCATTTCCAAGGCAAACCATTCAATATCATCGTTATCCAAGTCTATGCCCCAACCAGTAATGCTGAAAAAGTTGAAGTTGAACGGTTTTATGAAGACCTACAAAACCTTTTAGAACTAACACCCAAAAAAGATGTCCTTTTCATTATAGGGGACTAGAATGCAAAAGTAGGAAGTCAAGAAACACCTGGAATAACAGGCAAATTTGGCCTTGGAATGTGGAATGAAGCAGGGCAAAGACTAACAGAGTTTTGCCAAGAAAATGCACTGGTCATTGCAAACACCCTCTTCCAACAACACAAGAGAAGACTCTACACATGGACAACATCTTTCTTACCTCTCCTTAATATTTTGAGAATAAGAAATTCAGTTTCAACTGTATTTCTATCTCCTAACTGTAACATTTCTGCAGTTTTGTTTGATTCATTTTTATCTTCATTATGTATCATATTCTCTTTTTTCCATGTCTGGTAAATTTTTATTAGATGCCATACATTTTGAATTTTACCTCATTTGGTGCTGGATAATTTGTATTCCTGTTAACATTCTTGAGCTTTATTCTATGATGCAGTTAATTTACTTGGTAATATTGTGATCCTATGGTCTTTTAAGATTTATTAAATGAGACTATAATAGTGCTTTATTTGAGGGTAATTATTCCTTACCAGAGATAGTTCTTCCTGAGTACTCTTACTAATGCCCCATGAATCATGAACTTTTTCCATCTAGTGGATTCAGTTCAGTTCATTCTCTCAGTCGTGTCCGACTCTTTGTGACCCCATGAACCGCAGCCTGCCAGGCCTCCCTGTCCATCATCAACTCCCGGAGTTCACCCAAACCCATGTTCATCAGGTCAGTGATGCCATCCAACAATTGCATCCTCTGTCGTCCCCTTCTCCTCCTGCCCTCAATCTTTCCCAGCGTCAGGGTCTTTTCAGATGAGTCAGTTCTTTGCATGAGGTGGCCAAAGTATTGGAGTTTCAGCTTCAACATCTGTCCTACCAATGAACACCCAGGACTGATCCTCTTTAGGATGGGCTGGTTGGATCTCCTTACAGTCCAAGGGACTCTCAAGAGTCTTCTCCAACACCACAGTTCAAAAGCATCAATTCTTTGGTGCTCAGCTTTCTTTTAGTCCAACTCTCACATCCATACATGACCACTGGAAAAACCATAGCCTTGACTAGACGGACCTTGGTTGGCAAAGTAATGTCTCTGCTTTTTAATGTGCTGTCTAGTTTGGTTGTAACTTTCCTTCCAAGGAGTAAGCATCTTTTAATTTCATGGTTACAATCATTGTCCTCAGTGGGTAGGTACAGGCATTCTTTCCAACTCTGTGTGAACACAGGGGACTCTTATCTCTCACCCATTCCAATAAATCTTATATTTGACTTGGGTTGTTTTGTCACAGGTATGTGGTGATCAATACTCTGCCATATGCTTGAGAAGGGCTTTCTATAGACCTCTGAAGTTCTCCCTCTATGAAGTTCTCTCATTTCTGGTGCTCCATTCTAAGAACTCTAGCCACCTTGTTCTCCTCTGACTCTCAGTTCTATCTCTTCCACTCAGGGAGTTAGCTGGGCTTTGCTTGGGTTACATAATTTGGAAATTCTTTCAAGGGAAACTATTGGGCTAACCTCCTTTGTTTCCTGTTTCTCAGAGATCACTCCCATCATTGACTAATGTCCAGAGTTTTGAAAATCATTGTATCATAATTTGTCAGTTGTGTTTTCTTTTGGTTGTTTTAGACAAGATGGTAAGCCCAGTTAATTTATATTAACTGGAAGTGGAAGTCTAAGACTGCTTTTTCAAATTTCGTATTTACCAGTTCCTGTAAAAGTCTGACTCAGAATCTGTGTTTTGCAAAAGCAAGATATTATGATGGATACTCTGACTGTATGCCAGAGGACTAGATCTTTGATATTCAAAGTGCTATCCAGCAGCATCAGCATCATCTGAGTGCTTGCTACAAAATACAAAATCTCACGTCTCCCCCAAGATCTACCAATTCAGAATCTGTGTTTTAATAAAGATTGCTAACTGATTAATATGTGCATTCAAGTTTCAGAAATACCAGCCTAGCTAATTTCAAAGTTGCTTTCTAACTAAAGTTCTTTATGCGGCAAAATGGGTAAGAAGGTTTCTAAGAGAGCAAGGTATGTTGTAGAAAAGTTGTATGTTAAAAAGTACATTAAAGACAGAAGTTTCTAGGGTAGGTTTGGTCATATTGACTGCAAAAGACCGAACAAAGGAAAAAAATTAAAAACCTAACAAAGGACAAAAAGACAAATACTCACATAACTTACACTTATTTTTGCAATTATTTGGTTAATGTTTCTCTACATGGCTTACGTATTTCTTTGGTTTTTAAACAATGTATCCTAAGAGCCTGGATAGTACTTGTGATGCATCAGAAACTCAGTAAATAGTTTTTAATTGACCAACAGACTAAAAGGTTAGATGCACTGTTAAGGTGGGTATTTATATGCCTCTAAGATGAATAATTTAGAAACAGAGGGGAAGAATAACTTGACTCAGAGGAGATGGCTCAGACTACCTAAGAAATACTAATATTCAAGAGAATTTCATACAGGAGACTGTCACAGAAAGTTTATTCAATAATTCAAAAAAAATTCTTTATAATTAAGGAAGTGAGGAAGAGAGCTGAAATTCCATGTAATTACAAGCAAAGAGGAAGAACATGTTAAGGAGAAAATAGGCAGTTTTGGAGAAAGGGACCATGCCAACTCCAGATTTACCCTAGCTGAGGGCACAGTCCTAGGGCAGCAGCTTTATGTAGAGAAAAAGTGCAGACTTTTGGATCATGCACATCTCTGAGTGTCTGCTTTTCACTGGTTCAGTGAAATGACTTGAGGCACATTCCTAATTTTCTCCAGGCCTCTACCTTTAAAACTGAGGTGGTGGAGACTATTATAATGATGGCCACAGTAGTGGTGATGTTGGAGCCGGATGGTACATAACTTGTATCTCAAGGAGTCTTGTAATAATCAACTGCAATGATGGCTATGGATGGATACTATAATGCTATCAAGTGCTATACAAATGGCCATTATTCTTGGATTTTAGAAAGGAAATGAGAAAAACTAATGTGCCTTCACAAAGATGCTCTCTAAAGAGCTCAGTTTGTATATAGGCATAAAGAATGTTAGAAAGAGGACTAGCTTTCCCAGAATGAACACAAAAGTTTGAGACCACAAGAGAAGAGTCAAGAAAGCCACTTGATTAATGTGAACACATGCTTAGCAGGAAAAAAATGAGAATAAGCTTGGTAGAAAATAAAGGGAGTATTCAAAACTCTGATGAAAATCAAGCCACACATGGGAGTCCTAGAGCTTGGCAGATACTTTGGAAATAGTATAAATTACAGGAAAACTCCAGCCTAGTAATTCTCACTTTCTTTCTTTGCTGTCTTCTTGCTTTCTATCTTTGTTATCTTCTCTTTCTTTGCTATTTTCCTATTTTTCTGTCTTCTCAGGGAGAATAAATGTAATGCTGAAAGAGATAGCAAATGGTCTTCATGTTGTAAAGGAGAGAAAAACAGTCAAAGAAAGAGAAACTCTCAACATCCAGTCTCCCATCTCAGGCTTGAATTTTCCTTTTATATCAGGCCCTTTGCATCAGTCCCAACAAATAAAAGTTTCCTTGAGCAACCACTTCTAGTATCTTGAACTCACTATGTTTGATCATATTATTATATCTTTGGACAAGAACAATTAGAAAATCCAGCTTATCATAATTCTGAGCCCAAACAAGAGACTTATCTTCCATCGACCCAGGTCCCACTCTTACTGTAATTAAGAACAAACTCATTTTCTTTTTACATAAAAATTACTTACATATTTAAGCACTGCTTCTATTTCCCTTCCCCAAGTGGAGTTATCATTTCTTCAGGCTCAGTACTGTGGTTTTCCTCCAACAAATGGATGGTTGAGTTCCCTCAGTATCTGCTGAAAGTGTATATACTTGATTTTGACTAAATGTTCTTTTTGGTTAAAAGAACTGGCTGGTGTGAAAGGACAATGTTCTTTTGCTGGAAGAAAATCAAAGTTACCAGAAGAAATAAAATCTTTTAACTTTCCTTCGCTGAACTCACAAATCCACTTATACCTGTCCCTTCCTTTTCTGGTGTAGTGGACAAAGTGGCTTTTCTTCTAAGATGGATCTCTTCACTAGTACTGTGGACCACATCACTCTGCCTTCCTGAGAAGACGCTATCAATGATCCCTCCTCCTTCACCCAGTCCCTCCCAATATTCTTCATTTCTGAGAGTTCTTGTCTAGTCTCACTGTCTTCATTTTTTTTTTTTTTAACTTTCCTCTTTATTCTTTATTCACTGAAAACTGGCTACGAGGCTATCACTTCACTGAAAATAATCTAAGTTCACCAGTAATACCCCCAATTCTAAATAAAGTAAATATTTTTCTTTGCTTATTTGCTTATTCTGCTTATTGTCTCAGCAGAATTCAATATTGTGGACCACTTCCTTATTCAAACTTTCTTTTCTTTAGGCTTCTTAGACACCAGATTCCCTTGGTACACTCCCCAGATCTTTGATTTCTATTTCTTATTCTTCTTTATAGGCCTATCCTTTTTATATTCTCTCATTGAATAACAGAGTTCCTCAAAGATTAGTTCTACCCTCAACCCTCTTTTCTCTCTATACACTGTTTTCCTAGGACAGCCTGTGGCTTCAGTTACCATATGGAAGATTTATGGGTACCTCTTAGCCCAGGCTTTTTGAGTTCCAAACCATCATACTCAACTATCTACTTCCATGCACTTGGATATCACTAAGTCAACCGAACTAAAAGTCAGCACACCCCAAACTAGAGTCACGCCTCCTCAAAACTGTCCTTCCCTGCCTGCATGTTCAGTCGCTGTTGTGTCTGAATCTTTGTGACCCCTTGGACTGTAGCCCACCAGGCTCCTCTGTCCATGGGATTTCTCAGGCAAGAATACTAGAGTGGGTTGCCATTTCCTTCTCCAGGGGATCTTCCCTAGAGTTCCTTTTTTTTTTTTTTTTTAAGAAAACAACTCCACTACCTTTCTAATAGTAGAAGCCAAAGACTTGGGATTTTTCCTTTAGTCTTCTCCCTCTTTCTTCCTCATATCATCCGTCACCAGCATCTGTAAATGCAAGGCTTAAATTGCTGCACATTCAAGCGTTTCTATCCATCTCTGCAGTCTCATCCTAAGCCAAGACATCATATCATTTTTGTGGGACTACTGCCGTCACCTGCTAACTTGGCTCCCACATTTTTATTGTCCTCTCAGGATCTGTCATCAGATGATCTGTCATCAGTGAGCTTTCTGTCATCAGTGATCTTTCCAAAATTCAAGTTTGAATGTACCGTCTCTCTACTTAAATTTTTGATGGTTCTCATTGTGTCTAAGGAAAAGCAAAATCCTTAAAATACCTCTTGAGATCTGGCCTATGCCTGCCTCACCAGCCACCATCTCAAGTCAAACTGGCCTTCTTTCAGGTCCTCATGGACACTCCACTCTCTCTTGCTCCAGGCTTTAGCACAAATTGTTTTTACAATCATGCAAGCTTCCTGTACAAGAAGGCTTAGGTGATTTCTTTTTTATTTAATGTGAGTAGGGCTTTTATTTGATTAAATTTCTCTGTATCTCCATTGTCTATTACAGCATCTGGCCCAACAGTAGGCACTTTATAAATACTTGTGGGATGAATGAGTATATTGATGATCTTCAGCGATACCTTTTTGTATCTCTGGTCTTTTTCTATGCTCTTCCTTCCTTCTGGCAGAAAACCCTTCTTACCCTTCTTCCTCATGCTCTTCTGCTAGATCTCCCAAATGAAGCACAGAGGTGTTAGAAGAATATTCTTGCTAAGTGGTTTCATGTCTCTAGGTACATGATTTCCCAGGATGTTAAAAGGCCTTACTAGTGTGCTTTTGATTCATGATTGGTGATCTCTGAGAAATCAGAGAGAGCACAAAACAGGACATGCATTTGGGCATCTGGGGGTGTGTGATGGACACATATTATCTTAATCATTACAAAGAAAGATAGAACCCATCAGTACAAATTGCTGAGTATGACATCAGTTGTATGAAAAATTCTAGAATAAATTAAGAATTATATGTAGGACACATAATAAATTAAGAATTATATGTGTAGGACATTGACAGGAAAGTGACTAGCATGAGTCCCCTAAGAATGTCATTCTGTAACAGTCACTTCTCCCAGTTAGTTAGGGTTTAGTAGATTGCATCAAGGAGGGAAATACTTTAGAAAAAATATGTTTGAATTTCAGATAAGTGTTTGATCACATTTTTATGATATATTTTTAAACATAGATAAATGGTATACAGAGCTGAATTTATAATTGACTGACATCCTATGAAACACTGACAAACGGATCAGTGCTGATCTGGAAGACTGTTTGTGTCTTAACACACCTCCACTTTGGAGTTTCCCAGGTGATGGAGAGGTAAAAATCTGTCTGCCAATGTAGGAGACATGAAGGCATGGGTTCAAATCCCCAGTCAAGAAGATTCCCTGGAGGAGGAAATGGCAACCCATTCCAGTATTCTTGCCTGGAAAATTCCATGGACAGAAGAGCCTGGCAGCCTACAGTCCATGGGATCAAAAGAGGTGGACACAGCTGAGCACACATGCATTTCTGGTTAACATTTTTACTGACAATGTAAATGAAAAAATAGAATACATGATTATTGATGATGTAGATTATAATTGTGAGGACTGGGGTGGGCCCATAGCTAATAGATGATCAGAATCAGAATTCAAAATTATTTTTAGGTTAAAAGTAATTTGGTTTTGGGATTAAAACCTACAACATGCAGATTTCTTTTCACCACATGTATGTTGTCTCGTTTAACCATTATAAGAGGGTATTAATATTATTAATGATTCTCATTTATCACATGCCTGAATGTGCCAGACTGTTTACATTAGTTATGTCTTTCCAAATCATCCTTTGGTATGGCTATCACTCCTCCATTTTACAGAAAAGGAAACTGAAGATCAAACAAGTTAAGTATCTTTTCTAAGTTCTCAAACACAGTACTAGAGCTAGGGTTGACACAGAGGTCAGTCTGACACCCAAACAGAAACCCTCTTTCCTTTTACTCACTGATTTTTCAGATAAAATGTTATCATGTGAGTGTAAATGATGCACCAAGTTGCAGAAACTCAATTTGACAAGCATAGAAAGTAGGAGATATGGTTTCACCGTGGTTCCTGTGAAAAGGTGTGAAGGGCTTGTTTGCCTGTAAGCACCTTGTGATTCACCAGGGTGAGTCACTGACTTCTCCCCAGATGAATACGATCTGGGCTCTGGACCTGTGCCCAGAACAAAGAAGGGCAAGAGTCACTGTGTGCTCCATTGAGGCTGGAATATAGTGTTTCTGGACACTCATCCTCAGGAAACACGGTAGACGTGCAAACCCAGTATGATCAGACCCGGACGATGAATTTAAGTCATAAAGAATGTGTTTCAAGGAACTACAATATAGAAACCATGCTACTTCCAGCTACATACAGTTAATATGTGTTAATGTATACTACAGAACAGACACTGTCCTGAATATTTCACAGTCCTATTCATTTAAGCTTCACAGTTTTCTTCAACACAAGTTCTGTTGTTATTGTTTCTATTTTACAGGTAAGGAAACTGAAGCACAGAGAGGTTATATAACCTTTCCCAAGATCACATAGTCACAGACGCTGAAAGTTTGCTTCCTATTTTCAACTGGAACAAGAAATTAGAAGAGAGATTATATACATTATTTGGCTACAGAAGGAAAAAAGTAAGCCAGAGTGAGTGTGCTCTAGAAGTGTACAATTTTATTCCATCTCAAAGACCTAACAGCTCATGTCATCTCAGAAGAATCCTGCTAAGTACTCTGCAAGCTCGCAGCCAGCATTGAAAGAATGTGGGCTAGTGTGATTTCTACATTTCTTTCCATTTCAATGAGTCTATCAGCATCTGCATAATTCCCTATTGGTGAGTTGGAGTGAGAGCATTTGTCTTTCTAGAATCATAATTTGTATTTGGATGGAATCATAAACTATGCTTGGAAAAATCTAGATTAACCCAATCTTGATTGATTGAACCTTAATCAAAACATACTGCTGTATTATGTTTTCAAAGAGAGATGATTTTTAATCCTTCCATCCATGAGAACACACATCCAGACAATAAAGATTTGTTGAGCACCCACTATGTGTAATGCTATATCGATTGCATTTTTGACTGCCTATTGTGCATACCTTTTAATTAGGAGAAAATTTAGGCTTGGAAAATTTAAATGATTTGCCCAAATTCTCACAGCTAAGAAAGGGCATAACAAGGCCTGGAACACGAGTTTGTCAGACTTTGCTTTCCCCAGGGTACTCTACTTCTTCCCTAAGATCCACAGATGTATTTCCGAAATAATTTCAATAATGAAGTTTTCTGCCTTATCACAGGACACTCCTTTCACTGGGAATGAAAGGAGTGATTGCTGGGGAGGAAGACAAGATGAAGCAAACAAAGAAACATTTTCCTCTCTTGAGGGACCCAGTGCAGAGTAGGGAGACAGATCTGAAAATAGAGCGTCACACACTAGTGGGAGAGACTGAGAGTCAACTTGCCTTCTGGGCACATTCGTCTCATCTTCCTGTTGAGTGCGGTTTGATTGTCCTCAGCATCAAGTTTATTAAAAACTGAACATCAGCTCTGTGCCTGACACAGTGCAATGTACTCTGGGAAGGGAGGGCAAGATGCCAAATACAGTCTCTGCCCTCATGGAGGTTCCAGCTGCCTGGTCTCACGTGTTCTGACCTGGCTCTTGGGATTTTCATGTGGGAAACTAGAGAAATTGCGGAGTCATGTCTTACTTGGATGTTTGATTAAAAGTCAATGAGAAAGACAAAATAAATGCATACATGGTTACTGTTGATAAAAACTACATCTGACATGACATGCTGTAATTCAAAAGATCCAGAATGGCCAAGGTTTGTGGGTTTTTTTTTTTTAATCTCCTGGTGTTATAACAAATTATTTAAAAAAAATGTTCTTTCTTTCTAAGCACTAGACAATAGACTAGAAAACGAAGATCATGGCATCCGGTCCCATCACTTCATGGGAAATAGATGGAGAAACAGTGGAAAAAGTATCAGACTTTATTTTTGGGGGATCCAAAATCGCTGTAGATGGTGATTGCAGCTATGAACTTAAAAGACACTTACTCCTTGGAAGGAAAGTTATGACCAACCTAGACAGTGTATTAAAAAGCAGAGACATTACTTTACTGACTAAGGTCCGTCTATTCAAAGTTATGGTTTTTCCTGTGGTCATGTATGGATGTGAGAGTTGAATTGTGAAGAAGGCTGAGTGCCAAAGAATGGATGCTTTTGAACTGTGGTGTTGGAGAAGACTCTTGAGAGTTCCTTGGACTGCAAGGAGATACAACCAGTCCATTCTGGAAGGAGATCAGCCCTGGGATTTCTTCGGAAGGAACGATGCTAAAGCTGAAACTCCAGTACTTTGGCCACCTCATGTGAAGAGTTGACTCATTGGAAAAGACTCTAAAGCTGGGAGGGATTGGGGTCAGGAGGAGAAGGGGACGACAGAGGATGAGATGGCTGGATGGCATCACGGACTTGATGGAGGTGAGTCTGAGTGAACTCCGAGAGATGGTAATGAACAGGGAGGCCTGGCGTGCTGCGATTCATGGGGTTGCAAAGAGTTGGATACGACTGAGCGACTGAACTGGAACTGAGGGTCCATGTTGTACAATAAAATTCTATCTTGGGATATTGAATACAGCACTCAACAAACACAAAGCAGGATCTGAGATTGAGTGAAGGGGACAGCATTCACATGTACCTCCGCTTACTCTCTCCAGGGTGCTCTCCGCTTGCTCTCAGGGCTCTGAACTACAGAGAGATGGCAGAGCTGCTTGGGGCAAAGCAAGAGACCCAGAGAACATTCACACAAACAATGAATTTTTCGATCAAAGACATGAAGAAGAATCTGATGACCTTGTAGAGATAAGGTGGGCTTCCCAGGTGGCTCAGTGGTAAAGCATCTGCCTTCAAATGCAAGCAATCTGGGTTTGATCTCTGGGTTGGGAAGGTTCCCTGGAGGAGGAAATGGCAACCACTCCCGGATTCTTGCCTGGAGAATCCCATGGACAGAGGAGCCTGGTGGGCTACAGTCCATGGGGTTGCAAAGAGTCAGACACAACTGAATGACTGAACACTCACACACAGGGATCAGGTAAAATTTGAAGGGGAAAAAGAAAGGGATCTGGTCCCAACAACCGAGCAATGCTGGAGGGCAAGGCTCAGCATCCATTCAAATTTGGTCAAGCGTGTGGTCAGGGTTGGGATATGAGGTGGTGAGCCTCTGTGCTACAAGGAAACTCTTGAGCTTTGTCTTCTCCTCAGGCACCTCTCAGAAAGGCTATGACTGAGCCCTCCCATTTTTACTTGAGGAAATAACAAGAGGCAGAAAGGTTCTTATATCTGAATTTCTTTTGGGAGACCAATGTATGTATTTTTACAAAATACCTTTTTTAAATAAAATATCAATCGAAAGCCCTTTTGTTTGGGTGATGAGATTCTCCCAAATCAAGCTCCACCCATAAAATATGAATGCTGACCATTGGGCAGAAGCTAGAGAAAAGAACTGGTTTTGCTCTTGAGAGGGAGGTTCAGTGAGTTGGAAGAGAGAGTGAAAAGGAGAAAGAGGAAATGAGGCAGCTCTGTGGCAGGAGAAAGCAGTGTGCTATTGGAACTGACTTCCTGGACACCCTGTAGTTTCTAGAAAATTCAATGAAATCATAAAATACTGCGTGTGAGCAGCTTCCTTGAAGAGCCTACGCAAGAGGTCACATTGTAGGGGAGGGATAATTTGGGGTAAAACAGAGTTATCCCAGGAGGACACAAGGCCAAGTGGAGCGGGAGCCTCCTCACCGACAGCGTTAAGGATTCTCAGGAACCCTGCCCTGAACTCCAAACGCATACACCTGATTGCCTCTTCCACATCTCCACTTGGGTGAGAAAAAAGCACCTCAAATGTCAAGAGTCCTTCACCTAAATCTCTTCCTCCCCGAGGCTCCCTATCACAGGAAATATTACCTCCATTCAGTGGATTGCTCGGGCTATGGGATCTTTTTCACTTCTCTGTGGTCTCATTTTCAAATCTGAAAGCAAGTACTGATGGCTCTGCTTTGAAAATCTACCCCCAGGAAATCTCCTGGGGGTCAAGGGGTTAGGACTCTGTGCTTCCATTGCAGGGAGCATGGATTTGATCCCTCGTCAGTCAGGGAACTGAGATCCCACATGCCATGCAGCATGGCAAAAAATAAAACACTAATACCAGGCTGTGGATCATTTTTTAAAACATAAAAATCTACCCCAAATCTTCCAACTCAATACCTCTACCACTACTAATCTTGTTAAGTTTCCTGTCACTATAGAAGACACTTTCAGGAGCCTCCTGGCTGGTCTGCCTGCCTCTGCACGTGTCTCAATATCGTTTATTCTCCACACAGAATTAATTTTTAGAAATGTACGTCCAATCATCTCACTTCCCTGCTTAAAAACTGTCCAGTGACTTACCCAAATCCTAACAATAGCACAAGGGCTCCCTGTGACCTGGTTACTAACTTTGTTTTCTATTCCCCTGCCTTCCCTGGCCTTCTTGCTGCTCTTTGTGGTTGACTGGCACACTATATTTTCAGGGCCTTTGTATTTGCTGTACCCCAATCCAGACTATTAATAATGGGAGAAGCTGGGATTCCAAACCAAGTAGTTGAACTCCAAAGGCACTGCTCTTAACCACTGTCACTCACCAAAGTGCCAAGTTACCTGATACTGTATTATTTATCTTTTCATTAATTTTTTTTTTCTTTCCCTCTAAAATATAAACTTTATAAGGATAGGGCCTTTGTCTGTCTGGTTCATCACACATTGCCTGGCATGCAACTGGATAGTCTATAAATATTGGTAGAAAAAAATGAACCTTAGCTGATATCTGTGATACAATGGCTGACATGCGCAGTTTAGATGCATTATTCACTAGTCTTTACAAAATCCTTACTTTAATGTGGATAAAACCTTGGTTTGAAGCAGCTAAGTATTAGCCCATAGTATATAGCTAAGAAGTGGAAGAGCAGGGATTTGAAGTGGAATCAATTTACTATTGGAGCCTAAGCTCTTAACTCCAGGGCTGTGTTTGTCTTTCTACCCCAAGATCCTGCTTCTCCTTCTCCCTGGCGTCTCCTTGTGGCATTAAGCTACACAAGGAAATAATTAGCTTGAAGAACTCAGACCAACCTTAAGGAAAAAAAAAACACCTTCATATAAAGAAATTATACTTTTTAGAACTGAACAGTACTGGCTCAAACTTACAGTTCATTCTTTAACAAACTGTGGAAAATTCTTAGAAAGATTGGAATACCAGACCTCCTGCTCCTGATAAACCTGACAAGAAACAATGGACTGGTTCAAAATTTGGAAAGAATTACGTTAAGGCTGTTTATTGTCACATTGCTTACTTAACTTATATACAGAGTGCATCATGGAAAAAGGTAGAGAGTTCCAGAAAAACATCTATTTCTGATTTATTGACTGCACCAAAGCCTTTGACTGTGTGGATCACAATAAACTGTGGAAAATTCTGAAAGAAATGGGAATACCAGACCACCTGACCAGCCTCTTGAGAAATCTGTACGCAGGTCAGGAAGCAACAGTTAGAACTGGACATGGAACAACAGACTGGTTCCAAATAGGAAAAGGAGTACATCAAGGCTATATATTGTCACCCTACTTATTTAACTTCTATGCAGAGTACATCATGAGAAATGCTGGGCTGGAAGAAGCACAAGCTGGAATCAGGATTGCCGGCAGAAATATCAAGAGCCTCAGATATGCAGATGACACCACCCTTATGGGAGAAAGTGAAGAGGAACTAAAAAGTCTCTTGATGAAAGTGAAAGAGGAGAGTGAAAAAGTTGGCTGAAAGCTCAACATTCAGAAAACAAAGATCATGGCATCTGGTCCTATCACTTCATGGGAAACAGATGGGGAAACAGTGGAAACAGTGACAGACTTTATTTTGGGGGGCTCCAAAATCATTGCAGATGGTGACTGCAGTCATGAAATTAAAAGACACTTACTCCTTGGAAGAAAAGTTATGACCAACATAGATAGTATATTCAAAAGCAGAGACATTACTTTGCCAACAAAGGTCCATCTGGTCAAGGATATGGTTTTTACAGTAGTCATGTATGGATGTGAGAGTTGGACTGTGAAGAAGGCTGAGTGCCAAAAAATTGATGCTTTTGAACTGTGGTGTTGGAGAAGATCTTGAGAGTTCCTTGGACTGCAAGAAGATCCAACCAGTCCATCCGAAAGGAGATTAATCCTGGGTGTTCTTTGGAAGCACTGATGCTGAAGCTGAAACTCCAATACTTTGGCCACCTCATGAGAAGAGTTGACTCATTGGAAAGACTCTGATGCTGGGAGGGATTGGGGGCAGGAGGAGAAGGGGACGACAGAGGATGAGATGGCTGGATGGCATCATCAACTTGATGGACATGAATTTGAGTGAACTCTGGGAGTTGGTGATGGACATGGAAGCCTGGCATGCAGCAATTCATGGGGTCACAAAGAGTCGAACACGACTGAGTGACTGAACTGAACTAAACTGAACAAAGTACATGATATGAAATGTCAGGCTGGATGAAGCTCAAGCCAGAATCAAGATCATCAGCAGAAATATCAATAACCTCAGATATGCAGATGTAAAGAGCCTCTTGATGAAGGTGAAAGAGGAAAGTGAAATAGTTGGCTTAAAGCTCAACATTCAAAAAATGAAGATTCATGGCATCTGGTCCCATAATTTCATGGCAAATAGATGGGGAAACAATGGAAATAGTGACAGACTTTATTTTCTTGGGCTCCAAAATCACTGCAGATGGTGACTGCAACCATGAAATGAAAAGATGCTTGCTCCTTGGAAGAAAAGCTATGACAAACCTAGGCAGTCAATTATAAAGCAGAGATGTCACTTTGCTGACAAAGGTCTATCTAGTCAAAGCTATGGTTTTCCAGTAATCATGTATGGATGTGAGAGTTGGACCACAAAGAAGGTTGAGTGCCAAAGCGTTGATGCTTTTGAACTGTGGTGTTGGAAAAAACTCTTGAAAGTCCCTTGGACTGCCAGGAGATCAAACCAATTAATCCTAAAGGAAATCAACCCTGAATATTTATTGGAAGGACTGATGCTGAAGCTGATGCTCCAGTACTTTGGCCAACTGATGTGAAGAGTTGATTCACCGGAGAAGACCCTGATCTGGGAAAGATTGAGGGCAGGAGGAGTAGGGGACGACAGAGGATGAGATGGTTGGTTGGCATCACCGACTGAATAGACATTAGTTTGAGCAAGCTCCAGGAGATGATGAAGGACAGGGAAGCCTGACATGCTTCAGTCCATGGGACTGCAAAGAGCTGGACATGCCTGAGCAGCTGAACAACAACAACAAAGGTGCAGAGAAGTTAAATAGATGTCTAAGTCCCTCAGATTCTATCATGTTGCAGAAATATACCTTTGGAAGGAATCAGGAAATCTTCTAGTGAGCAACTGTGTGTTATGGTTTGCACTACATCCCCCTCAAATTTATATGTTGAAGTCCTAACCCCTAGTATTACTGTTGTGTGCTCAGTCGCTTCTGTCCTGTCCCACCCTTTTTGTCCTTATGGATTGTACCCACCAGGATCCTCTGTCCATGGGATTCTCCAGGCAAGAATACTAGAGTGGTTGCCTTTCCTCTTCTCCAGGCAATCTTCCCCACACAGGGATCGAACCAAGGTCTCCTGCATCTCCTGCATTGCAGTCAGGTTCTTTACCACTGAGCCACTGGGGAAGGCCAACCCCTAGTATTGCATTGGCCAAAAGTTCATTTGGATTCTTCCGTAAGATATTATAGAAAAATCAGAATGAACTTTTTGACCAACTCCAATACTTCAGAATGTGACTTTCTTTGAAAATAGAGTTCTTGAAGATATAGCTACTTAAAGTGATATTGCAGTAGGTTGGACCCTTAATGTGGTAAGACTGGTGACTTATCAAAAGGGGAAATTTGGACATGGATGTGCACACTGAAACAACATCATGTGGACACGAAGGCAGAGATTTGGGTGCTGCATCTACAAGCTAAGAATGCCAAAGCCTGCCAGCAAATCACCCAAAGCTAGAGGAGAGGCCAAAACAGATTCTCCCTCAGTGTCCTCAGCAGAAATTGACCCTGACATCATGACCTTGGACCTCTAGACTCTGGTACTAGGAAACAAAATATTTGAATTGTTTAAACTATCCGGCTTGTGGTACTTGGTTATGGCAAACCTGTGACATTAACATGCTCTGTCTTCTCAAGCAGGTCACTGGCCACTTTTGGGCCTCAGTTCCTTTCATTATAAAAGCAAAGGCATAGACCAGAACATCTTTGAGGAAACTTTGACTCTGAAATTGTATAGTTTATAATTTTAGTGCTCTGATAACAGCATCTTTTTGGTTTGGAAAGCCTGAGGCACTGGTCTTTCACTCTTTCACAAAAGCACTTGATTCACTGTACTTTGCCAAATGTATGTTTATTCCAGAAATTAGATTGGGTACTTGAAGTTCAATAGGGAATAAGATCCAACTTCTGATCTCAATGAGTTATAGCCTTTAGGGAAAGACAAAAACCTAACTTAAAAATATAGTAGTAGGTATTAATAGTTACAACATTTCTTAGAACTTTATATATATCAGATCATGTAATTCTCACATAACCCATTATGAGCTAGGTATCATTATAATTATCTCCATTTTACAGATGATAAATTTGAGGCACAGGGGAGTTAAGGAAACTTTGCCCAGGGTTATACAGTTAATTAAAGTCAAAGCATGAGATGCTCTGGAATCTCAGATAAAGTGACCTTATCCCAACCCTAGGGATCGGAGAAATGTCTTATTAGAGGTCACCTGCTATGAACCTTGAAGGATGTAAGAGAAAATTAGGGTGTAAAATCCTTGGTAAGGGGCACAGGCTGCACAAATCATGGGTTTATAAATAGGTTTTGCCAGACATCTTTGTCCATCCTGGCTCATAGGTTTTAAAGCTCATACAATCAGTGATTTCATCATTCTTGAACAACATGAGGCTCAGAGAAGTAGCAATGAAACTATGGAGAAAGCCCTGGGTTTATTATCCCCATCTGACAGATTTATAATCCCCATTATACTGCAGCCCAGTGAGTAAGTGACTTATTTAAGGCAGGACAGGTAATAAATGAAGGAGTTAGAATTTGAATCCAGGTCATTTGGCTCCAGAATCAATACAGTAAACCACTTCCCTTTACAGGGACTCCATTAGGCTTCCTTTAGTGGACTGGGAATTACAATGACCTCCAATTTATTTATATCAAAATAAGCTTGTGGGAATAGGTCAGGGAAACACCATCTAGCATGTATGTGTGTGTGTTTCCAACTCTGACAGTTGCTAAGTCTGTAAATCAGTCTTTAGCTCATGTGCATTTTGTTAAGCAAAAGTTATCACTCCCAGCCTTGGCAAAGATGCCTCAGTAGCTCGTGCTTCTATAGTAGCTCCCGGCCATAGAGTGGGAGGACGATTACACTTATGGCCTGTGTTTTGGAATCAGAAGATGAACTTTCTTTTAGAGTGACCTCCACTGTGGTTTTCCTGAGAACATGATTATGACTTTATGATCTGGAAGGCAAGTGATGAGCACAACAGCACATGGTAAGCTCTGGGAGTGCAGAGCTTGATCTTACTCATCTCTTATCTGTCCCCTTGTTTCTATACTTGAACCAGAGCATGGCCATGGTGAGTGCAGAGTGTCTGAAGACAGCTGGGGTGAAAGAAAGCTGTTATTTTCTGAATGTTTGTCTCCCCCAAATTTATATGTCGAAATCCAAAATCCCAAAGATCATAGTATTAGGAGATAGCACTTTGGAGAAGTGCCTAAGTCATGAGAGTGGAGCCCTCATGGATGGGATCAGTGTCTTTGTGAAAGAGGATCCAGAGAGATCTCCAGCCCCTTCACCAGGTGAGGACACAAGTGAGCAGGCCCCAGATACGAAGCAGGAAGTGATCTTGCTGGGATATTAATCTCTGTCTTCCCAGCCTCTAGAACTAAATTTCTCTTGCTTCTAAGATACAGAGTCTGAAATTTTGTTATAGCAGCCTGAACAGACTGAGACAAAAGCCGTATCTACAAGTGTGTGTCTCTCTTCTGAAGCAGTTGATTCTCCATTCAGTTTATATGTTAGAATCACCTGGGGAGACTAAAAATCCAGTGACCAGGGCTCCACCCAAGACCAATTCAAACAGAAATCTGGGAGTGAGAATGGAACTCAAACATCAGTATTCTTCAAAATATTTATTCTCCAGATGATTCTAATTTTGAACCAAAGGTTAGGAACTACTCTGTAGGAACAGACCTGCAAATATTTATAAATATTTATAGCTCTAGATATTTTGAAGTCACACTTGTGGCTATTCTAACCAATTCACTTGTCACTCAATCTGTAAAAGCTTAGAGATGGACAGGTGCAATCAGAAATCAGGGATGGTGGCAAAGAGCTATAAACCCTACTTTGGAACCAGCAGGCAAGTTGTTTCTGCAACAGTGGCTTACCTTCAGTAATCTTCAAAAAGAAATACAGTAATTTCAGTTTATTGAGTGGAGTTCTTCTAGAGCAGACCCCCTTCCTGGTTCACAACCACTTCCCTTTGTGGTTTAAATATCATGGGCTACCACTGATTCTTATTTGCAGCCTTTGTCAACACACACACACACACACACACACACACACACACACAACTTTCTCAGGATAAAATTTTTCTAAGTTGACTTTTTCAACAAAGTGTTAGTTTGCTTATGATATTTACATAGTTCTTTCCAGAAAGAAAAGCATAACCATGTGGTCAACAGGAGACTCCCTGGATCACTGAGGTGACCACGAGTGTCAGCCAGCACTCCTTGCATTGTGCTTTAATGTGACTCTTTGGACCTCCGATTCTTCATGTGTCAGATGAATCAATAGGACCATCTGACTACATCAAGCTAATGTTCTGTGAGTCTAGGATTCATTTTTCTAGAGGATCCAACCAAGTGGGAGATTATCTTTATTTATCTAGCAGATTAAACTCTTCAGATTCTTAAAGGGGCTTTGTTTCTTCTAATTCACCATCTCCCTTCTTGCACCACCAACTTTTGTCAAACAGTTGCTAAAAAAAGTAGATGTTCCAAGCTAGGGGACTTTTTGGACACAGATTATGAAACTTTAGGTGTGATGTTGGCCAAGCAAAGTGGGGGTTTTCTTTGTGGGGTATGGTAGGAGAGAAGAGAAAAAAATATCTGCTTTTAATGCGTCAGAACTAACCACGAAATAATTGGGCCTACAGTCTAATCATGCTTTTGTTTATTCACCTCATATAAAAGTCTCTTAAGAATGCATTTGAGCACAATATATAATAATAATAATACTATAACATACATTGTGAGGAACTTTGGAAAACAATAAAATGTCCACCTGAAATAAGCAGTGTTCATAGACATAGAAATCCATTGGTCATGCACATTTGTGCCATTTCTTGAACTACTGAGTCACAATGCTGAACTGAAAGCATGATATAGATTTTACAGAGACTGAAGCCAGTCAGAGGTCTAACAAGTGTTATCAGAAGCTTCACATTTGCATGATTTACTATGTCAGTTCACATTTCATTGTAAAATTCACATTGTTTTTATTGTTTTCTTTAGTAATTAATTGGAACATTGACATTCCTGCTTAATGGCAGGCTGGGGCTTTCTCTTCAAAGTCAGTAGTTTGGGGACTCTCAGAAGAATGATTGGTGAGTTGCTTGTTAAACTGAATGTAGTGTTTCTTGTTAAACCGAAGCCTCAATTATAGTAGAACTCAGTTAAAACTCAACTCACGTGTACAGATTTGAATAGAACAGGGGTAAAAACCACAGCCCACTGCCCCCACACCCCATCGAACTATACAAAAGTAAAAGCTCAGTAGAAACCTTTAGTATCTAATGTGAGAGTCCTGTTTTCAAAACCAGTTCATGAAGGAGTTGAGCAGTATTAGCAACTCGGACCAGGAAAAGGGCAGACCCAGCTGGCGAGGGGGACATCTCTTCAGCAACGTTCAGGTTATATAATAATACACAATACAAAACGTTACAAGAAAAGTTGCAACTCTTAGGCAGAGTCTTCTACACAAATTGAACACCACCATTGGCAGGCAATGTTAGATATATAAATTAATAACTTACAAAACATTACATTATATACATTAAGTAATAAATACACTGTTATAAACAGAAATAGAGGTGTTAGCACAGAAGGCAGTGCAAGAGAAGACGGCAGCATAAAATTGGAAACAGTGTAACTGGTGTGAGCATGAAGAGGGGAGCAAGAGAACAGGATGGGAATCGTGCAACCCCAGCGGCACAGGGGTTCAGGACCCGACAGGGCAACTGCCTTGTGAAGCTGAATTCTACACAGACTGTTACTGTGAACAAGACAACTACCCAATCCTACCCCTTAGTTTGTTCAACTTTATTCTGTTTATAGCAAAGAAGTGCAATTCTAGAGGAGAAAAAGTACTGTTCAAAGCAGGCAGACAGAGATCTGTTAAAGGGGCAACTGAGGAGTTGTTTGGGACCATAGGGGAAGGAAGCTGAATGTGGTTAGAAGTGTAGCCTTTCTATTTGCAAAAGTAACTGTAGTTGAGTGCAAGATATTGCCCAAGAAAGAAGGAAGACAATTTCCTTTCCTTTTTTTTCCCCCTCAGAAAGAGTCAAAAAAGTTTTTGTCAGCTTGTAATGCTTATCTGTGTAGAAGCTGATACTAAATTCTAGGTATTCATCAGGATTTTAAACACATGAAAATGTTTTACAAAAAAGGCACACAGGGTGGCAGACAAGGGGACAGGTAAGCAGAGTTAGAAATGACATTATTAGTCAGTTCAGTCACCAGAGGGGACAGATGCCCAAAACATAGTGCAGAGAGATCTCTCAGTTTGGTGTCTTCCACTTTCACGCTATTCGGTCGTGATACACAGCTGGCCTCCAGAACCACAGAAAGCTTCAGCTCTCCACACAGCTTGCAAGCAAGGCAAGTCAACCGTGGAATTTCCTGAGCCGCTGCTATTTGCTTCACGGTCTTGCATTCTGGCTCCGAACTCAAGTAACTGGAAAGGCCACATGGCCCTTGTCCCGTGCAGGCCTCGGCCCCTATGGCAGGCTGGCCCTACCATACAGCTGGCATGCTTGTCAAGGGTGGAATGTTCATCTCCGCATGAAGCGGGAGATTATGTGTCGATTGGGGACTTGTCTTCTGTGGTGATATCTACCTCAGTCTTTCCCAGAGGATCCCTATTTTCCGGATCAATCACACAGAGCGTCTTTGTGTTGCCAAAATAGCTGTGGCCCTCGCCATCTTTTCGGGTCCTTCAGAATCCTCCTCTTCGAGGGTTAGTTCAAACTGAAACTTCTCCATCAGACCTTGGCAGTCTCTGTTCTGCTCGTCCAGTGGTGGGGAGGGGCTCTGGGGTATCATGCTCTGATACCAGTTCCTGTTATCTTCTAGCGTATCCAGAATGTCCTGGGCATCAGGCTGCACCAGGTCCTGCCCAGGTCTCCCACAAGGGATGGACAATGTAGTCGATGAAACCCACCTGAAGAAAAGTAAAATTACATCTCTGTTACTGTGATGGGCCCCCGGAAAAGCAAACAAGCTGCCCTGGTTTGCAAGAGGAAAAAAAAAAAAGTCACAACAACCCAACAAAGATTAAATAATACCAGATTCTGTTATTTGGGCATTTACTATATGGCACATTCTGCACTGAATGCAATATATGCATTATTGCTCTTAATCCCACAGATTGAGAATGGATATATACCATTCACAAAGGAAAACCGAGGAGACTCACTGAGGTTCAGTGAGACTCATTGAGGTTCAGAAATATCTTGTCAGAGGTCACAGAGCCAGTAAACGGTGGAGCTGGGACTCTGTCCCAACTTTGTCTGATTCCAAAGCCTGTGTTGGTCTCACTAGAACTGATTACTTTTCCTCTGATGTGTGCCAAATAAGAAGTCTGGATATAACCCTGGCTGGGAATGACTTTGTCACTCCTTGGATTCTGTGAGTCATTCTCTGAAGAAGGAAGCCCCTGGTCCACTGAGCTCTGACTCAACATTCTTTCCCTGATAACTTTAAAATATGCCGCGGTTTCAAAACGAAACGGAGCCAGCCCAGGAAGACTCTGGCATGTCTCAAGTCCTGTGGAACGCTTTTGGTTTGTAGACGACGTAGGTAAAACACTTGAAAATACTTCAAGCTCCTAAACAAATAAATATCCCCTCTGTGGACATGTCTGCAATTGCTTTAGATCCAGAGGGCACACCATCATTTCCGCTGGGAGAAAGAAGGAAAAACTAAAGACAATTGAGCAGTTCCTTTGCTAATGTTCCTGTGAAGCAACCTGAAGCTTACGGTTCTGTTGTGGTTTGCACAGGGGCTATGCATCCTGCATGTGCTGGCTTTGTGGCCTTATGCTGACCCGTCCACTGTGGGACAAACAGGAAACATTGGGGGTGGGAGCAGGTTGAAAGAAAGAACAGGCACCAGTTGAATGAGGGAATGGAATTCCCCTGTTATGGTCTGAGGAGCTGGAGCGATGCTGGGTCAGGATTCAGGGGTAGACGAGCAAGGGCAACTTCTGTGCACCCAGGGGGCATTACATAGCTAACTTTCCACACTGCTGGAAACTTCTTTGTTAACATTCTAGTTTGGGGCCAGTTATTTCATACATCCAAGTTGTACCATATCAAGGAACCTTAGCCAAACATGACTCTTATCTACCTATTTTCTTTCCTTCCTTCCTCGCTTTCTCTCTCTCTCATCATCTTTTCTCTGGTGTTTCCCTAGCATTAACAGAATTCACACCAAAGTCAGGGGACCTCTGATCTGCACTGGTTATAAGACTGGCTGTAAATGATTCAAATATTTCGCTTCCACCCACTCTTCTTTCCTCTCTTTTAATTCTTTACGTGTGTTTAAGGGTTTTTAAATACTATTTTAAATGAGTTTTCCAGGGATTTGAAAAAACCAAAACAAAAAAGCTCATGCAACAGAGAAAATTCCAACAGCTGAACTACAGTGCAGCCATTTTCTTTCTTCATTTGTTTTGCTTTTGTTAAATGTGCAGCATTTATAAGAAAGGCAGCCTCTAGTTGCTTATTTCCTAGGCCCTAGGGTGAGAGAACACTACAAATCTGAAGAGCACCTAGTCAAGGGTTTCATCACCAGTCTACTCAGACAATGCTCACCAAAGCCCACTTGAAGGAAATGCCACGGTGGACCACAATGTCATGGAAACAGGGAGACCTGTTCACAGTGATGGAGAGTGCTTTGGGTGGAGGGCAGTGATGAGCTGGTGAACTGAACCAAGAGGCCAGCTTATTCACCTGCACCCTGCAAAAGAGCTGCTCTGTCTGTCTCAAAAGGCTGTTTGGAGATTCAAATGGGATAATGTATATGAAAACGTGTGGAAAACCACACATAACATCACATATATACCAAACACCTCTGTTGCTAATCAAAAGACAGTAGGCTAATTAATTAACCAATTCACGAATATCCTATTCTAATTAAGGCATGAAGATTTTGAATTGGCCTTAATGTGACGTGTTTTTATGGCATACTAGACTTACAGAGCACTTTTACAGACTTTAAATTCATTTGATTGGGTTTTTTAAAAAAGCAACACAGTGATAATTGCAAGGAATTGTAATACTGATATTACAACTACATGTAAATTTGGGGGTAGAAAGTAGTGGAGAAAGAGGATAAACACTAACAAAAAATAGTCTGAATGATTTTGTGATAAAGGCCTTGGGCAGCCTAGAGACATAATCTGAATCATGACTGCTTGGCTCAGGTCATTTGTTTCTGAAAAAAAAAATGGCATCTCAGCTGGCCCTGAAGCCTTTGTAAGGATATCGATACTTTCTAGTGTTACATATTTTTCAGCTAGAGGCACCTCCCCTGCCTACAGTGTAATGTATCTCCAGCACAGAGGGAGTTTGTAACTAACTTTGGATACAACCAAAAGATGTCAGCCTGTTCTCAGAAGTGTTGATACAACCTTGGATCTACGGATCAAACCCATGTCTTTTAAGTCTTCTGCCTTGACAGGTGGATTCTTTACCACTAGTGCCCGTGTGTGTGTGTGTGTGTGTGTGTGTGTGTGTGTGTGTGTGTGTGTGTTGTATTTACACACATACACATATATATAAAATATGCATATTTGGGACACAGCACAGGGCTTTGACCATGAGGCAGAAGAGAGATGTGGGAAAGAGATTCGCAACCTCTGGTGATGGTGGCAGTGTGTATGATTCTGGATACTGAAAACAAGGTTCAGGAAACAAGGCTGAAGAGTAGAGATCCTAGATAAAGACAGAGCTGGGAGAAACCTGGAGGGTTGAGATGGCGACATTCGGTTAATTCAGTTGGATTTGCTATAGTCGTAGGTACTGATCTACACTGAGGATACACCATCCAAACTTTGATGGGTTTTCTGAAGACCTCTTTATCTCCTCACTGTGAAATTGAGTGTAATGGAGAAGGCAAATGAGCCATGAGTATACGGAAACTAAATAAGTAGCTGCTTCCACACCCACATATATATGTATATATATGTATATATGCTGCCTAGTTGCCCTGTTGTGTTCGACTCTCTGTGGCCCCATGAAATACAGCCCGCCAGGCTCCTCTACCCATGGAACTGTCCAGGTAAGAATACTGGAGCAGGTTGCCATTGCCTGCTCCAGGGGATCTTCCTGACCTAGGGACTGAATGCGTGTCTTTTGTGTCTCCTGCACTGGCAGGTGGATTCTTCACCACTAGTGCTGCCATCTAGGAAGCCTGTGTATATGTGTGTATATAAAGGCACATACATATTTTATATGATATACATATTTTATACAGGCCTATTATATATAATATACATATATATATATATATATATATAAGAGAAAATAGCTAGAAAGAGTCCTCCAGTTCAACCATCAGCAGAGCCTACAGAAACTTTAAAAACCTTATATGAGATACCTGGGATTTTTCCACGGAAGCTGTGTGTTTATCACACATGGGGCTGATCTCCATTCCCTCTCCCGCTCTTTGTCTCCCTGCTGGAAAAATTCCTCCATGATTCGGTCTGTCCACTGTCGATACAATTCCAGGGACTTGGTGGGGTTGCTCAGGTCTGCACAGTGTACCATGTTGCGAAGGACCTGAAATCATCAAGTTTTGAAAATCCCATAAAATTAGGTATAAATACTACTAGAACATCTCATCCCTCTTGTACTAGTACACTTGGTACCAGACCCAAGAACATTTTAGTTGCATTATAATTATGGTGTTTGCACCAAAAAGCAAGATTACAATGGTGCTGGCCAGAGTCGGTTATTTGCCATTATTAGTGTCCCGAAAGGGAAAATGTGTCTTCTTCGATTGACAGTCATTGAATTTAAAAATTGGAAGGGCCATGAGAGGTCAGATGCTGCTGCTATAGTTTCTTTTCCTCAGTTTGGAAAAAATGCAAAGAATTACTCAAAGTGGATGTCTTCATATTTTCCACTTGTGGAAAGAGGAGACTGGCTAAAGGCAGTTTGTAACCAAAACAGACCTGACACAGCTCAAGTCAGTGGGATTTATATCCAGACACGTGCTTTTGGGATCAGCAGGCACGTACACCCTATTACAATGAGATTTTGCTGTTTATTTTTAGAATTAAGCAACTCAATAAGTAGAGTTCTGTTTTTCTTTGTAGATTAGAGGATCAACTTGAATATCCATTTTCCTTTGCTTGTTCTTAAAACAAGCCCGAAGTTGTAATAGTGACCGAGGACATGCAACTACGTAAATTTAGTTGTTTTCTTTTTCTAATTGTGGTTTCATTTAGTGTGGTGTGGCTTTGTGTTAAATCAAAGGCTTCCATCCAGTACCTGTATACGGTCAGTATAGTTGTCCAGGAGAAGAACACCGGAACTTGTAACTTTCTTTGTTTCTACCATTGTCTTCAGGTCTGCCAGCAGGCTCATGTGTTTGGACATATCAGTTGCTAAGACCTGAGGTTAAAAACAAAGAAAAAATAAAACTCTCAACAAACTCAGTTTATCAAGGATAATGGGTTTTCTCTTTCTGCAGAAGTAAAAGTACGTAAGGATCACAAGGAGGCCAAAGTCTTACCATGTCAATAACCATCTTCCTGAGTGTTTGACGTTGCTTCTTGGTGAGATTCTGGAAGATGTCACAGTGTTCTTCTTGGAGCAGTTTGAAACCCACGGCAAGGTGATGGTTTTCCAACACAGACTCATCATTATACATCAAGGCAAGTTCTGAATCTAGTAAACAAGGAAAAATGATGACTTAATGAAAAGGGATACAATTCAAACTGTGACATTACCTCAGTATGAAATCAGAGCAAGTTCTCTCCAAATGATTTCAAGAACCAAGACCCTATATGTCATTTTCCCTTAGAGAAACAGTCTCCCTCTAAAAGAGTCAGTTTCTTAAAAAAAAAAAAAAGCTTCTAGTAGATATTAGCATATATATGTTCTTTTTGATTAAAAGTTATAGTATTTTTAAAATCCTTTTTCTCTTTTTCACTTCAGTTGAAGAATTTGACATTTTAGGTAAGGGCATTCCCAAGCAATTAAATCCTATTTTTATCTCAGTTTGCAACTTCATTTCTTCACATATTTTGTACTTCAGAAAAGACTGAAAATGTCACTAAATTTCATCCAAGGTATTCCAATTTTTCACATTATTTCACTTTTTGATCTATTTCCCAGCTCTGTCAATTGTGAAGTTTGGATTTTCAAGAAGATAATGGTGTGAGTTTAAACTTTTACTTTATCCAAATAATAGAGCTTTTGGAGATTTTTAAAGGGTAATAACAAAACATACTTTTTGTTTTTTTAACATTTTTAACTTTTGGGTTTTTAAACATAGTATTTTGTTAACAAAAAGTATGGTAACAAAACAACAATTTTTTGGTAACAAAACAATCATTTTTTATAGCAATCTTGATGTCCCATTTTCTGCCCTGCTGCTGCTGCTGCTGCTAAGTCGCTTCAGTCATGTCTAACTCTGTGCAACCCCATAGATGGCAGCCCGCCAGGCTCCCCGTCCCTGGGCCCCCATCCAGGCCAAAACACTGGAGTGGGTTGCCATTTCCTCTCCAATGCATGAAAGTGAAAAGTGAAAGTGAAGTCACTCAGTCGTGTCCGACTCTTAGCGACCCCATGGACTGTAGCCCACCCAGTCTTCTCCATCCATGGGATTTTCCAGGCAAGAGTACTGGAGTGGGATGTCATTGCCTTCTCTGATTTTCTACCCTAGGGCCCTATAATGCCAGAAATTGCATTATCTGGATACCTAGACTATAGTTTCTAGCCTGCCTTTCACACAGAAAAATCACAGGCATCCTTTGAACAGTGCCATGATCTGTTGTTGAGAACACGGTCATCAACCCATGAAGTCACATTTTCTCCTAATCAAGAATAATAGCCAAGTGATGAAAATATGTTACTAGCAGTAGGCGCTATTAGTCATAAATCATTGTTTTATCTGTGCTCTGAGTTACATCTTCAGAAAAGGTGGTGGGAAATGTGAAGTCATTTCAGCACTCTTGCCTCATTCATCCTGTGATCAAGGGCATAGATCTGCAAGCTGGCTTTTATGTACTGTAATGCTGTACATGGCTCTGGCAAAAGGTCATTTTTCTGTATGAACTGGCCTATATATGGGATGACTCATGATGCCACAATACGCCAGCTGATATAACCCACATAGACAAGTAGCTGCCCAAAGTTTATGTTCTTTCAATGGAAAAATGAGGTAAAATAAACAAGGTACCTCATACCTAGTCATTCAAATATTCTGATAATAAAGGATGATAAGGGCTCTTTGACAACAAGTAGCTCCAACATTTCTTAAAGCTGTCAGCACTTGATGCTAATCTTGACCACAACAAGATAACAATATTCTCAGAAGAGAAAAGTATTTAGGTTTTCAGCATTTAGAAATGCTGGGGAAAATCATGGGTTTTCATTAGCATGGATACTTAATGTTTTGAGCATGATAAATGCTTCAAGTAGGGTTGGGATCCTAAGGGTGGACCAACCCTGAAGGTCACTGATGTCAGACCAATCTATATTACTGACCAGTCCATAATCAAACCTATGCAGAGGTTTGGAAGAGAGGGTGAGAGACTTTTAATGACCCAGTCATCCACCCTGAATTGCAGAAGCTTATACCAGTGCTTTTTCTGGAGGCTTACTTCTATTTGGAGGCTCGCATGCTCCAGAGCCAACATTTGGATCTGCTTCTTCTGTAGAAAGGGACACTAGTGGGTGTCCTGAAAATCATTACCACATTATTCCCAAGCCTTTCCTTGTCCTTACTAGATAATTCCACATCAGTTACTCTTTCCTCACATATTGTATTTTCCAAACATTGAGTGCTTTTTATGGGTCCCCTCTGACCTTTCCCAAGTTCTCCATGCAGCTCAAAATGATGTTGCTAGACTGGACACAGTATCCAGGAAAGGTCTGACTAGTCTAGTGGAATGGAAGGATGACCTCATTATTACTCTTATTATTATCCATAATGAAAACATTAGGAGGAAAAAAAATGAAACAGCGAATCATACAGTTATCTTTAATGACTATTCTAGTGGTGAACTCACTTGTGTTGATGAGAAACTGATTGGAGACTCCAGGATGATCAACGTCATGGATAGCAGCTGCAAAAATGGCAGCCAGAATTTCCAAATCTGTGAAGACGGCCTGTGAAGCAAAATGAGCTTATTGAATTCCATGTTCTATTAGCCTAGCCTGCTGATTCAGCTTCACACTGAGGTACCCCATTTCATTCATGTGGTTTGTTGATTTACATAATCTCTCAATACACTAGTTCAATTAAATGTAGATACTGTGCATCATCACAAGGTCTCTTAATGTGCACATCAAGCCTGCAGGCTGTGGCTCGCGAAATGCTTATAGTAAAAGATCAGGTGGTGCCCAATGTTTGTTTCTTGGATAAGTGGTTCTGCAGGATAGTGCTTATGTAACACAGCACATACAGGTCAAAGAAGCAAGTCAGACTGGCTCTGCCCAGAGACATAAAAACCTTCGTATGTTTTCAGGCTGAGTAAGGCCTAATTCCAGATTTATAAGACTGCCAGTAAGTTGTTTTTTAAAAACTAATCTTGTAGTGTGGTCAGAAGTTCTGCATTTATTCATTCATACATTCAATAAACACCTATCCACTCAGCAATTACTCTAGACAGAATATGAGAACATTTCTAATAAGTGAGACCTGATGCCCAATACTCAACTCCTGTGAAGCCTCCTTTGCCCTACCTGTACACAATGATTTAAACCTAGTATTTATTTAGGTATAACTTGCTTCTGGCTAAAATGTATTCCTCTGGCTGAAATGTCGTTCATCATCCTTTGGGATTACGTACATCTCTGATCCTTCAAATCAAATTATGCACACACACATTTAACTCTTCCTTCTCTAAACATCTGTGGCATTCACAATCAATTTCTAGCCATACAGTGGTGGTGGTTTAATTGCTAAGTCGTGCCCAATACTTGTGACCCCATGGACTGTAGCCTGCCAGGGTCCTCTGTCTATGGGATTTTCCAGGCAAGAATATTGGGGATCTTCCTAACCCAGGGATTGAACCCAGGTCTCCTGTGTTTCAGGCAGATTCTTTGCTGACTGAGCCACCAGAGAAGCCCCAGCCACACAGTAGTTAACAGATATAAATAGTTGATAAACAGTGTTGTCCCACTGTGTGATACTTACATGGACATAAAAATAATATTGTTTTTTTCCTTCAGGGAAATAAAACAGTCTCAACTTCTTGGATTTCATTTCTCAGAATATATGGAATCCAAGCAATAGAGCAGGGGTCAGTTTAATCTTTCTTCCCCCTCCAAACTGAACCTGCAAAAGTGGTCTGGGCTAGGGCATAGACAGTCCTTTCCTGGGTGAGCCTGAACATTTTGGAAATAACTAACCACTACTGCCATCTGTCAAGGGAGAGTGTGGCCTGCTGGACCCCCTGGGCTGCATATATCGATATATACAAATGTGCTGTCAGTGAGGGAAGCAGCCACAGCCACCTTCTAGCAAGATATCAGACAAGATGGAATGATATCTCTATTTGCTTAAGCATTATTAATTCCTCAGTTCCAGATTTTCAGTTACTTTTCCTTCAATACATAGAGTCAGTTTTATGAACTCTTAGGAAAATAAGCCTATGGATGCTTATTACTAATAGGAACTATATGCTAGACACAACTCAGTTGTGTCTGACTCTCTGTGACCCCATGGACTACTCTGTCTATGGGGATTCTCCAGAAGAATATTGGAGTGTGTTGCCCTGCCCTCCTCCAGGGAATCTTCCCAACCTAGGGATCGAACACCAGACTCCCATATTGCAGCAGATTCTTCACCATCTGAGCCACTAGGGAAGCCCGATAGGAGCTATTGGTAACATTTTGTATTATATTTCTGTGCTGTCTCTCACAGTGCCTGGGACAGTGTGGCAGCAGTTCAGATCAGCATATACAGACTATACACTAGATGCCAAATAGACACTTATCAGGTACTGGAGACACAGTGAAAAATAAGGCTCCCTGTTACCAGCTTGATAATTAAATATTTTTCAAATGTAAAAGAGGCAAAGGAAAGGCTACTCTAATACCAGAAAGCAAGTAGAAATGTCATCCACTTATATTAATAACCCGATTGATACATGTTATACACAATACAAAGAGCCAGTTCAAGTATGTACAATCATCTAATTACATTATTTCTCTAAATATATCATGCCTCCTACGGTACTTTTTAAAGAGGATGGGCAAGGTATGCAAACCAGATCATAACTACTCACATCTAAAGCTGGTGTAGAAAGAAGAACGTGGGTTGACTGGGCCACATCAGCAGCATGTAGGCTGTTATGGTACGCCACATCTGCGTGGTAATGGTCTTCCAAAGTCATCATGTAGGTAACAAAGGTGTCAGATGAGATTTTGAACGTCTTCAGGAGGTCTCTTTCCTGTACAACAAAATGGGTTAAAAATAAATAAGTGGATGTCCAAAAATGAAGAAAAGCCAAATCAGAAAGGTAAACTGGGTTGGAAAAAACCATAAAGAACATCCAGTTGGATAACCAGCATTGACTCCTGTTTACTCACCTGGAATATGGCATACATGATGCATGTCAGGGGCCTATTATGTGAATATCCAGCTACATTGAAGATGTTAAGGCCCCATTTGTTCAGGTCTTCCAGCTCCTGTCATCAAAATAAGAAAAATTTAGAAATAAAAACACTTTTGTTACCAGGCCTCATTGTTTTCATTTATTTTGTGGGCATGAGTTGACTAAGTCTATAGAGTATCTATTTAGTGTTCCAGTTACATGAACATTTGAAAATGGAATGGTCTGGGAGGTTGGGTGTCCTCTTCATGCTAGTTACACATTTTTGTATATATTTTTCAGAAAAGGGAGAGTGTGTGTCTATTTGTAAATTTGCCTGCTGGCCTATAATTTTTTTGCCATGTCAGTCCTCAACCAATGTTGCTTTCAGAAGTAGGTATAAGTGATTAGAGGTCACCCTAGCCCTATTTCCCTGTAGCTCCCCCTTCTCTGCTCACTGGTCCATCAGTAACAACTAGAAAACAATCTTAGCTAGAAAACTCCTCTGCCCTTTGCTAATTACCACTGAGAACAAGGTCAAGGAGACTTAGCTGCTAGAATGTACGTGAATCAACCCTAATTTAGTGTAAAAGGTCATAAAGATGCTAGTCACCCATTATCTCCTAGAGCTTCTGGGCCACAGAAAGACCTGGAAGAAACATCATTCCATCCTGTGTTGTGGGATTATTCCAAGATTATCTGATTAAAGGAGCAACTTATTCTATTATTAATTATTGCCCAGGGTAAGGGATACAGGGGGAGGAGGGTATGGCAACCCACTTCAGTATTCTTGCCTGGAGAATCCCATCGACAGAGGAGCCCTGGTGGGCTACAGTCCAAAGGGTTGCAGAGTCGGCCATGACTGAAGTGACTTAGCATGCACACACTAGGGATACAGGCTCTCTGTGGAGTCTTGGCCCGATATGTAATCAGCCTTCCTCTAATGACATATTTCAGCTGCCCCCTCACTGAATGTTCATTTGATCTCGTTTCATATTCTCACAAGGCTGAAAAGTCACCTCGCACAGCCTCCGGGAGGAGGTATGAATTCTTTCTGGAGCCTTCTTCCACTACTAGGGTTAAGGCTCAAGAGTCAGTGCTGTCAATTTCTCTCATTTCTTCTCCAATTCTGGCAATCAGTGCATATTTTCTTTCTCATCCTTGGCATACAGTCTCTGAAATATCCTCGGGGATAATTCAGTCCTGCCTACTGCCCTTACCTTGGATTCTCCTAATATGTGTTCAACAGGATTCTCCATTCATGAGTTAATGGACCCAACTCAGGGAAAAATCTGATCTTTTGGTATAAAAAAAGGGTCTTTAACTAGGTGTACAGCAGTGGTACATCAGCCTCATCAAAAGCGACCACTACTATTTTCTAATAGGAGGTTTTGGACATCTGTCTGCTGTAAAGCAGCACTACACGTGTACACACCCAGCTTGTACAAACCTTGGCTAGATGATCTTCATTTTCCGTGTTGACTCCAAAGCGTGAGATGCTTGTATTATTTAAGCTTGAACTATGCATCAGTTTTTCACTCCGCTTATCTGTGTCATGAGCTGTTGCTTTTTCTTTTTCTCCCTGTCTTTCTGGGTGGGAGATGGAATCTCCACGTCATTCTGTTTGTCTGTAATAACAACAACAAAAAATTAGTTTTTCAGTCCCTGCACACCAATGAGAACCCTTGTGTGCCAGTGAAAACCCACTACAATATTCAAAACAACTTCTAATGGTCTGTCATGGATAGCACACCTCAGGAAGGGCTGTCCTAGCATTATCTCAGTTGACCTCCAGGACAATCCTGTGACAGGTGATTTAATCTCTAAAGCAGCAAACTGAGGTCCCGAGGAGCTAAATCACTTGTTCAAGAATGGCAGGTGGAACTCAATCCCAGGTCTTCTCTTTGCAGGGTGATTTGGGGGAATTACACTGTTATTTTCAAGGTGGGACATCAACATTTATATGTAAATTTCTCATTAAAATGAATAACTTGTCTGTGTATATAATAAAAAATGTTCATGTAGCCAAACACAGGTTAATAAAAACAGGCTTTATGCTTTGCTCACTTTATTATATTTGTATTTATTTTTTTAATTTAAAAGATCCATATAATTGTAGCTGGGTTCAATTTAGATGAGTGGCATATATATTAGAAAAATGAATGGTTTATAACCTTTAAATGATTACTTTAAAGCTTTGGTTTATTACCATCTGAGGTTTAGACAAAGACTATACTTTCAGTATTATTTCATGCCTTGTGTCTATTAATCCCATGAATAAATAATAACAATGCCTCTCATTTGTAACAGGCATTACATTTATTAAAATATACATATTAAATATTTATAATCATCTCATTTAATCTTTTAATAAATTCTGCTACAACAAGATAATAGGAGAGCTAGGGTTAGTGAGAGAAACATATCTACATACTCAGAAGCTCTTTCTTCTATATCATAAGATTAAAACATCAGCAATCAAATATTCTGTTTCACTTCACAGGGGGATGGATGGATCCTGAGAGTTCTTCTTCAAAACGCATCTACTCTCTCAGGCCACAGATATGCCTGTGGGTGCGCTGAGGCTATCATTTAGTAAAGTGCTCGACAGCTACGTCACTGAACTAAATGAGACTCTGTGGCTGAAAGAGTTAATGCAGCTTCCAAAAGTTCCTACTTTCATCTCTACTTGTTTCAGCGAAAATGAATCCAAAGACAACTTCCCCATTTGAAAATGACACGTTTCCAGATGGCCTGCCGGGATCTAGATGATTTGCTTTCAACTCTAGCAGCTGATGGCATAGTCACATGTTCTCCCCTAGAGACCTCCGCCTGCTCACAGGACCCTGTGGACAACTCATCAAAGCAAAGCGAGCCCAGAGACAGACGCGGAAGCAGCTGTTCTGGACCCTGGGCACCTGGCTGCAGGGCTGGAGCAAGGGTTTTCTCTACCCCTGGAATCTTAGTGCTGTCTCTGCATGTCCCCCACCTCCTTGATTCATCAGCCTATGGCTCTACCTTAGGGAGGGATTTTAGTGGTCATCTTGATTAGTTTAGGGGTTTCCAACATGGTTCAGCATCACCCAGCAAACTTTTGAAAAATACAGACTTATGAGCCCCACCCAGTCCTACTGAACCAATTAAAAAAAAAAAAAAAAAAAGCTGCCCAAGTGACTGTGATGGTCAGAGCCAGGTTTGGGAACCAATAATAATCCCACACACTCATTTTTCAGATGAAGTCAGCAACTTTCCCAGGCTCAAAGGGCAATTTATTCAACAGATATTTATTTTGCAATTACCTTGTTCCAGACAGTGATTTAATAGCATAGAACCCAGGCCCCTTAAGGTTCCCGTTAAAATCTCTTTCTGGTCTCTCAGTCTTTAGCATAAAACTATATATGGCATTATTTTTGAATTTACTTTTCTCCCAGTCACCTTATTCCTAATAATGACTACTTTTGCTAAAAGGCCACTATAGCCCCTGCCTCTCCTAATGTCATTCTTTACCATTCTGGTTAAAGAAGCTGTTGGATTCTTCTGTGCCAATGCAGATACAAAAATCTGTAGTGAAACTAACAGCTTTTTCTCTGTGTTTAATTAAAGATTCCCTGCAACAGCGAGTCATTGAGCTAAACCACTACTCTGTCTGGAATGTTACAATAAAGAAGAAACCCATTACCCACAGAGAATGCCATTTTGACATTAATGAGTGTTTCCCTGTGCAGGCATTGGAACAACTGATGGGTTTCCGTACTCGAATTTCCTCTGTTAAATGCTTAGCTAGAGCCATACGGAAATAACCTGAAACATACACTCAAAGAATCATAATAAACACTTTGTGAATTTACGTTTATAGAATGATCAGATTACAATGGGGAAACAGTGGAACTGTACAAAATAAATAAGTAAATAAAGAGAAGCAAGAAATGGTCACATCAAAACTCTGATGATGACATCATTGGAGGTGCTTTCTTGGCTAGGTTGCAGCATTTAATCCTGCAAAATTCCTAAATTCTTTTTCAAGATTTTCAAGATGTAGGAAAGATTTTCAATCCCTGACAGTAAGTCAGGGATTTAAAGGGGTGACTTTGCTCTGTTTGTAGCAATACTAACTAAATTGTAATATCACATCTAAAGATCTTGCTTAAATCTATGCTCCTTCCCCCTGAGTCCGTCCTTCCTCCTGTACCAGCAACTTGAGCCCATTATCCTATATCAGCATCACAGAGTGTCTGCACTGATTGTCTCTCACCTGCCTTTCAGGCTGTCCATCTGAATACCATCCTCTTAAATGAAACAACACAAGTTTCACAGATCCCTGCAGTGCGGGATTTCCCTCTGTCCTGGATGACACATTGTAACTTTCAATGACTTACTGTGATATTGCTCTTTAAGTTTAACTGTAATCAATAAGGTCTTATCATTTTATACCTTTAGAGCTGTGCTCTAAGAGCCTTTTATATTACTGGAAGTTGTTAATAAAATGTTTTATTGTTAGGTACAACAATCCTGATTCCCAAAGACTTTTCCCCAAAGAATACATCTATTACTTAGAGGTGATTTTCTTCTATATGTTCTGACAGCCTAATAATCTTCTTTCCCAAAGAAGTGCCAGGTATTTAGATTTAGGAGTCAAGAGAGCAGAGTCCTAATTCTGACTCTGGAACATTTTCGTCAACAAATTAATTTGGTCAAGCTAAATTATCTCCTGTTCCTCAGTTCTCTTTCTTGGAAAATGAGGAAACTAGACGAAGCCATTAAAGTCCCTTTCAGATCTGACATTTTATGAAGAAGACTTCATAGTCCTCCAGAATACCCACCACGCTCACAGGACAGAAAGCAGAGTTCCATGTCTTGCACTTGCTATTTGGAAGCAAGGTTTGTTTGTTTGCTTTTGAATATTATCAAACTATAAGCCTACAATTCATTCCAGAGAGTCTGGGTTGCCATGTTTGTCTTAGTAAGATGATCAGCTCCATCCATACCAGAGTCACAGAAAGTTAGAGCTAGAATGGACTGAGGATGTCATCTACTCCAGTATTCCCATTTTATAACTGAGGTAGCTGATGAATCTTTTGCTTATATGATGGACTTTTTTTCTCCCTAAATTTTCTGAAGAATATTTAAAATTTTTATCCGTTTGTCTAGTTTGATCAGGTCTACCTTGTACATACACACATTCATGTATACAAATGCACACACAAACACATGCTCACACTCAACACCCTCCAAACACTAGGTGTGTACGGACTGAGATTCTAACAGCCTTCCTCAAACAACCTGCTGTTGATAATTTAATTTTGGAATAATAAGAAGCCAGATGATAGGCTTTCCTCAAGAGATACACCTCAATAGCAAATGAAATATCCCACAGAATTGATAGTTCTTAGCTCTTGAGATGCAGTGTTGAGACTGAGAACTCATTTTTATTATCTTCTCAGCTTTCTCACTTGATAGCCTTCGATGCTAAAATAAGAATAATTGGTATACTAAAATGTTCTCATGGTCCTTGGCAAGCCATTAGTGACAGAGGCAACAAGTAAAGAGGACTGCTTAGGTGCAACCTTGGGTGATGACAGGCTCAGACTTCCTGTAGCTTTACTCCAGTGCTCAGAGTCTCTTCTGAGAAGACAGACCAGCCTTGGTATCTTAACATGCAATGTTTACAAAAGCAAAAATGAGTTCTTGCACCTACTGATTTTATTCTTCTTTACCATAGTCATTAACCTATAAAATGTCCCTAAAATGGCCCCTAGGTTATGAAAAATGATTGGGTGTTTCACAGAGCACAGCATATTTAACATGGACAGGAGAAGATGCCTGTCTTCAAAGGAATAAAGTGGGAATAATGGAGAAGATAAGGATCAGTATATAATGCTTTCTGTTCGATTAGATTCTAGCTCCTCTTGGAACTAGGCTACATGAAAAAATCTTTTCTTTGTTCTGTGACAAAGGTTGTTGCAACTGCTGCTGGAGAAAACCAGGTGCTGCAGATACCCACATACTGGAAATAGTTGGAAAGACACTTGTCAATCACGCCAGTGCCCACTGGCCACAGAGAAGTGCTGTGTGTGAGCTTTGTACTAGGCTGATCAGAGATTGATCTGCTGATAGCAGGAACTGCTTTGGTGTTAGGGAAATAGAAATGTTTTTCTTAAAATAAAACCAGAAGAGGTATGTGTTTCCATAAGATGTCCAGGCAAATGTTCACTGATGTAAGTATATGTAGCAATGCCAAAAAGAAGAGAGGTGTAATGTTCAACTGTAAGAATAGGTCATTTCCTGGAAAATGGAATTCTGCTAAATAAGAATAGCGCATTAGTAATTGAACGTCAACAGGACTTTCAAACAGAGTTTAAATGCTACCCATTCACTTTGAAGTACAGATTGGCAGATCCTGCAGGCCTGATTTAAGAAAAATATGCAATGGAATGGCTTTAAACACAAGATTAGAAATCCCTAGTAATCAAACAGGATGCATGACAGTAGTCACTAGGCATGGCTGCAAACCCTTCCTGTCAGTGCCATATTTTAAATACTAGCAATGTGAAGGCAGAGGATAAAAGGTAAGTATGAAATCAGGGAGATAAGCATGCTGCTTGCAGAAGGCCAACTCTTTCAGAGAGGTGATGATTCTTTCTGCCCTCCTCCAATTTATCTTTAAGAAACAACTTAGCAAAGCAATAGTCAAATAGTTTCCAAAGCCTATTATCATGGGTCAAATCACCTTTTGCTCAAGCCCAGTTGTTGGAAGAATTAAAAGAATACCACATCAGAGGAGCCAGTTGGAATTGTCCCTAAGGTTTGGATGATCACAGCCCCCTACTCCCAACCTTTCAGAGGTCTTGATAGAGACCAAAGTGGGTGGGTAAATAGTGACCTGAGGTCTATATAAATTCAACTAGCCCATAATAACCTTCTCTATTTGATGGATATTTTAATTCATTTTTTAAAACAAAACCTTCTTGCTTTCTTTCTTTCTTTTTTTTTTTTTACCTTAAAGGTTGTCTTCAGTTCTTATTTTTAAATGGATTTGCTTTTCTGTGACTTAACCCAGTTCCAAACTCACACAGTAATATTCCCAGATAGGTTGCAGAAATTAACACTAAAAACAATTCAGTTATGGAACAGTTTTTTGGTGAATATCTTACCTAAGAAAGTATTTGAGATGTATTCAGACACCTGGTTCCCTGATCGGCTCATTTCTGAAAGGTGTGTCAGCTCCCGGTTCAGCATTCTTTTGAACTGTTTATAAAGAACAAAACTGTATTAACCACCTAAAAAATGGCAACTTATTATTTTAGATGCTTCCAACTTTATTAAGAACCAAGAGACTGGGTAAGCAGATATCATTAGATAAATAACTCTGTTTCTACAAAATACAATATCCCCTTAATGTGAAATTGTTCCAACGTCACCTTAGAAAAAGAGGTTTTCTCAGGATGTCTTAGAATTAACATCTGATTTCTTTTGAAGATGTAAACATAGGAAAAGGAATTTTAATTGAAGTTAAGATAATTTCACTTAAAAATGTAACCACATTTAAAAATATTTTTTGAAAATTAACTCTAAAATATAATTTAATAACCTATACAGTAAGAGGCAAGTAAATGTGAAAAATTTAAGGGAACACAGAAGAAAAGATAAGCATCCTTTAAAAGCAGAGATGAGTAAAACGAACAGTGTTAAAATACAGCACAGTCTATTTAAATACAATGTAATATAACATGTCCTTACTTCACAATAAGCCGCCTCAGCAGGCTAAGTGATAACACAGTTAAATCATTACAGAGGCTTTTCTACTTCACAGAAAACATACTGTAAAGGTTTCACATGCTACCAAAGATAATGGAATCAAATTAACCCACCTTGATGTAACCCCAAGATACAGATAACAAATAGTTTGCCTCAGGCATTTTGGAAAGCACTCCTTGCCACAATCCACAAATCCCTTTGAAAGAATTCACAGTTCTGAGAGCAGTCCCAACAGGATCGGGAAAGCCTTGCAGATTCAGTGGTGAAATAATAAAAACTTATGAAAGACAAAGCCTCCAAAATTTAGGGCATTTCCTAATCCAAACAAAGCCCATCTTCGCCTGTGCTCCCTGCTTCTTTCCTGGCAGAGAGAGTAATGAAATCAGGAATTGCACGAAGGAGCAAGAGCCTGTCCAAATGCATTCAGCTGGCTGGTTTGCAACACTTATGAATTATGAATAGTCCTGGTGGCCGAAGGGGTTTCCACTCTAGATTAGTCCTGCTCAGCTGAACTCTGCAAGGAAGGAACAATTCTTCTTTCCTGAGGGGATACCAGGCTGGGAAACACAGCCATCTTTTAAAAGGAGAAGATTAAAATGGAGGAAGCCCCATGAATATTTAAGGAATCCGAAGTCTGTACCCTCCCCATTTCATCTAGGTGTTTTTAACCCTCTCCACTGCAGAGACCCAGACATTGCAGATACAGCCTTTGCACAGAGCTAAGCCGATTTAAGGGTTTCCCAAGTGATGGTGTGTTTTTATTATTTTCTGAACATTGAAAAAGTTAAAACTGTGGCTGTTTTTCAAATTAGACTTTCAGAATATGAGAATATTTTTTTAAGCTAGCTTTTAGGGGATTTTTGCACATCAATGGCAGGCCAGTGCATTTAGACTTCTTTCACAATGAAATGACTGGGAATTAATCTATTTAATTTTAAAAGTACTTCGTACACAGAATGCAATTCTCTGTCCTCCGTCAGCTCATTAATATGCACATGAGACTGCATTCGACAAATGAATTAAACACATTTAACCTTTCCATTTAGGATCTGGGTGTGTTAGGAAATACAAGCTATCGTTCGCTGCATGAATGGAGAATTATTCAGGGTTATGAATGACTGTGCTGTTTCGGTATTTCAGTGTTACATCTTCTAATTCATGAAAAAAAAATATTTAAGCGTTAAATTAATCTTTGTTTTGTTTTTGCAATATGGAGCATGTTGAGGAATTCTTTCCTATAGTGTCTCTGTCTTTCTCTCTCTTACCTTGTCAGCTTTAGAAAGATCACAGGCATGAAGAAGGTCAGAGACTAGAGCTCTGCAGTGGGATTCCCCACCCAGGCCCATCCTACTCCCCTCCTCCCTCCGCCATTACCCTACCCCTGGACTTCAGTTCAAGTACAGCATGTTAAAGAAATAGCGAAGCACCATGGCAACAGCCCTGCACGCAATTGCAATTGGCTCTCTTCCTGTGAGGCATTCCCCTTTTAAATGAGCATCCTGCACTGGCAATGGCATCACGTCAAGCATCCAGGCCCACTTCACACCACTGCCTGTGCCCAGGATACCAAGCTTTTCAAGGTGAGGTGAAGCCAATGCAAGTCAGTATTGTGGTCCTCTGGCTCACGGCTCGAGGAACTGTCCTCAAAGAGGCATGTACCATCACCTTCTTTCAGGGGAACCCTGCTGGTGGATGTTTGGGTCTTCCCTCCCATGATACAAACGTTAGTGACAGTCACCAGAAATCTCTGAATTAATCATCATCTGAGCTAGTGTGTTTTACTTATTGAACCACTCTGCAATCTGAACTCCAGGTAAATCAGAACTTCCAGGTGTTAAGTTCTTAAGTTCTTTATTTTTTAAGACATAACCACTCAGTCATAATAGCCTCTCATTTTCAGTTCTCAAAAGATAGGCACTTACGCTAAAAGACTTAGAAACTGAAAAAGACAGGTTTCTGTGCTCTGATGGATCAGCTGAATTTTGGCAAAGAAACAAACTTTACTAGGAGCACTGCAAAAAATTTCTTGTAGAAAACATAGAGACAGATGATATCTTTAATTATGTCTCTGTGCTAGACTTAGCCAAATGCAACATTCACACAGTCATCTTCAGTTTGGTTCCTTTAATCTCTTGGAAAAACTTAGCAAGATCTTGGCGTCAGTCAGGTTCATACTAGTTGAATAATTTTGTTTCATCCCATATCTTTATAAATATTTAATGGACACTTGAGACATGCCAAGCAACTCATTGAGGATATAGCAGTAAAAACATGAAAACAAAAACTCCTCCAAACAAACAGACAAAAAACACTATCCATGCTTTTAATCAGTTTCACCCTAGTAGAAATAATCAGATATATTAGGGCATCTTCCTTAACCAACGCAGTTAACTGTCAGGTGAGGGTGGGGCCAGCTCTTTACTGGCCACATTGGCCTGTCAGTTCAGAATATGAGAGCAGGTAGAAATTCAATCATAATAGACTAGGAGAGACTTTCCTTCTACGTTTTTCCTATTTCCTCTCATTGCCAGAGAATCCTGTTGCTATACAGTGTCAATCAGTCCCAGCGTGGGAACAGGGAGGTGGCTCTAAGACATAGGGCTGAGAATAAACCAGACTCCTCACCTTTCTTGCAGAGCTCACGGAAGGGTCAGGGGACTCATGTAAGTAACAGGTGAAACTGCCTCTCCTTCGCATGCCTGAATTAGTTCTTCAGTGAGCCTTCAGGGCTTGCCTGGTGGCTCGGTGGTAAAGACTCCACCAGCAGTGCAGGAGATGCAGGTTGGATCCTTTGTCTAGAAGATCCCTTGAGAAGGAAATGGCCATCCACCCCCAATATTCTTGCCTGGGAAATTGCATGTATAGGGAGCCTGGCAGGATACAGTCCATGGGGTCACAAAAGAATTGGACAAGACTGAGTGACTAAACAACAAGCAACATGAGTATTTTGCTAAGGGCATGACAGTGCCACCAAAACCCAACGTCATCTTAAGGCAAACATAAAACACACAACATGATGAAGTATGCGGATGGAGGTCACTCAGTATTAGAAACTGACTGTGTCCTTTAAATATTGCTTAGCAATAGTCTTTAGTTTTTCTCTTTCCTAAGGAAGGGTTCGACTAAAGGCAATCACTGCTCTCATCAAAAAGCACTTAAGGCAGACATTGCCATGGAGGAGCAGACAGGGGTATCTTTTACGTTCTAGTAATGTAGAGTATGATAAGAGCTGGGCTGCATGATGAGACACACCAAGGAACGGAATAGCTTATGCTTGGGGTTTAGGCTGGGGAGAGAGTTAGCGAGTTTAGCTTAGTGGGATTTTCAGCATCTGATTCCCATATGGGAGTTGTTTCTGTTGAGCCAGAGGCAGCTATGATATAGTAGATGAATCTAGACTTTCATTCTCAGCTCTTGATAACAGATAGCAGTCTGGTGAAGTCACCTTAGCTCTTATATACAAAATGAGAGTGATGCATGATTTTAGGATCTCAGCCCAAACCTGTCAAGAGTCTATGATGCATTTTGTGGCTGCCTCCTACAGTCTGGACAGCAGCTTGGTTTACCAGCAACCAAAATTTCCCAGAAAACAAAACTCTCTTAACATAACTGAGAAAAACAACCCAAATCGGAAATGCTTCAGTCCTTAAGAATAAGTCACCAACAAAGGAAGAGAAGTGGTTATTCTCCCTCCAGAGTTTTATATCCCAAGACCCTTGGAGTCTCCCTGTCTCCTTATCAAGTTGGTTGTTCAGTCCAGATAAGAAGATTAAATAGTTCCTTAGGGACACTGTGGCCCCAAGAGTTACAAGATTGAAAGGGAATTAGACATTATTTACTTTAACAAATGGAATAGAGAAATCCACACACAGAAGCACACTATTTCAAAGACAAACGTGTCTCTACAACTTAAGGTACACAGATCCTATTCTGTTAAGAATCTGCTTTCACAAGAAAACCCTGTTAGAGCTCACCTAGAAATAAGGTCCCAGAGGAAATGGCAAAGCCTCTTTTCAACACAGACAAGCAAAGTTTGTGAATGAACCCTTAGTAATCCAAATTCCTCCAATGCTTCCTTAAGCTTACACCCAACACTAGATTCATGAACACTGCCAGAGATTAGTGATATTTTTGGGAAAAGAAAAAGATAGCATTCTCAATTTAAATGATTCAATATTGTTTGCCTAGTATATCTCTCCTCTATAAAATCATATGTGATTTTTTTTTTTTTTTGAGTAGGATGGCTTTATAATTGGAAGTTATTTAAAATGTATAGATGAGCAAAAGCTGAAATTCAGTTACACTTGATGTAAACATTTGGTTTTATGGCTTCAATTTTTCTTTAGCTTCAATGCTACTTACTAAGAGTATTTGTTTCCAAGCCAATTTCTGCTTAAGGGATGGAATACTTCATCACTTCATTATATTTCTCATCAGAGGACTAGTTTGGACTTTGTGCAAAGATCTACAGACAGGTTAGAAACTCTTGAAAAGCTCTTAGTTAAATTGATCACACAGGAAGGCAGGATTAGAATCACCTCAGAAATTCATCCCTAAAACTTGGTACTATATTTCTGAGTATAGAACCACCTAGAAGAATAATAATACAAGAGGCTAGTGTCAAGCACACAAGAGGGTTACTTTTAAAACGAATCTGAGCTTGTTAGGGGGACCTAGAAATCACTTAAGAGTGAGTTTTTAGTGATCAAAAATACTCTTCAGCCTATTAAAAACTAGATAAACAGGTACTTTGCTCTCATTGACAACCTGAAGACAAAGTAAGTAGATGAAATTGTACAGATGAAAAAAAGGTTCTCCAGAGAGGAAGACAACCCCCCGAAGTCACCCTTGTGGGTGGCCGTCTGCGCAGGAGCCCATCTGTGAGACAGGCGCCTTATTGTGTGAGATCTTCCTGTTTTTGCAGTATGAAACAACTGCCAAAGTCATTAAAGTCACAATGACTTTATTAGGGACTAAATTTTGACTCATATTTTACACTTTGTTAGTCATAACTTAATAAGAATTCCCGGGCATCAGGAAAAGTGAAGAGGCTTAAAATTCTGCCTGAAATCATAGAATACCAGCAGCAGGAGAAGCAAGTCGAAACTGTGGTGGCCCAGTTTAGCAAGAAATGGAAGTAAGATGAGTTCATCTTTTAGTTCTGGCACAGGGCAGATGTATGATCTTGGGTAAAGATGAATTAAATTCTTGGTGCTCAATTCCTGCAGTTGTAAAATGGTGAATTTCTCAGGTTCTTTTTGATTAAAAAAAAATTGCGTCTTCCATATTCCTAATTTTACATGAGAAAAAAATGAAGAAGACCCAAAGAAGTGAAGGACCTGGTTCCTAAACACTTACACTTTTCTTTGCAAAATCTGATTTAAAAAACAATAAAAATGGGAATACAATGTACTTTTTCTAAAACCCTTTATAAACTCACAGTTTCCACAGTTCTTAGCATTTCAGATTATCTGACAATGTGCATTTCATCTCTTGGGTCCTTTAGTCTTTCCCTATGAACTCTATTAGCTGTTTGAAATGGCACCCCATTCCAGTACTCTTGTCTGGAAAATCCCATGGACGGAGGAGCCTGGTGGGCTGCAGTCCATGCGGTCGCTAAGAATCAGGGACGACTGAGTGACTTCACTTTCACTTTTCAGATTCATGCATTGGAGAAGGAAATGGCAACCCACTCCAGTATTCTTGCCTGGAGAATCCCAGGGATGGCGGAACCTCGTGGGCTGCCATCTATGGGGTCGCACAGAGTCGAACATGACTGAAGTGACTTAGCAGCAGTCCAATTTCTTTGATGACATGTTTGTCCTATTTAAGAGGCAAATGGAACTGAACTGAGTGAGTTGGTAATGGGGTTAAGAAAGGAATAATCTGCCATTGTCCATTAATATCTACTTAACTAGAGACTATATAGTTCTGTCAACTACAAATTGGCACTTGCCATCTACCTCTACAGGATTAAATCACATGCTGCTGCAGCTGGTGACCTTTAATCTCCCCTAAAGGGAGTTCAGGGTGACAGCAGAAATGAGGTAGTCTGTGCTTAGGGAAAACTTGGCAGGACAGGTCTTCTGATAGTTAAAGATTTTCAGGAGCTGATTTTATGAGTCCAATTTTTGTATCTCCTCATATCTATAAAAGCACCAAAATCCTTCATAGTGATGACTAGCAGAAAACTTCATGGCATAAGCAGAAACTTTCTGGAAAAATATGTGCTCAAATGCATGTATTCCCCCTTCACCAACATCATATATATATACTGACCTTTCCCCCTCCTTCTGTGAAGTAGTTTCCTAGAGCTATCTGAAGTACTGTCTCCCTGGGTGCAGTCCGCATTTAGCCTCAAATAAAACTTAACTCACATCTTTCATGTTATGCGTTGTTTTTTTTTTTTTAAGTTGACAATTCCATGATTGGGCATTCTAGCAGACACATATTGCTGTATTCATACCTAGAGTAAATCCCTGGTGCTCCAAGCCATTCTTACTGTCATAACTAAGTCATTCTTACTGTCCATGTGCCAGATCAGAAAGAAAAATATCTAAACAGATTAGAATTGAGTGATTCTCTTAACTGTACAGTAACATCATAATTCACAACAAATAAGTATGCAATGAAAAACAATCATGGAAACCTCTACTGTAATTCTGTAACAAAACACGGGAATTTAGGATGAAGCTAAAATGGAATAAATTCCATTTGCTGGTTAGAGGGCTAGTATCTGTTCAAGTGATATTTTAAAAGTCAAGGTAGAGACAAACCATTGGCACTTTCATATGTGGAACTGAAAAACATCAAAAGAATTTAAATATAACTTTGAATATAATTGCTCTACAACTTGATACTAGGTCTTGAACAGTTCTCAAAATCATTAGTTATTTCTTCTTAACCCATCTGTTTATCTATACTCTTTGCTGCTTTTTTTTTTTTTTTTAGATTTTCTAAAAACTTTTCAAGAGGAGATTTGGCACATATTATCAGGATGCTAAAAACTGACTTTTCCTAGACCTAAAGGATTCCTCATAAAAATATTTAAGAAATGTTTTATGAACTAAAATTCCCTAGCTCTGAGAGTAGCTGAATGACACAATTAAAAAGACAAAAGATACTATTTTTATATCTAAAGACATATTTTCACTATGCATTTAACTATAACTTATATGCATTTAACTATAAATTATATAATTTATAGCTTATAGATATAGTATGTGAGCATATATATGTTTTCATATATGTAGGGTTTCTAGATTTAGTAAATAAATATTCAAGATACTGAGTTAAATTTAAATTTCAGATAAACAACAAATTTTTTTTTAGTATAAATATGTATCAGATATTACATGTCCCAACTATCTCTTAGAGAGATTGGATTTTAAAGTCATAACACTCATAACGTGTCAGATTTGGTGGTATAGTATATTCTTAGATAATTTAAAATATTCAAATTTGTTCTTTTGGATAGGAGTCTTTCCTTTTGATGAGAAACACCTGCAACTGTTACTGGAGCTTCATAATTTTAATTTATGTACTTGGGTTTTCCCTTTTAATCTGGTTGTTAATAGTGACAGACCCCTAACATCCCCCCTCAAAAAGGGGGCTATGGCACATTTGGGATGCTAGCCTGATAACTAAATACAGCGTCAGTTCAGCTCAGTTCAGTCACTCAGTCATGTCCGATTCTTTGCGACCCAATGAATCGCAGCACGCCAGGCCTCCCTGTTCATCACCATCTCTTGGAGTTCACTCAGACTCACGTCCATCGAGTCTGTGACGCCATCCAGCCATCTCATCCTTGGTCGTCCCCTTCTCCTCCTGCCCCCAATCCCTCCCAGCATCAGAGTCTTTTCCAATGAGTCAACTCTTCGCATGAGGTGGCCAAAGTACTGGAGTTTCAGCTTCAGCATCATTCCTTCCAAAGAAATCTCAGGGCTGATCTCCTTCAGAATGGACTGGTTAGATCTCCTTGCAGTCCAAGGAACCCTCAAGAGTCTTCTCCAACACCACAGCTCAAAAGCATCCATTCTTCAGCACTCAGCCTTCTTCACAGTCCAACTCTCACATCCATACATGACCACAAGAAAAACCATAGCCTTGACTAGACGGACCTTAGTCAGCAAAGTAATGTCTCTGCTTTTGAATATACCATCTAGGTTGGTCATAACTTTTCTTCCAAGGAGTAAGTGTCTTCTAATTTCATGGCTGCAGTCACCATCTGCAGTGATTTTGGAGCCCAAAAAATAAAGTCTGACCCTGTTTCCACTGTTTCCCCAGCTATTTCCCATGAAGTGATGGGACCAGATGCCATGATCTTCATTTTCTGAATGTTGAGCTTTAAGCCGACATTTTCACTCTCCTCTTTCACTTTCATCAAGAGGCTTTTTAGTTCCTCTTCACTTTCTGCCATAAGGGTGGTGTCATCTGCATATCTGAGGTAATTGATATTTCTCCCAGAAATCTTGATTCCAACTTGTGCTTCTTCCAGCCCAGCGTTTCTCATGATGTACTCTTCATATAAGTTAAATGAGCAGGGTGACAATATACAGCCTTGATGTACTCCTTTTCCTATTTGGAACCAGTTTGTTGTTCCATGTCCAGTTCTATCTGTTGCCTCCTGGCCTGCATACAGATTTCTCAAGAGGCAGGTCAGGTGGTCTGCTATTCCCATCTCTTTCAGAATTTTCCACAGTTTATTGTGATCCACACAGTCAAAGGCATTGGCATAGTCAATAAGGCAAAAATAGATGTTTTTCTGGAACTCTCTTGCTTTTTCCACGATCCAGCAGATGTTGGCAATTTGATCTCTGGTTCCTCTGCCTAAACCAGGTTGAACATCAGGAAGTTCACAGTTCACGTATTGCTGAAGCTTGGGTTGGAGAATTTTGAGCAGTACTTTACTAGCATGTGAGATGAGTGCAATTGTGCGGTAGTTTGCGTATTCTTTGGCATTGCCTTTCTTTGGGATTGGAATGAAAACTGACCTTTTCCAGTCCTGTGGCCACTGCATAGGCTTTATTTATTTATTTTTACAGATGATAAATGGAGAAGGCAATAGCAACCCACTCCAGTACTCTTGCCTGGAAAATCCCATGGACGGAAGAGCCTGGTAGGCTGCAGTCCATGCGGTAGCTAAGAGTCGGACACGACTGAGCAACTTCACTTTCACTCTTCACTTTCATGCATTGGAGAAGGAAATGGCAACCCACTCCAGTGTTCTTGCCTGGAGAATCCCAGGGACGGGGGAGCCTGATGGGCTGCCGTCTATGGGGTCACACAGAGTCGGACACAACCAAAGCAACTTAGCAGCAGCACAGATGATAAAAATCATTGTAGCAATTGGAAAAAATCGAGGAATCAAGGTACACTATTTAGTTACTCTTTTGCTTTTACATTTAAGCCTTCTATCACTTTTTCTGTGCAAGATGGTTAATATTTAACCTCAAGCTTCTAAAGCCAGTTCTAAGGCCATGAGATGTTAATATGATCCCAAATTAGATGACCAAGGTTTCTTTTGAACCATTTCACAGCCAGAGGTTCTACAACTTGTTACATTTCTAAAATTAGAAATCTTACCATGGGTTAGACCCATGGACACTTCAGTCTAATGTCCTCTCTTGACTAGTGGAAAACATGTTCTGTGCTTGAAAGCCTTCATATTTAACTTGAAAGCAATACCCCAGAACAAGAAAGTCATCCCCATAAGGACTGGTCATGACTCTCTTTTAGAACTGATTTCCAATTTTATCCTTATTACATCCTCTGTGTTGTTTAAAATCTTGTATTAAATATTGCCTTATTAAAATTTTCAGTATTTTTGTAGCCAAAAAAAAAATCTACCATAGCTGATTTTTGAGATTACTACTATACCTATTTTAAACACATTATGTGGCATATATTGTGTTTAATGTTAATGATATTGATTTCTGCTACCAATTGTCATATGCCCTTTGAGATAAAAGACAACAGGATATTTCAAAACTTGCCCTGGGAATCACTGCTTCCCAGGTTTGGGACAACCCCTAGTTTGGAAATTTTCAAGATTAAGTCTAGGGACCATCAAATAAAGAAAGAAAATCCCCAGATGACACTGAAATATCCTTTTCTTCCTTGAATAAATATGCACTATGTGTTTTAGTATTTTGATAATCCCTATACTAGAAGATGCGCTTGCAAACTGAGAAGAATCTGCCATAGATGAGAGATTTGAGTATACTTTTAAGCCTTAAAGGATCAATTGTCTTAAGTAATTTATCTTCAGAAAAGATAGTCAACTTGTTTTACATTTTGTCTTCCCCATTATTAGGTACTAAAATTTGTTAAGAGATGGATGGATACTTTGAACAAGTATCCATACAGTGCACTCCCAGATGTTTAAGTTTGTTGGAGCAGGAAAGGCTTATAAAAATAGTTTCAGAGTTGGATGCATAGATTATACATGAAGTAGAAAGGGTTCTGATTATAGGATGGCTTTACCAGTGGGGTCTAACAGCATAAATAAGACTCTAACAATAGACTCAACATCATAATACCATGACATAGGATCAGCTGAGTATCCACCTAGGTCTGAAAATAAAATCCTATATTGTAACTTAGACTGAGAAACTTGGCAAGTTGTTGAGCTTCTTGGAGACTGTTCTTCTACCTTTAAAATAAGAAGGTTAGAAAATTATATATACAGTGGTTGCCAAAGTGTATGAGACCCTTGTAGAATTTGCACTTAAAACTGAATTTTGTCTCTGAATTTAAAAGAATCTGAGCTCCTGGCATCTTTTTCACTTGATTTGCATCTGGGTAGAGGTTTCAGCTGGCTCTTCAGCACCTAAACTCCTTTCATTGTTGACAAGAAATTAACTAGAGAATTCCCCTGATATGCTGCTGCAGGTGTGATGCAGTGCTATGTCATATAGATTATGTGACCCATGAGTTATTCATAGAAGTTCTGGCTTGCTGGTTGACATTTAGATTGTTCACGAGTCTAAGGAGGAGTGCAAACCAGAATTGCCAGAAAGATAGATGAAGACTGTCAGATAAAGCTGTAACTCAACATGGCCTCGTATCAAAGCCATAACTTTAGCAAGTTTATCTTGGAGATGTCCAGCTGTTTGAAATCTAGCCTTTCATGATTTCATGACTTAGCCAATTTCATGAAATTAAGAGGCTTCAGAAGTTATCTTGTATTAAACAGAAGCCATGAATGGCCACAGACTGACTGCCTGATATAAGGTGATAACTGCACTAAATATGTATTTTATTCAGATTTCCACAGTTGAGGTCAATCCAGTAGTACATCTGAATTGAATATATGGCCAGGGTAGGAATGAGAGGAATATCAGCAATATGTCAGGAATGAAAAGTACAACCAATAATGGCACAAGGACTAAGCTGCTATGCTTCAGACACAGCAGATATGGCTGTATTTTAGACACGACATATATTCACCTCCATGCTTCCAACTGAGTGTGCAATGACTATTGTCAGTCTCTGTAGACTTTATATTCTTGTCCACAGAATGCAGATTTCCCAAGAGAAAAATAAGCAACAGTGTCCAACCAAACAACAATACAAACGTGCTTCATATTTCTGCTTACAAAAGAAAGAGCATCTATTTCTAAGACTTTGTTCTCTATTATCTGATTGATTTGGGAGAAGGCTCCTGTACAAACTTTCCCTGCTTCTGAGGGTACTTTGAAGAGTCACTGTGAACCAGATGGGGACCTCTTAACAAAGCTAACAATTAGGAAAATGAGTATTGGTTATAGGAAGCACCTATGTGTAGCATAGTATATTGCAACAGGAAACAGAATTCTTGGATTCTAATAGATTTGCCACAAATAATATAGCTGGTTCTCAACAAATTAAGTTTCCAAATGTGTGAAATTTTTAGTTGCTTAGCCACACCCAACTCTTTGGGACCCCACGTACTGTAGCTCACTAGGCTCTTCTCTCTATGAAATTTTCCAGACAAGAATACTAGAGTGGGTAGCCATTCCCTTCTCCAAGGGATCTTCTCAACCCAGGAATCAAACCCAGGTCTCCCACATTGCGGGCAGATTCTTTACCACCTCAGCCATCAAGCAAGCCCAGCCTTCATGCAACTGATCCAACCATTATTTACTTGAATGCCTACCACATGCCTAGAGCTATTCCGAACGCCAGATCTATAGTAATGAATTTGGTAGAAACAATTCATGTCACCAATAACATTGGAGTCAAAGAGAGGGGATTAGTTAAAAAAAAAAAAAAAAGAAAGTTCTATAACAACAATAACAAAAGTAAAAATCATAAACTGTGACAGCAAATTGTAAAACAAATAAGCTACTGAGTTAGGATAATCACAATAAAAATGGCCTCTCTAAAGAGATACCACCTAAGCTGAGGTCTGAATAGTAATAGGGAGGATTGGTTGAATGCTAACTTTAAAATTCTTTGATTATATGTTTTGTTAGCAAGTCACAGAAAAAATAAAATAAATTACATTTTGAAGTTCCCTTTAATTATTATTTTTAAGTCATCTGACTTTGAAGCAAAGAGAATAGATTTGATTCAAAGCATCACAATTTAGTGTCTGAGGATCTTGGACTCGTCAGCTTGCATCTTGGTTTCACATTGAATATGGAGATATAATAATACTTTCTTCTTGGTGATCATCAGATGAGACAACATAGATGAGAATGCTGTGTAAGAAGCAAAGTGCTCTTCAGATAGCTTTCCTTACCATGTTATCTTGGATCTGATAACACAAATAACAAACAGCTATACACTTAAAGAGAGTGGATCCTTATGTAATGCTCTATCCTGGTACCTCAGGAAGATCTAAGGGCAAATAAGCTGTAAGTGAAGACATGGTCCTTAAAAATCTCTACATGGCCCATAATTAATGTTCACTCAGGCAGAACCAGGGTTCTTGGGAAAGTACAGTCCTGGCTCACACTGTTAGATTTGAAAAGAAGTGGTCAAAGAAGAAAAATCTCTCTTGAATTATTACTTACTAATATTTCCTCCTTATTCATCACCTTTATGAAAAAGCTCATTTTTTTACTCAATATATTTATCTTACTCTAAAAATAAAGAGAAGCCATTCTTGCCCCGGAGTCATGTGTTTTGTTTGTTTATCTTTGGCAAAGTTCTCCTATTTTACGATTTATCAAGGGCCCTAGAAAGACTTTATTGAAAAGCAATCTATGACCTTTATTAGTTTGAAAATTTTACTGTTAATATTTTACTTACATAGCATTCAATGATGGTCTTACCTTATGCCTCAAACACATAAAAGAAGATTACTAGTAAAGGAGCATTTTTAAATATTGCAAGCAAAACAAAATGAGTGCCCTGAAATTAATTATACTGATTGTAAAGTGCTTGAAAAACAACACTGATTAATCTTGAGATATGGTCAGGGAAGGTCCCATGCAATTGGTAAGAAAGATGCAAATGAATGTTGTGTAACTGGATCCTGAGTGTGTTTCAATGCAGCAGGAAAAAATTCTGTGGCAGTTCTTGTCAAGAACACAAGTAAAGTACTGGTCCTCGCCAAAAAAAACATCAATAAATGCAGATCTAGCTAAATCATTCTCACCAATTATAGAACGGAGCCAGTATCAGTGATCAAAATGGATAGGAGCTGAGAGAGGGAAGGCACTGTGCCGTTTCATCTTGGTGGTTGGGTAGCATCTGACCAGTGAAACTGATCTTTCTGGGCTATTACAGCAGGAGTTGGAGTCCATATCATTAGTGACCCATCAGAAAGTCCCTAGCTTCTCTCAATCAAATTGGTGTGCAAAATGATACCAGAAATGCACATTACCCTGGATAATCTAAGCACGTTCCATGAATTTATGAAAATGAAACAAAAGATGTCCCATCTTTAAAGTCCTGTGCCCACTGGTGAAGTCATCACCTGTCCTAGTGTTGGTCAAAACCACGGTAAGTTATCAAAATTCTTCAAGCCAACAAATTTCCTAAGTGACCAAATCAAGTAGAACTGCAGAGAGCTTTTCCAAAGAAAACCACCTCCAAACCAATTACCATAACTGGCAAAAGCCTTCATTGGCTTTTCACTTCTGTTCTGACCATAAGACAGAAGTAAAGCTATGCCTCCTTGATAATTTTTAGCTTTACTACCCTAAGAAACGTGAAGCCTCAAAATTTGAAGCACAATTTCAGGAGTCAAGAGCTTGCAGTTTGGAACAGACATAAATAAAACCCTAGATAATGAAAATGTTAGCTATGATATTAACTGATAAGATAGCTAAGAAAAAAAAATTTGATTCAAGTCAAAGTAGCTAAGGCAGGATTTCAAAAAGAAAGTCCAGAAGTCTAGCAGACCTATGATGCATTAAGGCCAAGAGAGGTTTTCTAGCAACAAAATACCAGAAGAGGGGTAAAGCCTACATCTCTTCATTCTCAAATTATCATAAAGCTTCCTTACTTTCAGTAGGTCTGCTGATATTGAGCAGATAGAGGGTAAAGAGGAAGTTAGAAGTTCACTGCTGTGAACAAGCGCTATTCAAATTTTAGACTATATTTTTCAACTCTGTCAGTTCTTTTCTTATACTTAAATGATTATCCTGGCTATTAAATAATCTCTTCTCCCCATTTTCACCTCCAGAAATGAAATCTTCTATTTTTTTAGTTTTCAAATTCAAGTCCTGTATATCTTATAACAATGGCCAAAAAACTAAGCTTTCTTATTCATCCAAGAATTAGAAATTTTCATTTCCTACATTACACGCTCACTTTGTCCTACTTAATAAGTAATGGTTGCTGCTGCTGCTAAGTCGCTTCAGTAATGTCCAACTCTGTGCAACCCCATAGATGGCAGCCCACCAGGCTCCTCTGTCCCTGGGATTCTCCAGGCAAGAATACTGGAGCGGGTTGCCATTTCCTTCTCCAATGCATGAAAGTGAAAAGTGAAAGTGAGGTCGCTCAGGGGTGTCCGACTCTTTGCGACTGCATGGACTGCAGCCTACCAGGCTCCTCTGTCCATTCGAGTTTCCAGCCAAGAGTACTGGAGTGGGTTGCCACTGCCTGGTTAGCAATGAGTAAATATCAAAAGATCTAAGGATAGACTATTAAGTATATTTTAGGCATGGAATAATTTCCCCTAGTAAATACTATCCAGTAGTCCCCTTGTATCAGTGGAGGATATGTTCCAAGACTCCTGGTAGATCCGTGAAACCAAAGACTGTACTTAACTCTGTACATACAATGCTTTTTCTTTTACCAATGATAAAGTTGAATTTACAGTTAAGCACAGTAAGAGATTAACAATAGTAAATAACACTAAAGTAGAACAATTATAACAACATAGTGTAATAAAAGTTATGTGAATACAGTCTCTGGAAATATTGTACCAATTTAGTGCTTTCTCCATCTCAGTTAAGCACTTATCACACACTGAGGCCATAGCTTTTGCACCTTGAGGAGTAAAACTGGCACAATTTTTCTTTTCTTTTTCACAATTTCACCAATAGAAGATTTGTTCTTACCATAGATCTTAGCAACCTCAGATACAATTTTTTTTTTCTTTTCCTTATTAAGTGAAGAATTTTTACTTTTTCACTTAAAGGAAGCACATTTTATGACTTGTCAGGCATATTGAATAGCCAGCAGCACTACTCTTGTGCTTTTGGGGCCATTATTAATTGACACATAAAATAAAGGCCATTAGAAAACAAGCACAGGATACCAGAACAGTTGATCGGATGAGCCTTCTGGCTACTAAGTGACTACCAGCGGGATACGTTGGAATTACGTGCCTCTGGGTGAGTGGAGTGGGGCAGTGCGTGATTTTACCACACTAATCAGAACAACACACAATTTAAAACTTATAAATTGTTTACTTCTGGAATTTTCCATTTAATATTTCTGGACCGCTGTTGACCACAGGTTACTGAAACAGTGGAAAGCAAAACCACAAATAGGGTGGTGGGGCCACCACAAACCAGAGGATCAGTTCTTCCCGAGTCATTTTCCCTTCATTTCTTTCCCATATCTTTTCATTTTAAGGATTTTAATAGCTTAAAATTCATCAATGTTTTCCTGCAAGATATTTGCAACATTTGCTTAACTCAGATATCTACAAACATCAAAATTCATCTTGAGCTACCTAGACACATCAAAATGTATCTCTATCTACTAAAATGAGGTTTATTTGATTTTAAATGTTGACAAGGCATTAATTACATCAATATTGTTTGTAAATATGTAGCTGCCAACACTGTTAAACCCAGCTTCACCAAGATGTTGGTAACACAACTCAAGAATCCAGAAAGCATATTTGAGTTGAGAGAGCTTTGCATAATTTGGGCCACTGGGCAGAAACATTCTGGGGTGCAGGGATAGAGTTAATCTGAGATAACTGTCTTCATTTCTACTTCCTAAACTAATAGCTCTGTTAAGCAGCAGAGAAAATCGAAACGTTGACTATTTTTTCAGTTGGTAAAACTCTCCAGTTTATAACCTTCAATTTCAGAGAGAAGAAAGGAAGAAACAGAAAGAAGTTGAGGGCAGTTATGCAAATCACAGGGTTTTTACTACTTAAACTTTGGCATTGGGATCAGTGGAAAAGCAAATGAGTATCTAAAGTTTTAAAAATATTGTCCTTTAATCCATTAATTTCATATATGGGAATCTAATCTAAGAAAAGAGTGAAGAAATACATGATTATGTTAACTGAAAAAGTTGAAAATAAATTATCTGTAGAGTAGCATTTCAGTTACATGAAAATAAAAATGTTAATCCTGGTTGCCTTAATGAGACTTTTTTATCTGATGGTATATTAATTCAGATATATTATTATTCATATTTATTCAGAAGTTGAAATAGCAAAAAACAAAGAGAAGCAAAACAAAACAACCAATGTCAGGGGCATTTAAAGTAACTCACCCCAACTATTTCCTGCTAGATTTTGATCACAAAAGTTTCAGGAGTACTAAATTATTTCTCTTTATTTGAAATGATTAAGACATGGACAGCTTTTATTCAGGAAAGGTAATGAGAAGGACAATGAGAAGGTTAAAAATCAATGCAAATTAAAACGAAGGAAGGAATGTCCCATATCTTTATTAAGCTTAATCAGCTTTTCGCTGAGGATAAAGAGCAAGTTGGATTCTGTACCTCAGTCTTCCACTAATTAACCCGATGACCCTGGAGAAGTAATGCTATAATAAAATTACTCTTCATTTAGATTGTGTTTACAAAGATCTTTGGAGCATATTGGATATTTAATCCTCAGTTTTTAATAATCCTCATCTATAAAATGAAGTCTTCAGACAGATATTCATGGGTCCCTTTTGGGCTCAAGGTTCTAGAATTTTGTCAAATGCAACCACATAGACTATAACAAAAAGAATATATTCAGATCTTTTGGGGTTAGGTTTATTAACTTTTACCATCCATTCCGACCAAAACAGCAGATAGTTGCCAAATTAATACTCCATTTCACCCTATCTGATTAGTTTTATCACACAGCCTATGTGGTAGGGTTAGACAGACATCTTTATAAACTATCATACCTCTTCTTACTGTGCCCCAAACAACTGTTTAAAATTTTCAGATATAAAATGCCAAAACCTCTTGTCTTAAAGGTAAATTCTTAAAACTGGAAACATCATTTTACCTCCTAGCATCTGAACTCAAATTTCATTTTATAATTTGCTGAGGGTTATAACATTAATGCACTCTGCTGTTAGTAAAGAGTGAAGGGAATTAGACCACAGAGAGTTTCAAATGACCATTTTTAAGATGACCATATTTTGAACAGTTAAAAAAAAAAGATGAATTGAGTCATGGAGATGAATTTTCTTTTCGATAAGTTCACTAAACTTCAATCTCTGAAGCATTTGAAATGGCAAGTAATTAGGTGAAGGAAATATGTGATTCATGAGTAGAACTGCCTGATTTATAGCTTTTAAACTCTACTTTCACAGAGAGAAAAAATTATCAGGCACTTTATAAAGAGAAAAAGATACCAGTCACTTCCCACAACAGAAACAAAAGAAACAGGAGTTTTACTGTCTTCTTCATTTCTAAATAACGTAACAGCCCTTTCTTTGTGGAAATACTTGGCTACTTTAAAGTAAATCAAACAAAGGAAGTTACAGTAAAATATCCAGGAGACTAAACAGCTTGGCACCAGTTGAGGGAAACATCACGTACAAGTGGGCAAGACAGAGAGGGGCTGGCAGGTCCCTGAAAAATGCTAACGTGGAGGGATGTGCAGAGATGCACAGAAACAACTGGCATAGAGCCTTCTGGAGTGTGAAATCCACTGACCACGGCACAAGTTTTTCCTGGCATCTTCTGGTTTGGTAAGTCCTAGCTTCCAGGGCTGAGCTATCTTAACTTGCTGAGCATACTTTTACTTAGAAGGAAGATGTTTTGGGAGAATAGCACAAAAGCAAGTTCCACCCTTGGCCTTTTATTTCATAGATAACAACAGTATGGATTTGGGGAACTTTCTAGACTGGCGCACACTCTAAAAGAAAAAAAAAAATGGGAGAAAAAAAATATAAAAAGATATAAAACAGAGATTTATTCCATTGACATAGTGTACTTCTATTTTTCAAAACTAATGTTCTAGGCTTAAATTGTACTCTAAATATAAAAATTATTATTTATTAATATGGAGAGAAAGGTTCCCCTTAAAATGGCTTATTTATTCTACTTTGAGAATATCTCATCTGCTAGCCAGAGGTACACCACCCAAAGGTAATGTTTCTTCACTTCATTTCTGCTTTTTTTTAAAAATTTATTTATTTTTAATTGGAGGATAACTGCTTTACAATGTTGTGTTGGTTTCTGCCAGACATTAACAAGAATCAGCCATACACTTACTACATATATCCTCTACCTCTTGAGACTCCTTCCCAACTCCCACTTTATCACACCCTTCTGGGTGTCACAGAGCCACGGGCTGAGCTCCCTGCGTCACACAGCAAATTCCCACTAGCTATCTGTTTGACACACGGCCGTGTGTGTATGTCAATGCCCTTTCTCAGTCCATCCCACCGTCTCCCTGCCCCGCTGTGCTCCTAAGTCTGTCCTCTATTGCTGCCCTGCAAATAGGTGCATCACATTTCTGCTTGTTGTTTAGAGATATGTTCACTTGGAGACTTTCAAGTGAGTTAAGCAGAAAGATAAACTTAATGGATTAGAATTCAGTGAAGGAAACGATTCTGTAAATATCAATGCAGAAATATTTAAATTAAGTGAAATAGATTGCAGATTGATTTTATTACAAAGCACTAAACAACTTTCCAACTCTTTAAGTTTTAATAAGAGTAGAATGTGGAATACCAAATTACACTCAGTAATACAACTGTATTTTGTCAAAGAAAGAATGACTGAAATAATGTTGGATAAAGAAAAAACAAGTCAAATTTCTATTTCATCTTTGTATGAAAACCCAAAGAAAACAGTCTCCATGTTACTTGTAAGAAATTTCCCTTTATTAATTATTGCTACAGAAACAATGTTCTTCTGTTTTATGGTCATACTGCATGCACTGAAAGGACATTGTACAGGATGAAATTGCCCCAATTACTGGAGTGGGTAGCCATTCCCTTTTCCAGGGATCTTCCCAACCCAGGGATTAAACCCAGGTCTCCCACATCGCAGGAGGATTCTTTACCAGCTGAGTTACCAGGAAGCCCAAGAATACTGGAATGGGTAGCCTATCTCTTCTCCAGGGGATCTTTCCAACCCAGGAATCAAACCCAAGTCTCCCACATTGCAGGTGGATTCTTTACCAGCTGAGCTACCAGGGAAGCTCTATTTTAATCATAATAAAAATTTGAAGATACCAATAATAGCCTCTCTCCATTTTCTTTTTATCTGGGGAAGAGTAGGTAAAAAGGGAATCAGAGGGTAGGCTAAAGTCCTTTAAATAAAACTTTACTCTCTTTCTTAGGCCATGTTAGAGATCTTGAATTTAGCAAGCTGATGCAGTAGATTAGTTTAATATCATTATTTACAGTTTTCTGGGTGCTTCACAACCATTTTATACATCTATATTATTCTTCCCCTTTTTTATGTTAACAGACACTGCTTCCCAGCCAAGAGCTGGAGGTTATTAATGGCCAGTCTACAAGCCCAGTGGGTTTCCTGGTGGTTCAGATGGTAAAGAATCCACCTGCAATAAAGGAGACCTAGGTTTGATTCCTGGGTTGGAAAGATCCCCTGTAGAAGGGAATGGCTACTCATTCCAGTATCCTTGCCTGGAGAATTACATGGACAGAGGAGCATGGTGGGCTACAATCCATGGGTCGCAAAGAGTCGGACATGACTGAGCGACTAACACTTTCACAAGCCCAGAATATGGTATCTGCAGATTAGAATTTTGAATCAAAATTACCACCAGTGATGGCTAGAGTTGGAAGAGTAAGACCTCCCAGAAACTACAATAAAATTTCCTTGTAAGAGTAATTCAGTATCTCTATATCTCTATATTTATCTGTCCTATTGGGATCATTAGTAGTGAGTCAGATGGCCCTGGGTATGAATCCTGGCTCTAATCTTTACATTAGATAATTTATTTCAACTCTCTAAACCTCACTCTATTCATCTGTATATTGGGGATAAGAACAGTACCTATTCCAAAAATTTCTATGAGTATTAATGATAGAATGTATTAATAGATTAGCAGTGTCTGCACACAAAGTGTTCACTTGTAAAAGTAGACTGGTTTACTATTATTGTTCCATCAATAAACATTAGAGCTGAAGTAGACCATGGAGATAGTCTTCTCCAACAATTTTTCGTTGTTGTTAAGAAAAGGCAAAGATTCAAAATGATTCAATTGTTTAAGATAATACACCTCAATAAAGACAGAGCTAGAACTCAAACTCATGGCTTATTCCCAGGCTCTTTCCATTTTGTTGCCCCCAGTACTTACATACATCTGAGCAAGCAAGAAAGAAAAGTTGGATCAAAAGAATGTATAAGTCCCACACTTGGCCATAAGTTCTGCCCTCTAATTCCAATGCCATCTCTAACATTTGTGGGGTCACATATCATAAGTCTAAATATGTAAGAATATTAACTAAGCTACCTCCAATACTCCTACCTTAAGAGACATCCCTTCCTATGGAAGATCAGGTTGAATTTAGAAACCTTGAATGCCTTGGATATGGTAGGGCAGGGGGATCCAGCTTGGGGACCATGCCATGCCCCATTCTCTCTCCATGTCCCAGTACTGTCAGGGATCTTGCATGTGCCCGCCCCTCCAATATGTACACTCTCTGCTTGGACAGCCAGAGTCTCTCTCAAGCCAAACTGTTGCCTCTTGGCCACTCTCTGGACCTAAAGTTTTGCTTTCCTGCAACACATCCAGGAAAGAGGCCTGAATAGACCCTGGAAGTGAGTTCAAAGCCATTTGAGCAGAAATGTGGGGGTCTAGTGGATGCAGTATAGACTGGGAGCATAGGTGCTCCCTCGACCCAGCAGCCTCTTCACCCCCTGGAGCAGAGCATAGCTAGACGAAGACTAGGCTAGGCTCTCTATAAGCATAGGGTCCAGGAAGAAGACTCCTCATGCCCCAAGAGGGGCACTCTTCCAATCATGTCATTTGATTTGGGGCAAAGTGGAATTAATCCCTTTCAATAAATGGTCGTTGGCCTATCATCTTCCTAACAGAGGTGTGAGATGAATTTGTTGACCGATAAGTTCTATTCTTTTTCAGTTCTGCTAAATCCAAGATTTCCCATCGTTATTGAATATACAAGTAGATAGAGAATGACTCACCAACAGTAAGAAATCAACCTATCATGGTCATATTTCAGTGACATGCATCTTAGGTCCCAGGAGGCTCCAGGCTGGTAGAACTCTATGACTTTATTCCCTCCCACCCAAGGGCACAGGCAATTAGTTGGCTTCACATTTGGTGCTATAGTACGGCCACACCTGAAGAAGCAGAAAAACAAACCTGCATAGCTGAGAGGACTCATTCCCCCTGTGATTCTGTCTGTAGAAGACTTTCTGGTGCCCTTGGAGAAAAAGGTCCCTCTATCTCCCTTTGTCATCTTACAGACTTCCTTAGCAAATATTTACTGAAAGGCTGGGTCCCGATGCTCCATTGTAAAGAAGTACTGGTACTATTCAGGTCTTCTCTTTATAACAGCAGAACCTCCATTTTCATAGATAAGGCTCAAATCTTGTGCTACACATAAAATGCCCCAGAGCAAAGCTAGTTAAGAAAGAGAAAGGTAATGGGGGACTTTGGGGGAAAGTTAGATCAGCGACCAAGTGCTTGAACATAGCTCCTTAGTGCATATCACAGTCTGTTCATCTTTTGAAAAACATTCAACATGGTGGGTACAAATGACCCCTTTGACGTTTTTCACCTGAAAATTTTAGAGAAAAACTCAGTCAAATCTCCCCCTTCTCTGCCAGTCACAATGCCGCCTCACTGGGACTGTTCCGTGTCGGCCCTTCCTCAGCCACTGTTGCTGTAACTCTGTACTTTTCTGCCTGCGTATGTCAGTCAGGAAGGAGACAGGAAATTCTAGTCACCCTCACAGCAGCTGCGCCATTCCTCCTCTTCTCCTCCAGTGACGTCGGTTGGCTTTGGTGACACAAGGTCAGGAACTGAGCCACAGTGAAGGTCAGGAAGATAGGTCAGTGTTTATGCCGTTGTTGGGCTGGAGATCCTGCTGAGGTTATTTGCTTTCTTCCTTTCTATACTGTTTCTCTTTCCGTTCCTCTTTTTCTAATGTGGAGCCCAAGCATCCTGTTTTCAAAACATCTGACTGTTTTGCCACTGAGGCATTTCACTGAAGTGCAAGACAATTCTAATTCAAGAGGCGATAAAAGTTAAAACAAAAATTAATGAATAAATGTATGCAGGCAAGCTGTGGTTACAGAAAACAGCTCTCACACATCTAGCTGAAGTTGGGCTGCTGGCAGAAGTTCACTAGACATTCTTCTCATCTTGAAAGACAATGTCTTAGCCTCGCAAACCTCCTGCTTAATCTATTCCATCTTGTAATTCTTGGGGAAATAATCTACAATACTGAGCCACCTGACTGCATCTTTCTCTGTAATTCTGGAATTCCATTTGGCCTAAAGGATGAGGGAAATCTGAGCTAAGGAGAAGTCATAGAAACAGTTTCTTACACTTGAGACAGTTGTGATATTTGAGTCACAGCTTTCTTCAAAAGGTTAAGAAAAACAATAAAAATACATCCCAAACCAGATGAACTGAATATAGACCACTTGTTTTTCCTCTACTAGATGCAGTCAATATTCTATGATTTGCATGTAGACTGGCACACATCTAATCTCCAAACACTAAAGCAAAACACTGGCTCTCCCATCACCACTTTTATGTAAGTTCAGAGGCTGCAAACAAAACTCAGCAGTCACTTAGCTGATCACAACTAGAGACACATATTTTTTTGCAGAGATGTAGTGGATGCTTCCTAGGTGGCTCTTGTGGTAGAGAGCCTGCCTGCCAATGCAGGAGACAAAGAGATGCGGGTTCGATCCTTGGGTTGGGAAGATCCCCTGGAGAAGGGCATGGCAACCCACTCCAGTATTCTTGCCTGGAGAACCCCATGGACAGAGGAGCCCGTCACACAGAGTTGGATATGACTGAAGCCACTTAGCACATTTAGCAACAATGGATGCTATTAATAAATGATCACTTCTTGAACTTTCCCTACATATCAGGGGCCTTGCTAAGTGCTACAGATGCATAATCTCAGTCTTCATAGCAACCTCAGCAACACAGGTGCCACTTTTTCCCTGTTTTACAGAGAAGAAAACTAAGTTTTAGAGCAGTTAAGTAAGTTGGCCAAAGCCAAGTAGCTAATAAATGACAGAAACAGGATTTCAACCATAATCTTTTGACTCCAAAGCCCATGCTTTTCACATACTTCCAGTGTAGAATATCTACACACTTATTTTCAAGTCTGTAACTCAGAGATTTGCCACAGCATCTTTATTCACTGAGAGTAAGCCAAAGATGACCAGACAAGACTACATCATGATGATGATAATTTTAAACAGCAGTTCAGATGAAATACTCAAATGATTTTGACAATATTTAAAATTGAATATGGAATTTTAATTTTACCAGAGATAATTCGGTTCCCCCTAAACTGGTATAAATCAAGTTCTTTTTTGGTGGCCATAAAAATATGCTCATTATATTGCATTATATGTACTATGACTTAAGCTTCACCTGAGATGATTATCTGAATAATCAAGACTTTGGGGCTGGGGGTAAGTGGCTAACTAAAAAGGAGAGATCTTTGTAAAAACTGAAATTGACTTCTGCGGTCAGCTGGGCATTATTCATCCCAGGGTAATTGCTTTGCCCTATAACCTCTCCAATGTAGCTCTAGAAACAGGTAAAGCTGCATGCCTTCTACTTAAGCTAACTGTGTCAACATTAAGGTTTAGCCCTTTCTTTAGGGTTAGCTCTATTCAACTTTCATTGCTTCCTGCACATGACACCATAAAGAGAAGCGGAAGCCCGAAGCATTTAGAATTCTCACTAGGACCTACATGGTCCCTGGTGTCAGTGTCTCATGAACTATACATTGAATATGAAATTATTTATAATAAATTTGCAAGACACACAATGTCTAATTTCAGCACTCCATACACTACGCTGGTTAGAATACATAAGGCATCTACATTCAAAATTAAAACTAATGGCAATTTGCAGTTTTTCAGTGAGTAATCTTTTTCTGCCTCTGAAGCTAGGTGCTTACTTTATCTTAGTGACTCCAGAAGAAAGTTCAAGGTATCCTTTATGGTGAAACTTGCTAAAAAGTAAAAAACTACCCTAAACACTGAATCTACATCTTGCATACGTATCAATGGTCACAAAATGCAAAGAACAGAGACTCTGTGAATTCTTCAAAGGGGGCTAGAGCCTATGTGAGAATCATTCTGTGTACATGGACTCCAGTGTGGTTTGGAGAAGTTACACAGTTAAGCCCTTCTCATGGGGAAGCAGTTGGTAGAGATTTACAACAGCCTGGAAAAACCCAGAATTTAGCTTCAATTGAGAAATTCAGAGAAAAGTCAATAAATAGTTAAACCTCAACCTTTTTTTCCAGCTTGAATCTGTACTAGACTTTGAGAGAGACTTTTTTTTTTCCCCTTTCATTAACCAATAAACAAGAGTAAGAAAAGTCCACTTTCTGTGCACCCCCACTAAACTTTGGGATGTGATGCTTCCTCTGCTCAGATCCTTTGAGCAGGAGCCAGCAAGTCTTGATAGGAAGGCAATCCTTTTAACCCCAGGAAAAAGGGAGGAGGGACACACATTCAGGGCTGGAAAGCGCATTTGGCAGGTGTGAAGCAAAGTCTCTTCCCATCCCCAGAACTCTTAAGGCAAAAGATAATACCTCAGGCTAGGATGATTGGGGATTTTGAAATGTGTATTTATGAGGGTGCAGTGTTAAGATTTCAATTAAAATAATAGATACATACACATACATTCATATGTATATGTATATAATTAACATTCTATGAGAGAAAAATACAAACAAAAAGCAACAACTCTCACTTCATAAATTAGCACTCTAAATCCAGGCATTACTTAAACAAATGATATAGTGGTAGATAATTAAAGCTCCCCAAAACTAAGTTTTGTCTGGGCATTGTACATAAAACCATTTCTTTGCAATATGAGTGGGACTTCATTTCAAACGATTCCATTATGCAAAGCAGCAAACTTTAAAAAGTAATTTTCTTTTTTGGAGACAAAGTATATTGCTTCTTTTTTAAATCTTAGGTCATACCAGCAACAGAAAAGAAAGATTTGAGAATCCTAGAATGTCCTTCTGAGAATTTCAGAATTTAGGAAACTTCAGGGCAAATCATTCTCGCCATTGCTATACACAGGTCGCAGTATATTCTTGTTCAAAAAACATATATAACACTTGATTGCAACACAACAATTTCACCTATGGATTCATTCAGATACAAAACAAAATTTTTTTTTCACTTGTATAGTGATTTGTATACTTCATAAACACTTCTCACCTTAAACACATTCCAAAAGACATCAATAAGAAAAAGGTTTGGTTTCTGGGGATTGTACTGAAGATAATAGCTTGGGCTGAAGCATCAAGACACAAGCAAAGTGTGGCATTTAAAAACAGAATCATCGGAGGCAGATCAACAAAGCTGACAGTCGAGTCCCCACCGCACCTCTGCAGCTGGCAGAGGCCAGGGGAGCCCACAGCTGCAGCGCGGTCACACTTTCAAGAATAAAACGGTCATCTCTTACCTTGTTAGATGCCATCTCACTGACAGAGCGGTAGGTCTGTATGGTCTCTAGCTGGTCTAAGCACCAGTCCAGTTCCTCTAGCGTTTCCATTGCTAATTTTTGATAAGATTCTTCTGCAAACAAACACACAGACATGTAGTCAGGCTGGAGCGGCTGCAGACTGTCCATAGCCGAGTCACCGCTGCCACCGCTGATCCCGGCGCTACTGAAGGTGGCCCCGTGCTCCTTCATTATTTGCGCGCCGACTCCTTCCTTTCAGCTCTCTCCACCAGGAGAACAAATCACCGTGGTGCTCTGCCCGGGATGGCTGGTGCCAAGTTTTCACCCCCCGCCCCCGCCCCCGGGCTAGATGAGGTGTCTGCGATCTACCAAGAAACTTCCTCTGAGGAAGAAGGCGGGGAACCGGCTCTTAAAAGCTCATCTGCATACATGAGTCCTAAAACTAAAGGCAGAAGCAGTCAGTTTTCTCAGGCTTTCTGTGCCTTAGTCATCTCGGGATTCTTTAGGGTGCGTGATGTCATTTCTGAGTGTTTGCAATCTAGAGGAGAAATGAGGAAAGCGTTTTCTCATTTGGCTTTTCTTCTAAATGAAACGTACAACCGAAAAGTGGAGAGGGAAACTGACAGTTGCGTTGGAAGGCCTGGGCACTCATTCGTTCCCGGAGAATGTGCAAATGTTGGAATAACTTTCAATTCAGCAGACACTGACCCACATAAGTGAGGGGAGAAGGCTAGTCCTCTGTTCTGCGTCTCCCTTTAAGTCGAGGCAAAATGAGGTCTCCCTGATAAGGCTTCAGTCTCAGAGACACTGTCTGAGTTTTACGTGAACACATTTATTGGCCCTGGAGTCTAGGCAGTTCTTGTTATACTAAACAAAGCTGAAACTTCTCTTCTTCAACTCCCAGGATCACGGGGGAAATTCTGAACCGGACTTTTAGGTGGAGCCAGATGTGACTGCAGCAGATTTTTTTGATGAAGGCTGGGGGCTCAGATTTGTTACCATAGGAATCTAGGCTTTCTGTAAATATTTCTCAGTGGTCTGTTAAAAAAAAAAATAGAGCATTGCTTTTAAGTTCATATTTTTGCTGGGGAATGAAACTCAAATTTTTAAGTGTTTGCAGTACGTCATTCCATACCCAAAAGTTTGTGAGTCTAAGCTAACCCTTAAGGCTACTGAGTTAAGAACCCTATCTTAGTAAACACTGAAATTAATTTTATAAATGCTAGATGAACTAATGATGCTACAGAGAGCTATAAAAACTATTTGGGCTCTCCTGCATATGTGACTGACATTGAGGGGAACAACATCCTTTAAGTCTACAGAGCTTTCTGGAATGGAAGCACACAATAGGCACCAATAAAATTAAACATCTCACATGAAATTCTGTTATAAAGAAAAAGATTCACATGTTCCTGTCATGTTTAGAATACATTTTTTTATATGTTCATACAGAACTCCTAAGGAGACCACATAGTTTATTATTATTTTTGGGTAATTTTATGTGTGTGACACACACTTGAAGCATAAAGGGGAATAAACACAAGAGAGATTCCAAGTGGCTGGAACCACTTAGAACAGACGCACATTTCAAAGAAGAGGTGTTTTCTTTATCCCCCACATATGCTTACTCTTCAGGGAAACCAGGGGTTAAAATTCAATATCCTGTATGTCACACTTAAAAGCCACAAAACCACTGGAGGTGACTTCCTCTTTTTTTTTTTTTTCCACACTCCTCAAAAATGTGCAGACCAGAATTGAGGTGTTTTTAGTAAAACTCATTTCAAGCCAGACCCACACATGCCTTCCCTCCTTTCTTCCTCAATTTTGCCATGCTGCTTCAACACAAAGCTTCTCCTCATTGACTCTCTATAGTGTATTTGAAACACCCCCTCTTCTCTATTTCCTTCCAGAAGAGCACTTCATCTAAGGAAGCTTTTCCTGAAGTGACAGAACTCTCCCACTCTCCCTCCAGACCTCTCATAAAAAGTCCAACCACTTCCTAATTCCTCAGGCTTCACCATCCTGGTATCTTCCACATCACAACCCGTGGTTCTCAGTAATTAAGATTAGACATTCATCAGGATGGTGGGGAGTGAGCAGCTGGTGTGGAGCATTTTGAATAGACTGATGTACAAAACGACTGTGGGATGATATGTTACATTTCTCTTTCAGGAAGAGGAAAAAAGGGATCAGATCTCCACTTACAAAGGAAAACAGTAAGGATAGCAGTGAAGCCCTGAAGAAAGAGGAAAACTCTTCAGTGATCTATCAATTAAGTGCCATCACCACAACTCATTCCTTGTCGATTATACAGAAAGAGCACACACATGTTCCTAGAGTTGGGACAAGAGTGAGATGCCAGGGACTTCCCTGGTAGTCCACTGGCTAAGACTCCATGCTCTCAATAGGGGGCCCCAGTTCAATCCCTGGTCAGGGAACTAGATCTCATATGCTGCAACTAAGAGTCCCCATGCTGCAACTAAAGGTCCTGGGTGCCGCAACTAAGACCCAGCACTGCCAAATAAATAAAAATAAATATTAAATAAAAATTGGTGAGGTGCCAGTGACTGGCCAACGAATATGGCAGGTCTTCCCCACTGCTTTGTCTTATTCTGGTCATTCACAATATTTTCTGGGTAAAAAGTTAAATTTTGAAGTAAATGAAAATTTGCTCCTTCCCAGATTCTTCATGCCAAGGCTTTCTTTATGCCCCCTTAGAGAGCCTTCTTATCACAGTAACTAAGGCAGGAGGCACAGATGTCAGAGTGGCTTAAGGATGGGGGCATCACAGCCCAGCTACTTATCCGTACAGCCAAAAGAAAGGATCAGGGCAGATCAGGTTGGCCTCCACACTAGAACTCTGTGGCTCCAGCACCAAGTCTTGTGCTTGGTACCTAGTAGACTCTCAGTAGATACTCAGAGGAATGGAAACAAAAGTGCCTGCCCAAGAAGCATGCAAATACTTGGGTATCTGGAGGCTGAAGATACACCTGTAGCACTGAGGAAAGAGCACCAGCTTTGGAGTGAACCTCAGGCATTTTGACTTTCTCTCCTACCACTTACTGCATGATACTGGAACTCTATTTCCCACATCTTCAAATAAGGAGAATATCTATCTCATAAAGTTATAAAGGGGCTAAATGAGATAAAGTATGTAAATATCTCCATGACGTGTGTATATGTTAGTTACTCAGTCATGTCCAATTCTCTGTGGTCCTATGGACTGTTATTGCCAGGTTCCTCTGTCCATGGGATTCTCCAGGCAAAAATACTGGAGTGGGTAGACATTCCCTTGTTCAGGGGATCTTCCTGAACCAGGGATCGAACCCCGGTATCTTGCATTGCAGGCAGATTCTTTACCATCTGAGCCACCAAGGAAGCCCCATCTCATAGAATAACCAGTTCTTAGTAGGTAGTCAGTACACAGAAGTATAATTATTAGCGACAATAAAGGAACTTCCCAAACCTGGTTTGTGAGGGTGGGGAGGGAAGAGAAGAGAGATAGAAGAATTGCATATTCAATAAGAGGTTTTATAGTTGGAATCAGTTCCATAACTGGCTGGGACCAGTTAAAAAATGGAATGCACGATCTCTTGTTCAAAAGCAGGAAAAAGTGCTGTGAAAGGTCTTAAAATGTGAAGTTTCTTTCTTTTTCTGAAGTTGCTCTCTCTCAACCTTTCATAGAGGTATTGTTGTTTTTCTAAGTAAACTGCTTATTATAAAATAGTTCTAGATTTACAGAAATACTGCAGAGATAATAGAGAGTTTGCATCTACCCCATATCCAGGGTTCCTTATAGTTAATATCTTAAAATGGCACAATTGTCACAATTAATGAATGGCACAGTGTGTTTCATTTACTCTTTAAAATCATGTTACTTCAGGCAGAGGGATACCAGGAGGAGAGTGCAGATCCTTGCAGGACCCCAGAGACACTGCAGCCTCTGACTTAGGGCACATGCACAACTTACCAGTTGCTGGAGGGCACCTACTTGCCAACTGTGTTTCATGCCCCAGGCCTGGGCAGGCTCTGGGGAAGTCAGACATTCCCCCCTTGCCATGGTGCCAATGCCCCAAGCCCCAGAAAACAGGCTACAACCTCTGCACAAGGATGCAGTAGATACCTTGGTTGGGCTGGACAAGAGGATCAAGACATGGCCCCTGTCTACTGTGGTATCACCATGCTGGCCCAGGGCAGGGACGGGTGCTCCCATGCCCCACCTAAGACTTTGCAAGGCATCCATGTCCAACTCAAACCCTCTCTGGACTTGGACCCAGGCCTTCACTGGGAGTGGACAGCAGCAGTGGTCCTGGGACGGGGGAAGGGGAGGGGTGCTGGAGGAGCCCCCAGGGCGACAAGAATCAGGGAAATGGGTGCTGAGAATACTTCCAGGGGAGATAGGCAGGTGGCAGGAGATGGGGCACAGCATGAGCTGATGCTCCAAGTCACCAGGATCTATGCTCCATTTTCCCATCAGACTTTACTTAAAAAACAGATCAAAGATGAAATCATCACAAGTTTCAAGACTGACCATAAGGTCCTTGTGAGTGAGGAGCCCTGTGCAGCTGTGCATGTCATGTGCCCACAAAGCTGGTTATGTTCCTTTTCTTACAAAAGTGATTCTGGGAAGGAAGGATGCTTAGCACCTCAGAAGCAAGTCTCAAGAGGATAAGAGCAGATAATGGGACTATGTATGGTCATGCAGTGACCCTACTTGTCAAGAATTTTCAGAGGGAAGAAGGAGCTGGGAGAACCTCCCTTCTATGTTTCCCTTCTTTTCCTCTTTCACTTCAACAAGAATGACAAAAGATTTACTTCCTTCTGTGGGTCTGATAAGTATGGCATTTGATGCTGAGAAACAGGAAGAAAGGATGAATGAATAATTATAATTAATATTAATCTGGTAATTATACATGGCATTCATAAAGCTCTTTCCTCAAACGAGCGCCAGGACACTACCCATTAATCCTTACAACATCTCCATGCGATAAACACTGAAGAGGCATGACTTATCTCTAATGCACCTTAAGGCACAACCTAAATCACAGGCTAAATTAACTGAGCAAGATTTCCGGGGTAAGACCATTTCTTGGTCAATAAAATAGAGGATTCACTACAGGGTTGGAAATCCATGCATTCCTGAAATTGCTGTGTTTAAAGTGGCATCTTACCCTTGGGTCTTTTCTATTTCAAATTGTGTAATTGCTTTCCTGAATGTTGTCATTTCTTGAGTCTCCTCTTCCCTTTTCTGAGCCACCTAACACAGCTATTAGCAAAATATTTACTGTTCAATATTTACTCAGAAGACTGGCTTGGTTCTGGTCCTGCCTCTTGTTTCTGTTGGTAACCTCAGGCAAGTTACCTAAGTTTGCTGAGACTACATTTCTCTATCTGGAAAGTGAACATAAGAAGAATACTTATACTGTTCTCACAGGGAAGCTAAAAGAGGAAAATTCACACAAAACCAGACTTTAAGTTTAATGCACATTTTATAAATAACACATTTATTATTATAGAGAGGATATAGGTGCATTGGGAACAACTAGAAAATTATAGAGAAGCAAAATATTTGAAATGATAAAATGTCACATTTGAGCAAGCAGATATCACTATTGTTATTCCCCTGTGTATGTCCTTTCATGTATGCATGTATATAGTCAAAAATAGACAACACTTAGAATTCCCCAGTGATCCAGTTGTTAGGTCTCCATGCTTTCAATGCCAAGGGCCTGGGGTTTGATCCCTGGTTGGGAAACTAAGATCCCACAAGCCATGCACCCTGGCCAAAAAAAAAAAAAGAAAGGAAAATAGGCAACATTGTACAAACTGTTGTGTAACACTCTTCTTTTTTAGTCAATGATCTCCCCTCTGTTACTTTAATAATTTTCCAGCTCAGCTAATATTTAGCTCATATTTCAGTATCCCCAGATTTTTTCATGCAAATTCAGTAGGACACGTGTGCATATGTCTATGTGTGCTGGAAGAGAGGTACTGGATGAGAGAGATGCAGAGAAGGGGAAAAGGAAAGGGCAATGAGAGACCTCAGCCCCGGCCACAAAGAGCAAACTGCTCAGAACTGGAAAGCAGGGAACCAGATTTTGAGCAGTGATGAAGTCAATGGTCCTGCTGGTAACAGACCTCACTCAGATGCCCTAAAAGTTGGCCCCACACTCTGTGCAGGAAAGCAGGATCTTATTACTAATCTCTGGGAAAAAATCAAGATGAGGGACCTTTACATAATTATATCATTTGGCTTAGAAGGCCTCAGAATGAGGGTTTCTCAATACAGATAAGAAAACTGGGTCTCAGAGAGGTCCCAAGTTCATATAATTAGCAGATGAAAGCATCACAATACACCCCCAATATAAATTTTCTATAAACTATATCTAAATGCAGTTTGTTTTTTATTGAGATATGATTGGCATACAAAAAAGTTGGGCATGTTTCATGTACACATCTTGATGAGCTTGAAGATAAGTACCATACCATACCATAGGGTCGCTCAGTCGTGTCCGACTCTTTGCGACCCCAGGGACTGAAGCCTGTCAGGCTCCTCCGTCCATGGGATTTTCCAGGCAACAGTGCTGGAGTGGATTGCCATTTCCTTCTCCAGGGGATCTTCCCAACCCAGGAATCGAACCCGGGTTTCTCCCATTGCAGGCAGACACTTTACAGTCTGAGCCACCAGGGAAGCCCCTTGAAGATAAGTAAATACCTGTAAATACCTATCACCATAAATAATCTCATAAACTTAACCATCACCTCTAAAAGTTTCCTCCCTCCTTCTTTGTGTATGTGTGTGTGTGTGTGTACACGTGTGTGATAAGAACATTTAAAGAAGATCTATCTTAACTAATCTTTACAAATATTATACAGCATGGTTATCCATAGGTATGCTATATAGCAGGTCTCTAGGATTTTATTCACTTTGAAGGTCTGAAACTATATACCTTTTGATCACCACTTCTCCAATTCCCCTTCACCCAGCCCCCAGAAACTGCTACTCTTAGCTTCTATGAGTCTGAGAAATTCAGATTTCTGATATAAGAAATCATTCTAAATGCAGTTTTAACACAGCTTTGTAGATATCAGAAACAAATCTGTCAAGATTCCCAGACTTTCTACCCCAACACAGGGCATAGAAAAGAAATATAAATAACCTTTTGTTTCTCTTCCCTGACAACTCAGTTGGTAAAGAATGCACCTGCAATGCAGGAGACCCCAGTTCAATTCCTGGGTTCATTAAGATTCCCTGGGAAAGGGATAGGCTACCCACTCCAGTATTCTTGGGCTTCCCTTGTGGCTCAGCTGGTAAAGAATCCGCCTGCAATGTGGGAGACCTGTGTTTGATCCCTGGGTTGGGAAGATCCCCTGGAGAAAGGGATAGGCTACTCACTCCAGTATTCTGGCCTAGAAAATTCCATGGACTGTAAAGAGCTGGACATGATTGAGCGACTTTCACTGTTTTGTTTCTCTGTCTCACATAGTCAGAACTCTTCATTAGAGAAGGTGGTACTATTTTCAAAATTGTGTGGTGGTTAGATCAATCAGAACAATTGCCATAGGCAAAGACAGAGAGGAATCTGATGAATGTAAACATTGAGTAAAAGAAACCAGAGGTTAAAAAGCACATAAAATGTGATGCAATTTATGTAAAATTCCAAAGAAGCAAAAATGAATCTATGATGTTAGGAGTCAAGATAGTGGTTCCCTTGGAGGGTTAGCAACGAAGCAAGAACTGGAGAGGGACTTCCATGGGGCTGACAATGATGTACTTCTTAGTCTAGATACTAATTACAAGAGTCTGTTCACTTTATGAAAATTCTCTGATTTCTACACGTGTGATTTGTACACTTTTCCCTGTCTTTCTTATGTTTTGTGTATGTATTCAACAGAGATACTCACCTAGGGAAACTCCAGTTTAAAAAAAAGAAAAGGAACATGGTTTCTAAAAAGCTTGTTTCCTTCCCTTTCGTTGAACCATAGCAATGGGTAGAAACAGAATTTGAGTAAATCACACACAGCTGAAAAGGATATTGGTTTTGACATTGCATAGACCAGGATGCTCTTACCAACTCAAAATTCAGTGGAACATGTTAATGTTTGGCCCAACTGTCTACAGAACCTGACTCTACAATTCATTTACGAGTGCTGTGACCTAGCTATGAGAATTAAGTGAAGCAAGGCATGCCAAGGCTTTGATATGGAGCTTAGTACCTGTCAAGAACGTTTTCCTCTACCCCAACTGCCCACAAGCCTCTGCCTTGTCCTGGCCACTTTCCTGAGGGTGTGTAAGCACTCAGTCACTCAGTCGTGTCTGACTCTTTGTGACCCCCTGGACTGTAGCCCACCAGGTTCCTCTGTCCATGGAATTCTCCAGGCAAGAATACTGGAGTGGGTTGCCTTTTCTTCCTCCAGATGATCTTCCTGACCCAAGGATTGAACCTGGGTCTCCTGCATTGGCAGGTGGTTTCTTTACCACTAAGCCACCTGGGAAGCCCATTCCTGAGAGTAGATGGCCATATATTTGATAGGTGAGTTGGTAGAGTTTTGCTCCGGCCCAGGGGTTTAGTGGTAGGGGAAGACATAAAATGGCCATGAAATCCTAAAGTCTGCCTCTAGTTGCATGACCTTAGGTAGGAAACTGGTTCTTGAGATGTTAGAGCTTATTGGTTTTCACTTCTAAAATATAGAACTTGCTGAATTTGTCATTCTGAATTCACCCAATCCTGATTGACACACCAGATTAAAGGACATTTAGATGTCAAGAACTGTATAAGAAAGTCACTTGTTCATTCATTTATTCCACAGACTATGCATCGAATGTCTAGCACACCCAAGCCTCCTGCTGGAGCCACAGCAATGAAGAAGAGGTGTTCATTGCACACTTTTCCATCTTCAAAACTGTCATTCTGTAAAACTGAGTGCCTTATCATCTTCCTTCTCTCACTTGCTCCCCACCCCTAGCTTGTACTGTACCTTTGTGAAAATCAGAAAAACTTACTGTCTCTTAGCAGACATAGTCCTTGAGCAGAAAGCTTAAAAAGTGAGGCAAGGGCTGAATTTCAGCTCCCTTCACCACCTGGCTGAGTACCTTTGATCAGTACCCAAACTACACAATGACCTTTGCAATGATCCAGTGGCACATGGATGTAAGGGCAAGCTAGCATGAAGCTTGCCCTGGTCACAGCAAACCCTGCACTTTCAACCTCAAAACAAAGTAAACCCTTGATATTGAAAGGAAAGCATCCCAAGACCTCCACATTGCGAATATTATTAAATAACTGAATTAACATTAAGCAAGCCTCTGTAAAATAACAATAAAATTAATTCAGTAGACTCGTTATCTTTAAATGCAGTTTTTGTAGATAAAATTTCTAAAGCAAGGGGTCCCTTGGGAAAAAATGTTAAAGGAGTCCTTGATGGAGAAAATTCTTCTTCTGATTCTTGAAAGTGAGAAGTGTATATGAATTGGATTCTCTACATCCAGCTAATAACTAGCTTTTTCCATAAGATTCTAGCCCTGTAGATGTCTTTCCTAGATTCAAAGGGCTTTAAAATTAGCAGACTTGTTTCACTCCTTGGTTCCTCCACAAAATACAATAAGTATTTGTTAAAATGTAAAAATATTTCACACATATGGAAATGAGCCTCTTTTTTATTTAAAACAATTTGGCTATTAGCCTGTTTGTTTAGTGATCTTGGTTATGATGTTTGGTTTTTCCCCTGACAATTAACAATAGCTTTTCTTTTTATTAAGTCCAAAGGTAGATATTTTCCTTTGGTAAATGACATGCACTTGTGTCAGAGTGCAACTTTTCCAGAGGCTGTTGATTTAAACTTGAGTAAAACATTCTTAGAACAAACCCCAGGCACTGGAGAACACTCACACAGTGTTCTCACACAGTTCTTCCAAAGGCTAACTGTGAACCCCAAATGGTCTTTCTTTAGGCAGGACTTTGTTAATGTGTCTTTATAAATATGAGGCACTTTGCAATTGCACATGACAGGGATTTCACTCTGGGTGGATTCACGGAAGAAGAGGTTCACTGCCCTCAGGGAAATCACAATGAAAAGTAGGTCATTTTGATGCTGATCTCCTTAGCAAACTCCTCTAAGACTATGAGTTAAAAAAAAACCCACCAGTCACAACTAGCTTTTGTATATACAACTTGACAGTTTACCAAGTGCTTTCACTTGCAGATCTCATTTTTTCCTTGAAAAATAAATCCCATGAGATAGAAAGCATTATTATTATGACATAGATTTTCCATTATGCATGTGAGAAATTTGAGGCCTGGAGATGTTTAATAATTTGCTCAAAGTCATCTGATGAAAGACAGAGAGAGAGAGATGAGAGATGAAGAGGGAAGGAGAGAGAACAGAGAAAGGAAGGCAGCAGGAGAATCAGTTCTCTGATTCTGAATTCCAGGATCTTTTGGCTAAGTCTTGAGGTCTGTTACAAATAAACGGCCCAACTTTCTCTTCTTTCACCCCAGGTAAGATTGCACAAGGAGAAACTGTCTCTGACGTGCCTGCCTCATAACTTTGTTCCCTTTCAGTGTCTTTTCCCTTGCCAAAGCCTGCTCTCCAGAAGGACTCTGACTTTGGCTTCACTTACCATTGAGAATCTGTACTCATTTATGTAACAACACGTACCACCAATGTGAAAGGGCGCCCAAGGAACTTAATTATCTACCCATGTTAATGTTAAAGGCGATGATACAAGAAAGCCTTCGGTCATGGAGGTCAGTTTGTGTCCAATTATTTTTCTGGCTGATTCATGTCAATGTATGGCAAACCAATACAGTATTGTAGCGTAGAATAAAGTAAAAAAAAATAAAAATAAAAAAGAAATATATACAAGAAATATTTATGAAGAATATGTGCTCGTTCACTTTAGTTGCATCCTACTCTTTGCACCTTATGGACCATAACCCACCATGCTCCTCTGTACATGGGATTTCCCAGGCAAGAATACTGGAGTGGGTTGCCACGCGTGCCTGCATCTCCTGAACTGCAGGCAGATTTTTTTCTTTACTGCTGAGCCACCAGGGAAGCCAGTTATGAAGATTTTAGAGTAGAAGTTAAAAGCTGGCCTCTGGAACTAGACAGTCTGGGTTCATATTCCCTTGTTTAACCTTAGAGAAGTTACTTCTCTGTGCCTCAGTTTCCTCACGAATGTAATGAGAATAATAATGATGTTTATATAATGGACTGTAGTCTTTAATTAATTAATAAATAAATGTAGAGTGCTTAAGACAGTTCATGGTATAAGTACCAGACAAATGTTGGCTATTGTTTATTGAATATGAAATACTGTTTGTTGATCAAATATTTACGCAATGAGTAGATTTTTGAGCACCTATTATGTGGTAGAAGGAAATGGCAACCCTCTCCAGTATTCTTGCCTGGAGAATTCCATGGATAGAGGAGTCTGGTGGGTTACAGTCCACGGGATCGTAAAGAATCAGACAGAACTGAGCAACTAACACTTTCTTTCTTTCATCATGTTATAGGCACAGCATGGAACTCTAAGGGTATGATCATGAATTCTATAAACACAGTTTTTGCTTACTTGAAGCCTAGATTCTAGCAGAAAGAGACAATTATACAAAAACTTATTGAATTACAATTGGAAAGGGAGCTACTAAAATTTTTAGAGTGTTCTAAGAATTTATAACAAGGATCAGTTCAGTTCAGTCACTCAGTCGTGTCCCACTCTTTGCGACCCCATGAATTGCAGCACACCAGGCCTCCCTGTCCATCACCAACTCCGGAGTTCACTCAGACTCACGGCCATCGAGTCTGTGATGCCATCCAGCCATCTCATCCTCTGTCATCCCCTTCTCCTCCTGCCCCCAATCCCTCCCAGCATCAGAGTCTTTTCCAATGAGTCAGCTCTTAGCATGAGGTGGCCAAAGTACTGGAGTTTCAGGTTTAGCATCATTCCTTCCAAAGAAATCCCACGGCAAGAATAACAAGACTCAAAACTCTGAGAAGTGGGATGTGATAGAAAGTTTAGGGAAGGTCTAACATGTAAGATTTGATGGAATAAGAATTAGGTGCAAAGATGAAGGAAGGCATTCCAGGCAGGAAAAATATCAGGGCATACTCCATGGAATGAGATCTGTCCATGTGGCAGGAACACACCAAGAGAAAAAGACTGATGTGAGTTTAGATCAGGTTCTACATAGCTATGGAAGGCCACGGAGAGAAACCTGGAATGGCCTAGCCAAATTTGCATGTAAAACATACCAGTCACCGTGAAACCTAGAGAATGAACTTGAAGATGAGAATAGCTGCAAAGAGGCTAGCTAAATAGTATTTAAAAGCTCAGGTTATGGAAGAAGACAGCTAAGTTTACTTTCTGGCTCTGTCATTTATTTTGTTAGCAGTGCGAACTTGGGTGAGTTACTTAATTTTTCTGAATTTTAATTTCCTCATTTCTAAAATTGGGGGACATATATCTTTCTGGTGGGGTGGTTATGAGGATTAAGTGAAGTAATTCACATTATAGCACTTAGAACAGTAATCAGCCTCAAAAGTATTCATGCCAGTTGCTAGTAGTAACTTTTTTATTGCCTTAACCTATGGAGAAGGAAATGGCAACCCACTCCAGTGTTCTTGCCTGGAGAATCCCAGGGATGGTGGAGCCTGGTGGGCTGCCGTCTATGGGGTCGCACAGAGATGGACATGACTGAAGGGACTTAGCAGCAGTAGCAGCATGCAGGAGATAGTGATGGCTAGAATTACAACATAGCATTGCAGACGGAGAGAGGCAAATGTATTTGAGATATTTATGAGCTGAAACTATATGATCCCTAGGATGGTGCTAATTGTTTGATGATCAAAACTCTCTGTTATCTCAGCTTTTCAGATCAGAATGTGATTTCTGTCAGTGTATTTTAACTTTATTTTTCTTATACTAGTCCAACTCACAAGAGTACAATGAGAAATCAGAGACCAATGAATTCATTTACAGAAAGCAATAATTTAAAGAAAACTTTTCATACCCTCTGGTTGTTACACATTCCTTGACATAGGAGACAAAGTTCTAATCATAAGATTGCTTGGCAAACATGAAATCAGAGCAGGGAGTTGGCTGGATGGTTTAAATGTCTGCTTTACTCAAGCCTCATACGCTTAGCTCAAGTGTTTCCATTGGCCTGACGTGCCCTTTCCAACTGTCTACCTGGCTAACTCTTATCATTTAGGATTCAGCCTAGAGTTATCTCTTCTACAAAGCTTCCCATATTTTCTGAGGTTGGATTAAGCTCCCTTCCTCTCAGCTCTCGCAACTACCATGTTCAAGACTTTTATTTCCAACTGACCATGTCATTAGAATTCTTTCTCTCGGCTTATTTCACCCATGACTTCTTGAGAGCAGGGAACATATGTTTTTGACTGCTCTTTAATTCAGCACAGTATATGTTTACCTAGCAGAAGCTCAAAAGAATATTGCTTGAACTGCTGACTTGCCCCAAATATCAATAGATGGGATATCCACTGCCCAAAGGAATGGGGTCTTGCCTACTGAATAGTATTGGAGAAGTAATACCAGGAATTCTTGTTTCTTTTTTAACCAGTCTCCAAACAAACCACCTTCCTTTGGCTGATTTAGTCAATGTAACCACAGTGCATAGCTCCATTTCTTTTGCATGCATGTTTTGATTAGATTTCTAGCTGATTCATTTTAATATAGGGCATATTCTGTCTGTCAAAGGGATCTCTGCAAAATCACATGCAGAATTTATTTAACCCCAAAACAACACCTGCAGGTGTTGGCGCAAAACTAGAATTCTAAATTGATTTTGACAATTGTTGTATGGAAGGTACAAATAAAGTTCAGAGGCAGCACAGACAGATCTTAAAAACATGGGGAAAAGGAAGATCAGGAGAGACTTGGAGGCCAGGTAAAGGTGAATGGATGGAATTCTGAGAGTTGGAAAAACTGAGGTTAGGACAACGAACAGCTTGAACAAAGGTATGAAATTAGAAACATGCCACATCATTCTGTCCTATTTGGGAGAACAAGTATAATAGTCCTATTTGGTTAGAACCCTGGGTTTCAGCAAGGATGCCGAGTGGAATAGATTTGCAAAAGTATAATGGTCAGGGCCAGATCTTGGAGAGTTTTTTATGTTAAACTAAGGAATCTGACTTTATTTGTCAGACAATGGGGAGCCATTGAAAACTGTTCAACAGAAGAATGGCACACAGTGGTTTATAAATATCTCAGTACTGATGTCCAGTTGTGTAATGTTTTGCAGTTATAGATCTTTTTCATCCGAACAGTCTTTTTAAATCCTCATCATGCCTTTTGAGAGACGTATGGTCTATGTTTTAACAGGAAGAGACTGAAGGTTAGGGAGTTTAAATGTCTCACTGCAAGTCCTATAAGTAGTAAACACAGAGCTTAGGCCTTTTGCCCCAAGTTCCATGCTCTTGCTAGTGCAGCCTTTGATAAATTATTGATCTGATAGATGCAAGTTGTAAGGATAGGAGGATGGAGAAGAGAATAAGCACTTGATAAATTATTATTATCAGGGATTATTATTTGCAGAAAAGGCTAGTCGGTAAGAAGAAAAGAGATCCCAAGCCTACTACATACAGTCTTTCCTAGTTGACAAAGAATTGTCAAGGGTGTTCATTTTCTTTAAGAAACAAAGTCATGGAAATTCTCTCCAGTTTTACAAATGGGATTATTGAGGCTCATCAAGGTGAGGGGACTTGCTTCAGAGTCTGGAATGTCTGCACTATCTAGTATGATGGTTACAAATTATGTATTGCTAATGAGCTCTTAAAATGTGACTAAGTCTGCTGGGAGGTGTGCTGCAGGTGTAACAAAGACATTGGATTTCAAAGACTTTGTATAGAAAAGTCGTGTAAAATATCTCCATAAAGTTTTTTATTTGACATGTCAAGTTATCATATTTTGGATATATTGAATTGAGTAAAATATACTATTAAAATTAGTTTCACCTGTTTCTTTTTATGTGTTTACTAAAATTTTTTAAGTTATCAATGAGCTTTGCATTATATATAACACCAATTGGATAGCACTGTTCTAGACCACAAAGCTATTGCCATTACTTGAATACTCCATGGCCAACATTCATTCCCATCCAAATGCTCACTTTAGAAGAGATAGTAATAAGAATAATGATTGTAGTTATTACTGATCTACTTCCAAAGTTTCTAAGCACTTTACATGCATGAGCTGATTTAATCTTATCATAATTTCATGACCTATTATTTTATATGTAATAGATCATTTTATTTTGCAGATAAGAAACAGAGAAATGCAGTAGTTCCTTGAGAACCACAGGTTTCAGAACCACAGAATTCAGACTTAGTCTGCCTCTAAGGCTTCCCAGGTGCTATAGTGGTAAAGAATTTGCCTGGAGTGCAGGAGACACAAGAGAAATGGGTTTGATCCCTGAGTCAGGAAGATCCCCTGGAGGAGGAAACAGCAACCCACTTCAGTATTCTTGCCTGGAAAATTCCATGGTCAGAGGAGCCTGGAGGGCTACAGCTGGAAAGAGTCAGACACGACTGAGTGTGTGCGTGCACACACACACACACACACACAATAGTCTTGCGGAAGGCTTTAGTGGCTGCCTCAGTTGGGTAAGTCCCAGGAGACATTTGGATTGGCTCACTTTATTTGTGACCTACTATAAATCAAGCTCGGAGAAGGCAATGGCACACCACTCCAGTACTCTTGCCTGGCAAATCCCATGGACGGAGGAGCCTGGTAGGCTGCAGTCCATGCGGTCACTAGGAGTCGGACACGACTGAGCGACTTCATTTTCACTTATCACTTTCATGCATTGGAGAAGGAAATGGCAATCCACTCCGGTATTCTTGCCTGGAGAATCCCAGGGATGGGGGAGCTTGGTGGGCTGCCATCTATGGTGTCGCACAGAGTCAGACACGACTGAAGTGACTTAGCAGCAGCAGCATAAGTCAAGCTGCATGTAAGAGACTTTAAATATTATCTCATTTAATCTTTGCAACAACCCCACAAAATAGTTACTAATCCTTTTATAGGTGAGTAAACTGAGGCTTAATGAGACTGTACAATCTGCCCAAAGTCACACTAGGGACATAGTGGGACTCAGTTCGATAATCCAGCCTGAACCTAAAGTTGATACTCCATCAGTAGGCCAGTTTGTGAAAGAGCTCCACCTGAATCTCCTTGGGGGTGCTCCCTAGGTGAAACCCCTGAGCTACTGAAGCAGTCTTTCTGGGGTAGGCTCTGGGAATTTGTTCTTAGAATTGCTTCAGGTGACCCCATCATTGGCCACCTTTGGCGATAATCACCCTATCTGAGTTTTTCATTTTCCTGGGAGTCTCACCTCTCCAGTTTCTCCTGTGAGCTGATGAAAACTTAGGGGAAAAGAGGAAAAGGAAACAAACAAAAACAACATTTCCCTTAGGCTACTTCAGTGGGGCATACTCCTCATCTCCCAGGCCCCTGCTTCTTTCAGATCTCATCATCTTCTGCCCTCAAAGGAGGGATGCAATGACTTCATTCAGTTCAGCTCAGTTCAGTCGCTCAGTCGTGTCCGACTCTTTGCGACCCCATGAATCGCAGCATGCCAGGCCTCCCTGTCCATCACCATCTCCCGGAGTTCACTCAGACTCACGTCCATCGAGTCTGTGATGCCATCCAGCCATCTCATCCTCTGTCGTCCCCTTCTCCTCCTGCCCCCAATCCCTCCCAGCATCAGAGTCTTTTCCAATGAGTCAGCTCTTCGCATGAGGTGGCCAAAGAACTGGAGTTTCAGTTTCAGCATCATTCCCGCCAAAGAAATCCTAGGGCTGATCTCCTTCAGAATGGACTGGTTGGATCTCCTTGCAGTCCAAGGGACTCTCAAGTGTCTTCTCCAACACCACAGTTCAAAAACATCCATTCTTTGGCACTCAGCCTTCTTCACAGTCCAACTCTCATATCCATACATGACCACAGGAAAAACCATAGCCTCGACTAGACGGACCTTAGTCAGTAAAGTAATGTCTCTGCTTTTGAATATACTATCTAGGTTGGTCATAACTTTCCTTCCAAGGAGTAAATGTCTTTTAATTTCATGACTGCAGTCACCATCTGCAGTGATTTTGGAGTCCAAAAAATAAAGTCTGACCCTGTTTCCACTGTTTCCCCAGCTATTTCCTATGAAGTGATGGGACTGGATGCCATGATCTTCCTTTTCTGAATGTTGAGCTTTCAGCCAACTTTTTCACTCTCCTGTTTCACTTTCATCAAGAGGGTTTTTAGCTCCTCTTCATTTTCTGCCATAAGGGTGGTGTCATCTGCATATCTGAGGTTATTGATATTTCTCCCAGCAATCTGGATTCCAGCTTGTGTTTCTTCCAGTCCAGCATTTCTCATGATGTACTCTGCATATAAGTTAAATAAGCAGGGTGACAATATACAGCCTTGACGTACTTCTTTTCCTATTTGGAACCAGTCTGTTGTTCCATGTCCAGTTCTAACTGTTGCTTCCTGACCTGCATACAGATTTCTCAAGAGGCAGGTCAGGTGGTCTGGTATTCCCATCTCTTTCAGAATTTTCCACAGTTTATTGTGATCTCAAAAACGACAGAGTGATCTCTGTTCCTCTCCAAGGCAAACCATTCAGTATCACAGTTATCCAAGTCTATGCCCCAACCAGTAATGCTGAAGAAGCTGAAGCTGAACGGTTTTATGAAGACCTACAAGACCTTTTAGAACTAACACCTAAAAAAGATGTTCTTTTCATCGTAGGGGACTGGAATGCAAAAGTAGGAAGTCAAGAAACACCTGGAGTAACAGGCAAATTTGGCCATGGAATACGGAATGAAACAGGGCAAAGACTAATAGAGTTCTGCCAAGAAAATGCACTGGTCATAGCAAACACTCTCTTCCAACAACAGAAGAGAAGACTCTACACATGGACATCACCAGATAGTCAATACCAAAATCAAATTGATTATATTCTTTGCAGCCAAAGATGGAGAAGCTCTATACAGTCAACAAAAACAAGACCAGGAGCTGATTGTGGCTCAGATCATGAAATCTTTATTACCAAATTCAGACTCAAATTGAAGAAAGTAGGGAAAACTGCTAGACCATTCAGGTATGACCTAAATCAAATCCCTTATGATTATACAGTGGAAGTGAGAAATAGATTTAAGGGCCTAGATCTGATAGATAGAGTGCCTGATGAACTATGGAATGAGGTTTGTGACCTTGTACAGGAGACAGGGATCAAGACCATCCCCATGGAAAAGAAATGCAAAAAGGCAAAACGCCTATCTGGGGAGGCCTTATAAATAGCTGTGAAAAGAATAGAGGTGAAAAGCAAAAGAGAAAAGGAAAGATATAAGCATTTGAATGCAGAGTTCCCAAGAATAGCAAGAAGCGATAAGAAAGCCTTCTTCAGGGATCAATGCAAAGAAATAGAGGAAAACAACAGAATGGGAAAGGCTAGTGATCTCTTCAAGAAAATTAGAGACACCAAGGGAATATTTCATGCAAAGATGGGCTCGATAAAGGACAGAAATGGTATAGACCTAACAGAAGCAGAAGATATTAAGAAGAGGTGGCAAGAATACACGGAAGAACTGTACAAAAAGATCTTCACGACCCAGACAATCATGATGATGTGATCACTCATCTAGAGCCAGACATCTTGGAATGTGAAGTCAAGTGGGCCTTAGAAAGCATCACTATGAACAAAGCTAGTGGAGGTGATGGAATTCCAGTTGAGCTGTTTCAAATCCTGAAAGATGATGCTGTGAAGGTGCTGCACTCAATATGCCAGCAAATTTGGAAAACTCAGCAGTGCCCACAGGACTGGAAAAGGTCAGTTTTCATTCCAATCCCAAAGAAAGGCAATGCCAAAGAATGCTCAAACTACCGCACAATTGCACTCATCTCACATGCTAGTAAAGTAATGCTCAAAATTCTCCAAGCCAGGCTTCAGCAATACATGAACTGTGAACTCCCTGATGTTCAAGCTGGTTTTAGAAAAGGCAGAGGAAGCAGAGATCAAATTGCCAACATCTGCTGGATCATGGAAAAAGCAAGGGAGTTCCAGAAAAACATCTATTTCTACTTTATTGACTATGCCAAAGCCTTTGACTGAGTGGATCACAAGAAACTGTGGGAAAATGACTTAATGAAGCAGACATAAACATAGGCTTCAGAGATAAAACAACAAGTCCTCCTGAAGACATCCTTAGAAAAACATCTAAGCAGTTCGGGGCCATGTCTGAGATGAGAGAGGTGTGGATCTAGGAAGTGCAGAGGTGGGGAGGAGGGGAGGAAGGGATGTAGTGGGAGACTCAGAGGCTCCCTCGGTGATTTATGGATTCTTGCATGATTCCATAAGAGCTGCTGGATGTGAATGAAGGCACAGAATAAAACTAAGTGACTTTTGGGGGCTGGGGTTGTGTGTATGCGTATGTTAGAGGGGAGGTTGGGACTGTGTGTATGTCTATATGTGTGCACGCAGGCATGCTCATGTGCATATTGGTAGGAACGTTAAGAGTAGTTTTATGCAGCCTTGTTTGCAGGTAGATGAGCAGTTGCTTTATGTGACAGATTCAGAACTTCTGACTAGCACACAAATATAAAATTAGGCACCAGGTTTCATGGCAACCCAACTCGACATGGTAGCAAACAAGAATTGTTTGAGAATCTGAGAAAGAGGCCAACATTGTGTGTGTCACAGCTAGCCTGCCTTCCTTTGACCAATTTCTCCTAATTTAGCAGTATTTCCGTTCCTACCCTAATTTCCCCTGGTTTGTAAACTACGTCACTTAACTGAACTCAGCTCTAGACTTTAGAAAAACAAAATGTTGTATGTCAGCAATGGTTTTTTTGGCGTTTCTACCTCTAAAGAATTTTACTTGATTCCCGTTTTTCCCTTTCACTCTTGGAAGATTGTAGTGTCAGTTGAGTTTCCGTATTTCTCCTTTTCTAATGGAGTGTCTAACTCAGTATAATGCAGTGTTTGTTAAATGTGATTAAAGATTTCAGTGTCTGGTAAAAACCAATATTTACCAGGGAAATCCCGCCAACATAAATGCGTAGGCAGGGTAGAAAATATTGGCTCAATCTCCCCCTGGACACACACTTACAAACAAGGACTGTAGATGTTCTCCATGTCACTTCTGACATTTCTGGCCTCTTGCTTTGCCAGTTTCACACATGTATCCATTTAACACAGGTTCTGAACAGTCTTAAAACTGAGATAATCTAGGTAATTGACTCCAATATTAATTTTTTTGAAGTTGTTTTCCTATTAGCTGAGGTTTGCTGTTGTTTGTTTTATTTCTGCTCTGGTGGTTCTTCTAACATTTATCATACACTGTCATGTAATTTAGTTTAAAAGGCCTCTTTGAATTATGAGAACTAGTAGTATTCAAAATAGTAAACAAGGGAATACTGATCTTTTACAAAGTAGATTATACCACAAAATTTATTTGCAGAAACATACAACAGACATTTTGAGATTAAATCAGTCTTGTTGAGTGATTGCTTTCATTTAGTAAACATTTACTGAATTGAATTTATTCACTGATTGAATTTATTGAATGAATGAAATACTGCTATACTTTGAATGAATTTCAAATAGTTGTAGTTTGGATGTGAAATTATTTTTCTGAAATTGAATAGCCCGGGCAGCCAGCAGACAGAAGGCCCTAGCTGGCACCTGGCACTACAGCCTCAGGAGAAGGACTGGAAAGGCGGGGATTGAGTGGATTTCACATGGCCAAAGCTCAGGACCGAGTCTGTAGCAAAAACGTGAAGCTGTATGTTCCTATACCACATTTCTTCTTACGCTGAGGGCTGGGTCTGAAATGAGGAAGACGGAATGACTCATCTACAAAAAGGCCACTGAGACAGCTAATGGCAAACCTTGAACAGAGCTTGGTAAGCAGCAAGCACTGCTTGCCTTATAAACAAGTAAAATGAAATGTGATAGCCTACTATAATTTATAGGTTCAGTGTGGAATGTTCTGATTAAGGGCTCAAGAACAGTCTAGTCATTGTGATAAAATTCCTTTGGCTACTTTCTCTGAGTCCAAATGCTCAAAAGCTTATGCTTCAGAAACTGAGGACCATGGGAAAGATGGATAAGGATAATGTTAATCAGAGCCACCATCAATTGAGAGTCTGCCTGAACAAAATACCTCTGATCTTCAAAACAAGCCTGTGAGGTAGATTGCATTACCATCAATGTATATATGACAGAACAAGGAAATGGTGAATGAGGCTGGAGAGGTGGCCTGAGTGTCTGAGCTCAATAATAGGCCCCAGTTGGGACACAAAGAAGCAAAAGACAGGTTGCTGTTGTCCTCAAGGAATATGTGATCTTGGAGGGGAGCAGGGATGTCCAGATACAGAAGGCAACCAGCAAGGGCACACTGTAGGCTGTGGGCTGGATTACCCAACAGGGAGTGGGGGCAGCTAAGGCATGCTTGCGCTTGGAACAGAGCAAGTGCTTAATATATGTTTGCGGAAGTGTGCTGAACTTAACTGAGTTAAAAGCCAAATGAAGGTAATCGTAGATGAAAAGATGTGGAGTCCAAAATGAAATGCAGGGGGTGTTGAAGAAAAATGGTTAGAGAGTAAGGGGAAGCAGACTGTGAAGTGGGGGACTCTGGACTTGATGTAGGAGCAGCAAGGAACTCCTGGAAGCTCTTGAGGAGGGGAGAAACATGAGGAAAGAGGGAGTTTAGGACAATTTGACCAACAAGAATATGTAAGATGACTCTCAATGGGAAGTAGCTAGAGTTAGGGATCCCCAGAAGACCCCACTGTAGGGATATAAATTGAAAACAACACAGGCTAGAAAAGGTAGTGACAACAGAATGGAATAGATGAGTTCTAAGTAACGTCTGGAAAGGAAAAAATATATATATATCATTCATAATGAGGCAAAAATGTATGTCGTTCTCAGTAAGAGATGACCAGGGAGAGGAAGGTGTAGCTACAGTTTCTAGTCTTGGAGTGGACATAAGAACAGAACCAGTGGCTGATATGAGGGAGTAGGGGTAGGTGGGGAAATGTTAATTTGGACTGCTTGGAGTCTGATGCGATACCCATATAATTGTAAAGACTTGGGGTGTGGACTGAGCTCCAAGCATGGATTGCTGCCAAGCATGAGATGGGGATTGTGAGCACACACTCCCTGTCCATGACTTTCCAGGGCTTGTGTCTATCTTCTAATTGATTCCTAGATAAAGGCCAGTAACAAATATAAGATTCTTCTAGATTATCTCACCAACTCCTTGCTCTCCTCCACTCTCTCCTCCCCCATCTCCTCAGTTCCCAGTTGCAACGCAGTCAAAGCAAAGCTAAGAGTGATACAAGTCTTGGGTGATTTATAGTTCTGAAAGGCATAAGCCCAAGGCAGGAGATTTCTCTCTTCTCAACATCTGCAAGGAAGAAGGCTGAGTTCTCCACAGAGAGGACCACTAAAACTGGAAGAGGCCCAAGAGACCCATCATATTTAAAACAACTCCTTGGTTCATAGGTGGTGAAACTGAGGCTGGGAGAATTGAACTGACATCTCCAAGATCATGCAGCCATTCCCTCTGTAAAACAGCAGGGACGAGTTTTGAATTTTTACAGAACCATTGTTACCACTTTACTGTGTCTCATCTCTGACTGGCAACAGTTAAAGTACTATTCAATTAAACTAGTATTTGTGGATACATAACAGATGTCAGTCCCCATGCTAGACACAGAGGATGCCAGAAGAGTAAATAGAGCAATCACTGACATTGAGGCACTTACAGAAAAGAAAGAATGTTTTGAGAATAGGAGTAATTGCTTTTCATTGTGTAAGAGTAGTAGAGAAGGCTTCCTGGAGGAAGCTATACCTTGGCAAGGTTTTAAAGGATAAACAGGAGTTTGCCAGGCAAGAAATACAAAAAGAAAGAAATATACTTTATAAGCAAAAGGAATAGCATATATCAAAGTAAAGAGATGATACAATACAGCATTTGGCATTACTATAAGAATTTAGTAGTTTTATCATAATTAAGGGAGAGAGGGAACAGCAGGAGAGGCAAGCAGAGCACTGCTAAGAATTTTAAAAGTATGTGTATAGGGGGTAGGGAAGTGAAAAACATGAAGAAAACATCCACAAGGGCCCTGAGTGATATTCTCTAGAGTTACAGTTAGAATAAGAGATATATGAAATGTTAGAGAGCAAAAGTCAATAAACTTTAAAAAGGACCAGATAATAATTATTCTAGGCTTGTGAGCCACATGGTCTGAGTTGCAAATATAAGACTCTGCTATTTATGCATGAAAATAGTCACAGATAATACAAAAACAGATGCATATGACTGTGTTCCAATGAACTTTTATTTGCAAAAACAAGTATCTATCCCAAGGGCCATATTTGCCAATCATTACTGCAGAGACATCCTGAGATACTGACATCACCTATGGGAGAAAGAACAAAGGTGTGCATCTTAATCCTTGCAACCTACAAATATTCTATCCTACCCAGCAAAAGAGGATTAAGGTTCTTGATGAAAATAAAGTTGCTAATGGGCTTCTCAGGTGGCACAGTTGTAAAGAATCCACCTGTCAATGCAGGAGATGCAAGAGACATGGGTCAATCCCTGGGTTGGGAAGATGCCCTGGATTAGGAAATGGCAACACACTCTAGTATTCTTGCCTGGAAAATTCCATGGGCAGAAGAGCCTGGCAGGCTACAGTCAGTGGAGTCACAAACAGTCGGACATGATGGAGCACACACACTGCTAATGAGTTCACCCTAAAATAAAAATATTATTTTAGGTTATCTAGGTGGGCCTAATGTATAAGCGTTCTTAAATGTGGAAAAGGAAGACAGATGAGTCAGTGTCCAAATGATGGAATGTGAGAAATATTCAACTGACCACTTCTGGCTTTGAATATGGAAGAGGGCCAGGAGCCAAGGAATGCAGGCAGCCTCCAGAAGCTGGAAAAGGCAAGAAGATGGATTTTCCCCTAGAGATTCCAGAGAGGAACACATCCCTGTTAAAACCTTTTAAGCTATGAAGTTTGTGAAATTTCTTACAAAGGCCGTCATAACTAATACAATATGCACGTGAGCTAATCCTTCTAAACACTGTGGAGAAACTCTCCAGCTTCCAGAGTTAAGAACTCAAGTATAACAACCATTTCAGTGCCTCATTCAAAAGGAAAGGGAAGGTTAAAGAAATCTGGATTTGGATGTGGGGAAATTAGGCAATGCTTCAGGGAGTGTCTAGAATAAGGAACCTCTTTTACACCAAACAGGCTTTATGGTTCTCTGTATAAGAAGCATTATAACAAAATTTCCCTTGATTTGTGTTTCTCCAGGGCTCTCAGACTTACACACTTGGGATGCAGACCTCAGGAAAGAGAACTTGTGTGTGTGAAGGTGTAGATGAAAGTCCCAGAGCAGGTCCTGTATGCAGGCTCAGAGTGGGGAAGTGGCTTGTCAGACATCAGCCCCTGACTTTCTATTCTGCCCGCGGCTGGCCACCCCCCTTGCCCTCTGCTGTGCCACTGTACTATTTACGTCACAGGGAATACAGTTTGCTGCTCTGAAATGTGTGTTACGAGGGAAATGAGAACATGATGCTGGTGGCATTTGACAAAGGAGGCAGCAAGCCAAAGGCGAGCTCAGGCAGGCCTGGCAGTGGTGAGAGGGGTCAGCAGAGGTGGACAGCCACCACTGCTGGGCACTCACAGAGGTAGGTCAGCTGAGGTCAAAGGCCTCTGCCCAAGAGCCCTCTAAAACTGCCTTCCGTGGTATGGGGGAGGCCATGATTCTAACCTCCCTTCCCCACTGCAAACATCCTGAAAGCAAAGAGTTCCTCAAGCAGCTGACACAGTGACTTCTCCTCCATAGCCAGGTCCTTGCCCAGTGGCTACCTGGTTAATAGTAAACTCCAAGAGACAGTGAAGGCAGATCTCACAAGAATACGAATTCTCACCATAAATTCGAGAAGCACATTTCAGTGTACAAAACATCCTCACATACACGGTCTCAAATGATCCACTTAAGGATGCTATGCACTGAGGATTATGAAACCTCCATTTAGCTGGGGAGTCCCTGGCGGCTCAGTGGTAAAGAATCTGTCTGACAATGCAGGAAACATGGGTTTGATCCCTGGGTCAGGAGATCCCCTGGAGGAGGAAATAGAAACCCACTCAGTAGTCTTGCCTGGGAAATCCCATGGACACAGGAGCTTGGTGGGTTACAGCTCACGGGGTCACAAAAGAGTTGGATGGGACTTAGCGACTAAACAACAAATACCATTTTGTGGAGGAGGATCTGAATTTCACAGGCACTAAGTGACTGGGCTCACATTCCACAGCTCAGAGCTGGAGGAGTTGGGCCTGAACCCAGGTCTTCAGTGTCTTCAACTGGGAGTTCATCTGCATCTCAGAATCACTCCTCCCTCCCTGCCTTCCCTTCCTCTCTACTTTCTGAAAACACTGAATATTTACTATGTACCAGACAACATTGTCCAAGACCCCATGAATATAAAGTTAACTAAGAAAGTTCTGGACCTAAAGAAGATCATGGTTTGGCAGGGGAGGCAGCCATGTCACTGTGCAAACGGTGATACAACCTAAAACTAAGACACTTATTGAGTACTCTCTGTGCTATGTACTATACGATTAACATTTAACATCGTATGATGTAGATACTATCTTCCTTACTTTACAGGGAAGGAAATATAACTTTAGACTCATTAAGTACCTTGTAATTTGTAGCCAGATCCCTATTCTGTCTTAATTCCCCATCTCACACTCTTGGTCACTCTGCTGTGCTATGTCACCGTAAGCACAAACATAAAGCTCTATGCCAGAGCAGTGAAAGAGCAGAGGAAAGATGGCTTGTAGGTCCAGAAGAATTAGAGAAGGACACTTTCCCTAGAAAGTGGATATGTGCATATATAGCAGCAGAGAGGAATGAACCAGGTCATTTAAAGATGATCTTTAAGTTTGATCCCTGATTCTAAAAACTGAACACAAGGAGAGAGTATCCCAGAAAATCGATGCCACTTTAAAATATTTTTTTCTGAGCAACTATCACATGCAAAACATTATCTGGGGATTTCATGAGGAATCAGATTCAGGTCCAACTCTGAAGGAGGTAATCCTGTATTTGCACTGAGAGAGGAGAGGTGAAACCACTTCTTAAGAGTGGTGTGGGGTAGAAGAAAAAGACTCTGAACTGGGAGCAGGGAGATCTGGATTCCAATCCCAGTTTTATCACCAGTTCATCTAGTAAGCCCCTCAGCCTCTCAGTTCCATTTCTGTAGCAAATCCAGTGTTGAGACAGATGATATCCAGGGCGCCTTCTAGCTCTGATATTCTACTATTCTGACTCATGAAGAAGTAGAGGACAAGAGCTTACCTGTAGCCGTAGGCTGGAGAGGAAGAGAGCGGTTCATCTCATCAGAAGCCATCCCATAGGAGGTGCCTTTGAATCCTGAATCCTACCAGTGCCCACCAGGAATGTCCCCTGCCTGTTCTCTACTCTCAACCTTGCAGAGGTTCCTCTAAATAATGAAACCACAGATCAGTACCCCAAGAGATCAACATTTTTAAGATGCCCTGTATACATCCATAGCACCAAGTAGCTACTTGAAGGTATTATAGTATTATTATGCTGTTGTTATAGAATTATGGTAATTGACTATTTACTGGTGTATTCTATGCATAAGGTGCCATGAGGAGTGTTTTGCTAACAATTATCTACTCTTCTTGCCAAAGGTAAGCAGTGTGACTATCTCTACTCTAGAAATGAATCTGTGGGTGGAGAAGGTTAAATAACTTGCCTGAGGCTACAGGGCAACCAGTCCATGGCAGAGCCTATACTCCCACCCAGGACTGTCTGACCCCAAAGGCATAACTCTTCATCTCCCTGCTAGATAATCTGTGATGCTTCCAATCTGGATATACTTCTTTCTCTTTAGTGTGCAATGAGCAACTGAAAAGGCTGTAAAGTAGCCTGTACAAATCATACCAAATACTCACCTTACAGTTTGCAAAGTGCTTTCTCATAAATCCATCATCTGATTCTCATGGCAGCCAGTTGAGATGGAGTATTATTTCCATTTTATAGAAGAAGAAACTGAATCTCAAGGGAAGCAAGTAACTTGGAGTTCTCTTAAACCTCCTTGCCATGCTAATCACATACTCATCTAAATTTCTGAGGAATTATTTTTCAGAACATTGTGTCATGTGTCTTAAAATGTATCCAGTTATTTATATTTGGATTGCAGCATGGCTAACATAGGGCCTTCCCGGAGAGAAACGACCAAATGGCAACTGGTGTTTCCTTAAATCTTCTTCCAGGACTCAGTGTAAGTAATTTCCAAACAACTAAGAATAGTCCAGTGAATCCCAACCATCACAATAATACATCTTTTTTCTTTCAAGATGCCAGTACATTCATTGAACTCTGTCCTCTTTACTGAGTTGACAATGTTTATGTAAACTTCATAGAACATTTTGAGCCTACTTTTCTGAGGATAACACTGTATGTAGTGCTATGGAATAGATCATAAAGAACTTTCTTATATATTTTATACAAATCACATCTAAATGCAATTTAGCAAGACTTTGTCTATATTAGACATATATCTATCAAGTCTTCCCAATTATATACCCCAGGAAAGCACATAGAAGAGAGAGGTAAAAGAGGCAGTCCTAAGAATAGGAGAGGGAGACTACTTTCTCCCCCACAAATTCATCAAAAGATTATTTGAATGCTGAGCAACTTTCACAGAACAACTTCTGAATGCTCGTGGAGAACACTGGGCACCCAGAAAGGCAGCCCATTCTCTTCGAAAGAAGGGGTGTGATTACTGGCTTGATTGCTCTCTCCCCTTTTGACTCTCCCTTTTCTCCCCTAGGTCACCTCCACCTCCTCCCTCCCCCTTCTTTTCTCTACTTAAGATTCTCTGTGAATCTCTCTGGGTGTTCCAGGCTGTGGAGAACACTTAGGGAACTGATTACTGTCTAGATTGGTCTCTCCCCTTTTGACTGCCCCTCTCCTCCTCCCTAGTCACCTCTATCTCCCTTCTCCCTCTTCTCTTCTCTGTGTAGCTCTGTGAAACTCTCTGGGTGTTTCAGACTGTGGAGAACACATAGAAAATTGATTACTGGCTAGATTGGTCTCTCCCCTTTTGATTTTCCCTTCTCCTCCTGGTCACCTCTACCTCCCTCCTCCCTCTTCTCTTCTCCATGTAACTCTGAACCTCTCTGGGTGTCCCTTGCTGTGGAGGATCTTTTCACCATTAACCTAGATGTTTTATCATCAGTGCTATATGGATGGAGAAGTCTTGAGAGTACTGTAAGAATAAGACTGAAAGCCACAGGCAAGAGGCTTAAATCCAAAACTTCAGAACATCAGAGAACTCCTGACTCCAGGAATCATTAATCAATAAGAGCTCATCCAAAAGCCTCCATACCTACACTGAAATCAAGCTCTACCCAAGAGCCAACAAGTTTCAGAGAAAGACATACCACACTAATTCTCCAGCAACTCAGGAACATGGACCTGAGCGTTAAAATACAGGCTGCCCAAAGTCACACCAAACCCCTAGACACCTCAAAACTCACTACTGGACACTTCATTGCACTCCAGAGAGAAGGGATCCAACGCCATCCACCAGAACACCAACATAAGCTTCCTTAATCAGGAAACTTTGGCAAGCCACTCGTCCAGCCCCACCCACAGGGAGCAAACTCTATAGTAAAGAGGAACCACAAACTTCCAGCATACAGAAAAGCCATCCCAAACAGAGCAATCTAAACAAAATGAAAAGGCAGAGAAATATTCAGCAGGTAAAGGAACACGATAAATGCCCACCAAATCAAACAAAAGAGGAAGAGATAGGGAGTCTACCTGAAAAGAATTCAGAATAATGACAATAAAGATGATCCAAAATCTTGAAAACAAAATGGAGTTACAGATACATAGACTAGAGACAAGGATTAAGAAGATGCAAAAAATGTTTAACAAGGACCTGGAAGAAATAAAAAGAGTCAGTCAATAATGAATAGTGCAATAACTGAGATCAAAAGCACTCTGGATGGAACCAATAGGAGAATAACTGAGACAGGAAATAGGATAAGTGAGGTGGAAGATAGATTGGTGGAAATAAATGAGGCAGAAAGGAAAAATGAAAAAAGAATTAAAAGAAATGAGGACAACCTCAGAGGCCTCTGGGACAATGTTAAATGTCCCAACATTCGAATCATAGGAGTCCCAGAAAAAGAAGACAAAAAGAAAGGCTATGAGAAAATTCTTGAGGAGATAACAGTTGAAAACTTCCCTAAAATGGGGAAGTGAAACCCAAGTCCAAGAAACTCAGAGGGTCCCAAACAGGATAAACTCAAGGCAAAACACCCCAAGATGCATATTAATCAAATTAATGAAGATCAAACACAAAGAGCAAATATTAAAAGCAGCAAGGGAAAAGCAACAAATAACACACAAGGGGACTCCCATAAGGATAAAAACCAATCTTTCAATAGAAACTCTTCAGGCCAGAAGGGAATTGCAAGACATACTTAAAGTGATGAAAGAGAAAAACCTACAACCCAGATTACTATACCCAGCAAGGATCTCATTCAAATATGAAGGAGAAATCAAAAGCTTTACAGATAAGCAAAAACTGAGAATTCAGCACCACCAAACCTGCTCTTCAACAAAATGCAAAAGGATATTCTCTAGACACGAAACACAGAAAAGGTATATAAACTCAAACACAAAACAACAAAGTAAATGGCAATGAGATCATACTTATCAATAATTACCCTAAATGTAAATAGGTTGAATTACCCTAAATAGGTTGAATGCCCCAACCAAAAGACAAAGACTGGTTGAATGGATACAAAAATAAGACCCCTATATATGCTGTCTACAAGAGACCCACCTCAAAACAAGGGACACATACAGACTGAAGTGAAGGGCTGGAAAAAGATATTTCATGCAAATAGAGATTAAAAGAAAGCAGGAGTAGCAACACTCGTATCAGAGAAAATAGACTTTGAAATAAAGGCCATGAAAAGAGACAAGGACACTACATAATGATCAAAGGATCAATCCAAGAAGAAGATATAACAATTATAGATATATATACACCCAACATAGGAGCATCACAATATGTAAGGCAAATGCTAACAAGTATGAAAGGGGAAATTAACAGTAACACAATAATAGTGGGAGACTTTAATACCCCACTCACACCTATGGTAAGATCAACTAAACAGAAAATTATCAAGGAAACACAAACTTTAAATGATACAATGGACCAGTTAGACTTAATTGATATCTATAGAATATTTCACCCCAAAACAATGAATTTCACCTTTTTCTCAAGTCCACACAGAACATTCTCCAGGAGAGATCACATCCTGGGCCATAAATCTAGCCTTGGTAAATTAAAAAAAATTGAAATCATCTCAAGCATCTTTTCTGATCACAATGCAGTAAGACTAGATGTCAACTACAGGAAAGAAAGAACTATTAAAAATACAAACGTATGAAGGCTAAACAACACACTTCTGAATAACTGACAAATAACAGAATAAATTTAAAAAAGAAATAAAAGTATGCATAGAAACGAATGAAAACCCCAAACCTATGGGATTCAGTAAAAGCAATGCTAAGGGGAAGGTTCATAGCAATACAAGCTTACCTCAAAAAACAAGAGAAAAATCAAATAAATAACCTAACTTTACATCTAAAGCAACTAAAAAGGAAGAAATGAAGAACCCCAGGGTTAGTAGAAGGAAAAAAATCATAAAAATTAGGGCAGAAATAAATGAAAAAAGAAAACAAAGGTGACTATAGCAAAAATCAACAAAACTAAAAGCTGGTTCTTTGAGAAGATAAAATAGACAAACCATTAGCCAGACTCGTCAAGAAAAAAAGAGAGAAGAATCAAATCAACAAAATTAGAAATGAATGTGTTCACCTATGGCTGATTCATGTCAATGTATTGTAATTTAAAAAATAAATAAATAAATAAAAATTTAAAAAAAAAAAAAAAAAGGGGAGAGAGACACACAGTGAAGGAAAGCAGGAAAGAGTCCAGAGTCAAATGAATACTTTGCCCAGGAGTAGGTTGAAGACTAATTGTCTCAGATTGAGAGTACATGCTAAAATTTTGTGTTCACAAGCTCCAACTCAGCTTTCCATCTCTTAGAATATATTCTGTACCACACAAACTCTCTCATGAGAGCAAAATATTTATATTCAAAAATATCTACTGCAACACTGTCTATGGAGAGGGAAAAAAAAAGAAATGAAAATGGAGAAATCACAATAGATAACACAGAAACACAAAGGATCATGAGAGACTACGATCAGCAACTATATGGCAATAAAATGGGCAACTTGGGAGAAATGGACGCTTTACCATCTGAGCTACAGCATTCTAAGGTCTAGAAAAGTAAAATCTTCCAAAACTGAACCAGGAAGAAATAGAAAATCTTAACAGATCCATCATGAGCACAGAAATAGAGACTGTAATCAAAAATCTTCCAACAAACAAAAGCCCAGGACCAGATGGCTTCACAGGTGAATTTTACCAAAAATTTAGAGAAGAGCTAACACCTATCCTACTCAAACTCTTCCAGAAAATTGCAGAGGAAGGTAAACTGCCAAACTCATTCTATGAGGCCACTATCACCCTAATACCAAAACCAGACAAAGATGCCACAAAGAGAGAAAACTACAGGCCAATATCACTGATGAACATAGATGCAAAAATCCTTAACGAAATTCTAGCAAACAGAATCCAACAATATATTACAAAGATCATACATCATGACCAAGTGGGCTTTATCCCCATGACGCAAGGATTCTTCAACATTGCAAATCAATCAATGTGATACACTACATTAACAAATTGAAAGATAAAAACCATATGATTACCTCAATAGATGCAGAGAAAGCCTTTGACAAAATTCAATATCCATTTATGATGAAAACCCTCCAGAAAGCAGGCATAGAAGGTACATACCTCAACATAATAAAAGCCATATATGATAAACCCACAGCAAATATTATCCTTAATGGTAAAAACTGAAAGCATTTCCCTAAAGTCTGGAACAAGACAAAGGTGCCCACTATCACTACTAATATTCAACACAGTTTTGGAAGTTTTAGCCATAGCAATCAGAAAATAAAAGAAATTAAAAGAATCCAGACTGGAAAAGAAGAAGTAAAACTCTCACTGTTTGCAGATGACATGATCTGCTACATAGAAAACCCCTAAAGACACCACCAGAAAATTACTAGAGCTAATCAATGAATATAGTAAAGATGTAAGATATAAAATTAACACACAGAAATCCCTTGCATTCCTATACACTAACAGTGAGAAATCAGAAAGAGAAATTGAGGAAACAAGTCCATTCACCACTGTGACAAAAAGAATAAAATACTTAGGAATAAGTCTACCTAAAGAAACAAAAAGACCTATATATAGAAAACTATAAAACACTGATGAAAGAAATCAAAGATGACATAAATAGATGGAGAAATACACCATGTTCATATATCATAAAAATCAATATAGTGAAAATGAGTATACTACCCAAAGTGATCTATAGATTCAATGCAATCCCTATCAAGCTACCAATGGTATTTTTCACAGAACTAGAACAAAGAATTTCACAGTTTGTATGGAAATACAGAAAACCTCTAATAGCCAAAGCAAACTTGAGAAAGAAAAATGGAATGGGAGGAATCAACCTGCCTGACTTCAGACTATATTATAAAGCTACAGTCATCAAGACAGTATGGTACTGGCACAAAGACAGAAATATAGATCAATGGAACAAAATAGAAAGTCTAGAGAAAGATCCATGCACCTATGGAAACCTTATCTTTGACAAAGGAGGCAGAGTACACAATGGAGAAAATACAATCTCTTTAACAAGTGGTGCTGGGAAAACTGGTCAACCACTTTAAAAGAATGAAACTAGAACACTTTCTAACACCATACACAAAAATAAACTCAAAATGGATTAAAGATCTAAATGTAAGACCAGAAATGATAAAACTCCTAGAAGAAAACATAGGCAAAACATTCTGACATAAATTACAGCAGGATCCTCTTTGACCCACCTCCCAGAGTAATGGAAATAAAAGCAAAAATAAACAAATGGGACCTAATTAAACTTAAAAGCTTTTGCACAACAAAGGAAACTATAAGCAAGGTGAAGAAACGGCCTTCAAAATGGGAGACAATAATAGCAAATGAAGAAACTGACAAAGAATTAATCTCAAAAATATACAAGCTGTTCATGCAGCTCAATTCCAGAAAAATAAACAACCCAATCAAAAAAAGGGCCAAAGAACTAAACAGACATTTCTCCAAAGAAGACATACAGATGGCTAACAAACACATGAAAAGATGTTCAACATCATTCATTATCAGAGAAATACAAATCAAAACCACAAGGAGGTACCATCTCATGCTGGTCAGAATGGCTGCTATCAAAAGTCTGTCAACAATAAATGCTGGAGAGGGTGTGGAGAAAAGGGAACCCTCTTACACTGTTGGTGGGAATGCAAACTAGTACAGCCACTATGGGGAACAGTGTGGAGATTCCTTAAAAAACTGGAAATAGAATTCTCATACAACCCAGCAATCCCACTGCTGGGCATATAAACTGAAGAAACCAAAATTGAAAGAGACACATGTACCCCAGTGTTCATCGCAGCACTGTTTATAATAGCCAGGACATGGAAGGGACCTAGATGTCCATCAGCAGATGAATGGATAAGAAAGCTGTGGTACATATACACAGTGGAATATTACTCAGCCATGAAAAAATACATTTGCATCAGTTCTAATGGGGTGGATGAAACTGGAGCCTATTATACAGAGTGAAGTAAGCCAGAAAGAAAAACACCAATACAAGATACTAATGCATATATATGGAATTTAGAAAGATGGTAATGATAATCCTATATGCAAGACAGCAAAAGAGACACAGATGTATAGAACAGTCTTTTGGACTCTGTGGGAGAGGGCGAGGGTGGGATGATTTGAGAGAATAGCATTGAAACATGTATATTACCATATGTGAAACAGATCGCCAGTCCAGGTTTGAGGCATGACACAGGGTGCTCAGAGCTGGTGCACTGGGATGACCCTGAGGGATGGGATGGGGAGGGAGGTGGGAGTGGGGGTTCAGGATGGGGAACACATGTACACCCATGTTGATTCATATCAATGGATGGCAAAAACACTACAGTATTGTAATGTAATTAGCCTCCAATTAAAATAAATAAATTAATTTTTTTAAAAAGAAAAGAAAGGTTAATAACATTTTGTTTCTCTGTCTTACATAATCAGACTCTCTGCTAAAGAAGGTGGTACAAGGTTTGCAAGGTTGTATGGTGTTTAAATCAGAGCAATTGCCACATGAAACAACAGGGATGAATCTCATAAATGTAAATGTCGAACAACAGAAATAAAATATTAAAAGCACATAAAAATATGAGTTAATTTATATAAAGTTCACAAGAGGCAAAAAAATGAATCTATGATGTTAGAAATCAAGATAGTTCTTACCTTCAGGGGGTTGTGACTAGGAGGGGACTTGAGAGGGCCTTTTGTGGGGCTGACAATGATGCATTTCTTGTTGTGGATACTGACTGCATGGGTATACTAATTTTATAAAAATTCACTGACTTCTACACTTGCGATGTGTGCACTTTTATTGCATTTCAATAAAATGCTTCTGGGGAAAAAATAACTCTCTAACTTCTTGGGCCTTGACACCTATCACTATCATCTTGTTTTTTCCATCACATCTGTTTCCCTTGTGGCTCAGAGCATAAATAATCTGTCTTCAATGCAGGAGACTCAGGCCATAGCCCTGGGTGGGGAAGACCACTTAAAGAAGGGAATGGCAACTCACTCCAGTATTTTTGCCTGGGAAACCACATGAACAGTGGAGCCTGGTAGGCTACAGTCCATAGGGTTGGAAAGAGTTGGACAAGACTGAGCGACTAACACTCTATTTCCCTTTGGAACTTCTCAGGGGGCAGTGTTCTACCATTAATTCTGAAATTCCTCAACTAACCTCAACCTTATCTGCCCAATTTTGTATTTTTTCATGGTTACCAGAGAGCAAAGCCAACATGGCTTGAAGAAGAAAAGGTTCTGACATTTACAACTGTGAGTCTTTTAGCAGTTGCTTGTTCACTGTGACTTTAAGGATTTCTACCTGTAAAACTGGGGAAATAAAGGCTGCTTCATAAGGCTGCTTCAAAGGTTATGATTACTCGTCATGAGGATTAGATAAAACAATGTGTGCAAAAGCCATTAGAAATCCTAGTATAAAGGCAATCCTGGAAATCTGACCTTTGCCCTTAACTCATCCCCACCCTGCCCAGTCTGCTTGAATCTTCATCTAACATGAATCCCATCAACAGTAATAAATAAAACAACAGTATTCCCCACTACCTGGGAATTCCTGGGAAATTCCCACTGTCTATATTTTCTCTTCTGCCATAGTTGAAAAGCATCCACCCTAGGTTAATTAAATCTACCACAGATGCCTTACACTGATCCCAGCAGGGTTCTACGTGCAGTTTTATCATCTCCCTACTGATTTCCCATAGTTGTATATGAAAACGTTCCCTCTGCTCACAAATTTCCATTCCCAGATCTATCTACCAAAGATCCAATTTCCTACTTCACTGGTAAGATAAAGGTCAATTTGAATTCCACCAGCTTCACCCCTTTTATGCCTCAGGAGGCTTCGTTATCTTCATGTTTACCTATCCATTTTAGTGTTCCTCCTCTTTTGTTTTGTTTTTATTTTCCATCTCAATTTCCACCCCCCACCCCTCCCAGGACCTTGCTAATTTCAGTTATGAGTTCTTATTTTGTTGTTGTTTAGTCGCTAAATCATGTCCAACTTTTTCGTGACCCCATGAACTGTAGCCCTCCAGGCTCTCTGTCCATGGGATTTCCCAGGCAAGAATACTGTAGCGGGTTGCCATTTCCTTCTCCAGGGGATCTTCTTCACCTAGGGATCAAAGCCACGTCTCCTGCATTTCAGGTGAATTTTTACCACTGAGCCAGCCCAATTTTAGACACATCTTTATTCATTTACCCCTTTAGCATTTGTTCTTCATGACGCTCACTGTTTTTACCTACGTGATCATTTATGTTTCACTCATCCTACAATAGCATAAAAGTTTTTCTTTAGGTCCTGTTTCAACATTACCCCAACCATCTTTTATTGCCACCTTCCAGAGAAATATCCTCACCAGTCCATCAAACTTCAATGTTTGTAGTCCTGCTTCTACTCTCTTTCAATGGTAACTGCGTTCTCTCTCTCAAGAACCAGTGGCCTCCTAAATGTGAAATTTAGTGAGTACTCCTTAGTATCCATGGACATGTCACACTTAACATAGCAACTCTAATCTCTCCTTTGGAGACCCCCCTTACTACCATATCTTTAAATGTTATTTTCATTTTGATAGCTCCTAAATTTTTGGCCCTGATCTTTCACTGAAGTGCAACATCTACATCTCCAATTGACTAATGCAATTTACCACATTACTATTCTACTTCTACAAACTCAAACTTACCATAAAATCAGTCATTTTATGGAATAAACACTGTTCAGGGCATTTGATTTTCCAAACTGGTTATTTCGCTAACCTACAGAGCAATCATAGGCAAGTTATTTATTCTTACTGGATTTTCTTCTCAGTGAGACAAACGGATTGGGCTTTCCAGAGAAGGCAATGGCACCCCCACTCCAGTACTCTTGCCTGGAAAATCCCATGGGCGGAGGAGCCTGGTAGGCTGCAGTCCATGGGGTCACTAGGAGTCGGACACGACTGAGTGACTTCCCTTTCACTTTTCACTTTCATGCATTGGAGAAGGAAATGGCAACCCACTCCAGTGTTCTTGCCTGGCGAATCCCAGGGACTGTGGAGCCTGGTGGGCTGCTGTCTATGGGGTGGCACAGAGTCAGACATGACTGAAGCGACTTAGCAGCAGCAGCATAATGACTTTCATAGCTGTGAAATTCTATAATGCTATGTTTAAAAAGATAAACCCATTATCTTCTTCCTACTTACAATCCGCCCTTTTCCCTGACTTCTATATTTTTATTAATGGTACCACCATTTAGTAGTTAAAACAAATAGTTGTGAAAAGAAGAGAAGCGAAAAGCAAAGGAGAAAAAGAAAGATATAAGCATCTGAATGCAGAGTTCCAAAGAATAGCAAGAAGAGATAAAAAGCCTTCTTCAGCGAACAATGCAAAGAAATAGAAGAAAAAAACAATGGGAAAGACTAGAGATCTCTTCAAGAAAATTAGAGATACCAAGGGAACAGTTCATGCAAAGATGGGCTAGATAAAGGACAGAAATGGTCTGGACCTAACAGAAGCAGAAGATATTAAGAAGAGGTGGCAAGAATACATGGAAGAACTGTACAAAAAGGTCTTCACGACCCAGATAATCATGATGATGTGATCACTCATCTAGAGCCAGACATCCTGGAATGTGAAGTCAAGTGTGCCTTAGAAAGCACCACTATGAACAAAGCTAGTGGAGGTGATGGAATTCCAGTTGAGCTGTTTCAAATCCTGAAAGATGATGCTGTGAAAGTGCTGCACTCAATATGCCAGAAAATTTGGGAAACTCAGCAGTGGCTACAGGACTGGAAAAGGTCAGTTTTCATTCCAATCCCAAAGAAAGGCAATGCCAAAGAATGCTCAAACTACCGCACAATTGCACCCATCTCACATGCTAGGAAAGTAATGCTCAAAATTCTCCAAGCCAGGCTTCAGCAATACGTGAACCGTGAACTTCCTGATGTTCAAGCTGGTTTTAGAAAAGGCAGAGGAACCAGAGATCAAATTGCCAACATCTGCTGGATCATGGAAAAAGCAAGAGAGTTCCAGGAAAATATCTATTTCTGCTTTATAGACTATGCCAAAGCCTTTGACTGTGTGGATCACAAGAAACTGTGGAAAATTCTGAAAGAGATGGGAATACCAGACCACCTGACCTGCCTCTTGAGAAATCTGTATGCAGGTCAGGAAGCAACAGTTAGAACTGGACATGGAACAACAGACTGGTTCCAAACAGGAAAAGGAGTACGTCAAGGCTGTATATTGTCACCTTGCTTATTTAACTTCTATGCAGAATACATCATGAGAAACGCTGGACTGGAAAAAACACAAGCTGGAATCAAGATTACCGGGAGAAATCATCTCAGATATGCAGATGACAACACCCTTATGGCAGAAAGTGAAGAGGAACTAAAAAGCCTCTTGATGAAAGTGAAAGAGGAAAGTGAAAAAGTTGGCTTAAAGCTCAACATTCAGAAAACAAAGATCATGGCATCTGGTCCCATCACTTCATGGGAAATAGATGGGGAAACAATGGAAACAGTGTCAGACTTTATTTTTTTGGGCTCCAAAATCACTGCAGATGGTGACTGCAGCCATAAAATTAAAAGATGCTTACTCATTGGAAGAAAAGTTATTACCAACCTAGATAGTATATTCAAAAGCAGAGACATTACTTTGCCGACTAAGGTCCGTCTAGTCAAGGCTATGGTTTTTCCAGTGGTCATGTATGGATGTGAGAGTTGCACTGTGAAGAAGACTGAGCGCCAAAGAATGGATGCTTTTGAACTGTGGTGTTGGAGAAGACAGTTGAGAGTCCCTTGGACTGCAAGGAGATCCAAGCAGTCCATTCTGAAGGAGATCAGCCCTGGGTGTTCTTTGGAAGGAATGATGCTAAAGCTGAAACTCCAGTTCTTTGGCCACCTCATGCAAAGATTTGACTCATTGGAAAAGACTCTGATGCTGGGAGGATTGGGGGAAGGAGGAGAAGGGGATGACCGAGGATGAGATGGCTGGATGGCATCACCGACTCAATGAACATGAGTCTGAGTGAACTCCAGGAGATGGTGATGGACAGGGAGGCCTGGCATTCTGCGATTCATGGGGTTGCAAAGAGTCGGAAACAACTGAGCGACTGAACTGAACTGAACTGAAACTTAAAAGTCTCAGCTTTATCTCCCATGCATCCTTTTTTCTCAGTTTCTATAAACCACCAGTTGTCATATTCAGTGAGTTTTACCTCAAAAATATTTATTGCATCTAGCCCCATCTTTTCCTTTCTCTCATTATAAATTATAGTCAAGCCCTCATTTAACCAACCAGAATTTCTGCAGTCACTTTCTCACTGATCTCCATGTTTTATACCATCAAAAGATAGATTTTCTTCATATATGGCTCTTATTACATCAAATGCCAGCTCAAACATATCTAATGACTCCCATGATTTTTATAATACATCCAAATACCTTTATTTGATGTTCAGAGATCTTTATAACCCAAGTCTAACATCACCTACTCTTCTCCTTTACCTAATCTCAGTTGCAAACACAGAGAGTGATTTGTTCCCCAAATAAGTACTGTTATTTTTACCACTCTGTCTTGATTCATGCTGTTTTCTCTGCCTAGATGATAGTCTCTGCAATCCCTAATTGAAATCCTTGCCATCAATCAAGCGCCAAGGCAGATGTTACCTTCTACTTTAATTCTTCCTTGAATCACACATCTGGAAGCCCTTTCTCCCTGCTCAGATGGCACCAACATCACATTCTTGGTGACCTTCAATCATATTTATAGCTGATAAAAAGCGACTTATATAAACTCATTTTTCCTGTTGTCTGTAGAGCAGAGGCCATGTCCCCTTTGTACTCAGATCAGTATTTCTGTTGCAGGCTCACAACAGAAGAAGGATAAAAGAATGAATTGTGTATCCAATATTGTACTTAGTGTATGACAAAAAAATAAAAATCACAGGAAACATGCTTTTAAGGAGTAGTGGGAGAGACAAATTACTACCTAAGGAGACAATCATGAAACAATGTAAGATTTTCTAACATATCACCATCAAATTGAATTGCTTCTGCTTTAGATTCAGAGTTTGTTCCAACTCGGCTCCAACTGTATAGTATCAAACATAAATTGCCCTGGATTACTTTTTTTTTATGAGTAAAATGTAGAAGTGTCTAATTTAACAAAGAAAAAAAAAAAAGAAAAGAAACCCCAAAACAAAGACAGCCAGTTAAATTTCAATTTCAGACAAGTAATCTGTTAGTTCTTACACTAAACAATTATTTGTTATTTATATGAAATTCAGTTTTAGCTGGCATCCTGCATTTTATTTGGCAGTCCTAAATGAGGGAATTGTTTTTAACTATCTCTGACATTATACTCCAACATTATACATTCAATAGTATTTTCAGAGAAAGGAAAGATAAAATTGTGCTATTCCCTTGGCTTATAATTCCCTTCCCTGAGGTCTCCACATTCAGATTTTAGTTGTTATAGATGCTGTTAAAACCTTTTGACTCTCCTGTCAAACATAGCACCTTCTTATCCTTCCAGTTGCCCTCTCTGATCACTCTTTATCCCATTAGCTTGTTTTCTTTCCATTATCTGAAAGTGTCTTCTCCACTCTTCTGGGCACACGATGGATTGTCTCTCTCTGTCACTAGACTGTAATCTTCAGAGGGAAGGGTCTTTACTATCCCGTTCACTACTATAATCAAGCACCTAGGACAATCATAGCAGGTGTATGAAACGCTTAAACAAAAAACAAAGACATAGTAAATGCTAAAAATGAATTTTTGGTCAAAGAGGGCTACTGCTGCTGCTAAGCCGCTTCAGTAGTGTCTGAACTCTGTGCAACCCCATAGACGGCAGCCCACCAGGCTCCTCCGTCCATGGATTTTCCAGGCAAGAGTATTGGGGTGGGCTGCCAAAAGAGGACTAATGTGCTCCAAAAGAAGAAAGCTGGGTGGGCTAAAGTGGTTAAGAAAGGCTTCCTGGAGGAAGTGGGATTTTAGAAATGCCATTGAACGGTGGTTTGGGGGAGGGTGAATATCACCTGAATAAGCTTAGGAACATTCTTAAGCCATACATTCTTAAGCCCTCTCCCCTTCCTTGCTGGGCCAATCAGAATTTATGGTGGTTGATAAGCACTATGTTTAATGTCAAAAGGCTCTCCAGATGGTTCTAATATAATCCCTCTACCCTACTTGAGAACTTCTTCCACAAAGGATGGATAGGATTTGGTTAAGCAGAAAGCATTAAGTATGGTATTATTAGCACAGAACAATATGAATGGAGCACAATGAGAAGAAAAAGAACATAAGCTATCAGGTAGCATAAAAGTACTGCTCAGATTGTAACAGAGTTAAGATATTTGTCCACCAGCTTGTAGGCAATGGAGAATAAAGGAAGGATTTTCAGAGGGAAATAAAATTATAAAACTAGGAATTGCTAGCTATAATTTATACCAGAATCAGGAAACTCTGGGGAACCAAACACAGTCCACTTCCTGTTTTTGTAAATAAAGTTTAAGTGGCACACACCCATGCTCCTTTGTTTGCACATTGCCTAGTACTGCTTTCACTGGAAGTTTAGCACGGTGTCTGTAATATCAACTCTCATAAAGCACTATGAGTCCTTTAAGATTCTGCCACTGCAGAAATGGCCTCATTGCCAAGACTCAACTAATTCATTTTCTGTGATGATTACACTTAGGCATTCATTAATTCCCAGATACTTGAAAGGATTTGGGATATACAGGTTCTATGCTGAAGTGCTGGGTTCTATATTTACACGACTTGTGAGTCCTAGACCTCGCTTATCATCCCATATTTATCATACTCTCTATATATGTGGTTCCGATAACATAAATCAATGGTTTGTAGAGTCTTCCAACCTGGCAAAGAACAAGAAGATATAGTTATAAATAACCACACAGCAAGTTCAAGTCTTTTCTCAGAAGCTGATATCTGACGGCTAGTGGATTGGTATGAAGCTTGGTTCCCAGCATAGCACCAGACATATGAGCAGGCAGGGTGTCATGGCTAAGTTTTCCAGTAACTCCCAAAATAACCCCTTTCACCTCTTTCCCCATATAGTTACACAAACACTAATTTCCATTCTTATCACACTTCTAGTCCTCACCCAACTCTAAGTCTTACTTCTGGGAATAACCAAACATTTTAGGCAAATGGCTAGAGTTTGGTTTCCTGAGAGCTTCCTCCTGGAAATGGTACTGTTTTAGACGGCTTTAAAAGAGCTTCCATCTCTTCCTACCCCGAGGGTAATGTCGAAGAAAAATTCCCTTTTGGCTACAGTAGATGATGCAGCATTAATTCAAGAAATATTTATCCAGACAGAGTCTATAGTGCGTTATACTGAGGTTAAATGGTGAAAAAATAAACATTAGTGAATGACTTATAAATAACTAGGTTTAGTGCTTAGACAGTTATATTCTCAAATGGGTAATTTAAGTGGTGAAGATGAAGTAGTAATAATCACTGGGTATCATGCAAGACTACAGAATGGTCACCTAACAAAGTCTTGGGGACTTCTTAGAGGAAGTGGTACCTAAGTGATAAACTGAAAGAGCTACACAGATCAAGAGGAAATAGCAGAGAGAAACCAAAAATGAGAAGTTCTAAAACCCCACAAAGGATAAAATACCAAAGTCCCATGTCTATAATATGCTAAACAGTTGCATATATCTGAATACAGCTACAAATCTTTCTGGTAGGTTCCCATCACTCTGTGGTATGCTGCATAAGGGAATAAGGGTTTTGGACTTCTTTTCATTAATTTTTATTTATTTTAATTAATTTATGTATCTTAATTGGACACTAATTACAATGTTATGGGAATCAACATGAATATTCTACTTTTATATTGCCACCCTTTTGTGTATGTGTGTGTATGTGTGTGAACTCTGGCCATCGCTTAACCTTTCAGAACATAATTTTCGCATTTGTCAGACTGGGCTAAGAATACGTGCCCTTGAAAGACTGACAGGAATCCAATGACACAATGTGTAGGAAAGCTGTAATCTCTAAAATGTAAAGGATTATTATTCTAATTCCTGCCATTGCCCAGGCCACTCCCTGCTTCCATCCACTGTTGCCCATCCAGATCAGCTCAGCAAATGCAAGCTAATTTTAATGTCACCTGCTGAAAATAAATCAAATATAGTGATCAAGAGCTAAAAACCAGAGTTTTAGATTCTCCCAGGCTGCATGGCATCATAGCCCACGTAATATGTAACAGTCCATGGGATTCTCTAGGCAAGAATACAGGAGTGGCTTGCCATTTCCTTCTCCAGGGGAATCTTCCCGACCCAGGGATCAAACCCAGGTTTTCTACATTGCAGGCAGATTCTTTCCCATTTGAGCCACCAGCGAAGCCCCTAACACAACAAGGTGGCCTTCAGGGAAACTTACAAAACTGGGCAATCTGTAATTCTGTCTTTCTTGCTCATTTGGCAAATGTGGAAACCCATGGAGAAGAGTCCTGTAAGTGTCACCCAGTTAGGGGGTGATGATAAGGGCGTCTGGCTTGTGGATGAACTGTGCATTTCCATCAACTCCTGCCTCCAAAGTCAATTGGTCCCTTTTGTTTCAGGACCTTCTCAAGTCCTCCAGAAACAAGTATAGGGACAGTGAAATGCAATCTGGAAGCAGTTTAGCCTTCCCCATTTTCACCCAGTGAAGCTGTGTCCTAATCTCTCCCTGCTTCTGGGTGATCACTTCCCAGACAAAGTTAATCAGTTGGATGAGTAGTAAGCGCCAAACTTTAGCAGGAGCTTTCTCTGAAGTTATAAACACCCAGTGAAGTTGTTATTTGTATTTCTCCCATATAGTCATTCCTTAGGAGAGGTTGAGCAGGGATCCCTGTAAGAAAAAGGTCTTTGTAATTAATGGGTGTAAAAACCAAACCTGTCATTTGGGAAAGGGACTTACTTATGTCCTAGGCTGTGGAATACATTCCTGACCTAGTTTTAGGTAGCACTTAAAATGAACTTTAACATTTTCATTTCATTGTTATTATTCTATCATGAGGTCACACTTAACGTGTTTGCAGACATTTTTCTCTAATATCTCCCTTGTTTTTGAAATGGGCAGGTAATTTGGTGTAGTTAAAACAAAAGAATACTTTCCAGTGGCAAAAGACTGGCAATGTAGCCTCAGCTTTATTGCTCACTTGTACTGAGGATCTTGGCATGTCAATAAACTTCTCTGAGCCTCAGCTTCCTCCTCTGTGACATGGAGATATCATGAGTCCGCTTTACTTCAGGATATGCTGGAGCAAGAATGACAGCTACAAGAAGCATAAATGTTACCTAAGGACCATGATCTCTGATTCAGTCTCCCAAAACGCAAACCTTTACAGACTGGGAATACAGCAGACTCTCAGGAAATACTTGCTGGTCAAATGAAGAAGCTCCAAAATGGGTCCTTAAATTAATGGGGTAAAGTGTGCTTAAATTATTAAAAACTTATCAGTTGACTAAAATCTGCTAACCTGATATTGGTAGTCTGGTATATGTGGAAATCACTATGAGGTCTAGAAGGTATCTGTAGACTTGCACTGTGGCCCATTCATGAACAAACAGTTTTCTTCTGAGTGTTTCAGAGTATTATACCCTATACACACACAGGCACACACATGCACACATATCCATGTTACTTTTTACTAGGGAAAAAATGGAGTCTTTCTGAGGTATTAGTGGCTTGATCTTCAGAGGTCACCCATTTAACTGTTACTTATCAGTAATGTCATGTTTGGGTGAGAAACCCCAATAAAAATTTTAGAAAACTAACCCGTTTATGAATAATACATCTGGATACTAGAAATGGAGCCGTACGTGACCAGTTGTGATTGCCCAATCCATCCAGGGTAGAGAGAGTGCCCTGGCATAGAGTCCTCTTCTTAATGGAACTCAGACCCTCTGGAAACCAAAAACATAAAAAGAGTAAAAGCCTTGAGTTCAGAGTCTATGTCTTAATTCACCTGTGGTCACAGCTACTTATACAGTGTAGGCATCTAATACATGTTTGATGAATGTCTTAATAAGTGAGTGACTGGGGAATGGAAAGAATTCTAGACTGGGAGTCAAATGTGGATGCTAGCCCACATTCTATCAACAGCTATGTGAGCAGAGGGATGCCACTCCAAATCTCTGTCCCTCACATGTGAAATGAGAATATTGGATAAATCAGCAGCCCATAATTGATAAAGTGCAGTGAACCGGCTAATCTCTCCTTGGTAGGCAAAGAGGAGTGAATCCAGCCAGAAGTGATGTTCCAGGCTGCAGCCAGGAATGAGGTCTGAGTACTGACTGACTGCCCAGAACTAAATGGGTAATATTCTCTTCCATAATCAGTGTCTCGGGAAACGTTATGAAGAGGGGGAACCAAAATCACCTGAAAATGAATTTATTCAAGGAAGCCATTGGCTTTAGCTGGTCACTCTTGAAAGTCTTACATGGCTGAAGATAAAAGCCAGAATACTAGAGAGAAGATATTCCTCTGGATGCCCGTATTTGTGCAAAGGAGCAAATGTCCTCAATATGCATTTTGCTGGATTTTAATATTCATGTGATTAGGAGTTTATACTAAAGCATGTTATTTTTCCTTGTTATTTTCATTCTGGAATCAACTTTATTATTGTTAAAAAGTACTAAATGGATGGCTGCCATGAACACAGTGCTTTCCACTTTACGAAATGTTTTTATATCCATGTAAAGGGCTACAGTGATGCATTCAGAGGGACATTTTCAAGTTAGCAAGCAGAGATGAATATCTTAGTTTCATTGTGTGGAACTTCTCAGTTTGTTAAGAAATGTTTGTAAGGTGGAAATCTAATAGATGTCAGGTGCAACGTTCACCTGACTGGCCACATACATGTTCATCTGGAGTATTCTAAGGCTGTTGTTTGTAGAAAGATCCCAAGTTGTGAAAGCTTGAGTTCAAATTTGGACCCTGCCCCATCAGAGTCATATGACTTTGGACAAATGACCGAATTTTTGTTATGGACAGTATATCTTTGATTTAATACAATAATTTTCCCCAGAGTTTCTGTGTGAGTATGTAAAAGACTGCGAAACACCTAGCACATAGTAAGTGTTCCAAAGATGTTAATCTTCCTCTTTTCTTCAGACAGCTCTTCCCTTCTGTGGTCTATCTGTCCTCCATCACTGAACCTACTAACTAATATGTAGTTAATTAACCAAAACCAACCTATCAGTCAAGAAAGTTTCTTCTCTTAATTCCACTTATCAAAATGTGTCTTCTTCCTGCCCCCTAAGATAGTCCTCCTCCTACTTTCAAACATTTAATGAAAAGTCCCACCTAGCCTGACACGATCATAATGACTTACGTGCAAAGTGAAAGTGAAAGTTGTTCAGTCGTGTCCGACTCTTTGCGACCTTATGGACTACAGAGTCCATGGAATTCCCCAGGCCAGAATACTGGAGTGGGTAGCCTTTCCCTTCTCCAGGGGATCTTCCCAACCCAGGGATCCTGCACTGCAGGTGGATTCTCTACCAGCTGAGCCACAGTGACTTAGGGGTAGTTTTAACTTTGAGAACAGAAGGCAGTAAGAGAACAAAGTATATTATTACATTGTTCTGTTGATGGGCTTAAGACATTACATTAATATAGTTTCATAGGATTTACCATTCTTTTTTGTATACATTCCCTTATTGTACATCTGAGGAATTTATAATAAGGGATATACTTTGCAATTCACACTTAAATTCACTAACAAATGAGTAAAATAGTGTTTGGCAGACTTTTAAATATAATGGAGTAAGACAACTCTGTTATCACCATGTGAAATATAAGGTAAACAAATCATAACGAACTAACAATCTGGCCTACTACTTAACAGATTATGAGGAAATGCTACAATGAGGTGACTTTGGGGCATGAGAAAGTGAAGGTTAGAATATTCTGATGTGGCTCTCTTCATTCTTATTGTTGGATAGACTATAAAAATGAAGCAATAACATCATTTTGTTTGTCCTGTTTTGTGGAAGACTTTGAGAGTTGCTTTTTAAAATCTGTCTCTTTGTTTTATTTTTCTGGTAGAAATGTAGTATTGAGAGATGTCCGTGAGCTAATGAAATTCAAAGAAGTTTAAAACAAAACTTTCATTATGTGGCACAACAAGTTACTTACAAAGTTCTGAAAATGGGAAAGGCCCAAAATGAAACCTAGGAATACAAATATCCATTCATGGAAATGGGAAACAGTAAGGACATTAGGTAATAATGGATTTTCCATCCTTATGGATCTTACACAAGATCTTTGTAGAGGAAGAAAATGAAACAAGGCTAGGAACACTGAAAACTTCAGTCATGTTTCCCAAGACCCTGAATCAGAATCTATGTGACTCTAACATGCAGTGAATGATGATACAGTTCATGGCTAACTAACAAGAAATAGACAAGAAAAGAAGAAGGAATCAAAGGCCCATACATGGTAATTCAAAAACAGAACTGAAGAACCCCTAGAAAATCAACCAACCTAGAACTGACTAAGCTTCATTCTAGACTAACAGCATGGAATACAACATTCTTCCAGAAGACAAATGTTTCTATCTGCATCTTGAGTCACTTAAGGACAGGGTATGAAAGTGTCACCTCATTAGGTATAAGCCTAACTTCTGATCAAAGAAGTTATAAGGACTAATCTACATATTCCAAGGAATCCTGTGTAAAACTTGATAAGATACAGGATTAAGAGTGGTTTTGAATTACTGAGGGCCTGTTAAGAGCAGTAAAATATTCACCGATGCAGCAAATATGTGCCAGCCATTTTTCTAAGTCCATGAGAAGGTACTAAGGTGACAAAAATCCCTGCTCTCACGGAGCTTATATCCTTTTAGTTACATCTACACAACAGCCATAGACAGTCATTACTGCAGATGAGGAAACTGAGATTTTCTTTTAAGTTATTATATCTTATGCTTTTTGGGGGTGGGGTGGGAAGAGGGGGCTACAAGATATGTGGGATCTTAGTTCTTCAACCAGGGATCAAACTCATGTCCCTTGAATTGGAAGCACGAAGTCTTAACCACTGGACCACCAGGGAAAAATGAGTAACTTGGTTAAGGTCACAGAGCATGTAACCAATAAGTCAAAATTCAAATCCAGTTCTGAGTAGCTTCAAAGCCTGAGTTTTCACCCACTTTGCTACACCATATCTTAGGAGCAACAGAAAAAAGATTCTACTGAGGGTTAGCACATCCACTGCAACTTAGGTACATATTCTCCATTGTGTGTGTGCATGCTAAGTTGAGTCTAACTCTTTACAACCCTATGGACTGTAGCCCACCAGACTACTTCTGTCCATGGAATTCTCCAGACAAGAATACAGGCAAATTGCCATGTCCTTCTCCAGGGGATCTTCCTGATCCGAGGATGGAACCCATATCTCCTATGAGACTCTCTTGCATTGGCAGGTGGGTTCTTTACCACTAACATCACTAGAGAAACCCATATTCTCCATTAAAGAGCACTCATTTCAGGCTTGTGGTAAGAACACTACAACTTACCAAGGAGGCAGCAATTCACTGCCATGTGCTAAGCAAATAGGCAGGCTCTCATCCATCCATAACTTATGAATCAGGTATGTGTCAAACCTTAGACCAGTGCCTGGAAATATAAGGCATGGCCTTTGCTTTCAAGGAGTCTAGTGGGAAAGAAGAGCATATAAATGGATCGTCATAATACAGCACAATGCAGCTGAGATAAAGACAAGGATGTCTCCAGGATGCTCTGGAGAGAGCAGAAAACAGGTCAACACAGCCTGAAAGGAAGGACTGTTGAGCCCTGGGCTGAGTCTTAAGCAGATGGAACTAGCTTGATGCAGAAAAGGGAGGTGGAGTGAGAAAACTAAAGTGCTTTGAGGAGAGACAGAGAATGACATGTGCAGGGAAGTGAAAGACAGCATGATGCTCGAGAAACTGCAAGTATTTCAGCGTGCCAGGTTGGGTGTGAGTGGGTTGCTTCTGAAAACGAGCTGTACTGTATTTGAGCAATGTGTGCGTGTTTGGGGGCAGTGTCACAGATAAAAAAAAAACTGGGGAACATACGTAGAAATCCAGTAATGAGTTACTAAACCTATGCAATGGGTCTCGGGCAGTATTTATTTAAACGACAAATGACTAGACTAGAATAGAAAGCGGCAGGTAGTAAGACAGTGTTTCAGAAAACACATGCACATGTGGGAACTAAGTCTTGGTATAAAGTGTATGTCTTCTTTAAATTCATTTTTAATTAGAAGATAATTGCTTTACAATGTTGTGTTGGTTTCTGCCATAAATCAACATGAATCAGCCACAGGCATATACATGTCCTCCCACCCCTTGAACCTTTCTCCCACCTCCACCCCATCTTACCCTTCTAGGTTGTCCCAGAGCACTGGGTTTGAGCTCCCTGAGTCGTACAACAAATTCCCACTGACTATCTGTTCATATGTTTTGATGCCACTCTCTCAATTCATCCTACCCACTCCTTCCACCACCGTGGCCATGAGTCTGTTCCCCATTATCTGCGGCATCTCCATCGCTGCCCAGCAAATAGGTTCATCAGTACTATCTTTCTAGATCCATGTAAAATGTATGTCTTACTGTGAGTCATGATCCAAAAGTTGAACCACTACATCTTCCAAGGAGCAGACTATCCCTTGGGATCCATTCAATAGGGCTCCTTGGTGGAATCTACTATCTATTCCTGTCAGGAGACAAAGAGAGGTCAATTGAAACTAATCTGTCCCAGTTTCTTAAATATTTTCCATACGCCAAAGTCCATGGTCTAATTCTAAATCTCAAGTGCTCATAGAGATAAAACTCCAGTGACCAGGGCTATTTCTGAAAAGCAATTAATATTTCCATTTTGAAGAAGTGAGAAAAAAATACATACACAAAGTGAAGCTTCAAGTGACTCTAAGTAAGTTTGGGGCCAGCAAAAATTCTCTGAACCAGCTATGTTTTCCACCAAATGAATCACCCAGGTACAGAGCCAACACAGTTGAGTCATGAAACATACCCTGTGTTGTATCTTTGCATTCTTTTCCTTTGCACAGGGATTTCCCCTAAATTTTTGTTTGGATTTTATTCCTCACTTTCTCTTCTAATTCAATTTCTGGCCACTTTCTCAGCTCTTCAATTTTTCTTTCACAATGCTTAATCTGTTTCTCTCCTCTTTTGTCTCATCATTCAGAATTAACAAGGATAAAAAAGTTCATATGCAAAGAAAATCTACATAAGTATAGCTCTAAAAATGAAAGAACTTAAGATGTTACTATTTCTTTTAAATTAATTACTCATTGGTCTGCTAAGCATCAGAGTTAAAGAGAAAACTAACTGAAGTAGTTTAATAAATACTGCACTAAATATCTGGCTAATTTAGGCTAGTAAGAGAGAGATTGATAAATCAAATCAAAAATTCAGTTTGGGCCTAAATTAATTAGATCACTGGCCAATATCAGTAGAATTAGTTAGAAATTGTGTTTTGTGAGTCGGCACTCACATTAGTTTATGAATCAACAATCAGAAGTCAGTGCTGGAAATGACTGATAATTTCTCAAGCCCTAATGATTTATTGTCCTCTAAGAATACATTACTTTGCCGACTAAGCTCCGTCTAGTCAAGGCTATGGTTTTTCCAGTGGTCATGTATAGATGTGAGAGTTGGACTGTGAAGAAACCTGAGCACCAAAGAATTGATGCTTTTGAACTGTGGTGTTGGAGAAGATTCTTGAGAGCCCCTTGGACTGCAAGGAGATCCAACTAGTCCATTCTGAAGGAGATCAGCCCTGGGATTTCTTTGGAAGGAATGATGCTAAAGCTGAAACTCCAGTACTTTGGCCACCTCATGCGAAGAGTTGACTTATTGGAAAAGACTCTGATGCTGGGAAGGATTAGAGGCAGGAGGAAAAGGGGACAATGAGGATGAGATGGCTGGATGGCATCACTGACTCATTGGACATGAGTCTGAGTGAATTCCAGGAGATAGTGATGGACAGGGAGGCCTGGTGTGCTGTGATTCATGGAGTTGCAAAGAGTCGGACACAACTGAGCGACTGAACTGAACTGAACTGAAGAATACATTTCTCTTCTCTGAGCTATAAAAACACAAGTTCTGATTGAGAGATGATTTCATAGAAGCATAGACTTCCTGAACTGGAAAACAACCTTAGAAATTATCTGGCCCAGAGTTTGTCAACCATTTTTAAAAAAAATTTTCAACCAGTTTTATAAAGTTAAGAACATAAAAATATCACATAACTTGCCCTTATATAGATTCAGATGACTCTTTTATTTGGATTCGATGCTTTTTATATCTCTACTGGCTAAAAAGAATTGGTGAAGCCTTATTTTCTGTGGTTTCTGAAGATATTTTTCCTTTCTTTTCAAAATGAAAAATGTAATCTTGAATAGGTTTTATTAAATACATATAAAACTTGAGAATCACTGATGTAGGCTAATTCTTCATTTTATAGACCAGGAGGATGAGTCCCAAAGATGATATATGCTTTCCTGCAGGGCTCGATCCTCCATAGACCTGGTACAGGATATGTACAGCAGATGCTGAAGTATCCATTCAACCACCTTGAAAATGCCCATTAAGGAAAAGAGTGACTAAGGACACGAATGACAAGAAATTATCTATTGAATTATGATTTACATGGCTGAAATTTGCCGGAAAGGGAGAGGGTGATTTTCCAGGGGACTTCAGAATGTGTCCTTTAATTTCTGTCCCATTTTAGTCATTCTGCCAAGAGCCTGGAAGCAAATAGCTGCTGCACATGAGGGGACACTTGTTCAAACAAGTGGTGTAAAAACAAAGCTGCTTTGTTTAGAGTGCCTCGGTGCTCCTCCCGCCTCCCACCCTAACCTCAGGGACCTCAGAAAGGTCATTTTGTGAAGTTCTGGTGTGTACATGAGTAAACTTGAATCATCATATGTCACAATTGGAACCACTCAGCCAAATGCCAAGGACCAGATTACCATGGCATCCCCAAATAGGTTATTATGGCAGGTCTGGGCTACTGGGTCACCAGGCTGTTCCAGCTGGGTTTGTTTTTCATCTTACCCGTGGGGAGCTCTGGCCATTGCAAACATCTATACCTAAAGCTTTGGAAGAGTATCTTGAATTCATTAAAATTTATTTAGAAAGAACAGAAGGACAACAGAAACACGTATGTTATTTTTCAAATGATGTAGAATTAGTGTGTCTGAGGGAGTCTCAGGCACAGACCACATCCACAAAGCTAGAAGGAAGGGGAGGTAGAGTTAATTACCTGAGTAACTTGGACACTTAAAACAATAAGGAGAGAAGAGTGTATTTTATACTGGGAGAGTATTTGAAATACATATGTCCACTGATTACAGTGATCAAAATGATGGGATCCTTATTCAACTCTCTAGCTCATTCTACTCAAAAACCATAGCTACCATTCAGTGAGCATCTACATATCCTGGCAGGTGTGTACTTGATGCTTTATGTGGATTGTTCTGTCATCCTTGCAAAGTCAGTTTTGTAAACTTTATCTTTCAAACTGCTAAGGGCTAAAGCTTTGATCTGTTTCCATGGTTCTCTGCCTCCAAATGATGACGTGGCCTTCAAAAGCTTTCAATTCCCATTTTACCTTTTAGTGACTGTGTGACCTTGGACTAGTTCCTTAACCCGTCTCTGTCTTTTTATCTTCAAAATAGGGTTAATAATAGTCTTTGCTAAGTATTTGTTATACATGAAAAGGGCAAATAAAGCCCTGAGCTGGCACAGAGTAAGCATTTGACCTGCCGTTGACTTTTATCATTATTGTAATGGTGGTATATTATTACTATATTCACAAATAACCTAGACAGTTAAGATGCCCAGATATTGAGACTAAAATTTGCACATTGAATTCAGTTATCTGGGAACTTCTTGTAAAGAACAATTTTCAATTCATAATTACATGGTGGGAAAAGATCAGGTCATTGCCAGTCCTTATGGCCTGTGGAGCTCAATTTATGCTGTGTCACATGTATCAACACCTGTCACTTCAGGGGAAATTGTCTTAGCACAGGTCACCAGGCTTGCAAAAACCAACAGCCATAAACTCTTCTCTTTAACAGGCTGGCTGCTATGAAAAGAGGGAAATTTGAATAAAAGCCATCAAATCTATACTCAGCTCCATAACATTAATTCCTTATTTTGAGAACATGGGATAGTAGAAACAAGTCTTAATAGAGTTGAAAACAAAACTCATAAATTTTTTGAATAAAATTTATAGAATGGTGGTAGGGTATGATAACATGAATATGCACAGTAGATTGGTCTGGCAAGACTGCTCACCGATTTTGCTGTTTTAATGTACTTGTTTAAAGAGCCTAGATTCTGGAGTCAGGCTTCATAGAATCAGCTCTTGGCTTCTCCACTTGTTAACTTCCTTATACTAGAAACATTATTTAATCTCCTTGAAGCTCATTTTTCTTATCTATATATGGACATTATAACAATACATACCTCACTGTGTTGGGATTAAGGGACACAGTGCAGATAAGAAAAGTACTTTGCCCAGATCCTGATATAGATTAAGTATTCAATAAATCTTAGCTACTACTATTTGTTGTCAGTCCAAAACTTTCTGTGTCAAGTAAAGATTTTGTACCCCTTCTCCTTCCCTCATGGCTCAGTTGGCAAAGAATCTGCCTGCAATGCAGGAGACCCAGGTTTGATCCCTGTGTGTGGAAGATCCCCTGGAGAAGGAAATGGCAACCCACTCCAGTATTTTTGCTTGGAGAACTCCATGCACAGAGGAGCCCAGCAGGCTACAATCCATGGAGTCACAAGAGTCGGACATGACTTCGCGACTAAACCACCACCACCACCCCTTCTCCGTTCATGAGATCTTGACAATGGGGAGAGCTAATTGTGATTTCCGGGCAAAGGAGGTGCCCTTGTTGTTGATGGAAATCTGGCAAACTGTGAGGCACAGCAAGACAGAGCATCCAGCTTGGATTTCTTTTAGGTATAAGAGTCAAACTCAGCCAGTTGATTTCTGTCATCATGCTGGTGGGTTGCTGGAGTTCATTCTATATGTCATTCTCTCATGGAGGCTGTGTTTCCTCCCTCTGAGTGGGGACATGGAGTTTGGTCGGGTAGGGGAAGTCTCCTTGTGGTCAAGTCTCCAAAGCAGTTTCATGAAAGTTTATTAAGGGCAAGTAGGGGATTCTAGTGTATTTTATTACTCCTGGCATTGGAAATTTACCCATTTCTAAATTAAGCATCAATTAAGTCAGGCCACTGAAGTATGACTGCTGAATGCTGTAGAAAGTTCACTTGAATTTTATGTTAGATTTGCTTTTTATTCATGATTTAAAATCTTGAACTCCCAAGACTCCCTGGAAGTCCCATCGAGTCCCCTTACCTTCTGTGACACTATGTCTTACCTTTTCCCTTCTCAAACCTCCCATCTGTCTTCCATTCCACAATTTAAATTATCAGATTGAGAAAGAACTCCGAGTTTTGATTGACTATATGTATGAACCTATCTCATAAGATTGTTTTGAGGATTAAATGTGTTGAAAAAAATTACTTAGAACATTACCTGGCAATGTAAACTTGGTAAATATTAGCTATAATGATGATGATGATTTCCTGTGTCTAAACTCACTTCCTCCCCTTCCCTCTTTCACCCAAAAAGGTGTTCCTGCTCTGGCCAAAAGTAAGCCCTCAACCTGCTTTCTGGCTCCCACTGCCCTTTACCTGTTCTGGGTTTCTTCTTTTGATTATTTCCTTTCTCTTTTCTTGTCTCTGAATTTTTCAGCAACATAACATATACTTTACCTTTCTCAAGTGTCCAACCTACCATGAATCTGGCTTCTATCCTTATAAGTCCTGCGGACCCACTCTTGTCAAGATCATCAATGACTTCTGTGTTGGTGAAACCACTGGGCACTTCTCCATCCTCAGTATCACTTCAATAAGGCTGATGGCCATCTCCTTCTCAAAGTACTCTCCTCACCCAGGTTCAGTGACACTACACTCTCCAGAGTTTCCTCTTACCTCTCTGATCATTCCATCTCAGTTTTCTTCCTGATTCCCTCCTCCTTTACTCAGTGTCTCAATGCTGTCATTCTTCCTGGACTTGTACGCTCTCTCTAGACTCTCACTCAAGCCCATGGACTTATTCCCAATTTATAAGCTGTAAACTCTAAATTTGGATCTCTAGCCTAACCTCTCTTATGGCAACCTGACATCTACTCAAGGAGGCGTCACCCTACTCAAAATTGGCAGCTAAAGCCAAATTTTTACTTCTTCTCCCAACCACCTTCCAAAATTTCCTCTTCTGATTTTATCCATTTTAGTCAATGGCAACAACACCATACAGTGGCTTGAGCCAGAAGCCTGGATTTCATTCTTGACCCTTTTCGTTCTCTTAAATGTTTCTACTTTTACCCTTCTCCATCCAATCCATTAACAAGTCTTGTCTATCCCAACTCAAAAACACATTGCAAAGCTGTCCACATCTTTCTGTCCCTGCCTCTCTACCATCCAAGACTAAGCAAACATCACCTCTTTATCCAGACTGCCTCACTGTTTCTCCCACTTCCTCTTTTTTCCAATCCAAATATCTACACTGATGTCTAAGAGAGCTTTTAAAAGTTATATGTTTTCCTTTCTATTTTTTGGCGCCTTCCCAGTTCACTTTAATTTGGTTCTGTCTCCTTAATATCCCTTATAAGACCCTGCAAGTTCAAGCCCCTGCCCATCTCCAATCTGATTTTCTACCCTTTTCTCCCAAGTCACTCCACTCCAGGTACACTGATCTTCGTTCTGAAATACACCAAGCTCAACATCTTTGAACATTCCATTTCCATGCCTGGGATAGTACCCCTTTTCTTCTTAGCTTTCTAGCTTCAGGTGAACATCACGTGTTTGGAGAGACATTTTCTCATTTTCCCATCTGACAATTCCTCTTCCCTCCCACTATTTTCTACCTCTATACCCTCTTAATGTCTTTCAAAGCACTTATCAAAATTTATTTTCTTTTCCACTTATAGTCTGTATCTCCCTCCTGGTACAAAAGGGGTAAGGTCCATTTCTATTTTATTCACCACTTCCTAATAAAATGCCTGGTGCATAGTGGAATCTACAAAATACTTGCTCAAAAAATGAATGAGTAAGTCAGCAGTCATCAAAGTCTTAATCTGAGCAGTTAAAGCCCTAGAATTGAAGCAGTGTTTTGGCCAAACTCACTTCAAAAGATGGACCATGACAAGTTATTCTCCCAAATTAGTGCCAAGTCCTGTTGATGACAGAACATCTCATGACTGTGGTTGGATTTTTCCTCCCTCCAATGTATGCAGATTATCTGCCTCCTCTGTGAACTCCCTAATCCTGTTTAATTCCTAACCAAGAGCCAACTTTAATTCTCTGTCCTTGATGAAACCTCTCCCAGTATTGCTAACCAACAAGGTTCTCATGATCCTTATTAGAAAACTTATAGCACTCTCTTAATAATTATATTCCATGTTGTGTATTTTTTAATGAGCCAGGTACTGGCTTAGAAAATGAGGTTCAAACGTAAACTTCTTTGAACTAACATTTATTTAGCACCTTTTGAACGAGGCTACGTTAAGCATTTTGCAACACCAACACTCATTCATTCCCATGCAAACCCACTTTCTGTTTATATTTTATTTTTATTTTACAAAGATTTGTTATAGCACAAACCATGTGCCAGGCCCTAGACTGAGGGCTATATAGATGTTCATTAATTTAATCCTCACAACAAACCTAAGAGGTTGGTAGTATCGATACTATTAGCCTTACTTGATAGTGTGGGAAACGCAGGCAAAGACAAGTTACTTGCTCAAAACTACAGATTTAATAAATGACAGGTCAGAACTTGGGCCTGGACAATGGGACTCCAGAGTCTCCATCCTCAAACATCATTCTAGACAACTTCCCCAAAGCCCATCAGGCAGATGTGATTGTTCCTACACCACCCAGTGGAACTCTGGACTCACAGGTTAACTTTGCTAGGGTTCGATAATTCATAGAGGTATTCAACAGTATACATTTATAGAGTCCCTAGTAAATATCAGGCACTGTGCTGAGTTTAAGATATACCACATTTAATCAGACCTGTCCTCTGGGAGCTTACCATCAGGTAATTCATGGGCAATGAGGAATTTATTTTATTTTTAAAGATACTTTTAATGTTATATAGGCATATAGCCAATTAACAATGTTGTGATAGTTTCAAGTGGACAGCAAACGGACTCAGCCATACATACACATGTATCCATTCTCCCCAAAACTCCCCTGTCATCCAGGCTGCCACATAACATTGAGCAGAGTGCCCTGTGCTATAGGTCCTTGTTGGTTATCCATTTAAAATATAGCAGCGTGAGCTATCGACCCCAAACTCCCTAACTGTCTATTCCCCGCCATCCTTCCCCCTAGGCAACCATAAATTCCTTATCTAAGTCTGTGAGTCTGTTTCTGTTTTGTAAATAAGTTTATTTGTATAATTTCTTTTCAGATTCCATATATAAGGGATATCATACGATATTTCTCATTCTCTGTCTGACTTACTTCACTCAGTATGACAGTCTCTAGGCCCTATCTATGTTGTTGCACATGGCATTATTTCATTCTTTTTAATGGCTGAGTAATAAGCTAGGCAACGGGGGATTTAGATGTAGGTACTTTTGACTCCAACATTTATGACCTTCCTATGATCCCATTCTAATAGAGTTACATCAAACTGAGTTCAGATTGGAACCTTCACACACAGTTGGTGGAAGTGGGGCATCTCTGAAACACTTCGCTGTGAAGGAAAACACCACTTACTACTTTTACTATTAACATTTAAATAGCTGAATGCTTCACATTGAAATCTTCCCATCCTCACTCACAGCAATCTCCTAGAAGACTTGGACTCTAATATTATTCACAGTGTTTGGGACTGTGCTCCACACAGTATCAGTGTCCAATAAATCTTGAATGAGTTCTAGTTGGGTGAGCTCTTGAAACAGTTAACAAAGCTGGCAGAAGTAGTTTTGCTACATTTAAGATTTCTTCAAGCATCTTCAAACATGAACACTTAATTACCATGGCAGACACACACTAGCTTTTCCTGGCTCTTTGTGGGACTGTGACTCAAAGACTGAATGTCATAAAACCAGGAGGTGCTTTAAATCATCTCCTTACCACACAGCCTAGGTCCTAGGCACTTCCAGATTCAATATTGCCCTCCCCAGGGAATCTCACAGCCCCATTTGCCTCTACCAAGCCCTCCAGAATGAGAAGTCCTGACTGGTGACCACAAACTGTCTCGTGTTTAAGTTGCCAAAATAGGCAAACTGAATTCTTACTTTTTTTTTTTTTTTTTTAACCAGTGCAGTGGGAAACACCCTGGGTCTTGGTCCTTGGAAAAGATGAAAAACAAACTCAAATGTATGTATACAGAGCAAACACCACTGTTTGCCATGTGGTCTTGTTTATTTGGCGGGGCGGGGGATGTGCATTTATTAATAATAAAGTTTCTCCATGTGGCAGACACATCTGGGTCACAAAGCATCAGCCACATAAAGTAACTCAGGAAAAATCCCATTCAGTCACCAAGTCCTGCATCTGCCAAGGCTGTGGGCTATGTTTCTGCCTTTTGAGTTTTATTGCAAAATAAAAGAAGAGATGTTAGGTGTGCTCTCTCACCTGTGATTCAGAATTATTATTAATGGTGATGTTCTTGATGGGAAAATGTAAAACAAAACATCCCCACAGTTTCAACTCCTTCAAGTTTCAACTCACAACCCTGAGTAGGCTGTTTCCCCAAATTTATGCAGAAAAAAATGGGCTAGTAGATTTCAATGAAGAGAAGCATGTGGCATCTTCTGTAAAGACACATGGGCAAGGGAACAACACCTACATTTATTTATTTAGCATTTATTTATTTAATCTTCTGGATGGCTTGGTTGTTGGATTTGGTTTTACATCCTGAATTACAAAATTTATGATGGGAACGTGTGTCAGCTGTTTGCTGAAGGAAAGAAAGAGCTCTGTTCTTTGTCTTAACTCATAATACAGGCCAAGCTTCCTACATGTTTATTTAGAGAAGTTAAAATATGTGACGAGTAAGAGCATAACCCTAGCTGAGCTTCCTCTTCTACATCTTCTGTTCTTTCCTCCTAATTATATCCTGGGCAGGCTCCTGCCTGGACCCCTGTATAATCCTTTACCAGGCGTCCTCTCAAAACACCTCCAATTCATCTGGTCAATGACTGTCAAAATCCAGGATCAGCTAAGATTTTCTGAGAGCTGAGCACATATCCACTCTGCATATAATGTGATCAAATATGTTCTAAAGTGAAGTCGCTCAGTCATGTCCAACTCTTTGCAACCCCGTGGACTGTAGCCCACCAGGCTCCTCCGTCCATGGGACTCTCCAGGCAAGAATACTGGAGTGGGTTGCCATTTCCTTCTCCAGCAGATCTTCCCTACCCAGGGATCGAACCCAGGTCTCCCACATTAGAGGCAGATGCTTTAACCTCTGAGCCATGTAAGTTAACTCTTACAACCACTTTGTGACATAAGAAAGGGTACAGCATTAACAGTAGCCAAGGGCATGGGCTCAATCAGGAGAAAAAGTTTTCATTCCTATCTCCACTACTTCTTCCTTCAGTTTTATTGAGCCACAGTTGACACGCAACACCATCTATGTTTAAGGTATACACCATGATGACTGATACAAGTACACATTGTAAAATGATAACCAAAGTAAGTTTAGGTAACACATCCATTACTTTCCAACTCTTCAGGGAGACTGAGAAAGTCAATAGCCTCATTTATAAAACAGGAATAAGAACAGTAACTACTTAATAGAGTTGTTTTGGTTTCAAGAAAAATTTGAGGCTTATTTTGCATATCATATCTTCACATTTTTCAAGTGCACAATTTAATGATTTTTAGCAGATTTATTGAGTTGTGTCAACACCATCATAAATCAGCTTAAAACCATTTTTAACAGCCCAGTATGAACCCACATGAACCTTTACTGTTAATCCCTGTTTCCTCCCCCTGCTCCATGTTTTGTTTTTATATCTTTGCTTTTTCTGGATATTTCATGCAAATGAAATACAATTATGGCATCATACAATATGGAGTATTTCATGCTGCCTTCTTTCACTGAGTATAATACTTTTGAGGTTCATCCATGCTGCATATAGTATGTAGCCTTAGTTTGCTCCTTTCTACTGGTAAATAACATTTCCATGGATGTAGCATTTTTGTCTATCTATTCACCAGCTGATTGGCAGTTGGGTTGTTTCTACTTTTTCAGATCAGTTCAGTTCAGTCGCTCAGTTGTGTCTGACTCTTTGAGACCCTGTGGACTGTAGCATGCCAGGCTTCTCTGTCTATCACCAACTTGTGTAGCTTACTCAAACTCATGCCTATTGAGTCAATGATGCCATCCAACCATCTCACTTTTTAGCTATTGTACCACTTTTTATCCATTGTAAATGAGGCCACTAAGAACATTTGTATTCAAGACGTTGTGTAGATATGTGTCTTCAGTTCTCTGTAAAGATACCTAACTGTGGAATTGGTGGGATATATGGTAAACCTCTGTTTGACCTTTTAAGAACTCATAAAGAGCTGTTTTGAGGCTTAAGTATTACACAGAAATGGTCCAGCCCAATGCTACACAGGGAGTAATGATCAATGAAAATTGTATGGTGGTTGTTGTTGTTGCTATTCTTTTAAGGAGGTTTCACTTTGTTTACTCTGGAGAAGGAAATGGTAATCCACTCCAGTACTCTTGCCTGGAAAACCCCATGGACAGAGGAGCATGGTAGGCTACAGCCCATGGGGTTGCAAAGAGTTGGACACAACTGAGTGACTTCACTTTCACTTTTGTTTGCCATGTAGGTGAGGAGGCTAAAATAAAGCTCAGAAAGAGTATCAACTTGCTCAAGATCACACAGCTAATCAATAGATGAACTAGAATTTTCTCGTATGATTTCTAACTCCAAGCCTGACACTTTTCCCCCACCACCATAGCAAACATACCACATTAACCATCCCGAGGAATGCAGTTCTGACAACATGATCTCCTACCAAACAAATATTATCGGTGGCTCCATGCTGCATGTGAAAGAAGCTTTCAGCTTGTCTGCTAGGTATACAAAGCTCCCTATTATTTTCCCACCAATATTTCCTTCCTACTCTCCCACCACACAACCTCACCCCTAACCTTCCTTCACGAATCTTTCAAGGTGACTTTTCTTGCACTAATTCAGCCTATACTTTTGGGCCACTATACCTTTGTTTGAGCACGATTGCCTTCTTGAGTGGCATTTTTCAACTTTTCCTCTATAAAATCTTATCCATCCTGCAAGGCAGAGTTTAAATCAAATCTCCTCTCCTTTCCTATTTTAGTGGCTCAGGACAAAACTAACCAGGACTTTTCTAATCTACTTAGTTATAATAGGTACTCAATGAACCCACTGACTTGAGCTGACATGACTGAAATAAGCCTAGCTGTGTAATGAATGATCCAGCTCTAATTTTAAAAATTTCAATAAAAATTTATTTATAAAATTCCTAGGTATAGCACGATACACAGTGTTGTTTGTTTAGAGGATAGAAGTGTCCAGAACACTTATGCTTCAGGCAAACTCTTATCACAGGCTTTTGTATATCCATGTATGTTTGTCTACCCCACAAGACTGAGCTCCTCCAGAGAGGAAACTATTTTATTAACTCCTGTGTACCCATCACCCAGAACAATGTCTGATTCACATAATGGTGAGTACTCACTGGGTGCTTTTAGAGTGAAATGAGTGAATGAATGAGAGGGTGAGTGAATGAGAATATGAGGTGCTCTCCCTCCATCTGACACAGGTAGCCCATTAAAAGTAGGGAGTGCTCCACATAAACACTATTGATACTCTGTACAAAACAGATAACTAATGAGAACATACTCTCTAGCACAGGGAATTCTACTTAATGCGCTGTGGTGACCTAAATGGGAAGGAAGTCCCAAAGGGAGGGGATATATGCATATGTGACTGATTCACTTCCTTATGCTGTAGAAACTAATATAACATTATAAAGCAACTATACTCCAACAAAAATTAATTTAGAAAATAAATAAAATTAGATAGTGCTCTCTTGTCTGATTTCAGAGTTCTAAAAGAGGTTTCTCCTTTAAGAATGACTCTTCTTCCCACTGGCTTACTGTTAACACTTCTTTTTCCAGAGGGCTCACCTGATTAAGTCAATAGGTATATATAAAGAGTATAGAATAGTAACAAGAACAGCGTTTTGTATTCAGTCATTACCCTGAGACTGGCACTATTTTAAGTGTTTTCTATGAAGTAACTCACTGAATCTTCCTAACAACTCTGAGAGGAAGGTATTAAGATGAAGAAAATTACAGTGTAGACTCTGAAGTATAAAGAAGGTTTAAGAAGTCATTATCTTATTAAGTACTAGAACTGGGATCTAAATCAGGCAGTCTGGCTCCAGACTCTCCTGAGGAGAATGCTTTTAACCTGAGGTGAGGGGCTACAGCCTTTTCATTTTATTTCCCCAGCACTCCTAAGGACTCGATGGCCACTTGCTATTCTCCCGTGCCGACTACGGCTGGCAGGGATTAGGAAAATCATAAAGATACACTGTGTTATGCAACAATAATATAGCCAAAGTCAGAGTGGGAAGTGGTGGAAGAAGCCCAGGTTTTGGAGCCAAAACCCATGAGGCCTTAGGTTGAACTTCAGATTCACCAGTAACTAGCTCAGAGGAGCTATTTCTTCTTGGACAAAAATTCATCCATCCCAGCACCCACACACCACCACTTCTGGGCCAGGAGCCATTTTGGAAGTTTGAAAGTTCTGTAAGATTGAATTCTAAACTCAAAGATTCAAAATAATTCAGAATAAAGATGACTAAGTCTGAGGTTAAAAGATTACCTCAGGTCAGACACCTGGTTGGTAGCAATACTAAACTTCAGTTTCCTGAGTTTCAGCCCAGTGCTCTTTCATTTAAGTCACACAGTTTCATTTGAGGTAGGGAAGTTGGAACAAAACACCATAAGAAGCAAATTATTCAAAACGGGACTTTCCAGAGCCAGCCTAGAATTGGACAGCTGCCTCCTTGTGTTCAAGTGAGGCACACCCCAGTTTCACTACAGATCTGAAATCAAACTCTCTCTCCTTGTGATGTAAGAGACTGGGGATATCTTTCCAGCAGTGAGTAATGCCTCTGGAGAAAAGTCCCTCACTGCTCTACTCTATCCTAAAATTTCTCTTGCCTCCTCTCCCTCTTAGGATGTCCTTCTCAATACCCAAAAAGAATATATCTCAGTGAAGAAGACTTATTCCTAGAACAGAGGAAGACACGGTCACTTCTCCATTCTCGCAATGATTTCCCTAGAGGGAGACATGGGCTTGAATCACATTTTCCTCTAGATTTTCTCACCAAGAATACAGAGAAAGTCATAAATTAAATGTAGCACAGAAACAAGAAGGTATTTCCTGGAGAAAGTTGAACATGATTGAAGCAGCAGATGAAAACACCAAACCCAAGGAGTATGTACCTTTAAGGCAGGTATCAGTGTAGCCATCACCTGAGGCACTTTTACTTACCAGACTACACAGAGGGCTAGTGCTAAGTATAGTCTTGGGAAACAAGCCAGGGTAAAACGTCCTTTGTTACTAATTATCATTATACTACTAGTTACCCCCTTCACTGAGGCATGATTTCACTGATTTGAAAAAGGGATGATATTATGGCTTCTATATGGAGTTGATGATGAACTCATCAACATGAGAAAAGAGCTCTCATGTGCAGAGTTCCAAATAGCAAATTGTGGTACTTAGTAGGGGTTAAATAGTATGTTAATACTTCTACCTCATGCCCTATAATTGAAACACATGGTTTATCGAGAGTTTTCTGGAAATACACACTTTGGGGACAGTTATAGAGATAAAGCTAATTGATCAAACCACTATTCTATCATTGATACTCCCAATGCAAAACATCTCAGAATTTCCCATGTCCACCCTTCTGCTGAATGAGAGAAACCTAAGTTAAACTGTGTACTTATACCTGGACAAGTGTTCTTTCAACAGGAGAAGGCAGAATAAACCTCTTCCCTGGAAGCTCAGCTGGTAAAGAAACCCCTTCTACTTTCTGCCATATCTCTAATGGGGCAAATGGCTCCCAGACACAAAAATCTCTCTTGTAAACTCCACCCACTGAAATCTGCCTTTGCTTTCTGCCCCGGTAGTAGAGTGGTGAAAAAGACTGTTTCCTGTCAGACTAGAGAGAATTCCCTCCACAGAAACTTGAGGAGTCAGGCAGGGATGGGCATACGTGCGTTCTCAGTCATGTCCAACTTTTGCGATCCCGTGGACTGTAGCCCTCTAGGTTCCTCCATCCATGGAATTTTCCAGGCAAGAATACTGGAGTGGGTTGCCATTTCCTATTCCAGGGGATCTTCCTGACCCAACCAAGGGACTGAAACTGTGTCTCTTGCATTGGCAGGCGGATTCTTTACCACTGCACTACCTGGGAAGACCTCGGGGATGCGAGGAAGGATTCCTCCAACAAATTAGGAAATAGAAAAAGTAGCACATTCCAGTGCTGCAGAAAAAGAGGAGCTAGAGGCAAAGGTTTTTAGAACTTGAGTAAAACAAGTTACTCAAAACCTGAGGGAAAGGTAAGATTTGGTAGGGGCAGGGGGAGCTTAGTGAAATGCTAATTCCTTAAACTCCAGAAAGTATCAACAGGTAAATAATTCGGTGAGAGCAATTCTTTAACACAAGATAAAAAAAGAATTAGGAGGAAATTGCACCATGAAGGCAGGCCTGTAGGTTTGAGGCATTCCAGACAGGGAGCGATACAGCAGCCACGTGCCTTGGGATTAAATTACCAGGGATCTTACTGAGATGCAGAGGTGAGAGCAACCACTTGGAACCCTGGTGAACACAAGCCTGTGAACAGGGTGTGGAGAGCTGCCTGGTGCAAAAATGTTCTGCCCAGGGGCTGGAGGCCTCAGTTCTGAATATCTGCTTTCTCTGTGACAAGAGCACAGGACTCAGAGGGAAATGGAGATTTTATTTTAAACTTTCTACTGCTTTATTTTTTTGTTTTCATTTTATTATTGGAGTGTAATTGCTTTACAATGTTGCATTAGTTTCCATTGCATAACAAAATGAATCAACTGTACGTATACATATATCACCTCCCTCTTGAGCCTCCTATACTTCTACCCCGCAACTCTTCCCTCTAGGTCATAACAGAGCACCAAGCTGAGTTCCCTGTGTTACACAGCAGCTCCCTACTAGCTATTTTACACATGTGTGTGCTAAGTTGCTTCAGTCATGTCCGACTCTTTGCTACCCATGGACTGTGGCCCACCTGCCAGGCTCCTCTGTCCGTGGAATTCTCCAGGCAAGAATACTGGAGTGGGTTGCCATGCCCTCCTCCAGGGGAATTTCCCAAGCCAGGGATCAACCCCCTGGCTCTTATGTTTCCTACATTGGCAGGCGGGTTCTTTACCACTAGCACTCCCCAAGAAGCCCCAGTGGTATATAGGTCAATGTACTTTCAACAAGAAAGGAGTCCCAAGAGAGACCTGGAGAATAGGGTTGATAGTCAAATTTATATATTGTGTAAGAGGATATGAATGTTTCAAACCGCATTTGGTAGAAATAAGTACTATGCACAAAGAGGATTCCTACTTCACCTCTCCACTCCCATCACCCTGAGATATTTCAGGCCAAAGTTAACTTCTTTTGAGATATGTCTCCCTATTAAGTCTAAGATCACTGGTTGTAGTCTTCAGAAATGGGGCACAAACTGACTGGCTTTCTTATACATCTTGTGAAAACCCAAGATTTTCTCTTTTCTTTCGCAGCCACTCAGTGGAGAGAATTGTGGGAAGAATGGTGAGGTGCTGTCACCAATATGAGGCTCTGTGCTGCCACTGCCTGGATTCAAACTCCCACTGCTTTGCCCTTCTGTTCTTCCAAACTATAATATGGTTTTCAAAGCAATTTTGTGAGCTGAGTGGCATGGTTATTTTACTGTGTTTGTGCCCAGTGGCATGTGGAATTTTAGTTCCCCAACCAGGGATTGAACCTGCATCCCCTGCACTGGAAGCATAGAGTCTTAACCCCTGGACCATGAGGGAAGTCCCTATTTTACTGTGCTTTGAAAAAAGTCTCAGTAGGTCAGAAGAGATGTAAAGAGTTTTAGTTTTCTGAGTCTTATATAGTTGATTTGAAGTAGAGTTGGGCACAATTTTAGTAAGATGTCCAAGATGGAATTTTTATTTGTTGGTAGTCCTTGTGATGATTAGTTTTATGGGTCAACTTGACTAGGAATTAGCTATTTAATCCACACCAAATGTAGATGTTGTTGTGAAAGAATTCTATAAACGTGGTTAACAGCCACAATCAGTGAACTTCAAGTAAAAGAGATTACTTCAGCTAATGTTGGTGGGCTTCCGCTAGTCAGTTGAAGGTCTTAAGAACAAAAACGGAGGTTTTGCAGTAAAGGACAGATTCTACCTCAAGACTGAAGCATTAACTTTTGTCTGACTTTCTAGCATGCTCTGCGGATTTCAAACTTGTCGCAGCTACCTGAGGCAAATTCTCAAGACAGGCCTTCCCAGGTGGCACTAGTGGTAAAGAGCCCGCTTGCCAATGCAGGACACATAAGAGACACAGGTTTGATCTCTGGGTCAGGAAGATCCCTTGAAGAAGAGCACGGCAACCCACTCCAGTATTCCTGCCTGGAGAATCCCATGGATAGAGGAGCTTGGAGGGTTACAGATCATGGGTGGCAAAGAGACACAACTGACGCTACCTAGCAGGCACTCACACATGCATGTATGCTGGATGGTGGCTGAGATGGTAAAGAATCCACCTGCAATGCAGGAGACCCTGGGCTGGTAAGTTCCTCTGGAGAAGGGCTGGCCACCCACTTCCATGGACAGAGAAGCCCGGTGGGCTACAGTCTCCTTGGGGTTGAGAAGAGTCTACATGAGCCAAATCCTCAAAATAAATCATAAGGTTGGCCAAAAGTTTGGATTTTTCTGTAACAATCTATGGAAAAACCCAAACAAATGTTTTAGTTAGCCTAATATGTACATATATATGTATAAACATAGTTACCTACTGGTTCTATTTCTCTGGAGAATCTTGAATGATATGGAAAATATCTTTATATAGCTTTTTGTCTATACCATTCAGTGCACAATAAAGATCAGATGTTGTGTCTTACTCAAATTAGTACATCCCCTCCCCTGGACTTGGAGATAGTCCATTAAAAAAAAAAAGCATAAGAAATACATAAAAACCTACACAAATGGATAAAATGTAGAAAAACATAGGCCCGTGGCTTAGAGAGGCAAAAAGGCAAAACAGTTGCCTGAGGAGGCCTTAAAAATAACTGTGAAAAGAAGAGAAGTGAAAGGCAAAGGATAAAAGGAAAGATATACCTATCTAAATGCAGAGCTCCAAAGAATAGCAAGGAGAAATAAGAAAGCCTTCCTCAGTGATAAATGCAAAGAAATAGAGGAAAACAGTAGAATGGGAAAGACTAGAGAGCTTTACAGGAAAATAAGATACCAAGGGAATATTTCATGCAAAGATGAGCACAATAAAGGACAGAAATAGTATGGACCTAACAGAAGCAGAAGATATTAAGAAGAGGTGGCAAGAATACACAGAACTATACATAAAAGATAATCACAATGGTGTGATCACTCACCTAGAGCCAGACATCCTGGAATTTGAAGTCAAGTGGGCCTTAGGAAGCATCACTATGAACAAAGTTAGTGGGGGTGATGGAATTCCAGTTGAGCTATTTCAAATCCAAAGAGATGATGGTGTGAAAGTGCTGCACTCAATATGCCAACAAATTTGGAAAACTCAGCAGTGGCCACAGGACTGGAAAAGGTCAGTTTTCATTCCAATCCCAAAAAAGGCAATGCAAAAGAATGCTCAAACCACCGCACAATTGCACTCATCTCACACGCTAGCAAAGTAATGCTCAAAATTCCCTAAGTGAGGCTTCAACAGTACATGAACTGTGAATTTCCAAATGTTCACGCTGGATTTAGAAAAGGCAGAGGAACCAGAGATCAAATTGCCAACATCTGTTGGATCTGAAAAAGCAAGAGTTCCAGAAAAACATCTACTTCTGCTTTATTGATTATGCCAAAGCCTTTGACTGTGTGGATCACAACAAACTGTGGAAAATTCTTCAAGGGATGGGAATACCAGACCACCTGACCTGTCTCCTGAGAAATCTGTATTCAGGTCAAGAAGCAGCAGTTAGAACTAGACGTGGAATAATATTCTGGCTTCAAATTGGGAAAAGAATACCTCAAACCTGTACATTGTCACCCTGCTTATTTAACTTATATGCAGAGCACATCATGAGAAATGCTGGACTGGATGAAGCACAAACTGGACTCAAGATGGCCTGGTGAAATATTAATAACCTCAGATATTGATGACACCACCCTTATGGCAGAAAGTGAAGAACTAAAGAGCCTCTTGATGAAAGTGAAAGAGAAGAGTGAAAAAGTTGGCTGAAAACTCAACATTCAGAAAACTAAGATCATGGCATCTGGTCCCATCACTTCATGGCAAATAGATGGGAAACAATGGAAGCAGTGGCTGACTTTTTGGGCTCCAAAATCACTGCAGATGGTGATTGCAGCCATGAAATTAAAAGATGCTCACTCCTTGGAAGGAAAGTTATAACCAACCTAGATAATATATTAAAAAGCAGAAACATTACTTTGCCAACAAAGGTCCATCTAGTCAAAGCTTTGGTTTTTCCAGTGGTCATGTATGGATGTGAGAGTTGGACTATAAAGAAAGCTGAGCGCCAAAGAACTGATGCTTTTGAACTGTGGTGTCAGAGAAGACTCTTGAGAGTCCCTGGGACTGCAAGGAGATCCAACCAATCCATTCTAAAGATCAGTCTTGAATATTGAAACTCCAGTACTTTGGCCACCTGATGTGAAGAGCTGACTCACTTGAAAAGACCCTGATGCTGGGAAAGATTGAAGGCATGAGGAGAAGGGGATGACAGAGGATGAGATGGTTGGATGGCATCACCGACTTAATGGACATGAATTTGAGTCTACTCTGGGAGTTTTGATGGACTGGGAAGACTCATACCGCAGTCCTTTCAGTTGCAAACAATAAGACACGACTGAGCTGAACTGACAATCTAAAGAACTGTGATGCTTTTAAAAAGCAACATGGAACATGCATACTTCAATATAATGTAATCAGAGTAGGCAATTAGGATATTCAGTTCAGTTCAGTCACTCAGTCATCTCTGACTCTTTGCAATCCCATGGGCTGCAGCATGCCAGGCCTCCCTGTCCATCACCAACTCCCAGAGTTCACTCAAACTCATGTCCATTGAGTCGGTGATGCCATCCAGCCGTCTCATCCTTGGTCATTCCCTTCTCCTCCTGCCTTCAATCTTTCCCAGCATCAGGGTCTTTTCAAGTGAATCAACTCTTCACATCAGGTAGTCAAAGTATTGGAGTTTCAGCTTCAACATCAGTCCTTCCAGTGAACACCCAGGACTGATCTCCTTTAGGATGGACTGGTTGGATCTTCTTGCAGTCCAAGGGACTCTCAAGAGTCTTCTCCAACACCACAGTTCAAAAGCATCAATTCTTCGGCGCTGAGCTTTCTTTATAGTCCAACTCTCACATCCATACATGACCACTGGAAAAACTATAGCCTTGACTAGACAGACCTTTGTTGGTAAAGTAATTTTTCTGCTTTTTAATATGCTGTCTCGGCTGGTCATAACTTCCTGCCAAGGAGCAAGAGTGTTTAGGCACGACTAATTGCATGAGGCTTTCCATAAGCCAATTTTGAGTCAGATTATGGGGACTGGGAATTCTCTGGTGGTCCAGCGGTTAGGACTCAGAGCTTCCACTGCAGGGGGCTGGAATTGGTCCCTGGTTGATGCAGCCAAAAAAGAAAGGACTGCAAGGAAGATGGTTTAGAAGTTTGAGTGGCATGGAGTGAGGTTAAATCAGAGGGAGGCCTAGAAATGATCTGAAGGTGAAGAGACACAGGCTGGTCAAACCTGCAATGTGAGAGAAAGAAATAATGGAAAACCAGGTCAGTGAGGACAGAGGCCCATTGTGTTGACAAAAAGCATGAGAAGAACGCTTTATTTTCCCCTGGGATAAAAACATAACAAACCAGCATGCATATGCATGCGCGCATGCACTTGGCGTTGAGCTGGAGGATTGGGAGAGCTGAAGATTTCATTGTTTATTTGAGCAGGTACTCTGCACGGAGATGTAAAGGACCTGAGTCCCTAAGACTGCCCAGCTGAACAAATACGTGAAGAGCCTCACCCCATGCTTATGTACCACACTTAAGGTGTGTGCTGACTTCCTAGAACCCAATCTCTGTTAGCCTGAGGCCCTATTAGCAATGCAGGGATGAAAAAGGAAATCATGATGACCTGTTCTCCATAGGATTACTGGCTCCTCAGTGGGACTGTCCTTCCAAAGCTAGCACACAGGGAACGCTGGAGGGTCAGCCTTGCCTTTGCCTTCAGAGACATCACATAGCTCAGGAAAATGAAGCAGCTCTTTAACGAGCCCAGTTTTCTTTCCATGCAGATGGCAATCCAGATTGGCACCTCAGATTGTGAAACAAATTTTTGTCCCGCAGATATTGTTTCAAGTTCCCCAAAGCTGGAGCACCCAGGAAGCTGAAAGTCATTCAGTTTCTCAGTCATCCATAAGTGTGTGTGCATGCATTCTCTGTCACTCAGTCTCAGTCGTGTCTGACTCTTTGCAATCCCTGTAGCTTGACAGGCTCCTCTGTCCATGGGATATTCCAGACAGGAATACTGGAGTGGGTTACAATTTTCTTCTCTAGGGGATTTTCCTGACCCAGGCATCGAACCCCTGCATCCTGCATTGGCAGGTGGTTTCTTTACCACTGACCCACCTGGGAAGCCCCTCCTATAAGCAAGTTCCTCTTTATCAGAATCTACCGCTGACTCAAGGAAGCCTATTTTTCTATGCATAGATAAGCCACCTTTTTCTCCTTTTACTTACAGTTTGTTGTACTACCCCTCTTTCATTGTTCATTTGTTTTTTTCAGTAAATATTATTTGAGCATCTGCCCTGTGCCAGGCACTGAGCATGCAGCTAATGGTATAAGCAACCAAGAAAATAGATAGTTATGATATATTAAGAATATTAACATTTATTTAGTGCTTTCTGAGTGCCCTGGTGGCTCCAAAGGTAAAAAATCTGCCTGCAATTCAGGAGACCCAGGTTCAATCCCTGGGTCAGGAAGATTCCCTGGAGAAAGGAATAGCTACCCATTCCAGTATTCTTGCCTGAGGAATTCCATGAACCGAGGAGCATGGCGGGCTACAGTCCATGGGGTCACAAAGAGTCAGACACAACTGAGCTACTAACACTTTGCAAGTACCAGTTATTATTCTAGACATTTTACATAAAATAATTTAGCTCTCCTAACAACAGAATCCTAAGCCAAAGTTCCTATTATTATCCCCATTGTACAGATGAGGAAACCAAGACCCAGAGACATTGAATTACCTATCTACAATTGTACAGAAAAAAGGAATAGAACCAGAACTATTATAAACTCAGACAGGGTGGCTCCTGAGCTTGCCTTCTTAACCATGCAGGTGGACAGAAGGGTGAGACGCTGAATATCTTGACACAGAAAGTATAGGTGTCAGGGAGCACAAAGGAGGTGCAGGGGATGTAGACTTGTGTCTCAGAAAGGGCTGTATTTAGAGCTCAAATTAGATCATGTTAAACTCTTTCTCAAAATCCTTTAATGGCTCCCCCAACTGGATTTAGAATAAAAGCTACACATTCAACCATGGCTTACAAACGCTCTGTGCCGTCTGACCTCTCTGTCTTTAGTCTATTAACTGTCACTCTCTTATTAATCCAGGTCTCTGTTTGCAGCACCTTTTAGGTGTTAATTACTGTCTCCACCCACCTGGCTCCTACTCAATGGTTAGGTCTCAAATTCAAGTCATTCATTTACAGAAGGCTTCCCTGTCCCCTCATCTACATTAATCCCAAAGATAACCAAGGGTAATGATAATCAGAACAAACAGGAAATAAAACTAAGTGGTAGGCAACATTCTAAATGCTTTACTTATAATACCATTTTAATTTTATAACAATCCTTATGGGAAGTGTGAGTACTATTCTCATTTTCACAGGTGAAAAACGTAGGCAATATTATATAGCATTCTGTACTTTTCTCCAATGATAATCAAATGTATAATAATACTTTTTCCAAAGTGATAATCAAATGTATAATCACACGTGTATTCATTTCATATTTCCTGGGCTGTAAGGTCCACAAGGTCAGCATTTGAATTCATTAACATTATTGTATTTCCAGTGTCTCGTAAACAGTAGATAAATAATAAATGCTTATTGAATACATGAATAACAGACATTATGAGATATTTCTCTTAACACACTTTACAATAAAACAGGCAGATGACAAAAGAATTAAGGAAAATTCTCTATTATATAGTCTTATTGAGGCTGCAGATAACTCAGCTTTTTGATTGCTCTCCTGTTGTGAAATTCTTTATCACCCATTTTCCGTTCCTTATAACATCTGAGGTTTAGAGGGTGGTGGAGGCCGGGCAGCATGGTCTAGACTAGAGGGAAGGCCATGCATGGGTTTTTAAGAAACACAAATCTAGGTTTCAGTTCTCACTTGATCACTTACTAACTGTGTGGTCTTGAGTAAGCCCCATACATCCGCTGAGCCTCCTTTTCTAAATCTGTGAAACAGGGACCACAGCCAAACAGTTCAATTGGGAGAATTAGGTAAGAAAATGATGTCTACTGAGGGTGAGCACAGTGTCCGACATGTACCAGCAGTTGCTTTCCTGAGATCAAAGGCAGGCCTGTGGGGTGCTGGAAACGACCTAGCGTACTGGACAAGCAGCACTAGCCACACTAGACCCTAGGACATGAAGCCCAAAGAGCAACTGAGGGGGAGGGCCAAAGGCTGCATTAGCTGATCTAGCTGTCTCCACGGATCAAATGAGCTGGACAGTCGCCATGGACCCAGCTCACTCTGAGAACACAGTCAAGGAGGGGGTGGGAAAAGTACACAAACCTCCCTCAGAAGGGTCACTTTTGGTCCCTGTCAACAGCTCCGACTTGGAGTAAGTCAAGACAATAAACCAAGACAAAGATCCAGTGAGTTCTGTTGCCTGTTCTCTATTTCAAGGGGACAGTCCCTGCTTTGTTTCTCTTCTCTCTGGTGAAAGCGCTGTTCCCTGAAACGCTCCTGGCTTCCGAGAACAGCTCTGGAGGCAACTCTGTAAACTGCTGGCCAGGGTTTGATGAGAAGCAAGCAAGTCGAACTTACCCTGCCCCATCCCCCAGGGTTACTTGGTCTTAAGGATGCAGGAAGGAGAAAAGGGAACACAGATGGTCCTCTTCCTTCCTCCTTCACTCCCAAAGTCCATATTCATGCCTTTCTAGGCCAACCTGACCTTCTCATCTCCCTCCCTCCCAATAAAGAGGAGAGAAGCGGGTAGGTGGCACGGGGGTATTGAGAGGGGCATAAAAGCCTTTCCAAATGGAGTCAAAGCCCCTGTGATGCTGACTCTGCTAGTGGCTTCTGTCTTCTCCCCAAAGAGAAACTTTGCACCAGCTCATGCTGCTGTTCTCTGCTGAGCTCTGTGGGCTGATGAACCTGCACCCCTGCAGGTTTGTGCCCAGACCTGAACATGCATTTATGCACAACCGTGACGGTTGTGTGGCTGTAATTATTCTGTCCTACAAAGTGAAGTGAAGTCCTTTCAGATTTATGCAAAGGAAAACTTTCACTGAACTAAGACCCAGTTTCCGCCTGTGTGCAGAGTCACTTCAGTCATGTCCAACTCTGCGACCCGATGGAGTGTAGCCTGCCATGCTTGTCTGTCCATAGGATTTTCCAGGGAATAACACTGGAGTGGGTTGCCATGACCTCCTCCAGGGGATCTTCCTGACTCAGGAATCAAACCTGTGTCTCTTGCGTCTCCTGCACTGGCAGGTGGATTCTTCACCACTAGCACCTCCTGGGAAGCCCCACGATCCGGTTTGTGCATGCATGCTAAGTCGCTTCAGTCATACCCGACCCTTTGTGACCCTATGGACTGTAGCCTGCCAGGCTCCTGTCCATGTTTATCAGCATGCTAGTTGGACATTCTTCTTTGCGGTCTGTTTTTAAGAGAAAGAGCCACACTTGTGTCCAGTTACATTTGGGAACAGGTCCATTCTGCCACTAGCCCTCTTAGCTTTTCACTGTATATTCTGGGGAATCCTACCTTCAGCTCTAAATCTATTTCCATATAAGCAAGTTTCATGGTTTCAGGGGGTAAGAATCTTTCAAAAAAGAGATTGTTTTCTAGATTGTATTACTATGAAAGAGAAGTTGGTCAGAAAAATTTAAAAAGATCTCAACAAAGCTGTCTGTTTTGGGTTCCTACTAACGCCAGCAGGCCTGGGCTCTCTCCTGTCACATACTGACCACCTGCTCTGTCCTGGGTGCTATGGGAAGTGTGTTACATGATACTTGTAATACCGACACTAATATTGACACTTCTGAAGTGCCAGGAGCTATTCTAAGTGTTTCCCATTGGTTTGTGTATTCACTTCTTACAACCAGTATATGAGCTCTGTACAATATCCATCCCAATTCTGGAGAGCAGACCATTGGGACATTGTCCTAAGGTCACACAGTGGTGGAGCTGAGATTTGGGAGATGCAGTCTGGCTCCAGAATCTTTACTGTTAATCCCTATGCATAGTTTTTCTTATTTAGTCCATACAGAATTCTTATGAGATAGAATATAAGATAGCCATCTTCCAGATAAGAAAAGTGAGTCTCAGTTTTCTGAAAGGTTGACCCATGATCTCAAGCTAACGCAATTCAATATAGTGAGTACCTACCTACCTTGTGCCAGGCTCTAGCTAGACAGGAAGAGCATAGTATAGCATGAGAAACTGGTCATGTTTAGTTGTTTTCATTTTTTTCATCTCTTTTAACACTGTCACTTCTTGATGAAGTGATGGATAATAAAGAGTTTAATTTGAGGGAAGAAAAGTCATCTGTAGTCAAGATTAGCCAGGAGTGCTGGCACTGGGCACATGCCTGAGAGCCAGAAGATAATTAAGCTTGCCTGAATGAGGCCAACTATAAGCCTCAGCATCCTTCCAATCCTTTCTGATTCAGGAATGAGCATTTCTTCCTTTGTCTTTGTTCATTTCATGAACATTTATTAAGCACCTACTACATTCCAGACTTTATTCTATAAACTGGTGATATAAAAAAAAGGACTCATACTTGATTTGGGACACTCTTAGTTTAGAAGAAGAGAAAATGAAAATAAAGATTACAGCATGACATGATAAGTGCAGTGGTAAAGAATCGACTGGCCAATGCAGGAGACACAAGAGACACAAGTTTGGTTCCTGGGTTGGGAAGATCCTCTGGAGGAAGAAATGGCAACCCACTCCAGTATTCTTCCCTGGAAATCTCCATGGACAGAAGATCCTGGAGGGCTACAGTCCATGGCATCACAAAGAGTCAGACACGAACAAGCACACACACACACATGCTGCTGCTGCTGCTGCTGCTGAGTCCCTTCAGTCGTGTCCGACTCTGTGCGACCCCGTAGACGGCAGCCCACGAGGCTCCCCCCATCCCTGGGATTCTCCATGCAAGAACACTGGAGCGGGTTGCCATTTCCTTCTCCAATGGATGCAAATGAAAAGTGAAAGGGAAGTCACTCAGTCGTGTCCGATTCTTCGTGACCCCATGGATTGCAGCCCACCAGGCTCCTCCATCCATGGGACTTTCCAGGCAAGAGTACTGGAGTGGGGTGCCATTGCCTTCTTCCACACACATGACAAGTACAATAATTGAGATTTTGTGCTAATAATTAAGATAATAATTGAGAGTGGTTTGGGTGAGTTGCAGAAGATGGCATATATGCTGATATCTGAATGACAAAAATTGCACTTTCTAGATGGGAATGGATAAACGAACTCTTGAGTCTGCCCACAGTGCAGGAGACCCAGGTTCGATCCTTGGGTTGGGATGATCCCCTGGAGAAGGAAATGGCAACCCACTCCAGTATTCTTGCCTTGAAAATCCCATGGACAGAAGAGTCTGGCAGGCTACAGTCCATAGGGTCCCCAAAAAGTCAAACATAATGACTAAACCACAAACCAAAGGAACTCTTATTTACTAAGCACATACTAGCTATCAGGCCCTGCATTGTGACTATATATTTAGTTTAATCCAATAACCAGAAAGAATAAAGAACTCATTCACCATGACCAGGTAAGAAAATCCCTGAGCTGAACATGTGAATATTTTGGGGAAAGGGCAACTTGGGCAGAAGGGACAGCACGTACAAAGGCAGGAAGGCAAGGAGACCCTGGTGTAGGTGAAGGACAGTATGTTCAATGTATCTCAGCCACCAGCTGTGCATGGGGGCAGGGGGAGACGAGGACAAAGAAGGAATTAGAAGCAATATCCTGAAAGACTTTGCATAACTGGTAAGAAGTAAGGATTTTATCTTGAAGGTGAAGGTTAGCCAACTCAGAAAACAGCATAATTGGGTTTTTTAAAGAATAATTCTAGTACCAGAACGAAGAGTGGATTGAAGTGGGGAAAGATGAAAGATAATAAACCAAGTTGTAAGGTCCCTACAATGGCTTGCTGCTGCTGCCGCCAAGCCGCTTCAGTCATGCCCAACTCTGTGCAACCCCATAGACGGCAGCCCACCAGGCTCCCCCATCCCTGGGATTCTCTAGGCAAGAATGCTGGAGCGGGTTGCCATTTCCTTCTCCAACGCATGAAAGTGAAAAGTGAAAGTGAAGTCACTCAGTCATGTCCGACTCTTCGCGACCCCATGGACTGCAGCCCACCAGGCTCCTCTGTCCATGGGATTTCCCAGGCAAGAGTACTGGAGTGGGGTGCCATTGCCTTCTCTGCTACAATGGCTTAGGAAGGGAAAATGAAGCATTAAACTGAAGGAGAGGAAACTGAGAAGGAAAGGAGGGGATATAATCAGAGGAAATGACTCTAAGAATTGTCTGTGGGAGGCAAGGGGAGATATTGAAGACAGTGAAGAGCCACTAAAGCCTGGAATGTGGGAAAAAGAGCAGTGATGGGAGTGGGGATGGGTCTGGGCCTCCGGATGAACCCAAAGGGGTTACTAAAGGTGACTGGATGTCTGGCATTTCTGTACATACTTGCTGAGAAGTATGTACACACTTACTGATAAGGAGTGCAGGGAGGAAAGGGACAGGGTGAGGCATCGAGGGTAAGCCAACATGGTGGGTTGGACAACCAGATATGAAGAAAGTTGTCTGCTCAAGATGGTTCCAACTCTGAGACTAGGAGGGGAGAGAGAGAAAGTCCAGGTGCGAGGGGGAAAATTTGGCTCTGAGTCCCAGGGGCTCCCCCAGGTTGATAGAGCTGTCAAGAATACCCAGAAAGAGACAGCTGTTTCCTGAAGGGCTTTCTCCGACACGCCTGGGAGCTGCAAGACCAGGCTTGAGGCAGGCAGCAGCTGGGGTTTGGGAGGACACAGGCATATGGGCAGCCTCCTGCCTCCTGCAGGACTCTGTAGATGAGGTGGCTGAGAGAAGTGATTCTTTCTTCCCAGCCTCCTCCTTCACCCTTTGCTTCAGAGCCCCAGCGCATGCAGGCTGCACAGAGATTGATTCACAGACAAAGGGCTGCAGCTAGAAGCCACATGGAAGTAGCAGAGAGGACAGAATTGTGTGTGGGGGGGGGTGCGTGTGTGTATGTGTGTGCAGGAAACTGTCTTATTCAGGGAACTACCAAGCAAAGTCTTACAGGCAGACAATAGTGAGTTGCCTAGATAATTTATGCCACCAAATAAACACCAGGACAGGCTGTGTACAGCTAAAGGTGACACATTTTTAAAAGTGGGGTGTCTCCCTTTGGAGTCTCAATGACAGGAGATGGCTTAGCATACAGAAGCTTCAGGCAACAATACCTATGAATCTACCAGAGCCTACTGTAACCAAAGAGAAAGAAAGGCCGGAACTGAAATGCAAAGAAAGAAAAAAACTGTGTTTGGAGATAGGTCTGCTACAGTATAAACTTTTCCCTTTCTCTGGCGCACTGCTGTAGCAAAACCTGATGGTTGTCTTTGTAAAAAACGTGTCTGTATCTAGGTCCCTGGCAGTGATTTGCCTCTGGGAGGCCAGCAATCTATTTAATGACTCCATTGACGTCAATAGCATAACTGAAATACTTACTAACATGCATGATTCCAACTTTGGGGGGAGGGTGGGTGGATGGTGTTTCTCAGCAGTACAAAAACACGAAGTGGAGTCAAGGTGGAATGGACTCCAGTCTTTTCAGCAGCAAGTGAGAGATGAGATGCTAGGGGGTCTCATCAGTTCCATTTAATGGGAAGAAACATTCACACTAAATTTAGAAACTAATTTCCAACTAGTGGAATAGCCATTAATAAGCAGGGTATTATTTTTGGTAATGTTTGCTCAAGGGTAACATTTTAACTATTAGCACTTTAGTTCACTTGTCAGTGTTTTTTTTTTTTTTGCAACTTACCCTCCCTTACCTAATTTTAGACAGATATGGAATAATTGCAAATCCTTATAAATAGCTCAGTGTTGATGCGCCGAGGTAAACTTATACAGGACAGCTAATTCAGACAAAAGCAATTCTTATAAAACAACCATTTGGGGAATTATTCTTGGAATGACAAGGGCTTTTCTAGTGCATCTGCCCTAACATTTTATATGCAGACTGGCTAAACATTCAAGGTGAATACTTAGGGCAATTATCCTAATAGTCCAGACCATACAACTTTGAGAACAAAGAAAAAAATAATCTGACATTATTAGCTTTTAATTTTTCTCCTTTCCTCTCTTGCTTTCTCTCTCTCTCTCTATTCTTTCTTTTCCTTTGTGCATGCATGCTAAGTTGCTGTAGTTGTGTCTGACTTTTGCAACCCCATGGACTGTAGCCCACCAGGCTCCTCTGTCCATGGGATTCTCCAGGCAAGAGTACTGGAGTGTGTTGCCATGCTCTGCTCCAAGGGATCTTCCTGACCCAAGGACTGAACCCATGTCTTTTCAGTCTCCTTAATTGGCTGCTGTTGCTGTTAAGTTGCTTCAGTCATGTCCGACTCTGTGCGACTCCCATAGATGGCTGCCCACCAGGTTTCCCCATCCCTGGGATTCTCCAGGCAAGAACACTGGAGTGGGTTGCCATTTCCTTCTCCAATGCATGAAAGTGAAAAGTGAAAGTGAAGTTACTCAGTCGTGTCCGACTCCTAGCGACCCCATGGACGGCAGCCTCCTCCGTGGGATTTTCCAGGCAAGAGCAGGCAGGTTCTTTACCACTAGCGCCACCTGGGAAGCCCCTTTCCTTTGTAATTCCCTCCAATTTCTCCTTTGTTATGGTGGCCACAGCCTGTGGTAACAAAATTGATTTTATTAGCATTTGTTCATAAGTGGTGTAACCCTGCTTGACATTTCTTGCTTAATGTGAAAACCAAGTTCTGCTTGTGTTGGGCTTCATTTCCAGTCATCTGACTCAGATCAGCTCTCAGGCCACTGCTGTGTTTCTCAGAGAGCCCTTCACTCATGTGCACAGTCTATCTTTCAGTCTAGGCTCTGGCTGCTCTGGCAAAGAATGAGAAATGAATCAAAGTCATGGCTTTCTGAATTTCTTACTTTTGAGTCACTCCAAGGTAACTCATGGAGCCTCTTGTTTGCTCCTCAAATAGACCCTGTGTCTGACACATCCACATGAACTTCCAGGGGGATGTTCATAATCAAGCAAAGACATGAAAGAAATTCATACTGAGAAATAGGCTTCTTAGGAGAAAGTTTCTTCTGTTTTATTAACCAGTAAAAGCCATTTCCTCACTAGAGTGTCCTGGAGGACACTTTTTAGAAGAAATGGATTCCCATGAGCACTAAAACAATATTAATTAAGTCTGTTTCTCACTTAGGCCAACCTATTTCAGACTTACTGAAAGCCCTATATTATCTCATCCTATTTCTCCATTCACAGGCTTTTCTTGAAATACAACTAATTGACCAGTGTTGAAAATCCCCACGAATCGAGATTGTGGATAGCAAAGCTGAGAGAGACTTCGGGTCTGCAGCAGTCTAGCCTGAAGTCCTCAATGCAATTCTCTAGTCATCTTTGTGACACAATTTGCTGTCATTTCCGATGACCCATGGCCTTGGGGGCTGTTGTTTATAACGTTACATGGGTGATGTTCCTGCTCAAATACATTCATTAGTAAATTTTGGAAGAAGAAAATTAGCATCAAATATTTCACTTTACACCTTGATTTGGCTGCTAAAGTGCTCTATATACGATTTTGTTGTTCAGTTCCTCAGTCGTGTCTGACTCTTTGCAACCCCATGGACTGCAGCATGCCAGGCTTCCCTGCCCTTCACTGTCTCCTGGAGATTGCTCAAACTCATGCCCATTGAGTTGGTGATGCTGCCTCAATATAATATGCAATATTATATAATACATCATATATGACACATATTATTAAAAATCTAGTCACATTTATAATACTCAGAAGTGCTGGCCATTAAAAGGAATACTTCCCTAATCCTTTTGCAAAGCAAAGATCATTCTGTAAATGGAGTGAACACTTAATAATTTATCCTTTCAGTATCTTCTTACGTTCATGATATACCAGTGATCACTACTGAAATCCATGCAAAAGCAAGGGATGGTTTGGGCAGAAAAACTGGAACATTTACCACAGACACACACACAGACACATTGATTTTCCTCAATTATCTTTTTTCTTTCTTTTGAAAACAATTCGGGGACTGATATCCTAAAAAATTACTTCAACTTTCCATTTTGAATGTCTACAGATGACAGAACCTTAGCTCCTGCCTTGTGCTGGAGTGTTCTTTTTCAGTTCTATTTTTTGCCCTTTCTGTTCCAATCCTTACACATCATGTAGAAAAGGCCTGGAATTCATGCCTGCAAAAGGCAAAATGTGATAAAAATTGAGATGCTCATTAAACTTCATAGCATTAACATTTTCAACACCCCCAGGAGGATTTACTACATTTTCTCCTTAATGCAGGAGCATATGATTTCCACATTGCTCTCTTTTCTGAGTTTTAAATCCTCTATTATTCTACTCTGGCTTTCCTATTTAAAGCACAAAATGTCAACTTTTTAGGTTTAAGTTTTTTTGTTCAAAACCTATAACGACCATAGAGATTTAGATCATGCAGCTATAGAGTATGTTTCAAACTTCTTTCAATTTTGATGTAATAACTGATTTTCAAAAAAAAAAAATAGTAAAAACACACAGTTGAATACTTTTTATAGCCATGGAGATAAAATACTGACTCATTATTAAAATTTAATTCATGAGCTTTTTCCTTAAGATAAAGTCCCCAAACTTTATGTAGTTCTCCTGCTCAGTTTAACTTTTACCTATCTTTCTGCTATGTGAAAATAACCATGCAGAAGCATCTTAAATGATAAGGCAATGAATAAAGTGCAGACAGCGCCTGCCTTCAATAAGCTCCAATGAAGGGGGCATATAAGCCACAAACTGTAGTATATTCTAGAATGGAATTCTTTCCATAGCACACAAAAAGGGAACAATTACATTGATTCTTTTTTTTTTTAAACACTGAGGGAAAAGGTATTGTAGACTGAGAGGCTGGATTTGATTTCCCTTATGAATTTACTCAGTTACTGATCAATTTGTAAGAGCAAATATACCAGTTTAACCACGGTTTTGACAAATAACTTTTAAATTCCATTTCCTTCATTTAGATTCTTTTAACAAAAATGTTTTTAAAAGTAAAATAAAGGTTTCCTCTAGCTTTTCTCCGTCACTGTCTTAAACTTGCTTTTTGTACAAAAATATAGTTAGTTACCTAAGTCAGCCAGACTTTCACAATAACTGGTTGTTCTTAAATCTGTTTAAATTATTGTGGGTTTCATGTATCTTTTATCTCAGATTTCAATAGAAATGCATAAGGTCAGCATTAGTGCTAATAAATGAAAACCTAATCTCATTATCATGATAAATCATTTTTTAAAGCAGCACCCCAGTTTTCAATTTTTTTGTGTGCTGTAAGCCACTTGTTTTTCATTCTCCTTTAAAGTTTCTATTTAAACACACCTCTTTGTCATATGCTGATAAATATTAAAATAACAGGAAAAATCTGCTTGACTTATTTAAGCTGATAATAAGAACAAAACACAGGATGTGTGTGTCCTCCTTCCTTTTTTGACTGTGGTTAAGCGTTAAGAAGGTTTTGAAACCTATAATTACGTAATAATTGGTATCACTACATTCTCTTCCCAATGAAAAGTCAGGATTTTTGTAGTTTGCCACAAAGACAGACAAAAACAAATTGCCTAAGTATTATTGTCATTTCTTTGGTCCATTGTTTTAAAAGAATTTAGCAAAAGAACTCTCCAGTTGCCAAGCTGTATTGTGCCAATAATCACAACGTGATCTTTCCAACAGTATCTTTGCCTAATGAGCTAATTTATAGAACTCGAAATATCACATATTTTTCTAATGTTTGTCAGTATTCATTATAAGAAAAAGAAAACATAGTTTAAAGATTCAAATTGCTGTCAAAAGCATCTTGGGAAATTTGGCTAATAGAAATGGGAGTGACAGTGTCTCATGAGTGGGCCAAGATGATGAAATGATAGGAGTTTCAAAACTACCTGCTTTGATCTCCAAGTATGCAACACCAGTTATATGTTAAAACACTCTAGTTATTTAGCTTCTCTTCATAAAACTTCTAAAGGAAATAGTACATCAGCACATCAAGGTTTTTAAAGTTCATGGATAGATTACCATTTTCTTTAATTTCATGTCTTGGGACTTGACGTTACATAATATCTTCCTTTTATTCTTGTTGTCAATCTTTTTCTCACAAAAATATTTTTAAGGCATGTACCATAAATACTTCAGAAGCCAATGAGCCAATGGGATCCCCAGCTTTTCTTCTCTACTTTTAAAAGTTGGACTTATGTATTATTTCTGTTATATGTATGACCATCACACCAGCAAGAAAACACAGCATCTGAGCAAGAAAGATCATAAGAATAAAGCAAAGGGTAACACAGAAACCTATGAGGCAACATTAGGTGTTAAATGGAAATACAGACGCCTATGAGGCAACATTAAGTGTTAGGTGATCTCATCATGAGTTCATCTGACTTGTTTCTCCTGTGGTTCTACTCAAGTCCACTGCTCTACTAGTGGGAGAGATTCAAGAGGAAAAACTCCATTTCCCACTTTAAAACAATGGCATCTAGCTGGTTGCATCTTATGCAAGAAGAATCTCATACTCAGCACATCTCCAAGATAGATGTTCCTTCAATGTGGCCCTTCCTCTCTGCAGCTCTCAACTCCATTTGAGAAGCATATGCACAGTATTAACAAAACAACAGGTTAGGTTTCTTTTTAAAAAAACACCTTTGAGGAACAAAGTTGGATGACCTCCAAGGGAAATGATTTGTGACCTGGAAAAAGCCTTTGGTTTCACACCTGGAAAGGATGTAGATTCAAGTGGGATGTATAGTTGACGCTAAGAGGAAAACCACTAACATTCACTGCAGGGCCCTTAGGCCAACTTGGGGGCACCTGGGGCCTTTGAGGTTAGCTCCCCCAGAGTTCACTGTGGCCGGCAAGGTGAGGTCAAGGTTGCACTCGGCTCTGGTTCCGGGAAGCAGCATGACCACACATCCATCACATTCTGAAATCGGAGGCATGCATACGATGGGAAAGTTTATTTAATGCTTCTTTTCATTTGGTTTCATGTGGACTACAGTAAAGTTCCAGTCTGCCTTTGAAAAAAGTCACCAAGAGACAGATTGGGAGCAAACAAATGCTATTATTCTAGAAAAGGGTCTAGAAAAGCGGTACATTTATTATTTTGAAATATGGAGATAAGTCTGACGACATGGCTTACCTGGCAAGTTGACTCTGGACACAGATGGCTGACCAGCAGCTGGAGACCTCCTATGGAGAGGGAGAGAAAAGAAGGCCTGAGTCTCTGTAAGAATACCCTTCCCTGCACCCCCTGATCACGGAGGAGTTTTCCAGGTCAGAATGAGCTATCAAATGACATCATGCCATCTCCGGAAGGCAGGCTCCTGTAACTCGGGTGATGACTGTGATTCTCACATCCAGATGGCCTGGAATTTCCCCCTGGCCAGCCTCCTGGATGCTCCAACACTCTAGGAAGGAAGTCATTTACTCCAGGTCCCTAACCAGTCTTTCTGTTTTGGATTTCCCTGCCCCAGGTGGCCCTTGAAGTTGATACACTTGATCAGAAATGACATCAAATGTAAGAGCAAATCTCAACTCTTTGGGGCAGTGCTTGAAGGAGAGGAACGCTTAGACATGAACCGGTCTAGGTCTCCCATTTTTACACCTTAGAAACCTGAGAGCAGAAGTGAAGTCACTTACCAAAGATCCCTGAGCCATTAGGAACAGTCATCCAGGTGGCTTAATTTATGGAAAGGTCTTTTCATGGTAGAAGTGGGCATTTTTCTTGGCCTGCTCAAGTTGAGAGTCAGATGAAGCAAGCAGATAAACCCATGCCCCACAATTTCAGGGGTTCTTTCTCCTTTTCTTTCTTGTTTTTATTTCTTCTTTATTCATCTTTTATATCACCTGCCCCACAAACCCTAATTTTCTTGCCATCCTCTCATGCTTTGCCAGGCTCTCCAGGATTCCCGGTGCATTGTTGGAAAGCCTCCTAGAAACAGGAATGAGCAGTGGCCCTCAAGCTTTAGGGTGCATAGCATCACCTGGAGAGCTGATTAAGACACACTGCTAAACCTTACTTCTAGGAATTCTGGTTCAGTCTGCCGGCGTTGGGCTTAAGAGTGCATTTCTAACTCATCCCAAGTGATACTGATGCTGCTGACCTTGTTGCTGTTGCTGTTCAGTTGTTCAGTCCTATCTAACTCTTGGCAACCCCATGGACTGCAGCACATCAGGCTTTCCTGTCCTTCACCATCTCCTAGAGCTTGCTCAAACTCATGTCCATTGAATCGGTGACGCCATCCAACCAACTCATCTTCTGTCGTCCCCTTCTTCTCCTGCCCTCAATCTTTCCCAGTGTCAGGGTCTTTCCCAATGAGTTGGCTCTTCACATATGGTGGCCAAAATAATGGAGCTTCAACTTCAGTCCTTCCAATGAATATTCAGGATTTATTTCCTTTAGGATTGACTGGTTTCATCTCCTTGCAGTCCAAGGGACTCTCAAGAGTCTTCTCCAACACCACAGTTCAAAAGCATTAATTCTTTGGTGCTCAGCCTTCTTTATGGTCCAGTTCTCACATCCCGACATGACTACAGGAAAAACAATAGCTTTGACTATATGGACTTTTGTTGGCAAAGTGATGTCTCTGTTTTTTAATATGCTGTCTAAGTTTGTCATTGTTTTTCTTCCAAGGAGCAAGCAACTTTTAATTTCATGGCTGCAGTCACCATCCTCAGTGATTTTGGAGCCCAAGAAAATAAAGTCTGCCACTGTTTTTATTGTTTCCCCATCTATTTTCCATGAAGTGATGGGACTGGATGCCATAGTCTTAGTTTTATGAATGTTGAGTTTTAAGCCAGCTTTTTCACGCTCCTCTTTCAACTTCATCTAAAGGATCTTTAGTTCCTCTTCACTTTTGGCCATTAGGATGATATCATCTGCATATTGGAGGTTGTTGATATTTCTCCCAGCAATCTTGATTCCAGCTTGAGCTTTATCCAGCCTGCCATGTCACATGATGCACTCTGCATATAAGTTGAATAAGTAGGGTGACAATATACAGCCTTGACATTCTTCTTTCTCAATTTTGAAGCAGTCTGTTGTTCCATGTCTGGTTCTAACTGTTGTTTCTTGGCCTGCATACAGGTTTCTCAGGAGGCAGGTAAGGTAGTCTGGTATTCTCATCTCTTTAAGAATTTCCAGTTTGTTGTGATCCACACAAAGGCTTTAGTGTAGTCAATGAAGCAGCTCAGTTCAGTTCAGTTGGTCAGTTGTGTCCGACTCTTTGCGACCCCATAAATCGCAGCATGCCAGGCCTCCCTGTCCATCACCAACTCCCGGAGTTCACCCAGACTCACGTCCATCGAGTCAGTGATGCCATCCATCCATCTCATCCTTGGTCGTCCCCTTGCAGAGGTAGATGTTTTTCTGGAATTTCTTGCATTTTTCTATGATCCAACAGATGTTAGCAATTCATTCCTCTGCCTTTTCTAAATCAAGTTTTTACATCTGGAAGTTCTTGGTTCACATATTGTTGAAGCTTAGCTTCAAGGATTTTGATCATTACTTTGCTGGTATGTGAAATGAGGACACTTGTAAGGCAGTTTGAACATTCTTTGGCATTGCCTTTCTTTGGGATTGGAATGAAAACTGACCTTTTCCTTGCAAGTCCAAGGGACTCTCAAGAGACTTCTCCAGCACCACAATTTGAAAGCACCAATTCCTCAGTGGTCAGCCTTTTTATGTCCCAAGTCTCACACTCGTACATGACTACTGGGAAAACGATAGCTTTGACTATGCATATGTATACACACACACGTGCGCACACATACACACACACACACACATATATTTGGCCTTTGGCTCAATTCTTGGCACAGAGCTTCTAAAATCCTAAGACTTTCCTAAGTGAGGAGAGGAACAACCCTGAATATCCATTGGAAGGACTAAGGGCAGGAAGAGAAGGGAACGACAGAAGATGAGATGGTTGAATGGCATCACACCGACTCAATAGACATGAGTCTGAGCAAACTCCTGGAGATAGTGAAAGACAGGGGAGCCTGTTGTGCTGTAGTCCATGGGACTGCAAAGAGTTGGACACAACTTATCAAGTGAACAACAACAAAGTGAAGAAAGCCATCTTTGCTATGTGTTTTTGACATGTTAATGAAGTGATCTTCGGACCAGCTACTAGGTAATCTAAGGAGGAGGCTAGGTGCCAGACTACCCAATCACACGACTAGAGAGTTTGAACTTTAGGCCCACCTGGAACCTCTGGGGGAGGGGAGAGAGGCTGGAAATTGAGTTCAACCATCAGTGGCCAATAATTTAATCAATCATACATCTGTATGAAGCTTTCATAAGAACTCAAAACACCTGTGTTGGTGAACATCATTCAGAAAGAGTGATGCACTCAGAGAGCTTGGAAGCTTTGCCATCCTCTCCTCCCTCCCCCCACCCCCTCAACCTGGAACCTCCTCTATCTGGCTATTCCTGAGTCATACCCATTTACAACAAAGCTGTGATCTAGTAAGTAAAATGTTTCCCTAGGCTTTGTGGGCTCTTCTAGTAAGTTAATTAAACCCAAGGAAGGGGTCACGGGAACTTCCAACCTATAGCCAGTGGGTCAGATACCTACAAGAACCTGGGCTTGCCAATGGGGTCTGAAGTGTGTATATGTGTGTGTGCGCATGCATGTGTATTGGGGAGACAGTCTCATAGGACTGGGCCCTTAACCTGTGGGGTCTGACACTATCTCCAAGTAAATCATGTTAGAACTTTATTGACTTATAGGACACCCAGCTGGTGCTTGGATGTGTGGGGAAGAAAAAAAGACCTGGCATCCAGGATCACACCTCCTATGCCACCCTCTCCAAAGAATGTGGTTATAAGGGAGGAAAATTTGCTACCCCAAATGTCTCTTAGCATGTGAATGATTTCAAGCTGAAAAGGCCCCAAAGACTGAGCTTTCCCTTCACTGACTAAAGGAATGCCAATAGAGGAACAGAGCTATCACAGTAGATGAGCCTAGTGTGGAGTAGGTATGCTAGGCAGGGAGGACCCAGGAGAGTCTGTTTGTCAAAATTCCATTCTATGTGTCACTGTCTGTCTCCATAAGGTCCACCAAACATTTATTTACCAAACATTTGCTTTTCCATTTCCGTGTCAATTGCCTGCCTTCCTTTTTAAGTCCCAACTCCCTACCCCACAATATTCTCTTTTGTCTTTAGCTGAAAATGCTGCTTAAGGGGAGGGTTTCAGCCATTTGTCATCACTCAGTTTTCCTGGGTCTGTTCCATATACACATGTTATTAGACATTTGTTTGCCTTTCTCTTATTAATCTGTCTCATGTAAACTTAATTCTTAGACCAGCCAGGAAAACATAGAAGAAAAGAGGGAACATTTCTTACTTCTTGAAAACATCATTCTCTTAGCTAAAAAATGACCCTTCCACTAATCTCCCCTGGCACTGTATCTGTACTTTTAGGGTTATTTTGTCATGTTACATCTCATATATGGTCATGGACTATCCCCATGTCTAATCTGTGACCCATTGATGGTGGGGTCCAGTTATTATCCCTTCCCATATGCCTTCTGCAGGACCTATCAAGGACCTGCAGGACCTTCACAAGTTCTACTTGTGAAGAGTAGGAACTCCATAAATACTAGCAAACTATATGATGTGAAAATGATTTGAGAAGCCTAGCACCAAATGAATGTTTTATCTGGTTTCCTTTTTCATATAGCCTTAGTTCTACATAGTCCTCACTGTTCCTCAGACACAGAAAATGCTTGTGTTGCTGTGTCTTCTGAATCCGTTTTGCTCAGTTGACCACTATTCTCTTCCTCTTTAAGTGGCAAACTCCTTCACATGTTCTAGGACTGGCCTCCAGCATCACTTCTTCAGAGAAATCTTCCCTCCTCTGACAAGTCATTGCGCTACTTGTACTTTTCTATGCTTGTCTCACCCTGGTGCTGCTCTTGCTGCATTGCAATGCCCATTTTCTGATCTTCTCAACTTACCTGTGAGAAATTTAAGCAAAGACTGAATCTCATTCACCTTTGTAACCTTGGAATTGGCAAAATATTGGATACACTGATAGCTGATAGGTGTTGATTAGATTAATAATATATTTTAAATATTTTTATTTTACCTATCTTCCTGAGTTCCAAAGACAATGTCTGCAAAAAGAGACACAGAAATGAGGCCCTAAATATTGGAAATCTCTGTTTCCTTAATAGTACAGCAATGCCTTGTGCCTGAGTCTTCCAATAACTTCTTAAAAACTACACAATTTAAATAATTTAAGTTCCTTTGTCTTAGCAGTTATTTTGAAAATATAACTTTTATTTACAGCTATTAATTCAAGTAAGCATCTGTGTCTGTAAGCTTTGGAAAAGCAAGGACTACCTGGATTAGGAAGATCCCCTGGAGAAGGAAATGGCACCCCACTGCAGTATTCTTGCCTGGGAAATCCCATTGACAGAGGAACCTGGAGGGCTACAGTCTATGGGGTCTTAGTGACTAAACAACGACAACATTTTTAAAGGTTTGTCACTTTTCTCAAGATCCAGTACAAAGAAGAAGCTCAATACCTTTTAAATGAACGAATGATGTCTGGTGGGTGCAGTATTGCTTGTGGGGCATGAGAGTGTCAGAAGAAAATGGCGACTGTGAGTCCAAAGGTCCCTAACTTATGGAATAATCATAAGTTCTACGCCTGGGTTGTAAACGTGGTGATATTAATAGGGAGGATAATATGGCCACAGCAGTTAATACTTTCCAGCCCTGAATAGCACAGTGGAAAAAGAGCTGGACTATGAATAAGAAGACAGGAATTCTAATCCTGGTTCTGGCACCTTCTAACTATATAGCCCTGGGCAACTCACTGAAATTCTCAGTTTCTTCCTCACTTGGGGAGAACAGGCAGCAAGTAACATTTACTGCTAATTTACAATGTGCCAGCTCCTGTGTGAGAGGTTTTACATATATTTCCTCCCTCACTCTGAGGAAATTTGGCTAGGTTCTTTTCAGCTCTGAATGCTCAAGATTTTATTATTCTCAGCTAATTTAAGTCCCATGCCAAAGGACACAAAGCAATGAAAGACACTTCAGATATATACTGAAAAAAAAAATTCAGTGGCTATTAATTCTTTTCAAAGATTTCATATAATATTGATTTAATTACACTTTGGAAGAATGTTAATATAGTGATGTAACATGATCTCCTGGGAGCCACTAGTGATACCAGTGATGTTACTGACAGAGCTGGATGATGAGGGATACCTCTTTGCTCCAGCTATATTCCCTGGCTATCAGACTGCTGAATGGTAGGCATTCTCATACACATGTGATTTCTCCAGCAGTCTGTTTAAAGCCAGTAAATGTTTTAGGACGCTTATCTGAATTAACTCTAAATGAAAGCCTTAGTTTCAAAATTCCTGGGACAAAGGAAATATAGGTTTCAATTTGAAGCCAAGAAATACAAGCCCAATCAAGCAGCCCTCAATAAAACATTTCATGGAAGTGCAAGGAAATCACCTCAACAGGAACTCTGAGATTTTTTAGTCTTTGGGTGGTAAAGCTCAGACAATGGACTACTTTTATACTAAGCAAAGAGCCAAAGATAAAGGAAATCTTGACTTGTGAACAGTATAGTTCTATGTGGGAGTTCCTTTTCATATTAAAAAGAAAACACACACACTACCCAGATGTCTTATGAAAACTGTTCTAAGGATATAATTATTACTTAAATTATTACATTCAAGTCAAGGAATGGCTCTCAGGAACCCAAGTCAAACATCCCAGGAACCAACTTCTGAGTTCCATGAACATCGCTATTTCAGTTGCTGAGATCAGTAAATATCAGGGCTGGGGTGGAAAGGACAATACTCTTAGTCTGGTGGATACATTCCTAATAGATATTTTTGTCTTCAGTTGTCTTTATTTGTTTGATGGTATTGACTGGGAATAGAATGGAGTGCATTAAATGGACCCTCAGTTTTCCAACCTGCCCCTGCGAGGCTGCCCCAATGTTCACTTCTGAGCCTGAGCTAGACTGGAAGCAACCTCACCTCCCTTTGGTGAAGCTCTACTGATGGACATGTTGGTTGGTGTTGATTTTAAGGAAGTACTTGAACTTAATAGGAGGATCAACTCTGTACAAATATGGGTATGAATTTGGGAATGACCATTAGTCATATTCACTGGAAGGACTGATACTGAAGCTAAAGCTCCAATTCTTGGCCACCTGATGCAAAGAGCCAACTCATTGGAAAAGATCCTGATGCTGAGAAAGATTGAGGGCAGGAGGAGAAAGGGATGACAGAAGATGGCTGGTTGGATGACATCACCAACTCAATGGACATAAGTTAGAGCTAGCTCCGGGAGATGGTGAAAGACAGGGAAGCCTAGTGTGCTGCAGTCCATGGGGTCGCAAAGAGTTGGACACAACTGAGCAACCGAACAACAATGATGCCAGATTAGATGCAACTTTCTTACTGTTGGGGATCTACTATGTTTGCTGAGTGTGCTTTGGACCAGAGGTGACACAAAGGGCCATGATTTGGAGGGCCGTGCTCAGCCTGAGTCCTCCGTCCTCAGCTCTGATGAGCTCTCTGTGTGGCAGCTATGGTCCTAGGGCACTCTGTGTATAGCAACTCTGCATCCGTATGTGGTTCAAAACCCCAAGGCTCTGGGAAAATCTGATTCCCCAGAAACTGCTCCAGCTGACAGCCTGCAATCATCAGTGCATGTGTGCATGCTTAGTTGCTTAGTCGTGTCTGACTCTTTGGGACCCCATAGACTGAAACCCACCAGGCTCCTCTGTTCATGGGATTCTCCAAGCAAGAATACTGGAGTGGATTGCCATGCCCTCCTTCAGGGGATCTTCCTGACCCAAGGACTGAACCCTTGTCTCCTGCATTAGCTGGCTGATTCTTTACCATTAATGCCACCTAAGTAGCAGGGTTAGAAGGAATTCCCTGATACTTTCACAGAGGAAAGACCTCCACGCCCATGCTAAGAAAACAGTAACTGAAAACATTCCATCACATCACCCCCCGACACCTCTTCTCCCTGGAGCTGTGCAGTGTAGTGGTATGTCCTGTTATGCTAAAGAAGCCTTTGGAATGTACCCTTATTCATCCCTTCTTCCTCAATTCCCATCTTCATCATCTTGGTTCAGGGTTTCACTGTTCACATTTTAATTCTTAAAACCCTTTCCTAGCTCATGTCTCTGCCTCAAACTCTCTGACCTTCAGCTATTCCGTAAGTTCTTAAGTGACTCTGTTCCAAAACCTTCAGAGATTTCATCCCATAACGCAGAAGACAGAATAGTAGTGAATGTGAAAGTGTAGTAAATGGAAAGATGTGAGATAATAAAATATATGTATTTTATATATTTACTAATAGAATTTTGCCAAGAAAATGCACTGGTCATAGCAAACACCCTCTTCCAACAGCCCAAGAGAAGACTCTACACATTAACATCACCAGATGGTCAACACCGAAATCAGATTGATTATAGTCTCTGCAGCCAAAGATGGAGAAGCTCTATACAGTCAACAAAAACAAGACCAGGAGCTGACTGTGGCTCAGATCATGAACTCCTTATTACCAAATCAGACTCAAATTGAAGAAAGTAGGGAAAACTGCTAGACCATTCAGGTATGACCTAAATCAAATCCCTTATGATTATACAGTGGAAGTGAGAAATAGATTTAAGGGACTAGATCTGATAGATAGAGTGCCTGATGAACTATGGAATGAGGTTCGTGACATTGTACAGGAGACAGGGATCAAGACCATCCCCATGGAAAAGAAATGCAAAAAGGCAAAATGGCTGTCTGGGGAGGCCTTACAAATAACTGTGAAAAGAAAAGAGGTGAAAAGCAAAGGAGAAAAGGAAAAATATAAGCATCTGAATGCAGAGTTCCAAAGAACAGCAAGAAGAGAAAAGAAAGCCTTCTTCAGTGATCAATGCAAAGAAATAGAGGAAAAGAACAGAATGGGAAAGATTAGAGAGACTTCAAGAAAATTAGAGATATCAAGGGAACATTTCATGCAAAGATGGGCTCAATAAAGGACAGAAATCGTATGGACCTAACAGAAGCAGAAGATATTAAGAAGAGGTGGCAAGAATACACAGAAGAACTGTACAAAAAGATCTTCACGACCCAGATAATCATGACGATGTGATCACTCATCTAGAGCCAGACATCTTGGAATGTGAAATCAAGTGGGCCTTAGAAAGCATCACTATGAACAAAGCTAGTGGAGGTGATGGAATTCCAGTGGAGCTGTTTCAAATCCTGAAAGATGATGCTGTGAAAGTGCTGCAGTCAATATGCCAACAAATTTGGAAAACTCAGCAGTGGCCACAGGACTGGAAAAGGTCAGTTTGCATTCCAATCCCAAATAAAGGCAATGCCAAAGAATGCTCAAACTACCGCACAATTGCACTCATCTCACATGCTAGTAAAGTAATGCTCAAAATTCTCCAAGCCAGGCTTCAGCAATACATGAACTGTGAACTCCCTGGTGTTCAAGCTGGTTTAGAAAAGGCAGAGGAACCAGAGATCAAATTGCCAACATCCGCTGTATCATGGAAAAAGCAAGGGAGTTCCAGAAAAACATCTATTTCTGCTTTATTGACTATGCCAAAGCCTTTGACTGTGTGGATCACAAGAAACTGTGGAAAATTCTGAAAGAGATGGGAATACCAGACCACCTGACCTGCCTTTTGAGAAATCTGTATGCAGGTCAGGAAGCAACAGTTAGAACTGGACATGGAACAACAGACTGGTTCCAAATAGGAGAAAAGAGTACATCAAGGCTGTATATTGTCACCCTGCTTATTTAACTTCTATGCAGAGTACATCATGAGAAACGCTGGACTGGAAGAAACAAGCTGGAATCAAGATTGCTGGGAGAAATATCAAGAACCTCAGATATGCAGATGACACCACCCTTATGGCAGAATGTGAAGAGAAACTAAAAAGCCTCTTGATGAAAGTGAGAGAGGAGAGTGAAAAAGTTGGCTTAAAGCTCAACATTCAGAAAACGAAGATCATGGCATCTGGTCCCATCACTTCATGGGAAATAAATGGGAAACAGTGGAAACAGTGTCAGACTTTATTTTTGGGGTTCCAAAATCACTGCAGATGGTGAATGCAGCCATGAAATTAAAAGATGCTTACTCCTTGGAAGAAAAGTTATGACCAACCTAGATAGTATATTCAAAAGCAGAGACATTACTTTTCCGACTAAGGTCCATCTAGTCAAGGCTATGGTTTTTCCTGTAGTCATGTATGGATGTGAGAGTTGGACTGTAAAGAAGGCTGAGCGCCAAAGAATTGATGCTTTGAACTGTGGTGTTGGAGAAGACTCTTGAGAGTCCCTTGGACTGCAAGGAGATCCAACCAGTCCATTCTGAAGAAGATCAGCCCTGGGATTTCTTTGGACGGAATGATGCTAAAGCTGAAACTCCAGTACTTTGGCCACCTTATGTGAAGTGTTGACTCATTGGAAAAGACTCTGATGCTGGGAGGGATTGGGGGCAGGAGGAGAAGGGGACGACCGAGTATGAGATGGCTGGATGCCATCATGGACTCGATGGAGGTGAGTCTGAGTGAACTCCGGGGAAATGGTGATGGACAGGGAGGCCTGGAGTGCTGTGATTCATGGGGTCGCAAAGAGTCGGACACGACTGAGCGACTGAACTGAACTGAACTGAACTGATGTATATATGTATAGGTTATCTGCCCTGCTTCCTGATACAGAGCTCCCCAAACTCCTGTTAATTTCCTAAGAAAGAAGAGCACTGGGAGCATCTTTTGTCCTAAAGAGATGACTCTGCATCCTCGGTGACTCCTGGATGGGAGCTGGTCACCTGAAATACTGAGCCATATATAGAAGCTTAGAATTTTCAGCCATATCCCTCATCCTCCAGAAAGGAGAGAAGGGCTGGGAACAGAGTTAATAATTTATCATGACTACATAAAGAAATCTCCATCAAATCCTAATAATACAGGTATCAGAGAGCTTCCAAGCTAGCAAACACATCCAGACCAGGAGGGTGATGCACTCCAGCTCCATGAGGATGGACCCTCCCAGGCTCAGCTCTGTGTGTCTTTTCATCAGGCTATTCACCTGTATCTCTATCACATCCTTTAATAACCTGGTAAACATATGTAAGTGTTTCCTTAGATTCTGTGAACAGCTCAGGCAAATTAATGAGACCTGGGGGAGAGCAGGTTAGAATAAATTAGATACAGGTTGAAACAGAATAGACATATATTTATTGGAATCTACAGCTGGTGCAAGCAGAAGCACAGATGATAATCTGAGCCTGTGACTGGTGTCTGAAAAGTGGGGAGGAAGGCAGTATACAATCTCGTGGGACTGAGCCCTTAGCCTGTGGGATCTGATGCTATCTCCATATAGAGAGCATTGCAACTGAATTAAACTGTCAGACATCCAGTTGGTGTCCAACATTTGCTTGTACTTGTGGGGAAAAAAATCTCCATGGATTGGTGACCAGATGGGTCAGAAATGAAGTGTTTTGTGTGGATAGTAAAGAAAACTCATAGGAAGACAAAACCACGTGGGAAGAACTAAGTTTCTCACTACATAGGAAGGAAAAAACTGAGTTTTCCTTACAAAGAGCACTGTGAGAATTAAGATGCCAGGTTTCAAGACTGGTTGGGCATGTCTCCAGAAGTGAGCTGTTTTTGCACTAATCATTTGATTTCCCTGAGCTCTGGTTCCTTGTCCATTGAGCAGAGGCAACATGCCTGTCACATCACAAATCTTATTGATGGTGATGATAATTGAGATGATGGAAATGAAAACTCCAAAGTGTCACACTATTTCTGGCTTCAGCAAGAGAAATGTAACCATCACTTACAATAATTCACATTTATTGAGCACTTGCCATGTGCTATAAGCTGTTATAAATGCTTTACAAATATCAACAAATTTCATTCTCAGAACAACCATATTTACAGACTGGGAAACTGAGCTCCAGAGAGGTGAAATAATTTCCCCAAGTCACATAATTTTCAATAGGTAGAACTGAGTTAGGAAGTGATAAATAAGGCCCCAGAAGCCACATTCTATAAAGAAAAAAAAGTGGGGAAACAGAAAGGATCACTTTTGAAAAAGTAACTTTTTCAACATTTCTCTAACAATTATTAATTCAGAGAATTAATGATGAACATATGGAGCAAACACTATTTGTCAGGTGTTCTGCTGATTCTTAGAGAGTCAAGGAAAAGTAAATGTAATTTTAAAGGGTTCTTAGTGGTGGCAAAGATCCATACATGATTTGCAGAGTGTTCTGGGGCCACTGAAGGACGCTCAGCCAGGCTTGACAGGGTCAGGGAAGCATCCTGGTGAAAGTGACTCAGAGGTGTGTTAGAAAGGACAAGCAAGATTCAGTGGCACAATCAGTGGACGGTGGAGAGAGACACTTTAGGAAGTGAGAACAGTAAGTCCATGATTAGGATACAGAATAGAACACGCAGGGAACAAACATGGCCTTGTTGTTAGAACGTGATGTCACTTGGGCAGACTCCTGGTCTGATCGTACACCTCTGCACCTCTGGGAATGTCCCATTAGAATGGAAATCCTGAAAAGGGCAGAGAACTTGTATGTTCTGGTCACTATTATATCACCAGTGCCTGGTACTAGGCGGTGCTCAATACATATTTGTTAAGTACAAACAAAAATATGTGGATGAATAGTATCTAAATAAATACTTGTTGAGATAATTATTTAATAATAAACACAGAGCACCTCTGCAAATGAGGGCTTTCCTTGTGGTTCAGCTGGTAAAGAATCCACCTGCAATGCTGGAGATCTGGGTTCTATCCCTTGGTTGGGAAGATTCCCTGGAGAAGGGAAAGGCTACCCACTACAGTATTCTGGCCTGGAGAATTCCATGGACTGTATAGCCCATGGGGTCGCAAAGAGTTGGAGATGACCGAGTGACTTTCACTCACCTCACCACTGCAAATGAGGTTGAGAAAGCTCCTAGCTTTCCTGTATACTGGATCCAGTATAAACTCGATCAATTATCAATCCAACTAGCTTGAGTCAGAATCACAAGACACCTTGGGGCCAAGCACCTGCATTCATCTTAATGATTAGACAGTGAACCACCTAAGCTGGGAAGTGACACAGCCACACAGTAGTGAAAAAGATGATTATGGTGGCACTCTGGAGAATAATTTAGAGGAGGAGAAACTGATGATGGGAAAAACCCCATAGAAATATGCAGGGCCATCTCACAGGAAGCCCCCGTGAAAAATGATAGAACAGTGAAAGGAAAAATTAGCTTTCAAAGTAGGGTCTACTCTTACTTTTAATAACGCCATTCAATAAAAATTTGGATAAAAGCAAAATAGAGGGTTGAAGAATAATTTCAGAATGACTAGAGAGACAGGTTTCTTACAGGGTGAACACTAGCTTAGAAAAATCAGGAGACTTAGTGTTTTGTCCTGGTGTGTCTTTAGCCTATGGTGTGGTTGTTAGCAACTTGCTGGATTTCTGAGGGCCTGATTTCTCCTTCTGTAAAACAAAGCTGCTGAATCAATGGTCTTAAAGTTCTCCACTGGCCCTACCATTCCAGGATCATGAGTTCTATGATCTCCTTTAAAAAAAAATTACTTATTTTTGGTAGGTCTTCCTTGTTGCACGACTTTCTCTAGTTGCAGTGAGCAGGGGCTACTCTTCATTGCTATTCTTTTTGAGGCGAGCAGGCTTCTCACTGGGGTGGCTTCTTTGTTACAGAGCACAGGTTCTGGGCCCACAGGCTTCAGTAGTTGCAGCACATGATGGGCTCAGCAGTTGTTACAAATGGACTTCAGTTGCTCCACAGCATGTAAAATCTTCCTGGATCAGGGATCGAACTTGTGTCTCCTGCATTGGTAGGCAGACTCTATCCACTGAAACACCAGGGAAGTTTGGTTCTATGACCTTCTGATTTCTGCGATGATTGTTAAATTGCTGGATAGTGAACGACATAGCACTTAGACCCACAGATTGAAATGATTTTGGAAGAGAAAGCTTCTGGAGTATGATCAGCTCAAACCTTTCATTTAACAGATAAGGAGACCACAGTTCAGCCATGTTAGTTGAAACAGCCAAGTTTATGTAGCTCGTTAAGGACAGAAGAGAGGATAGTGCTACTCTCACTCATCAAATTGCATGCATCTGTTTGTATATTACCAAAACATAGGCAACTTGGACCTGAGCTTTTGTTACTTTTAATCTTAAGTTTGAACTTCTGAACTCATTAATAGCTTAATCCAAAAGAATTTTAATAGAATTTATGGTCTTTACTGATGAGTATTCATATATCTTAGATGACACCACCCTTATGGCAGAAAGTGAAAAGAAATCAAAAGCCACTTGATGAAAGTGAAAGAGGAGAGTGAAAAAGTTGGCTTAAAGCTCAACATTCAGAAAACGAAGATCATGGCATCCAGTCCCATCACTTCATGGGAAATAGATGAGGAAACAGTGTCAGGCTTTATTTTGGGGGCTCCAAAATCACTGCAGATGGTGATTGCAGCCATGAAATTAAAAGACGCTTACTCCTTGGAAGGAAAGTTATGACCAACCTAGATAGCATATTAAAAAGCAGAGACATTACTTTGCCAACAAAGGTCTGTCTAGTCAAGGCTATGGTTTTCCTGTGGTCATGTATGGATGTCAGAGTTGGATTGTGAAGAAAGTTGAGCACCGAAGAATTGATGCTTTTGAACTGTGATGTTGGAGAAGACTCTTGAGAGTCCCTTGGACTGCAAGGAGATCCAACCAGTCCATTCTAAAGGAGATCAGTCCTGGGTGTTCACTGGAAGGACTGATGTTCAAGCTGAAACTCCAATACTTTGGCCACCTCATGCGAAGACTTGACTCATTGGAAAAGACTCTGATGCTGGGAGGGATTGGGGGCAGGAGGAGAAGGGGACGACAGAGGATGAGATGGCTGGATGGCTGGATTTTCAAGCAGTAAATACAAAAGGAAAAAGGAAAAAAAATCTCACCCTTTCATTTGTTAAACTCTTGTATACTAAAAGTGTTAAAGATACAAAGATTAATAAGATCTGGACTAATTTCTAATGTCTTCAATTCAGTTCCAGTCACTCAGTCGTGTCCAACTCTTTGCAACCCCATGTACCACAGCACGCCAGGCCTCCCTGTCCATCACCAACTCCCAGAGCTTACTCAAACTCTTGTCCATTGAGTCAGAGATGCCATCCAGCCATCTCATCCTCTGTCGTCCCCTTCTCCTCCTGCCCTCAATCCTTCCCAGCATCAGAGTCTTTCCCAATGAGTCAACTCTTCGCTTCAGGTGGCCAAAGTATTGGAGGTTCAGCTTCACCATCAGTCCTTCCAATGAATATTCAGGACTGATTTCCTTTAGGATGGACTGGTTGGATCTCCTTGCTGTCCAAGGGATTTTCAAAAGTCTTCTCCAATGCCATAGTTCAAAAGAATCAATTCTTTGGCACTCAGCTTTCTTTATAGTCCAACTCTTACATCCATATATGACTACTGGAAAAACCATAGCATTTGGAAAAACCATAGCCTTGATTAGACGGACCTTTGCTGACAAAGTAATGTCTGTGTTTTTCAACATGCTATCTAGGTTGGTCATAACTTTACTTCCAAGGAGTGAGCGTCTTTTGACTTCATGGCTGCAGTCACCATCTGCAGTGATTTTGGAGCCCAGAAAAATAAAGTCAGCCACTGTTTCTACTGTTTTCCCATCTATTTGCCATGAAGTGATACCAGTTCTAAAATACTATGGTGATCCATGCTACTTTCAAATGCTATCATGTATCTTAACCTAGCTAGGAGGACAAATTTCCATTCATTAGTGTTAAGTTGTGTGTTTTGTTGTGTTAGTGCTATTCAGTGTTTCACCTTTTGGAAGGGATTCATAACTTCGCAAATGTGTGTGCTTACTTATTGGATGTTCCGTGAAGGTTTGTCAGCAGAGTGAAGTTGTTTCTCACACTTCGCAAGCTGGCAAGGACCTAAAAGGAAAATATTTCCACAGTTAGGAGTGGTTAGGGACAAAAGGAGAGGGCTAGGTAGGTTCACAGACCACTCTTAGAAACTATACCCAGAGGCAGAGTGAGAATGAGCCAGGCCAGCATGATACATACCTGGGCAAAGGTGTTACAATCAAGTCATCGCCATGTCTGGTGAAAAGAGACAGAGAGAAAAACACAACTTTAAAATGTATTTGCATTATAACTAAGACACATAAACTGTCATGAAACTTCTTCGGTGTTAGCAACACAAATATTAGACAAGTCATTCTACCTGGATATAAGGCAGGACTGATTTAGGCAGAGATGGGAATTTCAGGAACTTAAAAGAAAAAGAAAAACCCACCAGGTTCATAGCTCCTAGATTTACAGTGGCTACACATAAAAACACTTGCAAGTAAGTTTATATCTTCAGGGTATATTCTCATTAAATAGCAGATCCGGAGAACTGTAATTCAAAGTGATTTGTGGATTTTGGTCACCAGAGCCAGGAAATTCAAAGGGAGGGCTGCTCACAGGCATACACAGAGCTGGAAAAAATGGCCTAACAGTCTGGATAAAGGTTAACTTTGGATTTCCTGGCTTTTGTTGATTTGAACCACAGCCTTAATGCCATTTAAACACAGATTTCTGTCTGGGAATCCCATTACTTTTGTTTTTAATATAACTTTTTTCTTAAAGTACCCAAGGAAAAGTTTTAAGGGAGTGTAGGAATCAAACCTTCTATTATCATATCATTGTCTCTCACTTTGTCCCAAAGATTTGATTGAGGCTGAGCCACATAAATTCTCTACTTGGGAATACGCAGAAATGTGCTTTCAGGAGACTTCTGTCTCTGGTACAGGCTTTGATAAATCTTCTTAAATCCATGTAGCAAGATCGCCATTAAAACCATTAGAGGACATGCTGGCCTGAGCTGTAGACACACAATCGGGCCAATTTGCTATCACAGTGTGAATCATAAATTGCGCAGAAGATAGTGGACAATGAGTTTCCTTCACGGTCTGATCATCTGCTTTGTATCATCGATCACTGCACAAATATGGCACTTATTCGCTAGCTATGGGAGTGCAACCAATGGTTATTAAGCACCTGCCCAGCACCAGGCATCAGGTGCGGCCTTGGGATCCAGGCTTGGTAACACCTGTATCCTTGGGGACCTCTTCTCTAGTGTGAGTTTTTATTTTAGGGTTTCATTTAGTACAATATTTTCCTTTCTAGTGTGGTCTTTAGCTAGAAGTCCCCCTTCAATTTCATCTAGTCAACTTTCTGTGCATCTGCTTTGCACAGTAATTATAAAAAGAACACTGACAAGACTAAGCATTCTTTGAGTGATTACTATCTGTCAGGCCCTCCGTGAAACCTCATTTAACTCTTGTGAGAAGACTTGAAGCAGCTAATCTTAGGCCTATTTTATAGATAATATCAAAGCTCAGAGTAGGTAAGCCATTGCTTAGCCAGCACATAGCTAATAAGAGAAGTAAAACTATTGGATTCCCCAAATCTGTGCTTTTAACCATTATGTTTTCCTATTTTTTGATGGCCCTCCATGGTTGACTAAATTCATGGTTGACAGAGTTCATGATCCCCTCAAATTAAAACAGGAGATTAAAAAAATATCCAAAACACTGCAGTAGATAGTATAAATCATATAAATATAGATTGAGAATACGAACGATTGATACTTAATGAGGGTACAAAGGAGAAGTGATAATTCCAGATCAGACAAGGTAGGAATGGCTTGATTGAACAGGTGGTATTCAAGATGAATTTGCAAGTATTGGCTTTAAAAGGTAGGGATAGTAGATGCTTCTAAGGAGAGCAATACAAGAATAGAGGTGCTGTAATGGGAAAATACTGGACCTGGAGATGCTTGGTGGTTGTTTGGACAGAGCTGAGTACATGACAGACATTTGCAGAGGACAATACTGGAAGGTTCCCCACACTCATATTATGGACATTGGGAACAACGGTTGTGGAACAGGTGCTTAACTCTGCAGAAGAAATGAGGTTTGCGGTGAGATAGGCGAACAGAAAAGTGCTTTAGAAAGCAAAGTGCTATGGGCATGAGAGAGAGACAGGAGCGAGGACAGAGCCAAGAAGAGCGGTTGGAAGGACGTTGCTGTCACCCAGAAGAGAAGACTTTGGTGAGGCAGAGGAAGAAACAGGCAAAGACAACTGGAAGAGCCTCTGAAAGTGTTGCCAAGGACTTGGCATTAGAGGGGTAGGGTTCATAAAGAAATACTATTTTCATTTTTAGAACAGGTATCTGGGAAAATAGTGAGGTCATGAGTAGAAACAAAAAATCGTGGAGGAGCTGGAGGAGATGTGTCACTGTCTCACACGTTGAGTTTTAAGATACTCATCGATATCCTGGCGGAACTAGCAAGTGAGAAGATTAAAATATGGGGATTAGAGCTAGAGGTTCAGGACTTACTTACAACAGTGGGGACCACTGAAGCAATGGCAGAGAGTGGCTTCGTGGATGGGAGTATATAGAGAGATCCGAAGGAAGAACCTCAGGGTTCTTGGAGAGGAGTGAAAACGAGAGACAGTAAGAGTGAAGAGACATGCAGTTGTAATAAGTGCAGGGTGGTGAGACGTTACGAGAATTGCCCCTTCCCAAGTTTTTTTGGGGGAATGAACCTCAGATGGGTGCAATAACCTACTATTTGTTCAGATTTCTGCTGTGAAGTTCACATTGTTCAGAAGACATCCGGGTGAGTTGGGAATACAGTGATAATGTTAGACTTAAGTAGACCAACTATGGCTCCTGGATTTCTGGAAATCTAAATTCCCAACAAAAGTTGAATAATATGAGCAAATTTCACACATAAATAGTGCCAAAAGCAGATATACGGTTGCATGAATAGGGAGCTACTAAAACTGTACAAACTAATGATTAAAGGGAGGTTAAAAAATTCAAAGTTGATACTTAATGAGGGTACAAAGGAGAAGTGATAATTACAGATCAGACAAGGTAGGAAAGGCTTAAAAATTCAGACAGTGAGCGAGTGTGAAGCCTGGGCCAACGTGGGCTCAGCTAATGTGGAGCTCAAGGCATGGGCCCACAGCAGGTAGCCCAAGCTCAACATTCAGAAAACTAAGAGCATGGCATCTGGTCCCATCACGTCATGGCAAATAGATGGGGAAAGAATGGAAACAGTGACAGACTTTATTTTTTGAGTTCCGAAATCACTGCAGATGGTGACTGCAGCCATGAAATTAAAAGACGCTTGCTTCTTGGAAGAAAAGTTATGACCAACCTAGACAGCAAAAGCAGAGACATTACTTTGCTAACAAAGGTTAAGTCTAGTCAAAGCTATGATTTTCCAGTAGTCATGTATGGCTGTGAGAGTAAGACTATAAGGAAAACTGAGTGCCTAAGAATTGATACTTTTGAACTGTGTTGTTAGAGAAGACTCTTGAAAGTCCCTTGGACTGCAAGGAGATCCAACCAGTCCATCCTAAAGGAGATCAGTCCTGAATATTCATTGGAAGGACTGATGGTGAAGCTGAAACTCCAATATTTTGGCCACCTGATGCAAAGAACTGACTCATCTGAAAAGACCCTGATGCTGGGAAAGATTGAGGGCAGGAGGAGAAGGGGACAACAGAGGATGAGATGGCTGGATGGCATCACCAGCTCAATGGACATGAGTCTGAGTCAACTCCAGGAGTTGGTGATGAACAGCGAGGCCTGGTGTGCTGCAGTCCATGAGATCATGAAGAGTCGGACATGACTGAGCAGCTCAACTGAAATGACCTGAACTAAAAAAATTCAGAGAGGGCCCCATGTCACAATCAGTTTATTATTATGAAACTTCTGAAATTTATGACAGTGGAACATTCAGAGCAAGGGATGAATTTTCAGATCCTGAGCACTGGGTCTCAGAATTTGAACTGTAAAAGCTAATGTTGTATGTAAGACAGTAACTGCTATAGAAACGATTAGATAATCTGTAGATAAGAAAACAAACAAAAAACTTCTATTTGATTACAGCCAGATAATTTATAAAACTAGTCCAAATTTTTACAATCATAATTTGATATATGGATAAGAAAAGGGCATGAATATAACAAAATACTTGATTGGTTATAGAAACTGATGTAGTTGTTAGTTGCCCAAACCACTAGAGAGGGCAATATCCCACAGGAACAAAACCAGATATTCAGAACCATGGCACGAGCACCATCTAGCGACAAACTCAGAACATTACATTTCTGTAGGCTAATTGGAGACGAGTACTGTGAGCGTCTTAATAGGCTTCCCAGGTGGCTCAGTGATAAAGAATCTGCCTGCCAATGCTGGAGGCTTGGGTTTGATTCCTGGGTCAGGGAGATGCCCATTTCCTGGAAGGAAATGGCAGCCCACTCCAGTATTCTTGCCTGGAAAATCCCATGGACAGAAAAGCCTCGCAGGCTATAGTCCATGGGGTCTGGGAGGCACCTTAGCATCTAAACAACAACTCTGTGGGTCTTAATTGAGTGTGGATCTGCTCTCAACAATGAAATACTTTCATAGAAAGCAAAAATGCTTCTTCCTACTGCTACACTCTGGATTTTATCAATTTCACCTTTCGCTGTTTCCTGTCTACATGCAGAATTTTACTTGTACTTTTTGGTAACATTGATTTTAGGCTGTCTTAGAGAAACAGACTATACTGTAGTTAAGAGTACAGCTTTTGCAGCCAGATGGCTTTGGTTTGCTTCTCAGCTGCACTATTACAAACTATGGGACTTTAGGCAACCACTCTATGCCTCTCACAACATGTTGTGATATTTAAATGCGTTATTATGTATGTACCACTCTTACAACAGTGCTTGGCACATAAGAGCACTTTTGCTATTCTGTTATAGTTACTCTCATTAGTAGTAGGTATCATCATTATTATAATTAAAGAATTGCATGTCTATCTTTCCAACTGGTGAGAACTTCTTTAAGACAGTCATTTCTGTCCCCATTAAAATCAAGAGTACTAGGGTAAAGTGTCTGCCTGCAATGTGGGAGATCTGGGTTCGATCCCTGGGTCAGGAAGATCCCCTGGAGAAGGAAATGGCAACCCACTCCAGTATTCTTGCCTGGAAAATCCCATAGACAGAGAAGTCTGGTAGGCTGCAGTCCATGGGGTCGCAAAGAGTCAGACAGGACTAAACAACTTCACTTTCACTCTCACTTTACAGTTTACACACTTTCACTTTACAGTTTACAAAGCATTTTCATGTGTCTTATTTCATATGGTAAGGGAATGTTCTTGACCCTAGGGAATGGTGTAAGCACTGATCTTGTTGATCAAGGCTGAAACCTGCCTCTCTCTTATCCCACAGTCAACCACCACCATCTATGGATCCTAACTTACAAATATTTATTAATTGCCCACTAGATCTGTTCTAACATAGAATCCCATCCTTTATTATGTAAATTACTAAAGCCCCTCCCATTTGGCTCTTGGAAATAGCTTTAGGCTTTGTCCACCCTCCAAACTGTTAATCAGAGTTATCTTTCAAAAACTTTTGTCTGATTATGTATTTTCCTGCTTAAAAGCCTTTAGTAGCTCCAGGCTGCTTGCCTGGCAGCATAAATTCTAAGTCCTCACACAGGCCCTTCCTGGTGAGGGTCCTGCTTACTTCTCTAGCATGTCTCTCACCACTTCCTCATCCTTTCACATTCTTTGCCTGAGCCACATTGAGCTGTGGTTCCCCAAAACATTCTTGAGAACTAGAGTTGGTGAGCACATGGCCCTTCTTCCTACACACGCTTTTGCTAATTCCTCTAGCTTAGCTGTAATTCCTTAAAGTAGGCCTCTCACTTTGCCAGGTCACATCTCTCAAAGTCCTGGGCATCCCTCTCTACCATTGCCCTTTTCCGAAGGTATTACTACTATCTATTGACTTGGCTCAACTTCCCTGGTGGCTCAGAGGTTAAAGTGTCTGCCTGGAATGCAAGAGACCAAGGTTTGATCTCTGGGTTGGGAAGATCCCCTGGAGAAGGAAATGGCAACCCACTCCAGTACTCTTGCCTGGAGAATCCCATGGACGGAGGAGCCTGGTAGGCTACAGTCCATGGGATTGCAAAGAGTTGGCTCAGTCAGTAAAGAATCTGCCTGCAATGCGGCAGACCCAGGTTTGATCCCTGGGTGGGTGTAAGAAACGCTGCGGGAAGAAAGAGCCACCTCTAGGGACCGTTGATGGAAGCCTTTATTGGGCGGTTGCTCTCGGGCAGAACTCCTGGGGACGAGTAAGAAAGGGAAGGGAGTCTGTGAGGTATGAGGGGTGAGGATGGCATTTTATAGCCAGGGCTGGCGTTCAAACCAGGTTTTCCCATATAAGGTAGAAAGCGCGGGCTGTAGCAGCGGTTGGTGTCCAAGGGCTCTGTGTTGGCACTTGACTGGGCCAGGCCACGGGGTCGGCCCCTGGAAGTTTGGTCCGCTCTCAGTTCCTGTTTGGGCGTTGGCCAACCACCGGGACTTGTCCGTGGCACTTTTCCGGGGCATGCCCGACCTCTCAGTGGGGAAGATCCCCTGGAGGAGGGCATGGCAACCCACTCTAGTATTCTTGTCTGGATAATCCCATGGACAGAGGAGCCTGGCGGGCTACAGTCCATGGAACTGCAAAGGGTAGGGCACGACTGAGTGACTAAGTACAGCACATTGACTTACCAATGTTTTAGCTCCCTAAAGACACAGAAGATGTCTCATTTGCTTGCAAGGTGTCTAAATGTAAGCAAATTTTTGTTCAAAGAAAGGATGGATATAATTTTTGTAATAGCTGGAAAGGTAGGCAGAGCAGAGATTTGTATCATATTTTTATTTTTCATCATTATTGAGTCTGTTTATGTATTGAATATCCATATGGTTTAGTCATCTAGATTCCCTGAATTTGAGTTGTGTTTCCCTGTTTACTTGGCAAATTACTTAACCTCTCTGTTCTCCAGTGTTCTCCTCTTTAAGACAAGACAATTATAGTACCAAGACAGTTACTGTACCACCAAGAAAAATATAGTACCAAAACAATGATACTACTACAATACTGAATTATAGTATTCATGCATTAAGGGAATAAATGAGTTAAAAATATGTAAATACTTTAAATAGTATACAGGAAATGCTTAATAAATGTGTGCTTTTGTTTATAGATAACTTAGACACTATGAAAAACATTCAGTGTCTTAAAGTTATGGTGCTAGTAGGTATAATGGCTGTAACTCAAGTCCTAGATACCACATTGTATTTTTTTGGTAGCCCATCAACAAACAGGTCTTAAATTTAAGTGGGCTATTATTTCTACTTTTCCTCTTGGTTTTCAGATCTCATTTCCCGTGACTCCTCTCTCTAGAGATCACTTCTCACATCAAGAGTAGCTTTAAAAACTTGTCTGTATAAGACTGCAAATAAGATGACTAAATAAAGGAAACAGGGATCTTCCTTCCCTGTGGCTTTACTGGTGGATAATCAAAAGCTGGTCCTGCCCAGGTTGGTTCCTCCAATATAACTAGCCTCCCCAGTTCCTAGTACTTTATGCTCCCTTAGGGGAATCTGTACCTTGGTATATAGACACACTCCATTCAAGATGACTACAACACAGGAAGTGAACAGAGACCAATAAATTATTGCCACATCTAGCATGGGGAATTTCCTTTTGGGATCCAATGGTCATCTAGTTTTCTTTACTAGAAACCCTTATTTCAGTCTCTTTTGTTGGTGTATGTTAAAGCCACTTTTAGTTTTCCATTCACGTTTTACTTAGTCATCTGTTCATTCATTCTCCCTGCCTATATTTTTCCTCCTGAAAGAGTTCAGATGAAAAGCTATGGAAAGACAGCATTGTCTCTACCGTTAAGATTTAATGCCGAGGAATTATGCAGGATGTTCTACCTCTTAAGTAAATTCATGACTGTTCTGCGCTGGATATGAGGACTCCTGAGTGAGGAACAGACTGCAGCCCTCACCCCACAGCCTTCACGTAAAGATTCCAGCTCTATTATTGTCCTTCTTTCTCTTGGCTTTGTGAATAGAAAGCAGGAGAAGCAGCAAGAGGTTCAGGACTGTGGCTCCTCTATGTCAAGTCATCATGAAGAGTAAGAGTTGGGTCAAATAGCTTTGAGAGAATGACTTCAGTTTAGCTCAAGATACCCATGTAAATCTGCCTATAATACAGGAGACCCAAGTTTGATCCCTGGATTGGGAAAACTCCCTGGGGAGGAAATGGCAATCCACTCCAGTATTCTTGCCTGGAAAATTCCATGGACAGAGGAGCCTGGTGGGCTATGATCCATGGGGTCACAAACAGTTGGGCATGACTGAAGAGACTTAGCACACACCTGTCTAAAACTGGATTTTCCAACATAGTCCTGGTAAAATGAAATTCCAGAAGAATCTGGACATTCAAGTCCTACTTCTTGCTGTGTTGAGAAATATAAATTCCAAAACTGACAAATGTATGAAAGTTTTACTGTCATGTTGAAATATTTGCAAAACAACATTGTGTGCTATTTTTATTCACTCAAAAATGTTAATATATCTTGTTATCAGTATCTTTGACAGGATGAGATCATGTTGTCAACTATGTTTTCTTGGGAAGGACTATTCTTTATTTTGAAAGTGTGCCCTATGTTTGTTTTAAAGTTATTTTTTTTTTAAGTGAGAATGATACTAGTTATCTTGCATATGTAATTCTTACCTGTCTAAATCTAAAGTTGGCAACACTATATAGGTTCCAAAGCTAGGGAAATTTTTGCTGGTTGATAAAACTGAAAAGAGGCTAACCATTAATATTAGGGACCCTGGATGCAGTCATTCAGAACTAGATGTCTGTTTCTACAGCTATAGACTGACTTGAACTGTAATCTTTAAGATCTCTTCAAGTTCAAAATTTCTATAACCTTTTGATTGTAAGTAAGGAATTGGTGGAGTTTAATTTGAGATTTGGTTAGAATCTGCTGGGAAGCCTCTGAGTGACCCGGAGACACATCAAGCTGTTTGTCATGAGTCTGGGGGAGCCACTAGCTGCTGTCCAAAGTTAGTCTTTCTCCCATGAAACACTGTGAACAAAGCTCTAATTACCTCTATCTTGCCACATCTTCTGCCCAGGGAGGAGAAAGGTGAAAGGCATTTGTTTTGGTGGAAGAGAGAATTCCAGGTACGTTCACTGTCAAAGTCCCCATCTGAGCCTTGGTCAGAAACTTCCCCTAGCGCTATGTGATCTACAGCAAAGAGGTTACCTCTACCCTGCATTCACATTTTCTGCCTCTGAGTAGAGATTCTGCTTTGTAGTTTGAAGAGCATAGGCAGAGTCCAAAAGTTTTGCCTGTACAAAACCATCTGTCTTATCTACATCAAGGGATTAATAGCATGGCGCAGAGTCATATGGGAGGGGTAGGTTTCTCAACTTCTCAGAATCTCTGTTTCATCCTCTATAGAGGAGACATAAACAGTCCGGCCACCTGACAGGACTGTTGCAAAGATTAAAAAGGATAACATAGGTAAATAAACAGGGCTCCATGGCAGGCACTCATGGAATGCTCCCTTCCACATAGCACCAGAGTTCCTCTTTCTTATGTAACTGCAACCTTCCTGAGAACAGGCAACATTTTGAGAATAGCATTTCTTTTTTAACTTCTCTGTGACTTTTCCACTATTCTGTTCATCTTTTACTCCCAGAACCTGGCACACTGCCTGGGACATAGGTGAGCTTCAGCAGAGAAAGTGAAAGTAAATGTTGCTCAGTTGTGCCTGACTCCCTGCGACCCTGTGGACTGTACAGTCCATGCAATACTCCAGGGATGGTCCCAACCCAGGGATCGAACCCAGGTCTCCCTCATTGCAGGCAGATTCTTTAGCAGCTTAGCCACAAGGGAAGCCCTGAGCTTCAGTAAATATTAGCCAAATGAGTTTTGGTCCACCAATGACTGAGGTGTTTTAGTGCAGGAGTGCTTCTATTAAGGGCTTTCTAGGTGGCTCAATGGTAAAGAATCCACCTGCCAATGCAAAAGATGCAGGAGACTTGGGTTCTCTTCCTGGGTCAGGAAAATCCCCTGGAGGAGGAAATGGCAACTCACTCCAGTATTCTTGCTTGGAGAATTCTATGAATAGAGAAGACTGGTAGGCTATAGTCTATATGATCTCAGAGTCAGATATGACTGAGTGACTGAGCACATGCTTCTATTAAAATTAGCTGGCAGCCCGGGGTATTATCTTATTGGCAGGTTTAAAATGTCCGTGCCCCTTTCTCAAAAGGGTGACCCTTTTAGCTTCGTTTCCAGCAACTGAGGAGAGCCCAGTGGAATTTTCCAGTCTGGAGACTTTAGGGAGGTACTGATATTTTTATAACATATGATATTAAAAACAACTGTATGTGTGCCCAGAAACCTTTTAAGGCTCGCATTCCATCATCCAATTTTATTTGGTTTCAGAAACTTAATAAATAACACAACCCTGTTGCTGTTCTTTAAATAAAAATTAGAGATCTCCAGTTAATAGCAGCAAAAGAGAAACATCAGCCATGCTTAACAGGGTGGTGGAAGTGTGTCCTGTCTCACCTAGGAGCCAGGCAATAAGTGGGCATGGTGTCAAGTTTCCAGAGAAGGGACACAGACCTGTGACTAGATGACAGTTTACTAAATGTAAGCCAGAAAAGGCCACTCAGAGAAGTTGCATGTCATCAACCACCTTTCCTTCTCTGCTATAGCCTAATGGAAGCTGCGCATGCCTTGAAAGTTAGATTGTGGTTTGCAAAAAACTGTTAAGGTTCTCATGCCATAAACGATTCAGCAGTTCAGGAAATGAAGCTGAATTAAAAAAAAAAAAAAATTAGAGAATGAACTTCAGCAGGGAGGGGAGAATAGGGGAAAGAGATACTTAGGGAGTTTGGGTGCAAGGTGCTATATTTAAAATGGATAACTAACAAGGTCCTACTGTTTAGCACAGGAAACTCTGCTCAGTGTTTTGTGGCAGCCTAGATGGGAGGGAGGTTTGGAGGAGAATGGATACATGTATACATATGACTTAGTCCCTTAGCTGTCCACCTGAAACTATCACAACATTGTTGACTGGCTATACTCCAATATAAAATCAAAAGCAAGTATCAATAACAGAAGGAAAGCCAACACTGTGCCTAAGGTAAACACTCTCGTAGATCCTAGCTATGCATTTCTCACTCAAGAGAGCATATATGCCCTTAGGGTGGTTACTGTTGTCTTCTCTGCTCCTGTTCACTTTTTTTCTCCTTCTTCCCTTGTGTTAAAGGGGAACAGTGTTGCTCCTCTGATGTGTTAAAGGTGAGGTAAGTGTGAGACAGAGAGCCAGACAGCTCGTACTTACTGCTCACTTGGAAGTGAAGAGTTTCTCGACATCGCCTTTGGTGACAAGTCATAGTCGCTGTCTGATCTGTACAGAAAGGACTCTCTGCCTGGCTGTGCCCGGGGAAGGTGGCATGAAGAACCAGCCCAGAAGAAGAGCTGGCTTGGGGGTCCAGTGGGCTCCGACCTGGGGAAGGGCCATTTTCCACATCAAAGCTTAAAGAGAAAGAAAAAAACCTAGTCATATGAGAACCAGGAAGAAGAGCCCCTGACATACAGACATGGAGAACCACGCGTGCCGGGCATGTTACATAGCATTTCACAGGTCACGGAAAGTTTTACGTCTCCAAACAGCTCTGAGCTGCAGTCATTCTCATTCTCTTTTATATAAAAAGTCATCTAATCCTCTATTTTATATAAAGGGAACAGTCCACAGAAGTTTAGTCATTAGCGAAGAGTGGAGCCAGGATTTGATCCCCAGCGCAAAGTCCCATGGCCTTTTAGAGGCATGAATAACTTTAGCAAATTCATAAAATGAACTGGTGATAATAAGCGACTCCAGATATAGCATCTAACACAGCTCTAAGTGCCAGACACTCAACTATCACTTGAATGAGTCTTCTTAGCTGGGAGACTTTTTTCTGCCATAAATAAATATCACAGTCTCATTAAAGATACAATGTGCATATTTCTGAATGTTTTTAGGAACAAAGTGCTATCCTGAAAACATCCACTGGCTGATTAAAGGGGGAGGCCCAGTCTGCAACTTACCATTCATACTCAAGTTTAAGCAAAGAAAATGACTTAATTAATCTAATAATGCCAAATTGGCCTTCAGGGCAGCAGAGCCTTCTTTCTGGAGGAGAGAGGATGCAGCTATTGACTCAAGCGGAAGAGTATCATTGAGATTTCTGGTCAGTCTCCCTCACTCTAGAATGGTACCCTCAAGTCCAGATTTATTTGAACCATTTCTGAGCAATGACCACACAGGCGGAAGCGGTCGACATTTTGTCTATTTTGTCTCCCTCAGTCCTAGTATTACCTAGATACTTTGTCTTTCCCATGCTTTCCAGCATCCTCTATGTATTTTTCCTGCATGCACGACCTCAGACTGGCAGTAACCCTCTTGCCTAGCATTTCTCTAGACTACTCACTGCCCTCTAGCTAAAGCTCTGCAGAAAGGTATTGGAGAAGTTACAGGATGCTCTCTTTTCCAGGCTGGACCACAGTAGTGGGCTTACTTCATATTCATCCAGCTGCCTTGATTTATTTCTCCATTTGTGATTCTTTTTCTTCACTAGTTCTTACAGCCTATGTTCTTGTGGTGGATGTTTTTAGTTTACAGAGGGCTTTCTCATTTATTATTTCATTTACAATCCTTATCATGACCCTGCTGTTGGGACCTAACTGGAGCCAAAGCAGGCTCTAAGGAGCAGGCTAGGTCTGGAGTTTAGTCTCTAAGAAAGCTGAGGCACTGGGAACTCCCACAGGCGGTGTAGCTTGACCAATAGGAGAAATCCCCTGAGAAAGCCCGCGTGTGGGAATCTAGCCAATTAGTAGATGCCAAGAGACCCTTGTAACCAATCCGCCCTTGCCTACTCCCTGTCTTTGTTCTAAGTTTATAAATACTGCTGTACTTCAGGGCTCAGGGCCCCTTGCCTTACTCCACCGTATTGGATGCGGCAGGGTGCCCTAACTCGAGTTAGCAATAAATAAACTCCCTTTTTGCTTTTGCATTGCCTCAGTGGATTTGTTCTCTCAGTTTATTCGGGGGACTTGGACACGGAGCATAACACTGTGAACTGCACAGTATGATTCCGCTCTACATTTGAGGAAGATGAGGCTTCTAGAGATTTTAAATGCCTGGATGAAGGCACAGGCTAGTAAATGTGCAAGGAGAATTGGAAAATCCAAGTTTTCCAACTCAGTCTCCTACAACCTCAGACTTCTGTAATCACAGAGCTCCTGAATGGCTTTCTGGATAGAGTGAAATTTCCTTTCAGTCTCTACATTCAGACAAAAGTTGTGCTTGGTATGTAGAGTCAGTCGGATTATGAGCAACCCTGGCCGTTATCTGGAATGAAGGCAGGAGAGGCAGCAAATTATGCTGAAGCTGTAGGTTTCACTGAAACAGGGAAAGAAGAAATGAGAGAATCCGGGATTATAATGCTTCCCCAGAGACCATTCCGAGAAGCTGCTGATTTTAGCCAACCTGCAGACTCTAGGTGTCTGATAAGAAGCAGCAAGTGAGAATCTCCCATGAAGAGGACAAGGAAGAGCCATAACAATCCAATATATGTATTTGGGCTTTCATGCTACTGCAGATGGATTTTCACAGCAGGCTCATGGTCTGGGATGGGACGGTCTTTCAGACTCTGCAGGCAAGCAGGCAGGTGGGCAATCACTCACACATTTCAGCCTGTTTGCCAGCCTGCCCGGAGGTAAAGCTATGTTGTAAGGCAAATATATTGCAGCAAGTGAAAATATAATGTAAGTTGACTTACAAATTTCCCCTGGGTGAGATCTATACTAGTCGTTGAGCAAAATAAAGAGCTCCTTTGTGGATAAGAACTTCTTTGTGCCACCTGGAGCCTGTAGTATGACTAGGTCTTGACGTCGGCTCTGATCTCTTCTTTAAGACAAAGACGGCAGGCTCTTAATAGGTAAAGATGGGACTACATAAAGCTTAAGAGTGGGCATAAGCTTGGAACTTTTATGAGTAACCATGCGGTAATTCATTTGGTCTCTGTCTATATCCTTAATAGGTATTAAAACACTGAAATACTTTGGAAACGGCTGGCAGCCAGCCCCTGCCCCCAGGCCCTCCAGGAGCTGCTGGACCTCCTGGTTATCCAGTAACTGAGGGTTGATGTCTGGACCAGCAGGGGGCCTCCAGCTTCAGCACGGTGGCCTGAGTCCATTTAATTGGTCAGTGTCCCTGAAGTACCAGTCATTAAATATTATGAATGTCACTTCTGTGTATATCTGTGCTAAACTCTTAGAAGAGTTGCCAAGTGGGTATGCCTACCAAACTCTCAGAACTTTTCCATTGAGGGTTTCCATCAGGGCTCAATCTGCCCTCTTTCCTGCTGCAGGCAGGAATTCCTAGTGGGAAGAAAACAACTCCACAAGTATTACCTTTTAAGTAGATGTCACAAAGCATGTGCCCCCCCAATTTTTGTATCCAGGAGGTTTGGTCCTGCCAGGTAAGCAGGGACTAGACCCAGACCCTAAAACTCTCTCCCTGTTGCTTCCCTTTGTTGCCTTTTTTTTCTTTCTTTTTACCCTGCCAAAAATTCATAGAAGAGCTTGCCAGAATTCAGAAGCCAAAGAAGAATTCCCTGGGGGCAAAGAAGCAGTTTCAGGGAGACAAAGGGCCTTTCATATTCCCTGGGGCATGTTTCAAAGCAACCAACACAGATGTACAACTTAGGAACAAATGTGAATCACCAACCAGACACCAGCCCCAGTCACAGCAAAATTAGCAGGCAGACATCACAATGCATCCCACAGATCCAGGGTGGGAAGAGGGGTGTGGGCAAGGGCAAGACCCAGGACAGACTTAACAAGCAAAACAAATATACCACACAAACTGAAACACAATTAGGGGAAAGCGGAATCTGAAATATCGGAAACAAACGTACAAAAGCGTAATTATTTATTTAGGGGTTTTTGCTTCTGCCTTAATCAGCACTCATATTTCACCTTTGTATGCGTGCTAAGTCACTTCAGTCATGTCCAACTCTTTGTGATCCTATGGACTATAGCCCACCAGGTTCCTCTGTTCATGGGATTCTCCAGGCAAAAATACTGGAGTGGGTTGCCAGGCCCTCCTCGAGGGGATCTACCTGACCCAGGGATCGAACCTGCATCTCTTACATCTCTTGCATTGGCAGGCAGGTTCTTTACCACTGGTGCCACCAGGGAAGCCGTATTTCACTTTTAGGCTACAATATATTAAAAATATTATCATAAAAGTAACTAAGGATGTGATATAAAATGTAAACAACAGAGAAAAAACATTAGCAGTTTAATTTTCTTTTCTGGGTATTAATATTTCTCCTGCAGGCTTAAATCATGATTTTTTTCACAAGGTTTTTTGTTTTTTTTTCTTCACATACTGCACCGTTTCCAGAATCATCATTTACCATGGAACTTAGCGGTTCACCCAGAAGTTGTTCCAAACCTCTTGAAGCATTTTCCCTATTGTAGGTCATTAATTTACAATTTTAAATAACACGATCATTGATATCTCTGAGCTTACAAGTACTTCAATGTTTGGATGAGTTCATTGAGACGTTTTGGATAGATTGAGAGGATGTCATGGACAGGCTTCTGAATATTTGATGGTATCTGCCCATATCCACAGAGAAGGCAATGGCACCCCACTCCAGTACTCTAGCCTGGAAAATCCCGTGGACAGAGGAGCCTGGTGGGCTGCAGTCCATGGGGTCACTAAGAGTCAGACACTACTGAGAGACTTCACTTTCACTTTTCACTTTCATGCATTGGAGAAGGAAATGGCAACATACTCCAGTGTTCTTGCCTGGAGAATCCCAGGGACAGGGGAGCCTGGTGGGCTGCCGTCTATGAGGTCGCAGAGAGTCGGACAAGACTGAAGCGACTTAGCAGCAGCAGCAGCCCATCTCCAGCATATGGACTGAAATAGTATGAAAAGCAGCCTTTCCCAAGGATCGGAAACAAGCTCCCCACCACCAGTCCTGCCCTCTGACGTCCAGGATTCTGAATGCTGCCGTCCCATGTGATTCTGCATGCTTTGGCAGATCACCCTGGACTGAATCAATCACTTGTTATCTAAGACCTAATATTTTAACTACTTTTTCCTGCTTTGATTCTAGAGGTCTCAGCTTCCCAAAGCACTGGTGGTAGTGGGTGATGCTGCGTGTGGGAGCTGGTGCTCCCCATAACTGGAATGTTCTTCTCCCCACTCTTTTCCAATAAGTCACTACTTCAAATTCAGCTCATACACCTCCTCCAGTAATTATTTTCTAACATTGCAGCTACCAGTTCCATCTAGATACATGCTCCTTTTTGTGCTCCACTAGAAGGCAATGGCACCCCACTCCAGTACTCTTGCCTGGAAAATCCCATGGTCGGAGGAGCCTGGTGGGCTGCAGTCTGTGGGATCGCTAAGAGTAGGACATGACTGAGCGACTTCACTTTCACTTTTCACTTTCATGCCTTGGAGAAGGAAATGGCAACCCACTCCAGTGTTCTTGCCTGGAGAATCCCAGGGATGGGGGAGTCTGGTGGGCTGCCGTCGATGGGATTGTACAGAGTCAGACACAACTGAAGCGACTTAGCAGCAGCAGCAGCAGGAGGAGGTGCCTTTATAGCAATACATGATCACAATACTTGTGATCTCTATCTAATTCTCCCTTTATTTAACCGTTCTCTTATCTAGCTGCTCCCCAATAGATTCTTAACCCCAAAAAGAAGGAACCCAATATTACTCACTTCTGTATCCCGGGCATCTGGATTTGTTGTTTTTGTTTACTTGCTAAGACGTGTCCAACAGTTAGTGACCCCATGAACATATTTCATCAGGCTTCTCTGTCCATGGGATTTTCTAGGCAAGAATACTGGAGTGGGTTGCCATTTCCTCCTCCAGGGAATCTTCCTGACCCAGGAATTGAACCCATGTTTCCTGCATTGACAGGCGGATTCTTTTGCACTCATCTCACATGCTAGCAAAGTAATGCTCAAAATTCTCCAAGCAAGGCTTCAACAGAACAGGAACCAAGAACTTCCAGATGTTCAAGCTGGATTTAGAAAAGGCAGAGGAAGCAGAAATCAAATTGCCAACATCTGTTGGGTCATAGAAAAAGTAAGAGATTCCAGAAAAATGTCTACTTCTGCTTTATTGACTATGCCAAACCATTTGACTGTATGGATCACAACAAACTGTGGAAAATTCTTAAAGAGATGGGAATACCAGACCACCTTACCTGCCTCCTGAGAAGGTGGCAAGAAGCAACAGGCTGCATGTTGTCACCCTGTTTATTTAACTTATATGTAGAGTACATCATGTGAAATGCTGGGCTGGATAAAGCACAAGCTGGAATCAAGATTGCTGGAAGAAACATCAATAACCTCAGATATGCAGATAACACCATCCTTATGGCAGAAATCAAAGAGGAACTAAAGAGCCTCTTGAAGAAAGTGAAGGAGGAGAGTGAAAAAGCTGGCTGAAAACCTAACATTCAGAAAACTAAGATCATGGCATCCAGTTCCATCACTTCATGGCAAATTGATGGGGAAACAATGGAAATAGTGGCAGACTTTATTTTGGGGGGCTCCAAAATCACTGCAGATGGTAACTGCAGCCATGAAATTAAAAGACGCTTACTCCTTGGAAGAAAAGCTATGACCAACCTAGATAGCATATTAAAAAGCAGAGACATTACTTTGCTGACAAAGGTCTGTCTAGTCAAAGCTATGGTTTTTCCAGTGGTCATGTATGGATGTGAGAGTTGGACCATAAAGAAAGCTGAGTGCTGAAGAATTAATGCTTTTGAACCGTGGTGTTGATGAAGACTCTTGAGAGTCCCTTGGACTGCAAGGAGATCCAACCAGTCGATCTTAAAGGAAATGAGTCCTGAATATTCATTGGAAGGACTGATGCTGAAGCTGAAGCTCCAATATTTTGGTCATCTGATGAGAAGAACTGACTCACTGGAAAAGACCCTGATAATGAGAAAGACCGAAGGCAGGAGGGGAAGGGGAAGACAGAGGATGAGATGGTTGGATGGCATTACTGACTGGATGGACAGGAGTTTGAGCAAGCTCTGGGAGTTGCTGATGGACAGGGAAACCTGATGTGCTGCAATCCAGGGGGTCGCAAAGAGCCAGACACGATTGAGTGACTGAACTGGGCCAAGGGATCTGGATTAGAGCCTTATAAATAGCAAGTCTTTAAAAATGCTGGCTGAACCAATGAAAGAATACTGCAATTCACTGTGAAGTGTTTCTCGTGTAACTTCCCTCTTCTTGCCTCCCTATCCTCAATCTCAGTTCCCACTGGCAGGTGTTTCTGCTGTTTCCTTCAAATGAGTCTATGCAGGTGCAGCATTAACTTATTTGATAAGTTTTGTGAGACAATGACCGAAAAGTAAAAATAAATAAATAAATTAAAAGCACTGTTCTCCCGAACAAAACAAGTTTATACAGAAAAATCACTGGCTTAGATGTTCGAGATGGTGATAGCTTTATGACAAACCCCCATGATGAGAAAAGCCTTCCTATACCAGCTTCTGTCTGCCATCTTCTCATCTCTTTCTTTTCAATAAAAGCAGGAACCTTCTCTGCCCCTCTTTCTCCCCTAATGGATTCCATTCCCTGGGAGTCCACACAAAGCCAGCCCTGTACTGGTGCTAACAGGGAGCCAGCAGGTGGCAGAAGACAGCTACAGCTTCCCCAGCCTCCAACTGGAGAAGGTGGGGCTGCTTGCCAGTCTCCAAGGGAGAAATGGGACTGAAGCCTTATTCATAAGCCTGGGAGGAAAAGTCGGGGATAAAGAACAGAAGCACAAGGTGTACGTGAAACCTTTTATTACAACAAGAGAAGCTGTACTTTCAAGTTAAGCCAGGTGGTTGCAGAATTGCCTGCAATTGTCCCCAGGGTGGTTGTTTCTAGATCCCTAATTACCTCTGCATACCCCAATTTCTGTAACAAAGAGTCTTGAAGCAACATCCTAGGAATCATTCATTTCTGAATCAGAGGAGACTTTTCTTTGACAACTCATTCCTTCTCTAGGTAATGTATCATCGAATTTTCACTACTCTGGGCTGATTTTCTCCCCTCGTTTCCAAAAGGAGAAAACAGAAGGCTCCAAAATGTGAAACTTCATTTGAAAAATCCCCAAATGTGGCCTCTTTTAATTACATCCTGTCAACTGCATCAGGGCCCTCTGTTCCGTGTCCCCACAGACCCTTTCTGATCCCAGAACCTACCACGCTGGATTGGATTTCTCTGTTTACTTATCTTTCTCACTCCACTAGACTGTGACCTTGAAGCAGGGACTAAGCCTTATTTATTTTGTATTCCTAAGGCTTAGAACTGAGTTTCATGCTAGAAGGCATCCTACAAACATTTACTGAATGAATACATCTCACTAGTTTTTATCTCTTATCTGACAAAAAAGCCATTTCTATTTGGATTAAAACTTCGGCAGGTAAAACCTCAGAGGAGTCCCCAGATGGAATCGTGAGAATCCACTTTCCCCAACCTCCCTGCAGTGTGTCAGGAACTCCACGCCAGGAGTTGCAGCTTTGGAGAACTTTTTGTGTATCATAAGGTATATGTTTGGCTCTTGTGTATGTTTGTATGTGTGTGTTTAGGGGTAGTGGTATATTCTTGAAAAATGCAGTGTTTCTTTAAAGTTCTGTTGGAAAATATTCCCCTCAGTTATACTCAGAAACTAACATCTTTTAATGCTTGCTTTTCACTTTGATAAAATACGCCATTCCCTTATATACTTAGATTAGCTATCACCTCAATGTGCTATCTGGTCCCTATGGATGGGGAAGCTGCACAGGGGCATGCATTTTGCCCATAGTGACAGTGACCCACCTTTATAGAATTAGTTTGCAAGCTGCAGTGAGTCCTAATTTCAAATGAAGGACCTGACTGTGCAAAATCACAGCCAGCATGAGGCAGAGCCCATGTCTCTGCTGAAAGCAGGCAGATCTCTGGCTATAGTTACAGCAGAATATCCCAGTCTTGCCCTAAAAATCCAGTTCCAAAGTCTTGACTTCCCTTCCATAGAGTAGGAAAGAGAACTATTACATTCAACTCAGCTGAATTGCAAAAGCAGCTTAGCATGGCTATCTTTTTCTCCTAGGACCTTTGAAAATTACATCCACTGCAATACTCCAAATCTTTTTTCCTCACAGAGAGGTTTAGACCGAGGGAGCCGAGTAGTGCCAAAGAGCCCTGGGATTCTGGAGCCTTGGCTTCCAGTTCCTGCTCTGGGGAAAAATAACTTGACATGAAACAGGGACTCTCTGTATGCACCCCTACACCCAAGCCTTAGTCTTTCCCCACTGAAATGAATGAAGACATGAATCCATAGAAGATCTCTAAGGTGTGTCTGAGATCAAATATCTTACGTGTATGCTTGTATGCTAAGTTGCTTCAGTTGTGTCTGACTCTTTGCAACCCCTATGTACTGTAGCCTGCCAGGCTCCTCTGTCCATGGGATTCTCCAGGCAAGAATACTGGAATGGGTTGCCATGCCTTCCCCAGGGGATCTTCCCACCCAGAGATTGAACCTGTGTCTCTCACATCTTCTACATTGGCAGGTGGGTTCTTCACCACTAGTGCCACCTAAACATATCTTGCAGAGATTTTCAAAACAAAATAAATATTGGTTCTCAAGAGTGATTTAGTGTGGTTTTATATTGTTGTGATAATTCATTCACTTAACACACTTAACAAATATTTACGAAACAAGGAGTTATTTGAGACCTGAGAATTCAACAATGTGTAAGACAGACAAGGTCCTTGTGGGGAGGGATGGACAATAAATAAATCAGATGTGATAATTTCAGAGAGTGATAAAAGCTGTGGAGAAGATGAAGCATAATAGTATGGCAGACATAGGTACAGAGAAGAATGTTTCTGGTTTGGGTGTCAGCAGGCCCTCTCTAGACAGCTGCATAGACTGTCTATACTGGGCACACCATCCACCTTCCTCAGATGGTGTCCTTTGAGTTGAAACCAGACAGAGGTAGTAACAAACTGTGTTATTGGTTTTTTTCCCAATCTTCATTTACATACCCTTTTAAACTTAAAAAATTGGATCAAACAGTATTTGGGGTTAAATATGGTGCCATTTAGTAAGCTAGTGATATAATTTTCCTTTTCCCTGAGTTCAGTTAGTTGTTCCATTGTCTCATACAGCTATCTCTGCATTGATATCTATCTATTGATATATCTCTCCACTAGCACTTGTCCAGCAGAATTTTTAGCAATCTCATCTGCCCACAAAGGGCTGTGAAACTCAGAGACACAGAACTTATTTTTCATATTATTTATCCCATTGCTAAGGGTCATGCCTATCAGAAGTACATAGCAAATGTCTAATGAATAAACAAAATGAAGGGATGAATGGTTTGAAATCAAGTATCTTATTCTGACTCCTTTGATGCCCTCCACAGACTGCACAGATGTACTTCTCCAACAAAAGCAAATGTAAATGGTGTGAGGATGTGGAGTCATCTCCTGCCCTTTGCTGTGATCACCCTGAAAAGAAGGATGAGTTTGTTACCAAATACCACCTGCAAAGAAGGCTGTAATGCTTTCCATAAGACACCAAGCCCAGTGTGTTAGTCATTCAGTCATGTCTGATTCTTTGTGACCCCGTGGACTGTAGCCCTCCAGGCTCCCCTGTCCATGGAATTCTCCAGGCAAGAATACTGGAGTGGGTTGTCATTGCCTTCTCCAGGGGATCTTCCTAACCCAAGGATCAAACCTGGGTCTCCTGCTTTGCAGGTGGACTCTTTACCATCTGGACCACCAGGGAAGCCTAAGAAAAGGCAAATGATCCTGCTTGTCAGTGATCATCCTCATTCCTTGATGTTGATGGTGTTAGGGATAGAAATGACATGAATATTCCTCTTGATGTTCCTTTGGCTGAGGATTCTATGTTGCAAGTTCATTTATTTGTTGCTTGAGGTCCTTTCTCAGGTTGTTAACATTTCACTAAGGAAATGCATCAATTAAAAAAGTAATACCAATGCCTACTTTTTCTAATGGGATTATAAAATGAGGGTCATTTAAAAATATTTGTTTCAAATGTTTAGGAGCATATTTTAATGATCCTTTACTAACTTCACACTGTGCTATTTCTATATGATTTGATGCACAAGAAAACTAGGACCAAATATAAACAGACCTACCTCATAATTATAAGAACATTATTTCTAACATACTTACAAAGTGATCTGCCTATTTCTAGGTAACAAATAATTTTCAGAAATAAAAATGTGATGAAGTGTATGTTTCTCTATGTTTCCTAATCAGGGCTAAAATTTGGCAAACTTTTATCCACTAATATTTTCCAAGACAGAATAACAGTAAAGGCAGTGATTCTCAGGAAAGGTAGGGGTCTTCCAGATGAGAAGAATTCTCATTCTCCTGTGTGGGAATGTGTTTTGTATGTCATCTTTATAAAGCAGTGGTGTGGGAGGGTGGAGGCTTACCATAAGGTTGAGAACTTATTTCTTTGTGTTGCTGCTGACCTAGTTGCACTTGGGATGTACAATTTATCTTACCAGCTCAATATTTCTCAGTCTACATTCACTACTCTTCCTAAAATGTTATTGCAAAAGATATTCAAATGGTGTCTTAACAAGATATAAATACTCTCATTTATAAGTGTGGTAGCCCTGCCAATTATAAACCCAATTATTAATGAAATAAAGCATTTATTAAGAAATACAGTGCCAGCTTCCAGTAGCTCAAAGGCAAGTGAAATCACCTTTGAGATAAATGAGATTAATTTAGGAAAACCATTTTTTTACTCAACCAGTGATGGCTTTCTTTTATAAATTCTCACATACCATCTGGAAACCAGTTACAGAATTCTGCTTGAAATCTATAGCTAAAATATTGTAGGTCATTTGATATGCTTGTATATACTCCAGTAATGGGGGACATGTTAACCCCATGAGATACTGAATTTCACTTTTTCAAATTGTATTGATTTCATTATTTAAAACTTGGGCCAGAAAACTTAAATTTATTTTCATCTTTAGTCTAAACCTCCTCCATCCACTTACCTAGTCTTCCTCATTGTGGTAAATGAAGCCACCATCTATGCAGCTGAGTCATCCATGATTTTACATCTCTCCTCAACTCCCCTTCCTCTTTTTCTGTTGATCAACAGGTCCTATCCTTCCTACCTCAAAACTGTACACTCTGTCTCTGCTGCCACCACTGTTTCAGGGCATTAAAATCTCACTTGAACTAGCCTAGCCACCCTATGACTCTCCTTGCTTATACCCTCCCTTCATCCTCCAACCCTTTCTCCACACAACAGCAAGAGCAATTCCTTAACACATACAGCAAGTCATGTCATTGCACTTGGCATAAAATCCAAACTCCTTACCTGGATTACAAATCTCCACATAGTATTGCCCTGCCACTGCCACCTCAGCTTGTACCACATTCCCCTCTTCTGCTCAGTATGATTCAGCTTCAGGGACTTCTCTTCTGTTCCAGAAAGATGTCAAATCCTTTCCCACATCAGCAGTTTTGCACGTGTGTTTGTTCACTGGTATATTTTATTTGCTTTGAATAGTTCCTGGCTTATAGAAAATGCTAAACAAATATTTGTTGAATGAATGAATAAATGCTGCTCTTTGCTCATTATCTCCTCCACTCTTTGTATGGCTACCTTCTTCTCATTCTTTACGCTTTGGATTAAGGCACCTACTAAAAATTCCTTCCCCAACCCATTGTTTAAATAGGGCCCTTCGCATCACAGTACTACTACAATTTTTCGCTACATCTATTTGTCTGCTCATTATTTTGAAATTGTCTTCCTCTTGCATAAAACTCCAGGCTTCATGAGGATCATTTGTTGAATTTACCAATGTATTAACTAGTGCCTGGCGATGTGCCTGGGACATATTGCTAGTTGTGGATCAATGTCTATTCAGTGGATTAATGAATAAATAAATGAGTGTGTAAGTATATTAAACACCAACAATCAACTTATTGGTTCAAAGCAGATCCAACTAATTGCTATTTTAAAAACAATACTTCTTCATTATGAGAAGGACTCATTTATTGATTTCTTGTCATTGGCATTTGCCCACACGAATCCTTAGGAAGTTCAAATTGAAAATATTGGTTGGCATAAAAACTCGTTACAGGTTTGAAGCATTTTTTGTGATTATTACTCTGGACTTATTTCAGAAAATGAAACTAGTTCTAAGATCAAATTTCACAAGTCCTTGACCTTTTAGAGAGAACTTCAAGTAGGTGTTGAGGTCTGCACTGAGGCTGCTTTTCCAGTCCTAAGCTTGTGAAATGCCATTACTTAATATTTCAAGAACTTTGTATTTCAAAAACGACATTCTTTTGGGAAAAAATAGGCTATATATCTCCTTTTGGTGGAGGCAGGAGGGTGGAGGGAGTGGCAGTATGGTTTGCTATTAACTCAAATAATCATAAAATTGGAAATCATTGCCTCAGCCTCCGGTCTACAGAGCACTTAATAGTGTTTACATCAGTTAACATCTGGCCTCCAAATGTTATCAGTCTTGAACACTGCACCTGCAGACAGCCTGGCATTTGAGTTTTAAATATGTTCTTTTGGAAAGGAGGGAGGGGGTGAGAGAACGGAGATAAGAGAAATAGAGGCAGAAAAATGAGGTCACAGGATCTTTTCTCCTTGACTTCGGCAGTAAAATTATAAAGGTGACACTTTTTTTTTCTTCCTACAGACATGGCGTGTGTGCCCGGCTACGAGTTATGTGTTTGGTAGACGTTAACTCATTTCATTGTTATAATCACTCTGTGGGGAAGATATTAACATGATTCTGTGGATGTGAAAACTGAAGTTCAAAGGGTTTAAATACTTTGCTGAAGACCACTCATCTACTGAATGGTGGATTTTGGATTTAAACTCAGTTTGATTGGGACCATTAACAAATTCAATCAGCTCACTCTTATCAGTAAATCTCAGCTCAGTCTCTCCTCTTGTTACCATCAGTAAAACTCTGTGGTTATATGTGAAGTCAAGTCTTTTGTTCTCCACCTGTTCTCCACTTTTCCTCCCCATTCAAAAGCTGTGGTGCTTTATTTGCTCCTGCATCATTTTCCATTTTGCATATCAGCAAATACTCAAACTTTTAAGATTTATATCTAAGTACAATAAAAAATCCACAATAAAAAATAACAAAAAGATTTCTACCAGATAAAATTTGAAACAATTCATCAGCAGCAGACTTGAAGTATCAGTTCAGTTCAGTTCAGTCCCTCAGTCATGTCCGACCCCATGAATTGCAGCACGCCAGGCCTCCTTGTCCATCACCATTTCCCGGAGGGCACTCAAACTCACATCCATCGAGTCAGTGAAGTCATCCAGCCATCTCATCCTCTGTCGTCCCCTTCTCCTCCTGCCCCCAATCTCTCCCAGCATCAGAGTCTTTTCTAATGAGTCAATTCTTCGCATGAGGTGGCCAAGGTATTGGAGTTTTCAGCTTCAGCATCATTCCTTCCGAAGAGGAATACCCAAGAGTCATCTCATTTAGAATGGACTGGTTGGATCTTCTTGTAGCCCAAGGGACTCTCAAGAGTCTTCTCCAACACCACAGTTCAAAAGCATCAGTTCTTTGGTGCTCAGCTTTCTTCACAGTCCAACTCTCACATCCATACATGACCACTGGAAAAACCATAGCCTTGACTAGACAGACCTTAGTTGGCAAAGTAATGTCTCTGCTTTTGAATATGCTATCTAGGTTGGCCATAACTTTCCTTCCAAGGAGTAAGCATCTTCTAATTTCATGGTTGCAGTCACCATCTGCAGTGATTTTGGCTGCAGTCACCATCTGCAGTGATTTTGGAGTCCCCCAAAATAAAGTCTGATACTGTTTCCACTGTTACCCCATCTATTTCCCATGAAGTGATGGGACCAGATGCCATGATCTTCATTTTCTGAATGTTGAGCTTTAAGCCAACTTGTTCACTCTCCTCTTTCACTTTCATCAAGAGGCTTTTCATTTTCTCTTCACTTTCTGCCATAAGGGTGGTGTTATCTGCATATCTGAGGTTATTGATATTTCTCTTGGCAATCTTGATTCCAGCTTGTGCTTCTTCCAGTCCAGGGTTTCTCATGATGTACTCTGCATAGAAGTTAAATAAGCAGGGTGACAATATACAGCCTTGACGTACTCCTTTCCTATTTGGAACTCAGTCTGTTCCATGTCCAGTTCTAACTGTTGCTTCCTGTCCTGTATATAGGTTTCTCAAGAAGTATAAGAAATGGTAAAGAAAATCCTACAGGCAGAAGGAAAATATCAGATGAAACTTTGAATCTATACCAAAAAAATGAAGGGTTTTTTGCTTCTTATTAAAATATCTGAAAAATATCATTGACTGAAAAGCCAAAAAATAATAACATATTTGATATTTATGACACATGTAGAAGTAAGCCGTATAACAGTAAGTGCACAAAGGCAAAGGGAGTAATTGAAATTATTGTGGAAAAGTTATCATACTATAGGTACTGCTTAAAGGAAGACTGTAGTAAGCTAAAACTTATACTAGAATCTCCAAGTGAAAGTGTGAAAGTGTTAGTCGCTCAGTCAGGTCCGACTCTTTGAACTCCATGGACTATCAAATATCTGAAAAATATAATTGACTGAGAAGGCTCGTGAATCCCACCCTCCCTCCCTATTCAAAGACTGTGTAGAATTCTCCAGGCAAGAATACTGGAATGGGTAGCCATTACCTTCTCCAGGGGATCTTCCCGACCCAGGGATCAAACCTGGGTCTGCCGCATTGCATACAGATTCTTTACAATCTGAGTCACTATGGAAGTCCTCAAGTAACCATTAATTTTTCTTTTTTTTAATGAAGAGCTACACCTAAGGAAATCAGATGGAAGCACAGAGTACTTAATTATCCAAAACAGAGCAACTGCTGTTGTTTAGTTGCTCAGTCATGTCCAGATCTTTGAGACCCCATGGACTGCAGCACACCAACCTTCCCTGTCCTTCTCTGTCTTCCAGAAAAGGGGCAGAGAACAAAGCTGAGCAGGGAAGGAGCAAAAAAAAAAGTATAAAATGTACAGATAAGACAAACAGAAAATAAATATCAACATGGAAACTTTAAACCTGATCATAGTAACAGTTTCTTTAAATGTAAGTGGTCTTAATACCATAATTGAAAAGCAGACCTTTCCAAAATGGATAAAAGAGCATGACTCAGCTGTATGCTGCCTATAAGAAGTCACTTTAAATACATAGACACAAACAAATTAAAGGGAAAAGAATGAAAAAGATATATTATGATAACACTAATCAAAAGAAATCTAGAATGGCCATATTAAAAGAACAAATAGATTTCAGAGCAAAGACTACTAACAGGATAAAGAGGGGCATTTCACAATGATAAAGGAGACAATGTGTAAAGAGGATATAACAATTCTAACAACTGTTGTGCCTAACGATATTATTTCAAAATGCATGAAACAAAAAGGACAAGTAGAGCAATTTACAAGCATAACCTCAATAATTGATAGACCAAATAGAAGCCCCCAAAATATATAGAAGACTCAAAACACTATCAATGTGACCTAATTGACTGATAGAGAGCTACGCTCAGCAACAACTGAATACATATTCTTTTCAAGTGCACATGGACATTTACCAACATAGGTAATATTCTAGGCCATAAAACAAGTTCAATAGGCTTTTAAGAATTCAAGTATACAAAATATGTCCTTTGATTAGAGTGAAACTGAATTAGAAATCACACCAGAATGCTAATAATGTTCCATGTATTTGGAATTACACCTTTTAAATCACTCATGAGTTAAGGATAAAATCCAAAGAGAAACTGTATTTTTAACTGAATTAAATGTAAAAATATGACATATCAAAATCTGTGGGATGCAGCTAAAGCAAGGAAATCTATAGTGCTAAATTTTTATTAGAAAAGAATAAAATAAATGACCTCACTTTCTAGGTTAAGAAACTAGGGGAAACAATAGCAAATGAAACCCAAAGTAAGCAGAAGAAGGAGGATGAGGAGCAGGAGGAGGGGAAGGAGGGAGGAGAGGTTACAGTGGAAAAAGAATAGAGGAAGAGAGAGAAAATCAGCGAAGCCAAAATAAGTTCTCTGTGTAACCACATAACTGACAGACATTCAGCCAGATTTATCAGGGGAAAGAAAGAGACCATATGGATTAACAATATTAAGAACAAGTAAGGAGACATCAGTACAGGTTCTAAAGTTACTATAAAAATAATAGCAAAATATGACAACCAAGTTGACAAAAGCTGAAATGGATAAATTTCTTGAAAACAAGAAGTTACCAAAGGTTACTCAAGAAGAAAGAGACACTGCGATAGGCCTATATCTATTACAGAAATTGCATTTTAACATGTAAAACATTCCCACAAAGAAAACTGCAAGCCCAGATGGCTTCCCTGGTGAATTCTGCCAAAAATCTAAAGAAGTGATAGTACTAATTCTACATACTCGTTCAGAAAATTGAAAAAGAAGGAATGCTTCCCAACTCACTATATAGGGTCGGCATTTCTCTGATGCTTTCTCCAAAATTAGACAAAGACAGCCCAAGAAAAGAAAACTGTAATTTCCACCATGAACACACATGCAAAAGTACTTAACAAAATTTTAGCAAATTGAATCAAATAATATATAAAATGGAGGACAACTATGATCAAGGGGGCTTTATGCAAGGAATATAAGGTTGTTATAAACACTCAAAAGTTCATCAAAGTAATTTATACTAATAGATAAAAATATGATCATCCTACTAGATGTAGGAAAAAATATGATAAAATTAAACATCTATTCCTGATTTTAAAAAGCTTCCAGAAACCTAGTAATAGAATGGAAATTTCTCAACCAGGTAAATAGACTGTGAATTCTAAAAGAATCTAAAAAGAAAAATGCTACATCATGCTTAAGAGTGAAAGACTGAATTATTTACCATTAAAATTAGGGATAAAGAACGTCTGTTCTCATCACTTCTATTTAGAATTTTACTAGAGGTTCTAGTCAGTTCAATAGGCAAGACAAAGATATAAAAGCATCTCTACTAGAAAAAGAGGAGGTAAAATTGTTTCTGTTCATAGATAATATGATTCTCTATGTCAAAAACTCATTGCAACTTTGTTATAGAAAAAATGGAAGCAACCTAAATGTAACAAGTGAATGGACAAACAAATTATAAAATATTCATACAATGCAATACCACTTAGCGATAAGAAGGAATAAACTTAAAAAAAACACACAAAACTTGTGAGTACTACCCATATCTCTCCATCTATTGCCTTACTTTCTTAGACATCTTTTTTTTTAAGTAAAACACTTCAAAACATTGCCTCTATTTGCTGTCTCCATTTCCTCAACATTTATGTTCTTCTTAACACACCACAATGAAGATTTGGTTCACAGTACTTCATAGGAAATTCCTTCTGTCAAGATCATCAGTGTCTTACATCTTGCCCAAACCAATGATCAATTCTTAGGTACCATCTTTCTCAAAATGTCAGAAGCATTTGACATAAATCTCTCTTATTTTGACTTTCAAGATATCATCTTCTCCTGCTCTTCTTCCGGTTTCATTGTCTTTCCTAAATCTACATGTTGGACAGTCCCTGGTCTCAGCTCACAGATTTGTTTTTTCTTTATCTACACTCATTTCCTATGTGGTTTTATCATTGCTCTTATCATGGTATAAAATGTTACCTGTTCACTAATGACGTACTAAAGTGTTTAAAACAGTGTAATAACAGTACAATGAATGGCCGAGAGGCTTACTAACTAAACAAAGCTGGAAATTTCAAGAGGAACAAAGACTATTTAAAGGACAAATGTTTAAAAATGTGGTGCAGATGCCAGAAGCCGCCAGAGAGGGGCCCAGACTGTGCTTCTCAGTGTACTCGAAACACTGTCTGCACTGCTGTTATGCATCACTGTCCTCAGCTCTGGTGGTAATTTTATGTAAAATGCATCCAATTTCTATAAAACTACTTAGCATTGATTTTGCATCCGAAGAGTTTCAGAGATGTCAGCATTCCAAAAATAAATGGTATCATGATTCTATTAGAGCTTAAGCAAAGTCTCCAGGCTTTGCTGTTCCTTGCCATTATTTTTGGAAATTAAATCTTCCTGTAATTTAAACCAAATGCCTCTGAGCAGGTCACAGTTTGCCCTCATCAGGGTAGGCAATGACTCTTTTCCTTCCCCAAAGCCAAGGTTAAGGTGGGGCCAGTCAGGCTTGTGTGTAGGGGTGGCCTTACCAGTACAGTCTCCTTGGGGAACCCTGAGGATCCTTTTAACCTCACACCTGACCCTCACAAGGAGAATGAGCGCCCTAATTCACTATGACGGGTTTCAGCTTTTTTCCCCAGAGCAATCCTTTCAAAAGAGAATTATAGGATCCATGTTTTGAAGTAGATAAAGATTTAATTTTTTAGCCAATGTGAATTCACTTTCCTCTTCAGATATCAATTCCTATTCAAGACTCCTTATTTTGGAAAGGGCATTGTTACTTTACAAATCCATCTTTTAAATAACAGCAATAAGCATTGCCTCAAAATTTAAGTTCTGATAAAACAAACTGGCAAAGCATTCTCTTCTTTTCAGTTGCTTCTCCTACTTCTCCGTGCTTTGACTGACTCCAGAACAGTTAAACAAGTCATTGGAAGGGCTGATTTATTTGATAAAGACATCCCCTGAATATGTTTTCTCAGTTCTGTCAATAATCCTATTTCCTTGTTTTATCTTCTCACAAACAATTCTCTCAACATGGATTTCCTCTTTAATACTCAATTATCTTAACTTACTGGTAAATTACCCAGTCAAACCAAAACATCAGTTTCAGTAATCAAAAGGACAGAGGGCTCTTCACGCAGTGTTTATGACTCACGTATCTCTGACTCACAGATGGAGGGACTGTGTTCTGTGCCACCTTGGTAATGTGGCATCACTTGGACAAATAAAAGCTGTCACCTGATGCAGTCTGAGCTTCTTACATGTTTCCTTCTCAATTTTATAAATGAGTCATTTAACTTCCTGAATATTCTTTAACATATTTTTAAGTTCTATTCTGAATTATGACCATCCTATTCTAGACAAGGAAGCCATAATACATTTTCTATTTCTCCACACAGGTTTTACAACTTAGGAAGTATTTTAATATAGAATTGGGAGATGGCTAAGGCCATGTATTGATTGTTTAATATAAGGAGGAGAAGCAACTTTTATTCTTACTAGGAAAATCGAGTTTGGGAATAGTTGATTTTTTTTTCTGTTTTTAGGCTAACAGTTCTCCTGATGCACAAACTATAAATTTCATTGTTATCTTAGAAAAAATATGACAGAAAAGGGCAGGATACTCTCAAACATCTCTTAATAATTCCTTCAGTGGGATTATCATATCTGTGGGTACTCAAGGCACTTTTCAAATAATTTTTTTAATTTCAGCACAAAATACAAAGTGCAATTTGTATTCCTACACCAAATACTCTGCTGCTGCTGCTGCTGCTAAATCACTTCAGTCATGTCCGACTCTGTGCGACCCCACAGATGGCAGCCCATCAGGCTTCCCCGTCCCTGGGATTCTCCAGGTAAGAACACTGGAGTGGGTTGCCATTTCCTTCTCCAATGTATGAAAGTGAAAAGGGAAAGTGAAGTAGCTCAGTTGTGTCCAACTCTTAGCGACCCCATGGACTGCAGCCTACCAGGTTCTTCCGTCCATGGGATTTTCCAGGTAAGAGGACTGGAGTGGGTTGCCATTGCCTTCTCCCACCAAACACTCTAATACATCACTAATGCAGATTCAGAAGAAAGTTCAGACTCTTCTGTCAGATAGTCAAGGTCCTAACGGTGTGACCTGAACCTGATCATCTATGCTTGGATCGCTTATCTGTGCTTCAGTCAAGCTCAATTACACATTCTCCCAGAGCCATATGACTTGGTTCTGCTTATGTTCTTCCTATTTCCTAGACTATCCTTCCATCTGGAATATGCTTTCTGACATTTTCACAAATTTAGAGCCACGTATGAGCAAGGGACTAGGTAGGGGATGGAAAGCCCAAGAAATAGGAGAATTCAGCAGCTCTAACTGTGGGAGTGTCTGCCTAGAGACTGTTAAGCTTCTCTGTGTTGTCAGCCCCATTAAGAAATACTCAGAGTGACTCAAGGGGTCCTATATATAGTGGAAAATGATTGCCCTGGAAAAGCTCTCCTTAGAAGCTATTTAATGTAATGGATCATTCAGAGGCTCAGAATGAGACAGACAGATGTGGGTCTGAACAGAAGCCTTGCCATTTGCTAACTAAAAGAGAGGCCTTGGATTTAACTCTTCTGAACCTTAGTTTCCTTATGTGTGGAATCATGATATAAAGAAAAACTAAAGGGTCAAATGGAAAAATATGTGCAAAAATGTAGATGTTCAGTTCTACAGTTCGCTAGCAATGCCAACACAGGACAAATGCAGAACAGAAATGAAAGTATGGTTTTAGACAGCAGACATGAGATTTTATCATTACCTGCCCCTACTCCCAAACGTAGTTTCCCAAGATTTGCAGATATCACATAGCAGACTCAATTTTTTTCATGTGATCTTAGAACCTGTTGAAGTGTGGAGCAGAAATTCAGCAAAGAGCTGCAAATCCTTAGATCTGTGAAAGTGTGGTGTCCACCCAGTAACAGAGGCTCTGAGGACAATAAGACAAAGCAGGAGACTGAACAGAATCTTGGAAGATAAACAACTCTGACAGAGTCAGACTGTAAGGCAGGCGTGGGACTGGCTGCCCCAGAGGCTCACACAGTCTTAGTCTCTACTCTGCTTTGGAGGCTAAGAGTGTCCAGGTGACATAGTTTTGGCCAATGAGATGTAGGTGCAATAATCTGGGAAAGAGGTTCCTTCCTAAATCTTCAGTTCAGTTCAGTTCATTTCATTTCAGTAGCTCAGTCATGCCCGACTCTTTGTGACCCCATGAATGGCAGCACGCCAGGCTTCCCTGTCCATCACCATCTCCCGGAGTTCACTCAGACTCACCTCCATCGAGTCCGTGATGCCATCCAGTCATCTCATCCTCGGTTGCCCCCTTCTCCTCCTGCCCCCAATCTCCCCCAGCATCAGAGCCTTTTCCAATGAGTCAACTCTTCTCATGAGGTGGCCAAAGTACTAGAGTTTCAGCTTTAGCATCATTCCTTCCAAAGAAATCCCAGGGTTGATCTTCAGAATGGACTGGTTGGATCTCCTTACAGTCCAAGGGACTCTCAAGAGTCTTCTCCAAATCTTAGGTCAGACATAAAAAAACTACTATTTTTTAAGGTTGAAAATCAGCAATTTCAAATGTTCAACCTAGAGAAGACAAACCTTTCTACCTAGGACAGCTCTTTATCCTTTGCTTTTTACTCTCTTCCTCCTCTTTTTGTCCCCTGAAACAGGGAATTCGATGCACAGGCAATAGCCAATCTTATGGCTTTGAGGATAAGGACCAGGGTGGCAGGAAAAGAAGATAAAAGGACTCCGGTGAGTAATGTAAGGTCCTGGATTATCTACTTTTGATGTTCCTGTTCCATGAGACAAAGACAGCCCTCACTGTTCAGCCACTTCTGTATCTGGAAATACCCCTGGTTGATGTCATGGTGCTGAGTGAGAAGGCAGAGAACCAATAGACCTTAACTGGGCTGAAATTCTGACCCCAGAGAACTAGCTTCAAGGAGTAAAGTACCTCTCAAGATGATCAAAAACATCTAGAGCAGAAGCAAACCTTATGCTGTCCCTGGAGGCAACATAGTATGATTCCTTTTCTGGAAAAGAAAGTGAGGGAAGGTGAGGGAAAGACCAAGAGGAGAAGGAACACAGTTCCAGGAGAGCTGTAGTTTTAAACAGCATGATCTGGTTAGCAAAGCATATTCTGAGGGAATATTTGGTTGAGGAAACTGGAAGAAAAATGGTCCGAAGGCAAGAACATCCCTGATTTACTTTTTTTAATTGAAAGACAGTTGCTGTAGACTATTATATGTTACATAACAACAATATAGTGACTCACAATTTTTAAAGGTCATACGCCATTGATAGTTATTATAAAATATTGGCTATTGGCTATATCCCCCTTGTTATACAATTTATCCTTGTAGGTTATTTTATATCTAGTAGTTTGTATCTTTACTTCCCTACCTCTATGTTAACTCTCCCCCTTTCCTTCTCCCCACTAGTTTGTTCTCTGTATCTGTGAGTCTGCTGCATTTTTGTTCTATTATACTAGTTTATTGTATTTTTTAGATTCCATATATAAGTGATCTCATACAGTTTTTGTCAGTCTCTTATTTCACTTAGCATAGTTGAATAACAGCAAATAGGCCAGTGGTAGCTGGAGCAAAGTAAGCAAGGAGGAGAGCAGGAGAAGAAGGTAGGGGGCTGTTTTATATAAGGCCTTCATAAAGCATGTGCGAGAAAGACAGGGCCAGTGATGCCTGCAAGTCTTTATACCTGAGCAATTAGAAAGACTGAGATGTCATCCATCTTCTGAAATGAGGAAGACAGTGGAAGAAGCCAGTTTGGGGCCTGGGGGTGAAGACCAGATCACATTAAGTTTGAGATGACAGACATCAAAGAAGAGATGTCAACTGGGCAGCTGGCTATAAGTGGAGAGATATACATTTCAGGTTCATATGAATGTTTCCCAGATTGCTAAATCAGGAGTAGTCTGTGAAAGGATGCTCATAGTTTTTGAAAAGTGAATGATAAATTTGTATGTGCAACTATCTTTTCTCAGTCTCCTGTACACTGGTATTTATCTGATCCAGTTGATATGAGAAGTTTGGGGGAGATTTAGGTGAAATAATGTATTCAATATATAAAAGGCATCACAGGAAAAAGCAAGACAACAGTAACAGATCCTTAAAGCTCTAAAAATAAAAGGTATGACAGAATAAATGTTCAAAGAACTGATACTTAATAGATACATTATGTACTTATATTTTTCCAGGAATTTTGTTAAGCACTATGCATAAATTAACATATTTAATCTTTTCAGTCAATTGATGGGGCAATATGGTAAAGAACCCACCTATCAATACAGCAGACCTAAGAGATGAGGGTTTGATCCCTGCGTTGGGACAATCCCCTGGAAGAGGAAATTGCAACCCACTCTAATATCCTTGCTTGGAGAATAGAGGAGCCTGGCAGGCTATGGTCAGTAGAGTTGCAGAGTCTGACATGACTGAAAGGACTTAGCATGCATAGCATGCATGTTTAAGTTAACAGATTTAATCTTTCTAATCAATTGATCAGGTATATAATATTTTAAACTCTTTTTTTTTCTTATAAAAGAGGATACTGATGTTTGGACAACTTAACAATCTTGCTCAAGGTCAGAGAGCTGGGAAGCAGCAGGACCTGGATTTATACAAAGATTTTTTTACTCCTGAATGAATGTTCTTAACCAGACTAACAAACTAAGAAGCCTTAGGGGCAATGTAAATTTATGCAGTGATTCCTATAGCCAGTGATGACCCATTTACACAGGGGTGTCAAATGGGCATCTTGGACTCCACATGGCCAAAACAGAATCCTTTATTTTCCCAACTAAACCTGTTTCACCTTTAGTCATTTAGCTTCCCACATCAGTTAATGGCATTGTCATCTGCCAGTTGCTTAAGCCAAAGACCCAAGAATTGTCCTTGATCTCTCCTTTTCCTCATCTGATACATCCAAATCATCAGTAAGGCTCAATGGTTCTATTTTCAGTATTTATCCCATGCTTGTATATTTTATTCAGATTCATAGTTCCAACCACGATTTTAAGCTAACATTACCTGTTATCTGGATTATTACTTTTTCAGTACTCACTGGTTGTCCTGTTTCCATTCTTGGCTCCTATAACCAGTTTTGCCCATATCAACCAGAATAAACTTTAAAAATATACATATATATATATTTAAAGTGTATATATATACACACACAATATGTATATATATATATACACACACCAGATAGCTGTTCATCATGTTTGGAATAAAACCCCACATTCTCAATATAACTTACATGACTCTCTGTGATCTACTCTCTGCTTCCGACCTTATTTTAAACTAGTGTCCCTCTTGCTCATTATATTTTTAGTTGCATTGACCTTCCTCAAACAAACCAAACTCTTCCTGACAGAGGGTCTTGCTCTTGCTGTTGGCTTTGTTTACCATCCTCTGTCCCTGGTTCTTCGTATCACTGAAACCTCAGAGCAAATGTCATCTCAGGAAGGTCTTCCTGATCTATTCCATCTATATTATCACTTCCTCTCAAAAACACCAACACAGCATCATCTTATTTTCTTAATTATGTTCTTATCATTATTGGAATTTTCTTGTTGCTTGATCTGTTGACTCATTTTCCTCAGTCTTTCTCCAGTAGAATGTAAGCCTCAGGAGATCTGAGACCCTATCCTTTCTTATTCCCTGCAGGGACTAGTACATTACTTGACACATAGAAGAGCTTCAACAAAGATCTGTTAAACTGATTGATTGATTAGTTGAATATCAGATAATAGGTAGAAAGTATTGGTATCTTAGAGAACTGGATACACACTCAATGAAAAAAATTAAGTTTTTAAAAAATACTTTACTAGCCAAATCCAAAGGTCTGTTGGAATTTACAGTCCCTACAGTCCACCATTTCACCTCATGGCCCATCCTCACCAATTCCACAAGGCTGAAGACATGAAAACCCAGAGACAGAATGAATGACACTGGATTTTAGAGTTGTTGTTCAGTTGCTAAGTCATGTCCCGTTCTTGGCAACCCACAGACTGCAGCACACCAGGCTGCAAGACCTGCAGGACACTTCACTATCTCCCGGAGTTTGGTCAAACTCATGTGCATTGAGTGAGAGATGCCACCCAACCACTTCATCCTCTGTTGCCCTCTTCTCCTGACTTCAGTCTTTCCCAGCATCAGGGTCTTTTCCAGTGAATCAGTTCTTCACATCAGGCGGCCAAAGTATTGGAACTTCAGCTTCAGCATCAGCCTTTCCAATGACTAGTCAAGGCTGATTTCCTTTAGGATTGATTGGTTTGATCTTCTTGCCGTCCAAAGGACTCTCAAGAGTCTTCTCTAGCACTTCAATTTGAAAGCTTCAATTCTTTGATGCTCAGCTTTCTTTATGGATTTTAGTTTGCAAATGAGTAAGTGCTTTCCAGCAAAATATTTTTGTCCTAGATCTGTAGTGACTGCATCAACAGAAGAAATCATCCAGCTACCTAGTCTTTCTTTAAACATGACACATAAAATGAATGTGTTATTCCTCCCTGGTGGGAAATTTACTGATGGGAAAATTTACAAAATCCATGAAAACAAACCATCTTCAAAGGAAAATAAGGGATTGAAACATCTACTCACAAGTAAAATAAAACCGGAGACAAAAAATAGTAAGAATTTCATTAGTTAAACAAGGTGCTTTCATTTAATTTATTAATTAATTTACTTTTGATGTTAAGATTTTAACTTTTCCCCATGTACACAGGGGTCTTACAGATAAGGATGTGAAAGTCCAAAAAAGTAGTTAGGCTTTAAACAGGGTGCTTGTAAAAAGATTTCATAGCTAGGTTAAGTATCAGCTATCCTTTCTCTGGGTGCGGGGCCCAAATACTCAGTTTATAATATCTAGAACCCAAGTCTTGTTGCATCCTGATTGGGTCTGTATATATCTTGCTTCAAAGCTATCAGGAGAATGCCATGAGAGTTGGTACATCCACACCCAAGGAGAAATAGTCATTCTTCACTTAATTCAGTTCAAATCCACTTGATGAGTATAAGAGAATTCCTATTACTCATGATCTCCTATTATAAAATGTGAGGGTGAAAAATATTTGAGCTTACATTAAGCTGCAGTAGTTTTTAGAAATATTATGTACTAAGTAGAGTAAAATGAAGATGGATCATGCATTATAGGTTTGGGAAAAATACTAATTTTTCCATTTTCCATTCCATTTCTAATTTCCATTTGGTTTACATTTGAGAGTAGTAAACAGAAACCTGATTGAGGTGGACTGAAGTGAGAATGAGAGGGAAGGAAATAAAGACAGTTTTTTAAAGAGTTTTGCTGTGAAAGGGAGGGCAGAAATACAGCAGTCACTGGAGGAGGCTGTGGAGTCCATTTGCTTTCTTTAATGCCATGCTTGAGTGCTTGAAAGAAGGAGAAAATGATGATCAAGGTACAGGAAGAGAGAGATGTAGGTGTGAAGTCCTGGAGAAGGCAAGAGGGGATGGTCTTGTCAACAGTGGGGAGGTTGGACTGGGTTAATGGACTGTCTCCCAAGAAAGGGCAGAGGGCATTGCTAGATTTGGGGACAGTTAGGCGATTTAGCTCTCCTATGATTTCTTCTATTTTCTCAGTAAGAGTGAAATAGATGAACATGGTTCTGCAGGTTTCAGGAGTGATGAAATGGTGTGAAGTAGTTGTTTTAGAGACTGGGAGAGTGAACTGACCAGAAACATGAAGTAAGCTTGCTGAGTATTGCTGACAGCTCATCTGAGATCCATGGTCATCAATTCAGAATGAATTAAAGGAACATGGCTGAGTGTCACTCTCCAGCCAGGTTCAGCTGCTCTTTCTTGTGTGGATGTTGGGTAGGTGAAGAGCTGGTCTAACCAGTTCTGAAATATTGACCATGAGTATGGTGGGCAGCTTAAGATGTTTATAAAGGAGTGATTTTCATGATAAACCCTAAAGTCTAAGCTGGGTACAGAAAGAGATGAGGGATGTGTGTGTGAGCTGTCGAGGAAAGGTGGTAGGCCAGTGAATTGGAAGTCATCATGGGGCACAGCCTAAGCAGCAGGGAACAGACTAATGAGTGGGAGAAAGTGGGAGTCTGACAGTGGGTACTCAACATCAAGATTCTGGGGACAGTTCAGTTATTGGTAAATAAAGGATAAACATGGGAGAGAAGATGGTTTAGCTGGTATGGAGGAAAAGGTTATTCAAAGTGATAACAAGTGACTGTGAGACCAGAATATTGGACGGATTGCATACATGAATGTGGAAGTGACTGAAAATCATGACAAAATTTATAATGGAGAGAAAGAGTGAGTCACCTGCTTCAATATTCAAAAATTAGAAGTGACCCAGAGGTCAGTGGATGACTGCACTCAGGAAGAGTAGTGGATGATATAGTCAGATGGCATGCACTTCAAAGGAGCAGGGTTTTCGAGAGAAGGGTAATAAAATGGTCCCTAAACAGCAATGAAAAGTAAGGAGGTGTGAAGTAGGCTAGGCTCTTTAGTGCATAGAATATGGGAGGAAAAAGGTACTATCTCTTGAGGGCACTGCAAGGATAGCTCAGTGGCCAAAGGAGATCCAGTGTCAGAGCAAGGAAAGGGAAGAGTAGGCTGAAGGACAAAGAATACAAGACTTTTTGATGATTCTCTGACCAAGAGTTCCAGAGGCATAGTGGGAAGATTGGCTCATACTGGGGGATGGGTCTGGCCATATGTAGCTAAATGTCAGGGTGATTAAGGAAAGCTTGGACTTTTAATGGTAACAGAAGAAGATCAGAACTAAAAATATGCAAGGGATGGTGATGGAGGGTGAGTCAATCAGAGAGAGGGAAAGAAGAAAAGACTTTGGAACTGAAGTTCTTTAAAGATCTTATCTGTTTGAATATCAAGGAACCAGAGAATGAGAGAGCCAGAGAGGAAAGAATATAAGATATTATACATAAATAGGAGATTTTTTTTCTTAAATATGATTCTGTCATTTAATTGCTACATTCTTGGGAGAATTTTGAATTATATGATTTATTTTTTAAATTCTAAATTACATAATCTATAAAACAGTTTTAATACAGCACTTCTCATAGTGTTGTTACAAAGATTAATTGTTGATTAATGCATTTCAGTTTTTTTATGAGAAGTAAAATACATTGGATTTGTTTTTTTGGTTGCCAAGCCTGCATTTCATTCTTAACATCTGAACTTACCCTTAAACAATTTCATCTCCTCTATTAAAGAAAGTCAGTTGACATAACAATTATTAATACATAATCTGGCTAAACAAGATGTCCCATCCTTGAAATTTAAATCCCAGCCAGACAGACAAAGAAGCTGAAAATGGATAGAGTTCTTTACATCCTGGTGGGGTGGTGTTTATCAGAAGATTCTATTTGGTAGGCTCTCCTGGAGAAGGAAATGGCAACCCACTCCAGTATTCTTGCCTGGAGAATCCCGTGGACGGAGGAGCTTGGTGGGCTACAGTCCACGGGTCACAAAGAGTCAGACACGACTCAGCGACTTCACTTCCTGGAGAGTTCTGTTTCTTTTCTCCAGGGCTTCCTTCTTTCTTGCCTATTTTCGGGACTGGCTTTCCAAGCTTCCAACAATTGTAGTGTCTGACTCTTTGTAGCCCCATGGACTGTAGCATGCCAGGCTCCTCTGTCCTTGGAATTTTCCAAGCAAGAATAAGGGAGCAGTTGTCATTTCCTTTTCCAGGGCATCTTCCCAACCCAGGAATCCGATTTGCATCTCTTACATCTCCCACATTGGCAGGCAGTTTCTTTACCTGCCTGGAAAAGCCCCAACAGTTGTAGGAGCTTTCAGTAACTTTTCAGTAAATCCCATTTGCTTGATTAGTTAAAATCAGTATCTGTTATAAAAACCAAAACACCCTAACTATATATTAATGCCTACTATATAAATATTGTTATTGCTACTGCTACTATTGAAAGCAGTAAAAGCAATATGTCTGTTTACCACTTTGGACAGAAATAGACAGGCTTAATTGGAAAAATAAATGAAGAGATCAAGTTCATATTATTCCCTGGAGCCCTGGAAACATTTTCAACTCATTCTCCTTCAAAGGACTATCAATCCCAATTGATGTCATTACCCATCTCCAACAAGACTCTCAGCAACAATTATTAAGACACCTTCCTAAAGCTATAAATTTGCCAAACCAGTCACAGTAAATCCAAGCCTATGCCATTACAAAATAATAGCAGAGGGAAAGGCAGTTTAAGAATGTGAGTGAGGAAGGAGAAATCATGGATAAAAAGATAAATTAACAATCTGAAAAAGCAATGACTCAAAAAACGGAGCACCCTTTCTAATTTATAATGCAAAAGACTCCGCTGTCATCAGCCATCTTAGCCTGCAAGCAGCATACAAAGCTTCTTTGCAATTTCAATAATCAGTTTGGATAACTAATATCCATATTTAAAGCCCCTCAATTTCATGCTGCATTAAGAAGACACTGATGTGCCAGGCTCCTGAATGTCTCCCAATTTGTCCCTAGGAATTTAAGGAGAGACAATTTGGAAACTGTAACATTTTTTTTTCCCTGTCTCTCTCTAATGGATAGGAGAGGAGATGAGGCTAAGAAAAAGTACCTGAACAAAGAAGTACTGAATATTAATCTAAGCTGCAATGCTTTGAAATAGAAGGGGCTCAAACAGCATTCTGCTTATCAATTCCTCTTCTCTTGTCTTTCTACTAAGGACAAGATTAAATCTTGTGAGTTTTTGGCTGTTTTGTCTCACCTCAGACCACTTCCAAGTCTCCAGACATTGCTGCACTTCCTGCTTCCTTTCTTATTTGTTTACTTACTTATTTACTTATTTGGCTACATCAGGTCTTAGTTGTAGCATGCGGAATCTTTGTTGCACCATGGGAGATCTTTCCTTGCAATGCATGGACTCCAGTTGCAGTGCTCAGGCTTAGTTGCTCTGAGGCATGTGGGATCTTAGTTCCCCAACCAGGGATTAAATCCAAGAGAGACCCCTGCATTGCAAGGTAGATTCTTAACCACTGGACCATCAGGGAAGTCCTTTTCTGCTTCCTTCCTTTTACCTCATTTTTGTCCTGTCATTAGGTAGCTTCTATGATCCTTCATGAATTTCTCTCCCCCAAACTGGCTTGGAGTATGTGGCTTCCTCAGCCCCAAATTCCATGGTGTTGTAAAATGAAATATTTTCTGTTCGAAGCACTACCAGTAAACAAGCCTTTTCGAAATGCAAATTTCTGAGCCCAGGTGAAACAAGGCCATCTATTTGGAAGTCATCAGCTATTTCCTTCCCATAAGCACTGAGGAGATAGCAGGATGTGAGAGGTGGTCGTCAGCCACATTTGTGACCTCTTATGGTAAACAAGGAATTATTACATGAACAATAAAGAAAGGATTGGCCCCAGATAGCTAGATGCATATGAAAGAAATGATTTCAGCAAGCCTGGATGCTTGCATCTTCCCATACATAGAAAACAGTTAATCTCTTCATATGAGAGACTTAGTTTTCTCTTAATTAACAGTAATCTTTTAATATTCTGATTATCTGCTCCTTGCTGCAAACTTGTATATAGTCTGTCCCCTTCCCTGCTTCCTCAGAATCAGCTCTTTGGGGTTATCTGAGATACTGTCTCCCAGACTTGAGTCCTAACCTTCCCACCAAAAAAAAAACTCTCAACTTTTAGTTTTCACATATTTTTTTAGTTGACAATGTCTTGGAAGATAAATAAGTCTTTCTAGTTTTAAGGGCTTTGATGCCAGTCACAGCTGAAACACTATCAAGGAATCATAAAAATAATAAGCTAGAGGAATGACAAAGTGAAAGTAAATGAAAGTGTTAGTCGCTCACTCGTGCCTGACTCTTTGTGACCCCATGGATTGTAGCCCTCCAGGCTCCTCTGTCCATGGAATTCTCTAGGCAAGATTACTAGAGTTGGTGGCCATTCCCTTATCTAGGGGACCTTCCTGACCCAGAGATTAAGCCAGTTTCCTGCACTGCAGGTGGATTCTTTACTATATGAGCCACCAGGGAAGCTCCTGAGAAATGACAGATTAACAGCATTGTGCAGAGGATGCAGTCTTTGATCCTACTAAGTCCTGGTGTCTAGAAGTTCTATTGCACTCTCACACTATGATTTTCTATTGAGGATGAGGCCCATCCCCATCTCTAGTTTTTGTCTGATCCCGTCCTCGGCAGGGTCATGCAGATCCCTTCCTCAGCACCAGTCTTCCTGCCAGTGCTTAACCTGAAGATTCCAACCACCATTTTTGAGAGCATAATTTTTGGCAAATGGAAATGAACCCATTAAGGAGAATTTTATTTGGATAATTTAATCTATGTACGGCAGTGCCAGATGAAGTAACACCTCCTCAAATGTCATTGCCCAACCCAGCTCGTTAAAATAGCTGTCAGCCTGAAAATGGAGTATAGAAGCCAAAGGTAAACCAGGGACAAAGGAAGGGCTAATGTTGTGCTTTGTGACTCTGGATTTCAGTTTTCCCCATGACGTGGTCTTCAGAGCCAGAATAGGGACAGCACACTTTGAAGCAGAAATAACTGAGACAGAGCATCATAACTGAAACCACAACTTAGCAAAATGCTTTACATGTAAAATGATTTGAATCAACAATAAAATCTCTCTCTGTGATGGTTCACGCATCAGTTTCAACCTGAGAAACTTCCATGGCATCAAGAAAAAAGCAATTCATCCTTAGTAGCAGCTAACAGAACTAGACAAGAATCATGCAACTTACATCAGGACATAATACATGTCCGCTGGTCCCTGCACCCTGCCATTATGCTACCCTTGCCACTGGATCATATTCTGGGGTACACCATATTAGAAAAAGAATCTTCCAGTGACTTATCTTTCCTCAGCCTGTACATAATCAAGTTCTCCATTTGTGAGAAAGGGGCGCCTACATGTTAGCAGCTCCTAAGTGAGAGGTAAGTGACTTTATTTACTCGATTCGAATAGATAGAATACTGATGCTATCAAATGCTATTGGCAGAAATGGTGCACATTCGTAAATGCAATGAAAGCATGATTCTTCTATAAAAACATGATTGAATCTCACAGTTAAAACTTGAAACAGGTTTTTTTAAAAGATGGCTATTGCTATTGTTATTACTTTATGTAAGCAATCAAGCACAATTCCTTTAATTCTATCAAATATTAGGTCCTGTACTAGATGTTAAGAGTGCTAAGATGAGGAAATAGTATTTTTGCTTGCAAAAACATCATGATCCAGTGGTAGAATAATATATGCCCAAGGATCTGAAAGATTATTTCCTCCAAGATCACAGCGTTTGTGAAGGATAGGAAAGAGGTGCCACAAGGGTCATAGAGAGATTAAAATTTGTTGGGCTAGAAGTAGGGTAGGGCAGTAAATACTGATATTAAAAGGATTGATTGTCTAAGAGCAACATAACTTTTTAGCAAGTGGAAATGCTGCCAATTGTGGCTAGTGAGTCATCTCTCTGTCTTCCTCCAGTGCACTTTCCAGACAGTTGAGACAGAGAGAGGTCGGCAATTCCTGGCCTAATGACTCTGTCTTTGAACTTTATAGAGTATTTTGTCTCTCTTTGCATGTGAAAACTCTGCGGGGCCTGACTGGGATTATTCTAGCTTCTGTCTAGTCCTCCATCTAATAGGAGCTACTGTTTTGGATGGGGACTGAATTTTCCTGAATTTCCCATGCACTGGATACAAACATCCCATCAGCTTGCACCCAACAGCCTTACAGAGGTGTTCAGTGGGTTATTACCAGGCAACTGCGGCTTCCCCAGTGTTCTTCCTATCTTTCATTTCTCCCTTATCAGTCCATCCGATATAATGCTGTCAGCTTAATCTTTCTGTAATCTATTTCTAACTAAACCACCACCATCCTCAACATTGCCTTCCCATGGCTTATCGTAATCTTTACTAGTTAATGAAAGGTCTCAGTGATCTGGCGCCAATATACTTCTCCAGCTGTACTTCATTTTTTATTTGCTTTTTGGTCTTTTTTTCTTAAATTTTAACCAGCAAATATGCATAATTTCTCCAATCTCATGTCTATAATTCAGTTTCCTGCCTCAGGATCTTGCTTATTATTCTGCTGCTTGGAAAGCATTGTTTCTTTCCCATCTGTAAAATCCCAGCCATCATCCAAGGCTCTTTTCTAATGGTGCTTCCAGAAAGTTATCTTATGATATCTCAAATTATATGCTGCTGCTGCTGCTGCTAAGTTGCATCATTCATATCCAACTCTGTACAACCCCATAGACGGCAGCCCACGAGGCTCCCCTGTCCCTGGGATTCTCCAGGCAAGAACACTGGACTGGGTTGCCATTTCCTTCTCCAATGCATGAAGGTGAAAGTGAAGTCGCTCAGTCGTGTCCAACTCTTAGCAACCCCACAGACTGCAGCCCACCAGGCTCCTCCATCCATGGGATTTTCCAGGCAAGAGTACTGGAGTGGGTCACCAGTGCCTTCTCCACAAATTATATGCATAATAGCCCAAATTAATTTGAGCCATTTAATAAATAGACAGCATGTGCAGCATTCATCTGTCCATCCTAAGTTGCTTCAGTCATGTCCAACTCTTTGTGACCCTCAGGACCATAGCCCACCAGGCTCCTCTGTCCACAGCATTCTTCAGGCAAGAATATTGGAGTGGGTTGCCATTCCCTTCCCTAGGAGATCTTCCCAACCCTAACATGGCACCTAGGCCTCCCGCATTGCAGGCAAATTCTTTACGAGCCACTAGGGGAAGTTCGTTCACATCTTTTTCCTTTTCTTTTTTTTTCCCCCCACAAAAATCTACTGTTTAATACAAGAGGGTAATATAAAGAGCTTTACTTTTTTTTTTTTACCTGAATTACAGTAGAAGAAATATACATCATTTTCCATCTAGAGTTGGAAACATTTACACTCTTCAATTTTATAACCTATTCATTGGTTACATTTTGGAAAAAAAAATGCAGCACTACAATTTGAGGATGAGAATGTAATTTAGAAATGGAAGAGAAGGAAAATAGAATCACAGAGGATAGTCTCTCATAAGTTTAGGTCTGGAAAAATCCAGTGATTTCACAAATTAACTGAAAAACTTGGTATCTTGAGGAGTTATAAACATCCTCTTTCTCCTTATCTTCTAGAAATTATACCTAGTGTGCTGCCATTAATCACTAGTGGAAACGTGGCCAGAAGCTCTGTCCCTGCTCTTGTGTTTACACAGCGTCAGGAGATCAGTTACAGATCCACGCACTGTTGAGAGTTGGGTTGGGTTTTAGAAATCAGGAGTGCCCCAGTGTTGTCTACCTGCACTCTGTGGAGATCTTTGAGGGTGAACCCAGGTGGCGCTGTGTGTGTGCTCAGGTCCTAAGTCCTGTCTGACTCTTTGAGACTCCATGGACTGCAGCCTGCCATGCTCCTCTGTCCATGGGATTTCCCAAGAATACTGGAGCAGGTTGCCATTTGTTCCTCCAGGGGATCCCCCGCCCAGGGTTCGAACCCGTGTCTCCTGCATCTCCTGCACTGCAGGCAGATTATTTTACTGCTGAGCCATCAGGGTGTGGTCAGGATTCAGGAAAATACTTAGCAGGATTCCAGGCATCTATTCTCTAGGTTTCACATATAGAGAACTGCAATTTCATTAATTTAAGTTTCTAAGAAGGATCTTACTTTTTAAAAGTTTCCTGTGGTTAAATAAGTTTAAAACCACTAATCTAGGCCATTTCTTGTATTTTCCAGTGAAAAATCTGAGGCTCAGATAGTTAATGAGACTGGCTCAAGGTCACATAAAGGTGTGAGAGCAGTAGTCAGTAACTTAATGTGCATTTCCTCATTTCAGAATATTCCCCAAAGGAGTCTAGAAAAGGAATGAAGGGATGAACGAATGGATGGATTGATGGGTAGATGGTGGGTGGAGGCATGGATAGGTGGATAAGTGTTTGAGTGGATGCATAAATGCATGTCTGTTGGACTTGATCCAGTTTCACCCATCATTTCATGGTGCATGAAAAGAAAAATGGATTGGGCATCAGAAATCTTAGATGCAAATTTCAGTGCTGTCATTTATTGTTATGAGAATTTGAGAAGGTTTGTCTTCTCTTAGCTGCAGTTTTCGACCTACAAAATGGAGTCAGTAATGTATTCACTTCGTGGTTACTACAAAAGTAAATGACATATTGTTTAGAAGAACCCAGGTGCAGTTCCAGTGCCAGGAATGTTAGGATAATAAATAACAACTGCATGACAAAACCCAGCCTTTGACACAGAGATAAAAATTTTCATTATGAAGTATTCTAATAAAAAATGGAAAACAAAAATAATAAACTAAACCATATCAGTTCAGTTTAGTTCAGTTTAGTTCAGTTCAGTCGCTCAGTCGTGTCCAACTCTGTGAACCCATGAATTGCAGCACGCCAGGCCTCCCTGTCCATTACCAACTCCCAGAGTTCACTCAGACTCACATCCATTGAGTCAGTGATGCCATCCAGCCATCTCATCCTCTGTTGTCCCCTTCTCTTCCTGCCCTCAATCCCTCCCAGCATCAAAGTCTTTTCCAATGAGTCAGCTCTTCACATGAGGTGGCCAAAGTACTGGAGTTTCAGCTTTAGCATCATTCCTTCCAAAGAAATCCCAGGATTGATCTCCTTTAGAATGGACTGGTTGGATCTCCTTGCAGTCCAAGGCATAATAACCCAAATAGTTAGACTGATTATTCTTTATTTGCTTCTCTCTTCCCCTACCTACACTTCAATCCATTCTCCATCCTTCTTGTGATCTATGGGGCTGAACCCTAGATTCTCTTGCCTTCTCCCTTTTGGTTGAGTTCAGCCAATTGAAGGCAATAAATGGAGATAGGCAGGCAGAAGAAAGATGCCTAGAGCATTTCTTTCCTTGCTCTTTCCAGTGTGGCACTGCAGTTCCGATGGGGGTTTCATACTACACTGTCCTAACCCTGTTTGCTCCTCCTGTTCCTTTCAGACTAGCACTAGTAACTACTTCCCACTCTGGCCAGACCTTAAGCATCTCAACATCTCTTATCACTTCTTTGTGCTGTGCTTAGTCACTCACTCATACTCCCATGGACTGTAGCCTGCCAGGCTCCTCTGTCCAAGAGATTTTTCAGGCAGGAATACTGGGGTGGATTGTCATTTACAAGGGATTTTCCCAACTCAGGGATCAAACGTGCATCTCCTATGTCTCCTGGATACAGGCAGATTCTTTACTGCTGAGCCACCAGGGAAGCCCTAGATACAGTGTGATCCAGTAGATTAAATGTGGACACCAATGACATCCACATGGACAAGGGCCTAGAGAAGGTGAGCTGAGACCCCTACAAATTATTGCTTTCCTCCTCTTAGACTTAATGACCTGCCTTATTTTTCACGTTGAAAGAATAAACTTGGAGCAAATGAAGCTGATAGGATGGCATAAGAAGAGAGTAATCTAAGTTCAAAGATTTATTCAATTTCAAAAGGAAGGGAATTTGTAGGTGGCGCTGGATCTGGGGCCATGACTTGTCCTCAACTCATTTTGCTCTGCATAAGGACTGAGGCTGAGTTGGGGAACATGCAGTCCAGATAGGCACAGTCAAATCCAAAAAGAACTGGGCAAATTAATGACTGTACTACCTCCAAGATAGACTTCTCCAAATAGCCTCCTCTTTGCTGTGGCTAAAATGAGTTGTTTCAGATCCCTTTTCCTTTCTTCTCTTGCATACCATAGATTGACTTTTGAGAAATGAACATGCCAGATTGTGTCCCTAGCTAACAGTTGACTATGCTTTAAGACATTTTCAAGGATGTCTTAGGAAAGCAGACTCACGGCCAAATTTCATTGCCTTCTCTAATACTAAAGTATGCTTTTGTTAAAAATAACATACTGCATTTAAAGACTAACTTGTTATATGTATTAGAATTGAATTCATGAAAGTAATGCAGGAAATTCAGACATTTAGCTGAATGTTCATAGTTAAATACTGTGGTACCATAATATGTGTAGAACATTAGTGTAGTCATTTGACAGCAAAATATCAACTCTGTTAGGGACAAACAGTAATGACTTTTTTTTTTTCGAATTCTTTTCTTCAAATGTATTTTTGAAAGCTTCATTTGCTGTGACAATTGAGTAACAGCCAGGGAAGACCCCATAGCTTTGCAAGCAGCTTTAGTAGTATAGTTCATGCTAATTTACAAATCCAATTTCATGGCCAATGTTTTCCTCTCCTCACTGCTGGTGAGACATCTAACCTTTACTCCTTCCCTCCTCCTCCCAGACCAGCACCTTATGAGATGATGCAGAGTCAACTTCTTTGTCAACTCTTCTTTTTAAAAATTGAACTATAGTTGATTTACAATGCTGTGTTAGTTTGAGGTGTACAGCAAAGGAATTCAGTTAGACATACACATATATCTTTTTTTCAGATTCTTTTCTCTTATAGGTTATTACAAAACATGGAGTCTATTTCCCTATGCTGTGGAGTCGGTCCTTGCTGGTTATCTGTTTTATAAACCCAGCCCAGGATGCTTTGCATTATCATACCCACTGGCTCTCTCATCTCCTTCCTGGCATCTTCCTGCCCCAGGATTTAGTCTCATGTACTATGCTAGAAAAATCATGTTCTTCACTGACTGTCAAAACTCTTAGCTTCTAGAGTGAAAATATTTGCAAACTATAACCTTCCCACGAATGTGTTTCCTATGACCTGCTGAAGATCTCTGAGACCTTTTGTTTGCATCTTAATACACTGCTGAGCTTTCCACCTCCTGGGGCTCTGTCAACTTGTCAAAACACCCCACTGCCTCTTACTAAACTTCCCTCACCTGTCACAGCAGGTTTCTTGCCTCTTACTAAAAAGTCTAGACTTCGTGCTTTCCTCCTTATCTACAGTTGTTCACTTTCTAACCCCTACCCCACTGCAGTTAACTGTTCTGTTCTAGGAGGGGTGCCTTATTCTTGCTCCTACCCTTCTACTGTTAGTCATTCCCTTCAATCCTGGCCATATTTTGCATTGAACTGCCCTAGCCAGTTGCGATTATTTTGTATCCTGAACTTGTCATAAGGAATTGTTGACATTTATCTCCAATCAAAGTAATTATTTGTCATTGGTGTTTGAAATTATTCAGACATGAGCTTGAACCCTGGTTCTGTTCCTTGTGACTTGGAAGGAATAATCTCTCTGATTACAAAGTCTTGATCTGTAAAATTTAATAGATATAATGCTTGGATTAAGCAAAGCATATTTTGTTGGGTATAAGGCATTATTGATTTTAAGATAGTTTATGAGATGTTAATATTTAAGAAAAATGTGTATCTTAGAATTGCTGTGAAAGTGTACAAACAACACTTTTAGCCCAATATCTGACCAAGAGTAAGTGCTCAGTAGATCAGACTCATTTCCCTTCCTCATCTCTTTGATTTCCCTTTATCCCACTGTCTCCTTCCTCTTTACAAATCAATGGAAGTTATGGGAAAAAAAATCAGAAGGGAAAGTAGGGGATGAATAAAAGATCTGGGAATTATTTTTCAGTTAATTATTAGTAAATAGTTGAGTATTACTAAAGTAGGGGCTTTCCTGATATCTCAGTTGGTAAAGAATCTGCAATGTAGGAGACCCCGGTTTGATTCCTGATTCGGGAAGATGCACTTGCAGAAGGATTAGGCTACCCATTCCAATATTCTTGGGCTTTCTTGGTGGCTCAGGTGATAAAGCATCTGCCTGCAATGTGCATTCGATCTCGGGGTTGTGAAGATCCGTTGGAGAAGGGAAAGGCTATCCACTCCAGTATTCTGGCCTGGAGAATTCCATGGACTGTATAGTCCAGGGGTTGCAAAGATTCGAACACTACTGAGTGACTTTCACTTTCATTACTAAAGTATAGTTGCTTTACAATGTTGCATTAGTTTCTACTGTACAGCAAAGTGAATCAGTCGTATGTATACACATATCCCCTCTTTTTAGATTTCATTCCCATTTAGCTCACCACTCATTTAGGTCAGCACTGAGTAGGGTTCCCTGTGATACACAGTAGGTTCTTGTTAACCATCTATTTCATATATAAAAGCATCTATATGTCAGTCCAAACTCCCAATTCATCCCCCTCGCCTTTTTCCCCCTTGGTATCCATAAGTTTGCTCTCTACACCTGTGTCTCTATTTCTGCTTTGTAAGTAAGTCCATTTGTATCATTTTTCTGGATTCCACATAAAAGTGTTATTTCACAATATATGTTCCTCTCTTTCTGACTTCACTCTGTACAACAGTCTCTAGGTGGAAATTATTTTGATTTTGTCTTTTTGTCTAAACAGAAGCTTTTTTCTCTCTTAAAGTCTAAACATAGTGCTGACCCCAGAAGTATAGTTTCCTGAAGAAAATGGTTGGCCCACTTTGAGAGTTAGGGAACAATTCATGGGCCAGGCATAAAACAGAGGAAAGAGATGCTGCTTAGTTTTCATTGTATTATCACCAAGATCATAATATATCGCTTGCCACAGCTATGTTTAGGGGGACATTTCAATTTTTTAACACAGAAATGCTATTTTTGTATAGTAGGCATCTGTATGGCCACCAAAAAGGCTATAAAGTTAGGCAGCGTGACATTATGGAGAAACTCTTGGTCATGATAACTAGTTCAAACTGTTCTTATGAATGTGATGCTGCTGCTGCTAAGTCACTTTAGTTATGTCCGACTCTGTGCGACCCCACAGACAGCAGCCCAGAAGGCTCCTTTGTCCCTGGGATTCTCCAGGCAAGAACACTGGAGTGGGTTGCCATTTCCTTCTCCAATGCATGAAAGTGAAAAGTGGAAGTGCAGTCACTCGGTCTTGCCTGACTCTTAGGGACTCCATGGACTGCAGCCTTCTAGGCTTCTCTGTTCATGGGATTTTCCAGGCAAGAGTACTGGAGTGGTTTGCCATTGCCTTCTCCACCTGAATGTGATGGGAGAGCATAAAAAGATTTATATAGATAAGAATGAGATAATCAGATCATTATTTGCATTTTCAAGGAAGTCATTCAGGGCAATGTGATGAAGAAATGAATGAATGAATGCAGAGATGCTCTCTTTCTACACTGGAGCCCAAAGCCACCAAGTTCCTTAAATCCCAAGCCAGTAAATGCCTGGTGAAGGTGCAATGGACCAAAAATAAATTATGTCCAGCCACACAGAGTCACCAGTAAGCAGGAAGAAGAAGAAGAAAAAAAAAACGACTTTACTATATATAGTTGCTTATTGTTTTCAAATTCAGTTTTCAGAATGGAGAGCACAAATTATGTTAGGTCACTTTGAAACCTATTATTCTGCAGTAATAATGTTTATATTGCTTAGGCGAAGTTGCTATATAACAAATGCTGGGGGAAGGTCATCAAAAGGTATAAATTTCCAGTTATAAAGTAAATAAGTTCTGGAGATCTAATGAACAACATGATGACTGTAGTTAACACTCTTGTATGATATATTTGAAAATTGTTGAGAGGGTAGATCCTAAAATTCTCATCACAAAGGAAAAAAAATTATTTTCTCCCTTTTTTAAACTATTTGATGTGATGGATGTTAACTAAACTGAGGTGGTAATCATTTTGCAATATATCTAAGTCAAGTCATTTTGTTACAGACCTTGAAAACATTGTATATAAATTATATCGCCCTTATTTATATACATATATAACACTGAACTGTGGTGTTGGAGAAGACTCTTGAGAGTCCTGTGCACTGCAAGGAGATCCAACCAGTCCATTCTGAAGGAGATCAGCTCTGGATTTCTTTGGAAGGAATGATGCTAAAGCTGAAACTCCAGTACTTTGGCCACTTCATGCAAAGAGTTGACTCATTGGAAAAGACTTTGATGCTGGGAGGGATTGGGGGCAGGAGGAGAAGGGGATGACAGAGGATGAGATGGCTGGATGGCATCACTGACTCAATGGACGTAAGTCTGAGTGAACTCCGAGAGTTGGGGTGATGGACAGGAAGGCCTGGCGTGCTGGGATCCATGGGATCGCAAAGAGTTGGACACGACTGAGCAACTGAACTGAACTGATAACACTGAAAGAAAAATAAAGTCAGAAATGTCACAAGAATGTAGCAAGGATCTAGGGATTAAGACTGCCTATGGAATACCTGGATACTGTACCTGGGTACAAAGAGTCTTATTTGCAGACTTAATGGGCATCTTAGGGTACACACTGAAAGAAACTTTAGGACTAATTATTCTTAGCCAGAAGACAATACCTGGACAGGAGCTCCCAGGGAGGACAACGAAACCTCTCTGAGTAAGGTACCTCAGTCCTTTCTTAGGACAATTTTTGTTTGATGGACAAGTTTGTGCCACTGAAGTACATCTAGTTCAGTCTCCAGAAGCATTTTACAGCTTCCTCGAAAAGGAGATCTCCTTTAGAGAAGTCAATGATGCACAATGAAATAGTGTCCACAGAAATAGACTAATCAATTACAGGGTCCCTGAGGCTGAAATAAATGGGTCGAGCCAATTATGGCCCTTATTGATTTAACTGGAAACAAGAACAACAAAAAAACCCATGTCTGGAAAACAAGGCTTGACTGAGCCACCATCAAGAGACAGGAACAAAAACTTTGGGGCCTCTGTAGACTTTGGAGCCTCCATAGAATTTGGAGGCAATGTACACCATATTATGATGCTCAGTCTAAACTCACTTGACCAGTGACTTGAAGGCTTCTTGTTCTGAGTAAGTTTCAGAGTGAGAGAACGCAAGGCTTTCAGGGCACACCTCTAGTGTGCTTTCTCCTGCTGTTCTGCGCTTCCTCGGCCCATATCAAGGACCCCATTGGAAGTTTCTCAGGAGCAGCCGTCTAAAGGCAAAGGGACCTTGGCTGTGGTCCTGGCAGTTGCCTAACTTTCCTTTTCCCTGCCTATTTGATAAATCTTGTTATGTAAGTTCTTGGTGATTGCACAAACTACCATATATATTTTCCATAAATTCATCTACTTTATAAGGGAGCCCAGACTGATTTCAGAATCTTGGAACTAAGAAGCCTGGCTGATAGATACAGTGATAAATATCACTCACATGGAAGTAAAAAGATAACTGACCCTAAAAGCAATGCAGTCAATCAGAAGAACACATTGTAGTGCAAATGGAAGTCAGTGTAAATGCATAACCAAATATCTGTGAGAAAAAGTGCCAACAATAATCATGAATTTCAGAAACTGGCTGGAGTTCATGCTGTGTTCCATGAGGCTGGGCTTGTATGAAGGGCAATCAGAGCATCCCTCAAGATGCACGCAGAGTTCAAGAAATATTTTTGGATTAATGAAGCTCATGAGGCCATAAAAGTGGGATGTGAACATTCATAGCAGCTTGATTTGTAATAGCCCCTAACTGGACACAACCATATTATCCATCATCAGGCAAATGGAAGAAAAAATATCATGTAACAATAAAATGGACCATTATTTAGTAATAAACAATGAACTACTGATATATGCAACTATATGTGCAAATCTCACACAATATTATGTTGCATGAGAGTATATACTATACATTTGCTTTTACATAAAGTTCTAGAACTGGCAAAAACTAATCTGTACTAACAGCCATCACATCAATGGTAGCCTGAGGTAAGGGGGAGGGAAAGGCTTTAAAGGGGCACAAAGCAATATACTGGATGATGGAAATGCTGTATAGCTTGAGAGGAGTGGTGGTTCCAATTATATATATAATTTTCAAGTCTCATCAAATACATCACTCTTAGAAGTACTCATTTAATTGTACATAAATTATATCTCAACAAAGTTGATTTAGAAAACTCACGCACTGGTCAAACATAAATGTATGGTAAACATTTTGTTGTTGTTTAGTCTCTAAGTCATGTCCAACTCTTTTGTGACCCCACGGACTATAGCCCACCAGGCTCCTCTGTCCATGGGATTTCTCAGGCAAGACTGCTGGAGTGGGTTGCCATTTCTTTCTCCAGGGCATCTTCTTGACCCAGGGATTGAACCTACATCTCTTGCATTGTAGGAAGATTCTTTACTACTGAGCCACCGGAGAAGCCCATAGTAAACATAAGCTCTCATTTAACACCTTAGTTTGTATAGATTTTGAAATCAAACAGCTGAATATGAATCTAAGACCTTCCCTTCATTTTGTAGCTATATAATCTTGACTAATTTACCCCAGGTTTTAGAATATTGAAATCCTCACATATTTCACAATGAGGATTAAAGGAGATAACCTGAAACTATCTAGCACACATTAGAAACTCAAGATTCTAGTTTGCATATACTACTAAATTGAATTCATGGTGCTCTGAGTAAAGCTACACACTAGCTTACTTCTGAGGAAAGCAGAATTAGCAGCTGCTTGATGTAGATTGCTGTGGGGCAAGAAATCATAATTAGACTGAATTATCACTATCTGTGGAACACATGGTTCTGAACTTATGACATGAGATTGAGGATTCATATCTGGCATACTGTTGAGCATAACAGAATTCTGGTGAGTCTGAAGCTATGCAGGGTTGGGGCATGTTCTTTGGAGTCAGAACAATCCTCAGTTCAGTTCAGTCGCTCAGTCGTGTCCGACTCTTTGTGACCCCATGAACTGCAGAACGCCAGGACTCCCTGTCCATCACCATCTCTCAGAGTTCACCCAAACCCACGGTGGTGCCATCCAGCCATCTCATCCTCTGTCGTCCCCTTTCCTCCTGCCCCCAACCCCTCCCAGCATCAGAGGCTTTTCCAATGAGTCAGCTCTTCGCATGAGGTGGTCAAAGTACTGGAGTTTCAGCTTTAGCATCATTCCTTCCAAAGCACACCCAGGACTGATCTCCTTTAGAATGGACTGGTTGGATCTCCTTGCAGTCCAAGAGACTCTCAAGCATCTTCTCCAACACCACAGTTCAAAAGCATCGATTCTTTGGTGCTCAGCTTTCTTCACAGTCCAACTCTCACATCCATACGTGACTACTGGGAAAACCATAGCCTTGACTATAGACGGAACTTTGTTGGCAAAGTCTCTGCTTTTGAATATGCTATCTAGGTTGGTCACAACTTTCCTTCCAAGGAGTAAGTGTCTTTTAATTTCATGGCTGCAATCACCATCTGCAGTGATTTTGGAGCCCCCAAAATAAAGTCTGACACTGTTTCCACTGTTTCCCCATCTATTTCCCGTGAAGTGATGGGACCGGATGCCATGATCTTCGTTTTCTGAATGTTGAGCTTTAAGCCAACTTTTTCACTCTCCTCTTTCACTTTCATCAAGAGGCTTTTAGTTCCTCTTCACTTTCTCCCATAAGGGTGGTATCATCTGCATATCTGAGGTGATTGATATTTCTCCCAGCAATCTTGATTCCAGCTTGTGCTTCTTCCAACCCAGCATTTCTCTGTCCAGTGCTATTTACCAAGTAAGAACTTTGAGCATGCAAGTTCCCTTCCCAAGCTTCAGATTTTCATCTGTAAATGGGAGTACATACAACACGTACTTCAAATGGTTGCTGTGAGAATTTTTAAGTGAGCTAATACAGTCAAAACATTGAGCACAATATTATTTTGTCCTTACTAAACTGATGTCTTCTCTGTATTTATTTAATGGACCCATCCATTGTAGTCTACTTGTTATTTTTGATAGCTTTATTTTAAACAACATACAGAATAAGTCCAGTTTTGTAAAATTAGAAGGACTTTAGAGAAGTGAGAAAGCACTGTGTATGTCTCTGGTTATAACTATAAACTTACTATGACAAAGCATATTTTAGGCTCTCCATGTCTACGGATATCGATACAAAGAAATGAGAATCTGCTGAAGAGAAAGAATATCAGAGCTACCCTTGACAATTACCTTCAGAATCATTCCAGGAGAATCTTCAGGGAGTTAAACCCTTATTATCAGTAATAATTTGCATGGGCATCTCTAGCTGAAACTGGCAGGTGCTAGTTAGAATAGTTCACTGGGAGTAGGTGCCACCTAGACCATGAATTTTTGAGGATTCATTCATTTTTTACACTTATCATCTGGGACATAATACACCCTTAACAGTTGTTAGCTGGGGTGGGGGAAAGGGAGAGTGAGAGCAAGCAGTACTGATAATAGCTTGTATACAGGAACCTGAACTTCTTTTCAAGCCTCCTTTCAGAGAAAATGATAGGAATGATCAGCAACTATTCGTGAGCAATGATCAAAACTGACAGGAAATACTGAAGGAGGCACACCTAGAGAGCATGGAACATTAACAACACAGGCTATTTAATTTATACAGGAAAGAGTTATAATTAGTGGAAAAAATATACCATATGACTGTGAAAATAAGAGGTTTCCCTTAGGTTTTATTCAAAATTAGTCTAAATAGTTGAGCCACACAAAAGATAAAGAAGTCACATTTTAACACCTCGAAAGCTACCCTATTAATTGGTAAAATAAAATACAAAGAGGATAAACAAGCTGAGATCAAACCTTATGTTTTCTTCATGCAATGCTGAAGACTTAATTTCAGGATACAAAAGTACTCAAAGAGTATTTTGTAATTACAAACCAATAAGAAAATCCATCCAGGAGGAATAATTATATAATTTCTGCATGGCTTCATTGTGCAAGGCTCAGAGAACAGGAAAAAATAGACTCCTCTATTATTATGAGTGCTGCAGAGAATGACTCACCGTTACAACTGGGACGGCATCCTAGATTGTTTTTTTTTTTCCCCATTGTGTATCATACAAGAAATTAAGCAGACTATATTTCCTAGTAATTTTTTAAAAATTTAGGAACTCCAAACCCTGATTCAGTTTCTGAGACTCTTGCCAGTAACAAGATCAGCAACAGGGTTAAGCTATCATTAGAAATATAAGAAATTTCTCTTTTGAAATGTTTTTCATATGCCTTTAATTGTTGGTCTTCACTGGTAGGAAATTAATGTATATCTTCAGTGACCTGTAGTTTCATAAATATTTATGATAGCAAAATGCCATCTGTGTAAATAATTGGAGTTTAGTTTTTAAATTCTTAAGACTAACATCATATATTACAGTAAGAAACATTTCATTTGCTCTAATCTTGCTGCTGAGTTTTAATCAGTAAATATTATAACAACCTCTTTGCAAATCTACATATTATTAAGAATACATTACAGCACTCAAGACTAAAAATTTATTGGTAATAAAGTAATAACAAGACTATAAACAAATTATTCTAAAAATAAAAATAATATTTTTAGAAGCTAGCTGAACCTAGTGGAGTAATTTTTTCACAGTATATGTAAATTAAACAGTATATTCTCAACTTCTAGTGATGTATATCAATTATTTCTCAATAAAACTGGCAAAAAAAATCTTTTAACCTTCCATTAATGGCAACCCACTCCAGTATTCCTGCCTGGAAAATCCCATGGACTGAGGAGCCTGGTAGGCTACAGTCCATGGGGTCACAAAGAGTCGGACACGACTGAGCAACTTCACTTTCACTTTTATTTACCTCAATAAGAAATTGAAAATTTATAAATTTTTGCCCCATAAATCAAGCTTATTTACTAATTTCCATTATTATTTTTCAGCAAAGCTTATAGCTAAAAAAAGAGTAAGACCTCCTTTTACTGTAAACCTTGATAATCCTTCACCAAAAAGTGAACTCAGCCTTGGATGTTATGTCTGAGAAACACAAACAAGAAAATGCTAAAGGGCAGCAGGGGTAAGCTGTGGTCTAATCAGTCAATCCTAAAGTATGCTATAATATAGAACCTTGCTCATATTTAGGCCTGTAACCCATCTTTAGTTTAATTTACATATTTTAGACTCATATACCAGAAATTCAAAGATAAAATGAAAACCAGGCTCTGAGATGCAGGATCATACAGCCTCTGAAATTCCTCACTCTCTGCCCTACAGATTCCCCATGTAGACTCTAGCTATGCTTGGACTACCTAAGTCAGATCTCAGCTATGGGACTAATCAACCTCTTTACCTGTGAACAGATGCCTAGCAAGCATATTGCTGAACCAAGCCAGCTGCTGGCAAAATGACAGAGTCTTTACAATAAGTGATCTACATTTCATAGTATTGATTATTTTTATCTCACTCAAAAAAAAATTTTTAAGCGAGGAAATGATTATACATCTAGCATGACCAAGACTTCTGCTTTCTTTACTTTCTTCTCTGGGTAACTAGACCCATCTATTCTCTGGTCATTGGGCTATGTATGGGAGATACTGCCACGCGAGCTGGGCTGCATGACTCCCAGAAGTTCTATCTGTGTTCCAGGCCAAGCAACTCCTGTTTCTGAACATTCAGGGCTTCTGAAACACAAGCCTTCTGGGAGATCCTCTGAACCTAACCCAGAAGCAGATTTCACTTCTATGGGCTATATTACAAGTTTTCCTGAAGGAAACTGGATTGGAAGGAGAAATTAAAAGAGGCTGCAGAGAGAAGATACACAGGTGTGAGCGTGGCAAGCAGTACAGGCCATGGTGAGGAATGGCGGAGGGTCTGGGAGAAAAGTGACTGTGCTCAACCATCTGGAAGCCGTACTACTGCCACCCGTGACCACTGTCCTTGGAAGATGACAGTTGATTAACTGATTCCTAATAGGCTGCTTCAGCTCCCTTTCTCACCTTCCCCCTTTGCCCCTGCAGTCACTGTATGTGTCTAAAAAGATCCCAGAAGGAGGATAAATATTAATTATTATTGTGTCTTGAAGAACAGAGTCACTTAGTCTCTCTATTTCTCTTTTGACCGTGCCATGAAGAATGTGGGGTCTTAGTTCTTTGATCAGGGATCAAACCCACCTCCCTGATGCGTTGAAAGTGCAGAGTCTTTAACCACTGAACTGCCTGGGAAGTCCCTAGTTAGCCTATCTGAATGTAGAAAAATAACAGGGAAGGCAACAGAGCATAGATGCAAGAAAACGGGATTTGAAACTGTGACTGGAAAGGACTATTTACTAGTTGTAGGACTTTTATGCTTCTTTCATATGTAAAATAGAGAAATTAATAATAATATCATGATGAGTGAGTGTAAAGTTAAGATACAGAAATCTAATAGCAATTATTTTGCAATCACTCAGAAGAGTGGATTTTTGGATAAGGTTTAATTAATGACCTCTATACCCAAGACTCACTAGAAAAGGGGCCTGAGGCTCCTTGCAGGATATTAGACATTTGTTTTGCTACTAGGTCTCTAGATTCAAATTAAGGATAGTAACATTAATGGTGTATTAATACAAAGCCACAGCCTACTTGGTCTCCACTCTCATTCTTCTTGTAACTGAGTACTTACTGTAGCAGTTGTGGACTTAGTCCAAAAACCTCTCTGCAAAGAAAAGTACTAAAAGCAGTGTGATTTCCTTGGCCCACTTAACTCTTGATTCCATTCAAGCACACTAACTTGCCAACCTTACAGAAGCCTGTTCCTTCCTCTTCCAGTGTAACAGCAGTAAATTTTGAACAGAAATAGACAGTAGCAGGGTCTTCCTTTTCCTTCCCAAATTGAATGCTAGGGCATTTTGAATACTTTCAGGATGAGTAGCTGGGAATTCCAAATGTTGTCTACGTATTTCTTGTTTACCTTAATCTTAAGTTTTAGTTTTTTCTTTATTTGGCTCTTTTGAGTGAAAAAAATAAGTTTATACAAAATATGAACTCCAAGTAACAAGCAACAGATTCTGAAGAAACCAAAGCTCTTCAGGTTGTGTATCCTTCCTCATCAGCAATAGGAAAAGAGCAAAGACAGTTTCCTCATTGTAGTTTAGGTGGCATATCTGTGGGATACTTCAATTCGATTTTTACTGTGAGAAATACCATTCCTCAATATTCTGCTTATAAAGCAATAAACATGATGTGTGTCTGGCTGATTTTCTTGCCCTCTTTACCAGGAGGAAATAAAGCTGCTAGCTCTGAGATATTAACATCTATAAATTATCTTGCTTCTTTGGATGGGTGAAATGAGTTGATATATCATCTGTTATGGCCAAAAATATGGTTCTAGGCCAAGCATACAATTAGACACAATCCATTTTCAAGTGCAAAGAATATGAAGAAAGAATAAAAAATACAATTTTCAAATTTATTTTTTATTCCAAATAAAGAGATCTAACTTAGGCCATAAGTGGGAGAGTCACAAATATCTTTCCAGCTCCATGAACATTAAATTACCGAGAATGTTATTTGTATTTGCTAAATTCAACAGAGACTGCAGCAACAAAAAAGTGGGTTCAGACTTCAATCTCTGAAATTTGCTTTAGCAATTATTTTTCTGATTTCACATTTATATGGTTCTCAACCTCTTTCTGTCATTTTCTTTACCCTGAACTCCTGCTTAGTGTTCTTTTGTTGTTATTGTTCTTTCTACATTTCTGACTAGTGATAAACTTTGTTACCAATCAAAATAGTACAATCTTCATGTAAAAAACAAATGTAAGGGGACAGACTGCCTATAGAATCTTCTCATGCTCAGACTGGGGCACCTGAAATTTCCCTGCAGAGATGTGCTGGCCCTAAGGGACATGGCACTTTGCAGAAGTCCTTCATGTCTGAAGCTGTGATGGCAAAACAACCCTCAACTCTTTAGTGCTCTAGGCAGTATCTCTTTGAAAGAGTAACAATGTCTCAATCTAGTACCTAGGCTGTTGATACAGGAAGGCCTTGGATATAATTCTCTCATTTCAGAGATGAAATAATTAAGATCCAGTTAAAAAAAAAAAGTGACTTGTCCAAGGTTATTTAATTTGTGACAGAGCTGGCTCCAAATGTAGGCCTCCTGATTCCTAGTCCAGAATTTTTCCCCATACTGTTTGGCCTTGGCAGGCTGTAATCAATTTTCACTGCTAAAGTTATAATTTTTTTTTAACTTAGTTACTCAAAAAAGAACATATTCCTGGAGCTTCATGGCTTTGTGTCATTATCAAGTAATCACTATCCTTCTTGGGAAAAAATTCAATAAAATGCTTTATCAAAGTTCAGCCTCTTGTTGCAAGGGTCTCTTAAAATCCATTGAAAGTACTAGTTTTATAAGTCATATTAACTAACCAATTTTTACTAATAAGTCAGGCAAAAGAGAAGAATAACAGAAATGAAGAAGGTACTGAAATTCCCCAAGATCCAATAGTTCCAGGAGACTTAAGAACTTGGTAACGTATTTCTCATTTTACAGAAAAGAAAAAAGAAAACAGATTAGAGATCTGGGTAATTTTGCCAAGGGTCTACTTACACTGCAGAACTAGGATCTCAACCTGAACCACTTTGATTTACAAGCACAAGCTCGTTGAGTCAAATGTTTGTAAGTGAAGTATAAAGATAGAGGAAATTGTTCTTTAGAAAGATCAAATTATGTCTCTGACATTAAAAATTTCCCTATATGACTCCTCTGGTCCTCTGTCAATGTTCCCCATAGAAGAAGGTGAAGTACCTAAAAGACTCCTTTAATGCTATTAATAAACAAAGCAATGTTATTTAAACCTTTAGGTGATTTTGTCAGTCAATGATATTACTAATGTTCTTTTCTACATAAGGAATGTACAGAAGGTTATGGACAACTTTGGGACCCCCTATGCTATAGTCCACCAGGCTCCTCTGTCCATGGGGTTTCCCAGGCAAAAATATTGGAGTGGTTGCCATTTCCTTCTCCAGGGAATCTCCCCGACCCAGAGATCGAACCCACATCTTCTGCAGCTCCTGGGTTGGCAGGTGGATTCTTTACCATTGAGCCACGTGGGAAGTGATCATGGGACGCCTAGAAAACTATAAATTTTTCAGAATAGCTCTGTTCTGGTGCCAGGGTGGCTAGATTGGTTACAGGAGGCCACCTTAGTCACATTTTGACTTCATTTGTCATTTTCAGATTTCTCATTAGAAAAGACTGAGGGTTAAACTTCAACCAATAAGCTGTGCACTATTGATTGTTCATTTCAGGAAACACATCTTTATCAAATTTATATAAGATACACAACAGATAGCAGAAACGTTCTAAAAAGATGAGTACAAATCAGTTTAGTTGAATTTTTTAAAAAATTCACTAATAGTAATGACTCTTTTAAAAATTAATAGTAATGACTCACTGCTATATAGAGTGCAATAGTTGACAAAATAGTTCCATATATAAAAATCTCATTTAATTCTCAAAAGCAACTCTTTTGTAAACAAAATTCAAACATTAAGTGACCATTAGTCAGTAATATCAATTGGGCTAGGCCTGAGAGATCCAGAAAAAAAAAAAAATACGCAGCAGTCTGGGCCTTCACTATTTTTATTATTATCATCATATGTAACATACTAGGTAAGTAAATCTTTAAGTTAGAATATACTTGCCCATTGAATCCAGTTACATCCAGGACTGAGACTGAAATTGCTATCACAGTTTATTCTTCTCATACTACATCAAACTTCTGTTTAGCTTGGGAATACAGATGTGGGGAAATGGCCAAAACTTTTTTAAAAAAAACAGTCTATCTTAATTTATTAGTTTTTAGTTTATGGTTTTTGTAAATCTGAGATTTTTAAGGCAATGTGCACCCTTGTAATTTCTGTAGTCTTTAATATAATGCTTTGCCTTTCAAATGTTAAAAGGAAAAGTTTTCAGTATATGTTAGCTTAACTAGAAACAGAATCCAAATTATCAAGTTCACGCATGACTTTCAGCTAAGCAATTCCCGAGGTATAAATGCTAAATATGTGATTATATATTACCCTGGGACTCACAACTAAGAAGATTAAGACTTGGGGAGAGCTTACATGTGCAAAAGGAAGGTGATTAAGGGTTAGGCAAAAGAACTTATGAAAAAGGTTGAAGGAATTTGGCTTTCAGATGAGAGCAGAATAACATCTTGATAACAATCTTCATGCACATGAGGAGTTATTACACCAGCTGTGTTTTACCTCTAAGAATGGAAGAAAATGAATTCAAACTGAAGCCCTGGGGATTTAGGTTAGTTCTAAAAACGATTTGCTGACAAGTAAGATTGTCAGTTACTGGAGAAGGATACCAGGGGAAGTTATGGAATTTCTCTTAAAAACAAAAATGATTTATAATCTCTTTTTCTAGCTCAAATGTGACATGGCCCCAGGCAGAAAGGTGAACCAGATAGATGGCTCCTCAAAGTTCTTTTCAGCATAATAACTCCATCACTATGATGATTTCAGCACCTGAAAATATCTTTTTGTGGCAAAAGACCATTTGATGCTAAAGTTACAGTACCTAAATTCTCCCTTTCATTTTGCTAATAGTTCCATATAAACAGTAATCCTTCAAATGTCAGCTACAAACAATTTAAAGTTGTTTTGATCATTTTTATGAGGGTTAAAATGCCTAATGTAAGAAAGTGCTAATATTTAATAAAATGTTGTCATACTCATTCATTATTTCATCTCCACCCAAAACCATGGAGAACCCTGTGGAAATTGTCATTATAAAGCTCTAATATCCTCCTTACAAATATCCTCACAAGTTTTTTCTCACCAAATTAAGTTGCTATTGAGTTTCAGAGGTTGCTAAGAAGCAGACCAAGCATATCAGAGGAACATATGGGATATGATGAATCCAAGGTATGACTCCACCCAGTTCATTTATTCAACAGCAAAGAAACAGGATCAGACTCTTTAATTCATTAGTGCACGATCACACAGGTTAATAGAATACAAAGCTGAGATCAGAATTCAAGTCTTTTGACTCCCTATGTGTCTGTTTTTAAAAGCATATTTTTCATCTTGAAAGAACCAAAGGAAAGGAAAGTGAAGTCGCTCAGTCGTGTCCGACTCTTTGCGACCCCATGGACTGTAGCCTACCAGGCTCCTCTGTCCATGGGATTTTCCAGGCAAGAGTAGGAGTGGATTGCCATATGCTTCTCCAGGGATCTTCCCAACCCAGGGATCAAACCCAGGTCTCCCTCATTGTAGACAGACACTTTACTGTCTGAGCCACCAGGGAAGTCTGAAAGAACCAAAGGAGAGTTTAAAACCAATCATGCTTCTAAATATATCCAAATGCTAAAAGACAAGACAACTTGAAATTCCTCTGTTGTGGAAACATCTGACTTTTCTCTTTGTGGGGGGAAAGATTGGGAGTTTGAGATTGACATGTATACATACTATATTTAAAATAGATAGCCTACAAGGACCTACTGTACAGGAAAGGGAACTCTGCTCAATATTCTGTAATAACCTAAGTGGGAAAAGAATTTGAAAAAGAATATATACATGTATTGAATCACTTTGCTATATACCTGAAACTAATACAACATAACCAACTATACTCCAATATAAATAAATTTAAAAAAATCATGTATCTTCTTGCACTGACAGATATATGTAAGTCATTCCATTCATATGTAATTACCATATTCTGTAAAATCCATATCAAGTGCATATCTTTTTAAATGAATTTGATTGATGCTCACTTGCCAATTTCCCCCTTTAAGAGTGGGCTTTAGGGGCAGAAAAACAGGTTAATCTTAACTTTTCCAACAGCTAATATTTCTGTGGCCTTGGACAAGTAATTTAAGCTGTCTGTTTCCCCTTCTGTAAAATGAATATATACCTAAGTTGACCAAGATATTATTATCATGTGTTAAATGCTTAGTACAGGCCTTGCAAACACTAAGAGGTCAGTAAACTACAGGTGCTATTGTTATTGTTGTTGTTACTATTATTGTTATTATTCCCATACACTTCAACACTCAGAAAGTTACCCTGAGAGATGATGAGAGACACAGCCTTTCCATTAGGCATAACAGATATAAAAGAGCTCTCTCTTAGGAAAACCACCTCTCCCCTGTCCTAAAGCCATGAAATCCATGTCTTCAGGGTCAAAAGTTCAGTTTAACTGACACTTTCTGCATTTCCTGTGGAGGTAGTCTATGTCAGAGGCTCTCCTAAGTGCAGTGGATATAAGAATGAAGGAAACAGCTCTATGCTTCGCCAGCGTTTCATGGTCTAGAGTTAAAAGGAACAAATAGATAAATACAATGTGACATGGCAAAAGAGCAGAAAGGACAGTACAGGTTGACAGGATGGGGGAATTGGGAAGAGCGGTGGGGAAAATTTGGAAAGGCTTGTCAGAAAATTCCATTATATCAGTTGAGTCTAAATTTTAAGCAACAAGACAATGGAGGTTCATGATCCCTAAATAGCTTTTTTTTTTTTTAACTAAAATTGTATAGGCAAAAAAAGTCACTGATCAAATTTGTCTCTTGTTTCATCTTAATTCAGTTGGACAGAAAGGATTACAAAATACGAGAGTCTTAGAGAGAGAGAGAAAGACAATTATTCCAGGCACCATGCCTGGCATACCAGTAACTACTTGCTGGGTAAACCTTTATCAGTAAATCTGTAATTTGTTGGGGGTAATTATCAACATGAGAAAGCCATTTTATTATCCTCTTGCTTTTACTAACACAGTTCCTCAAAGATAATTATCCAGGTAATGTTCTCAATTCCTCACTTCAGTTTCCATCTGGATTCCTGTTTGACAAAAAGGCAGACATTAAAGGTGGTCATTATTAAAACCTTCAGGGTTCTATTGAATGGATAATAACCTAATTATATGGTTCACATTTGCTTGGATATGAGATAAGAGTCTTAATGTCTGCTAATTTTTAAGTACACGTGGTAAAAACATCTTACTTGTAATATTAATATAACCCACAGATCAGCAGTATAAATAAGTTCTGAGACTTTTAGATATGTAGGACAATCACCTATGCTCACTCATCTAAATAACCTCAAAGTGTGTGTGCATACTCAGTGGCTAAGTTGTGCCAGACTCTTTGCAACCCCATGGACTGTAGCCCACCAGGCTCCTCTGTGCACAGTGTTTTCCAGGTCAGAATACTGGAGTGGATTGCCATTTCCTCCTCCAGGGAATCTGCCTGACCTAGGAATCAAACCTTCATCTCCTATGTCTCCTGCATTAGCAGATGGATTTTTTTGCCACTGAGCCACCAGGGAAATCCTTTATCAGAATAAAAAACAACTTGATAATATTGATTCTTAGAAGAAATGGAGTATGTTGACTATGATGATAGTCAACAAGATAGTCAACAAGAGTCCAAAATACAGTACTTGGATGCAATCTCAAAAACGACAGAATGATCTCTGTTCATTAACAAGGCAAACCATTCAATATCACAGTAATCCAAGTCTATGCCCTGACCAGTATCGCTGAAGAAGCTGAAGCTGAACGGTTCTATGAAGACCTACAGGACCTTTTAGAACTAACACCCCCAAAAATGTCCTTTTCATTATAAGGGACTAGAATGAAAAAGTAGGAAGTCAAGAAACACCTAGAGTAACAGGCAAATTTGGCCTTAGAGTACAGAGTGACGGAGAAGGCAATGGCACCCCCACTCCAGCACTCTTTCCTGGAAAATCCTATGGATGGAGGAGCCTGGTAGGCTGCAGTCCATGGGGTCACTAAGAGTCGGGCATGACTGAGCAACTTCACTTTCACTTTTCAGTTTCATGCATTCGAGAAGGAAATGGGAGCCCACTCCAGTGTTCTTGCCTGGAGAATCCCAGGGACGGGGAAGCCTGATGGGCTGCCATCTGTGGGGTCGCACAGAGTTGGACATGACTGAAGCGACTTAGCAGCAGCAGCAGCAGTACAGAATGAAGCAGGACAAAGGCTAATAGAGTTTTGCCAAGAGAACGCACTGGTCATAGCAAACATCCTCTTCCAAAAACACAAGAGACACCTCTACACATGGACATTCCCAGATGGCTAACACCAAAATCAGATTGATTATATTCTTTGCAACCAAAGATGGAAAAGCTCTATACAGTCAGCAAAAACAAGACTGGGAGCAGACTGTGGATCAGATCATGAACTCCTTATTGCCAAATTCAGACTTAAATTGAAGATAGTGGGGAAAATCACTAGACAATTCAGATATCAGTATCAATATCAGTTCAGTCATCAGTTGTGTCCGACTCTTTGCAACCCCATGGATCACAGCATGCCAGGCCTCCCTGTCCATTGCCAACTCCCTGAGTATACTCAAACTCATGTCCATTGAGTCGGTGATGCCATCCAACCATCTCATCCTCTATCGTCCTCTTCTCCTCCCACCCTCAATCTTTCCCAGCATCAGGGTCTTTTCAAATGAGTCAGCTCTTCACATCAGGTGACCAGAGTATTGGAGTTTCAGCTTCAGCATCAGTCCTTCCAATGAATATTCAGACTGATTTCCCTTAGGATGGACTGGTTGGATCTCCTTACAGTTCAAGGAACTCTCAAGAGTCTTCTCCAACACCATAGTTCAAAAGTATCAATTCTTTGGCACTCAGCTTTCTTTAGAGTCCAACCCTCACATCCATACATGACTACCTGAAAAACCAGAGCCTTGACTAGATGGACCTTTGTTGACAAAGTAATGTCTCTGCTTTTTAATATGCTCTCTAGGTTGGTCATAACTTTCCTTCCAAGGAGTAGGCGTCTTTTAATTTCATGCCTGTAATCACCATCTGCAGTGATTTTGGAGCCTAGGAAAATAAAGTCAGCCTCTGTTTCCCCATCTATTTGCTATGAAGTGATGGGACCAGATGCCATGAACTTAGTTTTCTGAATGTTGAGCTTTAAGTGAACTTTTTCACTCTCCTCTTTCACTTTCATCAAGAGGCTCTTTAGTTCTTCACATCTGCATATCTGAGTGTTATCTGCATATCTGAGGTTATTGGTATTTTTCACAGCAATCTTGATTCCAGCTTGTGCTTCCTCCAGCCCAGCAAGCATTCAAGTTTCTCCTTATTATTACAAACTCCTCACCCTGGCATTTAAAGTATATCACTAATGACTCCAACTGAACTTTGATGAGATCCCAGTCTTCAGTTGCAAAATAAGACCCTTTGTATCATTCCTGTCAATCCTCAGATCATCTTGACTGTTTGACTCTGTTTAGGCAGGTCCCTTGGGCCACATGGCCACACTTACCAACTTTATCTATGGAAATATCATGTTTTTGGTGTTTATGTGAAAGGCTACTTCATTCCAGATACACTGATCAGATAACATCACTTTGTCTTATACATCTATCTTATTTTGCCTAGTAATATGTGGATCCATGTCTTTTTTTTTTAATTAAATTTATTTATTTTTTTTAATTACAATACTGTATTTGTTTTGCCATACATTGACACGAATCAGCCATAGGTGAACACACTCGCCCAATGCCGAAGCCCCCTCCCACCTCCCACCCCTGGATCCATGTCTTATGCTCAATAGTCTAAGTTCCCTAAGGCCAACAACTATGTTTCGCATAAATTCTACCTTAAACAAAAGGTAAATTGTCAATGCATTCATGCTAAGTCACTTAAATTGTGTCTGACTCTGCGACCCAGTTAACTGTAGCCTGCCAGACTCTTCTGTTCATGGGATTCTCCAAGCAAGAAAACGGGAGTGGATTGCAGTGTTCTCCAGGGAATCTTCCCGACCCAGGAACCAAACCCATGTGTCTTAAGTATCTTACATAGGCAGGCAGGTTCTTTACCACTAGTGCCACCTGGGAAGCCCTAAATGGTCAATATATACCTGCCAAGTTGAAGAGATTTCAAAAGTGACACCATAGGATCAAAAACTGCTACATCATTGCACATATAACAAGGAAAGCAGAAGATGAAGGTAGAATTTCAAAAATTGGGATTTCAGTCTCAGCCTTGCCTTTTACAAGATGAGTAGCTCAGGAAAGATTCTTTTATTTTTCCTTTTAACCTGGTTGATGCTGTCTCCTCATCTATAAAATGATGCCAACTATATTATTATGCTGGATTTAGAAAAGGCAGAGGAACCAGAGATCAAATTGCCAAGATCTGCTGGATCATTGAAAAAGCAAGAGAGTTCTAGAAAAAACATCTACTCCTGCTTTATTGACTATGTCAAAGCCTTTGACTGTGTGGATCACAATAAACTGTGGAAAATTTGGAAAGGGATGGGAATACCAGACCACTTGACCTGACTCCTGAGAAATCTGTATGCAGGTCAGGAAGCAACAGTTAGAACTGGACATGGAAGAACAGACTGGTTCCAATTATGAAAAGGAGTACATCAAGGCTGTATATTGTCACCCTGCTTACTTTACTTATATGCAGAGTACGTCATGAGAAACGCTGGGCTGGAAGGAACACAAGCTGGAATCAAGATTGCCGGGAGAAATATCAATAACCTCAGATATGCAGATGACAGCACCCTTATGGCATAAAGTGAAGAAGAACTAAAGAGCCTTTTGATGAAAGTGAAGAAGAGAGTGAAAAAGTTGGCTTAAAGTTCAACATTAAGAAAACAAAGTCCATGGCATCCGGTCCCATCACTTCATGTCAAATATGGAGAAACAGTGGAAACAGTGTCAGACTTTATTTTTTGGGCTCCAAAATCACTGCAGATGGTGACTGCAGCCATGAAATTAAAAGACCCTTGCTCCTTGGAAGGAAAGTTATGACCAAACTAGACAGCATATTAAAAAGCAGAGACCTTACTTTGCCAAGAAAAGTCCATCTAGTCAAGGCTATGGTTTTTCCAGTAGTCATGTATGGATGTGAGAGTTGGACTCTAAAGAAAGCTGAGTGCCAACGAATTGATGCTTTTGAACTAAGGTGTTGGAGAAGACTCTTGAAAGTCCCTTGGACAGCAAGGAGATCCAACCAGTCAATCTTAAAGGAAATAAGTCCTAAATATTCACTGGAAGGACTGATGTTGAAGTTGAAAGTCCAATACTTTGGCCACCTGATGCGAAGAGGTGACTTATTGGAAAAGACCCTGATGCTGAGAAAGATCGAAGGCAGGACAAGAAGGGGACGACAGAGGATGAGATGATTGGATGGCATCACTGACTCAATGGATATGAGTTTGAGTAAACTCTGGGAGTTGGTGATGGACAGGGAGGCCTAGTGTGCTCAAGTCCATGAGGTTGCAAAGAGTCAGACACGACTGAGTGACTGAACTGAACTGAATATTATTAACCTCACAGTGTTGTCTGTCAGACTGAAAATGAAAAATGGAAGGACAAGCTGCATGGCATGCATTTGGAAAAACAACTGAGTCTCTATATAACATTTGAAGTTTACAAAACAGTCCTTCTATTTTTCATGTGTCTGACTCTTTACAAAATGGAAACTTCTGGAACTTGTGAGTCCTGCTTTGGCATTCTTGGTGGAGAAGGAGGACAGGTGTGCCTAATAAGGGAAATGGAGAGTATTCACCTTCTGCCAGCAGTCCAATTGGCCAACAGAAGAAACAAATCAGCATTTGGACACATATTTTTAACATTAATGCTCAGCCAGGTCACTAAGTTACTATGTTACAGCATGTAGAAAAGATACCCTATAATAAACTATTTTGAGGCTTAGCGTTATCATATATTTAATGTTTTAAGCTGACAAACCAGCTTTAAAATTGCCAAAGGGTTATTTTTTGTCCTCTACTTCCTCTAGTATATTTTCTCCTTGCTATATTCATTTTAAAAAATATAACGAGAGTCTGTCATTTTCCTTAGAAAATACAGTAGCTCTACTCTGTGCTCATATCATGATCTTTGGGCACCCTCTAATTTAGAATTCAACACAAAAGACTATGTATAAAGAGAGACCAGAGGACAGGGTGCTAGAACTAGGCTGGGCAATTAGATCAGTCTTGCCCCCAAGGAAAGCCATTTCCTAGGTCACTTTGTGCTTTAGATATCCACGATGGTAGAGACAAACTGGATGCAGGTTATATCTGAGAACCCTGGACAAATGTGGCTCATTGAGACATTATCTGATTTTAGAAGTGCTTACCCAACTCACATTCCTTATCTGAGGCTTTCCCACATTTCTGGATAGCTGATGATATTTTAATAATTTTTTTTTATTAATGCAGGGAAGGAGAAAAAAGTCTGCCCATCATCTGAGAAAATACAACAGCTACGTCTTTGGAGTGAGGGCTGGGTTCTGAATCAGTGTTTTTCTGTTCCTTCATTTCATTTTTCTGCAGGTATATGAGACACCATGGACTAGTTTGAAACCTCACAATGACGTCAATGGGGCAGAGAAATTGGAGCAGCGGAGACAGCTGCAATGTACCAAGTCTACTGAGGTTTTATTCTTTTCTCCCAGGGTGACATCTGAGACAGATATTATCAATCAAGCCCTCTTGGCTCAGCACCAAATCAAAGGCACTTTATCATTCAAAGCAGTAAAAGCTGCAATTAGATGAGCTGCTCAGCTTTTTCCCTAGGAATATCTTGTTCATGACAATTAATAATGCAATTAAAACTAAGTTAAACAAGAGAATGCTTACTAAAATATTTAATTTAAATATGGGAGTTCTTTCCTTTAATGGTTCAATTATCAGCTTATTAAAGATCATTCTCTATATATTTTTGTAAAAAAATTCAAAACAAATTATGACCTCTTTTGAAAACACTAACAAAAGCAAATGATAAACTTTAGCCAGTTTCTAAGAAATGTCCAAATGTCCAGGAGAAAATATAGGTGTATCTATTTATCTATAGCAAAGCTTTACTATTATTTTGAAAACAACAAAAACAAAACCCAGGGAATCATCCACAGAAAGGAAACCAGCATTCTATGAATTCATGTTTCTTTCAAAACCACTCAAAATAAAACCAAAAAGAAGAAAACAGAGTCCACTGCTCTTGTGTTTGTTAAGCACAACATATTATTTACTGACTTTTAAGAGTGTCTTCATAGGAATAGTCTTCCTTGCCTGAATATAAAATTGCATATTGAAATCTGAAAAAAAATACAGCACTTAATCTAATTACATAGTTTTAAAGTAAAGGTCTTCATTTTCTCTCTCTGTCTCTCACTCTCTCTTTTTAAAGAAGAAAACTTTAAATTACTAACAACACCTGAGACTAATCTTAGCAAATCTAACCAACAAATACCCTTAGAACAGATTTTTGTTTTCAAAGTTACCTAGAAATGCTAGGCATAGAACAATCTCCCCAGAAGGAAGAAAACAAAACTGACTGCTGCCCTGCCTCTCCTTGATTTCTGGAAAGTTTGTTGACAAATACATTACTGGTGATAAAAATAAGTGCAAAGTGGATGAGAGTGAAAACCAGGGGTAAAAGTCAGGGAGAAAATTCCAAAGTCAGTCTTAAGGTGATGTGATCAAACTGAATGAGATTCACAGCCATTTAGTCTAGAAAGTCAAAATGGCCCAAATCAAGAAATATAAAAAATATTCTTCAGCAACTGCCATTATCTGGGAAGCATCACACCAGGTAATATTTTATATGATGTGTATTTCTCTATCTTAATAACAGATGCCAAAACTAGGAAAGGCCATGATGCAGGATACTGACTATTTCAATAAGGACTATAAAAGAGAACATGTGTTCAGCCCAGAACTAAGAGTTTAGGTTAGCTAGAATAACAAACGCTTTGGCAATTAGTCACGTTTACCCAAGTATCATGTACCAAAAATGTTCTTTATTATTTAGATTTCAACAATACGTTTCTTTTTTCCACCCCCTTTCCTTCATTTAGCTGTGAAACTGACAATAAATCATAGCCAAAGCTACCAAATATTTGGTATACTATTTACAAGGTTGAGCTTCCTAATTGATCCAGCCCTAAATTTTCTCCCACCATGAGATTCATCATCCCTGTATCCATTCTTTTCAGTCAGCTTAATGGTAAGGACATGGGCACCAAGGCCTGGTGGATGTGGGTTTATATTCCAGCTCCATCTAGATATGTGTCCTTGAATGACTCAGTCTGCGAAATGATAATGAAATGAAATGACACATAAATAAACATCTTGTAGGGATTCTAAATGCGATAGATGTTATTTTTAGATGTTTCTTTAAAATGTGTATTATTGTGCTTCAGTGCCAAGTACTATGCTAGGCAATCAAAACACACACAAACACAGAAAAGAACACAAAATGAACTCGGTAAACCAAGCTGGCAACTTGAGAATCATTCTTACCTTCCCATCTAATCTTCTCTACCATTACCAATAAAAGCAACGTGGGGCTCTCTCATAGCCAGGGGAAATCAGACCTAATCAGCAAGAGGTCACCAAACCTTGCCAAGGTCATGGACAAGCAAGTACCAGCCCAAGTGGTCTCCCAGTCTGGAGGAATCTACCTCTTTTACCTTTCTTGAATTGGTTTTCTCTTCATCTGGCCACAGAGGACCTAGTTTATGTAATAATCATCTCTTGCCCGGATTACCACGTAGACTCCTGACCAGTTCCCTTGCTTTGAGCTTTACTTATAAGACCATCCTTTTAAAGCAGGGGTCCCAACCTTTAGCATCTAATACCTGATGATCTGAGGTGGAGCTGATGTAATAATGATAGAAAGAAAGTGCACAATAAATGTAATCCACTTCAATCATCTGAAGGCTGCCCTTCCCCCCCATCCCAAGGAAACACTGTCTTCCACAAAACAGGTACCAGATGCCAAAAAGGTTGGGAATCACTGTTTCAAAGAATAATCTAGCCATACCACTCTCTGCTTAAAAACTTCCATGACTTCTCCAAGCTTTTATGGAAAAAAAATTCTGCAAGTCACAGAAGATCCTTTATGCTATGCAGCTTGACTAATTTTCTAACTTTATCCTCTTGATGTGACCTTTAATACTTACTTGTGCCATTCAGTTCTCACAATTATCTGTGCTATTTCATATTTCCATGTTTTCTGTCCTTTACCTTCTAATTCCTATTATTTCACATTTTTCTTATGACAGACAATCAGATTGCAATCCATGCATTTGGTCACATGTCTTCTTATTCCCTAATCAAGTATGAGTCCTGAACAGTAATGACTACCTATTGTTTATTTCTGTATATCTACTAGCTAGGCACAGAATGGCATGCTGGTTTTTTTAAATTATTTTTTATTTTTTTACTTTACAATACTGTATTGGTTTTGCCATAAATTGACATGAATCCACCACAGGTGTACATGAGTTCCCAACCCTGAACCCCCTCCCACCTTTTTTTTTTTTTTCTTCTGAAAGAATCAATAAACATTAGTATCTATAATTTCAGTTGACTCTGTGATTGCAGCCATGAAATTAAAAGACGCTTACTCCTTGGAAGGAAAGTTATGACCAACCTAGATAGCATATTCAAAAGCAGAGATATTACTTTGTCAACAAAGTTCCATCTAGTCAAGGCTACGGTTTTTACAGTGGTCATGTATGGATGTTAGAGCTGGACTGTGAAGAAAGCTGAGTGCCAAAGAATTGATGCTTTTGAACTGTGGTGTTGGAGAAGACTCTTGAGAGTCCCTTGGACTGTAAGGAGATCCAACCAGTCCATTCTAAAGGAGATCAGTCCTGGGTGTTCATTGGAAGAACTGATGCTCAAGCTGAAACTCCAAATACTTTGGCCACCTCATGTAAAGAGTTGACTCATTGGAAAAGACTCTGATGCTGGGAGGGATTGGGGGCAGGAGGAGAAGGGGATGGCAGAGGATGAGATAGCTGGATGGCATCACCAACTCGATGGATGTGAGTCTGAGTAAACTCTGGAAGTTGGTGATGGACAGGGAGGCCTGGTGTGCTGCATTCCATGGGGTCGCAAAGAATTGGACATGACTGAGTGACTGAACTGAACTGAACTGAACAAGAAGAGATTTTAGAATTCTTACTGTAGAACAGGATGGATCTTTAGAGAAAGTCTTGGGCAATTAGGTCCAGTTTCTTTCCCCCAGATATTGTTTTGATTGAGGAAATAGGTACTGGGTTCTGCAGCCATGAGAAAGGATACTGGAAATTCTAGAATCAGATTCAGATTCAAAATCCACACACTCTGAGTGTCCCCAGTTCTTCTAAAGAATAGTATAGCTTACCATTTCAATCCAGGAATTGCAGTGATGCCAGAGATCAAAGCCCACAACAGCCTATGCAGGAAGTTAATTAATCATTTATTGACAACTACTGGTATCCAAATGATCTGAGCATCTTGATCATTTACTCATTCATTCAGCAAATATTGATTGACAACCGTGTCATCCGAGACATTGCAAATGTAATGGTGAACAAACAGATTTGTTTATTTTTATTGAGCATCTGCTATAGTATGCTTCTTTCCTTCTAACACATTTTGATGTGTGAGATGATGATGGATAGCCCTTTTTGTCGCTGGTGAGATCTCACTCTCATGCCATACTACTAGGTCGTCTTCTCCATGCAACTTGTTTCAGTGTGCAGTTCCTACCGTCCCCTGTATTCTGTTCTAATACCAAGTCCAGTCTCACTGTCTTTGTCTCACTAATACAAAGTGCAGATAAAAAGAAAAGAATAAGCAGGCAAAGCAGATACCTAAATAGTCTGGCATTGACCAATTCACCATCTGATGCTATTTTGATATTAAAAAAAAATACACAGGGTGAGTTTCCTGGTAAGGCTGGCAAACACTAATGAGTCAGTGACTTTGAATTAATCAAAGCAGTAAAAAATAAAAATGGATTTTTTCTGACAGGTTATTGACAGGCAGAAACTGGGTTACTGAGCATATATGCATCATCTTCCAAACAAATATAAGGTCTTTAATGGATCTTTATTTTATTTACATCAGTTTCAGCACACAGTATACCTTATATAGCACCTTCTTGCCCACAGTATAAGTATCATAAAAATTTGTAGACTGTTGCTCTTATAAGCAATTAAAATATTTCCAGTCAAAAGTACCAACTATGTTAAGTAAACTGGGAAACAGATATTATTTTTCTGTTAATAAAAGCCACAAAAGAATTTAAATATATTCATTAAATAAAATGCAAATATTTATAAATTTATAAATAATAAATTAAAAGCACTGTTATTAGCCATCAAGAAATCAATACTTATATAAATTGTCTTTAATATGTGATATAAAGAGTAAGAGTTTTAAAGTTATACAGACTAGAATTTGTATTCAAATTCTGCTTATAAGATGTTCCATGTAAATGGGAAAATTAATACTTTCCAAGCCTCAGTGAGCTTCCCTGGTCACTCAGATAGTAAAGAATCTGCTGACAAAGCAGGAGACCTGGGTTCATTCCTGGGTCAGGAAGATCCTTTGGAGAAGGAAATGGCTACCCACTCCAGAGTTCTTACCTGGAGAATCCCATGAACAAAGGAGCCTAGTGGGCTATAGTCCATAGGGACGCAAAGAGGTGGACACAACCGAGTGACTAAGCACACGCACAAAAGCCTCAGCATTTCATCTGTAAGAAAGGATGACAGCTTATCTCATAGTTTATTATGAAGGACAAATACATACGCATAAAGTATCCTAACTGGCACAGAGTAAATATTTAATCCCTGGAGAAGGAAATGGCAACCCTCTCCAGTATTCCGTCTATGGGGTTGCACAGAGTCGGACACAACTGAAGTGATTTAGCAGCAGCAGCCAGTATTTTTGCAAGGATAATCTCATGGACAAAGGAGCCTGGTGGGCTATAGTTCATGGGGCTGCAAAGAGGTGGACACAATAGAACAACTGAGCACACAAATATTTAATATTTTTAAGTGATATACTATAGCTTTTTAATTTCAAGTTTTTGGGGGAAGACAGGGAAAACTTGCATGGTAATTTCAGAATATGTCACTATAATGAATAATAAATAAGAGATACATAGATCATCTCTTTCTTTTACTGTCTTAAAAAATAATTGTAGGCATTGTGATGAGACTTTATACTATTTTAAAGTCTGAATTGTATTCCAAGACTGGTTCTTTGTAGCATAGAACGTTATTTTTAACATGACTAAATATTTTGGATTTTTCACAGCAAGAATGCCTACTGAAGCTTGTGACAACTCTTTCAAAGCTTTGCTTACTGAGCCATCCGCATACTCCGGACACAGAGCATTCTTCTTGCTTACTCAGAAATCAGCACCATAGGTCTACACTAAGTATTTTTGAACAAGATTTCCTAAAATGCCACAGAGCCTGAACATTTATTATCTGGCTTCAACATGCTATGGACCCAAGCCTAAACTTGACTTATTCCTGTCTGAAGCTTTTGATACTTCTCAATGACAAAAAAGCTCTTTCAGGGCTTTAAAACTCTGTAGCTATAAGAATAAAGGTTACAGAGTGACTTTTAGTTTCAAATAAAATCCTCCTTGAGGTCAGGCATTCACCAGGGGGTAAGAAGATCAAAGACCAAAGCTAGTCTTCTTCAAAGTCACTTGAAATCATGGAGATGCCTAAGTTCCAAGTCACACAATTATAACTCATACACACACACACACACACACACACACACACACACACGCACACATTCATGCAGTCTTTTAAGAATTTATCAACCATTTACTATGTTCTAGACACTGTTCTGCACATGTAGGATATAGTCATTAACCGAACACAAAATTCCTTGCCTTCATGAAGTTGACACCGCCCCACCCCCCTCCACCCCCACCCATGGGGTGTGGGTGATGTGGGAGAAATGGAGAAAAAATATAACAATACGCATAAGCCATGCTGTTGCTGCTAAGTCGCTTCAGTCGTGTCCAACCCTGTGCGACCCCAGAGATGGCAGCCCACCAGGCTCCGCCATCCCTGGGATTCTCCAGGCAAGAACACTGGAGTGGGTTGTCATTTCCTTCTCCAATGCATGTAAGTGAAAAGTGAAAGAAGTGTGAGAAATGGAGAAAAAAATACAACAATACACATAAGCCATAGTGTAGACTTTAGCTTTCCCTGGGCCAGTCACGCCCATATCTGTCTTCATGCCTTTGGATTTGCTTTTCTCTGTATCTGGAATGCCTTTTTGTCATCCTAAGAGACCAAGGTCAATCACCTTCTCTATGAAGACTGTGTTAGCTCTCCTAAGGCCACATGGAGATTTATTGTAGCTCTTTTATGGTATTTATGATTGTCTTCTAACTGAAGATACATGTCTGTCTCAGTGGAAAACAAATTCCTTCAAGTTAGGAACTAGCAAAGACAAATTCTTAGTAAGTATTGAATCACCAGGCCACCTAGTACAGAGCACAATCAAGTCACACCTTCAATGAATATACAGTTAAAGACTGAATGCAGTTTTATTCTGTAATAAGGAAAAGAAAGATTAGTTATGAGCTTAGCTATGATTGGATGTTTCTTTGCACACAATCCACACCAAAGTCTGGACATAAACTTAAGAAAGACTATGCTTGAAATAAAATTATTTTATGTGAAATATAATGGCATTGTTTAACTAATAGCCAATTTGGCAGGCATGGCAATTCAAAAGCAAACTTTTAATTAGTTGATACAAATAGCCTGGATATAAATACTAATTTTGTAGCTTGATTATCTTCTAAAATTTTATCTGTACTATAATCATTTGGATGCTGAGTTTAGTTAAGATGTTTATTTTCTTCAAGCTTCTAATTATCACAAGAAAATTAAATTACTGTGTTACTCTGAGAAGGAAGTCAGCCCTCTGACTATGTTACTGTGACTGGCACATCGGACAGAGATTCCTTTGGGGACCTGTAATTTAAGGCAGGGGGTAGTCTAAGAGAGGAAGTCCTCATAAGCTATGCCCCACTGCAGTATCAGATCTGTGGTTTTGCAGAGTGGACCCTCTCAAGACATTATCTATCAGATTAGCAGATTGCTTCTTTGCCAGTGGTCTCCAGTCTTAGATTTTTCTTGTCTATTTTCACCTCAGAGAAGCTTGCGTTCATTTATTCAATCATGCAATCAAAGAGGAAGTTGCATTGCTGATATAGAGGAACATTTAGGAGCAGGCTAACATCCATGTCTGCAATCAACTGTCAGGGTAATATTAGATCTTCTACAAAACTGATAACTAGAATCATCTGCCTTTAATCAGTGTATAATACAAAGTACTATGTAGCTGTTGATACTAAATAAGAAGGCATTCCTTCTTGAACTTTACTCACTTTTCAAGGACACGATTTCTTGGAAAAAAATTTCTCTACCCCAAATCTAAGGCAAATGCATTCACACTTCTCTTGCATAGCCCCACCACTTAGCTTCATGTTGAGCACAGCAAATATGTGATGATCAATATATTAGTCTTACTTAGAAATGTGTGGTTTTGCTTGAGCATGCTGTATGCAGTTCCCTTAAATAGCATAGGGAAGAAGAAGTAAGGTAATTCTTCAAACATTGTATACAGTTTTCCTTATCAAAATTCACTCATACTGCTACTGCTATGGTGAAAGTCTCAAAGAGTAGTATAATGTCTACAACACAGAAAAAAAAAATCATGAATATATACTTTTAGAAGGCGTGGGTGTTTATATTCCAGCTAAATAAACTAGTTGTTGATTGAAATGAGTTTTTCTGTTCTCTATACCTATCAGTAACTACTAGTAAAAAATAATGTGTTGTGAATTTGAATTCAAATTTTACTGATTTTTGTTATAACTTCATCACAGGGACTTAGTCTTGGGCATACTTTTTTTTTTGGGGTAATTAAAGCTAAGAGCCTTCTCTGAGCTTTAAAAAAAAAATAGAGTATCTTTCACAACATAATTGCACATAGAATTGTAGCCTAATGGCTGTCAAAAATCAGCTCTTGAACATTAGTATCTGTCTGGTGTTTAGCAGTGATAAATACACTCTGTCAGGCTCTATAGATTTTCTATCGTTTCAAAGAAGAAACAAATACTTACTGATTTCTGGAAACATTTACAAATCTGTAACTTAGCTTCTAATATGATTGCTTTGGGAGTCAACATAGGTTAAAGTTAAGTGCATAATCCCACCTACTAAACATATTAAATATGTGTGCCCTGTTTTAAGGAACCATCTAGTACAAATATGTGTACATAAAACAAATAAATTGGAAAGTAATTTTACTATAAAAATAATTTTCTTATATCTAAAGGTTTTCCCTTAGGGTTCCTTTAAGTTTAGTTCCTCTAGTGCATTTAAGTGATATGTACATATAATTAAAGATTAAAAATGTAACTGAAAATGCAGAGCTCAATTTTATTTTCTCGTTGAATTCACCATTAACTATAGCTCAATAGGGCAAAAAATGTCAGTAAAATAACTAAAAAATTATGTAAGTCAAATAAGCTCAACTAGAAAAAATAACTTTACACTTAACTCTTATGGAGTTGATAAAAAGAGATAAATCTTACCAGGCAGAGGGCCTATAAGGGTACTCAATGCAACTTTCCAAGTCTTTAGCGTTGAACTTGAAAACATTACAACATACAACTGAACAGTTTAATTGTGAGTTCCATTTCTATCATTGCAAACTGACTGAGCCATTGGGTCATCTCAAAAATTATTATCAACAAAAATAGACTTTTGTGTGTTTAGCAACACTTGACTGAATTTTCTCTTACAAAATAGAGTACTATTCTACTTCTACAGAAGTGCCCTTTGCTTTCAGAGAAAATTCTCTAACCAGTATCTGCCTCCAGACTGGCCCCACACACTGACCTATGTTCTCCCCTACTTTAAGCCCCTTAGTGGTCCCTCACAGCTTTCAGGATAAAGTTGAAGTCATCATGAATGCTTATCTACTCCTATCTGTCTTTTCTACATTGTCTCAGGCAACCACTCCCTGTATGATTTGGAACAACCACAGCTTTGCCCCAAATGAATCATTCTCAGCTGTGTTATGCCTGGAAGGTCTTCTGACTCTGTCTAGTTATGGCCTACTTAGCCATCAGAATTCCAGTTATGAGTCACCTTCTTCATGTCTCCATCTTATCTAGGTGAAGCCAAAGCAGGCTATAGCATACTCTATTGTTTTAACATATTTCTTTATAAACAGTGATTTATCGGGGAGTTTTCTCTCTCTGACGGTCACACAACTTTATATCCCAGAAGCCTAGTGCAGTACTTAGGTGCATGGTAAGTGCTCAGCAAATCTATGCTGGAAACATGAATGAATCAACCCTATCATTAGGTAAGTGGAATTTTTAAAAGTTAATTTGAACAGCATATTATAACTGAAAGGAATCCACTGGATTTTCAACAAAACACCAACCAATGTATAAATCCTTAAGGTGATGAGATAAGGAGATAAGAGGCCTATATTTGTTGAATTAATTATTTGGACCAGGTCCTGTGCTAAGTACTTTTCATCTTATTTAAATACCACAATCATACACATAATCCTGATAATATTTTCATGTATTATTCTTAATGTAACTTAGCATTTATTGAGCACTACATATGTGCCAGTAAAGGTGTTAGGTGATTCACATCACACCACTTAACTGTCACAACATTTCAAAGGAAGCACTATAACTTAATTTATAAACAAGAAAATTAGTGCTCAGACAGGCCCCAAGTTCATAAAGTTGGTAAACAATGAAACTCAGATTTTTCACTCACACTGATTGGTTCTCTGCTGCTAAGTCGCTTCAGTCGTGTCTGATTCTGTGCAACCCCATAGACAGCAGTCCACCAAGCTCTGCCGTCCCTGGGATTCTCCAGGCAAGAACACTGGAGTGGGTTGCCATTACCTTCTCCAAAGCATGAAAGTGAAAAGTGAAAGTGCAGTCGTTCAGTCGTGCTTGACTCTTAGCGACCCCATGGACTGCAGCCCACCAGGCTCCTTTGTCCATGAGATTTTCCATGCAAGAGTACTGGAGTGGGTTGCCATTGCTTTCTCTGATTGGTTCTCTAGGCAGTGTTTATTTCACTGAAAAAATATCACATCATGCAAACTGTTTTCCAGAGATCTATTAAGATATTAATAGTTTGCTCCACTCCCAGCAATCCACTCCAGTATTCTCGCCTGGGAAATCCCATGGATACAGGAACCTCACAGACTACAGCCCATGGGATCACAGAGTGAGTCAGTCATGTCCACACACCACTCTCAAAAAACGTTTTGCGGTTAGATAAGTTTAAAATACTTTTTCCTTTTACAAATAGATTCTCTGTTAGAAATTCACAATGACATTAGTTGTATATCACAGCTCTGAAAGCATTAAGAAGTCTAAGTGTCTAACCAAGTGTTTTCCAGTTTTAAGAAAGTACTTCATTTTAATTTTCTTTTTTTTTTTTTTATGGCCACTTTGGTTGCTTTGATTTATTAGCATAATCTCACATTTTCATTTTTAACCATTCTACTAGCTTATTTAAATGGTTTATCAACAGCATTTACCATATATTTGTCTTTACCAGTGGAATTTTCTCTTCCTATATTTCCTAATATTCTTTAGTCTTTTCTTTTTAATAAAGTCTTTCTTTTCAATAAAGAGACATTTTAACATTTCTTATATGGTTGGTTTAGTACTATATGGTTGGTTTAGTACAAACGCTTCAGGTTTTGCTTGTTGGAGTGCTTTTATTTCTTCTTCAATGCTGAATGTAGCTTGGCTTGGAAGAGTATCTTAGGCTATAGCATTTCTTTCAGCACTTTATTTTATTTTATTTTTAAATTAAATTTATTTATTTTTAATTACAATACTGTATTTGTTTTGCCATACATTGACACGAATCAGCCATGGTGAACACAATCGCCCATGCCGGCCCCCTCCCACCTCCCACCCCACATCCTCTAAAGTTATGCCCATAAACTTCATGAATGCCTTCAACTGAAGTTATATTAAAATAGGGTAAAAGAGGGTTTTTTTGACCCAAACCTCTTTCAAATTCCACTTTGATGGGAAGATTAAAAACTTTTAAGTTCCTTTTCCTTTTCTGACCCCTTAATTTTCAATTGACCGTACGATAAAAATATGATCAGGAAAAATTGTGGTCTGATTTACGAGAGCTAGTTAGGCTCAGAGTTGAAAGTATTTTTCTTCTCTGATTTACTTATCAAATGTATTTGTTGAATGAACTGCCTGGAGCCTATGCTAGGCACTGGGCAAAAAATTATGCCAGCTATAATGGCTGTCCTCTGGAAAGCCTGGCATTCAGAGAGCTGGAAAATAAAATCCCCAAATAAGCAATGACTATGTTTAAAATGTATGCTCATATTTCTCTGTTTTGATGTATATGTCAATATGGGGCTGTGAGATGATTTACTAGGGTAAATCAGTGAAAAAATCACATAAAGCACTGTTTGGTTCTAGTTTGTGATACACATTGATTCCCATGTACCCAGAATTCCATGTTGCTTTCTGTCTTAACTCTCAGAATGAAGGCACAGTTCATAGACAATGAAATGCATAAACAATGCAAAGTAGTTTACCTCTTCCCATAGCTCTAAACAAGATGAAAAAAAATACTGAACTATTCATTAGCCACATAAAAGTACATATATTTGAGAATGGTTAAAAACCTTTACAATTTCTAGTACCTGCTCATTTTCTTATATTTCTTTTCCTAAGAGTCTAATAAAGGAAAGCTTTTCAGAAAGTCTACTTTCAACTTCAAGTAGAGAAAAATGATTACATGATATCATTCACAAATTTTACCATGGCCTGGGAAAACAGATAATTTATTCTTACAGAAAAATTTCACTCAATTCACTATTTACTCCTATAGCCTAAAAAAAAAAAAAAGATAATGTAGAGAACTTTTAATATATGAAGGTACTCAGATTATTTTTTCTAAAAAACAATCACATGAGTTTACAAAGCATAACATTTTCCTTAGTCTTTTGGGTTATATTTGATTTCTTATTATTCAGTGATTTTAAATATAAAACCACGTCCTAGCTCCATTTCTAACTGTCAGATAAAGTTTGTTGCTCACAACATTACCAACACCTACCATATCCATGAATGTCTCCGGGGAGGAGGTAAATCTCCAACATGCAACATCCTGAAAGGCTGGGTTCTCTCAGGATCCCAGCACTCAGGAACTTAGTTCATTTTCATTAATTTCCCTGTGTTCTTGCTGCCACATAGCTATTGTTAGCTCTTTGTCCTTTTAATTTTCTTTCCGATGGCATGCCACTTCCCAGTGCAGAGTAGATATCATTTTCGATATGAATACAAATGACTTAGCAATCAACATGTAAGCATTCAACTGGAACATCATCAGTAGTTTCCTTTAGATATCAAATGAGAAAATCGATCTGCAGTCATATCTGAATGATAGCTTCCCATGGTGGTGCGTGGAGCATTTCTTCCAATTTACCTCAGAAAAGGAAAGCATCTGAGTTGCTAAGATTGCTGACAAATCTCCCTTTAAACAGTATCCTCTGTTTTCTCTCTCATTTTGCATTTTTCTCCTCCATGCTTGCTGATGTGTCAGCATGTTTTCGGGTTTTCTTTTAACTGAGGTAGTGATCAGATTAGTCAAATACAAGCTTCTCTCCTTCTACCTTTTGCATTGCGTTTGGAGCTATCAAACCTCCTGTTTGCCTCGTTCTGTGTTGTTCAGCCCATTCAGAGCACGATGAAAGAACACCTAACACACAGGGTCAGATTTCCTGAATGACATATGTTAGACCACAACAAAGGAGAAAACCCCGGAGAGATTATAAATCCTTTTCATCACAGGAGATTACAGAGCAAAGAAAATGTCTATGTTACACAAAGAAATAACAGTGTGACTGGAATAACAAATTCTATTTTGCTCAGGTTTGGGATCAACATCCCTGACTGCTCTAAGCACACTGGTGGCTATTTAAACTTCCACCTCTGGCCCAGGAAGACTGGCCTTTAAGCAGATACAACAGATCTTAACTGCCACTCGGATCATTATTAACACTGCACAGCAGTAACAGGTTCAGAAATCCTCAGACAATGAAGAACTAAAAGCATCTCCCAGAGTGACAAATTATACCCCAAAGACATTCAACAGAAAAGACAAGGATCTCAGCATTCTGGATCTCTATGTGGAGTGTGATAATGGCTGAGGCTCATACTGACAAACACAGGTTTGCAGTCAAATGAGATGAGACGTGTCTTCATGGCTTCCCCTTTGCCTCTTCTTATAGGACTTAGTTTTATTTAACATCCTTTAATAATCCTTTAATAATCCTGTATTTTAACTAACTCTGTGCTTCTAAAGGGATATTTGTTTTCATTACTTCAGATTTGCCTTCACATTTCAACTACCCAAGCCTCACTATGTCTCAGAGAAACTGACCTTAAGATAGAATTCACTTTATGCAAGGCAGCTACAGGTATAAGTTTTTATATATAAGGTATACATATACATATATAAGCACATATAAATATATTCACAGGTGATCAAAGCTTAACATGAAAATGAGTTTTCTAACTAGACTTCCTCTTGTGTCCCGGCCCCACTATAGTCTATTGTCAAAACAGTAGTCAGGGTAATTCTTTGAAAACCTAACTCAGGTCACATTATTCATCAGCCCAGCACAAGCCCATCCAATGGTGTACAAGGGCTTAGATACAATTCCCATGGTCTCCCTAGTCCTGCTGCTCACTAGGCACCCTCTTACTCACTCTGAACTTGAGCTGGCCCTTTGCTGCTCCTAAAACTTGTCAGGTATGCCTCTGTCTCAAGAAGTTTTCAGTGGGCATTCTCTCTGCCTAAAATGCTCTTCCCCAGTTCCCTCTCTGGTCCACTCCCAAACTTCCTTAAGTCTTTGCTCAAATGTCACCTTGTGACCGAGACCTGCCCTGACCACCTCTACCCTGATACCCTGGCCCTGGCACTCTCTTTACCTTGCTCTGTTGTTCTTGTGCACAGCATTCGTCAGCTTCTCACATACCCACTTTGTTTAATGTTTGTGTCCTCTGCACCCTCCCACTACAATGAGACTCCAAGTGAAACAAGATTCCTGATGCTTCACTGCCAGAACCTACTTTAGTACCTAGCACAAAGCAGGGGCTCAAGACTGTTTATTGAAAAATGAATTCATTAATAAATGAATGAAAACAAGTGCTAATTCCCAAGCTTATAGCTAACAACAAGGAAGGTAGCTGGCCCAGTTCATAATTAAACAGAAGAAATTTTTATGAAAATAATATGTTGGGTCAGGATGAATGCTCCAGTAAATCTCCTATAGGAAAGCCTATAGGAAAAGCCTTTATTTTCTCTTGTGGTTTAGAAAGGAATATTGGTTGAGAAGGACTAAACAGAACAGAGCAGCATGGAGGAATGTAGTTCATTCAATACAAACAGGCGGCATGATGGCTTTCGAAAATGCTAAAAAGGATTGTTTTTAGATTATTAAGGAAATATAAAATTATCAAAGGCTAGACTGCATGAAGCACAAGCTGGAATCAAGACTGCAGGGAGAAATATCAATAACCTCAGAAGTGCCAATGACACTATCCTTACGACAGAAAGCAAAGAGGAACTAAAGAGCCTCTTGATGAAAATGAAAGAAGAGAGTGAAAAAGCTGACTTAAAACTCAACATTCAAAAAACTAAGATCATGGCATCCAGTCTCATCATTTCATGGCAAATAGATGGGGAAACCATGGAAACAGTGAGAGACTATTTTCTTGGGCTTCAAAATCACTGCAGATGGTAACTGCAGCCATGAAATTAAAAGATGCTTGCTCCTTGGAAGAAAAACTATGACAAACCTAGACAGCATATTAAAAAGCAGAGACATTACTTTGCTGACAAAGGTCCATCTATGGTTTTTCCAGTAGTCATGTATGGATGTGAGAGTTGAAAGTTAAAGAAAGCTGAGCACAGAAGAGTTGATGCTTTTGAACTGTGATGTTGGAGAAGACAGTCCCTAGATAGCCAGGAGATCAAATCAGTCGATCATAAAGGAAATCAGTCCTGAATATACATTGGAAGAACTGATGCTGATGCTGAAGCTTCAATACTTTGGTCACCTGATGCAAAGAACTGACTCTTTCGAAAAGACCCTGATGCTGGGAATGATTGAAGGCAGGAGGAGAAGGGGACGACAAAGGATGAGATGGTTGGATGGAATCACCGACTTGATGGACATGAGTTTGAGCAAGCTCCTGGAGTTGGTGATGGACAGGGAAGCCTGGCATGCTGCAGTCCATGGGGTCACAAAGAGTCAGACATGACTGAGCAACTGAACTGAACTGATCTAGTAAAACTTGTTAAGGGAAGATATATGCATAATTCACCGCCACAACTACTGCCACAAGAGATAAAGGTACCTTATATTGTTTTAATTCCATAGGATTACCAAAAAGTTATGTTCCTTATTTTTTATTTTTTTACAGTTCTGCATCCTGCTTTTTTTTTTTTGCTTTATTGAGATATACTTTACATGCCATAAAATTCAACTTTATCAAGTGTCCAATTCAAAATCTTTTAGTTTATTAACTGTTGTGCAACCATCACCATTATCCAATTTTAGAATGTTTTCATCATACTGAAAAGAAATCTCATCTCCACTTACCTCTCCTCTAGCCCTTGGCAATCACTAACCAACCTTCTGTTTCTGTGGATTTGCCTATTCTGAAAATTTCATGTAAATGTAATCATATAATATGTAACTTTTTCACTTATACCATAAAGTTTTTAAGGTTCATTCATGTTGCGCATGAATCAGTATTTTGTTCCTCTTTTTGCTGAAAATATTCCATTTATGCATATATCACAGAAATGAATATATATTGACTGCCATTTCTGTTGTTTCCACTTTTTGGCTATTTTGTATCAATAATGCTCCTATGAACACTCACATAAAAGTTTTTGTGCAAAAGTATGCTTGCATTTTTCCTGGATATATCTAAGAGTGAAATTGCTGAGTCATATCATACCTCTATGCTTTACATTTTGAGGAATACTCAAGTCATTTCCAAAATGGCTGTACCATTTTTCAGTGTCATCAGAAATGTCTGAAGCTTCCCCACTTATACTGATGGTGGGAATATAAGTTGGTGCAACAATTAGGCAGACTAGTATGGAAATTCCTTAAAAACTAAAAGTAGAGCTATTGTATGATCCAGAGATCCCACTCCTGAGCATATATCTGGAGAAAACTAGACTTTGAAAAACTATATGCACCACAATGTTCACAGCAGCACTTTTTACAATAGCCAAGACAAGGAAGAAATCTAAATGTCCACCAATAGAGGGATGGATAAAGAAGGTATGGTACATATATACAATGAAATATTACTCAGCCATAAAGGGGTGAAATAATGCCATTTGTAGCAAAATGGATGGACTTAGAAATTGTCATAATTATTGCAGTTTAAGTCAGACAGAGAACAGCAAATATATGATGTGCACTTACATGTGGAGTTGAACTTATTTACAAAACAGAAATAAAATATAAAAATAAACTTACAGGAAGAATAAATTAAGAGTTTGGGACTATACACACCACTATATGTGGAGTGGATAACCAATAAAAACCTACTGTATGGCACAGACAACTGTATTCAATATCTTGTAGTAATGTATAATGGAAAAGAATCTTAAAAAGAATATAAATATAGATATATATCTGTATATGTATAACTGATCACTTTGCTATACACCTGGAACAAACATAGCATTGTTAAAACAACTATATTTCAAAAAAATTAAAAAGAAATAATGTCTGAGGAGTCTAAATTCTCTACACTCTTTGTAACATTTGTTATTGTTTGTCTTTTTAATAGCCATTTTAGTGGGTGTGAACAAGTTTCTCACTGTGGTTTTGATTTGCATTTTCTAATAAATAATGATCAGTATATTTTCATGTGGTTTTTGGCCATTTGTGCATTTTCTTTAGAAAAATGCATATTCAAATACTTTGCCTGTTTTCAAGTTGGATTATTTGACTTTTTATTGTAGTTTTAAGTTCAGTTCAGTTGCTCAGTCATGTCCGACTCTTTGTGACCCCATGGACTGCAGCACACCAGGCCTCTCGGTCCATCACCAACTCCTGGAGCCTACTCAACCTCATGTCCATTGCATCGATGATGCCATCCAATCATCTCATCCTCTGTCATCCCCTTCTCCTCCAACCTTCAATCTTTCCCAGCATCAGGGTATTTTCCAATGAGTCATCTCTTCACATCAGGTGGCCAAAGTATTGGAGTTTCAGTTTTAGCTTCAGCATCAGTCCTTCCAATGAATATTCAGGGTTGATTTCCTTTACGATTGCTGGGTTGGATCTCCCTGCAGTCCAAGAACTCTCAAGAGTCTTCTCTAAACAGTTCAAAAGCATCAATCCTTTGGCACTCAGCTTTCTTTATTGTCCAACTCTCATATCCATGTGTGACTACTAGAAAACCAGAGCCTTGACCAGACGGACTTCTGTTGGTAAAGTAATGTCTCTGCTTTTAATATGTTGTCTAGGTTTGTCATAACTTTTCTTCCAAGGAGCGAGTGTCTTTTAATTTCAGTCGCCATCTGCAGTGATTTTGGAGCCCCCCAAAATAAAGTCTGTCACTGTTTCCCTATCTATTTGCCATGAAGTGATGGGACCAGATGCCATGATCTTAGTTTTCTGAATGTTGAGTTTTAAGCCAACTTTTTCACTCTCCTCTTTCACTTTCATCAAGAGGCTCTTTAGTTCTTCTTCACTTTCTCCCATAAGGGTGATGTTATCTGCATATCTGAGGTTATCGATATTTCTCCCAGCAATCTTGATTCTAGCTTGTGCTACATCCAGCCTGGCATTTCTCATGATGTACTCTGCATATAAATTAAATAAGCAGAGTGTATACAGCCTTGCTGTACTCCTTTCCCAATTTGGAACCAGTCTGTTGTTCCATGTCCAATTCTAACTGTTGCTTCTTGACCTGCATATACATTTCTTAGGAGGCACATCAGGTGGTCTGTTATTCCCATCTCTTGAAGAATTTTCCACAGTTTGCTGTGATCCACACAGTCAAAGGCTCTGGCATAGTCAATAAAGCAAAAGTTGATGTTTTTCTGGAATTTTCTTGGTTTTTCGATGATCTAGCGGATGTTGGCAATTTGATCTCTGATTCCTCTGCCTTTTCTAAATCCAATTTGAACATCTGGAAGTTCACAGTTCACATACTGTTGAAGCCTGGCTTGGAGAATTTTGAGCATTACTTTGCTAGTGTGAGAATTCTTCATATATTCTGCAAATAAATCCTTTATCTGATATATAATTTACAAATGTTTTCTCCCATTCTAAGAATTGTCTTTCCACTTCTTAATGATGTCCTGGGAAGCACAAAAGTTTATGATCTCAGTGAAGCCCAAGGGCATAATCGATGAGAGTGGCAACACAAGAATTCACAAGCAAGTTGAAGAAACTAAGTTCACTGTCATTCTTCTAGAACATCCCAGAGTCAAGAGTCCAAACCTAAATCCTCTAATTCTGTATTTCATGTGGAGGATGTATTCTGCTACCTATAACAGAGATAGTTCATCTTTTCATAAAAGTTGAACTACTGGTAATAGAAATTCCTCACAATGAGGGGAAAAAAGAATGTACATACAAAATGTATTACTCTAGGATTATGCCTGCAAAGTGGCTTTCTTTTGGATTTCTACTAAAACATGTCTTAGTGATGGAGTGTACCCCAGGGGGCTGGGCTACGTCAGGAAATAAATGGGAGAAAAATAATGGCAGAGACTTGCATACTTACAGACCAACACATCTTAAAAGTTGTGCTTAAAGCTCACAAGGAGGAAAAGCAACAGGGGAAAAAAATGTTAACTGATAGCACCGAGACACGTAGGCCATCCATCAACAGCTTATAGCATGAAAGACACCAAACAACTTTCCCTGGGCAGGCTGTTTTTCATTCAGTAATAAGTCATGCACCAGTGCCTGGTACAGATCTTCCCAGGCTGGCGCTGAAAATCTGAAGTGTGAAAGGCAGCTAGGCAGTTTTAAGTACTTAAATAGGGCACACTTATTTTATTTCACTAATTTTAAACTTCACTAGTTTTTTCAATGACATTAAAAAATCATTTCAAAAGAGTGGTTGCTCAGTCATGTCAGACTCTGCGATCCCATGGATTGTAGCCTACCAGGCTCCTCCATCCATGGAATTTTCCAGACAAGAGTACTAGAATGAGTTGCCATTTTCTTCTCCAAGAGGATCCTCCTGACCCAGGGATCGAACCCAGTTCTCCCAGATGGCAGGCAGATGCTTTATTGTCTGAGCCACCAGGAAAGCCCAAAAATCATTCACTCAGAAACAATTTTACATACTGAAATGTGATTTTATTGGTTCAAGTATCTTTCAATAAATGTGGCTCTGAATGAAATCTTAAGGCTAAAGAATTTGAAAAATTATTTTCAAGCATGGGTGCTTGAAAGATTATTTTCAGTCTTACATAGGTAAGATTATAAATCTTTTCAAAGATTATTTTCAATCTTACATGGGTAAGATTTAATTGATATGAAAAAACAGATGCTATACTAGTTGACCTAGAAATAGTAAAGGCAATAAGAATGATTAACAGTAGTAATAAACAATAATTATTATTACTTATTATCATTAATTATTTACTACTATTATTTTTATATTAGTAATACTAGTATTATTTTAAATGATAGTAGTGAGATTAATCATAATGATGAAATAATACCTTTTCATTGTACTTTGGAGTTTTACAAAGAGCTTTCACATATTTTGTTGTATTTAATCCTCATTACAGTCTTCTGGGGGTAAATATCTAATTTTCATTTTATAGATAAGGAAACTGAGATTCAGATTAGGTCTCAACAAATATCAATGTATTAGGCATATGCTAGGCATTGCCACCCAAGCAATCTTATCTACCACTCACAATACCATTTGAGGAAGGTATTGTTAATTCCACTATGCAGATTAATCTCATGGAGAATTAAGTTGCCCAGTCCTTTAGCTAGTAGGAAGCAGTAAAGAAATTTGAGCACAGTTTTTATTTTACTTCAAAGTTGTGCTCTTCCAGTAAGAAATTACAGATCTTGAGAATGTTTATAAATAAAACTGTTTGACAAAAGTTTTCATGATTGTTATAAATATGGGAAGTTGTTATTAAATATGGTAAGTTTTTTGTATCTTGCTTCTGAGCCTCAACAAGAAAATCAATGGCAATAACAATGGTTCATATTCATCGACTATTTACTATATGACAAACATTGGGTTAAGTGAGCACTTTGAACTTATTATTATTTAATCCATATTATCCATATCTCCATATTATTACCTCTATTTAAAATATTGAAAACCGAAACCACAGGAAGTTTGATAAATTATCCATAACTACAATATGGCTAACTGACTTCAAGTCATGTTGAACTGGGTCTTCTGTGTCTCACAAACAGGAACACAATAGGTAATTCATCTATCCATTATCCTGTTGTTGCTGCTGCTAAGGTGCTTCAGTCGTGTCCGACTCTGTGCGACCCCATAGACGGCAGCCCACCAGGCTCCCCCATCCCTGGGATTCTCCAGGCAAGAACACTGGAGTGGGTTGCCATTTCCTTCTCCAATGCATGAAAGTGAAAAGTGAAAGTGAAGTCGCGCAGCCTTGCCCGACTCTTGGAGACGCCATGGATGGCAGCCTACCAGGCTCCTCCGTCCATGGGATTTTCCAGGCAAGAACACTGGAGTGGGTTGCCATTGCCTTCTCTGATCCATTATCCTAGTAGTAACCTTAAGTCATACCTTAAGTCATTTCTCAGTTTCCCTTGGGTCCAGCACCACATCATCCATGCACTGTGACCAGAAACCAGAATAGATTGGGCAGCAAGCTAAGATCTATTGTCACAGAAAGTTGGTTTATCTGATGTCCGATTTATGTTCTAACAAAATGTACCTGCTCTGTTAGATACTAATCCCAGATGGCAGCATCAACAGACTATGGAACAGCTGCTTACCCTTGCCCAGAAGCCACAGATGGTTAGATTCTATATGTGTGTGAGAGTAAAGTATCACCAGATTGATAGAATGAGAAGTAGATAAGCCCATGAACCTTACTGTTAGAGAACTTTGTGAGAGCACAGCTTGTCCTGTGTGTTAATTTTCAATTAAGTGTAAACTGAGGCTGTGGAAAATCCTTAAAGAGTCTCAAAGCACCTCAGCCCTGACCATTCAGTGCAAGAAAAGTGTGAAGATTACAAAGACCCCCATGATACCAACACTGATTAGAGCACTTTTTTTTTTTTTTCAGCAGTAAAAGCTCTTGGATTAAAACTAGAGTCATTTGATGAATACCTACTTGGCATTGATAAGTACCCACATTGGCAGTGATGAGTGTTAAGGGCTTTATATGGTTTCTTATTTAATTCTCCAAAGAAGCTTATGTAATTTTGATATCATTAATTCCATTCTTAAGATAATAGAACCAAAGATGCAAGAGATAAAGTTACCTACCGGAGGTCACGTAACTACTGTGAGAACTTAGGAATCCAGTCTGGATATTTTCGGCTTTAAAGCCCTTGCTCTGTGTTATCAGAAGCTCCACCACTTATTAGTTATATGTCCCAGGATGAGTCATGGATGCCATCAGAGTCTTCATCTTTAATAGTAGGGCTTCCCTGATGGCTCAGGTGGTAAAGAAACCTGCAATGCGGGACACCTGGGTTCATCCCTGGGCTGGGAAAATCCCCTGGAGGAGGGTATGGCAACTCACTCCAGTATTCTTGCCAGGAGAATCCTCATGGACAGAGGAGCCTGCTGCTCTATAGTTCATGGGATCTCAAAGAGTCAGACACAACTGAATGACTAAGCACAGCACACACAGCACATAAATAATAGTTACCACCAACTTCATAGGTTTGGTAGGTAACTTAGTTTGCAATACAAACCCTTGATAAACAATAAAATACCATATAAGTATGAATTGAAAAATAATTTGAGTTTCGGTAGCAAATCTCTTTAGCAAAGAGATTCTAAAAACACGAACTGATTTTTTTATTCAAAGAATAGAGTGTTAAACCAGAAACACACTTAGAGTAAGATGATCCCAATACTTTAGACTTGGCAAATATCAAAAGGCGTCTACGGGAGACAATTTCCCAGCCTAAGAGCAGATTCCAGAGAAAACAAAGGCCACTCTGTGTGCATGTGTGTGTGTGCTTCTGCTCAAGTTTGCACACCTGTGCCTGTTTGTGCATGTCTGTGCTGAAATGAGCTTCACCACACTGATTTCACCTCTCAGTGTGGTCATCTAGAGAGCTCCAGATGTTCTGTGGGGGTTGGCAAGAACCCAATTTGATTGCCAAGAAAGGTACTCATAGGAACCATTCCAAAATAATGTGTTTTTATGATTTGGGAGTATGTAGTATAGTTTTCAAGAAAAGAAAAGAACTGGGTTTTTCATCTTTCAAAAGATCAGATGTACCTGGATATTTTTAAATTCCTTCCTGACAATGCACACATGTACTTTAGGATAGGACTCTGATCTGGAAATAATAACATATTGATGTTCTGACAGTACCACTCTGGAATTATTGCTGGAGGGCTGGAAGCCAACTTGGCTTCTGATCATGAAGGCTAATGGAGAACCTCCTCTTGATGACTCTTTGTTTTCATATTTAAATAAACCTCAGAGGCATAGTCAGTATAATTAGATCTTCAGAGGCAATAAGACCTTTAGAAAATTTTCCATGAGAAAAAAATTATCTCAGAGGTCACTGAATCCAACTTGGTCATTTTGCAAATAAAGAAACTTAAGCAGAGGCTTGTGTGGGGCCACTTGGATAGCTAGAAAATTTTCTCTATAACTATACTCAGAAACTTGTCTCCATCAAAGAGCAAACGAACAACAGCAGTAACAAATCCCTAAGCACACTGTGCCAGTGTTAAAATATTGGCTCAGTGCTAGCTCCTTTAGAGGAGAAGAAAGCTGGGGCAATGCGATGTGGTGGACAACAGAGGAGGGGGCAGTGGTCAGATACCCACAAACCTAAATTCAAATCACAATTTTCCAATTAACAGGTAACTAACAATTTAATTTCTCTGTAACTTAGAGAAAGGTTTACATCTGTAACATGGAAATAATACATTGTACTTAGTGTCAAAATTTTAAATCTAAGAATCCCTACTTTTTAGGGTGATTTTTCCTGCCACTTTTGGCATTATGCAAAAATCTACACAGTGGAGCACTAGTGTGAGGTGACTCTGAGCCAATGGAATGCTACTGATGTTCCTATCACAAGCCTGCACCACACCAACCCCAACTGCAATTACATCATTGCACTAATACAACAAATCCTCATTTATCTACAAAAATCTGAAGTCAAGCTTCTCAAAATGTCTCCTCAGAATATTCTGGAGATATCGTATGCAAAAATGATCACATTTCTTTAGGGTTAGGGGGAAAAAAAAAGCTCAATCTCTAGTCAAAGGATTTATGTTCAAGTTGCATCTGGTCCCATCACTTCATGGCAAATAGATGGGAAAAATTGGAAACAGTGGCTGACTTTATTTTTCTGGGCTCCAAAATCACCACAGATGGTGATTGCAGCCATGAAATTAAAAGACTTCTCCTTGGAAGGAAAGTTATGACCAACCTAGACAGTGTATTAAAAAGCAGAGACATTACTTTGTCAACAAAGGTCCATCTAGTCAAGGCTATGGTTTTTCCAGTGGTCATGTATGGATGTGAGAGTTGGACTATAATGAAAGCTGAGCACTGAAGAATTGATGCTTTTGAACTGTGGTGTTGGAGAAGACTCTTGAGAGTCCCTTGGACTGCAAGGAGATCCAGCCTAAAGGAGATCAGTCCCGGGTGTTCACTGGAAGGACTGATGTTGAAGCTGAAATTCCAATACTTTGGCCACCTGATGCAAAGAGCTGACTCACTGGAAAAGCCCCTGATGCTGGGAAGAAAGATTGAGGGCAGGAGGAGAAGGGGATGACAGAGGATGTGATGGCTGGATGGCATTACCAACTCAATGGACATGAGTTTGGGTGGACTTCAGGAGTTGGTGATGGACAGGGAGGCCTGCTGTGCTGCAGTTCATGGGGTCACAAAGAGTTGGACATGACTGAGCGACTGAACTGAACTGAACTCATTCTCTCATTCAACAAATATTTGTTGAGCCCCTTGAAATAATACAATGCCTGGACTAATGTTCTACTGAGAAAAATAAGGGTGATAATGAATTAAGCAAATGTATTATATATTGACAAGTAAGTGAATAAGAAAAAAATAAAGTGAGTTAAGGGACATGGAATTGTGGGGGAGGATAACTTTGAGTAAAATCAGAAGGAATCAGGTAGTGAATCATGGGAAAATGTGGTAAAAGAATATTACAGACAGGACTTATAAATGCCAATACCTTATGGCAGAAATAAACCTGGAAAGGAAGAAGTAGATGTCATAGGTTCTGAAAGAGACTGTGAGTTTTAAATAGAATGAGAAAGGAATCCCATGAGTGTTTTTACATTTAAAATGACTACCTTGGCTGCTCAGGGGAGAACAGAATAACTAGGGGAAAGGTAGGTAGCAGAGAGCCTAGTTAGAAGGGTATTTCAGAAGTCCACGCTGGTGATAATGTTGGCTTTACCTAGATTGGTAGAGGCAGAGATGGTAATAAGTAGTCAGATTGCAGGTAACATCATAAGGTAGAGTTAATGAAGACTTAACTGATTGATGAAATATTCGGCCTGAAGAAAGAGGCATTAACAATGACTTCTAGATGTTTGGCTAGGGCACCTGGATGAATTTAGTACCACTTCTCAAGAAGGGGAGCACTAGTACTAGAACAGGATTTTCCAGAATTTTGTTTTAGAAATATAAGCTTGAGATGCTTATCTAGAGAGAGAGTTGAGAAGATTCTCGGACACAAAAGTTTGGAACCTTAAGGTGCGAACTGGGTTGAAGATATTAATGTGGGAGTCACCAGGTTGCAGACAATATTAAAAACAAGGATTTGGTTGAAGTTACCTTAGGAACCTCATAGTGTAGACTCATAAGTGTAAACTATGACAAGATGGAGAAGGAGGATGAGCCAGTGAGTAGTTAGAAAATCAGGGCAATATACTGTGTCTAAAGAGAGGTGAAGAAGAATGTTTTGAAGAGGAGGGAGTAAATAGATAAGGTATAGGTTCCTTTTATATGTGAATAAAAGCAATTTCAGTGGAGTTGTGGGAATGAAAATCAGATCTGAGTTGACTAAGGAGAGAATGTCAGATGAGAAAGTAGAGGGAGATAGTCACAGCTTCTTTTTGTTGTAAAAAAGAAGACACATAGCAGTTGTTTCTGATGGGGAATATGAGGTCCAGAGAGGCAATCTTAAGGATGGAAATATTATAGAATGTTTATACTCTGAAGACAATGGTCCAATGGAGGTTGAGAAATTGAAATTTAAATAAGATAATCAATGGAAGTGTAAATTGCTCTGTAAATCAGAAAACACTATACAAGCTTCAGGTGTTTAGTGATTTAATTTAAATGAACATTCACAGTCTAATTTTTCATAACCTACATTTCACAAAACACTGCATCATGTCCCTTTTATAAATATTTATGATGACATCATAAACACTTTCTTATTACTTTTTGTTAGTGTTCAACTCACAAGAGTCGCTTTGTTAGTCACAATAACAGCTTTCGAGTCTGAGAAAAGATGAAACTGTTCATGTACTCATCCTTTTGGTTTCTTTCATTCACTCATTCCTACTGGATCTGAGGCAAGACAAAAACATGAATGCCACTTTTTAATCCACTCTAGTAAGAACATACCAAATGCTTATTATGTAGAAGGTAGTGGTAAGTTTTGTGAGATTTATACATTAGTTAAAGCATTTAGGGGCTTCCCTGGTAGCTTAGCTGGTAATGAATTCACCTACAATGCAGTACACCTTGGTTCGACTCCTGGGTTGGGACGATCCCTGGAGAAGGGATAGGCTACCCACTCCAGTATTCCTGGTCTTCCCTAGTGGCTCAGCTGGTAAAGAATCTGACTGTAATGATGGAGACCTGGGCTTAATCCATGGCGGTAAAGAAGCTGCCTGCAATAAGAGAGACTGGGGTTCAATCCCTTGGTTGGGAAGATCTCCTGGAAAAGAGAACAGCTACCCACTCCATTATTCTGGCCTCGAGAATTCCATGGACTGTATGGTCCATGGGGTCACAAAGAGTCAGACACAACTGAGCAATGTTCACTTTCCTTTCCTTTCCTAAAGCATTTAGACATCTTATCAACCTATCTCCAAGACCCTCTTCACTCTGTCCTATACTTTGCATTTCTACTGATTCTTCCATGTACAAAGGCAAGACATGGAACAGCATAATATATTTCATGAGTGACTTTGGCTTTGTAAAAATATAAGGACAAGAATTTGAGTGGGGGGATAAAGCTGGAGAAGTAGGCAATAAATATCCTCGTACTGATTTGGATGATAAAAGTCATTAGTAATTTTAAACAGGGACTATCACAGTTTGATTGGTGTTCTGGAATGATTACTTTTTGAAGGTGCATTAGAAGAGGGTGAGTGAGGAGCAAGAGTGTCAGGAGCCTCATTTATCCATGCATTCAATATCTGGAGTACCTACAGGGTGCCAGGAATTGTGCTATGTTCTGGGGGAAAATATCAGGAGAAAATTTAATTCTGCCCTAGTAGTAATAACTATATTACATTCATATTTTAAAATAAATGACTAGAATGAAGTATAATATATATTATAACATGCTGCTGCTGCTGCTAAGTCGCTTCTGTCATGTCCGACTCTGTGCAACCCCACAGACAGCAGCCCACCAGGCTCCTTGTCCCTGGGATTCTCCAGGCAAGAACACTGGAGTGGGTTGCCACCTCCTTCTCCAATGCATGAAAATAAAAAGTGAAAGTGAAGTCGCTCAGTCGTGTCCGACTCCCAGCGACCCCATGGACTGCAGCCCACCAGGCTTCTCCACCCATGGGATATTCCAGGCAAGAGTACAGGAGTGGGGGTGCCAAACATATAATAAATAACCTAGTGGTAATAACTGATAGGCTTCGCAGTGGTAAAGAATCTGCTTGCCAATTCAGGAGAAGCAAAAGATGCAGGTTTGATCCCTGGGTTGGGAAGATCTCCTGGAATAGGAAATGGTAAATCACACCAGTATTCTTGCCTGGAAAATTCCATGGACAGAGGAGCCTGGCAGGCTACAGTCCCTGCCAAAGAGCCAGATACACACACACACATACACAATAACTGACAGGTAGCTACAATATAGGACTGACTCATGATTGTGTTATGGGAAATTAACCAATCTATGGATCAAATCTGCTAAAAATTAATTTGAAAAATACACTTGTGGAAAAATTAAAATTTTTATGATCCAGAGGCTATTTGGAGACATATGTTTTGAAGCTTAAACGTCATGAGGTAGTCAGCGTCTGGGGTAGCCATGATTGGTCACTTGAAGTTGTGCAAGAGAAGAAATTATAGGTAAGCAGAAGATATGAGAAAAGAGGAGACATATAGGGGAGGAGGAGCAAGAGGCAAATGGAGCATATCTACAGAGGAGACATCATGAGAAATATAGAGCTCAGTCAGCTAATGAGAGAGCAACAGATAAGAACACAGGACTCCAAGGGCATCTTGGCTTCAGCTCCAATCTATATGCACCTTAAAAATGCTAGCCCTATTACTCGAGAAAACTTGCATATGTCTGTGTTTCTTGCAGCCACTTCACTTTCCGTTTTCACTTTCATGCACTGGAGAAGGAAATGGCAACCCACTCCAGTGTTCTTGCCTGGAGGATCCCAGGGATGGGGGAGCCTGGTGGGCTGCCGTCTATGGGGTCGCACAGAGTCGGACATGACTGAAGCGACTTAGCAGCCGCAAGAAACACAGACATATGCAAATTTTCTCAAGTAATAGGGCTAGCACTTTTAAGGTGCTTATAGATTGGAGCTGAAGCCAAGATGCCCTCTGAGTCCTGTGTTCTTATCTGTTGCTCTCTCTTTGTTGGCCATCTTTACTAGCTTATACTTTGAGCAAACGGAGAAGGCAACGGCACCCCAATCCAGTACTCTTGCCTAGAAAATCCCATGGATGGAGGAGCCAGGTAGGCTGCAGTCCATGGGATCGCGAAGAGTCGGACATGATTAGCGACTTCACTTTCACTTTTCACTTTCATGCACTGGAGAAGGAAATGGCAACCCACTCCAGTGTTCTTGCCTGGAGAATCCAGGGACGGGGTGCCTGGTGGGCTGCCGTCTGTGGGGGTCGCACAGAGTCAGACATGACTGAAGTGCGGTAGCAGCAGCAGCAGCAGCAGCCTCAGACGCAGAAGGCAATGGCACCCCCACTCCAGTACTCTTGCCTGGAAAATCCCATGGACGGAGGAGCCTGGTAGGCTGTAGTCCATGGGGTCGCTGAGGGTCGGGCATGACTGAGCGACTTCACTTTCACTTTAAGCAAAGGCAAAGTGTGGAGGATGGGAGAAACAAGCATGAGAAAAGGTTTATGGTCTCAATTCAAGCAGAAATAAAAGATATTTTGAAAGTATTTTGCTTTTATAAGTGAAGCATGTGTAGCCACTTTTACACTCAACAAATGCTTTGAGAAAAACACCCTGCCAGCTGACAGTGCTTTAGGTTGTGTTTCATAGAACAAAAGAAAAGAGCATGTTTAATTCAGAAGGTGCTTTATCCATGAATGAAAGCAAAAAGTGGACAACAGCAAAAAAGCAGGATCAAGGATGCCCCCAGGCACTAAAGTTGTTTCCTTAAGGACTCTTTTCTTAAATGCCCTCTATCTTTGCTCTTTGATTCTCTTTCATCCAGTCGATCCTCTAGATATGCACAGAGCTCTTTCTACCAAAGAACCACTTAGTCATACCAGGAATCCTTCCAGAGCATCCCACTGCGTGTCTGCTACTATGCTAAATGTTGGGATAACAGAGGTGAAGACTCCCTTTAAGAGCTCAGTTTAGTGGGCAGCTTGGGCAAATAAACAGCTAAACAACAAAGGCTGGAAAATGTATGTTGTAATAGGCAGAGTGCTGCGGGGACCCAGAGTAGACGTCCCTAACTCCTCAAGGTGGTGAGAGTCTTCAGGGAGGGCCAGTTAGGTCCCTTAAAGAGACGATACAGAGCTAAAGAAGGAAGAGAAAGGAATTTTAAAGGAGATATCTGGAGATATCATGCATTAAGTGGTATCTCCTAGATACATTTGGAGATTGGATAACTCTAAACCCAAATGAGAGGATTCCCAATGGTAGTATATCAAGCATTACACATCTTAGCAACAGAGCTATTTTTGGGTCAGTTGTCTGCTTTGATGCTCCTCAGATCATACCACACACAACATTCCTTTACAGGTTTTATGAGGACAGAGTTTCCAGCCCACTGCCGTCCGGCTGTCTGCTCTGGCTAATGTCTGTATGTAGGAGGATTAGGGTGAGGAGACACTGAGGGGAAAGTGATCACACCTCTACAGCAGGAAGTGATTCAGTTCAGCAAATACTTATGGACACCTACAGGTTACTTATTCACTCTCCTTTACTGGGCTATAAATTCTCAAAGTGCTGAAAACTTGTCTAATAGATCTTTACATACGTGGATGGTTAGCACAGGGCCTGGCACAGAGGAAATATAAAGATTGGTACCTGAATGAAAACTCTCTACACCACAGAGATGATAAAAAATTTGAAACAAAACAAAAAAGCTTGAGGTTTTTGATTCCTCCAGGCCACAAGGAGGAGGGTGGTTGCTGTGAATAATATGATGCCAAGGTTGTCTGTACTGCCAGGAAATCTGTTGGGGTTTTAGAGAAGGAGAGATGATATCTAAACAGGAAAGTGGCCAAGATTTGTGAAGGCAAAGGGTGTTTGCATTGGGTCTAAAGGGAGAAAAGGGGGCATCTGATAGCTGATCTAGAGAAGGAGAAAGACTCTAGACGGGGCATGGGGTGGGCAGCAAAGGCACCAGAAGGCAGGGAAGTGTGGGGTGTGAGGAGTGGTCTGATATGGGGCATAAAAAGGCATGCAAAGTTGTGAAATGGGAGAGAGGCAGGCCCAAGTGACAAAGAACTTTGTAATGATTTGCTTTATGTATCCACTTGGCTAGGCTCCAGAATCAATATTTAATCAAACACTGATCGATGCATCTCTGAGGTGTTTTGTAGATGTAGTTAACATTGAGAGGGTAGCAGGCAGGAAGGCCAGGGGTCTCCAAACGGAGGAAATAGCCTGCAAGGGTCAGACATTTTCTCTCTCTTAAGCGGCAGGAGGAAACAAACTAGCCATACTTTTTCCTTCTCTATACAAATTTAAAAGGAGGTTTCTCTTAAAATTCTGTGTTGCCATAATGACACCTGGTTTCACTTGAAGTTAACCATTGCCTTTTTCTTTTTAAATGTTTATCTTAAGCTATGCTAATGTACTGTGCATTTACCCCAAACTTCAAGTTGGTTCTGCCTTTTGGGCCCGGAACCTACTTGATAAACCAGTATGTTTTACTCCGATATTGTTCCTCTAATCTATGTAAATGAAACTGTTTGTATGGCGATCTGCCCTTCTTCAAGATTCAAGTTAATCATTTTATGGCCGAAGATAAACCATTTGGAGCCAAGGTTATCCCAAAATACATCTTATGGGTGAGGGGCCTGGTGCCATTCTAAGTTCTGAGACATTGCTTTCTTTCATTAACAGACTGCTGGTGACTATATAACATCCAGCTAAAGACTAGCAGGGGGAGTACTCTTTCTACCCCTTTCTGATGCCTATGTCAGAAGCGTTCTCTATCTCCTTTATACTTAAATAAAACTTTATTACACAAAAGCTCTGAGCGATCAAGCCTCGTCTCTGGCCCCGGATTGAATTCTTCTCCTCCGGTGGCCAAGAATCCCAGCGTCGTGATTCAACAACAACCTTTCAACATCTACAGTCAGTTGACTTTAAGTAAAGAACACTACCCCCAATAGTGTGAGTTGGATCTCATCTAAGCAGTCAAGGGCTTTAAGAGCAAGAACAGGTTTCCCAGAAGATCCTGCCTCAAAGCTGCTGCATTAATGCCTACCTGAGTTTCCAGCCTTCTACTTGTGTTATGACTGTATTATCAATCTACCCTGGGTATCTAGCCTGCCAGCCAGCCCTACAAACTTTGGATTTGCCAGTACCCATAATCATGTGAACCAATTCCTTAGTTAAAAAAAAAACAAAACTCCATATATATAAATATATACTGCTGTTCAGTCTCTAAGACATGTCTGACTCTTTGTGACCCCATGGACTGCAGCATGCCAGGCTTCCCTATTCCTCACTATGGATTCATATATATATGTATGGATATATATATATATATGGATATATATATATAGGGATATATATATATATATATGGATATATATATGGATATATATATATATATATATATATATATCCTATTATTTCTGTTGCTCTGGAAAACTCTGACTAATACAAACCCTAAATATTAATGCTAAAAAGCACAGACCTTACTTAGGTAGCAGTGATGTATTGTCCCTGGTTCTACAGGCAATGCTGCCACCCCAACTGCTCCCTATGTCTTGTGACAGAGGGAGAATGTAAGCTACACTAAATGTGCTCCTCCCGTTGGGGACCCTACAATGACACTGAGTTTTCCATATTCCAAGACATTTAAGTAAACAAACAGCACTGGGGATAGCTTCCAGAGACAGAAAACAAAACTTGTCACGGAAAAGCTTCTAAAATGAGTTTCTCCTCCCCTAGTATCAAGCAGTGTTGTGATGATAACCAGAATCCCCAAACACAGCTCTGTTACACTGAAAATATTCAAGTATAATTATGTTTGAAAACACAACAGATTTGTTTCTGTATTTTCAATAAAAGATGTCATCCAAATAGATTTTTATCATCTTTATTTTCTACAGCTACTTTAAAGTTTTATGGTGCCTTTTTACTGAAGGGTTCCAAACGTGCTACTGACATTATAATATTAAATTGTCATTCAGCTGAGTTAACTTCAGTGAGCATTTATCAGTATCATATCCAGGTGCTGTGAGAAGCACAGAGAAGCATAATAACATCTCAGCTGTATACGATGCTGGAGAAAAACCCATTGTCGATAGCTAGGATTGTCTATTAGTTTAACACATATTTGTTGAATGTTTACTCTGTGACAGGCACTCTGCTAGATTTGAGATAAAGAGATGAATCAAATTTGGTTATTGCCATCAGTTATTTATAGTACATGAGAATAGCAGGTTAAGAAAAAGTACTCAAATTTGTTAGATGCCCTTCACTGATATTTCATTTGGGAATGTAAAAAGTCTTTATCCTGAAAGGGACACGAGTCTTAAACCATGAGTAGGTGTTTGGTAACTGCACAAGACTGAAGCAGGGATACAGCAGGGATGAACAAAAGGCATAGTCATTGCAGAGTGGGAACTTCGCGAACAAAGTCATGAAATAAGAAGGGCTTTAATTTCTGGGAAACTGAATTGCTAACTGAGATTGTGTTACAGACTTAACATAGTGCCTGGAAGAGAATAATTTATTATCATTAGTTCAGCATAGATGATGCTTACAGTATGAGAGAAGTAGTGACAAGAGATGAATGAGGCTGGAGAGGTTAAGCAAGTTCCCCATTAGGAAGAGTCAAAAAACCAAGCTAAAGAGATTAAATTTCAATATGCAGGCAATGAGGAATCACTTCAGTTCCAGCTACTTTGGCTTTCTGTTTCTGAAAAAGAAGTCAAAATCCAGTATATCGTCCTGTCCTCTTTGCCTATAAATCCTCTGACCCCAAAACACCCAACAAAGAAAAGTCCAGGACCAGATGACTTCATTGTTACATTCTTCTAAACATTTAAGTGTTTACACAAATTCTTAGTAAGCCCTTCCAAAAAAATAAAATAGAAGAGGAACACTTTACAACTCATTCTGTGAAGCCAGTAACCCTACTTTCAAAACCACTCAAAGGTATCACCAGAAAAGAAAATTATATTCCCTTATGAATATAGATGCAAAAATTCTTAACAACATACTAGAAAACTGAATTCAGCAACATATAAGAAGTGTTAGCATAAAAGTGGAATTTAACACAGGAATCCAAGGTTGGTTTAACATATAAAAATCAATTAATATACAATATTCATAAAGTGAAGGATAAAAATCAAGCAATCATCTCAAAAAAGACAGTAAAAGCATATGACAAATTCCAACATAATTTCACGGCACAAACACTCAGCAAACTATGAATAGGAGGAAACTGCCTTAATTTATGAAAACCCCACAGCTATCTTCATATTTAACAGTGAGAAACTAAAGGATTTCCCCTTATAATCAAAAACAATAAAAGGATGTCTGCTCTTAGCACTTCCGTTCAACGTTGTATTGGCGGTTTTAGTCAGTACAATTAGGCAAGAAAAAGAAATAAAAGGCACCATGATTGGAAAGAAAGAAGTAGAAACATCTCTATTGGTGATAAAAATAGAAAAATCTTAAGAAATTCACTAGAAAACTATTAAAGCTAATAAATGAGTTTGGTCAGGTTTCAGAATATAAGGAGAATATACAAAAATCAATTTCTATACACTAGCAATAAACAATCAGAAAATCAAATTGAGAGAACAATTTCATTTACAATGACATCACAAAGAATAAAATATTTAGGAACAAATTTGATCAAGTGATATGGTCTGAATGTTTGCATCCTCCCCAAATTCATACATTGACATCCTAAGCCTCACATATGATGATATTCCTAAATGGGCCCTTTAGAAGATGCTTACGCCATGAGAGTGATGCTCTTACGAATAGGATCAGTGCCACATGAAAAAGTTTCCAGTGAGACCTCTAGCCTCTCCTACCATTGAGAACACAGTGAGAAGATGCTGGCTATGAACACGGACATGGGCCCTCACAAGAAAGCAACCATGCTGGTACCCTGATCTTAGACTTCCCAGCCTCCAGAACCGTCAGCAGTACATTTCTGTTGTTTATAAGGCAGTCTGTTGGTGGTGGGTTTTCTGGGTAGCTCAGTGGTAAAGAATCTGCCTGTCAATCAGGAGACATGGGTTCAATTCCTGGGTCAGGAAGAGCCCCCAAAGAAGGGAAATGACAACCCACTCCAGTATTCTTGCTTGGGAAATCCCATGGACAGAGGAGTCTGATAGACTACAGTCCATGAGGTCACCAAAGAGTTGGACATGACATAGAGACTGATCAGCAGCAGCAGAAGAAACATCAGCAGTTGGTGATATTTTGTTATAGTATCCTTAACAGACTAGCACATCAAAGAAATGTAAGAGCTGTATACTGAAAACTATGGAATGTTGCTTTAAAAATTAAAGAATTAAATAAATAGAAAGACATGCCAAGTTTACTGATTGGAAAACTGAACATTGTTAATATGATAATACTCCCTAAAGTGATCTACAAATTCAACGAAATCTCCATCAAAATCCCAAAGGCTTTTCTCTTTACATAAACAGAAAAACTGATTCTAAAATTCATATAAAATTACAAGGGATTTCACGTTGCCAAAAACAACTTTGAAAAACAAAGGTGGAGGATTCACACTTCCAGTTTCAAAACTTAACTTGTATGATACCACTTATATGTGGAATATAAAAAATGATACAAATAAACTTACTTACAAAACAGAAATCGACTCACAGACATATAAAGCAAACATGGCTATCAAAAAGGAAGGAGGGATAAATTGGGAGTTTGGGTTCAAAATACACATGCTACTATATATAAAATAGATAATCAACAAGGACTTACTGTATAGCACAAGGAACCATACTCAATATCTTATAATAACCTATAAAGGAAACTGTATAGATATATATATGATGGAATTATTTTGCTGTATACCTGAAACAAACACAACATTGCAAATCAACTGTATTTCAATAAAAATTAAAAACAAATCAAAAATTTTAAATCTAATAGGATTAGGGATGAAGCTAACTTCTTACATGCTGTATACTGACAAAACAAATGTATAGAATAAATTGTGTTAAATGTCATCAAAGGAAAGCTTAACTTGTAATCAAAACAGTATGGTGTTACCATAAAGACAGACATATAGATAAGTGGAATATAACTGAGAATACAGAAACAAATTCATCCATCTATGGCTAACTGATTTTCTAAAAGGATGTCAAGATAGTTCAGTGGGGGAAAGAATAGTCTTTTCAATAAAGGGTGCTGAGAAAAACAGTTGCCCCATTTAAATTAGTCAGGTTGGACCCCTACTTACCACCTATTCAATAGTTAACTCAAAATGTGTCATAGACCTAAATATAATACCAAAAACTTAAAATTTTCCAAACAAAACACTGTTTTTTTGTTTTCATGACATCAGTTTCAACAATTGTTTCTTAGATATGATACTAAAAGCATAAGCAATTAAAGATAAAAATAGAAATTTGACCACACCAAAATTAAATGTGTACAAATGATACCATCAAGAAAGTGAAAGACAAATAGAATGGGATAAAATATTCTCAAATCTTATAACTGATAACTGCATATATCTGTGTCAAATAAAGAACTCAATTTACTAATAAAAACTCATTTTAAAAGAAAATTATGTTTGCAAAAAATTATGAAGAAATGTTCATAAGCACATAAAAGATATAGTCATTATTAAAGGGAGACACATATCAAAACACAATTAGATACTACTTACTCCCACTAGGATAGCTAAATAATAACGAATGGCAATAACAAGTGTTGGTGAGGATGTAAAGATATTAGAATGCTCATTCATTTCTGGTAAGATTATAAAATGGCTCAGCCATTTTAGAAATGTTTGGCAATTTCTCAAAAAATTATTGTAAGACCTAGAAATCCCCTTCCTAGTTATATACAAAATCTTCTATATGAATATTTATGACAGCATTATTCTTGACAGCGAAAAATTATAAACAACCCATCTATTGCTAAATGGATAAACAAAAGTGGTATATCCATACAATGGAATATTATTCAGTGATAAAAAGAAATGAAGTGTCAGTTACAACATAAATATATCTGAAAATACATTAAGTGAATGATGTTAGTCACAAAAGACCACATGTACTGTGCCATTCATTAATACATGAAATGTCTAGAGTAGGCAAATCCATAGAGGTAGAGAGTTAATTAGTGATGGCCTAGAGCTGAAGAGAGTGAGATTGGAGAGTGAATGCTAGTGGAAAATAAATGCTAACACAGGGTACATTTGGGGGATGGAATATTTTAAACTTAGATTTTGGTGATAATTGCATAGTTATGTGAATATACTAAAAATGATTCAATTGCATGCTTTATAAGGATTCATTTATGGCATGTGAATTATACATCAACAAAGATGTTAAAACAAAAATGTGCTGATGTCAGATATGGAAGCTACTATTGGGAGATAGAATTGACATAGAAAGCTTAAGGAAGAAGGGGATTTTAGCAACCTTGAAAAACAGATAGGATTTAGACACAAGGAAGTAGATCATAGGAAATTCCATGAAAACTAGTACAAATGTTTACATTTGCATGAATGTGTCCCTTTAATGATACAGATAAGATAGCCATCCCAGAAAGAAAAGAAAACATATTCTCATTTTCTATTGTCTTTCTGCAAAATTTAATATAATTATATCGGTAGAGTGCAAATAATTATAGCCTCAAATGACAGAGTGAAAAAAGTCATTAGACACCCATCAGGACAGAGCTCCTACTGCAAGTCAGAATTTTTTATTCTAGTTTTTCTTCCTGGGTGATTTAAAACAGTTCTGAGTGGAATGTTGAGAAGCAGAATAAAGTAGGTAAGAAGTAAGTAAGAAATATCCACCCGGAAGCACCCTATTATTGCCATCTAGAATTTGTTCATTCTATCCTGAAGTTTGACTGAATCCAAGATGACAAGAAGATTTAACAGATTTAGAAAAAAGCTTTTACTCTAAAACCAGATATTTGAACCAGAAAAGACAGTGTAATTTGTGTGGATCTCGCTGTGTGGTTATTGAGAGGAGAGCCTGAATGCAGGCGAGTGGAAAGTAACTAGGGTTGTGGATGGTGCCTTGCTGATGCACCAGTGGGCAGGGGTTCACATTCCCTCTCCCAGTTCTGCCATAAACCAATATTATCTTGAGCAAGCTGACTCTCAATCTCCAACCCATCAACTGAAAAACAGCAGCATTTCCTAACTTGAAATGTTGTAAAGAGGGTCAGAAACAAATGTTAATTAGCTCAATAAATCTTTTATTGAGAATTTACTTTAAACTATGACATAATGAATTTACAATGATCTTTGATTTAAAGAAGCTCAGAATAGTGTCAGAGAACTTTGTGAAGTATAACATACTGACCGAACTTAGATGTTATTCTTATTTTTTCTTCCACATGAATTATTCCTTCCCACACAAATTGGCTCACTTGGGCTTCAGAGCCTGTCCACCTATGTCAGGGCTATTGGCTGGTTCATTAATGTAGCCTGGAAAGCATGGACTCACAAATCAAAAAGAGGTTGAATTTCCAGACCCCAAAGTTGCCCACAGCAACTCAACAGAGAAGTCATCCTTTGTGTTTACCCATCATTTTTACTGTGCAGTGGGTATAAGTACAGGATTTTAAATACAGTGAATTTTTCTGGGCCAGTCATTTGCCTCTGGTAAAAAAATTAAAACACTTAGACATAGAATAGGGTCAAAATTTAGATGAAATTTTAATATATAACCTTGAGTCTTTCGGGAAAGCAAGCAGACTCCCAAAATGTATGAGGCTAAGGTGGGCAGATTTCAAGTATCTTAGCTCAAAGCTGTGAGGTTTGACTTTGTGTCAAGGTCACCATCCAAGTAGACTCTGATTCAAACACTGCCCCCTGGAGCTATGCAACAGTAGTAATTACTCAGCACTTCATCTAGATGGCAGTCTTAGTAGACAAGTCCCTAAAGTCATGCTACCTAGGATATGGCCTTCTCCTATGTCTTGTTCAGGATGAGTGGTTTTAATATATTCTTATTATTATGTTTCCAACAACAATAAAAACGGATAAGAATATCTAACAGCAGGTTTCAGGAAGTCATTTCTGGAAATGAGTAGGGGGATGGACCGGTTGGCCTTTCAAACGTTTTTCTATCCTTACTGACTTTTGTGAAATGAAACAAAATTGCAGCCATATATCAGTGACACTGTTTTCAAAACACACACTCACAAAATCTTAATAATAGCTGGGATCATCATTCAGTGTCAGAGAGCTGCTACTATCCCTCTGCAGAAATAATTAGGAGGAAAACAATGTTTGATATCTGTCCTAAAAAGCACAACAATCCACTGTGGGAAGCAAAGGAGCAATGAAACAGCTGGAAAGGCACCTTCTTCATTTCATCTTATCCCACATTTCTTAAAGGGCAAGCAATTAAAAGGCATAAAAGCATTTGCAGAAATCATTTACCATCAAATGAAGACCACAAGATTGTTACTTAAATAAAAAGCTTGAAAATGACTTTCAGAAATCCCTGAGACTCAAGATCTCAAAACACACTGCATGCATCACACAAAGAGGGATAATGAGGTGCCCTTCCTTCCATCAAAGACCCACGTTTTTACTTTTTCAGTGAGAGCTAACAGAACCTCAAGTTATATACCTGAGTGCTCTTCTCCACCTATTTGTAGTAAGGTCCACAAATATCTGGGCAGAGAAATAATAGTCTTACTCATTGTTGAAGTAGCCTTACTAAACTGCTTGAGTTACTCTAGTTACAAGATTCTCTTGGACTCTGATACCATCAAAGCTGTTAGGCTTCCTACTAACTAACATCTATGCATCTCCTGCAGCTCTGCTAGGTGCTTGCTCTGGAAACTGCTACCTGCTTGTTTCCTTTTGCATGTACAGGCTCCAGGAGCTTGAGGGAAAGCAACAAGCCACTCTGTCTTCTCATCACCTAACACAGGTTCAGGTACATAACAGGTGGCCAATAATGTTTTCTGAATGTCTTGAAAGTTATGTATTAATATTCAAACTTAATGTTTATTTTAAGAGTTAGCAGTGGATTTCTTTTTGTGATCCCTAGAGTATTATCAACAGCAAAGAATCAGTCTGCCAGTGCAGGAGACGTGGGTTCAATCCCTGAGTCAGGAAATCCCTAGAGAAAGAAATGGCAACCTACTCCACTATTCTTGCCTGGGAAATCCCATGGACAGTGGAGCCTGGCGGGCTATAATCCATGGCATTGCAAAGAGTTGGACAAGACTTGGCAACTAAACAACAGAGCATTATCAGGGCATAAAGAGGTTCTGTGACACACACTAGTCCATTTTACTGCCTTAAGAAGTTAGAGGATTGATGGGGTGCAGTGGTTTGAAAAAGTGGAGATTAGCGTGTCTAGAGTTTTATCAAAGCAGTGTAACCATCCATAACTGTCCAGAGGTGTCATTTACATGTCTTCCAAGACATTCAGTCTTCAGCTACTTAATTCATTTTCCTTTATAAAGATGCTAACTGTGTGTTTCCTTAACTCAAGATCACTAGTAATAAAACATGAAGGCCCCTTTTCTTCTGTGGTACTAATGTATCAGTAACCAATTTAAACTTCAAATTGTTAGTGCACCTGAAAGATAATAATTTATTCTATGTTAGAATTTCAGAAATTTTTCAGGCCCCATTTTCAAATCCAGACTTATGATTAAATTTCTAATATTGATTTACGTTATTTATTTGGCTGCATCAGGTCTTAGTTGTGACATGTGGGATCTTCGGTGCCTCATGCAGGATCTTTCTTTGAGGTGCACGGAATCTCTAGCTCTGCCATGTGGGCTTCAGTAGTTGTGGCGCATGAGGTTAGTTACTCCAAGGCATGTGGGATCTTAGTTCCCTGACCAGGGATCCAACCCACGGCCCATGCATTGCAAGGTGAGTTCTTAACCACTGGACTGCCAGGGAAGTCCCTGTGATTAAATCTGATAATCGTTTTTACTAGATCATGTGCTTCCTGAGGAGCCACATACATGTTTCTGTATCCCTGGAACCTAGCACAATGCCTGACATATAGCAAGTGCACCATACATATTTATTTAAATGATGAATGGATTGATGTTCTAAGAATGCATAATAGTTCAATAGGAAAGAAAAGAGGAACTGGAACTTTTGCTAAGTCCTGATTTAAGATCAGGAAAGTTTACTTCTCTCCATTCTCACAACATTTTTTTCTGTTGAAATAGTGTTGACATACAATATTATGTTAGTTTCAGGTGTACTCCATACAGACTTGACATTTGCATATATTATAAAATGATCAGTATGATAAGTCTGGAGAAGGAAATGGCAACCCACTCCAGTGTTCTTGCCTGGAGGATCCCAGGGATGGGGGAGCCTGGTGGGCTGCTGTCTATGGTATTGCACAGGGTCGGACACAACTGAAGCAACTTAGCATGATAAGTCTAGTAACAATCCATCCCATACAAAGTTATTATGGTATTCCTTATGCTGCATGTTACATCCCCTGGGCATTATTTATTTTATAACTGAAAGCTTGTATCCCTTAATCCTCTTCAACTATTTTGTCCAACCCTCCACAAGTCTCACCTCTGGAAAGCACCAGTTTCTTCTCTGAATCTAGGAGTCTATTTTTGTTTTGTTTCATTTGTTTATCTGTTTGCTTTGTTCCTTAGAGTCCACATATAAATGAGATTATACACTTTTTATCTCTGACCTATTTCCCTTAGCATAATCCCTTATAGATCCATCTATGTTGTCACAAATGGCATAATTTCATTTTTAAGGCTAAGTAATGTAACACTGTGTGTGTATATATATATTGCGTGTGTGTATATATATTTCATATTTTCTTTATCTGTTCAGCTATCAATGGACACTTAGTTTGCTTCCAATGGACACTTAGGTTGCTTCCAAATACTATGCAATGAACATTGGGGTGGATATCTTTTCAAATTAATGTTTTTGTTCTCCTCAGGTAAAACTCATAAGTTTTCTGGTCTTGCATGTGATCTACCCAGGAAAATGTTACACCACACGTGCACTTGAAAAGAATGCTTATTCTGCTGTTTGGATAAAACAGTCTGTATATCTATTAATTTAACCTGGGCTGATGTAATCTTTAAGACCAGTGTTTTCTTATTGATGTTCTACCTAAATGATCTGTCCATTGGTGTAAGTGGAACGTTAAAGTTTCATACTGTTATTGTGTCAGTTTCTTCCTTTATATCTCCTAATATCAGCTTCATTTATTTAGGAGTTGTTTCAAATTCTGAAAGATGATGCTGTGAAAGTGCTGCACTCAGTATGCCAGCAAATTTGGAAAACTCAGCAGTGGCCACAGGACTGGAAAAGGTCAGTTTGCATTCCAATCCCAAAGAAAGGCAATGCCAAAGAATGGTCAAATAACCTCACAATTGCACTCATCTCACATGCTAGTAAAGTAACGCTCAAAATTCTCCAAGCCAGGCTTCAGCAATACATGAACCGTGAACTTCCTGATGTTCAAGCTGGTTTTAGAAAAGGCAGAGGAACCAGAGATCAAATTGCCAACATCCTCTGGATTATGGAAAAAGCAAGAGAGTTCCAGAAAAACATCTATTTCTGCTTTATTGACCATGCCAAAGCCTTTGACTGTGTGGATCACAATAAACTGTGGAAAATTCTGAGAGAGATGGGAATACCAGACCATCTGACCTGCCTCTTGAGAAATATGTATGCAGGTCAGAAAGCAGCAGTTAGAACTGGACATGGAAAACAGACTGGTTCCAAATAGGAAAAGGAGTACGTCAAGGCTATATATTGTCATCCTGTTTATTTAACTTATATGCAGAGTACATCATGAGAAACGCTGGACTGGAAGAAACAAGCTGGAATCAAAATTGCCGGGAGAAATATCAGTAAACTCAGATATGCAGATGACACCATCCTTATGGAAGAAAGTGAAGAGGAGCTAAAAAGCCTCTTGATGAAAGTGAAAGAAGAGAGTGAAAAAAGTTGGCTTAAAGCTCAACATTCAGAAAACGAAGATCATGGCATCCGGTGCCATCACTTCATGGGAAATAGATGGGGAAACAGTGGAAACAGTGTCAGACTTTATGGGGCTCCAAAATCATTGCAGATGATGATTGCAGTCATGAAATTAGAAGACGCTTACTCCTTGGAAGAAAAGTTATGACCAACCTAGATAGTATATTCAAAAACAGAGACATTACTTTGCTGACTAAGGTCCGTCTAGTCAAGGCTATGGTTTTTCCTGTGGTCATGTATGGATGTGAGACTTGGACTATGAAGAAGGCTGAGTGCCGAAGAATTGATGTTTTTGAACTGTGGTGTTGGAGAAGACTCTTGAGAGTCCCTTGGACTGCAAGGAGATCCAACCAGTCCATTCTGAAGGAGATCAGCCCTGGGATTTCTTTGGAAGGAATGATGTTAAAGCTGAAACTCCAGTACTTTGGCCACCTCATGCGAAGAGTTGACTCATTGGAAAAGCCTCTGATGCTGGGAGGGATTGGGGGCAGGAAGAGAAGGGGAGACAGAGGATGAGATGGCTGGATGGCATCACCGACTCAATGGACGTGAGTCTGAGTGAACTCCGGGAGATGGTGATGGACAGGGAGGCCTGGAGTGCTGCAATTCATGGGGTCACAAAGAGTCGGACATGACTGAGGGACTGAACTGAACTGCTAATGGCTGTATATATATTTTAATTGCTATATCCTGTTGTTGGAGTATCTTTTTTTATCACATGCTATGTCCTTCTTTGTCTCTTATTACAATATTTGCTTTAAAGTCAATTTTAACTAATATATGTATTGCTACTCAAGATTTCTTTTTGCTTCCTTTTGTATGGAATACTTTTCCAAATTCTCTCACTTTCACCCTGTGTGCATCTTCACATCTGAAATAAGTTTCCTACATGCAGCATATATATGGTTTTTGTGTTTTTGTTTTATCCAACCACTCTAGGTCTTTTGATTGGGTCATTTAGTCCATTTATATTTAAAGAAATTATTGATAGGTATGTGCTTATTGCCATTTTGTATATTGTTTTCTGGTTGTTTTCATACTTTTTCATTTCTTTCCTCTTTTGCTCTCTTCTCATGGTTTGAGACTATTTTTAGTGTTATATTTAGATTCTTTTTCCTTTTTTTTTTTTTTGGTATGTGTATCTATCATAGGTTTCTGGTTTGTGGTTACTGTAAGGTTCATGTATAAATATGTGTAATTATTTTAAGTTGGTGATTGTTTAAGTTCATTCTAACAACTCTACATTTTCAAATTAGTTCTGCCCCTTTCTCTCTCTCTTCTTCTGGGACTCATAATGTGAAAGTTAGGACACTTGATTTTGTTCCAGAAGTCTCTTAAACTATCCTCATGTTTTTAATTCTCTTTTTCTGGTTAGCTTAAACGATTGCACTAGTCTGTATTCCAGTTTCTGATCCATTCCTTCGTATCATCGAATTAGCTGTTGATTCTTTCTAGGATTTTTTTTTTTCTAGTTATTGTTTCCTTCAGCTCCATTTAATTCTCCTTTACATTTGCTAACTGCTGAAATTCTCATTTTCACTGTGTTCATCCATCCTTCTCTTGAGCTCAATGAGCATCTTTACAATCATCAACTTGAAGTCTTTATCCAGTAGATTACTTACCTCTAAATTTTAGTTCTTTTTCTGAGCGTTTGTCTTATTTCTTCATTTGAGAAGTATTCCTCTGTCTGTCATTTTGTCTACTTCCTTGTGTTTATTTCTTTGTGTCAGGTAGGTTGATTACATTTCCTGATCTAGGAGACGAGACCTTATATAGATGATATCCAATTAGACTCAAGAGCACACTCCTCTATGGTCATCAGAGCTATATGTTCTAGGAGTACTTTCTATGTGGGCTCCATTCACCCTTCTGTTGTGGCAGGGCTGACTGCTATGGGCATACTAGTTGGTGGGATTGGCCCGCAGCCCAGCTAGCTGGAAAGCCTTGCTTCATGTGGTGGCTGCAGACCCACTGGATGGCACAGTAGGCTTTCCATGTCATTGGCTGCATGGCCTTGGGGTGAGGAGTGCAGAGTGGCTGTCAGCCACTGGTGGATGTCCTGTCTGCATGGACATGGGGTTGGGGGTGCTCAAGGCTGGTGCTGGGCTGCTTCCACCCTCACAATTCTTGGGGCTTGCAACTTACAGTTAGAATTGCTCTTACTTTTCCTTCAATTATTTTTGCTTTCTCCTACAAGCCATCTCTATCAATCAGAACTGAACTTAGCTGTATTAATAGGAACCTAGCCACAAGGGATTAAACAAATTAGTTTATTTTTCTCCCATAACAAGGGATCCAGAGTAGGTAGACCAGAGCTATTGCTTGAGAACCAGGCTCCTTCCTGTTCTATGATCCTCACTATAAGACTTTCGCCACCCTAGTTATGAAATAGCTATTCATCTCTGTGAGATGCGTGGAAAGAAATGCAAAGTCAATATGAAAAATACAGATGTCAGCTGTGTCCTCTTTTAAAAAATATCCTGAGAAACTTCTGCTTATATCTTAATGGTCTAAACTAAGTTACATATCCATCCCTGAATACAAGGGAGTTTTAAGGAGGTAAGGTATCTTATGCAGAACTTTGCCTCCTAAATTAGAACTAGGTTCCTATTAACAATGAGAAAAAAAGGGGGTGGATACAAGCTGGACACCTAGCAGTATCTTCTATACTACCATCTATCTTATAAGCACCCTGGCTGGCAGAGTGTCAAGGGTCTTCTGACTACATTGTCCTGTTCCAAATCACCATTCTTGTTAGTCTCATTATCCTATCTCACTTCTTAATGTTTTGACCATGCTCAGAATGTTATCTTGGATTCCAGATCTAATGCTGGATCTGGACCGATTATTGCCACTATTTTCTTCTCTCCCTATTGATATCCTCCATATTTGTCAAGGCTCTACTCAAATGGTTCCTACTCAGTGATGCCTTCTTACTTCTCCTGATGGAATTAATCAATATTTTAGTGTACTAATGGGTTAGACTATATTAGGATATAATTAGTTGTACATGGACCACTTTCTCTCATTGGAAGACAAAATCTTGAAGATAAAGGCTATGCCTTATATTTTACTGCAGCTCAGTGTCTGGCAAAATAGAAACTCCTCAATAAGTATATTTCATACTAATGTGAAAAAAAAAGATGTCCTTTTCATCAGAGGGGACTGGAATGCAAAAGTAGGGAGTCAAGAGATACCTAGAGTAATAGGCAAGTTTGGCTTTGGAGTACAAAATGAAGCATGGCAAAGGCTAACAGAGTTTTGCCAAGACAAAGCACTGGTCAGAGCAAACACCCTACAAGAGAAGACTCTACACATGGACATCACCAGATGGCCAATGCTGAAATCAGACTGATTATATTCTTTGCAGCCAATGATGGAGAAGCTCTATACAGTCTGAAAAAACAAGATAGGAGCTGACTATGACTCTAATCATGAACTCATTAATGCAAAATTCAGACTTATATTGAAGAAAGTAGGGAAAACCACTAGGCCATTCAGGTATGCCCTAAATCAAATCCCTTATGATTATACAGTGGAAGTGACAAATAGATTCAAAGGATTAGATCTGATAGAAAGATGGCCTGAAGAACTATGGACAGAGGTACATAACATTATACAGGAGGAAGTGATCAAAACCATTGCCAAGAAAAAGAAATGCAAAATGGCAGAATGGTTGCTGATGAGACCTTACAAAAAGCTGAGAACAGAAGCAAAGCAAAAGCCAAAGGCAAAAGGAAAGATATACCCATCTTAATGGAGAGTTCCAAAGAACAGCAAGGAGAGATAAGAAAGCTTTCTTCAGTGATCAATGCAAAGAAATAGAGGAAAAGAATAGAATGGGAAAGACTAGAGATCTCTTCAAGAAAATGAGAGATACGAAGGGGACATTTCACGCAAAGATAGGCACAATAAAGGCCAGAAACAGTATGGAAATAATAGAAGCAGAAGATATTAAGAAAAGGCAAGAATACACAAAAGAACCATACAAAAATAATCCTAATGACCCAGATAACATGGTGTGATCAGTCACCTAGAGCTAGATATCATGGAGTGTGAAGTCAAAAGGGTCTTAGGAAGCAGCACTACGAACAAAGCTAGTGGAGGTGATGGAATTCCATGGAGCTATTTCAAATCCTAAAAGATGATGCTGTGAAAGTGCTGCACTCTATATGCCAGCAAATTTGGAAAACTCAGCAGTGGCCACAGGACTGGAAAAGGTCAGTTTGCATTCCAATCCCAAAGAAAGGCAATGCCAAAGAATGCTCAAACTACCGCACAATTGCACTCATTTCACATGTTAGAAAAGTCATGCCCCAAATCCTCCAAGCTAGGCTTCAATAGTACATGAACTGTGAAATTCCAAATGTTCAAGGTGGATTTAGAAAAGGCAGAGGAACCAGAGATCAAATTGCCAACATCCATTGGATCATCGAAAAAGTGAGAGAGTTCCAGAAAAACATCTACTTTGGTGTTATCGACTATGCTAAAGCCTTTGACAGTGAGGATCACAACAAACTGTGGAAAATTCTTCAAACACCTGACCTGCCTCCTGAGAAATGTGTATGCAGGTCAAGAAGCAACAATTAAAACCGAACATGGAACAATGGACTGGTTCAAAATTGGGAAAGGAGTATGTCAAGGCTATGTATTGTCACCCTGCTTATTTAACTTACATGCAGAGTACATCATGCAAAATGCGAGGCTGGATGAAGCACAAGCTGGAATCAAGATGGCCAGGAGAAATGACACCATCCATATGGCAGAAAATGAAGAGGAACTAAAGAGCCTCTTTGTGAAGGTGAAAGAGGAGATTGAAAAAGCTGGCTTAAAACTCAGCATTCAAAAAACTCAGGGCATCCAGTCCCATGACTTCATGGCAAATAAATGAGGAAGCAATGGAAACAGTGACAGACTTTATTTTCTTGGGCTGCAAAATCATGGCAGAAGGTGACTATGGCCATGAAATTAAAAGATTCTCCTTGGGAAAAAAAGCTATGACAAACCTTGATGGTGTATTAAAAAAGCAGAGACATTATTTTGCCAAAAAAGGTCTGTGGAGTTATGGGTTTTTCCAGTAGTCATGCATGGATGTAAGAGTTGGACCATAAAGCAGGCTGAGCATTGAAGAACTGATGCTTTCAAACTGTTGTGCTGAAGAAGATTCTTAAGAGCCTCTTGGATTACAAAGAGATCAAAGCAGTTAATCCTAAAGGAAATCAACCCTTAATATTCATTGGAAGGACTGATGCTGAAGCTGAAGCTCCAATATTGTGGCCACCTGATGCAAAGGGCTGGCTCATTAGAAAAGACCCTGATGCTTGGAAAGATTGAAGGCAAAAGAAGAAGGGTACAACAGAGGATGAGATGGTTGGATGGCATCACCGACTCAATGGACATAATTTTGAGCAAGCTCTGGGAGATGGGGAAGGACAGGGAAGCCTGGCGTACTGCAGTCCATATTGCAAAGATTCAGACATGACTGATCGACTGAACAACTACAACATACTAATGTGATTTTTTTTTTCTTGATTCTTCAAGCATTTTCTGTGCTTCTGTGTTGAGATTCTCACTCTGCATCTACTTTATAAATACTTGCTATAACACAGATGCAAAGCATGAAATTTGAAGGGAACTATCTCTGTCTCAGCTATTTTCCATCTTATTCATTCACACCCTGATGCTGGGAGGATTTCTTTAGAGATCTTTCCTGGTGGTTGATGTGAATGTTGAAGACAACCCTTGAATGTTTCTTCCTTCTAGCCCTTCTATTGTGAAGGATAGCTATATTGGGCTGGCCAGAAACTCATTTCATGTTTTTAGTAAGATTTTATATATGTGTGTGTGTGTGTGTGTGTGTGTGTGTGTGTGTGTGTGTGTACAATATAATATCATTACATTGGAATATGACCCTGACACTGCAAATGAAATATACAGCTGGGCCTACAAGGCAAATTTTGTGCAAACAACTAACAGCAACTTGATAATTTTCAACTCATGTGTGGATTTTTCCTTGCAGAAAAACAAAACAGTTCAGAAACTGTTCCTTCTGAACAGTAGGGTTATTTTTAAAGCAGGTGTTCTTATAAATAAATTCTATTGAGCTTGCTTTCTATTGTTGTTTTCTGTTTTAAAAAACACACTGTGAGTATGTTGGCATACTGCAATAAAATTCAAGTTCTTCCTATGATTTTCTTTATCAGAAAATATTTCCATACTAAGTTCTTGGCAAAGGACTGTATAAAAGCTAGTCTAATTTGGGGGAGAGCCTTGCAAAGCAACTTGTGAACTGGCAGAAGTGACTTTGACACTTTTATAGCATCATCTTTTATTGACTTTTTTAGAGGTTACATTGAATTGTTTCTATTTCATTGCGGTTTTCATGATATCTCAGGTGCATAACACCTTTCATTACTTTCCTAGTTGGAGCAATGACTGACCTGGAAGGGAAGTTCATGTGATCACTTATCACCAATCAAGACTGGCTGAGGAAATGCTGCTCTAAGGCAATGTTTAAGATGTCCTTCATGCCTTGCTTCTCATAGACCCAGAGAGAATTATGTATATTATGTTGTGGTTTCTCCTATAAGCATGGGAATGACTCCTTGCTTCTAAGAAACCCAGAGTCAAAAACAGTTACCTGTAATGGAAGTTATATCCCAGGGCAAATCACAGAAGAATTCTGAGATAGCTCTTCACTCTCTCTTTTTCCCTAACTCAATCTCCTTTCCCTTATCTCTCATCCTCCAATAAACTGGGGAATAAGATACTGAAAATAGCAGAGACTTACATAAAGAAATTACTTCTAAAGACTGGTTCACTAAAATAAAGTTATCTCCAAGAACCCTGGCTCAAATCTTTCTGCCCTAGTTTAGGGTAGGTTTCTCTCCTGTGTATTCCCAAAGCTCTCCTCACGCACCACTGGCTGTAGGACAGCATTTACCACAATACACTATTCCAAGTTTCACTCAACCTGAGTTCTGAGTGCTCAAGACCAGGATCTTGTGTCTTAATAAACCTTAGCATTCCCAGTGCTCAGGTCACTAAAAAGAGCACAGTAGGAGCTTAATAAATGTTTACTAAATGAATGAAGATGCTTTTGAACTGTGGTGTTGGAGAAGAGTCTTGAGAGTCCCTTGGACTGCAAGGAGATCCAACCAGTCCATCCTAAAAGAAATCAGTCCTGAATATTCACTGGAAGGATTGATGCTGAAGCCACAATACTTTGGCCACCTGATGGGAAGAACTGAGTCTCTGGAAAAGACCTTGATGTTGGAAAAGACCTTGATGTTGGAAAAGACTGAAGGCAGGAGGAGAAAGGGGCAACAGAGGATGAAGTGGTTGGATGGCATCACCAACTCAATGGACATGAGAGTGAGTAAACTCCTGGAGTTGTTGAAAGACAGGGAGGCCTAGTATCCCGCAGTCCATGGGGTCACGGAGTCGGATATGGCTGAGCGACTGAACTGAATTGAGCTGAAATGAATGGAGAGTAAAATTCCTAAACTATATCGTACACACAAACACATACACATATATGGTACATATTTAACTTTGATTAGATTGACATCTTTGACAACCAAAAGCTAGTAAAATTCTGCATCTGTTGAAGAACAGCATATGTGAAACCACTGTATCCAGACAGAGACCTAAAACGTTAATATGATGTTTTTAAATATATCTCACAAGCTTCAAAACAGAGATCTAAAATGTAAGTGGGTGGCAGAAGTAGGGAAACCAACTGCCACAAAGCTAATTTTCAAGAGAGCAAAATGTATGTGAAATCATATTCCAAGTAGTAGAGCAAGAGCAATCTGTAATACGCCTACTCCTTCCAATGAAAATGTACCCTTCACATATCTAAGACTTAACTCTAACTTTAATAAGCACACATATCACATTCAAGCACTGTCATAAGCTGAATGATACCTCCTTATATTCAAATATATCCACAGTTCCTGAAAGTCAAAAGAACTTTTAAAAGACAGATATTTTTAAAGTTGGACAAAATAAACATAAAGATTCCTATAAACAGTAAAAAAAAAACCACACAACTGATTTTTAATTTTTGCATTAAAACAATGCCATTTTTACTTTTCACTTTTTTTGTAGAGTACAAATGAAGACATTTAACACATTTTGCCATTTTTTTCCTCACATGATTAAAGAAGCTTCAGCTCTTTTGACATTTAAATTATATTTTATGCTGCTTATGTAATGATGTGTCATTCTTTGCATTTAATTTGTAGTTGTAAAAGTTGCATTGAATCTTTTGTTTCTTAGCTCTCTATTTTTAAATCTGAGAAGCTTTGCTGACCTTTTCCCAGTTTCTAGCCCTCTCCGAGGGAATTTCATCAAGTAGCTGGCCTTTCTGGGCTTACCAGATTGGCTCTGCAGAGTGTGAGCACCAGCCAGGACAAACTGCATGTTAACCAATTGCTCTCCACCCTCCATGTCACTTTTTATCTGGATAAGAAGAGTTTCCATGGGGTCGCAAAGACTGGGACATGACTTAGTGACTAAACAACAATGACAACAAAAACAGTTTAAAAGGAGCATCAGGAACATCATCAAGAGGAAAAGAAGCACCCCTTCTCAAAGCATTTTCCATCTCATTTGTTGCATATATGTATCTATATAATTGCTATTTTTCCTAGGCAGAGGCTATGTTTTATTTGCTTTGAATCTGCTTCAGTCACTAGCATTAAGTCTTATGTCAAATGTAGGCAGATCATTGCTGTCAACAGTATCACGCTGACTGCCATTTATTAATACTAAGTGTATCATACCAGTCAAGAGTAGTTCTATACCTAGTATATACACAATGGGATGCCTGATGAAAGCTTATTTTTCCCAGTACTGTGTCCACCTCTTTTCAAGCTAGAGCTGGAAAGACAGTAAGTATCTGGCCCTGGAGCAGATATGTATTCTTACAGAAAGAATCACTTCAGTGGCAGTTCTGAGTAAGAAGCCCTGTTGTTTCATGAGGGAGGGTGTAGAAGGAAGAAGGACCTTCAAAGATGCCCATATCCAAATGCTCCAGAATTTGTGAATATGTTACATAAAAAGGCAAAAGATACAAAATAACTAGATAGGTTAGATAGAATATAATTAAGATATAATAGATATAATTAAGGTTATGGACTTTAAACTAGGAAGATGATCTTGTATTATCATGGTGAGCCCAATCTAATCAAAGTGAGGCCTTAAAAACAGAGAATGCTCTTCTACTGGAGGCAGGAGAGAGATAAAGCAGAAGGTAAAGTCTGGGGGATTTGAAGTGTGAGAAGGATGAGGTTTTGCTGGTTTGAGAATAAAGGGAACAGTGCAACAAGTCCACTAATGGATTAATAGAGGCTCCTGGCTGACTTTCTGCACAAATAAACAAGGACCAGAGTCCTACAGCTACAAGAAACTGATTCTGCCAAGAATCTGCATGAACTTCAGCCCCAGACCCATTCAACCCCACAAAAGGGAAAGCAGTCATGCTGATACATTGATTCTAACTTGGGACTCTAAGCAGTAGAACCAGTTCAACCAAACTGCACTCGGAATTCTGATATACAAAACTCTGAAATAATAAGTGCTGCTCTAAGTCACTCAATTTGTGATAATTCATTACATCAGCAATAAAAACATAATGCAGAGGTTGTGCCCAGACCCTTTGGGTCCTAATACAAACTGTCCCTCCAACACACTTTGGACATGTGGATAAATTAATGAGAAACCCAGTAAATTTTTCAGTTCAGTTCAGTTCATTTCAGTCGCTCAGTTGTGTCCGACTCTTTGTGACCCCATGAATCACAGCACACCAGGCCTCCTTGTCCATCACCATCTCCCGGAGATCACTCAGACTCACGTTCATCAAGTCCATGATGCCATCCAGCCATCTCATCCTCGGTCGTCCCCTTCTCCTCCTGCCCCCAATCCCTCCCAGCATCAGAGGCTTTTCGCAACTCTTCGCACGAGGTGGCCAAAGTACTGAACTTTCAGCTTTACCATCATTACCTCTAAAAACCCGGGCTGTCTCCTTCAGATGGACTGGTTGGATCCCCTTGCAGTCCAAGGGACTCTCAAGAGTCTTCTCCAACACCACAGTTCAAAAGCATCAATTCTTCGGCGCTCAGCCTTCTTCATAGTCCAACTCTCACATCTATACATGACCACAGGAAAAACCATAGCCTTGACTAGATGGACCTTAGTTGGCAAAGTAATGTCTCTGCTTTTGAATATGCTATCTAAGTTGGTCATAACTTTTCTTCCAGGGAGTCAACGTCTTCTAATTTCATGGCTACAGTCACCATCTGCAGTGATTTTGGAACCCCCAAAAATAAAGTCTGACACTGTTTCCACTGTTTCCCCATCTATTTCCCATGAAGTGATGGGACCGGATGCCATGATCTTTGTTTTCTGAATGTTGAACTTTAGGCCAACTTTTTCGCTCTCCTCTTTCACTTTCATCAAGAGGCTTTTTAGCTCCTCTTCACTTTCTGCCATAAGGGTGGTGTCATCTGCATATCTGAAGTTATTGATATTTCTCCCAGCAATCTTGATTCCAGCTTGTGTTTCTTCCAGCCCGGCGTTTCTCATGATGTACTCTGCATAGAAGTTAAATAAGCAGGGTGACAATATACAGCCTTGACGTACTCCTTTTCCGATTTGGAACCAGTCTGTCGTTCCATGTCCAGTGCTAACTATTGCTTCCTGGCCTGCATACAGATTTCTCAAGAGGCAGGTTAGGTGGTCTGATATTCCCATCTCTTTCAGAATTTTCCACAGTTTATTGTGATCCACACAGTCAAAGGCTTTGGCATAGTCAATAAAGCAGAAATAGATGTTTTTCTGGAACCCTCTTGCTTTTTCGATGATCCAGCAGATGTTGGCAATTTGATCTCTGGTTCCTCTGGCTTTTCTAAAACCAGCTTGAACATCAGGGAGTTCACAGTTCACATATTGCTGAAGCCTGGCTTGGAGAATTTTGAGCATTACTTTACTAGCATGTGAGATGAGTAAATTTTTAGCAGTGGTTAAAGAGCTTCCTCGGAAGAAAATAGGATAAAGACCCTTACCTGCTAGCTTTTTGAAGATTTTTATTTTATATTGGACTACAGTTGATTACTGGAGAAAAATAAAGAAATAACTTCAGAAAGAATGAAGACATGAAGCCAAAGCAAAAACAACACCTAGTGTGGATGTGACACGTGATGGAAGTAAAGTCTGATATTGTAAAGGGCAATATTGCAAAGGAACCTGGAATGTCAGGTGCATGAATCAAGGCAAATTGAAAGTGGTCAAACAGGAAATGGCAAGAGTGAACATGGACATTTTAGGAATGACAAGGACATTTTAGGACATTTAGGAACTAAAATGTGCTGGGATGGGTGAATTTAACTCAGATGACCATTATATCTACTACTGTGGGCAAGAATCCCTTAGAAGAAATGGAGGAACCATCATAGTCAACAGAAGAGTCCAAAATGCAATACTTGGATGCAGTCTCAAAAGTGACAGAATGATCTCTGTTCATTTCCAAGGCAAACCATTCAATATCACAGTAATCCAAGTCTATGCTCAAACCAGAAATGCTGAAGTGGCTGAATTTGAATAGTTCTATGAAGACCTACAAGACCTTCTAGAACTAACACCCCCAAATATTTCCTTTTCATTATAGGAGAGTAGATGCTTTTGAACTGTGGTGTTGGAGAAGACTCTTGAGAGTCCCTTGGACTGCAAGGAGATCCAACCAGTCCATTCTGAAGGAGATAAACCCTGGGATTTCTTTGGAAGGAATAATGGTAAAGCTGAAACTTCAGTACTTTGGCCACCTCATGCGAACAGTTGACTCATTGGAAAAGACTTTGATGCTGGGAGAGACTGGGGACAGGAGGAGAAGGAGATGACAGAGGATGAGATGGCTGGATGGCATCACTGACTCGATGGATGTGAGTCTGAGTGAACTCTGCGAGATGGTGATGGACAGGGAGGCCTGGTGTGCTGTGATTCATGGAGTCGCAGAGAGTAGGACACGACTGAGTGACTGAACTGAACTGAACTGAGAATGCAAAAGTAGGAAGTCAAGAAATAGCTGGAGTAGCAGGCAAATTTGGCCTTGGAGTACAGAATGAAGGAGGGCAAAGGTTAATAGAGTTTTGCCAAGAGAACGCACTGGTCATAGGAAACACCCTCTTCCAACAATACATGAGAAGATTCTACACATGGACATCACGAGATGGTCAGTACAGAAATCAGATTGATTATATTCTTTGCAGTCAAAGATGGAGAAGCTCTATATATACAGTCAACAAAAACAAGACTAAGAGCTGACTATGGCTCAGATCATGAGCTCTTTATTGCCAAATTGGACTTAAATTAGAAGAAAGCAGGGAAAACCACTAGACCATTCAGGTTCGACCAAAATCAAATCCCTTATAATTAAAGGGATTAGATCTGATAGAGTACCTGAAAAACTATGGATGGAGGTTTGCGACATTGTACAGTAGGCAGTGATCAAAAACATCCCCAAGAAAAATAAATGCAAAAGGCAAAATGGCCATCTAAAGAGGCCACGAATAGCTGTGAAAAGAAAAAAAGCAAAAGGCAAAGGGGAAAAGGAAAAATATACCCATTTGAATGCAGAGTTCCAAAGAGTAGCAAGGAGAGATAAGAAAGCCTTCTTCAGTAATCAATGCAAAGAAATAGAGGAAAACAATAGAATGGGAAAGACTAGAGATCTCTTCAAGAAAATGAGAGATACCAAAGGAATGTTTCATGCAAAGATGGGCACAATAAAGGATAGAAACAGTACGGACCTAACAGAAGTAGAAGATATTAAGAAGAGGTGGCAAGAATATACAGAAGAACTATACAAAAAGATCTTCACCATCAAGATAATCACAATAATGTGATCACTCACCAACAGAAACTGGAATCAAGATCCTAGGAGAAATATCAATAACCTCAGATATGCAGATGACACCATAGTAATGGCAGAAAGTGAAAAGGAACTAAAGAGCCTCTTGATGAAAATGAAAGAGGGGAGTGAAGAAGTTGGTGTAAAGCTCAACATTCAGAAAACTAAGATCATGGCATCTGGTCCCATCACTGCATGGCAAATGGATGGGGAGACAATAGAAACAGTGAGAGACTTTATTTGGGGGGCTGCAAAATCACTGCCGATGGTGACTGCAGCCATGAAATTAAAAGACGTTTGCTCCTTGGAAGAGAAGTTATGACCAACCTAGACAGTGTATTATAAAGCAGAGACATTATTTTAACAACAAAGGTCCATCTAGTCAAAGCTATAGTTTGTAGTCATGTATGAATGTGATAGTTGAACTATAAAGAAAATTGAGTGCTGAAGAATTGATGCTTTTGAACTGTGGTGTTGGAGAAGACTCTTGAGAATCCTTTGGACTGCAAGGAGATCCAACCAGTCCATCTTAAAGGAAACCAGTCCTGGATATTCATTGGAAGGACTGATGCTGAAGCTGAAACTCCAATACTTCGGCCACCTGATACGAAGAATCAACTCAATGGAAAAAAAAACCCTGATGCTGGGAAAAATTGAAGGCAGGAATAGCCTTCAGTAGCAGAGGGGGATGATAGAGGAGGAGATGCTTGGATGGCATAACTAATACAATAGACATGAATTTGAGTAAACTCCAGGAGTTGGTGATGGACAGGGAAGCCTGGCTTGCTGCAGTCCATGGGGTTGCAGAGTTCAACATGACTGAGCGACTGAACTGGACTGATAGTTGATTAACAATTCTGTGTTCATTTCAGGTGTACAGCAGAGTGATTCAGTTACACATAAACATGTATCTATTCTTTTTCAAATTCTTTCCCATTTAGTTTCTTATAGAATATTAAGCAGAGCTCCCTGTGCTATATAGTAGGTCCTTGTTGTTTATCCATTTTAAATTTAGTAGTGTGTATTGTCAATCCCAAACTCCCAATTTATCCTTCCCCTCCAAACTTTCCCCTGTGGAATCATAAGTTTGTTTTGTAAGTCTGTGATTCTGTTTCTGTTTTATAAATGACTTGCCTTCTTTTTTTTTTTTTTACAAGTTATTATAACATATTACTATGCACTGAGAAGATTCGAACGTAGGTTTGTTAGCAGTAAAATAAAGTAAATGTCCCAAGAGGGAATCTATCTAAGAAAAGTAAGCCTGGTCTGGTAATTTGGATTTAGTATCAGAGTCTAAGGGTTTATATACATGCAAATAAATGGCAAGTCTACTCGAAGTATCTGATGATTTCTCTTTAATCAATTAAATTCAACAGATACTTGCTAGTGCTGAGTATTAGTAAACGTGCCAATATTGTTAGTGCTATAGCTGATCTCTTTCTTTCCTACACCCCATGAGGTGATGAAAATGCACACAAAGAAGTAATCAGGTTTAATCGTTTACCAGCAGTTATCTTCTCTCTTTCCTGTATCTTCAAATCACCCCTCACTAATGCCTGTTTTCCCTCAGCCCATGAGCCTGCTTAAATCTCTCATTCCAAAATCATTAATCCCACATTCTCGCTAACATCTAAGATCTCTCCTCTTTCATCTAAACTTCTCAAAAGGCTTTACCCCTTCCCCTTCTTTTACTGTATTTGCTTGATTTGGTAATGACTGAGCGACTGAACTGAACTGATCTCCTAATTGCTAAATCTAACATTTTCTTTTTGTAGTTCTTATCTATTCACACGTATCTGATATGCTGAGTATGCCCTCCTTCTTGAAACCCAGTCAACAATTTCTGTGACTCCTTCCTCTCCTGGTTCTCTTACTTTGATGACTATTGTTTCTGTCTCTCTCCTTCTCTGCTTCAGCTCTCCTTCCGAATGATGGTTTCCACTAGCAATCTGTCCCTATTCACTTGTCTTTTCACATGAGCATTTTCCTAGGGGAGGTGGGAGTCCAAACATTTCAGTCATAACTTCTAATGAAACAATTCACACACCTCTGAAACAGGATCTAATAGTAGGATTCAGTCTACTTGGGTTTTGATTGAGGCCCCAAGACAACAGATGTCAATTAGTACCATGTTCTAACGTGAAGTTCTATAGTACCTGAGCAAAACTGAAAGTGGAAAGCACATCTTAGGTTAGAGCTGTACTAATGTATCTTCACAAACTGAAAGTGCAGGGGTAAGGACGGGGAGGAAAGATAAGTAATCAGTCAAAGGAGAAAAACTGTTGGTGTATGTAGTTAGCATAGTTCAGTACACAGCTCTCCAATGCATCCATGAGCTGTGTTCAAAAGGGAAAAAATCACCTTGAAACATTTGGAACAACCATAGCAACCCAATACCAGATTATGGCAAATAGATGGGGAAACAGCAGAAACAGTGAGAGACTTTGGTTTGGGGGGTTCCAAAATCTCTGCAGATGGTGATTGCAACCACGAAATTAAAAGATGCTTACTCCTCGGAAGGAAAGTTAACACCAACCTAGATAGCATATTGAAAAGCAGAGACATTACTTTGCCAACAAAGGTCCGTCTAGTCAAGGCTATGGTTTTTCCAGTGGTCATGTATGGATGTGAGAGTTGGACTGTGAAGAAAGCTGAGTGCCGAAGAATTGATGCTTTTGTAGTGTGGTGTTGGAGAAGACTCTTAAGAGTCCCTTGGACTACAAGGAGATCCAACCAGTCCATCCTAAAGGAGATCAGTCCTGGGTGTTCATTGGAAGTCTGATGTTGAGGCTGAAATTCCAATACTTTGGCCGCTTGATGCAAAGAGCTGACTCATTGGAAAAGACCCCAATGCTGGGAAAGATTGAGGGCAGGAGGAGAAGGGGATGACAGAGGATAAGATGGTTGGATGGCATCACTGAGTCAATGGACATGAGTTTGTGTGGGCTCTGTGAGTAGGTGTTGGACAGGGAGGCCTGGTGTGCTTTAGTTCATGGGGTCGCAAAGAGTCAGACACGACTGAGTGACTGAACTAAACTGAACTGAACCAGATTATACTGGTACTAGTCAAGAGAGACTTTCTGATCCTTAGTTTTCTCCTTCCTTCCATCTATTGTCTGCTCACAATACAGTAAGGCAGGAGCTTTGACTTTAAATGCAGATTTGAAATTTCAGCTATGACATGAAATAAGATATGTTCACTACTAAATGAGACTACTTGGGTAACTAAAAGTGACTAAAAGAGCTCAATGACTACTGTCTCTCAAGTTGCATTCATTAAATATAATGAATACATCTATATTACTGGCCCAGACTCTTCTCTGGGCTTCATGTTCATAATTCTAACATTCAACCACACATCTTCACCTGGATGCCTTAAGTAATACATGTTCAAACTAAACTCTTCCTTCCCTGAACTTATTTTTACCTCTATTTTTCTCAGATGGTATTTCCATCTTTGATTTCCCCTACTTATGTCAATATCTCCAACAGCCAAATCAATTTCTAGGCATTGCTCTATTCTTAAAACTATTCTCAGTGCCATTGTGCTAGCTCAAGTCTTCATCCCTGTTTTCTCTGGACTACTGGACTAACTTCTTTGACTGTGGTCTTGATATGTTCATCTACAGCTGCCTCAGTGAAGCCCTGCATTGTGGTTATTATTTAAATTCAAAATCTGATGGTACCGATGACCCTTTGGTGATTTCTCATCACCTGAAAAATTCTCTTATCTGAGTATTCTTCCCCTTAACTACTTCTCCATTTTCATCTCTAGTTGCATTTTTCTTCAAATCGTATGCTTAGCCATACTGATATGTCTGGATCCTCCGCTTCTACCAACACACACCAAGGCCTGGGCATTTGCTCCTTTACTGTCTTGTCCTGTCACTGATACAGCGGAATGTTTTTCTCATCAATCCTCCTCATACCATCAAACTCTTCAACCTCTAAGACCCAATTTTGGTATCAATTCCTTCAGAAAGCCCGTGTTAGCATTATTTTTCCTTATACAGACTATGTAGTTACCTCTCTTATACATGATTGACATGGTTCTGTATCTGCAGATACTGCCTCACGTGTATCTTTCTATTCATTCTACTTTATCATATTATATTTCTGGAGGGAACTGATTGTATTTTATCTGTATAGCTACAAGCGAAGTGTTTGGCATGTGGCACACATGTAACAAACACTTTCGAAAAAAAGGAAGAAATTGTATAAAATTTTTACCTCCTTTCACTATACTATTTCATTTGACTCTCAGAACAAAATTTGTTGTTACTAAGTCATGTTCAACTCTTTGTGACCCCATGGACTATAGCACACTAGGCTCCTCTGTCCTTCATTATCTCCTGGAGTTTGTTTAAATTCATGCCCATTGAGTCAGTGATACTCTCTAACCATCTCATCCTCTGTTGCTCCCATCTCCTTTTGCCTTCAACCTTTCCCAGGATCAGGGTCTTTTCCAGTGAGTTGGCTCTTTACATCAGGTAGCCGAAGTATTGGAGTTTCAGCTTACAGAATATAATTATGAAGTAGATATTTAAATTCCTATGTTATGAGCCTTAGATATCATAAGGAACCTGCTAATGACAACCAAGGGCATTAAGTGTAGCAAGAAACATGTATCTGTATTTTAGGACTAGGATCCATATTTAGCCCACTCCACCACGATGGCATCTTTGAGTGCTGAACCTAAATACATATGTGAAATAAGGCATGAAGTCTTTGATACTGTTAACAGGTTTTCTCTCCAGCTCTGAAATACCAAAAAGAAAAGAATCAAATTATAATAAAAATAAAAGAAACTAGGGTTTTTGGGTGTGAAGAGATGAGGTAAGGGACCACTGGACCATTGGGAAATATGCTGCTTTCTATACCACTTGTATCTTAGTGCATCCTATTATTAAATAAAGAAGTTTTTAAACCACCACATAATGACTTCAGTTCAGTTCAGTTCAGTTGCTCAGTTGTGTCCAACTCTGCGACCCCATGGAGTGCAGCACGCCAGGCCTCCCTGTCCATCACCAAATCCTGGAGTCCACCCAAACCCATGTCCATTGAGTCGGTGATGCCATCCAACCGTCTCATCCTCTGTCCTCCCCGTCTCCTCCTGTCCTCAGTCTTTCCCAGCTTCAGGACACTGAATTATCCAAAGCGACTCCACAGTGCCAACTCTGTAACTCTCCACTGGAGATACAATTGTTTCTCAGGCTGAATCAGAGTATATTTTCTGTAGGAAGCCAGCATGATTCTGGCACAACAAAAAAGCTGTTCTTTTGGTTTTAGCATATTCATCAGGATCTCTATCTCATCTTAGAAAAGATTTCTATTCTTTCATGGCAGTCTTTTTTTTCCAGTTTTGTCTGTATGATATTTGAGACAACAACCTACGCTTTTCCCTCCCTGCTTTTTCCCTGTTCTCTAAATTCATTGAATTAAGAGGTAGGCTCTGAGCTCACTGTCTCAAGGGAGAAATAAGGAAAGGCAGAATGCTTTTAGGACAGTAGATAATGGGAACACAGAGAGGGGTACAACCCCAGCTAGCAACTCTCCTCACCACCCAAGGCCAGATTCCTGAGAGGACAGAAGTCCTGAGCTCCGTTCTTCAGCAGTATCATCAGGAAGGTGGCAAGACCCCAGGAGGAAGATGGCTTCCTGGGGTTTCTATGCACACAGGATCAGAGGAAAACTTGCTTAAGATTCCTGGGCCACATGCATGGCAAGGAAGCAACAAAAGAATGCCAGACCTAAACAAACTATGAGGACAGGGACAATAGGCTTCTTTACATGGTCAAGCCAATCTGCAGGGTCCAGTGGCCAAAGACAAGGTTGCCCTATAGTCATACTGCAGAATGAAATGGCAACCCACTCCAGTATTCTTGCCTGGAAAATTCCAGAGGAGCCTGGCAGGCTATAGTCCACGGGGTCACAAAGAGTCAGACATGACTAAAGCGACTTAGTGTACATGCACATGAATAATTCAATCATTTTGCTCTACAGAAGAAATTAATACAGCATTGTAAATCAACTATGCTTCAATAAAATAAATTTTTTAAAAATCACCAAACCGTAATATTAGAAGGATCACTGGCACACCTTGCCTTTGATGCATACCCTCTAAGCAAGGAACCCTGATTGTATTAACTCTTGCATCCAATCGCCACTCAGAGGAATAGATTTTCCAAACATAATATTTTCATGCTATGTTGCTGCTGCTGCTGCTGAGTTGTATCTGAATTCCCCTAATCCTGAAAAGCCTGTTAAAAAAGTTGGACAACTTAGGTCTTCCCTGGTGCTTTGTTCTTGAATCATTTCTAAAGCAAAGAAGAGGAATATTCAATGCAAATTCACACACAGCGTACATCACTCGTGTCAGCCCAGGCTGCTGTCTAGGGTTGCATGACCTGGAGACAACAAAAACATTCAGCTGGAGGTATAGGATTTCAAGGCAATGAGAGAAACAGAAACATTCCAGTCTCATAGACTCAGCAGCCTTTCACTTCCAACTCTCTTTGAAGCCAAAAGGCCAATACAACAATTGTTTTTCTCTTTAATAAAGGTCAGAGTTTATGTCTAGGCCTTTCTAGCACAACAAAAGAAAGATCAGAGAAAAGGCAGCATAGTTACATCAGCATTCATCCAGTGCTATGCTCTGCATTCGTCTCTGTTACAAATATGAAACATCTACCCTGTGTCAGGCACCGCACATGAGTCATTTCATTCTTTCACATACGGGGAAACTGGGACTCAGAGGATAACTTCTGGTATGGAAGAATCGGAGCTGGAATTTCAAACAGGTTGAGGCTCATCTCCCCACTCACTGTACTGACTGCTTCCTCACCATCTCTTCTTTCACCTGTGACACTAATGCTTTAGGGGCTGTTGAAAGAGCCCACGTTTTTCAGGGCCACTCCAAGTTGGAACAATCTCATAAAGATACAGATAAGGTCATGTTACTCCACTGTTTAAGATACGCTAATGAATTATCACACTTAGATTAAAATTGAAACTCTCTTTCATGATCCACTAGTAACCTGGCCCTCGCCTAACCCTGGAGCCTCCTCCACACTCTCCACATCTCTTGCTCTGCTCCAGCCATCCTGCTCTTCTTTCAAAGTTCCCTTCATTCCCTCATAGGGTTCTGCACGGGTCTTTTGCCTGAAGGTCCTTTTCACAGATACTGAAGTGACTGACCCTTAACAATTGAGATGTCAGCTAACAGATTAACATCGTTTACATGTTTGTTTATTTACTTATTGGCTGTCTGTGTGCCCCTGTATAAGGCAAGGTGTTGGCTGTCTACTCCTAGTATAAGGCAAGTTACTGGCTGTCTATGTACCCCTAGTATAATGTAAGGTGTTGGCTGTCTGTGTACCCCTGGTATAAGGTAAGATGTTGGTTGTCTATGCACCCCTGGAATAAGGTAACATGATATGACAAGGACCATGCCTCCCATTCACTGTTCAGAACAGTGTGTGGCACACAGCAGGCACTCAATAAATATTTCTTAACTGAATTAATTTGTTATTATTATCAGAAAAACTCAAATTGTTAAATTATCATCCTTTGCTTGGGTATTAATAAATATTTGGGATTCACAAAATACTAGAGGTTAATAGTGGCATAAAGTTTGATTTTGCATTTTCATAGGCATTTTCTTATTGTTATATTAAACAATAATTATATTGTTTAATATAATTATATTAATATATTGTTTAATATAATATAATAATTATTAATATAATTATTGTTTAATATAAATGCTGATTTTTTTTCACACCCATACCTATTCTAAATTCAGAATCTGTTTTCTATATTACTAACAGCTTCTTTTTTAAAAACAAAAACAAAACAAAACAAAACATGATTTCCCATAAATATTTTATGTTGTTTACAGCTCCTCATTTTGACTATTCAATTTTTGGTGTCATATTGAAAACAATAAAGTTAAATGTGTATCTATAAAGTGGAACTGACTTATTAACAAGGTACCCGTAGAACAAAGGACGTAAATGCTTGCCTCCAGTTGCCAATATTTACACCAAATTTTATCTGTCCACTAGCTCCCTCCTTTTCCTGCTAATGGTGACATTTCAACATATCCCTCTGCCCTAAGAATTAGTGCTGCACAACCCTCTAGACCAATTCAGAAAGCATCATACTGCCAATCTGGGACTGAGAAATTAAACAAACCTCAGTTCAGTTCAGTCACTCAGTTGTGTCTGACTCTTAGCAACCCCATGGACTGCAGCATGCCAGGCTTCCCTTTCCATCACCAACACCTGGAGCTTACTCAGACTTAACACCCCAAAAAGATGTCCTTTTCATTATAGGGGACTGGAATGCTAAAATAAGAAGTCAAGAAACACCTGGAGTAACAGGCAAATTTGGCCTTGGAATGCGGAATGAAGCAGAGCAAAGACTAATAGAATTTTGCCAAGAAAATGCACTGGTCATAGCAAACACCCTCTTCCAACAACACAAGAGAAGACTCTACACATGGACATCACCAGATGGTCAACAATGAAATCAGATTGATTATATTCTTTGCAGCCAAAGATAAAGAAGCTCTATACAGTCAACAAAAACAAGACCAGGAGCTGACTGTGGCTCATATCATGAACTCCTTATTGCCAAATTCAGACTGAAATTGAAGAAAGGAGGGAAAACCGCTAGACCATTCAGGTATGACCTAAATCAAATCCCTTATGATTATACAGTGGAAGTGAGAAATAGATTTAAGGGCCTAGATCTGATAGATAGAGTGCCTGATGAACTATGGAACTATGGTTTGTGACACTGTACGGGAGACAGGAATCAAGACCATCCCCATGGAAAAGAAATGCAAAAAAGCAAAATGGCTGTCTGTGGAGGCCTTACAAATAGCTGTGAAAAGAAGAGAGGGCGAAAAGTAAAGGAGAAAAGGAAAGATATAAGCATCTGAATGCAGACTTCCAAAGAATAGCAAGAAGAGATAAGAAAGCCTTCTTCAGTGATCAATGCAAAGAAATACAGGAAAAGAACAGAATGGGAAAGACTAGAGATCTCTTCAAGAAAATTAGAGATACTAAGGGAACATTTCATGCAAAGATGGGCTCGATAAAGGACAGAAATGGTATGGACCTAACAGAAGCAGAAGATGTTAAGAAGAGGTGGCAAGAATACACAGAAGAACTGTACAAAAAGATCTTCAAGACCAAGATAATCATGATGATGTGATCACTCATCTAGAGCCAGACATCCTGGAATGTGAAGTCAAGTGGGCCTTAGGAAGCATCACTACAAACAAAGTTAGTGGAGGTGATGGAATTCCAGTGGAGCTGTTTCAAATCCTGAAAGATGATGCTGTGAAAATGCTGCACTAAATATGCCAGCAAATTTGGAAAACTCAACAGTGGCCACAGGACTGGAAAAGGTCAGTTTGCATTCCAATCCCAAAGAAAGGCAATGCCAAAGAATGCTCAAACTACCGCACAATTGCACCCATCTCACATGCTAGTAAAGTAATGCTCAAAATTCTCCAAGCCAGGCCTCAGCAATACGTGAACTGTGAACTTCCTGATGTTCAAGCTGGTTTTAGAAAAGGCAGAGGAACCAGAGATCAAATTGCCAACATCTGTTGGATAACGGAAAAACCAAGAGAGTTCCAGAAAAACATCTATTTCTGCTTTATTGACTATGCCAAGCCTTTGACTATGTGGATCACAAGAAACTGTGGAAAATTCTGAAAGAGATGAGAATACCAGACCACCTGACCTGCCTCTTGAGAAATCTGTATGCAGGTCAGGAAGCAACAGTTAGAACTGGACATGGAACAACAGACTGGTTCCAAATCGGAAAAGGAGTACGTCAAGGCTGTATATTGTCACCCTGCTTATTTAACTTCTATGCAGAGTACATCATGAGAAACGCTGGGCTGGAAGAAACACAGGCTGGAATCAAGATTGCCGGGAGAAATATCAATAACCTCAGATATGCAAATGACACCACCCTTATGGCAGAAAGTGAAGAGGAGCTAAATGGCCTCTTGATGAAAGATGAAAGAGGAAGAGTGAAAAAGTTGGCTTAAAGCTCAACATTCGGAAAACGAAGATCACGGCATCCGATCCCATCACTTCATGGGAAATAGATGGGGAAACAGTGGAAACTGTGTCAGACTTTACTTTGGGGGCTCCAAAATCACTGCAGATGGTGACTGTAGCCACAAAATTAAAAGACACTTACTCCTTGGAAGAAAAGTTATGACCAACTTAGATAGCATATTTAAAAACAGAGACATTACTTTGCTGACTAAGGTCCGTCTAGTCAAGGCTATGGTTTTTCCTGTGGTCATGTATGGATGTGAGAGTTGGACTGGGAAGAAGGCTGAGCGCTGACAAATTGATGCTTTTGAACTATGGTGTTGGAGAAGACTCTTGAGAGTCCCTTGGACCACAAGGAGATCCAACCAATCCATTCCGAAGGAGATCAACCCTGAAGCTGAAACTTCAGTACTTTGGCCACCTCATGCAAAGAGTTGACTCATTGGAAAAGACTCTGATGCTGGGAGGGATTGGAGGCAGGAGGAGAAGGGGACGACCAAGGATGAGATGGCTGGATGCCATCACAGACTCGAAGGACGTGAGTCTGAGTGAAGTCTGAGAGATGGTGATGAACAGGGAGGCCTGGAGTGCTGCGATTCATGGGGTCACAAAGAGTCAGACACGACTGAGCAACTGAAATGAACTGAACTGAACTATATCTATCAAGTTGGTGATGCTATCAACCATCTCATCTTGTGTTTCCCTTTTCTTCTCCTGCCTCCAATCTTTCTCAGCATCAGGGTCTTTTCTAATGATCAGTTCTTTGCATCAGGTGGACAAAATATTGGAGCTTCAGCATCAGCATCAGTCCTTCCAATGAGTATTCATTGGATTTTCTTTAGGATTCACTGGTTTGATCAATTTCCTTGTAGTTCAAAGGACTCTCAAGAGTCTTCTCCAATACCACAGTTCAAAAGTATCAATTCTTTGGCACTCAGCTTTCTTTATGGTCCAACTCTCACATCCATACATGACTACCGAAAAAAACCATAGCTTTGACTATATGGACCTATATAATCCCCAGAAGGGGATTATTTCTAATAGATTTTGAGTCTTTATGATGTTTGCACAAGATTTGTGGGCTGATGCTTTTGAGAACATCACACAATAATGGGTGGAGAAAAAGGACTGGGCAGAGTAGATGGACTGTGATGCTGCAACAGAGGCCTCAGCTGAGCCTATTGATGCCTTGGAGCTGGGATACCCTTTCTGTGATGTTGAGACTAGGTATCGGATCTTGATAATCTATATCAATCAGTCACTGGACACAGGCTGCTCAGAGGAGGAAGTGTGACCTGGACAAGGGGCTGTCTTTGGTTGATAGCAACTCCTGACAGGGAGTCAGGCAAGAAGCTTCAACTGCTAATGCTTGGGGTCAGCTGGGGAAATGAGTGCTTTGGCCCTTAAAGATGTCTGGATGGTGCCCCATGGCATTAACTATGTGGGGTTAATCATATTTCTTTGCCAGAAGTCATGTGATACCAAATGAAATCTTGTGTGTTGAAAGCATCTTTAACCTAGTCCCAGACACTTAAATGACAATAAAAATTTGCCATATGAATGAACAATGAAAAATTAATATTTTACTGATGCCACATTTTGTTATATTTGCTGTTTCCCATGTGCTATTGTCTATGACCTATGTCTCTCTTCCATAAAACATGTGACTACAAAGAAAACTTTTCAGAGAGGCTTTGTTGCATCAACCATGAAGGGCCTGTCCCCATTTTATAAACTGATTCATTTCCCATTTTATTTGATTGACCAGCTGCATTTCTAAGTTATAGAAAGGACTGGACTAAGTAGATTAAGTTAGACAGCATGTTGAACCTTTGAAAACAGAATTTGGGGATTTTTAGCATCACAGTGAGGCTATACTGAAGTCTAATCGTTTATATAATTTTTCAAAAATCACTTCTATTTTTTAGGTTCTCAGGCTAGTCTCACAAGGCAATATTTTCTAATTATTTCATTTCAGCAGGCCCATATATGAGATTTGCCATAGAAGCAAATGTTATACATCTGAGTCAAGAGAAAGTCATGTTATGCAGTTATTTCTTTTACAAAGTAAGAATTTACACTCCTCTTCATGGAATAGATCCCATATTTTAAAGAAATTCCAATAATGAATATATTTTTAAAACATATTAATTAACAATTGTATGAGATAAATACTTATTCCCACATTTACAGAGAGGTTTAAGTGACTTGCTGAGAATTTGTAAGGAACAGGGCTATAGCTTCTAATTTTTACCATTATGCCATGTCCACCCTGAATAATATCTCAGTGATTTTATTGTCTCCCTCAAAAATTTGCCTTCTTACTGTATAATTAGTTAATTCTTTCATTCCATTATGAACATTTTTTGTGCTACTTATTCTATAGCAACCAAGTCCACACTGCAAGATGAATAACAGTGTCACTAAATGCAGGGACTCACACGGGTAAGACAAATGACCGCCACCAGAGATGTGTCAGAACAAAGCCTTGGACCTTTGTGAGCTGAATCTGCTTCCTTCACAGTTTTACTTGTTGTTCAACCATTAAAGTATATGAAGTCAAGCTACTTATACGGTTTTCAAATTTCCTAAGAAAAAGTAGTCACTTTTAACCTTGAATAATAATTGATAAAGAGTGAAGTTCTTCAGCCCTCAGCATGAGAAATATCCTTTGAAGAGGCTGCTTCTTCTTCTCAAATGAACATCTCAAATACATGCCATTTAGACTCCAATATAAATGAAACTTAATGGCCAGAGGAAAATCACATTCTCCTGGAACTGTACATTTTATGACTCTAATAAGGTGCTAACAATGGCTCTGTTGTTAATTTTTTTGAAATCCAATACATTCTCAATTACACTGATACAGGCTGATTTTCAAGGGAACAAAAATAAAATGTTTCTTTGGAGAAATCTCCAGTGAGAGCTATCTTATGACATGGTATCTCCCTGGAGACTGATTATGGAATTTTCTTGCAGAAAACATTTTACGTGACGAAAATGGAGTGCATTTGTTTCCTTGAAACAAACCCTTTCACCTTCATTGCACAGAAATTCAAGCAATGAAAATTTAGTAATTAGGCCCAGAATCTACCTGTTTTAAACTAGTGGAATTTTCAAACACATGATATTATTAGAAGTAATGTACAATAAAACCCAGTTCGCTCAGTTAGGTCAAACAAATAAACCTTTACATGTTTTAGAAGTATAGACAGACATTTGGAATTCTAAACACTGAAACAAAATTACCTAAGGAGATTCAACCAATCCATTCTGAAGGAGATCAGCCCTAGAATTTCTTTGGAGGGAATGATGCTGAAGCTGAAATTCCAGTACTTTGGCCACCTCATGCAAAGAGTTAACTCATTGGAAAAGATTCTGATGCTGAGAGGGATCAGGGGCAGGAGAAGAAGGGGACAACAGAGGATGAGATGGCTGGATGGCATCACTGACTCGATGGACTCCAGGAGTTGGTGATGGACAGAGAGGCCTGGCGTGCTGTGATTCATGGGGTCGCAAAGAGTCGGACACAACTGAGCGACTGAACTGAACTGAACTGAAGGACTCATACTTCAATAGGTTAGAAAACTCTTCATTCAAATCATCAGCCAATGGTCAAAAGAGAAAACCTAAGAAAGACACAATTTGAGTAACACAAATATTATTAGAAAGTTTCATCATGAGGAAGTCAATACTGTGACAATTGGCCAATAATCTCAAATCAAAATGCTTTCTATAGGGTAACAAAATTTGTTTTCTTTGGTAAAGGGTGCAGGGAAGGGGGTCTTATATCCTTTGCTTTTTTTCCCCCATGCATATAGTTTTTATTTAAAATTTTTATATTGAATTATAGTTGATTTAGAGCGTTTTAGGTACACGGCAAAGTGATTCAGCTTTGCATATATATGTACATATATGTATACACATTACATATACACATACATGAATTATATGCACATTTTTATTTGTATATGTACATTTATATGTATGTATTTTTTTAAGATTCTTTTCCATTATAGGTTATTGCAAGATATTAAATATGATTCCCTGTGCTATACAGTAGGTCCTTGTTGTTTATCTATTTTATATACAGTAGTATATATCTGTTAATTACAAATTTCAAATTGACCCCTCTATCACTTTCCCCTTTGGTAACCGTAAGTTTGTTTCCTATGTCTGCGAGTCTATTTCTATTTTGTAAATAAATTATTTGAATCATTATTTTATAGCTCACATATAAGTGATATCATATCTTATTTGTCTTTCTCCAGTCTTTTTCTTTTTTACAGAATCAACCTTCTGGATATACTTGAGAAATCACAGACCTTTTTTTTTTTTTTTTTTTGAATTATATACTATTTGCAGTGTAAAAATCAAAATATGGGGAGGTCACTAAAGAAGTTATGACTAATTCTGATATTTCTCAGGCTCAAATGATTACTTTAATAAAGTGGGCTGCGACTGGTGCACTAAGCGCAAGTGGCTGCGACTGGTGCACTAAGCGCAAGTGGCTGCGACCAGCGCACTAAGCCAGGGGGCTGTGACTGGTGCACTAAGTGCAGCTGAGAGGAGCTAATCCATGTCCGAGGTCAGGGGCAGAAGCTGGGAGGAGCCCATGCCCGAAGGGCGGTGGCCAAGAGGAGTTACCCCACGTCTAAGGTCAGGGGCAGTGGACGAGAGTGCCAGGCTGCCATGGCACAGGAACTGCCGAGAGAAGCTACCCCACATCAGAGGTCAGAGAGAGCAGCCGGCAAGAGCCACCCCACATCCCAGGCCAGGGGCAGCCAGGAGGAGCAACCCCACATCCAAGGAGTGGTGGGTGCGAGGGCACAGGTGGGCCTAGAGGAGCCATCCCACGTTGTAGGTAAGGAAGGGCAGCAGTGAGGAGATCCCCTCATCCAAGGTAAGGAGCAGCGGCTGCACTTTGCTGGAACAGCCGTTGAAGAGATACCCCATGCCCAAGGTAAGAGAAACCCAAGTAAGATGGTAGGTGTTGCAAGAGGGCATCAGAGGGCAGACACACTGAAATCATACTCACTGAAAACTAGTCAATCTAATCACACTAGGACCACAGCCTTGTCTAACTCAATGAAACTAAGCCATGCCCATGGGGCAACTCAAGATAGGCGGGTCATGGTGGAGAGGTCTGACAGAATGTGGTCCACTGGAGAAGGGAATGGCAAGCCACTTCAGTACTCTTGCCTTGAGAACCCCATGAACAGTATGAAAAGGCAAAATGATAGGATAATGAAAGAGGAACTCCCCAGGTCAAAGGTGCCCAATATGCTACTAGAGATCAATGGAAAAATAACTCCAGAAAGAATGAAGGGATGGAGCCAAAGCAAAAACAGTACCCAGTTGTGGATGTGACTGGTGATAGAAGCAAGGTCTGATGCTGTAAAGAGCAATATTGCATAGGAACCTGGAATGTCAGGTCCATGAAGCAAGGCAAATCGGAAGTGGTCAAACAAGAGATGGCAAGATGAACGTCGACATTCTAGGAATTAGCGAACTAAAATAGACTGGAATGGGTGAATTTAACTCAGATGACCATTATATCTACTACTGTGGGCAGGAATCCCTCAGAAAAAAATGGAGTAGCCAATACGGTCAACAAAAGAGTCCGAAATGCAGTACTTGGATGCAGTCTCAAAAACGACAGAATGATCTTTGTTCATTTCCAAGGCAAACCATTCAATATCAAAGTAATCCAAGTCTATGCCCCAACCAGTAACACTGAAGAAGCTGAAGCTGAATGGTTCTATGAAGACCTACAAGACCTTTTAGAACTAACAGCCAAAAAAGATGTCCTTTTCATTATAGGGGATTGGAAAGCAAAAGTAGGAAGTCAAGAAACACCTGGGGTAACAGGCAAATTTAGCCTTGGAATGCAGAATGAAGCAGGGCAAAGACTAATAGAGTTTTGCCAAAAAAAATGCACTGGCCATAGCAAACACCCTCTTCCAACAACACAAGAGAAGACTCTACACATGGACATCACGAGATGGCCAACACTGAAATCAGATTGATTATATTCTTTGCAGCCAAAGATAAAGAAGCTCTATACAGTCAACAAAAACAAGACCAGGAGCTGACTGTGGCTCATATCATGAACTCCTTATTACCAAATTCAGACTCAAATTGAAGAAAGTAGGGAAAATCGCTAGACCATTCAGGTATGACCTAATTCAAATCCCTTATGATTATACAGTGGAAGTAAGCAATAGATTTAAGGGCCTAGATCTGATAGATAGAGTGCCTGATGAACTATGGAATGAGGTTTGTGACATTGTACAGGAGACAGGGATCAAGACCATCCCCAAGGAAAAGAAACGCAAAAAAGCAAAATAGCTGCCTGGGGAGGCCTTACCAATAGCTGTGAAAAGAAAAGAAGCAAATCGCAAAGGAGAAAAGGAAAGATATAAGCATCTGAATGCAGACTTCCAAAGAATAGCAAGAAGAGATAAGAAAGCCTTCTTCAGTGATCAATGCAAAGAAATACAGGAAAAGAACAGAATGGGAAAGACTAGAGATTTCTTCAAGAAAATTAGAGATACCAAGGGAACATTTCATGCAAAGATGGGCTCAATAAAGGACAGAAATGGTATGGACCTAACAGAAGTAGAAGATGTTAAGAAGAAGTGGCAAGAATACACATTAGAACTGTACAAAAAGATCGTCATGACCCAGATCATCACAATGGTGTGGTCACTCATCTAGAGCCAGACATCTTGGAATGTGAAGTCAAGTGGGGCTTAGAAAGCATCACTACAAACAAAGCTAGTGGAGGTGATGGAATTCCAGTGGAGCTGTTTCAAATCCTGAAAGATGATGCTGTGAAAGTGCTGCACTCAATATGCCAGCAAATTTGGAAAACTCAGCAGTGGCCACAGGACTGGAAAAGGTCAGTTTGCATTCCAATCCCAAAGAAAGGCAATACCAAAGAATGCTCAAACTACTGCACAATTGCACTCATCTCACATGCTAGTAAAGTAATGCTCAAAATTCTCCAAGCCAGGCTTCAGCAGTATGTGAACTGTGAACTCCCTGATGTTCAAGCTGGTTTTAGGAAAGCCAGAGGAACCAAGGATCAAATTGCCAACATCTGCTAGATCACGGAAAAAGCAAGAGAGTTCCAGAAAAATATCTATTTCTGCTGTATTGACTATGCAAAGCCTTTGACTGTGTGGATCACAATAAACTGTGGAAAGTTCTGAAAGATATGGGAATACTAGACCACCTGACCTGCCTCTTGAGAAATCTGTATGCAGGTCAGGAAGCAACAGTTAGAACTGGACATGGAACAACAGACTGGTTCCAGATAGGAAAAGGAGTACGTCAAGGCTGTATATTGTCACCCTGCTTATTTAACTTCTATGCAGAGTACATCGTGAGAAACGCTGGGCTGGAAGAAACACAAGCTGGAATCAAGACTCCTGGGAGAAATATCGATAACCTCAGATATGCAGATGACACCATCCTTATGGAAGAAAGTGAAGAGGAACTAAAAAGCCTCTTGATGAAAGTGAAAGAGGAAGAGTGAAAAAGTTGGCTTAAAGCTCAACATTCAGAAAACGAAGATCATGGCATCCGGTCCCATCACTTCATGGGAAATAGATGGGGAAATAGTGGAAACAGTGTCAGACTTTATTTTTGGGGGCTCCAAAATCACTGCAGATGGTGACTGCAGCCATGAAATTAAAGGACACTTACTCCTTGGAAGAAAAGTTATGACCAACCTAGACAGCATATTCAAAAGCAGAGACATTACTTTGCCAACTAAGGTCCGTCTCTTCAAGGCTATGCTTTTTCCAGTAATCATGTATGGATGTGAGAGTTGGACTGTGAAGAAGGCTGAGCGCTGACGAATTGATGCTTTTGAACTGTGGTGTTGGAGAAAACTCTTGAGAGTCCCCTGGACTGCAAAGGGATCCAACCAGTCCATTCTGAAGGAGATCAGCCCTGGGATTTCTTTGGAAGGAATGATGCTGAAACTCCATTACTTTGGCCACCTAATGCAAAGAGTTGACTATTGGAAAAGACTTTGATGCTGGGAGGGGTTGGCGGCAGGAGGAGAAGGGAACGACAGAGGATGAGATGGCTGGATGGCATCACTGACTCAATGGACGTGAATCTGAGTGAACTCTGGGATTTGGTGTAGGACGGGGAGGCCTGGTATGCTGCAATTCATGGGGTCACAAAGAGTCGGACATGACTGAGTGACTGAATTGAACTGAACTGTACTTTAATTAAATTCTATAATTTATTTAAACTCTAGGAAAAGATGCTACAGAAATACTTCCTTTCTTAGCGTGTTGACTTTTTCTTTAATGAAGTGACTTTCAACATTTTACTTTGTCTTCAAAGTTCAAATCGCTTAGAAGTGTCCACAATGTACAGAGAGAATTATCTTTAAAGTTTAACTTTGAAATAAATTTAAACTGATAGGAAAGTGGTAAAGTAGTAGACAGTTGCCTAGTACCCTTCATCCTTTGGGCTTCCCAGGTGGTGCAGTAAAGAATTCGCCTGTTAGTTCAGAAGAAGCATGTTGGATCCCTGGGTCCGGAAGATTCTCTGGAGGAAGAAAAGGCAACCCACTCCAGTATTCTTGCCTGAGAAATACCAGGGACAGAGGCGCGTGGTGAGCTACAGTTCATGGGGTCACAAGAAAGTTGGATAGGACTTAGCAACTAAACAACAAACAGTTTTAGTGTCTACTGGTGGATCTTGCCTACAGCTATTAATACAATGTTTTAATGGTGATTTGCTGTTTCTCTCATTCTTTCTATGTGCATTCACTGAAATTCTTCCATAAAGGGGAGTTATAAGGACAGTTCTTTGTTTTTATTTTTGGTTGTTTTGCAAATAAACGAACATTTTATTGCTTTGTCCTAGGTCTTCTGAAACAGCTTAAGTTTTAGAAGACTAAAGCTGTTATCTTAATAAGGTGGGTTGGTATGAAGAAATGTTATCATGGGCCAAAAAAATTAAAAAAAGGGGGAGTTCATAAAGCAAATACTATAAGGAAAGCTTCAATCTCAGAAACTCTTTATTTGTATTTCATGTTAGCAACAGCAGAGGCATATTAGAAAGTTACCAAGTTTCGATTATTCAATTCTGTATTCAAGAAATTGAAGATATTTTGCTGGGTAAGGAATTGATCATATTTCACAACCCAACTCAAATATCTCTTCTTGAAATCTTTCTCTGACTTGTTCTGCAGAGCAATATTCACCTTTTTCTTCATTGTCTGTTAGTGGCTCTGATATTTGCTACATTTTTACATTGGTGGACATTGTTCCCCGCCCTCAACCTCTCTACCTTTCTCTTCCTCTAAGACTACAAACTCCTTGGGATCAGTCCCCTCATCTGATTCACCTTTGTATCTCCAATACTTCAGTTCAGTTCAGTTGCTCAGTCGTGTCCAACTCTTTGCGACCCCATGAATCGCAGCACTCCAGGCCTCCCTGTCTGTCACCAACTCCCGGAGCTCACTCAAACTCATGCCCATCAAATCGGTGATGCCATCCAGCCATCTCATCCTCAGTCATCCCCTTCTCCTTCTGCCCCCAATCCCTTCCAGCATCAGGGTCTTTTCCAATGAGTCGATTCTTTGCATGATGTGGCCAAAGTATTGGAGTTTCAGCTTCAGCATCAGTCCTTCCAATGAAATCCCAGGGCTGATCTTTAGGATAGGCTGGTTGGATCTCCTTGCAGTCCAAGGGACTCTCAAGAGTCTTCTCTAACACCATAGATCAAAAGCATCAATTCTTTGGCGCTCAGCCTTCTTCACAGTCCAACTTTCACATCTATACATGATCACTGGAAAAACCATAGCCTTGACTAGACGGACTTTTGTTAGCAAAGTAATATCTTTGCTTTTCAATATACTATCTAGGTTATAACACAGTGTTAATAAATACGGGTTTTCATTTTACTGTTTATAAATTCTTGACAGACAGATAGATGGATGGATGGATGGGCCAAAATATCTGCCCTCAGGAAGCTTAAACTAGTCATAATTGTAATTATTACAGGCAAAGTAAGGGGGCAATATATAAAAAGAGTCTGGCTCAGCCATTGAAAAGCTATGTGAACATAGCAATTTCATTCACTTTTCCAGCTTTCAGTTTCCCCATAAATAAACTGATTAGATGATTCCTAAAGTTATTTACAACAATAATGCTTCACATCATTCTAACATCCACTTAAATATCATTGAAATAGGAGTATTGTGCTCATAGGTACACAAAATGTCCAACTGAATAAAACTTAAAGCAAGTACACATGTTCTAACACCAGAACACTTATATATTTTATCTAAACTGCATCAGTCTAAAATTAGATCTTTTTCATATGACTGTCAATCTGTTAGCTCTTCAGAACTAACCAAGAAGCATGATCATTTTTCTATTTCAAGTTATGGCAAAAGTAGGCATTTTTGATGCCTTCCCAACTCTCCTGGAACAACATTTATGCATTATGCTAATCCTACTTCACACATGCTGTTTCACACATCACCTCTCATGAGATGAATCCATAATTTGATAAATAAAATTAAATGCTTAATGCCATCACACAGACTTCTTTCTGTATAGTGTGCCTTAAACTTATTAATGAAAACAATACCTTGCATTTGATTTGCATCTTATATTTCAAAGAGCTTTCACATTCATCACTTTGTACAAGGAAACTTAAAAATATTTAGGAGCTGAGCATAAGTCATGTTGTTGTTACTGCTGTAATGATATGACGACCTGGTGAGGTAGACAGAGAGGGTGAGGATCATTATCCAAGTGTACAAGTTAAGTAACAAAGCCACAGCCAGGCCAAGGGATCACTCATGATTACATGTCCCTGTGACTACCAGGTACCTGGTGATGGCAAACCATTCTAGTATTCTTGCCTGGAAAATCCCATGGACAGAGGAGCCTGCTGCTGCTGCTGCTGCTGCTAAATCGCTTCAGTCGTGTCCGACTCTGTGTGACCCCATAGGCGGCAGCCCATCAGGCTCCCACCATCCCTGGGATTCTTCAGGCAAGAGCACTGGAGCAGGTGAAGGCTACAATGGGGTTGCAAAAGTCGGACACAACAGAGCAACTAACACACAAAGGCACTCACAATCTAATAGATTGTGCTTCCCTGAGCACTCAGATGGTAAAGAATCTGCCTTCCAAGCAGGAGGTATGGGTTCAATCCCTAGGTTTAAGAAGATTCCCTGGAGGAGGGCATGACAGCACACTCCAGTACTCTTGCCTAGAGAATTCCATGGACAGAGGAGCCTGGTGGGCTACAGTCCATAACGTTGCAAAGATTTGGACACAACTGAGTAACTAACACTTTCACTTTTCACTTTCACATATAAATATAACTAATATGTTTTATTTGATGAACTAACAGCGAGCAAAGGGCAAAGGTCTCTGTGATAATTATTTAATGGCAATATTTAAAAGTTTTGGACTTCCCTGATAGCTCAGTTGTTAAAGAATCCACTTGCAATGCAGGAGACCCTGGTTCAGTTTCTGGGCTGGGCAGATCTGCTGGAGAAGGGATAGGCTGTCCACTCCAGTATTCTTGGGCTTCCCTTGTGGCTCAGCTGGTAAAGATCCGCCTGCAATGCAGGAGACCTAGATTTGATCCCTAGGTTAGGAAGATCCCCTGGAGAAGGAAAAGGTTACCCACTCCAGTATTCTGGCCTGGAGAATTACATGAACTGTGTAGTCCATGGGGTCACAAAGAGTCAGGCACAACTTAGTGACTTTCACTTCACTTTACATATTTAAAAGAAATAGAATGATACTAGAGTTTTTGGAAAAGAAAAATCAATACAAGATGGAAAGAAGAAACGGGAGGGAGAGAGGAAGAGAGGAAGGAAGGCAGGCAGGCTCCACTCACTCATATTCCACACGTCACTTGAAAAATCAAAATCTGAAAAGGTTGATGAATATAAGTATTTCAGAAAGCAAGGTACACAAATATACAAAAACCTTCAAAATGGTGTCAAGAATGTTACATCCGTATACTTTCTTGTCAAATCTATTAGGATTTCAATGATCATACCTGCTAAATCCACACTTACTAGAACAAGCTTAAGTTGTGATATTTTTCTTTGCTAAAAATCACTGTCCTAACAAAGATGTCTCAGAACTTCATTATTCCACATATTTTAAGTAGAACATGCTTACTAGCATGTGGAAAAATACTGACCTTTTCAAATGTCAGGTATGATAGGCTGGTTACTCCCATAAAGAAAAAACAAAAGAGAAATTGGATAAATGGTCAAATCATATGGCTCTTGGAAAATCCCAAAGAAACCCAAGAGCCCTCAGGCCTTATGTATAAATATGTCATATGACAGAAAAGTTTCTTTTCTCAAGAAAGTAGAAGAAGGTATCTACAATACAGCTATATTCTCCTAAAAGAGATCTAATGTTGATTATATTTGTAAAATTAACCTATTTATCAGTCAGCCTCCAATAATCCATGGTTTTCATTATCTGAACCTTGGTTATAGACTCTGCATGTCATTTCATAATTTTTTTCAATATCAAATAAATCTTTAAGGTCTAAAATTAAATGATAAATAGCATAATTTATTTCCATATTTTAGAAACAGCCCATCTTCAATGAGAACAACAACAAGCTAACAGTGAGTTAATACTAGCTAACACTGTGTACTTAACATATGCCATGCTCTGTTCTAAGTGCTTTTCATATATTAATGTATAAATATTGTCAACATCCCTATGAGGTATTATTATTATCCCATCTTGCTGATGAGAAAACTGAGGTTTGAAGAAGCTAAACAGCTAACTCAGGGTTTCACAACCAGTCAGTAGGTGCTCTGGAATTATAATACAGACCATGTGACTCCAAAGTTATTCTTAACCTCTGCATTATGTTACAAAGGCACAAAGGAATCGGGAAGGGAGAAAGGAGTAAGAGAGGATGGCAAGAGGAAGGGGTAAAGAATGGGGAACAAAGAAAGGAAGGGAAGGAGGGAACACAGAGCTAGGAGGGAGAGTGAAGGAATACTGGGTGGGTGGAATAGAGATAGAAAAAGATCAGAGGAAATAATTTAACTCAAGTTTCAAAATGACAGATGAGATCTCTCAATGAACAGCTGTGAAACTCAGTACGTCACTGAGAATGCTTCTGGGAAAGTGAGGCCCACTGACACACTCATATGAGAAATCTGGGGAGGTGAATTTGCAGCAGAAATAATGATGCGTTACTTCTTTAGGACTACCTACCAGGAGCTGTGTTGGACCCATTCCCTGAAAACCGCTCTTAACGAAAACACAAATAAATGAAGGAAAATTTTCCACCATGCATCCACTAGATGCAAATGTTAAATAGCTAGTTTTCTTCTTGAGCACCAGAGGTTAAGGCGCAGCCTTCTTGTTTAAATCTTAGTTATTCTTGCCTATTCTTAGCCAAAGAATAAACAGTGTTCCTTTAAGAGACTCATAACTCACCACTGCCTAACCTTAAGCCTGACATTCCTGTTATGATTAGATGGCTCCAAGAAATCCTGTCTATCTTATTCTCCATAACTTCCCTTAGCTCAGGCAAATTGAACTATTTATTATTTCTCAAATTATCCTGTACTTGCCCACACAAATGCTCAGTTTTCTCCATGCTTGGCCAAATTCTACACTCTCCAAGTCTCAGTTAAAACACCCCCATTCCCACTACAAAACTTTCCTGATGGTTTCTCTTGGTGGCTCCACCACAACGGTGCTTTCCTTCCTCTGAATTTGTGTTTAACTGTCTGCATTTGTTTAATTTCCTCTGCATTTTTCTTTACACTTTTCATTTTTTTTTCTTGACTCTCCTACATGGATGATTCAACATCTTACTTCTTCAGGGCAGCCTGCAGCCTCTGAGGCAGCACCACTATTTGATCTGCCTTTAGAGACCTCATGCTACTTCAAGCACTGATTTTGAGAGAGTGGACAAACTAGACTTTAAAAAAAATATTTGCTTAATTTCCACCATATATATTCCACTATTGGGGCATATACACACTCATTACAGGGTATATATCTACATAGACATATAATGTTGCTACTGTTGCTTAGTTGCCAGGTTCTGTCCAACTCTTTGTGACCCAGTGGACTGTATTACTCCAGGCTTCCCAGTCTTTCACCATCTCCTGGAGTTGCTCAGATTCATAGCCACTGAGTCAGTGATGCTATCTAACCATCTCATCCTCTGCTGCCCTCTTCTTTTGCTTTCAATCCTTCCCAGCATCTAAAATGACTTAAATTAAGTTCTAGACTCCCAGAGGAATAAGTAAGCAAACAAACAGTTCTCATAAGGATGTCTACTGAGGCCACAAACTCAAATGCCTGTAGGACCCATGGAGATAGTATCTGTGAGAGAAGCCAGCACTGGGCCTGAGGCAGAAAGAAGATGGAGGGATGGAGGCAGTGGAAGTAGAAAGTGAACCCTTCAAAAGTGATCACCACTCATTGGAAACAAGCTGGAAATAGCTCATCATTACTGCATGGGAATGCCAGCCTACTGTGCCAGAAATTCACATATTGATGTGAAATCTTGCAATTTTTTATTTTTGCAACTAAGCATTATGATTTTTTTTTACTTTAATCAAACACTGTGCAGGCAAATAAAACCCATTTGTGTGCTGAATCCAAGCTATGATCACCAGCTGAGACTATCAGACCTGAAATTTTCAAGCAAGTGTGATTAAAAAGACAGCAGGTCAGAGATCTGTGATGTTTACATGAAATGCAGGGGTCTTTACTATAACTCTTTCCATCACTTCCAGGGCATGGGAAGGAAGTACAGTAAATTTCTCCAGGAGACTGGAGAAGCATACAATGGCTCTTAGCCATGGTATCTGTGGGGTTTAAACATGGAAATTTATTGTGTCTCAAAGTCTTGGGGACTAGAAGTCTAAACTCATGGTGTCAGCAGGGTGAATTCTTCTGAGTGTTATGTGGGAGAATCAATTCCATGCCTTTCCCTTAGCTTCTGGTAGCCTCAGGTGCTCTTTGGTCTATAGATGGCATTCACACCATGTCTTCATGGAGTCATCTTTCTCTGCATCTGTCTCTGCCTAAATTCTCCCTTTTCATAAGGACACAGTTATATTGGATTAATGATCATTATCTTATCATCTGCAAAGATCCCACTTCCAGGTAAGGTGCATTCACTGGTCCTGGGCACTAGAACTTTGACGTCTTTTTGTTGTTTTTGTTCAGTCATTCAGTCATGTATGACTCTGCAGCCCCATGGCCTGCAGCACGCCAGGCTTCCCTGTCCTTCACGATCTCCCAGAGCTTGCTCAAACTTATGTCCATTGAGTCAGTGATGCCATCCAACCATCTCATCCTCTATTGTCCCCTTCTCTTCCTGCCTTCAGTCTTCCACAGCATGAGGGTCTTTTCTAATGAGGTGGCCAAAGTATTGGAGTTTCAGCTTCAGCATCAGTCCTTCCAACAAATATTCAGGACTTATTTCCTTTAGGATGGACTAGGTGGATCTCTTTGCAGTCCAAAGGACTCTCAAGAGTCTTCTCCAACACCACAATTCAAAAGCATCAATTCTCCTGTGCTCAGCTTTCTTTATAGTCCAATTCTCACATCCATACATGACCACTGGAAAAACCATAGCCTTGACTAGATGGACCATTGTTGGCAAAGTAATGTCTCTGTTTTCTAATATGCTTTCTAGGTTGGTCATAGCTTTTCTTCCAAGGAGCAAGTGTCTTTTAATTTCAAGGCTTCAGTCACCATCTATAGTGATCTTGGAGCCTTCCAAAATAAAGTCTATCACTGTTTCCACTTTTCCTCCATCTATGTGCCATGAAGTGATGGAGCCAGATGCCATGATTAGTTTTTGAATTTTGAGTTTTAAGCCAGATTTTCACTGTCTTCTTTCACCTTCATCAAGAGGCTCTTTAGTTCCTCTTTGCTTTCATCTGCATATCTGAGGTTATTAATATTTCTCTCAGCAATCTTGATTCCAGCTTGTGCTTCATCCAGCCCAGCATTTCACATGATACACACTGTATAGAAGTTAAATAAGCAGGGTGACAATATATAGCCTTGATATACTCCTTTCCTGACTTGGAACCAGTCTGTTGTTCCATGTTCAGTTCTAACTGTTGCTTCTTAACCTGCATACAGGTTTCTCAGGAGGCAGGTAAGGTGGCCTGGCATTCCCATCTCTTGAAGAATTTTCCACAGTTTGTTGTGATCCACTCAGTCAAAGGCTTTAGCATAGTCAATGAAGCAGCAATAGATGTTTTTCTGGAATTCCCTTGCTTTTTCTATGGTCCAGTGGATGTTGGCAATTTGATCTCTGGTTCCTCTGTTTTTCTAAATCCAGCTTAAACATCTGGAAGTTCTTGGTTCACATACTATTGAGGTCTGGCTTGGAGAATTTCGAGCATTATTTTTCTAGCATGTGAAATGAGTGCAACTGTGTGGTATTTTGAACATTCTTTGGCATTTCCCTTCTTTGGGACTGGAATGAAAACTGATCTTTTCCAGTCTTGTTGCCACTGCTGTGTTTTCCATATTTTCTGGCATATTGACATCTTTGGGGGAACACAATTCAACCCATTAACACTGATTACTGTCCACATGCCAGAGCTTCCTGCAGAGCTCCCTCTGCAACTTGAAAATCCCAGCACAAGTCTGTGCCAGGAATAGAGAATTGGGAACTATGGCAGTAACATCTTTTAAAAAGCACAGTCCTGGGACATGGAAATGCTTTCCTACTGATGATGGAGAATGCTGGAGACATTACTTCTCCTGAGAAACAAGTAAATATCTTTCTGTCCTCCCTATAATATGAGGATACGCTCAACTATTTGCGTGTATGTGTGCTAAGAAGCTCAGTCATGTCCAGTTCTTTTTGACCCCAAGGACTGTAGACCCCCATGCTCTTCTGTCCATGGGGTTCTCCAGGCAAGAATACCGGAGCGGGTAGCCATTCCCCTCAACAGAGGATCTTCCCAACCCAGAGATTGAACCCATGTCTCTTTCTTATGTTTTCAGCACTGGCAGACAGGTTTTCTTCAGCACTGGCAGACAGGTTCTTCACCACTGAGAAACAAGTAAATATCTTTCTGTCCTCCTTGTAATATGAGGATATGCTCAGCTATCTTTACATATGACCAAATGCACTAGCAGTTTTTCTGTGTGTTCTGCCTCAGACTAAACACCTTAAAGGGTCAGGTCCTACCTGATTCTGCAGGACCAAATGTACCAACTGCCTCTGTATAGAGCGGCTTACTGGCCAAAATCACAGTGAAAAACACCTTGCTGTGTTTCTGCACATACAGGAACCGCATGGTGAAGAAGTCTTCTGAAACCCCCCCTTACAATAAACTCCTGAACTCTCCAACTCCCTATTTCCTCCTCAAATATCATTAGAATTCAACCCAAACAGAAACTATCCAGAACCCAGGTGGGCTAGATTCGCCCAGCTAGATTCATGGAGATTACATGGGTCTTAAATGAGACTCCTCTTGCTTCTCTGAGGCCTTGATGATGTGAAGTCTTGAAAACCCAAGTCATTTCTCTGGATGAATTTTGCTACTTAAAATGAAAAAGTTGAAGACTATTATAAATAAAGATGAAGATAGCATTAGTTGTTTCTGTGAGGATCCCAGAAGGTTTCACAAAAGATAATATCTGAACTGGTTTTGAAAAAAATTAGTGAGGAATTCACCAAGACAGGAAGAAGAAATAGGCATTCCAGGCAATGATAAAATCACGTGCAAAAGGAGAGAGGGAAGAAAAAAATATGGCACATTAGAAACAAGCAAGGATGTATCTACTTAGTTCTTAAATGCATCCAACTCTGAGACAATTCATCAGTGTAAAAGATATAACAACATTTTTGGTGGTTTTTTTTTAGAAAGAGAATCACTAATGCATACCTGTGCATCCCAGTTTTCATACACATTCTCTTTTCAGCAAGGTCGATATATAAAAAGAAAAATGCTTTACAATCAAGAAAAAACTAGATAATCTGATAAATGCCATCCAGCCTTAATATTTTATGTTAGTGGCTATCAGGGTCCTGCAAACTAATTCAATTGATCAATGGAAAACTGAGTACTCACTGTGGATAAAGCTCTGAGCTAAATGCTATGGGAGGGTCTAGTCTGTGCAAGAGAGCTCAGTAGCTCAATCATGCCTGACTCTTTGCAACTCCATGAACAGTAGCCTGCCAGGCTTCTTTGTCCATAGAACTCTCCAGGCAAGAATACTGAAGTGGGTTGCCATTTCCTACTCCAGGGCATCGCCCAACTCAGGGATCGAATACACGTTTCCTGAGTCTCCTGCATTAGCGGGCAGATTCTTTACCACTGAGCTATCTGGAGAGGGTAGGGGATGTAGAATAATTTAGAAATAGCTGTATCCTTGGAAACTCAATGTTGAAGTAAATTCTCTGTTACCACTGCATCTCTTCCAGCTTGAACACTTCATCTGCTAATTTTTCTGCACTCAAGTACAATCTTCCATCTACCAGTATTAATTGTTACCTTGCCAGATAATTCCCATAATTATAGGTTGTGACGATCTTCGGGCTCTCAAGTTTTCTAATGAAATTATTTTTAAATTAGTCTTACAACTGGGTGGCTATTCATAAGCAGTTGTGAAGAGGGTCAGAAGGAATTTCTCATTCACACTCAAATACCCACATCCATGAATTTGATTCGAGAAGTTAAAAAAAAAAACAACTCTATACTATCAACAATCTTTTTGTTTTTTGTTTTCGTTTTTGTTTGCAACTAGTAAGAGCTTCTTGAGAAGAACAAGGAGACAGAATACAGCTGGAGCAGCTGGGCTAGTGCATTATCTCCATCTCCTTATCCATGCTTCAGCCTACATTCACCATATTCCTGAGGGTCTGCTTTACTTTACACACAAGTGTTTGTCTTCTTTCCATCCTGAGATATTTTAAAAATAAAGATGGAATTTTCAAAAATATGGTGAATACACAATGATACAGTGAAGCAGATACAGGAACCTGCTATCAGTATTTGGAAGATGAAAACCGGACTGGTGATAAATGATGAAGCAGGGCAAGAAGTAATGCAGACTAGTGACATTCTAGGGACTGCAGCTGATAAAGGAGTCAGAATGAGGCCTAGGCTGGAAAACTGGAAGAGCAGTTAAAAGTCTTTTTACAGATAGAGTTCAAGATAATTATACCTCCATCCCAAATCCTGAGACAAAACTCAAAGAGCTCCTTAAAAGAATTAGACTAACCTGTATGGTGAGGGTTCTAGGATGTGTGTGTGGTGCCAAGGATGGAAGGGGAGCTCAGCACTAAGTACCCAGTTCAATGTTCTGTCCACTCGCTCTGTCTGCTTTTCCTAAAGCTACACCTGCTTCTCCATACTGAATTCCTTTATTGATTTGTTCCTAAATATAAGAGGACAATCAAGAATCATCACACATTTGAGAAAAGCTTAAACATGTGAGAGCCCCAGATAAAGAAACAGGAAACAGAGACAATTGGACAAAATTTTCAAAATTAGGTATGCCCATGCAAGTGAACATCCCTTTTGGTGACTGTCTCAGCAGAAAAATAGATTAAGAATTAACTTCTCTTCTAACGCTTGTTCTATCCCTCCAGATACCCTATCTTCTGCACATTGGATGAGTGTTCTCTAGTCTATGCTCTCAGAGTTCTAGAACCCTTACTAATACAATCAGGGAAATACAGTAGAAATAGACTGTTGCCAATGCTAAATTCTTCCAAAATTGGTTCTAACACTGCATTCCCTGGTCAAACGAAGTAGATTTGGCATTGTTAATTTAGAATATCCAGGGGACAGTTTCAAGAATACAGTTCTGAAGCTATAGGACATGAGAATTTGTACAAAAGAGCATTGGCATTAATTTTTAAGGAAGGAACATTTTATCAGGATTCCAGAAAGTTATGACCAACCTAGACAACATATTAAAAAGCAGAGATATTACTTTGCCAACAAAGGTCTGTCTAGTCAAGGCTATGGTTTTTCCAGTGGTCATGTATGGATGTGAGAGTTGGACTGTGAAAAAAGCTGAGCACTGAAGAATTGATGCTCTTGAACTGTGGTGATGGAGAGGACTCTTGGGAGTCCCTTGGACTGCAAGGAGATCCAACCAGCCCACCCTAAAGGAGATCAGTCCTGAGTGTTCTTTGGAAGGACTGATACTGAAGCTGAAACTCCAATAATTTGGCCACTTCATGCGAACAGTTGACTCATTGGAAAAGACTCTTGATGCTGGGAGGGATTAAGGGCAGGAGGAGAAGGGAATGACAGAGGCTGAAATGGCTGGATGGCATCACAGACTCATTGGACATGAGTTTGAGTAAACTCCGGATGTTGGTGATGGAGATGGAGGCCAGGTATGCTGCGATTCATGGAGTCACAAAGAGCTGGACACGACTGAGCAACTGAACTGAACTGAACTGAACACCTTAAGCAAAATATGCCAGCACCTGATCCTTTTTGCTCAGCTTCCAGTCATCCAGAGCAATAATTTAATAAATTCATTAACCAACTAATTAAAACAGAGAAAGGGGTTTTCAGACAATGGATGTGCCCAATACACAGTCCCCACAATCTCAGCATTCTGTATTCTATAGCAGACAGTTTTGTATTTGATTAACATACTATCAATTTCCTAAGGTTTGATTAATTGCTATGCAGTGTTAGAACCAATTTTGGACTTCAAGTCTTGATGAATTCACCAAAATTACACCATTCTAGATTGTCTTGACTGGGCAGCTAGTTTGCTCCTTGCTTGACTATAATTCTTCAAATGTAGTGTGTGTTTTTCTAAAAGAGCGATTTTCAATTCTGGCTAATTAGTATTACCTGAGGAGATGTTTTAAAAAATTCTGATGTATGGACCATCTCCAGATATTCAGTTTATCTAATCTTAGCTGGGATCTGGGCATTGATAACTTTTAAGTGCTTTCCCAGGTGACCCAAAAGTAAGTAAGAGAAGAGAATCATTTCTTTGAGGTAGGTCAGGAGTTTAAACTAACATTGGACTGCTGATAGCTCAGTATGAGTCTTATCCGTTTTTTATACCAGTATTATCAATATTTATCATATTCCTTTTTGCTCCACAATCAGACAGTTTCAACAGGGGGAAATTATAGTGAGAAAGATTGCTACCTAACATATAAAATAATTTTTAATGCCTAGAACTTTTCAAGTACAGATTGGATCACAAACTCCCTAACCTTGGAAAGCTTTGAGTTGGACACAATTCAATTCAGTATTTTCTGAGGGATATTGTATAAAGGAGATCCAAAAATGAATTAGACACAGACTCTGTTTTCAGAGAGGTTTCAATCTAAGTTTCTTTCTTATGCTAAGCTTGTATAATTTGCACATCAATTATTTTATTTTTATCAGACTAGTAATAAAATTCAGGAATAGGCATTAGTACTTTTTGTATTTTCTTCAATTTCACTTTCATTTTAAAAACTACTGTATTATTTGATGCTTTATCTACCTCTTATTGGCAATAAGAAGTAAAACCTTAGGCAACTTAAACACCCTAAATTTAGTTTCCTCATTTTTAAGAAAGCGTTCATCAGAGTTGAAGTGCTTACCCTCAAAAGATTTTTGTAAGCATTAAATGAATTATGCATATAATGTTCTTAGCACAGTGCCTAACACAAAGTACTTAATAAATATTTATTATTGTCTATCAACTCTCAAAACAATATATTCAATGCATAATTTATATCTCTTTTCTGTCTGCTATTAATAGAGTTTAGAAAACAGATATTTATTGGAATTTCTCAGTCTCACTGACAACTCTATTGATATTGTTTGTGCTACTACTGCTAAGTCACTTCAGTCGTGTCCGACTCTGTGCGACCCAACAGACGGCAGCCCATTGGGCTCTGCCATCCCTGGGATTCTCCAAGCAAGAACACTGGAGTGGGTTGCCATTTCCTTCTCCAATGCATGAAAGTGAAAAGGGAAAGTGAAGTCGCTTAGTTGTGTCGCTGAGTAGGCAGCTGTCCAGGCTCCTCCAGCCATGGGAGTTTCCAGGCAAGAGTACTGGAGTGGGATGCCATTGCCTTCTCCAATATTGTTTGTAGTGAATACATTTTTGCATTTTTAAAAAGACATATGAAGTAAGAAACACCTAAAATGGAATTAGGCTCACAGTTGATCTAGTTACAAGTGTTGCTTAGACAGACATTAGATGCACATTTTATAATCAGATGTTTCACTTTCTTCTTCACATTTGGGCTCTTCATTCTCTTAGAGCAGCTGTATAATTCAATGATTAAAATTATCTTATTGCGGACTAGCACAGTGAATGTAAAACACATGTATGAAAATAACAGGATCTTGTATTAGGAAATGATTGCAACACAGAGCAGCAACAGCAATTTTGTACTCACTCGTCTTGATGAAACCCAATTTTGTTTTACAAATCATTAGATATTTTCCAACTCTGTAAAATAATGTAAATTGATGTTTTCCTTCACAAAATGCTAGTTCAAGAAAAATTTTGTTGGCAATTATAACTGTAAATTGATCACAAGCTTTGAAATACCAAATGCAAATAAAGCAGCTCAAAGCATAAGACATCTGGAGCAACACAGCAATGCAACTCCCGGATTCTCTTCTGCTGTGCAAAATGTTCTAGTTCGGTAAACAGTTTAACCTTTTTGCCTGCTACTGGTACATCTAATTCCAAACCACAGGGGAAAGCACCTTTCAGTACTTGAGAATTCTAAATGTGAACCCCAATTTTGTCTCAAAAACTTAACATCAAAGGAGAGGAGGAACAAAAGGGAAACTTGACCACTTCAGATGCTGTCACAATCACTAGAAAGAAGCAAGAGCACCAACTTATTGCTTGCAGCAGCACTAGATTTGTAAGTGGAAGACCCCGTTTAAGTTCTGTTCTGCTATTTACTTGCTGTGTCATCTTAGGAAAGTCATCACATTTCTGAGTCTCTGTCCTCCTTTTTAAAGTGGGGAGGATACCACATTCTCCCTAGAGGTGCTATGCAGATTTGTTGGTTCCTCCGTCACGTGAAAAAACACTTCAAAGTGTTTCAAAATGAAAAGGTATGGATGCATCAATGCCAGAGGCGTGTGAGGACATGCGCAAAGCAGCTGAGACAAAGGGAGAGCGAATCTGCATAAAAATCACACCATATCACGCAGTTAGGGGCATCCTCACTTCCTTGTTTATGATCCTCATCCTGACGAGGTCAATTAAACGAGATCTGTGCAGTCTCTGGCTCCCAGTAGACAGACAGTAAATCTTTTCTTTTCCACTTTCAACTATTAACCTTATGACTTATTTTTGCTGTGTCTATATGGTTATTTGATTAACTGATTCAACAGATATTTACCAACAGACATTTGTCAGTGTTTACATTTACCAGTTTACCAACAGACATCACCATTGTATCCAACTCTTTGCAACCTCATGGACTGTAGTCCACCAGGCTCCTCTGTCCATGGGATTCTCCAGGCAAGAACACTGGAGTGAGTATCTATTTCCTTCTCCAAGTAATCTCCCAGACCCAGGGACTGAACCTATCTCTTGCACTGCAGGCAGCTTCTTTACCATCTGAGCCCCCAGGGAAGCCCCAGTGCTCCACTGGAGGGATAAATTATTATATTGACTCTATTTTTATTTGGTCTAGGGTGAGACAGACATTCAATAAATGATTTCTCCAAATATGTAATTATAACTGGTAATGAATTCTGTAAAAAGAAGCAGCACAAGAACATCGATCCAACTTAGAAGAGTTAGGGAGGATTTCAATCTCTTTATGACTACTTTGACTTTTTCAAACATGTCTTCTTTTTCTCTACAAACAAACTTAAGTTCATAAATATGATTCAGAGTAGTTAGAGGAATAACTATTTACTTTATAAAGTAAATATAAAAAGTAGTTATAGTTCTTTGTATTTCTCCCAGCATCTCAGTCAATTATTTGCCTATAATACTTACTCAGTGAATATAGTGATCAGCTTAACTCATATTCTTTCTTGGTTATTTAACTTGTCTTGAATCCATTCTCAGATAAACACATAAATTGTGGGTTTCCAATATAAAAGATTAGTCCTGCCAAAGATACTGGGGATGCTCAGTTGCTTCATTAAAGTAGGAAATGGTGACTGTTGTGAACTCTGAATTTCTCTCTTTTGATAGAGAACCATAATCAGATGATACAAAAATACCTGATCAAAGAAAGTAGGAGCCCTTTTCCAATTCTGGTTTCCTCAGTGTGTATGCTCAGCAGTGGGATTGCTGGGTCATATGGCAGTTCTATCTCCAGTTTTTAAGGAATCTCCACACTGTTCTCCATAGTGGCTGTACTAGTTTGCATTCCTACCAACAGTGTAAGAGGGTTCCCTTTTCTCCCACCCTCTCCAGCATTTATTGCTTGTAGACTTTTGAATCGCAGCCATTCTGACTGGCGTGAAATGATACTTCATTGTGGTTTTGATTTGCATTTCTCTGATAATTACTGATGTTAAGCATCTTTTTCATGTGTTTGTTAGCCATCTGTATGTCTTCTTTGGAGAAATGTCTATTTATTCTTTGGCCCATTTTTTGATTGGCTCGTTTAGTTTTCTGGAATTGAGCTGCAGGAGTTGCTTGTATATTTTTGAGATTAGTTTTTTGTCAGTTGCTTCATCGCAGCACTGTTTATAATAGCCAGGACATGGAAACAACCTAGATGTCCATCAGCAGATGAATGGATAAGAAAGCTGTGGTACATATACACAATGGAGTATTACTCAGCCATTAAAAAGAATACATTTGAATCAGTTCTAATGAGGTGGATGAAACTGGAGCCTGTTATACAGAGTGAAGCAAGCCAGAAAGAAAAACACCAGTACACTATACTAACACATATATATGGAATTTAGAAAGATGGTAATGATAACCCTGTATGCAAGACAGCAAAAGAGACACAGATGTATAGAACAGTCTTTTGGACTCTGTGGGAGAGGGTGAGGGTGGGATGATTTGGGAGAATGGCATTGAAACATGTATAATATCATATATGAAACGAATCACCAGTCCAGGTTTGATGCATGATACTGGATGCTTGGGGCTGGTGCACTGGGATGACCCAGAGGGGTGGTATGGGGAGGGAGGAGGGAGAGGGGTTCAGGATGGGGAGCACGTGTATACCTGTGGCAGATTCATGTTGATGTATGGCAAAACCAATACAATATTTTAAAGTAATTAACCTCCAATTAAGATAAATAAATTTATTTTAAAAAAAGAAAGTAGGGGCCCTTTTAATCAACTACAAATCAGACCAAGCCATATGGATCTTATGAATATATCACTTGTTGATCTACTGTCAGTGAGAAAGCTGAAATCAAGCAGAGGCAGTGTTCTTCTCCTCCAAGCCTCATTCTACATGTAATCACACCTGCAAATGTTTCTGTGACATAAACAAAGCCCTAGACTATAATGAATATGACTAATCAACATCTGTTAGACAGGGCAATCATGCTCACTTGGGGCTGAAAAGGCAAAGAAACATAATTTAAGATCATGTTTTGAGACATCGTAGTGGCAACAGAAAAAAAAATTAACTGTGATTTTTTTAAAAGCAACTTATTATGATAGATTTTTAGCAGTTGCTTCTTCTGTCTGGACTTCCCAGGTCGCTCAGTGGTAAAGAATCTCCCGCCAGTGCAGGAGTCACAAGAGATGTGGGTTCAATCCCTGCATTGAAAAGATCCCCTGGAGAAGGAAATGGCAACCCATCCCAGTATTCTTGCCTGGGAAATCCTATGGACAGAGGAGCCTGGGAGCTATAGTTCATGGGGTTGCAAAGAGTCAGACACAGCTGAGCACGCACTCTCACTTCTATTTACAGTTCTGTTGTGCTGGGTACTCTGCTTGCTCCCGCCACATGTCCACTCCACCCTTCCCCACTCTGCTTTATGCTACCAAAGGATGCCCACCATGACTGATTGCCTGTCTTGCCTCAAGTTCTCTTTGTGTTGAGCTGGTGGGGAGTGGAGGCAGAACTGGAGAGGCATTTATTCTCCAGGCTTATATCCAAGGGGTCAACGAGGACTGCTTAAAGGCTCATCTCCTTAGATTACTATCTCTACCCAACCTTCCTTCTCAAACTGCTCCTTCTTCTCTCCTCTTGAACCTTAGGGACAGTAAAGGGCATATACTAACCTGGGCTACTGAAGTATCCTTGGTGGTTTCCTGGACGCACCTTGGAACATAAATCTTTTTATAAACCTCCTCCAGTTATCCTAATTTGGGACCACTATCTGTTTCCCATTAAGATCTTGACATACATATATATGTAAACTTTTAGATTAGAGGAAAGTTCGCACATATTAGTATACCACTTCAGTTTTTAGATGAAGAGAGAGAGTAGCTTGCTCAAAGTGACAAAGTTAGTGATGAAATCAACACCAGAGAGTATTTTTATCAACTAAGACAACGCTATAAGGCAATGGCTCTTAAAGTGTGGTCCCCAGACCAACAGGGACAGCATCACTAGGTGATATGTTAGGAGGACACATTTTCAGGCCCTACTCTAGACCTACTGGATCAGAAATTCTGAAGTCAAGACCAGCAGTCTGTATCTCTAAAGCTGTATAGATAGATGCTTCTGATGCATACTAAATTTTAGTAACTACTGGTTTAAGGTACCATTCTAATATTGAACATATGAGACAAGAAAAAAGCTCACTAACTGAAACTATTATGGGAGAAAGTTCATTTCAGTAGGAAGCCTAAGCTAAATAGTCTTAAAAGAGAAACTGGTATATCAGTATTCATAGCAGTATTATTGATGAAGGCCAAAATATGGAAAGAAGAAAGTAAGTCAAGTGTGCCACAGATGAATGGGTAAACAATGTAATATCACTCATCATGCTCAGTCACGTTCGATTCTTTGCGACCCCCGTGAACTGTAGCCCACCAGGCTCTTCTGTCCATGGAATTCTCCAGGTAAAACTATTAGAGCGGGTTGCCATTTCCTCCTCCAAGGGATTTTCCTGACCCAGGTATTGAACCCATGTCTCTTGCATCTCCTGCACTGCAGGCGAATTCTTTACTGCTGAGCCATGAGGAAAGCCTACAATGTAATATGATTAAGCCTTTGGAAAGAATGAAATCCTGACAAGTACTACAATGTGAGTGAATGATGAAAACATTATGCTAAGTGAGATAAGCCAGATACAAGAGGACAAATATTGTACGATTCCATTTACATGAGTCCCTAATCAAATTTATAGAGATAGACAGTAGAATGGTGGTTGTGAGGGGTTAGGGGGAAGAAGCATGGGGAGATGCTATTTAATGGGTAGAGTTTCCGTTTGGGAGTATGGAAATGCTCTGGAGGTGAATGGCAGTAAAAAAAAACTACTTAGTATCACTGAACTGTACACTTGAAGATGGTTAAAATGGTAACTTTTATGTCATGCATATTTTACCACAGTAAAAAGAAACAAATCAATTCTTTTAAAACACCCCAAATCACTGCTAGAAAACTGTTTCAAAGTTCATCTCACATAAGATTTTTCTTCATGAATCCTGGTGTTCAGGTCTTTTCCTCTTGGTAAGAATTTGGCATACCTTAAATCTTTGATCTAAAGAGTATCATTTCATCATTTACTTATAAATTCTTTGCTAATGTTTATAAAAGTGTTTGTTTTCTCATATAGGTTAATATTCGTTTTAACCTTTTTTTTTTTTAATACTTGATTCATAGGTGTTACAAAGTAAGACTGTGCCCTATCCAAATTGATCATATTAATCAGCTTGTGACAGGTAATGCTGCTATCCAAAATCTCAATCCAGCCAATTCCTAACAAGATAGGGAAGATAATAGTAAGTGTAGTGTCAGTGGTAGTATCAGGAACAGCTTTGGCATCATCATCGTTGTAGTTGTGGTAGAAACAGCTGATATTTAACTAGAGTGCTTACTACATACTATACATTGTTTTATTTGCTTTCTATGTATTCATTCGTTTATTTTTCTGATAGTTATGTGAGGTAGAAACTATTATTATCTTGTAAGCTTCACAGAAGTTAAACAGAATTTCCAAGTTTACCCGGCTGGTTATGGTAGAAGATGAAAATGCATATGGTTTGACTTCAGAGTCCATGCATCTTTAGCCATTAAACAGCTCAGAGGATAAAGCGTCTGTCTGCAGTGCAGGAGACCTGGGTTCGATCCCTGGGTTGGGAAGATCTCTTAGAGAAGGAAATGGCAACCCACTCCAGTACTCTTGTCTGGAGAATCCCATGGACAGAGGAGCCCGGCAAGCTACAGTCCATGAGGTCGCAAAGAGTCGGACACGACTGAGCGACTTCATTTTCACTTTCACTACCCTTTGTAATATCTACCACGTATTTGGCATTTACTGTGTGCCAGGTATCAGGCGATGTGCTTTTTCATACCTTATCTCAGCAAATCATACTGAAGAGTTGGAGACATGATTTGTGGAGTCAGTTGATCCATTGCCCTCTTCTAGTTACTGGCAATACCTACACACTGGAACTCTCCCAATCCAGTTAAAGCTGGTTAAGTTGGAGGCAGTGAGGAGCTCAGAGTTTCTCTAAACATCTCCATTCACACTTCCATACTTAGAAATGTGACAGAAGTTACTATTTTGACTATGTCCATTAGCACTATTGTCTCAAATTCTCATCAATTTCTGCTCTTTACTGAAAATCTAGGTTTAAGTAATGATTTAAAAATTTAAAAATCAAGACCTTCTTCACCAATATTGATCTGCATTTATGAACACTTCCAAACTTTATGCTAGAACAATTGGGTTTATATGGTATCTAGTGCTGGAAATTTATATTAAGGTAGCTTTTCAATTAAAAAGTGTTGAAATAAATGGCTTGATTATTCTGCAACCAGACAAATCAAAATGTCTCTTTTCTAAGAATGAAATTAACTGAGTCATCCATGTATCTTTTTAGAAAGAGTCCCACAGATTTGACCCCTGATATCCTAAAAAATACCTAATGTGAAAATTCTATCAATATTAACATGGCCCTTTAATTTCACATACACAACTACCATTATGCTCACTCAAAGAATTATCCCATCAGCACCAGTCATATGTGTTTTCTCCAACATAATTGGCAAAGAAACTCTAAGAAACCAATATAATTTTAAGAAGTTTCCTGAGATATCTGTTGGTATATTTTAGATATATCTTCACCAAGATTGTCTAAAGTAGTTTCACTAACTCAATTACCTTCCCTTTTAATTATTAGGTGCAATGATTAGCAAGAGATATTTTAAAAAACTTGGTTATTTGCGTCAATACTGATTTCATTTCTCCATATATCGTAAGAACTACAATCAAGACACTGGGCAGAAAATGTTGATGAGGAAACTAATGGGACAAAGGACTTCCCTGGTAGCCAGCTGGTAAAGAATCCACCTGCAGTACAGGAGACCCCACTTCAATTCCTGGGCCAGGAAGATCTATGGGGAAGGCATAGGCTACCCACTCCAGTATTCTGGCCTGAAGAATTCCAGGGGTCACAAAGTGGTGGACACAACTGAGCAACTTTCATTTTCACAACGGGACAAAGGTAATGCTGTGAGAACAGAGACTTTTATATGACCAATGGTTTGACTTAAAATCACTAAAAAACTAGAAATTAGGTAAGATAATTTCATTAAAAATTAAATAATCTGACTTGATTTTTCAGTTGCAACATAATAGTTTAAAATTGTTCTGTAAGTTGAAATCTAATGTTTTGATACTATGCTCATTAAATGCTTATATATTAACACTATAATATTAACAACAGATATTAAGCTGAATGTGCATCTTATTAAAAGGTACAAATGAAACCTTTGAACCAAGATTTGGACTTGCTGTTTTATTTTATATTGACATTTACTTCATAGCAACAAGACCTGTAAAATACCCTTTATTGTCTTAGGTTGATGCTTATATGACTAAGATTGACCATTTTCACCTGGTAGCTTAGAATAGTTTTGCATTCAACAGTATCCCATTTGTTTTCAGAAAGACTTGTTTTACCCATTTCACAAAAGGTTTAAAATCAGGAAAGCTCCTACAGAGATAAATGCCATCAAATAATGTGGTGTTTTGCCTTCAAATGAATGCATCTGCATGACAGCATACCATCTCCTGAGGCAAGGCCTCAACAAATAAAGTCTTTCTGGTTGCCATGCTAGACTTGTCATGAATTCTCATGGGAAGGCAGGTATTTTTTGCTGTTTTCTAAATGACTGGAACAGCTTAAAACATTTTTAAAGTACAAAGGCAAAAATAGTTTTAGAGGTCACTGTACACCCCGATCCTGAATAAACAGTGGAAAATGTGATGGTATTAACACCTAAGTTCATTACTATGCTTTTCTCATTTCAAGTGCACATTAAAAATAATGAATGATACCTATCCATCTTAATTTAAAGTGTATGTATTGTGTTGGTATGTTTTTATGCATTCACAGTAGGCTATGATTTCCCGTTTTCCGGAAAGAAATGGAGCATATGCTTTAATGTAAACAGATTTTGTAATGAAAAGTGAATTTCACTCAGAGACCACTTGGAAACCTAAAATGTTTGTTAGATTGCACAGGGGGATATATATCTATATAGCTGATTCATTTGGGTTTAATGGCTATCATTCCAATTCAATGTTATGGAATTACATTGTTTATTTATGTGTACTTATTGGTTTATTTTTCTCTGTGGTTTTAATATCTTACTGGAAACTATAAGTATAAAGGGAAAAGGTTACTGTGATTTTCACTAGAAAAGCCAAACCTTCTTCCAGAGCTTTATCATGCTAAATCAATGTCTAAACTCTATGACTGTGGACATGTACAGGCAAATATACAACTTCACTAAAAGAGGAACTCTAAGGCCATTTTTTCAGCAGCAGACATGCTGGCCTCATTTCAGAAGTTTAAGATAAAGAATAAGTAAGGTAAGACCAGGAACTTTGATGAAAGCTAAGGTTCAAATTCTTTTTTAATGTTCCAGCTTTTTGGAGAAGCCTGTTCAACATCAGCCTTGTTTCTGGCACTTGAGTTTCCTCAAGATCTAGAGAAGAAAGAAGCAATATGAAGAAACATGCGTAAGGCAGAGATTTCTCTTACTCAACAATATCAACAACTCATTTTAATCTTTCCAGGAAGAGGCACAGCGATTCTCTAGAATCAGATGACAATTCTTAACAAAATCAACAATTTACAAATATGTTAAAACTGCATTCTTACAACTAAACTAAATAGTCTGGGGTCGGGGGGTGGGCAATGTGATTATACTCAATTGCTAATAACAAACCTTCATTTATCTATTTTAGAAAATATTTTCATGGAGAATCATAAAGAACTTTCCTTTAATGCAATTAATGTTCTAAAAGTGGACTGTTGATTCAGTCTCTGGAGTATCTACCCCAAGAGGAAAATGTTACCATTGAAACAATACTTAAGCCATAATATCCCAAGAATTTGGATTCAAAGAAGCTTGGCATGTTAGTAAATTGGGCAGGAGGGTTCTGATTTCTAGTCCTGACCATCATTAACTTTATGTCTTGGACAAAGTCAGGTTCTGACACACGAAAAGTCAGGCTCAGTTGTTTTTTGTTTGTTTGTTTTTGTAAATTGAAAAAGTAGACCTAAATGATCTTATAGATCCCTTCTATTTCTAACAATAAAAGATATTGGTGCTTCATTTTGTTGACCCATATTAAAAATGTGTAAGTCAAGTCAAAATATACAAAAAGAAATCTATTTTGTGGGCATTTCAGAAAAAAAGATGTTAGAATAACCTCAGATACTTTCTCATAAATTGAAAATGTATAATTAAAAGACCTTAAAGGTAATCTTCTAAAACATCAAAGATTCTAAGTATAACAGTCCTGTTCACTTTACTGACTATAAGTGAAGTGTAAAGTATACTCACTATACTCACAGCAAAATTAATCTTATCACTCCGCATGAACTGCTAGAACGATAATTTCTGAATTACAGGATTCAGTGTGTCTGGGACTAGCTACATTTTTTCATAATATTTGAAATAATGCTTAGGTAGACACAACTCTTCTCTCTGAAAGTATACAATAAATTCAAAGCAGAGTAATGGTACAATACATTTTTTCCTTAAAAAAAAAAAAACACCTAAAAGATCTTCTTAATATGTAAAATGACTAGGGTCATTTTGAATTAGCTACTAGAATCAAAGTATAAAAACTAAAAACTTGGAATTTAGCTTAACCATAGATAGTTAACAGTGAAGGATTTAGGTATCTTGATTCAGCACTAATGCTTTTTGGGAAATGTGCAGTTAAAATCTATACCTAGAACACCCTCCACACAAACAACAGTGAGTTTGGAAACTATATTCTTAGTGATGTCTAGTACAGCTGGCCATCAGTGGGAAATTCTAGCAAGCTACAAACTGTTTAAACTTAAAAGACCTATAATCATCTGAATAAAGAATTCATTTTTTAAATTCATCATTGGTTGACAAAGCAAATACTTATTAAGCATTTACTTTACAAGGCACTATTTTAGGACCAAAACCTATGAAGAAACATAAACCAGAGTAAGAGAATAAAGGGCTACTTTAATTTTAGGAAAAATGGTCAATGAAGACATCTTCAATGGAGAGACATTTAAGCAAGGGTGGATTTAAATGAAGCAGGGAGTAAGACAGGATATTATCTAGGTAAGGTGTGTCACAGAGATAAGAAATATTCCAAGCAAATAAAGAACTCAGTTCTGATAACATCAATAAAGAAAATAATTCTGGAGCAATTGTTCCATGAGGACAGAGACCACATCCCTCAGTTTATCACCCAGCACCCACCACAATATTTTGCAGAGTGTAGGAGCTGATATGTGCTTGGCACTGAAATAAATTGACTAATAAATTCAATACCTGCTACTTTAGAATTCAAAAAAGGAAGAAAGGATATGTTCACTAGCTTTCATCCATCAGCAATGGACTTCAATTTTGTTAGGGTTTACTGAATGCCAACTATGTGTTCAGCATTGTAAAGACTTTAAAAACTCATTTTATTCTTTTAAAATGTATGCTGCTGCTGCTGAGTCGCTTCAGTCGTGTCCGACTCTGTGCAGCCCCACAGACGGCAGCCCACCAGGCTCCCCCGTCCCTGGGATTCACCAGGCAAGAACACTGGAGTGGGTTACCATTTCCTTCTCCAATGCATGAAAGTGAAAAGTGAAACTGAAGACACTCAGTCCTCTACTTTTATATGCGTGTGTACGTGCTTAGTCATGTCTGACTCTTTGTGACCCCAGAGACTGTAGTCTAACTGGGCTTCTCTATCTATGAAATTTTCCAGAAAATAATATTGGAGTGGGTTGCCATGGTAACATAAAAACATAAAAAGTGAATAGAAACAACAAAGTTGAAATAAGAGTCAAAACTATAAAAATATATTAAATGGCATCTATTTATTCTTTCAAATTGTTCAAGATTTTCACCAAGCCAGAAACAAAAGGTCTGAGAATTAAATTTAGTTCAGAGCTTCTTAGCAACCAAGGAAGCAAAAAAAATGATGTGAGGTATATTAGAGTAATTAAAGTTCAGTGTGTGTGTGTTTAAAACAGAAGATGCAATATTTTTTTATAAGGCCTTCATGAAAGCTATAAGCCTTATGCAGCTGAATGAAGTCATTTGTGGAAGAGTTAAATGAAAGTATTCCAACTAAAATGCTTTTTAGTGGACTAACTTGCTATACAAAAGGAACACAAAAATTTTAAAGCAAGTATATTCATTATAATCTCTAGACTACCTTTCTTAAAATATTGATCTATTAATATTCTTAAGTATATTTTTCTTGGATTCTAGCGAGCAGCAATTCAACTAACCCCTAGAAAACTCACCAGCAGGGTTGACCTTAGCTGGTGAGGGAAGTGAAACACTCCAGGTGCATATGCAATATGTATAGGTTTAAAAGATGATGTTTGATCTCAGAGTTAAAGTATTTGGACTTCTGCTTCTGACCATGTTGGAATAACAAATAATGCCCCCACCTCAAACAACCAGAAAAATGGACAAAATATATAAAGCAATGGATCAACTGTGATTCCTTAGAGAAGGTAAAATAAGCCAGGTGAATCCAATGAAAGCCCCGGCTATATCCAAAGAAACCTGCCTGGCTGCAGTTCAAGAAGAATCCAGACAGACCCAGCATTCTCACTGAGTTGAGATCAGAGTTGAGGGAAGGCAAGAGGGGTTGGAAATTGCAAGACAAAGTATTGCATAGAGATAAAAAAGCTGTAAAGAGATGGTGCTTCAGGGATCCACTGAGGGTTGCCCACTGAGTCCGACTGAATACTGATAAGCAATTATGTGAGAGGAAACTATGCAAGATTGAAGGCAAACCCCAGTCTGGACAATTCTTAGCATTTATGCAGAGTTAATCACAATCCATGTTCTGTCATCCAGTGTGATGACATGGAGTACCGATATGAAACATCATTTTGTTATCACCATAATAGTGAAGGTCAATTATCTTTTGATTAAAGGCTCCGATGAACGTGTTTTAACTAGTTCAAAAGCAAACTTCAAAAGAATAAAACTGATTCCAAGTAGCTTAACTATGCCAGAAAAAAAAGTCTATCACTATTTAAATAAGCATAACAAACGCCAGCAGCAAATCATATAAAACCCAAAATGTCCAGCATCAATAAAAAGGGAGGAAAATAAAATCAGTAAACAGGGAAGTGATCAATCAATAAAAATCCAGAAATAACAGAGATAATGGCATTTTCAGAGAAAGATCTTAAAAAACTATTAAAAATATGTTCCATTTGTTTCAAGATGTAGAGGAAAACACAAACATAACAAAGAAAAAAAATGTAAGATATAACAAAGAGTCAGGTGGAAATTTAAAGATGAAAATTTCAATATCTGAAATGAAAAGATACAATACATTCTATTGTCAGTGGAGTAAACATTGCAGAAGAAATATATAACTGAATTTAATTACATAAAAATAGAAAATATCAAATCCAGTATATATAAAGTAACCTTTATTTTTTCAGGGGCTTCCCTGGTGGCTAAGAGGGTAAAGTGTCTGCCTGCAATGTGGTAGACCTAGGTTCGATCCTTGGGTCAGGAAGATCCCCTGAAGAAAGAAATGGCAACCCACTCCAGTATTCTTGCCTGGAGAACCCCATGAATGGAGGAGCTTGTTAAGCTACAGTCCACGGGGTCGCAAAGAGTCAGACACGATTGAGCGACTTCACTCACTTTACTTTTTCAACTCAATTAGGGAAACAAATAACATTTTTTAAAAAGGCAAAATGTTTGAATGATACATTTCACTGAAGAAGAAACGTAAATGGCCAATAAGAACATGAAAATATCTTCAACATCATTAGTCATAGGAAAATATAAACTAAAACAGCAATGAGATACCATAGATATTCACTAGAATGGGAACAATTTAGAGAATGATAATATATATCAAGCTGATGAAAATGTGGAATCCTTGGAATATTCATACACTGCTAGTGGAATTGCAAAGTGGTACAAGCTCTTTGGAAAATAGCTTAGCAGGTTCTTCTAAAACTGAATCTATACTCACCATCCCTGGTGGCTCAGAGGTTAAAGCATCTGCCTCTAATACGAGAGACTTGGGTTCGATCCCTGGGTCAGGAAGATCACTTGGAGAAGGAAATGGCAACCCACTCCAGTATTCTTGCCTGGAGAATCCTATGGACAGAGGAGCCTGGTGGGCTACAGTCCATGGGGGTCACAAAGAGTTGGACACGACTGAGTGACTTAACTAACTAACTAATTAACTAACTAATACACCATCCAGTAAACTGATCCTGCTATATTTACCTAATAGTAATGAAAACGTGTGCATAGAGTTGTGCTCACATGTTCATAGAGCTTTATTCAGATCAGTCAATTGTGTCCAACTCCTTGCAACCCCATGGACTGCAGCACATCAGGCCTCCCTGTCCATTACCAACTCCCAGAGCTTACTCAAACTCATGTTCATTGAGTCAGTGATGCCATCCAACCATCTCATCCTCTGTCATCCCCTTCTCCTCCTGCCTTCAATCTTTCCCAGCATCAGGGTCTTTTCCAATGAGTCAGTTCTTCACATCAGGTGGGCAAAGAATTGGAGTTTCAGCCTCAGAATCAGTCCTTCCAATGAATATTCAGGACTGATTTCCTTTAGAATGGACTGGTTGGATCTCTTGGTGTCCAAGGGACTCTCAAGAGTCTTTTCCAATGCCACAGTTCAAAAGTATCAATTCTTAGATGCTCAGTTTTCTTTATAGTCCAACTCTTACAACCATACATGACTACTGGAAAAACCATAGCTTTGACTAGAGGGAAATCGTGGATCTGGCCCCCAGGAAGATGGAAGGTCTTATTCTGATGGGCAGGGTCATGCTCAGTATATCTTTAATCCAATTTTCTGTTGATGGGTGGGGCTGTTTTCTCTGCCTGTTATTTGACCTGAGGCCAATCTATGGTGGAGGTGATGAAGTTAATGGCAACCTCCTTCAAAAGGTCCCATGCAGGCACTGCTGCACTCAGTGCCCCCAACCATGCAGCAGGCTACTGCCAACCCATGCCTCCACCAGAGACTCCTGGACACTCATGGGTAAGACTCAGTTTCCCCTTCAGTCAGTCTCTCCCATCAGGAAGCTTCCATAAGCCTCTTCTCCTTCTCCATCAGAGGGCAGACAGAATCAAAACCACAATCAACATAAAACTAACTGATCTGATCACACGGACCACAGCCTTGTATAACTCAATGAAACTATGAGCCATGCCATGTAGGGCCACCCAAGACAGAGGTGCCATGGTGGAGAGTTCTGATAAAACATGGTCCACTGGAGAAGGGAATGGCAAACTACTTCAGTATTCTTGCCTTGAGAACCCCATGAACAGTATGAAAAGGAAAAAGATAGGTCACTGAAAGATGAACTCTCCAGGACAGTAGGTTCCCAAATGCTACTGGAGATCAGTGGAGAAATAAGTCCAGAAAGCATGAAGAGACAGAGCCAAAGCAAAAACAACAGCTATTTGGATGCAATGGATGATGGAATTAAAGTCCAATGTTGTAAAGAGCAATATTGCATAGACCTGGAAAGTTAGGTCCATGAATCAAGGCCAATTGGAAGTGGTCAAGACAGGAGATGGCAAGAGTGAACATCAGACATTTTAGGAATCAGCAAACTAAAATGGACTGAAATAGGTGAATTTAACTCAGATGACCATTATATCTAATACTGTGGGCAAGAATCCCTTAGAAGAAATGGAGGAGCCGTCATAGTCAACAGAAGAGTCCAAAATGCAGTTCTTGGATGCAATCTCAAAAACAACAGCATGATCTCTGTTCATTTCCAAGGCAAACCATTCAATATCACAGTAATCTAAGTCTATGCCCAAAGCAATAATGCTAAAGAAGATGAAGTTGAACAGTTCTATGAAGACCTATAAGACCTTCTAGAACTAAAACCCAAAGAAGATGTCCTTCTCATTATAGGGGACTAGAATGCAAAAGTAAGAAGTCAAGAAATACCTGGAGTAACAGGCAAATTTAGCCTTGGAGTACAGAATGAAGCAGGGCAAAGACTAACAGAGTTTTGCCAAGAGAATGCCCTGGTCATAGAAAACACCTTCTTCCAACAACACAAGAAAAGACTCTACACATGGACATCACCAGATGGTCAATTATGTTCTTTGCAGCCAAAGAGGGAGAAGCTCTATATAGTCAGCAAAAACAAGACCGGGAGCTGACTGCGGCTCAATCATGAACTCCTTATTACCAAATTCAGAGTTAAGTTGAAGAAAGTAGGGAAAACCACTAGATCATTAAGGTATGACCTAAATCAAAATCCCTTAGGATTAAGGAATGGAAGAGTCAAATAAATTCAAGGGGTTAGATCTGATAAGAGTGCCTGAAGAACTATGGGCAAAGGTTCATGACATTGTATAGGAGGCAGTAATCAAGACCATCCTCAAGAAAAAAAAAATGCAAAAAGGTAAAATGGTTGTCTGAGGAGGACTTACAAATAGCTGTGAAAAGAAGAGAAGGGAAAGGCAAAGGAGAAAAGGAAAGATATAACCATTTGAATGCAGAGTTCCAAAGAAGACCAAGGAGAGATAAGAAAGCCTTCCTCAGTGATCACTGCAAAGAAATGGTGAAAAACAATAGAATGGGCTTTATTACAATAGTCAAAACCTAGAAATAACCCAAATATTCATCAGCTAAGTAGATTAAAATATTGTGGAATATCCCTTCATAAATACCATTCAACAATAAAGGAGCAAACTTCTGATTCATAACAACACAAGATAAACCTGAAAAGCATTATGTTCGATGAAAGAAGCCAGATACAAAAGACAGTACACTATGACTTCATTTGTTTGGTGTTCTAGAAAAGGCAAAACTACAGTGATAGAAAGAATCCCAGTGATTGCAGAGGGCTGAGAAGGAGACTGACTGCAAAGCGGCAAGAGGGGAGTTTTTAGGGGTGATGGCAAGGTTGTATATCTACTACAACCTTGTCCAATATAAATTGTTTATTGTCCAATAGAAATATAGGGCCACCTATACATGTAATTTCCCTGGAATAGGAAATGGCAACCTACTCCAGTTCTTGCTTGGAAAATTCCATAGACAGAGAAGTTTGGCAGACTTAAGTCCATGGAGTTGCAAAGAGTCAGATCTGACTGAGCATGCATGCATGCATAGATCATACATATAATTTAAATATTCTACTAGCCACATTATGTGTGTGTGTGTGTGTGTGTGTGTGCCCAGTCATGTCCATTCTTTGTGACCCTGTGGACTGTAGACCACCAGGATCCTCTGTTCAGGCAATTTCCTGGAATGAGTTGCCACGCCCTTCTCCAGAGGATCTTCCTGACGCAGAGATTAAACCCACATCCCTTGTGACTCCTGCATTGGCAGGTGGATTCTTTATCACTAGTAACACTTGGGAAGGATGGGAAAGGTTGAGATAGTTAGATAGCATCACCAACTCAATGGACATGAATTTAAGCAAACTTCAGGAGATAGCAGAGGACAGAGAAGCCTAGTGTGCTGCGCTTCATGGGGTTGCAGAGTCAGACACTGCTTAGCAACTGAACAGCAACAGTACTAACCACATTAAAAAAGTGAATGGGAAGAGGTCAAATTAATTTTAGTATTATATTTTTATTTAATTTGAGATATCAAAATATTTTCAATGAACAATCCATATAAATTATTAAGAGATATATCCATTTCTTTCATACTAAGCCTTTGAAGCCTTTGTATATTTTGCACTTAAATGAGGGTGAAAGAGCAGAGTAAAAAAGCTGACTTAAAACTCAACATTCATAAAACTAAGATCATGGCATCTGGTCTCACCACTTTATAGCAAATAGATGGAGAAAAAGTAGAAACAGCGACAAATTTCATTTTCCTGGGCTCCAAAATCATTACAAATGCTGACCACAGCCACAAAATTAGTAGATGCTTTACTCCTTGGAAGAAGAGCTATGACAAACCTAGACAGTGTATTAAAAAGCAGAAACATCACTCTGCCAACAAAGTTCTGTATAGTCAAAGCTATGATTTTTCCAGTAGTCATGTATGGATATAAGAGTTGGATCATAAAGAAGGCTGAGTGCCGAAGAATTGATAATTTTGAATTGTAGTGCTGGAGAAGACTTTTGAGAATCCCTTAGACACCAGGGATATCAAACCAGTCAATCCTAAAGGAAATCAACCTTGGATATTTGGAAAGACTGATGCTGAAGCTGAAGCTCCAATAATGTGGCCACCTGATGTGAAGAACTGAATCACGGGAAAAGACCCTGATGCTGGGAAAGACTGAGGGCAGAAGGAGAAGTGGGTGACAGAGGATGAGATGGTTGGATGGCATCACCAATTCAATGGACATGAATGTGAGCAACCTCCAGGAGATAGTAAAGGATAGGGAAGCATGGCATGCTTCAGTCCATGGCATTGCAAAAAGTTGGATATGACTTAGCAACCAAACAACAACAAACAACTACAAAGCACAATTTAATTAGGACTAGTTCAGAGAAGGCAATGGCACTCCACTCCAGTACTTTTGCCTGGAAAATCCCATGGATGGAGGAGCCTGGTAGGCTGCAGTTCATGCAGTTGCAAAGAGTCAGGCATGACTGAGCGACTCCACTTTCACTTTTCACTTTCATGCACTGGAGAAGGCAATGGCAACCCACTCCAGTGTTCTTGCCTGGAGAATCCCAGGGATGCAGGAGCCTAGTGGGCTGCTGTCTATGGAGTCGCACAGAGTTGGACATGACTGAAGCGACTTAGCAGCAGGAGCAGCCACATTTTAAGTGATCAATACCACAAGTGGCTAGTGGCCACCATATTGGACAAGGTAGTTCCATATTGTGATTGTGGTTGTGGTTAGACAGCTGTATACTTTTATCAAAACTCATTGAATCATACATTCTAAGTTGGCACAGTTTATTGTATATAAGATGTGTAAAGCTAATTTTTTTAAAAAAGCAAAGTAGTTGATTTGTGAGTCGCTCACATAAAAGACCTTTTCTCCCACCCCGGAAAGCAAAGCTCAAGAATACAGAGGAAATACAAAAACAAGCAAACAAACAAGAAACACTCCTGTATAAGAATTTTACAATCTAAAGGGAAAGCGAAACTAATATAAATTATATTGCAAAGCAATCTATGACATACATAAGATTGAAGTGGTTTTAATTCCAATTTCAAGTTCAGTAAATTAGTTCTAGGAAATAATGCCACTGATTCTGAACTGGAATAGCAAGACACATATATAAAAGCTGGCAGGTTATTTTTCTATGAACCTTATCACAACTAAGTCCTTTGGTTCAATGCAAGAAATACTCAAATCAGGAATCCTGATCTGTACCCTGAATATTCCTCCGCTAGTTAGTTATGTGATATACTTATCTGACTAGTTTCCTCTCTATAATAATAACTGCACCGCTTTAAGTTGTTTCACCACTCTTTTAAATTACCTCATATGTACTCAGTGCTGCATCAGGCATTTTGCATCATTCCTTTCTCTCTACAACAAAATTTAGCAAGGACGATTATCCAAATTTTATACATAAGCAAACTAAGACTTAGAGAAGTAACTTACTCAAGATTGCAAGCTATTTATTAAGTACTGAATTAGATTTAAATGAAGGTTCTTCTAGTTCAAAAAGCCCATATACATTCTACTAGACAGCATTCGCTCCCAAGATAGAGTTAAGGCTGGATGTTCTCCAAGGACTGATGATACACTATAGCACAAAGTGGTGACCAGGAACACAAATTCTAGGGTCATTAGGATAAGGCTAAAATTCCACCCCTGCCTCGGAAAGATTTTACTGAACCACCAGTCTCAATTCCTTCACACTGTCTAGTATGCAAAGATTCTGCAGTCAGACTCCCCTGGTGCATTGCTTATCTGTTGTGTGATTTGGGGGCCATTACTTAACCCCTATCCTTCTTAACTTCTCCAAAGATACTGAGGACAAAATAAGCTAATATGATTTAGACATTTAGAATCGTGATTGGCTCTATAACTGTTGTTAGCTATTATCACTGTGTTTCTAGATGACTGTGGCAATCACTTTAAATTTTGCAGTTCTACGACTCTATAATTTATAAATTATTGTACACCAATAGTGAACCATTTTCCCTCTGAATTTGTGTTTTTGCCTTAAAAATTCCAAAGTGGTTTGCAAAGTTTAGAAGCTAAGAGTGATTTTTAGTTTTCAGTCAATTAAATCCTAATGCTAAAAAGCGAAAGTTAATTGCTCAGTCATGTCTGACTCTTTGTGACCCCATAAGAGTAGCCCACCAGGCTCTTCTGTTCATGGAATTCTCTAGGCAAGAGTACTGGCGTGGGCTGCCATTTCCTTCTCCAGGGGATCTTCCCGACTCTGGGACTGAACCCGAGTCTCCTGCACTGCAGGCAGGTTCTCTACTGTTTGTGCCACCAGGGAAGCCCAACGCTAAAATGCTAAAAAGAAACCGCTTTTAATGCAACTGTCCAAACTAAAAGAAGCCTAGTTTGGATGGATATGCCTTCTGTTGCAGGGACTCATTAGTTCACTAGGTAAGTGAGAGATCTTTGAAAGGCTCTTCTGTTAGGCTACAACTATAAACTCAGTCTATTATTTTGAAAAGTCATTCGCCATTAAGTTTTTATAAAATCTAAAGAGCAGCCCTTCTTCTAACATATCAAGCTGTTACCTCTTTCAGAGTCAGTGTATTTTCTGTTCTTTCTGTCTGGAATTCTCTTGACTCATATAGAATTTCTTACCTTCCCTAAGGTCTCTGATCAGATGTCACTTCCTCAGAAAGTTCTTCCCTAACCACCTTTTACTGCTCTCATCCATTGGTTTTACTTCATATATTTCTCATGCCTTGACTATGAGTTATAATGATTTTCTTAATGTGTGTTGTATATGTGTGTATGTGTGTTTTCTTATAATTTCAACGACTTTGTTCAATGGAATATCCACAATACCTAGAACTGTGCCTAGCACATGTCAATGTATGGCAAAACAAATACAGTAATGTAATGTAGAATAAAGTATTAAAAAAATAAAATAAAATAATAAAAAAAAGAAGTACAATTTTAGAAATCATTGAATGTATGAATGAACCTCAGAGGTCCAAATGATCCCCTGGTCTGTTCTGGTTCTAACTGTTTGACTCTAAAATTTAAGGGGCATAGAGGTAAACTGATTTGTCACTCTTTTTCTTGGTATAGAACTAAAACATCAAATCACAAATAGATCCATTTCAAAATGCTTGCTAAACAAGTGATTTTAAGGATAATTCAATAAAGTTGCCTGAAAAGTAAGTACATAAATAAATGCTTGCATGAAAAATGTTAAAGAAGAAATTCACTTCAACTAGATTAGGTTTAGTGTTGTCCATTTTCTAGAAGTTTCAAGTAAGAGTAGGATAAGTCTTTGCCTCTCTCATTGTTGTTGGCCACTATAGAAAGGGCATATTGATAACAAGCCATTTTGACCTAAACTGCAGCACAGAGATTAGAAATATGATATGCTGAAAAAGAAAGCACAGCTTTTAAAACCCAAGAACATCCTAGATCCTAACCTCAGCTTCACTGCTATTATGCCAGCCAGGGTATTTTATTTACTGTCCCTATTCCTCAATCTTTTAACATTATGGGGAGGAAAAAAAGGTAAAATAATACCCACCTCGCCTTGCAGTAGTTAAAATTAGGTGAAGTCCTAGAGCATCTGCCCTAAAATCATCTTTAATGAATGCTGCTTCCTACCCCCTCATCTACTGATGTGCTCTTTGCCTGACTCTGAGTATTTGGCCTCCAGCCTTCCTGCCTGGATTACTGAAGCTACCGTCTGGCCTTTAGTATACCATAAATTGTCTGCCTGGTCCACTAGTACAGTCTGTTCAAATGCCACAGTCACACCACCAGCCCTACTCTACAGCTACTCAACTATCTCTGTAACCTCAGAATTACATTTTCACCCTCATATCAAGGTTTTAAGTGATTTCTAAAATATATTTATTACTGTAAATATTAAAGTGCAACTATGTGCAAAGTTCCCAAACTTTTTCTAAATTGTTTCTCCTAAGTGATGAATGTGGCCAAGAAGACTAGTTAAGGGATCTTTGGATCTTTCTAGACTGAAATCTCCTCCTGTTCTAGGCTCACTTCTACTTTCTCAACTCCAGTCTCCCTGGACTATTTTGGGTTCCTCTCAATTCTCACAGGTCCTTTGCACATGTTCTTTTCTCTGACTATACTATTTCCATCCATCTTTTCTTTCCTTATGCCTATCCAACCCTTCAACCCTTCATTTCTTAGCTTAAATGTTACTTCTGAGAGATTTTCCCTGACCCCTGAATCAGAAAGATGTCCTTGTTAAACTCACCACATCATGTATCTTCTCTTTATAGTACTGATCAAACTTACATTTGTATTTTTGTTTGTACGTACGTACACGCATGCTCAGTCATGTTTGACTCTTTGTAACCCATGGGCTGTGGCTCGCCAGACTCCTCTGCCCATGGAATTTTCCAGGCAAGAATACTGAAATATGTTGCCATTTCCTCCTCCAGGGAAACTCCCTGATTCAGGGACTGAACCTGCATCTCTTGCACTCCTGCACTGGCAGGCAGATTCTTCACCACTGCGCCACCTGGAAGCCCCTTTGCTTGTACTTTCATTTAATTCATTTACAATTCCCAATAACTTCATTTTTTCAAGCTCTTTGAGTCAGGAATCATGTTTACATTACTTACCATTGTACTATGAGCACTTAACACACAGATACATAGTAGGTCCATGATAAATATCTTCAAGAATACACAGACAATATGCAAAGAAATCTGTATGCAGGTCAGGAAGCAACAGTTAGAACTGGACATGGAATAAAAGACTGGTTCCAAATAGGAAGAGTGAGTTTAGGGTGTATATTGTTACCCTGCTTATTTAATTTATATGCAGAGTGCATCATAAGAAACCCTGGGCTGGATGAAGCACAAACCGGAATCAAGATTGCTGCAAGAATTATTAATAACCTCAGATATGCAGATGACACCACCCTTATGGCAGAAAATGAAGAATTAAAGAGCTTCTTGATGAAAGTGAAAGAGGAGAGTGAAGAAGTTGGTGTAAAGCTCAACATTCAGAAAATGAAGATCATGGCATCTGGTCCCATCACTTCATCGGAAATAGATGGGGAAACAGTGGAAACAGTGGCTGACTTTATTTTTCTGGGCTTCAAGATCGCTGCAGATGGTAACTGCAGCACTGAAATTAAAAGACACTTACTCCTTAGAAGAAAAGTCATGACCAACCTAGACAGCATATTAAAAAGCAGAAACATTACTTTGCCAACAAAGGTCCATCTAGTCAAGGCTATGGTTTTTCCAGTGGTCATGTATGGATGTGAGAGTTGGACTCTAAAGAAAGCTGAGTGCCAAAGAATTGATGCTTTTTAACTGTGGTGTTGGAGAAGACTCTTGAGAGTCCCTTGGACTGCAAGGAGATCCAACCAGTCCATCCTAAAGGAGATCAGTCCTGGGTGTTCATTGGAAAGACTGATGTTGAAGCTGAAACTCCAATATTTTGTCCACCTGATTTGAAGAGCTGACTCATTTGAAAAGACCATGATGCTGGGAAAGACTGAGGGCAGGAGAAGGGGATGACAGAGGATGAGATAGTTGGATGGCATCACCAACTCAATGGACACGGGTTTGGATAGACTCTGGGAGTTGGTGATGGAGAGGGAGGCCTAGCATGCTGCGGTTCATGGGGTGGCAAAGAGTTGGACACAACTGAGCGAATGAACTGAACTGAACTGAAGTTTCATCTGCTGGGTACATCCATGGATAGTATTCAATTAGAAGTGATAGGAAAAGTATCCTAATTTAGAAAAAATTTAGGATCAGGCATACCATGGAAACAATGTACAATCTAACATGTGATTTTACTTTGTAATTTCCACAAAATCATTTTTTAGAGTTATTAATGCCCATGGGGAAAGAGCTCTTCCTTATAAGCACAGTGACACAGTGAGCAGTAACCTGAATTTTTGGAACCTCATTCTTTAGAAGGAGAGTTTTCTTCTGAGCTTTTGAAGTTGCCCACAAGAGTTATGTCGTTGCTTATAACCAAGGAAACCACAGGAAACTTGGTTGCTAGGAAACCACTGAATTGTCTCCATGAAGATCACCACAGTAGGCTTGGCTTGAATAGAACAGATGCTAGAAAAATAAAATTATGAAGTTATAGTTACTTTTTTTTCAACCTAGGATGTCTCTTTAATTACCAGTTAAATCTTTTCTCCTAAGAGGAACCATCTGTCATTTCTGAAAGGCCATCACACAGGTAGAACAGGGGCCACCACAGGGTGCTGCCAGGGCTGCAGGGGATGGGCACTGGGTCTTGCGTGAATCTAGGCTTCAGCACACAGATTCTTCCCTTCCCCAATTAATTTAGCCACCTAGGGAAGAGCTGTAGTGACAGCTACTGCCACCTCAACTGAGGGACAGATTATCTTAAAAAACATGCACATTTGTAATTGAATATTTTCAGACCTATGACTTCCAACAATCTCCAAGACACTTTAAGGAGAATAGAAGTCCATGCCTCCTCCTTAAAATTTTTCAATTAAATTGTGATGATACAATATAAGGACAAAGAAATGACTAACTTTGGCCAAGCTTCTGAACCATCTAAGTTCCCTTTTAGAAAATAGAGTGACCCAAAGTTTCCTTCAAATACCACATTTGTTTTCCTGTCATCTATCCTTCCCTACATAGAATTATTAGTGATGAATTTGTAAATCTATCTAAACCTGTTTAGTCTCTGAATATATTTCTAGCCCATACCATACCTGGAAAAAACAGGATTTATAGCTTGAGCACACAATCACAGGAAATGATACTTCCTTTTATATGCTTCAAACCTAACTTCCAAGGTAATTCTTTCTACTCTTCTAGAACTACATTTACCTTATTCACACTCTTTTTCCTCCAGTTCTATTATCTCTGTGTTTGCCAAGACCACTTTGTCCCAAAGTTGCCATCTCCCTTATAAGGTGAAGTCGCTCAGTCGTGTCCGACTCTTCTTGCGACCCATGGACTGTAACCTACTAGGTTTCTCCGTCCATGGGATTCTCCAGGCAAGAATACTGGAGTGGATTGCCATTTCCTTCTCCAGAGGATCTTCCCGACCCAGGGATCGAACCCGGGTCTCCCGCGTTGGAGGAAGACGCTTTGACCTCTGAGCCACCAGGGAAGTATCTCCCTTATATCACCAATTTATGTTTTTCAAAATAAATATATGGGATGCAATTCTGATAGTCCCTTCTCCTGCTTTCTAAGAGTTTTGTCAGCCACATAAATCAAGGGTCTTAATTGTATGCCTCTCTGAATGTAGATTTAGATTTCTTGTTGATAGTCAAATAAATAAAAAGCTTCCATAAATTGTATCCTGTAGGCAGTGATCCTATGGGACTGCTGAGTGCATGCTAAGACCTTTCTGTCGTGTGTGACGCTTTGTGACCCTATGGACTGTAGATTTCCAGGTGCCTCTGTCCATGAGATTCTCCAGGCAAAAGTACTAGAGTGGGTTTCTGCCCTAATGCAGGGGATCTCCTGACCTCAGGGATAAGGAGAAATCACTCATCTCTGGAGAGTTTTAAATAAGGGAGATGATATAAGCTGATAATCAGGTCCTGGTAGATAATTTTGATGGCAATCAAATAAGTTTTGGTGTAAGATAACACTGGAAGTAAACAGAATAGTTAAGAAACTATTTGTGTATTTCAGAACACACACAAAAATAAGCTTGTTTTTGTTTAGCTTGAAAAAAGCTGGGATATCACTAAACAGTTTATAAATCTTCAAGAAGTCCATGGGATTATCTCAGATGCAATCTCAGCAAGATGACTGACTTAGTACTTTATATGGTACTTTTGGAAAAAATCTCTTCATCTTCATAGACAAGGTGAAAAATCTGAGGAGACTGCAGGTGAACTGTCTGCACAACACTAATGATAAAGCATTAATAAATGGCATACCCATGAGATAATCTATGCTGGCATGGCCGAACTGGTCCTGTACTTGTCCCTTTCTTGTTCCCTCTACTGTAGCAACAACTCAGATAAACATATAGAAAACATATTTAAGATACCTGAGTCTAACAAATCTGAGAGGGAAATGACCATAAGGTATTATAAAATCAGTATGCTAAAAATGAGGAACTATCTATAAAGATAATAAAAGCTGCAATGTAACGAATGGCTACAATTTATAAGGTACTTTATGGAGCTCTCACAACCTCAATATTATTCTTATTTCAAAAATGAAGAACTTGCTCTTTAGACAAGTTGCGTAAGAGTTAAGTTAATTAGTAACAGAGCCAGGGCTTATGCTCATGTCTAGTTAGTTAGACTGGTTAGTTTATACTTTGAGAAAAACAAGGTCAGTGGCTTAAGGCAGGAAATTTTATTATTCACTCATACTACCTGTCTAAAGTGGGTCATGTAGGGGAACTCTGCTTATTATAGTCACTCAAGGACCCGAGAAGATAAGGAATCCTGTCTCTAAGACTGCAGATGTGCTAATTCGTAAAGTAAATTTTATAGCTTCTGCCTAGAAATGACACGGTCTGCCTACTCACATTCCAGGAGCTAAGAGCTGGTCACTGAGCTAAATGTAACTTATGGGGGAGAAGGATTTTAATCCTACTGCTTCCAGGAAGAAGAACTGAAACCTTTATGAAAAGCCCTGGTGATTACCAGGCCCTTAAGTCCAAATTTTCTCCACTTTACCTTGTAGAATACTCAATAGTATGATATTGGAAACAAAGATAAATAGACAAGTCTCCATTTCATTTAGGGTGAAAAAAATACAGAAATACAAGTATAGCCTAGAGTAGATTTGACTCAGCAGCACAAGTTTTAAAAATAGTTAAGATTTATGAGAGTAGAACCTCGCAAGAAACCATCTATGTAATGAAGCTGCATGAATAGGCTTATTAATAGCATTATAAAGTCATGCTTCAGGCAGGCCAATAAGAAGTCCCCACATTTTCAATCCAGGTCTCCTGTCAAAACTTTCTTTCTAAGTTCCAGGTCCCTTCATCTAACTAAATACTAGATATCTCCACTTGGATAGCCAGGATACTTGGAACTCATTATTCCAAAACTGAACTTAATAATTTCTTGTCCTTAAAATATAACTCAGGAACATAGTCACATGTTCCTTATCTGAACTGACACAGCCCCAGCCAATATCCCAAGTTAGAAAGCTCAGATTCCTGTTTTCTTCCCTTTCCTCTTCTCTGCTTCAGACAGCTGACTACCAAGTTCTCTTGAGCAAAGATCAAACTTGGCCTAATTTGTAGTTCCTCTCAGTTATTTTCAGAACTACTGCCATAGCCTCTTAGGTGATCTCCTTGACTCTAGTTTGGTTCACTTCAAATCATTTTGCATATTTCTGACAATGTCATCTTTCTAAGATGCTCCTCAAAATATGGTCTCCCTACTTGAAAGCCCAAGTGCTGTTAATATTCACAGAAAAAAAGTTCAAGCCTAACTGTGTGAAACCTAATTAATTGCTCAGTCATGTCTGATTCTTTTGCCATCCCATGGACTGTAACCCCTCAGGCTCCTCTGTCCATGGAATTCTCCAGGCAAGAATACGGGAGTGGATTGTCATTCCCTTCTATAGGGGATTTTCCCAACTGAGGGATTGAATTCCAAGTCTCCTGCATTGCAGACAGATTATTTTACTGTCTCAGTTATGGCTTCATCTTTTGTCTCTCAACCCACACTTCACTGGCTTGAAGCTACCAGTCATTCTCTGAACATCCCAAACACTCTGCTATTCCATAACTCTGTTCCTTGTACTTACAGGTCTCTCCCCTGGCATGAGTACCTGTCTCTAAGCAGTCTGGTGAATTTCCATTCAATGTTTTTATGATCCAACTCAAATATCGCTTTTCTCAATTACACTTCCCTCTTCAAACAACTCTATTATCATCCTTACCATAATGTACTAGAATTATTTCTTTACAAATCTATCTCCTCTGCTAGACTACATGGTGTGATAGGAGTTAATTGCCGTAGAACTTAACATAGGCCCTAAAGTTTTGGAAGACTTAAGATGGAGATGATCTGGAGAATGAAATGCTAATTGGATGGAACTAATGGTGAAATATACAAACAGTACTGTTGGGTTAAAAGTTTAAACTAAGTAAATTGTGAACATGTCACTGGCAAAATAAGGACTTAAGATAGAAAAAATGATGATTATTAGCAACATCAGTAAGCACAATGCTCCTGGTCTGTTCATTAATTAGAATTCACTAATGATTAATCATATAAGAAAATAAGCTTGAGGGGCTGGGATATCAGGAAGTGCAGAATGCTAAAAATGTCACTAAAATGACCTTCCTGAAAGGTCATGGTGAAGTGCTGACCTTGGTCAGGAGGCTCCCAAACTCTGCTGATCCTTTGCAATACTGCACTGACAAACCCCTTTATAAAAATCTCAGGTAGCAAAGAGCCCAAATATTAACATCACACCTGACTGCATGCTCTTTGAGGAATTTTAAATTAGCAAAAAGGAAAGCATTTCCCTTGAAAACTGTTCTGGCATTTTATACTCACTTACTGCAACTGGTATGTGAGACCAAAGCAACATGCTTTTAATAAAACACTCCATAAACGTGGGAGGGGTGTGTTTCATTACCCTGGTGATAATTCTTTTTCTCTTCAGAGAAGAAAGGCTCTGAACCCTGCTGAGCTGATAAAATTGGCTCGATGAATCCCTACAGCGAGAGTAGCATTAGCGGTGGGATTGCATAGATTTCCGATGGCAAAAGCTTGGGTAGCTTTTCATTATTGAAGTTGCCTGATTGCTTTGGTTCAAACCTTTTCCCCATTTCCTTTCTTTCTCTATTTAAAATCACTACAACAAACAAATGAAACAATAACACAACAAGCAGCAGCGTGGGCTGAGCCCCTCATCATGAACGACAGCTGCATAAACTGGCAGTCAAAACACCTATTTTTGAGGCTAATGCAAACAAAGCCTGCCATACTTCCCCCTCACCTGTCAAGACCAAGGATAACATGCACTGTATGCCCCAGATCTTTGTGCTCATGCTGGCAAAGTGTATCCAGAACCCAGGAGAAGATTCTGGCATAAGAGTGCCCAGACATTCTGCTTATGATGGCAACCTATTGTTCTGTTTTCATCTTCTACCAAGTTATCATTTCCCTAGCTGCCTGTAGAACCATTCTAGATTCCCCTTCTCCCAAAATAAGACTTCTCAGATGCTCTTAAAACTGCTTCCTATGAAGGTACATGACAGGAAGTGCTGCTAGCTCATATTAAAACTTCACCATTCATTAAATTTGTACCTTCTCCCATTATTAAGTGAACTTCTAAATTTCCCTGTCTGTACTTTTCTCATAAAAATCCTGTTTTAAACTCAATGACTTGTTCCAAATCACTTCATCATCCTATGTTTCATGAAAAATTTAATGGGATCCAATCCTCTAAGTCTCACTAAAATTACTCTGTGTTTAATGTCAGCTCAAAGTCAGTCTAAGGAGTTTCTAAGGACAGATACTTATACCTGAAACCTGTAGGTTCTACCCCACTTGGTCCCTAAATCATTGATTCTTAAATCTTAGCCTATTTGACAATCACTTGGGAGTTTGTAAACATGCAGCTCCCCCAAGACCTATGCCAAGGCTACTGACTCAGTAGATCCGGGATGGACCTGGCTGGGGCACAGGAGTGTGCATGCTGATAAGCACCTCTAAGTGATTCTGTTATACATGCTGAGAACCATCCACAAATCAATAAGAACAAAGTCACAGCATTCATGGTTTTAGCCCCATCTCACTAATCCTACATTTTATATATCCTGATTTGAGTGAATCAGCACATAAACAAATGAATCCAGCTAATCCCACATCCTTCACCATTTCTGCCCTAACTCTGTGTGCATGGCAGTGCTAACCCACAATTCTTGATTAGTACTATGTTTCTAGCCAAAATGAAAATGGTGTGGCTCTGACACTCTGCCTAGTTTCCATCAGGGAGAATCTACCCCAATTACAGTCTGAATTTCTACCAAAACTCCAGACACAGTTCCCAGGAGAATGAAGAGAAAAACACCTATCTGGAAGAACAGGTGAGATCTACCATACCTGATCCCACTGGATGCATGCCATCCCCCAACTTCTATATATAAGCCTCAAGACCTCTAGAGTATTCACCTGGACAGCATCTTAACAATTAGATCCTTAGCCCTTCTACTGGATGAGAGTTTTGGAGGGTAAAGCCACAGCAATTTCCCTGCTTGCGATGTAAGAGTTATTTCTTCCTATTTTAAAAAACTATTTTATTTATTTTAATTGGAGGCTAATTACTTTACAATATTGCAGTGGTTTTTGCCATACACTGACATGAATCAGCCATGGGTGTACATGTGTCCCTCATTCTGAACCCCCTCCCATCTCCCTCCCCATCCCATCCCTCAGGGTTGACCCAGTGCACTGGCTTTCAGTGCTCTGTTTCATGCCTCGAACTTGGACTGGCGATCTATTTCACATATGGTAATATACACGTTTCAATGCCATTCTCTTAAATCATCCCACCCTCACCTTCTCTGACCGAGTCCAAAAGTCTGTTCTTTATATCTGTGCCTCTTTTGCTGTCTCATATATAGGGTCATTGTTACCACCTTTCTAAATTCCATATATATGCGTTAATATACTGTATTGGTCTTTTTCTTTCTGACTTACTTCACTGTGTATAATAGGCTCCAGTTTCATCTGCCTCATTAGAACTGATTCAAATGTGTTCTTTTAAATAGCTGAGTAATATTCCATTGTGTATATGTACCACAGTTTTCTTATCCATTCATCTGCCGATGGACATCTAGGTTGCTTCCATGTCCTAGCTATTGTAAAACTCTCACTGTTTGCAGATGACATGACCCTCTATACAGAAAATCCTAAAGACATCACCAAAATAATCAATGAATATAGTAAAGTTTCAGGATATAAAATTAGCCTACAGAAATCCCTTGCATTCCTATACACTAACAATGAGAAAACAGAAAGAGAAATTAAGGAAACAAGTCCATTCACCATTGCAATTAAAATAATAAAATACTTAGGAATAAACCTACCTAAAGAAACAAAAGAAAACTATAAAACACTGATGAGGGAAATCAAAGATGACACAAATCGGTGGAGAAATATACCATGCTCATGGATCAGAAAAATCAATACAGTGAAAATGAGTATACTACCCAAGGCAATCTATAGATTCAATGCAATCCCTATCAAGCTACCAATGGTATTTTCCACAGAACTAGAACAAATAATTTCACAATTTGTATGGAAATACATAAAACCTCAAATAGCCAAAGCAATCTTGAGAAAGAAGAATGGAACTGGAAGAATCAACTTGTCTGACTTTAGACTATACTATAAAGTTACAGTCATCAAGACAATATGGTACTGGCAGAAAGACAGAAATATAGATCAATGGAACAAAATAGAAAGCTGAGAGATAAATCCATGCACCTATGGACACCTTATCTTTGACAAAGGAGGCAAGAATATACAATGGAGGAAAGACAATCTCTTTAACAAGTGGTGCTGGGAAAACTGGCCAACCACCTATAAAAGAATGAAACTAGAAAAGTTTCTAACACCATACACAAAAACAAACTCAAAATGGATTAAAGATCTAAATGTAAGACCAGAAACTATAAAACTCCTAGAGGAACACATAGGGAAAACACTCTCTGACATAAATCACAGCAGGATCCTCTGTGACCCACCTCCTAGAGTAATGGAAATAAAAGCAAAAATAAACAAAATAAAAAATAAACAAATGAGACCTAATTATGCACAATGAAGGAAACTATAAGCAAGGTGAAAAGACAGCCTTCAGAATGAAAGAAAATAATAGCAAATGAAGCAACTGACAAAGAATTGATCTCAAAAATATACAAGTAGCTCATCATACAGCTCAATACCAGAAAAATAAACGACCCAATCAAAAAATGGGCTAAAGAACTAAACAGACATTTCTCCAAAGAAGACATACAGATGGCTAACAAACACATGAAAAGATGCTAAACATCACTCATTATCAGAGAAATGTAAACCAATACCACAATGAGGTACCATCTCATGCCTGTCAGAGTGGCCGCTATCAAAATGTCTACGAACAATAAATGCTGGAGAGGGTGCAGAGAAAAGGGAACCCTCTTACACTGTTGGTGGGAATGCAAACTAGTACAGCCACTATGGAGAACAGTGTGGAGATTCCTTAAAAAACTGGAAATAGAACTGCCTCATGACCCAGCAATCCCACTGCTGGGCATACACACCGAGGAAACCAGAACTGAAAGAGACACGGGTACCCCAATGTTTTTACTGTTTTTTACTTCATTGCTATGATGTCACTGCCTAGACTCAGGGTCATTATTAGAAAAATTCCTATGAAATTCTTTATTGTAACTACTGTTAATGATGTTGGCCAGAATGTTATTCACTAATCTACTCAATTTCCTCTTATCTTTCCTTGGGGAGAAATTTCTGTCTGGTCTTGATACCAAAAATAGATTTACTGTTCATGAGCAATTGATTTGTTTTTCATCACAGGGACACTGGATTTTGTAAGAGAGGTTTCCGTTTTTGCCTTTGACTGCCAGGAAGCAGACCCTCCCTCTAGTATTGTACATTTTAAGTCATATTCCCAGCAACATTTTTCTATTTTATTTCATACAAATACTCTCTTACTGTATTTCTCTTATCTCTTATATGCTCTTATGTGTGTACTCAGTCACTCAGTCCTGTCCAACTTTTTGTGACCCCATGGATGGTAGCCCACCAGGCTCCTCTGTCCATGGGATTTTTCAGGGCAAGAATACTGGAGCAGGTTGACATTTCCTTCTCCAAGGGATTTTCCTGACCCAGGGATCAAACCCCTGTCTCCTGCACTGGCAGGCAGATTCTTTACCATTGTGCCACCTAGGAAGCCTCTATATTTCTTACGGAGTGTCTTAATATTTTTTTTTAACTGAATGAAAGTTTACTCTTGACTTCTTTCTGTCTTGCCCATCTGGGTCTAAGATAACAAGATAACTCAAACGCTAAGCATGACAATTGGTCCTATCAAACAAGCATGTATTTCATACTGACTGCTGCTCAGAAAAATAGCAACTCATCTGAGGGATTTTTAAAGTAAGAAAAAGTGCTTGCTCTTAAGGCACTTACAAGGGATTAGGGAAAGAAAACTGGCATATATAGAACCACAGAACACAGGGCAATGGGAAATGCTCAAAGATGAAGGAAATAATGATGGTGCAATTGAGCAGGATCTTATGAGGCCTTCCTAGGACAAGACTTTCCCCATATCCTCAGCTGTAGTTTCTTTCTGAAGAACCTCAGTTCAGTTCAGTTCAGTCACTCAGTCATGTCTGACTCTTTGCAACTCCATGGATTGCAGCACACCAGGCCTCCCTGTCCATCACCATCTCCCGGAGTTCACTCAGACTCACTCCATCGGGTCGGTGATGCCATCCAGCCATCTCATCCTCTGTCATCCCCTTCTGCTCCTGCCCCCAATCCCTCCCAGCACCTAGATAATAGTATTTGATGCAAATTTCCCAAGTTGTTTTGCCAATGTGAAAACACCCCACCAAACTGAGGATGTTCACTACTTGATGACCTTGAGCCTAAAGGCTATTGTTAATACCTGTGACACAACCCAGTTTCCTCATTACCAGCCAGTCAAAAACTGTGTGTGATCTTATTCTGTACCTTGCACCTCTCACCTCCCTCACCTGGCTTTCAGAAATGCTTTGCTAAAACTCTTCAGGGAGTTAGTGGTTTTTAGGGTGTCAACTAAAAACTGGCACTTACCAAGAGCATTGTCAACAACTGAACAACAAAGGCATTTGCCATCTGCTTCTATGGAGAGCTCCATGCTGCTACAGCTGTTGACCTTCAACCAACCTCTAAGGGAGTTCAGGGTGGAATGAGGCACTGTGCTCCAGTGGAACAGGTCTTTAGATAGCTGGATGTTCTTAGAAACAGATTTTATGATCTTAATCTTTGCATCTCCTCATATCTAGTGAAGCACTAAATCCAGGGTGACATCAGATCCTCATGATTAACAAAAAGCTTTTATAAAATGAGTGCTTAATGGTACTGAACTCTCCCTTCCCCAAAACCCTATATATTGACCATCTCTCACTGCTGCTTTGGAGCAGTCTCTCAGAGCTATCTGATGTGCTACTCCCCAGCCTACAGTCCTCAGTTCAGTTCAGTTCAGTTGCTCAGTTGTGTCCGACTCTTTGCGACCCCATGAATCGCAGCACGCCAGGCCTCCCTGTCCATCACCATCTCCTGGAGTTCACTCAGACTCACATCCACCGAGTCAGTGATGCCATCCAGCCATCTCATCCTCTGTCATCCCTTTCTCCTCCTGCCCCAATCCCTCCCAGCATCAGAGTCTTTCCAATGAGTCAACTCTTCGCATGAGGTGGCCAAAGTACTAGAGTTTCAGCTTTAGCATCATTCCTTCCAAAGAAATCCCAGGGCTGATCTCTTTCAGAATGGACTGGTTGGATCTCCTTGCAGTCCAAGGAACTCTCAAGAGTCTTCTCCAACACCACAGTTAAAAAGCACCAAAGCAGTTCTTTGGTGCTGAGCCTTCTCACTCACAGTCCAACTCTCACATCCATACATGTCGGCAAAGTAATGTCTCTGCTTTTGAATATGCTGTCTAGGTTGGTCATAACTTTCCTTCCAAGGAGTAGGTGTCTTTTAATTTCATGGCTGCAGTCCTCATGTGGCCCAAATAAAACTTAACTCGCAACTCTCAAGATGTGCATCTGTTTTAGTCGACAGGGCAAGAGCCACCTGTCTCCCTGCATCCAAACTGTGCTTATTGTATGTATGCTCAGTTACTCAGTTGTATCTGACCCTTTGTGACCTCATGGACTTTAGCCCACCAGGCTCCTCTTTCGTGGAGCTTTCCAGGCAAGAATATTGGAGTGGGTTGCCATTTTCTCCTCCACGGAATCTTCCCAACCCAGGGATTGAAACTGCATCTCTGACATCTCCTGAGTTGACAGGTGGATTCTTTACCACTGTACCACCTGGGAAGCCCCACATTTCAATTTGTCTGGCCTCACTGTGCGTTGGACATAGGAACTTGCAGTAACAAAGTACAAGTGAAAGTCACTCAGTTGTGTCCGACTCTTGTGACTCCATGGACTATACAGTTCATGGAATTGTCCAGGCCAGGATACTGGAGTGGGTCTCCTATCCCTTCTCTAGCGGGTCTTCCCAACCCAGGAATCAAACCAGGGTTTCCTGCATTGCAGGCAGATTCTTTATCAACTGAGCTATCAGGGAAGCCTTGCATTAACAAAGGCAGGAAGAATTAGACATTTTCTGAAAGAGATAGGACTTGAACTTGCACTTATGTCATGGAGAGAATTTAAGGTTTTAGATTAACAGAATGAGAATGAGGACATTCTGGACCAAATGAAGTATAGAGTGTAATAGAGAGCACAGCATGGGGTAGAGGCACAAGGAACAGAGAAGAAATTTGAGGTGAAACAGAGGTGAGTCTGGATCCTGGCTTGACATGGGTAAGTTCCTTCTCCTGATGTGTAAATCAGGATAATGATGTCTACTAAGAGTCTCACTTTCTAAAGAATTAGAGATAAATTGTAAAACAGCTATACAATATTTTACACAAAAGAAGCCATTTCTACAAGAATGGTAAGAAGTCTGGAGGTGAGATTTAGTGTCTCTGGCACACAGATTCTTTCCTTCTACAGCAGCTGCTCTACTGCGAGAAGGGAAAAACATAATTACATAGAGCTGGGGACAAATGGTGGGTGGGTCTGGTAAGTTAGCAGATAACTTTGGACTTGATAGAAGAGTAACAAATGAGCTATTTGAGTTACTGAACAGGGCAGTGACATGATGAAAGCAGTGTTTAAAGAGGATTAACGTGGTCAAGGAGGAAGAGAGTGAAGGGAAAAATACGATAGGCATGGACACTAATGTGAAGGTTGTTGTGATGATAGGCAGAAAGTGAGAAAGTACAGGATAAGGGAGGTGTTAGAGGACTACAAAGGGGAGGTTTAGAAACACTTTAAAGAAAATATTTCTTTACTTTCTTTAGAAAGGATTTTGTGACTGACTCTACAGGGGAGATGATGAGTCAATGGTCAAGCCTAATCATAGTGATTGTCCTACAAATTACCAGTTGCTTCTCTTTATCTCCCACTGGATCCTGAATTCTGCAAGGGAAAACAACATTTCTATCTGCCTCTCCAGCGCAGTGCCTTGAATGGTATTTCAAGTATAGAAGATAATCATGATATTTTAAAATGCACTTCATTAATGAATAATAAATTCATGAATGCATTTTATTCATGGAAAATAAACTAAATGAATAAATAAATAATATCAATGACTGCCACAAATAAAAAGAGTGACCATGCACTGAGCACTTTTTTTTTAATGTGATGTAGGTTATTTATAAGGAGAAGGCAATGGCACCCCACTCCAGTACTCTTGCCTGGAAAATCCCATGGACAGAGAAGCCTGGTAGGCTGCAGGCCATACTTCACTTTCACTTTTCACTTTCATGCATTGGAGAAGGAAATGGCAACCCACTCCAGTGTTTTTCCCTGGAGAATCCCAGGGATGGGGGAGCCTGGTTGGCTGCCATCTATGGGGTTGCACAGAGTCGGACATGACTGAAGCAAATTAGCAGCAGCAGCAGCAGCAGCACAGCGGCTATTTATAAAAATAGAATAAATTCACTAGGATAACACCAGTTAATTTGGCAAACATCACAAACAAAACATACTAAAGGAAACATCTACCTTTTACTACATACTGTACATCATATTAGCTAAACTTCCATTTGGCTACTGGAAGCTGAAGTTGAATGGTTCTATGAAGACCTACAAGACCTTTTAGTATTAACACCCAAAAAGATGTCCTTTTCATTCTAGGGAACTGGAATGCAAAAGTAGGAAGTTAAGAAACACCTAGAGTAACAGGCAAATTTGGCATACGGAATGAAACAGGGCAAAGAATAATAGTTTTGCCAAGAAAATGCACTGGTCATAGCAAACACCCTCTTCCAACAACACAAGAGAAGACTCTACACATGGACATCACCAGATGGTCAACACTAAAATTAGATAGATTATATTCTTTGCAGCCAAAGATAAAGAAGCTCTATACAGTCAACAAAAAGAGCAGAAGCTGACTATGGCTCAGATCATGAACTCCTTATTTCCAAATTCAGACTGAAATTGAAGAAAGGAGGGAAAATCACTAGACCATTCATGTATGACCTAAATCAAATCCCTTATGATTACACAGTGGAAGTGAGAAATAGATTTAAGGGCCTAGATCTGATAGAGAGAGTGCCTGATGAACTATGGACAGAGGTTTGTGACACTGTACAAGAGACAGGGATCAAGACCATACCCAAGAAAACAGAAATGCAAAAAAGCAAAATGGCTGTCTGGGGAGGCCTTAAAATAGCTGTGAAAAGCAAAGAAGCAAAACGCAAAGGAGAAAAGGAAAGATATAAGCATCTGAATGCAGCATTTCAAAGAATACCAAGAAGAGATAAGAAAGCCTTCCTCAGGGATCAATGCAAAGAAATAAAGGAAAACAACAGAATGGGGAAGACTAGAGATCTCTTCAAGAAAATTAGAGATACCAAGGGAACTTCTCATGCAAAAATGGGCTTAAAGGACAGAAATGGTCTGGACCTAACAGAAGTAGAAGATATTAAGAAAAGGTGGCAAGAATACACAGAAGAACTGTACAAAAAGATCTTCATGACCAAGATAATCACGATGGTGTGATCACTCACCTAGAGCCAGACATCCTGGAATGTGAAGTCAAGTGGGCCTTAGAAATCATCACTATGAACAAAGCTAGTGGAGGTGATGGAATTCCAGTGGAGCTGTTTCAAATCCTGAAAGACGATGCTGTGAAAGTGCTGCACTCAATATGCCAGCAAATTTGGAAAACTCAGCAGTGGCCACAGGACTGGAAAAGGTCAGTTTGCATTCCAATCCCAAAGAAAGGCAATGCCAAAGAATGCTCAAACTACCACACAATTGCACTCATCTCACACGCTACTAAAATAATGCTTAAAATTCTCCAAGCCAGGATTCAGAAATACGTGAACCGTGAACTTCCTGATGTTCAAGCTGGTTTTAGAAAAGGCAGAGGAACCAGAGATCAAATTGCCAACATCTGCTGGATCATGGAAAAAGCAAGAGAGTTCCAGAAAAACATTTATTTCTGGTTTATTGACTATGCCAAAGCCTTTGACTGTGTAGATCACAATAAACTGTGGAAAATTCTGAGACAGATGGGAATATCAGACCACCTGACCTGCCTCTTGAGAAACCTATATGCAGGTCAGGAAGCAACAGTTAGAACTGGACATGGAACAACAGACTGGTTCCAAATAGGAAAAGGAGTACGTCAAGGCGGTATATTGTCACCCTGTTTATTTAACTTCTATGCAGAGTACATCATGAGAAATGCTGGGCTGGAAGAAGCACAAGCTGGAGTCAAGATTGCCGGGGAAATATCAACAACCTCAGATATGCAAATGACACCACCCTTATGGCAGAAAGTGAAGAGGAACAAAAGAGCCTCTTGATGAAAGTTAAAAAAGAGAGTGAAAAGTTGGGTTAAAGCTCAGCCTTCAGAAAACGAAGATCATGGCATCTGGTCCCATCACTTCATGGGAAATAGATGGGGAAACAGTGGAAACAGTGTCAGACTTCATTTTGGGGGCTCCAAAATCACAGTAGATGGTTATTGCAGCCATGAAATTAAAAGACACTTACTCCTTGGAAGAAAAGTTATGACCACCCTAGATAGCATATTCAAAAGCAGAGACATTACTTTGCCAACTAAGGTCCATCTAGTCAAGGCTATGGTTTTTCCTGTGGTCATGTATGGATGTGAGAGTTGGACTGTGAAGAAAGCTGAGTGCCGAAGAATTGATGCTTTTGAACTGTGGTGTTGGAGAAGACTCTTGAGAGTTCCTTGAACTGCAAGGAGATCCAACCAGTCCATTCTGAAGGAGATCAGCCCTGGGATTTCTTTGGAAGGAATGATGCTGATGCTGAAACTCCAGTACTTTGGCCACCTCATTCAAAGAGTTGACTCATTGGAAAAGCCTCTGATGCTAGGAGGATTGGGGGCAGGAGGAGAAGGGGGACGACAGAGGATGAGATGGCTGGATGGCATCACTGACTCGATGGACGTGAGTCTGAGTGAACTCCGGGAGTTGGTGGTGGACAGGGAGGCCTGGCATTCTGCCATTCATGGGGTGGCAAAGAGTTGGACATGACTGAGCGACTGTACTAAACTGAAGTGAAAAGGTTTCATGGTTTCTTTATCTTTTAAAATTAATTTTTATTAGAGTAAGTTGCTTTAGAATTTGTGTTAGTTTCTACTGCACAGCAAAGTGAATAGGCTATATGTATACACATGTCTCTTCTTTTTGGGGTTTCCTTCCCACTTAGATCACCACAGAGTACAAAGCAGGGTTCCATAAGCTATACATTATGTTATCATTATCTATTTTATACAAAGTATCAATAGTGTACATAAATCAATCCCAATCTCCAAATTCATTCCACCCTACTCCCTTTCCCTATTTAAGTGTCCATAGGTTTGTTCTTGGAGAAGGCAATGGCACCCCACTCCAAGTACTCTTGCCTGGAAAATCCCATGGATGGAGGGAGCCTGGTGGGCTGCAGTCTACTGGGTCGCGAAGAATTGGACACAACTGAGTGACTTCACTTTCACTTTTCACTTCCATGCATTGGAGAAGGAAATGGCAACCCACTCCCATGTTCCTGTCTGGAGAATCCCAGGATGGAGGAGCCTGGTGGGCTGCAGCTACTGGGTGCGAAGAAGGACACAACTGGTGACTTCACTTTCACTTTTCACTTCCATGCATTGGAGAAGGAAATGGCAACCCACTCCCATGTTCCTGTCTGGAGAATCCCAGGGATGGGGGAGCCTGGTGGGCTGCCGTCTATGGGGTCGCACAGAGTCAAACACGACTGAAGCCACTTAGCAGCAGCAGCAGGTTTGTTCTCATGTCTGTGTCTCTATTCTGTTTTGCAAATAAGGTCATCTATACCATGTTTTCTAGATTCAACATATATGCATTAATACATGATATTTGCTTTTGTCTTTCTGACTTACTTCAATCTGTATAATGGTCTCTAGGTCCATCCATATCTCTATAGTTGAGATACGAGCACTTTCTATTGAGCATTTTGTAAACCTTTATTTGCATTAAATATCTTATTCCAATCCTAACAAAATTCCTGTATACTAGATACTGTTTTATCTGCATTTAAAATGAAGCACATCAAATTCAGGCAATTTACCCAAGGTTGCTTAACTAGAAAATGACAGAGCCAGGATTCAAACCTATGCCTTTCACTGCCAAAGCCTGTGCACTTATTCAGAAAAGTGGGAGCGGGCCTTGGAAAAATAAAGCCATGTCAAAAGAAAGGCAGAAGAAATGGAAGCCAGTTAACTGTGGTACAACTTACACTTCATAAATATTTATTCTTCATATTAGTTCCACAGGTAGATATTCACATATGTTGATCTCCTACTGTGGGTAAGTAAAGTCCCTAGAAAGAAAAAAGGTGCTTCCATGTTCTCAAGGATAGAAAAATAAGTAGAAGAAAGTACATGTGACAAGAAAAATAAGCCAAAAGGCAACAGTAAAAGATAAACTGCAAAACGGCAGTTGATCGAGTGTGCAAGGAAGATATTGATTAATAACAGTTACGATTTGGAAAGTGAGAATGAATGCTACCATATTTCTTTGTCCAAAGCACCTCTGCTTTTATTTTCTTACTTCTTTCTGAGAATACACTTCCAACTGTGTTTCTCTGTTATAAGATTACATAAATTGCAATAGCCTATTTCAAAAGTATTTTAGAAAATACTTTGGAAGAATCCCTCTTTCCAGGCATCTCATAATACTTTAAAATAGATGACTTGTGAAGTGAACACATGCCATTTTAGCACACACATCTAGAGTACTTGTAGCTAAACACACACTGCCCTTTTCATTCCCATATAGAATTTTTCCGTAGTAAAGAATTTCAATTGCATTCAGAATTACTGACTTGCAGCAAAGGAAACCACTGATAAATTTTAAGGACAGCATGCTGAAATGCAGAAAAATATTTGTAAGTGATATTATCAAAAGGGGTTAATATCAAAAATATATAAACATTTCATACAATAAGAATACTGGAGTGGGTCGCTCAGTATCAAAAAACAACCAACCTGGTTATACAAAGGGCAGAAAATCTGAATAGGCCTTTTCCCAAAGAGACACACAGATGGCTGGAACATGAAAAGATGCTCAACATCACTAACTACCAGAGAAAAGCAAATCAAAACCACGATGAGATATCACCTCACATCTGTCACAAAGGCTATTATGAAAAAGACTACAAGTAATGATGGTAAATATGTGGAGAAAAGGGAACCGTTGTACATTATTGGTGGAAATATGAATTGGTTCAGCCACTATGGAAAACAGTATGGAGCTTCCTCAACAAACTAAAAATATAACTACCATATGAACCAGCAATTCCACTCCTGGGTATATATCCTAAGAAAATGAAAACAATAATTCAAAAAAACATATTCACACCAATGTTCATAGCAGTACTATTTACTATAGCCCAGATATAGAACAAAAATGTCCATCAGCAGAAGAATGGAAAAAGAGCAGGTGGTATATTTATATTCAATGGAATACTATTGAGCCAGAAAAAGCAAGGACATTTTGACATTTGCAACAACATAGATGGATCTGGAGGTATTGTGCCTAGTGAAACAGGTCATATTGAAAAATAAAAATACTGTATGCTATCACTTATATGTGGAATCTAAGAAATACAACAAGCTAGTGAATATAAGAAAACAGAAAGACTTATGGATACAGAGAACAAATTAGTGGTAAACAGTGGGGAGGGGAGAAGGGGGAAGGCCAAAATATGGGTTGGGGATTAAGAAATACAAATTACTATGTATAAAATAAACTTCAAGAATATACTCTACAGCAAGGGAATATAGACAATATTTTATAATTTTAAATGAGTAAAATCTATAAAAATTTGAATCACCATGTTGTATACCTAAAACTAGTAGTGTTGTAAATAAACTATACCTCAATCAAAAAAAAACGTTTTTTTAAGAATTTATGAGTTACTAAACTAGAACTAGTTCTATGAAGTATTCTAGATATCTCTATGTTATAAAAAGAGCAGCAACAGACCAAATGTACACAGAGGAAACAGTTATGGAGGAGAATCTAAGACAATGAACATTACTCAGTTTCCCAGAAAGCTAAGAGAAAGCCCCTCCATTCCTCAAATAAAGAAATTTTACAATGGAAATATTTTAAAATACAAACTATATGGCTTTCTGGGCTTCCCAGGTGGCTTAGTGGGTAAAGAATCCACCTGCAATGCAGAAGACACAAGAGACATGGGTTCAATTCCTGGATTTGGAAGATCCCTTGGAAGAGGGCATGGCAACCCACTCCAGTATTCTTGCCTGGAGAATATCATGGACAGAGAAGGCTGGTGGGCTACAGTTTACATGGTTGCAAAGAGTTGGACATGACTGAAGTGACTATTACCACGTTAATAATGGTATGTGAAATATATAATTCATCTTTAAATCACAGATTTGGTTGCATTTTAGAATCAACTGGAGAACTTTTAAAAACATCCATTTTCTGCCATCCCCCACATGAATTAAATTAGAATCTCTGAAGCCTAGGCCAAGAACATCAGGCTTTTTATTTTAAGTGCCTCAGATGATCATAATGTAGAACCAGGATTGTGAACCATTAATCTAGACCATGACTCAGGGACATATTTATGAATATCAGTTATTTATGCATTCACTATGCAAGCTATAGAAACTGATGGGGAAGAATCGATGAGGCCCCCAAAAATTAGAATTGATGAGGCCCTAGATTGGTGATTTAGATATCTCCAAATCTTGTTCTCTAACAAAGAATAGATCCTCACTATGTGTCAGGTACATCCTAAAGGAAATCAGTCCTGAATATTCATTGGAAGGACTGATACTGAAGCTGAAACTCCAATACTTTGGCCACATGATGCAAAGAATTGACTCATTTGAAAAGACCCTGATGCTGGGAAAGATTGAAGGTGGGAGGAGAAGGGGACGACAGAGGATGAGATGGTTGGATGGCATCATCGACTCAATAGACATGAGTTTGAGTAAACTCCGGGAGTTGATGATGGACAGGGAGGCCTGGCATGCTGCAGTCCATGGGGTCACAAAGAGTCGGGCTCGACTGAGCAACTGAACTGAACTGAACTGAATGTGTCAGGCACATGTCTTCTCTGGTGGCTCAGATGTTAAAGAATCTGCCTGCAATGCAGGAGACACGGGTTCGGTCTCTGGGTCGGGAAGATCCCCTGAGTAAGGAATGGCTACCCACTCCAGTATTCTTGCCTGAAGAATTCCATGGACAGAGGAGCCTGGTGGGCTACAGTCTATGAGGATGCAAACGTCGGACATGACTGAGCAACTAACACTTTCAGCACTAGGCTGATGATCTGCTGTTGCTAAGTCGTTCCAGTCGTGTCCAACTCTGTGCAACCCCATAGACGGCAGCCTACCAGGCTCCGCCATCCCTGGGATTCTCCAGGCAAGAACACTGGAGTGGGTTGCCACTGCCTTCTCCAGTGCATGGAAGTGAAAAGTGAAAGTGAAGTCGCTCAGTTATGTCGGACTCTGCGACTCCCATGGACGGCAGCCCACCAGGCTCCACCGTCCCTGGGATTCTCCAGGCAAGAACACTGGAGTGGGTTGCCACTGCCTTTTCCAATGCATGGAAGTGAAAAGTGAAAGTGAAGTCGCTCAGTCATGTCGGACTCTGCGACCCCATGGACGGCAGCCCACCAGGCTCCTCCGTCCATGGGATTTTCCAGGCAAGAACACTGGAGTGGGGGTGCCATTGCCTGCTGATGATCTAGATTGTCCCAAATCTGTTTCTCTGACAGTGAATAGGTCCTCAATATATGTCAGGTAGTACTGAAGTCCATGGGAGTCGCAAAGAGTTAGACATGACTGAGCAACTGAACAACAACAAGTATGTCAGGTACATTTCTAAAGTGTAGACTTCTCCATATACATTATTGGGTTTCTACTAAAGAGGACAGGCTTAACATATATCACCAGTCCCTCAGGGACTGCAACACCAACTGGCCAAGAGCAATGCACTCAACTCTCAGATCTCCCATCCACAACCTTGGTATTCATTCTGGTTACTCAGGATCTGGCTCCTCATCATTAAAGTATGGAACAGTATGGCTCACACTGCTTACAGGGCCTGAACCAATCTAGACATAGACAAGCTCTGCCAATTCTATCTCCAGATAATGCCAGAGACGATCACTTCTTGAATGTTTGCTTTATGCCAGGCTCTACGGTAAGTAATTTTTGCAACATTATTCTAGTTGATTTTCACAGGAACCCTGGGAGTGTGTATTTTGTATGGGCCCTGTCATTAAAACGAAGACCAGGTAGATATTCCAAAACTAGGGAATTTAGCACAGGTATTAGGTGAGTGAAAGAGAAGTAAGCATGCAGAGGTAAAGCAGGCATTAGTAAGTGCAAGAAGTCCTCAGGCTGCAGAAAAGGGGAAGATGTGGTGTTCACAGAACTTACAGATTCAAAGGAAAAGTCTCTACACAGTTGGTGCTCAGAATGCTAAGTGAGTTTGAGAAATGTGGTCCACTGAGTTCCACCTTCAGTATTGCATAATGGTAAAGTAAAAGGGTAGGGGGCAGGAGGGATGCTGGAGATGAGAGACAATAGGTGAATAATTGGCATCTGTAGGTTTTTTTTCCCATTTCTAATAGAGGGATGAGGAAAAAAAAAAAAAAAAACAACTAAGTAAGTTGACCAAGGTTACAGTTATCAAGAAGAGACTGAGACTCAAATCTGTTAACGCAGTTATGTCTCTGACTACTGATGAACATTGCTTCCATGTGCCATAGCCTTAAGACTTACAAACCATATTATTCGGCTGACCAAAAGGCTTGTTTGGCTTTTTCTGTAAGATGTTATAGAAAGACCCGAACAAACTTTTGGCCAGCCCAATATAATGATCATGACCTTCATGAGAGCTATCATTTACTGAGCATTTTTCATATGTCAGGCTTTAGACTAAACCCTTTCCGTGGATTCATTGGTTTAATTCTCACAATAATACAAAGAGGTATTATAGTATTATCATCTTTCGGGTCAGTATAATAACAGGGTTGAGGACTCCAGACTTTTAAGTACTTGGATTCAAATCCAATCATTATCATTTATTAGCTACTCTATGTAGCTATTTAACTATTTTATACTTCAGTCTTCTCATGTGTAAATGGGTTTATTAATAATATTAGCTTAAGCAATTGTAGGGATAATTAAGTGAGATAATGACACAGACTCTTAAAGTGCTGCAGATGCATCTGGAAGATACTGGCTGTAATTGTCATCCCCATTTTGCAAGTGATAAGAGTTGGGCTTCATGAGGTTAAGTAGCTCTTCTAAAACAGAGCTTAAAAGTAAGATACTAAGTTTATGTGACACAATCTTAGTTTCTAGACTCAAAATCCAGTTCCTCAGTCACTATAATTTCTCCCATAAATTTTATAAAAACAATTTATAATCCTCATATGATGCTGTAATAATAATAAATACTTCTCTAATATTTAGTTTGAAAAGACTGTTTGCCAGACATTATTCTAAGTACTTACATATATTAGCTCATTAAATCCTCTGAGCTCTATGAAGTAAGCATAATGTTATGTCTATTTTATAGGTTAGAAGACTAAGATTTGCACTGATGTTAAGTAATTCACTGGCAGATGCTTACATGATTAAGTAGCAGAAAAAAACATCTAATAACTTTTAGAAAGACAGGTTTTATTAACCCTCTTTATCAATGTGCAAATCGAGGCTCAGAGAGGTGACTAATTCAAGGTTAAGCAACAGGAGAGTAGAAACACAGATCCTTTCAATGCAACCATTATAGGCAGAACACTTCCCACTACCCCAAGTTCTCTACCAAAAAATGTAGTTTCCTTTTGAATCATCAACATCATAGAACTGCTAATTCCATAGATAGAATTCCCTTTATTCCTGATGTATGTATCACATACTATTTACTCTACCTTAGAAATTAGTACACATAGATGATGATTAGTATATTTATTTTGATGAGTTCTATTTTTAATATGACTTTAACATTTTCTAAACTGAACTTTGTTGAAATTTTATGAAAAAAAATGTAGGCCACGAAAATAGCGGTGATAAAGAGCTTCTGGACTGCAAGATCAAACCAGGCAATCCTAAAGGAAATCAACCCTGAATATTCATTGGAAGGACTGATGCTGAAGCTGAAACTCCAATACTTGGATGCAACCTGATGCGAAGAGCCAACTCATTGGAAAAGACCCTGATGCCGGGAAAGATTGATGCCAAAACAAGAAAGGGGTGACAGAGGCTGAGATGGGTGGATGATATCACCAACTCAATGGACATGAGTTTGAGCAAACTCCAGGAGATAGTGAAAGACAGGGAAGCTTGGCATGCTGCAATCCATGGGGCTGCAAAGACTTGGACACAATTGAGTGACTGAACAACAGTGCCAATGTCAGAAGCTCTATCACTTGAAGACTGCACAAAAATTGTCATGAAGAAGAAGAATAGATTGAACTAGAATTTCCTCACATGGGGGAAAGACCATATAGAAAACCCTGTGATGTTCAATAACAATGAATCAGGAAGACCATGAGGAAAAAGCAGAGGAAGGTTCAGAAGATCTGCACTAAGAACCAAATGTAATGTGAGAGACCTCTTTATCAGTAAACATCAACAACATTCTCATAAAGGATAAGAAAACTGGAGAGAATCTGCCAGTAATGCACACAGGGTCTGCCTCCACGTTGCTTCTCAAAGGAAACCTCTTTGTTAGCACTTTGGTGAAGGCATCCCCCTCACTTTGTTTTCTGTGTTTCTCATCATAGGCTAGACTTCCTATTATTTTTCCTTTGAGTTAAGGCTACCTCAGCAATAAAAACCAAACACCAAAATCTTTCCCAATATTTTCAATGATTACTTTTGAATTTTACTCAGGTAATCAAGAATCAGTCCTCCTCCCACCCCCTTATTTTCTCAATACCATAATCTTATTTATTAAGATTTATGTAAGCCACTATCTTCTCATCTTCTCAAAGACTAAAGCGATGACAAAATTCTTTAACTGGTTGATTTTTTCATCAGCTTCAGTTCAGTCACCCAGTCGTGTCCAACTCTATGTGACCCCATGGACTGCAGCACACCGGGCTTCCCTGTCTGTCACCAATTCCCAGAGTTTGCTCAAACTCATGTCTATTGAGTCAGTGATACAATCCAACCATCTCATACTCTGTTGTCACCTTCTCCTGCCTTCAATCTTTCCCAGCATCAGGGTCTTTTCCAATGAGTCAGCTCTTCACATCAGGTGGCCAAAGTATTTGAGCTTCAGTTTCACCATCAGCCCTTCCAATGAATATTCAGGACTGATTTCCTTTAGGACTGACTGGTTTGATCTCCTTGCAGTCCAAGGAACTTTCAAGATCTTTCCCAACACCACAGTTCAAAAGCATCAGTTCTTCAGTGCTCAGCTTTCTTTATGGTCCAACTCTCACATCCATACATGACCACTGGAAAAACCAAAACTTTGACTATACGGATCTTTGTCAGCAAAATAATGTCTCTGCTTTTTAATATGCCACTTAGGTTGGTCATATCATTTCTTCTAAGGAGCAAATGTCTTTTAATTTCATGGCTACATTCACCATTTGCAGTGATTTTGGAGCCAAAAGAAAATAAGGTCTGTCATGGTTTTCATTGTTTTTCCATTTACTTGCCATAAAGTGATGGGACTGGATACCATGGTCTTAGTTTTTAAATATTAAATTTTAAGCCAGCTTTTTCACTCTCCTCTTTCACTTTCATCAATAGGCTCTTTAGTACTTCTTCAGTTTCTGCCATAAGTGTAGTGTCATCTGCATATCTGAGGTTATTGATATTTCTCCCCGCAATCTTGATTCCAGCTTGTACTTTATCCAGCCCAGCATTTCGCATGATGTGCTCTGCACAGAAGTTAAATAAGCAGAGTGACAATATACAGCCTTGATGTACTCCTTTCCTGATTTGGAACCAGTCTGTTGTTCCATGTCCAGTTCTAACTGTTGCTTCCTCACCTGCATACAGATTCCTCAAGAGGCAGGCAAGGTGGTCTGGTATTTCCATCTAGTGAAGAATTTTCCACAATTTGTTGTGATCTACACAGTAAATGTTCCCTTACTATCACTAATTTTCTTGACTGGGAATTTTCTTTCCCATTCTGTTGTTTACCTCTTTTTCCTTGCATTGATCACTCAGGAAGACTTTCTTAAAGCTCAACATTCAGAAAACTAAGATCATGGCATCTGGTCCCATCACTTCATGGGAAATAGATGGGGAAACAGTGTCGGACTTTATTTTTGGGGGCTCCAAAATCACTGCAGATGGTGATAGCAGCCATGAAATTAAAAGACGCTTACTCCTTCGAAGAAAAGTTATGACAAACCTAGATAGCATATTAAAAAGCAGAGACATTACTTTACCAACAAAGGTCCATCTAGTCAAGGCTATGGTTTTTCCAGTAGTCATGTATGGATGTGAGAGTTGGACTGTGAAGAAAGCTGAGCACTGAAGAATTGATGCTTTTGAACTGTGGTGTTGGAGAAGACTCTTGAGAGTCCCTTGGACTGCAAGGAGATCCAACCAGTCATCCTAAAGGAGATCAGTTCTGGGTGTTCATTGGAGGGACTGATGTTGAAGCTGAAACTCCATATACTTTGGCCACTTCATGCGAAGAGTTAACTCACTGGAAAAGACCCTGATGCTGGGAGGGATTGGGGGCAGGAGGAGAAGGGGACAACAGAGGATGAGATGGCTGGATGGCATCACCGACTTGATGGACGTGAGTTTGGGTAAACTCCAGGTGCTGGTGATGGACAGGAAGGCCTGGCGTGCTGTGATTCATGGGGTAGCAAAGAGTTGGACACGACTGAGCAACTGAACTAGAATGAATACAGTAAAAGGCTTTGACATAATCAATAAAGCAGAAGTAGATGTTTTTCTGGTATTCTCTTGCATTTTTGATGATCCAACAGATGTTGGCAGTTTAATCACTGGTTCCTCTGCCTTTTCTAAATCCAACTTGAACATGGTACAAACTAAACCTTGTGTGCACCAGGACTCAGAAGAAAGGAGCTGTGACCCCATAAGACACTGACCCAGACTTGCCTGTGAGTGTCTAGGAGTCTACAGCAGAGGCGTGGGGCAGTAGTGACCTGCTGCAAGGTCAGGGGCACTGATGTGGCAGTGTGGGACCTTTTGAAGGAGGTTTTGTCATAGCATTTACTTAAGTTCATTTATTCATTTTTTAACAACTTACAATTGGTAACAATTTGTCACAATTTTCCTGTGTGTCTGGAATAACTTTTGCTCTTGGAAAAGGAAAACACAATGGCATGGAAATGTCTAAATGTTATACCCTTGTCAATAGCTCTTAGGACCATTACTCTTAGGACCATACCAATGGAACATTTTTTTTTTTTATTTAGTATTCATTAATCAGTGTATTTTGTTTCATACCATGACTGATTTGTTGTTTAGATGCTAAGTCCTATCCGACTGCAACCCCGTGGACTACAGTCCACTAGGTTCCCCCTGTCTATGAGATTTCCAAAGCAAGAATATTGGAGTGGGTTGCCATTTCCTTCTCTAGGGAATCTTCCTGACCCGGGGGTGAAATGCAGGGTTTCTGCATTGCAGGCGGATTCTTTACTGAGGCACCACTGCTAGTCAGGTGCCGCTAGTGGTAAAAACCTGCCTGCCAATACAGGAGACTTGAGACAAAGGTTTGATCCTGGGTCAGGAAGATCCCTTGCAGGAGGGGATGGTACCCCACTCCATTGTATTCTCCATGGAGAATACCATGCCCCCAAATATGAAACTAATATGAGACTAATAAATATGAAACTAGATATGAGACTAATAAATATGAAAAAACAGCATGTCATTTAAACTGCTTGACAAATATTAAAATTATTTTTAAGAAACTTTAGCCCATTTTAAATACTTATTTTTATTTCTTCAAGGAAATGCTTCTGTTGTATAATTGGAAAGACTACCTCATAATTTAATAAATTTTATCTTTAATAGAGTTCACATGTACTTCATTTAAATATTCTCATTCTCAATTCTGCCTCATCACTCTTAATAACATTTCATTGTATTACATAAAATATTTTTTCCTCTCAACATTCAGCATCTTCAAACAATATGAAAGAGTCATTAACTCCCCCTTTAGTTTCTGTTCAGTCAAGCTGTGTGCAATTAGCTCCTCTAATCTTTTCTCTACATAATCCTCTCCATTCTCTTAATCAGTTTGTGCAGTCTGCAGTTTTCTTTTTAATTCACTGTCATTTGTTGAGCTGCATCACATGTGGCTTTATAGGTTCAGTACAAAAACTATGTACAATATATTTGATTAACTACCCTGCAGAATACCCATGGGGCATTTAGAGCTCCAGCAGGTTTACACGACATATTTCACACGGAACCTACAGGCTACTTGGCATATAAAACAACTAAGATCAAAGGTCAGAATTGTCAAGCTCCTGTCATCAACAGGGTCACCTATCCAACCATGATCCAATCAGCAGGAGTTCTTAACCAAAAAGAAAAGTGATATTTTAACCAGAAATAATAGCTGTCCACACCCAAGTCCACTAAGAAAGTTTTAAATGGAGATGAGAATGACCAAGACCAAAAGAAGACAGAGGCTGAGAGACACAGACAACTCAGACAATGATAGAATGCTCCAAGCACACATTTTAATTTTTCATTCTGTTTGAGGTGAAGCAATATGCAGTATATGAGAAAGATATGTAGGCTACCTGGTTACAAAATTCATCACAGTTTTGATCATCATTCTGATCTGAATATACCTGTGGCCAGGCTCCTCGGAGACAGGGAATGAGCCTATTATAGCACCTAGTAGAGGCTCTAAAACCAAAAACACTTCTTGCAAGAGTAAGTGAATTCATGGGTGATGCCACTTTCCTTCTCCTACTGCCCACTCTCTCCAAAGCTGTAAGTGACCCACACCTCAAGAGTACAGGAATTCTCTTGAAGTTACAAAGTGGTTCAACCCCTCATGCAATGTGTACTCTGCTAGACTGTGTCATAGAAAAGAAAGACAAGAGCTAAAGTCTGTATGATTTAAAATATAGATTAATATAATGATAGAGAGAAATGTCACAGTTTTGTACAAAATGAATCGCCCAATAAATAACAAGGTCAGAGAAGGGAGAGAGAGCTAATTTTGGCCACACTTCTAGGGACTAAATATAGATGTTACAGAGAAATGGGGAAAGACAAGGAATATTCTGGGAGTTGGGCAGTACAGCATGGTGGTTAAGGAAAGAATCTTTAATCCAGGTAGGCAGTGATCTGAATCCAAATCCTGCAGTTTGCTAGTCATGTAACCTTAGACAATTTGCTCAGTCTACTACTAAATTTTTTCTTTGGTAAAATGGACATAAAACTAATAGCCAACTCAGCTGAATGCCCACTGTGTGCTAAGCAAAGCAGAAATCCTTACATGAATTAACTCATTTAATCCTCACAAAGTCCAGGAGCTAGATATCATTAAGGGATATCATTCCTACAAATTGCTTAGATTAAGACAGAGCATATGGCAACCATGAGGACATGACTATCATTACATCATTATCACTATTCTGATGATAATTAAAATGAGGTACATAGAGGCATGTGATGTGACCAAGAGCACACAAATTATAACTAACAGAGGTAGGATTAGAATCAGAAAGTTTTTCTAGAGATCCAGAAACTTCATAGTATGGGCTTTATTAAAAACCTAAAAGCCCTGGTATGTGGCTGACAATTCCCTAAGCACACAGAAACCCTTAAATGTTAGTGACTGATTCTACTATTTCAGAGCAGACAAGAATTATACGATTCTTGAAGACAGATACAATGTATTCATTCACTTAACTGAAATTTAGAGAATATCTACATATACTTGGCACTGGACTCAGTTCTGGGGTCATAAGTATAAATAAAGAATGGTCCCTGCCCACAAGTTGCCTATAGTATATAAAGGAAATTAAATTCATAAATAACTAACTGAAGTATTCTGAGAAGTGTTCTTCAGAAATAATGATAAATTGAGAATTAAGTTGACATGTGTCAAATGCTTGGACTTATACCTAGAATGTGGTATTTAGAATGAATGCACTAGTTATTATTGGTTTTATTGTTATTATAATGCCCTGAGTAATGGTATAGCCATAAAGAAAAACAGAGCAAAAGTAGTAAATTGATGGCTTGTTAGCCAAATCAAATCCAGTTCCAAGTAGTGTAGGGTAAAGAATCCGCCTGCCAATACAGGAGATGCAGGTGTGATCCCTGGATTGGGAAGATCCCCTGGAGAAGGAAATGGCACTCCGTTACAGTATTCTTGCCTGGAAAACCTCGTGGAAGAGGAGTCTGGCTAGCTACAGTCCATAGGGTTGCAAAGAGTCAGACATGACTGAGCAGACACACGGCACTACTAGCCAAATCTAACTCCCAGTCTCGTTTTGTTTGGTTCACACTGGTTTGTCAGTTTGTTCGTTAGTTGGTTCATTGGTTCATTACTTATTTATATGAATAAGTTGCCAAATTTAAAAATTAGAATATATATAAGATCTAGATTTCTAGTATCTTCTGAAAAAGATCAAAATATGAGAGCACATTTCCGCCTGGCCAACACTAGCAAGAGCTCAAGGGTTTTAACCAGCTCAAGGCCTGGATGTCCTTAACCCAGTGTATGGTAGAGACCAACTTGGAAGCAGAGATCCAGGACCCCATTTGCACAACAGCTTGCAAACAAGCAATGATATAAAATGCTAGCTTGAGGACTGCAGAAATCACTCTATAGATTTATACACTTCCTAAAAATTTATTTATAAGATTTTGGTCACTGTTATTGCTAAAGCTCTAAAGAAGTGGGAATCACGTACTGACAGCCTTTCATAATGCAACAAATAGGCAAACCAGAGAACAGGAAGCCTAAAGTCTCACTTTAAAAAGAAAAAGAGGTTCTTCAGTAAGTTAAAAAAATTATCATCTAATTCCATTCCTAAGCAGACACATAAACAACATAAAACAGCCAACTAAATAAGAACTTGCACAAAAATGTTCATAGCAGGACTATTCACAGTAATCAAAATGTGGGTACAACCCAACCTTCCATCAACTGATGGACAGATAAAATGCAGTATATCGATACAATGGACTATATGATTCAGCCATACAAGGAAATGAAGTATAGATACATGCTACATCACAAAAGAACTTTGAATACTTCCTGAATGAAAGAAGCCAGACACAAAAGGCCACATATTATATGATTCCATTTATATGAAATATCCAGAATAGACAAATTCATAGGGACAGAAATAGAAAGCAAGTTAGTAGTAGCTGGAGATTGGAGGAAGGAGAAATGAAGAGTGACTGTGTTAATGGATGCATGTTTCCTTTCCTTTTGGAGTGATGAAAACGTTCTGGAACTAGAGTGATGGTAGTTACAAAACACTGTGAATGTTCTAAAATCCACTGGATTTTATACTTTAAAGAGGTTAAAATGGTAAATATTATGTGTATTCCAGTATAATTTTTTAAAGGCATTATCTACAGGCCTTAGGTTCTCTAAATGCACAGTATTTGTTCTCTTTCATCAAAGTTATCTTTGTTCAGTAAGCTTCTGTTACGTAAGTGGATGGCTTAGTCAGGACTATGTGAATGAATATCAAACAATTAGAGTGAAAGAAAGCATGACCTGATTGAAATGAGCTGTTGGCATATTAACTAGTAATATTTTCTGACCAAGAAAACATTTGGATATGTTTGCCATTATAAGTGCACAAATGAATTCATTAAACCAGAGGACTTCTAACCCTTCTCCTAAGGATGTAACAATGAGCAATCACATCTCCAGAATCTTTGCTAACACAGGCAGCGAGTCTCAAATGGGCAGAGATGCCTGCCTAAAAAGCAGGGGGCATTTGTTTACACTTTACTTACAGCATCACAAATTAAAGCAATGTCTGAAGGGTTCTGGGCTTGATTTTCCTAAGGATCATTCCTCTCTACATTAACAGCCTCTTTTCATTTAAAAATAACTTTCCTATCATCCTGTGTCTACTCTTTTTCTATGAAATATCCCTATGTCTTTCAACTCTTTCTTTCTGTGCTATGGTTTTCATAGCATTAAACAATCTTCACATCCTTCCTGGGATGCTTTCTCATTTGTTAATGTCCTCAAGAACAGCATCAAAAACTAGGCTCAGAGTTCCAAATTTAGTCCACGAAAGTGCCAGAGAAGGACTTCCAGAGTTCTGAAATCCACACTTCTATGGATACAGTTTATATTAATATTTGATTTGGGGAACAGCATGTTATTTGGTCTCCTATTGGGTTTATTGCCAATGAAAACTTGGAGATGGCTGCAAATGAATTTTTCAAAAAGTTTAAGGGGGAGACATAATCATACCATTATACAGTAGAAGAGGGATAGGGAGTAGGAACAGGGAAATTGGGTCTGAAGAGGCTGGTAAAGATATGTGATATAAGTGATATGAGTATCTTTCTCTGTCTGACTCACTTCACTAAGCATAATACCCTTCAGGTCTTTCCACGTTGCAAATGTCATATTTTCCTTCTTTTTATGACTGAATAGCATTCCATTGAGAATATATAGATATACACATCTTTATCCATTCGTCTAAAATATACACATAGATTGCTTCTGTATTTTGGCTAGTGTAAATAACACTGTTATGAACACTGAGGTGCTCAGGTATCATTTTGAATTAGTGTTCAAAATGTATCATTCAAATCACCATTCAAAATGTATCATTTTGAATTAGTGTTTTCGCTTTATTTGGGTATATACCCACGAGTGGAATTGCTGGATCATAGGGTAATCCATGTTTAGTTTTTAAGGAAACGCTATACCATTTTCTACAGTGAATAAATCAATTAACATTTCTATCAGTGTTGCGCAAGGGCTCCGTTTTCTCCACATCTTCACCAACATTGCTGACTTGTAGTCTTTTTAATATCAGCCATTCTGAAAGGTATGAGGTGATATCACACCAATGTTGTGATTTGCATTTTTCTGATGATTAAGCAATGGTGAGCATCTTTTCAGATACCCATTGGCTGTCTGTATGTCTTTATTGGAAAAATGTCTATTCAGGTCTTCTGCTCATTTTTAATTGGGATGTTTCTTTTTTTTTTCAATTTTGAGTTGCATGAACTGTTTCTTTATTTTTTACTTTAGCTTCTTATTGGTTTTTATTATAGGGGACTGGAATGCAAAAGTAGGAAGTCAAGAGACCCTTGGAGTAACAGGCAAATTTGGCCTTGGAGTACAGAATGAAGCCGGGCAAAGGCTAATAGAGTTCTGCCAAGAGAACGCACTAGTCATAGAAAACACCCTCTTCCAACAACACAAGAAAAACTCTACACATGGACATCACCAGATTGTAGACACCAAAATCAGATTGATTATATTCTTTCTAGCCAAAGATGGAAAAGCTCTATACAGTCAGCAAAAACAAGAACGAGAGCTGACTGTGGCTCAGATAATGAACTCCTTATTGCCAAACTGAGATTGAAATTGAAGAAAGTGGAGGAAACCACTAGCATTCAGGTATGACCTAAATCAAATCCCTTACGACTATACAGTGGAAGTGAGAAATAGATTTAAGGGACTAGATCAGATAGACAGAGTGCCTGAAGAACTATGGATGGAGGTTCGTGACACTGTACAGGAGACAGGAATCAAGACCATCCCCAAGAAAAAGAAATGCAAAAAGCAAAACGATTGTCTGAGAGGCCTTAAAAATAGCTGTGGAAAAAAAGGGAAGCAAAAAGCAAAGGAGAAAAGGAAATATATACCCATTTGAATGCAGAGTTCCAAAGAATAGCAAGGAGAGATATGAAAGACTTCCTCGGTGATCAATGCAAAGAAATAGAGGAAAACAATAGAATAGGAAAGACTAGAGATCTCTTCAAGAAAATCAGAGATACCAAGGGAACTTCTCATGCAAAGATGGGCTCAATAAAGGACAGAAATCGTATGGACCTAACAGAAGCAGAAGATATTAAGAAGAGATGTCAAGAAGACACAGAAGAACTGAACAAAAAGATCTTCATGACCCAGATAATCACGATGGTGTGATCACTCACCTAGAGCCAAACATCCTGGAATGTGAAGTCAAGTGGGCCTTAGGAAGCATCACTATGAACAAAGCTGGTGGAGGTGATGGAATTCCAGTTGAGCTATTTCAAATCCTGAAAGATGATGCTGTGAAAGTGCTGCACTCAATATGCCAGCAAATTTGGAAAACTCAGCAGTGGCCACAGGACTGGAAAAGGTTAGTTTGCATTCCAATCCCAAATAAAGGCAATGCCAAATAATGTTCAAACTACCACACACACAACTGAACTCATTTCACACACTAGTAAAGTAATGCTTAAAATTCTCCAAGCCAGGCTTCAGCAATACGTGAACCATGAACTTCCAGATCTTCAAGCTGGTTTTAGAAAAGGCAGAGGAACCACAGGTCAAATTGCCAACATCTGCTAAATCATGGAAAAAGCAAGAGAGTTCCAGAAAAACATCTATTTCTGCTTTATTGACTGTGCCAAAGCCTTTGATTGTGTGGATCACAGCATACTGTGGAAAATTCTGAAAGAGATGGGAATACCAGACCACCGTATTTCCCTCCTAAGAAATCTGTATGCAGGTCAAGAAGGTCAAGAAGCAATAGTTAGAACTGCACATGAAACAACAGACTGGTTCTAATTTGGGAAAGGAGTACGTCAAGGTTGTATATTGCCACCCTGCTTATTGAACTTCTATGCAGAGTACATCATGAGAAATGCTGGGCTGGAGGAAGCACAAGTTGGAATCAAGATTGCCAGGAGAAATATTAATAACCTCAGATATGCAGATGACACCACCCTTATGGCAGAAAGTGAAGAGGAACTAAAGAGCCTCTTGATGAAAGTGAAAGAGGAGACTGAAAAAATTTTGCTTAAAACTCAACATTCAGAAAACTAAGATCATGGCATCCGGTCCCATCACTTCATGGGAAACAGATAGGAAAACAGTGAAAACAGTGGCTGACTTTATTTTTCGGGACTCCCACATCACTGCAGATGGTGACTGCAGCCATGAAGTTAAAAGATGCTTGCTCCCTGAAAGGAAAGTTATGATCAACCTAGGCAGCATATTAAAAAGCAGAGACATTACTTTCAACAATGGTCCGTATAGTCAAGGATATGGTTTTTCCAATGCTCATGTATGGATGTGAGAGTTGGAATATAAGGAAAGCTGAGTGCCAAAGAATTGATGCTTTTGAACTGTAGTGTTGGAGAAGATTCTTGAGAGTCCCTTGGACTGCAAGGAGATCCAACCAGTCCATCCTAAAGGAGATCAGTCCTGGGTGTTCATTGGAAGGACTGATGTTGAAGCTGAAACTCCAATATTTTGTCCACCTGATTTGAAGAGCTGACTCATTTGAAAAGACCCTGATGCTGGTAAAGATTGAGGGCAGGAGGAGAAGTGGACAACAGAGGATGAGATGGTTGGAAGGCATCACCGACTCGATGGACGTGAGTCCGAGTGAACTCTGGGAGTTGGTGATGGACAGGGAGGCCTGGTGTGCTGCGGTTCATGGGGTTGCAAAGCGTCTGACACAACTGAGCGACTGAACTGAACTGAACTTATTGGTTATATTGTTTGCATATTTTTTCTCCCATTCGGCAGGCTTTTTTTTATTTTGTTAATGATTTAAACTAAAAAAACATTTATGATTAATTAGATCCCATTTATTTTTGCTTTGTTTCTTTTGCCTTAGAAGACAGATCCAAAAAACTAGCTACAATTTATATCAATGTTCTGTGTACATTTTCTCCTAGAATTTTTCTAGTCTTAGGTTTAGGCCCTTAATATATTTTGAGTTTACTTTTGTATATAGTGGTATGAGAAACATTCTTTCATTCTTTTACATATAGCTGTAAAATTTTTCAGCATCACTTATTGAGAAAGCTCTTTTTTTCTATTGCTAATTCTTCTTCTGCCAGAGATTGTCCAACTCTTTGTGATCCCATTGACTGTAGCCCACCAGGCTCCTGAGGTGAGGTGAAGTCACTCAGTCGTGTCCGACTCTTTGCGACCCCATGTACTGTAACCTACTATGCTTCTCCGTCCATGGGATTCTCCAGGCAAGAATACTGGAGTGGATTGCCATTTCCTTCTCCAGGGGATCTTCCCAACCCAGGTATCAAACCTGGGTTTCCCACATTGGAGGCAGATGCTTTAACCTCTGAGCCATCATTGAAGCCAGAGATTAATTGATCATAAATGTGTTGGATTATTTTGGGGCACTCTATTCTGTTCCACTGATCTATGTGCCTTTTTTGTGCCAGTTCCATTCTGTTTTGATTACTGTAGCTTTGTAGTATAGTCTGAATTCAGGGTGTATGATACTTCCTGCTCTGTCCTTCTTTCTCAGGACAGTTTTTGGCTAACCAAATTCTTTTGTGTTTCTATACAAATTTTTAAATTATTTGTTCTATGTCTATGGAAATTTTCATTGATATTTTGATAAAATTGCATTGAATCTGTAGATTGTCTTGGGTAGTATGGTCATTTTAACAATATTAATTCTTCCAATCCACAAACATGGCATATCTTTTCATTTGTTTGTGTCATCTTCAATTTATTTCACCAGTGTCTTATATCATTCCAAATATAGATCTTTTACCTCCTTAGGTAGGTTTATTCCCAAATATTTTATTCTCTTTGATGCAACCATAAATGAGATTGTTTCATCAATTTCTCTTTGTAGTTTGTTGCTAGTGTATAGAAGTGCAACAGATTTCTATATATTAATTTTGTATCCTGCACCTTTACCAAATTCATTGATGAGCACCAGTAGTTATTTGGTGGAATCTTTAAGATATTCTATGTATAGTTTCATGTTATCTGCCAACAGTGACTGTTACTTCTTCTTTTTCAATTTGGATTCCTTTCGTGTGTTTTTCTTCTCTGATTACTATGGCTAGGACTTGCATGAATAGTACAATGAATAAAAGTCATGAGAGTGGGCATCTTTATCTTGTTCCTGATTTTAGAGGAAACGTTTTCAGTTTTTCACCACTGAGGATGATGTTATCTGTAGCTTGTCATATACAACTTTTATTACATTGAATATTAATTCACTGATGCAAACATTCTGTAGAGTTCCTTTATCACAAGTGAACATTGAATTTTATATCATATACCAAAGAGATGATTGTATAAATTCTGTAACTCAGTTCATAAGTCTGGTGTTATACATTGGTTGATTTGTAGATATTGAATGATGCTTGCATCTATGGCATAAATCCCATTTGATCATGGTGTATGATCCTTTTAATGTATTGCTGTATTCAAATTGCTGATATTTTGTTGAGTATTTTATGTTGGAACATAAATTGGTGCAACCACTATGGAAAACAATATGGAGGCACCTTAAAAAACTAAAAATAGAACTATCATATAAACCAGCAATCCCACTACTGGGCTTATATCTGGAGAAAACCATAATTCAAAAAGATATATGTACCCGAATGCTCAATGCAGCCCCATTTACAATTGCCAGGACATAGAAGCAATCTAAATGTCCATAAACAGAGGAATGGATAAAGAAGATGTGGTACATATATACAATGTAATATGACTCAGCCATAAAAAGAAAACAAAATAATGCCATTTGCAGCAATATTGATGAACCCAGAGATTGTCATAGAGTGAAGTAAGTCAGACACAGAAAGACAAATATCATATGATATTGTTCATATTTGAAACTAAAAAAATACAAATGAACTTATCTACAAAACAGAAATAGAATTACAGATATAGAAAAAAATTTTATGGCTATCAGAAGGTGAGGGGGATAAACTGGAAGACTGGGACTGACATACACACACATATAGATAAATAAGGACCTATGGTATAGCACAACGGTAGGCACTGGAACAGCAGCTGCGTGGTGCTGGAGTGGGGGCTGTACAGTGCTGAGGTGACATTGAGGAGATACCCCACATCCAAGGGCAAAGAAGAAGCCCCGGCAAGATGGTAGGAAGCGCAAAAATCACATTTAGAATCAAACAGCATATCCACCAGAGATGCTCAGAGGGCTCAAACATACCTTGTGTGCGCCAGGACCCAGAGACCTCACAGGGACTGAGACAGAACTGTGTTTGAGTGTCTTCTTGTGAGGTACAGGTCAGCAGTAGACTGCTTCAGGAGCAGTGGCTCTAGGTGCAGTAGACCTGGGTATGGCATAAGCCCTATTGGAGGAGGTAGCCATTAACTCCACCTAGAGCCACCAGAACTCACACAGGACAGGGAAACAGACTCTTGGAGGGCACAAACAGAATATTGTGTGCACCAGGACCCAGGAGAAAGGAGCAGTGACCCCACAAGAGACTGACCCAAACTTGCCCATGAGTGTCTAGGAATCTCCAGCGGAAGTGTGGGTCCACAGTGGCCTGCTGCAGTGGACACACTGAGTGTAGCAGTGTGCGCATGGGACCTTTTGAAGGAGGTCTCCATTACTTCATAACCTCCACCATAGTTTGGCCTCAGGTCAAATAACAGAAAGGGAAGACAGCCCCGCCCATCTACAAAAAAATGGATTAAAGATCTACTGAGCATGGCTCCACCCATCAGAACAAGACCCTTCCCCCCACAGTTAGTCTCTCCCATCAGGAAGCTTCCTTAAGCCTCTTATCTTACTCCATTAGAGGGCACACAGAATGGAAACCACAATCACAGAAAACTAACCAAATTGATCACATGGAGCACAGCCTTGCCTAACTCAATGAAAATATGAGCCATGTCATGTAGGGCCACGCAAGATGGATGAGTCATACTGGAGAGTTCTGGCAAAATGTGGTCCACTGGAGAATGGAATGGCAAACCACCTCAGTATTCTTGCCTTGAGAACCCCATGAGCAGTATGAAAAGGCAAAAGGTATGACACTGAAAGATGAACTCCTCAGGACAGTAGGTGCCCAATATGCTACTGGAGATCAGTGGAGAGATAATTCCAAAAAGAAAGAAGAGATGGAGCCAAAGCAAAAACAATACCCAGTTGTGGATGTGACTGGTGATGAAGCAAAGTATGATGCTCTAAAGAGCAATATTGCATAGTAACTTGGAATGTTAGGTCAATGATTCAAGGCAAATTGGAAGTGGTCGAACAGGAGATGGTAAGACTGAATATCGACATTTTAGGAATTAGCAAACTAAAACGGTCTGGAATGGGTGAATTTAACTTTAGTTCAGTTCAGTCACTCAGTTGTATCTCTTTGTGACCCCATGAACCACAGCACGCTAGGCCTCCCTGTCCATCACTAACTCCTGGAGTCCACCCAAACCCATGTCCATCGAGTCGGTGATGCCATCCAACCATCTCATCCTCTGTTGTCCCCTTCTCCTCCTGCTTTCAATCTTCCCCACCATCAGGGTCTTTCAAATGAGTCAGATCTTCAGATCAGGTGGCCAAAGTACTGGAGTTTCAGCTTCAACATCAGTCCTTCCAATGAACACCCAGGACTGATCTCCTTTAGGATGGACTGGTTGGATCTCCTTGCAGTCCAAGGGACTCTCAAGAGTCTTCTCCAACACTACAGTTCAAAAGCATCAATTATTTGGCACTCAGCTTTCTTTATAATCTAACTCTCACATCCATACATAACCACTGGAAAAACCATAGCCTTGACTGGACAAAGTAATGTCTTTTTATTGACAAAGTAATGTCTTGCTTTTTAATATGCTAAGTTGGTCATAACTTTCCTTCCAAGGAGTAAGTGTCTTTTAATTTCATGGCTGCAATCAATCTGCAGTGATTTTGGAGCCCAGAAAAATAAAGTCAGCCACTGTTTCCACTGTTTCCCCATCTATTTGCCATGAAGTGATGGAACCATTATATCTACTACTATGAGCAAGAATACCTTAGAAGAAATGGAGTAGCAGTACTCAACAAAAGAGTCTGAAATGGAGAAATGGATGCAGTCTAAAAAAACGACACAATGATCTTTGTTGCTTACCAAGGCAAACCATTAAATATTACAGTAATCCAAGTCTATGCCCCAAGCAGTAATGCTGAAGAAGCTGAAGTTCAATGATTCTATGAGTACATATAAGAACTTCTAGAACTAACACCCAAAAAGATGTCCTTTTCATTATAGGGGACTAGAATGCAAAAGTACGAAGTCAAGAGATACCTGGAGTAACAGGCAAATTTGGCCTTGGAATACAGAATGAAGCAGGGCAAAGGCTAATGGAGTTTTTCCAAAAGAATGCACTGGTCATAGCAAACACTCTCTTCCAACAACACAGAAGAAGACTCTACATATGGATATCACCAGATTGTCAATTCAGAAATCAGATTGATTATATTCTTTGCAACCAAAGATGGAGAAGCTCTATCTATACAGTCAGCAAAACCAAGATGAGGAGCTGACTGTGGCTCAGATCATGGCTCCTTATTTCCAAATTCAGATTAAAATTGAAAAAGCAGGAAAAACCACTAAACCAGGAATGACCTAAATCAAATTCCTTACGATTATAGAGTGGAAGTGACAAATAGATTCAAGGGATTTTATCTGACAAAGTGCCTGAAGAACTATGGACCAAGATTCGTGACATTGTACAAGAGGCAGTGATCAAGATCATTCTCAAGAAGAAATGCAAAAAGGTAAAATGGTTGTCTGAGGAGGCCTTCATGGGAAATAGATGGGGAAACAGTGGAAACAGTGTCAGACTTCATCTTTTGGGCTCCAAAATCACTGCAGATGGTGACTGCAGCCATGAAATTAAAAGACACACTCCTTGGAAGAAAAGTTATGATCAACCTAGATAGCATATTCAAAAGCAGAGACATTACTTTGCCGACTAAGGTCCATCTAGTCAAGGCTATGGTTTTTCCTGTGGTCATGTATGGATGTGAGAGTTGGACTGTGAAGAAAGCTGAGTGACGAAGAACTGATGCTTTTGAACTGTGGTGTTGGAGAAGACTCTTGAGAGTCCCTTGGACTGCAAGGAGATCCAACCAGTCCATTCTGAAGGAGATCAGCCCTGGGATTTCTTTGGAAGGAATGATGCTAAAGCTGAAACTCCAGTATTTTGGCCACCTTATGTGAAGAGGTGACTCATTGGAAAAGATTTTGATGCTGGGAGGGATTGGGGCAGGAGGAGAAGGGGACGATAGAGGATGAGATGGCTGGATGACATCACTGACTCGATGGACGTGAGTCTGGGTGAACTCCAGGAGTTGGTGATGGACAGGGAGGCCTGGCGTGATGCGATTCATGGGGTCACAAAGAGTCGGACACGACTGAGCAACTGAACTTAACTGAACTGAGGAGGCCTTATAAATAGCTGTGACAAGAAGAGAATGGAAAGGCAAAGAAGAAAAGGAAAGATATACCCATTTGAATGCAGAGATCCAAAGAATAGCAAGGAGAGATAAGAAAGCCTTCCTCAGTGATCAAGGCAAAGAACTAGAGGAAAATAATGGAATGAGAAAGGCCAGATATCTCTTCAATAAAATTAGAGATACCAAGGGAACTTTTCATGCAAAGATGGGAGCAATAAAAGACAGAAATGGTATGGACCTAACAGAAGCAGAAGATATTAAGAAGAGGTGGCCAGAATACACAGAAGAAGTATACAAAAAGATCTTCTTGACCCAGATAATCATAATGGTGTGATCACTCACCTAGAGCCAGATATCCTGGAATGTGAGGTCAAATGGGCCTTAGGAAGCATCATTACAAACAAAGCTAATGGAGGTGATGGAATTCTATTTGAGTTATTTCAAATCCTAAAAGATGATGATGTGAAAGTACTGCACTCAATATGTCAGCAAATTTGGAAAACTCAGCAGTGGCCACAGGACTGGAAAAGGTCAGAGTTCATTCCAATCCCAAAGAAAGCAATACTAAAGAATGCTCAAACTACTGCCCAATTGTACTCCTCTCATATGCCAGCAAAGTGATGCTCAAAGTTCTCCAAGCCAGGCTTCAATAGTACATGAACTGTGAACTTTCAGGTGTTCAAGCTGGATTTAGAGAAGGCAGAGGAAGCAGAGATCAAATTGCCAACATCCACTGCATCATTGAAAAGGAAGAGAGTCCCAGAAAAACATCTATTTCTGCATGTCTTCTTTATTGACTGTGCCAAAGCCTTTGACTGTGTGGATCACAGCACACTGTGGAAAAATCTGAAAGACATGGGAATACCAGACCACTGTACCTGCCTCCTAAGAAATCTGTATGCAGGTCAAGAAGCAATAGTTAGAACTGCACATGAAATGACAGACTGGTTCTAATTTGGGAAAGGAGTACGTCAATGATGTATATTGTCACCCTGCTTATTTAACTTCTATGCAGAGTACATCATGAGAAATGCTGGGCTGGATGAAGCACAAGCTAGAATCAAGATTGCTGGGAGAAATATCAATAACCTCAGATATGCAGATGACACCACCCTTCTGGCAGAAAGCAAAGAAAAACTAAAGAGCCTCTTGATGGAAGTAAAAGAGGAGAATGAAGAAGCTAGCTTAAAACTCAACATTCAGAAAACTAAGATCATGGCATCTGGTCCCATCACTTATGGCAAATAGATGAGGAAACAGTAGAAACAGTGACAGACTTTATTTTGGGGGCTCCAAAATCACTGCAGATGGTGATTGCAGCCATGAAATGAAAAGATGCTTACTCCTTGGAAGGAAAGTTATGACCAACCTAGACAGCATATTAAAAATCAGAGACATTACTTTGCCAATGAAGGTCTGTTTCATCAAGGCTATGGTTTTTCCAGGATTCATGTATGGATGTGTCAGTTGGACTATAATGAAAGCTGAGTACCAAAGAATTGATGTTTTTGAACTGTGGTGTTGGAGAAGACTCTTGAGAGTCCCTTGGACTGCAAGGAGATCCAACCAGCCCATGCTAAAGGAAATCAGTGCTGAACATTCATTGGAAGGACTGATGTTGAAGATGAAACTCCAATAAATTGGCCACCTGATGCCAAGAACTGACTCCTTTGAAAAGACCCTGATGCTGGAAAAGACTGAAGGCAGAAGAAAGGGGATGACAGAGGATGAGACAGTTGGATGGCATCATTGATTCAATGGAGATGAGTTTGATTAAACTTGGGGAGTTGGTGATGGACAAGGGAGACCTGGTGTGCTGCAGTCCATGGGGTTGCAAAGAGTCGGACACCTTGAGCAACTAAACTGAACTGATTTTATAACACAGAGTACTCTACTCAATATTCTGTATGATAGTCTATATAGGAAGAGATCTAAAAAAGCAGTGGATATATGTATATGTATAACTGATTCACTTTGCTTTACACTGAAGACTAGCACAACATTGTAAATCAACTATACCCAATAAAAATTGTCTTCAATTTTTGTCTCATATAAGTGTTGGTACCCTGGCTTTCTTTGTTTTCTATTTGCATGGAATACCTCTTTCCAGCCCATCACTTTCAGTCTGTGTGAGACTTTATATCTGAAGTGAGTCTCTTGTAGGCAGGATATATGGGTCTTGGATTTGTATCCATTCAGCCACTATATGTCTTTTTATTGGAACTCTTGGTCTCTTTACATTTCAAGTACTTATTGATATGTAATGGACATAATGAAGCAGAAGATATTAAGAAGAAGTAGTAATAATATACAGAAGAACTATACAAAATTTATCTTAATGACCCAAATAACCACAGTGGTGTGCTCACTCACCTAGAGACAGACATTGTAAAGTGTGAGGTCAAGTGGGCCTTAGGAAGTATCACTATGAACAAAGCTAGTGGAGGTGATGTAATTTTAACTAAGTTATTTCAAAACCTAAAAGATGATGCAATTAAAGTGCTGCACTAAATATGTCAGCAAATTTGGAAAACTCAGTAGTGGTCACAGGACTGGAAAAGGTCTGTTTTCATTTTTATCCCAAATAAAAGCAATATGAAAAAAATGTTCAAACTACCACGCAATTGCACTCATCTCACACGCTAGCAAAGTAATGCTCAAAATTCTCCAAGTTAGGCTTCAACAGTACATGAACTGAGACTTTCCAAATATTAAAGCTGGATTAAGAAAAGGCAGAGGAAGCAGAGATCAAATTACCAACATCTGTTGGATCATCGAAAAAGCAAGCAAAAACCAGTAAAATATCTCCTTCTGCTTTATTGAGTATGTCAAAGCCTTTGACTGCATCACAGCAAACTGTGGAAAATTATTTAAAAGATGGGAATACCAGACCACCTTACCTGCCTCATGAGAAATCTGTATGCAGGTCAAGAAGCAACAGTTAGAACCAGCCATGGAACAACAAACTGGTTCCAAACTGGGAAAGGAGTAAGTCAAGGCTGTATATTGTCACCCTGCATATTTAACTTATATGCAGAATACATCATGCAGAATGCTGGGCTAGATGAAGCACAAGCTGGAATCAGATTGCCGGGAGAAATATTGATAATTTCAGATATGCACATGACATCACCCTTATGGCAGAAAGTGAAGAGAAACTAAAGAGCCTCTTGATGAAAGTGAAAGAGGAGAGTGAAAAAGCTGGCTTAAAACTCAATATTCAAAATACTAAGTAATGGCATCCAGTCCCATCACTTCATTGCAAATAGATGGTGAAACAATGAAAATAGTGAGAGACTTTATTTCTGGGGGCCCCAAAATCACTGCAGATGGTGATTGCAGCCATGAAATTAAGACTCTTGCTCCTTGGAAGAAAAGCTGTGACCAACCTAGACAGTGTATGAAAAAGCAGAGACATTACTTTACCAACAAAGGTCTGTCTAGTCAAAGTTTTCCTGTAGTCATGTATGGATGTGAGAGTTGGCCTATGAAAAAGCTGAGCACTGAAGAATCAATGCTTTTGCACTGTGTTGTTGGAGAAGACTCCACACAATCCCTTGGACTGCAAGGAGATCAAATCAGCCAGTCCTAAACAGTCTTAAACATTCATTCGAAGGACTGATGCTGAAGCTGAAACTCCAATACTTTGGCCTCTGATGCAAAGAATGACTCCTTAGAAAAGACTCTGATGCTGGGAAAGAAGGTGGGTGGATAAGGTGACAACAGAGGATGAGATGGTTCGATGGCATTACTGTCTCAATGGACATGAGTTTGAGCAAGTTCTGGGAGTTGCTGATGGACAGGGAAGCCTGGCATGCTGAAGTCCATGGGGTCGCAAAGAGTCGGACATGACTGAATGACTGAACTGAACTGAGCAGTAGGTTAATGGGCTATTCTGGTCACTCAGTAGTAAAGAGCCCACCTGCCAATGCAGGAGACTCTGATTTGATCCCTGGATCAGGAAGATCCCCTGCAAAAGGAAATGGCAACCCACCTCAGTATTCTTACCTAGAAAAATCCCATGGACTGACGAGCCTTGTGGGCTACAGTCCAATTAGTCACAAAAGAGTCATACAAGACTTAGTGACTAAAAAACAACAATAGAGATGAGACTATAGGCGTTCAAGTATACCCAAGCCATGCCTTGGAAATCTACTGGGGCTATGGAGGGAACACTACATGAACAAACAGGAGACACGGCTTTAAATTCATCACCTAGTCTCTTGGTATCTCAATGTTTTCCCATTTGAAATGGAAGAGTTGGACAAGTTCACCTCCAATTCCCTTTTACCTGTACAGTTGTAAGACCTTAAGAAAACAAGAGAGTTTTTCAGTTGCCTGTAGTGTGTGAGAAATCAACATGCTATATTTTCCTAAGGTTGTGGATAATATCTAGCCTTACAGCATCTAATGAGGCTTTTCTTGTAACATATTTTTTTGAGGTACAAAAGATCAGATATAATGTGGGAGGCATCTGCAAAGGTCTGCATGCTCTCCCATTCAAACACTAAATTTTGAATGCCATAGAAAATGACAAGAGGTGACAGCTTGGAGGGGAAAGCAATTCTCAAAAGGCAATTCAATCTAAGTGTGACACAAGGGGGCGACCGAGGATGAGATGGCTGGATGGCATCATGGACTCGATGGACATGAGTCTGAGGGAACTCCGGGAGAGGGTGATGAACAGGGAGGCCTGGCATGCTGCGATTCATGGGGTCGCAAAGAGTTGGACACGACTGAGCGACTGAACTGAACTGAATATCTGGCAGGAAATCATGTATTCTCTTTAAGATCTTTACATTTCAGTTTTACAGGTCTAAAAAGTAAGGAATAACTTCTAGGATATAACATCTAAAGTATTCAGCAAATTGCTTTATCTTGAGAAATCTGTATGCAGGTCAGAAAGCAACAGTTAGAACTGGACATGGAACAACAGACTGGTCCCAAATAGGAAAAGGAGTATGTCAAGGCTGTATATTGTCACCCTGCTTATTTAACTTCTATGCAGAGTACATAATGAGAAACGCTGGGCTGGAAGAAACACAAGCTGGAATCAAGATTGCTGGGAGAAATATCAATAACTTCAGATATGCAGATGACACCACCCTTATGGCAGAAAGTGAAGAGGGAGCTAAAGGGCCTCTTGATGAAGGTGAAAGAGGAGAGTGAAAAAGTTGCCTAAAGCTCAACATTCAGAAAACGAAGATCATGGCATCCGGTCCCATCACTTCATGGGAAATAGATGGAAAAACAGTGGAAACAGTGTCAGACTTTATTTTTTTGGCCCCTATATCACTGCAGATAGTGACTGCAGCCACGAAATTAAAAGATGCTTACTCTTTGGAAGAAAAGTTATGACCAACCTAGATAGTATGTTAAAAAGCAGAGATATTACTTTGCCGACTAAGGTCCATCTAGTCAAGGCTATGGTTTTTCCAGTGGTCATGTATGGATGTGAGAGTTGGACTGTGAAGAAGGCTGAGCGCTGAAGAATTGATGGTTTTGAACTGTGATGTTGGAGAAGACTCTTGAGAGTCCCTTGGACTGCAAGGAGATCCAACCAGTCCATTCTGAAGGAGATCAGCTCTGGGATTTCTTTGGAAGGAATGATGCTAAAGCTGAAACTCCAGTACTCTGGCCACCTCATGCAAAGAGTTGACTCATTGGAAAAGACTCTGATGCTGGGAGGGATTGTGGGCAGGAGGAGAAGGAGACAACAGAGGATGAGATGGCTGGATGGCATCACTGACTCAGTGGACGTGAGTCTGGGTGAACTCCGGGAGTTGGTGGTGGACAAGGAGCCTGGCGTGCTGCGACTCATGGGGTCGCAAAGAGTCGGACACGACTGAGTGACTGAACTGAACTTATCAATTCAAATGTTTTCATTTTGCAGTATTATATGCAGAGGTTTTTCAACCATCTAATTTCTACATATTCCTCTACTACAAATATATTATCCATAATAGAAACTTCCTCATGTTTAAACAGTATATTGACAGTCAAAATAACCAAAATAAAATTCTAAACCCCAAAAGGATCTCAAAATCTCAGTTATGAAAACTTAAAATATATACAGTTTACTATATATAAAATAGATAACCAACAAGGACCTACTGTATTGCATATGGAACTATACTCAATATCTTGTTATAACCTATAATGGAGAAGAATGTAAAAATAATAGATATGTTAATAATTTATACATATGTGCATATAACTGAATCACTTTTCTGTACAATTGAAACTAATATAATATTGTAAATCAACTGTTTTTCAATAAAATTTAAATAAAAACTTGTTTAGAGAAAAAGTGAGCCTGCTTCTATTGTACCATAATACTAGAAATGCTCTTCTCTTAATATTTATATTTCATGCTGCTATTCAGTGCAAATTAAAAGCAATAATTGAAATTTCATTAAATAACATGTCATTCTTAACATGACTTTATACTCTAAAGAAAAGAGAATGCTTTAAAGAAATTAATAGATTCATGTTTATAAAATAGTGCTTTTATACCTTCTCAAGTAAATATGTCATTTTTAAAAAGATCTTGTAATCATGAAAGTGATGTCTTATAAAACTGAAATAAAAATATTCCTTAAATTTCTGTGACTAAAACTTACTAAGATATAAAAATATTCTTAAATAAATCTTAAGAAATATTAAGAATAAATTACTAAGATGTAGCAATTTTAGATTAATCAGATATTTAGCTAAAAAAATAAAATGGAATGTCTTCAAGTGCATTTCTTTGAATGTCCATGTTTCCATGGCAACTATCTCTTTCCTTACCTGCTTCCTAATATCCTCATCAATCAATATTTTATGATAATTGTTTCCATGGAAATTTGAACTTATCTACTTTTTCCCTATGCTTAAATTACCACTTTTCCAGAAAATGGACCAAAAAGATAAAATTTTATGCAAATATTAATTTAGATTAGCCAGCATGTCAGGACAAATTATTTTTAAGTGGCTTATTATCATTTTGTGTTTCATTTTACCACCTTCACTACCCCCAACTTCCCACTCTATCTACCTCTCCCTCTGCCATCCTCCCATATATTGACACATTCTTTTTTCTCTACCTTGCAAATCTGTCTCTTCCCCCTCAAAGCCTTTCCTCCATGAAGTTACAGACTATATATAGTAACAAGAACACATATATTTCAGCTAAAAATGGCAACAGATCTTTTCCTCCTGAAAAAATAAATGTACATAGACATGTTAATCAATCTAGCTTAACATCTATATTGAGCGCTTGCCCTGTATGTTACAGGCACTGAGCTGAGTACATGTGAATATGACTCAGAGTAAATGGTGGCATTTGTTTCACAGCGTTCACAGTCTTGTAAAGGTGTGCATTGCTGCTCAGTCACTTCAGCTGTGTCCATCTCTTTGCGACACAATGGACCATAGCCGGCCAGGCTTTTCTGTCCATGGACTTTCATTGGCAAGAATAATGGAATGAGGGAATCTTCCGGATCTCAGGGATTGAACTCGCATCTCCTGCAGGGCTGAAGGTCTCCTGCATTTCAGGCAGATTCTTTAAGATAGCTGCTACACAAATCTCCATGGAGGTCCTCTCAAGAAGAGAAGACCTGGTGAAAACGCTTACTGACTCTTACCCTGATTTCACTGGTTTTGAGCAGTATTTGTGCTCTGTGTTATTCTTCCAGTAAGAGTTCTCTAAGTTGTTGCACTCCTGGCTTTTTAGTAAGACAGAACCATCATACATATAGCCCCCTGAAGACACTGACTTTTGGTTGCCCTATCTTATATGTTCCCCAGCACTAGGAATTTCATTTTTTCTTTGTAAACAGTACAAAATAAAAACAGCAGCTCAAACATACTATATGCTATACACTGAACAACAACAAATTACATTCATTTTCCTGTCAAATTGTCCCAGTAATTTTGTGAAGTTCTATTATATTTTACATATAAGACAACCGAGCCTCAGATGAAGCAGCATATCTAAAGTCATATATCTACTTAGGAGTCTGAGCCAAGAGTCATATTTAAGTCTTTGTAACTCCAAAACCAACATTCTTAGTTACTGGGTTTCATGTGCTATGTCTTCAGAAGGCTAGTTGAGGAGAGTGAAAAAGAGATGTAAGCTATAAGGGTTTGAAAGCAGAAACGGACGTGAAGTTTTAGCTTTGTGATCAGAATGAAGAAAGTCAACTGGTATTTACATGCATATTTATATTCTGCCACTTTTAAGAAATCTTTGCCTCCACCTGGAACTTTACAATTTGATTTCCATTTTTCTGAATGTTGACACATCACATCTACATTAACATTTCAACAAAGCCTAGTGCCAAAGTATGGGAGTTAAATTCAAAGGCAAAATCAGTTTTGTTTATTCAACAGAAATACTACCAATCATTTCCTACTTATGCTGGAAATAATTTACCTTTGAACACTTAAGAATCTGTATAAAAATGCTATTCAACAATTTGCGAGACTTCAGGGTAAGCTTTTTCTTTTCATGTAATCAATGATACAAAAGTGAATGTAGAAGATTATATGCTTGAAAGTAGTAGATTAAAAGCACATTAGAGCAGAGCACTTCTCGTGACAAAACATGTTGATTCAATGTGTCCAATACATACTTCTTTTTAATTCCCACTATATCTATGTGACTTCAAAGTGAATAGCTAATTCAGGAAGTTGAGGAGTAGAAATCTCATTAGCAAGTACAACAAAATTAACTAAGGAAATGAGAATACTCATCAGTGAAAATGCAAATGAAATGCTTGGTAAGGGTTGGATTAATAAATAAATGATCAAATTGCTTATACATATTATATGTTTTAAACATACAAATTACTTATCATGTTTATTACTTTCATTCTAATTCTTGTTCCTGGAAGGAAGAACAAAGGCACCCAAAAGAAGACTGGATAAACCATTCAGTATAACAAAAACTGGGTGAAGTTTTTCTAAAATAAAAACCATTCACACAGAAGTGCTCCTAAAAGTGAACCAAAGCCATCACTAAACCTTTTTGTACTAAGATTAATGACATTAAAACTCTTAACACCTAAGTGAAGTATTTATATTGAAGATTAATCCTGAAAACTAATTATGAAACAGTGAGCACATGTGTTGGAGAAGGCAATGGCACCCCACTGCAGTACTCTTGCCTGGAAAATCCCATGGATGGAGGAGCCTAGAAGGCTGCAGTCCATGGGGTCGCTAAGAGTTGGACAACCCTCTCCAGTGTTCTTGCCTGGAGAATCCCAGGGACGGTGAAGCTTGGCCAGCTGCCATCTATGGGGTCTCACAGAGTCAGACACGACTGAAGAGACTTAGTAGCAGAGCACATGTGTTATTATTCACTGATCATTTACTGCTTAAAAACTGCACTGGATAATGAATAAAATACTGGACCATGAATTTGAGAAATGAATTTTAGTCTCCACTCCACTTAGACTAGCTAAGTGACCAGGACAAGTCTAATCCATCACTCTGATTCCCTCTTCTGTTAAGAAGGAGTTTGAACTAGATTTATTCAATGATTTCTAAAGCCTCTTCTATCATTAACATCTATGATAATATTGTATAATCACACTGAAGAGAATGTTAAAGAAATATAGCACAGCTCCTACATAAAAATATATAAAATATACTTACTTAAAATATAAAATATACTTACATTAAAAAGAAGATCAAGATACAAAAAAATGACTCCCTGGACCCAGATAATAATTTTTCTTTTCTTTTGTTTCCTTTGGCTAGAAATTCTAGATCATAAGCTATTTCCCAACTCAAGCTACTTTGAATAAAAATATATCCACCACAAAGATTATTTCAACAATTCTAAAATATACTTTTTTCACATTTTAATACTTCTGAAATCAGGATATTGCTTAAAACTAATAATGATTTATATTCAATGACATATGGTAATAGTCACTCAATAAATAATCTGTTCCATGAATGAATCAATAGGTGAAATAATAAAAGATTGATGTGAACTAAGAACAAGTTGATCTCAGTTTCATGTTTCTATTAATGAAACCATAAGGAATTTCTTTTATGCTTAAAAATAAATTTAACATATTACCCTTGAAAATCTATCTGTATGTAAATGTTGGAAAATATATCAGCAAATTATACGTATATTTTAAAGCAACCAAAATGCTTACTTTATTTCCAAATTCATGTTTCAGAGTCATAATGTGGGAAAAGCAAAAAACATTCTAGGGAAAAAAAACGGCAGATTTTTCTGGAAAGTTTGTGTGTATGTGTTTTAAATATATAACCAATATTTTATAATAAATTTAAATGAAGTATTATCTATAAAAATACCAAATCACTATTTTTCCTTTCTTTTTATTTTTTAAATCATGAAAGTAGGATAACATATTTATAGTAGACTTGGAAAGTACAGAACAAAGTTACATATAGTTCCACTACACATTATAATTATTTTATTAAGTAGATAAATTAAGATTTTTAGTTGGAGTTCTAATATAAAACTCTAAAAAATTAATAGGATGAATAGACAGAAAAGTAGAAGGACATAGTAGACCTGAAAAGCACTATGAACCAATTCAATATAATTAAGATTTACACAATTTTTCACCCAATAGCTGGATACAAATTCTATTCAACTTCCCATAAACTATAAATCAGGAGGCACTGGAACATAGCCATTTAACAAGGTACAAACATTTCATGATCTAAAGGTACTGAAATCATATAGAGTCTGTCCTCTTAGCACTGTGGAATTATGTTGGAAATCAATATCAAAAGATATTTGAGAATAATCCTCATTTCAAATGCACTATGACCTTTACCAAGAAAGATCTTTGACTTAGCCATTGAAAGCCTCAATAAAATTAAAAAACCAAAAAGACACAGAAGGTGTGAATCATTATTTTGTACATCTGAAACTAACAGGGGAAAGTGTTTTTTTAACCTTCTAATTCTGTAAGAAATACCAAACACATAAATTTTATTTAGATTAATTTTTAAGCAAATGCTAATAATAGGAGTTGGCACTCAAGTTGAAATACATGGTGTAACATTCTAATAACGATACGGGATGAGAATGCAAAATGCAAGAAAGCAGTAAGACATACCGCAATTATAGAGTTCCATACAGAAAGTAGGAAAAAAATAGACCAGAGTCCCAGAAAATAACAGATGACAAAGACAAGAATCAGTGAGACAACTTCTGATCAGCGTTCTGAAGAGAAAGCGTCACTTGGCTTCCATTTGGATGTGACCAATGGTAAACGCCAGCAGGAACCGAGTGCAAAAAGAGGCCATCTATTTTCTTCTGCATGTCCTTCTAGCTATGAGATACTTATTTTTCTTTTGTTTTCTTTCTTGTCCTTTTGCTTCCTTTTAATTCATCATGACCCTCCATTTCCGTAGGCAGGTTTTCCTGCTAAGGGCAGGGTTCTTCAGCGTTAGCTCACAGCCCATTAACCGTCTCCCTTCTTGCTCCTTTAGGCCTAGGTTTTCCACTCCTGTCTCATAGAGCATCACTTCCTCCCTTGACCACATCTCTGTAAGAAGTTCCTTCACTAAGATCTCCCCACTACAACCATCTGATTGGAGTTCTGTTTTGCTGTATCTCTGACTAACAAAGGATAGGAGAAACCCAGGTGAAACCTCCAAATGAATAATCTTGAGGAGTATGAAAATCTAATTCTGCTTAATTGCACCTCAACATTTTTTTTCACAAGTCATCTCATTACTCTCAGGAGAAAAGCACTGACTCAACTTTGGGTGCCTCTATGGTTAAGCTTGACCTTTCTGAAACCTCATTAGGATGTTCGGCATCGGCAGTTCTAATTCGTTTCAGTAGTAAAGAGGCTGGATGTTCTTTATGGATTACATTCTGCGAAAGCATCATCTATAAAACTGTCAGCTTCTGATCTGAGCTTTGAGAGTTCATTTATTTTAAAATATTTAGAAGTTGTCTACTTTGAAATTTATAAAATTAACATACCAAAAGGAAAAAAAATAAACACTCTTTTATTCAATGTACTTAAAAAAAAGTTTCTCTATTTGGTGCATAAGCTAAGTTTTTCTAGGACTTGAAAAATACTAACTAAACCATTTATCCATAGTAGCATGTCAAATATGAACAACAGTGCCTGGAGGGCTTCCAAGACCTCAGTGACAACATATGTGGTAGATTGGTGGTACCCTGGGAAAGTGTGCTGGAGCAGGAAAGCAAAGAAATGAGAGATGTTGCAGAACTGTCTACTGGACACCCTAAAGAGCATCTCGACGATAACCCCTTATCCTCTTTATGTTGTAGGCTTAGTAGCTAGTCAGCTCACTAGCCAAGGACTTAAATAATTTTTCTCAAGACTCAAGGTTTTCAAAACTATAAAGGCAACCAGAATAATAAATAGCATCAAGACAGCTTGGTATTAGGAAGTTCAAGGTAATATAGTCTGTGTATAGGAAACAGGCTCCAGATACTCCTAGGTGCACATATTTAAGAAACCAGTCAGAAGATTATAAGTCAGATGCTCCTGGCTCCCTGCTTGTCATAACTCAATGCATATCACTGAGACACTTCAAAAAATAAAGCCTTGTTCTCACAGTCATCAGAATGCCATCCTTCACAAAACTGGTAAAACAGGCTGACATCACCAGTGTCTGAGGGTCCTCCACCTTGATTTTTTATGGTCTCTTGTTACCAAGGCCTAAGATGTTAGATACTTTTATTGCTCATTAAAGCAAGACTAGTGATTGTATACTGAGCATTTGCACGGTTCAAGGCAGAAACCCACGTCCTTAACACTTGTTTAATCTGCTGCAGCTTCCCAGTGAGAACAAAAGGCCTTTCATCCTCACTCACACTCACTCATTCATGCACCTACCCAATTGTTTACTTCAGTAAACCTCTCTCGTGTGTAATCCATGCCAAAAACTATGCTATAACGCACATGAATAGATCAAACCTTTGTCAGGTGCCAGGCTTTGAGGAGTTCAAGTTTCATGTGAAGGTAAATAAACTGTAAAACAGAGAACATAACATACAGGAGCGCTATGGACTGAGTACACAGTTGATGGGAGTAGCTAATACTTCCTTGACGACATGAAGGGAGCCTTAGGAAGAGTGACACTGGAGTTGTATTTAAGGAATGAACAGGTAGGTAACATGTAACCTGGTTCAGCCACTATGGAGAACAGTATGGCGGTTCCTTTTTTAAAAACTAAAAATAAAGCTACCATACGATCCTGCAATCCCATTCCTGGGCATATATCCAGAGAAAACTATAAAGTGAAAAGATACATGCACCCCAATGCTCATAGCGGCATTATTTACAATAGCCAAGACATGGAAGCAAACTAAATGTCCATTGACAGATAAATGAATAAAGATGTGATGTGTATGGTGGGTGGAGTGTGAGCATGTGTGTGTGTATATATCTTCAGTCTCTGACTGTTAGTTTAAGGCAACATCCATCACCTCTGAGACAGTAATGTTAGTTCAGAGAAAAGGTTATAATACTTTCTAGGGAAGACTGTCTCACTGAAGCTACCAAAAAGAGCCAGCTGGAGATTTCTCTACAGAAATGAACACCAGCTCAATGGCCTCCTTGTTAGAATAAAGATTCTCTTCCCATTATTTATAAGATATTTGAACTTGATGTTAAAAGAGAAAACAATCCCTTAACTTTTAAGACAGAGTTTAAATGGATAAATGTTGAACTATGTTTAAGAATGAGATGGATCAAATATTATTTAAGAAGATATAGCAGTTTGAAACACAAGTGTCTATTTTATTTCAAGTATCAAAAATAGTTCTATGAGACTCTTCTCACTTATGTGCAATCTTACATGCTTTCATCACCAGAAGAAACAGAAGCGGACATTTAACTATTGGATCTAAACGTGTACTCAAGAACTGTATCATCCATCATGTGGTCTCAATGGAAAGGCCCAAGAATTGCTGATCCATCTATTATTTTCTGCCCTTCCTTAAATTTATGGAAGACTTGGGCATTTTGTTCAGAGACACTTTAGCAGGTCTACCTGCTTATAAATAATCGTAAGCACATTAGAGAAACTTATTCTATTCATACAATTAGACAGGACAACTAGAACATGCAAGGTGCTTGATCTGAGTTTAAAAAAAAATACTGTAAACAATCATCATAAGTGCCATATTTCATAACAGTGTCAGGGTAGATTGATTATTTTTTGAAAACTCCTTATCAAAAATGCTGAAATCTATTGAGACAAATGCAACTATGTATGCGAATTTTTATATCATCCCCGGTTCCACGGCCATTTATAAAACATTATCCCTTAGTATTTGTGTAATTTCAATAATTAACAATATCAATAAACAATTTTTCACTGACCTAATCATTTCCAAACAAGTTTCACTTCAACACATTATATCTGTTACATTCCTAATTGAACTCCTTTGACATTCAACCATTCTGAGGTATTCAGCTAAATTTGATCAACATATAAAATTATACTTTGTTACAACTGAGTAGAGTAAAACATTTAATATCTTAAATCAGGAATGATCTTCCCTTTCACATTTTGTTTAGTTAAATCCTGCTCATCTTTCTCTTCATCAAGTAAACCTTGTCCAGACTTCTCTAATTTGGTCAGATCCTTGCTTTACATCTCACAGAGAGATACATCTTTGTACTTGTTACAGACACGATTTTACATTTGTATAAATGATTATTTGATTAAGGTCTGTAAGTTCCAGGAAGACAAGAACTGTGTTTGCTTCTTTCTCACTACCACCTCTCCAGTGATGGATGGGAGAATGAAATTCCATTAGACAGACTGTTGAACGAGGCAGGTCATGGGACTGGGTTTCAAGGACAGTAAAGCTTATTGCAATTATGAGTGAATAAGAAGCCAGCAATAAAGAAAGGTCATATATTTGGAGAAGCTGCAAGAATTTGACTGTGAATATGTAAGAGCGCACAGTCAGGACAGTAAAGAATTGTTGACAAAGTTGACCAGGACACCAGAACAATGATCAGGGATGCTTCTGTGGACACTGCAACAAGAGAGTGTGCTGCATTGTAACTATCACTTTGTGGTTTCGAGTGGTTTTCAGTCTTCTGATTCCCTCAAGGGTATTGCCCAAACCTACAACTCTCAAGAGTGTGTTACAAGCATCAAAGCTTTTAAGAACTATTCCTCTAAGTCCTAATATCCCTATTAAGAAAATGAAAAAGTTAGAAAAGATTTTTGCTTCCCAACCTTGGTTACATATTGGAATTACCTGGGAGCTGTCAAAAAAAAAAAAAAAAAACAAAAACAAAAAACCCTAAACCAGAGCCCAATAACCACTTTAGTCCAAGCAAAAATCCCTGAGTATGTGGTCCAGATTTGAATTTTTAATCTCCAGCAATTCCAAGGGATAACCAGGGTTGAAAATCAATGAAAGAGGAAATTTTCACCTTCACCTGTGCTCTAATATCTTGTCATGCCAACTTAGTAAGAAATTAGACAAGAGACACAGTCCCATCTTCACAGTTTTGTGAGGGTTTTAAGTTTGGTCTCTTTCAAATCCTCACCGTGTAAAATCACAAGGGCACAAAACGAATGCTATCTCCTATGAAACATCTGTGTGCAAATAAGTCTCACAAGGTCTTAGCTGATTGATATTTTAATTAATCAGGTTAGTGTGCAGACTAGCTGTGCCAACAGAACTATCAGCTTCCAGGTTCTGCTCTGTGTGGGACCTGTCATCAAAAGCAACTTTCCTAGAATATAGAGACCCATGCTAATAAACATGTTCTTCACTGCACTCAAGTGGGGATGTAAATTTTAATACAAATAGTCAACAGTTTAAAACATAAAAATGTATTTCATAGAATCTGCAATGGGTAATGTAATCCAGATACCAGAAGTTTTCTTTTTAGAGACCTCTTAACACACAGTAGTTACTGTTTTTCATATAATCTTAACATTAAAAGGTTTTTGAAAGTTAGTCTGTCTAATATCCTATTAAATTCAACCCAAAGGTCGAAATTCCACTACAGGAGACTTTATAAACCACTGTCCGTCCTCTGCTTAAACACATCCTTTCATGGGTGTCACCAATTTCACTGTTATTTCTATTTGTTAGGTTTCTCTGATGCTTAGTTGCTCAGTGTCACCAATTTCACTGTTATTTCTATTTGTTAGGTTTCTCTGATGCTTAGTTGCTCAGTTGTGTCTGACTTTTGCAACCCCGTGGACTGCAGCCCACCAGGCTCCTCTGTCCATGAGGATTCTCCAGGCAAGAATACTGGAGTGGGTTGCCACGCTCTCCTCCAGAGGATCTTCCCAACCCAGGGAATGAAGCCAGATCTCCCACATAGCAGGCAGATTCTCTACTATCTGAGCAATCAGGGAAGCCCAAGAATACTGGAATGGGTAGCCCATTCCTTCTCCAGGGGATCTTCCTGATCCAGGAATTGAACCAGGGGTCTCCTGCATTGCAGGCAGACTTTTACCAACTGAGTTACTTGGATTCTCTTGGGTGAACTTAAGAGAAACTTCTGTCATCTTTTAAGATCATCTCTTTTCCTGATTCACTTGAAGTCACATACTGTTGTTTAGTGGCTAAGTTGTATCTGATTATTTTGTGAATCCATGGACTGTAGCTCACCAGGCTTCTCTGTCCATGGGATTTCCCAGGCAAGAATACTGGAGTGGGTTGCTATTTCCTTCTCTAGAGTATTTTCCCAATTCAGGAATTGAAGCCATGTCCCCTGCATTGGCAGGAGGATTCTTTCCCACTGAGCCACCACATAGCACAAGTCAAATTTCCTATACCATCTGAAAGCATTCTAAAGTCTTGGAAGAGATCTATACAGCATCTCTAAGTTGACTCCCTAGTAGATGCTTCAAAGTCTCTTCTGTAAATACTCCATGGTGCTGATGGATGGAATGCTATCTTCAGGAGCTATAACTACTACAGTTCCCTTGATTAGCATCCAACAGTTTATCTGTCGAATAGAAAAAATGCATTTTAAAAGGAAACTCAGGGGCTTCCCCGGTGGTTCAGTGGTAAAGAATCTACTTGCTAAAGCAGGAGGTGCAGGTTCAACCCCTGGGTCAGAAAGATCCCCTGGAGAAGGAAATAGCAACCCATTCCAGTATTCCTTCCTAGAGAATGGCATAAACAAAGGAGACTGGAAAGGTCACAAAAGAGTTGGACATGACTTGGACTAAACAACAACAACAAAGAAACCCACAGCAATGCCTGTCTTTATATCTTAACCAAGATATTACAGCAATTCACTTAATTGTTTAGGCAAAATTATCCATTTTCATGGCTCAGGGAATGGAATATTAGCAGTTTTCAAATGGAATATTAGCAATTTTCAAATATAATCCTAAAATGGCTGATGTATTCAACATTTTGCAAACTAGATGAATAAGCCTCCCCCCCCATTTCCGCTCCTAAAACAAGCAAAGATCCGTTTGGGGAACCAAGTGTGACCACTTAAATTGCTTCCTTGTGAACATCACTATTATGTCCTTCTCTCCCTGGAGACAATTAAGAACGTCTAAAACATATGTTCATAAGCAGTAAGAGGTTATTGAAAATGTCTCCCTTTTTGCTAACACAAAACTCATGGTTTCCTCTTACTTAAATAAAATAATAAGATTCCAACAGATTACATGGTGACAATATTATCTTTCATTAATTCTAAACACTGTAGTTCACAGGACTGCAACAAAGCCTTGAAAAAGAAAAGGAAAAAAATCTTAATGTTGAACAAAAGCTTAGAGATTTTATAACTCAGCCTCCTTTCCATCTTCTTCATGAAACTAAGAAGTCTTTACTGTCAGTGGGAGGATTGTTTGAACGCATGTCCAGGAGATGTCAGATGTTTGGCTCCTTCTTTAGAATGCTCTTTCTTTAGAAAGTATGGCTACTTAAATAAACACTTCCCCATTCTCAAAGCACAGAATTGCAATAAAATAATAAATGCTATATTATAAATCAATTTCAGTCACTATCAAATCAGAAGACAGTATAAAATCACAATATTTAATCCATCTCACCCAGTTCTTTCCTCTCAAATAGGGTTAAAATTTGTCATTCTCATATTCTATGAAGTCCACTGTTTTGGCCGTAGACATAATCTAATCTTTACCAGGGGATTAAACACTCTCATTTTCAAGGGATGGATTCTAGAGTTTTCTTGAAAAAGGAAAAACAACCTACTTGCAGCTGACAGAATATGCTGCCCACTTCTGTCTCTACTCTTTTGATGGTATATCAGTTCAGTTCAGTCATTCAGTCATGTCCAACTCTTTGTGACCCCATGGACTGCAGCACACCAGGTTTCCCTGTCCATCACTCTCCCAGAGCCTACTCAAACTCATGTCCATCGCATCGGTGATGGCATCCAACCATCTCATCCTCTGTCGTCCCCTTCTCTTCCTGCCTTCAATCTTTCCCAGCATCAGGGTTTTTTTTCCAGTGAGTCAGTTCTTTGCATCAGGATACCAAAGTATTGGAGCTTCAGCTTCAGCATCATTCCTTCCAGTGAATATTCATATGGCACATGGCGTATCACTGATGCTCTAATATTTCTCTTACATCTATTTTACCTCTTAATCTGTCTCTCAACAAGAAGGATACCCTTATTCCAGTCTCAGGAAGAGGGGAAAGGGCCTCACAAGCAAGAGACACTAAATATTTAAGAATTTGAACATGGTTGCTTATATTCTCCTATAGCTGAAATGACAGATTCAGTGATCTAAAGCAGGATTGTCCAAACAAGAACCTACTGTATAGCACAGGGAACTCTGCTCATGATTATGTGACAATCTAAATGGGAAAAGAATTCAAAAAGAAGTGAATACGTGTGTGTATGTATGCATATATGTATATAAACTGAATCACTTTGCTGTACACCTGAAGCTGTCACAACATTGTTACTCAACTATATTCCAATATAAAATTAAAAACTGAAAAACACATGCATATTTCCAAAGTAAGAAACAGGAATAAAATTATAATGAATGATCCAAATAAATTTCAAAATAAATAAAGCAGCGTTGTCCAGTAGAATATGTGAGACACAAAAGGAAAACACATTGTAAATGTTCTAGTAGCCACATAAAAGAAGCAAAGAAACAAGGAAAGTTAATTTTAATAACATACTTACTTAGCCAAACATATCCAAAATATTATCATTTCAATATATAATCTATACAAAACTTACTTTGAGATATTTTAAATTATATTTTCTTTAATATGAAGTCTTCAAAATCTGGTGCATACTTTATATCATATCTCAGTTTGGACCAACCATATTTGAAGTGCTTACAGTCACATATGTGGATAGTTGGTACCATGTTAGACAGCACAGAGAATCCTACATCTCTCTGAATGTTCTTTCAGGAAAAAAAAAGTTATTGTATTATAAATTAAAAAAACAAATTTCATAACATGTTAAAACTCTTAAAAATTTATTAGGTCTTATGTATTTTTTTCCTCTCCCATTTTTGCACAGTTCCTAAAGATTTAGAAGTAGTATCAAGAACATTAAAGAAAAGTTTTTTATCCACTAGTCTTACAAATCTTATTCCTGAAGCTTCAGAATACAGTGATAAATAAAGCCAGACTGAGAACCACAAGACATCATTTACGGTTGTAGTCCCTTCTGAATCAAATAAGAGCCGTTGGCATTCATGAAAAGTATTATGTCATAGTAGTCTAAGAATTAATCTTGGAAGAACTGTCATTTATGATTTAGTTTTCACAGAACAACTTACTTTAAAAGTGTTTCTGAAGTTAGGGCTGGATTACTAATGTGTATCTAGACTTGGAATTCTATTTGGACTTTTTCCTTGCTCACCCCTGCTTTAGGCAAAAATTGTTTTAAATTCCCCAAGATTCCACTGTCTAAGAGGTACCTTAAAAACAATGCAATAAACCCCCCCAAAAAAAACTTTCTCTTGATTCCACATTATATAGGGAAATTTTAAAATGCATGAGTATATATAAAAATGCTAGTTTCTGAAAAATTCCCACCTTTTAATAATGACTTATGCTGCCATAAGGCTAGAACAATGCTAAGTAGAAACAAAGGAAGAATGAATCATTATACTTAAGAAATATGCAGTCTAAAAGGCTGTATATCTGAAATGAATATAATACGACATATCAAATATATGTCAATAAGTAAATGAATAAGTATTTAACCAAAAAAAAAAAAGGAGGGGGAAGTCTGGCATGACTAATGTTGTGATAATTTAGTAGACCATCAGGAAGTTTCCATTGCCTCTTAACTTTATTCATTAGAGGGCAAACAGAATGAATACCACAGTCACAGAAAACCAACCAAACTGATCACATGGACCACAGGCTTTTCTGACTTAATGAACTGCCATGCCATGTAGGGCCTCCCAAGACGGACGGGTCATGGAGGAGAGTTCGGACAAAACACAGTCCACTGGAGAAGGGAATGGAAAAACACTTCAGTATTCTTGCCTTGAGAACCCCATGAACAGTATGAAAAGGGAAAGAGGTACTGAGGATGAACCTCCCAGGTCAGTGGTGCCCAATATGCTACTGGAGAAGAGTGGAGAAATAACCCCAGAAAGAATGAAGAGACGAAGCCAAAGTGGAAACAACGCCAAGCTGTGGACGTGACTCTTGTGGATGTGACTCCTGATGGAAGAAAAGTCCAACGCTTCTGAATCAAATAAGAGCCGTTGGCATTCATGAAAAGTATTATGTCATAGTAGTCTAAGAATTAATCTTGGAAGAACTGTCATTTATGATTTAGTTTTCACAGAACAACTTACTGTAAAGAACAGCTCTGCACAGCAACCTGGAATGTTAGGCCCATCAATCAAAGTAAATTGGAAGCAGTCAGACAGGAGCTAGCAAGAGTGAACATTGACATTTTAGGAATCAGTGAAAATGAAAATGGAATGGAATGGGTGAATTTAACTCAGATGACCATTATATCTACTACCATGGGCAAGTACCCCTTAGAAGAAATGGAGTAGCCCTCATAGTCAACAGAAGATTCCGAAATGCAGTTACTTGAGTGCAAGCTCAAAAACGACAGAATGATCTCTGTTCATTTCCAAGGCAAACCAATCAACATCACAGTAATACAAGTCTATGCTGAAGTTGAATGGTTCTATGAGTACCTAGAAGACCTAGAACTAAAATCCAAAAAGAAGTCCTTTTCATCACAGGGGACTAGGATGCAAAAGTAGGAAGTCAAGAGATACCTGGAATAACAGGCAAATTTGGCCTCGGAGTACAAAATGAAGCAGGGAAATGGCTAACAAAGGTTTGCCAAGAAAATGAACTGGTCATAGCAAACACCCTCTTCCAACAACATAAGAAAAAACTCTACAAATGGACATCACTAGAAGGTAATTACCAAAATCAAATTGATCATATTCTTTGTAGCCAAAGATGGAGCAGCTCTATACAGCCAGCAAACACAAGACCAGGAGCTGACTGTGGTTCAGGTCATGAACTCCTTATTGAAAAATTCATACTTAAAGAAAATAGGGAAAACCACTAGACCATTCAGGTATGACCTAGGTCAAATCCCTTATGATTAAGGAAGTGGAAGTGACAAAGAGATTCAAGGGATTAAATCTGACAGAGTACCTGAAGAGCTATGGACAGAGGTTCATGACACTGTACAGGAGGCAGTGATCAAGACCATCCCCAAGAAAAAGAAATGCAAAAAGGCAAAATGGTTGTGTAAGGAAGACTTACAGAAGAGAAGCTAAAGGCAAAGTAAAAAGAGGAAAGATATACCCATCTAAATGCAGAGTTCTAAAGAATAGCAAGGAGAGATACGAAAGCCTTCCTCAGTGATCAATGCAAAAAAGAGAGGAAAACTATTGAAGGAGAAAGACTAGAGATCTCTTAAGAGACACCAAAGGAATGCTTCATGCAAAGATGGGCTCAATAAAGGACAGAAATGGTCTGGACCTAACAGAAGCAGAAGATATTAAGAAGAGGTGGCAAGAATACACAGAAGAACTGTACGAAAAGGGTTGTCATGACCCAGATAACCACCATGGTGTGATCACAAACCTAGAGCCAGACATCCTGGAATGTGAAGTCAAGTGGGCCTTAGGAAGCATTACTATGAACAACGCTAGTGGAGGTGATGGAATTTCAGCTGAGCTATTTCAAGTTCTAAAAGATGATGCTGTGAAAGCACTGCACTCTATATGCCAGCAAATTTGGAAAACTCAGTAGTGGCCAGAAGACTGGGAAAGTCAGCTTTCATACCAATCCCAAAGAAAGACAATGCCAAAGAATGCTCAAATTATCACACAACTGCACTCATCTCACATGCTAGTCAAGAAATGCTCAAAATTCTCCAATCCAGGCTTCAACAGTACGTGAACTATGAACTCCCAGATGTCCAAGCTGGATTTAGAAAAGGCAGAGGAAACCACGGATCAACTGCCAACGTCTGTTGGATCATAGAAAAAGCAAGAGAATACCAGAAAAACATCTATTCATGCTTCGTTGACTACATCAAAGTCTTTGTGTGGATCACAACAAACTGTGGAAAATTCTGAAAGAGATGAGAATACTAGACCACCTGACCTGCCTCCTGAGAAATCTGTATGCAGGTCAAGAAGCAACAATTAGAACTGCACATGGAACAAGAGACTGGTTCCAAATTGGGAAAAAGAGTACATCAAGGCTGTATATTGTCACCTTGCTTATTTACCTCATATGCACAGTACATCATGAGAAATGCCAGGCTTGATGAAGCACAAGCTGGAATAAAGATTGCCAGGAGAAATATCAGTAACCTCAGATATACAGGTGACACCACCCTTATGGAAGAAAGTGAAGAGGAACTGAAGAACCTCTTGATGCAAGTGAAGGAGGAGAGTTTCTATTTCATAAAAAAACTGGCTTAAAAGTCAACATTCAAAATACTAAGATCATGGCATCCAGTCCCATCACTTCATGGCAAATAGATGGGGAAACAATGGAAACAGTGAGAGTTTTTAATATCTTGGGCTCCAAAATTACTACAGATGGTGACTGCAGCCATGAAATTAAAAGACACTTACTCCTTGGAAGTAAAGCTATGACAAACCTAAACAGCATATTAAAAAAACAGACATTACTTTGCCAACAAATGTCCATCTAGTTAATGCTATGATTTTTCCAGTAACCATGTATGGATGTGAGAGTTGGACTATAAAGAAAGCTGAGCACTGAAGAATTGATGCTTTTGAACTGTGATGTTAAAGAAGACTCTAGAGTCCCTTCTACTGCAAGGAGAGCAAACCAGTCAATCCTAATGGAAATCAACCCTGAATATTCATTAGAAGGACTGATACTGAAGCTGAAGCTCCCATACTTTGGCCACCTGATGCAAAGAACTGAACTCAGTGGAAAAGACTGGGAAAGATTGAAGGCAGGAGGAGAAAAGGGTGACAGAGGATGAGATGGCTGGATGGCATCACCGACTCGATGGATGTGAGTTGGAGCAAGCTCCAGGAGTTGGTGATATACAGGGAAGCCTGGTTTGCTGTAGTCTATGTGGCTGCAAAGACTTGGACACGACTGAGCAACTGAATTCAACTGAACTGAATATAGTAAGAAAATGGCTTTTCTTTTTAAATTCACATAGGAGCTTCTCTGATGGCCCAGTGGTAAAGAATCTGCCTGCCAGTGCAGTAGTTCCAAGTGATAGGGTTTGATCCCTGAATCGGTAAGAGGAAATGGCAACCCATTTCAATATCATTGCCTGGAAAATTCTATGGACAGAGGAGCCTGGTACTACAGTCCATAGGGTCACAAAGAATCAGACATGACTGGACACACACATTGGCACATTGATATATAATATTAGATTAATTTCAGGTGCACAATACATTGACTCAATAATTTAATAGATTATACTCCATAGTGTTGTGTTTGTATGCTTATGTTTAGTCGCTCCGTCATGTCTGACTCTTTGAGACCCTATGCACAGTAGTCCACCAGGCTCCTCTGTCCATGGAGATCCTTCAGGCAAGAGTACTGGAGTGGGTTGCCATGCCCTTCTCCAGGGGATCTTTCCAATCCAGGGATCAAACCCAGGTCTCCCACATTGCAGGTGGATTTTTTTACCATCTGAGCCACCACAGAAGCCCAATTAAGTAGCTCCATTAATAGTTATTAAATAAAACTGTCTATATTCACTGTGGTGCACATTGCAATCTTGTATCTTACTTACTTTATACTCTATACCTCTTAATCTTCCTCTATCTTGCCCCTCTGTCAACCCCTCTCCCCACTGGTACCCACTAGTTTGCTCTCCATATCTGTGAGTCTACTTCTGTTTTGCTATATTCATTCATTTGTTCTATTTTCAGATTCCACATAAGTGAAAACATAGCATTTGTCTTTGTCTGACTTATTTCACTACTCACAGTACCCTCCAAATCCATCATATTGTTGCAAATGGCAAATTTATCCTTTTATAAGCTGAGATGACTCAATAGTATTTCAGTGTGTGTGTGTGTGTGTGTGTGTTATATATACATATATAAAGAATATACCACATCTTCTTTACTAATTCCAACCAGTCCATCCTAAAGGAGATCAGTCCTGGGTGTTTATTAGAAGGACTGATGTGGAAGTTGAAACTCCAATACTTTGGTCACCTGATGCAAAGAGCTGACTCATTTGAAAAGACCCTGATGCTGGGTTGAGGGCAGGAGGAGACTGAGGGCAGGAGGAGAAGGGGACGACAGAGGATGAGATGGCTGAATGGCATCACCGACTCAATGGACATGGGTTTGGGTGGACTCCGGGAGCTGGTGATGGACAGGGAGGCCTGGTGTGCTGTGGTTCATGGGGTCACAAAGAGTCGGACACGACTGAGTGACTGAACTGAACTGAACTGTTGATGATCACTCGGGTTGCTTCTATACCTTGGTTATTATAACAAGTGCTGCTATGAATATTGGGTGTATATAACTTTTCAAATATGCATTTTAATTTTTAGATATATACCTAGAAGTGGAATTGCTTGATCATATTAATTTTTGAGGAACCTCCATACTATTTCCCAAGTGGCTGTACCAATTTACGTTCCCACCAACAGTGTACTAGGATTGCTTTTTCTCCACACCGTTGCCAAGATATATTATTTGTTGTCTTTTTGATAAGAGCTGTTCTGACAGGTGTGAGGAATATTTCATTGTAGTGTCAATTTGCATTTCCCTGATGATTGGTACTGAACATTTTTTTCATGTGCTTGTTGGCCAACTGTATGACTTCTTTGGACAGTTTTTCACAGCATGTGCAAAAATAAATTCAAAATGGATTAAAAGCATAAATGAAGTCATAGAACTTCTGGAAGAAAACCAGCAGTGTACTCTTTGACATGCCTTAGCAATTTTTTTTTTTTTTACAAAAAGAGGAATAGCAAAAACTAAGCAAATGGAATCTAATCAAACTTAAAAGGTTTAACAAAATGAAAAGACAACTTACTAAATAGGAGAAGTATCTGCAAATGATATGTTTTATATAGGGTTAATATCCAAACCATATAAAAAGCTCATACAAATCCATTTCAAAAACCAAACAACTCAATTAAAACACAGGCAGAAGATCTGAATGGCTATTACTGTTTTCAATATCTCTGCCACTTAGCAGAGTTTCTGGCATATAACATACTTTATAAATATTCACTGAATGAAGGGTATAATTCCGTCGGTGAATTTCATGATACAGCAAACTGAGAGTTTCCATAACAAATCTGTCTTACATAGTTGTTGTTTTTCAGTCGCCCAGTCACATCCAACACTTTGAGACACCATGGAATGCAGCATGCCAGGCCTCCTTGTCTCTCACTATCTCCCGGAGTTTGCCCAAGTTCATATCCATTGTATTGGTGATGCCATCCAGCCATTTCATCCTCTGACACTCTCCTCACCTCTGCCTTCAATCTTTCCCAGCATCAGGGACTTTTCCAATGAGTCATCTGTTTGCATCAAATATCCTAAATACTGGAGCCTCAGCTTCAGCATCAGCCCTTCCAGTGAATATTCAGGGTTGATCTCCCTTAAGATTGACTGCTTTGATCTCCCTGCTGTCCAGGGGACTTTCAGGAGTCTTTTCCAGTACCACAGTTCAAAGGCATCGATTTTTTGGCATTCTGCATTCTTTATGGTCCAGCTGTCACAACCACACATGACCAGTGGGAAGACCATAGCCTTGACTAAGACCATGCATAGACTGTGCAAAGACATAGCATAAACTAATCGGACCTTTGTCAGCAGAGTAATGTCTCTGCTTTCCACGCACTATCTAGGTTTGTCATCATTTTCCCGCCAAGAAACAATTGTCTTCATTGTATTCTGATTTCATGGCTACGGTCAACGTCCACTGCGATTTTGGAGCCCAGGTAGAGGAAATCATCGCTACTTTCACCTGCTCCTCTTTTATTTGCCATGCAGTAGTGGGACTGGATGCCAGGGTCTTGTTTTTTGATTTTTGTTTTTTTAAATACTTAGTCTTAAACCAGCTCTTTCACTCTCCTTCACCCTCATCAAGAGGCTCTTTAGTTTCTCTTTGCTTTCTGCCATTAGAGTGATCATCCGCATATCTGAGATTGTTGATGTTTCTCCTCCCTATCTTGATTCCAGCTTTTAACTCATCTAGCCTGGCATTTCTCATCATGTGCTCAGCATATAGCTGAAGTGACAGCAGACAGACCTGTCATACTCTTTTCTCAATCTCGAACCAACCAGTTGTTCCAGACAGTGTTCTAACTATTGCTTCTTGATCTGCATACAGGTTTCTCAGGAGACAGGTAAGATGGTCTGGTATTCCCATCTCTCTAAGAGCTTTCCACAGTTTGTCATGATCCACACAGTCAAAGGCTTTAGCATAGTTGATGAAACGGAAATAGATGTTTTTCTGAAATTCCCTTGCTTTCTCTATAATCTACCAAATGTTGGCAATTTGATCGCTAGTTCTCTTCCTTTTCTAAACCCAGCTTGACATCCGGATGTTCTTGTTTCACGTAATGCTGAAGTGTAGCAAGCATGATTTTAATTTTGACCTTATGAGCATGGGAGATAAATGCAACTGTCTAATGGTTAGCACATTCTTTGCTGAGCTACCCCTCTTGGGAATTGGGATGAGGCTTGACCTTTCCAATCCTGTGGCCAAAGCTGGGTCTTCCAGATTTGCCAACATAATGAATGCAAAACCTTGACAGTATCCTTCTTTAGGGATCTGAATAGTTCTGCTGGAATTTCATCACATCTACTAGCTTTATTAACAGCAGTGCTTCTTAAAGCCCACTTGACTTCTTGACTTCACACTCCAGAATGTCTGGCTCTGGATGACTAACCACACCATCATAGTAATCCAGTTCATTAAGATCTTTTTATACAGTTCTTCTGTGTAGTCCTTCCATCTCTTCTTGATCTCTTCAGTGTCTACTAGGTCTTGACCATTTTTATCCGTTATTATGTCCATCTTTAGGAGAAACGTTCCCTTGATGTTTCCAGTTTTCCTGAAGAGATCTCTAATCTTTCCCCTTTGTTGTTTTCTTCAATTATTAAGCATTGTTCATTGAAGAGGGCCTGCTTGTCTCTTCTAGCTATTTTTTGGAACTCTGCGTTTAATTGGATGTACCTTTCCCTCTCTTCCTTGCTTTTCGCTTCATAGGGGATGGTGATTTGAACATATATTATATATTCAACATAAGGGAACATGGTAGAAGTAAATCAAATAAATTAAAAATCATAAAAAAACTGTACTTCCTTCAATGTGATATGAAATGTGTACATGCTTACATTTTTTTTATTACTGCCCTAACAAATTATGACAAATTTAGTGGTTAAACAATGCAAATTTGTTATCTTACAGTTCTGGAAGCCAGACACTGGCACAGTCTCATTGTGTCAGGAGGTGCAAGGCTGTGTCTCTTTCTGGAAGCTCTAGGGGCAGTCCATCTCCTTATGGTTTCCAGCTTTTAAGTGTTACCTGCATCCTTGACACACAGCTACCTTCCTCCATTTCCAAAGCCATCAACATTACATCTCTGGTCATTCGGCTATAATCTCATACCTCTCTGATCACAGGAGAAAGCGAAAAAATGCTGGATTTACCTCTGAAAGGCTATATATCTCTTCCTCCTTCTCTTCTCCTCTCACTCTCTCTTTTTTCCCCTCTCTTTCATTCTCTCTTTGTCTCTCTTTCCCTTTTTCTGTACTAGGCCAAGGGTCTGAAAAAATAGAAATCACATAAATATAGTAATTTGAAATTGAAAGTTTTATTTAATTCCCCTGGCTATCTGTTTCTTATTGCCTTCAGAAGTTCCCTCAACCCAATATTTCCTACATTGTAGAAGAATGATAAAAAATACTAGATATCAGAGATAAAATATCATCTATATACCTGATTATAAAATGCATCTGAATAATAAAATTGAAACAATCATAGGCAAAATATAGTTAAAATCACTTTGGCCTTTATTTTTCATTCTAAGAGAAGTATAGCCAGAAAAAAATCCACATATTTGTATTAAACAAGTAGCAGCTCTACTGAAATATGAATTCAAACTGTTGAGCACTGAACCATTTCTAATATTTACCTTTTTGAGGACAAAATATTCAATCTGAAACTCCCTGTCAACCTCACTGTTAAAATCTAATATATTAACATATTTAAATCCAAAATTTTTCAGGGTTTTTGCTGCAACGATCTATTTTATATCACAACATTTCATCTCTTATCCACGTTCAGGTTTCAAACACATCATTTTAGGTGAAAAAGTAAGCTTTAAAAAGTGAAAAGTATATCTGGCTTGTTAAAATGGAGAATTGAGGCATAGGGAAAAAGCACCTACATAAATCAAACCCACACAAAAAAGGCACAGTTATAGAGGGAAAGAGTGGGATATGTTTAAAAATATTGTCCTGTTATTGGCCCAGAGTACTAACCATAGTCATCAATTCCCATCTATTTATCAGGTTATTGAAAGAAGCATAAAAATCAGTTGTTTTTAATGTGCTTTTATCCATGAATAGAATGATAAAGAATTTTGCTAAGACTAATATTAGCTATTTTGTGCCAGACATCAAATTAGCTATATTATTAATAAATACTTTCTCTATTTTTGTCCTCATAATAACTCTATGCAACAGATATTGCTAGCCAGATGATAACTGAGATTCAGAGAAGGTAAACATGTGCTAATCAAAAGTTATTCACCAAGTAAGTGTTTCACGTATACTCTTTACAATGCGAAGGCAACCTCCAATACAGTTATGTACTATCAGTCACCACGCATTTGCAAAACACTACCTTCAAACACAGAAACTATAAAAACTTGTTAATTAAGATAGTCAGTGGTTAAGTTACTTATGGTTAAGATCATGCAATTAAAAAACTAATATTCCTTAGTTCCTACACTGTAATTCTTCCTCAGTATCAAAATCAAGATCAGTAAAATCAAGCTTTTGATTTTAGTGATGCTCATCTAAAGCATCACTCCTCAAAACTTGGCTTGATTAATATCTTCTCTATGAAGATGGCCATGAAAACATAATACAAATTTCTCTGTTTTAAAACCTAAGATAGTTTTATTGGTCCTCTCTTATAGGGAGATGCCATGACACTGACTAAGGAGGCAGTGACAGTGGGGGGAAGAAGGAAAACAATATCACTTAGAGAAAGAGGAGCCGAAAGGCGCCGACATGACAGAAGAGGATGCTGAGAGTCACCTGCGGACACTGAATTCATGCGTCATGTGTTCCAGAGCCACGGGGGAAAGTGAAACAAAAGAGGGCATATGTGAGAAGGGTGTCATTCAGAAGTGACTCATGGGAGGGGAAAATAAGGCATCAATCCATACTGTAAGTTCCAGAGACTTAGGGAAAATGAATAATAAGCCTGGGAGAAATCAAAGCATAAGAAAAATGAACGGGCTGCCCCAAAATGAGATGAAGTTTATTAAGAATCATAACATGAGCACTACACTCTTAACACTTTTTAAGTCACACAATTCAATAACACAATTGTTAACTATAGACCCTATGTTGTATGAGAGATCTCTAGAACTTATTTTTTTTAAGGGCACAAGGAATTTCTGGAAGTATTAGATATATTATCTTAATTGTAGTGATAAAGTTTTCACAGGTGTATACACTTGCCCAAGTTCATTAAATATATGCAGTTTTATATATAAATTATACCTCAATAGAGCTTGTAAAACAAAAGAATAATAACAAATATGAGGCCTATGACTACCTATCCAAACACGTTTCAAGTTGGTGCAAATAAGTACATTACAAGTTAATACAAAAACACATTACAAAACATGGCCACAGGATGGAAAGAGAAAAGGCAAGCTTTAGAATCACATAGAGGAAGGTTCAGACTCTGAATGCACCAAATTCTATCTGAGAGACAGAAGAGTTAAATACTTTAAAGTGTGAGCAGTGGCACAGACAACCTTGATCTAGTCTGACAAGCTGTTCCAGTTTTCCAGGGACTACTGCAGTTTTAACAATGGAAGTCCTTATTTCCTGGGAAACCCCTCAGTCCTGGGCCAATCAGGAAGGCCAGTCACCCAACCTGTGCTGAATCCCATTCATCATTAACCCATGGTAAGACCTTGGCCAGGTTACCTCATCTCTGTGTATCTGTTTTCTCATCTGCAAAATGCCAGTGATGATAATTGGGCCCATTTTAATGGAGCAATTCAGAACAATAAATAATTAATATATGTAAAGCTCTTAGAGCATGTCCGAGACATAATAAACAGCAAGTGCAAGTAATAACCATCGCAAACTTGATGAATCTTAGATTTCTCATCTGAAAATGAAGATGATCATATCTACCTCACATGGTTACTGTCAGCAAACATTAGGTAAAATTATATATAACTCCTTTCTCTAGTATCTGAATTTACATGTATTATATTATTTATTTGATAAACATTTAATGTTTATAAGTGAAAGCATTTTGTACAATGCTAAATAGTTATAAAATATTATTAAGGTATTATAGGTAGGATAAATGGATCTCAACTACTTAGAGATCAATAAAAGTGAAATAAATACAGAAAATAGCCAAACCATCCCACGAGAACACAGTTAGCAGTAAATGTACTTACTGTCTTTTCCATACTGCAAAGGCTAACATGGTCTCTGAAATAATATATTTATCTACTGAAATATCTCTACTTTGTTGACTCTAAATCCCAAGAAATATTGAATATAATTCTTGTGCTCATGGGAAGAAGGTCCTAAATGTGAAATGAAGAAGCTGTCCTTCAGTCTCTCCTGCATGCTCAGAGGAAGAAGGGCTAATGTTCACTTCATCATGGAGACCTGCTTCATGTCATGGAGTTCAGAAAGTACCCTCCAATTTGATCAGTTTTGAGCACAGTTACAAGCTGACAATTACCAGAGCTATATGCTCCCTTGCTATACTTCCTACACACACCACACTCCCAATCATTTCTCTAAAAGGATTTTATATTTGTGATAAACAGCTGTGGCTTAGGATGATGAGGAAAGAAACTGGGCTTGAGAAACAGAAAAAGAGAGAAAAAGATGAAAAAACATCTCTGATCACAAGAAGCTAAGGAAGAGTAGTAAACTACCTTGTGTTCTAGCCTCTAGTATGACAGTAATATCTAGAGTGTGTCCTTTTACTCCTCTAGGCTCCAGCTGTCTCATCTGTACGCAAGCATTTAGTGGGCCCCTGCGTGCACGCATGCTAAGTCGCTCCAGTCGTGTCCAACTCTTTGCAACCCTCTGGACTGTAGCCCTCCAGGCTCCTCTGTCCATGGGATTCTCCAGGCAAGAACACTAGAGCGGGTTGCCATGCCTTCCTCCAGGACATCTTCCCAACCCAGGGATCGAACCTGCATCTCTTAGGTCTCCTGCATTGGCAGGTGGGTTCTTTATCACTAGCACCATATGGAAAGACCAGGGTCTCCTTAAATCTTCTAAATGTAATCAGGTATTTCCTTAGAACCCTTTCGTAGCTAAGACTGCATGTAAAACATGAGCAAACTGAAATTTTACCAGCACTACTTCTTTGCTTTGTGAATTCTTAAAAGAATATGAGACAAAGATTTGATGGCATCTGGACATTTGAAAACTAACCTTTTTATTTTACGCACAAAAATATGTCCACATGAGAATTTGCATGCAATAGAAAGAAGTTCATGAAGCCAGTTAGGTTCTCCAGAAATCAGATTCTGAGATGGAGCTTAGCATGCAGGATGTTTATTAAGGAGTGCCTTTGGACTGAACATTTGTGGAGAGGAGGGGAGGGAAGCAGGATTGCCAGAAGGAGAAACTGAGCTTCAGTTCAGACCCTCCTACTGCCTTGGTCAACTCCACTGAACATCAGAGTTGTTTCACATTGAATAAAAATGCCTGGACTCTACTCCCAATCTTCGTCAACCATGAAAGTGGGCTGCTCTGGGAATGGCATGATCTTGGAATGAGGAGGCCAGAGCTGAGACAAAATTTTCCTTGGAGGAGTATCTGGATGGCATATCACCATGTTCACCATAGTATCTAAATAATATTAATTATTAATATTAAACATTTCCCAGGATATATATCAACTTTTATAAAAATATCACCCTTGCATTCTATTCAGGGCATGAATAAACACTTAAAATTTTATTTTGACAATCTACCCAAATTAGCAAATAAATGAAAGTATTAAGCCCATTAAGATCTTTCTGAAGGCCAAAAGTAACATTTTAACAGCATTTTATTAATGTCCTTGTAAATTACCACCCACTTATATATTCACATGTGTATGTTTTCTATCTCTATCCATGGTTATCAAACATGAACAGGTTTTTCTTTTTCCAAGAGAGAGATGAGGGAAAAAAACAACAACTTTTTATCCTACTTTTTCTCTTCATTCTCAAACATGCAAAATGATTTATATTGATTTTAATGATTTATATTTCAGATTCCATTCCCTAAACTTTTCCTCCAATTAAAAATGTTCACTCCATGGCCTGGGGTTTGAATTTGGTTCTCTCATATATTAATCCATTAATTGTGAGGTTGGTATTATTTAACACCCTGATTTAAGGTATGGTCAAGTGACTTGCCCCAATTTCGAAGACAAGCAAGAAAAGAACTCAGGATTAAAATACAATTGCTGTTTAGTCACCAAGAAACATTCAACTCTTTTGTGATCCCATGGACTGTAGTCTGCCAGGCTCCTCTGTGTATGATATTTCCCGGGCAAGAAATACTGAAGTGAGTTGCATTTCCTTCTCCAGGGGATCTTCCTGACCCAGGGATCGAGCTCACACCTCTGGCACTGGCAGGTGGATTTTTACCACTGAGCCACCTGGGAAGCCCTTAAAATACACAGTCTAGCACAAATGTTAATATTTTCCTCATTTTGTTTTCTTCCAAACTTAATTTTTAAGAAAACCTCAGGATTCAGGAAGTAGCTTAAAAAAAAAAAAAAAAGAAGTAGCTTTAAAGGCAAAAATATAGAATATATCTAATTTAGAAGAAAATTAAAGTTTTTTGTTTTGTTTTGTTTTCTGGAGGCAGCAGCACCACACAGCTTGTAAGATCTTAGTTCTCAGACCAGGGAGTGAGCCCAAGAATCCTAACCACTAGGCCCCACCGGGGAAGTCCCCAAAATTTAATTTTTAAAAGTAGAAATCACCTTTTTCTTTGCAGTTTCCACCCAAACTGTGAACTGTTTATCACATTTTCTTTGGGGGTTTTCAGGATCTAGGTCCCCCACCCTGATTCATGCTGTTCTTTTCCGAATAAATTAATTCAGTATAGTCTCTCCCATTCTCACTGGATGGCACCCTTTCTTCCCATTGCTTTTCCACTCCTCAATGTTCAGTCTGTCCTTTGTATGCCCCTGACAGGAGCAGCATTCATTTCTATGGTAACAATGATGCTTCCCTCACGGATCTCCCTACACTACTGACTGACACAGCCTCGTAGAATACCCTCCCTTTCTTTCATTATTATTAGTGAGGTCAAGAAAGGAAAAGCTGAAGGGATTTTTTTTTTTTTTTGAACAAAGGCATACCTCAGAGTGGAACCAATCTTGTGTGTTTTCTAAGCCCTGTTGAATCAATACTCTGTATAATCCAAAGGTATTGCTTTCAAAGTAGAGCACGGCTTTGCAATACAAGGACAACATTATTTAGAGTCTATGGAACACTGTGAATCTCAGGATCAGTAAGAAAACTTAAGTAAAACATTTTATTATCTACATATGTATGTGTACATATAACACTGCTAAACATTTGCAGAGAAATCAATATTGCCCATTATACTCTCTTAGTATTCACTGGGTTTTCACAGAATCAAGCAAAGAAGCCATTGCTTTGTTTCCCGAATGTTCCAAATTCTGTTTCTACTGAATGATGTCACTAATGTCATGGTTACAACGATACTGCACAAAGCCTCCTTCCTGCCACTGGACACTGATACAATAGATCATTTGAGTAGCTGAGTCATTAGTAACAAACAATAGATTTTCTACTGATCATGAATTAAATATCTATTCTCAATTGAACTTATGATTTACGGCAGGGGGGAATTTAATTTTCGCAATGTTATAAGTCTAGAATGACAAAGCACTGAACGAGAAAAACCTAGTCAAGAGAGTTTTTTGTTGTTGTTGTTGCCTAATCCTCAAAAATACCTCCATTTCAAGTTACCCTTCTAAAATATTTAGAAGTATTTTCAAATATATTTTTATTTCTTTATGTGGGCTTTCCACACTACTTTTCTTTTCTATTCAGCATTAGTATGGGAAATCTTAAATATATTTTCCCATCCTCAAGGCAGAGAATAACTAAGGGCTCAATTTGTATTTTTGAAAAAGAAAAGTGAAAAACACTTCGATGAGGTACAAAACAGTGGAATACCAAGGGCTAAGAAAAACTGAAAGAAAGTTCTTGGCATCACTAGTATCCAGAGCCACTCACCCCAGTCCCTTCCCTGTTATTCTTTCAGGAAGACCCAGAGCACATTGCAAATGAGCATGAGTTAGGCTCAATAACTCTAATTTCCTGCTATAGTCTCTTGAAAGATTTTGAAAACCCATGCTTGTGTTCTAGTTTTAGAACATATGCTAACATACTATTTTTAACACAAATCAGCCACATTTTAATTACATGAGTTTTAGTTTTTAAGATGAAATAGAGGCCTAATTGAAAAACCTCCAAAAATATCTCAGTCCTCTTACTCAGAAATTCTCTTCAGCATTCTTTTATTATTGAGTGAGAAACCCTGCGATGGTCTTTTGTTACTCAAAACATAAGACTGTTTTAAAGCCCATCCGTTGATAACACAATCACAGATGCCAAACTCCTGCCCTAGTCTTTCTTCCAACAATCAAGCAATGGAAATGTACGAAATGCTTGAGGCTAACTGACATGACAGTTGTAACATTCAAGGAAGTGTAGCTTTTCCCGTTCATAACTGAAAGAAAAAAATGAGGCCAAAATTGGTAAAATGACTCACTCACGATCAGGCTTCAGGTTCAAAGTGGAACTTGGAGTAGAACTTAAATTATTTATCCTACGTTTATACTCTTTCCTCTCCCCAAATCACAAGTAAATAATTTTCTAAAAAATAATTCAAATATAAGAGAGAGAGAATCTAATAAAAGCTCCACAGTTCAGTGGGTCAATCGATTACTGCAGCAATTGTAGCAGAAAGACTCAAGACGGATCTAGAATTAATTAGAGAACTTTCTCTTCTCCTCAACAATATAACTTAAATATGAAAAAGTCTGTACTTATTCCCTCACTCCATCACCGACTAACTGACATGTAAAAGGGTACTACTTATGTGTCCTCCGACATAACAAGTAAAAAGGAAACTACCTCAAGTGGCCTCCCAGCCAAAAACATTCAGGCATTTTCAAACATTGGGCGGTGAATCAGAAAGCCATTCTAGAATTCCTACAGCTCCTTGACTAAAAGCATGCTCTGGAGCAAGTAAGGAGCATCTTCTTGACTATTTTCTTTGATAGCTACACATTCCACATAGTTATTAAAAAGCATATTGAAAACCATATTCATTTTGTTCTACTGTTCCAAATCTGATACTATCTGGTCAAGTTTCTTTTCTATCATCTCCAAGTCATAAGAGGGTACACTCGTGGGAGACTGTAATATTGACTGCAGAAAAGATTACTCAAAAGATTACTCATTGTTATGTAGGAGGATAGTGGAGTTGATTGCTCCTTAGCTGTCAGGAAACGGCTCTTCTAGAAGCCTTTGAGAATGGGGGTGGCTCAAAGGGAAAAGTTTACTCATAAATACAAGTGATGCTTAGATAATGGAATTTTAGTGATCAAAAGGCAAGGGAAGTGATGCTGGCAGTCACCTAAACCTTGTGTTCAGAGAATGGTGCTAGAGGAGCAGCAATGAGGAAACTGCACTTTTTGCCTAAGTTAAGGAACAAGTTGCTGGGAAGCAATGAGTAAAATAGGAAACTGGAAGCAAATCTGAAAGTGACAGTGGTCTGCAAAGGACAGCTCCAGCCACAATCCAAAGAACAGAACAGATGTGCACACCCATGGAAATGACTCATTTATCACTTAGCTCGTTAGCCCTATTTACACCAAGTAGCCATCACCATCACCAGTATTTAGGTTCTTTCTTTTTATTAATAAGGTCACAAATGTTAAATAAACAAGCGACACTTTCCTATGCAAGGCAGGACAGTGGATGCTGGGGTGTAATTTGTTTGATTGGCATTTACAACTCTGCCTCTTCAAAGGGCCTGAATGTGCGCTATCCAAAGTAGGCAAGTCTTAGCATAGTACGTTATAGTCAGTGAAAATCCATGTAACAGTATTTCTGCAGTCCCCTCAAAAAAAAGTTATTGTTCAATCATCTTCAGAGTTCATGTCTGTACCATGTGGAGTTATAATCTGGGGCATGAAAAACTACTTAGAAATTTCTATTACCTCTAAAACATTTAATTTGATTCAGCTCAATCTTTATTGGGCACCAGAATTTATCTCAGAACACCCATATGGAACAGTTTAAGAAACACTGGGCTGGAGGTCGGCATACTTGGCACAACGATCAGCAGTAAAGCTAGAAAATCTAACCACTCAGTTATACAGGGACTTCTGGAGCTTTCTAAGGAAAACTATGGTGCCTTCTCTTTGGAAAACAAAAATAGCAAACACTTAGATAATGCTTATTATTAAGTGTCAGGTATTGCTTCTAAGATCTTTATATCCATTGATACCTATCATTCACTCAACAACCCAGAAAGGTAGGTATTATTAATATCCACTTAACAGGTAATGAAACTGAGGCCCAAAGAGGTTAAATACAACCAGTCAGCAGTGAAGCTGAGAGCCCAACTCAATCAGTAAGGTTCTAGGGTCCTTACCCTTAATCCCAAAGATGTACTGTCTCTCAAAGTAGAGACAGAAAGTTTCGTGAATTTTTTTATTTCACCAAATCTGGCCCCATTTCTCACTGAATGACTAGTTGACTCATGATTACAAACCAAATCCAGGAATTAATACTGCAATGCTAACTATTTGCTATTCTCTAAATAAAGCCATTTACAAAATCGTCTCACTCTTAGTTTTGCTGTCTCGTTTTCACTTACAGATCTCAAGTTGGGTAAAATTATCTAAGTTCAGAGAAGTTTATTTGCATTGACACATTATGGTGTCAAGTTTACTGTTCTTAAAGAGTACATTCTTTAAGAGTGATTCATATCAGAGTCCAGTATATGTGAATACTGCAGGTCTTAATTCAGTAAGATACTAAAAGAATAAATACTGGAGAGAGATAGCACATCTTTGTGAGGCAATGGTACAATTCTTTTCTTCATTGGATAGTCTTTCTCACTCCTCACTGTTAGCATTTATAGTCATTAATTATTCTATTCTTAAGGCCTAAAACATGCAATTCCTGATAAGTCAGAATCTTCCAGATAAAAAAGTTGAAAATACTTTGTGCAGCTAAGAAAGACTAAGACTAATATATATATATCGATGTTGATTGCTCACCAACCATGAGTACTCAATTTATCACCAGGGACAAAATGTTTTGGATGTTCTACTTTCTCCTGACTCTTTCCACTCTGCTCTGGTTTTTATCTCTGTCATATTTTTTGTGTGTTGGGAGATACTTAAAATGGGTACAGCCAGATTTTGGATATGGCTAAAGGAAAGTTGAAGAAGAAAATGGCAACCCACTCCAGTACTCTTGACTGGAAAATCCCATGGACAGAGGAGCATGGTGGGCTACAGTCCACAGGGTCGCAAAGAGTCGGACACGACTGAGCGACTTCACTAACTTCACTTAAAGGAAAGTTGAGGTGGTGAAAACATTTAGTCTGTGCTTAATGAGATATATCTCTCTTAATTTTGTGAGGTTTATGGTTCCTGGCATGCTCTCAAAATGTGCAACTTTGTGGTTTCTTTTCTAATTTTAAGTAAATGTTTACTTTTGTACTTTATTTTGAATCCATAATTTTGCATTCTTTTTCATAAACTGTGTAAGTTTCAGGCCCCACAAAACCTGGATTTGTTCTGTTCTTGGTAAACATTTAGAACTCTCTATGTCATTTAAGACTTTATTGAATATTTCTCTAAATTGTCTCCTGCCCTCTCCTCTATCACCACAGACTTGGTCCAAGTCTTCACTATATCCAGCTTAGGTCATTTGTACTCACTTAGTAACTGGTCTCCGTGCCTCTAGTTTTGCCCTTTTCAAGTGTCTATTCATATTGCCGTTAGAAAATAATCTAACTAAATTGAAAACACTCCAGTAGCACCCCCATCACGTACAGGAATCAAGTCCGGTTCCCCAACATGGCTTCCAGCCAGTCTTGATCTGGTTCCTACTCCACAGCCTGCTCTCCTTACACCCGCCGTCTTTCTCACTTCTCTGCTCAGCATTGTACAACTTCACACAACAGAAGTGTCCCTGTTCCTTGTCCCACTGCCTGTCATAGTCACTCCCATTTACTCTTATTCACTCTTCAAGACTCATTTTGCAAGAACATCTCTTCTTTGATTAAACCTTCTATCTTTTTACAACAATCCACACATATGCATCTTTATGCCTTTGTCCCCTTCCTTAATGTATCTCGGGAACTGAATGTACCTCTTAGATATCTTTGTACAGCATCTGAGAGGGTGCCCCCATATCGTAGGTACTTTATCAACGCTTAATGAACTTCCAGCTACATATATGAACAAAATTAGGAGGCACATGTTAGGAAAATATTTTGGTAAAAGAAATTTTTGATATGAATCAGTTTAGTGAAAACGTGGTGGGAACAGTTATTTGATGGATCATAGGAATTTGAATTAAGGATGCCTCCTCTTTGGGAATCAACATTGTCTTTGGGAAGCAAGAGGAGTTAGATTAGGCTTCAAAACAGACGAAATGGAAATTTGACACTAATCACCATCTTGAGCTTCTAAAATGAAGGAAAAGAGTTAAAGGAGATAAAAGATCAGCCTGGAAAGAGTCAAAAGTCCTGAGTTAAATCTCTGTCTTCAGACATACATCATACACCTTGCAGGAGCTTCACCTATACAACATGGTTGGAATTAGAGTACAAGTGGGTCAAATACACATATTGATAGGTTATTCCAGGTAAAGGGACTTTAAAATATATCATTATTACAAGGAAATGGATAATGTAGTTTTCTGTGTTTTTTTAAGCTAGAACCAGTAGTTACTCAAGGTTATATTTCATAAAAGTTGCATCAGTGGCAATTAATAGAATAATTCAATAGCTGATGTACCTAATGATGATGAAAATCAAGGAAAGGTAAAACTTCACTCAGGATATGAAAACATAAGGTCAGTAACAAGGTAGAATTTTTTTAATAGAAATCTTTATTCAAAATTCTAAAAATAGTATCTTTGCCTCTTAGAGTTAAAATTCTGTTTTAGCTATGTATAATATATCATTTTTATCTCTCAAAGCATAAAAGAAATGTAATGCAACTTTGCTGAACATGTGAGTTTGACTTTAATATAATATCATATAATATATAGTCAAATATAATTAGCATAAAATATCAATTTTCTCAAACTTCTTTGCCCTCTGTTGTTCCAGAAAGTTTTATCTAATAAAAGACATAGCCAAGCTTTTAAACATATACTTTTAACATCACTCATTATCAGAGAAATGCCAATCAAGTCCACAGTGAGGTACCACTTCACACCAGTCAGAATGGCTGCGATCCAAAAGTCTACAAGCAATAAATGCTGAAGAGAATGTGGAGAAAAGGGAACCCTCTTACACTGTTGGTGGGAATGCAAACTAGTACAGCCATTATGGAAAACAGTGTGGAGATTCCTTTAAAAATTGCAAATAGAACTGTCTTATGACCCAGCAATCCCACTGCTGGGCATACACACCCGAGGAAACCAGAATTGAAAGAGACATATGCACCCCAATGTTCATTGCAGCATTGTTTATAATTGCCAGGACATGGAAACAACCTAGATGTCCATCAGCAGATGAATGGATAAGAAAGCTGTGGTGCATATACACAAAGGAGTATTACTCAGCCCTTAAAAAGAATAAATTTGAATCAGTTCTAATGAGATGGATGAAACTGGAGCCAATTATACAGAGTGAAGTAAGCCAGAAAGAAAAACACCAATACAGTATACTGACACACATATATGGAATTTAGAAAGATAGTAATGATGACCCTGTATGTGAGACAACAAAAGAGACACAGAGGTATAGAACGGACTTTTGGCCTCTGAGAGAGAGGGAGAGGGTGGGATGGTTTGGGAGAATGGCATTGAAACATGTATACTATCTTGTAAGAAATGAAGTGCCAGTCTATGTTCAATACAGGATACAGGATGCTTGGGGCTCGTGTACGGGATGATCCGGGGAGATGGTGTAGGGTGGGAGGTGGGAGGGGGCTTCGGCATTGGGAGATCGTGTACACATGTGGCTGATTCATGTTAATGTATGGCAAAACCAATACAGTATTGTAAAGTAGAATAAAGTATTAAAAATAAATAAATTTTAAAAAATAATAAAAAAATAAATACTGAGTTTATATTATATTGCGCGCTAAGGCAATTGAAGAAAGCAGATGAAAACACTGCTGAGTCAGCATATAGCACATTTTTTTTTTTTCTTTTAAAACATAAGTTTTCTCATTTCACAACAGATATCTGCCTATGTAAAAACTTATTCAAAGCAGTAGTCAAAACTTTTAGGCATGCAAAGGCTTTTGAAACAATTTTTAATCTAACTGTCAACATTTTGAGGATTAAACTACTCTAATAATTTTTAAATTCATGCAGTTGAGAAATAAATTATGAACTCCTCAAAAGAGGGTTTGGTGTGTTTGAAAGAGCTTGAGACACACCTGAGATTCAATCCGGAATACACCCCTTTCAGCTGTATGACCCTCAGAAGACATTGCTTCTCTCAATTATTTTCTTCAGAAGCTAAAATGAGGCTAAAATAATTCCTACCCTATAGAAAAGGGAAGGAAATTACAGGAGAAAATCATTTAAGAAGTTTAGCATAATGCTTGGTCAACCCTCATGGTGAGGGTACCCTCTTACCAAGTGAAAAGTGTTAGTTGTTCAGTAGTATCCCACTTTTGCAACTCCATAGACTGTAGCCCACCAGGCTCCTCTGTCCATGGAATTCTCCAGGCAAGAACACTGGAGGGGTTAGCCATTCCCGTTCCCAGTGGAAATTCCCAACCTAGGGATTGAACTCAGATCTCCCATATTGTGGGCAGATTCTTTACTATCTGAGCCACCAGGAAAGCCCCCCCTCCTATAGTGAAAGTGTAGTTGATCAGTCATGTCCAACTCTTTGTGACCCCATGGACTGTACGTAGCCCACCAGACTCCTCTGTCCACAGAATTCTCTAGGCAAGAATATTGGAGTGGATTACCATTTCCTTCTCCATGGGATCTTCCCCACCCAGGTACAGACTTGGTCTCCTGCACTGCAGACAGATTTTTACCGTCTGAGCCACAAGGAAGCCTTCCTGTAATCAACTGAGAAATAGATTTTTGTTTTAATTTAAAGACTGCCTCCTTAGTCCTTGCCAATCATTGTCCCTAGCTGACTGTAATTTACAGTGTTCAGCTTAATTTTGTCATTAGTCTCTGTGCATGCATTCCAAGTTGCTTCAGCCATGTCCAACACTGAGACCCCATGGACTGTAGCCCTCTAGGCTCCTCTGTACACGAGCTTCTCCAAGCATGAATACTAGAGTGAGTTGCCACGCCCTCCTCCAGGGGACCTTCCCAACCAGGGATCAAGTCAGCATCTCTTAGGTCTCCTGCATTAACAGGTGGGTTCTTTACCACTAGTGCCACCAAGGAAACCCATCATTTGTTTCTGGGCTATTGCAAAAGAAAAACAAAATTACTGCACCATCCGAATTGCATTGCAGAGCACAGTGTTGATGTCTGTCTGGTTCTGTATAGACCCTTCACTGATTTTTAGGTGAACTAGTTATAAGTGCTCCTGAACTTTGAAAGGAGACTAAACTGGATTTCTTTTCACTGCTATTAGAAATCAGTTTACATAAGTGTGACTGGTTCTGTTGATCTTTGGGAAAGAAATCCAATTTTACTAGAAAGAAAGTCTTCAGAGTACTTGAGTAGAGACCCCTGAAATAGTAGCTGTTCTCAGGTAATACAATAGGAGGATTAAGTTTCTACGCTCGCTTTAAGTTTCCATATGGAAGTTATATAAGTTGAAACCACTAAACCAGTTCAATGAAACCCAAACTGCTGAGTTTTGCACTGCTTTCAAAGAGGGCTTCTGTTTCTTAACCAGCATGAGCTCAGGAAATTTTCCATTTACTTGGAGGGCGGTCATGTAAAGCCGCTCGACCAGTTGAGCTGATTCAACACAGATTAACTGAAATAGTGGAATGAATCCAATTAGTTGACTTCTCCATTTCACTTTATTTTATAACTGCACTCTATGGTCACAATTCAAAGGAATTGTCTTTAGTTTCCTTTTTTCTAAAAGCTCTAAAGAGCTATCGTTAAAGGCAGGGCTTCAGACATTTTTATTCCAAAAGCATTAACACATGTGGATATTCAGCAGAACACACAGTAGGCACTCTGATCCATCTGCCCCCTTTTTCTCTTAAGAGGCCTCTTAAACCCACAACCCCAAACTCAAAAGACATCAGTCTTTTCATAACTGCACTTTTTTGAAAGAACACATGAATTTCATACAGTAAGAAAATAGTTAATGTTGAAGATTACATTGTGACAAATTATACCATTGCTAGAGTATAGTGCCAATTTGATTCACTAGTTGCTGAGCTCATGCTATTGATGCTATTTAGAAATCTCAGAGGTATTACATAGTCAAATATTTTTAAGTAATACATCCAATTAATTTTTCCAGGTTTATTGAGACATAATTGTTGAATAGCATATGTACATTTAAGGTGTTGTTTGTTATTTTAGTTGCTCAGTCATGTCCAACTCTTTTGCGTTCCCACTGACTGGAGCCCACTCGCTCCTCTGCATGGGATTTCCCAGGTAGGATACTGGAGTGGGTTGCCATGCCCTTCTCCAGGGACTCTTCCCAACCTAGGGATTGAACCCACGTTTCTTGCATTGGCAGGCAGATTCTTTACCACTGAGTCACCAGGGAAACCCACATTTAAGGTGTACAATTGACATACCGATATACTGCAAAATGACTACCATCATAACATTAGATATCACTTCCATCATGTCAGAATAGAATAGTTACCCATTCTTTTTATGGTGACAGCATTTAAGATTTACTCTTTTAGCAACTTTCAAGTACATAAGAAATCATTAGCTATAATCGCTATCCAGTCTATTTTCATATTAGTAATTATATCTATTTTTGGTAATACAAAATAATGTCTTTTCAATAAAAACTTTCTTTTTTAAAAGATCAAAAACTTGTCAATGCCCATGAAACTGCTTCTTAAATACAGACTGCCAGACTAAGAAAAAACTGCAATACACTTCCTCAAGAAGAGTGACTATATGAAGAAAAGAGAATTGGTGCTTTATTGAGTACCTGCTGTGTGCTATAAACACGGCTGACTGCTTTCCACGCATTATCTCTTTGAAGCTTCTTAACAACACTATGAACTAGGGTAACATCAACCTGTTTCATTTGAGGAAATGGGGGCACAGGAATGTTAAGCAACTAAGTTCTCAGGGATATTAAGTAAGAGACTCTGAATTCAAACTGTGTTGTTCCCTACAATTTTGTTCTCCCAGCTCTAGCCACGCTTTCTGCTTTATTCTAATTTATTCAGTTCCTCAACTTCAGTAAACAAATTTCTCATTCAAAAAAGTATTTCAGACACATGTGAAGAATCACTGCCATATGTATGTAGTGATAAGCCAGTATATTAAAATATAATGAGCCTCAAAATATACTTTCTTCAGATAAACAAATGCATTATTGTTTTTCATCTTTTAACGTTATTAGGTGAATTATGGATTCAGTTTAGTTCAGTTCAGTCACTCAGTCGTGTCTGACTCTTTGCGACCCCATGAATCACAGCACACCAGGCCTCCCTGTCCATCACTAACTCCCGGAGTTCACTCAGACTCATGTCCATCGAGTTGGTGATGCCATCCAGCCATCTCATCCTCTGTTGTCCCCTTCTCCTCCTGCCTCCAATCCCTCCCAGCATCAGGGTCTTTTCCAGTGAGTCAGGTCTTCGCATGAGGTGGCCAGAGTACTGGAGTTTCAGCTTTAGTATCAGTCCTTCCAATGAACACCCAGAACTGATCTCCTTTAGGATGGACTGGTTGGATCTCCTTGCAGTCCAAGGAACTCTCAAGAGTCTTCTCCAGCACCACAGTTCAAAAGCATCAATTCTTCAGTGCTCAGCTTTCTTCACAGTCCAACTTTTACATCCATACATGACCACTGGAAAAACCATAGCCTTGACTAGATGGACCTTTGTTGGCAAAGTAATGTCTCTGCTTTTTAATATGCTATCTAGGTTGGTCATAACTTTCCTTCCAAGGAGTAAGCGTCTTTTAATTTCATGGCTGCAATCACCATCTGCAGTGATTTTTGAAGCCCCCAAAATAAAGTCTCACATGGATTAATCATAATTAATTACAAATTACACTATGATTAAGTAGCAGTAATATAAATTCCTTTCTTTGGAAAAACCTTGAATACAGTACACTTTATGCTGTTTTGGCTTGAAAATAAAAATATTAAACTATTTTAAAAGCTATTTAAATGTAATAGCTCTATGAATCACTCCAACATCTACATAAATAATTTTAATACTTATTTGAAGCTATATGGGATTAAAAATAAACAGAAGTTTATTTGAAAGGAACTAACTGCATGATTAGTAACCTCCACATATGACAGTTCCTTGGAAAATGGGAAATCAAACCCTATACATCTTTCTAAACTTTTATATTAAAATTAAAATTGGGAGTGGGTGCCCTTTCCTACTCAAGGGGATCTTCCCAACCCAGGGATGAAACCCCTGTCACCTGCAGCTCCTGCACCAGCAGGCATATTCTTTAGCACTGTGTCACCAGAGAAGCCCCCACCCTGAGCTCAAGACTGACTCCCAAATGGCTCTTTACATGACACCTGCAGTCTTCCCTAGAAATGGGCCCAAACTGCAAATTCCACCTTCATCTTTTCTCTGATCAAAATTTTCATTTCCTGAATAAACTTACTTATATAAACTTGCATCCAGAAAAGTCTCAGATACTTTATGATGACATTTTTTGTGTGTCTGACGTACAAGAAATGCACCTGCTTTTATTCCCAGTCATTTCGTCAAACCCTTTATCTATTCTTTGTTTCCTAACACCCTGTGCCTGAGTATATTCTTATTAAAAGGCAACTCAAAGCAAACAATCCTTTTCCCTAGGTTGCTATCTAGCTTTTCAAGAGTCATCTGTCATTTTAATTTCTTAATGCAGCAAAGAATGTTAACATCCTCCTCCCTCTCCATAGACTTTCTCTTTGGGAATGGGAAGAAATGTGCATTTGTGCCTCCAGCCCCCTTCTTCCTGCTGGCAAAGGAAGGGGAGAGAATTAAGCACCACTTTAAGAGACTGTAAGTTTCCTTTGAAGAGAACAGGGTACTAGTTTCTCCATTTAATGACAATGAGGGCCTCAGTGTCCTGGATGCCCTGTGCTAGATTTACTTGCTAGGAGTTGGGCATAGACAAAATTAAATATCAAGAATCAATTTTCCTGCCAATGCAAGAGTCTTCCTAATTGAAAAGGCCAAAAGATGAACATAGAGTCCTAGGAAGAGCGGATGTACAGATGGTCAACCACCTTCCATAACAGGAAGCTCCATCTCACCCTCCATCCTGAAGGCTCCAGTGTGGATATGATGGGGAGAGGGGAGTGCAGAATCCCAGCCACATCCTCCCAATGTTCCATTCTTAAAGAAGAAGCAATCTGAACTCAGACTTTCCTCTCAAATACCCACCAAAGTTGATTAGAAAACACTGAGTAAGTCAGTTATGAAAATCTGGAAAACAATAATACCACAAAATGTAACAAAATAATATCTACTTTGTATTGCATACCAATTATGAAATTCTTGACAGATATTTCTAGTCCTGCCATAAACAAGACAGGAGAAACTAGTCACCTTTCTTGAGATTCAGAAACTGACTTTGTGACTACTTGGCTTTTCTGAATTACAGTTTAGTGAAGTCAAGATTAAAACCTATGTTTATCTGCCTTCAGAGTATCTACACATGTGGAGATAGGTAGACAGGTGGAGAGAGGATAGAGATATATGATAGATAGATAGATAGATAGATAGATAGATAGATAGATAGATAGATAGATACATCAGACAGAGAGAGCAAACACTATCTTTGGCAACCTCTGAATCAGCTACTCAGAATGGAAAAACAGAAAATGTTTTGGTATGTAGCATACTAAAACCTAAATAAATAAACTTTTAGAGAAATCATTTACCACTCTCTCTTTGTGTCTTAAAATCTAATGCTTTTTCTTTGGGCATGCAACTGATTTCAACAAGAAAAGTACTCTTTCCAAATTATAAAGTCTTTTGCTTAAAGACACACTAAGAAGCTAGGCAACAAGACATGTTGCACATGGAAACTGTAGACAGTATAAATGTTAACCCTATTCTTTTAGTTACTCAGTCAATCATTAACTGTAGCCACAGTGTGCCCATTACTTTCCGAATTCAAGCTTAGGTGCCCTACATAAACTAAACAACAAATCTCAGCCCATGGGAAGTTAACAGTTTTATTCAGAGAACAAGAACATAAATAATTAATTGCTTCATGAAGTATGTGCTAATAGAGGTAGAAATAGAAAGCTGTGGAATTCTGGGAAGCAGCTATAACTCTTCCTGAGGGAATAAGAAGAGATTTTACTAAATATACGACTTCTGCAATATACACACTCAACTCTATTTTTAAAAAAGAGTGGAAAAGTGTCACAAAAACTGAGAACGCATACAGAATATTTTTCACATGGACTTTAAGCTCTCTTAATTCATGACCTTATTACTCCATGCTACTTCCATGCAGCAATCTTCCATTTGCATTTTCCTACTGGGTCACTCAACAATCCATTGCCACCATATTCTTAAAGCAATGCCATCATCAGTTCACTCCCAGCTCAAGAGTCTATTTGCTAAACAATCTCAACTATTTCCCCCATCTTAGAAATGCCACCAAAATGTGAAACCCCAACTGAAATCCTACAACTTCATGTTCAGCTTCTACCATTTTGGATACATTACAGACATCTTCCTTTCCTCCATATTTTCAACTACTCCCTATAGTGGGGTGCCAATCTTAAAGCAAAACAAAAGGAATTTTCTCTTCACCCCACTTTAGATATTAGGTCAATGTCCTTTCATCATGAAATTCTCTGATCCCACACTCTACATACCAAGACCTCCAGGTGTATACTTTTATAAATTCAAATTCTTTCCTTGCAAAACATATATTACATGGTTTACCATTAAATTCTTATGCAATTATTCAACTAATGCCTACATAGGAATATATTTTGTGTTATTTGTTTTTAATTACCACTGAAACTCCAAAACCTAATATACTGATGGGGAAAAGGTAAGTGCAGCTAGATAATATTTTAAATATATGACTGATTGACTCAATGAATCCTACCCACTGCACACATCTTGTTCTAGCAATGAAACATACCAACATGTACCAATTTTATCCAATAACCTAAAGCCCTGCTACTCTTGCTGCCTGAGCTCCTGGAAGATCCTTTCCAATTTTTCTCTATCCAAATAGTATAAATCCTTCAAAATTCTTTTAAAAAGCCTTTGATTTCATTGGCCACTTCTGTTTTTGATTTACCATGCAATTTAGACACATATTAAGTAAAGATAAAAGGGAGTTCTCAATATGTTTTGTTCTCTTTTTAATAACATTTTTTCTGATTCACAATCTTCCACCAATAATAAAAATACCCTTCAAAAGTTATTTTTGCTGCAACCTAAAATTTTTTTAAATATTTTTATTGTTGAAGGTGATGACAGCCTTTAATTAAAATAAAATTTCAATTTTAGTTTAATTCATGCTTGCAATAGACACCAAGAAATGATCCAAACTACATAGATTAAGAGCATAATGCAAGGAAGTATTAGAAGATGAAGATGCAAAGAGGTTCCTAAAGGATTCAGATAGATTAAGAAGCTCCTTTCCAGCAGAGAGAAGATACCAGAGAAGAAGGAGATAGAATGGTGACCTGAAAGTGAAAAAAGTTTAAGCAGTTCTTCACCTTGGTTCTATCAGAGCGGGAATGGATGCTTTAGCAAACAGAAATAACAAAGCCAGTCCGGTTGAGAGGCTTCCTGGGAGAAAAGAGACAGTAGACAGTATGATCAAAAGTTTAGGACTGGAGGTGGGCACTAGAGCAGATGGAACTGAATAGATGTAGAAACAGAAGTAACCATATTTCCTTTTTATTTCTACCTCTATTCACTTCCATCTGCCCTAGTGCCCGCCCTACCCTGCCCCATCGCCCGTCCCTACTCTGGTCCTAAACTTTTGATCATACCTTCTACTGTTTCTTTTCTCCCAGGAAGCATCTCAACTGGACTGGCATTGTTATTTCTATTTTCTAAAGCATCCACTTCTTCTCCTTGATAGAAATGAGGTGAAGAATTACTGACAGAAAGCAAAGAGGAACTCAAGAGCTTCTCGATGAAGGTGAAAGAGAGTGAAAAAGCTGGCTCAAAACTCAACATTCAGAAAACTGAGATCATGACATCTTTTCCCATCACTTCATGGCAAATAGATGGGGAAACAATGGAAACAGTCACAGTCTTTATTTTCTTGGGCTCCAGAATCACTGCTGGAGAAGGAAATGGCAACCCAATCCAGTATTCTTGCATGGAGAATCTCATGGATGGAGAGCCTGGAGGGCTACAGTCCATGGGGTCTCAGAGTTGGACATGACTGAGCAACTTCACTTTCTTTCACTTTCTTTCTAAAATCACTGCAGTTAGTGACTGCAACCATGAAATTAAAAGATGCTTACTCCTTGGAAGAAAAGCTATGAGCAACCTAGACAGCGTATTAAAAAGCAGAGACATTACTTTGTCAACAAAGATCAGTCTAATCAAACCTATGGTTTTCCAGTAGTCATGCATGGATGTGAGAGTTGGACCATAAAGAAAGCTGAGCACCGAAGAACTGATGTTTTTAAACTGTGGTGTTAGAGAAGACTCTTGAGAGTCCCTTGGACTGCAAGGAGATCAAACCAGTCAATCCTAAAAGAAATCAGTCCTGACTACTCATTAGAAAGATTAATGCTGAAGCTGAAGCTCCAATACTTTGGCCACCTGATGTGAGGAACTGACTCATTAGAAAAGACCCTGAGGCTAGAAAAGATTGAAGGCAGGAGGAAAGGGGGATGACAGAGGATGAGATGGTTGGATGGCATCACCAACTCAATGGCCATGAGTTTGAGCAAGATCTAAGAGTTGGTGATGGAACAGAGATGCTTGGCATGCTACAGTTCATGGTGTTGCAAAGAGTTGGACACGACTGAGCAACTGAATTGACTGATGGTCACTTCTAAGATTCAGCACATGCAGTATGACTTCCAAGAAATGCTAGGGTTACTTTACAGGAAAGTAAAGGTCTCTTAAAACATAGAAGGAAAAAGAACAAAGGTGCTGAGTGAGTTTAATGAATTTACAGGCAGACAGAGGTTTGTATAGAATTGTTTGGTGTCTGAATGCTTTCTCCCCTTTAAATGTTTGGTATATATTTCAGAGAATATTTTCTGTAGTCAAGCCAGTTTATAAAAATTTGTGCACAAAATTAGAAGGCCAGGTAACCAGGCCATAGCCCATGATACTATGAATAAATTAAGTTCACTGTTTAATAACATTAAAATAACAACATATTAAGGCTGATGATTGTTTTCCCACTGAAATATCCCAACCTAAAGTCCAAAGGAGGAGTTGATTACATAGCAAAAAAATTCATTTCTGTCTTTAAAATATGAAATGTAAAGATTTCAATCCCCCTTTTTGGGGGAGGAGTTTGAATTAGGGGTTCTAAGTCTTTATGAAGTAACTGCAAGTAATATGTTTAACATTCAATACAACAGTCACATACAGATAAGAGTTAAGGGTGGGCAAACCATTTAGAGGGGTAAAAGAACAGAGAGAGGAGAGAAAAAGCTAATTCCCAAAGGTGGTGATGGAGAACTATAAAAACAGAAAGATTAGAAAAACAGAGGATTCAGTAGAAGAGGCAAGAAGAGTCTGATAAAACAGAATGACAGGCACAAGAAGTTTGAGATTAGGGGAGAAAATTCCAAGAAGTACAGCACAGAGAGGGGCTGGGACCTGTGTCACTGGGTTAGTGAAGCTGCCATTCATTAGAGCCAGTGATTCACAGAATCATCGCCCATTGTCTCAATCTCTTTGAAATGCTAATTAACCAAAGTCTAACATTTATAACTAGTCCAAGAAGCACAAAATGATTTTAATGGAAAGCTTAAGGCCAAAATTACAACAACAACAAAAACAGAAAGAAAGAAATTTACTTTCAGCCTCCTCTCCTGCTCCTCCCATTTTTCCAGCCCTGGTGCTTTCGTCTTCTCCTGTTTGGCATATCTACTGCTTTCTGGCATCTTTCCTGGGTTCGTCTTGCTAATATATTCCAGCTAATGTTCTAACTAAAAATCAAAGTATACCCTCACGTACAGGTATACACAGTTTCATTACACTTCTTTTTATTGAGTTTCACAGATATTGTGCTTTTTAAAAATAGAAGTTTTGTGGCAACTCTGCACTGAGCAAGTCTCTCAGTACCATTCTGCCAACAGCATTTGATCTCTTCATGTCTCTGTGTCACACTTTGGTTATTCTGCAGTATTTCAAATTTGCTCATTATTATTGTATTTGTTATGGTGACCTGTGATCAGTGATCTTTACTATCATAACTGGTTTTTGGAGTCATGAACCAGGCCCATACAAGACAACAAACAGAATAAACATAAGTGTTCTGTCTGACTGCTTCAAAGATCAGCTGGTCTTCAATATCTCTCCCTCTCCACCCTATTCCCAGAGATAGAATAATATTGAAATTAGGCCAACTAATAACTCTACAATGATTTCTAAGTGTTCAAATGAAAGGAAGAGGTAAACATCTCCTACTTTAAACCAAAAATTAGAAATGTAAAGTTGAGTGAGGAAGGCATGTTCAAAGTTGACATAGGCAGAAATCTAGGCCTCCTTTACCAGTTACCCAAGTTGCGAATGCAAAGGAAAAGTTTCTGAAGGATATTAAAAGTGCTGCTCCAGTGAACACACAAATGACAAAGAAGTTAAACAGTCTTATTGCTGATATGGATGAAGTTTCAGTGGTCTGGATAGAGGATCTAACCAACTACAACTTTCTCTTTAAGTCAAAGTTTAATCCAAAGCAAGGCCCTAACTCTCTTCGATGCTGTGCAGGCTAAGGGCAGTGAGGAAGCTGCAGAAGAAAAGTCTGAAGTTAGCAGAGTCAGGCTCATGAAGTTTAAGGAAAAAAGCTGTCTGCATAACATAAAAGTTCAGGGTAGACAGCAAGTGCTGTTGTAAAAGCTGCAACAAATTATCCAGAAGATCTATCTAAGATAATTAATGAAGGTGGTTATACTAAACAATATATTTTCAGTGTAGACAAAACAGCCTTGTATTGGAAAAAGATGCCACAGGACTTCTCATAGTTAGGGAGGAAAAGTCAATACCTAGCATCAAAGCTTCAAAGAACAGTCTGACTCTCTTGTTAGGGGCTAAGGCAGCAGGTGATATTAAGTTGAAGCCAACGATCATTTAACATTTCAAAAATCTTAAAGCCCTTAAGAATTATGCTAAATCTACTATGCTTGTGATCTATAAGTGGAACAACAAAGCTTAGATGACAGCACATCTGCATACATGATTTATTGAATATTTTAAGCTTACTGTTGAGACTTATTGATCAGGAAAAAAAGATTCCTTTCAAAATATTACTTCTTATTGACAATGTACCTGGTTTTCCAAGAGCTCTGATGGAGATTGCAAAAAGATTAATGTTGTTTTCATGCCTACAAATGTAACACCCATTCTGCAGTCCATGTATCAAAGAATAATTTTGACTTTCAAGTCTTATTATTTAAGAAACATTTTGTAAAGCTATAGTTACACAAAATAGTGATTCCTCTGATGGATAAGGACAGTCAATTAAAAAGCTTCTGGAAAGGACTCACCATTCTAGATGCCACTAAAAGTCATGATTCATGGATGACTTTGAAAGGTTCAAGACTTCAGTAGAAGAAGTGACTGAGAACGTGGAGGAAATAGCAAGGGAACTAGAATTAGAAGTGGAGCCTGAAGATGTACTAAATGGTTACTATCTCATGATTAAAACTTGAACAGATGAGGAGTTGAGTCTTATGGATGGGCAAAGAAAGTGGTTTCTTGAGACTGAATCTACTCATGGTAAAAATGCAGTGAAGACTGTTGAAATGACAATAAATGATTTAGAATATTACATAAATTTAATTGATTAAGCAACCACAGGGCCTTGAGGATTGAATACAATTTTGAGAAAATTCTACTGTGGATAAAATGCTACCAAAAAACTGCATGATACCAGCAATCACTTCTTGGAAGGAAGAGTCAATTGATATGGCAAACTTCAAATGCTTACCTTGAGGTATTGCTACAGCCACAGTCATCATTCTGATCAGTCAGCAGCCATAACATTGAGGCAGGACTCTCTACCAGTAAAAAGATTATAACTTGCTGAAGGCTCAGATGATGGTTAGAAGTTGCAGCAATAAAGTATTTCTAATAAGGTATATATATTATTTTCAGACAAAATACTATTGAATACTTAAATAGATTACAGGATAGTGTAAACATAACTTTTATATGCACTGGGGAACCAAAAAAAATTTTTGACTACCTTTATTGCCATATTTGCTTTGTTATGGTGGTCTGGAACCCAGCCAGCAATAGCTCCAAGGTATGACTATATACTACTTTCTCAGAAGCATGTATATTTTAAAAAGAAGAAATCTTTTTAATTCATTCAGTAAACAGGAGAATTGTATGCATTAGTCCTGGGAGTCAGTGGTGAATGGGCAGTACCCTGTTAGAGCTAAGTGCAGCTCTCCAAGAAGCCAGTGAGCCATACATAAGAAAGGATGAGCAAGAAGAGCCTGGGTCAGGGACTGCGTGGCAGACCCAGTGGAAAGCAAGATGGTCTCGTGTGCACAGAAAGAGTGGGAGCAAAGCATTCACTGCTTCACTCTGTCCACATTACCTTGGAGAATAACTTCTCCCAGAGAGCCCTCATTTCCTGCTTTTGCTAAAATTTTTAGTTTCATAGTACTGAGATTAAAGTGACATTTGATAATAAAAGGTTCAATTATTTTTGGACAGCCACCACCATCTTAGGTTAGAACATCCATTTTATTTTTTGCTTTGTAATTAAAACACAGTGTATGCAGAAAACAGAAATAAGGAAAGAGGAAAGGGAGGAGGGAAGGCATGAAAGAAAATGGATTGCTTATTAAGAATTGAATAATGATACCATGACATAGCAACATCTTTTTTAGAGGCCCACCCTGAGTGGAACTGAGAGCCTGTTTTCACATGGAAAGATTAAAGTATGCCATCTTGCCCTTATGAAATTATATTAACTATACATACCATCAAAGAAAATTAGATTATATCTAAAGATTTTCACCAGTTCAGTATCTTAAAGGATATTTTACAGTTTATTATTCAAAGAGGGTACATTTTACATACGTCTACACACAAACCTGAGTTGAAAAAAAAACATAAACTGTAGTGTGTCAGGATTATAATTTGAAATATTCATATCTCTCAAGAAAGTCATAATTACTGTGAGCAGCATTATCTTTACCACCTCATTATGCTGCCAGCACTGCAACATTGTAGAGAATGTCTTAGAAGAGATGATTAAATATTGACATTAGTAATAATATGTGCAAAGCACTTTATAATGTATGACTTCAATTCTTAGAACGGTTTTATGAAGTGGGCACCATTTTATCTTCGTTTTTGCTGAGGATGTAAAAACATGTAATCAAATTGCTCAAGATAATAAGGCCAGTTGGTAGTATGGTGATGGTTTACATTCAGATCTGGTTGTCTCAGCCCTGCGCCAGAGCTAATTCTATCTAATCATTTTATCATCCACATCAATGTATTTCTAATTCTATTCAATGAATGCCCAGGCTTTAAAGGAGCCACTTCTGGGGCCATCACAGAGGAATGGAAAGTTGAGGGAACGAGAGGGTCATAGTCTTATATGCAAACCAAGCAGTTCTGCTTAAATATGCTTTTAAAAGTTTGAGTCTAGATTATAATTTAACTTGAAGAACTATTTCTCCTGCTAATAGGAAAAATTACTTTGAGAACCGCTGATGTAGATTTTTTTAACTTGACTTTTTTCCATGATAAGCTTGAATTATTAAAGAGCACGGAGCACCAGAACCATATGGGGTTCATCAAGAACTGAAGAGAAAGGAAAAACACAATCCCACCTCCGCATTAATAGAAAATGAATCTTACAGCTGATCAATAATTAAAAATGAAAACAAGTCTTCTCTAATTTACTTGCAGGCTGTGCCCAATTCTGGAATAACAGGCAAACAGCCAAATGCGCACACATAAAAGTAAATATATGGGTCACTGAGATATTTTATATTTCTTCTACATTATCAATTCCAAAATTTTTTCAATTTAAAAAATGTGAATTGACTTTTTGTTTTTGGCATACTGCACCAAATTTTTACCAATGGGATATAACATTTCTTGTGGCTAAACCATGTGTATTTGATTATGAATAGTTTTCTCTCTTCAACTATGTTCCCTGTCCCATTTCCCTTTCCATTGTCCTTCTTTGTAAAGGAATACCAAAAAAAAAAGAAATGGTAATAATTCCTATCTCATTAATCTGTGTCAAAAGAGTGTGATGTCCTCATCCATGATTCTCTAATCAACTACTTCAATCTACTTATTTTAAATATCTGAAAATACAGTATTTGCCATCAGAAGCCCAGATTTAAATACTAACTTTATCACTGTACTTGACTGTGTCACTTAATTTCTCTGAATTTTCTTAAATTAGGATTAATAATTTCTGATGAAAAATAAAAGTGGTATGCCAGTTAAAAATACTTTTGCACATCTAGCAAACATAACATCATTATTATCGCTAGATGAGAAATTTAAAACTGGTCATTTTAAAGTTAAGATTATAAAAATATAAATTTAATAGTCAAAATAGTTCATGATTTTATGTCTAGATGTTAGAAAATGATTTCATTATGTTATGATGATAGTTAACAAGAAATTTTGTCCACAGAGCTATTATAGTAGCAAGTCTTATAGTTATATGGAAAAGTAAAATTACCATTCATAAATATTGTATATAAATAGATATTAAGATTTTCATGGTTTAAGAAAAGAGAATCAACAGACTCTTCATCTTCCATCTTCTAATCTAAAACATTAAACAATAGTAACATGGAAAAATATTTGCTCTAAAATATGTATAATGTAAATCATATTTATCTAAAAATGTTTCCAGGCACTCTCTTGTTTCACCTATCGCTGATTCGTGTCAATGTATGGCAAAACAAATACAGTATTGTAATTAAAAAAATAAATAAATGTAATAATAAAAATAAAATAAAATTACATTCTAGCAGCTTACAGCAATCTTCCTATATAATTATACAGCTTCAAATTTCACTGGCTTATAATACTAATAGAGTGTGTGTGTGTTAGTCACTCAGTCGTGTCCGACTCTTTCCAACTCCATGAACGTACTTCTCCAGGCACCGCTATCCATGGGATTCTCCAGGAAAGAATACTGGAATGGGTAGGCATGCCCTTCTCCTGGGGATCTTCCTGACAAAGAGATCAAGCCTGGGTGGCCTGCATTGCAGCAGACTGTTTTACCAAAAGTCTGAACCACCAGGGAAGCCCACTAAAGAAGCACACAAAGACAACAGGTAAAATAATGGTCACAAATTTAAACATGCATTTTCACAGTAACACACAGCCACACACTGATAGTATTGCTCAAAGCAAATCTTGGTTTGCAGTTGGGAAAAAGAAAAAGCAAGCTTATTCAACCATGTCTTGTATAGTGGTCCTTTATAGGCATATGTTATAGCATTACCAGATGAAATGCACACTTCCCTCACGAGGCCATTTGCGCAGCTCATTTTCTTGGTTACTTTGCTGGAGTAAACAAGCACAGATTTGTGTTAAGAGCATATACTCTGATCTATTTTTCTTTGAGGCCGAAGTCTCAGATGCTGCTTGTAGAAACTGGAAAGGAATATCTGGCAATAAGAATAACAACAAATACTTACACACTACATGCCAGAACCATGTCGAATGCTTCATAAGAGTAGCAATAATAGCAAAGAAATAGTTTTATGTGCTAGCCTGGATCCTCAGAGCCTTTTATATACTAACTGGTGGAATTCTCACAATTATTAACCCCATTTTACAGATCAGGAAACAAAGACATAGAAAAGTAAGTACATTTTCCTTGGTGTCAGAGCTGACAGAACTGGGATATATATCCAAATTTTCAGACTCCAAAGCCCGAGGGCTTAATCTAAGCCATGCTGCCATCCTATAGACCTCACCTAATCAGGGTGATGTGGGAAAATAGAGGACATGAGACACAGTGTTATCTAGATCTAGAAAGGAGTCATTGACATGATCAAGTCCAAACTCTATTTCTGACTGAGACTAATTACCCAAGGCCCAAAGCCAGGTATGTCAAAGCAGAAAGTATAACCCTGAATTCTTATCACCTTCATGATCCTTTCCAACATACAAGTTAAATTCTTGAAAAAAAAAAAAAAAAAAACCTGTCATTGATATTTCAAAGTCATCTCCTAGGTTTGTACAAGTGAAAAACTAAACTTGCATTCACACCTTTATCTTAGAAAACAACAACCAAATGCTTTTGATACTTAAAATTCTTTTTCAAGAGTTGTAACCCTAAGAAGAATGAAAACAATAAAACATCAATCAGAAAAAAAAGTACATCAGTGTTTATATTCTAAAATATATATATTTGACAAGATTCTTCAAAACTAACACTAAGAGCAAAATTGGTAATCTAAATCTATTTGCCATCCTAAGCTTGACATTTAATTTCCCAGCACTAACAATGAAACTAAAAGCATAAAACCTCCATTGTTGCTAAAGATCTAAGTGTTTACTGTACCTAAGAAGACAGGCTAATACTACTTAGATTTGCAAACAGAGAATCAGAGTTTGGTAACTAATTAGTTGTGAAATGGGGGAGAGAATGTCGAGTTTAAAACATGCAGCTTGGGAGATTTAGAGGGTGGTGATGCCATAAACGAAATTAGGAAACTCATGAAAGCATCAGTCTGGAAAGAAATTAGTTCAGCTACAAGCCGGTTAAATTTATAGTGTGATAAGTTTAATTGGCATATAAGATATTAAGAATTAAAGATAGAAAGGTATTCAATTCAGTTCAGTAACTCAGTCGTGTCTGACTCTTTGCGACCCCATGAACGACAACACGCCAGGCCTCCCTGTCTATCACCAACTCCCAGAGTTTACTCAAACTCAGGTCCACTGAGTCAGTGATGCCATCCAACCATCTCATCCTGTGTCGTCCCCTTCTCTTCCTGCCGTCAGTCTTTCCCAACATGAGTCTTTTCAAATGAGTCAGCTCTTCACATCAGGTGGCCAAAATATTGGAGTTTCAGCTTCAGCATCAGTCCTTCCAATGAACATTCAGGACTGATTTCCTTTGGGATGGACTGGTTGGATCTCCTTGCAGTCCAAGGGACTCTCAAGAGTCTTCTCCAACACCACAGTTCAAAAGAATCAATTCTTTAGCACTCAGCTTTCATTATAGTCCAACTCTCACATCCATACATGACTACTGGAAGAACCATAGCTTTGACTAGACAAATTTTTGTCTCTGCTTTTTAACATGCTGTCTAGGTTGGTCATAGCTTTTCTTCCAAGGAGTAAGCATCTTTTAATTTCATGGCTGCAGTCACCATCTGCAGTGATTTTGGAGCCAAAGAAAATAAAGTCTCTCACTGTTTCCCCATCTATTTGCCACAAAGTGATGGGACTGGATGTCATACCTTAGCTTTCTAAATGTTGAGCTTTAAGCCAACTTTTTCCCTCTACTCTTTCACTTTCATCAAGAGGATTTTTAGTTCTTCACTTTTTGCCATAAGAGTGGTGTCATCTGCATATCTGAGGTTACTGATATATCTCCTGGCAATCTTGATTCCAGCTTGTGCTTCATCCAGCCTGGCATTTCTCATGATGTACTCTGCATATAAGTTAAATAAGCAGGGTGACAATATACAGCCTTGACATACTATTTTCTTGATTTGGAACCAGTCTGTTGTTTCATGTCAGGTTCTAACTGTTGCTTCTTGACCTGCATACAGATTTCTCAGGAGAAGGTCAGGTGGTTGGGTATTCCCATCTCTTGAAGAATTTTCCACAGTTTGTTGTGATACACACAGTCAAAGGCTTTGGCGTAGTCAATTAAGCAAAAGTAGATGCTTTTCTGGAACTCTCTTGCCTTTTCTATAATCCAGCGGATGTTGGCAATTTGATCTCTGGTTCCTCTGTCTTTTCTAAATCCAGCTTGAACATCTGGAAATTCACGGTTCACATACTGTTGAAGCCTGACTTGGAGAATTTTAAGCATTACTTTGCTAGTGTGGGAGATGAGTGCAACTGTGCGGTAAACAATCTTTGGCATTGCTTTTCTTTGGGATTGGAATGAAAACTGACCTTTTCCAGTCTTGTGGCCACTGCTGAGTTTTCCAGATTTGCTAACAGATTGAGTGCAGCATTTTCACAGCATCATGTTTTAGGATTTGAAATACTTCAACTGGAATTCCATCACCTTCACTAGCTTTGTTCATAGTGATGCTTCCTAAGTCCCACTTGATCTTGCATTTGAGGATGTCTGGCTCTAAGTGAGTGATCACACCATCATGGTTATCTGGATCATGAAGATCTTTTTGTATAGTTCTTCATGCGTTCTTGCCACCTCTTCTTAAAATCTACTGCTTCTGCTTCTGTTAGGTCCAGACCATTTCTGTCTTTTATTGCTCCCATCAGTGCATGAAATGTTTCCTTGGTATCTCTAATTTTCTTGAAGAGATCTCTGGTCTTTCCCATTCTATTGTTTTCCTCTATTTCTTTGCACTGATCACTGCGGAAGGGTTTCTTATCTCTGCTTGCTATTTGGAACTGTGCATTGAAATGGCTATATCTTTCCTTTTCTCCTTTATCTTTAGCTTCTCTTCTTTCTCAGCTATCTGTAAGGTCTCTTCATACAACCATTTTGCCTTCTTGAATTTCTTTTTCTTGGGGATGATCTCAATCACTGCCTCCTGTACAATGTTGTGAACCTCCATCCATAGTTCTCCAGCTACTCTGTCTATCAGATTTAATCCCTTGAAACTATTTGTCACTCCCACTGTATAATCATAAGGGATTTGATTTAGGTCATACCTGAATGGTCTAGTGGTTTTCCCTACTTTCTTCAATTTAAGTCTGAATTTGGCAATAAGGAGTTCATGATCTGAACCACTGTCAGCTCCCAGACTTTTTTTTTTTTTTTTTTTTTGCTGACTGTATAGAGCTTCTCCATCTTTGGCTGCAAAGAATATAATCAATCTGATTTCTGTATTGACCATCTGGCAATTTCCATGTGTGGAGTCTTTTCTTGTGTTGTTGGAAGAGGGTGTTTGCTATGACCGGTGAATTCTCTTGGCAAAACTCTGTTAGCCTTTGACCTGCTTCCTTTTGTACTCTAATGCTAAATTTGCCTATTTCTTCAGGTATCTCTTGCTTTCCTACTTTTGCATTCTAGTCCCCTATAATGAAGAGGACATCATTTTTTGGTTTACTTCTAGAAGGTCTTGTAGGTCTTCATAGAATCATTCAACTTCAGCTTCTTCAGCATTACTGGTCAAGGCATAGACTTGGATTACTTCCTTTTTCTGTTTTTCTTTCCCTGCATTTCCTTACTTACATTTCAGCTCTGTACAGTTAAGTTGTGTTCTTTGAAAATATCTACTTTTAAAAAAATTCTAGATTTCTACTATATGTGGTACTCCAAACTGATTATAATGCCCCTGAAGAAATCAAAATATTAGCTTTTTGGCATTGTTTCAAACTTTTACTTCTTTTTTATTCACTGCTACACTGGGGTTTTTTCTGTAGTACTTTTATATTAATACAGCTTTCCTATATATATTTTTGTTTGTTTTTCAGGCATTACTTCTGTCCTAGCCTTCCTTAAAGTTCCCTTGTTCTCTTAATATTCTCTCAAAGCCTATGTTTTTAAACTTGGTGAGTCTCAATATGTCCTTGAACCAAATCTGAAACACTACCACATTACATTCATTGGACTTGCAACAGATGGAACAAAGGTTAGTATTGGACACCTGAAATGCTAGTTGAGAGGCTATATAAATATTTGAAAGTTAATAAAGCCATAAATCTTAACTCTGTGTCATACACATGGTCTTCAAAGTGGGAAATGAAAGGCATTTTATTGATAGATATATATATATATATGTGCATTTGCAGTAAATATTTTAAAATATGCCTCCTTAGGATATACACATAATACTTTAGTATTTCATATTTATAACTGTAATATGTATCTTAAATAAATATATATATACTAACTGACTGAATTTTTTTATACTACAGCATACAATAAAATAAATAATAATAGTATCCCTATAGAAGATATTAATATGCTCAATCTCACATTCTTCATTTATCAAGAAATACATCAAATTTACTTATATAGCAAGAGTTTATTATTTCATAATATAAAAGAGAAAACATTATAATTTATTCATCTATCTATCCATTTACTGATTCAAAAGCATTTATTAGAAATCTGTCTTCTTACCAGGAAAATCATTATATAATTATACATAATTTTAGCATTTGGAGGTCTAGAAAATTCCTTGCACACATTAAATGCCCAATAAATTTTGCTGAATAAATATATGAATTGACCTACTTAGGCATAGCTTCCCTAGAAAGAAATTGGCACAACTGATTTAAAGTCTTGGATACAGATGCTAGCTTAATGCAAGACCTTTCCAAGTGTTAAAATTAGTCAACAGCAGAACAGCTTCCTTGGGTAGTGAGCTTCCCATCTTTGAAAATGTTCACACAGAGCCTGGTGACCAGCTGCCAGAGATGTGATTCAGGTTGAAAGGCTATCTGATTGGGTAAGGAGTAAGTGAGGCAGTCTCTGAAACATTTTCAACTCCAAGATGTATTGAGGTTAGATTGAATAATTTTTAGAGACATTCTGAAAATGGCTTGGTAAAGGATCAAACTGAATACCATTGAAAGTAGAGTTTTTCTATCATTTGTACCTATCAATGATTATTTTTCTATCCTCTAGCATGCTTTGTAAGGACAAGCAACTCTATTCCCCCATGCATGGAGAATCTCCTAGAATGGAGAACCAAAGAGCCAGGAGGCAGACAGACAGAAGCAAAAGCACTGGTGACGAAGCAGCCCAAGAGCTAAAAACTAAACTCAAGCTGAAATAACTCACAGAAGTAATGATCAAAATGCATATAATTGAAATCTTCCTGAATACAAGAGTTTTTGCCTTTATTTTACCAGTATTTCCTCCAGAGGTCAATTCTCCAGGTAAACAAACATAACATCTATTTTTGAAGTACTAAGATAAGAGACAGGCTTTCTAGGTGGCTCAGCAGTAAAGAATCAGTATGCCAAGGCAGGAGATGCAGGTTCAATTCCTGGGTCAGAAAGATCCCCTGGAGAAGGAAATGGCTACCCACTCCAGCATTCTTGCCTGGGAAATCCCATGGACAGAGAAACCTGGCAGGCTTCCATGGAGTTGCAGAAGAGTCAGACACAACTTAGTGACTAAACAACAACATCATATGAAACAAAACAGTAACTCAGGTCAGAAGACTAATCTCAACACTCCCCTAATTAGCCCTCTCCACATCAATCCTTTATTCCTAAGACTTTATCTCTGAAGCATCATTCTTGCATTTATACTCTCTCTCTTTATTCTTCTACCACCTAATTATTCTTTTAATGTTCATTCAGGCTTCTGTGTTTCTTTTCTCTCACAGGTGGATTACACACAATTTAAAGATAAAGACTTTGTCTTGTAATTGTCTTTCCCAGAAATTAACGGAATGTTAATGTTAACCATTTTCTCCACTTGGAATTCCCGCTCCCTTTCCACAGGTGTCTGAACTTTCATTACTACAGGGCCAGTTATTGTGCAGAGTCTTTCATGGGTTCTATTGCCCTTAGTAACAACTCCCTTCTCTGAGCTTTTAAGCTGTTGACTGTCTTCACACTAATTGGAACGGAGCGTATGTCACCTGGTCCTTGGCAACACTTCTCCTGTCTGAGTGAAAAATAGGATCCTTCCCCTGGAAAGACAGCATGCCCACAATGTGAGCCCATGATAAGCTTATTTGTCCTTCTCAGTATATTGGAACCTTTGAGAAACCCCCCAAACACTCCTCATGATCCAGTGAGAAGGCCAAAAGGTTTAATAGGATGAAGGTGTTCTCCTGGCACCATGCAGCCTAATCACAGCTAATTGAAGTAGAGCTGTAGTGACTAAATTTTAGTTCCACCATGATGATAAGCCTCATCATGTAGGCCTAGGCCTAGAAGGACAAAAAGAGTCAGGACCTTAAACAAAATCAGTTAGAGGTTATTGAGAGCTCTCCAAGGTACCAAAGGACTAGAGCCACTCAGGTTACCCACCCAGTGGTAAGAGTCCCGTTTCTCTGTGTTCTTTAGGTGATAGTGTTTACTTACTTATCTACTTGCTTACTTACATACTCACTTTTTAATGTGACTTACACTATAATCCCTGGGTGGGGAAGATCCCCTGGAGAATGGAATGGCTACTTACTCCAATATACTTGCTTAGAAATTTCCACGGACAGAGGAGTCTGGCAGGTTACAGTCCGTGGGGTCACAAAGAATCAGACACAACTGAGCAACTAACACTTTCACTTTGCATTATTACAATGTCAGACACCTGCCCTAATCTGAATCCTACTATACCTAGCAAAATGTTATGGTTCATCTATTATCCTGACTTTATTACAACATGTTCTTGCAACTAGCCCAGCTAGCTGCACTATTGAACAGCAGTGAAATTTCCAGACCAAATTTCCAATAGGCATTTTAAAAATATATATGTCTAGTCTCCCCAACACTAATGAAAACTCTTCGAAGAGAAATTGTGCCTCAGTGTACCAATGAATCTTTTGATAATGAATAATTAATTCTTCTTTGACTTCTATGTACACAGTCTAGGACAGGTCTGTCAGGAGTAACCACTCACTGAATTCTTATTGTTTGGCTCACCTAAACAGAAGAAGCCAAACCCAAGACTGGAGTGATACCTGCAAATGAACCAGAGAAGTACACTTAGCTCCTGCAACTCTCTGAATGTACTGTCTAACTAGCCCTCCAAACCAGATCTGAATAGATATACAGCTCAGATTTAGGTTAGTGCTATACGGTAGAATAAAATAAAAAAATGTATGGGTATGATATATATATATAGGCATAAATATCTAATTGTGTTTCTGAAACTGAAGAAACTTCCATACATCACTGATTTGCAACGGATTGCACAAAGATTGTGATATATTGAAAATAATTTTTCTAAAACAATTGCTGGAGTATCCCATAAATCTGCATGGGGCATTTAAATAACTATGTAAAGCATAAACATATTCTAAAAATTGTTTCTTAAATAAATTAGGCTTCAGTTCCATAATGATTTCTAGGCTAGGAAAAGCACTTCATTTAGTTGTCATTTCAATAATATCAAAATAAAATATGCAGCAACTTCTAGCTCCAATGAGACTGAATTTTTTTCAGTGTTAACCAGGTCATCAACACTATATGTCATCACATCTGAATGCATTTGATTGTGAAAATAAGAACTCTTACCATTAATTTAAGAATATAATTATTCCAAACAATAACAAAACTTGTATTTTCAACTTTATAGGTAGTTCCATCAGTATAAACTGAGATTATGTTACTATTACATCTTATAGTATTTTAGCCTTAGATCACAGTCTATGTCAAAAAATTTTTTTATTATTATCATATATATTTATATTTTGCCTCAGCACACAGTGGGCCTTCAATTGATCTTAGTTGGATAAATATACTGTGGAATATGCTTGATCATCCCATTTCTTCTTATGTTATCTTGTATTTCTTATTTCTCTTGTATTATCTCACATGACTAGACCATTCAGTCATCTTTGATTCCTTTTAGATGCTCTTGGCCTTTTTTTTCTTTCACTGACTGAGTTACACTTGATATTACAGTTTACAATTTTACCTAAAAATTATTTGTGTAGCTTAGGTTTCTAATATCTATATTCTTCCCTCCACTAAAGTTAAGTCCACTGAAAAGGATGACACAAATATTAAAGTCTGACAGTGAAATAACCATAGCGAAGATACTACAGGCAATACAATAGGAGTATGTGGGAAAACAATGTCTGAAGCATAGTAGGAATTCAATACATCTTTATTAAATAAGCATATCAGTGAAGGAATGAGTTCAAATCTCATTTTTTTCTTTTAAACTTTCCTAACTTTGGGGACTGAAATAAACCATCCCTTTCTGCTATTCTATAAAATAATCACAACAATAGAAGTAGCTAATAGGCACTGAGGGATTATCATGTCAGGCACCATTTAAAATGCTTTCAGTGTATTAACGTCATTCTCACAGCAGCTCCATCGGGTAGCTCTTCATTTTATAGATAATTATACATAGACACAGAGAGGTTAAATAACCTACACCAGGTCACATTGTCAGTAATCAGAAGAGTTCTATCAAACTGTCCAACTACAAACAAGCAATAACTCCTTGACATAAGCATTTTGTATTATTTATCTCCGTTTTTCCAATGCTTAATCATAGCAGAGCACCTGGAATGTAGCAAGTGCTTGGTAATTTCTGGTTAATAAATACATGGATATCTTAAGAATAATGAATAATATGAACTTACCATATAATACAAAACCAATTCCTGACAGGCTTCTCAACTATAGGTCTCCAAAGTTGAGAGGAATGCCCAGCTATCTTCCCTATCACAGGGGATGCTTTAACCAACACTTTCCTCTTTGCCCCAGGAGGAAATAATAAATTGATCTCTGTCATATGACACTTGTCATACTAACTTCCTTATATAATCAGCTTTATTGGCCTCCTTTCTAGTTCTTAAACATGCCAAGCCGTGTTCCAACCTGAAATTCTTTTCTATTGTAATTTTCTGTTCATTCTGATGGAATTTGTTTTACAAACTTTCTCCTAGTTAGAGACTTTTAAATTAAAAGATATTAAAAGATTCTTACTCCTTGGAAGGAAAGCTTTGACAAACCCAGACAGCATATTAAAAAGCCAACACAGGTCCATATGGTTAAAGCTATGGTTTTTCCAATAGTCATGTACAGGTGTGAGGCTTGTATCATAAGGAAGGCTTAGAGCCAAAGAATTGATGCTTTTGAACTGTGATGCTGGAGAAGACTCTTGAGGGTCCCTTGGACTGCAAGGAGATAAAATCAATCAATCCTAAAGGAAGTAAACCTTGAATATTCATTGGAAGGACTGATGCTGAACTTCTAATACTTTGGCCACCTTATGCGAAGAGCTGACTCATTGGAAAAGACCCCAGTGCTGGGAAAGATTGAGGGCAGAACGAGAAGAGGGCAACAAAAGATGAGATGGTTGGATAGCATCACCAACTCAATGGACATGAGTTTGAGCAAACTCTGGGAGTTTGCAAACTGTGCTGCATTCCATGGAGTCTCAGAGTCAGATTCAACATAGCAAGTGAACAACAATGACAGACAATTTTAGCCGGTCAGATCTCAGCTCAGTCATGATCTACTTAATGCAACTTCTCTCAATCATATACAAAATTACCCTAGGCTAAAACTCAGTTTGGCAGGGAGATGAGTTTTGGTATTTTAGATACAAGTCCTGGTTTCTATAAAATAGTGTATTTCCAATTTATACTGTCCTTTAGGTACTTTTCTCCCAAAAGTAATTCAGAAGTAGGAGGAGTAGCTGGGCCAAGGCAAGCTATGTAATCTTTGGCCATCGTAGAACCTAATAGCACCCAACATTCTATGACAACACTGCCATTATTCATTTGCTTCCTGACTGAAAAGTGAAAAGTAATGTATGAATGAGAAAAGTCACAGTGAAAGAAAGTGAAAAAGGACTATCTTGAAGGGAAAAATAAAATGCAAAATAGTATTCCACTGTCAAAATCAAACTAGATATATATGAAATCCAGGTCTTTTTAAAGCCACCTACTTATCAAACCAGTCAATCCTAAAGGAAATCAACCCTGAATATTCATTGGAAGGACTGATGCTGAAACTGAGGCTCTAATACTTTGGCCACCTGATGGGAAAAGTAGACTTATTAGAAAAGACCCTGATGCTGGGAAAGATTGAAAGCAGAAAGAAAGGGGATGACAGAGGATGAGACGGTTGGATGGCATCACCAACTCAATGGACATGGATTTGAGCAAACTCCAGGAGATGGTGATGGACAGGAAAGCCTGGAGTGTTGCAGTCCATGGGGTCACAAAGAGTCAGACACGACTGAGCGACTGTCTATATAACAGCAGCCTATATAATTGACCCCAAGGCAGTCATCCCTGCAATCATCACTGTCAAGCCTTCAATGACATAAAAGAGGATTTCTCAATTTTCTGGATCCACAATATTACCTTTCTCCACTATACTCTAGGCTAAAGTTTCTCAGCCTCAGCACTGTTGATATTGGAGGCCCAATAATTCCTTGTAGCAGAGTTGTATCTTATAGCAGCTTCTCTGGTTGCCACTCACTACAAACCAATAGCAACTATATGGCACTCCCACCCCAAAACGCGATGACCAAAAAAATCTCCAGACACTGTTAAATGTCACTGGGGGATAAAACTTCCCTCGTTAAAAAACTCTAGAAATAATTCCTTCTAAATCCATTGTGATTTGGACCAAAGTATGAGAGCAACTACAGTTTTATAGCTAGATGGCTTACATTTCACTTAAATATCTATCAGTCTTTTCAACAAACAGAGCTGAGAAAACAAGATATTCACATGTAAAAGAATGAAGCTGGACATTTACCTTACGCTATACAAAAAAAAACAACTTAAAGTGAATCAAAACCTAAACATAAGAGCTATGATTGCAAAACTCCTAGAAGAAAACACAGGGGAATGTTTTATGACTTTAGATTTGGTAACATTTTCTTAGCTATGACACCAAAAGCACAGGCAACAAAAGCAAAATTAAACTATATCAGAAAGTGAAACCTTTGTGCATCAAAAGGCACACAACTGAGTGGGAAGGCAGCCTACAAAATGGGAGAAAATACTTGCATATCCTATCAGATTTGTAATTAACATCCATAATATATTAATATAAAGAGTTCAACAACAACAAAAAACAATGCAACTTAAAGAAAGGGTAAAGGACTTGAATAGACATTTCTCCAAGAAAGACATACAAATGGCCAAAAAAAAAAAAAGGAACCAAATGAAATGATGTTCAGTGTCACTATTAAGTAAATGTAAATCAAATTTGCATTGCAGTATCTACAGTGAGATATCAGATACATCCTATACTCAGGAGGACAATCACTGTCAAAAAAGATAAAGAAAATAACAAATGTTGGCAAGGATGTAGAAAAAAATGGAACACTTGTATATTGGTGGGAATGTAAAATGGTGCAGCCATTAGATAAAACAGTATGAGGGCCATTCAAAGAATTTAAAATAGAATTATTATAAGACACAATAATTCTACTTCTGAGCATATACCCCCAAATTGAAATCAAGGTCTCAAAGAGATATAAGTACACCCATGTTCACAGCAGTGCTATTCATATCAGCTAGTCAGTGAAAGCATGAGACCAAAAATAGATAAAAATAATGGTTTCCAAAGGTTAGAAGGAAGGGAGAGTAGGGAGTTGTTGTTTTATGGGTATAAAGTTTTAGTTTTGCAAAATGAAAGTCCTGGAAATTGATTACAAAACAAAATGAATGTACTTAACACTGTGGAACAAAACACTTACAAATACTTAAGATGGTAAGTTCTGTTATGTGTATTTCACCACGGCTAATCCTTAAAAATTGTATCAGTAAAGAGCAATTAGTAAAATGAAGACAATTCTCTCAAAGATTTGGAAATCCAAGATGCAAAGCATCATCCTAGTAGTACTAGGGCCTTAAGTATGGGTTATTATTAGATATGAGGGCCCAGTGGCACCTCTGAACAAAGAGCAGCCTCTGCACTGGGTAACACTGTGATTTGCCTTTGGTTCTGCCTATTTCAAAGAATGTCAAACTGAATCATCATTTCAAAGTATGTCAGACTGAATCATCTTAATTAAACACTTGTGTAAATAAACATCCATCCAGTGCCAGCTCTAGGTCAAGCATAGCACTGAGAGAGAGTGTGTAATTCAATTCTGGGAAAGTAATATTTGATTTTGGAATTCTGCAGCTGATTTCCAAATCAGTCATCACATAGTTAAGTAGTTTAGAACACAGACCCAGGCCTGACTATGTAGGTTTGAATTCTGGCTCTGCCGCTTGCTAACAGTGGTCATTTTGCTTTTTTGCCTCAGTTTCCTCATCCTTAAAATGGGGATACTAATAATACCTTTTCATAAAGTTACTATAAGGATTAAATGATTTAATATTTTTGAACCTGTGAGAGCACTGCTGGGCATGTATTAAGAGCTATGTAAGTATTCACCAAACAAATTCACAAACATGTGCTGAGCACCTAACTAAACACAAAAGACTTTGCTAGAAACTTGAACATTGCTTGAACTGTGCCCTAAAACCTACTACTTAACAGTGAAAGGGGAATTCCTAGTTGTGGGCTATTTAAAGAAAATGTTTGCATCTTTGAAAATATCCCCTCCATCTGTGATGACTGAGAACAGCGTGTTTAACGCAAAGGAAGTGTGATGACTACTGGACTCACAGTGTAGTTCCTTCTCCTGCCCTCACAGCTTTGAAATGCACAGAAGGCAGTGGGGTGCAAGCACATCAGCCCAGTGTGCACACTGCGATTGTTTCCAAAGAGAAATACATCACTAAAATCAAGTGTTGTTTAAGAAAGAAGAAAAAAAAGTAAAAACAAAAAAATGCAAAGTTAAAAACGTATTTACTCTATCAAACCGGAGTCATGGATAGAATTACAATGATGCTCTCTGGGCAGGAGCCTGAGCTGCATCACAAATGTGAAATCTTTTATGAGGACCAGATGGAAACAATAAATGCCTAGAGAACTGAGAAGATGTTAAAAATGAAAAAACCAATCCAAACACAATAGCAATGTCTGATGTATGCTACTGCAAAACCAGAAAATATTTAGGACATAAACTCCACCAAAGATTCTTTCACTGAAAACTAAACAACCCTTAAGAGTTTCCAACTGGTGAAAACTTGGATAAAAAGTCTTGCATAGAAGTTTAAGAAACAGGCTTTGGACCCCAGCAAAAAGTGGTAAGACATAACTCTTGATCAGTTCAGTTCAGTTCAGTCACTCAGTCGTGTTCAACTATTTTCAGTTCCATGGATAACTCTTGATATTTGCCATAATTATAACAGAAAAAGGAAAACACTTAAAATTCTAGCCTTAAATTAATCAGTTTCTCAGCTGAGTACCTAGAACAAATAAGTTTTAACTACCATAACGTTGAAAACCATATATAAATTCTCTGTTTATATAAAAAACAAAAAATGGGTTGTCTTTCATTTTGTTAATTTATATTATACATCCACTCATGTTTTTAGAAATATTCTGGTTGTTTGACAAATAGTATGTGCGTAAATTTCCTCATATCTTATAATTTTGGATGTTATATTAGTATATCACCCTCGGCCTTGCCAATACCCCAGTGGTAAAACAGGGACAAAAATAAGTCTGTCTCATGTACAACAAAAATATAGATACCTTACAGAGAAAAAAAGAAAATCAGTTAAATAGTCACTTGCCAGATAACATGCAAGTAAATAAGACTAAATCATTGTGGTAGTTGTTTTGAAACATATACATATATAAAATCAACATGCTGTATACTTTAACATATGCACATATGTTGCGCCATTGTATAAATGGTATATGTCAATTATACATTGATAAAACTGGAAACAAAAACAAAATAATATAAAATTCTTTCCAATTAAAAAAAAAAACAGATATAACACACGACCTCAAAGAAATGAATCTAATACAATTACTTCCAATATTTTTCTTTTTTTCTTCTATATAATGTCCTACAAAAAAATTTACAACTGTGATATTCTGTTCTAAAAATACTCATGTTGTTGTTGTTTTAATAGTCTGGTTGTAGCCCAGGGTTGCAGGGTTTGGGGGTGGGGGGGATGGCACAGTTATTTATACTTAGGTGTAATTCACACTGCATTTACCCTTTTCACTCTCACTGATTCATGACATATTAGTGGCATGATAAGAACCACTGTTCTAGTGTGAGTCAAATAAACATTCTTCCAATTAAAGAATGTTGTTCAGTCACTCAGTCATGTCTGACTCTGCAACCCCATGGACTGCAGCACGCCAGGTTTCCCTGTCTTTAATCATCTCCCAGAGCTTGCTGAAACTCATGTCCATTGAGCTGGTGATGCCACCCAACCGTCTCTTCCTCTGTCATCCCCTTCTTCTCCTGCCTGCTATCTTTCCCAGCATCAGGGTCTTTTCTAGTGAGTCAGCTCTTCACATCAAGTGAACAAAGTATTAAAGCTTCAGCTTCAGCATCAGTCCTTTCAACGAATATTCAGGACTGATTTCCTTTAGGACTGACTGGTTTGATCTATTAAAGAATAATATACATATATTACTGTCCTATAATTCTGAGAATCGATTCAACTTTCTGCCCTTAGAAACATAGCTAAAGGACTCACCAGTTTATATGTATATAGGTAAAGCAAGGAGGCCTGGCGTGCTGCAGTTCACGGGGTCGCAAAGAGTCGAACACGACTGAGTGACTGAACCAAACTAAACTGAAAGCAAGGAGAGATGGTTGATTAATCTTTGACAGGCTGGTGAGGTTGATTGTAATATCACATGATGCTAAAAATTCTTGTAGGAAGAAAACAGAAGAGAGTCAGTGAGGCAGAAATTTAGAAAGTAATTGAGAAATGATAGAGGGTAAAACATTATAGATGGCTAACCTGTGAATGTAAAGAGAATTGCTGCATATGGGGACAAAGAAAAATAATATCAACTCAGTGCCTATTATGCATCATCTTATATGACTTAACCTTCACAAAAATGAAGATGATGGCCTAGGGGGTGTAATGGGAGGAAAAGACTAGGTTATTTATTTGCTAAGATCACACAGCTAGTAAATAATGCAATCAGAATAGGAATAAAAACCTTCTCATTATAAGTTCAATATACTTTCTCTATTTCCTGTAGATCTCTCACCTCTCTCATTCTAATCTATTATCAAATTTTAAGGTTTTTCAATTTTTAAAAATGTATATTTGCATATAAAATTGCTTCTTTGAGGGGAGTTATTTTTACTATTATAACATCACTACAATTTAATATTTATCATTGTATTTTAAGGAATCTGTTCACATTTCTCTCTTCTATTCAACTTGGGGACTCAGTGCTTAAACCTGGAAGATACCCAGACAGTCTGTCCAATTCATTTTTTATTCATTCATTCATTCAACAAACACATATTAACTGCCAACTAGGTGCAAGCCTTTGACTGTGTGGATCACAACAAACTGTGGGAAATCCTTAAAGGGATGGGAATATCAGACCACCTTACCTGTCTCCTGAAAAACCTGTATGTGGATCAAGAAATAACAGTTAGAACTAGACATGGAACAACGGACTGGTTCCAAATTGGGAAAGGAGTACATCAAGGCTTATATCGTTACCCTGCTTATTTAACTTTGATGAAGAGTGAAAGTGAAGTTGCTCAGTCACGTCCGACTCTTTGTGATCCCATAGACTGTAGCCTACAGGCTTCTCCATCGATGAGATTTTCCAGGCAAGAGTACCAGAGTGGGTTGCCATTTCCTTCTCCAGGGGATCTTCCTGACCCAGGGACTGAACCCGGGTCTCCCGCATTGCAGGCAGACACTTTACCCTCTGAACCACCAGGGAAGATGCAGAGTACATCATACAAAATGTCAGGCTGGATGAATCACAAGGTGGAATCGAGATTGCTGGGAGAAACATCAACAACCTCAGATACGCAGATGACACCACCCTTATGGCAGAAAGTGAAGAGAAACAAAAGAGCTTCTTGATGAAGGTAAAAGAGGACACTGAAAAAGCTGGCTTAAAACTCAACATTCAAAAAACTAAGATCATGGCATCTTGTCCTATCACTTCCTGGCAAATGAAAGGGGGAAAAGTAAAAGCAGTGACAGATTTTATTTTCTTTGGCTCCAGAATCAATGTAGACAGTGACTGTAGCCATGAAATTAAAAGACACTTGCTCCTTGGAAGAAAAGCTATGACAAACCTAAACAGCATATTAAAAAACAGAGCTATCACTTTGCTGGCAAATGTCTGTCTAGTCAAAGCTATGATTTTTATATAGCATAACCAGATAACTGACATGAATTCGAGCCATCTCTGGAAGATAGTGGAGGACAGTCCGTGGGGTCACAAAAGCAGACATGACTTAGCGACTGAACAACAACAATGTGCTAGCTTGTATTAGGGATTTACAGTGAGCAGAATACACAAAGTCTCTATCATTATGGAGTTTATATTCTAGTGAGAAAAGGCAGACAATAAGATGATGGATTGATACAGTGTAAATACAGAAATGAATATAGCTGTGGCTGTAGATATCTACATACAGACAATGATGTAGAGCTATACATCAGGTATGGATATGTGGTATAAAGAAATCAAAGCAGATCTAAGGATAAGAGGAAGGCTATTTTATACTGGTTTTATATTCATAGTCAGGAAGATTATCTCCAATGAGATGAATTCAAGCAATGATCTCAAAAAAAGGAAGAAGGCCATAGAGATATCTAGGAGATATTCTTTTTGACAACAAAAAAGGCAGAGACCCTGATAAGGGATGCTGCTGAGACTGTTTGAGGGCCAGCAAGTCTATCAGTGTGTCTGGAATGGTATTGGTGGAGAAGGGAGTCTAAGAAGTAGGTGAGATCTCTAGGCGAGATCAGTAGGGCCTTGCACCCATGGCACAGACATTCTGAGTGAATGGGCTACCCTTGAAGGATTCTGAATAGAGTAGTGGCACAATCGCTCATGTTATAAAGAATCACTGTGGCAACTATGTGGGGAATACATTATAAGGAGGAAAGGGTGGAAAGCAGGAGAATCAGGCAAGAGCTTAATTAAGTAATCCAGGCATGAGATCGTGGTAACCTGGATCAGAATGGCAGCAATGGTGGTGATGAGAAGTAGTCAGATTCTGAAGACACTGAAAAAGCAGAGCTGATAGAATTTGTTGATGCATTTGGAACGTGAAATATCAGAGAAAATCAGGAGCCATGGAAGACTGCAAGATTTCTGGCCTGAACAATCAGGAAAAAAAAAAAAATGGAATTGCATTTTACCAAGATGGAGAAGACTGGAAACAGATTGCAACAAGATGGGATGTCAGGGCTGAAAATCAAGATGTCAGTTTGGGATGTGCTCAGTTTTGCTGTCAAGAAGGCTGTTGGACAGGTACATAGGTCTGGAGTTCAGAAAGTCTATCTAAAGATACAAACTGTAATCATCAGTGCACAGATATTCTTTAAAGTCATGAGTCTAAGGGAGATACTTGGCCTAGGGAGTGGTGCAGACAAAACAGAGAGAGACCACATTCCTCTGGGGACATTCCAATGTTTAGAGTTTGGGGAGAGGAACCAGCTGAGGAAATTGAGAAAGAACAGCCTCTTAGAAAGGAAAGAGATTCCAGTGTCCAGGAAGCCAAGTGAAGGCAATGTTTCAAGAAAGAAGATGTAACCAACTGCATGATATGCTCTTGATGAGCTGAGCAAGATGAGGATTGCTAGTTGATCATTTGATTTGTCACGTGGATTTCATAACCTCAGTAAGAACACTTTTAGCGGAGTTGTGAGGGAAAATCTTGAAGTTTTCAAAAAGAACTTGTTGTTGAGTCCCCAAGTTGTGTCTGACTCTTTGCAACCTCATGGACTGCAGCAGGCCAGGCCTCCATCTCCTGGAGTTTGCCCAATTTCTTGTCCTTGAATCTGTGATGCCATCCAACCATTTCATCCTCTGTCACCCTCTTCTCCTTCTGCCTTCAATATTTCTTAGAATTAGGGTCTTTTCCAATGAGTCAGCTGTTCGCATCAAGTAGCCAAAGTATAGTGAGACATATAAATTATTATATAGTCTATATGTCTATAGATATATAGTCTATAGTCTGTATTTCTGTCTATAGCCTATAGACTATTATTTTGGAGAGTTTTGCTGCAAAGGGGAACAGATATAGGGTGATAGATAGAGGGGTGCATGGGGTCAAACAGGCCCTTTGAAAGGACAGAGTTTTAAAGTGTTTATAGCCAGATAGACATAATCTAATAGGACAGAAAGCCAATGACGCAAGAGACAGCAAGGACAAGTGCAAGAGCAAAGTCCTTTGAGGGTGAGAAGGGAGGGACTGGCCTTAACCAGGTACACAGAGCTGATCCACAGAGATAGGAAGGAAGACAGGAAACATGGGTATGGAACAGGTTCAGTTCAGTTCAGTTCAGTTCAGTCGCTCAGTCGTATCCGACTCTTTGCAACCCCATGAATCACAGCATGCCAAGCCTCCCTGTCCACCACCAACTCCCAGAGTTCACTCAGACTCACGTCCATCAAGTCAGTGATGCCATCCAGCCATCTCACCCTCGGTCGTCCCCTTCTTCTCCTGCCCCCAATCCCTCCCAGCATCAAAGTCGTTTCCAATGAGTCAACCCTTCGCATGAGGTGGCCAAAGTACTAGAGTTTCAGCTTTAGCATCATTCCTTCCAAAGAAATCCCAGGGCTGATCTCCTTCAGAATGGACTGGTTAGATCTCCTTGCAGTCCAAGGGACTCTCAAGAGTCTTCTCCAACACCACAGTTCAAAAGCATCAATTCTTTGGTGCTCAGCCTTCTTCACAGCCCAATTCTCACATCCATACATGACTACTGGAAAAACAGGTAGGTGGTATGAATAATTTGGTGAATGAATAAAAGGTTTGCAAACACAATTACATCCCTAGGACATTCAACCCATCCTCTGTGTCCCAGGCCCTGAGGGGACTGGAAAATGACCTTTATCTTTCCAAATACTTCCTTTGCCTCTGCTATCTAATGTGTCAGATTCTACAAGCAGAGATTAATTTGCCTGGTTTAATGCTTATTTCAAAAGTGGAATACATATTAAAGCCCCTGAGTCAATTACGCTTAAGCGCAAATGAATTTGTCAGCCCTCACTGTGAGAAGGCTTTTAATAAGGGGACATGAGAGTATGATAACTCTAGATGTTTTCCCATAGGAGCTTGGATTTGGGGGGTTGAGGCAGGAGTGGAGTGGGTTGTGTGAAGTTCATTGAATCTGTGAACTTTGTCAATATATAAGATGTGTAACTCTAAATCAGAACATATGGGCTAATTCTTGGTTTACCACTCTGTACCTTGGTATAGCATCGGTCAGTTGACTTCATGAATCTCAGTTTCCCCATTTTAAATAGAGGTGAGCATTAAATAATATAAGGTATATGTGGTATCATTTTTATATTATTGCTTCATTTTTTATTTATAATATTAGAATATTTCTATCTTGCTCCTTTCTCTCTTAGAGCATATTTTCTGCTTGCTCACACCAGCAGTCTGCTTATACCTGACCTCATGCTGGTATATCAGATTGCCAAGTACAGCTCACTATACTTATACTGATTGACTCTCAAAAATAAGTCATCATAACAGATGCTGATCCAAGGTTCACAGGCATTTGGAAAGAGGAGCACCACCATTGCTTTGTAGATTTTTAGTTTCATAATTAGGTTGACACCTCTCAGTAGTCATGAGAGAACATTATTATTTTATATTTATATATGTTTAATACATGTATCTATCAAATAAAATGATTTCATGTACTGAATTATTAATACATCTTTGGGCTTGACTAGAGATTTTTAATCGCATGGCATATTTGCATCATTCAACCGTATACATTTGTTTATTGGAATAAAAAAACTGCAAGCTACAAAGAATTAATTCACTAAGCAATGTTGGGGGTGGGTGCCTTTAAAAATGACTAACATACACAATTATAGTAATGCTTAAGAAACTCTAAATATAAACATCCAAACTTCCCAAGTACTAAATACTTGGCAAAGCCATTTTTAAGGTTCACATAAAATATGAAATCTATTAATGCAGTTTAAAGTTGAATCACATTTTCAAAAATCTGATATGTATAAAACTAACTTAGAAGCCTTTTTTTCTTCTGAATGTCTTTGCCAAGTCACTCTGCAGAACACCAAAGCACTCTATAACCACTGGCATTCAATATTCATACCATAATGCATAAAGTAAGGATGGTAGGCCCAGGTGATTATTAATCCCTCTTGACAAAAAAGCTACCAGTGGCAAATGCATGCATATGTGCTTACTGGGCATTTGGGATGCTGCTGGCATTAAAACCCAAATCCACTGAATTCCTAGCAAGTACTGTGTTTATAAAAGATAGCTCGTTCATAATATTAGACTCTGCAAAGCTTTATTCAGATGAAGCAGCTGCTTAATTTAATCTACAATAGGTTAAATTAAGGTTTAACCTATTGGTTCCTAAAAGTAGGATAGGTTCCTAAAAATCTTATTTTTATTACTTTAGACAGAATCAGAAACTTGGCATAATTCTTTGGAAGCCTGAAAGTGTTTCATTTTGCACTGGCACAAAACTTTGAGTTTATGTGGACAGTCATTTTTCGGTGATGTATAAATTCACTTGAACAGAGAACCCCTTGTCTTAAAGGTATAATCTTTTACCGTCTTTCAGTTGCTCAGAGACAGATCAACCTTATCAGTGATAATATGAGAAGGAAGTCTTTGGCAAAAGAGAAGCCATAACCTTTATTTCTGCTTTCATCTCCAAATATTCCTGGAAACAACCAAGATAAACAGAGCAATTTGACTTAAATGCTGTGAAGGCATCTGGATAAAGGTTAAATACAACTTTCCCTGGACTGAATATTAGTTTCTGAGCTTTCTGTTATCTTTCTGCAGGAAGTATGAAAGTGATGTAAAGACCAATGAGGGTAGTAAGACCCAAAGGTACCACTTAGTCTAGCCCCTGTCTCCACACTGTCTCTCCCTTAAATGGTCCCATAAAGCAGAAACCCCTCCTCTTTCTGTAAAATAAAATGTTTATAAGGCAATGTTCATGGTATTTAACCATGTTTATTAACACCATGTTCTTTACATACAACCCAAACACACCTGCAGCATTTCATACTCATTAGCAATAGTTTATCATTACTTTTGGCTCTAAAACTTATATTTCCTCTTCTTCCAGAAAACAAGCTCCAATTCTTTGTGTTTTTCAACTGTTCTAATTAATTTTATAAATATCATATATGAATAGGGAAATAATTGCTATATCTATACTGATGAGTAAGTTGCACATCTAAAAGGTTAAATGACTATCCCTTTTCCATTCAGAAAACAAAACAAGACAAAGCAAAACAGTTTGTAAGTGGTGGCGCCAGGATGCCTGTCTAGAGTCTAGGACTGTAGGTCTTAAGTTCTTTTCTCATCGCTTCTTGTGAATAAACTTTCTTATGTAAACAAATCACTAGGAGGTTAGATTCTACTGACTAGGGAAAACAACTGCAGGCACATTCTGGTACTTTGAAAATAACACTATATTTTTAATAGTAATTGATTTAAATTCACTTAGAGAAAAAGTGTTTCACTGGCATCTAGTTTCATTAATGGAGACAAGCACCAAATTCAGGAAGATAACAGGAATTTTAAAGAATACACAGCATTTATGGCCAAAGTCATTTGCAGTTGTCTCTGTGAAAAATGAGAGTGATTAAACCCCATAATGCATAGTGATTTATTTTTCTTTTTAAATTTTATTTTACTGTTGTTAAGAACATTTAATTTAGGCTTTAAGATAACATACTATCCTGAGAAACTAAATAATATCTAGTTGCTCTAAAAGAATATATTTAATATGTACATCATTGCTCAGTAAAAACTTATTTAATTAAACCATGCTATACAAATATTTCGGAGAAGGCAATGGCAACCCACTCCAATACTCTTGCCTGGGAAATCCCATGGACAGAGGAGCCTGGTAGGCTATAGTCCATGGGGTCGCAAAGAGTCGGACAAGACTGAGTGACTTCACTTTCACTTTTCACTTTCATGCTCTAGAGAAGGAAACGGCAACCCACTCCTGTATTTTTGCCTGGAGAATCCCAGGGACAGGAGCCTGGTGGGCTGCTGTCTATAGGGTCACACAGAGTTGGACACAACTGACGTGACGCAGCAGCAGCAGCAGCATACAAATATTTACTTTATATTGCTATACATATATTATCATTTTTATATGAAATCATAAGCTCTGGATACGTTAGTGAACGAAGTCTGCTGATTACCTCTCATTGGCCAAGGACTATGCCAAGAACACATTACTTCTTTCAGTCTTCATAGAGACCTAATGAGACACAAGTAGTCTTTTTCTAATTTTGCAGAAGCAGAAAGTGGAACTAAGGTTAAATGATTTGCTTAAAACCTAGTATCTGGTCAAAGGTGGAGTTGGGATTCAAATGCTGTGCTCTTGCACCACCCAGCCTCCTAAAGATTCATGTTGTTTTGGTAAATATGAGCATGTTAGAGACACAACCATATTTTCTGGGTGAGCTCAGTCCTGGCTGAGCAGGATGACAGGTAAGGACAAAGGCCATGATTATCCCCAGCAAGTTAAAATCCATGTGTGAATTTCAATGGTAACATCTCAGAAGGAAGTCTTGGGCAGTTAAGACATCATCAGTGAGAGAGACTTGGATCTCTGAGTTTCTTTTTCCTACCTTCCTAGACCTCCCTTCAGGAGGCCTAAATAGTTCTGATGGTAAAAGAGGCTTCCTGTATAAACTGACTGCTGAGGTAACTGTAGCCCAAATAAGCCACAAAAGCACTCTCAGATTCTCTGTGCTGTGACAAACAGTCTGTACTTATTAATCTGTGCATAAATATGAAGAGTAGCAAGGAGAGATTTTGAGAAAAATGAGTTTTTGATGACACTGGAATTTTTCCAAGGCATTTGTTCACTGAATCCTATATTGGCTTTTTATATGTAGGATCCTGAAATAGACAAGGCAACTTCTCATGCTTTTTTTTTCTTTTTGCTCTCAAGCTTATTGGTGCAAGTGGATGGAATTACATCAAAGTGCTTCTGTTCCTATCTCTTTTGCATATGGCTTTTAAAAATATGTTGCTGATAGCAGCCAAACAAGGCTATAAAGTTTCTTATTAGGGATGTAAGCTATTCACACTAGATCTTCTGATATGTGTTTCAATACAATTGAGCTTGCTTCATTAGAATGTGATTATCACATGAAAATAAATGAATGGTATTTTGTTTCCTCAGTACTGGTCACATTGTGAATATTATAAAATTATTTTTTACAAATGCAAGTGCACTTTGACTCTTCCAAACTAGCATATTTGATACCCAGCTATGCTTTTCAGATAATAAAAAATAATTCTGCTTTACCAACCAAGGCTGACAATAATGTGAATGTGTGTGTGTGTTTAGAGATTTAGTAAGATAGTTAAACAGTAGTATCTATTATGTGACTTATAATGCATAAAGTATTCCACTAAGTACTCTCATACATTATCTTAGGAGTAGATAGATAGCGAGATGAGTAGATAGATAGATAGATAGCAGGAGAGTTAACAAATACATGCTTAAATTAAATTAACATTTGAAAATATTTAAATATGAGGCCATTTTCTCCACTTTACAAATGAAGAAACTGAGGTCCAAGACAGAGAACTAACTGGTCTAAAATTTCAATAGCAATTCAAGGCAAAATATTAGAAACAAACCTAACTTCAGTTCAGTTCAGTTCAGTCACTCAGTCGTGTCCGACTCTTTGCGACCCCATGAACTGCAGCACACCAAGCCTCCCTGTCCATCACCAACTCCCAGAGTTCACCCAAACCCATGTCCATTGAGTCAGTGATGCCATCCAACCATCTCATCCTCTGTCATCCTCTTCTCCTCCTGCCCTCAATCTTTCCCAGCATCAGGGTCTTTTCAAATGAGTCAGCTATCTTACTTGACTCCAAATAATATAACATAAAAAAAGATCAACAGTAAAAACAAAATTGAAGATAACATCAAAAATATCATGATAGAAGTTCATCTGTACTATATTAAGAAATGCAGTTTTCCATATTAATGTTATGTCTTATAGTTTTATAGAAAGTAACATCCCTTTTGGAGGGAAGAAAAAAATAAATGCTACCTACACCCATCCTCTTAGAAGTAGTTTCAAGTACCTAAAACCAACAATTTGTCACCAAGATTACTTACAAACTTAATATTATAGATATCTCTAATCCTCCATGCCCCTTCATGTTTCCCAGCCTTGTCATTGCAAAGGGGCTTGAAAGTATGAGCCACGCCATGCAGGTCCACCCATGACAGACAAGTCATACTGGAGAGTTCTGAAAAAAGAGTTGTCCACTGAAGGAGTGAATGGCAAAACACTCCAGTATTCTTGCCACGAGAAGCCCATGAACAGTATGCAAAGGCAAAAATATATGATGCCAGAATAAGTCCCCCAGGTCAGTAGGTGTCCAGTATGCTACTGGGGAAGAGCTGATGGCAATTACTAATAGCTCTAGAAAGAATGAAGCAGCTGGGCCAAAGGAGAAACGACTCTCAGTTTTGGATGTGTCTGGTGGTGAAAATAAAGTCCAATGATGTAAAGAACAATATTGCATAGGAACCTGGAATGCCAGGTCCATGAATCAAGGACATGGAACAACTGATTGGTTCCAAACTGGGAAAGGAGTATGTCAAGACTATATACTGTCAGCCTGCTTATTTAACTTATATTCAGAGTACATCATGCAAAATGCCAGGCTGGATGAATCACAAGTTAGAATCAAGACTGCAGGGAGAAATATCAACAACCTCAGATATGCAGATGATAACACTCTAATGGCAGACAGTGATGAGGAACTAAAGTGCCTCTTCATGAAGGTGAAAGAAGAGAGTGGGAAAAAAGCTGGCTTAAAATTCAACATTCAAAAAACTAAGATCACGGCATCTGGTCCCATTACTTCACACAAATAGATGGGGAAAAGTGGAAGCAGTGACAGATTTCCTTTCCTTGGTCTCCAAAATCACTGCAGACTGTGACTGAAACCATGAAATTAGAAGATGCTTGTTCCTTGGAATAAATGCTAAGACAAATCTAGACAGTATATTAAAAAGCAGAGGCATTGCTTTGCCAACAAAGGTACATATAATCAAAGCTACGGTTTTTCCAGTAGTCATGTATGTATGTGAGAGTTGGACAATAAAGAAGTCTGGGGGCCAACACAGATGCTTTCAGAATTGTGCTGGAAAAGGCTCTTGAGAGTCCTTTGGACTGAAAGGAGATCAAACTAGTCAATCTTAAAGGAAATCAATTCAAAATATTTATTGGAAGGAAGATCAGTTCCTGGGTGTTCACTGGAGGGACTGATGTTGAAGCTGAAATTCCAGTACTTTGGCCACCTCATGTGAAGAGCTGACTCATTTGAAAAGACCCTGATGCTGGGAAAGATTGAGGGTAGGAGGAGAAGGGGATAACAGAGGATGAGATGGTTGGATGGCATCACCGACTCGATGGACATGGGTTTGCATAGACTCCGAGAGTTGGTGATGGACAGGAGACCAGGAGTGCTGTGGTTCATGGGGTCACAAAGAGTTGGAGATGACTGAGCGACTAAAGTGAACTGAACTGAAGCTGAAGTTCCAATACTTTGGCCACTTGATGCAAAGAGCTGACTCACTGAAAAAGTCTTGATGCTGGGGAAGATTGAAGGCAAAAGGAGAAGGGGGCAGGAGAGGATGAGATGGCTAAATAGCTTCACCAACTCAATGGACATAAATCTGAGCAAATTCCAGGAGACAGTGAAAAATATGGAAGTCTGGCATGCTGCAGTCCATGGGGTTGCAAAGAGTCCGACACGACTGAGCTACTGAACAACAACAACCCTTCACTATCACTGCTTCAATAGTTTACTTTTAAAAATGGGCCACAAACTTTTTATAACTTGTCAGGATATTAGTCAATTATTAAGCATTAAACTCAAATTATGATATGAGAACATGCTAATGAATGGAAATAATTACACTTTAAAATGAGGTCCTTTTTTAAATCCAAAACTAATGCTTTCCATCCAAGTGCACTCCCTTGAAACTAAAGAAGGCATATATAAGCATTTAAATATGGAGAGAGGTACAGAGATAAAGTAAATGTGGAAAACCATTCACAGTCAGTAAATCGAGTAGAAGGTTTCATTATACTACTAGTATTCTTTCAACTTCTTAAAATTTTAAATCCTTACTACCAGTAACCTCTCCTTGACCCAAATTATGTCGACCATCCTCATTTATTCTGCTGCCATTCCTGGATATCTTAGATGCATATAATTTTAATGTCTGAAAATTTCTATGACTCTATCAAGCATAGCTACTCCTTTATCTCTTACATTGGTGGTTTTGAGACACTTTGAGATTATGGAATCTGTTCAGTTCAGTTCAGTTCAGTTGCTCAGTCGTGTCCGACTCCTTGCAGCATGCCAGGCCTCCCTGTTCATCACCAACACCCAGAGTTCACCCAGACTCACGTCCATCGAGTCAGTGATGCCATCCAGCCATCTCATCCTCTGTCGTCCCCTTCTCCTCCTGCCCCCAATCCCTCCCAGCATCAGAGTCTTTTCCAGTGAGTCAACTCTTCGCATGAGGTGGCCAAAGGACTGGACTTTCAGCTTCAGCATCATTCCTTCCAAAGAAATTCCAGGGCTGATCTCCTTCAGAATGGACTGGTTGGATCTCCTTGCAGTCCAGAGGACTCTCAAGACTCTTCTCCAATACCACAGTTCAAAAGCATCAATTCTTCAGAGCTCAGCCTTCTTCACAGTCCAACTCTCACATCCATACATGACCACAGGAAAAACCGTAGCCTTGACTAGACGGACCTTAGTCAGCAAAGTAATGTCTCTGCTTTTGAATATGCTATCTAGGTTGGTCATAACTTTTCTTCCAAGGAGTAAGCGTCTTCTAATTTCATGGCTGCAGTCACCGTCTGCAGTGATTTTGGAGCCCCACAAAGTAAAGTCTGACACTGTTTCCACTGTTTCCCCATCTATTTCCCATAAAGTGATGGGACCAAATGCCATGATCTTCATTTTCTGAATGTTGAGCTTTAGGCCAACTTTTTCACTCTCCTGTTTCACATTCGTCAAGAGGGTTTTTAGCTCCTCTTCATTTTCTGCCGTAAGGATGGTGTCGTCTGCATATCTGAGGTTCTTGATATTTCTCCCAGCAATCTTGATTCCAGCTTGTGCTTCTTCCAGTCCAGCGTTTCTCATGATGTACTCTGCATACAAGTTAAATAAGCAGGGTGACAATATACAGCCTTGACGTACTCCTTTTCCTATTTGGAACCAGTCTGTTGTTCCATGTCCAGTTCTAACTGTTGCTTCCTGACCTGCATACAGATTTCTCAAGAGGCAGGTTAGGTGGTCTAGTATCCCCATCTCTTTCAGAATTTTCCACAGTTTATTGTGATCCACATAGTCAAAGGCTTTGGCACAGTCAATAAAGCAGAAGTAGATGTTTTTCTGGAACTCTCTTGCTTTTTCCATGATCCAGTGGATGTTGGCAATTTGATCTCTGGTTCCTCTGCCTTTTCTAAAACTAGCTTGAACATCAGGGAATTCACGGTTCATGTATTACTGAAGCCTGGCTTGGAGAATTTTGAGCATTACTTTACTAGCATGTGAGACGAGTGAGATTGTGTGGTAGTTTGAGCATTCTTTTGCGTTGCCTTTCTTTGGAATTGGAATGAAAACTGACCTTTTCCAGTCCTGTGGCCACTGCTGAGTTTTCCAAATTTGCTGACATATTGAGTGCATGACTTTCACAGCATTATCTTTCAGGATTTGAAATACCTCAGCAGGAATTCCATCACCTCCACTAGCTTTGCTCGTAGTGATGCTTTCTAAGGCCCACTTGACTTCACATTCCAAGATGTCTGGCTCTAGATTAGTGATCACATCATCATGATTATCTGGGTCATGAAGATCTTTTTTGTACAGTTCTTCCATGTATTCTTGCCACTTCTTCTTAATATCTTCTGCTTCTGTTAGGTCCATACCATTTCTGTCCTTTATTGAGCCCATCTTTGCATGAAATGTTCCCTTCCCCCAAATTTCCCAAAATTTCCCCAGGTTCATCCATGTTTTGTTTGGACCTAGGACCAGCAAAAAGATCATCACTATCTTATATTTCAAGGAATTCCCCAAAGTGGGTCCCCAGAACACTGTTGCTAATGCTTCACAAAATATAGTTTGAAAGTTTTTCTGAAAGCCATACTACCCCCTCTCCCTCTTTTACAATTTGCGTTATTTGCTGAAGTTGACATTGTGAGGGTATAGGGTGAAGGAGGGGATAAGCTGTCTGTCAGGAGAGCATGCCTAGTGACAAGTGTTCTTTTCCACAAAAGGTTGAGAGAAGCAGTCATTCGTATTCTCCCTATAAGACAAAACGTCTAAGTTCTAGCAAGAAGAACTTCAAGCAATTTGAGAAGGTCAACAAATTACTTCTATTTTTTTAACTTAAAGTACACAGTGAGATTCAAACATATCTCTGTCAAAAAAATTACTAGGAGTGACAGAGGTCCCAAACTCTTACTTCAGAAAAAATGAAACAGAACCAAGTGAAAATTTTTGCTCCTGAGGATGTCTTTTCTAGAATACAATGGTTATTAATTCACAATTTCCTTATTCTGCAAGTAATGGGTTCTTCCTTCCAAGTTCCCCAGGAAAATTCTATCGAAAGCTCAGAAAGCTTAATGTTTTTTAGATCCTGCATTAGTAGAAAATAATCAATAATTAAGCATTCTCACAAGTAATATGCAGATATTTTAAAGGCCAAATAACAAATAGGTTTGTCTCTATTGTGCTTCCATTCAGATAGTTAATGAAAGATATGTAGAGCTTTCCTAAGCTGAAACACCAGCTATTTGAGTGCTGTTTGATGCATGAAGAATAACCAAATAATAATTGTACAGTGTTACAGACAAATATTTACTTTACAGCACTACAGGCTAGGTAGTGTGATTTGTACACAGTGGCTTAATTAAATAGGCTACCACGTAAAACAGTCTCTAGTGAGATATTGTGATTAAACTTGTACCTACAATATCACAGAACACAAAACAGAAAGCAAGTTAGAGTAGCCCTACCAGCAAAAAGGGAATATAACTATTAAGAGATGGATGAAGTAAGGGTGCTTACAGAGTATCAACTAAGTTTCCTTTTCTCCTCCTTCATAACAAGCTAAAGGGAAAGTGCTCGAAGAATAAAAAAATAGGACATAGGAACTATATTCATTTTTTCTTTTATTTTTTCATCAAATATATATCAAGCGCTAGCCTTTCTTCAGGTGCCTAGGATATAGTAAACAAGACAGAATCCCTGCTCTCTTGCAATTTTGCTAGACTGGTAGACAATAGAAGAGAAAAACAACATACAAACAAGTGTGTCTTTTCTAGCAATATGTTTCCAGGTAATAACAACACCCAAGAAGATAAAGAAAGCAAAACAAGGGGCAAGAAAGCAAACAGTGCTTTTTTAGATGAAGGGGTCAGCAGAAGCCTCTCTACCAAGTGAGGTTTGAGTAGAAGCCTGGATGAAAGTGAGATAGTGAACCACGTCAACATCTAGGGAACTAGACTTCCAGGCAGAAGCAACATCAAACAAAGGCCGGGAACTAGAAACATACAAGGTTTGTTAAAGAACAGAAAAGAGCCTAACATGGCTAGGGAATAGGAGATGAGGTCACAGGTATTCTGGAGCCAGAAAATGTAGGGCCTTGTGAACCACAGCAAGCATTTTAGATACTTTTCTGGGAATCATTTAAATACCTCAAGTATAATGTTGCAAGTGTCTTGACAGTGATGCTATAGAAGGAAGCACAATAAACATCCAAGGATTAAAAACTGGGAGTCAACAAAAGAAGGAAGAATGGGAAAAGAAAGCAAGTGGAATTTCACAGAAGAACTTAAACTTGAGCAGTTGGGCAGTTGGCATGCCTGCTGGATCACCTTCCAGTGTGTCTCCCGGCAGGGAGTTTGTCATCACTACTTTCAAAGCCCTTTTTCCAGTAAGTATTTTTAAAATCCAATATATTGAAGAGTTGCACACACTAAAAGGCCAGAAAAACACCATCTACAGACTTCCATTAATAAGAAAACAGTTGCCCTGATTAAGTAATAGAATAGGGCTATAAGGCATAGATTTCCACTGGCATTGTGATCAGACTGCAGACATAGATAATTTCTATAAAAAACTCACCAGGATTATACACAAACACAACAAAAGCACCTCTAATAAATTTCGAACTGAGCTAATTGGTTTTCCCTGGATCCACTCATCCTCCCTAGCACCTTTGCTAAGATTCTTTGATGCATTTGGAAGTAGTGCATTAACTAGAACTATGCATAGCACCATGCTGGAGGTGATAAATGCAAGGCATATGGAATTTACATACTTTTCCTCCCAGTTTCCATAAACCACAATTTGTTAAGTCATAAAGAATGTTATAAGCATAGTTTTGATGCTATGGAACATACACAATAATTAGAAGTCATTATCTCTCAAATGAACATTCTCCCTTTTCCCCATTTCTTCTAAATCCTCTCACCTTCCAGTCCATTTTCCACAATGCCTGCAAAGACCTTTCCAAAGTAAAAGCTATTTAAGGCAACCTCCTTCTCATAGCCTCACAGTGGTCTCTGCTGATGATGGTATAAATCCCCAAGTCTTGTTCACAATACTGGAACTCCTAGGTGTGACTCCAATCTCCAGGAAGAGTCTGACTTCCTATCTCTCCCACCTTGCACCTAAGGCTATAATTCCAATGAACTTTACTCACTTTCCACCACACTCTGAGTTAAATCCCAACTCAGCCCCTTACTTGCTGTGTACTCTTGGGCAAATTGCTAGTCCTCTCCATGCTTCATTTCTTTTCCAATAAAATGGAAATATCAGTACATAACCTGGACATTTTTGTTTGTTTTATTTATTTATTTTAATTGGTGGATAATTACTTTGTAATACTGTGATGGTTTTTGTCATATACCATGGCACAAAAATAAGCAAATAATTTAAAATAATGTCAGATGCATTCTAAGCACAAAATAAATGTGAGTTATCATTATTGTTATTGGTTAATAGAACTTTATTATTGTCACTTTGGCCAAAAAAAATTGCCCTTCCTGCCCACTCTTCTCCTGAAAACTCCTAATCATTCTTCAAGACCCCACACAAATGTCATCTCCTCTCCAAACCTTCCCTAACACACTGACTCACTTGCTAGCAGTATTTATCTCTTCTTGTGCTCTTACAAGTTGCGTGTCATTCTTCATTAGCATTATACACATACCATTGATTCATTCTTAATGCCTACGTTTATCGTCCATGGAGCACGAGCATTCTCTGAAGGTAAGGATTCTTTTTCCCAGAGCAGCACCCAGAACATGGTAGGCTCTCAACAAATGTTCTGTTCAATCAAATGTTCAATCAGTAAGTACTTAAAGACACAGCTATTTTTCAAAAACTTTCCATACTTCTAGGAAATAATTCAGGAAATATAAGAAATAACACAAGGCACAAATTTAGATTTAGCTCACAAACTAGGACTAAATTGTATAAGGCAGTAAATGTGCCCAAAGCTTTAGAGAAAGGTTAAACATATACTATTAAACATTTTCTTTTTACTCTTCTCCAGTTATTCTAGCTTTGTCTTGTCAGGTGTAAGTAAGTTCCTTTAGAGTATGAACTATGTCTTTTCATACTTTTGTGGTCAAATACTAAGCACAAAATTTCACATTTCATGAACCTTTAATAAAAATGAGGAAATATTTCCAAGGTCTAGGTAGAACTAAACAGGGAATTGAAAAAAAAAAAAAAAAACAACACAGGTCTTCTTCCTAATACTAACTCTGAAAGTACACTGTCCTCTGGGAAGCATATCCCATGTGCAAGCATGGACAGACAGACAGAGAATGGTGGTGTTCACCAATGCACTTGCTCTTCAAAAGCAGTGTGTTAGGCCTGAAATGTATTCAGGACCATCACCAGCAGCTTCCATCAGAGAGCATCACGCTGCTGATGATGGAGGAGAACTGATAACTGAGGTTGGAACATGAGCAGAGGAGAGAAAGTTGACAAAGCTACAGGTGGCAAGTGTAAGTCTAGAACAAGCAGGCCACACAACATTGTTAATTGTTATATCCTGATACAAAATAAAAAGTTCAAATCTGAAAAAAAAAAAATAACAAGCAGACCACATAAGACAAGGAGGATAACTCTATGTCTCAGGAGTTTTCACCCCTGATTTGGGGTTAGGGATAAATTTTCCCTTCTCCCTGTTCACCAATGCTTGACATTCCATTGATGCTTTGCAGTGTAGGGCACATTTTTAAAAAATCTATATTGTCTCATATCAATTATCATGGATCTGAGTGTCCACTTTTGGGTTTCAAAATTAAAAGGAGAATTTAGAAATTTGGGATAACGGTACACAGTCAAATAATAATTAAGGGAATAGAAATACTTGGAAGAAACTAAAGCAATTCAGAACATTTTTGTGAATTTAGCATGTAATATTAGAGTATTCCTATTTTAATAAAACTTAAATGAGATAATACGTGTGAATATCCTAGCAAAGAACGGAAAATATAGGAAATACTGGAATCCACATGGATCGAATCAGTATTTTTTTCTTTTCTTGCTCACAGGAAGAGAAAAAATCCTAAGATTGGTTAATAATGATCTTCATTTTCATGCAAGTACTTAAAAGTTTTTCTTAATATCTATTGAAGACCAATATAATTTTCAATATTAAGAGTATTAAGTAGTAAGTCAGTGTACTAAGTGAGGTTCTAGAACTTTTTGCAGTCTTAAAAATAGGCTAGATTAGCATATGTCAAAGATGGAGTAACTGTAGTCCTGCCCAAGGGTAAAAGAAAGCAACTAGATAAAGCACCCAGATTCCTTCCAGATTAGGACTGTGTCAATACTCTAATTAGTGATAAAATACTGAATATTTATCTTTGTTCAGATATTTTAAAAAGAATCACAGAGTCAGTGTTTCACAAGTGTTTCTTAAATCTTCTGCCATTAACTCACACTTCATAACGTGGGTTTTCAAAATCAGAACTATACATTCATCTGAAAAAAATATGAAATCTACCAATAACTGAAGATTTAAAAAAAAAAAAAAAAACCTGTTCAGTGGGTTTAGATATAAACTGCATCCTCCACATTATTTAGCTCATCATGAAAATTACCTTAATTTCAATGCTGGGATCAAAACAATCCAGTCTTTTAAAAGACATCTACTGTCTACTGTAAAGTAATAACATGTTTTTAGAGACTTATAAGTGCATATATTGTAATTTCTAACTTAAATGCATGGTTTGTAAAATACTAATTGTTGATCATGAAAAGAATGGGTACATTTCATCATGAAAAAAAGGCAAAATAAAGTACTTATGCTCTTATTTCCTCATGTAAGTTACATCTGATGCTTTTTAAAAGGAGTACATAATTTTTAAGGTTAGTGAAAAAGTTATTCAAATACATATGTTTGTATTTTATGAAAAGAAAATTTCCTTGAATGCTTCATGAAAAAAAAATTGAAAAATATTAAATGTGCACTGAGAAAAAAACAAACATAAATAGAGACTTAATCAGAAGTTAAAAGAAAAAATGATATACCTTTACTAAGAAATACAAGAAGAGTGTGTGAGCTGGGAGGTGAAAATGAATCATTGTCAAACTAAAGTTATTTTGTAAGTTTGATGATTAACGGAGTCTTTAAACTTATGATACATCATATCAAAGTCATGTGGGCTTTTTTTTTTTTTGGCAATTTGTGGAAATTTTTGCTTTAACTCAGCTAGAAGATCACTTTAATAGCATAAGTTATCTCAAATACCTCTTAATTGTTCTTTTTTAATTTGCTGCAAGAAAATTTGTATAATGCAAGAGTGAAACTGGCTCTTTAGTCATTTTAAACTTTGAGTTCTTTTGAAAAAAAATCAGTATTTATAGCTCTACCTTCCTACTACATCAAAAATCTATTCTGAGTAAAACAAAGGTCATATTATTATATTCAGGAACTCTATGATAAAGAAATATTACCAAGGTTTTATGAAGATTCACCATTATCTGAGAATCAGTTAGTTAAAATTAAATGTCCATCTAGTCAAAATAACGGTTTAATATTAACCAATTAGTAAAACATGAATCAATTAATTGTATGTTTTTACCTTTATTCCTTTTATGAGAACTAATTAGCAATATAACTATATACTTTTCTTCTATTCAGTCATACTACTTAGCAAACTATAGGAAAATACACACACTTTAGGGGTGGGGTAAATCGGGAGAGAGGACTTCTTCAAAGCAGTACATCCTTACATATAAATCTTCTCTTTGTACAAATGCTACCATTGGTCAGTTTTTAGAAATTAATCACATGTACTCTACAAGTATAAGATTATAGTTGAATAATAAGATTTAACTCATCAAAAGGTGATAAAAAAGTTTGCCAATAAAGCAATTAAGTGAACAACATTGCATTGTCAGAAAACAAAAATAACCATATCATTTTTAGCTAAGTAAAGCATGAATACTGGCCTTAATATGTGGTGTCTATCAAAAGCAAGCTACATATTTCTAGGGGTAACTTGAATTTGCCAATATACTATGCAGTAGATCAGGCAGACAAACACTTCAGATGAGTAAAAACAGAATTCAAGTAAATAATAATTTTCAAAAACAGGATCTCCTCAGTTTATAATGTTGGTTGGCAATCTAAGATGCAGTCAAAATCAGTGTGTTAGAATTATCCTTAAGAGGTAATAGCTCCCTTCATTGCTAAGGCCCCTATTAAATAAAAATGATAGGTACCAATTTTGAAGGGTATTTTAATCTGAAAGAAAGTATAATATTCAAAGAAATCTGAAAAGCCTAGCTTTTGCAATTAAAGTTCAATTTATTTTGTGCTTTCCCTTGTGTTTTGTTATTATACTGGTTTAAGGAAACTACTCTGTTGTATATAGTATATTATATATATTAAAGGCTCAGTACAGTTTTTATTGAGGGCTCTTGGATTTATTTACTTGGCATTCCCAAGTAAATTGGGAGTTTATTTGTTATTATGTATGAATTTTAAGTCACTTTTTTTAATAATAATCTCAAAGATAATAGCAATTTGAATCATAAATTAATTAATCACATAATTTCAGAAGTGGGAACTTAGTTTTCCCTAACCTTGACGAGTGTAAAGACAGAGGCAATAAATCAAAATCACTAGTTGACATATTACAATACAGTAATGCCATAATTAAGTTTGACTTTATACATTGTCTTAAGAAACAAATCCAAGATCGAATCATTTATTCTTGTACCAAAAACACACTATCAGAAAAACTCATCAACATCAACAGAAAAACACACACCAAAAAAGTCACCAATCACCTCCACAGAGATTAAAAACTGAATTTTAAAACTCCTTCAATACTCAGTTGCCTAGAATTAGCTAGGTGTTTTTTATAAGCAGTAATTTTAAAGACTCTCTCCAGTGAGAGCCTTTTTCATCTGGAAACAGCTAGGCACAGTGACATGAACACACAGAGCACTATGTATTCTTCAGCTGACCTGCTCTCCACTCACCTCACACTTAAGGTCTGTATTATGAACAAAATTCCAATATTCCATTTGCTACATTTCTAAATCACTGTTGCTAGTCAAAAGCACTCCAAACACCACCAAATCCCTTCTTACCATGTATGAGCCACAGTGAAGCGACGACGCTGCCGAATGCTTTTATTCACCAGCAACTTTCTGAAAAAGCATGGTGAGTTCCTTGGCGAACTGCGTGGAGAAATTTTAGGAGACGCAGGTCTATTTGCCGGTAGTCTCGGAAGCTCAAGTTCTAAGTGCATTTGCTCCTTGAAAGTCTTTATGCAAACCTCAGATTCAGAAGCAGTAAGTTCTTTTGAAGAATCTTTTGCTGTCATGTCTTATATGGAGTGCTGGCTTTTACCATCCAAAACAAAATTCTCAAACATAGCAGAGACACAGCTGCAGGTTAGGAGGCTGGTTAAGTCTGCAAACTGTTCCCAGTTTAATTTAGGAAGCTGTGGCTCCAAAGTAGGAGCTGCTTAGAGCAGGAGCAGCATAATCGAAGAATGGCAAGTCAGCCTGTCACAAGGAGCTTTATCAGCCTGGCTTTGCCTCTGAAAATGCGCCAAAGTGCTTCCTATGTCAGTAGCCTCCTTGTGGATGAGGTTTGTCTGCAAGCTACACACTGACACTCGCTGAATTCATTCAGCTGAATATATCAACTCATGAAATATTCATGAGGGCTTCTGATAAATCCTTTACATGCATTTTTTTTAAAGAAATCTTTTCAAACATGCTGCATCCACTCATGGATAGTAAGCAAAACCTAGTCACTGAGTCACTCATTTTTGTTTGCACAAAGCACAGAACCAGAGCCCAGCCAGCATGTGTGATGTTTAAAGTCTTCATTCAGAATTATCTTTCTCTGTAATGCATACAACAGTAACTCCACCCACCAAACGCTTATTGGCCCAGGACTGTTTAAACAACTGCATTCTGTTTCCCCCTCAACAACACCCTCCATCACCCAGATTTTCACATTTATGAAGCCACTTGCATCATCAGCAAAAACATTAAATCAGACATTGTCAGAAAGCCTAGCTAAAACAGACCCCTCCAAATTCCATTTCTGAATGAAAGAGTTGATTTGCTAAAGCTTTTTCCCTCTCTCCTCTCCAGAAGATACAAAACTACAATATAAAAAGAGTCAGGAAAATATTAGGTTTGGAAACATAACAGAAAAACATTAGATTTGGTTCAGTCCCCTAAGGAATTTAAAGACTAATCTTTAATCCAATAAAAATTACCTTCGTTCTTCTGCTTAAGTTCATTGTCCTTGAGGTGCCCACAACAGCCACTCTCTGTTAGATGTAAAGTCACTTCCGAAAGTCAAAGTTCTCTAGAATGGAAATGGAGGTAACAACCAGGAGAAATGAATGCTCCCCATTTTAAGTGCAGGGTCCAAAATCAAGCAACATGCACATGTGTGTGTGCACACACACATACGGGTAGATGTACACAATAGTATCTGTGTGTGGGTATCTTTACTTGCTAGCGTGTGTGTATTTGGTTCACAAGGGCATGCCAGTGAGACATATGGGTAGGGAAATCCAAAAAAAAGTCTCAAATTCCAAAGTAGATCGTTGCAACCTGAAATTTCATTTAGAGATATACTGGCATGCAGCTTCTACACTTTAAAAAGAAGTAAAAAGGCTAGGGTCGTGCTTAAGTGTACAGAGGCTATGAAACTCTGTACCTGCAACATTTACTACCAGGCCAGTATGATCTCACACAAATTTGACAAAGCAGAATTAGGGCTAGCCAGCGAGAGTGACAGTTCAGGAATGATTCACAGTAAGACTTCAGTGAGAAAGCAAGAAATTTATTTTTTCTCTAATGCGTGAGAACTTTCACCTTTATAATAAAATCATTTATATGTGTCAAATACTCTGGTTAGATATCTAAAAGCTGAATAAAAACAGACTATGACCTGCGCACAGGAGAAAAATAAGCCCCACTGCAGCCATTGGGGGAATGGTTTAAACTTAACAGGAAGGATTTAAACTCCTAGCTTATAGGTACTGCCTTGGAAAGATATCAGTATTGCAATAATATAGTAAAAGTATATTATTGAACAAAAGCAAAGTCATGAAATTTCAAAATCTGAGTGAATCCCAGTAATCACCTTGTTTGGCTCCTCATTTTAAAGACAAGGACATAGACTTAGAAACAGTCAATGACTTGTCCAAAGTCCTTTTTGTAGTTGATATTAGAGGAGAAGCTAAAACCCAGGCTGTCTGATTCCCAGTGGACTGTTTTTCCATTATATGATAAGAGAAGTTAACATAGTTATTTTGTCCTGTTAAGCCCTAGCACATGCACTTTATATATTTGAAGATATTTTAACTGCTCTATTTGAAAATGAATTGTTAGTAATATCTAGTAATGTCATGAGAGGAAAATGTAGTTAAAACGATCTATTATTTACTGCATTATGAAAACAAAATCAAACTTATTCCAACAATAATGGGATACTGGAATATGTGATACTGCCAATATTCAGAGTGACTTATTTGCAAAAAAAAAGGGATTAGAAATTTGAAGTCTTTCTCTCATTTACTTTTAAAGGCTGCCAAAACACAATAAGCATTTTAAGGATTTTTACCTCTCCCAAAATTATAGCAAATTTCACAACCCAGATTTAGCTGTATGTGAACTGGGATTCAGATGAGGAAATGTTGACATAAACTTACCAAAAGAAGAATAGTGGTAGAATTACAATTACTTTCTAATCCTTATTGTCAACATATGTGACATTATGTGACATTTCACATTATTCTTTCACTTTGCATACCATGACAATCAATGTCCCAGTTAACGAAATTTTAAGAATCATCCTAAGAAAAAGAATTTCAAAACTATGTAAAGTCAAGACCAAAATTGCAACTAGCTGTTGATTAACTATCAACAGGACTCTCAGTTCAGTTCAGTTGCTCAAGTCGTGTCCAACTCTTTGCGACACCATGAATCGCAGCACTCAAGGCCTCCCTGTCCATCACAGACTCCCAGAGTTCACTCAGACTCATGTCCATCGAGTCATTGATGCCATCCAGCCATCTCATCCTCTGTCATACCCTTCTCCTCCTGCACCCAATCCTTCCCAAGATCAGAGTCTTTTCCAATGAGTCAACTCTTCGCATGAGGTGGCCAAAGTACTGGAGTTTCAGCTTCAGCATCATTCCCTCCAAAGAAATCCCAGGGCTGATCTCCTTCAGAATGGACTAGTTGGATCTCCTTGCAGTCCAAGGGACTCTCAAGAGTCTTAACCAACACTACAGTTCAAAAGCATCAATTCTTCAGTGCTCAGCCTTCTTCACAGCCCAACGCTCACATCCATACATGACTACTGGGAAAACCATAGCCTTGACTAGATGGACCTTAGTCGCAAAGTAATGTCTCTGCTTTTGAATATGCTATCTAGGTTGATCATAACTTTTCTTCCAAGGAGTATGTGTCTTTTAATTTCATGGCTACAGTCACCATCTGCAGTGATTTTGGAGCCCCCAAAATAAAGTCTGACACTGTTTTCACTGTTTCCCCATCTATTTCCCATGAAGTAATGGGACCAGATGCCAAGATCTTCATTTTCTGAATGTTGAGCTTTAGGCCAATTTTCACTCTCCACTTTCACTTTCATCAAGAGGCTTTTTAGTTCCTCTTCACTTTCTGCCATAAGGATGGTGTCATCTGCATATGTGAGGTTCTTGATATTTCTCCCGGCAATTTTGATTCCAGTTTGTGTTTCTTCCAGTCCAGCATTTATCATGATGCACTCTGCATAGAAGTTAAATAAGCAGGGTGACAATATACAGCCTTGGTGTACTCCTTTTCCTACTTGGAACCAGTCTGTTGTTCCATATGCAGAGTACATCATGAGAAATGCTGGACTAGAAGAAACACAAGCTGGAATCAAGATTGCTGGGAGAAATATCAATAACCTCAGATATGCAAATGATACCACCCTTGTGGCAGAAAGTGAAGAAGAACTAAAAGCCTCTTGATGAAGTGAAAGAGGAAAGTGAAAAAGTTGGTTTAAAGCTCAACATTCAGAAAACAAAAATCATGGCATATGGTCCCATCACTTCATGGGAAATAGATGGAGAAACAGTGGAAACAGTGTCAGACTTTATTTTTCTGGGCTCCAAAATCACTGCAGATGGTGACTGCAGCCATCAAATTAAAAGATGCTTAATCCTTGGAAGAAAAGTTATGACCAACCTAGATAGTATATTCAAAAGCAGAGACATTACTTTGCTGATGAAGGTTCGTCTAGTCAAGGCTATAGTTTTTCCTGTGGTCATGTATGGATGTGAGAGTTGGACTGTGAAGAAGGCTGAGCGCCAAAGAATTGATGCTTTTGAACTGTGGTGTTGGAGAAGACTCTTGAGAGTCCCTTGGACTGCAAGGAGATCAACCCTGGGATTTCTTTGGAAGGAATGATGCTGAAGCTGAAACTCCAGTACTTTGGCCACCTCTTGCGAAGAGTTGACTCATTGGAAAAGACTCTGATGCTGGGAAGGATTGGAGGCAGGAGGAGAAGGGGGACGACAGAGGATGAGATGGCTGGATGGCATCACGGACTCAATGAACGTGAGTCTGAGTGAACTCCGGGAGATGGTGATGGACAGGGAGGCCTGGTGTGCTGCAATTCATGGGGTCGTGAAGAGTTGGACACAACTGAGCGACTGAACTGAACTGAACTGTTGTTCCATGTCCTGCTTCCTGACCTGCATACAGATTTCTCAAGAGGCAGGTTAGGTGGTCTAGTATTCCCATCTCTTTCAGAATTTTCCACAGTTTATTGTGACAACAGGACTCTGGAACCCACCAAAAAAAAAAAAAGATGTCCAAAGACAAAGGAGAAGTCACAATGAGATGGTAGGCGGGGTGCAATCATGATAAAATCAAATCTTGTACCACTGGGTGGGCAACCCACAAACTGGAAAACAGTAGTACCAAAGAAGTTCTCCCTCTGCTGCGAAGGTTCTGAGCCCCATGTCAGACTTCCCAGTCTGGGGATCCAGCAAAGGGACTGGGAACCTGCAGGGAATCTGACTTTGAAGGGAAGAGGGTTTGATTACAGGGCTTTCACAGAGCTGGGGGAAACAGATTCCACTCTTAGAAAGTACAAACAAAATCTTGCATGTACCAGGACACAGAGGAAAGGAGCAGTGATTTCACACAAGACTAAAGCAAACCTACCTGTTAGTGTTGGAGAGTCTCTGGTGGAGGCATGGGTTGGCCATGGCTTGCCACAGGGACAGGGGCTCTCTTGAAAAGTGAAAGTGAAGTTGCTCAGTCGTGTCGGACTCTTTGTGACCCCATGGACATTTGCCTACCAGGCTCCCCAGTCCATGGCATTTTCCAGGCAGGAATACTGGAGTGGTTTGCCATTTCCTTCTCCAGAGGATCTTTCCAACCCAGGGATCAAACCCGGGTTTCCCACATTGCGGGCAGACACTTTACTGTCTTAGCTACAGAGCTCTAAAGTCACCATTAACCCTACCATAGAGCCTGTACACTCCAGGGCTGGATTGCCTCAGGCCAAACAACTAATAGAGAGGGAACACAGCCCCACCCAGGCTTCCCTGGTGGCTCAGAAGTTAAAGCATCTGCCTGCAATGCAGGAGACCTGGGTTCAATCCCTGGGTTGGGAAGATCCTCGGGAGAAGGAAATGGCAACCCACTCCAGTATTCTTGCCTGGAAAATCCCATGGACAAATGAGCCTGGTGGGCTACAGTCCATGGGGTCGCAAAAGTCCCACATGACTGAGCAACTTCACTTTCACAGCTCCACCCATCAGCAGACAATTGGATTAAAGTTTTACTGAACATAGCCCTGCCTATCAGAGCAGGACCCAGTTTTTCCCACCACCAGTCCATCCCATTAGGAAGCTTACACAAGACTCTTAGCCTCATCCACCAGAGGGCAGACAGAAGAATCAAGAACTACAAGCCAGCAACCTCCAGAATGAAAACCACATCACATATAGTTAATAAAAATGAAAAGGCAGAAGATTAAGTCCCAGATAAAAGGACAAGATAAAACTCCAGAAAAACAACTAAATGAAGTGTAGGTAGCAACCTTCCAGGAAAAGAATTCAGAATAATGATATTGAAGATGATCCAGGATCTCAGAAATGGAAAGGAGAAGATGTAAGAAATGTTTACCAAACACCTAGAAGAACTAAAGAACATACAGAGATGAACAACATACTAGAAGGAATAAATAGCTGAATAACTGAAGCAGAAGAACAGCTAAGTGATCTCGAAGACAGAATGGAGGAAATCAATGCCACAAAACAGAATATAGAAAAAGGTTGAAAAAAAAAATGAAGACAGCCTCAGAGAACCTCTGGAACAACATTAGTCACACCAACATTCACATTATAGGAGTACCAGAAGGAGAAGAGAGAGGGGAAGGACCTCCAAAAATATTTGAAGTGATAATAGCTGAAAACTTCCTTAATATGGGAAAGGAAATAGTCAACTGAGTCCAAGAAACACAGAGAGTCTCAAGCAGGATAAACCCAAGATGAAACACATTAAGACACATCGTAATTAAACAGACAAAAAATAAAGACAATTTATTAAAAGCAACAAGGGAAAAACAATAAATAACATACACAGAAACTCCCATAAGGTTATAAGCTGATTTCTCAACAGAAACTCTACAAGAAGTAAGGAATGGCATGATATATTTAGAATAACGAAAGGGAAGAAGCTACAACCAAGAATACTCTATCCAGAAAGACTCTCATTCAGATTTGACAGAGAAATCAAAAGATTTACAGACAAGCAAAAATTAAGAGAATTCAGCACCATCAAACCAGCTTTACAACAAATGCTAAAGGAACTTCTCCAGGCAGGAAACACAAGAGAAGGAAAAGACTTACCAAAAAAAAAAAAAAGGCCCAGAACAATTCAGAATATGGTAATAGGATCATTAGTTCAGTCACTTGGTCATGTCCTACTCTGCAACCCCATGGACTGCAGCATGCCAGGCTTCCCTGTCCATCACCAACTCCCGGAGCCTACTCAAATTCATGTCCATAGCATCAGTGATGCCATCCAACCATCTCATCTTCTGTTGGCCCCTTCTCTTCCAACCTTTAATAGGATCATACATATCAATAATTACTATAAATGCAAATGGATTAGATGCATCAACCAAGACATATACTGACTGTGTGGATAAAAACATGTGTATCTATACACTTCCACTTACCACCTCACTCTACTTAACCCCCAAATTGTATGTACTTATTTTACATTTTTAGGTTAATTATATTTCCATTATCGTTTGAAATTGCAATTTATCTTTTATTTTTGTCTGGCTAGTGACTGTGAAAACTGATAAGCATCTTTTACTACTGTGATTCCTGTGTGTGTCCTCAGTGGCTCAGTTGTGTCCGACTGTTTGCAATGCCACAGACTACAGCCCGCCAGGCTCCTCTGTCCATGGGGATTCTCCAGGCAAGAACACTGCAGTGGGTTGCCATACCCTCCTCCAGGGAATCTTCCCAACCCAGGGATCAAACCCAAGTCTTTCAAATTGCAAGGGGATTCTTTACTGTCTGAGCCACCAGAGAAGTCCACTACTGTGATTCAGATCAGTTCAGTTCAGTTCAGTCGCTCAGTCATGTCCAACTCTGCAACTCCATGAATCACAGCACGCCAGACCTCCCTGTCCATCACCAACTCCCAGAGTTCACTGAAACTCATGTCCATCGAGTCGGTGATGCCATCCAGCCATCTCATCCTCTGTCGTCCCCTTCTCCTCAGCCATCTCATCCTCTGTCATCCCCTTCGCCTCCTGCCCCCAATCCCTCACAACATCAGGGTCTTTTCCAATGAGTCAACTCTTTGCATGAGGTGGTGAAAGTATTGGAGTTTCAGCTTCAGCATCAGTCCTTCCAAAGAATACCCAGAACTGATCTCCTTTAGGATGGACTGGTTGGATCTCCTTGCAGTCCAAGGGACTCTCAACAGTCTTCTCCAACACCGCAGTTCAAAAGCATCAATTCTTCAGTACTCAGCTTTCTTCACAGTCCAACTCTCACATCCATACATGACCACTGGAAAAACCATAGCCTTGACTAGACGGACCTTTGTCAGCAAAGTAATATCTCTGCCCTTCAATATACTATCCAGGTTGGTCATAATTTTCCTTCCAAGGAGTAAGCGTCTTTTAATTTCATGGCTACTGTGATTATGTAACTATTATTCATTTAATACCATTGTATCATGATTAGCCAATAGAAAATAATAGGATTCTATATTCTAAACTCCAACTATATTCTATATTACTAAAACAACCATTTAATAGAAAAGCCTGTAATCACTTTTTAAAATCCAGATGCACATTAGAATTATCTTGGGATTTTCTGAAAAGTACAAATGCCCCAATAGTGTTTTTTCTCCCAAGTTCCAAATGTGATTCTAAGGAACAGCATGTTTAAAAACAACTAACAACTGGACTATATGATGATCTTTTACCTTTATCTAGCTTGTTTCACTTTTTCCATTTCATATTAGGTGCTTTCTCATAAACTAAATGAGTTTATAACTAAATGAGCTATGTTTTCCAATTACTCAGGGCTTTCTCACAAACTCACTTAGTTTATGTTCTCCAATACTCCATCTCTTTTTCCTTGTTATTTTTCTCAAGCCTTTATCAAGATCATAGAAAAAGTTTTTGTATATATATATATAATACATATTATGTATATATATATAACACATATTATATATATAGATATATGAAAACATAACTTTTGCTAAAAAAATCTATGACATTTTGATTCTACTTGTATGACTCCACCAATATTACTGCTAAAAGTATAGAAAGCTTAAAACCTGTTAATTTAAAGAAAATTTGAATGAGGCTTGAAACTTCTGATTCCATTTTGAGAATATAAAGAAATACTATACTGTAAAAAGGCTTCCCAGTGGCTCAGTGGTAGAGTCTGCCTGCAGCGCGGGAGCTGTGACAGAGGAGTGTTCGAGCCCTGGGTCAGGAGGACCCCATGGAAGAGGAAATGACAACTCACTCCATATCCTTGCCTGGAGAATCCCATGGACAGAAGAGCCTGACGGGCACAGTCCACAGGGTCACAGTCCACACAGTACCACATGGTGGTACATGACTGAAGTAACTGAGCGATGTTGTAAAAAAAAAAAGAAAAACAGGAAATTAACATGCGATACAGTATTATTGTTAACTAAAGTACAGATTTTGTTCAAATTTCACAAAATTTTATACTAGTCTCCACTATTTGTTTTCATACCTTACTCAAGATATACACTGAGCAACTTCAGCTGTGTGCAACAAATTCGAATAAATTCTCTTTTTGTTTTTATGCAGTTACAAACTTTTTCCAATTTTCCTTGTTTCAGCTTCTTAGACACACCCATAATTTAAAAGTGGACGTTTAATTTCCAAATATATGGATCTTTAAAGCATCTCTGATACTAGTTTCTCATTTTGATATTAATTCCTCATTTAAGTGCTGCTTCTCTGCCATTCCCCTCTGCGGTTTTCAATCTTTTAACTCTACTGAGGCTTTCAGTGGCTAAGTCAAATATTTCTCTTGGTAAATGTCATATTGAACTTGAAAATATGATAATTATTCTCAAATACCTTTTGATATTGATTTCTAACATAATTCCACAGTAATAAGAGAACAGACTCTTTGATTTCAATACCTTTTTAGACCATGAAATTTTTACACCTTGTTTTATGTCCCTGGATGTGCTCCAGTATCTCCTGGTTTATACTTTGTGGGAACTTGAATAGAATTTGCAATCTTCTATTTTGTAAAAATTGTATAAATTTAGGGCTTCCCTGGTAGCTCAGCTCGTAAAGACTACCTACAATGCAGGAGACCCCGGTTCTATGTTGAGTTGAGTCAGAAGTGCTTTTCTGTCTACTTTTCTGTCGATTAATTCTATTAACTTTGGAGAGTTTCATACAGAAACTCCAACTAAAAATCTCAGTTTACCTACTTAAAAATAATTGTAATATATCATGGAACTGTATGTAACTTTGTTCTGTATTTGTCAAATCTTCTGTAAGTATGTTATCATTTTTTCATAACTTAAAAATAAAAAAGAAAGAAAAAAATGTAGTCAATTAATTCTACCTACTCTAAATGACATTTACAAATACCAAAGACAGCTATTTGAAATACAAAACCTAAACGTTAACAGACTATTTTAAAGTCTGAATTTAGTTACCTCTGAGAAAAGGAAATGCATGTTTACAGACACATGCAGGAAAGTTTGTTTCTAGAGTCAATATGCTATAGAAAAACTTGATATTGTGTTAAATATTGAAATCAAGATAACTACTGAAGTCATCAGGAGAAGGTATCTAAGTCAGGAGAAGTTATCTAAGAAAATGTAAAACAAAAAGCACAGTAAAAGCAAATAGCACCCTGCAATAGTACAGCAGAGAAAATACTGTTTCGAGAGAGCCAAACAGCAGAAAAAGCCAAGGAAAAAGAAAATAGAATTGATGTGTCCTTCTGAGTGCCTAGAAAGGAGCTTAAAAACCACAGTGAAAACTCTTCTATTTACATGTAATGCTTAGTCCTTGGCACCTCAAAGGGAGAAATGAGTAAGCAAGTCTATTAATGCAGAGATAATTGCCCTTGAGAATTCCAATTACAGCTAGTCTCAATTTTAAATAATGAAATTCCTGATATCCACATGCTAACAAAGCAACAAGAGTCAAGAATTATCATAATAAAGTATCATTCATGGATCAGAATAGAGTTAGACAGCCCATAACACTCAATCATGTATTATTTATAACTATCTTGGATAAATTGAACACGATTTTTCATTAAATCGAAATGGGAAGCAAATTAATTTCAACCAAACAAAATAAACTTATAGTGCAAGTACTATAACATTGTTAAAATGTCTTTTAAAGGTAACAGCTTTGTAATCAAATTATTTAAAATAAAAATAATTACACTCTTTTTATATTCAATGCCTTTCAGGATTTAAAAGTTAACCTTGAAATACATTTTCTCTGAACTGAGTAACCAATTTCTAATTGTTCGATATTATTCTGTATACTATTATCATTCCGTGTGATAACAGTATACATAATAATATCAAACACAAAATAATATGATTCGCATTTTCTGTAAATACAAAGCTAGATATTTGGAAACACAGTTTATGCAGTAGTTTCTTTTTAAAAAGAAATAGAAAGGCTATCAATATTTATAATTAAATTATTATTTATTTTATCTTATATCACTATTCAGTTTTTCAAAAACAACACACCATCTGAGCACAGCCATTAGGCTCTATTCAGTGGAAGATACACAAACTCTTCCTTCAGTTAGACAAGCTAGTAAGTGAATTTTTGTTGTTGTTTAGCAGAATACCAAGAAACAACTGTAGCCTCTTTCAAATGAAAACCCAGCTCACCACAGATGGCAACTCCTCCCAACTGCCCTATCTCAGTTAGAAGAAATGGAGCTATAGAATAAATCTAATTTGATTGAAGAAAAGACAACATTCAACTGAATGTAAACAGTTGTCTAGCCATCTTGGAAGAGAACAATTAGCTTACTACTGTTAAAAATTGAGAGATTACAAAGAAAGAGTTAACACTTACTACAGACCTCCTGGGTGCCAGACAGTTTTATAAGTATTTTTAATAAAGTATTTCATCTCACCCTCATTACAGATACACCGGACAAGAGCTGTTGAAATCCTTGTTGGACTTCCTCATGATATTAAACTATGATGTCCTTTAGGGCTGGGCTGAGTCTTGTCTATTTTTAGAAAATAGAACAGACTTTGGCACAGAGTCAATAAATTTTGTAGGTCAAATGCACATTATATCGCTAATTTCAGATGAGAACATCAAGGCACAAAACTTCACAATACTTGAGCTGATCCTACATCAAGCTTTTTATAACAGAAGATACCTAATGAGACAGAAGAGGGGATGCAGGCTCCTGGGTGGTCTAGGCATGTCACGAAAAGTATAGGTTCACTTGTCCTAATGTCCCTGAGTCTGAAATTATCTAGCATGCTCTCTTTATATGATGATAACAATGTTTCACTTTTATCCATATGATACAATTTAATTACACACTATTAGTAAACTGATGCTTCAGAAAGACATTCTTCCTGAACTACCTGCAGTATCACCTGAATCCTAGGGAGGAGGGAGGAGGCCTGTACTCTAGATGCTTGAGCATGGTCTCATAATGTTCTTAGAGAGTCCTATTCAAGAAAGAAAGACCTTCCAATGGATCCACATTACACTTAAGAATAAAAGCAGAAGCCCACATAATGGCCTAGAAGGCACTAGGTTTTCTCCATTCTCATCTCAGTTATCTCATGGACTGCATCTCCTTCCATTCTCCCCTGGCTCTCTCTGCTGCAGCCTCACTGGCCTCATTTCTGTTCACTGAACATATCACAGAAGTTTCCTCTTCCATGTTTTTCTATACAGTATGTTCCTTCATCTTCTTCTACCGTTTGCCCAAAGAGCACTTGCTTGAGAATGTCTTGTCTTATCACTCTATTTAAAACTACAGTCTCTCCCATTTGGCTCCATTTGTTTTCATAATATTTGCCTGTATTACTTGTTTACCACTGTTTATTCCCCTTAGAATTCAAAGTTTCATAAGAGCAGCTGACTCATTGGAAAAGACCCTTATGCTGAGAAAGGTTGAGGGCAAGAGGAGAAATGGGGGACAGAGGATGAGACGGTTGGATGGCATCACCGACTCAATGGACATGAGTCTGAGAAAACGCCAAGAGATAGTGAACGAAGGGAAGCCTGGCACGCTGCAGTTCATGGGATTGCAAAGAGTCAAATATGACTGAATGGCTGAACAACAACAACAAGAATAACCCCAGTACTCAGAAGTGCAGTGACCACATGGTAGGTATTTAAGTAAACATTTGTTGGATGAAGAAAACAACGATATCCTCAGTGCAGAATGAGACAAGCAGGGGTAAAAGGCAGCCAGGCAAAAGAAAGATAAAATATCTCTCTCTCAAATGAGAGCAAGAATGAGAGCAGCATTAAGCAGTAACTCTTTCATGATTTGGGGCATTATATTATGAAGTTTTCACTGCCTGAAGTGTTACTTCTCTTTTTGCCATAATGCTATATCTTATCCACTGGAGAAGGCAATGGCACCCCACTCTAGCACTCTTGCCTGGAAAGTCCCATGGACAGAGGAGCCTGGTGGGCTGTAGTCCATGGGGTCACAAAGAGTCAGACACGACTGAGAGACTTCTTTCACTTTTCACTTTCATGCATTGGAGAAGGAAATGACAACCCACTCCAGTGTTCTTGCCTGGATAATCCCAGGGATGGTGGAGCCTGGTGGGCTGCCATCTCTGGGGTCGCACAGGGGTGGACACGACTGAAGCGACTTAGCAGCAGCAGCAGCAGCAGCAGCACTGGATTTGCCTCTCAGTTTTATAGTATATTACAATACATATTTTCATTTGTCTCCTGAACTAACCTATGAGCTCTCTAAGGATCTGTACTATTCTATTTATGTTTATATCCCCAGAGCCTGTGATTTCATCCCAACTGATTTGTATTTATTGGTTGAAATATAAATATAAAACTAATATAGTGTCCCAAATCATGTTCTCCTGTTAGTCTCATATTTTTCTTATTGTCTTGAAAGCTAGTCCAGTCAGTATTATAACTTCTTGTTCTTGATCAATACAGGATTCCAAATTGAACTTCTTAAATCATAGAAGTTTGACTATGTTTTGCCATTTTAACTAGCATTTCTTTGCTTTTTAAAACATTATTGTTATTATTACTGCTATCATTATTATTAACATCTTCACTGCAATGCAAAAGCAGAATACCTATGCACTGAAATGTCTTTCCATTAGGTGGTATACAGGTAGGAGAGATTTGCTATGCCCTCTCCTCACACTGCTTTTGGTTTTGACAGAGTAATATGGAGCTTCTTTCACAAGGCACATTCTGTGAAGGAAGACTATACAGACAAAAATGCTAAGGAAGCCCCTCTCTTTGTTTCCTAGGTCATTGTTAACATCAAGATGTATTAACAAGGATGATTCAGATACATAAATGCAAGGAGAGAAACTATTCCCATGTAAGTGTTTTAAAATCTGCATCAAAACAGGGTACTCCAGTTCCCAAAGAAAATACTAACCTGTCAGCAAATTATCTAAAAGGGTGATTACAGATGAATAAGCTATTAGACATATATGTTAAAAAACAAAGGCACAATTAGGAAAACCTCTTTCTCTAAAATGAGCTTTCATCTTTTCATTACTTTCTAACCTGTCAGCAATCTTCTATGAAATCTGTAAGAAAAAAATAGTATAGTATCAATTTATGGTTTAATTTTTTTAACTTTTTCTTTTTAATTTATTTTTTATTGAAGGATAATTGCTTTAGAGAATTTTGCTGTTTTCTGTCAAACCTCAACATGAATCAGCCATAAGTATACATATATCGCCTCCCTTTTAAACCGTCTTCCATCTTCCTCCCCATCCCACCCCTCTGGGTTGATAAAGAGCCCTTGTTTGAGTTTCCTGAACCATACAGCAAATTCCTGTTGGCTATCTATTTTACTTACATGACGTAAGTTTCCATGTTACCCTTTCCATACCTCTCATCCTCTCCTCCCACCTCCCCATGTCCATAAGTCTATTCTCTGTTTCTCCATTGCTACCCCGTAAATAAATTACCATTTTTTCTAGATTCTGTATATGTGTGTTAGAATAAAATATTTATCTTTCTGTTTCTGACTCACTTCACTCTGTATAATAGGTTCTAGGTTCTTCCACCTCATCAGAACTGATTCAAATACATTCCTTTTATGGCTGAGTAATATTCCATTGTGTATATGTACCACAACTTCTTTATCCATTCATCTGTCGATGGACATCTAGGTTACTTCCATTTTCTAGCTATTGTAAACAGTGCTGCAATGAAAAATGGGATACATGTGACTTTTTCAATTTTGGTTTCCTCAGGGTATATGCCTTGGAGTGGGATTGCTGGATCATATGGTGGTTTTATTTTTAGTTTTTAAGGAATCTCCATACTGTCTTCCATAGTGGCTGTATCAATTAACATTCCCACCAAAAGTGCAAGAGAATTCTCCTTTCTCCACATCCTTTCCAGAATTTATTGTTTGTAAACTTTTTGATGATGGCCATTCCGACAGTGTGAGATCTCATTATAGTTTTGATTGGCATTTCTCTAATAATGAGCAAAGTTGAGCATCTTTATCAGGTCACACTTGTTTGCTTTTATTTCCACTACTCTAGGAGGTGGATCATAGAGGATCTTGCTTTGATTTATGTCATTGAGTGTTCTACCTGTGTTTTCCTCTAAGAGTTTTATAGTTTCTGGTTTTACATTTAGGTCTTTAATCCTTTTTGAGTTTATCTTTCTGGTATTAGGGACTGTTCTAATTTCATTCTTTTACATGTAGTTGTCCAGTTTTCCCAACACTGAAACTTCTTCATTTATTGAAGAAGCTGTCTTTGCCCCACTGTATGTTCTAGCCTCCTTTGTCAAAAATAAGGTACCCATAAGTGCATGGGTTTATTTCTGGGCTTTCTATTTTGTTCAATTGGCCTATATCTCTGTTTTTGTGCCAGTACCATACTGTCTTGTTGACTGTAGCTTTGTAGTATAATCTGAAGTCAGGAAGGTTGATTCCTCTAGCTCCATTGTTATTAAGACTGCTTTTGTTATTTGGGTTCTTTTGTGTTTCCATATGAATTGTGAAACTTTTGTTCTAGTTCTGTGAAAAATGCCATTGATAATTTGATAGGGATCGCATTGAATCTGTAAATTGTGTTTGGTGGTAGTATAGTCATTTTCACAATATTGATTCTTCCTACCCAGGAACATGGAATATCTCTTCATCTATTTATGTCATCTTTGATTTCTTTCATCAGTGTCTTATATTCTTTGATGTACAGTTCTTTTGTCTCAAGTAAGTTTATTCCTATTTAATTCTTTTTGTTGTAATAGTGAATAGTGTAATAGTGAATAGTGAATTGATTCCTTAAATTCTCTTTCTGATTTTTCAGCATTAGTATATAGAAATTCAAGTGATTTCTGTGTATTGGTTTTGTATCCTGCAACTTTGCTAAATTCACTGATGGGCTCTAGTAATTTTCTGACACTATGTTTAGTGTTTTCTATGTACAATATCATGTCATCTGCAAACAGTGAGAGTTTTACTTCTTCTTTTCTGATCTGGATTCCTTTTATCTCTTTTTCTTCTCTAATTGCTGTAGTTAGGACTTCCAGAACTATGATGAATAATAACCATGAAAGTGGACACCCTTGTCTTGTTCCTGATCATAGGGGTAATGCTTTCAGTTTTTCACCATTGAGAATAATGTTTGCCATAGGCTTATCACATATGGCCTTTATTTTGCTGAGGTAGGTTCTTTCCATGCCCATTTTTTGAAGAGTTTTAATCATAAATGGGTGCTGGATTTTGTCAAAGACTTTTCTGCATCTATTGAGATGAGATATGATTTTTATCTTTCAGTTTGTTAATATGGTATATCACTTTGATTGATCTGCATATATTGAAGAATACTTGCATTCCTGAAAGAAACCCAACTTGATCATAGTATATGAACTTTTCAATGTGTTGCTGAATTCTGTTTGCTAAAATTTTATTGAGGATTTTTGCATCTATGTTCATCAGTGATAGTGGCCTATGGTTTTCTTTCTTTGTGTTGTCTTTGGTTTTGGTATCAGCATGAGTTTGGAAGTGTTCTTTCCTCTGCAATTTTTTGAAAGAGTTTTAGAAGGATAGGCATTAGCTCTTCTCTAAATGTTTGATAGAATTCTCCTGTGAAGCCATCTGGTCCTTGGCTTTTGTTTTCTGGGACATTTTTGATCACAGTTTCAATTTCAGTGCCTGTAATTGGGTTGTTCATAATTTCTATTTCTTCCTGTCTCAGACTTGGAAGATTGAACTTTTCTAAGAATCTCCATTTCTTCTAAGTTATCCATTTTATTGCCATATAGTTGTTCATAATAGTCTCTTGTAATCCTTTGTATTTCTGCATTGTCTGTTGTAATCTCTCCTTTTTCATTTCTAAATTTATTGATCTGATTTTTTTCTCGTTTTTCTTGATGAGTTGGAAAGGTTTGTCAATTTAGTTTATCTTCTCAAAGAACTAGCTTTTAATTTTATTAATCTTTGCTATTCTTTCATGTTTTTCATTTATTTCTACTCAGATCTTTATGATTAAATTTTAAAATGTAAATAATTATCTTTGTAAGACCAAAAGCTATGATACTACAGAGATCACAGAAAGAGTACAGCAAACATGAAAATTAAGTGAAATTCATTCCACTGCTCTTAAAAAGAGAATAATTTCCAAGGATCCATTTCATGTTTAAGCATATATTTGAAAGCTAAACAAAATTTTCCTAAATTGTTATTTTAATTGTGCTGCTGCTCCTGCTAAGTCACGTCAGTCATGTCCGACTCTGTGCGACCCCATAGACGGCAGCCCACCAGGCTCCCCCATCCCTGGGATTCTCCAGGCAAGAACACTGGAGTGGGCACCGTGTCCTACTCCAACGCATGAAAGTGAAAAGTGAAAAAGTCGCTCAGTCATGTCTGACTCTTAGTGACCCCATGGACTGCAGGCCACCAGGCTCCTTTGTCCATGGGATTTTAATTGTATGAGTTTTAAAATAATACAGAATACACAGAAACATGGAAAATGTTTCCAAAATAGGGGGTGGATCAACATTGGGTCACTTAATTTCAAGTTTTATTTGTTACACATTCTTTTAATTTTTAATCTGTTCATATTAATTTTTTTAACTTAGTGATATTATTAATGATGACTTTTGGACTTATAATCTAAAAATATAATTTTATCTATCAAGACCACCTATGAAGTTCTGGTTTAAGAAATAACTCAAACTTAATTTCATAAAAATATTTTGTATCATCAGTACTGTAATATTGCTGCTGCTGCTAAGTCGCGTCAGTTGTGTCCGACTCTGTGCGACCCCATAGACGGCAGCCCACAAGGCTTCCCCGTCCCTGGGATTCTCCAGGCAAGAACACTGGAGTGGGTTGCCATTTCCTTCCCCGATGCATAAAAGTGAAAAGTGAAAAAGTGAAGTCACTCAGTCATGTCCGACTCTTAGCAACCCCATGGACTGTGGCCCACCAGGCCCCTCCATCCATGGGATTTTCCAGGCAAGAGTGCTGGAGTGGGGTGCCATTGCCTTCTCCGACTGTAATATTAGCATATGTAAAATTCAAGACTGGAGACACATTTACATAAGCATGCTGAGCCTTGTAGCAAAGACTTTTATTTTATTTTATTTATTTTTATTTTTTATTTTTAATACTTTATTCTATATTACAAATATTTAATACTTTATTCTACATTACAAATATTTTTGTAAAGTTCTTTGGCTACTCTTTTATTTCCTTCATTCTTAAATGTACCCTACAGTATGATTAACATTTTTGGTGCATTGTTCTGTAAAATTTAGGATATGTATAGATTCATGTAACTATGACTACAATCAAGATACGGAACAATTCTATCATCCCCCAAAATCCCTCCAATTCTGTACCTTTATAGTCATATTCTCTTCCCACTCCTAAATGATGGCAAGCCCTAATCTACTCTCCACCACTATAATTTCATCCTTTCAATAATGTCATATACATGAAATCACACAGAACTGAGCCTTCAAGGCAACCTTCTTTCACTCAGAAAATGCCTCTGGAGTTTAGCCAAGATGATACATTTATTAATAGTTAGTTCCTTTTCATTGCCAAATAGTATTCAGCTATATTGTTTGTTTATCCATTTAAGAACACTGAGTTGTTTCCAACTTGGGACAATTATGAATAGAGCTGTTAATAAACATTCACGTACAGGTCTTATATAAATATATGCTGTCATTCCTCTACTGTGATTACCTAGGTTTGGGATTGTTGGCTTATACAGTAACTGTACAATCACCTTTACAACAAAGCGTGTGCTTATTTGCCATCAATATATCTTTTTCGGTATTTGTTTCAACTCTCCTAGAATTCCAACTGGCACATAGGCAATTTCTGTCCCATTTTAATTATAAATGGAAAGTAGTTTTCCTTTCTCTTGAACCAAAGTCTGACTCTCAATATCCCCCTATTAATTTTAGTTTGGTTACCTCAAATTACAAAGAATAAGTCATCTGAATGCCCTTCAAAGATATATTTTCCAACACATTTATTCTCCATTCTAAAGGAATACATCTCTTTCAACTTTCCTTATCAAACACATTATATCTTCTTAAAATAATACTTAGACTGAAACCCTGGCATATACAATAGCAACCAGAGAGGGTATACTAGTTTACTAGGGCTGCTGTAACAAAGTACCACAGACTGGGTGGTTTAAACAACAGAAATTTATTGCCTCGCGGTTCTAAGAGCCTGAGATCCAAAGTCAAGATGTTGACAGAGTTGGTGCCTTTTGAGGGTTGTGAAAGAAGGACCTATTCTCTGACAAGTCACTCTCCTTGGCTTGTGGGTGACTATCTTCACCCTATATCTCTTCACACTATCTTCACTTTATGTATGTCTTGGTGTCCAAATTTTCCCTTTTTATTAAGAACACCATTACTGTTGGATTAGAATCCAACTTAGTGACCTTAGTTTAACTTAATTACCTCTGTAAAGATCCTGTTTCCAAATAAGATCATGTTCTAAGGTTGTGGGACTTAGGACTTCAACATATGAACTTGAGGTGGGATACATTTCAATGCATAACATCCCACCCTTGTAGTGGTGTTTAGTCATTAAGTTATGTCCAACTCTTTTGAGACCCAATGGACTATAGCCTAACAGGCTCTTCTGTTCATAGGATTTCCCAGGCAAGAATACTAGAATGGGTTGTCATTTTCTTCTCCAGGAATCTTTTTGACCCAGGTATAAAACCCACATTTCCTGCTTGGCAGGCAGATTCTTTACCACTCACTGAGCCACCAGGAAAGCCCTCATTCCACTCTCTGACTCTTCGAAATTCATGTCCTCACATACAAAATATACTCACTCCATTTTAAAGTCTCCAAAATTCTTCACTATCCTGGCATCAACTCTAACTTTGCTGCTGCTGCTAAGTTGCTTCAGTCGTGTTTGACTCTGTGCAACCCTATAGACGGCAGCCCACCAGGCTCCCCCATCCCAACTCTAAAATTATTTAAATCAGCCAAATCAGTTATGTGTAAAACTCAAGGCAAGATTCATCCTGGGGCAAAGCTCCTTTCTATCAGACAACAATGATGGGACAGACATAGGATAGACATTCCCACTCCAAAAGGGATAAATTTTAAGGAAGGAAAGGGTCCCAATCAAGTTTGAAACTTGCTAGGACAAACTGATGAGAATGTGATGCTTGAGAATAATCCTCTTGGCCTAGTGTTCTATCCTCTGGGCTCACTAGGGTGGCTGCCACATCCTCTCAGCCCTGAGCAGTGGGGATTCTGCCCTCTGAAACCAACAAGGTGACTAACTCTCTGAAACTAATAAAGTGGCCCCACTTTCAGAAACTGAGGAGAAGACTGCCCAACCTTCATGGGCTTGTTTCCTCTTCATCTGTGGTGTCAGGAGCATCTGCTGGCTTCTGAATTGCTTTCAAGGTCAATATTCACTTTTCTTGCAAGATGACACATTTGTTGCACCTGGGTAGACTCTCAGACTCTGTTAGGCTCTATTGCTTGTGGCACCCCAGAAGTCTGAGAGCCTTCCTTCATTTCATCCTGACTCTGTTTCCCTTCACTCCAACCTGGCAATGTTTCCTTTGATATAAATTTCTCATAAACCTTGTTGGTCTCCTGAGCAATCCATGGGGGTCTAAACTATCAGACGGAAGTCTCCCATAGATCCTTCCTGAATAATCACGTCTCTATTCTTAACTTCTTCTAAGACAGTTGATTAGATCCATGGGTCACATGTCTAATTTCCTTGACAAATGGCTCTCCAGTCACATCTTTGATGTTCTCTCTAGAACATGTTTTCACTTATTTTGCAATAGGAATAGGCTAAGAATTTTCCAAGTTTTCAAGTCCTGCTTAATTTTTGTTTAACAATTCCTTTTTCAATTTCTCTCTCTACTCTTGAATTTTACTATTAGCAGAAAAAGGAAACCAAATCATACCTTCAACACTTGCTTAGCAATCTCCTCAATTACAAATCCATTTGTCACCCATAATTTCTACTTCCCATCCACCAAAAATGAGAACACGGTTCAGACAAGTTTTTGCCACTTTGCCATGCATCTAAGATCATGTTCCTCATTTCCATCTGTGATCTCAACAGAAAGTATTTCTAACATTAATATTTTAACCAGATCTCCTCAAGGCAATCTAAGCTTTCTCCATCAGGTGTCTCTTCCCATCTCTATCCACAATTCGATTTCAATGCCACTTCCATATTTTAAGTACTTGTTACAGCAGCATTCCACTTTCTGGTACTATAATCCATATTACTTTGCCAGAGCTGTTGTAAGAAAGTATTGCTGACTGAGTGGTTAAATAACATAAATTTATTGTCTCACAGTTTTGGAGGCTATAAGTACAAAATCAAGCAGAGTTGGTTCCTTCTAATGGCTGTGGAAAAAGATCTTTTCCAGGCCTCTCTCAAGTGGTAGGCAGAAGGAGAAAGAGAAAGTCAAGGATTAAGATATCACTAGTATTCACTGAGAGTGGACTATATACTATGTACTTTGGCATGCATGATTCCCACATTTAAACCTCACAAAACCCCTTTGAAATATATAATATACTTTTTCACTTCAGCTGCTCAGTCATGTCCACTCTTTGCAACTCCACAGACTGCAGCATGCCAGGCTTCCCTGTCCATCACCAACTCCCAGAGCTTGCTCAAACTCATGTCCATAAAGTCAGCAATGCCATCCAACGATCTCATCCTCTGTCGTCCCCTTCTCCTCCTACCTTCAATCTTTCCCAGCATCAGGGTCTTTTCAAATGAGCCAGTTCTCTGCATCAGGTGGCCAAAGTATTGCAGCTTCAGTGTCAGCATCAGTCCTTCCAATGAATATTCAGGACTGATTTCCTTTAAGATTGATTGGTTAGATCTCCTTGCTATACAAGGGAGTCTCAAGAGTCTTCTCCAACACTACAGTTCAAAAGTATCAATTCTTTGGTGCTCAGCTGTCTTTATAGTCCAACTCTCAAAGACTATATCTGTATATACACCCTTTATAAGGTGTACCTGTAAATATACCCTTTACAGATAAAGAAACTGAATTAAAGAAATGAAGGAGGAACTATCCAAGATGATCCAATCAGTAAGGATTTGAGCCCATAGTCACTGAAATTCAAAACTCCTGCTTTAATCCACTATATAACATCACAAAGGAAACATAAGAATATGCCCTAAATATAAAAAAATGATTGTACAAAAACCTGTTGGCTCCGATTATGTTATACCTGAAACTAGATCTGCTTCTCTATAAATGCCATATTTCAGTACAAAATAAAATAATCTGAATATGCAACAAAAATGATTAATTTCACCCAACCAACAATACATTTCACTACTTAGTTATTTTTTAAATAATCTTGTCTGAATGCACCTATACCAGTTTCGAGTCAATTTTGAAAGAGGGGATGTTGGTTTAATGTGCCTTAGGGTATTCATTCATTGCAACTCAAAATGAGAATTTGTTTTTACCTTCATGTGCAGTTAAAAACTGAAAAAAATTGTCTTATATACCTCCTTTTCTTTATGATCTTAAATATTAAAGATAGAATTGTCTTCCTATGATTCTCTCCCTAGCCTATTTCAGCTTCGAATAAACGTTCTTGAGAGTTACTTTTTGGGGACTCCCAGGCAAGAAACTTCATTCGGTTGGCAGTTATTACTAGGAACTGTTTTGGTATGAAATCTGTACTGATTTTGCAGATTCTACACTCAGATTTTAAACTGCTTCATTTGTGTTACGTTAGCCATAACTAATATTTTCATTTTATTTTTGGTAACTTAGAAATTTTAGAAGTGGAAGACCAAATTCCTAGTGATACTGCTGTTGTTTAACCTCTTCTAATTTTTCTCTTTTTGGAAAGCAGGTCCACTCTCAGAGAGTCCTCAAAGGTGTTGCTTCATACCAGCTGCCAAAATAAAATCTAGGGATTCTTTAATCATCCTTTCAAACTATGCTGAGCACCACTTCTTGTTTCAGTTTTCCGGATTTTTAGACACATTTTGGGACTCAACTGGTACAGTATCCACTAAAATTAATGGGTATCACTTGCCAAATACAGAAGCCAAAGAAAATTCCATTTCATGAAAATATAAACAAACTCAAAGTAAGCCATACTGAGAATATAAATGAAAATCAAATAAAAAATTATAGCAGGTGATTTGTGTTTTAAAATCACAGGCTCTGATTACAGCTGTAGATTCCATCAGATTATTTTTTACAGCTAAGGAAATGTGCCCTTTAAGGCAAGGATCCAAATTTCTGAATCGTGACAGCAACAGCTGAGGACTAAAGATAGACAGTCAAAACAGCATTTTCTGTACATTTTCAGTTGTTAAAAAGCAGTTACAGTGCATTATGTGTGAAATATATCATTTTAACCCTGTGATGGCTCCCCTGGGAAAAAGATTTATAACAGAAAATGTTATTTTATGCCTTCCTGATACCACATCTATAAAATGGCAATGGCTCTTTCTATTCTTGATGTAATATTTTCAAATATATTTTATGTAGATATGTATGCTCTTTATTAACAAAACATCCTTATTTCAAATAAATGCTGAGTTGACACACAGCTCATCACATGCCGAGGTATACTCACCTGAGAGACTATTTGATTTTACCTCTGCTTGGAAAACTTTCTTTAGATCTTTCTATAGTTCCCTCTCTGTTTCCTTCAGAGACCTAGTCATACATCTTCTCCTGCGAGAGTACCCCATCCTCCTGCCCACCTTACTTAGTTTCTTCTTCTAACAGCATCTATGGCTCTCTGACTTTGTTATTGTCTGTCACGCCCACTACAATCAGTGAGGACAGATTCCTTTAGTTTCATTTTCCATACTGACACCAGCATGCAAAATAGTGCCCGGCATATAATAGGAGTTCAATACATGTCTGGTTAATAAATAAAGGTCACTTAGTTAACTAGAAAGAGCATTTACTCTGTGCTCCAATTAAGTACCATCTGTCTCCTTCTCAGTCACCTCAGTGAGGTTTGTAAGCAAATCTATTCTTACGGTCACTGCAAAGAGATACTGAAAGACATGCTCAGAATGACAGAGCAAAAGTAAGAATAAGACTTGTCTTCAATTAACCACTCCTCATGACTTTATGGAAAACTTTGCATGAGTTTTTGGAAAACTCAGAAGTTGCCACAGGACTGGAAAAGGTCAGTTTTCATTCCAATCCCAAAGAAAGGCAATGTCAAAGAATGCTCAAACTACCCCACAATTGCACTCATCTCACACGCTACTAAAATAATGCTCAAAATTCTCCAAGCCAGACTTCAGCAGTACATGAACCGTGAACTTCCTGATGTTCAAGCTGGTTTTAGAAAATGCAGAGGAACCAGAGATCAAATTGCCAACATCTGCCAACATCGAAAAAGCAAGAGAGTTCCAGAAAAACATATATCTCTGCTTTGACTATGCCAAAGCCTTTGACTGTGTGGATCACAATAAACTGTGGAAAATTCTGAAAGAGATGAGGATACGAGACCACCTAACCTGTCTCTTGAGAAATCTGTATGCAGGTCAGGAAGCAACAGTTAGAACTGGACATGGACATGGAACAACAGACTGGTTCCCAATAGGAAAAGGAGAACATCAAGGCTGTATATTGTCACCCTGCTTATTTAACTTATATGCAGAGTACATCATGAGAAACGCTGGGCTGGAAGAAGCACAAGCTGGAATCAAGATTTCTGGAAGAAATATCAATAACCTCAGATATGCAGATGACACCACCCTTATGGCAGAAGGTGAAGAGGAACTAAAAAGCCACTTGATGACAGTGAGAGGAGAGTGAAAAAGTTGGCTTAAAGCTCAACATTCAGAAAATGAGGATCATGGCATCCGGTCCCATCACTTCATGGGAAATAGATGGGGAAACAGTGGAAACAGTGTCAGACTTTATTTTGGGGGCTCCAAAATCACTGCAGATGGTGACTGCAGCCATGAAATTAAAAGACTCTGACTCCCTGGAAGAAAAGTTATGAACAACCCAGATAGCATATTGAAAATCAGAGACATTACTTTGCCAACAAAGGTCCATGTATGGATGTGAGAGTTGGACTGTGAAGAAAACTGAGCGCCAAAGAATGGATGCTTTTGAACTGTGGTGTTGGAGAAGACTCTTGAGAGTCCCTTGGACTGCAAGGAGGTCCAACCAGTCCATTCTGAAGGAGATCAACCCTGGGATTTCTTTAGAGGGAATGATGGTAAAGCTGAAACTGCAGTACTTTGGCCACCTCATGCAAAGAGTTGACTCATTGGAAAAGACTCTGATGCTGGGAGGGATTGGGGGCAGGAGGAGACTGGGATGACAGAGGATGAGATGGCTGGATGGCATCACTGACTCGATGGACGTGAGTCTGAGTGAACTCTGGGAGTTAGTGATGGACAGGGAGGCCTTGAGTGCTGCGGTTCATGGGGTCGCAAAGAGTCGGACACGACTGAGCGACTGAACTTAACTCAGCTGAACGTGACTCCACTACTACTCGGGCAGCACTGAAAGTCAAACCTTCAATATGCACAGGAATATCGCAACATCTACGGCTTAGCAGGAGCACTTCTTGCTAGACACAAGGCCAAGCAGACAGGAACCTGTGACCTTCCCATCAGAGTAGCTGTGCCACCACCGCCCAGCAGGATTCAGTTCGCACAATGGAAACACTGTATGCAGAAGCATGATTCACCGAACAGGTCTCATAGCTCAATAAATACTGTGAGAAATGTCATGATGATGATGATGATGATGAAAATTAGAGAAACATTTCAAATATAACTGAATGAGGTGATAAAAATAAATACAGAGAATATTTTAAGGGATTCTGAAAATCACCTACTAAAATCCCAGAGATGCTAAGGTGAAAGACCCTTAAATCTGCATAAAATTCTAAATGATTCAGTATTCAAAACAATGAGCTTGTTGTCAAGGAGATTTAGAGTAAGCAGAGTAATCCTCTTTTCCATTCTAGGCTATCATTTATACCATCCAGAAACACTGCATTATAATTAAGAACTATTTTGCCATAGATAAGATTATATTTCCTAAAGAGTAATCTTGATGTTTTTTTATTAAGATTGCTAAGCACAAAACATATAGCAATCTATGTTTATAAAGTCTGTATGTGAAAACGCTTATTGGAAACAAATTAAACCCCTGGTCCCTGGGTCGGGAAGATCCCCTGGAGAAGGAAATGGTAACCCACTCCAGTATTCTTGCCTGGAGCATCCCATGGATAGAGGAGCCTGGCAGGCCACAGTCCACGGGTCGCAAAGAGTCGGACACAACTGAGCGACACTAAACTGAAGAGCAATCAAGTAAGAGAATGACCTAAGGTGAGTGAATTATTCAGCAGGAGTCTTGCTTTGAGATCTAACACATACCAACTTCTTCATCATCAGGCAATTCCTTCAGCTTTCTGTCTCTGTTTCTTGCCTGTAAGATGTAAGTGTTCATACCAAGTATGTTACAGGGTAATTCATGTAAATTAAGAAATTATAATTTAAATTGTAAATGGCACTGCATTTGCGGTGCAATCTGGTACATATATTTAGATAGTACACTCCCTGGAAGGATTGAAAAACTGTTACAGACATGATCAAATTCACTGTTTCTGGCTGCACAGGTCTTTGGTGCTGCACCTGGGCATCTCTTTGTGGTGCACAGGCTTCTCTTAATGAGTAGCAGGGGCTCTAGAGTGTGCAGGCTCAGTAATTGTGGCCCTTGGGCTTAGATGCCCCAAAGTATGTGGGACTTTAGTTCCCCTCCAGGAATCAAACGGTAAAGCATCAGCCTACAATGCGGGAGACCTGGGTTTGATCCCTGGGTCAGGAAGAGCCCCTGGAGAAGGAAATGGCAACCGACTCCAGTATTCCTGCCTGGAAAATCCCATGGACTGAGGGGCCTGGTAGGCTACTGTCCATGGGGTCACAAAGAGTCGGACACGACTGAGCAACTTCACTTTCACTTTCACCAGGGATCAAATCCGTGTCCCCTGCATTGGAAGGGGGATTCTTAATCATTGGACCACCAGGGAACTCCCCCATTTTAAAGTATTCCCCGTAAAGAGGGAAATTCCAGCCTCCATGTGGCTCCTTGGCTTTTATACATAGTTCCCCGCTAAGTTACCATTTGTCCACCTTCCTAAATAAAACTTTGTCCTCAGAGCCTAAGGGAAGATTTTCAAAGCAAAGCAAAACTATCTTTAAAATAACATAGAATGAGACTGTGAAGATAGACTCCATAACATTTCATGGAAGAAAGAGCAAGGACAATGCATGACTGTCTATTTTCCTAGAGTACCCCAAAACATGCTCAATCTGATTTTTTTTTCAATTACAAAGTACAAAAAGAAAGCACACAAAGAAAATAAATGTGTTAAGGGGTTATTTTCACTAAGTGCTTAAAATATTATTTCATGTAGCACTTAACATAATTCCGTGATACAGGCTTTATTACATAGAAAAGTTTATAGGAAAATAATTTGAGGCCCAAATATCTTAGGAAACTTATTCAAAGTCAGAGCACTAGTAATGATGCCCTGAGGTCTTTCTTTATGTTATTCTGTATTCTTTTCACTACACTAGTATTTTTCCAAGTGTGGTTCCCTAACCTGCATAGCCAACATCATTTGTGGTTTTATTTCCTAAAGAGTATCCTGGACCTGGACCTATTGTTAAAGATTGCTACCTTGAATCAGAAACCCTGATGGTGAGACCTGCAGTGTGCTGTAACCATTCTTCAGATGACTATGATGCACACCGATGTTCATGAACCATGATATTTCCTGATATTTTCAGAGTTTATCTCATGGAATTCAAGCATATAATGAGTTGAAAAGGAGGGAAATACAGAAATAAATAATAGGTCACTTTCCTGAAGGTAGATTTACTAAGCTAGAGAAATCTGCCTTCAATTAAGATAGTAAGGGACATTCTCAACCCCCAAGACATGCGTAGGTCAGGGTAACACACAGATGTTATTGCAGGTGATAAATCAAATCAATTGATCCAACTACCTGAAATGTGAAGACCCAGATGGGGAGGCTGCACTCAATGGGAAAGAATGCTGTGATCAATTAGTAAGGTCTGCCACAGGTCAGGATGAAGTACCTAAGCAGTCCAGTGGCCAACAGTGAGCACCTCTAATTATGCCTACATCTGAGTACTTCCTACACAACAAGCCAACTTAAAGATTTTAAAGATTGGGGCCTATTGGAGATAATATAGAATTGAAGCAATACATGATAATCGCAAGCATAGTCCTGTTGTTACAGTTGGACCACTTATTGGTAACACAATTAATAATGGTTCTCAAGAACATATTTGACTTTACTCAAAGCATGTTATTGGAACCTTGAATTACTAAGTGAAAGAAGTCAACCTGAAAAGGCTATGTGCTGTGTGAATCCAAAATTCTGGACAAAGGTAAAACTATGGAGATAATAAAAGATCAGTGGCTACCAGAGGTAGAGTGGGTGGTAGAGATTAATAGGCAGAATACAGGTTTTTTTAGAGAAGTGAAAACACTCTGCATACTACTGTAATGATGGTTATACAGCATTATACAGATGTCCAAATGCACAGAACGTACAACACCAAGAGTAAGCCTTAAGGAAAGCCATGGACTTCTGAGGGGTGATTATGATATGCCAATGTACGTTCATCCTTGGTAAAAAGAAGTGTACCATTTTCCAAATGAGACTGAAGCTGAGGGAGGCTATGTTTGTGTGGGGGTAGGAGGTGTAGAAGAAATCTTTGTGCCTCTCTTTCAGTTCTGTTGTAAACCTGAAACTACTCTGAAAAATCGTCTTTTTCAAAAATAGTATTTTTATTACATTTACATCCAGGGAAGAGATTTCTTATAAAGCTTTGGAGAGAGGACAGTGATCATATAGAATTCCCATTCTATGACATAAAAATTATTCCAGAACTACTTTTCTTCCCTATAAAGATTTTGCATTATTTTTTATGTCTTATATTAGGATTATTTCACAATTCTTTGATAGATGAATGCGTCTGTTTCCCCACCCAAATTGTGGGAAACTCCTTCAAAGACACATCTTGTGTTTTTTCTCTCTGCATTCCTCCTATAATATCTCCTTGTGATCTTTTGTTCATAATAGCACTTAGATATTCATTCAAAATGAGTTAACAACAAAAGGCAAAAAGCTACCCCAATTCTGAAGTGTCTACTGTGTTCTAGTTGCTTTGCAGATATTAAAATAACTTTTCACAAACATATTTTTATCTCCCATTGTACACTAAAAGAAACTCATGTTCTGAGAAGTAAGGTTCAAAGCTGAAAACTAGTAATTTCTGAAAGTTCGCTTCAAACCTAGCTGTCTCATTCCAAAGTTCTTCCTCCAAATAGAAAGTCTTCTCTAAAAATTACTCTATAAAATATAGTATATATTTATTATTTTATACATATCTACTACAGATAAATATAAAATGGCCACTGAGTTTGAATACTTATATAAGTAAACCTACATCCATTCATAATGATCTATGAATTAAAGCATTTCTCTGACATCTATTCACCTTCAGTTTAGTTCTGTAGAAGGGGAACTATATTAAGGAATAATTCTGTGTGGTTTCCAAGTAATGAGAAAAGGTCTTGGTTCTGGAGCTGATATTTTTTCCAATTATTGTCAATTAGCTAATGCTCAAAGCTAGCTAGCTCTGGGGTTTCCTGATAAAAACAGAAGGAATAGATTTCCAGCCAAAAGAACACTCTGCTCCTAGAACTTTACTTAAATACAATCAAAAGAACATACAAGACAAAATATTCACCAGACTAGAAATTCTCTAGGGCAACAATTTGTCACAATCACCTTTATGCCACAAAATGGGCATTCAGTAAATGTTTGGTCCTAGAGAAGCTAAAGATAAGAGTAAGTTATCACCTCCTCTCTTCACTGAAAAGGTAAGAAGACTAATTAGTTATAATTGCAACTAAACAAGGGTAAATAATTGAAAATATTGTCCAGAAATAGGCAGAAACAATAAGCTGGGGTATATCAAATATATACCTATTTTTTGAAAAATATTACAGACCTTCAGGTTGATTCTGTCTTACCCAGTTAGTTTCACACTGACCAATTGAAAAATATTATTTTTTTTTTGCCAAACCTTCTTTGATCCCAGAAAGATTGACCTAGAAAATTACAAACTGTCCCTTCTTCAGGAAAGTATCACACTTTACTACATCTCTTCCTAAATAACCAATAACTATAAAATATTGTAGAGGGAAAAAAAAATACCTAACATTTAAAAGGTAAAGATACATGGATTTCCTGAGATCTCAAAATCTATAACAAACACACAATCCAAATGACAAAAAAAAATCTTCCATGTAATATAGTATGATATGATCCTCTAGAAAACTGTACAAACACATGCAGAAGACAATTTGAAGGAATAATCTCTTAAGTTTTGGGGAGTCCAATCATCCAAGTGGCAATGAAGTTGTATGTTCAGTCACTCAGTTGTGTGTGAGTCTTTGTGACCCCCATGGACTACAGCCCACCAGGTTCTACTATCCAAGGAATTTTCCAGAGTGGGTTGTCATTTCCTTCTCCAGGGGATCTTTCCGACCTGGGGATCAAACCGCGTCTCCAGCATCAATTCCTTACCAATGAGCCACCAGAGAAGCCTTCCAACTGATTTATAAAACAATTGGCAATCTGACCACAAAATGTAAGCATCAAAACATTTTATGTGAAAGTACAAGGGACCTAAATGCTCAGTTCAGTTCAGTTCAGTCGCTCAGTCGTATCCGACTCTTCTCGACCCCATGAATTGCAGCACGCCAGGCCTCCCTGTTCAGTACCATCTCTCGGAGTTCACTCAGACTCACCTCCATCGAGTCAGTGATGCCATCCAGCCATCTCATCCTCTGTCATCCCCTTCTCCTCCTGCCCCCAATCCCTCCCAGCATCAGAGTCTTTTACAGTGAGTCAACTCTTCGCATGAGGTGGCCAAAGTACTGGAGTTTCAGCTTCAGCATCATTCCTTCCAAAGAAATCCCAGGGCTGATCTCCTTCAGAATGGACTGGCTGGATCTCCTTGCAGTCCAAGGGACTCTCAAGAGTCTTCTCCAACACCACAGTACAAAACCATCAATTCTTCAGCACTCAGCCTTCTTTACAGTCCAACTCTCACATCCATACATGACCACAGGAAAAACCATGACCTTGACTAGATGGACCTTAGTCAGCAAAGTAATGTCTCTGCTTTTGAATATACTATCTAGGTTGGTCATAACTTTTCTTCCAAGGAGTAAGCGTCTTCTAATTTCATGGCTGCAGTCACCATCTGCAGTGATTTAATGCTCAGAAACTTAAAAATCAAATATATCAGTTTAAAAGACACAAAAAGTCCAACAAATACACAATAATAACAATTTAACAAAGTTTTTGTACCGTAGTCTCTATCCAGTCTGCTGGGAAAAAATAGTATGATTTCATAACAGAGAGAAGCAACAATAGTGGATGTTTCTTGATAACTCAGATAAAGGCTTTTATATTCATAAGATTCAATACATTGCATTGAAAAGCCCAAAAGAAGAAGAGATCATGACCTACTTTGCTTCATTCACAATGATGTTAATTTCTGAAATCTCTCAAATCATATATTGTTATATAAGAATACAGCAAAACACCTACTTAGGCCTTCTAGAGATAATTATTTAGAGTTAGTCAATGTTGGTGCTAATCATTCTCCCTCATTTTTATTCCTGATTTGTCAAAAATAGCTAATACTGCTGATAACAGCATCCTCTCTGAACACATTCAGGGACTATTATATTCTACTTTTGAAATAGTTGAAATAAATATCATTCTCAGCACTTTTATTTCACTTCATCTATGTATCACTCTTCAAACTATCGATGGTTACATATGTGACATCTATTCACTGACGGGTTCGTGTATTTGAGTCACATGAGGCTCTTCATGAAATAATTCCCTGAGAAATTGCCCCAGTATACCTATTACGTTCTATTAATAGAAATTGTTAAATAAGTACTTAGCAACACACAGATTTACATAGCTGAGGAAGGCAATGATTGCTGTTAAAATGTATGCAGCTTTCTAACAAATGTATTGGTACTTGAAAGAAAATTTAATAGAAATGTCTTATGTAGGAAAAGCAATCAAGTTATTAAAGCACCAGCTGCCGTTTTCCAAGCACACAGTCATAATATTATAAATTAAAGGACAAGAATTAGTCACCTATCTCAACAGCCTAGAATCTAGTCACTGGAAAATTAACTGCTGAAGAAACCAAAATTTAAGTTTTTGTGGCTCTAGATCTCACTATTTCTCCCTCTCTATTTCCACTACAATTACTTATACCCCTGAATATATCAACCTGACTGTGTCACTCTCTTGCCTTGTAAGTTTCAAAGATCCCAGATAAATTCCAATCCCTTTAGGTAATGCCTCTCTTTTCTTATCCTGAAAAAGTAATATATTATTCTGACGCACACTCAAGCCAAGCCCCTGTTCTGCCTGGATCAGGGCATTCTTTTAGCTTCATCTCCTGCCAACACCCCCAAAACACTCCCCATAGTCTGCACACAGCCCTTGGGCTTTGCATGTTTTCACAGGCAGTCAATCACTCATGTCACTGACTATGTTTGTCGTGTTCTCTCCCCTTCCCTGCTCCTTGAATTCCACTCAAGACTTTGATACATGTCACTTGATAACCTCAGTGTTGGAAGATCTTACCGAAACTTCCAAGCTGGTTTTCCACAAGTTCTTGGTATTTGTATGATACTCGGTTGGTACCTTTACCCTTAATCTTATTACCCTATACACTTGTTAATCATACATCAATATATCTATTTCCCCCAGTTTACTGTGAACCCATGAAAATATGGTTGATATTTTAGTGATCTTTATATTCTAAGTTTCTACCAAAAAGTAAAGCATAGTGTAGACATATAGTTATTTTTGTCTGACTAAGTGACTAAAGTATGGGGTCCAGAACATTTAATGGCAACATATCATCATATTGGTGCCTGTGTGAGGGCACAGTCAGTTCCGTCACGTCTGACTCTTTGCGACCCCATGGAGCATAATCCACCAGGATCCTCTGTCCATGGGATTCTCCAGGCAAGAATAATGGAGCGTGTTGCCATGCTCTCCTCCAGGGGATCTTCGGGACCCAGGGATCAAAGCTGCATCTCTTACGTATCCTGCACTGGCAGGTGAGTTCTTGCCACTAGTGTCACCTGGGAAGACCCCTGATCTTTCAGATGTGTATATCACTCTTCTGCAAAGGATGACAGGAAGGAACCCCTTCCTGTGGAGGCCCTGCCACTGGACATGTCTTTCAGAGTGCAGGCTCAATTGTTATTCATGAATTGCCAGCTTCATATAAAAGAATAGAACCTTTATGACTCAAATTATAACTAACTTATTTAGAAAATTATCTGTGACTCCTCATAAATTCTTAATAATAATCATATAATTAAATCAGTTTGAATGCCTACTATACTAGGAGTACAATGAAAATTTGTTGAGTAAGTAAATAAAAATGAATAAAATTGTTCATGAATATAAAACTGCTTTAGCTTGAAGATGCAAAGTAAACGCCATTCACACATTGTTTACTATTTTACCAAAGAAAGCTGAACAATGAAGTGGACTTTCACGATTGATATTCAGAAGTATTGTGAGTCTAAAATGGTTTTCTGACAAACTCCTATGTACTCTGGATCAGAACTGCATTAGAATAGAAAATGAGCAAGCCCTAGTAAAGTACTGTCAAAAGATAATACTGAAATAGCAATTCAAAGCAAAAGCGTCTAACAAAAACACAAAGGGAAAAGTAGCATTAAATAAATAAAACCTCTACTATAACCTAAAGTTATTTCTTTTTTAATGCTTTGGAGAATCATAGTAATAAAGTGATTAATGTCCATGGGCAAGATGTAGAATTGAAAATGTTGATAAATTTTAGCAATATATATAACACAGTAGGTCTTTTTTTTAAAAGATAGTGCTTTGATATTTTTGAAAAAATCATTTCTCAACTGAACAAGTGACTAGGATAACCAAGAGTTAATTGATTCCCAAGACAATTAAGAAAGCTAATGCCTGAAAACAAATCTTTCACACCATGTATGGTAGTAGTTGGTGTTACTCACCAAGGATCCCAGCTGTCTTCCTTTGAGGCAGATGGTAGGATAACACTTTCTGGCCCCCTGTGAGATGATGGAGCATATGACTAATTCTGACCAATGATTTGCAACTGGATGTAGACAAATAATTCATTGCCACGGTGAGACTTTCCAGAGATCTCTTTGTTCTCTTGCACTTGCCATGAAAATATTTGAGGTGGTGGCGATTGTCACCCTGTGTCCCAGAAGGATTATGATCAGTCCAGCTCATCCATTTCCAAGATAAATATGTAGGATGAGCAAGAAGAAAACCTATAGGGTTTAAGCCTTTGGGAGTTTGGGGATTTTGTCACAGCAACATGACCAGCTTATTCTGACTTACCCTGAGAAAGTTTTATATAGTAAAACTAGATAGAATATTTCAGTACCTTCTCTATGAGATTGATGTCATAAAAGATCTATGCTATGCCCAAATGTACCTATGATTATTTTAGTATAATCCATTTTGTAAAAGTATAGAGCTATTTTGCATTAAGAAAAATCCTAAAGTAAAAGAAAAATGTATGTAGCTTGAATCATAATTACATAACAATATGGAGGGCTTCTCTGGTGGTTCAGATGGTAAAGAATCTGCCTGCAATATGGGAGACCTGGGTTTGATTTCTGAGTTGGGAAGATCCCCTGGAGGAGCAAATAGCAACCCACTCCAATATTCTTCCCTGGAGAATCCCATGGATAGAGCAGTCAGGCAGGCCACAGTCCATGAGGTCACAAACATGACTGAGCAATGAACACTTTCACTTTTTCCATGCCTTCATTATGTCATTGAAATATTCTTTTTAAATATCAGTTTACTCTGGTACAATGAAAATATCACAATTTATAAAATATAATTCATAAACTGCATTTTAAACACACATCAAAACTGTAATGTGAAGTATATTCACTATGTCACTAAAAACTGGAAAACATCAACTTTGTCACTGTTTTGGTACAAACAATAAACAAGCAAATATAATCTATGAGTTTAATCTTTCCGAATTCATTTATCTTATCAAAGAGAGCTCTATGATGACAAACAACCCCCCAATAACAATAACTTCTGATTACTATAAGATCATTTTACTCAAAGATGGGCACAATAAAGGACAGAAATGGTAGAGACCTAGTAGACAATGAAGAGATTAAGAAGAGACGGAAAGAATACACAGAAAAAACTGTACAAAAAGATCTTAACTAACCGGATTACTATGATGGTGTGGTCAGCCACCCAGACCTAGACATTCTGGAGAGCACAGACAAATGGGCCTTAGGAAGCACTGCTGCTAATAAAGCTAGTGGATGCGACAGAATTCTAGAACTATTCAAAACCCCGAAGGATGATGCCATCAAGGTGTTGCATTCAATATGTTAGCAAATCTGGAAGACCCAGCAGTGGCCACGGGACTGAAAAAGGTCAATCTTCGTCTGAATTCCCAAAAAGAGTAGTACTAAAGAATGTGCTAAGCATCAGACAATTGCACTCATCTCCCATGCTACTAGTTCAGTTCAGTTCAGTCACTCACTCACGTCCAGCTCTTTGCAACCCCTTGACTGCAGCACACCAGGCTTCCCTGTCCTTCACCAACTCCAAGACCTTGCTCAAACTCATATCCATTGAGTTGGTGATCTCATCCTCTGCCATCCCCTTCGCCTCCGGCCTTCAATATTTTCCAGCATCAGGGTCTTTTCATATGAGTCAGTTCTTCACATCAGGGGTCCAAAGTATTGGAGTTTCAACTTCAGCATCAGTCCTTCCAATGAATACTCAGGATTGATCTCCTTTATGATGGACTGGTTGGACCTCCTTGCTGTCCAAGGTACTCTCAAGAGTCTTCTCCAACACCACAGTTCAAAAGCATCAATTCTTCAGCACTCAACTTTCTTTATCATTCAACTCTCACATCTATACATCACTACTGGAAAAACCATAGCTTTGACTAGACAGATCTTTGTTGGCAAAGTAATGTTTCTGCTTTTTAATATGGTGTCTAGGTTGGTCACAACTTTTCTTCCAAGGAGTAAGCGTTTTTAATTTCATGGCTGCAATCACCATCTGTAGTGATTTGGGAGCCCCCAGAAATAAAGTCTGTCACTGTTTCCATTGTAACCCCATCTACTTGCCATGAAGTGATGGGACTGGATGCCATGATCTTAGTTTTCTGAATGTTGTGTTTTAAGCCAACTTTTTCACTTTCCTCTTTCACTTTAATCAAGAGGCTCCATAGTACTTCTTTGCTTTCTGCCATAAGGGTGGCGTCATCTGCATATCCAAGGTTATTGATATTTCTCCTGGTAATCTTGATTCCAGCTTGTGCTTCATCCAGCCCAGCATTTCACATGATAGTCTCTGCAGATAAGTTAAATAAAATACAGCTTTCCCGTACTCCTTTCCCGATTTGGAACCAGTCTGCTGTTTCTTGTCCAGTTCTAACTGTTGCTTCTTGACCTGCATACAGATTTCTCATGAGGCAAGTCAGGTGGTCTGGTATTCCCATCTCTTTTAAGCATATTAGTAAGGTCATCGGAGAAGGCAATGGCACCCCACTCCAGTACTCTTGCCTGGAAAATCCCATGGATGGAGGAGCGTGGAAGGCTGCAGTCCATGGGGTTGCTGAGGGTCAGGCATGACTGAGCAGCTTCACTTTCACTTTTCACTTTCCTGCATTGGAGAAGGAAATGGCAACCCACTCCAGTGTTCTTGCCTGGAGAATCCCAGGGATGGGGGAGCATGGTGGGCTGCCCTCTAAGGGGTTGCACAGAGTCAGACACGACTGAAGTGACTTAGCAGTAGCAGTAAGGTCACGCTTAACAATCTTGCATGCTAGGCTTCAGCATTATGTGAACTAAAAACGTACAGATGTCCAAACTGGGTTTAGAAAAGGAAGAGGAACCAGAGATCAAACTGCCAACAATCACTGGATCATAGAGAAAGCTAGGGAACTCCAGAAAAACATGTACCTCTGTTTCATTGACTACGCTATAGCCTTTGACTGTATGGATCATAACAAACTGTGGAAAGCTCTTAAAGAGATGGGAATACCAGACTATATTATCTATCTCCTGAGACACCCATATATGGGTCAACAAGCAACAGTTAGAAACCTGTATGGAACAACAGCTTGGTTCAAGACTGAGAAAGCAATACGACAGGACTATCTGCTGCCATCTTGTTTGTTTAGCTTATATGCCGAGCACATCATGAGAAATGCTAGGCTGGATAAGTTACAAGCTAGAATCAAGATAGGTGAGAGAAATATCAACAATCTCAGATATGTAAATGATACCATTCTAATGGCAGAAATTGAAGAGGAATTAAAGAGCCCCTTGATGAGGATGAAGGAGGAGAGTGAAAAAGCTGGTTTAAAACTAAATATTAAAAAAACTAAGACCGTGGCATCCAGCACCATCCAGCACCATGATTTCATGGCAAATAGAAGAGGGAAAGGTGGAAGCAGTGACAAATTTTTTTTTCTTGGGCTCTAAAAATCACTGCGGATGGTTACTACAGCCATGAAATCAGATGATTGCTTCTTGGCAGAAAATCTCTGACAAACCTAGACAGTGTGTTGAAAAACAGAGACATTACTTTCTTTCCATCATGCTATTCTATTCAACAGTGAGCAGACTACAGAAATTCAAGTAAGTACATTTTCTAGTACTTTTGGTGAACGCCTATCATGTGTCACAGCACCATCTTTCAGGATTTGAGCAGAGGAACCAGAGATCAAATTGCCAACATTTGCTGGATCATGGAAAAAGCAAGACAGTTCCAGAAAAACATCTATTTCTGCTTTATTGACTATGCCAAAGCCTTTGACTGTGTGAATCACAATAAACTGTGGAAAATTCCAAGAGAGATGGGGATACCAGACCACCTGACCTGCCTCTTGAGAAATCTGTATGCAGGTCAGGAAGCAACAGTTAGAACTGGACATGGAACAACAGACTGGTTCCAAATAGGAAAAGGAGAACATCAAGGCTGTATATTGTCACCCTGCTTATTTAACTTATATGCAGAGTACATCATGAGAAATGCTGGACTGGAAGAAGCACAAGCTGGAATCAAGATTGCCGGGAGAAATATCAAGAACCTCAGATATGCAGATGACACCACCCTTATGGCAGAAAGTGAAGAGAACTCAAAAGCCACTTGATGAAAGTGAAAGAGGAGAGTGAAAAAGTTGGCGTAAAGCTCAACATTCAGAAAATGAGGATCATGGCATCTGGTTCCATCACTTCATGGGAAATAGATAGGGAAACAGTGGAAACAGTGTCAGACTTTATTTTGGGGGCTCCAAAGTCACTGCAGATGGTGATTGCAGCCATGAAATTAAAAGATGCTTACTCCTTGGAAGAAAAGTTATGATCAACCTAGATAGCATATTCAAAAGCAGAAACATTACTTTGCCGACTAAGGTCCATCTAGTTAAGGCTATGGTTTTTCCAGTAGTCATGTATGGATGTGAGAGTTGGACTGTGAAGAAAGCTGAGCATCGAAGAATTGATGCTTTTGAACTGTGGTGTTGGAGAAGACTCTTGAGAGTCCCTTGGCCTGCAAGGAGGTCCAACCAGTCCATTCTGAAGGAGATCAGCCCTAGGATTTCCTTGGAAGGAATGATTCTAAAGCTGAAACTCCAGTACTTTGGCTACCTCATGTGAAGAGTTGACTCATTGGAAAAGATTCTGATGCTGGGAGGGATTGGGGGCAGGAGAAGGAGGAGACAACAGAGGATGAGATGGCTGGATGGCATCACGGACTTGATGGACGTGAGTCTGAGTGAACTCTGGGTGTTGGTGATGGACAGGGAGGCCTGGCATGCTGCGATTCATGGGGTTGCAAAGAGTCAGACACAACTGAGAGACTGAACTGAACTCAACTGATCATGTGTCAGGCACTGTGCCAAGCACAATGGGGAAAAGTTGAATAGGATAGGATGCTTGCTTTATAGAAATTTATTCTTAGTTACCTTGATCCATTAATTGGGAATCATCATGATGTTTATTTCAGTTCAAATGTTATATTTCAGTGTTATATTTTAGTTCAAATGTTTCCCATCAGATAAACTGTTAAAAATATGTTGTTTTGCATTTATGGAAAATAGAGTCATTTGTTTTTAAGTTAAAAAGTTGACAAGATTCCTAGAAATGTTCATTACTGTTTAACATTTCAAACTATGAAATGTCTAATGTGGTTTGCTCCATATAAAATGTATTTTATCTTTTTTCCAAGGATACCATCTTTCTGTACTAGAATTACTCTGACAACAATATGTGCTTTGTAACCCTTTGAGAATAGGATCCTGCACCAATTTCACTGAAGTCTGTAACCACAGACTATGCAAAGCTGAATTCTAATTAATAGTACAGTAAAAGCTTTGTTCTCCTTGTTCCATAGGGGGATAAGTTAGATTCCTTAACTCTTTAAGCAGGGATCAGTTCATTTCACCTAAGGTGTACCCTTTCCTCTAAGTTACCCTAATCATTTTTCTAAAATGCACCCCTGAACAGGACAGGAATTTAATGACTTACTCACATGCCCCTATGCCATAAGTTTGGTGGTGGTGTGGTGGTTTAGTGCCTAAGTCATGTCCAGCTCTTGCAACCCCATGGACTATAGCCAGCCAGGCTCTTCTATCCATCAGATTTCCCAGGCAAGAGTACCTGAGTGGGTTGCAATTTCCTTCTCCAGGGGATCTTCTCAACCCAAGGATCAAACCCACATCTCTTGTAGCTTCTGCATTGCAGGCCGATTCTGAGTCACCAGGGAAGACCTCCATAAGTTTAGTACATGTACTATATAAATACATATACTAGTTCATATTTAGTACATATACATGCCTCACTTTATAGTTAACTGTGTGTAACTCTACTTTCTTCAAAATTCAATGAGTTCATTAAGAGTAACTTTTCCTTTAACTTCAGTAGTGAAGCATGCTCAAGAAGTAAAGACAGAGCACAGTGAGCAATGGAAATAGGACATAAACCAGTTTAATCATTCTACCCAGCTATAATCAGTGTTTACAGATCATGTTGGTATATATTTTTCTAGTCTTATGAAGCACACACACACATGAAACACCATAACCATCTGGGTAAAAATGTTACCATAAAGTTCTGTAGATTATTTTCACCACTTGGCAATATGTTCTGAATATCTTTCCACAGCAGCAAATATTCTTCTACAACACAGTTTTAAATGGTCTGATAGCAATTCATTAAGTGACTGCAAATTAAATCACCCTTATTTATTACACTGCAGAATTTTTACTCTTTTACACAATTGTAAAAATTGCTTTAGCAAATAGTTTTATATACATACATGTACATGTATATACACATACACATATATACCACTTTATGAACATCTGTTATTTAGATTTATGTCATTATTTCACATTATCAAAGACATTAATGGATACATTGTAGGTCGATAGCATTTTGTGGTGAATTGATTTCATAACACTTCAGGTTACAAGGGGCTTCCCAGGTGGCACTAGTCATAAGGAAATCAGCTGCCAACACAGGAGACAGAAGAGACATGGGTTCAATCCCTGGGTTGGGAAGATGGCACGGTAACCCACTCCAGTATTCCTGCCTGGAGAATCCCATGGACAGAGGATCCAGACAGCTACTGTCCACGGGGTTGCAAAGAGTCAGCCATCACTGAAGCGACTTAGCACACACATATGCACAGGTTAGGAAAGTTAACAACTTTTGCCACAACCAAGAATACCAGGAACAGTGAATCCTAACCTTCTTGACTCAATGCATGTGTACGGAAAGCTGATACTTAAGAGTCTTTGGACACAGGTATGATTTTGTACCTTAATTTATAAATATATATATATATATACACATATATATATATAATTATAATTATTGGCCTTGGAACATAATTATGTTATTGGCTGGCACATAAACGGGGGAAGACTTTCTTAAATACACAACTATTTAATCAATTCACTTAAAAGGATGGTGGTGTGGCACCCCACTCCAGTACTCTTGCCTGGAAAATCCCATGGATGGAGGAGCCTGGTGGGCTGCAGTCCATGGGGTCGCTAAGAGTCGGAGATGTCTGAGCACCTTCACTTTGACTTTTCACTTTCATGCATTGGAGAAGGAAATGGCAACCCACTCCAGTATTCTTGCCTGGAGAGTCCCAGGGACGGCGGATCCTGGTGGGCTGGCGTCTATGGGGTCGCACAGAGTCGGACATGACTGAAGCAACTTAGAAGTAGTAGCAGTAGGACAAGTGCAGAACTGTCATTTCACCTGATTTCCTTTCAGCTGAGAACAGCTGAACAGAAACTGTGTGTCTGTGTATTAGCATGTGTATATACGAGCACATGTGTGTCTGACCTGGACTAAATTCTGCCCCAGCAACATCAACCATTGAACTAATGAATACATTTAGGATTTCCAGAGGCAATGTCTCCCAATCATCATTTCCCAGAAACAAGGAAAATTGCTTGTAGGAAGTCTGTCAGAAACTGAATTCTTCTGCTATTTCACTATTCTTCAAAAAGGTATAAAAATCTTTATATGTAAGAGGAAATAAGAATAAAAAGGGGGGAAAGAAAGAAAAATATAAAGTCCAGGTAAGAATGTGTTTGCATAAGCAAGGCTCATCTAATCAGCTTGGGTAACCAGTTTATTTCCAGAGCAGCTTGGAGACTCTGCTTTTTGGAAGTCAAGGATTGTGTTATTTGAAGAATGAAGACTGAGGAATAAATGCAACAGCAGTTGCCTCAGGCCAATATGAGAAAGTTAAGGAGGAGCCTTGATCAGACACTTAGTACTCACGTGGCTATAAGGATCCCCTGGTGGCTCAGATAGTAGAGTCTGCCTGCAATGTGGGAGACCTGGATTCGATCCCTGGGTTGGGAAGATCCTCTGGAGAAGAAAATGGCAACCCACTCCAGTATTCTTGCCTGGAAAATCCCATGGACAGAGGTGCCTGGCAGGCTGCAGGTCATGGGGTCATAAAGAGTTGGACACAACTGAGCAGCTTAACCGTAACCATTCCCCCACTGAATAAATAAACTTCACCTGTATATGGAAGGCTACAGTTTTACAGAGGATGTTGGGCTGACAGCAATCAGCCCGGGGGAGAATGTCAGAGCCCAGGTCTCAGAATCCTCGGAGAAGCTGCTGTTAGCTATCCTGTCACAAAGGTGCTATCCCACTGCTGACAGGCAAATTGCAGACCACGACTGGATAACCTTTCTCTGGTGGCTCAGATGGTAAAGAATCTGCCTGCAATTCAGGAGGCCCAGGTTTGATACCCAGGTCAGGAAGAACCCCTGGAGAAGGGAATGGCTACCCACACCAGTACTCGTGCCTGGAGAATTCCAAGGACAGAGGGGCCTGGTAGGATATGTCCATGGGGTCACAAAGAATCGGACATGAGGGAAAGACTAATACCACCTAATACCACCAACCTTCCTCTAGGGGAGCCAAGGCGTGACCTCGGAAACATTAATCAGCAGTATTTACTGACAGCTTCTGCATATTCCTCACAGTGCTAGGCACCTGGGAGTGAGAGGAGGCTGCAGGGCAGTCTGTCCCTTTGAGGAGGTACAAGGGAGGCTGGGAAGCAGACTTCCCACTAGTTTCACACCCAAATGCACCACTGTTCTAATCAGTACTTTTGGAGTTGTGAGAATCACATGCTGTCAACAAAACCTAAGTGAAAATGAAGGAGAGTGGACCTGGTGGAGAGGGTACTGTAGGTGGGGCAGTGTGCATCCAGCAGGCTGCTGGAGCTGACTTCTCACAGCTTGAGGAAGCTGATTATTAAACCTTCAGGAATTTGCAACCAGCTGATTTTGCCTTGGGAGTTTAGAATCAACTGTGGTGGTAGTATTTATACCATGGAAACCGACAAACACTACAAATTAAATTTTGTTCTGCTGCTCCCATCATCATCACTGTCATTTTCTGGGGAGAAGTGTTTCTTCTACCCCCCCTTTCCCAGTTCAACTGCATTGTCCAGTTAATGCTTGCAATTATTAATAGTACCCACTTTCACTTTCAAAAATATGCCAGTTTCAATAACAGATCATATGATCCCCCTAATTTTAGGATACAGAGATCTCTGGGATCAAAACAGAAACTAGACTGCCTCGTGAGTCCTAAAGAGTTAGAACTGTAAATGCAGCAGAAACTAGAGAGCTGATGTCCCCGCTTCTTTTCCTCAGAGACCTCATGGCGTTCCATCTTTGCTAACCTCTGCACTTGCTGCACTTTTTCTATGGCCAGCTACCTTATCAGGTTTCAGTTCAGTTCAGTTCCTCAGTCGTATCTGACTCAGACCCCATAGACTGCAGCACGCCAGGCTTTCCTGTCCTTCACCAACCCCCAGAGCTTGCCCAAACTCGTGTTCATCGAGTTGGTGATGCCATTCAACCATCTCATCCTCTGTCATCCCCTTCTCCTCCTGCCTTCAATCTTTCCCAGCATCAGGGTCTTTTTAAATGAGCCAGTTCTTCACATCAGGTGGCCAAAGTATTAGAGCTTCAGCATCAGTTCTTCCAATGAATATTCAGGACTAATTTCCTTTAGGATTGATTGGTTAGATCTCCTTGCTATCCAAGGGTCTCTCAGGAGTCTTCTCCAACACCACAGTTCAAAAGCATCAGTTCTTCAGTGCTCAGCTTTCTTTATCATCCAATTCTCACATCTATAAATGACTACTGGAAAAAACTATAGCTTTAACTAGATGGGCCTTTGTCGGCAAAGTAATGTCTCTGCTTTTTAATAAGTTGTCTAAGTTGGTCTTAAACAAGGAGCAAGTGTCTTTTAATTTCATGGCTGCAGTCACCATCCGCAGTGATTTTGGAGCCCAAGAAAATAATGTCTGTCACTGTTTCCACTTTTCCCCATCTATTTGCCATGAAGTGAAGGAACCAGATGCCACGATCTTAGTTTTTGAATGTTGACTTTTAAGCCAACTTTTTCACTCTTCTCTTCCACCTTCATCAAGAGGATCTTTAGTTCCTCTTTGCTTTCTCCTATAAAAGTGGTGTCATCTGCATATCTGAGGTTATTGATATTTCTCCCAGCAATCTTGATTCCAGCTTGTGATTCATCCAGCCTAGCATTTCACATGTTGTACTCTGCATATAAGTTAAATAAGCAGAGTGACAGCATACAGTCTTGATGTACTCCTTTCCCAGTTTGGAACAGTTTCTCATGACCTCAGATAACTTCCCTATTCTAGGGTCCTCCATAGAATAGCAGTAGTCTTGGTATCTTTGTTTCAAAATTTTGAAAGAGAGAATCTGATTCAGCCATCTCACATGTTCAAGCCAAGTCACACAGCTTTATGTCCCTGGTAATACCAGAGCCTCTTCTGCCTTTGGGTCAGGGTTCCATCTCTTCCTAATCGTGGTAGGAGACCTTCTTCCTGCCACTTCCAGGCACCACAACGTATCTGTTACACTTAGAGCTACAGATCCTTTAGCTACACTCAACTGTGTGTTATTTTCTCCATAAACCACGCTCTTTGAAGCTACCATTGCTTTGTTTTCTACCAGGAGATTCTTTCTCCACTCTCATCCCCATCTTCTCCTCCTTTAAGAATCCAACCTCATCCTCCAAGTCACATGTCACAGGTCACATGTCACAAGTCACATGTCACCTGCTCTTGGTAACTTTCCATTGCTCCTATCACTTCATTATTTTTTACTCATCTGTCTTCCCATTGAGTTACTGTACTTTCAAACAAGGCGAAGTGTTGCCTCACCAACTTCCTGGATATGTTACCTTCAGAAGCCCTTTAGAGTCTCTGAATAATAGGGAGTAATTATATTTATATGGTAGGCAGGGTTGTAAGGACTAACTCAGAATACAATGAGTAGTCAATAAGTACTAATTATTGTAATATAATATTTAGGTGAATACACTTACAGAAAGGCACTATAAAGGTATAATATTATAATAGATGTTGTCTCCCCAAAAGACAATGAATTGTATAGAAAACCCTATCAATGTGCATGGTTTGCCCATGATTCTTTGCTGTTTCTCAAACATAATAACCACACATCTTGCTTTTAAGGTCTTTTACTTTTTGTTCTCTCTGATGAGCACTCACTTTTTCTGGATATATATGTGGCTCATTCCTTTATTTAATTCAGTTTTTTGCTCAGTTTTAATCCTCTTAAAGGTGACTTTTAAGTCTCTTACCTAAAATGGCATCCACTATGATTCTCTATTTTATCAAGCTTCATTTTTTCCTGCATATTATTACCAAACATTCTACCATTCTACACATGTGTGCGTGCCTGCTTCCTGTCATCTTTACAAATATAAGCTCCAGAGGCAAACGATTAGTCCACTTTGTTCAGTGCTGAATATTCAGTCCCTAGAGCAGTGCACATTGTAAAGTGAATGAACATTTCCCTAGTATATATAAGTGAATGAACATTTCCTAGTATATATTAAGTGCTCTGTAAATGTTTAGATTTGAACAAACTAGATAAATGCAAAAGCATAGGTATATATCAAGTATTAATAGAAGCTGAGTTCAGCGAAGGAACCATTATAATCTTATTTTTACAAAGCTTCACAGTTTCTAAAACATGTTCACAAGCATCTTTTTCTTACTCTTAAAATTCAAGTTTCTAGAGACACCCAGTGGTCTCAATGGGCACTGCTCAGAATTGCAGATGGCTCTGAGTTACAGACTGGTGCCCTTGTCACAGAGCAGAGTACACTGAATGGGTATGTGTACGAAAAAAAAAAGTATACATATGCCTACATACACATATACGTATACACACATTACTTTATCTATTTAATAATTCCAAGAAGTTTATATTATTCTTATTTTTCTTTCACAGATGAAGAATCTGACTCAGGCTGCTGCTGCTAAGTCACTTCAGTTGTGTCCGACTCTGTGCGACCCCATAGATGGCAGCCCACCAGGCTTCCCCATCCCTGGGATTCTCCAGGCAAGAACACTGGAGTGGGTTGCCATTTCCTTTTCCAGTGCATGAAAGTGAAATGTGAAAATGAAGTCCCTCAGTCGTGTCTGACCCTCAGGAACCCCATGGACTGCAGCCCACTGGGCTCCTCCGTCCATGGGATTTTCCCAGGCAAGAGTACTGGAGTAGGTTGCCACTGCCTTTTCCGGAGGCTCAGGGAGTTTTCCCAAAGCCAAGAGCCTGGGACAAAAATTGTCCCATGGCAAACCTGGGACAAAAATTCAAGCCTGACTCCTAAAGTGATGTTAACTTCAAAAGATATAGTCCAGGTTCAGGAATAAACAATGCTGGTTCAAAGAGTTCAGCCATTAGCGATCACAGACAATCTACTTCAGCAATTTGTTCTTGCATCAAAAAGATGCTTGTGGACATGTTTTCTCTTCTTCAAAGGTTCAGATGCCATCTTTCATATCTGCCCCTGGCAAGTAATGCAGATAGTAACCTGACGTCTTTGCCTTGAGCTCCTCAGAGGAAAATGTGATAGGTGAATGCCCTGTGCTACCACACGAAAGCAAGTGCTCGCTCCTCAGTCACTCATTCACTCCTACAGTCAAAGACAACTCTTAAAAGGACTCGAATCTTCTGGGATCTACTCCACAGTTCTGTTGAGATGAAGATTCTCAGACATAAGGCATTAAATTATTGCTCAGATGCAAAGAGCAAAAACTAATAAATGCAATAATAAAACTTAGACCTTATATAGCATTTTGTATTTTACTTAAAGTAGCTGTATAGTCAAAAATTTTAGAGGAATAGAAGATATGTAGACATGCATATATGGATATATTATATATGTGTATATTTTATACATATATAAAATATGGACATTTATTATAAAAACTGGCTCACAGCATTATGAGGGTTAGAAACTAGTACACCTGCCATCTGCAAGCTGGAGAGGTAGGAATACCAGCAGTGTAACCCAGCCAAGTCCTGCCCTTGGCCCATAAGGCCCGACGCGGGCGGGCGCGACACCCCAAAAAAACCCAAATATCCCCCCCCCCCCTTTTTTTCCTATCCAGCCCCCCAGGGTTGGATGATACCCATCTACATTGGTGAGGGTCATCTTCTTTCCTGATTCAAATGTTAATCTCTTCCAGAAACAACCTCAAAGGCACATCCAGAAATTATGTTTTACTGGCTATCTGGGCATCCCTTAGACCAGTAAAGCTGACACATAAAATTAACCATCACAGTCGTCTCGACTAAATCAAATATATGAAGTGGAGAGAGTAGGGATGAAGAAGTTTGAATAGCAAATCAATAACTTTTTAGAGTGAATCACTGAGTTCAGTCTCTTTTACTGTCAACATGAAGCAGTGGGAGAAACCTGAGTCTGGCAGTCAGTGCTGCCACCTATGAGCTTCATGAATTGAGAGCTGAACCACGTACCTAAGCCAACCTTCCACTTTCTCACCTATAAAAATGAGAGGAATTGTGCAGGAGTATTAAGAACAATACAGCTATACAAATAACAGATCTAAGATAAAATTGAGAGCATCACCAACTCAATGGATATGAGTTTTAGCAAATTCTGGGAGATAGGCTAGGACAGGGAAGCTGGGCATGTACAATTCATGGGGCTGCAGAGTCGGACACAGCTTAGTGACTAAACAGCAAAGATAAAATAAGCAGTCAAAAATGGCCTTTCTTCGTATCATTATTCTTACTATTTTTACTGCACTCTCACCACCCGCTATCTCCCAGCCCATTTATTTGTACAGACCTGCTGGAATCCATGGCACCAGGTTTACTCTCTCACAGACGTGTTTCAAGCAAGCAGGAAACCCCCTGCCCAGTGGGTTCCTCATCCTTTATGTCAAACTGCCTATGTTCTGGTACCCTAAGTACGTACTTCCGAGTAATGTGACTGAAAATCCCATTTAAATGAATTCAGATGTTTAGACAATTACCCTACACAAACACTACAAAACACAAAAGTACTTCGTCTTCTTGAAGCTGGCTGATTAGTATAGCATCTGAAAACAATGAAGCAAATATAAAATGTATGAATGCTCATCAGAGGGTACTGTTTTCAAAACTAACGTTAAAATAAATGCCATGTGATGGATAAATAGCCTGGGTCCTCCTTTGTGCAATTGTCAACTGATCATCCATTTGAAAAAGGCACACTGCGTATTTAAACGCAAAGTACAGCACTGTGAGACCTACAGGAAATGAGCAATGCTGCAATGCTGCCCTCTTGTGTTGGAAAATAAAACAAATGAAAATATGCTATTTCTGCTTTTCTGGGACAGACTGAATGACACATAGTTATAAAGGCAAACATCTCAAGAAGAATTTTTAAAAGAATATGTCCATAACTGGAAGTGAGATTCCATAAACAAAAGGCACCTGTAGTAAAACCACCACATATCTTTACCGTCCTTTCCAGTTTTTACAGCTCCCTCTACATCTGAGACAAACATACTGTGGTCTTTCATCCATCACGAACCAGGCAATTAGACTGAAATCACCTCCCATTCACCATGAAATATGCATGTACACTTTGGTCATTAGGACTTCCCTGGTAGCTCAGAGGGAAAGAATCTGCTTGCAATGCAGGAGACCTGGGTTTGAGCCCTACATCATGAAAATCCACCTCTTGGAGAAGGAAATGGCAAACCACTCCAGTATTTTTACCGGGAAAGCCCATGGACAGAGGAGGCTAGCCTGCTACTGTCTACTGGGTCTCAAAGAGTCGAACACGACTTAGTGTCTAAACAAGCTCCGCCACTTTGTTCATTAGTGGTTGGTTGGGTTTACTTAACAGGTTAAAGAATGGGTTGGCCCTGGGAGATTGGGTGGTATTGTGGGATGGATTCCATACTCACAACAATTTTTCTTTTGAAGTAAAATTTTTTTAAATTTTTATTTCATACTGGACTATAGTTATTAAGACTGCTGTGTTAGTTTCAGGTGTACAGCAAAGAGATTCAGTTATATGTATCAGTTCAGTTCAGTTCAGTCACACAATCATGTCCGACTCTTTGCAACCCCATGGATTGCAGCACGCCAGGCTTTCCTGTCCATCACCAATTCCCAGAGCTTACACAAACTCATGTCCATTGAGTGGGTGATGCCATCTAACCATCGTATCCTCTGTTGCCCCCTTCTCCTCCTGCCTTCAATCTTTCCCTGTGTCAGGGTCTTTGCACCTTCACATCAGGTGGCCCAAATATTGGAGTTTCAGCTTCAGCATCAGTCCTTCCAATGAATATTCAGGACTGATTTCCTTTAGGATGGACTAGTTGGATCTCCTTGCTGTTCAAGGGACTCTCAAGAATCTTCTCCAAAACCACACCTCAAAAGCATCAATTCTTCGGCACTCAGCTTTCTTTAGAGTTCAGCTCTCAACATCCATATATGATACTGGAAAAACCATAGCTTTGACTATATGGAACTTTGTTGGCAAAGTAATGTCTCTGCTTTTAATATGCTGTCTAGGTTGGTCATAACTTTTCTTCCAAGGAGCAAGCATCTTTTAATTTCATGGCTGCAGTCACCATCTGCAGGTTTTTTTGGAGTCCCCCACCAAAAAATAAAGTCTGTCACTGTTTCAATTGTTTCCCCCATCTATTTGCCATGAAGTAATGTGACCAGATGTCATGATCTTAGTTTTCTGAATGTTCAGTTATACATATACATGTATCTCTTCTTTTCCAGATTATCTTTTATTCCAAAAAATGAGTATAATTTGAAAGGTCCTCATGCTTTTGTACCTTGTTCCTCTGCTTTGAAAGCAATTCTATTGAAAACAATCACTAGGAAATGAGATTCAAAACAAGAATAAAATACTGCTTATGTGAAGGGAGGCACTTGAATTTGTTTCTTAGGGCAGCGTTAACAAAGTACCACAGACTTGGGTTTCAGTACAGAAATACACTCTCCAGCAATTATGGAGGGTAGAAATCTGAAGCTAAGGTGTTAGCACAGCCAGGCTCTGAGATGTTGGGCAGAGTACTTCTTTGCCTCTTCTTGACTTCTGATGGTGGCCATAGATCCTTAGCTTTCAGCTGCATCACTCCAATATCTGCCTCTATCATCTCCAGGCCTTCTTTCTATGTGTGTGTCTTCACATGGCAGTTTTCCTCTTCTTATGAAGAACCCAGTTACATTGGACTAGGAGTCTCATGGTACTTCAATAGGACCTCACCTTGATCACATCTGCAAAGACCTTATTTTCAAATAAAATCACATCCATGGATACTGGGGATTCAACATATCTTTGTGGGGCACAATTCAACCCACAACAGCAGGCTAACTACTCTCTTAATACTCTTATGGGAAGGATTTATTAATTTTTAGCTAAATATTTCTGGGTAAAGAATCTGCCTTCAGGGTAGGAGATATATGAGATGTGGGTTCAATCCCTGGGTTGGGAAGATTCCCTGGGGAAGTAAATGACAATCCACTTCAGTATTCTTGCATGGAAAATCTCATGGACAGAGGGAGCCTAGTGGGCTACAGTCCATGGGGTCACAAAGAGTCAGACATGACTGAGCACATGATGGATTATAATTATAAGTATTTCTGGTAATTATTCAATTAGTGATCATAGAGTATCAATCCAAAGGAGGACAGGAGGAAAAACACATGACAGAAGACAGTTGTTGAAAGGGACCATCTGAGCTCAGGCTGCCATGATGAAATACCAGAGGCTGTGTGGGTTTAACAATACAAGTTTATTTTCTCATGGTTCTGGAGGCTGGGAGTTTGAGATCAGAGATCATGGTCATGTTCTGGGGAGCACTCTCTTTCTGGCCTGCAGAAAGCTACCTTCTCTGTGTGTCCTCCATGGCCTGTCCTTGGTGTGGGCTTGTAGAGAGAAACACCTCTCTTCCTCATTCTAGAAAGCCACTAATTCCACATGAAGACTCTATCCTCATGACTGAGTCTAACTCTAATTACCTCCCAAAGGCCTTTTCCAAACGCCACCACAGTAGGTGTTAGGAGATTCAACATAGGAATTTTGGGGGTACACAACTCAGTGCACATCAGGGACGGAGTAACTCAGAGAAAAGACATGCTTGCTCCCCTGGGGGGGCCTGCTTGCTTAGTCCTTAATCCTGTTCAACTCTTTGCCATCCTTTGGACGATAGCCTGCCAGGTTCCTCTATCCATAGAATTTTTCAGCCAAGAATACTGGAGTGGGCTGCCATGTCCTTCTCCGGGGTATCCTCCTGACCCAGGGATTGAACCCACGTCTCCAGTGTCTTCTGCACTGCAGGTGGATTCTTTTCCCACTGAGCCAACAGGGAAGACATTTTTTTGGTGGGAGAGGCTTATTTGCTTCAGTTTAGTTGCTCACTACACTATACCTTGGGAACATCCTGAGATATCTTCCAAGAATTTGGACTTCCCTCTCAGAGCTCATCCTGGGCTTTCCTCATTTGGGGATGACTAATAAAGTTAACGATGATAGAAGGAGTCTGTACTCCAACAAGCTGCCAACTATAAAATTGAGAACAGTGAGTATACAACCATTACAGGGAATCTATGCCTCCAGGTTTCCTGTTAGGTAAAACTGTGTAAAATTGTTACCGCCTTCCCTAAAGGACACACTGACCCATCCATAGGTGCGTGCTAAGTAGAGGTGCTGCACTGGCCGACACAAACAGTTAATTCTGTGGTTTGCGGTTGTCACGTCCTTCTGCACAGTGTTGTTCACATCTGTTACCAAACTTTTCTCTTTCTCTACCAAGGACCCTTTTGATTATTTTCTCCCATAGCATACATGTTTTAGAAGAGTTTGGTTATCTCTCCTAAAACCAGTATCATACCTAAAACCAAGTACCATGCCAAGAAGTTACAATGAACTCATTTAACATTGACATACATCCTATGATGAGACACAAAGAATGTTTAGGGAACTTACTCAAGGTATCCATTGGTAAATCACAAAGCTCAGTCATGAACCCAGGAAATCTGACCCCAAAACCCACTGGCTTAACTTTATTAATTCTAAATTTTTCATATTATAGCTCCCAATGGACTATAAAGTCCATGGAATTCTCCAGGCCAGAATAATGGAGTGGGTAGCCTTCCCTTCTCCAGAGGACCTTCCCCAACACAGGGATGGAGCCCACCCAGGTCTCCTGCATTGCAGGTGGATTCTTTACCAGCTGAGCCACAAGGGAAGCCCAAGAATACTGGAGTGGGTAGCCTATCCCTCCTCCAGCAGATCTTCCTGGCCCAGGAATCAAACCAGGTCTCCTGCATTGCAGGCAGATTCTTTACCAGCTGAGCCACAAGGGAAGTCCAAGAATACTGGAATAGGTAGCCTATCCTTTCTCCAGGGAATCTTGAAACTGGAGTCTCCTGCATTTCAGGCAAATTCTTTACCAAATGAGCTATGAGGGAAGCTCAAAATGATAGCTACTGTAATGCTGTTGCTGCTGCTGCTAAGTCGCTTCAGTCGTGTCCGATTCTGTGCGACCCCATAGACGGTAGCCCACCAGGCTCCCCCATCCATGGGATTCTCTAGGCAAGAATGCTGGAGTGGGTTGCCATTTACTTCTCCAATGCATGAAAGTGAAAAGTCAAAGTGAATTCGCTCAGTCGTGTCTGACTCTTAGCAGCCTACCAGGCTCCTCCGTCCATGGGATTTTCCAGGCAAGAGTACTGGAGTGGGGTGCCATTGCTTTCTCCAAGCTACTGTAATAGTATTTGTTACTTAGTCTTTTCAATAGAAACTTTCAAATATTTGTAGGTCTTGCCAGCAATATTTCTTCAATGAGGAAAGAGATCCAGAGGGTTTAAGAATTTTGGCCAAGATCATAACATGTAAGAGACAAAGGCATGATTCGACCCCACACATCTTTCTGACGTCTTCTATGCCAAACTGCCTACCCAGAGCCAGCTATATTATTTGTGAGACCTATTGAAAAATTAAAATGTGGGGCCCCTGGTTAAAAAAATGATTATGAATTTCAAGGCATCTGATAGTGAGCATGAAATCAACAGCTAGAAAACTCTGAATCTGGGACCAGTCACAGGCCCACGAAGCTGGCCCTACACCTACATCCATGCCCAATGTGATGAGGGTGCTGCAGGAAACAACGCAAGCAAAATGCATCAAATTTCTTTGTTATAATATCTTTGGCTACATTTTCTATACTCTATTTTATGGCCACACTCAAAATTATTTGAACAAACTTGCTAGAAGAAGATGGAAGAACAAAAAATCACACAAAGAGGCAAAGAAGGAAAACAGTACCAGAGACTGACAAGTGCCTCGGTCTCAAAGCTCAGAACCACAGAGCAATTGAATAATAGAACTTAAAGAATAGAGGTCAGAGGTCAGTCACTTCGTTTGGAGACAACAGAAACCACAAAGTGAGCTGATAATCTTTTATGAAATAGTTCAACTCCAGGTCTCAATTTTTTTTTAATTTTAAAATGATGTAAAACTAGATTATTTCTAAATGGCTCCCAGGACTAAAATTCATGACATAGTATAGATATTTTAATTATGTATTCTATGGGGCCATGAAAGTTCCAAAAGCTTTTGAAAACAAGACTATTTTAGTTCAATTTCCTCCAGAAAAGTAGATTCTGAGACAGATTTGCCTGTAGAGATTTTACTGGGAGTGATTGGCCACAAGATCAATACCTGTGGGGAAGTGACAAAAGCAGGATTTGCAGAGAACATACAGTCAGAACAAAGTTCTCGAGTAACTTCATAGGGGACTCTGAGCTAGGATGGCTCTTGAGAGGTGTCCTGAATTACACACACACAGATACATCGATAGTCATTGGATACAGACTGACCCTTGGGTTTGATAGTCCTCTTCAGCCAAGAGCAAGTCAGAAAGGGGAGTGGTATCCAGCAGCTGGGGAAATGAGTGCTTCAATTCTGGAAGGGGGTCAAAAGGGTTTGTCTTGTATTGTGGTAACAGTACAACTCAAACATACAAAGACAATAATCATCCCAAAGATCAATAACCACTGTCACCTTTTTTCCCACTACTTCTGCTTCCAGCAATATAGTGGGCTAAGAGCTTTACTGACCTGCCTCAAAGCAGCTGGATCTTCAGTAGGATCCAATTTGTGATATATTGCTGTACTCACAAACCCCACTAAAAACAAATAAGCTTTAAGCAGGGCAGCCACTGAAAGCAGTAAGCAGTGAGAACTGAGCAGAGGCAGAGGGGTCTTGAGGGCAAAGGACCACAACAGGACTGCTGAAGGACACAGAATGAGAGGAAATAAGCCTGCGGGTCCTTCACCAAGACAGGCTTCTAAGGGTCTCAAAATGGCCCTGGGTCTGCGGCATCCCTCAGTCCAAGCAAAACATGACACAAATCATTGCTGGAAGGAAGTCACCCCAGCTTAGGCTGGCAAGATTCTCGCATAACATGATTAAGTATTGGGCACATATTAAAATGCACAAAGCACATTAGAGTCAGCTGCAATAAATGAAAGTCAGAGATCTCCAGAGTCTATAGATATTGGAATTGTCCAGTACAGAATGTAGCATTACTAGGTTTAAAATGTTTAAATAAGTGCAGAATAAAATTACAAAGAAGAGTGATATTACACTGCAATTTTGTAAGAAGTTAAGAGAAACTAGGTAAATAATATATTAGGCAAAGGGTACTCAAGTATAAGTGAGTCTACAGGTATCTCAAAATCAGAAGATGAATTAGTGAAGAAAGCAGTTACAGCAAAAAGACAGAACATCTACAGAGGACAGCTGGTCAGGCAGGGGAGCAGTCTTCTGAACAGCATGAAAAAAGAAATGAGTAGGTGGAACTGTTGAAAGAAAATGACTGTCAGGGTGGTATTTTCAATCAATTAAAACAATCTTTTAAGAAAGAGAGAAAGTAAAGGCAGATGCAGACCATTACCACACCTTCACTAAAGGAACGTCTAAGGATGTACTTCAAGATCCCAGGGCAACATATCCAAGAAGAAAGAGGAAATGGTGAGCAAACAAAATGGAAAATGTGTTGCTTAATCAAAATAAATGAACAAAATAAGAATAATATTCAATATGTGGCCACTGCTAAAAAATAAGTTTGGATCACTCAGTCATGTTCAACTCTTTGTGAACCTAGAGTAACTTGAAACTTTCTCACTAACAATCAGGTATAAAGTAATGATGTCCCCTCTCATCCATCTTTTCAGCACTGAACTGGAAATCCTTGCTAATTCAACAAGGCAAATAAAGAAAACAAAAGGTATACAGATTGGGAAAGAAGACAGAAAACTGTCTCTATTCATAGATGACATGATCATTAAAAGTTTCTGTTCTGCAGAAGACAATGTCAAGAAAATTAGAAGACAAGCCACAGACTGGGAGGAAATATTTGCAACAGACACCTGATTAAAAGACTATTATCCAAGATATACTAAGAACTCTTAATACTCAACAATGAGAAAATAAACAATCTAGCTTTTAAATGGACCAAATATTTTAACAGATATCTCAACAAAGAAGATATACAAATGGCAAATAAGCATATTAAAAGATCACATGTCATCAGGAAAAAATGCAAATTAAACCAAGATACCATTATACATCTATTAAAATGGAGAATATCCAGAACACTTACAAAATAACACTTACAATAAACACTTCATAACCTCTTACAAAAGAGGCTATGAAGCAATAGAAACTCTCATGCTGGTGGGAATGCAAAATGGTACACCTTGAAAGACAGTTTGGCAGTTTCTTACAAAACAAAACATATTTTTAATCACATGATTCAGCAATTATATTCCCTGTTGTAGTTCGATCACTAAGTCATGTCCAACTCTTAGTGACCCATGGAGTACAGCATGCCAGGTTTTCCTGTCCTTCACTGTTTCCTAAAGTTTGCTCAAATTCATGTCCATTGAGTCAGTGATGCCATCCAACCATCTCATCCTCTGTCTCCCCCTTCTTCTCCTGCCTTCAGTCTTTTCCAGTGAATTGGCTCTTCACATGAGGTGGCCAAAGTATTGGAGCTTCAACACCAGTCCTTCCAATGAGTATTCAAGGTTTATTTTCTTTAGAATTTAGTTTGATCTTGCTGTCCAAGGACTCTCAAGAGTCTTCTCCAGAACCACAATTTGAAAGCATCAATTCTTCAGCACTCAGCTTTCTTTATGGTCCAACTCTCACATCTATGAATGACTACTGGAAAAACCATACCTTGGACAACATGGACCTTTGTCAGCAAAGTGATATCTACCCAACAGATTTGCAAAGTTATGTCCACTCAAAATCTGCACAAAGATGTTTATCACCAAAACTTGGAGGCAACCAAGATTTCTACCAGTAGAAAGATAAATAAATATGGACAAACAAACATACAATGGAATATTTTTCAATGCAAAAATAAACAAGTTTTCAAGTCATACAAAGACATGAAGAAACTTTAAATGCAATAACTAAGTGAAAGAAGCCAGTCTTGAAGGCTACATACTTATGATTCCAGCTAGATGACTTCTAGAAAATGCAGAACTGTAGAGACAATAAAAATATCAATGGTTTTGAAGTGGGGGTGAATAGGTAGGAACACAGAGAATTTTTAGGACAAAACTTCTGTAGTGTATTATAGTGATGGATTTATATCATAGAATAAGGGGAACTTTGGACGTTAGGTGATTATGATGTGTCAATGTAGATCCATCCATGGTAAAAAAAAAAAAAAAGTGTACCATTCGGAAGAGTGATGTTGGTAATGCGGGAGAATATGCATGTGAGGAGCAGGGGAGCAGATGTATGGGAAATTATACTATCCTCTCAGTTCCATTGTAATGCTAAAACTGTTCTAAAAAATAAAGTCAAAAATGGCATACAAACATTTGAAAATTTGCTCAAATCCATTAGTAATTTTGTAACACAAATTAGTCATAATGAGATATCACAAACTAACTAGGTTGGTAAAATCCAAGATGTCTGAAAATATCAAGGATCATACAGTGAATAGATAAATAGGAATTTTTACACGCTGCTGGTAAGACTGCACATTTTCAACCTCTTTGAAAATCAATTTGGGTTTCCTAGTAGAGTCCAGGGTGTACACCCCCCCGATGCCAGCATTGCCATCAGTGCATATCTCTCCAACAAAATCTTGCAGGGAGACGTGTATACATAATACAGCAACAGAAACAAAGGTAGCAAGATTACTTCAATCCTTACTTCATTTTATCTCACTTATTAATTCTGATATTTCACAAACACTTACTGAAATTCTGCTCTCACTGTAGAACTGCACAAGGAAGAAACTCCCAGAATATCAAGGAACCACAATCTATTTATTGCTTTGTATATCTATTCAGTTCAGTTCAGTTCAGTTGCTCAGTCCTGTCCGACTCTTTGCGACCCCATGAATTGCAGCACGCCAGGCCTCCCTGTCCATCACCATCTCCCAGAGTTCACTCAAACTCACGTCCACCGAGTCGGTGATGCCATCCTGCCATCTCATCCTCTGTCGTCCCCTTCTCCTCCTGCCCCCAATCCCTCCCAGCATCAGGGTCATTTCCAATGAGTCAACTCTTCACATGAGGTGGCCAAAGTACTGGAGTTTCAGCTTTAACATCAGTCCACACTTGTAAAATAGCATATATTCATAATGGAATACTCTGCATATGTTTGTGTCAGCCGGAATGTATGCATGTTTTAAATGAAGTGGTTTTGAGAACATGGGGAAAGAGTGAACAGTTGGGTCTGGAAAGGAAAACAGTTTATGGAAAGACCTCAAAGAGAAAAACAGTGAGATGCTATCACTGTTACTTAAACCAACACCTTTTGTTTCCTGAATTAAAACAGGACCATTCAGCCAAGAAACTAAAAATACTGCTCTTTAAAATGTGCTGAGTTAAGATGTTCTCATACCTTAAATATGCCCCAGTGGTAAGACTGAAACTTTGGCAATTACAGCAGCTCTCTCTGAGTTGCAGCACATCATTTAGGAAGTACTGCTTCAGGTTAAATATCAGGAAGAATTTGCTGACAGCATGGAAGAGCCTTGAAGGAAACTGGGGAGTCTTCTCAGGATCTCTGTTACAATATCTCTGGGGCTAATCAGTCTGGAACCTAAAGACATTTCAGTGACTTCTGCATGTCATGCTCATACTTATGTTTCTCTATTTGCTGAATTTATAGGAGAAGCAGATTTCTTTTTAGATCAATAATTTGATCAATAATAGTGATCTATTTTTTAATCAATAGTAACCTTATTATTCCATTTAATTTAATCGAAACTTCTTTGTTCAGTTCCTAACATATTCCGGGCACACTGTGAGGTCTCCAAAATATTGAAATGAATAAGACACAATTCCTGTCCTCAAGGAACTCAGAGATCAGTAGACTAGCATGTAATCCAGTAGGTGATTAATAGATCTGCTACTTGTAACATCAGTGTCTTAAACCTGAAGATTTATGGTCTGTAGTATAACTGACATTGAGACAGACAAGGCTTCAGAGTCTGGGGAATGATTTAGGGGAAAGACCACACAAATTGCTTAAATATGTCCTCTCCTATAAAATGAATGCAATAGATTTGCTTATAACATTTCATTTTCCAGTAGTGCCAAGCATCCGCTGTCTTGCATCTCTCTGTATCCTTGTTCATGGTCTTGAGGTACTCGCAACCTGTGCAGTATTTTCAACAAAAACACAAACAGATATGAATCTGGCTACTTCATTTTGAAAATGATAAAAAGCATTTTTAACTTTTTTGAAAAACAATGTCTCTAAATCAAAATACATTGCCTGCAAAATATGCAACAAGTGCCATTCCAATAAAATACAAAGAAACTATACAAAGAAAATGAAAACACTTGCATGATGATGAAGGATAAGATTTGCATACAAAATAAACTTGGGACTCATTCTAGCCATTTTAAGTCTTGCTACTGTATCAACTGAAGTGAGAGGCTTGAAAAATTTAAGCATCAGCATTAAAAAAAAAAAAGAAAAAGAATTTAGACAAAGTTCTATACAACTAGCTATTGCTTTATAGATGTTAATAACAACAGTTATAATTGACAGTGAATTATTTTAATTTAAATATTTAGGTTTTTTTCCCAAGATCATGATAATTTAAGTTCCCTTAAAATGTGTAAACATGATATATAAATTAATGGTTTATTTCTAAATCTAATTATTATTAAGAATGACAATTCAGTAGCTTATGCCTTCATAGAGCCAAATTTCTCCATATTGTAAATAATCAAAATATCATCTAATAACTACAATAATTTTTTAAAGGTGATCTAATTTGGCAATACTTTCTATTAAAAGCAAGTTCAGTTCAGTTGCCCAGTCGTGTCCGACTCTTCACGAGAAGAAGTCTAAAAAGCAAACTACCTGAATAATATAATTCATAAGTATGCTGAAATAAAGGCAAGGAAAATAGATAAGAATAAAAATAAAAGTTAATTGTATTATTCATTTAAATGTCACTGGACAATTTAGTATGTAAAAGAATCATTAGGTTTAATCACCATTGATATTTTGCTAATGTGCAGTATTGTAAAAGCATCTGTACACATTTTTTAAAATTTCTTTGTTATGAAGGGCTATTCATTTCAGAATGCTGCTATAAAAATTACACCAATGTGTTACTGAACAATTTTCAAGTTCAGAAATCCAGAATAGGTTAGCAAGGCTGTGGTCTCCCTGAAGATTCTAGGGAGAATTTATTTCCTCTCTTTTTCTATCTTCTAAAGGAGTAGTTCCCAACCTTTTAGGTAACAGGGACCAGTTTTGTGGAAGACAATTTTTCCACGGACAATGAGGGTGGGAATGTGTGGGTAGGGGGTGGGAGTGATGGTTCAGGTGGTAATTCGAGTGATGGGGACCAATAGGGAGCAGCAGATAAAGCTTCACTCGCTCACCTGCCACTCACCCGCTGTGCAGCCAGGTATCCCACATCGAGGACCAGTAGTGGTCCATGGCCCGGGTTGGAAACCTGTTCTAGAGTCTGCCTGCATTCCTTAGCACTCTGACGTTTGCCTTTTGTCACATTTCCTTCTCTGACTTGCCTGCCTTCCTCTTAACAGGATCCTGATGATTACACGATTGATTATTCAGGATAATCTCCTCATCTCAAGGTCTTTACTTAATCACACTTGCAAAGTCTCTTTATCATATAAGGTAATGTACCCACAGGTTACAGGGATTGAAGGGGCTTATCTGCCCACACAGATAAGATGATTTTTTTTTTAAGCTTGCTCTGTTAAATTATAAATGTAAGTGTATGTTGTGTGGGACTCCAAATTATACTCTTGTTCTAAATTCTGCAAATGTTGGGGTTGGGCCTGATATTCCCCTAGAATGACAGCCTAGATGCTAGACAGGCACTGAGATGATAAATTAGGAACTGGGCTACAGGAGTCAACACAGAAGAGAGAATTCCTATATCTCTTTCGGCCTAGACTTCAAGCACCCTTGATGATGTTGAGAGTGCCTTGGAATTCCAAGGGTGAAAAATGTCCCAAGCCAAGCCCCGTGGAGGTGGCCAGAGAGTTGATTGCTGATAGCCACTGCAAAGAGGGGGCTATGCCTTGACGATGACTAAGCAAAATCCAGCTTATTACTCTTTGTTGAACACTTTCTATACTTTGCTAATTGCTTTACTTTCATCATGTCACTTAATCTTCACATTATTATTATGGCTGCAGAGCTTTCATGTCAACATGATTAAGTGACCAGCTGGATTCAAGGTCTAGTTCGTCTGACTATAAAACTTCTGCTTTTAGCCACTATAATACATTTCCATATTTGATGAATCACTGTATCTAATTACACATTACTGGCAAAATTAATTTTCCTTTTATTATGGATGAGCCACTAGGAAAGTTAATTTAAATGTTACAACTGTGCCATGGCAGTTAAGGGTTTATTTAGCTTGCAAGGTACATGGAGGAGTACTGCCTGAGGTCAGCAGGATGCACCAAAGGTGTTCAGTAAGAGATACCTTTAGACAGTGATTATCAAGCTTTAGCAGACTTCAGAATCACCTGGAAGGTTTATTAAAATCACAGGTTGTGGGTCATACACCTAGATTTCTAATTTCATAGGTCTGAGATGGAGCCAGTAATTTTCATTTTAACCAATTCTCCATTGACATTAACACTCTAACTTGAAGACCACACTTTGAGAACACCATCCAAAGAAAAAGAATTCCCTTGAAGAAGAAGAATCTCACTACACAAGAGTGAAACCATCAGGTCTTGGCCATGGTTTTCCCAGGGAGATTTTCCTTCTGTTGCCAAACCTTGAGTATCAGGGTTTGTTTCCTGAGACAGGGGGTTTAAACCAAGCTTAGAATTAAGTGGAATTTTGATAGCGAGGAAAGAGAACATGAAAAGGGGTGTGGCAAGTAGGAGGAAGCATCTCAGGCAAAAACAAAGGATGTGTGTATAGGGGTAAGTGGGGTAATAGGTTGAAAGACAACTTTAGTGCAGATCTTGCAGAAGGTCACTTAAAGCAACATCATAACACCTTATTTTAACATGAATTTTGACAGCTTTCAAAGTACTTTAACATGTGCCACCGTTTTTCAAGTGTGTGTGGAGCACAGACTACTCAGTCCACTGTATACTGTAAGTTCTGGAGAGTAAAGAACAGGAGAATTTTAACCATAAACTACTTTTTGTCACCTTGGAAGACAATGACATTTCTAAGCTCTTCAAGAAGATTGAAGTTCTGAGTGAGGTTATGTATCATTTTACTGGCAAAAAGTACAAATTCCCAAACTCAAACTGCAAACGCAAAAAAAAAAAAAAAAATCAAAATCTCACTCTCATCTGTTTGTACATTACCTTTGGATCTTTCATTTTCTCTTTACTTTTTCACTTTCTGTCCACTTCTCATACATAGTTTATACTAGTACAGAGATATTTTCAATTGCATATAAAAAGGAACAGGTAAAGCATTGTTCACACCACATCGTCCCATTCCAAATGGGATAATGTCCTCATAATCTCTCATTCTAGCTACCACAGAGTAAAAGTAAGGGTCAAAAGGAGGAGGCAAATTTATTATATTAGCCAAGGGTCACAGGGGGATTAACAGTCTCAATTTGAAGATGGTGAATTGATAGCAGATCAGGAGAGGATATCTCATTTTCCTGAGTGTCCTTAGTCAAAGTCGGTGAATTAGTTATTTGGGATTTAGGGCCAAAGAGATTGAGTGTAATTCCACAAAAAGGGAGGAAAGATAAATAAAACCTTCTTACCCAAACATAGAGCAGATTTCCAAATAAAGAAATATATTTCTTACCCTATGTACAGAATAACTCAAAGAGTTTACTGATCATTACAGTTCAGAATAGCTCTACGCTGTTATAGTGGATGATCCCCTCCTCAGGCTGCTGCACCTCTCTCCCATTTGCTGTAAGTGGAGAGAACAGCATGGGGAGAATTCTCCTGAACCAAATGGAAGCACCTTGTCTGGGAGGTTATACTTCCCTCCACTCTCCAACACGGTTGACTTCATCAGTGACCTGCGGACATCAAACACAGAAGGCCGGTCCCCTTGCCTGAACATGAGCTCTGTTGTGTCACTTATGTTCTAGAGTACCCTGTGGGACCAGACTGAAGCCAGTCTCTACTGAGACCACATTCTTTACTTTCATTGAAGTAAGGTTGATTTACAATATTGTGTTCATTTCAGGTGTACAGTAAAGTGATATATATAATTTTATATTCTTTTCCATTACAGTTTATCAGAGGATACTGAATATAGTTCCCTGTGCTATACAGCATGACCTTTTTGTTTTTACATCTGCTGATCCCAACTCCCAATCCCTACCTTCTCCACTCCCCTCAATGGCAACCATAAGTCTATTCTCTATGTCTGTTTCTGTTTCATAGGTAAGCTCATTGTGTAAGACTACATTCTTGCTTGGCAATTTTCCCCCTGCCCTGTTATGTTTTCCGCACTTACTGAGGGCTCATTCCAAATGAATTTCTTAAGCATGGGTTCCTACTTCGGGTTTTGTCCTGAGGAACCCAATCTAAGACAGTTGATACCAGAAATGTTCCTGGAAAGCAGACTAAAGATAGGAATTCGGAATTAGACCATTTTCCTGCTGGAAATCAATAAGAACCCATCACTGCCGACAGATACAGTGGGGATAGTCCTTGGAATGCTAGGGCATGTTTCTGGTTTCCACCAGTGGTCATCCATAATGACAGGTGGAAGGGGATACAATGGCTGGAGCAACATCTTTAGCATTTTAGTGGTCTGTGTGAGTGACGCTAAGTCGCTTCAATTGTGTCCAACTGTTTGTGACACTATGACCTGTAGCCCACCCAGCTCCGCTGTATATGGGATTCTCCAGGCAAGAATACTGGAGTGGCTTGCCATGCCCTTCTCCAAGGGATCTTCCTGACCCAGGGATCAAACCCAAGATCAAACTCTTATGTCTCCAGCACGGGCAGCCAGGTTCTTTACTACTACTTGGCAAGCCCAATGGTCTGAGGAAATATTATCAGTTCAGTTGTATCCAACTATTGGCAACCCCATGGACTGCAGCATGCCAGGTTTCTCTGTCCATCACCAACTTCCAGAGGTTAATCAAACTCATGTCCATTGAGTCAGTGATGCCATCCAACCATCTCATTCTCTGTCATCTCCTTCTTCTCCTGCCTTCAATCTTTCCCAGCATCAGGGTCTTTTCCAGTGACTCAGTTCTTCGCATCAGGTGGCCAAAATATTGGAGTTTTAGCTTCAGAATCAGCCCTTCCAATGAATATTCAGGACTGATTTCCTTTAGGATGGACTGGTTTAATCTCCTTGCAGTTCAAGGGACTCTCAAGAGTCTTATCCAACACCACAGTTCAAAAGCATCAATTCTTCAGCACTCAGCTTTCTTTATAGTCCAAGTCTCACACCCATACATAACTGATGGAAAAACCATAGCTTTGAATAGACACGTCTGTCAGCAAAGTAATGGCTCTGCTTTTTAATATGCTCTCTAGATTTGTCACAGCTTTTCTTCCAAGGAGCAAGCATCCTTTAATTTCATGACTGCAGTCACCATCTGCAGTGATTTTGGAGCCCAAGAAAACAAAGTCTGTCACTGTTTCCATTGTTTCCCCATCTATTAGTCATGAAGTAATGAGCCCATATGCCACAATCTTAGTTTTTGAATGTTGAGTTTTAAGTTTTTTCACTCACCTCTTTCACCTTCATCAAGAGGCTCTTCAGTTCCTCTTCAATTCAGTTCAGTTCAGTTCAGTGTCTCAGTCGTGTCCAACTCTTTGTGAACCCATGAATCACAGTACTCCAGGCCTCCCTATCCATCACCAACTCCCAGAGGTAACTCAGTCTCATGTCCATCGAGTCAGTGATGCCATCCAGCCATCTCATCCTCTGTGGTCCCCTTCTCCTCCTGCCCCCAATCCCTCCCAGCATCAGAGTCTTTTCCAATGAGTCAACTCTTCGAATGAGGTTAGCTTTCTGCCATAAGAGTGGTGTCATCTGCATATCTGAAGTCACTGATATTTCTCCCGGCCATCTTGATTCCAGCTTGTGATTCATCTAACCTGGCACTTCACATGGTGTACTCTGTACACAATTTAAATAGCAGGGTTACAATATACAGCCTTGACATACTCCTTTCCCTATTTGGAACCAGTCCATTGTTCCATGTCCAGTTCTAACTGTTGTTTCTTGATCTGCATATAGGTTTCCCAGGAGTCAGGTAAGGGGGTCTGGTATTCCCATCTTTTTAAGAATTTTCCAGTTTGTTGTGATCCACACTGTCAAAGACTTTGGTGTAGTCAGTGAAGCAGACGTTTTTTCTGGAATTCTCTTGCTTTTTCTACAATCTAAAGGATGTTGTCAATTTAATCTCTGGTTCCTCTGCTTTTCTAAATCCACCTTGAACATCTGGAAGCTTTCAGTTCATGTACTGTTGAAGTCTAGCTTGGAAAATTTTGAGCATTACTTTGCCAGTGTGTGAGATGAGCGCAACTGTGTGGTAGTCTGAACATTCTTTGGCATTGTCTTTCTTTGGGATTGGAATGAAAACTGACCTTTCCTAGTCCTGTGGCCACTGCCGAGTTTTCCAAATTTACTGGCATATTGAGTGCAGCACTTTCACAGTATCATCTTTTAGGATTTAAAATAGCTCAACTGGGATTCTATCACCTGCATTCACTTTGTTCATAGTGATGCTTCCAAAGATCCACTTGACTTACTATAACACTAACTATAAAACTGGGGAATTGGTTGGCTGTTGCTAAGCATCATTGATTTAAGAGAGAAAAATGATAGGCTTGGATCTGTTAGATTTAATCAAAGTGTGAGAGCAGGAGGGATTCCTGGGTAGCATTCAAAGAGACCTTCTGCTCCTGTAGCTACACAGCAGTCATATCAATAGTAAAACGGGGACAGAACTTAATTTTTGGCAGAGCTTCAGAGAAGGCTGAATCTCAGCCTAGGCAAGTCTCTTACACAAACTCAGAGCCCTGCAGGGAAGGAGAGGAATCCTGACACTGGGAATGAGATATCTGTGAAGACATGGTTAAGAATCTCAAATCCTGAGGTTATCCTGAATCCTATGGGACTGAAGAAATCACTGTGTGTGTGTGTGTGTGTGTGTGTGTGTGTGTGTGTGTTCAGTCATTCGATCATGTCTGATTCTTTGGGACCCCATGGACTGTAGCCCTCCAGGCTCCTCTGTCCATGGGATTCTCCAGTCAAGAAGGGTTGCCATACCCTTCTCCAGGGACTCTTTCTGACCCAGGGATTGAACCCACATCTCCTGTATTGGCAGATGATTCTTTACCACTGAGCCACCTGGGAAGCCTGAAGAAATCACCCATCTCTACCTCCCCCATTGGAAGACAGACAGACAGACAGACAGACAGACAGACACACACACACACACACACACACACACTTAAGTTATACAAAGGCCTTAAATGTGACAAGGGCCTTGGAAGATATTTATCACACTTCTCAAGATTGGCTCTACTTCCTCTCTTGGCTCATAACTAGAATCAAATCTTAGCATAACCTAACTCAGGAAATGTGGAGCCAGCTAAGGCAGAGGAGAAAGTACATGCCTGAAAAGCTTCAGGACTTGGATAACACATTACCATCAGGAACCAGGAGCAGCCCTTGATAGGGCTAGATCAAGAGGGGACAGATCAATCAAGCTGGATTAGGGAGGGTTTTGCAATGTGGTAGTATTTTCCAGTGATACAAGATTCAATCCCTAGCATGAGCCCTGGTGGTAGTTGTAACAGGATGTTGCAAAGCCCCTTGAAATTTGGAGGAAAAAACCCTATGTTGATCAGAGTAGTGAAGTGAAAGTCACTCAGTCATGTTCAACTCTTTGTGACCCCATGGCCTGTAGCCTGCCAAGTTCTCTGTCCCTGGAATAATCCAGACAAGAATGCTGAAGTAGGTAGCCATTCCCTTCTACCAGGGAATCTTCCTTGCCCAGAGATCAAACCCAGGTCTTCTGCACTGCAGGCAGATTCTTAACCATCAGAGCCACTGGGGAAGCCCAAACAAAGTAGAGATGCCAGAATTGTTGTAGCAAAACATGGGGGAAGGATTTAAAAAGCAGAGAGAAGCGCACATGAGGTCCTCTATAAGACATAAAACCCTGTAGCTTTTCTTAGAAAGGCACAAAAGACACTCCTTTTATAGAGGCAATAATTTTAAGAGACAATTGGGAATATCTGTGATAGCACTGTGTTCCCTAATAGCAATAGGATCTGGAAATGGCAGAGGCCAGGTGGCAGCCCATAACCAGTAGAAGGGAGGTAGACAGAATTACTAAAAAATGTAGCAGGTTCAGAATATCAGCAAGGCCTAACCCACAGGAATATATGGAAATAGCTCATAAAACTCAGGGACAAGATAGATGGGCAGTGCAAAAGGGTTTAGACACACACATGTAAAACAGAGATTAAGAACTGATGAGATGTTTGATGTCAGCCACCCCCAACGAAAACGTGTGTTCACATGTCCAGTTCTCTGACCCAGAACATATCATCTAAAGGAAAGCCTCTGCAACACTACAGCTAGCCCTCTGGATTGTTCAGATCTCTCAAAGCTATTGAACTCTGCTTTAAGAGCAGAAGTGTGTGGAAGTCAGTTGATAAATAGCATTCTAACCCTGTTTGTCTCACAGTGGTCATTCTCCTGGTTTCCAAATGCACATTTGGGATGAGCATAACTTAGCAACTGGTAAAACAATATCTTTATTCCTTGGATTGTAAAGTTTTGTAGGAAAGACAAGAGAAGATCCTAATTAGAAGTGCTTCACAAAGGTAATAATTATTTTAAAACTGATATCACATCTCTATTAGTTTCATGGGACTATTGTAACAAATAACTATAAATTGGATGATTTTAAACAACAGAAATTTATTCTCTGACCATTCTGAGGGCTGGAAGTCTGAAAGCAAGGTGTCAGCAGGGTCATGCTCCCTCCAAAGCCTCTATAGGAGACCTCCCCTTGCCTCTTCCATTTTCTGGGAGCCCCGAGACATCCCTTGACTTGTGACAACACAACTTCCATCTGCCTCCTTCTGTCTTCTCTCGAGCTATCTTCCCTCTGTATCTGTATCTCTGTCTGAGTCTCCTTCTTCTTATAAGGACACCAGTCTAGATGAAGGACCCACCCTACTCTCATATGAGTATATCTTAACTCATTATGTGAGATCTGGACCATAAAGAAAGCTGATAACCGAAGAACTGATGCTTTTGAACTGTGGTGTTGAAGAAGATTCTTGAGAGTGCCTTGGACTACAAGGAAATTAAACCAGTCAATCCTAAAAAGAAATTGATCCTGAATAATCACTGGAAGGACTGATGCTGAAATTGAAACTCCAATACCTTGGCCACCTGATGCGAAGAACTGATTCACTGGAAAAGACCTTGATTCTGGGAAGGATTGAATGCGGGAGCAGAAGGGGACGACAGAGGGTGATATGGTTGGATGGCATCACCAACTCAATGAACATGAGTTTGAGCAAGCCCCAGGAGTTGGTGATGGACAGAGAAGCCTGGCACGCTTCAGTCCATGGGATTGCAAAGAGTCAGACATGAATGAGCAACTGAACTGAACTGAACTAACTCATTATATCTACAATGACTCTCTTTCCAAAAAGGTATGTTCACAGGTAGGACTTCAAATCAGTGACACCCTCAAAATCTTAAAGAACTCAGGAGTGGTAGTCCCCAGTATATCTTTATTTAATACACTGTATCTGGCCTCTGAAAGAGTTACTAGGTCACAGAAGATTACAATGGACTACAACAAGTTGGAGAAGGAAATGGTAAGCCACTCAAGTATTCTTGCCTGGAGAATCTCCATGGACAGAGGTGTCTGGCGGGCTACAGTCTATGGGGTCATAAACAGTCGAACACAACACAACTGAGCGACTAAGCATGAAGCACAAGCTAATCAAGCAGTCACTTCAATGGCAGCTGTTGCGTCCTGTTGTATGTTTACCAGAGCAGACAAATATAGCCCTGACAAAGGTTTTCTTCTCCATTCTTATCAGGAAAGAGAGTCAAAAGCTCCAGTTCACATGGAGAGACAATAGTGTACATCCACCGTCTTGCTGCCTTGGGGCTGTTTTAATTCTCCTGCGCTCTGTAATAGTATTACCAGAAGAGCCTTCTATGAATGTTCTGCAGATTATCACACCGTTCTACTATATTGATGACGCTATGTTAATTGCACCCAGTGAGCAGGAAGAAGCAAGTTTCCTGGATGCCTCAGAAAAACATGTGCTCCAGAAGATAAAATTCAGAAAGATTTAGGAGTCTGGGCACACAGGTTAAGTTTCTAGGGATCCAGTGTTATGGGCACCCTGCAATATTCACTTGAAAGTAAAGGATACGTTATTATCCTTTACATCTCTTAGCAGGAAAGTTATTATCCTATTACATCTCTTAGCAGGAAAAAGAATTATACTGCTTAACAGGCATCTTTAGTTTTGAGAGGCAGCGTATAATATACTTGAGGATACTGCTATGATCCATTTTTCAGATGATGTAGAAAGCTGTTGAGCAGAGCCCAGGATTTTTTAAAAAATGTTCTGCATAAGTTCCTGGATGGTTGCTTGGGCTACATCACCCATAATACTGGAATTACTTGTGGTAGCAAAATACATTATGTAAGTACACACTCAGACAGTAAAGAATTCATCTGCAATGCAGGAGATCCAGATCAATCCGTGGATCAGAAAGATCTCTTGGAGAAGGGAATGGCCACCCACTCCAGTATCCTTACCTAGAAAATCTGATGGATAGAGGAGCCTGGTGGATAAAGTTTGTGGGGTCACAAAGAATCGAACACGACTAAGCGACTGAGCACAAGCACACATAATCAAACCAACTTCTTTACTCTGATGTGACTATCAGATCTCTATTATGTCCTTTACCATTAGGGAAGATAAGCGAGGTTCTCTTCCCTCACTTCCCCCAGATACGATTGGTCTTTTAAAATATTTTCCTGACCTATCAACTATTCAGAAGCAAATTTTAAAAGGCTTTCATTGAAGCCCCCAGTTCCCAGGCTATGATAAAATGGTTATTATATTTATTTTCTGATTATTAGTTTTCCCTTCATCATGTCATTTTCATTCCATAATTTTTTTTTGCCTTTGTGCTAATCCTGGGTTGGCTCTTTGGTTGGTTGCATTATTTTTACTTAGGTATAGTAGATTTACAATATTATATTAGTTTCAGGCATACAATACAGTGATTCATATTTTTATAATTTTACTGTATTAATAGTTACTATAAATATAAAAGCTCTAATTCCCTAAATTATATGTAATATACCCTTGATGCTTATTCTATACAGAGTAGTTTATATCACTTAATCACATATAATTTTCTTCACTCTCCCATTGGTAACTACTAGCTTATTTTCTGTATCTGTGAGTTTGTTTCATTTCTGCTGTGTATATCCATGTGTACTATTTTTTTTTAGATTCCACATATAAGTAATATCACACAGCATTTGTCTTTGTCTGACTTATTTCACTTAGCATAATAACCTCCAGGCCCATTCATGCTTTTACATATGGCAGGGTTTCATTCCTTTATGACTGAGTAGAAAACTCAGCAATGGCCACAGGAGTGGAAAAAGGGTCAGCTTTCATTCCAATCCCAAAGAAAGACAATGCCAAAGAATGTTCAAACTACCACACAGTTGCGCTGATCTCACACACTAGCAAAGTAATGCTCAAAATTTTCCAAGCTAGACTTCAACACTACATGAACCGAGAACTTCCAGATGTTCAAGTTGGATTTAGAAAAGCAGAGGAACAAGAAATCAAATTGACACCATCCTTTAGATTGTAGAAAAAGCAAGAGAATTCCAGAAAAACATCTACTTCTGCTTCATCGACTACACCAAAGCCTTTGTCTGTGTGGTTCACAACAAACTGTGGAAAATTCTTAAAAAGATGGGAATACCAGACCCCCTTATCTGACTCCTGGGAAACCTATATGCAGGCCAAGAAGCAACAGTTAGAACTGGACATGGAACAATGGACTGGTTCCAAATAGGGAAAGGAGTACGTCAAGGCTGTATATTGTCACCCTGCTATTTAAATTGTGTACAGAGTACACCATGTGAAGTGCTGGGCTAGATGAATCACAAGCTGGAATCAAGATGGCCGGGAGAAATATCAATGACTTCAGATATGCAGATGACACCACCCTAATAGCAGAAAACAAAGAGAAACTAAAGAGCCTCTTGATGAAGGTGAAAGAGGTGAATAAAAAAACTTAAAACTCAACATTCAAAACTAATATTGTGGTATATGGGCCCATTACTTCTTGACTAATAGATGGGGAAACAATGGAAACAGTGATAGACTTTGTTTTCTTGGGCTCCAAAATCATTGCAGATGGTAACTGCAGCCATGAAATTAAAAGATGCTTGCTCCTTGGAAGAAAAGCTATGACAAACTTACAAAGCATATTAAAATCCAGAGACACTATCTTGCTGACAAAGGTCTATACAGTCAAAGCTATGGTTTTTCCAATAGTACAGATGTGAGAGTTGGACCATAAAGAAGGCTGAGCACCGAAGAACTAATCCTTTTGAACTGCGGTGTTAGAAAAGATTCTTGAGACCCCCTGGACTGCAAGGAGGTCAAACCAGTAAATCCTTAGGAAATCAGTTCTGAATATTCACTGGAAGGACTGATGTTGAAGCTGAATTGCCAATACTTTTGTCACCTGATGCGAAAAACCAACTCATTAGAAAAGACTCTGATGCTGGGAAAGATAGAAGACAGAAGGCAAAGGTGATGACAGAGGATGAGATGGTTTTATGGCATCACCAACTCAATGGACATGAGTTTGAGAAAACTCAGGGAGATGGTGATGTACAAGAAAGCCTGGCATGCTGCAGTCCATGGGCCCCAAAGAGTTAGACACAACTGAGCAACAGAACAACAACATGTTTGTGTGAGTGTGTGTGTGTGCCACATCTTCTTTCTCTATTTGTCTGTTGATGGACACTTTGGTTACTTGCATAACTTTGCTATTGTAAATAGTGCTGCTATGATCATATATTGGGGTATATGCATATTTTCCAATTAGTGCTTTCATTTTTCTGAATAAGTACCTAGGAGTGAAATTGCTGAACCTTATGGTAGTTCTAGTTTTAGTTTTTTAAGAAATCCCCATACTATTTCCATAGTGGATGGCCATCCATAATTCTTATTTATTACATGTATTACACATTCCCTTATAGTCCACAACTGTCCACTTAGTTGCCACTTAACATGGCACTAGAGGTAATGAATCCATCTGCCAATGCAGGAGAAACAATAAACATGGATTCAGTCCCCATCGGGAACATCCCCTGGAGTAGGAAATGGCACTTCACTCCAATATTCTTGATTGGGAAATTCCATGCACCAAGGAGCCTGGCAGGCTACAGTCCATGGAGCCACAAAGAGTAGGACACAACTGAGAAACTGAACAAAAGCAACAAATAATTCAGGGTAATCTTTCCATCTCAAGGTCATTCATATTAATTACACCTTGGTATCTTGGTTGGATACAAGATTCTAGGTTGTAGGTCTTTTTTCTTAGTAGTCTGTACATTATCCCCTTCTATTATTTAGTTTTTCATGCTGAAGATCAATAATCAAATCTCATTTTACATTTTTTTCTTGTAACTGAATTGTTCTTTACTGCTGAAAGCTTAAAGACATTTTTCTTATGTGTACTTAAAAATTCATGTACTTTAGTACAATGTATCAAGATGTGAGTCTGTTTTCACCAATCTTGCCTAGAATTGTAAGCCTAATCAGATTTCAGACTCAAGTCTTTCTTAAACTCTGGGAAATACTTGTCTGATAATTATTTAACTATTGCCTTACTTCCATTGATTTCTTTTTCTTCTTTCAGAACTCCTTATCACTTACATATTAGGGCTTGCTGAGCTAAATTTCCAGTATTTTTCTTTACTTTTCTTTATTGTTTAAATTTATTTTTTTTATTTTTTTAATTACAATACTGTATTTGTTTTGCCATACATTGACACGAATCAGCCATAGGTGAACACAATCTCCCAATGCTGAAGCCCCCTCCCACCTCCCACCCCACATCCTCTACCTGAATCATCCTGTGCATCAGCCCCATGCATCCTGCATCCTACACCAAACATAGATTAGCGCTTCATTTCTTACAGGAAAATACACATGCTTCACTGCCATTCTCCCAAACCATCCCACCCTTTCCCTCTCCCTCAGAGTCCAAAAGTCCACTCTATACCTCTGTGTCTCTTGTTGTCTCACATATAGGGTCATCATTACTGTCTTTTAAATTCCATATATATGTGTCAGTATACTGTATTGGTGTTTTTCTTTCTGGCTTACTTCACTCTGTATAATCGGTTCCAATTTCATCCATCTCATTAGAACTGAGTCAAATTTATTCTTTTTAAGGGCTGAGTAGTATTCCATAGTGTATATGAACCACAGCTTTCTTATCCATTCATCTGCTGATGGACATCTAGGTTGCTTCCATGTCCTGGCTATTATAAACAGCGCTGCAATGAACATTGGGGTACATGTGTCTCTTTCAATTCTGGTTTCCTCAGTGTGTATGCCCAGCAGTGGGATTGCTGGGCCATAAGGCAGTTCTATTTGCAATTTTTAAGGAATCTCCACACTGTTTTCCATAATGGCTGTACTAGTTTGCATTCCCACCAGCAGTGTAAGAGGGTTCCCTTTTCTCCACACCCTCTCCAGCATTTATTAAAAGATTTTTATGTCCTCGTATTTTTCTCTGACATTTGAGATAGTTCTACCATTTCATCTTTCAGAACCATTAGTTTCTGTATGTGTATGTGAGTTGTGTATTTGTATCTCTGTGTTGCTATTTTTAATATCAAAGATTGTACTGTTTTAATTTATATGCTGAATGTATTAAATGATTTTGGTTTCAAAAATTCTTTCTTTATGCTGTACTTGAATGTCAAGTACTTTGTTATTGCTTTAAGTCTTTGTCTGTCTTCGCTAATAACTCCACTTCACAGGAGCCTCCTGCGTGTTTTCTCCTTGTTCCTCTCCTTCTATCTTTGGCATGATTGTGACATAATTCAAGGCTTTTTTCTCATCCTCCAGGATCTGTCTACTGGCAGAAGAAGAGCTCAGAGAGGATGAGAAACAAAATGCAACATCTAGTTTGTTTGAAGCATTTATAAACAAAATGAATTGTTAAAGTATTAATGTTATATTTATTCTGATAATTTATTAAATTTCTCTCTCCTCTGAAGCCCAGACCCATATACCTCTAACTGCTAATGGCTATCACAAACCATCAACACCTTCATAGTTAACTTGTCCAAAATGAGTCTTTTGGATTAAACCCCCTAAAATCTTTCCCCCAGTATTTCTATTTTCAACAAATGATACCAATATCAACCCAAGAAAAAAGCACAGAATTGGTTGTTGATGCCTTCCTTTCCCAGACCTCTGCATGCATCCCCTAGCAAGCCCTATCAACCCACTTCTAAACATCAATTAAATCCTTTCACTTCTCTCCATCTTTTCTGGCCTCATCCTGCTTCAAATGACTTCTCTGCATTCATCTCTGCTTCCACTTTGCCCCTAAAATTCATTATACCTGTACCCAAAACATTATTCTTTCAAAGTCAGATCCTGTCATATTTTTTGTTTAAAACCTTATCAAGACTTCTCACTGCTCTTTGTTGTTAAGTCATATCCAATTCTTTGTGACCCCACTGCAGCATGCAGGGTTTCCCTGTCTTCCACTATCTCCTTGAGTTTACTCAGACTCATGTCCATTAAGTCAGTGCTGCTATCCAGCCTTCCCATCCTCTGTTGTCCCCTTCTCCTCATGCCCTCAATCTTTCCCAGCATCAGAGTCTTTTCCAAAGATCCAGTTATTTGCAGAAAGTGAACAAAGTATTAAAGCTTCAGCTTCAGTCTTTCCAATGAATATTCATGGTTGATTTCCTTCAGGGTTGACTGGTTGGATCTCCTTGAAGTCCAAAGGATTCTCAAGAATTTTCTCCAGAACCACAATTCAAAAGCATCAGTTCTTCTGTACTCAGGCTTCTTTATAGTCCAACTTTCACATCTGAACATGAGTACTGGAAAAAACACAGGTTTGACTAGATGGACTTTGGTTAGCAAAGTGATGTCACTGCTTTTAATATGCTTTCTAGGTTTGTCATAGCTTTTCTTCCAAGAGCAAGTGTCTTTTAATTTCATGGCTGCAGTCACCATTCACAGTAATTTTGGAGCCCAAGAAAATAAAATTTGCCAGTTTCCATTTCCCCATCTACTTGCCATAAAGTAATAGGTTCAGATGCCATAATCCTAGTTTTATGAATGTTGAGTTTTAAGCCAGCTTTTCACTCTCCCCTTTTACCCTCATCAAGAGACTCTTTAGTTCCTCTTCACTTTCCGCCATTAGAGTGGTATCATCTGCCTATCTGAGGTTGTTGCTCATTGCTCTTCAGTTCAGTTCATTTCACCTCAGTCGCTCAGTCGTGTTTGACTCTGCAACCCTATGAAATGCAGCACGCCAGGCCTCTCTGTCCATCACCATCTCCCGGAGTTCACTCAAACTCACATCCATCGATTTGGTGATGCCATCCAGCCATCTCATCCTTCTGTCATCCCCTTCTCCTCCTGCCCCCAATCTCTCCCAGCATCAGAGTCTTTTCTAATGAGTCAACTCTTTGCATGAGGTGGCCAAAGTATTGGAGTTTCAGCTTTAGCATCATTGCTTCCAAAGAAATCCCAGGACTGATCTCCTTTAGAATGGACTGGTTGGATCTCCTTGCACTCCAAGGGACTCTCAAGAGTCTTCTCCAACACCACAGTTCAAAAGCATCAATTCTTCGGCGCTCAGCTTTCTTCACAGTCCAACTCTCACATCCATACATGACCACTGGAAAAACCATAGCCTTGACTAGATGGACCTTTGTTGGCAAAGTAATGTCTCTGCTTTTCAATAGGCTCTCTAGGTTGGTCATAACTTTCTTCCAAGGAGTAAGTGTCTTCTAATTTCATGGCTGCAATCACCATCTGCTGTGATTTTAGAGCCCCCAAAACTAAAGTCTGACACTGTTTCCACTGTTTCCCCATCTATTTCCCATGAAGTGATGGGGCTGGATGCCATGATCTTTGTTTTCTGAATGTTGAGCTTTAAGCCAACTTTTTCACTCTCTTCTTTCACTTTCATCAAGAGGCTTTTAGTTCCTCTTCACTTTCTGCCATAAGAGTGGTGTCATCTGCATATCTGAGGTTATTGCTATTTCTTCCGGCAATCTTGATTCCAGCTTGTGCTTCTTCCAGCCCAGCGTTTCTCATTGCTTTTAGAATAAAACAAAACTCTTTGTAATAGACTACAAATGAGTATCTAATCTAACTGCTCCTTTCAAATCCCAACTTTCATCTTATTCTCCCATGTTTTCTGTGCTCCAGCCACACTGGTCTCCTTTCTCTTATTCAAAAATACTAGGGTCTTTCCCAACCCAGGGCTTTTATAGTTCTATTCCCTATGCCTATTAAGAGCCTGTATCCACTTTTGAATATATTAACTGCTTTTTGTCATTTAGATATCAATCAAACATCATCTCCTCTTGGAAGTATTTCACAGCTACTTTGTCTAAGTACCATTCTTTGGCTCAGCTCACATTACTCTGTCAGACACCCTGCTTATTTCCTGTTATCACATTATTTCATTCTATAGTGTTCTGCTACTTATTTAAATCACTATTGTAATTAGATGGCACCTCCATGAACAGATTCATGCCTTTATCAATTAATTAACCACTTTACTTAGTATTAGATTAGTAAGTATACCACATAATAAGAAGACATAATGAAGGGATGTTCAGCAGTCATCACACTGGCTGGCACACTCAGATGTAAGTACCTTGTACAAGTGAATCTTTCTTATCTGAGTAATAACCAACTGACTGGCTTGAGCATTCTGTAAAACTCTTCCTTGCATGCAAAGTATAGCTAATAGTCATTTTGAACACTAATATGTTAAGTTTAACAGATCCAGCTGTAAACAACATATTTATATAACTTATTTATACTTTTAAATGACTGCCTTCGTGAGACTCATGATCTGGGCATCCCCTTTATGTAAACCTCCATTACAACTATATACTTCCCCCAGTATTACTTATGATACAGGTTCAGCTACTGTATCAGAGAGAAGCCCAAAACAACAAAAGAATTGTATTTACTTCCCATGAAAACCCAGTGCGGGTGGCAGCTCTCTGGGAAGCTATCACGTGCTCAGGGCCCTTCAGCTTTGCTGCTGCATCAGGCCCATGGTGTTACCTTGGCCACAAAGTACAAATCTCACCAGTGCACACCCATTCCAGTCCACAGAGATGGGGGAAATGGAAGTGAATGGACATCCTTTGATTTTTGGTATGATCTCCCAGAACCTAGTGTATATAGGTTCTAGCTAGACTAAAAGGAAGCTGCAAGAATGGCTTTGAAAGAACTGTCTGTTTTCTGGGGAACTACGTACTCAGTTACAATGCTAGCTTTCTTCTTGTTGGAAGGAAGGAAAGGATGGAAATTAGGAGTTCTCTTCTATGAAAAAGTTAAAGTGTTAGTTGCTCAGTCATGTCCAATTCTTTGTGACCTCATGGACTGTAGCTCGCCAGGCTTCTCTGTCAATGGATTTCTCCAGACAAGAATACTGGAGTGGGTAGCCATTCCCTTCTCCAGGGATCTTTCCAACTCAGGGATTGAACCTGCATCTCCCGCACTCTGGTAGATTCTTTACTATCTGAGCCACCAGGAAGCTCCATATACCTCCTTAGAATGGAACCTTCATAAAAACAGAGTTTCTCCATTACATTCCACTGTATCTCAGTGCCTAGAACAGTGTCCTATAGCACATGTGTCCTCTGACCATTTTCCTAGACTTTGTCTTGACTCAGCCATCATCATTGCTCACTTGGACTAAAGGAAGTCTACATTACCTTTCTGTCTCAATATGCATACCACACTGCCATCAAAGTGAGCTATTTAAAATAAGAACATTTGTTTTATTTCATTTTATAAAGTCCTTCAGTAACTTACCAATGTCCTCAGGCAGAGCTCAAGGCCCTTGCCAACTGTATCTCACCACGGTCACCCTGTTCCATGGCCAAATGCAACTAAAGATAGTCCCTTCAACACCCCATTCTCTTTCACGTTTTTATGACTTTACACACATGTTGTCCAATCCGGGAAGAATGGTCACTCTTCTGCATTCCCACAATACCTTGCACATATAACAACACCTCTGCCTTTCTATGAGACTGTAACTACTGAAGAGAAAGACAAAGAAACAGATCTTGTTCATATTTCAGTTCTTAGCCCTGAGTTTTCAATTACTGTTGGTGTCTAAAATGACCACACATTTGAAGGTATAGAGCACTATTCAGTTCAGTTCAGTTCATTTCAGTCGCTCAGTCGTGTCCAACTCTGCAACCCATGAATCGCAGCATGCCAGGCCTCCCTGTCCATCACCAACTCCCACAGTTCACTCAGCTCACGTCCATTGAGTCAGTGATGCCATCCAGCCATCCCATCCTCTGTCGTCCCCTTTTTCTCCTGCCCCTAATCCCTCCCAGCGTGAGTCTTTTCCAATCAGTCAACTCTTCACATGAGGTGGCCAATAGTTTCAGAGCACTATTAACTTATCAAAGGCAATGGCACCCCCACTCCAGTACTCTTGCTTGGAAAATTCCATGGGCAGCGGAGCCTGGTAGGCTGCAGTCCATGGGGTCGCTAAGAGGTGGACATGGCTGAACGACTTCACTTTCACTTTTCACTTTCATGCATTGGAGAAGGAAATGGCAACCCACTCCAGTACTCTTGCCTGGAGAATCCCAGGGACGGGGGAGCCTGGTTGGCTTCTATCTATGGGATCGCACAGAGTCGGACACGACTGAAGTGACTTAGCAGCAAAACTAAGAAGCCTGTTTTATCTGGGGTCTATTAATAGCATCCCTTATGGGATGTTGGGCAGCTCCTGCACAGAAATTTATGGATGTCAGGGTAAATGACACGTATGATGGATAGATATGAAATAAGTTTACTACTCATACAGTAAACAGCAAAAGGATTATCCAAGGAGAAGGGTTCAGATTTTGTCTAAGATGAAACAAAATTGAGAGCGAGGTGGAAGGTCACTTAAGGTTTTATTATGACTAACAAGGGGCAAGAGGTAGGGCTAGGATGAGGGTTTTCAAAGAGGGCAGGACTTTGCACTGTTTGAAATTCTCGTAGGCACCAAGGAAGGCAGCATCCAGATTTTCTTATCCTTCCTAAATGGGGACAAAAGGGAAAGGGGAGAGATGGAGAGCTGAAAGCTATCAGCCATCAATTGTCAAAAATGGAGTCTTTCTGTATCATGAAACCTCTCATGCCCATGATTATGATTCAATTGAATTCAATTCAATTCAATCAATTCAGTTGAATCATTCAGTTGAATCATTCAGTTGAATCAACAAACCCATTGTTGTTTGTTCTTGCTTTAGTTTAATACAAGGTCGTTGTGAAGTTAAATAGAATAAGAAATGGAAAGAGCATTATGTATGTATTATAGTGAGAACATTATCTCTATACCGTAAAGTATTACATCAATTATTACAATCATACAGACTAGATTCTATCCTAAAAGTAGACAGAGTAAATAAGAAGATAGAGTAGATAAAGTAGTAGAATTTCTTTATAATTTGTATTTTAACATAATTCTAGTTTATGCTTATATAAATTTGACTTGGCTCATAATAAAATATACAAGCAATGAGGAATGGAATGGATGACACATGATTTTAAATACCCATTGGCCATTATTTCACATACCTGAAGGGAAAAGTCTGGGGGTACTCTGTAAATTGCTGACCTGTATGTAGATTGCAATGCTTCATGCATGAGTTACCAATGCAGTTTCTGTCGCCAAAGATTTCAGTGGGTGGTAAAGCCTGGTGGGAGCTAAGCAGAAGTGTCATCAATTTCCCATCTTCACACCAGTGTTTGTTGAATCTATGTCATTTGTACACAGCATCGGTGGCGATTTTGATATTTAAAAGAGGGCTTTAGGCTTTATAATCAAGAAGCAACTCCCAAATATAGAATATTTTATTGAAAACCTTATCAGACAGTAAACTTGTGACAGATTGTGGGAGCAACAAAAGCACACCCCATGTTTGTGAACCACCACCTCAGCAGACTAACTGCATTCCCCTTCCATGATAATGAGAACAGTTGAACTTGCTCCCAGCCTTCCAGACTGCAACAGGGCAATTGACACCACTCTCTCCAGTGGAGGCGAGAGTCAGAACAGCAAACATTAAGGACATCACACCTAAGTTAATAGATGCCCAAACAGCATCATCATGTTCACAACTGAAACACTTAGAGAAGCAAAGCACAGCCCTCAGGCAGATGAAGGTAGGAGATAAGCAAACTGATATTTATAATCTTCTTTGAGGGAATAACAAAGGAGAAGCCAGAACTGTTTCTTATGAAAAAGGGTCAAGTGAAGTGAAATCGCTCAGTCATGTCCGACTTTTTGCGACCCCATGGACTATAGCCTGTCATGCTCCTCCATCCACGGGATTTTCCAGGCAAGAGTGCTGGAGTGGATTGCCATTTCCTTCTCCAGGGGATCTTCCCAACCCAGGAATTGAACCCAGGTCTCCCGCATTGCAGGCAGATGCTTTACCATCTGAGCCACCAGGGAACCATTAGGAAATCCCCTGAAAAAGATTCCCTGCCTACTTTCTCTCTGTGTTCTTCCTGTCCAACTGAAAATGCAGCTGACAGTAGTTTTGTTGCATCATTAAGATGTGAGCATTATTATTTTTTTTTGTATTAGACACAGTTTAATCACCTTCAAATAGATTAAAAGTTCTGGTTTACACTCCCCCCCACCCCCACCGCTCCCCAGAAGTCATCCAGACAGGACCCTGGCTTAGAAAGAGGAAAACACAGGTGCTCTAGGAAATATAGCCACATATAATACATAAATTTTCTTCCCTGAAATAGGGCAGGTCCTGAGCAGAGCTGACTGGGGGCCACAACCCACCCCCCAGGGTGAAGCGACTCTGGGACTCTGCCGGTGGAAGTGCTGGAAGAGTGGGGCCTGGGGGAAGCCCCTGGCGTGGTTGCCAAGCCCGAGATGGGCCAAGGCCTTGGAGTGGGTTACCCGGGAGGGCAGCAGTGTGGGGCTTTCCCTCCTCCCTCCTTCCCTAATGGAAGTACTTGTTATCCTCTTTTTTCTTTTTTTTCTGTTTTGAGGGGATACAGAGGAAGAGGAGAGGAGAGCCTCTCTGTGCCTTGGTTTCCCCATTTGTGCATACAGGGCCTCTACAGGCCTCACACAGGGAGTCTGAGGGGGTAGTGTTTAAGTGAGCACTCGGACTTCCTCTGAGGAAAAGGAACCACCAAAGTGCAAACTTTTATTACTGCCGTTCCTGCTCCCAACGGGAACAAGAGTCAAAAGGAAAACAACTTAAAAAGGGCTAGTGAGAGAGGAGGAGAGATGAGACAGAGAGTGTGAGGGGCCATGCCTTTGGCATCTTGTAAGTTCTTATGGAGAATGGCACAGGTAGTAAAAAGTTTCTGGGTAGTCTACAAGAAATATAAATTGTTATCTATACTGCAACTACTTACAAGTATCTCACAGGAAAAGAGTGGGGCTTAGGTGTTAAGAGAGTAGACAGGGGACAAAGGAGAAGCTACACGGATAAATACAACAACTGGAAGCTACCTGCCCCATTCCTGAAAGGATTTGCTGGCAATGTTGGCACTCTGGAGCCGTGAGAATCCTCCAACTCTACTCTCCATCCTCCTCCATTCTGAAGGCCTCGAGAATCTAGGCAGAATGCCCTGGCCAGCAGTCTCTGTGACTGCCTCTAGACTCGTGACATGCAGCAACTTGAGGGGATTTGAGCCAGTCTCAAGGACCTTTACCCCAGGATTGGGCCAGTGACCCCAAACAAGAGAGCTGGGATCTGGAAGGAAGAGAGGAGAGTCCAAAGAGACTCCGTGGCTTAGGCCATGGAAAACCAGAGCCAGGGCCCAAAGGACCCATTTGTCCAGTTACCAGAGGTGACTGACATCTTCTGCGACTGCTTAGAGTCCAGAAATTTAAAAAGCTTGCAGCAAGAAAATGTCAGTTTACAACAGAGTGAATAAAGATCAAAGAAAACCAGTGAGAGGAACAGCTTACTCTCTCTCTGTCTCAGGTTTACTTTCTCCCCTTAAATCTCTCACCTAATCAAACCCTAATCAAACACAATGAAAGTCTCTTCCATACATAGATGTGAGCATTCTTAAAGCAGTACTGTTACCAAACACCTGGACGTTCAGTCCCATTAAAGGTCAGCTGTCAAGGCACACGAAAAAGAAATGTCCCTAGACAAAAAAAAAAGCATGTTTGCTGATCTGGAACAATGTATGCCTTTGCTTAATGGGTCCACACTCCCTTATTCTCAGCAGATGACCTAATCTACTCAATTGAGAAAATCTAGGCCAGAGTCCTCAAAATGCGGTCCCTAGATCAGTTCCACAAGTATCACCTAGAACTTATTAGAACTACAGATCACCAGCTCTATCCCAAACTCCCAGCTCTATGGTTGGGGTTCAGCAATCTGTTTTTCAGTAAGTTATCCTAGTGATCCTGAATCACTCTAACATTTGCAACCACTGATCCCCACTGTATACTGTCACCCTGCTTATTTAACTTGTATGCAGAGTACATCATGAGAAATGCTGGGCTGAAAGAAGCACAAGCTGGAATCAAGATTACCAAGAGAAATATCAAAAACCTCAGCTATGCAGATGACACCACCCTTATGGCAGAAAGTGAAGAAGAACTAAAGAGCCTCTTGATGAAAGTGAAAGAAGAGAGTAGAAAAGTTGGCTTAAAGCTCAACATTCAGGAAATGAGGATCATGGCATCTGGTCCCATCACTTCATGGGAAATAGATGGGGAAACAGTGGAAACAGCATAAGACTATATGTGGGGGCTCCAAAATCACTGCAGATGGTGACTGCAGCCATGAAATTAAAGAAGCTTACTCTTTGGAAGGAAAGTTATGACCAACATAGATAGCATATTAAAAAACAGAGATATTACTTTGCCAACAAAGGTCCGTCTAGTCAAGGCTGTGGTTTTTCCAGTGGTCATGTATGGATGTGAGAGACTGTGAAGAAAGCTGAGCACCAAAGAATTGATGCTTTTGAACTGTGGTTTTGGAGAAGATTCTTGAGAGTCCCTTGGACTGCAAGGAGATCCAACCAGTCCATTTTGAAGGAGATCAGTCCTGGGTGTTCACTGGAAGGACTGATGCTAAAGCTGAAACTCCAATACTTTGGCCACCTCATGCGAAGAGTTGACTCATTGGGAAAGACCCTGATGCTGAGAGGGATTGGGGGCAGGAGAAGAAGGGGGCGACAGAGGATGAGATGGCTGGATGGCATCACCGACTCGATAGACATGAGTTTGAGTGAACTCCGGGAGTTGGTGATGGACAGGGAGGCCTGGAGTGCTGTGATTCATGGGGGTCGCAAAGAGTCGGACATGACTGAGTGACTGAACTGAACTGAACTGATCTCCACCTTTGGAAATGAGTTTCTCCTATTTCTCTCCTTGTCATTTCCGATACATTCCTTCTTTTCTGCACTGAATTTACATGTCTCAAAAGAAGAAATTTCTAACATTGTCTAAAGTTCCTCTTTCTCTGTGCACCTCCTACTATATTCTGTATCAATCACTGCATTGTGTGTATGTACCACAACTCACCAATTCACCTACGAGGTGGCGCTAGTGGTAAAGAAACTGCTTGCCAAGGCATGGTACGTAAGAGACAGGTTCAACCACTGGATCAGGAAGATGCCCTAGAGGCGGAAATGGCAACCCACTGCAGTATCTTACCTCGAGAATCCCATGAACATGAAGCCTGGCGTGTTTCAGTCCATGGGGTCGCAAAGAGTCAGACATGACTGAAGCAACTTCCCACACTCAGCACAGGGATTAGTCCATTTCAACTAAATTTTCTAATACGTGGGAGAGTTGCTCACAGTATTCCTTTATTATTTTTTTCATCTCCAGGGAATCAATAGTAATGTTCTCTCTTTCATTTCTAAAAGTGGTAATTTATGTCTTTTCTTCTTTTTCTTGGCTAACCTGATCAAAATTTTATCAGTGTACTGACTTTTACAAAACACCATCTTTTTTTTTTTCTTTTTGGTATAAACCTTTAAGATTTTTTTTTAATACTTTATTCTACATTACAGTACTGTATTTGTTTTGCCATACATTGACACGAATCAGCCACAGGTGTACACAATCTCCCAATGACAAAGCCCCCTCCCACCTCCCACCCCATATCATCTCCCTGGATCATCCCGTGCACCAGCCCCAAGCATCCTGTATCCTGTATTGAACATAGACTGGTGCTTCGTTTCTTCATGATAGTATACATGTTTCAATGCCATTCTCCCAAATCATCCTACACTCTCCCTCTCCCTCAGAGTCCAAAAGTCCTTTCTATACCTCTGGGTCTCTTTTGTTGTCTCACATAGAGGGTCATTATTACTATCTTTCTAAATTCCATATATGTGTCAGTATACTGTTTTGGTGTCTTTCTTTCTGGCTTACTTCACTCTGTATAATCGGCTCCAGTTTCATCCATCTCATTAGAACTGAGTCAAATTTATTCTTTTTAAGGGCTGAGTAATACTCCATTGAAAACACCATCTTTTGATTGCACTAATTTTCTCTATTATTTTCCTGTCTTCAATTGCATTGATTTCTGCTCTAATTTAATTATTATTTTTCTTCTGCTTATTTGAGTCTTTAATTGTTCCTTTCTTTATAGTTTTCTTATACAGAAGGCTTACTGATTTAATTCTCTGTTCTTGTCAAATATATACACAGGAAGAGATAGAAACAGATATATATATAGATATAGGTATAGAAATAAATTTCCTTTTAAGCAATGCTTTTGCATTCTATAAATTATAGTAAATATTACTTTTATTTTTACTTAGCTTGAAATACTTTTAATTTTTTTCTTGAGATTTCTCTTTGGCTATTTTGGTCTATTATTTATAGTTGGATTTCTAGTCTCTGAATATTTGGAACTTTCTACTTATGTTTCTGTTGTTGATTTCTTATTTAATTCCACTATGTCTGAGAACACAGACCATTTAATTACTTTAAATTTGTTAAACTATGGGTTATAGCCCAGAATAGATGCGTCTTGGTGAGCATTCAATGCAATCTTGAGAAGAATACATACGGTGTTGTTATTGGATGAAGTATTCTAAAACCTTCAGTTAAATAAAGTTGATTGATAATGCCGTTCAGGTCAACTATATTTCTAATGATTTTCTCCTTGTTTGGTCTATCAGTTTTCTGCAGTGTTGAAATCTACAGCTTAACAGTGGATTTGTCTATTCTCCTTTCTCTTGTTATATTTAGAGAAGCAAGAATGGAGTGGGTGGCTATGCCATCCTTCAGGGGATCTTCCTGACCCAGGGATCAAAACTGCTTATCTTATGTCTCCTGCATTGGCAGGCAGGTTCTTTACCACTAACACCACCGGGGAAGCAATATGATAGGCAACCTCCAACTTAGCCCTCAATGATGCCCACCTCCTCATATTCAGGCCCTTGCACAATTCCTCCCCTACTTGTATGGGCTAGAGCTAATGAACAGAATGTGCAAAAGTGATGTGATATCACTAATTTTTTTTTAATTTCTATCAATCTTTCTCTATCAAAAGCCCTTGTTCCATACAAAGCAAACCACCATATCATGAGTAGCCCAAGAGAGAGGTCCACATAGCAAAAACTGATGTTTTCAGTCAACAGGCAGCAAGGACATGAACCTGTCAAAAACCATGTGAGTGAGCTTGGAAGCTGTCCCTCCCAGCCAGTCAACCAATGAAATGATGGTATCACTGGTTAGTAACTTGACTCTGGCCTTGTGACAGACCCAGCCAGAGGGACCCAGCTAGATCACAACTAGATTCCTGGCCCACAGAAAATAGAAGATAAAACATGCTTGTTATTTTAAGCCATTACATTTGGGGGTTATTTGCTATGCAACAATAGTTAACTAATACACGTAGGGAAAAGAAAACTACATAAAATTACCTCATACTTAAAAGCTAAATAAATACAAATTTTAAAAATAAAAAATATAACAATCAAAATTGATATGTAATATAATAGATTTAACAGCAAATTAAACATAGTTGAAAAGAGAATTAGCAAACCAGAAGCAGACCAAAAGCAATTATACGAATACAACCCAGAAAGACAAATACCATTTAACAATATATGTGTGAAAGACATTAAAAGAAATGGAAGATAAAGAAGTAGATCCAAAATACATTCCAATAGAGCCAAAATACAAAGTCCAATAGCAGAGGAGCAAACGGCTGACAGAGAAAATATCTGAAGAAATAATGACAAAGAATATTCCAGATCCAATGATAAAAGATACCAAACAACATATTCAAGAAGTCCAGTAAATCTCATGTAGGATAAATAAAAGGAAATCCACCCATTGACACATCAAAGATGGAGTTCAGAAACCAAGGGTCCCCCACCTCAAATGCAGTTTATTTACACAGTAAAACAATTATAGCCATTTTCCCAGCAACAGTAATGGAAGCCAAAAGGCAAGGGGAACGTGTTGAATTAAACAGACTGCTACATAACAAAAAAGAAAACAGTTTCAAGCATGAGATAAAATAAGGACATTTTCAGAGAAACAAACAGAAAAATGACAGTTAATTCTAAAGGACTTACTTCAAACAAAAAGGTAAATGATCCCAAACAGAGAGCTAGTGTATTTTCGGGTTAAAAAACAGATAATTAACGATTGCAAACAAGGAAGGGCTAGAAGGAGTCAAAGAGTTCTTAAGAGCCGCATGGAGGAAAGTTAAAATGAAAGATTTAACTATAGACAGTCAAGGCTGAGTATTGACTTATTTTCCTAATTAGGCTGTGGTGACTCTAATAGATTTGGTAGGTCAGTAAACTCCTTGAACTATTAAATAATAATAAAGACCACCAGAGATGTGGCATCGGCCACGTCCCTAGCGTAACCCCAGACTAAAGGTGAAAAGAGGGGGAGAGGCTGGGGGAATGTCAGGAAGGACGCACTTTTTCCACTTTGGGATGTGTCTTCCAAGGGTCAAATGCCACTGTCTTGACATTCCTAGCCACCTCTGCCTTCTCACTCAGCCTTCCGCGGGAAGAAGGTGTAATTTAATCTGCATTGGTCTTTCCGGAGGAGAAAGCAGACACGCACAATCCAGTCCTTCCTTCCTGCTGCCTCACTCGGGCAGGATTCCACAACTCTTTCACGTTCAAGCTTTATAGAGTCAGATTGTCTCTCTGAGGACAAGATCTGCCCGCCCAGCACCAGCACTTCCTATTACTGCGTGTAAGTCTGTATAACTATGGTGCACAGTGTTAGACATCTACTTGCCCACAGACATAGAGTACATATTCCAATATCAATTTTACCAGTAATAAAAATAACATCCTGCTTTCATATATGAATTCTTTCATCATTTCCAAGATGGTTCTAATAATGAAGGTGGTGAAATTCCCCGGAATCCCCAGCAATAAAAAAATGCATAATGCTGGCTGTTTAGTCAATATTTAATACAATAACAATAATATCAAAATAACCACTAAAGTGTTAGTTACTATACTACATACATCAAAAACATTTTCTCTCTCACTCCAACTCTGAAAAGTTGTATCATCTCCATTTATCTGTTTATTCATTTGAGTTTTTGTGGAATGATGAAATTCACCCAAAAGGTAGCAAGATGGTTGTTCACCCAACTGGACTCAGGTCCTCACGCTTCCTTTCTCCACAGTAGATCAAATCACTTTCCTTCTATTCCAGGCCTTTTGCTTGTGACGATGGCCCACTCCCTTTACCCAATGTACTCTCCCCAAACAAATCTAAATTTATAGCAATCTTTTCTATTAGGTTAGCCAAAAGTTTGTACAAGTTTTTCCATAACACCTTATAGAAAAAACCCAAACGAACTTTTTGGCCAACCCAATATTTATATACACTGGATAGTAATTTTTATTTGTTCTCATTCAAATTCCTTCACTAGCTTTAAAGACTTGATCTATAGCATATATTCCCATATCTTTGACACATTTAGAACACCAATCAGGAACTGAAGGTCAGTTTCACCCAGTTACAGCTGTCAAAGCAATTATCAGAGAGGGCATTGTATCTTGGAGATGATTGCTAGTCTAGAACAGAAGTCATCAAACTGACTGGCAGGCAAAATCTAGCTTCCTGCCTGTTTACATAAATAAAGTTTTACTGGAGACCAGCTACATTCATTTATGCACTGTCTATGGCTATACTCATACTACACTGGTGATGCTGAACAGTCACAACAGAGACTATAAAGCCCACAAAGCCAAAAATATTTACTAACTGGCAAGAAAAGTTTACTGACCCATCATCTAGGCTTGTAGATTGATTCCACATTCTCCGCATTCTAAGTAGTGAGCATAATTCTTTCCCACACAGGGTTGTAGGCTGCATTCCTTATCTCTAGGACCTTTCATCAAACCCTACTTTCTCACTTCTAATCAAAAGGTCTTTCCATGTAAATTCCTCTGCCAGCAATTCCTCCAGTCTCTAACTATCAATATTCCAAAAGAAATATTTCTAAGGGATGCATTGAAATGCTTTTAGTTGCTTATATTTAAAAATAAATTTGGAGTCAATGACTGAATACTCTCACATTTTAAAAAGTATCCAGGTGATTGGGGGAAAAAAGACATATTATAAGTTAATTACTCATATGTGGTACTGGCTGATTGCATGACCAACTGGATAATGGTTAAATCCTCCATTTCATTCTAAACTACTGATGCTCAGCCTGAGACTACTGATACTTGAAACATGGTTTCTCATGTTCAAAAGGCTTTAATGGATAATGATCAAGAAAAGAGAAACTAATGTTTGTTGACTGCCTAACATGTGCTTTTTACTAAACTAGGCATATCACAGAGATCACCATATCTAATCCTTACAATAGCCCATGAGACTGAGTACAATTAATCTCTGTATGTACTGATGAACACATTCAATTTAGAGAGGTAAAGAAGCATGCCCAACATGCCAGAGTCTGGATTCAATACTTCTAAGAAAAGAACAATTCCATAACTCCCAAAGGGTCTTTGGGTAAAACGAACTGCAACGCTGCAAAGTACATTTTATCCGGACTGTTATTCTAACAGAGAAAGCACCAGTGCCCAACGAAACTGGGCTCCTGCTGTACTAGTCATCAACTGACCACCTCTCTACTGTTGGTTTGTGAAGAATTTCCTTCTGGGGAAGAGTCTGGGATAGTAATAAGGACAATCATCGAGCCCAGGAAAGCATGTATTTACCAACATCAGGAAGCATTTCAATATGGTAACAACTGGTACTACTGCACTAGTGCCAACTTGTTGAAATATAAATCCATGTAGATTTATATTTTAGATTCCAAATCTGTCATAATGTAGAAGCAAACCAAGACTGATCACATAGGCTATGTGACTGAGTAAGCGATGTGGGAGCCACACGGCCATTTGAGTTCTCAGTGATTGGTTATGACTATTGTAATGTTAATTCAGCTAAGGAGAAGATGCCAGTTACTGCTTTTCAAAATTTTAACCCATCCCCCTTATAATGTTTTACATGCTTCTCTATCATATACAGACTGCTTGGTGAACCATTTCGTGCTAGTAACTGTGATGCCTGAAGTCTCAGGGATCTAATTCTTACTGTATTTGATAAGCATCAGCTAAAAGCTTTCCTGCATCACCCAGTGAGCACATACTGGACTACTCATCAGCACTGCACAGCTCAGTATACGGTCATGGAATGTGGCACACAATAAAGCGCACAGATTTTCAGGATTTACGGCAATGATATTGCACAGTCATTTAATCTTTAGTTCTTTTCCTTAAAAAATGACTTTAAAAGTCATTTTAAAAGCACCATATTATTATAATTTAAAATTATATAAAATATACAGAAAGTATTTTTCATTTGAGCAGGACTCCATGTTATATAAGCAGGCTATTCTTGGAAAAATATTTGGATTATGAAAAGGAAAAAGAAAAATCAGAGAAACTGCTAAATCCTAAATATGTGATAAAAACACGTATTTGAAGAAATATCATGGCACAATTTTAACCACAGTCATAAGTTATATGTACTTGATTGATGTGTCAACACTAGATTAAAATAGCCTCTTTCACAAACATAGAGTCTGCAAAAAGTCCAAGCATCTCCAATTGTACAATTTTATTCCTCTTTTGATTTACAAAAATGTTTCATTTACTATCTAATCATAAACTGAAATTATTAAAGTGGGATTATAGTGAAAAGAAACTAAGAATAATTATATTTTGAGTACAGCAATAAGAATATCTCTTGTCATTCATATATATAATATGGATGATTTATATATTTCATATATATGTATTTCCTTTAGGTACTCCTATATGTTGTTCTTTTCTAAATTAAACATGTCAACATTCACTGAAGTTAAAAAAGGGATCATAGGCAGTAATTTTGCTTTCCCAGCCATTAATAAAAATGCATCTCATTCCTTCTTCAACAGGCTCCTCCCAATCTTAAGAAGTAGACAAAATCTTCACTGTTTAAAAGATCTCATTTTGCTACCCAGTGGGAAACAAATTCTTAAAATGTCAAAAGCCTTAGTTATTCCACAGATAACTAACATTTTAGTAACAAGAAAATTGCATCTGGAGTAGCTGGAAAATAAAACTTCCAGCTGACATTTACCCTGGGGGCCACTCACCACTCCTGGGTTACAGTTGTAATAGCGATGCTCGGCAGTGTCATCAGAGGAAGCGTGGTTGGTCTGGAAATGCCATCTCCCTCGGGTGTCCTTGCCCTTCTGCTCTGTCTTTGAGACAGTGGTGGCAACTGCAAGTTTCCTGAGCAGCACCTTCTCCCCCTCCAGAGGTCGATTCCAAGTGTGTTACTAGAAGAACTGTAGGATTTACTCAAGCTACATTCAAAATAATCTTTAACATTCTAGAGGAACCACAGGGGAAGAAAAAAGAGGAAAAAGAAAATGAGATTCAAGTGTTTAAAATGATGCACAATGTAGTAAAATAAGAAACTAAATGATCAAGCTGTCACTCATAAAGTCCTTATTCAGTATCTCACAATCAGAGTCTAACACTGACATCAAAAGCTTAAGAGAAGACATACAGGCTTGGGGGCTAATGCTCAAATTTTAAACATATCCGTTGCATAGTCATGGTGATTTTCAGGACTGTGGATATCTTCTCTTTCTAAATTATTCTTTTTTTTCTTTCTCTTTTTAACTTGCTAAAATGAAAGCTATTCACTGAAAACATACTTTGGATATTGATGTTATCATTCTGCAACATGGGAATAAGCTATACTAGGTAAAGTATAACATTTCTTGCTCAGTGTTTTGAAGGAAAAATATTTTCTATCTCAGACCAGAAAGATACTCATAATTGTCAGTGACTGGGTACCTGACTTTTCCTTTTCTCATAAAAGTTATCCTCAGAGTTGAGGGGGTTTAGGAGTCAATAGGGGAGGGGGTTAAATATATAAGAGTTCAGGAAAAAAAAGAATATTCTTTATCTGGTCCTGAATTGAACTGCCATATGTCCAGTATGTGCCCTAAGGCTGACATGAAATACTTGTGAGAAGATAAGGGCATTGAATTATAACCAACAATAAGAGTTATTCTTTCTTCCTGTATCTCTTGGTGACTCTGGTTCCTGGTACTGTGGAGCATAGAAGACCCAAAAGAGCCTCTGCCTGGTTCACCACTCATACTGGCTTGAAAGTGAAAGTGAAAGTGAAGTCGCTCAGTCTGGTCAGACTCTTTGTGATCCCGTGGACTGTAGCCCACCAGGCTCCTCCATCCATGGGATTCTCCAGGCAAGAATACTGGAATGGATTGCCATTTCTTTCTCCAGGGGATCTTCCCAAACCAGGGATTGAACCTGGGTCTCCCGCATTGCAGGCAGACGCTTTAACCTCTGAGCTAGACAGCAAATGTTGTGGCCATGCAAATAGCCACTGATAGCCACTTGCAGTTTAAAAGTTCTGTCTGTCACTCTCCACTTGTATCTTAAGCAATAATTGAAGTCCTAACACCAGACCAAGATCTCTCACCTGGAAGTCATTCAGCAGCCCTTAAAATGACAAGTACTTCCTACTGCCCTTCCAAATAGACTTAGGAGAGCCTAGAACTAGACTGCCTTTAAACAAACAAACAAACAAAAGTTCTCCACCCACCACTCCTCTACCCATCCCTATACTAGCTCATATAAGAATAATTAACTCAAGTTTAAGGGCCTAGCTGGGATCATTCAACAAATATTTGTAGCACACATATTAGAATCATGTACAGTCCTAATTTGAGAGGGCACAACAGCATAAAGCAGCAGGACTTATATTCTAATTATTTATGCTTATCTCATCTATACAAAGCCACATTTTCATGATGAAAATCTGGACATGCACAGGCCTGACAATTTTCAGGGTCCCAATTCTCTCCACCTGGAAATGGGATGTCATATTTTTTTCTGTTTGACTTAAGGTTTTCAAATACCACTTATTTAAAATTTAGTAGAACCACAATTCAGTAGCAGGAAGAAGACCAAACAATCTAGAATTCTTCAGAGTTTGAAATATTCTGGAATGTGCCCAGGATTTAACTGTTTAGTAACTGGGACTAGACCACCCTTGGTTTAAACAAACAGACTGGTTTAGTAACTGATTATATTAAATCTACCATGGACTGGCACTTACTCACGTGTGTGTATGGGTGTGTGTATGTGTGTGTGTGTGTGTGTGTGTGTGTGTGTGTGTATGTGTGTGTGTGTATGTGTGTTAGAAAGAAGAGCTGAGAGGAAAACATAGCATATGTACGTTTCTTTCTCAAAAAACTAGAGGAGAAAGAAAGTCTTAGAAGAGACAAAGTTTTCCTGAAGAGATTCAAGAACAAACTAAAAGTCAGAACTTTTATATATCAGTTTGTTCCAAATATACATATAAAGAAAGTACCAATTATCTGGAAACCAAAGTCTTCAGCAAATATTTTACCACCTATACAAGAAATACTGTACAAAAGAACAAAATGAGAATGTCACTTAGTTAAAACACAAATCACAGTGGTCTTATAATAAAGTTATTGGATATTTTTCCTCTTTTAGGAAAGTAACTATTATCAACCAGGTATAAGTGCAGTGAATAAACTAAATGGGTACTTATATGATACTTATTTGAAAGGTAACAAAGTCACCACCTACCACAAAAATACTCCCATACTGACTTGTGAACATACTTGAAATAGAGATTTGGAGTCATTCTTTGAGTTTCAAGAATTTTTTCTAACGATTTCAATTAATGTGAAAATGCATTGCCACAAAAGAACATAATGGAATAGCCTTTTAGAAATTAAGTTAAATGTTGAAAACATTAACATTGTTTTATAAACACTTCATTAACCCGTGTTGCATTATCAATGTAATTACCTCAAACTCTAATTCATACTCATAATTACTGTCCCCAATTTGCTAACACCCTCAAAGGCAAAATCTAATTCTGTCAATTCTAAACTACTAAATTTGTGATCCTGTATTTCTTTTCCTATTTTAACCAGCATGATATTGGTTGACTGTATCATTTATCAGATCAAAGATTTGCAGAGGAAAAAGACATTAATATGAATATTACTTATGGAAATCACACTGTTCCCTTTGCCAGAAATACTCCTCTCCCAGACCTTCTCAGAGTTCATTCCTTCAACGTTCATATGTCCTCACTGTCCATATGTCATCTCTTCATGTCATCCTTCTATAAACACTTATAGTCATCATCCAGTTATTCTTTCCCCGCCCCCGACCAACTTCATTCTTCTGTACAGCTCTTATTATAGCTTGAATTATTTTATAATTTATTGATTTATTTATGCCCTCCCCTCTGTAATATAAACTTCAAAGGGACAAGAATGCTAATGCCTAGACTAACCAGTGTTTGGTGCATAAAAGGCACTAAATAATATCAAGTGAACATTTAAGTGAACATATCAAGTGAACACTGAGTTACTGTTTGCTGAGCTGAAATAACTAAGAATATAATGAACCATCCTTGACTTAAGGGTAAATCTTTCTTCAGAGTGTGGCATATAAAACATAGTATCTGCCAAGTTGCTTTCATTGTTAGGGAAGAGATGCTGTGTGTAACATTTGATATGATCTTCTGTACTATATTCGAAAAGTTGAGGTACATGTTGAAAAGTTTTAGATTATTACTGTTTACTGAAATAAAGAACAAGCCACAAATGGGAGCTAAATATATAATTTTAAATATTCTCGTAATCGCATTAAAAAAGAAATATGAAATTACCTTTAATAATATATTTTACTTAGCCTAGCTTGTCCAAAATATTGACATTTCAACGTGTAATCTATATCAAAAATTACTAATGTCATATTTTATACTCTTTTCTATCTGTACTGTTATGAATTCAAGATCCAAAATGTATTTCACATTTACAGCACCTCCCCATTCAAACTAGTGCTTCAGAGTCACATGTGGCTAATGGCTACCACGTTGGACAGTGCAAATCTAGGTAAAAACAATCCACTCTAGGTGGGGTTTGTATTCTTCAAACATGCCTTTCTTTCCTGCACATTCTTCTGAGAAAACTTCCCTGTCTTTTGATTGTGTCACCCATTACCTCAGAGAAGATTAGGATAATCACTGCAATGATAGAATGAAAAGAAAAATAATTGATCATCCTTTATAGACAGGCTGTATTGCTTAGTTTTACTCTTCCAAAGAAATAGAATCTGGAGCATACCTTATACAAGTAGTACTATGGGAAAATCCCAGGGTTTTTCTTTAAGAGACAAAAATGGGGGATTGATCAATTGAAAGCAAAAAGATCATCTCAGCTGACCAAGATGCAAAGCTGTTGAAAATAATGTCTATAGTCTTCTTCACTTCTTCAAAGGACCCAGAGCAGGGCTTCTCAAATATAATGTACATATTTGGTCTCCCTGGGAACTTGTCAATACAAAGTTTGATCTATAGGTCTAAGGTATGGTTCTGAGATTCTGCATTTCTAATAAGTCCACAGGTGATGCTAGCCCTGCTAGTCTGAGGCCCACACTGAGCAGTTAAGTCCTAAAAGATGTGTACCTCACAAACTTCTTCTTAGTACAAACAGCTGTCAAAGAACCCACCTCAAGAGGTGACTCACGGACTAGCTATACATGGATAAAAATGTACAAGAAAGGCATCAAGAAATGGTGAAAAGAAAAATTTCCAGATTGGTATCTTGTAAATAAAAACCACAAAGCTCAAACTGAGCCTATTTCCAAGCCACAAAGAGTGTGATATGCCTGCTGTCTACCTCGCAGAGTTCTGGGTCCAAGGGCTGGTAATGCCCAGTGTCATAGAAATACCTAGTGACAGAGTGGTACTTCTAAACAACCTTACCAGCCCTTAGAGCAGAATTATGGAGTGCCTTCTTCGTTAGGCAGACAAACAGTGGGTAGAATCGGCGATTCTGTGACTTTTGGAACTTACATCATCAGCCGTCACTGCCATCACACTCCTGCTTTTCTTCATTATAGAGGTGAAAAACAGCCCCTCTCAGGATGTCTGTTATTCAGGGCAGCTTTGCTGCCAGTTTTTAAGACCTACAGGGAAAAAAAGACACACACAAAAGAACAGCTCAGTATCCTTAGTTAAATACAAATACATGGTATTCTCTGCACTAACATCTGACGGTATACAATGCATGTGGATAAACAAATATCACAATTTACCAAGCTAACTAAAGCTGAGCTGAGAGAAAAGAGGTTCACAACATGCAAAAGTCCAAGACAAAGCTACCTAAAGGGAGAGAAAAGGAATAGCAGGTAATAATTAGGCTCCCAAATTATCAAATATAGAAATACTAGGTTTTAGTGAAAGGCTTTATACTTACAAATTATCTTCCCAAGCAATATTTCATTTGATCTCATAACAATCTGTGAAATTGTTTTCATCTTTTTTTTTTTAATAAAGAGAGAATATAGGATCAGAAAATTGATTTGGCCAAAGTAACACATCTAAAACTAGAAAAGAAATGGCAACCCACTTTAGTATTCTTACCTGGAAAATACCATGGACAGAGGAGCCTGGCGGGCTACAGTCTATGGGATTGCAAGAGTTAGACACGACTTAGTGACTAAACCACCAACACAGTTAAAACATAGCAGATTTAGAATTTAAGGTATGTGATCCATTGATGCATGCATGCATGCTAAGTCACTTCAGTCTTGTTCAACTCTTTGAGACCCTATGGACTATGGCCCACCAGGCTTCTCAGTCCATAGGATTCTCCAGGCAGGAATACTGGAGTGGGTTGCCATTTCCTTCTCCATGATCCACTGATGCTACTGTCAATAAAAAGGAAAACTAAACCAATACAAAAAATATGCGTGACCAGAAAAATCTTAATTTCAATTTTATCATTAGCTTAAACTTCTTATATGTACATATGCAAATACTCATCACAGAGACTTTACCAACCAAGAGGCAGAAAGAGCTAGAATTTCCTGGTTTAAATCACACAGACTTGGCCATTCTGAAGCAGACACTGCAGTTCATGACATTTGTTTTGTGTAGATCACTAGAATTCACTTCAGAAACAAAGAACCTCAATAACATTTCAAAAATTAAAGGGTGCACGCTGCTGCTGCTGCTGCTGCTAAGTCACTTCAGTAGTGTCCAACTCTGTGCGACCCGTAGATGGCAGCCCACTAGGCTCCTCTGTCCCTGGAATTTTCCAGGCAAGAATACTAGAGTGGGTTGCCATTTCCTTCTCCAATGCATGAAAGTGAAAAGTGAACGTGAAGTCACTCAGTTGTGCCCGACTCTTAGCGATCCCATGGACTGCAGCTTCCCAGGCTCCTCCATCCATGGGATTTTCCAGGCAAGAGTACTGGAGTGGGGTGCCATTGCACCCTACTTGTACAAACTCCAGAGGAAAAAGAGTCACTGATTTATGAATGTGAAAACTTAGACTATTAAAACAGACCAAAATTTAAAGTTCAGACATACAATAGTCTAAAAAGAATATGAAGAGTTTTGACTTTGCAGAATTGAACTGGAAAAGATATACTGCAGAAATCATTGAATCAAAAAATATTGGTCCAGACAGTGGATTCTCAAATCTTAATATCAAAAACCTCCCACTTTTGTGTGTTTAAGATTTTCTGTAAGAAAAAAGTTCAAAAAAATAAATATAATTTTTAGTATTTTAAAAAAATGGCTTCATCAATGTTGAGATCCAGAAGCTCCTGTTTTCTTATTTTGTACATTTAAAACCCTTAATACGTGCTGAATTTGAAATGTCTGCTTCTCGAACATGAAGATATATATAGATTAACAGAGTGATGGAACTGTAGCTATGTGACTAGGAATACTAAGCAGTGGCATTGTACCATCACCCAGGAAACCAGGGTTGAATTTCTCACACATAATTTGACTATATTATGCAGAAGTTGGCAGCAAAACTGACAGAGTAGATAAAAGAGTGGGGGAGGGAGAAACTTCACCTTTGCAAGTCTTCTAGGGAGAGAACCCCATAGGCTTTTCAGGTGTTCAGTTCAATATGACAAGGAAAAAAATTTCCCCATCAACACCAAGGAATGATTACAATTATTGAGCTTTTCTAACTATGACCAAAGAGGAACAAGCAGAAATTTAGAGCTCTTACTCAAAACCTACTTGAAACCTAGCAAAGGTCAACAAATAACAGATATATTTTATCTCTGTTATAGTCAATCTTGAGTGCCTCTCTGAGAGAGAACCTGAAAAAAAAAAAGGTTATACCCCTATGTTACAAGAAAAAGCACGATTCAAGATGTAAGTTTTATATATAGGATATAAAATCAGACATACCCAATGATTATAATTCTCAAAAATATAAGCATAGAAAAATATTAAAGAAGCTATGTAACGTTGTACAGTGAACATTATATAAGAGGCATAGAAATTTTTCTTTCTTTTCCATATTTTCCAAATTTTTGTGATAGTCTTTTCCAAGCCAAAACAGTGATCCATTTTGCTTGGCAGGAAATACACTTAAAAATAGGATAAAACAGCACAACTGGATTCAGCAGGAAAGAACTGTGATCAAGCCTCCCCAGCAGAAATGAAGGTAAGACCTTAGCTATATTTTCTTAGAAGTGAGCAAAGCTATGATAGGACCCAAATGAAGCTCAATGCGAATATGACTCTGAAGAATTTTAAGTCTAGTCACGCAGGAAAGACTTACATATATTAAACATGCACTTAAGAGTTTCTCAAAAATATTTGTAAAATGAGTGAATCAAACGATGTAATTAAATGTAAAAATCTTTGGGTTTCTGGGAAATAAATGAAGTTTTCTTTTAGCCTTAAATAATGAGTAGAATTTGTTTAGCAGAGATAGTGGAAAAAAATATGTTGTGCAAAAATATGGGAAGGAATTTAATGTACTAAGACTGACTATGCGAGAAGACTCCATGCTAAGGAAGCTTATGACAGGCAGAAAGACAACATGTTCCAGGGCAACATCAGCAGATTTGGGGCATGCAAGAGTATTTTTGTGAGGTCTTAGCCATGAAAATAAACTTATGTTTTATAACACTCTGAGTGTGAAAGCTAACTGGACAGATTCATGTGCCTTCAACTGGGAGCATGTCCTGGCTAGGAAAAAGCAAGATCTCAAGTTACAAAAGTTACAAGGCAGTTTTTCAAATGTTCTACATAAAAAAATATATTACTTTTACATTCAGAAATAAAAGCCAGCACTTGTTACAAAAGATAAGATAAAGGAGGGAAGAAGAGATTATTTTCTAGGTATTTTCTAGGTAGTTTACATTTGTCTCCTTGAGAGCCACTCCAATACCTTCTCCATCCTGGTTGTGTCACAGGAGGCTGGTCCTCACAAATTGAGTCCATGGGCTCTCTAGCCGTCTGACTCCTGAAAAGTATAGCAGGAAGGCAGGAGGAAAGAAAAGGTCCTCTCTACTGGCCAGGGTGCAACAGTAATGAAAGCCCTTTCTCTAGATCACAGCCCCTATAATCACCCATCTCTAAGGAGACAGGTTTCCCTAACTTCCATTAACTACTGCTTCCACTTCACCTTTCAAACATAAAGCTGATGGCAGCTTTCCACTGTTGCTATTCTTATAAGTGCTTGGTTATCCCTTTGGGTCATCCTCAACCCTGTCCACACCTTTTGTAAACAGTGCGTGCATGCAAAATTGTTTCGGTAGTGACTCTTGGGAACCCTATGGACCGTAGTAGCCCGCCAGGCTCCTCTGTCCATGGGATTCCCAAGCAAGAATACTGGAGTGGGTTGCCATTTCCTACTCCATTGTAAATAGGACCTCCATTAAATTTTCTTTCATATAGAGACCTTGACTGAAAACAGATTTGTCCAAAAACTTTACAAAGCCAGAGGGCTAGTTTAAAATATACCCCCTCAACGCATAGTACAGTGGCTGACACAAAGCAGGGTCTCAATAAACAACCATTAGAGAATGAGTAAGTAAAATCTAGTTGGAGTTTTAGAGTGGTTTTATGGCTTTTAGAAAAGAAGGTCAGCAGGCAAGATTTCAAGTAAGGCAGAAATAGTTTTATGTCATCACTCATGGGTGGCAATAGTAGTTCTGTTTGGGAAATCAGAGAAATGTTATGCTTAATACTACACTATTATGTTACTGTATTATACTATTGCTATATAATATTAATGTGCTTTGCTTAGTTGCTCAGTCATGTCTGACTCTTTGCAACCCCATGGACTGTAGCCCGCCAGGCTCCTCTATCCATCCAAGGGGATTCTCCAAGCAAGAATACTGGAGCAAGTTGCATGCCTTCATCTAGGGGATCTTCCCAACCCAGGAATCAAACCCAGGTCTCCTGCATTACAGGCAGATTCTTTACTGTATGAGCCACCAAGAAAGCCCATATAATATTGATAATGTACAATATAATGTAGCATTACATCATATATTATTGATACATTGTGAAATAGAAAAATAGAGATTGTAAGTGCCATGTCATTGCTGATTGCAACAAATTGTGGAAAATTCTGAAAGAGATGGGAATACCGGACCACTTGACCTGCCTCCTGAGAAATCTGTATGCAGGTCAAGAAGCAACAGTTAGAACCTGACATGGAACTAAGTCAAGGCTGTATATTGTCACCCTGTTTATTTAACTTAAACGCAGAGTACATCACCAGAAATGCTGGGCTGGATGAAGCACAAGCTGGAATCAAGATTGCCAGGAGAAATATCAATAACCTCAGATATGCAGATGACACCACCCTTATGGCAGAAAGCCAAGAAGAATTAAAGAGCCTCTTAATGAAAGTGAAAGAGGAGAGTGAAAAAGTTGGTTTAAAACTCAACATTCAGAAAACTAAGATCATGGCATCTGGCTCCATCACTTCATGGCAAATAGATGGGGAAACACTGGAAACAGTGTCAGACTTTATTTTGGGGGCCTCCAAAATCACTCCAGATGGTGACTGCAGCCATGAAATTAAAAACGCTTACTCCTTGGAAGAAAAGCTATGACCAACCTAGACAGCATATTCAAAAGCAGAGACATTACTTTGCCGGCAAAGGTCCATCTAGTCAAAGCTATGGTTTTTCCAGGAGTCATGTATGGATGTGAGAGTTGAGACAATAAAGAAAGCTGAGAACCGAAGAACTGATGCTTTTGAACTGTGGTGTTGGAGATTCCTGAGAGTCCTTCGGACAGGAAGGAGATCCAACAAGTCCATCCTAGAGGAAATCAGTCCTGAATATTCACTGGAAGGACTGATGCTGAAGCTGAAACTCCAATACTTTGGACCCCTGATGTGAAGAACTGACTCACTGGAAAAGACCCTGATGCTGGGAAAGATCGAAGGCAGGAGAAGAAGGAGACGACAGAGTATGAGATGGTTGGATGGCCTCACCGGCTCAATGGATATGAGTTTTAGTAAGCTCCAGAAGTTGGTGATGGACAGGGAAGCCTGGAGTGCTGCTGTCCATGGGGTTGCAAAGAGTCAGACACGACTGAGCAACTGAACTGAACTGAGTGTCAGTTGCCTATCCCTTGGACTAACATGGATAGAGAATTCATCTTGTGCCGGTTTATGCACTACACATATATGAATCCAACTGTGTCTCATTAGAGCCACCAACCAAATGAGGTGGGCACAACTATCACGACAGGTGAGGGAATAAAGGCTCAGAGCAGTAATGAAATACAGAGTCACACGCTCTGTTGTTTCAGACTAAGACATTATTTCTAAGCGAAGCCTCTTCACCAATCACTGTGCAACTGATTGGGGGCTTATTCACATCTTTTCAAGGTATAAAAGTTATTTTTGTTTCTTTTTCTGATGTTGGAGTACAGGTTAAGTTGATCAGTTTTTGGAATCATGCTCCCTAATCATGTTAGGACAAAAAGAGTAATTTTTAAAAGAAACTGACATTTTATAAGGCCTCAAATTTAAGGCAAATGTAAACAGAGAGAAGTCAAGTTCTCCTAATCTGAAACTATTCTTCTGTTAGCAAAATTTGCTTCTTAATACACAGAATGCCATATGCTTCATTAAAACAAAGTATTTCTAAGAATTCCTAAAGTTATGAGCAAGTATGATGACACTAAATTCCATATTGGCATGTATAAATAGTTTTCCTGTAGTTTTATCTTTTATCACTTAAGTGGTGCTTTTAAACATATTAATCTTTCACAACATTCTGTTATTTTTCTAAGACTATAGTATTCATCATATAATTATGTTATTTCCCTCTTTTCTACAGAGATATAAAATCTAAAGCAAGGGAGAAGACACTGACTGATACAGCTGTCATGTAAATTTCTCTTTCAGCAGTTTTTCAGTACCAGTAGTAATTCTTGATTGGTAGAAATCTCAATAAATAACAGTAGTCATTCTAAAATCCCACTTTATGGATATAAACCATATATTAAATGGCCAAACCTTGAAGAAATGAAAAAAATAGTGTAGTACTCTGAGTTTTGAATAAAGTTATCTTTTTCAGTTTAAAGATTTCTCTTTATTCTGAGACAATATTCAAAGAAGTTTAATTTTTGTTTTGGGGGTAATTGATTCTGTAAATGAACATTTTGTGCATGTTTTCATTTTTCTCCAATAACTGCTTTCCATCTGCAGTGTTAAATATATATCTTCTTCCTTAACAACAGTTCAATTGAGTACATAACTTATAACTAACGGCTTTACACCACATCTCCTTCCCTTTTCTCAGTTCAGTGTTCAGGACCTGTGGAGCTACTCAGTGGCCAGTGTGTAGGACTTAGATTGGGAAGAGGGAATAGTCTATTCTATTATTCCTTCTCTCCCCTCTCTTCTTTAGGTTCTACCTGCTTCCACACTACAGCAGAGTGGAAGAGTCAAAGCCCTGTTATATAACTGGGCATTTAATTGCAGTCCTCTGTTGAGTGTCACTGCTTCTCTAACAGAAAGAGACTAGATACTGATGCCTTCTCTAAGGCAGATGTCCAAATGATGGCTCTCTTCTTAGGGATAAATAGGAACTTTTGCTGGGAAAAAAATAAATTTTCTCCTCTCCTCAGCTGCCATTCCCATTGGTACACATTGAAACTCTTGTTGGTAGGGTCCCCTTGAGCAAGTCTATTCTTGTGATTGAAGTAAAAATGAGATGGCTCAAGCCACAGTGCATTTATCCAGAATAAGTACAAGGATTCTTGCTAACCCAACTAATGAAGTTAAGATGCTTTGCTGCTATCTCTTCTCTCTGCCCTGATATCTTTCTCCATTTCGCCTCCCTAGCTCAAGAGACATAGAGAACAGATCAGAAAGGGGCCAGTGTTTAAGAATTTACCTTCCAAAGCAGGGGATGGTGGTTTGATCCCTGGTCAGGGAACCAAGATTTCACAACTAAGTACAACTTGAGAGTCAGTGTACTGCAATGAAAGATCCCACATGCCACAACTAAGACCCAATACAGCCAAATAAATAAATTCACTAATTTAAAAAAATGGTTCAGGATGTCTTCTGCATAGATGATCAATGGAGAAATGAGATACTGTCTCAGTTGTTTATCAACGTCTTCCAGACCCAAGCCAACCATTCTAAACTCTGCTGTGTGATGTGCAGGCTGAGACATTGCAAATCGCATTTCAGAAACTCTCTCCCTGGCTGGCTTCGTTTAGATGTTGACAACAGGAATCATGAAGGGAAAGTGGAAGAAGAAAATTAGAGAAAAGGAACTCTCTCCCTATTTCAGCAGCATAGGCAACACTGGGCCTCCATCCTGGCATACCCCGAAGCAGCTACACATTACCCCATCAGATGTCTGCTCACTAGCTGCAAAGTGGCCCCTTGGTGATTCCAGCTGCTATGGTGGAGACCCCTCCTTTGCACCACTAAACCCTCATAATACCACTGTCCCTTTCTCCCTCTGCACTTGGAATGGTAGCTGCTTCACTAATCTTCAGAGTATCTCCCTCGTCTGCTTTCATTTGCATCATTCATACTTATGCAATCAGTTTCTTGTATTAAATCACTTTTGTTTTCCTAAGGGCTACAGAAGCTGACCTTCTCTTCATTGAAAATATCCCACATCTCTAGAAGTGGTTCTTCAGTAGGTCAGTAATTCACTTCTCCAGCACCCCTTCACATTCCATCCTCCCCTCACCCAGAGGCAGTTTATATGAGGATTGGGAGGTTGCTGGAGTGACGACTGATGTCAGGACCCACCTGGTTCCCTCTCAGAGGGAGTTGCCTGAGCACTTTTATACACAGCTCTCCTTGGAGAATGTGGGATATCTGGATGGCTCTTGGTCCTCTGTTTGGGATTACAGTCCCCATTTCTTTTTCAACAAAATACCTATTCATCATTCTTTCAGATGTAAAAACATCCATTTTTGAGATGACAGTGTAATGGGACATGAGCATTTCTTTTTTATATGTCTCTTTTGGCTACCTCAGGTCTTAGTTGCTGCTTAAGGAATCTTCATTGTGAGAAGTAGGCTTCTCTCTAGGTGTGGTGCGTGGGATTCATCAGTAGTTTCCCAGTGTAGAGTTGGTTAGCTGCATCTTGGCCTGTGGGATCTTAGTTCCCCCACCTTGGATCCAACCCATGTACCCTGCTTTGGAAAGCAAATTCTTAACCAATGGGCTACCCACCGGGGAGTCCTGAGCATTTCTTTTGTTTCTTAATGGTCACAACTGACAGAGTTAGAAGTTGGCAATTTCTATGTCAATCCTCTAATTCTTTGGAAATTTTACTAATTCATAAATTATAATACTGAATATTCATTGGAAGGACTGATGCTGAAGCTCCAATACTTTGGCCACCTGATAGTAAGAGCTGACTCACTGGAGAAGACTGATGCTGGGAAAGATTGAAGGCAAAAGGAGATGGAGTTTACATCTACTGATCTTCATCAAACTTTCAGAAATTCAGGGCTACTGTGCCCAATTAGGTATGATTTGCATCTACTGATCTTCATCAAACTTTCAGAAATTCAGGGCTACTGTGCCCAATTAGGTATGCTTTGGGATTTAACTGTTTGGAAGAGACAAATGCACTTCCTCCCCAAAACTGTTGTAATGGGATACAAATAATGGAGAGCAAAAAATGTTGATCAAAAAGATATATGTAATCCAAAAAGATATTCTATGTAAAACTTCTCAAAACTATAAGCACCCAACATTTAGATGTAGCCATTTTGGGAGAGAAAAATCCATTTGTTTAGTGAGGCAATAAGCATCAAAGATTTTGAAATAAAAATTGAAAAGTATTAAAAATTAATATGAACTTAAATCATTAGCTAAACCTGAGAGAATTATAAGTAACAGAGAGATAATGGCATCCTTTAATAGTCATCAGATTGCAAAGTAGCTAGGCTAAATTCTACTCTGAGTAAAACATCTTTCCCAAACAGCCACTAAAAACTAGTTTCTACTATAAAATGTGTTCTTTTAATTTGCTAATAGAACACAAACTTGAAATCAGTACAGATGCTGACAAGAAAAAAAGAAACAATTCTTATTATACAATTTGTTTGGATGAATGTTAATTCCTGACAATAATAGAACAAGAAAGTAACAAACAATTCCCATGTTTCCACTCGTATATGTCTTAATGGGATTATTAGTGTTTCTCTCCAATAAAAAGTGTCTAAGTGGAAAAATTTTCAAGGGCTAAATTATTTTTCCTATTCTAAAAAAAAGTAACTAGTACAGTGATTAAATTTTTATAGTTTAAAATGTCATAAGACAGTATATAAATTGTTTTGTTTTTCATCCATTTGGGGTTCCATTTTCAATAAGAGGGAAAGAACAAAGAAGTCTTATATTCAAATGACAAATTCAAGCCATATATTTAAATAATGAACAATTTGATATTGTAACCTCTCTCAGCATCTGAGGGTTTGCATCTCTGAGTTATCATTGTACCAAAGTGATGATGTGATCAGGGAAGATTTAGAAAGGTTGAAGGAATTTTTCAGCTCAGTTCAGTTCAGTTCAGTCACTCAGTCGTGTCTGATTCTGTGACCCCATGAATCACAGCATGCCAGGCCTCCCTGTCCATCACCAACTCCCAGAGTTCATTCAAAGTCATGTCCATTGAGTCGGTGATGCCATCCAGCCATCTCATCCTCTGTCGTTCCCTTCTTCTCCTGCCCCCATTCCCTCCCCTGCATCAGGGTCTTTTCCAATGAGTCAACTCTTCACATGAAGTGGCCAGAGTACTGGAGTTTCAGCTTTAGCATCAGTCCTTCCAATGAACACCCAGGACTGATCTCCTTTAGGATGGACTGGCTGGATCTCCTTGCAGTCCAAGGGACTCTCAAGAGTCTTCTCCAGCACCACAGTTCAAAAGCATCAATTCTTCAGCACTCAGCTTTCTTCACAGTCCAACTCTCACATCCATACATGACCACTGGAAAAACCATAGCCTTAACTAGACGGACCTTTGTTGGCAAAGTAATGTCTCTGCTTAGTCTCTCTAAAATGAACCATAGAAAGTCTACAGACAATTGTAAAGGGCCAGTATGGATGAAAAATGTTTAACTCAATTAAGTGTTTTGGGGGTACCTGTTCAGGCTCAAACTGAAATAGTTTAATTACACCTTCAGTGCTATTTAGCAACTTCCATAAACCTATCACAGCTGTTCTAGGACCCCAATTAATGTTACCAAATCTCAATGATGGTATAAAAAATTAAATTGCATCTATGATCCAAAATTCCCATTTCCCTCCATCATGAATATCGACACTTCTTTTCCATCGGTGTCCCAAGAGCAGCAACAAAAACCATGAGCACCTGCTGTGTGACAAGAGACTTGCTAGATGCTGTGGGTAATACAAGATGAATGACGTAATCCTTGACCTTAAAATGCCCACAGTCTAGTCTTCAGAGAAATGAATCAGTTATTATTCACTCTACAATACATAGTCATCCTTGGCATGGGTCAGGCTCCCAGTGCAGTGTGATGACTGCTATGACAGGAATAGAATGGGTTCATTAGGTGAACAGATGAGTAAAGATCACCTCTATGGGCAAAAATCATCAAGGAAAGCTTCGAAGAGGAGGTTGCAGTCCTTTTACAGGCACTGCAACTAAGGAACAAAGAAAGAAGTTCTTCCACTCCCTCTCTCTGCATTTTCCATAATGGCCTTTTAAAAATGCAAAATTCAAGACTTCCCTGGTAGTCCAGTGGTTGGGAGTCCACCTCCCAATGCAGGGGACACAGGTTCCATCTGTACTCTGGGAGGATCCCACATGCCACATGGCAACTAAGACCCTACATCAGAACTACTAAGCCTGTGCTCTAGAGCCTGAGAGCTGTAACAGAGGCCACGTGCTGCAGCTACTGAAGTCTGCTCACCACAGAGCCTGTGCCCCACAACAGAAGCCACGGCACGCACTGCAACTGGAGAGCAGCCCCTGCTCAGTGCAAGGAGAGAAAGCCCACTCGCAGCAAGGAAGATCCCGCTGCAGCCAAAAATAAAAATAAATAAATTTATTTTAGATGCAAAATTCCTTATATTACCTCCCTGCTTTTCACTCCTCATGGCTTCCTGTAACATTTGGGATAATATGACACATCAGTGCTTTCAGGTCTGGTCCCAGCTTGCCTTTTCAGCCTCAGCTTCCTATGTTGGCTGCTACTGGCTCCTCCACCTTATCCCATACCACTGTCCCCTTTAACTCATTTAGCTTCAGCCAAAGTGCATTTAGGATTTACCAACATGCCTTCCCTGCCGTGGGAAGGATTGTAACCATCCATTTTGCCTGACTAATTCATTCATCAGACTTTAATTTACATATCATTTCTTTAGAAAAGCATTTCCTGACTTCCCCTACATGTCACAAGGTCTTATCACATCATTACTTTTTCCTTATTTACACTATTCATTAAAGTTATATATTTATTTGTAAGAATGCATAGTTCACAGAAGCTCATTGTGAATGTTGCTAGACACGTTACTCCCTGTGCAGAGCAATCAGTATTTACTGGAAAGCATTTGAGTGGATAAAATAGGCATGCTCTCTGCCTGTCCCTGGATCCACTAAAATTGTGATAATCCAAAGGCAGCAGATAGGAGCAGGGGAAGAAACAGAAACAGAATGCCTGGTAAACTACAAATACCAGCTAACGAATAACCAATATTGACAGGAAATATATTCTTACTCTTCTGATTGGGACACCATTAGTTTTGTGTTACGCACATTCTATGGACTTCCCAGGTGGTGCTAGTGGTAAAGAATCTCCTTGCCAAGGCAGGAGACAGAGAGGTGAGTTTGATCCCTGGGTTGGGAGATCCCCTGGAAGAGGAAATAGCAACCCACTCCAGTATTCTTGCCTGGAGAATGCTATGAACAGAGAAGCCTGGCAGGCTACAGTCCATAGGGTCACAAAGAGTTGGACACGACTGAAGTGACTTAGCCCACACGAATGCACATTCTATGATATCTAAATACAGCATACCATGTAATTCTCACAGTTATTTTTGCCTCCATTTTACAGGTGAGAATTCTGAAGCACAGAGAGAGTAAATGACTCATCCAAGCTCACTCATCTAGGAAAGGATAGAGACAGATTTCACACCTAGGCACTATGCCTACAGAATTCACACAGTTAACCATTATCCTCTGTTGCCTCTTGGAAGCAGCAAACAATTACTTATTATAGAACAAGCAGCAAATGAAGATGGTTTAGGACCAAAATACAGAGGATAATGGGGCATTAAAGTGGGATCTCAAGACAAGAAAAAAACATATTTTTTTAAATAATGAAACAAAAAGAGATAAGATTTTGCTGTTTGCAGAACATATGGAGCCTATGAAAAGCTACTCTTTTATGTAATCTCATACAAATTTATATCAAATTAAAAAACTTAGGCTATACAACAACTGTAGATCTAAAACAGCTAAAATGACATAATAATTTGCCTGTGCTTTCTCTTGTGCTTGAGCAAGGATTCACAAGTATTTTCTTCTTCTAAATTAGGTCTTTGCTTTAGTATCTAAAAATAATTTTTAAGTTAATACAGAAGACTCTTGATGTTGGTTCACAAATGCTATGTCTCTTGGTTTTTTAGAATTGTCCATCATATAATGCTTTTCATACATGTTTTGTGTGACATATAGGAGATTTTGATTTTGATCAAAGTCTTCTTTTTAGGCTCAAAGACCCCAAATGAAAAGAAAAAAAGTGAAAGTATTAGTCACTCAGTCATGTCGAATTCTTAGCAGTCCCATGGACTGTAGCCCACTAGGCTCGTCTGTCCAGGCGAGAACACTGGAGCAGATTGCCATTTCGTTCTCCAGGGGATCTTCATTGAACCTGGGCCTCCCATATTACAGATTCTTTACCATCTGAGCCATCAGGGAAGCCCCCAAATACTCACACACTCATCATCAAAGTAAAATTCTTCTTTTCTTGGGAAGAAGATTGAAGTAACAAAGCTCATTATTATTTTAAACAAGCAGGCACACACACAATTTCTGTGTGCTCCTTTCTCAGAAATACAAATACCACATCATTCAGACTTCTTATGAAGAAGATGACAAATCTTCCCAGGACCTCAAATAAACTAATGGCATGATATTTACTGACTTAGCTGAATAAATGGGATGTTAACTCTGCCCGTGATTACCATCTGTTTAGAAGCAGACACTTAATTTGGGGCCAAACAGTCTATTCCAGCCATACTGGAAGACTGGGGGTTCAGACTGAGGTAGACATATGAAAAAAAGGGGAAACCTTTCAAGAGCAGAAGGCTAAATATACCAGAATGCTGTGGAACATTGTTTTGACAGAGCATAAAGGAATATACAGAAATATATTTACTGGTCTTTAACTATCATCCTATTCAGAAACTATAATTCCTTTGCTTATTTGTAAAGATGCAAGATTAGACCTCATAAGAATGGACTCATTTATGAATTTGAAAAGTTTAACGTATCTGATATATATATGGAATGCATGAACAGACTGAGTAGGTAGAAGACAAAGATGCTGGCAGTCACAAAAATCTCAATTTTTAAATATTTTATATTTGGAGGCCCCATGGAAGATTTTATTTGACAAGATGTTCTATCAGTTAGAAAAGCTTGAAAACCAGTACTGTCTATAAGGCCACTCCCTGATCAGTTCCCTAGAGCAGAGGTTTTCGAAGTTTATTTATTCAAGTGTCATTTTGTAACACTTGCCATATGGGGTTCCCTCATTTCACAAAAGAAATATAGAGTCCTAAACAAAGTGATTTGCCATCCACTTAACGATGGCATAACAAGGACTAAAATTCTGGTAACCTGGATTTAGTCCAAATGTTGTTCCAATTACAGTGATTACATTTGCTATCTTTAAATTAAAGGATTTTTTTTTTTTTCCTGAGCTATCAAGGAAGCCTCTTCAAATCTGGGGGAAATTTTCAGCCTTCTTCTTTTTTTTTTTTTTTTTTAGGGCTTCATTGTCAGAAAGGATCTTGTTTTTGTTTTGTTTTAGCAAAATTGTACTTAACGCTTTAAAGATCATGCTAAAACACATGCAAAAAGACTTCAGGACAAAGCAATTCATTTATGAATTCATATATCAATGTACTCAAATACTCTTATTCATTTACCAATTATCAAATAATCATTCACTGAGCATTATTGAGGGCCATGTACTGAATAGGCCCTGAGAACACATCGATGAAAAGGCATGATCTCTGTCTTCAAGGATTATACAGTCTAAGCAGAGAGCCAGAATGAGATTGAACAATTGATGTAAATAGTTACTGATAAGTAACAGCAAATAGGAAGGTTATATAAGACTGCAAAGGAGGACCAGGAAAGGATTCACAGAGAAGATAAATCAGAAACATACTCTTGTAGGATAACTAACATTTTATCAGGAATGTAAAGGATGGTAGTCAATTCCCAAATAAAACAAGACTTTCTCTCACTGATCTTCAGCTACTAATAAGAGCCCAATGAGTGATTACAGAATGTTTAATAAGTCATTTGATCCTTCTAATCCTGTATGTCTAGGAGCAACCCCACATCCAAGGAGCGGTGGCTGTGCCGGCGCAGGAGGGCTGAGAGGAGCTACTCCACGTTCACGGTCAGGAGGGGTGGCTGTGAGGAGATACGCCTCATCCAAGGTAAGGAGCAGGGCTGCGCTTTGCTGGAGCAGCCATGAAGAGATACCTCACGTCCAAGGTAAGAGAAACCCAAGTAAGACAGTAGGTGTTCTGAGAGGCATCAGAGGGCAGACACACAAACCGTAATCACAGAAAACTAGTCAATCTAATCACATGGACCACAGCCTTGTCTTAACTCAGTGAAACTAAGCCATGCCATGCGGGGCCACCCAAGACACGTGGGTCATAGTGGAGAGGTCTGACAGAATGTGGTCCACTGGAGAAGGAAATTGCAAACCACTTCAGTATTCTTGCCTTGAGAACCCCATGAGCAGTATGAAAAGTGAAATGATAGGATACTGAAAGAGGAACTCCCCAGGTCAGTAGATGCCCAATATGCTACTGGAGATCAGTGGAGAAATAACTCCAGAAAGAATGAAGGGATGGAGCCAAAGCAAAAACCCAGTTGTGGATGTGACTGGTGATAGAAGCAAGGTCTGATGCTGTAAAGAGCAATATTGCATAGGAACCTGGAATGTCAGGTCCATCAATCAAGGCAAATTGGAAGTGGTCAAACAAGAGATGGCAAGGGTGAACGTCGACATTCTAGGAATCAGCAAACTAAAATGGACTGGAATGGGTGAATTTAACTCAGATGACCATTATATCTACTACTGTGGGCAGGAATACCTCAGAAGAATTGGAGTAGCCATCGTGGTCAACAAAAGAGTCTGAAATGCAGTACTTGGATGCAATCTCAAAAACAACAGAATGATCTCTGTTCATTTCCAAGGCAAACCATTCAATATCACAGTAATCCAAGTCTATGCCTCAACCAGCAATGCTGAAGAAGCTGAAGTTTAATGGTTCCTTGAAGACCTACAAGACCTTTTAGAACTAACACCCCAAAAGATGTCTTTTTCATTATAGGAGACTGGGACTGGAATGCAAAAGTAGGAAGTCAAGAAACACCTGGGGTAACAGGCAAATTTGGCCTTGGAATACGAATGAAGCAGGGCAAAGGCTAATAGAGTTTGCCAAGGGAATGCACTGCTCATAGCAAACACCCTCTCCCAACAACACAAGAGAAGACTCTACACATGGACATCACCAGATGGTCAACAACAAAATCAGACTGATTATATTCTGTGCAGCCAATGTTGGAGAAGTTCTACACAGTCAGCAAAAACAAGACCGGGAGCTGACTGTGGCTCAGATCATGAAATCCTTAAGCCAAACTCAGACTTAAATTGAAGAAAGTAGGGAAAACCACCAGACCATTCAGGTATGATCTAAATCAAATTCCTTATGATTATACAGTGGAAGTGAGAAATAAATTTAAGGGACTAGATCTGATAGATAGAGTGCCTGCTGAATTATGGACAGAGGTTTGTGGCATTATACAGGAGACAGGGATCAAGACCATCCCCATGGAAAAAAATGCAAAAAAAGCAAAATGGCTGTGAAAAGAAGAGAAGCAAAAAGCAAAGGAGAAAAGGAAAGATATAAACATCTGAATGCAGAGTTCCAATGAATAGCAAAGAGCAATAATAAAGCCTTCCTCAGTGATCAATGCAAAGAAATAGAGGGAAAGAACAGAATGGGAAAGACTAGAGATCTCTTCAAGAAAATTAAAGATACCAAGGGAGCATTTCATGCAAAGATGGGCTTGATAAAGGACAGAAATGGTATGGACCTAACAGAAGCAGAAGATATTAAGAAGAGATGGCAAGAATACACAGAAGAACTGTACAAAAAAGAAAAAAAAAATCACTTCATGGCAAATAGATAGGGAAACAATGGAAACAGTGTCAGACTTTATTTTGGGGGGCCTCAAAATCACTGCAGATGGTTATTGCAGCCATGAAATTAAAAGACGCTTACTCCTTGGAAGGAAAGTTATGACCAACCTAGATGGCTGGTGGCTCAGACGGTAAAGCATCTGACCATAATGCAGGAGACCCAGGTTCGATTCCTGGGTGGGGAAGATCCTGTGGAGAAGGAAATGGAAATCCACTCCAGCACACTTGCCTGGAAAATCCCATGGATGGAGGAGGCTACAGACTGATAGGCTACAGCTCATGGGGTCACAAAGAGTGGGACACGACTGAGCCGACTTTTACTTACTTACTTAGATGGCATATTCAAAAGCAGAGACATTACTTTGCCAACAAAGGTCCATCTAGTCAAGGCTATGGTTTTTCCTGTGGTCATGTATGGATGTGAGAGTTGGACTGTGAAGAGAGCTGACTGCCAAAGAATGATGCTTTTGAACTGTGGTGTTGGAGAATACTCTTGAGAGTCCCTTGGACTGTAAGAAGATCCAGTCAGTCCTTTCTAAAGGAGATCAGCCCTGGGTCTTCTTTGGAAGGACTGATGCTAAAGCTGAAACTCCAATACTTTGCCTACCTCAGGCGAAGAGTTGACTCATTGGAAAAGACTGATGCTGGGAGGGATTGGGGGCAGGAGAAAAAGGAGATGACAGAGGATGTGATGGCTGGATGGCATCACCGACTCAATGGACAAGAGTTTGGGTGAACTCCAGGAGTTGGTGATGGACAGGGAGGCCTGGCGTGCTGCAATTCATGGTGTCGCAGAGTCGGACACACTGAGCTACTGAACTAAATCTTGTATGTCTATCGATGCAAAAACAGTGATTTGTTGTATGTATTTTTGATGTGGCTGCAACCATATATGATCAGTATTGAACATGGCTGAAATGCTGTATGCTTTAGAGTGAAGAAAGCAGTTAATATTTCTGATTTTAGTGATAAGCATTTATAGATTCTCCAATATAAATGACATTCAGAGCAAGCCAGTAATTTTATAAGGAAAGCACTCTGAGACTGGATTCACTTCTAGGTTGAGAAACCAACTTTATCAGGTACTACACTGTGGGATTTTTGCAATTTGCATGACCGCTCTGAGACTGTGTTCTTCTTTATAAAAACAGGTGCAATGCCTCCTATCTCACAGTGTTATCATGAGGATTAAATGAAATAGGCAGAGATGCCTAGTAGGGTCTTGAATGCAATAGATTCTCATTAAGTGGCTTGCTGAATCACAATCCCATCAAAACATTTCCGTTAAGTCTTATCTCTTGACACCTCACCACAAAGATGCCCTCTTTCAACTTCTTTCCTTTAAAAAAATAACACAACCGAAATAACACAACCTTATATAACTGTGCTCTAGAGCTATTTATGCCTGAATTTTATTACCAAGAGACTATAACAACTGCTTCACAGGGCAGACAGTCTCCAAGGATCCAACCAGGAGGTCAAGATGAATTTGACAAAGTAAATACTACAACATTACAAAAGGACAAGCCATAAGATGAGAGAATATAGTATCTGAAATGGCATTAATCCCAAGTCCTTTAAACTACAGTCTATTCATGAATGACAGGTAGAAATAACAATACTGAAAAATTATTATACAACTATCAATGTAAGATGGGTTTCCCTGCTGGCTCAGGCAATAAAGAATCTGCTTGCAATGCAGGAGACCTGTGTTTGATCCCTGGGTCAGGAAGATCCCCTGGAGGAGGGCATGGCAACCCACTCCAGCATGCTTGCCTGGAGAATCCCTTGGACAGAGGAGCCTGGAGGGCTACAGTCACAAAGAGTCGGACACAACTGAAACACCTTAGTACAGACACACAGGTGTGTGTAAAGATAGAGAGCATATGGATGAAAAAGAGCAAGAGAGAGAGATCACTTCTATAAAAGATTACATAAAAGAGACACAGAAATTGAGAGAAATGTCTAATATGTGGTAGAAGACATTCCATAATGAACTGTCAAGTGAATGACCTGTAAAACAACAAAAGAAGATAAACATGAATATATGGATTTGCAGAGTTTAATGAAGAAGTGAAGCACATAGTAAAATCAACATAGAAAAAAAAGGTCGAATTGGAAGCAACAAAAAGCTGAATAGGTCATGCTGAAATATATTGGGGAACATACATACATAAATAACACTAATGAAATTGGAAATTAACACGGGGCTGGAGAAATAATGACAAAAAGAAGCAAGCAACATATATTAATTAATTAACATATATTAACATATATTAATTAACAATTAATTAACATATATTGATTGGCAAATAATGATTAACATATATTAATTAAATAACAGTTGATTGACAATTAATATTTCTGAAAAAGGAATCAAAAATGAAAAGGCATTAATATGAAGCAAATATCTAAAGATATGATTTAAGACAGCTTGGTTAGAAATAAAAGAATATTGAAGAACAGTACAGTGTGGTCCAGGAAAAAATGATAGATAACATTCATCTCTTGGTAAAATTAACGGACTCAAAAGTGAAAAAGACTCTAGGAAAAAGTAGATTCTAATAAAAAATATAAGCCACTAATAAAACTTCTAAAAATAAAAATTCCTATCAGTCTATCACACACAGTTGTACAGCCTATTCTCTTATGTCTAGTTTCTTCTGTTCAGCTTAACATCACTGAGTTCCATCTGTTTTGTCACATCCACAGTACTTCATTCTTGTTTTAATGTATAGTGCCGATTAGTATTCCACTTTGTAAATATACCAAAATTTGTTTATCCTTTCTCCTATTGAAAAACAATTGAGTTCCTACCATTTGAGGGTATTTATGAATAACTGCTAAAGATGTTTTGTACAGGTTTTAAGTGTTCATATATATTCATTTCTCTTAGTAACTACCTAGGTGTGAACTTTCCGAATATAGTCACAGAGTATGTTTAAATTTAAAAGAAACTACTAAGCAGTTTTCCACAGTGATTTTAATATTTTATATAACCCACAGCAAAATATGAAAATTCCAGTAGTTGCAAATTCTCACCAGCATTTGGTAATGTCAGTTTTATTTTTAACTTTAGACCTTTGACAAGGTTTGAAATGGTGTCAAATTGTGGTTTTAACTTTCACTTGCCAGATAAGATTAGTAATGTTGAGAACTTTGTCAAGTGTCATTGGCCTTTGGTATATCATATTTTATGAAGTGTCTAATCGAATGCATTGACTATTTTAATTTAGTTATCTGTGTTTTCATTATTACTTTTGTAAGCATGCATTATACATTGATATATATCCTTCAGTAGATATATCTCCCCCAGTTTGTGGCATGCCCATTCAGTTTAATAAAAGTGTTTTGTAGTGAGAAATCTTTAGTGAATTAGTGAACTCACACTATAAATTTTTTTCTTTTACATTTGGTATCATTTATACTCTAATATATTTGCCCACCCAAAATCACAAAGAGCTTTTCACATTTGTTCTTCTAGAAGTTTTATGATCTTATACTTTATGTTAAATACTATGATCTTTCCAGGTGACACCAATGGTAACAAATCTGCCTGCAATGCAGGAGACACAAGAAATGCAGAGTAGGGAAGTTCCCCTGGAGCAGAAAATAGCAACCCACTCCAGTATTATTACCTAGAAAATCTCATGGACAGAGGAGACTGGTGGGTACAGTCCAGGGGGTCACAAAGAGTTAGACGTGACTTTATAATCTTATTCTTTATGTTAAATATTATGGTCCAGATAAAATTAATGTTTATATGTGGTGGGAGACAGGACCAATGGTCATGTTCCAATGTTTATCCAGTTGTTAAAGTCTGACTTTAAAAATCAACATATCTGAAGTAAAATAACCTATTGAAATTTGCTAACTTTAAGCTAAATAATGTACAAATTTCTATAACATAAACACAATCAATATATATATAATATTTCCATCATTCCAAAGAGTACTCTCTTACCCATTTGCAATAAATCCCTTCTCCTACAACTAGCTCTCTCACCCTCCAATATGCTTCTTGTCTGTAAGCTTGCCTTTTCTACAATTGAATATTCTCCTCCCTCATCTTCATCGTCAATAAAATATGAATATGAATAAAATAATATAGCATGTAATCTTTCATGTGTAGCTTCTTTCATTCAGGATAAAGCTTTTGAGATCAATTCATGTTGTCATGTGTATCAGGAATTTTACTGTTACTCCTGAATAGTATTTCATGATATGGATGTACCAGTTTGCTTATCCATTAACTGGTTAATAGATATTTGAATTGTTCTGAGATTTGGGTTACCATGAAAAAAGTTACAGTAAATATTCAAATATAATAAAACATTTGTTAAAAACATATGTTTTAATTTATTGTGGATAAATACCTATTGTCACTCTGCTTATTTAACTTATATGCAGAGTACATCATGAGAAATGTTGGGCTGGAGGAAGCACAAGCTGGAATCAAGATTGCCAGGAGAAATATCAATAACCTCAGATATGATGAACACCACCCTATGGCAGAAAGTGAAGAAGAACTAAAGCGCCTCTTGATGAAAGTGAAAGAGGAGAGTGAAAAACTCGGCTTAAAGCTCAACACTCAGAAAACTAAGATCATGGCATCCAGTCCCATCATTTCATGGCAAATAGATGGGGAGACAGTGGCTGACTTTATTTTTAGGGGCTCCAAAATCACTGCAGATGGTGATTGCAGCTGTGAAATTAAAAGACGCTTGCTCCTTAGAAGGAAAGTTATGACCAACCTAGACAGCATATTAAAAAGCAGAGACTTAACTTTGTCAACAAACGTCCATCTAGTCAAGGCTATGGTTTTTCCAGGAGAAGGCAATGGCTTAAAGCTCAACATTCAGAAAACAAAGATCATGTCATTCGGTCCCATCACTTCATGGGAAATAGATGGGGAAACAGTGGAAACAGTGTCAGACTTTATTTGGGGGCTCCCAAATCACTGCAGATGGTGACTGCAGCCATGATATTAAAAGACGCTTACTCCTTGGAAGAAAAGTTATGACCAACCTAGATAGTATATTCAAAAGCAGAGACATTACTTTGCCGACTAAGGTACGTCTAGTCAAGGCTTTAAAAGTTTAAAACTATTGGGTTAACCAAACTAATAGCTATTCAAACAGCATGATTCAGTTGGAGAATGTTTAACTTTCGGCAGCATTATGAATCCAGTGAAGGCTCTAAAACAGGAAGGAATATGCACTACAGTTATCATTCATAGCAATAGTTATTATATACTCTGTAATATATAACATAGAATTCTAGCTTTTCCATGAGGATGTCTACTGAACACAATGCCCCAAACCAAAGGAAACTTCTGAGCAAAGGAACACTATAACCCAAAATGTTGATGCAACATGTCTGTTCTAGGGCCCCACCAGCACCATAGTCACATAATGCGAGGCCTGCTAGAGTGCATTAGGAAGATGTCCCTGTCCCTCCCCTGGCCAACCTTCAGTCAGATGCCGAGTTATCTGGATAAATATTTTCAGCAACAGCATGTGCCTTCCTTGGTTTCAATTCTAAACATACTTGATATTATGGAGCATTTTTATTTTTCAAAAAACTTTATATTTAGTTTTATATTTTTTAGCAATTAGCTATAAACTCCCAATAGTACAAATATTAAGATGTGAAAGGCAAGATATTAATAATAGAGTTTGCATAACATTTCACAGTTTTACAAAGCCCTTTCACATAGGAATCTCATCTAATTCTTTTTAACCCATTAGGTAAGAGTGTTCATGGAACCAGTCTATGGCCTGTTAGTGAGACAGTCAATTTCTAAGCAGGTTGATTAAAAATCCAGGGTCCCCAAGGAAGAGAGAGGGGTCTGGAGCTCTCAAAGAGGAAGGAGATAAGGGTCTGGAATTCTCAAGGAGGAGGAAAGGACAAATATCTTTTTTTCTCTATATTCCTTAGTCTTAGTCACATAAAACATTTTTTTCTTTAAAACTGATGATCATATAACAAACAACTCAGTTTAAACTCCCTACTAAGGATTATATAAAAACAATGTATCCTGCTTGAGGACAGTTTCTCCTTGAAAGTGTCGTGTCCTACTCTTTGCAACCCCATGGACTATACAGTCCATGGAATGCTCCAGGCCAGCATGCTGGAGTGGGTAGCCTTTCCCATCTCCAGGGGATCTTCCCAATTCAGGGATTGAACAGGGTTTCCCAAATCGTGGGCAGATTCTTTACCAGCTGAACCACAAGGGAAGCCCTTCTCAAAAACCTTCTGACTAATCTTGATATCTTAGAATGTATATTATGAGAGTGGGTCTGGTAAATCTTTCTGTTGTTAAGTTCTAATCCTGTTATCTTAAAGTGTAAATTGTGGGAGTGGGTCTAGTAAGATCTTTACAACATTGAGACATTCTTTTTATTTATTGTAATAACCAATTTAAAAGGTATATAATTCCCTTGGTAACACTAGAAGGGGGCACTCTCTGTCCCCCTTCTGATAACTGTCAGAAGCTTTCTTTGTCCCTCTTCATACTTTAATAAAAGTCTGCTACACAAAAGCTCTTCAGTGATCAAGACTGGTCCCTGGTACCAAAGATAAATCTTCTTCTTTGGAGATCATGAATCCAACACCATTCACAGTAAGCTATCATTAGGAACTGGGCCACACAGCAGGATCATAAAAGCCAGTGATCACACTTTCGAAAGACAGTCAACAACAGACATACACTAGTAACTATGCTTCTACAACAAATAGTCAATCAATCATTAAGCAGTTCTGTGTTATTTTAGGTCTGAAAATACCTAAACTTCAAGCTTCTCAAAATTTCATGAAATCAAATGCATGATTTTCTCAGAAAGGGCTGAGCATTAAATGTAAGGCTCTCACACCCTTATAATAGTAATAAATTCAGTATTTTGTTTCATATATTTAAAGGTAGTCTCTTCTCTCAACAAAGATGATAATTTATGGATACAGATTTGTTTTTCTTTTTTATTGTTTAAGAATAAATTCTCAGGAAAGTGACTAGTAGGCAAATAGCACAATGACGTATAATGGCCTGTATTTTCTCAAGTTATTTTGATTAACAATGCTGTCAGCAGTATATAAATATATCTGTGCCTTAACAATTTCAACAATACTGGATGCTATTATATTTTTAAATATCTTCTGACTTACAAGGCATACATTTGAAGTTTAAGGTAGTTTCAATGCTTAGTTTTAGATAAATTTTAAGGGCACAGATTGACATGAGTAAAAAAGACCATAAAAGATCCTATGGAAATGAATGGGGAAGGTATAGGAAAAAATTAGGCCCAGTGTGGGTCCTATTGATCACTACAGGCAAAAAAGACAATTATAATTTATAGGAGTCAGCCAGCTCACATGCTTTTTTAAAAATGAGTGTCGTAAACTGGGGTCTTTGTGAAAGCAGATATCAAGTCTGAGATCAGAGTTCCAGGTCAATTTTTGGGAGCACTCTCAGGATCCATGCTCCTAAAACTCAGGGAAAGAAAGCAGATCTTGAAGGGGCAGAAGCTGAGTCTCAGTGTAGTTCCAACAAAGGTCTCAAACAAGCCTGTGGCTGTCCCGTGTCCCACAGTGATCAGTCCTTGATGCAGGCTGCTCCAGGAAGGGAACAGAACTGTGGAGAAGGCAGATGACTGAGGGCAATTCCTGAGAGAACTGAGAGCCATTCATCAGTTCTGACGGAAGGTTTACAATGGTACAGCACAGTATCCATTAATTTAAGGGACCTTTACAGAGGTATAGACAGGATTAAGGAAACTGACAAAGAATGGTTAAGCAGATGAAGACTAGCAACAATGGGGAATTGTTATCACCTCTCCACCAGAAAGGATAAGGAAGGGTGCCACTGAAATCTCATGAGAGAGAGAGTCAAGAATGAGGGACCATCTGGCAGTAGCTAAAGGAACACAGCCTCTGCAAAACTATGGTCTGGGAGGGAAGGCGAGGGTAATAAACACCTCTACTCTTTTCATCTTCCCTCTCCTCTTCCACTAATGCTTCCCAAGGAGCAAAATCAACAGGATTCCAAAGGATAGGAGCATCAAAATGGCAAACCTAGAGGTCAGCTTCCTAGAACATCGAGAAGAGGAGAGAATGGATTTGGAGGAGCAAACAGAGAAAGCGTAGGCAGGGAAATATTTTGCTACTCAGATTTACACTGTCTGGATGGCCACATACTCAGTCCTGACCTGATTCACTTTTCTTTAAATTCTGAGATCTCGCTAGTCAAAAGTCAGCAGAGGTGTCCTCAGTGGCTGTTATCATAGGAGACTCATTCTGTCCAGGTATCAGAGTGAAATTGAAGCAGCATAGCTGGAGTTATTGTTCAGATTCTCTTTTCTGGACAGATCTCAAATATAGCCATTGCATCACCTTCTCCTGTCTTGTAGTTGAATACTTGGGAAAGCAGCATATGCTAAGCTTGGGGAAGGCAAGCCAGCTGCATTTTTCCCTTTTGTCCTTCTATTTCAGAGTCCTTATACAAGGCAAGGAAGATACTCTGTCTGAGAAAGAATAGGATTAGACCTACACTGGTCTATGCAAGCAGTGAGAAGAGAAAGATGGATGTAACTAATCTGCAAGGGTAAATAGTCCTGAAGTCTGGTTAAGAATCAGTACTCTTCAAATACAGAGTGACCTTGAGTTAAAGTGGAATTGACCATTCCTTCTCCAGCTTCTTTCATATCCTTTGTACTCCAGCTATAAACACTGTACTTGATAAACAACTCCCTTTAAATCTTTCAATGTCTTTATTCATGCTTTTTCTGTGCCTGAAAACCTACCTAACTGGCTTTTAGCCAATCTTTTCATTTCTTTGAAAATCCAGCTCAAACCACATTCTTTTTCTGTAGCTTTCACACTTCTGCTTTCTCTGGTCTGAATTAAATCTTTTCTCATCTGTTCTTCTGTAACACTCTCCAAACACATTTACTTTTTATTATTTATGCTTTGTCTGTGTTTATTTAGGAACCTAACTCTTCCCTTACTAAACAGTTTATTTTATATATATCTTAATCACATTCACTGCTGCTACTGCTGCTGCTGCTAAGTCGCTTCAGTCATGTCTGACTCTGTGCGACCCCATAGACTGCAGCCCACCAGGCTCCCCCGTCCCTGGGATTCTCCAGGCAAGAACACTGGAGTGGGTTGCCATTTCCTTCTCCAATGCATGAAAGTGAAAAGTGAAAATGAAGTCACTGAGTCGTGTCCAACTCTCAGCGACTCCATGGACTGCAGCCCACCAGGCTCCTCCATCCATGAGATTTTCCAGGCAAGAGTACTGGAGTGGGGTGCCATTTCCTTCTCCGATCACATTCACTAGCAGGTAGTTAACATTTGTTAAAGAAGTGAATGACCCAGTAGTATTTCGTATGAAGGCTTGGCAAACAATAGCATACACCTGTGCTTGCTGCACAGCAGGCATGTGTTAATTCTGGACCTGTTTGTCCTGGGAGCCACTCTTCGCCCCTTCCTAGTTTGGGGTATCTTTCAGGAGTATTGAACTTTAACTACTCTATTTCCTAAGAAGCTCTGACAGATGGCTTATGGCTGGATTCAGCCGATTGAAACACTGATAGAAGATTGGAAGGCAAGAGGAAGAGAAAAACCAGTGTATCAGTTTTCCACATTTCAGCTTCCTTATTTCTAAAATAATAATAGTTATCTCATAGAATATACATAAAGATAAGTATGAAAAGAGTTCAAGTAATACTTGGCATATAGTAAATCTTCAACAAATTAGTTTTTCTCATTATTTAAGTACGTTCTAAAATTTTTCATAATGACTTTATACTCTTTGAAAACTTCTCTGTTAATTGTGTTAAGTTGAAACTGTTCAACAGAAACATACTTTCAGACTATGATACCCAGCCATGAAAATATTTCAAATTTTATGAATAGAGACAATAATGATTAATAATTCTATATATCTACAATGTGTGATAAATTATAAATATGTATTAACCAACAGTTTTAAGATCATATATTTTGGGAACTCTGACCACTGATAACTTACATAAGTTACTGAAGAGGAGTCTAAAGGATTAGGGTTATGAACTGACATTAATAAAAAAATATTTAATAGTAAAGAAAATATACATCCACTTTACTCTTCTAATTTAATCAATGTCAACTTAATAAAAATTTATACACATACTATATATAAGTACATATCTGTGAATATTGACTTTGGTTATTTGACAAAATGATAAGTATTTTTCATTGTGTTCTATGATATTCATAAGAAAATTGATGATCCTAAACAACAGACACTTTTTAAAAAGAGACTATGTTTTAGTTAATTGAATTTTTGTAAAGATGGACAGCATTAAATTATATAAAGAAATGCTTGTGATTAAAAAAAATTCATACTGTACTACTGACTAGTAATGAAGAAATCCAGAAAAGAAACTACAATAAAACAATTAGTAACCAATTCAGTTTAAAGATGGAAGTTTAGAATATATAATAAAACTTTTATCTATATTATCCTTTAAATCTTAAAAAATTCATCCTGTCACTCCACCTTGTGTCAATTTCCTACTTGTCCACAAAAATGAATTAACTGCAATAGGATGAAGATTAGAATATAATATAAAGAAAAATGAAAAAATTACAGAGAATCTCCTTGAATAAAGTGTGGAGAAGAAAGTTATCAGAATTTGGCAATAATCTCTAGCTCCATTTGTGAAGTATCAAATCAAGTCAAGCCCAGCACACATGTGCAGAACTTAATGCTTCTATGAAAATAAGTCTCAGTCACTGATCTCATGAAAAAATCTTGATAACAAAAGATAATTGTTCATTTTCGTATATTCAATTGAGTTCTTTTATATCAAATTCCTATTTAATTCCCCCAAATATTTTTAAATGTCTTCTAAAAGAACAATTTAGGAAAGTTTTATGATGACTATTATGCTAATTGCTTCATACAAAATAGTTAATTTGGAAGATAAATGCTTTAAACTGATCATTAAAAAAAAAAAAACTAGTTTGTTGCCTCTTATCTCACACTTTATAACCCACACATCACACTTTTACCATATTTATCTTCATTATTTTTTTGTAGATCATTCTAATGCTTAAAAACTCCTTATCTTACACTTCCTGGAGTCGATTTTGTCGCTCCTGACCCCCTTCCCCATACACACACACACACAACTTCAAAGCTTTGTGTGTCTTTTTTTGGAGTATAGTTGCTCTACAGTGTTGTTAGTTTTTGCTGTACAGCATAGTAAATCAGCCACACATATACCTGCATACCCCTCTTCCTTGGATCTCCTTGACATTTAGGTCGCCACAGAGCATCAAGCAGAATTCCCTATGCTATACAGTATGTTCTCCTTGTTGCTGTTCAGTCGCTCAGTCGTGTGTGACTCTTTGCAACCCCATGGACTACAGCATGCCAGGCTTCCCTGCCCTTCACTATCACCCAGAGTTTGCTCAAACTCATGTCCATTGAGTTGGTGACGCCATCCAATCATCTCATCCTCTGTCACCCCCTTCTCTTTCTGCCTTCAATCTTTCCCAGCATCAGGGTTTTTTCAAATGAGTCAGCTCTTCTCATTAGGTGGACAAAGTACTGGAGCTTCAACTTCAACATCAGTCATTCCAATGAATATTCAGGACTGATTTCCTTTAGGATTGAATGCTTTGATTTCCTTTCAGTCCAAGGGACTCTCAAGAGTCTACTCCAACACCACACTTCCAAAGTATCAATTCTTCAGCATTCAGCCTTCTTTATGGTGCAACTCTCACATCCATAAATGACTATCAGAAAAACCATAGCTTTGACTAGACAGACCTTTGTTGGCAAAGCAATGTTTCTGCTTTTTTTTTTTATTAAATTTATTTATTTTTTTAATTACAATACTGTATTTGTTTTGCCATACATTGACACGAATCAGCCATAGGTGAACACAATCTGCCAATGCCGAAGCCCCCTCCCACCTCCCACCCCACATCCTCCACTTGAATCATCCTGTGCATCAGCCCCATGCATCCTGCATCCTACATTGAACATAGATTGGCGCTTCACTTCCTACAGGAAAATATACATGTTTCATTGCCATTCTCCCAAACCATCCCACCCTCTCCCTCTCCCTCAGAGTCCAAAAGTCCTTTCTATACCTCTGTGTCTCTTTGTTGTCTCACATATAGGGTCATCATTACTGTCTTCTAAATTCCATATATATGTGTCAGTATACTGTATTGTTGTTTTTCTTTCTGGCTTACTTCACTCTGTATAATCGGTTCCAATTTCATCCATCTCATTAGAACTGAGTCAAATTTATTCTTTTTAAGGGCTGAGTAGTATTCCATTGTGTATATGTACCACGGCTTTCTTATCCAGTCATCTGCTGATGGACATCTAGGTTGCTTCCATGTCCTGGCTATTATAAACAGCGCTGCAATGAACATTGGGGTACATGTGTCTCTTTCAATTCTGGTTTCCTCGGTGTGTATGCCCAGCAGTGGGATTGCTGGGTCATAAGGCAGTTCTATTTGCAATTTTTAAGGAATCTCCACACTGTTTTCCATAATGGCTGTACTAGTTTGCATTCCCACCAGCAGTGTAAGAGGGTTCCCTTTTCTCCACATCCTCTCCAGCATTTATTGCTTGTAGACTTTTGGATTGCAGCCATTCTGACTGGTGTGAAATGGTACCTCATTGTGGTCTTGATTTGCATTTCTCTGATAATGAGTGATGTTGAACATCTTTTCATGTGTTTGTTAGCCATACATATGTCTTCTTTGGAGAAATGCCTATTTAGTTCTTTGGCCCATTTTTTTATTGGATCATTTATTTTTCTGGAGTTGAGCTGTCTCTGCTTTTTAATAAGCTGTCTAGGTTGGTCATAGCTTTTCTTCCAAGCATCTTTTAACTTCATGGACTTCCCATGTGACGCAGTGGTAAAGGATCTGCCTGCCAGTTCAGAAGATGTAGGAGACGTGGGTTCAATCCCTGGGTCTGAAGGATCCCCTGGAGAAGAAAATGACAACTCACTCCAGTATTTTTGCCTGAAAAATCCCATGGATAGAGGAGCCTGGTGGGCTACAGTCCATGGGGTTGCAAAAAGTTGATCATGTTCTCATCCAGTTCAGTTCAGTAGCTCAGTCGTGTCCAACTCTTTGCAACCCCGTGAACTGCAGCATGCCAGGCCTCCTTGTCCATCAACAACTCCTGGAGTTCACCCAAACCCATGTCCATTGAGTCGGTGATGCCATCCAACCATCTCATCCTCTGCCCTCAATCTTTCCAGCATCAGGGTCTTTTCCAATGAATCAGCTCTTTGCATCAGGTGGCCAAAGTATTGAAGTTTCAGCTTTAACATCAGTCCCACCAAGGAACACCCAGGACTGATCTCCTTTAGGATGGACTGGTTGTATCTCCTTGCAGTCCAAGGAACTCTCAAGAGGCTTCTCCAACACCACAGTTCAAAAGCATCAATTCTTCAGTGTTCAGCCTTTTTTTTATAGACCAACTCACATCCTCTATTTCATCACAGTGCTGTATATATGTCAATACTGATCTCTCAATCCATCCCATTCCCTCTCACTCCTTGGTACCCACACGTTTGTTCTCTATGCCTATGTTTCTATTGATGTCAAGGCCCTGCATTTTTGCTGGAGTCAAAGGGACTTCTCTCTCTAAACTGTCAGGGTATTTCACTTGACATCTCTACCACTCACACAGAGCCCAGCATTTTCTACTTGGAATTATTATTTTCCCATGTCCCCATCTGGAATGTGAGCTCTGGAAGGGCAAGGGCTTTCTATCATTGCACCAATACTTGGCACCATGCTTGGCACATAGTAGGACCACAGTAAATATTTTCAAATGAATGAATATTCATAGATGAAGATGTGGATCCAGATGCCAATGCTACAGGTGATTGGACAAATCATTTAATTTCATAAGACCTTAAACTATCATATCTCTAAGTGGGAAAAACAATCACATCTATATTTCTTCCTCACAGGGATATTGTCAAGGTTACATGAGATGATGTATGTGAAAGAATTTTCTTTACTTGAAATGTGCTACACGAATACTTTTATAATACTTTTTTCATATCCCTCCACAAAGCTTAACATACAGTGCTTTGCACATAGTGCTTTGCATGCAATAAGTATTCAATGAATCATGCTGAATGGTTGAAGATTGGGAAAAAAATTCCACATCCATTATCGCCTCCATTCTTTTCTCCTTTGAAAACTGTGAGGGCTAAATAGCTGCCTTTTTCTCTTTTCCTCTAGACATTAAGGAAACTGACCTTTACTTCAGCAATCTATTTATTGAGTGCTGAGGATTACAGAGCTGCTATGGTTCTGAATTGTTAGTAACTCTTTGATCTAAGTACTAAGTAAGGTACAGTTAAACCTTCACTGTTCTTTCTTTACTTCCCATTGTCACAGTGAACCCAGTGTCAGCTGAAACACCATCCTTACTGAGAGGAATCTCTCAGGATCGCATTTTAAGCACTGTCCATTATTCAAGGCTAGAATCTATTTCTTGACTGTATTTCATTATTTGTCATTAATTATTAACAATTCTCCAATAAATTGTACAGGTTATTTAATTACTCATAAACATAGGCATTCATTATTTCATTACTCATAAACATAACTATTTTTCTAAAATGATTTCAGACAAAGCCTTAAATAATTTGTGCATAGGCAGCAACTTTTTAAAAATTTACATTTTCTAAAATATGGCTAAATCTGGCCCAGATAAATGTTTAAAAACCATGTCTGATAAGCAAAAGAAATTGGAAAATAACTTAATAGTATATATTTAGGGTTTCCCCATAAAATTAATCATGAAGCCAAAACAATTAACCATTTAGAAAACAATTTCTAACCTTGCCTATCCTTCTTTTAAAAGCATATTTGCATCTTAATACAAGCTCAACATTTTCACAAAAGAATAATACCCAGAGGGGAAAAATCCTCTCCATATTGTATTTAGAAGAGAAAACTCATACTCAAAGCTTAGGAAAAATTGATTAACCTATTAAACAGACCTCTAGAGGTAGGATTCAGATGTTATGTTTCTCAGCAAGCATGGTTACAGGGTTTTTTTAATTGAAACTTACTATGGAAGTGTCACACAATTCAGCCAGGCTGACAGGCACAAGAAAAGAGGTAGAAAGAGGGACCCAATGAGTGGTCAGGTGACGGAAGTCTCTGTATCAACAGATGCCTGTGTATGAACCCTTCAGCCAAACTAGTTACAAATAAAAATAGAGTGCAAATTCTAATGACTCTGTGCCTGGCATTAAACCAACTGTTTTACATCAATGCTAACTATCAGGTTGTGAAGTAATTTTCTTATTCTCTTACTACAGATAAAGAAACAGAAACTTTGAGAAGTTCAACAACCTGACCTGGGTCCCAAATCTAGTGAAAGGATATGTCCTAAACCAAAAGGGCTGTTTAACCACCATCCTGTACATTAGTTAGCAGTCAAACTAACAGACCAGTTAGGAACAGAGCAAAGAGAAACTGTAATTCATTAAGGGATAAATCATGAATAGGAGTATTTCAGATTTTAATTCTCATCTGCAAGTCCTTGTTCAACACCACAGGTCCAGGACCAACTCTGTCTTTAATTTGTGAAGATGTAAAGCATACTCAAAGGACATCAAATTACTCTGCCATCTGAAAGGTTCTGACTGTAGGTCTCACCCTAATAGCTGAGCTTTTATCATGCGCTTGGCAGCAAATCTGTACCTCAGACCTTAGCCCCCGGTCTAAACAGTTCCTGGTTTAAATAATCTGCCCAGAATCTCAATGTTGATCACATTTCAGGGCTGCAGTGCTGCCCTTGGACATTAGGATTAAGGCATGGTTCTTCCTCTAATAGAGCCATCTCTAAAGTACAACTGTCTTGACCCAGATAAGTGTCTTTCTTACCGATTTGGCTTTTAGACCATTAAAATTATTTACACTTCAACCTGTCACAACATGTTGCTATCTATTAATGTACTCTCTGATCATCTTCCATTGCTCTCAATTAAACAAGGACAGGCTTAGCCACACCCATTAGTGACAATAAGATACTTATCTTATTGTTAATTTACTTAAACCATTTGATCTACATGGGAAAAATGAAAATGCAGTCCCTCTCCTCTCACTAAAAGTTTAGTTATTGGTGCTTTAAAAGATAAGTTACTGCACTAAAACAATTTTGCTAATTTTCTTGTTAGTCTCAGACATTTTACCATTAAGTGCCATCAAGGACCCCAGATGGGAATTTTTTTTTTAATTAAACCCCAAATATGATCTAGATGATTTTAATGTGTTCTAAGTAGAAACACAGAGGATTTAAAATCCTCTACTCTTTACATTTTTAGTTTAGTTTTGGCTTGGCCTGTTTTTGTTCCTGCTATTGTTTTTGGCCAGTGGCAAGGAGATAAGGGATTGGTATAAAACTATTGAGAAATTATATCCTTTGATAAAATAACTTTGTGCTCAATAAGCAACAGAATGTGCTATTGTGGGCATTCCAGGACACGACTTGAAAACAAAGTAGCATCAAAGAGCATGAAACTGTTGGCTCTAAAGACATGGTTAGACTATGCAAACCTTTTACACATTGTTTGGCCTAGCTCTGAAATTTATTCTGCTTAGAGAAGAATATGGGCTTCCCTGGTGGCTCAGAGGTTAAAGCGTCTGCCTCCACGCGGGAGACCCGGGTTCGAACCCTGGGTCAGGAAGATCCCCTGGAAAAGGAAATGGTAACCCACTCCAGTATTCTTGCCTGGAGAATCCCATGGACGTAGAAGCCTGATAGGCTACGTCCACGGGGTCGCAAAGAGTCGGACAAGACTGAGCAACTTCACTTCACTCACTTTAGAGAAGAATATAAATGCACAATGAATCAATCCTCTTGGGAAATAATTCTGTCTCTCTGGTCAAAAATGTCTTGGGTATTTTAAATCTTAGCATGATACTATAAAAATTGAGAAAGTAAGTGAGCACTGAATAGAAAAAAATACCTAGTCTAAAATTAATCTTATGACATATTTGAGCTGTCTGTTCTCAAATCCTTCTCACCACCATATTCACATTTTCACATCTCTAATGAAAGCAATCAAAGTTCTGGTGATAAAGGCGAAAGGCTCTAATTGCCTTTATGGGAGCATTTCTGTGAGATGATGAAAAAAATCACAAGTTATAACTTAAACTGGGATAATGTCTTTCATATGAAATACACAAAACTGCACATTTTTTAAAAATGTGATAAAGGCAAGTAATAGGTGCAACTCTATCTAAGCACTCTGGTTACTAAAACTTAAATAAACTCATACAAATATCACCTCAAAAACTATAAGAAGTGGATTTTAATAGATTTCAGCTATTGAAAAATGTACCAGAACCATGTCACCTCACTCTCAGAGAAATAAGATGGAGTTCCAACACTCTTTGATGTAAATTCATACATACCACTGGAAAGTGACAGCTGAAACTTAACTCCACGATGATTGGTGACTATCACTGGCTTACAGACTCTTTCTGTAGCATGTACGCTCTTACACTGTATGTGGGAGCTACCTGCCAAACACACACACACACACACACACACACACACACACACACACACTAAGATCCCTGCTGTTTCATCCTTTTGGAAATGCTGTAACTAACACTGGTTCAAGATCCCCAAATTTTAAACGATTATATTTATTGAGCACCTTCCAAGTGACAAACATTCTTGAGTTATATAAGTTATGTTTGATATTCCCAAGAATCTGTATGACGGTAACACTTATTTTCACTTTAAAAATATGGAAACAAGGGCACAGAATGAATAGCTTTGCCACGATAACACATTTGCAATTTGAACCCACATAAAAGATGCTGATTATACCTGAAGTGGAAAATGAGTCACCTGCATTATACGCTTGCACTTCCAAAGCTGATTATGAGCCTACCCCCAAATTTCTGAGGACAAAAGCATCTTCCAGTAATCAGATTGAGAGTTCCAGTCCTCTTGAACTTGGACTTGATCTGTGAATGACTGATCCTATCCCACTCCCCATCCTTGACCCAGATTATCAGTATTCCCCATACTGTCTCTTTGTTGAATTGGCACCCTGTTCATCTGCTGAATCAGGGTCTAGTAGAGTCCCTGTCATATAGTAGGTACTTGATAAATATTTATTCAATGACTCAAATAAATGAGTGCTATACGGCTAAACCCAGCTATGTGGAAGAGGGAGAGGCAGTGGAAGGAAAATGTTAACCCAATTCTATATGTTATTCTTTGAAACACAAACTAATTTTCATACTCTGTGAAGCCCTTCCTTAGCTACCAAACAGTGTCACTCAGAATTCCCTCTGTTCCTTTTACACTCTTATACCATTATGATGCTAAGTTGCTTCAGTTGTGTCCAACTGTGTGTGACCCCATGGACTGTAGTCCACCAAGCTCCTCTGTCCATGGGATTTCCCAGGCAAGCATACTGAATGTGTTGCCATTTCCTTCTCCAGGGATGTTCCTAACCCAGTTCTCATACATCTACCTGCACTGGCACATGGGTTCTTTACAACTAGCCCCTACTGGGAAACCTGTCGTACCATGATAGTGTTCACTATTCTCTGTCTCTCACTATACAGCAGGTTCCTAGAGACTAGAACATAGTAGGTTGCTCAACTACTGAATATTCATTGGAAGGACTAATGCTGAAGCTGAAGCTCCAATACTTTGGCCACCGGATGTGAAGAGCCAACTCACTGGGAAAGACCCTGATGCTGGAAAAGATAGAAGGCAGGAAGAGAAGGGGAAGACAGAGGACGAGATGGTTGGACGGCATCACTGACTCAATGGACATGAGTCTGAGCAAGCTCCAGGAGATGGTGAGAAACAGGGAAGCCTACTGTGCTACAGACCATGGGATCACAAAGAGTAGGACACAACTATGCAACTGAACAACAATAACTACTGTTAAATGAATGGAAAATGATGATAGAAAGGGCTGTATTTCATCAGAGGCAGCAGCAATTGGTGAATTATCCAAGAGATGGAATAAGCTTAGACCAGAGGGAGTCTAGGGAGCCATCTGGAACCTTAAGAATTAGAAAGTTTTTATAAAGCAGAGGACATTGATGCCAAATTTAGCACTGAAGACTAAGAGACTGAGCATTAAGAAAAGAAAGAACAAGGGAGCAAGAACCATGCCTCACATATTCAGCTCTTAATCTCCAGGACTCAGCCCTGAGTCAGATACTTGCTAGCCACTCATGAAATGTTTATTAAATAACTGCCAAGTGAGTGCAGGGGACAACAGAGGATGAGCTGGTTGGATGGCATCACCAACTCAATGGACATGGGTTTGAGTAAACTCCAGGAGTTAGTGATGGAGAGGGAGGCCTGGCATGCTACAGCCCGTGAGGTCTCAAAGAGTTGGACATGACTGAGGGACTGGACTGAACTGAACTGAACTGAGTGCATGGTGACTGCTGTAATATCAGTGTCAGTGGAATTTGCAATTTCAGAATCAGTGGATAAATAAAAGGATTTTGATCAAGAACAGATGGTGAAGCAAAGTATGTAGTCTCCCTCCTCCACAATGCCTAGAAAATCAATAAATATGTGTTGATTGACAGATTGGCATCTGCTTCTTTCTGAAGTGTGTATCTCTGAAAAATGACATTGACCAATTCTGAGCAATGATGTAGGCCATAGAGTTCCTAGGTAAAGGGATAAGAAGTCAGATTTATGATTTAGTCTAGTGTTTCCCAAGCATGTGGAAAGTATGACATAAATAAGAAATTATATCTCTGTATAATGTATTAAAGCCAAAAGACAATGTTACTTACAGCTGGATACCGATAAAGTCCTAGCTCAGGAGATTAGACATCTCAGTCACTCCAATGGCTGAAGCAAATCTGTAAACTATTCTCATCATGCAAACTTGGATTTAGTAAAAAGTTGTGGGAACTGCCAATCTTCCTCTACCATTTTATTTCCTCCTTTTCAGACATTATGGCTTCTCAAGTAGCTCAGGAGTAAAGAATCTGCCCACAAAGCAAAAAATGAGGGTTCAATCCCTGGGTTGGGAAGATCCCTAGAGAAGGAAATGGCAGCCCACTCCAATATTCTTGCCTGGGAAATCCTACAGAGGAGTCTGATGAGCTACAGTCTATGAGGTTGCAGAGTTGGACAGAACCTAGCTACAAAACAACAAAAACAAAAGACATTATATTAACTATAAATATTTCATTATACATCTCTAAAAGGAATTATTTTTTAAATGACCATAATACCATAATCACATCTTTTAAAATATAATTAATGATAATTCATTAATATAATCAAATATAGTCATATTTTCTATTTTTTTAATTTTTATAATTTGCTTGAATCAGGATCCTAACATAATCTAGACTTTGCAGTGTCACTGAAGTCTCTTCAGTCTATTCTTTATTTTTTCAGTTCTTTTTTAAAGGTAACTTTCTCCAGGACAATTTCTCCCCATAACCCAGCACATGCTGATTGAGCTCCTGTAGTGGGGTTTAACATATTCTTATGCTATATTTCCAGGAAATGAGTAGTCACATGGAGAACTTGCTATGATGTAGTTGTTACTGCTGTTGGTGTTTTTACCTAACCTGATCATATTTTGGAATTCGTACCTCATCAGCTAATTTTGCTACAAATACTTTCTACAGATTTGTGGCATTGCTATCCTACCTGCTTTTGGGCTTTTTTATGGTGAATTCAGGAAAATTTTTAAACTAGCTATTATCATTACTATATTCTAAAAATATTTCTTAAAATTGACTTTATTTTTTAAGTTTCAAGAGATATTGCTTTAGTATTTTTGAGTTTGAGAATGTTAATGACAATTCTTTTATCTCAGATTTCTCCTAACTTAAGTGACATACAGATGCATATGAAAGAAAAACCATCATCAGGGATTCTTGGGGTTAACCTAAATTATTTTCATTATAATTTTACTTATATTTATATAACATTAAAAAGGAATGAAATCCTTTGCACTTTGCTCCCATATAATCTTAAAAATAAAACAAATTTACAAAATAAATGAAAATAAAATTGTCAGGGTTTAAGATACTCAATAATGATTAATTCCTCTCCCTCCCAAGGGAGGAACCAGTCCAGGGAAAGAGATAGACGGATGGAAATTGAAACATCATTTTTCATACGGATAAAGCGCTAAAAACCTGGCTCAGTATTAGGACAAGCGTTCCCTGCTCAGCCCTGCCAAGTCTAAATCTCGGGATAACATACATGAAAAGGTTAGGGCCTACTGGGAAGCCACAACCTGTGATGAATCAATGCTTATTATCTTCCAACAAGGCAATTCACTCTACCTCTGTGGATAGAATGAGGGCTGGAATAAGATAGCAGGAATATTTCTTTAATGGGTACATGTCCACTCAGAAATAAGGAAAGTAAAGAAATTTCCTCTCACTGAAATTACAAATCAGTTACCAATCATCTTAACCACATTAAGCTAACATGATATATAATGTTTTTCTAAAACTGAGTAAACTAGTAGAAAGTTCTATTTATCTACAGTATTTATATATTTTATGTCAGTTAATACTGGTTTGATTACCATTGATTTAAGCATATTTTGATCATTGATTAATTTTCATAATTTCCCTTTTTTACTAGCAAACTCCTTTGGACAACCAATTGGTCATTTTATGTGACAAAGAACACAAATGCATCCATGTTTCTTAAATACAGCTTATGAAAATATCTTCACTGAATTGAACAGTATAAAGATAGAGTGTTGCAATAGTTCAAAGATAGAATCTACCCATCACGCAACACATTCATATGCAAGATCAACATGGTATGGTACATATTCTTTTGTATTTGACATCTATATAGTGTTATCCTGTGAAGATTCAATTCTCTCAATTCAAACAAAGGCAAAACTTTCACAGTAATTATTGTGATGTCAGCTGACTTTTACTTTGTTCCAACATAAATGAAAATTCAACAGAAAATGGGTATCCAGATAATTTAAATATTTTATATAAATTATTTTACATCATTGAATATAAAGTCTAAACATTCTCCTTATATTTGTGGATAACCAAAGCTAGGTTGTCAAGGTTCCAGGTTATCTGTAAATGTTATTTTTAGAAATGCTGAGCAGAGAAGAGAACACACAAATATCTGAGGTTAAATACATGGATGATATGTGTGGCAGTACAGTAAATGGTAAAACTCAAACAGTTTCAGAGAAAACTAAGTATTCACATACTACCAGAGGGGAACATGTCTAAAACGGGAGCAAAAGTCTCCCTCTTCTCATCTCTTTCAATAATGCTCTACTATGGAATGGGGATTGTTAGGTACTAGAAGGAAGGCTAAAGAGGATAAAGACAGGTACACAATCCACTGCAGAGTTATTGAATCATCCCAGTGACATTGCACAGTTTAATCTGATCATGAGATGAGAAGTTTGCTCATTCTTTCAGAGAATGAAATGATTATCTTTTTGTCTGTAGATCACTGTGTGATTCTAAGGGGCCGCAGCTAAGTATTACGATGGCAGGAACATAGACTGTCTTCACAAATGTTCCAGATCAGAATTCAGAGCTTAACTTCATCTCCTGTCTCTCATTTCCTCCATTAAGAGATTGCTTGATAAACAAAGTTAGGACTGCAAGAGTGGTCCTTTGCCATTCTGTGGTAAATTCTCTGTCCTTTGTTAACAAAGTTGCCAGTCTTTTAAATATTAAAATGGTCAGTCCTAATGTCTGATTTGCTAACCAGGTGATACAGGCACAAAAGAAAGAGAATTTTATATACAAGCTGGTAAGAAGGGCCACATGTTTGTAAGAGAGAAGGATGAAAAAGCTACAGAATTAATCCTAAATGTTACAACTTCATGCTTTTGAACTTCTTATTCCTATATTCTACATTTAATCAACACTGTCACATTTTATCCAAGATAATGAAATGTCCCAAGTAAATGTAATCCCCAACATGCCATTAAGCTAATTACAAAAATATCTGTGAAATCAATTACTTGGAACTAGTAGCCAGACAGACCTCACAGTAGCTTAGAAATTGACTAGACTTCCTCATTTTAAAAAAAAACTTAAAAATCATGTAGGTACAATGATATTATTAGAATTACTGTTCAGCTTCATGTGGATAAAATAGGTTTCTGTGGGTTGGCCTGTGCACCGAACCACCATTTATAACAAGGAGGTGGCAAAGGATAAACACTGATTATATAAATTCAAATGTTCACAGCTGGACTGAACTCAATTTTAACACATTCAAAGAGGTTATTGGTGACTACGAGTTCTGAAGCTTAAATTAAAGTTGCCATCTGAGAATGAAATCTACAGAAAGAAACTACAAATAATGAATTAATTCTCAGTAGAAATAACACACTCCAAGAGGTATATACCTGATTCTATTTGGGCACTTTCAAATCTATGCAAAATAACTAATGTGCAAAGCCAGGAAAACATGTCTGAAAACAAAAGAATGCTCTACCCTGGATATGGGTATTGTGTAACTGCCCTCAGAAAGAGAAAGTAAAGTTTTAAAAGGGGGGAATCATAAGTCAGGTCCTGGCAAGTTTTTGTAAAACTCAGCCAATGGAAAAGAAATACTGAGTGTGCAAGGTATGAATATCTGGGCACTAAAAAACTGACATCAAACATTCATTTACTCCACAAATACCTCTTGAGTGTGTATAATGTTCTTAATGAAGTTTTAGGCAACAGAGACATTCTAATGATGAAATCAGATCAAAATTACACTCTAGGCAGGTCAGAAAGAAAACAAACAAAAAAGCAATAAGATATTTGGCTATGTTGGATGATGATCAATTCTATTGAAAAAAATAGAGAAAAGAAGGAGACTAGCAAAGAGGTAGAAGGGTATAATTCTAAACAGATTGATGTGCTTGTGAAGTTCATTCAGTCATGTCCAGCTCTTTGCAACCCTATGGAATATAGCTTGCCAGTCTCCTCTGTCTGTGGAATTCTCCAGGCAAGAATACTAGAGTGAGTCACCATGCTCTCCTCCAGAGTATCTTCCTAACCCGGGCACCAAACCTGAGTCTCTTACATCTCCTGCATTGGCAGGTGAGTTCTTTACCACCAGTGCCACCTTCACTGGTGGCTCAGATGGTAAAGAATCAGCCTACAATGCAGGAGACCTAGGTTCGATGCCTGGATCAGGAAGATTCCTTTGAGAAGGAACTGGTACCCACTCCAGTATTCTTGCCTGGAGAATTCCATAAACAGAGGAGCCTGACAGGCTATAGTCCATGAGGTCAAAAAAGTCAGACACAACCAACAAATAGATTGATGAGGGAAACCTAGCAGAGAAGGTGACTTCTTTAAATTGAAATATAGTTGCTTTAAAACGTTGTGTTGGTTTCTGCCGTACAGTGAAGTGAATCAGCTATGTGTGTGTGTGTGTGTATATATATACATATCCTCTCACTCTTGAACCTCCCTTCCACTGCCTCCTCCCAGCCCCCTCATCTAGGTCATCACAGAGCACCAAGCTAGGCTCCCTGTGCTACAGAGCTTGCAATTTTACACATTTAGTGTATATATATCAATCCTAACATCCCAGTTCACCCCACCCTCCCCTTTTGCACTTGTGTCCACGTGTCTACTCTTTACTTCTGCATCTCTATTTCTGTTCTGTTCCACTTTTCCAGATTCCTAGATTCCATACACCTGCCTTAATATACAATATCTGTTTTTCTCTTTCTGACTTACTTCACTCTATAAAACAGATTTTAGGTCCATCCAAGAAAGTGGCTTTGAATAAACACCTGCTGCTAGCAAAAGGAGAAATGTGTATACCAGATGCAAAAAGCAAAGAACAAGGAAAACAGATATGTTAAAGCCTTGGAGTGAAAGCATGCCTGGTGTGTTTGAGAAATGGAAAGGACACTGCTGTTTCTGGAATGCTTATATGATGGGAAAAGAAGCAACTGAGGCTAGTCTATATAGGCCTTATTGACTATTCTCAGGAGTTAGGCTCTTACTCAGGATCAAACAGAAAATCATTGCAGAGGGTTAATATGATCTGACTTGAATTTTAACAGCATTACTTTGGTACTACATCTACATTAAGTTGGGGAGAGGAGTATGTGCAGGTTATAAGAGAGAAAGTAGAGAAAACAGGGAGCTGTAATAGTCTAGGCACAAAATAATAATAACAAGCACTGGTAATGGTGACAAGCACCACGGTGATGGAAATAATAAGAGAGTGGATGATTCTGATGGTCAGACTGACAGAATTTCCTGAGCGATTAGGTGATACGCAAAAGAAAGTGAGATATCAAGGATGCCTCCAAGATATTTAGCATGACCTACTGGCAAGGCAAAGCTCTAATTATCTGAGGTGGGGCAACTTGGAAAGAGCATACTTGTGAAACTGACTGTGTTCACAAGACTTTCTTGGCTGAAGAAAACAAACCCTTGAAAATATCCATCTCCCTATATGTTGATATTGATTCCATGCTCACCAGGAAAGCTTTCAATCGTTAATGCAATCCACCCAGTGGTATTAGGAAGTCAGTACCCAGGATAACAAATGTGTGCATTTTAGGTTCTAATAAAGCTTATCTTCTTCACTTTAAAGAGGTTGTTCCATTTACTGCTGGCTTGAGAAGTTTGTAATCATTCTCATATTTATTTCTCTACATATGTCTTATTTTTCTCTGGTTGCTTTTAGGTATGCATTATTATTATAGTCTTTGGAAAATTTAATTTTGATGTGTGTGCTTTCCTTGTATTTATCCTATATAAATTAAACAAAATGAATTTATTATTAAAATCTTAACAACAACAAAAATTTGAAGCCCAGATGGCTTCATTGAAGATTTCTGTCAAATATTTAAGCAGAACATAATACTAATGCAATGAAAACTCTTTAGATATTTGAATATGAGGAAATATTTCCAACACATTTTATGAACCCAGCATAACTCAGATAACCCTAGCTAGCCAGAGAAAATAAACAAGAAGACTACAGATCAATATCCTTCATGAATGTAGACACAAAAACTCAAAACATTTTTGGAAACACAATCCAGCCATATACAAAAAGGGGTATATTCCATAACCAGGCAGGTATTATCCCAGGAATGTAAGGCTAGTTTCACATTCAAAGATCAATCAATGTAATTTACCACATCAGTAATATAAAATACATGGTATTATTTCAATAGATGCTGCAAAAAGGATTTCTAATTTAAAATGTTTTAAACCTCTCAGAAAACTAGCAACAGAAAACGAATCTATCAAAAACTCCTTCTAACATTGCCCTTAATGAGAAAAAATGAATGCTTACATTCTGAAAAGGGCTTGCACATAAACATTCAGAGTAGCTTCAATTATAATAGCTAAAAGTTGGCAACAACTCAAATACTCATCATCAGGGAAGTGGCTAAATAATTTTTAGTGTATTGATATAATACTGTCAGCAATAAAAGTGGAGGAACTAATGACATGTCAAACAACATGAATGAAAGTCAGAAACATTTTGTTGAACAGGAGAGGCCGCCCACAAAAGAGTATATAGTACATGATTCCATTTATACCAAACTTTAGAAAGAAGACTTAATCTTTGGTGAGAGAAATCCTGTCGGTAGTTGCCTGAGGCTGAGTAGGGTGTGGGAAGTGACTGGAACTTGGCAAGAAGGACTCTGAGGGATAATGGAAAGTTCTACACATTAACTCTGGTTGATTTTTCACAGTTCTACACACTTTTAAAATTCATCACATTGTACATTAAAAGTGCGTCCATTTTACCATTTAAAAATTACACCTCACAGTTGACTTGAAAATTAATGAGTTCCCAAAATTTGTTAATAATTTAGTCTGCTCATTCAGTTTCAGTGAGGTTGTCCCCTTGAGCTTATTCAACTCTTATTATATGACAAAACGCTTATTAAATGAGTTTCTAGATGTTTAAAGCTAAGGACTTGGTACTGAATGATGAAATTATATTGCTTCCCAGGTGGTACAGTGGCAAAGAATGCGACTGCCAATGCAGGAGACTCAGGTTCAACACCTGGGTCAGGAAGATGCCCTGGAGGAGGAAATGGCAACCCACTCGGGTATTCTTGCCTGGAGACTCCCATGGACAGAGGAGCCTGGCGGGCTACAGTCCGAAGAGTCAGACTTGACTAAGGAGAGCACAGCCTCATACGGAAGAAGTTCTATTTTCTGGATTTCTGTTACTGCTCTCTCTTTCTGAGTTTTCTATGTGCTATAATCACATGAAAGGGAATGACAAAAAAGCAAGGACAGGGAATGCAGCTGTGTGCCTCACATGCAGGCTACTGAGAACTGTGGAAAACCCGGATACCTCACCAAGTCCCACACGTCAGAGACGCCCAATCTGCTACAGCCAGACAGTCACCGAGGACACCCAGTAAGAAGAAGGCGAAGGAAGGGACCCACAGTTGACAAAATAACAGTTTTTAAACAAAATCCTAATTCTAATCCTCTCCTGGTTAAAAACAATGTCTTCATTTGTTTTTGTTTAGTCACTAAGCCATGTCTAAAACTTTTATGATCGCAAGAACTGTAGCCCGCCAGGCACCTCTGTCCATGAGATTTCCCAGGCAAGAATACTGCAGTGAGTCGCCATTTCTTTCTCCAGGGGATCTTCCTGACCCAGGGATCGAACCTGCATCTCCTGCACTGCAGGCAGATTCTTTACAGCTGAGCCACCAGGAAAGCCTAATGTCTTCATTACTCTCCCTAAATTAAATTAAATTGAAGCTCTTCAACCTAGCATTCGAGACTGTCAACAATGTAACCCAAATATTTCTCCTTTCTACAACTTGCTTCCCTATGCCACAACCAAACTGGATGATTAATATTGCTTTGTGTCCAAACATGTCCTATACTTTCTCACCTGAAGGTCCATCTCACAATCTTCCCCTATATCCATTTGTTAAAATATAATTTAGCATATATTTAAATATTCAACCAAGTCTCTTGATGCTTGCTATCTGTCCCTAGAAGCTTTGAAGAGTGCAAAGTTCATAGAGATAGGCCAGTCTCTCCTTGTCCTGTGGGTCTAAGTAAGCGAGGCTCCCAGAGACTTGTTCAGGAAGAACAAGAGATGGAAGTCCTGACATCCATCCTGGCTGAAGAGAGCAAGGAACGGGCAGGCTAGCTTGAGGGTTGCCCCAGAGTTGAACAAGATGACAGGGAACACAGTCCCCAAAGTTACACGGATAGGTGACCATACGCCTGACACCTTTTCCTGGGAAAGAGATTTCTGAAGCCAGAAAGCCCACTGAAGTGGCCAGGGTAGCAAAGCTTGAAGACACTATGGTATGCTGCATTTTGAAGAACTAGAAGGGTACCCTCTATTTTCTAAGCTCATCAGAAGCACTGAAGAGGACCTTGAGGGTTCTCGTGGATTTTTCTCATGGGATACACATCCACAGAAGCGAGAGGTAGAACTCAAGGTAAGACTTCCTCAGTTTGAAAGGGTCCTCGAGGATAAAAGGAACAAACATAAAGTACCACAGAAAGACCACATGCACAGCACTGGTACAGACATCCCTGCAAACTAATGGGCTACTAGGATCAGCCAGATCCAAGATGGACTACAGTGAGCGCAAAGGCACTTCACGGCATCACCAAAACAAAACAGGCTACAACATAATATCTCAGCCTTCCTGCATTCTGCCCACCTTTCCCCAAACCAAAAGAGCTCAACCTTGGAATAAAAACTGGAGAATGCTTCTCTGAAACAGCTGTGCCTCACTCCTACAATAAAGTAAGGGTTACAGCTCCAGTTCTCAGTATAGAAGGTGGGCGCTTTGATTCAGATATGAGAGTGGAGTTTTAAACTAGACAGAACTAAGTTGAACAACTGAAAATGAATAGAAAGCTACAGAATTTATTCAAGATACTGTTGCTGCTGCTACTGCTGCTGCTGCTAAGTCGCTTCAGTAGTGTCCGACTCTGTGCGACCCCATAGATGGCAGCCCACCAGGCTCCGCCATCCCTGAGATTCTCCAGGCAAGAACACTGGAGTGGGTTGCCATTTCCTTCTCCAGTGCATGAAAGTGAAAAGTGAAAGTGAAGTTGCTCACTCATATCTGACTCTTCGTGACCCCCTGGACTGTAGCCTACCAGGCTCCTCCGTCCATGGGATTTTCCAGGCAAGAGTACTGGAGTGGGTTGCCAATGCCTTCTTCAAAGATACTGTTAAGAGATGCTAACAGGGATTTCACATAGCATGGTTAAATATTTAGACTTGGAAAAATAAAAGTATTTCATATTTATACTGCAATAAACGTATATTCTTTAACAAATCATTTGCAAGTGTTGACAACTGTGGAAAGAAGTATGTCATATAAATTCACTTCTGAAAACTGCCAAAGACGCTATGTTGGAGGTTCTGTTGGATGCCAAGATATTTATTATCCAGATCAGGAGACATTGTTTCAGTACAAATAGAAAACAGTGTGTCATGTCAGAGAAACACAGAACACAGAAATGCTAGGTGGAGAGGCCCCTTAGTTAGATGGGGGCTTGAGCAGAACTCTCCATTGCAGTTGCACATTCAACAACTGGGATTGTCCAGGCGTATGGTTATCACTGTGTATGTCAAACTACAACCCACTGAAGTGATACAAACTTAAGAACAACTACTCCAAAACAGAGCTGCTTTACACATCACTTTCACCTCAGAATTCTTTAACAGTTCTATAATGAAAACAACAACTGGTCCATTCTTCTGCTTATGAATCTGGAAAGCTGTCCAACTGGTCATGCCATTGTTTTTGAAATATTTTTGGGGGACCTCCCTGGCAGCTCAGTGGTTAGGACTCTGTGCTCTCACTGCAGGGGGCGTGGGTTCCATGCTTGGTCGGGGAACTTGGATCCCATGCATGCATACGGTGCAGCCAAAAACAAATTCTTACTGAAGTATAGTTGACTTACAGTGTTTCTAGTGTATAGCAAAGTGAGTCAGCTTTATATATATACACACACACATTTTTTCAGATTCTTTTCCATTATATGTTGTTACAAGATACTGAATATAGTTTCCTGTGCTCCAGAGTAGGTCCCTGTTGTTTATCTATTTTATATATGGTAGTGTGTATTAGTTAATCATAAATTCCCAATTTATCCTTCCTTCCCCCTTTACCCTTTGGTAACCATAAGTTTGTCTTCTACATCTGTGAGTATGTATCATATTTTAAATTTCACATATAAGTGATATTATGTGATATCTGTCTCTCTGGATGACTTACTTAGTATGATAATCTTTAAGTCCATCCATGTTGTTGCAAATGGAATTATTTATTTTTGTGGCTAAGTAATATTCCATTATATATATATTCACATTATATATATAAATAACACATTATATATGATGTGAATATATAAAATTAAATATATGTAAATATATATAAATATTAAAATGATATATATATATATATATAAATATATATGAAGTGAGAAGGAAATACCAATCCAACATGCTTGCCTGGGAAATCCCATGGACAAAGGAGCCTGAGAGGCTACAGTCCACGCAGTCACTAGAGTTGGAAACAACTTACCAACTAAACCACCACCACTATACACATCTTCTTTCTGACTTTTGAGCCAAGAAGCAGCAAGATAGAATGTCCTGGTTCTTCCCTCTGCTTCTTTTTATCTTCCTTTTTAGTTGCTGTTCTTTCAAAGAATATGGTCAAATGGAAAATAACTATACGTTTTTAACTACATGTTAAAAAAAACAAGGCTTTTCGGTTTGATTGCTAAGAGGTCTTGAAACAAAACTCCTGTGATAAAAGAGATTATAAGAAACCCAAATTAGTTTTTGTTTTCTTTCAGTTTTTTGAATTTCAAATTTAAAACAAAATGAGTTTGCAAATTATCTTCAGCTTCCAGTTAATGGTAAACTAGTTTAACTGGAAAGCTTCCATTTATCTAAGAGAACATAACAATCTCCAAGTTTCCAGCTCTGAGAACACATTTCTTCAGTAACCTATCACCAAGGCAATTCTGAACACATTCCCATGTGCACTACTTTTATGCCTCTCCAAAAAATATTTGTGCTTGGATTGCCTGGCTAAATTGTAGGCTACTTGAAAGCATAGAAAAAATTTTCTTTCTCAATTTTGTTGGTTCCTGCAGCACCCTCCAGCACCAGGACATTCATTAGCATCCAATAAATGTTCTTATGCTATCGACTGCTTTTGCTTTCTTGTCCACAAGGCCTAAATCCACATTTATAAAGTAATTTACAAATGTCAGATGTCAGGCGTTTCAGATGTACCAAGCAGTAGGATTATATATTGAAGACATAGATAAGAAATTTTGAGGTACATGCAGTTTGATGGTACTTTGTTTCCCTCAAGATGAAACAGAAAGTAAAACCAGGAAAAAATAAACTCAACTACCTGAAATAAACAAACAAATCTAATTAAGTCATCCACTCATATAAACCTTTTATGGCAATTTTGTTACCAGTATTATCTATAGTTGTCTTATTCCCACTATGTCACACTCTAGAAACAAGAAAGTAATATTCAATTTTACCATGCAAGCATATGCAGAGATATGACATTTTTAGAATAATTATATTTAACTGAAAGAAAATTTTAGATGACTGCTTTCAAAAATATATGTCCTTATCCTTTAAAAATGTGGAAGAATGATGTTTGAGTACAAAACTTCTTATTTGCAAATGTAAGGGGGAGAAAAGCTGCTTGGAAAAAATATAGTCTATCTTTAAACATCGAGTGACTTAAAAATAATTTAACAAAGTGATTAAATGCATTTTCTTATGAAATTTTAGCCTTATTTCTTTTAAGATGATAAAGTCAAATTTAGATATACTAGCAGACAATGCCCCAAGTCAGACAGTCAGATAGCTAGGAAGTAAAAAAGCTGAAAGTCCAAAATACAGTTTATGCTTTTAACTGTTAACATGGTGTGCCTTTCATGGCCACCTGTGACTTTAGTGGTGGGAAATTTTCATGGGCACTCTAAATAACTGTATGTCGGAAAGGAAAGTTCAAAGTTTCCCACTTAACTTCCCAGGTGGCACTAGCGGTAAAGAAGTCCTGCAGGACACGTGGGTCTCCTGCGTCTCATCTCAGGCAGATTCTTTACCACTGAGATCCTCGGAATCTAATAATCTCCCCAACAATCATGCACTTTCACACAGCCATGCCTATAACATTCAGTGCCCTCTGTCTGGAACACCTTCCTCCACCTTCCTCAGCCCCCTTGCACAGCTCGCATGCACCCTACTAGATGCTACCCATTTTCTGAGGATGCCCATGTGAAGGCTTCCTCAATATACCTAGGTACTTTGCATGCGACTCTAATTCCTATACGGGTTTAGGATTCCCGTGTAGGAACTGAGGTATCTAGCTCCAAAAAGTGAAGCCAAATAATGGAGGAGAAGCCAGAAAATTAATCTTCTTAAATATCTTCCCTAAGGATTTTCCTGGGACTGTCTTAAGGAATGAGTATGTTTCTGAGTACAGAAACACACATAACCTTTGACTGTCAGCTCTGTGAGGGCACAGGTTATTCTTATCTGCCTCTGTTCTATTATTTTGCATAATGTTTAGCATGGAGTGAGTTGTTGAAAAACCATATATTATTTTTTAGTGCATATTTTTGTGCCTGATATATAGTCAGTGCTCAATAACTTTGCCTTGCGTGAATGGATTAATACAATGGATTAAAACTTTGGAGATATATCCTTAATACTTCAGTTAGAATAAATAATGTTTCACTTATAGCCAGTATAGTCTTAAATATAGCTTCCCTGAAATTTTTCATAGTGTAACATTCATCTGCAAGACTACACTGAAATGAAAGATTAGCTTCATATACCACTCCAATGTTCTTGCCTGGAAAATCCCAGGGACAGGGGAGCCTGGTGGCTGCTATCTATGGGGTCACATAGAGTCAGACACAACTGAAGTGACTTAGCAATAGCAGCAGCAGGAGTCTTTGGGTTTTAGTCTCAGTTCTTCGAAAATGGTATGTGCTGTGTGCTCAGTAGTGTCTGACTTTCTGCAAGACCATGAAGCCCACCAGCCTCCTCTGTCCATGGGATTTCCCAGGCAAGAATACTGGAGAACACTTTACTATTTCCTTTTGCTAAAAAAAAAATGCAAAATACATGCTAGTAAAGTGATGCTTAAAATTCTCCAAGCCAGGCTTCAGCAGTACGTGAACCATGAACTTCCAGTTGTTCAAGCTGGTTTTAGAAAAGGCAGAGGAACCAGAGATCAAACTGCCAACATCCACTGGATCATCGAAAAATCAAGAGAGTTCAAGAAAAACATCTATTTCTGCTTTATTGACTATGCCAAAGCCTTTGACTGTGTGGATCACAATAAAATGTAGAAAATTCTGAAAGAGATGGGGATACCAGACCACCTGACTTGCCTCTTGAGAAACCTGTATGCAGGTCAGGAAGCAGCAGTTAGAATCGGACATGGAACAACAGACTGGTTCCAAATAGGAAAAGGAGTATGTCAAGGCTGTATATTGTCACCCTGCTTATTTAACTTCTATGCAGAGTACATCATGAGAAACGCTGGACTGGAAGAAGCACAAGCTGGAATCAAGATTGCCTGGAAAATATCAATAACCTCAGATATGCAGATGACACCACCCTTATGGCAGAAAGTGAAGAGGAGCTAAAGGGCCTCTTGATGAAGGTGAAAGAGGAGAGTGAAAAAGTTGGCTTAAAGCTCAACATTCAGAAAACTAAGATCATGGCATATGGTCCCATCACTTCATGGCAAATAGATGGGGAAACAGTGGAAAGAGTGGCTGACTTTATTTTTCTGGGCTCCAAAATCACTGCAGATGGTGATTGCAGCCATGAAATTAAAAGATGCTTACTCCTTGGAAGGAACGTTATGACCAACCTAGACAGCATATTAAAAATCAAAGACATTACTTTGCCAACTAAGGTCCGTCTATTCAAGGCTATGGTTTTTCTAGTGGTCATGTATGGATGTGAGAGTTGGACTATAAAGAAAGCTGAGTGCAGAAGAATTGATGCTTTTGAACTGTGGTGTTGGAGAAGCCTCTTGAGAGTCCCTTGGACTGCAAGGAGATCCAACCAGTCCATCCTAAAGGAAATCAGTCCTGGGTGATCATTGGAAGGACTGATGAAGCTGAAACTCCAATTGTTTGGCCACCTGATATGAAGAACTGACTCATTGGAAAAGAGTCAGTTCTTTTCCAAGAGTCCCTGATGCTGGGAAAGATTGAGGGCAGGAGGAGAAGGGGACGACAGAGGATGAGATGGTTGGATGGCATCACCAACTCAGGGGACATGGGTTTGAGTAGACTCCAGGAGTTGGTGATGGATAGGGAGGTCTGGCGTGCTGCAGTTTATGGGTTCGTGAAGAGTCAGACACAACTGAGTGACTGAACTGAACTGAACTGATGTGCTAAGTTGCTTCAGTTGTGCCCGACTCTTTGTGACCCCTTGGACTGTAGCCTGCTAGGTTTCTCTGTCCATAAGACTCTCCAGGCAAGAATACTGGAGTGGGTTGTCATTTCCTTCTCCAGGGCATCTTCCCTACCCAAGGACTGAACTCGTGTCTCTTATGTCTCCTGCATTGTCAGGCGGGTTCTTTACCACTAGCACTACCTGGGAAGCAAAAATATATAATGGTTATCAATAAGTGTTCATTTGTACTTAATAGGCTAATTATTCAATTAAGGGAGGAAATAGAGAACAACCTCGAATAAGATTTTTCTTGTACAATATCAAGCTAATTTTTTCTTTCCTAATTTTAATTTACTGAACAAAATTTTTGCATGTTACATTAAAGACGATTTTTTTAAGTAAAAGAAACTTTAGCAACAACAATGGTACCCACTCCAGTACTCTTGCCTGGAAAATCCCGTGGTTGGAGGAGCCTGGTAGGCCGCAGTCCATGGGGTCGCTAAGAGTCAGACACGACTGAGCGATTTCACTTTCACTTTTCACTTCATGCATTGGAGAAAGAAATGACAACCCACTCCAGTATTCTTGCCTGGAGAATCCCAGGGATGTGGTAGCCCGGTGGGCTGCCTGCCGTCTATGGGGTCGCACAGAGTCGGACACAACTGAAGTGACTTAGCAGCAGTAGACCAGAAATTAAACTCGGATGGTAGAAAGATAAATTAGGTGTAGACTCCTGAGAGTCTGTTGAAGTTATTCTCCAGGTAACATCATATATTCTCAAATATCAACATATCTTTTATACCATATAAAGTGATTCAAGGTCTCCCTTAAGGTCATTTGTGACTTTAGATTAAAGAACTTTCTTTGACCCTCATGTTAGAGATGAAAATTCTCAGGTTCAAAGATTGTAGGCACTTGCCCAAGATCACAAAGGTATCTTACCCTCAGACTCCTGCTCTTTCCACTATACTAACTGTTAAAAACAAATAGAAATGTTTAATACCATCAGTGCTTAAATGCAATGCTATTATTTGAATACTGTCAAATAATTTGCATCCTAGCAAGTTGAAGAGATCCTACACCTGTGTTTTCTTCCATTTACAAAATTTCTGAGAAGAGCAAACATGACGCAGCTTAGTGAGTCCAAAATCTTGGTTTCTCACTCTGGCAACAAAAATTTGATTCAATGAGCAGATATTGACTGCTTTTGTATGTGCTTAACTTTGTGCTAGGTGCTAAAAGCACAGAGATAAATAATATACATATAAGAAACAAAGCTAGTCAGTTCATCTGTTCTTGGAGACAGGAAGTGTGTCTAATTCATCTGATGCCCAGCACAGGATGTGATAACTAATGAGTACTCCTAAGGTTTTTTTGAAAATAATAGAAGATGTGGTACATGCCCTTAAAGGGCTCATAATTTCTTGAAAAAATTTTTCCTTGTTATTTCTGTTCTCCTAGACTGAATCATCAATCTGTTGACTTTAAAAATAATTTTAGTATTGTTAATGCTAATCATAATATTCAAAAATTCTAAGGACAATCCAACTTAACTTTTAAGAGGTTATAATAAAAATAGCTATTCATTTAAAAAATCAAGATAATGTTTTTAATATCCTAAGAAAATCATTCTTTTAAAATCCAATTAGTTATTACTTTTTACATCAAGTTTAAAAAGCATAACTACATGTTTCTTTTTTATTTTTATTCTTTTAAATTAATTATTTTGAAGTATGCTACACTGAATATAGGACTTCCTTTGTGGCTCAGACGGTAAAGCGTCTGCCTACAATGCGAGAGACCCAGATTCAATCCCTGGGTTGGGAAGATCTGGAGAAGGAAATGGCAACCCACTCCAGTATTCTTGCCTGGCAGATCCTATGGACAGAGGAGCCTGGTGGGCTACAGTCCATGGGATTGCAAACAGTCAGACACAACTGAGCAACTTCACTTTCACAGAATATAGTTTCTTTGCTTACATTACAACTTTTTCATTATTTCCATAGTTTTATATATATATGTGTATATATATATATATATATAATTTTTAAGCCACAATCCTTACCGTATTTACTGATGAATAATTAACTAATGGAATTGTTTTTTTCTTCTTGTGAATAGAATCATTAGCTTCTTTTTCAAGGCAATTCTGCTGTTAGTATACACACACACTACTGATTTTTCTATGTTAATTTTGTACCCTGCAACTTTAGTGAATTCATTGGTTATATCTAACAGTTTTTTGATAGACTTGCTAAGAGTATCTAAATATACAATGTCATCAGCAAATAGAAACAATTTTACTTCTTTATTTCCAATTCTGATGCCTTGAATTTCTTTCTATTTCCTGAGTGTTAGACTATTTACTAACTGAATTTTAAGGACATGATTATATCTCACAGTTTAACTTTCTTTTTTTTTTCTTGGTAGCATGGCTTCAGGGCGTTAGTTCCCCGACCAGGAATTGAACTCAGGCAATTGGACAACCAGGGAACGCCCCAGTTGAGTTCTTTATTAACTCTGATGGTTACCTTTATTGTTTAATGTTTTATAACATATACATACATTACCTTCATTTTGTTTCCTTCTTTTTTACTATATTTAAGATCACAAAAAATGCATGTAATAAATAAACTTAGACCTAATCTGGGAAAGTTGAAGGTAAAAAGTATGAGATTTTAAAAAATTTTATAGCTCTAACTGGAGGATAATTACTTTACAGTATTGTAATGGCTTTTGCTTCTCTGCAACCGCCCCCCCACCTCCCTCCCCATCCCTCCCTCAGGGTTGTCTCAGAGCACCAGCTTTCAGTGCCCTGTCTCATGCATCAAACTTGGACTGGCAATCTATTTCACATATGGTAATATACATGTTTCAGTGCTATTCTCTCAAATTATCCCACCCTCACCCTCTCCCACAGAGTCCAAAAGTCTGTTCTTTATATGTGTCTCTTTTGCTGTCTCACATATAGGGTCAGCATTACCATCTTTCTAAACTTCATATATATTCATTAATATAGTGTATTGGTGTTTTTCTTTCTGACCAACTTCAAAAGTATGAGATTTTAACTTCAGCTCTTTTAGTTATGTACAAATCCCAAGTAAAACGGTTAGTTGCATAGTTGTGTCCAGCAATTTGTGACCCCATGGACTGAAGCCTGCCAGGCTCTTCTGTCCATTGGATTCTCCAGGCAAGAATACTGGAGTGAGTAGCCATTCACTTCTCCAGGGGATCTTTCCAACCCAGGGATCAAACGCAGGTCTTCTGCATTGCAGGCAGATCCTCTTCTGTCTGAGACACCAAGGAAGCCCTCCAAATCCCAAAAGATAGAGCAATACTTCTTATCTTACATATGCTACTACACAAGCTACTAGCTACAACTAGTCTTCAGAAATAAACTACTTTCCCTAGTACAATTATTTTAAGCTCATCACTCAACACAATGAAATCATTAAAAGCATTTATTAGCTATAAGATCTTTTTGGTTGCACAAAACCTTTGCTTGCACTGGTCATTTTCAAGTAACAGAAACCCAAGAGCTTATAAATCAGTAGGAATTATTAACATTAGAAGAGTTTTTCAAAAAAAAAAAAAAAACAAGGAAAAACAGAATTTTTCTTTTCTGCCATTCTCATTAAAAGAAAAAGAAAGTAAAGGAATGAATACAATTAGAGTATTCTGGTATTTTCCAGTCATCTCCCAGGGCTAGATCAATCACTAGCATGTTATGCTCCAACAATAAAGAAATGGAAAAGAAAAAAAATGCAGTGATCTAGGGAAGAACAAAGAATCAGTGGGTTCGAACTGTAAATTACGCAAACAAAATTATTTCTAAATTAGAAACCTTACTAAATCTTAAAAGTATGCATTTCTGCTATAGCTTTTATTTCCAGATAATCTCTAATGTTATCCTCTGCTATCAGAAGCTAATTACATTTCTTATCATTATGAACATTTATTTAATAATCTGGAAAATTATAGTAGCAATCTGCAAAATAGCAAAAGTATTGGTTAAACTTCTTTTCTGTCAAGAAAGAAAGTGTCAATTCCTAGGCATTTTAAATACAAATTACATATATACAGTCTTCACTGGCTAAAGATACACTTCTAATTTATGCATATATCATTTAGTTATGAAACTAAAAAAAAAAGTATTTCATTTCTATAATGATGTTTTACATCCAAATGAGTTCCCAGGTGACTCAATGGGTAAAGGGGCCATAAGAGATGCGGGTTTGGTCCCCAGGTCAGGAAAACCTCCTGAAGGAGGGCACAGCAACCCACTCCAGTATTCTTTCCTGGAGAATCCCAGGGACAGAGGGGCCTGATGGTCGGACATGACTAAAGCAACTTAGCAAGCACGCATGCAGGGTATCTATCACCATACAGCTTATGACAAAAACTTGGCTGACTGTGACATTCAACTTAGAAAAGTATATAATGCACCTTTTAGCAACTGAACTCTTTAATATTTTGAGCAAATTATACTTAGAAAATACAGTGGAAATCTTTTAAAAGAAGTATTTTCACTGAATTCTGGGATCCTTTTTTTAATAAGCACTTTTGTCTGCTTCAAGCCCTATACAGATTCTAAAGAAAGCCAACGTTCTCTCTTATAAGAAGAGAGAACACAGATTGAATAATCAGGCACATTTCTTTACTTCCCTCAAGCTCCACACCCTTTCTCTTTACCACAGATAACCTTTAGGCATCATGGTCTAAAATACACAGCAAGAGAAAAATAACCTTTTGGATGATGATAATGATAGAGATGGAGATGGAGAAAGAGCATAGAGATAGAAATACGAGTTGGAAACAAAAACTAAGAAAATAGGGTAACTGTCTAGGTTATTTAGTGAGCACAGAACATCAGAGCAGTAAGAAGCCTTAGTGATCACGCTGGCTAACCATTTCCCTTATACCTAAGAACAATGAGACTCGGGGAGGTGAACTGCTTAGCAGGATTACTGGCTCGTGAACAACAGAATGCAGCCTCTGTTGGCCACCCAACCATCAAACGTTATCAGTATCACAGGAAAATGGCTATTCATCAATACCAAAGGAATACAAGGACCAAGCAAATAACCTGATGGAACAGGGCAGACCAGATAAGGACTTCAGAACGCTGAGACATGTAGGGAAGGTGATGAGCTGGAGAGTGCATGACCCATCTAAAGAGAGCAAAACCACTGTGTTGGTCAAAGAGTTCATTCAGGTTTTTCCATAACATCTTCAGAAAAATCTGAATGAACTTTTGGTCAACCCAATTCTTAAGTGGATTTTTGCCTTGTGGGAACAGAGGTCTAGTGTTACTAGATAATAATGAATTTTCAAGAGAAGTCAGAAATCAAAAAAAAAAAAAAAGAAATCCAGATATTTAGTGGAAATCCCTTGATATTTAACTGTGAGAAACTAATTTGAGTTTTTTAACTCCCACACAGATCCAATATATCTGCAGCCCAGACACTGTCAACAGATTGCTAGCTCACGAATCCTGGTCGACAGCAGTCCAAATGTCCTCAGAAAACATTTTTTATATGGTCAACTGGTCCAAAAGTGATGTCTTTAGTGACTTTATTAAGATAACCAATAGAATTCAGGCCAGGGAACTTTTCAGTGAAACCTGCTTAAGTGGTTGGTGTAATTTGCCTTTATTTTCCCTTGCTCAGCTGCCCTTGAAGGCCACCTAATTGTAGTGGCTTCTCTGCACTGACAGGCAATCCACTTCACAGCCTTGTCTTCTTTGGTTTTGCTCTGAGTGACTTTTGGGAATTAAGGTCTTTCTGAGAGAAGGTTTTTATCTCTTGCCCTCAAAATCAGCACTCCTGCCTGCAAATACAACTGCATTCAGCATCACAAGCAAAGAAAAGATGACAAAATTTCTTTAGGAACTTATGAATGGTGCAGAGATAGTGTGGGAAGATCTCTTCAGAGGGCTGGGTGGGATAATTCCTGTTGCAAAAGGAATGAGGTTAGGTGCCATTCCCTATGTACTGGCTGTGTAATACAGACTAGGCAGCACAGTCGAAAGAACACAAAGCAATTTTAACCTCATCAAAACCTTCCCACGCATGTTCCCTGCTTTCCCTCATCTTGCTTGTTTTAAACTTCCCACTGGCCATGTAGTTAATCCATTCAATAAATAAACATTCATTGAGGACCAACAACAGCAAATGTAGACTTCATCCTCATAGAGCTTAAATTCTAGAAGCAGAAAGAGATATAGATGGAGTGGGTGTGGTAAATGTTGAACTAGCAGTTCTCCAGAGAGAAGACTCTGACTTGCAGTGTTTGATGAGTTCTGTTAGAAACACTCCCACCATGCTGATTTCAAGTTTTGGGGGGCTCCAAAATCACTGCAGATGGTGACTGCAGCCATGAAATTAAAAGATGCTTACTCCTTGGAAGGAAAGTTATGACCAACCTAGATAGCATATTCAAAAGCAGAGACATTACTTTGCCAACAAAGGTCCATCTAGTCAAGGTTATGGTTTTTCCAGTAGTCACGTATGGATGTGAGAGTTGGACTGTGAAGGAGGCTGAGCGCCGAAGAATTGATGCTTTTGAACCGTGGTGTTGGAGAAGACTCTTAAGAGTCCCTTGGACTGCAAGGAGATCCAACCAGTCTATTCTAAAGGAGATCAGCCCTGGGTGCTCTTTGGAAGGAATGATGCTAAAGCTGAAACTCCAGTACTTTGGCCACCTCATGTGAAGAGTTGACTCACTGGAAAAGACTCTGATGCTGAGAAGGATTGGGGGCAGGAGAAGGGGACGACAGAGGATGAGATGGCTGGATGGCATCACTGACTCTATGGATATGAGTTTCAGTGAACTCTGGGAGTTGGTGATGGACAGGGAGGCCTGGCGTGCTGCAATTTATGGAGTCACAAAGAGTCAGACATGACTGAGTGACTGAACTGAACTGAACTGAATCTATATCACTGAAGGCAAAATTGAGAAAGATGTTTAGTAACACACCTTTGTATGTTTCCACCATACAGGTGTGATTTATAAAAATAACCTCAAGCATAAATATTGATAATAGTAAAACACAGCAAATTAGGAAGTAATGAGTTTTTAGTTTCATCCCCTGTTCTTTAATATAAATCATTTCATTGTATGTTTACATGATTTAGCTCTTAATAATGTATGTGTTTAACAACTAGCTCCAAAAATTCCCGAATTTAAAATTTGGTTCTCTTTACTTAGTACAAGCTGGTTCCAACACAGTATGGATAGATTGATAGCTAGATGGATAGATTTCAAATAGAATGAAAACAGAAGTGATAGATGAGACAAAGACAAATAAGGAAGAGATGAAGAATAATAGAGGAAGTTATCCATTGGAAGAGACATAAGAATCAGAAATTGTGAGGCTAGAAATGGCCAGCCGATGACAGAATGTCTTCTACCACATACTCTGTACAATCAATCAATACTCTAACACTTTCCATGATGGCATCTCACTCTTCAGTGCTGCCTCCATCTTTGGATATTTCTCACTGGGAGAAAGTATTTCCTTTTACTGAGCTGGTTCACAAATTTTGCTTTCTTAAGACTCAGGGGTTCAAAATAGGCCCCAAAGATCTCAGAGACCTCAAAGTCTGGTGAGGGGAAGGATGAGAAGGCTGGCTAGAGGGAGTCATTCTGCTCTAAGTAAATGCACAATTTATACCCTTTTATACTATGGGAAATCTCCTTATATTTGTAGTTGAGAAAATATTTTTATTGTTAAAACCTAGTTGAAATCTACTTCTATAAACATATATGAAATTGAAAGTGTAAGTTGCTCAGTCATATCCAACTCTGCCACCCCATGGGCTGTCACCTATCAGACTCCTCTGTCCATGGAATTCTCCAGGCAAGAATACTGGAGTGGGTTGCCATTCCCTTCTCCAGGGGATCTTCCCAACTCAGCGACTAAACTGGGTCTCCTGCATTGCAGGTGGACTCTCTACTATCTGAGCCACCAGGGAATCCCATAACTATATATATTTGTTATTTATATATTACTTATATATGTTTTCATATCATTGCAAAGAAATAAAGTAAAACAATAGCATGGGAAAAACTAGAGATCCCTTCAAGAAAATTAGAGATAACAAGGGAACATTTCATGCAAAGATGGGCAAAATAAAGGCACAGATGGTATGGACCTAATAGAAGCAAAAGATATTAAGAAGAGGTGGCAAGAATACACAGAAGAACAAAATAAAAAGATCTTCACAACTCAGATAATCATGATGGTTTGATCACTCACATAGAGCCAGACATCCTCAAATGTAAAGTCAAGTGGGCCTTAGGAAGCATCAATACAAACAAAGCTCATGAACGTGATGGAATTACAGTTGAGCTATTTCAAATCCTAAAAAAGATGCTGTAAAAGAGCTGCACTCAATATGCCAGCAAATTTGGAAAATTCAGCACTGGCCACAGGACTAGAAAATGTCAGTTTTCATTCCCAAAGAAAGGCAATGCCAAACAATGTTCAAATTACTGCATAATTGCACTCATTTCACATGCTAGCAAAGTAATGCTCAAAATTCTCTAAGCCAGGTTTCAACAGTATGTGAACTATGAAATCCCAGATGTTCAAGCTGGATTTAGAAAAAGCAGAAGAACCAGAGATCAAATTGCCAACATCTGCTGGACCATCAAAAAAGCAAGAAAGTTACAGAAAAATATCTACTTCTGCTTTATTGACTACATCAAAGCCTTTGACTGTGTTGATCTCAACAAATTGAGGAAAATTCTTCAAGAGTTGGGATTATCAGACTACCTTACCTGCCTCCTAAGAAGCCTGTATGCAGGTCAAGAAGCAACAGTTAGAACCAGACATGAAACAACAGACTGATTCCAAATCGGGAAAGGAGTACATCAAGGCTGTATATTGTCACCCTGCTTATTTAACTTCTATGCAGAGTACATCATGTGAAATACCAGGCTGGATGAAGCACAAGTTGGAATCAAGATTGCCAGGAGAAATATCACTAACATCAGATGTGCCGATGGCACCCTTGCAGCAGAAAGTGAAGAACTAAAGAGCCTCTTGATGAAAGTGAAAGAGGAGAGTGGAAAAGTTGGCTTAAAACTCAACATTAAGAAAACTAAGATTATGGCATCGGTTCCCATCAGTTCATGGCAAATAGATGGGGAAACAATGGAAACAGTGAGAGATTTTATTTTGGGGGCTCCAAAATCACTAGAGATGGTGACTACAGCCATGAAATTAAAAGATGTTTGCTGCGTGGAAGAAAAGCTATGACCAATCTAAAAAGCATATCAAAAAGCAGAGACATTATATTGCAGACAAAGGTCCGTCTAGTCAAGGCTATGGTTTTTCCAGTGGTCATGTAGGGATGTGAGAGTTGGACTATAAAGAAAGCTGAGCGCCGAAGAATTGATGCTCTTGAACTGTGGTGTTGGAGAAGACTCTTGAGAGTCCCTTGGACTGCAAGGAGATCAAACCAGTCTATCCTAAAGGAAATCAGTCCTGAATATTCATTGGAAGGACTGATGCTGAAGCTGAAACTCCAATACTTTGGCCACCTGATGCGAAGGCAGGAGGAGAAGGGGACGATAGGAGATGAGATGGTTGAGTGGCATCACCGACTCAATGGACATGAGTTTGAGCAAGCTCTGGGAGTTGGTGATGGACCAAGAAGTCTGGCATGCTTCAGCCCTCGGAGTCGCAAAGAGTTGGTCATGACTGAACTGAAGTGAACAATTTATAAATTTTCACCACCATATATAACCTCATATTAGTAAAGATAGGCTAGACCACACAATAGTAACAAATGATCCCCAAAGTCTAAGTGGTTTAATGGGACAGAATTTTATTTCTCACTCATGAAGTGTTCTCCAAGTTCAGGTGACATTGCTCATTTTGTTTCATTGCTCATTAGAAGTGACAAGGGTACACGTTTAGGGAAAATGCAGAGAAGGGGATACTTCCTATGCCCAGAAGAAACAGAACTGAGAACAATAATGAGCCGCATTAATGGCTACTACACTCTCTTCTCAATGGGCTATCGACTACTTACATCCCCCTAATAACTTTAACCAGGACTACACAAAATTAGATCTTTAAAAGTAGCACATGAAATTCTGACATTTACCGCTACTTTCACCTATTATTCCCTATTGAAAACCAGTGACTGAAGAAGAAAACATACCTTTCTACCACTTCTGATTTTGACTTCTAACACTTCCAAAGAGGTTGCCTATTACTACCATGAGTGGAATTGATGTTGCCATCTGAGAATTAAACCTTCAGAAAGAAACCACAAATGGCAACAATAATTCTCAGTAGAAATAACCCCTCCAAAAGATATACACTGGAGTCTACTCAGGGACCTCAAAATAACTAATGGCAAAGCCAGGAAAATATGTCTAAATACAAAGGATAGAAAAAGGCATGAATGTGCAGCTTGTGAAGCTTTATTCTTGTTGTAAGGAGGAGAGTGATAGATCTTTCCAGGTCTCTCTATTCCTAGATGGAACCCAAAGTTAACCTCAAGTTTATTACATTCAATAATTGCTAAGTACTAGAATATTCTCTCTTCTTTTCTCCTCCTTCTCTTGATTTTTATATTAAATTCTGTCACCTATTTTACTTCTATTTGGGAGTGGGGGTTGCAGAAATTTCTTGCCCTTATATACCAGGACAACCCTTTAGAAAAAGAGTTGGTAAACTACAGTCCATGGACAGAATCCAACCTATGCCTTGCTTTTGTATGAACCATGAGCTTAGAATCACTTTTACATTTTTAAAGGGCTATAAAAAACAAAAATATGCAAAAGTGACCATATGCATGGCCTGAAAAACCTAAGTCACTTACTTTCTGAAACTTTTCAGGAAAAATCTGCCTACTCCTGCTCTAGAACAAAAAGCCCCATGTTCTCTGGAAATCTACGGCTTAAGTTCGAAAATTCCATTCAACTCCAACAGAAAGTAAGGAAGCATGGACAAAAAAATAACCACTTACACTACTAAAATTATCTTGCAAGGGCGTATTACACAGATTTCTGAGTAAACCTAGCCCCAATAAGGCAACTGTTCCAAAGTAAGAAGCCTCACGAATTCCTCAGAAATGTGAACTTCAGGACGGATAGCTGTTCTGTAGGTGAAGAGTTTGTTAAATCTCAGTAAAGGGGTAAAATTAGCAATTCTTTTGTAAACCAGGCATTCCTACATGTAAATGAGCACAGAACATTTTATGGCAGTCCAGATGTAAGACATGATGAAACTGTAATGAGTCAGATCTCCATAATGATGATAATATCATCATCATAAAAGTATTCACAACCAGTGCCAGAAAGATGTAGTATATAAAAGAATGAGTAATAAGTTGCTATAAAATCTCATGAAAAGAAATTAAGGGAGAATCTTGTGAAGCTCATTTCAGGACAGACAGCAAAAACCTCAGCAAGAGGCTGTTAAAATTAAAGACAGATAAATGTTTTCAAGAAGGTATGAGAATTACAGATGGATGATTGTATCACCTAGGATGTATTCGGCTTCTAATAACAGAAAATCCAATGAACAGTAAGTAAACAATAAGACAATTATTTTTTTACTTCTACCAAGTGTGGAGGTGGCATGTCCCAGGTTCATTCTGTTTCTTAATAGAACCATCATGAGCCAGACTCTTTGCATTTCTTGTGCTCCATACCTGAGCTTCATGCACAGGCTTTTTGCCCTTGGAGTCACAGGATGACTGCCACAATTTCATATATAGCATCATCTCAACAATATCCCAAGAAAGAAGTAAAGGAATGCCAAAGACCTCTCTTCATATGCCTATCTTTTTCATTGGGAAGAATATTATCATTCTTAGAAGGTTGTCAATAGTCTTTTCACCAAGTCTCTTTGGATTACATCTGGATTTTCACTTCTAGTATAAAGGGACAAGACATAAAAGAAGAAAGGGGCAGAAATACTTTGAATCACCAGCCAATCAAGTCTGGTACTGATCTAAATGATATTGGGAGATTTCATTAAAGAAAATATTCACATTCTTCAACTTTTGTTCTGAGAGATATGTTAGGTCTACTGGACCTTTGATATCACTCAAAATAACCATTCTAATGATACAGGGTATCACTAAGGAGTCTGATTCATTTGAGCTTCTGAACCTGGTCCTCCTATGGCTTGCACACGAACTCAATTCAAAGACCTAAGGAAGCAGCAACAAAGTTGCATTCAGGATCAAGACCACAAAAAAAAATCTATGAAGAAAAGTCTACTGTAAGATGAGATTGTAAAACAATAAGAAAGGTTTTAAACAAGAGAATCTATTCATGTATAAATTAGATATATATGGATTGTTTGTTGGAGAATATATATATTTCAATGATGATGTCATCTCTAAAAATATTTTTGGAACATGCATGTAGAAATTACTTTAGGGACAGTTTATAAGTCACATAAGAAACTGACGCTTATTCCTTTATATTTCTTCGCAATTAATCCTTCAATATTTTTGCATACAGAGCTCAGTCAATATTTTTATAAGTAAAATTGTCCATTACTTAAAAGCTTAGTCACCAGATTTAATTCCTAATAAATTTAAACTGTTTTCTTTAAGCAAAATCACGTGAAAATATTTACTATTTCTCATCACTGAGAATTTTTTTCAAAGTATCTTTTATCCTAAAGGTACAGTTTGTTATGTAATTTTAAATATATTTGCCAAAATATATTTTGACAAATTATATATTTGTCAAATATATATTATATATAATATACAATATACTTTATATATAATATAAACATATTATATATAAATTATATATATTATATATTTGTCAAAAATGAAGCCCATAACCTTCTTTTATCTTCACACTAAACATGTGAAAGATACTCTAGTTAGGAAAAATCAAACACACAACTCATAAGACACAGTCCTTGGCCTTGAGAAGTTGATGGTCTTAACAGAAAAAGAAAGACAGGAGACAAAATTCTAAAAGTTTGGTTTTATTTCCACTCCATAATTCCATTCATCCACAAGAAATTACTATCACCTAGTATGTTAAAAGCACTGAGATGAGGGTGGGAAAAATAAAGAATTGTACCTTCATGGAGTCATGAAATGGCAAAGACAATGATAACACAAAGTAAAATGTAATAAGTAGAATAAAGTAAATATACACATACACAATTAACAAAATGTTACAACAGTGTAGCGGGCATGGGAAGAAGAAATCACGCTGCTCATGTTGACATTAACAAGATATTAGGATCAACAGAAATAATAGGTATGTGATAAAACTAGAGGTGCCCAGTGTGTAGGTGGAGAAGGCAATGGCACCCCACTCCAGTACTCTTGCCTGGAAAATCCCATGGTTGGAAGAGCCTGTTGGCTGCAGTCCATGGAGTCGCTAAGAGTCTGGCACGACTGAACGACTTCACTTTCACTTTTCAACTTCATGCATTGGAGAAGGCAATGGCAACCCACTCCAGTGTTCTTGCCTGGAGAATCCCAGGGACGGGGGAGCCTGGTGGGTTGCCGTCTATGGGGTTGCACAAAGTCAGACACAACTGAAGCGACTTATCAGCAGCAGCAGTGTGTAGGTAGGTATTAATCAAAAGGCACAAAAATTTCAGCCTTTATTTGCAGGTCAGCAACATTTTCTACAAGGAAGCTAGATAATCAATCAGAACCAAGTTCCTAGAAAAAGAACTTGGTCAGATGAATTAATGGTGGGGAGACTGGATGCTCAGAGATCAGTGAAAGGGGTGCTGCAAATAGGTGAGATGTGCTGAGGTGGTGAGGGCCTAACATGTGCAAACACACGTGTTGGAACAATAAGGAAGGGACAGACACAGAGGCAGTTACTCTCACTCCTGTCTACTTTTCAAATTACCTGTGGAACTTTAAAAATTTAGAGGCACAACAAAAGAGAACACAAATTCTGCAGAAGAAGCAAGAATGGTAAATATACATAAGAAAAGATGCTCAGCCTTATTAGTTATCAAGAAAAGGCAGATTAAAATCACTGTGAGATTCAACTTCACATCCTCCAGCATGAAAATGAAAAACAAAACCCAAAACTTGGGTATTAACAAGTGAAGACAGAAATACGGAACAACACAAATCCTCAGGTATGGCTGGAACTAAATGGATACAATCACGATGGAGGGGGAATAATGTGCCATTACTTTGGAAGTTGAAAACGTAAATGTAAAGATACAGTCCAATAATTCTGCTCCTAGGTATAGGCCCTTAAAACTTGTATAATGTGTGCCTCCGGGAAAAAGAGAAAAACAACCTAAATATCTATCCATGGGACAGGGGATGAATAAACTGGGCTGTACTGGTAAGATGCATACTATATTAAATAAATGAGCCATAGGCTGTAGGTAACAGCATAGATGAATCTCAAAATGATAATGGAGAATAAAAAGGCAAGTCACAGAGTGTAGATATAAGGTCAACAAACAAAATTTGACATATGTTGGTTAGCATGATATGTATCTGTAAGAAAACTACGATGAAATCTAAAGGGAAAACACTTAAATATTGAGAATAGAAATTTCCCTGAAGGGAGGGAGAAAGAGATGGGAGGCCAGTACTACTTAAGAGACTTTAGCTCTAGTGGTAATGTTCCATCTTCTTGAAGTACATGGTAGCTTTAAAAAGCCAGTATATTATATCCACATCCTATTTTTGTATTTTATAGTATATTTATTCTTCAATATTTATGAAACCTTCCCAACACAAAATATAGATACTCATACTCCAACATATCCAGGGATGGATTTTAGAAGCAGTATTTGTAAAAGGCTCCACAAGTGACTCTCAACACATTCTAGGAATCACTCTATTAGGACAACAAAATTGGTCAACAATTTTAGGCTGTAGGATAAGAGCATCAGATGACACTCAATTGTGGACTTCTATTTCTAGAGAGAGAAACAGGTACCATTAACCAAAACAGGGATTTCAGAAGGAGAACTGAATCAGGGAGAACCACGAACAAGATAAAATTAAGGTACAGATAGGACCAAGACCACTTGTTGAAGGTAACTGGATAAAGCAGTTAATTTTCATTAAATAGAGAACCTTTATCTGACTGAAGACCAGGACTAGAAAAAGTAGATTTCTTTAGGCGGTAACCTCCAGCCCCAAAAACTATCCTATGGGATCTGTGATACTTTCCCAGAACACATGACAAAAGGACTTGTTAAACTGCTTTAAAATTAAAAGGCATTTAAATAAGTAATAACAGGATTAGATTTTCCAAATTTCTAGCCTTCTCTACTAAGGGATATTCTTGTACTTATCTGCATTGGAGGGGATAGCTGTTGCTATGGTAATTACTTTCCCACAATCTTAAGAATAAAAAGGCTGCTGTTTATAAATGACACACCACTTCATTCTTTTCAAGGGCAGCCTGAGCTATGCTCCCTGTGTCTGACCAAGCTGTGGTCAAGTTGGAGCCATCATTAGAGACAGAGCACCCTGGCTACTGCTCTGCACATGTCTTTCCTCAGTGGATTCACACAAGCTGTAAGGTTTGCAAACCATGGTCAGGGTATCAGACATTTCTTATTAAGTTTTCAAATAGCTAAATGGATTTTGAGGCTCTGGGAAAAGATATTTCCTTTGCTGGGGACCTCCATGCACCACTGTTAACCCTGATTTATCTTACAGGGATACAGGAAGTATCCAAAAATAAATCAGTGCTGATCAAATTCTGTCTTTCTAACCTCTCTAATACTGCAAGTTCCTAAGAACTAAAAGTGGATGAGTAATTATCACTGCATTTATTTCAATTAGTACATCATCAGAGCTACCATTGATTGTCAATATTTCACATATATTATTATTTATTAAAATAAAATACCAAGGTAAATATCCCAATAATTTGTAGATTAAGAAAGTAGGAATCAAAGAGATTAATTTCCCCAAAGTTTCTGCTATCAAGGAGTACTGGCTGAATTAAAATATAAATCCAAGAAGTTAAGAAAAGTTGTATACAACCTAGATTCATCTTACTTAAATCATGCTATTCCTCTGCCCTAGATCTCCTCTTCAGGTAATTCTCATTGCCCTCACTGAATCTCCTGTATTAAAACACACTTCTGACAATACACAATCTAATCTCATAAGTGAGAAAGCAATTTAATGAACTTGATGAATCTTCGCGATTTCATACTTTACCTTACCCATAAAATAAATTCCTAGAATTTCAAAAAGTGCCTATCTAACTTACAACATACGAAGGTCCACTTTTTTTCTGTAGAGAATTACTGAGATTTGTTTCAGTCATTCAAGGAGATAAATGCAGTTATTCATGGATAGAAGCCACTCTTCACTTCTAAATATATTTCCTTCTGTGTATCTGAGAAAATGAAAACCTAGACCACTCAAATTTACTGCAGAGAGAAAAACCTATATCTCTCCGATACAGGATCTTGACAGCACTCACTCCCCGATCTCTGTCTCCAAATGCTCTGAAAGATAAATGCTGTCACTATCAATTCTGCCTTTTACAGTCCGATCAAATCTGAAAATACTCACTTATTTGCCCCCTTGGCCTCTCTGATGTATCTGACAGCAAAGACCTTTTCTAACCAAATCTTACAGTCTCTTTCTAATCAATCTTTCTATTAATATGTTTGATCCTGCTCTTGTTCTTTCCTTTCTGAATTTTTTTTTCTTAATGTAATTTCTCTGAAATCATGCATCTCTGGCCTTATTCTACCTCTGAGGTCATTCCTTCTCGTCTTTAATCATCATTGCTAATATTTTCCTACTATTGACAGAATAAAAGCAAACAAAAGAGAGAATGGGCAGGGAGATATTAGAGAAAGAGATAATAGTAAGGATCTGAGTCTAAGTAATACAAATAGCAGAGCCACTCAGAATGGGCTCTGACAGGAGACTAACCAAATCACAGCACTGGAACACTACTAGCGTTGTGACATCCAGTCACTCACCCACCAAATACTGAGATCTTCAATATACTAGGCAGAGTAGTAAGTGCTGAATAGGCAGTGGCCAACAAAGCAGTTAAGTTCCCTGTGATAGATTTTATTAATGTCTGTCAAATAGCTCAGTTTTCTCTCTTGGGTGCCATCCTCATAGAAGGATTATATATACCCATCTTGTTGGGATTAGGAATGGTCATGTGACTTGTTTGGGCCAATGAAATGGGCAGATATTCAAAAACCACCACGTGACTCCATGCCCCTTTATTTCTGCTGCGACAACTGGCAATGCTCCAGACAAAGACTGTTCTGTGAGCAAATGACAACACAATAAATGTGTTTCTAAGCTTCCACTTCCTAGGAATTAAAAAGACAACGTTCATAAAGTTTCTAACTTTTATACATGTAAGTATTAAACATCCATTACATAACAAGCCCTCAGCTAGTTGAGGAAAACATGGTTCTAGCCTTTGAGTACTTCCCCATATTTATAAGGAAGACACACATAGAGACAAAAACTTTAGTTTTGCACATATGGTGCTGGGAATACAAGAAAGAAATAGATTATTCTGCCAGGTAAACCTCAGCTCATTAAAGGAAAAACTGAAATTTTCACCACAGAAAAAAGACAGTAGTAGCAAGAATGAAGGAGGGAAGAGAAAAAGAGCATGAGAAACCAAGAGAACGTATGAAAAAACATCGTAGCACTCCAGGCAAACTACAAATAGTTTAATAAAGCTAAAGAACAGGATTCTAATAAGGAAAGAAGCAAGACACCCAGGATAGTGTTCAGGTGGAGTCAAAGGGGGAAGGGTTCCATGTGCCAGACCCAAATTTGGTCTTTAATAGGAAAATAACCACAGCCAAACCTGTATTTCAGAAACATCCCTCAGAAGGTAGTGTTGAGGGTAGAAGAGACCAGAGCAGACACTAGTTAGAAGGTAGCCAAGGCATTCTAGATGAAATGTGATGAGAGAAAAGGCAGTGGCAGTGACAGGTGAGTGGTGAATGCAGCTTCGAGTTCTGGTAAATAAAGCAGAAGAGGCCCTATATTTTTATCTGACAGGAGAAATCTTACAAGTTTATCTGAATCTTACAAGCTTACTTTCCTGAGGTATTAATCTTTTAAGAATGACAGTGGTATATGGGTCCTTCTAAAATGCAAATAAAGTAATGCAATGAGTATTGTGCTTAATTACAATTTTGCAAATGACATATCCTTATATATAATGGTGAGATTATAAATTGCACTTCTTTGTTAGTGAAAATACAGTGAAGACTAAATATATAAATATAATGTATAAATAATTCCACTTCCAGCAGATGTGCTATCATTACTTTTAGTGTGCATTCTTCCAGTCCTTTTGCTCATTCATACATGTAGAAAGCACAAACACAATTTTATATTTTTAAAGTAAATTTTTATATAGAATCCAGCCATAATAAGTTTCAATAAAAAAGGAAGGCTAGAGTTTTCTAATTGGCATTGCAAAAAAATAAACTCAATTCCTGTGTACACTGCGAAGCACTAATACTCCTCAAAAAATTACACATTCACTGATAGACACATATAAATGTTCAATCACTAGAACAGCCTTGCTTTGATAATTCAGGCTCAGTCCTTGAAACTCAACATTAAAAAAAAAAAAAAAAAAAAAACTAAGGACTAAGGATGACCTGCAGGCTGTTGGGGCTGGGAGGCAAAAGGTCATCAGGTCAGTGGAGTCCTACCAGTCCCCCAGCATGGCTTTTGGGAAGGGATGAGGCCTGTCCATGATCCCCTAAGTGTGTAAACACCCTAACCTGGAACAAGGTATAGCTCATAACCTATGAGATACTACACAGTCCTTTATTTAAATAATAGACTTGTGGGATGGAAGATGGCAGAAGAGTAGGTGGACATGGAGTAAATCTGTCTCCATGGATACATCAGGAATACACCTTCAAACACAGAAGTGCATGCAGAACACCAGCTGAGAGTGGACAGGAGGACCTGACCAGTGGAAGAGAATACACAGAACCAGGCAAAACTCGGCCAGCATCGGCAGCTGGACAATAGAGAGGCTTGCCCAACAAATGCCTGAGGTACTGAATTACAGAGTAGGACCCCACCCAGGGTGCTCCTTTAAGTGACTGATGCACCAAACCACAGAGTAGGACCCCAGCCAGGGAGGGACCCCTCTATGTGCCTGAATGGGAGGAGCTATGGAGAAAGACTGGCTACAAAAGGCTCAAAAGAGGCTCTGATAGGTCCATAGCTCCTGTGGCAGAGGCAATCTGTGTCCCTGCACACTAGGCACCACCAGGGTCTCTGCAAGCCAAGCAATTGTTCCACCTTCATGCTCAACTCTCACTGGGGCAGAGCTGCCACGGGCAAAGAGTCTTGCATCTATGCTCACAGGGTTGCTTTGATTGTGTCCACCTCTTTGTGACCCTATAGACTGTGGTCTACCAGGTTTCTCTGTCAGGAGAGGGGTTCTCCAGGCAAGAATACTGGAGCGTATTGACCAATACTGGTTGCCATACCCTTCTAGAGCACTATATTTCCTGCTGCCCTAGCTGCCAACTCCTCTGAGTACCTGGTGCTGCCAGAACCACTGAGACCCAAGCAGCTGTATCACCTCCACACCTGGCCCTCACAGGGGCAAACCCAAGTCCTCCAGAGCAGCCTCAGGAGCAAACCCCAGTGGGTGACCCACATGCAGAGGTGGAAATAAAACCACAATTGAAACCCAGGGCCAGTATGGCTAAAGAAGAAGACCCGAAACCTTCCTACCAGCTGTACAAGCATTTTCCCACAAAAGAAAATGCACTAGCTCTAATAGCTGTGGACACTGGCAGCAAAAACACACAAGAGTAGGACCAGACTGGGATCTGAGCTGCCCCCACAGCAGGTCCAGAGATCAGTACAGTGTTGGAGGGCATCCTGGGGAGGTGAGGTGGACTGTGACTCTCAGCAAGGGAAAGGACTCTGACAGCAGTGACTCAAGAAAAACATTTATTATTCTTGTTTTGACTTGTTCTGCAGATTCTTTTGGATTTTCCTTTTATTTTTTTTTTTCTGTTACTTCCCCTCTATTGTTGATTTCATGGGCACTATGAAAGCCAATTAAGCTTTTGAGCTTTTTTTTCCCCCTCGGTTACATTTTTTATTGTTGTTATAAACCTCTACATTGGGCTTTTGCAATTCTGTGGAATTTTCCTTTTGTTTTTCTTTTATCTTTTTTATAATGCTAATTTTTTAAACCTGTTATTATTTTTTCTACATTTATTCCCTTGTTTACCTTTCCTACTGTTCTTTTCCCCTTGCAGTTTATCTCTAATGTACATAAATCTTCTTTATCTACCTCTGTTTAACTTTGCATGTCTATTCTTTCTTTCTTTTCTTCATTTCCTTTCCTCTCAACGTATTTGTTAGTTTTGTTTTCATTGCTTTATTCTTTACTTGGCACCTTGCTTTATTTTGTTTTCCAGTTTGTGCTTTAGTTAGTTTTGCCCTTAACTGGTAAATATAATTTTTGATTTCTTTTGTTTGCTGGGTCAATCTACTGTACACTATTTTTGCTGGACTGTTTTTACTTTGCTCGTGGATGTATATGTATATATTCCATTATTTTAATATTATTTGCCTGATTTTATAATTGCCATGTGTCTGGAGTTCATCTTTTGTTTCTCATTTTTTGGATATTTGTTTTAATCTCACTTAAGGCCATAAAACACACTTGTGGAATCTTCGTTCCTGACCAGAGATCAAGTCCTGAGCCTTTGGAGTGGGAGCACTGACTCCAAGACCCTAGACTACCAGAGAAATAACCTGAGGGAGCATCAAATAGTGAGAACTCACACAAATGAAACCACTTGAATACAAGACTGAGCATCACCCAACAACCAATAGGACCCTGTGCAGGACACCTCATCTAAACAACAAGCAAAACAAAAACAAACCCAATCATCAGCAGACACAATTACCACTTCACTCAGCCTTGCCCATCAGAGGAAAAACAAACAAACAAACAAAAGCTCAGCACAGATCTCATCCTATACCAAGCTTACACAAAGCACTGGACCAATCTTCAGAGGGCAGAAACCAAAAGGAAGAAAGAATTCAACTTCCTTCAAGGAAAGAATTCAACTTTCCTTGACGCCTAGGAAAAGGAGACCTCAAACACAATAACGTCAAAAATAATAATAATAATGAAAAGGCAGAGAAATATTACAGAAATGAAGAAACAAACTAGAAACACAGAAGTCCAAATAAATGAAAAGGAAATAGGCAAGCTACCTAAAAAGAATTCAGAATAATGATAGTAAAGATGATCAAAAACCTTGAAAACAGAATGGAGAAAATGCAAGAATCAATTAACAAAGACCTAGAAGAATTAAAGAATAAACATACGAAGACAAGCAACACAATTAAATTAAAAATACTCTGGAAGGAATCAGTAGCAGAATATCTGAAGCAGAAGAATGAACCAGTGAGCTGGAAGATAAAATGATGGAAATAACTTCTGAAGAGCAGAATAAAGGAAAAAGAATGAAAAGAACCGAGGACAGTCTCAGAAACCTCTGGGACAATATCAAATGCACCAGTACTAGAATTTTTAGGAGTCCTAGAAGAAGAAGAGAAAAAGGAAAGGTATGAGAACATTTTTGAAGAGATTATAGTTGAAAATTTCCTCAACATGGAAAAACAAATAGTCAATCAAGTCCAAGAGGCACAAAGAGTCCCATACAGGACAAATCCAAGAAGAAACACACCAAGACACATACTAATCAAACTAACAAAGACTAAACATAAAGAAAGAATATTAAAAACAGCAAGGGAGAAGCAACAAGTAACAGACCAGGAAACTCCAAGGGAGGAGCAACAAGTAATAGAGAAGGGAAACCCCATATGCGTAACAGGTGATCTTTCAGTAGAAACTCTACAGGCCAGAAGAGAATGGCAGGATATATTTAAAGTATTGAAAGGGGAGAATCTACAACCAAGATTACTGTAACCAGCAACGATCTATTCAAAACTGATGGAGAAATAAAAAGCTTTTCAGACAAGACAAAGTTAAAAGAATTCAGTGCCACCAAACCAGCTTTACAACAAATGTTAAAGGGACTTATATAGTCAAAAAATATAAAAGAAAAAAGATCGACAAAATCAACTCAAAACAATTAAGAAAATGGCAATAGGAACATATATATCAATAATTACTTTAAATGTAAATATATTAAATGCTCCAACCAAAAGGCACAGACTGGCTGAATGGATACAAAAACAAGACCCATATATATGCTGTCTACAAGATACCCACTTCAGACCTCAAGACCCATATAGACTGAAAGTGAGAGGATGGAAAAATATATTCCATCCAAATGGAAAGCAAAGAAAGCTGGAGTACCAATCCTCATATCAGACAAAATAGACCTTAAAATAAAGAATATTACAAGAGATAAGGAAGGACACTCCATAATGATCAAGGCATCAATCCAAGAGGAAGACATAACAATTGTAAATATCTATGTACCAACACAGGAGAACCTCAATACATAAGACAAACACTAACAGACATAAAAGGAGAAATTGACAGTAACACAATAATAGTAGGAGACATTAACACCCCACTCACCCTATGGACAGATCATCAAAACAGAAAATTAATAAGGAAACACAAGTCTTAAATGATACATTAGATGAGATGGATCTCATTGATATCTTCAGGACATTCCATCCAAATGCAGAAGAATACACCTTCTTCTCAAGTTCACATGGAACATTCTCCAAGACAGACCACATCTTGGCCACAAATCAAACCTCAGTAAATTTAAGAAAATTGAAATCGTATCAATAATCTTCTCCGATCGCAATACTATGAGACTAGATATCAAATACAAGAAAAAAAAAACTGCAAGAAACACAAACACATGGTGATTAAATAACACGTTTCTAAATAATCAACAAGTTACTGAAAAAAATCAAAAGGGAAATCAAAAAATTTCTAGAAACAAATGAAAATGAAAACATGACAACTCAAAACCTATGGGATGCAGCCAAAGAGTTCTAAGACGTTGATAACAATCTTACGTCAAGAAACAAGAATAAACAACCTAACTTTGCACCTAAAACAACTGGGAAAAAAAAAAAAAAATAGTAGAAGGAAATAAATCATAGAGATCCAAGCAGAAATAAATCAAAAAGAAATGAAAGAAACAATAGTAAAGATTAATAAAACTAAAAGGTGGTTCTCTGATAAGATAAACAAAACTGACAAGCCTTTAGCCAGACTCATCAAGAAAAAAAGAGAGAGGAATCAAATCAACAAAATTAGAAATAAAAAGGAGAGGTAACAACAGACAATGTAGAAATAAAAAGGATTATAAGAGACTATTATGAACAACTATATGACAATAAAATGGATAACCTGGAAGAGATGGACAGATTCTTTTTTTTTTAATTTTTTTTATTTTTTTAATTACAATACTGTATTTGTTTTGCCATACATTGACACGAATCAGCCATAGGTGAACACAATCTCCCAATGCCGAAGCCCCCTCCCACCTCCCGCCCCACATCCTCTACTTGAATCATCCTGTGCATCAGCCCCATGCATCCTGCATCCTACATTGAACATAGATTGGCGCTTCGTTTCTTACAGGAAAATACACATGTTTCATTGCCATTCTCCCAAACCATCCCACCCTTTCCCTCTCCCTCAGAGTCCAAAAGTCCGTTCTATACCTCTGTGTCTCTTTGTTGTCTCACATATAGGGTCATCATTACTGTCTTCTAAATTCCATATATATGTGTCAGTATACTGTATTGGTGTTTCTCTTTCTGGCTTACTTCACTCTGTATAATCGGTTCCAATTTCATCCATCTCATTAGAACTGAGTCAAATTTATTCTTTTTAAGGGCTGAGTAGTATTCCATTGTGTATATGTACCACGGCTTTCTTATCCATTCATCTGCTGATGGACATCTAGGTTGTTTCCATGTCCTGGCTATTATAAACAGCGCTGCAATGAACATTGGGGTACATGTGTCTCTTTCAGTTCTGGTTTCCTCGGTGTGTATGCCCAGCAGTGGGATTGCTGGGTCATAAGGCAGTTCTATTTGCAATTTTTAAGGAATCTCCACACTGTTTTCCATAATGGCTGTACTAGTTTGCATTCCCACCAGCAGTGTAAGAGGGTTCCCTTTTCTCCACATCCTCTCCAGCATTTATTGCTTGTAGACTTTTGGATCGCAGCCATTCTGACTGGTATGAAATGGTACCTCATTGTGGTCTTGATTTGCATTTCTCTGATCATGAGTGATGTTGAACATCTTTTCATGTGTTTGTTAGCCATCTGTATGTCTTCTTTGGAGAAATGCCTATTTAGTTCTTTGGCCCATTTTTTTATTGGATCATTTATTTTTCTGGAGTTGAGCTGCATAAGTTGCTTATATATCTTTGAGATTAGTTGTTTGTTAGTTGTTTCATTTGCTATTGTTTTCTCCCATTCAGAAGGCTGTCTTTTCACCTTGCTTATAGTTTCCTTTGTTGTGCAGAAGCTCTTAATTTTTTTTAAATTTATTTATTTATTTATTTTAAAATTACAATACTGTATTTGTTTTGCCATACATTGACACGAATCAGCCATAGGTGAATTAGATCCCATTTGTTTATCTTTGCTTTTATTTCCAGTATACTGGGAGTTGGATCATAGAGGATCCTGCTGTGATTTATGTCGGAGAGTGTTTTGCCTATGTTCTCCTCTAGGAGTTTTATAGTTTCTGGTCTTACATTTAGATCTTTAATCCATTTTGAGTTTATTTTTGTGTATGGTGTTAGAAAGAGGTCTAGTTTCATTCTTTTACAAGTGGTTGACCAGTTTTCCCAGCACCACCTGTTAAAGAGACTGTCTTTACTCCATTGTATATTCTTGCCTCCTTTGTCAAAGATAAGGTGTCCATAGGTATGTGGGTTAATCTCAGGGCTTTCTATTTTGTTCCATTGATCTATATTTCTGTCTTTGTGCCAGTACCATACTGTCTTAATGACTGTGGCTTTGTAGTAGAGCCTGAAGTCAGGCAAGTTGATTCCTCCAGTTCCATTTTTAGTAAAGTTCATTCTCCCAAGACTGAACCAGGAAGAAATAGAAATTATGAACAACCCAATCACAAGCACTGAAATTGAAGCTTTGATTAAAAATCTCCCAGAAAACAAAAGCCCAGGACCAGATGGCTTCACAGGAGAATTCTATCAAACATTTAGAGAAGAGCTAATCCCTTTCCTTCTAAAATTCTTTCAAAAAATTGCAGAAGAAAGAACACTTCCAAATTCAATCTATAAGGCCACCATCACCTTGATACCAAAACCAAAGACAACACACAAAAACAAAACTACAGGCCACTATCACTGATGAACATAGATGCAAAAATCCTCAATAAAATTTTAGCAAACAGAATTCAGCAACACATCAAAAAGCTTATACACCATGATCCAGTTGGGTTTATTCCAGGAATGAAAGGATTCTTCAATATAAACAAATCAATTTGATACATCATATTAACAAATTGAAAGATAAAAATCATATCATTATCTCAGTAGATGCAGAAAAAGCCTTTGACAAAATCCAGCACCAATTTATGATTAAAACTTCTAAAAAAAATGGGCATAGAAGGAACCTACCTCAACATAGTAAAGGCCATATATGATAAGCCTATGGCAAACATTATTCTCAATGGTGAAAAACTGAAAGCATTCCCCCTGTGATGAGGAACAAGACAAGGGTGTCCATTATCACTTTTATTATTCATCATAGTTCTGGAAGTCCTAGTTACAGCAATCAGAGAAGAAAAAGAAATAAAAGGAATCCAGATTGGAAAAGAAGAAGTTAAGCTCTCACTGTTTGCAGATGACATGATACTATACACAGAAAACCCTAAAAATAGTGTCAGAAAATTTCGAGAGCTAATCAGTGAATTTAGCAAAGTTGCAGGATATAAAATCAATACACAGAAATCACTTTCATTTTTATATACTAATGATGAAAAATCAGAAAGGATATTTTAAGAAATCAATCCCATTCACCATTGCAACAAAAGGAATTAAATTTCTAGAAATAAACTTACCTAAGGAGACAAAAGTACTATACACAGGAAATTATAAGACACTGATGAAAAAAACAAAGAAGACATCAATAGATGAAGAGATATTCCATGTTCCTGGGTTAGAAGAATCAATACTGTGAAAATGACTAACACAAATCTACAGATCTAACACCAAATCTAACACCAAACACAATCTACAGATTCAATGTGATCCTATCAAATTATCAATGGCATTTTTCACAGAACTAGAACAAAAAATTTCACACTTCATATGGAAACACAAAAGACCCCAAAATAGCCAAAGTAGTCTTGAGCAAGAAGAATGGAGCTGGAGGAATCAACCTTCCTGACTTCAGATTATACTACAAAGCTACAGTCATCAAGCAGTATTGTACTGGCACAAAAACAGAAATATAGACCAATTGAACAAGATAGAAAGCCCAGAAATAAACCCATGCACTGCTACTGCTGCTAAGTCACTTTAGTCATGTCCAACTCTGTGTGACCCCATAGATGGCAGCCCACCAGGACCACCCCCACCCCCCCCACCCCCGTCCCTGGGATTCTCCAGGCAAGAACACTGGAGTGGGTTGCCAGTCCCTTCTCCAATGCATGAAAGTGAAAAGTGAAAGTGAAGTTGCTCAGTCGTGTCCTACTCTTCATGACTCCATGGACTGTAACCCACCAAGCCCCTCTGTCCATGGGATTTTCCAGGCAAGAGTGCTGGAGTGGGTTGCCATTTCCTTCTCCATGCATTATGGGTACCTTATTTTTGACAAAGGAGGCAAGAACATACAATGGGGCAAAGACAGCCTTTTCAATAAATGGTGCTGAGGAAACTGGACAGCTACTTATAAAAGAAATTAGAACACTTCCTAACACCATACATACACAGAAAAACTCAAAATACATTAAAGACCTACATGTAAGACCAGAAACTATAAAAATCTTAGAGGAAAACACAGGCATAACACTCAGTGAAATAAATCCAAGCAAGATCCTCTATGACCCACATCCTAGAGTAATGGAAATAAAAACAAAAGTAAACAAGTGGGACATGATTAAACTTAAAAGCTTTTGTACAGCAAAGGAAGCTATAAGCAAGGTGAAAAGACAACTCTCAATGGGAGAAAATAGTAACAAATGAAACAAAGATAAGGGACTAATTTCAAAAATATACAACTCAATGCCAGGAAAAAAACACAACCCAATCAAAAAGTGCAAAAAAGACTTAGACATTTCTCCAAAGAAGACATACAGATGGCTAACAATCACATGAAAAGATGCTCAACTTTGCTCATTATTAGAGAAATGCAAATCAAAACTACAATGAGATATCATCTCACACCAGTCAGAATGGCCATCATCAAGAAGTCTACAAACAATAAATGCTGCAGAGGATGTGGAGAAAAGGGAATGCTCTTGCAGTTTTTGTGGGAATGTAAATTGATACAGCCACTATGGAAGACGGTATGGAGATTCATTAAAAAACTGGGAATAAAACCACCATGTGACCCAGCAATCCCACTCCTAGACATATACCCTGAGGAAATCAAAATTGAAAGACACATGTATCCCACTGTTCACTGCAGCATTATTTACAACAGCTAGAATGTGGAAGCAACCTAGCTGTCCATCGAAGATGAATGGATAAAGAAGTTTGGTACATATACACAATGGAATATTACTCAGTCATAAAAAGGAACGCATTTGAGTCCGTTCTGATGAGGTGGATGAATCTAGAACCTATTATAAAGAGTGAAGTAAGACAGAAAAAGAAAGATAAATATTGTATTCTAATGCATATATACGGAATCTAGAAAAATAATACTGAAGGATTTACTTGCAGGGCAACAAGAGAGAAACAGACATAGAGAACAGACTTTTGACATGGGGAGAGGGGACGAGAGGGTGAGGTGTCTGGAAGGAGTGACACGGAAACTTACATTGCCATATGTAAAATATATAGTCAACAGGAATTTGCTGTATGGCTCAGGAAACTCAAACAGGGGCTCTGTATCCACCTAGAGGAGTGGGATGAGGAGGGAGATGGGAGAGAATTCAAAAGGGTGGGGATATATATACCTATGGTTATTTATGTTGAGGTTTGACAGAAAACAATGAAGTTCTGTAAAGCAATTATCCTTCAATAAAAAATAAATTAATTACAAAAATAAGATCATGGCATCTGGTCCCATCACTTCAAGGCAAATAAAAAGAAAAAAGTGGAAGCAATGACAGATTTTATTTCCTTGGGCTCCAAAATCACTGTGGATGGTGACTTCAGCCATGAATTTAAAAGACGCTTGCTCCTTGGAAGGAAAGTTATGAAAAACTTAGGCAGTGTATTAAAAAGCAGAGACATCGCTTTGCTGACAAAGGTCTATATAATCAAAGACATAGTTTTTCCAGTAGTTGTGTATGGATATGAGAGCTGGACCATAAAGAAGGCTGAGCACCAAAGGACTGATGCCCCTGAATTGTGGTGCTGGAAAAGACTCTTGACAGTCCCTTGGACAGCAAGGAGATCAAACCAGTCAATCCTAAAGGAAATCAACCCTAAACATTCATTGGAAGAAGTGATGCTGAAGCTGATGCTCCAATACTCTGGCCACCTGATGTGAAAAGCCGACACATTGGAAAACACCATGATGCTGGGAAAGACTGAAGGCAGGAGAAGAGGACTACAGAGGATGAGATGGCTGGATGGCATCACCAACTCAATGGACATGAATCTGAGCAAACTCTGGAGAATAGTGCAGGAAAGGAAAGCCTGACATGCTGCAGTCTGTGGGGTCACAAAGAGTTGGACAGGACTTAGCAATTGAACAACAACAGCAGCAACCTTTCATTTTAAAATTTCAGCCTTAAACTTCATCCAGAGTGTTCTATTCCCAGGCCATCAGTGAAACTAGATTTGAGTTGGCTCTTAAAAACTGTAAAGTGAAATGAAGCATCCTGACACTCTGCCTCCTTCCTCTTGAAGGTTAATTCCTCCAAAGGAGGGTGAAAGGGGCAAATCTCTCATAGTTTAACTGGGAGAGACTGGTATCCTTCCCCCAATATCTTCCTGGTTTCTGTTTCACTGGTTAATAATGACACCCTGGCTTTAGATGCTTTCCATGTAGCAGGTGTCTTCATAACGTCCCTTTTACTGGGCTCTCTTCCCAAACACTGAACTCTCCTCAAAGAAAACCATTTCTCCAGGGTACCTTGCAATTCACCTTTGTTCTCAGTTTTGGAGCCCAACTGGAAATCCAGAAAACAAGAATAATCTCACCTGATATCCTTTTTTTCCAATGTTCACTCTCCTTTATTCTTATAAATATCTCTCCACTACTTGTGACACAACATCCTGACACTTTATACTAAGAAGCAGAACATAAAATATAATTGAAAAAACATATATATAATATACACATTTACCTACAAAAAGAAAAGAAGATATTGATACCTGGTGTTCACCTGATAGTCTATGACTATGTTTCTGAATGTTTGTTTTTTTTAGTCCCAAAATTCTTTTTCAAATTATAATTTTTAGAAAAATGCTTTTACAGAACTTATTTCCCAAAGGCTACTTACAAAAGTAGGATCACATACATGGTATTATATCTTATTTAATATTTATACTTGATCATATGCATTTTCTCAATCTTCAAATATGCCTCAAAGAATGCCTTTTATGACTTTAATCATAAGTAGTATAGGGCTGCTGTCTATGAGGTCGCACAGAGTTGGACACGACCGAAGCGACTTAGCAGCAGCAGCAGCAGTACAATACTTTCTTATTATAGACAAGTTGCTTCCCATTTTTGCCCATTATAAATAGTGCTGTGATTGACATTCCTGCTTATAAATCTTCAATTACTACCTTAGATTATCCTAAAAATGATAATGAGCATGAACCTTTTATGATTTGATACAAATCGATGACATATTTGCTTTTGAAAAACCTTATCAATTTTCATTCCTATCTACAGTTTAAAAAGAAGCTTTCATAACAATTTTCTCAATATGAGCTCTCTCTATGAAACCTTTCATAAATTATCCATTTAGTAGCAGAAAAAAATGGTACTCTCTTATTTTAAATTGCACTGCTTGAATGACTATGTAGAATTGATATATTTTCAGGTATTTATCAGCTATAAGAGTTTTTGATAACTAATAACACTTTCCAAACACACAATAATAATCACTAAAAATGAAGCAGGAGTCAAACTAACCTAAAAATAACTTTCTTAATATTTAGTCTGATCAAAAAAGGATTAACTTTAGATAACAACTGGGTATCCCAAGATTCTTCTAACATTCAAAGCAGCAGAGGTACATCCAAAGAAAAGAAAGAAACAGCTAAGCAATTCATGTGTGATATTTTCCCCCAAGTCCTTAAAACCAGATAAGTAAATTCTCCCCACATAAGATGGACTGAGACATGAGGAGACAGTCTAAGACTGATGCGTTTCTGTGGAAACAAGAGTCAGGGAAGTATGATCTACTCACTACATAAGCCATATGAACAAGTTATTTTATTGACTACCTTTATGTCCTTTGCCCATTTTTCTTACAGGAGATTAATATTTTATTACTAACTTGTAAGTGCTTTTTACTCAATAAGGATGTATCTTTGTCATATACACATCAAATATTTTTCTCACTACTTCTCAGCTTATAATTTTATTTAGCAGAAACCTAATTATGCATTTGATTTCTCAATAAAACTTTAAAATGTCTTTTTAAATTTTCTTATAAGTTTAAACTTACAGAAAATTTGCAAAGATTGCACAGAGTTCCTACACACAATCTACCCATTTTCCCACTAACATCTTTTACTGCTCCAGGATCCAATCCAGCATACCATATTGCATTTAATCTCAGTTTGATTTTTAATTTTGGTTATACTTCTTTTTATTTAATTTACAGAGCCAAGAATGTTAAATTTCTTCTCCCAAAATGACCAATCATTTGACAAGTAATAATCGTATTCTCCAGTGACTAGAAACACCAACTTAATCTTATAAGTAACTTCCAAATTGGTATTTCTTAAATTAAATTCCTAAAAAGATGAGATGCAATATTTAATTTTGGCTCTCAAAACACAAAATGTGTTTGCTCAAAAATGTGTGTCAAATGCAGAATGAATGAACTTTTTTTCTTCTGTGAGATGTGATAATTTTAGTATACCATACACTTTTTGATAACCTAGAACAACTAAGCTATTCCATAACTAGATATTTTCCCATGACAAATGAAAACATATGTCCACACACAGACTTATTTTTTCAAAGTTTGTAGCTGGCATATTTGTAATAGCCCATTGTTGAGAGCAACCTAAATTCCAATCAATAGGTAAATGGATAAACAAAGTATGGTATATCCATATAGCAATTAAAATGAAAGGCATTAAAAGAGGAAAAAAGATGGCGGAGGAATAGGAGGGGGAGAACACTTTCTCCCTCACTACTTCATCAAAAGAACATTTCAAAGCTGAGTAAATTCCACAAAACAACTTCTGACTGCTGGCAGAGGACATCAGGCATCCAGCAAAGAGGATCATCAGCTTCAAAACCAGGTAGGAATTAATACATACGACGAAGACAGAGACAAAGGAGGTAGGGAGGAAGCCCCGTCCTGGGAAGGGAATCCTGTCCCAGGAAGAGACTCTTAAAAGAGAGGTTCCCTAAAATAGGGGAGCATTCTCACAGCTGTGTATGGGGCGAGCCCTGGAAGCACAGAGGGCAACATAACAGGAAGCAAGAATAAATAAATAAATAATTAAAACCAACAGATTACGAAACAGTATAACCCCCAGCGGACAAGCAGCGCAAACGCCTGCATCCGACAGCAGTGGGGGTTGGGCAGGGAGGAGCGCGCCTGCGACAGTGCTTTCTAAGAACTGGGCCGCGGGAGACGTAGGTTGCAGGGCTTATCTCGAGAACTGGGGCGTAACCGGGCCAGATTCGGGTCCGAGCGCGTGGCTAGAAAGAACTATCTTGGTCTAGCAAACCAGACTGTGGGATAGCCAACACGCAGAACCCTCGAACATAAGGACGGATCCGCAATAGCCGCCTGCAGACCATCCCCCTCCGGCGACAGGCAGCCAGAGCCTTAAGTGCTGGAAGGGGGCAATCGCAGCTCAAGAGTGATGTTACCTACCAAATTGCAAACTGATTTCTTTGCTATTGAAACTGCTGGGGGGCTCTGAACAGTCATCATCTGCCTGAGAAAGAGCCCTGGCGGAGCTCCCAGAAAATTGAGCGACCCGGAAGCCCAGAAGTCGCAATAGCGAGCACCAAACTCCCAAGCCACTCGGACTGGGGAAGGGAACAAAGCCCCTGTTCAACCAAATTCAAGTCTCGGAGGGCTTCCTGACCGCCAATCCTGAACGCCAAAGACCAGGGAAGTGCACGAAGCATAGGGCAGGCCCCACAAGGTTATCCCAAGGAGCAAGAAGGGGCAAGCCCAGTGCAGAGACCACCACCACCCTCCCTGTGTCAAGACGGAAATCAGACACGGAAGAGACCAGCAAACAGAGGAAGTCAAACAGAGGGAACTGCCTTGGTAGCGACCCCACAAAGTCTACAACGACAGAGAAAGCGCCAGATATACCGATACTACTTTTATGATCATTTTTTTTTGGGGGGAGGTGGGGGATGATGTGAAAGTGTGATTTTTTTTTAAGAATTTTTTTTCTTTCTTTAAAAATTTTTTTTTCTTTTTAAATTTGTTTTCTCTTCTTTTCTTTTTCGTTTTTTCTAAACTTGCTTAAAAACTTTTAAGTCTTCTATATTTCTACTTATTATCTTTATAACCTATTATTACTTTACAAAAAAAAAAACCTATCTTTAAAGCAAATGCTGTATATAGTCCTATTGGTGGTGGAAGTTGTCTTTTAATAATTCCGGAATCTTTTATTTTATTCTATTTTTATTATTTTTTTTTTCTCAATTTTTTTTTAAATTTTTCTCTCCTTCTTTTTCTTATCTTTAATATTTTATCTTTGAAAATCCAATCTCTACTCCAGATTTTTAATCTCAACATTTTGGTATTTGTTGCCAATTTTGTACTTTTAAAAACCTAACCTTCAGTACCCAATTTTACATGAGTGCGAGACTACTGGCTTGAGCACTCCCTCCCCCTTTGGAATCTCTCTTTCTCCACCAGGTGGCTTTTGTCTCATCCCTCCGCCTCCTCTTCTCTACCCAACTCTATGAATCTCTGTGTGCTCCCGAAGGTGGAGAATTCTCAGGGAACTGGTCACTGGCCAGATCTGTATCCCTCCTTTGCATCTCCCTCTTTCATCCTCCTGACCACCTCTATCTACTTCCTCCCTCTCCTCTTCCATGTATAACTCTGTGACCACCTCTGAGAGGTCCAGAATTTGGAGCGCACATAAGAAAGTGGTTACGGGCTAGTTTGCTTTTTCCTCTTTTGATTCCACCTCAGCCCATTCCACTCACCTCTAACTCCCCCCTCCCTCTTCTCTCCTCCAAGTAACTCACCGATCCTCTAGGGACGACCCTCAAAGTGGAGAAACCTATCATCATTAACCCAGATGTTTTAACAATAGTGCTGAATAGATGGAGAAATCATGAGGCTATTCTAAAAATAAATCTGAAAACCAGAATCAGGAGGCGTAAGTCCAAATCCTGAGATCATCAAAGAATTCCTGAATACAGGGAACATTATCCAATAAGAGCTCTTCAAACGCCTTCATACCTATACTGAAACTGAGCACCACCCAAAGGCCAACAAGCTCCAGAGCAAGACATGCCACGCAAATTCTCCAGCAACACAAGAACAAGCCCCTGAGCTTCAATACACAGGCAGCTCAAAATACTCCAAAATCATTGACGTCCCATAACCCATTACTTGACACTTCACAGCACTCCAGAGAGAGGAAACCCAACTCCACCCACCAGAGCCTCAACACAAGCCTCTCTAACCAAGAAACTTTGACAAGCCACTGATATAACCCCAAACACAGAGAGGAAGCTCTATAATAAAGAGAATTCCACAAATTCCCAGAATATAGAAAAGCCACCCCAAACGCAGCAACATAACCAGGATGAAGAGACAGAGGAATACTCAGGAGGTAAAGGAACAGGAGACATGCCCACCAAACCAAACAAAGAGGAAGAGATAGGGAATCTACCTGAGAAAGAATTCCAAATACTGATAGTGAAAATGATCCAAAATCTTGAAATCAAAATGGAAGCACAGATAAATAGCCTGGGGTCAAGGACTGAGAAGATGCAAGAAAGGTTTAACAAGGACCTAGAAGAAATAAAAAAGAGTCAACATATAATGAATAATGCAATAAATGAGATCAGAAACACTCTGGAGGCTACAAATAGTAGAATATCGGAGGCAGAAGATAGGATTAGTGAAATAGAAGATAGAATGGTAGAAATAAATGAATCAGTGAGGGAAAAAGAAAGACGAATTAAAAGAAATGAGGACAACCTCAGAGACCTCCAAGACAATATGAAATGCTCCAACATTCGAATTATAGGAGTCCCAGAAGAAGAAGACAAAAAGAAAGACCACGAGAAAATACTTGAGGAGATAATAGTTGAAAACTTCCCTAAAATAGGGAAGGAAATAATCACCCAAGTCCAAGTGCCAAACAGGATAAACCCAAGGCGGAACACCCCAAGACATATACTAATCAAACTAACAAAGACCAAACACAAAGAACAATTACTAAAAGCAGCAAGGGAAAAACAACAAATGACACACAAGGGGATCCCCATAAGAATAACTGCAGATCTTTCAATAGAAACTCTTCAGGCCAGGAGGGAATGGCAAGACATACTTAAAGTGATGAAAGATAATAACCTTCAGCCAAGACTACTGTACCCAGCAAGAATCTCATTCAAATATGAAGGAGAAATCAAAAGCTTTCCAGACAAGCAAAAGCTGAGAGAATTCAGCACCACCAAACCAGCTCTCCAACAAATACTAAAGGATAGACTTTAGACAGGAAACACAAAAAGGACGTATAAACCTGAACCCAAAACATTAAAGTAAATGGCAACAGGTGCATACTTATCAATAATTACCTTAAATGTGAATGGGTTGAATGCCCCAACCAAAAGGCAAAGACTGGCTGAATGGATACAAAAACAAGATCCCTATATATGCTGCTTACAAGAGACCCACCTCAAAACAACGGACACATACAGACTGAAAGTGAAGGGCTGGAAAAAGATATTCCATGCAAATAAAGACCAAAAGAAACCAGGAGTAGCAATACTCATATCCGATAAAATAGACTTTAAAACAAAGGCTGTGAAAAGGGACAAAGAAGGCCACTACATAATGATTAAAGGATCAATCCAAGAAGAAGATATAACAATTATAAATATATATGCACCCAACATAGGAGCACCGCAATATGTAAGACAATTGCTAACAAGCATGAAAGGGGAAATTAATAATAACACAATAATAGTGGGAGACTTTAATACCCCACTCACACCTATGGACAGATCAACTAAACAGAAAATTAACAAAGAAACGCAAACTTTAAATGATACAATAGACCAGTTAGGCCTAATTGATATCTATAGGACATTTCACCCCAAAACAATGAATTTCACCTTTTACTCAAGTGCACACGGAACATTTTCCAGGATAGATCACATCCTGGGTCATAAATCTAACCCTGATAAATTCAAAAAAATCAGAAATTATTCCAAGCATCTTCTCTGACCATAATGCACTAAGGTTAGATCTCAATTACAGGAGAAAAGCTATTAAAAATTCCAACATTTGGAGGCTGAACAACACCCTACTGAATAATCAACAAATCACAGAAGAAATCAAAAAGAAATCAAATTATGCATCAAAACGAATGAAAATGAAAACACAACTACACAGAACCTATGGGACACTATAAAAGCAGTGCTAAGAGGAAAGTTCATAGCAATACAGGCATACCTCAAGAAACAAGAAAGAAGCCAAATAAATAACCTAACTCTACACCTAAAGCAACTAGAAAAGGAAGAAATAGAGAACCCCAGAGTTAGTAGAAGGAAAGAAATCCTAAAAATTAGGGCAGAAATAAATGCTAAAGAAACAAAAGAGACCATAGCAAAAATCAACAAAGCCAAAAGCTGGTTCTTTGAAAGGATAAATAAAATTGACAAACCATTAGCCAGACTCATCAAGAAACAAAGAGAAAAAAATCAAATCAATAAAATTTGAAATGAAAATGGAGAGATCACGACAGACAACACAGAAATACAAAGAATCATAAGAGACTACTATCAGCAATTATATGCCAATAAAATGGACAACTTGGAAGAAATGGACAAATTCTTAGAAAAGTACAACTTTCCAAAACTAAACCAGGAAGAAATAGAAAATCTTTACAGACCCATCACAAGCATGGAAATTGAAACTGTAATCAGAAATCTTCCGGCAAACAAAAGCCCAGGGCCAGACGGCTTCACCGCTGAATTCTACCAAAAATTTCGAGAAGAGCTAACACCTATCTTACTGAAGCTATTCCAGAAAATTGCAGAGGAAGGTAAACTTACAAACTCATTCTATGAGGCCACCATCACCCTAATACCAAAACCTGACAAAGACACCACAAAAAAGAAAACTACAGGCCAATATCACTGATGAACATAGATGCAAAAATCCTTAACAAAATCCTAGCAATCAGAATCCAGCAACACATTAAAAAGATCATACACCATGACCAAGTGGGCTTTATCTCAGGGATGCAAGGATTCTTCAATATCCGCAAATCAATCAATGTAATTCATCACATTAACAAACTGAAAAATAAAAATCATATGATTATTTCAATAGATGCAGAAAAAGCCTTTGACAAAATTCAACATCCATTTATGATAAAAACGCTCCAGAAAGCAGGATAGAAGGAACGTACCTCAACATAATAAAAGCTATATATGACAAACCCACAGCTAACATTATCCTCAATGGTGAAAAATTGAAACCATTTCCCCTAAAGTCAGGAACAAGACAAGGGTGTCCACTCTCACCACTACTATTCAATATCGTACTGGAAGTTTTGGCCACAGCAATCAGAGCAGAAAAAGAAATAAAAGGAATCCAAATTGGAAAAGAAGAAGTAAAACTCTCACTGTTTGCAGACGACATGATCCTCTATATAGAAAATCCTAAAGACTCGACCAGAAAACTACTAGAGCTAATCAACAAATATAGTAAAGTTGTAGGATATAAAATCAACACTCAGAAATCCCTTGCATTCCTATACACTAATAATGAGAAAGTAGAAAAAGAAGTCAAGGAAACAATCCCATTCATCATTGCAACGAAAAGAATAAAATACTTAGGAATATACCTACCTAAAGAAACTAAAGACCTATATATCGAAAACTATAAAACACTGAGGAAAGAAATCAAAGAGGACACTAATAGATGGAGAAATATACCATGCTCATGGGTCGGAAGAATCAATATAGTGAAAATGAGTATACTACCCAAAGCAATCTACAGATTCAATGCAATTCCTATCAAGTTACCAGCAGTATTTTTCACAGAACTAGATCAAATAATCTCAAGATTTGTATGGAAATACAAAAAACCTCGAATAGCCAAAGCAATCTTGAGAAAGAAGAATGGAACTGGAGGAATCCACTTGCCTGACTTCAGGCTCTACTACAAAGCCACAGTCATTAAGACAGTATGGTACTGGCACAAAGACAGAAATATAGATCAATGGAACAAAATAGAAAGCCCTGAGATAAACCCACACACTTATGGACACCTTATCTTCGACAAAGGAGGCAAGAATATACAATGGAGTAAAAACAGTCTCTTTAACAAGTAGTGCTGGGAAAACTGGTCAACCACTTGTAAAAGAATGAAACTAGATCTCTTTCTAACACCATACACAAAAATAAACTCAAAATGGATTAAAGATCTAAATGTAAGACCAGAAACTATAAAACTCCTAGAGGAAAACATAGGCAAAACACTCTCCGACATAAATCACAGCAGGATCCTCTATGATCCACCTTCCAATATACTGGAAATAAAAGCAAAAATAAACAAATGGGATCTAATTAAAATTAAAAGCTTCTGCACAACAAATTAAAAGCAAGGTGAAAAGACAGCCTTCTGAATGGGAGAAAACAATAGCAAATGAAACAACTGACAAACAACTAATCTCAAAGATATACAAGCAACTTATGCACCTCAACTCCAGAAAAATAAACAAACCAATAAAAAAATGGGCCAAAGAACTAAATAGGCATTTCTCCAAAGAAGACATACGGGTGGCTAACAAACACATGAAAAGATGTTCAACATCACTCATTATCAGAGAAATGCAAATTAAGACCACAATGAGGTATCATTTCACACCAGTCAGAATGGCTGCGATCCAAAAGTCTACAAGCAATAAATGCTGGAGAGGATGTGGAGAAAAGGGAACCCTCTTACACTGCTGGTGGGGATGCAAACTAGTACAGCCACTATGGAAAACAGTGTGGAGATTCCTTAAAAAATTGCAAATAGAACTGCCTTATGATCCAGCAATCCCACTGCTGGGCATACACACTGAGGAAATCAGAATTGAAAGAGACACATGTACCCCAATGTTCATTGCAGCGCTGTTTATAATAGCCAGGACATGGAAGCAACCTAGATGTCCATCAGCAGATGAATGGATAAGAAAGCTGTGGTACATATACGCAATGGAGTACTACTCAGCCCTTAAAAAGAATAAATTCGACTCAGTTCTAATGAGATGGATGAAATTGGAGCCGATTATACAGAGTGAAGTAAGCCAGAAAGAGAAACACCAATACAGTATACTGACACATATATATGGAATCTAGAAGGATAGTAATGAAGACCCTCTATGTGAGACAACAAAAGAGACTCAGAGGTATAGAACGGACTTTTGGACTCTGAGGGAGAGGGAGAGGGTGGGATGATTTGGGAGAACGGCATTGAAGCATGTATACTATCTTGTAAGAATGAAGCGCCAGTCTATGTTCAATACAGGATGCAGGACGCATGGGGCTGGTGCACAGGATGATTCAGGGAGAGGATGTGGGGTGGGAGGTGGGAGGGGGCTTTGGCATTGGGAGATCGTGGACACCTGTGGCTGATTCATGTCAATGTATGGCAAAACAAATACAGTATTGTAATGTAGAATAAAGTATTAAAAAATAAAATAAAATGATGCTTGGCATAGAGAAGGTTCTTAAATATTTGTTGAGTAAATGAGTGACTGACATATAAATGAATAAAACCAAAGTATATAGCAAAAAAAAAAAAAAAAAAAGGAAAGGCATTGAGTGGAGGGAAAAAAAAAAAAAAGAATACATCCTGTGTGGTTCTATTTATACCAAATTCTAAAACTACACACTAAGCTACAGAGTAAGAAAGATCAGTGGTTGCCACGGACTGGGGCAGGGGGACAACTAACCGCAGGAGGGAACTTATGAAGATAACAGAAATATTGTGATTGCTGTGGTAGTTTCACAATGAACCCATTTGTCAAAAATCACCAAATTATAGATTAAAAATTTATCATATACAAGAAATACCTCAATAGAGTTGCTTTAAAAACATTTCAGAAGGTGCACAAAATAATCCATTGGTTATAAGCATATATATTAAACTCATTCTTTATCAATTGTTTCATCTTTATAAAGTTTTGTTTTCAGGTATTCTCTGCATTACACACATATATATTTATATACAGACACATATGATAGCATGCTTTGTTTAATGAACTCTTTTTAATTTTTAAATAACTTTCTTTTATATTGAGTAAGAGTTGATTTACAGTGTTGTGTTAGTTTCAGGTGTACATCAAAATGAATATATTTTGACTTATTTTGACATTATTCTTGAAATTAACCATTAATAAATTCATTCAGGGGAACAATTTTATTTCAGTGATCAGGAGTTCACAGATACATGCCAGATGTTAGCTAAAAGGACAAGAAAAGTGTCCAGAACGGTGGTCCTGGCTGCAGCACTACAAGGTGCCAAGGATGAGCCTTCATCCCTGCAGCAGAGGTTACAGTGGTCCACAGACTGACCTCTGGATGCCTGCTCTCAGGAGCCTTCAGAGATGCCAACTCCAGGAGGTGACCAGGAGGAGGCCAGACCCCAGGCGACATCTCCCAAGGCCAGCCTCTGTTTATAGCAACATCTCAGCCATTAAGAAATAAGATGTGACTATCTATGCACTGCCTTGAGGGTGAGACCCCAGCTCCAGAAGTCAATGAGAGAGGAAAACAAATTGCCCTTAGGATGTGAAGCAGGGCTGGCTTTTCCCTTAGGGAGGGGCAAAAGCTAGGGCTGTGTCACCTTTACCAGTCATGGATGTGGAGCTGGAAAGAATGTCAGAAAGGGTGTGGGGTGCCTGCTGCCCCCATTGCTGACCTGCTGCAAGTACTGCACTGGCAAGTGAGACAGTCAGGCCACACCAGCTCCCAAAGCATTTGTTCCGGGAGATCTGAACATCTGCCTTTCAGAAAAGCAGGGCACCTGATTGCTGTGAGGCAGTAAGGAGTCTAGGACAGCTCTGGGCAGGAAACCGGGGCAGAAAGTGTAGGATAATCTGAGATGCCCACGTGAATGTGCCCTAGGGCAGAGGTTGTTCAGACACTTCAGTGGACTGACAAACAGGCTTTTCTAGCTCCAATGGTGATGTGGTGGTTCTACTTTTCCCTCAGGGAGAAAAGGCATGCCTTTAGCAAGATGACTTCCAAACTAACAAGTTAGGAATTTGGGATTAACAGATAAACAGTACTATGTATAAAATGGATAAACAATAAGGATTTACTGTATAGCAGAGGGAACTTGTAATAATCTATCATGGAAAATAATCTGAAAATCATTGCCTGTGGTTAATGACTCTGCTCTAACGTTCCAGAATTAGCCATGTGTCTATTCCTCCACCTGATCGGGACCACTCCAAGAACTCCAAAGCAGTTCTCAAGGTGATCGCTGATGAAATGAAGGTTCGCCTTGATTTCCCGGCAAGCCTTTGTGGATGGTGGGGCTGTGCGGGACTTGGGACCCACACTGAGAAATCTCATTCTGGAAGTATTCCCTTTGGGCAAAAATTTTCAGCCAGATGACTCCTAGAATAAAAGAGCCTCTTCAAAGATGCAGGCTTTTCTCTGGCTTTTTGGGAGAGCTTCGTGTCACCCTGTGCTCTGACCCCTCCTCACACACGGGAGGGAAATTCAGTGGTGCTGGTGTCTATTCCAGTATCCTCCCCACACAGGTTTTCTGTAATTAACGCCTTCATCTCTTTCTCTTTCCTCTAGGTGTTAAGATTTGATTGTCCTATTACTAAAAGCATGCAATGAGCTTTCCCCTGACGTTAATCTAATCCTCTCAAATTTGTGCCTGCTAATTTTTAAGACCACTGGCAGAGCAATTGATGAACCAGAACTAAAGCTAAACTGGAACATTACTTCACTCAGGTCTTGGTAAGTTCTGCTCCTGGCACAGAGAGAGGCACGATGGTCCTCAAGCGACACCAGCCAGGAATCCCCGGAAACAAGTCAAAAATGTATATATGACTCCTATATATACATCTTCAATTATATATATATATATATATATATATATCTCTTTTCTGATTATTTTCCATGATAGATTATTACAAGTTCCCTCTGCTATATAGTAAGTCCTTATTGTTTATCCATTTTACACATAGTACTGTTTATCTGTTAATCTCAAATGCCTAACTTGTTAGTTTGGGACAGTGTGCTTTAAATGAACTTAATTATAAGGACAAAGGAGCAAGAAGATTTAAAGACTAGCATTCCAGAAAACTGGAGGAAAAGAATGATGATATGTCTCTCGAGCTGCTTCCGTCAAACAGCAGCTGTGTCAAGCAAGGATTTGGCAAGCCAGGTGCTTTAGTCAATTTATGATTGAATTTTCCATCAAGTGCCCGGAATGCCCTCATCCTTCTGTTCACCTGGCTCTCTATTCTTGGTATTACCCAGAGCTCAAAACTTGGCTTTCTGCATGATTCTCTCTTTATTAGAGACCTTTGCTGAGAACTCAAACACACTCATGGCTTCCAACAACAGTGTGATGCTGAACACTAACAAATCTAAATTCCAGATCTCTCACTCGTTTTCCTTTGCCACAATCACTCCTGCCTGTTGGACATACTAGTTTCCAAAGTTCTATTCCAACTCATATTCAATATCCTAATCATATATTTTCCCCAAACCAATTCCTTTTCACATGCTAGTATTACTGCCAAAAAAAAAAAAAACCTTAAAGTCATTTTTGATTCTCACCTCTTTTACTTTAAAAATAATAATTTCTGCCAATTCACTCTTCAGGTCTTAATGTACTGTCTGAGGTAGTGACTCCTTTAAACCACAGCAGACCCTTGCCTCTGAAAAACTACACTGACATGCAGCATTTTCATACAGTTTTTCATTTTCATGGACCACCCCTGACCCCCAACCCCTAACCAAAAATGTATGGATCTCTATATTGTTCATTTCTAAAATATGGATTCTCTGATGTGACTCTGTCTTGAGAGTTCCAGAACCACTTTTCAAGTACCTTCCAGACAGCATTTATTTCATGTTGTACAAACATCAAACTCAGAATGTTCAAAACTCAACACACCATCTCCCTACTCAAAACTGCATCTTTTTCTTGCTCTGTTTTTAGTGACTCGCAACACCATCTCCCCAATTATTTAACATAGTAATTTGAATAGTATTGTTAACTCCTTTTCCCCCACACCTCTCACATCTAAATGGTAATAATGGTAGCCTGACAAAATTCAACAAGGGTGTAAATACAGCTTTATTTGCCAAGGTGGTAAATGTATGTCTCAGGCTTTCCGGTGGCATTAGTGGTAAAGAACCCACCTGCCAATATAAGAGATACAATAGTTATTATAGATCAAACTCAGGGTTTGATCCCTGGGTCAGAAAGATCCCCTGGAGGAGGGCATGGCAACTCACTCCAATATTCTTGCCTGAAGAATTTCATGGACAGAAGAGCCAGGAGCTATATATAGTCCATGGGGTCGCAAAGACTGAAGCGACTTAACACACAGACCCGCAAATGTATTTCTAATGCTGGCCCATCATATATATGCAAGTTTTTTCTGTATGAATAAAACAAGTGCCTCATTCCTCTCCAGTTTGGTAGATAATATCCCAAGTCCTCAAGACCTCACTCCGGGACTCCATCAGTAGCTGTCTCACTCTCCCTGTTCCCAGTCTCCTTCCAGTTCTAACATTTCCTATCATGCCTTCAAGTGGATTTAGCCTTCCCCTCATTGCCCCCTATAGGAACTTGTATCCTTACTCTTTTTATTTCCGGGGCAGCTTTTCCAGAGCTGACTAGGCCTTTCAGAAAGCAGGTAATGGTTAAATAGAAAGTGAAGAGGCTAGAGAATAATTGTTTACATTCTCCCACCCCATCCCAGTGCTATCAATTTCCCAGTATAAAATTTCACTTTGTATAGCAGGCTGATAGCCATCCCCCCATAAACATGCAGGCCCTGGAACAAAGGACAGCTTCATCTATGTCTCTCAACATTCCCAAATGTGCCAAAAGGTGAAAAAATGAGAAGTACTGGAAGCACAAAAATACCCTCAAGAGTCTAAAAACAGTGAATTTGCATCATGGCATTTTACCGTCTGGGGAATCCAATGCCACCAATCTATAGTTAAAACCAAACGACTACAGCCAATTATGCTCAGAAAGGATTCAATAAAGTTGGCTTAGGGCCAGCAGGAGTGGGGGGAAGGTGAGGAAGCCTGGCCCCGAGCAGTTGTTGGTGCAGCTCAGGCATGGTGAGGTTTGAAGTGTCTTCTACGGAGGAAGGAGGCCGGTATGGAAACTAAACCCAGTTGGGAATTAACTGAAGGACCTGGGAACCTAGGAAAGGAATCCTCAGAGCAGAAACTGAAAGCCAGGAGATGAACCCAAAAATGAGTCAGAGGAAATGTGGCTAAAGGTCAAACCTTGGGAAAGGAAACAAGAGATGCCAAACCAGCAGACGGCTAAGGGTTGAGATCAGGGATGAGTCAAGTCAGCTGTTCTTGACACCAAAAGAGGGTTCTCCTTTGAGCTACCAAGAGGGTTCATCATTCTTTATCGAAATAAAATGAACTAAACTTAATTATTTGTTGAAACCTAAATAATTCAGTATGTCATATTATGTAACGGCTCTGTTTTTTTGTTTCTTCTACTTTATGTTTCTTCTCTACTTTCCTCATTTCTCTTATGAATGCTTATTTATTTTATGTAATTTTTATTTAATGCTAAGGCAACAGCAACTTTCAAGTTGTTCCACAGACACAAAAGAAAATTTTTTTTAACCTGATTGAAATTAAGTATATGTAACAATCTCACATTATAAAGGAAAAATCCAAAACGTTTCTATCATTAATGTTATGATTATTTGTATTACTAGTGGCTACCATTTACTAAATTTTTTTAAACCTCGTGCCACGTACTGTGCTAGGTGATATTTATTTCTCACAGTATCTGCAGGAGGAATTATTAGTCCCAAAGCAGACAAGGAAACCAAAGTTAAAAGAGGTCAGAAACTTTTCCCTGGATCCTAGAACTAACAGATGGCAGGGATGAGATTTAAATTTGTGATGTGTCTGATTTCAAACCTGTTCTTAATTACTGCACAAAGCTAAATTTTGTTTAAAAGACTCTTGTTTAAATATGCCCCACATAAAATGGGCCATTTGGTTAATGAACAGCTGTCAAAGCACTGTGATATTAAGTACTTTTCATGCACCCTTGGGGCAAAAGAAAAATCCTATATATCCAAAGCCTTCTAGAACTCTGAAGCTAAGTTTGAAGATATAATCCATGAAACAAAGCAAAAATTAGCCCAATGTTATATGTAAGCCTTGAGTTTGAATCCTGGAGGTGCTACTGCCCAGCAAAATGACCCTGAGCAATTAATTATTCAGCCAGTGTGAAAATGAGATCATAGGGGTGTGAGCTTCACAGCGGACTCAGAGGATAAGATGAGATAATGCAGACCAGTGGTTCTCAATCCCAGGTGCTTTCTCCCCACAGAAGGATATTTGGCAATGCCTGAAGGGATTTTTGATTGTCACAACTGTACAAAAGGGATGGGGTACTATCAGAAAAGGCCAGGGATGCTGTTAAACATCCTGTAAGGCATAGGACAGTCCCTCTCTCCCCAGCAACAAGGAATCATCTGGCCCTAAATGTCAATAGTGGTGAGGTTGAGAAACCCTGTTTTAGAAAAGGCACATAACAGAGTGCTAACAGTCTGTTCAGTTCAGTTCAGCTCAGTCGCTCAATCGTGTCCAAATCTTTGCGACCCCGTGAACTCCAGCACGCCAGGCCTCCCTGTCTGTAGCACTTCCATATTAGCTCTTACTGAACCTACACAAAAAGATAGCAGTGTACATATTTGAGCAGCAAAATAACAATAATTTCAAAATCATGGTGAAAAGGAATAATAATTTTAAAACATAACATTTAAAGACAAGATTTAATAAAACAATGTAGTAGGTAAGAGCAAAGGCTTTGGAATCTGATGAACCTAGGATTGAATACCAGATCTGTGTGCTGCTGAACAAATTACTCAGACTCTGAACCTCTAGGTTTCCTCATTTTTCAAGTGAAAATAAAATTTCTCTTTTGCTTGGGTGAAGATTAAATGAGATAATTTATGTACCTGGATCATCATAAAACTCTCAATCAGTATTTTTAATGTAGTGAGTCTTAAGCAAGGCCTTGATAAAAGTATAGACTTCAGATTAAAGAAAGGAAGAATAAACCATTTATTTCTATATAAACTTAAGCAAGGTATTCAATCTGGCAGACATTCTTTGCATCTTTAAATGTATATAAAAAAACCTATACTGTAAAATTATACTAAGAATTAGTATACTTACAATGAATCAACATTGTAAAGAACTGAGTAAGGTGCCTGGTTTATGGGTAGGGGAGAGGGTAGGGGTATTCAATAAATTTTAGCCATCTTCTCCCCAAAGAGTTTTTTTAAGGTTTTAATAAAGGTACTGAGGTCAAAACAAATGATAAACATTGCCTTTGCTAGAGCAGAAAGTCTAGACAGAGAAGGACTAGAATACTCCATAATTTACAAGCAGTCCGCCTTGGAGGAGTCCTCTGCATGTGAAAGGAAAGTCATACATAAGTGCATTTCCTTCACACTAGCCTCCAGCTTTCAACAAATATCTTCCTTTTGGCCTAGGAATGCCACTAAGACTTAGCTAGGCTGAAAGAGAATAAAATTGAATTCTTCAACTACAAATATAACTGCATTTTATGAGCACAAAATAGATCCACAGCAAGAACTATTAATAACTATTCATAAGTGAGCTAAAAGTAAGGCATTATTTATGAGAAGATACTTGCCATTCTACCTCTAAAAAATAATCAGCAATGAGGTTTTATGATCATCTCTGAAAATCACTGTTTGTCAGGCAGTAATACCAGAGGTGAAATTATTTATTCACGTACTGACTGCAAAGGCAGATTATATCTAAGAGTATAATAAATGTTATTTCAGAAAACACAGTTTAAATTTTAATGAAAATAATCATAAACATTCTAATTCCAAGATATTAATATTAAGGCCTTTTTAAATACCCTGTACCATATGCTTAAGATGATTTCCCAATCAAATGAAGGCAATGTTTAGATATCATTTAGTCTAATATTTCAAGTACAAAAGATGTGCCCATACAAACGAAATAAATGAAACGCATGTAAATTTTGCTTGTCTAAATGGCTTAATGAGTGCATATTCCACTTGAATGATACTTTAGCTGCCATTTGGCAAAGTAGATGATCTTATGTGTTAAGTCTATAGAGTTCTTTAATGCAGTTTCTGAATTAATTTTGCCTTTTCATATGTCTAGAATCTACCCACCTACCATATGATGTGTTCAAAAACTATTTTACTTTCTGTTACAGCCTCTTCCAAAGGCCCGACCTGTCTGTCAAAATATGAACTACTTCCTACTTTCATTTTTGGGAAATAGAGAATAACAAGAATCCTGAACTGGACGCACTCATCTGATTCTGTGTCCCACTAAACATAAGTCAGTCACAATGGAAAAAGTTCTAGGCTTTATCAACTGCATGATATATGCAAAGCCCAGCAATACAACCTTTTGTATTGCCTGCATCCATCTCCATTGCCATCTAATGCTATTAACTTTCCTAAATCATGGCATTTGTCCATTCTCACCATACTAGAACTCACCATACCTGGCACCCGCACACCCTCACTGCCCTCAATATAAAGAACATATTCCCCAAACTCACTTTTAAGGTGCCTCAACGTCTACAATGTGACCTCAGTTCACCTTTCAAATGCACCTGCCCTTCCTCTCCTACATGCACAACTGCCTAGAGTTAAACTTCCCTCATTTTGCTTTATATCATCTGCACTCTTCACCTGCTTGGCAGACCCTCTCTCAACTCTCCATTGACTCAAAGCCCTGCTGACACTTCCGCTATTTACTGCCCTAAGACCACTCACTCTTCAGGATTAGTGGGGACCATTTAGTCTGGAGGTTGCAGCTATATATTCTCACAAACATCATAGTCAAAGCAACAAAACCTATGATACCTGGAAGCCATCTAGCCATTTAGAGAAGGTGATGACAAGGGTCTCTGGCAAGGTAACAGGATTTAAACCACACAGTGCCCCAGACCCTGCAAGCCTCCTGCAAGTAGAAACTACTCATTCCCTTCCAGATACCTTCTACTGACATCAACTCCAAAGCCCCTTCAACTGCCGTGTTCCAGCCACCTGAGCGAGTAGCCTCTTTCTCTTTCACAGGACACCATGGCACATAAGAAAGTTCTTCAGGTTCCAAGCAATTTTTAAAAAATGAAAACAATAAGGAGATCACTTCTTTCTCCTCACGTTAACAAAGACTGACAAAACTCAGAATTAAAGGGATGTGTGGAAATGATCATTCTGATGGATAGTTGGTGAAAATATAAATTGATGTAACTTTTCTGAAAGGCAATTTGGCAGCAAAAAGACTAAAATGTGTATAGCCCTTAACTCAACAAATTATAAACATTTATATTTGGATGTTTATCACAGCACTGATTACTGCAAAAGTTTAAATGGAAGTGGTTTCATGATCGACATTAAATAAAGGATTAAATAAAGCACAGTGCATTTATTCAATGGACTACCATGCAGTCATTCATGAAGTTGCAGGAAATCTACATTTGGGTGAATAGATCCAGTTACACTATAGCATATACACTATGATTGTGAATCTCTACAGAAGGACAGCTGGAAAAATGTTTCCTGCTGCTTTTGGGCATGGTTCCCCAGGGCACCTATAAAAGGATGCCTGAACCCTAAACATAGTACTTCGTATTTTTCGGTCACCTGTAAGTACAGGTAGATCTTCTGGTACATGTGCTGCTTTTAGAGATCAAAGATTTCTAGGAATCCTTACCATTTCATCTTGACAAAATTCAAGTTCTTCTTCCTTACAATTAAGGAAATTTATAACAATATATATAAAATGTGAAAACTGGATTTTAAAAAATAAGACATTTTTAGAGGATTCATCCATATGGTTCATCATCTAAATACAAAGCACATTTTCCAAATTATTATAGCCATGAAATCAGAGACATCTCAGAATCAATAGTATCTCACAATTATTCTCAGACAGACTGCAGTAATAAACTAGCTGTCATGGCTGGCACATTTATGAAAACCTGCAAAATTCGTATTAGTTTGGTTTCAAGAAAATTCAAGAGACAATAATGGAACGCTCTTTTAACATCTAGAAACCATGAGCTTTGTGAGGAAACAAAAGGAACAATAGAGAACAAACCATTTTTAACAACGTTCTTATAGAAGGGATCACAAAGCAAGCTCACTCTACATGATTATTAAGTATCTTTTCAGGACCAGCACTCTTCGTGGCACACAAAGGGATACTTCATGAATGAGCAAGCTATTAATGACTTGGAATTCAAAAAGGATTCAGAGATGAATTCTGAATGTGGATAAGTTTTCAGGGTAACATCCAACTTATTTTAGTGACTGTTCTGTTTTAGGTACCTACTGGAAAAATATATGATACATTTTATATTTAATTAAGTTTAAATATATTCTTTGAATCAGAATAAAATTAACAAGTGATAACACAATAAAATATTTTTATAGTTTAATTGAAAGTATATTTTTCTTCATGATACATAAAATAATGGTGTATCTTACAACAGAAAGCAGATTAAATTAGATAAAATATAGTAGCAGATGTTCTAGAAAAAGAGAATCAAGAAAACCAAATGAAAGAATTTGCAATGTTTCATGAAACACAAGATTCTTTGACACTGGTCAAATAATAAAGTCTCAACAGAATGTTTTTATTACACAGCCATGTCATTACTGTCACCTGACTGATGGTTATTATAAGAAACCATCAATTTAATATGCATCCTGATTACCAAATTTGAGATGTTAAATTGTAGGGGGAAGTTGACTTTACTATTGATAAAATAAATACTACAATAACAAAATCTCAAAACTGAAAGGCAAATATCCAGATAGAAAATATCCATTGCATTTCGCCACAGAATCAATTAAAAATCATGTCAGGTACACCATCTTGAAATTTCAAAATTCCAAGGATAATAAGATGACAATAAAAGCTTCAAATTAGAGAAGGAAAAAAAAGTTCACATTTAAAGGCTCAAGAGTTAGAATAGCATCAGATTTCTCTTGGCTAAAATGGCACCAAGAAGACTATGAAATACTCCAGCAAAATGCTGAGGGAGCTTTTACAGTTTTGTTTTATTTTTCTCTGTAATTGATTTCTAATCTCATAGCATCATGGTCCAAAAAGATGCTTGACATAATTTCAGTTTCCTTAAATTTACCAAGGCTTGATTTGTGACCTAAGATGTGATCTACCCTGGAGAGTGTTCTGAGTGCACTTGAGAAGAAAATGTATTCTGCTGTTTTGGGATGTGATGTCCTTTAAAGGTCAATTAAGCCTACCTGGTCTATGTGTCATTTAAGATTTGTGTTTCCTTATTAATTTTCTGTCTCATGATCTATCCACTGATATAAGTAGAGTGTTAAAGACCTCCACCATTATTGTGTTACTGTCAATTTTCCCTTTTATGGCTGTTTAGCGTTTGCCTTATGTATTGAAGTGCTCTTATGTTGAGTGCATAAATATTTACAATTGTTATATCTTCTTCTTAGATAGATCCCTTGATCATTATGTAGTAACCTTCCTTGTCTCTCTTATAATAGTCTTTATTTTAAAGTCTATTTGTTCTGATATAAGTATTGCTACTCCAGCTTTCTTTTGATTTCTATATGCATGGAATATATTTTTCCAACTTCTCACTTTCAGTCTGTATATGTCCATAGGTCTGAAGTGGGTCTCTGTAGACAGCAAATATATGGGTCTTGTTTGTGTATACATTCAGCCAGTCTATGTCTTTTGGTTGGAGTATTTAGGCCATTTGCACTTTAAGTAATTATTGATATGTATGTTCCTATTGCCATTTTCTTAATTGTTTGGGGTTTGTTTTTGTAGGTGTTTTTTTTTCTTCCCGTCCTCTTTTGTTCTCTTTTCCTGTGTTTCTTGCCTAAAGATGTTCCTTTAGTATTTGTTGTAAAGCTGGTTTGGTGGTACTGAATTCTCTGAGCTTTTGGTTGTCTATAAACCTTTTGATTTCTCTGGCAACTCTAAATGAGAGCTTTGCTGGGTACAGTATTGTTAGTCATAAGTTTTTCTTCTCATCACTTTAAATATAGCCTGTCTCTCCCTTCTGGCCTGCAGAGTTTCTTTGCTAACAAATCAGTTGATAACCTTATGGGGAATCCCTTGTATTGAATATGTCATTTGTTCATTTTCCCTTGTTGCTTTTAATATTTTTCCTTTGTATTTAACTTTTGTTAGTTTGATTAATATGTGTCTCAGCATGTTTATCCTGTGTGGGATTCTCTGCACTTTCTGGACTTTGGTAACTATTTCCTTTCCAATGTTAGGAAAGTTTTCAACTATGATCTCTTCAAATATCTTCTCAGGCCTTTTATCTTCTTCTTCTGGGATCCCTATGATTCAAATGTTGACAAGTGTAATGTTTTCCTGGAGAGCTACAAACATCGAAACAGTATAGACTGGCACAAAAACAGAAATACAGATTAACAGAACAGGATAGAAAGCCTACAGAGAAACCCCACACACCTGAGGTCACCTAATCTATGACAAGGGAGGTAAGAACATATATTGGAGAAAAGACAGTCTCTTCAATAAGTGGTATTGAGAAAAGTGGACAGGTACATGTAAAAGGATGAAATTAGAACATTCCCTAATACATACACAAAAATAAACTCAAAATGGATTACAGACCTAAATGTAAGGCTATATACTATAAAACTCTTAGAGGAAAACATAGGCAGAGCATTCTTTGACATAAATCAGAGCAAGATCTTTTTGATTCACCTTCTAGAGTAATGAAAAATAAAAAAAATAAACAAATGGGATCTAATTAAACTTAAAAGCTTCTGCACATCAAAGGAAATCATAAACAAAAAGAAAACTGCTAACTCTCAGAATGCGAGAAAATATTTGCAAATGAAGCAACTGACAAAGGATTAATATCCAAAATGTACAAACAGCTCATGCTCAATATCAAAAAAACAAATAACCCAATCAAAAAATGGGCAGAAGATCTAAACAGACATTTCTCCAAAGGAGAAATAGATAGCCAAAAAGCACATGAAAAGATGCTCAACATCACTAATTATTAGAGAACTGCAAATCAAAACTACAATGAGGTATCTCACACCAGTCAGAATGGCCATCATCAGAAAAATCTGCAAACAGTAAATTCTGGAGAGGGTGTGGAGAAAAGGAACCCTCCTACATGGTTAGTGGGAATGTAAATTGGTACAGCCACTATGGAGAACAGTATGGAGGTTTCTTAAAAAACTAAAAATAGAACTATCATATGACCTATCAGTCCCACTCCTGGGCATATATGTGGAGAAAACAATAATTGAAAAAGATACATGTACCCCAGTGTTCACTGAAGCACTATTTACAATATCCAGGACATGGAAGTAACCTAAATGTCCATCAACAAAAAAATAAATAAGGAAAATGTTGTGCATATATACAATGCAATATTAGTCAGCTGTAAAAAGAAAAATACAATGCCATTTGCAACATCATGGATTACATAGAGATTGTCATACTGAGTGAAGGAAGTCAGATACAGAAAGACAAATATCATATGATATGGCTTATATGTGGAATCTAAAAAAAAACAAGAACTTATTTACAAAACAGAACTAGGGTCATGGATGTAAAAAACAAACTTATGGATACCAGGATAAGTAAGGGTGAGATAAACAGGGAGATTGGGCTTGACATAAACACACTACTATATATAAAACAGATAACTAATAAGAACTTTCTGTCTAGCACAGGTAAATCTATTCAGTTCTCTGCAATGGCCTATATGGGAAAAGAATCCAAAAAGAAGAAAAAAAAAAGGAATGGCCATACGTACATACATATACGTATAACTTGGAGAAAGAAATGGCAACCCACTCCAATATTCTTACTTGGAGAATCCCCATAGACAGAGGAGATTGGTGGGCTGCAGTCCACAGGGCTGCAAAGAATCGGACACAACTGAAGTGACTTAGCACATACGCCTATGTATAACTGATTCACTTTGATATACACCTGAAACTATAACAACACTAAATAAACTATACTCCAATAATTTTTTTAATGATGAGTGAAAATGACTTGTAGACAGAATCCTAGATCCAGATAAACTATCCATCAGGTGTAAAACAGAATAAAAATACTCTCAGATATAAAAGATCTCAAAGGCTTCACCTAAAGACACTCTTTCTTAGGAAGATACTGGAGAATGTACTCTGTCCCTCAAAACATAAGACTAAATCAAGTTAAAGCAAGAGATGTGGAAATCAGGAAACAAAGGACCTAACATAAGAAGGAGGTAAAGAAATCTGCAGAATGATTACACTGCAGATACTATCAGCTCTTCACCAAAATCCAGTCCCTCTTCTCTGGACTCACAGCTAGACAACTTTATCTCAGCCACTCTTGTCGATTTAGCCACAAGACTGAGTTCTAGGCAAAGATATCCAAGTGAGAAGGATGTAAGCCACTTGCAGGACTACCTCTATTCTTTTTTATCCTTATTTAATGCAGCTTCACTTTTTTAAATTTTTAATTGGCAGATAATTACTTTACAATATTGCAATGGTTTTTGCTATATATCAACATGAATCAGAGATTTGATTTAGGTCATACCTGAATGGTCTAGTGGTTTTCCTTACTTTCTTCAATTGAAGTCTGAATTTGGTAATAAGGGGTTGATGATCAGAGCCACAGTCAGCTCCCTGTCTTGTTTTTGTTGACTGTATAGAGCTTCTCCATCTTTGGCTGCAAAGAATATAATCAATCTGATTTCAGTATTGACAATCTGGTGATGTGAATATGTAGAGTCTTCTCTTGTGTTGTTGGAAGAGGGTGCTTGCTATTATCAGTGAGTTCTCTGGGAAAAACTCTGTTAGCCTCTACCCAGCTTCATTTCGTACATCAAGGCCAAATTTTCCTGTTACTCCAGGTATTTCTTGACTTCCAACTTTTGCATTCCAGACCCCTATAATGAAAAGGACATTTTTCGGGGGTGTTAGTTCTCGAAAGTCTTGAAAGTCTTCATAGAACTGTTCAACTTCAGCTTCTTCAGCATTACTAGTCGGGGCATATACTTGGATTACCATGATATTGAATGGTTTGCCTTGGAAATGAACAGAGATCATTCTGTTTGTGAGATTGCATGCAAGTACTGCATTTTGGACTTTTCTGTTGACTATGATGGCTACTCCATTTCTTCTAAGGGATTCTTGCCAACAGTAGTAGATATAATGGTCATCTGAGCTAAATTCACCCATTCCAGTCCATTTTAGTTCACTGATTCATAAAATGTCAATGTTCACTCATGCAATCTCCTGTTTGACCACTTCAAATTTGCCTTGACTCATGGACCTAACATTCCAGGTTCCTATGTTCCTTACAGCATTGGACCTTACTTCCATCACCAGTCACATCCATAATTAGGCATTGTTTTGCTTTGGCACCATCCCTTCATTCTTTCTGGAGTTATTTCTCCACTGATCTCCCATAGCATATTGGGCATCTGCTGACCTGGAGAATTCAACTTTCAGTGTCATCTTTTGCTTTTTTCATGGTGTTCATAGGGTTCTCAAGTGACAAATGGATTCAAGGGATTAGATTTGATAGACAGAGTGCCTGAAGAACTATGGATGGAAAGAGGCAATGATTAAGACCATTCCCAAGAAAAATAAAGGCAAAAAGGCAAAATGGTTGACTGAGGAGGCTTTACAAATAGCTGAGAAAATAAGAGAAGCTAAAAGCAAAAGAAGGAAATATATACATATCTGAATGCAGAGTTACAAAGAATAGCAAGGAGAGGTAAGAAAGCCTTCCTCAATGATCAATGCAAAGAAATAGAGGCAAATAACAGAATGGGAAAGACTAGAGATCACAAGAAAATTAGAGATACCAAGGAAACATTTCATGCAAAGATGGGCAGAATAAAGACACAAATAGTATCGACCTAAAAGAAGCAGAAGATATTTTAAAAAGGCAGCAAGAATACATAGAACTATACAAAACAGATCTTAACAACCCAGATAACCACAATGGTGTGATAACTCACCTAGAGCCAGAAATCCTAGAGTGCGAAGTCAAGTCAGCCTTAGGAAGCATCAATATGAACAAAGCTACTGGAGGTGATGGAATTCCTGTTGAGCTAATACAAATTCTAAAAGATGATGCTATTAAAGTGCTGCATTCAGTTTCCCAGCAAATTTGGAAAACTCAGCACTGGCCACAGGACTGGAAAAGGTCAGTTTACTTTCCAATCTCAAAGAAAGGCAATGTCAAACACTGTTCAAACTACTGCACAATTGCACTCATCTCACATGCTAGCAAAGTAATGCTCAAAATTCTCAAACACAGACTTCAGTAGTATTTGAACTGTGAACTTTCAGATGTCCAAGCTGGATTTAGAAAAGGCAAAGGAATCAGAGATCAAATCGCAACATCCATTGGATTACTGAAAAAGAGAGAGAGTTCCAGAAAAACATCTACTTCTGCTTTATTGACTATACCAAAGCCTTTGACTGTGGATCACAACAACTGGAAAATTCTTCAAGAGATGGGAATACCAGACCGCCTTAGCTGCTTTGTAAGAAATCTGTATGTGGGTCAAGAAGCAACAGTCAGAACTGGACATGGAACAATGCACTGGTTACACAAATTGGGAAAGGAGTACATCAAGGCTGTACATTGTCATCCTGCTTATTTAACTTATATACAGAGTACATCATGCAAAATGCCAGGCTGGATGAAGCACAAGCTGGAATCAAGATTCTGGGAAAACCATCAGTAATCTCAGATATGCAAGTGACACTACCCTTACAGCTGAAAATGAAGAACTAAAGAGCCTCTTGATGAAAGAGGAGAGTGAAAGAGCTGGCTTAAAACTTAACATTCAAAAAACTAAGATCATGGCATCTGGTCCCATCATTTCATGGCAAATAAATGGGGAAACAATGGAAATATTGAGAGAATTTATTTTCTTGGGTTCCAAAAATCACTGCAGATGGTGACTGCAGCCAAGAAATGAGAAGATGCTTGCTCCTTGGAAGAAAATCTATGACAAACCTAGACAGCATATTAAAAGGAGAGACATTACTTTTCCAATGAAGGTCTGTCTAGTAAAAGCTATGGTTTTTCCAGTAATCATGTATGGATGTGAGAGTTGGACTCTAAAGAAAGCTGAGTGCCAAAGAATTGATGCTTTTGAACTGTGGAGTTGGAGAAGACTCTTGAGAGTCCCTTGGACTGCAAGGAGATCAAACCAGTCCATCCTAAAGGAAATCAGTCCTGGGTCTTCATTGGAAGGACTGATGCTGAAGCTGAAACTCCAATACTTTGGCCATCTGATGCAAAGAACTGACCCATTGGAAAAGACCCTGATGCTGGGAAAGTTTGAAGGTAGGAGGAGAAGAGGACAACAGATGATGAGATGGTTCAATGGCATCACTGACTCAATGGATATGAGTTTGAGCAAGCTCTGGGAGTTGGTGACGGAAAGGGATGCCTGGTGTGCTCCAGTCAATGGCATTGCGAAGAGTCCAACATGACTGAGCGAGTGCACTGAACTGAACTGAACATCAATCAGTCATAGGCATATGTGTGTCCCCTCCCTCCTTAACCTCTCCCTCACCTCCCTCACCAGCCCATCCCTCCAGGTTGTCAGAGAACACCAACTTCAGATGTCCTGCAAGATACATCAAACTCTATTTTACATATTTTAATCTATTTTACATATAGTAATGTATACATTATGAGAAACGCTGGTCTGGAAGAAACACAAGCTGGAATCAAGATTGCCGGGAGAAATATCAATAACCTCTGATATGCAGATGACACCACCCTGATGGCAGAAAGTGAAGAGAACACAAAAACCTCTTGATAAAAGTGAAAGTGGAGAGTGAAAAAGTTGGCTTAAAGCTCAACATTCAGAAAACAAAGATCATGGCATCCGGTCCCATCACTTCATGGAAAATAGATGGGGAAACAGTGGAAACAGTGTCAGACTTTATTTTTGGAGGCTCCAAAATCACTGCAGATGGTGACTGCAGCCATAAAATTAAAAGACGCTTTACTCCTTGGAAGAAAAGTTATGACCAACCTAGACAGCATACTCAAAAGCACAGACATTACTTTGCCAGCAAAGGTCCATCTAGTCAAGGCTATGGTTTTTCCTGTGGTCATGTATGGATGTGAGAGTTGGACTGTGAAGAAGGCTGAGCACCAAAGAATTGATGCTTTTGAGCTGTGGTGTTGGAGAAGACTCTTGAGAGTCCCTTGGACTGCAAGGAGATCCAACCAGTCCATTCTGAAGGAGATCAGCTCTGGGATTTCTTTGGAAGGAATGATGCTAAAGCTGAAACTCCAATACTTTGGCCACCTCATGAGAAGAGTTGACTCACTGGAAAAGACTGATGCTGGGAGGGGTTGGGGGCAGGAGGAGAAGGGGATGACAGAGGATGAGATAGCTGGATGACATCAGTGAGTCTGAGTGAACTCTGGGAGCTGGTGATGGACAGGGAGGCCTGGCGTGCTGTGATTCATGGGGTCGCAAAGAGTCGGACATGAATGAGCGGCTGAACTGAACTCCATGTATACATTTCAGTTATTCTCTCAAATCATCCCACCTTCTCCCTCTTGCACTGAGCCCAAAATCTTGTTCTTTATGTCCGTGTCTCCTTTGCTGCTCTACATATAGGATCATCAGTACCACCTTTCTAGATTCCACATATATCACAGAAAACTAACCAAACTGATCACATGGACCACAGCCTTGTATAACTCAATGAAACTATAAGCCATGCAGCGTAGGGCCACCTAAGACAGACGGGTCATGGTGGAGAGTTCTGACAAAATGTGGTCCACTGGAGAAGGGAATGGCAAACCACATCAGTCAGTATTCTTGCTTTAAGAATCCCACAAACAGAATGAAAAGGCAAACTCTGTTCCATTTTAAATCACTGTCTCTTTAGCATATACTACCAATGAGCTCACACCTAAACATTACCTTCCACAAATCATCCAAGTAAATAAGACAGAAAAAAGCAAACTTCCTTCCTCGTACTCATTTCCAGACCAGCTTTCACGCCAGTCTCATGACTGAACACACTTCGCATAAGACTGACATGAAAGGCCCCTTCTTCTCAGTAAAATATGACTTTTTCCCATGACCTCAATTGATTAGCCAAGGGAAGATAGATACAACTAAAGGTGTTTATTCACACAAAGCAATTCAAAAACTTTCCCAGTTACAAAAATAAATTCGGCGCAAACCTAAGACAGTAACCCTAGTCCTGGCTCAAAGTTAAGGGCTCTTATTATCACACAATGCAATTCATCCTTAATGGGGATCAGCACATAAAAAGCATTGTGGTTAAGTCAGAAATAAGGAAAAACTTCCTTTCTCAAATTATCTTTCGAAAAGAAAATTGTGGGCAACAGGATGACAAAAACTCTTACAGAGATATTACAAAAATCTTTTTTGAAGATTTTTATGAGTCAAGCAGAGCCTCATTATTTTCCAGATAGAACCACTGAAAGTTCCACTCTAGGTTATAACCAGCGTTCACATTTTAATCAGTTTTCCCATTTCTTTAACCATTTAAAAGACCCAAAGACCTTTTACACCTAGACAAAACCTATTACTATATTGCATTATTTAATAAATCCCTCTTTTTAAACTCTTTCTATACATTCTATTCTCCTCACAATGAAGCTTACCTTTGATATTTCAATGCAAGGATGTAAGAGTGTGTTGCTATGTTGCTCTTCTTTGAAAAAAACAGACACTGAGGACCACGCTCAGAATTCCTGGTTATGATATTCACTTTTGGAAATGCTCACCCATTATCTTATTTACACATTACTGATACTATTAACAGAATTTATGTAACATTTTTGTTCAAAGGAAAAAATGCACTTCACATCCATTATTCCATTTATCTTTGTACTGTTCCTCTGAAGTGTGGTGAGTATAGTTGCCTCACCCTATTTTAATGGAAAAAAACTTAACCAGAAAAGATCCATTATACTTGATGTGGATAAACAGCTTCTATGAAGAGTATCTACATCAATTGAAGAATAAACCCTCAATTACAGAATATCTCTGTCAATATCCTGAATGAGAACAGCAAGGTATAAATACTGCAATTCTGCCAATTTTATTCATTTTAAAATAAATGTCCCTTGTTGGATTTTATTCATGTATGTCATTAAACCTTTTGGGACAACAAAATAGCCCTACATAAATGTAAATCTAAACAAAAAATAAAGAACAGTATTTCATTGATGAATAGAATTATATATATTCTGTATATAATACTATAAGAATATATATTACAGTATATAATAGTATAATTATACTATATATATTGTCACTGATATCTCAGAATTGCATACTTATAGATGTTATTACAGAAGGAAATTATGACCTTTTCTGCCCACAATTAGCTTAATCCTAATGACTATTAATATACAATTTGAGTTTTACATGTTAGTCAGCCATTCTTGACACAAAGTGCAACTAATACAAAACTTCAAATGACTGAATCTTCTAGGATTTTAAGGCAAGTAATAGTCCAACCAGTCCATTCTGAAGGAGATCAGCCCTGGGATTTCTTTGGAAGGAATGATGCTAAAGCTGCAGCTCCAGTACTTTGGCCACCTCATGCGAAGAGTTGACTCACTGGAAAAGCCTCTGATGCTGAGAGGGATTGGGGGCAAGAGAAGGGGACGACCGAGGGTGAGATGGCTGGATGGCATCACTGACTCGATGGACGTGAGTCTGAGTGAACTCTGGGAGTTGGTGATGGACAGGAAGGCCTGGCATGCTGCAAATCATGGGGTCGCAAAGAGTCGGACACGACTGAGCGACAAAACTGAACTGAAATGAAAAATAACTATTTTTTAATCTGTAATATTTTAAGAAATCATGAGGCTATACATTATTGACATAACACAATGAATATTATTTTTAAAGCAGAAAAATATTCTTCATATGCAATGACAGTGATGGTTGCCTCAGTATGGTTGCCTACCCAATATCCATTCTTCCCCTCTTTTTAATAATAAAGAGATTCTAGCCTGGAGAATCCCAGGGGTGGGGGGAGCCTGGTGAGCTGTCATCTATGGGGTCGCACAGAGTCGGACACAACTGAAGTGACTTAGCAGCAGCAGCAGCAGCATTTAGGGAGGTACTGATTTTCCCAGATTAAATTTTTTTTTTTTTTTAATTTTAAGCCTTCTATTTCTCAGACTTCCCTGCCATTAGAGATGGCCTCTGACATAGTTCTGGTCAATAAGATATTAGTGGAAGTCTATCAAATGCATCTTCCTGGGTGCTATCATTTTCCTTATTAAAAAGGCTATAGATTTTCCTGGTGGTCCAAGGGTTAAGATCCATGCCCCCAGTGCAGAGGCACAGTATCATCTCTGATCAGGGAACTAAGATCTCACATGCTACAAGGTGGAATCAATAATTTAATAAAAGGACTATCACCTGATGCATGCCTTGTCTTTTTGTCCAGTCCTTCTTCCTGTCTATAGTACAGCAGCTATTCTGGAGGCTCACTGTCTTTTCACCAAAAGAAGGAAAACCATGTGCTAATGATGGTAGAGTTAAAAGCAAGGGGCCTGAATTCTTGGTAACTTCAAGGATGGTGCAGTTGCTCCAGCTTTGTATTATCTCCCTCCAGATATCTCATGGCATACAAAAATAAACTCCTCATGTACGGTTGAAAACGGGGAAAGATGGAGGGGGGGGATGAATGGGAGGTTGGGATTGGCATATGCACAATGCTATATGCAAAAGAGATAATCAACAAGGATCTACTGTATAGCACAGGGAACTATACTTAATACTTTGTAATAACCTATGTGGCAAAAGAATCTGAAAAAGAATACACATATGAATACGCATAACTAAATCACTTTGCTATACACTAAAAACTATCACAATATTGTGAATCGACTATACCACAATACAAAATAAAACATTTTTTAATTTAAAACACAAATAAACTCCTTGCTTGTAGTATTACATTTACTCTTGAATGAATACAATCTTGATAAAATAACAAGTATATTTCAATTGAATTCTTTTCTCTCTTCATATGACGTAATGAAAAATTAATCCCCTACACTTAAGAAAGGCAAATTCAAATGAAGGGTGGATAGATGCTATGTCACACAAAAATTATCTTGTATCTTTTATATACACTTACTGTGAATGGCTATCCTTCTTTAACCTCTGAAGTCCAGCTTGAAAATATTTCTCAGTCATGTGAAAGTGTGAAGTCAGAAGAAAATAAACCTAGACTAAAGAGGGTAACCAACTCTGCTATACATTTTTGCCTATAAATCCAAATGAGGAAAAAAAAATTTAAGACTCATTGGCATTCTCCAGATATACCCTCATCTTAGTGAAGATTATAGATAAGTAGGAGGTGTGACTCACAGAAATAGTTTTCCTCACATAAATTTTACCCATTGAATAAAATCTGAAATGTTCTCTGAGCAAGACAAAACAGAGACTCTTTGAGGCTTATGCTATTCCTCATGCTATCAACAGTAAAATAAAAATTCTACAAATTTTCCAAAATTTTCACAGCCAAACTTCCTCAGAATAAGGATATTTATACCCTATACTAGTCTAAATGTTGCAGGCCAAGATCAGTAATTACAAAGATCTATAAACACTCATTTTATCCTTCAAGAATGTAAGACCAAATTCATGACAATCCGTTTACATATTCAGTTGGGAATCTATTTGGCTGGGAGTGACAGGAAGCCTAATAAAGAGTTGAAGAAATAGGAGTTTGTTTTTTCTATCTTCTCATGGAATAATAAGAGTGAAGTAGGCAGTGCAAAGATGATAAATCTACTTTAAGATGTCATCAAAACTCCAAGCTACTTCTTCCCTTTTGCTTCATCATTCTAAGTGAGTGGTTTTATTCCTCATGCTAGCAAGATAGGTGCTCACCTCAAAGCAGAAAGGTGATAAGGGTCAAGAGCAAGAGCCTTCTCCTTGAGAAACTCTGCTTTTTCAAAACAGTACATGATCCCCAGACATCTCCATCTAATCGTTGGAATGTGGGCCAATCCTAGCTCCATGGGAAACTGGAAAGTTGAATAATTTCCTTTCCAACGTGTATAACGGATAAAAGAGAAAGATGATGAATGGACGCTTCATGAGCGATCTACAATATCACTACACCTCCAGACCAATCAGATTCAGAGCCACGCACATTAGTAGCACCACTATTGTCATTTTCACCACCAGCATTGAAGTATTTGTTCTACAAAGTGTGGTGTGTTATTTCCATATAGTTGAGCAGTCCTCATTCAACCATGACCTCTCTAATCATTGCAAATTTCAGACCAAATCAAGGTATTACAATAAGTTCAAACTAAAAAATATTTGTTCCCTGGAATGAATAACATGGTGGTCCCTCAGTTTGAGGAAGAGGGGTGAATTGGTTTCAGGACTCACACACACACAAAAATCATCTGTGAATGATCAAGTCCTTCATACATAATAGCATAGTACAGTGGGCATTTCAGCATCCATAGACTCCACATCCATGGAGTAGGTCAGTCCTCATTCAGCCACAGTTGGTTAAATCCATGGATGCAGAACCCACAGATACTGCCTACACTTAATTGCACAGGCTTATCCAAAAATTCCCTAATGCTGTATCAATTAATACTCCCTAAAGTTTCACTAAATTATAATGCTGAAAAGAATCTTAGAAATTATTATAATAATTTAAAGTCTTAATTATGCCCTGATGCTTACACAGGGATGTCATGTACCCACTTAGTGACACAGCAGAACAGGAACTCAGGGCTTCTGATTCCCAGTTCTCACTTATTTAGTTATTTAAAAAGCAACCCTAATAACAAAACTCCTTTAAAAGATGTACACAGATGCAGAGAACAAACGTATGGATGCCAAGAGGAAAGGGGGATGGTGGTAGGATGAATTAAGAGATTGGGAGTGACATATATACACTGTTAAACTAATGACAAACTGCTGTACAGCACAGGGAGCTCTACTCACTGCTCTGTGGAAACCTAAATAGGAAGGAAATCCAAAGGAGGGGATATACATATATGTATAGCCAATTCACTTTGCTGTAAAATAGGAACTAACACGACAATGTAAAGCAACTATACGCCAACAAAAATTGTTTAAATAAAAGAGATAAAAGCACTAGGGGAAAAATCTGTTACTCTTATTATTTGTTTTTCTACAACTCTCCATTGTTCTACACTGAGTTTTTCACCTAGCATATATTGTGGCACTTCCAGTCATTTCAGGGTTTTAGTTCTCATCCATGGAGTTGCACCAGTTACAGAGAAGTAATGAGTAGCTTCCTTTAAACATATATAGGTAGCTTCCTAGAAGTAATTATAACTATTCTAATAAACACTGTTCTCACTTCCTTATCTCTGAATTTAGAGACATTTGTCATTCTATGCTCTTAAATTATTATGATGCTTAATATAAGAAAACCATGGATGTCATTTTCTTCTTACTCTCAAAAAGTCCCCAGTCAATCCCTCAAATGCCACTCTGTGCTCTCTTCTTTGAGCCCATAACATGTGATATGAGTAAAAGTAGGTTTAAATGATCACCAAAGCAGCCTTACTAGAGGAAGGGAAAATATCTCCAAGGGCAACGTTTCTCCATACGGTGAGAAAGTGAAAGAAGACAGAGGCAGAGAAAGAGTCTTTCTGAGGAATCATAAGATCTCTGCATGTGTGTGGTGGGGGGAGGTGGGAGCGGTGTTGCAGGCTGAGTTGCCTGTTTTTATCTCCAACAGTCTGTTTTAACATCTGCTGGTCCTGCTATATCTTTCTCACCTACTGACTCTCTAGAACCTTCAGGAAGAAAAATTCCTCAGCACAAGAATGCGCTGTGCCGCAACCCACAAGCCTTTAAAGGGGAGCCTGTCTACAATATGAGGCATTCAAGTCACCTGTCCCAGGAAAGACATCCACAGATATCACTCAGTACAAACAACACAAAAACAGAATCTAGGCATCTTTCTTAGGACTTCATAAACCTCCAAGATTATATGTAAATTTGGGGTTTATGTTAATTTTGCTAGATAATTGGTCCATATGTTCATCAGATTTTCAAACATACTTATTTTTTAAAGATATCATCATGCAATCCCAACTTATGAAAGTATTATTTTCTCTTTAGAAAAAGGTACTGAAAAACCATGCCTCAATATAAAATTTTGTCTTCTCAAAATAAAGTGATTCTGGTTTCTTAAAGAAAATATAAAATTAAGAAACACGAAGAACTTATAATAAACAAGCCTTGCCATTATTGAATTAAAGGAACTTAAGCTCCCTATGGCCTTTCAAGGTATCAGTTTCCTTAACTATAGAACAATAGGATTGATTTGAAATAGGTGATCTCTAAGCTCGCTTTCAGTTTAGAAAGGTTGTAATTCCATGAGTCAGCACTGTGGTATAAACCAGGACAGTCAAAATCAGAATCCTGTTATCTTTTCCTTAATCTGAACAAAATATCAGCAAGTTGCTCATACAAATAACATCATTTATTTTCTCTACTGTTTAAAGTCCATCTAATATAAGATCTTTTAGCATTTCCTAGAGATGGCAACAGATAATAAGTATTGATATTTTTCAAATGCTTTCAGACAACTTAGAGAAAAGGATTCAATACAGAAAATACTGCATGCATAGATTTTTGCTTAGATTTCACTGGCAGGATGTGATATAACATTTAACTATCCAATTATAGCAATATTAAGTAAATTAAAATATAAAATATCTACTGATTTTTAAAACAGGTTAAACTGAAACAAACGCGAATTACTGGAAAACACAATTCAAACCAGTATTTTCAACTATATTAACAGATAACATGGCTGAGGAGTTAGAGTGCTTTTAAAAAGCATTATGCTTCTGGTGCAGGCAAGATTGGCGCACACATCCCTCCTCTTCACTTATTGTAACTAAGAATCTTGAAAATAAGAAAACAGGCAAACAGAGGAGTACTCAGAACAGTGAAAAGGAGGTGGATTAGTTAGTGGCCCTGGACTAGAGGAACAACAGAGCAGAAGGTGTCTTATGACTCCCTACCCAACAGCAGGTTATCTGAGCCCTGAGTCTCCAACCCATCCTCGCAGCCCCAAAATCTAGCCGTAGGTGATATAGGTAGGCTTACATTCCTCCCTCTCATCTAACTGGGGTCCAGCCAGCAACACCAGATGGCCTCACCGCATTGGCAGGGGGAATCCTGCCACAACCAGCTCCAGGCCCAGCAGTATTCCTTACCCCTGAAGGCTAAAAAGTCACTTCTCTCACCTACAAGCATCAGCAGGACTGGCCTGGGCGGATCCCTTCTGGTCCCTTCCAGGGGAATCAGCAGGACTCACTGGGAGCTCCAGAAACACCAGACAAGTCAGGCAATCTGAAATAGCACCACAAAGCCTCTGGAAATTAAACTGTCATTGGAACTACAGCCCACAAAAGTAATTCAGGACTTGTGTACTAAATCTAAACAAGGTGACTGTCTGTTAAAGTGTAAGATTTCAACAGGACCCAGAAACTCTTGATGTTGTAGCCAAAATACCAAGGATACAATCACAACTCAAATGACAAAAAATAAAATAGACTAAAACCAACACTAAAATGAATCATATGTTAGAATTATTTAGTAAGAATTTTAGAGCATCCATTATAAAAGTGCTTCAACAAGCAAATTCTCTGGAAAAAAAAAAGGAAAATTTCAACAAAGACACATAAGTGTTAGAAAGAACCAAATGGCAATTACAGAGCTAAAAAATACAATAAATAAATAAATAAATAAATAAAACAGTCATTGGATGGGCTCTGTAGTGGAGATGATACAATCAGTGCACTTGAGACTAGATCAATATAATTTATCCAAACTGAATAACAGAGAGAAACTAAGACTCCGTCCAAAAAAGGAAGAAGAAGATGACAAACAGAGCCTCAGGATTCTGTGGGACAGTAACAAATGATCCAATATTCATATCATTACATCCCAGAAGGACATGAGAAAGATAGTAGGGTTGAAGTTAATTTGAAGAAATAATGCTAGGAAAAACTTGGCACAAGACACAAACCTATGGATATAAGAGCAAATCTTAAATGGAATAAACCCAAAGAAATCCACACCAAGACACATCACCACTAAGCTTCTAAAAAACTGAAGACAAGGAAAGCATCTTAAACCAGCCTGAGAGAAATGGCACATTGCCTTTAGCAGACCATCAATTCAAATGACAGTTTTCTCACCACAAACCATGGAGGCCTGAAGGTAGTAGCATATTTCTCAAGTGCTGAAAGAAAAGAACTGTCAACCACAAATTCTTTCCCAGTATGAACTGCTGGATTCATATTCAGCAAGTGAAATAAAAAACTATAACACTGTCCTACGTTAAACAACAGCACTTAGAAAAGAAGGAAGAGGAAAGAGATCCAAACAAAAATAGTAATAGCCAGAGCAACCACTGAGAAAACTAAACAGAGAGATACACTCACAAACACTAGAAACAAATCAAAATGGAATCTTATAAAATGTTGGAGTAACTCACAGGAAGGTGAGAAAAGGGAAGTAAAGGAATAAGAAACAGAGAAAACAAACAGAAAACATATTAAATAAAATGCTAGACAAACATAACGGCAGAGAAACTGGATCATTGCTGGTGGGCATGTAAAGATACAGCTTCTCTGGAAAACAGTTTCTTATAAAACTAAATGTGTAACTACATAGGACCCAACAATCACACCCTGGGCATTTTTGATCCCAGAGAAGTGAAAATTTACACCCACACGAACACCTGTACATACACATGCACACCAGATTTAACCATAATGCTGAAAACTGGAAATAACTCAAACGTCCTTCAATGCCTAAACAAGCTGTGGTATGCCCATACCACAAAATACCACTTAGCAATAAAAAAGGAATAAACCATTGACGTGTACAAAATCTTGAAGTACTCTGGGGATTACGGTGGTGACTGGAGAACAAAAACAACCTCAAAGTTTGTATAATCTATGAGCCCATTTATATAACAGTTTGGAAATGACAAATCTGTAGAGAGAAAGAGCAGATTAGTGATTGTCAGAGGTTAGGAATGGGGCAGTGAGTGCAAGGGAAGAGGGTGCAGTTACAAAAAGGGCAGCAAAAGGACTCCTTGTGGTGTTGGAACTACTCTACATCTTGACTGTGGTGCTAAAATTGCATAGAACTAAATGCATGAGTGGGCTGCCCTGGTAGCTCAGCTCGTAAAGAATCCGCCTGCAATGCAAGAGACCCTGGTTCAATTCCTGGATCAGGAAGATCCCCTGGAGTAGGGATAGGTTATCCATTCCAGTATTCCTGGGCTTCCCTGGTAGCTCATACGGTAAAGAATCTGCCTGCAATGCAGGAAACTTGGGTTCAGTTCCTGGGTTGGGAAGATCCCCTGGAGGAGGGCATGGCAACCCACTCCAGTATTCTTGCCTAGAGAATCCCCATGACCAGAGGAGCCTGGTGGGCTACAGTCCATTGGGTCACAAAGAGTTGGACATGACTGAGTGACTAAACACAGCACAGCAAATGCATGAGATGGCTGGATGGCCTCATTGATGCAATGGATATGAACCTGGGAAACTCTGGGAGACGGTGAGGGACAGGGAAGCCTGGCATGCTGCAGTCCATAGAGCGCAGAGAGTCAGACATAACTAGGTGACCAAACAAAACCACACACACAAACAAGCAGAAAACTGCTAAATTTGAATAAAAGCTGTGGATTCTGTCAATGTCAGGTTCCTGCTTATAATATTGTATTATAGTTATCCATGATATTACTCTTGGGGAACACTGAGTGAAGGGTACACAGGATCTCTCTGTACTATTTCTCAAACTGCATGTACATCTATAATTATCTCAAGATAAAAATCTAATTAAAATATTGGGTGAAAGTTGTGGGGAAGCTGGTTTTCACATAGTCTGATACTTTGAGACTATAATATATACAAAGTATATATTATTTTCAAAAGGAAAAAAAGGAATAATTTTGTAGGTACCATCTTTCAAGTGATCTGACTTAATCACATGTAACGGGACAAACAGACTCTCCTGCTGTGATGCAACAGGAAGTACACATCACAGATGTAGAAGTATTCTTGCTAAAAATGTTTACCCTGAACCTGAGTGAGTAAGCCATTAGACAAGTCCATACTTAGAGACACTCTTATAAGACAATTTCCTGGACTCAACACAAATGTTAATGTCACCAAAATAAGTGGACTAGCATAATCAGGCTTTTAAAATAATTTGAGGATGTTGTTGCAGGGAGGAAGAAAGTACCTGAAAAGGGTTGATTCTCACAGTGTATATAGTCACAGAAAGATATCTTATGCCACTAGCATGGCAGACTGACTTCATATGAACCAAACACCTTTCTGCTATAAACACATACATACTTAGATTTTTAAAAGACCAGGAAAATCAAATAGATTAAATAGTTAAGTTTGAAGAGAAAAGGTAATCTGTAGCTGTTAGTAAGAAAGGAAACAGATACAGAACTAGCAGGCACATAAACTGATAATACAGCAACCCAAAGTGATACAGAACTTAGACGCAGGCATGAATGCCTACAGGCTGGAGATGTCACCTGTGTTCAGGGACAATAAATTTTATTTGGGGCCCATGGAAAGAAGGAACTGAGACCTCTGTCTAAAGAGCCCCGAGACAGTTAACCTTTCAGTTTAATTAGAAATAGAAGTTTGTTCTGGAAGCAGCAAGAAAGTTTGTTTCTTCCTGGGGCTCTGCATGTGCTCAGTTGCTCAATTCTATCTGACTTTTGCAATCCCATGGACTATAGTAGCCCATGCTCCTCTGTCTATGGGATTTTCCAGGCAAGAATACTGGAGTGGGTTGCTATTTCCTCCTCCAGGGGACCTTCCTGACCCAGGGATGGAACCCACCTCTTGCATCTCCTGCATTGCCAGGCGGATTCTTTACCACTAGTGTCACCTGGGAAGCCCATGGGGCTCTGCAAGAAGGGGGAAAAAGGATGCTTTGTATTACTACCTCCCCACACACAGTTTGAATCTACATCACCTGCATGATGTAGGAATCTCAAGCAAGGAAATTAACGTAAAGCTGATTCTACACATGTTAACTAGACATAACATGGTGATCATTTACACAAATATCAAATCGTTGTGTTGTACACCTGAAACTAATAAAATGTCAATTATATTACAGGTCAATTATAACTTAATTTTTTTTTATTTGATTGATCCCAGACCAGCAAATTTCCCAGACCTACAGAAGCAAACACAGAACCACTCTACAGGGAAACTTCCAAAAACTAGGAAAAATATGATTACTGGAGGGAAAAACCAAAAGCAGAAACCCAGTTAAAGATGAGTTCATAATACAAATAACTAACCTCATGAAGAAAGGATCCCCCTTTAAGTGGATGTATAGTTCTGGAAGAACCAGCAGACCCAACTGGGATAACTAACTACCAGAAGAATTTCAAGTAAGAAAGCAACTTGAGACTTATTATAAAATAAGTACACTATAATTATTAAAGAGACAAAATATAGATAGAGTTCATAATAAAAAGAAAACTTCAGGAAAAAAAAAGAAACATATGAAAAAGGCATCAAAGAGCACTCCTAGAAATAAAAAAATAAGTCATAGCTCAATGAAAATTAAAACAATTAATATCAAGGAATAATAGCTATGAAAAATTACCTAAATGCTTTAAAAAAAAAAACTTTCCTAATTGAAAATAATACAGAGGTAATAGACATGAGAGATAAAACAAGAAGGTCCAACATATATATAAGAATCCTAGTGGAAAGAATAAAGAGAAAAAAGGCAAGATAATATATGATGAAATACAGTGGATTTTTAATAATTCAAGAAACACAAGAGTCATCTGACTAAAGATAAGAAAGTCCAAGAAGAAACAGTCAACAAACCCACATCTGGGCATACCATAGTAAAACTGCAGAACACCAAAGACAGAATAATTTCTTTTTTTTTTTTTGTAATTAAAGTACAGTTGATGTACAATGTTGTGTCAGTTTCAGATGCACACAGCAAAGTGATTCAGTTATATTTATATATACTTTTTCATATTCCTTCCCATTATAGGTTATCACAAGATATTAAATATAATTCCCTGTGATATACAGTATGTCCTTGTCGCTTATCTATTTTACGTACAGTAGTGTGTATCTGTTAATCTCAAAATTCTAATTTATAGAATAATCTTAAAGCAATGAAGAAACTTCTAATGATCAACAAGAGAGACAGTATCTCTAAAATGACGAAAAACGTAATTGTCAACATAGAATTCTGTTCTAGTATTCAAGTGTTAAGTTCAAATACAGTTTCAAACAAACAACAATAAAAAGATGAAGAGAGTTTTATCATCTACATATGTTAACCAAATAGATACACATTTCTATAAGGAAGAATTTGAATCCAGAAGGAAGATGGATGCAAGAAGCAACAGTGAACACAGAAAATGTGGGTAAATAAAATAAGCATTAACATTAAAAATTTTTAAAGAAAAATTATATTAAAATGACACAATGGCTGCAAAAAATAAAACTATATCACTAAATGATATGAAATATGGCATATGATGAAAATTATAACATTATAAGACTCTCATTATCCAAGAGAAGAGTAGATATTTTGATTAATATCATTTGTTAAAACAAAACATGAATGTTAAAAACATAAAAATACCTACTGCTAAAAGTATAGAAATGTATATAGTACTCAAATCAGTAGACTGGAAAGAGACTAAAGAAACTGTAAATCCACTAACAGGAAAGAATGGTAAAACAAGGAGGGACAGAAGAGGAACAGGCCCATAGAAACATCCTCCAATGAGAAGTGATGCTATATTTTCAAAGATAAAAGATTAAAACTGGCAAAATGAACATGCAGGGAGGAAGTGTTGCTACAGGAGGGCTTCCCAGGGAAGCCAGCTTCAAGGTGAAGTTGAGCATGCAACTGTATTAACGACTGCCTTGCTATGAACATCTGAGAATGGAGAAGGAAGCAGAATCGGCCAAGAGAGATTTGGTGCTGCAATGCAAGTCCCACGGGTGGTTCCAGAGCCAGAATGATCCTTCAGAGTGATTGGGAGTTGGGTTGATATGGTCAGGCCTTTACACTCCCACATGGGTCAGTCACTGGATGTGAACTGCCCTGGGAAGTGGTGCCACCCCGGACCCAAATGGGTAATCCTCAGACTGAGACTTGAAAACCATCTGCTTATAGCATTCCCAGAGCTGGGGCAACATGCTCTTCCTTGAAGGAGGACTTGGCACGTCATAGTGTCTGCCATATTACCACAAGGTGACTGCAAAAAAACAGCGCTCAAGGAAACACATATGTCCTGTGATCAACATCCTCATACCTTCTCCAAAATCTGCTGCTATAACTTTCTTAGAGCAATGAAGTTTTATGCCATAAAAATAAAAGATAATTCAATTACTAAACCCCCAGATCTTCCTAACTCGAGACTACATCATATACTTCTTGCTTCCAAATTAAAGTAAATCAAATAAGATATCAAAAGCAACCTGGGACTTTTTATTCCTTCACAATGTTAAAGCTTCGGTTTGTAACCCAAAATGAAAATATCATTTCTGTGTCTAATATTTTAATCAAACACAAACCCTTACTTGGGTTATAGCATTATTAGTAGTAGTACTATAATATTAGTACTAATATTATTATTACAGTATTATTACCAAATATCTGTCTCTGTATAGGCAAAAGACTCCAAGGTCAGAAAGCTAAATATGATTGATATCTTATACCTCATTTCAAAACCAGGTCTAGTCATAAAAAACAAGCATGCACAAGTGGCTACCCTCTAGAGAAATTCAATATAACTTATCTTTGTAAAATATATCAGTCAGAAATATAAAAGCAAAATGGGCTAAGAAGAAAAACATGAGTAGACATATTGCAAACTTGATTACCTCACACTTATAATGAGAAATATAGATAGATGATAGATATACAGATAGCTACCCTCAATGTATCAATCATACCATCTCAACAATGTTAGTAAAGTCTAACAACTTTAATAATTTTGTGTAATTGGGATTCTGTTGTTGAAAAAGAACAGAAACAGCCAAATATGCCAAGTCCAGCTAATGGTTTGAAGAGGTGAACACACTATTGTGATGCTAAAGACACGTGTTGACATTAAGAGGATTCCTCTGTTGGGAGATCATAAGATAAATGATGTACCCTTAGAGGGAAGTACAGCTGAATTTCCTTTCACCCGAAGTGAAATCATTTACCTTGCAAGCTTCATGTAAAATCATGCATAAATAACTTCCAGACCCCACCTTACATCTCAGGTCTAGGTAAAACCACTTTGAAGTCCTCAGATTGTTTTTATTTTTATGAATATTATTTGCATAACAATCAGCTTTTAGTAAAAGGAAAATGGGGAGGGTGGATGGTCCACTAAAAAAAAAAAAAAAGCATCTGTACTTCTTCAAAAATAATGCAACATACCTTTTATTCTTACACTGTAGCTCAGAGCTTTCAAGTAACCAGAAACCTCTGAATTTAAAATGATGAATTTGATTCAAAGAACAGTTGTATCTCAGACAGATTAAAGACATAAAATGCACAGACTTATCATTTCTGTTTAGTAACATGATATACATGTGATATAAACTTAATGTAAATGTAATGTAACTTTAGGCAGGAGTCCCAAAGTATTTCTTTACATTTAACCCAGGCATGTGTGTATATTACATATTTTACTATATGTAATTTAGTATGTTATTTACTATATGTTATATGTTATTTATATACACATATTCGCCTGTTGGAGAAGACTCTTGAGAGTCCCTTGGACTGCGAGGAGATCCAACCAGTCCATTCTGAAGGAGATCAGCTCTGGGATTTCTTTGGAAGGAATGATGCTAAAGCTGAAACTCCAGTACTTTGGCCACCTCATGAGAAGAGTTGACTCATTGGAAAAGACTCTGATGCTGGGAGGGATTGAGGGCAGGAGGAGCAGGGGACGACAGAGGATGAGATGGCTGGATGGCATCACCAACTCGATGGATGTGAGTTTGAATGAAATCCGGGAGATGGTGATGGACAGGGAGGCCTGGCGTGCTGCAATTCATGGGGTCGCAAAGAGTTGGACACGACTGAGGGACTGAACTGAACTGATTCGCCTTTAAAATAAGCCACACTGTATTTAAGAGCTATTCCTCTGTGCTCTTTTCTTTATACTTGCTTTAAAGCTATTGACTATAGCAGGTTCAGATTATTTTGAAAGACAGCATTTGGAAGGGGTGGGGGTGATCTGTGAAAAAGAGAAAGAAGGAAGTAAAACAGGAAGATGTAAAGGAGGGAAAGCAGAAAGGAAGGGGGCGGGGGACTACAGACACATAAACACGCACACCTAGGTTAGAAGCGGCCAGGCCCTAAACACAATCCAGCACCCCTCCCCAAACAGGAGCTTCCTAAAAGTTCCGAGCGGGGCTTTCGTGAAGCCGTGGCCTGACTGCACCCACTCGGTGCCCCAAACACCGGGCAGGCAGGACCATCCTGAGGCCGCAGCCCTGGAAACTCTCCGGGTACTTCAAGCTCCCCTCCCGTGCCCGCTGTCAATCACGGGGCACCGCGCGCCAATTCATCGCCCACTTCTGAGCGAATCCTTCTGCCTCTCTCCTTCCTCCCTTGGCTCTCTCCTTCCCGGGGGCTTACCAAGGAGTCTAGGGCCGGAGGCAGAGGCAGAGAAGGGGCGAGCGAGGAGTAAGGGCCGGTTGGCGGATTTCCTACCAGCGGTAGGAACGTAACGGTCAAGGCGACCATCCTCGCGCCGCCGCGTTTCCCCCGCGCTCCCTATCAACCTCATGGGACCCACACTCTCCATTTCAGCCTCGCTGTGTGACGAAGAGAAGGAGGGGAATAAACCCGCAGCCTCCGCGGCATGCCTTACCTCAGGCTACCCTGGCGGAAGCTGCCCTCGTCCTGTCCGGGGCGCCGCGGGTGCACCGCCGCAGCCGCAGCGCTCTGGACGCCCGGGCTCCGGCCGCAGCTCCGCCGAGCGCAGCTCTTCCGTGCGAGGCAAGCGTGCCTTCCGCGCTGCCCCTGCACGGGGCACGAGAGGCGGCGAGGAGACGCTGGGGAGACGCTGGCGCTCTGCTCGCGTGCCGCCCGGCCGGCCACCCGGAGACCGCATACGCCGAAGCGGGGCTGGCGGCCGGGGAGAGGGGCGCACGAGCCGGGGGCGGCTGCGGAGCGCGCGCGGACCAGCTGGCGTGGAGGACCGGGGTGGCACGGGCGGCCGCGAAGCGCCCAGGAGCGCCTCTCCCTCCTCTGACCCCCTAAATCCCTCCTCTGTTCCCCCACTACCCCCCTCCTCCAAAGAGACAGCTCGCCGGCGGCACTTGGTCTGCCGCGCTGCGCTCTTCAGCCCGGCGCAGGGAATAACAATTGGATCGTATTGCACGGACTGTATTCTACTGTAGTAGCTTGTAACTGCTGAGGCCACCACCTGTCACACGGTCCCCAGCGGGCTGGCCTCTCCCGGATTCCCCACCCCGCTTGTTTTCCTTCCCTACCTTCCTTGCAGACCGCCCGCAGTACTCCGCCGGCACGAGACCAAGGGAGTTTTGCAAAATAACCCTCACTCTTTGCCAGGAGCTCACGGCATCTCCCTTCCCATCCGGGCTGAAGGATCGCGCACAGTCCCTGCGTGCCTAGCCAAAGCCGGATGCCGAAAATCCTGGTTTGAACCCCACACTCGCCGCCCCCCCCGCCCCCATTCATAATCCCAGCGGCCGTCTGCCACTACGCGCCCTCCCCCAACCGCCCGCGCTCGCTGCGATTCGCCGTCCCTAGAACGTGTCAGTCACCCGCTCTTCATCTGCCATGAATACAGTACTAGAAGCTCCACAGCCTAGGGTTGCACAAAGGGGGATGAGGAGGGAGAGCCCTCAGAGCTTGGGGCAGGGGGAGGCGAGGGAGTGAGTGGGGCAATTGCGTGGACTGAGCCCGTGTGACCGTGAGAGCCCGCTGCCCTGCTGTTGCACAAAGGAGCTCTAGGAGTGGATCAGCGCAGTGCTATTGAGGCAACCGGTCAGATCACTACCGCAGAGGTGGCCCATCAAGAAGCTCTGGGAGGGGGGTCGCTCAATTTGGGATTTTGTAAGACTGAGCAACAGGCACCTGGGAACCTAATTGTCCCACCTTAGAAGAACGTAGCTGGGTGAAGGCCTGCCAGCTATGGGGGTCTTGAGAGAGAGAGAGAGAGAGAGAGAGAGAGAGAGAGAGAGAGAGAGAGGTGGGGGAGGGGCGGGGTGGACAGGCTTCCTTTTCCCCGTTGTCCTACCCTTGCAGTCATAGGGGAAAAGAAAGCTGGCAAGGAAAAGAAGAGAAAGATTAAAGATGGAGTAACTTTACCCATTGAACCACTACTCAGATCAGAAAGACTAATGGATAAAACTGGCCTATTTATCAGTTTATTCCAATAAACATTAGGGAAGGCCCATTTTTGCACTAAGCAAAATATACTGCACCAGATGCTGGGGTACAGAGATGATTAGGATAGAGTTCCCTGCACCCAAGGAGCCCGCAGCCGAGTGAGAGAAGCAACTATGAAAGCCCAGAATGGACCAGTATTACACAACAGAAGCACACACAAATTACATTAGTGGAAAGAGGTTTTCTAGTTGGAAGGGAAATGGGTTTAGGGAATTAGATCCCTTTTGAACTGTGCGCTGAGGGGCAAATAGGGTCGTCCTAAAGAAGTAGCAATATAACCTTTTATTATTCATCCATTAACCCAAACCAGCTTTACCTACCCGTTCATTCAGTCGTACTTGAGAAACTTTTCAGTGTAGATAGGTAATGAATTCCTCCTCTGTGTTGTCTCACCTTTACAGCTTTGAAGCAAACAGTTTCAAACACTAGCCCTTGAAGTGTAGAAAACCCAGTCGTCCCCAGCTGAGAGGCTGTCTTCTTGGAACTGGTGCTTTTAATCCTATATCATCTACCTTATCTACTAGCTTGAAATTGAGCCCAAAGCCAAAATTAATGCTATGGAAGCAATGAGCATTTGGAGGGAAGCCAATAAACCCTACAGTGCAGCCATAGTTCTGACACAATCTCTGTAAAATGACAGGATAATCTTTTTCCTGAACTCAGTGACGATTAATTAGTCAGACTCATTAACTATAAAGAAACGGTTGCCCGAATAGTGTGGGATGGGAAACTAAATTGTGACTCAACCTAGGAAGAAAAGAACCAGTCTGAGTGACAGGCTCCCCGCTCTGTGAATGGTAGAACCTTGAAAAATATGAACAATTACTGAAGCACACAAGGTTATTATATCATCTTCAGAAACATATGTCCAAAGGGTTATTGTTGCAAAAAAGAACTAAATGGACTCTAGTATGAAGATGATGTCATCCATTTAAACATCTTTCCCACTTCTCCTTAAAAATTATATAAACTAACAAAAAGAATGGGAAAAAATGTTAAATGCCATTTTCAGCAAACATATAGATTTTACTCGCAAACTCCAAAGTACTTACTTGTAAAGATTGCTAAAAGTCAGCTGAGTTTGAGCAGAAGTCACATGGAAAAGGACCAAGGAGAGTCAGAGGAAACCAGCAATAGGAATATCAGAAAACATCAGAAAAGGTGTATTTCCTCGAAGTTTGTGCAGGGCGGTGGGGGGTTAGCATAAAATACAAAAGCAGTTGTCACTCAAGAACCAGAGCAAAAGCAGAATATGTAATGCAGAAAAGGCATACATGGAGGGGATAAGAGGCACAGGGGATTTCCAGGGAACCCTGTAGCAGGTCTCAGGGTCAGCAAGACTATAATCCTTAAAGATGAGGTAATTGCTGTGAGATGTAGAAGCCTTGTTCCTTGTTTGCAAGAACTGGGGAGCACAGAACTGTTGGCAAAAGGTCTCCTGAGCTAGATTTACTTCAGATATTCAAAGACAGTATGCTTACAGAAGACCTACAATTACCGGAAGCAGTCTGTTGGGTTTTTTTTTTTCAAACTTACTTATTTTTAATTGAAGGAAAATTGCTTCACAATATTGTGTTGGCCTCTGAGCTTCCCTGGTGGCTCAGATGGTAAAGCGTCTGCTTGCAATGGGGGAGACCCGGGTTCAGTCCCTGGGTTGGGAAGATCTCCTGGAGAAGGAAATGGCACCCCACTCCAGTATTCTTGCCTGGAGAATCCCATGGATGGAGGAGCCTGGTAGGCTACAGTCCATGGGGTCGCAGAGTCAGGTACGATTGAGCGACTTCCCTTCACTCACTCACTGCCATCCTTCAGCATGAGTTAGCCATAGGTACACATGTGTCCCTCTTTAACCATCCTCCCACCTCCCACCCCTTCCCCCTCCTCTAGATTGTTACAGAGCCCAGGTTTGAGTTCTCTGAGTTATACACCAAGTTCCCATTGGTTATCATTTTACACATGGTAGTGTATATGCTTCCATGTTACTCTCTGCCTTTGTCCCACCCTCTCTTTCCTCACCCCCCGCCCCCGCCTGTGTCCATAAATCTGTTCTCTATGTCTGCATCTCTCATCTCCACTGTTGCCCTGTAAATAGGTTCATCAATACCATCTTTCTAGATTCCATATATATGCATTAATATACAATATTTTTTTCTTTTTCTGAATTCACTCTGTATAATAGGCTCTTGGTTCATTCACCTGGTTAACACTGACTCAAATGTGTTCCTTTTTATGGCTGAGTAATAATCCATCTCACACACACACACACACACACACACACAGAGGAAAGGTTTGGACACCTGGAGCCTCTTTCCAGAAAGCTAGCTCAGGCTTTTCCACATGGAGATGAAAGAGTTCCCAGCAGCAAGAGATAAGGCAGGCCCCAGTGTTCACACCCTTTCAGAATTCTGCATGTCATGTTTGCTAATGTCTCACTGGCTAAAGCAATCATATAGCTAAGACCAGAGTCAACAAGAGAGGGCATGGATATGGAATGGTGTTATTGTTGGAAGTTGTTAATAGAACAGTCTACCACAGAAAGCAAGAACTTTTTGATTGAGAGAATGGGAACGCTACCTTGAATCCTCCATGTCAGGAACTTTCTACAAGGACTGACCAGAAAAACATATAATTCATTTAGTAGTGAGAAATGATAAAGAAGAAACTGGCACCAAAAGGATACAAAGATAATAATTTTAAAAAAAGCTCAAAACTTACCAAGAGGTGAGGGAAAAAGTTGCCAAAAAGCCAATGAAAATGAAAAAAAAAAATCATAATTTGAATAGTGATTACTGTTGCCAGACAATATTCTAACCACTTTACAGATATGAACTCAACAGAATCTCAGAAAAAACCCTGCGAATTAGACATCATTATTATTCCTATTATTAATATATATATATATATATGAAAGGAACTAAAGTACACAAAATTAACTAATTTGCTTAATCACAGAGGAGAAGCCAGTGTTGAAATCTGCTCTTTCTTTCTCCAGTGTCTGTACTCTTATTTAAGTTATAGCTTATAACTCTTAAGTTATATTGCCTCCCTTAATGAAATATATTTACTAGTATGTTAAAAAAGCAACGTGATCTATTGTGGATGATAACAAAACACAAATGAAGAAACACGAAAGAAAGATGAGACTTGAAATGAGTTGATATAAATTAGGTATGAAGAAGAAAAGAGAAACAAACTGTCACAAAAATGAATACAGAACAAATTGGAAGTAACACAGAAAGAAATTAGCACTGTGGATAAGTAAGAAACAGGGAAGACGGATATAAGAGAATGGCCTAAATTAAATGAAAACAATGAGATATATATTTCTAAAGTAGTCATAAAAATGACAATGATTGAAGAAATATAATGCAGAGCCAACATATCTATAAAGTGTCTCTAAAGAAAACCTTAGCAATGGGACAGAGCAATACTTTCAAACAAAATTATGGAAAAATTTTCATGAAATTAAAAGACTTGAATCTATATGTTGAAAGTAAAAAACATGCAACAAAAATATTTGGTTTATGAAAGTTAGGCCAAGACATATTATTCCTTAGAATTTAATTTATCTCACTAGGAAGAACTTAAATTAAAATTTTCTCTTAAAGGGTGTAAAAATGAAAAAAATTATGGGGACCCATTATAGTAGGTTAGCATAATCATTAGATTATATTAGCATTCTCTTTTTCTATGTCTTACTCCTTTATCATTTCTAATTTTTAGTATTTATATTTTTTTCTTACTTTTTAAATAGAAGTATAATTGATTTATAACATTATATTAATTTCAGATTTACAACACAGTGATTCAGCACACTTACAGTTTATGCTCTAAAATTATTGCAAAATAATGGCTGCATATTCCTGTACTGTACAATATATCCTTGTTATCTGTTTTATACATAGTAGTTTACATCTCTTTTTCTTGATAAACGTATTTTTAGATATCTTATTTTTACAATAAAAAAACCAACTATTGGAATTATGTATTAATTCAGATCATTTTCCTTTCCTAATTCCTCTATTTCTTTTTCTAAATAACTTAGTTCTTTTATTCTCTTTTGCTTCCTTTTATGTAATAGTATTCTTTTTATATTTTTGAGTTGGTGCCTACTTAGTTAATTAAGTTAATGCTGCATCACAAAATTCTGATAAGTAGTGTTTTAGCATTATTTCATAAAAATCCTTCAGTTTTTGTTCAAAAGTATGTAAGAGAATTTTTTGCTTATAATTTCCAGTTGGAGAGGCTTTTTCTCTTTTTCCTATTGATTTCTAGTTTCATTCCATTGCAGTCATAGAATGGTGTCCATAAATTTGTATTTTCAAATTTTATTGAAATTTTCTTTATGGCTTCATCCATGGTCATTTTTCATAGATTAAGGCTAAAAAACCATCACAAAGTAGGAAATATAAGAGCGTATGTGGAAAACCCAGTCAAATGAGTTGAAAACTATTACAAATATTAAAAAGTATGTCGATATAAATAAAAGTAGTTTTTACACATACAAATAACAACTAGTGTTCAAGATGGTTTCAGAAAAAGCAGAGGAACCAGAGTTCAAATTGCCAACATATGCTGGATCATAGGAAAAGCAAGACAGTTTCAGAAAAACATCTCTTTCTGCTTTATTGATTATCCCAAAGCCTTTGACTGTGTGGATCACAATAAACTGTCGAAAATTCTGAAACAGATGAGAATACCAGACCATCTGACCTGCCTCTTGAGAAATCTGTATGCAGGTCAGGAAGTAATAGTTAGAACTGGACGTGGAACAACAGACTGGTTCCAAATCGAGAAAGGAGTACATCAAGGCTGTATATTGTCACCTTGCTTATTTAACTTATATGCAGAGTACATCATGAGAAACGCTGGGCTGGAAGAATCACAAGCTGGAATCAAGATTGCCAGGAGAGAAAACAATAACCTCAGAGATGCAGATGACACCACCCTTATGGCAGAAAGTGAGGAAGAACTAAAGAGTCTCTTGATGAAAGTGAAAGAGGAGAGTGAAAAAGTTGGCTTAAAGCTCAGCATTCAGAAAACGAAGATCATGGCATCTGGTCCCATCACTTCATGGCAAATAGATGGGGAAACAGTGGAAACAGTGGGTGACTTTATTTTTGGGACTCCAAAATCGCTTCAGATGGTGACTGAAGCCATGAAATTAAAAGATGCTTACTACTTGGAAGGAAAGCTATGACCAACCTAGACAGCATATTAAAAAGCAGAGGCATTACTTTGCCAACAAAAGTCCATCTCATCAAGGCTATGATTTTTCCAGTAGTCATGTATGGATGTGACAGTTGGACTCTAAAAAAGCTGAGCACAGAAGAATTGATGTTTTTGAACTGTGGTGTTGAAGAGGACTCTTGAGAGTCCCTTGGACTGCAAGGAGATCCAACCAATCCATCCTAAAGGAGATCAGTCCTGGGTGTTCATTCGAAGGACTGATGTTGAGGCTGAAACTCCAATACTTTGGCCACCTGATGCGAAAAGCTGACTCATTTGAAAAGACCGTGATGCTGGGAAAGACTGAAGGCAGGAGAAGAAGGGAACGACAGAGGATGAGATGATTCGATGGTATCACCGACTCAATGGAGATGAGTTTGAACAGACTCCAGGAGTTGGTAATGGACAGAAAGGCCTGGTGTGCTGCTGTCCATAGGGTCATGAAGAGTTGGACATGACTGAGGGACTAAACTGAACTGAGATAACATAATGAATAAAATATTTCATTTATATTAGCAATAAAAATGCTGAAAAATCGAAAAATACATTAGGCAGTAAATATATGTCTATAGACAGAAAACTTTGGTAGACTGCTGAAGGGCACAGAAGAAAGTATGAACACATGTAAAACATTTCATGGTTTTAAATAGGTAGATTCAACATCCTGAATTACAATAATAATTAAATAAATTATTATTAATTTATAAATTTAAAATAATTTTTTTCAAACTGTTTTTTTGTGTTTTTTTTTAACCAGAAAACTGATTCTAAATTTTGTGTGGAAAGATAAACTAAGAAGTCATTCAAAGTATATTGAAGTTTGACTCAGAAAAAGTAAAGTTCTGTATGGCAAAAAGAAAAGAAAAGGGAAAAATAACATTAAACAAACACCATCAGTAAAGGTAAAGGACAAACTAGTATAAACTATTTGAATTTGGTAGACTCTCAATTATTAGTGGTGGGAATATGAATAGATTAAACTCTGGCAGGCAATTAATTTAGCCACAGAAATTAACATCAAAAATGCATGTACAGTCTGACTCACAAATCTCATTTTTTAAATATATGTCAGTTACTAAGTATATTGAACATATTGAATGAATATACTGATGGTTATTAAAACTGACTCATAAAATAGAATATACAGAAATTTATTTGTGGTGACATTATTTGAAATAACACACTGGAAACAACTCAAATTGGTTTTTTTAATATAAATTTGTTTATTTTAATTGGAGGCTAATTACTTTACAATATTGTATTGGTTTTGCCATATATCAACATGAATCTGCCAGGAGGGTACACGTGTTCCCCACCCTAAACTCCCCTCCCACATCCTTCCCCATACCATCCCTCTGGGTCATCCCAAGGCACCAGCCCCAAGCATCCTGTTTCATGCATCGAACCTGGACTGGTGGTTCGTTTCACATATGATATTATACATGTTTCAATGCCATTCTCCCAAATCATCCCACCCTCGCCCTCTCCCACAGAGTCCAAAAGACTGTTCTATACATCTATGTCTCTTTTGCTGTCTCACATACAGGGTTATCATTACCACCTTTTAAATTCTGTATATATGCATTAGTATACTGTATTGGTGTTTTTTCTTTCTGGCTTACTTCACTCTGTATAATAGGCTCCAGTGTCATCCACCTCATTAGAACTGATTCAAATGTATTCTTTTTAATGACTAAGTAATATTCCATTGTGTATATGTACCACAGCTTTCTTACCATTCATCTGCTGATGGACATCTAGGTTGTTTCCATGTCCTGGCTATTATAAACAGTGCTGCGATGAACATTGGGGTACCCATGTCCCTTTCAATTCTGGTTTCCTCAGTGTATATACCCAGCAGTGGGATTGCTGGGTCATATGGCAGTTCTGTTTCCAGTTTTTTAAGGACTCTCCACACTGTTCTCCATAGTGGCTGTACTAGTTTGCATTCCCACCAACAGTGTGAGAGGGTTCCCTTTTCTCTGCACCCTCTCCAGCATTTATTGCTTGTAGACTTTTGGATAGCAGCCATTCTGACTGGCATGAAATGGTACCTTATTGTGGTTTGGTTTTTTTTTAATACTTTATTCTACATTACAATACTGTATTTGTTTTGCCAAACATTGACATGAATCAGCCACAGGTGTCCACAATCTCCCAATCCCGAAGCCCCCTCCCACTTCCCACCCCATATCATCTCCCTGTGGTTTTGATTTGCATTTCTCTGATAATGAGTGATGTTGAGCATCTTTTCATGTGTTTGTTAGCCATCTGTATGTCTTCTTTGGAGAAATGTCTGTTTAGTTCTTTGGCCCATTTTTTTGATTGGGTCATTTATTTTTCTGGGGTTAAGCTGCAAGAGTTGCTTGTATATTTTTGAGATTAATTCTTTGTCAGTTGCTTCATTTGCTATTATTTTCTCCCATTCTGAAGGCTGTCTTTTCACCTTGCTCATAGTTTCCTTTGTTGTGCAGAAGCTTTTAATTTTAATGAGGTTCCATTTGTTTATTTTTGCTTTTATTTCCAATAAAACTATGGAACGCTTCACGAATTTGCGTCTCATCCTTGTGCAGGGGCCATGCTAATCTTCTCTGTATCGTTTCAGTTTTAGTATATGTGCTGCCGAAGTGAGCACCAAATATTGGTTTTTGTTGTTGTTGTTTGGTTTTCTTATTTATTTTAAACAGAGACACAGTCATACAATGGTATATTACTATGCAGATATAAAGCATAAGAGGAAGTGTAATGATACGGAAATTTTTCCAAGGTGCATCATTAAGTTTAAAAAGCACTAGTTTACCTTTAGGTAACAAAGGGCTAAAATTAAGATTATATATTTGTCTGAATTGAATATACATTTTTAAAATCTCTGAAAGGATACTCAACAAGCTGAGGTAGTTAACTCTGGGAGATGATAAAAGCTTTTCAGTGAATTTTTAATACTGTTTGATTTGAAAATCATGATAATTTTTGTCTATATTAAGTAAAATAAATTTTAAAATCATTAGATATTATGTAAATTATGTTTATCTCTCATCTTCTCTTTAAAGTTGGGGAAAAAATGTGATGTGCCACAGAAAAATAATAATACCACAAGTACTTTTTTTCTGTAAAAGGTCAAGTTAATTTCCACATGCAGGGTATAATCATGTTAGCAGGCATGATTCACATGGTTATTTCAGGTGCATAATCTTCTTTTGTTATTAATTAATCATATATTCAAGTATCAAAAGGGATGAAAATGTCTAAAGAAATGATATATTTACTCACGTCCCATTTAAAAATTCTTTTATATTAGACTTCAGGCCAAGATTGCCTGAAGCATGAACTTCAGAAGCATGAACTTCAGAAGCATGAACTTCAAAATCATGAAGGTGTGAACTTAGCTCCTTAATGAACTTGAAGAATGTACAAATTCAAGCCTGCTGTTCTCAAACCTTGGCTTTTAAGCAGAAAATAAGAATCATTCTCTGATCAGGTCAACCATAGGAGGATCTCTGGCTTATCTCATAGAGAATCACACAGCAAAAACTTAAAGTCATTGTGAGTACTGGAAGAACAGAATCAAACATATTGTGTTCTGGAAAACTGCAGACTTGCTCTGTTTTTACCTCTGCAACTCATTCTCTGGGAGAGCGAGTATAAACAGACAATGACTTATTTTACAGTGAAAACATGATTCAAGGCAATTCAATCTTCAAGTTTCCTTCTACTACCTATCTCATAAACATACTTCAGTTCCTCCTGGTTTCTAAGGCACTAATTAGCTTATGATACTTGATATTTGTAAATCCACTCATTTCTTCTACAAGAACCAGAACAATAGTAATGTCACTAAAGTTATCAGTCTTCTCTATATGGAGATTTACAGTAGTCTCCTGGTAGTAGAATTTGCCAAGATTTTGTAGAGAGTTTGGATATCTATAGTATGTGGTCATTTGTAATATGTATGATAATAATACATACTCCAGAGGACTATTGGAATATTAAGTGAGAAAAAACTTGAAAAGCATTTGGCATGAATTGAGTCGTTCACTTATTTCCAGACTAGTGAACAGAAACAATTTACTTAGCCATAATTAAATGAACCCAATCCTCCCATTTTCTACATAGCAATAAGTCATTAATTAAGAATATGGAGAATTCTGAACAGGATTTATTAACCAGTGATCTGACATTTATGAAAACTTGCATATTCTTTGCATTTTCATGAGAATTTATAGTAATACATGTTTGCCAAATGGTTTTGGATAGTTATTTCTAGTCTGGACAAAAGCACTATTAATCCTACAAATGAGAAGCAGTATTATGAAAAAATCAACTTGAATGTAGCATATTCAGCCCCAGAGAGCTCAATTACATATCATCATATTAACTACGTAGGCAGGAAAGGGCAGAAAACATCCTCATTTCTAATGGTAGCACTGAAAAGTAAACCTTCAAAAATAAAAAAGAAAATATATATTATAAGCCTATTTAATGGCTGATATTAGAAAAGGAGACTTTGCTCTGTGTTCAGTCAGCCAACATTCATCAAACAAATAACACATATTGAATGCTCCCATGTGCCAGAACAATGCAGAGTGCGTAGAAGGCAACGTTGAGCAGGAAGATCGCCAAGACTGCCAATGACTATCAGGGGTCACACTTGGCTTCTGCCTAATCCAAAATGGAATCCACCAAGGGACTTTGGGTCAAGCATCTGGCTTCTGCCAACTTTTCTAGAGGGAGAATAGCTATAATTTGTCTCTGTAGCAGCTTATAGTTAAGGTCCAAGTTCAACTGTGAATTAAGACATGGCAAAAGCTAACCCGTTTTTCTGGTCATTGGGCCCTAGCTTTCTGTATCTGTATGGTGACTGTCAAATTGGGGTGTCAACAAAATACCATGGACTGAGTGACTGAAACATTTATTCCTCATAGTTCTGGAGACTGGAAGGTTGAGATGAAGTTGCAGTGGTGTTGGTGTCTGGTGAGAACTCTCCTTACTGATACAAATGGCTTTTCCACCATGTGTGAAGGAAATGGAGAAAGAGTGAGAGAGAAAGGAGCAAGCTCTCTGATGTTTCCTCCTATAAAATCACTAGTCACATAAAGCAGTCCTCATTCTCATGGCTTCCTCTAAACCTAAGTTCTCCCAAAGATCCACCTCAAATGCCATCATCTTTGGGGGTTACAGCTTCAACATATGAATTTGGGGGACAAAATTCAGTCTACAGCAGTGAATTAGAACAAGAAGCAGTAAGGTAGCTTCCACAGCCAGAAGGTTAGACCTATGATACTGAAAAATACTAACCCACATGCTCAATTTTCTTTTTGTGGGGGGGTGGGGGGGTGGAGGGGGGGTCAGTGAAAGGGAAAATACTTTCTATGTAGGCTGTGGTGAGAATACATAATATATGCAAAGACTATTAACTATCCCACAATACTCTTTAAAAAGATTGTTACTATAGTTGATATTATTGATAAGTTATATCCTTAAACAGTTAGCCAAGTGCCTCTTAAGACCACAGTAAAGTCTCATTCCATTTAGCAATATAATATATTGCAATACCAAAGATCTGTCCTGGAACTTTTATTATCACTATCAGTGTTAAACTACAGTTTTCAAGAGGTTAGAAAACTTTGTATTTTCATACAAACATAAAATGAGCATGTGTCAAATATATTATTTAATTTAGTTAGTAAAGGTATGGGGGAATATGTCTATAAATTAATCTCTGTTCCTACCAAACTATAAGACAGCTTGCTCAAGATATGGTCAAGCCCAATGCCACACTGATTATTTTGATACATAAAATAATCATTATTTCCAAATTTTAGATGATTTTTTTCTGACAGTGTCCCCTTGAAGATTATAAATAATCTCAAAATAACATTCATGATCACAGAGTAGATACTCTCTTGAAATTCAGTCTGATTATTTACATAGATCCAACAGGAATGTTAATAAGCAAATGACCTCCATGAGTTTATTCTGCCAATCTAGAGCTGCACAGAACAGACCCGCTGCCAATGCGAAATCATTGACTTCTGTCTGGGGATTTTCATAAGGAATCTTGTATTGAATTTTTAGAAGTCTCTATTATTTGCTTTACATCTTGAGACTTAAAAAAAATACCAGGATACTCTACTCACCAGAGTTTATCTACAGTGGCTGTAAATTTGGGTGGCATCTCTTTCTGAGGCCCTCAAAATTTGCTAAAGAGAGGTCTGCCAAGAAATGTCCTTCTGTCACCCAGAAGACCAGAATTCTCTAATACATGTACCAAAACCAGTTTTCTTAGGGATGTATATACACATTGGCCTCTCATATAAGATTGATCTTTGTTCTTTAACAGCCAGACTGTTATATTTGATTAAATGAGATTTACCCCACCCTTATGGCAGAAAGTGAAGAAGACCTAAAGAGCCTCTTGATGAAAGTGAAATAGGAGAGTAAAAAGTTGGCTTAAAGCTCAACATTCAGAAAACAAAGATCATGGCATCTGGTCCTATCATTCCATGGCAAATAGATGGAGAAACAGTGGAAACAGTGGCTGACTTTATTTGGGGGGCTCCAAAATCACTGCAGATGGTGATGGCAGCCATGAAATTAAAAGACACTTACTCCTTGGAAAGAAAGTTATGACCAACCTGGACAGCATATTAAAAAGCAGAGACATTACTTGCCAACAAAATCCATCTAGTCAAGGCTATGGTTTTTCCAGTAGTCATGTATGGATGTGACAGTTGGACTCTAAAGAAAGCTGAGCACAGAAGAATTGATGCTTTTGAACTGTTGGAGAAGACTCTTGAGAGTCCCTTGAACTGCAAGGATACCCAACCAGTCCATCCTAAAGGAGATCAGTCCTGGATGTTCATTGGAAGGACTGATGTTGAGGCTGAAACTCCAATACTTTGGCCACCTGATGTGAAGAGCTGACTCATTTGAAAAGACAGTGATGCTGGCAAAGATTGAGGGCAGGAGGAGAAGGGGACGACAGAGGATAAGATGGTTGGATGGCATCACCGACTCAATGGACATGAGTTTGGGTAGACTCCAGGAGTTGGTGATGGACTGGGAGGCCTGGAGTGCTGCGGTCCATGGAGTCGCAAAGAGTCAGACACGACTGAGCGACTGAACTGAACTGTCAAATATGGCTCTCCAGGTGCAGTCTTGGTGCATAATTGATTTGTTCAATCATATACTGGTAGAAACAAGGATAAGTTCTTATTGATTATATAAACTTTATTGCTATGAAAAATAAGACTCAAAAAAAAAGATTTGTTGCTAAAATATGAGGAATTAGTGAGAATTAAATACTATTTTTAAATGTTTCATTTCAGTCTGTAAAATTTTAGTCTACTAAATGGGTTGTGTATGCTTAGTCACTTCAGTTCTGTCTGACTCTATAACCCCATGGACCATAGCCTACCAGGTTCCTCTGTCCACCAGATTTTCCCAGGCAAGAATACTGGAGAGGGTTGCCATGCCCTCCTCCAGGGGATCTTCCCAACTCAGGTATTGAACTCTCATCTTCTGTGTCTCCTGCATCTGCAGGCATATTCTTTACCACTGAGCTACCAGGGAAACCCAGTAAATGGGTTAGCAATTGCTTAAATTGAGAGAAAAAGAACTTCCTCATATAGTCATTAAAAAGTAACATATTAAAAGTAATGTTAACAATAATCCAAACAGACTACAATTAAATTTCCTTATTCAGTCCTGTTATGGATCTAGATCTTGTGTCAGTAGTCAGCTTTTGGAACTGGAAAAAGAGTCCTGAAGATGCTGACTCAGTACACTAGTGCAGTCTGAAACTGTCTAACTGAAGTCAACTAGGAGGCCTTTACCCCACATTTTATTTTTCAAAGCATCAGTTGTTCCATGTACCTGGAACAGTACTTTCTGCAAGACTCTGAGACTGTCTACATATGTTGAAAATATAAGTTGTATACTGATGTGAGAATCCCAGAATTTATTCAGGCAAGAGAAGGCAATGACAACCTACTCCAGTACTCTTGCCTGGAAATCCCATGGGAGGAGCTTGGTAGGCTGCAGTCCATGGGGTCGCTAAGAGTCGGACACGACTGAGCAGCTTCACTTTCCCTTTTCACTTTCACGCATTGGAGAAGGAAATGGCAACCCACTCCAGTGTTCTTGCCTGGAGAATCCCAGAGATGGGGCAGCCTGGTGGGCTGCCATCTGTGGGGCTGCACAGAGTAGGACACGACTGAAGCGATTTAGCAGCAGCTTGTACAGCAGGATCTTTAAACCGGTATCAGAGGGATGCAAAAACCTATTTGATACTGAGACTGAGTGGTTGCAATTATTTTAGCCCCAAGGCCAATAATATCAGAATGGAGGAAAGTACAATTTTCTATTGATAGTACAATACTATCTCCCAGGAAGTTAGTTGATATTTTCCTGCAGGATAAGAGCATATTATAGATTATGAAACCATTGAAAAATCTCCAGAGCCTTCCCACAAACTGTAAATTTTGTGAAATATCCCTATGAATAGCATGCTTTCTGTACATACTTAACCTGGGAAAGATTAGTCATCTTTTCTAATTCTTCCCAGTCAACAATTACAATAGTATTAATCTAAATAAGAAATATGAGACAAATCAAATAAACCTATTTTTAGCTTTCTTATTTTTATAAGGCACAGTAACAAACTTCTGCAAATTTCCAGGGACTTCTGAGAAAATTCAAACATAATTTCAGGTGTGAAAAATTTCCTAAGATTCTTTTCTTTTAATTAGAATCTAGTTTTGAGAAGGAAAAATCTATGGAGATGTGGTTGTTTGATTAAGACAAATTAGAAGTGGTTAAAATGGGTGCAAGTGGTCAAAAAGTACAAACACCTAGTTATAAAATAAATGTCAAGGGGATACCATGGACTGCACATGACTATAATTAATAATACTCTATCATATTCGAAAGCTGCTAAGAGTAAAAAAATTCTCATCCCAAGGAAAAGCATTTGTAACTGTATTCAGTGACAAATGTTAATTCAATTTATTATGGTGAGTATTTCACAATATATACAGGAGACCCAGGTTCAGTCCCTGAGTTGGGAAGATCCCCTGGAGAAGGAAATGGCTACCCATTCCAATGTTCTTGTCTGGAGAATTCCATGGACAAAGGAGACTGTAACCCCATGGGCAACAGTCCATGGAGTCATAAAGAGCTGAACATGACTGAGTGGCTAACACTTTTCTGACCATATAAAAGTAAGTCATTATATTGTGCTCCTGAAACAAATATAAGGTTTTACATCAACTATAAAATTTAAATCTTGGATCCCTGAGCAATAACAGTTGGTTACCTATGTAGTCAAATAAGCACATTATGAAAACTTAGCTCTTTTACAAGTGAGGAATTTTGTTCTTTAAAAACAACAGCAATATGGATTCCCCTGGTGATCCAGTGGTTAAGGATCTGCCTGCCAATGCAGGGCACATGGGTCTGATCCCTGGTCCGGGAACTAAGATCTCACACACCACAAGGCAACTAAGCCCATACACCACAACTCCTGAAGCCCCACCCCCTGCCCTAGAGTCTGTACTAAGCCCACATACCTCAACTACAGAGTAGTCCCCACTCCCGGCCACTAGAGAAAGCCTGCACACAGCAACAAAGACTCAGTACTGCCAAAAAGTAATGAATAAAATACAATCAATAAGGCTTTTTAAAAAGAGAAAAAAAAAAACAGCAAAAACAAGGATATAATAATATTGACTAAAGGCAGAGTTTATTCTGTTGAGATATGAAGTTTCTGCTATTTGGGGAGAGTATCTGAATACTAAAGCTCTAACATCAAATATTATATGACAGAGATAGTGAAATTCTAGTTTTGTGTTTAGTAGCATTTTCTCCCAAAGGAAGAAAATAGACTTTATTTACAAGTAATAACATTTAGGAAGTTCAGTTCAGTTCATTTACTCAGTTGTGTCCGACTCTTTACAACCCATAGACCACAGCACACCAGGCCTCCCTGTCCATCACCAACTCCCAGAGTTCACTCAAACTCATGTCTGTTGAGTCGGCAATGCCGTCTAGCCATCTCATCCTCTGTCATCCCCTTCTCCTCCTGCCCTCAATATTTCCCAGCATCAGGGTCTTTTCAAATGAGTCAGCTATTCACATCATGTGAACAAAGTTTTGGAGTTTCAGCCTCAACATCAGTCCTTCCAATGAACACCCAGGACTGATCTTTAGGATGGACTGGTTGGATCTCCTTGCAGTCCAAGGGACTCTCAAGAGTCTTCTCCAACACCACAGTTCAAAAGCATCAATTCTTCGGTGCTCAGCCTTCTTCACAGTCCAAATCTCATATCCACACATGACTGCTGGAAAAACCATAGCCTTGACTAGATGGACCTTAGTTGGCAAAGTAATGTCTCTGTGCTTTTTAATAACTAAAGTTATTACTTTAGTCATAACTTTCTTTCCAAGAAATAAGCATCTTTTAATTTTATGGCTGCCATCACCATCTGCAGTGATTTTGGAGCCCCCAAAAATAAAATCAGCCACTGTTTCCACTGTTTCCCCATCTATTTGCCATAAAGTGATGGGACGAGATGCCATGATCTTCGTTTTCTGAATGTTGAGCTTTAAGCCAACTTTTTCACTCTCCTCTTTCAATTTCATAAAAAGGCTCTTTAGTTCTTCACTTTCTGCCATAAAGGTGGTGTCATCTGAATATTTGAGGTTATTAATATTTCTCCTGGCAATCTTGATTCTAGCTTTTGCTTCATCCTGCCCAGCATTTCTCATGATGTATTCTGCATATAAGTTAAATAAGCAAGGTGACAATATACAGCCTTGACGTACTCCTTTTCCTATTTGGAACCAGTCTGTTGTTCCATGTCCAGTTCTAACTGTTGCTTTCTGACCTGCATACAGATTTCTCAGGAAGCAGGTCAGGCGGTCTGGTATTCCCATCTCTTTCAGAATTTTCCACAGTTTATTGTGATCCACATAGTCAAAGGCTTTGCCATAGTCAATAAAGCAGAAATAGATGTTTTTCTGAAACTCTCTTGCTTTTTCGATGATCTAGTCAATTTGATCTCTGGTTCCTCTGTCTTTTCTAAAATCAGGTTGTTCTGAACATCTGGAAGTTCGTGGTTCATGTATTACTGAAGCCTGGCTCGGATAATTTTGAAAATTACTTTACTAGTGTATGAGACGAGTACAACTGTGTGGTAGTTTGACAATTAGGAAAGATCCATCCTAATCCTTAAAAACCTTCCCACCCCTCTAAATCTTATCCCAGTGCATGACTGGGTGAAGTAAAGGGTGATTTGCCTCTAAAGGCTGCCTTTGCTCTCCTCCCATCTCACAGGACCCATCTGTCCTAGAAAAGAACATCTCTTGGGCAGCTGTGCTCTTCGGGAACGGGAAGTGAGCACCCTCAATAGTCGGTTCTGAATTTCAAGTGCAGGTCTCCCCATTAGGCCCCACTACCTGGAGCAGGAGGGACAACGGCCCGTTCTTCCAATGGCCCCTTCTACAATCAGAGGCTGCGAGGATGGACTAGCTGAGCCCAAAGACTCAGTCACTCAGTGCTGGCCTCAAATATGGCTGTGATGGAAGAGTGACTTTGCTCTAAGGAAACATCAGGAGGCAAAGTGGGAGAGGACTGTCCAGGCTCTAGGCCTTCTGGGGCATCTCTAATAACCTATTTGTTTACCTGGTGAAGGTCCAGGTACCAGGCTGGGTTGTGGGCCCATATCAGTGTCTCTAGAAGTTTGGCCACTGTTTGCCTAGTTCTAAAAGAAGACCCTGAAATAGAGAGTAGAATATATGTGTATAGGCATATATTTAGTAATAAAGGTTTCATAAGCACTTTTTTCCTTAAATTAGCTTCTTGAATGTGCCCATGAAAATTGTATAAAATTTGCCAAATTTAACACATTTAATTGGTCCTTTATAGACTATTATAAACCAAAACAAGTAAATTCAACCCTTTCAAAACTACATTTGTCTAATTCCTCAAATTTTGTCTTTTGCTATATTTTTTTCATGTTCTAGATCAGGATGAGCTTTTACTTTAGGAAAAAAGTACTCTACTTTTTCCTTGATAAACAAAATAATATACCCAGTTGTATTTTTCAAAAGACAGTCTGAACCACTCATATTGATTTTTAACTTTTAATTAAACAATAACTCCTGTTTTACAGAGAAAACTAAAAGGTAGGTAATTCATAACAATCTATCATTCACAAACCTTCTAGTCAACCGGCAAATCTCATGAATACATGTAATTCAATAAATTACAGAGAGAAATATCTCTTTTTCATCTATTTCATTTTTATTAAAGAAGCAACAATTAATATGTTCATTAATTTAATTCCAAAATATATTCTCCCATAGAGTAAAACAAGCAAAAGTTTATAAACTTATGTTTATGCTTAGTAATCAATGTTTCATATTCCACTTTAAGTATAAATTGCCAACTATTCAAGGATCATTCAAAAAATAACTCAAACTGAAATTAATACAAATATTTATTACTGAAAATCTTGGAAATTAATTTTAAGTTTGTACGCTATAAAATATGGTTATTGTTATAAAAATGTTTGTCAGAATTATCATTAAATTCAGTTGAAAGCAAATTTGCCTTGTCATATTCTTAAGCAGTATATAGAAGTAATGTTAACTTACTTGATGAAGAAACCAATATATGAAGTTTAAAGTATTTATCTTAACTAGTGTTTTCATGAGAAAACAAAACTTTAAGTTTTTAAAGTATGCTTTCTTCATATTATGTAATGATTCATTTAAGGAAAAGACAAAATACTGTTATTACTTTTTATTTTTTATTTTTTTAATAAATTTTATTTTTACTTTATTCTACGTTACAATACTGTATTGGTTTTATCATTCATTGACATGAATCAGCCACAGGTGTACACAATCTCCCAATGACAAAGCCCCCTCCCACCTCCCACCCTGTATCATCTCTCTGGATCATCCCATGCACCAGCCCCAAGCATCCTGTATCCTGTACTGAACATAGACTGGCGTTTCATTTCTTACATGATAGTATACATGTTTCAATGCCATTCTCCCAAATCATCCCACCCTCTCCCTCTCCCTCAGAGGCCAAAAGTCCATTCTATACCTCTGTGTCTCTTTTGTTGTCTCACATACAGGGTCATCATTACTACCTTTCTAAACTCCATATATATGTGTCAGTATACTGTATTGGTGTTTTTCTTTCTGGCTTACTTCACTCTGTATAATCAGTTCCAGTTTCATCCATCTCATTAGAACTGATTCAAATTTATTCTTTTTAAGGGCTGAGTAATACTCCATTGTGTATATGTACCACAGCTTTCTTATCCATTCATCTGCTGATGGACATCTAGGTTGTTTCCATGTCCTGGCTATTATAAACAGTGCTGCAGTGAACATTGGGGTGCATGTGTCTCTTTCAATTCTGGTTTCCTCGGTGTGTATGCCCAGCAGTGGGATTGCTGGGTCATAAGACAGTTCTATTTGCAATTTTTTAAGGAATCTCCACACTGTTTTCCATAGTGGCTGTACTAGTTTGCATTCCCACCAGCAGTGTAAGAGGGTTCCCTTTTCTCCACATTCTCTTCAGCATTTATTGCTTGTAGACTTTTGGATCGCAGCCATTCTGACTGGTGTGAAATGATACCTCATTGTGGTCTTGATTTGCATTTATCTGATAATGAATGATGTTGAGCTTCTCGAATAGCAACTTCGAATAGTAAAAGCAATCTTGAGAAAGAAGAATGGAACTGGAGGAATCAACTTGCCTGACTTCAGGCTCTACTACAAAGCCACAGTCACTAAGACAGTATGGTACTGGCACAAAGACAGAAATATAGATCAATGGAACAAAATAGAAAGCCCTGAGATAAACCCACACACCTATGGACACCTTATCTTCGACAAAGGAGGCAAGAATATACAATGGAGTAAAAACAGTCTCTTTAACAAGTGGTGCTGGTAAAACTGGTCAACCACTTGTAAAAGAATGAAACTAGATCACTTTCTAACACCACACACAAAAATAAATTCAAAATGGATTAAAGATCTAAATGTAAGACCAGAAACTATAAAACTCCTAGAGGAGAACATAGGCAAAACACTCTCTGACATAAATCACAGCAGGATCCTCTATGATCCACCTCCCAGTATACTGGAAATAAAAACAAAAATAAACAAATAGGATCTAATTAAAATTAAAAGCTTCTGCACAACAAAGGAAACTATAAGTAAGGTGAAAAGACAGCCTTCTGAATGGGAGAAAACAATAGCAAATGAAGCAACTGACAAACAACTAATCTCAAAAATATACAAGCAACTTATGCAGCTCAACTCCAGAAAAATAAATGATCCAATCAAAAAATGGGCCAAAGAACTAAATAGGCATTTCTCCAAAGAAGACATATGGATGTTATTGCTTTTTAAAACCAAAATCACTCAACTAATCTAATTTGTTCAAATATCCATCATAATTATGTAAACTTAAGTTCTTATACAAACATTGTTCTAAGCCAGCAGTTTATGTAAGAAGAATCTTTTTCCTTAAGGGCCTTCAGTTCAGTTCAGCTCAGTTGCTCAGTCATGTCTGACTCTTTGCGACCCCATGTACTGCAGCATGTCAGGCCTCCCTGTCCATTACCAACTCTCAGAGTCCACTCAAACTCATGTCCATTGAGTCGATGATGCCATCCAACCATCTCATCTTCTGTCATCCCCTTTTCGTCTTGCCTTCAATCTTTCCCAGCATCACGGTCTTTTCAAATGAGTCAGCTTTTCGCATCAGGTAGCCAAAGTATTGGAGTTGTAGCTTCAACATCAGTCCTTCCAGTGAACACTCAGGATCTTTAGGAGGGACTGGTTGGATTTCCTTTCAGTCTAAGGGACTCTCAAGAGTCTTCTCCAACACCACAGTTCAAAAGCATCAATTCTTCTGTGCTCAGCTTTCTTTAAAGTCCAACTCTCACATCCATACATGACTTCTGGAGAAATCATAGGCTTGACTAGACGGACTTTTGTTGGCAAAGTAATGTCTCTGCTTTTTAATATGCTGTCTAGGTTAGTCATAACTTTCCTTCTAAGGAGTAAGCGTCTTTTAATTTCATAGCTGCAGTCACGATCTGCAGTGATTTTGAAGCCCCAAAAATAAAGTCAGCCATTGTTTCCACTGTTTCCCCATCTATTTGCCATGAGGTGATGGGACCAGATGCTATGATCTTCGTTTTCTGAATGTTGAGCTTTAAGCCAACTTTTCACTTTCCTCTTTCACTTTCATCAAAAGGCTCTTTAGTTCTTCTTCACTTTCTAACACACTTATAATCCTTAGAAGTTCAGTTTCTCATTTGTGAATCTGATAAATATTTTAGTTCATAAAGCACCTTTTATCTCAGGGAATGAATCCAAACAAAGCTCCTGTATTTTGAGAGATAATTATCTAGTTTATTAACATATTCTACAGTTAAGAAAGTTACTTTTCTGATCACAGGCACACAGAAACAGAGAATTTTAAGCTTGCTTAACAATTCAGTCACAGGTCAAATGTCAACATAAAAATACAAAACCTCACTGGTTTATGTCTCAAGCAACTGTTTTTCTTTCTGGTTAGCATGAAATTTTTAATTAATTTGAGATCACTAATAAATGAAAATGAAAAAGTAGATTCTGTCATCTTTCAGGCAGTGGAGAAAAGACCTGTATCATCTCAAAGTGGAGCTGTGAGGGGAGGATATTAAGGGGACAAAACTAGATAGGAACAAATGACAGAGTCATGACAGGGGACAGAGTCAGCAAAGTCCCTGGGAATTCACCCTGGGAGCCAAGAAGAGATATGTGTAGGCTTAGTAGCCCATAAAGTGTATACCTCTATCAACACAATTCACTTGCTTTTGCCAGTTGAGATTTATTGGACACCTTGGTGGTTGCACTCCAAAATTGTTAAAGTCTAATTCTCAAAAGATTAAAAAAAAAAAATCACGATTTCATACAAATACGAAGTATAAGCATGTTAAGTTTTGTTATTTAATTCATTAATTGAGAAGGATATTAAAGATATTAAAACTGGCCCAAAGAACATTTGAAGAGCAATATGAATATGGGGAATTGAATCGAAAATTCTAGGGTAAGATAGCTGGCTTAGATACAAGGGTGGTTCATGTCTTCCAGGGTAACAGATTGTAAACTTTTCTGTATCTGTTCCCCTGGTGGAAATTATTTGCCTCTATACCATACAAAAACCTACAGCCTAACTTCTGTTTCCGCTGAGTAATAAAATACCCTAGTCAATAAAAAGCCATAGCAGCAGCACCTGAAGGAATGCCCAGTTACCTCTTTGCCTGTTTCTACATTTTAGATGGTTTTTCTGATTGCCCATTTTGTGTTGTAATACCACTTCCCTGGTAGCTCAGACGGTAAAGGGTCTGCCTGCAATGCGGGAGACCCAGGTTCGATTCCTGGGTCGGGAAGATCCCCTGGATAAAGAAATGGCAATCCACTCCAGTACTCTTGCCTGGAAAACCCCATGGACAGAGGAGCCTGATAGGCTATAGTCCATGGGGTCACAAAGAGTCCAGGCACGACTGAGCGGCTTCATTTCACTTCACTTCACTTCACCACTTCTTTTACTTTGTATGAAATTAAAGTATCCAAGTCTTTTCTTGATCTAGACTCAACCTTTGAGTTTTCATGATTTTCCATCTTTGTTCTCTTTCTTCCAGAACTAGATTTCTATCCGGAATCCCTGGCCCATACTTTCACTAGACATCAGACAGTTTGTCTAGGCTGTGGGTGGAATCTTTTAGATCCCTCTTCTTCTCTTGGTCTCATTAGCTATAGGCAGGGGCCAGCAATGGCGGTGAGTGGAGACTGTTTCTTAGACAAGGAGCTATGAGTGAGGCAGTCACAGTGCTCAATACACACAGTAATAACATAGCAAACTGAGAATCAGTCACCTGTGAGAGGAAGACCACAGAGAGGGCAGGGCTTTTCAGATATTTAAAACTTAGGAACATGAAACTTCATAAGCAAATTCAGGGATATTCAACATCGGACACTAGTTCTTTCTGCTTCTTCTCTCTTTTCATATATCCTGAACCTGCCTCCTTAACTTTTCCTGACCCACACCTAATTCAAGGCCTTTCTTCTAGAAAACACCTAAGCTGTCTCTAAGGCATTTACACTTACTTTTCCTTTCACCCAGTTACTTTTTAAAGACAGTGAGCTCAGTTCTCCAGGTGCAGGTCTTCAGAGCTTAATGATGAACATCTAGAGTATGCTGGGTAAGCACTTACCTATTTCTTAGTTGTTCTGCAAAATAACGGTATCTTGGAGGAATGAATTGGAAAAATTCTGTAAAATTAAGATCATATTATACTAAAGCATTGGGAGCATAAATGTGCAGAGGTAATACATTTTAAATTCCTTGTAACTATTGTTAGTAATAGTTTAGAGACTATTAACATTAAAAGAATATTAAAGTGTAATTTTCTTCTCATACTTTATTGTCCTAGTTTATAGAAATGGCTGGATGGCATCACTGACCCGATAGACATTATGAGTGAACTCTGGGAGTTGGTAATGGACAGGGAGGCCTGGCATGCTGCGATTCATGAGGTCGCAAAGAGTTGGACACGACTGAGTGACTGAACTGAATTGAACTGATAGTCTGTATTTTGCTGTGCTTGGGTGATTTGTGACTCTTGTTCCTAGTCAGTGAAAACTTTTGCTCTCTTGGTGATTATGCAATCAAAAGGTTTAGGAGGGAAAGATCTAGCCAGTGTTTCCACTAATTTATTCCAAACATATTTATAAGAAGTGACTTCAGAAATGGTCTTCAGGGGTAGGGAAAGAGCATAGTAGAGAAGAAAATGAAAGAAAGGTGTGTTTTGAAAGGCTTCTTTGAATGATTCTGATGTTCTTATGCAGTTTCCTATTGTGAACAGCCACTTTTAAATGTTTGAAACAATGGCTATACAGTAAATTACGTATTATACTTAAGTATTAGATCCTTAAAAATTAATCTCAAAAAATCTCTGGAAGCTTAGAAAGCCAATAGGCCAATAAAAGAAAGTTAAAATGATGACTGGTGAGTTTAGAAAACAAGACTTGTAGTTTTATCCTCTGCTCCTAAGAAAAGACATTGATAAGTTTTGGGTTAATTCTTTATGTTGTATCAGGTTTGTCAGTGAAAAAAGCAAGAAGATTATATGATTCCTTTCAGGATCTATTTGTAAGAATTGTTATTTTCAACAAATAAATATTTAATGTTTCTTATTCTCTTGGAGTCAGATCTTACAAGGGAGTAAACTGCTCACTACGCTTTCCTAACAGACCAGTCACACAGTAAGATCCCACTTTTCTGATAATTCATCTCTGCTAAGATACCCTTTAATTTTTCATCAGCTGATTATTGAACATTCTTGGTATATGAGAGCAATTATTTCCTAATAAATGCCTGTATGATTTATATGTATACTATCAAATCTTCTTCAAAGTTTTAAAAAGTAATATATTAATGTCTCTAGACATGGACAATGGATTGGTTCAAAATTGGGAAAGGAGGATATACTTTGTCACCCTGCTTATTTAACTAGTATGTAGAGTATGTGCATGCCTGCTAAGTTGCTTCAGTCATGTCTGACTCTTTGCAACCCTAAGGACTGTAGCCCGCCAGGCTTCTCTGTCCATAGGATTCTCTAGGCAAGTGTACTAGAGTGGGTTGCCATTTCCTCCTCCAGGGGATCTTCCCGACCAAAGGATCAAACCCGCATCTCTTATGTCTCCTGCATTGGCAAATGGGTTCTTTACCACTAGCTGCACCTGGGAAGCCCCCACATGCACAGTACATCATGCAAAATGCCAGGCTAGTTGAAGCACAAGCTGGAATTAAGATTGCTGGGAGAAATATCAACAACCTCATATATGCAGGTGATACCACCCTAATGGCAGTAATCAAAGAGAGACTAAAGAGCCTCTTGATGAAGGTGAAAGAGGAGAGTAAGAAAGCTGGCTTAAAATTCAACATTCAAAAAATGAAGATCATGCATTTGGTCCCATCATTTTATGGCAAACAGAGCAGGGGGACGTGGAAACAGTGACAATTTTTATTTTCTTGGGCTCCAAAATCACTGTGGACAGTGACTGCAGCCACAAAATTTTAAGACACTTGCTTGTTAGAAGAAAAGCCATGACAACCCTAGACAGCTATGAAAAAGCAAATCACTTTGCCAACAGCAAAGTTGCCAACACTTTGCCAAACAGCTATCACTTTGCCAACAAAGGTCCATATAGTTAAAGCTATGGTTTTCCAATAGTCATATATGGATGTGAGAGCTGGATCATCAAGAAGGGTGCATGCCAAAGAATTGATACTTTTGAACTGTGGTGCTAAAGAAGTCTCTTGAGAGTCCTTTGGACTGCAAAGAGATCAAAGCAGTCAGTCCTAAAGGAAAACAGTGAATTTCCTGAATAGCCATTTAAAAGACTGATGCTGAAGCTCCAGTACTTTGGCCTCCTGATGCAGAGTCAACTCACTGGGAAAGACACCAGTGATTTTGGGAAAGATAGAAGGCAGAAGGAGAAGGGGGCAGCAGAGGATGAGATGGTTGGCTGGCATCATCAACTAAATGGACATGAGTTTGAGAAAAGAGTTGGATACAACTTAATGACTGAAAAGGACTTCCCTTGTTGCTCAGCTGGTAAAGAATCCTCCTGCAATGCAGAAGACCTGGGTTCAATCCCTGGGTTGGGAAGCTTCCCTGGAGAAGGGAAAGGCTACCCACTGGGAAAGAATACCCAGTATTCTGACCTGGAGAATTCCATGGACTGTATAGTCCATGCAGTCACAAAAAGTCAGACACTACTGAACGACTTTCACCTCAGTTAGTGAGCGAAAAATAACCATGTTTTCAAAGGGGTGAGATTTCACAGCACAATGGCAAAATAATTTTGGGTGTGCAGTAGTGAATATTGTTGTATTCAGTGAAAAAGTAATTAATAAGACAGAAAACCTCACAGAATGTGATTCATACCATGTATAGATCATAGTCTCTGAGTATGAATAATAAACTGATAAAAAGGAGAAACACTTCTTTAAGTCACAGGGCTTTCTTCATATTTTCTGAGGTTTATAATGTAGGTTTTCCTCTACAATAATAAGTCCTTTACTGTGGGATGAGTCTAGCAATCAGAGTTGGTTTGCCACATAAGAAAGAAAGCCAGACTGATTCTCAGGTTGTGGTATCTGAGAGGCAGTGTGGTACAGAGAGAATTCAGGGGTAGAAATTTACAGGCATGAGTACCGTTTCTATTTGGTCTCTTTAGACGAAATACGTAACTTCTCTTTAATTTCATTTCCTCTTTTATGGAGGAATGCCCTCCAGCCTACTTCACATTATTTTTCACAGCTAAAGAGAGAAAAATATACATAATAACACCAGTAAACTGCAAAGAACCAAGTTTTAATTTGCTACATAAATATAAGGACTCTCAAGGATGAGACACCAAAAGAGTCCTTGATCAAAGTACCTCTCTCAAAGAGAATTACAGCTTTTCAGTGTGATAGTATCTTTCCAGAATTGTCTCAAAACCTTTGAAAAAGTAGCCCATTTGCTCCGTACATTATCAATATTTCTTTCCATACATTAGTAAGGGCAGTGGTTGCCTATTCCAAAACTATGCTCAACTAAAGATTTGTGTTACTTTCTTCATGACAGTCTCTGCTTTAAGGGATTGAATCACATCAGAGTCAAGCATTTCCCTGGCCAGCCTTTGTAGATGGATCCAGAAGCTGGAGGGCAGCAAGTTCATGCTCTGAGTATATTACACTGACTGTAGTGTTCCCAATTTGACAATGAAATGAAACAGACATTTTCTTGCCGAAACTTAACGGCTGCTTTTAAAATGTTCGTAGTGATTCACTCAAGGATCATCTACCATACCCAGGCTATGCAGTCTGGCCTATGTTCAAGCCACACTTTCATCAACCGTGTAACCATCTGTCTCCGTGCGTGCGTGCTCAGCCGTGTCTGGCTCTTTGAGACCCCCTGGACTGTAATCCACCAGACTCTCCTGTCCACCAAGCAAGAACAGTGGGTTGGCTTGCCATTTCCTAGTCCAGGGGATCTTCTCGACTCAGGGATCAAATCTTTGTCTCTTGTTTCTCAAACCCAGTCTGTCATTGCACGCAGATTCTTTACTATTGAGCCACCTAGCTTTGAAGACATTGAACCTGGGTCTCCTGCACTACAGGCAGATTATTTACCATTTGAGCCACCAGAGCGGCTTTTATATGCCTTTTTCTATAAAATGGAAGAAGACAATGGCACCCCACTCCAGTACTCTTGCCTGGAAAATCCCATGGGCGGAGGAGCCTGGTGGGCTGTAGTCCATGGAGTCGCTAAGAGTCGGATGCGACTGAGCAAATTCACTTTCACTTTTCACTTTCATGCATTGGAGAAGGAAATGGCAACCTACTCCAGTGTTCTTGCCTGGAGAATCCCAGGGACAGGGGAGCCTGGTGGGCTGCCATGTATGGGGTCGCACAGAGTCGGACACGACTGAAGCGACTTAGCAGCAGCAGCAGTCTATAAAATGAGGGTAGTGGTAGTCAAGTGTAGCTTCAAAAGATCTGACTGAGGGAGAATAGCAAGCAGAATTAATGTAAGGGTTTTATAAGTCAGATTCAGGAATAAAACACATCACTTCTACCAGTACTTTAGCCACTACCTCCTGGACAAAGGCACCATCATTTTTCACTTTAACAATTGCAATATCCTTCTGCTTGGTCTTCTTGCTTTCAACCTTACCTCTCTAATTCTTTTCTCCATAGAAGTCTCAGATGAACATTATAAAATATGTCAGAACATTGCATCAGATAATGCCTTGTTACCAGTTATTTATTTAAGAATCCAGTAATTGAAGCCTTTGTAGTCTTTAATGGTTGTTCTGGGCTGCAACATCTAGTCAGTCACTTGGGAAAGAGAAAGCACTTGGAGGATATATGGAAGGTTTTTATGGCTTAGGCCTGAAAGAAGCACAAGATATTTATACCCCCATTCTACTGGCAAAACTCAGTCACATGAACCCTCCAGGTTGAAGCAAGGAGGAGAACTGGAAGACATTCTCTGTCTGAGTAACCACTTCTCAACATTCAATAATATCTCTGCCTTCTAGAATGGGAGTTGAGTCTTTGGTAGACAGCTAGTTGACTTTGCCACACTTCACCAAGAAGCGTCAAGTACAGCATCAAGAACTATTTTGTTCACTGCTATATTCTGAACCCAGAATAGTAGTGGCTTGTACAAAATGGAAATTCAGAAATATTTGTACAGGAAATGAGATTTTCAGGATTCCTTGCGATATGAGCTTTTCCTATTAGAGCTAACACAGTGCTTGACACATAGCACATGCCCCATGTTAGACTGTTCTGTGCTTTCAGTCATCCTCATTGCGTGGACTTTCCAATAAACGGAGCTTACATATTGCCTTGCTTGTTTGCATCTCTTTCTCAGTGTCTTGGGGCTTTTTTGATGGGTTACAGCATGGGTCAACAAAACAGTTGACACAAAAGGGAGCTGCAGAGTATAACCATGGTAAGTAAAACATTCTACTTTAAATACCCTAAAGGTGATCTTTAAAAACTCAACAAACTGCTTAGCTCTCTTGTACGTTTGTTGTTGTTGTTGAACAGCTAAGTCGTGTCCAACTCTTTGTGACCCCATGTTGTACTTTATGCTACATTAATCCAAGTCAAACCAGGTTAAACTGTTAGGGATTCCTTAAACAGGACTGCAGTTCAGCAACCTTGGCTAATGAGAAATGTCATTAATTCTGTCAAAACAGAAATAAAACAAACTTAACAAGGTGGGATGCCATTTGCAAGCTCTTGTCTTGCTATTTACTTACTATTAAGAAATATCTAATTATTATGTCTGTCTTAAATATAAATACAAAATAACCCTGAGGTGTATTAAAGAAATATAATCATAATTTATATATAATAAGATTAAAAGGCCTTATTTATTTATGGCTCATTTTTATGTATATTATCTTGAAAAAGTAAGTAAATTGTAGTAATCAATATTTTTCTACCTTAGTTGTTTGGAAGACAAAGAAATATTTAAAGCCAATAACCCATGAGTCAAATTTGAATGTTTGAGTTCTAAAATAATAGTGGGGGAGAGTTCTCAATTCCTTTCTTTAGGATTTTACTGTCCTTTGAAGACCTGAAGTGTAGGTACACTTCAGTGAGAAGCCAAAAACTACACAGTAATTTAAACAGGCACATTTTAACATAAAGAACTATTCAGCTATCATGTATGAGTAAGTATAAGGTTGGAAAGAGAACTATGAAGGATATTTTAGGACTGAGAGAGAATAATCAAGGAAGGAAAAACTTGGAAGAGTGATTCATACCTTATTGAAGAAAGTAATGAAGAAGCTCCCTGAGTTTCACTGCTCATAGTCTCTGATAAAAGTACAAACAACCTAAAGGGTTGCAGGCAAGCTGAGGTTGGAAGCAGGTACTCAGAAGAAGTGAGTTCAGAGGGAAACAAGCACCACTGTGATACATGACCTGTAGCACATGATGTTTGCATCAGAAGACCGTGGAAAGTAACTTTCCAGTGGCGCAGGCAATCCAAGGCTGATGAACAAGCATGCAGAGGTGTAAGTAAGGGTCCCTGTGGGTGCGTCTGGAACTGAGAACTAGAAAGACCTCCTTCTTCACAAGCCTAGTGAACTTCTGTGCATGGCTTGGGCTTCAGTATCTCTAGTCTGCTGCAGAAGACAAAAGTCAGGTGGCTGTCTTGCTGAATAACCTGCCCCACGGGCGCCCAGTGTACGTGCACACCGGGTTGAGAGGATGTCAGGAACAGCGATCTGGGCTGCCTGGAGCTCCTGACTATGCCACTGGGGCCCATCTATGCTGGGCGAACATAAACAACTCACTTAACTTCACTCGGATTCTATTTTCCTGTTTGTCAAATCAGGTAATAATGATGTTCACCTCATGAGATTTACTTGAGGATTAAATGAGTTATCACAAGTAAAAGGCTTATTATGTTAATAACACATAATCAGTGATCATTATGTACTCCTTATCTCTGACCTAGATTTACTTATCCTTCTGGCTTCCCAGGTGGCTCAGTGGGTAAAGAATCCACCTGCAGGGCAGGAGATGCAGGCAGACCCAAATCTGATCCCTGGGTCAGGAAGAGTCTCTGGAGGAGGAAAGGGAAACCCACTTCTTGCTGGAGAATCCTATGGACAGAGAGGACTGGTGAGCTACAAGGCCATAGCGTCACAAAGAGTCAGACACGACTGAAGAAACTGAGCATGCGCGCGTGATAACAGCAAGTTATTCATCACTGTGTGCTACTGATAGCTGCGATTTCCGTGCACTGTCCTTGGTGCTGAAACCTTCCCCTATTGATTTAATGTCCTTCAAGCCCCAGGGTGTCATCCAGAAAAACAATACGATAACAAAATAATAATCATAATACCAATTTCAAAGGGTTGTTCTGACCATCTAAATGAATTAAAGTGTGTGAAAGACCTTTATTTCTGCATTATCGATGAAACCACAATGAATATCAGGTAAATACACTTTCTTTAGCTTTCAAACATGTGATCAGTGAAGGTTTTTTTTTAGTGCCCATTTTTAACAAAAGAAGTTAAAAACTGGCAGTGAAAACATTCTAACATGGAATTCTATACCTTTTAAATTGTTCTTAAGTGAACTTGATTCTATTTGGATAAGATGACTGCATATTCTTTTACTAAAAAGAACACTACGATTCACATCGCTTTACCTCAGAGAAAATGATTTTATACCATTATGTACAAGTGGCTTTTACATCAGCTACTCCTGTTATCTGATTATTAAAAGAAAGAACAGCTACAGATGAGCAATTTTCAAATTGAAGATTGATTTTTTTGAATCTATCTCCTAAAATTCTTTAGAACAGAATCTCCTCATTTACCATAGAGAAGCATTTTCTAGAGTTATCTTGAAGGATATGCAGGATGTAGAATTATCCAGACTCCTAAATTACTGGGTTTGTAAATAAATCCCTTATCATTATAATGGAAATGAGAAATAGATTCAAGGGATTACATCTGATAGACAGAGTGCTTGAAGAACTATGGAGAGAGGTTTGTAACATAGTACAGGAGGCAGTGATCAAAACCATCCCCAAGAAAAAGAAATGCAAAAAGGCAAAATGGTTGTCTGAGGAGGCCTTACAAATAGCTCAGAAAAGAAGAGAAGCAAAAGGCAAAGAAGAAAAGGAATTATATACCCATCTGAATGCAGAGTTCCAAAGAAGAGCAAGAGAGATAAGAAAGTCTTCTTAAGTGAACAATACAAAGAAATAGAGGAAAACGATACACTGGAGGGGGGAACTAGAGATTTCTTCAAGAAAATTAAAGATACCAAGGGAACACTTCATGTAATGATAGGCACAATAAAGGACACAGATGGTATTGACCTAATTGAAGCAGAATATATTAAGAAAAGGTGGCAAGAATACACAAAAGAACTATACAAAAAGATCTTAATGACCCAGATAACCATGATAGTGTGATCACTCATCTAGAACCAGACATCTTGGAATGTGAAGTCAAATGGGCCTTAGGAAGCATCACTATACACAAAGCTAGTAGAGGTGATGAAATCTCAGCTGAGCTATTTCAAATTCTTAAGAGATGATGCTATTGAACTGCTGCACTCAATATGCCAGCAAATTTGAAAAACTCAGCAGTGGTCACAGGACTGGAAAAGGTCAATTTTCACTCCAATCCCAAAGAAAGGCAATGCCAAAGAATGCTCAAACTACCACACAATTGCACTCATTTCACATGCTGGCAAGATCATGCTCAAAATCCTCCAAGCTAGGCTTCAATAGTACGTGAACCAAGAACTTCCAGATGTTCAAGCAGGATTCAGAAAAGGCAGAGGAGCCACAGATAAACTGCCAACATCTGTTGGGTCATAGAAAAAGCAAGAGAATTCCAGAAAAGCATCTACTTCTGCATCATTGACTAGGCTAAAATCTTTGACTCTGTGGATCACAACAAACTGTGGAAAATTCTTAAAGAGAAGGGAATACCAGACCACCTTACCTGCCTCCTGAGAAACCTGTATGCAGGTCAAGAAGCAGCAGTCAGAACCAAACATGGAACAAAGATTGGTTTCAAATTGGGAACGGAGTATATCAAGGTTGTATATTGTCACCCTGTTTATTTAACTTATATGCAGAATTCATCATGCAAGATCCTGGGCTTGTTGGAGTACAAGCTGAAATCAAGATTGCCAGGGGAAATATCAATGACCTCAGATATGCAGATGACACCACCTTTATGTCAGAGAATGAAGAGGAACTAAAAGTCTCTTGATAAAATTGAAAGAGAGGAGTGAAAAAGATGGCTTAAAACTCAACACTCAAAGAACTATAATCATGGCATCTGGTCTCATCAGTTCAGTTCAGTCGCTCAGTTGTGTCCAACTCTTTGCAGCCCTCCAGGCCTCCCTGTCCATCACCAACTCCCGGAGTTCACTCAGACTCACGTCCATCGAGTCCGTGATGCCATCCAGCCATCTCATCCTCTGTCGTACCCTTCTCCTCTTGCCCCCAATCCCTCCCAGCATCAAAGTCTTTTCCAATGAGTCAACTCTTTGCATGAGGTGGCCAAAGTACTGGAGTTTCAGCTTTAGCATTATTCCTTCCAAAGAAATCCCAAGGCTGATCTCCTTTAGAATGGACTGGCTGGATCTCCTTGCAGTCCAAGGGACTCTCAAGAGTCTTCTCCAACAACACAGTTCAAAAGCATCATTCTTTGGTGCTCAGCCTTCTTCACAGTCCAACTCTCACATCCATACATGACCACTGGAAAAAACATAGCCTTGACTAGACGGACCTTAGTCAGCAAAGTAATGTCTCCACTTCATGGCAAATAGATGGGAAAACAAAGACACACTTTATTTTCTTTTCAAAATCACTGCAGATAGTGACTGCAGCCATGAAATTAAAAGACACTTACTCCTTGGAAGTAAAGCTATGAAAAACCTAGACTGCATACTAAAAGCAGAGTCATTATCTTGCCAAAAAAAAAGTCCATATAGTCAAAACCTTGATTTTTCCAATAGTCATGTATGGATGTGAGAGTTGAACCATAAAGAAGGCTGAGCAACAAAGAATTGATGCTTTTGAACTGTGGTGTTGGAGAACACTCTTGAGAGTCCCTTGAACTGCAAGGAGATCAAACCAGTCAACCCTAAAGGGAATCAACCCTGAATATTCATTGGAAGGACTGATGCTAAAGCTGAAGTTCCAATACTTTGGCCATGTGATGCAAAGAGCCAATTCGTTGGAAAGAACCCTCATGTTGGGAAAGATAGAAGGCAGAAGGAGAAGGCAACAACAGACTATGAGATGGTTGGATGATATTACTAACTCAGTGGACATGAGTTTGAGCAAGCTCTAGGAGATGGTGTAGGACAGGGAAGCCTGGCATGCTGCAGTCCACTGGCTCACAAAGAGTCAGAAATGACTCCATGACTCCTCTGATCGGAGTACGGTTCAGTCCTTGGTTGCAGAACTAAGATCCTGCAAGCTACGAGGTTCGCCCCACCCTTCCAAGAAACAACCATTTGTCAGTCTTTTGTGTCATTCCTATTTTTTTAATGGTTTCTTTATTTTATACCCTTTTTAGGAAAGCCTTCCCAGTTTCAAGATTAAAATAAATTTATCCATCAGTTATCCAAAACTCTTTATCATTTCATATATATAAAAATTATGGTTCATCTGAAATGTTTTTTGTGTGGATATTTTCTTTTGATTTTGAATGTAAAAGATCTTTTAAAAAATATATTATTACTCAACTGCTCCAACACCATTAATTGAATAAGCCCATTTATTCCACTTTATTTGAAATAACTTATTTAAAATAAATTCTGATATATATTTCAATCTATGTCTGGACCCTATTCCACATCACTTCTATTTCTTAATCTGAAATGATTTTGTTTTTGTAGTCTAATTTGTTTTGATATTTTGCTAAATAACAAGTCAAAGCCATCCTCACTAATTTTTCCCCAGGGTTTTTCAAGATACTCTTGATTGTTTATTTTGCCAGATAAATGTTAGTATTACTTTCTTCATTCTCCAAATTTGTTGTTGTTCTATTAGGATTTATATTATATGATCTTTGTTCTTCATTTACTTAAGTGTTCTTTTATCTCGCTCAGAGAGCCTAAGCATTTTCTTCGTACAGGTCCTATACATTACTTTTAAGATCTACTTCTAGATATTCATTCTTCTGATCTCCATTCTTTGATTTTATTTTCTTATTGACAGTGTTTTTTAAATATATATATTGCAAGGCTATTTATTTTTGTTTAATAAGTTTTCAATCCATCACCTTAGTGACCTTTTTGCCTCTAATGGCTTTTAAGATTTACTTAGATTTTCTACTTTATATAATATCATTTTCCAATAAAGATAGTTTTCATTTCTCTTTTGCTTCATTTATATTGCTAATATAATTACCTTGTCCAATTGCATTAACTAATCTTTTTGCAGAAATATTCAACAATAGAATTAGTAGTCACCATTATTATTTTGCTGTATTTCTTTTCAATCTTTTTATTCTTATGTATTTGCAAAGTTAATATAATTTCTATATTATAAATTATTTTGCAAACTACTTTTGTTTGCAAATTTTAACAGAATTTTTATTCTCTTCTACAGAAATTTTTTATTATTTTATTTTCCTTCATTTAGCAGATAGTACATTTCCCTTTCACCAAATAGTCTTCTAATTTTACTCTTGATGAATGTGTTTGTTTAATCATTTAGTTACACCATGATTCTTTTAGTCTTTATCATACTATTGGATATGCAGCTATCTCTAACTCTTCAATTTCTCTAAAGCCATTGCATTCATTCATTTGACAAAATTCCTGTCTCACGAAGATTACATTTCCAGTGAAGTATATAATAAGCAATCAAAAAAATATGTTATATAAGAATTACATAGCATTTCTCTTTACCAGAAGGTAAAAGGTAGGGAATATGAACACAGTTTTCTAAAAATAATCAGTTATAACTTAAATAGCCTGGTAACGTAAGGTCTTATCTGATGTGTTATTTGCATAGAAAACTTTTAAAAAGTGTTAAAGAGGGAACTATTTGTATAGCTGGTGAGAAGCATCTCAAGCAGGGCCAGTGCCCATGCCCTAAGATAGGATTTTACTCATGTGTTCAGAAAACAAGGAAGTCAGAATGGCTGGAGTAAATTGTTAATGGACCAAATGGGTGAACAGTAGGAGGAGTGGTCACAAGTTAGTGGCCAGATATTAGTGAGCATTGGTGAAAACTAACATTTTCAACCTCAGGGAGATGGGAAGACTTGGAGAGTTTTACACAGAGGAGTGATATGACCAGACTTACATCTTCAAAAGATCACTCTGAATGCTGTTTTGAGTGGACTAAAATGGGGTAACAGTGGTAACAGGGAGACCAGTTAAGTGGTGGTGGTGTATTGAAGGTGGTATCAATTTTCTAAATGAATGATTTGATGAAAAGAGAGAAGCTAGTGATAAATTTCGGAGAAGGCAAGGGCACCCCACTCCAGTACCCTTGCCTGGAAAACCCATGGACGGAGGAGCCTGGTAGGCTGCAGTCCATAGGGTCGCTGGGAGTCGGACACGACTGAGCAACTTCACTTTCACTTTTCACTTTCATGCATTGGAGGAGGAAATGGCAACCCACTCCAGAGTTCTTGCCTGGAGAATCCCAGGGACGGGGGAGCCTGGTGGGCTGCCGTCTATGGCGTCGCACAGAGTCGGACACAACTGAAGTGACTTAGCAACAGCAGCAGCAGTAGTGATAAATTTAAGGGCTAGACCTTAACTGCTGAAAAAAATAGTGCCGTCATTTAATGAGACTGGGAGTAGCAAGGTGGGAGGATCATATAGTCAGGTTTTGTTCTGTTAAAATTGACATGCAAATTAAACTCCCAGGCTAAGTAGGCAGTTGGATATTTGAGCCTGGAATTCGTGGGACTAGTCTGGCATAAAGAAATAATTCAAAAGTCACCAGCAATAACATGATATTTAAAACCAGTAGAATGGAAAAAATAACCTTGGTAGAAAGCATAGATAGAAGAGAGAAAACGTGTTCAGACTGAGTCCCCAGGTAATGTCAGGAGACGAGGAGAATCGAGCATGACCACTGAAGTAGGGAAGAAAACCACAAAGAAGAATTATTTCTGAAGCTAAGTGGTTCAAAAAGGAGTGATTAACTATATCAGATGCTTCCTGCTCAGCTTAAATAAGCTGAAGACTAAGAATTGATCATTGCTCTAGAGACAGCGGTCACTGATGATTTTTATAAAAGCTGTTTCTGTGGAGTGGAAAGAAATGCCCACTGGAGGGAAATCAAAAGCAAATATGGAAAACAAGAACAGCAGATGTGACAGAAGAGGAAGGAGAGGATGATATAGATTAAAGGAGCTGATGGGAAGTAAAAAGCTGAGTGTGAAATGGTAGAATTACCAGGTAATAAGAGCCCCCTTGTGGCTGCAAGTCATAAAATTAAACTGAGAGTAGTCAGTCACCAACTTTTATGTTCAGCAGCTGGAATACAAAGATGTAATACCTGGAGAAGTTGCTTTAACCAGAATTTTATTTGAGCCACTTGAGTGCAGCAGAGGAAGAAAAAGTCAGGAGAATACCTCTATGCAGCAACATTGAACAGAACAGAGTGAGGAAGGAATTAGGCCATGAAAAGGACCAGGTGGATTGTAGGTCCTGGAGGGGTTATGAATTGTTAGAACAGAGTTATCTTAACTCTCACAGTCTTTCTAAGACTATCTTAGAGGAAATTAATTGTAAAGACAGAAGTGATGTTCAAAGAATTGGGATGCTCAGAACTGAGACTAAGCTCTTGGGCAGCATGATGGAATCTAGAAGAAAACCAAGGAAATGGACGTCTCAGCTGGGATGGAGATAGAAACCACTGGAGGAGAAAAGGTTTAGTAACTGAGAAGTCAGGGTATTGAAAGAATTGTCAGTACAGATATTGAAGTCACTAAGATTCAGTGCAAGAGCAGTGCTTGAGATACTGGTAATGAGTCAGGAGATCAAATCTTTAAGAGGAAGAGAGAATAATTCACAATCTCTAAAAAATTGCACAAAAAGTGATAGTGGATAGTAAATTCTACTTAAGTAGATTTAAAGCTGGAGATGGGAATGGTTAAGAAGATATCAAGGAGAAAATTATCTATTTGCAAGAATAGATTTGTGTATAAGATTATCTCCTTAAGATATATTTCTGAATTATAAAAGGCTATGAACAGTTTGGTCTTTAGTTCCAGTTGCCAAATTATCCTCTAGAAATGTGGCATCAATTTACAATTTCACAACAGTATATATGAATGTCCTTTTCAGGCTTCCCTGGTGGTCCAGTGGTTAAGAATCTACCTTGTAATGCAAGGTACACTGGTTCGATCCCTGGTCCAGGAAGAGCCCATGTGCAGCAGAGCAGTTAAGCCCCTGCACCACAACTACTGATCTCATGGTCTAGAGCCCACGAGCCTTATTTACCGATAGCCACAAGAGAAGCCACCACATGAGAAGCCCAAGCACTGCAAGGAAAAGTAGTACCTGCTTGCCACAGCTAGAGAAAGTCTGCATGCAGCGATAAAGACTGGTCGCAAACAAAAATATAATAAATAAATCTTAAAAAAAAAAAGAATGTCCTTTTTCACTATCTTAGCTAACACTGAAAATGGTCAATTTAAAACTCCTTACATGTATATGTATGGCCAAGTCCCTTTGCTGTTCACCTGAAACTACTACAACATTGTTAATCTGGTATAATGCTGCTGCTGCTAAGTCGCTTCAGTTGTGTCCAACTCTGTGCTACACCATAGACGGCAGCCCACTGGGCTCCTCTGTCCCTGGGATTCTCCAGGCAAGAACACCGGGGTGGGTTGCCATTTCCTTCTCCAATGCATGAAAGTGAAAAGTGAAAGTGAAGTCGTGCCAGACTCTTAGCGACCCCATGGACTGCAGTTTACCAGGCTCCTCCATCCCTGGGATTTTCCAGGCAAGAGTACTGGAGTGGGGTGCCATTGCCTTCTCCAGTTAATCTGCTATACCCCACTACAAAATAAAAAGTTAAAAAAAAAAAACCTCTTTGCAAACTTTAGCAAGAACTACATCAATCTGTTGCTTTCTTCTCATTTCATTCTTTAAATTAGTATCTACAGAGTGCTCACTATCTGTCAGACATTGTGTTAGACTCTGAATTTATCCCTGCTTTCATAGAAGTTTTAATCTGACCAGAGAAAGATTTTAAACAAGCAACTAATTAGTTACTACTGTGTCAACTGAGGGAAAGAAGAGTACTAGTACTGCTTGGGAGTACCAGTATAATAGGTGGGACCTACTCAGTCTTCAGGGAGTTAAGCTGAGTCTTGGTGGTTAGTGTGAGTTGGTGAGTCATTGCAAAAATGTTTTTCACAGTTTTTTTCCCCCATTTATAGATTTTATGATTATTTGTCTTTCACACTTTTAACTGAAATTGCATCTGCTTTTAAACAGGCAGTGTATAATTTTAGATGGTTTTTCTCATGGCATGTCTTTGAACAGAACACTAGTGAAACGTTGCTTTTGAGACAACTATTCTTTACATAATACTGTACCCTTTTCTCCTCTCCTCTTCTTATATCCTGGTAACAGACTCTAGTTTCCTGGCCTGGGGAGGTGGGTATATGGCCATGAGTAGGAGAACAAAGTTAATATCTAGAGAGAAGTAGAAGATGTTTAGATGGAAAAGGAGAAAGGGAGTACCAAAGTGAGAGCAAGGAAGAGAAAAGAGAGAAGACAGGTGATCCAACAGTCAAGTCCCTACATGCACCCCACACCAGAGTTCCTGCCAGCCTGGCCCTTCTTAGGTGACCCAAGACAGTCCTGATTGATCAGTCCTATGAGACTAATCAGTCTCATCCATTAGCAACAGGCAGAGGGCCTTGTTGAATATATTAGTATTTTATTATTATTTGTGCTTTTGTGTGTTTTAATATTTGTTGGAGTATAGTTGATTTATAGTGTCGTGTTAATTTCTGCTATGTATATACACATATGCACTCTTTTTAGATTCTTTTCCCACACAGGTCATTACAGAGTATTGAGTAGAGTTCCCTTTGCTATACAATAGTTCCTTATTAGCTATCTATTTCACATATAGTAGTGTGTATATATCAATCCCAATCTCCCAATTTATCCCTCCCCCCTCATCCTCCTGGTAACCAAAAGATTGTTTTCTAAATCTGTGACTCTATTTCTGTTTTGTAAATAAGTTCATTTGGACCATTTTTTTAGATTTCACATAATGGAAATACATGATATTTGATATTTGTCTTTGTCTGACTTATTTCACTCAGTATAACAATCTCTAAGTCCATCCATGTGGCTGCAAATGAACATTTCTTATTTAATTTAGCACCTGACACACAGTAGGAACTTAATGATGGATTCATGAACTGAATATGAATTAATGAATTGATTGAATTAATGATTCAACAACAGTTTTAAAATAATATACAGGAAACACAGGGGTTTTTTAGTGGTGATGTTTTGTTTTGTTTGCAACACTGCAAAGATCTTAAACTGATATTGTCTGGATAGCTTCAGGAAAGTATGACAAGAATTGGTTTGGAAATACTAAGTTCATCCAGGCTGGATGTTTTAATTGGATTTCCAAGGATGAGGTATATTTCAGTTTACTTTTATTTAATAAATGTCCTATCATAATGTTTCTTCTGGAAGCCTTCTTCCTGGTGGTTTCTTTTTCCATCCCACGTACTGATGTGCTAGTAAACTCTATTTCCCTTCTTGTTGGGTGAACCAGCTACAATTTGGGAGTGCAAAGAAGGAACAGGAAGAGCCATCATTTCTCCTGTGCCTGGGAATGTACCTTTGCTGCTGTCTGTGCTCAGATAGAACTATAAATGAAGATCACTCATACAAACAAAGGGGAAGGAGGGCAAATAACAGTGTGTCCTCTGTTACATGGCTAAAGCCAGGGTGTAAAGACTAAGTGGAGTCAGAAATGAGCCTGGCAGAAATAAAATGTTTCTTTATTTACCTTTTAAACAAGGAGGAAATCATCTTTCACCTGTATTACTAGTGTTTGGTCCCCAAATTTTGTTTAGAACACTGTTTTTGTTGTTGTTTCATCCCTCAATTGTGTCTGACTCTTTGCAACCCCATGGACTGCAACCTGCCAGGCTCCTCTGCTCATGGGATTTCCCAGGCAAGAGCTGGAATGTGTTGCCCTTTCCTTCTCTAGGGGATCTTCCTGACCCAAGGGTCAAAGCAGAGTCTCCTGCCTTGGCAGGCAGATTCTTTACCACTGAGCCACCTGGGAAGCCCTGTTTCGAACATAAAACACCTTTAAATGATAGGAAATATCAATAGATAGGAAATTGCAATAGAAATATGCACTTGACTTTAATATTTAAAAAAAAAAAAGGTAAAATCCTTGAAGTGTCAAGTTCTACTTCTATGATGCCACCATAAAACTGATACTATAAACTTTGCATACACAGTTTTCCAAGTACCTTTCAAACCATTCATTTATTTTATGTCTACATATAGTACAATGGGTTAGTCACAACGTCTTGAATCAGAAACTTTGCTATGCATGGACAAGTCATTAAATCTCTCCAAGCATGTTTGCTCTTCTATAAAGAGAGGATAGTAATACCTACCCATTTGACAGGTAAAGAAAATGAACAAGAAGAGTAAGTGACTTGTCCGTGGTCATATCAGAAGGCTGGCAGATAGAGACACTGGAACTCAGTTCTTTTGTCTTGTTTAGGATTCCTTAAAGGATATTGTAAATAGATATTGTTTTATATACAAATACATAAGAAAATCAGGAAATTTTTATATTCTGTAGAAGTTTTTAAAAGAATAATGGCATTAAATTTGTAACATGATAGAGACCAATTATAAAAAAAATAGAGGGATTTTTCTTACAATATCTGAGCCACATTCCCCTACCCATTGAGATGAATGTCATACTCAGTAGACTCTTGTGCCTATGTACAGGGACAGATTAAACAACAGAACTTCTGCTTTTGTATGTCAACATTTCAAAGACCCAAAGCTGAAAACAATACATGAGAGTACTCCTATATCCTATAGAAGCATAGAACTCTAAGGGTTTCTGGTTTCAACTTCTTACTTCCCTTTTTCTATATTTTTGAGGGATCTCAAAACAGTCTGTGTCACTAATTCTAAACTGATTTTACTATTAATCTTCAGATTTGATTCTTTTATTTCAAAATTTTTGCCATTAATGCTTGAAAATCTTTTCTGCTTCTTTGTTGGCATCTCTGCTTCAAAAAACCAAGTGCAACAATGTTTTGTCATCTTTTTTCTTTAATTCTAAATATCTCTAAAACTGCCTTAAACTCTTCATGTTTTTTTCTCTTCAGTTTGATCATTTCCTCCCTTTTCTCTACGTCAGTAATTTGAATATGAGTCATATATACTCTGTTCTTGGTGTTTCCCATTTATTTACTCATTATGTAATGGTGTTATTTTGGTAGCACTTTTTTTTTTTTTTCATTTCTGCAGTTTCTTGTGCCGTCTTATTCTGTTGATTTATCAGAACTCTCATCTTACCAAATGTGTGCTTTTATTAATCCTTTAATAGCAAAAAATGGTCACAGGTGATTGCCTCTGACCCTGGAGTAATATTCTTTCCAATCTCAGCTATCTGTTTTTTTTTTTTTTCATGTTTCATTCTTCTAAACTTTCAATTTATAAATTGTTTGCATGGTTGCCACACAGTTTTTTCACATATATCCAATGCTAATGTTGACTACCCTGAGCATGTATTTCGTTTTTCTGATATTCTATTGACAAATTCTCTAAAATTATCTTCCCACCTTATCCGAACTGTGGTTTGAGAATAAGGAATGGGTTTCATGAAATACCATCTTGTTTTAGAGCAGTTTTTGTAATATGGTCTTAGTTTTGTTCTCGCTTTTGGCATTCTGTCAACTATCTCTTATCATTATTTACTTGACATGGAGGGCATATAATCTATTCACCAGGGGTATCTTCAGGCCTTTTGGTATTACCACCTTTTAATAGGAAGCATTTATACTTCATCAGAGTTAGCATATGACAGTTATTAACTTCGCCTATTTTCTCCTTGTCCTTGAAGTTAATTCTATTCTATCCAAGCCAAGAGAGGAAAAATAAAAAATCAGAATTTGACTGACATCTTTTCTTTCAGTAGAACTGATTTTGTGGAATTGGGGCCAGCCAGATCAGGAGCCAACAAAACAAGGCTCAGGTCTCCTTTCTTTCTATGGCTCCATATATTTTTGAATGTTATGTCATCCCTATTTACCTGTTAGTTTTTTTTGCTAATTTCTATTTGTTTTACTGCTCTTTCCCCTCATTCAATTAATAAGAAGGAAATTATGTGACTCATCTTTATGCTCTCATATTTACCCACATGTTATTAATGAAAAATAAGACTATCCTATGTTCGTGGTGTTTTTATATTTCATTCATTCAACATGCAGTATCTATCTATGAAACACTTACTTTGTGCCAAGTAATGCAGCTATACTCCCACAGGCCAGAAAAGAAAAATTTCCATGATACAAAATTTGCATGATATTTTTCTTCAACCTCTCCAAGCTAAATCAGCCAGTACTTTTATCACTTTAGCAACTTACAAACTTTTCAAGCTCCATAGTTAATCATCCATATCCCAAATCTACATCACCACATTACTGCTATTCTCTAATCCTCTTCAAAAGCTTTGACAAAATAAGAATGATCTCTGTACCAGAAAGGAAAGCTGTTAGTTCTCAAAACTGTAGAACTGAGACCACAAATAACAATAAAAATCGTTGGTATAGGTCTCAGAGATACAGACTGATATCCAAGTGCAGGTTACCCAAAAAGGACAAGAGGGAAATTCTACTTTATTAACTAAGTGTTTGCCATTCAGTTGCTAAGTCATTTCCTACTCTTTTGCAACCCCATGGACTGCAGCCCGCCAGGCTGCTCTGTACAGGGAATTTTCCAGGCAAGAATACTTGAGTGGGTTGCCATTTCCTTCTCCAAGGGGTCTTCCTGACCCAGGGATAAAACCCACATCTCCTGCATTCTTTACCATTGAGCTACCAGGGATAACTAAGTAGTTATCTGTAAACTATCTCCAAAATTTTCAGCTTTCAGAGGAGTCCCTTTCCCCTCTGCAAACAACCATGGATAAGAACAAGGAGCAGCTGAGATTACAGACTTCCTTATCCACTAAAGCCTAGTCTACCTTGAGTATTTAGCAAAGAAGGGATGTTACGACCATTAGTTCTCATTCTTGAATGTGCAAAGAGGGTTGTCAAGACTGAATGTGACTGACAATCTCTTCCATTCCTATTGAGCAGATCTGAGGACTATCTAATATAATATTACTTTCCAGATTGAGTACTGCCAAGCATGTAGCTGGGTATGTGCCCAGGGTGCACAACTAGAATGTTTTGGTTGAGCAGGTAAACACATGGTATTTGTTCTCTAATAAGAACTACAAATTTCTGTGTAATAACACCCCAATACTAGTTAAAGCATTCCTTTGCAGTAAATCTAACCTGTTATGCTCTGTTATGCAGTGAAACTAAATCACAGGTTGGCATGAGCCCCCACACCTCTCTTCAAAAGACTGCTTTATATATGAAAGTTAAACTTTAGATTGCTTTATATGTGCATGGTAAAGTTTAAACACATATTAAACTACTTGCTTTGTCGCTTTGGATGGTATTCTACATTTCATGGAATTATTCCATCTAAGCAAGTATGGAAATTGATGTATTTGTGTAATTTATACTGAGGTGTAGTGAAGGCTCTCCTTGACTCTGTAATCTAAGGGAAAAATAGCTTTGGTCTCTCAAAGAATGTAACATGCTTTTTATTTTTAAAATGTAAGTCAGCCAAATATAATGCACTTTTCAGATACATAATTTAAAAATCAAGAGGAAAGATGAGGTTTCCAAGACATGGAATGTAAAACAATTAGGGTTTCTCAGGCTCTGTGCATGCAGGGTCACTTCAGTCCTGTCCGACACTTTGCAACCCTGTAGACAGTAGCCCACCAGGTCCATGGGATTCTCCAGGCAAGAATACTGTAGTGATGTGCCATTTCCTACTCCAGGGGATCTTCCCAATCCAGGGATGGAACCTCAAGTCTCTTATAGCCTCCTGCATTGGCAGGCGTGTTCTTTACCACTAGAACCACATGGGAAGACCCTCAGGCTCCATGATCTGAAATTTATTTCAAGACTCAAAAATCTAATTGCAGGTTTGAAATATAAACACTTTGAACTGTTAACCCACTAAATTACTGAAACATCTATGTGGATGATTACAATAATTACCTGTTATTCTGGATGCCCAGCATCTGTGCTTTCTTCTTCTGGTAATGAATCCTGATTTTCCAAAGGAAAACTAGCTTCTCTCCTACTTTCTCCCCAAGCTCAAAGGTAGTACGCGTGCTTCAGCCCTAATTTAAATACACCCTATAAACTAGCAACAACAGCAACAACAGAAACAATCAGCATAACACATTTTCTGGATACATTCAGTGCTTAGCTCTTGAAAGGTGAAGAGATCTTCCCCACTGGAACATTTATACCAGCTATCTGGCTTTCTTCTACACTAGCTGCAACTAAAGCCAGCACAGTAGGAGCTGTTACAGGAAACTTTTTATAGACATCCATGGGAGCTTGAAGTAGAGGAAAATCTTGCATGGAAAGTTGAAAATGGAAGTGAGATATAAAGATAATCTAAAGAATGTAAACAGGTTACAGAACATGGAACAACAGCCAAAGATAACAGTGGGAATACATGTGTGAGAATCAAAAAGTCAAAAAATGATAGAATAAGTAAGTACCAGAAAAGGGTGACTTTTCCCATCTTTTTGCAACCTTATGCTTAGACAAGTCAGCTACATTTAAATACAAACACATGGCAACCCACTCCAGTGTTCCTACCTGGGAAATTCCATGGACAGAGGAGCATGGTGGGCTATAGGCCATGGGTTTGCAGTTTGTCAGATACAACTTAGCAATTGAACAACAACTACAAAACTAAAAATGCAACATAAAGAAATTACAGGAGATGAAGATCTGAATATTGGAAGGCTCCTTGAAAGCATCTGCACAGTGATATTCCCAGAAAGCACTCCAGAGGAACACAGGGGTGGTTTATGATTTAGTAACATACATATCACAGCCTTGTCTAACTCAACGAAACAATGAGCCATGCTGCATAGGGCCACCCAAGCAGATGGATCATGGTAGCGACTTCAGACAAAATGTGGTCCACTGGAGAAGGGAATGGCAAACCACTTCAGTATTCCTGCCTTGAGAAACCCATGAACAGTGTAAAAGGCAAAAATATGACACTGAAAGATGAACTCCCCAGGTCAGAAGGTGCCCAAGATGCTACTGGAGATCAGTGGAGAAATAACTCCAGAAAGAATGAAGAGGCTGAGCCAAAGCAAAAACAAGGCCCAGCTGTGGATGTGACTAGTGATGGAAGTAAATTCCAATGCTGTAAGGAACAATATTGCAGAGGAACCTGGAATGTTAGGTCCATGAATCAAGGTAAATTGAAAGTAGTCAAAAGGAAATGGCAAGAATGAATATCAACATTTTAGGAATCAATGAACTGAAATGGACTGGAATGGGCTAATTTAATTCAGATGACCATTATTTCTACAATTGTGGGCAAGAGCCCTTAGAAGAATGGAGTAGTCCTCATAGTCAACAAAAGAGCCCGAAATGCAGCATTTGGGAGCAATCTCAAAAATGACAGAATGATCTCTGTTCATTTCCAAAGCAAACTGTTCAATATTACAGTAATCTGAGTCTATGTCCCAACCATTAATGGCAAAGAAGCTGAAGCTGACCTGCTCTATGAGGACCTACAAAACCTTCTAGAACTAACAAACCAAAAATGATGTCCTTTTCATCATAGAGGCCTGGAATGCAAAAGTAGGAAGTCAAGAGATACCTGGAGTAACAGGCAACGTTGGTCTTGGAGTACAAAATGAAGTTAAGCAAAGGTTAATAGACTTTTGCCAAGAGAATGCACTGATCATAACAAACACCCTCTTCCAACAACACAAGAGATGACTCTACACACACACATTACCAGATGGTCAATATTGAATTAAGATTGAATATATTCTTTGCAGCTGAAGATGGAGAAGCTCTGTCAGTACAGTTCAGTTCAGTTGCTCAGTCCTGTCTGACTATATGCGACCCCATGTACTGCAGCATGACAGGTTTCCCTGTCCATCACCAACTCCTGGAACTTACTAAAACTCATGTCCTTTGAGTTGGTGATGCCATCCAACCATCTCATCTTCTGTCGTTCCCTTCTCCTCTTGCCCTCAATCTTTCCCAGCATCAGGGTCTTTTCAAATGAGACAGTTCTTCACATTAGGTGGCCAATGTATTGGTGTTTCAGTTTCAGCATCAGTCCTTTCATGGAATATTCAGGACTGATTTCCTTTTGGGATGGACTGGTTGGATCTCCTTGCAGTCCAAGAGACTCGCAAGATTTTTCTCCAACGCTACAGTTCAAAAGCATCGGTTCTTCAGTGCTCAAATTTCTTAAGAGTCCAACTCTAACAGCCATACATGACTACTGGAAAAACCATAGCTTTGACTAGATGGACCTTTATTGGCAAAATAATGTCTCTGCTTTTCAATATGCTGTCAAGTTTGGTCATAACTTTTCTTCCAAGGAGCAAGCATCTTTTATTTTCATGGCTGCAGTCATCATCTGTGGTGATTTTGGAAGCCCCCAAAATTAAGTCTATCACTATTTTCATTGTTTCCCCATCTATTTACCATGATTATGGGACCAGATGCCATGATCTTAGTTTTCTGAATGTTGAGTTTTAAGCCAACTTTTTCACTCTCATCTTTCACCTCATCAAGAGGCTCTTTAGTTCCTCTTCGCTTTCTGCCATAAGTGTGGTATCATCTGCATATCTGAGGTGATTGATATTTCTCCTATCAATCTTGATTCCAGCTTATGCTTCTTCCAGCCCAGCGTTTCTCATGATGTACTCTGCATACAAGTTAAATAAGCAGGGTGACAATATACAGTCTTGATGTACTCCTTTCCTGATTTAGAACCAGTCTGTTGTTCCATGTCCATTTCTAACTGCTGCTTCTTGACCTACATACAGATTTCTCAGGAGGCAGTTCGAGTGGTCTGGTATTCCCATCTCTTGATAAATTTTCCACACTTTGTTGTGATCCACACAATCAAAGGCTTTGGCATAGTCAATAAAGCAGAAGTAGATGTTTTTCTGGAACTCTCTCCCTTTTTGATGATCCAGCAGATGTTGGCAATTTGACCTCTGGTTCCTCTGGCTTTTCTAAAACCAGCTTGAACATCTGAAAGTTCATGATTCACATACTGTTGAAGACTGGGTTGGAGAATTTGGAGCATTACTTTGCTAGCGTGGGAGATGAGTGCAATTATGTGGTAGTTTGAACATTCTTTGGCATTGCCTTTCTTTGGGATTGGAATGAAAACTGACCTTTTCCAGTTCTGTGGCCACTGCTGAGTTTTCCAAAATTGCTTGCATATAGAGTGCAGCTGTTTCACAGCATCATCTTTTAGAACTTGAAATAGCTTAACCTGAATTCCATTACCTCCACTGGCTTTGTTCGTAATGATGCTTCCTACGGCCCACTTGATTTTGCATTTCAGGATGTGTGGCTCTAGGTGAATGATCACATCTTCGTGGTTATCTGGGTCATGAAGATCTTTTTGGATAGTTCTTCTGTGTATTCTTGCCACCTCTTCTTAATATCTTCTGCTTCTCTTAGGTCCCTCCCATTTCTGTCCTTTATTGAGCCCATCTTTGCGTGAAATGGTCCCTTGGTATCTCTAATTTTCTTGAAGAGATCTCTAGGTTTTCCCATTTTATTTATTACTTTCCTCTATTTCTTTGCACTGGTCGCTGAGGAAAGCTTTCTTATCTCTCCTTGCTATTCTTTGGAACTCTGTATTCAAATGGGTATATGTTTCCTTTTCTCCTTTGCCTTTTGCTTCTCTTCTTTTCAGAGCTGTTTGTAAGGCCTCTTCAGACAACCATTTTGCCTTCTTGCATTTCTTTTTCTTTGGATGGTCTTGATCACTGCCTCCTGTACAATGTCATGAACCTCTGTCCACAGTTCTTCAGTCACTCTGTTTATCAGATCGAATCCCTTGAATCTATTTTTCACTTCCACTGTATAGTCATAAGGAATTTGATTTAGATCATACCTGAATGGTCTAGTGGTTTTCCCTACTTTCTTCAATTAAAGTCTGAATTTAGCATAAGGAGTTCATGATCTGACCCACAGTCAGCTCCCGGTCTGTATAGAGCTGACTGTATAGAGCTTCTCCATCTTTGGCTGCAAATAATATAATCAATTTGATTTCGGTATTGGCTATTTGGTGATGTCCATGTGTAGAGTCTTCTCTTGTGTTGTTGGAAGAGGGTGTTTGCTATGACCAGTGCGTTCTCTTGGCAAAACTCTATTAGCCTTTGCCCTGCTTCATTCTGTACTCTAAGGCCAAATTTTCCTGTTACTTCAGGTAATTCTTGACTTCCTTCTTTTGCATTTGAGTTCCCTATAATGAAAAGGATATCTTTTTGGGTGTTAGTTCTAGAAGGTCTTGTAGGTCTTCATAGAACTGTTGAACTTCAGCTTCTTCAGCATTACTCATCAGGGCATAGACTTGAATTACTGTGGTATTGAATGGTTTGCCTTGGAAATGAACAGAGATCATTCTGTCATTTTTGAGATTGCACTCAAGTACTGCATTTCTTTTGCTGACTATGAGGGCTCCATACAGTAAGCAAAAACAAGAACAAGAGAGCTGACTGTGGCCTCAGATCATGAACGCCTTATTGCAATATTTAGACTTAAATTGAAGAAAGTAGGGGAAGTCACTAGTCCATTCAGATATGACCTAAATCAAATCCCTTATGATTATACATGGAAGTGACAAATAGATTCAAGGGATTAGATCTGATAGAATGCCTGAAGAACTATGGACAGAGGTTTGTGACACTGTACAGGAGGAAGTGATCAAGACGATCCCCCAAAAAGAAAGGCAGACTGGTTATCTGAGGAGGCCTTACAAAAGCTGAGGAAAGAAGAGAAACTAAAGGAAAAGGAGAAAAGAAAAGATATACCCATTTGAATGCAGAATTCCAAAGAATAGCAAGGAGAGATAAGAAAGCCTTCCTTATCAATGCAAAGAAATAGAGGAAAACAATAGAATGGGAAACACTAGAGATTGCTTCAAGAAAATTAGAGATACCAAGGGATCATTTCATGCAAAGATGGGCACAATAAAGGACAGAAATGGTAGGGACCTAACAGAAGCAGAAGATATTAAGAAGAGGTGGCAAGAATACACAGAGGAACTATCCAAAAAAGATCTTCATGACCCAGATAACTACAATGGTGTGATTACTCAGTTAGAGCCAGACATCCTAGAATGTGAAGTCAAGTGGGCTTCAGGAAGCATCACTGTGAACAAAGCTAATGGAGGTGATGGAATTCCAGTTGAGCTATTTCAAATCCTAAACATGATACTGTGAAAGAGCTGCACTCAACATGCCAACAAATTTGGAAAACTCAGCAGTGGCCACAGAACTGGAAAAGGTCAGTTTTCATTTCAATCCCAGAGAAAGGCAATGCCAAAGAATGTTCAAACTACCACATAATTGCACTCATCTCCCACGTTAGCAAAGTAATGCTCCAAACTCTCCAGGCCAGGCTTCAACAGTACATGAACCAAGAACTTCCAGATGTTCAAGCTGGATGTGAAAGTGAAAGTGAAGTTGCTCAGTCGTGTCTGACTCTTTGCGACCCGTGGACTGTAGCCCACCAGGCTCCTCTGTCCATGGGATTATCCAGGCAAGAATACTGGGGTGGGTTGCCATTTCCTTCTCCAGGGGATCTTCCCGACTCAAGGATCAAACCTGGGTCTCCTGCGTTGCAGGCAGATGCTTTAACCTCTGAGCCACCAGGGAAGCCCTCAAATTGCAACATCTGTTGGGTCATATAAAGAGTAAGAGAATTCCAGAAAAATATCTACTTCTGCTTTAATACTACACCAAAGTCTTTCACTTTGTGGATCACAACAAACTGTGGAAAATTCTTCAAGAGATGGGAGTATCAGACCACCTTACCTGCCTCCTGAGAAATCTGTATGAAGGTCAAGAAGCAACAGTTAGAACCGAATATGGAACAACTTATTGCCTCCATTTGGGAAAGGAGTACATCAAGGCTGTATGTTGTCACTCTGCTTATTTAACATATTCAGAGTACATCATGAGAAATGCCGGGCTGAATGAAGAACGAGCTGGAAACAAGAATGCTGGGAGAAATATCAGTAACCTCAGATACACAGATGACACCACCCATACAGCAGAGAGTGAAGAGGAACTAAAAAGCCTCTTGATGAAAGTGAAAGAGGAGAGTTAAAAGGCTGGCTTAAAAATCAACATTAAAAAACTATGATCATGGCATCTGGTCCCATCATTTCATGGCAAATAAATGGGGAAACAATGGAAACCATGAGAGACTTTATTATCTTGGGCTCCAAAATCACTGCAGATGATGACTGTTGCCATAAAATTAAGACATTTGCACCTTGGAAGAAAAGCTATGACAAGCCTGGACAGCATATAAAAAAACAGAAACATTATTTTGCCAACAAACGTCCACCTAATCAAAGCTATGATTTTTCCAATAGTCATATATGGATGTGAGAGTTGAACCATAAAGAAGGCTGAGCAATGAAGAACTGACGCTTTTGAACTGTGGTGTTGGAGAAGACATTTGAGAGTCCCTTGGACTGCAAGATCAAACCAGTCAATCCTAAAGGAAATGAGTCCTGAATATTCAGTGGAAGGACTGATGCTGAAGCTGAAGCTCTAATACTTTGGCCACCTGATGCAAAGAACTGACTCATTGGACAACATCCTGCTGCTGGGAAAGATTGAAGACAGGAGGAAAAGGGGACAACAGAGGATGAGATGGTTGGATGACATCATTGACTCGAAGGACATGAGTTTGAGCAAGCTCCATGAGTTAGTGATGAACAGGGAAACCTGGCATACTGCAGTCCATGGGGTTGCAAAGAGTCAGACACAACTGAGTGACTGATTGGAACTGAACTGAACACAGACAGTCTGGGAAAATTTGAAGAGGAACTAAGGTACTATTCATTGCAATGTTGAGACCTCCCACACTTAAGTACTCCAGCTTTAAGTTCAGCCAGGGGCAAAACAGAACGGGAAACTTTTCCTACCAGACAGTAAGCACAAGAATCAGAATCACAATGCATAGCCTCAGAATCACAGCTCTGCTCCTCATCATTAAATTATATTTGTAATGACCAGAGGCACAAAGGATGTCAGCCACTTAAGAGTCACTCTTTGTCTTCAGAGCCCAGCTGCCAGAGACATGATTCCCAGCAGCCCTTGCACAGGTATCCCAGCAACAGCACCTTCCTCTGATCATTACAGACCAGCAGGGCTTCTCACCCTTTATTTCTTGTTTCTTACCTGTCACTTTATTCCTAGTCTCTCTTTAGATACTCCTCCAAATGCACCCCATATGTCTGTGAATCTTGAGATTTTTGTGCCCTGCTTCCTCTCCAGAGGGCTTCTCAGAACCACTTTTATCAGGGCTCACACCTTCTGTACAAGCACTTCTGTTGAGCCATTCTTGTGTCATGAGTTCCCTTCTATATTCTCTCATTCTTTTCTAATTTCTCCTCTTTCCCCCTCACATCTGGGTATTTCCTCATTCCTCAGTATATCTCTTAATCCTAACAGGAATAATTTTTCTCATAATTTTCCCTCCAACAAAAAAGCTAAGTGCTTAGCTCTGTATAAGTTTCAGGAGACACTGTTCTTTGCTTACTCAATCCCCACCACTCTCACTTTTTAAAATTTCTAGAACAGCTCTGCTTTGGTACAAATAACCACCATGACTTCACCAAGCCATGTGCTTCAGAAGAAACTCCACTTGGGAGTCAACTCCAGTTGTTATTGTTGTTCAGTCACTAAGTCATGTGCAATTCTTTGTGACCCCATGGACTATAGCATGCCAGGTTTCCGTTTCCTTTACTATCTCCCAGAGTTTGCTCAGATTCATGTTCATTGAGTTGGTGATGCTATCTAACCATCTTATTCTCTGCTCCTATCTTCTCCTTTTGCCTTCAGTCTTTCCCAGCATCAAGGTCTTTTCCAGTGAGTCATCTCTTTGCATCAAGTGGACAAAGTATTGGAGCTTCAGCTTCAGCCTCAGTCCTTCCAATGAAGATTCAGGGTTGATTTCCTGTAGGATTGACTGGTTTGATCTCCCTGAAGTCCAAGGGACTCTCAAGAGTCTTCAGTAAACTCTAATTAGTGTAATCCAACTGAAATCACCTCATTCCTTTATCCAAACATAGGCTTTTTTAGAAAAGGTAGTATCTTCTGGCAAATAAAACATAAGAGGAAGTCTGCTAGAATTATGGGAAAAGGATTTACGTCTTCTTAAGACCCCAGGTGAAAGCCACCTCATTCCTCTAAATGCCATCATCATGCTTTCATAACAATATATTAACCATCTGTTGAGATCATATTTCATCTCAGGCTCACTGATTTATAAATGATCTTTCATCCTCCACAGTCTTGCGACATATGTATTATAATCCCCTGAGATTTAGAAGATATAAATTCATACAAATAACAAAACTAGGACATTAACCCACTTCTGTTTGACCCATAGTAAATCATTCCTTTCAATTATAAATTTTCTTCTTTATATCTAAAAAAATTTTTGAACATGAACATAGTTATTAACTAACTGGCATTCAATGGGAAGAGAGATTTTTATAAATAATAATAATAAATTGATTTGCTGCAGCTACTGTTCAGTTACACTTGAATAATATTTTTCTAATTTACTATTAGTACATTATAAAACTTGGAAAATCAAAACAACAAAAAAGAAACATCTCTTGTAATCTAAAGGTAACTACTATCAATATTTTGATATGTTCTACCAGTATTTTTTTGGTAAATTAATTTTTAAATTTTAATTGGAAGCTAATTACTTTACAATATGGTAGTGGTTTTTGCTACACATTGACATGAATCAGCCATGGGTGTACATGTGTTCACCACCCTGAACCCCTCTCCCACCTCCCTCTTCATCTCATTTCTCAGGGTCATCCCAGTGCACCAGCCTTGAGCACCCTGTCTCATGCATCAAACCTGGACTGGCGATCTATTTCACACATGGTAAGACACATATTTCAATGCTATTCTCTCAAATCATCCCGCCCCCACCTTCTCCCACAGAGTTCAAAGGTCTGTTCTTTACTTCTGTGTTTCTTTTGCTATCTCACATATAAGGTCATCATTATCATCTTTCTAAATTCCATATATATGTGTTAATATACTGTATTGGTGTTTCTCTTTCTGACTTCCTTAGCTCTGAATAATAGGCTCCAGTTTCATCTACCTCACTAGAACTGATTCAAATGTATTCTTTTTAATAGCTGAGTAATATTCCATTGTGTATAAGTACCACAGCTTTCTTATCCATTTGCCTGCTGATGGACATCTAGGTTGCTTCCATGTCCTGGCTATTGTAAACAGTGTTACGATGAACATTGGGGTACACGTGTCTCTTTCGATTCTGGTTTCCTCAGTGTGTATGCCCAGCAGTGGGACTGCTGGATTATATGACAGTTCTGTTTCCAGGTTTTTAAGGAATCTCCACACTGCTCTCTATAGTGGCTGTACTAGTTTGCATTCGTACCAACAATGCAAGAGGGTTCCCTTTTCTCCACACTCTCTCCAGCATTTGTTTGTAGACTTTTTGATAGCAGCCATTCTGACTGGCGTGAGATGGTACCTCATTGTGGTTTTGATTTGCATTTCTCTGATAATGAGTGATGTTGAGCATCTTTTCATATGTTTGTTAGCCATCTGTATGTCTTCTTTGGAGAAATGTCTGTTTAGTTCTTTGGCTCATTTTTTGATTGGGTCATTTATTTATCTGGAATTGAGCTGCAGGAGTTGCTTGTATATTTTTGAGATTAATTCTTTGTCAGTTGCTTCATTTGCTATTATTTTCTCCCATTCTGAAGGCTGTCTTTTCACCTTGCTTATAGTTTCCTTTGTTGTGCAAAAGCTTTTAAGTTTAATTAGGTCCCATTTGTTACTTTTGCTATTATTTCCATTACTCTGGGAGGTGGGTCATAGAGGATCCTGCTGTGATTTTTGTCAGAGAGTGTTTTGCCTATGTTTTCCTCTAGGAGTTTTATAGTTTCTGGTGTTACATTTAGATATTTGATCCTTTGTGAGGTTTTTTGTGTGTCTGGTGTTAGAAAGTGTTCTAGTTTCATTCTTTTACAGATGATTGACCAGTTTTCCCAGCACCACTTGTTAAACAGATTGTCTTTTCTCCATTGTATATTCTTGCCTCCTTTGTCAAAGATAAGGTGTCCATAGGTGCTTGGATTTATCTCTGGTCTTTCTATTTTGTTCCATTGATATATATTTCTGTCTTTGTGCCAGTGCCAGACTGTCTTGATGACTGTAGCTTTGTAATATAGTCTGAAGTCAGGCAGGTTGATCCCTCCAGTTCCATTTTTCTTTCTCAAGATTGCTTTGGCTATTCGAGGTCTTTTGTATTTCCATACAAATTGTAAAATTATTTGTTCTAGTTCTCTGAAAAATACCATAGTCTACCAGTATTTTTAAATTCAAACTTATAAGACTTATAAATACATTACAAATTTGATATCACATTGCTTACACCATTCTGTAGCTCATTTTTTACATTAAGCAATATATAGTGAACAGCTTCCCCCAGCAAAAATACTCTTCCCTGATATGATTTATCATATCCTTGTATGACATACAAATATATTTTTCTTAATTATACTCTTGTAGTTGGACGTTTGGTTTTTTTCTAATTTCATAACTGCAGAAGCAGCCCAAACTGGTCCTTCTTGTTTCTAATAAGATACTGAGTTGTTTCTCAGAGAAAATAGTAAAAAAAAAAAAAAAACAAAGTCATACAGCAAAAGCATGCACAGAGGAAAATTTTGACCTTGAATAATGCCAAGAACAAAAATCTTCTCCCCACCTCCCACCTCCACCACGTAAGCAAAGAACTAGGACATGGCAAGAACCTGAAGGCAGGAATCTTTCAGAAGCAAAGAGTTCACTGGCCAGGAAGATCAGGTGCTGAAGCCCCTTAATCATACCATAAATAACAGTTTCAAATCTTCCAATCAAAACCCTGTCCACAAGCACTTCCATGTATCAACCTTCCTCCTCTTATAAAAATCTGACTAAACGCCAGATGGAGAGTCTGCTTCCTTTCTCCCTGTTGGTCGACCTTGCAATAAAACTCTTTCTTTTCTCAAAACCTAGTGCTGTACTATTGGCTTTTATGGGTGTTGACAAGTGGGCCCTTTGCTTGTGCTTGGTAAGAACTTTAGTTATTATAAATAAAACTATACTAAACATTTGTATTTGGGCTTCCCTGGTGGCTCAGCTGGTAAAGAATCTGCCTGCAATGTCGGAGACCTGGGTTCAATCCCTGGGTTGGGAAGATCCCCTGGAGAAGAGAAAGGCCAGCCACTCTAGCATTCTGGCATGGAGAATTCCATGGACTGTATAGTCCATGCAGTCACAAAGAGTCAGACACAACTGAATGACTTTCACTCACAAACATGTGTATACACATATTTCATCCATTCCTCTAATTGCTTTCTTAGCCTGTGTTTAAAAAGAGTGCCCCAGGAATAGGTAAACCCTTTGTAACACAATATGAAACTGCTCTCCAGATAGATGGTTGCCTTAAGCTGGCCCTAGTGGTTCTATGAGTTCTTCTCTCCATTCATCCTTGCGCCTGAGATTTTTAAGAGATGCAAGATTCAGACAAATGAAGACAAAAAAAAAAACACATCAGTTTTATTACTGATAAAAACTGAACTGGAAGATGATGCTTAAGGATTGCAGTCAAACTGGATTGTTATCTGATTTCTAAACCAGTCAGATTTACAGCCTCCCTCCCTGGACCAAGTGCACTTCCACAAGCTGCCTCTGGGGTCCTGCCCAGCAAGCTGAACATATAGAAGATTAGAAGCTTCCGGAAGATGAGCCTGCTCAGGACCAGAAAAGGGAAAGACTTTAGATGCACATTCTTGGTTCTCCAAAGTACACCAAGTCACCCCTTCTCCCTTGGGAAGCAGAGGACAGTGAGAGAGGTGGGAAGAAAGAAGCCAGAAGTGTTAATCAAGTTTAAATCCTTCCATGTGTAAATATGAGTCAAAACAAATGGAGGTTCTGCCCAAATGTTTGTTAATATTCTACATGGAATTGTTTAGCTTTAAAAAGTAATTTTCTAACTTGATAGGGAAAAACAAGAGTCTTGTTTGATTTTATTATTTTGTTTTTGTCTGGGTTTATAGGCTGAGAGTTGGACTGTGAAGAAAGCTGAGCACCGAAGAATTGATGCTTTTAAACTGTGGTGTTGGAGAAGACCCTTGAGAGTCCCTTAGACTGCAAGGAGATCCAACCAGTCCATTCTAAAGGAGATCAGCCCTGGGTGTTCATTGGAAGGACTGATGCTGAAGGTGAAACTCCAATACTTTGACCACCTCATGGGAAGAGCTGACTCATTGAAAAGACTGGTGCTAGGAGGGATTGAGGGCAGGAGGAGAAAGGGAGGACAGAGGATGAGATGGCTGGATGGCATCACTGACTCAATGGGCATGAGTCTGAGTGAACTCTGGGAGATGGTGATGGACAGGGAGGCCTGGCGTGCTGCAATTCATGGGGTCACAAAGAGTCAGAGTGACTGAGTGACTGAACTGAACTGACTGAACTGAACTGAGATATAATTGACATTGTTGTTTAGTGGCTAACTCTTTTGCAACCCCATGGACTATAGCCCACCAGTCTCCTCTGTCCATGGGATTTCTTAGACAATATTTGAGAAATATGCAGCACTGCATAAACTTTAAGGTGTGTGACATAATGATTTGACTTACATACATCGTGAAATGATGATAACAATAGGTTTGATGGATATTTGTCTTCTCATATAGGTACAACATTAATAAAATAGAAAAATATATATATATATTTTTCCATGTGATGAGAAACCTTAGGAAAAAGGGTTATTTTAATGCATTTCTTTGGTTATTATAAGGCCAATTTTTTTAAATTCTTTTGTGAATTTTTTTCTTCAAGATTTTTAACTGTGTTTATTTGGAGAGTCAGTTTTTTTAATTTATGTTTATTTTTTTAAGCCAATTTATTATTTTTTTTTACTTTACAATACTGTATTGGTTTTGCCATACATCAACATGAATCCACCACAGGTGTACAAAATAGAAAATGAAGCAACTGACAACTAATCTCAAAAATATACAAGTAACTCATGCAGCTCAATTCCAGAAAAATAAACGACCCAATCAAAAAATAGGCCAAAGAACTGAATAGACATTTCTCCAGAGAAGACATACAGATGGCTAACAAATACATGAAAAGATGCTCAGCATCTCTCATTATCAGAGAAATGCAAATCAAGACCACAATGAGGTACCATATTTTTATTTTTAATTGGAGGATAATTGCTATACAATGTTGTCCTGTTTTCTGCCATACATCAATGTAATCAGTTACAGGTGTACATATGTTCCCTCACTCTTGAACCTCCCTTCCACTTTCCACCCCATCCCACTCCTCTAGGTTGTCACAGAGCACCAGCTTGAGCTCCCTGTGTCAGGAAGTAAATTCCACCAGGCTCCTCTGTCCATGAAATTCTGCAGGCAAGAATATTTGAGTGGGTTGCCATTTCCTTCTCCAAAGGATCTTCTCGACCCAAGGATCAAACCCAGGTCTCCCACATAGCAGGCAGATTCTTTACCTTTTGAGCCACCAGGGAAGCTCAGTAAATTCCCACTGGCTATCTATTTTACATATGGTAATGTACATGCTTCAGTGCTACTTGGAGAGTCAGTTTTGATGTTGATTTGCAATATATGATATGGAAGGATGATAATCATTTGCTATATCCTTTACCAAAATTTTCAATTTTTTAATTTGCCTTTTACTTTTTAATGAAAATAGCTTTTACTCCTCTTTATTGAATTGGAAAATAACTGAAAGTATAAGAAAAAAGTGAGAAATCTCAAGTAATTTCCCAACTTGGAGACACTGATAAGATTTCGTTGTATATTCTCCCAGATTTGATAGAAGAACACACAGACAGATGGCTGGATAGAAATGTGTATGTATAAACAGGCACATATATATTTTATAAAAGTTGGATCACATTTGCTATTTTATAGCCTACAACATTTGTGTTACTGTCCTTACAAATTCATCTTTATACATGTGTCAGTTTTTCCTTAGGATATATTCCTAGAATGTTCATATTTTTATGTGAAGAAGTGAATTCATTTTTTTATGACTGAACAGTGTATGCTGTTAACCACATGCATAACTTCAATAAGGTGGAAGAGATGAGAGAGATTTTTCTCAGTTCAGTTCAGTTCAGTCACTTAGTCGTATCCTACCCTTTGCAACCCTATGGACTGCAGCACGCCAGACCTCTCTATCCATCACCAACTCCCGGAGTTTACCGAAACTCATGTCCATTGAGTCAGTGATGCCATCCAACCATCTCATCCTCTGCTGTCCCCTTCTCCTCCTGCCCTCAATCTTTCCCAGCATCAAGGTCTTTTCAAGTGAGTCAGCAGTTCGCATCAAGTGGCCAAAGTATTGGAGTTTCAGCTTCAACATCAGTCCTTCTACATAATGTTAAATTTATACAGGTATAAGCAAAAACAACTGTGGCACTTATTCTATCTGGTAGATGACAAGTTTATTTTGACATCTATTGTAACATTCACATTAATTTCAGGACATTAAAAATGGTGAGAAAATATGTGTTTCTTGGAAACAAGAAACTTTAGATCTTAGAGTTGTTTATTGTAAATTAACATGCGGAAATGCATGCACCATCTCATTTTTATTTCAATGTATTCTTATCTGTTCTTACCCTTTTTTTCCTTCTAGATCAGTGACTCGCAATCATTTTCTATGAATAGTGAATATTTTAGGCTTTACAGGCCGAATGGTTTCCGTCACACTACTGAATTCTGCAATTGCGGAGTGGCAGACCATATGTAAACAACTAAATGTGTTCCAATAAACTTTATTTGCAAAGATAATATTGGGTAAACTGTCATATATTTTATAAACTGTTCAAACTATTTTTCAGTCACTGTTTATATAGTGCACATACCAGGAATGCCTCTTCATCCTTTAATCTTAGAATGTATCACTTGGTATAGGGCCCATTCTGCAGAGAGGGTTCTTCTCTCTTCCTACTTTAGTTCCAGATTGTCTGCTTCAGTTTTCTCTCTCTCCCTTTTTGTTTTTTTAAATCACTTTTTTACAGCAGTTTTAGGTTCAAAACAAAAATGAAAAGAAGATATAGAGATTTCCCATCATTCCCTGCTCTTACTCATGCATGTGGCTACAGCTGCTGCTGCTGCTGCTGCTAAGTAGCTTCAGTCGTGTCTGACTTCTGTGCGATCCCATAGACGGCAGCCCACCAGGCTCCTCTGTCCATGGGATTTTTCCAGGCAAGAGTACTGGAATGGGTTGCCATTGCCTTCTCCGTACTCATGTATAGCCACCTCCATTATCAACACCACTCAATAGTGGTATCTTTGTTACAGAGGTTGAATCTGTAACAACCACCCAAATTCCACACTTTACCTTAGAGATAATTACTGCTGGTGCACATTCTATGAGTTTGGGCAAACATATAATGACATGAATCCATCATTATAATATCATATAGAATATTTCACCACCCCAAAAATGCTCTATGCTCTGCCTATTCATCTTTTCTTCCCTAGCATCCATTAATCTTTTTACTGTCTACATTTTTAACTTTTCCAGAGATCAAATGTGTGTGTGCTCAGTTGCTCAGCCATGTCCAGACTCTTTGTGGCACCATGGACTATAGCCTGCTAGACTCCTCTGTCCAGGAATTTTCCAATCAAGAAGACTGGAGTGGGTTGCCATTTCTTAGTCCAGGGGATCTTCCTGACCCAGAGATCAAACCCGAGTCTTTTACAATTTCCACATTGGCAGGCAGATTCTTTACCACTAGCACCACCTGAGAAGCCCATAGAGATCAAATAGTTGAAATCAAAACATCCATAGCCTTGTCAAACTGACTTCTTTCACTTAGCAATATGCATTTCAGATTCCTCCATATCTTTTCATGACTCGATAACTCTTTCTTTTTATTACTAAATTCTATTCCATTGTCTGGATGTTCCACAATTTATTTGTCCATTTACTTACTAAAAGACATCTCAAGTGCTTCCAAGTTTTGGCAGTTATGAACAAAGTGGCTATAAACATCCTGATGCAGATTTTTATAGACTTAAGTTTTCAAACTCTTTGAGTAAATACCAAGGAAAGAAATTACTATATCTTATGACAAGAATATGTTTCTGTTTTTAAGAAACTGCCAAACTGTCTTCCAAAGTTAACTATATTATTTTACATTTGGAGCCTGGCAGGCTACAGTCCATGGAGTCCCAAAAGTCAGACATGACTGAACATGCACTGTACTGTATTGTATAAGAGTTACTGCTTTTCCACATCCTCACCAGCATTAGCTGCTGTCAGTGTTCATATTGCAGCCATTCTGCTAACTGCACGGCAGTATCTCATTATTTTAATTTTCCTGATGACATATGATATGGGACATCTTTTCTTATGCTTATTTGCCATTTGTGTATTTTCTCTGTGAGGTGTCTGTTAATGTCTATGACTCATTTTTAAAATCAAGTTATTTTCTTTAGTTCCTCAGTCATGTCTGACTCTTTGTGACCCCACGGACTATAGCCCACCAGGCTTCCCTGTCCATGGAATTCTCCAGGCAAGAATACTGAAGTGAGTTGCCATTCCCTTCTGCACGGGATCTTCCTGACCCAGGCATTGAACCCATGTCTCCTGCATTTCCTGCATTGGCAGGGGAGTCCTTTAAGAGATCTGTATATACTTTGGCTAACTGTCCTTTATCAGATATGGCACTTGAAAATATTTTCTCCCAGTCTATGGCTCGTCTTCTCATTCCCTTAGCATTGTCTTTTACAAAGGCAAATTTTCAATTTTAATGAAATCCAGCTTATCAGTGGTTTCTTTTATGGATCATATCTTTGGTGGTGTACATAAAAAGACATTACCATATCCAAGGTCATCTAGATTTTCTCCTATATTATCATATAAGAGATTGGAGTTTTATATTTTTGTGCTTTACATTTAGGTCTACGGTTCACTTTGAGTTAATTTTTGTGAGAATGTAAGGTCTGTGTCTAGATTCTTTTTTTTTTTTTCTTGCATGTGGATATCATTATTTCAAGCACCATTTATTGAAGAGACTGTCTGTGCTTCACTGTATTGCTTTTGCTCTTTTATCAGGCATCAACTGGCTATATCTGTGAGGGTCTATTTCTGAGCTCTAGACTCTGTTCCATTGATCTTTTCCTGTATTCCTTTTTTTTTTTTTTTGGTCTATTCATATACCGCACTGTGCTGATTATTGTGGCTTAATAGTAAGCCTCACTGATAGGTAATGTCAGTCATTCTCCTGTTATATTGTACTGCCTGTTCTGGGTTGGTCAGCTATTTTATCCATAGAATTTAAGTATTAAAAACTTTCTCTTACAGGCCAAAGCTCAGATGAACTGGAAAGAGAAAGCAAAGAGAGTGAGAGGGTTGATGGAGGAAGGTAACAGATTTGATAAACATATTCTGAGAAGTCAGTTTGGCCTTAATTCATTAGCTTCCTTACCTTCTTAACAGAGTTCCTAGTGACTTTCCACTTATTCCCACATTCTCCCTTTCATGGTTTACAGCTCACAATGTGAACACATTTCTCTTTTGGCATATAGAACAGAGCTAGGGAATCCCTTTTAATTACTGGTCTCCATTGAGAACACAACATCCAAAACTTACTTCACTGAGCCTGAGACAATCATGTTTGTTATTAATGGGTGTGTCATTTGCTCCTGTGGATATGAGATGATTTGTTTGGAGCTTTTTCATTTCCATAAAGTTTCTTAGAAACATTTGCCTTGCAGAAGAATACACCTGCATGGCAAATGAGTGTTTGAAATAAAGGTTATTCAGGAGGTTTTAGCTGAATGAACCCAAATAGAATGAAACCACGATGTGCTCTATGTTAATTATATAGATAATATCTAGAAGATAACTGATATCTTCTAGGAGGGAAACATGCAAGAACTAAAAGACCAATTTTACCTAATTTAGTTTAAAAATAAAATAGAATTCAAAATCTACTGACATTAACAGGTGAATTATTGGGGACAGATACGTATTCCGAATCTAGGAAATTTAATTGAATTCTTCATTCAAATATAAAATGTGTCCTTACTTTTTTTTAAACTCCTTTTATCTTATCCTTTTGCCTTAGGTATCTCAGAGATTCTCTGCTGCACAGAACCCTGTGGTTAGCAGGAGATCAATAACATTCATTGAGAAGATTCCAGTTTTGTCTTTTCCATCAACACTAAGCTTTGTTTTGTTTTTCTTATACTCATCTGTATTTAATGTTGGGTAGATGTATTTTTTCATCTTTGGATTTTTTCCTTGCTTTTGAACCACATGAAACCTCTTCTAATTACTTTCTTCTTTTTAAGTGTTCATAATTCGTATCTGTAATAGAAAAATTATAAAATACAGGTAAGAAGAAAAGGTGAATGCATTCAAAATTTACTCCTAAAAGATAACCACTATTTCAGTATTGGTTATTCTTGACCTGTGTATCATACATTAATATATAAAATGTAAAACAAAATGATATTTGATTCTACATATTCATCTGTACCTGCTTTCATTTCAACATTGTCTGTGTTGATAAATATGGACTCATATTATAATTTTAAAAGGTTAAATTTTCATTATATATATATGTGATAATATAGTAAATCTTTATTGTTGAATATTAAGATTGTTTCAACTTATAAAAATGTTTTTTTTTTAAATACCTTTGCATTTTTTTTCCCATAAGATAGATTTCTAGAAGAGAATTACTGAATTAAGAGTAAGAAATTTTTAAGGCCTTTGATGCCTTTTTATCAAATTATTGTTTGAAAAGGCTATGACAATTACATTTCCACCTGGATTATGTAAAAGCTCTTATATACTTACACTCCATCAATACCAAGTATTTACATACTTATGCTAATTTACTCCTAAAGGAAATATTGTTATTACTAAAGTGGTTGCTATGGGTTAAAAGGACAAAGAAAGAGATTAATATCATTTTTGAGAATCATGAAAGAACTATGGTTGTTCTCCACTTACTGAACCATCATAGAGCCCCATCACAATCTCTAATTTGTATTATTTCTGTAGTTAAATGAAATGAATTAAGAATTGTTTGTTTTCAGCAAAGTCACTGGTAAAGCTGAGGCTACTATTCATTTCAAGAGCCTGCAGTTATCAATCTAAAAAGATTTTAACCAAGTCCCTAAGGCTGCATACTGGCATCCTTTCCCAGTGGTTAATGAAATAAACAGCATAGAAAGGAAGCTTAAATTGAGCCACCAGTTTAAGACACGGGATTTCTGCCATCTTCTGACTGAAACTTGACCCAGCTTTTTTGTTTCTATATAGGTGATTCTTCACCAATATTCTTCAAAAGGGAGAGATTATCAGACATTTTCTTTAGCTGAATCTCTAGGTCCTTGATGTGGCAAAAGGGAAAAATAAAATTTTGCAGATTTTCCATGTCCATTGTGATTAAAAAATAATAGTGAAAGTTCCCTGGTGGTCCAGTGGCTAAGACCTCACACTCTCAATGCCAGGGTTTGATCCCTGGTCAGGGAACTAGATCCTTCATGCCACAACTAAGAGTTCACATGCACAACTAAATATCCTGCATGCCACAACTAAAGATTCTGGTGCAGCCAAATAAATCAATACACGTTAAAAGAAAATTAATTTTTAAAATAATGGTAACATAATGTTAAAATGAGATCTTTTTGTCTCAATTTTGTTTACAATGGTACATAGCAGACATCAAACTGTAAGTTCAGCCTATAAAAAGGGTGAGAGAGTGGATATAAAGACAGAACTCACAGAGAAATTTCTCCGGAAAGAGTTTGGCTTTCCTGTGAAATTCCAACCTACACCACCAAATGAGAAAAGGGTTTATCTCTGTCCCCTTTAGCTACTAAAGGGGCATTCACTGGCTTTCACAAGAGCTTTCTGATTAGGTATCTAAAGTTGCAGAACAGTAAGAAAGGATGCTTTAAGCCTCACGTGAGAAAGATGAAAGGGACCTGCAGGCAGAGGATAAAACCCACTGCACTGCTCTGAGCCAGCACTCCCAGGCTGTCATGGTGAGACACAAGTGCCTGTTCTCTGTGGGCCTGATGTGAACCAGACAAGAGAGAAGGCCAGGCTGGAGCTATGTTAAGCCTCTTCTGGAGGACTATCTAGAAGGGTGAAGAACTCCAGTAAGGAGAATCTGCTGAAGAGAGAGCTGAGAAACAAGGACTAGGATGGCATGATGAGGTGGGGTGGAGAGAAAAAGCCAAAGCATTGCCTGCATCAAAGGAGCTGCACTGAGGCCACAAAAGCCCCCCAAAAGTGAGTCCCCTGGAAGATCATGAAGCCTTATGGCCAAGGACAGAAACAGCAATGGCTCCTTTGTCAGGCAGTAAACAGGGAGCAGAGACCCTGCAAGTTGATGGCTCATAAACTAGACAAAGTCCAACCTTACAATTATCATGTAAGTGAAAATCAATATTGGATTGGATATTTTAAACTTCTGATCCAGACTGAAAGTTAATGAGACAGAATTGTCTCTTGGGACTTGACAGAGATGAAGTTTTATCAAAGAAAAGGACATTATTTCCTCTCCAAAAAAAAAAAGAGCGAGAACAATGGCAGACTTAATGATAGTGTTGAGCCTAGGATAGCTCACCACAAAATATGTCTCAAGCACATAAGGATCACTTTGCATTAAAATTACTTAAGAAATGGCTGATGCCAAAGATGTCAGTCTCTCTTCATACTATCGGCCCAAATTTTCCCTCAACACTCAGCTCAAGTCCCACCTCCCTTATGAGAAGTCTCAGTGATATTTCCCTTTCTGGGCTTCTGTGTGGCTTTGTCTATACCTCTGAGCTGGTGTTTTGTAACTTGTAGATACCTCTAACTAGGCACTGTCTATTATATGATACTCATGGCCTCTCTTAACAAGGTTGAGATCGAGGACCTTGCCTTATTCCTCTCCATATCATCTACAGTCAGGCACCCTTACTATGTAGAACAAATTGAGAAAGAAAGAAATCAAAAGCCAGATGGAGAAGCATCACAGAACATAGAACATAGCTATATAGCAGGTTCCAAACGATGGCCAAGAATTTCCCTCACAAAGGGAAGAGCTAATACTCAAAATACTGAAGCAGAGCAGACTCCCAACTAGTCAGAATGGTCACTACCTGTAATGATTGCAAGTATTGGCTGAATATTCTCCCTGCCTAAGGGGATACTAGTTAGGACATTAATATAGGAATATGTGCCCTTCAATTCAATAAAATGCATTGAATCATGTAGCAGTTTAACCACAGAAAAATTTTCTTTGACCTCATACCATCCCTATAGAGTATGTAAAAACAGTACTTTCTTCACAGTGTTAAGATGAAATATTCCAGAATAGAAACACACTTAGAATTATACCAAGTACATAAATGCTCAGTGAGCATTGGTTATATCTGTTAATTTCTCTGAGTTACAAGGTCAAGTCTGTGCACCCAACATGGCAGGAGGCACCAGGCAGAGGTGAAACTTGCAGTTAGACTGTCTAAGGCTATTTATCAATTGACTGTTGTTGTAGCAAAACCCCTGCTAGACAGTAACAGAGGGACAGACTCCCAAGCACAGGAATGAGGTTGGGAGGTCTAAGTACCTCCTGGCATTTCACACTGAGCTTTCATCCAGATACCGCAAATGCTGGGCTTAGAGCAACATGATTTACTCCAAAATTCACCTAGCAGTGAGGAAACAATATATGACAAAGTCTTCTAACCCAGACTGAGGGATGGAGTTGGGTGCTGATCTATGGGATAATGGTCACTGATATCTATAGCTAAGTAGAGTGGAAGAAAGGACCTTTCTGAGTCCCTTACAAAATCTGGGTGTTCAGGAGGATAGTGCTGCTGATGATAATGATGATGAAAGAATCATTTAATCACTCGTCTCATCAAAACATTTTCTTGAGGGTCTACTATGACCTAGGCTCTATGCTTTACAATGAGAATCCAACAGAGAACAAGATAGACATGATCTAGCAGGTCCAGATGAATTCTGTCTTGTATGCCAAATATATCACCCTTAAAAACATATAATGACAATGTAGAAAGGTAAATGTTCCTTACGTTGAAAGGAAGCTGCTGGCTTCCACAAATTTGTTTGGCTGATATCCTAAAAATCAGGATAGGAAATATTTAGATTATAAATTTTACAATCTGACTCCAAACCTCTCAACCCCAGGCAGCACCTAATATTCTAATACTTGTAAATCCAAATCATAAAAAGGATTTTTTTAAAAAGTAAAAATAAAATTCTTACTCCTTGGGAGTGCTAATCATGCAGGGCAGATATGATGTGCATATATGAATAGAAATATCCATCTTAGCACATTTCATTTTTCCCCTTAGATAACTGCATATTGAATTTTTTCTGACTCTAGGGTAAGTTCTAAAGGTTCTTAAAAATAAACATCCTGTGCCCAGTACAGAAAAAAACTTTGTTCTTCTCTTTGTCTTCTGTCTGTTCATTTTTGGTAAGAAACCTTGCTTTTTAATAATGTAGTCAAGGAAGGAGTATACATTCTGCCTCTCTAAATTCTACTTTTCCAAACGGAGCCAGAAGGGTCAGAGACACAGCAGAGGAGAAACTCCAGAACTTCAGGCCAGTGGCACCTTCAAGAGCCAGCATGACATCCACGATTTGAATTTTGTGAAATTAAATTTGCCCATAGTGATAGATGCCTGGGAAATAGAGAATTTCGCATCAACAGTGTTCAACATATACCCCAAACCACCCCTCTCCCACACACACTTCTGTTCTTAACCCTTTAACTGGGCACACTTAATTTAAAAAAATCTTTTTCTTTCTCTGGCCTCCTAATGAGCCGATCATCTCTCACACCCAAAGGAATAAATGCCGTCCTTTTCAAGCATCAGGTAGCAAACAGTTTCCTCGCAGGTGTGTGGTAGCTCGGCTTGAAACCCAGCTGGTATCAGGTACAAGAAAATGAAATTGAGAAAAAGAGTTCCATCTCCTGCTTTAATCAGTGACTCTCTCAGCAGCCAGCAGGCTGTCTGCATTTTGCACTTGCCTGTTTTCTCACTTGAAGAAAAATGGAAGGCAGTCATGAGAAGAGAATGAAGGCAACTCACAGGTGGACAGAAACCCAGCCGTGCTGGGACTGTGGCTTCCTTTTACGACCTTCCTGTCACACATGGGCTTTGCTTTTTCTAATCCTAACTCTGTGAGCTCCCTTAGCCTTGAGCCCTGGTAACAGATGTGCAAGTAGTTTTTAAATCCACTCTAAACATCACTGTACCCTATGCAAAATATTTGCTTCAGAAATGTTAGATCATGATCATAAAAACAGAGGATGGGAACATGACAAAATCCAATAGAAATATCCCAGTTGTATTCATGAAAGTCGAATCCCATCTGATTCTTTGCAACCCAGGGGCTGCAAAGAATCAAACCTAATGCAAATTCTCCCCAGAAATCCTGGAGTGGGTGGAATTCTCCAGGCCAGAACTACTGGAAAGGGTAGCCTTTCCCCTTCTCCAGAGGATCTTCCCAACCCAGGAATCAAACCCGTCTCCTGCATTGCTGGTGGATTCTTTACCAGCTGAGCCACTAGGGAAGCCCAAAAATATCAGAGTGGGTGGCCCATCTCTTCTCCAGAGGATCTTCTGGACCCAGGAATGGAACCAGGGTCACCTGCATTGGCATTGCAGGTGGATTCTTTACCAACTGAGCTATCAGAAAAGCCCTAATTGTATTCATACATTCAAACAAACCTTTGAATGTCAAATAGCTATTGAGTGATTACTGAGAGGCAGACACCGACAATCTTCACAAAAAAGAATAAAAACAATCAGAGACCTGCCCCATGGAAGTTACATTTAAATGGGGAAAATAAATCAAATGAATGTGAATTTGTAGTCGTGATCAATGCCAGTAAGAAGCTCCAGGTGCCAAAGGCAGGGATTTTAGGATTTCATCTAGACTTAGAGGTCTGGAGTGGGGGTGGGGCACCTCCCCCATGCTCAGAAGGTAAAGAATCTGCCTGCAATGAAGGAGATGCAGGTTCAGTCCCCCAAGAAGGGAAGATCCCCTGGAGAAGGGAATGGACATAAACAAAGAATCTCAAGGGCAGAGTAGCCTAGTGGGCTACAGTCCATGAGGTCGCTAAGAGCTGGATCCCACTGAGCGGCTAACACACAGGGGACTGGGAGGTCTTTTCTGGGCAAGAACAATTGACCTGAGATCTAAAGGATAAAGAATTACTAGAGGTGGAGAATGGAGGGAAGAGGAAAGTATATTTCCAACACATGAGAGAGCATGGACAAATTTCTGAGGTCAGAAGCAACACTGTGAGAACTGAAGGCCCAAGCAGGGGGACTGCTGAGCGCTGGGGAGACACAGTATGAGATAAGGCTGAAAGGCATTTGTATCCAGTGTTAAGGATTTGGGGCTCAGTCCTAGAAGCAAGGGAAAAACCACTGAAGATTTTTTTCTGAGGGTGTAGGGGGAACAGCTTTGCATTTCAGAGTGCTGACTCTGGTTGCTACAGTGAAAATAGATTGGAGGCAATCAAGTTTTTAAAGTAGTCTAGGGTGGGCTGCCGTCTATGGGGTCGCACAGAGTCGGACACCTCGGAAGCGACTTGGCAGCAGCCACAGCAGCAGGAGGCCAAACAGCTGGGGGCTTGACCTACTACTGACAATACAATGGAGAAAAAGTAAGTAGAGCCTAGTTGTATTTAAGAAGTAGTTGATGTATTATTTTGATTATTTGCAACTCAATTTTTATTCATTAATTCTCTAGACAAACATTTATTAAATGCATATGTGCTAGACTGTGGAAGAATTAGTACAATGAATAAAGATACAGATATAATTGAAAGCATCCATTTAGCAGGGCAGTCAAGAATGCAGGCTTCAGAGTCAAATGGACTGTTTTGAATTCTGACCATGCTTCTAAAGGGGAGCAGAATATGCAACCCCAAAATACGCCACTTTGGCATGTGGATCATTTTGTGCTGAAGGCAGTCAAGATCAGCAGAGTCAAGAAAAATGTCTACTTCTCCCATAACTCCCTAAAAGAGTTTTTACTGAGGGCCTGGCTGGGAAAAAAGAGCTAACACTAGAGGATAACTTTTAATCTGAAACAGCAGGATGGACATCTAATTACCAAACATCTGCTCATTTATTGCACTGTGATTTTTCCCTTCTCCCTGCCTTAAACTCCAGGCCCCTATTCCATTCCTTAGCTCAGGATGCACAACTTGTGTCAATGCGCCCTTGGGTCTCATATCTTTGGGACTCTCATATATATATAATTAAATTTACTTTTCATCTGTTAGTGTGTTATATGTCAATATAATTATTAGACCAGCCAAAGAACCTAGAAGGAAAGAAGGTAAAATTTTTCACCTTGGGCAAGTCAAAGATTCTGAGCCAGTTTTACAAATGGACATTAATGGAACCTACTCATAGAGCTCTTGAGGATAAACATCTGCTAATGCATGTCAAATTAACAGTGATCATTGCATTTAGACAGTTTTTAATAAATATTTTCCTGATTCACCAAACAACTGAAATATCAAAGATATATCAAAGTTGGATATGTGCTTATAAGGTGGGTACTTGAAGAGTCCTTTCTCATTAATGGCATGAATTTACCACAAGCTAACCTCCCTTCATTGGACTAGCTGTATTATACTTCACACATCCTATCCCAGATGTGTAAACTGTAGAGAAGACATTTGAAACATAACCTATGTTCCATAAATATCTCCTCCACATTATCTATAAATATAATTCTCAACACCTACCCATGTCTGTTGTAGCTGATAATAACATTATAACTTGTTCATTCAAGAGTAGTTATAGACTAAAATGCAAACTAAAGCCAGTATATTAATTTGACTGGGAAAATCTTGCTTTTGTAATCTTCATCATAAATAAAACCCCACTGTTACACTGTTACACTGATCCACACTTTGAAGTATGATTGCTAATGACTTTGGGTAATTTTATCATAGAGCCTAGAAAGCATCACTACAAACAAAGGGCCTTAGAAAGCAACACTACAAACAAAGCTAGTGGAGGTGATGGAATTCCAGTTCAGCTGTTTCAAATCCTGAAAGATGATACTGTGAAAGTGCTGCACTCAATATACTAGCAAATTTGGAAAACTCAGCAGTGCCACGGAACTGGAAAAGGTCAGTTTTCACTCCAAACGCAAAGAAAGGCAATGCCAAAGAATGCTCAGACTACCGCAAAATTGCACTCATCTCACACGCTAGTAAAGTAATGCTCAAAATTCTCCAAGCCAGGCTTCAGCAATACGTGACCCATGAAAATCCAAATGTTCAAGCTGGTTTTAGAAAAGACAGAGGAACCAGAGATCAAATTGCCAACATCCCCTGGATCATGGAAAAAGCAAGAGAGTTCCAGTTCTGCTTTATTGACTATGCCAAAGCCTTTGACTGTGTGGATCACAATAAACTGTGAAAAATTCTGAAAGAGATGGGAATACCAGACCATCTGACCTGCCTCTTGAAGGAACTTATATGCAGGTGAGGAAGCAACAGTTAGAACTGGACATGGAACAACAGACTGGTTCCAATTAGGAAAAGGAGTACGTCAAGGCTGTACATTGTCACCCCTGCTTATTTAACTTTATGCAGAGTACATCATGAGAAACGCTGGGCTGGAAGAAGCACAAACTGGAATCAAGATTGCCGGGAGAAATATCAAGAACCTCAGATATGCAGATGACACCACCCTTATGGCAGAAAGTGAAGAGGAACTAAAAAGCCTCTTGATGAAAGTGAAAGAGAAGAGTGAAAAGTTTTCTGAATGCTAAAGCTCAGCATTCAGAAAACTAAGATCATGGCATCTGGTCCCATTACTTCATGGGAAATAGATGGGAAAACAGTGGAAACAGTGTCCGACTTAATTTTGGGGGCTCCAAAATCACTGCAATGGTGACGGCAGCCATGAAATTAAAAGACCCTTACTCCTTGGAAGAAAAGTTATGACCAACCTAGACAGCATATTCAAAAGCAGAGACATTACTTTGCCGACTAAGGTCCGTCTAGTCAAGGCTATGGTTTTTCCTGTGGTCATGTATGGATGTGAGAGTTGGACTGTGAAGAAAGCTGAGCACCGAAGAATTGATGCTTTTGAACTGTGGTGTTGGAGAAGACTCTTGAGAATCCTTTGGACTGAAAGAAGGTCTGAAGGAGATCAGCCCTGGGATTTCTTTGGAAGGATGATGCTAAAGCTGAAACTCCAGTACTTTGGCCACCTCATGGGAAGACCTGACTCATTGGAAAAGACTCTGATGCTGGGAGGGATTGGGGGCAGGAGGAGAAGGGGATGACAGAGGATGAGAGGGCTGGATGGCATCACTGACTCAGTGGACGTGAGTCTGAGTGAACTCCGGGAGTTGGTGATGGACAGGGAAGCCTGGTGTGTTGTGATGCATGAGGTCACAAAGAATTGGACACGACTGAGTGACTGAACTGAACTGATCATAGAGTCTGTTGAAACAACGAAAAACTAGCTGGTTGAAGTCAGATACATTCTGTGTTTTGAGCAAGAAATCAATTCCACACCTTTTCTTATTTCACTCGAAGCTTTTCAAAGGCATTCATGTATATCAAATGACCACAGAAAATTTCAGTATAAATAATACTAATTTTGAAAGCAGTTTGAAAATCCTAGGAGCAATGAGACAGCCTATACTTAATGTAGGAATGTTTATCAGGCTCAAATTAAATAAATTCATCAGCCAATAAAACTCACACAGGGAAAAAGTCTTCCAAAGGGAACATATTTAATGCAAATACTGTTACATAAATCTTTCATCTTCCTTACCCTTATTTTAATGACTGTTTTTGGGTTTAGTAAGATTTGAAATGGGATCTCAAAAACAGATCACAAATTGTAACATTGATCCTATAGGAGATAAAGGTTCTACTCACAAAGGCACACTTGTGACCATCATCCAGAAATGAAGTACGTCAGGGGCTTCAAATTGTTCTCAGATCCTAGCAATTCTTCAGAACTGTCTCAGAGCTAGAGCAGGGCCAAATGAGATTAGGAATTATCCAGATGAATACAGCAAGTCCCATCCCAATGTCGTTGTTTTATGTTTGTCTTGAGTACAGTATTTCACTTGATTTTTAAAAACTCTGATGCTTTTTAAAAATTGCTTCTAAATCACTGAATTGGACTTCTACAAAATGGAGGTGAGTGGGCCATCTGTTGTATGGCCCTAAAGCCTCAGATACTTTGTTATTACTTCTGCAAACCCATTTTTCTGTTCTTCCTCTTTATTTCTTCCTTTTCTTTCTCTTCCTTCTCCTCCCCTTCCTTTCACATCTTTTCTATCATAATAAATATTCATTTGGTACTTAATAGCACTGTAAGTCTGAACTCAGGAAGGCAGTAGTGAGCAGTGGTATAAATGAGATCTTAATTCCCTGCCTAGGAATTAAACTTGGGTAGTCTGGATGAGAACCAGAAATCCTAACCACTAGAGCAGCAAAGACCAGAGGCTGGAAGCTATTTTTCCCTGGATCTTTGCCCCCAGTGAAAAATGCATTTATCAAAGAGACATAAACTGTAAAATGCAAGTACAAAGTTTATTATTAGAGACATAGCACCACAACAGGTCAGAGAGCACATAGAAAAACAGTCTATTTAAGACAAAAACAAGGAGGAGATGTACACCCCAAAAGAAAGGGTGTGGACATCCCGCCCTCTCCCAGTGAGGAGGAACACTGTAAAAGGCATTTTAGTTCAGTTCAATCATTCAGTCATGTCTGACTCTTTGCAACCTCATGGACTGTGGCACACCAGGCTTCCCTATCCATCACCAACTTCCTGGAGCTTGCTCCAACTCATGTCCATCAAGTCTGTAATGCCATCCAACCATCTCATCCTCTGTCGTCCTCTTCTCCTTCTGCCTTCAGTCTTTCTCAGCATCAGAGTCTTTTCCAGTGAGTCGACTCTTCCCGCCAGGTGGCCAAAGTATTGGAGCTTCAGCTTCAGCATCAGTACTGCCAATAGATATTCAGTGTTGATTTCCTTTAGGATGGACTGGTTGGATCACCTTGCAGTCCAAGGGACTCTCAAGAATCTTCTCCAACACCACAGTTCAAAAGCATCCATTCTTCGGTGCTCAGCTTTCTTTGTAGTCCAGCTCTCACATCCCTACATAACTACTGGGAAAACCATAGCTTTGATCAGATGGACCTTTGTTGGCAAAGTAATGCCTCTACTTTTTAATATGCTGTCTAGGTTGGTCATAGTTTTACTTCCAAGGTGTAAATGGCTTTTAATTTCATGGCTGCAGTCACCGTCTGCAGTGATTTTGGAGCCCAAGAAAATAAAGTCTCTCAGTTTCCATTGTTTCCCCATCTATTTGCCATGAAATGATGAGACCAGCTGCCATGATCTTAATTTTTTGAATGTTGAGTTTTAAGCCACTTTTTTTCACTCTCCTCTTTCACCTTCATCAAGAGGCTTTTTAGTTCTTCTTTGCCTTCTGCCACTAGGGCGGTGTTGTCTGCATATCTGAGGTTATTGCTATTTCTCCTGGCAGTCTTGATTCCAGCTTGTGCTTCACCCAGCTGGGGAATTTCACATGATGTACTCTGTACTCTGCATATGGGCTTCCCCTGTGGCTCAGCTGGCAAAGAATCCACCTGCAATGCAGGAGACCTGGGTTCAATCCCTGGGTTGGGAAGATCACCTGGAGAAGGAAAAAAGCTACCCATTTCAGTATTCTGGCCTGGAAAATTCCATGGACTGTATAGTCCATGGGGTGGTAAAGAGTTGGACATGACTAACTTTCACTTTCACTCTGTATATAAGCTAAATAAACAGAGTGACTATATACCGCCTTGACATACTCCTTTCCCAATTTGGAACCAGTCTGTTGTTCCATGCCCAGTTCTAACTGTTGCTTCTTGACCTGCACACAGATTTTTCAGGAGGGAGGTAAGGTGGTCTGGTATTTTCATCTCTTTAAGAATTTTCTACAGTTTGTTGTGATCTACAAGTCAAAGGATTTAGCATAGTCACTGAAGCATAAGTAGATTTTTTTTCTGGAATTCTCATCCAATAGATGTTGGCAATTTGATCTCTGATCCTCTGCCTTTTCTAAATCCAGCTTGAACATCTCGAAGTTCTCAGTGAATGTATTGTTGAAGCCTCATTTGGAGAATTTTGAGAATTACTTTACTAGCATGGGAGATGAGTGCATTTGTGCAGTAGTTTGAGCATTCTTTGGCATGCCTTTATGTGGGATTGGAATGAAAACTGAACTTTTCCAGTCCTGTGGCTACTTCTAAGTTTTCCAAATTAGCTGGCATATTGAGTGCAGTACTTTCACAGCATCATTTTTTAGGATTTGAAATAGCTCAGCTAGAATTTCATCACCTCCACTAGCTTTGTTCATAGTGATGCTTCCCAAGGCCCACTTGACCACACTCCAGGATGTCTGGCTTTAAGTGAGAGAGAAACAGTTAAGACAGAAGCAAGGCAGAGATACACATCGAAGAAGAAAGGGTGTGGACATTCCCCCTTAGTGAGGAGAAGCACTTGTAAAGAGGTATTTAAGTCATTTATATAGGCCAGTTTTTCCGGGTCTATGTATTCCTCCAGGCCAACTATCTGGGTTCTGGTCCCATACCCTGGGACCCTCCATTGGGTGTGCACACACCCCTCAGCCAAGATGAATCTTTAAGTGAAGCCTTCTGGGATGAACAAGACATTATGGCCAGGTGTTATCCCTTGACTTTTGACACACAAGGAGCCTTTCTGTGCATGTGTAGTGTCTCCCTTGTCCCAAAAGAGGGGGGTAGCGGAGATCCATTAATCCTTTATTCAAACAGAGTTTTGTCCCTCTTTGTCCTTGCCATGACTATTACCTTAAGGTCTCTGCAAGAGACAAAGACTGGCTGTTTACCCTGTTTCTGTTGTTGCTTCCATTTCAGAGGGCTGGAGGCTGATTATAAATGCCTTAACTGAAGCCCATCTATCTCTTGTCTAAAGAAACACTAACCGTTGTAAGTATCCAGGCTGAAGCCCACTTATTCGTGCCCCCATGAAATGCAAACAGGAGGCCAGTTGTAACTGTCTAACCTGGATACCATCTATTTCCTGGTTCAAGTCTTGACCAGTTTTATATATTCTGTGAATATTTATCTTTGAGAATGGCTGGTGCTGAGGATTTAGTCCCTGTTGTCCTCAAAAATTCAAGGTGCAGAGGGAGTAAAGTGAAGGGAAGCAAAGCAGCAATTGTAACAGGTTGTGGTAAGTGGAGCTTCCTACGCGGCACTAGTGGTAAAGAACCGGCCTGCCCATGCAGGAGATACAAGAGACATGCCTTTGATCCCTGGGTCAGGAAGATCCCTGGAGAAGGAAATGGCAACCCACTCCAATATTCTTATATATATATCTTGTATTTTATTTATGTATTTGGCTGAACCAGGTCTTAGTAGCAGCATGTGAACTGTTCGTTTTGGCATGTGGGGTCTAGCTCCCTGACCAGGGATTGAACCCAGGCCCCCTTGGAGTGGGAGCCAGCATCTTAGCCATGGACTACCAGGGAAGTCCCCACTCCAGTATTTTTGCCTGGAGAATCCCATAGACAGAGTAACCTTATGGGCTACAGTCCTCGGGGTCACAAAGAGTTGGACATAACTGTGTGACTAACACTTTCACTTTCATACGGGGAAGAGACTCAGGAAAACTAAGTAACTTTCCAAAATGTTTGAATCCTTCACAGTAAATACCATCTTCAGGTAAAGACAGAAGAGAGTGTTGAGGGTGGGAGAGCCACCTATAGGAGCTTTCTAGGGAAAGTGTGGTAGATGAGGGTGATTGCAATGCAAATTTAAGTTGTAGTCTTCTTCATAGTAAGAGTTTCTAGAGATTTGGTCATCCTTTTCTTCCAAGTACAGAGAGGGAGACACCCTTACAAGTGATTTCCTTGACATATGTGTTTCTTACAAAACAGCAAATTCTAGTAAGTTTTCAGAGCCCTTCCCATGTTTGCTGTTTCTCAGAAAATTGTCATATTAAAAAAATTAATATGTCAAAGAAACATATTTTATGATAAATTCTATAGTAAAGAATCTGCCTACCAATGCAGGAAACTCAAGAGACACGGCTTGATCCTTGAATTGGAAATGGCAAACCACTCCAATATTCTTGCCTGGAAAAACCCATGGACAGAGGAGCGTGATAGGCTACAGTCCATGGGGTTGAAAAGAGTTGGACATGACTGAGCATGCACCCAACTACTACTCCTCCTCTCCCATATATGTGCATGCATGCTAGGTAGCTTCAGTTAAGTCCAGCTCTTTGAGACCCTATGGACTCTAGCTAGCCAGGCTCCTCTGTCCATGGGGTTTTTCATGCAAGAATACTGGTGAAGAAGGAAACAGACAGAACAGATTCCATCTTGAAAACAGGACTCCATCTTGGGCCGGACTGTGGACTTTGAACTATGTGCCCTGTATCTATGGAAATGACATACAAACTGGAAAACCAGACTCCCCTGATGAAGGAGCCTCAGGACTTGTACCTAGACTTTCCTTCATCTAAATATGCTAATTATCTCTGTGACAGAACAAAGTCCTAAATCCCATTACACTTATCAGGATATGACCACAGACCTATTGATAAATGTCCACTGTTTAACTATCTAGGCCTTAAGACATGTGAGTTCAGTTCAGTTCAGCCGCTCAGTCATGTCCAACTCTTTGCGACCCCATGAATCGCAGCATGCCAGGCCTCCTTGTCCATCACCAACTCCCGGAGTTCACTCAGACTCACGTCCATCGAGTCCGTGATGCCATCCAGCTATCTCATCCTCTGTCAACCCCTTCTCCTCCTGCCCCCAATCCCTCCCAGGATCAAAGTCTTTTCCAATGAGTCAACTCTTTGCATGAGGTGGCCAAAGTACTGGAGTTTCAGCTTTAGCATCATTCCTTCCAAAGAAATCCCAGGGTTGATCTCCTTCAGAATGGACTGGTTGGATCTCCTTGCAGTCCAAGGACTCTCAAGAGTCTTCTCCAACACCAAAGTTCAAAAGTATCAGTTCTTCGGTGCTCAGCTTTCTTCTCAGTCCAACTCTCACATCCATACATGACCACTGGAAAAACTATAGCCTTGACTAGACAGACCTTAGTCGGCAAAGTAATGTCTCTGCTTTTGAATATGCTATCTAGGTTGGTCATAACTTTCCTTCCAAGGAGTAAACGTCTTTTAATTTCATGGCTGCAATCACCATCTGCAGTGATTTTGGAGCCCAAAAAATAAAGTCTGACACTGTTTCCACTGTTTCCCCATCTATTTTCCATGAAGTGATGGGACCAGATGCCATGATCTTTGTTTTCTGAATGCTGAGCTTTAAGTCAACTTTTTCACTCTCCACTTTCACTTTCATCAAGAGGCTTTTTAGTTCCTCTTCACTTTCTGCCATCAGGGTGGTGTCATCTGCATATCTGAGGTTATTGATATTTCTCCCAGCAATCTACATAAGGTTTTCACAAAAACTGGTCGGGGTCCTTGGCTAAGAGGAGACACTGCCTTGGGTCTGCCAGTGTGATAAACTGCACTCCAGTATCTGCATTGTCCTTCTGAGTGAGTTTGTTTCCTGGAACGTGTGGCTACAACACTGGAGTGGGTTGTCATGCCCTCCTCCAGGAGATCTTCCCCATCCAGAGCTTAAACTGGCATTTTTTGTATATCTCCTGCATTGGCAAATTGGTTCTTTACCACTAGTGCCACTTGGGAAGCCCCACTCTCCCATATATACAAGTTATTCAGCTTTTGGTAATAAGGAGTTCATGATCTGAGCCACAGTCAGCTCCTGGTCTTGTTTTTGTTGACTGTATAGAGCTTCTCCATCTTTGGCTGCAGAGAATATAATCAATCTGATTTCGGTGTTGACCATCTGGTAATGTCCATGTGTAGAGTCTTCTCTTATGTTGTTGGAAGAGGGTGTTTGCTATGACCAGTGCATTTTCTTGGCAAAAACTCTATTAGTCTTTGCCCTGCTTCATTCTGCATTCCAAGGCCAAATTTGCCTGTTACTCCAGGTGTTTCTTGACTTCCTACTTTTGCATTCCAGTCCCCTATCATGAAAAGGACATCTTTTTGGGTGTTTGTTCTAAAAGGTCTTGTAGGTCTACATAAAACCATTCAACTTCAGCTTCTTCAGCATTACTGGTTGGGGCATAGACTTGGATAACTGTGATATTGATTGGTTTGCCTTGGAAATGAACAGAGATCATTCCATCATTTTTGAGATTGCATTTCGGACTATTTTGTTGACCACGATGGCTACTCCATTTCTTCTGAGGGATTCCTGCCTGCAGTAGTAGATATAATGGTCATCTGAGTTAAATTCACCCATTCCAGTCCATTTTAGTTTGCTGATTCCCAGAATGTCGACATTCACCCTTGCCATCTCTTGTTTGATCACTTCCATTTTGCCTTGATTCATGGACCTGACATTCCAAGTTCCTATGCAATATTGCTCTTTACAGCATTGAATCTTCCTTCTATCACCAGTCACATGCACAACTGGGTATTGTTTTTGCTTTGGCTCCATCCCTTCATTCTTTCTAGAGTTATTTCTCCACTGATCTCCAGTAGCATATTGGGCACCTAATGACCTGGGGAGTTCCTCTTTTGGTATCCTATCATTTTGCCTTTTCATACTGTTCATGGGGTTCTCAAGGCAAGAATACTGAAGTGGCTTGCCATTCCCTTCTCCAGTGGACCACATTCTGTCAGCCCTCTCCACCATGACCCGCCTGTCTTGGGCTGCCCCATAGGCATGGCTTGGTTTCATTGAGTTAGACAAGGCTGTGGTCCTAGTGTGATTAGATTGACTAGTTTTCTGTAAGTATGGTTTCAGTGTGTCTGCCCTCTGATGCCCTCTTGCAACACCTACCATCTTACTTGGGTTTCTCTTACCTTGGGCGTGGGGTATCTCTTCACGGCTGTTCCAGCAAAGCACAGCCGCTGCTCCTTACCTTAGAAAAGGGGTATCTCCTTACCACAGCGGGTCCTGACCTTCAATGTGAGATAGCGCCTCTAGGCCCTCCTGTGCCTGCGCAGCCACCTCTCCTCGAGTGGCTCCTCCCAGCTGCCACCCCTGGCCTCGGGCTCATGGTGGCTCTTCAGGGTCACCACCCCTGGCCTCGAGCGTGACGTGGCTTCTTCCAGTGGCCCCTGACCTCGGACACAGGGTAGTTCCTCTCGGTCCCCGCCCCAACCTCAGACACAGGATAGCTCCTCTTGGTGGTTCTTGCACCGTTGCAGCCTGGCACTCTAGGCTGCTGCCCTTGAATTCAGACGTGGGGTAGCTCCTCTCGGCCACGCTTGCCGGCCCGGCTCTCGCAGCCGCCTGCACTTAGTGCGCCTGCCCGGCTCTCACCAACTAAGGTCTGTCTAGTCAAGGCTATAGTTTTTCCAGTGGTCATGTATGGATGTGAGAGTTGGACTGTGAAGAAAGCTGAGCTCCGAAGAATTGATGCTTTTGAACTGTGGTGTTGGAGAAGACTCTTGAGAGTCCCTTGGACTGCAAGGAGATCCAACCAGTCCCTGCTGAAGATCAACCCTGGGATTTCTTTGGAAGCAATGATGCTGAAGCTGAAACTCCAGTACTTTGGCCACCTCATGAGAAGAGTTGACTCACTGGAAAAACTCTGATGCTGGGAGGGATTGGGGGCAGGAGGAGAAGGGGGACGACTGAGGATGAGATGGCTGGATGGCATCACGGACTCAATGGACCTGAGTCTGAGTCAACTCCGAGAGAGGGTGATGAACAGAGAGGTCTAGCATGCTGCGATTCATGGGGTCACAAAGAGTCAAACACGACTGAGCAACTGAACTGAACTGAATTGATTCAGCTTTTGCTTTACTTTCTCCTGTTAGTCTGTCTCATGTCAATTTAATTCTTACACCAGTCAGAAGCACCTAGGAGGAGGACAGAGGAAAATTTTTCTCCCTCTTATCCAGAAATAATCATGAGTCAATTTGCCTGTTTCTTTCTAGATTCCATATAGCCCAGATTTTAAATCAATGAGTTATAAAAATAAAAATGCCTCATGGCCTACTTGTTTTCCAGAATAGAAATTAATTATGACTATTTTCCCATGTCACGATTCTTCTCTAACACATTTTTAATAGCTAGATAACATTCCATTTTAATATATAAATAGCATCCTTGTTCATACATTTTTTTAGCACATTTTAATTATTTCCTTTGACTAATTTCCTAGAATTAGAATTGCCAAGTTAAGGAGCATGTCCATTTTAAGGCTTTTGATGTATATGTGTTAGGGAAACACTGACTGAAACCCCCCATCCTGGCCAGGTACCACAGTAACCATTTGCATGAATTATTTTACAACAGAAGACCCTGGTAAGGTAACAAGCCACCACCAACTGGAAGAATTTGGGAAAGGTCAAAAGTAGACAGGAGATGACAGTCCATATATCCTTCTAGAATCCTCCTTGTTGGAGTCCATCTTGGCTGAGTGATGTGCACACTACAGGAAGGATACTGGGTGAGAGTGATTGGCCACAGATAACCTGGAAGCTAATTCCATCACCATAAAACCTGAGACTGTGAGCCATGGGGCACTTTGGTTGTCCTGATTTCCCTCACCATCCTGCTCTCAACCCAGGGGCCCTGCCCCAATAAAATCTCTTACTTTGTCTGCTTATGTGTCTGCTGGGACAATTCATTTCTGAGTGTTAGACAAGAGACCGTTCCTGAGCCCTGGAAGGGATCCCCCTTCCTGCAACATATGTACAATCAAGATGTTACCAATTCGAGTTTGGCAGACAACTGAAAGTTAAGTGTTGGTTAGAAAGGAAAGATTGCTTTGTTCAGGAGGCTTGCAACCTTGGGAGAAGGTGGACTCATGTCCAAGAACCAACTCTGAAGATTCTGCTCAACCATGAACGTTTCTAAAAGGGAAGTTAATCACAGCTAATCATCTGGGGAGAGGGTTAGAGTCTTCACTATCTTTCACCCTGTGTACACTATCTTCTGGAGAAGGACATGGCAACCCACTTCAGTACTCTTGCCTGGAGAATCCCAGGAACGGAGCGGCCTAGTGGGCTACCGTCTATGGGGTCACACAGAGTCAGACACGACTGAAGCAACTTAGCAGCAGCAGCAGCAGACTGTCTTCTGATTGGCCAGTGGTGAGGTAACAAGACAGTGTTCCAGGACTTTTGTGCTTGGCCCAAAGCTACCATCCTCCACTTGGGTGGGGGCCTTAGTTCCTGCTGAAGTGAAAGTCGCTCAGTCGTGTCCGACTCTGCGACCTGACCCTATGGTCTTCAGGCAAGAAATACTGGACTGAGTTACCATTTCCTTATCCAAGGGATCTTCCAGACCCAGGGATCAAACTGGCATCTCCTGTGTCTCCTGCATTCCAGGCAGTTTCTTTACCAGTTGAGCCATCTGGGATTTTGCTGAAGAACTCAAAGATATTGTTATGTATATCCCTTGAGGAGAAACTAGGATCATGTTTTACTGCTACACTATTGTTTTTCAGTGGTTGCTCCTTTGTTTCTGCATTCCCTTCCTTTTCTTTTTCAAAACTCTTTAAATCTGCCCTTTGATGCTCTGGGAATACCCAGGAAGCAGAATTCTTTTTCTGCAAGCAAGAAATGGGGGATGCAAAAAGAATTTTTACCCAGGAGGTTCCTGCCTGGTTTCAAAGATACCCTTCAGAAAAATTGTGTTAGAAATAGGGAACTTCCTGGGTGTCCCTTTGGTAATAATAATGCAGACACCTGCTGGAAAGTGGAAATTTTGTGAGTGAAATCTGAATGCATACATAACTGGGGATACAGCAATTAATTCCATGTCTAGTGAAATCCAAAGGTGAGATAAATGATACAGATGTTTGGTGGTATTTCTGGTCATCTATACTTTTCAGTTTTTATTAGAGAAGAGTTGATTTACAACATTGTGTTAGTTTCTGCTATATAGCAAATGAATCGGTTATTCATATAAACATATCCACTCTTTTTTAGATCCTTTTTCAATATATGTCACTACAGAGTATTGAGTAGAGTTCACTATACTGTAGAGTATGTCTTTATTAACTATCTATTTTAGATATTGATCATATATTTCTTTCATAAAATAACTGTGAAATGAAAATACCTCCTGCCATATCAATAAGCAAGAAATATCACAGTCATCAGGGATTTCTGGCCTCCAAAAGTGAATGATGGCTCCCAAAACTGAGATCCAACAGATGCTGCCACTGTCACCCCACCCCGAACCCCCGCCCCGCTCCCCCACCCCGCAGTGATTGCTGAGGAGCTGGAGGAATGCAAGAAGCAGCCATCTGTCATTCCTTATGAACAAGGAAACAGGATTTGGCCCCTGATAGCTGAGCCACTCGGAGAAGGCAATGGCACCCCACTCCAGTATTCTTGCCTGGAAAATCCTATGGATGGAGAAGCCTGGTAGGCTGCAGTCCATGGGGTCACTGAGAGTCAGACACGACTGAGCGACTTCACTTTCACTTTTCACTTTCATGCATTGCAGAAGGCAATGGCAACCCACTCCAGTGTTCTTGCCTGGAGAATCCCAGGGACGGGGGAGCCTGGTGGGCTGCCGTCTATGGGGTCGCACAGAGTCGGACACGACTGAAGCGACTGAGCAGCAGCAGCAGCCACTGAGCCACTTGATGTGAAGAGCTGACTCACTGGTAAAAAACTTCGACGCTGGGAAAGATTGAAGGCAGGAAGAGAAGAGGACAATAGAGGACGAGATGGTTGGATGGCATCACTGACTCAATGGTCATGAGTTTGAGCAAGCTCCAGGAGATGGTGAAGGACAGGGAAGTCTGGCATGCTGCAATCCATGGGGTCACAAAGAGTCAGACACGACTGAGTGACTGAACAACAACAAGCTGAGGTACACATGAAAGGAGTGAATTGAGTGAGCCCAGAGTCTTGCATTTTCTCATAAATAGAATGCTAAATTCTTTCACTTGGTACTAATCTTTGATGTTCAGACTTCCTGCTCCCTTTGTTGCAAACTTGTATATACCCATCCCACTGATTTGGAGCAGTTTTCTCACAGCTACTGAGATGCTGGCTCCCGGGCCCTCAGAGTGCTAAACATTTCCACCAAATAAAATAACCCTCTACATTCAGGTTGTGACTATAGTTTTTAGTCGACACAATATTCCTTCTATTTGGTCAATTCATTTTCGTCTCCCCCAGTCCATTCCCATTAGTGATAACAATACTGTCTGCCTTATTTCTGTTCACTGGCCACTGGTAGTATGTGTACGAAAATGAACACAAGTCCACCTTTCCCTAGGTTGCTAGTCTCCTGAACAAAGCAAACTTTCCTTTCCAGCTAACACTTATCTCTCAAGTATTGGCTTGCAAGCAGTGAGCTGCTGAACCTGAGTTTAGTAACATCAGAATTAAGTCAGTTTGGGTTTTTAAATAAAAAGCAGTTTTACAGCTCAAGGTAAACACACAGTGAGACCATACTGGAGGTTGGAGGGATGGGAAGAATCTAATGTTTGTTAAGAATCTATAATGGGCCAGCAATTTGCCTACATATATTACTTAGTCCTTCAAATACTGTCTCACTTCAGTTCAGTCGCTCAGGCATGTCCAAATCTTTGCGACCCCATGAATCACAGCATGCCAGGCCTCCCTGTTCATCACCAAATCCCAGAGTTCACTCAAATCATGTCCATCGAGTCCGTGATGCCATCCAGCCATCTCATCCTCTGTCGTCCCCTTCTTCTCCTGCCCCCAATCCCTCCCAGTATCAGGGTCTTTTCCAGTGAGTCAACTCTTCGCACGAGGTGGCCAAGTATTGCAGTTTCAGCTTCAGCATCAGTCCTTCCAATGAACACTCAGACTGATCTCCTTCAGAATGGACTAGTTGGATCTCCTTGCAGTCCAAGGGACTCTCAAGAGTCTTCTCCAACACCACAGTTCAAAAGCATCAGTTCTTCAGCACTCAGCTTTCTTCACAGTCCACTCTCACAGCCATACACGACCACTGGAAAAACCATAGCCTTGACTAGACAGACCTTTGTTGGCAAAGTAGTCTCTGCTTCTCAATATGCTATCTAGGTTGGTCATAACTTTCCTTCCAAGGAGTAAACGTCTTTTAATTTCATGGCTGCAATCACCATCTGCAGTGATTTTGGAGCCCAAAAAAATAAAGTCTGACACTGTTTCCACTGTTTCCCCATCTATTTGCCATGAAGTGATGGGACCATATGCCATGATCTTAGTTTTCTGAATGTTGAGCTTTAAGCCAACTTTTTCACTCTCCACTTTCACTTTTATCAAGAGTCTTTTAGTTCCTCTTCACTTTCTACCATCAGGGTGGTGTCATCTGCATATCTGAGGTTATTGATATTTCTCCTGGCAATCTTGTTTCCAGCTTGTGCTTCTTCCAGCCCAGAGTTTCTCATGAGGTACTCTGCATATAAGTTAAATAAGGAGGGTGACAATATACAGCCTTGATGTACTCCTTTTCCTAATTGGAACCAGTCTGTTGTTCCATGTCCAGTTCTAACTGTTGCTTCCTGACTTGCATGTAGGTTTCTCAAGAGGCAGGTCAGGTGGTCTGGTATTCCCATCTCTTTCAGAATTTTCCACAGTTTACTGTGGTCCACACAGTCAAAGGCTTTGGCATAGTCAATAACAAATACTGTCTAGGTAGTTATCATTGTAATTATCACTGTTTTAAAGAATGAAATTGGAACTCAAGAAGATTAAGTGACCTACTTTATCCTGCAGCAGATAACTTGGAAAGCAGGCATTTCCCCCACACCCTCTTGGATTCTAAGACCTATCCTATTCCCACTGCCTCCATGAAATGCAGACATACCCAAAGCTGAACTCCACACAAGCATACTCTAGCAGGTACTTCAGTCTTTTTCTGTTGTTCCTTCAGATACAGTCTGAACTGGATGTGTTAAACACTTGGATTCAAAATAAAAGGCTGAGGAAGGAGAGGTTTGGTGCCTTGGGAGAAAGCAGGGACAGGAGCAACATGGATCCTGGCAGAGTGTAGGTGTTTGGTTACCATTGGTTTGTTAAGTGAGATATTTAAAGGTACAGGCTGTTTTCAAATGCTGCTTTATTCTTTTTCTTTCACCAAGACACCACCTGGTAGCCACTCATTGAGATGACAAGTGAGACCAGACTATCACTTTGGGATTATGATTCAAGTCTCCTGGCTAGGGTCCCGTGCAGAACTTTAAACCAATTTTAGCCAAGACAATTCATTTGCACTAGAAACCCAGAGCTTAATGGACTTAATGGCCAGTGAGGTGGATGTTAAGATTCAGAGGTGTGAGGCGATTTGCTCCTTGACGCTCCTTGTGGGAGTGGGAGGAGCCTTCTGCTCTAGATTACTTCCACTGGTTGTAGAACTGTTTTGAACTCTGACATTAAAACAATTTGTCTTCCTGAACCCAGGGCCCTGACTTCCTTCTGAACCTCCTCTACTTCCTTGAGGAGGAAATGGAGATGCAGAAAGGGGAAGACAGGGTCAGACTAAGAGTGAAAGACCACAAAACTCCAGGAGAGAGTAAAATCTCACTTTGAGTGTGCTCTGAGGCCAGTCACTGTTTTGATTGCTGAGGGGCTGTAATGGAATCTATGCTGACTCCAGAGAAGTAGGACCCCAGTGCTGTTCTGTCCTATAAGGCTGTTTTCTAGCCTTTCGAGGCTCTGAGATCTTACTTTTGAAGAGTCTGTCTTTCAAATGCCAAGCGTATTACAATGCACCCCTATCCCATATTACATTTAATATATATGTAAGATTTTTCAGTTCAGTGGTGAACTTTTCTTGAGAAGACAATTTAATGACTCATTTATTCATTTTAATTTTGCAGTTTTCTTTGTGTATTTTAAAGCCTGTATGTTTTATTCCTCAGGCCTTGATTATTTTCATAAGCTCTGGGCAAGCTAGACCTTTGGCTTTAGGACGGTCTTACAAAATTGAACAAAGGTGTCTCCCTCTAGGCAAATAAAGTTTTTAAAATGTTCACCCTTCTTGGGTTAAATGAAGGCCTTTTTTCTTCCAACCAGGATTAAGCAGGTGATAGAAGGTAAGCAGAGAGGCTTCAGAGCTAAGAAGCTGCCTTGCTAAGCCAAGGAGAACTGATGCTGGGTCTGAGGTTCTGTGTGGGGTGAGTTTAAAGGTTCAGGATGGGGAGGCCTGTGCTTCTCCCCACCTGGATTCCCAATCTCCTTTAGCAGACAGTCCCTCCAAAGGATATTCAGGGAGAGCTAAATTCCTCAGACCAGCCCCAACTGTCTAATTAATAGTCTTTTTTTCTTTGCCTTTGCTGGCTTTGAATAATGAATAAGGTTAAAACCTTTAAGGCTAGACATTCCACAGGATATGTCCTTGAAAAATCCATAGGCCTGGGGGTTTATTATCTTCATCATGGATGTCAAAAGCTTAAAAGTCAATACAATATGCTAAACAAAAAAAAATGGAGAAGGAGACAGGGAACTCTACTCACTACGATGTAATGACTTATATGGGAAAGGAATCTAAAAAGGAGTGGATATAAGTATTTGCATAACTGTTTCATTCTGCTGTACAATAGAAACTAACACATCATTGTAAAGCAACTGTACTCCAATAAAAATTAATTTTAAAAAAGATGGATGAGGGAGGTAAAGTTGAAGACTTTCCCTAATTTAAAGATGACATTATAACAAGAGATGAAACTTTACACGAGAGATGGAACTTCACATCCTAGCTCAGCAAGGACAGATAAATACTTTATAGATACGAAAGGAGGTGTCACAGAATGCTCCAAGCTCAAATGCTTTTAGGGACCAGGCCTGTAAGGTTAATGTTGGAACCAGCCAACTGTAAAACAACTGGATGTCTGGAATGTGGAACAGAGAAAAGGGTGTGTGTTCGAGGTTCACATAGAAAAAGCAAATGAATGAACAATTTCTTTCCCTAAATTTTTCACAGAGAGACTCAGAGAAGGGGGAAAATATCATTTATCATATCCTCTTATTACATATTCAGCAGACAAACTTTAGCTTCAAAGAAAGATTAAAGAATTCCTTGTGGAAATTATGACTTAGTAGAATAAATTATTTACCCAAAGACTTAGATTAGAAACCAACTACATTTGGGGAAACTGAGAATGTTGTGTAGTTGAAGAACAGAGCAGCTAACATTTTTCTTCACTTGGTGCACACTTAAATAATCATTGTTCAAAGTGACAGGAATTTTGGCATGGAAACATCTTCAACATTTTCATTCAATATAAATTATTTTTGCTGTTTTTTAAAATCTTATGAAATTTTTCATACAGTCGCAAAAGCAGAAAAAATAATATAAGGAAACCTCAGGTATGCATCAACCAGTTTCAACTAATGTCAACATTTTGCCATTATTATTATTTCACCAATACCTAGGCCCTCCCACAGTACACACACACAGACACACACAGACACACACACACACACACACACACACACACACACACAGATTTTTCCTTTTCCCTAAAGCAAATCCCAGATGTTGTATTATTTCACTATAAGTGCCTTACTATATTGGAGAAAGAAATGGCACCCCACTCCAGTATTCTTGCCTAGAGAATCCTGTAGACCGAGGAGCTTGGTGGGCTTCTGTCCACAGGGTCACACAGAGTCAGACACAACTGAAGTGACTTAGCATGCATGCATGCATTGGAGAAGGAAATGGCAACCCACTCCAGTATTTTGCCTGGATAATCCCATGGGCAGAGGACCTTGGTGGGCTGCCATCTATGGGGTCACACAGAGTCGGACACAATTGAAGTGACTTAGCAGCAGCAACAGCCTCACTATATATGCCAAATATCAATATCATACCAGTAAAATTTTTTCAATTCTTCAGCATCATGTAATTCCCAACTTACATTTGATTTTTCCTGATAATCTAAAAAAATATTTTTATAATTGAAGCTCCACATATTGAGTTTTATTAACATGTTCTTAGATTTTAATATAGAGAGGTTCTTCTTCTTTTGTTTTCATATCATGTATCTGTTGAAGAAAACATGTCATTTGTTTTGTGAAATTGCTCACATTCTGGATTTGGCCGATGCTGACTTCATGGTATCTTTTGACATCTTCCTCTATGCTCTCTCATTCTTGGTTGTGTGTGTGAGTGTTAGTCACTCACTTACTTGAGGTTAAATCTAGGAGCAGAAGTCAGCAAACTGTAGGCCAAAACACAGGCCAGCTGACTGTTTTTGTAAATAACTTTGTTTTTTGGAACACAGCCATGCTTGTCTATTTATGTCTTGTCTATGACTGCTACATCAGTAGAGCTGAATAGTTGCAACAGAGACTAAATTGTCTGCAAAGCTGAAAATGTCTACTATCTGGCCCTGCAGGAAAACTTTTTGTTAATTTCTGATCTAGAGGCTTGAATGAATTCAATGAATTCTCTGAATTCAAAGATACTCCTTTGTGCCCACAACCCACTGTGTATCAGCAATACTAGCCCTTCATGGTGATCAGGATCCACTGTGACAACAGACACAGTAAATCTTTTATTTACTGGATGGGTTATGTGCACAAGGAGTCCAAAGTGGCAAGGTGGCAGCCACAGCCTCCAATTCAGAGAACTGTGCGCAGGCATGTCATGGGAGAGGAATCTCCCACTCTTGTGGGAATCGGGACCTCTCCCAGCAGAACTTAAGGTTGGGAGGACAAACGTACCATAACCCACTTGAATCAGTGGAAGTAACAAAGTCAAATCCAGTTTCACCCATTGCCGTCTGGATCTATTTAGTCAAACTACTGAGGAACCATGAGAGTATGACAGGATAGAAGCCAAGATAATGTAATGTTTAAATGAAGGAAAAGTTACCAACAGAGCCGTAGGCCACCAGGCTCCTCTGTCCATGGGATCTCCAGGCAAGGATACTGGAGTGGGCTGCCATGCCCTTCTCCAGGGGAATCTTCCCTTCCGGGACCCAGGGATTGAATCTACATCACTGATGTCTCCTGCATTGGCTGGCAAGTTCTTTACCACTAGCGCGACCCGGGAAGCCCATCCACAGAGTCAAATGCTGCCAAAAGACAGAATAAAATAAGGTCTGCACCAAAGAGTCAGTTTTCTGCCTAAGTGCCTTCAAAGATTCACTTCTCCCTACAGAGAAACAGTCATAAACATGATATAAAAATGGGACACATGAAGTTTCTTAAGGAGCAGGAACTTAGTACAGGAGTGATCACTCAAGCACTGGCAGACTGAGAGTGCAGAGGGGAACAGGATGATAATCAGAAAGTAAGAAATGCAGGAAGCAAACCACAGCTCCTCCTTGAACTGGGGAACCTATGATGTTTCCAGGACCAGAGAGCTTGCAGGAGGAGTTCTGAGAGCCTGGAATTTAGACTTCTTAGAGGAAGCTCTGCAAAGCTGGCACACAGACCACCAAGGAAGGAGAATCCAGCAGCGGCTTGAACTAATTATCAAGGAATTTTAAGGCTCATCTGATGAAGGACTAGTGGGTCTAGTTCAGTCACTACCCAGCAGCTGCTGGAACCCAATGGGCATGGAAAGGCTGGAGCCAACTGCCCACGACTCCTGAGAAACAGGGACAACAGGAGACATCAACTTACCGCTCATCTCACTCTCCAGCTCTTTCTAGTGCCTCCTATTGGTAAAACCTAGTAGGAAAGCAGCTGGGATTCTGAACTGCTTTAGTCATTCTAAACATGCCGTGCACTCTTGCAAGGCCATGCATCTGTGTAGCTGCTGCCTCCGCCTGAAATGTCCACGGATTCCCTAGCCCCTTTACCCACTCCTGCTGAGAAGCTAACTCCATTCCTTACTTGCCCCTAGCCTGATGCTCTCCATCCTAACCTTGGGCATCCCTCTACAAAGCTCATTACACTGCGGCTATTTCTCTAATGGGACTTGATGCTGCTGATGGGGGTGCACTGTGTCTCACTCTTGTCCACAGACCCAGTGTCAAGTTGAGTGAGTGGAACATAATCATTAAATTTGGCTGCTAAGTTACAAGTCTCTTGGGCAGCAAGGAGATCAAACCAGTCAATCCTAAAGGAAATCAACACTGAATATTCATTGGAAGGACTGAGGCTGAAGCTGAAGTTCCAATACTTTGTCCACCTGATGCAAAGAGATGACTTATTGAAAAAGAACCTGATTCTGGGAAAGATTGAAGGCAGGAAGAGAATGGGACAATGGTGGATGAGACGGTTGGATGGGATCACCAACTCAATGGACATGAGTTTGAGCAAGCTCTGGGAGATAGTGAAGGACAGGGAAGCACAGCATGCTGCAGTCCGTGGGGTTGCAAAGAGTCAGCGACTGGACAACAAAGTTACAAGGAGGGAAGTGGAGAGGATAAGCCTGAGATTGAGTTGTGGAGGAACTTCTATGCCCAGCTTTGAAATTCAGATTGTATTTGGTTAGTACTGGGTGTCCGTTGGGGAAAAAAAAAACAAACCCACAACCTAAAACTTGAGAATTATATATTATTTGGCAGACTTCTGAGGACTTAAGTCGAGAAGGCATCCTCTCAGATAGCTCTGAGGGGCTGCTCTAAAGAGGTAAGGGAAGAGTCAGAATATAAAGGAGATTTTGCAAAAGTGAAAACACAGGAACATAAAAAGGTTACTGTTAATTAAATAAGGCATCTCAAGTTAATGAATATAGTGCATTTCTATGTATGGGAGGATGCAAGAGACTGGCCTCAGGCTCACTGAAATTATTCCTTTGAGGTACACCTTTAATCGGGCCACTATCCTGCCTTCCTTCATCCTTCATCCCCTCAGGGTGCAGTCTGGGGTACTGAAGTGGCTGATGGCTTGATGGCTGCAGCATCCTTTGTTTACTGATGTGGCAGGCGACATTCTTCAGTACTCCTACTTGAGAATGCTTTTGGCTGCATGGTGAAAACTGGCCCTCTTCTTAGTCAGATGGAGTGGACCAGGGCAGACTGGGAGCATGAAAGGTCTTCAGAGGCCAGTGCTACAGGGTGAGCAGAGGCTTTGGGATGGAGCAGGAAACCACCATGGAAAAGAGGGAAGATACAAACATCCCGGAGACAGAATCTTCAAGACTGAACCCTTGTTTAGATGGGGAAAAGGGGAGAATGCAGCCCTCAGATTTTACCTTTAGGTTTCTGGAAGGGTGATGGCCCTGTTTTCAGAAAGAAGAGAACAAAAGAACTCATTGTGAGTGAGAAGTTGGGTTTGATTTCATTCATGCGGTGTTTCATTTACTAATAGCGAAAGATTTTAGCCTAGATTTTAGCCTCTCTCAGTTCATGTTAAACTGTATAGGTTATTAAGTCTTAAAGTCTGATATTCACAACATCCCCAATGGCGAAAAAAAAAAAAAATCAAGTCCTTGTTGTCCCCTCTCTCTCTCTCTCTTAACTTAATACTGAATGAACAATGCCTGTCTCACAAGGGGATCCCCATAAGAATAACTGCAGATCTTTCAATAGAAACTCTTCAGGCCAGGAGGGAATGGCAAGACATACTTAAAGTGATGAAAGATAATAACCTTCAGCCAAGACTACTGTACCCAGCAAGGATCTCATTCAAATATGAAGGAGAAATCAAAAGCTTTCCAGACAAGCAAAAGCTGAGAGAATTCAGCACCACCAAACCAGCTCTCCAACAAATACTAAAGGATAGACTTTAGAAAGGAAACACAAAAAGGACGTATAAACCCGAACCCAAAACAATAAAGTAAATGGCAACAGGAGCATACTTATCAATAATTACCTTAAATGTAAATGGGTTGAATGCCCCAACCAAAAGGCAAAGACTGGCTGAATGGATACAAAAACAAGATCCCTATATATGCTGCCTACAAGAGACCCACCTCAGAACAACGGACACATACAGACTAAAAAGTGAAGGGCTGGAAAAAGATATTCCATGCAAATAAAGACCAAAAGAAAGCAGGAGTAGCAATACTCATATCCGATAAAATAGACTTTAAAACAAAGGCTGTGAAAAGGGACAAAGAAGGCCACTACATAATGATTAAAGGATCGATCCAAGAAGAAGATATAACAATTATAAATATATATGCACCCAACATAGGAGCACCGCAATATGTAAGACAATTGCTAACAAGCATGAAAGGGGAAATTAATAATAACACAATAATAGTGGGAGACTTTAATACCCCACTCACACCTATGGACAGATCAACTAAGCAGAAAATTAACAAAGAAACGCAAACGTTAAACAATACAATAGACCAGTTAGACCTAATTGATATCTATAGGACATTTCACCCCAAAACAATGAATTTCACCTTTTACTCAAGTGCACACGGAACCTTCTCCAGAATAGATCACATTCTGGGTCATAAATCTAACCTTGATAAATTCAAAACAATTGAAATTATTCCAAGCATCTTCTCTGACCATAATGCACTAAGGTTAGATCTCAATTATAGGAGAAAAACTATTAAAAATTCCAACACTTGGAGGCTGAAGAACACCCTACTGAATAATCAACAAATCACAGAAGAAATCAAAAAAGAAATCAAAATATGCATCGAAATGAATGAAAATGAAAACACAACTACACAGAACCTTTGGGACACTATAAAAGCAGTCCTAAGAGGAAAGTTCATAGCAATACAGGCATACCTCAAGAAACAAGAAAAAGTCAAATAAATAACCTAACTCTACACCTAAAGCAACTAGAGAAGGAAGAAATAGAGAACCTCAGAGTTAGTAGAAGGAAAGAAATCCTAAAAATTAGGGCAGAAATAAATGCAAAAGAAACAAAAGAGACCATAGCAAAAATCAACAAAACAAAAAGCTGGTTCTTTGAAAGGATCAATAAAATTGACAAACTATTAGCCAGACTCATCAAGAAACAAAGAGAAAAAAATCAAATCAACAAAATTAGAAATGAAAATGGAGAGATCACAACAGACAACTCAGAAATACAAAGAATCATAAGAGACTACTATCAGCAATTATATGCCAATAAAATGGACAACTTGGAAGAAATGGACAAATTCTTAGAAAAGTACAATTTTCCAAAACTGAACCAGGAAGAAATAGAAAATCTTAACAGACCCATCACAAGCACGGAAATTGAAACTGTAATCAGAAATCTTCCAGCAAACAAAAGCCCAGGTCCAGACGGCTTCACAGCTGAATTCTACCAAAAATTCCGAGAAGAGCTAACACCTATCTTACTGAAACTATTCCAGAAAATTGCAGAGGAAGGTAAACTGCCAAACTCATTCTATGAGGCCACCATCACCCTAATACCAAAACCTGACAAAGACTCCACAAAAAAGAAAACTACAGGCCAATATCACTGATGAACATAGATGCAAAAATCCTCAACAAAATCCTAGCAATCAGAATCCAGCAACACATTAAAAGATCATACACCATGACCAAGTGGGCTTTATCCCAGGGATGCAAGGATTCTTCAATATCCGCAAGTCAATCAATGTAATTCATCACATTAACAAACTGAGAAATAAAAATCATATGATTATCTCAATAGATGCAGAAAAAGCCTTTGACAAAATTCAGCATCCATTTATGATAAAAACTCTCCAGAAAGCAGGAATAGAAGGAACATACCTCAACATAATAAAAGCTATATATGACAAACCCACAGCTAACATTATCCTCAATGGCGAAAAATTGAAACCATTTCCCCTAAAGTCAGGAACAAGACAAGGGTGTCCACTTTCACCGCTACTCTTCAACATCGTACTGGAAGTTTTGGCCACAGCAATCAGAGCAGAAAAAGAAATACAAGGAATCCAAATTGGAAAAGAAGAAGTAAAACTCTCACTGTTTGCAGATGACATGATCCTCTACATAGAAAATCCTAAAGACTCGACCAGAAAACTACTAGAGCTAATCAGTGAATATAGTAAAGTTGCAGGATATAAAATCAACACCCAGAAATCCCTTGCATTCCTATACACTAATAATGAGAAAGTAGAAAAGAAGTTAAGGAAACAATTCCATTCACCATTGCAAAGAAAAGAATAAAATACTTAGGAATATTCCTACCTAAAGAAACTAAAGACCTATATATTGAAAACTATAAAACACTGATGAAAGAAATCAAAGAAGACACTAATAGATGGAGGAATATACCATGCTCATGGGTTGGAAGAATCAATATAGTGAAAATGAGTATACTACCCAAAGCAATCTACAGATTCAATGCAATTCCCATCAAGCTACCAGCAGTATTTTTCTCAGAACTAGATCAAATAATCTCAAGATTTGTATGGAAATACAAAAAACCTCGAATAGCCAAAGCAATCTTGAGAAAGAAAAATGGAACTGGAGGAATCCACTTGCCTGACTTCAGGCTCTACTACAAAGCCACAGTCATTAAGACAGTATGGTACTGGCACAAAGACAGAAATATAGATCAGTGGAACAAAATCGAAAGCCCTGAGATTAACCCACATACCTATGGACACCTTATCTTCGACAAAGGAGGCAAGAATATACAATGGAGTAAAGACAGTCTCTTTAACAGGTGGTGCTGGGAAAACTGGTCAACCACTTGTAAAAGAATGAAATTAGACCCCTCTCTAACACCATACACAAAAATAAACTCAAAATGGATTAAAGATCTAAATGTAAGACCAGAAACTATAAAACTCCTAGAGGAGAACATAGGCAAAACACTCTCCGACATAAATCACAGCAGGATCCTCTATGATCCATCTCCCAGTATACTGGAAATAAAAGCAAAGATAAACAAATGGGATCTAATTAAAATTAAAAGCTTCTGCACAACAAAGGAAACTATAAGCAAGGTGAAAAGACAGCCTTCTGAATGGGAGAGAAACAATAGCAAATGAAACAACTGACAAACAACTAATCTCAAAGACATATAAGCAACTTATGCAGCTCAACTCCAGAAAAATAAATGATCCAATAAAAAATGGGCCAAAGAACTAAATAGGCATTTCTCCAAAGAAGACATACGGATGGCTAACAAACACATGAAAAGATGCTCAACATCACTCATTATCAGAGAAATGCAAATCAAGACCACAATGAGGTATCATTTCACACCAGTCAGAATGGCTGCGATCCAAAAGTCTACAAGCAATAAATGCTGGAGAGGGTGTGGAGAAAAGGGAACCCTCTTACACTGCTGGTGGGAATGCAAACTAGTACAGCCATTATGGAAAACAGTGTGGAGATTCCTTAAAAATTGCAAATAGAACTGCCTTATGACCCAGCAATCCCACTGCTGGGCATACACACCGAGGAAACCAGAATTGAAAGAGACACATGTACCCCAATGTTCATTGCAGCGCTGTTTATAATAGCCAGGACATGGAAGCAACCTAGATGTCCATCAGCAGATGAATGGATAAGAAAGCTGTGGTTCATATACACTATGGAATACTACTCAGCCCTTAAAAAGAATAAATTTGACTCAGTTCTAATGAGATGGATGAAATTGGAACCGATTATACAGAGTGAAGTAAGCCAGAAAGAAAAACACCAATACAGTATACTGACACATATATATGGAATTTAGAAGACAGTAATGATGACCCTATATGTGAGACAACAAGAGACACAGAGGTATAGAGTGGACTTTTGGACTCTGAGGGAGAGGGAAAGGGTGGGATGGTTTGGGAGAATGGCAGTGAAGCATGTGTATTTTCCTGTAAGAAACGAAGCGCTAATCTATGTTTGGTGTAGGATGCAGGATGCATGGGGCTGATGCACAGGATGATTCAGGTAGAGGATGTGGGGTGGGAGGTGGGAGGGGGGCTTCGGCATTGGGCGATTGTGTTCACCTATGGCTGATTTGTGTCAATGTATGGCAAAACAAATACAGTATTGTAATTTAAAAAATAAATAAATTTAATTATAAAAAAGATAAATAAATCTAAAAAAAAAAAGAAAGTAGAAAACGTTAAAAAAAAAAAAAAAAACAATGCCTGTCTCTAGCCACTTGTTCGTGATCATTTTACCAGACAGTGGAAAGAGGTGTCATAGTGAGGACCGAACAATTCCCACAAGCAGGGAGGGCTAGGCACAGAGGAACTGTTCCAGGTAGGAGATCATGGGTGAAGCAGGAATGAAAACAGGCAGCAACACAGAGTAGTGCCAACTCTCTGGATTCCAGAACTAGCAACCTGATAATCCAAGCCAAACTGGCGGTACCATAAGAAAGGCTGAGTAACAGTCTGCTGGTGTCAAACTGCTGATGTGAGTGAGCTGCAATCAGAAAAAAAGGTTTGCCTTTTTTTTTTCCTTCCTTTTGGTCACTGCACTGGTTTGCTGGATCTCAGTTCCCAGACCAGGAATTGAACCTGAGCCCTGGCAATCCAGAGAAAGCTCAGAATCCTAACCACTAGGCCACCAAGGAACTCCCCAGAAATGCCTTTTCTCTTCTGCTTTCCCACCTCCTGCCTGGGAGACCTGTATCCATCCTACCCACAGCAAAATGTCCAGGGTACCTGGGTCACTGATTAAAAAGTGTTCTTTTTTTTTTTTTTTTTTTTTTGTAGGTTAAAAAATGTTACACCAGTAATAAATGTTCACCTTAGGGGGAAAAAACCTATGAAATATAGTAAGGGAAAATAATAATCTCATCACCTTGTCTTGTCAAATAAGTATTGTTGATATTTGGTCTTTTATTAGACATGTTACATTCTTTGTATATGTGTGAATATATGCATTCACACATTATTTCATAATGTTTCCCAGATTTTAGGTGGAAAAAATAATAGGCAGTCTTCTAAAGTGACTAATGGATGTTTTTCAGTCCTACTGCACAATCTGGAGTCTGAGTCCCCTGCTGACCTCAACAACCCTCCTAGCTGAAGTCTTGGCATAACCAGGTCAGCTGCCTGCAGACTCTCCGGTAGTGCATGCACCTCAAATGGGGTGAGTCTCTCTTCCATGGCAGATATTTTCAGCCAAGGGAGTCCTAATGCCAACCAAACGCTCCAAATTCTTGGGTCTATTTCAGGCTCTAAGTGTGCTCTAGATGGGGAGGACTACAGGACTATCCATTTCTTTTGTTGGGAGGTAGGAGGGGCAGGGAGAAGAAGGAAGAACTCTTATTTGGAAAATGTTCACTATTTTCCAATGCACCAGTCAGACACTGCTGGGTGAAGCATCTTGTATATCAAAGGTTCAGGGGACTGAGGGGAGAGACCCTGCACCTTGTTTGAAGACCAGAACATCAGACTCTGGGGAGAGGTCCTTCACTAAGAGGGCTTCCCCGCTGGCTCAGTGGTAAAGAATCCACCCACCAATGTAGGAAACGCAGGTTCAGTCCCTGGGTCAGGAAGATCCCTGGAAAAGGAAATGGCAACCCACTACGGTATTCTTGCTGGGAAATCCCGTGGCCGGAGTAGCCTGGTGGGCTACAGTTTAGAGGGTCACAGAAGAGTCAGACACGACTTAGGGACTAAACAACAAACCCTTCACGCAGAGCTTTTCAGAAACACCTGATAAATAGAGACAAGCCAAGGATTTCAAAACCATGCCCTTGAGAGCAGCTGCCGGTGACGGTGACGCTGCAGTCACTTTGTGATGCTGGGCTGCTAATGAGGGCAGAGCGAGAACCACGTGCGGTTTCCTTCTGCCTTCCCATAGATGAGCAGCAGGGGGCAGCAGAGCACAACTCAAACCAGGAGGGCTGATGGCAGAATCTGGGGAAGTCAGGATTTTTTTTATCGTTTGCTACTTTTTTCGCCTCATGGATAACCTGATGAAGCCCACTGCAGTTGTCTTGCCCATGATTTTCTCCTAACTGGAGATTTGGAGTACGGGGATCCTACGTCCTCATCCACCACTATTCTAGTTTTCGCATTCGAAGACAGAGCTTTCCTATGAGAATCACATTATTTGACAATCTGTTTTCTATCTTTATATATCTTTAGGTCTGGATTCCTTTTTTTTTTTTTTTTAATTCAACCACTTACTAGTTTTTAATTGGAAATGTTACATTTATTTTCTCACTGGGGATTTTACCATTACAAGGGTTAAAATAAGAACAGAGATAAACCACCAGCACACCAGGATCTTCAGTGGCGTGCCAAAGGTAAAGAGCATGCTCAGCTTTCTTTATGGTCCAATTCTCACATCCATACATGCCTACTGGAAAAATCATAGCTTTTACTAGACAGACCTTCATTGGCAAAGTAATGTCTCTGCTTTTTAATATGCTGTCTAGGTAGGTCAAAACTTTTCTTCCAAGGAGTAAGCGTCTTTTAATTTCATGGCTGAAATCACCATCTGCAGTGATTTGGGAGCCCCCCAAAATAAGGTCTGTCACTGTTTCCACTGTTCCCCCATCTATTTGCCATGAAGTGATGGGACCAGATGCTATGATCTTAGTTTTCATAATGTTGAGTTTTAAGCCAGCTTTTTCACTCTCCTCTTTCACTTTCATCAAGAGGCTTTATAGTTGCTCTTCGCTTTCTGCCGTGTCGTGTCATCTGCATATCTTAGGTTATTGATATTTCTCCTGGCAAGCTTGATTCCATCTTGTGCTTCATCCAGTCCAGCATTTCTCATGATATACTCTGCACATAAGCTAAATAAACAGGGTGACAATATACAGCCTTGACGTACTCCTTTCCCGATTTGGAAACAATCTATTATTCCATCTGGTTCTGTTTCTTCTTGACCTGCATAGATTTCTCAGTAGGCAGGTCAGGCGGTCTGGTATTCCCATCTCTTTCAGTATTGTCCACAGTTTATTGTGACACAGTCAAAGGCTTTGGCAGAGTCAATAAAGCATAAGTAAATGTTTTTCTGAAACTCTCTGACCTTTTTAATGATCCAGTGGATGTTGGCAATTTGTTCTCTGGTTCCTCTGCCTTTTCTAAATTAAGCTTGAACATCTGAAAGTTCATGGTTCACATATTGCTGAGCCTGACTTGGAGAGTTTTGAGCATTACTTTGCTAGCGTGTGAGATGAGTGCAATTGTGCAGTAGTTTGAGCATTTCTTGGCATTGCCTTTCTTTGGGATTGGAACAAAACTAACCTTTTCCAGTCTTGTGGCCACTGTTGAGTTTTCCAAATTTGCTGGTATATTGAGTGCAGCACATTCACAGCATCATCTTTTAGGATTTGAAAGAGCTCAACTGGAATTCTATCACCTCCATTAGCTTTATTCATAGTTACTCTCTAAATTTTTTTGAGTTGTGCCACTTTGAGCTATTAAGCAGACACCATAATGGGTAGAAAACAACACCAAGAAAAAGACTGACTTTGAAAAGTGCCTGTCTTGATATGTGATGAGGATTCCACTGATGCTAAAATAATGGTTAGGCTTCTAGCAGTTCAATATGTATGTACTGAGGGGAAAAAATGATGGGTATACATTGTTTCATGTACTGTTTTAGGCATTAAGGATATAGAATTTTTTTAAATTCTATATCTGTATCAACTTGTATTTTAATGAAATATCCAGGTTATAACAAGTAAGCAAAAGAAATATTACTAAAATTTAAAGGATGATTTCATTTAAAAAAGAAAAGAAAAATGACTTGAAAAGGCATAGCTTAGATGGTTTGGTTTTGGATGGTCTCTCTGAGGAGAGGAAATCAATCTGAGCAGAGACCTTCCTGAAGTGAGGCAGTGACCCCTGAACAGGGTAGAGCGTTTCAGGCTGACAGCTCCTAAGTGAGAACCAGACTGTCGGTTTCTGACAGTGTGCCTCTAATGTGTTCTTACCCAGGTTAATTTATCTGGCCTCTCGATCTTGATGTATCTTCCTTATCTGTGTTCTTCTTTCGCTTTCTTTAGGAAGAGCAAAAATACTACTGCAGCTTGCTTTAACATTTACACAGTATTGCCATCCCGGAAGAAATGTAACTTTTTTCTTCAACAGAGACACTAACTACAAAGACATTTCTTTTCTGAAGAGAAGATGTGAACATCTCTCTGCCTGTCCTCACCCATGCTCCCCTCTTGTCCATGCTTCTCTTTGCTCCAGAGGCTGAGATGTATGACTGCATCAACAGGGCTCCAAGCTCTCTTTCTCAGGTTGGGTTTGGCTGGCTGAAACTCTTGGAGGAAAGTGGAGGGAGGTGAGGAGAGCAGTTTTGAGGTGGCTATTCCCCAGCTCCCTCCCTTTTGGAGGCTGCAAGGCCTCAGCTTTCCGTGTCCCTCAGTGACCCTACTGTTCCTCTCAAAGCAGCTAATTCCCTCTGTCTGTCTGTCTCTCTCACACACATGGTCTCTGGTGAGAACTCCAGCCCCTCAGCTCTTGGGACTCAGGATGGTAACAGTTTGGCTGTTACTTTCTTGACATCCTTTTGAAAAAGGAGACCAGCATCTCAGAGGAACGGATGGGTTGGAATGGATCTATTATGGGTGACCTGTTCAGCCACCTCTTGTCACACCCTCTGCAGAGGACTTGAGGGTCCTCAGTGCACCTACATCCTTGAAGCACTCGGTGGCAACTGTACTCTGGGAATGAACATGATGACGCAGTACGATGCCATGGAATTGGTTTCCTGACTTCAGAATAGATACGGGTGTGCAAGAAACCAGGAGACAGCACTTAACACAAGCGGTGTGCGAGCATGTGTGCTAAGTCGTTTCAGTCATGTTTGCCTCTTTGTGACCCTATGGACCATGGCCTGCCAGGCTCCTCTCTCCATGGAGATTCTCTAGGCAAGAATACTGGAGGAGCTTCCTGTTTCCTCCTCCAGGGGACCTTCATGACCCAGGGTTTCCTGGAGATGCTTGGGAATCTAAGAATGGTCCCATCTGGATGTTTGTCTTCTCTCTCCTCTTCTTGGAGGGCTATTTTCTCATGTGCTGCATAATGCTGGGCTGTGAATTCATGTCTGGCTGATTTAAATCTATGTGATCCTGTGGAGTCTGTGTTGAAGATGCTATCTCTTAAGCAGTTTAGGATTTGATTTTGGTGAGAATATTACACAGGACCACATGTATATTAGGGGCTTCCCAGGTGGTGCTAGTGGTAAAGAACTTGCCTGCCAATACAGGAGATATGAGAGGCATAATTCGATCCATGGTTCAGGAAGATCCTCTGGAGGAGGGCATGGCAACCCCCTTCAGTGCTCTTGCCTGGAGAATCCCACAGACAGGGAAGCCTGACAGGTTACAGTCCAGAAGGTCACAAAGGGTCAGACACAACTGAAGCAACTTAGCATGCACACACATGTATATTAACATCTTGACTTGTTGGTTCCAGACCTTGCAAAGGATGGAAATTTATTTCCAAAATTTGTGCGATGACAGACTCTGGTTATAAATTGACAGGGAAGATATCTTTCCCAATCAGATCTCAGGACAAATGGATAAGGTTACAGTTATTCTCCCACTGGTGATAGCAAGATTTTATTATCTAATAATTTTAGATTGTATCTAATTTTATCTAATTTATCTAATTAGATAAATTTTATCTAATTTATTTTATCAAATTTTATCTAATAATTTGACTAGGGGTGGAGTCCTTCAAGGAATCTGAACTTAATTCTAAATATATATCTCCCAAAGGCTTTATTACTGGGGAAGATTGAAGGCAGGAGGAAAAGGGAACAATAGGATGAGATGGTTGGATGTCATCACCGACTTGATGGACATGAGTTTAGGCCAGCTCTGGGAGCTGGTGATGGACAGAGAAGCCTGGCATGCTGCAGTCCATGGGGTTGCTAAGAGTCAGACATGACTGACAACTGAACTGAACTGAATAGAAAGAAAGAAAAGTGAAGTTGCTCAGTCTTGTCCGACTCTTTGCGACCACATGAACTGTAGCCTACCAGGTTCCTCCATCCAAGACATTTTCCAGGCAAGAATACTGGAATGGGTTGCCATTTCCTTCTCTAGGAGATCTTCCTGATGCAGGAGTTGAACCCAGGTCTCCTGCATTGTAGGCAGACACTTTACCATCTTAACTACCAACTGAATAAAAGCCTGGTATCTCATTTGCCCCTAAGAAGGTACTGAATCCCAAGCTCCTGTGTTACTTCAACCAGCAAATAGTACAGAGAATCAGCAACAGAAGTTTAGAGGCTTATGGCTCTGGTTTTCTGTTCCTATTTGTTTTAAGCCCATGAAAATATGCTTTCATTTCTGTGGGATTAGTCATACATTTTAAAAGATATTTATCATAGTTAATGAGCATTTCTAGTTTTTTTTTAATAAGAGAAACTTTCAACTTATTTCACCCATCCTAAAGATGAGGCAAGACCTCTTCCTGTATGATTTAGAAAATAATCTCTAATATTAACCCTCTAAGCTATGACTCTTTGCATATAGCACTTTATCCCACCAATGAAGCATGATTCTTTGGGATGATGTTCGGCTTCCCAGACTCTGGTTTTGGCCACAGTGTTTAAAAATTTGTTTTTTATTTAGAAAGTCAAAGCTGAAATGTAACCTCTTCATCTGAGCAATATATATCTTTCTGATTCCCTGGACTAATGAATTTTAGACATAACTTCGTTTTAATAAGTACATGGCTGTGGAATAAGGAATTTGGGAAATTACTGGGAAGAAAAGGTATGTTAGGTTCACCATATGCTGGCTAATAAGGTTATTAGCCAGCATCTTCTCGCTTTAAAAAAGTTCTTCTTTTTAAAATATGTTTCTCCCTCAACATTTTATTAAAAAATTTTCAAATAAAAAATTAAAAGAATGATAAAATGCACACAAAATCCACCAGGGCTTCCCTGGTATCTCAGCAGTAAAAATATGCCTGCAGTGCAGTAAAAGCAGGTCTGTAGGTTCGATCGCTGGGCTGGGAAGATCCTGAAGAAGGAAATGGCAACCCACTCCAGTATTCTTGCCTGGGAAATTCCATGGACAGAGAAGCCTGGCAGGCTACAGTCCATGGGGTCGCAAGAGTAGGACATGACTGAGCAACTAAACCACCACCACCACCACCACCACCACAAATCCACCACCTAGATTCAATAATTGTTTATGTTTTTCTACATTTTAAATGATATGTATGCCTAAGGAGACTATACGCATGTACGCATGGTTTTAGAAAAGGAAGAGGAAGCAGAGATCAAATTGCCAACATCCGCTGGATCATTGAAAAAGCAAGAGAGTTCCAGAAAAACATCTATTTCTGCTTTATTGACTATGCCAAAGCCTTTGACTGTGTGGATCACAATAAACTGTGGAAAATTCTGAAAGAGATGGGAATACCAGGCCACCCGACCTGCCTCTTGAGCAACCTCTATGCAGGTCAGGAAGCAACAGTTAGAACTGGACATGGAAAAACAGACTGGTTCTAAATAGGAAAAGGAGTATATCAAGGCTGTATATTGTCACCCTGCTTATTCAACTTATACACAGAGTACATCATGAGAAACGCTGGGCTGGAAGAAGCACAAGCTGGAAACAAAACTGACAGGAGAAATATCAATAACCTCAGATACGCAAATGACACCACCCTAATGGCAGAAAGTGAAGAGGAAATAAAAAGCCTCTTGATGAAAGTGAAAGAGGAGAGTGAAAAAGTTGGCTTAAAGCTCAGCTTTCAGAAAACGAAGATCATGGCATCTGGTCCCATCACTTAATGGCAAATAGATGGAGAACCAGTGGAAACAGTGTCAGACTTTATTTTGGGGGGCTCCAAAATCACTGCAGATAGTGACTGCAGCCATGAAATTAAAAGACTCCTTGGAAGGAAAATTATGACCAACCTAGATAACATATTGAAAAGCAGAGACATTACTTTGCCAACAAAGGTCCATCTAGTCAATGCTATAGTTTTTCCAGTGTTCATGTATGGCTGTGAGAGTTGGACTGTAAAGAAAGCTGAGAACCAAAGAATTGATGCTTTTGAACTGTGGTGTTGGGGAAGACTCTTGAGAGTCCCTTGGACTGCAAGGAGATCCAACCAGTCCATTCTAAAGGAGATCAGCCCTGGGTGTTCATTGGAAGGAATGTTGCTAAAGCTGAAACTCCAATACTTGGCCACCTCATGAGAAGAGCTGACTCATTGGAAAAGATCCTGATGCTAGGAGGGATTAGGGGCAGGAGGAGACGGGGACGACAGAGGATGAGATGGCTGGATGGCATCATCGACTTGATGGACATGAGTTTGAGTGAACTCTGGGAGTTGGTGATGGACAGGGAGGCCTGGCATGCTGTGATTCATGGGGTCGCAAAGAGTCAAACACGACTGAGCAACTGAACTGAACTGATACATATATACGCAATCATTTCAAAGTAAGATGTAGTCATTTTGACATTTCATCCTAAAATGTCAATATACCTCTTCTGAGAGTGAAGACATTTTCCTACATAACCTAAGAACACTGAACAATAATTCCCAGATATCATCTAATTTCCAGTCCATTTGTAAATGTCCAGGTGTATATTATAGCTTTATCTCCACCTTTAACAGTTCTAAGTAGAGAGAACACCCTCGGTTGATATTGGATGTTTTTAGTATAGCAAAGCTTTGGAAGAAAGGAATGAGTACATCTTTATTTGACTACAAAAAACCCTTGGGAAAAAAAGATATAATCTAAATATTTTACATTTTTCAATATCCTGAGAATATTAAAGCTGCAAGAGTCACTTTATCAACCTCAGTTTTTCAAATCTAATACAAAGCTCCCAAGCTCAACAAATTTGTATATGCTATAATTTTTCCTACTTAGAATTTTAGTTTATCCCAACTGTATGTAAACTTTTTAATCTTTGCAGAATTGGTGTTATTATATGAAATGAATAGTTATACTTTCCATTTAAGATTTAAAAATCACCCGCACTAGTCACTTTAGATAGAGGGTATGGACACTGAATCAGCCTCTGTTTCCCAGCCATGAGTCATAATACTCACCTAGTTAGCCAGCTCCTAAGGTAGACACACGAGGTACAAGTGAGTTGTCTAGAGAGCTGATGCATACCCCAGCTGGAATGGAGCAGCAACATGAACCTACAGAAACACCATCTTAGCCTGATTCACATCAAGTCATTCAGAGCTACATTTTAGCTGCACCTAACATTTTGCCATTACTATAAAGCTAAAGGCTTCATTTTTCAATTTGCAAATTCCTTGGCATATGCCTCCTGGTGGTTAAGATGAAAGCCTTTTGCTGGGTAAGATTTCAAAAGTAACGATCACAATACATAATACAATGATATATAATACATTAGCTAGTAGAAGTAAGATTAACATTACATGTCTGTAAGGAATTTTTAGCTTTAGAAAACTAATTTTCTCCTATGGAATTTTTTAGAATCATATATTTTTCCAGGTCTAAGTGTGCATATTTCTAAAGAAGTTAAGGGTAAAATGGCTGACCAGCATTTCTATACTTTCAGGTATTACACGGCATGCATGTCTTCCTTCCAGGCCTGATTATTCTCTCTCTTCTGCTATGCTATACTCCCCTATAACACCTCTGCTAATGCCCTTATTCTCCAGCAGGCCTGGCCTACACACCTGACGGAGCTGTTCAATCCAGCTGTACATCTCAGCTGGGAGCACTTTCTCTACTCAGCTTCCATGACCAGAGCATGCAGGGCATAAAGCCTTGTACCAGACAGTGCTGAGCACATGTTGAAGTTACTGAAAGGAGACTATTTAGGAATTTGAGGCAGTCAATTTGCTGCAAGTACACGGTCCAGTTGCCTTAGAGAAATTAATGGACATTTCTCACTTCAAGTGCCCCAGACTGCAGACCCACACCTCCCAACTTAGAAAGAATAACTGCCTGCTGTGCACCTCTCTTCCACTTCACCAAGCTTTCATTTCCTTTCAGCGTTTCCTTCTTTAAATAACCTCATTTCTCAGATAGAGTCATCCTTTCACTTGACGTTTCAATGATATTAGGAAGTGTAAAAGGTGTGATAATGTTATGCACAAGTGGATAGAGAGCTTTAGTGTGCACAGCATTCAAAGTGACCTTCTAATTTTAAGCCTTGTCCTATCCCTGCCCCAGGGAAGAAGCAACGGGTAATTCTTTTGACACTGATACCCAATGATTGTATCAGTGGTGGACACATAACTAAATGCAAACATGCATACAAGCACAAAGGACTGCCTAATAGGACTGCTGGAAACTAGCAAACCAGTCAAACTGTCACTCTGTTATTCAGACAGTGGAATACAGAGAAGAGTGTATTCAGAAAAAGAGGTATCTGAAAGACAACCTGCTCCACTGTTGGGACAAAGATCATGAAATAAGCATCCCCAGGAGCTGCCTTGTCTCTGATAGGCTCCCAGTTCCAGTGCCAGCACCAATCTCCAGCAGAAGTAGTTGACTGGATAGGTGGCTGCTCCTGGATCATCAGTGGCAAATTAAAAGAGGCAGGCTTAGAGGCCAGGGACTCAGTCCTCAGGTAGCTAAGAATGTAATTTTCCAAAATTAAATCTAAAATATCTCCATTCATTCAAACAGCACCAGTTTTGCAAAGCTGAAAGATTTTACACGCAGTTGGAGCAAACTAAAGAAGTAAGTAGGAAAGATTCTTTTTTAAATTGGAGGATAATTGCTCTACACTGTTGTGTGTTTTCTGCTGGACAACAACGTGAATCTGCTCTATACGTGAATTTATCTCCTCCCTCGTGAGTCTCCCTGCCACTGCCCCCATCCCGCCTTTCCAGGTCGTCACAGAGCTCCAAGCTGAGCTCCCGGTGCGGCACAGCGGCTCCCCGTCTCCTATCTATTTTATATATGCTAGTGTGAATATGCCAGTGCTACCCTCTGGATTCATCCCACCTCCTTCCCCTCACCGCACGTCCACAAGTCTGTTCTCTATGTCTGCATCTCCATTTCTGCCCTGAAAATAGATTCATCAGTATCATTTTTCTAGATTTCATATATATGCACTAACATATTTGTTTTTCTCTTGCTGACTTACTTCACTCTGTATTATGGACTCTAGGCTCATCCACCTCACTACAAATGACTTGGAAAGATTCTTGCATATAAAAACTTCTTGAGTATGGGAGATTTATATTAGGTCTGAAATAGTAAGGTTTATAAAGGGATTCTTTTGCAATTCCATTATTCCCAGAATAACTGGAAAACATGCCATAGAAGATCTATCTGGCTAAGGTTATTTCCTTTTAAAATGAATACTTGTCTCCTTAAATTCACATAACTATTCTTTGAAATCAAAGAGCTTCTCCCACTCAGATATAAAACACTTTAAAGTAATCAGATGGGGTCCAAAACCACATAAAGTATTACATAAAGTGGAAGTGGGGATTCTGTTTTGAACAGGAGGGTAGACTAGAGAATCTCCAACAAATAGACATTCCCCCACCCACAAGACATCTAATGCTGGACAAAAATTAATGAAATCCTCAAGGCATAAAAGGGTTTCCCAGGTGGCACTAGTGGTAAAAAAAAAACCTGCCTGCCACTGCACGAGGACATATATACGTACATGGGCTTCCCTGGTGGCTCAACTAAGTAATAAACAGACTTGTCAACGCAGGAGACACAAGTTCGATCCCTAGATCAGGAAGATTCCACTGGAGAAGGAAATGGCAATCCACTCCAGTATTCTTGCCTGGAAAATTCCATGGACATAGGAGCCTACTGGATTTCAGTCCATGGGGTCACAGAGTCAGACACAGTTGAGCACACATGTGCACATGCATGCACGCACACACACACACAAACCCCAACCCTTACATTGAAAAAGCTCAATGAATACCAACCAGGACAAGTCAAAAGAAAGCACATCTGGACATATAATAGTCAAACTTCTAAAAACAAAAGATAAAGAGAACAATCTTAAAAAGCAAGCAAACAGACAAAAAGACATATTACTTTAAGAGAAATAACAATTTAAATGATGGCTAACTTCTCAACAACACCCACGCATACCAGAAGACAGCAAAACAACAACTACAAAGATGGAAAATGCTGCCAACTTAGAATTCAATAGTCAGAAAAAATATCTATTAAAATTGAAGATAAAATATAGACCTTCCCAAACAATGCCTTGTCACAATTGACTCACCGTACAATAAAGTTCTTTAGGAGGAAGGAAAATTATCCCAGATGGAAACAGAAAAAGTAATTAACAAACACTGCTGCTGCTGCTGCTAAGTCGCTTCAGTCACGTTTGACTCTGGGCGACCCCAGAGACGGCAGCCCACCAGGCTCCCCCGTCCCTGGGATTCTCCAGGCAAGAACACTGGAGTGGGTCGCCATTTCCTTCTCCAATGCATGAAAGTGAAAAGTCAAAGTGAAGTCGCTCATTTGTGTCTGACCCTCAGCGACCCCATGCACTGCAGCCCACCAGGCTCCTCCGTCCATGGGAGTTTCCAGACAAGAGTACCGGAGTGCGGTGCCATTGCCTTCTCCAAACAAACACTACAAAGGGGAAATTTAAAAGATGAGGTACTGCCTAGGGCATCAATATAACAATATTTTAGATGTTTATGAAATACCCAGAAATAAAATATATGACAAAATAGCAAAAAACAGTAGAAGGATTTGTAAATCATTACACATTAAAGAAGTGCAAACTAAAACCATAAGAAACCATTACACAACCATCAGAATGACTAAAATTAAAAACTGATATCAATGTTGACTAGGAGTTGGTATATGAAGTACCAGAAGAGCAATGTAAGTTTTTCCAACCATTATTTGGCAGTGTGTCATCTATTTTACTCAGGTATTTACTCAGGGGAAAATGCGTGAAAATTCATTAAGCTTACAGTGAAGATGTGTATTGTAGAGTACATAAATTATATTTCAATTATGAAAGTTTAGATCACATATATAAAAAAATGATTAGAAAGCAATAAAATTACAACAATAGAAAATTAGGCAATGAATAGGAAGGTAGAGAAAAACAAATGGCTTATAAACATGAAAATATGCTCAATTTCATTCATCAAGTTAAAATTAAAATAGCAAAAAGGTACTTCAGACAGTTACAGTTGGTGTTACAGTTACAGTGTTCTTACAAGTGTAAGAACACTTGTAACCAAGAGTCTAAACAGTATATTTGAAAAAGTATGCCAAGATATAATTATGTGTAAGAATGCTCACTTCAAGGAGTTTGCTGGTGATCCAGGTACTGAGAGTCTGCCTTGTAATGCAGGGATGCAGGTTCAATCCCTGGTTGGGGAACTAAGATCCCATATGCTATGGAGCAACTAAGACCCCACATAGACAAATAAATAAGTCTTTTTTAAAAAAAAGAATGTTCACTTCAATGTTGCCCTCAAAAGTAAAAGAAACAACCTAAATATTCACCAGTTTTGAACTGTTTACTTAAATAACTGTATTTTGATATAATGGAATACTACACAAACATCAAAATAATGAAGTATGTTTGTGCTTATATGGAAATATCACCAAGAAATATTAAGGAAAAGGGTAATTTTATAACAGCAAGCAGAATATGATCCCAATTATATAAAATTTTAGAAGTATGTAGTATAATAATAACAGGTTATTTTGAGGAATAGAAAATAAAGATTGAGAGTGGAAGGAGACAACACTTTTTATTTTATATTTCTCGGTACTGTTTGAAGTTTTTTGTATGTGTTTGTTTTATTTACATTTTAAAATTAAGCAAGAAAGAGAACACATATGAATAGCAGCCCAAATACTAGCCCAAAACTCAAATTGCCAGAAAGCTAAGTGATGAAACTAATGTTACAAATCACTGTACATTAAGATTTTTTAAGGTAATAAAGAGTCAAAGTAAAGAGCTCTTGCTGCTTAAAATGAGTAATTTTTCATGTAAGTGGCTTTAAAGCCAGCAAGAATTTGGTGTGGGGGATATATCGAGAATACAGAGAGAATAACCATAAAGAGAGATGCTTGGATCTGAAATGTTTTCAAATCCCTAAAGGCAAAACATGTTTGTAAGAATTTTAAAAACACAAATACTAACAATGAATAAAAATAATATATTACCTATTCACATAAACTACAATGATTATTTCTTCATGTTTTCCAAATTTTGCTGAAAGTAGTAATCATGTAATAGCTAAAATAATCCTAAAATAACTTAAATCATGAGAATTCTATTTTTACTTTCCATTTTTCATATTTGATCTCATATCAATTTCAATACTATGATTCACAGTGATGAAAAATTCACAGTTATCATAATTTACACATCTTTTTTATGAATTTAGGGACAAAAAGGTGAAATAGGACAATTAAGTTGTATAGAACAACTGGTGATGCATATCTCAGCACTTATGTTTACAACATTTATTAACATACCAACTGTGAATAAAGAGAAAGTGTTAACTGCATGCCAAATACATAATGACAAATTTTACAATATCTACAATACAATATTGCACTATAAAATTAAATATCTCTCAAATTATTTCTCAGTTCAGACATTTTGAATGGACATGTCATTTTAAATATCTTATCAAAGATCCTGACAAAATTGAATTTAATGCCACACATCTTAAGTATATTTAATCTTTAAAAACAGACATCAGCATCTTTCCACAATAAATATTGATAAACTTTGTATAAAAATAATTCATTCAATATAAAAATCTATGGAAACCATTTCTTGATGCTCATACAAATGTATGCAACAATATTTCAGTTTTAATTCAGTCTTTTGTGTTCTAAGCTGCTTGTTCAACATCATAATGAGGTGTAGGAACACCTTTTTGTTTTAAACAATTGTTAAAGAAGGAGTAAATCTACTGACTTACTTAGTTTCCTTTTACAAACAGTTCTTCATATTTTTGGTGACTATGTTTAATTTTTTTTCTCCAATGTGCTTCTCATCATAACAGAGTGGACAATTTTAATCTTGTGTTTTAAAATTTGGAGAATGTGTTATCTCTTTTTTGTTTGTTTTAATTTTTTTAATACTTTATTCTACGTTACAATACTGTATTGGTTTTGCCATACATTGACACGAATCAGCCACAAGTAGTAAATACTTTAAAAGAGTCTGTAACTATCAAGGTGACCCTTGAAAAATGACAAGTAGAGCATGTATCTTTTAAAAACTATAGGAGCTAATCTGGAGAGGTCTTTTTCAGCCATGTCTACGTGACATATGGTTGCAATATGTCTCAGTTCATATAGCATGTTGCCAAAGCCCACATGAGTCCGGTGGGCACAACTCTTACTGCCTCATCTCTATACTGTGCAACCAAAATAACTTTGGATCTGGTATCAATTTGTGAAGGAAGTTTACCTTCCCACTCAACTTTTGAGAAGTTAAAATGGATATTCCTAAGAGAATATGACCATATGTTTGATATTTGGAAAGAGGGAGTTGATTTTATTGGAAATGAATAAGAGGAGGTAGAAGAATGTCATGCTTACTATCATAAAACATTACTCTTGGTCCAGGATCACCTACTGGTTTGGGAATTTCATCCAAGTCTTCTTGCTACTGGAGACTAGGTTTAAAAATAAAAGACCTCTGTTCCTATTCTTCTTGCCACCATGTAACCTCTAAATGGGAACAGAGGGCTCCAATAGGATTGGGGCTTCCCAGGTGGTGATAGTAGTAAAGAAGCCGCCTGTCAATGCAGGAGACATAAGAGACACAGGGTCGGGAAGATTCCCTGGAGAAGAAAATGGCAAGCCACTCCAGTATTCTTGCCTGGATAATCGCATGGAGAGAGGAACCTGGCAGGCTACAGTCCATGGGGTCACACAGAGTCGGACACGACTGAAGTGACCTAGCACTCACTCATACTCATTGGGCTTCCCAGGTGGCGCTAGTGATAAAGAACCTGCCTGTCAATGCAGGAGACTCAGGTTTGATCCCTGGGTCAGAAAGAGCCCCCCGGAGGAAGAAATGGCAACCTGCTCCAGTATTCTTGCCCAGAGAATTCCACTGCACGATTCACACTTGTAAATATACCTCGTCTTTTTTCTCTTCTTTGTTTTTAGGGGTTTTAACCTAGGAGATCTATAATCTTATTAACCCTGACAAATTATTTATCTTCAAACAAAATGGCTTAATCTGTTAGTGCAAATTATTAATTTCTGAGTTTATTTTCCTGAAGTTCAGATTTAGAGACAGATTCACAGCTTGTGTTGAAATTTTAGGCCTTTAAATGAAATACTCAAAATTCAAGATCTATCCTAAGTTTAAAAGTCCAAACCTATACTTCAGCTTCTCTTTCCCTTAAAAATTCTTTTTACAGAATGTTTGCAAAGAAACAGAGACTATCTAATCAAACAAATACAAAACATTAAAAAGTTTCACCTGAGTGGTAATTTTCATAAAGACCCAGTAATATACAGTAATATGTAGATTGAAATGAACTTTTGAAAATGAAAATTAGAGCCTTGACAATAAATATGATCTAATCTATAATCTTGAGAGTCCCTTGGACTGCAAGGAGATCCAACCAGTCCATTTTGAAGGAGATCAGCCCTGGGTGTTCTTTGGAAGGAATGATGCTAAAGCTGAAACTTCAGTACTTCGGCCACCTCATGCGAAGAGTTGACTCACTGGAAAAGACTCTGATGCTGGGAGGGATTGGGGGCAGGAGGAGAAGGGGACGACCGAGGATGAGATGGCTGGATGGCATCACGGACTCGATGGATGTGAGTCTGAGTGAACTCCGAGAGATGGTGATGGACAGGGAGGCCTGGTGTGCTGCGATTCCTGGGGTCGCAAAGAGTCGGACATGACTGAGCGACTGAACTGAACTGAACTGAATCTATAATCTGGGCTTCCCACATGGTGCTAAAGCGACTAACGTGACACAGCACAATCTACAGTCTACATATATATAAAACAGGTTATATATAGCATATATAACATGCTGGCCTTCAGTCATGTCTGACTTTTTGCAGCCCCATGGACTGTAACCTGCCAGGCTCCTCTGTCCATGGAGTTCTCTAGGCAAGAATACTGGAGTGGGTTGCCAGTTCCTTCTTCAGGGAATCTACCTGACCTGGACCAAATCCTCATCCCTTGCAACTCCTGCCTTGGCAGGCAGATTGTTTCCATATGTAAATATGATCTAATCTAAATCTATATATAACAATAGGCCAAGCTGCACCCGTTCAAGGAGGCTCCCTTGGAATTTCAGTTTCTAAAGTGTTTCTGTTCGGGAACTGAAGCTGCATCACAATGGAATCAGTGATCTCAGGTTAATGCGCTGTCACCAAGTCCTTTTAACTCAGACCTACAGCACTACAGTGGTCTGGGACTTCTGAATTCACTGCAGTGTACATACACACGTGGCGAACCTCAGGCTGAGAACTTTTATCAGTTTCTCTTTCTTGTTGTTCTGGAGAGAATGAGAGGATGTCATGTCTCAGTAGACTTAACTGGATTTAATCTCTACTTACACGCAGAATGAGGCAAAGTTTAATTTTTAATATATGTATATTCTATGAGATTTCCATACACGTAATAATTCTGTTTCTGAAACAGTAAACCAAATAAAAATCATTGAAAAAAAAATTTCTCTCTTTATCTTTGTACCAAATTACTCATTCAGTGAGTTGATACAGGCCCTCTACCTTTCTCTCATAAGAATTATAGGTTGAGTATGCAAGATCTTGAGATATCTAAACAGTACTTATGACATGAAACAGCTTTATTAATTACAGGTTGGCAAATGATCATGAAATGTGTGAAAAAATATCAACTGGGGTCTGAGATCTTTGTCACTCTTTAGAACCACTCATTTCATATGGCCACAATCGGAATAGAAAAGGGGGTAGAATTTTATTTTCGGTAATAGTAAATCAGCAGAATCCTCTCTCAGTTTAAGTACGAACTAGTGATGTTTGAAAGTGAAAGCTGCTCAGTTGTGTCTGACTCTTTGTGACCCCATGGACTACACATGGACCACCAGTACTGCCCTGCTAGCTCAGCTGGTAAAGAATCCACCTGCAATGCAGGAGACCCCAGTTCAATTCCTGGGTTGGGAAGACACCCTGGAAAAGGGATAGGCTACCCACTCCAGTATTCTGGACTGGAGAATTCCATGGACTGTATAGTTTACAGGATCACAAAAACTCAGACACGACTGAGTGATTTTCACTTATAGTGATGTTTAACAGCCCATGGGGATATTTTTGAGGACTGAAGTATTTATTTTGATGATACTGATAATCTGGAAATTCTTACTGCCACTGAACAACTGTCTGTGCAGGCTTCTTAGTTTATTGCTCAATATGTTTTCTTTGGGATTTTTTTTTTTGCCATACCAAGAACTGGAATAAAAATAAACATTAAAGTCTTTAAAGGCAAAGACAACATCTGTGTAATTCTCACTTAATTTTTACCCAATATTAACAGTTCAGTTCAGTTCAGTTGCTCAGCTATGTCTGACTCTGCAATCCCATGGACTGTACCATGCCAGGCTTCCCTGTCCATCACCAACTCCTGGAGCTTGCTCAGACACATGTCCATCAAGTCAGTGAAGCCATCCAACCATCTCATCCTCTATCGTCCCCTTCTCCTCCTGCCTTCAGTCTTCCCCAGCATCAGGGTCTTTTCCAGTGAGTCAGTTCTTTGCATCAGGTGGCCAAATAATTGGAGTTTCAGCTTCAACATGAGTCCTTCTAAGAATATTCAGGACTCATTTCCTTTAGGATTGACTAGCTGGATCTCCTTGCAGTCCAAGGGACTCTCAAGAGTCTTCCCCAACACCACAGTTCAAAAGCATCAATTCTTTGGCACTCAGCTTTCTTTACAGTCCAACTCTCACATCCATACATGACTACTGGAAAAACCATAGCTTTGATTAGACAGAACTTTAATGGCAAAGTAATGTCTCTGCTTTTTAATATATTGTCTCGGTTAGTCATAGCTTTTTTTCCCAAGAAGCAAGTGTCTTTTAATTTCATGGCTGCAGTCACCATCTGCAGTGATTTTGGAACCCAAGAAAATAAAGTTTGTCACTGTTTCCATTGTCTCCCCATCTATTTGCCATGGAGTGATGGGACCAGATGCCATGATCTTAGTTTTTTGAATATTGCATTTTAAGCCAGCTTTTTTACTCTCTTTTTCACTTTCATCAAGAGACTCTTTAGTTCCTCTTCACTTTCTGCCTCACCCTTTCTGATAAGGGTGGTATCATCTGCATATCTGAGGTTATAGATATTTCTTTGGGCAATCTTGATCCCAGATTGTGATTCATTCAGCCTGGCATTTCACATGATGTACTCTGCATATAAGTTAAATTAGCAGGGTGACAATATACAGCCTTAACATACTCCTTTCCCAATTTGGAACCAGTCTTTTGTCCTATGTCCAGTTCTAACTGTTGCTTCCTGACCTGCATACAGATTTCTCAGGAAGCAGGTCAGGTGGTCTGGTATTCCCATCTCTTGAAGAACTTTCCACAGTTTGTTGTGATCTATACAGTCAAAGGCTTTGGTGCAATCAATAAAACAGAAGTAGATGTTTTTCTGGAACTCTCTTGCTTTTTCAATGATCCAGTGGATGGTGGCAATTTGATCTCTGGTTCCTCTGCCTTTTCTAAATCCAACTTGAACATCTGGAACTTCAGAGTTCACATACTGTTGAAGCCTGGCATGGAGAATTTGGAGCATAACTTTGCTAGCATGGGAGATAAGTGCAATTGTGGGATAGTTTGAACATTCTTTGGCATTGCCCTTCTCTGAGATTGGTTGAAAACTGATCTTTTCTAGTCCTGTGGCCACTGCTGAGTTTTCCAAATCTGCTGGCATATTGAGTGCAGCACTTTCACACCATTATCTTTCAGCATTTGAAATAGCTCAACTGGAATTCCATCACCTCCACTAGCTTTGTTTGATGCTTTCCAAGGCCCATTTGACTTTCATTCGAGGATGTCTGGCTCTAGGTGAGTTATCACACCATTGTGGTTATCTGGGTCATGAAGATCTCTTTTGTACAGTTCTTCTGTGTATTCTTGCTACCTCTTCTTAGTATCTTCTGCTTCTGTTGGGTCCATACCATTTCTGTCCTTTATCGAGCCCATCTTTGCATGAAATGTTCCCTTTGGTATCTCTAATTTTCTTGAAGAGATCTCTAGACCCTTCTATTGTTTCCCTCTACTTCTTTGCATTGATCACTGAGGAAGGCTTTCTTGTCTCTCCTTGTTCATTCAAAGGGTATACCTTTCCTTTTCTCCTTTGCCTTTTGCATCTCTTCTTTTCACAGCTATTTGTACGGTCTTCTCAGAAACCATTTTGCCTTTTTGCATTTGTTTTTCTTTGGATGGTCTTGATCACTGCCTCCTGTACAATGTCGTGAACCTCTATCCATAATTCTTCAGGCACTCTTTCGATCTAATCCTTTGAATCTATTTGTCACTTCCATTGTATAATCATAAGGGATTTGATTTAGGTCACACCTGAATGGTCTAGTGGTCTTTCCTACTTTCTTCAATTTAAGTCTGAATTCTACTTAAGAAATTTTATTAGATTACAGGTCAGATCTTTTTTTAATGGATGACAATATAAGGTATGGGTTAAAAGCATAATCACTAGCTTAAAAGTTCTGGGTTTATAATTGAATTCCACTACCTGTGATCTTGGGAAAAATTACTTAATCTTCTAATCTTTAAAAGAAATGTAATAGTAGAACATGTTTCATACAATTATTCAATAATTAATTTACCTAAAGTAAGGAAAGTATTGGGGCTTCCCTGTTAGCTCAGCTGGTAAAGAATCCACCTGCAATGTGGGAGACCTGGGTTTGACCCCTGGGTTGCGAAGATCCCCTGGTGGAAGGTATGCAACCCACTCCAGTATTCTTGCCTGGAGAATCCCCATGGACAGAGAGCCTGGTAGGATACACTCCATGGGATCACAAAGAGTAGGACACAACTGAGCGACTAAGCACAGCACAGCAGCAAGGAAAGTATTAGCATAGTGGTTGGTTTATATATAGGGAGAATGCTCAGTAAATGAGAAAAAATTAGTGTATATGCAAGTGGGAATGAGGAAGACAAGAACTCCAGAGTCATAAACAGTAATATTTAACTATCTAACTGTATGAGAAAGTGAGCATGTCAACATCTTTATAAAGAAGAGTTAGTGAAGTGAAAGTCACTCAGTCGTGTCCAACTCTTTGCGACCCCATGGACTATATACCACTGGAGTGGGTAGTTTTCCCTTCTCCAGGGGATCTTCCCAACCCAGGGATCAAATCCAGGTCCCCCACATTGCAGGCAGATGCTTTAGCAGCTGAGCCACAAGGGAAGCCCAAAAATACTGGAGTGGGTAGCCTATCCCTTCTCAGTGGATCTTTCCAACCCAGGAACTGAACTGGGATATCCTGCATTGCAGGCAGATTCTTTACCAACCAACCTATCAGGGAAGCCAAAGAAAAGTTAAGGCAGACAGTATATTTTCATAAATACGTGTTGCTATCAAAATACCTGTGGGTATCATCATTCTAATAGGTAGTTTCATTCTATGGTACAGATCTTAGATTTGATACATAAAGACTGATTTCTTATGTATCTTCACAAGTATATCCCCTACTGCTGCTGCTAAGTCACTTCAGTCATATCCAACTCTGTGTGACCCCAGAGACGGCAGCCCACCAGGGTCCCCTGTCCCTGGGATTCTCCAGGCAAGAACACTGGAGTGGGTTGCCATTTCCTTCTCCAATGCAGGGAAGTGAAAAGTGAAAGTGAAGTCGAATAGCCCAGGGTAATAGCCTCTATTTATCTACAACATTTAGCTGAGTGTGGATCACAGAGTAAGTGTTCAAGGTAAGTCTGTTAAATAAAAACACTTTCAAATCACACAGTCTAACATCACAAAATACAAATACATCACGTACTTTTAAAATGCACAAGGATGCTTATTGGGTATGATTGTATGTGTGTGTGTGTGAAATGAGCACACAGTAAAGACAACTCAAGGTAAAATAACCACACCCTTGAAAATAGTTACATTTTCACAAGTGTTAGTGTGAAGTCTTTCAGATGTGAATGTAATTCAGATAATTAGCTCCTTCTACATAGGATCAATGTCCCCCAAAATACTACTGTTGGGTTTATGGCTAGCTAAACAAAAGTCTCTGGAGACTTTTGTCCCACTGTAGCTGACTAGCAAAATCATTAGAAGTGTCAGTCTATATTGTTAGACTCTTGAAGGCTTTCTCACACCCTTTGTATTACTTGAGTGAGTATAGCTACCATTAGTTCTGGAACAATCATTTTCAAATTTGACTCTGTTTTCTTTTCTACTCTCCTAACCAATGGTGAAATATATTAACCTTCATATGACTCAATTACATCATAAATCTTAGATGTTTCTGGAATGAAATTAGACAGTTAGGTCACACATCTTGTTTTCCATTATTTTCTGAGTCTGAGTGGAACAAGTCTGAAACTGAGGCATGTAAGATACAAAAGCCTTCTGACCAGAAGTTCCTAAGTTGAAGTTATTTTCTACAAGGTGTGAACAACTGTCCTGGAGGATTCTGATGTCAGTGAATAAACAGTGGGCTGGGAATGGAGACAACACTCTTGACTCATTGGTCAAAAACACATCACTCTCTCTCTTTTGATTGAAGTGACTCCTAAATAATAGACAGGCCTTTCATTATTATTTTCCTCAGGGAAATTTCCCTCAAGTTTCAAAAAGTTCATCCAGGCCTTCTGAGAATGGAAGGTGTGGTGAAATTATATTGGGATGCTGATCTGACAATATAAAAAATGCCTGGGTTTCTGTTTCCCACGATCTCTTAGAGGAAGAATCCTTTGGTGGAGAATGGTTGCTCAAGAAGCACTTGCTGGCTGAGCTGTTTATAAGCCCTTGCTCCTCCTCGGCGTCACCTGATTTAGAGCTGCTGAGCAGGGTGGCATATTTAACAGAGGGCTGTCTCCTGCTTCCCTCCTCACAGGTTATGCCTGTGCTCTCAGCCTCAGAGAGCTGAGCACTGCTGCGCTGGGCACTGATGCAAAGAGCACCCTTCTCAAGATCTGGAGTCGTCGAAAGTAGAGCCTCTGTAGTAGTCGTTGGCACCATCTCATCTTTATTTTTCCATGATGTATCAACACTGATATCTTCTGAAATGGTTTCAGGCTCCAAAGAAGTGGACCAAAGGTCGCTGATTCTGTATGCTTGATAAAAAGATGCTCAAATGTTTCTGGCTAAAAGAAAAGACACATTTTAATCCTCAGTGGTATTGATTTCTGTTTTGTTTTGTTTCGCTTCACTATGATATCATGGAAGAATTGGAAGTGTGCAAGTTAATATGAAAGGCCATAAATCAACCATAAACTAATTGATTTTGGACTGAAATAAACAGATCAAAAATCGTAAGGGACAGGTAGTATAAGAAACTGTTTAAAAGAGGGATGAGAAAGACTTAAATTTGAGTCCTTCCGTTTCTATGATCATGGACAAGTACATTAACCTCTCTGCCTTTCAGTTTCCTCATCTGTAAAACTGTGTTCAACATATACCTTGTAGCTTTGTACAAGGAATACATTAGATAATATCTGAAAGTGCATAGCTCTCAAAGGCTTCCCAGGTGCTGGTGGTAAAGAATATGCCTGCCAATGCAGGAGACACAATAGACGTGGGTTCGATTCCTGGGTCAGGAAGATCCCCTGGAGAACGGGATCCAGTATTCTTGCCTGGAAAAATCCCAGGGACACAGGAGCCTGACGGGCTATAGTCCATGAGGTTTCAAAGAGTCAGATGTGACTGAGAACACTGAAATTCGAAAGTGTTATCTCTAGAGGAATTTCTAATATCGTATAGCACATTACACTTCTACAAACTGAAATCTCTTACATCACCTTTAAAAGGTAAATTGATACAAAATCGAATGAGCAGGGCTTCCGTGGTGGTGCAGTGGTAAAGAATCCACGTGCCAATTCAGGAGACACGGGTTCCATCCCTGATCCAGAGAGATCCCACGTGCCATGGAGCAGCTAAGCCCGTGGGCCTCAGCCAGTGAGCCTGCCCTCCCAGAGCCCGGGAGCCGCAGCCGAGGCAGCGCTGAAGCCGCTCACGCTACAGCGCTCGCTCGGCAGTAAGAGAAGCCCCCGCAAAGGAATCCCGGCACCACAACCAGAGAGCAGCCCCTGCTCACCACAACCAGAGAAAAGCCCACACAACAGTCAAGACACAGCATAGACGAAAGTGAATAAATAAATTTTAAAAAAATCAAAGGAGCTACAGATAGCTAAAATGACTACTCCATGACATAATATACGACATGAATATAAACTATATGTGATCTTACCTACCTTACATCATACTAAAAGTCTATTTATGACTATCAGGAAATAAGAACTAAGAATATCTATTTGTTGAAAACAAGGTGAAACAGACGATCACAGACTTTTAAATAATCATTCCTTATAAATAACTTCACATAAAAATATAAACTATAGGACATGTGGAATGAAGACAAAGATGCAAAACAAATGCACATCATATTTTTATAAGAACAGTGGTTACATTACAACAACAAACCCTGCTAAGCAGCTACAAGCAAGCGCCTATGTGCAAAAAAGCTCAACTCATACAATATTGAAAAAATAAATGAAAAATAAACAAAACTGTAGACACAGCAGATTGAAAAATTAACACAACTAAATGAAGTACCATAGAAAATGTGTTCAATTTTATGCTATACATATAATTAAATTTTTGAATTTTATAATTCTTAATAGAATGAATTCAGATATATTGCTTGAAATAATGATATAATCAACATTCATCATGGCAAATATATTCCATATAAAAAGACAATTCATTTAGCATAATGTTGAACTCAATGAAATATATGGGTGATTATAACCATAAAAGAATAAATATATCAAATATAATGAAATAGATTTATACAGAGATTAAAATACTACATAATAACAAATACTGTATTAACACAAAGTTTTCTATTTTTCTATGAACATAATGTGTAAAGGGAAAACTATTCCTCTTCCTGTTTTTTTTTCTGAGAGAAATATATAATTAAATTTATATAATTTCCTTCAAAAATTTTTGCTCATTTTATTTTTTCTTAAGGTTACTACTCTATACGTATTGATTTTCTTAAAATTTAAATGAACCAAGAAATTAGGATCTACAAATAAAGGACCTATATACTATGAACACTGAAAACAAAAGTAAGAATAGCACATAACATCCAAACTCACAGATGTTCTTCAAATGACATGTTTGACATATTTCATGCCCTCTAAAACTTCATAATTGGTAATTAATCTGTTATACCAAATAATTTACTTCTTCAAATGCATCTGATGAAAGAGTTCACTAATAATGGAAGACAACAACAAGAAACACATATCCATATGTTATTAAAGTATATTTCATCAATGGGTCACACACATTTATTATGTTTATTAAAAAGTCATTTCAATTACCATATACATCTATATTTCAAGACTTTAGAACAGTCTGAGAGCATATTAAATATGTACTCAGCTAGAAGGAATTAATATCCTTTCATATTTTCACACTTCAATTTTACATTCCAATGACATCTCTTAAAAGTCAATGAAGTGGGAAAGGACACTTTCTTCCTGATTTTTAGGGTTTCTTTTTTTTAACATTCAAATCAAACTGTAAGTGAAATCTAAAAGTAAGTGATGCATATGTATCCTAAATTTAAATATTATTTGGGTTAATCAAGCAGAGGCTTTGGTTCATTTTGAATGTGAGCAGCATAGCACACAAGGTAATTCGTAGCATTAGTGGTGGTCTTTTCTTCAGGGAGGAAAGTCCTGGGTTTGCTTTGAGCTATTACTAAGAGCTCTAGAGAGTCTCCCTTTTCCATCACCACCCACTTCCCTGCCTGCTAGAAGCTCTGGGTGGCTCAGTGTAAATAAGTTAAATCTAGTGAAGAATTTCACAAAGATGGCGAATTGGAAGCTGATGTGTTTTCTTATCTGGTCAGCCTGACCTGGATATGTCAGGTCATCCCAAACTGAACTGCAACTTCTATTGGCCTTTGAGCAGAACAAACTGTCTTTGAACTGAAATGGAAGTTGGCATTTAGGCCGTTTCAAGGCTAAAATGAAAATTCCCATATGGATCAGAGTTAGATATATATAAGTTCTCCAAGACATTATAAAGAATACCCAAATGGTTCAATTTATAGGCTGAAGTGTCTATAAAAGGATATAAAATGGAAATTTTGGACATAAAATGTAAACTAAAAACTTTTGCTACATTTTATATTTAGTCATTGTATTTGCAGTTACAGCATTATCTATTATAAATTTGATGATATCTAATAGATATGTGCTAAAAGCAATAGTCATATTTTTTAATGTTTTATAACGAAAGGACAAATCAAAAGCCAGATATCATAAATACTACTTTTGAGATGACCTGAGAAGTAATCATACATCCAAACTGAACTGGACTGAGATCAATGTCTTGAATTCCAAATTTACCCATCTATTTTAAGTTCTAAATCAACATAATCCACCATGTTTTAGTTCTCAATAGTTTCACCAATTTTTTTTTTTTAGATTGTCTCCCCTTCTTCAAAATGTAAAAATCTTCTAATACTCTATAGAATGTTGGGAAGCTGGCAGACTGGATTCATCGGAAGTGATCGTGATTAGACTTCAAAGAATGTCCGTTCTCTGTTCAGATAAAATAAAACAAAATAAGGAAGCAAAATAAAAAACCACTCAGAAAGCAAAAGATAAAAAGAAATAAAAAAGATGTTCCGTCAGGCATGGGTAGTGGATCATAAATTCTTGTGTTAAACTACAGTAATGCATGTTTTTAAGAAAAGATAACAGTTTGAACTAAGATGGTCTGTGTGATTTTCTTATTGCATGCCTTAATATCTAAGGATAGCCTTAGTGATCCCAGAAAAGAAAATCTATAGAGGAATAATAGAATAAATAAAAGCAGAGAAAAAAAGAGCTGAGAAAATTAAAAGCAAGTGGAAGAAAAAGAGCAAATATTGAGAATTTGAAACAAGAAAGAGTAAAGTAATAGATCAATGAAAATAATTTTTCAATTAAAATAGAGAAGATGAAGTAGTAAAGAATAAAATTATCATCGTTTTTTTAATCTAGAAAAAAGTTCTAAGAAATCATCTGGTCCACATTTCTCCCTTTTTTATAGAAGCAGCGATCAAGGCTTAAAGTTGCACAGCTAACCAAAGTAGAGTGAGGACTCTGAATGTTTCTCTAACCTAACAATATCTATAATACAGTAGAAGATGAAAAAATATTTTAAACACCAATAGGGAGGAGAACATGCTCTTTCTTTTGCTTTTTCTATTTGCTGTGATAGAGTTGAGCTGATTAATTTATTGTCTCTTCTGGTTCATTATGACCCAGGGGCACATATATATATATATGTTGAGAAGGACAAGAAAATAGAGAAAATGGAAGTCATGTTTTAGGGGACTACATTAGCTCTTTGACACTTCTGCAAGGCTGTTCTGGTAGTTTCAGGGACAATCTGCCTCAGATCCATGAGGACGGTATTAGGAGTTTATGAGTTGCTAAGCTTTTTCTTTTAAGAACTAGAACAGGTGGTGTAATCTAGGATAGTCTTTGACTCAAAAGAAAAAAAAATCCATTTGATTTTAGTTTAAACACTCCAAAGTATTTAGGTGGTTAAGTGGGACTACACTTAGTGGAAATAGACATAAATGTAGACAACAAAGGAGCAGGCTTAGATCACACGCAGACACCTCAAATGTAGATGGTTTGGATTTAGAGGAAGAAACTAACAGATTAGACAAAATCCTAAAGAAAGAGGTTAAAAAAGTTTTGAATTAGAAGCAAAACAAGGCTATTGACTTACTGTAATACGTTTTCCTACAATAAGAATTTCAACCTTTGTTTAAAATTTTTATTTTTAACCTATTTCAAAACTTTAAAAATTTTTGATTTGTTTCATTTATTTTACTGAAGTATAATTGATTGCAATGCTGTTAAAGATTCTGGTTTTTAAAGTATTGTGAGAAATGGTGTAGGAAAGTATTGTGGTTCAAGATGGCAGTTTGAGCACGCATGTTTCTCTCTTATCTCTGTAGAGGCTCTGTTAGAATGAAAGCGCATGACTAAATCAAATGAGACAATCTGAGAAGGTTAAGAAGGAATGAGATTTCAAATTTCTAATAGATGGAAAACAAATGGAGGAGCATAGTAGACCAAAGGATATGAGCTGCAGTCCTCCAGGGTGGGCTACTTTGTCCTGCTGCATATAGTGGAGATGGGGGTGGAGGAGTGAAAACTGAAAGTGAAACTGACTCAGTTTCACTCAGTCGTGTCCGACTCTTTGCGACCTCATGGACTATACAGTCCATGGAATTCTCCAGGCCAGAATACTGGAGTGGCTAGCCTTTCCCTTCTCCAGGGGATCTTCCCAACCCAGGGATTGAACAAACCCAGGTCTCCCACACTGCAAGTGGATTCTTTACCAGCTGAGCCACCAGAGACGCCCTAGCTGAAGAGAAAGACAGTTTGCCCTGTCGCATATAGTGGAGATCATATATCAGTAACCTCAGGTATGCAGATGACACCACCATTATGGCAGAAAGCAAAGAAGAACTAACAAGCCTCTTGATGAAAGTGAAACGGGAGTGAAAAAGCTGGCTTAAAGCACAACATTCAAAAGAATGAAGATCATGGCATCCGGTCCCATCACTTCATGGCAAATAGATGGCGAGACCATGAAAACGGTGACAGACTTCAGTTTCTTGGGCTCCAAAATCACTGCAGATGGTGATTGCAGCCATGAAATTAAAAGACCATTGCTTCTTGGAAGAAAAGCTATGCCCAATCTAGATAGCATATTAAAAAGCAAAGACGTTACTTTGTCAACAAAGGTCCTTCTATAGTCAAAGCTATGGTTTTTCCAGTAGTCATGTATGGATGTGAGAGTTGGACCATAAAGAAAGCTGAATGCCAAAGAATTGATGCTTTTGAATTGTGGTGTTGGAGAAGACTCTTGAGAGTCCCTTGGACTGCAAGGAGATCCAACCAGTCAATCCTAAAGGAAATGAGTCCTGAATATTCATTGGAAGGACTGATGTTGAAGCTGAAACTCCAATACTTTGGCCACCTCATGCAACGAACTGATTCACTGGAAAAGACCCTGATGTTGGGAAGGATTGAAGGCAGGAGGAGAAGGGGGTGACAGAGGATGAGATGGCTGGATGGCATTAGTGACTCGATGGACATGAGTTTGAGGAAGCTCTGGGAGTTGGTGACTGACAGGGAAGCCTGGAGTGCTGCAATCCATGGGGTTGCAAAGAGCTGGACACAACTGAGTGAATGAACCGACTGAACTGATATAGTGGAGATGGGGGAGGGGTGAAGAAAAGGCAGGTAAAAACACAGGAAGAAATGAGATCTTTACCTGAAAACAAGATATGGAATGGGGCTCTTTACTCCCTCTACTACACATGCAAAAGGCTTCATACTCCCCACACTCAAATTGAAGATTTGTTCTTAAAAGTAATTGGAAAATTATCTGAGGAGGAATCTAGCAGCTGAGGAGTACGGTGTCTATGAGCATGTCTTTCCTCATCTAGCAGAGCCCTTTCTAACCCATTCGGGGCAGCAATCCCTTTCTTAAGTATGAAAGAAAAACAAAGGATTACCACATATGTGTGGAAAGTGTGAGATTTTTAAAAAGCCAAGATAAACAGGAGGAGAATATGATCCTAGCAGAACCAGAGAGTTCAAGGAATAAAAGAAAAGAGAATTTTTAAAACAAAGAATGATCCTCTGAATTGTTATTTTTAGTAAGAAAATATTGCATGCATAAAATCAGAACAGGATACACTGGAAATGAATAGTTGGAAATTTACAACTATAAAGAGCAAATGTTCAATAGAAGCACTAAAGGAACAGGGTATGGCAAGGTCTCAAACATTAAAAAAAAAAAAAGACAAAGAAACAGACATGTTAGAGAAGAGATAAGAAGTATAGATCTATGCAGAGGGTCCAACATCCACCTAATATATATTCTAGAATGAGATCCAAAGAAATAAGAGGAGAGAAAGTTACCAAAAAATAATATAATTTCTTAGAATTGACAGGAGATTGGAATCAAAAGTGTCTCCAAACAAGAACAAAGTTAAATGAAAAGAATATTCCTAAATAGGTTTAGACCTATCACTAAAATTTTAGAGCATCAATAACAGGGATAATATATTAAAAGCAAGAAAACTGCATGATACCAGTAAGGAGTAAAAATCAGAGTGGCACTAGACTTCTCAGAAGTGATACCAGATGCTAGAGGATAAGTCAGGAATTGTCTCAAAGTTTTATTGGAAAGACTTGTCAACCTAGAATTGCTATTCAACCAAAATATCAATAAAAGAAGGCACAATAAAAAGAATTTCAGGCTTGGAAAGACTTCAACTTACACAATATTTCCTGGCAGGTTATGTAAGGAGGTAGTTAATCAAAAAGAGAAAGAAAAATGTCTAGAGAACAGCTTTTCACTAGAAACCAGCTTTCCCTTCTCCAGGGGATCTTCCTGACACCAGCATCAAACCAGGGTCTCCTGCATTGCATCCCCCAGCTAGAAACCAGTTAAGGGAAAATTCAGAGGGATGGCTTGTAGTAATGTTGCTGCTGCTGCAGCTAAGTCGCTTCAGTCGTGTCCGACTCTGTGCGACCCCATAGACAGCAGCCCACCAGGCTCCCCCGTTCCTGGGATTCTCCAGACAAGAACACTGGAGTGGGTTGCCATTTCCTTCTCCAGTGCATGAAAGTGAAAGTCGGGTCAGGCTCTTAGCGACCCCGTGGACTGTAGCCTACCAGGCTCCTCTGTCCATGGGATTCTCCAGGCAAGAATACTGGAGTAGGGTGCCACTGCCTTCTGAAAAGGCCTAATCCAGATCACAGTAGGAGGATAGAGGATTTCCTGGACAGAGTGCCCGGGGAACAGGTCTCCAGTGAAGATGCACATATAATAACAGCATACAGAAGGTTAAAAAAAAATTAAGAAGCAATTAGAAGCTCTATAAAAAGCAAAACAAATTTTTAACCTTAAACCAAGTTCTCTGCATATTTACACTGCATCATTTGATAGTTAAAATAATAAATACTTCATTAAAAGATATCAATTCCTGCTGCTTCATGAATTCACAGTACTTTATTTTTTACTACTGTTGGATTTCAACATACCTTTCAACCTATGTTGATAAAGATGACTCAAGTTTTAAGTTTATCCAAAAGGGTATCAGGTATAAGGTATAAAGTTAAAAATGAATTGGCCACGTGTATGTTTAAAAGGTCTTTCACAAAAGGCTGGCAAGACCATCTGTTCCATATGACTTAAAAATCTTAAACTGTAATCTAGAAAGGATTGATTAATTTTTTAATTTTTCTATTTTTAAAACTAAAATTTGATTTAAAAATGCAGTGTTTGAAAAGAGTATATAAGACTTAATTTTGATTCAGTTAATAGTAAATTTGAGGGCCTGTTTGTCTAGGACTATGATCAAGATACTGATTTGCCTTTGCGACACCAATGTATTTAAATATGTTTTCTGAAAAGAAAAAAAAATTATGTCCAAGTGTGGTCATCACTTTCTGAAACCCTAGTGTCACTAAGTAATGTTTCACTTCTTTGTATGGAAGCACATGAGCTGGTCTGTGGGGATGTCTACATAGCTTATGTATTTCCTGATTATGTTGCCTTGGATCAAATGGAAACAGGCAAGAAGTAAATAAAAGTTTATAAAACACTCCTTAAAAAAAAAAAAAAAAAGGCAAAACAAACACAAAACAAAACATAAAAATAAAAATGAGGCCAAATAAAATTTGACAAAATTCAGATCAACAGGGTGGAGTGTTTCTAAAATATATTTTTTAACAATTTTGTGTCACTGGAACCACAAAGTGTGGTAATATAATCACATTATATTACTTGGTTCTGCAAGGAACAATATTTATAAACTCATAACAATGAAAATACAGTTTACTGGGTTTTTATTTTTAAAATTAACTCCAGACAAATTATAGCACAGAACATGCTATCGACCCTGACTTAAGTGAAAATGTAAAGTTACAGTAGACAAATATTGGGAAGTGGAGAGAGACACGGAGAGAAAGGTAAGAGTTCTAATGTCTTTAATAAAGGGGTGTTCTAGAAACAGTCTCTATTTCATGGAACAACAAATGGAGTTTTAGAAGACTATCCTGAGATTATAGACTGATTATTGAAGGAACTGAAAAAATAGTGACTAACAATATGATATGGAAATAACATGGGGAAAGGAGGGGCAAAGAAGTATGTGTATAAGTAAGTCCCCATTACAGCCAGAAATCACTAAATATCTACATCTCATAATGGCATAAGTATCTTATTTTTAGAAATATAAAGGTGACCTGCCAGAAAAATTAAGAGCAAATGGCTGCACCATTTTAACGTTCATGTTGGCAATACAGGAAAGTTCCAATTTCTCCACATTCCCACCAACACTTATTACCTGTTGTTTTTATTATACCATCGTAGCTAGCATAAAGTGCTATCTTGTGCTTTTGGTTACATTTCCCTAATCTTTGTTAATCACATTAAACATACATTCATTTTTCCTTATTGGCTATTTGTACATCTTCTTTGCAGAAATGTCCCTTCGGATTCTTTGCCAGCTTTCTTGTGTTAAGATATACATAAAATTTATTATTTCCCCGATGCAGGAGACCTGGGTTCAATCCCTGGGTCGGGAAGATCCCCTGTAGAAGGAAATGGTAACCCACTCCAGTATTCTTGCCTAGAGAATCCCATGGACAAAGAAGCCTGTTAGGCTACAGTCCACGGGGTCGCAAAGAGTCGGACACGACTGAGCGACTTCACTTTCACTTTCACTTTTAGTGGCGTTAAGTATAATATGGACTTGATGGGAAGGGGTATCAAGGTGAGTGTAATGAACCTGAGCTTTACCAAGGTTCTCACACCTACAGGCTGCCTGATCAAGACAAGCTGCTGAACCACTGTGTACCTCAGTTTTGTAATCAGAAAATATAAAGCTATTAGGTCTATGACCAAAGTAAATAAAATAATATGAATACGAAAGTTTGGAGCAGATAGTAAATTGTCTTGTCCTCTTTAGAAATATAATGTGAATTATACTGTATTATTTGTCCCCTCAAAAGTACTTTTAGTTAGGAGATTAAAGTAGAAGGTGAGATTTGAAGAAGTTATTGAATTTTAGAAGATTAGATTTTTATCATCAGTATAACCTTTGAAATTAAATTCTTCTTTACTCTTCAAATATTCCTTTTACATTCTAAAAACTGATTTATTCCTGAGTACCTGTTAAGCCAAGTAAAAACTGAGTACCTTGAGGGCTAGTTATGCTTAAGGAATATCTTACAAGATTTTAAAGTCTAATATTTGCAAAAGTAAAAAAAAAAAAAAAAAAAAACTCAGTCTTACAAATAATGTCATTCACCCACCCTACTTAGAAATTCTTCACACTTTCTCAGTTTACCAGAACCTGGGGACATGTGGGATATTTCCGTCTGTTGCAGACGTCTGCCAGGTGATCTGCTGTGGCATGACGCTCCTCCTCAGGGAGCTGCATGACACAGCGGGGGAGCGTGTAGGCTAGAGTCTCTGACTCAGTCTACATTCTTTTGTGTCCAGCATTTTCTGGAAAATGGAAAAATTTGATGCAGGGTCAAAGTACATTTTTGCTGAGGTGGGCTGGACCATTTCCCTGCCCTGGTGAACACTTAGAAGCCATTATTCCTGGTGGTTCATAGAGATTTCAGAGCTTACCATTTTGAAGACTGAGTGTTTCAGCTTCTCTGAGACAGTAGGATTGCTATTTCCAGAATTTATATATACTGACATGGTGAAGTATTTACATTTTTAGTTAGATAAGTACTTCGATTTTTTTTACCAAATTCCTCTCATATTCAAAGAAGAAAAAAACTTTAATATTGAAGAAAATAGTCTCCTTTTCCCTTTGTCTTGTAACCTCCTTATTTTCAGTTTGTGACTGTGCTCTAAGGCCCTTCCTACCACAGGGCTTTGTTTTCACAGCTGGTCTTGCCTGGCTCTCACCCTCCCTCACTAATTCTACTTATCACTGTTCATCTTCCAGATCTTAGCTCAACTGTCACTTTTTTACCTTCACTCACTCACCACCCCCATCCCACATAATACACTCAGCACACTGGGTCCCTTTATTTCACAACACGTTTATCATTATTAGTGTTTGTAATATTATCATAATATATATTATATATAACACATATAGTCATTTCAGTTATAAACTGATTAATCTTATCCTTCCCATAGACTGTACACTCCAAGAGTTTTTATTTTCCCACCATTTTAACCCCAAGGCCTAGATGAGTGACTGGTATTAGAGTAACTATTCAATAAATATCCCTTGAATAAGTGCATGGAATGAATTAATGATTGAATTATAAATGAATAAACAATTTTAGAGACAGAAAAGAAGACAAGCTCATTCTATACTGCTTTTAACCAGTCATTCCTCTATGACCTCCTTGTCACTGCCTAGATGGTAACGATATCTTAAAAACTGTTTTCCCAGAGCCTAGCAACATCTTAGACTTACATGTAAATACTCATTCTCATTATGTGCTTGTTGAACAAAGGAATGAATGAATGACAAATAAATATACACGGCTGAAATGTCACTATCACTACAATAAATGTCACTGTAAGAATTCATAATGGAAGAGAAGGAAGAGGAATAAATATTTTACTAATTGAAAAAATCATCAGGTCTGTTTTAATGAAAGGGGATTCTGTGGCTTATAGTAAGGGCATAGCTGAGAAGTGTATGGGTGTGGGGCTGGTTAGATCCAGGCAGAGTGAAGTTTCTGTAAAGATAATGTACGCATGTAAGTACGTGAAACTACAGTGCTACCGTGTCTGAAGATAAAACACTGTCTCTTCTGTTGAAAGATGACAATTTAGTTGCTTGCATTGTTTTGCCCACAATGTTACTTATTTTGTTCACTTACTTGTTCATCAGTAAACCCTAGAGCAGTGATTTTGTTATTGCAAATCATGTTCATTGGTATGTGAATGAAGTTAGAGGGTTCTAACCAGTATTTTTTAAATGAAATAAAATTTTGAAGATAGAGGGCACTGCTTCTGCTGCTGCTGCTGCTAAGTCGCTTCAGTCGTGTCTGACTCTGTGCGACCCCAGAGACGGCAGCCCACCAGGCTCCCCCCGTCCCTGGGATTCTCCAGGCAAGAACACTGGAGTGGGTTGCCATTTCCTTCTCCAGGGCAGGAAAGTGAAAAGTGAAAGTGAAGTTGCTCAGTCATGTCCAACTCTTCCACGACCCCATGGACTGCAGCCCATCAGGCTCCCTCCATCCATGGGATTTTCCAGACAAGAGTACTGGAGTGGAGTGCCACTGCAAATGCATATTATTTATATCTATATATTTACTAGGTTGCAAGGTAAAGCATATTTCTCATCAAGGGTCATGGCAAAAACAAACGGAAAGCCAGAGAGAACAATTACTAATAGAATAGGATTAAAAGTTAGACAAGTTAGTAAACTAAGTCAGACTCTAAAACAAGTTACCTAACTAGTATAAGCTTTAGGTTTTTTCCTTCTATAAATGGAGATGCTAATACTTATTCCGTGGGGTAACTGAAAGAATAACAATGTAAAACATTTAAATGTGCAATATAATGATAATTCATTGAGACACTACTATTTGGAAGTATCATCTTCTTTACTCTCTGAAACAACCCGATGAGGCAAGTTCTACTAAACCTCATTTTACAGGAGAGGAAACTAAGATACCAAGAATTGAAATAAAAATCTTAATGAATGTAAGAATATATATCTTAATGATCTGCACATAAGTAAATGGACATATTATAAGATATCAGCATTTTGTTAATTCTTTGTGAATCTTGACTTTAGTATTTTGCATTTAGCAGGAGGAGCTCAATAATATATGTGGTCTTAAAATACAGCCTTAGAACTCAGAACACTCTTCACAATAAATAAGGAAATGCTCTGGATACTTAGAGGGGGTAGAATTGCTTCTGAACTACATTTGTTCACAGAAGGTTTGGGGAAAGAAGAATTTAGAGCAAACTCTTCACTGATGTAGAGGGGTCTGGAGAGGTGAGAGAAAGAGTATCAGCACGACTAAGGCCCATGGACAGGAAAAATGGAATATATAAGCTGATAACAGATTGTAGAGAGAAGTCACTGAGAACCAGCTTAAAAGGACTATACTTGATCTTGTAGCTAAAAAGAAACCGCTGAAGACGTGTAACAGTGCCTATGACGACACAGTTATTGAGACTGAATAGCCCCCATGTGATTCTTGTTCAAAACACCATTTAGATATTTTGCCATAAAAACTGAATTCTATTTTCCCAGTTTTATAGGTAGAAAGCCAACCCTGCTTCAAGGAAAACTTGGGAAATTAATGATATATTTGTTAAATTCTAGAGTTTTCTGAGAAAATCTACTATAGACATAAGTGCAAATTATTAGAGTTGACTAATAGCTGGAAAGAAATTATCTTCATAAACGTAAGTTTTTCCATGATGATTGCATTTTCAGATTGCAGTCTTTCAGGAAAGGATTATTCAGTTTTTAATTGATTTAAGTAATTATGAAGATAATTACAAGGGTTAAAAATATTGATTCCAGCCTTTTCCAAAGACAATCAATTTATACCCAAAAAGTATATACAAATATTTGTTCTCCATCAGATTTGACCCTAAACATTCTAATATTTGTTTTATGATATACTATGACACAGAAGAAAGGTATGTATATTGTTAATTCAGATGATAAACTTTCTATTGAATTTTGTTTTGTCCTTGTTTCAAATCCCTGCATCTCCCTATCCATGAAAATAAATAACAAATTAGACAGATTCATATTAAGATGAACAGAATAAAATAAAATTTAAACCTTATCCTTAAAAAAAGTTTTGAACCTTAAAAACGTTTGAAGTTCTAAAAAGTATACAGCATCTAAAATGAAATATTATATACTTGGGGTTAAAAAAAAATGGAAAAAAGACCTTCTGAAAATTAAGTCCTTGTGCCCAGGAACAGTTCTTGGGGTTTGGAACATCTTCCCAAAACAACTTTTTCATTCTACAAAGGATAAACAAGGCATTAGAATTAGAGAACATTCACACTGAAAATGTTAACAGTTAATAAGCGAACAACTAGAAACTAAGTCTACCAGACTGGTTATGCCACAGTAGGATCAAATTTACTTTCATATGCTATCACAGGAAGATTTCTACCAACTTTATGTCTAGACCAAAGTTAATGATCACTATAATATTAATTTAAAAATAGCTAACATTTATTGAAAACAATATGCCTAGCCCTGTGCTAAATACTTTGCACAGTCCCCATCAGCTCACTTGATTGGAAGATAAATTCAGATTCTAAAATCACTTTTCCCTCTTCACTGCTAGAAGACAAAAATTTCTGTAGAGATTTGCCACATGTGAAATAACCTCAGTGGTCTGGACCTCTCAGCACAGTGATGGGGCACATAAAGAACCATTCAAGCAGTTCAAATGAGACAGAATGGAGCCACACAGTGCTAACATTTAAAAAGCAGAATACCTATTAGCCATAAGTGAATTGACTGTTTCAAATAAAATTTCGCAACTGAAAGTCCTCAACCTAGATTTACAATTCTGAAAGCCAATCCTGTCACCTCTAAGAATATACTGCCTAGGCTTTTCTGTTATAAGCTTGTTATTTCATGAATGTATATACATTTGTTAAAAATCTAATTTCTTCCCTGAGGCTTATGTGTGCTAGCAAAATGCAGTGTGGATTCCTGAAATAAGGAATCCTTTTTCTTCTTATGCCATCTTATTGTATACTGAATACATATAAAATATTTAGCATATTTTAGTGTTCCTAATTTGGGTTTAAAATGGTTTAAATATGCTCGAGATTTTTAACACCACATACAATACCTTTGATGTGATACTGACAATGTTCCAAGCAATAAGATTGAGGAGGAAATTATTATTGGCACAATTACATATAGATCTGCATCATGCTGGTGTTTTTCATCATCTGAAAATAAAAAAAATTCACACAACTCAGAATCTTGAGGAAGTAGCTTCTTTCTGTATCAAAAATCATAACACACCTTTTTCTGATTTCATCATAAATCTGAATGACCTTTAAAGATACCAAAATCAGAAAGACATAAGCATAGCTTTGATCATAAAATAATTATTATTTTGTTCAGAATTATGCTGCTCATAATGTAGCAAAACATTTTCTCAAAAGTATTTATTTGCCAGCTCTCTCCATCTGATCACTTTTCAATTATATGAATCAAAGTGTCAATTAAAGTTGTTATGATGGCTCTCTGCGTCAGTCATCTGCTTCTGGAGAAGGCATTCTACAAGACCCATCAACTTCTATCTTGCTCACTTCAGACACACTGACTTCTTTGTTGCTTCTTGGACCACCAAGCATGCTCACTCTTCAGGGTCTTTGCACTTGCTGTCCCCTTGTTCAAATGTTCTTCCCCTTTGTCCTTGCAAGACTTATCACCTTCTTAGAGAAAAAGACCATCATTTTTGCCCATTATTACTGCTCAGACAGTAAAGAATATGCCTGCAGTGTGGTTAGACCCGGATTCAATTCCTGAATTGGGAAGATCCCTTGGAGAAGGAAACGGCAACCCACTCCAGTATTCTTGCCTGGAAAATTCTATGGACAGAGGAGCCTGGTAGGCTACAGTCCATGGGGTCACAAAGAGTAGGACATGACTGAGCGACTCACACACACACTAACGCACCACATTTTAACTCTATCCCTTCATTTTACTTTTATTTTAACGTCACATACTTATTTCTATATGACACTATATTATTTATTGTCTGTCATTTGAGTACTGGAGTTTAAGCTCTATTTAGGGCCCAGACTGATGTTCAATATTCAATCCCCAATGCTTAGAACAGTGTTCAATATATATTTTTGAATAGTACATGAATGAAGTTATATATAATTGTTTTACTTCTAAAACCAAGTAAAATATTTCTCTCTTGAAACTTCATTATTGGGTCGCTTTCGATTTTAAAGCAACTTGAAAAATAATAGTAAAATCAAAATCTTCCCACTCCAAGTACAGTAACATGAATCAAAATATGACACTCAGTGAACTTTTTTTCTATACCTGTCTCTCCAGTTTTATTTTCAGAAAAATTTTCCTTTAGAAGATGATGAAATTTTAAAGACTCCATAAGTATGTCATAGCTTATTGTTTGGGGTAGGTGTGTTTATGTTAATTGTGCAGCAAATTAATATTTTTTCAATTAACCTTTATGATGATATATTTTGTAGCATATTTTTGTTTCCATCAACTTTCGGATGTGAAGAGCAGACTCATTAGAAAAGACTCTGCCACTGGGAAAGATTGACAGCAAGAGGAAAAGCGGGTAACAGGATGAGATGATTGGATGGCATCACTGACTCAGTGGACATGAATTTGAGCAAACTTTGGGAGATAGTGAAGCACAGGGAAGCCTGGCATGATGCAGTCCACGGGGTTGCAAAGAGTTGGAGACAACTTAGCGACCAAACAACAATCAACTTTCTACCCAATTTGAGACTGAAAGTGTTACTTACCAATACAGGAACACAATATCATGCCTGATTATTCTTAATGACACTTTGGAACCATATACTCTTAACACAGTCACCCATGACACCTCTACAGAAGACTCCGGGCTCTTCCATGATTCCATCAGAAAGAGAATAATCAGATGGCAGCATTATTGCTAACTAAGGAAGAAACCACATATCTGTGCAGAAGGAAACTAGAAGTAAAAATTTTACCTTGAGCAAAACTATTAATTATCTTCGGTTTCCCTACTCCTTCCATAAATATTGGGTAAAGACTGAACTGATACTTCTCAATGGGGATAAAATGATCTGAGGAGAAAAAAATATTTTAAAAGTCATCCCTACTGAATTAATATTAATGAGTGAAATCTACATAAAAATTTTAAGTGACTCATATTTTCATGCATATAAAATTGATTTATGGATTGAAATTGGATTGAAAACTGATGACTACTATCTATGGGCTGAAATATAACTGAAAGACAATCTGAGCACTCTAAATTCTCCTAGTAACACCAATAATTTTCCAAATAATGTTTTAAAAATCTTATCCAGAGATAGAAAATTTCAATTTTTCAAAGGCATGTTCCAGCGACAGTCAGTTTGTTCAAGTTCAGGCTGTATGAGCTGTTCCATTTCCCTTTCCTGGACAATCTGCTCTACCCTTTTTCCCACCAGATCAAAGCCAGCAATATTCCCTTTCCATAGGAATTCAGTTTACTCAGCTTCCCTATTCAAGGGAGTTGGGAGACTAAAGTCTTAGGAGATCCTATGTAAAGAACTTGGGAATGGGGACCAGGAATCTTTGTACATATCCAGGTGTCTAGATCTATGGAAGATGACCATTTCCATAGCAAAGCTCAAAATGGATCTAATGGTGATCTATCATTTTCACAAATGCTGCTGCTGCTGCTGCTGCTGCTGCTGCTGCGTCACTTCAGTCGTGTCTGACTCTGTGCGACCCCATAGACGGCAGCCCACCAGGCTCCCCCGTCCCTGGGATTCTCCAGGCAAGAACACTGGAGTGGGTCGCCATTTCCTTCACAAATGCTAATGACACACAAATATTACTCCACGAGAGATAAATCTCTTTGAAGCACAGAATAACCACCTGGACAATAGTAATAATGAACTGAATTTAGTTCTCCATTAGTCGTTTGTTTCTCTTTACTCTGACACTAAATTCTAAGGTCTTTCGAATGAAAAGGATGAGCCTTTGGGATGACAGTGTAAACAGTCCTATGGCAATCCTTAGCTTCCCTGCTTAAAGCTTACTCAGACTTGGATGTACTGTGCACTTACGTTTTGTACTTTATTCACCTTACAGGGTAACTGGTCTACTTTTGGGAAATTATTAATCAGACCTTCAGCCTGGCCCTCCCACTCATTGCTAGTGGCATCATAAGTTGGTATACAATTTGGGAAAACAATTTGGCAGTAGATAGCAAAAGCCATTAAAACTCATTTTTTTAAAAAAGGTTAAACTGGAAGCAACATAAATGTTCTCAAATAAATAAACGGTTAAGCATATTTTGTAGTAAAATGCTATATAATCTTTAACAATGGTTACAGGATTGGGGATAAAATAGAAACATGTGATATATCAAAGGAACCAACCAGAAGAAAAGTTATACATGATACAATATGATTACAACTATAAATATTTAAGTGAGAAACGAATGAAATAGAATTAAATGCTGGTGACAAGGTGACAGAATTAAAGGTAATAAGATGTATTATCTATATTTCTGAAGTTTTCATTAACTGTGTTATTTGAATTAATAATCTGTAGGGTCATATTAACCCACAGGAAAAACTTTTCAAAATACAGTAAGCTTACCATGGACATAATACTTCTTAACAGAGGAAGGGATTCTAAGCCATTTAATTTCACTGTCTTCATTAAGAATTTTCCACTCAAGAATAAAATACACCAGATTGTAATCACTGGGTGACAGGATCCAGGAAAGAATTACACAACTGCTGTTCAAAGGGTAAGCGCTGAGCGACTGCACAGTATTTACTGCGGGGAAAAGAAGGAAATTTATTTTTAACTTCAAAATTAATGAAAATCTCCAAATTGTCTTTAGGAACATAAACCTTAGTGAAAAAGGAAGAAGGAAGAGAAAGCAGATATTTAAACAGATAAATATAAAACATGGCAATTATTTTTGTATCACAGAAGTTATATAAGCAGAGAGATGTGGAAATATATGCTATTGATAAATAAGATTCTCCCTAAAATCCAAAAAGGGATTTTTGGATATGGTCAAAAGATGTTCTCTTCTGTAGTAATGTACAAGCCTATTAATCATCCTAATTCCCCCAACTCTTCTCTCCCACTGATGGAATCATGCTTTCAAAGCACAAAACTAATCATTTTAACACCCTCTGCACAGAGTCCCACTTCAAAGCCTCCAGACTTCCACAAGTGAGAGGAAAACTCTCATCATGCCTACAATGCCCTAAGGGCCACGTCTCAGCACATCTGTTGGCTCTACTGCACACGCACACACACACACACACACACACACACACACACACATACACACACATACCCCTGGTGATTCTTCTTCATGTCCTCTCCTGGACCGCAGGATTTTGGTCAGACTGTTCCTCTCTCAGGGGAGCTCTTCTTCCCATCTTTCATGGAAGTTCAATTTCTATACTGCATCCTCAAGAAAACTTCTCTGACCCTCAATACTAGTTTAGGCTCTTATTTCTTTTTTTCTTTTACAATATTATATTCCTTTCCTAGGAACATGCATCTCAGTTTATAAATAGGCATTAACTTATATGATTATTTGATTAAAGTCTGTCTCATCTATTGAACTCTGTGAGACCATTATAATTTTACCCACATTGGAATTTCTACCACCTAGCATACTGCAGCATTAAACAAATATTTCTATTAATAGAACATATTGATTGAGAATATTTTTAGTGTAAAATACAGTGCAAATGCTGTGAAACTTACACAGAGTTTACACTACATGTACACAAGTAATCACAATACAAGGCAGGATATAAAATACCATAGAAAAGGTAGAAAGTATTCTGAAAACTAAAAAAAAGGACAGGCCACATCTAAGTAAAGGAATAAGCAAATATTTCAGGAAGGTACATGATTAGTAGAGGGAAGTGAAATTGAAATTTTTCATTAAAAATTGTACTTTGAACATACCATACAAGCTACAAGCTCCTATATAAAGTTGTTCTTAATTCCTTGATTAATCAAATATATCAAAATTAATAAAAGAGGGCTCATCACATATTAAATGAAATTCAAGTTATTTTTAAATCTAAGCAATTACTTGTACCTATCTAATGTTATGCTATCACATATATATATATATGTGTGTAGTATATCTGACGCACACATGTGTATTTTACCTATTAATATATGTGTGTGTATATATATGGACACATTATATGCACATGTATATACGTATATAAGGAGAGAGAGAGATTCATTCACCTACAACCCGCACTGGCCCAGAATTTTTAAGTTTTAGATTTATCAGAACATTCCATTTATTATAGTACTATTTCAACAATGTTCTACTATGTGAAAACCCAAGGACCACATCACATAATCAGGATATACTCTTACATTATTTTTAGACAAAACAGAGATAAAAGGTAAAAAAAGAGACTGATTCAGAGAATCGTAGGCTTCTTGTAAGATCATTTAGAATGGGAGGGGTTTGCAAAGATTAAATATTAAAATGAGCACAGGTTTAATACCCTATACCTTTTCTTACCTTTGCTGATAGACCGTGAGAATGTTAAATTGAAATTTGCAGAAGAAGCACCAATTGAATTGATGGCCAGAACCGTAACAGAATGTGCTTGCTCTGTCCAAAGGAAAGTGAGTTTAGTGTGATTTCCCACATCTTCCAGCCATGTTCCATTGTGGGAAGTATGATGTTTTACCACATATCTTCTTACACTGCACAATGAGTCATTTTTCATCAGGGGCTACAGTAAACACAAAAGTTGATTAGCTGAAGGGCTACAGTGCTTTTATACCAGCCGAGCTCCTGGAACTCTTGATTAAACATTACCCATTGGTAGGCAGGGGCCAGACCAGAGCAAGCCCTGATGAATTCAAGGCTCAAGTGTGGGCTGCTTTGACAGTCTCCCTGAAGCTGTCTAAGTGACTATGGGACATGGGAAACTTGTTTTCTCCTTATGGCTTTTGTTTTGTCTTTAAGACTCAGAGAATAAATCACTTGAAGATAATGAAGTTTGGATATAAACAGGATACTTTTCTACAGGAAGTTTCACTCTAATCTTACAGAAAAGAAAGACTAATAGGGAGTTGAGAGTTTCTTCATTTAAAGAGCAAAAAAAAGGAATAACCCTCTGTTTCTGTAAAGCAGCAATGAGAAAGAGCTGAAAAGAAATTAATCACCACTTCTATCAATCTTAGTAAGACTGGCCATCTTTTTCCTTCCCATGACATGCTGACACTACAGGTCACAGAGAGCATCAGGGCAGTGTAGAAGGCACCCCAGAACGTCTGTCCTGTAGCTAAAAAAATCATACCAGGTCACCGAGATACCAGTGTAAAATACATTCTTAGTACAATTCTATCCTTCCATCCTATAGAGCATTAACAATACATCCCACTTTCCCCATCACCTTCACCTGTTTCAGGTAAGATTTAAGTGCTCCTAGTACCTTGTCAACCTTTAGAATGCTTGACACTATACAACAAACTAGAGCAGTGCTTCTCATTTTTTTGTCATTGAGATTCTTCTTCTAAGTCAGAAATTGAGAAGCATAAATACAAACACACATAACTATATCCCTGCAGGTCTTGGAAGAACCTGGGTAGGTGGTGAGAAGATATTAGCAGCCACTGCAAGAAATAAGGGCTTCCCTGGTGGCTCAGATGGTAAAGTATCCACCTGCAACATGGGAGACCTGGGTTCAATCCCTGGGTTGGGAAGGTCCCCTGGAGGAAGGCATGGCAACCCACTCCTTGCCTGGAGAATCCCCATGGACAGAGGAGCGTGGCAGGCTACAGTCCATGGGGTCACAAAGAGTTGGACACCACTGAGCGACCAAGCACAGCACAGCAAGAAATAAATGAAAAATCATACAAATGTTGCATTTTGTTTTTAAACAATCTGTCAGTTTTCATATACCAATGTTTACTTTTGTAACCCTCAAATAAAATTGATGATAAACTTCCTTACTTTCTAGTCCTGCAAGTGACTCTAGGCTCATCTTGTATATTTCCTGCCCTAGACCTATTACCAAGCATTTTTCACAGAGCCTTAGTTTCTTTATTGGAGAAGAGTATTAGAAACAAATCTAGAGTGTTGCTTACTACCAGAATATGGCTTTCTCGATTGACAGATTAAGGAAATGCATATGTGTGTGTACTATATCTATATACACACATATCTATGAGAATTTCTCAATCAATAGCCAGACAAAAGATAAAAGAGAACTATAATTACAAGCTGTAATGGAAACATAATTAACCTAACAATATAAAATAACTACATACTATTTAGGGGTTAAGTAGAGTGAAATGGAAAGTGGAAGTGTATGCATGCACATGTTTTCATCCGCCCAGCCAGTTTGTCTTTTGGTTGGTGCATTTAACCCATTTACATTAAGGTAATTATTGATATGTATGATCTATTACCATTTTCTTAATTGTTTAGGGTTTATTTTGTGTAGGTCTTTCCCTTCACTTGTGATTCCTGCCTAGAGAACCTCTTTTATCATTCATTATAAAGCTGACTTGATAGTGCTGAATTCTCTTAGCTTTTGCTTGCCTGGAAAGCTTTTGATTTCTCCATCAAATTAAATCTGAACATGAGTCTTGCTGGGTACTCTTGGTTGGAGGTTCTTCCCACTGAAAATTTCTAGGTGAATCTATCTGTATCCATATTAAGCTAAACATGAGTTCATACCCTAATCCATTACCACATGCCATTCTTTGCTTATCTATAATCAAGTAAAAAGTAACAAACTTGAGTCCTTCTTACCACCCATCATCCAATACTTAATTGTTCAATTCCAATTTATATATCTAATTATACCAAAACTGTTAACCCATACCTTGTGAGAAAAACGGCTTTATCAACTAAAATACAGTGATTATGTACAGTTCCTTTTGACTTTATTCTTAAGAATCTACTCATTAAAAAAGATTGCCTAGGCCTGGACCTTTTTTTCCCAACTCCTTCAGTAAGGTTGTTTCATATACTTATAGTACAGTTAGATTCTCTTGTTGCAGCCTGAACTCCATCTTAGGATTCTCCAACCTCCTAATGATTTATCTTTAATTTGCATACATTAAGGTTTTCTCTTTATGCTATGAGGTTTTATGAATTTTGAGAAATACACAAGGCTGCCGTCTATGGGGTCACACAGAGTCGGACATGACTGAAGTAACTTAGCAGCAGCAGCAGCATGTACTCACTAGGACCATATTATACCAAATAGTTTCACCATCATAAAAATCCCCTGTTCCTCACCCATTCACACCTTTTCCCATCAACCAAACACCTGGAAACCATTGATCTTTTTGCTGTCTCTGTAGTTACATCTATTTTTTTCTTGAATGTCATCTACGTGGAATCATAATGTAGCCCTTTACACAGGCATCTAGCACTTAGCAACATTCATTTAAGACTCATCCATATCTTTTGTGGCTTTATATTATTTTTATCACTGAATATTATTCCCAGGCAGCACTAGCAGTAAAGAATCCGCCTGCCAATGGTAAGAAATGCAGGTTTGATCCCTGGGTCAGGAAGATCCCTTGGAGGAGGGCATGGCAACCCACTCAACTCATTCTTTTCCAGAGAATCCCATGAACAGAGAAGCCTGGTGGGCTATAGTTCATAGCATTACAAAGAGTCAGACACGACTGTAGAGACTGAGCACACACACACATTATTCCATTATATGAAAGTACTAAAGTTTTTATAAGAATCTATCAAACTATATTTCAAAGTGGTTGTACAATTTTGCATTGCCACTAGCAAAGAATAAAAGTTCCTGTTGCTTCACATTCTAGTCAGCAATTTATTGTGAGTTTTTGGATTTTAACCATCCTAAAAGTATGCAGTGTATCTCATTGTTGTTCTAGTATGGATTTCCCTAATGACAAATGATGTTTGTAAGGATTGAATGTTGTATCCCCTGAAAATTCTAACAAGAAAAAAAAATACATTCACTTGGGACAGAAATCAATTCATTTGGGAGAAAGAACGGTTTCAAAATTGCTAAGTTCTATACTCATTGTTTTTAGAAATATCTGTTGTATATTTGCCATCATACAGAAAGAACAATCTCAATGTCCTTGAGGTATGTAGGAAGGCCATGTTTACTCTGGTTAGGATTAAACACTAACGGAATTTTTGGACTTGAAGGAACACTAGATATTATCCAGTCCAATCTTATGTTGATAGAGATGAGGAAACTGAGGGTGAAAGGTCTAAGTGACTGTCAAAGTAACACTGATTAACTACACCATGGCAAGCCAAAATCAGAATTAAAGTCTCCAAACTCCAGGCCACCGCTTCCTCCACTCTACATCTCGGCTCTCTGTAATCAACATCTTCAAGTGGAAATAAATTTGGGATTGCAGAGTTTACAAAAGATGGTATTATTGAGTAAATCTTTCTGTAATGAAGTCAATCTTTCAGGATATAGAAGTAAAATTTTAAATAACATAAAGATCAGGAATACCTTCCAAAGCAAAGTGACATTTCTCTCTTTTTAGTGGTGTCTTCACTAATTATTCTCCAAAATTCAGGTCCTCTGATAGGAACTGCAAAATGACAAGGAGCCTAAGTTGTACATATGATCGTAGAAGGATTATCTTTCAGTCATATTTGAAGCACATACTTAGGCATTTTTAAGACACATTCACAAAATCTCTACAGACCTTTCACATCCACGACAACTGTGTGGGCTGGAGTACTCCAATTACTCCAATATCCCAGTCCATCTAGCCTCTTACAGCGCACTTGGACGGTATAGACTGCACAGAGGTCTGGCACTGGGAGACTGGCAGATTTTAATTTTGCATCATATACCTCAAACATCTGTAAAATAAGTCAAATCATTAGATTGATCATTACTAACACATATGTAGCTAAAAGACTCTGAAGTGCATTTTATTTTAAACTCTAACACTATTCCAAAACTAAGAGAGAACTGACTTTGTGTTTTTTACTTTAGAAATTTACTAGGCTCACAATGTGAGTTCCTTCAAGTTAAGGATTGCCTTAGCCATCTTGTAATTTCCATCTCATGACAAGACTAGGACAAGAGCTCTCTTGCAACCTTACTTCCCAATCACCCTCTTACCCTAGTGCTAACCTCTGTCCACAGACTTTTAATAATTTTACCCTAGTGGTTAGATAGGGCCTACGCTATAGGGCCTATCTGATATTCAGTCTCTTCAATAAGTAGGTAAACTGTCACATTCAACTGAAATCACTGTAATTTCGACATAATGGGAGCTCCTGCTATTTCTAGGTTTTGCAGGCTGCTTTCAGAAAGCCAAAACAAAAAGGTATCATATATTCACTTGCCACTGTGGGTGTGATTCTGGTTGTTTGATAAAAGCAGCTTCCAAAATGTGTCCCATTGAATATGTGTGTTAGAGGAAAAAAGATTCCTTGGTAAAATGAGTTTCAGAAACAGGATGAAATAAAGTCACAAATGCTTCTTAAATTCAGGACTTCTCCAAACCTTTAACATGCAAAGTGTCATGACGCTACACTAGGGACATATAGCGATGCAAGGTTTCCTAAACTTTATTTAACGTGATCTTTGTTCAAGAAACATTTTATGGGATCAATGTTCTATAAAATACACCTTGGGAAACGATCGATCACAGGACATTTCATTCCTTGAAAGGGTTAGCAGCTCAATGGATAGAACTTAGGCAAACTCCAGGAGATAGCAGAAGACAGGGAAGCTGTCGTGCCGCCCGTCAGTGGGATCACAAAGAGCTGGACATGACTGAGCGACTGAACAGCAACAAAACTTTAACAAAAAGAACTACAGAATACAGGAGGGTGCATTTTTATGCCAGTAAAATAAATCTTATGCAATAAAATTCTCAAACAGTTATAAGAAATAATATTTAGTGAGGCAAGCTGAAAAAATTTCCAGGAAAAAAATACCTTCCATTGTGCTTGTTTTCCACTTAAACCATAGCGAATCTGGAACTGAAGATTATTCTCTGGAAAGACCGGCTTTTCCCAAGATATTTTCAATACTCCAATATTTACAGTAATTTCTGCTTTCACACTGGATGGAGGCAGTGGTTTCACTAGAAAAAATTTTAAGTATTATGTCACAGTAATTTAAACAGTAACAATGTTTTTAAATGTTATTACTATTTTATAATCTTCCATTGCACTTCCCAGGAGGCTCAGCGGTAAAGAATCCACCTGCCAATCAGGAGATGCAAGTTTAATCCCTGGGTCAGGAAGATACTCTGGAGAAGAAAATGGCAACCCACTTCAGTATCTTGCCTAGGAAATGCCATGGACAGAGGAGCCTGGCAGGTTATAGTCCGTATGGTTATAGAGTCAGATACAACTTAGCAACAATAATCTTCCATACCTTGTATTTATAAAGCAACATCTCTTTCTCAGAATTTTCTCATTCATTGTCTTATTTTATTCCCTACAACTTTATGTGATACATAAGAAAAAGATTATGTCTATTTTGCAAATAGAGCTATTGATTGAAAAAGGTCAATTCATTGTCCATGTCACTCTGCAAATTAATGGTAAGACCTGATTGGAAATGGAGCTATTGTCTCCGCATGCAAAAGATACCATACTGAACACATAAGAAATTTAATAGCAAACTTTTCTATATAGAACTTCAATTAAAAGCAAAAAACTATACAGTGCATCCATTACCACACATGTGGTTTCAAACTTCTCTACTGTTTGTTAAAAGGTATTTCTAGGTTAAGGTCAGAGGTAGTCTTGCAGAGCAAAGCCTTGGTTCTCTGCAGTCTGAGGAAAATAAGTTTTTAAAGGTAGAAACAAAGGCAAAGAGAACCAGACGGCAAGAGCTTTTTAAAAAATAGTAAAAGACATTACTCAAACTCAATGTATTTGGGGACTAATATCTCAAAGCATAACCACAACAGTGTGAACATTTGAAGCTCCAGACTTCATCAACAATACTTCTTCAGACTGTGGATAACCAAAACTCCTAAGCTTTTTTTTATTATTACTCAGTATCTCATGCTTATTCAGTTCCTCATATGCCAAGAAGACATTCTTCACCAACCAGTATGATGACATATTTTTTACCTTTTGAAAAGGTATTAATAATTCCTCCTCAAGAAAAGAAGTATGAGCTTCTAAAAGATCCTAAGGCATTAAATCTATGATTGCACTTGAATCATGTGGACATCACATCTATATACTCCATGAATGCCTAGTTTGTACATGGAATGATTTGAAGTACAATAGCTCATGTGATCCCCAGAAAACTGACCTTAGGGAAGTAGAAGGAGTTTTCTATGTTTTATAGGTGATTAAATAGTCTCGGAGCATTTAAGCAACTAGCCCAAGTTAACAAAGCTAGTAAAATGAGGAGCTGTCATTCCCAAAGTTGAATTTTCAGTGTCTTCTAGTATATAGTAGGCAATATAGTCCAACTTAAATGCCTTATATTAGTACTGAAAAGAGTAACATCAAGAATTGTTCAGATATCAAGCTGAATCCATGCTGCAGTTGCCACATAACAGATGCGAGGGTGTATCTGTGCACCGTTGTGGGGAGGGGTGTAGAAGAATCCTTTGCTACCCTAGATATTTAGTATCAGAGAAGTACTCCTTACAATAAAATCACTTAAAATGGAACCAAACTAGTGAGGGACCTGAAGAGGATCAATTAAGTGGGACTTCATATTGAAAGAAAACTTTTTGATTATGACAGTTTCATCCTATATCTAATAAAATTTAGATTTGAAGTCAGATACGTATTAATTATCTGAAATGGATCAATATTAATTTTTGGTATAATTTCCCAACAAAATAGTATACAGCATCAAAAGATATTCTTCTGTCTTTGCCAGACAATCATAAATGGGCCATTTTTCAAAGATTTCACAGTGATACTGGGAGCAATATACCAAGATTTCCAAGGGTTCTCTTTGTCCTTTGAAATTAAAATATCTTTTAAACATACTATGATGGATGTCATCGTCTTGATTATTTTCTCTTTATTTCACTTGAGTTATTTTGAATTCTTCTGCTTCTTACCCAGCCTTACAAATTTAAGCTTTGAGTTATGACTACTCAGATTTCAAAAACCATCAGAATATCCAAATTAAACTTTTAAATTAAAAAACATCAGATATTGCCATATGATACTGAGAAAAAAACATAAAATAGTGTATTATTTAGACTAATATTAGTACCAAATTTCAAACCCAGTAACCAATATAACTCAGCAAATTATGTGCTAAACATATTCCTATTGTTAAAAAATTGTGCTATAAGTAAAACAAAAATTGTAAAATTGTCTAAGGCTGATTTTCTTTTCAATCCCACTGCAAATAGGAAAATAATTTTTTAATCTAGTGTGATCAGAAAATAGCAAAATTCAACTGTTACCCTGAATCAGTCTGAATCCAAATCTGCTAATAAAAATGAAGACATATATATACTTTTGACGTACCCACAGAATCAGGAATGACACAAACTGGTGGAGAGTCCAGTGAGCCCAATGTGTGATTAATTCTAATCCACATTGTATAGCCAGATAATAGAAAGATTGGCTGAAATATGCATTCATAAAAACCATCTCTCTGCAAGTGGCAATCTTTGGGTTCAGATACAGGATGAATAGACGGAACATCAGAACAGTACAGGCTGCTCCTTAAAAGATACAAAAATAATCAATGAGTATACAGCAATGATGAAAGCAATAAGATATCTGAGAAGACTTCTTTGTTGTTTAAAATAGACAGTTTTTGCTCCATCTAAAAGCAGTTGTTCTTATTGAAAAGGCATTTCTGAATTCCCAGCTATATTATAGTCTTTCCATAAAAATAGAAAACGCTTATTAAATATTTCACTTGACAGTAAGTGAGTATGCAATTGAAGTAAATGACAATTTTCTAATAAGGAGAGAAGGATCCAATTAGAGATATGACTTACACCACTTTGGAAACTATGCTAATATAGCTCAGTGATTGATTTTTAAATAAAGATCATAAGTGGTAATGGGACATCCCTGAGATGGAAAGGAAGATAAATTCCTTGCACGTTAAATTCTACCACAAACTGTAAACATAATTGATAGAAAATTATATCTTAATTGACATTGCCCTAATATATTCTAGTTCAAAGCAATATAATCAAAATAATACCAATTCTTGACTTATATATGGATCGTATAGTCAGGTGAGATTCCCGAGTGACCCAGTGGTAAAGAATTCACCTGGCCGTGCAAAGGAGACATGGAGTCAACCCCTGAGTTGGGGGATACCCTGGAGAAGGAAATGGCACCCACTCTAGTATTCTTGCCTAAAGAGTCCCATGGATAGAGGAGCCTGATGGGCTATAGTCCATGAGGTTGCAAAGAGTTAGACACGACTGAGCATGCAGGCAAATAGTCAGGTATATCACTTATTTCCTCAGAGAAGAAAATTAAGAAAATATTTTTATCACCACATCCCAATTAACACCATACATTAGAGAATATAAAGCATTTTACCTCTTCTTTCAAATAACTCTTCTGTCATTATGAACTTTAAATATAGTAGTTAAGTGCTAAAAGTAGCAGTTACTATTTCCTTAGGAATGGGAGTAAGGAGGTTACATGAAAATGGAAAATCTATATTTTTCTATCCCTTATTTTCCATTTTTTGTGACATCTTTTTCTTCCTATTTCCTCAAAATTACAACCATGTGTGAGTTTGTGTATGTGTGTATGTGAAAGACTGTGATGGGTGAGGTTAGATGAGAAAAGTGGGATGAGGAATCATCATCTTGTACAGAAGTACATTAGCAGTCCACTTCGAATTCAAAGATTAGCATCATTATCATCATGATAGATACAAACATTTATTGAATGTTTACCAGAAGAAATCATATCACTTAATTATAATTAAATATTATTAATTCTCACAGAAACCCTTCAAGTCATATTATTTGTTCCATTGTACAGATAAGGAAAATGAAGCTTAAAGAGATTAAAAATCTTGACCAAGCATGCAGCTAGTTTCATGGTTCTTCTGAAAATACTAGGAAGATAAATGATTCAAAATGCTTAGAGAACAGTCATCCACAAACACCACTGAAAATGTCATGGAAAGAAAGTAAAGAGATTACAAAAGTAATGTTGTATACAGTGAACATTCTATTCATTTATTTTTAATTTAAATTCATTTATTTTAATTGGAGGCTAATTGCTTTACAATATTGTATTGGTTTTGCCATACATCAACATGAATCCGCCATGGGTGTACTCGTGTTCCCAATCCTAAACCTTCCTCCCACCTCCCTCCCCGTACCATTTTAAAATACTCATATCAAGTAAGATGAAGACAGCTATTATTCCCACATGAGAGATGAAGAAATTGCCCCGTTTTTCTAATACTATATAAGAATAGATTGGAAGCAGCAGGAATAGATCAGAACACATTATTTGAGAAAATGGATGTTTTTAAACTTTAGATGTTTTAGAAACTTTAGATTTTAAGAATAAATGAACACAAGATATAAAACTGGAAGTCCTAATACAAATGGAGACAGGGTGTTTAAGAGTAGTACATGTTCCTGAAAATTACTAAAGAGTATGATAAAAATTAAAATGTCTATCTTGTCCTAAAACACATTTTAGATAAAAGCATTTATAGAGAGAAGGAGAATACTATAGGAAGACAATAAACTTAAATTCTTTTTAAAAGAGTGATGGGTAAAAAACAAATGAAATTACTCTACTAGAATAGTTTAATCATTGTGAAGTAAACAAAGTTATGGTTACCAAAGGGGAAAGGAAGGAAGAAATAAATAATTTAGGAGTTTGAGATTAACAGATACCTACTACTATTTATAAAATAGATAAACAACAAGGATTTACTATATAGCACAGAGAACTATATTCAGTATCTGATAATAACTTATAATGAAAAGAATCTGAAAAAGAATAGATACACACACACACATATACACACACATAACTGAATCATTTTGCAGCATACCTGAAAACTAGCACAACATTGTAAATGAACTATAGTTCAATTAAAAAAACAATCTGACCTATTTATAAAAACCATTCATATTGTCTCTCACAATCTCTGTGCCCACTACCTCCAATTTTTTTCTAAAATCTTAATCTTCAGCAAATGATAGGAGGCTTCTATAATCCTTCATATTTTCCTCTAGTCAATTCTCCAAGTCAAATTAAAAATGTATAGACATTAGTTTCGGGATTTCATTCATTAACTACATATTAATTATTTCTCCACATTAAATGCAATTGTGGAGAATTAACTGATCATCAGAAAAAAATAATCTGACATAAAAACAAATTACAACTTTTTGTGTATGAATTTTTTCAAGAATCACCAATTTATTAACTCCTCAAAGATTTCCTAATTAAGTATATTCTACTTTCCTCTTTCAGGAATAAACCTACAAGGGTATCACTATCATGACATTTTTATAAGAAATGTTTATCTCACCATATCCACAGAAAAATAAAATAACAAAAATAATACATACCTATGATACCTCAGCTGCAAATTGCTTCCTGCAAGTGATTGGATTGCATTGGGTGACCATCTGCAAGTCATTTTAGTTAAGTACCCATCAGTTTCACATGATATATTGATATTGACATCTATTTAAAACACATTAAAATATTACTATAAAGCAAAAACACCAAAACATTTTTTAATGAAAATAAAATTTCCTTAGCATCTTCAATGGGACTCTAAGATGGAGTCCATAATAAAACTGTATCTCATGGAAAGAAGACAAGCCTGGCATTCTTACCGATCACATAGAGCTCAGCATAGCGGTGGTGGCACTCTTGCTCATTGCAGCAGTACACTGCATCATAGGTGAACTTTCCTCGGGGTTTGGTTGCGTTCAAGTTGGGAAAGGTAACTTTGCTAATATGGTCATCCACAACATCATACTGGCTTTGAGGAATTTTCTCAGCTAAATTCAACCACCAAACAATCTTTTTGGAGGAAACAATCTTCTTTTCATTTTTATAGATACAGTGAAAAGAAATGTTAGACCCAACTGCTGTCAGAATTTTAGGTGGAAAATATATGACATCTGTAATGGAGGAAGAAAGATATGATATAAGATCAAGAAAGAAAACATCACGTAAGTAATTGATACCACGTACAAAGGATTCACCAGGCATTCAGGATTATACTGCCTCAAATAAAATGAGTGTGCTGAGAGACTGCAGGACTGTAGCTGTCCATTCATGTATAGTAAGGAAGCATCCCAAGCATTCTCATTCTCAAATGACTTGAGTGTCCATAAACGTCCTCAGGATTTTCTAAGAACAGAGATTTATCCATTATAAAATATGTTTTAGTGAATAACTGTCACTTGCTGATAGGCAGAAAATTAGTGAAAATGAAATATAGGCTAATTCTACCATGGCATGTCTTCTATCAGACTCCTTTCAGAATCAGCGAACCTTAGGCAGGTTCTCAAATCAAATCCCTACAAAGCAAAATCCTGAAGAATAAATGGTGATAGCCCTTCTCTTACTTGAATACAGGAAAATTTCAAGGAAACAAGTAGAGCAATAAGCTTTAAGTAAGAAAACTTGTTAGGAAATGTAAAATCAATGAGGCACCAGTAAACAAGGCAGGCGAAACTGCAAATCCTGTTCTGTAACATCATTTTAAGTTATTTAGTGCCAGTGCCATGTGGCTGAGGACAAGGGGGATCAATATTTCTCCAAAATATCATTCTTGACACCGGTACACTATTCCATAGTACTATTTCAGTCTCTCATTATTGGAAACATTTTCTCTTTCTTTGTGTACTCAGTGGTCTCCAACTCTGTGACCCGATGGACTGTTCCAGGCTCCTGTGCCCATAGAATTCTCCAGGCAAGAGTACTGGAGGGGGTTGCCAGGAATCAAACCCATGTCTCTTGCATTGGCAGGTGGATTCTTTACCATTGCACCACCTGGGAAGCCATAGTCAAGTCTCTATTTTTTTAATTAGAAACAAAATTAAAGTAAATGAATGTTTACACAGGAACAAATTATTTCTGCCATAGTGCATTATGAAAACAGATATTTCAGATGTAAAATTTAAGGTAAGCTGTTTTCTGCTGATGGAACATGAATATCTGTTTCCATATTTATGCTTTGATTACCCTCAAAACAAATCCAAAAATTTGATTAGTTCTTATTATTTTTCTCTTTTCTGTAATAGCATGCTAAACTCCAATGTCTTAACATTTACAATCCATAGAAGATATTTGCATTTGCTATGTCTACAGTCAAGTATAAACAGGAAAAAACTTCCTAGCATGAAATTACTGGACAGAAGTTAGCCGTTATATTTATGAATCTCACCTAGGGCGGCACTCAGGTAATTACTTACCACACACATCATTACCAACTGCCTCAAAAGTCTCAATTCAGTTTTTTTAAAAAAGAGTACAAATAAGATTTCCAAAATTAAATTGAAGCTTTCATTTGAAAGATAATAAAAGCTCAAAGCATTTCACTTTGAAATTGAAACCTAAGACTTAATTCAAAAACAGGATTAAAGTCATAGCATTTTCATGTAATTAAATGCTAAAATAGCTTAAAAAACAAGTTATTAAAAACCTGATGATCTATAAAATTTACACTGAACAAATGTATTGAAACTATATGTGATATTTAATTTTCAAAATAATATAAATATATCTATTTTTTATCTCATGTGAGATACTACTAAACAACAGTTTGTAAATTAAGACAACAATAATGATTTTCTTCCCATGACCAACTATCAATACCTTTATAAGATCTGCATTAATGAATTCTATTTAAAAAGGAAATTCTATTGACAAATATTAGTAAATTACTCAAAAGAACATAAATTATTATCATTTCAGATAAATTATTTTTAAAATGTGTGTCTTTATCATAGCTCCATAAAATAGATTTTTAAATTCTTGGAGTAGATTACCTATTTTTCTTTAAGAAAAAGTATTTTCTCTAACCTGGTATAAGAGCTGCACAGGAAATGTAGATATTATCTAACATTTGTTTCTCTTCTTTTTCACAGCAACAAGAATGCAGTTAATAAAGTTACTACAGGAATTTAGCACTTCTAAAATTGTTTTTAGTATGTACATTGCAATATTCATAAGTTCTGAGAAGGTCCTGGGTTTTCCTTGAAAAATATCTCCCAGCAGCTAGAGAAAAAGAACCTATTAAATTCACTTTAAAAGAATCAATAAGAATTCCTTTACTAGGAATAGTTAATGCTTCATTAACTATGGGTACAGCTTAAATGCATTAATGAATAAAATGTAGCAGTTACAAAGATCTTGAGAATTAGTCTTCTGTCTGCAGCAATATTTACATCAAGTAATCTTTGATTTAACTGTTTGGAAATAATAAAACAGGTGTGATAACACATTCTAAATTAACGCCTCAACCTCATGGAATATTTCTGTTTGCTGGAGAGTGAACAATGGTTGTGAACCTAATCCTATTAAGTAACTAGACTTAAGAAAGAAGGATTCGAATCCCTTCACACAGGAATACAAAGTCCCCGAGTTTGGAGACATACTTTGCTGTTGCACAGCTTCAGGAAATGAGCCTCACGTATGGTCAGCACTATAGAGTGCAGACATTGCGGCCAGCATAACTCAGCAAACCTAAACCAAGAAACCTAAGCAATGCTAAAACCTAATTTACCAGGAATCATGAAGGAAATGAGGTATTCCAATAAAATGCTCTATATCATTAAATTTACTGCTTACTAGCTTTGAGGGTCAATTTTTAGGGCTACCAGAAATCTTGTATAATTATACATTATGCACTTAATTGCCTTACCAGTGGTTATAAACATGAACTTTGGAGTTAGGCTATTTTGTAATTATATCAACTGTCACAAGTACTTAACCCTATCTAATTCTCAATTTCTTTGTTTATAAAAGTGGGTTAACAGTACTTATCCCACAGGTCATTGAAAGGATAAAATGTTAGTATGTGCAAAGCACGTAGTGCCTGAAACATGGGAAGCACCCTATACTTGTCAATATTATTATTATTCAAGAAGGAGTTCTCAATCTACTTCTACCTTTTATTTGTGATTTAAAACATATTACATCATTATAGCAGATAATACTGGAATAGAAAAATATGCTTGGGAGATGCTAAAGTGTATAAGCTTTCCTCCCCTCTACCGGTGTCCTAACCTACTTTCTATTTGACAAGTTTCTGTCTTTCCCTTGATAATCAAATGGTATCACTCATGGCATCTGAACTATCCAAGTTTGTTTCATTAGTAAGCTCATACTCACTGCTACATCAACAAATCCTAGCCTTTGAGGTAGCTGTTTACTCACTGTCTGCATTCATTCCTCATTTTCAGATTTTTGTTTGGAATGTCTACAGTCACTAAAGGGACACGTCTGTGTTGAATAACTAAAAGGCTAGCTATTAATGGTAATATTGTTTCTTGGTCTCCAAAATCACCGCGGATGGTGAATGCAACCAAGAAATTAAAAGACACTTGGTCCTTGGAAGGTAAACTATGACAACCTAGACGGCATATTAAAAAGGGAAGACATCACTTTGCCGACAAAGGTCCATATAGTCAAAGCTATAATTTTTCCATAGTCATGTATGGATGTGAGAGTTGGACCATCAAGAAGGCTGAGCACCAAAGAATTGATGTTTTTGAAATGTGGTGCTGGAGAAGACTCTTGAGAGTCCCTTGGACAGGAAGAAGATAAAACCAGTACATCCTAAAGGAAATCACTTAACTCTGAATATGGATTGGAAGGACTGATGTTGAAGTTGAAGTCCCAATACTTTGGGCACCTGATGAGAATAGCTGATTCACTGGAAAAGATGCTAGGAAAGAATGAAAGCAAAAGAAGTGGGTGGAAGATGATGAGAGGATTGGATATTATCACTAACTCAACGAACATGAATTTGACCAAATTCTGGGAGATAGTGAAGGAAAGGAAGCCTTGAGTGCTGCAGTCCCTGGAGTCACAAAGAGTCGGACATGACTTGGTGACTCAAAGTGAGTCATGCAGCACAAAGTGATTTTGCTCAGTCGTGTCTGACTCTTTGTGATCCCATGGACTGTAACCTACCAGGCTCCTCTGTCCATGGAATTTTCCAGGCAAGAGTACAGGAGTGGGTTGCCATTTCCTTCTCAAGAGGATCTTCCCGACCTGGGAATAAACCCAGGTCTCCCACATCACAGGCAGGTGCTTTACCGTCTGAGCCACCAAGGAATTTTTTCAGTGACTGAAGAACAACAATTATTGGATACTGCACAAGCAAATAAATTAGCAATACTTCTTTTCAACAAAACATACCTTTATTACCTTCATGTAAACAAAACACATAATATTTGCCTGCTGCTGCTTCTGCTCAGTCGCTTCAGTCATGTCCAACTCTGTGCGACCCCATAGACAGCAGCCCACCAGGCTCCCCCGTCCCTGGGATTCTCCCGGCAAGAACACTGGAGTGGGTTGCCATTTCCTTCTCCAATGCATGAAAGTGAAAAGTGAAAGTGAAGTCACTAAGTCAGGTCCAACTCTTAGCGACCCCATGGACTGCAGCCTACCAGGCTCCTCTGTCCATGGGATTTTCCAGGCAAGAGTACTGGAGTGGGGTGCCATTCACTATGGAAGGGCATATACATGTGTATGTATGTGTTTTATAGTGTATATTAAATATCTGGTTTATTATGAAAGCATAAAAATATAACACATTAGTAAACCAAGCAAATTTAATCCTACAGATACTGATATGAACTAGGAAAGAAATAGAAGTATAAAAGGGTTTTGCATAAAGCAAAACAGAACTAAAAATATGTCGGAAGGTCTAAGTTGAACAACCCAAAATAAAATCTTATATGAAATGTAATACAAGTAGTTATTATATTATTCTGGATAAAAGATTTCATTTAATCCAACTGAGTATATAACATTGCTAAGAATCATTATACTAGGAAGGTATAAACGTATAACTTGAACATCAGAAAACTTTAAAACAATCATGATTCTTTTAGAATTTCCCTTTTCTTCAGCGAGAGTAGGTTCTCAGATCTTATTAAGAAGAAAAACAGCAAAGAATGAAGGCATTTTCTTGTGGAAAAATATTTCACCAGGCAAAATAAAGGTACTATAGGCCATTCTGAATGGGAGCAGGAGCTGCTGCCTCCACCTCCTTTGTCAACTTCCCTACTCCATCACCCAATTCACCCAACCCCACTGTATAAAAACCTCCACAGGACACCTCATTGAAATCTGATGCTCTTAATTCATTCCACTCTATGTATTTCACAGCCGGTCATTAAGACCTATTAATCAATGATATAGAATTCAAGATAGAACAAAAGTTGAATTTTCAGCATCCTATGACACACATTGTGATACTCAATAATTATTTGAGGAATAGAGATGAGAAATTCCTGCCTTCTAAGTCTGTTCACTCACAGTTCTTGACTTTTCAAGTGAGAATTAATCCCTTCTAATGCTTAGTACTTACTTTAGCTCTTCTCACAGTGTTATTTGTGCTAAGCAATTAGATATGTATCATGTCCGCTTCTAAATTTCATTAGACTTTGAGATTCTGAATATTGAGTTTGGCAATTTACAAGCTTGATATTTATAAACTATGTTCCACTATTTCACAAGTGCTTACTAAGAGTCAGGCACTGCAGTAAGCACTTTATGGGCATCATTTCATTCTATCCATATAAAAATATCTTATTCTATAGATAAGGAAATTGAGGTATAGGGAGGTTAAGAAACTTTCCAAATAAGGGGGTGGGCAGGACTCCTACAAAATTCTGTCAGACTCCAAAGTCAGTGCTTTTAAACTACTACTGATACTTACTTTTTAACCATCAATACTTTGTAAATAGTATGCAATTAATAAATAAGCCTGTTTAGTGTTTTACACGTTTTACACCTTTACATGTCTTAGTGTTTTACATGGTACTTGCTTTCTCCATATATCTACTATCAACGTGAGCGAGTTTGAGTGGGAATAATTTTGCACATTTGATAGATTGAAAACCAGTCAAAGAACCATGAACTGCCTTCCTGCATTCACAGCCTGGCTTGTGCCAGGGGTACCACCGTTAGACTCCTGGGCCTCTATGTAAAACACTGCACCTCAACTCCATGAGGAAGATGTGATTAAACTGCAGTTTTTCTGATGTTAAAGATTATTTTTAAAACATGAAAACTGAAAGTAAAAGCTTTGAAAACCAAGCATCTGGAGTGAAAAGAATTGCTTAATTATATAACATATATAGTATTCAAATAAAACTTTAATATTTAAAACGTATACCAAATAAATATATCTGATTTTCAAGTGTAATTTCAGGAAACATCAGTACAAGCAGTGTTTTGAATTTGTAAATTTGGAACTTTTATATCAACTCTGTTTTTGAGTAAGAAAGAGTAATTTAGCAAGATACTGCTATGGCTGCCCATAAATGAGGGCGCTCTCAGACAACTTGTCACTAAAGGATTACCTTGCTCGAAGTTTACATTAGAAGTTAATACGGTGTTCCTTCTTTTGAGTTACCACCACAAAATTTAAGACAAATATAATATGCCAAAGGCAATTCAGGAATCATACTCCCCTGTGAACAGAAGTGACTCTTACAAAACCTACCTTGTGTAGTAAAGGTAAGAAGGGCACTCCAGTCACTCCAGACTCCTAGGCCATCTGATCTTCTGCTCCTCACCTGCACATCATATGAAGACCCAGGAAGCACACCGTCTACTAGCAGAGATGTAGCCGAGACAATCTCATCAGCCTGTTAAATATCATTTGAAAACATCAGAGCAGCAGGTTGAAGTGAAACCTTTAGCAAAACTGATTACAAGCAGGTCTCTACAAATTTCAAAGAATTAAAATCTTACAGAGGAGTTAGCAGGCCACAGTGGAATTTAAGAGAGATCAATAACCCAGTAACAAGTATTTGACTGACATTAGTTAACAGTATTTTTAAAAGCCTGTAAATTCAAGGGGAAAAAAATCACAGTGATAATCAGCACATATTTTTAACTGAATGATCATGAATACTGACTTTTCAAACTTTGAGAAACAGCTAAAATCAGTGGGAAGCTTCAAGCCTTTGCGGACATCAATAACATACAAGATATTAATAGACTGCAATGCACAGAAGGACATCCTTGATCATCCAGTGGTTAAGAACCTGCCTGCAATGCAGGGGACACAGGTCTGATCCTTGGTGGGGGGAACTAAGATCCCACATTCCATGGAGCAACTAAACCCATACAGCACAATGAAAGATCCCACGTGACACAGCAAAGATCCTGCGTGCTACAGTTAAGACCTGATGCAGCAAAATAAATAAGTAAATATTTTTTTAAAAGATGTACAGGGTAGTCGTGTCAATGTATGGCAAAACAAATACAGTATTGTAATTAAAAAAATAAATAAATTTAATTAAAAAAAAAAAGATGTACAGGGTAGGCAGAGAGCTATAAACCTTCCTAGAGCAATGGGTCACAGAAGGAAGGCATGAATAATTTTAAGAACCCTGGTCTGATGATCAGCTGTGTGGGTTAATTGCTCAGTCATGTCTGACTCTTTGCAACTCCATGGACCGGAGCCTGCCAGGCTCCTCTGTCCATGGAATTCTCTAGGCAAGAATACTGGAGTGGGTTGCCACTTCCTTCTCCATGATGATCAGCCACAGTCAAACAAAATACAGTTTACAAACCAGAGTGAAAACATCTAAGAGATGTAACTTCATAAAACAACCAATGGGGTATTCCAAAATTATTGAACTTCTTGGCCCATTCGACTGTGGGGGCAACACAGACTAAAAATGGCAAAAAGCCTCAGCAATACATTAAACAATATCAGATCGCCTATATTTAAAATCCTGAAGTCAAGTGGCATTAGGAAGCATCACTATGAACAAACCTAATGGAGGTGATGGAATTCTAGTTGAGCTGTTTCAAATCCTAAAAGATGATGCTGTTAAAGTGCTACATTCAATATGCCAGCAAATTTGGAAAACTCAGCAGTGGCCACTGCTGGAAAAGGACTGGAAAAGGTCGATTTTTATTCCAGTCCTAAAGAAGGACAATGCCAAGAATGTTCAAACTATTGCACAATTGCACTCATCTCACACGCTAGCAAAGTAATGCTCAAAATTCTCCAAAGCAGGCTTCAACAGTATGCGAACTGTGAACTCTCAGATGTTCAAGCTGGATTCAGAAAGGGCAGAGGAACCAGTGATCAAATTGCCAACATCTGCTGGATCATTGAAAAAGCAAGAGAGTTTCAAAAAAAAAATCTACTTCTGCTTTATTGACTATGCCAAAGCCTTTGACTGTGTGGATCACAACAAACTGTGGAAAATTCTTCAAGAGATGGGAATACTAGACCACCCTATCTGCCTCCTGAGAAATCTGTATACAGGTCAAGAAGCAGCAGTTAGAAATGGACATGGAACAATAGACTGGTTCCAAATAGGGAAAAGAGTACGTCAAGGCTATATACTGTCACCCTGCTTATTTAACTTATGTGCAGAGTACATCATGCAAAATGCAGTGCTGGAAGAAGCACAAGCTGGAATCAAGATTGCCAGGAGAAATATCAATAACCTCAGATATGCAGAGGACACTACCCTTACGGCAGAAGGTGAAGAAGAACTAACAAGCCTCTTGATGAAAGTGAAAGTGGAGAGTGAAAAAGTTGGCTTAAAGCCCAACGTTGAGAAAACTAAGATCATGGCATCTGGTCCCATCACTTCATGGCAAATAGATGGGGAAAAAATGGAAACAGTGTCAGACTTTTTTGGGGGCCTCCAAATCACTGCAGATGGTGACTACAGCCATGAAATTAAAAGACAGCTGCTCCCTGGAAGAAAAGCTATGACCAACCTAGACAGCATATTGAAGAGGAGAGACATTACATTGCAGACGAACGTCCATCTAGTCAAACCTGTAGTTTTTCCAGTAGTCATATATGGATGTGAGAGTTGGACTGTAAAGAAAGCTAAGTGCTGAAGAATTGATGCTTTTGAACTGTGGTATTGGAGAAGACTCTTGAGAGTCTCTTGGACTGCAAGGAGATCCAGCCAGCAATCCTAAAGAAAATCAGTCCTGAATATTCATTGGAAAGACTGATTCTGAAGCTGAAACTCCAATACTTTGGCCACCTGATGCAAAGAACTGACTCACTGGAAAACACCCTGATTCTGGGAAAGATTGAAGGCAGGAGGAGACAAAGATGACAGAGGATGAGATGGTTGGATGGCACCGCCAACTTGATGGACATGTATTTTATCAAGCTCCAGGAAATGATGGACAGGGAGACCTGGCATGCTGTAGTCCATGGGGTTGCAAAGAGTCAGACACAACTGAGCAACTAAATTGCAAGTCTTAGAAAAATTAGCCCAGATATAAAAAGATAAGTTTTACCCTCTCAGTTATAAAACAATTAGTTTTACAAATTAAAATGCCAAAGTTATGACCCATGAGGCTCTTCACGACTGCTCCTTCTCTCCTACCCCTCCACTACTGCTCTTAACCTCACTCAACTTCCCATCCAACTAAGGTCCTCTAAATTGCTATCTCCTCTATTTAGACCCTAATTTCCCTGCATCACCACCTCCTTCAAATCCCTGCTCAAATATCACTTTCTTAACGAGATCTTCCCCTCCCTCTAATTAATAATACAACCCATCATCTACCACTTGCATTTCCTTCCTACTAGTGTATCTTGACTTCTTGGCACCTACTGGGTGCAAAACACTTTCTGAAAAAAAAGATTTGACAGACTATACTGTACAAACGCATGGACTGCATGTAAACAAATATATTGAGTAATAAGAAAAAATAAGGATGGCATGTAAAATCAACAGCCAGAGAAGGTCTTTAAGTGAAAATACTATGATTATGAATTCAATAGTTCTGTATCTGGACTTCTTGTAATCATTAGTCATGTGTGTGTGTGTCTGTGTCTGTGTGTCTGTGTTAATGAGACGGAGAAGGAGAGTAAGGGGGAGAAAAAAGAGAATTAATCTAATATACTAAGTTTTCGGAAAAGGAACTTTAATTCTAGGAGAAATTTGTCACACATCCACATGTAAGAGATATTTAGTAACACTGAACAACTTTTCTAAAATCATTTTATAGACGATGCTCATTTCTTTTGCTGATCTTGAATGAAAGATTGAATGTAAGCTTGAATGTATGATATTGAAGTGTGACAGAATCTCCTCAAAAACAGTACACAAACTTGATAGGCAGAGGTATTCTCTATGGGACTTGGAGGGCATCTCACCTTTTCTTTAACTGCTTCTCAACTTTTCTTTTTATTTACTAAAATATACTTACTTTTCTCATATTTTTTGTAGAATTCTCTGAATATTTCACTTGATATTGAAGTTGAAATGGTACCAATGTTGGGCTGGACCACGAAATCTTTAAACTACCAGTGTCTGTGATTTCCATATGCAAACCTAATGGTGGATCAGGCTTCACTTAAGGAAAAAAGAGAACACTTTTAAGTCAAGTTATTTTCATGATAATCATAAGATGAAGTCAAAATGAATTTTTAGCATATCCTATTCTTTAAACTAAGGAGTCCTTATCCAAAGGCTAATTACAGAACCAAAATATTCTACTACTATACCTTACCATGGCAATCCATGTATTTTCATTTCCTTCTCCCTACATGGTAAAAACTATAAATCAGAAAATAATGTTATTTTGACAAATGTGAATTTCTGCTATTAAAAAAAAAACCCTGCTTAACTTTATTGAACCTAGCTTTTCCCACACTTATTTGAAGCCTCCCTTGATGGAACCCACTATTTTAGTGAATGACAAGGAGAAAAAGCATTTTGCAGAGCACTACTTGGAAAATGCATATAAATTTTGTATGCAAAAATCAATGCATATAAGCATGCAGAGTCATGTAAATCTGTATATAAAACAGTAAACATTAATTTTCAAATTCAACAAATCAAGACCTATCCATTCAAATAACCCATAGCGTACACAATTTACATGCATAAACACAATATTAGCTTGGCTAATATTGGCTTGGCTTGTTACCAGAAATGCAGATAGAGTTTCCTAATGGTGTATTTAAACTAAGGAGCATCTAATTTCTGAGTTTATTTGTCTATGTGTTTTATGTATGCATATGCATTTGTGTATATACATATGTGGAGATTTATGTCTGTGGAGTTTAAACATACAACAAACTTTAAATCATCTGTAGAAACAACACAAACATCTTACAATAAAGAACTGATTGAACAAATAATAGTTCATACCCTTAAAGGAAATCTATAGTCATTAAAATCATTAAATCATTAAAATGTTGAAAAAGTTTAATATTGCTAGTTTTGAAAGTTTATTAAGCAATGTGAAGTGAAAGTGTTAGTCTCTCAGTCGTGTCCGACTCTTTGTGACCCCATGGACTATACAGTCCCTGGAATTCTCCAGGCCAGAATACTGGAGTGGGTAGTCATTCCCTTCTCCAGGGGATCTTCCCAACCCAGGGATTGAACCAGGTCTCCTACACTGCAGATTCTTTACCATCTGAGCCATCTTAATGGGCTTAAAGGGAAGCCCATTAAGCAACATATTTACTTGAATTCATTAAAATGCAAACAAATAAAAGGATATGTGTAAATATGCATTAAAATAGAAAAAAATGGCAAAATAGTAGAAAATAAATGATATACTTTTCTTCTGTGTGCATCTCTATGCTTTCAAGATTTTTACAATTAACAAGAATTACTCATAAACATAGAAATCATCATTACATTGAAATATTTACTGACATGTATTTTATTTTCAAAAAATACTGGCACATTAATATTTTCCACATTTCATAATTTCAAGAATTCAGTCATAGTTTTTTCCTTTTCCTCAAGTCAAAATGAATGAAGTTTTACTCTCTGCAACATACTACAACTTTTAGTTACTTTAAAGCAGGAATGGCTAAACTCTAAAGTCTAGAAGTAACAGGTGAAATTCATGACCAAAAAGAAAACAAAACAGACACCAAACAGAAGTGAAGTCATAAAATTATAAACTATTTTACATTTCTTATATGCATACACATATGCCTTTGTATTAGAAATCTAAAAATAAATCTTTCCCTGGATCCTCTAGGTACTCAATTCCAGACCACACATACTGGCTTCTTTCAGGGGAAAATTCCTCCAAAGAGCTGGCATTACTTACTCTCCATTTTGCATCCCATTTTCCCCCACCAACCTATTCTGATCAGGTCTTCCTTCCTGCTAGTCCACTGAAACTACTCTTACCAAGGTTACTAACTCTTTGCTGAATCCAATGTCAACTGTCTGATTCATTTTGCTCCATCTCTCAGCAGTGTCCCAACTGCTTATTCTGTGAGTAGCAGACAAGTAGAAATACTTTGTCCACCTGGTCTCCAGCCGTCACATTCCTTTACTCCTCTTCTCTCTGATTGCCTCTCAGTCTTTCTCTCACTGGACTCTAAATGTGTGACCTCATACAATCCCATAAACATCTGATGCTAGAGACTCCCAAATATATATCTCCCTGAACTCTAGAATCATATATCTAACTACCTACTCAACATCTCTTTGATTTCTAATAAGCATGTCAAATATAATTCATCACACACCTAATTATCTCCGATATCCCCAGGTCCAAGTCTAAGTGTCATCCTTGACTCCTCTCTGTCCTTCACACTCCATACCCAATCCACTTCAGTTCAGTTCAGTTCAGTCTCTCAGTCATGTCTGACTCTTTGCGACCCAATGAATCACAGTACTCCAGGCCTCCCTGTTCATCACCATCTCCTGGAGTTCACTCAGACTCATGTCCATCGAGTCCGTGATGCCATCCTGCCATCTCATCCTCGGTCGTCCCCTTCTCCTCCTGCCCCCAATCCTTCCCAGCATCAGAGTCTTTTCCAATGAGTCAACTCTTCGCATGAGGTGGCCAAAGTACTGGAGTTTCAGCTTCAGCATCATTCCTTCCAAAGAAATCCCAGGGTTGATCTCCTTCAGAATGGACTGGTTGGATCTCCTTGCAGTCCAAGGGACTCTCAAGAGTCTTCTCCAACACCACAGTTCAAAAGCATCAATTCTTTGGCGCTCAGCTTTCTTCACAGTCCAACTTTCACATCCATACATGACCACTGGAAAAACCATAGCCTTGACTAGACGGACCTTAGTCGGCAAAGTAATGTCTCTGCTTTTGAATATACTATCTAGGTTGATCATAACTTTCCTTCCAAGGAGTAAGTGTCTTTTAATTTCACGGCTGCAGTCACCATCTGCAGTGATTCTGGAGCCCAAAAAAATGCTGTAAAGAGCAATATTGCATAGGAACCTGGAATGTCAAGTCCATGAATCAAGGCAAATTGGAAGTGGTCAAACAAGAGATGGCAAGAGTGAACGTCGACATTCTAGGAATCAATGAACTAAAATGGACTGGAATGGGTGAATTTAACTCAGATGACCATTATATCTACTACTGCGGGCAGGAATCCCTCAGAAGAAATGGAGTAGCCATCATGGTCAACAAGAGAGTCCGAAATGCAGTACTTGGATGCAATCTCAAAAACAACAGAATGATCTCTGTTCATTTCCAAGGCAAACCATTCAATATCACAGTTATCCAAGTCTATGCCCCAACCAGTAATGCTGAAGAAGCTGAAGTTGGATGGTTTTATGAAGACCTACAAGACCTTTTAGAACTAACACCCAAAAAAAAAAAGATGTCCTTTTCATTATAGGGGACTGGAATGCAAAATTAGGAAGTCAAGAATCACCTGGAGTAACAGGCAAATTTGGCCTTGGAATGCAGAATGAAGCAGGGCAAAGACTAATAGAGTTTTGCCAAGAAAATGCACTGTCCTAGCAAACACCCTCTTCCAATAACACAAGAGAAGACTCTACATATGGACATCACCAGATGGTCAACACCAAAATCAGATTGATTATATTCTATACAGCCAAAAATGGAGAAGCTCTATACAGTCAACAAAAACAAGACCAGGAGCTGACTGTGGCTCAGATCATGAACTCATTATTACCAAATTCAGACTGAAATTGAAGAAAGTAGGGAAAACCACTAGACCATTCAGATATGACCTAAATCAATCCACTCCAGTCCACACCATCTCCTGAAAAGTGAAAGTGAAAGTCGCTCAGTCGTGTCCGACTCTTTGCAACCTCATGGATTATACAGTTCATGGAATTCTCCAGACCACAATACTGGAGTGGCTAGCCTTCCCCTTCTCCAGGGGATCTTCCCAACTCAAGTATTGGACCCAGGTCTCCAGCATTGCAGGCAGATTCTTTACCAGCTGAGCCACAAGGGGAAGCCCAAGAATACCGGAGTGGGTAGCCTATGCCTTCTCTAGTGAATCTTCCCAACCCAGTAATTGAACTGGGGTCTCCTGCATTGCAGGCAGATTCTTTACCAACTGAGTATAAGGGAAGCACCATCTCCTAATAGATCCCAAGCCTGAATATTTCTTTACTTCTCCACTATAACAACCCCAAGCCAAGTGGACAACTCTAGCAGCTGCCTATCCGACTCCTCTGCTTCCATTCTTGCAAGTATCCTTTTCCCTTCCCCATCAGTTTACTTCTTCAATAGAGCATACATTTTAAACATGAGCATGAGCACGCATGTGTGCTTGTGTGTGCCCATACACACACACACACTTAAGTCTGATCACATCACTCTCCTGGTACAAAAGCTTACACTGCAATTAGAATAAAATCCAAACTTTGTAACCATAGCCTGTGGTATGACCTGGATGCAGATGACTCCCTAACCACATCTCTGAATGTTCTCCTACCTTAATTACTCCAAATAAAAGGCTCTTGTCTTTGCTTCTTCCAAATTCTGAGCTCATTCTCTCCCAGGAATTTTGTGAGTGCTGTTCTTCCTGCTCAGAGCACCTTTTGTTCTGGATTTTTGCATAGTTATCTCTTTTTCTTTCAGTTTAAATGCTATTTCCTAAAAGAGGACTTCCATAGCTGAAATAATAGACCCCTACACCTGAAATTCTCTACCGTACAATTTGTTTTATTTTCTTTCAATTTTGAGATCTTAATCGCATATACCCAAATACAAAAAAAGAGATTTTTTTCCCAAAAATTATCTGAAATAAGACAAAATTTTTAAAGTTTCTTACAAAGTCTATCACAGCACCTTGTCTAAACTACTTTATTTTTAAAAACAATTTAATTCAATGTTGGCTCTAAATACTTCTAAAAAATCACTTGATAGAACTGGTTTTAAAAAGAGAAGATGATGACATGTTATAGATTTTTTTTTCCTTATGGTATAGCATCATGACTGAATTTATTGGATATCATAGTAATCACGTGAAAATCACAAATATATCCCTAAAAGACAAGTTATTTAAAAGTCCTAATGTTAAATATGGTATCATATGTAGATTCAAAAAAATGCTATACCCTTAGTACTTAAAAAGAAGTGAGGATGAAGTTGTAAGGAATATGGTATCAGATATCTGAAAAAGTGGTTCCAGTTATGGCAAAAACAATGATGCAGAGAAGCACATAAAGAATTTGCAATAATTATTACAGGAAATGTAAAACAGTAACACTATTAAATTATGTATCATATGTAACATATAGTTTAACACATACACACAACTGAGTTAATAAATTAATAATTTAACATTCATCTATATTTTCACATTAAATAATATAACTGAATACACTGAATATTTATAATTATATATTCAAGTTGATCAAAGAAATCTGGGGAATCTTTGCACTAATAATGTGGGCACTTGTCTATTATATAAGTTTTTCTTCTAATCAGATTTGCACAGCCAATTAGCTGGCTTATGTTTTTATTGTTTTTCTCTGCCCAATATTGTCTGCCCCTGCTCTGTGAGGCAGGAACTCTGTCTCACTCACCATTGTTTCCCCCAGCTCCGAGATCAGTGACTGATACCCACAAGTCTCTAAAAATATTTATTGAAGGCATAAAGTCAGGTAAAAAGAGCTTTTAATTTTCAGAAATAGTTATCTGAGATGTGAAAAAGTCATAACCAAATAAAACATATCCATTAGACTGACCTAGGATTTAAAGAAATCAAACTGTTTTCAAAATGAATTTGTTACAATTGCAGAAATATCTATACTGTTGTTAAATCATTCTAGAAGCTGCTTTTAATACCCCTTAGGACTACATTTATCATCCTTACAGTGTTAGTCAAAGTGAGATAAGCTAACAAAACATCTTGTAAACAGTTTTCAGCCTGTTTGAATGACTGATGTTTAAAGATAGTATCTTTGTTAGGTACAACTTACCAACATTAATGGGCTGAGCTGACATTGGAGGTGCGTGAAAAATTACTCCACCAGATGTGATTTTCAAATACATAAGAAGGGTGTTACTGAGTCTGGCTGCTGGCACAGGCACACTGCATTCACAGCATTCATGAACACTGCAGTTGCACTGAACAGTCTGAAAACTGCCTTTCTCGGGGAGCAGAGGTGACTCCTCTAAGAGGTCAAGCCTACATGAGAAAAGAAGAGCTAGGTATTAACACAGATGTGAAAGCACTAGATATGTTTAAAATGTAGGACTCAAAATCCAATTTGAGGTAACCTGTTCTGCACACCCAGCTTAAAGAGCTTCTGGGGGAAAAAAGCTACATTATAGCAGAGACACAAAGATAAGGGTTAAAGCAAGTTAGCAATCAATATAAGTTAGAATCAATAAAGCAAGTTAGAAATAATATAAGCAAGAAGACAATGAGGCAACAGTGAAGTACTAAAAGGAAAATTGTGATTTTTAAATCCTACATTCAATAAAAATATCTTTCAAAATAAACATGTAATAAAGGCTTTTTACAGACACACCAAAATGGAAAGAATATATCATCAATCAAACTTGCAAAAACTTCCTTTAGAAAAAAAAAGCTGAAGGAAGTCCTTCAGACAAAAAGAAAATGATAGCAAATAGAAGTCTGGTTCCACACAAAGAAAGGAAATTTAACTTAAAGAATAAATATTTCTTGACTAATTAAAGTAAAAATAAGAACCATAAAGTGTGGGGTTTACAACATAGGTAGAAATAAAATGTATGACATTAATACCAAACCTGGGGAAAGGGGAGATGTGTAAATAAACAAGTATAAATTTCTTCCATTATACATGTAGTGGTGAAATGTCAGTTGGAGGTATAACATCCGTTCGGCTACATTAAGTTAAAGACCTATATTCTAAATCCTAAAGCCACCACTAAAATAATAAAACAAGTCACAGCTAATAAGCTACAATAATCAAGCCAAAGGAGTATGAATGTAAAGAGAAAAAAATAGATTAATGGAACAGAAGAAACCAACACCTATATGGACAATCAATTTTCTACAAAGGTGCAAAAGCAATTCTGTGGAGAAAGAGTAATCTTTTCAATAAATTGTGCTGAAACAGTGGGATATCTATATGCTCCCCCTCCACACAAAAATTCAGCTTTAATCCACACATCACATAAGATTCAAATATTAATTCAAAATAGACCATTAATCTAAATGCAGAATTTAAATCTATGAATCATAAGAAAATATGGGAAAAAAATTTGTGACCTTGTTTTAAATAATAATTTCTTAGATACAATACAAAAGCACAAGTCACAAAATGACAAATTGATAATTTGATTTTTATCAATATTAAAAACCTCTGTTCTTCAAAAGATACTATGAAAGATAAAAAGATAACAAAAGGGTTAATCAAAAAAATGGGCAGAAGATCTAAACAGACATTTCTCCAATGAAGACATACACATGGCCAAAAAATACATGAAACGGTGTTCACCATCATTAATTATTAGAGAAATGCAATGTATTTGATTTAGATACTGGTTACATAGGTGAACATACTTCTCAAAATTCATCAACCTTATATTTAAGGTGCATTTTATTATATGCAAACTTTACCTTAAAATAAAAATACTGTGCTAAAAAAGTGTTTTTGAAAACTTCAAAATGCTATACACTCATAAAATTCCATTTTGAATTGAAGGTTGAATGACTTAGCACTTTCAACTTCACCTAAACCTTTAAACAATTCCAACAAAATGTGATTTTTAAAAATGTCATACCATGGCTTTTATGTGTTTTTCAAATATTAAAATAAAAGCTTTTATCAAAAGAGTATGGAACGAATTAAATAAATTGCAGTATTTTATGTCAGAAATATGCTTGCAGCTTGTATTATGCTTTAACTGAAAAACTTCCAAATTTTAAGGCAAAAAGAACTGAACAGAAAACATATTTCCCACTACTAATTTTTAAGAGGAAATTCTGGTGACTTTTTTCTTTTTAAAACAAAAAGAAAAGTTAGAATTATACTCTTACTTTAGATGGTCTCAGCAATGCCATTTTTTTCTAAATACAGTGGATATTTATAGAATAGGGCTGATTCCCAAAGAGATTAACTCTGTGGTTTCTCTACCACTTCACTTCTGTGTTCTATTTAATCAATCTCATTTTCATTTATTTCAGTATACACAAAAATATGCATAGTATATATTCATAATACTGATATATAATTATTATGTGTTATAGAACACATGTACTATACAATATGTATCATAGCATTTCATAATTTGTAGGGGTTTTAGTAAAAATCTCCACAAAGTAATTTCCCAAATCACTCCAAAAGATAACCCCTTCATGAAACTCAGTGGTGAGGAAACTCTATCCCACAAGCCAAATACAATTGCTTTTGCACAGCCTATGAGCTAAGAATCATTTCTTATATTATCTACTGGTTTAAAAAAGAAGGAAGAATATCCCACAATCGTGGAAATTATATAAAATTCACATTTCAATGTCCATAAACACAGTCATGCTCATTCATTTACTAATGCATTCATTAGTAACTATGACTACAAGGTTGCGATACAAAGAGAATGGAGAGTAAAGCCTAAAATATTTATTATCTTTACCTTAAAAAAAAAAAAAAGATTTTCTATCCCAGCTACAGGCCAAAAATATTTTGTACTCCCTACTGCTAACCACCAGTATACCAGACCACCTGACCTGCCTCTTGAGAAATCTGTATGCAGGTCAGGAAGCAACAGTTAGAACTGGACACAGAACGACAGACTGGTTCCAAATAGGGAAAGGAGTACGTCAAGGCTGTATATTGTCACCCTGCTTATTTAACTTATATGCAGAGTACATCATGAGACATGCTGGGCTGGATGAAGCACAAGCTGGAATCAAGATTGCCAGGAGAAATATCAATAACCTCAGATATGCAGATGACACCACCCTTATGGCAGAAAGTGAAGAAGAACTAAAGAGCCTCTAAATGAAAGTGAAAGAGGAGAGTAAAAAGTTGGCTTAAAGCTCAACATTCAGAAAATGAAGATCATGGCATCTGGTTCCACCACTTCATGGCAAATAGATGGGGAAACAGTGGAAACAGTGATAGACTTTATTTTGGGGGCTCCAAAATCACTGCAGATGGTGATTGCAGCCATGAAGTTAAAAGATGCTTACTGCTTGGAAGAAAAGTTTTGACCTACCTAGACAGCATATTAAAAAGTAGAGACATTACTTTGCCAACAAAGATCTACTTAGTCAAGGCTATGGTTTTTCCAGTGTCATGTACGGATGTGAAAATTTGACTATAAACAAAGCTGAGCATTGAAGAACTGAGGCTTTTGAACTGTGGTGTTGGAGAAGACTCTTGAGAGTCCCTTGGACTGCAAGGAGATCTAACCAGTCCATCCTGAATACTCTGACCACCTGATTCATTTGAAAAGACCCTGATGCTGGGAAAGATTGAAGGTGGGAGGAGAAGGGGACAACAGAGAATGAGATGGTTGGATGGCATCACCGACTCAATGGACATGAGTTTGCGTAAACTCCGGGAGCTGGTGATGGACAGGGAGGCCTGGTGTGCTGCAGTCCATGGAGTCACAAAGAGTCGGACTCAACTGGGTGACTGAATTGAACTGGTGACTACTTGATGAAAAAAAGGACACGAAATATAGAAACCACATTAAATATACCATCAAATTTCACTATTTAGCATATCTATAATGCACACAAAACACCCTGAGGATAACTATCTACTTCAATATTTCAAACCACTTTATGAGGGAACTAACATCATCTATTCTACAAGCAAAAACCTGAGGCTCAGGGAGAATATGGACTAGAATTCATCTTAAGTCTCACGCTTCCATGTTCAGTACTGAATTCATTACATCCAAGATGCCTTACAATCACAAGATAAGTTCACTGTTACTATTATCATTTGACTTAAGGGATTAGTGAAGATTCTAATGGCCACAATTAAAGAATAATTACAATCTGAATTGTTAATATTTCAAAAATTCAGAAAATTGGAAAATTAAAGATTATTTTGAATTATTTTTTCCTTGATGAAAACACATTTATTGCAGCAGCAGTTTTTCCAAGTTTGTGTGAAACCTGGACTATTCAGCCTTGTTATTTGTCAAAGTAAGCATAAGAACTTCTTTTACCTTCCACAAGATTTTTTTAAAGTTTTAAGTATTTGCATACATCAAATGATACTTCAAGGACTTCCCCGGTGATCCAGTGGTTAAGAATACACCTGCCAGTGTAGGGGACAGGGGTTCAATCCCTGATCTGGGAAGATTCTACATCCCATGGGGCAACTAAGCCCCTGTGCCACAACGACTGAAGCCCTCACGCTCGAGAGGCCATGATCTACAACAAGAGAGGCCGTCATCACCACAACTAGAGAAAGCCCACACATAGCAGCAAAGACCCAGTACAGCCAAAAATAAAATAAATAAATAAACAAAATTATTTCAAAGAAGAAAACAGAGTTTTAAAAGGTACTTTAAAATGTTGATAGTACTTTTTTCTTTTTTTTTATTTTAATTACAATACTGTATTTGTTTTGCCATACATTGACATGAATCAGCCACAGGTGAACACAATCTCCCAATGCCGAAGCCCCTTCCCACCTCCCACCCCACATCCTCTACCTGAATCATCCTGTGCACCAGCCCCATGCATCCTGCATCCTGCATTGAACATAGACTGGCGCTTCGTTTCTTACAAGAAAGTATCCATGTTTCAATGCCATTCTCCCAAACCATCCCACCCTTTCCCTCTCCCTCAGAGTCCAAAAGTCCATTCTATACCTCTGTGTCTCTTTTGTTGTCTCACATATAGGGTCATCATTACTATCTTCTAAATTCCATATATATGTGTCAGTATACTATATTGGTGTTTTTCTTTCTGGCTTACTTCACTCTGTATAATCGGTTCCAGCTTCATCCATCTCATCAGAACTGAGTCAAATTTATTCTTTTTAAGGGTTGAGTAGTACTCCATTGTGTATATGTACCACAGCTTTCTTACCTATTCATCTGCTGATGGACATCTAGGTTGCTTCCATGTCCTGGCTATTATAAACAGCGCTGCAATGAACATTGGGGTACATGTGTCTCTTTCAATTCTGGTTTCCTCGGTGTGTATGCCCAGCAGTGGGATTGCTGGGTCATAAGGCAGTTCTATTTGCAATTTTTTAAGGAATCTCCACACTGTTTTCCATAGTGGCTGTACTAGTTTGCATTCCCACCAGCAGTGTAAGAGGGTTCCCTTTTCTCCACATCCTCTCCAGCATTTATTGCTTGTAGACTTTTGGATCGCAGCCATTCTGACTGGTGTGAAATGGTACCTCATTGTGGTCTTGATTTGCATTTCTCTGATAATAAGTGATGTTGAGCATCTTTTCATGTGTTTGTTAGCCATCCGTATGTCTTCTTTGGAGAAATGCCTATTTAGTTCTTTGGCCCATTTTTTTATTGGATCGTTTATTTTTCTGGAGTGGAGCTGCATAAGTTGCTTATTTATCTTTGAGATTAGTTGTTTGTCAGTTGTTTCATTTGCTATTGTTTTCTCCCATTCAGAAGGCTGTCTTTTCACCTTACTTATAGTTTCCTTTGTTGTGCAGAAGCTTTTAATTTTAATTAGATCCCATTTGTTTATTTTTGCTTTTATTTCCAGTATACTGGGAGGTGGATCATAGAGGATCCTGCTGTGATTTATGTCGGAGAGTGTTTTGCCTATGTTCTCCTCTAGGAGTTTTATAGTTTCTGGTCTTACATTTAGATCTTTAATCCATTTTGAGTTTATTTTTGTGTATGTTGTTAGAAAGAGGTCTAGTTTCATTCTTTTACAAGTGGTTGACCAGTTTTCCCAGCACCACCTGTTAAAGAGACTGTCTTTACTCCATTGTATATTCTTGCCTCCTTTGTCGAAGATAAGGTGTCCATAGGTGTGTGGGTTTATCTCAGGGCTTTCTATTTTGTTCCATTGATCTATATTTCTGTCTTTGTGCCAGAACCATACTGTCTTAATGACTGTGGCTTTAAAAATGTTGCTAGTACTTTTAAATTATCAAAATTTCAAAGTAGTGTAAATCAAAATGGTAATCAAATTTTTAAAATAAAAAAGTGATACATTGGCTTAAAGTAACCAAAACTTAAGAATTTCTGACATTCTTGAAAAATGTTTATTCAGCAAAATATTTTATGCATTTCCAGTACTCACACACATAAATTTAGTGCCACTATTTATTTAATCCCTCTACATATGAATAAACTATACTTGCAAGTGAAAATAATAAAAAAGTTGTCAAATAATTTAAAATTTGATTTCTTTGCAAATTTCACAATTCAGGCAATATTTCTACTCAGAAGCTAGATATATAATTGGTACTGAAATTTCATATTTTAGTCACAGTGGTTTATAGAAAGCACATTCTATCCTCTGACCTTTGGTCACGTTACTTATTCCTCCCAAAAAAATTTCTATCAATATTTTAAAACTTCTCTAAGAAAGATCTATATTAAATTATTATAGGAGTAACACCAAATGAGTGCTCTTTACTGTGACATAAACTGAGAGCAAAACATAGCTGGTGAACCATTAAATGAACTGGAAAATTTAGCATTATTTCTGTGAATAATTTAATCAAGTCACATTTTAAAGCTCAGACTGGTAATCTATACAAATGTTACTCCCAAAAATCTACTTTACCCATCAAAAGGAATTTTAAAAACAGGTTAGCATCCCAGGCTAGTTTCATCATAAAAATCACCTGGAATCTTGTTAAAACTAGATTCCTGGACCCTCCATGGAATTCAGTGTATCTGGGGCCAAGGAATCTGTTTTTAGTAAGTGTCATAGATCAGAGGTTCTCATAGTATGGTTCCCAAGCCAATAATATCAGCATCACCTGGAACTTGACAGAAATGCAAACCCAGCCCAGACCTCATGAATTAGGTCCGGGTGAGAAGCTGGCAAATTTCATCAAGGAGACAAATTTAAGAAGCACTCTGTATAACACAAAGTACTTGTCAGTTGTATGATATTATCAAACAAATGAAAAATCAACAAGGATGAGATGAAGGAAGAAAAAAAAAAAAAGGAATAGAAACAAAAGCAAAGGGACCTAAATATATATCAACTTAGCAACATAATCACATGAAGTGGAAGGGGAGGGGATATCCTAGTTAACTACACAGTATTTGGATCATGCAACATTTAGCATTAGCAAAGACAAAATGAGTCAACACAAACACTGTACCCTAGTTACCATCTTTGTTTCCTACAGTAGTATGGCTTAGCTATTCCAAAATTAGTTTGTGTGTATTTTAGGACTAAGCAACTAGGTAATATATTGTTGGAAAGGGAAGCAAGATTTCTCACTTCTAGAAAAACTTGTTTGTTGTTGTTCAGTCACTAAGTCATGACCAGCTCTTTGTGACCCCATGGACTGCAGCACACCAGGCTCCTCTGTCCTTCACTATCTCCCGGAGTTTGTTCAGACTCATGTGCATTAAGTTGGTGATACCATCCAACCATCTCATCTTCTGTTGCCTGCCTTCTCTGCCTGCCCTCCATCTTTTCCAGCCTAAGAGTCTTTTCCAGTGAGTTGGCTCTTCACATCAGACAGTCGAAGTATTATAGCTTCAGTTTCAGCATCAGTCCTTTCAGTGAGTATTCAGGGTTGATTTCCTTTAGGATTGACTGGTTTGATCTCCTTGCTGTCCAAGGGACTCTCAAGAGATTCTCCAGCAAGACAATTCAAAGGCATCAATTCTTCAGCACTCAGCCTTGTTTATGGTCCAACTCTCACATCCATCCATGATTACTGGAAAAATCATAGCTTTGACTATCTGGACCTTTATTGGCAAAGTGATGTCTTGGTTTTTTAATATGCTGTTTAGGTTTGTCATGGCTTTCCTTCCAAGGAGCAAGTGTCTTTAATTTCATGACTGAAGTCACTATTGTTATAAGAAAAGAAAAGCACTGCTAGAATAGACTCTGCAGTTTTGAACTAGAACAAGAGATATCAGTATGAACACATGCTTTTTTGTTATGTGTATACAGAGAGATAAAAAAATACAGATTTCTTCCCTTTTCACTTTCATGCACTGGAGAAGGAAACGGCAACCCACTCCAGTGTTCTTGCCTGGAGAATCCCAGGGACGGGGGGAGCCTGGTGGGCTGCTGTCTATGGGGTTGCACAGAGTCGGACACGGCTGAGGTGACTTAACAGCAGCAGCAGCATATGCATTATGCACATTGTGTGTGTACTGTGTGTATGCATACACATAAGAAACACTAAGGGGGCCTAGAAACAATGCCACTCAAGAAACAGTGGGCATCTAGCCCCCAGATACCACTTTGTGAACATCATCCTCCAACAAAATGGAATCAGGGCTCCTTGGAGAAATGGCCGATTCCAGTGTCAAAGCAGGAAAAGCATAAAATCAACCTGAAGTTTCTTGTAGTGTTAGAAAGTAAGGAGTCCTATTTAAAAAAAAAAGGATAGATGGAAAACATCAAAAGGACACAGAAGCTACTATAATTAAGCCCCAACTCGGCAAATGTTGGATAGTGTGAGCAAAAAATAAATAATAATAGTAACTGAATAGCTCATCAAATAAAATCATTTGTATAGCTCATCAAATAAAATAATAATCTGTGAGTTCATCTTGATGGTAAAGAAGGAAGGAAAAAGGGAAGGGGAAGGAAAGGGGAAAAGGTAAGAGCAAAAGAATGGAAAGTACTTCTCACAGAGCCTAGCATTGTGGCTTGCATACAGCTTCTTGATTAAATAACACTACGTCTAAAGTTTCTCAGTTAACACTGAGCACACTTGTTTACAAGTAACGCATCTTTCTTCTCTCAAAATTTTAGTTGGTTCTTTTTTATACTGTCAATTTCTCTCATTATATTCATATTTTCTTTATAGCCTTGAGTACATGGAGGATATTAATACTAACCATCTCTGGTTCTATCATCTCAGCCATTTCTGGGTCTGCATATATTGTCTATTTTTTCCTTTTCTCTGGGTTAGGGTTTACTTTTTCCTATCCTTCATATATGTAGATTTTTCACAGGATGCCAGACATGGTGAATATCACTTTTTTAGTGTTGGATCATGCTGTTTTTTTCTTAGAGAATGTTGAATTATGTTCTGGAAATTGTTTAAGTTATTTGGGTGACTTAAGTGTGAACTTTTAAGCTCTTTAGGGGGAAGTGTAGATCAGCCTTGACTCTAGGGCTAATCTGGCCACACTTTTTTTTTAACTTTTTATTTTTGGTATTGGGGGACAGCCTATTAATAATGTTATGATAGTTTCAGATGAATAGTGAAGGGACTCAGTCATACAAAGACATGTATAAATTGGCTTCTCATCCAGGCTGGCTGGACCCATTTTAAACTGTGGATATTATGGGGTTTCTGCTGGTATTCAATAGTTCAGTTCAGTTGCTCAGTCATGTCCAACTCTTTGCAAACTTCATGGACTGCATCATGCCAGGCTTCCCTGTCCATTATCAACTCCCTTGAACTTGTTCAAACTCATGTCCATCGAGTCAGTGATGCCATCCAACCATCTCATCCTCTGTCATCCCTTTCTCCTCCTGCCTTCAATCTTTCCCAGCATTAGAGTCTCTTCCAGTGAGTCAGTTCTTCGCATCAGGTGGCCAAAGTATTAGTGTTTCAGCTTCAGCTTGAGTTTTTCCAACGAATATTCAGGACCGATTTTCTTTAGGGTTGACTGGTTTAATCTTGCAATCCAAGAGACTCTCAAGAGTCTTCTCCAACTAACATCACAGTTCAAAAGCATCAATTCTTCAGCACTCAGCTTTCTTTATGGTCCAGATCTCACATCCATGCATGACTACTGGAAAAACCATAGCTTTGACTAGACAGACTTTTGTCAGCAAAGTAATGTCTCTTCTTTTTAATATGCTGTCTACGTTGGTCATAGCTTTTCTTCCAAGGAGAAAGCATCTTTTAACTTCATGGCTGCAGTCACCATCTGCAGTGATTTTGGAGCCCAAGAAAATAAAGTTTGTTTGGGGAAGTTTCCATTGCTTCCCCATCAATTTGCTGTGAAGTGATGCAACCAGATGCCATGACCTTGGTTTTTTGAATGTTGAGTTTTAAATCAGCTTTTTCACTCTCTTCTTTCACTTTCATCAAGAGGTTCTTTAGGTCTTCTTCACTTTCTGCATTAAGGGTGGTGTCATCTGTGTATCTGAGGTTATTGATATTTCTCCTGGCAATCTTGATTCCAGCTTGTGCTTCATCCAGCCTGGCATTTCTCATGATGTACTCTGCATATGAGGTAAATAAGCAGGGTGACAATATACAGCCTTGACATACTTCTTTCCAAATTTGGAACCAGTCCGTTCTTCCATGTCCTGCCCTAACTGTTACTTCTTGACCTGCATACAGGTTTTTCAGGAGGCAGGTAAGGTGGTCTGGTATTCCCATCTTTTGAAAAATTTGCCAGTTTGCTGTGATTGACACAAAGACTTTGGTGTGTAATCAATGAAGCAGAAGTCAATATTTTTCTGGAACTCTCTCCCTTTTTCGATGATCCAATGGATATTGGCAATTTGATCTCTGGTTCCTCTGCCTTTTCTAAAACCAGCTTGAACATCTGGAAGTTCACGGTTCACATACCGTTGAACCCTGGCTTGGAGAATTTTGAGCATTACTTTGCTACCATGTAAGATGAGTGCAATTGTCCAGTAGTTTGAACAATCTTTGGCATTGCCCTTTTTGGGATTGGAATGAAAACTGACCTTTACCAGCCCTGTGGCCACTGCTGAGTTTTCCAAATTGGCTGACATATTAAGTGCATCACTTTCACAGCATTATCTTTTAGGATTTGAAATAGCTCAACTGGAATTTCATCATCTCCACTAGCTTTGTGCATAGTGATTCTTCCTAAGGCCGAATTGACTTCATATTCCAGGATGTCTGGCTCGAGGTGAGTGATCACGCCATTATGGTTATCTGGGTCATGAAGATCTTTTTGTATAGTTCTTCTGTGTATTCTTGCCACCTCTTCTTAATATCTTCTGCTTCTGTTAGATTCATACCATTTCTGTCCTTTATTGTGTCCATCTTTGCATGAAATGATCCCTTAGTATTTCTAATTTTCTTGAAGCAATCTCTAGTCTTTCCCATTCTATTGTTTTCCTCTGTTTCTTTTCACTGATCACTGAGGTAGGCTTTCTTATTTCTCCTTGCTATTCTTTGAAACTCTGCATTCAAGTGGGTATATCTTTCCTTTTCTCCTTTGCCTTTCAACAAGGACTCTCCAAATATCTTTATAAGAAACTAATTATTCCTGGCCCTGTGTGATTTCTGGGAATTTCTTAGCTTACAGTTCTAGTAACTTCTTTTCAAGAAGTTTTCTTTCCCAAGATCATGGATGGACTGGTATTTAGCCAAAGAATCAAGGCAACCCTAATGCTAATTCCCAAAGAAAGGCAATCCCAAAGAATGCTCAAGCTACAGCACAATTGCACTCATATCACATGCTAGTAAAGCAATGCTCAAATTTCTTCAAGCCAGACTTCAACAATACATGAACCATGAACTTCCAGATGTTCAAGTTGGTTTTAGAAAAGGCAGAGGAACCAGAGATCAAATTGCCAACATCCGCTGGATCAAAATAGGAAAAGGAGTATGTCAAGGCTGTATATTGTCACTCTGCTTAATTAACTTAAATGCAGAGTACATCATGAGAAACATTGGGCTGGATGAAGCACAAGCTGGAATCAAGATTGCCAGGAGAAATATCAATAACCTCAGATATGCAGATGACACCACCCTTATGGCAGAAAGAAAAGAACTAAAGAGCATCTTGATGAAAGTGAAAGAGGAGAGTGAAAAAGTTGGTTTAAAGCTCAATATTCAGAAAATTAAGATCATGGCATCTGGTCCCATCACTTCATGGTACATAGATGGGGAAACAGTGAGAGACTTTATTTTTTTAGGTTCCAAAATTACTGCAGATGGTGACTGTAGCCACGAAGTTAAAGGACACTTACTCCTTGGAAGAAAGGTTATAAGCAAACTAGAGCATATTAAAAGCAGAGACATTACTTTGCCAACAAAGGTCTGTCTAGTCAAGGCTATGGTTTTTCCAGTGGTCATGTATGGATGTGAGAGTTGGACTATAAAGAAAGCTGAGTGATAAAGAATTGATCTTTTTGAACTTGTGTTGGAAAAGACTCTTGAGACTCCCTTGGACTGCAAGGAGATCCAAACAGTCCATCCTAAAGGAAATCAATCCTGAATGTTCATTGGAAGGACTGATGTTGAACCTGAAACTCCAATACTTAGGCCACCTAATGTGAAGAACTGACTCATTTAAAAACACTCTGATGCTGGGAAAGACTGAAGGCAGAAGGAGAAGGGGACGACAGAGAATGAAATGGTTGAATGGCATCACCGACTCAATGGAAATGAGTTTAAGTAAACTCTGGGAGTAGGTGATGGACAGAGAGGCATGGTGTGCCGCAGTCCATGGTTTACAAAGAGTCAGACTAGACTGAGTGACTGAACTGAACTGAACTGAATGCTAATTCCTCTGTACCTCTCTGCTTTTGAGTATTCTGCTCCATTAATCAAGCCCCATTTTACTCTGAACTCTTCACTCTTGTCTCCTCAGTTCAGCAATATTGTAGGGTTCTGTTTGAGTTCCCTCACTTTATATCATGTCCTGGAAGTTGTCTCCACCCCAGAAAACGTTAATAATATATAACTTGCTTTGTTTCCTTCTCTCAGGAATCACTGTTCTGTTTTGACTTTGTCCATTATCTGAAAATAGATGTTTCTTCTATCAGGTTTTCTAATTGTTTATAGTAGAGGAGTAATTCCAGAATATATTATTCCCTTATGGCCAGAAGCCAGTTTTGTTGACCTTTTTATATTAACTTCTGAAGACTGTATTCACATAGTTCAAAACTTGGTTTTCTTTAAAGGCAGTAGTAAAACTGGGTAATTACTTGGTGGAAATTTGTGATCAAGGAAATCTATGTTTTAAATAGAGGTTATTGATTTGGTGTATATTTCACTTTCATATATATATATATATATATATAAAAATTGAATTTTTCTCAACCATAAAAAGGAATGAAATTGAGTCATTTGATTATTTACATGATGCTAGAGTCTGTCGTTGGAGAAGGAAATGGCAACCCACTCCAGTGTTCTTGCCTGGAGAATCCCAGAGATGGGGGAGCCTGGTGGGCTGCCATCTATGGGGTCTCAGAGAGTCAGACACGACTAAAGTGACTTAGGAGCAGCAGCAGCAGAGTCTGTCATACAGAGTGAAGTATGCCAGAAACAGAAAAATAAATATTGTATATTAATGCATATATATGGAATCTAGAAAAATGGTATTGATGAACTTATTTGTAGGGCAGGAATAGAGACAGACATAGAGAATGGACTTGTCGACACAGGAGGGGAAAGAAGGTGGGATGAATTGAGAGAGCAACATTGACATAAATACACTATCATGTGTAAAAGAGATAGCTAGTGTGAAGCTGCTATACAGCAGAGAGCTCAGCTCAGTGCTCTGTTATGACCTAAGGGGGTGAGATGGGGAGGTCGGAGGAAGGCTTAAGAGGGAGGGGGTGTATTTATACTTAGAGCTTATTCACATTGCTGTAGAGCAGAAACTAACAAAGCATTGTAAAGTAATTATACTTCAATTAAAACATAAATTCAAAAGTAAATGAGAGTTATTGTAGCAAATGTATTGGCTGAGAGGAAAACTTGATGATGCAGGAACGAGAGGAAATAATTGCAAGAACAAATTCCTTGAGTGACAACAGGGGATGGGACTCAAAACACAGAAGAAAGGGTTCATTTTGTATTGGAACACGTTAGCAGTTAAAGATGACAAGGAAAACTACAGAGGCACAGACATCAGCAGGCTGATAGATTTTGGTGAGAAAAGCAAAAACATGAACTCATGCCCCCACTCCTATTTTCCCAGTGAAAACCAAAAGCAAGATCATCAGTGAGTTTCTCAGGCTCTCTCTAAGGGAAGCCAGCTGCCATATTGTGATGTGCTCTATGGAGAACCCATGAGACAAAGAACTGAGGGAGGCCTCCTGTCACAGCCAGGGAGAGACAAAGGCTTTCTGACCAGTGGTCAATGAAGAACTTGGAAGCCAAGGGAGTGAGCTTGCAAACAGATCCTCCTAAAAGTGAACCTTAAAATAACTGCAGTTCTAGCTGACATCTGCATGGCAGCCTTGTGAAAGACACTGAGGCAGATGTCTCCAGATGTTGCAGCTGGGTTCTGGACCCATAGAAGCTATGAAATGATGAATGATTTTTGTTTTAGGCCACTAAATTTGGGGTAATTTATTATATGGCATAGACAACCAAAAGATACCAGTACCTGGAAGTGGGGTGCTGCTATAATACCTAAAAATGTGGGTGTGGCTTTCAAACTAGGTGATGGAGAGAGGCTGGAAGTATTTGGAGATGCATGTGGAGAAAGCCTGAAATACCTTGAATAGACTGTTGGCAGATATCTACATTTTAAGGACACTGCCAGTGAGGACATGAAAGGAAGTGGGGAATAAGTGATTGGTGACTGGAGGAAATAGGGATCTTCCCTATGTTGTGGCCAAAAGCTACATAACACATCTGCAGTTCTGTGGACAGAACAGAAGGTGCCTACTGAACTGGTGATCTCTCTCCAGGCAATTTTCAAACAAGTGTTGAAAGTGCCTCTTGTTTCTTCTTGCTGCAAGAGGAGAGATATTCCTTGAGAAAGGGCTGTTAGACAAAAGAAGTTTTGATAGTACTTGAGATTGTGAAATTCTCAGCCTTTCCAGCTGGCAAACAATGTTAGAACTAAGAAATGGCTTCTGAGCAAAAATCAAAGGGAAGGCAGGGAAGAGCTTATTTCTAAGAGCTCTATGGGCTTTTATCTAATGGAGTGAACCCTAGTAAGATTCCCAGATAGCTGTGTGATCCTGTGAGAGAATTATAGCAGAAACACTTTGGCTTAGACTGAAGGAGGCTGAGGTAATAAAGGGAGTAGGCCTATGTGAGGGGTTGGGGGAAAGATGGTCAAAGAGTAGGATCTTTGTAACTGAAATTATAAAAAAGATCCAGCTGATCAGCAGTGGCAAGATCCATGAGAGTCGGTGAACTAGATGTAGTGAAAACAAGAAGAGTCAAATAAAGCTTTTAAGAAATTGAAGACCATCCAGTTGGGTGCTGAAATCACTAAGAATGCTGACAGAGTGATTCTGAAGAGACAACGTAAACTAGGTGTTAGCAGTTAGAAAAGTCCAAACTCCCTCATGACCCTTGCCTATTTATCCTCCTTGATTTCTCATCATTCCCCAGCTTCCCAACCACACATTTGGTAATTTCAAGTTCTCAAATGTCTTCATTTGACTGTGTTTTATTACAAACGCTCTTCACTCTCTCTGGTTCATTCTTCTCTCCCCTCTTAGAATCTAAACAGATACTTCTAGCATAAGTTTCTGCAAGTCCCCATATATATTATGTCAAGAGCATTTTCCAACTTTATGTTCTTTATCTTTACTATTAGGTCCAAGAGGGCAAGGGTTGAGTCTGAATTGCTTAACACTGTTCCCTATACAAGTTCAGTGTCTGATGTACTCATAGGCACTACACAAAGGAAGAAAAGGATTTCCTTCCTAGGTTTAAGAGAAAATTTCAAAATAGCAAATATCTGTGGTAGCTCTACTTTGGATTCTCTGACAAACATTAATATCTGAGTTCAAACAATGCTTTCCCATAAGGGATGTATCTATAAGGCTTTAAATTCCTTTTAAACAATTGATTTTAGTTCCCTTTAAACTTATTTACACACAGAAGAATTTGAAAGAGTTCTCTGGTGAATTCTCTAATGCCTTGGGGAGACGCTTTGATGAAAAACTTTTCTATAGTAATCATCATTATAGAGTTCCTATTCCATAGAGGTTTCATCAGTTATATTGGCCAGTTCTTCCTCCTGAGCTGAAGAGTCTTATTTAAATTATTTGGAGATGTATTGCCCAAAGATGTACACAAAAATAGCATTCAAGACAGAAACAGCATGTGAGAGTTGGTAAAATGGACATATTAACCAAATTATACAGTGAAGAGTACAAATAAAGTGGCAAATGGGAATTCCCTGGCAACCCAATGGTTAAGACTCCACACGTTTACTGCAGGGGACCAGGGTTCAATCCTTGGCTGGTGAATAAAGATCCCACACACCACATGGTATGGCCAAAAATAATAAAAATTATTTCTTTTAATAAGTGGAAATTTAAAAAAGACATTTCTCAAATGGTATGCATTTAGGACAGGTTTTCCTATATTGATATTTTTAGAAACCTGAGTTCAAAATAAAAGAAGGTCGAAAGAATCTACTAAAGTCATCATATGAGCAAGCTGAAAAATCTATTTAATATTATAATTTTCTCCTTTTTCTGGGTCCATTTAGATGAACAGACAAACGACCACTTAGCTGACTAAAGTTCAGATTCTCAGCTATCGCTAATTTACTATGCAATTTTGAAATGTTATAATATGATGATGAAAGTGAAAGAGGAAAATGAAAAAGTTGGCTTAAAGTTCAACATTCAAAAACGAAGATCATGGCATCTGGTCCCATCACTTCATGGGAAATAGATGGGGAAACAGTGGAAACAGTGTCAGACTTTATTTTGGGGGCTCCAAAATCACTGCAGATGCTGACTGCAGCCATGAAATTAAAAGACGCTTACTCCTTGGAAGAAAAGTTATGACCAACCTAGATAGTATATTCAAAAGCAGAGACATTACTTTGCTGACTAAGGTCTGTCTAGTCAAGGCTATAGTTTTTCCTGTGGTCATGTATGGATGTGAGAGCTGGACTGTGAAGAAGGCTGAGCGCCAAAGAATTGATGCTTTTGAACTGTGGTATTGGAGAAGGCTCTTGAGAGTCCCTTGGACTGCAAGGAGATCCAACCAGTCCATTCTGAAGGAGATAAACCCTGGGATTTCTTTGGAAGGAATGATGCTAAAGCTGAAACTCCAGTATTTGGCCACCTCATGCGAAGAGTTGACTCATTGGAAAAGACTCTGATGCTGGGAAGAATTGGGGGCAGGAGGAGAAGGGGATGACAGAGGATGAGATGGCTGGATGGCATCATGGACTCGATGGATGTGAGTCTGAGTGAACTCCGGGAGATGGTGATGGACAGGGAGGCCTGGCATCCTGTGATTCATGGGGTCGCAAAGAGTCGGACACGACTGAGCGACTGAACTGAACTGAAGTGAATATACTCATATATAATATCCTTCTCATAGAATGCAGACCTCCAGATATAACTATGGCCCACACATTATAAAATATAAATTCTTACACATGGTCATAGAGCTATCAAACTGGGCACATTACCCTGCCTCACTGATAATATTTGAAATTCTCTCGAATGGCACCTAGTGAGATTTTGATCACCACCAAAGTATTCAGATCATCACAAAAATGTACTTTATTGTAAAGGAATTAGTTTTTCTGAGATAAAATGTATTTTGGTTAAATAAAGCAGGAAACTTTATGCCCCAGAGGTCAAAGATATCCTCATCAACCACAATGCTTCCTTTCTTCGCTCAAGACCCAGAAGTTGTGGTGAGTCTCCTTTGCTCTAAGACCAATCCTTCATCTGTGCTCTTTTTTGGAACTTGCATATTCAACTATTCACTCTCTGTCACAAATATTCAATGTGTTCCCTTCTACCATATCTTCCATTTTTCTCTCTCTGGGTCATTTTCTATAAACTAGAAGCAAGCTCATCCCGTCCCATCCTTTAGATGTTCTCCTTCGGCCGTGCACTGCCTATTTCTCTTCCACCTTCCCCATTTCACTACTCAGCTAAGCTTCTTGGGCCTCTTGAGATTTGCAACCCAGTCATTTCTGTTGTGGACATTTATCTACTAGCTGCCCCCAGCATCTGCCTGGAAAAACTACTCTTCTGTTAGACTGAAACACTGGCAGATAGATATAGCACATTCTCACCAATCAGGTACTCCCATTCAAGACACTGGCCCTAATGAGAACTGTACTTATTAAAGAAGCAGGGGTTTGCAAGGACTTCTAGACTTATCTAGTGACCAGCATCAGAGGTGAAAATTATCACATTCAATGTCCAGATGAGACAGCAGGAGGTGTCTTACCTGTTCTACTCCTAGGGTGACTTTAAAAATTAGTTCAGGGAATCCCTGGCGGTCCAGTGGTTAGAGACCAGCACTTCCACTGCAGAGGGCACTGGTCTGATCCCTGGGCAGGAAACTAAGATCCTGCAAGCCACATGGCAGGGCCAAAAGAAAAATCAGTCCAGCAGTTTAACATAAGTTGTAAATATTAACTGCTGCTACTGCTAAGTCGCTTCAGTCATGTCCGACTCTGTGTGACCCCATAGACGGCAGCCCATCAGGCACCCCCTGTCCCTGAGATTCTCCAGGCAAGAACACTGGAGTGGGTTGCCATTTCCTTCTCCAGTGCATGAAAGTGAAAAGTGAAAGTGAAGTTGCTCAGTCCTGTCCGACTCTTAGCGACCCCATGAACTGCAGCCCTACCAGGCTCCTCCATCCATGGGATTTTCCAGGCAAGAGTACTGGAGTGGGGGTGCCATTGCCCTCTCCAAAATATTAACTACAGTCTGATAATCAGTAGAAAAATAAGGATGATAGTAGCTTTGCTTCTTCTAAAATTTGTCTTATTTATCTTTACACAAGAAATCTTTCATATTTTCGTTATTAGCTCACTCGTGCTTGAAATCTCAACTCAGCTGTCTCCCTCCTAGGAAAACCTTCACTCCTCTCTTTTCCCACCAGTACACTAGACTTCCCCACCTGTGGCTCTCACATTAGTCTTTTGCTCCCACATCAGTAATCACTAAAGCTCAAACCCTATTTTGAGACATATTTGTATATATCTGTCCAAATCACTAACCTATGAATGACTCAAGAGTACAGACTATAACTATCCTTTTAAAGTACAAGACAAAATAAATTTTCCAAATTAAAAGCATGAGGCAAAACAAAGAATGATGTTGTGTCAGGTTAATGGGAAAGTATATCAAGAAGATGTAACAGTTATGAACATAGATCTACCCAACAATAGAGTCTAAAAATACATAGGACAACATACGGCAAAGTAGTGAGAAGAAATATATAAATCAACCATTTCAGTTATTTTAAAAAGTTGAAGTAAAACACACATTTAGCAAAGTGTCTGAACACATCCTTTTTTGACATCTGTGTTCTTTAAATTTTTTTACTGTGGTAAAATGTATACAATATATACCATTTTAAGTGTACAAAATTCAGTGACACTAAGTACATTCACACTGTTGGGTAACCATCTTTACCATTCAACTTCAGAGCTTCTGTCATCTTCCCAAACTGAAACTCTATACCCATTTAAACAAGAATTCTTCATTACCCCTCCTCTAGTCCCCGGCAGCCATCATTCTGCTTTCTGTCTCTATTCATCTTTCTATGGACAGTTTCTAGCATATTGTCCCTTAATTGTTTGTTTGTTTGTTTGTTTTAGGATGCACTATTCTGTTCTCTGATCAAACCCATGCTGCCTGTACTGGGAGCACAGTCTTAACTACTAGACCACCAGGGAGGTCCCAATTTACCCCTTATTTATAGCACCTCAATAACAGCAGAACTGAAGGAAGTGAGTAACAACAAATGAGAAAGAATTTTAAAGAGTTAAAATTCCAGGACTTTCCTGGATGTCCAGTGGTTTAAGACTCCATGCTTCCACTGCATGGGCTGAAGGTGCAGTCCCTGGTTGCGGACATAAGATCTCACATGCCATGCAGCACAGCCAAATAATTTTATTTTAATTCAAATAGGAGTGGTAGGTATTATCACTGGAATTGTTAGAAAAACTTGAATGACCTATTTACTGTAAGAATTGTAAGTATGGCTGTTTGAAACCACTGTTTGTGGTACCGAGCACAAACATATATTAAGCACATACATTTTCAAGACAATAAAAAGATCAAATATGAGAGAAAAATCTACCAGAAAAATAAATATAAACTTTCCCTCTTTCTTCAGGCAAATACCTAAGACTCTTGAATTGAGTTTACACTTCTTGGCAAATATATGCCCATCCATATCTACAATGACTTGCTACCTGAACCAATATGAGGAGAAAAGAGAAAACCGAATAGAGGAGAAAGTCATACAAAAATACAGAAATGTACACTGATATAAAAGGAAATATAGGGATAGGAGAGCTTTCATAATCTACTTCTGTATATAGAAACTCTTGTATTTCAGAAAAAAAATTTTGTCATGGGAATGTCTAAATTTATTTATTTGGTACTTACAGAACATATAAAAGATGGACCTTAAGGTCATAATTCTTGAAAGAATTCTTAAATAATGACTCAATATAACAGATGAATAATTTCAAGTCCTCTTTCATCCAGCACTGTATGTTCCAGTGTGCACCTGAATTAAAAATAAACTAAATTAAATCTGAAAAAAACCCATTCTGAACAGCCCAATGAAAGGGAAAGGCTAAATTAAATTTACCAGTGTTCTGATACAACTACCACTGTCCATTCTGAAAGAAAAAGAACAAGCTCTAATTGGTCATATGTCTGTGCCCATTTAGTCCCTTTGGCCTTCAGTTTCCTTCTTCATAAAGTAAGAGAATTAAATTCAATTATTGTTTCTCAAATTTTTTTAAATCTTGAACCACTTATGTAGGACAGAAGACCCCAAAACTCACCTAGTTCAGTTTATCCCCACTTTCCAAGAGACAAGAGAACATGAACTATCAAAGGACAGCATATTTGTGGCATTTCTGTGTCTGCTTTAGCAGTAAAGCATGGTGATTCACAATGGAATCACCAATAAGACGCATATCTTAAATTTTTGTTATTATAATATTATAGGCCCCACATACAAATAATGAGAGTATATTTCACTGTATACTGAAAAATTCACCTGATAATGATAAACTATTGGTGATTTGTAATTTAGAAAGCAGGCACAGCAACAGCTAAAAATTATGACTAATTTCATACAACACTAAAAGTATCTTAAGTAATACTAACATATTTCCCCATTTGGAGAATTTCTAGCTAGTAGTGACTTTGCATAGGTTGAGCCTTATGAAGTAAATAGCCCATGTGGCAGAAAAATACATGGAAATCCTCAGTAACCACCACTTAACCTAGTAACTTTAGTTACACAAAGTTAAACTCACTAAACTAACTAGTTAATAGCCCTTATTTATACATAAATTAAAATCTGCAGCATCATAATCATTTCACTTGATAACTGAAAAAAGTGCTAACATTTTTTGATCATTTCAAGGCTAGTCACAAGGACCTTCACATTTTAAGTCCATTCTTAATACACCCAACAATCATTGGAATGGTAAAGTTAAGCTCCCTTACAAATTAAAAAAGTGCTTCATTTAAAATTAAATGCCTAAAGACAGAGACACTAGGAAGTATTACTTCTAACTTGTTTTAAAACTCTGATCTTATTGCTCAGTTATGCTTTATCCTTACTCCTAACCTGATCTCAACCAACTATTTCTTCCATCTAATCAGTAGTGCTTTGGCACTACAAGGGACATGTGGCAAAGTCTGGAGATAGTTTTGATTGTCACAACTGCTAAGTGAGTGTTACAGGCATCAACTGGGTAGAAGCCAGGGATGCTTCTAAACATCCTGTGCTTGAGCTTAGCAGCTCGGTTATGTCTGACTCTTTGCAACCCTATGGACTGTAGCCCACCAGGCTCCTCTGTCCATGGGATTCTCCAGGCAGGAATACTGGAGTGGGTTGCCATTTCCTTCTCCAGGGAACCTTCCCAACCAAGGGATCAAATCCATGGCTCCTGTGTCTCCTGCATTGCAGGTGGATTCTTTACCACTGAGTCACTGGTATAATGCACAAACCAGTCCCCCATAACCAAGAATTACCTGGCTCACAATGTCAAAAGTTTTGAGGTTGAGAAATTCTGATGAACCCTACACAGGAGTACTATATTGATATATGCCTTTATTTTCATATTATAGATGTTTATGGTGTTAAGGCAATTGTCTCTGTTCTACTTAGCTCTTCCCGAAGGCTTGGAGATTATTTTGTTGTTTCCAGATGCAAAATTATTAATTACACTAGCTACATTCAGTATGCATTACACTTAAACAACAAAAAAAGGTGATTTAAAATATAAAATATTAAAATATAAAACTACTGAGATTCCTTGTTTTAGAATTTAATTAATTCAACAGGATTATCTGCCTTTTGATATTTTATCTATTTAAAAAGAATAAGATATACTTTTTTATTTTAAAGCAAATTTAGAAGACTATAAAAATATATTTTAAGGTTAAAAATTCCCTCATTTACATTTTTATTTTCATGGGACATAAAATAATTGGGTACTTATTAGTTTGGTCACATGATAATCCTAATTTTATCACTGATATAAAATGGTAATTTTGCTTAGAATCACATCCAGAGACATCTATTTCATACAAGGTTCATAGAATGAAAATAGTTTATCCAACATAGTTAAGTAACAACTAATGCTTGGAACATTAAAATACTTACCTGTTTGTTGAAAAACAAAAGAATTTACTGTTGTAACAAATGCCTTCCCTTCAATGTCATCTGCATATACAGAGCAGTTTTTATCTTCCTCGCTCCAAAAGCAACAGTGGAAAGTTGTTCTTGATGATAACTTAGATAAGTAGTTACCACTTGAGTTAAGCTTAGTTTCAACAACTGCCTCATAACGTCCATTCAAATTTGAAGTGTTCTTTGAGATTCCAGGAGGAAAGAGGAAGTTATATGTTGTATTTGATGGCATGCAAGACAACTTAAATTTCCAGGGAGTAATTGGATATACCAAGTTAAATGCAGTTGTTACATAAATAAATTCTGTTAGGACATTTAAAAGACACAGAAAAAAGCAATTAATCATTTTGATTAAGAAATCAATAGGAAGTATCTAAGATTAAATGATGTAGTACTCAATAGCTATTATTAAACTTTCTAAGTGCTCAATCAGTGCCTAATGCATAACTCTGTGCTTCCATTGAACAATATGTTGTACTTAAGAGGGTACATTTATTTACAGAGATAACTTGACTCTTTAGCAACCCTTTTGGGAAATTCACACTTCATTTACCCCATTAATCTAACAACTCATAATTATATTTTAATGAAAGTAAATTACAGCTAAATTAAATTTCCTTTTCCAATAAATAAATAAATAAATAAATTACTCTAACGGACTTCGACCATAATGGCATCTGGATGTGCAATTATATAAGCAAATATTAATATTTTAATTTTAATATTTCTTAAGGAGAACAATGCCAAAATGTTAACACTACTTTCAATGAGTGATTTTAGAAAGGGTTTGTCTTCAACATCAGAACAGCTGGATGATTTCCTGAATATGCCCATGATTCTCCAGATATACGATATCATGTAAGATATGTCCTTAGTATCTTCCAATAATTGATGAACAATGACAGACTTCTTACAGGAAATATTCACTGTTGATTAAAGATATTGTATCACTCACCCATAAAATTAAGAACCATTTTATAAACCTGTACCCTTCCAGAAAACCTTGAAAGTGATATTTGTTTCTTAAATAATTGTTTGAAAATAAAATAATTAATTCTCCATAATTCTTTCTTTTACAAGTTATTCTAACCATCCAACAATTGTGTTGCCTCATATACAAAGCAATGCAGAATGAGGATTCTAAGAATTTTGCATGGAGTCTATAGAGTGAGACCTTTGAAGGATTATGGTAAATGTTAAAATGTAAGAAAACAGAAATTTTAAAAATCAGTTCACAAAAGTGCTATTCTAAATTACAAAAGTAATACATGTAAAAATATTTAAATATACAAGTAATGACTCTTAGGTTTCTAGAGCATTCTATAAATATTAATAGAAATATGTATCAGATATAAAAATTAAGGCAAAAATGACTATCATGAACTAATTTTATTTTTCCCACACTGAACAATTAGGTATCATAACATCATCAACAGACTGGTTCTAAATATGAAAAGGAGTACGTCAAGGCTGTATATTGTCACCTTGCTTATTTAACTTATATGCTGGGCTGGAAGAGGCACAAGGTGGAATCAAGATTGCCAGGAGAAATATCAATAAACTTCAGATATGCAGATGAAACCACCCTTATGGCGGAAAGTGAAGAGGAACTAAAAAGCCTCTAAATGAAAGTGAAAGTGGAGAGTGAAAAAGTCGGCTTAAAGCTCAACATTCAGAAAACGAAGATCATGGCATCTGGTCCCATCACTTCATGGGAAATAGATGGGGAAACAGTGGAAACAGTGTCAGACTTTATTTTGGGGGGCTCCAAAATCACTACGGATGGTGACTGCAGCCATGAAATTAAAAGACGCTTACTCCTTGGAAGAAAAGTTACGACCAACCTAGACAGCATATTCAAAAGCAGAGACATTACTTTGCCGACTAAGGTCCATCTAGTCAAGGCTATGGTTTTTCCTGTGGTCATGTATGGATGTGAGAGTTGGACTGTGAAGAAAGCTAAGCACCAAAGAATTGATGCTTTTGAACTGTGGTGTTGGAGAAGACTCTTGAGGGTCCCTTGGACTGCAAGGAGATCCAACCAGTCCATTCTGAAGGAGATCAACCCTGGGATTTCTTTGGAGGGAATGATGCTAAAGCTGAAACTCCAGTACTTTGGCCACCTCATGCAAAGACCTGACCCATTGGAAAAGACTCTAATACTGGGAGGAACTGGGGGCAGGAGGAGAAGGGGATAATAGAGGATGAGATGGCTGGATGGCATCATGGACTCGATGGACATGAGTCTGAGTGAACTCCAGGAGTTGGTGATGAACAGGGAGGCCTGGCGTGCTGCGATTCATGGGATCGCAAAGACTCAGACATGACTAAGCGACTGAATGGAACTGAATCGAACATCATCAAAAGTGAATTGTCACTGCAATTGTGATCCTTTCGACTCAGTCTTTCTAACATGTGTTTTTGAAATTAGAACTTCTCACTAAAAATAAATTAGAGTGTTTCAAAAACAATAAATACTAATTAAAAACATTATATTCTCTAGCTGCACATGGAAGATTCAGTTGACTAAACTGAAATTAGCCTAAAAACCTCGAAGTATTTGAAAATTAAAATGTAATAATGAATGGCATATGGTAACTACTGAATCAGCTTAATTAAAAGATGATTCTATTTTGTTTACATGCTTCTTTTGCAAATGATATTTCTTTCCCCCAAAATGAACCCTAAATGGCAAGGAGTCCAGAATATTCATCTGAAGGCATAGGTTTATGTTATCATGTGATATGTATGCATTGTCATATGTTATACATTAAGGCCCCAGACACCTTCTGATTCACAAAACTTGACCAAACCACAAACCTTTTGAAAAACCAGTGTAAAACATTACCATGGAACCTAATAAAAATTAGAAAATATAAGAGAGGGTGTTATCTTTCTTTGATAGTCCCTTGTGGTCCAGTTTTTCTGAATTCTATAACAGTGGAATTATCCTGGATATTTTCTGTAGCTATATAGATGGCTACAATGACAAACAATAGTATGTGTAAGATAGAAGAGTCATAGGAAAGCTTCTCAGGGCACCTTTAAAGACTAGAGTAAGCAAAGAGATGCTCAGAACCAGCTGATACACAGGTAATGGTTGCTAGGGGGAAAAAAACAGGGTTTTCTTAAAGACAGCCTGACTTTAATTTCAAAGACTTGGAACACAATCTAAATTAGATGATTTGAGTTTAAAGAAAATCAAAATATTTCTAGAATGCTGGAAGAAACCACTGAGAATAGTACAATGCATGGGTTCAGGCCATTGACCCTCTAAGCAGTGGAAAATTTGCATATAATTTGTAGTTGGCCCTCCCTAATCACAGTTCCTCTAGATACACAACTTCTTTGCCTCTGCAGATTCAACTAACCTTGGACCATGCAGTACCATAGACTGTTTTTAAAAAATCCAAGTATAAGAGGACCTGAGAAAACCATATCAGTTACTGGCATTGCGTGACCACTTTCAAACAAAAGCCTGTTATGCTTCACAGAAAGTTAAAACACAAGATCTTAAAAGAATGCTTTCTGTCCAGGATATTCCTGCAATAAGTAAGAGGAAGACTAGTATACATTTAAGTTTTGAATATAATCTTCTGATGGTAGTCAAGGTGGGAATTCCCAAGGCATACACAATCCCTTGATAATATCCCCTTATAACATTATCTTGTCATTGTTTACCAGAATCATAATGAGGAATACCATTTAAATGACATTTCTTTTCCATTTTAGAATAAATCTGTTATTCTATATGATAGCCATTTATTTTAAATATTATCACCAAGTAAACCAGTCCTAGATAGAGAGAATTAAAGTTTTGATGATCATCTGATATATACATATTTGTAATTTAATAATGCTACATTTGGTAAATAAAATCAAAATATTTAAATGTCATTATGCCTTATTTCCAAGTAAAGGAATGATAATGTGTATCTTTGGCAGGAATGCAATCAAATGTCCAACATGCAATCAGTCATGTCCAACTCTGTGACCCCATGGACTGTAGCCTACCAGGCTCCTCTACCCATGGAATCTCCAGGCAAAAATATTGGAGTGGGTAGCCATTCCCTTCTCCAGGAATCTTCGCGACCCAAGGATTGAAGCTGGGTCTTCTGCATTGCAGGCAGATTCTTTACTGACTGAGCTACCACTTACATACTCATGTTGGACTGCAAAAGGCAAAGAGCTTGGAGGAGATTTCACAGTACCTATCAAATTCAAACTTGTATTTACTACTCAACATAGAAATTTCCTCTTCAGAAATTAATCTATAGAAATACTCTCCCAAATACACAAAGATGTATGTATATGAATTTCAATGTAGCAGAATTTATTACAGAAAAAGAAACGTCTAACAATGGGAATTATTCAAATAAGTTTATAACGTAAGGTATATTCATAAAGTTCATTGTTATGCAATCCTTAAATAAGCATATTAATGAACATTAACAAGAAAAATTATGAGAATAAATTGGAAAACTGTTAAGCAGGAAAAAGAAAAATACAGAATAGACAGACCAATTCTATTTTTGAGAGTGGAGATATGAGTGTGTGTGTGTGTGTGGCTGGGGGAGGGTATGTTTCTGGAAGGATACCCATCATATTGTTTCCAGGAGGTTGGGAAGAGTTTTCATTTTCACACTTCCATTTTTGTTTGGTTTGCATTTTTAATCAAGGGCAAGAGAATTCCTACCTGGAAATGGGAAATTTAGTCAGCCAATAAATGTAACAACATCTCTAAGGGTAAAATCTCTACTTCATATATGGACATTTCAAAAGCAAATCACTTACCCCAATGTAACAAAGCCACATAGAATTTTTGACAAATCATCTTCAGAGAAGTACACCTAAAAAACAGTAAATCTAAAACCAGTACATACAAAAATTTTAAAAATGACATATACACAAGCCATCTATGGGAAAATATAAACAGAAAAGGATCAAAATTAAGAATTCTTTTAAATTGTAATCTGATAATACTCTGGATCAGTATCAGCATTTAACATGAATGTAAAACAGTAAGTTATAGGTTCATTGCTATGCACATGCTATTTTACAGTTAAAACATAAGCAATACATTCATATATGGCTTAATCAAAAAATGGCAATGTTCCTTCATGACATGACAAACCTGGACAGGTATCATAGATGAGACTGAATTTTTAACTAAACTAAAAAAGCTTACAATGCCAATTAAATATGTACAGCTGACCTAACATCATAAATATCACACTCTTCATTTTTGTGTGTATGTGTGCTCAATTCTTAAATTTCTTTCATTTCCTAAAGTCTTTATCTTTATTATGATACCACATAGGTAATGAACTGTATATTTATTTCCCATGAAGAGAAATTTTTCAATATGGTTTTGAAAACCCCTGTTGCAGAGTCGAACACGACTGAAGTGACTTAGCTCACACACAATATTCACATTAGCAAGTTATCAGTAACTGAAGGAGAGTTTGATGGCTTCATATATGCAGATGATAGGGATGACATCAGAGACAAACTTTCCCATGAATTCTATCCAATTTGAAATATACCACGAATAAGATTATTTTTACTACTATGTCATGAAATCAAATGAGTGTAATTTAAACATATTTAGCTTGGATTTATAAGGAAACATTAAAGGCTTTTGGTGTTCCAGTCTTTTTTATTATCTCATATTTGGGATTCAGTTCACTACATGAAAATTAATCTGAGGTAAAAAGCCCTGAATTAGGTATCAGAAGTCTTGCATGCCAATTGAGGCTCTTTTGATTAATCAGGTGTAAGACTTGGGACGTCAGTATTCTTGATCTCAGCTTCCTCATCAGACTGAAGAACCATCCCTACAATCCCTTTCAGAGCTGCTTATGATTCTGAGAGGCTTTAGTTTAAAACAGAAATCACAGTTTGATCACAAAGAATATTATAAAGTATTAAGTGAGAAGTCCTATAAGTTGTATCTGAGAACTGGTAGCACGTGACAAGCAAACAGAAAAACATGCTTGTTTAGTTCACAACTTAAATGACTCTTAGGAAAAAGACGGGTGAGTATGACCATTTTGTAGTCTGGTAAATCTGTTTGTCAGACTCTGAGTTTTACACCAGAATTTTGTTTCTTTACACACTTGATCCCACAATGTATCTTAAGGATTTCTAGAAACAAATTCAGTGTGGCATCTTTATTATCTAATGGTATTAAATGTGTGCAAAGTCCTCCCAGCTTTTTTATGCTACCTCTTTCTGATACAACATTGTCTCACAGAATAAACATAAAGGCAGTTTCATAATCTGGGTATGTTGCAAATACACATATCACTAGACTAAGTGTTTTGACTGAGCTGACTAGTGACTAAGTAATTCAGTCCTGACTCACTTTAATTCAACTGATTCACTGAGTTAAGTGACCAAATAGATCATATTGTTCTTCCTTACATAAGACAACCATTCTTCTATTTAAACATATTTGCATAATTAATTCCTCCCCAAAGTGGAGAGTGGGGAATAAGATCAAGTGATTCATAACCAACCAATAGCATTTCCAGAAAAACAGACTAAAGAGAAAATAATCAGTGAAATAATATAAGAAAATTTCCCAGAACCGATGAGACTTAAGTCTTTAAACTAGAAGAAAAAAAAATCTAGCAACTCCCAAGGAAAAAGAATGGAAAACAAAAATCCATTCCTAAACGTATCATTTAAAAATTGCAGAAGAGAAAAGAAAAGTTTCCAGAGAAGAAAAAAATAACCAAAGCAATGAGAACCTAATCAAAACAAATGTGGCACCTCAAAACACTGAATTACAGAAAGCCATCTAGTAATGACTGATGGAAAATTATTTGCAGTTTAAAACTCTATTAGAAAATCAAGAAAGTACACAAACAAAACAAATAAATTTTAAATAACACAATGACTTAGAAAATTTACATCCTGTGAATATCTTTCTCAGAAGTAACTTTATGATATATGCCAACAAAATGAGGAGTAAACCAGGAAAGGACTGGGGATTCGGGATTCTGAAAAGCTTGATTACAAGCCAGTTGATGGCTCTGCAGTCTTGAAAACAACCTGTCCAGATAGCAGATGGAGTACAGATGACCCCTGAAAGGAAAAGGCCAGGATAAAGGAAGGCAACTCAAAATATACTATGATTCTGAAGCTTCAAAAATTTGAAAATAAAATAAGAAATCAGAATTACATAAGGGAAAAAAGAAAGTCATAGTCTAAAATTGAAGCCACTAGTCCAAATAAGAAAATGAGTTCAAAACAGACTTCAAAATGAGAATGGAGTGGATTCCAAAAATAAAGAGAATGAGTAAAACACTGAAAATTAAGAATTAAGAAATAAGACTCATAAATCTTCTAGAAGAAAAAAATAGGTTAGCTGGAAAAAAGCTTTATAAAAAGTCCTAATCTAAGTATGACCTGAAATAAAATATGGCACAATTTTAAGCAAATGCTGGAATTAATCCATTTGAAAGAAGAAAGATCCCTTTAACTTTGATTCTAGGAATATTCTCCATTGGGTGGCTTAGGAGTCATATTGAGCAAAATATGATTCTAGGACTCTTCTTGGTTCTGTGATGAGTAATATTTACAGAGTTCTAAAAGCATTAATGCTGCTATTTATTGATTTTTCAACTTTTGGCCTAATCAATAGACACAAATTAAAGACTTAATTATAAATATTAAACATAAATATCAATATTCTCACTCTACAGTTGTCAAAATTAGAGTAGTATAAAAAAATTGGGGTGGTATAATTATAAAAGAAGAGATGATGAGAAGGCAAAGGGTGGAAACAGCCCAACCTCTTGAAGTAAGGAGTCAAGAGAAACTATCTATAGTGACTGAAACAAAAAAAGGTTGTGGAATTTAAATGTAACCAATAAAAGATGTCAGAAAATTAACATAATTATAATGGAGGAGAGAGAGAGAAAGGTGAAATTATTAAGATAAATTCCTTCCTACCATGGTATTATATTCTTTGCAGCCAAAGATGGAGAAGCTCTATACAGTCAACAAAATCAAGACCAGGAGCTGACTGTGGCTCAGATCATGAACTCCTTATTACAAAATTCAGACTGAAATTGAAGAAAGTAGGGAACACCACTAGACCATTCAGGTATGACCTAAATCAAATCCCTTATGATTATACAGTGGAAGTGAGAAATAGATTTAAGGGCCTATATCTGATAGATAAGAGTGCCTGATGAACTATGGAATGAGGTTCGTGACATTGTACAGGATACAGGGATCAAGACCATCCCCATGGAAAAGAAATGCAAAAATGCAAAATGGCTCTCTGGGGAGGCCTTACAAATAGCTGTGAAAATAAGAGAGGCGAAAAGCAAAGGAGAAAAGGAAAGATATAAGCATCTGAATGCAGAGTTCCAAAGAATAGCAAGAAGAGATAAGAAAGCCTTGTCAGCGATCAATGCAAAGAAATAGAGGAAAAGAACAGAATGGGAAAGACTCAAGATCTCTTCAAGAAAATTAGAGATATCAAGGGAACATTTCATGCAAAGATGGACTCGATAAAGGACAGAAATGGTCTGGACCTAACAGAAGCAGAACATATTAAGAAAAAGTGGCAAGAATACACAGAAGAACTATGCAAAAAGACCTTCAAGACCAAGATAATCACGATGGTGTGATCACTCATCTAGAGCCAGACATCCTGGAATGTGAAGTCAAGTGGGCCTTAGAAAGCATCACTATGAACAAAGCTAGTGGAGGTGATGGAATTCCAGTGGAGCTATTTCAAATCCTGAAAGATGATGCTGTGAAAGTGCTGCACTCAATATGCCAGCAAATTTGGAAAACTCAGCAGTGGGCATAGGACTGGAAAAAGTCAGTTTTCATTCCAATCCCAAAGAAGGCAATGCCAAAGAATGCTCAAACTACCACACAATTGCACTCATCTCACATGCTAGTAAAGTAATGCTCAAAATTCTCCAAGCCAGGCTTCAGCAATATGTGAACCGTGAACTTCCTGATGTTCAAGCTGGTTTTAGAAAAGGCAGAGGAACCAGAGATCAAGTTGCCAATATCCCCTGGCTCATCAAAAAGCAAGAGAGTTCCAGAAAAACATCTATTTCTGCTGTATTGACTATGCCAAAGCCTTTGACTGTGTGGATCACAGTAAACTGTGGAAAATTCTGAAAGAGATGGGAATACCAGACCACCTGACCTGCCTCTTGAGAAATCTGTATGCAGGCCAGGAAGCAACAGTTAGAACTGGACATGGAACAACAGACTGGTTCCAAATAGGAAAAGGAGTACGTCAAGGCTGTATATTGTCACCCTGCTTATTTAACTTATATGCAGAGTACATCATGAGAAACGCTGGACTGGAAGAAACACAAGCTGGATCAAGATTGCTGGGAAAAATATCAGTAACCTCAGGTATGCAGATGACACTGCCCTTATGGCAGAAAGTGAAGAGGAGCTAAAAGCCTCTTGATGAAAGTGAAAGTGGAGAGTGAAAAGGTTGGCTTAAAGCTCAACATTCAGAAAACGAAGATCATGGCATCCGGTCCCATCACTTCATGGCAAATAGATGAGGAAACAGTGGAAACAGTGTCAGACTTTATTTTGGGGGCTCCAAAATCACTGCAGATGGTGATTGCAGCCATGAAATTAAAAGACGCTTACTCCTTGGAAGAAAAGTTATGACCAACCTAGACAGCATATTCAAAAGCAGAGACATTACTTTGCCGACTAAGGTCTGTCTAGTCAAGTCCATGGTTTTTCCTGTGGTCATGTATGGATGTGAGAGTTGGACTGTGAAGAAGGCTGAGTGCCAAAGAATTGATGCTTTTGAACTGTGGTATTGGAGAAGACTCTTGAGAGTCCCTTGGACTGCAAGGAGATCCAACCAGTCCATTCTGAAGGAGATCAGTCCTGGGTGTTCTTTGGAAGGAATGATGCTAAAGCTGAAACTCCAGTACTTTGGCCACCTCATGCGAAGAGTTGACTCACTGGAAAAGACTCTGATGCTGGGAGGGATTGGGGGCAGGAGGAGAAGGGGACGACTGAGGATGAGATGGCTGGATGGCATCATGGACTCGATGGACTTGAGTCTGAGTGAACTCCAGGAGTTGGTGATGGACAGGGAGGCCTGGCGTGCTGCAATTCATGGGGTCACAAAGAGTCACACACAACTGATCGACTAAACTGAACTGAACTGAACCATGGTATCTATTTAAAGGTTATAAATGAAAAGAAAAAAAGTCAGTATAAGCATATTATTTAGCCTTGCAGAGTTAGCCAAAGGAAAAGATCAAAGCAAAAATGGTTCAAGTCAGTTGTTCTCAAAACAAGGAATAACAAAGTGAAGGGAGTGAGGTAAGGGACTGCTGTGCTTTATTAAAGTAAGTTTCTGTAACTGTGTGCATGGATTATTTTCATGCAAACTTATTTTTTCTTTTTAATTAAGTTAAAAGGTGCTTGCTATTGGATTTCAGATAAAATAGCTACTAACGAAGTCCTAGGAGCTAATTAAAAGTTCACAGAAGTGGAATATTAGTGAATTCCAAGAAATACAAAGGGAAAGAGTACTGTCATATTTCTTCTAAGATTCACAATATCTTAACACCTCTGACAGCAGGATCTTTGCTAAAATCAGTGTCATCTTATAACCACTTATGGCTTGGTAGCAGCTGTGATCTAGTTGTCACTGACTGCATACATACAAACTGGAACACTTTCCTAATGACAGACTAGACAATTTTTAGCCATCAATATTTCAGTCAACAGACTATTTAAAAACCTTTTGAGGAAGGAAGGAATATGAGCCCTGAGTATTGTCTGAAAACCTTTGTGGACATCTTTTACTAGGATCAATATAGAGTCAGCATAAAATTTTCAAATGGATAAATAGAAAATCTCAGAAACCATGGTGAATCACTCTTCTATGAAGCTCAACATCACAAATAGTCTTGATAACCCAGGGAATGGTACCATTTAAGAAAATATTGACATCAACAACACGGAGAACAGAGTTGAAAAGTGACTCAGAAAAACCAGATTCTGAATATGAAAAATAATTCCTTAATGGTTTTCTTTGACTTTTATTTTCCTTATGAAAGTGGTATGATATAAACAAAAATCTTTATCTAAATAATTGTAAATGAGTTCTTTCAATAGGTATAAAACTAAAATTCTAAATGATAAGAAAGCATTGTAAAATAAATAGGCAGAGTTTTTCCTTTCTTAGCTGTACAAAAATGGTGGTATACTCAAAAATCCACGATGTCTTAGATTTAAAGAATTACAACCAGAAAGAGTGGTTATTAGTAGAAACTGAAGATTACTCTTAACAGGATAATTCATAACAGATTCCAGAGAGGAGTAAGGATTTAACTGCCCTTTGAAGAATGAGGAGAAATATGAAGCATATCATAAGTATCATTTTTAATAAAGGTTTTCCTATAGAACCTTTGAAAAGTTAAAACAAAGGTCAAAGGTATGGGTAAAAGACAATAGGAACTCTTGTGTAAGAACGGATTTGCAAGTTTAGAATAGTATTAGTCAAAAGACCAAGAAACCATTTTCCCAGATGACTACTTTTTATAGAAAACATTTTTACATACCGTTTGTCCTGTGTGAAAAGCTTTTCTTCCCCAGAGCAGACTTCTAACCAACAGTGTGACTGTAAAATACAGTCACTAGAGAAATACTCAGCTACCTCCTGGGTAGTCATAATCCTAACAGATAACATCTTAACAATATAACTGGGCTTCCCAGGCGGTGCTAGTGGTAAAGAACCCATCTGTCAGCTCAGGAGACTAAAGAGATGTGGGTTTGATCCCTGGGTCGAGAAGATACCCTGGAGGAGGACATAGCAGCCCACTCCTAACTGCAACTACAATTATCAGGCGCTTATTATGTGTGTGCTTATTATACTTATTATGTATCAGTATGTTTTCTCTATACATTTATGCATAAACACATACACATGTGTGTGCACTATTTTTCTCTGTCATCTCCTTCATACTGAAATCAGTTTGGTTCAGAAATATTGTTGGTGCATACAGAAATCCAATTATCTTTGATTATCTTCTAGGTTGAGACATCCAAATAACAGCTGCTAGTTAAAGTAAAATGAAAAAACATAATTCTGAGAAAAACTACGTTGTCCTATGCCTTCACTGAACAGCTATTTGGTAACAGCTGTTCTTAAGCATGAGTTCACATTTTTAAAGCCTATTATAATACTATTATAGATGCTCCTGAGAATCTGTACTTGGCTCAGATCTTTAGCTATTATCTAGCATAAACAGAGCACTTATATATTTCCATAAACTTTATAGAAATTATTAGCTCAAGAGTAGAGTCAGTTACTCTCTTTCTCTTCTCTTCATTCCCTCCCCTCCTCCTTTTCTCTGTATCTGTCTCACTCACTATTATACACACACACACACACACACACATATATATATACAGATTTTTAAATCTGTGCTAATTCTTGATTTCAAATTGGCAAATAATAAAATTAATATCAATGCCACAATGCCCCTTTAGAGTGTCTCCAGCTGTGTCATTTTTATTTACTAGTCCATATTACCCTAGTTTGAATTAAGAGGTCCATAGGTACCAGATACCTCACTTGATCTTAGCGAAAAGGCCAAGAAGCAATCCAGTAGTCATGTATGGATATACCAGTCGGACTATAAAGAAAGCTGAGTGCCCAAGAATGGATGTTTTTGAACTGTGGTATTGGAGGAGACTCTTGAGAGTCCCTTGGACTGCAAGGAGATCAAACCAGTCCATCCTAAAGGAAATCAGTCCTGAAAATTCATTGAAAGGACTGATGCTGAAGCTGAAAGTCCAATACTTTGGCCACCTGATGTGAAGAACTGACTCTTTGGAAAAGATCTTGATGCTGGGAAAGATTGAAGGCAGGAGGAGATGGGGATGACAAAGGATGAGATGGTTGGATGGCATAACCAACTCGATGGACATGAGTTTGGGCAAGCTCTGGGAGTTGGTGATGGAAGAGAAGCCTGATGTGCTGCAGTCCATGGGGATGAAAGGAGTCGGACACGACTGAGAGACTGAACTGATAGGTACCAGAAGGGGTTTCCCTGGTGGCTCAGCAGTAAAGAATCTGCCTGCAATGCAGGAGATGTGGGTTTGATCCCTGGGTCAGGAAGATCCCCTGGAGAAAGAAACGGCAACCCATTCCAGTATTGTTGCCTGGGAAATCCCATGGACAGAGAAGGCTGGTGGGCTACAGTTCATGGGGTCACAAAAGAGTCAGACATACTTAGAGACTAAAACCATCACCACCATAGGTACTAGGAATTTTCACTAAAATAGTTCTCACATATGTGACTCTCTCCTTAAAGACCATCCATGGCCCACACACAATGTTTCCCATAACTCTATTCTCTCCTCAGCAAGTCTCCATGCTATGCTAAGCAGAGTCATAGCTTTAACCCAGTCAACTAGACCTCCTAAGGACAGCAAAGCCAAGCAAATACTGTCCCACACTAACTGACAGTGGTCTGTATTCACTTCAGAAGACATTTTTTTGGTACCATAAAACTGTATAAGTGGGGGTGAATCTAGCCTAGCAGTTCTATGAAATAACAAGTGACTTGCTGACTTTCATTCAGTGAGAATCAATATCCACAAAAATTTCACATGGCCTACCTTAGACATACTGAGTGTTTGCATTTTGGAAAAGATTTTTAACTTATGAGTTCATAGCACTTAAATTTGACACTGATATTTTACTACAGATTCAGCATTTCTGTGTCTGATATTTTTACAAACACGAAATCTCACTTTAAAATATTACAATGGCATTAATCACATGTGTAAGCTCAGAAATATGGATTTAAGAGTTACAAGAGTGGATATTTCTGGTGTTCATTTTAAAGCCAACAGGAAGCATGAGGATAATCATAAGTCAGAACTACTGAAAAAGGTTGTTAAACACATAAATATGTACTTTAAAACATCTCCTTAATAATACTCTATAAAACAGACATATAAGTGGAATCACTCCAAATTAATGAAAGTTTCCATTCAGCAGGAAAATATAATTTTAAATGCATACATATACTATAACTTCAAAATAACATATGCTTATTACAATGTAGCTTCAAAGTACATTGATATATGGTGAAAACCCAGAGTACCACTAGGAAAACAACAGATATCCACACAAATGGTAGACATTTTCAATACTTTCTCCTTAAAGAATGAATAGATGGGGAATGAAATGGCAATCCACTCCAGTATTCTCACCTGGGAAATCTTATGTACAGAGGAGTCGGGCAGGCTACAGTCCATGGGGTCGCAAAAGACTCAGACAAGACTTAGTGACTAAACAATGAAATGATTATGTGCTAAAGTTAAGTTTTTAAGTGTGTGCATTTGAACCGATAAAACAAATTTATATCAATTGATGTATAGAAACAAAAAAATAGAACAGCAAACATAAATACGTGAGGATATATAAGACTGAAATAGAATTAACAAATGACACTGGAACAAAAACATTAACAAATTTGACATACATTGAACTCAGCTCCTCCAAACTGTAGATGGTACATTACTTTTAATCACCAGTGCGGTGTTACAAAACCTGACCACATACAAAGACATAAGGCAAGTTACAAACAAATCCAAAGACTAAAATCATACAGATACAGACCACATTCTCTGTCCACAGTGTTTTAAAGGCAGGAAAAAAATAACAAAAGTATAACTACACAAAGGCCATATATAAGACAATAAAAATTGTTTTGGTAATCTACAGGGCAAAAAAAGATATAATCAAAATCAAAATACATTTTCAACTTATGATAATGAAAAAAGCATCTCAAAACTTAATTTCACACAGATAAAGCAGTATTGAGAGGAAAATTCAAAGTCAGAAAGAAACATCATTCTTAATGTGAAATGATTTATTCTGTGAGCACCTCAAAACATTATACCCGAGGTCCTAAGCAGGGCACAAAGAGAAGTAGGAAAAAAATTAAGGATTATAAAGAAAGAAACAAAATTGCCATTATTCACGAATGACAATAAACATGGACAATCCCAAAGTATCTATATGTAAGTTGTTAAACTTAGTTACAAAATTTAGCAAGATTGCTGGTGAAAAACATAATACCAAGTATTTTAAACACTTCCCAACTTCTTATATAAGGCCAGTATTACTCTGACACCAAAACTAGACAAAGATATCACAATAAAAGAAACTACAGACCAATATCTCTTATGAATATAGATGCAAAAATACTTAGCAAGCCAAAACCTTCCAATGTATAAAAAGGATTATACACTGTAATCAAATATGATTTACCTCAGGAATGCAAGTTTCATTTAAAATATGAAAAGCAATGTTCAATCAATCATAATAATAAAAGACATGAAAAGTCAATAACAAAAGCATTTGACAAATTCCAATGCTATTTCATGACAAAAACATTCAACAGGACATAGAACTTCTCCAGCTTGATAAAGCTGCATAAGAATAACCCATAGTTATGTTACTGTTGCTTAGTAACTAAGTCATGTTCAACTCTTTGAGACCCATGGGCTGTAGCATACCAAGCTCTTCTGTCCACAGAATTTCCCAGGCAAGAATACTGGAGTGGGTTGCCACTATTTCTCTAAGGGAACTTCCTGACCCAGGGATAGAACCCACTTCTCCTGCTTGGCAGGCAGATTCTTTACCACTCAACCACCAAGGAAGGCCCGACTAACATCACACTTAATGGTGAAAGACTGGTTGCTTCCCTGCTAAGTGAGCAGGATCAGATATTATTCATCTGCACTTTCTATTCAATTTGAGGTTTCAGCTAGGGCAATTGAGCAAGAAAAAGAAATAGAAAACATCTAAATTAGAAAGAGAGAAGTAAAACTATCTTTATTCTCAAAGGACATGATCTTGTACATAGAAAATACTAAGGAATTCACACACAAAAAAAATATTTATGTTGTTCAGTCACTAAGTCATGTCTATTTGCAACCCCAGGAATTACAGCATTCTAGGCTTCTTGTCCTTCACTATCTCCCAGAGTTTGTTCAAACTTATGTCCATTGAGTCATCAAACCAACTCATCCTTGGTCTCCCCTTTACCACCTCCTGCCCTCAATCTATCCCAGCATCAGGGTCTTTTCCAATGAGTTGGCTCTTGGCATCAGGTGGCCAATGTCCTGCAGCTTCAGCACCAGTTCTTTCAATGAATATTCAGGGTTGATTCCCTTTAGGGAGTGACTGGTTTGATCTATTTGCTGTCCAAGGAACTCTCAAGAGTCTTCTCCAGCACCATAATTCAAAAGCATCAATTCTTCAGCACTCAGTCGTCTTTATGGTCCAACTGTCACATCCATACATGACTACTGGAAAAACCATAGCTTTGACTAGATGGATCTTTGTTGAAAAGTAATGTCTATGCTGATAATATACTGTCTAGATTTGTCATACCTTTTCTTCCAAAGAGCAACTGTCTTTTAATTTCATAGCTGCAGTCACCATTTGCAGTGATTCTGGAGCCCAAGAAAATAAAATCTGTCACTGCATCTCCTTTTTGCCATCTATTTGCCATGAAGTGATGGGACCAGATGCCACAATCCTAGTATTTTGAATGTAGAGTTTTAAACCAGCTTTTTGACTCTCTTCTTTCACTCTCATCAAGAGGATCTTTAGTTCCTCTTCACTTTCTGCCATTAGAATGGTATCATCTGCATATCTGAGACTGTCGATATTTCTCCTTGCAATCCTAATTTCAGTTTGTGATTCATCCAACCCAGCATTTCATATGAGGTACTCTGCATATAAGTTAAATAAGCAGGGTGACAATATGCAGCCTTGATGTACACCTTTCCCAATTTTGAACCAGTCCATTTTTCCATGTCCAGTTCTGTTTCTTCTTGACCTGCATACAGATTTCTCAGGAGGCAGGTCAGGTGGTCTGGTATTCCAGTCTTTCAGAATTTTCCACAGTTTATTGTGATCCACACAGTCAAAGGCTTTGGCATAGTCAATAAAACAGAAATAGATGTTTTTCTGGAACTCTCTTGCTTTTTCGATGATCCAGTGGATGTTGGCAATTTGATCCACACAGTCAAAGGCTATAAGGTAGTTCATGAAGTAGATGTAGATGTTTTTCTGGAATTTTTCTATAATCCAACAGATGTTGGCAATTTTATCTCTGGTTCCTTTGTCTTTTCTAAATCCAGCTTGTACATCTGTAAGTTCTTGGTTCATGTACTGCTGAAGCTTAGCTTGAAAGATTTTGAGCATTACCTTGCTAGCATGTGAAATGAGTGCAATTATGCAACAGTTTGAACATTCTTTGCCATTGCCCTTCTTTGGGATTAGAATGAAAACTGACTTTTTCCAGTTCTGTGGTCTCTGCTGAGTTTTCCAATTTGTTAACATATTGAGTGTAGCATTTTAACAGCATCATCTTTTAGAATTTTAAATAGCTCATTTAGAATTCCATCACTTCCACTAGCTTTGTTCACAGTAATGCTTCCTAATGCCCACTTGACTTCAGACTCCAGTATGTCTGGTTCTAGGTGAGTGACTACACCATCATGTTGTTCAGATCATTAGGACCTTTTCTGTATAGTTCTTCTGTGTATTCTTGCTGCCTTTTCTTAACCTCTTCTGCTTTTGTTAGATTCTTGCTATTTCTGTATATGTTCAGCAAGGTTGCAGAATACAAAATCAATACACAAAAATCATTTCTATTTTTGTGCATTAGCAATGAACAATCTGAGATAAAATTAAAAGACAATTTCACTTCCTATAGCATCAGAAACAAATACTTAAGAACATTTTCAACAAAAGAAGTGCAATTATTTATAAAATGAATACTATAAAACATCACTGAAATAAATTAAAGAATACCTAAACAGATGAAAAAACACCCATGTTCATAAACTGAAAGAACTTTCATTAAGATGGCAATACTTCTGAATTTAATTCAATATAATTCCTTCAAATGTATAGTGACATTTTGTATCGACATTGACAAGCTGATTCTAAAATCCATATGTATTCACAAGTGAATAGCTAAAACAATATTGAAAAAAAAGAATAAAGTTGGAGGATTCACTTCTGATTTCAAAATTTGCTTCAAAGCTACAGTAATCAAGACAATCAAACTAAGACCATGGCATCTGGTGCCACCATTTCATGGCAAATAGGTGGGGAAACCATGGAAACAGTGACAGACTTTATATTTCTGGGCTCCAAAATCACTGCAGACAGTGACTGCAGCTACTAAATTTAAAGACGCTTGCTCCTTGAAAGAAAAGCTATAACTAACCTAGATAGCACATAAAAAGCAGAGACATTACTTTGCTGGCAAAGATCTGTCTAGTCAAAGCTATGGTTTTTCCAGTAGTCATGTACAGATGTGAGAGTTGGACTATAAGGAAAGCTGAGCGCCAAAGAACTGATGCTCTTGAACTGTGGTGTTGGAGAAGACTCTTGAGAGTCCCTTGGACTGCAAGGAGATCCAAACAGTCCATCCTAAAGGAAATCAGTCCTGAATATTCATTGGAAGAACTGATTCTGAGGCTGAAACTCCAATTCTTTGGCCACCTGATGTGAAGAACTGACTCACTGGAAAAGACCCTGATACTAGGAAAGACTGAAGGCAGGAGAAGGGGACAACAGAAGATGAGATGGTTGGATGGCATCACTGACCCAATGGACATGAGTTTGAACAAGCTCCAAGAGTTGATGATGAACAGGGAATCGTGGCGTGCCACAGTCCATGGGGTCACAAAGAGTCAGATACAACTGAGCGACTAAACTGAACTCAACTCAACTGAATCAAGACAATGTGGTACCTCATAAAAGGACAGAAATAGAGCAATGGAATAAAGCTGAGAGTCCAGAAATAAATCTTTAAAATGGTTTTTAACAAGACATCTAGATATGAGGAAAGAATGGTCTTTCAATAAATGGTGCTGTGACAGGTAGATATCCAAATGCAAAAGAAAGAAATTGGTCCTTTCCTTCATTCTATATATTCAAAGTAATGAAAAACTAAAATATAAAAGCTAAAACTATAATATTCTCATATGTAAAACATAGAAGTAAAAGTTTCCAACTCTGAATTAGGTAACAGCTTTTTAGATATGACACCAAAATTAAGTATAAAAATAGATTAACTAGACTTAATTAAAATTTAAAACTTTGGGGCTTCAAAGGATACCTTCAAATACATGAAAAACCCACAGGATGGGAGAAAATATTTGAAATTCTATATCTTAAAAGAGATCATACACTATATAAAGACTCTCATACCAACCACAAAAATAGACAAGCAATCCAATTAATAAACAAGCAAAGAACATTTCTCAAAAAAGATACACGAATATCTTTTCATGAGCAACAAGCACATGAAAAGAATGCTCAAGATCATCAGTCATCAGAAAATGCAACTCAAAACCATAATGAGTATCACTTCACATTCACTATGATATCTTAAAGTTTTGGATGGTAACAAGTGTTGACAAGGAGATGGAGAAATTGAAACCCCTGTTAATACATTGCTGGTAGGAATATAAAATGTTGAAAACTGCTTTGGAAAACGGGCAGATTTTCAAATGTTAAATATAATGTTGCCATATGACTGAGCAATTCTACTCCTAGGTATATACTCAAGAGATGAAAACATATGTTCACACAAAAACTTGTATGCAAATATTAGCAACAGCACTATTCATAATAGTCAAAAAGTGGAAACTACCCAAATATTCATCAACTGATGAGTGAATGAACAAAATGTGGTGTATCCATACAATAAAATATTATTTGGCCATAAAATGAATGAAGTATTTCCGTGCAATCATGTTTTCAATGTAAACCCCAAGAAAATGTTCTTTTATGATTAAAAAGAAGAATGAAGTACTGATCCATGATACAGCATGGATAAATCTTAAAAATAGCATGCTAAGTGAAAGAATCTGTTCACCAAAGCCCCTATGATTTTTATTAAAATAAAATTTCCAGAATAGGCAACCCATAGACACAGAAAGTAAATCAATAATATCCAGGGATCAGAGAAGGGAACTTAGGGAGTGACTGCTAAGGGGTATGGCGTTGTTTTGGGAGTGATAATAATGGTTTAAAATTACATAATAGTAGGACGACAGAGGATGAGATGGCTGGATGGCATCACTGACTCGATGGATGTGAATCTGAATGAACTCCAGGAGTTGGTGATGGACAGGGAGGCCTGGCGTGCTGTGATTCATGGGGTCGCAAAGAGTTGGACACGACTGACAGCTGAGCGACTGAACTGAACTGAATGGTTACATAACTGTGTTCATGTACTGAAAACCAGTGATTTGTGCACTATAAATGGAAAATTTTATGATATATGAATTATAGTCCAATAAAGCTATTGTTTTTAAATACTTTTAGAGGTCAAGTTTATTTCTCTATGGCAGTAGCAAAAAGACAATGAATTTTTTGAAAAGACATCATTTAAGATAATTTCAAAAACATGCAATTTCTATAAATAAATAGAACAAAATGTTCAAGGACTCCTAAGAGAAAAATTATACTATTATAATACTATTATAATATTGTCATGTTAGAGAGGATCTAAATATATTGAGAAACAGTCATGTATTCTAAAACTGAATATTTACAGAGTATCAATTTCCTTTTGTTTATAGACTCAAAACAATCTCAATGGAATCTCCATTAAATTCCTAACAAACTTTTTAGAACTTGATAAGCCAATTTGAAAAACATATATGGAAAGATAAAAGGCCAAAGAATGCTATAGCACTCCTGAAAAAACTGGACAAAGAGGGAAGATTTACTCCCCATTTACCAGACAGCAAGACAATTTAAACCTGCGGTAATTACAGAAAGAGACATAAAGAACAAATACAAAGCTCAGAAACAGACCCACACATATGTCAACACTTGGTATTTGAATATAGCAATAATAAGTATTTATTGTTTTAAGCTACTAAATTTGGGGGTATCTTATTAACACAAAAATAGATAACCAGTATTCACCTTTGTTTTTCCTTTTAGCACAGAGGATTAACCTTCCCTGTGTCCTTGAAGTTAGGGTTTCTTTTGCATCTAAAATGTGAGTGTAAATCATTCATGTCACTTCTAGATGGAGGCATTTAAAGTTAGTTCACAATTACCCACAATTTTCTCCATACTACATCAAATGGGAAAGTTCTGTGTTCCAGGTTGGACAGAATGATAGCAATTTCCCGAATTTAGACTTCTAAGTTTCCGAAAATAGTTATGCTGGAGAGATGTCCTAAACCAGAGGAAACTTTACTTGAATGACAAATAAGTCTTTATTACATTAAGTCAATGAGATTTGGGGATAATTTGTTACCAAAGCATAACCTAGCCTATTTTTACAGATACTAGGCTCCATCTCACTAGTAATTAAAGAAACAAAAGGCAATGAGATAATACATACCTACCAGATTGGCAAAAATTAAAGTTTCTGATAACACTAAATTTTGGCAGAAATGTAGAGGGATGAAAGTAGGAATATAAGTGGGTAGAAACATGCTGGAAAAGCATGGCATTGTCTAATAAAGCTGATATCTGCAAACCCTGTGATCTAGAAATTTCACTAGGAGTTTTATGCTCTAAAGACACAGAGGACAAGATGGCTGGATGACATCACCAACGCAGTGGACATGAATTTGAGCAAACTCCAGGAGATAGTGAAGGACAGGGAAGCCTGGTATGCTGCAGTCCATGGTGTCACAAAGAGTCACTGAGCAACTGAACAACAAAAAGAAACTCCTACATCTAAGCACCATGACATTTGTAGAAGAATCATCATCAGTGGTATATTTATGACAGTAAAAGAATGGAAAGGACGAAAGGAGAGAGGGAGAAGAGAGAAGGAGGAGAGAGGGGGAGGGGGAGGAAGGACAAATCGAGGGAGGAAGGGAGGAAAGAAGGAAAGAAAAAGGGAGAGAGGGAAGGACAGGGTAGAAATGATCCAAGTATCCGTAATCACAATGAGTAAAAATAAAATTATTATCGTCATAAAACAAAATATATCCAATAATAAAAATGAACAAACAGTCACTGTCAGCAACAGCATTCAATCAACAACAAAAATGTTACTAAGCTCCCCTTACATGCTTGGCTCTGTTTCAGGTACTAAGGATACAACAGTGAATAAAACAGGAAAAAAAAAATCCACCCTCATGGAGTCTGCATTCTAATAAAAATAAGAACAGGGAAAAAAATGATTAATAATAGGTCAGTAAGTATTTTTAAATGTGGTAAGAACATGAGGAAAAGCTAAGGAAGGGGAAAGTGTTTCGCAAGGTAAGACGTGCAATTTAAAATACGATGACCAGAGTAGGCCTCACTGAAAAGGAGACAGCTGAACAAAAACTTGAAAGAAGTGAAAGTAACAGATAAGTCATGTGGATATCTGGGAGAAGAGCATCCCAGTCAGAGCAGAGATGGTCTCTGATATACTCAAAGAATAGCAAGGAGACCAGTGTGGCTGGAGCTGAGTGAATAAGAGAAACAGCAAAGAAAATGAGATCAGACAGATAAAAGGGAGGGAAAAAATAGGTAGCACTTTGTAGGCAGGTCTAAGGAACATCTGAGACTGGAGATTCTGGAGGGAAAAAAGTGACATGATCTGCCACATGTAAGCAGAGCTCTGATTACAATTTGAGACTGGATTATGGACGGCAAAGGATGAAAGCAGCGAGCCCAGTTAGGAGGTCCTTACAGTAACCCATGGGACATGATGGCAGCTTAGGCTTGGATGGCAGCCATGGAGGTGATGAGTAACTATATTCAGGAATTATTCTGAAGATAGATCAAAGAGGACTTCCTGACATATCACGTCTAAGATATGAGGGAATGGGAGACATCAAAGATGATTCCCAGGTTTTGGCCTGAGCAACATGAAGGATGAAGATAGGGAAAGCTACAGAGAGGGCTTGGGTGAGATGAAGATTCCATTTGGAGCATGTTGAACTGGAGATCTCTGCTAAACATCCAAGTGGAAATGTTGAGCAGGCAGGTCTTTAGAACAAGAAGTCTAACATTCAGGGAGATAACTCAAAGTTTCACCTATCATTTTGGAGTCATCAGCGCACAAATATAGAGATTGCATGAAATCATAATCATCAAAGAGTGTAGACAGAAAAAAACCTCCAAGGACTAGAGCTGAAGACAATCTAAGGTTATAAACCTCTGAGAGCAGAAGAGAGACCAGCAAAGGGGACAGAAAGTAATGGCTAGTGAAGAAGCAGGAAAAATCAACAATACATGGTATCCTGGAGGCCAACAAGGAAATATCACAGAGAGCAAAGGGTGATAACTGACAGTGCTACCAACAGGTGATGTAAGATCAAAGGTGACAACTGACCATTGAATTTTGGAAAGGTGATGTCACCAGTGACAGTGGGCAGAGTACTGAAAATAAGAGTGACAGAAGTAGGTTTAAGAGAGAATATGAAAAAGGAATCAAATGATAGGGAATATAAACATCTCTTTTTAAAAGTTAATGCTTTAGAAGGGAGAGGAAATGGCTTAGTCTCATAAACATAATGTTAAACAAGAGAATCTATGAAAGGATGCCTCCTGTGTGCATATAATTTTTTAAATAAAAGGAAAACTGTGATTAGGAAGAAACAAGAAAAAGGTTTCTGGGTATTGGCATGTTCTCTTATTTGGATGGTGAATAATGAGTATTTGCCTTGAATTACCTGTTACAATTACAAAAGTTACAATTACAAACCAGTCAATCCTAAAGGAAATCAGTCCTGAATAGTCATTGGAAGGACTGATGTTGAAGCTGAAACTCCAATACTTTGGCCACCTGATGCAAAGAACTGACTCACTGGAAAAGACCCTCCCTCATGCTGGGAAAAATTGAACGCAAGAAGAGAAGGGGACGACAGAGGATGAGATGGCTGGATGGCATCACCAACTCAATGGACATGAGTTTAAGCAGGCTCCAGGAGTTGGTGGTGGACAGGGAAGCCTGGCGTGCTGCAGTTCATGGGGTCAGAAAGTCGGACACAACTGAGCAACTGAACTCATCAGTTACAGTGATTTGCTATATTATTTGTAAACCAGTACCAACATTTGTTTTATGTACTCTTCTCCCTGTGTATGTCATAGTTCAAAATATTTACAGATTAATAAGATCATGTGTATGAAAAGACAACAAGTAATATCACTATGGAGTTACAGAAGTTTTAAAAAATACTTGAGACGGAATACTTCAAATTATAACCAGACCAAATTTGAATGGAAACGCCAAAAGGTTATATGTACTAGGTCTGTCCAGGAGGTGAACATTTGTAATTTAATTAAAACTGGAATTTGTAAATCACATAAAAATCTTAAAAGAATTAGAGCAGACTATAAGCCCTTTTCTTCATTTTTAACTCCACAGGACATTTTTTTGGTATGCATTTGGCTCTCAGTATGAAAAATGCAGTACAGTATCTGCCAAGGCAATTCTTTCCTTTCTCTGGATATTTTTAAGTTCTAAGACCCCCCCACCCCACCTTGGGATATTGCCCTTCACAAACACAAAGTTTTTAGTTATATAACAGTGATCTAACTGAAGACACGGCTGTTTTCTCTCGATAACTTCATTACAAAAGAGAAGTAGAGCTTCTGCCAACTAGAATGGCCCTCCCAAACCATGAATGAGTTGGACTGTGAGCAGATCCATCCACTGTTTTCAACTGTTTTCCAAGAGACTAGAAGCCAGGATATTTGAGTTCTACTACTCTCTGTTCATTCAGCAATTTCCTTAACTCTTTGGGTATCTCTTGCAAAGGTAATGATCATCTACTTCACCAGAGACTATGATGGAAGACAAACACCTGAATAATTGATAGAACTTCCAGTCCAAAGGTGAAAAGGCAAGGAAAGTAAATTTAAAGTGTTTATAAAAGAGTAGGTACATACTAAGTCACTTCAGTAAAATCCTACTCTTTGTAGGTCTATGACCTATAGCCCACAAGGCTCCTCTGTCCACGGGATTTTCCAGGCAAGAATACTGGAGTTGGTTGCCGTGCCCTCCTTCAGGGGATCTTCCCGACCCAGGGAATGGTATACCCATCATCTCATGTCTCTTGCATAGGCAAGCAGGGTTATTTACTGCTAGAGCCCCCTGGGAAGCCCTCATAAAAGACTGCTTCAAATTTATTCCACTCTCCCAAAAAGAATAAAGAGCATGTGCAGGGTGTGAGTACATTATTTTATTTTAGATCAACACCACCAAAAAGAGCCACAGACATTTATAAACCTATCCTAACTACTGATGACTAAGTCTCAAATAATTTTGAATTACAAGTAACAACAAAAGCTATCCTAACATTCTGTCTGCTAAAACAAGTCAACAGTTGGTTGCTGTCTGCTTTTTATCTAAAGGAAATAAAAATATCAGTGACACTTTATAATACACACTCCCTGTACAACTTTGAGTGTGTAAGTCAATTCCTAATTTCTAGCTTATCTGTTTAGTTAACCTCTGCTATTTTTCTGGGATTCATTCCAAGACAACTAAAATACATTACTAAAATTGGCATCTATGCTATTGAGCTTAATTTCAGATAGGCTCTAAAGTGTTCTGAAGCCAATTTTTAATATTCTGCACACAATATCATGCTAACAAGTAACAAACTGTTCAAGAACAGAAATTGACAGGAAAGGTGCAATTTTTGCTTTCCTCCAAAACAATTTTTATTTCCTCCAAATATACCATACTGAGAGTGAACAGGTACTACACTAAAGCCACATGTTTTTGTTGCAGTGTTGCAAATATTAACTTCAACTTGAATGCGATTCTTTAAACTAGACTGAAAGATGATCTAAATATTCACATATAAACTATATATTTATAAGCTAAAAGAGTGTTTTTCTCTTCAAATTTTGGTTGAAAAGCCTTAAATGCATAAACCATAAGTGCATATTACAAAAAAAATGCCAAGATCAATACAGATTTTTTTAATTTCATGAAATTACAAACCTAGTAATGTTTGTAAATGTTAAGTCAAAGAATTATAAATTTTTAAGGTGGGAAACATCTTAGATATTATCAAGAGGCCCTCAGAATTGTAAACCAACCCTCTAACTTGACAGATGAGGAAACGGAGACCAAAAGAGGTTAAATGAACCACAGCTGTCACGGTAAATACAAATCATACCAAAAGCCAGATTTTCTGATTCCCAGTCCAGAGCTCTGAAAGAGCATTTGTCTCAACATACTTTAATACTTGAGGAAATGAAGGTTAACAGAGGACACTCAGGCAGCCCCTCAATATAATGAACCCCCTCTGGCTTAAAAGAGCCAGTCTCCTCTTGGCCTTGCAAACCCACGTTCTAGAAATAGCACCCCAAATATCGACTTTCTCAAATGGCCTCATCCTACCTGGGGTTTCCAAAGTGATTCCTCAGCTGGGTCTCTTTTTCTCACACCTACAATTTCCTTTAAATAAGTGCTTTGGTTGGGGTTGGGTTTTGTTGTTTTGTTTTGCTCTATTAATACGCTTGGGGAGAGCTTAGATGGTGGAAACAGAAGCTAAACCGCCCCTACAGCACATTTGTTTTTCTTTTGTCATCCAAACCAACAAATCTTTCCTCCTCCGGGCCCCAGGGCTTACTGGTTTCCGTCGCAATCCCTTCAGTTTCCAAAGTAGCGAGGAGACCTGGAAAAGAAGTTGGCCGGATGGCAAGTCCTTTCCGAGGCGCCGGGCAGGTTCGCGCCCAGGCTGGGCCGAATGCCCTCGGCCGCGCGCCCCGATGCTCCTCGCCCAGGGTTACCCCGGAGCGCCTGCCCCGTGGGGAACGGGAGTCCCCCGCCGACCCTCCGGTGACGCCGCCGGACCCGCCCCGGCCTCCTGCACCCCAGGTGGCTCGCGGGCTGCAGCCGGCCGCGCGCGCGCCGGAGCGCCCGCCTCCCCGCCTGGCCAGGTGCGGGAGAGGGAGCGGTGGGGGTGGCGGAGAGAGAGAGCTGGCTCCCACCTCGAGGCCCAGGTCCCAGCCAGGCGGAGGCGGAGGCGGCGGCGGCGCGGGGGGCTCGGCCACCTGCGTCTCTCGCGCTCGGCCGGCCGTGGGCTCTGCGGTGGGGCGGCTCCAAACTCGTCGCGGAAGGTGCCGGGAAGCTCTCCGGCGAGAGGAGGCAGCGGAGTGTGGAAGGAGGGGCCGAGGGGGCGCGGAGGGAGAGACGGGAGTCGGCAGAGAGAGGTCGGGGCAGAGCCGGGTGGCCGCCTGCGCGCCCAGCGCCCTCCGCCACCGCTTCCCGGGCCCGAGGAGCTGCCCCCGAGCCGCCAGGGCGGCCGCGTAGGTGACGGGGGGTGGCAGCGGGGATGCGGCTGCCCCTGGTGGCGGGCACGAGGAGGAAAAGCGAGGAGTTTGGAAAGAAGGACCCCCTGGCCGCAGGGAAGCCTAGGAGTCCAGGCAAACCCACGAGAAAGGTGGCACCGCTACTTTACCCAACAGTCAGCTACGGTGCTCACACTGAAGCGCGGCTCTCAGACCCTGGGCTAGGCATTGGGATTCCCTCTGTCCCTCCTACTTCCAGACTTCCGGGCCTTTGTGCATCAGGTGTGCAAAATGCCACAGTAAAGAGCTCCATAACTGAAGGGAGTGGGGAAGAAAAGCGAAATGGAAAGATCAGAAGCGGTGAGGTAGTGAGTTTCCTGTCACCAAGAATGATTCAACCAAGCGCTTTGGTCATGCTTGTCAGGAAGGCATGATTCTTTTCAATCTTGAAATTCAATGGCGTATGACGTAGTAAGTTTAAAAAAATCCGTCCTTGACCAGTCTGATTCCAACCTCAAAGTAATAAGCACTTTTTTGTTCTCCACTCAGTGTTCACATTTGTTTATTTATTAATACACTTTTTGTTGAGACCCTACAGAGTGACGCACAACATGCTAAATGCAGTTACTCTGTTCCTTGAACTTGAAGCTATGACAAGCAAGTATTCATCTAATTACCAATTGTGATGAGTATACGAAGGAAACCAACAGAACTCTTAGACTGGGTGAATGGCTCATTTTCAAAGGTCTCTAGAAATGAACTTGACTAACACCCTCACAGGATAAGGCATCAGAGCCACAGAGACAACTTAGTGAAGGTGAAGTCGCTCAGTCATGTCCGACTCTTTGCGACCGTGGACTGTAACCTACTAGGCTTCTCCGTCCATGGGATTCTCCAGGCAAGAATACTGGAGCATTTCCTTCTCCAGGAAATGCTTTTCCTGACCCAGGGATCAAACCCGGGTCTCCCGCATTGGAGGCAGCTGTTTTAACCTCTGAGCCACCAGGGAAGCCCTAGAGACCTGTAGAGCCAGGAGCAATGCCTCCCTGCTCCTCCACCCAGCCTCTTACTTGGCCAACACCTGGAGCTTTGTAAATGGAACTTTCCCAATAGAGGAATATCCTCCCGGGACCAGCGCCACTTTAACGGAGACAAACATTTTCATTGGATGAAAACAAGAATTAAAGTAGAGATACTGACTTCCCCAAATTGTTGCAAAATAAAACAATACAACAGAATCCTAAATTATTTGATATGAACTAGCACTTTCGTTTTCTAGGATTGCCTTAAATGACCACAGACTCAATGCTTAATACACCAGAAATGTATTCGTTCACTGTTCTGGAGGCCAGAAGTCCAAAGTCAGGGTGTTATTAGGTCCATACTCCTCCCAAAGCCTTAGGAGAGAATCCTTCCTTTGCTCATTCAGCTTCTGGTGGCTCTAGAACTCTATTGGCTTACAGCTAAATCTCTCGAGTCTCTGTCCATCTTCACATGGCCTTCTCCTCTGTATCTGTGTCTTCTTCTGTCTCCTGTAAAGACATTTGTCTTAGGATATGGAAACCATCCAGATGATCAGGATGATCTCAACTCATCTTCAGTTGGAACTTCCCTGGCAATTCAGTGATTAAGAACCCGACTTCCAATGCAGGGGATGTGAGTTCATCCCTGGTCTAGGAACTAAGATCCCACATGACTCAGAGCAACGAAGCCCTCTTGCAGCAACTAGAAGGCCCAGCATAGTCATGCAGACACACACACACACACACACACACACAAGTGTTTACCTATTTGTTCAGCAAAGACCCTTTTCCAAATAAGGTCACATTCACAGGTACTGGAGTTTAGGATGTGGACATATGTTAGGGAGAAGTCACCACTCAACACACTAAAACTAGTTAACTAATAGGTACCAAAATTACTGTCTACCATGGTATCACAGTGTCATTCCAGGACCACCGTTTAAAGTTGTATCAATATTAAGTATAATGAATTATTTTACTGTGAAATGCTAAAAATAAGTGTCATTAAACCTGGATTCATGAGGAATAACTGTTGTAAGGACAAGAAGTTCAAAGGCCCAAGCCTTTATTTCATGTTTGAGTCACAGGCAATATCTGAAGGCCAAGCATAGATTCCCCATTGTTAAATTAATATATAAATACATCCCACATCCACATGTATGGGTTTCTGATACTGTGATCCAATACTGAATGTCTACAAGGCAGCAAGCTCTGAGTCATGAGCTCCTATGGAGCTTACAGTCTAGGTTAGGGGACACATTTGAATCTCATTTCCTCTGGCACCATGTCTGATGCATATCTGAAGCTTGATACAGAGTTGTTGAATAAATAGATGAGTAAAAATAAATCACTGTCCATCAACTAAGCAATTATCACCGCAGCGAAAAACATGACCATAATAAGAAGATAGGATTTACTATTGCAAAACAGATTAACACCCTGACTCATTCAGTATTTTCCTAAGTGAAGGAAAAAAATCCCTAAAAGAAATCTTTGATTTAAAAAAGAACATAATGAGCTCACCTATCTCATCTTTTGAAAAAAAATCATTATATAACTATTTACACAAATACAAATGCTGCTGGGAACAATCATAACTGAAGTCATAGTTAAAATGAGTAAAATATCTTATCCAAGTATCTTGGTTGATAGTTTCAGCTATTTATTTCATTATACTGCTGCATCACTTCCATTTTTTTTTTTTTTGATAATATACATGTTTCAATGCCGTTCTCCCAAATCATCACACCTTCGCCCTCTCCCACAGAGTCCAAAAGACTGTTCTATACATCTGTGTCTCTTTTGCTGTCACTTCTTGAAACTCTTTACAAACAATGACTTCAATGATGCCACTCTCTCCTGGTTCACCTCATCCCTCTTTAGGTTTCCTTCTCATCCATCTATGCTTACAATTATAAACCATCATTCAGTGTATTAATATCTGCCATACTGAGTCTCATTCATCGATTTATGTGGGTCACAAACCCATATCTGAACCAGTCATAGTGGCCAATGGCTTGGAATATGATGACCAGCAGGTGTGAGTCACCTGTGCACTTCTGGAAAATAGGAAATGGGAAAAGAATTGATTTCACCCTAACCAAATAATTTAGGGTGTTGATGCTATTCCATACTGAATGTTCTTCCTCCATTCTACATCACCTTTCCCTCAACCATTACCGACTGTCATCATCTGTTGGTTGAGATCTTAACCATACACCAAGATCAACTGACCAATACACCAACTTAATTGACCCATCTTGGGTCAGTTAACTGACCCCCAAATTGGAACTCATCTATTTCTGGCACATGATCATTTGGAAATTTATTTTGTCCCCTTTATAATGAAGCACTCTCTGATTTATCTAGCAGTTAGTTGTATATGTATCTATATAAAATGCCCTGAGAGCCAAAGTTGTGTCTTACAAATATTTTATTCTGTTTTCAATCGGCCATGTGTTTATCATATTATCTTGGATGTAGAAATTACTCAATTAATATGTATTAAACTGAAGAATAAGAAGCAAATCTTGTAGTTTTCCATTTGTATAACTAAAAGAGCAAAAACAAAAAAAAAATGCTTGTTTATGAATAAGTACTTCACAATGATATTTACCTATTGCACTGTTTAAAATTCATATACCAAAGAGAATTTTATCATAACTTTCCATGGCATATATATTATAGGAGTTAAATACATAACACAATCTCAGTAGATTTTAAATTATAGAGGCACAGGAAAAAGATGAGAAATATACCAAAATATTTCCAGTAGCTATCTCTATATTATCTAATTTAGGAGACTGTTTTGTTGGCTATTTGTCCGTTTCTAAGGAGTACGTCAAGGCTATATATTGTCACCCTGCTTATTTAACATATATGCAGAGGACATCATGAGAAACGCTGGGCTGGAAGAAGCACAAGCTAGAATCAAGATTGCTGGGAGAAATATCAATAACCTCAGATAGGCAGATGACACCACCCTTATGGCTGAAAGTGAAGAGGAACTAAAAAGCCTCTTGATGAAAGTAAAAGTGGAGAGTGGAAAAAGTTGGCTTAAAGCTCAACATTCAGAAAATGAAGTCATGGCATCTGGTCCCATCACTTCATGGGAAATAGATGGGGAAACAGTGGAAACAGTGTCAGACTTTATTTTGGGGGCTCCAAAATCACTGCAGATGGTGATTGCAGCCATGAGATTAAAAGACGCTTACTCCTTGGAAGGAAAGTTATGACCAACCTAGATGGCATATTCAAAAGCAGAGACTTTACTTTGCTGACTAAGGTCTGTCTAGTCAAGGCTATGATTTTTCCAGTAGTTATGTATGGATGTGAGAGTTGGACTGTGAAGAAAGCTGAGCGCCAAAGAATTGATGCTTTTGAACTGTGGTGTTGGAGAAGACTCTTGAGAGTGCCATGGACTGCAAGGAGATCCAACCAGTCCATTCTGAAGGAGATCAGCCCGGGTGTTCTTTGGAAGGAATGATACTAAAGCTGAAACTCCAGTACTTTGGCCACCTCATGCGAAGAGTTGACTCATTGGAAAAGACTCTGATGCTGGGAGGGATTGGGGGCAGGAGGAAAAGGAGATGACAGAGGATGAGGTGACTGGATGGCATCATGGACTCTATGGACATGAGTTTGAGTGAACTCTGGGAGTTAGTGATGGACAGGGAGGCCTGGCGTGCTGCAATTCATGGGGTCACAAAGAGTTGGACACGACTGAGCGACTGAACTGAACTGAAGTTATCTAAAATGATCATATGTTGCTTTCATACAGGGAAAAGGTTATTAGAAAATATCTATGTAAGATCATCCATTCTTTGAAATCTATTCCTGGAAACTAGTCATTCAGATACTCCTTAAGGCCTGGGGCAACTCGTACTGTCAGTTGCTGTTCACTGGCCAGCAAGTCCTACCTGTGACTCATCTAAATGAGCTCCTAATCTATTGGAACATCTTTTTTTCTCTGTCTCTCTTTAGAATGCTGTCAACATAAATAAGGGAAAATTGCATTAATCCTGACTACCTAAAAGGTATATAATACCAATGGAAGTCATAGCAGCTATTTAGTCTTATTATTTTTTTTTGCACAATTTTGAAAGGGTACTTTCCACTTACAGTTATTACACAATATTGGCTATATTCTCCATGCTATATAATACATTCTTGAGCCTATCTAAACACCCAGTAGTTTCACAGCAGCCATTTTTGTTTGTTTGTTTTCTGGCATGCCATGTGGCATGAAGGATCTTAGTGCAGCGGAAGCCTGGTATCCTAATCCCTGGACCAGCAAGGAATTTCCTCCCAGTGGCTTTTGAACTGTGACCAAGAATCTAATTCTAGTTGAAACGTAAATCAGTCAGATTATTTGCTTATAATTTACTACCAAGAATAAAACTTCTTTCATTCCAATCTTAAAATTTGTAGCAGAACCTGGACTAAAATATGACTTTTCCTCAAGGAATTTATCTTTTATTACATTACTTCAGTATTTCATGCTACAGCTTCATATTTATTAGCTATTTACCTCTTTACCAAAAGTGAGCATCAAGGTGTAAGAGAAATTACAAAGTTCTTCAAATTTAATGCTTAATCCAAAGTAATTATTATTTCCTTTTTTAAATTTTTTGTTTTTATTTTTATTTGTTATTATTTTTTTAATTTTACAATATTATATTGGTTTTGCCACACATCAACATGAATCCACCACGGGTGTACATATGTTCCCAATCCCGAAACCCCCTCCCACCTCCCCCACACACACACCATCCCTCTGGGTCATCCCAGTGCACCAGCCCCAAGCATCCTGCACCCTGCATCGAACCTAGACTGGTGATTCGTTTCTTATATGATATTATACATGTTTCAATGCCTTATGACCCAGCAATCCCACTGCTGGGCATACACACCAAGGAAACCAGAATTTAAAGAGACATGTGTACCCCAATGCTCATCGCAGCACTGTTTATAATAGCCAGGACATGGAAGCAACATAGATGTCCATCAGTAGATGAATGGATAAGAAAGCTGTGGTACATATACACAATGGAGTATTATGCAGCCATTAAAAAGAGTACATTTGAATCAGTTCTAATGAGGTGGATGAAACTGGAGCCTATTATACAGAGTGAAGTAAGCCAGAAAGAAAAACACCAATACAGTATACTGGTGCATATATATGGAATTTAGAAAGATGATAATGATAACCCTGTATGTGAGACAGCAGAAGAGACACAGATGTATAGAACAGTCTTTTGGACTCTGTGGGAGAGGGAGAGGGTGGGATGATTTGGGAGAATGGCATTGAAATATGTATAATATCAAAGTAATTATTAGTTCTTTGATCTGAAAGACTACAAGTAAATTAAGAGAATAAATGTCTGGAAATTACTGCCAGACAATTGCCTGAAAATGCTGCTGTGAATGAACTAGAATCATTTAAGAATCATGCAGCCGAATGAAATTGTCATAGAAATGCTTTTCAGATTTAAGTTCCTATGGGTCTTAAGTGGTCAGTATCTCTGATAATCCTGACGATTGGTACAAGCATGTGCGCTCAGCCGCTCAGTCGTATCCGACTCTTTGCTACTCTCTGAACTGCAGCACACCAGGCTCCTCTGTCCATGGGATTTTTTCCAGGCAAGAATTCTGGAGTGGGTTGCCACTTCCTCCTCCAGGGGAATCTTCCTGACCCACGATCAAACCCACATTCCCCTGTGTTCATTGGCAGCCAGGGGCTTCAACACTGAGCCACCTGGGAAGCCTGGTGATTGGTGCACATGAGCTGTGATTTTCACATAGCACAAAGCATTTGTTCTCTGCATGGGGGTTAATGGGATTTGAGAGCAAACAGCACCAGGGACTGTTCGCTGGCCTATAAACCAAGTCTCATAGTTAAACTGATGCAAAATTTACAATGAAAAGTCTAAGTGTTGTGGAAGGTTTTGTCTTTCCCCCACCCCCACTCCCCAAAGGCCTGGTTCTAACACTAAACTATTAGGCTATAAATGATGAAGTATCCTGCTCATTATTTTAGTTACTTTCCTTGATCATACCAATGTGGCATTAAGGAAACCTTTATTAGCATCGTCCTACCAGATTAATCGGACCAGATTAATAGGGCTTTCCGGGTAGCTCAGTGGTAAAGAAGTCAATGCAGGTGACACAGAGGACATGGGTTCAATCCCTGGGTCGGGAAGATACCCCTGGAGGAGGAAATGGCAACCCATTCCAGTATTCTTACCTGAAAAACTCCATGGACAGAGGAGCCTAGCAGGCTGCAGACCATAGGGTTACAAAGAGTCAGACACATCTGAGCACAGAGCACGCACAGACACCAAACTGGTACCCAATACAAACATATTATAGAGGATATGCACTATTTCATCAGCCACCTCCCCTTCTCCTCTTTTTGTCAGAGCCTCCTTTTGGCAGAGGAACTGCTCCTCCTTGACTCCAGGCACGTGGATCCTGTCGGGGCTGCCAGTTACAGCAAACTGGCTTCCAAAGCTACAGAAGCATGTCATCCAAGCTGGATCTATGGTAGAATCTTACACTCCTGGCTGTATAACTGGTTACTGAGGTAAGACCATGACTAGAGGAAGGCCAGGCAAAGTTGTCCTCCTGAGGCTTTGCCGATAAAAGCCGAAATGTGTCCCTGGGGTGGGAGTTGAAGGGAAGATGAAGTGCTTTTTCCTCTCAGATATGACTGTGTGGTTTTGAGTTGCACTTGCCAGCAGCCAGACTCTCTACCACAGGAATAAGCACAGTCTGCAGTAGAAGACAGAAGTTGAGTTTTAATAGAAAGTCTGTCAATTTCTTTTTATGCCGATGAGCTTAATTTTTCAGTGAAAGCCTGTTTTACCAACTGATAGAAACTAAACCTCGGTGAATGCCAGGTCCTATTTCTTTGCTTAACTTCTAAGCAGGGGACAGCGGAGGGGAAGGGAAAGCAGGGCCTGGGATAAACGAAGGTACTGCTTCTTGTCATCTGTTGAACTTGGCATCTGACTCCGTCTCATCCGTTTTTTGGGTGCTGATCCGCATGGGTTCATGCCAAAGGTCACTTCAGGATTAATGACTCTCCTTACTGGCCCCTGAAGCTTTTCTGCAGGACACTGAGGGGTTCACCAATACCTCTCTGGGCTATAGGCACCTTGGTGAGGCTTTCCAGGGCCCAGAACCATGTGTATGCTACTCTCAGGAATTATCCTACTGCTCCTATAGCTTAAAGGAGTCAAGCTGGAACTTTACAAGGCTGCTGTAGGTTTGGCTTCATCACACAGCCATTCCTATGTACTGTCCCATGTTGCCTCGAGTTGCCAATAGCTATAGGGCCTCTCTCCATCCTGATCTCTACCTAGGTGTTAAAGGACAGGGGCTATTCCTACTCTGTGATTCTCTCAACTCTTGGAGTTCCCCTAGATTCATTAGGAGTGTCTGTTACCGCTCCCCCATAGGATTCAGACCTCTGATACAAACTTCACAGGATACTTCAAAATTTTTGTTTCAATTCTAGATTGGCTGTACTTGATAGGATGAAAAATATTCAATTAAAATACCAATAAACACAAATCATCACTGTGTGCTGCTTAGTGATGGAATCATCTACGGGTGCAAGGCCTCTTTCTCCGTGGTACACCAGCTTAGCTTTCCTTGCTTCCCTCTTGGCATTCTTCTTCTCTCCCTAACTTGGGAATCAAGATTGCTGGGAAATATCAATAACCTCAGATATGCAGATGACACCACCCTTATGGCAGAAAGTGAAGAGGACCTAAGAAGCCTGTTGATGAAAGTGAAAGTGGAGAGTGAAAAGGTTGGCTTAAAGCTCAACATTCAGAAAATGAAGATCATGGCATCCAGTCCCATCACTTCATGGCAAATAGATGAGGAAACAGTGGAAGCAGTGGCTGACTTTATTTTTGGGGGCTCCAAAATCACTGCAGATGGTGACTGCAGCCATGAAATTAAAAGACGCTTATTCCTTGGAAGGAAAGTTATGACCAACCTAGACAGCGTATTAAAAGGAGAGATGTTACTTTGCCAACAAAGGTCCATCTAGTAGTCAAGGGTATGGTTTTTCCAGTGGTCATGTATGGATGTGAGAGTTGGACTATAAAGAAATCTGAGCACCAAAGAATTGATGCTTTTGAACTGTGGTGTTGGAGAAGACTCTTGAGAATCCCTTGGACTGCAAGGAGATCCAATCAGTCCATTCTAAAGGAGATCAGTCCTGGGTGATCATTGGGAGGACTGATGCTGAAGCTGAAACTCCAGTACTCTGGGCCACCTGATGCAAAGAACTGACTCATTTGAAACGACCCTGATGCTGGGAAAAATTGAGGGCAGGAGGAGAAGGGGACAACAGAGGATGAGATGGTTGGATGGCATCACTCAATGGGCATGAGTTTGGGTAGACTCCAGCAGTTGGTGATGGACAGAGAGGCCTGGCATGCTGCAGTTCGTGGGGTCGCAAAGAAAGAGTTGGACATGACTGAGCAACTGCTCTTAACTTGGGAAAGCTTTCCTCAGAACTTGAATTGGCTCCTGGTTTCTGTTTCTGAGACTCAAACACAGTCTGCTATAACATCTCCTTCTGTGGCAACGGACATAACAATGTCCATGAATGGAAGAAGGTTAAGGGGTAAATACTGGGGAGAAAACATAGCAGGTAAGATATCGAATGATTCCTCCACAAGTGAGTCTTGATGGTACCTAACTCCTGGTCCTAGGCTCTGGGCGCCTGCCTGAGTGCCTACTCTTATCTTCCTGAAGCCCCACTGATCAGTTTTCTAAGTCTGGAGCTACCTTGGGATCTTTCCTTAAGTCTCTCTTTTTACTTGTGCTAATTCAGTTGTAATTAGCTAACCCAACATTATAGCCAAAGGGAGGGATTTTTATTTCATGGAATCAGGTAAAATTGAATGGTCAAGTAACAGGAAGAGCAGACATGTTGCTAGTCTTCAAGAACCCTAAAACTATCAGTAACTTCTCAGTCTCCTCTCTGCTTCCCAGCATGGATGGGCTTCATTCCCTCTTACCAGCTGAATCTCTCTGCAAGGTAGAAAACATAGTTACTGACGTAACCAGGCTTTTCATCAACCAGTCTTTACCACCAGATAAAGAAGAAAATATACCAAGGTTTAACGTTTCTATATTAATTTGTTTCAGTAGTAGAAATGTAAAGAGAAAGAAAATCCTTGAGTTTACCAATTTTTGTTTCATGCTATGCAAATAATAGATTGTGTCTGGATTTTAGCTGTGTAAAAAAAAAAATTTCCTCTCTATGACAAAGCTATTTGACCTTTCTAAAACTCTATTTTCAAAGTATACAAAGGAAAGAATGAATTTTAAAAGATTGTTTTGTGTCTTTCTTGTGTTAAAAAGAAAGTAATGAATATAAAAACAAAACCTACGGCTAATTCATGCTGATGTTTGACAGAAAACAACAAAATTCTGTAAAGCAATTACCCTTCAATTAAAAATAAATTAAAATAAAATCAAAATTATATTAAAAGAAAAAGAGAATTTTAAAAGATGAAAACAAACAAACAAACAAAAAATACCCAAACATATCAGTGCCTTCGCAGTTCAAATTAAATGTGATAAAACACAGCAGAGAAGGATATCTCATTCCCAACATAGAATAATTTTAAAGTCAAGGAGACTGAACTGTGATAAATATATACCCTATTTCCTCTACCAAGAACAGGGCACTTCAGAGATTTTGTTTCAGTTATAAATTGACTGTTCTTGACATTATGAAACACATTTCATTTGAAACACCAGTAAACACAAATGTCTAATGACAGTTATGTGTTGCTTAGCAATGGTGTGAAGTCACTCAGTCATTCCGACTCTTTGCGACCCTATGGACTGTAGCCTGCCAGGCTCCTCTGTCCATGGGATTCTCCAGGCAAGAATACTGGAGTGGTTTGCCATTTCCTTCTCCAGGGGATCTTCCCAACCCCTTAGCAATGGAGTCATCTATAAATGAGCCTCTGTAATTATTTATAATAAAAAAGAATTTGAATAGTTCAAATCAGATGTTTCTGGATCTGTGAATTTAGAAGTTCTAGGTCACTCTCACCAAAACTCCACAAATGATGGAAGAGTCTTTTCAACTTCTTGCTAAAACTTCCAGATGCACCCATATCTTTTCCTCTAGCCCTTCCTCAATCAGATCTCTGATGACATGCAATCCTGAAAGTTGCAGAAAATAACCGCTTCAATTTTTAGAGTTCCTTCTGTTTTCCCCTGATACTATTTCCCTCTTCACCAGGAGTGAGACCATCAGTTATACAAACAACTGAACCCCAGTAACTTGAGTGCCTGCCATGACAACTTTCACATTGGCGTCTTTCGCTAGATTTGTAAGATTCTTGTGGTAAAATGAGTTACAGCTGAATTCCCTGAGTGTTTCAAAGTCAAATACTCATCTAGATCAATGGTTCCCACACTCTGGATTTCAAAAATAAAATTTCAAAAATGTGTGGTGAACCAGCATATGTTTGCCAACTTTTTCTTTGCCAAGTAAAGATTTAGGGAAAATAATGTACTCTCCTAGCCACATCCCTTCACAAAATAGAAGACAGTTTAAGGCCAATGTAGTAGGCAGACCATTATCTCAAGTTTTTTTTTTTTTTTTTAAAGGGAGTGGTCATCATTTCCAAGTAGCAAGAGTAGACAATGATATACTGATTGTTTCCATCATAATTCTGACAGAGCACAGATGGCACTTTCTAAGGGTGAAACTAAAAATATTTCGGTGAAGAGACTATTTACAGAGGTCCAGGCAAATTTTTAAAAATCCAACAAAAAAAAATGGTGAGTTACCCAGAGACTAGCCACAGCAGGAAGCCATTACTTCCTTGGGGCCTGAAGGGCTAAGGAAAGGGAACAGTGTCTCCAGAGCTAAGTGAGAGCTGGAGATGACAGGAATTGGACTGACAAATGCAGCCACTGCTAGAACTATGATGAGGAAGGGAAAGAATGGGGCACACGGTACCCTATCCATCTCCTCCATCCTGCATGAACCCATCTGCAAGTCAGAGGGCATGGGACCCTGCATATTGCAATTCAGAGTCAGCCTCAGGAAGAATAGAATAGGTCAGAAGGGGTGGGAAATGGATCCACTAGGACATCATGATATTCTCTGGTGAGAGGGATTGAGACCAGATAGAGGAAGGAGTACACATGTGAATTTTTTTAAAATTTCAATTTCAGGAAAATTACAAGAGAAATTTTATTTTAAGATGTAATATTGTTTGTAATTATATGCTTGATACGTTTGTCAATTAGTGGCTCCGTGGTCAATGGTGCAGCATCAAGTGGTGCTCAAATGGGCAACTTGTTCCAGTGCTTTATTTTTATCACATTCATTATTAAAAACTCAGCCTCACAAAGCTATAAAATAGCAGCAACACTTTTATTTAGTTTGGACCATTTTAATTGAGGAATGCCAAAATATAGCCTTCATGCCTCATGTCTGCCCTAGAGCTTCCCAAACTATGCTTCATATCGTTATCACTTGGGATCTTAAAAAAATGAAATACCAATGCCTTGCTCACACCCCAGATATTCTGATTTAACACTGTAGGGTGAAACTTGGAATGGGAATTTTTAAATAAATATTCTCTTTTGGTTTTAGATTTAAAGAAAAGTTATAAAGATAGTAGAGTTCCAATACACCTCATACCCACACTTCCCTATTGACATCTTACATTAGTATGATGCACTTGTCACAGTGAATGAGTGAATATTGATACACAATTTTTAACTAATGTCCATGCTTCATTCAGATTTCATTAGTGTTTAATTCATGTTCTTTCTTGTTCCAGGATTCCATCCAGGGTTTGATGTTACAATTAGTCACCATGTCTCTGTTAGCTCCTCTTGGCTGAAAAACTTCTCAAAGTTTTCTTGGTTTTGGTGTCTTTGACAGTAATGAGGAGTATTTGTCAGATATTTTGTATAATATCTCTCAATTCAGATCTAGTATTTTTCTCATGCTTAGACCATGATTATAGGTTATGTGGGGAGGAAGATCCCAAGTAAAAGGCTATTCTCATCACATCACACCAAGAGTATCTACTATCAACATGACTTGTCACCATCCTGAGCGCCTGGCTGGTCAGATTTGTCCACTACAGAGTTTCCCTTTCGCTCCTTTCCATACTGCATTCTTAGGGAGAAAGTCAACATGCACAACCCACACTTGAGAATTAGAGAACTTTAGAATGGATACATGTATATGCATGGCTGCGTCCCTTTGCCGTCCACCTGAAACTGTCAGAACATTGTTAATCAGCTATGCTCCAAAGCAAAGGAAGAAGTTTAAAAAAAAAAAAAAAAACTAGAGATTTGTTCTATCACCTTAAGAACAGAGGATCTATGCGAATTATTTGGAATTCTGCATGGAAGACTTGTCTATTCTCTCACAATTATTTACGTAATCACTTATTTATATTGGCACAGGCTCATGGATATTTATTTCATACTGTAGATTATAATCCCAATACCACTTTATTTATTTTGTTGCTCAAATTGTTCCCACTTTGGCCATTAGGAATCCTTCCATTGGCTCTTGTCCCCCTTGATAAGTCCCATTACTATGGGTATTCGTTTTTTAGCTCTTCTATACTTTGTAGCACTGTAAGATGCTCCCAGTGCATCTTGTAAATTTCCCTATAGTCAACCATTTCTCCAAGGATTCCTGGTTCTTTTACTGGAAAATTAGTCTTAGAATCAATTGTATAGATGATAGATGTGACTTTACTTCTAGGCCATTTCAGCTGACAAAAAAAAAAATAAACATGTGTGTCTGTGTGTATGTCCCCATATGTATATGTAAACATCTCTATGTTAAGGGAAGCATGAGTTAGTTCATACTTAAGTCTCCAAATCTAATCCATATCCATAGGGATGATTCCTGCCTCCTCCCCTTCCTTGCCTGTAAATTCTCACTCCAACAGTAAGAAACCTGGCTCCTACTACTGACATCCAGTTACTTAATTTTTTAATTCCCTTATACAACTACAGTAGTTTCAGAATTGTCAACCCATTCACCCAGGGAAGACTTTATCAACTAGAATACAGTGTTTATGTGCAACTCCTTTTTTTTTTTAACTCCTTTCTTTTCCAAAGTTATTTAGGTAAGCCAACTTTTCCCCCTAACCCTTACCCTGAGGTTTTATTCATACATTTATAGCTTATGTTATTTTGCCATGATCTGTATTCCACCTGAGATTCTTCAAACTTGTGAATTTTTTTTAATCCACATACATTAAGGCTCACTCTTTGTGCTGTAGAGTTCTATGTGTTTTGACAATCGCATAGTGTCAGGAAACACAATTACAGTATCACACAGAATGATTTCACCACCATTATTCTCTGTACTTCACCTATTCAAATTTCCTTCCTCCCAAAACTCCAGTAATGACTGATCTGTTTATTGTTTATATAGTTTTGCCCTTCCGGAATGCAAATAAAGTCATGGAGTATATAGCCCTTTCAGACTGGCTTCTTTCACTTAGAAACATGCAGTTAATTTTCATCCATATCTTGTATGACTTGATAGCTCATTCTTTTTTATTGCCAAATAGTACTTCATTGTATGTTCGTACACAGTTTGTTTATCCATTTACCTATTGGAGGACATCTTGGTTATTTGCAGGATTTGTTGATTATGAGTAAAACTGCTATACAATTTCACATGCAGGTTTTTGTGAAGGAATGAATTTTCCTTCTTTACTGTGGACCATTTTTAAAGTCTTATATTTGTTACTATGCTGCTTCTGTTTTATGTTTTGATTATTTGGGCTCAAGGAATGTGAGATCCTAGCTTTCCAACTAGAGATCACACTCACAGCCTCTTCACTGGAAGGTGAAGTCTTAACCACAGGACTGCCAGGGAAGTCTGTGGACTTGAATTTTCAAATTAATTAGGCAAATCCCTAGAAATCCATTTCTGGATCATATGGTAACATTATGTTTAGGTGTGTAAGAAACACCCCAATACATCCTATAGCTTATGTCTCAAATTTTGAATTCTTCAGACAACGTAGCTACATTTTTCAGTTTTGCACAACCCCTTCCAGAAAGAGAACATTGTGAAAATACAGCTGTTCTCTTTGGGAAATGTACTGTATTCTTGGATTGCAATTCATTTGCCATCTATTCCCTGCCTTACCCCCACCCCCTCCATTTATCCTATCTCCTAAAATACAATGTTTCACTATCACAAACATTTAATAGCTTTCATTTTCCCACTGGTACCAGTGGACATCAGGTGTGTTTTGACATAGCAAAGGAAAGGACCTTTTGAACTATCTATGAAGGGCAGCTATTCAGTGCACATTGGTTTCCCTTTTAAACTACAGAATCACTTAGTGTTTCTCTGTCACACACTCACAGGTGACCATTTAACTTTGAGACCTATGTGAATGAATCAGGGAATTTTCTAATGATGTTGAATGGGAAGAAAACGGTACATTGATTCCTGACTATAAGTTTATTGTATCAAAATAAAGATATGAATCTTTTAAGAAGGTACTCTTCTGTGCCTAACAAAGGACACAAGCTATTCTTTGATGAGCTTTTAGAGAAATCCTTGATTTATTTATTTTTAATAGTAAAGTATTAAAATCAAATGTATACCTGTACATCTTGGGTATTTAAGGAAATGATCAATGTTATTGCAAGTAACTGGCTGCCATTTTTAAGAATCTAAACTAAACCCCAAATCAGAGAACCACAGGATTAGGAAAGAAAAGCACAGGGACCAAACAATTGCCTTTCCTCCTTCTGTTTATATAATAAATGCATTTATTGTTGCCATGGCAAAGGAGCCAGTCTGTTTCCCATTCCTCTGTTTTTTCCCTTTATTATACCTAACACAAGATAATGTCATATTTCACCATCTTCTTTTTGGATCATTATGTTTACCCATCTGCTCTACACTTACTACTCTCCCCAGGTTTTTGATAGTTAATACTTAGTAAAGAAGTAATTTCAGATGAAGGAAATGGTTTCAGTAGAGTTAGAGGAATCCGGAAGCAAAGACTGATGGAAAGGAGATATGGGGAAATACTCAACAGCTTATTTAGTCAGGAGAGCAACCTAAATCTTGAAAAGCCCCTCAGATTCAAAAGGGAAAACTTTAAAAATGCCCTTTAAAGCAAATTCCACCTTGTTGCTATTGCTTCCCAGGTGACACAGCGGTAAAGAATCTGCCTGCCAATGCAGGAGATGCAAGAGATGCAGCTTCAGTTCCTTGGTCAGGAAGAGCTCCTGGAGCAGGAAATGGCAACCCACTCCAGTATTCTTGCCTGGAAAATTCCAGCCACAAAGGAGTCTGGTGCGCTACCGTCCAGGGGGCCTCAAAAAGTCAGACCTGACTCATGTGTGCACATACACAGCACCTTGTTGAAAAGGGAAATCAACTCTGTCCGGGTCTGTTAGGACTTTCTAAACATAGTTATTTTCTTTTGTCATTATTAGGCTGAGCTCATCAAAGCATTAGAGGAATCAATAATACTGCTACTTTAAAATAATCACACCATACATTGAGTTTTCTGCCCAATGCATGATGCCACACCTTGTCACAGAGAATAACACACTCTCTGTGACAGGTAATGTGTTTTCAAAAGAGTAATGTGCTTTCAAAAGACAGCAACCAAAGCCTACAATCACATTCATTCCCCCATTCATTAATTAATTTTATATATTAAAAATATTTATTAATAGCATTTATGTCTGAGCACTGATCTAACTTAAAATTTTAAAATATATATATTGAGAAAGACATTATCCCTTCTCTCAAAAAGTTTCCATTCCAATCCTGTCATCAAAACATAGTTAAATAAACAGGGTGTTTTTAGTTTAGAAAAGAGAAGACTGAGCTTGAAGAACTATCCCTGAAAAGATAACAAATTTAAGAAAATGCCACAATTTGTAGAAAACAATCAGTACTGATGAGAGAAGTGGTTTCATCATGTTTATACGCCCTGAAGCTTAAGTGTGTAAATAATCTGCTCAAACGTCCTTTCTTGTTCATTGCATTCTTCCAGTCTTGAGAGCAAAGGGAAGAGGTAGCCTGCCATTCCTTTCATAAATGCTGCAGTTACAGACCAATATTCTCGTTCAAACAATCCTGCGGGAGAAAGGTACTTTGAGATAGCTCAGGACAGGAAGAAGGCTCCCAGGTTTCACAATCTGAGAAGAGTCCAGTCAAAGAACAATTTGGATTCTGCCTTCAAATATTTGAACAGCTGTCACGTGGAATAAAAAGACTGAATTTATATAAAATTACAAGAAACAAATTTGAGACTAATGAGTGGTTACTATAAAGAATAAACTTTCAGAGGGATACTGTAAACAAAAACTTTAGGGTAATAGTTTTCAAATTTTAATGTGCAGATGAATAACCAGGGGATCCTGTTAAACGTAGATTCTGATTCAGGCTTGGTGTGGGACCCAAGATTCATTTCTAACTAGATTCCAAGTTGTTCTGATGCTCCTGGTCCTAAGACCACATCTCATGTATCACTGCTCTAGAGTTCTCTTTAGTGGAGCTCATTATAACAGACTGGGTTGCCAGACAATGAAACTATTTAAGGAGAAGTTGAATAACTATTTGTCAGGAATACAACAGAAGAGATTGCTGTACCACATGCGAGTGGCCTAGGTATTTCCTTTCAGATCTAAATGGTTTGATTCAGTTTTTTTATAAAAGAATTAATTTTACATGTGATTATTTCTTCTAAATATTAAAACACTACACATAGATAATGAAGAAATTAAAATAATTCTTTTCCTCCCACTTCAATAGATGTGGAAACAGATCTTAGACATTAAATGACTTGCCTAAAATTCATTCTCTCATATAAAGAATTTATTCACCACTTACTCATAGCCAAGTCTGGCACAGGGCTGGACAATCAGCAGTGAACAAAACAGACATGATTCCTGGCTTCTGAAGGTTATAGTCAAACTGAATAACGCAAAACACATCCATGTGGTAAATCTCATTTTCTATTAGCCTATTGAGTTGTCAAAGACTCAAAGATCAGGAGAAACTGATTACAATGATAGTGAGATTGAAGAGGTAGGGGAAACAATCCATCATTTAAAGTGTCAAGTCGCAGAGAAGGCAATGGCACCCCACTCCAGTACTCTTGCCTGGAAAATCCCATGGACGGAGGAGCCTGGTGGGCTGCAGTCCATGGGGTTGTGGAAGAGTCAGGCATGACTGAGCGACTTCACTTTCCCTTTTCACTTTGATGCATTGAAGAAGGAAATGGCAACCCACTCCACTGTTCTTGCCTGGAGAATCCCAGGGACGGGGGAGCTTGGTGGGCTGCCGTCTATGAGATCGCACAGATTTGGACACGACTGAAACGACTTAGCAGCAGTAGCAGCCAGAGAAGAAAGCACTACTGATTTTTCCAAGCACTCCTGGCTCTATTAAGATGGACAGCATGACCCTGAATCTGTGACGAGCCAACTTTTCACCCCACTCCAAGAAAGCACGATATTAGCAAGGATTTAATCACTCCAATGTCTACAAACAAAGTAGAAACTCTCAAAACCCCACTACTCACTTCCTCACCAGCTGACTTACCCTTTCTCTCCCCAGTGATGTAGGATGGAACAGAGGCTTCCCATTATACCCCTTTAGAATTCTTTATATAGCAGAAGTAGGAAGACTGACACCTTGGGGGAAATAAATACCCACCAAGACATCGCAAGCTGTTATCACTTCCATTTCAGTTTTGGTGTAAAGCTAATCCAGAAATTTCTTTCTTCAACAATCTAGTCCATATTTCACCTCACTATTACTCTCTTTTAGTACCCTCAGTAATTCCCTGGATGATCTCCATCATACTTTATCTGTCTTTCTGGACTCAGTACTGTTGGGCCCATGTTGGATTAATGTCCTCTTACCTTTGTCTCATTCTTACCACAGGTTCTGATTCTTTGATCATTTCCCTGTATCATCTTGATTTTCTATCCTTCATCTCACCATTCTACCCCTTTAAAATTTAAGCTCACTCATTAACGAAAAGACTGAGATAACCTGAAATATCATTATATATTCTCACATCCCCTCATTATGTGACTGGGATTCCGGAGAAATAGACACAGAGATGGAGACTGATATGCAGGTGGTTTACTGGGGAGTGATCCACAGACCATCCCTGTAAAGGAAGGAGGGAAACAGGGGTAGACAGCTGGGAAAGAAGAAAGGCAATTCAGCTGCCACAGATGCCCAAGGCAACTTCATAAAGAACTCGAAGCTGGGATGATCTATATGAGATGTCCCTAACAGAGGCAAGGGGAGGGGACTGCCTATGGTGATCAGTCGTGGGATGCGGGCTGCTCCTGAGGTGGAGGCATAATCTTCGGTGAGTTGGCTTTCTCTCTACAACATCTAGTCTTAGGGTCGGTCTCAGCTGTGGGATGTCAACACCCCTGGAACCTGGAGAGATGAGAGTCTTGATTATCAAGGCGTAATCTGAGCAATGTACCACGGTGACTACTACAATCCACATCATGTGCTGCTTGAATCTATTTGCTTCATGTAATAAATTTACCTTACCTGGGAAGAGCTCTTCCAGGATTCTGGTTAGTCCTTCCTTTAGGAAAAACTTTCAAGATGAAGGGGTGGTGGGACAAACTATAGCTCTAACCACTACAGCTGGTCTCTGGACCACAGCTGATTCTTATCATTACCCTCCTCTGCTTATTCTCAATTCCTTTACTCAACTAGCATCTCTGCTAATCTATGTAGCTAAACTTATGGGTGACCCAGGCTTGTATTCTTGATATGTACCAGCCCCTGGATACAATGCCCTCCTTCTCAGGCCATGAATACTTTAGTTGACATTTACTGTGAACGTAGGCAGGAAAGCATCAGGAGACAACTCAGTGGATTATCTGGGTGCTGAATTTATTTTTCCCTATGTCAGTATCAAAAGTCCCACCATTTCCAGGCATTAATCATCCCTACCAGGACAGTTGTTGTTGCTTGTTTCTGTTGGAGGAACCTAAAGTAGCCAGAGCTAACTGAAGCATAACATTTAGTGAGATTGGCTGAAAAATTGTTCCACACATGACATACAGGAACTCTAGCCCTGTAAAAGCATAAATTTACCAAATCGATTACTGGGCGCGACAGGAAACTGGGAAATCCCTGCTTCTATCTCTTGCTTCTCATGTCTTCTACCATTTGGGGACACAGCACTATATAACGATCATTAGTACAGTGGTGTAGTGGTTGGTGGTGATTTAGTTATCAAGTCATGTCCGATTCTTGTGACCCCGTGGACTGTAGCCTGCCAGATGCTTCTGTCCATGGGATTTCCCAGGCAACAATAGTGGAGTGTGTTGCCATTTCCTTCTCCAGGGGATCTTCCTGATCCAGGAATCAAACCCACGTCTCCTGAACTGCAGGCAGATTCTTTACCAGCTGAGCCACCAGGGAAGCCATTAGTGCAGGGAGTATATCAGTGACCACTGGAGGCTATCCAGGGTATACCCCAGGGGATAGCACTCCATCCTTGCAAAGTATCACCTCTAAGCTGTCACCACACCTGCCCCTTGAAAGGCCACTGCATCACTTCATCAGGCCAGCAGCTTCTGAATGGCACAGAATCTGAAAGAACTAAGGGTCCCATGGTTACATGCCCACCTCCACATCTTCTTTACTGTAAAGTGCATCTATTAATCCAATGTACCGTTTTATCAGCTGCTGTGTCAGTGTACGAAAAACTCTCTAAGCCCTCATAGAGTGCCTCACTATAGGCAGGAAAAACAGGCCAATACCTGCCTATAGTGTGTTAGCCAGTACCACTATATGTCAACTACAGTAACTATGTAGTTGTTATACTTCTAAGGTGAGAGACTACAATATAATGAACTGACCTTCAAGACTATGGTTGGTCTCACAGAGGCATGGCTGGACAGCACACTCTTTATGAAAAGCAGTGGTTAGGAAAGCCCTCAATTGAGTGTGGAGACAAAAATGAAAATACTAGAGGAATCTGAAGTTTCTGGTACATGTTGCTATGGAAAATATGAAAAACAATCCAAATCTTAGCCAGATCAATATAAATTCTCACACTGAAGGTCTACTTATTATAGTTGCTATTGCCCAATATAACATGCCCAGTGTTCAAGAAAAAAATTACATGACAAATAGCAAGACAAACACAATCTAAAGAGAGAAAACAATTATCAGAACCAGACTCAGATATGACACAAAATTTAAAATTATTACAGAAGAATTTAAAACAACTATCAATAATATATTAAGGGCAATAAAGGAAAAAGAAAAGCAGAGGTCACTAATATAAACAGGGAGATGGAACCTCTAAGAATTTTTTTAAAGGCTAGAAACCAAAAACACTGTAATAAAAATGAAGAATGCTTTCAAAAAGCACATCACTAGACTTAGCCAGGCAAAGAATGAGCTTGAATACAGGTCAATAAAAATTCCCTAAACCAAAATTCAAAGAGATTAAAAAAATGAAAAACTAGAATATTTGAGATCTTCTGTGGGACAATTTCAAAAGGGTAATAATTGTGAAGCTGTAACAGTAGAGAAGAGAGAAATACTGGAACAAAAGACATTACTAAAGGGTAAAAATTTTCCAAAAATATGAAAGTCATCAGACCAAAACATAGGAAACTCAAGGAGAACATCAAAAAGAAAAGCTTTCTTAAAAAAAAAAAAAGGCAGATCATATTTAAACTACAGACAGTGAAGACAAAGACAAAATTTTTAAAAAGCCAAAAGAGAAAAACAATCTATGTAGACAGGGAAACAAAAGTTAAGAATGACAAAGAACTTCTCACCAGGAGTCATGCAACAAGAGTGAGATGAAATATGTCAGTGTTGAAAATAAAAAACCAAAAGGCTAGAATTCTATATCCATGGAATTATAGTTCAAAAGTGAAAGAGAAATAAAGACTTCAAATGACCAAAACTGAATGAATTCATCTCCAATAAAATGGGAGATGCAAAATAATGTTGTAACAAGTTCTTTAAGGGAAAAGGAAAATTATATAGGTACCCCCATTCCGTTTTACTATTCAACTGTAAAAAGGAATGAGCCATAAAGTCACAAAAAGAACATAGATTAATTTTAAGTGTATATTGTTCAGTAAAAGGCAATCTGAAAAATGTATATACTATATTCTAATTATATGACATCTGGAAATAGCAAAAGTGTGAAGATGGTTAAAAAGATCAGTGGTTCGTTCCTAGGATTCAGAGGCAAAGGGGGGAGGAAATAAATAGGTGAAGCACAGGGACTTTTTAGGACATTAAAATTATCCTTTATAATATTGTACTTGTGAATATCATTTGCGTTATAGATTTGTCAAAACCCAAAGAAATTTAAGCATGATAAATGAACCTTTATATATGCAAATCTTAGAAAATCATTTAGGGAATCTCAGAAAGGAATTCAGAACAAAACTAATCTAACTATATTACAAACATATGAAACAATCTCACTGAAGGGAATTAAGGAGAATGGTTCAGCCTTAAAGCATCTTTGCCAATGATACAAAAGGAGGCTTGTATACAAAAGGCTTAATACAAGAGGCAAAAGAAATTGAGCATAAACATTATGCTCTACCTGATGAAGTTGTATTCTGGGGGAACAGTTTAACAATTCTGAAACTACTCTATATGCTTGAATTATACATTAGTTGCTCAGTTGTGTCCGACTCTTTGAGACCCCAAGGACTGTAGCCCACCAGGCTCCTCCATACATGGGATTTTCTAGGCAAGAATACTGGAGTGGGTTGCCATTTCCTTCTCCAGGGGATCTTCCTGACCCAGGGATCAAGTCTGGGTCTCCTGCATTGCAGGCAGACGCTTTACTATCTGAACCACCAGAGAAGTCCACTCTACATGCATACTGAAACTAAAGAATTAAGTAAATGTACAGCAGATGGTGAGAGCCAGGCTTCTCGATGTCTGAGTGGGAAGTAACAGACAATAAAGGGGAGAAGATTAGGATGATCCATGTGGTAATGGATTAGAGCTGGAGACATTAGTACGAACTCATGTTTAGCTTAATACACATATAGGTGGATACAAACAGAAATATTTATAGATATACGTATACTGGACTGATGCTGAAGTTCCAATACTTTGGCCATCTGATAGGAAGAGCCGACTCATTGGAAAAGACTCTGATGCTGCAAAAGACTGAAGGGAAGAGGAGAAGGGGGAGACAGAGGAAGAGATGGTCAGATGGCATCATTGACTCAAGGGACATGAGTTTGAGCTAACTCTTGGAGATAGTGAAGGACAGGGAAGCCTGGCATGCTTCAGTTTATGGGATCACAGAGTTGGATATGACTTAGCAACTGAACAACAACAAAAATACACGTGTTGGCACACACAAATGTATTTCCTTGCTCTGTTAGCTGAAACAGCCTAGAAGCCATGACAACCCAGTAGCAATGGACACACCTAGCATCTAGATCTTGGTTTCTAATGCATGCGTGCATGCCCAGTCGCTCAGACATGTCCGACTCTTTGTGACCCAATGGAGCTCACCAGGCTCCTCTGTCCATGAGATTTCCCAGGCAAGAATCCTGGAGTGGGTTGACATTTCCTCCTCCAAGGGATCTTCCCAACCCAAGGATTGAACCTCCATCTCCTGCATTGGCAGGGGGATTCTTTACCACTGCACCACCTAAAAGGAACCAAGAATCCTTGGAGAAATGAATAGTTTCAGAGCTGGAGTGGGAAATGTATAAGATAGACCAGAATATTTTATAGTGCCAGAAAGTAAAGAAATTCTAAAACAAATAAACCGCAAATCCCACAATGATAGGAGCAGGTCAAAGAGAACCAGGAGCCCAGAAGTCAATGAAAAAAAAGCTCCCAGTGGCCAAAATGGAAAGCTTTAAGCAACAAAATAAGTAAAGTAGTATTGGATTATAGATCAGAACACAAAATAAATATCCATGAGTCCATACTGATAAAAATAAATGATTGAACAAATAAATTAATGCAGGAGAAGAGACAAATATACCCTGCAAAAGGACTCTAAAAATTTATGTAGAGATGGGGCATAACTTTTTAAGTGTAGGCTTCACATAGTAACTTCCTTCCAATGAGTACAATATGGAAAGGGAGGGAAAGTAATTTTACTATGGAAAAACCTAATAAACACTATCTCAGCCAAATGTTCAGGGTCAATATCCACACTGATTAGTCATGTGGAGGAAAATCATGCTGCACCTTCATGATCTTCCCCCAAAAACACATACCTCCAGTGTAATCATGAGAAAAACATCACACAATCTTAACTGAGGGACATTCTACAAAATACTTATCCAGTACTTCTTATAACTGGCAAGATCGTCAAAAATAGTCTTAGAAACTATCATAGCTATGAAGTCTAAGAACATGTGACAATTAAATGTAATGTGGTATCCTGATGGTATTCTGTAACAGAAAAGGAACATTAGAAAAATATTAAGGAAATCTGAATAAAGTATGAACTTAATTATAATCATGTATCAACATCAGTGCATCGATAGTGACAAAGGAACCATACTAATGTAAGATCTTAGTAATAAAGGAAATTGGATACAAGGTACGTGGCAACTCTCTGTACTATATTTGTAATTTTTCTTTACACCTAAAACTGTCCTAAAACAAAACGTTTTTAGTATTGTAATGTAGAATTAAAAAAAAATTTTGAATCATATGCTGTAAACTTGAAACTAAATTGTGAATCAAGTGTACTTCAATAAAAATAAGTATATAAAAGAAAAAAAAACTAAATTTCTTTCAGGAAGATAATTACCTTTTTAGTAAAAACAAACAAAAGCTATTTGCCATTATAATTATGGAATGATGGTCTCAGGGCATGATAGATAGAAATTTGGAAAAGATAACCAGAGGACAAAGTTTGGAGGGATTGTGATATGCCAAGAACCAACTTGCAGAAGCAGAGTAAGGGCCCAGAGATGAGCAATAAAGAAAGTGGAAAGAAATCAGTGATGACTGGAAAATGAAGAGTGAAGTCTGTCCCCCATATATTTCCATTGGTGAAAAATGGTTAAGTAAGTTTAAAGACAAGGTACCTAAAATCTGACTTTTCTCATTTTGTACCATTATTATGTAAAGTAACCTCCACCTCTGTGCTATCTCTTTCTCCGTTCAAATATCTCTGCTGGACAGCTGTCTTACGTAAGTGGTATTTTTGAGAAATTAAGGAAAATGGAATGCTTTGAGGCACATGTTGGATAGAAGATAGAAAACAACCACAAGAAGCAAAATGCAAATAAGAAAAAGAATTCCAGGAGCAGGAAATCAGAAATTAGAGCTATCTGTGAGAGACATAAGCCCTCTGAGTACCTTCAGAGATATGGATGGGGAGCAGGGGAGATAACAGGTTTCCTAAGTCTGGAGAACCTGAATGATGTGGACAGTATAATTCTGTGAGGCTATTATGGAAAGAAACACATTCCTAATACAGTGTAAATTCAGAGACTTTTTTTTAGAAAACAGGAATCATGAAAGTATTTGTCACTTGGCAAATTTATGAGTGCGAAATATTAAGCTCCAGTTCACATCAACCACTTCAAACAAAAGGAAGTTGCAATTTATGTCTTACCATCTTAGTTACAACAATAATATGCCAGCACAGAAACTTCCTTTCAATTATGTGTTCCTGGCTTCCTGCCTTCTTAAAATAAATAAAACAGCTCTCCCACCTCCCAGAACAAAACAACAGTGCCCTGTAACAATTAAGCCAAAACCTCCTAAGCAGATGCAATACTGCTTAGTCCAACTTCAAACTGTTGATGTTCATCTCCCTGGCTTACATAAGAGGAAATGTTTTCAAGATGCACTCTATTTTGTTACGGCAGAATCCAGATCTGTTAGCAGGGTTTGTCAGAGTTTCCTTGGAGAGTACATTAGATGAGAACATGGGGGAAACTTGGGTCAATTCAACTTCATGAAGCAATTATTCATTGATTATAATAGACAGTTTGATAAGGTATACAAAAGTCAGTAACACAACCTTGTTTTCATGAACTTTTCGGTCTAATAGGCAAGGTAAGGCAAGCAAATAAATAGCCATACAAAAATATAAAGAAAGTCTGCAAGGTGAGAGTTCTGGAGATTGGTTGTGCAACAATATGAGTATACTTAACACTGCTGAACTGTACACTTAAAATGATAAAGATGGCAAATTTTATGTTACATGCTTTTTCTCGCAATTAATAAAAAAAAAAAATGAATGTGAGAAAAGATAACTTACTGACCACTTCCTCATCCTGGGGAAATAGAGAGTGGAAGGTCAGTGTTGGTTTGGCTCCAGGCAAGATTGGATTTTGAAGTAATTAGAGTAAAAACAGAATCTTTACCATGAATAGGGTTTCCCTTGTGGCTCAGCAGTAAAGACCCCGCTTGCAATGCAGAAGATGCGAGTTCAGTCCCTGGGTTGGGAAGATCCCCTGGAGGAGGAAATGGCGATCCACTCCATTATTCTTGTCTGGAAAATTCCATGGACAGAAGAGCCTGGTGAGCTACAGTCCATGGGGTCACAAGATTCGACTAAAGACATGATTTAGCGACTAAACCGTCTCTACCATCTATGAGCATCCACTTTAAGAAAAAAATGACACACAAACTAGTTCAAGTTCCACTAAGAAGAATCAATTATCAAATGCAAAAAGAACACGTAGAAATACCTAAAAACCAGAATTAGTGTGGAGGTACAGAGAAACAAGGACAGAGATGGGCAGAGAACTGGCAGAGTCCAAGGAGAATTGGCAGAGAACAAGAGTGTACCAGAAATGAGAGAAAAAATGCTGGTGCGGTTGCTAACAACTGCTTAGGGCTGGTCTAGCTCCCTTTCTAGGTTGTTAGGTAAGCAATTCAGAATGTATCAAGAGGGAGTCTGGTAACTAGATAAATAAAAACAAATGCTGGAGAACAAATCCCAAAGATCAGCCAAAGAGGAAGGAGGAAGATCAGGAAAATCTTCCTGAAGAAAATGATCATTAAAGTGAGCTTTACAAGTGAACGGAGTTTGTCATATGGGTTGCAGGGATAGGAGGGTAGGGGGAGAGCTGGTGAATTCATATGAAAAAAAAAAAAACAACAACAACAAACAATGTAACAGCTGAAACCAGGAAAGGCTGGAGATCATGGTAGCATACCTAGCAGATGAATGGATTTATCCAAATGTAGGAAAATAAACAGAATAATGTGAAATGACCCTGGAAAGAAGACTAGGGCCACACACCCAGTCTTGCAAGTCAGAATGAATCATTAAACAAGATTAAACTGGCAGTAGTGTTTTTAATGTAATGTAGGAAGAGACAACATAAAAAAACTTATTTGAAGGATTTTGCAGTAACTCAGTTAAGAAGATTGTACCTGACATAAGGTTTCATCTTGATTATTGCTAATCCCTAATACATAGTATGTAAATAATAAATATTGTTGAATGCATAAATTAATGCAGAGTAAACTTTTTTTTCAGAGTAAATTTAATCAGGGCTTCCCAGGTGGCACAGTGGTAAAGAATTCCCCTGCCAATGCAGGAGACACAACAGATGCTGGTTCAATCCCTGGGACAGAAAGATTCCCTGGGTAGGAAATGGCAACCCACTCCAATACTCTTGCCTGGAAAATTCCATGAACAGAGGAGCCTGGTGGGTTATGGTCCATAGAGTTGCAAACACAACTGGCTTGTTACGCTCTGAGTCCAAGTCTCCGAATAGACTGAGAGAACAAGTCCACCACGGCAATGCAAAAGCAAGAAGAGAGTTTATTGCTAACTCGAGTTAGGGCACTCTGTCACATCCAACGCAGTGGAGTGAGGCAGAGAGCCCCAAGCCCAGACTTACAGGAGTATTTATAGACTTAGAACAAAGACAGTGAGTTGGCAGGGGCGGATTGGTTGCAAGGGGTTCTTGGCATCTATTAATTGGCTAAATTTTGCACATGCGGGCTTGCTTAAGGGACTTTTCGTGTTATCTGGGCTAGTTCTAACCAGGCTACAGGGAATATACTGACCAGCTGAGTCTCAAGGTCGGGGGATGATGATCTCAGCTCCTTCTGGCAGTGACCCAGCTTTTTCTGTGATTGTAGCTCTGGCTACTTTAGTCCTTGAAGCTTGTCATGGCTTCTGTCACGTCTCAACAGGACTCAGTACTACTTCAATGGCAAACACCGAATGAATGAAGTAAGAGTGCTTGGGCTAAAATAACGACAATGGTAATAGAAAGTGGGGAACAAACAGAAAAAAATACTGACAAAATCAATATAACAATATTATATTAGAAGTGGAGGAAAACTATATGATTTTGAAATTAGGAGGTTGGATGCTTTGAGAAGGAAGGAAGAAGACACTGTCTTCTACCTCCACCTGTGAGTAGAAAAGATTTTACTGCCCGTCTTTCTTATTAGAGGTAGAAACTATCGTTGAGCTTGGTGAACACCCACAGCATAGAAAGGAGCATAAAAGTAGATAATAATTGACATGAAATTGAATTTACAGATTGTCTAGATGGACTTTGTCGAGTGCCCATAAACACTGGTCTTAGCTTTCCTAAGAACCTATCCTTTTAACCTAAAATGATTCTAAACAGCCTGAATGTTTCAATGAATAGACAGCTTAGATCCCACTCCTTTTTTTCTCAACAGAAAATAGAAAAAGAAAAAAAAAGCTAATTAAATAGAAATGTGGCCTTATAGCTCATCTCACAATTTTAGAAGCAACTCATTTTGCTCTACTCCTAAGAGATACCTTCTAAAAGGCAAAATACCAGCAAAAATTAAACTCAAAGTTCCCAGCTCACAACATTTCCATCTCTGTCCTGATGGATGGAAAAACAAGTAAGATGATCTACATACTCACTACTGTCATATCTGGCTATTTACTAAAAAGGCCGCTTGTTCTTTTACCAGATTCCCTAGGTAGTCAGTCAGAGAAGAAAGGAACACTCTCCTGGCAGAGAAAATGTTAGAGAATGGGTCACATTGATAAATCTGACAACAGTTCTCTTTGAAATTTTAAACTAAAGGACAGGTAAAGGATGATATTTGGTTATCTTAATAGTCTATTATTTATTAATAACAAAAGTGAGTTGCTAAGTGAGATATTCACCAAGAAATTGCATCTCCTGCTTCAGAGTGACATGAGAATTTGAGGTTTTTCTGAACTTTAACAATCTAAGCACAAACAGACACAGGCCTATTAGCAGGAAATGGGACCTCTTCTAAAGTTTTTATTCTCCTTGATAAATTCTGTGTTAATTGGAAATTAATTGCTTGTACCATTTACCATAAAGAGATATTTTTGGCTGCACCATGCTGGCATGTGGGATCGTATTAATAGTTCTCTAACCAGGGATCAAACCCACATACCCTGCATCGAAAGTGCGGAGTTTTAAGTAAACTGCCAGGGAAGTTCAGTTCAGTTTAGTCGCTCAGTCGTGTCTGACTCTTTGCAACCCCATGAATCGCAGCTCGCCAGGCCTCCCTGTTCATCACCATCTCTCAGAGTTCATTCAGACTCACGTCCATCGTGTCCGTGATGCCATCCAGCCATCTCATCCTCGGTCGTCCCCTTCCCCTCCTGCCCCCAATCCCTCCCAGCACCAGAGTCTTTTCCAATGAGTCAACTCTTCGCATGAGGTGGCCAAAGTACTGGAGCTTCAGCTTCAGCATCATTCCTTCCAAAGAAATCCCAGGGTTGATCTCCTTCAGAATGGACTGGTTGGATCTCCTTGCAGTCCAAGGGACTCTCAAGAGTCTTCTTCAACACCACAGTTCAAAAGCATCAATTCTTCGGCGATCAGCCTTCTTCACAGTCCAACTCTCACATCCATACATGACCACAGGAAAAACCATAGCCTTGACTAGACAGACCTTAGTCAGCAAAGTACTGTCTCTGCTTTTGAATATACTATCTAGGTTGTCATAACTTTTCTTCCAAGGAGTAAGCGTCTTTTAATTTCATGGCTGCAGTCACCATCTGCAGTGATTTTGGAGCCCCAAAAAATAAATCTGACAAGGTTTCCTCTGTTTCCCCATCTATTTCCCGTAGAGTGATGGAACCGGATGCCATGATCTTCGTTTTCTGAATGTTGAGCTTTAAGCCAACTTTTTCACTCTCCTCTTTCACTTTCATCAAGAGGCTTCTTAGGTCCTCTTCACTTTCTGCCCAAAGGGTGGTGTCATCTGCATATCTGAGGCTATTGATATTTCTCCTGGCAATCTTGATTCCAGCTTGTGTTTCTTCCAGTCCAGCGTTTCTCATGATGTACTCTGCATAGAAGTTAAATAAGCAGGGTGACAATATGCAGCCTTGATGGACTCCTTTTCCTATTTGGAACCAGTCTGTTGTTCCATGTCCAGTTCTAACTGTTGCTTCCTGACCTGCATACAGATTTCTCAAGAGGCAGGTCAGGTGGTCTGGTATTCCCATCTCTTGAAGAATTTTCCACAGTTTATTGTGATCCACACAGTCAAAGGCTTTGGCATAGTCAATAAAGCAGAAATAGATGTTTTTCTGGAACTCTTGCTTTTTCCATGATCCAGAGGATGTTGGCAATTTGATCTCTGGTTCCTCTGCCTTTTCTCAAACCAGCTTGAACATCAGGTAGTTCACAGTTCACGTATTGCTGAAGCCTGGCTTGGAGAATTTTGAGCATTACTTTACTTGCGTGTGAGATGAGTGCAATGGTGTGGTAGTTTGCGCATTCTTTGGCATTGCCTTTCTTTGGAATTGGAATGAAAACTGACCTTTTCCAGTCCTGCGACTGCTGAGTTTTCCAAATTTGCTGGCATATTGAGTGCAGCACTTTTTCACAGCATCATCTTTCAGGATTTGAAACAGCTCAACTGGAATTCCATCTCCTCCACTAGCTTTGTTTGTAGTGATGCTTCTAAGGCCCACTTGACTTCACATTCCAGGATGTCTGGCTCTAGATGAGTGATCACACCATCATGATTATCTGGGTCGTGAAGATCTTTTTGTACAGTTCTTCCGTGTATTCTTGCCACCTCTTCTTAATATCTTCTGCTTCTGTTAGGTCCATACCATTTCTGTCCTTTATCGAGCCCATCTTTGCATGAAATGTTCCCTTGGTATCTCCGATTTTCTTGAAGAGATCTCTAGTCTTTCCCATTCTGTTTTCCTCTATTTCTTTGCATTGATCCCTGAAGAAGGCTTTCTTATCTCTTCTTGCTATTCTTTGGAACTCTGCATTCAGATGCTTATATCTTTCCTTTTCTCCTTTGCTTTTCACATCTGAATAAGCAGCAGCAAATTCTGAAAGCCAGGCTGACCTCCCTACCAACAGTGAGACTTATTTGGGGTAAAGAAACAGAACATCACATACCCCTGTGTGACAAATGTGTATTGCTCAGCCAACAGTTTTTATCTTGGAGTGGTAACTGTGATTATCTGGTCTATCCAATTCCCTGTTTTCCAGTGTTTGATCTTTATTATTAAAAATTGATGGGCATCCAGATTCCTTAGCCTCCTCTACAAGTTCAGCCCTGTATTTCAAGAACTTGATCAACTATGTACACTTCTGAAATCAACTGTATCATTACAGTCCTTTCCGATTCTTAGTTTAAGTCTGAGGAAACTCACTCGGGCGAGAGGCTGGAACGTGCTTACACAAGTCATCCTAGCGTTTGTTGTTTTATTGCTGCTGTTGTTAGTCGCTGTCATGTCTGACTCTTTGTGATCCCATGGACTACACACAGCAGGCACCTCTGTCCTCCATTATCTTCCGGAGTTTGCTCAAACTCATGTCCATTGAGTCAATGATGCTACCTAACCATCTCATCCTCTGCTGCCTCCTTCTCCTTCAACCTTTCCCAGCATCAGAGTCTTTTCCAATGAGTCAGTTCTTCAGATCAGGTGACCAAAGTATTTGGAGCTTCAGCTTTAGCATCAGTTCTTACAGTGAATTTGTAGGATTGACTTCCTTTAGGATTGACTGGTTTGATCTCTTTGCAGTCCAAAGGACTCTTGACAGTCTTTTCTAGCACCAAAATTTGAAAGTCTCAGTTCTTTGGTGCTCAGCCTTCTTCTGTCCAACTCTCACATCTGTAAATGACTACTGAAAAAAACCATAGCTTTGACTATACAGACCTTTGTTGTCAAAGTATCTCTGCATCCAAGAGGGTACAAACCTAAATACAAGCATTTCAACCTTGAAAGACTTAGCAGTTGGGTAGTAATAACTTTTTCCTTAGATCCAAGGATTTAAAATAAACAGGATGGGCCATTTTCTACAAAATGTTTAAGGGATAAAAGATTATTGTAGAATTATCTGGGATCTTCAAACTGTTCATTGTTAAGAACTGCTATTTCCCTTTTCTCTTTCCTCTAAATATCATTCTGGCCACAGCCCAGATTAAAACTACCAAGACTGAAAGTAGAAACACTGGGAAAACCCTGTGGTGCATTAGGGAAAACAGTCTCTCTACCAAGAAAACAGAAATTTAAGAAGCACGAGGGAATTTTTTCTCACAGAAGAAGCCTAGGATAGTCCTCATAGGAGAATTCATATTATCCCAAGAACAGGCCTCTGAATAAATTGTATGACCTTTGACAAATTTTTAAGAATTTTTAAAGTAACATAAGAACTATCAGAAAATGTGCCATGCTCTTATAAAATGCTTCTCTCAGTCCTCTAACTCACAAAATGTTTTCTATATTTCTCCTTAGGAGCACTGACTGCAGATATTTGTGATCTATTAAAGACTTGCTGGTGCCAGGCAGTATGCTAACTATTTTAGAAATATGAAGTCTTTTAACCCTCACAGCAATTCCTATAAGTTGGTAGTGTTAATTTCATTTTAGATATAAAGAAACTGAAATGCAAAGAGAATAGAATTTCAGAAAGGTTGTATGGCTAAGAGGTGACAAAGGCAGGATTCAGATCTCTTATCCCACAGCCCTAACTGCTTTAATTGCTAACGAAATTGGAGGATGAACCAAGCACAAGCTTGAACACCACACTACCATTTGGACTATAAAAAGTTTTCTTCTTCATGTCCCCTCTTACCCCTAAAACTGAACCTACCAGTGATGGGGGCCAAGAGGGTCCCATACAGATTGAAATTTCAGAAAAACAGCTTGGATATGGGTGTTGGTTAATTTGGTTAAAATAAATAATGGGGAGGAGGGCCAAGTTTAGTCTTCAGTCTTATTCATGATGCATAATCAGAGAGTAAAAAGTCTTCAGTACTACAGCTGCTGGTCCATAAATGTAACCAGATTAATTTACCTAAATGTAATTGAAGTTTCCTCACTGTTGGATTCTGGTATAATAGAAACCTTACTGAGTTTTTCCTTAGCTTTGTATATGTATTTACCTATAAATGTATAAATGAAGATATGTATATGTATATGTATATGTGGAGATAGGCAATAGGCCATAGCACTTAGTGGTAGTTATCTGTGTGCATGTGTGTATGCTCAGTTGCACACTCATGTCCGACTCTTCATGACCCCATGGACTGTGGAATTCTCCAGGCCAGAATACCAGAGTGGAGAGCCTTTCTCTTCTCCAGAGGATCTTCCCAGCCCAGGGATCTGACCCAGGTCTCCCGCATTGCAGGCAGATTCTTTACCAGCTGAGCCACAAGGGAAGCCCAAGAACACTGGAGTGGGTAGCCTATCCCTTCTCCAGCAGATCATCCTAACCCAGGAATTAAACTGGGGTCTCCTGCATTGCAGGTGGATTCTTTACCAACTGAGCGATGAGGAAAGCCCAAGACATTGACAAGCTGGTAGCTGTGGGATCAAATTGCCAACATCCACCGGATCATCAAAAAGCAAGAGTGTTCTAGAAAAACATCTACTATGTTTTATTGACTACACCAAAGCCTTTGATGGTGTGGATCACCACAAACTGTGGAAAATTCTTCAAGAGATGAGAATACCAGACCATCTTACTGGTCTCTAGAGAAATCTGTATGTGGATCAAGAGGCAACAGTTAGAACAGCACATGGAATAACATACTGGTTCCAAACTGGGAAGAGTACATCAAGGCTGTGTGTTATCACCCTGCTTATTTAACTTATATGCAGAGTACATCGTGTGAAATGCTGGGCTGGATGAAGCACAAGCTGGAATCAAGATTTCCAGGAGAAATAACAATAAATAAATATCAATAACCTCAGATATGCAGATGACATCACCCTTGTGGCAGAAAGTGAAGAAGAACTAAAGAGCCTCTTGATGAAAGTGGAAGAGGAGAGTGAAAAAGTTGACTTAAAACTCAACATTCAGAAAACTAAGATCATGGCATCCGGTCCCATCACTTCATGGCAAATAGATGGAGAAACAATGGAAACCGTGACAGATTTTATTTTGGGGGCTCCAAATCACTGCAGATGGTGACTGCAGCCATGAAATTAAAAGACGCTGGCTCCTTGGAAGACAAGCTATGACCAACCTAGACAGTATATTTAAAAGCAGAGATATTACTTTGCTAAAAAAGGTTCATCTAGTCAAAGTTATGGTTTTTCCAGTAATCATGTATGAATGTGAGAGTTGGACCATATGGAAAGCTGAGCGCCAAAGAATTGATGCTTTTGAACTATGGTGTTGGAGAAGACTCTTGAGAGTCCCTTGGACTGCAAGAAGATAAAACCAGTCAATCCTAAAAGAAATGAGTCCTGAATATTCATTGGAAGGACTGATGCTGAAGCTGAAACTCCAATACTTTGTCCACTTGATGCAAAGAACTGACTCATTGAAAAGACCCTGATGCTGGGAAAGATTGAAAGTGGGAGGAGAATGGAATGACAGAGGATGAGATGGTTGGATGGCATCACCTACTTGGTAGAAATGAGTTTGAACAAGCTCCAGGAGTTGGTGATGGACAGAGAAGCCTGGTGTGCTGCAGTCCATGAGGTTGCAAAGGTCAGACAGGACTGAGCAATTGTACTGAACTGAACTGACTCCATGGTCTGTAGCCTGCCAGACTCCTCTGTTGGTGGAATTTTCCAGCAAGAATGCAGGAGTGAGTTGCCATTTCCTCCTCCAAGGGATCCTCCAAACCCAGGGATCCAACCCCAGTGTCCCGCAGCTCCTGCCTTGGCAAGTGTGTTCTTTACCACTGAACTACCTGGAAAGCCTCTGTCTGTGTGTGTGTGTGTGTGTGTGTGTGTGTGTGTGTGTGTATATATATATATATATATATATATATATATATATAATCACATGTAACCCTCAGTTATGCACTATTTATTTACTACACCTTCAACAGCCAAAATCTAAGAGAAAACAGGAAGTAGGCAAAATGTTCTCTTTGTACCCAAAATAGATTGAGTAAACATCATGTACTTTGAGCACTGCATTATCCCTGTACATGCCCACACTAGGAGCTTAAGAACTCTTATCCTTCTCGTTACTACTCGTGATCCTGGTATTTGGTAACCTGTTTGTTTTTCCAGTGCTGGTAAGAAGTGAATAGAAAGGGAAGATTATTAGAGGCAATGGTCCTTGTCAGCAGCAAGAAATGGCAACTGACAGGGAAATAGCTGAACTATAAAGAGTATATTCACATATGTGTGTGTGTGTGTGTGTTAGACGCTCAGTTGTGTCCGATGCTTTGCAACCCCATGGACTTTAGCCTGTCAGGCTCCTTTGTCCATGGGATTCTCCAGGCCAGAATACTAAAATGGGTTGCCATTCCCTTCTCCATATTTGCATATAGTAGTTACGTAATGCACTATTGCTGAAAGAATGGGTGCATGAGCAAACTTTCCCAAATGATCAAATACACAATCATTTTAGAAGCACTTTAAGTGAAAACACCTGGGCCTTTTAGTTATCTGTGTGCAGAATATGACTCAAGAACTAGGATTACAGAAACCTATGGTTGCTGACTCAATGGACATGAATTGGAGCAAATTCAGGGAGATAGTTAAGAACAAGGAAGGCTAGCATGCTGCAGCCCATGGGGTCATAAAGAGTCAGACACAACTTAGCGACTGAACAACGATAACAGTGGTTACCATAGAGGGATGGAGGGGGAGGAATAAACTGTGAAATTGGGGTTGACATGTACACACTACCGTGGGCTTCCCAGGTGGTGCTAGTGGTAAAGAACCTGCCTGCCAATGCAAGAAATGTAAGAGACCTGGGTTTGATTCCTGGATTGGGAAGATCCCCTGGAAAAGGAAATGGCCATCCACTCCAGTATTTTTGCCTGGAAAATGGACAGAAGATCCTGGCAGGCTATAGTCCATGGGGTCACCAAGAGTTGGACACAAATGAGTAACTTACCATGCACACATACGTACTACTACACATAAAACTGGTAGCTAATGAGGACAGACTGTATAGCACAGGGAACTCTACTAGTGCTCTTCAATGACCTATATGGGGAAAAACTCTTAAACAGAGGGACATATGTATATATATAACTCATTGACTTTGCCATACACTTGAAACTAACACCACATTGTAAATCAGCTATATTCCAATAAAAAATTTAAAAAAGAATTAGTATTATATTAGCTTGAATAAGTTGTTCTATGCTTACTCCTTGGAAGAAAAGTTATGAGCAACCTAGATAGCATATTGAAAAGCAGAGACATTACTTTGCCAAAAATGGTCCATCTAGTCAAGGCTATGGTTTTTCCTGTGGTCATGTATGGATGTGAGAGTTGGACTGTGAAGAAGGCTGAGTGCCAAAGAATTGATGCTTTTGAACTGTGGTGTTGGAGAAGACTCTTGAGAGTCCCTTGGACTGCAAAGAGATCCAACCAGTCCATTCTGAAGATCAGCCCTGAGATTTCTTTGGAGGGAAAGATGCTGAAGCTGAAACTCCAGTACTCTGGCCACCTCATGCGAAGAGTTGACTCACCGGAAAAGACTCTGATGCTGGGAGGGATTAGGGGCAGGAGGAGAAGGGGACGACAGAGGATGAGATGGCTGCATGGCATCACGGACTCGATGGATATGAGTCTGAATGAACTCCGGGAGTTGGTGATGGAGCGGGAGGGCTGGTGTGCTGCGATTCATGGGGGTCACAAAGAGTCGGACATGACTGAGCGACTGAACTGAACTGACGCAGTGATAGTTTGGAAGGAATAGAACTAACCTAAGCAACATTGAATAAAGGGGTGTGTGTGTGTCCCTCTGTCAGAGTGGGACAGTGATCACTGTAAGGAGTCAGAGATCTCACAAGTGGAGACAGCCGACCCTTACAGAACCTGGAGCCTGTCGCTGGGGAGCCACATGGTCTGTAGGCAGCTACATGGTCCTTTCTCAGTAAGACTGTGTTTCTCCCTGTGGAACTCCGCTGTTGCTCCTGGTTCTCGCTCCATGAGGCGGTAACCAGCCTCAGTGCTAGACCTTTCATGTCCTCTCCCCAGATTTTGGTTTTTATTCCATATCCCCAGGAGAGGAATCTAATTGGCCCAAATGAAATCAAATATTTACCTTTATTCCAACCAGTTGTAGCCAAGTGTGATGGGGTCAAATGTTATCCCATAACTGCCAAAAGCAACCCTTAGCACTTATTCGTTCAATCACTCATTTACCTGTCTACAGATAATATGTGGTCCATGACCACCTAGAGATCACATTTAGGAAGAGTTAATAGTCATATGTGATGTTTCACACGCAAAGAAATAGATTTCAAGAAAGTAGACCATGTTCATAGACGGATCGCTAAGTCCATGAGAAATTTAGAAGCCATGAAGAAGACTTTGAAGCTGTTACTGTAGAAAAAACATGCAGTCATTCACCAGGAAATGACATGAGTACCTACTTTATTTCCCACACCATTCTAGATGCTGTGGTTATACTGGAGCACAAAGTGTTAGTCTCTCAGTTGTGTCTGACTCTTTGTGATCCCATGGACTATAGCCTGCCAGGCTCCTCAATCTGTGGGATTCTCTAGGCAAGAATACTGGAGTGGGTTGCCATTCCCTCCTCCAGGGATACTAGAGCACAAAAATGAGACCCAATTTCTCCCTTAGGAAACCTGCCTCAGGATAGAAACCTGATTGTTCTCTTCAAAGATTAAAGATTTGTCATGTATAAAAGATATATTTATTCTATGCTGCTTTAGAAGTCAGAATTCATCAGGAAGTGAAAGCTGCAGAAACGAAGATAGAAAAATGAAATAACTGTTCAGTTCAGTTCAGTCACTCAGTCGTGTCTGACTCTTTGCAACCTCATGAATCGCAGCATACCAGGCCTCCTTGTCCATCACCAACTCCCGGAGTTCATTCAGACTCATATCCATCAAGTCAGTGATGCCATCCAGCCACCTCATCCTCTGTTGTCCCCTTCTCCTCCTGCCCCTAATCCCTCCCAGCATCAAAGTCTTTTCCAATGAGTCAACTCTTTGCATGAGGTGGCCAAAGTACTGGAGTTTCAGCTGTAGCATCATTCCTTCCAAAGAATTCCCAGGGCTGATCTTCAGAATGGATTGGTTGGATCTCCTTGCAGTCCAAGGGACTCTCAAGAGTCTTCTCCAACACCACAGTTCAAAAGCATCAATTCTTCAGCACTCAGCCTTCACAGTCCAACTCTCACATCCATACATGACCACAGGAAAAACCATTAGTGGAGGTCAAAAACTGAAATGAAAAATGCATGCGATTGCACCTCCCTCCCAAACTCTCACAAGTGGCAATAACTATCAGGAATACTGTCAGAGCGATTCTGGCAGAGGAGAAAAAGTTGAAACAAGATGCTGGCTAAGGTCCTTTACAACTCTGAGATTCCAAAATCGAGCATCAGGGAGCAGAGTTCAAAATCATAACACCCACATCTGAACCTCCAGTTTATCTCATAGAGAGGGCTTCCCAACAGGCTTAATTATGTTGTTCCTTATCCTCATTCCTCTCTGAAGTACTCTCTGTACAGACAGAATTACAGATATGCTCAGTGACCCACAGTGGCTCCAAAGGAACATTTTTATGAGTAATGTTGTAGGCTGACTGTACAAACTGGTAATAGAAGCACTATAGGATCTATTGTCACTAATCTGTTCTTTAGAAAACACGCAAAATGACGCAATTTCTAACCAGAAAGGGAAGTAGGCTGTGTGTGTGTGTGTGTGTGTGTGTGTGTGTGTGTGTGTGTGTGTGTGCCTGCAATGGCAATAAAGGATTTACGTAAGCAACCTCAGAGACCATCTACGTCCCCCTAAGGTGCAGTGCTCCCCTATGGCAACAGTGGGAGGCACTAAATCTGAGACTCTTACATGCAGGTATCAGTCCCACCAGATGTGAGTCTGAGCCCTGGTTTCCTCATCTCTATTCCATGCCTATTCTTTCATTTGTAAAATGTATATAATCACAACACAGATTATTAAAAAGATAATACACCTATGGCTCTTAGCCCAGTTCAGTGCCTGGCCCATGGTAAGCACTCAAAATACTCTAGTTACAAAATTTATGCAACAGTGAACACGCGGTCAGTGTCCTTTCTATGTGCCAGGCAATGTACTGACTACTTTGCCTACATTTTCTCATTGCTTTTCTCTGTTTTATAGATAAGAACTTTGAGAATTAGGAGTTAAGTAAATTGTTCAAAGTCAGGTGGGGAGTTACAGAGCTGGAATCTCAACCCAAGGAGTTTTAAACCAAGAGTTTAAACTCAATAAACTACTAATTAGTATTCCAACTGATTCTTTATTCTAACTAACGAATACAGCTCCACCTCAAGTGTATCCTCTCTGCCTGGCATCTGTACCACCAAACTTGAGACTGAACTAGGAACTCGTTGTTGTTTTAATTTGCATTCCCAAAATTGTTTATGAGCTTGACTACATTTCACAGTTTTTTCTGAGGTTTTTCTCCTTCTTAGTCAGCTTGGGGCACTGTAACAAAATAGCATCAAGTGCGTGGCTTTTAAACAATAAAAATTTATTTCTCACAGTTCTGGAGGCTGGAAGCATGGGATCAGGTGTCAGTAAAGTCAGGTTCTGGTGAGGGCCTTCTGGATGATAGACCACCAACTTCTTCATGTATCCTTACATGAAAAACAGCAGAGAATCAAGCTCTCTCAGGACTTTTAAAAGGACACTAAGCTCATTCACTAAGGTTTTACTCTCATTATCTCAGCAAATACTGATTACCTACCTAAGCCTCCACCCCATCGTACCATCACATCAGGGGCATCATGGGAAAAAACCTCAGACAGGGCATAAGAAAAAGAAACACACACTGCAAAAGCAACATGTTTGCAGGGCCAGTTGAAGACTACTTAGTAGTTTCAGGGGCACCTAAACACTTACTCCATACACTCTCTAGTTCAGATTCCTGGGTCCTTTTTCTTATAAATATGCTGCTGCTGCTGCTGCTAAGTCTCTTCAGTCGTGTCTGACTCTGTGCAACCCCACAGACAGAAGCCCACCAGGCTCCTCTGTCCCTGGGGTTCTCCGGGCAGGAACACTGGAGTGAGCTGCCATTTCCTTCTCCATATCCAAATTGAGCTAATCCCTGTACCAATTAATTCATTGACTATACTTTTGTATATTGTATGAATGTTTTAGTCATACTAATAAAATTTTTATTTCTCACTATACAATGCAGAGCATTGTTTCCTGGGAAAAGAACCTCGTGTGTGTGTGCTCAGTCACTAAATCATGTCCAACTCTTCATGACTCTATGTACTGCAGCCCACCAGGCTCCTCTGTCCATAGAATTTCCCAGGCAAGAATACTGGTGGTTCACCATTTCCTCCTCCAGGGAAACTTCCCAACCCAGGGATCAAGTCCATGTCTCCTGTGTCTCCTACACTGGCAAGTGGTTTCTTTACCACTGAGCCACCTGGGTGGGAGATCTCAGGCATCACTGAACAGGTGTGCAAAATATCTGGGAATGGAAAGAGGTTAAAACAAGTCTTACAAATCACACATGTGTAACGTCTTTTACCAAGATGAGGCTTTATCCTCTATATTATCTAAATCAGGACCTAATCCTATGATGGCAGAGTATTCGTTTTTACTAGGTTTGTGCAGAACCTGTCATGAAAACAGTCAGTGACACTCTCGTCTAACCTACCAGAGTTCACTTCTTTTCTTCTTTATTATGTTAGCATAGGTTACACTGCCATCTTCACTTCCCAAAGTCAAACTCAACTTTACTCCCTCACTTTGCCTTTAAAACTGCTTTGCTGAAACCCTTCAAGGAGTTTGGGATTTTTCTGAGCAATAATTACCCACTCTCTGTGCATGGCTCTACAGTAAATCATTCTCTGTTTTGAAATAAAAACAAAACCCTCAACTCTACTACAACCTACTGTCTACCACAAGAATTCCAGATACTGGAAATAATTTCAAAGCCAGGAGTCAAAGGAAAATCTATCTGATCCAAAGCTAGTGTACTTGGACAATTATTTAATTGCATACATTGCAAATTGATGGGGAAACAATGGAAACAGTGACAGACTTTATTTTGGGGGCTGCAGATGGTGACACCAGCCATGAAATTAAAAGACGCTTGCTCCTTGAAAGAAAAGCTATGACTAACCTAGACAGCATGTTAAAAAGAAGAGACATTACTTTACCAACAAAGGTCTGTCTGGTCAAAGCTCTGGTTTTTCCAGTAGTCATGTATGGATGTGAGAGCTGGACAATAAAGAAAGCTGAGCACCGAAGAGTTGATGCTTTTGAACTGTGGTACTGGAGAAGACTCTTGCGAGGTCCTTGGACTGCAAGGAGATAAAACCAGTCAATGCTAAAGGAAATGAATCCTGAATATTCATTGGAAGGACTAATGCTGAAGCTGAAACTCCAATACTTTGGCCACTTGATGCGAAGAACTGACTCATTGGAAAAGACCCTGATACTGGGAAAGACTGAAGGTGGGAGGAGAAGGGGACAACAGAGGATGAGATGGTTGGATGGCATCACCAACTCCATCGACACGAGTTTGAGTAAGCTCTAGCAGTTGCTGACGGACAGGTTAATTCTGGCGTGCTGCAGTCCATAGGTTCACAAAGAGTTGGACACGACTGAGTGACTGAACTGATACTGATACTTGGGAATAGCATTTTCCAAAGTGCATTCAGCAAACATCTAGCCCATGAAATATAAATAGACTTTGTGAAGTGCAGGTGCAAGATGTTATGGCCACATAAATTTAGGATCCACTATGCAAAGCAAAAACAAACAAGTTTATTTAGTCCAGAATATCTAAGAAATTGCCAAGCTCTTTTAAATATGCTCCATTTTTTCCCCAAAGGATATCTGTGAAATTTGGGTTAATCTATAGGAAAAAGTCACTCCCTCCTTATTTATTATAGATGAAATGTACTTTCCAAATCTTGATGTTGGGCCTAGAGATATGATGCTTTGGTCAATGCAATGTTAAGGATATGACTGGAACAGAGACCTTAGATATTCTTGAACAGATCAATTTCTCTCTTTCACTTCTTCCTTTGCCTTGAGGACCTGTCCTGGTTAGCCACTTCTCCAATATGATGACAAACAGAGAAGATCTGAGCCAAACCAATCAGTAGCTTGGAATGAACTCTTGGTGACCAGAACTTTGAAATAGACCACCCACTGCAGTCTGTCCAGATCAGCAGTTGTTGAACTGCAGACCTTAAGCATGAAAATAAATGTGTATGGAGGATAAGCCACTGAAATACTGTTGGCAGTCAGCAAAAACTAACTAAGCACCTCTCACTAAAGTAGTGTGTTATGCAAAACAGTTTGAGAAAATGAGCTCTAACACCCTTCAACTTCTCTTTCTCTACTGGGGTACCATCATTCTCCAGTGTTTAAGAAAATTTGTGCAGCCTGTTAGATGCAATATAATTTAACAGTTTTCATTGTGGTTCACATATATAAAATATGCATGTGGGAAACTATAAAGTTGCTCACAACAAAGCTTGTGAATTAGGATGAACCTCATTTCCCAACCAAATAGGGGATCTAAAGGGCTAATAATGGGCAGAGATGCCTGTGGGACTCAGATCTCCTGAGTCCTAGCCTTGGTGCTTTTCCACTTAACTTTGCTTCCCCTCTTCATTTTTATAAAAAGCCCTTCATGATCTTTTGTGTAATGAGTTCCAAATATTTATTTTCAGATATAGGTCCTGATTTGGAAATTCTGTAATTAAAGAATGACTTCAAAACAACCTGCAGTTGAATAATATGAATGTGGATTGCATGTTTTGAACATTACTAATACCAAGGAGCCGTCCATTTATTTAGTTGCACGAAAATAGTCATCCAATGTACTCTACCCAAAATGGTCCAAGTTACTCTAAAAGCTATTCTAAAGGGATAGAGAGCTGTGGGAAATGACTAAATAGCACTGAAAGCAGTACTCTACTCATCAAAGTTCAAAAATTAGTCAATCTGAGTGGTGGTAGAAAGAAGTAAACTAAAGTAACCAGAACATAGTCCTAAACAAGTTCCCAAACTTACGTGGACAAGTTATGTACCCAAATGCTGAAACCAATAACTGGCTGGGCATGTTTTTAAAATTTTTTTATTGAACTTGTTTGAGGGCAGGTAGTCTCCTGCAGGGCATTGCCCTCACCTGCTGTTGGCCAAGTGTTCCCAGGCACTGCAAGCTGCTTTAGGATTGCAAGGCTTCTGACTCCTAATACCCTCCACAGAGATCCTAGGAAGGATTCCAGCAAGGCCTCAAGGTCCCACCCAACAAAAATATCTAATGTGGACACTGCCTTGTACTTCTTGCAGGAGTGGAAATAGCATGGCATTTCTGAAGAACAATTTGGCAATTTCATTAATTCATCTACTTATCATTCGACAAAGACTATTAAGCCCTGTCTCCATGCCAGCCACTTTTCTAGGGGCTGAAGATACTGCAATGAACAAATCAGACAAAATTCTCTGCCCTGTTGGAGCTGACATTCTAGTGGCAGGGATGAGAGGGACAGTGGGAAATGAGAAACTTTGGGGGAGAAATATAAATGAATTAAATTGCCATTAGTAAGTCGAAGGTGAGAAATTCTATAGAAAAAATAACAAGCATCATGGAGAAGGAATGAAAGTAGGTTATAGTTTTAAATAAGGAAGTCAGGGAGATCTCAAGGATAAGGTAACGTTTATCCCAAAATCATGTTTAAATGGTTATAGTTACAGAAAGAAAGAAAGAAATGGAAACACAACAAGTGCTCTTTGTGATTATCATTAAGATGAGGGGGGGGGAATAGAAGATGGAGGACTTTCTTGGTGGTTCAGTGGTTAAGATCCACCTTGCAATTCAGGGAACTTGAGTTTGATCCTTAGTCCAGGAACTAAGATTCCCACATGCCTCAGAGCAACTAAGCCCAAACGCTCCAGAGCTCATGTTCTGCAACTTCTGAAACCCTCAACAAAAGATCCCTCACTATGCAACACAGATCCTGCATGCTGCAACTGAGACCCAAAGCAGTCAAATAAATAGATAAATAAATGCTTTTTTTTTAAAAAAAGAAGGTGGGATTTGGGGTAAATTTTTTGTGTGTGCTATATTCTATGTCTGTGTGCTTGTGTGTTTTTAATTCGAATTTTTGAGAATGTCAGATAACTCTCATTTTTAAAAGCCTTCCAAGACAATTCTGATGCACAGTCAGATAGAAAACTGTTTCTTTCTCACCTTACATTTTAGATTCTAGATAATTAGATTCTAGGTAATTCTAAATAAAGATCTCAATAATATCTGAGCATACTGAATTCAATATTTTTAAATTAAATTTTATATACTTAATTATTTCCAATACTTCCATAAAATAATGTTCTAAAGAGTCATATAAATATCTCATAGTGCATTGTGACAAATAAATGAGAGGCTGACAGCCTCCTCAATAAATGTTTAGTTGTTATTAGTGTATGACTCTTAATGAAGAATAAGCTATTCGACCCAGACTTTGAAAAAAGAATGGGATAAGGATGAGTATTAGTGAAAGTCATCCAGTTGTGTCTGACTCGTTGTGACCCCATGGACTATAGAGTCCATGGAATTCTCCAGGCCAGAATACAGGAGTGGGTAACCTTTCCCTTCTCTAAGGGATCTTCCCAACCTAGGGCTCAAACCAAATGATGTGATTAAAGGTCAGATATTGGACTTTTAGGCGGGAGAAATGCCCAGCCAAAGACATGGACAATGAGCTGATTGTGAGCAAAGGCAGCTCTTCCTTTCATTTTGTATAGAGTAAGAGGCTATTAGGCCACAAGTTTCTTCAAGTGCTGGGACTGCATCCACCTTGTTGACTCCTTTATTCTAGAACTTAGCACAGGACACAAAAGAGATGCAGATTATTTATAGTGTTCAAAGTATTTTGACCACAACTAAAAGGTGTCCAATTTAGTTGTGTCCTCAAATCATTCTATGACATCAGTCGTCATTTAAACAAGGTGCTAACCAGAGCCATTCTAAGAAAAGACATTAACCAAGATACACTCAAGCTATCAAAATAAAATGTAATCATTCGTTGGATCTGTCTGAAATAAAAACTCATTTATCTGACATGGTTAGGAAATTAGTAAATTCTTTAGAATTAAAATATTCCTTTAATGCTAAAATGTTTAAATTTTAACAAAGTTATATGGAAATTATTAAATTTTTATTACAAATACTGTGGCAATAGAACAAAATTGAGCTTTTCCTCTAATGAATCTGAGTCAGTAACAGATCACACACTGTGAACAGCAAACAAAATACCCTTGGCTAACTTAAGCAAGAAAAGTACTTTATTGCAGTGTTATAGGTTAGTACCCCACATTAAAAGGAAACTGGAAGACCAACCTTGAAGAGTTAGGAACTCTGCAGCTCAAAGGAAGCTGGGGTCCATGTGGAATGGAAGAATGGACCATCTATTCAGGGTAACACCACTGGATAAAACAGTTCTCCTAACTTTGAGTCACTCTGCTCAACCCCCAAATTCCTTCAAGAAAACAATTCAACTGACGTGGCTTGGAACATATGCTCAACCTTATCCAGGAGAGGAGAGGACACTTCAGTGATGGTTCCACTGAAACTGAGTACAGCTTGGGAATGGTAGATTTCCAAAGGAAAATCGCAATAAAACTAGACAAGTAAACACACACAGGTCCAACACAAGAGTTAATGATCATTCTGTACATCCATTACAGTACCAGATTATAATCCAGTGATGTTCTTGAAACCTAGTCGTCTATTCAAGACTACTTTTCCCCTTTACTTAATGGTCCCAGACTACGGTATTTCTGGGGGCTCTAATTTTTATAATTCTTTTATCTCTCTTTTTCTTTTAAAATGATCATTTGTTTCTTGCTACTTTCAGTTTGCCTGACTTGGGTACTTTCAATTTACCTCACTTCCTACCTCACTACTTTTAATTTACTTGCCTCCTATACCTGGCTATGGACTAGGAAATGAAAGAACCAAGCCTGTTAGATACGTGTTTAATGAGGCTGCACGTTAGTATAGGTCTATGAGTAAAATACGAGTGATAAACACAGACTTGGTGTCATCTGCATCTCTGCACCCCTGCTCAAACATTTATTTTGCTAATGTTTAGTTGTTTAGCTGATTTGATAATTACTAGATGAGGAATTCTCTGTAAATGGTACGCTGCCATTTTTTTAAAGGACACAGTGTTCTTTAATCTTTTATCATTTTTTATTTCATCCTCACAGTAACACTGAAAGAAAGGAAAGGGCAAATATTTTCTGAGTTTGACAACTATACAGATGGGAGCTGCAGAAAGTTTAAAGTACATGGATGGGAAAGTGAGTGCTCAGCCACAAGTGTCCTGATTTCCCTTCCAGAATTTAGTTAATAGATTCAGCTATGTCAATATCAGGAGATCTACAGAGTCATAGGTCACAGGCAGCCTAAAACTCAAGGAGTCAGTAAGAAACAGAACAAGTGTATGATATAGACAGAAAGGCACAGAGAGAAAATTCCATACCTAGCTGTAGAACAAGCTCAAAATCCTGAGACCCATGTAAGTAAATGGGGACAAACACAGAACAGCATAACTCAACTAAATGGAAATAAACATAGATTTCGTTGTGTAATGGCTTTTAGCAACAACTCAGATGAAACACTGAAAATACATTTAACAATTTTCTGGTGACATAAAACTGGAATGTATTACTGCTGCTGCTGCTAAGTCACTTTAGTCGTGTCCGACTCTGTGTGACCTCATAGATGGCAGCCCACTAGACCCCTCTGTCCCTGGGGTTCTCCAGGCAAGAATACTGGAGTGGGCTGCCATTTCCTTCTCCAATACATGAACGTGAAAAGGGAAAGTGAAGTCGCTCAGTTGTGCTCAACTCTTAGCGACCCCTGTGGACTGCAGCCTACCAGGCTCTTCCATCCATGGGATTTTCCAGGCAAGAGTACTGGAGTGGGGTGCCATTGCCTTCTCTGGGAAAGTATTACTAATGATTACTAATTTATTAATTGACAGAAATAAGATTCCAGATGGAACTGTTGGCTAGATGAAATTTAACACAGATTAAATTGTTTTCTTTTTATGCATATATAAAATTTATATTTACAGACACAGTACAGGGTAAGCCTGGCTTGACAACAGTCGTAGGGATTTTGGATTACTGCAAATAAAGAAATAATAATACTAATATTTTCCAAAAGGTTATATACACCCCAATGTTCATTGCAGCACTGTTTATAATAGCCAAGACATAGAAGCAGCCTAAATGTCTACTGACAGAGGAAAGGATAAAAGATGGGGTATATATATACTATGAAATACTACTCAGTCATTAAAAAGAATGAATAATGCCATTTGCAGCAACATGAATGGACCTAGAGATGGTCATACTGAGTGAAGTAAGTCAGAGGAGGAGAAATATCATATGACAACACTTATATGTGGAATCTAAAAAGAAATGATACAAATGAACTTACTTACAAAGTGGAAAGAGACTCACAGACTTAGAGAAAGAACTTATGGTTGCCGGGGGAAGGATGGGGGTGGGGGATAATTAGGAGTCTGGGATAGACATGTACACACTGCTTTATTTAAAATGGATAACCAGCAAGGACCTATCGTATAACACATGGAACTCTGTTCTATGTTATGTGGCAGCCTGAATGGGAAGGGAATTTGGGAGAGAATGGATAAATACATATGTGTAGCTAAGTCCCTTCTCTGTTCACCTGGATCTATCATAATACTGTTCATCAGCTATACCCCAATACAAAATAAAAAGTTTTTAAAAAGATGATATGCTTATCATTTATTGAAAATAGTGGTAGGCATCATAGTAAGTGCTTTACATATATTAATTCTCACAACAGTTCTAAAACAATTCTAACAATTCATCAACAATATCATTATTGTAGTCCTCACGTTATAACTGAGAAAACTAAATAATTTGAGAAATAAAATGTCCAGAGTCCAACAGCTTATCAGTGTTGAAACCAGGAGTTAAACCTATCTAAATCCATGCCTTAACCAATTCGCTACTATTATTGTTTAATAATAAATTCCATTAATAAAAAACTAGAGGAAGTCTCTTTGTGATGCTCACATCGCTATTGCAGTACTGTGTGCATTTTTCTGGAGATGAATAATTTTTATTTTGATCTATATATACCTTTTATAAAGATAATTTCTCCTGAGAGCATTTGAAAGCATGCATATAAGATACAAACTAAGCAACTAAGAAGATGCCTTAAAATACACAAATTTGGAACAAGACTTATGCCTGGTGTTGAGGAAGAGGCCTAGGTGTTAGATTTAACCAGGCTGGATCCAAACCTCTTAACTGTGTGACCTTGCGCCAATTTCCCCATCTATAAAATAAGCATGTTGATTCCTTCCTGCCAGTACTACTGGGGGCATTGGAAACAATGAATGCGAAAATCCTTGGTACAGCTCTGCTCCCTAGAAGTAGAAGATAGCATTATTTCTGCTCTTTGCAGAAGTTAAAGGAAAATGGGCTTACTTTGATACTAAGATGAACTTTTTAAAATGACAGCTATCAGAAAGATAATTAGCTGCCTCAAGAAATAGTGAACTGCTGTCTCTGGGGTCGCACAGAGTCGGACACGACTTAAGCGACTTAGCAGCAGCAGCATTCTGGGCTGGGTAGGGGCAACCGACAGTCAATTTATTAACACATACATACTTAGGCGAATAAGGCACTGCATCAGATAAGGTGTTCTCTGAGGCCCCTTTCAAAGCTGAGATTCTGAATAAGAACACATGTGCTAGGGAACCCTGCTCAATGTTATGTGGCAGCCTGAATGGGAAGGGGGTCTGGGGAGAATGGATACATGTGTACATATGGCTGAATCACTCTGCTGTCTATCTGAAACTATTACAACATTGCCAATCAGCTATACTCCAATATAAAATTAAAAGTTAAAAAAAAAGAACAGATGTACTTTCTTTCGTCTCCTGAAGGTGCTGACTAACTACCAGTAGGACCCAAGCTTTAAGCTGCAGCAGTGGGCTGAGATAAGCACATGGAGAAACTCTGTCACCATCTTACCCAGGCCCCATGGGCTCAAAGACGAACTCTTTTCAGAAGTCTGGCAAACTAAAGGAATATTTGTAATTCCAGGCTAGTAAGAAATCTTTGTATTGTTAAGCAGGTGATTTTGGCATCAATGATGGTTTTATCTATATAAATAAAATACAGGCTTCCTTGGTGGCACACTGGAAAAGAATCTGCCTGCCGGTTCGATCCCTGGTCGGAAAGATCCCCTGGAGAAAAAAAATGGCAACCCACTCCAGATTTCTTGCCTGGAGAATTCCATGGACAGAGGAGCCTGGTGGGCTACAGTCCATGGTGTTGCAAAAGAGTCAGATATGACTTAGCAACTAAACAACAACAAATATATATGTGTGTGTGTGTGTGATAGGTGATAGATACAATATCCACAGCTAAATGACCCAGAGAAATATAGTTGAATAGGGTGAAAACAGTAAAGGAAAGGACAGAAGGCATGACCTCAAGTTAACTTCTTTGGCCTCTGCCCCCTTCACCTTCTCCTAGATGGCAGCCCTGTTTATGAATCACAGCATCTGATCTGAGTTGCTTCATTTTACTACCTCACACTAACACATCATTGGTGAACTGATTTTGTCCCTTCTGTTTTTGATGACTGTTTGGGAGATCCTCATATTTACACCATGTTTTGAAGACCTTAGTTGCTCTTTGCTTTATCTTCTGAGCCAGATTTCATAGTAGCGTCTCTATTTACAAAGACAGAAAAAAAGTTTTACTAGATTACTAAAGTCTGGGAATTCATCTGGGATGACGAGAAAGAGTAATTACAAACTGACCTCAAGTGCTGGGGACGAGTTCCAAGCATTTTGTTTACCAGTCAGAGAGATGAAATCTACCTCTTTGATGTTTTCTGCCTGACACATTTCCGGCCAGCCTAAGGTAAAGTGAAGAGATTTTTCTCATATCATGGGATGCTGAATTTCTGTGTTGGACTTTGGGAATTTTTCACAATATGAATTTTATTAAAGTCAAAATATACTCTGTCCCGTGCTGCTCCTCCTGCCTGGAAATGTCTTCTCTTCACTCTTGGCAAGACCATTTTCTACTTAGCCTTCAAGTCTTCGCTTAAAGATATTACTTCCTCATACAGCCTTCCATGTATATCTTGCATTAAAGCTCTGTGTCCCAGACCTTCATAGTACTCTTCCATTATTCTTCTCTGTCTCCTCAATATTTATAGTTATGTTAATAAAGAATAAGCAGTGCTTAGCATATGGTACATGCTTGATAAATATATGTTGAATGACTGCATGCACGCTAAATTTTCATGACATTAAATCAAAGAAAAATAACTCAATGTTAAATTTCTAATAGGGTACGTCTCCTCTAAATATTAAAAGTCCAACTCAGCTCCTCACTACTGCCTTTTGCTTTTTTCAACTTTGGCCCCATGTCTTACTTAGAAAGTGAGAAAATATGGAATTTTATTTGTAAATAGTTTCTGTTTGAAAACATGATTTTCTGTTTGCCCATCAAAGATTTGGACAAAGGTCTTTCAGAAAAACAAGTCAACCAGATCATTTTTTACTAGCCACGTGGACAAAAGCAATCATGCACAAAGGTCACAAGCAAGGCAAACATTATAAAGGCACAAGACCAGCCACAATTTCATTACTGCTTTCCCTAATACTTCCTGGGGCTGTATTGTCAAGGTAATGGTTTGGGGAAAAGTGAAATTTTAAACCAGACTGTGGGCATATTGAACCAATAGAAGTGGTTTCCAGTTCACCTCAAAGATCAGCTTTTTGGTTTTTTGTTCGTTTTATTGGCGTATAATTGCTTTACAATGTTGTGTTAATTTCTGCAATATAACAAAGGGAGTCAGCTATGCTTATACAAATGTCTCCCCCCTCTTGGATCTCCCTCCTGCTTCCTCCCACATTCTGCCCATCTAGGTCTTCGCAGAGCTCCAAGCTGGGCTTCCTGCTGCACTGTGCACAGGTTCCCATTGCCTTCTATTTCACACATGGTAGTGTGTCTACGTCAGTCCCAGTTTTCAGTTCATCCCACCTTCCCTATCCATCCCGAGTCCGCACGTCTGTTCTCTGTGTCTGTGTCTCTATTGTGCCTTTTGGTTTTCCATACCCTGACCCCTTAATCCTATTCTTACTATAGATCTTTGAAGTCAGGGGCCGAGTCCACAATGTTCATCATCTTACACTTTTTTCCTAGCACAGAGAAGGTACTCAATAAGCAATCACTGAATAAATGAATGGATCCTACCGTAAGTATAATTCTCCTTGCACAGAAGCAAAGTAAGTGTAATCAAAGCAATAAATGAACCAGTAATTCCATTCTTGGGTACATATCTGAAGAAAAACAAAAACACAAATTTGAAAAGACACACATACCCCAAGGTTCACAGCACCATTAATTACAATAGCCAAGATATGGAAGCAACCTGAGTATCCTTCAACAGATGAATGGACAAAAAGATGTGGTGCATATATTTACAGTGAAATATCACTGAGCCCTAAAAAAGAATGAAGTTTTGCCATTTGCAACAGCATGAATGAATTTGGATGGTACTATGCTAGTGAAATAAGTCAGACAGAGAAAGGTAAATACTATATGTTATCACTTATATGTGGAATCAAAAAATTAAAACAAACTAGTGAACATAACAAAAAAGGAAACAGACTCACAGATATAGAACACAAACTAGTAGTTACCAGTGGGGAGAAGGAAGTGAGAAGGAGCAAGTAAGGGAAGGAAATTACGAGGTACAAACTACTATGTATAAAATAAATAGGCTACAAGGATATATTATACAGCACAGGGAATATAGGTAATATTTTATAATAACTAAAAATCAAGGATAACTTTAAAAATTGTCAGTCACTATGTTGAACACCTGAAACTTATGTAATGTTGCAAATTAGCTATACTGCAATAAAAAATAATAATTCTAAAAAAGCAATAAATAAATAGAAACCTTTATATCAATGGGACGTTTGGTTGTAAAATGGTAGCTCTTTAACCCAACATTACTTGATTACCAATCATTACAAGTATTGTCTTTCTTTATCACCACTTACAAAGAACACTATGTGAATTGTCTTCAGGAGCTGTTTCTAAACCTCATTTTGGAAAGACTGTCTCGATCATCACTTGTATCCTGTTTACCACCCCAAATGATTATCAGATGTCTCAGTTATCCACTTTCGTCATCATAGTTGACTTCAAATAGTCCTTGATAATGTTCCCAATTATTCAATTATTACAAAATACTTCGGACATTTTTGTAGTAAAGAGTAAGACTCATTCCTCATGCTGTTGTTTGAATATAGAAAATACTCATTTGGATATCAAGGATGATCATCATTTAAGTTTTCATGTAAAGTTTAATTCCTATTATATACAAAAGTTTTCATTATAAATTTTAATCTTCATTATAAATCATAAGCAATTTTGGATTATCAGTGGTAAATCGCCACAACTAAAATCAGATGTTTTTCTCTGTTGGCTTGTTTGCTAAGGAACCTAGGGATTAGAGAGAGCCCCACCAGGGACTTACCCTATTCCTTTAGAACTTTATGAAGTTGCTAATGGTTGCTGTTATTAATAAATGCTCTTTGTAGGGTGGAAATGAAATTAGAGCTTCTCTGAGTTGCCTCACTGGACAGAACTAGAACCAATGAGTGGAAAACACCTACTTTAATTCATTGTTAGAAAAGACCAGCCAACCATTAGCAAAATTCTACTTAAAATATGTAGCTGCCAGTTTCCTGGCCTCTAGCTTTTGTGCTTTAATCACAATGGAAGGAGCTTATCATAAATCCTAGAAATGATATATTAACTCCTTAATGGTGGTGGTAAGGTGAGGGTAGTTATTTCAGCCTCCTGTGGGCTATTAAAAAGCAAATCTTAGAACAATAAGAGTTTGAAATATAATCCTTCTGTTTAGGGAGAAATAATGCTCATCATTAGTGCTCGACGAGCCATTAGTGCTCGTCTAATGGCCCAGTAGAGTGTGAAGAGCTTCAAATAAAAATTATGGACTAGAATTTAGGGGAAAGGACACCTGAGGGAGGGTGAGAAGGGACAGCCAGGAATAGAGGAAAATGTTTTGCCCCTAAACAAACTTTATTCTTTTTGTTAGCTGTGTGCTGTATTTCAAAAGGCTCCTGGCTGAGTCTGGCCTAATCTTACATCACATATCACTGCTGTGTGCTGTGTCCACAGGTCAGGCATGGGTTTCTCCCTTTTGGCAGCTCTGGATCAGGGCAGTAATCCTTGGAGGGGTTCAAGAGGTACCAAGAGAGGAGCGAGAATGAGAATGAATGTATAGTTTGCTTACTGTTATAAATCTGGGGTTGTCCACAGGAGCCGATCTGACAGGGCCCACATGGGCCAGCATAGCCCAGTTAGAAAGGTTATGCACACATCTAGTAACTACAAATGGGTGCACGCGCACACACGCACACAATTTGGCTGATTGCAATAATGAACACTCTCATCCAAACCCAATTATTCAAACTAGACTCAATACATTAATATACTCTGCTTTCTCTTTGTGTCTAGAAATTCCAAGTGTTAATGTCACATTTCTCCCTATAGTGCCTGGTTTCTGCTCTGTGGTTTTTTGAGATGACCTAGAGATAGTCATCTGTTGCCAGCAGCTTCAAGTCCAAATGCCCAGTCCCAACATAATCTAGCTCCAACATAACTTTCTAGCGCAGTAACTTCTCTTGATGAATCTCAGTCATCTAGTCCCCTAAACATACCCTGTGATGGTATAGCTCTTGACCTTTACTCACTCTACTAGCCCATCAGTGCCACCCAACTATCTTCAACATTGTTCAAAACTTTCAAGAAGCTTAGGCATTTATTCCCACAGATAGATCTTGTCATAGCCAGGACATAGACTAAATCCACATTTTATACACAAAGCTCTGGTTACCTGAGAGTAACCTACCTGGCTCAGTAGAGCCCAGGTTTATAAAGAGTGGTTGCAAACTGGCAGTGTGACGACCATATTTACAGAATTACTTCCTTTGGCACAGTTTGGGTATGCATGATATTTAACAAAAACTTTATAAATTAGTTGCCAATGTTAAAAAGGTAGACCATTTCACATTATTTTTTAAAACCTGAATTTACAGCTTCTTTCAAAATATCAGGAAATAAGACATCTTAGCTTACCTTCCTGAATAGCAAAAATCAGCCAGCACTGACTGAATAGCCACTGTCTTCTCATCTGAGGTTCATTTCTTTTATTTGCTACAGCTCCTCATGCTCCCATATTCCTTTTTCATATATTTATTTGCCCGTGTCAGATCTTAGTTGCAGCAGGCAAGACCTTCATTGCATCACATGGGATTTTTGTGGACTCTCTAGTTACAGCACACGGGCTTCAGTTGCTGTGGTGTGTGGGCCAAACTGCTTCACAGCATGTCTGATCTTAGTTTCCTGAACAGGGGTCAAACCCACGTCCCCTGCTTTGCAAGGCAGATTCCTAACTATTGAACCACTAGGCAAACCGTATCAAAAATTTCTTATAGCCAACTTGCTTTACTCATTTAGTCCACCTAACTAGATGTTACAGGTATTTGACTTTGAACATCACCACGTTTTGCACCAGGGAACTGTTAAATGTCATCCTCCAAAACACTCTACTCTATAGAGCTATAGCCCTTCCCAGGAAGAGCCATGAGACAGCAAAGCAAAACACGCTGCACATCCTATTTTGGTTCAGTCCTTCTCCCAGCAAAGGTCATCTCCTTCCTCCCACACCAGAGAGAAATATAGGTACTAGTCCAATGTGAACTGTGTTCCAACTCTCTTTTTCCAAGATTGTGAGACAAAACTATTACTCCTCTTCTACTATCCATTATTACTGTAAACTTTCTATTTTAGAATAGTTTTGGATTTACAGAAAAGTTGCTAAGATAATACAGGTTGTTCCCAGACCAAGTTTTCACTGCTAGTAATAGCTTACATTAATATGGATCATTTGTGACAACTGTAAACCAATATTAATACAGAATTATTAACTAAAGTCTATACTAGATTCCATGGACGGAGGAGCCTGGTAGGCTGCAGTCCATGGGGTCGCTAAGAATCGGAAACGACTGAGCGACTTCACTTTCACTTTTTACTTTCATGCATTGGAGAAGGAAATGGCAATCCACTCCAGTGTTCTTGCCTGGACAATCCCAGGGATAGGGAGCCTGGTGGGCTGCCGTCATGGGGTTGCACAGAGTCAGACACGACTGAAGGGACTTAGCAGCATACTAGATTCAGATTTCCCTACTTTTTAAACTAGTACCCCTTTTCTAGAAATTCTCAAAATTCTAGCCACATGACATTTAGTTATTGTGTCCTTAATCTTCTCTTGGCTCAGAATTTCTCAGACTTTTCGTTGTTTTCTATGACTTTGACAGATTTGAAAAGTGCAGGTCAGGTACATTATAGAATGTCCCTAAACTGAAAGATGACTGAGGTTTTTGATCATGACTAGACTGAGGTTGTGGGTTTCAGTGAGGAGGACCAGAGAGACAAATATCATCCTCATTGCATCATGTCCAGAGTATAAACTACTGATGAATGTAAACTTTGACCTCTTGGCTGAGGTTGTATTCATCAGATTTCAGCACTGTGCCATTTCTCTTTTTCTCCCCTTCCGTACTTTTTGGAAGGAAGTCACCACGTACAGTTCATGCATCAGGAGTAAAAGCTATGCTCCTACCTCCTTGAGAACAAAAAAACCTAAAAGCAGATAATTTGGAGTTCTGTACAGGAGATTTGTCTATTCTCCCTTTATTTGCCTGTTTGCTCATTTAATCAGTTATGTATATCAGTGGATAAGTATTTTATCCTTAGGATTATAATCTAATATCTTATTATTTTTATTTTACTTTATTTTTTTTGTTGTTGTTGTTACTCAGAATTGGCCATTGGGAACTCTTTCTCTTGGTTCTGGCTTCACTTTAACACATCTGCATTATTGTGGGATTTTTCTCTTTTTTTGAGCACTTCTTTACTTTCTGACACTTTAGGCACATCTTCAAATATAGCAGGATTACCTTTATTTCTTTCCATGATGCTAAAATCAACCATTTGTCCTAGAAGACTTGATTCTTTTTATTGGAGGATAGTATTGGAAAATGAGATTTGGTTGCCTATCATCCATATTATACATTTTTATTTATTGTCAATTCCTTGTACCGCTGGTGATGTAGAACTGGGACTCTCATATATTGTTGACAGGGACACAAACTGGTACAGCCACTTTGGCAAACAAAATGGCATTTTATTACAAAATTAAACACACACTATTCAATGCAGAAAATGCCTCCTTCCCCATCCCCCTCCCTAAGTTTTTAACCAAGTTAAAAGACTCAGTGGTATCCCAGACAGGAATACAGCCAGCAGCTCGGCTAATACCTCTGGTCATTATGCAATCTCATTTGGCTAAGTAGTTTCTCCCCAAATTACTTGAGATGACATAATTTTTTTTCTTAACTGGAAAACAACTTATCCTCAGAAGATTTAGTTAAGCATTGAAATGTTTAAGAAAATCAACTCCTTAATATTAATATTTTTGTATTAAGTCTTCATATTGGAGACTTTATGTACTTAGAATGTTAAAAGAGTTTCACTTCTTAGGAGGTTAATATGAAATGTCATTAAGCAATTAGTCTTCAATCTTAAGTTGACATTTTCTTGTTTATTTGTAGAAATGGAACCTGTGTTTTAGAAAAATATCTTGTCAACATCTTGACAGGTTGTTCTTGTTCAGTCACTAAGGCGTATCTCTTTTGTGACCCCATGGACTGTAGCCCGCCAGACTCCACTGTTCATGGGGTTTCCCAGGCAAGAATACTAGAGTTGGTTGCCATTTCTTCCTCCAGGGGATCTTCCTGACCTAGGGATCAAACCCACGTCTTTGCATTGCAGGTGAGTTCTTTACCACTGAACTACCAGGAAGCTCCTTTTCAGGTTAGAGACTGCCAACCTTAAAAATGCTAATATAATGAAGATGGTGCAGTTAAAGAAAATTCTCTGTCAGGTTAATGTGATCACCAAAAGCACCACAGGAAGACAGGCATTAACTGTTTCTAGTAATGAGTTCAGCCACAGATCTACTTAGTATCTTCACATTATAAAAGACTTCAAGAAAGACGGTAAAATTGCAGTCAGCTACCCACGTTATCTTAACCCACACTATTAAACACAAAAAGAGAAATGTCATTTGAGGTTATAAGGACAACAGGAAAAATAATACTCAGCAGCAACTTGGCCCTACATGCAGCAACTTAACCTCTCTAAGCAAGTGGCATTTCTTCTACCAAAAACCAAAGCAAATTTCAATCTTAACTAACCTTTATTAAGCTATTTATTATTGGCGTTCCTCAGAAACACGGTAACCATAGCCAGGGACAGCATTTAGAATCTCTGTATCTTGATAAAGGGCTTCTGACCTGTGCTGCCTTTAAGGAGGGTTAATTTGTGTATACAGTTGTATAGAGTTAAGGACCTAGCAGAAGCAGAGGAGATGAGAAAGAGGTGGCAAGAAAACACAGAACTGTACAAAAAGGTCTTAATGACCTGGATAACCACGATGGTGTGGTCACTCACCCAGAGCCAGGATCTTGGAAATGTGAAGTCAAGTGGGCCTTAGCAAGCATTACTATGAAAAAAGGTAGTGGAGATGATGGAATTCCAGCAGATCTATTTCAAATCTTAAAAGATGATACTGTTAAAGTGCTGCACTCAATATATCAACAAATTTGGAAAACTCAGCAGTAGCCACAGGAATGGAAAAGATCCATTTTCATTCCAATCCCAAAGAAAGACAATGCCAAAGAATGTTCAAACTACCACGTAATTGCACTCATTTCACATGCTAGCAAGGTAAGGCTCAAAATCCTTCAAGCTAGGCTTCAACGGTATGTGAACAGAGAACTCCCAGATGTATAAGCTGGGTTTAAGAAAATGCAGAGTAACCAGAAATCATATTGTAAACATTCGTCGGACCTAGAAAAAACAAGGGAATTCCAGAAAAACATCTACTTCTGCTTCATTGACTATGCTAAAGACTTTGACTGTGTGCAATACAACAAACTGTGGGAAATTCTTAAAGAGATGGGAATACAAACCACCTTACTTGCTTCCTGAAAAACCAGTATATGGTCAAGAAGCAACAGTTAGAACCAGACGTGAAACAATGAACTGGTTCCAAGTTGGGAAAGAAGTACATCAAGGCTGTATATTGTCACCCTGCTTATTTAATTTCTATGCCGACTACATCATGGGAAATCCTGGGCTAGATAAATCACAAGCTGGAATCAAGATTGTGGCAGAAATATCAACAACCTCAGATATACAAATGATACCACTCTAATGGCAGAAAGTAAAGAGGAACTAAATAGTCTCTTGACGAACGTGAAAGAGGAGAGTGAAAAAGCTGGCTTAAAACTCAGCATTCAAAAACTAAGATCATGGCATCTGGTCCCATTATTTCCTAGTAAACAGAAGGGGTAGAAAGTGGAAACAGTTACAGGTTTTATTTTCTTGGCTCCAAAATCACTGGAGACAGTGACTGCAGCCTTGAAATTAAAACATGCTTGCTCCTTGAAAGGAAAGCTATGACAAACCTAGACAGCATATTAAAAAGCAGAGGCATCACTTTTCCAACAAAGGTCCACATACACAAAGCTATGTTTTCTCCAGTAGTCATGTACAGATATGAGAATTGGACCATAAAGAAGGCTGAGCATCAAAGAATTACTATTTTTGAATTGTGGCACTTAAAAAGACTCTTGAGAGTCCCCTAGACTGCAAGATCAAACCAGTCAATCCTAAAGAAAATCAATCCTGAATACTCAGTGGAATGACTGATGCTGAAGCTGAAGCTGCAATACTTTGGCCACCTGATGCAAAGAGCCGACTTACTGGAAAAGACCCTGATGGTGGGGAAGACTGAGGGCAAGACAAGAGAGGGGCGACAGAGAATGAGGTGGCTGGATGGCATCACTGACTCAATGGACATAAGTCTGACCAAACTCCAGGAGACAGTGAAGGACAGGGAAGTCTGGTGTAGTCCACGGGTTCACAAAGAGTCAGACATCACTTAGCGACTGAACAACACATAGAATTACTATATTTCAGATATAGTAATTCAGACAGTCTAATACACTTGCTGTCCAAGCATAATGAATGGCGCCTATTTCCACTATCAAAAGTATACCAGTTGGGAGGGCAAGATAATCCACACTTCTAGCTTACTGTCCATATATGTTGGCATTTGTAGACTGGAAAATCACTACACTTGAACTTAGAAAATTTGAGTCCGAAAAACAGTTAAGTCTATTTCTTATCTAAAGCTGGAGAGCCCAGAGTTTTCCCAAGGATGCTGCTGCTTTTTCACATAGTGTTAAATGGACTATGTGAAAACATGGAAATGCAAGAACTTTGTAAACCATAAAGGATGAAACAAACACAGTATTATAACAGTGAAGCAAGTGGGTGGTAGCAAAAGTGAAAACAGCAATGGAATGAAAGAATTTAAAATGTTTAATAGTTTTTTGACCCAATGCCACACTTCTTCCCCAAAGCCAGGGGCTTCCCTGGTGGCTCAGAAGGTAAAGAACCTGTCTGCAATACAGGAGACCTGGGTTCGATCACTAGGTCCAGAAGTTCCCCTTGAGAAGGAAATGGCAACCCACTCCAGTATTCTTGCCTGGAGAATCCCATGGACAGAGGAGCCTGGCAGGCTACAGTTCATAGGGTCCCAAAGAGCTGGACATGACTGAAGCAACTTAGAATGCCACACGTCTTACTTAAAGTGACTCATCCTTTCCTCCTCTCCCCTCCTTCCTTTGTATTCTTCCTTTCAATATTTTTGAGTCCCTACTATGGATCAGGTACTAGAGTTGTTCTATGAAGAAAGGATACCAAAACCAAAAAATAAGATGTACCCTTTCCCACATCAATTAACCCATTCAATCATTTATTCTGTGTTCATTGAGATCTTACTATTATATTCCTAATACTTACAGTATATATTTTTATTCCTTTCGAGCTTATACATCCTGCAATGAAATTTTGAAGCTTTATCCCAACTATGCTCAACTCTTATGTCCTTTTTGCTTTTCCCTATGAACTCTATCATCTGTTTGGAACTTGATGTTCAATTTCTTTAGTGATTTTGTTTGTCTTATTTGAGAGGCAAATGAAATTAAACTGAATGAGTTGGTAATGGGGTTAAGAAAGAAATAACCTGCCATTCTCCGTTCAGTTCAGTTCATTTCAGTAGCTCAGTTGTGTCCGACTCTCTGCAACCCCGTGAACCGCAGCACGCCAGGCCTCCCTGTCCATCAACAACTCCTGGAGTCCACCCAAACCCATGTCCATTGAGTCGGTGATGCCATCCAACCATCTCATCCTCTGTCATCCCCTTCTTCTCCTGCCTTCAGTCTTTCCCAGCATCATGGTCTTTTCCAATGAGTCAGCTTTTCACATCAGGTGGCCAAAGTATTGGAGTTTCAGCTTCCACATCAGTCCTTCCAATGAACACCCAGAACTGATCTCCTTTAGGATGGACTGGTTGGATCTACTTGCAGTCCAAGGGATTCTCAAGAGTCTTCTCCAACACCACAGTTCAAAAGCATCAATTCTTCTGCAGTCAGCTTTCTTTATAGTCCAACTCTCACATCCATACATGACCACTGGAAAAACCATAGCCTTGACTTCAGATCAGTTCAGTTCAGTTAAGTCACTCAGTCGTGTCCAACTCTTTGCGACCCCATGAATCACAGCATGCCAGGCCTTCCTGTCCATCACCAACTCCCGTAGTTCACTCAGACTCACATCCATCGAGTCTGTGATGCCATCCAGCCATCTCATCCTCTGTCGTCCACTTCTCCTCCTGCCCCCAGTCCCTCCCAGCATCAGAGTCTTTTCAAATGAATCAGCTCTTCGCATGAGGTGGCCAAAGTACTGGAGTTTCAGCTTTAGCATCATTCCTTCCAAAGAACACCCAGGACTGATCTCATTTAGAATGGACTGGCCATTGTCCATTAATATCTGCTAAACTGAAGACTATACAGTTCTGTCAAATATAAATTAGCACTTGCTGTTGGTACTTGCCATCTACTTCTGTTAGGAGTAAATCTAAAATCCTTCACGGTGATGACTATTTCTAGTGACTGGCAGAAGCTTTACAAACAGCAGGAACCTTTTGGAAAAATATATGCTTGATTGCATGAACTCCCCCTTCACCGAAATCACATATATATATACACAGTCCTTCCCCCCTCTTTGGAACTGTTTCACAGAGCCATCTGAGGTGCTGTCTCCCAGGCTGTGGTCCTCATTTTGCCTCAAATAAAATATACTTCACAATTCTCACATTGTGCATTTTAAGTCAACCATCTAATCCAGACCTAAGCTCCTTGTGACCCCTTATCAAGATGGAATGTTATCTTTAAAGAGTTGTCTTATTGATGCTAGGAGAATATTGCTCTTTATGATTGAGCAGGCTTTTCTGCCAATGGGAAGGTCTGGTCAATGCATAATGCAGATAAACAATGCACAGTAGACTGGAGAGAAGAGGCCAGAGGGCAGAGAAAAGTTATCTGTGACGCCATGCATTGTAGCCCATGGAGCTCTTTTGTCCATGAAATTTTCCAGGCAAGAAAACTGGAGTGGGTTGACATTTCCAACTCCAGGGGATCTTCCCAACCCAGGGACTGAACCTATGTCTCTTATGTCTCCTGAGGTGGCAGGCAAATTTTTATCATTAGTGCCACTTGAGAAGCCCCAAATTTTTCTTGCCTTTCTACAAAATATAAATTCTATTTCACAACCACATATAGCAGAGTTTTCTCTAACAAGTATTTCTAAGGTATTTGGGGTTGCTTATACTTTTTCCTTTTCATACTGTTGAAAGATCCATCTAGTCAAAGCTACGGTTTTTCCAGTAGTCATGTATGGATGTGAGAGTTGGACCATAAAGAAAGCTGAGTGCCAAAGAATTGATGCTTTTGAACTGCGGTGCTGGAGAAGACTCTTGACAGTCCCTTGAACTGCAAGGAGATCAAACCAACCAATCCTAAAGAAAATCAACCCTGAATACTCATTGGAAGGATTGGCGCTGAAGCTGAAACTCCAATACCTTGGCCACGTGATGCAAAGAGCCTGTTCATTAAAAGAGACCCTGATGCTGGGAAAGATTGAAGGCAGGAGGAAAAGAGGAGGACAAAGGATGAGATGATTGGAGGGCATCATCAGTTCAATGGACATGAGTTTGAGGAAGCTCAGGAGATGGTGAAGATCAGGGAAGCCTTGATGTGCTGCAGTCCATGGGGTCACAAAGAGTCAGACATGACTGAGCAACTGAACACTTCTTCCACTGGCTTCACTGTGTCCATTTTACTCTGAATTCTTTTTAAAAATTTTTAAATCAGAGGATAATTGCTTTACAACGTTGTGTTGGCATCTGCTGTACAATAGCGTGAACCAGTCATTAGTATACAAATATCCCCTACCTCTACTCTGAATTCTTTATCTTTACCCTGTGACTCTCAGCTCGCGCTCTCACTCAGCCCACATTTACTCCGGCTGCAAACGTTCTCTTTTTCTTTAGCCCCCCACTCCTTGGATGTACCTGAACACAGGTCCACTGACAATGTATATCATAGGCTTGACTGCGAGTCGAGGAAAGGGAGGGAGAGGCAGTGTGGAAGTCACAGGGCTTCACCTCTGACGTGCAAACGACTGAAACAGTATTATTCAATATCTTTGTGCTAAAAATCCTTTGACTGTCATCTTCAAAGGAGGGTCTCACGGGCACTGTTTTAACCTCAAGCTCCAGCTCTTTCAGGCAGGACTTGTCTTCTTCCCCAGGAGGCCTTCTCCTCAGATGTATTCCCCACCACACCCCCCAACCCCACAACTGCACCTCCTTCCCCTTTCTTCCACAAAGCCCAGCTTTCTCTCAAAACTTTATTATGCAAACCCCTTCAAACCCCTCCCCTTGTCTGGGGTCCCTGCCCTTGACACTTAAAAGGCTCCTCTGAGTTTAAATAGACGAAAGATCATTTTTCTTCAGAAAAAAATAGTGCTTCCAGTCATTAAAATAGACTTTGCGCCTTCTTATTAAGCGCATTAAACAAATGCAATCCAAGGACTAAGAAATCACTTTTCTTTTATTGATCGGTCGAATTTGACCAAGTGTGAGCCTAGACAGCAAATAGGCCCGAATCCCACGGAAGTCAACTTATAGAATCGCCACCAGAGGGCGGTAACACCAAAGCATTCGGATATTGCAGGACTGCCTCCTTTCCTCACCCACCACAGTAACCTAGCCCCTTCTGCTAAACCAAATGTTATCCTCAGTCTTCCTGCTTCAAGTGGTCGCTGCTGGGAACGTGAAACACCAAATGCAACATTATTAGAACATGGTTTGGGTTATTTGAGTTTTACACAGCACTTTTTGCCAACTTTATTGAAAACATGTTTTCATGAGAACCAATCTTATTCCACCTACTACCAGCTAAATTTATCTCCACAGAGTTTAACAACACGGAGTGATTAATTAGGGACCAAGCCATTTCCTGAGCACTTAACTGATTTTGTGACTGTGAGTCACTCTTGTTGTTTTAGCCGTCTGTCCCTGAATAAAATACATTTATTTATGCTTTCCGAAGTTTTTGATCTCTCTTGTTATTCTTCTTTCAAAGGCGACACAGTTGTTGGAAAAGCAAAGCTGTTTATTCCTCTTTCTTAAAAAAAAAAAAAAAAAAGCTTAAATCACAATGAAAGCAACCCCATTAAGAGCTAAGTCATATGTTACTTCTGTTCAGATCCCTCTAGTGGCTTCTTCTCTCTAAGCAAAAATCCTTTCCTTGCATAGGTAAGGCCCATAGGATCTGTCTAGCCCGCATACACGCTGTCTTATTCTTTCCACTCTCCCCCAGCCATGCTCCTTGCTAGCCAGTATGCATGCTCTACCTCAGGATGTTTGTACCTGCTTGCTATTTTTCTTGGATCATCTTTTCTCACTGCCACCTGCATAACTATGTAAGTCTTCCTTCACTTCCTTCAGATGACATCTTCTAAGTAAGTCTTTCCTGACCACTGTACCGTCAATGAAAACCATCACTCACCCATACCTCTATATTCACTCTCTTTATCCTTTTCCTTTATGTTTTTCACTTTAGCATTTCTGCTAACATTCCATGCCCTTTAATTATTTATGTACTTTATTCCTTGTTACTTTGCAAAAATTGTAAGCTGCCTAGGGGTAGGCTTTTTAAATATAGCTTCTTCACTGCTCTATTTCCAACTCCTAGAATAATATGTCGCACACAGTAGAAACTCAAAAAGGTTATTGAAAGGATGAAGAAACAAATTAACAACAAAAAAAACCAGAAGTACTCACTCAGCCATCATGTCTGTTCCTTCTTATCAGCTACATCTCTACTCAATAATCATCTCTCTCCACACTAAGCAGCCCTTATTGGAAGTCATTCCCTAAGCCTTTTCCTGATTTATTCTTCATAACCTTCACCATTGTCAAATTTTATTCCTCAAATATTTGTTTACTTTAAATAATTTATCTTAAACATCATGAGGGCAATAAATGAAAAGGCAACCTACAGAATGGGAGAAAATAATTGCAAACCATCACGAAAATTAAGAGAGGGAAACCTGAGTAAAAGAGGGTCAGGAGGCCAGAAGCAGAAGCTCTCGTGTATGTACCACACAAGTCAGTTCAGGGCCCAGCAGGAAGAGATGTACCTTGCACCTCTGGCAGGAAGTGACAGTCCCTTACTATAGCTAGCAGGAGAAAGAGCTTTTCTCAACCTGGCAACAGTTTCGCCCATGAGAAACTGTCACACCTCAGCCAATGAACTCTCAACTTCCTCCCATGGACTTTTAGTTTATAATAGCCCCTCCCAATTTTCCATACGCCTCTATAAAGGAGTTTTCTCTCTTTCGCTCTTTTGCATGTGGTTTGCCACAGCTGTATGTCCCAATTTGCAATTCTCTACTGCTCCCAAATAAATCAGTTTTGCTGATAAAATAACTGGGCATTTTTTTGTTTAGATTAACACTATATATTTGACAAGGGGTTAATATCCAAAATATATAAAGAACTCAATACAACTCAATAGCAAAAAGCCAAATAATCCGATATTTTAAATGGACAGAGGGAAAATAGACATTTTTTTCCAAAGAAGACATTCGAATGGCCAATAGGTAATCAACTTCATTAATAAGGGAGATGCAAATTAAAATCACCGTGAAGGACTTCCCTGGTGGTCCAGAGGTTAAGATTCTGTACTTTCACTGCAGAGGGGCACAGGTTCAATCTCTGGTCAGGGAACTGAGATCCCACATGCAGGGTAGTGAGGCCAAATAAAACATAATAAGTAGATGAATGATAGATAGATTAAAAATAAAGCCACCATGAGATATCACTGAACACCTGTTAGGATGGCTGTTTTCAAAAAGACAAGAGATAAAAATGTTGGTGAGGATGAGGAGGAAAGGGGAACCTTATCCATTGTTGTTTGGAATGTACAGCAATAGTGGAAAATAGTCTGTGGTTCCTGAAAAAATTATGTGAACTACTAGATGACTCAGCAATCCCACTCCTGGATGCATATGCAAAGGAAATAAGATGGAAATCTCAAAGGGCTATCTGCACATCCATGTTCATTGTGGCATTATTTACAGTGGCTAATATATGAAAACAAGCTACATATCCATTAATGGATGAATGGATAAAGATGTTGTAAATATACAATGGAATATTATTAAGCCAGGAGAAAAAAAGGAGGTCCTGACATTTGCAACAGCATGGATGAACCTGAAGGACATGATATGAGTGAAGTCAGCCAGACGGAGAAAGACAAATACTGTATGGTATCACTTACATGTGGAATTTTTTATTTAAAAAGCCAAGCTCACAGGAACAGAAAGTAGAATGGTACTTAACCAGGACCTGAAGGTGGGGCAGGGGAGGGAGTGTGGGGAAGAAATTGAGATATGTTGATAAAAGGGTACATGCCTTCAGTTATAATATGAAGAGTTTCCGAAGACTGAGGGTGTAGCATGGTGACTACAGTTAACACCGCTGCATAGTATAGGGCTTCCCAGGTGACACAGTGGTAAAGAATCCACCTGCCCGTGCAGGACATGCAAGACAAGCAGGTTTGGTCCTTGGGTTGGGAAGATCCCCCAGTGTAGTAAATGGCAACCCACTCCAGTATTCTTGCCTGGAAAATTCCTCGTGCAGAGGATCCTGGCTGGTTACAGTCCATGGGGTCGCAGAAAGCTGGACACATCTGAGCAGCTGAGAGCACACACACTGTATGACATATTTGGAATTCAGTAATAAAGTAGATCTCAACTGTTCTCAGTATGCACACACACAAATGGTTAGCTATGTGAGGTGGTGAATATGCTAATTAAATTGATTGTGGTCATCATAGCGTAATGCATACACATATCAAAACATCTTATTTTATAGCCAAGAAATGGAAGCAACTTAAATGTCCATCAACAAAGGAATGGATCAGGAAGATGTGGTACATATATACAATGGGATAGTACTCAGCCATTAAAAAGAATGAAATAACGCCATTCGTAGCAACATGGATGGACCTAGAGATGATCATACTGAGTGAAGTAAGTCAGACAGAGAGGAAATATTGTATGACATCCCTTCTACGTGAAATCTAAAAAGGAATGATACAAATGAACTTACAAACTAGAAAGAGACTCACAAACTTAGAGAACAAGCATGATTATTGATGGGAAGGATAGGGAGAAGGGATAGTTAGGAAGTTTGGGATGGTCACGTCCCCACAGCTACATTTAAAATGGATAACCAACAAGGACCTACTGTATAGCACATGGATCTTTGTTCAGTGTTATGTGGCAGCCTTTTTGGAAGGAGAGTTTGGGGAAGAATTGATAACATGTATATGATGGCTGAATCCCTTCACTGCTCATCTGAAACTATATTGTTAACCAAATATAAAATAAAAACCTTAAATTTAAAAAGACCTCATATAATACATCTTTAAATATATGCAAGTTTTATTTGTCAACACAACTTTTTTAAATGAAAGAAATCATTTTGCTAAATGCAAGAAGTCAGTCACAAAGATGATGAACTATATGATTCCATCTATATGGAATATCCAGAATAGGCAAATCCATAAAGACAGAAGGTAGATTACTGGTTTCTTAGGGCTCAGTGGTGTGGTGGTGGGGGGGTGTGGGATGGGTGACTGCTACTGTGTACAAGATTCCTTTTGGGGTGATGAAAATGTTCTAAAGTTGACTGCAATGATGGCTATACAACTCTGTGAATAGATTAAAAACCACTGAATTACACACTCTAAATAAGCAAATTGTATGATATGTGAATTATGTCTCAATAAAACTTTGATTTAAGAAAATTAGAAAGACAGTACAACAAATCATATATGCAAAACCAGTCTATCTGTGAGTTAATTTAATTCAGTTATCAACTCAGACTCTGTTTATTCCCATATTACTAAGACTGTGTCAAACCCAAACAAACTAGAAGAAAGAACTTGAGAATTTCTCATTGGAGTGAAAGAGGCAAACTTGAAAATCAATTAAAAATACTTTTAATAAGAAACTACAGTTCTAAACTGCCAAGGACTGAAAAGCGGAGGCTCAAATATAGGTCACAATCTAATCTCTTGAAACAAAATAAATCTATTTTTAGCTAAAGCTACTTAATCTAACTCCACTAACCCTTCTCTAAGAAAGTCCTAATATTGTTTTTTTTTTAATTAAAAAAAAGGGAAAACTGTTGTTTAGTTGCTAAGTCATATTTGACTCTTTGTGATCTTGTGGACTATATAGTCCACCAGGCTTCTCTATCCATGGGATTTCCTAGAAAAAAATGTTGCCATTTTCTTCTCCAGGGAATCTTCCCAACCCAGAGATCAAACATGTATCTCCTGCATTGAAGGCAGATTCTTTATGCAAATTTATTCTATCAAATTTAAACGTGCCCTTTAAATTTTTTTTTTTTTTTTTTTACTATGTATGTATTTGGCTGGGCTGGATCTTAGCTGTGGCACACAGGATCTTCAGTCTTCATGGCAGCATATGGGATCTAGTTCCTTGACCAGAAATCCAGCCCAGATCCCTGCATTAGCAAGCACAGAGCCTCAGCCACTGGATCACCAGGGAAATCCCCAAAGTGTTCTTATTATAAAGCTACACATTTTTAAAATGCAGTACCAGATCTGGGTGGCTCAGTGGTAAAGAATCAGCCTGCCAGTGCAGGAGACAGAGGTTCAATCCCTGAATTGGGACGATCCCCTGGAGAAGGAAATGGCAACCCACTCCAGTATTCTGCCTGGCCCGTGTGTCAAGCTATAATCCATATGGTCGCAAAGAGTTGGGAACTACTGAAGCAACAGCATGCACACACACCAGTTCAGGAAGAGATAAGTCAAAAAGAAAAAGTGAAAGTTGCATCCGACTCTTTGTGACCCCATGAACTATACATACAGTCCATGGAATTTTCCAGGCCAGAATACTGGAGTGGGAAGCCTTTTCCTTCCCCAAGGGATCTTCCCAACCCAGGGATCAAACACAGGTCTCCAGCATTGCAGGTGGATTCTTTACCAGCTGAGCCACAAAGGAAGCCCAAGAATACTGGCGTGGGTAGCCAGGGGATCTTCCTGACCCAAGAATCGATCTGGAGTCTCCTGCATTGCAGGCAGATTCTTTACCAACTGTGCTATGAGGGAAGCCCAAATCAAAAAGAACAGAAGAGAAAATTCTAGACACTAACTTTTGTTGTTCAGTTGCTAAACTGTGTCCGACTTTTTGTGACCCCATGGAATGTAGCCCAGCCAGGCTCCTCTATCCATGGGGTTTCCCAGGCAAGAATGCTGGAGAGGGTTGCCATTTCCTTCTCTAGGGGATCTTGCTGACCTAGGGATCAAACTCACATCTCCTGGCACATACACCATTGGCAGGTGTATTCTTTACCACTGAGTCACCTGGGAAACCCCAGAAATAAGCTAGGTGGATATAAAGCTTTACTATATGTTAAAAGTGATATTTGAAATTAAGTAATTTAACCAACTTACTAGCCAGTGGAGCTACCTAGCTAAAAATATCAGGAGAAATACTCTTGGTTGATATCATCTACCAAAGTAAATTCTAAATGAATGAATGAAGCTATGATAGCTCTAGGAGGGAATATTTTTCTTCTCTTAGACTAGAGAAGACATTTCTAGGAATACATACAAATTCAGATTTTTAGGAAAAATTAATATCTTTGGCTACACAAAATTTAGAAAATTCTACAGGTAGGAAATTCACAGGACTATCTTGCTAGTCATTTATATGATACCATCTGATTAAAAATAAACATATGTAATATAAAAGACAGTGTTTAGAATCTTAGTATGTAAAGAACTCTTACAAACCAATAAAAAGATAAATGTCCTAAAAGACATGTCAGTAATTCATAAAAGAGAGAGCAAGGTTTTAGAAAAAAATGTATGAAGAAGTTTCTAAATATTCACCAGTTTCTAAATATACAATTTTATCGTATATTAAACATTCAATTAAAAATAACAATGAAGTTGGAGTGGTGTTTTTTTTTCTGAACAAATTAGCAATTCTGTTAAAATATAAAAGCATATTTTTTAGGCAGGGGGCAGAGCATTCTCAAGAGCTGCTGAGCAGGAAGATGCTTTGGCACCATGAAACATGTGTTTACTCTTCAACCCAACTTTGCTTGTCTAGAAAAGCATCTTAAAGAGCTAATTAAGGATCTGCACAAAGACTGACTCCTCCCCTCACATCCACACAGCTCTCCTTCTCATCTCCTTTACATCTGAATTCAGATGCCTGTTTCATAGTGAGGGCTATGTCACCCAATCTCACATTGCAAGGACCCACATACTACTTACACCCCCTCCCCTTCTGCATTTTCCCCTTGGCACCTGTCATATCATGTACTTTGTTTTTATCTAGCTTTTAATTTTCTTTTCCCACTGAAATGTGAGCCCTATGTGTGGCCAGAGACAGTCCTACATTTTATGGCTCCTGACACACGATTTGGGGGTTCTCCTTTTTAAAAAAGTGTTTTCCAAAAAACATCAAATTTTAAGAACCTGATAAATAAAATAAATACTACAAAATCTAGAAAAATGATAATGCTGGTAAGTTGAATCTCAGCATTTGAATTGTTTTATTATTGGCTGGATTTCTAAAGGTATTCCTAAAGGTAAGCACGGGAGTAACTGATGCACCTTCGCTTTTTCCATGGTTCAGAAAGTTCGTCCACTCATTAGTTATGTTTTGCAGATTACTAAAATGCAGTTCACATACCATAATATGTATTTCAAGAGTTCAGTTCAGTAGCTGATAGCATAGTCAACAAGGTGTTCAAACATCCCCACAATCATTCTAGAGTATTTTCATCACCCAAGGTAAGTCTGCACCATACTCTTCAGGTGATAGATATTGAGGTTGTTTCCTCTTTTCATTTGTTTGTTTGACTTTTTGTTTTTTGTGTTTTCTTATTGAGATGAAATTTACCTTCTGCACAATTCACCTTTTCAAAGTATGCAGTCCACTGGTTTCTAGTATATTCAAAAGCTGTGCAGCTATCGCCACTAATGCCCAACCATTTTCATCACCCCAAAAGCCCATACCCATGAACAGTCATTCCTCATTTCCTCTTCCCTCAGCCCCTGGCAACTAAATATCTACACTGTTTCTATGGCTTTGTTTATTCTGGATATTTCATACAGATAGAATTATATTATATAAGGGCTTTCATGACTTTTTTTCCCACTTAACATGATGCTTTCAAGTTTTATCCATGTTGTAGCATTTATTGATATTTCCTCTCTTTTTATGGCTGAAAAATATTCCATTTTATGGATAGACCACTTTATCCATTAATAGACATTTGGATTGTTTCCACTTTGGGGCTATTAGGAATAATGCTGCTATGAGCATTTGTATGCAAGTTTGTGTGTGATATATGTTTTCATATATGCCTTGATATATGTCTTGATATATGCCTAGTAATGGATTTGCTGGGTCAGATGGTAACTCAATGTTTAACACCTTGAGGAACTTTCAAAAATTTCTATAGTGGCTACATCATTTTACATCCCCACCAGCAATTTACAAGGGCTCTGACTGTATCTTATCCTTGTCAACACTAGTTACTGCCTGTCTTTTTGTTTCTAGCCGTTCTAGTGGGTGTGAAATGAAAGCTCATACTGGCTTTTGATTTCCATTTCCCTGAGGTCTAGTGATGTTGAGCATCTTTTCATGTGCTTATTGGCCATTTGCACGTCTTTGGAGAAATACCTATTCAGAAGCTTTGTCCATTTCTCACCTGGACTGTCATTTTACTATTGAAGTGTGATGAGAAGTCAGTGGAGCAGAGGGATAACTTGATCTGATTTACATTTTACAGGTTGACTCTTACTGCTCTGTTGAAACTAGTCTGAAGTGGGGTGAGGAAGGGCAAAAGCAGGGAGACCAGTTAGGAGGCCAGAGCAATAACCCAAATAAGACCATAGTGACTTGAACCATTGGTAGTAGCAAGAATATAAGACATGTTTTGATGCAGGATACATTTTGAAGATAGAAGCAACATGATTCCCTGATGGAATACCTGGGAGATGTGCGGTAAAGAGATGTTTTGAAATACTCCAGGTCTTTTGTTCTGGAGAAACAGGAATAATAGGAAGTATCATGAGCTTTGATTCTGGACATGCTAAGTTTGAAATGCCTGTTAAGCATCCAAGTAGAGATATGATATTGGCAGTCAGATGCACAGTTCTGGGATTTAATGAAGTCTGAGCTAGAGATACACACATGAGTCAGCTGCTTAGAAAGGTGACTAAAGCCAGGAAATAGCATGAGATCATCAAGTCTGATACAGAATAGAAAAGATTTTTGTTGAATAAATGATGTTTATTATTTATATATGATTTACATATATAGGTGTTATAAAAGCACCTAGCACTAGCAACCTACTCTAGTATTCTTGCCTGGGAAATCCCATGAACAGAGGAGACTGGTGGGCTATAGTATCTGGGGTTGCAAAGAGTCAGACATGACTTAGCAACTAAATGATAAAGGCAACATAAACTTCACATTAGATTTGTGGGAAGCATATTAACCCTGTAGCTACTTATGCCTCTAATTAGCTTTCATAAATATGTTTTATGTGACATCTCACATTCATCTGTCAAAGATGGGTCCAAATAGTCTCATCTTCACACAGCCTGTGTACCTGTCCTATAATCTCAATTTCCCCTTATTGATAAGCTACAGAAAAAGAGGAGATAAACATTGATGTTAGTTGTTTAGGGGACCTTTGGTTTCAGAGCTTCTAACTAAATGGCCTCAGAATGACAGAAAACATCTGTAAAAGGGGACACAGGCACAAGCAATGTGAGTAGATTAGAGAGGTGCAATCTAAGGTGTAGATTACATTCATTTGACTCATTTTCATCAGCTGCAAGTGGATTTTAGCAAGAGCATCACCAAGAAACCTCAAATGGTTAGGCTGCAGCAATGATAGTTAGAAGTACTGGAGAATTCTGGATTTGTCAGCCGAACAAGCATAGTTTTAGGGGCAGGGCAGTACAAATCATGAAATTTTACAGAATGTAGTAACAAAATTTGTTTTTCAACTGCAGATGACATTAAAGTATTGAGACAAAAGCTTGGATGTACATTTATGCTTTAAATCATTAAATGAAATAATTATCCAGCTAAGATTGAATTGATAGTCTTATTATTTGATTATTCTGAGGACAGAAAGGGAATGAGCAACTTTTAATTTAATACTATCTAGTAACTAATTTGGAAGTATACAGAACAGCTGTAACTATCAATTTTAATAGATAAATCAACAGTAACTCATCACTTTTGACTTATTTATGCCAAGTCTTCAAGTGTGTCCTTTTCCAAGTGAGTAATTTCAAAGACCAATTTGCCTATATGCTCAGTATTGAAGATGAATCCTTATACCAAAGTGAAAGTGAAAGCCGCTCTGTCCTGTCTGACTCTTTGCAACTCCATGGACTCCATGGAATTCTCCAGGCCAGAATACTGCAGTGGGTAGCCTTTCCCTTCTCCAGGGGAACTTCCCAATCCAGGTATTGAACCCAGGTCTCCCACACTGGAGGTGGATTCTTTACAGCTGAGCTACCAGGGAAGTGGTCATATGTTAATTTTGCATTGTGCTTCATAACTACAGGGAAATGAATTGAAATTTATTTTCTACCAAGATACACTTTTTTAAAATGTGGGGTAAATGCTTGAAATTTAAACTCTTTGTAACTTTCATTTGTTTTAAAAATAAAGAGGTGTTTTCTACTTCTGCAAAAACAAAAGATGGAACTTGACTGATAACCTAAATAGAGATTTTTGAGAGCCATTGAAGGAAGAAAAGAAAATAACTTACAAATTATAATTACTGGATACTGGACAAAACATTTTTATTTACATTTAACTGACAAAAATAATAGGCGGGCATTAAAAAAAAAATCTCAAGACAGAAGATACTATGTTTACATAGCAGGTACATGATTTCTCCAGACACATTAATTCTCAGTCCCAGAGGAGCTCTCTCAATGCACCCAGCATGTTTCTCTGAATGAAGATGGATGTGTTCAACCCCTTGAACCAGAACGGCTTCCTTGGGAACTGTTTTTCTCTTACAGGCATTTTACAGTTATGTTGGTATTACCCAATTTCTATTAAGAATTTAATTTTATGCTTAGTTTGACAATGTAATGAAATAGCTAGCTCAGTTTCTTTATCATCTAACTGCTTCAGTCCACCTTGAAAACATCAGATTGTCCCCAAATGCTCTGTGTATAAGGGGGACACATTACTCCTTAGTGGTCTTTAAGAATGTGTGCATTCTTTTATGTAGTGCACAAAACAACTCTATAGAATATGTACAGCACTATTTTCAAGTGTTGACTTTTTCTCTTTTTCAATACAGCAAATTCTTGATTAACCATGCCCCCAACACCCAGCTCCAGCCCTGGAATGTTAGCAAAACTGTAATTAGGAATTGGAGTTCTCCCAGTTACACACATTCCTGAATAAATATAGGAACTACAATAAATATAGTCTCAAAGCTAGTCAAATTCTCCAAATTTGATTAAGATTATCCAAACAAAAAACTTGGAAAAGAAATCTGCTAGTCTCCTGTCCAAATATAGTGCATCCCATGGTACTAATACAATATAAGAATTTTAGTTTAATAATGTACATAAAAGTCTTTGTTCAACTGTAAATGACAAGCTTTATTTTAAAGGAAATCATCCTCTGGCAACCCTGCTGGAGGAAAGAAAAAAAGAGAAAAAGAGATTCATCCTCATCATATGTATATAACTGCATTCTAAAGCAGTCTTGGGGATTTTTCACATCAAGTTTGGGGTCACGTGTCACTGCTCTACTCCAGGAGCGTGGACACATGAAAGCAGATTGCAATGCATGAGTCATTATACACTGGGATTTTTGCAAATAAGGTACTTTGTGAGGATGAATGTCAAAAGAACATTTAAACAACTTATATTTATCTACAGAAATAATGATTTCCCACTTGTGAGTTATTTATAATACTTGGAAAATGCTAAAATCTTCATAAATATTTTGGGTTAATTATAGCGCAAAATCTAATTTTGCAAACTTTGAAAAGGCACATTTTCATGACATCTCCCAAGCATTTCTGAGAGCCTAAAGCTATTAACTTCATGAAAACTTTTCAACCTCTAGAAGAGTCTTCATCAAGAACATACCTCAGAGGTAGATTTCTGGGGGACCATAAGAAAAATCTATTTCTTAAATCTATTTCTCAAATAGATTTAAAGTAAAGTAATGCTCAAAATTCTCCAAGCCAGGCTTCAGCAATACATGAACCATGAACTTCCAGATGTTCAAGCTGGTTTTAGAAAAGGCAGAGGAACCAGAAATCAAATTGCCAACATCCACTGGATCATGGAAAAGCAAGAGAATTCCAGAAAAACATCTATTTCTGCTTTATTGATTATGCCAAAGCCTTTAACTGTGTGAATCACAATCAACTGTGGAAAATTCTGAAAGAGATGGGAATACCAGATCACCTGACCTGTCTCTTGAGAAACCTATATGCAGGTCAGGAAGCAACAGTTAGAACTGGACATGGAATAACAGACTGGTTCCAAATAGGAAAAGGGGTACGTCAAGGCTGTATATTGTCACCCTGCTTGTTTAACTTATATGCAGAGTACATCATGAGAAACGCTGGACTGGAAGAAGCACAAGCTGGAATCAAAATTGCTGGGAGAAATATCAATAACATCAGATATGCAGATGACACCACCCTTATGGCAGAAAGTGAAGAGGAACTAAAAGCCTCTTGATGAAAGTGAAAGAGGAGAGTGAAAAATTGGCTTAAAGCTCAACATTGAGAAAACCAAGATCATGGCATCCAGTCCCATCATTTCATGGGAAATAGATGGGGAAACAGTGGAAACAGTGTCAGACTTTATAATCTTGGGGCTCCAAAATCACTGCAGATGGTGACTGCAGCCATGAAATTAAAAGACGCTTACTCCTTGGAAGGAAAGTTATGACCAACCTAGATAGCATATTCAAAAGCAGAGACATTACTTTGCCGACTAAGGTCCGTCTAGTCAAGGCTATGGTTTTTCCTGTGGTCATGTATGGATGTGAGAGTTGGACTGTGAAGAAGGCTGATCGCCGAAGAATTGATGCTTTTGAACTGTGGTGTTGGAGAAGACTCTTGAGAGTCCCTTGGACTGCAAGGAGATCCAACCAGTCCATTCTGAAGGAGATCAGCCCTGGGTGTTCTTTGGAAGGAATGATGCTAAAGCTGAAACTCCAGTACTTTGGCCCTGCCCCTCATGCGAAGAGTTGACTCATTGGAAAAGACTTTGATGCTGGGAGGGATTGGGGGCAGGAGGAGAAGGGGACGACAGGAGGATGAGATGGCTGGATGGCATCACTGACTCGATGGACATGAGTCTGAGTGAACTCCGGGAGATGGTGATGGGCAGGAGGCCTGGCGTGCTGCGATTCATGAAGTCGCAGAGTTGGACACAACTGAGCAACTGAACTGAACTAAACTGAAGGTGGATGCCTCTGAGCCAGAAGAGGCCAGCAAGCATCACATGTTTAATGGACCCCAAGGGCAGTAGGTGATGGAGGAGGCTGCAAAAATCAAAGTGAGAAAGACCTTGTTCTTGGGAAAGGAGGTGGAAATTCACACTTTCTTTCCTCAAACTGCTCACACAGGCAGGAGATAGATGGGCCCTCGACTGAACAATCTCTCCCCGTGTGGACGAAACTCCGTGATAGCAGAAGCTCTATAAAAGCAGGATGATGAAGGAGGCTGAGCCCTGCCCAGACAAGAGATAAAATGACCACATACTTCTCATTCTTGAAGCGAAGGACATGTCCCCTGACTACACAAGGCTCCTTCGAGGTCAAAAGCGAGAGGGCATCACCTCATAATAAGTGATGCTGACTACCCATAGGCCTCTTCACTAGAATCCATCTTGACTAAGAGATGAGCACACACATATGGGAGGACCCTGAGACATACCAAACATGGACTAAAGAACCAGGCAAATCAAAGTGATTGGCCACAGGAAAACTGGCAGAAATGCCCCATGAAAGTGATTCAAACCACCATGAGGGCATGACTCTCTGAGCCCACCTGTGTGTCTATCCACAGGTGCTGGACTCTTTTCCTAATAAACACTTTGTTTCACTACTTTCTATCTTTGTGGGAATTGTTTTTCTAAAAGCCAAAGGGCCAAGGCCTTGTCACTGAGCACTAGTCTAGTGACTAGGACTCCGTGTTCTCAACCTCCACAACCTGACCTGTCTCTGGCCGGGAACCAAAGCCCTGCTCCAGGCTGCTGCAGACCAAGGCCACTCGAGATCAACACGGCCCCACTGCCAAGACCCAGATCTCAGGCAGGTACCTTGAGTATTAAAGGTGAGCTCTGCTAGGGTTTGGCATTCCTAATATTGTTTCTGTGGGAAAAGCATTTCAAAATGTAAGCCAGTTGTTTGGAATATGATAGAAAATTTCTTCATAAGACTACTAAATTCTGGGCAATTCTTTGTGACTTCTCAGTTTTAGAATATTATTGTGCTTTGAATTTCCAAAATATATTGTAATATATAAAGGGAGGAAAATGAACTTTTATAAGGATGAAGTAAGTGCTGAAGATTTGGGTTACTAAGATGAAACTTTTGTACTATACATTCATATCAAGCAATGCTTCTTACCGACATTTAATTCTTAAATAATACTAAAGTTTATTACTTAAATGACACTTATGTGTTGCAGAATAAATGCCTATTTCAGACACTTAGCAAATCCAATAACCTATCATTTCGATAAACCATTTCATCAGTAGCCACATTAGTGTTTCCATTAGTGTTTCTAACAGATTAGTATTTCCATCCCACAAATACTCTACATGAAGGACTTTATATCATCCTGGAAACATAATCAAGAAGCAACACTGGAAGATTACACATTAAAGCTACACTCATTATTTAAAATGTGTGTAAGCAACAAAGGAACTTTTGCAAAATGTAGTATTAACAGTATCTCCATCTTAGGAAAAGAAAGCTATTACAAGCCAACTACACACCCAAAATGATACCTTACAACTTATTGCTATTATTCTAATGCAGGACAGATTATTGCTTAAAACTGCACATTTCAGAACACCAAGAAATTTTCATTTTTTTGGTTACCATTTATGCAAATCAACATCAGAATAAAGACTTTTATTTAAACTTTTGTGTTAAAAGTGAAGTTTATTACAATACATAAGTGCAAATGTTATTAAAAATGCTGGTTAAAATCATAAAGTGTCTATATAATTTTTCTAATATAAATATTGGAAATAACAACTTTAACAATCCTATAAGTACACAGTACATTGAAAACATAAAATCACGCACAAGGCTAAATATAACTGCACATTATCATTTTAGTTATCACTCTTCTGATCCCAACATCATTCCAGAATACAAAGGGGTTACAAACATCAAGGTTTCAGAGTATTGAATGTATGTCAGTTATCACACATTAATAATGCTTTAAAATCATTGCTTATATTCTAATCAAGTGGTTCTAGTTCCAATAATTCCTTTTCTTGATAGGTCTTGGAGAAAAAGTTGAGCTGGAAAAACTGTGATTACAGAACCTAATGTGATTAATATCACACTAATTCTCAATGATTCATTTAAAACTAGCATAAAGTGTTATTAAAAGTCCTATAGGACATGGAAGACAGTAAGTACATCATATGTAAATAAAATTAAGCAGCTCACCCTCTGCTTGCTTACTTGGCTCCATGTCTCTGTAGAAAGGAGAAGCTGAGCCATAAAGAAGTGCGGGCCAATCAGAACTGCTGGGAGTGTGTTTTGGGGGGCTTAGGGGTGCTGGTGAAGGTGGGGGGAACAGCACAGGAAATAACTGGGGAGAAATGTCAGACTATAAAGGGAAATTAAACAGTATTACTTGTCCACTCCTCCCCATCCTGCTGAAGCAGGGGACAGTTCCAGTCCAGCCTCCATCCGTCTCCCAGCAGGGGCTCTGTGAAGACAGCATTTGCTTTTCAGACAATGTGAAGCCATGGCTGTTCGCTCTTGAGAACATTTCACAAACCTGAGGAACAGCCTTTTAATTATAGGTTTGGACACTACACAAACATCAAGGAGAATCTGAACTAGGCCTCAGCATGAGGGGAAGGGAAAACAGCTTTTATAAGCAGCTAATGCCCACACAGGTGAAGTGGTTCAGCCAAGGGGACAGCAATGCTTATTTCTTCATGAACATGCTTCTCAAACTTTCATGTGCATAGGATTCACTTGGGATCTCACCAAAGTTGAGCTGGGTTGGGGGTGGGCCACAGGTTCTGCATTTGTAGTTAAGCTCCTATGGACCACACTTTGAGATGCTGATGATGCTCCTAGCCTGTGGACCATACTTGGAGAAGCAAGAGTCTGCAACACAAAGAGGGGGCCACCTCCTTCTCTCTGGGCCACAAGTATATGTTGGAAGTCCTGAGGAGGGCTGAGATAACCCCAGTGTTATGGACCCACCCAAGCACATCCCTGGGCTGCAGGTGGAGACGTGGCACACTGAGTGGGCAAATGCATGTTAATGTATTTTCTGACAGCACCATACTATGACTATATGAACAGCTGAACAACATAACTCAACTTGAGCGAATGGAGAAGTCTACTAGTTGGGAATAAAACTAAACTTTTCCCCCATGTAGTCCTCCTTAAAGTGATTACATGATTACAAAGGTATAAAAAACCAGAGTATTAAATTTGATAGTAAAAGGCCACATGTGCACACATATACATACAGCATGGATTCTAAGAAATTAAATGCATTTTGTCAGGATAAAGCACGGGCTACCACTGCTCCCAGCTAAAATCATCTCCTCTTCCAAATACAAGGAAGAAACCTTGAATTGTAAGGAAAATCACTGCATTGCCTGCCAGCACCAGGCCACAGGCTCCCCATTTGATCTGAAACACAACAGGATTAAAAGAGGATTAAATCTTTATATTGTACTCTTTGCAAATATATTATTTTCTGCGTCAGAAACAGCCAATGAAATACTAAATAAAATTGCTAAAAGGCTTAACAATGTAATAGGCAGGAGACAGTGAACAGTTCAGTAATTAGTCTAATCACTTCGTGACGCTTGTTAATTAAGTCTGGTATCATCCTTAACATTTTCCCCATTAGACATACTTCTCTACTTGTTTTCATGAGACAATGACTGCCTTCAGTAAAATACACAAAGCAAGATGAGAAAGGGTCCAATTACAATATTGGTTACTAGAAGTCCTGGATATACTGTCTTTTCTCATGAAGATAGGAATTGGAGAGTTGCACACTGATTTCTTTTCCAGGCAAAATATTTTAAATAATACTCCGGATGCAACTAAAAAGAGCTTTCCAGCGTGGCAGATGGTTTTCCAGAGGCATAGTTGGGAATGAGAGTACCCTCTAGTGGGCATAGTTTGTTTTAACAAGCGGAGAACATCAGTGAAAATTTTTTTCATAAAACATGATGCAGTATTTGAAAGGTAAAAACAGAAATCCTTAGGAGAAAAATTTAAGAAGTACTAATCTAAGGCACAAGAGGGATAAGATCACGACAATCTTACAATGAAATACCTTCCGTGCTTCTGTTATCTAGACAGAGTTCAAACTGGCCTGGCATTCCAGACCTTCCCCAGTCAGGCTTCCCCAGCCTTTCTAGCCTCAATCTCAACCTCTCCCCTTTTGCGCCATCATATTGGACTACTCTTCAGTCCATACATTTCATTTTTGCATTTGAAAATCATTCCATATGATTGTCTTTTCTACTTTAATCAAAATAGCATTTATCCATAGAAGCCACATCAAATACCAGATGTAATTTCTCTCTTCTTGGTGCACCTATGGCATTCTGATCATGTTTTAATGACCACATATAGTACACTTATACTATAGTTACCCATCAGGCCAGTTTCTGATCTTTTTTGAGAACAGAGACAGTATCTGGTTCTTATTCCGAGTGTCCTACAAACAGCATATGCTCTGTTTACTACATGAATAAATAGCACTTGTGTAGGTCTGCTATTCAAAGTCCCAAATAAGAGTCTCATGAAACTGAAACAGTATGTAATTGGGGGAAAGAAAAGCAAATAGTATGGAAGACACTGAATGTCAAAGAACTGACTAAATTATACCCATAATGTATATTTTGGAGATAAAAACTTTAATTTGGATACTGATTAAATAAAATGCATATTTATGGCAAGACAAGAAAAAATTAAACATAAAATTTTCTCTTCTTGTTCAGGCCTCCTCCCTCCCCTTTGCGTACTGCGCATCTGTATTAACCAGACCTCCTTAGGAGATAACATTGCTTCTTAACATTCCTTCCCTAATCCCGTAAAGGGTCATAACTGCTTAGGAGATAATCTTCCTTCTTAATGATGTAGGGGGCCATGATGACCTATGACCCACTGCTCACTTTATACATGCCAATCTGGATTGTGTAAATGGTCAACAGTATGTCATTTGACATATAACCATTTGTCTCTAAAACTTATGTAACTGTGGTTTGATCTCTTGCAGGAGGGACAGTCATCTCCTGGGGTATGATCCTCAGGTTGGGGCAAATTAAATATTCCATTTGATTGATTGAGTGAGTGATTGAGTCATTAATTTTCTCATTGACAATATGAAGATATCATATTACTCACTGTATCTTTCAGTTAACTATATAGTTTTCCCTCAATATGTAACTATTGTGTTGAGAATTATGTCCATGATGCTATTTGCAGGAGAAGAATTGGGTATGATGTTGCGATTTATATTAAGAAATATATATTTGATCAGTCCCCATATTCTGCACAGAGCTTCTAAAATCCTTGAAACTTCGTAAGTAATGAGAGTGACTGTTTTTATGGGGGAACCTCTGATTTATAGCCAGTCAGTCAAGAGCATGGGTAACAACCTGGACTTGTGATGGGCATCTGAAGAGGGAGGTAGTCTTGTGGGACTGAGCCCTGAGCCAGTGGAATCTGTTGCTGTCTCCAGGTAGATGGAGTCAGACTTGAGCTGAATTGTAGGATACTCACCTGGTGTGGAAAGATTGCTCCTTAATGGTGTAGTGAACAACCCCCCCCACCCCACCCCCACCCCCCCGCCACTACACACACACACACACACTGGAATTAGGTGACCAGGACCCCTTTTGATGTTTATTTTGGAACTAGAAAAGTATTGCTTCATGAGTCTCTGGATTGCCCTACAATGCAAGGCAAGGATTTCAGAATAATTCCAGAAAATAGTTTACAACAGAAAAAGCATTTGATCTGGCTAAAAGTCAAAAGAGGAACAAAGAAAGCATTTTGAAAGCATGTGCAAGATATTGAGAGGTAGATCTAAATCAGCGGAATACAGAAACTAAAAATATGTCTGGCTTTGAGTATTAAGTCTAAGCAGTGGAAATGAAACTGTGGTTCCAGACACAGGCCTCTGAAGTAACCTCAGCAATAGCTGGTCAAAAGAACAGACAAGACTTACCACAGACACACGAGCAAGAATAACAGGAAATCCAAAGGCAGAAACAACAATTCCTGTAGTGAAAAAATAAGCCAGTTCCCGACAGGCACTACTTGTTGCATCAGAGTCATATGTTGCTCGTTTGGCAATGAAATGGGGGATAGGAGAGATGGCGTGAGAAAATCAGGACAAACAAGGGCCAGTAAACGCTGTTGGTTGGACACAGGAGAAATCCAAAACAAAAAGTTAGTTACATCGTAGTTAAAGATACACTACTGTTTCAAAGCTTACATTATTTTAAATGTCTAGGTCAACAATTATTTATTCAGTTGTCAACATCAGTGCATGAGATGATTATTTTCCACGAACAGCTGATGATTAAGTAGTGATGATTAAAAATTACTAGTACATTAATATGCAGACAGCTTATACTGTATTAAGAAACAATAACACAATGTAAAATCTAGAATTTTTTTTTCTGTATTACTGAGCTGTAGTTTCTTTAGGGACAGAATCCTAACTTAGTCATCTTTGCTTTCCATATAGAACATAGCACAGTGCCTTGCACGTGTTCATTCAGTAGAAATTATCTGAGTGTGCACAGGTTGGAAACCTTCCAATTTCTTAGAGTAAAACTCAAGGTTCCTTGCCCTGGCCTACAAAGCCTCACATAATCAGGCCAACTTCTTCCATTCATTCCGTGCCATCCTCCCTCATTCGCTTCATCTGTAACCACATTAGCTTTTCTATTTCTTAAATACTCCCTCGGCCTGGAATGCCCTCTCCTGACTCATCAACCTGATAAACTTATTTATCCACAAAGTCTCAGGTTAAGGACAACCTCTTCTATGCAGTCCTCCCTGACTTTACCAGGGAAACTCAGGTTCCCTTTCTCGAAGCTCTCACTGTACTTTGTACACATCTCTCCTGACTGGACTGTCTGTCTCTCACTCGTAACTAGAACTGCAAGCTCCCTGAGGACAGGACTGCGTCTCATCATTCTTGTATCCCCAGCTGGTCCAGAGGAAGTCTTCAATAAACTCTCATTAAATGAACACATCAATTTTGAAAAGAGCTTTTCTCTGCACAAATACAGCTAACTAAGGGACTGGGTTTGTAATTTGGGCTTCATTTGGAAAAGGCAATGGCACCCCCACTCCAGTACTCTTGCCTGGAAAATCCCATGGACGGAGGAGCCTGGTGGGCTGCAGTCCATGGGGTTGCTAAGAGTTGGACATGTCTGAGCGACTTCACTTTCACCTTTCGCTTTCATGCATTGGAGAAGGAAATGGCAACCTACTCCAGTTTTCTTGCCTGGAGAATCCCAGGGGCGGGGGAGCCTGGTGGGCTGCCGTCTATGGGGTCGCACAGAGTCAGACACGACTGAAGCGACTTAGCAGCAGCAGCAGCAATTCATTCATTAGAGCTTGGTGCTAAATCGACCAAACTCTCTAACACCCATACTAATAGTGACAAAGACATAAAAGAATAGTTCTTTCTGGAAATAACTTACCCATAATCCTCTAAGGCACATCCCAGCATCAGAAAAGTCAGGCCAATAGCCCCACTGAAAGATAATGCCACAAGAGCTGGGAAAAATAAAATCAAGAGTTATAGGTTCCAATGGTTACCAGGGACTGGGGGAGGGGGAGAGAAATGGAGAAGGATTCTTCTGGGATGGATGAAATGTCCTGGAATTAGAAAGTAGTAATGGTTGTACAACTTTGTGTATATATTAAAAACCACTTTAAGAATTTTTAGAGTGTACAGAATTTTACCCTTTAAAAGCCTAATTTTTGATATGTGAATTATACCTTAATTTTACATTTTTAACAAAAAAAACTGCTTATTTCATTGAAAGAGATTTACTCATTTCATTGGTTGATATTACATTTGACTAGCAAATGACAGCATATGTCTGTTACTCTCAAGTCTTCAGGTGGAGAACAAGCTCAAGCCTTTCCAGTACTCAGCCCAACTAATGTATGAATTCCTTAACACCTATACTAAGAGGCCAGCCAGCCAGCTGATACAATACCAGTGAAGGGAAACTCACTATCTCCTGAGGCAGATTATTTCATTCTGACAGTTTTCAGATGCTGAAAACCCTCTTTCCTTAAACTGTACCCCACAATGTCTCCCTGTAATATAAACCCTTTGATCACTTGCCTCCCCATACCACAGGGCTTCAAGTATTTGAAGATTACTTTCATGTCTTCATAGCAAATTCTTCCCAACTAATAGCCCCTGAATATCAATGCCCTGCATCTGTTGGACACTTATCTTTGAGGAGGTAGAAATGCGTTTGCTTTGTCCACTGCTAAGTGAGAGAATAACAGAATTGTTTAAAAATCTTGCGCTGCTCTGGGTCACCAACAGGGGTTCATGTTGGTAACTCTGTCACTGACTGGTTGTGTGACTGTGGTAGAAGCTGAACCTCCTTAAACCGGATTATTCAGCTGTAAAATGGGAATAATGATGCCAATTTATTAGGCGTTTATGGGACTCAAATGAGATAATCTATATAAAGTGATTTCAGATGCTGAAAACCCTCTTTTCTTAAACTGTACCCGAAACTGTCTCCCTGTAATATAAACCCTTTGATCATGATCAAAGGCAGGCGCTCAGTAAGCAAATACTGATGTAAGTATATCCTCATTTTAGCAACGGTCTTTGGTAAAGGCAGCAATCACAAGCAGAGGATACTGAATTATCGAAGTACTCCTCTGAACAAAAATCCATAATACTCAAAATTAGTCATTAGGTAAACCAATTAACATTTTGATTGCTTCCTTTTACTTTAAGAGGCAATCTGGAGAGACTTTTATAGGAAGATACCTAGGTGATTTTTAAAAACATCTGGGAGTATAGAGGACAAGGAAGGACTGTCAGTTTTATATATTTTTCCATTTAGTACATGTCACTTTGGTGGAGGGAATGGACAAAAGTAACTTTTCCCATATTGCTTCACTACAGATGATCTTTTCCTCATTGGTTCTGTCCCCTGCCTGTGCCTAACCACTTGCACCACTCTGTCCTACAGGAGACCATTCAGAGCTATGAACCATAGACCTCTTCCTTCCATTCTGGGACAAGACACCAATCACTCAAAGTTCACAACTGTATCTCCAACTGATGCTCTTTACCTCCTTTTCTTTTTCAGGAATTGCATCCTTGGCCATCTCTTAAACTTGGAGCTAATCAGAAATGCAAATTCACCTATCACTCCACACTCTTGCTGGGACACTGCATTCAACACAAAGCTCCCTGGTTCCACAAGGACCCAGCTACATCTCATGCTGCAGTTTGAAGTAACTCCTAAGAACTCAGCCTGCACCTCCAACTCCAATCTGGACTTCTCTGGGTAGTCAACATAGAATTCAACTTCAACATGTGTAAAACTGAAACATCTCCCCTTCTCCTCCCAAACACACACTTTTTCTTTTCTAAGGCTCTATCTTGAAAGACTAACACCAGCCCTACACTCCATTTTCTAGAAAATCAGTAAGTCAGGGTGACTCAATATCCCAGACTTCACTCAAACCCACTGCAAAGATTAAGTGATTATGTCCCCAGTCCCCAAATTCATGTATTAAATTTTAACAACCAGTGAGATGGTGGTAGGAGGTGATTAGATCACAATAGGATTGCTGCTGCTGAGTCACTTTAGTATCCGACTCTGTGTGACCCCAGCGACGGCAGCCCAGGATTAGGACCCTTATAACGGGACTCCAAAGAGCTTCCTAACCCCTTCTGTTGTGTGGGGACAAAGCAAAAAGATATCTGTCCGGGGAACCAGGAAGCAAGCCTTCACCAGACAACAAATCTGCCGGCACCTTGATTGTAGAGATCCCAGCATCTCAAACTAAGAAATAAATGCTATTTAAGCCACCCAGCTTATGGTATTTTGTCCTAGCAGCCTTCAAGGATTAAGACAACCACCTCTTCTCTTGTGCCCTCAGCTACTTATCATCTGTGTGCAGACCCTTATCATCTGAGGCCTGCCTTCACCTCATGACTCTTCCCATCTGTCCTCCACACAGCAGACAGTGACCTCTCGAATATACAAAGCTGGTATCACCTTCACAGTTGCTTTCACAGCCTATGAGCTGTTCTAGCACTGGAGGTGCACCTCTGCCCCGTGTCACATGTTCTCTCCATTAGAATAAACTCTGCCCTCACCCCAATCCTTTGCCAGGTGAAGTCTTATGGATCCTTTTTAGATTCAGAGCAAGGAATGCCTCTTTTGGGAGACTGGTCCTCTTCCTCCCTGGCGCAGGGCTTGGTATTGCCATCTATATTAGTTTCCTAGGCCTGCTATTAAAAATGTATCACAAACTGGGTGGCTTAGAAGAACAGAAATTTACTCTCTCATATCTAGAAAGGACATCTGCTCCCTCTGAAGACTCTAAGGGAAGACTCCTTCCTTGCCTCTTTTTAACTACTGGCAGTTGCCTGCCATGTCTGGTCCCTCTCCAGCTCACAGGTGTATCATTCCGAGCTCTGCCTGTCCTCCTATGGTGTTCTCCCTATATTTATCCATGTCTAAATTTCCCTTTTCTTACAAGGACACTCGTCCTTGGGTTAGAAGTCCAATTAATCCAATATCATCCCTAACTTGATTATATCTGCAAGGACCCTATTTCCAAATAAGGTCAAATTCACAGGCACTGGGGAGCTGGAACTTGAATGTATTTATTTGGGGGATACAGTCAGCCTGCAATACCATCTTGGTTAAACAATAACACAATTATTTCCAGCCCTGTCACACAATAACTGCTCACCTAACCTTTTATCCCAAGCCTCAGGCACACAGCAGTCCTTCTTCAAAAGTTAAATTATCTAGAAAAAGCTTCCTTAGTCCTTTTCCATTTCATAATCTATCTTTTTTTTTTTTTTTACTACAATGCAATTTCTAACACATTCACACATAAACATTACTATTTGAGTTTCCAGACACGACTAAACAAAGCGTAGTGGTGCTGCTTCTTATTGGTTTTCTGCACTGGCTTCAAATGGAATATTACAAAATGTACACTGTCCAAGTAAATCATGTTTACTAAATTAATGCCAATCATAAAAGTCCACCAGAAATAATTTTAAAATGTCTGCTAACAGTTTACACACTCAGATAAATTTCATAGCAAACACATACATGTGTTCAAATATATCCGTATACATGTTTACAGCATATGTTGATTAACTAGAGAGGGAAGATCTTTGTGCACAAATTTCAAGGACAGGAGTTCCAACATGGACACAAGTTATCCTACTCTATTCAAAAGATTAGGCATCTAATGGGGTGGTCCTACCAAATCAACAGGAAGCCTTCCAGTAACCTCTCCCACTGGTGGCATTCCCCTTCACTCTGAAGGTGCACAGATGAGGAACTGGTATTCTTCGGACTCCTTTTTAAAAATCAACTGTCCCACGCAAAAACACTCACTGCACAGCGTGAAGTTATTCAGTCGTGTCCGACTCTTTGCTATTCCATGGACTGAAGCCTACCAGGCTTCTCCGTCCAAGAATTTTCCAGGCAAGAGTACTGGGAGTGGGTTGCCATTTCCTTCTCCAGAGGATCTTCCTGACCCAGGGAACGAACCCAGGTCTCACACATTGCAGCAGACAGTTTACCATCTGAGCCACCAGAGAATCCCCACTGCACAAAGACCTACTGTATAGCATAGGGAACTATACTCATTATCTTGTACATAAGGGAAAAGAATCTGAAGTACATACGTGTGTGTGTATCTGAATAGTTGGGCTGCGCACCTCAAATTAACACGATATTGTAAATAAACTATATTTGTATTTTTTTAAGTACTATACCACCTTCCTGTCTGTCCATACATGAATAAACTCTGATGAAAGTAATGAGAAAATCCCACCTAACCTACTCTTTACAATTAAGACAAATACAGCATTTCAGGGTGCTCTTCGCTGACACCTGCCTGCATCCAACTCTGCCCAGTTGTAAAAATCAATTTACACGACACGACAGATGTAAGTGTTCTAATGCCGAGAACACTAGAGACAATGGCTCGTCTGGAAAAAGTGGGAAGCTCGGCAAAGTGGCAGGAAAAGCGGGGAGAAGCGTTAGGGTGAACAGGACGGGAAGTGAAAGCCCAGTTTAAAACTAGGCAGAGGAGGGGGTGGGAACTGCTTCCCGAGGAACCGGGAAGCAATCCGGGAGGTGATGCCCAACCCGGGCTAGCCGGTGATTCCCAGAGAAGGAATGCTCCCGGCGAGGGCTTCGCCTGCAGCGATCCGGACACGCTGGGCGAAAGAGTGAAGACTAATAGCTTTTCAGAAAAAGGTAGAGGTTCCCCAAAACACTCCACCCGCACCCCAAGGAGCGAAGAGAGCCGGCGAACTCCTTCCCACCGGGGAAGGAGGGAACGATGGCACATCTGGGGAGGCCGTTTCCAGCCCACGCGCTGAAGGCGCAGCTCCAGGATTAGCCCAGAGCCAAGGCGGCGACCCCACCGCCGGACTAGTGAGCTAGGAACCTAGGATGTACCTTTAACGCCAGCCATGTCTCCCGAGCTGGGGCCGCGGCTGCTTCCCGGCTTCCTGCCACGGCCCCAGCCCCACCCGAGGCCCGGCCCCAGGGCCGTACCTGGGCTCTCGAGCCCGCCCCCGCCTCGCAGAGCCCCCGCCCCTGACGGTTCCGAGCTCCCCGGGCCCTAGCCACTCAGGGCTCCGCCCTGCCAGTCCCCGCCCCTGCCTGGCCCCGCCCCCACCACGCAGAGCCACGCCCCTGCTCGTCTCGGCCCTCCTCACTCAGAGCCCCGGCCCTGTCCCCGCCACTCAGAACCCTCCCAGACCAGACCTCCTCTCCTCCCGCCCACCCAAAGAGATCCCTGTTCCTACCCACCCGTCACGTTGATGGGAGTGCACTGCAAACCCGCTTTCTCAGGATAGCGGCGACGATGCTCCTTAGGTCCAGGAGCTTCTGCGTAATCCCCGAAATTGCCCCACGCTCCTTCTTTCCGTCGGTTGGCCGGAATCCCAGCTCCGCCGAATCGCTGGGTCCGCGGGCCCAGAGCTCCCCACAGCCCACTAGGGACGCGTCCACCATAGCATGGAAGGGCGCGAACCGCGATTCCTGGCTGCAAGGAATTTCTGCATGAGGATGGCGAAAATAGAGGGGGAGGGGGGAAAATAGTCGCTAGAGCAGGGATATCCGCTTTCTCTGGCATTACTTTCTCTAAGGCCTAGATTGCGTTTATGTGCCTGTCTGCGTTTACGTAGCTGTGGCTGAGGAAGGGATGGGGACACCAGAGCAGAGGCCCCAAGGATCCTGTTGTATGCCTGGCCTTCCTTGCTTAATACCAACTTGAGCACTTTTCGGGCACTAGCGTTTTCTCCTTTACACTCAGGTGTATCTATAGAAACAAAAAACAAGCTATTTTGCGCTTGAGGCTCTCATGAACATTTAAATAAACAGCTATTATTTCTATATCCTGGGCCTCAAGGTCTGCAGGTAAGCAAGGCCAGTTTAGACGTCACAGGACCACTTCATACTCTGCTCACAGGACAGAGAGTTTTGGCTTCGTGGGTACAATCTGGAAGAGATATTTAAAACCATCTGGTCCAAAGGCTTCATTTTACCTCTACAGAAAGAGGCCCAGAAAGGCTAGGACTTCCCTGCTCACACAACTCCTTGGAGAAAGGTTGGACTATGGGTCACTTATCCCACTTTCTAGCTGAAAACCCCCACACCTTATGATGCTGCTCCTTTTCTTTCACTTTTTAAAATTTTTCAACAGGACTGAAAGCTAAAGGAGTTCTGGGGAATCCAGGTTTCCCTGACTATAGAAATACAAATTCTCACTACCACCACCTTTCAGGACCCCTGCTTGGTTTCCGTTTTCAATTGTAGTTGTAGTAGTAGTGAAGTCACTCAGGTGTCCAACTCTTTGCGACCCCGTGGACTGTAGCCTACCAGGCTCCTCTGTCCATGGGATTTTCCAGGCAATAGTCCTGGAGTGGATTGCCATTTCCTTCTCCAGGGGATCATCCCAACCCAGGGCTCGAACCCAGGTTTCCCACATTGTAGACAGACGCTTTACCGTCTGAGCCACCAGGGAAGTCCTTTTAAATTGTACACTGAGCATATTATTGTCTCCAACACGTTTAATTACTTGTGAGTTTATGTTTCTAGCTCCTCCCATTTCTCCTCCTAGATAGAAGGTACACTTATTAAAAACTTTGTTGCTAGTCCCTAGCTCACTGCACAATTTGCAGATCCAGAGTTACACTGCATTATTTACTTGGTAGCCTGTGATCTATCCAAGATCACTGAGAACTTTCTTTCCCTATGCTGAGTTCCATATTTGGGTGGCAGGGAAAACTGCCCACCACCCCAACTCTGGCAGCCTGGGTTTTTAGCTCACTTGGTGGTGATGGTGGTTCAGCCATTAAGTCGTGTCTGGCTCTTGAGATGCCATGGAACTGTAGCCAGGCTCCTCTGTCCATGGAATTTCTCAGGCAAGAATACTACAGTGGGTTGGCATTTCCTTCTCCGGAGATCTTCTCAACCCAAGAATTGAATACACGTGTCCTGCACTGCAGACAGATTCTTTACCACTGAGCTACCAGGGAAGCCCCCTTTTAGCTCCCTTCAGTTTAGTTCAGTTTAGTCACTCAGTCGTGTCTGACTCTTTGAGAGCCCATGAATTGCAGCATGCCATGCCTCCCTGTCCATCACCAACTCCCAGAGTTCACTCAGACATCGATCGAGTCAGTGATGCCATCCAGCCATCTCATCCTCTGTCATCCCCTTCTCCTTCTGCCCCCAATCCCTCTCAGCATCAGAGTCTTTTCCAATGAGTCAACTCTTCGCATGAGGTGGCCAAAGTACTGGAGTTTCAGCTTTAGCATCATTCCTTCCAAAGAAATCCCAGGGCTGATCTCCTTCAGAATGGACTGGTTGGATCTCCTTGCACTCCAAGGGACTCTCAAGAGTCTTCTCCAACACCACAGTTCAAAAGCATTCCATTATTCAGCGCTCAGCCTTCGTCACAGTCCAACTCTCACATCCATACATGACCACAGGAAAAACCATCGCCTTGACTAGACAGACCTTAGTCGGCAAAGTACTGTCTCTGCTTTTGAATATGCTATCTAGGTTGGTCATAACTTTTCTTCCAAGGAGTAAGCGTCTTTTAATTTCATGACTGCAATCACCATTTGCAGTGATTTTGGAGCCCCCAAAATAAAGTCTGACAAGGTTTCCACTGTTTCCCCATCTATTTCCCATGAAGTGATGGGACAGGATGCCATGATCTTTGTTTTCTGAATGTTGAGCTTTAGGCCAACTTTTTCTCTCTCCACTTTCACTTTCATCAAGAGGCTTTTATTCCTCTTCACTTTCTGCCATAAGGGTGGTGTCATCTGCATATCTGAGGTTATTGATATTTCTCCCAGCAATCTTGATTCCAGCTTGTGTTTCTTCCAGTCCAGCGTTTCTCATGATATACTCTGCATAGAAGTTAAATAAGCAGGGTGACAATATACAGCCTTGACGTACTCCTTTTCCTATTTGGAACCAGTCTGTTGTTCCATGTCCAGTTCTAACTGCTGCTTCCTGACCTGCATACAGATTTACTGAAGTGCAAAGCTGCACTCATGAGGAAAATTCTCCTTAACTGATGAGGATTTTCTATGGGGTCCAAATCTCACATTTTCCCTTCGATTCCCAACCACCTACAAGTGTGTGTGGCACAAGATGATAAAAGTCTGCCTGCAATCCAGGAGAACTGGGTTTGATCCCTGGGTTGGAAAGATCTCCTGGAGGAGGAAATGGCAACCCACTTCTATATTCTTGCCTGGAGAATCCATAGATAGAGGAATTTGGCAGGCTATGCAGTCCATGGTGTTGCCAAGAGTTAGACATGACTGAGAGACTGAGCACAGCGCCAGGTGTGTATAAAACCACATGTAAGGGCTTGCTGGAGCCTCCCCTATCACCCTAAGGCCAGTCCCACAGAAGAGAAATGATTTGGAGAAAAGTGACAAAGAGGCAAAGCTTGGTTTGAGTGCCTTGGGCTTAGCAGTAAGAAACTGGAAGATGGTGAGAGGCAAAAAGATGAGGAGTTTGCCCCAGGGTGATGTCTAGAATCAGATAAATGCAGAGACAGTATTTGTCTCCAGTAACTTTCCTGCCCACACCAGCTGTTCTTCCCAGTTTATGAAACACTTTAAAGAGGAACTTAGCCATCTTACCAGAAGCTTTGACCATCTTCTGAGAAAATCTGCTTTCCCTCTTGCCAGAGGTTCACTGAAAAACTGTTCTACTATCCCATTCTGTATTTCCTCAAGAATAAAAGAAGACTTTCAGTCAAAAACAGAAAGTAAAAACCTTAGAAGCTGAACCCTTTCCCCAACTTGCTGTCAGTGTGTTACTTGGAAATATAAGATCCACGTTCTCTGTCAAACTGCCTAGGACAAAACAGGACCTCTTAGGATAAATTTTTTATATTCTCTCCTTGCATTCAATTCTCACACTATGAACTAGGTTTTATTATCTTCACTTTACAGATGAGAAAACTGAGGCTCAGATGGTACCTACTGAGTAGGAAAGCTGAAATCAAACCTTAAACAGTTTAAATCTGAAGTCAGAAAATCAGCGCTTGAATTGTTCCCCATTTTAGATCGTAGAACAACCAAAACCTGTCTACTTGACCCAAATTCCCCAGTAGATGTTGTCAGCAGGAAACTGTCCTGTTGCTGTGATAACTGGCTCTGGAATTCAACTTGCATGTTCATTCCTTACACAGTGTTTCATCAGGAGGGGTGCTAAGTGGCTTCAGCTGTGTCTGACTCTTTGTAACCCCATGGACTATAGTCCACCAGGCTCCTCTGTCCATGGGATTTCCCGTGGCAAGAATACTGGAGTGGTTTGCCGTTTCCTACTCCAGGGGATCTTCTCCACCCAGGGATGGAACTCACCTCTCTTAAGTTTCATGCATTGGCAGGAGAGTTATTTACCACTAGCACCACCTAGGGTCCAACTTGAAGATTCTCTCAGACAGGGACACAGCAATGACAATTCAAATACTTTTGATTTGCAACATTTGTTTCCAAGTAAACATGCTGCTTCTCTTCTTAAAGAGATAAATGATCTGTTTTGCAACAAAGTCTCAGACTCCCAGGATCCAACCCTTTGCCTCAGCACAAAATGCTTTAATATCCTAGCTTGAGCCAGGATTTGTGTGCTGATTCTTTTAGGAATACAGCATTCCTGCAGCATGATCAAAAGTGTGTCTGTATATGGAGGCAAGGGTGGTAAGGGGGTGGTTAAAGTATAAATCAATAAATTCTATCATTTGTACAAATGTATTATATGTGCTGCAGCAGCAGCAGCATATTCTTTCCCCATAACTTTGATTAAAAGTGAATCATGTCAGAAGGTGTAATTCAAGCTTGTCACATTCCTATGAGTGAAAAAAATAACTTGTGTTTCTACAAATATTTTGAGCCTTTTAATATACATTACAAATATTTTAGACCAATCACACTTTGTTGACTGTAACATATTTACAAAACAAAAAAATATATTACAATAAATATGAATGAAACAGTGAATCCGATCAACAACGAGCTTTGTCACAACCAGATATTTAAAAGGAATGCGAAAACCTGTTGGTCTGCATATGTTAAGAGTTCTGAGATAAATAGGGGTCCAGAATTATAATGTATCCGGAAAAGAGATAGAGAGCATCCCAAATTTAAGTTAGATAAGATTCTTTCTCAGTGCTAATTACATAATGTTTAATGATGTTTTAAACTGTGAACATGGATGAATTATCCAAACATGATACCAAGCTAATATAGTTCTATCATTTCAAAATGTACGTGACATTCACATAGTATCCTTTTAATTATTATATACTGTAGTTCGCACAATATCTACAGATGTGAATGAGAAAAAAAGTCACAGCAACATGTCTCACATTCCAGTTTTAAATAAGACAAGCACATACTGCAAACATTATTTTATAATATGTTAATAAATAACACCTAGTTTTTTATGGTTACTTTGAACAGTTTACAGCTGTATATTTAAAAAGAGAATATTTGAGGCGAGTTTCACATTGTCAGCAAAAGGTAAAATAAATAATGAACCTTTATAACAACAACAAAAAAGAATGAAGGAAAGAAAGGAAGAAAGAGAGAAAGAAAGAAGAGAGTTGTATATAGAACATAAAGTATTTTTGACATGCTGCTTTTCCAGTACAGTTTGCCACAAGAAAATGAAAAAACAGAAAGAAACAGCAAAAGAAGATTGTCTTTTTAAAACAATTTTTGAGAGCTTTTCACAATACTGAGCACAAACCTTTTAAGATTAGATCAAGATCTTTCTGCCCATCTGCTTTGTAAGAATATCCTCTCCACACTGTGTACCTGCACATTCAAAGAGATCTACCAAAGTCGTGGAAAACCACCACTTGCCCCTCAAAGTGAGAAACAGCCAAAACACTGAACTGAAATCCAACCAGTCTGAAGTCTGCAAAGGTTTCACTCCTGCTTTATTTTCACAGATGTTCCTGTGCAACTGTTATTCCTGTGGACCCCCAACAGCTTTTAGAATAATAAACCCCATTGTAAGAATCCAAGAGGTCCTATTTCATCAGGTGGGAAGAGGAACTGGGTTCCTCAGAGAAGCTAGACTTGATAAGCCATGTGACTTGGTCTGAAGTGGCCTCTCTCTGTCCCTCGCTGCAATTGCCCCTGTCGCTGTGGTCATCAATTTCCTTCCCACAGCCAATCACAAACCTGGAGGACAGGGGATCCATACTAGACAGTCTTCCTGATCAACTGTGAACACACCAAACTGTCTTACCATCTGTTCCCAGCTAAGAGCATGTTCTCTGCTAAGCAAAAGGAGGAGCATTAAGCCTTACAGCAAAAATTAGAAGTTTCATCAAATCAGGTTGTTGTTATGGCATTAACACATTCTTCAAGCTACTACATCTTTCTAAAGGGAAAAGAAGATAGTAGCCTAACTCTCTGACCAGGAATACAGATTTCTACAGCTTTAGCATCCCTATTTTTCTTCAGTCAGCATTTTCACTAAATTTTAGCTTATGCAGGAAGGAAGTGTTGGTAGTAATCACTGGATTATAATTACTTCCCACAGTTCAGGTTCTTTTATATCTGTTAGTCCTCTTGACCAAAAGAAGTGTACAGTATTATACTATAGACCATAGTAAATTTCTGTTTAAAAAAAAAGAAAAAACAAGTTAATGGTCATGTTCCTGAAGTCGATGTAAAGCCATGGCTCAAATTTTATCCTTCAAAGAAAATCTCAAAACTGTTAGTTAAAATCCATCGTGCAATCCTATTATTATAACTTTGGCTCATTATCCTAACCTCAGACAATGAGATGGGTGCTATGCCTTTGGTAGCCTCTATTTTCAATTTCCCTACAAACTGCTGAGTAGGCTCCCCACAGGGCAGGCTGGAATGTTGTTAAAAAAACTCTGCCAGGTCATCTGACTAGAAGTTCCTTTCCTGTTTTGGACTTTTTATGGTAGGGACTTGAGGAAACAAACATCCACATTCCTTATTAAAGAGGAATTAATTCACAAGTAACTCAACAGTTAAGTACTGGATACACATTGCTAGAGTTTTTGGTTCACCTGCAAAAACCTCAGAACTGTGACACACACTAAGCATTAGCACGGGTCTGCAGCAGCAATGGAAAACTCATAAGTTAATACAAGGGCTTTTGGCCTTGATTTTCAAATTCTGACCAGGCATCATTGAGCTCCATGAAAATCATCTTTGCATATTGTTCATAGGGTTGCCCAGTAGCCTACAGAAAAAAACAAAATACACATTAGATACCATAGACCACAATTTTATTTATATTAAAATTTTCATTGCTAATATGTGGACTCTGAGTAACAAATCTTTTTCTGTTAGACCATTTCTCTTTTTACAGCCCCATCTTGCTGCTGTTGTTGTTTGGTCACTAAATCATGTCCAATTCTTTGTGACTCCACAGAGCCCAACAGGCTCTTCTGTCCATGGGATTTCCCAGTTAAGAATACTGGATTGGGTTGCCATTTCTTTCTTCAGGGGATCTTCCTGACCCAGGGATTAAACCTGCATCTCCTGCATGGGCAGGCAGATTCTATACTGTTTGAGGCACTAGGGAAGCCCACAGCCCCATCTACATGACCCTAATTGCTATGACCTCTCCACAAAGCCCTCCCCCAGGAATTCACATATGGTAATAGTGATCAGTCACTGAGTAGGTAATAGAGAATTTATTGGTCAGCACAAGATGCATCTCCATTCTCCAGAGTTACCTGCCAAATGACAAAGGTTCATGACTGCATAGCTCTGATTGATGGACTGCATTTTGAAACACTCTTTATTCTATTTCTTAAAAAATTTTCTTGGAGACCCATAGCCCAGGTATACAGTTTGTGGGTTTTTCTGGGCTCTTTCCCTTTCTCGTCAAGTCACTGAAATACATTGCTTCTTTAATGCTATCTGGATTGTCACCAAAAGTTTAGAGAGATGAAAATCTAAGACATCAAATTCAAGTGTGTGTTCCCAAGTAGGATTGAGTCACAGACTCACACTGTAGGACCAACATGGTCCATATGATGGGGCTTCCCTGGTGGCTCAGCAATAAAGAATCCGCCCACAAGGCAGGAGATGCGTGTTCACTCACTCCCTGGGTAGGGACAAACCCATGGAGAAGGGAATGGCAACCCACTCTATCCTTGCCTAGGAAATCCCATGGACAGAGGAGGCTGGTGAGCTACAGTCCATGGGGTCGCAAAGAATCAGAACCAGCTTAGTGACTAGACAACAGTAACAAAGTCCATATGATGGCAAGTGACTCAGTTCTGTCAAGGAGGTTTCTCTGTGTTATGGTGATCTCAACAGGCCATCCACTGGTTGAGGTCTCTGACAGTGCAGAGCATATGTGTGTGTGTGTGTGTGTGTGTGTGTGTGTGTGTGTGTGTGTGTGTGTGTGTGTGTGTGTGTCTGTATGTACTTCAGTGAAAACATAAACTGGCATAATCAATATAGTGATGAATTTAGCTCCATTTTCAATATTTGGTTGATTCTCACCAATTTTGCCAACTACATTCTAAAGTTTTTCACTGTATAATCCTGGCTGAATATACTGCCATATTACTGTAGGAGAAAATTTTCCTCTGTTCAACTTTGAGTTCATCCTTAAGTCAGGCACAACTTCTGTCTGATCCCTAAAAATTAGTCAGTAATGAATCTCATACCTAAGTAAAGCCCTCATTCCATTATTTGTAATGTAGAGCTGGATTTCTTTGCTTCTGTGTCATAAAGTATAACTGTTTGTTTAAGTACCTTTTGAGCCTATGAAATTTACTTTATCATATAAATGGCCTAATAAGAAGCAAGTTGAAAGTATGACTCCTTGACACATGCTTATAAACCAAGGACAGGGGGACCAGACACCTCCAGGGGTGCAGGAGGACAGGCTGTACTCACTTTATCCGGGTGCACCACCAGCACGGCCTTCCTGTACACCTTCTTCACCTGCTCCGGGCTGACCAGGTCTGCCATGCCAACTGGCTTCCACTTAGTCTCCCGGCCCACAGCACAGTGTGCATTGTGGACAGAAGGGCTCTGATATTCCTCTCTTTGCCTTCAATCCATTCTAGAATCTGTAAACACAGGGGCAGTTAAGAAACTCAAATGCTTCTGAGTCCAGAGCATCTCCACTGTGACTCTGGAAACCCCTCCAGCTCCAGCAACATCAGGTACCTGCCTAGGTCATCCTTCCTCCCACCACCTGGATGGCTCTTCTTCCTCCACCCCCTACACCTCTTCTTTCTGGTTAACTCCTTATCAGCCTTCGAAAGCCTGCTCAGGAATTTCACACTGTTCCACCTTGGAAAGTCTAAATACGTTCCTTCCTTCCTCTCTGGTCCCTCTGAGTTAATGACTTATGCCTGAAGTATGAACTCCACGAGGGCACACATCATGTCTGTCTGGGTCCCTGCTATCTGCTATGTCTAGTAGAGTGTCTGACATGTACACACACACACACACACAAATTCCTTAGAAAAACAAAAACAAATTTCTCCAGGCTACCTTTTAAACATATTTCTATCATAAAATGTGCTACACTGCACTGTAATTGTGCCTTTGTTTTTCCCCTGCCATTAGGCAGACCTGTTTGAAGAAGGATAGTGTTTCTTACATATCACTCTAACTCAGAAACAGTATGCCTGGCAGGAAAAGAGCTTGAAAAGGTCTGTTAAATGAATTAATACATTTAGTCATTCATTCCAACTGTGACCATTCATAGTTTGAATCATCATAGTTGGAACAAATGAAGTCACTAAATTGAAAGTTTTGTAACAATGAATCAGCAGTTAGCACGTAACAGAAGCTCAGTCAAAGTGAATGATGACTACTCTCCCAAACAGTTAAATACTCCATACCAACGAAATAACCAAGCACGGTTTAAATGACATAAACCACTTTCTTTTACAGAAAATTGTCAGTTTACCTAAGACACAAAGGCTCTTGAGATGGAGCACAGTGTTTGTGGCAGGGACACAAAACTTCTGTGACTGCTATAAAGTGAATAGCAAATGTAAACAGAGTCTCATATACTGTGCTGCAAACTGTATCTCTACATCTTCAACAAATTACGGAAAACAACAGTGGCATATTTGTTAACATGTGTAACACTGAGTGGTTGTGCCATTCTGGTTTTGGAGTACCAGATTAGACTCTCATCTTCCAGGCTGTAACACTGTCAGTGTGCTTTGTCACGTGGGAACTCAGCCTGTCTGTGACAAGCTTCCGGTTCTCTTGATCTCCACAAACTTTTTCACTACCTCACACCATTCATCAACATAACCATCCTTTTGTCCCCCAATTAACCATTGTCCAGATAATATCTTCAGCTATGAAGTAACATCTCTGTTTTCTCATCTATGAAACAATAAAGTTATAGTCACTGGTTTGCAAACCTTAGAAGAAAAGAATATGACAACATTCTCTTTCCCCAAATGAAATCTTACCTAGACATCCAAGAATCGGAAACAGATAAAAGTAGAAATGCTCTGGTTAAAAGTGAAGTGAAGCAGGGTAGAAGCCAGAGGCCCCACTTCCCTTAGCCTCCCTCCCTTTCACCTTCCCAAACCTCCAGGTCTAACATTACAGGAGTGAGTAATTCCCAGGCATATCAATCAATAGCTCCCTCTCTATCAGCAAAGAAGAGATTCTGAGGGCATCAGTCAATCTAGACTTATATAAAGCTACCAAAGCAGAAACAGACAACATAAATAATGCATTATTCTTACCACCAAATCATAATGACTTACTTGTAGATTGCAATGCCATCTGAATGGTAAGATCACATCTTAAAGAGTGCCACTGCTTATTTGAAAGTGTAGAAGAAAATCTACACTATGTATTATGGAATAAGTGTATTGTATTAAAGAAATGAAATAACATACACAGCACTCCCTGACAATATTTTTTTATTAAAGGACACAGCTATACTCAGATCACAACTACAAGAACCAAATGAAATACAGTGGATGCTAGAAACTTAACATGGCACCTTCTATAGGTTAGTCCCACGCTGATAATCCCACACAACACAACAATCACTGTGGGCCAGGGGCTCACTCACCTTTAATTTCTCAGGATCCATCTCCTTAGCCATTTCCTCCTTTCTCATCTCAGCTATTGTTCGAGGTCCCTTTTTGTCTTTGTGAGCATTAAAACCTTGACCAGAGAGCAGGTCTTCAAAGTCAGCTGCTTTTTGTTTCCCTCTGCATCATAATATTTTTAAAATTATTATAGTGTTTACTCATAAACATAATATCATAACACTTGGCATAACACTTAGGCATACTGCATAGTGCTTTCACAGGCACTATGCCCCTTAATCCTCTCACTTAGCCTTTGAGTAGGGTATGAGACTGTCATGTCCATTTCATAGATGAGGAAAGTGAAGTCTGGAAAACTTAAGAGATCTGTTCAGGATCACATGCAATGTCCACAGCAAAGCTCAGACTCGAGGTTGCATTGTTGCACTAATCTAATTCCACAATTCCATGTGCACCGTTCCATCCTTTCACAGATGAGGACAGTCACGAGTCTACCCACTACTCTTTCCCCACCTCAGGCCCCAGTCATACAACTAGCTAGCAGCAGTGATGGGCCTATGATCAGGGGTTTTGGTACTTGAAATGCAAGCACACTGCTGCTTTCCTGCCCACACTCAGCTGACACTTTTAGTCCATCTCAGAGCTCTTCCCCCTAAGTCTGGTTTTGGCCTCACAATCTTTATCAATCTGCTTGGAAAAGCAGCCTAGCATGGTAGTAGCAAACGGCAAGGGCTCTGGAGACAGACCTCCAGGTTTGAATTCCAGCTCTGCCTTTATTAGCAATGTGACCTTGGGACATTACCATTCCTTACCATCTTCCTGCCTCAGTGTCTTCATCTGACAACCAGGTGTGGTATTAATAACATGACTTATCTCATAAGGTTGTTGTGAAAATTGATGAGTTAAATATATTTAAGTGCTCAAAACAGTGCCTGGCTATCAAATGTTTGCTGTTAAAACAGAACCACAACACAAGTGTCCATTCAGTCCATGCCTTCAACTAAAGCTGTTGTCTCACTTGAAACCCACCTGCCATCCCTATACTGTCAGGCATTCTGAACATACTGTCACATACACACACACACATACTCAAATGTGGGTGCTCTGAGATAAGGGATTTTGTCTGTCTTATTAGCAGCTGTATCCCCAATGTTTTCTACACTGAAGATACTCCATAAATATTTACTGATTGACAACACTCACCCCATTATCTACTCAAAATAAAACGGAGGGGAAGCCAAATGACTACGGAATTATCAGAGAATATCCACTGCTAACCAAAGAACAAACACGATGTTACAAAGACCTAAAAAAGACTCCTTGTCATTTAAGTATCATGAGAAGCAGAGTGTGGGGGTGAATGTTAGGGGCTCTAGAGTCACATTGCCCTGGTAGATCTTGGCTCTGTCACTTGCAAGCTGTATGGACTAAGAAAATTATTGATCTCTGTCTACAACAAGAGTTTGAAGATTATATGAAATAATATGTAAAAACTGCGTAGAATAGCACCTGACATCTAACAAGCCCTCAAAAGATGTCAGCTAAAGCAACTAGGAAAAGTAGAAGAATTTCCTTTCCCATGTTCCATAGAAAGGCCTGTTTCCTCATCATGTCCCTGTACATTCTATTCTTGGGTATAATGAATTCAACTGAGATGTAAAACATACCATTACAGGCCTTTTAGAAAATTCAAATGTAACCATCCCTTCTATGAAAAATATATTATTTTTCACTTGCTATCAAGAACCCCATTTGAAAAAAAGAAAGAATCTCATCCAGAGTTGTCCTCCTGCCTTAGCTTTTGGGCCACTTTGTGTTAACTTTCTTCTCAGAAAGGAGGGAAAAAACATCACAGGAAACCCAATGATCTCCGGAACATCCACCAGTCAGAGCATAATCAAGACCAAATGTCCAAGACATGTCCACTCTTCTAACTGGGATCCAAGGGAAAATGTAAACACAGAGCTTGAAATGTTTCCAACTTTCATCTTCCACCCCCTCTTCCAAAGAGATGACGGTTCCAAGATCCATCCACCCCTCCGCTCACTTCCATTCAGTACTCCTTTAGTGCCTCCTACCTGTCCAGTGTTCTGCTAGGTGCTAATGCTAATGAGGCCAAAAAGACCCAGTCCCTGCCCACCATTTGGTCTCAGCGTGGAGAGAGACAGACAGGTGAGCCAGCGCTCACAAAACCACACTGTGTTGGGAGAATGATAAACCTAGCAGCTCCAGGCACAGCACTGGGAGGAATCATGCCGTGTCGTCACCATTCAAAGACTGCCTCAGAAACTGCCAAATTTCCTGTCTCCTTCTTCAGACATGCATACGTCTGGGTACCCTCTCGCCAGGCCCCACACCATCATCCCTACCCAAAGTGGCTGCTGCTTTCCCACGTTCGTTCTGGCCCGCAGGCATGGATGAGAAGCTCACGTTGTAGTTGGGCCGGTTCTGGGGAGAGGAGTGGGGCATGCTGCACTGTGGCTTGGACTGTGTCTGCTGCCAGTTGTAGCCCCCTCCCTGCTGCCACCCCCCCACCCATGGGCTGGGGAGATGCTTTCTGTGGCGAGCTGAGAGGTGGAAATCCACCACCCAATCCAGTTGGTGTGGAAGGTTTGCTGGCAAATGAAGAACCGCCTACAGGAAAAACAGAAAGAGAGAAAGAAGGTAATGCTGTTGTGAGTGGCCTCTAACTCCTGTGTCCCAAGTCACTGCTTACAATGACTTTAGTGGAACCTCCCTGACTAGTGGCATAATCAGCCTTCCCAATAGCTAAATAGATCGCACGCATATATTTTCCTTTAATTCTCACAATGACATTTTTAGGTATATATTAACAGTTCCATTTTTCCTTCTGATAAACAACCTGTAGCTCAGAATAGTTGAGCGATCTTCTGAAAGTTACACAGCCAGAAAGTGGCAGGACTGGGACCTGCGTCCGAGTCTGACTCCAAGCCAGAAGGGCCCTGGCTCCTCCACCAGGCCACTGCAGCTCCCCCTCCCACCCTCTCAGAAGATTCTATTTCTTAACTTGAGCAAAAGCTATCAAATGACAAGAACAGGGGATAAAACAAAAATACGTTCACTTGTGAAGCCGCTATTTAAACGTCAATAATCAGGATTATTCACTGTCTGTTATAAATACCAGCATGGTTAGTGCCCACAAGCAAACAATGGTGTTCTAAAATTTCATAAATAGGTTTCAACTTCACACTACTTGCACTTCATTGCAGGAGAATAAACACAGCTAACACTCTGACAACTCTGAATAAGGTGAAGAATCTTATTCAAGCTTTAAAAAATGATATTACTCTGTCCTGGGAATTTAAGTAGAATCCTGACTCTGTAATTCCTAACATGTAAGTACTCACTGCAAAAATGCTGGGCTTTTCCCAAACTATGAAGACCAGCTGTGACTCATGTTTGAAGAGGTGATCTCCAGGAACCCTTTCAGGCACCAATACCAAAGCAACAATGATAATAAAATAACATTTATATAGCTCTTTTAGAATTTACAAAATATGTTTATGACTATTACTGCCTTTAATCTATACAGCACCCTTAAGAAATAGGTAGTATTACTGGTTCCACTTTATTTATTTTTCTTTGTCAAAATTACCATTTATTTTTTTCGTTTTTATACAATTTTTAAATTACAATTTTATACAACTTTTAGTTATTACAAAATCTTGGCTATATTCCCAATGCTTTATAGTACATCCCTGAGCCTGTCTTATACCCAATAATTTGTACCTCCCATTTCCTCACCCCTCTATTGCCCTCCCCCTACTGCCCACACAGGTAAGATCTAACTTGTTCTCTGTATCTGTGAGTCTGCTTCTTATCTGCTATATTTCTTGTATTCTTCAGGTTCCACATATAAATTATATTATACAGTATTTGTCTTTCTCTCTGACATACATCGCTTAGCATAATGCCCTCCAAATCCATCCATGTTGCTATTAATGGCAAAAATTCTTGTTCTTTTTATGACTGAGTAGCATTCCACTGTGTATATTGCTGTATACCATATCCTCTTTAACCACTCCTCTGCTGATGGACACTTGGTCACTTCCATATCTTGGTAATTGTAAATAATGTTGCTATGAACATTGGGGTGCACCTATCTTTTCAAATTAGTGGGGTTTTTTCCAAATGTATACCCAAGAGTGGAATTGCTAGGTCATATGGTAGTTCTATTTTCAGTTTTTTGAGAAATGTCCATACCATTTTCCACAGTCTGGCCCCACTTTAAAGATAAGGAGGTATACTTGGTATATTTATAGGCTTATGGTCACACATCTAGTTAATGGAGCTGGGACTTGACTATGAGCTTCCTGTCTCCACATGTCATGTTCATTCCCTGCATCCATAATCTCAAATTCCTCCCCAAATCTCTGAGTCTTTTACTACAACTCATCCCTCACTTACTGTCTCTTCTTTCTATCGATATGTTCCTCTGGGTTCCTCTTCCCATTCCCACTGGGAATGCTGTATTATCACCAGCAGACTTGGAATCAGTCTGTCTCTGCTCCATCACACATTCATGCATTCATTCTTACATTCTTTTATTTATTCATTCACTCATATATTCATTCATCAGTATTTGTTGAGCATTACTAAGTACCAGAAAGTAAAAAGATTTTCTTAGGCTCCAAAATCACTGAGGATGAGGAGTACAACTAAGAAATTATAAAGAAATTAAAAGATACTTGCTCCTTGGAAGAACAGCTCTGACAAACGTAGACAGTATATTAAAAAACCAAGGACATCAGTTTGCCAACAAAGGTCCATATAGTCAAAGCTATGTTTTTTTCCAGTAGTCATGTACAGATGTGACAGTTGAACTCTAAGGAAGGCTGAGTGCCAAAGAAATGATGCTTTTGAACTGTGGTGCTGGAGAAGGCTCTTAAGAGTCTCTTGGACTGCAAGGAGATCCAACTAGTCAATCCTAAAAGAAATCAACCCTGAATATTCATTGGAAGGATGGATGCTGAAACTGAAGCTTCAACACTTTGGGTACCTGATGCAAAGAGCCAATTCACTGGAAAAGACCAGATGCTGGGAAAGATTGAGGGCAGGAGGAGAAGGGGACGACAGAGGGTGGGATGGTTGGATGGCATCATTGTCTCAATGGACATGAGTTTGAGCAAACTCTGGGAGACAGTGAAGGACAGGGGAGCCTGGCATGCTGCAGTCCCTGAGGTCTCAAAGAGTCAGACACAACTTAGCAACTAAACAACAACAACAACTAGGTACCAGATACAGTGCCACGGGAATATAGCTGAAAACAGTCTACAGAGAATCCTCGCTCCTCTGAAGTTCAGTGAAAAACTTATCTCCTTGACCACAGTGTTATAACCTGTAAAATCAGAAGTATGTCTACATTGCAGAAAAACCATAAAGGCACAACGACTATGTGAAAGCTCTTCACAATTCCTGAACTAAGCAAATAAGAGGCATTATTTTAAAATAATGCAAACTCATATTCCCAGCATGTACCCATACACCATAAAGGCTCAATAAATACTTGGTAATAGAAAAAGGGAATGACACTGTTGCACACTACAGGCTGGCATCACCCCTGCCGTGAAGCCCTTCTTTGTGAGCCTCTGGGCCCCCTGCCAACAGCACATCAACATACCTTAGGTCAGGTAGACATTCATCTTTTATTTTAAGGATGCTTACAATCTTCTTTCTGAATATATTATGTTTATTATTTTAAAGTTCAGTAACTACAGAAAGACCTGAAAAACTTAAAAATCCTTCCATGTTCCCATCACTTTGTCATTTATTTGTTCATATACACTATTGAGCATCTTCTCCGCATGAGGCTGCAGATACAGTGGTGAAATGGCAGATGCTGCCTCTGATCTCAAGCTGCTCATCAGCACTGCAGGGCTTTCTGATGTCTACCCTTTCAGAATACTTTCCTAAATATTTTTAGACTGGTTAGCAATTCTAATTTTTAAAGCCACTGAAGCAGAGAACTGACAGAAAGATAAAGTAGTAGCTAAACCCAGAGCCCACTGCTATTCTCATTAAAAGCAAAAGCAGCAGTTGTCAAACTTGGCTGTGCATTAGACTCACTTGAGGAGCTTTAAAAATTCTCTATACCCAAGCCACAACCAAACTAATTAAATCAGAATATCCATGGGAAGAACTATGGTGTTTGTATCAGAATTGTTCAGTGTGAAAATACCTAAAGGAGAAGCATGCTATCTTTTTTTAATTGTAGCTATATAACTTAGAAGTTTAATTTTTTACTCTAAAGCAATTGCCTAGGAGTCAAAAATTTTGGTGTGTAAGAAGCCCTTGCTTATATACTCATTCGCTGTACAGTTTCAAGAAAATCACTTACCTTTCCTAAATCATGTGACTTGAAAATGAGGCAATTTAAGAAACTAGTTTCCCCAGCAGCTTTTAAGAATTATTGCATTTCAAAACAAGTAACTCTTCAAAAAAATATTTTTGAATTTCCCTGGCGCCTAGTGGTTAGGATTCTTGGGCTTTCACTGTGGTGGCCCAATTCAATCCCTGGTTGGGAAAAGTCCTGCAAGCTATGAGGCATGGCAAAAATAACAAAAATAACCACCACTCTTGAACTCCTCTGAGTAGGTATGTTGTAGTAAAAAGATGCAGCTATTCTAAAACTATTTTTGTTGTCTATTAATGTTGTCGAGATCCAAGGAAATGGAAGATACAGATGTGGAACAGGGGAAGGCAAGGAAGACCCTGTGGCAGTGGACAGGATTAAATTATGTATTAATATCCACTGATCACCTATCTCCATCTCCTGGAAGGCAGAGCAGTGACACCCACCCCAGAGCAAAAAAAAAAAAACATAGCAGAGATTTTGGTTTCTAAATACCATTCCCCACAAAAGGAATGAGATTTCTCAGAAATGCCTGATTATAGGACAGGCATGTAAAAAGTTCAAGAGAAGCCTAGGACACCTTGTGCCATAAAGAAAGTTCTCAAAAATGATGGAATCAAGTGAAAACAATATAGAAGTCAGAAGAAAGGAGCTTTCACAAATCAAATATGGGACCATGTGAACATTAAATAACAACAGTAACAGATGATAACCAACTGAGTCAAAAAAGAATCCATTAGTCCATTATGATGTGAGAGATGGAGGGAGTCAGAAAGGAAGGAAGGGGATAGGAGAGGGAAAGACAAGAGATTCTTCCTTAGAATGAAATGCCAATAAATATATATAGAAAGAAGAAGGAATCAGAAAATCACAATTTTGCAGATATCACGGTAATAACTGCTTTAGTACTTTGGCCACCTCATGCGAAGAGTTGACTCATTGGAAAAGACTTTGATGCTGGGAGGGATTGGGGACAGGAGGAGAAGGGGATGACTGAGGATGAGATGGCTGGATGGCATCACTGACTCAATGGACACGAGTCTGAGTGAACTCCGGGAGTTGGTGATGGACAGGGAGGCCTGGCGTGCTGCGATTCATGGGGTCGCAGAGAGTTGGACATGACTGAGCGACTGAACTGAACTGAACTGCTTTAGGCAAGAATCACCAATGAATGCTAAAACCAGCGGGTAAAATTAAGATGGAGAATTGGATAATCTCAAATTATCTCTCCAGATTTTCCCTTCATTAATTACTGAAGGGAAAAATGGTAACTTCATGGTGAAGGAAACCTGGCAGACATCACCTTAACTAAGTGATCAAAGTTAACAAATCAAGACTTTGGCAACTGGCCTGTACCCTTCAAATATCAATGTCATGAAAGGTTGAGGAATGATTCCAGGTTAAAGGTGTCTAAAAGGACATGACAACTAGATGCAAGACATGATGCTGCATTTTTAAAGAACTTCTTATAAAGGTCACCTATTCAGTAAGGCCCTTCCCTAACCACTTGATATTTAAAATAACACCCTGGCCCATCCCCCACGCACCATCACTTTCTGCCTTATTTTTTTCACGGGACTCTTCATGGGATTATAGTGCAAACCACAGACCTAGACTTCATGGTGTTGAAACCTTGTGATTTGGGCCTATTCCTGAAACTTCCGTGTCCATTTCTTCATCTGTAAAATGAGGATTATAATAGTTTCTACTTCAAAAAATATTGGGAAGATTAAATGAAATGAAATATGTAAAGCACTTAAAATAGACCCTGGTACAGAGTAAAAGATCCAACTAAACATTAGTTGTTTTTATTAGTTGACATTATATGGTATATTTATTCATTTAATATTTATTTCCCCTTCTAGAATATCAACTTTAAGAAGAAGGAATTTTGTTTTGGTTTTGTTAGTTTGGCTGGTTGGTTTTCACTAAACAATGTTAGAACACAGAAGGCACTTAATAAATAATTGTGGGGTGAATGAATGGGTAAAAAATGAACACTGAAAAGATTTTACTTGAAATAGAACTTTGCCTGTTTTATAGAATGTTATTATTCTAAAATTTGAACTTTCAGATACAAAAAGGGAAAATAATTTGAGAAATTCTTAAAAGGAAAAAAGATCTAAATGACATAAAAGGAAAGGTCAAGATTCTAACATAACTACTAGCAAAAAAATAAAATGGTAGCATGTTCTCATTCCCTGCAGATAGTTCAGTTCTAAATGCTTCCGGAGGCCTTTGGGAAACTGAACTATCAGGTTGGCTTATTTAAACCTTTGTGTCAGAACTACCTCACTCTTATTTAACAACTCTGCACTTCAAGGAGGAGGAAAAAGTTTCAAAACACAGTAGTCCAATCAACTACACCTTGAAGAGAGATTTCTTGGTAAAACAGAACCCTGCACACTGTACCCCTCACTGGGGAGCATCACCATGAGCCCCGATCCTCAGATGTTTCTGCCATGATCAAAGTCCACTGAAGCTGGTGTTTCCAAAACTACTCGCTCATAAAACACTTAATTGAAATCCACTGAACCCAGTGTTTTCAAAATTACTTGCTCATAAAACACTTATCCTATAATAATAACATCTGATGAAAAAACTCTTTAGAAATACTCTCCAGAGAGTCTATTTTCTATATGGAAGTTTACAGACTGACCAGAGAGGACTGTGGTCCACAGAGAGAAGAGGAGCACAGCGTGAGGACCTCACTGGCAACTTCAGAGTGAGACCTGCCCACAGCCGGCCCCTCACGGCACAGCTCTATCTGACCACTCTGTCTCTTACCATTTCCTTACATAGTCACTAATTCGGTGCAAACTTTATTTTCAGATGCTCCCGGAAGTTCTAACTTTATTTACACTACTACTCCAAACTCAGGGATTGGAGAAACACATTAATAGGGGGCTAGCTCCAACCCAGTATTTGAAGCCTGTTTCCTTTTCTAAAAAGACAGCTTTAGGTTTTAGAATACAGCTTAAAAATACAGATTATTTTAGATCCCAGGTAAACACTACAGCTTATTTTTAACACCAAAGATTTAGATTTGAGGCTTCGTAGCCAAAAGTAAGTCTGTATCTTCATTTGTTATGTGTATACCTAATGTCCCAAGGTCAGCAAAAGGGTCCAGAGTCTGGGGTTTGTTTTGATGGGTGGGAGTACCATGCGAGAGCCTGTTGGGCTGGTGGCAGCTGATTTGCTTCCCACTCCAAAACTTCCTGAAAAAAATAAGAAGGGCATTGCAAATGAGTTGCTGTCTGAGGCTGAATTCTGACGTTCAGAAATCTAGAGCTACTGCTCACCTCGTCTCTAAGGGCAAATTAGGACAAGGTTGGCAAACATGTTAGAAGTTGCTAGACCCCATTTCCCTAATTCAAATGAGTAGTGACCTGGAGCAAGGACAGGGAACAGAAAAGGTGTAAGTCATTTCCTAGCCACTCCTCTACACCATTACGGCTGGTGCTTACCTCATGTCACCTGACTCCGTTCTTTCCTATGGGATTTCCTATGAGACGAGTCAGAGCTGAATTCTGGTTCTGCCACTTCCTAGCTGAGTGACCTTTGACGTGTTGCTTAACTTCTCTGAATGTTGATACTTTCTCACTGATTACATAAGGAAACAGCAACTGCTTTAGAAAGTTGCGTGATAGACATATAATGTGTGTGTGTGTGTAACTTGCACAATGTCAGAAAAATAATCACACACGATGGCTCTCAAAAAATACAACAGTAGCCATACAAAAGAGAATTTATTTACTACCGACAAATTCAGATCTAAAACAAGTTCTCTGTAAGAGAGAAAACCATTCAGATTATGCAGCACCTACTCTATGCCAGAAAATTTCATGTAAGTAATTTCACTTAAACTGTGTGGGACAAGAATTATGAATTCCATCTTACAGATAAGAAAACTGAAGTTCAGACTGGTAAAAAAAAAAAATTCAAGAGCTTTTAAATGGTTGAGTTAGATGTATACCAAGATCTGTCTAACTCTATTGTCAAGGCAAACACTTAGCAAATTGACACTTAGATAAATTAAGTATCATTTGACATGCAGCACTACCATGTCATCAAGGACAATGTGAAAAGCTTTCCCAGACTGGGGACCTTTAGGAATTTCCATAAATGGGGCTGCTGCTGCTGCTGCTAAGTCGCTTCAGTCATGTCCGACTCTGTGCGACCCCATAGACGGAAGCCCACCAGGCTCCCCCGCCCCTGGGATTCTCCAGGCAAGAACACTGGAGTGGGTTGCCATTTCCTTCTCCCAATGCATGAAAGTGAAAAGTGAAAGTGAAGTCGCTCAGTCGTGTCCGACTTCGTGACCCCATGGACTGCAGCCCACCAGGCTCCTCTGTCCATGGGATTTTCCAGGCAAGAGTACTGGAGTGGGGTGCTATTGCCTTCTCCGATAAATGGGGCTAACACTCTGCAAGTACTCACTTCACCTTGGGTGAAGGATTAGGCTTCAGCGACCAATTATGTGGCACAAAATCCATCTGCTGGTCTTTACCTGGTTTGGTATGCCAGTCCCAGCCTCCTGAAACATCTGGCTGAATGTTCACAGCAGGGGTACTAGAAGCTGCAAACGAGGAGAAGAAAAGAATCAGGACAAAATAGCTCAGAATCCACTTTTCTGAGTTCACAAAAGAAAATGCTCTCCCTCTTGTGATATGCCCATGTCTCATGTGATTCTACTCTCCCCCTCAGCTCTCTCCACATTCTGCAACATTGAGATTTTCTGCCCTCATTTGTACTTACTTATATGAGCACTGGTGGAAGCCATATACTGTTTGTCTCTGTTACTTCCTTATTTACCTTTATTTTACCTCCAAAGGTACACTTTGAATTGTAACTGTGCACATATCTGTCTCGAGTACTCTGTGAAAGCAAGAATTATCTTATTCATCTGCATGGGTCCCACCTCTACCCTTAACACAAAGTCAGTAGGCAATAAAAAAAGGTGAAATGAAACTCAAACTCAATTTGCCTTAAGCTGGCATAAACTGCAGGAGCAACTTAGAACAAAAACATTGTGTTTTCTTATTTGAGGGAGAATGGATACATGTATCTGTGTGGCAGAGTCCCTTCACTGTTCACCTGAAATGATCACAACATTGTTATACCCCAATAACAAATGTACTTTGCATTAAAAAATGAATAAAAATTTAAAAAAGTTTTTTTGTCTCCTCTGCTGGGACATTAACAGAGATTATGAGTCAATCAGAACACTTACTAGGAACTGACTAGATACCATCCACCCACCATGCTGGTGGCAGGGATGTATCTACTCTCACTAAAACAACAAACTCACTACAGCTTCAAAATAGATCATTCTGACCCCTCTCAAGGGAGGTCAAGGGATTACATCTGATAGGGTGCCTGAAGAACTATGGACGGAGGTTCATGACATTGTACAGGAGGCAGTGATCAAGACTATTCCCAAGAAAAAGAAATGCAAAAGGCAAAATGGTTGTCTGAGAAGGCATTACAAACAGCTAGCTGAGAAAAGAAGAGAAGTGAAAGGCAAAGGAGAAAAAGAAAGATATACCCATTTGAATGCAGAGTTCCAAAGAACAACAAAGAGAGATAAGAAAGCCATCCAGTGATCAATGCAAAGAAATAGGGAAACAATATAATAGGAAAGACTAGAGATATCGTCAGGAAAATTAGAGATACTAAGGGAACATTTCATGCAAAGATGGGCTCAATAAAGGACAGAAAATGGTATGGACCTAACAGAAGCAGAAGGTACTAAGAAGAGATGACAAGAATACACAGAAGAACTATACAAAAAGATCTTCATGACCCAGATAACCATGATGGTGTGATCACTCACCTAGAGCCAGACATTCTGGAATGTGAAGTCAAGTGGGTGTTAGGAAACATCGCTCTGAATAAAACTAGTGGAGATGATAAAATTCCAGTTGAGCTATTTCAAATCCTAAAAGATGATGGTGTGAAAGTGCTGCACTCAATATGCCAGCAAGTTTGGAAAACTCATCAGTGGCCACAGGACTGGAAAAGGTCAGTTTTCATTCCAATCCCAAAGAAAGGCAATGCCAAAGAATGTTTAAACTACTGCACAATTGCACTTATCTCACATGCTAGCAAAGTTATGCTCAAAATTCTCCAACCCAGGCTTCAACAGTACATGAACTGTGACCTTCCAGATGTTCAACTGCATTTAGGCAGAGGAACCAGAGATAAAATTGCCAACATCCATTAGATCACTGAAAAAGCAAGAGAGTTCCAGAAAAACATTTACTTCTGCTTTACTGACTACGCCAAAACCTTTGACTGTGTGGATCACAAAAAAACTGGAAAATTCTTAAACAGATGGGAATACCAAATCACCTTACCTGTCTCCTGAGAAATCTGCATGCAGTCAAGAAGCAACAGTTAGAACTGAACATGGAATGACAGACTGGTTCAAAATTGGGAAAGGAGTATGCCAAGGCTGTATGTTGTCACCCTGCTTCTTTAACTTATATGCAGAGCACATCATGCAAAATGCTGGGCTGGATGAAGCACAAGCTAGAATCAAGATTGCCAGGAAAAATATCAATAACCTCAGATATGCAGATGACACCACTCTTATGGTAGAAAGCGATAAACTGAAAGAGGAGAGTGAAAAAGCTGGCTCAAAACTCAATATTCAAAAAACTAAAATCATAGCATCTGGTCCCATCACTTCATGGCAAATAGATGGGGAAACAGTAGAATCAGTGACAGACTTTATCTTCTTGGCTCCAGAATCACCACAGATAGTAACTGCAGCCATGAAATTAAAAGATTCTTACTCTTTGGAAAAAAAGATATGACAAACCAAGACAGCATATTAAATAGGAGAGATATTACCTCACCAACAAAGGTCCGGCTAGTCAAAGCTATGGTTTTTCCAGTGGTCATGTATGGATGTGAGAGTTGGACTGTAAAGAAAGTTGAGTGCCAAAGAATTGATGCTTTTGAACTGGTGTTGGAGAAGACTCTTGCGAATCCCTTGGACTGCAACTAGTCCATCCTAAAGGAAATCAGTCCTGAATATTCATTGGAAGGACTAATGCTGAAGCTGAAACTCCAAAACTTTGGCCATCTGATGCAAAGAACTGACTTATTGGAAAAGACCCTGATGCTGGGAAAGGTTGGAGGCAGGCAGAGAAGGCACTGACAAAGGATGAGATGGTTGGATGGCATCACCGACTTGATGGACATGTATTTGAGCAAGCTCCAGGAGTTGGTGATGGACAGGGAAGCCTGGCGCACTGCAGTCCGTGGGGTAAGAAAGAGTCGGACACAACTGAGCAACTGAACTGACTGACCCTTGTCAAAGTTTAAAGTGGAGAATTGAAAAGAAATGTTCAGTTAAATATAATCAGGTATATTAGGGTACACATTGGTAGAGTAAACTCTTTCTGCATCTGTAAAATCCGAATAAGAAACTGGATGCCGTAAGAAAGGACTTCTAAGACTCTTCCAGGTTCTGTTCATTAAATCAAAGAATACAGTGCGAACACTAAGATAGCACTGCAAGCAGGATTTAAGACACAGAGCACATATCACCACCAAAAGGGCCATCAAGGCGCCAGGCCTTATATTTACCCGTTTCATTTCCTTGGTAGGAACCAAGACACTGTATCTTCCCATCATGGAGTCAAATAGAATATTCCATTATCAGAAATAACAGCTCTTTCCTTCAGTTTTCCTTTCTCTTTTTCCACAGTGATCCATGAAAACTGAGGTGGAAACTAGGTAATTTTGCTAACTTTTGCTGTTTGACTTCCTTTAAACTCTGACCTTAGTCTTACACCCAGCTAGGATGCAGCACTAGGAAGTGGTACTTCAACCTTGTTACTAATCAAGCCCACAAACCTACCACACACAAGGCACCATCAGGGAACAGAGAGCTAACGGACACAGTGCCTGTCCCCAAGAAATTCAAAGTCTGCTGGAGAGAAAGGAAGAAACGAATGAAAAGATAATACCCAGTATTTTAAACTTCTTAGCTTTTAGTGTGGGTACTTGTTCAATTTTTCTTCTCAGATAAAGTCCCAAATAATTATTCTCTTCAGAGAAAATGTTCAATAAATATTCACAGAACTTGAAGGCAATATTTCTTGATTTTCAGAAGAGATGGATAGTGCCTTGTAGAAACTGGAGGTGGACAATCTGACCTCCCAAACTGACACCTGAGTCTCATGTATATATGAAGAGGATGCAACTGACCCACTAACGGAATAATTCCCTTCTCAGCAAGGACAGTGGAACATTCTTTCACACACTAGCATCACACAGATCCAAATAAGCAGCATAGCCCAAAACAAAACAGTTCTTCTAACTGGTTGAAACAGGGATAAACATCTAGCCAGCTCACAAAGGAGAACCAAGTCCAGTACTGCCATGCGGAAGTATGAACATCCATATCCACGGGACATAAAAGGTGGTACTCATATGAAAACAGTAAATTCAAAGTATTAAAGTCAGGAAAATAGATAACCTTATTAATATTATCCATATGCATCAAAGAGATTTATATAGGAAAAAATGATAATTCATTTTATATGGAAAGACAGGTAGATAATAAAAGTCTCTGCCTCTGAACTCAGGTTCTAGTGGGGAAAGATAGATAGGAAGAGATGTTTCCATGTGAAACAGAGCAGTCAGAGGAGACCCCATTGAGAAGGTGATTGCTGAGCAAAGATAAAAGAGGCGAAGGAATTAGCCATGCCATTGAGAAGACAGCCAGTGCAACAGTGGAGAGGCCATGTGACTGGAATGGAACGAGCAGAGGAGCAAGTGGGGACGGAAGTCACAGCCCTGGGTGTTAGAGCACAGAGGGCCGACCAGGGCCATCTCGATGACTTTGGCATCCACGCTGCGTGAAGCAGGGAGCCACTGCGAGGGCAGCAATGACATAACCCACATTTTAAATAAGTGAGCAAAAGCAACAGCTTTAACCCATCACCCCACATCTTTCCTCTTGGGGTAGCCAACTTCCAATCCAGAGATTCTTTTAAGTGGGCGCTGCACAAGGGTCAGAGGTGAATTTCTTGCATATCGTCCTGTGGACCCACTTCAAATCGTTTGAGATTTAAGAGCAATAGGAAATCACCCATAAAGTTTGTTCCTGGACTGCTTTCTCACTTTTGGTCATTACAGTTTGATCAGTGTTGCACAACTCAGTTTCCTTTTGCACTTGCATAGCTCCCATGAAGTCAAGCTGATCACTAAACTGTGTTCCCCAGAGGGGCTCAGGGGGCCTTCAACAATAAATACATCGCCCTCTAAGTCTAGGCCATCGATGTTCAGCTTCCTTCAGCATCAAGAAGGAGCTTCATTTCTCTAGCTCAAAGCCATATATCCTTCACTGAAGACCTTCAGTTTTAATCAGTGTTACTTAAGTGATACCTTTTTGCTCTTACAAACAGATGTGACTATGGTTCTTTCCATAAAGTTTGTCTCTAACTTAGAAATATAATGTGGGCCTTGCATAATTTAAAATTTTTCTAGTAGTCACATTAAAAAAGTAGAAAGACACTGGTAAAATTAATATTAATATAACACTTTACTTAACCTAATATATTCAAAATATTATATTAAATGACTAATATAAAAATATTAATAAGACATGTAACATTGCTTTGTTGTACTAAGTTTTGAATTCTGGTATGCACTTTACACTTAGAGTATGTAAATCAGACTGGCACATTTTAAGTGCTCAATAGTCGAATGTGGTTAGTGGCTTCATCTTAGAACTAGTTTAATATATCAGGATATTGTATTCTAAACTGTTCTGTGGAATACTAATTTTGTGGAATGCTTGTCATATTACATTTTATTAACTCAAGACACATATTTTCATAGTTCAAAGACTTCAACTAGTAAGCATCTTAGAATCAACTAAGGTGACAGTACATAAAATAAAGATATGTCCTACAATTGATGGTGCCCTATACATTTTGTGCATGTAGCTCTAACGAAAAAAAAAAAACTTCCCAAATTAAATTTTATGGAAGCTGAGTAAAAGTTAAGCAGGCTTCTTTACTGTAAAACACTGCAGAGCTTTTAATATGTTAACATGAATTGTTAATTTTCAAGAGATATGTAGCTTTTCAAAAACAAAAGCCAAAACAAAACCCTGCCTACAAGATGTTTTTATACCTGAACACCTACTGATGTCTAGTAGGGAACCCTGTTCCACTAAACACAGCATAAATACTTCCTTACCGTGCACTGTAGGAGAAGGACTCCTCGTAGGCTGAAGAAAGGGATCACTGGAAGCACTGGCTGTGTTCAAAAAAGAACCCAGCAAATCTTGACCTGATGGTTTAGAAGGTGCTCCAAATGGGTCAAAGGTGGCACCTAGAAAACACCAGGAAAAAGGTGTTTCTTTGTCCCATGGGTTCACTCACTCAATAAATACTGGACAGCTGCCACTCTCACAAGGCTCTAGGACAAATACTTGAAAAGTCAGGATGAAGCCTGCCTCATGGGCTGCTCCACAGGCCCATCCTATCCTTAAAACTTCATTCAGGGTTAACAATGAAGCCCAAGGGTTTCTGACTACATGTGAATAACCCCTTCTTTGAGGACAAAGGAGAACTCCCGATTTACCTGTAGGATGACCCATACACTCTATAAACAAGGGCCCCGTGGGCCTTTGGGCATCTTAGTAACATGAAATAAATCAAGCAAGCTTATAGATTAATAGATAAGTGGTGAAACCATGGCCTGGATCACAAGAGATGATCAGTGAATGAACTGAGATCATATTCAGTGAATTAGTGAACAAACGCCAGGCACGAAGAGCTTTCCTATTAAGGTGAACAGGAGAAAACCTCAGACCAGGTTTTGTTTAGTTTTGTGTTTTTAGTGGTCCTGGCACACTGAAAGTTAAAAAGCAAAGAAAATGAGTGTGACAAAAACTGAGCTCTCATCACACCTTATGTTCTATAAAACGAAATGCTTTCAAAACATTGCTTGCTTACAACTTGCTAGAAACTCAGTGCAGGTGTAGTAAAAGGCAAAAAGTTTGTGAATGAACCAGGAAAACTACAACAGAGTGGCAGCTGAGGTTTCCAGGAACGGCACAATAATAGCATTTTTAAATTTAGTTTATTTATTTTGGGTATTTGGACCTTCACTGCTGTGCAGGCTTTTCTCTCGTTTCGGTGCCCGGGCTTCTCATTACAAGGGGCTGCACTTGTGGAGGGCACGCAGGCTTCATCGGGCTCAGCAGTTGCGACTCCTGGGCTCTAGAGCACAGGCTCGCTAGCTGTGACACACGGGCTTAGCTGCTTTGTGGCATGTGGGATCCTCCCAGACCAGGGATCAAACCCACGCTTCCTGCACTGGCAGGAGAATTCTTAACCACTGGGCCTTCAGGGAAGCCCAACAATGCAGTAGCATAATATTGTCTCATTTCTTTAGGGTTTATGTTGCCTTTCATAAAGAGTACATCAGCTGATCCTGTCAGCTGTCGGACAGAAGTGATATCATTTTCATTCTACAGACAATAAAACTGAGGTTCAGAGAGCCGAGTTTCTTGCCCAGTATCAAGTAAATGATAAGACTGGACCCACGTTCAAGTTTTCAGACTTCAAATTCCAGGAATTTCCCAAAGGCATCTCACATTGTTCACAGACGTGAGATAAAGGTGATGAAAATGACACAGAGTGGCATACATATGCCTGGGTTTAATTTTGCATTAATGGGCAAGGGAATTAGCTCCCTGTAATGAGATATCACTTCCTAATTTGTAGGTATCAAGCGAATGGGCTGACTGCTTCCTGGAGTAGGAATAGATAACTACAGTCAAACGAGTTAATGAATAAACCCCATTCTCAAAACCCAGGGAGGGATATGATTAATATGTGTTCACCTACAACTTCACTGGCATAATGCTCTCCTAATGTCTGCTGGGCAGTAGATTGGCCTTACATAGCAGCAATGAATCAACTATACATCAGGCACTCTATTACATGGTGTGTATCATTTAGCTCATTTAATACTAACCAAACTTTATCCCTTCTATAAAATGAGAATACTGAGATTTATAGAATATTTGCAAGTAGACACCTAATTCCAACGTCCACCAGTAGAAAATGCTAAAATCTTCTTACTATTACTTGGTACACTTTTTTAATACCAATCTATGTTATATTAGTCTTCCCTAGTGGCTCAGATGTTAAAAGAGTCTGCCTGCAAATGTCAAAAAATCGTGGATGGCCAGTCACAAGAAGGGTTGAGTCTGTGGCAATGAGCAGAGTGAAGCAGACTGAGCCTCATGGGGCTCAAACTCTGTATCTGGCACCAACTGCTCCACTCCATCAGCTGTGCTGCTGGCAAGAGTCCCTTAAATATATCTTAAATTAATTAAGTGCTTCTCTGCATAGCAAAATTGTATTCAGAAAACTACAGTCCCCAAAAGGCATTACAGGAAAACTGAGGGAAAGCTTGGGAGTCAAATGGCCTAGTTTTGGGCCCGGGACTCGCTATATAAAAGTGTATTGCTAATTTGACCCTAAGCCTCTGTTTCCTCAACTAGAAAATGGAGATAACAATAGCACCTTATTTACTGTGTTTTTATAAAGACTGAATTCATGCTTGGTGTTAAATTACACGTTTGGCAAATAGTGAGTACCCCACAAAAAGTTGCTATTATTATTAATAACAATTCATCCATCTATACCTCCAAGCAGAAATAAGTAAAGCAGCTGAGGGACTGAAGCCTTAAAAAAAAGTAAGGGTGACGAACTCAAATATTCTTTCTTAGACTGTCCTACCAAAATGGACAGTATTTCTATTTCCTCTTGTGGTTCCCACTGATATGAAGAAACAGATCTTCTGGAGACTTTCAGGGAGATCAGAGAAGTCTAGACTATGAGGAAAGTTCGATCCCACCTGCTTGGCCCAAAAGTTATAATTCAGTCCTGAGAGGTAGAGCACAATATGGAAACAATTACCTTCTCCTGCTCTCAGTGTTGGAGATGCAGAGGTGGACGTGGCAGATCGGCGTGGTGTGGACTGGGTGGATGTAGGTCCACTCGGGTGAAACACGTCATCCACCCCTGACTGTCCAGACTGGACGGGACCGGCTGCACCTCCACCTCCGAACAGGTCACTCAGAAGTTCAGAATTGGAGGGAGGAGCCGCCGGCGAAGAGAAGTTCTTACTCACAGCAGACCCTTCTAGACCCAGAAGATCCACATCCTCAGGGGGTACAGGGGCAGCTGGCTCCTGCTGCTTTTTGCTGGGCTTCCTGGCTGCGTGAGGTTTGTCCCCATTGGCATTGCCATGTGGGCTGGACAGCGTCAGAAGTTCATCATCTGACTGCTCACTCTCCTGATTCACTAGGGCAGCGTGGTCCTCCTCACAGAATGACTTCTCTGATTTCTGATCTAAGGAAGGCCAGGATGCCAGAAACAGTCAGTAACCAGCCACAGAATTACTGCTTTTTGTTAGAATCTACACACTTAACTTCAGAAAGAAAGAAAGAGCAGCCTGGAAAAAACAATGCTTTTAGACTCTTACTGATGCAAAACTTGATGTATTTCACATAACATTCAATTACTATCTGATGAGCATTTGAGAGGAATATAGCATAGGTGTAAAGACCAAAACTCTAGAATCAGCCCAAGTTTGAATCTCATCTCTGCTACTTACTGGCTCTGTGACACTGAAAACATGGCTTTACTTCTCTGTGCCTTGGTTTTACCCTCTGCAAAATGGGAGTAGTAAATAGAAACTAGCTCCCATTGAATGTTGTGAAAACTACGTGAGATTCGATATGGAAAGTGCTCAGATCAATAGTAAGCAGTACTTAAGTGGTTTTTCTTATTTTTAAAATGACTACTTTCACCATCCTCTTTTTCTTCCCAGCACTATGCTAGGTGCTTTGAAAAAAAAACAAAAACATTGTTTCCTGGTCCTTGCTGCCTCCTCTCGTGGTCTTTTTCTTCTACCAATGACCTGCAGCCAAAAGCAGGGCCTTTCTCCCACAGTCTGGAGCAGAAGTGAACCCCATGCCTAATAAGTGACCAGAGGGAACGGCTTTGGTGTAAGGATGGCCCTTACACCAACTGGGAGGAGCTACTTTCAGCATAAAATGGGCAGCAGGAAAGATTTCCAGCAGGAAATTCCTTTCTTCTGGGGGAAGGAATGGAGAGGCTGGTGAGTGACATCCCAGGCCCTCCGTGGGGCAGATGACCCTATGGAATTTCGTCTACTGCCAGGTAAACCCTGTTCCAAACCAAGTGCTGATCCACATCCCTCCTCCCAAGTTCTATAATGCAAAAAGCTGTGAAAAACTAAAGGTTTCCCTACGTTTGTGGAAAAATCTGACTGGAACTGATGTGAAAGTTACTTATAAATGTCTTCATTGATTTCACTCAGGGCTATGAGTTATGTTTCACTGCAGACATTTTTTTTTTCTTTTTCTTTTTTATTGAAGGATAATTGCTTTATAGAATTCTGTTGTTTTCTGTCAAACTTCAACATGTATCAGCCATAGGTATACATATATCCCCTTCCTCTTGAACCTCTCTCCCATCTCCCTCCCCATCCCACCCCTCTAGGCTGATACAGAGCCCCTGGTTGAGTTTCCTGAGCCATACAGAAAATTCCTGTTGGCTATCTATTTTACATATGGTAATGCAAGTTTCCCTGTTACTCTTTCCGTACATCTCACCCTCTCCTCCCCTCTCCCCATGTCCAAAAGTCTATTCTCTATGTCTGTTTCTCCACTGCTGCCCTGTAAATAAATTCTTCAGTACCATTTTTCTAGATTCTGTATATGTGCATTATAATATGATATTTATCTTTCTGACTCACTTCACTCTGTAATAGGTTCCAACCACCTCATCAGAACTGACTCAAATGGGTTCCTTTTCACGGCCTGAGTAATATTCCATTATGTATATGTACCACAAATTCTTTATCCATTCATCTGTCGATGGGCCATCTAGGTTGCTTCCATGTTCTAGCTATTGTAAATAGTGCTGCAATGAACATTAGGATACATGTGTCTTTTTCAGTTTTGGTTTCCTCAGGCTATATGCCTAGGAGTGGAGTTTCTGGGTAAGACGGTGGTTTTATTCCTAGTTTTTAAGGAATCTCCACACCATCTTCCACGTAGCTGCATCAACTTACATTCCTACCCACAGTACAAGAGCATTCCTCCTCCACACCCTCTCCAGCATCTATTGTTTGTAGACTTCTTGATGATGGCCATTCTGACTGCTGGGAGGTGATATTTTATTGTAGTTTTGATTTGCATTTCTCTAATAATGAGTGATGTTGAGCATCTTTTCATGTGTTTGTTAGTCATCTGTATGTCTTCTTTGGAGAAATGTCTGTTCAGATCTTTTTCCCACTTTTTAATTGGGTTGTTTTTCTGGCATGAACTGCTTGTATATTTTGGAAATTAATCCTTTGTCAGTTGTTTCATTTGCTGTTATTTTCTCCCATTCTGAGGGTTGTCTTTTCACCTTGCTTATAGTTTCCTTTGCTGTTCTAAAGCTTTTCAGTTTAATCAGGTCCCACTTATTTACTTTTGTTTTTATTTCCATTACTCTAGGAGGTGGGTCATAGAGGATCTTGCTTTGATTTATGTCACTGAGTTTCTGCCTATGTTTTCCTCTTAAGAGTTTTATAGTTTCTGGTCTTACATTTAGGTCTTTAATCTTTTTGAGTTTATCTTTGTGTATGGTGTTAGGAAGTGTTCTAATTTCATTCTTTTACATGTAGCTGTCCAGTTTCCCCAGTACCATTTTTTGAAGAGGCTGTCTTTGCCCCATTGTATATTCCTATCTCCTTTGTCAAAAATAAGGTACCCATAGGTGCATGGGTTTACTTCTGGGCTTTCATCTTGTTCCATTGGTCTATATTTCTGTTTTTGTGCCAGTACCATACTGTCTTGATGAGTCTGTAGTATAATCTGAAGTCAGGAAGGTTGATTCCTCCAGCTCTGTTCTTCTTTCTCAAGACTACTTTGGCTATTTGGGGTCTTTTGTGTTTCCATATGAATTGTGAAATTTTTTGTTCTAATTCTGTGAAAAATACCATTGGTAATTTGATAGGGATCACACTGAATCTGTGGATTGCATTTAGTAGTATAGTTATTTTCACAATATTGATTCTTCCTACCCAGGAACATGGAGTATCTCTCCACCTGTTTATATCATCTTTGATTTCTTTCATTAGTGTCTTATAATTTTCTGTGTATAGCTCTTTTGTCTCCTTAGGTAAGTTTAGTCCAATATATTTAATTCTTTTGTTGTAATGGTGAATGGGATTGATTCCTTAATTTACTCTTTCTGATTTTTCATTGTTAGTATATAGAAATACAAGTGATTTCTGTGTGTTGACTTTGTATCCTGCAACTTTGCTAAATTCACTGATTAGCTCTAGTAATTTTCTGATACTATCTTTAAGGTTTTCTACGTACAGTATCATGTCATCTGCAAACAGTGAGACTTCACTTCTTCTTTTCTGATTTGGATTCCTTTTATTTCTTTTTCTTCTCTGACTGCAGTAGCTAGGATTTTCAGAACTATAGTAGTGAAAGTGGACACCCTTGTCTTGTTTCTGATCTTAGGGGAATGCTTTCAGTTTCTCAGCACTGAGAATAATGTTTGCTGTAGGTTTATCATATATGTCCTTTACTATGTTGAGGTAGGTTCCTTCTATGCCCATTTTTTGAAGAGTTTAAACCATAAATTGGTGCTGAATTTTGTCAAAGGCTTTTCCTGCATTTATTGAGATTATCACATGACTTTTATCTTTCAATTTGTTAATATGGTGTACAGTCCTTGCATTCTTGGAATAACTCAACTTGATCACAGTGTATGAGCTTTTTGATGTTTTGCTGAATTCTGTTTGCTAAAATTTTGTTGAGGATTTTTGCATCTATGATCTTCAGTGATATTGGCCTGTAGTTTTCATCTTTTGTGTTGTCTTTGTCTGGTTTTGGTATCAGGGTGACGGGAGCCTTGTAGGATGAGTTTGGAAGTTTTCTTTCCTCTGCAATTTTTGTAGAAGTTTTAGAAGGATAGGCATTCTCTCTTCTCTAAATATTTGATAGAATTTTCCTGTGAAGCCATCTGGTCCTGGGCTCTTGTTTTTTGGGAGATATTTTATCGCAGCTTCAATTTCTGTGCTTATAATTGGGTTGTTCATAATTTCTGTTTCTTCCTGGTTCAGTCTTGGAAGATTGAGCTTTCCTAATAATCTGCCCATTTCTTCCAGGTTATCCATTTTATTGCCATACAGTTGTTGGTAATAGTCTCTTCTAATCCTTTGTATTTCTGCGCTGTCTATTGCAACCTCTCCTTTTTTATTTCTAATTTTGTTGATTTGATTCTTCTCTCTCTCTTTTTTTTTACGACTCTGGCTAAAGGTTTGCCAATTTTATTGATCTTCTCAAAGAACTAGCTTTTGATTTTATTAATTTTTACTATTGTTTCTTTCATTTCTTCTTCATTTATTTCTGCTCAGATCTGTATGATTTCTTTCCTTCTACTAGTTTTTTGTTCTTCCTTTTCTAGCTCTTTTAGGTGTAAAGTTAGGTTGTCTATTCGATGTACTTCTTATTTCTTGACGTAGGATTGTATTGCTATAAACTTCCCTCTTAGAACTGGTTTTGCTGCATCCCATCGGTTTTAAGTTGTTGTGTTTTCACTATCATTTGTCTCTCGAAATTTTTTTATTTCCTTTTTGATTTCTTCAGTAACCTGTTGATTATTTAGAAATGTGTTGTTTAATTTCCACATGTTTGTGTTTCTTACAGCTTTTTTCTTATAATTGATATCTAGTCTCATAGCTCTGTGATTGGAGAAGATGCTTGCTATGATTTCAATTTTCTTAAATTAATTGAGGTTTGATTTGGGACCCAGTTCAGTTCAGTTCAGTTCAGTCACTCAGTCGTGTCTGACTCTTTGCGACCCCATGAATTGCAGCACGCCAGGCCTCCCAGTTCATCACCATCTCCCGGAGTTCACTCAGACTCACGTCCATCGAGTCCATGATGCCATCCAGCCATCTCATCCTCTGTCGTCCCCTTCTCCTCCTGCCCCCAATCCCTCCCAGCATCAGAGTCTTTTCCAGTGAGTCAACTCTTCCCATGAGGTGGCCAAAGTACTGAAGTTTCAGCTTTAGCATCATTCCTTCCAAAGAACACCCAGGGCTGATCTCCTTCAGAATGGATTGGTTGGATCTCCTTGCAGTCCAAGGGACTCTCAAGAGTCTTCTCCAACACCACAGTTCAAAAGCATCAATTCTTCGGCGCTCAGCCTTCTTCACAGTCCAACTCTCACATCCATACATGACCACAGGAAAAACCATAGCCTTGACTAGACGGACCTTAGTCGGCAAAGTAATATCTCTGCTTTTGAATATGCCATCTAGGTTGGTCATAACTTTTCTTCCAAGGAGTAAGTGTCTTTTAATTTCATGGCTGCAGTCACCATCTGCAGTAATTTTGGAGCCTCCAAAAATAAAGTCTGACACCGTTTCCACTGTTTCCCCATCTATTTCCCATGAAGTGATGGGACCTGATGCCATGATCTTCGTTTTCTGAATGTTGAGCTTTAAGCCAACTTTTTCACTCTCCTCTTTCACCTTCATCAAGAAGCCCTTTAGCTCCTCTTCACTTTCTGCCATAAGGGTGGTGTCATCTGCATATCTGAGGTGATTGATATTTCTCCCCACAATCTTGATTCCAGCTTGTGTTTCTTCCAGCCCAGGGTTTCTCATGATGTACTCTGCATATACGTTAAATAAGCAGGGTGACAATATACAGCCTTGATGTACTCCTTTTCCTATTTGGAACCAGTCTGTTGTTCCATGCCCAGTTCTAACTGTTGCTTCCTGACCTGCATGTGGTATATCCTGGAGAGTGTTCCATGTGCACTTGAGAAGGTGTATTCTTTTGCATTTGGATGGAAATGTCCTGAAGATATCAGTAAGATCCATCTCATCTAATGTGTCATTTAAGACTTGTGTTTCCTTATTAAGTTTCTGTTTTGATGATCTGTCCATCAGTGTGAGTGGGGTGTTCAAGTCTCCTACTATTATTGTCACTGTCAATTTCTCCTTCATGTCTGTTACTATTTGTCTTATGTATTGAGGTGCTCCTACGTTCGGTGCATAGATATTTGCAATTGTTGTGTCTTCCTCTTGCATTGATCCCTTGATCATTATGGAGTGTCCTTCCTTATCTCTTGTAATATTCTTTATGTTAAGGTCTATTTTTTTGGATAGGAGGATTGCTACTCCAGCTTTCTTTTGCTTCCCATTTGCATGGAATATATTTTTCCTTCCTCTCACTTTCAGTCTATACGTGTCTTTAGGTCTGAAGTAGGTTTCTTGTAGACAGCATATATATGGGTCTTGTTTTTGTATCCATTCAGCCAGTCTGTGTCTTTTTGTTGGTGCATTTAATCCATTTACATTTAAAGTAACTATCATGTTCCTATTGCAATTTTCTTGATTGTTTGGGGTTAATTTGTAGATCCTTTTTCTTCTCTTGTATTTCTTGACTATGTAAGTCCCTTTAACATTTGTTGTAAAGTTGGTTTGGTGGTACTGTATTCTCTTAACTTTGGCTTGTCTGAAAAGCTTTTTATTTTTCCATCAATTTTGAATGAGATCCTTGCCGGGTACAGTAATCTTGATTGTAGATTTTTCCCTTTCAGTACTTCAAATATATCCTGCCATTCCCTTCTGGCTTGCAGAGTTTCTGCTGAAAGATCAACTGTTAAGTGTATGGAGTTTCCCCTGCATGTTACTTGTTGCTTCTCTCTTGCTGCTTTTAATATTCTTTGTGTTTAGTCTTTGCTAGTTTGATTAGTATGTGTCTTGGCATGTTTTTATTCGGTTTATCCTGTATGGGACTCTTTGTGCCTCTTAGACTTGATTGACTATTTCCTTTTCCATGTTGGGAAAATTTTCAACTATAATCTCTTCAAAATTTTTACCTTATTCTGCTCTTCAGAAGTTATTTCCACAATTTTGTCTTCCAGCTCACTGATTTGTTCTTCTGTTTCAGATATTCTCTATTGATTCCTTCTAGAGTTTTTAAAATGTCAGTAATTGTGCTGTTTGTCTCTGTATATTTATACTTTAATTCTCCTAGGTCTTTGTTAATTGATTCTTGCATTTTCTCCATTCTGTTTTCAAGTTTTTGATCACTTTTACTATCGTTATTCTGAATTTTTTTTCATATAGTTTGCTTATTTCCTCTTCATTTATTTGAACTTCTGCATTTCTAGTTTGTTCCTTCCTTTGCATAGTATTTCTCTCATTTCTCTTCTCATTATTATTTTTTTTAACTTATTGTGTTTGAGGTCTCCTTTTCCCAGGCTTGAAGCAAAGTTGAATTCCTTCCTTGAAGAAGGTTGAATTCTTTCGTCCTTTTTGTTTCTGCCCTCCTAAGGGTGGTCCAGTGGTCTGTGTAAGCTTTATATAGGGTGAGATTTGTGCTGAGTTTCTGTTTGTTTGTTTTTCCTCTGATGGGCAAGGCTGAGTGAGGTGGCAATTCTGTCTGCTGATGACTGGGCTTGTATTTTTGGTTTTTTAGGTTGTTTTTTTTTTTTTTTTTTTTTTTGTTTTTGTATTTTGTTTTTGTTTAGGTGAGGCATCCTGCACAGGGTGCTACTGGTGGTTGGGTGATGCCAGGCCTTGTATTCAAGTAGTTTCCTTTGTGTGACTTCTCACTATTTGACACTCCCTAGGGCTAGCTCTCTGGTACTCTAGGGTCTTGGAGTCAGTGCTCCCACTCCAAATGCTCAGGGCTTGATCTCCAATGTCGGAAACTTTATCAGGGGCGGTGGGGCCAATAGAGAGTAGAGAGTACCAGGACCTCAGAGTTTGACTTTTCTACTTTTCTGATGTTTCACCTCCCCAAATTTCACAATATAGCCATTTCCTCACAAACCAGAAGGGAAGATCCTTGAGCACTGGAGATATCCTTGTTTCTTTAGCATCTATTACAATGCCTGGTCCATTGCAAAAGCTCAATGGTGATCTGGTCTGCCTACAGCCAGGACATCTACAGCAGCAACTTCTTCCAGCCCCTCACTGCAGACATTTTAACATGTTTAATGACATGCTGTTGTCTGAGATACACTCAGGGATGTTAATATGCAGTTTATGTATCATACTGCCTTTCTAACGTGCAAAAATTCTGCATTCCTAAATCCATCTGGCTCTGTGCAGTTCAGTTAAAAGACTGTGCATTTGTGCTAAACCTATTTTATAGCCTGATAAGAAGACTTCTCAAGTACTTACTAAAATAGCAGAGGAAAGTAAAAGTAAAGTTTTATTAAAAGCTCTTATGTGAAGAAGCAAGATGAAGGAGAAACCAAGAGGGGACTGGGAAATCTACCTGCTATCTAGATTTCACTGGGTTTTCCCATTTTTAAAATGTTTTTGGTCCCAATTCTCAGTAGAAAATTCTGAAAGAATCTAATAAGGGTGGATATATGTACAATAGATTCACTTTATTGTACACCTGAAAACAACACAATATTGTAAATCAACTATTTCCCAATAAAAATTTAAAAAAAAAGAAAATTCTGAAAGTAAACCTTTCAATTCAAAGGAATTCTATAAACAACTTTTTCATCACACATGGAAAACTCTGTGTAGACAATGGGAATAGTGTGTTACATTGATACGGAAAGGAAAGACAACCAAGAAGATTTTAAGTACACTATCACCAAAGGCAGTTTCCTACTCCTTTCTTAAGAAAGTCCTTACCATGGAATTCTGCATTCAATCTTGCAGTTAACCTCAGCAAACTCTAAAGCAAAGGGCTATCAATCAGAATACCAATGCTAATCTACTGGGAGCTGTCCAAAGTTTCATGTTGGGAAAGATTCTAAACATATCTCCAGGTTCTGCAGAAAAGGATATTGCGATCAAGTCGAACCTCTGTCAAGGTTTTTAAAGCAAGTAGCAGAGATATGTAGGTAGTGTTTGCCTTCCCTGCACCAAGGGAAGCTCAGCTCTGCCCTGCTAGTGGTCAAAGCCTGGGCAGGGTGGAGGTGGGTGTTGCCAGATTTTGTATTTTTGGAGAATTTAGTTAAGGGCATGAGATAGAGTTCTTTGCTAATTTTGCGTGTGTGTCAGCAGTGTAAATGGAGATCCTAGAAAATACCATGATTATTCATAAACCCAGTGCTGTGATCCAAAACACTGCATAATAGAAAAGGTAGAATTCAGCCTAAAATGGCCTTTTGCATCAGTCTAATAGCATCCATGGAGTTCAGAGTAGGAAACCTGCCTCATATGGAAAAGGAATGAGTGGGAAGAATGTGAAATAACATGTTAGATAGATGACTTCTAAGTGTTGTTTTTACTTTAGACTGTTTAAAGGACTAATCATTTTTATAGAAGAACCATGTGATTTAACCACCTAACCATGTAACTTAAAGAAATGCTTGGAAATAAATACCTTGCCAGCAGAGAGTGGAAAAGAAGCCACCTTGCCCAAAATGTCTGGGATTATCTGGAGGGATATCTATTGGAGCCTGTCCTACAAGACAGAAGATATCAAGGAAACACAGGAAATAAATCAATGAGATAACTAACACAGAGGCTTCATTCTGAAAACTAAACCACCAGATGACTCATACCTCCTAAGACCAGAGTATCTTGATGCTCCTGGTGAGAAGAGAAGAGGATGCTGGGGTTGACATCTTTTGTGCAGTAATGTTCCCATGGTGGGGTTAGCTCCATCACTTTGTCGTGCGGCTGTAGTTCTACATCCAGAGTTACCTGAAATAGCTGAGGATATTTTTCTGGTACATCACATGCATCCAACTCAGGCCTAAATAGGAATTTAGAAGAATAAGGTCAGTGAAAAACAATGGAACAAGTATGATGTTCAATGCAGAAACCATTGTAGATGGATTCTGAGGTTCACTCTGAGACTCGTTTCTAAGGAAAAATCAACCATTAGCACATAAGAGACTTTACTGTTCTGAGCCTTGGTTTCCTCATCGAGATAAAAGAGGAGAAGAATACCTACTTATAGAATTTAGATACTACTGCTTGTGAAAGCATTCTAGATAGCAGGGCGGATATATCCTGACAGTGTACACTGGCATGTCCAAATCAGTTGTTAAAATAGTGAAAAAGGCTCACAGCCACCAAGCTGAGCTCTTGAATGTCTATTCCTAACCTGGCTCTAGCAACTCCCACCTATCACCCCAGTTTCAGCCACTCTCATGGGTCCTCTAGACTACACTATAATACAGCAACTAATATCTGATGCAGAGGTCCTGGGGGACCCTGCTTCAGTGCTACAACCAGGCATCCATTCTGATGGGTCTTTTTTGGTTCCATTTCCTTCCCTGTTGCAAAACACAAAGAGATACACAGATGCAAAGGATGACCATACTGAAACTCTGCTCCTTCTCTGCTCACTTCTGTTCCCCCACAACATACTTTAGATCTTTCTCTTTGAAGTCTGATCCATTTGTGTTTATAACAAATTACATCCAACTGAGAGTTGTAAAATACAACCAGCCTCCGGTATGTTGCTAAGCCACAGGCACAGGATTTGGGGTGAGGGGGAAGCTGTCACATGGGCACTAATTGCTGGTACTAACTGCCAGCATTTCACAGCGCCTTGGGTTGAAAAGGCAGTTTGGCCCAAGTAGCACTCACTTGGTGAACTTTAAAACTGTTGTATCCAGTGGAATGAATCCAGTATGAAACTGAAGCTGAAATATTTGAGTGTTGGTCACCTAAAAAATACAAAAGCAGCACATTACAATCAATCAGTGAAAAGGAACCAGATCAAATGATTATATTTGAGGGAGTCATACATCATCAACTGCTTCTATATCTGCACTTTGAATTTTTAGTTTACTAGTTACTTTGTACTATGAATATTAAACAACCTCATTTGGCTCTAGCCCAGCTTCACTTCCAGCCTCTCCTCTCCATGAATTCTTTCATGGCAAGCCATTCCCTCATCTCTGAGACCCTATGTTCCTGCACCTTGCGATGCTTTGACTCATCTCATTCCTTCTGTCCCAGATGCCCCTGTTCCAACCTGATGAACTAATCCTTCAAGATCCACCTTCACATCTTCTGCAGCCTTTCTGAGCCACCACTGGATAGAATAAACTGCTACCTTTATGCCATCTCATCCTACCTCTGTAATGGTAGTGGATACTCACACATGTGTGAGTTTCCCCTGAACTCCTAAAAGACAGTCTTACTTTTGTCGATCCTAAACCCCTAGGCAATGACTGGCATAGAACATGTACTTAGCAAATACAACATTTGCTATGAACATTAGGGTGCATATATATTTTCAAACTAGTGTTTTCATTTTCTTCAGACAGATACCCAGGTGTGAAATTGCAGGATCAGTTGGATATCACTGACTTAATGAACATGAGTTTGAGCAAACTCCAGGAAATAGTGAAGGACAAGGGAGCCTGACATGCTACAGTCCATGGGGTCACAAAGAGTCAGACACAACTTAGTGACTGAACAACAACATAGCTCTACTCTTCACTTGAGGGGGAGGGAAGCGCTATATTGCTTTCCATATTGCTGCAGCAACTTACATCCCCACCAGCTGTGTATTGCTGCTGCTAAGCCACCTCAGTTGTGTCTGACCCTGTGCAACCCCATAGACGGCAGCCCACCAGGCTCCCCGGTCCCTGGGATTCTCCAGGCAAGAACACTGGAGTGGGTTGCCATTTCCTTCTCCAATGCATGAAAGTGAAAAGTGAAAGGGAAGTCACTCAGTCGTGTCCAACTCTTCACTACCCTTGGGTTCCCTTTTCTCCACATCATTGCCACAATAACACTTGTTATTTCTTGTCTTTTTGACAATAGCCATCCTATTCTGATGGGTGTGAGGTGATATCTCAGCATGGTTTTGATTTGCATTTCCCTGATGATTAGTGATGTTGAGCATCTTTTCATGAGTCTGTTGGCCATCTGTATGTTTCTTTGAGGGAAAAAAAAAATGCCTGTTTAGGTATTGTGCCCATTTTTAAATTGGATTGTTTGTTTTCTTAATATTGTGTTCATAGAAGTATTATTCACAATAGATATGGAAGCAATCTGAGTGCCCATTGACAGATGAATGAATAATGTGATATACGTTAATCATATACATATATATGTATATATATATACATACACACATATACATATATATATATTTATGTAGCATATATATACAACATATATGATTACTCAACCATAAAAAAGAACAAAATCTTGCCATTTGTAGCACCATGCATGGACCAGAAGGGTATTATGCTTAGTGAGATAAGTCAGACAGAGAAAGATAAATACTGTACGCTTTCACTCATATGTGGACTATAAAAAAACAAAACAAATGAACAAATAAAACAGACTCACACACACATGGAACAAACCAGTGGGTGTCACAGGGGAGAAAGGTGAAAAAGTGAAGGAGATTAAGAGATACAAATTGCCAGTTATAAAATAAAGTCACAAGAATGTAGTATATGGCACACTTGGGAGCATAGTCAATATTTTATAATAACTCTGTATGGTGTTTAATCTATAAAAATAACAAATCACTATGCTGGACACTTGAAATAATGTAACATTTTAAGTCAACTGTACTTCAATATGTAATTTTTTAATGCAATTAATTGTAGTATCATTTGTGATATCCCAACAGTGGCAATAACTCAAATATTCACCAAATGATGAAGGGATGAATAAAAGCTATATAATCAGAAAATGGAATATTGTCTAGCTATGTAAAGTACTGATATAGCAAGGATGAACCTTGAAAACATTAGGCTAAGTGAAAGAAGCCAGTCACAAAAGAGCATACATTGTATGGCTCCATTTATATGAAATGTCTAAAATAGGCAAATCCATAGAACTAGAAGTAGATTCCTGGTTGCCTAGGGGATGGAAGAGGAGGAATGGACTGCTGCTAATTAGTGGCTGCTAATATACATAGAGTTTCCTTTGTGGGTGATGAAAACGTTTGGGAATCAGACAGCAGTGCTGCACAACCTTTGACAATACTAAAAATAAGAGCACTGCATACTTCAAAAGGGTGAATTTTATATTAAATTCATTTCAATTGAACAAATGTAGTTACTTAACCCCACGTTCTTAACAGAGATATCTGCTCTCACAGTGATCCAAGTAGGGCACTGTAAAGAAGCACAGACTGCTACAGAGCAAGATTTGCTCTTCAGTTTCAGGGCTGCCATCTTCTGGCAACACCATCTGGGCTAGGCACAACTTCCAAGTCTTAGTTTTCTCCCCTATAGAATGAGGGCAATGGGCATAAGTATTTTTTGTTGTTGTTTTCTTTTTTTTTTAATTGAAGTATAGTTGATTTAGAATGTTGTGTTAATTTCTGTTGCACAGCAAAGTGATTCAGTTATACATATATGTGTGTGTATACACACACACACACACACACACACACACACATTCCTTTTTATATTCTTTCCCATTATGGTTTATCACAGGGTATTGAATATAGTTCCCTGTGGCATTCAGTAGGACACTATTTATCTATTCTATATACAATAGTTTGCATCTGTCAACCACAAACTCCCAATCGCTCTCTCTCCCTTGACAACCACAAGTCTGTTCTCTCCATGATTCTGTCTGTGTTTTGTGGATAAGCTCATTTCTATCATATTCTAGATTCCATATGTAAGTGATGTGTGTGTGCATGCTAAGTCGCTTCAGTCATGTCTGACTCTTTGCAACCCTATCAACTGTAGCCCTCTGCAACCCTGTCAACTGTAGCCCTCCAAGATCCTCTCTGTCTGTGGGATTCTCCAGGCAAGAATATTGGAATGGGTTGCCATGCCCTCCTCCAGGGGATCTTCCTGACCCAGGGATTGAACCCAAGTCTCCTGTGTCTCCAGCATTGGGAGGCGGGTTCTTTACCACTATTGCCACCTGGGAAGCCCAAAAAGTGATAGCACATGGTATTTGTCTTTCTCTTTCTGACTGACTTACTGTCTTTCTCTATTTCTGACCTCTAATTCCATCCATGTTGCTGCAAATGGCATTATTTGATGGTTTTTATTTGAATAATACTCCATTGTATTGTGTGTATATATGCACATACAATATCTTCTTCATCCATTCATCTATTGATGGACATATACATCATTTTCATAAGTAATCTTTACATGTTTTTTCTAATTCTAAAACCAGAAGTTATTCAAGCCCAAAGTGATATAGAAAAAATACTGAAATGCTCCTGTTAAAGGGTCAGCTGAACTTAAGTCACGATTCTTCCTGAAACCATACCTTAGCCTGTAGCCGGCTTCCAATTGTTGACCTCAAGTGATACATGGAAACAACCACATCTCCTTGCACAGTGATGCTCAAAGGAATGAAGATTTTTCCATCTTGGACACGGTATTCCCTTTAAACAGAGACAAAAACATCCTCAAAGAGAGTCTAATTTGGCACAATAACTTAGATTTACAGGTAGAGTCCTCTGTGACTCTGGTCAAAGCATCTGTTTGTGCAGGCCTGAACCCAGGAACTACTTCCTAACTTAAGCAAAGTTAGGAGCACAGTCTATGCCAACTGGATGCAAATTGGTTCTGCCATGAGATGCCACTGGTCTTCTGCCAGGTCCTCTCTCTCCAGCCCATCCTGATTTCTAAATCAATCAACTGCCCATTAGCAGAAATCACTCTCTTCAAATATGGGTAGTCTTAATGTATTTACCTTTCCCTAATTGTAAATTTATGGTAAGAACAGAGAGAGAGAACAAAACTAAAATGGAGATCAATATAGAAATAGCAGTGAAATACTCTGTGAAGGTCTTGAATAGCAATCTTGAAATTCAATCTATTTCAAATTAACTTCACTGCCTGTTATCATACAGTCCCTCTTCTCCACATCCCCTACCACCTCCCATTGGCACCTGCTCTTTATTATAGGTTCTGAAACATTTTAGTTACATCAGCATCCACCCAGTTTCTCACATAGAAGCCTCATTCATTCCCAGTTCCTCCATTGTCCTCCCCAGTTCTTATCGAGGTCATCTCCTTCTTAAATGTCCAGGCCTTCTGCCCACACCACAATCTTAACCCTCATTATAACTCACATGAGTCCCTTAGCTTGTATCACCACTTGAAGGGGGCTACAGAATCCCTTGATTTAACTGTGCTTTTCTATGATTACCACCTATGTTGAACATTTTTTAAGTTACCAGCCATTTCACAATGATACAGTCCTCAAAGGAAGAATAGGATCCAGCTTACACAGGAATGGGGCAGTTCACAAGGAGAAATGAAGAAAGGCATCACGACTTACTTCATTCGTTCAAAATCTGCACAGGTGGTATATATTTTGGTTTCTCCAATCAGGACATCACAGTAAGGGCGACATCCATTTCTCTGTTTGTTGAAAAAGGAACTGGACTGACAGTGATCGACTTAATTGTGAGAGGCTTGAAGTGAGGGCGGTAGGGTTTGTCTGCTAGGAGGTCACACATGTAGCCCAGGTACCTAAAACACAAGACTGAGATTCTGTTGGTGCCGACAACACCAGAAGAAATAAGCAATCGATTTGCTATAAAGTTTATTCTCATACATTATTAACCTACAGTAAAAAAATGTACTGTGTTAGCCCTTAAATGTTAACTGGCAAAAGAGAAATGCTGCTAATAATTTAGGAAAGCTTTTATCTAATGACACGGCTGCACTTCCCTCCAAAGATCTCACAGTGGGATATTTATTAAATGAAAAAAGTTTATGGGAGCTTTACACTAGCTCAATATTTGATCGAGCAGATTAAATTCATTATCAGCTGAAGGCTGGCTTTGGGGGAAAAGTCAGAATTTATCATCAGAAGCAATTTTTTTAGTCTTTTGGCCATACTGCATGACATGTGGGATCTTATGCCCCTACCAGGGATCAAAGCTATGCTTCCTGCACTGGAGGCAGGGAGTCTTAACCAGTGAACCACCAGGGAAGTCTCCAGAAGCAATTTTGAACCCAAAAGGAAGCCAGAAGATACAATGTAAATAAGAGAAACAAGACACGCTGACTAAAGAGAAGATAATATGTCAGTTCTTTAAAGATCTTTATCGTTTTTACAGACATGATACTAGCTAGACCATGCCTGCGCCAACCCTGCACAGAGCTGACTTTACCTCCTGTGGGATGGTGAAAGTCCAATTCCTGGTCGCTTTGCATAGAGTAATCGAACGGCAGGGCCAGGAGTAGAGTAGAGATTACAGAAAATGAACATAGCACCAACCAGAATTGATGATGCTGCCCGTCCATCCTATCAAAGAAAATGTATAAACTTGTCACAAATATGGGCCAGTCAGGCAACTCAGCACTGAGAGACACGTCAGGGTGGGAAGTCTGGCGGGGTGGGATATGGAGGAGAGAAAACGTAATTGGAGGTACTCATCCATTCAGAATTTTTCACTTGAAAACCAAAATCTGTTCCAATTGTTGAAATCACAAAGCAGCAAGGGAAGGCTTGTTCTTAGGATTGACTCTGCTAACCTAAGAAACCCAGCAATATAAATTTTATTTGTACTTACTTACTGAAAAATTATCTAGTCTTCAATGTAACTTTGGACTGGAAGGATGAGAACTAACAGTTAAGGTCTCTCAGTTTAGGGTTAAGGTAAAGAGTTAGGCAAATACTGCTTTTTGGACTATGCCTTGTGTACATTTTATCCAAAGTATGTTCCCAGATTGACATAAAATAAAGAAGCTTCATGTGATTCAACCATGTTTGGTAAAGGAATGCATGTCAGTAACATTCCTGACAGATGGTAAGCCAGCTTCTTCTAGAATACTTTAAATGACAGCGATCATCCTGTTTCAGGAAGAATTCGAAGTTCTTCCTTATACTGAGTGTGTTGAAGTTGCAGGGTATTCCAGTCAATGATCCTCGTTCTTCCTTCTTTCAAGACAAAGAAGAAGCCTACTCCTTTCTCCTCAGGACAACTCTTCACATATTTGAAATACTCTCAATCAACTTTTCTATTTTCCAGGTTGAAAACACGCCTGATCTGTGACGGTTAATTTTACGTGTCAACTTGATCAGGCTGAGGTGCCCAGAGAACTGGTAAGACATTATTTCTGTGTGTGTCCTGACTACCACACCATCCCTACAATTCTTTCTCATTTGATGTTCCATTTTAAGAGATATCATGATTTGATGGACTTCCTCTGAACAGACTCCAGTTTAAAAACAACAGCCTTACATGTGCTGCCCAGATGTGAAATGCAAGACTTAAGATGTGTTCTGACCAAACCAGAGAGGAAATACCATCTTCCTTCATGTGTAAGAACACTATGCTTTTATTAACATAGCCCCACACTAAACTAAATGCAAGCTAAATCATACCATAAGCTCTTACTGATCTTTCCACCCAGTAGAACTGTGAGCCCTTTTTCAGATGATATGATAATAGATAAATACACTTAAAATAATCTTAAAGATTATTAAGAACCAGAATTCAGGACTTTACATTTATCCTGTATTTAATTTCACATTAGTGGTTTCTATTAACCTCCAAAAACTTCTAAGATCCAGATTCATTATGTGACCTTCGTAGCCTCAGAAAGCTGATAAGATTTTCTCCACATTTTCAAAGTTGTTAATTAAAAGGACAACCAAATGCAACCTTTTCCTGGGAAGATGCTGATCCATTAATCACCTTTCTTTGGAAGCAATATTCAGCCAATTTTTTTCCATCTTGAATATAAGAAATAGGAAAATATCTCTACTAATCTATTAGTCTTATTACAAAAGTTCAGTTGCTTTGACATGTATGTTTATAATGAATCAACGTGGACTTCTTTACTCTAAGAGTTTAAAATTATCTATGCAAAAATCGTATTAGAATTTCACCTTGAATCACCATCAGGCTCACCAGTCTATAACTTTTTAAGATCAACTCCTCTGTCTTTTGGGAAAAAAAACCTCCTTGCCTGTCTGGCACTCTTTTTCCTATTTCCTGATAACATATAAGGAACCCATATTTACTTTTCCAAGTGCTTTTAGCATTCTGTCACATAATTGAAGTCTAGAGAGAGGACTGTTTTTAAGTACTGTGATGCGACTTTACTATCTCACCACCTCTCTGCTTTGTCTTAATTATCATCGTCCGTCCCTTTCTAGCTTTGCCATCTGCTCCCCTGATGGAGGAACAGAATGAAGGACTGACAGTTTCACTGTGTGCCTCAAGCATTTGCTGCTGGCCAAGGACAGTAAAAGATATATTTCTCAATCTTAATTCTGGAATTTTAGAATTTAGCTTGCCTGACACTCTTTTAACAGGTTCATGGCTCTTAGACATATGTTCACTCCCTTTATCTGCTATCCAGGTCTTTTTAAAAAGTTTTATTAGTTGTTTTTTTTTAATTAAAAGACGAATATATGCTTTTAACTTTTAGTTATTTATTTATTTTTGACTGTGCTGGGTCTTCGTTGCTTTGCTCAGGCTTCCTCTAGTTGTGGCAAGAGGGCTTCTCATTGCAGTGGCTTCCCTTGTGGAGCGCAGGCTTCGTAGTTTTGGTTCACGGGTTTAGCTGAACAACTAAGTTCTGCAGCACACGAGATCTTCCTGGGCTGGGCATGGAACCCATGTCCTCTGCACTGGCAAGCAGATTCTTATCCACTGTATCACCAAGGAATTCCATGTGTTTATTTTTAATAACAATAAAAAAGGAGTATATAGAATAAAAAAGTACTCCCACCTCCAGCTTCAATTCCATTTCCGAAGACTCAGTGCAGACTTCCACCTCATGCATGTCCTTTCCAACTCATGCATGTCCAACACATGAAAGCCTAGAAAGCAGACTATAGAGTCTTAACTCTTTGTCTGCCTCTTTTTTTTCTCTTTCAGTGGGTTTTTATTTGTCATGATAGTATCATCAGAACTGGGAGCTTCTGGTCTCTCTCAAACCATCTCCCCTTACAAAGCCACCAGACCTAGGCTTGTTGAACTTTTAGAAAGTTTTTAAGTGAACAGAAAAATCACCAAAGTGCCTAAGGGCTACTTAGTCTTTAAAACAATCTGTCTTTTAAACAATCTGTTCTGCCTTTAAAAGGAAAACACTTCGACCTTTCACATTAAACTGCTATGAACACCAAGTGTTTTTCCTTTATTCCAAGACTTTGGGGATGTGAAATGGAAAGAAGAAAAAAATGTTCTCAGCTTTCATCCCTTTTTCAGCCAACTGACTCTTAAGAAAGAAGGGAAAAATCATCAACTACGATTATAGCAAAATATGTACCCTAAAGTTTATCAACATAATGAATAGTTCTAATATTTATGCTCAGATTTCATTTTTGTGCTCCTTTCTTCACATAGTCCATCACTTATTCATATCTTTCGTACCTAGGATACAAAGGTAAAGAAGGCACAGTTCTTGCCCATGAGATGCTTATAGTCCAGTGGGAAAACAGGCAGGTCACCAGGTCCTGATGATGCAGTACATTAAATGCCACCAAAGATATTTAGATATATAATCAAATGTCCATATTGTGAAAAAGAAGATTTTACCTAAAGTCGAGTTTAAAGCAATACACAAAAGACCTCCAGAGGAAAGGTCAAGTAAAGGGATTCTAGGAGGTCAGGGGTCAGAAAAATCATCAGTCCCACTAGAGCTGCTATAAAATATCGTCAATCTATGTGACTGCATACAAGGGCATAGATGTCTTTTAATTTTGTTTTTATTCAAACATAAAGGTAAGAGAATAAAATACTCCAATATGCTTATGTCAATTCTATTTACCCAAAACTCTGGCATTTTTGCCTGGGCATCCATAGCTCTTGTTTCTACCTCTTTTATATTAGTAATAGCATATTTCAGAGGCTCTGTGTTATGGGGGTTGTATACATATCTGCCTCTCTACTGGCATTCAAGTTTTAAGGCAAGAATAATGTGTTCCCTTCATTTATAACCCTTACATCATGTAATTCCTAAGGAGGTTCTTAATAAATGTTTATTCAATATAAGCATTACCTGTTCACTAGTCTATATAAGGCCATTTGTATTTGACCAAACCAAACCAGCACAAATGACAGCCACATCAGCAACATGAAAAGGTTACTCACCAAGCAGTGGACAACACAGACGTTTTTGGGATTCTGTAGAAGCCAGTTATACATATTCCGACACACAGCAAAGAGGTTGTGCAGGCTGGGGGCCTGCCTGATGGGCCAACTGCATTCTGAGACCTAAAGGAACACAGCAGAAAGGAATGAATTCCCAAGCAACTCCCTCTCCACGAGCAGGTATCACACCAATCAACTTCTGGAAGTGACACTACATCCTCTTTCAACACAGTGGGAAGAGTTCAGAACAGGGTCCAAACATGGAAGAGTTTAATCCTGTAATTTTTTTACTTTAAAAATTCTGTTTCAGTAAATGGTATGAAAACACAGTTTGAGATATATTTTAAATTAAACTGGATGATTTAAACTACCTATTTGGATTTTTTAAAATTCTGTGGGGTTACACTGAATTTAACTTTTATTTAGTATAAAATGTTTTGATCTGCCTACTAGATGCTTAATTATAGGGTTACATTATAAATCCTGCACTACCCTTAATTTTATCAAAGCTGATAAAAGTGAAAACATGAAAAAGTGCTGCTGAGTAAGCCAAAGATAGGCTTTTTCAGGGGTCTTATTTCTTTCTCTTTTAATGAAGAAATCCACAACTCCATGGGGGTGATATCTGGCATTTTCATTCATTTAACACATGCAATCATTTAGCACATTATAGAACACTGGCTACATTTGTAGAATTCTGCTTGGCTCTGATCTGAAAAATCATGTAAAATGGGTACTAATATGATTCCCATTTTGCAAAAGAGAAGACTGACTCTCAGAGGTTGTTTTAACTAAAGTCATACCACTGGTTAGCACCAGGATTGCAACCAAGGTCTTCTGAATGTAAATCACTTTGCTGCAACAGTATACTGGCTGAAATTGTTATTTGCCTCAAAATTCTAGGCATGAGTTTCGGGTAGGGAAAAGCTTAGATTTAGGCAAACTCATGAAAACAGAGACGCCTGGAGGGCTCCAGTTCATAGGGTGGCAAAGAGTCGGACATGGACTGAGCTACTTTCACTTTCACTTTTCTTCTCAATGACCTCTCTGGGCTTTCCTGGTGGTTCAGATGGTAAAGGATCTGCATGTAATGCAGGAGACCTGGGTTCAATCCCCAGGGTCAGAAAGATCCCCTGGAGGAGGGCATGGCAACCCACTCCAATATTCTTACCTGTGGAGAACTCTATGGAGTGAGGAGAGTCAGACATGACTCAGTGACTAACACCTTCACTTTTCTTTAATAACCTCTGTAATCCTTTCTCCATAAAATATTGTGAATGCTAATCACCTACCTACCTCATAGGATTGTGGCTAAAACATGAGATTGTATTCCAAAGGCTTAGCTCAGTATTTGACACACACAAAATGATCAACAAATACTGGCTATCATTATTACTATTATTCTTTTATCAGGTAGTTGTAGTGCGAATCCTTAAGGTCAGATAGAGCAAACTATGTTTGAAAAAAATCAATAAAACCCTTTTGGGCAAAAGTTTAGACTGAAGAGTCAGATCATACAAGGTCTTGTTAAGAACTGAGAGAAGTATTTAAGAAGGAAAGTAACTCTTATTAGATTTCAGTATGAAGAAAGGATATAGATGACAAAAAACAAAGTCAGAGAGAACAGTCAGATGTCTGTAAGTGGAATCTAAGTAAGAAACGATGGTAGCTTAAGCTAGATGAGTGGTAGTGGGACACACAAAGACTTGAGGAATTCAAAAAATAGACAGGAAGTGGAATGCCTGTTACAAGACTTAGTGATTGATCAGAGGGTGGCAGTGCATGAGTGTAGAAGGGGATGTGCAGAGGGAGGAGATAAAAAGGACTGCCAGATTTCCAGCCTGAATGGCTGGATAAAAGGATGGGAGGTGCCATTATTAAGACAGGGAATTCTGGTCAAAGGAACAGGCTCTTACAGACGTGTCATCAAAAAGTGCTCTGCAACACTAACACCACCGGTCTAAGAAACCCAAATGTCCCAAATTCTTTCCATTTAACAGCAGAGAAAGAGAGGAATAATCTGGTTCACGCTTTTCTAGTAACCATATAGTAACCAGTCAAAATATAGGTGGGAAATTATCTGTGCTGTCTAGAGTTGACACCCGAAAGCAAACACAGTTTCTCTCTCTGTAGATGCCAAAAACACCATTCTTTTTGGTTAGTTTGTAACTTTTTTTCCTGTAAAATGATTGTAGGTGGCATTGGGGGACCTGCCAGGTCATTAATTATCCTAGACCTTTGGGAAAGACAGGTGCAATTCATTAAACAAAATAGATGAAATACCTAACAAAGCTACCAGACAACCCAGGGTAACCAGTGTTGAGCCTCTGTCAATTTAAACTCCATAAAGCTTGCCCCTTTCACCTAATATGATTTGGGGCTGTTTCTGGTCCATTCTTTATCCTCAAAGAGATTTCCCATTGATATGTTATCAAGATATGGAAAATAATGATTAAAAATAGAATAATTGGGAAGAAAAGATTTGCCATCAGAGGAATTACAAAATGTATATTTATACAATCTGCTTCCTGTCTGTCTGCAATGTTTTTCCTTCCCTTGGAAAATTTCTAATCACAATACAAAGCCCAAGTTCAAGTGTTCTCCTGTCTCTGACAGTTTCTCTTCACACTCACAGACAGAAATGCTTAGTCATCCTGATCAGCAGAGCAACATGGTGAAGCCCACAGGTTGGGTTTTCACCTTAGCTTTCCCACTTACTACCTAATTAACCTTTGGCAAGTTGCTAACCTCTCCAAGACTCAAGTCTCTTGTGTGTGAAGTAAAAATGGGCATTACAAGGCAGCTGTGAGACGTAAAGAGCACGACATAAACACAGTAAGTGCCAGCTAACTGACAAGCCGTATTCAAATTACCTGTTTACATCAGTCTCCCCATTTAGACACTAAGCTCCAGGAGAAGAGAGACCATTTTTTGTTTTTGTAACACAAGTACAGAGTCCACATGCTAGTCCAATAGCAGGCTCAGTAGGTATTTGCTCAGTGAACAAATGAATGAAAGAGCCAAGGAAGGAACCCTATGTGGTAATCTCTTCTCATAATATGATTTATCTTTGTCTGTGTGTAAAAGATCTCGAAGAAGCAATATTGAATCAATTTTGTTGTATTTTTAGATTTATGAGTATGTAAAAATGTAGAAAATTTATTTTCTCAAACAGTGTTCAAGCAGCATTTCAAAACCTTTTAGAAATTATATGTCACCCCTACAAATACTAAATGTCAGTATCTATAATGAGTCTCAGCTAAAAGCTGGCTAAATTGTTCTTAGCACAATATACCAATTGTTCAGAATCATTAAATCAATCAAGTAAATAATATTAATTTAAAGTACTCCATAATTACATATTTACTTGATATATAATTATACACCATTAGACAAACATACAATTAGAATTTTTTAAAAGCATGTGCTCTGTCTAAAGGGGAAAAACATTAAGGCGTAAAAAAAAATTTTTTTAAACAAAATCAATCACTGCAAGAGGTTTTCGTAGTTTTGTGAGGTTCACAGCTTTGTACGATAAGCACAATCCTTGGGCAGGTGACACTTCATCATGCTGCCTCCAGTCTCTCTGAACCCCTCTCGGAGTAGCAGACAGCAGAAAATGCCATATGGATTATAGGCTCCATGATACCACCCGGAGGGAAAGGAGGCCAGAGCAGCACAGGGCTGAATGCTATTCGGTTTTCATCTTTCTGTCTCCCCAGGCAAGAGAGGAGATGACAGAAGCATCCCATTTGCTGAGCATAAGAGCAAAAGATGCTATAGAGAATCAGACTGAAGAGTCATATCCAGTGTTTTAAGAATCTGATTCCACTTTTGGAGGACAGAGGTACTTCAGGTAATTGCTTATTTGGCATTTTATTATTAGTAATGGTGATTATAGCTTCCCCTTACTGAAGGCTTACTTTAAGCCAGACACTGCCATCAAATGTATTCCTTATAGCATGCCTACAGAAAAATATTCTAAGTATTTGAGATAGAAATCCTTATTGTCATCTCTACTTACTAGAGGAGGATGAGTTTTAGATGACATGAAGTGACTTACCCAAGAAGAGGAAGAGTTGAGATGTGAATCGAGGATAATTTTTGTGCATATCATATGAATTTCACCTCAGTAAAAAATAATAAAAATGTGTATACTGTCTGCAGTTCCATTCATCTCTGCAGTTATGGCACCACATGGGGGCTATTTTTTTACCAAGGTTAATAAGACAGTCAAGTCACTGGAGGCTGCAGAACTAGAATGCGGGACTTTCAGTTTCTCTGTCTTCCAGGCCAGGGGTGTTTTTCTGCCCCATTATTTCCTACCCTTACATTGATGCATAGTGACAGAGGAGAGATGAATATAAAGTCATTCCTCTGTGGCCAACTCCCCTCATCTCCAGAAAACCAGAAGAGAAACAACTAGGAGCTACGGTGACCTCTTTAGTGAGTTCTGGAAGGAGAAAGGAAAAATAGGTGACCTTCAAGAAAAAAAATCACAAACCTTTTAAGAAACCCAACTTGATCATAATCCAACTTGATCATATATTTTCCTAAAATTAAATTATTTGCAAGGAGGAAGAAATTCTATAAGATTATACCGTTTAGAAATAGTGGAAATAAAATAAGATTCTAAAAGAACTAGCTGGCTTTATCTTTTCTGTGTTACTAACTGGGCTCCTCCAGCTTGCTCCTTCCTGGTTGCACAGAGGGAGAAAGAGGCTCAAAGTGACACTTACATTCACATTATCAGGATGTAAGAACTTTAGGGCAGCCTAGATTTGCTGGCCATTCATCCACTTTTCCATTTATTGCCAACAATAACACCAAGAAATGTGTAAAGCAGTGGTTCCTGAAACTCTAGGACATAGCTACAAAACTTCTGTGCAGAAATGGAACCAGTGCACACACACATACACTCACTCAGAGTGAATGAGTACAGTGTATATTTGGGGGATGATGAAAAAGCTGTGGGTATAGATACTGGTGATGATTATACACTACTATGAGTGTGTTTGATGCTGCTGAACTGTACCCTTACAAATGTCTAAAACGGTATGTTTATGTTATATGTCTTCTATCATAATAAAGAAAAAATAGGAGTGAAAAATACATGGTTAAACTCTGAAGTCCATGCATGAATCAAAATATACAATGATTCATGTCTGTTTAACTCAGATTCAGAACATCTGGTTTAGATGATGCACCTCACTGGGCTCCAGGACTCACTGTCAACAGCACAACTTTTATTTCCTCAAGGTGGATACTGGCTTAAGAAGAGGCAAAAATTGACATTCAACACCTCCTCTGCAGTCCTGAATAGGAATTCTAACACTATGAACACAGGGCTATCACCTATGCTTTGTTTTGAGTCAAATCCTCTGCTAAAATGGAAGCTAAACACAGAGTCCTATTTTAATATTCTGTGCATGGGGTCACAAAGAGTTGGACACGGCTGAGCAACTAACACTTTCATACATACCTACATATGCAAATACTAAGAAACTATTTAATTATTTCATATGATTCCTGTCAACCCATGTGGTTTCTAAGCATAAAAGTTAATCAAAATAAAGGATGATGCCCCTCAGCAAATAAAATCATCCTAGAAATAGCCTGTCTCTCTCATCATCACCTTTATCTCCAAACACACATAAGAAAAAAGGTAAAACGGCTGAGTTCAGGATTCAAGGTACACAGACATGGACAGAGCTCCCTTCATGTGAGCCCCTGCACAAAAGTGATCTTGTGCTTGGTCTCTTCCAACAGTGGTATCCAAGGAAGCCTTGGCCATCTACATTTATTAAAATAAGACTTAACTGCAGACCTAGCCTTCCACTGGTCTGGAAGGAGAAGAAAATGATTTCAGTCCTTGAGGATAGGAAGAGGAGAACCAAGAACATGTTTCTAAGTCATGCAACAATGTGATGCAAATCAGCTTGTAGTGCTAGTGTGGGGAAGAGAAAGGATTAGGGAATTAGAAAGAGATACAGACCTATCAAAAACAGAGCTATGCTGAAAATGCTAAGGCTGTCTTCCTGGGATGCACCTGAGGGTTGGGGCGAAGTCAGAGGGTCTAGTTCCATTCTGTGGAGTTCTGGGACCATCTGTAAAGGGCTAATGATGTAGTGCAGTTCTGTCTTTCAGAGGAAAGAACTGGAATTGGCATGGAGAAATCCTCGCCAGAGCGGGGCTGTGGAATGGGTGGCCTGTCAGGGAGTGGGAGGAGCTCATGGATGAGATGGCGTGTCTCCCCAGGTGGGAACATGGGTTCTCAGGACATGAAGAACAGTGAAAGATGAGCTAGAGAGCACAGAGGCCAGATCATGAAGAGACGGGCAAGACAACCTCTACAGTTTGCATGGAGACAGAAATAACCCCACTCCTTTCACCTAGACAAGATTTACTCATGCTTGGGGTCCAGCTCTCACTACTGTCTCCCTTCACTAAACTTCCTTAGTATGTATTGTAAATATTATTTCCATTTGTCTTGAGAACATCCTGGCTTCTTTCTCCAACTAGGCTGAGGTGCCTTGAGAACAACAATCAAATTTTTATTCTGTCTCTACGTATTCAACAATACTTGGCACATTTCACATCTGAGAAACCTTTCCTAGCCAGGCCAGGCATCACTCTAGGCAGCAAATAAAAAAACATGCTCTCTGCACTTTGACCCAGATAACTACAATGGTGTGATCACTCACCTAGAGCCAGACCTCCTGGAGTCCGAAGTCAAGTGGGCCTTAGGAAGCATCACTACAAACAAAGCTAGTGGAGGTGGTGGCATTCCAGCTGACCTATTTCCAGTCCTAAAAGATGATGCTGTGAAAGTGCTGCACTCAATATGCCAGCAAAGTTGGAAAGCTCAGCAGAGGCCACGAGACTGGAAAAGGTCAGTTTTCGTTCCAATCCCAAAGAAAGGCAATGCCAAAGAATGTTGAAACTACTGCACAATTGCACTCATCTCACAGACTAGCAAAGTAATGCTCAAAATTCTCCAAGCAAGGCATGAACAGTACATGAACCGAAAACTTCTGTATGTACAAGCTGGATTTAGAAAAAGCAGAGGAGCCAGAGATCAAACTGCCAACATCTTCTGGATCATCAAAAAAGCAAGAGAGTTCCAGAAAACCATCTACTTCTGCTTTACTGACTACACCAAAACCTTTGACTGTGTAGACCACAACAAACTGTGGAAAATTCTTAGAGATGGGAATACTAAACCACCTTACCTACCTCCTGAGAAATCTGTATGCAGGTCAAGAGGCAGCAGTTAGAACCAGACATGGAACAACAGACTGGTTCCAAATTGGGAAAGGAGTATGTCAAGGCTGTATATTGTCATCCTGCTTATTTAACTTATATGCAGAATACATCATGCGAAATGCTGGGCTGGATGAAGCACAAGATGGAATCAAGATGGCCAGGGGAAATATCAATAATCTCAGATACGCAGATGACACCACCTTTAAGAAAGTGAAGAGGAACTGAGAAGCCTCTTGATGAACGTGAAAGAGGAGAGTGAAAGAGCTGGCTTAAAACTCAACATTCAAAAGATGAAGATCATGGCATCTGGTCCCATCACTTCATGGCAATAGATGAGGAAACAGTGGAAACAGCGAGAGACTTTATTTTGGGGGGGCTCTAAAATCACTGCAGCCATGAAATTAAAAGATGCTTACTCCTTGAAAGAAAAGCTATGACAAACTTAGATAGCATATTAAAAAGCAGAGACATTACCTTGCCAACTAAGGTCCATCTAGTCAAAGCTATGGTTTTTCCAGTAGTCATATATGGATGTGAAAGCTGGATTATAAAGAAAGCTGAGCGCCAAAGAATTGATGCTCTTGAACTGTGGTGTTGGAAAAGACTCTTGAGAGTCCCTTGGACAGCAAGAAGATCCAACCAGTCCATCCTAAAGAAAATCAGTCCTAAATATTCATTGGAAGGACTGATGTTGAAGCTGAAACTCCAATACTTTGGCCACCTGATGCGAAGAACTGACTCACTGGAAAAGATCATGATGCTGGAAAAGACTGAAAGCAGGGGGAGAAGGGGATGACAGAGGATGAGATGGTGGGATGACATCACTGACTCGATGGACATGAGTTTGAGTAAACTCCGAGAGGTGGTGATGGACAGGGAGGCCTGGCATGCTGCAGTCCATGGGGTTGCAAAGAGTAGGACACGACTGAGCAACTGAACTGAACTGCTCTTTGAGGGCAAGTGAGAACAGCCCAAGGCAGGTGTTCCACGTTCAGTTTCTGGTTCCTTTGGTAAGATTGCTAAGTCTGGTCACAAAATATGTGCTTATATTAATTAATGCCTTTCTTTAAATATCTTTATAGAGATTGCTTTTATAAATTATATGTGTATTATGCATAATCATATATGCATATATTAATATGCATGAACACTTCTATAATGACATTATATCTTTATTTATTTCCAGAGGGAAAGTTTTCCAGACTATCACAAATATTTCAAGATGAAATAAAATTTCTATGGAATATTATGCAGGATGTTTCATGGTCCTTCAATTATTAAAATAATGGCATTTTGTGTATAACGGAGTCACTTTGCTATAAAGTAGACTAGCACAACACTGAAAATCAACTATACTTCAATAAAAACAAAGAAGAAAGAAAATGATAGCACTGAGTTTTTAAACTGAAAAGATCAATTCAAAAGATTTGTTGAATTAGAAATAAAATATCTACCCACATTTTTGTGGATGCTAATTTACTTGCTCTCAATAAGGTAATAGATGGAATGAGAGTTGGAAGGGCAGTTAATTATGAAATTTGTGAAATTTTAAAGAGCTGCATTTAAAATCTGTTATAGAATGGGAATTTAGAGCAAACCACTTGAGAACAGTTTTATCAGTGCTTCTCAGAGCGTGGTCCCCAGGGCAACAGCAGAAGGAGTATCCAGGAAGTTGTGAGCATAGCAACTTCTCATCACACCCCTCTGCTGAAGCAGAAGGGCCAGGTCTGGGTGTTTAAAAGCCCTCTAGGAGATTCTGATATACATTAAATCTTGAGAACCACTGGGTGACCTCTTGCGTTATTTGGAAACACTCTGAGAAAAGAGAATCCTTCACAAAATTCTCCCTTATCTTATTGAACATTGGGCTAGGAAGTGGTCTAAGAGAGCATACAGAATAATTTCTAGATTTTACAGATCAGGAAACTGAGGCCCAGAGATTATTAATGGCAACTAAAATTTGCAGCAAAATGCTTTCTGGCATCAAAACTGAGATCCTTGACACAGAGTAAACACAGCCAGGTATTATTCTGCATTATTATTTTGTAAAAGTTTCACTTTTACAGGACTTCCCTGGTGGCTCAGACAGTAAAGAATCCATCTGCAATGCAGGAGACATGGGTTCAGTCCCTGGATTGAGAAGATCCCCTGGAGAAGGAAATGGCAACCCACTCCAGTATTCTTACCTGGAGAATCCATGGACAGAGAAGCCTGGTGAGCTATAGTCCATGGTGTCACAGAGATCGACATGACCGAGTGACTAACACTTCACTTTTACAGGGTCCAATGTGTAAAAACCCTTTCTATTTATTCAGATGCAGCTTCAGAACCAATCACAGCTAAAGGCTAAGTTGAGATATTTGAAAATGTTCTTGAGAGAGAAAAAGCCTTATTATTTTAGTGAGTAAATCAAATTCAGTGGCCAGAAATATTAGACTTGGCATTAGATTCAAACCAAAGCCAGCTCTCATCACTCCTTAACCAGCCTGAAACTAGAACTCTTTCTCTGCCCAGTCCCAAAAGCTCCTTGAGAGGATAAATCAGTTTTCCAGGTAATACTCTCAGCCCAGAGTAATGGCTAAGTTACCCCACTTCTCTGTACCTCAGTTTCCCCATCTACTTCAGAGGGCTGTTGCGGGAATTAATAATAGATTGCATGTAAAGTTCCCGGCACACTGCAAATGCTCTAAAAACGTTGCTGCCAGTGTTACCATCATAAATACGAGCAATAGCATCACCAAACCCACAGTGTGGACTGTTTGTGTGCTATACCTCACTTACGAAAAATGTACCTCTACCGAAAGTCAGAAGGCCATTTCCATTAAAACAGGTGTGTCTCTACTGGTCCCACCATACTGCTTCCACGTGATGCCAAAGCAGCAATAAGGGAGGGTGAAAGGCATCATTAGTGCTCCAATATAAGGGTCTCCAACTGCCCCATGGAGCAGTCCCATCTTCACTGAGCCACACAGCAACGTGCCCTAACAACTGAGCAACCAGTCACAGCTGATGTGAGGCCCCCAGTTAGCTGGCACCTCACTGAAGAGAAACCTTCCTGCAAACATCCTCAAGGAATGTTTTTCCTCAAGGAAAAGCTTCAGAATATCTTATGAAAGTGAGGTCACTCAGTCGTGTCCGACTCTTTGCGACCCCATGGACTGTAGCCTACCAGGCTCCTCCCTCCATGGGATTCTCCAGGCAAGAGTACTGGAGTGGGTTGCCATTTCCTATCATATAGTAGCCTAATAAGAATTTTACAGATACAGAAGTATAGATAGTACATAGTTTTTCAGCTCCGTGTGCCTAGGGGCAAAGGCTTTGAGAATAGCTCTTCAAGGGTAAAATACCCTGTTACGTCTTTAACCTTGTGATCTGGTCTAAAATTCCTTACCCTGCTGTGAAACTTGGCAGTTCGATAAGACTTGGGCGACAGATTGTACACGGTGTAGTGGTCAAGATGTCTGGAATCCAGAAAGCTTCGAATATCATCAACCTGATTCCTGAATCCTATGTCAACACTGTCCAGAGGAAAGGACATCACTGGGAAGGTTAACATAGAAAGAAAATAGGTTAAACAGGCCTGCTGTCAAAACGGGCAGCAGCTGAGAGCTGAGCCACTGAGACAATAATAAATGTGAGGGACTTACCAATAATTCTGGAGGTAACATAAGTGAAGTCTAAATCTCCCTTCGTGTAGCTAAAAGCAAGACAGGAAAGGGCATTCATTAAAATGATCCAAATATCCCAAGATCTCTCTCTCTCTCTCAGCCACCTGCACATCATATCCCAGGACATTTCCATCCAGGAGCCATACTCTGACTTCCCTCAAGGCCATCTTCTCTCTCCCAAGGAAGCATTATTGACAGAAGACAACCCACACCCTCAGAAGCACACCTCTACCCCTCCAAACGGGGCACCCCAAAATCCTTTGTAGATGCCACTTCATTAACAGAATCCATCTCAGAAGAGAAAACACTGCTAATTTATTAACACTGATTGTCAGCCTCTTCACCTATAGGAAAACAGTTTCCCTAAGTGTCAGCAGCAAGGGGGTAGAAGAGCAAGTGATGGAGGGAAAACAAAGGACCCTTTTTTGAGGCCTATAAGGTGCTGGTTGGAGCCTGAAGGTAAAGTATAAAATTATATTTGAGCAAAAATTAAAATGCTAATTAATATACTGGACTACACACATGGATTTCTGCTTTAAAACCACATTTTGCAACTCAGTGGCAACCCACTCCAGTATTCTTGCCTGGAAAATCCCATGGACAGAGGAGCCTGGCGGGCTTCAGTCCATAGGGTCACAAAGAATCAGACACAACTGAAGCGATTTAGCATAGCACAGCACACTGTAACATAAAAGGACCCTGCTGCTGCTGCTGCTGCTGCTAAGTCGCTTCAGTCGTGTTCGACTCTGTGCGACCCCATAGAAGGCAGCCCACCAGGCTCCCACGTCCCTGGGATTCTCCAGGCAAGAACACTGGAGTGGGTTGCCATTTCCTTCTCCAATGCATGAAAGTGAAAAGTGAAAGTGAAGTTGCTCAGTCGTCCCCGACTCTTAGCAACCCCATGGACTGCAGCCTTTCAGGCTCCTTCATCCATGGGATTTTCCAGGCAAGAGTACTGGAGTGGGTTGCCATTGCCTTCTCACTTTATAATTCCTAATACTAAAAAGAATTCATATGGCCCGCTTGTAAAGTTTCATACAGGAGAAGGGTAGGAAACTTCTCCCAGTAAATAAATTTTAAAGGGCTATTAAAATATAAAAACAAAATTCTGTTTTGAATACAGTCCTTAAGTACTGCTTACTTGGATTGCATGTGCATTGTGCATCATTATGTCACTTAATTCTGGAACCACTAAAGACATAAATCTTAGCAGAGTATAAAAGTAGAGCTCTGAGAGGTTAGTTAATGTGCCTTAGGTTAACAAGGGCAGGTACTGCATTAGAATCCAGGATGATGGATTTGAAAGCCAGGGATGGCAACCACTATCCTTTAATGTACCAGTAAGCCAAGTCCTCCTAGTCTGTGCTTGTAGCTTCTCAAAGACTCAATCGGATGACTTCAATGGCATTCCTCAATCAGACCCCATGCAACTGCATCACAAAATTGATAGTCTTTGAGCCAGATAAGCAGTTGGCCGGTATCCAGATCCTCTCGGGGCACAAAGTCCATTAACGTAAAGGGAAGAAAGCACATACCTGGTAACAGACTGTATAACTCTGGAAGACGTGTCTTTGAGAGTGTCTTTCAAGTTGTCCTTTAGGTTGCTAAAGAGCCTCCCTGCCCCTCCTTTCACCATGTCAAAAGACCTCCGCCATAGCTGGGCTCCATGTCTGGAGACGAGGCACCTGCCAACGGAAATCGGAAAAAGAGGTAATAGCAGAAAAAGAGGTCATGGGTTTCCCAGGTGGCTCGATGGTTAAAAAAAAAAAACTGCATGCCAATGCAAGAAATGCAGAAGAATGCAGGTTCAACCTCTGGGTCTGGAAGATACCCTGGAGAAGGAAATGGCAACCCATTCCAGTACTCTTGCCTGGAGAATCCCATGAACAGAGGAGCCTGGTAGGCTACAGTCCATGGGGTCACAAAGAGTTGGACACGACTTAGCAACTAAGCGTGATGAATATGTGGCGTGAATGAAGAATATCCCTTTATTATTAGAAGCTACCCTGTTCCCATTTGAGGAATGTTTCTTAACATAGCATAACTTAGCTTATCGAGATTGATGCAGGAAGGAAGTAGGAATCTGTGCGGAGGAAGCTAATATAAACAACAGCCAGGCAGGTTGTACAGATCAGCAGGTGTGAGCCTGAGTCCCTCTCACCTGGGTTCCGGCCCAGCCCTGCTGCTATTCCTCACTGTAAGAACTTGGGAAGCCTTTCTAAGCCTCTTTCTTGCTGTCTATAAAACTGGAATAAAAATAATGCCTACTTCACCAGAAAACATTAAATAAGTGTATCTTAAGCTATTAGCATAGTATCTACTATATTAAGGAGTCAACAGATTGCAGCTATGCTATTTTTATGCTGCACCCTGAAATTCCTATGTTGATATTTTTTCATCTTTGTTCACTTTTCAACTCTATGATGACAAAGGGCAAGAATGGCATCTCTTCTTTAAAAAAAAAATGCAGTATTTGTTATATACTTCAAAATATGTTAAGAGGATAGATCTCTGGATCTCAGGTATAGTAAAAGAGAGGATCTCATTTAGCTTGCAGGAGCAAACCTCTGTAACTCTGACTCTGTTGTTGTAACTCTAAGTTTCCCTTCATACCTCCCTCAGGACAGGGGGATGGATGCAAATCTGTGATCCAGCCTGATCAGTTATTTTAAGGGACAGGTAGATAGATGCATGTGGACAGTGGTTAAATGTGCCTGTGCAAAGTCTGCAGAGAAATTTTTAAAACAAACAAACAAAAGAAGACGGATCTCATGTTAAGTGTTCTTATAAAACAAAAAGCAAGCCACACAGAAGAACACAGGAAAGTTTTTGGAGGTTGTGGTAATAGTATCATGACTATATGCATATATGTAAACTCATCAAGATGCATACATTAAATATGGTGATGTTTTATATATCAATGATACCTCAATAAAGCTTAAAAATTAACTGCCAGAAAAAGGAAAGTTGGAGGAGGAATTTATAAATGAAAATGTCTTAAAAGACCAACCAACCACGTACAATGCATGGAACTTAATCCAAACAAACCATAAAAAGTTAATGACAGTTCTCTACTGGTCCAGTGGTTGGGATTCTTGAGCTTCCACTGAAGTGGACATGGGTTGGAGCCCTCCTCAGAGCCAAAAAAATTACATAAATAAATAAAAAGTTAATGACATTTATGGGCAATAGGGATTTGAACAGTTAACTGGGTATTCAACATTAAGGGTTTATTGTTAATTTTGAGGTATAATAATGATATTGTAGTTATATTACATGTAGTCCTTATCTTCTAGAATACTGAAATATTTATAAATTTAAAATTGCAGTGTTTTATATTTTAAAAACAAATAGAGAATAATAAATATTCATGTAATAAACCCTGAATTGTTAACATATATAGCACTATTTGCTAGGTATTATTTTAAACATCTTACCTATGCTCACTCATCCCAACAGCATACTTATGAGGTAGATAATATTATTTTTCCATTTCATACATCGAGAAAACCAAGACACAGAGCTTAAGCCACTTGTCCAAGTGTATATGGCTCATCGGCTAATAAGTCTTGGGCAGAGTTTGGGATTTGAGCCCTATGCAACCTGGACAAAAGTATCCCTCTTTCTTCTCCTAATACTATCTTGAATTTAATATTTACCATTCCAAATAATTTCTTTAAACTTTTCTTATATATGTAGGTATCCGTAAGTAATACATTAATATTATTTTTCATGTTTTCAAACTGCATTCTCCTTAACACTTAGTATGGTCAGACTTTAACATTTTTACCAACCTGGTGAATCAGACACATCTCCTTTTGGTCTTATTTGTGGTTTCCCTAATTATCAGAAGAGGAGGTGTCTTTTGTTGTGTTTACTGGCCAGGTAGCTGTTCTTTAAACCATACTTCACTATATCTACTAAACTCCTATGAGCTGTAGGAGTTCAAACACATACCTATAAATACATGCTGACTGTAATGTGCTTATCCATTGATCATAAGAGCTTTTGATGGCCACGTCACCATTAGCCATCTATTTGAAAACAAGGCTCTATTAGAAATTGCAAAGAACAATCAGTGAATAGATACATGAATAAACACTTGTAATGTCTATCACTTACTGAGTTCTCTCAAGCACCAGAAACTCCACTTGGACTTTTACACTAGTACAGTTTCATGTTGTGGGAGATGAGGAGGGTGTTTATTACCCCCATTTTAAAGGCAAAGAAACAGGGGCTCAAACAGAGGTAGCAACTCACCTAAGATCTCAGCTAATGAGCAATAGAGCCAGGGATTCAAGCGCAAGTCTGTACCATTCCAAAGTCTATGCCACTTCCACCATTTCATACTCCTCCACAGCTCCATTCCAGTCCACAATTTCAGCAGCTGTGTTCAGGAGGATCCTCACCTGCCTCACACACAGCCGTCCCTCTCCAATTCTCTGCTCCTCTCCACCCCCACGTCTGCCTCTCATCTGGCTGCTCTCAGCAGCAGCTGTCCTCCCAACAAGCCCTCTCACAAATCACTGCATCTGTCAGACCAACCAAACCAATCTCATTACTCTGGCAGCTGAGCCTGTCGCCCCCACTGCTTCACAGCCCTACATAATCGCCAGGAGCCAGCCCAATGAGCAGCTCCTCTAGGCGAAGGCTAGGGCTACAGATCTAAGAACGCTCTTGTGTTCAGCTTCTGTAAAAAACAAGGGCATATTATTTCCCTTTAAACACATTCACACATAAAAGTCTGTATCATATTTTCATTTTAAATACAGCAAGGATAGAGCAACATACGCTTATAAATCCTCATTTCCACCCCCAAGTTACCATTCTAGCCTGAACACCCTTCTCATATATGATTGTTCTAAGGGATGACACCAAATTGATTATTCAGACCTCTCTCTGACTCTTGATTTCATGCTGGAATAGAACTCCAAGACACCAACCTATTAAAAGATATAAATATCCTTGATTATCTAAAAATCAGGCTCTTATCATCACTCAGGCTGCATGCTCTGTTCATTAAGCCTTGGAACCCTGCAGAAACCAGAACCATTTGGCAGAGCTACAACGTCTGTAACCTCTATATACCCAAGTTATATGTCAAACTAACCAGGACACAAAAAGAAAAGAAAGACACTATCTGACGTTACAGGGCTTTGAGGAGGGTATTTTGGCTTTCCCTAATGAGCTATATGAGTGTCAGAAGCACAGAATCGAAAAAGAATTTTGGAGACTCAGCTTGTTAAGACGAAAAGCAGAAAGTCTTCAAAAAGTGACATAACAAAGAGAGAAACCATGACATGCAGGAGGAAGACAGTGACTAATAGGGGTTGACAAACCACAGCCTACAAGGCAAACCCTGCCTGCTGTCTGTTTTTACACAGTCTGTGAAATAAGAATGTTACCACTTAATGATTGGGAAAAAAAGTCAAAAGAAGAATAATGTTAAACACAGTTAAAAACTACATGAAGGTCAAATTTCAATGTTTATAAGTATAGTCTTAGTAGAATACAGCTATACTCATTCATTTACACACTGCCTATGGCTTCTTTTATGCTATGATGGCCAAGGTGAAGAGTTGTGATGGAGATGTTATGGCTCATAAAATCAAATGTACTTACTATCTGGTCCTTTACAGAAAATGTTTTTAATCCTTGCACTAAATGTTTGAAAGATTCTGCATTCTTAGGAATCCAGATCTTGCCACCTCTAACACTTTTCTAAATGCTTCATGCGAAGAACATACACCCTGGGCTTAGAAAGAGTCTTTGGAGATTTGAAGGTCTAAGAGGGTGGGAGCGGGGAGGTCAGAGTTGAGAGAGCATGAGAATGCCACCCCAGGAGAAAGAGTCCAGGTCTGTGCCCCTAAGGCTCCAGGTAGAATTATGTTTTGTGATGTCTTTTCATTTTAAAATCTAATCCCACCTAAGATAAGCACAAGAGAACTGCACTTTGTCCCCTGCGTCATTTCTAAGGATGTGAGAAACAAGTTTATCTTGGGATTCCTAATGTTCAGGAAACTAGAAACACCATCCTATCTCTCCCAAGTAATGTGAACTCACCATGGCTATGACTTGACCTGTTCTCATAGAGTGACATCAAATTTCTCTCTCCTGGGAGACAGTCTCTTCCCATGGGTCTATTAGTCAGCTGTTTGCTTTTTACTTATACTAAGTATCAGTCCAAAAAGATTTGAGATGATCTGATAATTATTTAGAATTTTAAAAATAAATGTATTTTTCAGTTCAGTTCAGTCGCTCAGTCATGTCCGACTCTGCAACCCCATGAACCACAGCACACCAGGCCTCCTTGTCCATCACCAACTCCTGGAGCCCAAACTCATACCCATTGAGTTGGTGATGCCATCCAACCATCTCATCCTCTGTCGTCCCCTTCTCCTCCTGCCCCTAATCTTTCCCAGCATCAGGGTCTTTTCTAGTGAGTCAACTCTTTACATCAAGTGGCCAAAGTATTGGAGTTTCAGCTTCAACATCAGTCCTTCCAATGACTAGCTGGATCTCCTTGCAGTCCAAGGGACTCTCAAGAGTCTTCTCCAACACCACAGTTCAAAAGCATCAATTCTTCTGCACTCTGCTTTCTTTATAGTCCAACTCTCACATCCATACATGACTACTAAGAAGACCAGAAAAATGTTAAGGCTGGTCTTAACTGCCTTCATGTAACTTGAAATAAAAGAAAAAAGTTAAGTGAGGGTGTTCTTCATAAACATCTAATTGATTTGTTAGCTGTGGACAAAACACCCTGAGAAACGCTGTGAAATAAGAAGGCTGATGTTGACAGAGGCCTTATCTTGGAAAGCCCATAATGCACAGTAGGCATCCCCCATATATGCTTTCACTGCTAATGCAATATATATATATATGCTTATGACACTCTAGGCTGCATATAATTTCACTCGGTAACCTCTAAGAAAGGATGTTCCTCCATAAAGTACTGTCACCAAAAGAAAAAGAAGGTATGCAAATATTTATGCATAAAGATGTTCACTGAGATTTCAATGGTTAAAAATCTGCCTTCCCACACAGGGGACGTTGGCTCGATCCCTGGTGAGGGAACTAAGATCCCACAAGCCCTGGGCCAACTAAGCCCACCTGCTGCAAGACAGCCTGAGTGCTGCAACCAGAGCAGCCTGCAAGCTGCAGGCTGCAGTGAAGACCCGGTGCAGCCAAAAAGATGTCCACTGAGGTATGGCTTACAGTGGCGAGAGACAGTAAAGGATGTATTGTCCCACAGTGCGAGATTGACAATCTCTAGAATGTAACTAGCTCCTAGTTATTAAATTAGCTATTAACATCACTTTGTAGAAGAGTACAGATGCTCATGACAAAAGGCTAAGTGAGAGATAAAGAGGATACAAAAACGCACAGTACAATCTAATATTTGCAAAAGAAAAATATTTGAGTTTAGGGAAAGAATTCAGATGATTTGATAAACACAAACATAAATAATAAACATAAAATAAAAATTCAAACTTTCTGAATTGCTGGCACCAATCTAAACTCTTTATGCAGTGTGTGCTCAGTCATGTCTGTCTCTTCGTGACTCCATGGACTGTAGTCTGCCAGGCTCTTCTGTCCATGGGATTTGCCAGGCATGGATACTGGAGTGGGTTGCTATTTCCTACTCCAGGGGATCTTTCTGACCCAGGGATTGAACCCAAGTCTCCTGCATCTCCTGCATCGGCAGACAGATTCTTTACCACTGTGCCCCCTGGGAAGCTCAAATTCTTTATACTGTCCTGTGCTTAGTTGCTCAGTTGTGTCCAACTCTTTGCAGCCCCATGGACTGCAGCACGCCAGGCTTCCCTGTCCATCAACTCCCAGAGTTTACTCAAACTCATGTCCATTGAGTCAGTGATGCCATCCAACCATCTCATCCTCTGTTGTCCCCTCCATCTCCCGCCTTTAATCTTTCCCAGCATCAGGGTCTTTTCCAATGAGTCAGTTCTCTTTGCATCAGGCGGCCAAAGTACTGGAGTTTCAGCTTCACCATCAGTTCTTCCAATGAACATTCAGGACTAATCTCCTTTAGGATGGACTGGCTGGATATCCTTGCAGTCCAAGGGACTCTCAAGAGTCTTTTCCAACACCACAATTCAAAGGCATCAATTCTTCGGTGCTCAGCTTTCTTTATAGTCCAACTCTCACGTCCATACATGACTCCTGAAAAACCCAAAGCTTTGACTAGACAGACCTTTGTTGGAAAAGTAATGTCTCTGCTTTCTAACATGCTGTCTAGGTTAGTTATAACTTTTTTTTCCAAGGAGCAAGCATCTTTTAATTTCATGGCTGCAGTAACCAGAGGGCTCAGACAAACCTTTAGCACACCAGGACCCAGAGACCACACAGAGACTGAGACAGAACTGTGTCTGAGTGTCTCTTGCAGAGGTACGGGTCAGCACTGGACTGCAGCAGGGGCAGGGGCTCTGAGTACAGTAGACCAGGGTATGGCATCAGCCATCTTGGAGGAGGTCACCATTAAGCCCACCAGAGAGCCACCAGAACTTACACAGGACTGGGAAACAGACTTGTGGAGGACACAAACAAAGCCTTGTATGTGCCAGGATCCAGGAGAAAGGAGCAGTGACCCCACAAGAGACTGATCCAGACTTGCCCATGAGTGTCCAGGAGTCTCCAGTGGAGGAGTGGGTCGGTGGTGGCCTGCTGCAAGGTTGGGGGCACTGAAAGAAGCAGTGTGTGCATAGGACCTTTGAAGGAGGTCACCATTATCTTCATTACAGCCACCATAATTTGGCCTCAGGTCAAATAACAGGGAGGGAACACAGCCCCACCTATCAACAGAAAATTGGATTGAAGATTTACTGAGCATGGCCTCGCCCATCAGAACAAGACCGTTTCACCCACAGTCAGTCTCTCCCATCAAGAAGCTTCCAGAAGCATCTTATCCTTCTCCATCAGAGGGCAGACAGAATAAAAACCACAATCACAGAAAACTAACCAATATGATCACATGGACCACAGCCTTGTCTAACTCAATGAAACTATGAGCCATGCCATGTAGGGCCACCCAAGATGGACGGATCACAGTGGAGAGTTCTGACAACACATGGTCCAGTGGAGAAGGGAATGGCAAACCACTTCAGTATTCTTGCCTCGAGAACCCCATGAACAGTATGAAAAGGCAAAAGAAGAGATAACAAATTTCACAGGAAAAAAAGTAAGTGGAAAAACTGACACACCCTATGCCAAACAAAGGTTTAAGAGCCAAAGCCACCACACTCAAAACATGGTGCTTAAGTCAAAACAGGGATAGGAGTCAACTTCTGCTACTAGCTGGATATATGGCCCACTGAAATTAAACAATTTATCAGGATCTTGATATCCTTATCTGCAAAACAGAAGCTTTAATAGAATGTCACACAGAGGTCTCAGTGAGGATTATATAAGACAAAGTTCTACAAATTCTCAGCACAGTGTCTGGAGTGTTGTGCACACTTATTAAATGATAGCTACAAGGTGGCTCTGGGAAATGAAAAGAATAAAGCCATGAAAATGCAGTCTCCAGCAGAGTTAAGCAGCCTCAGCAATTAAAAAAAAAAAAGGCCATGCTGTTCAGTTTCAGGTTTGATGAAGACAGACAGCACGGACATGTGCGACAAGGACAGGATCTCTTTTAGAGCTTCCGCTACAGCGCATGTTAATTCTTCACATTTGATAGTCCAGAATCATCAGCGTTTAACAGAGGTGAACCTCTGTATAGTCCTGGGGTTTCCTCTTCCCACCATGAAGTGATCTGATATGAAATATGGGGAACAATTATATGCTGTTTGCATGACTAATATTCAGGCTTACACGAATCAAAGATCCTGGCTCTTAAAATACTGAAATACTTCTGCACCATTTGGCGCATAACATAGCTGCAAAACTATAAGTCACCTGAGGACATTGTACAGCAGTGGCCCTAGAGATGGACCAGTCTGGCAGCCGCTCAACAGACCAAGGGCCCAGAGGCCTCGGTGTGTGCGGCATCCACCAGCAGTTCTAAAGGAACTCAGCACTGGCGGGCACAGGCCACAAAGCAGCTGAAGTCAGTGATGCTGGCTTTGAGCATCCGAACCAGGAAGGACCCTCAAAGTGCAGCACCATCCTGACATGTCAACAGCACTCTCAGGCCTTCTTGTACTGAAATAATGTGCCCCTTTGACAGTCAATTTATCAGGGATGTTGCAGAAAGGACCCGACGACATTCCCTACATCAAGCCAACACTTGTAAATGGGGATCATTTAGCTAGTGAAAAAGATACTCAGAGAATGTCCCAAATCAACACAAAAGATGGACATTTGAATGATAAATAATGTGTGCTATAAATACTATCACATAGTAAACAGTTATATGTGCATACGTATATTTACCTTGTTTAGAGAATATACTTTATACTATATATTTATATTTTATATTTATATATATTTCATACTTTATATTTTAGAGAATATATTATATATATATTTATATATTAACTTATCATGATAGTTATTATAGATTTTATTATCACTTCTGATATCATCAAACCAGTATATACAATATTTCTGTACCCACTTTCAGGAGTTTGATGGGAGGGGCAACCCCAGCTCCTCACGGAGCTATGAGGCCATAACAAAATCATAGACTCTGTCAAAGCAGATGGAAGTGGATGACTTGTTTAGTCTCTTTCAGCTGTGAAGCTCTTGGAGACTACCGTCACTGTAAAGAGGTCATCTGTGAAGCACGTGCCCGAGACCAGGCACACCGCTAAGCAGCTTCCACACACTAGTGAATCAGGCCTTCACAGTAAGCCTGGTGGTCCTTGGGAGTCCCACTGAGGAAACTGAGGCTTCGGGAAAGTTTAGTAACCATGGTGGCAGGATGAAAGCGAACCTAGGTTTAGCGGATTCAAAGCCTCTGCTTATTTATTTATTTGGCTGCACTGGTCTTTGTGGCAGCATATAGGTTTAAACAAAATTTTAAAATTTACATATATATACATAGTTGCTGCTATTAGTTGAATTATTCAGGATCTAGTTTCCTGACCAGGGCTTGAATCTGGGCCCTCTGCATTGGGAGCCCAGAGCCTCAGCCACTAGACCACTACAGAGGTCCCCGAAGCCTCTGCCTGACCCCCTTCCCATTCTGAGGTCCCCGAAGCCTCTGCCTGACCCCCCTTCCCATTCTGAGTCCCCGAAGCCTCTGCCCTGACCACCTCCCATTCTGAGGTCCCCAAAGCCTCTGCCGTTACCCCCTTCCCATTCTGAAGTCCTCGAAGCCTCTGCCTTACCCCCCTTCCCATTCTGAAGTCCCCGAAGCCTCTGCCTTACCCCCTTCCCATTCTGAAGTCTTGCATAAGGACTCTGTGCCTACTCTTCCACCTCACTTTGCACCTCCACCCTAGGATGTGGAGTAGTTTGAACAATACAAAATTATTTGCGAATGAGTCTGACCCATGCACCTTAATCCCAGCACTTGGGGTCTTCAGTAACAGGGAAAATGTTCCATACTTCCTCATACCTTCCTAAAATCTTAGCACGATACTTGGCACACAGTAAACACTCAATAAATAGACATGAAACTGGGCTGCTGCAGAATGCAAGAATCAGAGAGAAGATGGCAGAGGTGGCAAGGAAGACCAAACAGATCAACCTTGGGAAAGACTTTGCCTTGGCATTATTGTATGCCACAAATATAACCAGATGCTTTCACTGTCTCCTCGTATTTCTCTGAATTTCTGATTGGAGCACTGTATCATCCAGCACGCACTCAGCATGCTTGCCTGAAAGATGAAGATTTCATGAAACTTAACAAGAGCTGGTTGTATTTGCTGCCTACAGTTTTTATATTCAGACAGATAAGAGACACTAATTAAGTAACCATCTCTAGCTCCTCTTTCCTGAAAGGATCCAAGATATTTAAAAAGGATGATAAGAGTGGAATGAATGAGAAATAGAGTCAAAGTGAAGACCACAGTGAGACTGAAATTGACTCTGCTGTAGAAAAAGGCAAGGCACAGTGACCACAGACAGGCTGGTAGTGCTAGGAAAACCTAGCACTGGGTTTGGATGTAACATTTTGTTCATTCAGGGATTGACTGTCAGAGTCAGGCTACATTTGTCAATCCAAATTCTACACAATAAATCCTCATAAAAACAATGCATGTATATGGCTTACTCTGCTTCAACAAATATTCTAAGCACTCATGGTATACCAGGGGGACAGACCTGTCTAGGAGATCTTTACTCTCCAAAACTTGGGCCAAATAAAGAGGTTCCCCTTTATGAAACAATAATGATCAAATCTAATGAGATCAGAACCCTCAGTGCAATTCTGAAGAAACAGAAAATGTTCTGCCCACCACAAGGCCTCTCAGCTCCAGGAAGTGAGGGACCATCACGTTGTTTTCCTCTTTAACAAAGGGTCAAGGCTAAATTGCATTAAATGGACTATGACATTTCCCTTCTAATGACTAGTCTTGTTGCCTGGAACAGAGAAAACAATACTGTCCGTGATGGAGTACAGAGAAAGCAAAAGACTGCTGGCCTGCTGAAAGAATACTGCCAAGAAAAAAAATCAAGCAAAATCTTATTTTTATCATGTGGGTTCCATTTAATGCGGAAAGGGGAGGCAATAGAGGCCTCAAAGGGTGACTAAGAACCCAACTGTCCTTCCAAACAACTCTTGTGTTGAGCCATTCAGTCCTGTCCAACTCTTTGTGACCCTATGGACTGCAGCCCACCAGGCTCCTCTGTCTATGGGATTCTCCAGGCAAGAATACTGGAGTGGGTTGTCACTTCCTCCTCCAGGAGATCTTCCCGACCCAGGGATCAAACCCTGGTCTCCTGCATCACAAGCACTGCAGATGATTCTTTATCAGCTAAGCTATCTTCCCAGGTACACCAAGAATCTTAGGTCTATCTTAGATTACGTCTGTTATGCAGATGAAGTTCTAAGAGGACTCTCTCAACCCCCTCCTTCCAATAAGACTGTCCTCTCTTAGCTTCTCATAGATGGAAATTCTAGAACTATCACTGTAAGCAGACTTCTGAGAGAATGCTCCTACCACTGCTCTCCAAAGGGGCAGTACTATCGTGGACAGATTTTATTTGTTGTTTACAAACTCGGAGCAGATGCATACATACTACACACAACACAGATGCTGTACATACATCAAAGGAGCCTGACCACATGCAAAGCATCATGCGAGGAACTTGCAGTACCCCACACAATAAACTGACAGATACTGTTGCTCTTATTTTTCAGATGAGGCAAGTGGGTCTCAAGGAGCCAGATTCATTCATGCAAGGTTTCACAGGAAATACACAATGCCTATGTGATGCCAAGACCCATGCTTTCTTCATTTCATCAGTCACGTCAGTACATTCAACCACAGGGGTGGAAGTTCTGCTTGAACCATGACAGGAAGCAGTGTAGATTCATGACATTTCAGAACTCAACAGGATATCAGTAACATATTCCTATGCTTCTTATGGATACAACCATGAAGACAAAATTATTCTCCACAAAGCATCAATATGATTAACTTTAAAAAGAACAGCTCTATTGATGCATATAAAACTGGCATAACTATAAACTATACATATTTAAAATGTAAACATTCAGTAAGTATTCACATGTATACGTATGGACACACACATAACCATACACACACACAGTATGAACTCCAAAGCGTGGGTCTCTCTCTTTCAATACCTTCCAACAGAGTCCAGACTGATTGGGGAGAAGATGAGACAACACATGAATAACCACATATTACCATCCTTAGTCCCACAGTTGTCCCCACTGTCATGGCCATTTTCTGCTAAACCTCTGTGCTGTGCTAAGAACTAGGAGCCTAGATCAATTGCTTGGGACAATTCAAAGAAAAGGCCGTGCACAGCCATGTATGTATCTCAGAGCTCAAGGGAGGCATTAACCAACAGATGCACCATTGTTAACTGCTTTTTCTTTTGCTCAGACTTGCCCACTGTTACATATATATATTATATAATATAAATGATGCAGTTCTATGAGGGATGTTGGAGAAAAAATAGCCATGACTTTGAAGACTACTTTTCAGTGTAAATTGGAAAAAAATGGCAAATCCAAACTGCTGGGAGCTAGCGTGAGGAATCTCGCCCATGGCAAAGGTCATAAGGAAGGAAGCTCGACAAAATGCAAAGGCGTGATCTGGCTTCAGGGGTTCCCCCTGGGTTTTCCTGAACATCTACCCCGCAAAAACCAGAGTCTGCCTGCTTTATTGTACTGTGCTTTCTACTCTTCTGACATTCTCTGGAAAAAGCTAACTCAGGGCTTCAGTTAACAGTCTCCTGCATATGAAAAGAATGTTTCAGCTCAAACCCCTTTGATGGCTCTCTAACTTGCCTGACAGGTTCCCCCCGGACTTTTACAAACTTATGGATTGTTTACGGCCCCCGACCGTGAGAGGCACGAAGCTTAGAGAATCTTAGGGATACAGAGGTTTTTCTAAAAAGCTAAGAATTATATTAGTGACCGGTTTCACTGTTGACTCAATGATTGCTGCCAGGCCTCCATATTCTTTATCTTTTAGGCACCTGAGGGATATTAATCAATGTAATTGGGATATAAAAAAGGAATATAGTAGTTTTGATGTTAGCAACACTAGACTTTTGAGTTAATTACTTTTCTCTTTGTTATAAATCACTGTACTCCTTTTACTTGTTATAAATTGTTGTATCCTTGCTATGTAAGAATGTAACTTTATTTAGTGCTTTCTGAGAGTGGCACCAGACTTTGGGAAGAATAACATTTTTAAGACAAATGTCTTCTGGTTGACAAACCAGTATTAGAAAAGGGCCATAAAATGTTAATTGGCCTTCTGGCTGGAAGATGATATAAATCACCTAAGGCTTGCGTATACAACTAGGTATGCAGAGAGAAAGCCTGGTCTCGATAAGAGTCAGGGCTGCTGACACTGCATAATTTTGTATTACCCATTGATCTCTATGTACAATCAAAAAGTATAAAAAGCCTTTTGAACAATAAAGGATGGACCAGTTTCTCGGACTAGTCTCTTGAGCTAGTTTCTTGGAAATCTGGCTCCCACCATGTCTCTATCTCTTTCTTCCTCTCTCTCCCTTTTTCCGGCTGAATTCCCATCTGGAACAGGGAGTCTCACTATGTCTGCTTACTTGCCCTGGCTTATAAGATCCGTGAGAGAGGGAGCCCAAGGCGGGGCACCCTCTGCTATTCAAATGGGCGCCGGTGGCCTAACATAGATGGTGCAAACTTCTTGTCCTGAAGTTTTATTGGCTTTGCCTGTAAACCAACTTATTCAACATCTTTTCTCCACTAAATTTTCCTACTACACTATTTCTTCCTAATCTCTCTTTATATTTCTAAATAAATAAGTTTTTCCTCGCCACACCATCCCCGCTTCAAATTACCCTGGATCCACTGGGGCTGGACCCCAGCACCAAACTATTTCATAGTATGACCCTTTTTCTGTGTAACTCTACATAGAACACATAATATATATGCATGCGTGCCCACAAATACACAGAACTAAAAATGCAAAGATGTACATTTCTCTAAAAATGTAAACAGTGGTCACCCTTGTTTTCTTTTTTATTTTCTGTTTTAACTCCATTTTCTTTGGTTTTACAGGACCTCAGATATAGAGAAGTAACTTAATCATACTACACTGTACAGGCTCCCCTCTGGTTTTATCCTAGATTTTCTTTTTTTTCTCCTTTTATCTTCCATCCTGGTGATATAGAGTAAACAGAAGTTCAGAAGAGCTTATTTCCAGCTTCAGGAGAGGGATGCAGGTTGCTGGAAGCAGGAAAGAAGACGGGTTTATGGAAGAAGTAGTATTTGAATTGCAGCTTAGGTAGAAATGGACATTTCAGGCTGAGGGAGGAGAGAAAGCTCAGACCAAGAGAACACCAAGTGAAGGGTATACACAAGAAGGGAAAGAACCATACCTGAGTACCAGTTTTCTGTACTGGGGACCATATTCCATACTAAGAACACTGAGAGATGGGTTTTTAGCTGCTGTTGCTGCTGTTCAGTCGCTAAGTTGTGTCTCACTCTTTGCCGCTCAGGAACAGCAGCATGCCAGGCTTCCCTGTCCTTCACTATCTCCCAGAGTTTGCTCAATCTCATGTTCATTGAGTCGGTGATGCCATCCAGCCATCTCAACCTCTGTTGTCCCCTTCTCCTCCTGCCCTCAATCTTTCCCAGCATCAAGGTCTTTTCCAATGAGTCAGCTCTTAATGGCCCAAGTACTGGAGTTTCAGCTTCAGTATCAGTCCTTCCAATGAATATTCAGGGTAGACCTCCTTTAGGATTGACTGGTTTGATTTCCTTGCTGTCCAAGAGACTTTAAGACATTTCATAGTTTTTAGAGTCTCCACTAAATGGAGAGGGAGGAGGGGGATGTTGAGATGGTAAGTCATTTGTCTAAGGGACCAGCTATAGTGCACACCACACCAGAATATCATGCTGTTTCCTCAGGGAATTGGGAGGAGACAGAGGGTGTGTTGGGGCTTCCCTGGTAGCTCAGTGGTAAAGAATCCGCCTACAATGCCGGAGACGCAGGTTCAATCCCTGCATTGGGAAGATCCCCTGGAGAAGGGTATTGACACCCACTCCAACATTCTCGCCTGGAGAATTCCATGGACAGAGGAGCCTGGAGGGCTACAGTTCACAGGGCCACACAGAGTCAGACACAAACGAAGCAACTAGGGAGCAGCGGAGGGTGTGCTACAGAAAGAAGGGGAGGTGAGCTCGGGAAGGTGAGCGGGCCTCAGAACCCAGAAGGACTGAAGGTCAAGTGAAAGAGCAAGAAATTTTGCCAGTTCTCTATATAACTGCCTGTGGGATTTGGTCCTCACACTGACATAACAAATGACAAAAAAACAGTTATCAGCAGATTTCTAAGAAGCAGATTTCTAATGACTTCTCAGAAAAAAAAAAATCTGCAAAGCAGATTAATGCTGCCTCAAACCAGTGGAATTCCCCAGGGCTAGCACACATACTTTAGGACACATTTCAAAAGCCAGAATTCCATCTGAGGGCACCTGAAGGAAATTTCAAGGCAGTACCTTCAGCATCTAATCATCAGATAAATGTATTAGTAGGCGCCTCTGATGGGCAGCCTCTGGAGTAAGCCGTGCCAAGCATAAAAATGTCAGTGAGGCTCAGTGAACTCATTGAGGATACATCTAAATGCTAACTCAACAGGGAATGTGGAAGTGCTCTGAAAGTGACCCCTGGGACAAAAAGACAGCAAAACAAAACCCACAGCAAGCTATTGAAGGAAAATCTGCTACTTAAGTGCAAAGAGAATCGACAACTCCTCATTTCACTGGTCCCAGGACAAAACTGGCATGGACTTGACTGGGAGACATTCTCAAAAAGCCCTCACCACTACCCTCTCCTTTGGGAAAACCAAACACTGAGCAAAGTCAATCAAAGGTAATGATGGGAGATACCTAGATCTGGCCTCGGCATGCAGCAGATGTGAGCTGGAGCTCAAGGACACCTTTACCCCTTTACCTGATGAGTATAGTTTGTTTTCCAGCATTTCTTCAGACCCCTCCCCAACTCAAAAAATGCCTGTCCACATCTTACTTGTCCAGAGAGTCTCAACTCAACAATAAGCACTCCTAGAAAATCCGGAAAAGAGGAGCATTTGGTACCAGCATAATGTAATTGAAAGGACCAAGGCTTTGCAAATACGCAGACCTGTCTTCGTGACACTGACCTTCCTTCCTTATCACCTCTGTAACAATAGGCAGGCTAATTAATTTAAGCCTCAGTTTCCTCAGCTATAAAATGAGAACAGAGAATATCTTCCTCCCACGTATGTGATGGAGTTTAAACAACATAATGACAGATGAACATCTGTCACTGGGAAGGCAATCATAACCAGTATTTTCCAATGCGTGCCTCTCTTCTTATCCCCTGTGGGAAACTGGAAGAGATCCTCCTGAGCAAAACCACCATGAGAAAGGGAAGGAAACAGGACTTAGAAATGGTCTATATCTAGGACCTGCCACATTCTTCTATCCATTCAGTGACCTTTGCCTATCTGTATGATCTCATGCAAAGAGAAAGCCTATGACACCTTCCTCATAGAATGACTATAAAGGTTAAATCCTTCATCTATAAAAAACACACTGTTACATTTACAGCTTAGCAAATGGTAACTTAAGGTGGAGGTGTGTATGGTGGTATTGAATTAATTAGAACACTGTTCACAATGGATCACCAATGGGGGCTCTAAAATCCTTTGTCTGGAGTTTTTTCTTATTGTATGAGGATATGAACTGCAGAGATGAGACATGCAGGAGAACTGTCCTCAGATAAAATCCTCACATGTGGCCCCATGCTGCCGGAGGCAGGCTTACCAAGCAAAGGAAAGGGGTCCCTCCCTGGCTCCCACGTTAACGAGTTGCTCTGGCCGTCTTTCAGGCTTAATTATGCACCAATAATCCTGACAAGACTGGCAGGGCTGCATTGTAAATCACGACGGTGGAAATTCTAAAATAAAAGCAAGATTAATGATATGACCTCAATCTTAGCATGAGGGCCCATTAATTGGAAATCATGGACTTAATTGAATTCTGGGTATAGCACAGCCAGCTGGATCAAATTTTCTGAGACCTGTTTCTTCACGCACATGAAGATAACTGAAATGCACCAATGATAACAAAGTCAAACATCGGATGTTGCTGAGGAGAAGTTGATTATTTCCCTGGCATATGAGCTCCCAATTCTGTCATGCTTTGAAGGGACCATCACCGCCATTTCAGCCACCTCCCTGTCTTCTACATGCTTAAGAGTGCTATGTAACCTCTCTGAGTCTCTGTTTTGCGATCACTGTTAATGTACACACACAGTGCTCAATAAGAAGCAGTCATTATCTTCATCCCATATTTACCATCATCTGCTATTATAAGGGGGCTTCCCAGGTGGCTCAGTGGTAAAGAATCCACCTGCCAATGCAGGAGACACAGGTTTGATTCCTGGGTCAGGAAGAGACCCTGGAGAAGGAAATGGCAACCCACTCCAGTATTCTTGCCTGGGAAATTCCATGGATAGAGGAGCCAGGCAGGCTACAGTCCATGGGGTCCTAAAAGAGTTGGACACAAATTAGCAACTAAACAACCCTAATAAGGAGCTTGGAGGTGCAGAAGGGAACAGGAAAGAGTTATGTGGCTTCTCTTCTCAGGTTGCAGAAGTGGAATCACAAATGACCAGACGAATCATAGTACATTCAGAGCCTCCCTGCACTCGAGGCAGCTTCTGCCTCTCCTTGGCATCTGACACAGCAGATTCCAGCATGTCTCTGCTACTTCCTGCGGTCTAGTCTGTGTGAGGCTACCTGCTCTCGGGACAAAGATTACAGGCATGAATCCCCACCCAACATTGAGATGGCTATCACACTCTCCTCTACAGAGTAGGAAGGAGGGAACTCTTGAGATGCTGGGTAATGTGTCTAAGGCTTGCCTATAGAACATTCTGGAACCAGGATATCATGCTGTTTCCTCAGGGAATTGTGAGGATGTAGACAGTGTGGTACAGAGGGTGGAAGACAAGATGAAGAAAGTAAATGGTCCTCGAATTCCAAAAGGCCTGAGGGTAAAACTAACCTTCCACAGAACAGAGTGATTTAGAGTTAGTGGGAGGGAGGTGGGAATGCTTTTGTTGGAAGCTGCAAACAGACAAATTAATGTGCAAGAAAAGCTTAGTGAGAACAGAGACGGTGCTTCATTTGTGTCTGTAGGAAATACCCAGCAGGAGGCCTACCAAGGTAAATAGTTCAAAATAGGACGCTGAATCTAACAGAATCAAATTTGTCAAGAAACCAAGAGCACCACTTCACTCTTACACCAACTGCAAATTGCTTTGAAGTGCTGCATGGTGATAATGGCAGGGGTTATTATTTACCACTCACCTTCTGATGGCTGGGAACTGGGACTCCAGGCTTTATATCCATTATCTCATTCAATCCTCACAATGACGTTGCCAAGTTAGCTCTATCATTCCCCCCTTTTCAGATGGGCAAAGTGAGGACCCAAGACATAGATACAGTCACACAGCCAGGGTTCTTCCCTAGATGTGTCTCCCTCCAAAACCCATGTTCTTCTCATGACATTTTATATATTAGTTAAAAGCTTAAAACATAAAGGGAGACATTCAAACCAGCAAGCATTGCAGGAGCGGAGAAACCAGGTCCTGTGACGTCAGCTGTGTAGATGATCTAAGGATATTCTTAAGACCAGATATGAAGGAGGGAAACCTCTAAACATCACTTGCCGGGATAGCACAAACGAATGAAAACTACATGCTGAGTCTTTAGCAGGCAGGAGAGGAAAGCTGAGGCCCAGCTCAGCTCATGGTCCTTCGTGCAGAGTGAGTGATCACACACCGGGGTAGATCAGTGCCTTCAGAGGCTCTCTATATACAGACTCTAAGAAAGCCAAACTTGTAAACAAAAGAGAATGAAATGGTGGTTACCAGGGTCTGGAGGGTGGAGAGATAGGACTGAGGTTTAAGGGTACAAATTTGCAATGAGCCAAAAGTTAAGTCCTAGTGATCTAATACGAACAAAGCCAGTGGAAGTGATAGAATTCCAGTGGAGCTATTTCAAATCCTGAAAGATGACGCTGTCAAAGTGCTACACTTAATATACCAGCAAATTTGGAAAACTCAGCAGTGGCCACAGGACTGGAAAAGGTCAGTTTTCATTCCAATCCCAAAGAAAGGCAATCAAAGAATGCTCAAATTACCGCACAATTGCACTCATCTCACACGCTAGTAAAGTAATGCTTAAAATTCTCCAAGTCAGGCATCAGCAATACATGAACCATGAACTTTCAGATGTTCAAGCTGGTTTTAGAAAAGGCAGAGGAACAAGAGATCAAATTGCCAACATCCACTGGATCATGGAAAAAGCAAGAGAATTCCAGAAAAACATCTATTTCTGCTTTATTGACTATGCCAAAGCCTTTGACTGTGTGGATCACAACAAACTGTGGAAAATTCTGAAAGAGATGGGAATACCAGAACACCTGACCTGCCTCTTGAGAAACCTGTATGCAGGTCAGGAAGCAACAGTTAGAACTGGACATGGAATGACAGACTGGTTTCAAATAGGAAAAGAAGTACGTCAAGGCTGTATATTGTCACTCTGCTTATTTAACTTATATGCAGAGTACATCAGGAGAAACTCTGGGCTGGAAGAAGCACAAGCTGGAATCAAGATTGCTGGGAGAAGTATCAATAACCTCAGATACACAGATGACATCACCCTTATGACAGAAAGTGAAGAACTAAAAGCCTCTTGATGAAAGTGAAAGAGGAGAGTGAAAAAGTTGACTTAAAGCTCAACATTCAAAAAACTAAGATCACGGCATCTGGTCCCATCACTTCATGGCAAATAGATGGGGAAACAGTGGACACAGTGGCTGACTTTGTTTTTCTGGACTCCAAAATCACTGCAGATGATGATTGCAGCCATGAAATTAAAAGACGCACTCCTTGGAAGGAAAGTTATGACCAGATGAGATAGCATATTCAAAAGCAGAAACATTACTTTCCCAACAAAGGTCTGTCTAGTCAAGGCTATGGTTTTTCCTGTGGTCATGTATGGATGTTGGACTATAAAGAAGGCTGAGCGCCGAAGAATTGATGCTTTTGAACTGTGGTGTTGGAGAAGACTCTTGAGAGTCCCTTGGACTGCAAGGAAATCCAACCAGTCCATCCTCCAAGCAGATCAGTCCTGGGTGTTCATTGGAGGGACTGATGCTAAAGCTGAAATTCCAATACTTTGGCCACCTGATGAGAAGAGCTGACTCAATTGAAAAGACCCTGATGCTGGGAAAGATTGAGAGCAGGAGGAGAAGGAGATGACAAAGGACAAGATAGCTGGATGGCATCACTGACTCTATGGACATGGGTTTGGGTGGACTCCAGGAGTTGGTGATGGACAGGGAGGCCTGGCATGCTGCGGTTCAAGGGGTCGCAAAAAGTCAGACATGACTGAGCGACTCAACTGAACTGAACTGATCTAATGAACAAAAGAGTGAACACAAACAACATAATTGTCAAACCTGCTAAGAGACTATATCTTCATTATTTGAACAACAAAAAAAGAAATAATAATTATGTGATGTGATAAAGGTGCTAACAAATGCTATAATGGCAATCATATGACAGCATAGAAACGTATCTAATTAAGATGTTATACACTTTAAAGTTATATAATGTTATATGTTAAATATGTTTCAATTTTAAAAGATGCTCTTTCCCTACACTGGGCTCCTCATGCTGCCCAATCCCACCCACCCTACAGGCACAGGCCTTCTTTAGGGTCAGCAGCTGCTCAGATTTTGATCCTCCCGTTCACTAGTCATGTGTACAAGTGTCCCCAGCAATGGCAGCAGAGGTCACATATGTAACAAACAGCAGGGTGAAACATGAAGCGGATCTGCCTGGTTCTAAACCTCACGGCCTTTCACCATCACATTCTTCATTTCCCACTAGAGAAAAGAGCAGGGGTCTCAGTGTAATTGCCAACAGGGAATGGGTGGATGTACCTCTGAAAATGCCCCAGGATGACCGTGCCCAATATAAATCAGACATCAGAACTGCCTAGGACCAAGATGTCCAGCTCTTCCCCTGGCAGCCACTGTCACTGCGCCTCCCAGGAGAGCAGGTGCCTGGACTCACTGAGGATAGCGGGGGCACCACATGAGCACAACCAGTGGCTCTCCTCCCCACACACCTACACACTGGAGCCCACTTCCACACGTGAGTCCAGGCATTCTGGAATCTGCATTATCTGACTCATGAGAGCAACCAAAGGAGTTCAGTTTCAAACACCAGTGTGTCCTGAAGCAGACGGCTTTCCCTGCCCAGGCAAAGCCACTTCCTCTGTAAAATGCTGCTCCCTAAGGTTCCAAGACACAGAAGACTCCATGATTCACAGACTCTCTAAAACATGTGTTAAACTGCCATTTATGCAAACTGCTACAAGACAAGGCGCTGGGAGGAGCCCCACCAAACTGGACATGGAGCTGAAGTCTTAATGCCAGTAAAGCGTGGTGGGGGTGGGGGCAGTGCGCGGGGAGGCGGTGCTCAGTCATGTCTGACTCTCTGCAATCCCATGGACTGTAGCCCACCAGGCTCCTCTGTCTGTGGAATTTTCCAGGCAAGAATATTGGAGTGAGTTGCCATTTCCTACTTCGCAGCGCTGGTCAAACAAAAAACATCCCTACCTCCACCATGCCTTCCGTTTTCTGTTTCAGCCCAGGAAGACCTAGAGTGGGCTGTTATGTAATAGGCTGGCCAGCTGCAAGCTCCTTCTGTCCTTTTTCTCTGCCTTGGCATTAATCTCAAAGGGACCGATCTCTACCAGGGTGCCCTTCTTTGTAACCTTTAACATTTGCATCTTACCTTGACAACTGTAAGCTCCTGGAAGGCAAGTTGGGTGGGTTAGATGAGACTGAATATTCAGTGCAGAGCACAGAGCTGTGGACACAGTGGTAGTAAGAGGATTCTGGTATTCCACTACTAAAAATAACAAACAGTAACTAAAGTAGGCTAATATCTGAGAACCTATTCTGTACCAGGCATCGTTCTAAATGCCTTACAACTCTATGAGCTATCCTATATTTTATTTGTGTGCAAACAGATAGAGCCTATCTTACTTGCTGAGGTCACAGAGTTAATAAAAGCCAAATGTGGACGGTCTCCCACAGCCATCTGTTGAATGAAATTACACAGACCACAGTTGGGACTGTGCTCCTTTGGCATCAGACAGACCTGGGTCCAAACTCTAGCTCAGCCATTTATTGGCTATTTCTTTGGATAAGCTGCTTAAACCTTTCTGAACCTCAGTATCTTCACTTGTAAAATGGGATAAGAGTATCTATTTTATGGGGTTATTCTGAAGATCAGAGGTAAGTGCCTATAAAAGAACCTAGTATGACCCTGGCCTACTCATTTACTCTTACATGTACTAAGCTCCTACTGTGTGAAAGGCTCTGTGGCAGGTGGTAGGAAAACAGAAGAAACCACGATCCCTGACCTCAAGCTGCTCAGGCAAACATACACAAAAAAAGTATACACCATGAGGGGAAAGATGGTGCTATGCACTGGATCTCACTGTAAACAGTGGAAAGCGCCTGAGGGCAAGGAGAGGTGACCAGAATCTGCAAGGATGGGTGAGGCTAGCCAGGCACACTTGGATAGATGATTTCATGTCCAGCTGATGAGGGTATTGACCTTGACCCTGTTCTCACATCTCACATTCAGTCTTTCAGAAAACACTCTCTGTGCTGCCTTCAAATTCTTCTAGAATCCAAATCGTGTGCAGAGATTCCACTTATCTAAGAGAAAATGGAGGAGACTTGGCAGTGGGGATATATTTTATTATATACACATACTCACACTTATATATACAAAGTGAAAAGATAAACCCAGAGCCACTTATGAGGCAGGAAATGGGATATAGGGGCAGGGATAGAAGCTGAATTTTTTTAATACAACTTCTTTTACAGATTTGAATTTGAAACTATGTAAATATTCTATGTAATTGGAAACATAAACTCATAAAAAGTAACTCATAAAAAGTGAAAGCAAAATGAAGCAAATTAACCAACTAAGTACCAAACTGATGAGATAACCACATATTAAAGTGACCTTAAAACACAAATTGTCCTAACATGAAATCTATCCAAACCCTCCCCTGCTTGCCAAAAACTTTAAAAACCCAACAACTTTACATCCTTAAACTGGTTTTGGTGGTAGGGCTGGTATTATTGTTTTGTGATTATTTATTATGGCATAAAGCAAATAAGAAATTATATTTGTATAATTGAGAAGCAGGGTTTTGGGCATGGGAGAAAAGGAAAAACAGGCATAAGAGGTACTGATATTTAAAAATTAATCAAATGCAGTTTAAAAAAGAAACCCATGTCCCTGAATCTGAGTTGAAATTAGTATTATGAATCCATGTTATATTCTATTTTTTAATTGTTTCTAGCTCTGGCTACTGAAAAGAGCTAGACAAAGATCAACCCGGTAGCAAAGAGAACCTATCACACCAAGATTATGGACTTGACACAATACCGCTTGCTGAAAACAATTAGGGCCCTTTGAAAAGTGGCAGATTCTAAGACTGAGGCAGAAAATATACAAGATGAGCCCAGTTTGTGATACCAGAAACCAAGGAAAGAGAAAATGAATATTGAGATGTGCGCAAAGGACTGAGATGCCAACTGAAGAGACTCCCACTGGCCAAAGATGGGTCCATTTGAACATCAGTAAGAATAATATAATAACTTCAATGGATTGAAACACAAATATATGTTTACAAACATGAGTTTATAATAAGAAGATAATAAAGAAAAGACAGGAAAACTTCATTAGTCACCTTTGGAGAAGGATAGGGAACCAATCTTTTATTTTTGAAAACTCACAAAAGAGAAGAATCAGCTTTTTTCCTGACTTAGCTATATGAACTATACTTCAAGATAGGGATTTATCTCTTCATGGAAGTACTTCGAGCTAACAAATAAAGAATTAAAAGAATGAAATTTACCCTTTGCAAGTCCTGATAGCATAATGTAACAAGGTAGTGATCATAAAAACAGAAGCAACCATGCATTACGTTCCCCTAAGGACTGCCCTGGTGGCTCAGATGGTAAAGCGTCTCTACAATGCAGGAGACCCAGGTTCGATCCCTGGGTTGGGAAGATCCCCTGGAGAAAGGAATGGCAAGCCACTCCAGTATTGCCTGGAAAATCCCATGGACAGAGGAGACTGTTAGGCTATAGTCCATGGGGTCGCAAAGAGTTGGACACGACTGAGCAACTTCACTTCACTTCACTTCACTTCAATGGAAATATAAGACAAAATCTAATCTGAATCCAAATCCGATCAAGCTTCTCATCTAAGTATCTGGGAACATAGGGGACATGGGAATGGATTACGTGCCACCACGGTGATGCAGTCAGCAAAATCCAGACTTTGGGGAAAACATACAGTGCAAATTACCTGATTTATGTCAACATAGATACGCAAGGGGACAAAAAGACAGATGGAGAGAAAACTTTGAAAAATAAAGAGAATTAAGAGACATGTCAACCAACTTCAATGTATAAATATATATTAAAATGGATCTTTCTTCAAGCAAACTGTAGAAAGGGAAAAAAATAAGACCCTCACTTTAAAAACTGGAAAATTTTAAACAGACTAGATATTTGATTATATTAAGGAGTTATTAATATTTTAGATAAAATGAGGTATTGTGATCACGTTTTTAAAAGCAGCCCTTCTATCTTAGAGACACCTTGGATGAACTGATTATTATGGCTGAGATTTACTTCATAATAATCCAGAAGGGCAGGTAGATACAAAAGAAATGCGACTGTTCATAGGCAGATAATTGCTGAAGTTAGGTGACAAGGTCATGGGTTTCCACTCTCTACTTATGTTGTCTCCCCTTTCTACCTTTAGATATATTTGAAATTTAAAATCATGTATTTTTATATATTATACACATTATATGCCACAATTTATATATTTATATTTTATAAATATATATATTTATATAATTTTTATATACACACATTTAGATATAACCCACCTTTCCTCACTACCTATGGTACAACCAGCCGTGAACCTAAGTCATCGCCATTTCTCACATGAATTGTTGCAACAGCCTCTTCACTGGTGCTTCTGCCTCCACTCTTACGTCCCTGTAGTCTGGTAAATAAAGGGCAATGAAAGTGTTCTTTTAAGAAATAAGGCGGGTCGTGTTACTCTTATGCTTAAAATCTTCCAATGGATTCCCATCCTGCCTAGAGTAAAAAACAAAGTTCTCATTACGGCCTAAAATAGGGCCACAGAGCAGTCTGGGTCCTGGACACACAGCAAGAGATGAGGAGCAGGCAAGCAAGGGAAGATTCATCTGTATTTCTAGCCATTCCCCATCAGTCACATCACCACATTATCACAATATACCAATAACAGAAATAAAGTGCACAGTAAGCGTAATGTGCTTGAACTGTCCTGAAATCATCTCCCCACCACTGGTTCATGGGAAAAAATGTGATCCAAGAAACCAGTCCCTGGTGCCAAAAAGGTTGGGGACCGCTGGCCTAAAGGCTCCATAGGAGCCAACCTCTGTACTCATCTCTGGTTTATATCTCACACCTCTCTTTCCCCGTCTCTTTGCTGTAGACAAACTATTCATTCTTCTATTCAACACATACCTGCCTCAGGGCCTTGACATTTACTACCCACTGTCCTCCCAGATAGCCACATGGCTTACTTCCTCACTTCCTACAGGTCTCTGGTTAAATATTTCTTTTTCAGAGAGTTTTCCAGATCATCCGATATAAAGTGGCACCCCTAGCCCTCTTATTTTAGTTTATTTGTCTTCATGGTACTCTTACCTTGGTTTTTTTCTTCCACCTACTAAAAAGGAAGCTCTATAAGAGAATGTATATAGTTTGTCTTGGGTGCTGTTATTTCCCATAGTGTCTGTCTCAATACATATTGCTGACTTTGACCTTGAATTCTGAACTGAAGGGAACTACCTGGAGACCCAGAGGTTAGGATTCAGTGCTCTTACTGCCAAGGGCCTGGGTTCAATCTCTAGTCAGGGAACTAAAACCCCACAAGCCACTAAGTGTAACCAAAAGCAAACCAGAACAAAATTCTAAACTATAAACTCACCAACAACACTGTACAGGGAGTGTTGCAAGGAGCAAGGAGTTGTGCAGGAGGTAGGAACCGCAGCTTGAAAGGCTGTGAACCCTTTTAAGACACTGAGTTTTATCTTGCAGGTGATTGTTGCTATTGTTCAGTTGCTCAGTCATGTCCAACTCTTTGCAACCCCATGGACTACAACACGATAGGCTTCCCTGTCCATCACCATCTCCTGGAGCTTGCTCAAACTCAGGTCCACTGAATCAGAGATGCCATCCAACCATCACATCCTCTGCCATCCCCTTCTCCTTCTGCCTTCAATCTTTCCCAGCATCAGTGTCTTTTCTAATAGTTGGCTCTTTGCATCAGGTGGCCAAAGTATTGGAGCTTTTATTTCAGCATCAGTCCTTCAGAGAATACCAGGGATGGGGGAGCCTGGTGGGCTGCCGTCTATGGGGTTGCACAGAGTTGGACACGACTGATGCAACTTAGCAGCAGCAGCAGCAGCAACAACCTTCTAATTAATATTCAGGACTGATTTCCTTTAAGATTGACTGGTTTGATCTCTTTGTAGTCCAAGGGACTCTCAAGAGTCTTCAACACTACAGTTCAAGAGCATCAATTCTTCGGCACTCAGCTTTCTTTATGGTCCAGCTCTCACATCCATACGTGACTGCTGGAAATACCATAGCTTTGACTATATGGACCTTTGTCAGCTAGGTAATGTCTCTGCTTTTTAATACACTGTCTAGGTTTGTCATAGCTTTTCTTCCAAAGAGTAAGTGTGTTTTAATTTCATGGCTGCAGTCACCATCTGCAGTGATTTGGGAACCCAAGAAAATAAAGTCTGTCACTGCTTCCATTGTTTCCCCATCTATTTGCCATGAAGTGATCGGCCTTGGTATCATGATCTTAGTTTTCTGAATGTTGAGTTTTAAGCCAGCTTTTTCACTCTTGTCCTTCATCTTCATAAAGAGGCTCTTTAGTTCCTTTCCACTTCCTGCCATAAGGGTAGTGTCATCTCCATATCTGAGGTGATTGATATTTCTCCTGGCAATTTTGATTCCAGCTTGTGCTTCATCCAGCGCAGCATTTCACACGATGTACTCTGCATAGAAGTTTAATAAGCAGGGTGGCAATATAACAGCCTTGATGTACTCCGTTCCCAATATGGAACCAGTCTGTTGTTCCATGTTCAATTCTAACTGGTGCCTCTTGACCTGCATATAGGTGATGGGGAGTCTCAAACCATAAACAATAGGCCCTCAAATTTTAATTACAGGGCTTCCCCTGGTGATCTAGTGGTTAAAAATATGCCTTGTGATGCAAGGGACATCTGTTCAATCCCTGGTCTGGGAAGATCCCCTGGGCCACAAGACAACTGAGGCCATGGGCCACAACTAATAAGCCCGAGCCCTGCAGCCTAGGAGCTACAACTACTGAGCCCACACACCACAACCACTGAAACCTGCAAGCTGAGAACCTATGCTACCCCGAAATGAGATGCACCCACATGCCACAACTAGAGGGTAGCCCCTACTCCCGGCAACTAGAGAAATTCCACATGCAGCTAAGAAGACCCAACACAGCCAAAATATATAATTTAAAAAAGTTTTAATTATAGTCATTCTTGCCACCATCATTATTACATTAAAGGAAATAGATGTGTTTGGGGTATTTATATGGTTTATACATTACAAGGTTTATCATCTTCCAATTAAAGAAGTTGAATCACCATACTTCTGGTTAGCTACTTAAAACAACTGGATCCTCCTGATTTAGAATTAAATGTCCCCAAACAAAGAGATATGAGCATGTAAAAGAGACAATCATTTGCCTGCAAGATTTTTTGAATAAAAAAGCCCCAAGGACATTAGCAACTTAGAGTGTAAGGCGTTATTAGGGAACAAACTGTTTAAGAAACAAAACTCTCATTGTGTGTGTGCGTGTGTGTTAGCCACTCAGATGTGTCTCTTTGTAACCCCACAGATTATAGCCCACCAGGCTCCTGTGTCCATGGAATTTTCCAGGCAAGAATACTGGAGTGGGTTGGCATTCCCTTCTCCAGGGGATCTTCCTGACCCAGGGATTGAACCCAGGTCTCCCACATTGCAGGCAGATTCTTTACCATCTGAGCCACCAGGGAAGCCTTGATGGGCCACAAAAGCCCTTGTGCCCACCATGACTTTACAGCATCGAAAGTTATGAGGTAAGAGAGAGCGGATACAAAGAAATCTGAGAGTCACCTTGTCTCCTCCTGCCCCCGGCCCTTGTTCCCACAGGCAGGCACCAAACCCATCCATCCTTTCTAAGTATCCACTACTAGCTAGTACCTTGGTTCAGGTCCCTTTCATCTCTAGTCTCCTGATTTCCTGCTAACTGATCTTCCTACCACCAGCCTTGAATCTCTTTGATTCCCTCCAGAGGGATGTTGTTATTAATAATATGCAAATTTAATCTTATCACTCCACTTCTAAAAAACATTTAGGTGCTTCAGGTAACAGGGTTTACAAGCCTTGAATGACGGAGCCGCTTGCCTCTACAGTCTCATCTCCCACATCCCCTCATCCATCCTGGATTCTCTGGCTCTTTGTTCCAGCCCCAAGGAACCACTAGCAGGTCTCCCAATAGCCGATGCACTCACTTTCTGGAACTTTGCACAAGCTTTCCTAGGTATCCTTTGCTGTCTCAAGAGTATTTTTGCTATCTCCTCTCCAGCAACAATTCTGCATGTGTTAGATGTACTACATTTCGTATGCTATATCCCTCCAAGAAATTACTCTAAAAGACCTCATATTATTTACCACCTTGCCAGAGGCTGTCAGGCTTCAGCGTTTGAAGTCTATGTTCTCCTAGTTCTTGCGTTAAACATGATTGCATCTTATACTTGCAGTTTTCATATCAGCCTAGAAAATTTTGCAAGTATAATCTCAACTGGGAGCCCTCTTTTTCATTTGCTATTATGTTTTTTTTGTTTGTTTTTGTTTTTTTCTTTTTTCCTTTTTTCCTTTTTTAATTTTTATTTAATTAAATTTATTTATTTTTTAATTACAATACTGTATTTGTTTTGCCATACATTGACAGGAATCTAAAGCAGGGATAGTTAAAGTAACATAACTGTACCTTTCTTTCAATTATCTAGTCCAAAAGATTCAAAATATATCTTCAGAAGAATTTCTTATAATAAATAGATCAGATATGAACACGGCTAAAGCCTTGGTTACTTTGCAAAATAATTTTTATTTATATTCATAACTATGTTTCTTTGTGGTTTTTTTTGTTTGTTTGTTTTTTTAAAAAGTCCCTTAAACAACCTATAAATCCTTGATGATTCTCCAGGCTTGGCCTTCAATATGACATAATCAAACACAAGGTGATAGTAAACACTGAAGCTTGGGGGAAAAAAAAATAGTCCTGAAGAATTCCAGACTCAAGGATGTTATAGAATACTTTATTAGGGTTAGTATAAAACAGAATTTGCAGTTATTTCCTGAAAGTATTTACAATAATATTCAGGGAGAAAAAATGCCTAAGTCATTATCCTACAGATGGCACCAATGCTTTTTAAGATTTTAAAGCTACTGTGTTTTTCAGGAACTCTGACTATACATACAACAATATCTGGGTTGGAATCCTGGTTCTGTCACCTGCCAGCTATGTTGTGATCTTGGGCAAGTTACCCCTTTTGAGCCTCAGACTCTTCGGCCATAAAACCAAGATAATTAAACTCAGCTCAAAGGCAGTTGTAAAAAGGGAGTAAAACTATGCCTGTGGAAGCGCTTTGTAAACTAAAAGTACGGCACTGATGGTGTGTACTGATGGCCAATGCTCAAGAGTGATGTGATTAAAAGATAATGCTCTTCCAAGAACTCCATTCTCCACCTAACAGTCTGCTGCTTATTGCTCCAAGCTATTACTTTTATTGTTACTGGAAGTACATCAAAAGGATCTCTTCTGAGCCTGGGCAAATACCAAACAAGTCCAGAATGTACTGTTAAGTTCCCACAATTAATTACTGAGCTTGTATTCTTTTTCTTTCTTTAAAGATCCTCTCAGTATACTACAAACCTTAATATGAAGAGGTGAATTAGCATTAGATTAAGACCCAAGTGCCCAAACTGGAACCATGTGCAAATCTGCTAGTTCTATCAGTGATGGATGGACTGCTGCCCGTGGGTGCACATCTGTGAGGCTCTCGTCACTGTAAATAGAAGAATCTGTCATTGTTTCCAGAGCAGCTCAGCCCCTCTGCCAACAGAATACCCTTTGAGTACCCTCCAAGTTTCTATAAATTCCAGGTTTCAGGTTCTGATGTAACCATCTGATTTCCAACCATTTAAGTGCTTGAATGAGTTTTAAGAGGAAAGAGTGATCTAAGTATTTTTATAAATCACTGCTAACATCAAAAACATCAGTGCTTTCTTATGTTCAAAGCCCCTGAGAGATCTCAGAAGATTTCTGAAGGAACACTGTCAGTGTAACCACTTCTAAAAGTTAGTTTAATGAAGCCAAAGAAACACTTCATCAGGGAAGTTGTTGATCTCTCTTCCAAAGGTACCTAGGCAAGGTAAGATCTGACAGGCATGAAGGTATTTGCCCCATCATCATTGAAGATTATCCAAAAATAAGTCCTTGGTTCTCCATGATGGGGTGGGGTGGGCAACACTGGCAGTGAGCTTCTGACTCCCTTTGGTAATAAACTCTAAAGTACACAAGGCTCTGAATGGGAGGGAGTTTGGGGGAGAACGGACACACAGATGTGTATGGCTGAGTCCCTTTTCTGCCTACCTAAAATTATCCCAACATTGTTAATCAGCTACCCTCCAATACAAAATAAAAAGTTACAAAATATATATAAAAGTATACCAGGCTCAAACATATTAGTTTGTTTCTTGCCTCTTTTCCACTTCCCCATTCAGGGCATTTGCCTTTCCTATTCCTTCCACTAGGAAGCTCTTCCTGGCTCTTTGCATGGTTGATTCCTTCTCATTCTCCAGGAGATCCTACTACAAATGCTACCCATTCAGAGAGGTGTCCTCTCCCATCAGTTCTAAAGCAGCCCCTATCACTAGCCCACAAGCCACCAAATATTTGTGATTCTGAAAGATCCAGGTTACAAATGCCCCCCTCCTGTTGTCTACATATGCTGATTTGGGGGTGGAAAAGAAGTTTAACCACAGACACATGGATTCCTCATGGAGTGCCCCATTGTTAATATGTGCACATATAACCCATCTGTGATACTGTTAAGAGGAAAAAAAACATAAATGATAAAAGGCAAGACTATCTCCAATAAAGACCTAGAAACATCTGTGTTAAATCAGAGCCTACAATCTAACCAAGCACAACAAAGCTAGCAAACCGAGGCTTGGTACCAGGTCCTAAGTAAGATACACTGAGAGACTCCAGAACACAAGGAAGCAGGGTTCATGCCCACCAAAGCAATGAACATGAGGCAGAGGACAGATTCAGAGTTCCAGCTTGGCATCAGACCCACATGGAGCCAAATCCCAACTCTCCCACGTGTCGTGAGCTCTGTGGCGCTTCTGTGCATCTGTTTCCTTGGGCAAAAGAAAATATCCTAAGGAGCACTGATGATGGCAAGATGGCACACAAGGACAACAGCTTGTGCCAATGTGGTGGCCAAATGTTTCTCTGTGACCCAAGCTCCTACTCAGCCAGCAAGAGGCAGAACCTGTCCTGTCAACTTGGGACTCCTAACCGACTTACAACAGCTCTTCCTGCTCAGGTTATAATCAGGAATGTCTGACTATTATGGGGAACACGAGAGAACTTCATAAAGTGTTAATGAGCATCCCTGATTTATCTGGCATCAGAGTGAAGGGACAGTGACTCAGGCCACCAGCATACTAAGATAAACAGGTGGCAGTTTCTCTCTGGAAATTTTGATCTGTGAATTGGGGATTAATAATAGTTCTTGTCTCCTAGAAATCTTCTCAACACTAAATAATACAATTAATATTAAATATTTAAAACCTGCATGGCAGATAAATACTAAGTTGCAAACAAGGACAGCTATTTATACTAGTGTGACCTTCTCATCAAGGATTCTGAACTTGTCTTTCATGAAATTCTGAAACTTCTCTTGTCCACCCTAGGAGGTCCTGCTTCGCCATGTTTCCTAAATGGAACTTCATAAGCCTGGGAAGACAGTCGCTATAGAGTACCAACCTGGGACTTCTTTTTTGGAGCTGAAATACAGACAGATGTGACAGAGATTGCTGTTTGTCACACTAATATCAGTTATCCCCTTCTTCCTTGGGAATACTTTTTATCTGGTCATATGGCCTCCCAGGATAAAAGATTACATTCCCAGGCTCCCCTTCAGCAAGTTGTGACCATGTGACTAAGTTCTGACCAGTGAGATGTGAGTGGCAGTGAGTGCAGTTTCTAGGGTATGTCTTAGAGAGAAGAGGTATGCTGGAAAACAACAGTGTTAGTTGGTCATCTTAGGCAATGGAGAAGAGGGAAAAACCCTAGAAGCATAAAGCAGCCAGATAGAAGGGGCCTGAGACCCTAGTTATTCCCAAGAGTAAAGCTGCCATTGCAGATCATGCTTTATATGAGCAAGAGATCAGCTTCCATCTATTGAAGCCATAGTTTCGGCCTTTGTTACCTGCACCCAAACCTATACTCCACAAATATTGTAGACAATGTGAAGAAAGGAAGAAAGAAGGCAGAACGTGATGGAGGCTTATAACATGCCCTGCCACATAGCAGGCTGCCATATTTACTTGCAGAACTAAACACCTTCTCCAGAACTCCAGGCAATCAAATCAAATTTGGAATATTGAGATCAGTTCCAGAAACAAGAGGGACAGTGGCCAGTTGAAAAGTGTTCATGGGAGAATGACTAGGGCAACGGAAGGCTGAAAGAATCTGTCTCACAAGGAAAGACTATAAGAGATAGAAGAAAAAAAAGTAAACCGGAGCATTAGGATTAGGCTTCAAGCAACTTGAGAGGAGGAGTTGAGCAGGGCTCCACTCTTGCAGAGAGGATGGTTAATTCCTCAAGTAAATATTAGAGCCTACTATGTGCCAGGGACAGGTTGTAACACTCCATCACATTCTGCCTTAACGCATCACATTCTGCCTTAACTGCCTTAAAACATTGTACTAAAAGAGAATAATACATATCAAGCATGTTGCACAGTGCTAGGCTCATAGATGCTTATAGAGGTCATTAATGTCATCTGTAGATATGGAGAAGGAAAGAGAAAAGCTCCTCCTTTTGTGAGGAGCTTAGAAGATGAGAGTTATTTATCCTAGTGACACCATCGGCAGGTAGAAGCCTGGAATTTGTGGACTGGGCAAGTAGTTGTACAGCCGAAATAAACTAGGGCTTGCCGTATCAATGCTACAAAGTGCAGCAGGATCAAACGTCACTGAAAGGGTAGGAGAGGAAGGAGAGGTGGCAGATAGAGTCTCATCAGAAACTGGGGAAGGCCTCTTATCCAGACATCATGTACTTATCCAACATTTATTGATTCTCTATGAGCAATTATAATGTGAGAAAAGTGCTCCAATGAGGAAAATACAGAGAATAATCAGGGCACAGAGGAGAAGCATCTGACCCAGAGTGAGAGGGTCAGATGAGGGTTTCCAGAGAAAATGAGAGATAACCTAAGACTTAAACTTCTGAGGCAAAGGTGTCTAGAGTGAAGGGTGGGGAGAGAGCTCAAGCTCATAATGTGTTTGAAGGAGGCCAGAGGATCATAAACCTCTTCACCATCCCTCTAAGACCGCTGCATGCTGAGTAACCAATCAGATGGCCAAGTCGCTTCCAATCCTAACGTTCTATAAAGAAGAAGCAAAATTAAATAAATTTCCGTACACATCAGAGCTGACTACGTTTTTAAAAGATAGTGGGGGGGTGTGGATATGATTATAAAAGGATACTATAAGGGCTTCTGGTGGTATGTTGTGACTGTTCAGTATCTTGACTGTGGTGGTTGATTCACAAACCCACTTCGGTGACAAAGAGTATAGAACTTATAACCCCCATAAACGCACAAACACACACAATGTACAGATAATACCAGGAAATTATGTCAGTATCTTGGCTGTGATAAAATACTACAGTACTGCAAAATATTGGGAGAAATAGGCAACTGTTTCTTACAACTGCATGTGAATCTATAATTACTCAAATAAAAATTTAGCTACAAAATTAGCTACAGAAAAAGAATATAGTTATATAAAATTGTAGTTATGAAATGCAAATTCATTGTTAAAACTACAGCAAAACCCTTAAAAATGATATGTTAAAATTACTAGTGCCCTGCTATCCAAATATCCTTTTATAATATTTAAATCTAGTTTCTTCATTTTTAGCCTATTACATAAACTTATAATGATCTGTGTGTATATAAATATATATTTGTATTTTTATATAGTTTAATTCAGCATATAGTTTTACTTATTCCATGAATTTTATATTTTAAAGATCTTCTCATTACATTAAGATTCTTTGAACAATTATTTTAATGGCTATTTAGAAATACCATATAGTCACATCATAACAATCTGAACCACTCTTCTTAATGGAACATTTTAAGTAGCTTTAAATTTTTTTCTATTATAAGTAATTTTGCAATAAATTAAGTCTAACTGGTTGCCAACATTACTGAGATGAAGGAGAGCCAGCACCTGAATACTGAAATATTGGAGTTAGAAAAGATCTTAGAAATTATATGCCCAAACAATCCCCCTGAAACAAACATATACCCACATACAAATCATTTCATAGTTATGGAAATTATGTGCCTACCCCCACTTTAAGAAGTAAGGACAATGCACAATTTCAACAGCTATTCTTCTTTAAAAGCATGAGCAGCCAACCTTGCTCCAAGTCATTTTTGACCTTGTAGAAATAAGTAGAAAAATTATAAATGAAGAAAACTATAGAGAAAAAATGTTTAAGATTAAAATATTCCAGATATGGTTCATATTCTCATTCTCCATGACACGGGGAAGCAATTTAAGTATTTTAATTTTGTTTCATCATCCATTAACATAAACTCCTTCTAGCAAGTCCTCAATAAATATTTGCCATGCAAGTGAATGACTGAACTTACTGATGCATACAGTTGCTCAATACTCACTATTCCACAAATACTCCACATTCTCCTGCCTTTCCAGTCAGCTCCTATGCGGAGTGTCTTCCTCAGCTCCTTCTTGCCCACATTTCAGAGCCAGCACTAAGGCCCCTCCTCAGAAAAGCCTTTATCAATCCCCCCAACTTGGTTTGTGCCCAGAGTCTTTACCTCATACTTTGTTACAGACACACAAATGTCTGTCCACAGTGATGTAAAGGAGCAACTTGTGGGTCAAGCTGTTTCTTTTTCAAGTTTGAGCAGGGCTTTGCCAAAAGTGTTGACATAAAACAGGCTCATCACATCTCCTACCTTGGTTATAGCTACTGGATGAGAGGCACACAGGTAACAACTATTAAGCCAACTGGATCCTCTCCTTCTGCACCTTAGGACTTGGGATTTAGGATTTGGGATTCAGAGACAGACGATCAGCGAAGACTGAATGCTTGAATCAGCAACGTGTACACTGGGAACTCTGGGGAAGCCATACACACAGAGAAGACAAGAAATCGGATCTACAGAGAGAATGAAGGGAAAGCAAAGGCGAAAAAGGAAGCAAAGCAAGAACCATGAGACAGAGGGGCTGCCAGGAATCTCTCAGCCCTGGAGTTCCAGGCACAAATGAAGCAGGGCTCCACTCTGACCCTGGGACCCAGAAGGCAGCCTGTGACTTTATAACAACTCCCTTCCCTTTGGCTTTAATTACTTGCAACCAAAGATAATTCAGTAAGACATGGAGCCTTCACTAAAGACTCTAGTAACGATTTTTCCTCCTTCCCTTTATCACCTATTTCTTCCTCTGAAAATATTCTTTCCAACTTGATCTGAAATGTTCAAAGTCTACCCATCCTTCAAGACCAGCCCTAAGTACAACCTAACCAGAGAAGTCTGTCTCTGCCTTCTCTTAATCCTCTCCTAGAGCACTGTTGCTAGGCTTGGCACATGCACATCACAGTGATTCTTGTACTTGCCTTACCCTTTCTTTAAGTCACTTCCTCTCTCCAGGTCTCAGTTTCCTCACTCTTAAAAGGAGTGGGCTAGATGAGCTTAGTGGTTGTCAAACTGAATTCTACTCAGCCCCAGGTTCTTCAGTTATGCACAAGAAACCACTTCTGGGCAGAAGAGGCAAGTGGTCCCAAGGAAACAGTGTGCCAGCCTCCCATCCTTACTTGAACCAGAGTTGCTCTGTTCTCATGTATTTCATATAGTAGGATTCTGGGTAAGGCTTTATTGAAAAAGGAACATCAGTTCAGTTGCTCAGTTGTGTCCAACTCTTTGTAACCCCATGAATTGCAGCATGCCAGGCCTGTCCATCACCAACACCCAGAGTTCACCCAAACTCATGTCCATCGAGTCGGTGATGCCATCCAGCCATGTCATCCTCTGTCGTCCCCTTTTCCTGCTGCCCCCAATCCCTCCCAGCATCAGGGTCTTTTCCAATGAGTAAACTCTTCGCATGAGGTGGCCAAAGTATTGGAGTTTCAGCTTCAGCATCAGTCCTTCCAATAAATACCCAGGACTGATCTCCTTCAGAATGGACTGGTTGGATCTCCTTGCAGTCCAAGGGACTCACAAGAGTCTTCTCCAATACCACAGTTCAAAAGCATCAATTCTTTGGTGCTTAACTTTCTTCACAGTCCAACTCTCATATCCATACATGACCAGTGGAAAAACCATAGCCTTGACTAGACAGACCTCGTTGGGAAAGTAATGTCTCTGCTTTTGAATATGCTATCTCATCTGGTCATAACTTTCCTTCCAAGGAGGAACACAGTGCTAATCAAATTTGAAAAGCCTAAACATAACCCATAGGGCTCCAAAATTCCAATAATAGGGAAAAAGAAAATGGTATTGAGTTAGACACTGTTCTAAACATCCTATGTTTGTCAACATTTTGATCATCACAATAGTCATGTGAGGTATATATTATGCACTCACTCCATCCAAAAATGATGACCAGAGTCACATAAAGTGGCAGAGGCAGAATTTGAGCCCAGAACACAATCCAGACCCAGACCTGAGTTCTGAACCACAATACTGTCTACTATGCTTCCCCAGGGCACACACTGTGACTTCTGTTCTTTTCTCTCTTTGATTTCACACCAGTTACTTGGCTGGTAGTCATTTAATAGTGTTTGCTGAATGAATAAATGCTTGAATGAACAAAGGAAGTCTCTCGTGGATTCCATGGAAACTGAGACACAAACTTGAGCTTTCTAGGACTTCGGCTGCCTCTAGGTAATGTGTATATGTGTGTTAAATAGCTCAGTCATGTCTCTCTTTGTGACCTCATGGACTATAGACCACCAGGCTCCTCTGTCCATTGGATTCTCCAGGCAAGAATACTCAAGTGGATTGCCATTCCCTTCTCCAGGAAATCTTCCCAACCTAGGGATTAAACCCAAGTCGCCTACATCGTGGGCAGATTCTTTACCATCTGAGGCAACAGGGACACCCTTCCAGCTAATAAGCCTAGCCAAAGAGAACCATTTTTTCACTTAGGCCTTTCCCACAACATCTTCCTGAAAAGCAAAGGACCTTTTTGCAGCCGGGAACAAATTCCTTTCAGGTACAGTTTCATCTGTAGCCTAGCACTGACCAGTTTGATGAATCCATGGATGCATACCTCATCACATTCACTAACTTTAAATCATAAGCAAGTATATTCATCCCATTAATATCAGAGCTTCTCAGCCTTCAAACTATTGACATTTTGGGTCAGATAATTCTTCATTGTGTAGAGCTGTCTGGTACGTTGTAAGATGTTTAGCAGTATCCTGGCCTCTATCCACTTGATGCCAGGAACAACCCTTCCCCCAACACTGCAACAACCAAAAATGTCTCCAAACATTGCCAAGTGTCAGGGGCAGTGGGACACAGAGTCACTGAGAACCAGCTTTACGTGAACTAGCTTTGATAGCAACACAGGAAAAAAATAAACAAAAATAAGCATTGACTAATCATGATTAGAACTTAAATAGTAGATCCATTTTATCCTTGGAAAGTTCCTGGGTTTCATCCTTCACCCTGAAAATTCTCCTTAAACTAGGCTGAGCACCGGATAATGTATCAAGCCTGCTGATAGCCTCGTCTGAGAGTTCTGCTGATAACCCCAGATATTTATAAGTACTACATGCTAACCACACATTGTCTTTTAAAAAATGCTCAGAACACTGTAAAATGAAAAACTCAAGATAATAAAACATTCCCAACATGGACTCACTTAGCTTAAACCTCTTAATGTAGCCAACACTTAACAAGAATCCACTATCAGGCTGGGAATGCACTAGGCACTTTTATATACCGTATGCCATTTGGCTTTCCTAACAATTGGACGAGAAAAGCACTGTCTGAAGTCCCAAAGATAGCCAGTGATTTCAAAACCTGACTCTAGAACAACCACTAGCTCCAACGCCAGGGCTCTCTCCACTGGTGCACTGCAGTATCTACAAGCAAACTAGAAGCCACAATTGATGGAGAGCCAGAAAGGGAACTTGCCATTCATATTTTCACATAAGAGACAAAAGGACAAATTCAGAAATGCTAACAATGGCCATCCATGGAAAATAAATTTACCAGCTATTCTCTGTGTGTGTCTGTGTGCATGCACTTTCCTGCATTTCCTAAACTGTTTTGCCCTAAATATGCATTATCTGGGCTTCCCTGGCAGCTCAGCTGGTAAAGAATCCGCCCACAATGAAGGAGACCCTGGTTCAATTCCTGGGTCAGGAAGATCCCCTGGAGAAAGGATAGGCTACCCACTCCAGTATTCTTGGGCTTCCCTGGTGGCTCAGACAGTAAAGAATCCTCCTGCAAAGGGGAGACCTGGGTTTGACCTCTGGATTGGGAAGATACCTTAGAGTAGGGCATGGCAACCCACTCCAATATTCGGGCCTGGAGAATCCCATGGACAGAGGGGCCTGGCGAGCTATAGTCCATGGGTTCAGAAAAGAATGAGACATGGCTGAATGACTAAACACAGCACCGCACAGAATGTATTACCTCTAAAATAAAATAGTAATCACATCCCATTTCAAAAAACAAAAATTACTTATGGAAGTATCAAGATGCAATGCTAGTTTTAAAGAAACAACTATCACTATTTCTCATTTATGAGACTGCCAAAAATTAAGATGTTTGATAATACTTAGACTTGACAAGGATGTGGGGGAAAAGTAATCTCACACATTGTTGGTAGAAATCTAAGTTGGTACAAGGTTCTCAGAAAGCACTCTGGCAAGATCTACCATAATGTGAAATGAATATGCTCTTTCTGCTGGCATTGCCACTTCGAAGAATTTATCCCATACGTATATCACACGTACACAAAAATATATTCAAAGATATTTACTACCTATCACTTGAGGAACTTGCACAGTGGAATTCAAAGCAATCATTACAGAAAATGAGTTACATCTCTAAGTACGAATGTTGAAAGTTATCCAAGACATAGTATTAAGTAAAAATCAAGTTTCTTAACAGCAGGAATAGAAGGATTCCAGAATATGCAGGTGTACATTGTATGTGAATGTGTGTATATGTGTGTGTGGGTTTATAGGAATCTGCATGTATCTATGTGGTTGTATACAAACTTGCATATGCTTGAATCTTCTATAAGTATATGCAGGAAATTATTAAATATTCATTATACATGGAAAGTAAGACTACAAGCTGAAAGAAAATGGACTTTTGTTTTCATTTTTCTACCACCCTCCGAATTGTATCACTGCTATACACAAGAACAGGGGCTTTTATTTTGGTTTGGTTTTGAAGAGACAAGAAGCACAGCTCTCATGCAAAGGCTTGAAAACAAAGCAACATATGAAATAGAACTGTCTTGTTACGACTGCAAATGCTCACAAAACAAGACAGTGGGAAAGCCTGCCAGGCTCTGTATGCCAGTGAGAGGCATAATGGAGACAGTTCTCTCCTGGCACACTGAGAGACAAAGCCAGCCTCCTACCATGGGAGGGGATTTAATGGCTGGATTTTAAGACCAAAAATTAAAATGAAATCTTGCTATATACTTTTTGAGGCAACCTAAGCCAATTTATCTAACAGCTAAAATCCAATTTTTCCTCTTCTCTCCCTCCAGCTTGTCTCCAGCCTGTCTAGGGTGTAAAGTAGCTGATACATCTTGGCCCTCACTGCCCTCCCTCTGTGCAATCTCGGTCACACTCCGATATGTCAGAAGACCTGGACCCTGCTGCTCGCTTGGCTGTGTATCAGCTCACTGAACTTAGCAGAGCTCCTCATCTCTAAAACATTTTATAAATGCCACCTACTCCAGTGGATAATTATAAATTATAAATATATTATAAACATAAATATGATAAGGTATTTAAAAAAACACATGTGGTCAACACTTGGATGCTGTGAACATGTCACTTGAACCTGGAAAAGAAAAAAAAGGCTGGCTATTAATGTTGAACGGATAGTTACTGACCTCACCTATGGTGATAAACTGGGCTTACAATCTGGAACACCTATGAAACCACCTGAAATTCTTTCTCAACACAAGCAGACAAACAGTTTCTCAGAAACACAACTCAGACTTCATTCACTCCCTCCTGGCTCCCTAACTCCCTAAGTACCGGTCACACCACTACTCCTCTCTGCAGAGCTTTCTCCCCCTTCCACATCTTTTGCATTTGCTGTATGCTGTACTGAAAGCTCTTTATCCAGCTCTCCATTTTTCTTTTTTTTTTTTTTTTTGGCCACGTCACGCGGCATGTGGGATCTCAGTTCCCCACCCACGGACTGAACCCACATTCCCTACATTGGAAACAGAGGGTCTTAACCACTAGACTGCCAGGGAAGTCCCAGTTCTTATTTTTTTCCTGCTTGCTTCTGTTTCTTCAAGTGTCAGCTCAAATGTCATCTCCTCAGAAAGGCGTTCCTGGTCATGCTCTGTAAGACAGGCCTCCGCCACCCGAAGTTATCTCTTCTCACTCTGGTCCTTCCATGGCATTTGACACACCATATAATCCTTTCTCTTTGCTTACTGGATCGTGGTATGACTTCTGCAATATAATATAAGCTTATAAGTGTTGAGGTCTTAGCTGTCTCATCCTATGCCTAGAATAGTGCCGGCACATAGCAGGCAGTCTGGAGACACTGGTGAAGTGAATAAATGAAGGGTTATTCACGGCATGGTGCTTTCATCTACATGCCACTGTGCCTGTGAAACAGGCAGGGTCAGTATGACTTTTCTCACTTGGATCACCTGCCCAAGGTCACAGCTTGTAAATGACAGAGCCAGAGCATAAATCTGGGGTTTCTGTGTCATGACTCCCTAATACCCCCACTGCTCAACAGCACGGACAATCTGAACTTGAAAATAATGAAAACAGAGCAATTTATCTCGGCTTCAGCACCAGGGAAGGGAAGAGAAAGATCTGCTTTCCTGAACGACTGAAACAGGAGAGAGAAGGAGAGGGAAACGGCAAGGTATGATCTTGTACTCCCTCACTGCGAATTAGTAAATAAAATTCTTTCCTTCATCTGAATGAAATAAAGTTACCTTTTGGATGGAGGCTCATGAAACTTCTCATCACCAAGTCACAGCATGGAATACTTTGCTAATTGAAACAGCAAGTGAAATTTTAGGTAGGTCAGATACAATTACCCAAACTGGAAAGTGACACCACTGTTCACACCTATTGGACAACATACAGCAGGCTGGATCTAAGTCACACACACACACACACACACACACACCCCAAAACTACAGTCATCCACACACTTCCTATGGCATGGGGCTCCAAGTCTCCCGACCTTGCTGACTCACTGACTGGGAAGAAGGGAGGAGATCCAGAGAGTAAAGGGGAAAGGAGAGAGAATGGACAGAAGAGTAGCAGAGGCAAAGGAGGAAAGAGGGAGATGAAGAAGTTGAAGATGGAAGGAAAGGAGAACGAGAAAGAAAGAAGCAAAAAGAGGGAAGGAGGACTGCAGAGAAGGAGAGGGGAGGAGAGACGAGGGTTTCCGTCCTGCGAGAACTCGTGCTCAGCGCTCCAGCGGCCCAGTGCTGGAACACGGCAGGCCTGGAGAACTACTAGGGTCAGGTGTTTTTCAGGCCCTTGTCTATTTCCATAGAGACCAAGAGTTCCTGCTGCAGTAACATCTTCCAAGCTTCTCTGGTATCTGAACTTTCTTCCTGGGCCTCCATCACACAGCAATGAACCAGAGTCGAGGGCTCTGCCGGTGCAAAGGGGCATAAGGGCAGGCTAGCTACCCTACACCATCCTGGCCTCCAGCCTGGGCCCTGGACTCTGCCCAGTGGCATAGAGCTACAGTTCTAGCATTCCCAATGAGTACCTTACTCCTCCTCCAGGTAAACATGGGTTCTGCTCCTGCCTCCTGTCCTCTCCCCTGCCCAGCACTCCCCTGGAGATCTGCAGAGCCCAACGGGAAGCCTACTGAAATGCTGAGTGCCTGGTGAAAGCTTGTGCCAAGCTGACAGTAGATTCAGCCCTTCCACAAGTATACCCATGGGGCATCTATAGCAGAGAAAACCAGTTGATCATATTTGCCACTTTTGCCCAAGACCAGAAGTACTACCTCCTCTCCTCCTGTCATCCAAGCTAATCCTTTCTAGTGTTCCTGTGCCTCCAACACCACATCTCATCAGCTGTCCATTCTTTTTTTTTTTTAATTTTGGCTGCATCAGGTCTTAGTTACAGCAGGTGGGATCTTTCACTCCAACACATGGACTTCCCTAGTTGTGGCACTCAGGCTTAGCTACTCCATGGCATGTGGGACCAGGGATCAAACCTGAGTCCCTTGCATTGCAAGGCAAATTCTTAACCACAGGGACCACCAGGAAAGTTCCTGTCCATTTTTCTGTGTAATACGTTTGGGAGTGGCCTCTTCCTCCCAGTCTCATTGGCACTGCCCTGACTTGGGCCTGAGCTATTTCTCAGGTCATCAACTAAACGGCCCCGTAACTGTTCTCCCAGTCCTCCAGGTGTATGCTCCCTCTCAGTGCACCCCCTCCCTCCTTAATAAATCAGGAATTCCTGGAGCCTAGGAACAAGTGCTTTCAACCAGCACTCCAGGAACATCTGCTGCAGCCAGGACACCATCTGATGCAGGTAGGAACCATCGACGGACTTCACCCTGTACACAGCTGCAAATTCTCCCAGCTTCCACACATTACACTCCTCTCCGGGAGCTGCAGGAGACTCTGTGGGCCCTTTGCCTTCCTGCACCCACTCCTCCATTTTTAAAAAAGTTTATGTATTTTTTAACTGCACTGATACCAAGATGAACTGCTTACTTATATACTCACTTATTTTATGCTAGGTTTTTAAAAGAAATTGAAATCAAGATATTTTTATGGGCCTTCAAATTATTGTAGTCTCCAGGCACAATGCCTGTTGGATAAGTCAGGCTTGCCTCAGCCAGATTCCCAGATCTTCAGCATCCTCTCAGAGCCTACAGAGTGAAGTCCAACCTCCTCAGCAGGCTCACCTGGATCTCTCTTCCAGCACCATCCACTACAGCATCTCCCACCCACTTGGGCTTCAGCTTCCAGGTCTAAATGTAGGTTTCTCAACACACTGTGCATGATGATACCACTGTGTCTTGGCCCTCAGCTCCAACCAATTTTCCTTTCCTTCTCCACCTACTGACTTCAGGGTCAAACATCACTTTCCACTGAGGCCTTTCTTAGTCCTCCTGGTTCATATTATGGCTCCTTCTTCTGCACCCCCTTCACACTTTCTCCATCTCTTATTATACCACCTATATGCCTGGTTCCAACATGCACATCTTTCACAGCATAATATTTGTAAAATCATGAAAGGACTACCAACATATGCCAAACAAACCTGCAAGCCACCAGGTAGAGTACTCTACTTGTAACATGCCAACAGTCATCTTCCACAAATGCCAACCCAACACTACACAGAAGACACTGGGTCATTTGATTGCTTCCATGGTGGGGTTATCTGCATTGTTAACAGCTCATATAGTTGAATTTTAATATCTATCCCCAGCACCTAAAATATTATGCTTTGATACATTAATGAAATAAGAAGATATCTGGATCTAGACTATAGCCTGTGACACGTCAGATAAAGTAATTAAAGGTAATAGAGACTGCCAGATCTCTTAACATGTCATGAAATTTTTAATTCCTTTGACTGTGACTAATTCTCATACACTGAGCTGCTCTGTCGAAAGCATCCGAGTAGATTTTAAGAGAAATTATTTAATATACACTAAATGTAATTTAGCTTTTTCCTGAGTTACAAGTTTTGCCAACAAGAAAATGCACAATCTAAACTACAGGATTCTTCAAATCACCTCAAGATTATAGATTCATTGCAAAAGGAGTTCAAGATGATGACTATAGCAGTAAGTCACCATGAAGTTTATATATTGCTATTAACACACACAGCTAAAGGTGATACCAAAAATGTGTTTAACACTAAACCTGAAAATGGCAAATATTCAAACCTTGGGATACTGATGAAGAAACATGTAGGTCTACAGAAAAAAGTTATCTAGTGTTAGTCTATTTTCTTTAATAATATATGTTTAGTGTTTCTGTTTTTCTGCTGAAAAAGATACCTTGAAGAATCATACAATAAATTATATTTTTTGGTCAAGAAAGCAGTCTTTTGTAAAGCTATTAATCACCACATTAAAAAATTTTTGGGAGTCTAAGAAATGTATTAATCATCTTTCTCCCTGGTCTTTTTTCCTTGCATATGAAAAATGCTCATTACTGAATTGGTCTAGCTTTTTGCCAACAGTTTTTTCAAGTCTGGCCTCATTTCTGTGAAAATCTAGCTGTTTGCTTATTTTTAGGTTTAGATGGGCATATTTCACTATAAATGCCCTTTTAAAAATTCAAATCCGTTCATGCTTTCAGTCATTCAAAGAATATCTATCAAGCTCCTAATAAATGCCAAGCAGTGACAAGAGTACAAAGGTGAATAAGACACAGGCTTGTTCTGAACTTTACTTAATGTCTAGAGGGACAGACAGACTAGGCAACATATCACAATTCAATGTGACGAGAGCTATGCCAGGGATGTGCAAGCCACTGGAGGAGCATGGAGATTGTCTCAACTCGTGTAGCCTATTGGTTCAGTTGACTCAATCAGTCGTATCTGACTCATTGAGACCCCATGGATTGCAGCATGCCAGTCTTCCCTGTCCATCACCAACTCCCGAAGCTTGCTCAGACTCATGTCCATTGACTCAGTGATGCCATCCAACCATTTCATTCTCTGTCATCCCCTTCTCCTCTGCCTTTAATCTTTCCCAGCATCAGCATCTTTTCTAATGAGTCAGTTTTTTGCAACAGGTGGCCAAAGTCTTGAAACTTCAGCTTCAGCATCAGTCCTTCCAATGAACATTCAGGACTGATCTCCTCTAGAATTGACTGCTTTGATCTCCTTGTAGTCCAACAGACTCTCAAGAGTCTTTTCCAACACCACAGTTCAAAGGCATCAGTTCTTCGGTGCTCAGCTTTCTTTATGGTTCAACTCTAATATCCATACATGACTACTGGAAAAAGCACAGCTTTGACTAGATGAACCACTGTTGGCAAAGTAATGTCTCTGTTTTTTAATAAGCTATCTAGGTTTGTCATAGCTTTTCTACCAAGGAGTAAGCGTCTTTTAATTTCATGGCTGCAGTCACCATCTGCAGTGATTTTGGAGCCCAAGAAAATAAAGTCTGTCACTGTTTCCATTGTTTCCCCACCTATTTGTCATGAAGTGATGGAACTGGATGCCATGATCTTCATTTTCTGAATGTTGAGTTTTAAGCCAGCGTTTTCACTCTCCTCTTTTACCTTCTTCAAGAGGCTCTTTAGTTTCTCTACACTTTCTGCCATAAGGGTGGTGTCATCTGCATATCTGAGATTATTGATATTTCTCCCTGCAATCTTGATTCCAGCTTGTGCTTTATCCAGCCCAGCATTTCATATGATGTACTTTGCATATAAGTTAAATAAGCAGGGTGACAATGTACAGCCTTCTCCTTTCCCAATTTAGAACCATGCAGCCTATAAGATTTAAAAATATGGAAGCCATGTCTTGAAGAATGAGTAGAAGACAAAACAGAAAAGTAGATATCTAGATGGCTATGGGATAAGCTAGCCAAAGCTGAGTGAACAGTATATGCAGAAACAGAGATGGAGGTGGGGGGCAGAGGACCTACCAGTAGAGAAAGGAAACAAAGTTCTACTGGGCTGGCTTACTGATGTACTACAATGGGCTTCTGATGTCCAGTTGAGAACACGCTGGACCTAATTCCCAGAGCAGTAAAGACTCATTTCCATTGACAAGATTTTGCTGTTCAGTCACTCAGTCGTGGCCAACTCTTTTGACCCCATGGACTGCAGCATGCCAGGCTTCCCTGCCCTTCACCATCTCCCGTAGTTTGCTCAAACTCATGTCCATCGAGTTGGTGATGCCATCCAACCATCTTGTCCTCTGTTGCCCATTCTCCTCCTGCCCTCAATCTTTCCCAGCATCAGAGTCTTTTCCAAAGAGTTGGCTCTTTGCATCAGGTGGCCAAAGTATTGGGGCTTCAACTGACAAGATATTGTTAACTGACAAGATATTATTATAACTTTATGAAGCTCCACCAATTACACCCTTTATTCAGGGTTTAATAACTCTTCTCCAGGACTCCTTTTGTTCTATCTCCTTTGTTACCAGCATTTAAAAATTCCTTGTATTTAATACAAAAGGAGACATTTGTCTTGTTTCATGAGGTTCAAGGTGAAAAAAAACTACACTCATTTCAGCTCTCTCAGATACTTTTATTCCTTCTTACCTCAGGAAGAGAAGCATATAGAAACATTTAATAATAAATTCTTCATTTCCAGTCTTATAGGCATTCCTCTATGGAATTTTACACAATATACTATGAGGAGAGCTTGTATAACCTCAGGTAACTTGCTTAAGCTGTCTGTGCCTCAGTTTAACCAACTATAAGAGGAAAATAACTATCATCCACCTTAAAGAATTCTTATGAGCATTAAACAAGATATCATATGCACAATGCTTAGCACAATTCCTGAATTATAATTGCCAAATTGTAGCTATTATCATTAAGAGTGATTTTAAAAACTGTATATAAAGTATATGGTTACAACTTTGAATTTGTATTACAAATTATTATTATAATTTTAATCTTATATATGCACGCATTGTGGTGGTGGTAGTTTAGTTGCTAAGTCAAGTCTGATTCTTGTGACCCCCTGAATGTACCCACCAGGCTTCCCTGTGCATGGAATCTCCCAAATAAGAATAATGAAGTAGGTTGCCATCTCCTCCAATATGCACACATATATACACACAATGTATATTTGTTTACATGAACTTTCAATAGGGATTATCTCTGGAGCAAAGGCCTATCCGAGAGGGGAGACGGTATATTGCTACATTTTTCATTTTTGCTCCTTTATGAAATTCTTTTTTAGTCAAGGGCATGGAAAACTTTTATAATAAAAGCTGATGAAAAAAATATTTGGAAGGAGATTGGATTTATTTTGAAATGTAGAAGGCAGAAAGGCTGAGTTTTGCCTAGATAAGAGAAAGGACTCTGTACCAAGGAGAACAGTCCAAAGGTACTGCCTCAGGAGGCAGTGAATGCTTCCTCACAGAAAGCGGACATCATAGGCTATGGGGATTCCCCGTCTACGTCTATGAAACACAGCAGTCTCCAAGCATTTGAAATTTGACACAGATGCATTGTTAAATGGTTATCCAGAGTTACTCAAATTTAGCCACAACTAAATAAGTTAGATGAATCAATTTTGCCTTCAACCTTCAAAACCCTTAAATGGGCAGGTATTCTTAAGTAAGTACTATCAGTACCTATATGTTGATGATATTTCAGTAATGAACTATGAAGTTATCCAAGTAAATATTTCATAAAGTTAAACCCAGATTCAAATTGTGAATGCTGGGTTTAAACACTACCTAAAACAGTATTTGTTGAAAATAACTTCTATTTTCAAGTCAGATTCATACAAAGCAAGAAAACGTTTTAGCATTCTTCATCATACTTATACTTCATTAAATAATTGTAGCAATTCTCATTATCCTTATACTTTTAAATCCCATTAAAATCTAGATTTTAATTGGTCTGTTTTATGACTTATCATTATGAATTTTTAAGTAAAGCCTAATGTTGGAACATTTTTGTGGATTCTACTTTCCATGGGAGGTAAAATACACATAAGAGAAACATGGAGTTTCTGAGATAATGAATTGGGATAGCTGCAATGCCATTTGGGATATGAGAGGATGATGACCTTCGAATGACAATCTTCTAGAGAATAATTTAAATGAAGAGAAAGTGAGCCAGGACAGACAGAGAGCTCTGCAGAACAAACCCAGCAAGGAGACTGCTCTGGAATCTACCTGGAGTCTGTTAACTTAGAAAGTCATCACACTTCTCTGAACATCTATCAGTCTTTCATCTAAGAACAGAGGGGAAAATCAAAGTAGACAAGATTGCTTCCATTTCAACAATGATATTACGCCTACATGGAAAGACAGCTTGGTTCAGTGGGGAAACACTTAGACCTTAGAGTCAGAAGATGTGAATCTAGCTGTCACTAACTTGCTATTTTACCTTGAGCAAGTCTCCTGCCATCTGTAAGAGTGTTTCCTCATCTCATAAATTGGACGGGCACAGATAGCAAAAGAAGAAAAACTGCAAAAGTATTCTTATGCTGTTTCAAGTCTCAGACTTAAGCTCCATGGTCAGAACAACTATGATTATTCTCCTTCTGTAAATGGAGAACAAGTTTAAAGCATTTCTAGGTTTTCCATCTAGTAACAATAGTGCAGAGGTTTGATCCCAAGTCTCTAGGCATGGACACATGTTGCTTACCCCATCTAACAGAATTCTGGGGAAATAAAATAAGCGTCCAAGTGTTTTATTATAAATAGCTATAAAACTGTAAGGCATTATTAAGACTAAGCTTTACATTCTCTAAGGGATCTTGACATATTTTTTTTCATTCTTAAACATTTTCATTAAAGCAAAAGCCCCATGAACCACCTATCCTATTCAGCATGTCAGTACAATCAGTTGAATAAACGGGCAAACTATTGCTAGTTTAGAAGTGATCCATAAGTTTAATTAAATACCTTAAACAAATGGATATGTTTACACTGCACAAGGCCACTCTTTGAAAATCTTAGAAGCTAGAACTATAATTAGATAAACAGGTATAGTGTCCCCAGTAAGTGAAACTTCCTACCCACTACAGGAAAGCCCATTCTCAGAGACCAATCCCTCACCCAAACAGCATTCTCCTGAAATGAAGGCTGAAAAATGCCACAATATTCTCCTAACCTAAAGTGTGTGGGTGGAGACCTAGCAACCTCTTCATATAGTGCTAGTTTGATCAAGTTGAATAATCAACTCCCAGCAATAGTACTTTAGAAATCACAGTATTCTTAATGAAAATGGTTTTTCATTACAATAATTTCTCAAAGCAATTCATTATTTTTCTCTAAAGCTATTGAAAAAGTCTGATTTCATAATGATAGGGGGAAAAAAACTCTCAAAAATCCAGAATTTAGCAGAATGTAGTAACTGTGTCCAAGTTACTGCCCCTGTCGTAGGCTGGCCCCCTAGAGGTCAGAGGTGTCATTTACTACTGTGTTTCCTACGGTGCTTCCCCAGTGGCTCAAGCGGGAAAGCGTCTGTCTACAGTGTGGGAGACCTGGGTTTGATCCCTGGGCCGGAACGATCCCCTAGAGAAGGAAATGGCAATCCACTCCAGTACTATTGCCTGGAAAATCCCATGGACAGAGAGTTGGACACGACAGAGCGACTCCACTTTCACTTTCCTTTTCCCTGCAGTGCTTACTTAGCACAGTGCCTAGCATATATACAACCAGGCTCAGAAAAGACATTTAGAATTTATTCTAGAAGGTAATATACTTTAAAAAACAAATTCCAATTTTAAAATGAAAATCTCTATAAAAATTAAATTACTTGGAATTTCATATTTCATTTCCTTGAAGTGAGGCTCCTCTGTACACATTTGGAAATGTTCATTTTCATTGCATTTATCTGCTATATGTGCATTATGTTCCAAAAGAATTACAGTAGCATCATTTAGAGTATGAATCTTTTTTTAAGATTTAAAAGAGACTACATCCTGTCAAAAGATGGTTTGTACCTTGATATAACACAGATTTGGAAAAACATAAATCAGACAAACTTGTAAAACATCATACCAAAGCCCTTGAAATCATCAGTCCCTTAGGGATAATTTTAGCTTTAAGTTAAAATTGTCCTGAGAAAACATCCCATCAATACCTTATTTAATGTCAATAAGAACTTATATGGATAAAATTAGTTCTCAGCCTGGACACTTGAACACCTGTGGGCAATATTTCATCACACTAATAGGATGAGGAAAATCGAAAATGGTAGCCCAAGAAGTCATTACACATTTAAAATAAAATAAGATTTTTTTTTTTTTTTGCAAAGTGCTGGAATTAAATTCAGTTTGGTTTCATTACCTCCCAAACAACTCAACACAAATCTTTCCTCCCAGAGTTCTCAGCTGTCCAGGATTAAAGTTAGCAATGTAGAACAAACCAAAGAGCACCTCAATTATAAATTATCTTTACGTACACAATCGTCCTATTTTGGCTCCTTGAAAAGGTAAGCAAACCTCTATAATAACATTCCAGGTCAAATGTGGATATATTAAATAATTGTTCTACTATGGAGATCGCTAAAAGAGCATCTCCAAGAGAAAATCCAACTTGCTAAAACGCTTTCTAAAAGACGGCTGCAAGCCCAAATGCAAAGTTTAGAGGCATTTCCATTTTCTTTACATGTAGAGGTTCATGAAATATTAATACACTCACTGCAAAAGTATAAAGATAAACAAGATCAAAGCCAACAACAGATGAAAACATTTTCAATGTGCAAAAAAGCTGTGCAAAAGGGCTCTAGATCCCAGGTAAAATTTGCTCAAGAAGGGTAACAGCATTAACCTTGGCACACAGCAGAGTAGAGAAGAGGCAGAGCTTTACAGAATTGTAAATAAGATCAGCATTGCAAGAATAATAATTGGAATAAATACCTTCAGCAGGCTGCAAAAGCGATCAACACACTCGGTCGTTCACCTCTCCCCCTCATCCAGCTGGGGAGTGAAAGCCGCTGACTCTCCCCGCCTTCTTCCCAACCGCTCCTCGCGCCACCCCCTCCCCAATCCTGTCCACCCTTACCCTCCCCTTTCCCCTTCTCTCCCCGCCCCCAGCTGGTGTATCCAGCAGCCTAGAGAGATTAAGAGGCGCTCGCTATGGTCACCGGGACTCCGGACTGATCTAACGTTTCCTTGCTCCCTGGACTAGAAATTAGAGACGCAACGCCCTAGTGGTATTAGGTGCCTTCGCCTTCGTCCTGTCCTCTCCCAAGCCCGGACTGGGTTGAGAGCTAGTGAACCGGGCCGCAACTGGAGGAGCCTGCAGAGTTCAGCGGGGCGCTGCCCTCCCGCGGCGCTACCTGAGCTGTCCATGGTGCTGGCGCGGTCCTGAGGCTGCCGGGCGGGACTCCGCGCCGCTGCCGCCCCGGCGTTCACTCTCTGTTTGCCGCCTCCCCCGCCGCTCCCCGCACTTAGGTCCCCGTTACTGTCCACCAGCTGCAAGGATTCATAACCATCGTTGCTGGTCTTTTCCGGTAGCTCCCGAGGAGGCTCATGAGCAAGCCCAGAGAAGAGGGGGGTAAAAATCAACCTGAGGAGACGAAGGGGGAGGTGGAAGGTGGACAGGGCTAAAGGAGGAATTTTTTTTTAAGGGGGGAAAAAAATCAAGTGCCCCATATGACGCAAATAGGAGGGAAAGGGGAAGCGGCCGGCGGAGGGGAGCTTTGCGGGGCCCGGCGAAGCCACCGCCCTGGGCAGAGCGCGGCTCTGGGCGCCGGGCGCGAGGGCGCAGGGGAGGGGGCCGCGGGCGGGCAGGCGGGTGCGCGCGTCCCTGGTGCAGCCGCGGTGGAGCCGCCGGCCCTGCCGAGCTCCCGACCCAGGCCAGCCGCCCTCCGTCTGGGGAGTGCCCGGAAGCAGTCCTATAGGTGTCGCCGCGGCGCCCCGCGCCGCGCGGCAGGGCAACCCAAGCGCGGCTGGCCTGCGGGGAGGGAAGGAAGGAGAGAGTAAGGGAGGGGAGATTCTCGGGGAGGGGGGTGTTGAAGGCGGAAAATGGGGCGGGGTGGGAGGGGGGACTACTACGGCTGGAGAGGAGGGTGTTTTCGCGCACGTGAGGTGAAGAAAGGGTCTGGGTGTCTCTGCCTGGTAAGCTTTGGGGACGGGAGATTCTTTTGGTAAGATCCAGACACGCCCATTTTGTATAACTTAACCTACATTTGCTGGAAGATTCGGCGAGTCAAAGCCACCCCAACAGCCACTGCCCTCCGGGAGGACGGACTTTAACTCAACTGAACAGAACAAGAACGCATGTTACGCCAGGATGGAAAGAAACAGCAGTGTTTTGCACATTTCCCGGAATGGGTAAAATCCCTGCGTGAGACAGCAAAGACCTGGCTATTCTAACGCTAGGAGGCAGTTACAGCCTATTCCACCTAGGGAGGAGATGTGACTGTTTAGTAACTCTTTGTTGAACGAAAATATTGGCGGGGTGAGGAGGAGGGGGGACAAGGTTCAATCAGCTGCAGTTTCAGTTCTGACATCATTTACCTTGGGACCTGGAGAAAGGTCTGTATCACTCAGCTATCTTGAGGGGATGGGTGGGAAGAGAGCTAGACCAGGATTTTCTTCCTATCTCTAGCTCCTCCCCTTTTTTCTCTCATAATGCTGAACACAAAGGGCAGTCACTAATTAACCAGAGGAGAATTTATCAAGAAGCTAATGAAGCCTAAGAGTCAGGGCTCAATTTTTGGAGAAGACCCTTTCAAGACCAATACACCTAATTTTATATCGGGATTTTGTTTCCTTATTCTTAAACAGAGCCTCAACATTATATGTTTCAAGCCTTATGAAACCAAGGCTTAACTCAAGTCTCAAAATGCAATTACCAAATGCTCACTTTCACCTGAAATAAGATTGCAGAAGTATCCCCTTCAGTTCAGATGAAGACCAGGTGAAAATCTTGGCTTAAAATTATTTTTCCCTATTAAGATTTGGGATTACTGAGGTGTTTTCAAGTCATCTGATGGACTTTCATCACCAAAACAACAAGAAAAAAAGTACATGCATGTAAAATTTGCTTAACCCCATACACAAACCTAGATTTGCCATCTCAATTTTCATGACTTTCTCTTGGTGTTATTATTTTGATATCTTTTAAGAACACAAAGTTAAACTGTAGCATCTAAGAGACTTCAGTCTAAATTATTTGGGATCCAAGGAGTTTCCTGGGAGCTCTAGCTCTACACATGTCTACATAAAATAAATTAATTGGATTGAAACAAATTTCCCTCTTCAAGGATTACCCAAATGCAAATTCTTGTAGGAAGGGGATAAATCAGTAAAAGCCAAGAGTGTTTGCTGTCTTCTAGATCCTTCCAGTCCCTCTGGGGAAAGGTAAATTATCTGCCCAGTTGCTTTCCTAACTGCATTATCTGATGAACATGTGTTCTTACCCAAATCACAAATCACAGTTAATGCTCATTTACAGGATCAAACAATTTGAGTGGTGGCAGTTAAAACTGTAATAAAATTTAAACACAAATTTTACACTTTCAATTTTCCCAATCTGTTAGTTTGACATTATTTTAGATGCTTGACTAGTACTCCCTAAAGTCTAGGAAGTAAATCTTTCCCAGTAACATTTTAGATCATCTTTTTCTGTACCCTTCCTTGTCTTTTAATTTATTACTGACCCACAGGGAGAAGAAAATACTTAGTATCTGTCATGTGCCTTGACAAATTCTGGATTAAGAGAATTTAGAAAATACCATTTTGAAAAGTGAGAATTATTATTTTCATTAAAAAAAGCACTCAGTTATTTTCACTCAACTTTTCAAAGTTGCAGATATACTGCTGGAATAAATTATAAACACGTGCCTTGTATTTTGTGATGTCTATTTCATTACTATGTAAATTTAAAGAGAAACATGAATGGGATACAGGGGCCATTTTATTTTTATATTTATACTTAATTTAACATAATTATAACCAAACAGAATAGTTATTAATAAATAACCCTACAAAATTCAGAATATAAAGAACATAATAAGGCAGGAAAATACAGTAACTAGATTAATTTACAACAGCATAAAAGTTAGTTTAGGGCTTAAATTGGAATATACACAAATTTCATCACTAAAATTTTCTTTACTATCCTAAAGGTCAAATTCACAAGAGTTCACAAATGCATAAAGATACCACTGTTGTATTCTATAAAATAAACTATAATAAAAGTACCATCGTTATACAGTTGAATTAAGAATTAAATTAGTACCTAATACATATAGAGAAAATTCTTGACAAATGTTCTCTATTATTACTCTTAGTGACATGGCTTGGACACAACTCTATCCTTAGTGCTAATAGTCTAACTTCCTCTCATGATAGGAGCTCAGTAAAGGCTAAGTATTATTTTCTCCAGGACTATATTCATGGAAACTGGTCTATGTGATTTTGAATGCAGGCTTGGGCTTAAGGAAGAAAGGTGGTACTGGTAAAATCCAAGGTGAACATTTACAGTCAAACTCTGTTTTTCCAAAATGAAGATTGTTTCATAATTTATTTTATCTCAAGAATAGCACACTATTCACAATAGCCAAAACATGGAAACAACCTAAATGTCCATCAGCAGATGAGTGGATAAAGATGTAGTACATATATACAATGGAATATTACTCAGCCATAAGAAAATAGCAAAACAATGCCATTTGCAGCAACATAGGGGCAACTAAAGATTATTACACTAAGTCAGAAAGGAAAAACAAATACTATATGACATCACTTGCATGTACAATCTAAAATGTGGCACAAATGAACCTATCTCCAAAACAAACAGACTCACAGAAGTAGAGAACAGACAGGCATGGGGGAAGGAGAGGGATGGACTGGGAGTTTGGGGTTGGCAACTGCATACTATTACATTTAGAATGGATAAACTACAAGGTCCTAATGTATACCACAGGGAACTAGATTCAGTATCATGTGATAAGTCATAATGGAAAAGAATATGAAAAATAATTTTATATGTACATAATTGAGTCACTTTGCTGTACAGCAGAGACGGGCTGCTGCTGCTGCTGCTGCTGCTGAGTTGCTTCAGTCGTGTCTGACTCTGTGCGACCCCATAGACGGCAGCCCACCAGGCTCCCCCGTCCCTGGGATTCTCCAGGCAAGAACACTGGAGTGGGTTGCCATTGCCTTCTCCAGGCATAACACTGTAAATCAACTATACTTCAATTTAAAAATACATTTAAAAAGAAAAAAAGAATATCACATCCCACATGGGGCAGCGCCAAAGGATTAGATGGCCCTCTTTGGGAGAGAGTTCTCTTTGCCTTTTCTGTTGCTGACTTCAGTCAGTTTTATTAACTTGATGAAGATTATCCACACTGAGGAATGTTTGAGAGGCAGGCTCTATTCTTCATCATCCCCTCCATCCCCCAAATACTCTCCTAACACAGCAGATGTCACACAACTTTTGTGTGATACAGCCTATCTGGGATTATGATCTATACCAAGAACTATAAAATCTGTTTCCAGGAACTAGAAAACATTGGTTATGACTGAGATTCTAGTACCATATTTCCCAAGACTGAATCCTAGTTCCATGGACTATTAGCTCTATAACCTTGCGCAAGTTATTTATTCTCTCTGCCTCACTTTTCTCGTCTATAAAATGAGAATAATAGTGTTATCATCATAAAACTGTAGTGAGAAATAAATTAGTACATAACACATAGTAAGAGCTTAGCAAATACCATTATCAGTATCATCAATGTATTTTTATATTTATAAGTCACTTTTTTCAAAAACATAATTTCCTATCTGTAAAATTAAGTTAAAATAGGTCTTGCAGATTTAACAGATTTATTGTCATTATGATTTATGATAATATAAAAACATTATGTATAATGTGAAGTGATTATTCTGCCTTGAGTCTTTAGATAAGTTAATGCATGTCTATCCTGTTAGATTTTGGACTCCTTAAACACAAACATCCATATTTTGCTCATGTCTGTACCCCCATGACACCAAAGAGAATTTCATACTCATTAGATATTAATAAAGTATCTGCTAAATTTTAAAACTAGTGAATAAATTAAAATGTATTATCATCACCTAGCCTAGTGATTTTTAAACTACATAGTCCTACTAGGGGACTATGACGGAGAAGGCAATGGCAACACACTCCAGTACTCTTGCCTGGAAAATCCCACGGACTGGAAGAGCCTGGTAGGCTGCAGTCCATGGGGTCGCTAGGAGTCAGACACAACTGAAGTGACTAAGCAGCAGCAGCAGCAGTGGACTATGAAATAAACTTAGCAATTCACGACTATTATTTTCATAAAAATGAAATAGGTTGGAAAACATCAGTTTTTAGCACATAGTAAGATGGGTTTTTTTTGAAATATTGTTTTGGGCTTATAGGGCAAAACCTCCAGTATTGAGACTGGTGAATTCCCAACTGTGACTGTCCTACACACTGTGACATCTGAATTCACCTGGATAATCAGACAACAAAGAATTCTAGCTAACCAAACTATATCTGAGGGCAGAGCTTCTGCCTTCTGTTTAAAGATGTATTATGATTTGGTTTCTGAAATAAACGTCTTCAATATTCGATTCAACTAACATAAATCAATGAACAGCACTAAAACTTTCTTTGGCAGCATGTCTCAGCTACATGACTCGATTATCTTCCCAGTGAATATGGCATACGGATACAAACAGTGCAAGGCATTCAAACTGGGGACCAGGAGGCCACATTTAGCCCCAGATGTTTTGTTTGTCCTGTTGTTTAAAAAAATTTCAGCTTAGATGCCTTTACAAAAGATACACAGGCTCCAGCTGGAGTGAGACTGTTGACCACCACCTCCCAGTGTATGATTCCCAGCCTGCCCGACTCTTCCCCACTGACAGCCCTGTGGACAGATATATTTGAGACCTGTCATGTAGCAGCACAGATTAACATTAAGAGGGATGCTAAGGTCACATCTTCAAGCCACAGTCCAGAATAAAAAGCAACAGACTGGGAATTCTCTTCCAACTCTATAACTATCTGACTCTGTAATGAATCGATAGCATCACCAACTCAATGGACATGGATTTGAGTAAACCCCAGGAGATAGTGGAGGACAGAGGAACCTGGCATGCTGCATCCATGGGGTCACAGAATCAGACATGACTTGGGGATTGAATAACAGCAACAAATTATGAGTCAGAAGAGAGGCTTCGGTTGCTTCCCCTTCTCTCAGCAGTAAAATGAAGGTGCTGAGTTACAAGACTCTCTCTAGTTCTTAAGTGTTCCTATTTTTCTTAACACTTGGGTTGTCATTTCCTTCTTTCTCCTCCAAATGAAGCCCAGAGGGAAAAACCATGGCCATTGAAATGTTCCAGTTGCCAAGTCCCATTTAATTAAGGTTTTACCATAGACTGCATCCATAAATAGTGGCAGCTGTCAAGAGCTACACTTAGAGCAATACACAAGAGAAAAGAGGAAGTATGCTGGGAAAAAAAGTATGCTGAGAAGAAAATCTCAATTATCCCCGTGAAATTCTTCAGGAATGAGGTGGTCTGTTCTTGGTGCTTGGTGGAGTGCTGGAGCTCCTAGAAAATATGACGGTTTTCCCAGGCAGGGTGTATTTTTAAAGATAACTCAGTACCCTAAGGCCTGTGCCTCCTTGAAGCTCTAGTCTAGTCATAAAAATAACTGCCATTGAGTACTTGTGCTGCTGTGCTCTGTCACTCAGTCATGTCTAACTCTTTGAGACCCTATGTTCTGCAGCCCACCAGGCTCCTCAGGCCAAGGGATTTTCCAGGCAAGAATCCTGAGTGGGTTGCCATCTTCTCCTCCAGGGGGTCTTCCCAACCCAGGAATCTAACCTGCATTTCCTCTGTCTCTTCCATCTCCCACACCGGCAGGCAGATTCATTACCACTGAGCCACCAGGAAGCTCCATTGATTACTTACCATTTGCCATTTATCTAACCCACCTTAACTCTCACCTTCCCAACATCCCTGCAAAGGTGTTATCCTTATTTTCAGGCAAGCCTGGCAATGGTAAATAACTTGCCAAAACTCACACAGGTAGCTACTGATTGAAATTAAAATTCATCAAGAAGAATCATGCTTTGGCCCCTGTTCTAGTCACAGCTGCCTCATTGGAAAAGTCCCTAATGCTGGGAAAGACCGAGGGCAGGAGAAGAGGGCAGAGGATGAGATGGCTGGATGGCATCACTGATGCAGCGGACATGAACTTGGGCAAATTTCAGGAGATGGTGAGGGACAGAGGGGCCTGGCATGCTACAGTCCATGGGTTCACAAAGAGTCCAACAGGCCTGGGCAACTGAAAAACAACAACCAGTCAGAAGAGGTAATTCTAGAGATCAAAGTGAAAGCTGGAAGACATTTAGGTCATTTCTTGGCTCTGACCTGCCTTACAAAGTGTGGTCAGTGAAAATGGTTTGGGTACCTTATCAAGTTACTCCTGCTTTACAACCCCCACAGCAGGTTCTGCTCAATGAAACCTGAAAGGTTTTAAGTAATGTGTCTTCACAATAAGCAAACTTGTTTTGTAACCATCTGAGTTAGAAGACTTTTAATATTGTGTTCCTGAAAATTGATATGTGGCTACTGTTTGGCCTAGTCTTAAACCACTAGAAAGAAAAAAAAAAAAAACTGCTTTGTTTTCATTAAAAGCAAGCTCCTTGTTTTAAAAGAAGCTTGACTTTCATTGTGTTCACACATGTGTATGTGTATACATATACGTGTATGCAGATTAAAGAGACATCACGTATGGTTGAAAACCACTAGCTTTGGGAGAAAAAAAAACTATGGGGAAAAACTATGGGAAGTATTTTTCCCCAAAAAATACTTTGGGGGAAGAAAATACAAACTGTGTTTGAGTCCTAGAGTTGCCACAAGTTTTCCTCAGTCTGCTGACCACTCATAGCCATATTCCCTATGAAGTGGACCACTCACCCTTTCTCACAGGAAAAAAATGAAATAAGGCACATAAAAGCACACAATAAACACAAAAGCCCTACTTATCAAATCTGTGAAATAATCCAGCTTAAGCTGCAGCGTTAAAATATATTTATCACGGGTGAAGTATGACACACAATATACTATCAATTTAGGATGCTCTGAGGTTTTATAAATGTTTATGTATTTTTAAACAGTTTTAGAATTGATGAAACAAATACTATTATTTGACGATAAGTTAGCCTGAGAATACTATTTGTCAGTTTATAATTGAGCAACTCTGGTAGGTAAAGGCAATATTCACCATGTTTTGCCAGGTCTAGCACAGTGCCTACCGAGTAGTACATGATTAATAACTATTTGCTAACTGAATGAAAGAAAATGCAAAAAATGGTTTGGGAGGCCATCTTTAACTTACAGGAAAATTCACCAAAGGTTCTCCTTTAGTAAGCTCACTGAAAATATAGTTCCACTAGCCAACATTCAACTTACCCTTGACTTTGCAAGGACACGGTCATGGTATAATAATGTTACACATTCATTACCATTCCAAGAGTAATTCATGGAAGCACCAGCCCCTTTTATCTGTCACTTTACAAGCTGGAAAACTTCAGCTTCCTGGACAGACCCCGACAGACTACCATGAGCTGGCCCTGTGATCAGTTACTCTCATTCTTGGGGAAAACAGACTGAAAAATTCTGTGTGGTAAAGAGTTCCCCAAAGTCAGGTGAAAATCTACACTGAAGTAAACCAGTGAACCAGTCAAGTTGCTTAGTCGTGTCTCACTCTTCGTAATCCCATGGACTGTAGCCTACCAGGCTCTTCCATCCATGGAATTTTCCAGGCAAGAATAGTGGAGTGGGTTGCCATTTCCTTCTCCAGAGGATCTTCCCAACCCAGGGATCAAACCCAGGTCTCCTGCATTGCAGGCAGACACTTTACCATCTGAACCTCCAGGGAAGCTACACTGCAGTAAAAGTTTCCCTAAATCCTAGATATGCCCATATTTGGCTCTGAGCTCATTATATATGACTTTATGCTCAAGATCACTGAAATATGGAGGCTTATTCTTTGTAATCCCATTGTGCCTAAAGGTTCTTGGCCCTAGAGTATGTGGCAGATCCTCTGTGGTGGTGAAGTGGAAGGCAGTGACCACAGAAGACGCAGGTGAAGCCCATTCTCGGGCGCTGAATCTCCAGGCAGAATCTCCTGGGCACCAACCACTGCTGCCCACTTGACCAAATCTACCTGGAACAAAAGAACTAGCATTTCCTAAGCTCTAAATTAAGGGCCTGGAGTTTTTCATTTATTTACCCATTTAAATGTGAAAGATCTTTTGATAAGAACTACCATGTCCATTTAATACCCAAGGAGACCAGAGCTCTGAAACGCAGCTGAGTAAGAGCTAAGCTGTGATTGCGAGTAGTCCTCAATATTCATTATCCTCTTCTATGCTAACAGAACCCCTGAACTTCAGCTGGTCACAGGGTTACACAGTTTTATAAAGAATATATTTCTCAGTCTTCTTTCATGTCTTGGGCCTGCCACATGCAAGTTTTCTATAACCTATTAGGTATATACATGGGACTAGGTAAAGGTCATTATAACATAGGCAGAAATGATGTGTGTAATTTCTGGTATTTATCCTTAAAAAGGAAGATTGATGGTATGCCCTTCTTCCATTCCTTTTCCCTTTCTTCTGGTTGGAATATGGCATTCCAGTAGGTATCTTGGACCATAAAGTGACCTTGAGGATGGAAGACTTTTACAGGGAAACAACAGGATAGGAATGTGATCCCCAGAGAACCATGGTAGCCTGGAGCGATTTTTCTCTAGACTTCTTCAAGGTGAGAAAGAAACTATTATAAGTCATTGATATTTTGTTTTTTTCTGTTATGTGCATCCAAACCTAATCCTCACTGGGATATCAACTACAACCTAACCACTGGATTTCAATTTTTATTTATCATAACATTTACTGGGAATTACATAAAATCAGTGTGATCATGGACAAATCATATAACCTCTTTATGCCTCAGTTCCTAATCTTCAAAATAGTGGCACTGAACTAACAGGATAGCTATTAAAATTCTATGATATAAGAAACACACAGAGCTTGATACAATGCCTAGCATATAGTGAGAGTTCAATGAACATAGTTATCTATTTCATTTTTTGTCACTGTCCTTCAAGTGATAATTTCGCTGAGTCTATTATGTTGTTGTTGCTGTTCAGTTGCTAAGTCATGTCCAACTCTTTGCAACCCCATGAACTGCAGCACTCCAGGCTTCCCTGTCTTTCACTATCACCTGGAGTTTGCTGTAAGTCATGTCCATTGAGTCAGTGATGCCATCCAACTGTCTCATCCTCTGTCACCCCCTTCTCCTCCTGCCCTCAATCTTTCCCAGCATCAGGGTCTTTTTCAATGAGTCGGCTCTTCACATCAGGTGGCCGAAGTATTGGAGCTTGGAGTCTATTACGCCTGACTTCAAAACGAGTAACCTCTCCACCTCACCCTGCTATCCAGAGACTGCCTTCCTGGGTAGATCAAGCGCAGAGCAGCAGAGCCCTTGCCTATGTCATCAACAAAATCCCTAAAAGAGTCACCCCTGTCCTTAGAGTATAATTCTCTTTCTTTGATCTGCCTATACAAACTCAATGCAGTCTGGAATATTTTAAGCCACCGAAGTTGATACAAAACTTAAAGCAAAGTGTCAGTGTTTATGACAAAGCAGTTCTGAGTCTATTTATTTCAATATGGCCAAAATGAGAGTCTGACTCTTTCTCCATTTGTGCTAAAAGTAAATAAAGAACTTGAGTAATAAATTGGAGCACTTTTATATTGTTATTGTATCTTTAATTTCCTGTTATGAAATTTTTCAAACATATACAAAATTAAATTATATAATGGACCTTTGATACCCATCATTCAGCATTTACAATAACTAAGTCACAGCCAACCATCTTTTATATGTATAAACCCCTAATTTAAGCAAATTCAAGATTTCATTAGCAAATATCATTTTATCAGTAAATATCTCAGTATGTAGCACTTTGATTTTTGGAGAACTATCAGATTTCATCTGTAGTAGAAGTAGGGCAAGGTGCCATTCCATCTGTCTGCTGAGAGGCTAAAGTCTACTAGTTCCCTCTCAGGAAACTGACAGAGGAATCTGCATAACCTTTCCATTTCCTTATTTCTCAGTGGTGATAATGTATTATTCATTCAGCTTTCTGCTTGCCCTCTCACCCACCCCTATTCCCACAAAATCACCCCTTTAAGCACTAGCTGTAATCTCACTACCCAAGAGTTCTAAAAGTCAGCATGGAATTAAGTTTTTTCATAACAGCTGAAATTTTTATAATATTAAACCTGGAAGGAGCTGTAAAGGGGAGACTATCCATTTCAATTTAGAGATAAGAAAACTGAGAAAGAGGAGTGAACTCATTCATATTAGAGCTTTCTAAAATGCAGGTCCAATTATGTGACTCAGATGCTTAAAAACCATCCAAGGATTTCCCAATGTCCTCAGTCTAAGGTATTCAGCACAACGGAACCTCCACATTTCAATACCAGCTATTGAAATAGCTGGTAGATAAGCATCACCATTTCCACTTTCCCCATCCTCTAAGTCCAGATACTGAACTTCTTTAAGAAAACCTGCCTGAGTCACCAGCTACATGTGGCTTGGAGCATGTGAAATATAGCAATTATGACTAAGGAGCTAAGTTTCAAATTTAATTTAAAATCATTTACATTTAAAAATCTGTATTGACTAGGGCTTCCCTGGTGCTTCAGACAGTAAAGCCTGCAATGCAGGAGACCTGGGATCAATCCCTGCGTTGGAAAACCCCTGGATAAGGGTATGGCAATGAATCCCCATGGACAGAGGGAGCCTGGCAGGCTACAGTCCATGGGGTCGCAAAGAGTCGGACACAACTGAGTGACTAAGCACATATGTGACTGCTGCTGCTGCTGCTGCTAAGTCATATCAGTCGTGTCCGACTCTGTGCGACCCCATAGACGGCAGCCCGCCAGGCTCCTCCGTCCATGGGATTTTCCAGGCAAGAGTACTGGAGTGGAGTGCCATTGACTGACTAGTGGCTCCCAAATAACAACATCACTTAAAATTCACACATGTGCATGACAAACCATCAATGGAGGATTGCATTCAAATGTGGAGATATATCACATGAGCATATTCCTATATTACTTGTCTCACTGGAAATATACTGTTTAAAGAGCAAAATAAAAGAAATAGCTTCTCAAAAACAGCCAGAAAGAAAAAAAGAAAAAAACCCTGCCTGAACAACCTTGCTGATCCTTCAGTCCCCCTACATAGAAAGCACTTCCCCCAGAAAACCATCAAAGTTCTTAAAACCAAGTTAGATATATAATCCCATGTAGTCCCACAAAACATCATATGTCTTCTAACATAACACTTGCAACAGACTACATTGAAATTTCCTGTTACATGTACGATTTCTCATATCAGATTGTAAGCTCCATGATGGCAGGATCACGTTTGGTACCTAACTCTGTGCCTGACACAATGCAGACCCCTGGTAAATTCTGAATGGCTACTGGCACTGGGAAGAGTCCCCAAAAGACTTAAGGGAAGAGGATTCTATATACTGTTTAGCACCCAACAAAGATTAGCCATTACATTTATTGCTGTGAAAGGCCACGCAGCTACATATAAGAAACCAGTTTTCTGACCAGTCCAGGGCAGAGATCTTAATATTCCATCATTGCACTAATATGAATTCAGCCATTGACACTGTCACTTATTTCTCTTTTCCTATGTAAATGAAACCATATCTACTGGATTAAGAAAAACACACTTAGACTTGTAGCCTTTTGAAGTCATTTTTGTTTGAAAGTATTTATTTTTTTGACCTAAGGAAGAGATTAATATACTCTGGATAATCTTTTTCTGAAAGACTTATAGATCATTATTTCTAAAGAATATTTCCTTTGGGACAGATACTATTTATGAATCATAGAAAACAACTCTTTCATCTTTGCCTCTGAAATCACTATGCCCATGTGGCATTAAAAAAATGGAACCATATGTTGATGACAAATGAGATGGAGAAGTTTTTAAAAGCAGGTATGATCACAAATTACAAAAACAAAATGCCCAAGTGGTGCTAAGTATGTTTTAAGCTTATTACTGCAAAGATAATTATGGTAAAGTTTTTCTATCACCTTTAAAGTTTTGGCTGAAAGATCAAAAGCATAAATATGTTGGTTTTCAATTCAAGAAAGATTTACTGAGTGGGTGTTACCATGGGACCAGTTTCCTTACACTTATTCCCAGCATAAGTTTCAAAGGGAAACAATTGGAACAGGGTAAAAAACAGCAAATTGTATGGAAATAAGTCAACACAATCCAGTTTACTAGAACTCTCTGTTTTCAGAACCTGGACTATAGAGTTAGATCTGTGCGTCCAGCTGGATGTTTGTACTTGGACAAAATATGTAACTTCTTTTTAGTTAAATTGGGGTATTACCCCCCACAGAATGGCTGTACTTACTAAACTAGTTAGGGTAAGTATGGTGTATATTTATTCTCTTATCAGACAAGAGCAGCGCTTCCTTTTCCTGAGATATCCTCTTTGTGGTTGACATTAGACCTGCCATGGCCCGGGGTTGGGTACCTGAAACCAAGCTAGGTCAAGCATGGCCTTTTCACAGGATGTTTCCATTTAAACCAGAGACAGAGTAAGTCTGAGTCCATCCCTCGAGCAAGGAGAGCTGTAGAAGACCTGCTTTCTGACAAGGGGAGATACATGATCTAAGAGGAAAGTGTTGCCAAGGAGAGAGAAGAACGTATGGGAGAGGAGGAGAGAGCAAGAGAAAATAGCATTTACATCCTAGGCATTCAGGAAGCTCAGATACACTTCTCCCCTTTCCATGGTGACAAGATCCCCCTTTTTAAATTCAGTTAATTCAAACTGGTTCCTGTCATTTGTAACCAAAGGAATCCTACCTACCACAGCACCTAGCACAACTCCTGCGTCACCTTAACGCAATGCACTGAAATTATTTGCTTACGTAACTGGATTCTAACAATTCTCGTCTACTCCCCTACTACACTTACAGAGGAAATATTAATATGTCTAAACAAAAGCTTGCTTGGAAACCAAGTAAAAATAATAAGCTTCCTGCTATTACATAGAATCATTATCCATTCAATTAAACCTTCTACATTTTCTGGCTGTAACTAACATTTATTCTACATGTATGCTATGTTCTGCAAAGAACAGCCATGTAGTGTAGCATTGTCCAACAAAAACATAATGCAAGCCACAAATATGAGTAACATATGTAATTTTAAATTTTCTAGTAGCCACATTTTTAAAAACTAATAAGAAACAAGTAAATTAACTTTAATAAGATATTTAATTTGTTTAATTCATATTAAATATGTTTAATATAAATTTGTAAATTTAATTTATATTAAATTATATTAATTAATTAATTTATATTTAACATGTTTCATTCAATGAATACAAAATACTGCCATTTCAACATGCAGTCAATGGAAAAAAAAGTAATCAATGAGCTATTTTATACTTTTCAAACTAAATCTTCAAACTCCAGTGCGTAATTTACACTTACAGCACATGTCATTTTGGACTAGGCACATTTTAAGTATTCAAAGGCTACTTACAGTAGTGGTGACTATATTAGACAGTGCAGGTGAAAAAAGGTCTCAGTCTTTACAACAACTCTAAAAAGATGAAAGCTTCTGTCATTGAAATGCAAAGAAGTCAAGTTACAGTTGACCTAGAACGACAATCCCCACCACAGTCGAGAAGTCACATGTAGCTTTACAGTGAGCCCTCCACAGAGGCAGTTCCCGCACGTCTGTGGGTTCAACCAACCAGAGCCTGCAGTACTGCAGCACGTTTTTACTTATTAAAATCTCGGTATAAGGGGACCTGCCCAGTTCACACCCACGTTGTTGAAGCGTCAACTGCAATTTGTTCGTATTCAACAGCGAGACACTGCAAAACCAGACACAAACCTTGAACTCTGGCCCCCAATTTTATTTTCCTTATCACATTATGCTGACCATACAGTAAGAACACAATCTCATTTTTCAAATACAGCCAGATCAATCAAACAAATTAAGAGTGATGTGGCTTCACCTATAAAATGGAAGGTCTGGACAGGTGGTCTCTACATATAAGGGTAATATTTGGTGATTCACCATTAGGACAGAGAGCCTACCAAGGGGACAGAGGAGCTCAAATGGGAGGAACTGCCCCAAATCCACCGTTCTCTATATCAACTGGTTCATAAGATTCTTACTGTCACAAATCACTGAGTTTCCTCCATCACATCTTCTCTAGCAAGCTATTACTCTATTCACAAAATCAAAATCAAAATCATTGCAAATAAAACTGTTCACTGAAACAGCTGTTTAACAGCCTTCAGTGGAGCTTTAACATGGGAGCTAGTCCAGCAGAACCATTTCCTTAAGCAACAGGGAGAAACAGAAAGCACATAGCCTCATCTACTGCCAGTGGCCCAACCCTCCCATCATTGACAACAGGGAGACAGCTCTTTCCTAAACAGCTAGAGCTAACAGGTCAGGCTTTCAAGACAAAAAGAGGCATTTGTTGATATATCTTAACCATTATAATTTTCTCTGGATCTTTTCACACAAAACCTATTGCTTTTTTTTTTTTTCCAGCAACAAATGAATTCTTTGGTAGTAGAATGTCAATCCTGCAAATTAACAAGAAACTTGTTTTACAGTGAAGATAACTGTGTGAAAATGTTCAATATTGTGCCTGGAACATAGCAATTTATGTTGGTTTCCTCTACATCACAGAGTAAATGACATTGTCAACGAATACTTAATGTCTGAGAAAATACCTACAATATAATGTTAAAAGGAATGAACAAATACAAACCTGATTCTAAAATGTGAATTACATTCTTAAAAAAAAAAAGTCTACCTCTATATGTGCATAGACAAGATGATGGAGGAAATTAACATACTAACAATGGCTATCTCTTGATGGTGATATTAGGAATGATTTAAAGCTTTGCATGTTCTGGAAGACTGTTTATAAAAATGTCTCCAGTCATTCACCTCCCCACCTCCCACCCCTTGCCATCCACATTACTTTGTAATATTATTTCACATTTGCTCTCATCAAGAAACAGTTTACTTCCACATTCCTAGAATCTGGGCTGGTCTTGTAACTTGCTTTGAACAACAGAGAGTGTGATGGACTGAACGTTTGTGTCCCTCCCCCAATTCATATTTGTAGCCCTAAACCCTAATGTTACAGTTTTTGGAGATGGGGATTTGCAAGATAATTAGATACATGAGATTAGGAAGGTGAGGCCCCATGATGGGACTAATGTCCTTATAAAGAGACAAGGACGTCTCTCTCTCTCTGTGTCATGTGAAGATGCAGCAAGATGGTAGCCACCTGCAAGCCAGGAAGAGGGCCCTCTCCAGGAATGGAATCAGCAGGCACCTTGTTCTGAAAATTCTCAGTCTCCCGAACTGTGAGACATACATGTCTGTTATCTATGGTTGGACTAAGATGGAGGCAAAGTGGCACTGTACCAGCTCCGAGCGTAGGCCCAGACCTTGTGGAATTCTGGTTGCTCTCTTGGCTTCCTTTTCCTTTCCTAGGTTAGCCTGCCACAAGATGGGAGACCACAGGGAGAAGCTGGTTCAGTCACTCTAGATATGTGAGCAAACTTCACCAACAACAGCAGATTTTTTGGCCCAGGTCAGACCTGCCCAGCTGAGCCCACTCACTAACCAAAATAATTGTGAGCTGAATAAATGTACTGTCTTAAGCCACTAAGTCTGGGGTTGGTTTACTATATAACAAATCTAATTGATAAATATGTATTTTCCACAGTTTCTACAATGAAAAGCATAACATTCATTTAAAGGACAAAAAGCAACCTTTTTTAACAAATCAGTCATTGTCATTAACAGGAGGAGCTTACAGTCTAAGAACAAAAGAGTGGATTGATACTCTGATGGAAGTATCTTTGGGTACACTGGAGGTCCACAGAACAGAGATGTCAAATCATGGGGTGGGGGGGCAGGGTAGCTAGCATACTTGATTTGGATACTAGTTTCAAGAATGTTTTCAGTTGAGTTCAGTTGAGTCGCTCAGTCGTGTCCGACTCTTTGCGACCCCATGAATCGCAGCACACCAGGCCTCCCTGTTCATCACCATCTCTCGGAGTTCACTCAGACTCACGTCCATCGAGTCCGTGATGCCATCCAGCCATCTCATCCTCAGTCGTCCCCTTCTCCTCCTGCCCCTAATCCCTCCCAGCATCAGAGTCTTTTCCAATGAGTCAACTCTTCGCATGAAGTGGCCAAAATATTGGAGTTTCAGCTTTAGCATCATTCCTTCCAAAGAACACCCAGGGCTGATCTCCTTCAGAATGGACTGGTTGGATCGCCTTGCAGTCCAAGGGACACTCAAGAGTCTTCTCCAACACCACAGTTCAAAAGCATCAATTCTTCGGTGCTCAGCCTTCTTCACAGTCCAACTCTCACATCCATACGTAACCACAGGAAAAACCATAGCCTTGACTAGACGGACCTTAGTCGGCAAAGAAATGTCTCTGCTTTTGAATATACTATCTAGGTTGGTCATAACTTTTCTTCCAAGGAGTAAGTATCCTTTAACTTCATGGCTGCAGTCACCATCTGCAGTGATTTTGGAGCCCAAAAAATAAAGTCTGACACTGTTTCCCCATCTATTTCCCATGGAGTGATGGGACAGGATGCCATGATCTTCGTTTTCTGAATGCTGAGCTTTAAGCCAACTTTTTTCACTCTCCTCTTTTACTTTCATCAAGAGACTTTTTAGTTCCTCTTCACTTTCTGCCATAAGGGTGGTGCCATCTGCATATCTAAGGTTATTGATATTTCTCCCAGAAATCTTGATTCCAGCTTGTGTTTCTTCCAAGCCAGCATTTCTCATGATGTACTCTGAATAGAAGTTAAATAAGCAGAGTGACAATATACAGCCTTGACATACTGCTTTTCCTATTTGGAACCAGTCTGTTGTTCCATGTCCAGTTCTAATGGTTGCTTCCTGACCTGCATACAGATTTCTCAAGAGGCAGGTCAGGTGGTCTGGTATTCCCATCTCTTTCAGAATTTTCCACAGTTTCTTGTGATCCACACAGTCAAAGGCTTTGGCATAGTCAATAAAGCAGAAATAGATGTTTTTCTGAAACTCTCTTGCTTATTCCATGATCCAGCAGATGTTGGCAATTTGATCTCTGGTTCCTCTGCCTTTTCTAAAACAAGCTTGAACATCAGGAAATTCATAGTTCACGTATTGCTGAAGCCTGGCTTGGAGAATTTTGAGCATTACTTTACTAGCGTGTGAGATGAGTGCAATTGTGTGGTAGTTTGAGCATTCTTTGGCATTGCCTTTCTTTGGGATTAGAATGAAAACTGACCTTTTCCAGTCCTGTGGCCACTGCTGAGTTTTCCAAATTTGCTGGCATATTGAGTGCAGCACTTTCACAGCATCATCTTTCAGGATTTGAAATAGCTCAATTGGAATTCCATCACCTCCACTAGCATTGTTCATAGTGATGCTTTCTAAGGCTCACTTGACTTCACATTCCAGGATGTCTGGCTCTAGATGAGTGATCACACCATCGTGATTATCTTGGTCATAAAGATCCTTTTTGTACAGTTCTTCTGTGTATTCTTGCCACCTCTTCTTAATATCTTCTGCTTCTGTTAGGTCCATACCATTTCTGTCCTTTATCGAGCCCATCTTTGCATGAAATGTTCCCTTGATATCTCTAATTTTCTTGAAGAGATCTCTAGTCTTTCCCATTCTGTTCTTTTCCTCTATTTCTTTGCATTGATCACTGAAGAAGGCTTTCTTATCTCTTCTTGCTAGTCTTTGGAACTCTGCATTCAGATGTTTATATCTTTCCTTTTCTCCTTGGCTTTTCGCCTCTCTTCTTTTCACAGCTATTTGTAAGGCTTCCCCAGACAGCCATTTTGCTTTTTTGCATTTCTTTTCCATGGGGATGGTCTTGTCTCCTGTACAATGTCACGAACCTCATTCCATAGTTCATCAGGCACTCTGTCTATCAGATCTAGGCCCTTAAATCTATTTCTCACTTCCACTGTATAATCATAAGGGATTTGATTTAGGTCATACCCAAGTGGTCTAGCAGTTTTCCCTGCTTTCTTCAATTTGAGTCTGAATTTGGTAATAAGGAGTTCATGATCTGAGCCACAGTCAGCTCCTGGTCTTATTTTTGTTGACTGTATAGAGCTTCTCCATCTTTTGCTGCAGAGAATGTAACTTTATAAAAATTCATCAACTGTATACTTAGAAATTGTGTGTACTTTTCCATATATTTAAAAGCTTAAAATTCAATTATTTTTAGGGCATTATCATACTCACAAATCAATATGAAGAATCTGACACCAACGTTTACCAGTTGTCCTGAGAACACTCTAACTTTCCTATTCATGTAATATTCTTACTTTTATATATTGCCAATTTGGCCTTTTCCCAATGTTGTCATTGGTTATAAATTTCTCATGTTGGAGTTAAGCTTTTTAAAAAATGATATGTTTCAGTTGTACAACACTATAATTTGATATCTATACACACTACATAGGAATAACTCCCCAATATCTAGTTCCCATCCATTACCAGTTAACTCTCTGCACTCCCTTGACCCACCCATCAGTTCTCTGTATTTATCTTTGTTTTTGTTTTATTTGTACATCTTTCTGCTTTTTGTTCCATGAGTGAAATCATATTTATCTTTTTCTTTCTGACTGATTTCACTTAGCAAAACACCCATACGTACATCCTTACTGTCACAAATGGCAAAGATTTTATTGTTTTTATAACTGCGTAGTATTACTGTGTATGTGTGTTTGTGAGTGTGTGTGTGTGTGTGTGCACACACCATATTTTCCTTATCCGTTTATCCGTGAATGAAAACTTAAGTTATTTTCATATTTTCGCTATAGCAAATAATGCTGCTATGTACATAGGGATAGAAGAACTAAATTGAGTTAGTATTTTCATATTCTTTGAAGAAAACCCCAAAGTAGATTTGCTGGATCATATGATAATTCTATTCTTGATTTTTCAAGGTCTCTCCATAATGTTGTACATAGCGGCTGCACCAATTTAAAATCCCACAAACAGTATACGAGTTCCCTTTTCTCTACATCTTCTCCAATATTTGTTATTTATCATCTTTTGGATAATAGCTACTCTAACGGTGTAGGTGATACACCCTTGTGGTTTCACTAGAACTTCATTAATATTTAGTGATGTTGAACATACTTTATGTGCTTATTGGCCAGCTCTATGTCTTCTTTGGAAAAATGTCTATGCAGAGCCTCCACTAATTTTTTAATCTGGCTGTTTGGTTTTTTGTTGTTGAAGTGTATGAGTTCTTTATATTAGTGATTAAGTGCTAATCAGGTATATGATTTGAAAATATATCCTCTCATTGCGTAGGTTGCCTTCTCATTTTGATGATGGTGGCTTCTGCTGTGCAGGAACTTTTTATACTTTGGTGTACTCTCATTTGTTTATTTTTGCCCTTGGCTCCCTTGCCTTCAGAGGCAAATCCACAGAAACATCACTAAGACTAATGTCAATGAGGTTACTACCTGTGTTTTCTTCTATCAGTTGTATGATTTCAGGTCTTACATTTGAGTCAATCCATTTTGAATTATTTTTTGTGTGATGTTTTAGTCTTTTGCATGTGGCTGTCCACTTTTCACACCGTTTATTGAAGAGACTTCCCTTTCTCCATTTTATATTCTTGGCTCTTTCGTAAAATAATTGTCAGTATACATATGGCTTTATTTCTGGGCTCTCAACTTGGTTCCATTGATCTGTGAGTCCATTTTTGTGTCAAACCTATACTGTTTTGATTACTAGTTCAGTTCAGTTCAGTTGAGTCGCTCAGTCGTGTCCGACTCTTTGTGACCCCATGAATCGCAGCACGCCAGGCCTCCCTGTCCATCACCAACTCCCGGAGTTCACTCAGACTCAGCTTTGTAATATAGTTTGAAATCAGGAAGCATGATACCTCCAGGTGTGTTCTTTTTCTCATGATTGCTTTGACTATTTGGGATCTTTTATATTTCTATACAGTTTTGTGAAATATGCCATGGAATTCTGATAAGGATTTCTTTCAAACTGTGGATTGTTTTGGGTAGTATGGACATTTTAACAACATTAATTCTTCCAATCCATGAAGACAAAATATCTTTCCATTTATTTGTGTCTTCTTCTATTCTTTTCACCAATGTACAAGTCTTCCACCTCCGTGGTTAGATTTATATCCAACTATTTTATTCCTGCCAATTCAATTGTAAACGTACATTCTTAATTTTTCTTTCTGATAGTATATTATTGGCATATAGAAATGTCACATATTTATGCATATTAGCTCTTTGGTGGAGTCTTTAATGTATAGTATCATGTAATCTACAAATAGTGACAGTTTTACTTCTTTTCTGATTTGCATGCCTTCTATTTCTTTTTCTTGCCTAACTGCTGTAACTAGGTCTTCCAAAACTATGTGAATAAAAGCGACGAGAGTGGGCATATTTGCCTTGTTCCTGATTTTAGAGAAAATGCTTTCAACTTTTAACTGTTGACTATGATGATAGCTCTCTCTTTCTTATATATGGCTTTTATTATGTTGAGGAACATTTCCTCTATGCCTACTTTGTTGAGAATTTTTATCATTAATGGTTGAATTTTATCAAATGCTTTTTTCTTCTTCTATTGAGATAATCATATGATTTTTATCCTTCATTTTGCTAATGTAGTGTTTCATATTGATTTGCAAATGTTGAACCATCCCTGCACTCCTGGAATAAGTTCCATTTAAGTGCAGCATATGACACTTCCAACGTATTGTTGAAATTGGTTTTCTAATATTTTGTTGAAGACTTTTATATCTATGTTCATCAAGAATATTGACCTATAATTTTCTTTTGTGGTGTCCTTGGTCCAGTTTTGATATAAGGATAATGCTGGCCTCGTAAAATGTGTTTGGAAGCATTCCTTTCTAATTTTTTTTTCAGAGTTTGAGAAGGATAGTTGTTAAATTCTTTGAATGTTTGAAAGAATTACTGGTGAAGCTGTCTGGTGACAGATTTCTGCTTTTGGGGAGGTTTTTGATTACTGATTCAAATTCCTTATTCCTTACTAGTAATTGGTCCATTGAGGTTTTCTATTTCCTTATTTCAGTTTTGGTAGACTACAAGTTTCTAGAAATTTGTTCATTTCTTTTTGTCCAATTTGTTGGCATGTAATTGTTCATAGTACTCTTATGATCCTTTATATTTCTGTGGTATCAGCTGTAACTTACACTCTTTCATTCCGATTTTATTTATCTGAGCACTCTTTTTTTTTCTTGGTTAGTCTAGGTAAAGCCTTATCTATTTTGCTTTTCTTTTCAAAGAACCAGCTCTTAGTTTCATTGATCTTTTCTATTGTCTTTCTAGCCTCCATTTTATTTCTGCTCTGACTTTTATTTCCACTCTGATCCCTCCTTCAACTATTAGTAACTTTGGGCTTCATTTGTTCTTCTAGTTCTTTTAGGTGTACAAATTGTTTATTTGAAATTTTTCTTGTTTCTTGAGGTAAGCCTTTACTGCTGTGAACTTCCCTCTCAGAACTGCTCTTGCTGTATCCTAGATATTTTAGTACGTCATATTTCTGTTGTCATTTGTCACTATGCCTAGATTTTTTCTCTTTTAATCTCTGAGTTTTCCAGTTTTCTTCTTGTATTTCATTTTTAGTTTCATACCACTTTGGAAGGAAAAAATGTTTGAAATGACTTCAGTTTTCTTGAATGTATTGACATTTGTTCTTTGGGTGAAACTGTGATCTATCCTGGAGAACATTCTAGGTGCACTTGAGAAGAATGTGTATTCTGATGCTTTTGGATAAAGGGTTCTATTAAGTATCTATTAAGTCAGTCTGGTCTAATGTGTCCTTTAAGGCTGATGTTCTTTATTGATTTTCTGTCAGGATGATCTATCTATTACTGTAAGTAGGTTTTAAACTCCCTTACCAATATTATGCTATTTTCAATTTCTCCCTTTAAGTCTGTTAATGTTTGATTTATGTATTTTGGTCCTTCTATGTAGGGTACATATATTTTTATATATGGTACATCTTCTTGCTGAGTCCCCTAATATTGTAATTTTAGTTAATCTTACTACCTTGTCTTTTAATGTTCATACTTGCTTTATTGATCCAATACCTTTACTATATATTTACCTTTCTAATGAGATTTTTACTTTTGTATGTTTTCTTATTAGTGCCTTTTTTTTCTTTCAGCTTAGAGAAGCTGGAATTTCATGTAAGACCAATTTATTGGTAATGAACTCCTTCAGCTTTTGCTTATCTGTAACTCATCTTTCCTTCAATTCTGAATGATAATCCTTCCAGGTAAAAAATTCTTGGTTGGAATTTTTTTTTCCTTTCTTCCCTTTGAATATGTTATGCTACTCCCTTCTGACCTGTAAAGTTTCTGCTAAAATATCTGAAAAGCCTTATGGAGTTTCCCTTATATATACGTTGTTTTTCTCTCACTGTTTTTAAAATTCTCGCTTTACCCTTAATTTTTATTACTGTAATTATAAAGTATCTTGACGTGGTTCTCTTTGGGTTCATCTTATTTGGAACTTTCTGGGTTTCCTAGACCTGGATGTCTGTTTCTTTTCTCAAATTAAGGAAGTTTACAGCCATTATTTCTTCAATTAATTTTTCTCCGTTTTTCTGTCTTCTCCTTCTGGGACTCCTATAATGTAAACGTTATTCTACTTGATGTTGTTCCAGAGGTCTCGTAAGGTGTCCTCACCTTGTAAATTGTTTTTTCACTTTGCACCTCTAAGTGATTTCTATTGATTTGTCTCACTGATTCATTCTTCCACTTCATCCAGTCTGCTGTTAAACACTTAAAGTGTATTTTCCAGTTCAGTTACGACTTCTGTTTGATACTTCCTTATATTTTCCATCTTTTTGTTGAAGTTCTCACTGTGTTCAACCACTGGTCTCCCAAAGTTGGTGAGCATCGTTATAATCATCATTTTGAATTCTTTATCAGATAGGCTGCTTTTCTTCCCATTTCTGCAGTGGCATTCCCTTTCTGTCTGAAAATCAGTCTGCAGACCCTAGTTTGTTGATTACTGCTAGTATATTAATGTGCCCAAGAGGTAAAGGATATTGCTAATGGGGATCTCACAGGTCAAAAAGCTGTAATATTGGTGGACATAGATTGAGCATTTAGAAGCTGTTAGGGCACTCACCCCCTAACCCAAAGACTCCCATTCTAGAATAAGTTGGTCATGGAATGGGTTAGATTGACACTAGGTCACCCTCCAACTTGAGATTTCTGTGCAGTGAGGTACACTGTAAAATACCACACAAGCCCCAACCACATGGCACATCCCTCTCATGTATTAATTTGGCTCCAAAGACCCAAATTTGGCTAAAAGATATGGGATCCTTAAAAATCCAAAGAGTTACATATACCATCTTTCAGCATAACTGTTTATTTCTAAGAATTATATGGTCTCAGAAACTGTGGATATCTACAAAAATGGCAAAATCTTACTTAAAACAACCTAGAATTACAATAGCCACTATGAGGACCGGTACATTTAGACAAGATCATTCATTCACGATGTGCACTTGACAGTAAGGATTCTCATATCAAGCAAGCAGAATGGAATCCCTAGTTTAATCTGGTATGTAGAAAATTCTAAAAAGCTCCAAGATTCAAAATAGCTTCATTGAAAGTGTTAGTCAGTCAGTCGTGCCCAACTCTTTGGGACCCCATGGACTGCAGCCCATCAGGCTCCTCTGTCAATGAAATTTTCCAGACAAGGATACTGGAGTAGGTTGCCGTTTCCTTCTCCAGGGGATCTTCCCAGCCCAGGGATTGAACCCTGGTCTCCTGCACTGCAGGCAGATTCTTTACCGAGTGAGCTACAAAGGAAGCTCATTGAAAGGTCTGTCGCAAAAAGGTAATGAAAAATTAACGATATAAAAGATACCCAAAGGAAAAGAATCTAATACTGAGATAAACTCCTACTGCTCCCCTCTATTCTTTTTTGAGTACTCATTCTAGTAATCCTTTGTCTGAATTGCGTTTTCACTTTAAAGAGACTGTAAAGCAGTTACTTTTTAATATTTGGTCAAAGACCAAACTCAGGGCTACAGTTAAAGAATTTCCAAAACCCAAGGAGGACACTCAAAAATTTTTGTAAATGGATTATATTCAGAGTCTGATATTTAAAAAAAAAAAAAAAAGGCCTTCTCCCTTAAGCTAAAATAAAACTATGTACCCAGAGAGGAATTTTTTTTTCTAAAGCCCTTGTGAAAAGATTTAGGACTGAACCAACCTATGATGTCTTTCAAGTTGCAAAAGATTTCTTTAAGAAATTAAAAGCAACTATCCTTGTCTTATGAATCAAGTCTTTATAAGACCCAAGATGGAACTCCAGAAACAACTGAAAAATCTTCAACGTTCCCCTGTGTATCTCAAAAGGTTATTGTGGTAAGTATTGTTAAAATTCTGGTCTTAGTGAATAAAAGTCCTTCTTGAAACAGTCTTCTTTCTTTCCCTGCGCTTTTGAGATATAAATGTTCTACTTAGTATTCTCAGAAAACTCTTATATTCCTATCTAGGTCATTTGTTTAAAATGCAAACTTCAAGGAGGTAATTCTTATCAGAAGAAAAACAAAAAGGAGGGAAGGTTATTTGGAACTTGGGCAAAAGTAAAATCTTTAATTTATACTCCATAAATATTAGTAGAAAGCTGTAGCTCTGAGCAAGTGAACTTAACTTATTCCAACTGCCAAAACATAATTTGGATCCAACTATTCTTTTATAAACTAAGTTTTGTAAGTTTTGTGTTATCATACCTGTCTTATGTCTAAAATTTTAAAACAAAGGCTATATGGTCACTATTTGTTAAAATGTTTATAGATGTGTGATATTTTCCTACCTCTGAATAGTATTGCCAAAATTGATCTGCTAAAGAGAAAGAGCTCTACTTAGTTGGGATGAAGGTCAAGCACTTTTAAGGACTGAATACTCCAAAACTCTCAGAAATACAGAAACAAACCAAAATGTTTTTCAAGTTCACATGATTTGGAATAATCTTGGTTAAATAAAAACTAGTTTGTCTGTTGCATTAATTAAAATAAGTATATATTCAGAATTATCAGCATTAAAAACAATGCAGGTGAATACTCAACATCACTCATTATTAGAGAAATGCAAATCAGAACTACAATAAGATATCACCTCACACTGGTCAGAATGACCATCATCAAAAAAATCTACAAACAACAAATGCTGGAGAGGGTATGGAGAAAAGGAAACCCTCTTGTACTGTTGGTGGGACTGTAAATTGATACAGCCACTATGGAAAACAATAGAGATTCCTTAAAAACTAGGAATAAAACCACCATATGATCCAACAATCCCACTACTAGGCATATACCCTAAGGAAACCGAAACTGAAAAAGACACACATACCACAATTTTTGTTGTAGCTCAATTTACAACAGCTAGGACATGGAAGCAACCTAGATGTCCATCAACAGACAAACAGATAAAGAAGCTGTGGTACATATATACAATGGAATATTAGCTGAGCAAAGAGATATCTGTGCTATGGCCAACACCACCTGTTGTACCTGGATTAACACTTCTGTGGAAACTGAAACTCAATTACTTAGGATCATTGAGCAAGCCGCCTGGTTTAGAAAGGTAACTCCTTTGATTTCTTTCTTTCTTTCCTTATTTAATTTTGATTGATTTATGTCTTGGGGACCATGGCTCCAAAGGGCATCTAGGCATTGGGAATTACCCTGCTTATAATAGTGGTATCAGTCCCCCTGGTATGCTGTATTCTTTCAAAAGCTTTAAAGGCATGTTTGCAGCCTGGCGCTAGTGGTAAAGAATCCACCTGTCAATACAGGAGATGCATAAGACACTGGTTCAATCCCCAGGTCAGGAAGATCCCTTGGTCTACTCCAAGTAGGAAATGGCAATCTGATCAGTATTCTTGCCTGGAAGATCAACGGGCAGAGTAGCCTGGCAGACTACAGCCCATGGGCCCGCAGAGTTAGACACAACTGAGTACCACCACCACCACTCGAGGAGCTGCTGACTACCAAGCAAATGGTCTTCATAAGACTAGAACATCAGAAAAGGAACAAAGAAAATGATTGACTTTAAAAATGTAAACCTGAAATCATGTCCTGTGAATACCACAGATATTCAGCAAAAAACAGTCATGACCTGTGAATATCACACAGAGGATCAATAAAAGCTATGAGAACCACAGAGCAGTGACTAAGAGTGGTGGCTTTGAATTTTGATCATATCTTTCAGGCTGAGAGTCTGAACAAAAAGATGAAATCGTTAAAAAGAAACAACACGCCCAAAATGGAATCACTTATGCTAAGCCCCATCTCAACAAAACTAAGATAATATCTAACCTAATGGCAGCTTCGGCCTCTCCCAGGAACATGACCTTTAACCAGTCAATCTGGGATTACCTGGTTGGTACTAGGGAGGTAATCTGCCAGACACACCCCATTTTTCCCCAAAGAAAAGTGACCTTGCCTGAAATAGCCTGCTCTTTAGAAACTTCCCTTTTCCATTCCCTTCTGCCTATAAAAGCCTTTCGTTTTGTACAGCTCCTCCGAGCTCCTTTCCATTTGTTAGATGGAGTACTGCCCAATTCATGAATCACTGAATAAAGCCAAATAGAGCTTCAAATTCACTCAGATGGATTTTGCTATTTTTAAAAAACAAAGTCAATTTATACCCTAGCCACTATATTATTTTCTTCGGATTTGAATTATCGTCCTAAATCATAAACACTGTCCAGTTAAAGGTAAAGTTGGAACTGTTAAAAGTGTCAGTTTCTAGATCTTTTTTTTTTTTTTTCTGGTTGTACCACATGGTTTGTGAGATCTCAGTCCCCCAAACAGGAACTGAACCCAGATCACAGCAGTATCCTACCTACCAGATCACCAGGGAACTCCCCTAGATCTTCTTTTAATAACTGAAGGCCTGGTTATTATTATGAAATATTATGGCTATAACAGTATTTCACAAACACTAAAAAATGTGGGAAGTGGGCAGTCACATGTGAAAAAGAAAACATGATCTCAGCAAGGTAAAGCAGACACACAGAAAAGGAATATAATTTCTGTTGTCATTGTCATTTAGTCGCCCAGCCAGTCGTTTAGTGCAACCCCCTGGACAGCAGCACATCAGGCCTCCCTCCCTCACCATTTCCTGAAGTTTGCCCAAGTTCATGCCCATTGCATTGGTGATGCCATCCAGCTATCTCATCCTCTGACACCCTCTTCTCCTTCTGCCCTCAATCCTTCCCAGCATCAGGGGCTTTTCCAATGAGTCATCTGTTTGCATCAGATGACCAAAATACTGGAGCTTCAGCTTCAGCATCAGTCCTTCCGATGAGTATTCAGGGTTGATTTCCCTTAAGATTGACTGGTTTGATCTCCATACTGTCCAATGGACTCTCAGGAGTCTTCTCCAGCACCACAGTTGGAAGGCATCAATTGTTTGGCACTCTGCCTTCTTCACGGTCCAGCTCTCACAACTGTACCTGATCACTGGGAAGACCACAGCCTTGACTATATGGACCTTTACTGGCAGAGAAATGTCTCTGCTTTTCAACACACTGTTTAGGTGTGTCATAGCTTTCCTGCCAAGAAGCAATTGTCTTCTGATTTCATGCCTGCAGTCACCATCCGCAGCGATTTTAGAGCCCAAGAAGAGGAACTCTGTCACTCCTTCCACCTTTTCCCCTTCTATTTGCCATTAAGCCATGGGGCCAGAAGCCATGATCTTAGTTTTTCTAATAGTTAGTTTCAAGCCAGCTCTTTCACTCTCCTCTCCGACTCTCATCAAGAGGCTCTTTGGTTCTTCTTCTCTTTCTGCCATTAGAGTGGTATCCCCATACCACTCTACATACATACATAGAAAGTGTATACCACTTTCTATGGGGATACAATTATTTTAAGAAAAAGCATCTCTAAAGCATGGGTTAATGAACATTGTACAGGCTTCCACTGTACTTTCACTAACTTCTCTGGGGAGCATATATTCTTTTTAGTTACACAGTACTGAGTACCTCTATGTGTCAGGCACAATACTAGGTGCTCTGTACACACTGTTTCTAATCTCACAATAAACCTCTGAGTTGACTATAGGCACACCTCAGGTGTGGCTCCAGGATGACTCCAATAAAGTGAATATCAAAATAAAGCAAGTCATACAATTTTCACATAAAAGTTATATTTATACTATACTATAATCTATTAAGTGTACAATAGCAGTATGTCTTAAAAAACAATGTACTTTATTGCTAAAACAAAAAATGTTAACCACCATCTGAGCCTTCAGCATGTTGTAATACTTTTGCAAGAGCAACATAAAGATAATTGACCACATATTACCATAGCAAATATAACAAAAATGAAAAAAGTTCAAAATATTGCAAAATGTGACACAAAAACAGGAAGTGAGCAAATGCCACTGGGAAAATGCTGCTCAACCCAAGGTTGCTGCCAACTTTCAACTTGTAAAAAAAAAAAAATACACAGCATCTGCAAAGTGCAATAAAATGAAGCATACCTCAATTACTCTTTCAGTTTTGAAAATGAGAAAACCGAGACTCAGAGACTCCAACTGCCCATCTTGTCAGTCTCTGAGAGGAGGGATCCAAATGCGGCTGTCTTCTCTTTCACCTCTGTCCCTCCTTTCTTCTTTCCTTTTTCTGCTCGTTTCCTCCTTTTTACAGTATATTTTGAAGATCTGTGATCTGCCTGAATTTAATCTAGTAATTTAAAGTATTGGAAGTGACATGAAAGGGAAAACAGACGCTCTGAGGGCATGTTATAAGGCAGGGCATGGGGAGGGGCCTAGGGTAAGAGAAACTCTTCCTGAGGAAGCTACTACTTAAAAGAGGAGTAGGAGAACTGACGGCTGGGCAAGAGGAAGGTAAGCAGATTCCAGAAGAAGGAACAGCATTTGGGGAAGTCAAAATTTAGCCTTTAAGAAAGTAAAACGCATCCAACGTGACTTAATGATTCACTACCAAGTCCAAGGTGTATGTGTCCGTGTGTGTTTGAGTGTATGCCTGTGTGTGTGTGTTTATACATAAAATACCCTCATCACATCCTCAATAGGCCAAGTCTTGCAGAAGCAGAAGGGGAAACGGAGATATCTTCCACTGTTTCTTTCTTCTTACCAGCCCACTCGACCCCAATTAAGGCAAGTACCTTGCCCTGCCACCCCTCTTTCTTGAGTCCTCTTTTTTTAAACACAAGTTCCCAGATTTTTCCCCATTCATTTCACAGCAGCAGAACTCACAGCTGGGTTCAATCTCTGCACTGTCACCCCCAGTTTGAAAAAAAAAAAAAAAAGTATTCTAAATTTAAACTATACAGCACCAAACTAAAAATGGCTTAGAAATGGGAACAGATGTACCTTGTGCTGGGCCCTTGTTAGATTTCACAGGCACAAATTATCCTCTTTCCCTAAGCATACATAGTCAAATGATTCTTAGGTGATAAAATAACCATCTCCAAGTCTGCCTGAGATAAAAGGATCTGTTTTTAAATGACCAGAAAAGAGGTGGAAGAAGAGTAGGAAGTGCTGACTCACACAAGCTGCATTTGGGGTTCTGAGAATATCATCAAACTCCAATGTTGCTGCATGCTGAGTTTCTCCTCCTTCTGCTTTTCCTAAACCAACCAGTTAGAAAAGTAAGACAGAACTAGGAGTCAGAGAGCCTCCGGCCCCCCCGCTCAGTCTTCCCCCCGCGCCGGCAGTGTCTCATCTTTGTTCCATGAGGACACCCCTTTACTAAGTTTCAGTCTTCTCTTCCCAAATGATCACCCTAGGGATTGCCCCGAGGCTACACTAGATCAATGGTTTTCAAGCTTTCTTATCTTTGGCACTTTCTTTAGATTTGACATTATAGTATTCAGTTCGGTCGCTCAGCCATGTCCAACTCTTTGCAACCCCATAAACAGCAGTAGGCAAGGCCTCTCCAGTCCATCACCTCAACATCCGAGTTTTTTGTAATGTGCTGGAAAGAGGTAAGTAGATGTCAAGATCTACTTTACACTCTTTCTGACCTCTTGTTGTTTACTCAGACCCTTTTATTTGCTTTAAAACACTTATTGCAATCTTTCATGTCCCATTGGTTGGTCCCCAGTTTCTAGCATCCTTCACTTCATCTTCCCCCAGCCCCCCGCCCCCGGGCAGCCCCCGCGCCGCGCCTCTCCCCCCCCCGTTTCCCCCCCCCCCCAACCAAAACACACCCCCCCCCCCCCCCACCACCCCCCCCCCCCCACCCTCCTGGCAAAGTGTCCATCCAACCATCTCATCCTCTGTCATTCCCTTCTCCTCCTACCCTCAATCTTTCCCAGCATCACAGTCTTTTCAAATGAGTCAGCTCTTCTCATCGGGTGGCCAAAGTATTGGAGTTTCAGCTTCAACATCAGTCCTTCCAATGAACATCCAGGACTGGTCTCCTTTAAGGATGGACTGGTTGGAACTCCTTGGCCGTCGCCAAGGGACTCGCAAGAGTCTTCTCCAGCACCATGGTTCAAAAGCATCAAATCTTTGGGCTGGTGCTCAGCTTTCTTTACAGTCCAACTCACATCCATACATGACTACTGGAAAAACCATAGCCTTGACTAGACGGACCTTTGCTGACAAAGTAATGTCTCTGCTTTTAATATGCTGTCTAGGTTGGTCATAACTTTCCTTCAAAGGAGTAAGTGTCTTTTAATTTCATGGCTGCAATCACCATCTGCAGTGATTTTAGAGCCCCCAAAAGAAAGTCAGCCACTGTTTCCACTGTTTCCCCATCTATTTCCCATGAAGTGATGGGACCAGATGCCATGATCTTAGTTTCCTGAATGTTGAGTTTTTTGTTTTTTTCCTGAATGTTGAGTTTTAAGCCACCTTTTTCACTCTCCTCTTTCACTTTCATCAACAGGCTCTTTAGTTCTTCCTCACTTTCTGTCATCAGGGTGGTGTCATCTGCATATCTGAGGTGGTGGTGTCATCTGCATATCTGCATTATTGATATTTCTCCCAGAAATCTTAATTCTAGTTTGTGCTTCTTCCAGCCCAGCATTTCTCATGATATATTCTGCATATAAGTTAATAAGCAGAGTGACAATATATGGCCTTGACGTACCCCTTTTCCTATTTGGAACCAATCTATTGCTCCATGTCCAGTTCTAACTGTTGCTTCTTGACCTGCATACAAGTTTCTCAAGAGACAGGTCAGGTGGTCTGGTATTCCTATTGCTTTCAGAATTTTCCACAGTTTATTGTGATCCACACAGTCAAAGGCTTTGGCATAGTCAATAAAGCAGAAGTAGATGTTTTTCTGGAACTCTCTTGCTTTTGGATGTTGGCAATTTTATTTCTGGTTCCTCTGCCTTTTCTAAAACCAACTTGAACATCTGGAAGTTCACAGTTCACATATTGCCAAAGCCTGGCTTGGAGAATTTTGAGCATTACTTTACTAGCATGTGAGATGAGTGCAATTGTGCAGCAGTTTGAGCATTCTTTGGCATTGCCTTTGTTTGGGATTGGAATGAAAACTGACCTTTTCCGGTCCTGTGGCCACTGCTGAGTTTTCCAGATTTGCTGACATATTGAGTGCAGCACTTTCACAGTTAGTTCTTTTTAAAGTTTTTACTGAAGTACAAAAATGATAATACTAAAAACTGATCAAATTATGTGTTGAGCCCAGTGAATTTTCACAAACTGAATATATCTAAAAAACCAGCAGCCAGATTTAGTAACAGAACACTACCAGCAACTGAGTAGGAAAATAATCACTATTTTGTTTCATTTTAAAAGAAAATTTGGAAAAACAGAAAACATTTCCATAAGTGAGTAATGCACCAATCTGGTCACCTTTTTGTTTTATGTCACATGTGAGTAGAATTATTTATTGCCCTACTTAACTCCTAAAACTATAGGAAAGTCTAGTACATAAGTGCTCAAAAAGTGTGAGATTATCAAGTGAATGAACTGAATTTGTCCTTGAAAGACTAAGGACAGAGCAAAATGAAATCATGGGTGCAACTACACTATAAGTAACCTGCATCCTGGGGAGAATGTTGGGGGAAAAGAAGTACTCATTTATAGTATAAAGGTTTGAATCAAGTGTCCTAAAATTTATTGTAACTCAACAAGTCAAATTATTTTGTAAATTTCAGAATCATATCTGAACTTAGGAAGTGAGAGTTGACCATTTCAACTCATAAAATCACAAAAGTAGTAAACAATTGGATGGAGGGCCAGACCAGGAAAATTAAAAAGTCATTTAGTAATACATTTTCTCTGGAACAAAGCAACAACAAAAATCTGTAAGCATTCCAGAGAAATATGAGCAAAGAAGACACAAGCTTTTAATAAGCAAGAAACAGAATAACTAGAATAAAAAACATAACTAGAAATCAACTGCACATATCTTTTATACTTTGTATAAGATGTTTAATATCATCTACGCTAAAAGAAAAAAGAAAAGATCTGGTTCAACTTCTAGCTAAAATAGAGTAGAATGTAGAAGACCAATATGTCTGCTGAGGGCAATTTAAAGAGCCAGATAAAATCCAAAAACATCTGTTGACGTAACTGGAGAGTTGCTGAGTAGTCAGGATTTGAGGAGCCAGATCCTGGAGAAACAGAAAGCTCACTGAGGTAAGTCCAACTTTCTGAAAGCTCATTTTTCCCTCAGGGGTTATTTGCTGATTCTTGGCATGGGAAAGAAGTTGAGAAGCCAGGAAGAGAGCAGATGCTAAGAGACAGAGAAGGCTGCAGGACTTTAGCCACTCTTGTGGGGCTGTAAAAACACAAGTAGAGTTCAGAACTGAAAAGGCACATCCTGCAGGGGCCCAGAGAAGTGAGTCTGATATAAACTTTTTCCCAGGAGTATTGCTAACTCAGCTGTACAAGGCTAGGGGCTCAGAGCCAAGGAGAAAGGAAATGAAAAGCAGAATGAGCATTTTTGCAGAGTAGAGTTTCCAATGGACTCACAGTATAGGAACACAAAAACTGGAGTTTAGGACCTGCTGAGGTTCTCTCCTCAGGTTCTCAGTCAGCATTCCTGCAGATCTAGAATCGGATAAACCCAAAACACACGAAATTTTGAATGTCTGCAAAACATCCTTAATTGAACTGAGTGCCTGACTGGACTGAGGCAATCTCCTTTCTACTGTGGGCAAGTGAGTGTGTTAGTCACCCAGTCGTATCTGACACTTTGCAACCCCATGAACTGTACCCTGTCAGGTATGAATATTGGAGTGGGTTGCCATTTCCTTCTCCAGGGGGTCCCTCTGACCCAGGGATCAAACCCAGGTCTCCTGCATTGTAGGCATATCCGTTACCATCTGAGCCACAAAAGGGTAGCGGAAATACTCTCATAAAACAGAAGACATCATTATACATAATACAGAAGATCATCTTTATACATAATGCTCAACATTCAATAAAATATTGTCAGGCATATGAAGAAAGAAGTCAAGAAGGAAAAACAGAAAAGGTAAACATACAAGTGACCCATACACTGGAGTTGTATTAAAGATGGTCTTTAATAAAGTTGTATTAAACATGGTCTTTAAGATGACTGTGATTATGTATTTGAGAAAATAGATTACAAGGTGGTGAACCTACTTTTTAATAACAAAAACTCTAAAACTGAAAAATATAAAATGAAATTAAATTAATAGATTGCATAATAATACATTAGACACAACAAAGAGAGCCAGTTAGTGAACCTTAAAACAGCAAAAAATAATGAAACTGAAAAAGAGAAAGAGTAAGAATACAGATAATAAAGTAAGGAATACACTGAAGAAAATAAAAATTTCTAACATAAAAGAACCCAAAAGAGAGAAGAAAAGGAGCAAAAATAATATTTGAAAATATAATGGCAGAGAATTACAAAAAACATCATTTCACAAATTAAAGAAAGGTTGAAAATCCCAAGCAGGATAAACAGAAGGGAAAAAAATCATGCCTAAAAAGCTACCACAAATCAAATATATAAAGTAAACTCTTAAAAGTAGGCAGAGAAAAAAAAAATCACATCAAATAGCAATAAGACTGACAGCCAACATTGCCAAGAAAAGATAAAAGCCAAAGACAATGGAATGGCATCTTTGAAGTGTGTTGGGGGGTGAAAGGGGGTGTACTGCATCCTCCATTCATCCAATGAAATTATCTTCAAAAGCAAAGGTAAAGATAATTCATTTCCAGACAAAAATTTAAAAACAAGAATATTCTTTCATAGAAAATATGTATTCCAAGTAATACAAAAGAAGTCTTTTTTTCAATTCAGAAAGGAAAGATCCCTAGGGAAAAACACATAAATTCAGAAAATAGCAAAAAGCAATGGATAGGGAAAATATGTGAGTACATCTAAGTGAAAATTGATTGTAAAAAACAATGATGCTAAATGAGGGAGAGGGTGGTGGTGACAGGGAGGCTCAACAGGGAGAGGATATGTGGATATTTATAGCTGGTTCACACTGTTATAAGCAGAAAACAACACAACACTGGAAAGTATTTATACTCCAGTTTAAAAATTTAATGAAACAATGATGCTAGTGTCTCATGGGGCTCAAATAAAATTTAAATGAATAACAATAATGACACAAGAGGCAGAAGGTGGGGGAGGGAGGATGAGTAAGGGGAGGACACAGGATAAAGTGAAAGTGTTGCCAGAGTCTAATGTTGTCCGCATGTGATAAGTAGAACTGGGGTAATCACATATACAGAAAATGAAAAGTAAAATGAGAACAAATATGCAACATGCTAGTAGAGAAAAAAAAGGGAAAGATAAAAATAATGCTTGATTAGTCCAAAAAACAGCAAAAAGAAGAAAGTGGTACAAAAAACAGAACACAAACAGGAAACAAACGTGAATAATTATAATAAAAGCTTTAAATACTCAAAACTAAAGACCAGAACTGTCAGACTGGATTTTTAAAAACTTAATATGTTTCTCAAGAAGATTCATATTAGAACATAAGGGCATAGAAAAACTTAAATATAAATATGAAAAAAGATATACCATGTACATATTAGCCCAAAGAAAGCTGGTATGGTTCCATTATATCAGAAAAGTAGACTATAAGTAGGAAGCATTACTTGAGAAAAGGAGAAACATTTTACAATACAGATATATCAATTCTAAATTTATATGGCAGGCACCTAAAAACAGAGCCTCAAAGTTAATAAAAGCAAAAGCAAATATAAAAAGAGAAACAGGAAATCTGAAGTCATAATGGGAGTTTAATCCTCACTCAGTAACTAATAGATGAGGAAAAAGTTAGTGGGGATACAGAAGACTTGTAGTATAAGATTTTAAAAACTGACATGATGGCATATATATAGAATGTGGAACCAAACAACCTCAGAATGTGCATTCTTTGAAAGTATACATAAAACACACATATCTTAACATATAAATTGACAATACGCAGGACCCTAAAGTAAGTTAGCAACACATTTTAAAGAACTAAAATCATCCACAGCATATTCTCTGGAAAAAGAAATAAAGGGAATCCAAATTAGAAAAGTAGTAAAACTGTCACTGTTTGCACATGATATGATACTATACATAGAAAATCCTACCAGAAAAGTTGCTACCAGAAAAGTACTAAAGAATTCATCAACAAATTCAGTTAACTTGAAGGATACAAAATAAATACACAAAAATCTGCTGTATTTTTACACATTAACAGTGAAAGATCAGAAAGACACAAAACCAATCCGATTTTCAGTTCAGTTCAGTTCAGTTCAGTCTCTCAGTCATGTCCCACTCTTTGTGACCACATGGACTGCAGCACACCAGGCCTCCCTGTCTATCACCAACTCCCAAAATATACTCAAACTCATGTATATTGAGTCGGTGATGCCATCCAACCATCTCATCCTCTGTCATCCCCTTCTCCCACCCTCAATCTTTCTCAGCATCAGGGTTATTCAAATGAGTCCGTGCTTTGCATCAGGTGGCCAAAGTATTGGAGTTTCAGCTTCAACATCAGCCCTTTCAATGAATATTCAGGGCTGATTTCCTTTAGGATGGACTGGTTGGATCTCCTTGCAGTCCAAGGGACTCTCAAGAGTCTTCTCCAACAACACAGTTCAAAAGCATCAATTCTTCAGTGCTCAGCTTTCTTTACAGTCCTACTCTCACATCCATACATTAACTACTAGAAAAACCATAGCCTTGACTAGACAAACCTTTGTTGACAATGTCTCTGCTTTTAAATAGCATCTAGGTTGGTCATAACTCTTCTGCCAAGGAGCAAGTGTCTTAATTTCATGGCTTCAGTCACCATCTGCACTGATTTTGGAGCCCCGAAAATAAAGTCTCTCACTGTTTCCATTGTTTCCCCATCTATTTGCCATGAAGTGATGGGACTGGATGCCATGATCTTCATTTTTTGAATGTTGTGTTTTAAGCCAGCTTTTTCACTCTCCTCTTTCACTTTCATCAAGAGGCTATTCAGTTCCTCTTCACTTTCTGCCATAAGGGTGGTGTCATCTGCATATCTGAGGTTATTGATATTTCTCCCAGAAATCTTGATTCCAGCTTGTGCTTCATCCAGTCCAGCATTTCTCATGATGTATTCTGCATACAAGTTAAATAAGCATGGTGAAAATAAACAGCCTTGACATACTCCTTTCCCAATTTGGAACCAGTCTGTTGTTTCATGTCCAGTTAAAACTGTTGCTTCTTGACCTACATACAGATTTCTCAGGAGGAAGGTCAGGTGGTCTGGTATTCCCATCTCTTTCAGAATTTTCCACAGTCTGTTGTGATCCCACACAGTCAAAGACCTTGGCATAGTCAATAAAGCAGAAGTAGATGTTTTTCTGGAACTCTCTTGCTTTTTTGATGATCCAGCGGATGTTGGCAATTTGATCTCTGGTTCCTCTGCCTTCTCTAAATGCAGCCTGAACATCTGGAAGTTCATGGTTCATGCAGTTGACTTGAAACCTGGCTTGGAGAATTCTGAGCATTACTTTGCTAGTGTGTGAGATGAGTGCAATCGTGCGGTACTTTGAGGATACTTTGGCATTGCCTTTCTTTGGAACTGGAATGAAAACTGACCTTTTCCAGTCCTATGGCCACTGCTGAGTTTTCCAAATTTGCTGGCATATTGAGTGCAGCACTTTCACAGCATCATCTTTCAGAATTTGAAATAGCTCAAGTAGCTAATTACAATTTAGCTCAAGTAGAATTCCATCACCTCCACTAGCTTTGTTTGTAGTGATGCTTCCTAAGGCCCACTTGACTTCACATTCCAGGATGTCTGGCTCTAGGTGAATCATCACACCATCGTGATTATCAGGGTTGTGAAGATCTTTTTTGTATAGTTCTTCTGTGTATTCTTGCCACCTCTTCTTAATATCTCCGCTTTTGTTAGGTCCATACCATTTCTGTCCTTTATTGAGCCCGTCTTTGCATGAAAATTTCCCTCAGTATCTCTAATTTTCTTGAAGAGATCTCTAGTCTTTCCCATTCTTTTGTTTTCCCCTATTTCTTTGCACTGATCACTGAGAAAGGCTTTCTTATCTCTCCTTGACATTCTTTGGAATGCTCTATATATCTTTCCTTTTCTTCTTTGTCTTTTGCTTCTTTCATAGCTGTTTTTAAGACCTCTTCAGACAACCATGTTGCCTTTTTGCATTTCTTTTTCTTAGGGATGGTCTTGATCATTGACTCCTGTACAATGTCACAAATCTCCATCGATAGTTCATCAGGCACTCTGTCTATCAGATCTAATCCCTTGAATCTATTTCTCACTTCTACTGTATAATCATAAGGGATTTGATTTAGGTCATACCTGAATGGTCTAGTGGTTTTCCCTACTTCTTCAATTTAAGTCTGAATTTGGCAATAAGGAGTTCATGATCTGCGCCACAGTCAGCTCCCGGTCTTGTTTTCGTTGACTGCATACAGCTTCTCCTTCTTTGGCTGCAAAGAATATAATCAATCTGATTTCGGTATTGACCATCTGGTGATGTCCATGTGTAGAGTCTTCTTTTGTGTTGTTGGAAGAGGGTGTTTGCTATGACCAATGTGTTCTCTTGGCAAAGCTCTATTAGCCTTTGCCCTGCTTCATTTTGTACTCAAAGGCCTAATTTTCCTGTTACTCCCGGTATTTCTTGATTTCCTACTTTTTCATTCCAATCCCCTATAATGAAAAGGATATCTTTTTGGGTGTGAGTTCTAGAAGGTCTTGTATGTCTTCATAGAACTGTTCAACTTCAGCTTCCTCAGCAGTACTGGTTGGGGCATAGACTTGGATTACTGTGATATTGAATGGTTTGCTTTGGAAACAAACAGAGATCATTCTGTCATTTTTGAGACTGCATCCAAGTAGTGCATTTTGGACTCTTTTGTTGACCATGATGGCTACTCCATTTATTCTAAGGGATTTTTGCTCACAGTAATAGATATAATGGTCCTCTGAGTGAAAACCCATTCCAGTCCATTTCGCTGATTCCTAAATTGTCAATGTTCACTCTTGCCATCTCCTGTTTGACCACTTCCAATTTGCCTTGATTCATGGACCTAACATTCCAGGTTCCTATGCAATATTGTTCTTTACAGCATCAGACTTTACTTCCATCACCAGTTACATCCACAACTGGGGGTTGTTTTTGCTTTGGCTCCATCTCTTCATTGTTTCTGGAGTTAGTTCTCCACTGATCTCCAGTAGCATACTGGGCACCTACCAACCTGAGGAGTTCATCTTTCAGTGTCCTGTCTTTTTGCCTTTTCTTACTGTTCATGGTGTTTTCTAGGCAAGAACACTGAAGTGGTTTGCCATTCCCTCCTCCAGTGGACCACATTTTGTCAGAACTCTCCACCATGACCCGTCTGTCTTGGGTGACCCTACACAGCATGGCTCATAGTTTCATTGAGTTAGACAAGGCTGTGGACCATGTGACAATCCCATTTACCATCACATTAAAAAGAATAAAATACCTAGGAATAAACTTACCTAAGGAGACAAAAGACCTAAACTACAAAAACTATAAAATGCTGATGGAAGAAATCAAAGATGACACAAACAGATGGGAAGATATACCATGTTCTTGGATTTGAAGAACTGATATTGTTAAAATGACTATACCGTCCAAAACAATCTACAGATTCAATGCAAAATGGCATTTTTCACAGAACTAAAACAAAAAAATCTTAAAATTTATATAGAGACACAAAGACCCTGGAGATCCAAAGCAAATTTGAAAATGAAAAATGGAGCTGGAGGAATCAGGCTCCCTGATTTTAGGCTATACTACAAAGATACAATCATCAAAAATGTAGGATACTGGCACAAAAACAGACATTTAAATCCACAGAACATGATAGACCGCCCAGAAATAAACACACACACTTATGGTGAATTAATCTATGAAAGAGGAGGCAAGACTATACAATAGAGAAAAGACAGTCTCTTCAACGAGTAGTACTGAGAAAACTGGACATTTACATGTGAAAAAAAAATGAAATTAGAACATTCTTTAAGGGATGTTATGTATACCACACATAATATCACACATATGTATGACATCATATGATCATATAATGTGACATCATATGTATCATATGTAACATCATATATATCACACATAAGGGTGTTATGTGTAACACACACCATGTATGTGTGTTAGTCTCTCAGTTGTGTCCAACTTCTTGCGACCCCACAGACTGTAGCCTGCCAGGCTCCTCTCTCCATGGAATTCTCTAGGCAAGAATACTGGAATAAGTTACCATTTCTGCCTCCAGGGGATCTTCCCCACCCAGGGGGTAGAACCCAGGTTGCAGGCAGATTCCTTACTATCTGAGCTACCAGGGAGGCCCCCTTTAACACCATACACAAAAATAAACTAAAAATGGATTAAAGATTTAAATGTAAGACCAGATACTCAAAGATCTTAGAGGAAAACATAGGCAGAATACTCGACATAAATCTCAGCAATATCTTTCTTAATGTCTCCTAGCATAATGGAAATAAAAACAAAAATGAACAAATGGGACCTAATTAAGCTCAAAAGTTTTTCACAGCAAAGGAAACCATAAACAAACAAAAGACAACTCAGAGTGGGAAAAAATATTTGCAAACGATGCAACCAACAAGAGATTCATCTCCAAAATTTACAAACAGCTCAAGTGGCTCAATATCACAACAAACAACCCAAACAAAAAATGGGCAGAAGACCTAAATAGACGTTTCTTCAGCCAAGAGGCACATTAAAAGATGCTCAGTATCACTAATTATTCAGTTCTGTTCAGTTCACTTCAGTTGCTCAGTCGTGTCCGACTCTTTGCGACCCCATGAATCGCAGCACACCAGGCCTCCCTGTCCATCACCATCTCTCGGAGTTCACTCAGACTCACATCCATCAAGGCAGTGATGCCATCCAGCCATCTCATCCTCTGTCATCCCCTTCTCCTCCTGCCCCTAATCCCTCCCAGCATCAGAGGCTTTTCTAATGAGTCAACTCTTCATAGGAGGTGGCCAAAGTACTGGAGTTTCAGCTTTAGCATCATTCCTTCCAAAGAAATCCCAGGGTTGATCTCCTTCAGAATGGACTGGTTGGATTCCCTTGCAGTCCAAGGGACTCTCAAGAGTCTTCGCCAACACCACGGTTCAAAAGCATCAGTTCTTCGGCACTCAGCTTTCTTCACAGTCCAACTCTCACATCCATACATGACCACTGGAAAAACCATAGCCTTGACGAGATGGACCTTTGTCAGCAAAGTAATGTCTCTGCTTTTCAATATGCTCTCTAGGTTGGTCATAACTTTTCTTCCAAGGAGTAAGCGTCTTCTAATTTCATGGCTGCAAGTCACTATCTGCAGTGATTTTGGAGACCAAAAAAATAAAATCTGACATTCTTTCCACTGTTTCCCCATCTATTTCCCATGAAGTGATGGGACAGGATGCCATGATCTTCGTTTTCTGAATGTTGAGCTTTAAGCCAACTTTTTCACTCTCCTCTTTCACTTTCATCAAGAGGCTTTTTAGTTCCTCTTCACTTTCTGCCATAAGGCACTTCTCTTCCAACAACACAAGAGAAGATTCTACACATGGACATCAACAGATGGTCAACACCGAAATCAGACTGATTATATTCTTTGCAGCCAAAGATGAAGAAGCTCTACACAGTCAGTAAAAACAAGACCAGGAGCTGACCGTGGCTCAGATCATGAACTCCTTATTACCAAATTCAGACTCAAATTGAAGAAAGTAGAGAAAACCACTAGACCATTCAGGTATGACCTAAATCAAATCCCTTATGATTATACAGTGGAAGTGAGAAATACATTTAAGGGCCTAGATCTGATAGATAGAGTGCTTGATGAACTATGGAATGAGATTCGTGACATTGTACGGGAGAAAGGGATCAAGACCATCCCCATGGAAAAGATATGCAAAAAAGCAAAATGGCTGTTGGGAAGGCCTTACAAATAGCTGTGAAAAGAAGAAAAGCAAAAGCAAAGGAGAAAAGGAAAGATATAAGCATCTGAATGCAGAGTTCCAAAGAATAGCAAGAAGAGATAAGAAAGCCTTCCTCGGTGATCAATGCAAAGAAATAGACAAAAATAACAGAACGGGGAAAGACTAGAGATCTCTTCAAGAAAATTAGAGCTACCAAGGGAACATTTCATGCAAAGATGGGCTCGATAAAGGACAGAAATTGTATGGACCTAACAGAAGCAGAAGATATTAAGAAGAGATGGCAAAAATACACAGAACTGTACAAAAAGATCTTCAAGACCAAGATAATCACGATGGTGTGATGATTCACCTAGAGCCAGCATCTTGGAATGTGAAGTCAAGTGAGCCTTAGAAAGCATCACTATGAACAAAGCTAGTGGAAGTGATGGAATTCCAGTTGAGCTATTTCAAATCCTGAAAGATGATGCTGTGAAAGTGCTGCACTCAATATGCCAGCAAGTTTGGAGAACTCAGCAATGGCCACAGGACTGGAAAAGGTCAGTGTTCATTCCAATCCCAAAGAAAGGCAATGCCAAAGAATGTTCAAACTACTGCACTATTGCACTCATCTCACACGCTAGTAAAGTAATACTCAAAATTGTCCAAGCCCAGCTTCAGCAATATGTGAACTGTGAACTTCCTGATGTTCAAGCTGGTTTTAGGAAAGGCAGAGGAACCAGAGGTCAAATTGCCAACATCTGCTGGATCATCGAAAAAGCAAGAGAGTTCCAGAAAAACATCTACTTCTGGTTTATTGACTATGCCAAAGCCTTTGACTGTGTGGATCACAACAAACTGTGGGAAATTCTGAAAGAGATGGGAATACCAGATCACCTGACCTGCCTCTTGAGAAACCTATATGCAGGTCAGGAAGCAACAGTTAGAACTGGACATGGAACAACAGACTGGTTCCAAACAGGAAAAGGAGTACATCAAGGCTGTATATTGTCACTAGTTATTAGGGAAATGAAAATCAAATACACAATCAGATATCACCTCACACCAGTCAGAGTGGCCATCATCAAAAGTCTACAAACAATAAAGTTGGTGAGCAAGTGGAGAAAATGGAACCCTTCTACACTGTTGGTAGGAATGTAAGTTGGTACAGCCACTTTAGAGAACAGTGTGGAGGTTCCTTAAGAAACTAAAACCAGAACACATGTATGATTCAGCAATCCCACTCCTCGGCATACAGTCAGAGAAAAATGTGGTTCAAAAGAATACATGCACCCCGATGTTCACTGCAGCAAAATTCACAATAGCCAAGAACCGGAAGCAACCTGAATGTCCACAGACAGGTGAATGGACAAAGAAGCTGTGGTACATGTACACAGTGAAATAGTACTCAGTCATTAAAAAGAATGAAATAATGCCAATTGCAGCAACATGAATGGACCATCCAGCAACATGAATTATCATAGTAAATGAAGAAAGTCAGATTGAGAGAGACAAATATCATATGATGTCACTTATATGTGGAATCAAAAAAAGACATACAAGTGAACTTATTATAAAACAGACTCACAGACTTAGAGAAGAAATTTATGATTATGGGGCTGGGGCAGGAGTGGGGGTAGGGATAGATTAGGAGTTTGGGACAAACATGCACACACTGTTACATTTAAAACAGAAAACCAACAAGGACCTACTGTATAGCACATGGCACTCTGCTCAATACTCTGTAACAATCTAAATGCAAAAAGAATTTTTAAAAGAACAGTTGCATAATACATATAACAATCACCCCACTGTACACCTGCGTGTACACAACACTGTTAACAACACTGTTAATCAAATCTACTCCAATTTAAAATTTAAAATTTGTAAATAATAAAATTACAATAAATAAGCAAAGTGCATTCTCTGACCACAGTAAAAGTAAGCTAGAAACAAAGAGCAAGGGGCTTTCCTGGCAGTCCAGTGCTTAGGACTCCCCGCTTCCACAGCACAGGGAGAGTGTCCGATCCCTGCTCAGGAAACTGAGATCCTGCAAGCCGTGGGGCCCACCCAAAAACAGCTAGCTCTTTGCGAAGATTAATCAATTTATAAAATCTTTGCAATATGCATGCAAAAACTGAGAAATACCAGTATAAAAAATAGAAAATCAATATCAGGAATAAAAGTAGGGAAAATACCAGGCAACCTACAGATATTAGAAAGCTCATAAGAGGATGTAAAGAAAACCTTATGCCAATAAATTTGAAAGTTCAGGTAAAATGGACAAATTCTTAGAAAAACACTTGCTAAAAAACACTACAAAAACCTTACTAAAACACAAAAAGAAATGAGAACTCTAAATAAATCTATACCTATTACAATAAATGAATCCATATTTTAAAACTTTCCCACAACAAAATTTCCAGACACAAATGGTTTCCACCAGTGAATTTTTAGAGAATAACTGCAATCTCACAGAACTCTTCAGGAGAACAGACTGAAGAATTTACTTCTTAACTTGTTTTGTGAAAGTGAAAGTGAAGTTGCTCAGACGAGTCCGACTCTTTGTGACCCCATGGACTGTAGCCCACCAGGCTCCTCCCTCCATGGGATTCTCCAGGCAAGAGTACTGGAGTGGGTTGCCATTCAGCAAAACCTTCATGTCCAAACCAGGCAAGGACACCAACACAATAGAAAATTACAGGTTAATCTCTCTTGTGAACAAAAACACTCTGCCACAAAACATTAGCAAGTGAAATCCAGCAAATATATGCAAAGGATAATATAGCACAACTAAACTGAGTTTATTAAGTAATGCTAAGTTAAACACTCAAAACATAAATGTAAAAATGAACAAATAAATATAACAAAACAGAAACAGATTCACAGATACAGAGAATAAACTAGTGGTTACCAGTGGGGAGAGGGAAGCAGAGAAGAGGAAGATAGGAGTAGGGGGATTAAGAGGTGCAAACTACTATGTATAAAATAAATAAGCTCTAAGCGTAAGTATTACATTGTACAGCACTGGGAATATAGCCAATATTTTATAACAACTATAAATGGGATATAATCTATACTCTATAAAAATTTGGAAACACTATGCTGTACATCTTTATCATACAATATTGTAAACCAGCTATACTTCAAACTTTAAAAAGATCATTGAAAAAGAAAAAAATCAATGTAATTCATCATATTAACAGAAAAAATATAGAACAGTCATATAATCATCACAAAACAGGAAAACATTTTTCATCTTTTTTTTTAATTGGAGGATAATTTCTTTACAATGTTGTGTTGGTTTCTGCTGTTCAACAACAGGAATCAGTCATCAGTTTATATATATATATATAATTTCCTCTCCCTCTGAAGTCTCCCTCCTTCCTCCCATCCCACCCCTCTAGGTCATCACAGAGCACCAGGCTGGGCTCTCTAAAACAGGAAAGCATTTGATAAAACTCAGCACCAATTCATGATAAAAACCTGGCACACTAGGAATAGAAGTTAACTTTCTTAATCTGATATAAAAATGTCTATGTAAATCCTACATCAAATAATGTACTTAATGGTGAAAGATAGCTTTTTCTCTGAGATAAGGAACAAGATAAGGATGTTCACCATCACCACTTCTATTAAACATTTTGAGAGAGCATAGCCAGTGCAATAATACTGGCTATTAAAGCGATAAAAAGTATAAGGACTAGAAAGTAAGAAATACAGTGTCTTTATTCATAGAAAACCTGCTATTTACAAAAATCTAAAAACTATTTAATAAATGAATTAGCAAGGTCACTGAAATTAAGTCAACAAATAAAAATCAACTATATTTTTACATCCTAACAGCAAACAATTACAAAGTGAAATTTTAAAATTCCAGTTACAGTAACACAACTATATATTACCAGTGACATTATTTTTTAGAAGATTTATAATGCCTATATCTCAGTATTTCTGTCCTTAAAGAGGTCAGTTAATGCTCAGCTCAAATTCATTGTTGTAGACTGCTCTAATTTTTTTAAAGAATAAGAAAAGTAAAATTGAATATACAGTCTCCAAAAGTTTTAATGTTTGCTGAAATTCTTTTAAATTATTAAAGAGGTAAAAATAAAGTCATCTGTATACTCTAACATGTGTGTGTCAGTCGCTCAATCATGTCCGACTCTTTGCAACCCCATGGACTATAGTCCGCCAGGCTGCTCTGTTCATGGGATTCTCCACGCAAGAATACTGGAGTGAGTAGCCATTCCCTTTTTCCAGGGTATCCTCCTAACCCAAGGATCAGACCCAGGTCTCCTGAATTGCAGACAGATTCTTTACCATCTAAGCCACCAGGGAAGCCCTACACTCTAACATACATATATACAAATATAAAAATATCCTGTATTTCCTTGTTTAGCATCTCAAGATGGAATTTAAAGATAAAATAATCTACCTAACACAATTAATAAGGATCATGAGCTCCTTATTGCCAAATTCAGACTCAAATTGAAGAAAATAGGGAAAACCGCTAGACCATTCACGTATGACCTAAATCAAATCCCTTATGATTATACAGTGGAAGTGAGAAATAGATTTAAGGGCCTAGATATGATAGATAGAGTGCCTGATGAACTATGGAATAAGGTTCATGACATTGTACAGGAGACAGGGATCAAGACCATCACCATGGAGGAGGCGGCCGGACCGAGCGAGCGCCCGCGCGTGTGGCATGAGGGGAAGCCGCTGCCCGCCCAAAGTCAGTAAAAGGAGCTCAACTCCAACCACGACGGGGCCGACGCGAGACCTCAGAAAAAGAACAGCAAGAAGCAATTGAACATATTGATGAAGTACAAAATGAAATAGACAGACTTAATGAACAAGCCAGTGAGGAGATTTTGTAAGTAGAACAGAAATATAACGAACTCCGCCAACCATTTTTTCAGAAGAGGTCAGAATTGATTGCCAAAATCCCAAATTTTGGGGTAACAACATTTGTTAACCATCCACAAGTGTCTGCACTGCTTGGGGAGGAGGAAGAGGCGCTGCATTATTTGACAAGAGTTGAAGTGACAGAATTTGAAGACATTAAATCAGGTTACAGAATAGATTTTTAGTTTGATGAAAACCCTTACTTTGAAAATAAAATTCTCTCCAAAGAATTTCATCTGAATGAGAGTGGTGATCCATCTTCAAAGTCCACTGAAATCAAATGGAAATCTGGAAAGGATTTGACGAAACGATCAAGTCAAACACAGAATAAAGCCAGCAGGAAGAGACAGCATGAGGAACCAGAAAGCTTCTTCACCTGGTTTACTGATCATTCTGATGCAGGTGCAGATGAGTTAGGAGAGGTCATCAAAGATGGTATTTGGCCAAATCCATTACAGTACTACTTGGTTCCTGACATGGATGATGAGGAAGGGGAAGGAGAAGAGGATGATGACGACGATGAAGAGGAAGACGGATTGGAAGACACTGATGAAGAAGGGGATGAGGATGAAGGTGAAAAAGATGAAGATGATGATGAGGGGGAGGAAGGAGAGGAAGATGAAGGAGAAGATGACTAATGGAACACTGATGGATTCCAACCATTTTTAATTTTCTCCAGTTCCTGGGAGCAAGTTGCAGTCTTTTTTTCCCCCCCTCTTGTGCTCAGTCGCCCTGTTTTTGAGGTCTCTCTTCTCCTTTATACCATGGTTCACAACTTATTTGGGGGAATACCTTGAGCAGAATTCAGTGGGACAAGAATCTCTACCCCTTTCTGTTCCAAATTCATTTTTATCCCTTCCTGTCTCAACAAAAACTATGGAATCACCACCACCATGCTCTGTGGGAAAAAAGAAAAACCTCCTGCTCCCTTAGCTCTGCTGGAAGCTGGAGGGTGCTAGGCCCCTGTGTAGTACTGCATAGAATCCTAGCTTTTTTCCTCCTTTCTCTGTATATTGGGCTCAGAGATTACACTGTGTCTCTATGTGAATATGGACAGTTAGCATTTACCAACATGTATCTGTCTACTTTCTCTTGTTTAAAAAAAAAAAAAAAAACTTAAAAAATGGGTTATAGAAGGTCAGCAAAGGGTGGGTTTCAGATGTTTGGGTGGGTTAAGTGGGCATTTTGACAACATGGCTTCTCCTTTGGCATGTTTAATTGTGATGTTTAACGGACATCCTTGCAGTTTAAGATGACACTTTTAAAATAAAATTCTCTCCTAATGATGACTTGAGCCCTGCCACTCGATGGGAGAATCAGCAGAACCTGTAGGATCTTATCTGCAATTGACATTCCCTATTGTAATTTTGTTCCTGTTTATTTTTAAATTTTTCTTTTTGTTTCACTGGAAAGGAAAGATGATGCTCAGTTTTAAACATTAAAAGTGTACAAGTTGCTTTGTTACAATAAAACTAAATGTGTACACACACACACACAAAAAAAAGACCATCACCATGGAAAAAAAATTCAAAAAGCAAAATGGCTGTCTGAGGAGGCCTTACAAATAGCTGTGAAAGGAAAGAGAGGCGAAACGCAAAGGAGAAAAGGAAAGATATAAACATCTGAATGCAGACTTCCAAAGAATATCAAGAAAAGATAAGAAAGCTTTCTTCAGCGATCAATGCAAAGAAATAGAGGAAAAGAACAGAATGGGAAAGACTAGAGATCTCTTCAAGAAAATTAGAGATACCAAGGGAACATTTCATGCAAAGATGGGCTCGATAAAGGACAGAAATTGTATGGACCTAACAGAAGCAGAAGATATTAAGAAGAGGTGGCAAGAATACATGGAAGAACTATTTTAAAAAGATCTACATGACCTAGATAAACATGGTGATGTGATCACTAATCTAGAACCAGACATCTTGGAATGTGAAGTCAAGTGGGCCTTAGAGAGCATCACTATGAACAAAGCTGGTGCAGGTGATGGAATTCCAGTGGAGCTGTTTCAAATCCTGAAAGATGATGCTGTTAAAGTGCTCCACTCAATATGCCAGCAAATTTGGAAAACTCAGCAGTGGCCACAGGACTGGAAAAGGTCAGTGTTCATTCCAATTCCAAAGAAAGGCAATGGCAAAGAATGCTCAGACTACCGCACAATTGACTCATCTCACATGCTAGTAAAGTAATCCACAAAATTCTCCCAGCCAGGCTTCAGCAATATGTGAACTGTGAACTCCCTGATGTTCAAGCTGGTTTTAGGAAAGGCAGAGGAACCAGAGATCAAATTGCCAACATCCGCTGAATCATGGAAAAAGCAAGAGATTTCCAGAAAAACATCTACTTCTGCTTTATTGACTATGCCAAAGCCTTTGACTGTGTGGATCACAAGAAACTGTGGAAAATTCTGAAAGAGATGGGAATATCAGATCACCTGACCTGCCTCTTGAGAAATCTGTATGCAGGTCAAGAAGCAACAGTTAGAACTGGACATGGAACAACGGATTGGTTCCAAATAGGAAAAGGAGTACATCAAGGCTGTATATTGTCACCCTGCTTATTTAAATTCTATGCAGAGTACATCATGAGAAACCCTGGACTGGAAGAAACACAAGCTGGAGTCAAGATTGCTGGGAGAAATATCAATAACCTCAGATATGCAGATGATACCACCCTTATGGCAGAAAGTGAAGAGGAACTAAAAAGCCTCTTGATGAAAGTGAAAGAGGAGAGTGAAAAAGTTGGCTTAAAGCTCAACATTCAGAAAACGAAGATCATGGCATCCTGTCCCATCACTTCATGGGAAATAGATGGGGAAACAGTGGAAACAGTGTCAGACTTTATTTTTTGGGCTCCAAAATCACTGCAGATGGTGACTGCAGCCATGAAATTAAAAGACGCTTACTCCTTGGAAGAAAAGTTATGACCAACCTAGATAGTATATTCAAAAGCAGAGACATTACTTTGCCGACTAAGGTCCGTCTAGTCAATGCTATGGTTTTTCCTGTGGTCATGTATGGATGTGAGAGTTGGACTGTGAAGAAGGCTGAGCACCGAAGAATTGATGCTTTTGAACTGTGGTGTTGGAGAAGACTCTTGAGTGTCCCTTGGACTGCAAAGGGATCCAACCAGTCCATTCTGAAGGAGATCAACCCTGGGATTTCTTTGGAAGGAATGATGCTAAAGCTGAAACTCCAGTACTTTGGCCTCCTCATGCGAAGAGTTGACTCATTGGAAAAGACTCTGATGCTGGGTGGGATTGAGGCAGGAGGAGAAGGGGACGACCGAGGATGAGATGGCTAGATGGCATCACGGACTCGATGGACATGAGTCTGAGTGAACTCCGGGAGATGGTGATGAACAGGGAGGCCTGGTGTGCTGCGATTCATGGGGTTGCAAAGAGTTGGACACGACTGAGTGACTGAACTGAACTGAACACAATTAAATAATAAGTATATGTATATATCAACAATAACATAAAAGAAGTAAATAAGAAAACAATATGGATTTCAATATACAAATACTCAAGCAAGATATAATATTAATACATTTACAGGTGCATACACTGAATGAGACGGGTATGTTGTATTGATATCTCGAATCAATTGGTGCTTTGGGCAAATGATTTTTCTCGATTCATGGGGTCGCAAAGAGTTGGACACGACTGAGCGACTGAACTGCGACTGAACTGAACTGAACTGAAACACAATTAAGTATTAAATAAAATCTTTCCTTGCTTTACACAGCTTTTTAATCCTGGAAATTTCAGTGCATATGTAAAACCAATAAATATGTTCTAGGTTCAGAAAAGTATAGAGGTTTTCCAACTTACCTCTTCAGCAAAACATCTGAAAATTGCACAGGACCCAGGAATAATTCATCATTAAATGGAACAATCAGGAACATTGCCAGCCATCAAGCATTTCCAGTTTCTGCCCAGTGAATGCTGCTAGAGCCCCCTTGCATATTTCTAGTATGTTCCACAGGAAGTACATAACAACAGGAAGCAATATCATGTGCATTTGAGAACCACTGACATAGTCCAGGCTCTAAACTCAGCTTTATCTCATGCTAGCCACAAAGCTGAAAACTCACTCAACCATGTATAGATCACCCCAACCAACATACATCATTTGCCTAACATACACAGTCCCAAGCAGCAAGGACAAAAGTCTTGAAAGAATTGAGTTTTCTCTAAAAGTATCACTTTTTCTAAAAATAGTCATGGTTATTAAAACACACACACACAACATTAAGGGGTTCCCTGGTAGTTCAGCTGGTAAAGAATCCACCTGCAGTGCAGGAGATCCTGGTTCGATTACTGGGTCAGGAAGTTCCCCTGGAGAAGAGATAGGCCACCCACTCCAATATTCTTGGGCTTTCCTGGTGGCTGAGATGCTAAAGAATCTGCCCACAATGTGGGAGACCTGGGTTCAGTCCCTGGGTTGGGAAGATCCCCTGGAGGAGGGCATGGCAACCCACTGCAGTATTCTTGCCTGGAGAATCCCTATGGACAGAGGAGCCTGGCGGGCTACCTTCTATGGGGTCACAAAGAGTCGGACACAACTGAGCAACTAAGCACAGCACTGATTTCATTTTGAACAGCTGAATGGGGAATGTACACCATAGTTTTTTAAATATTTAGGGTTTAGAAGTCTGGATCTGACAATATTCAAACTCCCAATCAGATTCTGTAATAGCTTTCAGTAAAAAATCAAAATCTGTCACAAAAGAGTGTGCTCTAATTTTTTTACTGTTACAATGTCACACATAATTCTATTTGCTCACAAAATGTCATGCTTGTTATTTTGAAATAAAACATAGAAAAATACTGAAAAAGAACTATCTGCCCTAAACTGTTGTAGGAAAAAAAAATGTTTCCACTCAAATTTTCAAACTCTGCACTATTCTTTTTATTTCTGTTTCTTCAGTTCTAATGAGGTGGATGAAACTAGAGCCTATTATACAGAGTGAAGTAAGCCAGAAAGAAAAACACCAATACAGTATGCTAACACATATATATGGAATTTAGAAAGACAGTAACGGTAACTCTGTATGCGAGACAGCAAAATAGACACAGATGTATACAACAGTCTTTTGGACTCTGTGGGAGAGGGAGAGGGTGGGATGATTTGGGAGAATGGCATTGAAACATGTATATCACATATGAAACGAATCACCAGTCCAGGTTCAATGCATGATACTGGGTGCTTGGGGCTGGTGCACTGGGACGACTCAGAGGGATGGTTTGGGGAGGGAGATGGGAGGGGGTTCAGGATGGGGAACACGTGTATACCTGTGGCGGATTCATGTTGATATATGGCAAAACCAACACAATGTTGTAAAGTAATTAATCTCCAATAAATTTATATTTTAAAAAATAAAATCTTGTTGTACAAAATATTCAGAGAACTTAAAAGGAAAATTTGCAGCTGAACTTAAGAGTTAAAATGTCTATTTTCCAAATAAACACGGTCTAGAAAATTATGCAAAATCCAGCATTTTCTACAGTTCATACTTCACTTTTTATAATAAGTAAATTAATCCAGCCATAAATAATGCTGAAAATTTTATTAAAAAATTCTGCTATCTTCTGATGCTACTTACTCTCAAGCCCTTGCACACCATGTGAATGGCTTTGAAGATAAAATGACCCAGGTTTGAACCCCGGGTCTGCCATTTACTAGCTATGTGTCCCTGTACAAATTCTTAATTCAGTTCTTTACACGTAAAATACCTCCAGCCTTGCAGTGTTGTGACAATGTGTAAAGCACCTTGCAGAGAGCTTTTCACATATTATTTGATCATTAAATAGGAGTTATGGTTGTTATTATTATAATTAGCTGTCATGTTTGCCAATACCTAGTCATTAACTCATTCAACTATTTTCTTCTGAGTTGCCCCATAAAAAGTTTTTTTCTGGCTTGCAGAACATTTTGAGATGTTGGGTAAATGCTATACAACGCCATTTATGTTTCAAAACCTCATCAGATTGTCTTAAGATGTACTGAAAAGAGGAAAAGGAAAGGCATTTATTAAACTACAGCTCAACATTTAGAGACCACTCGCCACGTGATGGTAGCTTGTAAAAATTCCGTTTCTGCCTACCAACACTCTGATGATTTGTCCCTGTCAATCTCTTGAGATTTTACCTGGTTCTTGTTTTCAATCTTTTCAAGCAGAGCTAACTTCCAAACAAAGCACGACATTTTGGTGGGTTTCCTGTGGTACTTTTCAGCACAAAGACTAATTTTTAGATATTTATGTTCCATATTTAGGTCACCAACTGGCACTTGGAATCTACAAAGAGCTCTCATGGTCTGGTTGCCATGGTCACACTTTCTCTTTAACATGCTCACACACTCCATCTCGCATCTCACACTTAACAGGTCCTGTCAACACATGCCCATCTCCCAGCCCTGAAAGGATTCTTTGATCTCTAAGAAGTTAGCTTGTAAGGGCCTTAGTGGAAACAGAATGATTCATAACCTATTTGGGATCTCAAACCCCTTCAAAATTTTGAGGAAAAACTACTGACATTCTCATCATACACAAACAAAAAGTGGACATGCATATAAAACCACATTTTGTAGGCTCCTTGACAAACTAGGAAGCTATGATTGATTTCAGTGTTTCTCACACTCTTTTGAGTAGGATTTGCAATAAGAAACAGATCTGACATTAATACAGGCCATATCTACATAAATAAACTTAAATACCTAAAACAGAAGTTACAGGAAACAATTATTTACACTTATCATACACAATGGTTTCTGATATTTTCTATCCTATTTCATTTTTCTACAAGGTTGCTTGAGATTCACTAAATTGCTTTTGTATGACTCACAACCTTGAGAACAGTGCTCTGGTCTAACATTACTCCATTTTCGACATAAGAAAACAGATCCAAAGGGTTTTGTGCTAGGTCACTAATGAATTAAGTGGCAAAACAAGCAAGAACCTAATCATTCTCACTTCCGACCAAGGCTCCTTTCAAAATAAAGTAGAACAAAATTCTAAATACCAACTCCCCTCAAAAAGGCAGCTGGGGGTTGAAGTTTAAAACATCCTGATACACTTGAGAAAGTGAGAATGTTTCCATTCCAAATGATGGTGAATATTAACCTAACCTGAGCCTCCAGCTCAGTCTCAATTTCTTCTAAACCATGTATGACAGGGCATATAAGGACATCTTTTTTCTTTCCAGAAACCCTTCCTCCAGCTACTGAAAACACCAAGAAAGGCCAACATTCTCCCCGAGTTCATTTAAAATATTTTAAACAAACACGCACATATTTTATTTGTCCACGAGAGCCTGGCTTACAAATAGCAGTGGACAGGTCCTTTTGATTTAGCAGGGCCATGCAAATCTCCCAGCTCAGGCTGTTTAATTAAAATTTAAACATCAAAACCACAGAGATCAATATGTGGACACGAATGGTCCAGAGCCTATTAGACCTAAATCTACAAACACCAGCTACCCCAGCTCCTTTTAAAGCCTCAATTATAGAAAGCGAGATGGTTTAAGAGCCTTCCTTACAAACAGTGTGATACATTAAAACACCAGCCTCCCTACCAGCATCAGGCTGTGTGTTTTTGCTTTGTTTGGTTGGTCGGTTTTTGTTTATTTTTAATATGGAACAAGCATCACTGTCCATTAAAGTAAGACTGTACGCCAGAAAGTATGGCCGAGGACTGGGCTGAAGAAGGCCAAGCAAGCAGTCCTGCGCACCGTAGAGTCAGGAGAAGGCTGGGGGCCTGTGCGGGTCTCACTGATCACGCAAACAACTCTTCTCGGGCGTTCGGAAGGGTCGGAGTTGCGTGCCACGCATCAGCTGGGCCTCCAAGCCCTGCGCCCAGAGGCAAAGTGCTGCAGTGTCCTTAGAGCAGAGCGCACTGGGAGGAGAGAGTGAGTGCAAATTGCTGCGCAGAGGCTTGGGGTGAGATCAGCGAATGCCTGCTGGGGGGCGGGGTGGGGGGGTCGGGGGGAGGGGAGGCGCGATGCAGCAGGCAAACCCTAAAATTAGCGCTAGGGAGGCTGGGGCTGGCCCAGGTGCTGCGATGATGGAACGGCGGCTGCCCTGGAGCTTTCCCCGGGAGCCTTGCTGCCTGAATGCCCTGCACCTTCCTCCTGCAATCGACCGGGAGCAGCACCTACGCAGTATCAAGGACAGGCTCCTTCCTGGGAACAGGATTGGGGTACGCCCTGTAGCCTCCCGATCCTGGAGATCTAGAGCTCCTCCCCTGTTTGCGGAAGAAAATGTAAGGAGCCTCGGAATTCAAAACCTCAGTATGCTCCAGAATCGTTGTTGAGCTTAATATTTGTCTGGCTCACTTTTGAGACCCCTGTCCTTTCCTGAATTTTCCTTTAAATCTGTTCTGTCTTCCCCCACGCCTCAACAGAATTGGGGGATGTGGGGGAAGGTGTTGGGGGAGGGCCCAGGGATCTAGGGAAGGAGGCTAGGGTTGGGGTTGGGGGAAGAGTTTGCATCTGAAAATTTCTCTGCAAGATAAACACTTCTGAAGGTCAGTGACAGCTCCCTGTTGGATCCTCCTGAAAAGGTGAATCCATTAAAGGATTCTTGGCCCACATTTTTCTTAAGAACCCAGACTGTAAAAATCTGAAGTATTTCAGATATTGCAATTCAATAATGCATTGAAGACCTATATATTAAGTACTGTGAACACTCTTGAAATAAAAGCAAGCTATTATTAGGAAATTTGTGAAATGTAAATATGTGTTTCTCAGCCAGGATTAAATGAAGAATGCAAAAATGTTGTTATATTTAGTAGCACAAAAATGGAAAACTGAATGACACAGTATTTGGAAACCAGAAACCAGTTAATTTTAAAAGTCATGTTTATTATATAACTAGACTTTTTAAATAATATATGCACACTAATTTTAAACCAGCCATTTACTATACACTCAGCATGTTCATGGAGTGACATCTTAACCCTAGCATCTTTTAACCTTCCCTCTGCAGTCAGCCTCTTACCTTTATTTTCAGAATCTTTCATTCTCTCCCTCCTGCCTCTGCTGCAAAGGAGCAGGAAAGTCCAGCTAATTCTGCAACTCTGACTTTAGATCTGTCATTCAGACAGTCAGCAGTCTCGGGGACAAAGTTCCTCAACGGAGGAGCACCAGGGCTCTGATAATTGCATGCAAGTCAGTGTGTTGGGTTATAATTTTGCTTATGCTGAAGCGGAAAGGATGGAGATGAAGGCAGACGTAAACACAAATTCCAAAACATGGCATGGAATTGGATCTGGAGCCTAGGCTTGCCATTCCTTGCAGTAGGTTAGGGCACTGTTTATGCCTCCTTCTCTCCAGAGAGATTTGATTCAAATTGAAAGGGGAATGTGTGTGCAGTGCACCAAGCTTCTCCTGAAATGGAGACCTTCATTTTGGAGGTGGATTAAGAGCCCTGTGCCATTTCTTCTTACATATTCATTCATTCAGCAAACATTTCCTTTACCTTTCTGTGGACCAGGCTCTGTGCTAAGTACTGGGGATAAAACAGTGACAGAACCAGCCCCAGCCTTCAGGCCACTCACCAGCTGTTACAGTGCATCATACAGTGCCATACAATGACCTGTATCTGCTGTATGGACCTAGATTATTGAACCCATTTCACCCAGGCGTAAGTTGGTACTCGAGGCTTTAAAGCCACTAGATGGCTGAGACAGAAATGATCTGTGGAAAGCCAGACCAAGACCCCTCTGTTAGACAGCCAGGAATACTCAAGCAAACCTTTCAATCATCCAGTTCCAGCTTACTTTCAATCATTACATAGCTCCAATCCATTCATTCACTCAACAAGTGGTTATCTGTGCCAGGCACAACTCCACCTGCTAGTAACTCAGGAGCTTGCAGGAAAACAGACCACGTACCTGCTCTCGTGGCTGTCACATCTGGGTGGGAGGCTTCAGACAGGCCATAAACAAATAAATACAAACATATAATTAATGGCAGTGAATGCTGTGAATAAAACTGAAGCATGATAAGGTAAAAGAGGTGCTATTTTAGATAGCATGGCCAGGGAGGTACCATTTAGCATACTTTTGTGGGGAATGGATCAGAGTTATCACAGTACCTTCCAAAAATCTTCACTCAGAAATTGTTTTAAAAGCTCTGAACTCTCACAACCTCCTTAGCTCCAAGTGCACTCACTAAAGGGCAGTGTTTATTCCCCATTATACAGATTGGTAAACTGATATTCAGAAAGATTAACTGACCCAATCCAGGCCCTCACTAAGTTGGAAGAAGAACAACAAAAAGAAATACATCCTTTGCCATACAGCAGAAACTAACACATCATTGTATATCAACTATACTCCAATAAAAAATTATTTTTAAAAAATAAACCAATCTATTACTTTCATCCCCAGTATAATACTGACATGGAAGTTTTGCTGGAGGAGGAGGAGGTAAGAAGATGAAGACCTATCTCTACCACTATTACCTGAGTTGTGTAGGGCAGGTGATTTAACCTCTCTGTCACCAGTTTCCTCATCTGTAAAGTGGGGCTAAGCATTCCTGCCCTGTGTATATTCCAAGCTGTTCAGGAGATCAAAAGAGAGAATAGACATGCCACTTTGTAAACCAAGTACTATATAAATGTAAAGTATAATTATCAACATACTTGGGCACATTAAGAGAACTAATTGCTAGTGTTTACCTGCTCATTACTGCAGCCCAAGTTAAACACAGCTATGGAGCAAAAAGCTTGTCATGGCCACTAGGGGTCCTGGAGTTGACTGCTAGCTGCCACAATTTAAAGACTCCTCCAAAGTATGGGGTAATTTTATTTATTTTTTTCATCTTTCCTTGACGGTGCAGAATAACTTTATGCTCATCTTTGAAAAAAAGGCCAATGAGAAAAATCTGCCTTCACTGGAACTCCTCACTGGCCACCAAATGGGCCAGGCTGGCCCATAAATCACCTCAAAGAAAAAGGCATCTCCATCGCCAAGGACCAAGGCCACGGCAGGCAAAAAGTGCCCAGCTCAGAGCTCCTTTAGGGGCAGATAGGGTGAAGAAGGAAGTGCTAAGAGCCACCATCCAGGTACTTTCATCCAATAAATATTCATCATGCCAGACACTGCTCTGAGCACAAAGAATAACACAGTGTTGAACAGAACATTCTGTTCTTAAAGAGCCTGTGGTCTCAGAACAAGAGCTTTCCACAAGGTCTGCTGAGGAAAGGCTTGGGTGTGAATAGGGCAGCAGAAGAGGCCAGGTCCAAACACAGGCTCTGCCGTTTCCTGGCTCCTGAGGTAGCCGGGATATGTTCCTGCGCCTCTCTTAGTCTCTACTGCCTGATCTGTAAGACGCAGACAACGAGGCACCTACTTCCTAGGGCAGGATGAGGCCCAAGTGAGTTAGTGCATGTCAAGTACACAGCACAAAACATGACGCATAAAGGGAGGGCTCCATAAACGCTGTTAAGACTAGTATTATCATCTACTGATCTGGATCAAGCATGGCCCTCTGCACCTCAGTTTCCTCATAAAATGCAGAAAATAATAAACAGCTAATATGGCTACTGTGAGAATGACATATCAGGAAAACTATGTAGCCCTGGTACACAGGATCAGCTCAAGCCCTGCCAGGCTCACTCCAGGCCCCTTTTAATCAAGTAGGTTTTCCAAGAACATGCTTTCCTTCATGATACAGATTTTACAGAAGCCTTAGACTGTCTGATTCTGTGGCCATTCTAAGCAGTGTTTGGTAATTCTCAGAAGTCTTGTCTGGCCCACAGTAAACAAGGATGTGGCCACATCAAGGCCACACCCAGTTGAGGAACAAGTATGAACACAAGCCTTGGAGCTTTCCAGAACAAGGCAGTGTCTCTGGCAGACCCTACGCTCCTATTAAACTGGTACCAACAACCATTAATGGAAATAATGCTCCATCTCAATAACCAAGTTTAGGGAAAGCGTCAGGCAGCCTCCACTGGCCACACGTCCCTTCACAGCTCTGCCCAGTCCTTGTCTTCTCAGATGCCACTTCTGAGTCATTAGACTGGTGAGTCATGCCCAGCGAGGAGGCCATCTTGAGAGCAAAACCAAAAGAATTTTGAAGAACAATGAGTGACACCCTGAATTGAAAGAGAATAAGGCTTTTCATTGTCCTAGCAAAATAACAATGAAAAAAAAAAAACACGCTGCTGTTAACACTGTGGGTTCAACTGCCCAGCTGTAAATTTTACTGAGAAGAAAAACTCAGCCAAAAAAAAAAAGCTTTCACATTCCCTTGGAAATCTGAGAGCAAAAGAGACTTGGAGGCTCTGTCTCAAATTAGGGAAACCAAGTGATCTTTGGGTAACTTGCCTGGACCCTCTTCTGGCTTAGTCATTCATTTTCGAAACATGCCAGGGTAGGGTGACAGGAGGGTGACTTCACCTGCACTGCCACATTTGGTCCTCCCCTAGCCAAGCCTCTGTTTGGTTTGCTCAGCCGTCAGAGAGATGTCTGGAGTGAGAAAACTGCTGCCTGGTGGTGGGCGGGGGGAGAGGGGCTTGTGATTAGGGGCACCGCAGAGGAAGGCAGCATGACTACCAGAAAAGCTGGGTAGGCTCTGAGGAAGCGAAGCCAGCAGGCAAGGGGAAGAGAATTCACATATGCAGTGTCTACTCTGTGCCAGGCACTCTTCTCATCAGCAGCACCATACATTTAAAGAGAACTTATTTGCCAAGCATGGCCTTTAAAGCAAGGACTTTCACAGCACACTGCCTAGGTTTGAATCCAAGCTTACTAGCTGTGTAACTTTGAAAACGTTACTTACCCTTTTATGCTGCAGTTTTCTCATTCATAAAATACAGACTGTAAAACAGGGTTATTGTAAGAACTAAACAAAATTAAAATATTCACATGTTTAGGACAATGGCTGGCACACAATAAGCTGTGCAGCATGTGTGTTAACACTTGCTGGTCCATCTCTTTTTAAAAAATTTTTTTCTGGCCATGGTGCAAGGCTTGCAGGATTTTTGTTCCCAGACCAGGAATTGAACCTGTGCCTCCTGCAGTGGAAGCAAGGAGCCTTAACCACTGGACCACCAGGGAAGTCCCACTCCATCTTTTCAGATGAGAAAACTGAGGCAGAAAGAAGAAAGATTTGCTGAAGGACGCACAGCTACATGGTGGCAGAACCTGGATACTGCCTGTCACTGACTTCTCACAAACCCTGGGTGGGAAGTGACATCCTCTTCCTTCTATCAGTGAGAGACTGGAAGGCAGAGAGCTTAGTAACCTGCTCATCATACAAGGTGGCAAATGGGAGAGTTAAGATTGAAAATCCCACATTCGCTGTCTTTAAAGCCTTTGCACATCCCACTAGGCCTGTTCTCAAGCATTAGCATACATCAGAATGACTGCAGGGCTTGGTTAAGCATAGGCTGCTGGGCGCTACCTCCAGAATTTCTGATTGGGTAGCTCTGTGGTGGGGGGCCAGGGATTGGCATTTCTGACAAGTTCTGGAGACACTGTTGCTGCTGGTCTGGAGCCCGGGTTGCCTACAATCAGGCACCTATATGTAGAACAGAGAGTAGAAGGGATGGGGCCCAAAGGTTACGGGTCCCACCCTGGCAAAGGCTTGGTAACTCCCCTGGGCCTAGCAAACATATTTTGCATTTACATGGTCCTTTGATAGTTATGATCTCATTTGATCTTTCCAACATCCCTAGGTAGTGATCATTCTCCCCATTCATTGTGATTTGTTTGTAGGAACACATGGTTAAGAAAATGGCAGTGAGAGCGTAAACCACGGGTCACCTGACAAGTGTTCTGTTCTTCCCTCCAAGTAACTAGTCCTGGAAGCACTACCTGCTGATGAAGACTGACTCCACTTCCAACCTGTGACTTTACAAAGAATAACTTCAATTCAGGCACGGGCACTTTGGTCCACCAGAGTTTGTGGGAGGTAATTTCTGGTGGGAAGAGCATAAGACCCATTTTCTACCATCATTTCAAGGACTAGGAAAGGCTACTGCTCACAAAATACTTCCACCAACTATTTGCTCCCCGCTCGATAACCTAAAAGCTTTGATATTTGACTAAAATGTGATTCTCTATAAAAGATGAATGCAATTTGGGGGTTCATTTCTACTGGAGCACAGCTTGTTCATTTAGAACAGCCTGCATGGTTAGTATAGTTTTTAAAGTTGCTTGGACATATAAGCCACTAACTCATTAGTATCTAGAATATTTCAAGAACTCCTATAAGTAGATAAGAAAAAAACAAACCCCAAGAAAAAAAAATGGGAAAAAGACATAAACAGGCATTCACACATGTCTTCATCACATATGGCCAATATTCATATGAAAACAATCCTCAGCTTCATTATTTGTCAGGGAAATTCAATATAAAACAACCAGGCAGTACCACTTCATACCCTTCAAAAAGGTAGACATCACTGAGTGTTAGCAAGAAGTAAGGAATCAATATATATATATATCTTAGAGGATTCAATTATTACTTATCCGTTCATGTATTGTCATCCAATAAATACATAAACATATTTACATTCATCTTCTACATTCAGGATACAATGTTAAGCTGAAAAGATGCCAGGGATTCCCAGAAGCTATGCTACTTCTCACCTGTAGTCTCCTGGTGGAAAAAAAGAGGGGAAGGAGAGAGAAGGATACTAACATGGAAGGCCTTCCAGCTGGTCCAGAAGGGCCTGCTGCCCCTAAGGAGCTTCCAGTCATGTTCCACCTCATCACCCACTGAACTTCCCATATTTCTAGTGTGATCATATGGTTGCCTATCTGGACTAAAATTAATAAAAATAATCACCACCTGTGAGCTACTATGTACCAAGCACTTTATATACATTAATCCATTTAATCATCACAGTAACCTAAGACAGGAATATCATTCCTATCTTACATATGATAGATAAATGAGTTTTAGAAAGATTCAGCACCCTGCCCAAGATTACACCATCTATTAGTGTGCCACTCATCAGTGGCAGCTTTAAATCACAGTCTGTCTGGCACCAAACCATACGATTATAGATGCCCTAAGTGATGTTGACATCATCAGGAGAAATTCAGGCCACCTTTAAGAAAAATTAAATAAAATTTGGATATGGATTTCACTCACTGCATAATATTTATTCATTTTACTTCTTCCTTATATGAGTATAGATATTGGAACATGTTTATTTTGTCTGACGTGGAAGAAAGGAAGCTGTGTGGATAACCAGGTCTGAATCGGCCACACACCAGTCCTGTGAACTTCTGCAAGTTACCCCGTCTCTTGCTTCACTTTCCTCATCTCTAAAATGTGGGAATCCATCATCCTTCTTTCCAAGGTTTGTTAACATCTAAACAAAACCTCATAGTTGAGCTATTCTATAAACTGTAACGTGTCATATAACATAAGACATTTTAATGGCCTCATCTCCAGGTTGGGGGTGGGGGAAAAATAGGGAAATACAGTGATCAGCCAAGATCCTACTGAAGAAAAGAGAGGTGTGGTGTGGCAATGGGCCCTGGGAATCCATGGGTGAAGTCTAGGATGGGAACAGAGAAGAGGAGAGGATGGCTGTGTACACAGTATACACCTGGGTTTAAAGATTGTAAAACTAGAAAACTTATCCTAACCCAATTCACTGCAGTAGGAATATCCATTTATTCCTCTTTTGTAAAACATTCACACAACACCGGGAGTAACATTATGCATGTAAGTATCACTAAAGCAATACTTGTTGCAATTCCCAATCTATTCAACTACTCAGGCAAGCTGAAAAAAAAAAAGAGGTGGTCAGCCTTCAGACCTACTAAGTTTCAGCAACCGTTTGATGCAAGGAGAAACGAATTTAATTGGCACATTGACTAAAAGTAAGAATACATCCTTTGAAAGCTTGCAAGATGACAATGCCAAGCCACAGAGTCTCCCTAACTATCCATAATTGAAAAGCTTGTTTCTAACACAATAAATAAATATTTGAAAATTGTTTTTGCCCTTTGTCAGATCTCTCTTTAGAATGCTTACTATGTGCCAGCACTTTACAATTATTAACTCATTAATTCATTTAATCTTCCAAACAACCCTGGGGTGGAGGTGGGGATGGCGCCAACACCAATGGCAGGGCCCTGGTGCAGTCTCCCTTTGGCTCCGGTCGGCCATTTTAGAGCTCAAGGCATGTTAGCCTCAGAATAAGAATGCTCACATGATGGAAACAGATGAAAAGGACAAGACAGGAGACACACACACACACAGAAGCAAACAGGTATCTTAAAAGTACCAAATCCTGACTTAGCTTGGTGGGGGATGCAGAGATGAAGTGGATGAGAACTTGCCTACATAGAACCTGTAACAGCAGATGAACAGTGACGAACTCCCTAAAATACCAAAAGAGAGGCTACAGGTGGCACGAACCCCCGGAAAGGCTTCACAGAGGAGATGGCATTTGTGCTAGTCCTGAGGGATGAGTAGGAACTGGCCAGGCTGAGAGAACAACGCATGGCCACTGCAGATAGAAAGAAAGCAGTGAGCCAGCATATCGGATCAGGCCCTGTGCTCAGAACATGCCGGGAACATGCAGTGTCTTTCCAGCTCACTTGGAATAAAATCCCAACTCCTTGTCACATCCTACTCAGACCCTGAGCAGGCCCTGTCTCCCTTACTTTCCCCTTGCTAAGCTCAGACACTGGGATGCTATGCACCTGTTATTGCCTCTGGCAGGATGCTCTAACCCTGGCTCCATGCTGGAGTAACTCCCGGATCAGTCTCCAGGCTCCGCTGCAATGGCACCGCCTCAGAGACCCTCCCTGGCCACCTTCCACGTAAGCCAGGGCCCCTCTACCCTTTGCCTCTCCCAGCAGATGATCTGATTCCTACCAAGTACACACGGCAATTTGTAATGGGGATTTTTACCGGTCTGACATGTGTAATGTAGGTTCCCCTTCTGGAAGTAGTTCCATGAGCTATGGCCTTGTCTATTTCGTTCTCTCCCGGCCCTGACACACTGGGGAGTTCAATAAACGTTTTGGAATGAATGAAAGCATTAAGTCAGCGACTGATTTACATGTGAGTGAAGGCCTAATTGAGGACAAGGTGGAATGTGTTTGGGAAATAGGTAATCGTTGAATAGACTGTACATGATAACAGGTTGGAAAGGGGTGGGTCCAGATGGGGAGGACCTAAAAGGCAGACCTGGATCGGATTAATTCCCTCAACGGGTACTGCATTGCAGGTGCCGGCCAGGTGTTTGAGGGTGGGGGTGCAAACTGTTTCTCCGAGGCACCCCGGATTCTCTCTGCTAAGAGCCAAACGGACACACTGGGACTTCTTAGGGAAATAAACAAGCTGCAACCACCTGGGCCAAGGGGAGATGCTCAAGGGCGGAGGGGGATGGAGGGGCGGGAAGAGGACTGTCTTGAGTGACCCCGGGGAGCTCCGGTACTGGTCTAGTCCCTGCGGCCAAGGGTCAGGATGGAGGGTCGCCCAGCCAGGGCCAGACATCCAGGCGGCGTCGCCCCCGCTCGTGGGTCCCGGGGAGTTGCGGGGGGTGGGTTGGGTGCCGAGAACCCAGCGGGAGATGCCACCTACGGCCTTCAGGGCCACGGCAGCCCCCAGCAGTCGAAGGCCGGCGCCCGCGGCGCGCAGTAACAAGTCCCGCGGCCGCGCCCACACTCACCCTGTGCAGCCTTGGAAGCCGAGCGCGTCCGCCAGAGCCGCCGGGTCGCCTTCCACGGCCGCAGCGAAGAAAACAGCCTCCGGCTCTTCTTGCCGCTCTTCTCAGTTGCTCCCATCTGTGCGCCCGCACCCCTCCCCCGCCGCCCGCCGCCGCCCGAGGGTCGCCTCCCGCTTCCCCGGCCGCCGCGCGCTTCTGCCAGGTGCCCGGCCGTCGCGGGGGAGGACGCGGCCGCGGGGGGGGAGGAGCTTGCGGTCGGGTGGGGGCGGGGGATGGGGGGCGGTGCGCGCTCGCGCCGAGCCTGGGGGCGCTGCCGGGATGCGCCAGCCCGGGGAAGCGCTCAGCAGCTCACGGCTCAGTGCTTTAGTCATTCGTCCTTGATTCCGGAGGTGTCGACAGACTGCCCGACTACAGCTTGGCATCATTAATTAACACAAAAACCCCTGGGATATGCGCTGATTTTTATCCCCAAATTACAAATGAGAAAATTGAAGCTCCGAAAGGTCAGGTAATTGACCGGGAGATCACAGTCTCTAAACCATGCAGATTCCTAAATCCTCGGCTCTAACTACATTTGTTCATTCCTTTCTACTTCCTCAGGATGATTCCACGTTATGTTCGAATTTTTTAAATGTGATAGATATTCCCATTTTCTTCACATAACAGATTAAGAATCACCTGTTTTTCTCTCTCTTTTAAAGAACCTAGTCTATGTCCGGGAGACTTTTACACCTATGCCATTAAACCTCATAGTACCGCTGTGGGGTAGGAAGCATTTCCCTATTTGCCAGATGAGAAAAATGAGATGTCAGAGCGGAGATAGCCCAGCCTTCTCACCACTTTGTCTCTGTAGTGATTTTGCTTGAAGTTGGGGAGTACAAGAGAAGAAGAGCAAAACCAAGATTCCTTAACAGGGCCTGGCTGCGATAGTAACAGCTCACGTGTATAGAGTGCCTTTCATGTGTCGGGTTTTACATACATTATTTAACTCTCCCAATGTTACTCATGGGAGAGAAATTATTAACGTCTATGATGACCATTATATCTACTACTGCGGGCAAGAATCCCTCAGAAGAAATGGAGTAGCCATCATGGTCAACAAAAGAGTCCGAAATGATTCAGGTATGACCTAAATCAAATCCCTTATGATTATACAGTGGAAGTGAGAAATACATTTAAGGGCCTAGATCTGATAGATAGAGTGCTTGATGAACTATGGAATGAGATTCGTGACATTGTACGGGAGAAAGGGATCAAGACCATCCCCATGGAAAAGAAATGCAAAAAAGCAAAATGGCTGTCTGGGGAGGCCTTACAAATAGCTGTAAAAAGAAGAGAGGCAGAAAGCAAAGAAGAAAAGGAAAGATATAAGCATCTGAATGCAGAGTTCCAAAGAATAGCAAGAAGAGATTAAAAAAAAAAAAAAAAAGGCTTCTTCAGTGATCAATGCAAAGAAATAGAGGAAAAGAACAGAATGGGAAAGACTAGAGATCTCCTCAAGAAAATTAGAGATACCAAGAGAACATTTCATGCAAAGATGGGCTCGATAAAGAACAGAAATGGTCTGGACCTAACAGAAGCAGAAGATATTAAGAAGAGGTGGCAAGAATACACAGAAGAACTGTACAAAAAAGATCTTCAAGACCCAGATAATCATGATGATGTGATCACTAATCTAGAGCCAGACATCTTGGAATGTGAAGTCAAGTGGGCCTTAGAAAGCATCACTATGAACAAAGCTAGTGCAGGTGATGGAATTCCAGTGGAGCTGTTTCAAATCCTGAAAGATGATGCTGTCAAAGTGCTGCACTCAATATGCCAGCAAATTTGGAAAACTCAGCAGTGGCCACAGGACTGGAAAGGTCAGTGTTCATTCCAATTCCAAAGAAAGGCAATGCCAAAGAATGCTCAAACTACTGCACAATTGCACTCATCTCACATGCTAGTAAAGTAATGCACAAAATTCTCCCAGCCAGGCTACAGCAATACATGAACTGTGAACTCCCTGCTGTTCAAGCTGGTTGTAGAAAAGGCAGAGGAACCAGGGATCAAATTGCCAACATCCGCTGGATCAAGGAAAAAGCAAGAGACTTCCAGAAAAACATCTATTTCTGCTTTATTGACTATGCCAAAGCCTTTGACTGTGTGGATCACAAGAAACTGTGGAAAATTCTTCAAGAGATGGGAATACCAGACCACCTGACCTGCCTCTTGAGAAATCTGTATGCAGGTCAGGAAGCAACCATTAGAACTGGACATGGAACAACAGACTGGTTCCAAATAGGAAAAGGAGTATGTCAAGGCTGTATATTATCACCCTGTTTATTTAACTTATATGCAGAGTACATCATGAGAAACGCTGGGCTGGAAGAAACACAAGCTGGAATCAAGATTGCAGGGAGAAATATCAATAACCTCAGATATGCAGACGATACCACCCTCATGCAGAAAGTGAAGAGGAGCTAAAAGCCCCTTGATGAAAGTGAAAGAGGAGAGTGAAAAAGTTGGCTTAAAACTCAACATTCAGAAAACGAAGATCATGGCATCCAGTCCCATCACTTCATGGCAAATAGATGGGGAAACAGTGGAAACAGTGTCAGACTTTATTTTGCGGGGCTCCAAAATCACTGCTGATGGTGACTGCAGCCATAAAATTATAAGACGCTTACTCCTTGGAAGAAAAGTTATGACCAACCTAGATAGCATATTGAAAAGCAGAGACATTACTTTGCCGACTAAGGTCCGTCTAGTCAATGCTATGGTTTTCCAGTGGTCATGTATGGATGTGAGGTTGGACTGTGAATGCGGCTGAGCGCCGAAGAATTGATGCTTTTGAACTGTTGTTGGAGAAGACTCTTGAGAGTCCCTTGGACTGCAAGGAGATCCAAACCAGTCCATTCTGAAGGAGATCAACCCTGGGATTTCTTTGGAAGGAATGATGCTAAAGCTGAAACTTCAGTACTCTGGCCACCTCATGGGAAGTGCTGACTCACTGGAAAAGACTCTGATGCTGGGAGGGATTGGGGGCAGGAAGAGAAGGGGACGACTGAGGATGAGATGGCTGGATGGCATCACTGACTTGATGGACGTGAGTCTGAGTGAACTCTCAGAGATGTAATGAACAGGGAGGCCTGGCGTGCTGCGAATCATGGGGTCGCAAAGTTAGACACGACTGAGCAACTGACCTGAACTGAACTGATGCTTAACAGAGAACTTCCCAGGTGGAGCTAGTGGTAAAGAATCCACCTGCCAGTGCTGGAGACACAAGAGTCAGTGTTTGATCCCTGGGTGGGAAGATCCTCTGGAGTAGGGAATGGCAGCCTACACCAGTATTCTTGCCTCAAAAATTCCATGGGCAGAGGAGCCCGGCAGGCTACAGTCCATGGGGTGGCAAACAACTGGACAGGACTGAGCACAAATATCCATATATATACTTAACAGATGGGGAAACTGAGCATCAGAGAGGTCAGGTTACATATATAAAGCCTTAATAAAGTTTCTATGTTAGGTTGAACCATGCCATTTTTGTAAGTTGAAACAAAAGCCCAATTTATTATAGGACAGTTTCACCAAATGATCAAAATTTAAATAACCACCTAAGGAGGGGACTGATAACTCAGTGCATCTAGATGATATACGGGGGGGGGGGAATATATATATATATATATATATATATACACACATATATATATATGTTTCAGGACTTCCCTGGTGGCTACCTTTGACCCCTGAGTTGGGAAGATCCCCTGGAGAAGGGCATGGCAACCTACTCCAGTATTCTTGCCTGGAGAATTCCATGGACAAAGGGGCCTAATGGGCTATAGTCCATGGCGATTGCAAAGAGTAAGACACGACTAAGCAACTAACGCTTTCTTTTTTTTTTCATGTATGTTTAAGAGTCTTTGTCAGTGATAAACTGTTGAAGTTGATCATTATATTGGTAAGAAAATATATAAGTTTTAGAAAATACATACTAAGATATTTAGGAGTAAATATGGTCATGGTCATGATGCATTTAATTTTCCTTCAAGTGCTTTACCAAAGAAGTTTCATATATATGTTTGCAGAGAGGGGAGAAGCAAATGATAAGGCAAATACAGCAAAATCATAATAATAGATGAATCTGTATAAAGAGTATATGGGTGTGCTTTGTAGTACTCTTTATTCTTGCAACTTTTGTGTAAAATTTCAATTTATTCCCAGGTGAAAGGGTAAAACAACCTTTGTTTCCTAGAAAAAGAAAATAAAGTGGGAAGAATCACTGTTCCTGATATTAAGGCCTACTATAAGGCTATATTTATCAAAACAATGTTTTCTTGCCAGAGGGATAGATGCATAGATCAGTAAATAACTCGAAAAACAGGCCTATACATGTATATCCAACAGATTTTTGACAAGGATGCGAAAGCAGTTCAGTGGAGGACAAACAGCTATTTCAACAAATAATGCTGAAGCAAATGGACACGCATTGGCAAAAAATAAAATAAAATTACCTTGACATAACCTCACACCTTATATGAAAGTCTAGAAAATGGATTATAGACTTAAATGTAGAATTATAAAACTTTTAGGGAAAAATAAGAGTAAATCATCTGCGATCTGGAATACAACAGAGAGGTATCACCAAATGCATGATCCATACAAGAAAAGGCTGATAAATAGGACTCTATAAAAATTAAATAGTTTTGCTCTGGGAAAGACCCTTTTAAGAGAATGAAAATATAAGCTACAAAATGGACAAAAAAAAAAATCCTTATCCAACAAAGGACTAGTATTTATAATATATAAAGAATCTCAAAACTCAGCATTTAAAAATCCAATTAGAAAACGTGCAAAGGGACTTACTTCCCTCATGGTTCAGAGGTTAACAATCCACCTGCCAAAGCAGGGGATGCAGTTTAATACTTGGTCCAGGAAGATCCCACATGTCATGGGGCAACAAAGTCCATGTTCCATAACTATTGAACTTGCACCCTAGAGCCCATGCTCTGCAACAGGAGAAGCCACCACGATGAGAAGCCGGCATGCCACACTGAAAACACCCCTGCTGGCTACAACTGCAGAAAGCCAGGGCAACGGTGAAGATCCAGCACAGTCAAATGTAAATAATTTTTTAATTTGATTATTTTATTTTTTAATTTTATTTTTACTTTATTTTAATTTACAATACTGTATTGGTTTTGTCAAACATTAACATGAATCCGCCACGGGTGTATACGAGCTCCCAGTCCTGAACTCCCCTCCCACCTCCCACCCCATATCATCTCTTTGGATCATCCCCATGCACCAGCCCCAAGCATCCTGTGTCCTGTATCGAACATAGACTGGCAGTTCATTTCTTACATGATACTACATATGTTTCAATACCATTCTCCCAAATCATACCACCCTCACCCTCTCCCTCAGAGTCCAAAAGACTGTTCTATACATCTGTGTCTCTTTTGCTGTCTCGCATACGGGGTCATCATTCCATCTTTCTAAATGCCATATATATGTGTCAGTTCAGTTCAGTCACTCAGTCGTGTCCAACTCTTTGCGACCCCATGAATAGCAGCATGCCAGGCCTCCTTGTTCATTACCATCTCTCAGAGTTCACTCAGACTCACGTCCATCGAGTCTGTGATGCCATCCAGCCATCTCATCTTCAGTCATCCCCTTCTCTTCCTGCCCCCAATCCCTCCCAGCATCAGAGTCTTTTCCAATGAGTCAACTCTTCTCATCAGGTGGCCAAAGTACTGAAGTTTCAGCTTTAGCATCATTCCTTCCAAAGAAATCCCAGAGTTGATCTCCTTCAGAATAGACTGGTTGGATCTCCTTGCAGTCCAAGGGATTCTCAAGAGTCTTCTCCAACACCACAGTTCAAAAGCATCAATTCTTTGGCACTCAGCTTTCTTCACAGTCCAGCTCTCACATCCATACATGACCACAGGAAAAACCATAGCCTTGACTAGACGGACCTTAGTCGGCAAAGTAATGTCTCTGCTATCCAGGTTGGTCATAACTTTTCTTCCAAAGAGTAAGCGTCTTTTAATTTCATGGCTGCAGTCACCATCTGCAGTGATTTTGGAGACCCAAAAAAATAAAGTCTGACACTGTTCCCACTGTTTCCCCATCTATTTCCCATGAAGTGAGGGGTCCCATGAAGTGAGGGGACAGGATGCCATGATCTTCGTTTTCTGAATGTTGAGTTTTAAGCCAACTTTTTCACTCTCCTCTTTCACTTTCATCAAGAGGCTTTTAGCTCCTCTTCACTTTCTGCCATAAAGGTGGTGTCATCTGCATATCTGAGGTGATTGATATTTCTCCCGGCAATCTTGATTCCAGCTTGTGTTTCTTCCAGCCCAGCGTTTCTCATGATGTACTCTGCATAGAAGTTAAATAAGCAGGGTGACAGTATACAGCCTCGACATACTCCTTTTCCTATTTGAAACCAGTCCGTTGTTCCATGTCCAGTTCTAATGGTTGCTTCCTGACCTGCATACAGATTTCTCAAGAGGCAGGTCAGGTGGTCTGGTATTCCCATCTCTTGAAGAATTTTCCACAGTTTCTTGTGATCCACACAGTCAAAGGCTTTGGCATAGTCAATAAAGCAGAAATAGATGTTTTTCTGGAAGTCTCTTGCTTTTTCCATGATCCAGCGGATGTTGGCAATTTGATCTCTAGTTCCTCTGCCTGTTCTAAAACAATCAGCTTGAACAATCAGGGAGTTCACGGTTCACATATTGCTGTAGCCTGGCTGGGAGAATTTTGTGCATTACTTTACTAGCATGTGAGATGAGTGCAATTGTGCAGTAGTTTGAGCATTCTTTGGCATTGCCTTTCTTTGGAATTGGAATGAACACTGACCTTTCCAGTCCTGTGGCCACTGCTGAGTTTTCCAAATTTGCTGGCATATTGAGTGCAGCACTTTGACAGCATCATCTTTCAGGATTTGAAACAGCTCCACTGGAATTCCATCACCTGCACTAGCTTTGTTCATAGTGATGCTTTCTAAGGCCCACTTGACTTCACATTCCAAGATGTCTGGCTCTAGATTAGTGATCACATCATCATGATTATCTGGGTCTTGAAGATCTTTTTTGTACAGTTCTTCTGTGTATTCTTGCCACCTCTTCTTAATATCTTCTGCTTCTGTTAGGTCCAGACCATTTCTGTTCTTTATCGAGCCCATCTTTGCATGAAATGTTCCCTTGATATCTCTAATTTTCTTGAGGAGATCTCTAGTCTTTCCCATTCTGTTCTTTTCCTCTATTTCTTTGCATTGATCGCTGAAGATGTCTTTTTATCTCTTCTTGCTATTCTTTGGAACTCTGCATTCAGATGCTTATATCTTTTCTTTTCTTCTTTGCTTTCTGCCTCTCTTCTTTTTACAGCTATTTGTAAGGCCTCCCCAGACAGCCATTTTGTTTTTTTGCATTTCTTTTCCATGGGGATGGTTTTGATCCCTGTCTCCTGTACAATGTCACGAACCTCATTCCATAGTTCATCAAGCACTCTATCTATCAGATCTAGGCTCTTAAATCTTTTTCTCACTTCCACTGTATAATCATAAGGGATTTGATTTAGGTCATACCTGAATGGTCTAGGGGTTTTCCCTACTTTCTTCAATTTCAGTCTGAATTTGGCAATAAGGAGTTCATGATCTGAGCCACAGTCAGCTCCTGGTCTTTTTTTTGTTTACAGTATAGAGTTTCTCCATCTTTGGCTGCATAGAATATAATCATATATGTGTCAGTATACTGTATTGGTGTTTTTCTTTCTGGCTTACTTCACTCTGTATAATCGGCTCTAGTTTCATCCATCTCATTAGAACTGATTCAAATGTATTCTTTTTAATGGCTGAGTAACACTCCATTGTGTATATGTACCACAGCTTTCTTTTCCATTCATTGCTGTTGGACATCTAGGTTGTTTCCATGTCCTCGCTATTATAAACAGTGCTGCAGTGAACATTGGGGTACATATGTCTCTTTCAATTCTGGTTTCCTCGGTGTGTATGCCCTTCAGTGGGATTGCTGGGTTATAAGGTAGTTATTTGCAAAAAATAAATGATTTTTTTAATTTAATTGGAAATATGCAAAAGACTTGAGCAGATATTTCAGTAGAGAGGATGGACATAGAAATGTCAAATAAGCACATGAAAAGCTACCCAGCAGCATTAGCTATTAAGGAAATACAAATTATAGCCACAATGATATATTAGTGCATAACTATTAGAATGGCTAAAATGAAAAATAGTGATAATGCCAAATGCTGGTGAGGATGCAGAGGGAGAAACTGGATCATTTATACATTGCTAGTAGGAATATAAATGGCACAGCACTTTGGAAAAGAATTTGGCAGTCCTTATAAAACTAAACTTGGGCTCTAAAGTCACTGCAGACAGTGACTGCAGCCATGAAGTTAAGACACTTGCTCCTTGGAAGAAAAACTATGACAAACCTCAGTTCAGTTCAGTTCAGTCGACAAACCTAGACAGCATATTAAAAAGCAGAGACATCACATTGCCAACAAAGGTCCATTTAGTCAAAGCTATGGTTTTTCCAGAAGTCATATACAGATGTGAGAGGTAAACTGTAAAGAAGGCCAAGCACCAAAGAATTGATGCTTTCAAACTGTGTGCTGAAGAAGACTCAAGTCTTGAGAGTCCTTGGACAACAAGGAGATCAAACCAGTCAATCCTGAAGGAAATCAACCCTGAATATTCATTCCAAGGACTGATGCTGAAACTCTAATAGTCTGGCCACATGATGTGAAGAGCCAGCTCATTGGAAAAGATCATGATGCTTGGAAAGATTGAGGGCAAGAGGAGAAGGAGGCAACAGAGGATGAAATGGTTGGATGGCATCACCGACTCAATGGACTTGAGTTTGAGCAAACTCAGGGAAATAGTGAAGGACAGAGAAGTCTGGCATACTGCAGTTCATGTGGTTGCAAAACGTGAGACATAACTTGGCAACTGAACAACAGCAACAAATAAAACTAAACTACCATAAGACTCAACAATTACACTCTTGGGTACTTATCCCAGAAAAAGTGAAAACTTATGTTCACACAAAAACATATACAACAATGTTTATAGTAGCTTTATTTGTAATAGCCCCAAACTAGAAACAACCCAGATATCAGATATCCTTTGATGGGTAAATGGTTAAACAAACTATGGTATACCCCTGCCATGGAGTACTAAGCAATAAAAAGTAACAAAGCTATTGCTACAGGCAATAAGCTAAATTAATCTCCAGGGAATTATGCTGAGTGGATAAAACCAATCCCCAAAGTTACATACTATATGATTCTATTTATGTAGTATTCTTGAAATGACAAGAATTATGTAAATCGAAGACAGATCATGGTTGCTAGGGATGAGGGAGATGAGTATGGCTATGAAAGTACAACAAGAGGGACTTTCCTGGTGGTCCAGTGGCTAAGACTCCAGGTTCCCAAAGCAGGGACCCTGAGTTCAATCCCCTGGTCGTGGAGCTAGATCCCACATGCTGCAACTCAGAGTTTGTGCTTCCCTGGTGGCTCAGAGGTTAAAGCGTCTGCCTCCAATGCTGGAGACCCAGGTTCTATACCTGGGTTGGGAAGATCCCCTGGAGAAGGAAATGGCAATCCACTCCAGTATTTCTTGCCTGGAGAATCCCATGGAGGGAGAAACCTAGTAGGTTACAGTCCACGGGGTCGCAAAGAGTCAGACACTAACTGTGCGACTTCACATCACATCACATCATCATCACAGCTAAATAAATTTAAAAAAAATTATTTTTTTAAGTACAGCAGGAGAGAGAGAGACCTGTGGTGATGGAACTGTTCTGTATATTGTCTGTACAGTGTCTATACTGGCTGTGATATTAGACTACAGTTTTGCACAATGCTCCCATTAGGGGCAATGCATAAAGCTGTACACAGAATCTCTGTATTAGTTTTTACAAGTGCATGTGAATCTACAATATTTTTAACTTAAAAGTTTCATTTTTTAAAAAATGACAGGTCTGCAATTCATATAGTTCACTCTAATGTCTAAATCGTGATTGAACCACGATTCCACCAAGGACCACACCCTCATGGCCACACTAGGCTTTCTCTTGACTGCTGGCTTACTGTGAAAGGCCAAGGATCCTCTGCTGGGTTCCAGGGAGGAGGGAAGGAGGACTCGGAAAGGGCACGGGAGCCTGGAGACCTGGGTCAGTCAGGGAGTGCTGAACTACTCTCTTGGGTTTGTTTTTCTTTAGCATATTTATTTGGCTATGCCAAGTCTTAGCTGTGACACATGGGATCTTCCTGTGTTAACTCAGAATCTTTCCTTGTGGTGCTCAGGCTGCTTTCTAGCTGTGGCACGCTGGCTCCAGAGCGTAGGCTCCGTAGTTGTGGTGCATAGGTTTAGTTTCCCTGACATATGTGGGATCTTAGTTCCCTGACCCTGGAATCACTGGAAGGCAGATTCTTAACCACTGGACCACCAGGGAATTCCCTACTCTCCTATGTGAAATGAGTCCATTGGAGGTAAGCGACACTGCGAAAGTAATTATGGGCCAGATCTATTCTGTTCTTTCTTGAATCCAAAAAGAGTAAGAAGATATAAATATGAAATAAAGAAGGGAGGTGGGAGAGACCAGGATGAGGGTAGAAATCAAGAGGTGACCTCTCTCTTAGCAATGAGCTGCGTTTTCTTGTACATCAGCCTTCATTCTCCATAGCACTTAAAGTCTAAAGAAATAATTCCTTAGAAGAAATGATCCAATGAACAAAGCTACTTAGAAGTGGCAGACACATGCCAGCAACTCACACCCTAGAGAAGGGTTACCTCTGCTTCTGGGACTTCTTACTTGGCCTTGGGGTAAGGACACTTAAATCTAATCCTGGATACTCAAACCATCTGCAAAATACCAGTTATGTCCCTGCCCCTCATGGCTTACTATTTTAATCACCACCACCACATCCACTCTCATTCGTTAATGGAATTTAACCAGACGACCTAGAAGTTTCCTTCCAGGGTTTCCCACCATCCTTCCCTCACATGTCCCCTGGTCTTGGAATACTGCTAAGCATCAGTAACCCAAGTTGGCCTGGCTTAGAGACTTACCTTTTATTCTGTTCTTTGGCATATCCAGTGGATTACAGTTGCTCCTTGGAGGGGTACGTTTGCTCACTGCTTAGATTCACAGGTCAGGACAGCATGAGAGAGACGTTCTTCAGCTTGCCCTTTTGGTCCAAATGTCATGTGATTTCATGACACCCCTCCAGCTTGGTGCTGGAACCAAGTCAAAAGTCTCTTGCTCCCACAGTCATAGACTGCTCCAGGCATATCCAGTGGGAAGCCTTATCTGCAGTCCCTGGAGCCCATGGAGAAAGAATTTAGTCTGAGAGAATATCTTCCACCCTACTAGAAACACTCAAGCCCCCTGAGCACATTCATGAGCACTAGCAACACAGAATTTCTTTTCAAATGTCAAAAGAGCGAAACAAATGTTAGGCATAGGACAAAAGGAAAGAACCCCCTCAAACCCTGAATTTCACTCATGTCATTGGATTTACAAAGCTAAGTCCAGAGATTTAAAAAGAGCAATGCTCAAAGTTGATAGGATACATGATTCTATGTGTGTATGTGTGGAGAGGGAGCTAACAGAAAGAACCTACACTTCCCAGCTAGGCAGAGCTGTGTGAATCCTGGCTCTGCCACTTACGATATATGTCACCTTATCCAACTTGCCTAACTTCTCTAAGTCTCAGTTTCCCCATCTATAAAATGGATTTAGTAAATAGTACCATATCACAACTCACAGGGTTGTAATATGTTTTATCATATATAAAGAGCTGAATAGGCTCAATGACAAGAAAGGAGCTTATTATAGTATTATGTCCATTTAGAGATACAACAGATAAAAAGAATAGCATCTTCTTTCACAATTAACAAGTGTGTGTGTGTGTGTGTGTGTGTGTGTGTGTGTGTGTGTGTGTGTCTTTGTGCATGACTCTCAAGAGAGAGAAATAAAAGGTTGATTCTTGGTGAAGATCACATCCTTCAGACTTCATAATTTAACTCTATGTCTGTCTTCTTTTATGTCTGAAGTGTCCTGTTACTCACCCTTCCTTAGAGAAAGTTCCAGAATGTAAACTAAACTGTATAACCTAAATACACCTCAGGTCCCTTTGGAACCACTGTTTCACGTCACCCCAGTGGCAAAGCCAATAGGACTGTTATTAGCCCAGGAAACAATTCAGAGCAGTCTCCACTTTATACTTATTTTTCAATCTGAAGTTCTGAAGTTCATATTATATTGAAAATAGGTGCTTAAAAGTCTTTCTCACTCCACAGACTAGCGCTCTCATTTTTGCATCTGACTCCTGACTTATTAATCACAAGATTCTCTGCTCCCAGCACAGACTTGGTAAAGTAGAGGTTCTCATCAAATGTATACTCATTCTGTTTTTGCTTTATGTCAGGACCAAAGGACTTTATTGCAGGGGAGTAGTGATCTTGAAGTAGTCCAGAGAATGTTGTTGTTGTTTAGTTGCCAAGTTTTGTCTGACTCTGTGAACCCATGGAATGTAGCCTGCCAGGCTCCTCTGTCCATAGGATTTCCCAGGCAAGAATACTGGAGCGGGTTGCCATTTCCTTCTCCAGGGAATCTTCCCAACCCAGGGATCAAAACTGGGTTTCCTACAGTGACAGGTGGATTCTTTGCCAGTGAGGCCCAGGGAAGCCCACAGTCCAGAAAACAGGCATAGTAAAAGTCATTACCACTCTAGTCTGGACTGACAGAAGGAGAAGGCGTTATAGCAGCCCAGGGGTGGAGTCACTAGAGACTGGAACCAAGGAGATGCCCAGAAGAAACAACCTCAACAGAGATTTCAGGAAAACGTTTCCTGACCTGTAACACCATGTGCAGCCCCACATAATCCAGACATCCCACACTTCCAAGGAGTTTTTCCAGAAATCCTCCTTCTCTGTCTCCCTTATGATATGTGGGATTTCAGAGCAGTGGAGAAGAGTGATTCAAGTCACATAATTGATTACTTCTGGGTAACTAGCTTCTGTGTGCCTTAGTTTTCTCCTCTGTAAAATTGGGAAGTTCATACATATCTCGAGGGGTAAAAGTTGAAGAAGAAATGTGAGATGACATTTACAAAGCATCTAGGCTTGTCTGGCACAAAGCAAACATTCAAATTATGCTAATCCTCACCCTCCCTTTTTAAATGACACAGAACATGCTGTAACAAAAGGCTTTTGTATTCCACCCCTTTCTATTAGAGAAGAACTTTTGTGTGGAGACTAGAAAATCTGTCAAAGGGCAAGGGATCTTTCTGGAAATGTTGGCCATGGCTCAGAGTTTAACTGTATCCCTTGGTGGATGGGAAATGAAATATAGGGTGAGTGGTTATCTATAGATCAGAAAGCCTTCAAGGTAGAGAAAGGAAAGGGCCATAGGAATGGCTGACAGGTTGAGGCAGGGTGACTTGAGGGTCTCTCCTCTTCTTTCTCCAATGTCCTTGTCAGAGACTTTGGTGAAAATGACAGTCCAATTGTGTAAATAATTTTTCCTCGCATCTTTCTATTTTTCTTTTTCAAGTTTTCTATGTGTGGATCTTACTTGTATAATAAGAAAGAAAAATTAAGCACCAATTTTTAGGTCAACTAACAAAGCTGACTCTATTGGCAAGCCTTTAAAATGAATGGGGGACTTCCCTGGCAGTCCAGTGGTTAAGACTCAGAGCTTCTACTGCAGGGGACACAGATGTGATCCTTGGTCGGGGAAATAAGATCCCATATGCCAGATAATGTGGCCAAATAAATAAGTATTGTAGTTGCTGGTTAGTTGCTCAGTCATGTTTAACTCTTTTGCGACCCCATGAACTGTATGTAACCTGCCAGGGTCCTCTATCCATGGGATTTTCCAGGCAACAATATTGGAGTAGGTTGTCATTTCCTTCTCAAGGGGATCTTCCCAGTCTAGGGATCAAACACATGTTTCCTGCATTGGTAGATGGATTCTTCACCACTGAGCCACCAGAGAAGCCCTAAATAATAAATAATAAAAATGAGTGGCAATAGGAAAATGGAATAAGGTGGGTTCCACGGAGGATTCAGCTCTAACCACGTGGGATGGTGCTGGCTATTTCAAACCAGTCTCACCAGCTGGGTCTGCAATCCTGACATCTTTTGTTCTCCTGGAGAGTTCCTTTGCAATACTTGGAACTGTGGTATAATGCCCTCATGGAAGGCCTGCATGCTTTTAAATCTTAGAATGTGAAGATACTCCTTTTTTTTTGTTTATTTGAGGTATCAGTTCAGTTCAGTCACTCAGTCGTGTCCGACTCTTTGCGACCCAATGAATCACAGCACACCAGGACTCCCTGTCCATCACCATCTCCTAGAGTTCACTCAAACTCACGTCCATCGAGTCAGTGATGCCATCCAGCCATCTCATCCTCGGTCGTCCCCTTCTCCGCCCCCAACCCCTCCCAGCATCAGAGTCTTTTCCAATGAGTCAACTCTTCGCATGAAGTGGCCAAAGTACTGGAGTTTCAGCTTTAGCATCATTCCTTCCAAAGAAATCCCAGGGTTGATCTCCTTCAGAATGGACTGGTTGGATCTCCTTGCAGTCCAAGGGACTCTCAAGAGTCTTCTCCAACACCACAGTTCAAAAGCATCAATTCTTTGGCACTCAGCCTTCTTCACAGTCCAACTCTCACATCCATACATGACTACAGGAAAAACCATAGCCTTGACTAGACAGACCTTAGTCGGCAAAGTAATGTCTCTGCTTTTGAATATACTATCTAGGTTGGTCATAACTTTTCTTCCAAGGAGTAAGCGTCTTCTAATTTCATGGCTGCAGTCACCATCTGCAGTGATTTTGGAGCCCAAAAAAATAAAGTCTGACACTGTTTCCACTGTTTCCCCATCTATTTGCCATGAAGTGATGGGACCAGATGCCATGATCTTCGTTTTCTGAATGTTGAGCTTTAAGCCAACTTTTTCACTCTCCTCTTTCACTTTCATCAAGAGGCTTTTTAGCTCCTCTTCACTTTCTGCCATAAGGGTGGTGTCATCTGCATATCTGAGGTGATTGACATTTTTCCCAGCAATCTTGATTCCAGCTTGTGTTTCTTCCAGCCCAGCGTTTCTCATGATGTACTCTGCATAGAAGTTAAATAAGCAGGGTGACAATATACAGCCTTGATGTACTCCTTTTCCTATTTGGAACCAGTCTGTTGTTCCATGTCCAGTTCTAACTGTTGCTTCCTGACCAGCATACAGATTTCTCAAGAGACAGGTTAGGTGGTCTGGAATTCCCATCTCTTTCAGAATTTTCCACAGTTTCTTGTGATCCACACAGTCAAAGGCTTTGTCATAGTCAATAAAGCAGAAATAGATGTTTTTCTGGAACTCTCTTGCTTTTTCCATGATCCAGCAGATGTTGGCAATTTGATCTCTGGTTCCTCTGCCTTAGAAAGCATCACTACGAATAAAGCTAGTGGAGGTGATGGAATTCCAGTTGAGCTGTTTCAGATCTTGAAAGATGATGCTGTGAAAGTGCTGCACTCAATATGCCAGCAAATTTGGAAAACTCAGCAGTGGCCACAGGACTGGAAAAGGTCAGTTTGAGGTATAATTATAGTTAAAATTGGAGTTCTTAACTTCTCTTCTACTTGCTGTTAATCTTGGTTATTAAAGTATCAGTTTGCTTTTGTGACAGAGATGGGTGGTGCTCACCAATATCCTCTTCTTCCTGGGCCCCAGCTAGACTACTTTCCCAGCCTAACTTGCAGTTAATCATGGCCGAGTGACTAAGTCTGGCCAAAGGAATGGGGAATAATGATGTACATCACTCAGAAGCCTGGCCTCTGACCGTTCTCACATAACCCTCCACGCTCTGTTTCTTCACAGATCAGCTGACTGGAAGCTGAAGATCCACTGACTGATTTTTGAAGCCCAGAGGGATGGTAGAGCTTTCAGAAGGAGGGAGCTGGGTCCCTGAATGACTGTGCGAAACAAATTCCTTCTTCTCTTCCATCAGTCACATTGAACTGCAGTGTGAGCAAGGAACACCTTTGCTATGTCTGGCATTGAGATTCTGCAGTTGTTTGTTACAGCAGTCAGAGTACTCATATAAATACCCCTACAGAGAAGGCATGCTGGGGGAGAAATATCTAACTCTGAGTGGTGTCCCTGGTAACATGGTGCCAGATGGACACTTCCAAGAAAGATTAGCTGGAGCTGCATATCACCATCTCCCAAGGGGCCACAAAAGCAAATCAGATCATTGGCTGTAACCTCTAAGGATAATTTTCTCTCAATTACATTTGCTGGTTTATGTTTTCCTCTTCCATGAATAATTACCTCAGCTTCTTATTTTCAACTGTGGGTTGTTAATGATGATGGAGGGACCTAAACAGGGTGGATAGTAAAAGCTGTTACAAAATGGAGAAGGTTTTCGAATATTTCAGAGGGTGCTTCTGTGAGCTTGGCTTGAAATGTTACATTGCCTTATCCTGTGATACTAACAGGCCTCCATTAATTCTTTCTTTCATTCAACAATTACTCTGAACAAATATCCCACTAGTCCTTGATACAGTGAGATATAACTCTGAAAAACTGAACAACTGTGGTTCTTTTACTCAAGGAGTTTATGGTCTAATGGAGAAGAAAGACATTAAATAACCAATTACCCAAACAGATAATCACACAAGTGGAATAGGTGCTATGAATGAAAAGCCCAGTGTACCAGTAGTGTTAGAACATATAATGGTGGGGGTGGGGGTGTGGTGGCTAAATTCACTGAAAGAGAAACAGCTCCCTGAGAAAATGACGTAAACTTTGAGACCCGCAGGATGACCAGTTGTCCAGGGGAAAAATATGTAAGGTATGGGAAGCAGATCTTAATGTAGGAGAACTACATTAATATAACTAACATTAATATTACTAATAATATTAACCAATGGTTTTATAATACTTATTATGGCTCAGATAATACTCTAAGTGCTTTACATAATGTTCATACATTTAATCCTTTCAGCAATCCTATAAGGTAAGTACTATTATTTTCATTTTGCACATGAAAAACTGAGGCATAGAAATGTTAATAAGTTGCTAATAAACAGCAAGGGAAGAATTTTCACTCCAACTAACTGGCTCCAGAATTTTGTACCCTTAGTCACAATAGTCTGCTGAGATTTGGTAGATTCTGGGCAGGAACAGAGAAGACAGGCATAACTGAAACTTGGTGAGCAAAGGAGAGGATGGCACAAGGTAAAACAGTGAGATGGACTTGGGAATTCTTTCAGGGTAGGGCTTCCCTAAGTGGCTCAGTCAATAAAGAATCTGCCTGCAATGCAGGAGACATGGGTTCGATCCCTGGGTCGGGAAGATCCCCTGGAGAAGGAAATGGCAACCTAATCCAGTATCCTTGCCTGGGAAAATCCATGGACAGAGGAGCCTGGGCGGGCTACAGTCCATGGAGTTGCAAGAGTCAGACATGATTTAGTGACTAAATCACCTCCATAGCATACACTAAGAGGTCAATAAAGTCCCCTAAAATTCTGAGCAATCTTGATCTTTATTTTGTCCACGTGAATTTGGTGACCCATGAACTTTGGCAGTCATGACCCTGGGGGATAGAGCGGTGGTCCTGCCCCATTAGCAGCTTGCACATCCTATCAGCCATGATTCTTCCCTATGCAATTTAGTTCTTTCTTCTGGATGATCGGCCTGGGGGCCATGAGGACATCCTACCCATGGGTTCAATGTACGTCTTGTTTAATTAGTGTTTTGCTCATGATGCCGTGACTTCTCAGCCAGCCTGATAAACCGCCCAGGTGAGCCCAGGACAAGCTGACTTCATCTAACTCAGTACAATCATTACCCTTGTATACCCTCCTCACACAATTCACCCCTCTTGCAGTCAAGTACAGGAAATGCAAACAACAACAACAACAACAAAGCTTCTAGAGTTATGTTGTTCATTACAGCATCCACTAGACACATGTAGCTATTTGCCTTTACACTTAATTAATAACATTTTATTGAATAATTTAAATATTCCTCAGTTGAACTAGCCACATTTATTGTTGGCTGTACCATGCAGCATATGGGATCTTAGATCCCAGACCAGGATAGAACCCATGCCCCCTGCATTGAAGCAGGGAGTTTTACCCACGGGATCACCAGGGAAGTCCAAACTTGCCAGATTAAACATATTCAGTCATAACAAGTGTCTTGTCGCTACTGTACTGACAGCATAAAGAACATAGTTAAAGTTTCTACTGTTGCAGAAAGTTCTGTTAGACAATGTAGAAACATGCTTTATGCTTCTTGGGTTCATCTTAAGATTTCTAACCATAGCAGAGTGCATTTTATTCCAGAATCCGTTCATAATACATGATACCTCATTCATATTCATCGATTATTCATCCTCATTCAGCTAATGCACACTAATGTACACTGAACATCTACTGCTGTCAGATTCTATAATGAATACTGAAAAAGGCTGAACTATCACCCTGTTAAAAAGTCTTAGATGACTAGAGCAAAAGGGTTTGAAATACAGATGTACTGGACTATCCCAATTTTGGCAGGGGTCGTAGGTAGACAATCAAACCTTGGGAAAGGTACTTAAGCTCTCTGAGCCTCATAGCACTGTTGTGGGTATTAAATGAAGGTATTAAATATATGAAAAACACTTAGTAAACATTCAATAAATAATAACTGTTATTGTTCACATCATCATCATCTTCCAAGTTGACAGGCAACACAGTGGGAAGGAAATTCAGCCTTATTCATTTGGGGATAGTAATAAATGTTATAGGCCTTCTTTGTATTGATCACAGATTACCCTCTTTATGACACTTAGCTCTGCTGTGGACTATTCATTAGATATCTGAAGACTATGCCTGCTTATCCCCTCCCGACACTCAGCCCTGGGTCCTTCACCTAACTACCCAACTTCTGCAACTCCTCCTTTCCATTTATTTCTGAATATTTTCTTCTTTCACAATACTTTTCTAAAAAGTAGAACTCAGAACCTCTCCAGGTACTTCAAGTATTGCCCAATACTATATATATTCAGTGAATACCAAAATATGTGCCTTGAGGAGGAATTAATCTAATAATTTTTAACATTTAAAAAATTCATTTATGAAGGTTTACTCCTATAACTGAATTTTGAAAGTTAAATACAAGACTTAGTTCATATCCACTACACACATGCACACACACATTTTTTTATATGAGCGGTATAGTCTATGTTTTGTTCATATTTTTCATTAACAATAAATTTGGAAATATCTCCAATGCTAAGTACAATATGATGCCTCCATTAATCTGAACACAAAACTATATTTCAATTATGAGTGAAGATCCTGTTAGTTGTCTTTTTAGAAGGTGGAAGATTTTTAAACAGTAGATTAGGCTAGTGTATAGTTACCTAAAATCTCAGAATTTTTTTCATAAAATTATTAAGCCAAGTTCCTCCCATTCTATACTTCTGCAACTGCTGAATATTTTAAGCCTAAATGTAGGGCTTGGCATTCATTTACATTAAACTGCATTTTGTTGTTTTGACCTAACTTCAAGGTCTTTCAAAGTCTTGAGTGCTTTATCCAAAAGGCAATCCCTCCCAGCTATAAATCTAATAAATATAATTTTACTTCCACTAAATCATTGCAGCATCAAGGCCAAAAGCAGAGGCCTATAAAACAGATGTGACCTTGCTTCAGATACATGGATCTGCTTCCACTGATCTTTGCAGGTGACTTTTCCTGGGACTGCGTGTTTAACCTGTCGCTTTCACACTTCCTCCATTTTAGGTCTTCCTCTTCTTTTTAATGTTTATTTATTTGGCTGCATCGGGTCTTAGTTGTGGCATGCGGGATCTTTCATTGTGTGTGGACTTCTTTAGTTGTGGCACATGAGCTTAGTAGGTGTGGTACACTGGCTTAGCTGCCCCATGGCATGTGGGATCTTAGTTCCCTGACCGGGGATTGAACCCACTACCCTGCATTGGAAAGTAGATTCTTACACACTGGACCCCCAGGAAAGTCCTCTAGGTTTTCCTCTTTATATTTGAACCAAAAGACTATCAAGCATGATAAATCAGCAAGTGATTCATTTACTACTCCTTAACAGATTTGGTGACAAAACCAAAATTCATCACAAGAATTTGAAACAGCAGAGATAAAATAGAGTTTCAGGATACTCCAAAGATTCCAAATGGAAATTAAATATAGATCAGAAACTCATTTGATGAATCCTTATTTATTAATCATATCCATTAGGAGGGGATAAATGAGAGGTGACATCCAATCTGCTTGTAAAAGTCAGCCAACAAGGAGGGATTAAAAGGAGTATCTCACACACATCACTTTTTCTGAACCTCTAGTTTGGAGTGTGTGGAGTCATTAGCGGGTTCACAAATGTCTTTCTCTGTCACCTGCCAGGCACACAGCAGGGTTGCAGCTCCCCACTTTTCACAGCCTTCCCCGGAGGCAGTCACTCTTAATTGTTTGACATATACCTTTCAAGATATTTCTTCTACATTTCCACATATGAATAAATATGAGTAAAAATATCACTATAAGATATTTAGAAATATCGACCACATTCCTTTCTATTCCTTATTTTCAAAATTGATAAGATTTAAACATTTTTTATTGGAGTATAGTTGCTTTACAGTGTTGTCTTTGTTTCTACTGTACATTAAAGTAGATCAGCTAAATGTATACATATATCCCCTCTTTTTGGATTTCCTTCCCCTTTAGGTCACCACAGAGCATCAGAGTTCCCTGTGCTTTGCAATAGGTTCTCATTAGTTATCTATTTTATACATAGTATCAATAGCTTATACTCTAGATACAATAGTATCAATAGTTATATATGTCAATCCCAATCTCCCAATTCATCCTATCACCTCCCTTCCCCTTTGGTATCCATGTTTGTTCTCTACATCTGTCTCTATTTCTGCCTTGTAAATAAGATTGTCATACCAATTTTTTGGATTCCACATCTATGCATTCAGTTCAGTTCAGTTCAGTTCAGTCGCTCAGTTGTGTCCGACTCTGTGCAACCCCATGAATATGCATTAATATACAATATTTATTTTTCTCTTTCTGGTTTACTTCTTCCTTTCTTGCTGTAACTGTCCAGTTAAACAGCTTGGCTTTTTTTGTGCCCATTGAGGGGAGGATGATAAAAGACAAGTATGGGGGTTGTGAGGGTCTTTCCTTGGCTTTTGTTTTCCAAAGTCTAAAACCCTTGGAATGAGGATGAATCTTAGTTTCTATAGTGCTAAGTAAGAAAATTAAGGACAGAGGGATTGTTCACTCATCATTTCTTCTCCCTTGGATATTTCCCTGGGAGGAAGGGAGCAGAGACTCTGAAAGAAGGTAGTGAGGACATAGATTTCAGACAGTTCTGGAGTGAGAGTCTTGGTAGGATACCTCTGAGGCAGAATTCTGAGATGTTGCTTGTAGACTGTCCAGTACCCTGGCAGGGAATAGAAACAGCAAAACAAGTCCTGGGCCTGACAAATGACTTCTGTGCCCAGGAACAAGATGGAGCAGCAGCAGGGAGAAACTCTTGGGCTGACAGGGGACTGATGACCACACATCAGGAGGCTGGATATCTTGGCAAGTGCCTGTGTTGACAGAGGACCTTGAGTATCAGAGGGACCAATCATGCCCCCACCATCTCCCAGCTCCTTGAAACTCAGATGCACCCTTGGAGAAAAGGAATGCTAAACTTCAAATTCATTGAGAGTATATCTGCAGGGTTGATATGGTAAGGACTCAAAATAGAAATTAGACCAAATTATAAAAATAAAAGAAGTTCTTTTTCTTGTATACCTGAGTAATGGACTTACTATCCATCACACACAGAAACACACACGTACTAGTTTTTATACAAATGGTACAATCTACAATCGTTTATATTTTTTATTAATGGACTTCCCTAGGGGTCCAGTGGTTAGGAATCTCCCTGCCAATGCAAGGGACACAAGTTTGATCCTTGGTATGAGAAGATTCCACATGCCACAGGGCAACTGAGCCCACACACCACAAGCCCTGAAGCCCACGCACCCTACAGTCTGTGCTCTGCAACAAGAGGAGCACCACGATGAGAAGCCCACTCATCACAGCTAGAGAGGAGCCCCTGCTCACTGAAATTAGAGAAAGCCCGCATGCAACAGCAAAGACTCAGTGCAGCCAAACACAAGCAAACAAACAAAATCTCTGGAAAATTATCCAGTGCACAATGGTCCATATATGGATAGACTATGATTTATTATTTACTACTTAACCATATCCTTACTGTAAGATATTCAGGTGGTTTCAAGTGTTTGCTGTTTCAATCAAGACTTCAACATATATTCTGTATAACTTTGTGCACATATATATTTCTGTAGAAAGGAGTCCTTGAAATAAATAGAATGTAGGATCAAAAGACATGGGAATTTTTAATATTGATAAGATATATACTACCAATTTGCCTTCCATAGTGACTCTATCAATTTGTATATCCTGTGACAGTATATAAATTTCCCTTTACATTATAACCTCACGATCCTGAATAGTAGTAGTATTTTAAATTTTGAGAGTTTGATAGTTAAAAGTATTTTTCATTGTTCACTTCAGGGTAATTAAAAGTAAAAAATTTTCCTCCTCTTTCCAGCTTTGGCCAACTGGCATATCCCATTTTAAGAGATTAAGGATTTCTTGGATCTCCCCAGTGGCCCAACAGTTAAGTGCCAGGAGCCAGCATGAGGAACTCCGCCATGGCAAAGGTCATGAGGAAGGAGGCTTGGCATATGCAAAGGCGTGATCAAGCCTCAGGAAACCCCCTGTTCCTGAGCATCTACCCCCAAAACCAGAGTCGGTTTTATACTCTCACCTACATCTCTGACGTTACGGGGGTTCTCCCCCATCACCATTTCTCTCGGAGAAGGAGTTAACTTGCAGCTCCAGTTAATAAAAATTCCTGGGTGTGACAAGAGTGTTTCAACTTAAAAACTCCTCTGAAGGTCCTCTAGTCTCCCTGATCAGGTTCGTCCAGCCACATGTGATTGTTTACAGCCTCCCAACAATGAGAGGCACGAGATACTTTAAAACTTTCTAAATACAGACTGTTTTGAGAAGTTAGAAAATTATTAGTGTAGTATAGTGGGTTGATTAGAAATTATATTGGTGAAGGGTTTTTTCATTTCTTGTGCCAATAATTGCTGCTAATTCCCTGCCCTGGGTGTGACAAGGGTGTCTCAGGTCAAACCTCTGCTGACAGACTAGCTTGTGTGACAACTTCTCAACCATAAACAGCATGGAGAGTTTCAAGTATTTTGAAAATCTTAATTAGCATAGGGCTTTTCTCATTGTTGAGTCCATGATTGCCGCCAGGCCTCCATATCCTTAGGCACCTGGGAATATATTAATCAATGTATTTGGAATATAAAAAGGAAATAGAGTAGTTCTTAAGGTTAGCAATACTAGACCTTTTGAATTAATGAATTTTCTCTTTTGTTATAGATCATGGTACTTTGTTATAAATCACTGTGTCCTTGCTATGAAAAAATGTAACTTTATCACTATCTTAAGACTAAATAGATCTTAAGGGGAACATTGGTGAAGGGTTTTCACTTGTTGGGCTGATGTTTGCTACTAAATCTCCATATTCCCTGCCCTTATAATGAATATAACTAGCGTATAGGAGAAATAAGTATTAACCTTTAAGATTAATCATGTTAAACCTTAGGCTAAGTAAATTCCTTTCTTGATTGTAATCCACTACACCCTCACCCTATAGGAATGCAACTTTATTTGGAGGGTGGCGCTTGGTTTAAGAAAAAATCACCCCTGGAAAAAATAAGTTTTCTGGTTAACTGACCGTTATCAGAAAGAGCTGTAAAATGTCAGCAGGCCTCATGGCCAGAAGATGATGTAAAACCCATAAGACCTTTGTATAATTTTATATGAAGCACCTGATTGTTTCAAGGGTCAGGTCTGCTGACCCCCAGCGAGACTCTGTATCCATCCCTATGTATAACAAAAAGTATATAAGCAAACCTGAAAAATAAAGAAATCGGATCAGTTTCTGGAAAGACTGATTCCCCTGTGTCGTTTCTTTCTTGCTCCCCGTTTTTTTGGCTGAATTCCCATCTGGAATGTGGGTACTCACCAAGCCTGCTGATTCTGCCTGGGCTTCTAAGATCGCACTGGGGAGGCCTCAGTGCCTCCTTTCCTTCGGGAGAACAGAAAGACGCCTGTGGCCTATGTAGGTGGTGATTGGTATTCCATGTAAACCAAGATATTCAGCCTCTTTTTCTCACTAATATTTCCTACTACACTATCTGTTTCTAATCTCTCTATATATCTGTAATTAAATAAGGTTTTTCCTAGGATGCCAATTCCGTCCCCACCTTCGAATTACCCTGGATCCACCGGGGCTGGACCCCGGCAGTTAAGACTCCATGCTTCCAATGCAGGAGGTGCAGGCTCCAGTTGGGGTATTAAGACTGCACATGCCGCACTGTGTGGCCAAAAAAGTACAGACTTCTAAAAGAAACAAGTGATTAACCAAACCAGATTTCTAGTAGAATCTTACTTAAATACATCATAATGTAATCCTGATTAACAATCTCATTTTTCTCAGATACAACACTTAATAAATTTAATGATGAAACTCTTTTATAATTGTCTATAACTTACTAATAAATAATGCAGATATGGAATAATAGAGAATCTAGCTTCTTTTCAAGCATTCATGGAGAGTCACAAAGCTTGACAAAAGAATATTCAAAAGTACAGTAAGGTAGAAATCATATCCCCCCAATTTTTTTTTTCTTTACTGTAGGCCCCATCATGCATGTGAGATTAGTTCCCCCAACCAGGGGTGGAACCCATGTCTCCTGCATTGAGAGCACAGGTTCTTAACCACTGGACCAACAGGGAAGTCCCATACTAAAACAATTTTGACCACAATGCAATAATACTATAAATTAATATCAAAATTGAAAAATCAAAAACCCTTCTGCATAGAATTTGAAAGGAAAACTATTAAACAGCCTTTGTGTAAAGAGAATATATAAACAAAATCGAAAATTTTCTATAAGTACTATAAAGAAAGCATTGCATGTCAGAATTTGTGAGATGCTATAAAAATAATCAGAGGAAAACTCTTAAACATGTATAAAATTATAAAATGAACATAAATGAATTAAATTTTCAACTTAAACAGCTAGGGAAAAATCAACAGACTGAATCAAGAATTCCAAGGAAGGAGATAATAAGGAGAAAAATATAAATCAATGGAATATGACATAGACACATAATTAAAATATCTTAGGAAAGAATCAGTGAAAGGAACATAGCTACTTTTTGAAATGGAGGAAATTTAAGAAGTCTTATTTATGGAGAAACATGAGACAGATTCCTTCTAAGGCCAGAAACAAGATAAAGGATGCTATTGTCTCTACTACTACTTAACACTGTTGGAAATATTAACCAGTGCAGAAAGAGAAACAATTAAAAACAAAAGAGAAAACAATCAGAACTAAAAAAGTGGGAAATATGTAAAACTATTCCTATGTACAGATATTAAACATGGAAGAACCAACAGAATCAGTATTATAACACAGAAATAATAGAAGAATTCCCTAATATAGATGAATGTAAAATTGACATATGAAAATTAACAGCCAACTGTCTGTCAGTCAACTGCTTGCTTGCTACTGGTCTTCAAGAAAACAAGGAGCTAGTTCTAGGTTCCAGGTTCAGTCGCTCAGTCGTGTCCAACTCTTTGCGACCCCATGAATCACAGCACGCCAGGCCTCCCTGTCCATCACCAACTCCTGGAGTTCACTCAGACTCACATCCATCGAGTCAGTGATGCCACCAGCCATCTCATCCTCTGTCGTCCCCTTTTTCTCCTGCCCCCAATCCCTCCCAGCATCCGAGTCTTTTCCAGTGAGTCAACTCTTCTCATGAGGTGGCCAAAGTACTGGAGTTTCAGCTTTAGCATCATTCCTTCCAAAGAAATCCCAGGGTTGATCAGCTAGGCCACTAAATACACTACTGAACTAGACTGGCAATTTTTAAAAAGAAAAACTTCCTAGTACCTGAAGAACACAATGAGTTGATTTACATAATACAGAGAGTACCACTAGGACAAAGCAGATAAATATATCAGTGTGAATAGGAAATAAGATTTTCAGTTTGAGAAGAAAATATAAAATAAAAGAGGGCATGGAAAAATCTTGCAATATGTAAATTTGAACCAGAAACATCAGTATGAACTTATAACTTAAAATACGTACATTTCTTAATTCTATCTAATGTCACCACAATGACAATGAGCATACTTGGTGCCAGGATCCTGGTGGTTTCTAAATGCTCCATTATCCCAATAAAAGAGACCAGAACTCTGTGGAGAATTGACTAATTCCAGGTCTTGGAAGGGAAAGTTGAGATGACACTGTGAAATCTTATGCCAATAATCAAGTAAGTATTCAAACACTGATGGAGCCTCATTAAAAGGAAACAAGAACAACTTGAAGAGGATCCTACTTGCCAAATCTGGGACAATTTGAACATGAGCAAATAATTGTTAGAGCTTAAAAAGGTGGTTAGCAAGACATGAGGTTACAAAATCAGTACACAAAAATCAATTACATATCTGTACTAACAATAAACAATATGAAAATGAAATTTTAAAAATTTCATTTACAGTAATATCAAAAGAATATAATACTTAGCAACAGTATTTTCTAAAAACCGTAGCAAAAGATATGTACACAAAAAACTACAAAACTTTATTGAGAGAAATTGGAAAAGAATTAAATAAATAGAAAGGCATCACATAATCATAGGAGGGAAGACTTAATATTGTTAAAATGGCAATATACCCAAAATTGACCTACAGATTAAATGTAATCTCTAGCAAAAAATCCCAGCTGTCATTTTTTGCAAAATTGACCAGTTGACCTTAAAATTCATATTGAAATTAAAGGCACTCAGGAAAGGTCTCTTCTTGAAAGAAAAGATCAAAGTTGGAGACTTGTGTTTTCTATTTCAAAATGTACTACAAGACAGTGTAATCAAGATTGTAGTGATGGCATAAGGAGAGATACATAGATCAATAGGAGAGAATTGAGAATCCAGGAATAAAACCATTTATTTATTTTTAGTTGATTTTCACAAAAGTACCAAGACAATTCAATTAAGAAAGAATGGCCACTCTAAAAAAGTTGCTGCACAACTGCATGTCCACATGCAAAAGAATTGTTGGAGCCCCACCTTATGCCATACACAAAAATTAAGTCAAAATAGACCAAAGACCTAAAAGGATTATAAAATTCTTAGAAGAAAGCATAGGGGTAAATCTTTGTGACTGTGGATTAGGTATATGTTTCTTAGATATGTCACCAAAACACAAAGAACACAATGAAAAAAAAATGGTAAATTGTACTTCAGTGTTACTATTGTTCATTCATTGAGTTGTGTCCAACTCTTTGTGACCCCATGAACTGCAGCACTCCAGGCTTCCCTGTCCTTCACTATCTCCTGGAGCTTGCTCAGATTCATACCCATTGAGTTGGTGATGCTATTTAACCATCTCATCCTCTGCTGTCCTCTTCTCCTTGCCTTCAGTCTTTCCCAGCATCTGAGTCTTTTCCAATGTGTTGGCTCTTCACATCTGGTGGCCAAAGTATTGGAGTTTCAGCTTTGGCATCAGTTCTTCAAATAAATATTCAGGGTTGTACTTCATCAAAATTAAAAACTGTTGGGACATTCCTGGTGGTCCAGTGGCTAAAACCTCACAGGGGTCTTGGGGTTCAATTCCTGGTCAGGAAACTAAAAGATCTGTGCCACAACTAAAAGATCCTGTGTGCCACAGCTAAGATCCAGCACAGCCAAACAAAGTAAATATTTAAAAAAAAAAAAACAACTGCTGTGCTTCAAAGGACATTATCAAAGAAAGTGGAAAAAACAACCCATATAATGGGAGAGAATTTTACAACTCTTGCATCTGATTAAAGTCTAGTATGCGATATATAAAGTGCTCTTACAACTCAACGATAAGACAGATAACCCAGTTTTTAAGAGGGCAAATGGTACACATAGAATAAACAGACATTTTTCCAAAGAAGATGTACAAATGGCCAATAATGAAATAGGAAAGATGTTTGACTTTATTAGGGAGATGTAAATCAAAATCACAATAACATTCCACTTCACATCCGTAAGAATAGATATAATCAGAAAAACCACAATAGGACATGGGAGAGCAAGATGGCGGAGGAGTAGGTGGACATGGAGTACATCTCTCTCCCGGGATACATCAGGAATAGACCTTCAGACACAGAAGTGCATGCAGAACACCAGCTGAGAGTGGACAGGAGAACCTGGCCAGTGGAAGAGAATATATAGAACCACACAAAACTCAGTAAGATGAAGAACTAGGGGGAAAACAGGAGTGCTAGTAGGACGGCACCTGCCCTTAGTGGTGGGGGAACTGAAGCAGGGGTCTAATCCCCATGTTGAGGCAATTGTCTGAGTCAGAGGAGAAACATTTAAGGCGGAGAGTGAAACAGCTGATTTGTGGCAGCCTAAATAGAATGAGAATCAGACAGTCCTTGCCACAGCCATACATAGCCCAGACAGGGACGCAGGCTCCCTGGAAGGCAAAGCAGCTAGGAGCTGGAGTTCAGGGATTGTGGAGCTATCCCAGAGTGAGGGCTGCTGTTGACTGAGGAGAGACAGATCAAGGGAATGTGAGGGAGGAGATCATGGTGGGAAATGCCTGTGCAGGAAAGCAGGGTAGCTATGGAAGCAAGGTGATACTGCTGAGTCACGTGTAGGGGGTGGAGCCATCACCATAGCCTCTCCCTCCCCACACGCCAGCATCAGCAGCTGAACAATAGAGAGGCTGGGCCATCAAATGCCTGACACAGGGAACTAGAGTAGGATCCCACCCAGAGTGCTTCTTTGAGTGCCCAACATGCTGATCTACAGAGTAGGACCCCAGTCAGGGAGGCCCCTCTATGTGCCTGTTCCACTGAAGAGAGAAGGACCCCAGGCAAGGGAGCCCTCTAAGTGCCTGAATGGGCAGAGCTATGGAGAAAGACTGGCCAAAGAGGCCTTCTGATCGCCAGCTACCAGAGGCTTGAAAAGATGCTGCTAAGAGCCGTAGAATCCTGTGGCAGAGACAGTCCCTGTCCCTGAACACTTGGTGCCACCAAGGTCCCTGCAAGCCAAGCAGCAGCATCACCTTCACGCTCAACTCTCACTGGGGCAGAGCTGCCACAGGCAAAAAAATCTTGCTTCTATACTTGCAGGGTCACTGCGGTAGTGTCTGACTCTTCGCGACCCTGTAGACTGTGGCCTGCCAGGCTTCTCTGTCAGGGACAGGGGTTCTCCAGGCAAGAATACTGGAGTGTATTGGCCAATACTGGTTGCCATACTCTTCTAGAGCACTGTATTTCCTGCTGCCCTAGCTGCCATCTCCCCTCAGTACCTGGTGCTGCCAGAACCCCTGCATCCCAAGCAGCTGCACCACCTCCACACACTAGCCCTCACAGGGGCAAACCCAAGTCCTCCAGGGAGGCCTCAGGAGCAAACCCCAGTGGACAACCAACATGCAGAGGTGGAAATAAAACCACAACTGAAACCCAGGGGCAGTGTGGGTAAGGCAGAAGACTCAAAACCGTCCCACCAGCTGTACAAGCTGCAGAGTAAATCCACTTATGTCTATGGAATATATAAAGGATAATTGAGAGCTTCCATAAAAGAAAACACACTAGATCTGATAGCTGTGGACATTGGAGGCAAGAACACACAGGAGTAGGACCAGATTAGAATCTGAGCAGCCCCCACGGCAGGTCCAGTGTTGGAGAACATCCTAGGGAGGTGAAGTGGACCGTGACTCCCAGTGAGGAGAGGGACTCTGTCAGCAGTGACTCAAGAAAAACATTTATTATTCTTATGTTTTGACTTGTTCTGTACATTCTTTTGGATTTTTCTTTTCCTTTTCCCCCCTCTGTTGTAGTTCTTGATTTTATTGGCACTATGAAATCTAATTAAGCTTTTGCCCTTTTTTTTTCCCCTAAGTCACATTTTTATTGTTCTCATAAACCTCTACCTCTGTGTTGGGCTTTTGCAGTTCTGTGGAGTTGTCCTTTTTCTTTTCTTTTCTTAATTTTAATTTTTAAAACTTATTGTTATTTTTTCTACATTTACTCCTTTGTTTGCTTTTCCTACTGTTCTTTGCCCCTTGCAATTAACCTTTAGTGTATATAAATCTTCTTTATCTACCTCTATTTAACTATGCATCCATCAGTGACATGCTACAGGGGGAGATGCTCTGATTGTGGCAGTGTCTGCATGGGACCTTTTAAAGGAGGTCTCCATTGTCTTCATTACCGCCACCATAGTCTGGCCTCAGGTCAAATAACAGGGTGGGAACACAGCCCCAGCCATCAACAGAAAATTGGACTAAAGATTTACTGAGCATGGCTCATCAGAACAAGACCCAGTATCCCCCTCAGTCAGTCTCTCCCAACAAGAAGCTTCCACAACCCTCTTGTGCTTATCCATCAAAGGGCAGACAGAATGAAAACCACATCACAGACAACTAACCAAACTGATCACACAGCCTTGTTTAACTCAGTGAATCTATGAGCCATGCATGGAGGGCCACCCAAGATGGACGGGTCATGGTGGAGAGTTCTGACAAAACCTGGTCCACTGGAGAAGAGAATGGCAAACCATTTCAGTATTCTTCCCTTGAGAACCCCATGAACATCATGAAAAGGCAAAAGATAGGACACTGAAAGATGAACTCCCCAGGTTGGTAGGTGCCCAATATGCTACTAGAGATCAATGGAGAACTAACTCCAGAAAGAATAAAGAGACTGAGCCAAAGCAAAAACGACATCCAGTTGTGGATGTGATTGGTGATGGAAGTAAAGTCTGATGCTGTAAGAGCAATATTGCATAGGAACCTGGAATGTCAGGTACATGAATCAAGGCAAATTGGAAGTGGTCAAACAGGAGATGGCAAGAGTGAACATCGACAATTTAGGAATCAGTGAAATAAAATGGACTGGAGTGGGTTTTAACTCAGATTACCATTATATCTACTACTGTGGGCAAGAATCCTTTAGAACAAATGGAGTAGCCATCACAGTAAACAGAAGAGTCCAAAATGCAGTACCTGGATGCAGTCTCAAAAATGGCAGAATGATCTCTGTTCCTTTCCAAGGCAAACCATTCAATATCTCAGTAATCCAAATCTATGCTCTGACCAGTAATGCTGAAGAAACTGACATTGAATGGTTCTCTGAAGACCTACAAGACCTTCTAGAACTCACACCCAAAAAAAAAAGATGTCCTTTTCATTATAGGGGACTGGAATGAAAAAGTAGGAAGTCAAGAGATACCTGGAGTGACAGGCAAATTTGGCCCTGGAGTACAAAATGAAGTAGGGCAAAGTCTAACAGAGTTTTGCCAAAAGAACACACTGATCATAGCAAAGACACTCTTCCAACAACACGAGAGAAGACTCTACACATAGACTTCACCAGATGGTCAATACCAAATTCAGACTGATTATATTCCTTGCAGCCAAAAAGGAGAAGCTGTATACAGTCAGCAAAAACAAGACCAGGAGCTAACTGTAGCTCAGATCATGAACTTCTTATTACTAAATTCAGACTTTAATTGAATAAAGTAGGGAAAACCACTAGACCATTCAAGTATGACATAAATCAACCCTTATGATTATACAGTGGACATGACAAATAGATTCAAGGGATTAGATCTGATAGACAGAGTGCCTGAAGAACTATGAATGGAGGTTTGTGACACTGTACAAGAGGAAGTGATAAAGAACATCCCCAATAAAAAGAAATGCAAAAAAGCATCATGGTTGTCTGAGGAAACCTTACAAATAGTTGAGAAATAAAGAGAAGCTAAAGGCAAAGGAGAAAAGGAAAGATATACCCGTTTGAATGCAGAGTTCCAAAGAATAGCAAGGAGAGAAAAGTAATAAATGCAAATAAATAGAAGAAAATAATAGAATGGGAAAGACTAAAGATCTCTTCAAGAAAATTAGAGATACCAAGGGAACATTTCATGAAAAGATGGGTACAATAAAGGACATAAATTGCATGGACCTAATAAAAGCAGAAGATATTAAGAAGAGGTGGCAAGAATACACAGAAAAACAATACAAAAAAGATCTTCATGAACCAGATTACCATGATGGTGTGAACACTCACCAAGAGCCAGTCATCCTGGAAAGTGAAGTCAAGTGGAACTTAGGTATCATCACTATGAATAAAGCTAGTGGAGGTGATGGAATTCCAGTTGAGCTATTTCAAATCCTAAAGATGATGCTGTTAAAGTGCTACACTAAATATGCCAGCAAATTTAAAACTCAGCAGTGGCCAAAGGACTGGAAAAGATCAGTTTTCATTCCAATCCCAAAGAAAGGCAATGCCAAAGAATATTCAAACTACTGCACAATTGTAATAACACTAGCAAAGTAATGCTTAAAATTCTCCAAGCCAGGCTTCAACAGTATGTGAACTGTGAATTTCCAGATGTTCAAGCTGCACCTAGAAAAGGCAGATCAAGCTGCCTTTAGCAGAGGAACCAGAGGTCAAATTGCCAACATCCATTGGATCATCAAAAAGCAAGAGAGTTCCAGAAAACATCTACTTCTGCTTTATTGACTATGCCAAAGCCTTTGACTGTGTGGATCACAATAAACTGTGGAAAATTCTGAAAGAGATGGGAATACCAGAGCACCTTACCTGCCTCCTGAGAAATCTGTATGCAGGTCAAGAAGCAACAGTTAGAACTACACATGGAACAATAGACTGGTTCCAAATCGGGAAAGGAGTACATCAAGGATGTATATTGTCACCCTGTTTATTTAACTTACATTAGAGTACACCATGCAAAATGCCAGGGTAGATGAAGCACAAGCTAGAATCAAGATTTCTGGGAGAAATATCAATAACCTCAGATATGCAGATGATACCACCCTTATGGCAGAAAGTAAAGAAGAACTAAATTAGAGCCTCTTGATAGAAAGTGAAAGAGGAGAGTGAAAAAGTTGGTTTAAAACTCAACATTCAAAAAATGAAGATCAGGGCACCCAGTACCATCACTTCATGGCAAATGGTTGGGGAAATAATGGAAACAGTGAGAGACTTTATTTTCTTGTGTTGCAAAGTCATTGCAGATAGTAACTGCAGCCATGAAATTAAAAGACACTTGCTCCTTGGAAGAAAAGCTATGACCAACCTAGACAGCATATTAAAAGCAGAGCCATTACTTTTCCAACAAAGGTTCATCTAGTCAACACTATGGCTTTTCCAGTAGTCATGTATGGATGTGAGAGTTGGACTATAAAGAAAGCTGAATGGTGAAGAATTGATGCTTTTGAACCGTGGTGTTAGAGAAGACTCTTGAGAGTCTTGGGCTTCAAGGAGATCCAACCAGTCAATCCTAAAGGAAATCAGTCCTGAAACTCCAATACTTTGGCTACCTGATGCGAAGAACTGACTCATTGGAAAAGGTCCTGGTGCTAGGAAAGACTGAAGGCGCAAGGAGAAGGGGATGACAGAGGATGAGATTGTTGGATGTCATCACCAACTCAATGGACATGAGTTTGAGGAAGATCCGTGAGTTGGTGAAGGCGGGGAAGCCTGGCATGCTGCAGTCTATGGGGTTGCAAAGAGTTGGACATGACTGCCTGAGTAACTGAACTGAACTAAACTGATCTACTATTCTTTCTTTCTTTTCTTTCTTTCCTTTCCTCTTAACATATTTGTTAGTTTTATTTCCATGTCTTTATTCCCCACCTTGCTTTAGTTTTGTTTTCTGGTTTGTGCTTTAGTTAGTTTTGTTCTTAACTGGTAAATATAATTTTTTATTTCCTTTGTTCACTGGGTCAATCTATTGTACTTTATTTTTGTTGGGCTGTTTTGACCTTACTCATGGGTATATCTGTATATGTGTATATTCCATTATTTTAACTATTATTTGCCTGATTTCGTAACTTTTGTCTGGGGTTCATCTTTGGTTTCTCATCTTTGGATATTTGTTTTAATCTCACTTAATGTCAAGACAAATCACTTGTGGTATCTTCGTTCCTGACCAGAGATCAAGCCCCGAGCCTTTGGAGTGGGAGCACTGGTTCCAAGACCCCGGACTACCAGAGAACTAACCCTAGGAAGTATCAAATAGTGAGAACTCAGGCAAAGCAATCCAGTTGAATACAAGACCCAGCATCACCCAAGCACCAGTAACACCCTGTGGGGCTACTAAACAACAAACAGAACAAAAATACAAACCCAATCATCAGCAGACATGATTACCACCTCACTCAGCCTTGCCCATCAGAGGAAAAACAAACAAACACTTAGCACAAATCTCACCCTATACCACGCTTACACAAACCACTGGACCAACCTTAGGAGGGCAGAAACAAAAGAAAGAAAGAAATCAACTTTCTTCAAGGAAGGAATTGAACTTTCCTTGAAGCCTGGGAAAAGGAGACCTCAACCACAATAAGCTAACAAAAAATAACAAAAAGACAGAGAAGTACTACACAAAATGAAGGGACAAATTATAAACACAGAAGTCCAAATAAAGGAAGAGGAAGTAGGCAAACTACCTGACAAAGAATTCAGAATAATGATAGTAAAGATGACCAAAAACCTTGAAAACAAAATGGAGAAAATGCAAGAATCAATCAACAAAGACCTAGAAGAATTAAAGAGTAAATGTACAAACAACACAACTATTGAAATTAAAAATACTCTAGAAGGAATCAATAGCAGAATATCTGAAGCAGAACAAATCGGTGAGCTGGAAGACAAAAAGTAGAAACAACTTTTGAAGATCAGAATAAAGCAAAAAGAATGAAAAGAACTGAGGATAGTCTCAGAGACCTCTGGGACAATATCAAACGTACCAACATTTGAATTATAGGAGTCCCAGAAGAAGAAGAGAAAAAAGAAAGGGTATGAGAAAATTTTTGAAGAGATTATAGTTGAAAATTTCCCCAACATGGAGAAGGAAATAGTCAATCAAGTCCAAGAGACACAAAGAGGATAAATCCAAGGAGAAACACACCAAAGACACATGCTAATCAAACTAACAAAGACTAAACACAAAGAAAGAATATTAAAAGCAGCAAGGGAGAAGCAACAAGTAATATACAAGGGAAACCCCATATGCTTAACAGCTAATCTTTCAGCAGAAACTCTGCAGGCCAGAGGGAATGACAGGATAGAAAGTGCTGAAAGGGAAAAATCTACAACCAAAATTACTGTACCTGGCAAGGATCTCATTCAAAATTGATGGAGAAATAAAAAGCTTTTCAGACAAGCCAAAGTTAAGAGAATTCAGGACCACCAAATCAGCTTTACAACAAATCTTAAAGGGACTTATACAATCAAGAAACACAGAAGAAAAAAGATCTACAAAATCAATCCCAAACAGTTAAGAAAATGGCAGTAGGAACATACATATCAATAATTACTTTCAATGTAAATGGATTAAATCCTCCAACCAAAAGACACAGACTGGCTGAATGGAAACAAAAACAAGACCCATATACATGCTGTCTGTAAGAAACCCACTTCAGACCTAAAGACACATATAGACTGAAAGTGAGAGGATGGAAAAATATATTCCATGCAAATGGGAAGCAAAAGAATGCTGGAGTAGCAATCCTCATATCATACAAAATAGACCTTAAAATAAAAACTATTACAAGAGATAAGGAAGGATACTACATAATGATCAAGGGATCAATCCAAGAGGGAGACAACAACTGTAAACATCTATGCACCCAACACAGGAGCATCTCAATACATAAGACAGACATAAAAGGAGAGATTGACACTAACACAATAAGAGTAGGAGACGTTAACACCCCACTCACCCCATGGACAGATCATCAAAACAGAAAATTAATAAGGAAACACATGTCTTAAATGATACATCAGATGAGATGGATCTCATTGATATCTTCAGGACATTCCATCCAAATGCAGAAGAATACACCTTCTTCGCAAGTGCACATGGAACATTCTCCAAGACAGACCACATCTTGGGTCCCAAATCAAACCTCAATAAATTTAAGAAAATTGAAATCATACCAAGCATCTTCTGTGACCACAATGTTATGCGACTAGATATCAATTACAGGAAAACAACAACAACAACAACATCTGTAAGAAACACATGAAGATTAAACAGCATGTTTCTAAATAATCAACAGGTTACAGAAGAAATCAAAAGGGAAATCAAAAAATTTCTAGAAACAAATGACAATGAAAACACAACAACTCAAAACCTATAGGATGCAGCCAAAGCAGTTCTAAGAGGGAAGTTTATAGCAATACAATCCCACCTCAAGAGACAAGAAAAACATCAATAGACAACCTAACCTTGCATCTAAAACAACTTGAAAAAGAAGAAAAAAACAAAACTAATAGAAGGAAAGAAGTTATAAAGAGCTGAGCAGAAATAAATGAAAAAGAAATGAAAGAAACAATAGTAAAGATTAATAAAACTAAAAGCTGGTTCTTTGAGATAATAAACAAAATTGACAAACCTTTAGCCAGACTCATCAAGAAAAAGAGACGAATCATTTCAACAAAATTAGAAATGAAAAAGGAGAGGTTACAACAGACAATGCAGAAATACAAAGGAATGAAAGAGACTATAATAAATAACTCTATGGCAACAAAATGCATAACCTGGAAGAAATGGACAGGTTCTTTAAAAAGTTCAAACTTCCAAGACTAAACCAGGAAGAAATAGAAATCATGAACAACCTGATTACAAGCACTGAAACTGAAGCTGTGATCAAAAATCTTCTCTAAGAAACAAAAGTTCAGGACCAGATGGCTTCACAGGAGAATTCTATCAAGCATTTAGAGAAGAGCTAATGCAAAGAAATAGAGGAAAAGAACAGAACAGGAAAGACTAGAGATCTCTTCAAGAAAATTAGAGATACCAAGGGGACATTTCATGCAAAGATGGCTCGATAAAGAACAGATATGGTCTGGACCTAACAGAAGCAGAAGATATTAAGAAGAGGTGGCAAGAATACACAGAAGAACTGTACAAAAAAGATCTTCACGACCCAGATAATCATGATGATGTGATCACTCATCTAGAGCCAGACATCTTGGAATGTGAAGTCAAGTGGGCCTTAGAAAGCATCACTATGAACAAAGCTGGTGGAGTCCAGTGGAGCTGTTTCAAATCCTGAAAGATGATGCTGTCAAAGTGCTGCACTCAATATGCCAGCAAATTTGGAAAACTCAGCAGTGGCCACAGGACTGGAAAAGTTTTCGTTCCAATCCCAAAGAAAGGCAATGCCAAAGAATGCTCAAACTACCACACAATTGCACTCATCTCACATGCTCATAAAGTTATTTTCAAAATTCTGCAAGCCAGGCTTCAGCAATACGTGAACCATGAACTTCCTGATGTTTAAGCTGATTTTAGAAAAGGCAGAGGAACCAGAGATCAAATTGCCAACATCCGCTGGATCATGGAAAAAGCAAGAGAGTTCCAGAAAAATATCTATTTCTGCTTTATTGACTATGCCAAAGCCTTTGACTGTGTGGATCACAAGAAACTGTGGAAAATTCTGAAAGAGATGGGAATACCAGACCACCTAACCTGCCTCTTGAGAAATCTGTATGCAGGTCAGGAAGCAACAGTTAGAACTGGACATGGAACAACAGACTGGTTCCAAATAGGAAAAGGAGTACGTCAAGGCTGTATATTGTCACCTTGCTTATCATGAGAAACGCTGGGCTGGAAGAAACACAAGCTGGAATCAAGATTTCGGGGAGAAATATCAATCACCTCAGATATGCTAGGTGACACCACCCTTATGGCAGAAAGTGAAGAGGAAATCAAAAGCCTCTTGATGAGAGTGAAAGAGGAGAGTGAAAAAGTTGGCTTAAAGCTCAACATTCAGAAGGCGAAGATCATGGCATCCGGTCCCATTACTCCATGGGAAATAGATGGGGAAACAGTGGAAACAGTGTCAGACTTTATTTTGGGGGTTCCAAAATCACTACTGATGGTGATTGCAGCCATGAAATTAAAAGACGCTTACTCCTTGGAAGAAAAGTTATGACCAACCTAGATAACATATTCAAAAGAAGAGACATTACTTTGCCGACTAAGGTCCGTCTAGTCAAGGCTATGGTTTTTTCAGTGGTCATGTATGGATGTGAGAGTTGGACTGTGAAGAAGGCTGAGCACCGAAGAATTGATGCTTCTGAACTGTGGTGTTGGAGAAGACTCTTGAGAGTCCCTTGGACTGCAAGGAGATCCAACCAGTCCATTCTGAAGGAGATCAGCCCTGGGATTTCTTTGGAAGGAATGATGCTAAAGCTGAAACTCCAGTACTTTGGCCACCTCATGAGAGTTGACTCATTGGAAAAGACTTTGATGTTGGGAGGGATTGGGGGCAGGAGAAGGGGACGACAGAGGATGAGATGGCTGGATGGCATCACGGACTCAACGGACATGAATCTGAGTGAACTCTGGGAGTTAGTGATGGATAGGAAGGCCTGGCATGCTGCTATTCATGGGGTCACAAAGAGTCGGACATGACTGAGCAACTGAACTGAACTGAACTGAACAATGAAAAATCAGAAATAGAAATTAAGGAATCAATCCCATTCACCACTGCAAACAAAATAAATTAAATATCTAGGACTGAACTTACCTAAAGAGAGAAAAGAACTATACAGAAAATTATAAGAACACCAGTGAAGGAAACCAAAGACGACATAAACAGATGGTGAGATATTCCATGTTCCTAGGTAGGAAGAATCAATATTGTGAAAATGACTATGCTACCAAATGCAATCCACAGATTCAATGTGATCCCTATAAAATTACCAATGGTATTTTTCACAGAATTAGAACAAAAAATTTCACAATTCATATGGAAACACAAAAGACCCCAAATAGCAAAGCAGTCTTGATAAAGAAGGATGGAGCCGGAGGAATCGGCCTTCTTGACTCCAGATTATACTACAAAACTACAGGCATCAAGACAGTATGGTACTGGCACAAAAACAGCAATATAGACCAATGGAACAAGACAGAAAGCCCAGAAATAAATCCATGTGCCTATAGGGACCTTATTTTTGACAAAGGAGGCAGGAATATACAATGGGGAAAAGACAGCCTTTTCAATAAATGATGCTGGGAAAACTGGACAGCTACATGTAGAAGAATGAAATTAGAACACTTCCTAATATCATACACAAAGATAAACTCAAACTGGATTAAAGACCTAAATGTAAGACTAGAAACTATAAAACTGTTAGGAGGAAAACATAGGCATAACACTCAATGACATAAATCAAAGCAAGATCCTCTATGACCCACCTCCTAGAGTAATGGAAATAAAAACAAAAGTAAACAAGTGAGACCTGATTAAACTGAAATGCTTTTGCACAGCAAAGGAAACTATAAGCAAGGTGAAAAGACAACCCTCAGAATGGGAAAGTAATAGTAAATGAAACAACTGACAAAGGATTAATTTCCAAAATATATAAGCAGCTCATATAACTCAATGCCAGAAAAATAAACAATGCAATCAAAAAGTGGGAAAAAGATCTAAACAGATATTTCTCCAAAGAAGACATATAGATGGCTAACAAACCCATGAAAAGATGCTCAACATCAGTATTAGAGAAATGCAAATCAAAACCACAATGAGATATCACCTCACACCAGTTAGAACGGCCATCATCAAAAAACCTACAAAAATAAATGCTGGAGATGGTGTGGAGAAATGAACATTCTTAACACTGTTACTGGGAATGTAAATTGATAGAGCCACTATGGAAGATGGTATGGAGATTCCTTTAAAAACTAGGAATAAAACCACCATATGACCCAGCAATCCCATTCCTAGACATATACCCTGCTGCTGCTGCTGCTACTAAGTTGCTTCAGTCATGTCCGACTCTTGTGCAACCCCATAGACGGCCGCCCATCAGGCTCCTCCATCCCTGGGATTCTCCAGGCAAGAGTCCTGGGAGTGGGTTGCCATTTCCTTCTCCAATGCATGAAGGAGAGTAAAAGGGAAGTCACTCAGTCGTGTCCGACTCTTAGCTACCCCACGGACTGCAGCCTACCAGGCTCCTCTGTCCATGGGATTTTCCAGGAAAGACATACCCTGAGGAAACCAAAATTGAAAAAGACATATGTATCTCATTGTTCACTGAAGCACCATTTACAATAGCTAGAACATAGAAGGTTTGTATACCTATGGCTGATTCATGTTGAGGTTCGACAGAAAACAACAATATTCTGTAAAGCAATTATTCTTCAACAAAAATTTTAAAAAAGACAATAGCAAATGTTGGTAACAGCATGAAGACATTGGAACCCATTGGAACACACTGCTGATGAGAATGTAAAATTCTCACCTTCGAAAACAGTTTGGCCATTCATTAAAAAGTTAAACATAAGATTACCATATGCCCTAGGAAATTAATTCTTAAGTATTAATATATAACCAAGTGAATTGAAAACATCCACTCACACAAAAACTTATACACAAGTGTTCATTGCAGCATTATTCTTTATAACCGAAAGATGGAAACCACCCAAGTGATGAATGAACAAAATGTGGCACATCCTATATTGAAGGTGAAGGTGAAGTGGCTCAGTCATATCCAACTCTTTGCGACCCCGTGGACTGTAACCTACTAGGCTTAAAACCTTAAAAAAACAAAGCTAAATGACAAAGCCAGGCATAAAAAGGCCTCTTACATAGGTCCATTTACAATGAATGCCCAGAATAGTCAAATTCATAGACAGAAAGTAGATGAGTGGTTACCAGTGGCTGCGGAGAGGAAGAAATTAAGAAATCAATAAATATTCAAAACAGTAAATACATTTTAAAACTTTTTTTTTTAATTAATATAGGATGTGGCTTCCCTGGTGGCTCAGAGGTTAAAGCGTCTGCCTCCAATGCGGGAGACCCGGGTTCGATCCCTGGGTCGGGAAGATCCCTGGAGAAGGAAATGGCAGTCCACTCCAGTATTCTTGCCTGGAGAATCCCATGGACGGAGAAGCCTAGTAGGTTACAGTCCACAGGGTCACAAAGAGCCCGAGCTCCACAGTGAGAGAAGCCACTGCAGTGAGAAGCCGGAGCACATCTAGAGAGGAGCCCCCAGCTCACCGCAACTGTAGAAAAGCCCCTGCAGCAATGAAGACCCAGCACAACCAGAAGCATAGAGTATGTCTTAACATTGACTATTCTGAGTCAATTTTCAAACTCCCCGGTGTAACTTTCAACATACAGTACCCCTTTCAATATCGAGATTCAGGGTTTGCTTATTTATTGGTAAGTTTTTATTGCATTACAGCTTTGTTGGCTTTATTTTTTTTTCTTCTTTACAGACTCAGTTATAGGTATATTAGATCTTCTTTGTCAGACTTCTATGGCTTTTTTTTTCCCGAGTTTCTTACTTTTTTGTTTGTTTGTTTCATTGTCATGGAAATTTTCTTCTCACTTTTCCACATCTCCTTTGTATACTTTGATGAATCTATTCCTTCTTGTGCATCTTGTAATTTAGTCCTAATTTTGGAGATGGTGGTCATTTCATTCACTTTCTTTTCTGTGTTCAATTGATTCTTATTTCACACCTTTTTGCTTTGTGCCTGCTTCTCATCTGCATTTATGGATTACTGGTTTGTGATGTTTTTCATATCTTTTATGGCTTGTCTAACAAATTTTCTCAGGCTGGAGTGTTGTGCTACAGCTTCTTCTGCTTTTAGATTGGGCCTTGAATGCTTTCATCAGCTGAAGAATTTTGATTCTCAGTTGATTTCCTTTTGAAACTAACTTTCTGTGGATATTGGCTGCTTTCACCTGCTCATTTTCAAGACTTCTGGATTTTCCTGGACCAGATGTTTCCATGGATAGGGTTGAAGGATTTGAGTGACTTACTAGTTTCTTAGTTCAAGAGTGCCCTCTTCAGTTGGTACAGTGAAATACAATTTCTTTAATGACGCCTTTTGGAGGATAGAGGGGGAGGATTAGGGAGAGTTTAGTATGATTAGATTTAATGAAACTCTCATTTCTCTAGAAACCGTCATTTCTACCAACTTCTTTATTTTTTCCACTTGTTACTATATCTCCAAGAGATGTCTTCTCCTTCTAAGTTCCTTGTTTTCTGAGTCAATTTTCTAAATTCCACAGTGTAACTTTCAACATACAGTATCCCTTGTATGTTGATACAGTATCCCATACAGTAGAAGCTGCACTTCTTCATACATGTTTTTTAGACTTTCTTTCCCCATTAGTGAGAGCCCTAATCCAGCATGGCTTGTCTCAGTATTTTTCCACTTAGTGTTGGGACTCTTTAACTGTCACTGCACTCTCCGTTTTCCAAATAATCCCAGCCTCACTCTCCATTTTCAAATGGGCTCCAAAGGCAGTGCTCTTAATTAGTGATATTTCTCCACTCAAATACAATAAGAGTTTGTTTTCTGGTTATGTGGTAGATATAATTGTGTTATGTAGTGAGTTAACTGTGATTTTATTTGTTTTCCTTGATCTGTATAGTTTGGAGAAGTTATATAGAAAGGATAAGACTTAGGCAACTGTCATCTTCAAAGAGTCTTCACCATCTAACTTCAATTGATAAAAAATGCCAACAGGCATAAATTTTTAGGTAATGTTTTCATGCATGCATGCATGCAAAGTCACTTCAGTCATGCCAAACTCTGCAACCCTATGGACAATACCCTGCCAGGCTCCTCTGCCCATGGGATTCTCCGGGTAAGAATACTAGAGAGGACTGCCATGTTTTCTCCAGGGGATCTTCACAAACCAAAGATTGAACCTGCGTCTCTTATGTCTCCTGCACTGACGGGCAGGTTCTTTACCGTTAGTGCCACCTGGGAAGCCCAAGGTTTTCATGAGCACTAAACGGAGTTGTCTTATTGGCTTAATATGGGCTTCCCTGGTGGCTCAGACGGTGAAGAATCCACGTGCGATGCAAGACACATCGGTTCAGCCCCTGGGTTGGGAAGATCCCCTGGAGGAGGGCACGGCAACCCACTCCAGTATTCTTGCCTGGAGAATCCCGGTTGATGGAGGTACCTGGCAGGCTACATACAGTCCATGGGGTCGCAGAGTTGGACACAACTGAGCAGCTAAGCACAGCACACTGGCTTAATACAGGGGGAACATAAGAGTTTAATACAGATAAAATACAGATGATTCATTCAGGTCTTTAAGGAATGCTAGCCCGTACCCCCTTCTCCCCTACTGCTGGACCCAGGGTGGTTGATGTAATATAATACAGTCAGTGGATACAGGGTGGTCAGTGTATTGGGGCCATTACTGCGAAGAGAATGACTGATCCGTCTTGACTAATCTGGACACAGACCATTCCTTTTGTATTCCTGATTCTTCCTTGACAGGAAATCACCTTCTCAGCGTGCATAGACTTAGAATGGGGGTGTGCAAGATGGCAGCTCCTGATGGGATAGAAGATTTAATCCCTCCATGGGAGCTCTTTCTGCCTTGTAAAGGGACTGATGCTAGGATCCTGGCTGGGAGAAAAGCTGGCCACAGGAAGGACTCAACACTGCTCAGGTCCTAGACACCCCCAAGTGGCAAGGCTCTCCACCCTGACTCTTGCAAGTCCTGCCCAAGGCCCAAGGAGCCTTGACTGCAGGGCCCTTAACTGGTTATGTGGTAGATATAATTGTGTTATATAGTGAGTTAATTGTGATTTTATTTGCTTTCCTTCATCTATATAGTTTGGGGAAGATATAGGGAAAGGGTAAGACTTAGACAACTGTCACCTTCAGAGTCCTCACCACCTAACTTCAATTGATAAATGTCAACATGTATAAAATTTTAGGTCTCTCTGGATCTTTGGCTAGTGAGAGTCAGCTGAATAATCATATGTGAGCACTGGAGTTGGAAGTCTTCCTTTCTCTAATCCTGAGGTTCATCATCTATAACTGGTGTATAATGCTTGGCCCATTGTGTGACACCAGGGTATATCTTCAGTAACTGCAATCTTCTGTTACACGTGCATATATGTACATACACATATAATACTTACATAGACATGTACATGTGTGTGTATGTGCGTCCGTGGTGACTCAATAGTAAAGAATCCACCTGTCAATGCAGGGATCAGGGATTCAGTCCCTGGGTCAGGAAGATCTCCTGGAGAAGGCAATGGCAACCCACTCCAGTATTCTTGCCTGGAAAATCCCATGGACAGAGGAGCCTGGTGGGCTACAGTCCATTGGGTCACAAATGAGTTGGACACAACTAAATGACTACATAATACATATATTTATATGCACATATATAAAATACATATACAACGCATCTAGTTTAGGTAGGTTCCCTCAAGTATGGACATGGTTTTCATTTAATTATTAGTTGCTTACATATTCACTGGCTGAAATGAATATGGGGAAAATTAAACCAAATTGAACTCTGGGGAAAAAACCTCAAGTTACTAAACAGGTAGTGTTCTCTGATAAATCAGAATTCTATATAAATAAGATTTGGTCATCAAAATTAGAAATCCTCTCTTTCATACACCTTTGCTCTTGTATACACTACGCCCTCACTTCATGGACATCCAGCCACTAAGACCCTCTTTTCTACCTCCTGTATTCTTCTCATCCAGAAGTCCCACATCAGCTTACACAGATATGCTCTTCAGCATGTGCAGTGTTTTGAAAAAGTTTAAATTGCCAATATTTAAAAATAAGATTTCACACAGTGGCTCCCCTTTCAGAAGAATATAATACAACCACCCCTTTTGTTGAACTCTACTATCACATCTTAGTTCAGACCTGTAGTACAATTACATCATGCAAATCGGATGAGTCTCTTCTCAGCGTTAAGTCTGCTGTGAACTTTGAGACCAGGGCAATACAACTTCCCAATTCAAGTTGGTCTTATCTTTATCTCCCCAGTCCTACCTCACATGCTTCTGGCATCCGTCTGGCATATGCGCTTGTATTTCTATATACATCCCATTCCCTTGGCCTGGGTTCTCTTTTCCTGCATCACTCAACTCAAATATTAGCTCTCCCTTCTTCTCTGCTTGGTTAGCCAAGAGTCACTCCTTCTGTGTTCTTTCAAGTATAACCCAGTGATTTAACTCCAACAGTTACATAAAGAGTTATTTAATCATATGTCCATCCCCTCCAGGAAATCGCAAGGAAGTCAGGGATAAAAACTGGGTCTTACTCATCTTTGCAGCCCCAGAGCCTAATGGTATTTGACAAATGAAAGTTGTAACTAAATGACATACCCATCTTGGACCCATTTCTATCAGTCAGCTTGGGCTAAATCATGCTGTGATACCAGCTCCACCCAAATCTTAGTGGCTTTTAAAACCAAAGGTTTTTTTTTCATGCACACACCACTCGAGTGTCCATCATGGACTGGCCACATCCCTGCTCCACATCTTTACTTTCAGTTCAGTTGCTCAGTCTTGTCCGATTCTTTGCGACTCCATGGACTGCAGCACGCCAGGCCTCCATGTCCATCGCCAACTCCCAGTGTTTATCCCAACTCACATCCATTGAGTCAGTGATACCATCCAACCATCTCATCCTCTGTCATCCCCTTCTCCTCCCACCTTCAATATTTCCCAGCATCAGGGTCTTTTCACATGAATCAGCTCTTCGCATCAGGTGGTCAAAGTATTGGAGTTTCAGCTTCAACATCAGTCCTTCCATTGAATACTCAGGACTGATCTCCTTTAGGATGGATCGGTTGGATCTCCTTGAGTCCAAGGGACTCTCAAAAGTCTTCTCCAACACCACAGTTGAAAAGCATCAATTCTTTGGTACTCAGCTTTCTTTATAGTCCAACTCTCATATCCATACATGACTACTGGAAAAACCATAGCCTTGACTAGACGGACCTTTGTTGGCAAAGTAATGTCTCTGCTTCTTCTCTTTGGGATTCAGGTAAAAGAAAAGCCCCATAAAGCTGCCAAGTTTCAATGCAGATGGAGAGAGAGGTACCCATCCTCTGGTCCTAAGGCTTCTACTCAGAAGCAAGACCTTCATTTCTGCTCACCTCCAGTGGTTAAAGCACGTTATATACCCAAACATTAAGCCATTGGGCCAAGATATAAAAACCCTCCTAAAAGTGAATGGTTTGCACTTTAAAACAATGTCACACATTGCCATTAGGTCCAGTTCACATTTCAGGGACACGGAAGCCTGGAGAACAAGTTGCTGTGTCAGCTGGAGTCTGACTTCTGCTAACGGAAAGTCCCTGCAGGAGAAGCGAGGTTGGGAGAAGCCAGGGCATGTGCCCCCGTCCCTGTCACAGAAAGACTCTCCTTCAGAGGCTCTGTTCTCTGTTTCCTCTACACCTCAAGCTTCCACCAGAGAAGTCTGCTGGAGTACTTCTTTCTGTTGAGTAAGCCTGGATGGGATGACTTTAGAGTCAGGCACTCTGATCCAGTCTCCTTACCTGTAGGATGGGATCTACTTACATCATCCAGTTGCTTGAAAAATAAAGAATGTCCATGGAAACAGGTAAAGAATGAAGTGCAGGAAAATAAAGGAGTTTGAAAGTAAACAAAGTGAGAGACTGGGGGGTCATAAATCCTGGATTTGGGGTCTCGCTCTGCCACCAACTATCACATTATCCAGGGAACACTATATTCTCGGTTTTCCCCATCTTCAAAGTGGAGAAAACACTGTTGATAATGGGAAGATGGTAGAGTGGCATAAATGAGAGTATTTGTGAAGGTGTGTACTGCCAAGTATAAAAGGCTATATAGAAATGTTAAATGAATTCACTAGTTATAAGCAGAAAAAACTTTATTTCTATCAAATTAAAAAGTATGAATCGATCTTCAAGCCAGATAAAATCATCAATAACACAATTAACAGAGCATGTACAGATTAGACTGCAGGTTTAGATACTTTGAATTAAGCACATACACCAAAATCAAGAGGGCTGATAACTTTCACACTGAGGAAAAGCACTGACTCATCGTAAACACATGACTTCTGGGAAAATGGAGCTGACATTTCACAGGAGAGTAAACCAGAGGCAAGTTGTCATTAGGTTAGAGAATTGATTTGAGCTTGAGAGGAATCACAGTGAAATGCCTTTGTAATGCAACAATTTCCCGAGATCTACTCATCTCAAAAACAAGAATATATAAAAATCAGTAGTACAAATTCTCATAAAACTAGGAAAGCCCTCTACGCCCTGACACCTTGGAGCTGACATAAAGACTGAGTTTTCATTTTTCTTCCCTTTATTCTTCTCTAAATTAAACACACTACTTTGTTTTTATTTAGCACATTTCTGTCTCAAGAGAAAGGTTTTATGAAATGAAATTAGACACACATCAACCCCAGTGAGAATAAGGTGCAATGCTCTTTTGACATGTGCTTAAACAGGAAATCTTTTATTTCAAGAATGACACTGTGCTTTCTAGAATAGCCTAATTATCACTAAAGAAGGAATGAATATATCCAACACTACCCCTCCCAAAACACACACTACCTCTCTCTCTCACTCACTCACACACACCAATTTAGGGAATTTCCTGAAGCATACAGATAATGACATTTATTTTGGCAAGAACTGTGCAATTTGTTAAAAGAAAGATAAGGTATGGCATTTATCAGCAACTGTAATTATATCTCAACAGACGCAGGAAGCAAATTTTCCTCACAGTTGAAATACAGCTTCACAGTTCCCCCGTCATCTGGGTCTTGCACACGTTGCCTCTGGAAACCAGACTGGGTCAATTATATAAGGAAAAGGACCTTATGACCAGACCACATTCCCACATTAAAAAATGTTTGTTACTGGGTTCCTCTTCTGAAACACCAAACAGACGAGGAAGTTGCTGAAGATGGAGGGAAATAGAGCGCAATTCATACTATAGACATGACTCTGTCTTACGAATTGCCTTTCTGGCCAAATTACTGCAGCAAGAAAAGATATTGTCTATTAAGTGAAAAGCAATACCTGAAATCCACCAGGTAGATATGAATGCCTCCCGAGATCCCGTGACCCAGCAGAGGACAGACGAAACACCGTCCTCTGTATATACAGTGTGCGGCTACCGCCAAGACCCACTGATACCCATTTCCTGTCTTGGCACTAGAGCCAAAAGCAAAGATTCCAGATGGGAGCAAATACATTGTTTTACCTATTCATGAGAATAGGGAGCTCAAACTAGAGAAACATATAAAAAGGCCTTTTGAATTTCCTGATTAATCCCTCTACATATAGGAAAAGGTTAAGTAAACAGGAGCATTTCAGTTTTAAAACACAAGGAGGCAAGATAATTGAGATAATACTATTACATAGGCTAATTGTTGAGGATTTAATTAGATAATGGATGGAGTGCACATAGCACCAATAAACAGTGACCACTTTTATCAACAGGCAAGCTCTTTTGATACTTGAACATACTTGGAAATTTGCTGTCTTTATGATTTAAGCAAAGACTTCTCCCTCCCTCCCTGCCCCCCACACACACTACAAGCAGGTAGTTAAAACGTCTTTAAACAAAAAATCAGAATCAGATATTGAACTCAGTTTCCAGTGATTTAAAAAGTATAAAAACTCTATTTATGGGTTTACATGGGCATCTTTCTATCAAAATTTATCCTGTCCACAATCTATAGGGCTTCCCTGGCAGCCAGTGGTTAAGACTCCGCACTTCCACTTCAGAGGGCACAGGTTCGATTCCTGGCTGGGTAAGTTCTGCATGCTTCATGGTGTGGCCAGAAAAGAAAAAGCTCAACCTAGAAATGGCAGGAGATGCCACAGCATCACCTCTCTCCCAAGAATCTTCCATCGCCTGTGCCTATTCTTACCTTTTCCCCTTCCCTACCAAAGAGAGGAGCACACCCTGGATGAAGCTGGAGCTCATGTGAGCTGAACTATTGGAAGGTATTGAGAGTCACCCTGGAGAAGGCAGGTGAAATGGGGAAGCCATTTCTGCCAGAACTGTGAGTGATAAGCAGTGCCACCACACCAGAGGGCAGGCAAAGATGTGGATTTGGCATTCAGGACCATGTTAATGTGCAATGTCACACAAGGAGGATGATATTAAAGTCTAGGGTGACCCTGGATTAGGAGCTCAATCACCATTTGTTCACTCTCTAGCACTATAGGAAAGATCAGTTACTATGGGGGCCTTGTTTGGGGGTGGAGGCAAGGGAGTCATTTGTTCTCATGTCAGGGAAACCAAGTATTTAGTGTCTGGAGGGCTCCCAGGAGTCTAGGGTACTGTGTGAGCACCATGCCTGGGGTGGCGCAAGCATCAGGGTCCCTTCAGGGACACAAAACCACGGATACCAAGAGAACAAGGGAGGACCATGGGCTTGCCGCTGCCACAGAGTAGCCTGGACCCAAGCCAGGCCTACTTTGACAGCCTTTCATTTTACTTACATACAAAAGTAAAAGTCGCTCAGTCATGTCCCACTCTTTGCAACTCCCGTGGACTGTATAGTCCATGGAATTCTCCAGGCCAGAATACTGGAGTGGGTAGCTGTTCCCTTCTCCAGGGGATCTTCCCAACCCAGAGATCGAACCCAGGTCTCCTGCAAAGCAGGTAGATTCTTTACCAAGGAAGCCCTCATTTTACTTATGAGTGAGCAAGGGCTCAGACTCTCCTCTAGCAGCTTCCTTTGCTTAAGCAAAAGGGAAAAAGGAAAAGGAACACTCTCATCCAGAGGTGAATGTCAGCAGAGTGAACCCCGCCATTCTGGATGTGAGGCCACTTGGAAATACAAGCAAGCTCAGAGCCCTGTGTTGCTTGGGACAGGATGCAGGTAGTTACCATCTAGGACCAGAGCCAAGAAACCTGCATTCAAGTGTGTCTACACTGCGCATTGGCAGCAGAAGCCAGGGCAAGATGCTTTACTCTGCCGACCCTCACTTTGTTTATAAACATGGGATCATGCCAGTCTCAAAGGACACTGGCAAGATTAAATGAGATGTTTGCAAATGTCCTAAAACTATACACGCATGACACTGAGCAGGCCTTCAATACATGGTACCTATTATAAGCTTGCTTTAATGTTACAGTATATGAAACACAGCAGTGTTTTCAAGTTCTAAATAAGCAAGAAGCTGTTGGGGATAAGAGAAAGCAAAATGAATGCAGAGCTGGCTAGAATCAGAGAAGGAGAGGATATGCAGGAATTTTAGAAACCATCCAAACTACTCTTTGTGCCTAGCTTTGATGGAACCTCGCGTGTGGCAGTAAAAGGAAAACTAAACAGATCCCTTTAATTTTATCTTGGTCAAAATATTTTCAAGAAAATTTTATTTATTTTAGTGCAAAATCATTGAAGGAAAAGCTAGACTTTGTTGAAGAAAACCAGAAACATTTTTTAAGGCTATCGAACATCATCAAACAAGCATCATCTTTCAAAAGTCCATGGAAACTGTTTGGCTTTCAGTATGGTCTCACCTAGCGAAGGTGACTGCCCTCTGCTGCAGGGCAACCTCAGAAACAGCGCACAATATTGAGATACATTGAGCGACTGACACTGGCTTTAAGTGTCTATTTTGCTGGAAGGGAGAAGACAGGGAAGGATGAAGGAGCAGAGTATTGAGTCAGGGATCACCTAGGCTATTTCCCATACCTCTTCCCCCAAAACTCCAAAGCCCATGATTACATTGGAGCATCTGATAAACATCAACAGAAGGGAGGAAAGTTTTGAAGATTTTTCTGCTTCCAAAAAAGCACACACTTTCCTCTCCTGAATGATCCCTATAATAACCTTAACTTTCTACTTTTCCTACTTTATGGAAATTGTCTCCATGGCAAAACTACTCTAAATTGTGCAATTTTCCTCAAATAAGACTTGTTTTTCTCTATGCCTGGTTCCCCTGGAAACCTGAGCTGTATCTGCATGTCTGATTTTCACCCTATCCCCATCAACTGGCATTCAAACACAACTCTTCTCAAAAGTCACTATCATGCACTGATGTTTCACAAATCTGAACTGGGCATTTTAACTGCATAAACCTAGAAAGTAAATAATCTTACTTCACTTGGATTCAGAGGTTGAGGAGGAAACTGGTCTGTGTTTCCACTAAGGTAGCCAAAGAACATTCACATGAAGGGACAAAGCAAGAGTGACTGGCCAGAGTGGGGGCAGTGTTTGTAGAGAAGATGCATGGCTACCATACAGAATCCATGGGCCAGTGAATGACTGGAAATTCACTGCGATATCTTCAGAAAATAAATAATGTGTTCCAACATCACCTATGCTGAAAGGCTTTTGTTTTCTCAGCAGTATCAAGAGTTAGACAGAAGTCACTCCTGGAAATAGTAAAGGACCCTCGCTGGTACAAGCACGGTGCATGAAGAGGAATATCTATTTTTAAGGCAACAGGAATAAATTTCATGGTCTTTCCCAGAGGAGGGCAAGCATTAGTGGCCACCAAGTCTGGAAAACAGGCAAATCCTTAATAAACTGTTTATTGATACTATATTCTAATGAATGACAAAATAGTGTGATCTATATTTCTAGACTTAATGGCCATCCTGTAGAAAGCATCTTTGGAATAGAATAAAAATTACAATTTTATCAAATCCCATAATCATAAAGCTGTCATCATGAGTTTAGGCACAGCTAGTGCAACATTTTCCTTGACCCCACAGGCTCCATTCCCTTTACCAACTATTTATAATATGCTTGGGTCACTCACATGAGAAAAACACTGTCAGCATCAATATTTAGCAGCATTTCAAAATATATATTTTTTTGTCTTCACTATAGGCTAAACTATTCTTTCAGTCCAGTAATTCCATATGGTCTTATTTACTTCTATACATAAGATACAATCTTTTAACATCTATGCAGGTGAATATTTCCCAGTTTTTGAGAGTTCCCCAAAGACTCTTAGGGTCTTATTTTGCCACAATAAAAGAAAGGAGTGGTGTCAACTCATGAGAGTCAGACCAACAGTTTAAGTAGACCCTCCACACAGTCCAGTTCCTGGTGCATAAAGAGACTGAACGTTGTCCCCCAGCTCTCAGCTCTCAGATAGGAATTTGAGAGGGATAAAAGCAGGAACAATATTACTTAATAGTCTAGGGAGGGAGAAAACAGATGTCTAATAAAGTAGTAGAAGCCAAGTCCTTTCATTCTAGGATGTCTGAAAAAGAGATTCAGTGGAGTACAGTTGCAGAGAAGGTGTCATTCCTAACAACAGAAAAAAAAATGAACTGTGGACAGTCACTCAAGGCCACAGAAGCAATCACTGAGAGCTACTGTTTCAATCCTACTGTCACCAGGATGGCACATGCCAGAGAACCAGGGACAGAGGCAGCTATAGCCCCTGGCATTCTCAGGCCTCCTGGTGCTATGTTTCAACAGCCTTTAGGGGCTGGGAAGAACCAGGGAGCACCACCGTCACGTGTGAAAAAGCTATTATGGCAACAACCTGGCCATGGAAATCAACTAGAACTTGGGTGATACACCGCTTGGAATCCAGCCTGTGTTGCTTCCTTTCTTATAAAGAACTTGAGACTTGTGCAGGGACATCTTAAACACGTGTAGGTGGCCCCTCTTTTAGAAAGGCAGAGAAGAGCCTCATCATTAACTCATTCTATTCATTAGTTTTCATGTTTGTTCACCATTTAAACTAGAAAAGACACTGTAAGCTATCTCAGCTAGCTGCTAACTGGGGCACGGCACCAACACTACACACACAGTTGAACGAATGACCATATCTTCCTGGTTCTTCCACTGCGCAGGCTCAGTAGGCTTCTTTGGACTGAACAGGTGTGATCTTGTTCGAGAAAAGCGTGTAAACATAGGGCCAGATTTTGTTAGTCTCGGTTCCCGAAAATTGGTGGAGCACTCCTCGGCTCCTGAAAAACAAAGTCCGACATAGAGGGCGTTTTAGGTTTCCTTTTGACATGATATCAGCGCAGATGAAGATCCTGGGTATAATGTAAACACAATCTCCTGGTCTACGTCACACATCACTGAGTCCCAAAATCAATGTATCAACACCCCCAGTTCGGTACAACTAAATAAAGCCCTATCCTCTGCAATGCTGAAAAGCTTGATGTCATGCCACCTTTTCTTCTTCCCTTTAAAAACATGATAACATTATAGGAACAACCCCAAATCTGCCTCAATACACACAGTGAAAAGCCAATCAGTGACAAACCTTGCTACTCTAAAACCCTTGTTATAGATCATGAAACACAAGATGTATCCTAATAAATGGTCAAGAACTTCATATCTAAAGGCTGGCTAAATTATTTGGGGGCTACAAGATCAGACAATGATTAGAGCAGAGGCTGTACACTGCTGTCCTGAATGCAGTCCATACGTGGGCTTTGTTTGGCATCCAAGCTATTAAAAATTTTTAGGGAATTGCCTGGTGGTCCAGTGGTTAGGACTCAGTGCTGTTACTGCCAGGGGTCCAGGTTCAATCCTTGGATGGAGAAATGAGATACCACAAACTGTGCAACATAGCCAAGAATTTAAAAAAATTTTTTTTTCCAATATATTATAAAATACGGGATTTTTTTCTGCAGAGAAAGAAGCCTGACTTCCACTTCTTTTGAAAAACAGGCTCACTGGCCACATTTAGCCTGAGTGCTTCCATGGTGATAATTGGCTCGAGCAACAGAGGAGCTGTCTAGTTCAACTGTCACTCAACTGCCCAGCTTGACATGCCCCCACCACATTTGACACTCATTTCCATCACCTGCCTGGCCCCTGTAGTTATCTGGATTTGCAACTTGTAGTTGATAGCTTTAGTTTTTCTTTATTAAACCTCCTCCAGACATATCTAAGCCAAAAGTCCCTTCTAATCTTCTAGCCAAGTCATATATTTACACATGGGTGTATCAACATGTAAACCATTATTTCAGTCCCTTAAGAAAATGAAAATGTCTAGATGCAAATTTCTAATCACACAGAGATGATCAGGCTGTGGTCCTTATAAGAGTTTAAGCATAAAAATACCAGGCATTCTTTCCCATGTACACTCCAGTATTTCATCTGATTTCATCTGAGAGGTATTTGGCCTTTCAGGTTTATCAAGCTTGAAGAAACACCACCCCACTCAACCCACTGTCTTTCCCAGGAGGAGCCACACCTCTTCAGTTGGCCAAGTGGCATGGAAACACTGAAGCACACTCACTTGTATAATTCGATGACTGGTTTTGCCACATCCTTGTACTGTCTTAGTCTGGCAGCAACTGCTTCAGGTTTGTCATCCTCCTGCTGGACCAATGGTTCACCAGTGACGTCATCAATCCCCTACAAATAGCAGAGACAGCAGCTAGTGTGGCCAACACTTAATCCATTCCATACGTAAAAACTTTCCTGGGCAAAATTGTACATTCACCTTTGATTCCCACCAGGGGACAATAAGAATGATGAAGGTGGTTGAAAAACAAACAGCATTAGTAAGTATGTTAAGCCTTTTTCATAAGAGATAAAACACTAACTCTTTAAGACTTCTGATATTTCCAAACGTCTTCCACTGCTTTGTAAATGACACCTTTAATTCATAGTTCAAAATTCCATCCCAATTCACCCAACAACATAACAGCCACTAGACAATGTCACTCTGGTCCTCTAAATATTCCTAAAACTAGCTTCTTTCTAAAGCCTGAGTTCTTAAAATGGAAAATGAATGTCTCAAAGAACCAAATGGCTTCCTTAGGAAAACGCTAATCAAAAAGAAGGTATGTCAGTCCTGTTTTGCTACTTTCATATTCTATCACGTAGTTCTTCTAAGATTAAACCTACTCAGGTTATTTTAGCAAATCAAATAATGACATCTAAAGTTAGAACAAAATAGGCATGAATCATATACCCATGATAACCACGAACAAACATTCTGGCAACTGAAAACTGTAATTTTAGAAAATCTGATTTTGGGGTGTACTTTAACTTCCCCAGGAGCTACATCTGCATACAAAAGCAAAATGGACACCTCAGAATTTCACCTCCCATGTCCATGGCTATTGGACTACCAAGGCAGATAGTCACAGGAAATCGATCTGTCAAAAGGCAGAACAGAGCAGAACTTAGGCATAGAGCAGAAGGGCTCGGGCATTCAACTGGATAATCCAAAATGGGCTGTAAGTTTGAAATGCACTAAAATTCCAATACAGCACAAAGCCTTAAGTATATAGCTGACACTTAGAATTTACTGGTTAGCCACATAATTAATCATGTGTGTAATATAGGGCTTATTACCCTGATGGAACAGGAGAGATGACGGGTGGGAGAAGGAGATCCATCACTCATTCCTCTCCTTTATTTTACTTATTGCTGCAAAGCTCAGGGAATCATCTCCAGGACTTCAGAGCACCCAGAAATACAACACTGCTTCCAGAAAGAGCAAAAGGATGCTAGGACCACAGCATCTCTCCCAGGGGACCTTGGTCACAGCAGCTGGCTGACGTGGCCCAAACTGGCACTTCCACTGCTGTCTTTGGAAATAGCATTGCAACTGCAGTGCTCTTTTAGGGGTACCCAGGCTTTGGAAAGCAACTCAAATTCTACAAGACTCTCCACATCAGCAAGTCTGAGGAGAGCCAAAATATGATGTATTTCTGTTAGAGTCCAATGCCAACTGAGAACTCTCTTTTCCTCCTTATCCATTTTTTCCCCCATACTTGTTTTTGGGATAGAATGATGGAAGGGCTCTACAAAGGAATTCCAGAATAACATATACTTTTAAAAGAAGACTTCAAAAGGAGACCACTGCTTAACCTAAATGAAAAGGACTTATAAGAACCTAATGATGCCTTAAGGAACTAGATGGCATCCATAACCCCTGAAGTAGTTTTCTATAGTTGTTATTGACTATATTCAAGTCCATCCTAGTCCTTAAACATTAAACTAGTAAGACACAACAGCCACACCTTTCACATTTAGATAGGAGCAAGTAATATTATATATTAGCAAATAAGAATGATCAGTTCAGTTCAGTCGGCTCAGTCGTGTCCAATTCTTTGCGATCCCATGAATAGCAGCACGCCAGGCCTCCCTGTCCATCACCATCTCCTGGAGTTCACTCAGACTCACATTCATCGAATCAATGATGCCATCCAGCCATCTCATCCTCTGGTGTCCCCTTCTCCTCCTGCCCCTAATCCTTCCCAGCATCAGAGTCTTTTCCAATGAGTCAACACTTCGCATCAGGTGGCCAAAGTATTGGAGTTTCAGCTTTAGCATCAGTCCTTCCAAAGAAATCCCAGGGCTGATCTCCTTCAGAATGGACTGGTTGGATCTCCTTGTAGTCCAAGGGACTCTCAAGAGTCTTCTCCAACACCACAGTTCAAAAGCATCAATTCTTTGGCGCTCAGCCTTCTTCACAGTCCAACTCTCACATCCATACCTGACCACAGGAAAAACCATAGCCTTGACTACACGGACCTTAGTCGGCAAAGTAATGTCTGCTTTTGAATATACTATCTAGGTTGGTCATAACTTTTCTTCCAAGGAGTAAGCGTCTTCTAATTTCATGGCTGCAGTCACCATCTGCAGTGATTTTGGAGCCCCCAAAAATAAAGTCTGACACTGTTTCCCCATCTATTTCCCATGAAGTGATGGGACCAGATGCCATGATCTTCGTTTTCTGAATGTGGAGCTTTAAGCCAAATTTTTCACTTTACTCTTTCACTTTCATCAAGAGGCTTTTTCGGTCCTCTTCACCTTCTGCCATAAGGGTGGTGTCATTTGCATATCTGAAGTTATTGATATTTCTCCCGGCAATCTTGATTCCAGCTTGTGCTTCTTCCAGCCCAGCATTTCTCATGATGTACTCTACATATAAGTTAAATAAGCAGGGTGACAATATACAGCCTTGACGTACTCCTTTTCCTATTTGGAACCAGTCTGTTTCTCTATGTCCAGTTCTCACTGTTGCTTCCTGACCAGCATACAGATTTCTCAAGAGGCAAGTCAGGTGATCTGGTACTCCCATCTCTTTCAGATTTTTCCACAGTTTATTGTGATCCACACAGTCAAAGGCTTTGGCATAGTCAGTAAGGCAGAAATAGATGTTTTTCTGGAACTCTCTTGCTTTTTCCATGATCCAGCGGATGTTAGCAATTTGATCTCTGGTTCCTCTGCCTTTTCTAAAACCAGCTTGAACATCTGGAAGTTCACGGTTCACATATTGCTGAAGCCTGGCTTGGAGAATTTTGAGCATTAATTTACTAGCATGTGAGATGAGTGCAATTGTGCGGTAGTTTGAGCATTCTTTGGCATGGCCTTTCTTTGGGATTGGAACGAAAATTGACCTTTTCCAGTCCTGTGGCCACTGCTGAGTTTTCCAAATTTGCTGGCATATTGAGTGCAGCACTTTCATAGCATCATCTTTCAGGATTTGAAATAGCTCTACTGGAATTCCATCACCTGCACTAGCTTTGTTCGTAGTGATGCTTTCTAAGGCCCACTTGACTTCACATTCCAAGATATCTGGCTCTAGATGATCATATCATCATGATTATCTGGGTCTTGAAGATCTTTTTGTACAATTCTTCGGTGTATTCTTGCCACCTCTTCTTAATATCTTCTGCTTCTGTTAGTTAGGTCCAGACCATTTCTGTCCTTTATCGAGCCCATCTTTGCATGAAATGTTCCCTTGGTATCTCTAATTTTTCTTGATCAGATTGAACTAATTCATGCCTTTATCAGGAAGAACAGTAACTCTTTAAATGAGTTTGCCAAAAGTTTCTTTAACCATATACCTTTACATGTACTTAACTTTATGCAGACACATAATTATATTGTGAAGTTCTTTTAAAGGGCAATCTTCTATGCCTTTGGCTCTCTCTCATCCCTGTACATACTCATGCTCACTACTCACATGACCACACTCACTCTAACTCTGCCTTACTCTGTCCCAGCCCCAAACACTGGCAGCCCAGGATAGATCCTTTGTATCTTTATCCCTACTTTTATGAAGCTACAGAGCACTTATACTCATGTAAACAGATATGTATAAATAAGGGTGGTCGTGGTTTTACAAAAATGGAGTCATTCTGATGTTTGTCATTTAACAACACCCAGGGAAAAATATTACTCTAGGCCAAAGAATATATTAAGTAAAGCACTAGTCACTCAGTTGCATCCAACACTTTGCAACACTATGGACTGTAGCCCACCAGGCTCCTCTGTCCATGGAACTCTCCAGGCAAGAATACTGGAGTGGGTTGCCATTTCCTTCTCTGGGAAATCTTCCCAATGAATATAGCACTAACTCAATTTTCTTTGTACTGACTACATAATATTCCAGAATGTGATTATTGCCCATTTTATTTAGCCACCCTTAGAGATGAACGTTTGTATTGCTTTCAAGTTTTATTTTTCCCATTATAAACAGCACCAAAATAAGCCTCACTGTGTACATGACCTTACCTGCTAGTGCTTACATTTTCATAGACTGTACTCCCAGAAGTGGGTTGAATGAAATATGTATTTAAAATTTTTAATGTATGTTGTTAGGTTGCTTCTCTAAAAGATGATTAACATTTCATATACCTAATACAGATAACAGTACTGTGTTCCCAGACCCAAACCAGCAATAAAAGTGTTAATTTACATTCCTTCATTACAAGTGAATGATAATTTTAAAATATTTGTTGGCTATGTATATTTGCTCTTTTTGGAATAGCCTATTCATATTGTTCCCCCACTTTTCAACTGAAATGTTTTACCTCCTTGCCAATGTGTCAAAGTACTTTGTATACTCTTACATGTACATGAGGTGGGTTGAAGTCCAGGTTATATACCCTTCCACTGGGAGGGTGAATCCAACGTCGGCTGAGACGATCTTTGAGCGTTTCAAATGGAATGTTCAAAGTGATCACTAGATCCAGGTCACATATTCTGTCCAAGGCTTCAGCCTGAACTAATGTTCGAGGAAAACCTGAATGCCAAAACAAAATATATCAAATGCAAGACATGTACCAATTCTAATTAGCTGTTGGAATTATTTTCAGAGACAGAATAATCAAATCTGCACAAATACTACCCAGAAAGGAACTTTAAAAATCAGGAATTTATATCGACTTCTTCCCTGGTGGCTCAGAGGTTAAAGTGTCTGCCTCCAATGCGGGAGACCAGGGTTCGGTACCTGGGTCAAGAAGATCCCCTGGAGAGGAAATGGCAATCCACTCCAGTATTCTTGCCTGGAGAACCCCATGGATGGAGAAGCCTAGTAGGTTACAGTCCACAGAGTCGCAAAGAGTCGGACACAACTGAGCGACTTCACCTCACCTCAATAAACTGAATATTAGCAGAAACTATGCTACTTTATAACCTAGCTTCAGGATTTGGAATATAAAACATTAAGGGAGTCACATGATAAAAGCAAAAGTGCTAAAAACTAGACTAGTCCCAGCTCTGGTGTGAGGTCTGCTCTTAACTACCGTGTGACCTTGGGCAAGTTGTAACACCTCCATTTCTCGGTCTGTTAAAGAACCAAAGGACAAATTTATATTTGTGTCCTTTTTAGTTGTAATAGCTTGTGTGTGTGTGTATGTACTAACTAACTTCAGTTGTGTCCAACCCTTTGCAACCCTATGGACTATAGTCTGCCAGGCTCCTCTGTCCATGGGATTCTCTGAGGCAAGAATACTGGAGTGGGTTGCCATGCCCTCCCCCAGAGGATCTTCCTGACTCAGGGATTGAACCCACCCCCAGTCCTCTGCACTGGCTGGCAGGCCCTTTACCACTAGCACCACCTGGGAAGTCCTTGTAATAGCTTGCTGCTGCTGCTGCTGCTGCTAAATTGCTTCAGTCATGTCCGACTCTATGTGACCCCACAGACAGCAGCCCACCAGGCTCCCCCCGTCCCTGGGTATATTATTCTTAGGTTACCACTAAATACACACACACACACACACACACACACACACACACACATTTAAAAAATCCAAATCAATTAAGTTCAACCCTTCACTCAGACCTTCATTTGAGCCTGCACCTTAACAGTAAGATGGGCAAAATTCCAGTCTCAAAAAGAACTGATACTTTTGAAACCATATGGATACTGCAAAACTTATAAATTCAACCTACTTTGCTAAACATGTGGAAATAAGCTGCAATTGAAATTTGGACTCACAGGTATTACTTTCTTTTTGCAGTTAGCTGATCTCAAATTATATATATTTTTCCCCATCCACTCTTCTCCTTCTATTTGTCATGAAGTGATGGGACCAGATGCCATGATCTTAGTGTTTTTAATGTTGAGTTTTAAGTCAGCTGTTTTACTCTCCTCTTTCACCCTCAGTGACAGATTTTATTTTGTTGAGCTCCAAAATCACTGCAAATGGTGAGTGCAGCCATAAATTAAAATACACTTTTTTCCTTGGAATAAAAGCTATGACAAAAACCTAGACAGTGTATTAAAAAACAGAGACATCACTTTGCCAACAAAGCTCCATCTAGTCAAAGCTATGGTTTTTCTAGTAGTAATGTATGGCTATGAGAGCTGGACCACTCTCAAAGAAGGCTGAGTGCCAAAGAATAGATGCTCTTGAATTGTGATGCTAAAGAAGACTCTTGCGAGTCCCTTGGACTGCAAGGAGAACAAACCAGTCAATCCTAAAGGAAATCAACCCTGAATATTCATTGGAAGGACTGATGCTAAATCTCAAACACTTTGACCACCTGAAATGAAAAGCTGACTTATTGGAAAAGACCCTGATGCTGGTTCAGACTGAAGGCAAAAGGAGAATGGGGTGGCAGAGAATGAGATGGTTAGATAACATGATTGATTTAATGGACATGAATTTGAGAAAACTCCAGGAGATAGTGAAGGATAGAGAAGCCTGGTGTGCTGCATTCCATCGGGTTGCAAAGGGTTGGACATGACTTAGCCACTGAACAATTCCCCCTCCAGGGATTGACTTGCTTTAAATTTCACTCTAGGTTTGGCTGGGATAGAACTACACAGTAGTATCTTGTTTCTAAACAGTTTGTCAGGTTGATCTACTGTTAAAAAAGCTGACTGTATCCAATATCACTTTTAAAAAAATGTCCTTTAAGTCTTAGTTAGGTAAAAGAGCAAGATGGATGAAGAACAGGAAAGAAAGTATAAGAGAAGATGCAATATTCAGAAGAGAAACTTTTAAATCCCTTCAAAAGGACACCATCCATCTCTACAATTTCATCACTAGAAGTAACAAGAGAACTTTGTAAAGATGGGTCTTCATGGCCCTAAAACACTTAACCATCAAAGAACTCCTTTTCCTATTAGAGGAAGTCAGTTATTCAAACATGAGCATGCCACATCCTGTGTTACAATCCCCACGTTGTATGAATGCCAAGGTGATATCAGAGTGTTTGTTCAGTTGAATATGACAAAACCCACCCAAAGTTGTCTCTATGCCCCTGCTCCAGGTAACAACCTCTGCAGTAAACTCTCTCCAGTGCTGCCTGCAAAGCCTTCCTTATCGCCGTCTATAAGGCCAGGCCCTTTTCTCCCAAAGCTCATTCCTCCCAGGCTCCTCATCCATCATCTTTTGCATATTCCATTATCAGGAGTCTGAGCTAAGTCATGGATGAGATTCCTGATTCCTTGTTCTTGCATGTTCCCCAGCTATAATCCAACTCACCTGTTTGCACAGCTTCACCTCTGGGCTGCCCATGACACCATTTTCCTTATCTACACTTCCCTACAGTTGACTCTGGCCACATCAACTTGCATTCAGTATTGCTCTCCTCAGGCCTCACTACCTTTGTGTCACAGATACCTCTGCCTCAGGGCCTTTGCACTGGCTGTCCTCGGCCTAGAATGTTCTTCTTACAGATCTCTGAACATGACTGTTTTTCATTTGAGATATTTGCATAAATAAAACTTCCTCGGGGAGACTTCTTACACTAGTATATTTAAAATAGTCCCACTTCCCTCTCATTATCTATCTTATTCTCTTCAATTTTTCTATTACTTATTACTATGAATTATTTCCAAGTATTCATGTTTATTTTCTATCCCTTTCTCACTCACTCTCTGAGAAATGGGACTTTTCTGTCTTGATCATTCTGTACCCTTTTGCTCCTAAAAAATTAACACTGATGAGCAACTTAGTACAGGGCCTTGAATTACTTCCAAAGTTTATGCCCTGATGAACTTGCTTACAGTATTTTGCAAGTTCCATGAGAAATTATCCATTACCTATATCTTACTAAACTCAACATCTGGTCTGCAGTCCAGTGTAAGCTTTAGTCACAGTAAATACAGAAATGAGAAAAAAATTTTAGAAATTTTATAGGAATTCCATGGAGTAATTTTAAGGCTGTTGAATCTAAAAATTGGGCTTGAATTTGGTGGTTTTTCCCTTTCAATTTTTCTAGTAATTTGTTTCTATTATATTTGGCAAGAGAATCGTTCTGCAGTGGACTGGGAAAACAAAACTGGAGTTTCACAACAGATAGTCTATTCTAGGCTTTCCCTGGGGCTTCTTTCTAATTTCTCCAGTAAAGAAATTATCCAATGGCCCAACTTTCTTTTCTTAAATTTGATGTTGTTTATTACAGAATCTCTTACGAGATTAAGTGATATCTCTTTGCAAAGGGACACAGGAACAGAGAGACCCAAACCCAGGGCACATTTCAACTCTGTTCTTATGACAAGGAAAGCGCAAGTTCATGCAGAGGAGAGGACAGACTTATCCTGCAGAGCACGTCTCAGTTAGTCCATTGGCTATCAGGAACCTAACCCAAGGTAAACACATGCTCCCATCAGGCACAAGAGCCTTTCCAATACTAAAGATAGCATCAAAAGAGACTGCTTTCCCATCCTCATTTGCTGTCCTCTTGTCCTCTAGTGTTCAGGCTGGCTTCAGCAGAGAAATAGGTACTTCTAATCTTGCAGTCTTGGCTCCTGTGCCAATAGCCACCCAGCTATATCCTCTCCATCCTCCCACACTGACTCTCTGGCTAAGCATCCCCTTCACATAAAGGCACCCACCTGCCTTTATGGAAAAATTATGGGAAATTATGATTGGAAATATGTTCATGGTGCTTCTGCAATGGGAACTGAGATAAAGTGTTTTCAAAATAGAAAAATATATATATATATATCGCCTTTAAATAAACTGCTAACTAGATTTTTTTCGACTCTCATAATTTCTGTTAGATCAGATTATTACTACCTGGTATATGAGGAACTAAAAGATCCAAATCATATCTGCCTAAGACCAAGTACGATGTGGACACCTTGGCCTTACCCCTGGAAGGTAGCACTGCCTGGCACACAGTGGCATACTTCTTTAATTAGTCTTCCTTATTTGTAAATAATTCCATGAAATTATATGACTCTCTTAAGCTCTGTAAATTAAATATGTAGCCCTCTTTCTGCTAAGGGCTTGATGACTTTAAAATCAATGCATTAAGCAACTTCTCTTTTGATTAAGTTCAAAGACAAACTGACTTTCTGAACTGAGGTTTCACAGCATGTGGGTGTGGACTTCCCTGGTGGCTCAGACAGTAAAGAATTTGTCTGCCAATGCAGGAGACACAAGAGACACAGGTTCAGTCCCTGGGTTGGGAAGATCGCCTGGAGTAGGAATGGCAACCCACTCCAGTATTCTTGCTTGGAGAATCCCACGGACAGAGGAGCCTGGGCGGGCCACTAATCCATAGGGTTGCAAAGAGTCAGACACAACTGAGCACACACACATACCCTTATATTGAAGATGTAAGCAACATTTTAATTGAGGAGTGTGTACAGAATTTTAAAGATCACTTAAAGACCTGAATTCTCAGTCACAGTCCCTGGGGCCTCACTTTCCAGCATCACTTAGCTACCACCTTGACAAGAAAACATTGTTCTTTATCCTTTGGGCAGACCTGAAAAAGCCCTAGGAAAGAAGAGCAGTTCCCCCAACAAATATAAACTCACATCTGGGTTAAACTTCCTTGTCTAATGAGGGTAGAAGGCAGTCTGCTCAGCTCCCCTAGAACTGTTTCTGAGTTTTGGAGGGCCTCTAGAGGAACTGGTGGGAAATGGAATAGTGTACAAAATAAGCTGGATTCATCAGGAACAGATTTCAAAAACACGTTGGATAGTGCCAACCTTCTGGGCTCTCACATTCAGACCCGTATTTAATTCCTCTTCTGAGATTTTCTAACACTTTGGGGGTTGCTGGTTGCTTGCACTCTGCCATAGTTACAGCTCAGCACACAGACTCCGCATTCTGGTCCCCACCCAGGCACCAGGGAGCTCAACTCAGCCACAGCTGACAGCCCAGGTCACAGGTCCTGTCTGTTACTCTAGTTAGCCAAAAGAACAAAGGCTCCATGGAGTAGGGGAACAGTGTTCATCTGTCACGAGATAATTAAAATATGCATATCCTTCAATCTACAGATCCTAACTTTAAGGCTTTAGGACAGGGACTTCCCTGGTGGTCCAGTGGTTAAGGATGTGCCTCCCAACGCCGTGAATGCATAGTTGTTTTTGTTGTTTTATAAATTTACAATGTATATATAAACCATGATTACTGCATAGAAAATCTGTAGCTAGTATATACAGACCCCAAAAATGACTTGAGTATTAGTTGATCAAAAGTCCAACAGGAAGCACACAAAATTTCATTAATAGGAAAAATGGCATTTAAGAAGTAAAATGCCACACTTTACAAATTTCCATATCCTTTGATCTATTGAAAAAGATGATTTTTCAGTTTTAAATTTCTCTGTGATAAGTGAAAAATTTAAATATACGCACTTAATACTTTTGGGAGCACTGAAATGAAGCCTTAATATTACATGGTCCTGAGCATTTTGTATATCAACGGCTCCATCATTCAAGCTCCTGAGATTTAGTCAATGGCGACAATGAAAACAGTCAACATGCCTGGTTACAATTCTCTCCAATATCACCCTGTAGGTCACTTTCAAACTTGAGCCTTCTCAGCCTGCTTTTCTGGGCTATGCGGGTCTGATTCCTGATCAGGGAACTAGATCCCACATGCCACGGGGCAACAAACACTGAGCCAGTGTGCTCTGAAGCCCCACGCCACAAATAAAGAGAAGCCTGCACGTCGCAACAGAAGATTCCACATGCCGCAAGGTAGAAGGCCCAATGCAGCCAAATACACAAATCAATGGACTGGATAAATAAATAAGAGACTTCAGGCCATAAAACAGGAAACAGTATTCTAAAAGGCAGCATGGTAGCTCCAGAATCCCTTGAATTGATTTACATCAGTGTCTCCAAAGTGGGCTGAGCAAATCCTTAAAGTAACTCATTTGTAATTCTCAGAAGGGAATGTCAGAAGAGGTGCAATGTGACCAGAACATTTCAAGCCATTTTTCAAAGGACATCATTATGCATCCATACACATCTTTTAAAAGAACATGAAGTCAGAGGGGTAGAGTGAAGACTATCTGAAACCTGTCAAGCAAGATGTCCCTGTATCAGAACATGAGATGGTCATGTTGACTTGGGAGGTGGGGTAAATGTGGGCACTTACTTTAGAATACATTTAGTTATCATTTGATATCCACTCATCCAAACTCTCTTCTAGAAAGCTACTCTTCATATGAGATTCAATTCAGTATTTTGAATTGCTAAGATATTGGGATTTGAAAGGAAACAAACAATTAACAAATGTTCAGTTCAGTTACTCAGTCGTGTCCAACTCTTTGCGACCCCATGAATCACAGCACGCCAGGCCTCCCTGTTCATCACCATCTCCCGGAGTTCACGCAGACTCACGTTCATCGAGTCCGTGATGCCATCCAGCCATCTCATCCTCGGTCGTCCCCTTCTCCTCCTGCCCTCAATCCCTCCCAGCATCAGAGTCTTTTCCAATGAGTCAACTCTTCGCATGAGGTGGCCGAAGTACTGGAGTTTCAGCTTTAGCATCAGTCCTTCCAAAGAAATCCCAGGGCTGATCTCCTTCAGAATGGACTGGTTGGATCTCCTTGCAGTCCAAGGGACTCTCAAGAGTCTTCTCCAACACCACAGTTCAAAAGCATCAATTCTTTGGCGCTCAGCCTTCTTCACAGTCCAACTCTCACATCCATACATGACCACAGGAAAAACCATAGCCTTGACTAGACAGACCTTAGTCGGCAAAGTAACGTCTCTGCTTTTGAATATAAATAGAGAATGTTAAACCATGATCCCTTGGAAATCTTGTAAGAGAAAAGCTGAATCTAAATAGGAATAGTTATTCTGAACATGAAAGTATTTCAATGCATACATAAAGTCTTTCAACACATGATTAAGTGATTTAGACTAGGCAGGCCCAAGGAGAACTTGACACTCTAGCTATGGATATTCATTATTCTTTAAATATGCTGGCTCACGGTGCCTATTAGAATTGCAAGATCCCTGAGGGCTGGGGCTGTGTTTATTCCTGAAAGGCCCAGGATACAGTCCCTCACGGATATGGTATTCCAGGCAGGCAGGGATTACTGACCAAATGGACTGATGCACACTCAAGTTCTGTCAACAGGTGGCAGCATTAATAATTTTCCACTTAGAAAGAACAGCAACTGTGGTATGCTTTTATTTTTACTAAAAGTAATCCTCAAAGACATGCTTTTAAATGACTAGCAGTATTCCAGCTCCTTATCAGGCTATTCTAAGAGAATATATTCCACTGCTAAGGAAACCAGAAAGTCCAACAGATCAAATAAAAATAGCATCATATTCAAGCACAGAAAGCTTGCTTTCCTTCCCTCTAACTACACATGAGACTGTTCTGCTGCCTGGTTTCTGATCAGGAGAAGGAAAAACCGACCTCATGGGATCCTTGGCTGAGTGCGTCCTCAGTCACTCAGTCATGTTTAACTCTTTGTGAACCCATGGACTGTAGCCCACCAGGCTCCTCTGTCCATGGGATTCTCCAAGCAAGAATACTAGAGTAGATTGCCATTTCCTTTTCCAGGAGATCTTTCCAACCCAGGGATCGAACCCCCGTCTCTTGCGCCTGCTGCATTGGCAGGTGGATTCTTCACCACTGCACCATCCAGGAAACCCAGTGGGATTTCCTCATCTCAGAACCCAGCCTGGAAAAGTTGCTCTGTCCTGTTCAAACAGCCCGCCCATGCTGAAAGCAGAAATGTTATGCAGTTAAATGTCCCCCAGAAGCAATCATGTTGCATCACTGCTTACAGTGCCTCACAGGTTGTTTTTTAGACCTCCCCAAAAGATGTACTAGGTGCAGGGAGATGTCACTAAATTCTGGACTGGTAATATCTTCCCAGCAGTGCTGCCACTGGGCCTTGACCCCAGCCCCCTCTCAGCCACGCCAAGAGCCTGGGGGAGGGCAGCTGGAGCAGGAGGGGTCACAGCAACAAGCCGAGGCAGCGGAGAGCTAGAGGAACTAGGACATTTCTGTTTTTCTAATTTGGAGTGCATTCACTCCAGAGGAAGGGCACAGAGCCAGAGTCCACCACCACATTCCCAGGCAGAAAGAAAGCCCTCCACTTAATGGAAATAAAGGGCACTTCTGAAGGGCAACTTCCAACATCCGCCTGGGATCAGCAGCTTGCAAAGGTCAAGCAACCTCAGGGCCCCTTCCTACCTCCAGTAAGATCTGGAGCCAACATGGAGGCTTCTGACCACCCATCTCTTCCCAGTTGTTGGGAAAATAAGAACCAGGTTACAGACTGTTCATTACAATTAATCACTGAAGGATTAAAGCTGAAAGCAGTCAGTTATTCTTCCATGATTTCCCCCTAACCCAGTGAGGCATTCACACCACCCACTTAGTATTAACTTAAAACTAATCACCATCAAAATCTGTTTTGTGAAGGATTTTTTCTCTCTCGTATCTTATCTGTTTACACAATATTAATTTGTATGCATATCTGAGACCTCCATATTCTATTTTAGCCAATTTGTATTAACAGATGGTGAAAAGATTAAGAAGCAGCTGTGCTCCAGATGTTGGCGAAGGGGGCTTATGCTACCTCCTATCACTGTGAGCTCACAGTTCCCTCTGCAACAGGAGTGATCGAGGCATGCTTCCTGCTCACTGAGATCTTCCAGGGACATTTGGACTCCTGTTATATAGCCTCGAGTTTTAGAGATTTGTAAGACGTGGGTACTGCTCTCAAAGAGCTTATAGGTTAGTAGTAAATGATTTAAAAACCTAGATAGGCTATAATCATTACTGAGTGATCTACTGATAAATACAGGATACAGAAAATTTGGTTTTGAATCACAAGTTTGGATCTTGGAAATGGCTTATTGAAATTAAAGAATTCCTAGTAGGCAGGCATTTGTGGGGAAATTCCCAGATGGCATGGACATCTTCTGGCATCAGTGGAAGGATCTATCCTGTTTAAGGACGTAGCTAACAACGACTAACTTCAAATCCCTGTTCTTAAACAAGCTATGCTAAAAGCACGAAGCCTTCTTCCCAGTAAGGAAGATGTATATTACACTGAGGAAGGTGCTGCATCTGCAAAACTCTTGCTTAAAGGCTCTTCTGTTTAAGAATTCTGCTTCCTCATTCTCTAGAACAAAATTAGGGAAAATTGGTCCCATTGTGTCTCGGTTGAAACAAAAGGAATTTGTAAATTACTTCACCACAGCCCACATTTTTGCCCCAAGTATCCCCTACACAGGCTTGGCTGTAGGCTGCAGACCAGACTTTCTATAATGGGACAGATACTTATTAACCTTTACTATGGGCAAATATAGTGGAGGGCACTGGCAATACAACCATGAAGGACACAAATATAATCAATCTCTGCTTTCTGAGCTGCACACCTGGGTTGGGGACTTAAGGAAGTATGAAGTACCAAAACACAGATATATATCTAACATCACGTGATTATAAGTTAAGAAGGAAAAGTGATGTGGATAGATAGGATGGTACACGAAGAATTCACCGAGGAGGGGATATCGCAGTAGAGATGTGAATGCAGTGGTGCACAAGGATGGGGAGGGTGGAGGGCAGGGTATTGCAGGGAGAGGGCGTATTGGATACAAAGTCCCTGGAGCATAGTATGCATGGAACCAAAGGTTGAGAAATTATAAGATACTTATGGAATATAAGCAGATCTGTTCTCCTCTGCCCTAAAAAGGTATGAGGGCAAAAGGAAACATGGCAGCAAGAAAAATTTAAACAAAACACAATAAAGACAAAGAATATAGCATCCAATATAATAGAAAAACTGAACAGATGGACCAACAAAAGATATAATACCGGACTTGTGTTGTTTGGTTGTTAAGTCGTATTCAACTCTTTGTGAACCCATGGACTGTAGCCCACCAGGCTCCTCTGTCCATGAGGTTTCCCTCAGGCAAAAATACTGGAGTGGGTTGCCATTTCCTTCTCCAGGCGATCTTCCAGATCCAGGGAGTGAACCTATGTCTCCTGTTTGGCAGGAGATTCTTTCCATTGAGCCACCAGGGATGCCCATAATACAGCAGAGCTTTCCAGAAAGGAAAGAACTGAACTGGAGACCAAAAGGACACACTATATATAAGAGGAAAAACAAAACCAATATGAAGAGATTCTATTTACTTAAAGTATGAGAAAAAAAAAAATAATAAAGCGAAGCAGCTGCAACAGACGGCGCAGAAGCGCTGCCAAGAGGAGCTACCCCTTGCCCATGGTCGGGGTGGCGATCAAGAGTGCAGGCTGCATCGGCACAGGAGCGGCCGAGAGGAGCTACCCGCCCGCCCCTTCCGAGGTCAGGGCGGCGGCCCAGAGGAGGAACCCCACGCTCAAGGTCAGGGGGCATCGGCCGAGAGGAGCAACCCCATATCTGAGGTCAGGGGCATCAGCCAAGAGGAGCAACCCCATGTCCGAGGTCAGGAGCGGCGGGTGAGAGATACTACTACCCGTAGCTTGAGGTAAGGGAGGTGGCCAAGAAGACCTACCCCACATCCGAGCTCAGGGGCTGAGAGGAGCAACGACACACCTGAGGTCAGGGGCAGGGGCGAGAGGAGCTATCCCACACCAGAGGTCAGGGGCGGCGGCTGAAAGGAGCAACCCTACACCCGAGGTCAGGGGCAGAGGCGGAGAGGAGCAACCCCACACCCAAGGAGCAGCGGCTACATGGGAGGAGGAGAGCCCAGAGGAGCTACTCCAAAGCCCAAGGTCAGGAGGGGTGGCTGGTAAGGAGAGACCCCTCGACCAAGGTAAGGGGCAGCGGCTGTGCTTTGCTGGAGTAACTGTGAAGACATACCCCACGGCCAAGGTAAGAGAAACCCAAGTAAGATGGTAGTTGTTGCGAGAGGGCATCAGAGGGCAGACACACTGAAACCATAATCATGAAAACTAGCCAATCTGATTACAAGGACAACAGCCTTGTCTCACTCAGTGAAACTAAGCCATGCCGTGTGGGCCCACCCAAGACGGACAGGTCATGGCAGAGAGATCTGACAGAATGTGGTCCACTGGAGAAGGGAATGGCAAACCACTTCAGTATTCTTGCCTTGAGAACGCCATGAACAGTATGAAAAGGCAAAATGATAGGATACTGAAAGGGGGAAATCCCTGGGTCCATAGGTACCCAATATGCTACTGGAGATCAGAGGAGAAATAACTTCAGAAAGAATGAAGGGATGGAGCCAAAGCAAAAACAATACCCATTGTGGATGCGACTGGTGATAGAAGCAAAGTCTGATGCTCTAAAGAGCAATATTGCATAGGAACCTGGAATGTCAGGTCCATTAATTAAGAAAAATTGAAAGTGGTCAAACAAGAGATGGGAAGAGTAAACGTCGACATTTTGCGAATCAGAGAACTAAAATGGACTGGAATGGGTGAATTTAACTCAGATGACCATTATATCTACTACTGTGGGCAGGAATCCTTAGAAGAAACAGAGCAGCCACCACAGTCAACAAAAGAGTATGAAATGCAGTACCTGGATACAATCTCAAAATGACAGAATGATCTCTGTTCGTTTCAAAGGCAAATATCAACTCAATATCACAGTAATCCAAGCCAATGACTCAACCAGTAACGCCTGAAAAAGCTGAAGTTGAAAGGTTCTATGAAGACCTACAAGACCTTTTAGAACTAACACCCAAAAAAGATGTCCTTTAAGAAACACCTGGAGTAACAGGCAAATTTGGCCTTGGAGTACAGAATGAAATAGGACGAAAGCTAATAAAGTTTTCCCAAGAAAATGCACTGGTCATAGCAAACAGCCTCTTCCAACAACACAAGAGAAGACTCTACACATGGACATCACTAGATGGTCAACACCAAAATCAGACTGATTATATTCTTTGCAGCCAAAGATGAAGAAGCTCTATACAGTCAGCAAAAACAAGACTGGGAGCTGACTTTGGCTCAGATCATGAACTCCTTACTGCCAAATGCAGACTGAAATTGAAGAAAGTAGGGAAAACCACTAGACCATTCCGGTATGGCCTAAATCAAATCCCTTATGATAATATAGTGAAAGTGAGAAATAGATTTAAGGGCCTAGATGTGATAGACAGAGTGCCTGATGAACTATAGACAGAGGTTCCTGACACTGTACAGGAGACAGGGATTAAGACCATCCCCATGGAAAAGAAATGCAAAAAAGCAAAATGGCTGTCTGAGGAGGCCTTACAAATAGCTATGAAAAGAAGAGAAGTGAAAAGCAAAGGAGAAAAGGAAAGATATAAGCATCTGAATGCAGAGTTCGAGTGAATAACAAAGAGAGATAAGAAAGCCTTCCTCAGATCGATGCAAAGAAATAGAGAAATAACAGAGTGGGAAAGACTAGAGATCTCTTCAAGAAAATTAAAGATGCGAAAGGAACATTTCATGCAAAGATGGGCTTGATAAAGGACAGAAATGGTATGGACCTAACAGAAGAAGAAGATATTAAGAAGAGGTGGCAAGAATACACAGACCTATACAAAAAGAGTTTCACGACCCAGATAATCAGAATGGTGTGATCACTCACGTAGAGCCAGACATCCTGGAATGTGAATTCAAGTGGGCCTTAGAAAGCATCACTACGAACAAAGCCAGTGGAGGTGATGGAACTCCAGCGGACCTATTTCAAATCCTGAAAGATGATGCTGTGAAAGTGCTGCACTCAATATGCCAGCAAATTTCGAAAACTCAGCAATGGCAACAGGACTGGAAAAGGTCGGTTTGCATTCAATCTTAAAGAAAGGCAATGCCAAAGAATGCTCAAACTACCACACAATTGCACTCATCTCACACGCTAGTAAAGTAATACTCAAAATTCTGCAAGCCAGGCTTCAGCAATACGTGAACCATGAACTCCCTGATGTTTCAAGCTGGTTTTAGAAAAGGCAGAGGAACCAGAGATCAAATTGCCAACATCCACTGGATCATGGAAAAAGCAAGAGAGTTCCAGGAAAACATCTACTTCTGCTTTATTGACTATGCCAAAGCCTTTGACTGTGTGGATCACAAGAAACTGTGGAAAATTCTGAAAGAGATGGAAATACCAGACCACCTAACCTGCCTCTTGATAAATCTGTATGCAGATCAGGAAGCAACAGTTAGAAATGGACATGGAACAACAGACTGGTTCCAAATAGGAAAAGAAGTACGACAAGGCTGTATATTATCATCCTGCTTATTTAACTTATATGGAGACTACATCATGAGAAACGCTGGGCTGGAAGAAACACAAGCTGGAAGCAAGATTGCTGGGATAAATATCAATAACATCAGATATGCCGATGATACCACCCTTATGGCAGAAAGTGAAGAAGAAATAAAGAGCTTCCTGATGAAAGTGAAAGAGGAGAGTGAAAAATTTGGCTTAAAGCTCAACATTCAGAAAACAAAGATCATGGCATCTGGTCCCATCGCTTCATGGGAAATAGATGGGGAAACAGTGGAAACAGTGTCAGACTTTATTTTGGGGGCTCCAAAATCACTGCAGATGGTGACTGTAGCCATAAAATTAAAAACGCTTACTCCTTGGAAGAAAAGTTAGGACCAACCTATAGCATATTCAAAAGCAGAGACATTACTTTGCCAACAAAGGTCCATCTAGTCAAGGCTATGCTTTTTCCAGTGGTCATATATGGACGTGAGAGTTGAATTGTGAAGAAAGCTGAGTGCCAAAGAATTGATGCTTTTGAACTGTGGTGTTAGAGAAGACTCTTGAGAGTCCTTTGGACTGCAAGGAGATCCAACCAGTCCATCCTAAAGGAGATTAGTCCTGGGTGTTCATTAGAAGAACTGATGCTGAAGCTGAAACTCCAATACTTTGGCCACCTCATGCAAAGAGTTGACTCATTGGAAAAGACCCTGATGCTGGGAGGGATTGAGAGCTGGAGGAGAAGGGGACGACAGAGGATGAGATGACATACATCACCGACTCAATGGACATGAGTTTGAGTGAACTGTGGGAGTTGCTGATGGACAGGGAGGCCTGGCCTTCTGTGATTCATTGGGTCACAAGGAGTCAGACACGACTGAGCAACTGAAATGAACTGATGAAGAAATAATTCTTCAGAAAGTCTATACAAGAAAAGAAATCATATTCACAAACGGGAAAACAGTCAAATTGGCCTTGGGCTTCTACGGAGCAATGATCTAGGCCAGAAGACAATGAAACACGACTGCAAAGGACACAAGGACCACTTCAGAATATCACAGTCAGCTGAACCATTTAACAATAAGGAGATGTTTTCAAACATGAAAATTCACGTAATAGAGCACCTCGGGGCAGAGGAGAAGGGGAGAGAGGGAGAGAAGAGAGTCATTCAATAAAATTCAGTAAACCACCTGATCAATGGGAAAGCTGTGTTAAAAATAATGCAAATAAACTTATTTACAAAACAGAAATAGAGTCACAGATGTAGAGAACAAACTTATGGTACCAGAGAGGAGCATAACGGGGGAGGATTAAATTGGGAGATTGGGATTGACATATACACACTACTATATATAAGATGGATAACTAATAGTGACCTACTGTATAGCACAGGGAACTCTACTCATACTCTGTAATGACCTATGTGGGAGAATAATTTTCAAAAGAGTGGACATATGTATATGTATAACTAATCCACTTTGCTGCACAGCAGAAACATCTTAAATCAACTATATACTCCAATAAAAAAATTTTTAAAGTAGTTCCGTTTTATTCATATACAAGTCACTTGTTTAAAGTGTATAATTCAATAGTTTCTAGTATATTCAGTGATATAACTAAGATTAATCAAAATAAACAGATATGCTATGGAGGGAAAATGAGTGCACAGAATTCATTAAAATGTCTTAACTGGAAGACTGAAAAATGACAAGTTAGAGAAGTTTATAATAAATTTTCACATTAAATGCTAAGAAAATTGGGAGGAAAGGGAGAAGAGACGGGAGAAAATGTAAGTAACTGTTTAAATTTGAAACGTGAAATTAAAAAAAAATGTCAATCTCATCTTTTCATAATCTTAAGAGGCTTTCATGGGAATTAATATTCCTCATGATGAAGAAAGTCTTTATCTGAAATTCAGTATTAATTCCTTAGGGTTCACTTTAGCTTTTGCTATAGTTGAGTAAAACTGAATGCCTTTTTTTTAAAGTATGTAAAGTATGGTGTTATTCATACAGAGTTTTACCTGCATTATGTGCATGGAGAGGTGTCTAGAATGGTGGTGTTCAACTGCTAACCTTTGTTATTTCTGACTAATGGGATTTCAGGCAAAATTTGTTGCTTTTACTTTCCATTTTTTTCATATGGCCTGAATGTTTTATGGTGGTCATGAATAATTTCTACAAGAACAATATGAAAAAAGTAAAATTAAATCATCTGTGGGAATTCCGTGTTTGTCCGGTAGTTGGGACTTGGTGCTTTCACTACCGAGGGCCTGTTTGGGGAACTAAGATCCTGCAAGATGCACAGTGCAGCCCTGAGAAAAAATAATAAAATAAACTGTCTGCTTTTTTCAACACCACCTTCTATTTTTAACCCTAATCAATTTATTCATCTTTCCAAAATCTGAGTTTTCTTGTCAGTAATAGGAAAATCAACAGCTTTTATACTGTTTTGTTTTAGATTACTAGATAAGGTTTAATGGAAGATGAGTGATTTTATTTACTTAGGCTTTCCCCAGATGTACTTAATGAGGGTAAATATGCTGATCCTTAATAGAATGACAATATTTTCATTAATTTTCTCAACACTTTAAGTTCTAACATCTATATCAGTGTTTGCTTATGTATATTTACATTAATAATAATCAATTAAACTATCTTTCCACTGAAGAGAAGAACAAATATCTACCACTTGACTACCTCAGTTCAGTTCAGTTACTCAGTCGTGTCCGACTCGTCGGGACCCCATGAATCGCAGCACGTCAGGCCTCCCTGTCCATCACCATCTACTGGAGTTCAATCAGACTCACTCAGGTTCATCGAGTCAGTGATGCCATCCAGCCATCTCATCCGCCGGCGTCCCCTTCTCCTCCTGCCCCCAATCCCTCCCAGCATCAGAGTCTTTTCCAATGAGTCAACTCTTTGCATGATGTAGCCAAAGTACTGGAGGTTCAGCTTTAGCATTATTCCTTCCAAAGAAATCCCAGGGCTGATCTTTAGAATGGACTGGTTGGATCTCCTTGCAGTCCAAGGGACTCTCAGGAGTCTTCTCCAACACCACAGTCCAAAAGCATCAATTCTTCTGTGCTCAGCCTTCTTCACAGTTCAACTCTCACATCCATACATGACCACAGGAAAAACCATAGCCTTGACCAGACGGACCTTAGTCGGCAAGGTAATGTCTCTGCTTTTGAATATGCTATCTAGATTGGTCATAACTTTTCTTCCAAGGAGTAAGTGTCTTTTAATTTTATGGCTGCAATCACCATCTGCAGTGATTTCGGAGCCCAAAAAAACAAAGTCTGACACTGTTTCCGCTGTTTCCCCATCTATTTCCCATGGAGTGGTGGGATCAGATGCCATGATCTTTGTTTTCTGAATATTGAGCTTTAAGCCAACTTTTTCGCTTTCCTCTTTCACTTTCATCAAGAGGCTCTTTAGTTCTTCTTCACTCTCTGCCGTAAGGGTGGTATCATCTGCATATCTGAGGTTATTGTATTTATCCCAGCAATCTTGATTCCAGCTTGTTTCTTCTAGTCCAGCATTTTTCATGATGTACTCTGCATAGAAGTTAAATAAACAGGGTGACAATATACAGCCTTGACGTACTCCTTTTCCTATTTGGAACCAGTCTGTTGTTCCATGTCCAGTTCTCACTGTCGCTTCCTGACCTGAATACAAATTTCTCAAAAGGCAGGTTAGGTGGTCTGGTATTCCCGTCTCTTTCAGAATTTTCCACAGTTTCTTGTGATCCACACCGTCAAAGGCTTTGGCATAGTCAATAAAGCAGAAGTAGATGCTTTCCTGGAACTCTCTTGCTTTTTCCATGATCCAGTGGATGTTGGCAATTTGATCCCTGGTTCCTCTGCCTTTTCTAAAACCAGCTTGAACATCAGGAGTTCATGGTTCACGTATTGCTGAAGCCTGGCTTGCAGAATTTTGAGCATTAACTTACTAGCATGTAAGATGAGTGCAATTGTGCAGAAGTTTGAGCATTCTTTGGCATTGCCTTTCTTTGGGATTGGAATGCAAACTGACCTTTTCCAGTCCTGTGGCCACTGCTGAGTTTTCCAAATTTGCTAGCATATTGAGTGCACCACTTTCACAGCATCATCTTTCAGGATTTGAAACAGCTCCACTGGAATTCCATCACCTCCACTAGCTTTGTTCATAGTGATGCCTTCTAAGACCCACTTGACCACCTACTATGTTCCAGAACTCTACTACAAGTTTTACATTTGTTAGTCAATCCTTGCAAACCTATGCCATACATACTCCTATTGTACAGATGAGGAAAAAGAATCCAGTAAAGGTAATTTTGCTTACTGAAGACTACAAACTATTTATTCAGAGCTGACTGTCAAGTTCATGCTTCTTCCACGTTCAAAGTAAGTGTACAATAATTGTTTTATTATTAATTAAATTAGTGAACTATATAGAGAAGGCAATGGCAACCCACTCCAGTACTCTTGCCTGGAGAATCCCATGGATGGAGGAGCCTGGTAGGCTGTGGTCCATGGAGTTGCTAAGAGTCGGACATGACTGAGTGATTTCACTTTCACTTTTCACTTTCATGCATTTCAGAAGGAAATGGCAACCCACTCCAGTGTTCTTGCCTGGAGAATCCCAGGGACAGAGGAGCCTGTTGGGCTGTCATCTATGGGGTTGCACAGAGTCAGACACGACTGACGCGACTTAGCAACAGCAGCAGCAAACTATAAATCATATGCTTTGAATGGAGTTTTGCAATGAATTGTCTTAGTTCACCAAATTCCCAAGATGCCTAGTTCATAAGTTAGTGAAGCAAGCTCCTCTAACATCTAAAATTAGCCTTATTTTATAGACTTTTAAATAAGTAGCATAAACAAATGAGATAAGCACATCTGAAAGTGTATGAGAAGAAAGGCACAAATACAGAGAAACCATGCCTTAAAGTATGTCTGAATTTTTAAAAAAATTTTAATTGGAGGATAATTGCTTTCAAATTGTGGTCCTGGAGAAGACTCTTGAGAGCCCCTTGGAGAGCAAGAAGATCAAATCAGTCAATCCTAAATGAAATCAACCCTTAATATTCATTTGAAGGATTGATGCTGAAGCTGAAGCTCCAATACTTTGGCCACCTGATGTGAAGAGCGGACTCAATGAAAAAGACCCTGATGCTAGGAAAGACTGAAGACAAAAGGAGAAAGAGGGCAGCAGAGGATGAGATGGTTGGAGAGCATTACCAACTCAATGGACATGAACTTGGGGAAACTCTGGGAGATGGTGAGGGACAGGGAAGCCTGGCCTGCAGAGGTCGATGGGAGTCGAACCAACAACAACTGCTTTACGATGTTGTGTTGTTTTCTGCTGTACAACAATGCGAATCAGCTGTAAATATATATATTATATATATATTGAACCTCCCCCCCACTCTCCCTCTAAAAATTGTTTAATTTAGCTAATTTTTAAATGTTAGTTGGAAGGAAAGTTAAAAATAAATTATTCACTCTTCCAAACTCAGTTTTAAATTTTTATTTTTAACTTCCAACTCATTTTTAACATTAACTTCAACACTTATTCAAGTCCTTGTTTTGCCTGTCAAGAAGTGTTTAACTTTTGCCCCACCCACTTTTATAGCCTCATCTGCTCATAATTTTTGGCTCTCAAATTATCCAACTGCTTGTAGCTTTCAGAACACACATGTTGTTTCACACCTCTATACCTTTTGTGCATGAGCGTCTGTCTGGATTGTGCTTTACTCCCAATTACAAAATTTTGTGTCCCCTCCTCCCGGGGGCCTCGGCCTCAAGAGGGCCAGTCACTTTCTCCTCTGTGCTAGCTCTCCCCTCCCACCCAGTTCACTGGTGTTCTCAAGGTCCCACACTATGATTATTTAAGTAGCATTTGCTCCTCCTGGACTGTAAGGTCAGGAACTAATGCTATTCCCTCCTCAGACAGATTGATGGGATGCACAAATAATGCATACTCAATTTGTTTCTTGATCTCTGAACCAAGTTTGTCTAGGATGTGTTCAAATGTTTGTTTTCCATATGGTCCTGAATGCTTCCATGTTAAAATCTAGTCATTTCCTGAAAACATAAATGGAATAAACAAATCAGGATTGTCTACTATATTAAGATTGTTCCTCATCCTGAGGCAACAGTCAGATCAATTAGAAGAAACACACCAGAAACAGACAGAGACAGAGTCTCAGGAGAGAATCCAATGCAATGAGGAAGAGATCCAGAGTTTTACAGTGTTTTTCAGTCAGATACTCTGAGCTCATACAGACACCAAAGACACTGAACAAGAAGGGTCGTGGAATAAAAATCAAATTCTTTTAATGTATGGTTACCAATGGGGAAGGGATAGCTAGAGAGTTCACAGACACATACACATTGCTATATTTAAAACAGATAACCAACAAGGTCCTACTGTATAGAGAAACTCTACTCAGTATTTTATCTAACAACTTAAATGAGAAAATTTGAAAAGATACACGTACATGTATAACTGAATCATTTTGCTGTATACCTGAAGCATCACTACGAACAGAGCTAGTGGAGATGACGGAAGTCCAGTAGAGCTATTTCAAATCCTGAAAGATGATGCTGTGAAAGTGGTGCACTCAATATGCCAGCAAATTTCAAAAACTCAGCAGTGGCCACAGGACTGGAAAAGGTCAGTTTTCATTCCAATCTCAAAGAAAGGCAATGCCAAAGAATGCTCAAACTACCACACAATTGCACTCATCTCACACGCTAGTAAAATAATGCTCAAAATTCTGCAAGCCAGGCTTCAGCAATACGTGAACTATGAACTTCCTGATGTTCAAGCTGGTTTTAGAAAAGGCAGAGGAACCAGAGATCAAATTGCCAACATCCACTGGATAGTGGAAAAAGCAAGAGAATTCCAGAAAAACATCTATTTCTGCTTTATTGACTATGCCAAAGCCTTTGACTGTGTGGATCACAATAAACTGTGGAAAATTCTGAAAGAGACGGGAATACCAGACCACCTAACCTGCCTCTTGAGAAATCTGTATGCAGGTCAAGAAGCAACAGTTAGAACTGGACATGGAACAACAGACTGGTTCCAAATAGGAAAAGGAGTACGTCAAGGCTGTATACTGTCACCCTGCTTATTTAAATTCTGTGCAGAGTACATCATGAGAAACGCTGGACTGGAAGAAACACAAGCTGGAATCAAGATTGCCGGGAGAAATATCAATAACCTCAGATATGCAGATGATACCACCCTTATGGCAGAAAGTGAAGAAGAACTAAAAAGCCTCCTGATGAAAGTGAAAGAGGAGAGTGAAAAAGTTGACTTAAAGCTCAATATTCAGAAAACAAAGATCATGGCATCTGATCCCATCACTCCATGGGAAAAGATGGGGAAACAGTGGAAACAGTGTCAGACTTTATTTTGGGGGCTCCAAAATCACTGCAGATGGTGACTGAGGCCATGAAATTAGAAGACGCTTACTCCTTGGAAGAAAAGTTATGACCAACCTAGATAGCATATTCAAAAGCAGAGACATTACTTTGCCGACTAAGGTCCGTCTAGTCAAGGCTATGCTTTTTCCTGTGGTTATGTATGGATGTGAGAGTTGGACTGTGAAGAAGGCTGAGCGCCAAAGAATTGATGCTTTTGGACTGTGGTGTTGGAGAAGACTCCTGAGAGTCCCTTGGACTGCAAGGAGATACAACCAGTCCATTCTGAAGGAGATCAACCCTGGGATTTCTTTGGAAGGAATGATGCTAAAGCTGAGACTCCAGTACTTTGGCCACCTCATGCGAAGAACTGACTCATTGGAAAAGACTCTGATGCTGGGAAGGATTGGGGACAGGAGGAGAAGGGGACGCCAGAGGATAAGACGACTGGATGGCATCACTGACTCAATGGACATGAGTCTGAGTGAACTTAGGGAGTTGGTGATGGGCAGGGGAGGCCTGACATGCTGCTATTCATGGTGTCACAGTCAGACACGACTGAGCAACTGAACTGAACTGAACACAACACTGCTAACCAACTATACTCCAATATAAAATAAAAAGTTAACAACAACAAAAAAAAAACACCAAGTTCTTATACGGTGAATTAAACCAAAGACCCTCAACACTTTAGGTTTCTCTGCAGTTTATTATTGATCTGCTAATGTCTAACAACTATATTGATTTCTGTACGTATACATGTATATTTTTCATTTTCATATTCATTCCTATACACATGAGTATGTCAAGAAGGATGAGTTTGGTGAAATGCCAGAGATTATGACTGTTCAATCCATGCTTGGCAGGTCTGAGAACCACCACCATGCCCAGCAGAGTTCCTTCAAGTCTGTGACTCTCCACTCTTCAGCAGTCACTCCAATTGCTTCACACCTTCTGTTCAAGGTTAGGAGAGTATACACACTGCCTTAATAGTGATCGAAGATACAAAGAGGTTCTTTGCGACTCCATGGACTGAACAGTCCACGGATTTCTCCAGGCCAGAATACCAGAGTGGGTGGCCTATCCCTTCTGCAGGGGATCTTCCCAACCCAGGAACTGAACCAGTGTCTCCTGCTTTGCAGGTGGATTCTTTACCAAGTGAGCTATCAGGGAAGCCCAAGGACTAAACATCTGAAAGTAAATGGGTATTACCCTCTTGAATTCATGCAACTCATACACATACAAGCAGAAAGCCTGATTCTTTTTTCTTCACAGAGAATATCTTCAGTGACCTTCCAAAAAATGTACCACAAATTTTATTTTTGACATACTCTACATTCCCAAGGGCAACAAAAAAAAAAATTGCCTTTGGCATTTTCTTAAAAGATGTGATTCAGAAGATATGTGATTGTTGGCTTTTTCTCTGTAGGCATATGTTGCCCAGCGGGATGTCACACCCTTCAAAGGTCTGATTCAGAAAGAAAAATACAAAGTTGGGATAAGGTCAGAGCAAACACATACAAACACAGCACACATTCAAGTGGCTCTGACTTCTGTTTAAAAAAAAAAAAAATTCCCAGAATTACCCACAGAGAGCACCCATTAGCGCTCAGAACAAAATGAAATGGCACATACAAATGGAACACGACTGAACGATGACTCTCCGTGTAAAGGTATCTTTATCTCCAGTAAAAAGGTTTAAATTATATTCCACTTATAATTCCAAAATTTAAGATTTTTTTCCCATGAAACCAAACTTTGACAGCAAATACAAAATATTTCAATACCTACACATAAAGTCATCTGGCAGACAATTCTGTTACAACTTGAGATAAATTAGGACTGAACCTAAGAGCATGTTACTGTTTAAATGCACAGGTTTTGGCAGCCATGTTTAGAAATAGGGGAAAAGAAATCTATTACCTAACACACCTCCCGATGGGCCCTATCTCACAGCCAGCTTTTTTTCTTTTTAAATGAAGAATTTGTATTTGAACTGGTTATTTGTAAGAGTTGGTTACTGTGCCTTAGTTACTATTTCACCTTAATGTCACCTAATAAGCAGTAAACATCTTAAAGAAAAAAGCAAAAAACAAAACCAGAGTTTCATAGCAAAATTAGAAGACTTATATGTGACATTCCATTGGTTGAATTTTAGAAAATATAAAAATTATTTTTATAAAACTGCTCTCACTCATGGAACGTCTAAGGAAATCAAAGAAAGAAAGAGGAGGGGAAGCCACATCTGTATACACATATTAATACAAAAAGAGTGGTTTCTTATCCAACTAAAAAGCACACGGTGAAGACAAGGTGGTACTGGACTGTTTTTAGCAAGTACTTGGCTGACCAAGCCACAGAGCACTCACCAAGCCCATTCACAGCCACCCCTGGTGTCTCCTTGGCATGCATCCACACTGCTCGTTTTCCACCCACCATTTGCAGGATGCCTCTCCACTGCCATATGGACCAAGATGATGAGTCATCTGTCATCCAAAATTCTTCTCCTGACCTTTCCACATTCAGTCACCTTTAGCACACTCAACCGGCACATCCTCCACAGAGCACATGCCCTGGAACATAAGAGGTTTCAAGCTGAACATAGAACTTAGCATTCCTGACGGTCCCCACTTTGCCAAAAGGATTTCTTCCAGAGCTTTAAAGGAAAATCACAACCAAAACCGTGGCCAGATGGGTTTTCAAGGAGAAAACTATAAACTAAATCAGTGAGGAGACTGACGTCCTTTACTAAAAACAGGCCTATGATATAAAAGAATTTCACTTATTCATTCACTGAGAGGAAAAGTTATGGCAAAAGCAAAGCAGTGAAAAGATACATAAAACATTTCACAACTGAAACTGACTTTTTAACTTCGTGTAGCTGAAGATGTTTTAAACTATTTTTGAACTTAATGCTTCACATAATCACCAAAAAAAAAACTCCTGACCTGCACCTCATGTACAACAAATCACAAAATCTCATATAGTACTTTCTATAATGGGCAAGAATTCTTCTAAGCCCTTTACGTATATTCACTTACTTCATTCTTTCTGTAATCCCTGTTTTCCATGAGGAATAAAATGCAGAAAGCTAATAAGGTACTTTGCCCAAGGTCACTGACATTGCCAGTAAATGGTAGAGCTGGGATTGAAAAGCACTGGTACTACTGGGATTAGTGGTGATTACACTAATCACCTTCCCAAAGGAGTTTAAGACACATGATCCTTTTTAACAGTTAAGTTTACTTAAAACTATACAAGGTCATTTTATAAGGTGAGAAAACTGACAATTAAAGAATCTAAACTAGAGAAATGTAAATTACTGTTAGATGGTGGCAAAATTCAAGTTATCAGTCATATGGAAAATACCAACATAAGAAAGAAGGAGTTGGGGGTTAATTTTTGTGAGTTAAATATTAAGAGTCTGGAGAAATTAACATAACTGGAGAAGTATAGGTAAGGTACTAATAGCCAAGAAACTCCAAAAGCTGGGAAGGCAATCATAGAGAACCCCAAGGTCTATAGTGCCTAACATCAGTCAACCCTCCTGTCAATTTTTTTCCTCATCAAGGCAATCTTTCAGGAATGGTGCCTCCTGGCCACATCACTGTTCATGCTTAAATTCAGACCTTCAACATCTCTTGATCCAATTGTGCTAACAATCTCTTCCCCAGCTTCAGGTCACCACCTCCTCCCCTACCCCAGCATCTAATTGCTCTGCTGCTAACACAATAGTCTTTCTGAAACACCAACAGATTTGATCATGCTATTCCCCTTAAGTCTTCTGTGAGCTTCCCAAGTGGTACTAATGGTAAAGAACCCATCTGCCAATGCAGGACATGCAAGAGAAGTTCAATGCCTGGATTGGGAAGATCCCCTGGAGGAGGGCATGGCAACCCACGCCAGTATTCATGCCTGGAGAATCCCATGGACAGAGGGAGCCTGGTGGGCTACAGCCCATAGGATCACAAAGAGTCAGACACGACTGAAGCAACTGAGAATGCACGCACAAGTCTTCAGTGGTCCATATCACCAACAATTTCCAGTTCCACCATCTCTCTACAAAATCAAAGTCTATCACCCCAGGATTTCCTCTGCCTCTGTCTGCAAGCACAGGAAAACACTAGGCTAAGTCATTCCTCTTTTACCTAGTTCACATTACCCCTTTGATGAAAAAAATCCTCCTTCCAACCCCATTCATCAACCTGCAGCTGCTGCTGCTGCTGCTAAGTCACTTCAGTTGTGTCTGACTCTGTGCGACCCCATAGACAGCGGCCCACCAGGCTCCCCCGCAGGACCTCACTCTGTTCATCTCTTTACCATAAAGTTGCCAATTGCACTTTCTACCATAAGAAGAGATAATTTTCTCCTTTGGGTCCTCAGTGTACCCACATGGGTACTGATTTCATTACACTGTCATAATTTTTACACACCTGACTCCTACTGTAATATAAGTCCCTTAATAGAGAAAGTGTCTTGTCATTTTATCAACAGCACCTAATAGTTCCTGACTCACAGTAGGAGCTTTATTCATTACTAATAAATTAACACATACTTTCCACAGACCATTATAGCCTCTCTCTTGACAGAAGTTTTCAGTTCAGTCTGCTGGTTCCCCACAGCCCCCTGCAGTTCCCAATATTTTTAATGGAAGGCATTCTACAAAGATATGATCTATGCTATAGTCAACTTTTCAGAACACCTCCACACTGAAGAATAGATGTTGAACAGTAGAGTTCACAAAGAATAGTCCATAGAACCAAACACACAGGTTCCCAATAGGGTAGGAGATTCTAGGGTTAAATAAATTTGGAAAATGCTTCATGATATCTCTTTCTAAAATGAAGAGTTAAATCTCACTATCATAGTAAAATAGTAAAGGTCCATTAAAGTCCTAAGAAGTTGGTTAACTCTGGATTTACTAACTTTGAATAGGTAAGTGAACCCTACTCTGCCTCCATTTTCTCATCTATTCAATGGAAATAACAGTCTCTATCTTCATATGATCACTGTAGGGACTGAATGAGATCATAAATATCTAAAGCTCAGATCACTACTTGGCACACAGTGAGTACCCAAAAATTCAAGCAGTCTTTAATATTTAAACTAACATTTTCTCAACCACAGTCTGTTTTCTCATCAATCCACTACTAACACTACACACGTTGAGAAACACTGATACAGAATAACTACTCTACAACATATTAGTCATTTTGGAGATTCACAGCTCCAGACTTTAGGAGAAATAGGCAATCTGATAGTTAAAACATAGGACAATTCACTCTGGCTTCTCTTTGGCTAACGAACATTAAAGTTCACATTATCACAACTTGCTGAGGCTTTGGTTCTCCGAAGATAGGAAAGAGTACACTGGGTGAACTAAAGGAAAACTACTCTGCAATGGAAAGAAGTTTCTTATATATAAATCTCACTATCCTTTCATTCCTACAAAGCAGTCATCAAGTTTCTATTTTCACTACCAAGGAATGTTGCTATTTAAGAGTAAGACAAATAATCCACACAGTCCTTTTTTTTTTCAATTAATAAATCAAAAGATTTATACTGGGCTTAAAGAATCATCTGCTTAAAGTAGATGATTCTGAACTCCAGCTTCCTGAAGCACAAAACTGTAGTAGTTCATGTATGAGCCTCTGTATGCATTTTCCTAGGCAACATATCATAGGAACCACTGGGCTGTTGTTTTTTCAAACCATTGTTATAAAATTGAAGTACAGTTAATTTACAAAGCTGTTTCAAGTATACAGTAAAGTGAATCAGTTATATATATACATAATTGAATATATATATAATTTTTCACATTCTTTTCCATTATGCTGCAGCTGCTAAGTCGCTTCAGTTGTGTCCAACTCTGTGCGACCCCATAGACAACAGCCCATCAGGCTCCGCCATCCCTGGGATTCTCCAGGCAAGAACACTGGAGTGGGTTGCCATTTCCTTCTCCAATGCATGAAAGTGTAAAGTGAAAGTGAAGTCGCTCAGTCGTGTCCGACTCCTAGCGACCCCATGGACTGCAGCCCACCAGGCTCCTCCGTCCATGGGATTTTCCAGGCAAGAGTACTGGAGTGGGGTGCCACTGCCTTCTCCACTTTTCCATTATAGGTATGAGATATTGAATATAGTTCCCAATGCTACAAAGTACATCTATGCTATTTACCTATTTTATATATATTAATATATATCCTCAGTCACATCCAAGTCTTTGCAACCCCATGGATTATAACACAACAGGCTCCTCTGTCCATGGAATTTCCCAGGCAAGAATATTAGAGTGAGTTGCCATTTCCTTCCTACTTCAGAGGAGCTTCCTGATCCAGAGATCAAACCCAAGTCTCCTGCATTTCCTGCATTGGCAGGCAGATTTTTTACCACTGAGTCACCTGGGAAGCCCATTTTATATATAATAATGTGTATATGTTAATCTTAAACTCCTACTTTATCTCCTCTCAACTGTTAGCCCCTTAGGTAACCATAAGTTTATTTCCTATGTCTGTGGATCTATTTCTGTTTTATAAATAAGGCTGATTTTTTAAGAGTCCATATGTAAGTGATATCATATTGTATTTGCCTGAGTTTTTGAAAAATTAGGCCTATTATTTAGATATTAAAAATCAAACAGTTGCAAAGGGTGTATACAATGAAAGGTAAATCTCTCTCCCAAACCTAATCCTTATCCAGAGCCAACCACCGTTATTAGTTTTTTATATCCTTCCTAAGACAGATTATATATGTGTGTATAAGTATATACAGTAATATTATACCATCCCTCCATTTTTATAGAGATAATAGTATATGATATACTATATTGCAACTAGTTTTTTTCACTTGGCAGTTTATCTTAGAGCACTATCAATATCAATACATAGATATAGATATTTGGTTAATAGGCATACCAAAATTTAAAGCAACCCTATGATAAGATACTTGGCTTCCCAGCTGGCACTAGTGGTAAAGAATCCACCTGCCAATACAGGGATACAAGAGACTTGGGTTGAATCCCTGGGTCAGAAAGATCCCATGGAGAAGGAAATGGCAACCTACTCCAGTATTCTTGCCTGAGAAATCCCATGGACAAAGGAGCCTGGTGGGCTACAGTCCACAGGGCTGCAGAGCTGGACATGCTCTGACTGAGGGACTGAGCACAAGATAAATACTTAGGTTGTTACCAGTGTCTTGTAACAAAGGTCAAAGCAATTGCTTTGTCAGTAGTCATGTATGGATGTGACAGTTGGACCATAAAAAGGCTGAGCACCATAGAATTGATGCTTTTGAACTGTGCTGTGCTGGAGAAGACTCTTGAGAGTCCCTTAGATGGCGAGATCAAAACACTTAATCTTAAAGGAAATCAACCCTTTATATTCATTGGAAGGACTGATGCTGAAGCTGAAGCTCCAATACTTTTGGTCACCTGATCAAAGAGCTGGCTCATTAGAAAAGACCCTGATGTTGGGAAAGACTGAAGGCAGGAGAAGGGGATGACGGAGGACAAGATGGTTGGATGGCATCACGAACTCAATGGACATGAGTTTGAGCAAACTCCGGGAGATGGTGAAGGACCAGGAAGCCTGGCATGCTGCAGTCCATGGGGTCACAAAGAGTGGAGGTACTGAACAACAACTAGTGTCTTGCAAAGAGTGCTGAAAATAAATATCCTTGAATATATATTTTTAGGCAAGAAATGAAGCAGGGAATTGCTAAAGACTATTAAATTGCCCTCCAAAGGTGACCCATTTTATTCTCAAGAATACTTATTTCTTACACCCTCAATAAAAAAGATTTTCAGATTTTCTCTCTTTTTTAAACCTGACAAGTAAAAAATGATAACAGAAACTTTTAACTTATGTGGCTTATTTTGAATGAAAGAACCTCTGATTTAAGCTGAGTCATACTTATGATGACCTAGTCATGGAAACAAAAAGCATCATCAAAACTGGAACAATACTGGGAATTCAATTAAGGTTTGCTTCAAGTTGATGGCTTTAGGGATGGTAGTATGCAGACAAAGGAATTAAAAGGCTTCACCCACATGGGTTTTTTAATTATGTTGCCAAATTGGAATCTGTCTAAAGAAATGACTGGGGAAACAAGGCACTTTGCAATCTGTAAGAAATTATGGAAGTGTTCAAGGAACCATGACCCACTACTAGTAGAAGCCGGGTGGACCCCCAGGTTCAACTCACCATCGAGTAGCCAGTGCTCGCCGCGCCTGTTCTCCAGCTCCAACAGCATGAGGCGTGTGATCACATGATCGGGAACCAAAAGGCCTTTCTCTATGTATTGCTTTGCCATATCACCAACTTCTGTTAAAAAGACAGGAAAAAGAGACACTCAAAAAAGCTTCTGAGGGAAAAAAAATGCTTACCAACTCTCTGACAGTTTTGCTTTTTCTTCCATTCCTGCCTGATGTCCCGGGGAAAGGTTTTTAAAGAGTCATATTTTTAAAACTGGCTTCAATAATGGCGACCCTGTCTCCCAGTTGTCTGCCAAAGAATTAGAAGAGCATCTCTTGAAGATACGCACAGACAGAAATAAAAATGAAAGGAAATATAAATTAGGGCAAAGGGAAAATCAGAGTAGGAAATAAAGCTGGAGTCTAGAAGGAGAGTGGCACACAATAAAGGCCAGGAGAGGAGTTAAGTCCAGTCTGGCCGCTAGCAGTGAGCCACACTCTGGACCCATGCCTCCCACCAGTTCCCAGTAACAAGGAAAAGGATCGACCTCACAGTTCACGGTACAGGGAAAACTGAAGGAAGCTGAGAGACTCAACCATTCCTCAGAAACCTCAAAACTTTCCACTACTCTTCGAGAAAAAGGGCTGGATGATACAAACAACAATGGGTTTCTTTTTCATGAGCCTCAGTTAAGCAGATGGCACCTTGCTGACGCAGTTGTAGAAGCAACTCAAGTATTTTTAGTGGAATGCCAAGTTCGTGAAAAGACGTGAATTTCAATTTTTTTCCAAAGGAAAAAATGCTCCTATCATAATTTAAAATAAAAATTTGTTATACATGGAAATTGTCAGTTGGGTTCAAGAGAACATCTGTTAAATTTCTAGGAAGTGAATTTTTTTAATCCAGGTGAAGTCCTCACCTTTCTAGCAATCTGATCATGAACCATTAGAAACACATTCTTGACAGGCCAATTAAATTCTTATAAAAATACAGGGCAGGATTATATTACTGGGGAAGAAAGGTTAAAAACCATTTGCCCCCATCTTCTGCTTGAATTTAATAAGTTAGAGACCTTCCTTTCACAGACTGAATCTATACTCCCCACTTCACCTTTCACACTGAAACATGGGCTGTGAAGAGTCCCCTATCACTCGATGACTATCACTGGGCAAAGAGTGATCAGGCCCAGTGATGTGGATTCAGAAATGCACTGCAAGAAAAAGAACATATGAGTGGCTAAGTATGAATGTGAGCAAACACATTCATTCAATAAGGATTTATTGACTGTATACTACTTAACAGGTAATATTCTACAAATGTAGCAGTGACTAAAAGTTGCAGCTTACCAATATTCAAGCAGTTTGCAGCTTACCAATATCCAAGCAGTATGACTTTACCTGAGAGCAACAATAAGACTCTCTAACTGGGAATACAAACCAGCAGGTGCTGTGCTGTAAACATTTTATTTGTGTTATTTCATTGATTCTTCATAAGATCCTCACCTTTTGATAGGAGGTAAAACTTGTATGTTTTTTTAGGACAGCTTTATTGAGATACAAGTCACACACCATAACAAGTCATACACCGTAACATTCACCATTTTAAAGTGTGCAATTGAGTGGCTTTTAATATCTTCTCCATGTTGTGCAAGCATCACCACTACCTAATTTCAGAACATTCCTATTGCCCTAGGAAGAAACCCCATACCTACTAGCGGTCACTCTCCCATCCCCTCCTCCCTCTAGGTACTGGCAACTATTAATCTACTTTTGGTCTTTATAGTTTGCCTATACTGCACATTTCACATAAATGGAAGTGTACACGACGTAGTTTTTTTGTGTCTGGTTCTTTTACTTAGCATGTTTTCAAGGATCATCCATGTTGTACCATATCAGTACTTCATTTTCAAGGCTGAATATTATAATTCGATTGTGTGGCCATATCACATGTTGTTTATACATACATCAGTTATCAGGCACTGGGGTTGTTTTCACTTTGGGGCTATTTTGAATAATGCTGCAATATACACTCATGTACAAGTTTCTGTGTGAATTTATGCTTTCAGTTTTCTTGGGTAATACCTGTAAGAAACACGTGTACATCGGAAAAATCACTGTCAGACAGAATGCTCAGAGCAACTGAGAGAAGCTTACTCTGTGATGGTCAGGCCAGCCCCCGAGTCCTATTCTCAGTCTCATCCACCAAACTTCAAGGTACATGCAAACAACAAATATACGACTTCCAAGGTGAGAGACCAAGATATGACCTGGTTTGAAACACCCCATGAGGAAATGGTTAATGAAGAGGAATGGTCTTGTACAGAAAATAGAAAACCCAGAGGACATGATAACAACTGACCCATAACCTGATTCTGGACAGATGGAAAAGGCATTATCTTACTTAATCCCCCAGGGCTTAGAATTAGTACTAGTGGGAATTGCAAATGGACAGGAAAAGTCGCCTGAGGAAATATTTGAATGGAGACTCAGAGAAGGGATATTATAGAGGGATTTCGCAAACTGGATTGGGCTTAATTCATGTTTCAGGTCCCTACAGATATACTATGGTACACTTGAATTCAATAATTTAATGAAGAACAGTGTCCAAAATGATACCTCTAAGACCTCTGATTATCTCCTAAATGGCTCAAAATGTACCTCCGCTGACACCTCAAATTTATCCTGTCCAAAATCACAATATCCTCCCACTCTGTTCTTGTCTGGGATGCTTCCTGCCTCATCAGTAACAGTCCTCCCCTATCAACAGATTCCTTGGATTCAATTATCCAAAGTCAATCATGGTCTGAAAAATATTAAATGGAAAATTCCAGAAATAAGCAACTGATAAGTTTTAAATTGGGCACCATTCTGAGCAGCATGATGACATCTCTTGCCATTCTGCTCCATCCTGCCTGGGATGCAAATCATCCCTTCATCTACCCTATCCCACCTGTTAGTCACATAGTAGCTATCTTGGTACATACTGTTGTGCAAAGACTTTATTTTACATAATAATAACCCAAAGTGCAAGAACAGTGATGCTGACCATTCAGATGTGCCAAAGAGAAACTGTAAACAGTGCTTCTTTTAAGTAAAAAGGTAAAAGTTCAACTTAGGAGGAAAGAAAAATACAGTTAAGGCTGCTAAGATATATGGTAAGAGCAAACCTATCCATGAAGTTGTAAAGAAAAAGGAAATTCACTCCCCAGTTTTGCTGCTGCACCTCAAACTTCAGAAGTAATGAACACAGTGCATAAGGGCACAGTTAAGATGAAAAAAGCACTAAATCTGAGAGGTCACATTCACCTAACTTTAACTAGAGTATGTTGTTATAATTGTTCTATCTTATTCAGTTCAGTTCAGTTGCTCAATCATGTCCGACTCTTTACAACCCCATGGACTGCAGCACACCAGGCCTCCCTGTCCATCACCAATTCCCAGAGCTTGCTCAAACTCATGTCCATCGAGTCGGTAATGCCATCCAATCATCTAATTGTCGTCCCCTTCTCTTCTTGCCTTCAATCTTTGCCAACATCAGGGTCTTTTCTAACAAGGGTCTTTTCTTCACATCAGGTGGCCAAAGTACTGGAGCTTTAGTTTCTGCATGAGTCCTTCCAATGAATATTCAGGACTGATTTCCTTTTGGATTTACTGGTTTGATATCTTATTATTACTTATTGCTATTAATCTCCTATGATGCCTAACTTATTAATTACCATTACTTTATCAAAATTATCCTAGGTATGTATGTAGAGGAAAAAAAACATAGTATATATAGCTTTCAGTACTTTGGTTTCAGGCATCAACTGGGGATCCTGGAATGCATGCCCCACAGACAGGGGGGCACTACTGTACTCTCCTCAGGTATCATCTAAGATTAAGCACCAATTGTCTTGATTTTCTTGATTTCTCTTGTTGTTGTTGGGTTTTTTTAATATTTATTTGGCTTTGCCAAATAGTGGGATCTAGTTCTTTGACCCAGAGAAGGCAATGGCACCCCACTCCAGTACTCTTGCCTGGAAGATCCCATGGATGGAGGAGCCTGGTGGGCTGCAGTCCATGGGGTCACTAAGAGTCGGACATGACTGAGTGACTTCACTTTCACTTTTCACTTTCATGCATTGGAGGAGGAAATGGCAACCCACTCCGGTGTTCTTGCCTGGAGAATCCCGGGACGGGGGAGCCTGGTGGGCTGCCGTCTCTGGGGTCGCACAGTCAGACACAACTGATGTGACTTAGCAGCAGCAGCAGTTCCCTGACCAGGGCTCGAACCTGGGCTCCCTGCATTGGGAGTGTGGAGCCAGTCACTGGATTACCAAGGAAGTTCTTCTCCCATTCTCTACACCTAGCTGAATACGAAGATCTTAGCATTACACTTCCACGTGTCTCTCAAATCCAGGACAACTGATCAAAACATAGCGCAACACTGGCTGCTGAACAAACCAGAACAAGTCGCAGTCCTGCAGAACAGTCTGTGCCACTGTGAAACACACGTTGAAAGCCCTGGACTGCCCTGGTAGTTAGCAAGAGCTCGTGGCTTATCAGAAAGTGGAGAGAAAGGGAAGGAAGCAGTGAGACAAACTCCAAAGCCTAAGAAATCTTTATATAGTGAAGAGGAGAGAACTGATAAAAGATCCCATAGCTGAGATCAAAGCGAGTCCTTTACCTAGACCAATCCTTGACTGGCTACAAAACAAGAGTGCTTTTGGGTTCTTACACATATGAGTCAATCTAAAGAATACAACCCTGGTGGCTCAGACAGTAACGCATCTGTCTACAATGTGAGAGACCTGGGTTCAGTCCCTGGGTTGGGAAGATTCCCTGCAGAAGGAAATGGCAACCCACTCCAGTACTCTTGCCTTGAAAATCTCATGGACGGAGGAGCTTGGTGCAGGCTACTATCCATGGGGTCGCAAAGAGTCAGGCATGACTGAGCGACTTCACTTCACTAAGCAGCCAATTCTCAATTCTTTGCTTACTTGACTTTCCAGCAGCATATGATGTGACTCCTGTGCATAAATACAGAGTGACCCCTTTAAGCCCCTCCTATGACTTCCCATATCATGGAGAGTATAAGCCAAGTCCTCCCCTTGGTCTCCAAGTTCTCTGACCTATCTCCCACTTCTCTCCTCACCACCCATCCTAGTCCAGACACAACAGTCTCCTTGCACTTTCCTGAAGATCACAAGCATGTGTCCACTGCAGGACCTCTGCATTTGTTCTTCCCTCTGTCCAGGAGACTCCTTCCCCTAGAATTTCAGAAGGTCAAGTCCTCTCAGCATTCAGGTCTCTGATTGAGTATCACCTCAGATAGGTCTCCCACCCTATCCAAACAGCACAAGCACAAACATAAAAGTCCCGATCCCCCTCTCCTCTCTTATCCTACTGTGCATTCTTTTCCAAAACTATATAGGCTTTACATGTTATATACTGAGGTATCAGTGAATTCACTTTCTGCACTCCCCTCAGACTAGAATATAATTAGCTCATTGGAAAGAATAATAATACTTTGCTCACTGTCATATCCTGAGTGCTTACAATATGGTCTGGCATGCATAGATACTCCATTAAAATTTGTTGCATGAATGAATGAATACATTGAAAATTATAGAGTCTTTTCCCCAGGCAAGAATCAATCTGATCTGCCTTACAGTTATTACAGAACCATTACTCCAATGTCAAATATAGCCCAACCTTGCCAGGTATGAACTTTTTCAAGGGAGATATGAGACAAAGTGGGATCAGTAATAACTAGGTGAGATGACCACGAAGGGTTTCACATCTCAGTCTCATTTCCTTAGCATTTCAAACTATGAATAGAGAAGAGCCACATACGGGAGGGAAAATGAGAAGGAAATACTAGGAGCCAGTGTTGCAGAGGCATGGAGCTGCTTGGCATACCTGGAGGAAGTTCAGTTAGTAACATCTGAAAATAAGCACATCATTGGACAGAGAGGACTAGACAGGCCAGAAAAAGAGCATGGGCTTTGAAGGATTAAAGGAAACGGGTAGCTTCAGAAATGGCATTCTCATAGCTAAAAGCAATTACCAAGGGCCCAGGACAAAATGAAAACATGGAGCCTCCTGGTTCAAAAATCAAAAATTACAAGATGGTGACAGCAGAGCATTGCACTAAGTGCAGGGCCTTTTGTCACGTGACACAAGTCATGTGCCCACGGCTCTGTGAAATTTGGATGGGGCTGGCATGATGAAAGCAAAGGAGGCTCTGGCAATAATCCAGCACAGACAGGCCTGCAGAAGCAACATTAGATGACAGTCTGGCCTGGTCAGATGAGCTGACCCATCATCGACTGTGCAACTCAAGTTCAAAATAACTCTGTGGAAGACTTCCAGAACCATCTTAATCCAATTTACTAATGAAGAGAAAGCTCTAAGGGCAGCATCCCTTCCCAAGTATTTTTGGCATACTTGGCCCTCTAACCTGTTACAAAATCAAACTTCCTCTGAGTTTCTCAATCCCCCTCCTCCGGCCTCATGAAAAACCAGGAAAAGCCAACAGCAGCCAAATCAAAACAAACTTAACAACGAATTTGCATCTGAATGAAGACCTCCCTACAATAGCAATCTGAAATAAAACACTGGTCAGAAGACAGGCCCATTCCAAAAACAGGACCTTCTTCTGCCCTTGTCAGTTCACTTGGAAGAGAAAGCAGTATCATTAAACACTAACGCAGCATGTTTGGCTAAAACATAGACATGAGCCAATTTCTCAAGCAGTATTTCAAAGAAAAGCTGTAGATACACATATGCTCTCTTAAGTTTTTGCATCCTTTGTGAGTATGCACACACATGCTCACTAAAACAATAAACCATAAACCACCAGGAAGATTTTAAAAATGAACTTTATAAATGAAGGCCAACAGGTTTGCATTTTTTTAAGTGTCACAACAACCAAAAAAAAAGGGGGGGGGGACATCCAATTATGTGTTTATGAGATTGCCCATAACACTGTTAAAGGAAGCACACTGATTGAAACCGCCCACCCTGGCCAGGCACCATAGTAACCATAACCAGAAGGAGGTCCTGGTAAGGAACACGGAACTAATAAGCCACCACCAACCAGAAGAGTTCGGAAAGGTCAAAAGGAGAACACCATATGTCTGACCACCCCCAGAATCCTTCTCTCTGGCATCCATCTTGACTGAACAAGGTGTGCACCACCAGGAAGGACTCTGAATGATTGGCTAAAGACAACCCAGAAACTAATCCCATCACCATAAAACCCAAGACTGCAAGCCATGTGATAGAGCTATTCTCTTGGGTTTTCTTACCCTACTGCTCTCCACCCAGGTGCCCTTTCCCAATAAAATCTCTTGCTTTATCAGCACATGTGTCTCCTTGGACAATTCATTTCCGAGTATTAGACAAGAGCCCAGTTTGGGGCCCTGGAAGGGGTCCCCCTTCCTGCAATAAATGGCAACTCTGGTGGGACTCTTCTTCACTGCGACTGACATCCTGACCACTCGGGGTACTCAGGGGCCAGCCTGCCTGCCAATGGACCAGACCCAGCGGCTGCAACTGGGACCCTTTTGGCCCTGTTCTCCTGATGCAGACAACTGGCCAGAGTGCCCTGACCGATAAGGAAAAAGAGACTTTATTGACCTCACTCCCCTTCCCTCTCCTTAACTCTTCCTATCCGTCCCCTTTTTTCCTAGTCCCCGGGTCCTGGACACAGGAATCTGGTTGTAGGGCCTCAGCCTGAGCTGAGGACTGGAGACTGATCATCTCTTGGCAGAGAACTTGAATTCTGGTTCTGTTCTGTCTGGTTTCCGGTAGGGCCAAGTTCCAGTCCTCCCTTCTCTGGAGGCCCAGGGTAAAGTCCCATAACGCCTGGGTATCTGCAGGTGGCAGGAGACGTCTGTAAGGCCACCCCTTTTGGGCCCCTCTCCCGCCTCCTCCCCCTCTTCTTTCAACCTCCCTTTGAAATCTTTCCTCCCTTTGAAATCTTTGAAGACCTGAGATATTTTCCTTTACTCTGTTAGTACTTGGATCTGAAGTTCTATGTCTATAGGATGTTTTCTGAGAGACTGTATTCTTATATTTAAAAGAGTGTCTGATGAGGACTGCCAGGTTTATATATGTGTTTTAACTCTGTGTTCTGTGCTCTGATTTTTGATGGCCATTTGGCTTTGTCTGGCCACCATTTGGTTTGGGCCTGCCACCATTTTGTTAGAACTTGATTTTCTTTCCCTGTGCCTTGAGACCAGGGCTCTCAGGAACACTTATCTAGACCATCTCTAACTCCTGAGACTGAGGGAAAAGGGGAAAAAGACTTTAAAAATTTTATTTATTCCAACTGATTTTTATAAACTACTAAATTTTATATTGTAATATCTAATTCATAACTAAAATTAGAAAATGAAGCTACATCTTGTGTTGTGTCTGTCTAAATATGTCTCAGTATGTCTTTGTTTCTGGATAATATTTTTAAGATTAACTTGTAAATGAGCTCTTTTTAATTGGCTTAAAGAAAGGTAAGCACTTACAAATAAAATAATTCTACATTAAACAATAAATTCCAGGTTCATGTGAACTGGTAAATATTCAGTATTAAATACCTGATATTAATGTTTGTTTGTTCATCTATCTAAGATATACATGTCTTAGAATAATTAACATTAAGTAGAATGTTTGCATTGTACCTAGGTTTAATATAAGTTTAATATTATCATATCTGTTACAAGTTTGTCAACAAGGAAATTACCTCAGTGAAGAAACTTCTAAAAAATGTAAATGAGATATTAGCTTTTAGATAAGTTCTATTAATAATAATTATTCTTTAGGAATATCTGTTTAAAATAGTCTCTCAAGATTGGGGTAACTTGAATTTCTAAGGGTTGTGCTAAACTAAGTGTTGGAAGTCTATTGAATAGTTAGGTCATTTCCAAATAAAATAAGATTTTGAAACATTTACTACTAAACACTGATTTCTTTTTACAGAAAAACTAAAGAGTTTGGGACTATAAATGAATAATGTTTGGTGCCATCCTAAAGTGTTTTAAGAAAGCAAGGGTTTTAGAAATTATCACTGGTATTTATGCTCACCAATCTATAAAATGCTAATATACAAGTTAGTTCTTGGTTGTTAAAGGAAAGTAGGAAGTGTGTTTTCAGTTAAAAAAAAAGGTATAAAAAATACAAAAAGAGTTATGCATGATCAGGATTTTTTTAAAATTGGATTACAATTAGTTAGATACATGGATTTTGTTAGGAATGACACAGCCATAGGAAAACTGGTTAGAGCCAACTAGGTGCAAGATGGCAGAGTTGACTTTCACTAGACCTTCAGGTATATACACCACTGTGACATATCAACAAGCTAAATGATACACCCATCAACAATGACTAAATCTGACCAAATGTTCTAAACCCTTTTAATTGATTTTTGGACAAAACTTCCCTAAATCGAATTCTTTTGAATTTCCTTTGACCTCTAGCTAACTTTGGGGTGCTTCAGAGGGCCCCTGAAATATCCCAAAGAGAGATATTAAACTGTGTTTATTTCGTTGGTTAATGGGGTTGCAAAGAGTTGGACACGACTGAGCGACTGAACTGAACTGAACTGAACTGAAATTACGTGAAAAATATTATCAAATGAGTACTAAATTCTCTCATGTTATAATGTATGGTAAATATTACTAATATAGATAACCTAGAAATTATGTTGAGCTCTTAACATGATATGTCCTGGTATTCTAATGAAAAACCTGATGACTTCACAAAAGTTAACAAAGGACAGAATGAACCAGTGACTATGCTTATAACTTTTATGGTTTCTGTCTGAAAAATTACAGGTTTGAATCTCATGTTTTCCAGGAGTAGGGAAAATCTTCCTCTCAAACTAATTATGACAATATTTTGGTAAAATTACATATTATAAACAAAACAATTATATTTTCTCTCTATCTAACTCCTCCAGAAATTGGAAACTCAGGTTTCCAATAAGTTTATCAAACGAGTTAGGAAGGTTAACTCACCAACAAGTACAAAAATCTCAAGGAATTTTGGAGACCTTAGAAAGGGAAGAATTCACCCTAGATTTGTTAGGCAAAATCTGTGATAAGCCTTTGGTGTGAGTTTCCCAGTCCTGTTTTATTTTAAAAGTTCAGTCTGAGACTCTATAAATGTTTCAGCAAAATAAAAAGTCTATGATCAATTATGGTTATATAAATCATCAGACCAAAATTAGTGTGAACAGGCCTATTTTGCAAATAAACTAGCCTTAATTTGGTTATATTTCATAAAAATGAGGGTAACTTTATGGAGAAAAAGATGTTTCAATAAATGTTAAATCCCAGTTTGTTCATGGAGGTCTGCATCTAGTTAAGACTCATTTCTTGGATAGTTCTTTGCTGTTATGTGATATTAATATAAAATTTAATTGAATTCTTAAAGAATACCCTAAATTTGTTTCTGAAGCTTATCTCAGTAATCTATCTTTGGATGAAGATCAAATGCTGCCTCATGACCTGCAACCATGACTGGAAAAAGACATAATTTAAGGGACTATCTCCAACCTGGATGGAAGGATTTTTTTTAATCAGGTACTCTTAACTAGCTCATGCAAAATGAAACTGAAGGGAAATTAACTCTTAGATTAATTCCCACTTCCAAAGGCCCCTACACTGGATTGTCTATAGAGAAGACAACTGAACTGATCTCACCTTAAAATGATGCTCAAACAGAGGAGAACACAGTACACCAGGATGAGAAGACGATGACATTAGAGGTAGACAGCTTGCCCAAGATGCTGGACCTGATTCGTATGATCATTTATAATGTTTTGTTGACTTCTTAGACCTTTGCATATAAATCAAATGCTTTTCTATCATAGACCTGATCCTATGCTACTTTTAGAAATCAGTCCAATTGTTGGGCTTGTGGCCAATTACCTGTGTCTAGTTCTGAGTTTTCTTGGTAAAATTCTCTACTGTAAGACTCTAACTGGTTGGCCCTGAGAAAATTTACTTAAAAAAAAAAAATTATAGTCATATTCAGGTCATTGTGATATTACTACATGGGATCCCTTCACGGGGCCAATTAATAATGCCTGCTCTGACTCTGGGGATAAATTTGAGATTTCTTCTATTACTCCAGTTCAGTCAGAGCAACAAGCAAAGTTTCAGCAAAGGAGGAAAAAATCTCCCACAATTATGGGATGGATTTATATAGATAACACCAGGCTACGGTAATTTAGGTTTAAAGTCTCCTCTATGTTGGAAACAATTAAATCATACTAAGGATAATCAGTCTAGTAGCACTAGAAAACTGGGCTATGTGCCTTATAGAGAGTGCCAATATATAATTTCCCTGTAAGATAAAGGTTCTACAGAGCAGACTAAGTCAGATGACCTGGGATATACTGGGCTACATCTAATGGAAGCTCTTAAGACTTACTTGTGGCTTGACTAATACTGCTGGCTATGTTATTTGTATTTCACCTGTTTTACAAAATTGCTGTTTCTTACACTTGCCAAATGTGTGATTGAGGCCTCTGATAGAATAGTTTCATATGAGATTGATGATGATAACAGTGTAAGTCTAGATATAGGAAGAAGCAACAAGAGGGAATGTTTTCCTGGACCAAGAGGCTAGTAAGACAGGTGGTCCAGAGAATTTTGGATACTGTTTTATGGCCTAGCCCAGTAACAGCACATTGAGTGGCCTGTCCACAAAATCTTTGTCAAACCTGAGAATGGAAAGCACCATGGGATAGGATGGTCATGAAATGCCCCCTCAAAATCATGGTCAAGTTTATGAGCAAAAACAGGCTCTGCCAACTGAAAACTGACACTTTCCACCTATGTCTACAAAGATTAAACCATGGTCACTGCAACTGCTGACCTTCAACTCCCCTGAAAGGAGTTCAGAGTGAAAATCAGGAATGAGGTACTCTGTCCTCTGGGAAAACCGGCAGAACAGGCCTTCAGATAGTTGGATATTTTATGAGTTCCAATTCTTGCATCTTCTCATACCTAGAGAAACACTGACGTCATTAATGGTGAAATCTGCTTTGGCTATTAAGGAAAATGTTACAATTAAAAGTCAAAACAGAGTAGCTTAGTTCAGACATCCTGGAAAATAACTAGATGATGCTATGGGAGTACTTTCAGACTAGACCTTGTATTGTTAAACACTTGCGTTTTCTGAGTTGTGTCTGGCTTGGATGCTACAATTCTCAAAACAATGTCTGCTGGAAGCTAATAACTGCAGCCTTACTTTTTATAAAACTAGGCAGCTGGCTACCTGGCTCCAAGTCTCCCCAAAGTGCCAGGTCCAGACTGGGTTTCAGGCCTATTCTTCTAAAAAGAAATGAGATTTATTTTGTCTATTAAAATTCCAGTTTGTCACTCCTCCAACTACTTCTAATTGGGTCTGTTACACCTAAATGGCAGACCAAGGGATTGAGATTTTAATCATACAAAACTCAGATCTACAACTTGGAGCTCAGGAATATTTCCAATTCACTGTCAATTCTCCAAGCTGAGGCAGTCCTATGCCCCATTTGACAGGAAGTTATCACAGTCATAGTTGCCTAGTTCCCTAAATTAAAACTGAGCAGAACTCTGTGGGGCTCTCTGGAGTACACATCTGTTCTGTGTTCTCCATTTATTGTCTGTAGGATATAGGCTTCATTCAGCCTCCTTGACCTTCCCTGAGTTCCAAAGGGTGGATTCAAACAATTGCTAATCAGGGAAGGGAGGGGATAGAGAAACAGAGGAGAAACAATCAAATGGTTGTACAGCCTCCAGATAGGGTCCCGGTTCCTACTCAAAGAAATATGCATAACAATGTCTTTGAGTTCTTCTACATAACTGGAGCCCCCACCCAGGTGGAGGATGGTAACTTCAGACTAAACAAAAGATTCCTGGAGCACAGCTCTGTTGACTCACCACCAATCAATCAAAAAAAAGCAAGTCCCTTGTAGCTCTCACCCTAAATGTTGCCTGCTGTTTCTGGAGACCAGTGATGACCATCCTGTTAGGTCTCCTGTTTGGCCTCTGTCTATTTCATTTCTGAGAGGAGCCAGAAGTTTCAAACTAAATTGCTGTTATTACAAGGGTGAATGCTGGTTTCAGGCAAAAAAATACCTTGACTTAGATCAGGGAGACAGAGACTTCTGCTCTGCTAGGCAGGCCTATACCCATGCACAGCAGGAAGAAGTTACAGAAGAAAGACCTCCGCCCCAATTCCCAAGAAGTATCTTGAGTATGAAGTCTCTCAGGGGAGAGTTGTTAGGGAAGGCACACTGACTGATACCACCCACCCTGGCCAGGCACCATAGTAACCATTTGCATGAGTTGTTTTATGGCAGGAGGTCCTGTAAGGAACACGGAACTAAGCCACCACCAACCAGAAGAATTCTGGAAAGATCAAAAGGAGACACGTGTCTGACCACCTCCCAGAATCCTTCTCTCTGGTGTCCATCTTGACTGAACAAGGTGTGCACCACCAGGAAAGACTGAGTCACAGTGATTGACTAAAGACAACTAATCCCATCACCATAAAACCAAGACTGCAAGCCATGTGACATAGATGTTCTCCTGGGTTCCCTTACCCTACTGCTCTCCACCCGGGTGCCCTTTCCCAATAAAATCTCTTGTTTTGTCAGCACATGTGTCTCCTTGGACAATTCATTTCCAAGTGTTAGACAAGAGCCCAGTTTTTAGCCCTGGAGCAGGGTCTCCTTTCCTGCAACACCACCACTGATTAAGGCCACATTTGGAAAAACTGTCTTCAGAAAGAGAAAGATTAAGTGTCAGAGTACAAAATGGTCTGTATTATAAAATTATGTATGTATGTGCACAGACATATATCACCATCCTCAACGTTAAATGTATTATAACAATGTTTCACTCTTATAAAATATAAAATTTATGGCAGTGCAGCTAAAAACCTATTTCATTAATTGCTATTAAATATAAATTACAACAGCCATGGCCTTGGTTACCTTGAGAAATATATTTTTTCAATTTCTGATCAAATCAGACAACAAATACATTTTAAGAATTTAATGTTATCTATTAAGTTGTATAGGACTTCCCAGGTGGTTCAATGGTAAAGAATCTGCCTGCCAATGTAGGAGACACAGGAGACAGAGGTTTGATCCCTGCGTCAGGAAGATCCCTGGAGCAGTAAACAGCAACCCACTCCAATATTCTTGCCTGGAAAACTCCATGGAAAGAGGAGTCTGGTGGATTACAGTCCATGAGGTCACAAGTCAGACGTGACTGAGTGACTAAGTAAGTAATGTATATTAAATATATAAATGTAAATTTTTAAAATAAGAAACTTAAGATAACACAGAACTTAGTGTACCTATTAACTTGGTCCCTTCTCCAAAATTCATGCTTCCAAGACGTGGAAGATTTTTTATTGCGTTCAATTCTTTCACATTAAAGTTGTCCATATTCACATAGATCATTGTACTCAGGGCAGTAAATATGGCAAAATACTGTCCACTGCTAAAAGGGGGATTTTGGACACACATTGTGAATTATCTTAATTAAAAAGAAAATATCTTAGTCTAAATAACTAGGAGAGTTACTAAGAAAATAACATTTCTTTAGAAAAACCATAGAAACACACATACAGATTTGTAGTCAGCACAAAATCCATTCTATAGCCACCCTAAATATTCACAACTGCCAGCTCAAACATTCCAGAGACTAAATGACTTCCAAAAAGAAGCAAATGCATAAAGATCCAAAATGTGAAAGAAAGATTACTGAGATGGGGGAGGGGGTGGTAAACACTGTTCACTAAGGGAAAATTGGAGAATATGGAATGTAGCTGATTTTGCGGGCTTAAATACTCTGAATCCATTTAATATTCACTCAGTCCATATTTATTCAGAATCTACTATGTACCAGGCTCTGTACCAACTTAAGAGGAGGCCTGTCCTACAGCTTAGAACCTAAACACTGGGATCAGGTCTTAGCCCCATAAAGTGTTCAACAGCAAAATTTCATGAAATTTTACACTGTTAGGCAAAAAAATTTTAAATAGCAATTATCACTTTGGGCTTCCCTGGTGGCTCCGTGGTAAAGAATCTGCCTGCCAATGCAGGAGATGCAGGTTCAATCACTGGGTCAGGAAGATCCCTTGGAGAAGGAAATGGCAACCCAAACCAGTATTCTTGCCTGGGAAATTCCATGGGCAGAGGATCCTGAAGGGCTACAGTCCATGGGGTCAAAAGAGTCGGACAAAACTTGGTGACTAAACAAATACTACTACTACATGCCAAGTACGACGCAAGCACAAGAGTTACAAATACGAGGCCACCTCAAAGAATGAGAGGACAGGCACAGACTCATGAACAAACATAATTATTGAAAACTGTATTCTCAAGTGAAAACCTGCACAGACTGAAAAATCAACAATTCTTCTTGATTCCTTAAGAGAGAGGCGGACACCAGGCAAACCACTGTCCCCAAGGATGGAGAGACAGCTGGGTAAATACATGGGGCCACAGCTTAACTGGACATAAACTCACAGCCAGTGCCAGGAAGGAAAACGTGAACAAGCTGCTGAAGGCTCTATGTGGACAAAAACTCAGGGAGGACCCAATCAAAGGGGAAACCCCATAATATTATGAGATTTTCCTCCAGACGCTCTACCCAGTTGCCACAGTAAGTATCAGAGAAAAAATCCCCTCAGGTTTCTGGCAGGTTGAGGGGAAAGGGAACCATCTGAAAATAACAACAGCACTTGGTTCTTCTTAGCAATTCCAAGCACTTGGAGGTGAAAGGGTGTGGTTTCACCAAGGAGGATGCTACCTTTAACCCTAAATCTCACTTTGGAAAATAAACAGTTTTGAACACAAGGCTCATAATTATAAAATTCCAAATTATCATCTTGCCCTGGTTACAAATCTCAAACCGATTTTATTTCCCCTTAACAGATAGGCTTCAAAAGACAGGATTTAATATTCAGTTCAGTTCAGTCGCTCAGTCGGGTCCGACTCTTTGCGACCCCATGAATCGCACCATGCCAGGACTCTCTGTCCATCACCAACTCCCAGAGTCTACTCAAACCCATGTCCATCGAGTCAGTGATGCCATCCAGCCATCTCATCCTCTGTCATCCCCTTCTCCTCCTGCCCCCAATCCTTCCTAGCATTAGGGTCTTTTCAGTGAGTCAACTCTTTGCATGAGGTTGCCAAAGTATTGGAGTTTCAGCTTCAACATCAGTTCTTTCAATGAACACGCAGGACTGATCTTTACGATAAACTGGTTGGATATTCTTGCCATCCAAGGGACTCTCAAGAGTCTTCTCCAACACCACAGTTCAAAAGCATCAATTCTTCGGCGCTCAGCTTTCTTCACAGTGCAACTCTCACATCCATACATGACTATTGGAAAAACCGTAGCCTTGACTAGATGGACCTTTGTTAAAGTAATGCCTCTGCTTTGAAATATGCTATCTAGGTTGGCCATAACTTTTCTTCCAAGTCTTTTAATTTCATGGCTGCAATCACCATCTGCAGTGATTTTGGAGCCCAAAAATAAAGTCTGACACTGTTACCACTGTTTCCCCATCTATTTCCCACGAAGTGATGGGACCAGATGCCATGATTTTCATTTTCTGAATGATGAGCTTTAAGCCAAATTTTTCACTCTTCTCTTTCACTTTCATCAAGAGGCTTTTGAATTCCTCTTCACTTTCTGCCATAAGGGTGGTGTCATCTGCCTATCTGAGGTGACTGATATTTCTCCCGGCAATCTTGATTCCAGCTTGTGCTTCTTCCAGCCCAGCGTTTCTCATGATGTACTCTGCATGTAAGTTAAATAAGCAGGGTGACAATATACAGCCTTGACGTACTTCTTTTCCTATTTGGAACCAGTCTGTTGCTCCATGTCCAATTAAAACTGTTGCTTCTTGACCTGCATAGAGGTTTCTCAAGAGACAGGTCAGGGGGTCTGGTATTCCCATCTCTCTCCAGGATTTCCCACAGTTTATTGTGATCCACACAGTCAAAGGCTTTGGGCATAGTCAATAAGGCAGAAATAGATGTTTTTCTGGAACTCGCTTGTTTTTCCATGATCCAAAGGATGTTGGCAATTTGATCTCTGGTTCCTCTGCCTCTTCTAAAACCAGCTTGAACATCTGGAAGTTCATGGTTCACATATTGCTGAAGCCTGGCTTGGAGAATTTTGAGCATTACTTTACTAGCATGTGAGATGAGTGCAGTTGTGTGGTAGTTCAAGCATTCTTTGGGATTGGAATGAAAACTGACCTTTTCCAGTCCTGTGGCCACTGCTGAGTTTTCCAAATTTGCTGGCATATTGAGTAAAACACTTTCACAGCATCATCTTTCAGGATTCGAAATAGCTCAACTGGAATTCCATCACCTCCACCAGCTTTGTTTGTAGTGATGCTTTCTAAGGCCCACTTGAATTCACATTCCAGGATGTCTGGCTCTAAATGAGTGATCACACCATCATGATTATCTGGGTCGTGAAGTTCTTCTATGTATTCTTGCCACCTCTTCTTAATATCTTCTGCTTCTGTTAGGTCCATACCATTTCTGTCCTTTATTGAGCCCATCTTTGCATGAAATGTTCCCTTGGTAGCTCTAATTTTCTTGAAGAGATCTCAAGTCTTTCCCGTTCTGTTGTTTTCCTCTATTTCTTTGCATTGATCCCTGAGGAAGGCTTTCTTATCTCTCCTTGCTATTCTTTGGAACTCTGCATTCAGATGCTTATATCTTTCCTTTTCTCCTTTGCTTTTCACTTTTCTTTTCATAGCTATTTGTAAGGCCTCCTCAGACAGCCATTTTGCTCTTTTGCATTTCTTTTCCATGGGAATGGTCTTGATCCCTGTCTCCTGTACAGTGTCACAAACTTACATCCGTAGTTCATCACGCACTCTATCAGATCTAGTCCCTTAAATCTATTTCTCACTTCCACTGTATAGTCATAAGGGATTTGATTTAGGCCATACTGAAATGGTCTAGTGGTTTTCCCTACTTTCTTCAATTTCAGTCTGCATTTGGCAATAAGGAGTTCATGATCTGAGCCACAGTCAGCTCCCAGTCTTGTTTTTGCTAACTGTATAGAGCTTCTCCATCTTTGGCTGCAAAGAATATAATCAATCTGATTTTGGTGTTGACCATCTGGTGATGTCCATGTGTCTTCTCTTGTGTTGTTGGAAGAGTGTGTTTGCTATGACCAGTGTGTACTCTTGGCAAAACTCTATTAGCCTTGCCCTGCTTCATTCCATACTCCAAGGCCAAATTTGCCTGCTACCCCAGGTGTTTCTTGACTTCCTACTTTTGCATTCCAGTCCCCTATAATGAAAAGGACATCTTTTGGGGTGTTACTTCTAAAAGGTCTTGTAGGTCTTCATAGAACCATTCCACTTCAGCTTCTTCAGCGTTACTGGTTGGGGCATAGGCTTGGATTGCCATGATATTAAATAGCTTCCTCCTAACAGTAAGCTCCTCCACATCCCACCATCTCATGCCTCTGTTTTCTACCCTACAGCTGGACTGGTACAGATTGCACATCTGAGCATGTCACATCCCTGTTAAAAACACGCCAGGGGCTTCCCTGGTGGCATAGTGGATGAGACTCCACCTGCCAATGCAGGGGACACAAGATTTCATCCCTGGTCCGGGAAGATTCCCCATGCTCTGGACAGCGAAGCCCGAGCACCTGTGCCCTAGAGCCCAGGAGCCGCAACTACTGAGCCTACTTGCCCTAGAACTCATGCTCCACTACAAGAGAAGTCAACACAAAGAGAAGCCTGAGCACGTCAACAAAGAGTAGCCTTTACTCACCGCAGGCAGAAAAAGCCCTCGCAAAGGAAGGAAGACCCAAAGCAATGAAAACTAAGTAAAAAATTTTTAATGTGTTGGGGAAAAAAAAAAACAAAAACCCACCAAAACACTGCAAAGGGATTCTACTGCAGTGGCTTTCAAGTCCCTCCAAGATCTGGCCGCTGCCTGCCTCAGTCACATCGAAGATTCTCTCCCATCACCCACATGTGGCCATCCCACATCATCTCTACTCTCCAGTCCCAGGTCCCGTCTCCAAAACAAGCTGGGCCCCCAGTGTATGGTCCCATGGCATCCTGTCCTCCCTCCTTACAGCACTCACCACATCTGCATTTTATTTCTCATGTCAGTCCTCCCCAGCATACAACAGAAGATCGTGTCTGTCTGGTACACCACTGTCTCTAATGGCCCATGAACGGCACCTGATGCAAAGCAGATGCTTGATACACACTTGAAGACCAACTAGTCCCTCCAACTCTTTTCAGTTCCTAGAGGATCAGGGCTAACTGCACCTTTCATAACAGGTGTAGCTACTTCTGACAAAACCAGACAGATGTGTAAACACTTCAACCACTAATCTGTATGCTAGATTAAGAATTACACAGGGATATAGCTTGCCCAGTTAGGACTCCCACATTCAGTTCAGTTGCAAAGATGTCAAAAACAAACTACATCAAAGTTGTAACAAGTGAGGTTCACTGACCTTGCTATTAATATTTATTCATTCACAAATTTTACTGAGCAACTAGTCTGTGCCAGGCATGGGTCAGGGAAACAATGAAAGGACCATTGTTTGTTATAGGAGCCACAAGGACCATAAGTTGTTATAGGTCACTGATGGTTTGGTCAGGGATCAAGCTGACAACTTGGCCTATTTCAAAACAAAATCGAGTTATGATGGTTTGGTCAGGGATCAAGCTGACAACTTGGCCTATTTCAGAACAAAATCAAGTTATAAGAATCAGTTCAGTTCAGTCGCTCAGTCATGTCCAACTCTTTGTGACCCCATGAATTGCAGCACACCAGGCCTCCCTGTTCATCACCATCTCTCGGAGTTCACTCAGACTCACGTCCATCGAGTCCATGATGCCATCCAGCCATCTCATCCTCGGTCGTCCCCTTCTCCTCCTGCCCCCAATCCCTCCTAGCATCAGAGTCTTTTCCAAAGAGTCAACTCTTCCCATGAGGTGGCCAAAGTAATGGAGTTTCAGCTTTAGCATCATTCCTTCCAAAGAAATCCCAGGGCTGATCTCCTTCAGAATGGACTGGCCGGATCTCCTTGCAGTCCAAGGGACTCTCAAGAGTCTTCTCCAACACCACAGTTCAAAAGCATCAATTCTTCGGTGCTCAGCCTTCTTCATAGTCCAACTCTCACATCCATACATGACTGCTGGAAAAACTACAGGCTTGACTAGACGGACCTTAGTCGGCAAAGTAATGTCTCTGCTTTTGAATATACTGTCTAGGTTGGTCATAACTTTCCTTCCAAGGAGTAAACATCTTTTCATTTCATGGCTGCAGTCACCATCTGCAGTGATTTTGGAGCCCCCAAAATAAAGTCTGACACTGTTTCCACTGTTTCCCCATCTATTTCCCATGAAGTGATGGGACCGGATGCCATGATCTTCATTTTCTGAATGTTGAGCTTTAAGCCAACTTTTTCACTCTCCTCTTTCACTTCATCAAGAGGCTCTTTAGTTCTTCTTCACTTTCTGCCATAAGGGTGGTGTCATCTGCTTATCTGAGGTTTTTGATATTTCTCCCAGCAATCTTAACTCCAGCTAGTGCTTCATCCAGCCCAGTGTTTCTCATGATGTACTCTGCATATAAATTACATAAGCAGGGTGACAGTATAAAGCCTTGACACACTCCTTTTCCTATTTGGAACCAGTGTGTTGCTCCATGTCCAGTTCTAACTGTTGCTTCCTAACCTGCATACTGGTTTCTCAAGAAGCAGGTCAGGACACACTACAAGGAATATTCAGAAATGAACTATAGCTTTGTGATTTTGCAAACAAGTTCTTTATCCCCTGCCCACTCACTTGGAAGAACATTTTGGTACCAAAGTGGTTACTTGGAAAAAATAAGATAAAGAAAAACTTTATTCTATGAACTGTTTATCCTTGACACCACTTTGATAAACTTCTCCTAATAGTAAAATAAGGTTTTTTAAAAAGAAAAAAGTTTGGCTAAGAAATTGATATCAAAGTCTGAGGAGGCAGAAATTATGGGAGAAACTTCTGAATTTAAGAAACTTAGGCACTTAAATGACTCATTTCAGATGTCCAGGATCCATCTGTCAAGTGGCCTTGCTCAAAGCCAGGCTTTCCCTCCCTTCACACCAAAAAGACATTGGTTTTAAATCACTCCCTGACAGTTGCTATTTGTAGCTATGAAGGCAATTCTGAACCTAATGTCACAGTCAAGAACACGTACTTTAAAACTACACTGCCTCGGTTCACATTCTGGCACCCCACTTAAAGGTTTTACAACTTGGTCACTTTGTATGTTTGTATATCTACTTCTTCATCTATAAAATGGAAACATTACCACATAGGAATGTGCTAAAAATTGTATGTGATTAATATGTATGTATAAAGGACTTGGAATAATGCCACTGTGCAAATTTCATTCAAGGACACAGAGATAATCAATATATGTTCCTATACGCCAGGTGTTGTCCTAAGCAGTTAATACATATAAACCCATTTAATCCTCACAAATATCTATGAGGTCAATGCTAGTATTTTCCCCATTTCACAAACAAGTAAACTGAAATACAGAAAGAATAAGTAATTCTCTGAAAGTAACTCAGCTAATAATAAGTAACAGAGCCAGGAATCAAACTCAAGTAGTTTCCATTTCCTTAACCACTTTATTATACTGTCTCTCCAATGTTTGAGAGCATTTCCTTGAATAATGGCACTTTAGATGTCACAGTACATTCTCCTGGAAGGGTGAAGCAAATCCCTAACAAAAGGGACAGGAACATACATGTCTGTCATATATGCATACATGCTAAGTCACTTCAGTCTTGTCTGACTCTTTGAGACCATATGGACCGTAGCCTGCCCGTTCCTCTGTCCATGGGATTCTCCAGGCAAGAATGCTGAAGTTGGTTGCCCTGCCCTCCTCCAGGGGATCTTCCCAACCCAGGGATTGAACCCATGCCTCTTATGTCTCCTGCATTAGGCAGGCAGGTTCCTTACCACTAGCGGCACCTGGGAAGCATATGTGTGTGTGTCTACGTGTGTGTAGTGTATATATATGCATTAATAGTGATAGTATGCCTTGTGAGAAATACATGTCTTCAACTAAATAAAAACTTACAGCAACTATTTCTATGCAGCTGCTTCCTACCAAGCTCTTAAGCACCCTGCAACCCTATACCTCCAAACTCTCCACATGGCCCCTTGTCTCCTCTGATCCAGGTCTACAAAACTCTCAGGCTTTCCAAAAAAAAAAAAAAAAAGAAAATATAGTTGGCACAAGTCACTTCCTCCTCCAACACTAAGAATGCATTCCCTGGCCTACAGGATAATGTGGAAACTCCTCAGGATGGCAATCAACATCTTTCTGATCCACCTGGAACTATTCCTCAAACTTGACCTCCCACACAAATCCTTCCCTCAAGTTCTCTTCCCTCGAGCAGTCCACAGACTCAGGGGGGGGAAGGGCGAGACAGGAGAGAAAGACAGTGCAGGCAGACACGTGCCTGAGACACACAGGGACACACAGGTGGTCACCGCCCTCTGACCTTAGGTCCCAGAACACTTGCCTCCCTAGAACTGGGCTTTCAAGGGCTGACAGAGGTTGCCTGGAAGAATCACCTTCCAGGGACTTCATGTACCAGCCACCTCACAGCCATGTATTTCCTACTCCCTTCAAAGGAGTAAGCCTCTCTCCTGTACTCCACCAGCACCTGGGCTGAAGCTAGTATATGATGTGTCTTCAGACATTAGAAAAAAGATATTGCCTTTGCAAGATGCCCATTTCTCAAAGCTGACTCAGCTGTAAGCCAGGGAACAGAACCCGGTGGACAGAACCCAAGCTGGACTGTAAGCCCACCCTCAACACTCCCCAGCCAAGTACCCTCCCCCTCCCTATGCAGTTTTCACAGCCTATACCACTATACGTGGTTGCACATCTACCTACACGTCATTCATCGTGTTCAATGGCGGCTGTTCAGAAATACTCCATGCCACATTATAATCCCCTTGAGGCCACACATTATGGGATTCCCAGGTAGCTCGGTAGTAAACAATCTGCCTGGCCATGCAGGAGACGCAGGTTCCATCCTTGGGTCGGGAAGATACCCTGGAGAAGGAAATGGTAGCCCACTCCAGTATTCTTACCTGGAAAAATGTCATGGGCAGAGGAGCTTAACAGGTTACAGTCCACAGGATCTCAGAGTCGGACACAACTTAGGGACTTAACAACAGCAAGAGCCACTCTACTTGAGACCAAGAGCTACCAGGTCTTTAAAATCTCCATCCTTCCACTGCTAAGGTCCTACAGATTAGATGAACTTTACTATCACTACACACACAATATCTTATATTGTTCAGCAGTCCTGATAAAGTCAACATTTTAAGGCAATTAAGGCTTGGAAAGACCCTTCTTAATCACAGTAAGAATTATGTAGAGAAATATTTCCTTTAAATATTATCTTTTCTAATTCTTTGGCAAGCCTATGAATAATTGAGTAAAATAAATTACTGGATTAATAAGCAAACCATTATAAATGGACACAGTGTAGTTTGTTAATGGGTCTTGCAACGATTGCTTCAGTCTATTCAAGCTGGTGCAGAAAGATAGTCACCACAGGTTGTCTTTGGATCCCAAACTGGAGCTCTTCACAAGAAAGGATCTGTTCCTGCATGTGGATGCCTGCCCCTCCCGAAGCCACCTGACATTCTCCAACACCCACAAGAGGTGCATGAGTCACCTCTTAAAGATTCTGAGAGTGCAACTCCAAAATACTGTCTAACAGAATAAGCAGAGTTTAGTGTTAAGGAAACAGCTTATCATTTCCAAACTAACATGCAGGTGCTTGCTTGGAAGTCACCCCAAGTCAGAGTTTGTACTAGGCTCCACTGTCAAAAACCTGCTGCCTCTCTGAGCTATCTCCTCTTCTGGGTATCTATGTATCACAAGTTAGGTTTTACCCAGTGGTTTCCTGATAAATCACAAGATATTAGGAATTGTAAACCAAGACTAAAGAAGACCAGAGGAAATTCCCTGCTGGTTCAGTGGTTAGGACTCCACACTCTGATTGTTGAGGCCTCGGGTTCAATCCCTGGTCAGGGAACTAAGATTGCACAAGCAATACAGCAAGGCAAAAAAAAAAAAAAAAGTACCAGAGATAAATATATAACCTATTTAATGTAAAACAATGCAAAATTTTGAAACTATGAAGACTTTATTCTATCCACTCTCTGTTCCTTTGGACCTCATCAGAGACTAAGTTCCCCCGGGATCAAATCACTGACCACATCTCTCCTAACTTCACACAAAGCACTCCTGTCTTCAAAACCTTTCCTCTAACATTTAGTCTCAGGATAAAATGTTTAGCTCATCATGAGGTTATTACTGGGGCTTCCCCAGCGGCTCAGCAATAAGCATCTGCCTACAAAGTGGAAGTCGCAGGAGACATGGGTTCAGTCCCTGGGTTGGGAAGATCTCCTGGAGAGGGCATGGCAACCCACTCCAGTATTCTTGCCTGAAGAATCTCATGGACAGAGGAACCTGGCAGGCTGCAACTTAGCACAGCACGAAGTCATTATTATTATTGGTGTTTTAACCAAAAGAAATTGTGGTGAAAATTGTTTGAATAAATATTTGAAAATTACTTGTGATTTATATGATCAATCACTATTCCCAAGGTTAAAAGGAGGTTAATAGCAAAAAAATTATTTCTTCTTTTTAGATTTGAACCCAAATATAAAATACAAATGTTTCTCTTTACTACTAATTCTGAGATTAAAATGAAAGAATTTATAGTGTGATTTCTTTTTTTCTACTGAGCTCTAACTTACATAACATTAGTTTATGGTCTACAACATAATGATTTTATATTCGTATATATTGAGAAATGATTGCCACAATAAACCTAGTTAACATCTGTCAACATACATAGTCACAAACTTTTTTTCTTATGAAGAGAATATTTAAGATCTATTCTCATTAGTGTGTACACACATAAATATTTCTATATTCAAAGTAGAAAACCAGGGACCTCCCTGGTAGTCCAGTGGTTAAGACTCTGTGTTCTCAGTGCTGGGGGCATGGGTTCAATTCCTGGTTGGTAACTAAAATTACACATGCTGCAAAACATGACCCCCCAAAAGAAGATAAAACAGAAATTCAATAAACAAATGAATTACTTTTGAGGGGGGGAAGATCTATTCTCTTGGCAACTTTCAAATACATAATAAAATATTATTAAATATAACCACGACACTATATGTGCATACCAAGGGCTCTCATACTTTAGTTTGGACTTTTGATAGGCTAAACCCCTACCTGTGGCAATCACCAATCTTTCTCTGTATCTATGAGCTCAAGGTTTTTAGTTTTGTTTGTTTCTTAGATTCCACATCTAAATGAGATCATTCAGTTGATTACTAATATCTATATTTTAAAGGGGACAATATATCCTTTTCAAAACACAGAACTGGCTTCATAATGAAGCAAAGAGCCAGCATAATACAATGAATTACCACAAGAATGGGAATCTGGAGTCTTGACTCCAAGTCACTGCCCATGGCCTGAACACATCAATGTCCTTCACTGACTGCAGCCCCAAGTTTTCTCATTTGTGTGAGAGAAGTGAACTCTTCTTCCTCTGCAATCTCAGAGGCAGAATTTCAATTTTGTATACTTCAGTTCAGCTCATTTGCTCAGTCATGTCCAACTCTTTGCAACCCCAAGGACTGCAGCACGCCAGGCTTCCCTGTCCATCACCAACTCCTGGAGCTTGCTCAAACTCATGTCCATCGAGTCAGTGATGCCATCCAACCATCTATCATCCCCTTCTCCTCCTGCCTTCAATCTTTCCCAGCATCAGGGTCTTTTCCACTTAGTCAGTTATTCACATCAGGTGGCCAAAGTATTGCAGCTTCAGCGTCAGTCCTTCCAGTGAATGTTCAGAGTTGATTTCCCTTAGGATTGACTGGATTGATCTTCTTGCAGTCCAAGGGACTCTCAAGAGTGTTCTCCAATACCACAGTTCAAAAGCATCAGTTCTTCTGCACTCAGCTTTCTTTCTCTATGGTCCAACTCTCACATCCACATACATGACTACTGGAAAAACCGTAGCTTTGACTAGACGGACCTCTGTCTGCAAAGTAATGTCTCTGCTTTATAATATGCTGTCTAGGTTGGTCATAGCTTTTCTTCCAAGGAGCAAGTATCTTAATTTCATGGCTGCAGTCACCATCTGCAGTGATTTTGGAGTCCAAAAAATAAGGTCTGACACTGTTTCCCTTGTTTTCCCATCTATTTGTCATGAAGTGATGGGACTGGATGCCATGACCTTCGTTTTTGAATGTTGAGTTTTAAGCCAGCTTTTTCACTCTCCTCTTTCACTTTTATCAAGAGGCTCTTTAGTTCCTCTTCACTTTCTGCCATAAAGGTGGTGTCATCTGCATATCTGAGGTTGATATTTCTCCCAGCAATCTTGATTCCAGCTTGTGCTTCATGCAGCCCAGCATTTTGCATGATGTACTCTGTATATAAGTTAAACAAGAACGGTGACAATATACAGCCTTTACGTACTCCTTTCCCAATTTGGAAGCAGTCCATTGTTCCATGTCAGGTTCTAACTATCGCTTCTTGACCTGCATACAGATTTCTCAGGAGACAGGTAAGGTGGTCTGGTAATCTCATCTCTTGAAGAATTTTCCAGTTAGTTGTGATCCACACAATCAAAGGCTTTAGTGTAGTCAATGAAGCAGAATTAGATGTTTTTCTGGAGCTCTCTTGCTTTTCCATGATCCAGTGGATGTTGTCAATTTGATCTCTGGTTCCTCTGCCTTTTCTAAATCCATTTTGAACATCTGGTAGTTCTGGGTTCGTGTACTGTTGAGGCCTGGCTTAGAGAATTTTGAGCATTACTTGGCTAGCATGTGAGATGAGTGCAGGTATAAGTATTCCTGGCTTTTGACTTGGGCTTTCAGGCTGCTTAGCACATCTGAAACCACAGCAGGATCCTTTCACCAACCTAGACTCTACTTCTAAAGTGAGGACAGGTGAGACAAAGGAGAGTCTCCCTGCCTTCACGCACCACTAAGGTGTTTACCACTATACCCATTCTAGACATGCCAAGTGGGGTCTGGACCAGAACTCAGGCCTGACCTATGTGCCTGGGAATAAGGGCAAATGCTTTGTTTGGCTTCTTTTCTTTTTACCTCTCTACCCAGACTGGATTTACATTCACTTAGTCTAATTTTGTACCCTAGGTCCAGAAATGTGTTGGCAGTGGGTGTGTTTTCTATAATAGTCAAGATAAAAATATGCATGGACAAAAGCCACGACTTTGGGTAGGGGAGGGGCTCGCATTACTGAGAAAGAAGGTGATCAAATGTCTAAGCACAAAGAATATCCTTAAGCTTTCTCATCCCATCAGCAGATTAATTATGTGACCCCCATACTGATTCAAAGAATAAAACTGCAGAGTGACTTCATTTTAAGGCTTTTAAATAAATCATGAAAGGAAAAAGATACTGTAAATTTCATTAAGCCAAAAAAATTTTGGAATATTTTCTTGGCCCAGAATAGGAACACATGCATTTATAGACACACCATGAACATCTGGTGAAGGACCACATGCTGCCTTACATAAGCAGCAGGAGAAAAAGCAGACTAGGATGAAGGCAACAGAATCTGGGCAAGGGAACAAATGGGAAAAGGCAAGTAATCTGTAAGGTTTGCCAAAAGCAAGGCTGAGTTTTAGACCCAGAGTGTTCAGCCATCTCCTCAAGCTCAAGTGCCACAAGTCTGCCTTGGCATCCACGATACATGCACTTCCAGCCCCAAGGAGCAGGATCATACTTTGTATCTCACAAGCTCTCTAGATTTTCTCTGCCTCCCTTGTGACCTGACCACAACCCAACTATTAGCCCCATGCAGAGGACAGAGAGGATTTTCACTTTTAAAGCAAGATAAGAGGAATTCCTTCCCATTGCAGAAGGACTGGATATGGATCTGGCTGTGCCAGGCACCTTGTCAGCTGCCTCTCTGTGCAGGATCTTGGCTGCAGATCTGCACAAGGGAAGCTGCTGTTTCCCCTCCAGCGCCATCTGCTCAAACAGGATGGATTGCTACTGCTGCCCACGGTGGGTGTGGCGGGGGAAGGGTCCTCTCTTTCTCCCTCATCTTTCTCCCTCATCTCCCTCCCTCTGCCATAGCTTTCTGGCAATACTCTGATGGAGAACTGCTCCAAGAATACTGAAGATGTACACGTTCACCAGCCTCCCAGGGCTGGTAGCAGACAGTCCTGCAAACAAAGGAAAAGAAAAGGAGGGAAACAGCTGATGGTACCTCTTTTTGTCCTCTAGGGCTCCCAGTGGGGTATATGGTCCACTGAGAAGGTCAACATGCCATCATCCTTTAACACCAGCAAGGACAACAATAATAATACCAGAGGGCAACCATATAAAAAACAGTTCAGAGGTTCTGCAAAAATCAAAAATAGGATCACCTGGGGCTTCCTGGGTGATCCAGTGGTAGAGAATCCATCTGCTACTGCAGGGAACACAGGTTTGAAACCGGGTTTCGGAAGATTCTACATGCCACAGAGCAGCTAATTCCATGCTCCACAACAAGAGAAGCCCACACAAGGAGAAGCCCATACACCGCAACTGTAGAGTAGCCCCCACTTTCCAACTAGAGAAGGCCAGTGCTCAGCAATGAAGACTCAGCACAGCCAAAAATAAATAAATAAAATTAAAAAGAAAAAAGAATTACCGTATGATCCAGCAATTCCACTCAGGGTATCTATCCAAAGAAAATGAAAACACCAACTTGAAAAGATTTTTGTAGCTTTTGGTACACTGTGGGACTTCCCAGTGGGCTTGGTGGTAAAGAATCTGCCTGCCAATGCAAGAGATACAAGACATGTGGGTTTGATCCCTGGGTTGAGAAGATCCCCTGGAGAAGGAAATAGCAACCCACTCCCAGTATTCTTGCCTGAAAAATGCCATGGACAGAGAAGGCTGTCAGGCTACAGTCCATGGGGTTGCAAAAAAAGCAAATGACTTCGCAACTAGACAACAACAACTGTCACTGCAATTCAATAGCCAAGATATGGAAACAACCTAAACATACATCAGTAGATGAATGGATAAAGAAAATGTGAGTGATACATACATACACACACACACACACACACACACACACACACACACAGAATATTACTAAGCCATTAAAAAGAATGAAATATTGGGACTTTCCTGGCAGTCCAGTGGCCAAGACATCATGCTACCAATTCAGGAGACCTGGGTTCAATCCCTGGTCAGGGAACTAGATCCCGTATGCTCCAACTAAGGGTTCACATGCTGCAACTAAAGATCCTGCATGCTACAAAGAAGACAAAAGATCCCTGCTGCAACTAACACTTGCTGCAGCCAGATAAATAAAAATTTTTTCAAATAAACTAAGTCTAATCTTACAAAAAGAGCAGTTAGAGAATGGTCAGAACTGTAGATGGTGGAGTGAAGTGCTGTGTACCCACTAAGCAGGTGATGGGAATCTAAAAGTGAAAGTCGCTCAGTCGTGTCTGACTCTTTGCAACCCCATGAACTATACAGCCCATGGAATTCTCTAGGCCAGAATGCTGGAGTGGGTAGCCTTTGCTTTCTCCAGCGGATCTTCCCAACCCAGGGATTGAACCGAGGTCTCCTGCACTGCAGGTGGATTCTTTACCAACTGAGCTATCAAGGACACAGGATGGGAACCTGAGTCTTCTGAATTCAACAGATAATGCCGGAGTACTGGTCAATTGCCACAGACTGTTCCCCAGTGTCACCCATCACCCTGACTGTGACAGCATGTCACAGTCACTCCCAGGTCACCCACCACAATGACTTAACATTAACGACCAGGATTTGCGGTTTGCAAATCTGTTTAGAATGCAGTCTGAACTTGCCCAGAAGCAGAAGTAATCAAGAGAAGAAAGCATTGAATATTATCCTCTGACTCTAGAAGTCTTACCTCACTAACTAATTTGAAAACGAGCTGATAAATTACCCAACAGGAAACATTAAACTTTGCACATTAAAGCAAGGGATGGCTTTCAGGCTAAGATAATTATTCTCAGAGTTGCCTCTATTTCAAGAAGAGTTGCTGGATATCTGAGGATGTCCCCCTTATAAATCAAAGTGCCATGAGTATACTAGTGATTTCAACCTCTACACTTATTCTACACTCAAGTCTCTACATCTTATTCTGCTAGATATGCATATACATGAAATTTGAATGCTCCACCAGATATACAATTTTACACTCAATTTTAAACTTTCACACTTTTTCCACCTGCTAAATGAAAGAAGGAAAACAAAGCAGACATGTATAGTTAAGCAGCTGCCACAGCTGTTCTCTAAAAACTGGTACAAAGAAGTGACACACACTCAAGAATTTCCCATTCTTTTTTCTTTTTTAACACTAAGCCAAAACACACCTGGAGCCTCTATAAATGATCAAATTCAGGCAGTAGATCCACCTTGCCATGGCAAGGCAACATTGTCTGGCAATAGTCAACAAAATGAAATTATGTTTTTAATTCATTCTACTACAACAATTGGACCCCACCTTTTTAGAATCTAAAAACAAAATGATAAAACCTGCAGGAAAATTTAAACCTCATGAAAGCCAATGACAACTGCTATGGTGATTACTAGTTTATTTAGCTTTACATGTTCTATGCAAAGCATCAACAACATCCCGTTTCTGTGACTGCTTCTGAGGGGGGAGGTACACGAGGTCTTCGTTGCTGTGCACAGGCTTTCTCTAGACGCAGCAGGTGGCACTGCTACTCGGGCTTCTCACTTCATTGGCTCCTCTTGTTGCAGAGCACGGGCTCAAGGGCACCTGGGCACAGTAGTTGAGGCATGTGGAATCTTCCCAGATCAGGGATCAAATCTGTGTCCCCTACATAGGCGGGCAGATTCTTGACCACTGGACTACCTTTTAAGAAGGACTATGTCGCTTACTTTGTCCAGAAAGCAACACTGGATAAATCTGTAGAAGAAAGGAATGAAGGAAAGAGGGAAAGACCACTGCAACTGAGTAGTGCCCTAACAATCTGCCTTGCCTGTGCAACACCTGGACTTTCAAGAAGAAAGCTTTAAAACATTGGATTCTGTAGCTTTTTTTTTTTTTTGCCTTTCACTGGTCATTAACTATGAAAAAGATTTCCAAGACATGCTTATAATCAGGTCTGTATAACTAAAGGCAAACTGGAGAAGAATCAGAATTAAAGAAAGATTCTATGATCATAATTTAACTTCTAGAAACACCACTTCCTAATCCCCAGTGCGGCCTGGCTTCTGTCACTTAGAATATCTCTTGCCAACTAACAGTAGTCCCAGTTCCAGCTCAGCCACCATCTGTGTCCATCTTTCACAATCCCTACCATCGAGGAGAAGCAATGTTGCAGGGCTATTTGGTTTGGCCAGATTCCTCTAGACATAAGCTCAGAACATGCATTTTTAATTCTCTGGCTGTGAACTTTGGCAGTATTTGAAACACGACATTTCAAAACCTAAAGCTGACCTTGATGAGATTTGGACTGGCACTCTGAGATAACCTAACAGAAACATCTATGCTGGGGAAAGAAATCCTTATGTGAGGCTTTTAGAACGCATGTCCTTCATAAGACTAACATCCTGTGATAACTACAAACAACACACAACACATCTGTCTGCAACCAGGGTGAGATTAGTGAGGCACTCACTTTGGGTCAAAAATTGGAGAGGATATAAAAGAAAACAAGCTCTAGTAACCAAGATAAATAAGATTTTAAAATATTATGCAGTGTTTTAAAATATCAAAATTAAGGCCATGGATTTAAAAGATATTCACAACTTGAAAGTTAAGAGAATTTTTAGTATTTCAAGTCTAGGAGACAGCATCTCAAGTAACCCTGGAGAACCACTAAGGAGGTGAGGGGAGGAGCCAGGTAGAGTTTTTACAAGAAAGGGAGGTTGTTTGAACATCAAATTATTATTGATTAAAGAAAACCAGATATCCCAAGTTAAGGAATTTTGCACTTTTCGATACCACTCTTATGGCAAAAAGTGAAGAGGAACTCAAAAGCCTCTTGATGAAAGTGAAAGAGGAAAGCGAAAAAGGTTGGCTTAAAGCTCAACATTCAGAAAACGAAGATCATGGCATCCGGTCCCATCACTTCATGGGAAATAGATGGGGAAACAGTGCAAATGGTGTCAGACTTTATTTTTTGGGTTCCAAAATCACTGCAGATGGTGACTGCAGGCATGAAATTAAAAGACACTTACTCCTTAGAAGAAAAGTTATGACCAACCTAGACAGTATACTCAAAAGCAGAGACATTACTTTGCCGACTAAGGTCCGTCTAGTCAAGGCTATGGTTTTTCCTGTGGTCATGTATGGATGTGAGAGTTGGACTGTGAAGAAGGCTGAACGCCGAAGAATTGATGCTTTCGAACTGTGGTGTTGGAAAAGACTCTTGAGAGTCCCTTGGACTGCAAGGAGATCCAGCCAGTCCATTCTGAAGGAGATCAAACCTGGGATTTCTTTGGAAGGAATGATGCTAAAGCTGAAACTCCAGTACTTTGGCCATCTCATGCGAAGAGTTGACTCATTGGAAAAGACTCTGATGCTGGGAGGGATTGGGGGCAGCAGGAGAAGGGGATGACTGAGGATGAGATGGCTGGATGGCATCACGGACTCGATGGACATGAGTCTGAGTGAACTCCAGGAACTGGTGATGGACAGGGAGGCCTGGTGTGCTGCGATTCATGGGGTCGCAAAGAGTCAGACACGACTGAGCGACTGAACTGAACTGAATGTATAGAAAAATACAAAAGTCCTGGCTCACTGAAATCATTCCTTTGATATGAAGGAATCCATCTGGGGCCTGTATCCTGTGTTGTCACATCCTGAGTTTCTTCGGGGCTCAACACAGGGAGGCGGCTACAGTCTGAGGGCTGCTAGATGGCAGGCATTCTTTTCTTCCTGAGTTCCACAGGGCTCACCAGCTCACCACCCGTGGTGTCTGCAATGGCTGAAGACTGTGACATCCTTTGTTTACTGATACGGCAGGAAATATTTCATTTCTCAAGGCAAAAAAAATCCATGATGAAAAACTATAAAATTTTTAAATAAAGACAGGATCCAATCCTGCACTTGTACAACTCACTCACTTCACCCCAATCTCAGTCCTTTCAGATTTGGTCTCTATTTAAAATGTTGGTATTTTGGCACTTCCCGAAATTCTTCAATGGTGAATAATTTGCCTGCCAATACAGGGGTCACAGGTTCAGTCCCTGATTCAGGAGGAGCCGACATAACGAGCAGCAACTGGGCCCATGCAACACAACTATTGAGCCTGTGCTCCAGAGCCTGGAAGCAACAACCACTGAGCCCACGTGCCGAAACTACTGAAGGCCATGAGCCCTACAGCCCATGCTCTGCGACAAGAGAAGCCACTGCAATGAGAAGCCTGAGCACCACACTGGAGAGTAGGCCCCTGCTCGCTGCAACTAAAGAAAGCCCACATGCAGCAATGAAGACCCAGCACCAGCCATTAATAAATAAAAATAAATCTTTAAAACAATAATTTTTAAAATGTTGACATTTGGCTTATTTTACTCCATTAAACTATTTATCTTGATGACTGATGTTTTTGGCAGCCCTTTAAATTTTTACTTAAGGAGGGTGCCTTGCTCGCTCTTTTAAACTTAGCCTCAGCCCTGCCAAAACATATTAACTTATTTCACACAAGGAAACTTGATGAGGCAGCTCTATCATGACTCTCATTTATAAATGAATAAACACAAAAAGGTTAGCCATTGATGCTTTGCCCAAATTCCTACAGTTCATGGCCAAGTCAGACTCCAAACCCAGCTATGTGGGTCATAGCACAAACTCTTATTAAAGGCAACTCTCAGAGCTTTGCATCACTAAAGCATCTGGCATGGATGAAACTGATCAGGATCCTGTGGGGCCCCACAGGACATAAAGTCTTTTGGGTCCCCTATTTCTTTATTTATTTGGTTAGTTGCAGCACACAAGATCTTTGATCTTCATTGCATCCTGTGGGATCTTTAGTTGCAGCATGTGGGATCTAGTTCCCCAACCAGGGATCAAACCTGGGCACCCTGCATTGGGAGCCCAGAGTCTTAGCCACTAAACCACCAGTGAAAGTGAAAGTCGCTGAGTCATGTCCAACTCTTTCTGACCCCATGAACTATACAGTCCATCGAATTCTCCAGGCCAGAATACTGGAGTGGGTAGCCTTTCCCTTTTCCAGGGGATCTTATCAGCCCAGGAATTGAACCCTGCATTGCAGGCAGATTCTTTACCAGCTGAGCCACAAGGAAGCCCAGTAAGGTCACCTCCATTTCTTATTTAAAGGATAAAGGCTTCAGCCTCCTTCCTAAATCTTCCCAGGGATCTAAAGGGCAGATTCAAACAGCTACAAATCAGAGAAATAAGGGATGCAGAAACAAAGGAGGAACAAACAAGAAACTTAGTACAATGATTAAAGCAGCATCCTGGTTCCTCCTCAAGGGAATACATAAGAGTATGTTTGAGTTCTTCTGTAGGAATAAGGCTCCACCCAGGTGGGGGTGGTAATTTTAGAGAACCACTCTGTTACCACCAATAAGTCAGAAGAAAAGTCACACATCCTGTAGCCCTCAGCCCAAATTTTATCTATAGAAACTCTTCCACAAAAGCCATCAGGGAGTTCACGGGGTTTTGAGCACAAGCCACTGGTCTCCTTGCTTGACCCTGCAATAAAACTTTGCTCCAAGCTCAGATTTTTCAATTGATTTGGCCTCATCTCTCCTTTGGTAACCTAAGTCACTACAATCTTGGGTTTCATAAAATAATATGTGGGAAACAATCCAAATAAGCTATAATTAATGACAATCCGGGTAAATTCGGTCATGAGTTTTTCATTGCTGATCTGTGTCCTGCAATATTTAGGCTGATTAATTCCATCCGGAATTTCTCCTGGAATCTTTCTAATTTGTCCCTAATTCTCAGAGGGAACCAAGAAAGGAAGATCTCTGAACGCTCACTCAAGGACCGCACTACAGAGCTGAATAGTCTGGAGTAGCTGGCGTCTGAACTTAGGTCTTCCCACTAATCTTCAAATACTGTCAGCTTTATCAGGCTACATCAGCTACACTGCATTGCAGGACAATGTTCAGAAATACTCCCCAAATAATGTATTTACTTAGGAAGTAGAACATAACTGTAAGCAGATAGGGTACGAGGTCCCTGGAGAAAGAGAACCAGGAATGGCTTTCTTGACATGAGAGAACTCATTTTGGCCTAAGACATTTTGTGATCTAACCCTGATCAGGATGCTTGACCTTGAACAGGTCTCAATAATAATAATCTTAAGGAAACACATGAATGCTGGAATAGAGAAAAGGCAGTCAAACAACAGTTCAGTGATAAAGTAAGAGTCCTAGTTACTCCTCAAAGGATACACATAATAATATATCTTTGAGTTCTGTAGGAACTAAGACCCCAACCCAGATGGAAGACAGGATAAGGACGCTGCCCTCCAGACTTCAATCTACCAAGACTTAGATTGTTGACCTTTGCCCTAATTCTTGGCTGAACTCTCCTGGCTCAAGCCCCTTCATGAATATGCATGTAGCCTTAGCTTAAACTTCGCTGATTTTGCTGTTTGGGTATGCTGCCTTGAGAAAGATCACAAAGTGCTTGCTGCAAGTAATAAGTCCTTCATTCTATCATACTTTGGCTTGCTTGTGTCTATTGGCTCAGCATTCACCAAGAGGTGAACCTGGCCTTCTGGTAACTTAGGTGCAATGATCCTGCCACATTTAGCTAGCTGTCAGGAGGGATGGCCACTGCAGATTAAAAGGGCCATAGTGAAATCAGGCTCCAAAAGAACCTAGAAATGATCTCATGGGAAGAATGGCTGCAGAAACAAGGGCTATTTTTCTTGGGGGAAAAAAAGACAACTTAAGTCAGAGAAGTGGTGCCTAGCAACTATTTTCAATTATCTGAAGAGCTAGTGGATTTAATTTACGTGACAACAAAAGACTGAAGTTGGATAAGTAGATGACAGTTTATGGATGACAGTTTCAAGGAGTTGGCTTTCATCTCAGTATGAGGGGGGAAAAAAATCTTCCAACAATTAGACCTGTCCAGCAATGAAAGAGCCTGCCTCCAGAGGAGGCAAGTTGGCTGTCAGCTGCTGTAGAAGGGATCTAACACAGAATGGCCACTTGGACAGAAGGACTTAAAATCCCTTCCAATTCTAAGATGTTAAGAAATGGAACAAATAATTAAACTTAACACACTCATTGTTATGCATAGTGTTTAGCTCCTAAGAACCCTAGAAAACTGAAACAAAACTGAGTTCAATGAAAAGGTTTTGCACTTTCATCTTATTCCAAGCTGCATTCTTGATTTTTTTAAAAAAGCTAAGCCAATGAAGTAATGCAAGTTGAAAGTCAATCTCCCTCTTTGAAAAATTAAATTATGTCCTGAGATGGTATTTATAGTTACCATTTAAGAAAACTGGGAAACTACTCCTACATGCAATCAATATTTTATAGCTCTCCTACAAACTACATTGGCTATTTTTACCAAGACCTATAGGGGTCATGTAGAAGAAAAATACAGAAACAGCTGTGTTAAAATTTAGGAAAACCAAGCAAAGCAAAAGTTGAATTTCAGTAATGTCAGCTACTCTGTTTATTAAAAGACCTTGAGAAAATCTAACAAAGAGGTAATAAATCTAATAAAGAGGTAAAGTTAAGAAAACTCCTTTTCCTTTCACTGCTGTGGCCACAGTCATGAGTATGCTCAGGCTGCAGAAGAGGCTTGCCTCCAGGGCCCCCCTGCTGTGGCAAATGGTCTGGTTGGACCCCAAGGAGACTAATGAAATCACCAAGGCCAATTCCCATCAGCAGATCCGGAAGCCAGTCAAAGATGGGCTGATCACCCGGAAGCCTATAACTTCTTGGACTCAGTGGTGGAAAACCACCTTGGCTCGCTGGAAGGGCAGGCATATGGGCATAGATAAGTGAAAGGGTACTGTCAATGCTCGAATGCTCAAGAAGGCAACCTGAAAGCAGAGGATGAGAACTGCGCTGGCTGCTCAGAAGATACGAAGACTGACCACCACGAGTATCACAGCCTGTCCCTGAAGGTGAAGGGTAATGAGTTCAAAAACAAGTGGATTATATCCACAAGCTGGATATATATCCATGGAATATATATATATATCATGGAATATATCCACAAGCTGAAAGCAGACAAGGCTCGCAAGAAGCTTCTGGTGGACCAGGCTAAGGCTGCAGGTCTAAGACTGAGGAAGCCCTCAAGCACCGTTAAGAGCAGCTTCAGGCCAAAAAGGAGGAAATCAAGATTCTATCCAAGGAGGAAGCGACCAAGAAATAAAGTTTTCCCCCTCTTCTCTGTACATAGCAGCCTCAGCAATTGCATAAATCAATAAAACACATTCAATAAAAACAAACTTTATTCTGTCTTAAAAAAAAAAAGAAAGAAAGAAAACTGTCCTTTTAACGATGACACAATTTTTAAAAAGCAATTTTCCCTGCCTTCCAAAAGAGGCACACATGTAAGTAGCCTTGTTTGGATAAGAGTGGAAACAAGGGGTTTCCCTGATGGTCCAGTGGTTAAGAATCTGCCCTTGCAGTGCAAGGGATGTGGGCTTGATCCCTGGTCCAGGAACTAAGATCTAGCACATCTCAGAGCAACTAAGCCTGCGGGCTGTAAATACTTTAGTCCAAGAGCTCAGGAGCCCCTGTCACACAATTAGACGCCTACAACAAAAGCTTCTGAGTACCGCGACAAAGACCCAACTCAGCCAAGTAAGTAAATTTTAAAAAAAAACCCACAGAAAGAAGACAAATTCAAAGGAAAATAAGACAACACAATTAAAACAATGAGCAAATGCTTATAACCTCTGCAGAACAGAGAATGGTTGAATGGTGAACATACACACACACATACACACACCCAAACACATCCCCCAAACACCACTGGATTATGTCACTGATTCCATTCAAAGAGCCACATTCACTGAGGAAGATTTTAAATGAAATGAAAATATGTAACTCCAGAGAGGAGCGGAGAAGACAATGGCACCTCACTCCAGTACTCTTGCCTGGAAAATCCCATGGAGGAAGAGCCTGGTGGGCTGCAGTCCATGGGGTCGCTGAGAGTTGGACACGACTCAGTGACTTCACTTTCACTTTTCACTTTCATGCATTGGAGAAGGAAATGGCAACCCACTCCAGTGTTCTTGCCTGGAGAATCCCAGGGATGGCGGAGCCTGGTGGGCTGCCATCTATGGGGTCGCACAGAGTCGGACACAACTGAAGTGACTTAGCAGCAGCAGAGAGGAGGAGAACAAACTAGAGACTCCTCTTGCTTGCCAGGTATTTGACATAAATAACCTCCTCTGACCCTCCCCAGCGCCCTGTGAAATAGGAGGAAATAGCCCTTACAAAGAAGGAAATCAAGTTCATTAACTTCCCCCAAATTTACAAAGTCAATAAGACGTTGAGCCCGAGGTATGCATGATTCCAAAGCTCAACAGTATTCCCACTATGCCATGGGGCCAGCTTCAGTGCCAGCCACTTGCTACGCCAAACCCACAAGGGCTCTTGTCAACTGGAACTTCCCACAGGTATGGACTGCACCCCTGTTAAATGGGACCCCACTGTCCCTGACAATCACTGAAGTTTCACACTTCAAAGGGCTACAGTTGGATCTGCCCTTGCCCACCATTCCCATACAGTCACATCTAATGTCACCACTTCACCTTCTCCCGAACACTTCTTCCCACTATTTCTAAACTACTTCTAAACTTCCCACTATGATCTATACCGTGGTGACACTAACCTAGCTGTGCTCCACCTCCTTCCCACCAGTCCACGGGTCACAGTCCCACCACTAAAGGAACTTGAGGAAGGCACTCCCCATGGTTTTCCTATTTACAAACTCCATCTGGGATTACACAGACAGCCCCTCTCCAGCCCCACCAGGGACATTTCCAGCCTATTGCCTATAATCCGCAACTCTAGGTCTTAATCAAAATACCCTTAATTTTAATCACCTACTCCCAGACATGATCCTTGAAAAACACCCTTCTCAGGACCTCCCTGGAGGTCTAGTGGTTAAGACTCTGCACTTCCAATGGAGGGGCTATGGGTTCAATTCCCCATCAGGGAACTAAGATCCCACATGCTGCATGATGTGACAAAAAATCTAAAAAGTTAAACAAAACACCCTGCTCCCATTTTTCCACCTGCCAGTACCTAACCCATCTGTAAAGGCCCAGTTCTAATGCCATCTCTCCCATAGCTTTCAGTTACTATGTCATCCCAAAGTATCACAACTATTACACACTGCCTGTGTTAGATACTGGTGATTAAAAAAATCAACTCCCTCCACTGTTCTTATAATAAAATTTTCATGCCTTTTATAGTATTCAGTATAATCTCCCTGATAAAACAATTAATTAGCTGTATGTTTTACCTTGTGAATTTCTTAAAGGTGGAGACCATTTTTTTATTCCTAATAACAAGATGCCATTGGAATATCTTGATTTAACAAGTGCTTACTGAAGTTTAAAGTCTAACCATTTGTCTGTGGATACTATAACAACCTCTTAACTGACCTTGGAAGTTTCACTCTAGAACCATCCAATCCAGTTTACAAACAGGCTGAATGACCTATTAAAAATGTGAATCAAACTGTCAATTTCCTATTTAAAAACAATGGCTTCACTTTAGATTAGGTGATGGTGTCTTAGCCACATCACTAAAAACATAAACAGCAAAAGAAGAAGGAAAAAAAAACAGATAAATTGGACTTCATAAAAATTAAGAACTTTCCATAGACACCATGAAGAGAGTAAAAAGACAATTCACAGGGAATTCCCTAGTGGTCCAGTGGTTAGAACTTGGCACTTTCACTGCCAAGGGCCGAGGTTCAGTCCCTGGTTGGGGAACTAAAGTCCTACAAGCCATGCAACATGGTCAAAAAAATATAAACAAACAGACAATTCACAGAATGGGAGACAATATATGCAAATTATATATCTAATAAGGGACTTATATCCAAAATATATAAAGAATTCAATAATAAAGGGCAAATGAGCCAATCTTAGAAACAGGTAAAGGATTTAAATAGACATTTCTCTCCAAAGAAAACATACAAATGGTCAAAAGGACACGGGAAAAAAATGTTCAACATCATTAGTCCTTCAGTTCAGTCGTTCAGTTCTGTCCAACTCTTTGCAACCCCATGAATCACAGCACACCAGGCCTCCCTGTCCATCACCAACTCCCAGAGTTCATCCAAACTCATGTGTATCAAGTCAGTGATGCCATCTAGCCATCTCACCCTCTGTCGTCCCCTTCTCCTGCCCCCAATCCCTCCCAGCATCAAAGTCTTTTCCAATGAGTCAACTCTTTGCATGAGGTGGCCAAAGTATTGGAATTTCAGCCTCAGCATCAGTCTTTCCAATGAACACCCAGGGCTGATCTCCTTTAGGATGGACTGGTTGGGTTTCCTTGCAGTCGAAGGGACTCGCAAGAGTCTTCTCCAACACCACAGTTCAAAAGCATCAATTCTTCAGCGCTCAGCTTTCTTCACAGTCCAACTCTCACATCCACACATGACCACTGGAAAAACCATAGCCTTGACTAGACGGACCTTAGTCGGCAAAGTAATGTCTCTGCTTCTTAATATACTATCTAGGTTGGTCATAACTTTCCTTCCAAGGAGTAAGCATCTATTAATTTCATGGCTGCAGTCACCATCTGCAGTGATTTTGGAGACCCCCAAAATAAAGTCTGACACTGTTTCCCCATCGATTTCCCATGAAGTGATGGGACCGGATGCCATGATCTTCGTTTTCTGAATGTTGAGCTTTAAGCCAACTTTTTCACTCTCCTCTTTCAGTTTCATCAAGAGGCTTTTGAGTTCCTCTTCACTTTCTGCCATAAGTGTGGTGTCATCTGTATATCTGAGGTTATTGATATTTCTTCCAGCAATCTTGATTTCAGCTTGTGCTTCTTCCAGCCCAGCGTTTCTCATTATGTGCTCTGCATATAAGTTAAATAAGCAGGGTGACAATATATAGCCTTGACGTACTCCTTTTCCTATTTGGAAACAGCCTGTTGTTCCATGTCCAGTTGTAACTGTTGTTTCCTGACCTATATAGAGGTTTCTCAAGAGGCAGGTCAGGTGGTCTGGTATTCCCATCTCTTGAAGAATTTTCCACAGTTTATTGTGATCCACACAGTCAAAGGCTTTGGCGTAGTCAATAAGGCAGAAATAGATGTTTTTCTGGAACTCTCTTGCTTTTTCCATGATCCAGTGGGTGTTGGCAATTTGATCTCTGGTTCCTCTGCCTTTTCTAAAACCAGCTTGAACATCAGGAAGAGTTCACAGTTCATGTATTGCTGAAGCCTGGCTTGGAGAATTTTGAGCATTACTTTATTACCGTGTGAGATGAGTGCAATTGTGCGGTAGTTTGAGCATTCTTTGGCATTGCCTTTCTTTAGGGAAATGCCATTCAAAACCACAATGAGATACCACTTCACACCCACTGAGGAGGCTAAAAGAAAAAGACAATAACAAGACTTGACAAGGAAACGAAGACATTGGAAAACTCATTCACTGGTGATGGGAATGTGTAAATGATGAAGCTGCTTTAGAAAACAGTTTGGCAGTTCCTCTAAATGTTAAACATAGTGTTACCACATGACTTAGCAATTTGACTTCTAGGTATACACCCAAGGGAGATGAAAATATGTCCACACAAAAATATGTATACTAATGTTCATAGCAGGAAATGACCCAAGTGTCCATCAAAGAATGAAAGAATAAAGTGTGGGATAGCCATCTAATAGAGTATTATTAGGCAATAAGAAGAAATGAAGTACTGACACATATCACCACATAGTTGAATCTCAAAAACATGCAAAGTTAAAACAGTCATCTGCAAAAGAAAATTATGTATTATGAGTCAACTTATATGAAAGATCAAAAAAGGCAAATCCATATAAACAAAAAAGTAGGTTAGTGATTACTAGGAGCTAGAGGGAGGAGGGGAATGGGGAATGACTGCTAATAGGTCCAGGGTTTCTTTCTGGGGTAATGAAAATGCTCTGTAATTATATAGTGGTTGCTCAGGGCTTCCCAGGTGGCTCAATGGTATAGAATCCACTTGCCAAAGCAGGAAGATGCAGGACACTGGGTCAGAAAGATCCCCTGGAGGGGGAAACAGCAACCCACTCCAGTATTCTGGTCTGGATAATCCCATGGACAGAGCATCCTGGCAGGCTACAGTCCATGGGATTGCAAAGAGTCAGACACAACTGAGCATACATGCATGACGGTTGCACAACTCTATAAAAAAAAGCACTGACTTATGCACTCGAAAAGGATAAACTTTATTATATGAAAGCTATATCTCAGTAAAGCTAAGAATTTTAAAAAAAAAAAAAAAAAACCTCCATTGCCTTGCATTATAATGAAGTCTTAATTTCTGGCCACCCTATACCTTTCCAGCCACTTCTGCCATCTCCTCTGCACTCATGCTGCTCCCGAGACACCTATCTCCTCTCTTCTCCACTGATGGAAAGTTCACGCCTATATTATAATTTGTCACATGCTCATCCCTCTGCCCGTCTTCACATACCTGGCTGCCACGCTCATGTTCAGAGCTCAGCTTATACATCATCTGTTCAGACAGGCGTCCTCCGACTTCACATTCTGAAGCCGTCTTCCCAGTCACTCTCTCACTGCACTATCATATTTTCTCCATAGTACTTATATAATGAATAAGGTACACAGTCATCTCAGTTGTTTGTCCCTCCTGCCCTACTAAGATTTCAAAACTTTTGTTGAGCTAAACTAAAGCTAATGAATTTACTCTTCAGATAGTGAAAGACTGTAACTTAAGTTATGAAATGGATCATCTTACAGGGAAGAGATAATGAATGCCGTGTTAGAGGTACAGATGGGTATGGGAGAAATTCCAGATTAGAAAATGACATATAGCTACAACAGCTGTGGAAAAGCTTCATAGAAATGATGGGACTGCAAACAGCCTATGAGAGATTAACTGAAGTGTGAAAGGCATTACGGTAGAAAGGGAGAAAGTTATATCTGAATAACACCCTCCCTCAACGATGTTCATGACCTCAAAACTTCACCCACATACACCCCACCATGACTCATGAGAATGTAACATGGAACCTGGAACTTGAATCCTTGACCATAAATGCCTCAAGGACACTTGTGCCTACCTCCCCTACCTAACGCAGGCACAGAAACATTTGTTAAGTGACTAATAAGTTAAAAAGTACAGGTATTATTCCAGAAGTCTTACCATTATGATGAGAAATAATTTCTGCCTACTCACAAATACATATGGTTTCTATTTTAGACCTCTTTTGGCCCATTTTTATGGGAGAAAAGAGGAAGTCAGTGTTTCCTATTTTAGAATTTTTTTTTTAACGTTTTAGGGACAGAGTGGTAACAACAACAAACCATGTATCTCCAGCTCACCATTAAAGGGTGTGCTCAATCTCAGTGGACTTGTGGAGAGCTAAGCGGCAGATTCCCTGCCACTCCTTCCCAATGTGACATTTCTAAGACATAAAGTAGATATTCACTAGCACCTGCAAGGCAGCAGGACACAATGGAAAGTTTAAATCCCAGCCATGCAGTCTCAAGTTTGAATGCTAGCTTCTCTATTTGACTGTCTGATGTAAGGCAAGTAGCTCAATCTATCTGATATCATTTCTTTATTTATAAAATGAGATATTACTTACAACTGCTCCAGATTTGTGTGTGGACTAGACAACGTGCATGGTCTTCCCTGGTGACTCAGACAGTAAAGAATCTACCTGTAATACAGGACCTGGGTTTGATCCCTGGGTTGGGAAGATCCCCTGGAGGAGGGCAGGGCAACCCACTCCAGCATTCTTGCCTGGAGAATCCCATGGACGGAGGAGCCTTGCGGGCTACAGTCCATGGGGTCGCAAAGAGTCAGACATGACTGAGCAACTAAGCGTGCTGCACAGAGAATGTGCCTACATTGGCGAGTCAAGCATGTGCTTGACCCACTGCAAATGTCAGTTACAATGATCAAGTCACAAGAATTACAAAGTGCCAAGGTCACAGGTTGCTGGTCAATTAAAAAGTGCTTTAGAATAGAAAACAGTTGATTTCTAGCTTCTTGGGAATTTGATGAGCAGGAGTGACTTTGCATTATTTCAATACTATCAGTCTCTCTGGCCAAGGAAGAGATGCTTGCTGCCAGACCTGTCGTTTAACCAGTACAAGAACCCTTGGAACTTGGGAGTAAAGCTGTTAAAATATAACATCAGCCATCTAATTGGGACTGCATGAAGCTCTACAAATGAGACCTTTTGTACTATGTCTTAAAGGCCAATCAGAAGCAAACACCAGGTGATGGAGGGGAAAAGGCAGAGTAATCTAAAGCCTCTATTACCTGATTTAAAATATATTTTAAAAATATATATCTGTACATATATCTAGTTCACTAAAAAGACAATACACAGTTGATATATCTGATTTACTGTGAAAGCATACTGTCTAAAACTTTAAAAAAAAAACACAAACAATTTCCAAGTCGTAAGTCTTCTCACAACATGGACCACACACAGTGCTAAAGAGAAGACTAGCATAATATAAAACCATTTAACAATTTACTTGGTAGATTGTTAAATATGCAATTCTTCATGCCCTTCATAATGACTGAATTTATAGCTAATCATCTAGAGCCAATTTACTCTAGTTTTCAAGATCAGATGCCACCACTGACCCAGGAATTGAGTTCCAGGCAGTTAGAAACAGAAGATTAAATGTTTCCTGGTACCATATGTGCATGGATCTTAAAGGTAAGCACAGTAATGGAAACTGGAAAAGGTGATATGAAGCAAAATAATAACCCTTTCCTCTGATAATATGTATAATTAAAAGAATATGTATAATAGAATGATAATATGCATAATAAAAGGGTAAAACAGGAGAATGAAAAAGCTGGCTTGAAACTCAACATTCAAAAAATGAAGATCATGCCATCTAGTCCCATCACTTTGTGGCAAATAGAAGTGGAAAAAGTGGAAGAAATGACAGATTTTCTTTTCTTGGGCTCCAAAATCACTATAAACAGTGACTGCAGCCTTGAAATGAAAAGATGCTTGCTCCTTGGAAGGAAAGCTAGGAAACAGAGTATTAAAAAGCAGAGATATCACTTTGCCGGCAAAGGTCCATATAGTCAAAGCTATGGTTTTTCCAGCAGTCATGAACGGATGTGAGAGTTTGACCATAAAGAAGGCTGAGCACTGAAGAAATGGTGCTTTCAAATAGTGGTGTTAGAGAAGTCTTAAAGTCCCTTGGACTGCAAGGAGATCAAACCAGTTAATCTTACAGGAACTCAGTCCTGAATGTTCATTGAAAGGACTGATGCTGAAGCTTCAATACTTTGACCACCTAATGCGAAGAGTAGACTCGCTAGAAAATACCCTGAGCTGGGAAAGACTGAAAGCAAAAGAAGGGGGCAGCAGAGGATGAGATAGCATCACTGACTCAATGAACATGAATTTGAGCAAACTGCAGGAGACAGTGAAGAACAAGGAAGCCTGGTGTGCTGCAGTCCATGGGGTCACAAAGAGTTGGACATGACTTAGTGGCTGAACAACAATATTTACCAGGTGAATGAGGTCTAAAATGATAATATACAAGGTGTGATCAAGTTACAAAAGCAACGATCCCATGGACTTCAAATAAGCCCAGGAGGAGGAATTCCAGGTATTCCATGTAAACATCTACCTCTCCTCACCGCTTAGTTGAGCTGACTTGTCAAAATTCAGCTCAGAAATATCCTCTGAAAAGCTTTCCTTAACTCCATGCAAGTATGCAAAGTTGATTCAGTCATGTATGACTCTGTGCAATCCCATGGACTGTAGCTTGCCAGGCTCCTCTGCCCATGGAATTCTCCAGGCAAGAACAGTGGAGAGGGATGTCGTTTCTTTCTTTCTTCCTCCAGAGGATCTTCCTGACCCAGGCATGGAACCCAGGTCTTCAGCATGGCAGACAGATTCTTTACCATCTGAGCTTCCAAGGAAGCCCCCTTAACACCATATGTGTGTGTGTTAGTCACTCAGTTGTGTCCAACTCTTTGCAACCCCATGGGGTGTTGCCCACCAGGCTCCTCCATCCATGTGATTTTCCAGGCAAGAGTGCTGGAGTGGGTTGCCATTTCCTTCTACACTTTAACACCATACACAAAAATAAGCTCAAAATGGATTAAAGAACTAAATGTAAGAGCAGATACTATAAAGCTCTTATGGCTGAACATGAGTCTCTTATGTCTCCTGCATTGGCAGGTGGGTTCTTTACCACTAGTGCCACCTAGGAAGCCTCTTCCTTAACCCCATTTCCTCCTAAAAGCTGGGTAGGTTGCCTCTTCCCTATGTGCTCAGGACCTACAAATGCACACCTTGCAGCCTTGCATCCACTGCCTACGTGTTTGCCTCACTGCTGCTGCTGCTAAGTCACTTCAGTCATGTCCTCTGTGTGACCCCACTGATGGCAGCCCACCAGGCTCCCCGTCCCTAGGATTCTCCAGGCAAGATCACTGGAGTGGGTTGCCATTTTCTTCTCCTGCCTCTCCCAATAAATTTACAGCTCCTTCAGGGAACAGACCTTGACTCACCTCTTTGTATCCCATAAGCCAATACTGCCTGGCACTCAAACCCTTGTTGAAAGATATAATCAAGGGACAGTCAGCAAAGCGTATTTTTGTATACTGAAAGACTGCAAATAACCCACAGGCAACTGGTTAAATTGCCATTCTCAAAGTGTGGTCCAAGGATCCCTGAGAGTCCATGAGACCTTTCCCAGTGTCTGCAAATCCTCCTCTTTCTCTAACCACATATTTATGTAAAGCCAGATTCTCTTCCAATACTTTCACCTGACAACATGGCAAACTGACTAAGTAAGAAACCAGATGTGAGAACCTAACTTTCTTCTATTAAACCAAACATTAAAGAGATTTGCAAATATGCTACTCTTCTTTGGAGTTTGTTTTAGAAAACAGTTCTTTTTAATAGAAATAGGTTAAAATGAGTTTGTTACTCTTGTGTGTGTTAGTCACTGAATCATGTCTAACTCTTCAAGACCCCATGGACTGTAGCTCACGAGGCTCCTCTGTCCTAAGGGATTCTCCAGGCAAGAATACTGTAGTGGGTTGCCATTTCCTTCTCCAGGAGATCTTCCTGACCCAGGGATCAAACCCAGGTTTCCTGCATTGCAGGAAGATTCTTTACCATCTGAGACCAGAGAAGCCCAGTTACTCTTACTTTTAACAAATTAATATTTTTTTAACTTTCTTAGTTTTGATTTCTAGTACAGTTAATAACTATAGGTAGAACCTATATAAACAAAGACTCTTTGGGGTTCTCAATGTCTTTTAAATGTACTAAAAGGTCCTGAGACCCAAACAGTTGAGAATGAGTCAGTTAAAGAAACAATGGTATAGTTGTATGATAGGAGTATGCAGCCAATTTTTAAAAGAATATGGTAGGTTGATAAACACTAGTAGAAACCAATGTCCAAGCTATAATGCTAAGTTTTTTAAAAAGACAGGAACTTCCCAGTGGTCCAGTGGCCGTACCTGTGCTCCTAATGCAGGGGGCCTGGGTTCTATCCCTGGTCAGGGAGCTAGATCCCACCTATCACAACTAAGAGTTCCTATGCTGCAAGTAAAGCTCTTGTGTGCTGTAATTAAGACATGTGCTGTGCGTGTTAGTTGCTCAGTCTTGTCTGACTCTTTGCAACCTCATGGACTGCAGCCCGCCAGGCGGGAAGATAGTCTGCACATAAAAAGTATTAACAGTTATTATTTCCTCCTAGTTAGTGCAAATACAAATTTCTTACTTCCTCATCTTTCTTGCCTTTCTAAACCTTTGGTAACTTAACATGAACTATTTATGCAATCAGAAAATCAAAGAAAGGCCTCTTTTCCTGGATGGAACCATGGAGGGTGCAGTAAAGAAAAAGTAGGTTCCTGCTGTGCCAGAAATCCTTAAGAAAAAAGCAAAAGAATTTTGCAGAGCCTAAGATAAAATGCCTGAGAAAGAACTTTGCCCAGAAGATGCTTTAAAAGGTAAGGAGGAAGTTAATCTATGAAAAAGCTTAGCAGTGTCACAAGGAATACAGGCAGATGTACAGAACTGAAATTTGAATGGCTAGGATGGCAAGAAAAGCTGGCAACTTCTCTGTGCTGAGGAACCCAAACTGGCATTTGTCATCAGGATCAGAGGTATCACTGGTGTGAGCCCAAAGGTTCAAAAGGTGTTGCAGCTTCTTCATCACCATCAGGATCTTCCAAGGCACCTTTGTAAAGCTCAGCAAGGCTTCAGCTAACATGCTGAGAATTGTGGAACCATACACTGCATGAGTGTTACCCAAACATGAAGTCAATAAATGAACTGATCTACAAGTATGGTTATGGCAAAATCAACAAGAAGAGAACTGCCCTGACAGATAACATGATGCTCAATCTCTTGGCAAATACGGCATCATCTACATGCAGAATCTGATTTATAAGATCTATACTGCTGAAAAATGTTTCAAAGATGTAGACAACTTCCTATGGCCCTTCAAACTGTCTTCTCCATGAGATGGAATGAAGGAAAGGACCACCTATTTTGTAGAAGGTGGAGATGCTGGCAACAAGGAAGATCAGATCAACAGGCTTATTAGAAGGATGAATTAAGGTATTTACCGCTATTTTTGTAATCTGTTCACTTAATAGAGACTGCTTTCAAGCTGAAAAGAAAAAAAGAAAGAAAGAAAAGAAAAACAAAGAAAGCGTTTAAATATACAAGTATAGGAAATTCCCTGGCAGTCCAGTGGTTAGCACTTCACAGTTTCACTGTTGAGAGCCCGGATTCAATCCCTAGCCAGGGAACTAAGAGCCTATAAGTATAGCAGTGCAAATGAGGGGACGTGGGGGTGGGGATGCTGAAAAATAAAAATATACACAAAAGTACGGGTATCTATGTCTATATTAAATAAAATAGTAAGCAAAAACTTACATGAATAAAGCAGTACCAGGGTGGCACAAGAGTGGAGTCCTCCTGCCAATACAGGATTTGCAGATTCGAATCCTGGGTTGGGAAGATCCCCTGGAGAATGGAATGGCAACCTACTCTAGCAATCTTCCCTGGAGAATCCTATGGACAGAGGAGCCTGGTGGGCTACAGTACACAGGGTCACCAAGAGTCAGACATGACTGAACGACTAACACTTTCACTTTTATCTGCTGAGTGGACTATAACATAGAAACTTTAAATGGTTTTGAAGAAGTGGTAAGAACACAGGAAAATGCTCACAATATCCAAGTGGGACGCCAAGTTAGTTTGCTGGAGACAGCGGGGCAAATATACAGGAAAAAAAATAACTTGTTAGAATTTCCTAGTGTCAGTGTGAATAGTGGGTAATTTTCACTTGCCTGTTCAGTTTCTTTCACAGCTTCGCATTTTTCAAATTTTCGACAAGGGATGACTCTGGTCAGAAAAAACTACTTTTAAAAAATGACTAGGACTTCCCTGGTGGTCCAATGGCTAACGCTCCATGCTCCCAATGCAGGGTGCCCAGGTTCAATCCCTGGCCAGGGAACTAGATCCTGCACACTGCAATGAAGACTGAAGATTCTGTGTGCTGCAAATAAGACCTGCCACAGCCAAATAAATAATTTTTAAGTGGATTTCCATTAAAAAAATGACCACACTGAAAAGAAGCTCAGATTCAACTACGCGTGTGTGAAAGTCAGTCTTATTGTCATGGGACCTTATTCAAGTCAAATTAGCAGTTCTCTCAAAGTATGTGTGAAAACCCTCAAAGAAATGAGAAAAAACAGGGAGATGTACAAGTGGACCTGCAGACAGGAGAGATGCCTCCAAACTTGTCAGGTCCTTGACCTAGGCATCCTGAGTCCTTGACCTGCATCCTGAGTCTTACCAAACAAGGGAAAAAATATGGAATATCCCGTACTCTAGAAATAGCAGACTAAGCCAAGACTCTGTATGATCTCCAAATAACACGAACTATTAATATTTAATGTTGTTCTAAATACATTGGTGAACATTAGTCTCTTTAACACAACTTCTCCAACTGTCAGATGTTTTCATTCTTACATAAGAAAAGACACACATTTATGCTTAATGAGCATTAAAAAAAAAAAAAAAACCTGAACCCTCTGAAGTAGATCATCTTTTCAGGAGAGGCTCAGCCCATAGACTAATTTGAAATGCCAATTCCATCTGCAAACCTCAGCAAGAGCTGCAGTTAATATTAAGAGCAGAAACAAGTTTGTTCTTGAACATCTTTTCTCTCAAGTCCAGGATGCTTCCAAATGGAAACTTTCCAATTTCCCTACACTTGAGATAGTAGATCCAGTACAAACCTTAAAATAGGAGTCTCACACCTTTAGAAGGAGGTTTCATTCACTGATCACTCAACAAACGAACGTACCACTAAATATAAATGGGGAGAGTGTTTGTTTTGGGCCACACCATGCAGCATGAGGGATTTTCATTTCCGACCAGGGACTGAACCTGCACCCCTGCAGTGGAAGTGGGAGCATGGAGTTTCAACCACTGACCTGCCAAGGAAGTCCCAAGATTTGAGGATAGTGGGTTTTGGTATTTATTTTCTTATTTGGCTGTGCCAGGTCTTCGTTGAGGCTTTTAGTTGAGGCATGTGGGATTTTTTTCTTTATTCTTTTATTTTTTTAGTTTCAGCATGCGGACTCTTGTGGCTCACACCATAAAGAATCTGCCCACAATGTGGGAGACTCGGGTTCAATCCTGGGTCAGGAAGATGCCCTATAGAAGGGAATGGCAATCCTCTTCAGTATTTTTGCCTAGATAATTCCATGGACAGAAGAGCCTGGTGATCTATAGCCCATGGGGTCACAAACAGTCGGATACAACTGAGTTATTAACACACATTCATGCTCTAATTCTCTGATCAGGGATCAAACCCAGGCCCTCTATGATGGGATCACAGTCTTAGTGTAACCACAGGCCTTCTCCTATATCCTCTGCTTTAGCTCCTCTCTGAAGTACCTGCTGCTGCCGCGGCTAAGTCGCTTCAGTTGTGTCTCACTCTGCGACCCCATAGATGGCAGCCCACCAGGCTCCACCATCCCTGGGATTCTCCAGGCAAGAACACTGGAGTGGGTTGCCATTTCCTTCTCCAATGCATGAAAGTGAAAAGTGAAAGTGAAGTCTCTCAGTTGTGTCCGACCCTTAGAGACCCCATGGACTGCAGCCTACCAGGCTCCTCCGTCCACGGGATTTTCCAGGCAAGAATACTGGAGTGGGGTGCCATTGCCTTCTCCTAGACAACAGTATTTGATGCAGATTTCCTGAGTTGCTTTGCTGATGTGAAACCCCACTCCACCAAATGGAAGAACTACGAGGTGACCATGAGCACATAGCTCCAGGCCTCCTGGAGCCTAAGGACAAATAAGTTTAACCCCTGTGACACCACTCTACTGCCTCACCATCAGCCAATCAGAGAACTGTACACTGTCTGATCCTGTACCCTGAGACACTCACCTGTCCTTAAAAATGCTTTGCAAAAACCCTTTAGGAAACCTCAGGCTTTTCAGGGCATAAGTCACCTCCTAGCATGGACTTGCAATATACCTTTCTTCGCTCCAAACTCTGACATTTCAGTTTAGCCTCACTGCACAATCCAGCACATGAACTTGCATTAACATTAGCCACTGGACTACCAGGGAAGTGCCAGATTTTAATGGAACTCTACTGAGTGCCAGCTCTGTGTGTGTGTGTGCATGCACAACGCACACACATACACATTCATGCATATGTATGCAAACACACACACAAAAGCTAATATTTTTTATGACAGTGTCCCAGCTTTTGGCAACTTAAGAGAACTCTCCCATCTTTTTACTCATTCAGTATGCTAAAAAAAAAACAGTAAGCCAAAAATTGGGGGTGGGTCTTCAAATAAGGTATTTGGTAAGTCTCAGCCTGCAGAGCTTCAGGCGGACCAGGCAGAGCCAACAGGTGACAGATATCACAAAGCTCATCTGAGATCCATAGTAAACACAAACTTTTATCACAAATCAGAGCTTATTAAGCAGAATGGACTTATTGCTAAAGGCTGTTTGACTCTTCTGGGAAAGATATAGATAGAATTTATGACCGTGTCTTCATCAGACTTGTTGAACTCCTTTTATTCATTAGGCAATTTGTCAGATCCATCCTTTTAAGTCTCTCAGTGGCAACTGGACTATGGTGAAGGTAGGAAAAAATAACTGCTATAGCCCCCAGCACCTAGAACACTGACATATAGCAGGTATTCAGTATCTACTGGATAAATCAGAATATATTAGCTGCACTGCATCAGAAGTGTATGTGACAGCAGTAATAGAATTCACAAGCTAAGTGCAGAGAAAAGATGAATTTCGCCAGGGCAGGTGAGGGAAAATTGCCCAGATGCAATGAGTAGCCAGTCCTTTCCTGGAAGAGGAGCTTTTCACCAGGCAGTAACGGCAGGAAAACCATGTGGACAGGAGTATGCCCCAGTCCTGCAGGCTGCAGCAGATGGCCTGAGCTACTTTCCAATTCAAATTCTTACCAAGGTTTTACTTCCTGGGATTTTGCTGCACTTCAGCATCTCCTTCAAACCTTCAACTATAAATGGGTACCTACAGAGCAGTCATTGTGCTTCTCTGCCAGGAAATTAGTGAAAAGCAAACAGCAAGTAACAGAAAAATAAGTACTAAGGAATGTTTTCTTATTTACCAGGCAACAAGCCTGTTAAGACTCTTATACTTTCTGAGAAAAATAACCCAAGAACACCCTCCAAGTCGACTAGAAACAGGCCACTTTCAAAACAGTCATTGTCCTTTATTTGTCCTCTTCTTCTTTCCCTGATAGTGCTTTTGTTTTCTGGGGTTTTTTTGGCCCACAGCACAGTGGATCCTAGTTCCCTGATCAGGGATCGAACTTGCATCCCCTACACTGGAGGCATGGAGTCTTAACCATTGGACCACCAGGGAAGTCCATTCTTGATTAAGTTTTAGTTGATTCATGCATAAACTACTTGATTCCCAACAGAAAAAGATAATTTAAACATTGCAGAGTCACTTTTTACTCCAGGGAGAAACGCTGGCAGGGAAATGACGGCACTTGAAAGAGAACGGAGACTAAAATTTTGAACAAAGGAAAGTTAAAATGAACAAAATAAGGGAAAACAACAAGTGGAAAAGTTTTCAAACCCCCTAAAAAGTGCAGAAACAAGCGACTTCCCATCACATTCTCTTCAAAAAAGCAGAGTGGGCTTCCCGGTGGCTCAGTAATGGATAATTCTCCTGCCAGTGCAGGAGACATGGGTTCAATCCCTGATCCGGGAGAATTCTAAAAGGCAAGGAGCAAATAAAACCATATTCCACGACTATTCAGCCAGTGCTCTAAAGCCAGGGAATGGCAACTACCCGGGTGCCCCAGAGCCAGCGCTCTGCAACTTGAGAGCCAGGATGAGAGGCCTGAGTGCCACAACTAGAGAGTAGACCCCCACTCTCTGCAACTAGAGAAAAGCCCAAGCAGCAAGGAAGACCCAGCACAGCCAAAAAAAATAATTAAGTAAATCATCTTTTTAAAAAGGAAAGAGCCACTAATCCAGTCCCAAGATGGATGGTGCAAAGCCTTCATGCCAGAAGGAAGCAAGTTACCGAGTCAGGTACAGAGAAGGCAGAAAAATGGGCTCAATCCTACCCAGCAGTTTCCTCACCTCATTATATCCACTGAGAAGCCCCACCTGACCACAAAACCCACCTGGCCACCTAGAGCCAGCCTACTCTTTCACAGTTCTCCCCCCACCCAAAGTGCATTCCAAACTGGGAAGGAGTAAAATGCATTTGAATGTGCTATTAAAATTAAAATAGACCCAGTTGTGGTTTACTCCAGGTGCAATGAGGTATACAGGACGCGGCCTTCTGAATGATGAAGGGTGGGGAACAGGATTATTGAAAAATCAAAATAAAAGTTTCCTCTTAAAACCTGCTTTAAGAAATAAGGAGTAAAATTCTGCCTTTAAAATACTTAATTCCCCGCCGCTTTCAGGCTTTCTGTTTTCCAAGCACCGTCCTCCACCCACCTCTGTCAAACTAATCTGAGCTTCAGTAATGAAGATACCGTAATAGGCTATAACCACCTAGGACCAGATGAGAACAGAAGACAGTGGGAAGCACCCCGTTTGCAATAACAAGTTTTCATAAATGAGTTGCTAATTGTGAGCATCTGCATCCCAGAAGGGCCAACTACCTCGGAGCAGCACCACAGCTACTTACCTCTCGCCTTTTAACGCCAATTCATTATGAACTCGTGTGAACGCGGAGTGGGAGCAGAGGGGAGAAGGGCCGCACAGACAGGCTAAGGAGAGCGGGCGACCTGTAGCCCCAAATTAACCAGGCAAGCCAAGGGAGGCAGTCTCAAGAAGCCATTTCCAAGGAGGCTGGATTCAAACTGTAATTTGTCAGATCAAGTCTCCTTGTCTCCTAATGGTCAGGCCCCGGCTTGAGGAGGAGGGGGGAGTTAGTGGTTGAGTTTACCTTAGAAGGCGGCAGGGAACAGACATGCCTTTCAAAGCCACCCAGGGCTCTGCCCAGAGGCCCCGGGAGGCGTGGAGGGGCTGGAGCGGCGCGCGGCTGCGAGCCCCGCGGCGCCACAGGTTCCCCAGCGCGCAGCAGGGCCCGACTCCCACAGGTGGGCGGCGCTCGGCCCCGGTCTCCGGCGAGAGGAGGGGATGCTACGGGTCACCAGGGACGCGGTGAACTGGGTGGGAGAGAGCCAAGCAGTGGGATGGCTTGGCCTTAAGGAAGCCGGGCGAGAGAGAAGCTCGGGGTTTTTAGCTGCCCCGATCTGCTGGTTGGTGACCTGCTTTTCGCCAAGGCAAGAGCAGCCCGTGGCGGGGTGGGAGTGGGGCTCGCGCCCCTCCTACCCTCCGCCCAGCTAGCCTTGGCCTCCTCCCGGGCGCGGTTAAGCCGCACGGCCGCGGGCCACCGGCTGCATGCGCCCCGGCACGTAGGAGCCTGCACCACCACATGAGGGCGGGGGAAGGGGCGCCCGGGGACCGAAGAGACTCAGCCCCGGGCTGGCCCTTCGCCTCCCAGCCTCACCCGATCCCGCGTCCGCTCACTCGCCCCCGCTCCCTCTCACCCGTGTTGGCCTTGATGTTCTCCCGCAAGAAGTGGCCGCTGGAGAGATGCTGAAGGCCAAAGTTCTGGGCTATCCTCTGGCACACGGTGCCCTTGCCCGAGCCCGGCGGCCCAAGGATGACCGCACGCAGGAGTTTGGAAGCCATTGCCTCGGAGAGGAGGGGAGGCCGAACTGACAACCGGGACAGCGGCCTCGGAGAAGCCCCGGGAACTTTGTTTCTTCTGCCCCTGCCTCTGACACCCTGGGCTCGCGCGGGGATTCGCCGCCGCCCCTGCAGGGGAAGGAGAGACTTTGAGACAACCCCTCCTCTCCGCCCCGCGCCTGGGCGGCTCGAGGGCGGAGTAAGCGCCACGCTACACCTCCCCGCCCTCAACGCCCCCACTCTGCGATCCCGGAGGACTCCCGAGCGCCCGCCCCTGGCGGGGGTAGCCCTCGGGAGCTTGGAGTGGGATCAGCCGGCCAGGCCCACCTCGATCCTTTCCTAGATCTCTTGCCCCACGCCCAGTCCGAGGAAGGGGTCGGGCATCCCCATGCCAGTCTCCACCGAGTGAGACAGCCTGAACAGGCGGTGACTCCAAGCGCGCCTCCAGTAGCCCCACGTCGCGGCGGCCTGGGGGCTGAGCCCCAACCCGGGTCCCCGCACGTGGGCAGCGTTTGGTCCGCGCCTCCTCCTCTCCCCGGCGGCTGTCACATCCCCGGGAGTGGCAGCGGCCGCCTCCGCAGAGGTCTGAGGGATGCTCTCCTCGCCGCGGAGCCAGAGTCCGGCGCCTCTCCACCCGGAGAAGTCAAATAAACACACACCTTGGCCGGGACGCGGCCCTCTGCGAGGCTTCTAGCCCGGATCCCGCTGGGCGGCGCCGCCTCCGCCCGCCCCCACTCGGAGCCCCGGCCGGCCGCGCGGGGCTCGCGCCTTACGTAAGCCAGGAGACCGGCTCCGCGCTAGCCGCCCGCCTGCGCTCCCCACCCCGCCCCAGCCCTGCCGCTCCGTTCCCACCCGTCTCCTCCGCGATCTTGCTCCCCGAGACCCCGTGGGGCCCGCGGGGCAGAAGGAACGTGAAGAAGAGGCACGCGCCAGAAACCTCTTTTGCGGTAGGTTAGGGAGCCGGTCTCCTGTGGAAAGGAAGGAAAAATACAACTTGTTGAGTGCCTACTGTGCGTCAGTTTCGGAGCTAGGCAATTTCCTTCAAGCAGCAACCGTTCCAGGTAGGACATGCACGATGGAGGAAAAAGGAGGCGTGGAGTATGGCCCTTCATTTATTGAATCATTCATTCAACAAAGGTTTATTGAGCGCCTACTATGTGCCAGACACTCTTAGTCCCTCAGCATATAGCTGCGAACCAGAGATGGACTCCTACCCTGTGGAAGTTACATTTCAGCGGGACTTTTGAACTCTCATTTGCACGACTCCAAAGCACAGGCTTCTTGAGTTAGAAGGAAAAGGGCGGGGGGGAGGAGGGAGGAATTAGGAATGATCCTGCCCTCAGGATCTCATAGACTGGTTCCAGAACTGAAGAAGCCAGGACGTTGGCACTAAATTAACAACTCAGCCCCAATGGATGCTATCTTCTCCCTCGCCTCCCCAGCGTATCCCAATATCCCAATCCATATTCTCTTTAAATCTGTTCCCGCCCCACACACACACAGCCTTCATATCCCACTCGGGCTTAGTGTGATAACCTCATGCCCACAAGGCCCCAGCTTCTGGCTGTCCATATGTGATGCAGCTGCTACACTGCGAATCAATTTCCGTTATTTCCTCACCTCAGATATTATCGACTCTTCAGCATAAAGAAAAACAAAAAAATCGTCAGCAGGGGCACACAGGTGCCTTCCGTACACCTCTGCCATCCTTCCACAGGCCTTCTGTCTCCTGCCATTGCAGAAATCCCCTGCAGGATTCTGAGCACCCCCACACGTGGCTCACCGGTTCCGGAGGGACAATGTGGAGAAGAGCCTTCTCTAGCTTCCTGGCTGCTCTGTGTTGCAGGGAGCGGGGGCGGGGAGGGGGGGTGCGGCGTGCTGGGGATGGGGTGAGAGAGGCTGGCGTGGGATCCCAGGTCCCAGCCCTTCTCTTTCACACACTGATAGCCAGTTAGAGCCTAGTCTCCCGCTACCCAGGAGCACCCCCAGGCTGCCAACCCTACCCGCCCCCCCACCTCCGCCGCCAACTCCAGGCCAGCATTTGTTCCAAAGTCTCCTTCCCCTGTCAAAACTATCTCAGTAATTTCCCTGGTGGTCCAGTGTTTAAGAATCCGCCTAATGCAGGGAGTCACAGGTTCGATCCCTGATGGGGAAGATGCCACATGCCCTGGAGAAACTAAGCCTATGTACCACAACTACTGAGCCCAGCACTGCAACTAAGAGTAACTCCTGCTCCCTGCAACTAAAGAAAGCTCCAGCAAGGCAATGGAGACCCAGTGCAGCCAAAAATAAATTAAAAATTAAAAACTATCTCAAAGTTCTGTGGACCTCAGAGAGTTGTTTTAGCCCTTCTCCTGGAAGCAAAGAGGGGAAAGAGCCTCTGGGGCTTTGGAGGGGATGACAAATCTCCCCTCTTCTTCCTGCCATGTGCCCTATATATATAGCAGACACTCTGCAGTCCTTCTCCAACCTGAACATGCATCGGAATGACGTGGAAGGCTTATCAAAACTGGCTGCTGATCCCTACCCCCAAAGTCTCTGATTCTGTGGGTATGAGGTGGGCATTTCTAACAAGTTCCCAAGTAGAGCTGGGGCTGCCTATCTCGAGAGGTCACTTTGAAAACCACGGCTTGTGGGAAATCAGTATTCAGACACATGTGGTCTGGATCCCTCCACCTGCTGTGGGATCTTCGGCCCTTAACCTCTTTCTAAAATGAGATTGAATTTAGCTGGAGTCAGAGGTCCCTTGGTATTTACCAAGAATTGATTCTGTAAGTTGCCACAGGAAAGACAGCTTCTAGCCCCTACAAACTAGATGTAGATAGCTTACCTTGCTATCTCACCCAGTTCTTTTACCTAGTTTTGAAATGTCTTCACCAACATCACCTTATGGTGTCAGGCGACTCTGCTAGCCACCTGCACCAACATATATTATGAAACAAAAAAGGAGTTGTGACATCAGTAAACTTAAGAGAAGCCTGGCTGGGACTAGAACCTGACATTTCACAAGAGCCCTAATGGACCTTTCGTGTTTCAGCCATCCTCAGGGTCCCACAACTCAGCTGCTGATTGGAAGCAGGAGAACTGGAAGAAACAGACTTGGGAGTCAAATACCCTAGGATTCAATTGCTGCAGCACCATTCCCCAACTCTTCAAGCTCCTGATGTCTGTGAGCCTTAGTTTGCTTATCTGTAAAAGGGAAATAATATTTATCTCACAGGCAGTGATAAGGCTTAAATGAGATAATGTATGTGAGAATTTAGCACAGAACTGGGCATATAATAAGTATTTACTCATGAACATCATCATAATTAACCATGGAAGAATTGTATAGCCTCTCTGATCTCAGTTCCCAGATTATGAGCTAGTAATAAAAGCTGGCTTAAAATTCAACATTCAAAAATGAAGATCACGGCACCCAGTCCCATCACTTCATAGCAAATAGATAGGGAAACAATGGAAACAGTGACAGATTTTATTTCTTGGGTTCCAAAATCACTGCAGATGGTGACTGCACCCATGAAATTAAAACACATTGCTCCTTGGAAGAAAAGCTATGACCAACCTAGACAGTATATTAAAAAGCAGAGACATTACGTTGCCAACAAAAGCCCATATAGTCAAAGCTATGGTTTTCCCATAGTCATGTATAGATGTGAGAGTTGGACCATAAAGAAAGCTGAGCGCCAAAGAACTGATGCTTTTGAACTGTGGTGTTAGAGATCAAACCTTGGACTGCAAAGAGATCAAACCATCAATCCTAAAGGAAATCAGTCTGAATATTAATTGGAAGGACTGATGCTGAAGCTGAAGATACAATATGTTGGCCATCTGATGGAAAGAACTGACTCATTGGAAAATCAGAGAAGGCAATGGCAACCCACTCCAGTATTCTTGCATGGAAAATCCCATGGACAGAGGAGCCTGGTAGGCTGCAGTCCATGGGGTCGCTAAGAGTTGGACACGACTGAGTGACTTCACTTTCACTTTTCACTTTCATGCATTGGAGAAAGAAATGGCAACCCAATCCAGTGTTCTTGCCTGGAGAATCCCAGGGATGGGGGAGCCTGGTGGGCTGCCGTTTCTGGGGTCGCATAGAGTTGGACACGACTGAAGCGACTTAGCAGCAGCAGCAGCAGCACTGGAAAATATCCTGATTCTGGGAAAGATTGAATAAAGGAGAAGGGGACGACAGAGGATGAGATGGTTGGATGGCATCACCAACTCTACATATATATGAGTTTGAGCAAGCTCTGGGACTCGGTGATGGCCAGGGAAAACTGGCCGGTGCAGCAGTTCATGGGGTCACAAAGAGTTGGACACAACTGAGCAACTGAACTGAACTGATGACAAAGTACCTAGCAGGCTTCCTGGCCCTTGCAAGATATTCCATAATGGTAGCTGTTCTTAACACAAACACTCATGTAATTGGCTTCTTCTATTTCCTTTGCCTAGGGTTTTAACAGTCTTCAAAATAATTCACATCTATGTGTTAGTCTGTAGACAAACTGTAAACTCTGAGGGCTGAAGCCAAATTGAATGTATTTTTCTACTTTCAAAAATATACAGCACTGGACTTCCCTGGTGGTCCAGTGGATAAAACTCCATGCTTCCACTGCAGGAGGCACGAGTTCAATCCCTCATGGGGAAGGATCCTGCATGCCACATGGTGTGGCAAAACAAAACAAAACAATGATATAGATAGATAACCCTTTGCCCATAGCAGGTTATCTGTAAAAGTTGGCAAATCTCACCCCCCCCCCCATCCACACTCACCATCAAGCTGTGTGGCCTCTCTGCAACTTTCTATAATATAAAGACTACGTTTGTTCATATTTTATACTTCCTTCATCAGATTCTCACAAGCTTGCAAAGAAAATTGAGCAGAGATTCTCATTCCTGTTTTACAAATGAGAAAAACCAAGGTTCTGAGAGGTGAGGTGAACTGCCCAAGATCACAAAACTAGCTGGTGACATGGTGGGGTCGAAACCCAGATTTTCTCATTCCAGGCATAGTGCTCTTATTTACTAAACTTTAGTAATTTCCACACTACTTTCACAATTTTGCCATAATCTTCCAACATCTTGGCTTAATCTGTTTATCATGTTTCTTTATATTGACTCAATTTGTTTAAATAATTTGTTTTAAAAAGAAACTATATATATATATATTAACTATATGTAACTATATATAACTTACCATAGATACAAAGGATACACTAAAATAAATGCAAGAAAAATAAAAATAAGTTACCAAATTCCTCAAATCTACTTGTTTCTAGCTTAACCTTTATTAAAAAAAAAAAAATCTTTGGTTAAAAAAAAAAAGATGTTGTTTACCAAGTGTTAGCCAAAAGATAAAAAGACATGGAGCATCTAAATGGGACTGTTTGTCTACAAACATACAGCTCAAAATAGAATTAGAAAGAGAACACTTTCTTAACCTTTAGTTTATTATTATCCAAAGCCAGGTCCATGCACCACCTAGAATCAGCTCCATCTCCATATCCAATTATCTCTAGCTTCATCAGGAATGCTTTCACATACTTCAAAGTGTACCCTTGAAATGTAATTTAGTATAACTCACCAGGATTTTTTTAATGATGTGACCTCAAGGATAGTTCACAGATATGATGCCAATCCCATTTCAAACGTTAACCCCTATGTCTCCACCCCCACCCCCCAACCCCCCACCCCCCACCCCCCGTTCTCCACACTATCACTCTCCTTCACTGTCTTTCTATCATCATTCAGGCTTCCTTCTGTTGTATTTGATGAAGACTGGAGGCTCCTTGAACATAGTTGTTATATGAAAACTGAGTCTGCCTCATGATGGGTGTCAAACCAATAGGTATAATCAAGTCAGAGATAAGGAAAAGGAAGAATTTATAGCTTGCAGCAAGTAAGGAGAATACTAGGAATCTTCCCCAAAGGAGTGTCTCCACACAACAAAATGGAGAAGTTTTAAGCTAAGGCTACATGCATATTCAAGAAGAGGCTTGAGTAGAGGAGAAATGGGGCAAAGGTCCACAGAGTTCAAGTCTTAGTTGATTGAAGTCTGGAGAGTCAGCATCATTCCGTCCTGAACCTGGCTGGGGTGGGGCCTTAGTTCCTCCAGAACTCAGACATTATTATGTATAGCCTTAAGGAGGAACTAGGACTCTACTTTGAGTGAGTGAGTGAAGTCACTCAGTCATGTCCAACTCTTTGCAACTCTGTGGACTGTAGCCCACCAGACTCCTCTGTCCATGGGATTTTCCAGGCAAGAATACTGGAATGGGTTGCCATTTCCTTCTCCAGGGGATCATCCCGTCCCAGGGATCGAACCCGGGTCTCCCGCATTGTAGGCAGATGCTATACCCTCTGAGCCACCAGGGACTCGATTCTATCCCTACACTATTGTTTGACTGCTTTTCCTCTGTTCCTGCATTCCTTTGTCCCCTTAAGATGATCAGTTTTACCACAACTTGTTCAAAGATGAGCTTTATGTCTAGGCTTAGATCAAAAAATGGCTCAGGCCAAAATGGCTTCTCTTATGTGAAGAGAAGTTCTCTTTCTCCAGGGCCCCCAGTATATCTGTTTACATAGTGACTCCACACAGGAGTATGTCAGGGCCTCCACACAGTTAGGTATAGAGTCCAGACTTGGAGGGCAAATATTATCAAATGACTGACTCATGGCTGAATGCAGAGGGGGTAAAGCCCAGAGGGACAGAAAGAAGGAATGCCCGTGACTTGGATACAGCAAGTTTCAGAAAAGAAAGATGTAAAATAATGGAAGAAGAAACAAGATATGAGCCCCAGATTGCCTGGCTCCTTTCTCCCTGCCGGCACTCATGAAAAACTTAGGACACCAAAAGGTTGTATTGAGAGAAGAATAAATAGGGAGGACTAACGTGACATTATGTGTAACAGCAGCACATTGTTACAAGCGAGTCATTTCCAAATTTTACTAGTTCACATGGTTATTAAACTATAACATCTTAACAGTTATTGAAAAGAGGCAGCATTATCTGTTTTACAAGGTTGCTCGCAGATCAAAAAAAAAAAGTGTTCCCAAACTGGCCTGGGATAATCCCACATGCCTCAGAGCAAGTAAGCCTGTATGCCACAACTACTGAGCCTGGGCTCTAGAGCCTGGGAGCTGCATTGGGAGAAGCCAGCACAGTGAGAAGCCCGAGCAGCACAATGAAGAGTAGCCCCTGCTTGCCACAACTAGAGAAAAGCCGGGATAGCCAGGTTAATTAATTTAAAAAAAATAACTGGAAGGAAATAAATCAATGTTCTTCATATTTACCTGGTATAAGCCATCGTTCTCCACCAACACCAAACTTACAAATTGATCCTGGGGTAAGAGTCTGTGACAGAGATGCTTCCTCAGGAGATGAAGATGTTGAACTCCCACCCGTGGTCTTTTCACTGTGAAACACTAAAAGCAAAGTAAGAATCTGTTAAGCTCTAGCCTCCAAATATAATGATATACTGATGATGTCTTGCTGAGAACTTTGCTCTGACTTGCACATCTGGTAGTGGAGATGGACGAGACTCTGTCATTCCCACTCTTCACACCACCTTTCCAACCACAGTGAAAAGCAGAACTCCATCTCTGAGTTGCCTCTGAGTTGTCTCTGAGTAGGCAAGTCTCTATACTCCAGATGCCTTCGACCCTGTCTTTTCTCTGTGCAGAGTTAACTGCCAGGGGGAGTACAACTGTTCTCCTGCTCCAGCTAGATGAAAGGACTGGAACTGAACACTGAGTTTATTCAGCTCAAGTCTTACTCATCAAGGCTGGATAGGTAAAGGGAATCCCGCTTGTGGGAGTCTTCTAAGTTTGGTCTTCTGATATGGGCAGTATCAGTTCAGTTCAGTTCAGGCGCTCAGTCGTGTCTGACTCTTTGCGACCCCACGAATTGCAGCATGTCAGGCCTCCCTGCCCATCACCAACTCCTGGAATTTACCCAGACTCATGTCCATCAAGTCGGTGATACCATCTAGCCATCTGATCCTCTGTCATCCCCTTCTCCTCCTGCCCCCAATTCCTCCCAGCAACAGGGAGTCAATGAGTCAACTCTTTGCATGAGGTGGCCAAACTATTGGAGTTTCAGCCTCAGCCTCAGTCCTTCCAATGAACACCTGATCTACTTTAGAATGGGCTAGTTGGATCTCCTTGCAGTCCAAAGGACTCTCAAGAGTCTTCTCCAACACCACAGTTCAAAAGCATCAATTCTTTGGCTCTCAGCTTTCTTCACAGTCCAACTCTCACATCCATACATGACCACTGGAAAAACCATAGCCTTGACTAGATGGACCTTTGTTGGCAATGTTTCTGCTTTTGAATATGCTATCTAGGTTGGTCATCAGAGAAGGTAACGGCACCCCACTCCAGTACTCTTGCCTGGAAAATCCCATGGACGGAGGAGCCTGGTAGGCTGTAGTCCATGGAGTTGCTAAGAGTTGGACACGACTGAGCGACTTCACTTTCACTTTTCACTTTCATGTACTGGAGAGGGAAATAGCAGCCCACTCCAGTGTTCTTGCCTGGAGAATCCCAGGGACAGCAGAGCTGGTGGGTTGCCATCTATGGGGTCACACAGAGTCGGACACGACTGAAGCGATTTAGCAGCAGCAGCAGGTTGGTCATAACTTTTCTTCCAAGGAATAAGCATCTTTTAATTTCATGGCTGCAATCACCATCTGCAGTGATTTTGGAGCCCCCAAAAATAAAGTCTGACACTGTTTCCCCATCTATTTCCCATGAAGTGATGGGACCAGATGCCATGATCTTCGTTTTCTGAATGTTGAGCTTTAAGCCAACATTTTCACTCTCCTCTTTCATTTTCATCAAGAGGATTTTAGTTCTTCTTCACTTTCTGCCATAAGGGTGGTGTTGGCTGCATATCTGAGGTTATTGATATTTCTCCTGGCAATCTTGATTCCAGCTTGTGCTTCTTCCAGCCCATCGTTTCACATGATGTACTCTGCATATAAGTTAAATAAGCAGGGTGACAATATATAGCCTTGACGTACTCCTTTTGCTATTTTGATCCAGCAGATGTTGGCAATTTGATCTCTGGTTCCTCTGCCTTTCCTAAAACCAGATTGAACATCTGGAAGTTCACAGTTCATGTATTGCTAAAGCCTGGCTTGGAGAATTTTGAGCATTACTATATTAGCATGTGAGATGAGTGCAATTGTGCGGTAGTTTGAGCATTCTTTGGCATTGCATTTCTTTGGGATTGGAATGAAAACTGACCTTTTCCAGTCCTGTGGCCACTGCTGAGTTCTCCAAATTTGCTGGCATATTGAGTGTAGCACTTTCACAGCATCATCTTTCAGGTTTTGAAATAGCTCAACTGGAATTCCATCACCTCCACTAGGTTTGTTCATAGTGATGCTTTCTAAGGCCCACTTGACTTCACATTCCAGGATGCTTGGCTCTAGGTGAGTGATCACACGATTGTGATTATCTGAATCATGAAGATCTTTTTGTACAGTTCTTCTGTGTATTCTTGCCACCTCTTCTTAATATCTTCTGTTGGTAAGTGCCCAATATGCTACTGGAGATCAGTGGAGAAATAACTCCAGAAAGAATGAAGGGATGGAGCCAAAGAAAAACAATATCCAGTTGTGGATGGGACTGGTGATAGAGGCAAGGTCCGATGCTGTAAAGAGCAAAACTGCATAGGAACCTGGAATGTTAGGTCCATGAATCAAGGCAAATTGGAAGTGGTCAAACAGGAGATGGCAAGAGTAAACGTCGACATTCTAGGAATCAGCGAACTAAAATGGACTGGAATGGGTGAATTTAACTCAGATGACCATTATATCTACTACTGTGGGCAGGAATCCCTTAGAAGAAATGGAGTAGCTATCATGGTCAACAAAAGAGTCCAACATGCAGTACTTGGATGCAAGCACGGTAATCCAAGCCTATGCCCTGACCAATAATGCTGAAGAAGCTGAAGTTAAACAGTTCTATGAAGACCTACAAGACCTTTTAGAACTAACACTCAAAAAAGATGTCCTTTTCATTATAGGAGACTGGAATGCAAAAATAGGAAGTCAAGAAACACCTGGAGTAACAGGCAAATTTGGCCTTGGAGTACAGAATGAAACAGGGCAAAGGCTAATAGAGTTTTGCCAAGAGAACACACTGGTCATAGCAAACACCCTCTTCCAACAACACAAGAGAAGACTCTACACATGGACATCACCAGATGGTCAACACTAAAATCAGACTGATTATATTCTTTGCAGCCAAAGGTGGAGAAGCTCTATACAGTCAGCAAAAACAAGACTGGGAGCTGACGGTGGCTCAGATCATGAACTCCTTATTGCCAAATTTAGACTCAAATTGAAGAAAGTAGGGAAAACCACTAGACCATTCAGGTATGACCTAAATCAAATCCCTTATGATTATACAGTGGAAGTGAGAAATAGATTTAAGGGACTAGATCTGATAGAATGCCTGATGAATTATGAACGGAGGTTCGTAACATTGTACAGGAGACAGGGACCAAGACCATCCCCATGGAAAAGAAATGTAAAAAAGCAAAATGGCTGTCTGGGGAGGCGTTACAAATAGTTGTGAAAAGAAGAGAAGCGAAAAGCAAAGGAGAAAAGGAAAGATATAAGCATCTGAATGCAGAGTTCCAAAAATAGCAAGAAGAGATAAGAAAGCCTTCTTCAGCAATCAATGCAAGGAAATAGAGGAAAATAACAGAATGGGAAAGACTAGAGATCTCTTCAAGAAAATTAGAGATACCAAGGGAACATTTCTAGACTATAAGAAACATTTACTGAGTATTTGCTATGTACCACTGTCTCTCTCTCTTCGTGTGTGTGTATATAAATATATTTTGTTGGTGTTTTTCAGTCTGTAAGTTATGTCCGACTCTTTGTGACCTCGTGAACTTCAGCATGCCAGGTTCCTCTGTCCTCCACTATTTCCCAGTTTGCTCAAATTCATGTCCATTGAGTCAATGATGCTATTTAACCACTTCATCCTCCACCTCCCCCTTCTCCTTTTGCCTTCAATCTTATCTATATTATATATATATAATATATTAAAATTGTTAATATATTATTATATTATATACAATATTAATTCTTGCCACAGCCCTATGCGATAGGTAGTCTATTACTTTGTATCTACTTTATAGATCTTAAACCTGAAGCAAGACATCTGGCAAGTTGCCTGACATCCTATAGACATAAGTAAAGACATAAATCAAGCATCCTGACTCTAGAACCAGTGTTCTTTAATCATTGTGCTAGGCAGATTCAAAGACATCTGGAGTAATAGTGTTATCTTTTTATTTTATAGATGAAGACACTGAGACCCTATGAAGTTAGGTAGTTTATCCCCCGGTGTCATTGAGCCAGAGCTGGGATTTGAAGCCAGGCATCATGGGTCAAAGCATATAACCACTACACCCTACCCAGTCTCCCTAGTACTTGAGTGAAGAGAGTCCTACGACTCTGTCAGGAGCAATCTTCACCAGATTGCTCCTCTGGATGCTAGAGTAGAGAGGTGCTAAGAGCAAGGAGAAAGTCACGTATGTTCAACCTGACTTTACTCTGTCAACAGCCAGGTAAGATCAACTGGGTCCTACGCGAAAAGTTCCTCCCACTAGGCCCCCTGTCTCAGGAATTACCACAGGTTTTAACTTACATCTTCCCTCCTGAACCTGCCTGTCAGCCTCCCACTGCCAACCTGTTGCCAGATCATTGCTGTGGCTCACATCTTGTTGCCAGAACACTTTGACGGGAGCTTGACTCACTGTGGATCTGGCTCTCAGGCGGCATTTCCAGTTTGCTCCCCATCTCATGACCACAGGCCTGCCTACCAGCTTGGGAATCAAGTTCCAGCTGCCCTCCCTGCCCACCACCACAGCCTCTCCACCACATCAGCCCCAAACTTGGCTTCCAGGTCTCCAGCCAGGGGCATGGGCCCCCATCTATCTGACAGGTCACTATGGACACAGCTGACAGACAAACCAAAAGGGTAGGAAAAGGGTATAATTTAAAAGGGTGTCTTACCTATAGACTGGGAGAAAATAGTTGCAAACAATGCTACTGACAAGGGACTAATCTCCAAAATGTACAAATAGCTCATATAACTCAATACTGAAAAATAAGCATCCCAATAAAAAAACAGTCAGCAGACTTAAATAGACATTTCTCCAAAGAAGAGATACAAATGGCCAACAGGTCCATGTAAAGATACTCAGCATCGCTAATTGTTAGAGAAATGCAAATCAAAGCTACAATGAGGTATCACCTCACAATGGTCAGAGTGGCTATCATCAAAAAGTCTACAAATAATAAAAACTGGAAAGGGTGTGGAGAAAAGGAAACCCCCTACACTGTTGGTGAAATGTAAATTGGTACAGTAACTATGGAAAACAGTTTGGACTTAAACCTTTAAAAACTAAAAATAGGATTCTCTGGTGTTTCTGTGGTTAAGAATCCTCCTGCCAAATGGGAGGGAGGTTCAAAAGGGAGGGGATGTATGTATACCTATGGTTGATTCATGTTGAGGTTTCACAGAAAACAGCAAAATTCTGTAAAGCAACTATCCTTCAAAAAAAAAAATCCCCTTGCCAATGCAGGGCACATGGATTAGATCCCTGGTCCAGGAGATTCCATATGCCTTGAAGCAGCTAAGCCCAGGAGCCACAACTTTCGAAGACCATATGCCCTAGAGCCCAAGCTCTGCAACAAGAAAAGCTACCATAATGAGCACACACGCACACACAGAAGCTAATGTATCTTGACTGCTACATCCTCAATACTGAAAAACAAGCATTCCAATAAAAAAGTCAGCAGACTTAAACAGACATTTCTCCAAAGAAGAGATACAAATGGCCAACAGGTCCATGTAAAGATGCTCAGCATCACGAATTGTTAGAGAAATGCAAATCAAAGCTACAATGAGGTATCACCTCACAATGGTCAGAGTGGCTATCATCAAGAGTGCTGGAGTGGATTGCCATTTCCTTCTCCAGGGGATCTTCCTGACCCAGGAATCGAACCTATTCAGCATCCTCTTGGATGCTGAATGCTATATAGAAAGTGTTATTGATTATACTTACATAATGTGATTCAGAATCCTTGGCACCTTCTGTGGATGGATATATTCTAAAATGAGATACACAGCAACAAATAAGACATTCTGCATGTAGTCTGATGACACTCTCTTGTTCTGTACACTGTTTCTTCCAAAGCAGGATAACATTTTACCATGATCCCTTTCCTTCTTCATGCAACAGCTGAGGAATGTTATGCATCACCTTAAGGAAGGTAATGCAGGATTTCCATGGTTGCCCAATGGTTAAGAATCCACCTGCCAATGTAGGGGACATGTGTTCATCATCTGGTATGGGAAGATCCCACATGCAGCGGGGCAATTACGCCTGTGCACCAAGTCCACGCTCTAGAGCCTGTGCTTCACAGCTGCTGAGCCTGCCCGCCCTAGATAGAGCCTGTGCTCTGCAACAGGAGAAGCCACTGCAATGAGAAGCCCGAACATTGCAACCGGAGAGTAGCCCCTGCCCACTACAACTAGAGAAAGCCTGCACAGAGCAGTGAGGACCCAGTGCAGCCAAAAATAAATAAAATTTAAGACAAAAAAGAAAGGTGATGTAGCAGAAAGAGAGAAATCAAGAGTCTTTTCTTGGCTTTGAGTTTGGGGCAGGGATCTCAGAAAAGTGGGAAAAAATGCAGTTGATTTCGGAGTCTGCAAATGGTTGAAATCTTTCTACTATATTCTATATTCTAAACTAGGAAAAATCCCTGGGTTAGGAAGATGAGAGTCAGAGAATTTAAGTGAAAATGATTTCCTGGAAAGAAGGGAAACTGCCTATCTGTTTACTTCCCAGGACTGAGCCCAGCAGGGAGGATGTAAGGAAAAAGAAAGATGGCGAAGATCCAAATGCAGGGAAGTATGTCACCCCTTCCCCAAGTAGGACCTGCATTCACGCATGCGTGCTCAGTCGTTCAGTTGTGTCCAACTCTTTGCGACCCCATGGACTGTAGCCCGCCAGGCTCCCCTGTCCACGGGATTCTCCAGGCAAGAATACTAGAGAGGGTTGCCATTTCCTCCTCCAGGGGATCTTCCCAACCCAGGGATCTAAACTGCATGTCCTGAATCTGCAGGAAGATTCTTTGCAACTGAGCAACCTGAGAAGCCCCAGGTAGGACATAGAGAAGTGAGAAAACTTCACAGTGAAGTGCATCACAGAATGAATATGTTCCACAAGCATGTTCTGTTTGGTTAGTGCCGGGTTTGTATTTTATTATTTTATTCATTTATTTATTTATTTTTATAAATTTATTCATTTTAATTGGAGGCTAATTACTTTAAAATATTGTAGCGGTTTTGCCATACATTGACATGAATCAGCCACGGGTATACATGTGTTCCCCATCCTGAACCCCCCTCCCACCTCCCTCTTCATCCCATCCCTCTGGGTCATTCCAGTGTCCCAGCCCTGAGCTATTTGGCAGCGCTGGGTCTTAATTGTGGCATACTCGGGATCTTTAGTTGCAGTATGTGGAATCTCGTTCCTGATCAGGGATGGGACCCAGGTCCCCTGCATTGGAAGCGTGGATTCAGCCACTGGACCATCAAGGAAGTCCCAAGGCCAAGATTTTTAAACAATTTGGTTGTGAATGACTTTGAGTGGAGCATGCCCTTTCTGGGTTCTCCAGTCCCCACTCTCTATGATCTTATATTTGGTCTACTGTACTGACTTTCCCCTAAAGGCACTGAGTTTAAAATACCTGACTAGACAGACAAGAAAATAGTAATGCTTCACACAGTTCCCAATATGCCTCAGCAAAGTAGTTCCATTTATACACAAAAGGGTCGTGCAAGAGGAAGAGAGAATGGGCAGGTCAGCTGTGACTGAAAACCAGAGGTAAGCAATGGTGTCTCAGTGAATGCTGATGTGGAGGGATGACAACCAGATCAGGATGCTTCCTCAAAGTCATGGCACTTCCAAAGTCCCACTCTCCAAAAAAAAAATGAAGGCAATCATAGCAACAGATGTTTTGTGGTTGGACATTATGTTTGACTCCCTCATAGCTATGCCCCCTCTAATTGAGGACTAGCAGTGAAGCTAGGGAAACTGACCCTAACTCAAGTGACATACCTGATTGGTCCAAGAACATTTCAATTGCCCCCCACCATTAATTAATTCAAGAATAGGGACTTTCTTGGTAGTCCAGTGGTTAAGAATCTGCCTTGCAATGCAGTGGACGCAGGTTCTGACCCTGGTTGGATAACTAAGATCCCACATGCCAGGGAGAAACTAGCCTTCACACTGCAACTACTGAAACCATGCACTTCTGGAACTCCTTCACCACAACTAAGGAGTCCATGTGAGAAGCAAAGATCCCACGTGCCACAACTAAGACCCAGTATGGACAAATAAAGAAATAGAATAATAAGCAGCCAATTCTGAGCAACCATGAGTGAGTGTTTTATGGAAGTTTCTGGTTCAGAGTCAGCAATGGGAGCCAGTCAATCTTTATTCAAAACGAGATTTCTTTGTAAGAGCTGCCCTAGTCATGTGATGGACGAGCATTAGTTTGAAGCCAACAGCATGAACGGCAGAGCAGAAGAATGAAAAGAACTTGGTCCTTGATGATATAATTTAGCCTCTAGTCAGTCAGTTCAGTTCAGTTCAGTTGCTCAGTCGTGTCCAACTCTTTGCGACCCCATGAATCGCAGCACACCAGGACTCCCTGTCCATCACCAACTCCTGGAGTTCACTCAGACTCACGTCCGTCCAGTCAGTGATGCCATCCAGCCATCTCATCCTCTGTCGTCCCCTTCTCCTCCTGCCCCCAATCCCTCCCAGCATCAGAGTCTTTTCCAATGAGTCAACTCTTCACATCAGGTGGCCAAAGTATTGGAGTTTCAGCTTTAGCATCATTCCTTCCAAAGAAATCCCAGGGTTGGTCCCCTTCAGAATGGACTGGTTGGATCTCCTTGCAGTCCAAGGGACTCTCAAGAGTCTTCTCCAACACCACAGTTCAAAAGCATCAATTCTTCGGTGCTCAGCCTTCTTCACAGTCCAACTCTCACATCCATACATGACCACAGGAAAAACCATAGCCTTGACTAGACGGACCTTAGTCAGCAAAGAAATGTCTCTGCTTTTGAATATGCTATCTAGATTGGTCATAACTTTTCTTCCAAGGAGTAAGCGTCTTTTAATTTCATGTCTGCAGTCACCATCTGCAGTGATTTTGGAGCCCCCAAAAATAAAGTCTGACACTGTTTCCCCATCTATTTCCCATGAAGTGATGGGACCGGATGCCATGATCTTCGTTTTCTGAATGTTGAGCTTTAAGCCAACTTTTTCACTCTCCTCTTTCGCTTTCATCAAGAGGCTTTTTAGTTCCTCTTCACTTTCTGCCATAAGGGTGGTGTCTCTAGAGCAACCCTAAATTCTTCCCTACTTTTGGATGTCCTCTTACATTAGCCAATAAACTCTTTATTGTTTAGGTCAACTTGAGTTATATTTTCTATTGTCCACAGTTAAAGCATTCTGACAGACTCATAATCAATATCAATGTTAATCACAGAAAAAATTTTAAAGTTAAAATTTTCACATCATAGTTGAAGAATTATGATTCATTTTGCTAAAATTTCATAGTATCTAAAACTGAAGTTGCTTTTTCATAAACCCAGTATTTACATAAAGCCTTGAAGATATATTTTTTTCAATTGTTCATGGATGATTACTGGAAACAAGATGATTTCTACTCTCTATTTCTGCTTCATTCATTCATGTAACAAGCATTTATTGAGTGCCAACTGCATGCCAGTCACTCAGTATAATGATGGTCAAAAGAGTCCCCTTTTCCCCAATTATAGTTTATCAGATATGAGGAATTCAGATTCAGAAATGGTTTAAATACCTCTGCCAGAAAACTTATAAATGAAAGAAAGAGATATAATTTAAATTCTTAGATGAAGGAAAATTCACCAAGGAAGGTATTTTAAAATACTAGCCAAATTAGAGGCCCAAGTTGAATTGGTGGTAGAGTCAGCAATCTCAGGGCAGCGCTTTCCCAGTAGTCTAATGGTTAAGACTCCTCCTTGCTTCCACTGCAGAGGGGGGACAGGTTCCATCCCTGGTTGAAGAAGTTCTCCATGCCATGGGGTGTGACCTCTCCTCAAAAAAAAATCTCAGGGGTGTTTTCAATGGCAGCATCCTAGAAATACCTTATCTTAAAATAGATGATATCTCAGGTTATACTCCAGGTTTTTCTCCAGTTGGATCCAGAAAACATCCTTTTCCTTTCTTCCTCACCATAGATATGTACAAATAAGCCACGATTCACTTTATTCAACAAACATAACTGAGTTCCTACTTTATTCCATCTTCTAGGCTAGGCTATGGGGCTACAGAGTTGAATATGGTCGCTACCTTTAATACAATTTACCACTAATGAAGAAGCCAGACATATAACAGCAACAACAACAAAATAAAACAAAGCCAAAACAAAAAATCGGAAAGAAAGAGGTCCAGTATCAAAGAGACCTTAACTAGACACCAAGATCCACAATTTACAATCTGGGTGATATGGGTCCATTTGTCTAACCTTGATTCCTTTATTTTCTCTTCAAGAAAATTAGAGCTACCAAGGGAACTTTGCATGCAAAGATGGGCACAATTAAGGACAGAAATTGTATGGACCTAACACGACTGAGTGACTTCACTTCACTTCACTTCAACAGAAGTAGAAGAGATTAAGAAGATATGGCAAGAACAGAAGAACTATAACACAGAAGAACTATACAAAAGAGATCCTCATGACCCAGATAACCACGATGGTGTGGTCACCCATCTAGAGCCAAACATCCTGGAGTACAAAGTCAAGTGGGCCTTAGGAAGCATCACTACTAACAAAGCTGAACTATTTCAAATCCTAAAAGATGCTATGAAAGTACTGCACTCAATATGTAAGCAAATTTGGAAAACTCAGCAGTGGCCACAGGACTGGAAAATGTCAGTTTTCATTCCAATCCCAAAGAAAGGCAATGCCAAAGAATGTTTAAACTACCACACAATTGAACTCATCTCACATGCTAGCAAAGTAATGCTCAAAATTCCCCAAGAAGGCTTCAATATTATGTGAACCCTGAACTTCCAGATGTTCTAGCTGAATTTAGAAAAGGCAGAGGAACTAGAGATCAAATTGCCAACATCCATTGGATCATCGAAAAAGCAAGACAATTCTAGAAAAACATCTACTTCTGCTTCATTAACTAGGCTAAAGCCTTTGACTGTGTGGATCACAGCAAACTATGAAAAATTCTTTGGGAGTACCAGACCACCTTACCTGCCTCCTGAGAAATCCGTATGGAGGTCAAGAAGCAACAGTTAGAACCAGACATGGAAAAACAGACTGGTTCCAAATTGGGAAAGGAGTACGTCAAGGCTGTATATTGTCACCCTGCTTGTTTAACTTATATGCAGAGTACATCATGTGAAATGCCTGGCTGGATGAGGCACAAACTGGAATCAAGATTGCCAGGAGAAATATCAATAACTTCAGATATGCAGATGACACCACCAGGAAGTGAAGAGAAACTGAAGAGCCTCTTGATGAACGTGAAAGAGGAGAGTGAAAAAGCTGGCTTAAAACTCAACATTCAAAAAACGAAGATCATGGCATCTGGTCCCATCACTTCATGGCAAATAGATGGGGAAACAATGGAAACAGTGAAAGACTTTACTTCAGGGGGCTCCAAAATCACTGCAGATGGTGATTGCAGCCATGAAATTAAAAACGCTTGCTCCTTGGAAGAAAAGCTATGACCAGCCTAGTGAAGTGAAGTGAAATGAAGTAGCTCAGTCGTGACTGACTCTTTGCAACCCCATGGACTGTAGCCTACCAGGTTCCTCTGTCCGTGGGATTTTCCAGGCAATAGTCCTGGAGTCGCTTGCCATTTCTTTCTCTAGGGATCTTCCCAACCCAGGGATCAAACCCGGGTCTCCCGCATTGTAGACAGACACTTTACCATCTGAGCCACCAGGGAAGTCCACAGCAATATTAAAAGCAGAGACATTACTTTGCCAACAAAGGTCTGTATAGTCAAGCTATGGTTTTTCCAGTAGTCATGTATGGATGTGAGAGTTGGACAATAATGAAAGCTGAGCACTGAAGAATTGCTGCTTTTGAACTGTGGTGTTGGAGAAGACTCTTGAGAGTCCCTTGCAAAGAGATCGATCCAGTCGATCCTAAAGGAAATCAGTCCTGAATATTCATTGGAATGACTGATGCTAAAGCTGAAGCTCCAACACTTTGGCCATCTGATGCAAAGAACTGACTCATTGGAAAAGACCCTGATCCTGGGAAAGATTGAAGGCAGAAGGACAAGGAGATGACAGAGGATGAGAGGGTTGGATGCCATCATCGACTGTATGGACATGAATTTGAGCAAGCTCCGGGAGTTGGTGATGGACAAGGAAGCATGGCATGCTGCAGTCCATGGCGACTTGACTGGGCTGAACTGAACTGAACTGAATTCCTTTGAATCAAAAGGGAAATAATAATAATACCTATATCATAAGATTTTTTTGGTGATCAAATGCTTTCTGAAAAAAAATTATGTATCATCTTAAGTACATAGCAAGCAGTCAGTAAATATTAGCTACTACTACTACTCATTAAACACTATGATTCAAGCACTGTTCTAAATGTTTGTGATACATCATTGAATAAAACTGACAAAAATCTCTGTCCTTGTATAGCTTACATTACTATTTTCATACAATTTAATACATACAATGAACTACATATAATGAAAACTCACTGTTACATTCTTAGAATCTGACTTACTAACTTGGGATTCTCCCAGATCTCCTGAGTAAAGGAATTGAGTATAAGTCTTTCTTTTGAAAGGTGGCCCTATGAAGCATGATGAGGGAGAGAAGTGAAAACGGGAAAGAGAAAGAAGTTGACAGAGTATATATGAATTAGTGGGTCACCTCAAGGGGCAACTGGAGCTCATTCTCGCAGGGACTTTTTGAATGACTATGTAGACACACCTCAGAATTGTTCTGGGGTATTAGTCCACCAATTTGCTTTCATAGGTAGAAGGTCAGTCCTGAGGTGTCTCTCCAGCAGAAAAACACAGCCACCTGCATGCATAGGAACTGTCTGCAGGTCATCTCGTGGGAGGGTTAGGGGGCTATGAGTGAGGAACATCAACTCTGCAATACTAATGAAATTAATAGTTTATTATAAAGCCCCTCTTACTAAGATAAATTATACTTTTAAAATTAGCTCATATAAATATTATTGCTAGACTAAGATAGCCCTCAGCATTAATTCCACTCTATTTCCCATTTTATAGATATAAGTGTTAAGAAAGCTTTCCACACATATCAGTGGATGGAAATAAAAGTTTTGTTGCAGCAATATCATTTAATTCTTTGAACTCCTTCCAAGGTATATATCAAAAGCCACAGAATGATCTATCATTGAAATGCATTTTTAGTTGTCTGTTAGCTGAAACTCAATTAGTCTCTCAATTCTGTTGCAAGAAAAAAATTAGAAAATACCTGACTTGCAAAAGTGTTTGCTATCCAGTTAGGTGAGCCATTCACTTTCTAGATTTCTGGGAAGTTTATCAAAAAGGCTTTGTCAAGAATTATCAAGCAATTATTAAATCAGATCTGTTACTTCTCCACCTAGAGGCATTCTGATTAACCTGGTATGTTCAGAAAGGTTTAGAAAATGAAAGAACTATTAATTTCAAAATATCTTAGGTAATAAAATTTTTGAATTTTCTTAGTAATAAAAATTTTGAATTTTATTAGTAATAAAATTTATAAGGAATCTTTCTCTCTTAAATAAAGTAATTGCTATATTTTTAGCTCATTTGATTTATGGAAATATCTGCCTAACAGCGAAATGGCAAAGTTAGCACTCACAATCAAACCAACCAGACAAATAAGACTTACTTTTCCAGTCAGAAAAGATCTGACTACATTTTTCTATCCAAATAAACATATTGAAATGCATTCTCATGACAATCATCTCTCTTCTGAACTCAAAATGAGAGGCGATCTTGCTGAGAATTTGTTCTTAAATGAAAAATCCACCTGGAGGGGTGAGATAGGGGCATAGGAGGGAGGCTCAAAAGGGAGGGGATACATGCGTACATATAGCTGATTCACATTGTTGTAACAGAAACTAACACAATATTGTAAAGCAATTATACTCCAGTGTAAAAGTAAATATAAAAAATATTCTATGACAGGCCATAATGGAAAAGAATATGAAAAAAGAATGCATATATATGTATAACTGAACTACTTTGCTGTACAGCAGTAATTAATACATTGCAAATCAACTAATCTTCAATTAAAAATAACTTGTTTTTAAAAAGAAAAATATCCTGTTTAATGTTGATATTATTTTTATCAATGAGCCTCTACCATCTACACCATTTATTTGTGGTCACAGGACTCTGTCAGAAGTGATAAATTCTTTAACAATAGTCAGGGGATAGAAGAGCTAAGGTTAAAAATAATCAGTTCAGTTCAGTTCAGTTCAGTTACTCCGTCGTGTCCGACTTTTTGCGACTCCATGAATTGCAGCATGCCATGCCTCCCTGTCTATCACCAACTAATGGAGTTCACACAGACTCACGTTCATCGAGTCGATGATGCCATCCAGCCATTTCATCCCCTTTGTGCCCTTCTCCTCCTGCCCCCAATCCCTCCCAGCATCAAAGTCTTTTCCAATGAGTCAACTCTTCTCATGAGGTGGCCAAAGTACTGGAGTTTCAGCTTTAGCATCATTCCTTCCAAAGAAATCCTAGGGTTAATCTTCAAAATGGACTGGTTGGATCTCCTTGTAGTCCAAGGGACTCTCAAGAGTCTTCTCCAACACCACAGTTCAAAAGCATCAATTCTTCGGCGCTCAGCCTTCTTCACAGTCCAACTCCCACATCCATACATGACCACAGGAAAAACTACAGCCTTGACTAAACGGACCTTAGTCGGCAAAGTAATGTCTCTGCTTTTGAATATGCTATCTAGATTGGTCATAACTTTTCTTCCAAGGAGTAAGCGTCTTTTAATTTCATGGCTGCAGTCACCATCTGCAGTGATTTTGGAGCCCCCAAAATAAAGTCTGACACTGTTTCCCCATCGATTTCCCATGAAGTGATGGGACCAGATGCCATGATCTTTGTTTTCTGATCGTTGAGCTTTAAGCCAACTTTTTCACACTCCTCTTTCACTTTCATCAAGAGACTTTTTACTTCCAGTTCACTTTCTGCCAGAAGGGTGGTGTCATCTGCATATCTGAGGTGATTGATATCTCTCCCGGCAATCTTGATTCCAGCTTGTGTTTCTTCCAGTCCAGCTTTCCTCATGATGTAAGCTGCATAGAAGTTAAATAAACAGGGTGACAATATACAGCCTTGACGTACTCCTTTTCCTATTTGGAACCAGTCTCTTGTTCCATGTCCAGTTCTAACTGTTGCTTCCTGCCTTGCGTACAAATTTATCAAGAGGCAGGTTAGGTGGTCTGGTATTCCCATCTCTTTCAGAATTTTCCACAGTTTCTTGTGATCCACACAGTCAAAGGCTTTGGCATAGTCAATAAAGCAGAAATAGATGTTTTTCTGGAACTCTCTTGCTTTTTCCATGTTCCAGCAGATGTTGGCAATTTGATCTCTGGTTCCTCTGCCTTTTCTAAAACCAGCTTGAACATCAGGGAGTTCATGGTTCACGTATTGCGGAAGCCTGGCTTGGAGAATTTTGAGAATTACCTTACTAGCATGTGAGATGAGTGAAACTGTGCGGTAGTTTGAGCATTCTTTGGCATTGCCTTTCTTTGGGATTGGAATGCAAACTGACCTTTTCCAGTCCTGTGGCCACTGATGAGTTTTCCATATTTGCTGGCATATTGAGTGTAGCACTTTCACAGCATCATCTTTCAGGATTTGCAATAGCTCAACTGGAATTCCATCACCTCCGACAGCTTTGTTTGTAGTGATGCTTTCTAAGGCCCACTTGACTTCACATTCCAGGATGTCTGGCTCTAGATTAGTGTTCACACCATCGTGATTATCTGGGTTGTGAAGATCCTTTTTGTACAGTTCTTCTGTGAATTCTTGCCACCTCTTCTTAATATCTTCTGCTTCTGTTATGTCCAGACCATTTCTGTCTTTTATCGAGCCCATCTTTGCATGAAATGTTCCCTTGGTATCTCTAATTTTCTTGAAGAGATCTCTAGTCTTTCCTAATCTGTTGTTTCCTCTATTTCTTTGCATTGATTACTGAAGAAGGCTTTCTTATCTCTTCTTGCTATTCGTTGGAACTCTGCATTCAGATGCTTATATCTTTCCTTTTCTCCTTTGCTTTTCACTTCTCTTCTTTTCACAGCTGTTTGTAAGGCTTCCCCAGGCAGCCATTTTGCTTTTTTGCATTTCTTTTCCATGGAGGTGGTCTTGATCCATGTCTCCTGTACAATGTCACGAACCTCATTCCATAGTTTATCAGGCACTCTGTCTATCAGATCTAGGCCCTTAAATCTATTTCTCACTTCCACTGTATAATCATAAGGGATTTGATTTAGGTCATACTTGAATGGTCTAGCAGTTTTCCCTACTTTCTTCAATTTCAGTCTGCATTTGGTAATAAGAAGTTCATGATGTGAGCCACAGTCAGCTCCCGGTCTTGTTTTTGTTGATTGTATAGAGCTTCTCCATCTTTGGCTGCAAAGAATATAATCAGTCTGATTTCAGTGTTGACCATCTGGTGATGCTCATGTGTAGAGTCTTCTCTTGTGTTGTTGGAAGAGGGTGTTTGCTATGACCAGTGCATTTTCTTGGCAAAACTCTATTAGTCTTTGCCCTGCTTCATTCTGCATTCCAAGGCCAAATTTGCCTGTTACTCCAGGTGATTCTTGACTTCCTACTTTTGCATTCCAGTCCCCTATAATGAAAAGGACATCTTTTTTGAGTGTTAGTTCTAAAAGGTCTTGTAGGTCTTCATAGAACCATTCAACTTCAGCTTCTTCAGTGTTACTGGTTGGGGCATAGACTTGGATAGCTGTGATACTGAATGGTTTGCCTTGGAAACGAACAGAGATCATTCTGTCATTTTTGAGATTGCATCCAAGTACTGCATTTTGAACTCTTCTGTTGACCATAATGGCTACTCCATTTTTTCTGAGGGATTCCTGCCCGCAGTAGTAGATATAATGGTCATCTGAATTAAATTCACCCATTCCAGTCCATTTTAGTTCACTGATTCCTAGAATGTCGATGTTCACTCTTGCCATCTCCTGTTTGAACACTTCCAATTTGCCTTGATTCATGGACCTCACATTCCAGGTTCCCAGACCACCTAACCTGCCTGTTGAGAAATCTGTATGCAGGTCAGGAAGCAACAGTTAGAACTGGACATGGAACAACGGACTGGTTCCAAATAGGAAAAGTACGTCAAGGCTGTATATTGTCACCCTGCTTATTTAACTTCTATGCAGAGTACATCATGAGGAACGCTGGACTGGAAGAAACACAAGCTGGAATCAAGATTGCCAGGAGAAATATCAATCACCTCAGATATGCAGATGACACCACCCTTATGGCAGAAAGTGAAGAGGAGCTAAAAAGCCTCTTGATGAAAGTGAAAGAGGAGAGTGAAAAAGTTGGCTTAAAGCTCAACATTCAGAAAACAAAGATCATGGCATCCAGTCCCATTACTTCATGGGAAATAGATGGGGAAACAGTGGAAACAGTGTCAGACTCTATTTTTTGGACTCCAAAATCACTGCAGATGGTGACTGCAGACATGAAATTAAAAGACGCTTACTCCTTGGAAGAAAAGTTATGACCAACCTAGATAGTATATTCAAAAGCAGAGACATTACTTTGCCGACTAAGGTCCGTCTAGTAAGGCTGTGGTTTTCGTGTGGTCATGTATGGATGTGAGAGTTGGACTGTGAAGAAGCCTGAGCACCGAAGAATTGATGCTTTTGAACTGTGGTGTTGGAGAAGACTCTTGAGAGTCCCTTGGACTGCAGGGAGATCCAACCAGTCCATTCCAAAGGAGATCAACCCTGGTATTTCTTTGGAAGGAATGATGCTAAAGCTGAAACTCCAGTACTTTGGTCACCTCATGAAAAGAGTTGACTCACTGGAAAAATTCTGATGCTGGGAGGGACTGGGGCGAGGAGGAGGAAGGGGACGATAGAGGATGAGATGGCTGGATGGCATCACGGACTCGATGGACGTGAGTCTGAGTGAAGTCCGGGAGATGGTGATGGACAGGGAGGCCTGGCGTGCTGCAGTTCATGGGGTCACAAAGAATCGGACACAGCTGAGTGACTGAACTGAACTGATGCAATATTGCTCTTTATAGCATTGCACCTTGCTTCTATCACCAATCACATCCACAGCTGGGTATTGTTTTTACTTTGGTTCCATTCCTTCATTCTTTCTGGAGTTATTTCTCCACTGACCTCCAGTAGTATATTTGGCACCTACTGACCTGGGGAGTACCTCTTTCAGTATCCTATCATTTTGCCTTTTCATACTGTTTATGGGGTTCTCAAGGCAAGAATACTGAAGTGGTTTGCCATTCCCATCTCCAGTGGACCCCATTCTGTCAGACCTCTCCACCATGACTTGCCCAGCTTGGGTTGCCCATGGGCATGGCTTAGTTTCATTGAGTTAGACAAGGCTGTGGTCCTAGTGTGATTAGATTGACTAGTTTTCTGTGAGTATGCTTTCAGTGTGTCTGCCCTCTGATGCCCTCCTGCTACACCTACCTTCTTACTTGGGTTTCTCTTACCCTGGGCGTGGGGATATTTCTTCATGGCTGTTCCAGCAAAGAACGGGCTCTGTTCCTTATCTTGGATGACGGGTATCCCCTCCCGCAGCCCTTCCTGACCTTCAACGTGGTATGGCTCCTCTAGGCCCTCTTGCACCCGGGCAGCCACCACTCCTTGGATGTGGGTTTGCTCCTTCTGGCTGCCGCCCCTGGCCTCAGCCGCCACCCCTGACCTCGGACGTGGGGTAGCTCCTCTTGGCCGTTCCTGTGCCATCACAGCCTGGCACTCTAGGCCGCTGCCCCTGACCTCGGACGTGGGGTAGCTCTCAGCTGCATGTTCCTACTCTACAATGTCATTGGATTCAAACTTCCAACCGGGACCAAAATAGCCCATTCCAGAAGCCACCTTTCCTTCTTCACAGGGTGTGCATCAATTAAGGAAAAATGTGGCCCCTACTTTGTGTGTAGGCAGCCTAGACTAGAAGAAGCCTAAGGCAATGGCACTGCACTCCAGTACTCTTGTCTGGAAAATCCCATGGGCAGAGGAACCTGGTAGGCTGCAGTCCACGGGGTTGCGAAGAGTCAGACACGACTGAACGACTTCACTTTCACACACTGGAGAAGGAAATGGCAACCCACTCCAGTGTTTTTGCCTGGAGAATCCCAGGGACCAGGGAGCCTGGTGGGCTGCCATCTATGGGGTCATACAGAGTCAGACACAACTGAAGTGACTTAGCAGCAGCAGCAACCTGTCCTTAAGCCACTGCTCCTTGGTGGCTGAGATAGTAAATAATCAGCCTGTAATGTAGGAGACCCAGGTTCAATCCCTAGGTCAGGAAGTACTCCTTGGAAAAGGGAATGGCTGCCCACTCCAGTATTCTTGCCTGGACAAGAAATCCCATCGACAGAGGAGCCACAAAGAGTTGGATACAACTGTACAATTAACACTTTCAGGATACCCTAGTAATTTAAATAATCTCTTTGGAGCCCTGGAGGTTTTTACCCAGTGCAAGGTAATATAATAAGCTGAGGACAGCAGTGTATTTTTATTTTATAAATGGGGTAACTGTGATTATGAAAGGGGAGTTGGAAATAGAAAACTGACATAACACTTGTCATTTCCTCAGAGAAATGCTTTCTGGTGGATTATAGATGGAAATCAAGATCTGGAAACTGATTCCCCTAACATTCCCTGTGCCTATCAGATCCCTTGGAAAGTCTTTGTATTTGTCTTTGAAAACCACTAGATTTATATCATGTACATTATTTATCCCTTATAACAGCTCTGTGAGTTTGGTACATACAAGAGCTATTAATATGACTCTTATGTAGCAGATGAGCTACAGAGACATCACATCAATTACCTAAAGTCACTTGAAACCATTCAAATCAACATTCCTGAGTTCATTTAGCAGAGCTCCCTGCTTCTGCTCCAACCAAGTGGACCAACACACCATCCCAGCACCACTGCCTTCCTATGTGGGAGGTTCTCGGCCTCCTCATAAAATGCTGGACTAAGTGACACTCACTCAATTAGCATGCTTTTTCACTCTGGTTCAGGCTAATTTCCACAATATTTTATTAAGAAAAAAATTGAAAACATCTAAATTGAAAAATCATATACACCCAGCTACATATCTAGATTCCATCAGTGTTTTACCGTATCAGCCAGGCTTTTATTTTATTTATTTTTGGCTGCAATGGGTCTTTTCTCTAGTTGCAGCGAGCAGGGAGTACTCTACTTGTGGTGCACAGACTTTTCACTGTGGTGGCTTCTATTGCGATAGAGCACGGAGGCCAGGGCACTCCGGCTTCAGTAGTCGTGGTTCATGTAGTTTCATTTCCCAGGTTCTAGCACACAGGCTCAATAGTCAGCCAGGCTTATTTTTTAAACAAATCTTTGGAAGCTTACATTTCCCTCTTCTATAAGACAGAAATATCACTGCACCTTCACCCAGAGTGTTTTCAAGGAGTAAGACTTCTGATGCACAGAAAACTACAAACACAAATTTTCTCATCTCCACTGGTTCAGGTTATTCATTCACTTTGTTACTAAACTGAGAAGTACATTAGAATCACCCGTGGAATTTTTAAACATACGTGTCATGCTTCTCCCCTGATCAACTGAGTCAGAATCTCTTGAAGTAGGTACAGTGTTTTAGCATCCAGTTAACTAATAGGTAATTAATGCACGAAATGGTCTGGACCTAACAGAAGCAGAAGATATTAAGAAGAGGTGGCAAGAATACACAGAAGAACTGTACAAAAAGATCTTCACAACCCAGATAATCATGATGATGTGATCACTAATCTAGAGCCAGACATCTTGGAAAGTGAAGTCAAGTGGGCCTTAGAAAGCATCACTATGAACAAAACTAGTGGAGGTGATGGAATTCCAGTTAAACTGTTTCAAATCCTGAAACAGACTGGTTCCAAATAGGAAAAGGAGTACATCAAGGCTGTATATTGTCACCCTGCTTATTTAACTTATATGCAGAGTACATCATGAGAAATGCTGGACTGGAAGAAACACAAGCTGGAATCAAGATTGCCGGGAGAAATATCAATAACCTCAGATATGCAGATGACACCACCCTTATGGCAGAAAGTGAAGAAGAACTAAAGAGCCTCTTGATGAAAGTGAAAGAGGAGAGTGAAAAAGTTGGCTTAAAGCTCAACAATCAGAAAACGAAGATCATGGCATCCAGTCCCATCACTTCATGGGAAATAGATGGGGAAACAGTGGAAACAATGTCAGACTTTATTTTGGGGGGCTCCAAAATCACTGCAGATGGTGACTGCAGCCATGAAATTAAAAGACGCTTACTCCTTGGAAGAAAAGTTATGACCAACCTAGATAGTATATTCAAAAGCAGAGACATTACTTTGCCGACTAAGGTCCATCTAAGCAAGGCTGTAGTTTTTCCTGTGGTCATGTATGGATGTGAGAGTTGGACTGTGAAGAAGGCTGAGCACCAAAGAATTGATGCTTTTGAACTGTGGTGTTGGAGAAGACTCTTGAGAGTCCCTTGGACTGTAAGGAGATCCAATCAGTCCATTCCCATCAGCCCTGGGATTTCTTTGGAAGGAATGATGCTGAAGCTGAAGCTCCAGTACTTTGGCCACCTGATGCGAAGAGTTGACTCATTGGAAAAGACTCTGATGCTGTGAGGGATTGGGGGCGGGAGAAGGGGACGACCAAGGATGAGATGGCTGGATGGCATCACAGACTTGATGGACGTGAGTATGAGTGAACTCTGGGAGATGGTGATGAACAGGGAGGCCTGGCGTGCTGCGATTCATGGGGTCGCAAAGAGTCGGACATGACTGAGCGACTGAACTGAACTGAGCCATGTAATACCAGCCCAAGATGGTGGAGTATAAGGACATATGCTCATCTTCTCCTGCGAGAACTCTAAAATTACAACTCACTGGTGAACAACCATTGACAGGAGAATGTTGGATCCCACCAAAAAAGATATCCCACATTCAATGGCAAAGGAGAAGCCCCAGCAAGATGGTCAGAGGGGCAAAATTGCATATAAAATCAAACCCCAAACATCAGAGATGCTCAGAAGGCTCAAACAAAATCTTGTGTTTACCAGGAGACCCCACAGAGATGGAGCCAGACATGCCTTTGACTGTTTGAGTGTCTCCTGCACAGGTACAGGTCAGCAGTGGCCAGCCACAGGGGCAGGGGCTCTGGGTGCAGCAGACCTGGGTGTGGCATAAGCCTTCTTGGAGGAGGTCGCCTTTAACCCAACCATAGGGTTGCCAGAACTTACAAAGGACTGGGAAAACAGACTCTTAGCAGGCACAAACAAAACCTTTTGTGGACCAGGACCCAGCAAAAAGGAGCAGTGACCACACAAGAGACTGACCCAGACTTGCCTGCGAGTGTCCAGTTTCTGGCGGAGGCGTGGGTCAACAGTGGCCCACTGCAGGGTCATGGGCACCAAGCAGCAGTGCATGCACGGGACCTTTTGAAGGAGGTCACCATTTTCTTCATTATCGCCACCATAGTTTGATCTCAGGTCAAACAACAGGGAGGGAACACAGCCCTGCCCATCAACAGAAAATTGGATTAAAGATTTACTGAGGATAGCCCCACCCATCAGAACAAGACCCACTTTCCCATATAGTCAGTCTCTGACATCAGGAAGCTTCCATAAGCCTCTTATCCTTATCCGGCAGAGAGCAGACAGAAAACCAATCAAACTGATCACATGGACCACAGCCTTGTCTAACTCAACGAAACTATGAGTTATGTCATGTTGGGCCACCGAAGATAGGTTATGGTGGAGAGTTCTGACAGAATGTGGTCCACTGGAGAAAAGAATGGCAAACCAGCTCAGTATTCTTGCCTTGAGAACCCCATGAACAGTATGAAAAGGCAAAAAGATATGACACTGAAAGATGAACTCCCTAGGTCGGTAGGACCCAATATGCTACTAGGGAAGAATGGAGAAATAACTCCAAAAAGAATGAAGGGACAGAGCCAAAGCAAAAAGAAGAATCAGTTGTGGATGTGACTGATGGTGGAAGTAAAGTCTAATACTGTAAAGAACAATATTGCATAGGAACCTGGAATGTTAGGTCCACGAATCAAGGCAAATTAGAAGTGGTCAAACAAGAGATGGCAAGAGTAAACATCAACATTTTAGGAATCAGTGAATTAAAATGGACTGGAGTGGGTGAATTTAACTCAGATGACCATTACATCTACTACTGTGGGCAAGATCCCTTGGAAGAAATGAAGTAGCCCTCATAGTTAACAAAAGTCTGAAATGCAGTACTTGGTTGCAGTCTCAAAAACGACAGAATAATCTCTGTTCTTTTCCAAGGCAAAGCATTCAGTATCACAGTAATCCAAGTCTATGCCCCAACCAGGCAGTGCTTAAGAAGCTGACATTGAATAGTTCTATGAAGACCTACAAGACCTTCTAAAACTAACACTCAAAAAAGCGTCCTTTTCATTATAGGGGGCTGGAATGCAAAGTAGGAAGTAAAGAGATACCTGGAGTAACAGGCAAATTTGGCCTTGGAGTACAAAATGAAGTAGGACAAAGCCTAACAAAGTTTTGCCAAGAGAATGCGCTGGTCATAGCAAACACCCTCTTCCAACAACACAAGGGAAGACTCTACACATGGACATCACCAGATGGTCAATACCAAAATTAGATTGATTATATTCTTTGCAGCCGAAGATGGAGAAGCTCTATTCAGTCAGCAAAAAACAAGACCGGGAGCTGACTGTGACTTAGATCATAAACTCCTTACTGGCAAATTCAGACTTCAGTTGAAGAAAACAGGGAAAACCACTAGACCATTCAGGTATGACCTAAATCAAATCCCTTACTACTATACAGTGGAAGTAACAAATAGGTTCAAGAGATTAGATCTAATAAACAGAGTGCCTGAAGAACTATGGACAGAGGTTCATGACACTGTACAGGAGTGATCAAGACCATTCTCAAGAAAAAGAAATGCAAAAAGGCAAAATGGTTGTCTGAAGAGGCCTTACAAATAGCTGAGAAAGAAAGAGAAGCTAAAGGCAAAGGGGAAAAGGAAACATATATCCATTTGAATGCAGAGTTCCAAAGAATAGCAAGGAGAGATATGAAAGCCTTCCTCAAAGATAAATGCAAAGAAATAGAGGAAAATAACAGAATGGGAAAGAATAGAAATTTCCTCAAGAAAATCAGAGATACCAAGGGAACTTTTCATGCAAAGATGGGCACAATAAAGGACAGAAATGGAATGGACCTAACAGAAGTAGAAGATATTAAGAAGAGGTGGCAAAAATACACAGAAAAAATATACAAAAGAGATCTTCATGACCCAGATAACCACAATGGTGTGATCACCCACCTAAGCAAGACATCCTGGAATGTGAAGTCAAGTGGGCCTTAGGAAACATCACTATGAACAAAGCTAATGGAGGTGATAGATAGAATTCCAGTTGAACTATTCAAATCCCAAAAGATGCTGCTGTGAAAGTGCTACACTCAATATGCCAGCTAATGTGGAAAACTCAGCAGTGGCCACAGGACTGTAAAAGGTCAGTTTTCATTCCAATCCCAAAGAAAGGCAATGCCAAAGAATGTTCAAACTACCACACAATTGCAATCATCTTACATGCTAGCAAAGTAATGCTCAAAATTCTCCAAGACAGGCTTCAACAGTACATGAACTATAAATTTCCCAATATTCAAGATGAATTTAGAAAAGGCAGAGGAACCAGAGGTCAAATTGCCAACATTCATTGGATCATCTAAAAAGCAAGAGAGTTCCAGAAAAAAACATCTATTTCTGCTTTATTGACTATGCCAAAGCCTTTGACTGCATAGATTACAACAAACTGTGGAAAATTCTTAAAGAGATTGGAATATCAGACCACCTGACCTGCCTCTTGAGACATCTGTATGCAGGTCAAGAAGCAACAGTTAGAACTGGTCATGGAACAATAGACTAGTTCTAAATAGAGAAAGGAGTACGTCAAGGTTGTGTATTGCTATCCTGCTTTTTAAACTTATATACAGAGTACATCATGAGAAATGCCAGGCTGCATGAAACACAAGTTGGAATCAAGATTGCTGGGAGAAATATCAATAACCTCAGACACACAGATGACACTACACTTATGGCAGAAAGTGAAGAAGAATTAAAGAGCCTCCTGACGAAAGTGAAAGAGGAGAGAGAAAAAGTTGGCTTAAAGCTCAACATTCAGAAAACTAAAATGATGGCATCCAGTCCCATCACTTCATGGCAAATAGATGGGGAAACAAAGGAAACAGTGAGAGACTTTATTTTTCAGGGCTCCAAAATCACTGCAGATGGTGACTACCGCCATGAAAATTAAAAGACGCTTGCTCCTTGGAAGAAAAGCTATGACCAACCTATACAGCATATTACAAAGCAGAGACTTTATTTAGCCAACAAAGATCTGTCTAGTCAAAGCTGTGGTTTTTCCAGTAGTCATGAATGAATGTGAGGGTTGGACTATAAAGAAAGCTGAGCGCCGAAGAACTGATGCTTTTGAACTGTGGTGTTGGAGAAGACTCTTGAGAGTCCCTTGAACTGCAAGGAGATCGAGTCAGTCTATCCTAAAGAAAATCAGTCCTGAATATTCATTGGAAGGACTGATGCTGAAGCTGAAACTCCAATACTTTGGCCACTTGATGTGAAGAACTGACTCCTTGGAAAAGACCCTCAGGCTGGGAAAGATTGAAGACAGGAGGAGAAGGGGATGACAGAGAATGAGACGGTTGGATGGCATCACCAATTTTATAGACATGAGGTGGAGCAAGCTTTGGGAGCTGGTGATGGACAGGGAGGCCTGGTGTGCTGCAGTCCATGGGGGCAGCAAAGAGTTGGACACGACTGAGTGACTGAACTGAACTGAACTGAGCCATGTATCAAGCACCATCTGAGACACCAGAGCAGTCCCTGCCATCATGGTGCTGCATCCTCTTGCCTTGCCACCAAATTCCTTCCTGCACCGTGTGTCTCAGCGCCTTTCATCTAACTCTCCTTCCTTCTCTTCAGATCTTTATTCAGATCCCAGAATATTCTATAATACTTCCCCTTCTTCAGCCTAATCATGCCTCGAGATCCAGTTTACATGCTGCCTCCTCTGGAGTCTCACCTGGCCCTATATTTCACTCCTTCTCAGGAGTCCTGCTGCTGGCTTTCCCATTATCATTATCGTAGGAGACAACACTTTGTGCAAGGATTTCTGGTTTCCCCTGCACCATTTTAAAATTTAAAACAGACAAGCAGAAGATCAGTTGAGGCCAGTATCACATCTCAGGCAATCACCACTACCAAGAATGGCATGTTTCCTAACACTTACTCTGGAATTTCTTCCTTAGGACTTGTTTGATGCTCTTTTATCCAAAGGGACAGAAGCTAGACTTTGCAGTCGACAGATATGATAATGAAGAGCTCTGAAGGCATACAAGTTGTGTTTTTGGATTTTTCTAAGTCCTCCATTGAAAAGTCTTTAAAACTCCTGCCCCCACCAACGGAATTTGCAAAGGGGAATGTCCCAGAGGAGACAGGCCATGAAAGAGTTTACTCAGTCAGACAAAAATAGCTGAGCACGTAGGCTTTGAAGTCTGATGGAACAGAGGATGAAGTCTCACCTCCACCCTGCTATCTATTTGACTTAGGCAGTTTACTTAACCTCTCTGACCCTCAGTTTCTTTATCTATAAAATGCAGACCAGTATTCTCACCCCTCTTCTCTCCACATGAGCCTGCAAACTTCGTGTGGAGAATCACATTCACAGCTAACATTTACTGAGGGGTTCACTGTGGGCCAGGCACGTTGTCAGCTCTTTATGATTCAAAACAACGACCCTTTGAGGTACTATTATGATCCATGTTTTGCAGGTCATGAAAACAAGATAAATTAAGTTGTCAATGATTATACAGCTGGTAAAGAGTAGATTCAAATCCAGACAATCTGGCTCCAAGAGCTCACTCTTATCCGTGTCCAGGACTTTGTTTACCTTAGTGTCTGCAGGTCCTAGAATACCTAGAATAGTGACTGACACACGGGAGCTAAAAAAAGCTGTTAAATGAATCAAGGTATTAACCTTCCTGCAGCTCTGTTGTGAGGAGGAAGGAAGTATTATTTATTATCTACCACATTTGATACTCTTTTATGTATCTTGCCTCACTTAATCCTCCTATGAGGTGTGCTGTTATCAAATTCCTGCTATGCTTACCTACATAGAGGAGGAAGCAGAACAGAGGCTTGCCCAAGGACACACACCTGACCGACAGTCTCTATGCCTCCTCCCAGCAAAACCTGTGTACTTTTATCTCTGTACCTGTGGTCTTTAAATATTTTTGTTCCCCTTGTACCTTTCCATGTTGACATTTTGAATAGTTTACCATGAGTTGAAATAATTGCAAAGGCTATAATTTTCTCAATATTATAAACATTGACATTTTAAAAACATTTCATTACCTTTCTTTGGTAGGAATGTAGTTAAAACTTCCTTAAATTAAAAAAAGATTTCTGGTACTGCTACCACAATTTCGAAATCAGGGCCACATGCCTGATGCAATAAAAAGAAAAAGGGAAAAGCTGTGACTGTTAAAAGAGCTCAAGAATGTACATCTAATTGACACTATATTACATTAGTCATTAAGTGCCCTTTTTGCCAACTGACTATGACAATCCTAAACAAGCAGTGTCTCCTATTTAAGCTGAAGTAACTTTTGTGACTATGGAAGGCCATCATTCATCATTCCTTTTATGGCAGATTTTTGTAGTTCCTCTAGTACATTGCCTCAGAGTACTCTGCAACTTTCCTGACGACTTCTGATTCTCTCTCCTACTAAAATGTAGCCCTTGTATGCCAAAATTTTAGAACCTTTAGTACCATATCCACTACTTCTACCCCAGATCCAGATCCAGATCCACCGTCACTGAGGCTGCCCCCCTTCATTGGTCTATAATTTCATTGCTATTGTCCATTATAATTTCCCAAATCATAGTTCCTACCAGCACGATAGCTAACATTGCCACCATCCTATCCTCCACCTTGGTTTCCACATCCTGGTCCATAGGCCCTTCTACTACCATCTGCCACAGTTGCCACCATCACCTGCAAATCTGTATCTACCATTATGCCCTTTGTAACTATCTAGGCTGCCGCCACCTCTATTAGTTGACTCCGGTGAAGTTATCACTATGGCTTAAGTTCCCTCCAGGACCCATGAAGTTGCCACAACTTCTCTTTCACTCTGCTTGTCAGAAGATATTAAGAAGAGGTAGCAAGAATACACGGAAGAACTGTACAAAAAGATCTTCACGACCCAGATAATCATGATGATGTGATCACTAATCTAGAGCCAGACATCTTGGAATATAAAGTCAAGTGGGCCTTAGAAAGCATCACTACAAACAAAGCTAGTGGAGGTGATGGAATTCCAGTGGAGCTATTGCAAATCCTGAAAGATGATGCTGCACTCAATATGCCAGCAAATTTGGAAAACTCAGCAGTGGCCACAGGACTGGAAAAGGTCAGTTTGCATTCCAATCCCAAAGAAAGGCAATGCCAAAGAATGCTCAAGCTACCACACAGTTGCACTCATCTCACATGCTAGTAAAGTAATGCTCAAAATTCTCCAAGCCAGGCTTCAGCAATACGTGAACCGTGAACTTCCAGATGTTCAAGCTGGTTGTAGAGAAGGCAGAGGAACCAGAGATCAAATTGCCAACATCCTCTGGATCATTGAAAAAGCAAGAGAGTTCCAGAAAAACATCTATTTCTGCTTTATTGACTGTGCCAAAGCCTTTGACTGTGTGGATCACAAGAAACTGTGGAAAATTCTGAAAGAGATGGGAATACCAGACCACCTAACCTGCTTCTTGAGAAATCTGTATGCAAGTCAGGAAGCAACGGTTAGAACTGGACATGGAACAAGAGACTGGTTCCAAATTGGAAAAGGAGTATGTCAAGGCTGTATATTGTCACCCTGCTTATTTAACTTCTATGCAGAGTACATCATGAGGAACGCTGGACTGGAAGAAACACAAGCTGGAATCAAGATTGCCAGGAGAAATATCAATAACCTCAGATATGCAGATGACACCACCCTTATGGCAGAAAGTGAAGAGGAACTAGAAAGCCTCTTGATGAAACTGAAAGAGGAGAGTGAAAAAGTTGGCTTAAAGCTCAACATTCAGAAAACGAAGATCATGGCATCTGGTCCCATCACTTCATGGGAAATAGATGGGGAAACAGTGGAAACAGTGTCAGACTTTGTTTTTTGGGACTCCAAAATCACTGCAGATGGTGATTGCAGCCATGAAATTAAAAGACACTTACTCCTTGGAAGAAAAGTTATGACCAATCTAGATAGTATATTCAAAATCAGAGACATTACTTTGCCGACTAAGGTCTGTCTAGTCAATGCTATGGTTTTTCGTGTGGTCATGTATAGATGTGAGAGTTGGACTGTGAAGAAGGCTGAGTGCTGAAGAATTGATGCTTTTGAACTGTTTTGTTGGAGAAGACTCTTGAGAGTCCCTTGGACTACAAAGAGATCCAACCAGTCCATTCTGAAGGAGATCAGCCCTGGGATTTCTTTGGAAGAAATGATGCTAAAGCTGAAACTCCAGTACTTTGGCCACCTCATGCAGAGTTGACTCAATGGAAAAGACTCTGATGCTGGGAAGGATTGAGGGCAGGAGGAGAAGGGGGGACAAAGGATGAGATGGCTGGATGGCATCATGGACTCGATGAACACTGAGTCTGAGTGAACTCTGGGAGATGGTGATGGACAGGGAGGCCTGGCATGCTGCGATTCATGGGGTCGCAAAGAGTCGGACACAACTGAGCAACTGAACTGAACTGTCTTCCATAACTTCTGTGGTTTCAATCTTACCATTCTTTTCAAAATAGTTTCTCAAAATTTATTCTTCTTTAATACTATCAACACATTTTTTTTTTTCTTTACTCTTAGCTGGGTACCAGGTATTCGGGCATCCAACAGGTCCTGTCCCTCTAGTAGCAGATGGAGTCTAGGTGGGGTACCTGGGCAGAGGGTTTACTTCCATTTTGAGACCTAACCGGCCTCTTCTAACCCAAGTTAGAGGAAGAGGGACTGAGAGAAAGGGCTGAATCACTTTTGAAGATATAGCCCATAGAATTTAAAACCAAAAGTGAGTTTGTATCCAGATTATCTATTTTAAAAATACATGAACAGGTGAATAATGGCTAGAAAATTTCCTTTATTCCCTTCTGTTCTTGGACTCATTTCTCTTTTTCATTTCTCCCTCAAAATTGTATTCTACTGTGATTTATTTTATGCATGAAAGTCATTTGTTGATCACCCTTCCATATGGGTCTTTTAAAAATTTTCATGTCTGATGTTCTATCTTAATAAAATAACCAGTTCCAGAAAAGCCATAAATATCTTATTAAACAAAAATAAGCCAATTTCACTGATTAAAAAAAAGTGTGTTGAAATTTTGATAAACAATCATTACATATTGAAAGCAAATTGTATTGGAAATCCATCTTTCAATGAGCTAGTCCAATTTTTGTGCTTTCAATTAGTTCATAAATCCAGGTATTAATACAAAACTATTGGTAGAATAAAGACTGCATCCCAATTTCATTCCTAATATAGATGGGGGACTTTTCTGGTGGTTCAGTAGCTAAGACTCTAGGCTCTCAATGCAGGAGGCCTGAGTTCAATCTCTGGTCAGGAAAGTAGATGCCACTTGTTGCAGCAAAGACCCATGTGCTGCAGCTAAGACCTGGCACAGCCAAATAAACAGTAAAATATAGATAGATAGATAGGGAGATGGGAGTGGGTGTCACTGAGCATGTCACTCAGTTCTTGGAATTCCTGAGTTGTATATGTTACCAAACTCAGGTTTCGTTCTCCAAAGCCAGTGCTCAAGAGACAAGTGTTGGTTGGAAAGGAAAGACTGCTTTTTCAGGAGGATGGCAACTTGGGGATACAGCAGATTTGTGTTCTAAAACCAATTCGAAGATTCTGTTCAACCATGAATGTTTATATATATATATAATTTTTATTTTATTCAATTACTTATTTAGTTTTGACTGAGTCTTCATTGCTTTGCTCAGGATTTTGTCCAGTTGCAGCAAGAAGTTCAGTTCAGGTCAGTCACTCAGTGGTGTCCTACTCTTTGCAACCCCATGAACCACAGCACGCTAGGCCTCCCTGTCCATCACCAAGTCCTGGAGTCCACCCAAACCCATGTCCATCGTGTCAGTGATGCCATCCAACCATCTCATCCTCTGTCATCCCCTTCTCCTCCTGCCCTCAATCTTTCCCATCATCAGGGTCTTTTCAAATCAGTCAGCTCTTTGCATCAGGTGGCCAAAGTATTGGAGTTTCAGCTTCAATATCAATCCTTCCAATGAACACCCAGGACTGATCTCCTTTAGGATGGACTGGTTGGATCTTCTTGCAGTCCAAGGGACTCTCAAGAATCTTCTCCACAGGCGTTACTCTGTTACAAAGCAAGGACTTCTCACAGCGACACAGGCTCTAGAGTAACTGGGCTTCAGCAGTTGTGGCACGTGGGCTCAGCAGTTGCGGTTCCCAGACTCCAGAGCACAGGCTCAATAATTCCGGTGCGCAGGCTCAGTTGCTCCTCAGCGTGCAGGATCTTCCTGCGCCAGGGATGGAACTCATCTAATTCTTTACCACTGAGCTACCAAGGAAGCCCAACTAGGAAAGTTTTTAAAGGAAGAATCACCTAGGGGTTTCTCTGGTGGCTTAAATGGTAAAGAATCTGCCTGGAATGCAAGAGACCTGGGTTTGATCCCTGGGTCAAGAAGATTTCCTGGAGGAGGCAATGGCAAGCCATGGACAGAGGAGCCTGGTGGGCGACAGATCATGGGGTCACAAAGAGTCCACATGACTGAGTGATTAACACTTTCACTTTCATCTGGGGGAGGGTGTCAGAGTCTGTCATCTTCCACTGTGTGCAGACTTTCTTCTTCTAATTGGCTGGTGGTGAGGTTACAGGGCAGTGTTCTAGGAATCTTGTACTCAGCCTGAAGTTATGGTCCTCAGCCTGGGTGAGGGCCTTAGTTACTGCAGGAGAGCTCAGGATGTTGTTATATATCTTTGAAGATATAGCAAAGATATACAGAAGAAGAACTAGAGTTCTGTGCCAAGGATACGCTATTATTTCTTGACTACTTCTCCCTTGTTTCTGTAGTCACTCCCTTTCCTGATTAGCAACTGTTTGAATCTGCCCTTTCTACAAACAAAGCTAGTGGACGAGATGGAATTCCAGTTGAGCTATTTCAAAACCTGAAAGATGATGCTGTGAAAGGGCTGCACTCATTATGCCAGCAAATTTGAAAAACTCAGCAGTGGCCACAGGACTGGAAAAGGTCAGTTTTCATTCCAATCCCAAAGAAAGGCAATGCCAAAGAATGCTCAAACTACCGCACAATTGCACTCATCTCAGATGCTAGTAAAGTAATGCTCAAAATTCTCCAAGCCAGGCTTCAGCAATATGTGAACTGTGAACTTCTAGATGTTCAAGCTGGCTTTAGAAAAGGCAGAGGAACCAGAGATCAAATTGCCAACATCCACTGGATCATTGAAAAAGCAAGAGAGTTCCAGAAAAACATCTATTTCTGCTTTATTGACTATGCCAAAGCCTTTGACTGTGTGGATCACAATAAACTGTGGAAAATTCTGAAAGAGATGGGAATACCAGACCACCTAACCTGCTTCTTGAGAAACCTATATGCAGGTCAGGAAGCAACAGTTAGAACTGGACATGAAACAAGAGACTGGTTCCAAATAGGAAAAGGAGTATGTCAAGGCTGTATATTGCCACCTGCTTATTTAACTTCTATGCAGAGTACATCATGAGAAACACTGGGCTGGAAGAAGCACAAGCTGGAATCAAGATTGCGGGGAGAAATATCAATTACCTCAGATATGCAGATGACACCACCCTTATGGAAGAATGTGAAGAGGAACTAAAAAGCCTCTTGATGAAAGTGAAAGAGGAGAGTGAAAAAATTGGCTTAAAGCTCAACATTCAGAAAACAAAGATCATAGCATCTGGTCCCATCACTTCATGGGAAAGAGATGGAGAAACAGTGGAAACTGGTTTTTGGGGCTCCAAAATCACAGCAGATGATGATTGCAGCCATGAAATTAAAAGACGCTTACTCCTTGGAAGGAAAGTTATGACCAACCTAGATAGCATATTAAAAAGCAGAGACATTACTTTGCCAACAAAGGTCCATCTAGTTAAGGCTACGGTTTTCCAATAGTCATGTATGGATGTGAGAGTTGGACTGTGAAGAAAGCTGAGTGCCGAAGAATGGATGCTTTTGAACTGTGGTGTTGGAGAAGACTCTTGAGAGTCCCTTGGACTGCAAGGAGATCCAACCAGTCCATTCTGAAGGAGACCATTCCTGGGATTTCTTTGGAAGGAATGATGCTAAAGCTGAAACTCCAGTACTTGGCCACCTCATGAGAAGAGTTGACTCATTGGAAAAGACTCTGATGCTGGGAGGATTGGGGGCAGGAGGAGAAGGGGACGACTGAGGATGAGATGGCTGGATGGCATCACTGACTCGATGGACATGAGTCTGAGTGAACTCCGGGAGTTGGTGATGAACAGGGAGGCCTGGCGTGCTGCGATTCATTGGGTCACAAAGAGTCAGACACAACTGAGCGACTGAATTGAACTGAACTCAATCTGCCCTTTGGAACTCAGGGAAGGTCAAGGAGTCTGAATGAAGCCTATTTCCTACAAACAAGAAATGGGAGACATGGAAAATATTTGTACCCAGGAGAGTCCCACAGGGTTCTGCTTGGTTTCATATCAAGAATCACATAATTAGTGAAGTTGCTCAGTCGTGTCCGACTCTTTGCGATCCCGTTAAGTGTAGCCCTCCAGGCTCCTCCACCCATGGGATTCTTTAGGCAAGAACAGTGGAGTGGGTTGCCATTTCCTTCTCCAGGGGATCTTCCCGACCCAGGGATCGTACCCAGGTCTCCCACATTGCAGGGAGACGCTTTAACCTCTGAGCCACCAGGGACGACCCTATCACATAGTTATATTTCATCAAAAATGTTAATGACCTATTGACTAACAACTTGATTAGCTTCTCCTTCAGTTTTGCTGAAAACAAATATTAGAAATCATCTGATTTGAAAAGAAAGTGATATCCAATCAGTAGAGTCACCTTCACCGATATTTTAAACTGCCCCTTTGCTTGGATATTTTACACCCCATTGTAATGCACCGAAATACATTGAGATGGGTGGGATTCACATCTTTCTTTTCTTGAACTGTGAAATATTACCCAGAAACTGGGTTGGCCTCTTGGTGGGTGTCAAGCCAATAGAACAACCAAGCCAAATATCCAGACAAGGAAGGAATTTTTCCCTCAAATATTTATCTGTTTATATTTTTAAATTTATTCATGGCTGCCCCTGCGTCTTTGTTGCTGTACTCGGGCTTTCTCTAGTTTCAGGGAACAGGGGGTACTCTCTAATTCTGGTGTGAGGCTTCTCATTGCTGTGACTTCTCTTTGTGCGGAGCATGGGCAAGCTCAGTAGTTGTGGTGCACAGGCTTTAGTTGCTCCACAGCATGTGGAATCTCCCCAGACCAGGAATCAAATCCATGTCCCCTGCAATGGCAGGCAGATTCTTAACCACTGGACCACCAGGGAAGGCTCAAGGAAGAATTTATTATTACTTGCAGCAAGTAAGGTGAACACCAGGGATCTTTCCCAAAGGGAGTGTCTCCCCACACAGCAGAACTGGGGAAGTTTTTAAGCTAAAGGTACATGCATATTAAGGGACTTGAGCAGAGGAAAGGTCAGCATAGAATTGGGGCAAAGGTCCACAAAGTCCAAGTCTTTAGTTGATTGAAGTTAAGAGGGTCAGTGTCATCATTTCCTCCTCCATCTGGGGGGGCCTTAGTTCCTGCAGAACTCAAAGATATATTATTATGTATAGCCCTTCCTTAAGGAGAAACTAGGACTCTGCTTTTTCTTTTTTTGGCCATGCCACATGTGGGATCTTAATTCCCTCACCAGGGATTGAACACCCAACCCCTACATTGAAAGCACAGAGTCTTAACCACTAGACTGCCAGGCAGTTTCCAGGACTCTGCTTTATCACTGCATTGTTTGACTGCCTTTTCTCTGTTTCTGCATGCCTTTGTTCCCTTAAGATCTTTGATTACTGAGACCTGTTCAAGAGTAAGCATAAGGTTAGGCTTAGATCACCAAATGTCTTAGGTCAAAATCGATTCTCTTATGTTGAGAATGTCATTCCTATCCGCTTATACTGGCAAACTTCTATTCCATAAACTTAAATCTTACCAACCTCTTGTCACTGCCCATCTTCCGAGCTATTACAGCTATGCTAAATGCCTCTCCTCTGTGTTCTGTGTTGCCCTACTTGCACCTATCTCTGTCATTCCTTTACAATTTTAAGCCTCCTGATTTTTCTTCTCCTTATTTGTGAGCTCTTTGAAGCCAGGGTCAGTGTCTTTCCTCTTTTTCCCCAGAGCCTAGCTTGGGGTCTAGCCCACAGGAAGCTTTCAATAAGTATACTGTTGAAGGGCCAAGGGAGGAAGAAAGAAATAAAACAACTGTGTTAAGGAGAAATGCAGAAACTAGGAAAAGATGAGTCCAGATACAATGGGAAGAACAGAGCAGATGACCTAAAGCCCCTTCCAACCTTGAGCTCTGATGTGTCTGAGATGAGAAAACTCAAAAATAATAGTGAAAGAGGACTTTGATTGTGATTCATCCCATTCACCTCACTCCCTCTCTCCTCTGGTCTGCAAAGAGAAGAAAGACATATTCAGACCCTGAACGAGGAATAAGCCAATGGTTTTGCAGGTGCCATCATTTAACTATTTGCCTATTAAAGCCCAGAAATGCACAGTCTTTCCCTGCCTCCTCTTTCATATGATCTGCCTTTTCATGAAGGAGAAAAAAGGAACAAAAGACACTGGAGGAATATGCGGTTGTTTAATTTGGGCTTCTCTTGTATCCTCTAATAGCCCTGCAAGCGGGTAATTCTTATTCCTTGCTGAATTACAAAGGACATATTATCCCTGCCCATTCTACTGCAGGAGAATAATGGTGTGGGGAAGGAAGAGAAAGGGACATTATTTTTCCAGGCTTCTTTCCCAACAAAGAGGAAAAAGCTGTCGCCAAAGGGCTATGTGTTTTGCTAGGCACTGAATCCTTCTGTCTGGTAATATCTAAAATCCTCAGGTGAACCCAGAAATTCAAAATCTCTTCTACTTAAAGTATGAATAAGTAAGAAGATAGATACACGAATATTTAACACAAAATGTTATTTGAAGTGGCACAAGACAAAAACACTAGAAACCACTTGGGGATTTATTATAGGAGAATATATAAATAAAATATGTTTTATCCAAACTATGGATATTACATATAAAAATAACATTAAGTCTATCTGTATTTCCTGGAGGAGTTTGAATGAAATAGAGGTGAGAAAAACAAGTGATTTTTATGAGCTTATAAGTCCCATTTTGAAAGAGTATGACAAAAATCTCTAAATATGTGGATATATATTTATATATAGACATACATACACACATAGGCTTCCTGGTGGCTCAGACAGTTCAGAATCTGCCTGCAATGCAGGAGACCCATGTTTGATCCCTGGGCTGGGACTAACTACCCACCCCAGTATTCTTGCCTGGAGAATTCCACGGGCTACAGTCCATGGGGTCGAAAAGACTCAGACACAACTAAGCGACTAACACTTTTTCAACTACATATAAGTGTGTGTGTATAATATGCATACATATGTGTGTGTATAATATGCATAGATAAGGATGTGAAGAGATATGTACCAAAATGTTCGTATTTGTTATGATGGGAGGTGGGGGAAAGGCAGATTAAGCAGAAGGGGATATTGTTGACTCTTTCACACAGTGGTACTGTTTGATTTGTTGCCTCAAGTTGGCATTACTTTTGTACTTCAAAGTGAAAACCCCAAATTTCCCAGCACACATACATACACACACTTTAAAGTACTCAACTGGTGCTTTAAATCTAAAACACAGTTTAACAAGCAGGATCCCTTTGACTTCTCCTAAAGTCTCTCTGGTTAGCTTGTTAAAGCAGTACACCTGGAGAAGAAAGAAAAAAAGAGACTAAAACTCTCTGGCTAGGCTGCATAAATCTTTTTTTTTTAATTGACCAGCCTGCTGAGCTGAGGACTGTGGAAGCCCAAGCTCTGGAATCATCCATCAGAACTCTGTGTTCCAGGGAAGGAGAAAAGTAGAAAAGGCAGACTGATTGCCTCTTGGCTCTTAGCCAAAGGAGCTGCTAGCGGTGGGAGTGGAATTTTTCATGGCAAAGGAAGAGGAAAAATCAGATCACATTTCCTACAGGGAGAGCCCTATTTATTCAGGAAGATCTTGGGGCCCTTGCTGTTCATAACAGGAGTGTGTTCATTGGGTCATACTTTGATTTTCACAATTAGAAATCTTTTCTTTTTTTCTTTCCTTTTCTTTAATCTCTTTCTCTTCTCTTTTTGCTTCCAACTTTGAAGGTGTTTCTCTCTAAAACACAAATGTCATAGAGAACTGCCATATGTGACCATTGGTAGATAAAGTGCAAAAGAACTATTGGTTCAGCAGGGAAATGTACATCCTCCCAAAGAAACAGACATTTTTCTCTGTTACTTCACTAAAGGAACTGGGTCAGCAGCTTTGGGGAGACTTGAGAGCCCACAACAGGAGGCTCTGGCCCCTTACCTCTTCTGCTCTCTCCCGGCAACGGTGCATGGATGAGATCATGGACCTTCAGAAATCATTTTTGTAAAATTTCACTTGGAATAAACATGGAACCACAGAATCAGTACACCTGGAAGGCACTTAATGGCCATCTACTCCCACCGCTACCAATACACTTACCACTAATACCACTTTACACCGTTTTCTGAGGGTTTATTATCAGCTATGTGCTCTGTCATTCGATATAATACCTACAATATCCCTAGGAAGAAGGGGCTTCCTTGTTCCAGGTGACAGAAATAGAAATAGGCTAAGGAACTTTCCAAATCACACTGCCAATAAATTACTATGACCAGGCTATCCACCTCCAGATTCCATGCTCTTTGCCCCAGATACACTGCTTACTGGGGACTTCCCTGGTGGCCTAATGGCTAAGACTCTGTGCTCCCAATTCAGGGGCCTGGATTCAATCCCTGGTCAAGGAACTAGATCCCACATGGCACAACTTAAAGATCCCATATGCCACATCTAAGATGGAAGCCCCCACATGTCCCAATAAGAGCTGGCGTAGCCAAAAATAAATAAATAAATAAATATGCTTTAAAAAGATGTCACTGAAACACAATTACAATCTCTACTTGGACACCTCCAGTAATGGGAGGCTTGCTATTTTTAGAAATGGTCCATTGCTAATTATGAGGGTTTTTTTTTTTTTTAATTCTGGCTGTCTTCTTTTATGCTGGACATACTCAGAATATATCTAATCTGTAGGTCTTCTCTGTTATCTCTTTTTAGTGCTTTTAACTATTCAACAGGCATGTTTCTTACTATTCTGGTCTTACTTCTCTATATATTCTCTTGCTTGTTAGTTTCCTAATTGTCACGGCCAGAGCTGAAAAACAAACAAATGAACAAACAAACAAACAAAACTACCCAATTGAGAACTCCAGATGGCAGAGAATGTATCTGTCTTGTTCACCAAATAGAGCAAGACTCTTATGCTGTATGGTCTTCCCTGGTGGCTCAGACGGTAAAGAATCCACTTGTAATGCAAGTGACCTGGGTTCGATCCCTGGGTCGGGAAGATCCCATGGAGGAGCACAAGGCAACCCACTGCAGTATTCTTGCCTGGAAAATCCCATGGACTGGACAGAGGAGCCTGGCAGGCTACTGTCCACCAGGTTGCAAGGAGTCGGACACGACTGAGCAACTAAGCACTCTCATGCTGTATGCTGTCAAAGTTGGCTAATGCGGTCAAGCTCACTGCTAGTTTACTAGCAGTCCCCCACCCCAAAACTGACAACTCACCCAGAGTTCACCGTCCCTCACATCACTGAGGCTTTCTGAAAGAAACACTGGCACAAACTTCCCTGGCAGTCCAGTGGTTAAGACTCTGGGTTTCCACAGCAGAGGGCGCGGGTTCAGGGAAGATCCCATATGCTGCAGGGTGCAGCCAAAAACAGAGGTTAAAAATATAGGCACATAGCCAGGCAGGTCTTCCCCAAACAGTTTCTGTGAAATAGGCTTTAATTTTTGCCTCTTGAGACAATATGCTGAAAGAACATAGTTTTTGGCCACATATATATCTGGGCTTTACCATTTCTGTGCTCAGTCACCAAATCGTGTCTGACTGTTTGCAACCCCATGGACTGTAGTCCACCAGTCTCCTCTATCCATGACATTTTCCAGGCAATAATTCTGGAGTAGGTTGTCATGCCCTCCTCTGGAGGATCTTCCCAACCCAGAGATCAAACCAAGTCCCATATCTCTTATGACTCCTGCATTGGCAGGTGAATTGTTTACCACTGGGACAATATGCCACCGGAGACAATATAACAAAAAGAACATAATTTTTGGCCACATACATATCTGCTGCTGCTGCTGCTAAGTCACTTCAGTCGTGTCCGACTCTGTGCAACCCCATAGACGGTAGCCCACCAGGCTTCCCCGTACCTGGGATTCTCCAGGCAAGAACACTGGAGTGGGTTGCCATTTCCTTCTCCAGTGCATGAAAGTGAGAAGTGAAAGTGAAGTCGCTCAGTCCTGTCCGACTCTTTGCGACCCCATGAATCGCAGCACACCAGGCCTCCCTGTTCATCACCATCTCCCGGAGTTCACTCAGACTCACGTCCATCGAGTCCGTGATGCCATCCAGCCATCTCATCCTCAGTCGTCCCCTTCTCCTCCTGCCCCCAATCCCTCCCAGCATCAGAGTCTTTTCCAAAGAGTCAATTCTTCGCATCAGGTGGCCAAAGTACTGGAGTTTCAGCTTTAGCATCATTCCTTCCAAAGAAATCCCAGGGTCGATCTCCTTCAGAATGGACTGGCCGGAAGGGACTCTCAAGAGTCTTCTCCAACACCACAGTTCAAAAGCATCAATTCCTCGGCGCTCAGCCTTCTTCACAGTCCAACTCCCACATCCATACATGACCACAGGAAAAACCATAGCCTTGACTAGACGGACCTTAGTCGGCAAAGTAATGTCTCTGCTTTTGAATATACTATCTAGGTTGGTCATAACTTTTCTTCCAAGGAGTAAGCGTCTTTTAATTTCATGGCTGCAGTCACCATCTGCAGTGATTTTGGAGCCCCCAAAATAAAGTCTGACACTGTTTCCACTGCTTCCCCATCTATTTCCCATGGAGTGATGAAACCAGATGCCATGATCTTTGTTTTCTGAATGTTGAGCTTTAAGCCAACTTTTCACTTTCCTCTTTCACTTTCATCAAGAGGCTTTTTAGTTCCTCTTCACTTTCTGCCATAAGGGTGGTGTCATCTGCATATCTGAGGTGACTGATATTTCTCCTGGCAATCTTGATTCCAGCTTGTGTTTCTTCCAGTCCAGCATTTCTCATGATGTACTCTGCATATAAGTTAATTTAATTTTAATTTTAATTTAATTTTACTTTCTATCTTAATTCTTACATTTATATATGTAACTGCATCATTCAAGGACATGGCAAAGTCTGAAAAGCTGAGACCAAGATGAATATGAGACACTCCTGGTGCTTCTGTGAAGGAAACAAGATTCAAGAACCAAAATATCTGGAAAATAGAAGATCAAGACTGCTCTGCAGAAGACCAGGGAGCTACGTCACGTCCCTGGCATAGTGCCAGGCCTAGAAGAACACACAATACACAGTCTGCAGTTATGAAACATTGATGGGACAGAGAGCCATTGGGTAAGGCAGGTGACATCCTAACGCTTCCAGGTTTCTGCAGAAAGATAAGTCCAATGCAAGAGAGCAGGAAATAATTAGATGGGTTTTCTGGGATTTTAATCCTTTCACTTATTCAATAAATATCACAGAGCATCTCACACTAGCCGGTCGCAACCCTCAGTGCTGCCCATTCAGAAAGGAGAAAAACTGAATGATGACTAGCAACTGATGGTTGCTGGTAGGAAATGTCTGGTAGGAAAAGACAAGAAAATGAATATCCACAGTACGATGGGGTAGGTGCACAAATGGTATTTGAAAGTCTGGTGGAGCCACAAAAGACTGTAAAGGCTGTCGAAGAAATGACAGAACTGTTCCTAAAATCTTATATGTGGACAGTGGACAAGATGCTGTACTTAAAAGCAGTAAGCTGATGCTCAGAAGAGAGGAGTTATAATCCTTTCCTGTTACTCTTTGGCTTTGAATAATATTTTCACTTTTTGGGGCTTAGTTGAATGGTTTACGTGTTTTTAAGGTTCAAGTAGTGACCTAAGAGCTCTGTATGTCTAGGTTTCCTCGTCTGTAAAATAGTATATAGTAGCTGTCTCATAGGACTGGTTTAATATTTGTAAAAGTTCTCAGAACAATGCCTGATTCATAATGAGCACTTTAGGGACTTTTCTGATGGTCCACAGGCTGAGACTCTGTGCTCCCAATGTGAGACCTGAGTTCGATCCCTGGTCAGGGAACTAGATTCTGCGTGCAGCAACTAAGAGTTCGAATGCCAAAACTAAAGATCCCACATGCCATAACTAAGACCGGGCATAGACAAATACATATACATTTTTTAAAAGCTGTTAACTTTCTAAATAATAATAAGCATTATACACCTGTTAAATAAAATGAAATAAGGTTAAGGTTAACTGAACTCAGTCAGTTGTGTCCAACTCTTTGCGACCCCATGGACTGTAGCCTGCCAGGATCCTTCATCCACGGGATTTTCCAGACAAAAGTACTGGAGTGGGTTGCCATTTCCTTCTCCAGGGGATCTTCCTGACCCAGGGATCGGACCCAGGTCTCTGGAACTGTAGGCACACGCTTTACAGTATGAGCCACCAATTGTTCGTCACCAGGTTCCTATTTTCAGCCTCTGAGTGAAAGCAATTAAAGGATCCTTCAAGAACCCTATAAGCCCCAGCAGTGAATCTCATATCATCAGACTGCACTGCCTAATACCCTTCTGACTGCAGTCATCTACCAACACTGGGTCCCTTCCTTAACTCCTGATCCTCTGTGACCCTCCCAACACTGTTCCCATCATTATTCTTGTGATTTATACACATACATGATTCCTTCATCATCCTGGTCTCTTCATCCATGTTCTATACCCTACTTGGGAGGGCTCATGTGCAGGGGTCACACTCTAAACACTGTCATTTTGATGTTTGACGAAGTGCAGTTTATTTTTATGTTCACTTCAGAAATTCCTACTTGTTCCTAATGTATACAGAACTATGTAAAAAATAACTGATTTCTGAATATGTCTTCCATTTTTCTGATAAAGGTCCTAAATGGGTCATTACAGAGTGGGTTGGGATAACAGAGTTCATTACAAATAAAGTGAATCAATTTCATTTCTAAATAAATATATTTTAAATGTTTCTTAGTTAAAAGTCACCAGAAGAGACTAAGTGGGTAATGTCTGTGTGTGCGTGTGTGTGTGTGTGTGCATGTGCAATCTGCGGTGTTTGACCATTTGCAACCCCACGGACTGTAGCGTGTCAGGCTCCTCTGTCCATAGAATTTTCAGGCAAGAATACCGGAGTGGATTGCCATTTCCTACTCCAATGGGTAGTGTCTATTTAACATTAAATGAATGAATGGGTACAGAGAGCCTTGCATTGTGCAGCTTGAAAAGAATCTATACACATCTTAAGAGGGTTGTGATTTTATTATTGTTGAGGCAGTCCAAGCATAGGCTGGAAAAGAATTTCCAGACATTGAGCATTTCAGAAGGGAATGAGCTTATTAAGAACAAAGAGCAGAGATAATGTGGGCACTGTGAGCACAGGGGGCTGACCTCCTGACAGACCAGGGGAGAGCCAATGCTTTTCGTGGATTAGTTGCCAATTTTTATAGCCTCAAGACAAAGAGAATCCCTGCTGGAAGGTTGGTGTTAGGTGACTGGTGAGGTCACTGTAGGGTGAGTACTGGAGTGGGCATCTTTGCCTAATTTGGAGTCAGGAAGCTTGTTAGTGATGAGCAGAGGGCTTTTGGCAACAGTTATAAAGGGACTCAGTCTGCTTCGGAGATGACCTTGGTTCTGGACTCTGCTTTTGTGACCTTGATACAAGGTCTCACACTTGCTGGCCTTGGGGCAGGACTCAACAATTTTGACAAAAGAAAGGAACACTGTTAGAAGTTAAGTTGGGGAAACTTTCCTGGCAATTTAGTGGTTAAGAGTCCAGAATCCCATTGAAAGGGAGCACAGGTTCTATCCCTAGTCAGAGAACTAAGATCCACACGCCATGCAGTACAGCCAAAAAAAAAAAAAAAAAAGTTAAGTAAGGCTTTTCTTCCCTTCTAGATTCTCCCATCCTTGTGTTAACCAAGTTAATAAAATACTCCTCATTCCCTCTCCCTTACCTCACCAGGCCTCCCCATTCTCCGCCGTGGCTTCTCTCATAGGTTTTGCTGTGGAATCCTCTAGCCATCCAGACAGCTGTGGCTCCTCCAACTTCAGCTCTTGCTTTGCGAGAGTCAGGGAATCTGGAATTGCACTACTCCCTGAATCTACTAAGCACACTAGGCTCCTGCCCTCACCATCCTGAGATCCCGGACTTTCAGTCTTCTGATTTACTAATGTAGCCTCTGCCACTGCAAGAGACTGTAGATTTCCCTATTTATATGTGAATTCCCCTCTGCGCTGAGAGCTCTTTTCTTAACTTCCATCTACTTGTTTGGGTCTTCACATCCTACTTATCCCTAGCTAGAATCCCAACTCTGTCACTAGTTGTGAAATTTGAAGAAGTAACCTAAGCTTTCTGAATCTCCATTTTTTTCTTTTGTTTAATTCAATATTTTTTCAAATATTATAATGTTTATTTTCAATGCTTAAGATTCATGCTTCTCTTCCCCTGTGATCAATAGAATAAACTGAGATAATAAAAAGATAGTTTTTCTGTGTGACTTACATGGGAATTGAATCTGCAACCTATGCTTCATTAAGAGAAAGATGCTATAGTGAATTGGAGAAGGAAATGGCAACCCACTCCAGTATTCTTGCCTGGGAATCCTGTGGACAGAGGGGACTGGTAGGCTGCTGTCCATGGGGTTGCATGGAGTCGGACACGACTGAAGCGACTTAGCATGTATGCATGCATTGGAGAAGGAAATGACAACCCACTCCAGTATTCTTGCCTGGAGGATCCCAAGGACAGAGCAGCCTGCTGGACTGCCATCTCTGGGGTCACACAGAGTTGATCACCACTGAAGTGACTTAGCAGCAGCAGCTATAGTGAATAACCAACTTCAACACAAAGAACAATAAAGAAGAGAGAGCAAAGGGAGGAGAGAAAGAGGAGTCAGGGAGAGAGGAACTAAGAAAGGAAGAGGGAGGGATGGAGGGCAAGAGGGAGGAAGAAAGAAAGAGAAAGGAAGGAAGGAAGGAAGGAAAAGCGTCACCATTTTCTGCATCTTCTCAAGATGGACGTGAGGACAAAATGAGTATGATTGATAGATGCAGGTATGGCTATAGATCAGGATACAGATAAAGATAGAGATATTTATGAAATGTTAGTTCCCTTCTCTGCCTGTCTTTCCCTCATCTCAGCTTTGGGTGTCACGGTCATTGCTTCCAGCCTCCTTGCGTCTCCATGAAAGCATGACTTTCCCATCCTATAAGCAGGTAGATTAGGGGATCCCAGAAGAAAGAACCAGACATCACTTTCTTGACATTAGAGAACCCATCTTGGGACTTCCTGGTGAAGCAGCAGATAGAAATCTGACTGCCAGTGCAGAGCACATGGGTTTAACCCCTGGTCCAGGAAGATCTCACATGCCCCAGAGCAACTAAACCCATGTGTCACAACTTCTGATCCTGTGCTCTAGAGCCCACGAGCCACAATTACTGAGCCTGTGTGCTGCAACTACTCAAGCCTGCACGCCTAGAGCCCAAGCCCTGGAACAAGAGATGCCACCACAATGAGAAGCTGCACATCGCAGTGAAGATTAGTCACTGCTCACCACGACTAAAGAAAGCCAGTGTGCGGCAACAGAGATCCAGTGCAACCAAAAATTAATTAATTAAAAGATGCTTGCTTGTTAGAAGAAAAGGTATTATAAACCTAGACAGCATATTAAAAAGCAGAGACATCACTTTGCAAAGATCTGTCTATTCAAATCTATGGTTTTTCCAGTAGTCATGTATGGATGTGAGAGCTGGACCATAAAGAAAGCTGAGCGCCAAAGAATTGATGCTTTTGAACTGTGGTGTTGGAGAAGACTCTTTGAGAGTCTCCTGGACTGCAAGATCAAACCAATCAATCCTAAAGGAAATGAGTCCTGAGTATTCATTGGAAGGACTGACGCTGAAGCTGAAACTCCAATACTTTGGCCACCTGATGCGAAGAGCTGACTCATTTGAAAAAGACTCTGATGATGGGAAAGATTGAAGGCAGGAGGAGAAGGGGATGAAAGAGGATGAGATGGTGGGATGGCATTACCAACTCTATGGACATGAGTTTGAGCAAGCTCCAGGAGTTGGTGATGGACAGGGAAGCTTGGTGTGCTGCAGTCCATGGGGTCTCAAAGAGTCAGACACCACTGAGCAACTGAACTGAACTGAATTAATTAATTAATTTTAAAAACTTTTAAAAAAGAGAGAGAACCCATTTTGGCTTAAGCCATTTTGGATCTAAGCCTGGCCATAATGCTCATCCTTGAACAGGTCTCAGTAAGTAGTGACCGTAAGAGAAGAAGCAAGGGAATGCTGCAACAAGGGAGGAGCAGTCAAGAAACAAAAATGTGGACTTGGGGCGGAGTTCTGGATCCTTAAAGGATACACATAGGAATATATTTTGGAACAGGAACTAAGGCCACCACCACCCAGGTCGAGGATGGAATGATGTTGACCCTCCCGACTTCAATCAACTAAAGAATGGATTCTGTTGACTTTTGCCCCAATTCTGAATTCTCCTCTGTGCAAAGCCCTTCATGAATATGCTTAAACCTTCTCCATTTTGCTGTTGGGGCAAAAATACCTTGGGGAAGATCCCTGGTGTTCTCTTACTCCGTGTAAGTCATAGTAAGTCCTTCCTGCCCCTGATCTTTGGCTCGGTTGTGAAACCTTGTAACTCAGACTGGGACTTGAACTCAGTCTTTTAATTGAGATCACACCTGGTTTCAGGACGGACGCCGAGGGCGCGCGTCGGCCGTGCCCGGCGTGGCCTGGGCCGGGATTCCCCGCCCCGGGGCCGCCGCCGGGGCGGGCGGGGTGGAGGAGGAGGAAGAGGAGGGTGGCCCGCCGCCCTCCTCCCACCACCCACCTCGTGCCTCCGCGCGTTGGCGGCGGCGCGCTGCGACCCTCGTGGACCCGAGAGTGTGTGCGCGGTCGGGCATCCTGGCCGCGGGCGGACGGGGCGGTCGGATTTCCCGGCCCGGTGAGCGCCTTCCCGACCCTCTCCCGGCTTCCTCACCTCGCGGGGGCTTCAGCACGCCCGGATCCCGACACGCCCGCTCTTCGTTGTGCTCGCTCCCCCAGGGCTTCCCTGGTGGCTCAGAGGTAAAGCGTCTGCCTCCAATGCGAGAGACCGGGTTCGATCCCTGGGTCGGGAAGATCCCCTGGAGAAGGAAATGGCAATCCACTCCAGTATTCTTGCCTGGAGAATCCCATGGACGGAGAAACCTAGTAGGTTACAGTCCATGTGGTAGCAAAGAGTTGGACACGACTGAGCGACTTCACCTTCACCTTCAGGACTTAATGAATTTCAGGTTCTTGAGGTCTTGTCTCAGAAAGAATTTCATGAGAGACAAGGTGATAAGTAAGTGGTGGATTTATTCAGAGAAAAACACAATCCACAGACAGAGTATGGGCCATCTCTGAAGGCGAGAGTGGCCCCAAGGCATGGGGTTGTTAGTTTTTATAGGGATGGGTAATCTTTGATGCTAGTGAAAGGTTGTTGTTGAATTACAACACTGGGATTCTTGGCCCCCAGAGGTACAACACTGGGATTCTTGGCCCCAGAGGAGAAGAATTCAATCCGGGGCCAGGGACGAGGCTTGATCGCTCAGAGCTTTTGTGTAACAAAGTTTTATTAAAGTATAAAGGAGATAGAGAAAGCTTCTGACATAGGCATCAGAGGAGGGCAGAAAGAGTACCCCCCTGCTAGTCTTTAGCAATCTGTTAATGAAAGAAAGGAATGTCTCAAAACTTAGAATGGCACCAGGCCCCTCACCCATAAGATGTATTTTGGGGATAACATTGGCTCCAAAAGGTTTATCTTGGGCCATAAAATGATTAACTTGAATCTTGAAGAAGGGCAGATCACCATACAAACAGTTTCATTTACATAGATTAGAGGAACAATATCGGAGTATAACATACTGGTTTATCAAGTAGGTTCTGGGCCCTAAAGGCAGAACGACAGAGTTTGGGGTAAATGCACAGTACATTAGCATAGCTTAAGATAAACATTTCCATAAGAAAAAGGCATTGGTTAACTTCAGGTGAAACCAAGTATCATTATGACAACACAGAATTTAAAGAGAAACCTCCTTTTAAATTTGTGTAGAGAAGGAAAAAATATCCCTAGTTTGTTTCTTCCTGCCGCTTAAAGAGAGATAAAATGTCTGACACTTGCAGGCTTGGAGATCCCTGGTCTTCCTGCCTGTTACTCTCTCACTAGTAAAGTAATGCTCAAAATTCTCCAAGCCAGGCTTCAGCAATACGTGAACCATGAACGCCCTGATGTTCAAGCTGGTTTTAGAAAAGGCAGAGGAACCAGAGATCAAATTGCCAACATCCCCTGGATCATTGAAAAAGCAAGAGAGTTCCAGAAAAACATCTGCTTTATTGACTATGCCAAAGCCTTTGACTGTGTGGATCACAAGAAACTGTGGAAAATTCTGAAAGAGATGGGAATACCAGACCACCTAACCTGCCTCTTGATAAATCTGTATGCAGATCAGGAAGCAACAGTTAGAACTGAACATGGAACAACAGACTGGTTCCAAATAGGAAAAGGAGTACGTCAAGGCTGTATATTGTCACTCTGCTTATTTAACTTCTATGCAGAGTACATCATGAGGAACGCTGGACTGGAAGAAACACAAGCTGGAATCAAGATTGCCAGGAGAAATATCAATAACCTCAGATATGCAGATGACAGGAGGAACTAAAAGCCTCTTGATGAAAGTGAAAGAAGAGAGTGAAAAAGTTGGCTTAAAGCTCAACATTCAGAAAACGAAGATCATGGCATCCGGTCCCATCACTTCATTGGAAATAGATGGGGAAACAGTGGAAACAGTGTCAGACTTTATTTTGGGGGGCTCCAAAATCACTGCAGATGGTGACTGCAGCCATGAAATTAAAAGACGCTTACTCCTTGGAAGAAAAGTTATGACCAACCTAGATAGCATATTCAAAAGCAGAGACATTACTTTGCCGACTAAGGTCCATCTAATCAAGGCTATGGTTTTTCCTGTGGTCATGTATGGATGTGAAAGTTGGACTGTGAAGAAGGCTGAGCGCCGAAGAATCGATGCGTTTGAACTGTGGTCTTGGAGAAGAATCTTGAGAGTCCCTTGGACTGTAAGAAGATCCAACCAGTCCATTCCGAAGGAGATTAGCCCTGGGATTCCTTTGGAAGGAATGATGCTAAAGCTGAAACTCCAGTACATTGGCCATCTTATGCGAAGAGTTGACTCACTGGAAAAGACTCTGATGCTGGGAAGGATTGAGGGCAGGGGAGAAGGGGATGACAAAGGATGAGATGGCTGGATAGCATCACGGACTTGATGGACGTGAGTCTGTGTGAACTCCAGGAGATGGTGACGGACAGGGAGGCCTGGTGTGCTGCGATTCATGGGGTCACAAAGAGTCGGACACGACTGAGTGACTGAACTGAACAGAACTGAACTGAATCTTTGATGCTGAGGAAGATTGAAGGCAAAGGGAGAAGGGGGCCACAAAGGATAAGACAGTTAGCGTTATGGACTCAATGGATATGAATTTGAGCAAACTCTGGGAGACAGTGAAGGACAGCGAAGCCTGGTGTGCTGAAGTCCATAGAGTCACAAGAGATGGACACAACTAAGTGACTGAGCAATAACAACAGTTTCATAGGTTAATGAGTGGCAGGGGTATTCCCGGAGAAGGCAATGGCACCCCACTCCAGTACTCTTGCCTGGAAAATCCCATGGACAGAGGAGCCTGGTAGGCTGCAGTCCATGTGGTCGCTGAGGGTTGCTGAGTGACTTCCCTTTCACTTTTCACTTTCATGCGCTGGAGAAGGAAATGGCAACCCACTCCAGTGTTCTTGCCTGGAGAATCCCAGGGATGGGGGAGCCTGGTGGGCTGCTGTCTGTGGGGTCACACAGAATCGTGTAACAACTTCAGTCATGTTCATGACTGAAGCAACTTAGCAGCAGCAGCAGCAGCAGCAGCAGAAGTATTCCAGATATTTGGGGAAGGGATAACAATTGCCAGGAACTGGGCCTCTGCACACTCTTTGATCTTTATGGTCAGCCTTGGAACTGTCATGGCGCTTGTGGGTGTGTTATTTAGCGTACTGATGCGTTCCAATTAATGATGAGTGTATGCTGAAGCTCAAGGTTTAGTGGAAGTTGACTTGTCTGCCATCTTGGACCTACTTGTAATTGTCCACTGTCGTAGACCACTCTATGTTTTGTCCTTGGGCTATGTCACTCTTTTAAAAGTTGTGCCCTCCCCCCTTCCCTCTTGGTTAGGTTGTGTCCATTGGGTCAACACCCACCAAGAAGTGAACCCAGTTTTTGGTAACAATACCCTCAAAAACAGTTCTGGGTGTCCACTAGTCCCATGCCATCCCTTTCTCCCCAATTCCCTCCCCACCTGTGCACTGGGGTCCCTGTTTCCACCATGGCAGAGCCAGCATCATTCCCAACAGTCACACCTGCTTGGGTCATCTTTTCTTCTTCCTGTCTTCTTTCCATCCCCAAACTCATACTCCTCAAGCATTCTTGGTACTCAAAGTCCAGTCTGGCTAGCAGCAGTATCACCTGGAACTTGTCAGGAATGCAGAATGAAGTGCCCCCACCCCCAGACCTGCTGAATTAGTTACTGCATCTAATAAGGTCCCCAGGTGATTCATAAATGCACTAGAGTTTGAAAGGCACTGCACTAGATTATTCTTAGGGCTTAACTCAAAATCATCACTTCTATGAAAATGTTATTGATCCTTCCATTCAACTTATCCACATACCTCTATACAAGCACTGTTATTTACTCCCTCCTTCATGCTCCCACGTTCCTGCTGGTCATCCATCCATCCACACCTCCATCCCTCTTGGAATCTGCAAACATTTACTAAGGGCTTACCATGGCAAGACCTCTCTCCTCACTGATGGAGATAAAAGTAAATCTACATGTCCCTTTCTCTCAGAGAGATCATAGTCCTACAGAGACGATAACTAGTCTACAGGCCATTGCCCCATTGTGTGTGCTCGGTCGTGTCCGATTCTTTATGACCCCATGGACTGTAGCCCACCAGGCTCCTCTGTCCATGGGATTTCCTAGGTAAGAATACTAGAATGGGTTACCATTTCCTCCTCCAGGGAATCTTCCTGACCCAGGGATCAAACCCGAGTCTCCTGCATTGGCAGGAAGATTCTTCACCACTGAATCACCTAGGAAGCCCACAAGATATTGATAAGTGCTGTCTATTCAGCAGTTACAAATATGTTTGCTGGAATTAGGGTTTGAGCCAGAGTTTAAGAAGTTCAAAGAGGAACACCTCACTCAGCCAGTGAGGTTAGGAAGACTAATCAGAGATGATGACATCCAATCTGAATGCCAGTCCTGTAAGTCTCAACCTACACATTCTTTCTTCTCCAGGAAGCCTTCTCTGATGTCTCTCTATTAGGTTAGGGACTCTTGCTCTGTGTTCTATCCCCACAGGAATAAGCCAGCCAAAATGCCCAGAAAACACTCCCAGCCATGGGAACAACAAATGCAAAATCTATGGGATAAAAACATCATGGAGGGACTTCCCTGGTGGTCCAGTGATTAAGACTCCATGCTTTCACTGCAGGGACACAGGTTCAATCTCAGGTCAGGGAGCTAAGATCCCACATGACAAGCTGCACAACCAAAAAGTAAATAAATAAAATCTAAAAAACCATTGTGGAGCAGGTGGTATATGTTTATATAATGTTAACACATCCCCTACATTGCAATGACTTCTATTCTAATCTGTTTCCCCTACACATCTGTGAGTGCTCAAAGAGTAGGACTAAGAATTGTTGACCTCTGTATTTCCAGCCCTCAGCACAATGCCTGACATGTAGTCAGCATTCAATAAGTAAGACAGGACAGCAACAAGAAGATAGGTTTAGAGAGGGATTTCTTCTGGGTTTAGCTCATTGTCCTTCAAACTGGTATCTTGCACTCCCTTCTAGAGCAGTAGGATAAGACTATTGGGGAAAATGGTTTCTTTTAATTAAGGAAGAAACTACAGACTATGGGAGGTATATGAGTCTTATGTAAGCTAAAATTATCATTTAAAAATCCCATTCCAATGGCCACAAGAGTGGGGAAGCATTTTAGAGGTGGCTGAATAGTAACGCATAAGCACATGTTTTTGGCTTCATTGACTCACCAGTTTTAAGTCCAAGGGCACATACATCCTTCACTAAAGACTCATGTGTGTGACTCAGTTACAGCCCCTGTGTTATCTTTCTTCTGCATATGGTGCAGAGGTGTCTGCCTCTTCTACTCATTGCTGAGAAGGGAGCCAGAGGTCAACTGACTTGTTCTGGTTACACAAGCCAAGTTAGGAGAGTCTTAACTCTCACCCTGTTTTTCAGATTCTACTGGGATAATGAACTTTAGAGTCAAGCAGATAGTAAATGTCTTCTAGTCCACCCATCTCCAACTTTCAGCCTTTGGTCACATTAGAGGTCTTTCAATCTATATTGACATCATAAGATGTCTGGTTTGACCTGAATTATAGTTACACATACGTACACTTATGTACCATATTTTTCAGATTATAGTATAGTCATTTATAACATTGACTCTGGAGCCAGACTGGGTTTGAATCTCAGCTCTACCTTTAAAAGCCATGTGTCTTGAGGCAAGACACAGTCTCTGCTTCAGTTTTCCCATCTATAAAATGGGTATAATAACTATACCTCTGTCCTAGGATTAAATGAGCTAATATTAATATAGTGCTTAGCATAGTTTCTGGGACACAACGAGGACTATATCAATGTTGGTTAAACAAAAGAAAAATACAGCTGAACTGTAATATTTATTACAATTCTAATAAATTAATTATTGTGTTTATATTTAACACTGTCTTTCTCTAGTTCCTGAGGGCATATGAGGGCCATGATGGCTTTTTTTCTCTCTTTTAAAAATTTTTATTGGTGTAGAGTTGATTTACAATGTTGTGCTAGTTTCAGGTGTGAAACAAAGTGAATCAGTTATGCATATACAGGTGTCCACTCTTGTTTAGATTCTTTTCCCATATTGGCCATTACAGAGTATTGAATAGAGTTCCCTGCACTATACAGTAGTTCCTTATTAGTCATCTATTTTATATATAGAAGTTAGTTGTTCAGTTGTGTCCAACTTTGCGACCCTATGGACTATAGCCCACCAGGCTCCCCTGTCCATGGAATTCTCCAGGCAAGAATACTGAAGCGGGTAGCCATTCCCTTCTCCAGGGGCTCTTTCCAACCCAGGGATTGAACCTGGGTCTGCTACATTGCAGGCAGATTCTTTACCATCTGAGCCACCAGGGAAGCTTTATTTTATAAATAGCAGTATGTATATGGCAATCCTGGCTTTTTTCTTTGTAGTATCTGCAGTGCTGGCAGGCCACCTGGCAGAGTGTCTGATGGATACTATTACATAGGGTAAGTTCTCCACCTCTTTCTCACTCCATCTCCCCAGCTCAGGAAACTACTATGGCTCCCTATTGCTTACTGCACCAAATCCAGTGTTTCAGCTTGAATTCCAGACCTAGGTAACCTGGCCACAGTTGGTCTCTCTGTCTCATGCATTCTCAACAAGGGCAATATCGCCCCCATGGGGGGCAAATATTGGTTCTTGGGGGTCCAAAAAATGTTGCTCTTTGTATGTATATAATGTGTAGCAAATAGCCAAATATCTGTGGTATTGAGATTTCACTGGAGGGGGCGATTAGGAAAAATGCCTGAAAAGGTTCCTGGGCTATAATGAACAGAAAGAACACTCACAGCATGAAGGGTGGAGGAAACCGCTTTCTCCTCTTCGGTTCTCAGTTTGCAAGGGGGTAAAATGAGGAAGATCAGCCTGTAACCCCTGAGGCCCTTCCTGGCCCTGGCAGTTCATGACCCTGAGAATCGGATGCTCACCAAGCCCATACATACATGCTCACCTAGAGCCTCTGCCCGCTGGGGAAGTGACTTTAATTCCCACCCACTGGTCATATCATCCTCTTCCTTGCAACACAGGCTCCCAGAATCTGTCTTCTCCTCCTCCCACTTAAAAAAAAAATATGTATTTATTTTCACTTATTAGTTGTGGCATGCAGGATCTATTTCTCTGAGCAGCGACGGAACCTGGATCCTCTGCTTTGGGAGAGCAGAGACAGCCACTGGACCACCGGAGTAGTGCTCCTCCCACTTTTGAGCCCCTACCTCCTTCACATGAAGCCTCTCCTGGTATCATTCCCACCTCCAATCCAGATAGTGCTGGCCTGAGTGTGTGCTCTAGGATGTGAGTAAAGGACAGTTCCTCACCACCTGAGGAGATGAAGTTTCCAGCTGGCCCCAGCACGGTGCTTGGCATGAGATCAATGCTTAATAAGTATTTGCTAAGTGAAGAACGTTGAATGAATGAATGATTTGTCTGTATCTCTGCCTTTTTGCTTCTCTATCCCCTTTCACAATGTCCAAAGCAGCAAAAAACTTGTCCGACAGGGAGGGTTGTCCTTATTTGGGTTTCCTCAGAAGCAGACCATGAGACACAGGTGGGAATGCAAGCGGTCTGTTTGAAAGGCGACTCTGAGAGACAGTGGTGGAGGAATGGGAAATGAGACGAGGAAGAAGCAGATGTTCACAGCTGTTGTGATACTAAGTCACCACTATGGACAAACAGTGCTTCATTTGGCTGGAGAACTCTGGGAGTCAGTGTAGTTACCCTACAAGAGAGGAGGGAGCTGAGGTGCTTATCCACCAGATTCCATTAGAGGAAAGTAGAGAGCTGTTCCCAGGGGGCATGAACTCCCTGGAAGTCCCAGTCTGCAGCAGGTGAGGGCACCAAGGTCCCCAGAGTCTAGAGAAACCTGTGCTTGTATACTCAGTCGTGTCTGACTCTTTGCAACCCCATGGTGGCACACTAGACTCTTCTGTCCATGGGATTCTCCAGCCAAGAATATTGGAATGGGTTGCCATGCCTTCCTCCAGGGGATCTTCCTGATCCAAGGATTGAACACCAGTCTCCTGTTCTGGCAGGCAGATTGTTTACCGCTGAGCCACCTGGGAAGCCACCTGGCTTCCTTTGGAGAGCGCCCTCTGCCAAAGAAACCCAGGCACTGACAGTTGATATTCAGGCCAGAACCAGGAAAGCAGGTAAAGCCAAGAGATGGCAGGGTGGGAGTAGGGGTGAATGCCTACAACATTACTCCAGGGAAGCAGGAAGGAGTGGAAGGGAAACAAGTGCTCCAAACCTTTCCTTTTCTCCTTCTCCCCTTCTCAGGGGCCTAAAAGCAAGCCATCCCAAACAGATAAAAATATTCCCTTGTATTTGCAAAACACCTAGCACTTCTTGAGTCTCCTTTCACCTATCACACCAAGCCTAAGGGGATTCGCCTGCCATGTTGCACAATGTCCATCTCTAGATGGGGTTCCTGGAGTTACAAAATGTCCTGCTTGAGAGCCAAGCAGGGCAGGGAGAGGTGATGGGCAAGTCATTACTCTTGTCTCCACTGGACCTTAGCCACCCTTTCAGGAGGCACAGGATGAGTGAGAAAATAAGCACAGGCCAGCGCTCTCTTCTCTGCTCCCAACGGTGGTATGTTAAGTGTTGTGGGGCTCCACTCCACTTTCTTCCTGTTCCATAGGACCCACCGAACCTGGGTGTCTCTTTCCCCAGGCTGCTCTGTGTGAAACTTTATGAGCAAAGTCAGAGGCAAGCAAACAGCTCAGCTTGGCCCTCTGACACCACCATTCCACCTGGACTTGGGAGGAAAGGCCCTGAACTTTAGACTCGACTCTGCCACTAACTTCCTGTAAGGCTGTCGCCAAGCCATTCAGCCTCTCGACCCTCGTTAGCCAGGAGTATAAAATGGTTCAACTCTCCTGTTGCCACTGAGAAATAAGGTCTGAGAAGGTATTTTTACAGATTGGAAGGTGCTTATAAAAATATAAGATATTATCCTTGTTGTCCTTAATAATGCCTCCTGTCTCTGAACTCCTAGTGTGCTTGGGTCAGAATCACACAATCACACTCACATATTCTCCCGTCGTTCCATCTTGAAGGACCTGCTGTTCCCTACAGGTGCTGTGTTCTTTCTTGTCTCCAGCGGTTTCCTCTCCTGCTCACATTGACTCCTGGTTATCTCCTACAAATCTTTGAGGACTCCGCTGCAGTGATGCTTGTCTAGACACTGTCTCCTGACTCCCCGCCTACCCACCCTCTGCAGTCTGAAGCGGAAATCCCACCTCTGGGTGCCATGCCTCCTGGGCACCCCTCTGTGGCTTAATGCTTTCTTTGTTTTCTTGAACGTTCCTCAAAGCAGGGAGACTATTAGTCTATCAGGGCGGCTGTAACAAAATACTACACGCTAGCAGGCTTAAACAACAGAAGTTAATTTTCTCACCAGTCTGGAGGCCAAGATGAAGCTGTCAGCAACGTTGGTTTCTTCTTTCCCTGGTTTGCAGTTGGCCACCGTCTTGCATCTTCACATGGTCCTCCCTCTGTCTGTTATATGTCTGTGTCCTGATTTCTTTCTTTGTAGGACAACAGTCATACATCTCCCCCAAGGACCCCATTTTATTAACATAATCACCTCCTTAAAGATCCTATGTCCAAACAGTTACATTCTGAGGTGTGGGGATTAGGGCTTCAACATATGAATTGGGAGGCACACAACGAGCCCATAAGAAACCTTACTTTTATATCCCTATGTACAACTCTGGGCTGACACATCAAAAGTGCCCCCAAAGCACTTTTGAGTCACCGAGTGAACGAATGAACAGGTATGTACTGTACATGTTTTCCAACCAGCACATAAGCTACTTGAGGACTATGAAAGAACACCTGCCGTGGGACTGGGGGACCTGGATTATTCTTCTTTGCTCTGTGTCAATATAGAAGGTGATCTTTTGAGCAGCAACATCACAAGATGCCCCTCTGGCACTTCCCTGGTGGTCCAGAAGCTTAAGCCTCTGTGCTCCCAATTCGGGGGCTTAGAGTCAATTCCTGGTCGAGGAATAGTTGTGTGCTGCAGCTAAAGATTCTGATGCCACAAGAAGACTGAAGATCCCGCATGCTGCAACTAAGATCTGACGCAGCTAAACAAATAAAAAATAAATATTTAAACAATTAGCGATAAAGATGCCCCTTTACCTGGGGGTGTAACATGCCTGTTCCACTTCTAAAGCAATCGGAGATTCAGAGCATTCGTTATTCACAATGCCTAGAGCATTTGCCAAATTCAAGATTTCTATAATTTCAACCTAAGAAAATGCCATCTGCTGCACAGAAACTGAGTGTTGGCCACTGTTTATGTGCTACATTCTCTTCCAGTGAGAAACCACATTTCCCTGAAGGGTGAGTGGTACTTCCGGAGCCGCTTAGTAATCACTGGAGAATCTATTGTCTTAACTAGTGCAGCTTGATAAGTCATCAGTGTTGATTCAAACAAATGTTTCAGACACACTAATTACAGCATTTGGCCTTGGAAGGCACCTTAGAAATCATGGGCCATGAAACTTTAGACTCAAGTTTAAACCCTGCCTTCTTGGATAAACTAAGTTTTTCTCATCTGTCAAACAGGTGGAGTAACATTTCACAGACTTATTTGGAGTATTGAATAGGATAATGAGTATATGAATATATAGTGTCTTGTACCTAACAGGACAGAGTAATTCTTAATGTTAGTTTTCTTCCTCTCTCTGTTTTATAGATAGGTTAATCAAGACCCAAAGGAGGAAAAAGTCCTAAGCTAATCACCAGCTTTTTAAAAAAATATAATTTTGTTTTTAATTTATTTTTATGTTTGATCTTTGTTGCAGTGAGGGCTTATATCTAGTTGTGGCAAGCAGGGGCTGTTTTCAAGTTATGGTGCTCAGGATTCTCACTGTGGTGGTTTAGAACCACAACCTCCTCATTAGATTTCCAGCTCCTTTCCAGTCCAGTCTCATTTCTGACATCAGAATTCTATTTCTAGAACAGAGATCTGATCTTGTCACTACTCTGCTCAAAAATTCTGCAAGTTTCTTGATTTGTACATTATGAAGTACACATCTGCCAGATCATATATATACATATACACACACACATATATAATATATACTAATATAGTTTTCGAGGGCTGTGCTAACAGATGACAAAGAGTGATTTAACAAAAGCTGAAAGTTCAAGATCAAGGTGTTGGTTTCTCCGGAGGCCTCTCCCCTTGGTCTACAGATGACTGCCTTCAAGCTGTGATCTCTATGTGGTCCTTCCTCTGAGTGGTCATGTTCCTATTGTTGCTTTTTGTGTCCAAATTTCCTCTTACTAAAAGGACACATGTTAGGCTTTCGCTAGTGGTCCACTGGTTAAGAATCCATCTGCCAGTGTAGGCAACACAGGTTCACTTCCTGGTCCAAGAAGATCCTACATGCATAGAACAACCAAGCCTGGGTGCTGCAACTACTGAACCTGAGCTCTAGAGCCTGAGAGCCACAACTACTGAGGCCACACGCTGCAGTCACTGAAGCGCAAGCACCTAGAGCCTCTGCTTGGCAACAAGAGAAGCCACTGCAAAGAGAAGCCTGAGCATCGCAACTAGACAAAGCCCGTGACAAGCATCAGTGAAGTTCCAGCATAGCAAAAGGAAAACTAAAAAAGGGACACATGTCAGATCAGATTAAGGTCCTCTCTCAAAAACGACAAATGATCTCTGTTCGTTTCCAAGGCAAACCATTCAGTATCACAGCTATCCAAGTCTATGCCCCAACCAGAAATGCTGAAGAAGCTGAAGTTGAATGGTTTTATGAAGACCTGCAAGACTTTTTAGAACTTACACCCAAAAAACATGTCCTTTTCATTATAGGGGACTGGAATGCTAAAGTAGGAAGTCAAGAAACACCTGGAGTAACAGGCAAATTTGGCCTTGGAATGCAGAATGAAGCAGGGCAAAGACTAATAGAGTTTTGCCAAGAAAAATGCACTGGTCAGAGCAAACACCCTCTTCCAACAACACAAGAGAAGACTCTACACATGGACATCATCAGATGGTCAACACCGATATCAGATTGATTATATTCTATGCAGCCAAAAATGGAGAAGCTCTAGACAGTCAAAAAAACAAGACCAGGAGCTGACTGTGGCTCAGATCATGAACTCCTTATTACCAAATTCAGACTCATATTGAAGAAAGTAGGGAAAATCACTAGACCATTCAGGTATGACCTAAATCAAATCCCTTATGATTATACAGTGGAAGTGAGAAATAGATTTAAGGGCCTAGATCTGATAGATAGAGTGCCTGATGAACTATGGAAAGAGGTTTGTGACATTGTCCAGGAGACAAGGGTCAAGACCATCCCCATGGAAAAGAAATGCAAAAAGCAAAATGGCTGTCTGAGGAGGCCTTACAAATAGCTCTGAAAAGAGAGCCGAAAAGCAAAGGAGAAAAGGAAAGATATGAGCATCTGAATGCAGAGTTCCAACGAATAGCAAGAAGAGATAAGAAAGCCTTCTTCAGCAATCAGTGCAAAGAAATAGAGGAAAACAACAGAAGGGGAAAGACTAGAGATCTCTTCAAGAAAATTAGAGATACCAAGGGAACATTTCATGCAAAGATGGGCTCAATAAAGGACAGAAATGGTCTGGACCTAACAGAAGCAGAAGATATTAAGAAGAGGTGGCAAGAATACACAGAAGAACTGTACAAAAAGATCTTCACGACCCAGATAATCATGATGATGTGATCACTCATCTAGAGCCAGACATCTTGGAATGTGAAGTCAAGTGGGCCTTAGAAAGCATCACAATAAACAAAGCTAGTGGAGGTGATGGAATTCCATTGGAGCTGTTTCAAATCCTGAAAGATGATGCTGTGAAAGTGCTCCACTCAATATGCCAGCAAATTTGGAAAACTCAGCATTGGCCACAGGACTGGAAAAGGTCAGTTTTCATTCCAATCCCAAAGAAAGGCAATGCCAAAGAATGCTCAAGTTACTGCACAATTGCACTCATCTCACATGCTAGTAAAGTAATGCTCAAAATTCTCCAAGCCAGGCTTCAGCAATACGTGAACCATGAACGCCCTGATGTTCAAGCTGGTTTTAGAAAAGGCAGAGGAACCAGAGATCAAATTGCCAACATGTGCTGGATCATGGAAAAAGCAAGAGAGTTCCAGAAAAACATTTATTTCTGCTTTATTGACTATGCCAAAGCCTTTGACTGCTGTGGAAAATTCTGAAAGAGATGGAAATACAAGACCACTTGACCTGCCTTTTGAGGAAATCTGTATGCAGGTCAGGAAGCAACAGTTAGAACTGGACATGGAACAAGAGACTGGTTCCAAATAGGAAAAGGAGTACGTCAAGGCTGTATATTGTCACCCTGCTTATTTAACTTCTATGCAGAGTACATCATGAGAAACGCTGGGCTGGAAGAAACACAAGCTGGAATCAAGATTGCCAGGAGAAATATCAATCACCTCAGATATTCAGATGACACCACCCTTATGGCAGAAAGTGAAGAGGAACTAAAAGCCTCTTGATGAAAGTGAAAGAGGAGAGTGAAAAAGTTGGCTTAAAGCTCAACATTCAGAAAACGAAGATCATGGTATCCGGTCCCATCACTTCAAGGGAAATAGATGGGGAAACAGTGGAAACAGTGTCAGACTTTATTTTTGGGGGCTCCAAAATCACTGTGGATGGTGACTGCAGACATGAAATTAGAAGACGCTTACACCTTGGAAGAAAAGTTATGATCAACCTAAATAGTATATTTAAAAGCAGAGACGTTACTTTGCCAACTAAGCTCCGTCTAGTCAAGTCTATGGTTTTTCGTGTGGTCATGTATGGATGTGAGAGTTAGACTGTGAAGAAGGTTGAGCACCTGAGGAATTGATGCTTTTGAACTGGTGTTGGAGAAGACTCTTGAGAGTCCCTTGGACTACAAGGAGATCCAACCAGTCCATTCTGAAGGAGATCAGTCCTGGGATTTCTTTGGAAGGAATGATGCTAAAGCTGAAACTCCAGTACTTTGGCCACCTGATGCAAAGAGTTGACTCACTGGAAAAGACTCTGATGCTGGGAGGGATTGGGAGCAGGAGGAGAAGGGGACGACCGAGGATGAGATGGCTGGATGGCATCATGGACTCAATGGACGTGAGTCTGAGTAAACTCCAGGAGTTGGTGATGGACAGGGAGGCCTGGCGTGCTGGGATTCATGGGGTTGCAGAGTTGGACACTACTGAGCGACTGAACTGACCTAACAGCGACTACTGACCTAACAGCCTATTTTAACTTAATCATCTTTTTAAAAAATCATCTCTTTAAAGGCCCTATTTCCAATTCTAGTCATATTCTGGGGTACTGAGGGTTAAAGATGCCATATATGAACTTGGGGAGGGAACACAATTCAGCCTGCAACAATATATGTGCCTTCAGTTCAGTTCAGTTTTGTTTGATTCTTTGCGACCTCATGAGTCGCAGCACGCCAGGCCTCCCCATCCAACACCAACTCCCGGAGTTCACTCAGACTCACGTCCATCGAGTCCATGATGCCATCCAGCCATCTCATCCTCTGTTGTCCCCTTCTCCTCTTGCCTCCAATCTCTCCCAGCATCAGAGTCTTTTCCAATGTGTCAACTCTTCTCATGAGGTGGCCAGAGTATTGGAGTTTCAGCTTTAGCATCATTCCTTCCAAAGAAATCCCAGCACTGATCTCCTTTAGAATGGACTGGTTGGATCTTCTTGCAGTCCAAGGGACTCTCAAGAGTCTTCTCAGACTCTCATGCGACTCACCACAGTTCAAAAGCATCAGTTCTTCAGCGCTCAGCTTTCTTCACAGTCCAACTCTCACATCCATACATGACCACTGGAAAAACCATAGCCTTGACTAGACGGACCTTAGTCGGCAAAGTAATGTCTCTGATTTTGAATATACTATCTAGGTTGGTCATAACTTTCCTTCCAAGGAGTAAGCGTCTTTTAATTTCATGGCTGCAGTCACCATCTGCAGTGATTTTGGAGCCCCCAAAAATAAAGTTTGACACTGTTTCCACTGTTTCCCTATCTATTTCCCATGGAGTTATGGGACCAGATGCCATGATCTTCGTTTTCTGAATGTTGAGCTTTAAGCCAACTTTCTTACTCTCCTCTTTAACTTTCATCAAGAGGCTCTTAAGTTCTTCTTCACTTTCTGCCATAAGGGTGGTGTAATCTGCATATCTGAGGTGATTGATATTTCTCCCGGCAACAGGATATATTTTTAAGGTCAGTTTTCTGTCTCCATCACTAGACTTTATACTCTTTGTAAATTAGTAAAAGCTAGCTAGATGAGTGAGTCTGCCATTCTGCGTGATGCCGTGGCTGATGGTCATACACATGCATGGATCTAAAGAGTGAGTTTGCCTTAGCCCCATGTTTTTCCAAAACATGTAAAACATTCACAAGCCCAACCTGACTGCAAGCCAAAGAGAGGAAAGAGGTACTTTTGTGATGAGGCCCCAGGACCCTCAGTTCTACCCTCAAAGACTGCTCAAGTAAAATACAGCTTTGGAAGTTGACTGCTCCATCTTCAGCCCACACTCTTTCCTCTAAGCCACTCTGCCATCTGTCTCTAGTGCTGGGAACTTTTCAGTCCAGTCTCAGGATGTGTTAAAAAATGTGCAAGAATGGTCTGTCTCTGAGAAATGTACATGACATTTGACAAACAAGGGGATGGGGTATATTTTATGTTTGTGACTGAAAGAGAAAACACAAAATTGCTAATAATTACCTTTGGGAGGTGATCTTATGGATGATTTTTGCTTTAGTCCCTAGAATAGGTTGTGTAAATTTTATACAAAAGCCACCTTTGAGTTTTATAATTGAAAATAAAGATACAATAAAATCCCATCTTAGTGTGGCCATAAAATTTTTGTGTAAAATGTGAGACCTTGGTATTCTGAGGCTACTGGAAATGACCAGGGCAAACCACATCAGCCAGCCAGGGGATCTGGGCAGATTTGATGCCATTCAAATCTTTCCCTGCCCAGGCTGTGGTTTGGCACTTCCTAATGGTGGTGGACCACAGGGGCAATTCATAGACTCTTCCAACTGGTTGACGGACACTCATAATGTAAATTCAACACTGGGGACACTGGGCACCCTTGCCAAATGGAGCTCCCTGTCTCCCAGTACACACCTCTCGTCAGAGGAGAGGTGGGGAAATGTTCTGAGAAGTGGTAGACAGGGTCAGTTGCCTCATATCTAAATTTGCGTAGTTGGTGGGGAGTCATGATCTTGGTAAGCTGTGGCAAGCACAGAGGTTCATTACCCAGATCCCCCTTCAAGAAAGAAGAGGCTGCTCAGTTGCATGGAGTTCTGTTAGCTGACAGCCTCCAGTTAGCATCTTCAGGATCTGTCTCGGTATAATCTTGTGAGCTAAGGACATGCTGCTCCTTTTCAGCAGCCCCTGGCCAACCTCTTCAGCATGGTGGGAGACTGAGCCTGGCAGTTTTTGCCCAGTGGGGACCTCTTCTGAGGGACAGTCTTGGTTCTAGAACTTCCCAGCCGGTCATCCAACATACTTTCAGATCAGGCTCTGAGGCTTTTCCTGCACAGTTCTGCTTCTTCCTCTCTGTTATCTTTTACAAATGTTATCTCCGACAAACCTCTTGCACTTCCAACTACAGCTCAATGAACCCTATAGAGACAGTTTTATACACACACACACACACACACACACACACGTGAACACATATAGGGATCCATGAGTCTGAATAACACATGAGCCCTCCTGCCACATGGAAGAACCTGCTAACACCTGCTAAGTATCTACTCCGTGCATGAGCATTGTTCCTGCCCTCAACCAAGCAGTGTCTAATGAAGGAGACAGAGAGGAAACTAAATCAACAAAATAGATTGTGATATCTTTGTGTAATACACGCATGCTTCTAATTGTTCAAGTACATAGAAACCTCTAATGAGTTCCCAATGTTCTCCCAATGAGAACAACTGTTTTCTTTAGCTGAGTGAACATTCCTTTTGCAACCTTATCGTTTTGCTTTGCCAAATCTTTTGCTACTGACACAACAGAGTTAAACTCGAATGCATATACAATGGGGAAATTCTAATACTAAATTGGGGGCTTGGATCAATGAATCCCTGAATAACAGAGTTGATTATACAGTCCTTTGTATTCCAGTTTCTGGTGTTTTATTGGTCTTGGCTCTGAAATGACTGATGATCAGCAGATCTAATAATGACAGTAAAGACTGAAGTCCAAAAATAATAAGACTTAAGCCACAGTCACATTAAAGCTGGTAATAATAAGTCTCTAATTACTGCAGTAATTCAGTAGTTCAGTTCCATCACTCAGTCATGTCTGACTCTTTGCAACTCCATGGACTGGAGTACACCAAGCTTTCCTGCCCATCAACAGTTCCTGGAGCTTACTCCAACTCATGTCCATTGAGTTGGTGATGCCATCCAACCATCTCATCCCCTGTCATCCCCTTCTCCTCCCACCTTCAATCATTTCCAGCATCACGGTCTTTTCAAATGAGTCAGTTCTTCGCATCAGGTAGCCAAAGTATTGGAGTTTCAGCTTCAGCATCAGTCTTTGCAATGAATATTCAGGACTGATTTCCTTAAGGTGGACTGGTTGGATTTCCTTGCTGTCTAAGGGACTCTCAAGAGTCTTCTCCAACATCACAGTTCAAAAGCATCAGTTCTTCAGCACTCAAGCTTTTCTTATAGTCCAACTCACACATCCAGACATTACAGCTGGAAAAACCAAAGCTTTGACTAGATGGACCTTTGTTGGCAAAGTAATTTCTCTGCTTCTTAATATGCTGTCTACGTTGGTCATAACTTCTTCCAAGGAGCAAGTGTCTTTCAATTTCATGGCTGTAGTCACCATCTACAGTGATTTTGGGGCCCCCAAAATAAAGTCTCTCACTGTCTCCATTGTTTCCCCATCTATTTGCCATGAAGAGATGAGACCAGATGCCATGATCTTATCTTTGAGTTTTAAGCCAACTTTTTCATTCTCTTTCACTTTTATCAAGAGGCTCTTTTAGTTCTTCGCTTTTTGTCATAAGTGTGGTGTCATCTGCATATCTGAAGTTATTGGTATTTCTCCCAGCAATCTTTATTCCAGCTTGTGCTTCATCTAGTCCAGCATTTCTCACAATGTACTCTGCTGCTGCTGCTAAGTCGCTTCAGTCGTGTCCGACTCTGTGCGACCCCATAGACGGCAGCCCACCAGGCCCCCTGTCCCTGGGATTCTCCAGGTAAGAACACTGGAGTGGGTTGCCATTTCCTTCTCCAATGCATGAAAATGAAAAGTGAAAGTGAAGTCGCTCAGTCATGTCCGACTCCTAGCGACCCCATGGACTGCAGCCCACCAGGCTCCTCCGTCCATGGGATTTTCCAGGCAAAAGTACTGAAGTGGGGTGCCATTGCCTTCTCCAGATGTATTCTGCATATAAGTTAAATAAACAGGGTGACAAGGTGACAGCCTTGACATACTCCTTTCCTAATCTGGAACCAGTCTATTGTTCCATGTCCAGTTCTAACTGTTGCTTCCTGATCTGCATACAGATTTCTCAAGAGGCAGGTCAGGGGCCTGGTGTTCCCATCTCTTGAAGAATTTTCCACAGTTTGTTGTGATCCACACAGTCAAAGGCTTTGGCATAGTCAATAAAGCAGTAATCGATGTTTTTTTGGAACTCTCTTGCTTTTTCGATGATCCAGTTGGTGTTGGCAATTTATCTCTGGTTCCTCTGCTTTTTCTAAAACAAGCTTGAACATCTGGAAGTTCACGGTTCATGTACTGTTGAAGCCTGGCTTAGAAAATTTTGAGCATTACTTTGCTAGTACGTGAGATGAGTGCAATTGTGAGGTAGTTCGACCATTCTTTGGCATCGTCTTTCTTTGTGATTGGAATGAAAACTGACCTTTTCCAGTCCTGTGGCCACTGTTGAGTTTTCTAAATTTGCTGGCATACTGAGTGCAGCCCTTTCACAGCATCATCTTTCAGGATTGAAATAACAGCATCATCTTTCAGGATTGAAATAGCTCAACTGGAATTCCATCACCTCCACTATCTTTTTATCTACCCATACATGAAAGACTTAGCTTGCTAATTGTACCTGTAACCTAAGCAAGCAAATTCTGAGAGGAGAACTGAGAACTCAACAGAGGAGCCAATGGTCTATAGCATCACAATTAAATTTTCTCTATTCTAAAAAACTCTTGAAAGAATTTGTTGCCCTCCTGGGGAGTTCACAGGGAGGCAGAAGTTGGGTCACCTATTAGTTTTCTAGATCATTTATAAAAAAGCCTGATAAAAAACAAGTTCCTACTGCATAGCACAGGGAACTATAGTCAATATCTTGTAATAAACCATAATAGAAAATAGGAAAAATAATACATATATATATATATATGAGTAGCTGAATCACTTTGCTGTACAGCAGAAATTAACATACCATTTAAATCATCTATACTTCAATAAAGTGAAAAAAAATCTTGTTTAAGGGCCTGAATTGTGTCTTTGACACATAGCATCCAAGTACACCAGCCTCTGGCTATATATATATATGTATATTTATTCTGGCTATACTATATATACAATACATATACATATATAATAGAGATACATACACATATATATACATGTATGTTTCATCTGAGTCCCTGTTCTCAGAGCTATGTGAAAATCCAGCACCTCCCTCATTTTAGGGAACTCCTTCCAAGAGAGTGGCTGTAGGTCTCTTTCCATGACTCACTCAGCCTGCCCGCTACCAGCTTGGCTCCTCTTGACCATCTAGTGTACTCTCAAGCCTCCAGAGAAAGCTCTCTCTCTGCCTCTCTGCATGCCTACACACCAGTATTCTCTCTCCCCTCATTCTCCATAGCAGTACTAACACTGGGCAGTTATAAGTTATAAATTCTTATTGACTGTATAAGAATAACAAAAGCAGGTATAGTGTAGCTCAAACAGAAGTCAACTAAAGAACTCCTCCAAATCAATAACAAAAACCAGTTTTTAAAAAATACAGAAAAGACTTGATTTCAAAACAGTTCAAAAAGAAAATATATGAATCACTAGTACAAACTCAAAACAGTTTTTATCATGTAAATACCATGTAAATTTGTATGAAATCTCATTATTCATCAGAGAAATGCAAATTAAAACCATGAGATACCATCTCTCACCCACTAGAATGGCTAGATATTAAGACAATGACAACTATCAAGTGTTAGCAGTGAGATGGAGCTCCTACAACCTGTGTGCGTTGCTAGTGGGGTAAGATGGTACAACCACTTTGGCAAACTGTTTGAGAGTTTACTGTAAAGAATATACCCATTCTGTGTCCAGGAATTCCCCTTTCAAGCATCTACTCAAGAGAAATGAAAATATATGTACATGAAAAATCATTATAGCAACATTTATGGCAACTTTATTCATAATAATAAAACCTGGAAACAAAATGTTGCCAATAGGAGAATGGATAAACAAATTGTGATTTTTTTTAAAGCACAATCAGAATCAGAAAAACAAGAAATTGATACTCATATTAACACTGATGAATCTCAAAACTATACTGTGCAGGACACAAATGAGTACATACTGTTTGATTCCATTTATAATTCAGTCACTGCAAAGAAGGAAGATTATATTTTAAATTGCTTATTTTACTATTTATCTAGCTTCATATGTTTCAAGATTATATCTTTTAAAAAGTTTAAGGGTTTACCATGTGCCACTAAATTTTTGCTCTTCTCTTTCTATTCTTCTACAAGATTCTCTTAGGAATATGAAACGCTAAATTAGAAAATCTAGAACCTGAAGATATACTTTCTGACAAGTCCAGAACAGGGGAAAAAAATGATTTGAAACATTTCTCTTATTGTACTTTATGGACTTTTATAAAATACTGTTTAACAGCTTTGTATATTCTCTTCAAGTCTTTGATCACTTTATAATAATAGAAAATAAAAATTAAACTGCTTCATAACTTTGTTTTAAGCTTTTATGTAATTGGTGCTGGTTCATTTGGAATCTTAAATACGTTCTTATTAAATCCCTCTCTCTCTTTTCAGAGAAATATAAATTAAAACCAAAAGGATATGACACTACGTACCTACTGGGATGGCTAAAATTTAAAAGTCTGACCAAATATTAGAGAAGATTCGAAGAAACACATACTGCTAATGGGATTATAAATTAAGACAGCCACTTTGGAAAACTATTTGGCACTTTTAAAAAGTTAAACTTGTGCTAATCATTTGACCTAACAATTCAGCTTCTAAGTATCTACCCCAGAGAAATGAAAATGCATGCTCACAAAAACACTTGTATGCAAATATTTATAGCAGTATTTTAAGATTTGTTTGTGAAAGTTGCTCAGTCGTGTCCTACTCTTTGTGACCCCCATGGACTATACATTCCATAGAATTCTCCAGGCCAGAATACTGGAATGGGTAGCCCTTCCCTTCTCCAGGGGATCTTTCCAACCCAGGGATCAAACCCAGGTTTCCCGCATTGCAGGCGGATTCTTTACCAGCTGGGCCACAAGATTTATTTTTATTTACTTACTTATGGCTGTGCTGGGTCTTCGTTGCTGTGTGGGCTGTTCTCTAGTTGCACTGTGCAGGCTTCTCATTGCAGTGGTTTCTCTTGTTGTGGAGCGTGGGCTTTAGGCACGCAAGCTTCAGTAGCTGCAGCGTGAAACTCAGAAGTTGCACTCAAGGGCTCCAGAGCACAGGTTCAGTAACTGTGGCACACTGACTCATTTGCTCCATAGCACATGGGATCTTTCTGGACAAGGGATCAAACCTGTATCTCCTGCATTGGCAGGAGGATTCTTTACCACTGAATCACCAGGAAACCATTTACAGCCTGGTGGCTCAGGGGTAAGGATCCACCTGCCAATGCAGGAGACACAAGTTTGATACCTTAGTCAGGAAGACCTCTTGGAGAAGCAAATGGCAACCTCCTCCAGTATTCTTGCCTGGGAAATCCCATGGACAGGGGAACCTGGGGGCTACAGTCCATGGGGTCACAAAATAGTATTATTCACAATAGCCCTCAAACTGGAAACAGTGTTTACCAAATGGCCAGTCAGTGAGATGTATATCTATAGCGTAGTGTACTCTACACAATAAAAGCATTATACTAAATGCAAGGAGGCAGACCCAAAAGACTACATATTGTATGATTCCATTTATACGAAAATTCTAGAAAATGCAAAACTATAGAAACAGAAAGATCAGTGATTGCCTAAGGCTGAGGGTGGGAGCAGAAATGGATTGCAAATAGGAACAATGGAATTTTTTCTGGTGATGAAAGTGTTCTAAAATTGAGCTGTGGCAATGGCTGAATAGTTGTATAAACTCACTAAAACTCAACAAGATTTACACTAAAATGGGTAAATTTTATGGCATCTAAATTAAACTAAATAAGCCTGTTTTAAACAAAACAAAACAGAAAGCTCTTGTGTCTTCCAGACACACTTTTGGGCTCACCACTGCAGTGCTTGCATAGCTCTGCATAACTCTGGTAAAATTTTCCTTGCGCTCGCCTGTTTACACCCTCAGAAAGCCTCATCGGAGACCAGAAGCGGGTGGTCTAGCAAGCAGTACAATCTTATGGCGGGTGGGGATCTTCTTTGTCTTGGTAGAAGTTAGAAGGAGAAAACCAACAAACAGGAACACAAGCAGAAAAGCGTGACTGGGATGGCGAAGACCTTAAAATCACATTCTAGCTATTCATTGTTCTTCTAGTATATAATTTTGATCTTTTCTGTGCCAGGTAAGTGCTGTGGCAATGAAATAATCAACATTATGGGCAAAGTCCTTACTCTTTGGGGGCTTATATTCTAGTTGTATGAAACAGATCATACATCAACTGATAGACAGATAGATAGATGGATGAATAGATACAGAGATAGATAAATAGATGACAGAAAGGTAGGTAGAGCTATAGATAGGTATAGAGATACAGAGATAGATACTATATAGATACATATGTAGATGAGTAATAAAAGAAAGTATAAGCTTATCCCATTTTACTGCACTTTGCATGTCCTGTATTTTTTAAATTATATGTTGATTTTCTTTTTAAAATTTGTTTGACTGTGCCAGATCTTAGTTGTTGCACATGGAATCTTCAGTCTTAATTGCAGCATCCCTAGTCTCTGACCAGGGATAAAACCTGTGCCCCTTGCAGTGGAAGTATGCTTCCTAAGCACTAGACCACCAGGGAAGTCCCAATACTGCGTTTTTACAATTAAAGATTTGTGGCAACTCTGTGTTAAGCAAGTCTATCAGCACCATTTTTTCCAACAGCATTTTCTCATTTCATCTCTCTGTGTCACATTTTAGTAATTCTTACAATATTTTAAATTTTGTCATTATTACTATATCTGTTATGGTGACCTGTGATCAGTGATCTTTGATGTTACTATTATAATTGTCTTGGGGCACTGTGAACTGTGCCTATATAGGATGGCAAACTTAATAAACATATGTGTTCTGATGGCTCCACTGACCAGCTTTTCCTCTATTTCTCTTTCTCACCTTAGGCCTCCCTATTCCCTGGGACACAACAATATTGAAATTAGGCCAATTACTAACCTGACAATGGTCTCTAACTGCTCAAGTAAAAGGAAGAGTCATACATTTCTCACTTTAGAAATGTAGAAATGATTAAGCTAGAAATGATTAAGCTTAATGAGGAAGGCATGTTGAAACCTGAGAATGGCTAAAGACGAGGCCTCTTGCACTAAACAGTTGGCCAAGTTGTGAATGCAAAGGAAAGGTTCTTGAAGGAAGTTAAAAGTGCCACTCCAACAAACACAGGAATCATAAGAAAGCAAAACATCCTTATTGCTGATATGGGGAAAGTTTCAGTGATCAATATCCCCTTAGTGAGTGAGTGAAGACGCTCAGTCATGTCCGACTCTTGGCAACCCCATAGACTGTAGCCTACCATAGACTGTAGCCCACCATAGACTGTAGCCTATAGGTTTCTCATCTATGGGATTTTCCAGGCAAGAGTACTTGAGTGGGTTACCATTATCCTTCTCCAGGGGATCTTCCCAACTCAGGAATCAAACCTGGGTTTTCCACATTGCAGGCAGATGCTTTACCCTCTGAGCCACCAGGGAAGCAAGCCTAATCCAGAGCAAAGCCCCAACACTGTTTGATTCTATGAAGGCTGAGAGAGGCGAGGAAGCTGCAGAAGGAATGTTTGAAGTTAGCAGAGGTTGGTTCATGAAGTTGAAGGAAAGAAGCCATCTCCATAACATGAAAGTACAAAGGGAAGCAGCAAGTGCTGAGACTCAAAAGCTGCAGCACGTTATGTAGAAGATCCAGCTAAAATAATTAATGAAAGTAGCTACACTAAACAATCTAGGGCTTCCCTTGTAGCTAGCTCAGTTGGTAAAGAATCTGCCTGTAATGCAAGAAACCTGGGTTCAGTTCCTGGTTCAGGAAGATTCCCTGGAGAAGGAAATGGCAATCCACTCCAGTATTCTTGCCTGGAGAGTCCCACAGGCAGAGGAGCCTAGCAGGCTACAGTCCATGGGGTCACAAGAGTTGGACACAACTTAGCGACTAAACCACCACCATACTAAACAATAAATTTTTAATGTAGACAAAACAGCCTTCTCTAGGGAAAAGATACCACCCAGGACTTTCACGGTTAGTGAGGAGAAGTCAATGTTTGGCTTCAAAGTTTCAAAGACACTTGTTATTAAGGGGCTGATGTAGCTGGTGACTTTAAGTTGAAGCCAGTGTTCATTTACCATTCTGAAAATCTGAGGGTCCTTAAAAACTATGCTAAATCTACTCTTCCTGGGCTCTATCAATCAAACAGCAAAACCTGGATGATAGCACACCTGCTGACAAAATGATTTACTGAATATTTTAAGCCCAGTGTTGAGACCTACTCTTAAGACCTATGGCTCAGAAAAATAAAGATTCCTTTTCAAAATATTAATATTTATTAACAATGCACCGGTCACTCAGAGCTCTGATGGAAACATTCAATGAGAGAAACGTTTTCATGTCTGCTAACATGCACCCTACAGCCTATGGCTCAAGGAGTACACTAATTCTGATTTCCAAGTTTTATTAAGAAATGCATTTCATAAGGCTATAGATGCCATAAATAGTATTCCTCTGATGGATCTGGGCAAAGTCAATTGAAAACCTTCCAGAAAGAATTCAACATTCTAGATGCCATTAAGGATATTTGTGATTCATGGGAAAAGGTCAAAATATCAGCATTAACAGGAGTTTAGAAGAAGTTGATTCCAACACTCATGGATGACTTTGAGGAGTTCAAGACTTCTGCAGAGGAAGTAACTGCAGATGTGATGAAAATTGCAAGAGAAGCAGAATTAGAAATGCAGCCTGATGATGTGACTAAATTGCTGTAACATCAATTTAAAATTTTAGTGGATGAAGAGTTGCTTCTTATGAATGAGGGAAGAAAGTGATTTCTTTCTAAAACAATTTTATTTCATTATTTATTTGATTTTTTGGCTGTGCTAGGTCTTCATTGCTGCCCAAGGGCTTTCTCTAGTTGTGGCAAGTAGGGGTTACTCTCTAGCTGTGTGCTCGGGTTCCTCATTGCAGCAGTTTCTCCTGTTGCAGCGCCTGGGCTCCAGGACGTGAAGATTTCAGTAGTTGTTACACGTGGGCTCAGTAGTTGCAGCTCCCAGGCTCTAGAGCACAGGCTCAATAGCTGTAGTACATGGGCTTAGTTGCTCCAAGGCATGTGGCATCTTCCTGGAATCAGGGATCAAATCCATGTCTTGTGCATTGGCAAGTGGATTTTATTTTTTACCACTGAGCCACGAGAGAAGCTTGACAGTGATTTCTTGGGATGGAATCTACTCCTGGTGAAGATGCTGAGAAGATTGTTTAAATGACAACAAAGGATTTAGAATATTACATAAACTCAGCTAATGAAGCAGTGGAAGAGTCTGAGAGAACTGACTCCAAGTTTGAAAGAAGTTCTACTGTGAGTAAAATGCTATCAAACAGCATTGCATGCTACAGAAAAATATTTTGTGAAGGAAAGAGTCAATCAATTTGGCAAACTTCATTGTTGCTTTATTTAAGAAATTGCCACAGTCATCTCAACATTCAGCAACCATCAACATTGAGGCAAGACCCTCCACAGAAAAAAAGATTACAACTCACTGAAGGTTCAGAGGATGGTTAGCTTTTTTTTTTTTAAGAACTAATGTATTTTTACATTAAGGTCTGTACATTTTTTAAGACACAATGCCAGTGCACACTTAATAGATTACAGTATGGTGGTGGTCATGTCCTACTCTTGCAACCCTTATGGACTGTAGCCTGCCAGGCTCCTCTGTCTGTGGGATTCTCCAGGCAAGAATACTGGAATGGGTTGTCATTTCCTTCTCCAGGGGATCTTCCTGACCCAGGGATTGAACCCATGTCTCCTGGCATTGCAGGCAAATTCTTTATCGAGTGAGCTATGAGGGAAGCCTTAAAGTATAGTGTTAACATTATTTTTATATGTACTGGGAAACCAAAAAATTCATGTCACTTACTTTATGCTGATACTCCCTTTCTGTGATATTTCGATTATTAAGGTGGTCGGGAACCTAATTTGCAGTGTTTCAAAGTTATGCATAAAAAGAAAATTCTATAAGTATTCAGAAGAGAGTAAAAAGGTGACATCAGAGAGTGGCTGAACCACAAGAGGAAGCCAGTCATGCAAAGACCAGAGGGAGGAGCATCCTAGGCACCGTTTTTTTTGGTTGTTGTTGTCCCTTACCACTCGAGGTCCTCCATTCCCTCTTCACTCAGCCTAACATTCCCCAAACTCCCTCAGTCAGCTTAATTCTGTCATACTAACTGGGAAAATCACAACTTTGTTCAAATTCAACTTTCCACCCACCCTGGTCTCACTTTAAGCTTGTCACTTGTGTGTGCTAAGTTGCTTTAGTCATGTCTGACTCTGTGGGACCCTATGGACTATAGCCCACCAGGCTCCTCTGTCCGTGGGATTCTCCAAGCAAGAACACTGGAGTGGGTTGCCATTGCCTTCTCCAATGCATGAAAGTGAAAGTGAAGTCGCTCAGTCATGTCCGACCCTCGACCCCATGAACTGCATGCAGCCCACCAGGCTCCTCCGTCCATGGGATTCTCCAGGCAAGAGTACTGGCGTGGGTGCCATTGTCTACACTAGCTGCCTCTAATTCCTCTTCTCTAGTTCTCTCTTAAAATCTCTCCAATCCAGTTTTTGTGCCACCACTGATCTGGTCTTTTCAAGGCCAACAAGACAGACAAAAAAAAACCCTACCATAAAGAAGCATGAAAGAGGCACCCTGAGTAAAAGGAGAGGGTGGGGAGGTGGGACAAAGTTTTAAATTCTAGCAGCTGGGTTGACTACCTGTATCATAAGAATTCCTTAAGTAAACTGTCTCCTTCTACTCCATTTGAACAATACTTCCTTTCTACACATTGTATTTATTTTCTCTGGAATCTACTGTTGTGCAGTTTCTGAACATCAGATTAACCTGCTCACCATTTAGGAAAAGTAGAGTTAAAATCATAGCAGAGAGGGAGAGATTGCTCATTTACATTTAACTGTAAAAATCAGTGTGGAATCTCAGACATGTAGCAATCTCTTTTACCCAACCAGAAATATATATTTTTAGTTTGAGAAAGAATTACACCCACCAACCCACCCCCAAACAATATCCATTTATTTGAAAATGAATGTAGTTGCCATTTGAAATAATTTTGAGCTATTCCTCTTTATAATTGGCCTTGCCAGAAATTTTGTATATTAACCCCAGGAAGGTTAAAAAATCCAGCTGCAGTACTTTGCTTACTGATCTTATGAAAGGGGCAACTCTGACTTACCTCAGTGAGGTCACCTCAACTCTTTTTGTGGGCAAGGTGTTCCTATTGGAGACTGCACCAAATGAGGTAGACATTTGACAGCTGTCCTGCTCAGTTGGATAATACATGAAACCTCAGTGACTTGTGCAGATCAGTGCTTAGCAAAATGCAAGTCACAACCTATTAGTGGGTTATGAAATTAATATGGTGGGTTAATAAAATTTTGGCTTCCCCAGTGGCTCAGCAGTAAAGAACCCACCTGCAGTGCAAGAGATGCAGGAGACATGGGTTCCATCCCTGGGTCAGGAAGATGCCCTGGAGGAGGGCACAGCAGTCCACTCCAGTATTCTTGCTGGGAAAATCCCATGGACAGAGGAGCCTGGTAGGCCACTGTCCATGGATTCACAAAGAGTCGGACACAACTAAAGCAACTGACAACATACACAACCAATTTTTTAAAAGATGAAATAGAGAAGAAAATACCAGAGTTCAGTACACACACTCCAAGTATGACATAGTTCATGAGACTTTGGCTTCTGTTACGAAGTACATCTTGGATTATAAAATTAAAATTTTAAAAATTAAAGCCACTGCTCTAGATTCATTTATAATATAATAGCCAGAGTGGCTGAATGCACTAATCAAAGTTAGAGGACATTTGGAAAATTTCCACATCATATTCAGTGTTATAGATCACCAGGCATGAGCAGACACAAGGGAAATACAGAGCACTTTAGAGAGAAATTTTCCTGTGTAGGACCAGGTAAAGAGCCTGCAAGTTGTCTCCAATCTAAATTACCATCCTAGAGACTTCATAATTTACAAACCACTTTCACAAACTTCATCTTATTTGAGGCTCTTGTTCAGCCTTTATAGTAGGCAAGACAGGAAGGCGACAGCATCTGAGACAGGTTTCAGTGATCTATCTAGTTTAGTCAGGAGTCCAGCCAGCAGCTGGGAGAAAGGATCTAGCCCCACAGCTCCAGGGAGAAAATTGGCAAGGCTGAAAAACCACGTGTGGGTCCTAGCCAAGTAAACTGGGGTTCAGGGCAGAACTCCAGTTTCAGGAGGGAGAATGGAAAAGATGAAGAGGAGCTGGGGCAGAAGTCCAGATATTAAACAAGGCACACAGGTGGCCAGGCCTATCCACAGCACACTGCTGGATTCTAAGCTCATACTTGCAGAGTTCCAGAGCCCATAACTGGCTTGTGAAGAAGCAGCAGCAGAATATCATGTGGATAAGGGGCAGGATGGAGACGATCTCAAAAAATGATGAAGGCATGAAGAGACCAGTGGGGAATGGCAAGTTAATTCATCTGTCTGGCATGAGTAAGGCGGGCTGCCAAATAAAACACAGGGTGCCCCACTGAAATCTGGATTTCAAACAGACTGTGAATATTTTCATGTAAGTGTGTCTTTTGCAATATTGGACACATTTATACCAAAAATTGTTGTTTATCTGAAATTTAAATTTAACTGGGTAGACGGTATTTTTATTTACTAAATCTAGTACCCTTACATGTGGGTCTTACAGAGGATGAGGCTAGAAGGCTTGACAGAACAAGGTCTTAAATAATTCTGTGTGCCATACTTGGTGGATAATAGGAGGCCAAGAAAAATTTTAAGCATGGGAATAATATAATTGGATTTATATTTTAGAATCACCATTATAGCAGTCCTCTGAATAAAAAAATAGTTTAGATAGATAGGAACTGAGAGACCAGAAAGCTGTTTAAATAGCCTGGGTTTGAGAATTGAAAATAACTTTGCTCACTTCACAATTCTCCCTAACACTAGAGAGATTTCCAGGTTTTCATGGACTACAGAAACCAGTGTATTCTTTCAAGAGCTGCTCTTTGTTTCAGGGAATAAAAAAACCTTTGGAAGTGGGGCAGGGAATATATATTTTATTTTTCTCAAACCCGGTATCTGTCACATCCTTCTTGAGGAGGCTGGAAAGAGATGCATATATATCGGTCTCCCACTAGTTAGCTCATGTCTTGCTCACCATTGATTGAAAGTGAAAGTTAAAGTGAAGTTGCTCAGTCATGTCCGACTCTTTGCGACCCCATGGACTGTAGCCTACCAGACTCCTCTCTCCATGGGATTCTCCAGGCAAGAATACTGGAGTGGGTTGCCATTTCCTTCTCCAGGAGATCTTCCCAACCCAGGGATTGAACCCAGGTCTCCAGCATTCCAGGCAGACGCTTTAACCTCTGAGCCACCAGGGAAGCCCCATTGATTATCCCATAGGTAATCAATAAACACTTGTTGAATTACTTTCTTAAGGGCAAAGTCTATCTTCACCATATTTGTTTCTTTAGCATCTGCCCCAAGGCTGGGAATAAGTTTCTCAGAAAATAGTTCTTGATTAGAGTGATCTAATTAATTAACAACTAGAAGTGTTTCCTATTAACTACATTTGTCTAACATTACTTCAAACATACAACCTGGCATATTTTTCACATGAATGCAAAAGAAGCGTGCCTTTTCTACTGGACCAGAAAGCTTTTCAAAATCTGCAGAAAGCTTTTCAAAATCTGATGCTGATTAGATGGAGTTCTAAATGTAATCTTCCTCATTTATGTGAAGATGTGTGGAGTTTTCTTTTGAGATGTTTTTGTTTTTTGGCATCTTCCTAACTGCTTCCACAAGTATTGTCACTGCCTGGGTATTAATAAATTAGATCTTAATTAAATATTTCTTAGGTAGATCATCATAAAGTGGTATGAACCAAGTATTTGTCTTCAGTTCTCCAGTATCAGGATAGTGACTGGCATATGGATCTTTTCCAAGGCTGAAGTGTGAATCTGAAAGCTGGAATTATTTACCTTCATAGTCAGAGAACTTTCATCAATAGCAGGTTTGTTGAAGGGCCAAGAGCAAGAAGCCAAAAGGGATGGAATAATTCTAAAAAATACATCTGGTAAATACAATAACAAAATTATTACAGATACTTGTTATTAAAAATTCTGTTCCAAGTACCATGTGAGGTCTTTGCATTTATTTTACTACATTTTGATTAAATTTCAATCTTAAAACTCCTCTTTGAGGTAAGTGTTGTAATTGTCATTTTATATGTAAACAAATAGAGAATCAGAACTGATGAATAATTTACCCAGGATGACACAGCTAATAGATTGGCAGAGCTGAGATTAGTACCCAATTCCAAAGTTCATCTCACACACCAAGAATTGCCATTTTTCAAGTGTGTATTTAGAGAAATGAAAGAAAATTGTTGGAGTGCCTATAAGAGCTCTCTTTAATCAGCAGCTATGTAGTTATCACAGAGGATTTAAGTTTGATAAAGAATATAATGATGTGAGCATATGGATATGGAAGACAAGAGATGCAGAGGTATCTCTTATGTTTTTGTGCTGTGCTTTTTCCTCTGTTTAACTTTGTATTTAAGTGAGCATGTGCCTTTACATGTAATTAGGCTTTACCTTCACCTTGCTAGAAGTTGATACGGTTGCCCTTAAAATTATTATAACACATATTATCTGGGAAGAAACATATAAACTTTATTATTTTTTTAAACTTTTCATTTTATATCGGGGCATAGCCAATTAAGGGATTCCCAGGTGACCCAGTATGTAAAGAATCCACTTGAGACACAGGTTAAATCCCTATGTGGGGGAGATCTCCTGGAAGAGGCAATGGTAACCCACTCCAGTATTCTTGCATGGAAAATCCCATGGACAGAGGAGCCTGGCAGATACAGTCCATGGTGCCACAAAGAGTTGATCACAACTGAGCACACAGGCACACATAGGTGATAAACAATGTTGTGACAGTTTCAGGTGAACAGCAAAAGGATTCAGCCATACATATACCCGTATCCGTTCTCCCCCAAACTTTCCTCCCATTCAGGCTACTACATAACATTGAGCAGAGTTTCATGTGCTATACAGTAGGCCTTTGTTGGTTAGCCATTCTAAATACAGAAGCACCCATTCAAACATACAAACTTTAGCTGTTAAAGTCAGTAATACCAACTTCTCTGTCTTGTCCAAATGAATACGTGCAGTTCATATTCAGATATGCAATGGAACTTCATCAGTCTAGATTTGTCTGAGCTCCCTTGTGACAGTCTGGACCTTCCTGCAAGCTGTATACATACACTAACTGTTCTCCAATCCTTTAAAGTTGCAAATATGCACTTTTTGTCCAGGTGCCGACATCTTTCCAGCAGCCCTCTTCAGTGTGCTCAACCCAGCCTCTTTCACTTAGTTCACTGGGTTCCAGGAAGAATCAGAGTCTCATAAAGAATATTGCCTCTGATCATTTAATTCCAGGCTGAGCAGGGTAAAATCAGGTTGAACTTCACCAACATTTGCAGTCTATGAAAGCAAAACTCAAAGTGTTGGCATAATTAATTATATTAATTGGATAGGATCTGAAGATGAGGAACCAAATATGTTAAAAAGAGAGGAGATAGGAGTTGATTTTTTTTTTTTGATTGAGGGCTTCCCTGGTGACTCAGTGGTAATGAACATGCCTGCCAATACAGGTACAATCCCTGATATGAGAAGATCCCAAATGCCTCGGAGCACCTAAGCCTGTGTACCGCATCTATTGAGCCCTGCTCTGGAGCCTGGGAGCCACAACTACTGAGCCTACGGGCAGCAGCTACAAAGTCCCAGGGCCATATAGCCCCACGGCTCTGCAGTGAGAAGCCAGCACATCACAGCTAGAGCGAAGTCCTCGTTTGCCACACCTAGAGGAGAGCTTCAGCAGCAAAGAGAACCAGTGCAGCCAAATAAATAAATAAATTATTTTTTAAATAACTAAATTAAAAATTTTAGATAGCAAATGATTTGCTTGGCTCTGTAAATTAAAAGCCTGCCCAAAAATAGTCCGTGGAGTTGTAAGCATCAAAAAGCACCTCCAGTGTTCTGCTTTCACCAAAAACACGGAAGGAATTTCCTAGAAATGGTCAGGATGTATTTATGGAAAAAAATCCTCTTCAGACCTTTATATGCTCAAGCATTGCTAGACAGGGTGCTAAACATGGGAGATATAATAGGAGCATGGTCCTGACCCTCTTGGTCAGAGAAGTACATCAGCTGTCCTGCACAGTAAATGTTAAAGGAATCATGAAATAAATATAAAAAGGACACAGTGAGTGCCCAAAGGAGTGGTCATCTCAGTGAATTCATAGCAATCATGTAGGGTTGTTCAGCGAGATAGCAAACTCTCCATGAAAAGGTGAAGCAGAACCTGAATGAACAGATAAACAGGAGTTAAGGCACAAGAAAAGGGGTTTTGAAGAAGCAATCAGTTCACAGCAGTCCTAAGACGTGAATGATCTGGTAAGTGTTCTCCATCTTTAATATCTAGGATACGAATTTCACAAAGCAGAACTGCTGCTCTACGTCAACTCCCCCCTCCACTCTCCGTCGCCACCCTCTAACAGATACATCAGGTGAGCAGGGCTCAATTATTCAAATTAAATGTGTGACCTGGAGCAACCCCGTCAGTACTCAGAGCCTGTGTCTTTGCCGGAGAAGTGAGGAACCCTGTCCGCTCTAGTCTATTTCCGCTCTGAATTGCGAATAGTACAAGAAACCAGAAAGGAAACTCCAGAGAAACAAAAGTGAAAGTGCCCAAAGGAAATACAATAGTAAACAAAAGCACAAAATTCTATATCTCACTGAAAAATGTGGCAGAGTTCCAAAATACTTTTTTTCAGCAGCCCGTGAACACGAGACTTGGGAGAGAATGAACTATCACGCCCTCTGAATGTGAATGACATGAGTGTAACGTGAATCCACCTTGCTCCATGCAACCGTCTTCTTAAACAATGCTCCCTGACCCCGAACAACCATTTATTAAGATTTTCTTTCTAAATAAGTCAGTCCACGAGGAAAGGTCGGTCCCCTCCTGACAAACCCCCTCGGAACACCACACAAGGGTGTGTTCCGCTTCGGGATGAGAGAGAAAAGGGGGTAAAGAAAGAGAGGAAGGAAATATTCGAACTGATATTAGATTCTGCCTAGTGTTGCCACGCGGTTGTTATGCGCAACAGCGGGGAAGCAAACTATTTTAAAACTTGGGAAATACGGTAGCCTTTAAATTTGATCGTTTCTTTCTTCGTGTTAGTGAGACCTCTTTGCACCTAACCCAGAAAGGTACACCCGCCTGGGAGCGAGAGCGCGAGCTCTGGGGTGGACCAGCAAGTGGAGGCGGCCAGAATGGACCAAGCTGACAGCTTCGCAGAGCGTTGGCTGCGGGTGTGGGACCGCGACCCGAACCGGCCACGGCTAGAGGGGTCGATCTGGACCAACCGGTGTCAGAGGGTTCCCTAGGTGGAAGGATGCTCCGGGCCCGCCCCCGGGGCCTCCCTTCTCCGAGCAGAAGGAAGGGCGCTCAAACGCGTGCACACGCAGACACACACACATCCTTCCCGTGGAGTTGTGTCTCGTCTGCCTTTTGTTTTTCTCCCTTCCCGGTCAAGAGACCCGGAAGTTTTTTTTTTTTAATCCAGTCTCTCTTTTCCAACCCCCCACCCCCCCTCATCTATCACATGGCAGAGATAGAATAAAAACAGAAAAATGGCGACGGTCACGTTGTGGCGAGCACGTTGTATCCTTGCTGCGTCATTAGATAATCCTCATGCAAATAGCGGGAAGAACAAAGGAAAGGGGGGGTCCAGGAACCCCCGGGGGGCGCAGGTGGGTGTGGGGGCGGCGTGCCGGGCGCGGGGGCGGTGGGGCGCGCCGAGCCGGGCGCCGGCGGGAGACGTGCGGCCGCGCGGGGCTCGGTGCGCCGAGTGTCTACGTCCGTGTGCGCGCCCCTGCGGCGCGGTGGAGCGCTGGCCGGGCCGCTCCTGCCCTGGTCTCGCGGCGCTCGAGCCTGCCCGCCCGAGAGCACGGGAAGCCGCGGGGCGAGGAGAGCGGTTCTGGCGAGGCCCGCCGCGACGCGCGCACCCTCACACGCACACGCCGCCGCGGGGCTCGGCCGGCGCGGCGGCCGCGCGGGGGGCGGGCCGGGCGGCGGCGGCGGCGGCGGCTGGGGCTGAGGGCGCGCCGCTGCCCGGCGCCCGCCCTGCAGCCTTCTCGGGGGACGGCACGCAGCTCGCCACCTCGGGGTAGGCGGCGGGGCGCCGGGGCGGAGGCTCGGGGCGGGCTGGGACCCCGCACGGACTTGGAGGGTGTTGCTGGGCTGGTTTTGTTGTGGTTGGGATGTTTTGGGGTTTTTTTCTTCCCCTGCGGGGCGGAGAGGGGGCGACCTCGCTCATCGGCATTTCCGCGGTTTACCTCTGGCCCTCGCTGGGGTGTCAGGAGCGGCGCAGGTTGAGCGAGGGCGCGGGGAGACCCCCGGTGTCCGGCTCCGGCCCCCTGGCGGGGCAGTGGCGCGGAGGGGCGGGGCGGGTGTGTGTAAATGTTGCGCACTCCCTTTTCCCCCACCCCCGCCTGCTTCAGGCAGCTGGCGTGGGTCCCTTGCCGTCCGGCGGCGACTGTAAATAGAGCCTGGATGTTGTTTACATGAAGGATCCGGCGGGAGGAGTCTGCGAGGAGGCGGAGGAGGAGGAGGAGGGAGGGAGGAGAGAGGAAGACCGGAGTCCCCGCGGCGGCGGTCCGGGGCGAGGGTGAGCCCCGCGCGGCGCGGGCACCGGTCGCTACCACGAGGCCGGGACGCCGGACCCTGGGGTAAGAGGTAGAATGGGCGCGGGGCGGGGAGATGAGGGGGTCTGTCTGAGTGGCATTTTTAGCTTACAACCTGCCACGCAGATTCTCCAGGGCGAGAGGAGGGGTGTGCGGGGAGGGCAGGGAAGCCTTGATTTCTCCGCACGTTCGTGCTCGCATCCTCGATCTTTTCCCGCTTCCTCTCGGGGCTCACCTGTTTATTTCCATCAACCAGAGCTTGCAGTTGTTTGTGTGTGTGTGTGTGTGTGTGTGTAGGCATGAGAGGCTGTTCCTTTTATTAGAAGCATTATTGGGGAAGGAGGGGTGCGCGGCTGTAATTTATGCCGGTCTCGGTCGCTTTTCAAGAAGGGGAGGGGACTTGGCGAAGATCGCCTGCTCCCGGCCGTAGCTGACCCCTTGGGCGTAACCCCTGCCTTACCCCTTCCGAGCAATCTTTTCCCTCACTCAGCTACCCGCAGGCCAGCTACCACCTTCTTGGAGAAGGACCACACCTGTGCTTATTCCTCGCTTTGGAGGAGAGGTGAGCTGAAAAACCGACCAGCTTTCCCAAAGCTGTTAACCAGCCCTCCCGTCCCAGAATCCCAGGCTTTCACCTGCCGATTGCGCTGGCCACCTCCGTCCCCCCACCCACCCCTGCAAGTAGTCTACAGATGTATCGGAATTTTTTCTTGCCTCTGGACCTGCAGCTCACAACCAGCAACTAACTGCTGGGTTTAGACAGAAAGAAGTGATCTCCTTGGGCTTAGTGTGCGTTCTTCGTTCCCCAGTGGGTCTTACGATGGAATCTGCCCCCTCTATTCTTTCGCTAAGAGCTTAGTCCAGAATCTGGACTGAGTAACCAGTTTCTGGCTCTCTTTCTCTGGGCCCCACCCTGGCCCCTCTTGGTTCTCCGGAGCCAAATACGCCTCCCAAGCAGAAGGCACACCCTGCCCTAAATCTAACCATTCCAAAAGGGAGGGAGGAAACAGTGGAAGAGAAGGGACCCAGGGGTCTTCTTTCTGTCCTGAGTATCCCCAACAGCAGTTTCCTCTTCAACCCTCCTGCATTTGTAATCTATTTATTATTCTTACCAGCTACTCCCTAGTTTTGCCTGTAGTCCTATGATAGATATTTAGGTGGGGATGGAGATGTGGAAAAGAGATGTCACCCCTTTTCCCTAGTGTGAGACATTTTCATTCTCAGTCTTTCCATTTTGAGATCCTTAACAATTAAAATATGTAAATATGTTTGCACGCTTATTTGAACTTGTTTTCTTGCTGGCTAATGAATAGCTGGGATTCAGGAAGGAGGGGGAGAAAGTGATGAGAGGTGCACATTCTCCCTTAGGTCCCCTTTATGAGCAGCCCCCAGAGTTGCTGGAGGAGACCCTTCAATGAAAGCCAGCAGTCTCCCTTCCATGACATCACCACCTAAGCCCTTCCAACTTTAGCTTCAGAACAGGAAGAAGGCTCAAAATAGAACTACCTTAGGAATCCAGCTCCTTTTAGAAGATCAACTTTTAAGTCAGCTGCAGGAGAAGCACTGAACTTTGACACGCGGAGAGAAAGCTGCAGCGTTTGTAACTGGTTCCTTTGGGGAAGGGTCTGGCGATGCTTTCCATGTGTATTCAGAAAAGCTTTTCCCAAGATAAGTTGAGTACCTAAGCCGATGAATGATTAATGGAATAGTTTGAGATTCGTTTATTGAATTATTCATGTGTTTCAGTATGTCAACAGTAACAAGTACTTTTTGGAATGAATTAAAGAGGGGCTCCTAGAATGTGTTTCAGGGAGTTTGCTGGAGAGAAAGGAGGTTGGTGGGGCGTAGGAGGGAACACTTGAAGGCAAGGAGGCTGAGTATGCAGTGACAGCTGCGGTGAGTATGGAAGTTGAGAGACTTACTATAAACAAGGCCTGTAACTTTTACAGGGTGACTAATATCCTGGACAAAGAAATAATGATGGCAGGATTTTCCACCTTTATCTTTGAATCATGATATTTCCATTTTTATTTTTCCCTTAATTCTCAGAGCTGAAAGAGTTGTTCATTCTTTAGAAAGGGCTTCTTAATAAGTGATCATCACTGACATATTAACAACTTAAAGATTAGGAGGGCAGAAAATACGTGACATCATTTGAGTAACTGGTGAGTGCTGTAGAGTGACTTGCTGGGTGAAGGGTTCAGGTGACAGGATCTTCTGTACCTCTGTTAGTGCAGTAGCCACTAGCTATGTGTGGCTGTCAAGCACCTGAAGTCTGGTAGGGTGATAAGGAACTGATTTTTTTAAATTAAAAATTGGTGTTCAGTTTTTGGAAAAGTTCATTATGTTTGGAAGTTGAGTGTATGTGTCTACTTTTAAGCTGAATTTTATGAAATCTACAGATTATTTCTGATGAAATTTTAGTGTTTGAATTGATATGTGTTAAGTGTAAATATGCTCTGGATTTCAAAGACTTAGTACGAAGAAAGTAAAATGTCTCGTTAATAATGTTTATAATGATTACATGTTCCAATGAAAATATTTTGGGTGTATTGTGTTAGAATATGTTGTTAATGTCATTTAACCAGTTTATATTTTAGTTTAAAAAAATGTGACTACTGGAGTATCTAAGATTGCAAACATGACTTGCTTTTTGCTTATCTGGGACAGCACTGGTCCATGATATCACTCCTTTTTTTCTTAGGTTTAATTTCCAAAGAGGTGACTGCAGGAAATACAGTTATTTCATGTTTGTCGACCATTTACTTTGCCCTGCTATTTTCCATGTGGATTTGGGGACCCCCATGAGCTACTATTACAGTACAAGAAAGTATTATACAGTACAAGTATAGTATAATAGTAACGGCCCTGCAGATTTCTCTGCAGGAGGCATGCCCTGCTCAGGAAGGTCAGTAAAAATGTCCAGGGTATTGGAAGGACTAGTTAGGGGTATCGTGGAGAAAATTTAGAGACCCACATATCTGGCCAGACCTGCTTTTGTAAAAGGTTTCTGGGAATACCAAACCATACCAGGGAAGAGTGTGTGGCACTTGGTGCTACAGTTGTGACACCTGGTGACATCTTAGTGATACCACACAGTTTTAAAAATTTTCTCTTTCTCTGCTTTCACTTTCTGCCCCCACATCATAACTCCACTGGTGGGAATCAAGCTCACAAAGCTGCTGATCTCCTTTCTCAAAAAAAAGTGTAATGTTGACCTGAGTGGAATGTTGATATCTTTGGAGTTTGGTTTTATCTATTGAGGTTCAATAAAGACACTGGAAGGGACTTGGGCGTTTAGTACTATCCCCTCATTTTACAGATGACAGAATATCAAGTACCTTGCCTGTTGACATATAGACTGAGGAATTCAGTATATACTTTTGTTGATAACCTATTTAGAGAATCCCTGAGAAAAGAAATTTGTACGTGAATCAGTCAAGTATTTGTTGAGCTTGCACTTTGTGGGAAGGACTGTGATTAATTTTGTGAAGGGACATGAAGAGAACAGTCTCTGACTTCAGGAACAAGACTGTAGACTTGAGGAAATTAGATGTAAACAGAACCACAGTAAATCACAGTTTAAGATCCAGCACGTCATAATGAGTGCAGTACCCCTATGTTACAAGTAGAAACGTGTTCCTTTTCCATGGATTACAAGTAGAAATGTGTTCCTTTTCCAGATGTAGGAATAGAAGCTCTGAGTGGTGGACTCTGCAGAAGAGAGGACTGTGTTTGTGTTTCTGCACCAGCCCAAGGCTCTAGAATTGGAGGTCAGTGCATGCCTTTGGTATGGCTGTCAGTTACGGGAATTTGCGAAGTAAGACCCAGCATTGCTTTTACCCAGCATTGCTAAATGCAGTGCTGAGGAAATCACAGATTAATAGAAGATGACCAGAGTTTTTAGAGATGGTTAGCTGGGGTTGGATCAAGTTGAAGTTAGCTGGTATATTTCTAACTGGTTATTCTAAAAGAATATGATCACAAAGGTAAAATGAAGTAAAGCTGACTTGTGAGCAGACTGTGAAATCTAAAATCTGGGGCAAAAATTAAATCTCAAGCAAAGTCCAAAAGTGAATTAAGTTGACAGCTGGACTACAAGTGTGTATGCTGAATTCATGTGTAAAGGAGAAAGTCCCATAGAATAGAATACTATGTTCTATCAAACATTAAGTAGGATGGTCCAGCTGCTTATAGATTCTTAGTCTCCTGGAGCTTTGGGGGCTGAAATCCCCATCATTTCATTCCTCTTTCTGTCTCAACATTACAGAATATAGACCTCCTCTGTTAGCTTTTTTTTTGCGTGACCTGCTGAGGTTATGGAGCGTGACTGTTTGGAGTCCAGTGCTTGGAATGGGTAAAACAATGTCACCCCCTCTGTAATTAGTCCCAGTTAATGCTTCTCTGTGAGAATTGGGGTTGACTTAGCTCCAGGCAGTTGTCCTTGGCTTTTCCTTGACGTTTTAGCTGATTTATTTCTCCTAAAGAAAGAAAAAAAAAATATGTAGCCTCCTCAATCCAGGTTTCCTACTAATCTTGACACCAGTTAGTTTTTAAACACTGTTTTTTTTTTTAATTTATTTAATTACAATACTGTATTTGTTTTGCCATACATTGACATGAAACAGCCACAGGTGAACACAATCTCCCAATGCCGAAGCCCCCTCCCACCTCCCACCCCACATCCTCTACCTGAATCATCCTGTGCTCCAGCCCCATGCATCCTGCATCCTGCATTGAACATAGATTGGTGCTTCGTTTCTTACAAGAAAGTATACATGTTTCAGTGCCATTCTCCCAAACCATCCCACCTTTTCCCTCTCCCTCAGAGTCATAAACACTCTTAACAGCAAAGCTTTGCCATGAAACACAAATAAACGTTCTCTGTCCTTCAGACAAAGCAGTAGTTGACATTTGGCATCTTCTGTTGACAGTACATTTTTACATCTTGACAGTTGGGTCAAATTTGCACATTTAGTAATGTCACCGAGTTGGATGGTAGTTTTCAAGTTGGGGAAGGAAAACAATTAAACTTCAGTAAAAGATGGGTGTATTTAAATTAAGCAACTATTTGAACTATTTTAGTTTTTAAGTATTGTCAAATATTTTGCATACCAGCAGCTCGTTTCATGGTGTATAGAATCAGATACTTAAAAGTTCAAGATCATTGTGTTTTCATTTTCATTCTGTTGATGTGAGACATGACATATTTTTGTGTTCACGAGGTCTAAAACCACATTTTTAGTATACCAGTTTGCCAGTAGTACTTTCTAGATGATAATGGTGCATGCATCATGAAGAAATTGTTCTCAATTGTATCATTTTTCATCATAGAAGAACTGAGTTTAAAACCAGGCTGATCTTTGGGGGAAAGCATTTTACTCTTCCTTTCTCCCTGTTACTGTGCAGTATACTTTTGTACTGTGACATGAGCACCCGCCGTCACTTGTTTTAAGATTAAAATAATTCATTTTTTTAAAAGAAGTATCTATTGACAAATGTTTTTGGTGCACATGTAGAAGAAATAACTTACAAGAGAAATAAAACACTTTAAGTGTTTATTAGTATTTATAAAATACAATTTTGAAAACTCATACTTTTGCTTCCTTGAAACTGCTTTAGAATTATTCTGAGAAAATATTAATTTAATGATTCACAGTATAATGGTAGTTTGCTTTTTATTATTATTTGATCACTTGGCTCCCTGCTGTATTCCTGCCCCTTCCACACAATTGAGGTGAAAAAGAAATGAGAGGAAATAGAGGAAATACTCTTTACTTTTTGAACCAAAAATCTTTAGTTGTCTAGTTTTTGGTCATGACTAATAGAGTGAATTTCAACTTTGCAGTACATTATAGACTTTTAAGTTCATACTTGTTGACTTCATAGTTAGACGTTCAGTTGCACTACCACTCAGTGTAGGCAAAGAATGGTCCAATAGCTACTGAGTATATCAGAGTTATTTATTTGTTCCCATCTTTACCTACCCTCCAGTATCTCCGAGGAAGCATTCATGTTTTCCAAAGCGGACAGCACCAGAACTGTGGCTGGGCAATGTTAGGTGGTAATCTTTTTATCCTCTTTGATGTATCAGCTATCTTAAATTTTTATTCTCAAATAATCACAATACCTTTGTTTATGTAACAGATGTTTATAATTTGGGTGAAAATGTGCAACTATTTCCAGTAACCTTAGTTAGGTTAAGGGAATCCAGGGTTTTTTTTTTTAATCTTCGTTGCCCTCTCCTGTTTCAACTCTGTATTGCGTCAGTTGGCTAAGACCCAAGGCAATGACTTCTTTAACTTTTAGATATTTCTGCACTTTAGAGAGTTGTTTTAATTTGTATGCAGGTGGATTATTTCATTGGATATTCCTTTTCTGAAGATATAGTCAATTTCATAGTGTATAAAATTAACAGTTGAGCTGGCTCACTGTACTCTACTATTTTCTGACCTCTGCTGATCTAAAGAGTTGATTCATCTCTTTGACTTATTTGAAGTACTGTGCTGATATCTAATTTGTATATAATGGAGTCTTTGAAACCGAGCAAATGCCTAATTGAAAACACAATTAATTTTCAAATATCTTGTCAAGTTCCACTCATGGTGAAGTAACTTGAGAACTTAATGACTGACATGGAAAAAAAATGAGTGAATCATGGCTTTAATAAGTTGACTATTCTGAAGCTTGAATTCCAGTTTCAGAATCCTTTTGTACTTTTTGTTAAAGTACATCATCCCTGAAGATGACTTCAGGGTACATCTTAAAGATAATAGGTAGTTTCAAAGCAAGTGATGTGTATATGTTGATTTTTTTAGAAAGCATTCCAAAGGATGTTAACAATCTTTCACCATAACTGTAGAATTGACATTAACTATAGTGAAAAACACCCCGTAGGTGTGATATAAATGTGTAATCATCATTAGTGTCATCAATTTGAGTACATTCTTAACACTCAAAGCAAGAACAGTAGAAGTCTTTTTTTTGAGGGGGGTGGCTGATGTGTATTTCTTCTCAAATCATAAACTCCCACAAGCTTCTGCTTCATGACCTGAGACACTGAGAAAACTAAAAATTTTAACCTGAAAGCAGATGTTTTCAGAATCTTTCTGTTTGTGTAAATTGTGTAAACTGAACAACCACTTGATGGAGTTGAATGGCTGGGTGAGGGGAGAGGAAAAAACACTAGGTTCTATCATTTGACATGGATTTGAACTCAGGTTCAGTGTAACCAGTGGTGTGATCAGGTAAATCACCTAACCTCTCTTCAGTTTTCTTTTTTTTTTTCCTTTTCTTTTTTGGCTTTCATGCACAGCATGTGAGATCTTAAGTTTCCTGACCAAGGATCGAACCTGTGCTCCCTGCAGTGAAAGCGCCGATTCTTAACTACTTGACTGCTAGGGAAGTCCCTAACCTCTCTTAGGTTTTTATTCTCTTTCTGTAAAATGGGCTAATGATGTCTAACCTATTCCAGAATCCTTTTGTGATGAATTAATGAGTGATTCATTGACAATCCCATAGGGTTCTTGTGAAAACCAAAGCAGAATGCACATAGAAAATTACTGCATGTTCGATAGATGTGAAGTATTATTGCATGTTGGATTATGAGCACTTTGAGGGTAAGGACTGTTTCTTATTTACCCTCAATTCCTGGACATCCAGAAGATGTCTGGGAACATAGTAGACCGTCAGTAAGTATTTCCTGCATGAATGATTGAGGTCAGGAAGACGGGATCGGTGAATCCATGCTCAGTAGAGGCAACGCTGTCAGATAGAGCCAGAAAGCATGTTTGATCTATTCGTGGTTGTTCATCATTAATATGTATAAATCACATGTTCATCATTCTTCTTAACATAATTTAGCTGGCCCTTTTACTGTTTCAGCCTCACCAGTTACTGGGCTGTGACCCTATTTTTCTTCTGCTTCCCCACCTTCCAGAAGGGGATCTTTTAGTCCTTCACTTCCTGGGGAGCCTTCAGAGGGAGTCCTGCAGCCACCCGGGAAGGATGCTGCCGGCCGCCGCAGTGACTGACAGGCTGCCCTGGCTCAGTTATCACAGTGCTGATGCTGTCCATTCTAAAGGTACAGTACTGTGATAACTGAAGGATGGCAGCCATCTTGCCTTCCGGCAGAAGAGCCGCGCGCGCCTGGGACGGAGGCCGGAAGATGGAGGATGGCGTGCGGAACAGGGGCGGGACCCAGAGCCCGCTTACCTTCTCCCTGCGTCGTTCCTTCTCTCGAGCCAGGGAATGTTATTCCATCTCTCTCCGCCTTGTTTCGTGATACGAGGCTGAGGAGGAGCTGGGTAGTAGTCTGTCCTGTGGAACTGACTGGACATGTTACTAAGAGCTGTGGAACATTTGAGAGACTGATGCTAGGAAAGTGCTGAGTGTGGATTACTATATTTGTGCCACTTTCATAAACATAAAAAGTTACTAATTAAAATAGCTTGACGTCATCAGTATTGGATGTTCAGAATGAAATTCAGCTTAAACGGGGAGAAAAAGTCCTACATGTTGAATGGTGTTCACCTTTTAGCATGAATAAAATTCCGTCTTTGTAAGGAATTTTAAGATCTCGTCTAATTCAAAAATCCCGTTGGGCGCCCGTGTTATTGCCGCCACCTTTGCGTCTGTGGGCGTCTGTGCTCAGTCACGCCTGACTCTCTGCGACCCTTTGGACTGAAGCCCGCCGGGCTGCTCTGACCATGGAATTTTCCAGGCATAAGTACTGGAGTTGCCATTTCCTACTCCAGAGGAATCTTCCTGACCCAGGGATCAAACTCCTGTCTCCTGCCAATCTCTTGTATTGCCAGGTGGATTCTTTCCCACTGAGCCACCTGGGAAGCCTCTGCTGTCATCTTTACATGAAAATAAAATGTAAATAATTTTACTTATATCAAATAATTAAGGAGTACTCTGCAGGGTCATCTAGAATATATCAGTTTCAGGGCTGTGAAGGTCTGAATATCAGCCCAGCATCGGGTATGCACAAAAGACTAAGAAATTGAACAGAGCACACATCTTCTGCCTGGATCCTTGAGTACTTCTGGAGTTAGAGGCGGGGTTATTGGAGAAGCCATATTTTCCGGTATCCCTCCTCCCTGAAGACTCCCAAGGAAGCTGTACACGTGGGACAGCAGCAGACAAGGATCAGAGTACATGACCTGATTATGTGTTACGTCATAGTCTGTTGCAAGGCTCAGGTAATTTCATGTAGTTTAGCCTCAGTGCCCTAAACAGAACCCTCTTAATATCTTCCTAGGTCCCATCTGTACCTGTAGACCTTCCCACTCCATGGATAACTGACTAGTATAGAAACCAAAGCAGTGGGCAAAGAGAATAGTCTGCTAAGGTTAAGACCTGCCACCGCAGGTCAAGAGGAGCCAGGGGAAGAAAAATTATATATGTGACCCTTTAATGTACAGAAACTACCCAGTATGCAGCATAGCCAAGTTGATGTCTTAAGCCTGTTTTATTATCAAGTCCTTCAGTGGGACAGCATCCAGAAGAAAGATGACTGGGAGCGAGAAGAGAGGCCTAAGAGCTTCTATTTCCTGCCCATCCTGTAGTCAGGCATTCCTGGTCACCATGCTCCTTTGCTGGTCCACACAGTCCACTGACCCTCCTCTTTCCCACCCCAAAGGCGCTGTTCTTGGAGAAACCTCTTGAGCCACACCTGATTGACCCTGAATTGCTTTCCATGTGGCACTGACCACCGTATGACCCACGACCTCTGCATACACTCAGGGTTTCTTCAGACTGCACACTGACTGCGGTTTTGATTAGTTTCAGGGAGGGACAGTTCTGCCCAATTGTGTGTTATACTACCAGTTCTGAAATTCTTGGAGTGTCCTGCTCCCTTAAACAGAAAAGGAATTTCTGACAGAAACCCTGGAAGAACTCCTAAGAAAGGAAAGTTCTGGGATTGGTGAATTCTCAAGTAACAAAGCAATCCTAATTTTTAGTGTTATAGCAGGTGGAAAAAAAATGCTTCAGGGAGTGATGTGTTGTGCAATCATTGGCCTTAGTGGGGATTTCACCACCTTCCTTGGTCTTCCTGTTTTCCCATTACTGGTTTTAGAAAAATTCAGATTTTATACTTAGCGGACTTTGACCCCAGGGTCCACACCCGTGGGCCGTTTCAGAGCTGAGTGTTGGGTGTAGTTTGGAATCACTCCTGCATTTCTACAGACTGAACCTTACTGGATCCTATTTCCTGTCAACAGGAAAGCCTGAGCTCAGCCTGAGATGTGAACTACAGAGGGCCTACCCGAGAAGTCCTTGGCATTTAGGGGCCGTTCATAGATGTAGGGTGTTCCCAACAGGTTAGGTGAGAAGTAATGCAAGAGAAATCTGATGGTGTTTTTCTGCTGCTCTATTTGAAACACGTACAAAGTGTGTTTGGTTGGTGTTTTCGTTGTATTCTTCAGTTGAGGTGTGTGAGAATGGGAACCCTGGAATTACACATAGAAATTCCGTATGATGCAGCATTTGCTTCCAGTTACGCACTCAAATGAGCGGAATCAGACGTTTTTGCACCTGTGTTCACAGCAGCATTCACAACAGCCAGAAGATAGAAGCAACTCAAGTGTTTGTTGACGAACATACGGATAAGTAAAATGTGTATGTGTACAACAGAATATTATTGAGTGTTATTACGGAAGGAGGTTCTGACACAACATGAGTGAAGCTTGATGGTAGCTACGTGAAATGAGCCAGGCCTAAAAGGACAAATAGGGTATGACTCTTATGTGAGATTCCTAGAGCAGTCAGATTCATAAAGCCAGAGAAATGATGGTTGCCTGGGGCTGGAGGAAGGGGCAAATGGGAAATTTATGTTTAATGGAGTTACTGGGGAAAGTGAAGAAATTCTGAGACGAATGGTGGTGGTGGCACAATGTGAATATGCTTATTAATACTACAGAACTGTACACTTAAAAATGGCTAAAATGGTAAATTTTATGTCCATTTTACCACCACCAAAAAAAAAAAAATCCTACGTAATAGCACTGTTGCAGCCAATGACAGGACTGAGTTGATTGCTTTCTTCTTTAAGACAGTCTTCAGTGTGAAGATAATTGCTGTTTCAAATAAGCAATTAAAATGTAATTCCCATGTCTTTATGCATTTAGAGTTCTCTAATCTGTAGACTGTTAGACATATTTCCAGAGTTTCTGACATAGCATAGCTTTAAAATTTTGTAAAATGTAAAGGAAAGGAAGGATAATAAGAGTGCTGAAAGCAGAGTGGAAAAAGGCCTCAGCAAGAAGGCAGATGAGGGTGCCTCCCTTGCTGGCTTTTATGTCTTTTCTGATGAAATTGGGCAACTCACCAGAGCTTTTCTTTTTCTCTTTTTACGTTTAAAATATATGTATTGAAACGAAACTCATATGCCATAAAATCCACCATTTTAAAGTATACAATGAAGTGGGTTTTAGTATATTCATAAATTCATATAACCATTGTCACTGTCTACTTCCAGATCACTTTTAAAAAATTAATTGTAGGAGGATAATTACTTTGTAATATTGTGGTGGTTTTTGCCATACATCAGCATGAATTGGTCATAGGTATACGTGTCACTGCCCGCCCCCCATCCTGAACCCCTTCCTGTCCCCTCCCCACTCCACCCCTCTGGGTCGTCCCAGACCACCAGCTTCGGGTACCTTGCTTCATGCATCAAACTTGCACTAGTCATGTATGTTACATATGTTAATGTACATGTTTCAGTGCTATTCTCATCCCACCCTCGCCTTCTCCCACTGAGTCCTAAAGTCTGCTCTCTACATCTGTCTTTCCTTTATTGCCCTGCACGTAGGATCATCATCAGTACCGTTTTTCTAAATTCCATATACATGCATTAATATACAGTATTTATCTTTCTGACCTACTCCAGTCTACATAATAGGCTTCAGATTCATCTACCTCGTTAGAACTGACTTTTATAACTGAGTAATGTTCCATTGTGTATATGTACCGCAACCTATCCATTCATCTGCCAACGGACATCCAGGTTGCTTCCATGTCCTAGCTGTTGTAAATAGTGTTGCAGTGAACACTGGGGTACATATGTCTCACTAAAGTCTGGTTTCCTCAAGGTATATGCCCAGCAGTGGCATTCACAGGACCTTTCCATGCTCCAGTTGCCTCAATTGTCTGCTGCTTTGGAGTCATGGTAAAGATGACATTTATGTGTGTGTTTATAGTTTGTATTGTATGCATTTTGTGTGTATGTGTGTGTGTGATTATTTTGACGACCAAAGCAACATTTAGGCATTATATTTTATTTTCAAAATGTAGAAGTAGTGTCTGAAAAGAATAGAGTTAATATTTTAAAATAAAGTTTTAATAAACTTCCTAACTGGACTTGTCACTCAGCTCTTCCTAGCCTGATTAAAAGGAGCATTCTATAGCTTGTTTTCCATCATGAAATATTTTTCCTGTTTGTTATTATGTGTTTAAATTTGAAAGAGAAGTAAAATAATAAGAGACTAAAAGTAGACAGCAAAACCCTTCTCTAAGTGATTGCATGTGTTATTAGCCCTCAGTAAAAGGCATCATTTGTGGACTGTATCCACATCCTCACAAAGATCTTGCTTGGATTCATGCTCTGGAAATCAGATTTTGATGGTAAGAATGGCCTCCACCAGATCCTATGTAGATCCCAATCCTTGATTATATCATCCAAAGTTGGAGCAGAAAGTTAGCTCTTATCTCTGCCATGCCAATTTCAGATATTTTGCTGTGCCTCATATAATACATTCTGAGCTTCTCTGAATAACCAACCAACTAACTATAAAGGCACCACACATTTGTTGTACTATTATTAAACTGACTTCTTAAAAATCAATTGTTTATTGAGGCAGCAAGATTCTTGTGTTACACTTCGTGCAGAGTTTTTCCCCCTAAAAATTACTTCCTTCTAACACTGCATTCGTATTTACAGTTAATCCTCACCTAAGAGTTGATTTTCACCATTACCTGTTAAGAGTCTTTTACTACACAGGTTTTTCATTCAGCATGAACAAGAGTAATAGAGACATCAAAACCCACTTTGTTTTATTCTTCCATATTCAAAACATGATGTGAAGATTCCTGTTGGGAGGGAGCGCCAATTATGAGTGTGTGTTCCTGGAACGTTCTCCACTGGAGTTCCTTATACTTAAATTCGTTGAAGGGGGTTTGTATTGTAATGAATGCCCCTAATGTAATACATGTTAAAACAGTTCACATACTTGAAATGGATTAAAGTAAGCTGATAACTTGTTTTATGGATTTGGACTATTACTGTATTTTTATTTTTCATGAGATGGATAGTGATGCTGAAAAGTGGGAAGCTGTAGGGGACAGTCCCAATGTGGTGAGAAATTCATTTTCATTTCCTGCCAGTCTCTTTGTAAATGAAATTACAGACATATTACTTAGATTCTCATTGCTTGCTTTTTTCCCCCACTTTGAGTATCTTTGGACCAGGGATATCTTAGAGTCAGTGGGGGGTACTGCCTAGAACACTTTGCTGAGAAGACTTTAGAGGCCACAACTGGGTTTCATAGAAAAGAAAGTGAAAGTCGCTCTGTCGTGTCCGACTCTTTGCAACCCCATGGATTATATAGTCCATGGAGTTCTCCGGGCCACAATACTGGAGAGGGTAGCCTTTCCCTTCTCCAGGGGATCTTCCTAAACCAGGGATCAAACCCAAGTCTCCCACATTTCAGGCGGATTCTTTTACCAGTTGAGCCACAAGGGAAGCCCAAGAATACTGGAGTGAGTAGCCTATCCCTTCCCCAGGGGATCTTCCTGACCCAGGAACTGAACCAGGGTCTCCTGCATTGCAGGCAGATTCTTCACCAACTGAGCTACCAGGGAAGCCCCAAGCCCCAGGGTTCCACAGAAAGGGATGCTGTAACCACCTGTCACGTCTACCTGTGGTCTGCTCTCAGTGTCTGTCATCTGCATCAGACTGAGATGCAGGGGTACATTGCTGACACCTTGCCAGCTACTGCAGTATTTTTAGTACAGAGGTTTAGATCCTCTGGGAAGGCAGACATTCTCACAGTTAGACTGATAGACTAGATTTCTGGGAAGTTATGTCATTGGGAATATAAACACCCTTTATATGGGGAGGGCATCATGGGCATCTAATTAAAATGTTTACTACATAATGTATAGAATTATGTCAACATAAATCTTCCCATTTTTTATCATTCACTGGTTTCTGTAAAATTAATACTATAAAATTTACCACATTTTAGTAAATGCATTTTAAGCAGTCTTGCATGGTTTATATATATAGAACTTTGTATAAGTAATTAGGTCTAATAGGCTAGAGGAGGACTTTCTTTTTTAAAAGTAGGATTATTTGCTTGAGATGAGTCAGTATGTGTTGAATGTGCATATACCAAGGCTCCAGTTTTATCCGAATTCAAACCTTCAAGTTAAAAGAGTTCTCCACATTTCATAGTTGAAGAACCTGAGGAAGCTCACAGAAGATCTTCAGCACACAAAGCTAGTAAATGGTAGAGTAGGGGCTATGAATCTAGAACAAAAAAACTGAGAAACGAAGTTAATAGGTATGATCCTACCTGCTTTGCTCGAGTGTAGATTAGTAAATGAGCCTTTGAAAAGGAAGCCAGCATATGTCACAGCACCTTCCCCCTATCCAAAGTGGCTGCCTCTGCTACCTTCTTGGCTGAGTACCTATAATTGCCTCTCTAAAATGAAAATTTGATCATGACATGATGTTTTAAATTCCTCCAATGGCTTCCCTTGATGCTGTTGAAATCAAGACTGTTGGCCTTAGCATCCTCCGTTACTGAAGATTTCTATTGGAAGGGAATGCCAAGCATGGGAGTGTGTGCCTGGAACATTGTCAGCTTGAATTCATTATATATAAGTTGGTTTCCACCCACCTCTCTGGTCCCATGTCTTGCACCCAGTTGACTGGCCCATCCTTGGTCCAGGGAATCAAGCTGCTTTTCACCTGTGGTACATTTCCTTCTGCCTGAGGCACCCTTGCCGTTCACTTCACCTGGTTATCTTCTGTCGTTTAGTCTCTGAGTAGTTAATTCCTCAGAGAACCCTTTCCTGACAGTCCCATCTGTGTCCAGTCCCGTGGCACTCTGTGTTTCTTTCAGTGTGCTTGTTACAGCTGAACTACATAAGTGCACGTGTGTGTGTGTGTGTGTGTGTGTGTGTGTAACGTCATTAGATCGTGAGTTCCTCGAGGGCAGGGACCGTGGCTGTATCTGTTGCTGTGTTCACAGTGCCTGGCCCAGAACCTGCTATGTGACTCAGTAGAAACCTAACGTGGTATGCTTTGCCAAGTAGGGTCCTTCCTGTTTTCTAAGAGTGCGTGAGAAGAGTCCACAGCTAAAAAGGTGTTTAAAATCTCTACTTTTCTGTGAACAGAGAACTGCAGCTCTGTGACAAGCATTTTTCTGTAAAACTTTCGAAAGGTGCCATTCAACAGAAGCGACTTTCAGATGGCCCTGATCGCTCACACCCATCCCTGTAAAAACAGGAGCGGTAGAGAACCTTGTTCAGAGAGCAGAGTTGCCCTTGGAGCTCATCTTTTGTCTGAAAGTTGGTGAGCCACCAGCTGTGCCATAAAGAGCTCCCCACACCCAGACTCTGCAAAGCTAAGAGAAGAGGTGGTGGGAGGAGGAGGAAAGGAGAGATGCAAACTGAGCGGGACAAGGATGTGAATTTCTTGGACTCCATGATCAGTGCATGTGAGTCTTGTGGCTTAGAAGACTTCTCTGGTGATCCAGTGGTTAAGAATCTGCCCATCAATGCAAGGGATGTGGGTTTCAGTCCCTTGTCAGGAAACTAGGATCCCACATCTGTGGGGCAGCTGACCCTGAGCACCATAACTAGAGAAGCCTTCATGCTGCAACTAGAGAAGGCCCTCACACTGCAATGAAAATCCAGTGCAACCAAAAAAAAGAAGGCAGCTTGAGACTTAAGTCTTCTGGCTAGTGCCCTGCAGGAGAGCCGCTCCCACATCCTATGAGTGGATCCCAGGAGTGAGCCAGGCTGTGGATGATATCCCAAAGGATAAGCCTCTGGCCAGGCAGAAAACCCACCCCCAGCAAGGTGGGGTGGTCCATGTGGGAACCCTTTCTGAAACTTCTGAGCCCCATTTGATGCAGAGCTTATTGGAAAGATGTCATTTGAGCAGAGCCTGCTCTCAGGTTCACTATCAGGAGTCATGCAAGGAACCAACCAAGAAAGGACGCTCAAGGAGAAGAGGTGAGGTAGGGGCATGGGAAGGTAGGGGGATGAGGGAGAGACCACCTGACTCCTCCACCCCACTCCCTGGAGCTTTAGGCCTCCCCTTGGCTGGAGAAAGTACAGAGCTTTGTACTAAATATGGAATTAAAATAATCAAAATGAAATGCTTGGTGGCTCAAATTGGTAAGAGGCTAATTTGAGGCCCTTACTACTCACAAGGAAGGGGAAGGTTTTCAGAGCACAAAAATGGAAGATATTAGACAATAAAAGTTTCCTGTTCACTAATTTGAAAATCAAAACAGTTAAAATTTATTAAAAGGATGAAAGGGCTGTAAAGTGCCCCTTTAGATAGAAGTTTGCATGTTGATGTTTCTTTCCCTAATAAGCCCCCTCACTGCCACTTCTACCATGTTGAAAGAGTTGGAAATATTAGTTCAGTCTTAACACTTCCAACAGCCTGTTGGCTCCCACTACTGTCTCCTCTCTCTTCTCCAAAAGCAGAATCCAGGAAAGACATTTCCGGGTAACCCACCTCCTTGCACATTTGCCTGAAGGTGCCGTGCGTGAGGGTAGATGGAAGTTAACTCAGTGTTACCAGTGTGTTAAGTAATTACCCAGTGGTATAAGTCCACATCTTTGACTTTCTTTGTGCCTGATATATTGACTAAGAATATCTCTGCAGAACCAGCTGGCTTAAAAACAAAAACTTGGAGATGCACCTGCCTTTAATCATGCTCATCCTACCTGGAGACCAAGTCGTAGACTGACAGGGGCCTACTTCCTAGTCGTTAGCCCAGTCAGGGTACTGTCGAGGACAGGAACCCAGGAGCTCATTTGCTCCACCATTTTTCAAACACCTTGGGTTTGAAATCAGTTAAATGTGTGTTGACCAGCATTTAAAAATAAAACGAGAGACGTCCCCAGTTCAGTGGTTAATACTTCGCCTTCCATTGCAGCAGATACAAGTTTGATCCCTGGTCAGAGAGCTAAGGTCCCACGTGCCTCGAGGCCAAAAAGCACATAACTAGCAATGTTGTAACAAATTCAATAAAGACTTTTAAAATAATCTTCAAAAATTCTTAAAAAAATTTTTTTAAATCAACAAATATGAAACAAAATAGAAAATAACAGTGCATAGCTTGTGGTAGAGTAATATTACTTCATGAAACCTTGCAGTTGCCTGCTTCAGTGTATGTTTGTGAGTGTGGAGGGGTGTTGTTCCATCGCTGAGTCATGTCTGACTCTTTGTGACCCCATGGACAGTAGCCCACCAGGCTCCTCTGTCCATGGGAGTTTCCAGGCAAGAATATTGGAGTGAGTTGCTGTTTCCTTCTCCATGGGATCTTCTCAGACTGGGGATTGAGCCTAAGTCTCCTGCACTGGCAGGCAGATTCTTTACCACTGAGCCACCTGGGAAGCCCATGTGAGTGTGTACTGGGACCCCAATTATTTTTTTTTCTATCTGGGTTTCAGTTCAGTTCATAAGTTGTTGGTCAAGATGTGAGATTCTAGATAATCTCACCGTGTATTGCAGATTTTGGAGACTAAAGCCCAGAATGGTGAAGACACTTGTCCAGGGTCAGTAGGAAAAGAGGAGGAACTCCAATGTGCATCTCAGTCTTTTGATTGATGTTTCCCCTTCTCACCAGCCTAGAGAGAATAGCGAAAGTAATAGCTAATATTCAGTGAGCAATTACTATGTGCCAACCACTGTGTTAAATACATCATCTTATTTCATAGGGAAAAGGGGTTGGTTGGTATTATGTTTTGTTTCAAGTAAATTTTCATGGTTGAACAGAGACTAGACCAGATACAGAAATTGTGAGTTAACATTTAAAATTCTGATAGCAGTTTGACAGAGTAACTTTAGGTCTGATGACTCTAGTAATAAAAGCATTGGCTTGCATTTTATGTCTTTGGTAAACAATTTTTTAGCAGTTCATTTTTGTTGTATTTTATTAAAGTATTGGTCCATGATGGATTAGAAATAAGGTCAAACATGGTTCTCCACCATGGATAGTTTGAGAAGCACTGATTTAGACCCAGCCAAGCCAACAACCTTTGTCCCTTGAGGCACCTGTAGTCATTTTGAAGTGCCAGGTGGTCATAGTTACCTCTGGAAGGGGCAGATTGCTGGACACAAGCCCCTAACAGCAGAGAGGGGGAATTACTGTGCTATCTACAGTTAACGAAGGACTTCGATTCTAGAAACAGCTGCCCTTGTCTTGGGGTGACTAGCAGAAAAGGCCCTGATGTCAATTAATACCCCAAAGCTTTTGTTTATTTCAGAACTTGAGGAAGTGGGACTGATGGGGACGCTTTCCCCCTCTGGGGAAGCAGAGAGAACTCATTCCTTGTAAAGCTTCCCCATGAGAAAAAGTTAAGCCCAGAACAAATTAAATTCTCATTTCCCAAGACTCTCCATCAGAGTGGTAACAGCAGAAGGACGGTGCTGCAGAGGTCTCTGGGAAAAGAGGGCCGGTTAAAGGGAGTTTGTGGATCTCCTCGACTTGCAGGCTCTGTGGAGGGAGCACACTTCATAAATCCTGCTGGACTGCTTTTTGGCTACATCCTCAGATTTGTACGAAGAACTGTTTTGAGTGAATCAGTGTGTCTTTGTTTGCATCTTCTGAAATCCTGAAGACTGCAGCCAAGGAGTTAGCAAGGCTGAGCCCTGTACTGAGCATTTAATCAGTTGAACGCTTCCTTATGTTTCCCTGGTTTGTTCTCATAACAAGTGACCTTCGTCCAACTCCTCGCAACACACGATTGTGGAATGTTCCCTCCTGAGGAACAAGCTTTGTTTTTTTTCATTGTGAACACACTGAAAATCTCAAAATTCAAATGAGTTTGGACAGTGGTAATAATGTAAGCTAACTGTACCTGCTGTGTGCCCAGTATTCTACATATGTATTATATTTTGCATATGTATTCAGTTAGTGTTTACATGCTAACTGTTCCAACAGCCCTGGTCAAATGGAGGGGGGGTGGTGGGCAGGGGAACTAAGGCTTAGAAAAATGTGGTCACTGACCTGAGTTAACTTGTTCAAGCCTCAGCTTCTGCATCCTTATATTTCCTGCAGATTCGTATCAGCATCCTTGTATAAGTGAAACAGTGCTAGAACCCCAAAGTCATAATATTTTCATTGATTCCTTTCTTCTACCTGTAAACACTGTTAGGACCTTTTGGTTTTGATTTTGAATACACATTACCTATTCAGTAATTCAGGAGTGGAATAATGTATATGTAATTGTAAGTCCTGAGAATTCAGAAGCCCCCATGGTAATAAGAAGCTAACACTGATCAAAGACTTTCTACATCACCTGTCCATGCAGCAATTTTTACCCTCATTCTCTTACTTAATCCTTTAACAGAAACCACCTCCTTCTCCCTATCCCTATGTCTGCTTTCTTTTGTTTTTTAAACTTTAAAATAAAATGTTTTTAAGAATCTATTTTATATTGGTGCATAGTTTTTTGTTTTTTTTTTTTTTTTAAATAACATTTTTGTGGGCTGCAGGGTTTGCAGGATCTTAATACCCCAACCAGAGATCAAACCCAGGCCCCAATGGGAGCATGGAGTCCTAACCACTAGACCACCAGGGAATTCCTGGTTTATTTTCATGTAGAGCTTTTACATAGTCTGTTAACTAGCATACTTCAACTTTCTTAACTGTGTTTATTGCTACTTCTCCCGCACTAGAATGTAATTTCCATGAGGGCGCTGTGTCTCTTGAGCTCAATGATAGAAGTCCCCAGCAAGTAGAGCCAGGCCTGGTATATACTATATATATAGTATATAGTGCTCAAATATTTGTTTCATGAACAACCCTTATAGGTAAATATCACTGTCATCACAAACTGGGGTTTATGATATTAAATGATGTGCTTAAATTGGAAGTAGTTATTCCTTTTTACTTCAAAATCAGTTTTTAAATGTTAGTGGTAGTAGCTTCCTATCTCTGCTACACTGATGGAATGAAAATTATAACACACAAAAGATTGGCTTCCAGTGCCCTCCTTAGAGCAGATAAGTGGTGTGTTTTTGTTAAATAGATACATTAGGCTTCGCATCTGCAATAGTAACTATAGCTACTATTAAAGTAAATAAGACATCCTTTTGTTCTACCCTACTATGCTCTCAAGTTTTATAACAGAGTGGAGGACAAGCTTTGTCCTTGTGATGAATGATTTGCTAACACAAGATAGCTGCTGTTGAAGCAGTTGTGGGCTTCTCATGAGATAGGATTTCAGAGTTGGGAAGGTGCCTGGGAGATGTCCTAGCCAGCCTCCCTAGCTCTCCCCTCCAAGATGCCAGATTGTGGACTCAGGTCCTCCTTCACAGGACAACCTGTTCCATTGATGGAGAGATGTATTGTCATTGGATGGCTGCATTGTCAGCAAATTCTTTTACTGACCTGAAATGAACCTCCAGGTAACTTCTCCCCATTGGTCTGCATTCTGATTTCCAGGGAATTGCCGGGGTCCAGCCCCAGTGGATCCAGGGTAATTCGAAGGTGGGGGCGGAGTAGGCGTCCTAGAAAAAACTATCTAATTACAGATAGAGAGGGACTAGGAATTTAGCAGAGAAAAAGAGGCCGAATAACTTGGTTAACACAGGGTACCAATCACCACCTACGTAGGCCGCAGGCATCTTCCCCGTTCTCCCAAAGGAGAGGAGGCACTGAGGCCCCCCAGTCCGATCTTAGAAGCCCAGGCAAAATTAGTAGGCTTGGTGGGTCCTATGCACCAGATGGGAATTCGGCCAGAAAATAGGAGAGAGAGAGAAGGGGCTGAATAACTTGGTTTACGTGGGGTACCAATAAAATTCCGGACAAGGACCTTGCACCACCTGCGTCGGGCCACTGGTGCCACGTGTGGGCTTGAAAACCGGGGCAAATAAGCAGACATGGCGGGCACCCAGCTCCAGATGGGAATTCAGCCAGAAAATTGGGGAGCAGAAAGGAGCGACATGAGGGAATCAGTCTTTCCAGAACTGATCCGATTTCTTTATTTTTCAGGTTTGTTTATATACCTTTTGTTACACATAGGGATGAATACAGAGTCATGCGGGGGTCAGCATACCTGACCCTGGTCACAATCAGGTGTTTCATATAAAATTATACAAAGGTCTTATGAGTTTTTACATCATCTTCTGACCATGAGGTCTGCTGACATTTTATGGCCCTTTCTGATACCAGTCAGTTAACCAGAAAGCTTATTTTTCCAGGAGTGATTTTTTCAGGCACCACCCTCCAAATAAAGTTGCATTCCTATAGGGTGAGGGTGTAGTGAGTTACAATCAAGAAAGGAATTTACTTAACCTAACATGATTAGTCTTAAAGGTTAATACTTATTTCTCTTACATGCTTAAAGGTTAATACTTATTTTTCCTATATGCTAGTTATATTCATTATAAGGGCAGGGAATATGAACATTTAGCAGCAAACATCAGCCCAACAAATGAAAACCCTTCACCAATGTTCCTTTTACAATCTAAGATAGCCTTTACAGTCTTAAGATAGTGATAAGGTTACATTTTTGCATAGCAAGGACACAGTGATTTATAACAAAATACAGTGATCTATAACAAAATAGAAAATTCATTAACTCAAAAAGTCTAGTATTGCTAACATCAAAAACTACTATATTCCCTTTTCTATATTCCAAATACATTGATTAATATATTCCCAGGTGCCTAAGGATATGAAGGCCTGGCGGCAATCAAATGAGAAAAGCCCTATGCTAACACTCCAAACTCTCTGTGCTGTTTATGGTTGAGAGGTTGTCACACAAGCTAGTCTGTCAGCAGAGAGGTTTGACCTGAGACATCCTTGTCACACGCAGGACAGGGAATTAGCAGTAATTATTGGCATGACAAATGAAAAAACCCTTTCACCAATATAATTCCTAATCAACCCACTAATACTATACTAATAATCTTCTAACTTCTCAAAAGAGTCTGTATTTAGAAAGTTTTAAAGCATCCCATCACAGCTGGGAGGCTGTAAACAATCACATACGGCTGGACAACCTGATCAGGCAGGCTAGAGAACCTTCAGAGTTTGTAAGTTGAAACACTCTTGTCACGCCCAGGAATTTTTATTAACTGAGGCTGCAAGTTAACTCCTTCTCTGAGAGAAATGGTTATGGGGAGAGCTCCCGTAAAGTACTCTGGTTTTGGGGTAGATGCTCGGGAACAGGGGATTTCCTGAGGCTTGATCACGCCTTTGCGTATGCCAAGCTTCTTTTTCCTCATGACCTTTGCCATGGGCAGAGTTCCTCACACTGGCCCCCAACAGGGAATGACAGTATAAATGAAATCTTTTCGCACATCAGCCATCCATTCAGATAGCAGTTATTTGTACTCCTCCTTAGGTTTCTCTTGTCCCAGTCCCTCAGACCTTTCTCAGAGCATCCTTCTAGCCATTTCCTCATTGCACTTACTCCCTTTGGCTTGCTCTCTAGCTTTGTTCGGACCCAACTGAATCATGTCCTCTGGTGCTCCAGGTGTGTGTGGTGTTTGGATGACGTCTGGTGTTTTTTGGCTGCTGCATCACCCAGTTGACTCATTCAAACCCCTGAAGTCTTTGAATGTGAACTATTGTTGAACTCAAGTGGGAAGAAAGTATTGCACAGATGGGACTAAGAATTTATTGGTGATTATGAAAAGTAATTGTGATGTCTGTGGACACTCTCTCCACCATTTCTCTGATACTTCTGCCGCACCTAAGACAGTTATAATAAGAACAACTATTCATTGCATTTGACTGTACATAAGACACTGTTCTGGGTTTCCCTAGTGGCTCAGTGGTAGAGAATCCGCCTGCCATCAAGAAGACTCAGGTTCCATCCTTGGGTTGGGAAGATCCCATGGAGAAGGAAATGACAGCCCACTCTAATATTCTTACCTGGAAAATCCCACAGACAGAGAAGCCTCATGAGTTATATAGTCCATGGGGTTGCAAAAGACCAGACATGACTTAATGACTAAACAGCAACAACAAGAAGACCTGGTGCTAGTGACTTTACAGATACTTCCCATTTAACTTTCAAAACAACCATGGTCATAGGTATTATGAAACTCTGTGTTGCGCTTGAGAGATTAGGGAGATTAACATCCTTAGGCTCACATAGCTTGTGATCACATTAGCTCCATTAATTAGCAGAGCATGAATAGGAATCTGTTTGTCTGAACCAAATCCCAAACTTGATAAGATGCATTTCCAGGAGCTACAAAGAGAGTAGGCTTAGCTAGCCAAGGTTGCTAGTTTCTTTCTCTCTGAAAAACATGCGCAGGAAGGTATTTTAAAGGGCTTGTGATATCTTCTTCCTGTCTTTTGAAGAAGGAAAAGATCTAAATTATTGTGTTCCTACTCTCCGCCAGCTGTTCCAGATCTGTTTCTTTCAGTCCATCGTCCTTAGGACAGCTGTGTGAGGACAGCACTGTTGTCATTACTATTTGTAAAAAATATATATTTTTAAATTCAGCTGCATCGTGTCTTTGTTGCAGCACGGCAGCTGTGGCCTGCTCGGGCCTAGTTGCTCCGACATGTGGGATCTTAGGTCCCTCAGAAGAGACTGAATCCAAACTCTTGCATTGCAAAGCAATTCTTGACCATTGGACCACCAAGGGAGAGCTTGTTTTTACCATTTGACTGGGGAGGAAACAGACTCAGAATAAAGCTTGGCTATTCATACAGCTCCCTGAGCTCAGAGCCAACATTCTTTCTGCCACACTCTGCCACTTCTCAGAGAAGATTTTCAAGTGAACCCTAACTGCCTCCCTCCCAGAGGGCCTCTCACTAGACTGCCAGCCTCTCTGATGAGCTCCCCTTGTCTAGCATTTCAAGACTTACCGACTTACCAAATTGCTTAAGTGGGAATTGAGGGAAAAACCTTACAAATTAGATGAGCTTTCACTCACTATTAAAGATTGAAGCCTAAGTCATCAGCTAAGACATAGGCTGATCCTGTCTTTGGGCCAAAGATCAGTCCTAGCAGCAAAGTGAGGAGCCAGCTGAAGTTGTTAGAGTTCAGCTTAGATGTGGCCTGTCACACTTCCTCCTCCAATGGTGTTACCCCATACAGAAATCCATAGTTAGTACAGCCGCTGCTGTCAAGACCTGATCACTCAGTGATCCTTGCTTCAGGCCCATGGACCCAGCAGCTTTCGGATTGAATTAATTTACTTGCCAAATCATAGGTCCAGAAATTTAGGGGCCACTAGTAAGAATCTTGGCAGATTACATGACTGATCTTTGCCTTTGCAGAGAATCCAAGTGTTCATAAAATGCTTTTTACTTATATTATTCCATTTGTTCTTCCCACCAACCTGGTAACAAATGCTCGGTAGGGGCTCACTGTTCTGTTTTACAAATAGGAATCAGAAATTCAGAGAATCAGAGCCTGGCTCAGAGCCTCACAATCTCTCGGGCAGAGGCGGAACACTGTCTGATCAAGCTGCACACCTTGCCCTTGTACTCCGTTGCTCCTTCTCTTTTCACTACTCTTTCACTCTGTTTTGTCCATCTCTGCCCTTGCCATTGACCCATTAACTGTGAACAGTCACTGGCTCAGACCAAGCTTCACTAGACCAAGCAGGGCCTGCTCTCTCTCAAGCTTCACTTCCCAAGCTGTCTTGGGTGACTTCCCACAGAACAGATGCGATGCTTTACAGGTGGTCATCAGTCTTTGCTGTCACTTGGGAATTCAGTTGAGTCTGCAGCCCTAGGCTGCCACAAATGTTCTTTTTCCCCAAGCAAGTACCTGTGTATTAATCTTAATGTCATACTTCCCATTTGAAAAACTTACAGCTTCACTGGGTGTCTTTAGGGTGTACAGTAAACTGAGAAATTGCCCTGGAAGCCAAGGCTTTTCTGTGGGTTGGCTCAGTGAAGATCATCTGACCTGAAGCTCACTCTGCCCTTGACCAGTGGGTAGAGAGTGGTCTCCACACCACCCAGCTCAGAGTCAAAGCCTGCTGACTACCCACCCACACCCTGTCCTATCTCTAACCTAGCTTCCCTTCTAAAATGTTGTCATTTTGGATACTTTCTGTGATTAGATTTGTATTATATGTAACTTTTTGGAATTGGCTTGTTTCTACACAGTATAATCCCCTGGAGATTCATCCAAATCATGATACAGATTTTTGTTTTTATTTATCACCCAAAGTCCATACATTAAGAATTTTTCAAACCTAAGTTTAATTAATTTTTTGAAAATTCACTTGTGTGTGTGTGTTTAATTAAAATCTGTAGCTGAAGTTACAGTGTGTGCCACTTCCTAGCTAGGAGAACTTGTGGATGGCTTGATCTTTCTGAGGCTCCTTGTCTTCACTTTTAGAGTGAATATAATAATTACAGCTTTATTTTAGTTTGACTTTTTAAAGTTTCAAAGAGGAGGTCCATCCATATTCCCCTTATTAATGTAGGCTAATTATAAAAATGCAAGACAGCCTCTTCTTTAGCCACAGGGTGACTCAGTCCTTCCACGATGGGGATAAAGAGTGGGTCTTGTGCGGAAGGACCACCTTTTCTGTGCGACCGCCTGTCATTCATGTTATCCAGAAGATCTAAATGGCTGGTTGGCCATTCCAATATGAAGAACCTGAAATGGGCCCACACCAAACCCCTCAAGGCCCTCTTGTGGACATCATAGGGAAATCTGTCAATGTCTCTGTGTGCCATCCGTCAGAAACAAGCAAAGATGCCTTGTGAGGTGACGCCCACGTCACTGGAGGCATTCAGGGTGAGGCCAATGACTGCATTCTCAGGTATGGGACTCGGCAGAGGGTACAGCTGATCCCTAATTTAGTCCTTTGTAGATGACGGGCAAATGTATTTTATTCAACAGAGTAAGACATAAAAAGTCCCTGTTTAGTCACCTGCTCAGAAGGGACTCTGGATTTGAAAGGTCCTTAAGGCTTAAGACTTCTCTAGTGGCTCAGATGGTAAAGCGTCTGTCTACAATGTGAGAGACCTGGGTTCCATCCCTGGGTTGGGAAGATTCCCTGGAGAAGGAAATGGGAACCCACTCTAGTACTCTTGCCTTGAAAATCCCATGGACGGAGGAGCTTGGTGCAGGCTACTATCCATGGGGTTGCAAAGAGTCGGGCACGACGGAGCGACTTCACTTTCACTTTAAGGCTTAACGGGCCCCCATCGGGGACAGGGTTTCACAGGGTTTATAAGGAACAAAATTCAATGGCCAAAACAACTCTGGCCAACTGTGAAGCCTGATATAAATACTAGCAGTTTCACAAAGTCTTTTGATTTTACATGAATTCACTTTCATCTAAGTAGCATTTCGGCTATGTGCCACTAGAACGGAAATTTCCCTGTGTGTATGTTATTTTTTAAAAACTTAGAGACCCTAGTTTGCCATGACTGTGCAGGTTAAACAGGAAAATGAAAACACACACAACACTTGTTTGTGTTTCTGAAAGGGGACAGCAGAGTTCAGTATAGAGCTGGAAAACAAAGCCAGCTGCTTCCTGTGAACTGTCTGTGCCCAGGAACTGCAGACTCCCACGATAACTTCAGTTTCTTCTTATAACAGTTATAAAGTGGCCATCATGTAAGAACAAAGGTCAGTCCAGGCACATCCAGGGTCCTGGGCTTTGATACAGTATCTAAAACTAACCTAAATCCTTGAAAGCTTACAAGTTCTTGCTCTTTTGACTCCACATTTGAGATGCAGAGGGGAGCTAAACTACATCTCTGTATATTTAATATTTTTTCCCCCATTTCAACTTTCAAAATAAGACCTTTGCTTAGATCATGCAGAGCCTGAGGAAATGAGAGCATCACCCACCCTGGGATGAGCCCATCCCACTTGAAGACTGTAAGAAGCTTGTTCCACTGGGAAGAGGTCCTCCTCACCTTGGTAGTGAGTAATTCCTGCTGGCCGCTACTGACCCCAGGCTGAAGCGAGGCCTTCAGGAGCACAGAGGGAGATCTGTGTGCTCCTGTGCCTCTCAGCTTCTGGACAACCCAGCCATCACTGGGCACTGACATGATGCCTGAGACCAGACTGAAGTGAAGTGAAGTGAAGTGAAGTCGCTCAGTCGTGTCTGACTCTTTGTGACCCCGTGAACTGTAGCCTACCAGGCTCCTCCCTCCATGAGATACTCCAGGCAAGAGTACTGGAGTGAGTTGCCATTTCCTTCTCCAGGGGATCTTCCCAACCCAGGGATCGAACCTGGGTCTTCAGCATTCCAGGCAGATGCTTTAACCTCTGAGCCACCAGGGAAGCCTAGATTACACATCCTCATTTATCATGATGAATCCTACCTACTGTTTTTCCATTTTGTGAATCTTGATAAGAATAGGAGTCATAAGATACATCTTTGCATATCCCTCCCCACCCCAGACCCCAAGTCCTGAGTGCCCCTTCACCCCTTGCTTCTTTTTATCCCTGTAATTGCCACATTTTGTTTCATGATTTTCCAGTCAGCTTCACTAAAATGAGCACCTTTCAGGCAGAAACAATATCTTCTTTTCTTGGTCTCCCCTGCCCCGAGCAAAAATGCCTTGTCTGTATTAGGTGCTTGGTAAATGTTTACTGACTGAACATAGAAGAACCAGGATGCCTAGGAAGGTGGACAGGACCCATGGGAAGGGGGAGACCTTGGAGTCCAGTGTACAGGAGGAACTAGGTAGGGGTGTGTGTGTGTTGGGAGTCTGTGGTAAACATATTAATGGACCCTCAAAATATCCATGTCTGAATTTCTGGAAACTGTGACTATGTTATGTTACATGGCAAAAAAGAATTAAAAATTGCAGATGGGGTTAAGGTTACTCTCCTGCTGACTTAAAAGTCAGGAGATTATTGTGGATCATCCAGGTGAGCAGTGTAACCACAGGGTTCTTATAAGAGGGAGGCAGAACAGTCACAGTCAGAGCAGAAGACAGGGCAACAGAAGCAGAGACTGGAGTAACATGGCCACAAGATGGGAGAAGCGAGGAAGGACTCTCCCCTTGAGCCCCCGAATGAACGCATCTCTGCCAGCACCTTCATCTTAGCCCTGGAAGACCCTGAAGACTTCTGACCTCCAGAACTGTAGGATAACTTAACATCGTATGAAAAAATAAAAATAACCAGAATGAACTTTTTTGGCCAGTTCAATACATTTGTATTGTTTTAAGCCCACTGAATTTGTGATACCTTGTTACAGCAGCAGTTGGAAACTAATATAGAGGCTAAGCTTAGTGGAAAGAGCCTAATGAAAGCCATGAACTTGGAAAAGGAAATGGCCATGTGGGAATAGCTTGGCAAGCATCCAAAGAGACGTTCCCAGCTGAGTCACCGTAGATCAAAATATGATCAGAATTAGTTACTAGCTCCATGTGTGCTGCCTCCAGCCTCCCAAGTAATGAATGTCTCCAATAACTTGGGAGGTGCCCTAGTAGAGTTGCTAAAAAGGGTCTGCCAGACCTGGGTTTGCGTTCTCTGCCTCCTATAACCGTATGGTCTTCGGCAAGGTATGTCACCTCTCTAAGCCACAGTTTTCTTATCTGCAAACTAGGGATAAATCTCTCTCTTAACTAGAAAATTGGTGGGAGGATTACATGGTACATGTAATGTCCTTAACATAATGCCAGTCACATAGTAAACAGTAACTGCTGTTACTGCAAATAGACATTCGATCTTGTTTATAACAACCATCTTTGAGGTATCCCTATATTCCTCACTGACTAAGTCATGTGGTCAGCCTTCCCTGGTGGCTCAGATGGTAAAGAATCTGCCTGCAGTGCGGGAGACCTGAGTTCAACCCCTGCGTTGGGACTATCCCCTGGAGAAGAGAATGGCAACCCACTCCTGTATTCTTGCCTAGAGAACTCCATGGACAGAGAAAGCCTGGTGGGTCACAGTGGTCTACAGTCCATGGGGTCCCCAAGAGTCAGACACAGCTGAGCAACTTTCAGAGTCTGTGGTGTGTTCTGGGGACAAAAGCCTGAGAAGAACCACCAGCATGGCTGAAAGACCCCAAATTGAGTTCTCTTAAAAGAATGCCCAGACTTCTCTGGTGGTCCAGTGGTTAAAAGTCCACCTGCTAATGCAGGGAACGTGGGTTCAGTCCCTGGTCTGGGAAGACTGCACCTACTGCAGGGGCAACCAGGCCCGTGTGCCGTGACTACTGAACCTGCATGCCTAGAGCCCACGCTCAGCAATGGGAGAAGCCCCTGCAGCGAGGAGCCCACACACTGCAACTACAAAAAGCCCTCGCACAGCAGTGAAGGCCCAGCACAGCCAGAAATAAATAAACAAAATTGAAAACGGATGGCTAAATGGATGGAGAGGTTTCACATGAAGCCCTTTGAAACATTTTCAGGACTGGTTACACAAGTGGGCTCCCTGACTCAGAAAGTTATTAGGAATTTCAAGATGACAGGCACAGAACATTGAAGGAGCACAGGGCCCTGCTCCACAGTTCACACACCCATGATGTGACCTTGAGTATCACCATGTAAAAGTAATATCATGTAAAGTGATGGCCTCACTCTGTGAGGCCGCAGTAACAACAGCTGCAAGAAAGTTGACACGTTCAAGGCTTTGGAAGATGATGACAGTGGGGATCACAATCGGAAAGAATAAAACAGCACATGGGAACATGAGGAGGAGGAGGAAACATCAGAATGGGGTGGAAGTCGGAGCATCAGGAAGAGGAAGCCTGTTGTCCCAGATCTGAGAACATCTCTTGTGGCCCAGCTCCGCTTTCTGGTACTCCAGGAGGATCCCGGGCCATCCCACCCACTCACAAGGCTCTGAACAGAGTATCAGGTTGATGCTTTTGCCTGTACAGAGCAGTCCTGAAGGTTTTACAGCAGCATGATAGCTCCCTGGAATCTGACAGGCCACAGTAACTTTTTCAAAGAAGGAATTAGTCCTGTCTGGAGGATGATGCAGATAAAAATGGTGGCAAGTGAATTACTTTGTTATGCAAGGGTTTGGCATCTTGTTGCTGGCAGAATCTCATCCTGGCTTTGCTAGGGGAATAGTTCACAGTTGTGGAGGAGCTCTGTGGGCACTTGCAGTCTCTGCGTGGTTTCAGAAAGACATTATTTCAATGTAGAATAAGACTGCAAGTGACCTAGCAACCACAGCCCCAAACTGGACATCTGTGTGTTTAAAATGGGTGGGAATTCTCCAGCCAGTCCTTCCCCTGCTACTAAGGGGACATCCCTGAGCCTCACGCTCCAACACTTTTGCACTCATTCCTACCCTCCAGCATTGCTGACTTTTATAAAGTAGAAAAATGGAAAATGTGACTTTGTAATAGATACGCTTTGTCTTTTAATGGGGTTCTGTGGAGGGGAGTTCAGCCTTTTGTTTTCCTCTCTGCCGCCTAGATGCCTTTGGGCATTCTGTTGTGTTCTTCTCATGCTGTGACACTGTGACCACGTGTTCGAGCCAGAACTGCCACCTGAGGCTTGTCAGTGTTGTGAACGTCTGTGCATCCAGGGAATGCTTTCTGTTGGAGAGTCCTGGGATAGCTCTAAGTGCTGTCTTCTAGCTCTGCTGTGAAATTACTGGGACATTTTGTTAATTTATTTCCCCTCTCCCCCAAGCCCACCGTTCTAAAATGTGTTTCTGATTTTGTCTAGTTTGTTCTTCTGCCCTCCCTCCCTCCTTCCCTCCTGTGGTGCTCTGGTTCCTTCTGAGCCACAGCTGTACTTAGCACTCCATCCAGGGGGCTGCACCAGTTTCACTGAGGCAGTTTGGAAGGGATGCTAAACTGGAGCAGAATCTAGTTCGATTTAGGAGTTAGATTATAATACATGTTCCAGGGGTGGGAACTGGAGCTGAAGACAGTGACTATAATTGTTTTCCCAGATGCAGGGCCTGTGTGTCCAGACTCTTTCTATGGGTTCTTGCATGCCCCTCTTTGGGGAAGGGAAATGGGTTGTTGCTGGCCTTAACATTTAGTATGGTAAATTCTGTGATCCTGAAAGTGGGACATCTGAAGAGAAGGTGGCCTTGATGAATGGCTTCATGTGCGTGGCTGTGCCTGACTGTAGTGGTTGGTAAACCTTTCAGTCCCCATCACCTGTTAAACCCAGGATTTAAATACCAGGATGATCCAGGATGCCCAGACAGAAACCTCTTAAAGGTTAATGCAGACATGCTTTTAAAATGACCTTTCCTCAGAGCACCTAGAATTCAAATAAGTAATGATTCAGAGTCCTATAGCAACCTCCAAGTAGCTTTTATCTGATTCTTGAGAGTGAGGATTGCAGTTCTTGAGTTCAGTTTTTCTTTAAACCATATCCCTGAAGGCTGGGAGGATCCCCCGCCTCCTGGTCTCAGAGAAAGATATGAGAGTGACAGGCATGTCCTTATTGTGTGTAGATCACTTTCTGCTTACTTTCCAACTTCTGAATACTCTCTAATTATCACTGTTTGTGGAGGGCTCAAATACAGGAGTAACTTTGGCTAAAATAGGAAACACAGTCCTCTTCCTGAGGTTTATTTAGATCCCAGGGAGGTCTTCACTTTTACATAAACTCAGATTTACCATGGACATTCCAAAGAGAGCAGAGATTTGTGTGCACGGATGGGTGCACGTGTATAATGTGTTCATGAGTGAGGGTCTTATCAGACCCAGTGTTTAGGTACATTGTCCTTTCTTTTTGCTTTTATTTTTGTTTTGTTTTTGTCTCATTTGTTTAAGCTTTTAAAATATCTTTTTAAAAATTGAAGTATAGTTGATTTATTGTGTTAATTTCTGCTGTACAGCAAAGCGATTCATATATATATATATATACTCTGTCTACTCAGTCGTGTCCAACTCTTTGTGACTTCATAGCCTGTAGCCCATCAGACTCCTCTGTCCATGGAGTTTTGCCAGGCAGGAGTACTGGAGTGGGTTGTCATTTCCTCCTCTAGAGGATCTTCCCGACCCAGGGATTGAATCTGCATCTCCTGCATTGGCAGGCAGATTCTTTACCACTGAGCCACCTGGGAAGCCCTCATCTTATATATCATGGTTTGCATCTTCTAACCCCAATCCATCTCTCCCTCAAGGTTTTTGAATCTCTTATATTCTCTAGAGCTGCTCCTATTTCCTCTTTCTCTTTGTCACTGAAATATTTAAAAGTTAACTGTTTTTATCAAAAATATACCGACTCTATGTTGGCTGGAACAAAGGGTTATATCTCTATTAGGCAGAATCTTATGTGCAGTCTTCACAGAGATACTCTGCCTAGATTTTAATGGAGAGTTGAATAGTCAATATGTTCAAATGACCTGTTTTTTTCAGACTAGCGTGAAAGGTTTTTTCCCATTTATTTTAACGCCGTGGGCCTCTGATATGATGAGATATGACACAGCTTTGGGTATATCATCACATGTTCTAGAAACTGAGGGAAGAAGGTCCCTGGGGAACTGGAAGTAGGGCTCCACTTTGGCTATTTTCCCGTGACCGTTTTGCTGGGTTTCTCCATGTGTAGCTGGCCTTCACTTTCCTCCAGGGCTCTTTTCTCTCCAGTTTTCTGTTCGTGTGTGTGTGCTTTTTCTTCTGGGACAACATTTTTCTACCTGGAGAGAAGCTAGCATGGCCCACAGTGCTCCAAGGTGAAATCCAAGTATTTGCCAGTGAAAGGAGAGGGAGCAGGGCCACGAGAGCTGATTGTACCTTGAGAGGAACTGTCCGCTGCAGCAGTAGTAGACGTGCCAGAGGGTAAAAAAGAAGCGACAGATTTGACCCCAGTAGAGACAGCTCGAACTAAGGGGAAGAAACTGCAGGCATAACATAAAGGAGAACTTTGTAATAAGCCAACCAAAGAGAGGAGAAAGTTTGGCACCTCTGTCCCCAGAAATGTTCAGGCAGAAGGTAAGCAACCACTGAGCTGGAGAGCAGATGACTCCTCATCACTACAGGTGCTCAGATTCTGGGGAAATGAAGAGTGGTGCTAAATGCCTAAAATTATTTCTACTTCTGATCCCTGGTGTGTGATAGTTGCTCAGTCGTGTCCCACTCTTAGAGACCCCGTGGACTGTAGCCTGCCAGGCTCCTCTGTCCATGGAATTCTCCAGGCAAGAATACTGGAGTAGGTAGCCATTTCCTTTTCCAGGGGAACTTCTGACCCAGGGATAGAACCTGGGTCTCCTGCATTGCAGGCAGATTCTTTACCGTTTGAGCCAATAGTGAAGCCGTCAAATTTTTAAATAATGTATTTATTTTTTATTATTGGTTGTGCTGTGTCTTCATTGCTGCCCACAGGCTTTCTCTGGTTGTGGCGCCTGGGCTTCTCATCGTGGTGGCTTCTCTTGTTGTGAAGCACAGGCCCGAGGCACATGCGCCTCAGTGGTTGCAGCTCAAGGGCTCCAGAGCACAGGCTCAATAGTTGCGGCCCAAAGGCTTCGCTGTTCTGTGGCACGTTGCCCTATGGCATGTGGAATCTCCCAGACCAGGGGTCGAGCCTGTGTTCCCTGCATTGGCAGGTGGATTTTTATTCACTCTATCACCAGGGAAGTCCTCTACCAAATATTTTAAGAAAGTAGATTTTTAAGAGCCCTCAAGCTTTTCTCAAAAATTTAATGCAATTTTTAAACAATATGGAACACACATACACACTCATACACACATACCATTCTTTCCTGCATTCACAGCTTTCCACAGATTTTGTTGTTGTTATTCAGTCGCTAAGGTTGTGTCTGACTCTTTGCCACCCCATGGACTGCAGCACGCCAGGCTTCCCTGTCTTCAATATCTCGGAGTTTGCTCAGGTTCATGTCCATTGAGTTGGTGATGCTATCTAACCATCTCATCCTCACATATTTTCCCTATTGTGATTGTTCTGCTTAGATGTAGTTTTTCGGTTTATGCATTTTCATAATTATATAATATTTCCCTGAATGGACATAACATTATTTCCTAGTTATTGCATGGCTTTGTTTTTTTGCAATGTTTAATTATTATAAAGAACTATGCTATAGATTTTTACGTATACAGCTTCTCTTCCTCTTGAAATACTCTATTAGAATAATTAGAGCTCATTAAGTTGCAGATTATACAGCTCATTGGAACAGCCTAAGTAAAAGAGGTTTGTTGATAAGCATACAGAGCAATCACAAAGATACAAAGCACGAGACTCACATAGGAACTGGAAAGGGGTGTCCAGTTCTCCCCTCCCTGGGCTCTTGTTTTCTTTAGATTGTCTTTCTTTTGCCTACTCCTGGTTTCCTGTTCCCTTATAACTGGTTCATGTGAGCCTTTGACATGCCTTGGAGCCAGAGACCTCAGGTTTTTATCAAATGAGTCCTGATCAGAATTTCAATATCTCTTATGTGAGATTTCCAAGCAAAGTCTGCTAAGCCACGGGCCTCAGACTTTGTGACCCGAGCTCTCCTCTGATTGGTGGAGGAGAAAAGGCTTGGTAGTGGTGGCAGGGTTCTGGAGTCTGTCCAGATTCAAATAGAGCTCTACCACTTACTAGCCATGTAGATGTGTGTTAGTTTCTTAGCTTTTCTGTGTCTCTCTTTGCTTGTCTGTAAAATGTGGATAGCTCTGCCACTTACTGCATGATGTTATTGTGAGGATGAAATAAAATAATCCTTGTCAAGGATTTATGAAATGTCCTAAGTCCTCAATATGTGTTAGCTCTTAGTTGTTTTTTAAAAAATTTGTTTCGTGGAAAAATATACATCACATAAAATTTACCATTTTACATTTTAAATGTACAATTTTACATTTTAAATGTACCAAATTCAGTGGCATTAAGTACATACACTTTTTTTTTTTTTTAAGAACTAAGAGGATTCCAGCTTGGAAAAGAAGTAATAGAACTCTATTTGCAGATGACGTGATACTATACATAAAAAACTTTAAAGATACTATCAGAAAATTACTAGAGCTAATCAATTAATTTAGTAAAGTTGTAGGATACAAAATCAATACACAGAAATCCCTTGCATTCCTATACACTAATAATGAAAAATAAGAAATAGAAATTAAAGAAACAATCTCATTCACCACTGTAGCAAAAAGAATAAAATACCTAGAATAAACCTACGAGGATACAAAAGCACATACAGATTTTTTTTTTGGCAGTGCCACTTGGCTTGTGGGATCTTAATTCTCCAACCAGAGATCAAACTTGGATCCAGGCAGTGAAAGCATGGAGTCTAACCACTGGACCACCAGGGAATTTCCGAGTACATACACGTTGTATGTACATACGCATTACCACTATCCATCCCTAGAACTTTTTCATCATTCTAAGCTGTAGCTCTTGTTTTAAAATTATCATTGTTACGTTTATTTCATATATGACTGCTTGGGTCCACCCTTTGAAAGGGTATGACCGGGATGCTCCGTGAATATAGGGACATAGTGAAAAGACACTCTTAAGTATTTACTGAAAATATCACATTTTTATTGATAGAACTCTTTAAGCCTTACAGATCACTTTCACGTGATGATTTTATGCAGTCCTCCCAAGGAAGGGCTTCTTGAAGTAGGAAGGGGTTATAATCCTTATTTTACAGGAGACCCAACTGAGGTTCAGGAAATCTAAATTGCTCAACTTCTCTAACCTTCTTACTTGTTGAGTCAGGACTCAGTGTCATGTCTTTCCACTCCAAGTTCATGGCTTTTCCATGACATCTCAGAGATGTGATTACTCAGCCAAGCTTTATACCCATTTGTTTGTAGTTCTTATTACATACTCTATTTTCAGCTTACGAGAAAGAAGAGACAAATTTTGAATTGGAACTTGTGGGTGGGTTTCATCTGGGAAGTACTGGCCTACAAGAAGTCTGTCAGCTAGTTTAGTTTATATCTTAACATATAGGAAAAACAGTAATAATTTAACTTTATCTTGTATAATGTGATTCTGTGAAAGCCAAAGAGTGGAAGGACTGGTTAAGGAATCTCTTAACTTTTACTTTGAGAAAGTCCTGAAATATTTGATGGAAACAAATGGCACTCCTAAGTGGACTTTTCAAAATGCGATAGTGAAAAAGGGACCATTAGAAGCAAAATGGGTTAGCGTCTGCTGGTATCTTTCTGTTTGTACAGAGAAACATATTTTGTCTGATTGGCTTGATTAAATATTTTAGTGAAAAATGCCTTTGCCAAATACCAAAAGTCTTATAAAAAGTCTTCGTTTTAAACAAAATCCACAGGAAGAAAGCTTGTGTGGACTCAAGCTACCCCACAGCACCTTTCTAACAACTAGATTGATGTTTGCTATTAGGCAGTTTTTCCATTAAATTAATGGCCACTTTTTGGGCTAGATACTTACCTTCCATTTGGCACTCAGGCTCATTTCCTTGTCACTTGTTCTAAAAGAAAATCACTCAGGAGAACTGAACACCTTAGTGTGATGAGCTTTTATTGTGTCTGTTCTAATCACTTTTTTTGTATGAAACTTATGGATTCTCCTGTACCCTTTCGTAGCAAGTCACATATCTTTTCTTTGGCTTTCAACCTGGTATCCCACCCCATCTGTGCTATCCTGATCTTACCCTATCAATGCTGCTCTACTTTCCTTAATACAGCAGTGCCAGGTATACTGATTTCCTTGTAATTCTCTTTAGTTACGCCCTTCCTTGACTTGTGTGGCGTAACTTTCCCCTTTATCCATCCTGAACATTTCAGTCCCTTCGCTGCCACCAAAATCCAACTTATTCTCTAAGGTTTTCTCGACAATTTCAACCTATATATATTTCATTCCACTGTGAATTTCTATAGCTTATAAATCACTACCATCTTTTATTGAGCACCTATTAAGTGATAGTCCCTTTATCTCTACTCCTCATTACAACTACACAAGGTAGTTTATTGTCATTCTAATTTTATAAAAGAGGAAACCAAGATTCAGAGAGATTAGATAATTTCCCCAGAGTCACACATCCTAAAGTGCTCAGCTGAGGCTAGAACTGCAGGGATGACAGATAGATTCTAAAGCCCTCACTCTCACCACCTATGCTGTGTCTTAATACCATGCTGCCTCATGTGTTTTCTAAGTGGTTTATGTGTGCTAGTTTTCTCTCCTTAACTGCCTCTTAAAATCAGAGGTTATATAATTTAAAACTTGTATCCAACTGCTAGCTGCAGAGATTCAGAGTAATGATGGCTTCAATAAGATATGCTGATTTTTCTCTTACTTGGAAGGAGTTCAGAGAAGGTCAGCTGGGACTTATGACGTGGAGCCTAAAGGAGCTTCGTGGTCCTAGCTTCTTTTAGCTCTTCCCTGGGGCTTCCTTGGCTCAGATGGTAAAGAATCAACCTGCAGTGCAGGAGACTGGAGTTCGATCCCTTGGTCGGGAGGATCCCCTGGAGAAGGGAATGGTTTCCCACTCTAGTATTCTTGCCTGGAGAATCCCGTGGGCAGAGGGAGCCTGTGGGCTGCAGCCCCATAGGCACAAAGGGTCAGACATGACTGACTGATTAACACTGTCACTTTCTGCCATCCCCAGGGTGTGAGCCTTGTCCTTTTGTTTGTAAAATGGCATCTGGAAGTCCACCCATCGTCTCTGTGTTCCAGGCAAGGTGGAGGAAAAGATGAAGGGCAAAGGGAAAACAGACAACTTCTGTTTATATCTCACTGGGCACCACATATGCAAGGAATCCTGGGAAATATTTGGTGAATCAGTACACTGATTCACCAAATAGTGAAGGTGTAGTCTGTTTTCAAGAAAGAAATGAATGTTGAACAGGCAACTAGTGGTCTCTGCAGAGACCCATGTCCCGTCTTCTTTTATTTTTACATAAAACTCAACATTCAGAAAATGAGGATCATGGCATCCGGTCCCATCACTTCGTGGCAAATAGATGGGGAAACAGTGGAAATAGTGTCAGACTTTATTTTGGAGGGCTCCAAAATTACTGCAGATGGTGATTGCAGCCATGAAATCAAAAAAAGCTTACTCCTTGGGAGAAAAGTTATGACCAACCTAGATAGCATATTCAAAAGCAGAGACATTACTTTGCCGACTAAGGTCCGTCTAGTCAAGACTATGGTTTTTCCTGTGGTCATGTATGGATGTGAGAGCTGGACTGTGAAGAAGGCTGAGCGCCGAAGAATTGATACTTTTGAACTGTGGTGTTGGAGAAGACTCTTGAGAGTCCCTTGGACTGCAAGGAGATCCAACCAGTCCATTCTGAAGGAGATCAGCCCTGGGATTTCTTTGGAGGGAATGATGCTAGAGCTGAAACTCCAGTGCTTTGGCCACCTCATGCAAAGAGTTGACTCATTGGAAAAGACTCTGATGCTGGGAGGGATTGGGGGCAGGAAGAGAAGGGGACGACCGAGGATGAGATGGCTGGATGACATCATGGACTTGATGGACGTGAGTCTGAGTGAACTCCGGGAGTTGGTGATGGACAGGGAGGCCTGGTGTGCTGTGATTCACGGGGTCACAGAGTCGGACACGACTGAGCGAGTGAACTGAACTGAACACCAAATGGTGCTCAATAACCACTGGTGGACAGTTTAATGCAGAGAAATAGCGAGTGGAAAAATCTGATTTAGAAAACTGATAAATGAAGAAACTGAAGAGACAATAGCCACATGCGATTTCTAATTTATAAATATTTTTATAAAAGCAAAATACCCACTGTCTTCTCCCTAAAAAAACCCTGCTGTTATTCAGGCATCCTGTATGGGATGCTTAAAAATTAACATCAAGATTAAGAAAATGAGGCCAAGTCATTTCAAATTATTTTGAGTAGATTCATGGTTGTTTCTTTCAGTCTTTATTCTTTGCATACATTTTATTTCCATTTACAAAATTGGAATCATAAAATGTTCTGTTTTGCAAAAGGACTCATTGCAAACCATCTAACAAAGTGACCAGAACTCAGGCATATCTTATGAGCACTTAGAGAAAAAGGGTAGATTATATTTCCAAAAGAAATTAGTGCTGTGCATTTCCGCAACTGTCTTTAGAGACTTGTAAAATAATTCGAATGCTTTAAAGAAAAAAATCTATGGTAATTACCTGAAGTGTTTCACTAGCCCCCTGATTAACATCCAGAGAGAGTCTTGGTTTGAGATTAAAAGCACATTTTGTAACTTAAAATTTTGATATGTATTTTCAAATTTAGAAGTTTGAATAAATGATCCGTGGAACACCTGTAAGCCCTATACACAGCATTACCAATTGTTTATAATTTGACCCATTTGTTTTATCATTCTCTCTCTCTTCCCCACCCCTCCCCTCTCTTTTCCTATAGTATGTAGGTATGATTTTTTCCAGAAACTTTGGGAGTAAATTAGAGATATCATATGTTAAGAGACCCCTAAATATTTCAGAATATTTTCTGAAAAAGTGATTTATATAACCACAACAAAATGATCAGAACAAGAAGTCACCATTGATACAATACTGCTATATAATATATGATCCAACAGGCACATTCTGTTAATTGTCTCAATAACATCCTTCCTGTGTGCATGCTCAGTCACTTGCATGCTCAATCACTTCAGTTGTGTCCAGCCCTGTGGACTGTAGCCTACCAGGCTTCTCTGTCCATGGGGATTCTCCAGGCAAGAATACTGGAGTGGGTTGTCATGCCCTCCTTCAGGGGATCTTTCCGACCCAGGGATTGATTCTGCATCTGTTATGTCCCCTTCCTTGGCAGGCGGTTTCTTTACCACTAGCACCCCTGGGAAGCCTTTAACATCCTTTATAGCTATTTTATTTTCCCAGGCCAGCATCCATTCTTAGACAACGTATTGCGTTTGGTTATCATGTCTCTTTAATCTGGAATGTCCACCGTTCCTTCTGTTTTCTTTGTATTTATTTATCTTTGGCTATGCTGGTCTTCACTGCTACAGGCAGGCTTTCTCTAGTTGTGGCAAGCAGGAGCCACTCTGCAGTTGTGGTGCATGGGCTTCCCATTGTGGTGGCTTCTCTTGGGGAGCATGGGCTGTAGGGTGTTCCAGCTTCAGTAGCTGTGGTGTGGGGCTCTGGAGCATAGAGTTGCGGTGCATGGGTTTAGTTGCTCTGTGGCATGTGGAATCTGCCCAGACCAGGAGTCAAACCCATGTCCCTGCATTGGCAGCTGGATTCTTAACCACTGGACCACCAGGGAAGTCCCTTCCACTTTCACTGCTTGCTATTTTACCGTGAGGACAGGCTTCTCTCCCAAAAGAGATTTTCTGATGCTGTGTGGCTATATATGTCTTTCTTTTTCCCTTCCAGTCTAATTGAGTTATAATTTATATATAGCACTATGAACATTTAAGGTATACAGCATGATGATTTGACTTATATACATCATGCAATGATACCACAATAAGTTTAGTGAACATCCAGTATATCTTACAGATACAGCTTTAAAAAATGGAAAAAAAATGTTTTCCTTGTGGTGAGAAATCTTAGGATTTACTCTAACAGCTTTCATTTATAATGTCCAGCCATGTTAATTATACTTATCATGTTGTAATTACATCCTTACTACTTATTTGTCTTGTAACTGGAAGTTTGTATTTTTAACTACTTTCATCCTGTCCTCCCCATCCCCATCTCTGGTAACCACAAATCTGTCTCTTTTTCTATGAGTTTTTGGTCTGTTTCTTTTTGAAGTATAATCATCCTAAAACACTTAGTTCCTGGTAGGCAACATAGTGATTCAATATTTCTATACATTTCAAACTGATCACTAGGATAAATCTAGTTTTCATTCGTCACCATACAAAGATATTACATAATTATTGACTTTATTCCCCATGCTGAACATTTCATATTTGTGACTCATTGATTTTTAACTGCAAGTTTGCACCTCCTAGCCTCCCTCACCTATTTCTCCCTTCCCCTCACCCATTGGGCTACCACCTGTTTCTTCTCTGTATATATGAGTTTGTTTTTGTTATATTGCGCTTGTTCATTTGTTTTTTAGATTCTACGTGTAAGTGAAATCTACAGTGTTTGTCTTTCTCTGTCTGACTTCTTTCACTTAGCATAACACCCTCTAGGTCTATCCATGTTGCAAGATTGCATTCCTGTCTATCATTAAGTAATATTCCATTACACATATATGCCACATCTTTATCCATTCATCTATTGATGGTCACTTAGGTTGTTTCCAAATCTTAGCTATTAAAAATAATGCTGTAATGAACATAGGGGTGCAGATATCTTTTCAAATTAGTGTTTTCATTTTCTTCACATAAATACCCAGGAGTGGAATTACTGGACCCTATGGTGGTTCTGGAGGCTGTATGTTTCTGAGACTTTGTCTTAGCCTGTTTGGGCTGTTATAACCAGATGTCATAGACAGGGTGGCTTAAACAACAAAAATTTATTTCTCACAGTTCTGAAGGCTAACAAGTCCAAGATCATGGTGGCAGCCAGTTCAGTTACTGATGCAAGGTCGTTTTGTGGCTTCAGTCATCCACCTTGTCGCTGTATCCTCATGCGGTGGAGACAGTGCACTGACGTCTCTCACTCTCTTTATAAGAGCATTAATCCCACCATGGAATCTCCACCCTCACGATGGTGGTGGTTTAGTCACTAAGTCATGTCCGACTCTTGAGACCCCATGGACCGTAGCCTGCCAGGCTCCTCTGTCCATGGGATTCTCCAGGCAAGATTACTGGAGTGGGTTGCCATTTCCTTCTCCAGGGCACCCTCATGATTTCATCTAAAAGTAATTACCTTCCAAAGGCCCCAGCTCCTAATACCATCGCATTGGGGGTTAGGGCTTAGGTAAATAAATTTAGAGGGGGACACAAATGTTCAGTCCATAATAGGCTTCATAAAAAAAAAAATCCCCATTCTAAAAAGATAGTGTCTTTCTTAGGAAGCATCACTATCAACAAAGCAAGTGGAGGTGATGGAATTCCAGTGGAGCTATTGCAAATCCTGAAAGATGATGCTGTGAAAGTGCTGCACTCAATATGTCAGCAAATTTGGAAGACTCAGCAGTGGCCACAGGACTGGAAAAGGTCAGTTTTCATTCCAATCTCAAAGAAAGGCAATGCCAAAGAATGCGCTCAAACTACTGCAGAGTTGCACTCATCTCACACACTAGTAAAGTAATGCTCAAAATTCTCCAAGCCAGTCTTCAACAATATGTGAACCATGAACTTCCAGATGTTCAAGCTGGTTTTAGAAAAGGCAGAGGAACAAGAAATCAAATTGCCAACATCTGCTGGATCATCAAAAAAGCAAGAGAGTTCCAGAAAAACATCTATTTCTGCTTTATTGACTATGCCAAAGCCTTTGACTGTGTGGATCACAAGAAACTGTGGAAAATTCTGAAAGAGATGGGAATACCAGACCACCTGACCTGCTTCTTGAGAAACCTATATGCAGGTCAGGAAGCAACAGTTAGAACTGGACATGGAACAACAGACTGGTTCCAAATAGGAAAAGGAGTACATCAAGGCTGTATATTGTCACCCTGCTTATTTAACTTCTATGCAGAGTACATCATGAGAAATGCTGGGCTGGAGGAAGCACAAGCTGGAATCAAGATTGCTAGGAGAAATATCAATAACTTCAGATATGCAGATGATACCACCCTTGTGGTAGAAAGTGAAGAAGAACTAAAGAGCCACTTGGTGAAAGTGAAAGAGGAGAGTGAAAAAGTTGGCTTAAAGCTTAACATTCAGAAAACTAAGATCATGGCATCTGGTCCCATCACTTCACGGCAAATAGATGGGGGAACAGTGTCAGACTTTATTTTTGGGGGGCTCTAAAATCACTGCAGATGGTGATTGCAGCCATGAAATTAGAAGATGCTTACTCCTTGGAAGGAAAGTTATGACCAACCTAGATAGCACATTAAAAAGCAGAGATATTATTTTGTCAACAAAGGTCCATCTAGTCAAGGCTATGGTTTTTCGTGTGGTCATGTATGGATATGAGAGTTGGATTATAAAGAAAGCTCAGCACCAAAAAAGTGATGCATTTGAAGTATGGTGTTGGAGAAGACTCTTGAGAGTCCCTTGGACTGCAAGGAGATCCAACCAGTCCATCCTAGGAGATCAGTCCTGGGTCTTTATTAGGAGGACTGATGTTGAAGCTGAAACTCCAGTACTTTGGCCATCTGATGCAAAGCGCTGACTCATTGGAAAAGACCCTGATGCTGGGAAAGATTGAAGGCAGGAGGAGAAGGGGACAACAGAGGATGAGATGGTTGGATGGCATCACCGACTAGATGGACATGAGTTTGGGTGAACTCCGGGAATTGGTGATGGACAGGGAGGCCTGGCATGCTGTGGTTCATGGGGTCGCAGAGTCGTAAACGACTGAGTGACTGAACTGAACTGAGCGTATGTTTTGGGCTAGGTAACTGTGATAGTAAAAGTTAAAGCCCATGCCTAGTAAAAATGATTCCTTACTCTATTCTCTATAATACAACTCTTTGATTTTATTCTTATTTCTACTGTCAAATGCTTTGGGAATTTGGTCACTCTCCTCTTATTTAGCACTAAAGACTGTTTCTCATTTGTTGCTATTAGACAAATCTGGATTTAAATTCCATACTTCCAGTTGTGTGTGTGACATGAAATACCTTCTTTGGACTTCAGTCTGTTTGCCTGTAAAATAGGCATGACTTAGGCCTATTTCAAAAGTGCTGTTGGGAGTGGGAGGAATAAATATGATAATGTATGTAAAGGTATGTAACATGGTGCCTGATATAGAAAAGCAGTACCTGTCTTTAAAATTCCAACTTTAAGTGACCCAGTTTTGCAAGTTTCTTCACTTTCAGGAGGCTAGATGCTTGACTTACACAGAGAAGTTAGACGAGCTTCTTCGGTACAAAGTTTGCATCAAAAAGAGAAAGGTTTAGAGGTATCTACCAAGTTTTAGATCATTCATGTGGCTCTATCAGTTTTTTTCCTATCTTCCTCTTTCTTTCCTTTCCTTTGTCACATGCTGAATGACATTTGCTATGTGCAGTCACCATTGTAGGCACTGGAGATGGAGCAGCAAATACAGTTTCCTGAGCTGACATCAATTATTTTTAATCAAAGAAGACAGAGGGTAAATATACAAACAGACTTTTTTGATAGTGCATGATAAGTGCTGTGAAGAAAAAAAAAAGCCAGGAAGGGAAATAAGGATTGTGAGGTGGGTTGCTATTCTATTTAGATGGTCAGAGAAGAATTCACCGAAACGGGGACATTGAGACGTGAAGAAGGTGCCAGAGCTGGTCGTTAGAGTGAGTGAGCAGAAGCATTCCAGGCAGAGGAAATCTTGCAAAGAGAAGAAATCTAAGGTAGAGGATGACTGGCTGACGGTTCAGCCGAGGGAGTCAGGAAGGAAGGTAAGGCAGTTCTGTGCAGCACAGCAGCACACCACCTCCTCCTCCAAGTGTGTATATAGGCCGGAGCAGGATGGCCAGCTGGGGGTGAGGGCTTGTGGCAGCTGTAAGGCTACAGTTCAGACCTCTCTTCAGGAGCGTGCCGGGGCTTCCCTGGTGGTCTAGTGGTTTAAGACTCTGCACTGCCAATACAGTGGGCCCAGGTTCAACCCCTGGTCAGGGAGCTAGATCCTACAGGTCACAGCAAAGAGTTCCCCTGCCACAACTGAAGACTCTGCATTCCTCAACAAAAATTGAAGATCCTGTGTGCCACAAGTAAAACCTGGTGCAGCCAAATAAATAAATAAAAATTTTTAAGACATCTTTCTTAAAAAAGGAAAAAGAAACATGCTTCAAGGAGCACAGAGGGCTGACAGCCTCCAGCTGTAGCACCTTCTACATCCACCCCAGCATCCTGGGTACAACATGTTTTCCCACCGACTTGTCAGCCAGTGACTGAGCCTGGTAAAGATGGATGTGACCATGGCCGTGCAGTATGGGACTCCTTGATGGGCTCTCCTGGTGCCAGGGCTCCCTGTTAGGCTGCCTGTGACATTTCCAGAGCCACACCACAGTCTGAGGCTCTGCTTACCAACCCACCCTTCCTTCGCCTCCTTGCACCAGGATCAGCCCTGCATCATGGTTTAAAGTCTTTCCCTCACTCCTCCCCTCCTCCTTTTACCTTCCCCCGACATTACCCCCCAACAAGTTGCTTTTACTTCTGGGTTTTAAAAAGTGATTTCAGGTTTTTCTGTTAAATGATAGTTTTAGTGATATAGAATTCTCTTAATTTTGTGGACCAATCATAATACAGTGGTATTAAGTGACTAATAGTTACATAATCACAATGGAAAAATATGTTTATCAGTTTCATAATCAATAGATAAAAAATAAAAGATAATTACAGTTGCAGGCCATAATGGAAACATGATTAACCTAACAATATAAATAATTGCATGCAATTTGGGGGTTAAGTAGAGCGATGTGGTAAGTGGAAGTGCATACATGCACATTTTCATCGGCCTAGCCATCCTGTGTCTCTTGCTGGTGCATTTAATCCATTTATATTTAAGGTAATTATTGATATTTATGATCTGATTACCATTTTCTTAGGTATTTGGGGTTAATTTTGCGTAGGTCTTCTTCTCTTGTGTTTCCTGCCTGGAGAAGTTCTTTTAGCATTTATTATAAAGCTGGTTTGATAGTGCTGAATTCTCTGAACTTTTGCTTGTCTGAAAAGCTTTTGATTTCCCTGTCAAATGTGAAGGGGAGTCTTGCTGGGTAGAGTATTCTTGGTTGGAGGATCTTCCCTTTCATCACTTTAAATATATCATGCCATTCTCTTAAATTCTTTTACTTCTTTTGTGTGTGTGTGAATTCAGTTTTATTTGGGGCAAAAATAGGACTGCAACCCAGGAGACAGCACCTCAGGTTAACTCTGAGAGACTGCTCCAAAGAGACAGGGGAAAGTCAGTATATATGTGATTCTGGTGAGAGGGAATATATGCAGTCGAGCACAAAGTTTCCCAATAAATTGCTTTTACTTCTAACCCCATCTTTGTGTCGGTCTGCTTTCTAGAGAATCCAGACTTACAGAGGCAGAACAAAAATGCCCATGAGGAAATTTTGCAATAGCTCCACTCCCTACATAAGTCAGGTACAGCATCACGGAGATGAGGAAAGAGTACAGTCCATGGTGTGTCAAGGGATAACCAAAGTTTCCAGCTAATTGCCATCAGCCCTACCCAAAGCCATCTTAAACAGTATACAGTCCAAGTGAAACTGTCCACTCATTAAAATGCAAATGATTTCAAAAGCAATTCCCGTAGATACTCACTTCAGTCAGACTGCTGTCCCTAATCATTTCTTATATAGAAATTCTGGAGTTACCAACAGACAAGTTCCAAACTCTTAACCCAGTTGGGAGTAATGAGGCTCCTACTGCTCAGTTACCAAACTAGAATCCGAAGAGGCAGCATGCATTCAGAGAGGAGGAAGGAGGCACTCCTTTCTGTTGCTGGAAATCAAACCATGGGAGTCTGACACTTCCTAGGCCTCCAGCTAAGAAGAGCATCTCTATCTTCCATGCTAGGCTGTAGTCAGAGGCCACCGTTTGGATCTAGCTCGCTGTACTCCAATGACATTCCAACCAGAAACCATTCTCAGAGTTGAGTGAATCATACTCTAATCACGGAGCTGAGTTTGCAGTTTAGGGCTCAAACAGGCAATGAATCCAAAGATTTTCTGGGAAATCTCTAAAATCCCTCAGGAAAGCAAACACTCACTGGGAAAGAAGTGACTCTGGGCTGAGGTCACATGGAAGGCAGGTAAAAAGAGTAAATCCCCTTTATGTGCCAAGTACTGCCATGTGTTTGTATATCTGGAGCCATACTGTGATGTCAGAATCATACTTTAAGCTTAGAAAAATGTGATGTGGAAGGTTAAGTGGTTTTTCCAAGATCATAGTGCTTAGCAAATATCAAAGCTAGAATTTCAAACCAGGTCTTCCAACTCCAAACATTGTAATTTTTTCCCATGATTTTACTACTAACTGTTCCTTGCCTTAAAAATATGTCTCTATTGAAATTAATAACAGGGGATTCCCTGGTGGCCCAATAGTTAGGACACTGTATTTCCATTGCAGGAGGTATAGGTTTGATCCCTGGTTGGAAACTAAGATCCTGCAAGCCAAGCAGTGCGGCCAAGAAAAGAAAAAAGTTTATCTTGTAGACACATCTCTTGGCTTAGTTGCTTTGATAAAATCATGTCAACTTTCAGTCAGACCCTGACCATGGTGGGGAAGCCCTGTATGATATGTTGCTTGTTTTATTTGAATCTTTTGGCTATACCACAAGACATGTGTGATCTTATTCCCAGACCAGGGATCGAACTTGCACCCCTTGCATTGGAAGCATGGAATCTTAACCACCAGACTACCAAGGAAGTCCCGGGAAGCACTGTAATGAGCATTTACTAGTTTGTGACATATCAACATTTATTTTCCTCTTCTTTTAGTAAAGAAGAGGAAAATGCCATTCTCCCAAATCATCCCACCCTCTCCCTCTCCCTCAGAATCCGAAAGTCCGTTCTATACCTCTGTGTGATTTGGGAGAATGGCATTGAAACATGTATACTATCATGTAAGAAACGAAGCGCCAGTCTATGTTCAATACAGGATACAGGATGCTTGGGTTGGTGCACGGGATGATCCAGGGAGATGATATGGGGAGGGAAGTGGGAGGGGGCTTCGGCATTGGGAGATCGTGTACACCTGTGGCTGATTCATGTCAATGTATGGCAAAACAAATACAGTACTGTAATGTAGAATAAAGTATTAAAAAATTAATAATAATAATAAAAATCAGTGGCAGATCCATGTCAATTTATGGCAAAACCACTACAATATTGTAAGGTAATTAGCTTCCAATTAAAATAAATAAATTTATATTAAAAAAAAAAGGAAAATGGATGCTGATAAAGAGTATTCTAATTTGGTAAAGAGCATTCTAATTCCTCTCTGGTGAACTTCCCTCTCTCACTGCAGTCCATGAGCTTTGGTTGGACTGTAACTCTGGCTTCAAGAATGGAGCCTATGACTCCTCCTAAAACTATGAGTGTACCTATTCCCCTGGCTACTTCTGCTGATTCATTTGTAGTCAAGACCAACTAGTCTTTTGCCAGAGCTACTGGGAGAAAAGCATGCACTCATCCCCAGTTCACCTAAACCTGGGGGAAAGTGGACTGGAGCTGCTAGAGCTGTCCTGCTGCTGTTATTGAAGAGTCTGTCCAAGGATGGTGCTCACATGGCACAAGGAGAGCCAGGAGATGAACAGGGAGAAATGGGGTTTTGTTGTCATTTTTCTCCCACTGGATCAGGCCATTCTTGAAGCCAAAACTGGCCCCAAGATCTGTCAGTTCTGTGATGCAACAAATTCTGTTTATATTTAAGCTAGTATAGGCTGTATTTTCTGCTAGTTTTCATTGAAAGAGGTGTCCCTGATAGAACAGACGTCCTCAGCTAAATTCAACCACTGTTAAAGTCAGTCAGGACTCATAACTCAATTAAAAATAGGCAAAAGATTTGAATAGATGCTACAGACTAAATAGTTATATTTCTTTTAAATTCATATGCTGATACCTATTCCCCCAATGTAGTAGTATTAGGAGGTGGGGTCTTTGAGAAGTGATTTTAGGTTATTGCAGCAGAGCCCTCTTGACTGGAATTAATACCCTTGTAGAAGAAACCCCAGAGAGGTCCCTTGCCCCTTCTGCCACGTAAGAACACCTGAAAAGACTGCCTTTTCTGAACCAGGAAGTATGCTTTCATCAGACACCAGATCTGCCTGTACCCTGGACTTGACTCTCCCAATTTCCTGAATTATGAGAAATAAACTTCTGTTGTTTATAAACTACTCAGTCTATCGTATTCTGTTATAACATTCTGAATTGATGAAGACAATAGATATTTCTCCAAAGCAGGTATAACAAATGACCAATAAGCTCTTGAAAAGATGCTCAGTATCATTCCAAAGCCACAACGAGATATAACTTCACAACTCCTAGGGTGGCTTCAATCAAAAATATAGACAGTAACAAATGTTGCCAAAAATATGGAGAAGTTGAAACTTGTATACATTGCCAGTGGGGATGTAAAATGATGCAGCTGCTTTGGAAAATACTCTGCAGTTTCTCAAATAATTAAACATTAAGTTACCATGTTTGACCAGCAATTTGACTTCTCCTTATATACCCAGAGAAATGAAAGGATATGTCTACAAAAAGCCTTGAATGAGAATGTTCATAACAATTGCACTCATGATAGCTTAAAAAAATGGAAAACAGTTCAAATACCCATCAACGGGAAATGGATAATCACATTGTGATATAATCATACAAAGGAATCAGTTCAGTTCAGTCACTTAGTTGTATTCGACTCTTTGCTGCCCCATGGGCTGCTGCACACCAGGCTTTCCTGTCCAACACCAATTCCTGGAGTCCACTCAAACTCACATCCATTGAGTTGGTGATGCCATCCAACCATCTCATCCTCTGTTGTCCCCTTCTCCTCCCACCTTCAATCTTTCCCAGCATCAGGATCTTTTCAAATGAGTCGGCTGTTCGCATCAGGTGGCCAAAGTATTGGAGTTTCAGCTTCAGCATCAGTCCTTCCAATGAGTATTCAGGACTGATCTCCTTTATGATGGGCTGATTGGACCTCCTTACAGTCCAAGGGACTCTCAAGAGTCTTGTCCAACACCACAGTTCAAAAGCATCAATTCTTCGGTGCTCAGCTTTCTTTATTGTCCAACTCTCACATTCATACATGACTACTGGAAAACCATAGCTTTGACTAGGTGGACCTTTGTTGTCAAAGTAGTGTCTCTGCTTTTTAATAACTATTCAGCAATAAAAGGAATGAGCTACTGATATATGCTAAAACATGAATGAATCCAGAAGTACACTGAATGAAAGCAACCAGACCTAAAATAATATAGTATGTGGTATGATCCATTTATATGAAACCCAAGAATAGGCAGAACTAACCTATAGTGACAGAAGTCAGAAAGTGAGAAGGAAAAGGTATTTATAGTAATTAGAAATGAACAAAAGGGTATGGAAACTTTAGGTGCTAGGCATGGGTGTGTACAATTGTAAAACTTATTATTGAACTGAACCTTAACATCTGTGTACTTTGCTTTTAAAAAATGAATACTATTATTTAAAATGTTGGCTGCTTTTTCATTTCTTTTGTAAAAATGTTTATTTATTTGGCTGTGCTATGCCTTAATTGCAGCATGTGGGATCTAGTTCCCTGACAAGAAATGAAACTCCAGTCCTCTGCATTGGGAAAGCAGAGTCTTAGCCACAAGACTACCAGGGAAGTTCCTGCTTTTTCATTTCTGATGAAGGAAAAAAGAAAAAGCATCCACCAGACTTATGTGATCTGATATTTGTGAAAAGTTCTCCTATCCAAAAACATCTTTCCCCACCAGCTTAAGAATGGGCAGCACCCCTCCATTTTTCCTTTGATATAAAGCATTGAAGTGATAGATTACATGTTATATTAAATTTCCTCCAGTGACTGTGTTAATGCAGGATTAATTTGAAAGGTTGTTTCTCCTCCTTCTTAGGGAGCCATCTCAACCCACTCCTGACTAAGGTGACCAAGTTACTCAGGGCCTCATCCCTCATCATAGACTGGAGAACATTTATAAACCATTACTTTCCAACTTCCACTCCTTTCTTAAAAAATTTTGTGACAGCATTCTTTATTTCACCAAGCTTAGCTCAAGAGAGCAGGTGACTTCTATTTAAAAATTCAGAAATTAAAAAGATAATGAAAGCAATAAAATAGTGATTACCATCTTCAGATCACTCAAGTAAAGAGCCACCAACCCTTACAAAGTAAGTTTCTATTTTGGGTAACTCATTCTGACTTCTTTAATTCTTTCTTTCCTCATCCCATCTCCCAGCCTTATGCCTTATCACTTACTACCTACTAATCAGTTTAAGTAACTTCAGAAAGACGATGGAAATCCTAAACTGCAGAGTCACATACAAACTTGCCCACCATGACTCCGGAAATCCCTGCAGGTTCACTGGAAACAACTATATTAATGGTGCTTCATGGTTTTATGGATCAGAACAACCTCTATTGCTTCACTAGTATGGACTTTTCGTAACTTAAGAAAAAGAAAATGTGAATTCCTTTGGGGGAATGGAGAGGAGATATTACAAAGAAAAATGGTATTACTTTCCAATACCAAGGAAATTCATTAGCAAACACATTAAAATGTGCTAGAGTAGTCATCACACTGAATTGTTTTGGAAAAGGCCCTGCTTTGGAAAAACACAGGGCAAAAACATCTTCAGTGCTGGAGCTTGGCACAATGAGACAGCAGGATGACAAATGTCTTGCTATTCCCTATGGTGCCTGAATACTTAGAGACATCTGCTACTTTGTGTTTCTCCCTCCCATGAGTCACCTTTATTACAGTCTAACATTATGTTACTGCTATTTTCCATGTCCACCTGTTACAGTGATAAGACACAGATGCACTCCTCCAGTGTGTGGGAAACAAATTAATCTTAAGTCAGGATGCTGAGCTTTTGAGCTTCAGCTCTTACACTGACTACACAGTCTTGGATAAGTATCTCAAGTTCTCTTGGCTTCAGTGTCTTCATATGAAAAATATAAAGTAGAGTAGACATGGAACCCATGAAATGGAAGCTGACTGGTCATTAGGGATTCCTCAGGCCATAGAGCCAATGTATAGAAAAGGGGTCCTTGTTAGCAGTAATTGGCTTGCTGCTCCATGGTGGCATAGGCAAGACTCTGGTTAGAACTCAGGGATGCAGTGCACTCCCGGGATATAGCCAGACAAAACTATAATTCCAGAAGATATCTGCATCCCCTCTGTTCACAGCAGCGCTATTCACAATAGCCAAGGCATGGAAACAACCTAAATGCCCATTGACAGATGAGTGGATGAGGAAGATGCGGTGCACATATACAATGGAGTACTACTCAGCCGTGAAAAGAACAAAAGAATGGCCATCTCTGGATGGACCAGAGATTGCCATAGAGTGAAGTCAGACAGAGAAAGACAAATACCATATGATATCATTTTATATGTGGAATCTAAAATATGACACAAATGAACCTATCTGTGAAACAGAAATAGAATCATGGACACGGAGAAGAGACTGGTGGTTGCCAAGGGGGAGGAGGCTGGAAGAGGGATGGGGTGGGGGGATGGGATTAGCAGATTCAAGCTTTTATATATAGAACTGATAAACAAGATCCTACTATATAGCACAGAGTTGACTCACTGGAAAAGACCCTGATGCTGGGAGGGATTGGGGGCAGGAGGAGAAGGGGACGACCAAGGATGAGATGGCTGGATGGCATCACTGACTTGATGGACATGAGTCTGAGTGAACTCCGGGAGTTGGTGATGGACAGGGAGGCCTGGCGTGCTGCGATTCATGGCGTCGCAGAGTCAGACACAACTGACCAACTGAACTGAACTGAACTGATATAGCACAGAGAACTATTTTCAGTATCCGGTGATAAACCATAATGGAAAAGAATATTTGTAAAAAAAAAAAAAAGTATATATACATATATATATAACTGAATCACTTTGCTGTACAGCAGAAATTAACACAACATTGTAAGTCAATTGTACTTCAATTTTAAAAAGATTTTAAAAAAACAACTCAGGGGTGCAATGGACAACCTTTTAGCATTCTTTGGCCCAGAGGCCAAGTCTGGTCACTGGCAAAGTACATTTGCCTAAAATGAAGATAAGACTAACATGTCTCATATCCCATATATATAAATTTTAGGTTTTAGAGAAGCAGCCAAAAGCATCTTTATTTCTCCAGTGTGGAACAAGGAGAGGGGTCCAAACAAAACAAGCCGAAACATTCAGTCAAAGTGCTGATAGAAAATCACAAGGAAAGAAATAGGTGATAGAAGGCAGCCTTGAGTACCAGCTTAGGCCCTGTGACCTGCTGCAGAAGAGGGATTATACAAGCTATGTTTCATGTCACTTAGTCATGTTTTCCTCTCCCCCAGTCCCCATGCTTTAAAAGAAAAACAATGGAGGCAGCTGACGTTTTAGCTTCAGAGACCAGCTTCTCATCCCTCCAGATCTACGCTCTGTCCTTCCTGCCGCATTCCCTGGGTGCACGTGTGCTTAGCTGCCAAGTTGCACCCAACTCTTTTGCGTTCCTGTGGACTGTAGGCCGCAGTTCCTCTGTCAATGGGACTTTCTGGGCAGGAATACTGGAGTGGCTTGCCATGCCCTCCTCCAGGGTATCTTCTCCACCCAGGGATTGAACCCATGTCTCCTGTTTTCTGCATGGGCAGGTGGATTCTTTACCATTGAGCCACCTTGGAGGCCTGTCCCCTGGGAGGTTGGATCTAAATGCACTGCATCTCTTCCTTCTGGTTTTTAGTCCAGCTCAACAACAAGGGAGCTCTGAGAGAGGATCAGAGGAAGGGAGAAGTGTTAGGTCAGCATATTTACACTCTTTCTGTACTCACCGCTGTGAACAGGCTGCATCCTTCCACTAGAGGTCCTAGCTTCCATCAAGCAGCTCTGCGCAGAGCTCGTTTCCTGGTTCTCATACTGCCTTTCTCTCTCTGCCCCCAAAGCCTGTATGTGGTAATGGTACTACTAAGTTACTAATACCAGGGTATTTTATTAACATTTTTGGGTTCCTTAAGTCCTGCCCACATTTTTGTAGAGTCCTTTTGTTAAACTCTCCTGAAATGACCAACTTTGCACAAATATGATAAGTGATTTCTTTTTTTGGTGGGGCCCTGACTAATACAGACAGGCTTTCACAGGAACCACGGGGGTAGTTGAAAGATCAAGAGAAGACCTTTGTTTAAAATGTGTGTGAGATTTCTTTGAAGAATATGACTTTTAGAAATTTAAATGAAGCATGCATAATACGTCTAGAAAGATGCATAAAACATATATAAATAAAGAGTAATTTACAAAATGAGCACCTATATAACCAGCACTATGATCAAATATAGAACATTGCTGGCTCCCCAGAAGCACAAACTCCCCACCCAACCCTCCAGTTAAAATCACCTTTATTCTGTGTTTTATGGCAATTGTTTCACTGCTTTTCTGTGTTTTACCAACTAATGTATATTTTATCAGCTATGCCAGCATCCTTTATTTTTAAAATTTTATTAAAGTGTAGTTGATTTACAATGTTGTATTAAAATTTCTGCTGTATAATTACCATATGTAAAATAGATGACTGGTGCAAGTTTGATTCATGAAGCAGGACACCCAACCTGGAGGGATGGCGTGGGAAAGGAGGTGGGAGGGGGATTGGGGGGGTTCGGGGTAGGGCAGGGGATACTTGTATACTTGTAACCAATTCATGTTAATGTATGGCAAAACCGTCATGATATTGTAATTATTCTCCAGTTAAAATAATTAATTAAAAAAATTTCTGCTGAACAGCAAAGTGATTCAGTTACATGTATGTATTTTTTTCCATTATGGCTTGTCACAGGATACTGAATATAGTTCCTGTGTGCTATACAGCACGACTTATACAAGATACAGTTTATCCATCCTTATGCATGCAAGCTAAGTCACTTAAGTCATGTCTGACTCTGTGCGACCCCGTGGACAGCAGCCCACCAGGCTCCTCTGTCCACAGGATTCTCCAGGCAAGAATACTGAATCCTTTAAATCTAGTTTCTTTTTGCCTGTTACAAAAACTACATGAGTCAAAATATAGACATTATCCTGTGCCTTGCTTTTGTGCAGTGTTACGTTGGGTTCATCCAAGTTGTTGGGTGCAGCATCCATGGCTTATGGCTTTCACTTTCTCAGCTATCTACTGTTCCATTGTAACTATATTTAACTGGTAATTTATCCCTTCTACTTTTGATAAATGTTCGAATTGTTTCCAGTTTCAGGCTATTCTGAATAATGCTACTAAGAAAATCTTGTGCCTCTAAGCACAATGTTACCTCTAGGGCACAATGCAAAAGTTTCTCAAGGGAAGTCCCTCCACCCCCACCCCATGTAGCAGCAAAGACCTAGTACAGCCAAAAATAATAAATAATTTTTAAAAAGTTTCTCTAGGACAATGGTTCTTAAACTCTTGTTTCAAGACTCCTTTACAGTCTTAAATATTACTGAGGACCCCCATAGAGTTTTTGTTTATAAATTCCTATTAACATCTATTGCATTAGAAATTAAAACTCAAAATCTAAATACTTATTAAAAAGTAAATTCATTACATGTTAACACAAATAATGTGTTTTTAATTAAAAGCTGTAAGTTTTAGGAAGAAAATATGGAATCATTTTTATAATTTTGTAATAGAGAAAGAATTCTTAATATAAAAACAAAGCCAAAAAATTGATAAATTAGATGACATTAAAGAACTTTTTCATAAAATGATAAATACCTTAGAGAGTGAAAACTCAAGCCATGGGAAGATACAGGGGACATAGGTTCTATCCTTGGTCTGGGGAGTCCACATGCCTTGGGATAACATGTGCCTAGAGCCCCTGCTACCCAACCACAGAAGCCACCTCAGTGGGAAGCCTGTGCACAGGAACAAAGACCCAGTGCAGCCAAAGATAAATAAATAATAAAATTTTAAAAAGGAAGCATTAAAAAAATTTATACAAGTTATTATGCAAAAGTCGGGTAACCCAATTGAATACAGGCAAATTTGAATAGGTACCTCATAAAAGACTGAGTTCATAAAACCAGTAAATACAGGAAGACTTGCTCCACCTGGCTCCCCTCATTGCCAATGCAACATTAAGCACAGTAAAGTACCAATGTGATACCAACTGGTGGTGATAATGTGGAGAGGTGGGAATTCTAATGGGCTGTTGATGAGAATATCAATTAATACAACTACTTTGGAAAAGGGTGTGGCACTGTTCAGTAAAGATAAAGTTATACATATCTTTTGACAAGGCAGCTTCACTTTTAGGCTTGTATCCTAGAGCAGTGACTCTCAAAGAATGGTTCATGAACATCTCAAGGTCCCTGATCTTTTAGGAAGTCTGTGAGGACAAAACTACTTTTATCATAACACTTGTATGTTATTTGCTTTTTTTCATTGTGTTAACATCTACACTAATGGAGCAAAAGTATTGGTGGGGAAAACTTCCGGGAGCCTAGTACAGTCAAGGCAATGGCACCAAACTGTGTTGGTGATCCCTGTATTCTTACATACCACTTGCTAAAGGAAATGTCTGTTTCACTTAAGAATATTATAAATGAAGCAGTAAAAATTAATTTTATTAAATCTCAAGTGCATTTTTCTTGGGTACATATTTTTTGATGAGAGAAGTGATATTAACAAATGTGAGATTTTTGATATTGTGTAAGAATATGAATTCTAACATTTGAAAAATCTGCATAACTCAGTTACTAATACTTTCCAAATGACCAATGTTTATGACATTTAGAAACCCTGAGTTACACTCAAAGTAAAAAGAGAAAGCAATGAATTGTACTATAACAGAATACATAGTGTGCTGATGTGGTTTCAGATTCTACATTGCAACTAACCTTTCAGAAACTACCAGTGTAATGTCTAATAGAAAAAGTGATAGTAGGCATCTTCCTACTTTTCCTTCTTTCAAAGAGAAAGCTTCCAGTGTTTCACTAGTAAAATATTTGCTGTTTCCTGTATTAATTGACTTTAAAGTTCCTTTTATTTCAAGCATGCTGAATTTTAAAATTAAGAATTATATTGATTTTTTTAATGATTTGCTGCTTTTAAATATGTAGAGGTGGTCATATAGTTTTTCAGCTTTAATCTATCAATGACAAATTACATTGCTTCATTTTTAATGTTAAACCAAATTTGTATTCTAGGATAAAGCCAATTTGTTTATACATATTATCCTTTTATATTGCTGGATATAGCTAACGTTGCTTGCTGTTTTGTTTCAGATTTTTAAATTCAGGTCCATGGATTAATCTATAATTATATTTTGTCATAGTGTCTATGATAGCTTTTAGTAGCTTATTATGAGTTTAGGAGTTTTTTATTGTATGTTTATGTGATATTAGAATACCTTGCTTCTTAAAAAAGTTGATATCATATTAAAGTTTTCTTTGTGGATTTCCTACAAATTATTCAGTTTATTTAATGGTTATTGGAATTTTCAAGTTTTTTATATTATCATAGGCTTTGCTAGTATATTCCCCTAGGAAATTAGTCCATATAAACTACACTTAGTCATCCTCTTGATCGTTGCAGTGTCTGTGGCGTCTTGAGTAACTTGCCTCCCTTTTCGCTCCTGACGGTAGTGTGTGTGCACGCTTCTTTCTCTCCCTTTCTCTCCCTCGCCAGACATTTGACACCCTTATTAGTGTTTTCAGAGAATCAACTATTGGCTTTATTGTTGCTCTCTACTATATAATTTTTCTATTTCATGTATTTTTGTTCTTATTTATAATATCTATTTTATTATGACTTTCTATTTTATTTTATTTTTGAGGTAGATGACTGGCTTATTGTCAGCCTTTTAAATTTTCTAATATAACATATGGGCTTCCCTGGTGATTCAGATGGTAAAGCCTTAAATATAACATTTAACCTAGCTAACCTTCTGGCTGCAGTAATTACTTGATAGAGGGCTTCCCTGGTGGACTCTGCGCTTCCAGTGCAGGGGGCAAGGTTCGATCCCTGGTCCCCCTGGTCGAGGAAGTTCTATATGCCCCGAGGTGCTTCCCTGGGGGCTCAGCAGTAAAGAATCCGCCTGCCAATTGGATTAGGAAGATCCCTTGGAGAAGGAAATGGCAACCCACTCCAGTATTCTTGCCTGGAATAAATCAACCCTCTAAGTACTTTTAAGCTGTATCTTACATGTTTTTGTTAGGTAGGGTTTCTTTTTTAATCAGTCAGTTGAAAAAAAAAGTTTTAAATTTCCATTATGAGTAATTTTCCAAATATATGGGGATGTTCTATTTGTTTTTTTCTTATTGCTGTAGTTTGATTACATTATGGTCAGAAAACCTCTTCTGTGTTACCTTAGTCCCTTAAAGTTTATTAAGGCTTGCTTAAGTGATCTGGTATGAGTCCATTTTTGAAATGTTCTATGTGGACTTCAGAATATTTATTCTGCAGCTGCTGAATGTAATATATTTATAATCTCAATTAGCTCAATTTTATTAAGCATCATTGCTATCTCTTAGTGATTTTTTTGATCTTCTTATTCTCTCAACAGATGTATTTTTAAATTTCCCGTGTAATTGTGAATTTGTCTATTTCTCCTTATAGTTTTTATTTTCTCTTACATAGTTTGAGGCTATGTTATTAGGTGCATATAAATTTTATATTTTCCTGGTGCGTTGATAATGTATTATTAGGAAGCAACCAGGGAATTCCCTGATGGTCCTGTGGTTAGAATTCAGCTTTTTACTGCCAGGCCCAGGTTTGATCCCTGGTTGGGGAACTAAGATCCTGTATGCCCTGTGATATGGCCAAAAAGAAAAAAAAAGAAGAAGCAATTATCTTTATCTTAGTAAATTTTCATTTTGGTAAAATATATATGAAAATTAATAAACAGGAACTGAAATGGTTTTTCTATGGGGACCCTCTCTTCGTAGCTAACCTTCTGGCTGCAGTAATTACTTGATAGAGGGCTTCCCTGGTGGACTCTGCGCTTCCAGTGCAGGGGGCAAGGGTTCGATCCCTGGCCCCCTGGTCGGGGAAGTTCTATATGCCCGGAGGTGCATCCCTGGGGGCTCAGCAGTAAAGAATCTGCCTGCCAATCTCCTGCCTGTAGGAGATGTGGGTTTGATTCCTGGGTTAGGAAGATCCCCTGGAGAAGGAAATCGCAACCCACTCCAGTATTCTTGCCTGGAAAATCCCATGGACAGAGAAGCCTGGCAGGCTGCAGTCCATGGGGTCATAAAGAGTCAGACACAACTTAGTTACTAAACAACAAACAACATATATAAGCAAAATTTTCCATTTTAATCTTTTTAAGTGTACGACTCAATGGCATTAACTGGATTCATCATGTTGTACATCCATCACTGCTGTATAGTTCTAAAACATTTCCATCACCCAAAATAGAAACTCTATAAACATAAAGCAAAAGTTCCCCGTGCTCCTCTCCTCCCAGCCCCTGATATAAACCTACTTTCTATATCTGTGAATTTGCCCATTCTCGATAATTCATATAAGTGAAATCATATAATACTTGTCATTTTGTGTCTGGCTTATTTCACTTGTCATATGTTTTCAAGGTTCATTGTGTTGTGGCATATGTCAGAATTTCAATCCTTTTATGGCTGAATAATCTTCTATTGTATGTTTATGTTTTAGCATTTATTTATCCATTCATTGGTTGAATACTTGAGTTTTGTTTTCTCCCTTTTGGCTATCATGAATAATGATGTAATGAATATAGTATATAAGTATCTGTTTTAGTATTTGCTTTCAGTTTTTTTGGATATATACCTAGGAGTAGAATTGCTGGGTTCTCAAGACAAGAATACTGAAGTGGTTTGCCATTCCCTTCTCCAGTGGACCACATTCTGTCAGACCTCTCCACCATGACCCGCCCGTCTTGGGTTACCCCACAGGCATGGCTTGCTTAGCTTCATTGAGTTAGACAAGGCTGTGGTCCTAGTGTGATTAGATTGACTAGTTTTCTGTGAGTATGGTTTCAGTGTGTCTGCCCTCTGATGTCCTCTTGCAACCTACCATCTTACTTGACTCTTGAGAGTCCCTTGGGCTGCAAGGAGATCCAACCAGTCCATTCTGAAGGAGACCAACCCTGGGATTTCTTTGGAAGGAATGATGCTAAAGCTGAAGCTCCAGTACTTTGGCCACCTCATGAGAAGAGTTGACTCATTGGAAAAGACTCTGATGCTGGGAAGGATTGGGGGCAGGAGGAGAAGGGGACGACAAAGGATGAGATGGCTGGATGGCACCACGGACTCGATGGACGTGAGTCTGAGTGAACTCCAGGACATGGTGATGGACAGGGAGGCCTGGCATGCTGCAGTTCATGGGGTTGCAAAGAGTCGGGCATGACTAAGTGACTGAACTGAACTGAACTGAGAGTTGCTGGGTCATATAGTAATTCTGTATTTAGCTTTTGAGTAATTGCCAATAGTGCTTTTTGCTTTAAAACCTAGTTAGAGTACTTTAATATAAAAATACCAGCTCTCTTTTATATGTATTTGCAAGGTATTTCCACTTTAAAATTTCAAAGTGTTTGAATATTTATATGGTGTTTTGTCCAGTCTAAAAACCTTTGTCTTTTAAGTGATGCATTTAATCCACTGATATTGTATTTAATTAATATTAATAGCTAATGTATTTTAAATCTGTATTGCCACATATGATATTGTTTCTTTTTTCCTCTTCATTTTTGGTCCTCTACTAATTTATAGGCTACAGTCTCTGTGTCTCTTCTTTTAGAGGTTATATAAATTTTTTTATATATACATACATAATCTTAAAAAATTTTTTTTTGGCGTATAGTTGCTTTACAATGTTGTGTTAGTTTCTACTGTACAGCAAAATGAATCAGCTATACATGTACATATATCCCCTCTTTTTGGATTTCCTTCCCATTTTCGTCATCAGAGTATTGAGTTCCCTGTGCATCATCTATCAAGTCAAAAGTTAGTCAATAATGCTATTTTTATGTTTGATACTACAAAGGCTTTAAATACTGATTTCATTTACTCTCTTTCTAACTTGCATGCTTTTACTTCTGTGTATTTAACTTATTTTTTTGATCTGATAACAGTGTTGTGTAATGTTCAATAATGCATTGTTTAGATTTATTTTTTATTTATTCGTTGACCAATTTCTTTGCTCTTCATTTTTCTTGCGTCTCAGAGCTTTCCCCTGAGATCATATTCTTTCTCCCAGAATTACATCCTTCAGAATTCTCTTTTTCCAGGGCCTGGACAGTAGGAAACTCTCTGTGCTTCTGTTTGTTTGTTTAGTGTCTATATTGTGCACTCAGTATTGAAAGATATTTTCACTAGGAATAGAATAACAGGTGAACAGTTATTTTCTTTCACTTCATGAAGAGTATCATTGTACTGTCATCCTGTCTGCGTTGCTGTGTCAGTTGTCAGTCTAACTGTTGTTCCTTTGACAATGATCTCCAACCACATCCTAACCCAGTATCTTTTTTTTTTTTTTGATGTTTACTAGTTTTATGATGAATCTAGTGTGAAGTTCAATGGCACCCACTCCAGTACTCTTGCCTGGAAAATCCCATGGACGGAAGAGCCTGGTAGGCTGCAGTCCATGGGGTTGCTAAGAGTCGGACACGACTGAGCATCTTCACTTTCACGCATTGGAGAAGGAAATGGCAACCCACTCCAGTGTTCTTGCCTGGAGAATCCCAGGGACAGGGGAGCCTGGTGGGCTGCCGTCTCTGGGGTCGCACAGAGTCGGACACGACTGGAGTGACTTAGTTAGCAGCAGCAGCATGTGAAGTTCACTCATTAGTTCTCTCTCTCCCTCCTTTCTTGCTTTCTTGGTTTCTCTTTTCGCGGGTAGGAATTTGATACCATTCATTGGTTTTGCAAAAGTAGAAGCCATTATTTCTTCACATATTATCTTTGTCATATCACATCTCTTCTCTTTTTCTAGAACTCTAACTAAATGTATGTTAGATTTTCTTACTGTCTTCCATGGATTGTAATTTGTCTTTCATATAGTCCTTTCTCTGAATCTCTGTGCTGTATTCTGCAAAATCTTGTGACATAAACTTCCTGTTCTCTAATTCTCTTTTCATTTATGTCTAATTTGATGTTAAACCACTGGTTTTTGTTTTGTTTTTAATATCAGTAATTGTGATTTTCATTTCTAGAAGTTTTCTTTGGTTCTTCTTAAAAGTTTCTGGTCATTCCCAGTATCTTGAGAATATTTTCAAGCTTGTTTGTGCTTTGTTCTTTTTACTGTGTGCTGCTCATTGACCTTGAAAAATTATTTATGCAAATATACTGATACAGGATAAAGATGACTTTTCAAAATAGATTTGTATTTGTCACTTTCAATCTCTAAGAGCTTTGCCATATGGTACTATTTAAACCATGCTTATGGCTTGAATCATTTTGGACCACCAAGTGTTTATAACTTCAGTAACACCAACAAGTGATTGCAAATTTTCAAGGATGAAATTGTCTCCTTATTAAATTGTTCAGTTGTCTCCCGTGGGTGGAGATTTGGGGAAATGTAGCCTTTGAATTCCCAGTATCTATTGGTGGATTTCCTTTTGCACTTTACTATTGAGGGAGATACTTAAATTGGCTGGATTAACAAATGCCCACAGGGCAAAAGTGGCTTCAGTACTCAGTAAATCTTAGATTTTATCCATGTCATTGCTGCTGCTGCTGCTAAGTCGCTTCAGTTGCGTCCGACTTTGTGCAACCCCAGAGACCCACCAGGCTTCCCTGTCCCTGGGATTCTCTAGGCAAGAACACTGGAGTGGGTTGCCATTTCCTTCTCCAATGCATGAAAAGTGAAAAGTGAAAGTGAAGTTGTTCAGTCATGTCTGACTCTTAGCAACCCCATGGACTGTTAGCCTACCAGGCTCCTCCATCCATGGGATTTTCCAGGCAAGAGTACTGGAGTGGGGTGCCATTGCCTTCTCCCATTAGTGCTTGGATATTTTTAATATAGTTACTATTTTTAAATAATTTTACTATTTGATAATTTTTATACTCAATCCAGCATTCTTTGTTGTCAGCTTCTGTAGTCAAGTGGCTAGAGTAAGCTGCTCCACAGACTGCCTCCCGATCTGGTGTCCACCGAGGTCTCAAAGGTGCTCTCTCTGGTTTGCTGCTTTTGTATGTTGCTCTAATCTTAGCTGGAGTATTTCATGGGATGGTCATGTTTCTCCACTTGTTCAGGACCTGGTGATTTGCCTCACCTGACTCAGGCCCACCATGGTTCTCATCAGCACTACAGATTTCTTCAAATCTCTAACACATCCTTTTCATGGACCTTATCTCTCCTGCTGTGGGATTACTTTGTCTTGCTCATGGCAGAACTACTATCTCTCAGCTGAGCCATGTTCTTTGTCCTCTCCAGGAGATGTGGGAAGATCCGAGTCCCTTCTTCACAACACAGAAGCTAATGCAAGCTCACATTGGGCTCTTTGCCTTCTATCCTACTTTGCTCTCCTTCCTCTTTTCCCTCACCCCACTGTGTTGCTGGCTCACCTTAAACACTCATTTCCTTCTGGAATCCCAAATGGGAAATAGAGAAGAATCCCACTGGCCTTAGTCTTCCCTTTGACACTTCTGACACATCTTCTCTATCTGAGGCTTATTCCTCGGATCAAGAAAACTTCTCACTGACTGGCTTTCCTAAATCCAACTCCAACTTCTTCCCACAATCCCCTGGAACAGAAAGAAAGTTCGAACATTCCACTTCTTCAGCATCATATCCTTGCTCTCTCCTGGGACAGAAGCACAATGGCCTGTTCGTCATAGGTGGACAGAGTCGTCTGCCTATACTAGAAAAGAAACTGTGATCTCGGCTACCAGATTTAACCCTTGCTGTGTCAATGGTAGTAAAAGGAATGTGAAAATATCTTCTCTTGCCTTTTCTTTAACCTTCTAAATAAGTATTTTGATCAAATATCCTATTTTGGATGTGAAAAACTGATTTTTAACTCTTTTAAAAATTAATTCCTGCTTTAATAGTCTTAACCCTATCCTTCACACACCACCCTTAGGCAAATGGATACTTCAGGCCGATCAAAGAATAAGTTATATTCATGAAAATGCAAAAGATAAAAGCATATTAATATGTTCCATCAATACCCAAGTGACAGATATATATATTCTTTTTAATCAAAAGCATTTGTGTTAATTATCTTCTGCTGTGTAATAAATTAGACCAAAATGTAACGGCTTAAAACAATTAATACTTGTTATTTCACAGTTTCTATCAGTCATGAATTCTGAAGCAGCTTAGCTAGGTGATTCTGGCTTAGGACCTCTCAGAAGGTTACCGACTAGGTGAGAGCTGCTATCATCTGAAGGCCTGTCTGCAGCAAAGATCAACTTCCAAGTTCACTCACACAGCTATTAGCAGGAGGCCCCCATTACTTGCTGGCTGTTGGCTGGAGGCCTCTGTTTATTCTCCACATGGGTCACGTCTCATGACAGGCAACTGGCTTCACTCAGAGCAAGTAATCAGAGATGAGAGAGGCAGGAAGTCATCGTGCTTATCATGTCTTCGTCTGTAGTCACACACGGCCGCTGTTGCTTTACTCTGTTCATTGGAAATGAGTCACTAAGTCCAGCTCATACCCAAAGGGAGAGGAGTCGACCTCTGCCTCTTTTAAAGGCAGTGACAAAGAATGTGTGGACATTGTAAACCACCAAAGCATTAAAATCATTCTATTGCCCACTTCCTATGTGCAGACTGCAAAAATGAACAACAAAACATATTTTTCTTACACAATGGAGCTGAAAGTCTAGTAGGTTCATGAACCTGAAAACAAGCAATTACTGCACACTGAGCTGTGGGTCCTAGCTTTCTCCCATATGACATGGGGGACAATAGGTGCTTGAAGGCATATGAGTCAATACACGTGAAAATGATTTTGTATAAGTATAGTTTAGCAAAAGTGGCCAAAAGATGAGATTCAAGAGCTCCAAAGTCTACATTCAAATCCCAGCTCTGCCACTTACTGGCCCGGGGACCATGGGCCAGTAATTCATCTTCTCTGTGCCCCAGTTTTCTCATCAGTAAGGTGGGAGAGTAACAGTACTCAGTTCATAGGATCCTTCTGAGGATTAAATGTTGGAAAGGACTGAAAAGGTGCCTAGAACATAGCAAGATTTAGTTATCACAGGTGTAAACTGCAGGCCACTTCAGAAAGAAATTATTATTCTAATTTCTGAGACAGGTATATATTCTTATGCTTGTCTAACTGAAAATGACCTAAACTTTTTTTTAAGATTTAATTTGTAATGATATATTTCCACTTTTTTTCTTTTTAAGCATACGACACGTAGTAAAATGTGAATGTCACTCTTCACCTCTACCCCCACCCACTTACCACTCCCACTTCCTTCCCCAGAGGAAACCACTCTAACAGCTTCATGAATGTTCTTTCAGAAATTGTCTATTTGAAGAAAAATTGTCTTTATTTTTCTTTCTGTTAATAACTTAATAGATCTTCTCATGTTAGTGACTATAGCTTTATATCATTCTTTTTAATGACTATATTAAATTTTATAGGATAGATATACCATCAATTCTTTAAGCAGTCTCCATGTTTTTTCCGTGTTTTTACTATTTTTGAACAGTTGTGTTATAAGCATAAACTTTTTTTTAACTGGAAGATAATTGCTTTACAATATTGTTTTTGCCTCTGCCATACATCAAGGTGAATAAGCTACAGTATACATATGTCCCCTCCCTCCTGAACCCCCTCCCATCCTACCCCTCTAGGCCATCACAGGGCACTGGGTTGAGCTCCCTGTGTCATCCAGCAAATTCCCCCTTGCTATCTAGTTTACATATGGTAATGTATGTGTCCATAGTCTCTCTCTCCCCCACTGCATCCACAGGTCTGTTCCTTATGTCTGTGTTGCCATTGCTGCCCTGCAGATAGGTTCATCAGTACCATCTTTCTAAATTCCACATGCATGTGTTAATATACACTATTTGTCTTTCTCTTTCTGACTTACTTCACTTTGTATAATAGGCTCTATGTTCATCAACCTCTAGGACTGACTTTAATGTGTTCTTTTTTTTTTATAGCTGAGTAATATTCCATGGTATGTATGTACCACAATTTCTTATCCACTCATCCATCAGTGGACACCGAGGTTGCTTCCATGTCCTAGCTATTGTAAAAAGTGCTACAGTGAACACTGAGATACATGTGTCTCTTTCAGTTATGGTTTTCTCAGGATATATGCCCAGTCATGGTATTGTAGGGTCATATGGTAGTTCTATTCCTAACGCTTTAAGGAATCTCCATATTCTTCTCCCTAGTGGCTGTATCAATTTACATACCCACAAGCATAACTTTTAAATGGACTTTCTAACCTTCAAAGACTTCATGAATATAAATCTCTCTGATAATGACCTATTAAACTCATTGGACTTACACAGCTGTGGGTGGCCACTGAGTGGTCTGTCCATCCCATAGGAGTGGCTTCCTGGTTTCCTGCTGCTGCTAAGTCGCTTCAGTCGTGTCCGACTCTGTGAGACCCCATAGATGGCAGCCCACTAGGTTCCTCTGTCCCTGGGATTCTCCAGGCAAGAACACTGGAGTGAGTTGCCATTTCCTTCTCCAATGCATGAAAGGGAAAAGTGAAAGTGAAATTGCTTAGTCGTGGCCAACTCTTAGCGACCCCATGAACTGCAGCCTTCCAGGCTCCTCCATCCATGGGATTTTCCAGGCAAGAGTACTGGAGTAGGGTGCCATTGCCTTCTCCTGGTTTCCTACCTGATCACAATTCTTTGGACTGGGAGTTGGCACCAACTTAAAGTTGTGCTACTCACTGTCTCTCCTGTGGGGACTTGGAATGGGGACCAAAAGTGAGGGTGACTCTCTCCAGACAGCCGGACTTGGGCCACTATGGAGCTGTGTGTTTTCTGCTCCATGAGGGCCAGAAATGCAGCCACAGTTGTCTGGGAGAGACAAAAGAATGAGACCGACCGACACACAGGAAACGAGAACAGAGTCCAAGCATCTTCCCAGAATCGCACCTGGATCGCTTCCTTTTCAGGACCCAGTTACTCTCCTGCCTTGGATTCTGTTAGATGCTGGGCTTCCTGTGTACATTCATAAAAGCGGATCGCCTTGTGTCTTCCTTCCATGGTGATCCCCACTTACTTTGATACCGGGAGACTTCCTCAGCCACCCCAGCCTGACCTGTGAGCATCAGTTAGGTCCACTCTTAGGCTCATTCACTTGGAATTAACACTACTTTTTTTGACTACTTTGTTTCAAAATCGTGGTTATCTAACATTACTCTGCAAACAAGGATTCTAGGTAAGGACAATAAAGATTAGTATTTTTCGTTTTTTAAACATTTAATCATCTTGAATCTTTTTAAGGCAGATGACAAAAATTTCCTAGCTTATTAAACTGAGTGCATTACTATTTCATCATTTCTGGATGATTCAAAGTAAACATTATAAAGATCAAACATTTTGTATATAAGGCATAATTCAGTAAGTCTACATGTTCAGCTAATATAATGAGCACCTGCTACTAAAATGCACTAAAAGAAGCTCCCTCTTTGAAAAGGAAAATATGATATCAGATATGAGTCTGTCTGTCTTTCAAAATGGAAATTTTTAATTAAAGAAAAGCTATAAAGCAAGCACCTAGGCCTAAAATATTTTCAAATTCAGTGTACTGTAAAATATTTCAATCTGTGCCAGGGGAAAGCTAAATTTCTGACATGGTGAACCACTCACAGAGTCTTAATGGTTAATCAGCTAGGTTCAGTTCAGTTCAGTCGCTCAGTCGTCTCCAACTCTTTGCGACCCCATGGACTATAGCACACTAGGCCTCCCTGTCCATCACCAACTCCCAGAGTTTACTCAAACTCATGTCCATTGAGTCAGTGATGCCATCCTACCATCTCATCCTCTGATGTCCCCTTCTCTTCCCTCCCTCAGTCTCTCCCAGCATCAGGGTCTTTTCAGATGAGTCAGCTGTTCACATCAGGTTGCCAAAGTATTAGAGTTTCAGCTTTATCATCAGTCCTTCCAATGAGTATTTAGGACTGATTTCCTTTAGGATGGACTGGTTGGACCTCCTTGTAGTCCAAGGGACTCTCAAGAGTCTTCTCCAACACCACAGTTCAAAAGCATCAATTCTTCAGTGCTCACCTTTCTTTATAGTCCAACTCTTACATCCATACATGACTACTGGAAAAACCATAGCCTTGACTAGACAGACTTCTGTTGACAAAGTAATGTCTCTGCTTTTTAATATGCTGTTTAGGTTGATCATAATTTTCTTTCCAAGGAGTAAGCCTTTTAATTTCATGGCTGCAGTCACTGTCTGCAGTGATTTTGGAGACCCCCAAAATCAAGTCTGTCACTGTTTCCACTGTTTATTTGCCATGAAGTGATGGGACCAGATGCCATGATCTTTGTTTTCTGAATGTTGAATTTTAAGCCAACTTTTTCACTCTCCTCTTTCACTTCCACCAAGAGGCTCTTTAGTTCTTTGCTTTCTGCCATAAGGGTGGTGTCATCTGACTATCTGAGGTTATTGATATCTCTCCTGGCAATCTTAATTCCAGCTTGTGCTTCATCCAGCTCAGCGTTTCTCATGATGTACTCTGCATATAAGTTAAACAAGCAGGGTAACAATATACAGCCTTGATGTACTCCTTTCCCTATTTGGAAACCTATCAACTAGGTTACCAAGTAAGATTTAATTTTACCAAGCTTAACTGTCCATGACAAGAAATAAAATTTTCTCTGTTGCTTCCTCACACTTTTATGAAGAGATAAAATCTCTCTTGCTAGAAAGCCCACACTCATTGTTTACCTCTGCGTTAGTATGGATATCAAGGTTGCTGAAACATTTAGTTGTGGGATGTCCTAAAATGGATATAGCTGGTGTCCAATCAAGAGAGTTTATAAATTATATTTACCATTAAACCTGTGATGATCTCATTTTGTTTGTTTTAGTTTAGAGCCAAGCCCCTTGTTTCCACCTATAAGATCTCCAGTGTGATTTGCTTTATTTTTAATTGAGTGTGTTTTTTTAAATTAATCATACTCATATGAGAATGTGTAAGACATAAAAGTACATTCTGAAAAATAAAAGTAAAGTGAGTGTTCTGTCTAACCTTCCCCAGGTTAAGAAAATTGCTTTGGAACTTCCTTGCTGATTCAGTGGTTAAGACTCTGTGCTTCTTATGCAGGGCGTTGGAGTTTGGCCCCTGGTCGGGGAACTAAGATCCCACATGCTCTGTGGCATGGCCAAAAAAAGAGCTTTGACCTTGTGGAAGAAAACTCCCCTCTTAGACCTCTTCAATTGCTCCTCTCTCCCTGCAATACCAGGGTACTCAAAGTCCTGATTTTTGGGATAATCATCTCCTTGGTTTTCTTTAGTCTTAGGACCTTTGTACGTTCCTAAGTAAAATAGTATTTAGTTTTGTCTGTTTTGAACTTAGTATAAATGGAATCATATTGTATGTTTTCTTCTTGGGCTTGCTTCTTTCAACATTGTGTTTGTGTTATCAATATCAACGTGTGTAATTGTTAGCTCATTGTTCTCATCTGTATAGTAGTTCCTTTTATGAATATATAATAATAATTATATATTTGACCCTGGTGGATATTTAGACTGCTTGCAGTTTTTATCATTATGGACAATGCTGCAACAAACACACAGGTACATGTTTCCTAGTGCTGGGGTTTCCAGACTAGGGTAAATAACTGGGAGCAGAATTGCAGCATCAAAGGACTGTACATGTTCAGTGCTATGAGATAATGCCAAACTCTTTCTCAAAGTGCTTGCATTATACAAATTTATGTTCATATCTGGAGTGAATAAGAGTTCTCATTGTTCCAGAGCATCTCATTTGGAATGGACAGACTTATTTTTTATCAGTCTGATGGGTATGCAAAAATATTTCAGTGTGGTTTTACTTTGTATTTTCCTCCTTACTTGTTAGGTTAAGCAACTTTTCATATGTTTAGTGGCTATTTGAGTTTCCCCTATAGCTCACTTGGTACAGAATCTGCCTGCAATGCAGGAGACCCTGGTTCAGTTCCTGGGTCAGGAAGATCCCCTGGAGAAGGGAAAGGCTACCCACTCCAGTATTCTGGCTTGGAGGATTCCATGGATGGAATCACAAAGACTTGGACATGACAGAGCGACTTTCACGTTTCATGAAGTATCTGCTTTAGTCTTTTGCCCATTCTCCTACTTTGTGTTTGTCTGTTACTACTTTATAAGTGTACTTTGTATATTTTTATGCTACTCTTTTCCCTTTCTTTTTTGTTGAAATATAGTTGATTTACAATGTTGTATTAATTTCTTCTGTACAGCCAAGTAATTCAGTTATACATATTCTTTTCCATCATGGTTTATCACAGGATACTGAATGTAGTTCCCTGTGCTATGCAATAGGACCACGCTGTTTATTCATTCTATATAGAATAGTTTGTATCTGTTAACCACAAAGTCCCAGCTCATCCCCCCCACCTCTCCTTTGGGATCCACAAGTCTGTTCCCTGTCTGTGAGTCTGTTTCTGCTTCATAGGTAAGTTCACTTGTGTTACATTTTAGGTTCCACGTACAAGTGGTATCATATGATATTTGTCTTTCTCTTTCTGACTATATTTACTATGATTTTGTTCTATATTTAGAAATCGATTGTTTTATAATTGTATTTTCTAAGGAGCCTGTAAAAATTGCCACAAACAGTGGCAATAAAACAACATGTTTATTGTCTCACATTTCTGTAGTTCAGAAGATTGAAATGTCTCACTGTAAAATCAAAGTATTGGAAAGACTGTGCTCTTTTCCAGAAGCTCTAGGGGAGAATCGATTATGTTGCCCTTTCCAATTTTTAGCACTGCCCACAGGCCTTGGCTTATGGACTCCTTTCTCCATCTTTAAATCCAGCAAAAATGGTCCAGTTCTTATGGTTCATTACCTTGACTTTTCTGATGCCTTCTTTCACTTTTAAGCACACTTGTGACTATATTCAGATAACCAGAATAATCTGCTCATTTCAAACCCTTAATTTAATCATATCCACAAAGTCACTTTTCCCATGTAAGGCTGTATTTCACAAATTTCAGGGATTAATATCTAGACATCTTTATAAGTTGAGAAGGCATCATTTTGTCTACTACAGTATTATTGACTTTGTATCTGGTAATCTTACTAACCCCTTATGAATTTTTATAATTTATTTACAGGTTCTTCTATTATTAAAAATTTATTTATTTACTTTTTATTTTCGACTGTGCTGGGTTTTCCTTGCTATGCAAGGGCTTTCTCTAGTTGTGCGTGGACTTTTCATTGTGGTAGCTCCTCTTGCTGCAGAACACAGGCATTAGAGTATGGGCTTCAGCAGCTCAGCTTGCAAGTTCAGCAGCTGTGGCGTGCAGGCTCAGTTGCCCCTCAGCGTATGGAATCTTTCTGGGCCAGGGATCCTCTGCATTGGCAGGTAGATTCTTAACCACTGGACCACCAGAGATGTCCAACTGGTTCTTTAATATTTTCTATATATAAAATCAAATTATTTGCAAATAGTGACAGTCTTATTTTCTCCTTTCTAATGAATATAAGTGTGTGTATTTTCCCCCCCACCTTTAAGGCCAAGGTACAACCAAAAATATGGATGGAAAAATAAAAAACTGGATAAGACTTCCAGTATAATGTTCAGTAGGATGGGTTATATCAGGCAATCCTATATGGTTTCTGCTCTCAGATGAAATACTTTCAGCATTTCACCATTATGCACAAAATTCAGTGTAGACCTTCTTCTTCTGAAATTGAGATAGCATATGCTTTTCTCCTTTAATCTGTTCAGATCATTAATTATATGAATGATTTTCTAATGTTAAACCAACTTCCATTTCTGAGAAGAGCCCAACTTGGTCATACATTTTAGTAGTTAGCTAATGAGGGATATGGGCCTTTTATTTTCTTTCTTGTATGCGTTGTCCTCATTAGGTTATAATACCTAGATTTTAACAGCCTCATAAAATCTGTCACAGAAGGTACCTGCTTCTTCTATTCTCTGAAATAGTTTATGTAAGATTAGAACCTATTTGTCACTGAATTGATCTTAATAAAATCGCTGACATTTTCTGAACTGACAATACATTGTGAAATTTAAACATTCTTCAGAACTTCTGTGTCAAGTGCTTTATCATCTTATTCAATGCATTTAATATTCAATCCAGGGAGATTGGAGGTATTATCTCATTTTTTTCTCCGATATGGAAAATGAAGCTAAACAGATTACAGATAAATCTAAAGATATTATATATAGCTATTAAAGGGCAGACTATAACTTGAATCAAGACATCCTGACTCCAAACTCATCGTACACACAGTTTCACTGATGTTCTCAAGAACTACTGATATTACTAGTTGGCTATGGTGGTGTTCTTTTGAAAAAAATGGTTTCTGTCTCTTCCTTTGATGTTATTTCTAGCCATAACTTCCTTTCTTTCTCCTTGCCCCACTATTTATGTTATTTCTAAACTGCTGTGCTGTTACTATTTTATAACAGTAAATACTCTGAGTGTCTGAGGGACGTTCCTAGAAGTAACGAGCTTGAGTTTTATAACATACATTTTTTTCACTTCTAGGAAGCTTTTACTGTTGTTTCTCTGTTACAAAAATTTCAGGTTACTGTACTGTTTTCTTTCTATTTATATGCCCCACACTTTGCTACTCCAAGTGTGGTCTGTGAACTCAGCAGAATTGGCATCTCCTTGGGGCATATTAGTGTCAAAACCGAATCTCAGGCCCCATTCCAGAACCAGTGAATCAGAATCTGCACTTAAGCAAGATTTCTGTGTGATTCCTACTACTCAGGAAGAAAAAATTTATCTTAAAATAGAATAGAACATTGACAAAGCACCTGGTCACCCAAGAGCGCTGATGGGAATGTACAATAAGATTAATGTTGTTTTCAGGCCTGGGAACAAAAAGCATCTATTCTGCAGCCCATGGATCAAGGAGTAATTTTGATTTCAAGTCTTATTTAAGAAATGCATTTCACAAGGCTATAGCTGCCATAGACAGATTCTGCTGGTGCATCTGGGCAAAGTCCACTGAAAACCTTCTGGAAAAGATTCACCATTCTAGGTGCCATGAAGAACATTTGTGATTCATGGGAAAAGGTCAAAATATCAACATAAACATCTGACTTTTTGGATGAAGTAGATTCATCTACTGGATGAATCTAGTAGATTCATCTACTGGATGAATCTAGTAGATTCATCTACTGGATGAATCTAGTAGATTCATCTACTGGATGAATCTAGTAGATTCATCTACTGGATGAATCTAGTAGATTCATCTATTAGATTCCAGCCCTCATGGTTGACTCTGAGGGATTCAAGACTTCAGTAGGGGCAACAACTGCAGATATGGTGGAAACAGCAAGAGAACTAGAATTGAGTGCCTGAAGAACTATGGATGGAGGTGCATGACATTGCACAGGAGGCGGTGATCAAAACCATCCCAAGAAAAAGAAATGCAAAGGGCAAAATGGTTATCTGAGGAGGCCTTACAAACCGCTGAGGGAAGAAGAGAAGTGAAAGGCAAAGGAGAAAAGAAAAGATATATCCATCTGAATGCAGAGTTCCAAAGAATAGCAAGGAGAGATAATGCAATGCAACGCAATGCAAAGAAACAGAGGAAAACATAGAATGGGAAAGACTAGAGATCACTTCAAGAAAATTAGAGATACCAAGGGAACATGTCATGCAAAGATGGGCACAATAAAGGACAGATACAGTATGGACCTAACAGAAGCCAAAGATATTAAGAAGAGGTGGCAAGAATACACAGAGCTACTATACAAAAAGATCTTAATGACCCAGATAACCACGATGGTGTAGGTTCTCACCTACAGTCAGACATCCTGGAGTGCAAAGTCAATGGGCCTTAGGAAGCATCACTATGAACAAAGCTAGTGGAAGTGATGGAATTCCAGTTGAGCTATTTCAAATCCAGAAGATAATGCTGTGAAAGTGCTGCACTCAGCATGCCAGCAAATTTGGAAAACTCACCAGTGGCCATAAGGCTGGAAAAGGTCAGTTTTCATTCCAATCCCAAAGAAAGGCAATGCCAAAGAATGTTCAAACTACCACACAACTGCACTCATCTCACACGCTAGCAAAGTAATGCTCAAAATTCTCCAAGCCAGACTTCAACAGTACATGAACTGGGAACTTCCAGATGCTCAAGCTGCATTTAGAAATGGTAGAGGAACCAGAGATCAAATTGCCAACATCTGTTGGATCTAGAAATAGTAAGAGAATTCCAGAAAAACATCTATTTCTGCTTCATTGACTACACTGAAGCCTTTGACTATGTGGATCACAACAAACTGGAAAATTCTTTAAGAGATGGGAATACCAGACCACCTTACTGCCTCCTGAGACATCTCTGTGAAGGTCAAGAAGCAACAGTTAGAACTGAACATGGAACAAAGGACTGGTTCCAAATTGGGAAATGAGTATGTCAAGGCTGTATATTGTCACCTTGCTTGCTTAATTTATATTCAGAGTACATTATGCAAAATGCCAGACTGGATGAAACACAAGCTGGAATCAAGATTGCTGGGAGAAATATCAATAACCTCAGATAGGCAGATTACACCACCCTTATGGCAGGAAGCTAAGCGGAACTAAAGAGCCTCTTGATGAAAGTGAAAGAGAGGAGTGAAAAAGCTGGCTTAAAACTCAGCATTCAAAAAACTTAAGATCCTCTAACAATGGAGAAATATAGACTTATGGACATGAGGAGAGGGGAGGGGAGGGTGAGATGTATGGAAAGAGTAACATGGAAACTTATATTACCATATGTAAAATAGATAGCCAATGGGAATTTGCTGTATGGCTCAGGAAACTCAAATAGGGGCTCTGTATCAACCTAGAGGAGTGCGATGGGGAGGGAGATGGGAAGGAGGTTCAAAAGGGCGAGGATATATGTATACCTATGGCTGATTGATGTTGAGGTTTGAGAAAAACAGCAAAATTCTGTAAAACAATTATCCTTCAATAAAAAATTAATTAAAAAACCCAAAACTTGAGATCAGGGCATCTGGTCCCAACACTTCATAGCAAATAGATGGGGAAACAACGGAAACAGTGACAGACTTTATTTTCTTGGCCTCCAAATCACTGCAGATGGTGACTGCAGTCATGAAATTAAAGATGCTTGCTCCTTGGAAGAAAAGCTATGACAAACCTAGACAGCACAGTAAAAAGCAGAGACATTACTTTACAAACAAAAGTCCATCTAGTCAAAGCTATGGTTTTTCCAGTAGCCATGTATCAATCAATTCTGAATATTCATTGGAAGGACTGATGCTGAAGCTAAAGCTCCAATACTTTGGCCACCTAATTCAAAGAACTGACTCTTTGGAAAAGACCTTGATGCTGGGCAAGATTGAAGGCAGGAGAAGGGGATGATAGAGGACGAGATGGTTAGATGGCATCACCAATTCAATGGACATGGATTTGAGCAAGCTCCAGGAGTTGGTAATAGGCAGGGAAGCCTGGTGTGCTGCAGTACATGGAGTCTCAAAGAGTTGGACACAGTTGAGCGACTGAACTGAACTGATGAATATGTGATTAAAATGCTGCAATCTCAGGATAAAACCTGAACAAATGAGGAGTTGCTAGTGGCTTTCTGGGATGGAATCTACTCCTGGTGAAGCAGCTGTGAAGACTGCTCTCTCTTGCTCATATGCCTGCAAGTAGATGGGGATATTCTTCTTCCAGCGCGGCATGGTTGCATGATGTCACTGACTCAATGGATATGAATTTGAGCAAACTCAGGGGGATAGTGAAGGACAGGGAAGCCTGGTGTGCTACAGTTCATGGGGTCACAAAGATTCAGACACGACTTAATGACTGAACAACAAATGTGATTACTACAGACTAAAGTTTGAGAAGCATTAGCCTACATCACCAGTTAGATTATAAAAAATCTCTGAGCACTTCTTATACCTTTCCATATTCCCAGTTTTAAGCACCATGCCTTACACATGGTGTAAACCACAAACTTATGAAATGAAGGCTATGGTGATGATTTCATAAAACATACGGCAAATCAGAATCCTCAGTTCTGTTTTTGACCATGTCAGAAACTCCATATATTGCTTAATATCAATAGCCTTCAGTTTCTCATCTGTAAAAGGAGGAATATAATTGCATTTTTCTCTAATGACCTAACCAGTTCCAAAATTCTCTGCCATAACTGATAAATATCTTATAAATAAACTAATTAATGTTGATAACAACTGAAATTGTTCTGAGATATTTTCTTTGCAAAAAACTCAACACCCGTTATGTAATGGTATTGAATGAAATACGTGATATATTTAACAAGTATCATTTGCATCCAAATAAGCTATTATTTGTAAGATCTTACTTGGAAGGATGTTTTTGTTTGATCAGATATCTCTTCTCAGGTAGTAATAGGGGCCTAACAATTTGTATTTCTAGAGTTCAGGTTTAATAACCTAGTAAAATGGCAAATTAGAAATTGCTGTATGGGAAAAACATATAATGCTTCTTTTAAATTGCAACATTTTTATTACTGAAGAATAGAATGGTTTATTAGAATGTTAGGAGATAATGCTTTGATTTCATGAACATTGTGTAGACTTATCAAACCAGAAGTAATATATTATACCTAGAAGTCTAGAATTTCACATTTTTGTAGCAATTTGTATTTGTTTGTTCCCACCTTTAAGATATCAGAGGCACAGAAGAGTAGGGAAGACAACAGAGTTAGAGAGACAACCGCCCCATTTCAGAGTGTATCTGGCCGAAAAAAGCGAGACATTTCATAATGTGATCTGCTGTTGTGTCCATCACTGGAAAACTCACCATTTTCTTGGATAAGAATCTACACTCAAATTGTATTACTATAACTACATCATAATCATCATCATGGAAACCATTTTTGACAACCCACAAAAGAATCAAGTTTTACTCATGATTGCCACTTACAGTTTTGATTCCTTTGATCTTCACATCTACTTGTTTGGCAATTCTGGTCCCTAAATTAGACATTTGGTATACTTGGTCAGCCTTGAGACTTCAAAGACAACAAGCTGTCCAGCCATCTGCAAGACTGTCATTGAAGTCCCTTGTGTTCTCACAGATTGCAGCTTGTCTGTTCTGAAAAATGAGCAACAAATCTATTCCAAGCCTGAATAAACCAACTGACCAGTCTCTGAACAACACTGATGGTCACTCATGAGTTTAGCAGTTCCCATGCAAAACACCAAAACCCTGTATTTACATAAGTAGAGTCAGTGGGAACCTGGTATCTTCTGCACCATCTTGGAGAAGCACTGTTTGTTCACTGGCATGTTTTGTGTGATTAAAAAGTGCGTATGGGAATAAGACAAAAATGCCTATCTTGCTTTGGCACTTCCAAATTTAACAATTTGCCTATATACATTAGATCTGGGGATTGTTTTGCTTGTTTCAGATGGGTAGTAAGTGTGTGTGGAATAAGACTTTGCAGATATTATGGTAGAAGGCATTTTCCTTTCATAAAGAGGGAAAATACACCCATCTGGTAATTACCAGTATTTGGGGTTGAAACAGTTGATCAGTTCAGTCGCTCAGTCATGTCTGACTCTTTGAGACCCCCTGGACTGCAGCACGCCAGACCTCCCTGTCTATCACCAACTCCCAGAGTTTACTCAAACTCATGTCCATTGAGTCGGTGATGCCATCCAACCATCTCATCCTCTGTCGTCCAGCTGAGACAGTTTCTGTTCCTGCCTTCCACCACTAATTAGGTAGGTGACCTTGGGCAAAACATGTAAATTCTATACATTTCCTCATCTGCAAAATGAAAGCATTGGTTCACATTTAAATTCCTTCTCCAAATATTCATTTATTCTCTTATTTATTCAGGACCTACTATGCGCCTTCAGCGCTGATTAACTCCGTGATCCTTGGAAAGCTTCAGATTGTCTCCAATTCGTTTACGTATCCACTCCCCGTCCTACTTTAAAATCAGCTTCTGAATTCTCCCCCAAGGAGATCCAAACACTTTTCGTTGAAATTATACATGAGGAAAAGAAACGTGCCAGTTTCCTTTACCCGGCGCCAAACGAGTGGGCATGCCAGTCGGCTAGTGAATTTTTCTTTGTCAAGGGCAACCTCTGTGTTTTAAAGGTCAATCCAGTCACCCGAAAAAATGCAATTGAAAGGGCTCCCAGGGACAGGGCGGGACACCCAACCGCTCCTTTCTCAGCCGGGGAAACCTGGGACACATTCTTTGGGCTCCGTCCTAGTCACGCGGCAGTTCCACGGCAGGAATTGTGCAACGGGGCGAGTCGGGCGGGCGTCCGGGGATGGAAAGAAGCGGGGAAGGCTTCCACAGTGCCAACTACCCCCCCAACCTCCCCCGCACCGCCCCCACAGGGTACTGCGAGGCGCGGCGGCGCGGTCAGGACAACGGAGCTCCGGTGGCCCCGGGCTCGCTTCGCCGTGGGGGCCGCGCCCTCTCTTGGGCAGAGGCCACCGCCGCGCGCTTCCTGGGGCTCTGCGATGGGCCGGAGCGCGAGCGGGAACTGCCGCCCGAGACGACGCTGGGGGACGCGGCTCGCCGCATCGATCGCGGCTGGGAACTCCGGGCTCGCACTTTCCGTAAGAGCACCGGGGCTTCCAGCGGCGCCGCGCCCCCGCCCCCGCCGGCCCGGCTGCCCTTTCGAGTGGTGACGCAGCCGGCGGGGGTACGCAGAAGTCTGCGCTGGAACCCGGAACCTCCGGGCCGCCGGCCCCGCCTGCCTGCGCCGGCGCAGCCCGGGGCCGCGCGGCGCTCCGCCGAGCCCCGCGCCGGGCTTCGGCGCAGGGACCGGGGGCTGGAGACGCGCTGCGAGGGCTGCACTTCTAAGAGGTCCGTGGGTACGGGCTCGGGGATAAACGTTTGGTCACATTCACTACTCACGTCACTCTTTGTGCCGTATACTGTCATGAGCTTCTTAGAGATGGGGAAATAGTCTCTAAAACATCAAGTTACTTTCTTGATCTGCCCAGTCGAAGAGGGCGGAGCTGCGCCTCAAATCTAGGGCTGTCTTGAATCAGATATATCTTATTTCTCTTGAATCAAGCGCTTCGTGGCTTTCATTCCAGTGAGCAGAAAACAGGTAACAGGTGGGACAGGTACACTGAGAACCGGAGCCGCTCCTCGCAAGGTGAGGGGGCAGTTTGCTTCTGGTTAGCGCTCACACATTCTCCCTACTGTGCTGTTAAAAAGAAAAATGTTTTTCCGTGTATATCACGAAGTGGAAAAGGTTGGAAAGCATTTCTCAGCCCTTGTGTCTCTATTTTCAGACTGTGTACCGGAATCTGGGACACCTAGCATATGGAGTTGCTGGAGGATTAAATAAAACAGTCTTTTACATGTTAATTCAGCACATGTTAATTCTAACTTTTGCAGCGCTCCCGGGAACCTCGGGGCACTCACCCTCATCAGCAAATGAAGTAGGGACGCAGTCATTCTAGGTCAGCCCCTTTTCTGAGAGATGAAAGATTTAATCCCCTCAGTGGATGATCACTTACAAATCACTATCAATTAGTGACAGACACTAAGCTATGGCTTTGTCTCTTGTCCCCTACAAAGGCTCTTTCCATTTCACCTCAACCGGGGCCCCCCACCCTCCGGCCCCTGCCACTCCTACACCCCCTGCTTTTCCTTCAGAAGCTTCAGAACAGCTGGAGGCCAGTTGAACGTGACATCCTCAGTGACCTGGTGGCAGTGAAGTGGGCGGGGACCTCCGGGAAGGCTAGAGGAGGAAGTCGAGTCACTGGGCTCACAGCCTGCAAGCGCCCCTGGAGAGGGGGAACCCCCAGCTCCTGCGCCTCTCTGTTAGCCAGGGCTGGACCCCTTTGGTAACTTGGGGAGTAGCTGCAGCCCAGAAGTCTGTGGAATGTCCAAGCAAGTGTAGATTAAAGTAAGAAAATATGCTAGCTTTAGGATTCTGTCCTGGATGGGATAGAGTCCTTCCATGGCAAATCATTTCAGAATTAGCACAGAATTTTCAGGGAGTCTATCTTGAAAAGTGAAACAGGCTAATGGAAGTTTTCTAACTTCATAAAATCTTAAAACATCATAAAATCTTGGGAATTGACCACTCTGTTTGCCTGGGTTTTAAAATCACTACTCACTGGAGCAGATGTTTTTCCTTTCTGAGGCTCCATTTTATGAAATGAGGCTAAAATGTCTGGACAGCCCTCTCCCTTGGGTACCTTGGAATGTTGGGAATATGAATGGTCTTTTAGTAGAGTTGGAGCTCCAAAAGGAAGTTTTAGAACCATGAAAGGTCCTTTAAAAACAGAAACCCTCCTTGTTAAAAATCATAAAAATTATTAGTACTCATTGTGAAAATTTAGAATTTTTTTTTCAGAACCAGAAAGAAGAAAAATAATTGGAATCCGATACCCAGAAAATGTTGTTGACAATTTGATGTAAGGCATTATATGTAATTAGACTGAACACACTGCTTTTTTCCTTGAACAACCTTTTTTCTTTGAATAAAATATCATGACATGCCACTAAATATTTTCCATACTTGTTTTAAAATAGCTATTTAGTATTCCTTTATGCATTTATTTAGCCAAAGCCCAGTTGAAGGACTTAAAATTGTGCCCAGGCTTTTGCTAATGAAAGAGTAATAAAATATGAGCCTTGTAGCTAGATCTTCGAGTACATTCTCAATTATTTACCTAGGTAAATTTCCTACCAGTAGTATTTCTGAAACCAGGGATAAAGATTGCTTTACACTGACCTTTTAAGCTTGACTTCCCCCCTCCTCCCCACCTAGTGTTTTCCCAGATTTTCTATATTATTTATTCACCAAGAATGTATTGAGCACCCATCACATGCCAGACATGCCTGGATAGAGAGATGAACGCTCTGAAGCACAAGGTGCCCTAAATGTTGTCAGAGAAAGTTTGAGTAGCCAGATGTCCAGTTTGAAGAGGATTATGAAAGACCAATAGATTTTCTTAAGACTGACAGATTTTAGGTGGGAGGAGGTTAGTGGAGAGTACTGTAAAAGGATGGGAAGCACAATGAGACGGACAAGGGGGAGTTTCCTGTATAAAACCCTGGTGGCCTAAGAAATAGCTTCTTGTGTCATGCTAAAAAGTTTGGACCTTATTCTCAAAGCAAACAGAGAAAGGGATTTATGGAACCTCTGAGGTCATGATGAAATTGGATCTCACCACTTAACCCAATGATGGATATTATTTTCAGTAGACCCCCAAAATCATTCCTGGGTAAGGAAAACAAAAGATAGAAAAATTTGCAAAGGAAATATTCTAAAACCATGTTGAAATGAAAGCTGCAGAGAATTATCCAAACCTATTGGTGATCACTATTATGTCCATTACAGTTAAGATTGGGATGTTATCATTAGTAAGTTTGATCATGAGAAAATTTCCCTTTACCTTAAAGAGAATGGCTTTAATACTGGTGCATGCCCAGACATCACTTCAGTTTCCTATCAGAAAAACAAATTCAAGACTTTCAGTAAGTCCAAAAACATGTTTCATAGATGGTGGTTTAAGAAAAACTATTACTTATAGACAAAACTCAAGTGTCTACTGTGACCAGGTAGCTAATGACTTTCAACAATTCAGGAAAGTTCTCAGCTATTATTTCTTTGAATATTTCCTTTCCCTCATTTTTTTTTAAGAAAAGTCTTTATTGAACTGGCCACAAAACTGCCTCTGTTTTTTATGTCTTGGTCTTTTCCCCACAAACCTGCACCCATCCACTAGCTGCGAACTGGAAGTCAAAGGACCACCAGAGGAGTCCCTCCTTTCCCTCATTTTTGCTGCCTCCTTAAAGAATCCTGACTACATGTTTACTAGACCTTTTGTTTATTCATTACTTTCGATATACGGCTTGCAGGATCTTAATTCCCCCTACCCAGGGACTGAACCCTGACCCTTGGCAATGAAAGCTTAGAATTCTAACCCCTGGAGTGCCAGAGAACTCCCCTATAACTTCTAATTCTATTCCCCAAGTCTGGCAATCTCTCTTTCATATTTGGTGTCTGCATTTGGATAATATTTTAGAATCCAATTTCCAATTTACTAATTCTTCAGCTATGTTGAATCCTTCTGAACTTGAGTTTAAAATTTCTATCATTTTTTCATTCCTAGAAATTCTGTTGGTCAATTCTGTATAGATTCTCAGTCATTTCTATTGACTTTATTTTCTTGAAACAAAGTCATTTGCCCTGACTTCTTTACTTCCATCAGCCAGAAGCAAGAGGGATACCTGGAATAACCTGTGCTTTAGATAAGCACATCTCTTCCCTGATGCTCACATAAGCATTATCAGTAGTGAAAAGAGAGGCTTAGGACTCCACTGCTTTTGTGAAGAGCCTTCTTCCTCCATAGCACCCATGCTCACAGTGTGGTTAATAACCGCCATGTTTGCCTTGAGATCATCATAATCCCATTGTGCCTTTGTCCCCTGTTTATGTCACCCACACACAAAAAACAGGACTCTCGGGTCATCCCTCACACCCAGAGCTAATCCCTAAGTCACTCTAAGGACAGTGAGACAGCCTCTACTGTAGTACTCCATATCTCTCTCCTAGGTTTTTTTTCCTTCTTTTTCCCACCACCTGCCATACCACATGGGCTTCCCTGGTGGCTCAGTGGTAAAGAATCCACCTACAATGCAGGAGATGCAGGTTCGATCCCTGGGATGGGAAGATCTCCTGCAGAAGGGCATGGCAACCCACTCCAGTATTCCCTGCTTAGAAAATCCCTTGGACAAAGGAACTTGGTATTTATTTTGTTAACTGCTTTATCCTTAGAGTTTAGAACATTACCTGGAAAATAGAAGGTATTCAAAAATATTCGAATGAATCAATTGTAAATATTCTATGTTCTGTGTCTTGACATTCTATAACTGAGCATTTTGCAGGTCTGATCTGTGTCATCTGTTCTGTTGCCGTTTACTCTCTGTGCCTCATTTACTTGTGTGTTTTATGGATTTTGACTCTGAACTCATATTCTGTGGATTTTGCCTATAGGAGTTCTTTGAAATATAGATTGACATTGCATTCATTCAGAGATCATTTGTGTTTACTTTTACTATTTGCTTGGGATAACTACTTATCCAGGACCAAGTTAATATTGCTGCTGCTGCCAAGTCACTTCATTCGTGTCCAACTCCATGCGACCCCATAGACAGCAGCCCACCAGGCTCCCCCATCCCTGGGATTCTCCAGGCAAGAACACTGGAGTGGGTTGTCATTTCCTTCTCCAATGCATGAAAGTGAAGAGTGAAAGCGAAGTCGCTCAGTCGTGTCTGACTCTTTGTGACCCCATGGACTGCAGCCTACCAGGCTCCTCCGCCCATGGGATTTTTCTGGAGTGGGGTGCCATCACCTTCTCTGAATATCGAGACTTGTTTTAAACTACAAAAGTAGGGTGAATTGGGCTACAGACACATTTGTGGGGTAATCAGCTTGTGGGCATAAAGTATCAAAAGATATACATGTTAAAATATATGTATATGTATTTATCTTTTGATAATTTATAGCAATACTCTCCTTGGTACTTGGCTACGTATATTTTCTCTCAAGTGCTAAGGTCCAGACAGGCAAGTTCAATTGCTATCCTTTCTTGTGCAGCAGGTTTTATCCTGCTTATCTATATACTAAAAGTGTAGTCTGCTTTGGGTTTTCCAGCTTTATTAGGTTTCCCCCTCTTGGAAAGTTGATTTCTTAAAACCCAGTCTTCTCAGATCTTCAGATTTCTCAAAGCTTCAAATTTTTATGTGAAATTAGCAATTTTTAAATGTCAGCAATCAATTCAAATTTATTTTTGTAAGTGCTAGACCCAAAAAAAAAAAAAAATTACCATGAGTCATATTTGAGCTTTGGTCTACCAGTTGACAATCTCTGTTCTAAAGAGATCGACCCGTGTATGTATATATATATGATGTGGAATGTATTTTGTTAGAATGAATCTATTAGATAACATAACCACAAGTTTGGAGAAAAGGGTCCAATTTTAGATTTTTGCTTTTTTTCCTCTATAAATATAATTGTCAGATCATGTGTCTAGATTTTTCTGCTCAAGAAATATGATCACTGTGTCTACAATATAAGGAAATAGAGGGCATGGTCCCTGCCCTCAAAGTTTTACATCCTATGAAAAGTAGAATATGCAAGATTCTACTTTGGAAGAAGTAGAATGGATTGAAAAATCACGAGATTTTAAAAAGGAAGACCATTTAGGAAGTCACTGTCTCAGTCTGGGCTTGCATTAAAAGAGCCAGAGTGAGAGCATGATAGCACAAGAAAGAAAGGAGCAGATACCAGATGTTTAAAGGAAGATGTGGTAGGAGTTGATAACTGGAAGAATGTGGAGTAAAAATTGGAGAGAAATTATATTTGTGCTTATGTTATCAATAACATTCTAAAATTTCTTTTGGTTTGTTCATTTCTCACAAGCCAAAAATAGTATGAAAGATTGTTTAATTTATAAAAGTTTCAACAAATGTAATCAGTTTTTATATGATAAGAAAGGGAAAAAAATCTAGTATTGAGGGAAATATTTTAGCTGATGTACTTATATAATTATATAAATATATTATCCCCTTCTTGGAAAAGAGTCTGGCAAATAACTCCAGTATTCTTGCCTGGATAATCTCATTCTTGCCTGGAAAAGCCTGGTGGGCTGCAGTCCATAGAGTCGCAAAGAGTCAGACATGACTGAAGTGACTTAGCATACATGCACTCATTATCCTCTTCTAGTACTTTCTCAACATTAAAAGATTGCCTTTCTCCTTTAAGAAATAAAAACAAATCAATGTGCACAGGCACATGAGGATTTCAAAATATCTATAGGCTTTTCAGGTTGGAAAGCTTCATTGAAGAAGACTGTCAATATTCTCCTAAATCAATGCTATTATTTCCACTTGTGGCATTTCACTGGCGTCTGATTGTTTGAAGGGGCTATGGGGAAACTGATGATGTTAAGTAAGATAGATTATGGATCACATTCAACTCTCAGTGGGCCTGGCAGGCATAATTCCTGTGTTATTGCTAATGGGAGTTTTGAGTATAAGCCTTTGTGTGCTTAAGAATTTACCATTAAAAATCTGTCCATCTCCTCATCCTTTCAGTAGGTTGCAAATAGCATTAACTTTAGGTGTAACTGATTAATTGATTGGGACAATGGCCTGACTGTAAAAGATTAACACCCAGCAGGTTCCACATCTTGCACCCCTTTTATTTCCACCCTATAATAAAGAAAATAAATTGGAAATTACCAAGCACTTTCATATGCGTGGTGTCACATGTGAATCTCTGCAATTCAGTCCTGAAGGTAGGTTCGTGTCTTAATTCAGGTGGCTACTACAAAGTACCAAAGACAGAGTGGTTTATAAACCATAGAAATTTATTTCTCATGGTTCTGGAGATGTCTGAGGTCAAGGTGTCAGCAGGATCAAGTTCGGGTGAGAACCTTCTTCCTGGTTGCGGACTACCTTCTCATTGTCTCCTCCAGTGGTAGAATGAGGATGACAGAGTTCTCTGGAATCCCTTTAACAAGGGCACTAAACCCATTCTGAGGGCTCTACCCTTATGACCTAATCACTTCTCAAAGGCCCCACCTTGTAATATCATCATATGAAAGTTGGGATTTCAATGTATAAATTTCTTGGAGACATTCAGTCCACTGAAATTAGGCTGACATACTATATCAATTTAGAAACTAAGGGACTTCCCTGGCAAACCAGTGGCTAAGACTCCCAGGTTGGGGAACTAAGATCCCACATGCCACATGCCAAAATATAAAATTAAAAAAAAAAATTTTGATGATCACCGTTGCCTTGCAGTGTCTTGTTCAATGTCATAACACTTGCACAGGTGAAAAAGGATTAGAACTTAAGTCTTATGGCAATAAATCCACTGTGTTTCCCAGAGCCCCAGACTGCTTCTCAGCCATTCAATTTAACAAGTGTTTTTTCCAGCCTCATTACAAATGTGGCTTCATCAGGCTCTGAGGGTGGCAAGAGTTCACAATATTGCTTCTGCTTCCCAAGGGCTTAGAGTTTATTTGATCAAAACTTGTGTACGTATAAAATGGCTACAGCTTGGACTGTATTCTCATGAAAATACTTCATGAAGTACTATAGAGAAAGGAGAAATAATCATGGGCTGTTCACTGGGGGAGAATGTCATGGAGGAGTTCTTTGAGTGTTCATGGCTTCTCTGTAACAGACTGTGTAAGCTGGGTACCCGCTCTGTGCCAGGCACTGTGCTGGGTGCCTCTCATACCTTCTCTTATTTAAACCTCAACATAATCCTCTGAGTGTGTGTGTGAAAGTCATTCCGTCATGTCCAACTTTTTGCAACCCCATGGACTGTAGCCTATCAGGCTCCTCTGTCCATAGAATTTTCCAGGCCAGAATACTGGAGTGGGTTGCCATTCCCTTCTCCAGGGGATCTTCCCGACCCAGGGACTGAACCCAGGTCTCCCACATTCCAACCAAATTCTTTACTTTCCCAGCCACCAGGGAAGCCCACAGTCCTCGGAGGTAGGTGTCACACTCCCCACTTCACAGATGAGAACAGCAGTGCTGGGAGAGGTAGAAGGCTCACTCCGTCTAAGAGACATGGTGGGGCTGGGTGGGGGGAGGGCGGCAGAGCCAACATTGAATGTAGGACACCAATGCCCAACTCTTTTTTTTTTTTTTTTAAGAATTCCTTTTATTTAATTAATTAATTTATTTATGGCTGTGCTGGGTATTTGTTGTTATACGCTGGCTTTCTCTGGTTGTGGTGACGGGGGGGCTACTCTTCCTTGCAATGTGCCAGCTTCTCATTGCTGTGGCTTCTCTTGTTATTTCTCAATTGTTCCTCTTGTTACGGAGCACAGGCTCTAGGGGTGTGGGCTTCAGTAGTTGCAGCATGTGGGCTCAGCAGTTGTGGCTCGTGGGCTTAGTTGCTCTACAGTACGTGGAATCTTCCAGGATTGAACCCGCGTCCCCTGCATGGACAGACAGATTCTTATCCACTGAGCCACTAGTGGTATACATGATTTTACATTAAATACATTTTAAAGGTTGACTTTTAAAAACATACACAAAATTGTGTCTAGTCCCCCAAAGCAAAAAAACCTAGTTTGAGTTCCCCTCTCCCTCAACAAGTGAGCAGACCTATGGAATAGAATGGTGGGGTGGTGGCGGGGGGGGATCTATTATGTTAATAATCTCAATTTATAAAAGAAAGTCCTGGCCCATAAAAAAATATCCTTCAGCATTGATGTAATTATGAAAAACCAAGTAATCAATCAAACATTTTGGAAAAACTTAGGAAAACAAGAGGACATTAAAGGATCAGCATCTTTTAAAGAGACCCCAGTATTTGTGGCCTAATTCTTGAGGGGCAGTTTGCTTCAAGAAGTCAAGATGCTTTGTTCCCAGAACATTGAGGAAGGTGATCCCTAAGAAAGTTCATCTTTCTGGACAAGTTTCTATAACGTTTTTATTGTAAAATTTTTGACTGTGTTGGGTCTTTGTTGCTGCTCAGGGCTTTTCTCTGGTTTTAGGGAGCAGGGGCTACTCTCTAGTTGCAGTGAATGGACTTCTCATTGCAGTGGCTTCTCTTGGGAACCTGGGCTCTCAGGCATGTAGGCTTCAATAGTTGTGGCTCCTGGGCTGTAGAGCACAGGCTCAATAGTTGTGGTGCTCAAGTTTAGTTGTTCTGAGGCATGTGGGATCTTCCTGGACCTGGGACTGAACTGTGTCTCCTGCTTTGGCAGGCAGATTCTTTACCACTGAGCCCTGGAACAAGTTTCTTAAGCTATCAAATATGGTTTACATGTGCTTTCTAGAACTTTTATTTAATATACTTTTCATACATACATATTCTTTTATTCATATTATTAAAGTTTTTTCGCTAATGCCCTATGTTCCATGACAACAGTTTTTCACATTGTAGGGATGGGCCAGTCCATCCTAAAGGAGCCCAGTCCTGGGTGTTCATTGAAAGGACTGGTGCTGAGGCTGAAACTCCAATACTTTGGCCACCTCATGAGAAGAGTTAACTCATTGGAAAAGACCCTGATGCTTGGAGGGATTCGGGGCAGGAGGAGAAGGGGACGACAGAGGATGAGATGGCTAGATGGCATCACCAACTTGATGCACATGAGTTTGGGTGAACTCCGGGAGTTGGTGATGGACAGGGAGGCCTGGCATGCTGCGATTCATGGGGTTGCAAAGAGTCAGACACGACTGAGTGACTGAACTGAACTGAACTGAGGAGTGGGCCAATATTGGTATTGGTTGGTACATCCACAGCTGTTGCCAAATGTACAACTTGTTGCCAAGGTGCCAGGTTTACAGCACAGAGGAGAAAGGCTTCAGGCAATTGAGAGAGAAGTGGGCAGTATCAAACATTAGGTCACAGGACTCAAAGGAGGAAGATAAGATGCTGGAAAAGCAGATGGAGGGTTGACAAACCACAACAGTTCAGTAAGGGAATTTTTTATTGTGGTGAAATAAGCATAACACAAAATATGCTATATTAACCATTTTAAGTACACAGTTTAGTGGCATTAATTATTCACAATGTTGTGCAATCACTACCACTATCTATTTCCAAAACTCTCCTGTTACCCCAAACAAGCACTCTGTATCCATCAAGCGATAACTTCCCATCACTCCTCCCTCCAGCCCCTGATAAACACTAATCTTCTCTCTGTCACTATGTATTTTCTACAAACTTTGTCCTTTCGTCTGGCTATTTCCAGGTTCACCCAGGTTGTGATATGTACCAGAACTCCATTCCTTTTAATGGCTAGATATTATTCTATGTATGTACCACATTTTGTTCATCTGTTGGTGGACACTTGGTTTGTTTCCACCTTTTGGCTATTGTGAATAGTGCTGCAATAAACATTGGCATACAATACCTCTTTGAGTCCCTGTTTTCAATTCTTTTGAGTATATGCAAGAGTGAATTGCTGGTAATTATGTATTTAACTTCTTGAGGAACTGCCAAATTGTTTTCCACAGAGACTGCACCATTTTACATTTACATTCTTAACAGCCATATATGAAGGTTCCAGTTTTTCCACATCCTTGCCAGCACCTCTTATTTCTGTTTTTGTTTATTTGTTTAATAGTCATCTTTATAGGTATGAAGTGGTATTCACTGTGATTTTGCATTGCATTTCCTGATCACTAATGATGCTGAGCATTTTAAAAATTGAGTTGTTTGTCTTTTATTGGGACTTCGATTGTGGTTCAGCTAGGAAAGAATCTGCCTGCAATGCGGGAGACTTGGGTTTGATCCCTGGGTTGGGAAGATTCCCTGGAGAAGGGAAAGGCTACCCACTCCAGTATTCTGGCCTGGAGAATTCCATGGACTATAGAGTCCATGGGGTCGCAAAAGAGTTGGACACTGAGTGACATTCACTTTATATAAATATTATTGAGTCGTAGAAGTTCTTATACATTTTAGATATTAAACCCTTATCAGATATATGATTTGCAAATATTTTTCTCCCATTCTGTGGGTTCCCTTTTCACTACACTTTTTTAGTATTAAAAAGTTTTACTTCATTTTTTTCCTTAAACTTCTCTTTTCACTTACTTTATTTTAGTATATAAAAAGTTTTACTTCAATATTTTTCTTCTTATAAACAACTTTGAAAAGTTGATATGTACCTGTCTAGCATAGCTGTTATTTAAAGGCAATATGAGGGCCACCAAGAATGTCTCCCAGACAGGAAATTCTTCTCAAAATCTTCATGCTGAGGGTGAAGGCAGGAGGAGGGGTAGAGGTCTGCCATCAATTTCCCACCCCAAATCCCTGCCCTGGGGTGAATCACGTTCTGCTAAGTCGCAACTTGTAGCTTCCAAGATTACCTGAATGTTTGAGTAGTTGGGGAGGATGCCAGGGTTTCAAGATGGCCCACATACAGCCTGGATGGGCCCTCAGCCAGCACCTTCTTCCCATTCCAGCCATAGATGTGCTACGCTCCTGGGTGGCTGGGGCCTGCCTGGACCCTAGGGTGGGAGGCAGCCTGTCTTCCCAGCACCCTGACCCAGTTTCCACCAGGACTTTGTGATGTTTCCAGTCTCATGCGCTATCAGGCGCTGCTGAGACCTAAGTCATGACTCTAAGGCAGACAGTGAAGAGAGCCAGGCAAAGGTCTGGGGACCATGGCTGGGGTAGAACCTGCGGCCTTGGGCTGCCCCTGCTTGTTTATTTCCAGTCTGTGGTCCCTTGTAGGGAGGGCTGGACCAAGCCTAGTGATGATGGCTGCCTTAGCCCTGTGGTGGGAGAAGAGGGCAAGGAGGGAGAGACACAGAATCATAAGGACTGGAGAACCAGACAGAAACTTGTCCTGCAGTTTGTCAGTTTGCCCACCTGAAGCAGAACTCCGCTTCCAAAGGGACTCCTCAGATCAGGCCTGCTGGGTGACCACCTAGGGCATGGGCAGGCCAGGTTGAACCTGGGGCCACAGCTTTGAAGAACGTTGGCAGGGGAGCACTGGTTGAGAATGGGGCATGAAGAGTGTTCAAGGTATGATCCTGCCAGCGCCCAGCCATCAGAAAAGGAAGCAGTGCTCCTTGGGATGACCCATGTGGTCAGGGTTGGACAGGCCGGCATACTGGCTCAGGGCAGGAGTACTGGAGGCTCCTCCTCTGGGGAGTGTGGTCCTGGATCATCTCCTTGTTCACAAAGCCCTAGTGTAGTTACCTGCTTCAGGGGTTTTGTCTACTATGAACCAGCTGCAACAAAATGTCCTTCTTGTTCTGACCAGCAAAGAGCAGTTGGCACACAGTGTGGTCATCCAAGTCCCTCATGATGGCGTGGATCACCCATAGCATCAAAGTGATGCTTGTTCCTGTCATGATCATGTGAATAGACTTCACCTCTTGATAATGAGCTTGAGTTTCTGGTCTGGACAGATGGCAAACTTTTCTTTGCCCTGGTAGACTAGCAGCCAGATTGGGCGCTGAAACTCAATGATGTCTCCAGTCTTCATGTTTTCCAGGGCCTGGGACATCTTCCAGTAGGAAACATGGGATAGGTATCTTTGAAGTAAACCTTGATAACTGGGCCCATCAAGCCCCTTTATCATTCCTGGAAATGCTGTAGGGCTGAGTGATTAGGTTGTGGTGGATTTGAGCTGAAAATTAGATGTGATGACTTATGAGGGGGGTCCAAGATGTGATGGGGATATAGCAGGTTGAAGTAGAACCACTGGTGTTATGGCTAATAATCTCATCAATAAGCCGCAGTGAGTACTTGCTATCTGGGATTTCAAATGGCTAGGGTGCAGTGCTGGATACAGGGGCTACAGAGGACCAGACTAGGGAGAGAACCACATGTGCTCAGCTGGGCACTGTGAGGATGGCTGCTGCCCCAGCTGAGAAAGCTGGGCCACCTCTTCTCACAATATCCTTTGGTGCACAAACGTTTTCAGTTTTGATGAAACCCAGTTTATCTATTTTTTTAAATTGCTCATGCTTTGGTGTCATATCTAAGAATCCATTGCTAAACCAAAGGTCAATAAAATTTACCCCTATGCTTTCTTCCAAGAGTTTCATTATTCCATTTTGAGTCAGTTTTTCTACATGATGTGAGAACAGCCTTCAACTTCATTCCTTTACATCTAGAATCCAGCTGTGCCAGAACTGTTTGTTGAAGGGACTAATCTTTCCCCACTGAATGAATATAGTACTCTTGTGGAAAACCAATTTGCCATAGATGTATGGGGTCATCTTGGGACTATCAGTTCTGTTCCATTGGTCTGTATGTCTATCCTTAAGCCAGTATTACACTGTTCAGATTACTGTAACTGTGCAGTAAGTTTTGAAATCAGGAGTTGTCAGTCCTCCAGTTTTGGAAGTGGTAACCCACTCCAGTATCCTTGCCTGGAAAATCTCATGGACAGAGGAGCCTGGCGGGCTGCAGTCCATGGGGTCGTAAGAGTGGGGCACGACTGAGCGACTAACACTTACTTACACTTACTTACAAAGATTGTATTGGCTATTTTGGGACCCTTGCAGTCCCATGTGAATCTGAGGATAGGGTTTTTCATTTCTGAAAAAAAAGGCTGTTGGAATGTTGACAGAGATTGTGTGGAATCTGTAAATCACTTTGGGTAGTAGTGCCATCTTAACAATTTAAATCTACATTCCAATCCATTAACATGGATATAGTTCCATTTAGTTAGGTCTTTCTTAATTTGTTTCAGAAATGTTTTAGAGTTTTCAGTGTATATATCACCTTGGTTAAATTTATTCTTAACTTTTTGATGCTATTTTAATACCAGTGGAATGTTTTCTTGTTTCCTTTTTGAATTATTCATTACTAGTGTATTGAAACATGACTGATTTTTGTGTGTTGATCTTGTGACCTGCAACTTGGCTGAATTTTTAAAATTAGCTCTAGTAGCTTTCATGTGGACTCTTTGGAACTGTCTATATATAAAATCATCACATCTGTGAATAGAGATGGTTTTACTACCATCTCTTCAATTTGTTTGTCCTTTAGTTATTCTTCTTACCTGCTTGCTCTAGCTAGAACTTCCCTTGTTGAATCTCAGTGATGCAAGTACGCATCCTTGTCTTGTTCCTGCTCTTAGGGGAAAAGTTTTCAGTTTTATTGTTATCATGTTAGCTGTGGGTTTTTCATAAATGCCCTTTATCTTGTTAGATAAGTTCCTCTTTATTCTTAGTTTTCTGAGTGTTTGTATCCTGAAAGATGGTTGAAAGTGAAAGTGAAAGTCACTAAGTTGGGTGTGAGGCTTTGCCACCCCATGGACTATACAGTCTGTGGAATTCTCCAGACAAGAATACTGGAGTGGGTAGCCTTTCCCTTCTCCAGGGGATCTTCCTGATGCAGGGATCAAATCCAGGTCTCCAGCATTGCAGGCAGATTCTTTACCCACTGAGCCACAAGGGAAGCCCACACTGAGATGGTCATTTTTTTTATTACATTTGTTCTCTTAATGTAGTTTATTACATTGATTAATTTCTTTGTATTGAACCACTCTTGCATTCCTGAGATAAATCCCACCTGGTCATAGTAGATAATCCTTTTCATATGTCGTTAGACCCTGGTTTGCTAGTATTTTATTTAGGATTTTTGCATCCAGAAAGGATTTTTTTTTTCTTGTGATGTGACTTTTTTTTTTCTTGTGATGTCTTCATCTGCCTTTGGTCTCAGTGTAATACTAGCCTTAGAGAGAATGAGTCAGGAAGCATTCCCTCCATCATGGTTAACTTCATCAGCTTTGGAGGTAGATGGTGCCAGTTTTAAGCCTACTTTTGCTGCCAAATAGTTTGTAATAAGTTTTTTCATTGTTTACCTGTCTAGACATCAGTTTTCCATCTGTAAAATTGGTGTGTTGGGAGGATTAATTTGGATCATTCATTGTAAAGCCTGTGGTGTACGGGTAAAAGTTTAAGGATCAGCTCTTAAAGGAAGTGGGAGTAGGAAACCCTATTTTTGTAGTGTGTGCCTGTTTCCATGGTATAAATACTCCTGCCATGGTTGATTTTAAGATGCCATTGTGAAGTCATCTAAGGGGAGATGAGAAGAAATGCACCTAGTATCCTTGAATGAGCCAGTGGAAACTGACTCCACTATATCACTTAAAAAAAAGTATGAAATACATAATAAATGATCAATTATTAAATATTGGGCTTGCCAGATGGCACTAATGGTAGAGAATCTACCTACCAATGTAAGAGACATAAGATATACGGGTTCGATTCCTGGGTTGAGAAGATCCCCTGGAGGAGGCATGGCAACCCACTCCAGTAGGCTTGCCTGGAGAATCACCTGGACAGAGCAGCCTGGCAGGCTGCAGTCCATAGGACTGCAAAGAGTAAGACATGACTGAAGTGACTTAGCACAGTACGCAAAGCACAATTAAATATTATTTCAGTTGCCTTTAGCAAAAAGAATTTAAAAAAGTGAAAACAGAATGATTCCTGAAAAGTCAAGCTATAAATCTCTCTCTATATTGCCTTATGTTCTAAAATATTCTCTGTACTTTGCAATGTTATCTTCAGATGGTCTATTCTCTGTGGGAACGACTTGCATGTCTCCTTACTATCTTTAGATCGTGCATCATTGTTTACAGTGAACATAATCACAGGGAGGACAGTGTGTGGATAAGTCTGTTTGCCCTCCTGACAATTGACCACACCTGGTTTTCATCATCTTTTTTTTAGATTTTTGGACCACTTTTAAAGTCTTTATTGAATTTGGTATTAATATAATGTTGCCTGTATTTTATGTTTTGCTTTTATGGCCATGAGGCATGTGGGATCTTAGCTCCCCAACTAGGGATCGAATCTGTACCTCCTGCATTGGAAGGCAGTCTTGACCACTGGACTGCCAGGGAAGTCCCCAGTTAACTACACCTGGAAACACTTCTTGCTCCTGATTGCTTAACATGTTAACCTTGAAGACTGCTGGAATATTTAGAGACAGCATCCTGCCTTGGCTCCCTGGTTACTAAGGTGTTCTGCCTGATACTCACCCTGACAACAGTCACCACCTGGTCATGCTTTCCCTAGAAGACACACATAGATTGCCCAACTGCCTCATCAGGCAAAGAGTTCTAAACAGTGTCTAGACTTCTGCTCAGATCCAGGCTTAGGACACTTTATGAAGTAAAGACTATCTTGCTCTGTCCCCTCGGTACCTTTTGGTAAATTTCAATTCTTTTACCAACTCATATGTTGTCCCATTTCTTTATCCATTCATCTATCCACCATCCATCCAACCAAGACTTGCAGAGTACCTAATGGCTACAAACACAAAGACGGTATATGGCTTCCACTACCTATAAACTCACAGCCTGAGATGGAGTCGGGTAAAGGCTTCAGCAATACATGAACCATGAACTTCCAGATGTTCAAGCTGGCTTTAGAAAAGGCAGAGGAACCAGAGATCAAATTGCCAACATCATCTGGATCATCAAAAAAGCAAGAGAGTTCCAGAAAAAACATCTATTTCTGCTTTATTGACTATGCCAAAGCCTTTGACTGTGTGGATCACAATAATCTGTGGAAAATTCTGAAAGAGATGGGAATACCAGACCACCTGACCTGCTTCTTGAGAAACCTATATGCAGGTCAGGAAGCAACAGTTATAACTGGACATGGAACAACGGACTGGTTCCAAATAGGAAAAGGAGTACATCAAGGCTGTATGTTGTCATCCTGCTTATTTAACTTCTATGCAGAGTACATCATGAGAAACGCTGGGCTGGAAGAAGCACAAGATGGAATCAAGATTGCCTGGAGAAATATGAATCACCTCAGATATGCAGATGACCCCACCTTTATTGCAGAAAGTGAAGAGGAACTAAAAAGCCTCTTGATGAAAGTGAAAGAGGAGACTGAAAAAGCTGGCTTAAAGCTCAACATTCAGAAAACTAAGATCACGGCATCTGGTCCCATCACTTCATGGGAAATAGATGGGGAAACAGTGGAAACAGTGTCAGACTTTATTTTGGGGCTCCAAAAACTGCAGATGGTGACTCCAGCCATGAAATTAAAAGATGCTTACTCCTTGGAAGGAAAGTTATGACCAACCTAGATAGCATATTCAAAAGCAGAGACAGTACTTTGCCAACAAAGGTCTGTTTAGTCAAGGCTATGGTTTTTCCAGTGGTCATGTATGGACGTGAGAGTTGGACTGTGAAGAAAGCTGAGCACCAAAGAATTGATGCTTTTGAACTGTGGTGTTGGAGAAGACTCTTGAGAGTCCCTTGGACTGCAAGGAGATTCAACCAGTTCATCCTAAAGGAGATCAGTCCTGGGTGTTCATTGGAAGGACTGATGCTGAAGCTGAAACACCAATACTTTGGCCACCTCATGCGAAGAGTTGACTCATTGGAAAAGACTCTGATGCTGGGAGGGATTGGGCGCAGGGGGAGAAGGGGACGACAGAGCATGAGATGGTTGGATGGCATCACTGACTCGATGGACATGAATTTGGGTAAACTCCGGGAGTTGGTGATGGACGGGGAGGCCTGGCCTGCTGCAATTCATGGTGTCGCAAAGAGTCAGACATGACTGAGCGACTGAACTGAACTGAAAGTGAAGGTAGATATGCAAACAAATAATGAGAATATATTGTGATAAGGGAAACTACAAAAGTATATGCAAAGTACTCTGGGAAACTAAACGAGGAAGTCAGAGAGTCTTGGGGAGCTACAGAGATTTTTGCAGAGTGGGTAAAGCACTCTGGGTAAAGCTGAGCATGGGGCCAGAATATGAGGTAGAACGTGTATGCCCAACTATGGTGTTGAACACGATCGTCTAGCAACAGGAAGCCTTTCTTTCCTTCCTTTCTTTTTTTTTTTTTAATTGTCCTCCAATCTAGAACTTTAAGGCCATGGTCCCTGTTAATAATAAAAGAATAGCCAACTTTTTCATGGCTTATAATGTGCCAGGTACTGTACTAAGTGCTTTAAATTCATCATTTAACTGAATCTTTATCGCAACCTTAGAATACAGTTAACATTATCACCCCCATTTTACGGATGAGAAAACTGAAATTTAGACCTCAAAGTTACACAGCTAAGCATGGGCAGAGGTAAAACCCAGCTCTTATTCACTGTTGAGCCTGTGCTCTTAGAAACACAAGCCAGCTGGACTTGGTATAGTTGAGGGACTGGAAGACTGGTCCCCTCCCTGATACCAGCCTGCCAAAACTTCATTGCATTTTATAGTGCTCATACATTAAACCCACTTACCTCCTACTTGGGCTGATAGCAAGTATCTGACAGTACCTTGTTTAGGAGGCAGTGATAGTTAATGTGGAGAAGAACTTCGAAGGATGTTGACAGCAGTGCCAAATTACTTCCAAGAACTGTGGTTGCTGTTGGGTGATGTTAAGTTAATGATTAATATGCTCTTGTGTGATTCAGTGAATGCCCTTCCCAAATAATGTGTTCACCCAATTTAAAAACGTGTCCAAGTGAGCTGAATGTCAGACCTGTGTGGAAAAGCAGTTCCACTTAACACTGCTGACCAGGTATTTTATGTATATAATTAATTATATTATTAATTCTATACTTATGTATAATTGTATGAAAGTGAAAAAGTGAAGTTGCTTAGTTGTATCCGACTCTTTGCAACCCCATGGACTGTAGCCTACCAGGTTCCACCATCCATGGGATTTTCCAGGCAAGAGTACTGGAGTGGGTTGCCATTTACTTCTCCAGGAGGTCTTCCCAACACAGGGATTGAGCCCAGGTCTCCCACACTGTAGGCAGATGCTTTACCGTCAGAGCCACCAGGGAAGTCTTACATGTATATATAATGTCATGTGGACATCAACTCTGTGGGACTGTATATATGTGCAAATAAGCAACCTGAAGCTCAGAAAGGTGAAGCCACTTGTTCAAGTTCATAGAGTCAACTACTTTCTACTACTCCAGGACCACAACTATTGGGGTGGTCTTGTTTAATTGATATCATAGTGAATAACCGCTCTTCTTTTTGATAAAGAAGCATTATTTATTTTTAGAGATGTCTCCAAAGAAGCATAATTAGTTTAGAAATGTGGGGTGGAAAGACTTGGTGCTTTGGAGCTGGGTATTCCTGGGTTAAAATTCTAATTCCTGCTCTGTAGTGGTGTGACCTTTGGCAAGTTCCCTAATCTCACCTCAAAAGATGATTGTGAGAATTGAAGCAGGTGGCTGGTCCCTAGGAATATACTTCAGTACTCATTAGTCCTTTTCAGCTGCTGGTCGGTATAACTTGAATGGGCATCTCCAGACATCTTAGGTAAATGGGTTAAATATGTAGTATATTCTTAGAGATACTTTCAGTTCAGTTCAGTTCAGTTCAGTCCAGTCGCTCAGTCATATTCAACTCTTTGCGACCCCATGAATTGCAGCATGCCAGGCCTCCCTGTTCATCACCAACTCCCAGAGTTCACTCAGACTCACGTCCATCGAGTCAGTGATGCCATCCAGCCATCTCATCCTCGGTCGTCCCCTTCTTCTCCTGCCCCCAATCCCTCCCAGCATTAGAGTCTTTTCCAATGAGTCAACTCTTCGCATGAGGTGGCCAAATTACTGGAATTTCAGCTTTATCATCATTCCTTCCAAAGAAATCCCAGGGTTGATCTCCTTCAGAGTGGACTGGTTGGATGTCCTTGCAGTCCAAGGGACTCTCAAGAGTCTTCTCCAACACCACAGTTCAAAAGCATCAGTTCTTCAGCGCTCAGCCTTCTTCACAGTCCAACTCTCACTTCCATACATGACCACAAGAAAAACTATAGCCTTGACTAGGTGGGCCTTTGGTGGCAAAGTAATGTCTCTGCTTTTGAATATGCTATCTAGGTTGGTCATAACTTTTCTTCCAAGGAGTAAGCGTCTTTTAATTTCATGGCTGCAGTCACCATCTGCAGTGATTTTGGAGCCCCCCAAAATAAAGTCTGACACTGTTTCCACTGTTTCACCATCTATTTCCCATGAAGTGATGGGACCAGATGCCATGATCTTCATAATTTATTTTAATTAAAAAAATGACTCCTGCTAGATGGCCTTTTGAGGGGGGAGGATTTATGGCTGGTATTTTGAAACAAGGCAAATCATACAGCTCCCACAGGTTGAAATTCAGCAGACTCATCAGTGGGGACCATTATACCCATGAAGAGTTCTGGGGAGGAATTGGGAAAAACTACTGTGTTGAAGTTGCAAAAAATCTAGTCCATGAGACAAAACACGCGGACAGATGGAAAGAGAAATAACAACAGAAGGCAGCAGAGGACGAGAGTCCAAGCAGTGATGCAGGCAATCAATAGTGTGTAAATTTGGAAGAGACAGAGAGACTGCTTCAGAAAGGCCAAGAAACCCTTCCTGAGCCACCTCGGGCTCTCCGTCCTTCTTCTGTTCCTCCGCAGCACTTTGGGTTTCTCTTAGAGTCACCAGTGCACTTAGCTCTTTGTAAGAGGTGGAGAAACTGTCACACTCTTTCTTAATAGCTGGTGCCAGAATTCCTCAGGAGGATAGAAGCATCTAGATTTGGAAAATTAGGAGTAATGGAATAGGTTGGAGAGTGATGGAGGCAGAGTTGAGACTTGAGGACCTGGATGTTGGAGGAGGGGAAATTTACTGGTTTTAAGACGAGGAGAATTTGAGATTGGTCTTGGGGGTCCAATCTGGGATGGAGTGAGTGAGGAAACAAGAGGGAGGGAGGGAGGAGGGATCAGGGAGAGAGCAGCTGGCAGCCTGCAGAGAGCTGTGATTCCTCCCCACAATTACCTACATCTCCAGTGACTGCTTCTAAACCCAGGCAGCTTTGTGTGAGTGCCTTTGATGGGAAAACCAGGAACAGGCTGAGTTTCATTTCAGCATTGTGCAGAACAGATTAGATGTAAGGGGGTGGAAGTTATCCAGTTCTTGAAAGGGCTCTATACTTTTCACGGTCCAGGTGAAGACTGAGGGTTCAAACCAAGTTTACCGAGATCGTTCAGAGGCAGACTTCCGAGTTATTTCTCCAATTCCTTTCTCTTTTTGCCTAGTCCTTCCTTTCCAACTTATGGTACCTGACATATAGTAGGCACTCCATAGGTATCTGTGGTACTGAATCAAATATAAATATGCTACATCGTTTGTGCCGTCAGGGTACCTAAAATTGAGTGAAGACAACACAAATGCATTTCACACATAAAAGTAAATCTAATCCTAACAATTCTGAGAAAGCTATAAATATCCACTAATAGGCCTAACAGGTCTCTTTGTTTTTCAGTATCCTTCAAGATTTTGCTCACATTTCATCCTCCAGGAAGCCTACCTGGATTTTCAGTTATGTGTCCTGTCTCTGAAATCTTATGACATTTCCTACCTATATCAGCAAATTTGACACTTGATCACTTATTTTTCGATGGATGGCTTGCCTTTTTCATTACATACTACAGTTCCTGAGGGCAGAAAGTGAGGCCACACTTGCTGAGGGCTGAGTACATACAGTACCTTATATACACAGCTAGCTGTTTAGTTGATTGTTACTGATAATATGCGTCCTACATCATGTTCTCAGAAACTTGAGAACTTAGTATGTGTTTGGCAAGTATTAGTACTGAATAACTGTTTGCTGAATTGAGTTGAATTGTTGGGTAGTATAAACATCTGAAAATATAAAATTCTTAGGTATCATTCTCATACCAAAAATCCCAGAAAATTAAGAAGGAGTCAAATATAATTCTTGTTAAGCTATAATTTATCTTCCTATTGCTTTGGGGCATGAAATTTAGGCTTTCCACTGCAAAAGCTATTCTGATTTCTTGGCCAAAAATTTTACATGGATTCTTTGAGGTTAAGAATAAAGATACATGGCATTTTGAGGCTGGCAGGCATCATAAGATCACGTGCTCTAACCCAGGTGAAATGTGAATTCAGAGGGCTGCACAGATTGCCTTATGCTTTTGGAGTCTGTTGCAGAGCTTACCTAGTTTCCACGTTTCCTTCTTTCTGGTTCAGTGGTCTTTCTGGGGCACTAAGTTTAGTTGTCAGAGTAGCATTTCTTCTAAATGTATTTATTATTAATGCACTATACTAAGTCCCTGGGGTAGAATAAGCCTCATCATTATAGCTAGTAAGTCAGTCTGAAGCAATCTGATATTCCTGTAAAACTGAATAAATTTTGTTATAAAGTATCCTTGGGCTCACTGCCTTCTGAGATGGCATCATCTCATTTGCCCTATATTAAAAAAATATCCATAAATGAGCCCTTCTGTATGGACATTCATTATAACTTAGCTTTATTGATTCTTTTATAGTGCCGTTAATTACAGGAACCACAAAAACCTTCAGTTAGATTAAAGCCATAATAAATAAGATGAGTAATACTTATTCTGCTCTGTATATTGTTTTTATGATAAACTGATGTTTATCTTTTCAGACATTGCTACATTAACATTTTATAAAATAATTATATCAAATATTTTAATTTTTAAGACAAAAACATTTTAATATTTTCTAATAACTAATGGCTTTCCTGGTGGCTCAGATGGTAAAGAATATGCTTGCAATGCAGGAAACCCGAATTTGATCTTTGGGTTGGGAAGGTCCCCTGGAGAAGAAAATGGCTACCCACTCTAGTGTTCTTGCCTAGGGAATTTCATGGACAGAGGACCCTGGCAGGCTACAGTCCATGGGGTCACAAAGAATCCGACGCTACAGAGCAACTAACACTTAGTAATGATATTAACAGCTCCAATCCTTTGGCCACCTGATGCAAAGAGCCAGCTCATTGGAAAAGACCCTGATGCTGGGAAGAATTGAAAGCAAAAGGGGAAGAAGGCAGCAGAGAATGAGATGGTTAAATAGCATCACTGACTTCAGTGGACATGAACTTGAGCAGACTCCAGGATAGAGTGAAGGACAGGGAAGCCTGGTGTGCTACAGTCTATGAGGTCACAAAGAATCGGACATGACTTAGCGACTGAACAACAACCAATCATTATGAATCCTCATGACAGCTCTATGAAGTATACATTAGGATTATCTTGACTTACAGGTAAGAAATCAAAGCTTAAGGAAATTCAGTGTCTTGCTTAAGATCCCACAAGAGGGCAAGCTGTGATTAAATGAGATAATATTAGTGTACCTAGCACATGCTGAGCAGATAGTGTACTGAATAAATGCAAGTGAAAAAGACAGTGTGAAGTAAAAATAAGTGAAAGAAAAGATGAAGCTACTCCGAGGTTAGTATATAAAATATGTGTTATAAGTTTTAGTATATAATACACATATGACTGAAATTTGGTTCTGGGCTTCCTAACAGTCAAAGGGAGAAATATAATCAGTTATATAAGTAATAAATAACCTTGCTTAAGAGAAGTATAGTGTCTGTAGAGCTGAGGGCCCTTTTTCAAGATGAAAGATTTAATTTAGCCAGGACCTTAGGGGATGAGACAAAGTCATTACTGGATGCTGTTAGAAGCCTTGGAGGAGTGATGGCTAAACCTGAGTGGAGTGGAGAAGCCTGCTGCTGCTGCTAAGTCGCTTCAGTTGTGTCTAATTCTGTGCGACCCCATAGATGGCAGCCCACCAGTCTCCCCCGTCCCTGGGACTCTCCAGGCAAGAACACTGGAGTGGGTTGCCATTTCCTTCTCCAATGCATGAAAGTGAAAAGTGACCCTTAGTGACCCCATGGACTGCAGCCTACCAGGCTCTTCCATCCATGGAATTTTCCAGGCAAGAGTACTGGAGTAGGGTGCCATTGCCTCCTCTGGGAAAAGCCTGAGTTGCCCTGGAAGGAGGCAGAGCAAGGATTAAGAAGTTGGAGAGGTGTGCTAGAAGGGAAATATTATGGAAGACCAAGCAGAGGATTATGTTCCATGGGAGGCCTGAAGGACACAACGTTCGCCTAAACCATTAAGAATGTACTACTAAGAGGGGTACCACTATCACCAACAAGTGCAGGCTACGGCTCAAAACAGGTGAGCGGTCCCTTAATAGCCACAGGCATGATGGACTTCTCCCAAGTAATAGAGACCAACTGAGAGTGTTTACTGGTTGGGGCATAGACTTGGATTACTGTGATATTGAATGGTTTGCCTTGGAAATGAACAGAGATCATTCTGTCATTTTGAGATAGCATCCAAGTACTGCATTTTGGACTCTCTTGTTGACCATCATGGCTACTCCATTTCTTGTAAGGGATTCCTGCCCACAGTAGTAGATAAAATGGTCATCTGAGTTAAATTCACCCATTCCAGTACATTTTAGTTTTCTGATTCCTAGAATGTCAACGTTCACTCTTGCCATCTCCTGTTTGACCACTTCCAATTTGCCTTGATTCATGGACCTAACATTCCAGGTTCCTATGCCATATTGCTTTTTACAGCATCAGACCTTGCTTCTATCACCAGTCACATCCACAACTGGGTATTGCTTTTGCATTGGCTCCATCCCTTCATTCTTTCTGGAGTTATTTCTCCACTGATCTCCAGTAGCATATTGGGCACCTACTGACCTGGGGAGTTCCTCTTTCAGTACCTATCATTTTGCCTTTTCATACTGTTCATCGCATTCTCAAGGCAAGAATACTGAAGTGGCTTGCCCTTCCCTTCTTCAATGGACCGCATTCTGTCAGAGAAACACCAGTTTCCAATCAAGAAACACCAGGAGTAACAGGCAAATATGGCCTTGGAATATGGAATGAAGCAGGGCAAAGGCTAATAAAATCTGTCAAGAGAACGCACTGGTCATAGCAAATACTCTTTTTCAACAACAAAAGAGAAGACTCTACACATGGACATCACCAGATGGTAAACACCAAAATCAGGTTGATTATATTCTTTGCAGCCAAAGATGGAGAAGCTGTATACAGTCAGCAAAAAGAAGACTGGGAACTGACTGTGGCTCAGATCATGAACTCCTTATTGCCAAATGCAGACTTAAATAGAAGAAAGTAGGGAAAACCACTAGACAATTCAGGTATGACCTAAATCAAATCCCTTAGATTATACAGTGGAAGTAAGAAATAGATTTAAGGGACTAGATCTGATAGATAGAGTGCCTGATGAACTATGGAATGAGGTTCATGACATTGTACAGGAGACAGGGATCAAGACCATCCCCATGGAAAAGAAATGCAAAGAAGCAAAATGGCTGTCTGAGGAGGCCTTACAAATAGCTGTGCAAAGAAGAGGGGCAAAAGTAAAGGAGAAAAGGAAAGATATATGCATCTGAATGTAGAGTTCCAAAGAATAGCAAGAAGGGATATGAAAGCCTTTCTCAGCAATCAATGCAAAGAAATAGAGGAAAACAACAGAATGGGAAAGACTCGAGATCTCTTCAAGAAAATTAGAGATATCAAGGGAACATTTCATGCAAAGATGGGCTCGATAAAGGACAGAAATGGTCTGGATCTAACAGAAGCAGAAGATATTAAGAAGAGGTTGCAAGAATACATGGAAGAACTGTACAAAAAGATCTTCACGACCCAGGTAATCATGATGATGTGATCACTCATCTAGAGCCAGACATCTTGGAATGTGAAGTCAAGTGGGCCTTAGAAAGCATCACTATGAACAAAGCTAGTGGAGGTGATGGAATTCCAGTGGAGCTGTTTCAAATCCTGAAAGATGATGCTGTGAAAGTGCTGCACTCAATATGCCAGCAAAGGTGGAAAGCTCAGCAGTGGCCACAGGACTGGAAAAGGTCAGTTTTCATTCCAATCCCAAAGAAAGGCAATGCCAAAGAATGCTCAAAGTACCGCACAATTGCACTCATCTCACACACTAGTAAAGTAATGCTCAAAATTCTCCAAGCCAGGCTTCAGCAATACGTGAACCGTGAACTTCCAGATGCTCAAGCTGATTTTAGAAAAAGCAGGGGAACCAGAGATCACATTGCCAACATCCGCGGGATCATGGAAAAAGCAAGAGAGTTCCAGAAAAACATGTATTTCTACTTTATCGACTATGCCAAAACCTTTGACTGTGTGGATCACAATAAACTGTGGAAAATTCTGAAAGAGATGGGAATACCAGACCACCTGACCTGCCTCTTGAGAAACCTGTATGCAGGTCAGGAAGCAACAGTTAGAACTGGACATGGAACAACAGACTGGTTCCAAATAGGAAAAGGAGTACGTCAAGGCTGTATATCGTCACCCTGCTTGTTTAACTTATATGCAGAGTACATCATGAGAAACGCTGGGCTGGAAGAAGCACAAGCTGGAATCAAGATTGCCGGGAGAAATATCAATAACCTCAGATATGCAGATGACACCACTCTTATGGCAAAAAGTGAAGAGGAACTATGAAAGTGAAAGAGGAGAGTGAAAAAGTTGACTTAAAACTCAACATTCAGAAAATGAAGATCATAGCATCTGGGCCCATCACTTCATGGGAAATAGATGGAGAAACAGTGTAAACAGTGTCAGACTTTATTTTTGGGGGCTCCAAAGTCACTGCAGATGATGACACCAGCCATGAAATTAAAAGACACTTACTCCTTGGAAGAAAAGTTATGACCAACCTAGATAGCATATTCAAAAGCAGAGACATTACTTTGCCAACAAAGGTCTGTTTAGTCAAGGCTATGGTTTTTCCAGAGGTCACGTGTGGATGTGAAAGTTGGACTGTGAAGAAAGCTGTGCGCCGAAGAATTGATGCTTTTGAACTGTGGTGTTGGAGAAACTCTTGAGAGTCCCCTGGACTGCAAGGAGATCCAACCAGTCCATTCTGAAGGAGATCAGCCCTGGGTGTTCTTTGGAAGGAATGATGCTAAAGCTGAAATTCCAGTACTTTGGCCACCTCGTGCGAAGAGTTGACTCACTGGAAAAGATTCTGATGCTGGGAGGGATTGGGGGCAGGAGGAGAAGGGGACGACAGAGGATGAGATAGCTGGATGGTATCACGGACTCAATGGACGTGAGTTTAAGTGAACTCCAGAGATGTTGATGGACAGAGAGGCCTGGCATGCTGCAATTCATGGGGTCGCAAAGAGTTGGACACGACTAAGCGACTGAACTGAACTGAGAGTGTTTAACTACTAGGAGCCAAGAAACCACAGTTATCTTAATTACCAGTTAGGTCAGAAGAGCCGCCCAACGGGAATTCTGTAGGAACTGAGAGAGGATTAATAGCTCCTGGTGTCCTTTAGGCATATATGTAGCCAACAGGGATACTGCAGAAAAATCTAGAAAGAGTAGGCCATGACCATGAGGTCCTGTGATCATAATACATCACACAAGAAGTCATCAGGGGCAGTTGACCTCACAGAGAGCTGGGAGGCCTTTAAAAGCACACTGAAGTGACAGATCAGTGGCAACCATCTGAAGGCTAGGTTGTCAATCCTGCAGGGTATGTGTTCAATCAGAAAACTCTGTATGGCACTGGGTCCACAATTACAGGAATGAATGGATCAAGGAACAAAGGGGTCAGAGTAGAAGTGGTGCTGCTTCCCATCACTCCCAGTGACCCACTGTGGGACTCTGTCTTTTTTCCCCCGCATTCTGGATTCTTTAGTTGTTAGACTTCTTGGGCCCCCAGTGAGGTATGCTCTTGCCCAGGGCTATAACAAAAGTCCTGTTGAACTATGCATTGTAGTTGGATTCCTGCCTCCAGGGACCAGCAGGGGAAAAGAGTCACCTCCTGGCAGGGGGAATCCATCTTCATCATCTGGAGGATGTGGCCTTTCTTTTACACAGTGGGGTAGAGAGGAATGTGTGTAGGACCCAGGAGATTCTCCTGGGCCTCTCCTAGGACTCTGTTGCCCCACTGAAACTATGTCTGGATATGCATAGCACTACTGGCCTCGGGCGGAGAAGGCAATGGCAACCCACTCCAGTACCCTTGCTTGGAGAATCCCATGGATGGAGCAGCCTGGTGAGCTGCCCTCTATGGTGTTGCACAGAGTGGGACATGACTGAAGGCATCTTAGCAGCCGCAGCAACCTGGCCTCAGAAGCATGTGATTGCAAAGGACTCAGTTGCCTCAGGAATGAAGAGTTGGGTCACTTCCCTAGGAAGTGATGATATCACTCCTGCCCAAACGATAGCCACAGGTCAGAGGAATTTAGAATAGACAGAAGAGGGAGAGAGGATGAGAACCAGCTGTGTCTTGGAGACCTAGCGGCAGTGACCTGGCTCTAGTTTGTCTCAGTCAACATCTTTTCTAAATTTTCCTGTAGACGGAGAGGTCAGCCGACCCATGGAGGTCCTGCTCCCTGCACCTGCGTGTATATCTGAGCAGCACGTTGGGCAGAATACAGTTGCGATGAGAGCGTACTGTTCAGATCTCCTCCTCTGGGAAGGCTGACTAACAGAGGGCTCCAGCCATTTCCTCTGCTCATCCGCCACCATGTTCGCATGGAGACTGGGCTACCTGTCAATGACAGCATGGCACGCATGCCAAGGTAGGCCAGCTCCAGCGAGCAGTGGCCACTTCGGCTTTGGACTCCAGCTTGGTCTACCTGAGGCTTCCTGGGAACTGTTTTCTTTCTACCTTGTCCTCAATCTTTTCTCTTCTTCTATCCCACAGATGCCAAGCTACATTAGGGTCTGGAGGCTTTCTTCACCTTCTACTCCCTCCCCTCTTTATCTGTTACAGGCACTTCCTAATAAAACTCTTATACCTCTAATCATGTCTTCTTTTTTTTTTCCTAAGTTGAAGTATAGTTGATTTACAGTGTTGTGCTAGTGTTGACGTACAGCAAAATGATTCAGTTTTACATATATATGTATGTATAGGAGGCTTCCCAGGTGGCTCAGTAATGAAAGAATCTGCCTGTAAATTCAGAAGACGCAGGAGGCACAAGTTTGATCCCTGGGTCAGGACGATCTCTTCAAGGAAAAAATGGCAACCTACTCCAGTATTCTTGCCTGGGAAATCTTATGGACAGAGGAGCCTGGCAGGCTACAGTTTATGGGGTCGCAAAGAGTCAGATACAACTGAGCACGCATGAATACCAGCTCGTATATGTATAGATCTATATTTTTTTGATTCTTTTCCATTATAGGTTATTATTAAATATTGAATATAGTTCCGTGTGCTATACAGTAAATCCTTGTTATTTATCTTTTATATATGGTAGTATGCATCTGTTAATCTTATACTCCCAATGTATCCCTCCCCTTCTTCCTGTTTGGTAATAAATAAGCATGTTTATTTTCTGTGTCTGTGAGTCTGTTTCAACATTGTTATGTAAGTAAGTTCCTTTGTACTATTTTTTAATTCTGCATATAAGTGATATCATGTAATATGTGTTAGTCTCTGACATTTCACTTAGTATGATCATCTCTATGTCCATCCATGTTGCTGCAGATCTCATTATTCCATTCTTTTTTATGGCTGAGTAATATTCTATTGGTACACACACACTGCATCTTCTTTATGCATTCAACTGTTGATGGACACTGTCTTGTTTCTCGATGGACCCATATTAATGTATGCTCTTTAGCTAGTGACTAGCTAATCTAGTGTGATCCATGCACTGTAGTAGAGCTGGAACAGTAAGTTTGTGTAGCCCTTTTTTCCTAACCGTCATAATCATTTATTGAGGTAATGGGTAGATAGTATTATTCCAATTTTATATGTGAGGAAGTGTGTTAGTTTCTCAGTCATGTCTGACTCTTTACAACCCCATGGACTGTAGCCCGCCAGGCTGTTCTGTCCATGGAATTCTCCAGACAAGAATACTGGAGTGTGAGTAGTAGTCTTTTCTCCAGGCGATCTTCTTGACACGGGGATCAAACCAGGGTCTTTTACATTGCAGGCAGGTTCTTTACCATCTGAGCCACAAGGGAAGCCCTTGTGAGGAAACTAAGTATTAATTTAGGACTCATCTGGGGTACTAAGCTAGGAAGTGGCAAAGTTGAGCTGAAGCACAAACTTAGGCCCATGTGTAGTCCAAAGTCAAATTTACTACTAGGCCACGGGACCTGGGCTGCGGGGAGAGTTAACATCTTATGAGAGCTGAAGTATCTGAGGAAGAAGGACCTTATGTCTTATAGGAGTGAGGTGAGGCACTCACATCAGGTTTCAAACCAGATCAAGGTTTATCTCGAGCAATAATTTGAGGACAGAACCAATACTGTCTCAAGGGTGTGATCCCTTGCCATATCAAAGTGCTATTCTGGACAGTATTCTCTCAGAAATTTTAGTCTGGAAAGATTTTTAAGTGTATACTCATAAGAATACATATATGATTCATTTGCTTTCCTCTTTTTCTTTGTTGAATTATACTTTTAGCAAATATCTATTGATCTTGCACATATGTCATGCATGATTCCTTCTAAGCAAAATATTATATTTTACTTTTCCTTCTTGTTACATTTAATCACTCTCTTTCTTCCTTTCAATCTGTCTTTATGAATTCATGTTTTCAATAGTCTTCTGTCTTCATAGTGCTAAGCAGTGGAACAGGATCTTGTTCTTGTAAGTGTAATCATTTCCCCATCATAGATGGAGGCTAACTCAGTGCACCAGATATCACACGGAAGAAGATCAATCCAGTTACCATTTTAGTTTTGAGGTAAAAGATGTAACACTTAATTTTACTTTTCCCTATTTTTTTTTTTTTTAGGAGGGTGAGATGAGGGAGAGGGATTGTTAAGTCAAAAGCAAACATTTATGAATACTATATTTTCAGCACAAATGTAGTCTTGACTGTAAAAAAAATAGCACTTTAGGCATCTCAAAGCATTGAAATTTTAAGTGGTTTAAATATTACACATTTAAAACATTTAGCTCTATATAGATAAAACTTGAGTAATGTAGAATGAACACTTATTCCATTTCCTCTCATTTTCTATCCCTTTAATCTCTTTTTTAATTAGCATGTATCACTATCTGGCATCCTCTTAAATTATTTATTCATTCACTTGTTTTCAACTATCCTCCCCATCTAGGAACCTCGTCTGTCTTATTTCACTGCTGCATTTAGTGCCTGGCATGTAGTGGTACTCACCAAATATTTGTTGTAATTCATTTATTTAAGCCAAAAAGGAGATGACTTCCTAAAGAATCACACATAAAATCACAATGTAAGTAAACAGACAACAAATCAAAACCCACAACAGTTCAACATACTTGACTACGAGAAAACGGAAAACTTTAACAAGCGTAGTGTTTTAAAGAGCAAATAGAATGTTGGAAGAAAGTATGTCAGAAAAACTTTGCTATTTTTATTAAAGCTTTAAATAACTTTGCTATTTTTTATTACTACTACAAATTGATAGAAGATAGTATGACCCCAGAAAATAGTGGACAAAAACAAAAACGCAGTATTTCTCCTACTCACCCTTGGCAAACACATTGATACATTAAGAGAAACATGACAAACAAATACTAGTGAGAAAGCCCAGGGAAAATTATTTATCTCTAACAACCATGGAAATTCAAAATTAAAGCAACAGGGTCTATTTTTGAAACATTAAGGTTATAAACCATTTAAGGGCTTTCCTGATAGCTCAACATAGATGGTAAAGAATCTGCCTGCAATGCAGGAGACCCCAGTTTGATTCCTGCGTCGGGAAGATCCCCTGGAGAAGGGATAGGCAACCCACTCCAGAATTCTTGAGCTTCATTTGTGACTGAGCTGGTAAAGAATTGCCTGCAATGTGGGAGACCTGGGTTCAATCCCAGGATTCCCAGATCCAAGGATTCTGACCTGGAGAATTCCATGAACTGTATAGTCTATGGGGTCGCAAAGAGTCAGACACGACTGAGCCGACTTTCACTTTGACTATTTTTTTTCACTATTTTTGAAATATTAAGGTTATAAACCATTTAAAAAGTTATGCCCATTGTTACAAAAACTGAACATTGTATCTATCTAGGACAGTGTTGGTGGTGCTGCTGCTGAGTCGCTTCAGTCGAGTCCGGCTCTGTGCGACCCCATAGACGGCAGCCCACCAGGCTTCGCCGTCCCTGGGACTCTCCAGGCAAGAACACTGGAGTGGGTTGCAATTTCCTTCTCCAGTGCATGAAAGCGAAGTTGCTCAGTTGTGTCCGAATCTTCATGACCCCATGGACTGCAGCCCACCAGGCTCCTCCATCCATGGGATTTTCCAGGCAAGAGTCCTGGAGTGGGGTGCCATTGCCTTAGGACAGTGTAAATCTGTGGAAATATCTCCTGTCCAAGTACTTACCTGGCCCACCCTGGTTAGCTTCCGGGATCAGAGGAGACTGGGCATGTTCAGGGTGGTATGGCCATAGATTTGTGGAAACTTCTTGGAAAGTGACAGGCCGGTATGAATCTATGAATCAAGAATCTAAAACTATGCAGTCCATTTGATTCAATAATCCCATTTCTGTGATGTGTCTCCTAAGGTATTATCTATTATAAATATTATATATTTAATTATTATTTAGGTTATATACATGAAGAAAATCATTGATTATGAAACTTCTGTAGTAAGCATTTAGGTAAAATGCTTATAAATTAAAATAAGTTTAAGGGAACATTTATAAAATTACATGTACACTATAATTATACTTGTATTAAAAATATTGCTAGTGAAAAAATAATTACAAGAAAATTAGAGGTGATTTTGCTTCTCTTTTCTAGTTTCCAACTTCCTGTAACTGAATGTTATGACTTGTACAGTGGTATTTTAATTTAATTTTGTTTAGTATAAACTTTAAAGGCAAACTTCACTGTCTGAATCTATTTTCCCACTGTAATCTAGGTAATAGCTTTTGCAGAGAGATTAGTGAGCAAATGCTCTTTTGATGAAAATTCATGTGTGAAAACTATGTATGTATGATTGTTGGTTGGATGCTTTTTAAAAAGAGAATTTCCTAATATGATACTTCTACTTCATTACATTTGATTTGGTTCAATTTAGATTAATATTTGGAGCAGATTATAGGTTTTTGCTACATGTCACCTAAGAAGGAAATATGTTTATTTCTCCTTTTACACTGTTCTCTTTCTTTCTCTCCCTATATATTCCATATAGAGTAACTTTTAAAAGCTTTTCTACTTTCAAACATAAAGTTAAATTATTCACCCAGTTTAGTTGGTGGCATCCTTGGTCAACTTGTCAACTAATTTAGAGAATTTGGGAATTGCATGAGATTCCTTCCTCTGCCTCAACATCCAGATTTAATTAGTCATTCAGTGCAGTTCAGTTGAGTCGCTCAGTCGTGTCCAACTCTTTGCGACCCCATGAATCGCAGCTCGCCAGGCCTCCCTGTTCATCACCAACTCCTAGAGTTCACTCAGACTCACGTCCATCGAGTCGGTGATGCCATCCAGCCATCTCATCCTCTGTCATCCCTTTCTCCTCCTGCCCCCAATCCCTCCCAGCATCAGTGTCTTTCCCAATGAGTCAGCTCTTCACATGAGGTGGCCAAAGTACTGGAGTTTCAGCTTTAGCATTAGTCATTATCCACTGTCTATTCTATCTCCACAGGTGTTTGACAACTTCCCATATCTCTTCCTGTTGCATTGTTGTAGATGTTGGTCTCATCACTTGCAGTTTGGAGCTTTGCAATGCTATATGATTAATCTCCTTGCCTTCTAGTCCATCTTCCACATTATCCCTAGATTAGCAGTTCTCAAAGGGAATGATTTTTGTCCCCCAAGGAATATTTGACAATGTCTAAAGATCATGGAAAAAGCAAGAGAGTTCCAGAAAAACATCTATTTCTGCTTTATTGACTATACCAAAGCCTTTGACTGTGTGGATTACAATAATCTGTGGAAAATGAAAGAGATGGTAATACCAGACCATCTGACCCGCTTCTTGAGAAACCTATATGCAGGTCAGGAAACAACAGTTAGAACTGGACATGGAACAACAGACTGGTTCCAAATAGGAAAAAGAATACGACAAGGCTGTATATTGTCACTCTGCTTATTTAACTTCTATGCAGAGTACATCATGAGAAACGCTGGGCTGGAAGAAGCACAAACTGGAATCAAGATTGCCGGGAGAAATATCAATAACTCAGATATACAGAAGACCCCACCCTTATGGTAGAAACTAAAGAGGAACTAAAAAGCCTCTTGATGAAAGTGAAAGAGGAGACTGAAAATGTTGGCTTAAAGCTCAACATTCAGAAAACTAAGATCATGGCATCTGGTCCCATCACTTCATGGGAAATAGATGGGGAAACAGTGTAAACAGTGTCAGACTTTATTTTTGGGGCTCCAAAATCACTGCAGATGGTGACTCCAGCCATGAAATTAAAAGACGCTTACTCCTTGGAAGAAAAGTTATGACCAACCTAGATAGCATATTCAAAAGCAGAGACATTACTTTGCCAACAAAGGTCCGTGTAGTCAAGGCTATGGTTTTTCTTGTGGTCATGTATGGATGTGAGAGTTGGACTTTGAAGAATGCTGAGCACCAAAGAATTGATGCTTTTGAACTGTGGTGTTGGAGAAGACTCTTGAGAGTCCCTTGGACTGCAAGGAGATCCAACCAGTCCATTCTGAAGGAGATCAGCCCTGGGTGTTCTTTGGAAGGAATGATGCTAAAGCTGAAACTCCAGTACTTTGGCCACCTCACGTGAAGAGTTGACTCATTGGAAAAAACTCTGATGCTGGGAGGGATTGGGGGCAGGAGGAGAAGGGGATGACAGAGGATGAGATGGCTGGATGGCATCACCGACTCGATGGACGTGAGTTTGAGTGAACTCCAGTAGTTGATGATGGACAGGGAGGCCTGGCGTGCTGCGATTCATGGGGTCGCAAAGAGTCGGACACAAGTGAGCAACTGAACTGAACTGAAAGACATTTTTGTTGTCATAACGATCAGGCGGGGACTAGGGAGCTGGCGGTGGGGGAGAGAATGGAGGAGGAGCAAAGGGGATTGCTACTGGCATCTAGTAGTTAGAGAACAGAGATGTTGCTAAACATCATCTTGCAGTGCAGATGACAGCACACTGCCCCCAACCCCCCCATGACAAAGAATGATCTCGTCCAAAATATGAGTAGTGCTGAGGCTGAGAAACCCAGCTCTGAAGTGATTTTTGTCAAATAAAATCTGCTGACATACCTCAAAAACAACTATTTTGGGCAAACGTTTTTGCATAAGGCTCATCTTATTTCCCCAGTCACACAGAATATACTTACCACCGCCTGTATGTACCACTTTCTCCCTGGTTCCTATGACTTAATTTGCTACTCGTAGCTTCTTTTCTTTTGATTTCTTCAGGCTGGGTTTCATGGTTCTTCCATTGATCACTTTTAGAAGAGCTTGAATCATACTGAATTGTTGGCTTATCTATCTCCTGCACTCCACTGTGAGCATCCAGAGGTTGGCGAAACTATGCCCCACAGAGTCAACAGAAGCCGGTAACTAACCAACCCAAATTCTTGAGCTTATCTTACAGCTTGCTAAAAAACCTCTTGCTTGTAGCCTGCCTTCACTGAGCAAGGCTTAATTATTTTGTTGCAAACTGCATATCCACCAAGCTTCATAACTTAAACCACAAGATGCTTGAGTGAGTTGTTTTCCGGGAACTTGGAGTCAGCTGGGTCTAGTCTGAATTCCAGCCTGCTAAGACTGGATGAGACCACTGACCCTAAAACTGGGCGTGCACAAGTGTTCCATAAATAACCTTTGGACATCAGAGGGCCAAAAACTGTATCCCCAGATTATGGTAAGTGCCTCCATTTTTGAATATGCATATCATGAAAGTTGCTCAGGTGTGTCTGACTTTTTGCAACCCCATGAACTATATAGTCCATGGAATTCTCTAGGCCAGAATACTGGAATGGGTAGCTGTTCCCTTCACCAGGGAATCTTCCCAGCCCAGGGATCAAACTCAGGTCTCCCATATTGCAGGAGGACTCTTTACCAGCTGAGCCCCAGGGAAGCCCTACATACCATGAAGAAGCATGTAATTCAGGTACTCCTGTTCAGAACCTGATCACTTCATCTTTTCCCTGCCCTCAGTCATCATTCCCCACACCTGAGACTACACTGTTGCTTTATTTCTGAAATATCTCAAACTCCTCCCCTTGGAGAGGCAGATTTGAGGTTTATTCTCCCATTTTCTTGCTTGGCTGCCTTGTGGATAACTCCTTTCTCTGCTGCACATCTTGGTGCCTCAACATTTGGCTTGCTGAGCTTCTAACCAATGAACCTGGTTCAGTAACATCAGGAACTGGGTCTTTTTTTGAATCCTCAGCACCCAGTGCAATGCTTGGTATGTAGGGGATGGGTCTGAATTCAATCAAGTTCCTTTTTTTTCATTTCATGAGTCCTGCAGAGCACCCAGATTTGTTCTCACGCACACAGTGAGTTCATTGCAGCTTTCCCGACTTTCCCTTTTCTATACCCTTTGGCTTACCTGAAATTCGGTTCTTTAATGTTTCTGTCTCCACTCATATCACTGCCACCTGTTCTTTAAGGCCTACCACATGTATGGGGCCTGGTGTTATCTTAGGTCACTTTCAGCATAATCTTTATGAAGAAGGTATTATCCGTATTTGATAGGTGAAGAAAATGATGCAAACAGTGTTGAGAAGCAGGTAAGGCAAGACATTCAAACACAAGGTAGGCAGCTTGGCTGGACCTTCCCCACCTGATTCTCTTGTCTTCTCTGTTAGCTCTGCTATCTCCTTCCAGAAGGCACCCTGGAGATTGTTTAGTCTGCCCCTCAACTCTTATGAGTAAATTGTAAATTGTTTAGGGTAACACAAGTGGTTAATGGTGGGAGTCACACTTAGAACCCAGAACTCCAGATTCAAATGCAATTTTCATGCACCACATACCATATCCAAAACTTGCTCTGTATGAAGTAAGCTGCAGTAACTCCTCAAGTCTCCAGGAACCCTGGAGGGTTAGTAGAGTCAGGACACATGGGGAAGCCTCAGGGAGCAGTGAGCTGAGTTGCAGAAGTCTAATTATGCACAGCTTAGGCAGGTTCTCATCCAAAGATTCTGGTGTATTTTATGGATGGGAATGAGTGAAACACTCACATGTGCATTTTAAAAAGCTCACTGTGTAGAACTGGAGACTGCATTGAATACAGAGTGACAACTTAACATATATTTGTGTGGTCCTTCAGATGAGATAAGAGATGGTGGTAGCCAGGATCATGTTGTTGGAACACTTGGAGAAACAAATGGACCGGAGACATGCTTAGGAAGCAAAATCACCAAGATTTGGTCATAGACTGCCTGGGGGTAGGAACCGTGGCTATAGCATGATCTTGACTAAGATAATTAAGTCTTGATTTGTTTCCTCATGGATGAAAGGAAGATAAAACCTACTTCGAGGGATTATTAGTAAAAAATTAAAATCGCTGGCACACATTAGATGTCAACAAATGTGTTTATTACTATTTATACGTTTTTTTAAAAAAACTTCTAAGACCTTTAAATACAGAATGGGTAGGATGTGAAGTAACCTGTCAATGTAGGAAGATTTATTTCTTAAGTTCCTGTTAGTCTCATGCTTCACTAGCTCGCCTCTTGCTCAGTGGGAACAAGAGGCAAAGGACTGTGAGAAATACACCGTAGTGCACAAAGATGTGATGAAGTGCACTGCAAATCTGAGAGGGGTCTACCTACGGCCAAATCCTGACAATTTCACTTTCTGGCCGCAGACCTCTCATCCTGCATTGGTGTTTTAGACTACGTGGTAAAAATAAGCGAGTGAGGGGCGGGGGGGCGTGAGCAAAGCAGGATGGGGGCGGGGCGGGAAGGCTGGAGGCGCTGGGCCCTGAGCGGTGGCGGTGGCACCGCCTCTGCCTCCACCGCGGTCCCCGCCCCCCTTTCCGGGGCAGCTGAGCGTGACGCCACGAGGAGGCGGAACCTGCCGCGGGGTGGTAGGCGGGGCCAGTTGCGGGGCGGGGCGGGAGGCGGGTGCATCGCCCAGCGCAGGCCGCGGCGGCCGCCGAGTAGCTAGCCGCCGCAGACTTGCCCCGGCCCGCAGCCGAAAGGTGATTGCCAGCCCTGCGCCCACTCCTCAGCCCCCCGGCGCCTCAACGCCGGGGCCCTGGGGGGTTAGCCGCTTAGGGAGCTGGCCGCCCAGCCCTGACCCTCGCAGTGACCCGGAGCCCCACGGCCCAGGCGCACACGGAAGTGGTGAGTGTCACCGAGTGGAGGTAGGGAAGCCTGCGGCGGCCGTGGGCAGCGAGACGCGGGGCGCTCAGCCGGGCACTGGTGGGAGACGCGGCTGCCCTTCTCGGGCCTCGCGCGCCGCGCACCCTGGGTCGCTCCTCGCGCTGGACCTGGGGGCCGGGCCGGGCCGAGGTAGGGGCGGGCTGGGAAGGCGGGGGATTTCCAATAGAGCAGAGCCGGCTGGCGGCGGGGAGATCGGGGGCCGGGGCCCCCAGCCCCGAAGGGGAAAGGTTAAAGCTCTCTGCCCCCTCCCCCAGAGTGCACACCGAGTTTTCATAAACAAGCCTGGGACGCGCTGACATCCTGTTTATACCACCCGGAGATACAGGCGCGGGGTTGAGGTTTGACGTCCCTCGCTCTTGCACTGAGAACTTGACCGCCAGCCCTGTGGCAGAATTGCCGGGGAGCGGGAGGAGGATTTTTGAGGCCTCAGGACCGATGCTGAGGGTCTTAGCCTTTGACTTCTTTGCCATTTCAGCGAAGGAAAGTTTCTAGGATTTTGGGCCCTGTTTGTGGCAAAGGGGCGTCTGGGGACTCAGGAGACGCCCCCTCCCCTTTTAGGTTCTTTTGGGACTCGGGCCCCGGGCAACCGGCGAAAAGTGTGAATGACGCACCCTGGGCCGGAGGGCCAGGGAAGAGGAACAGTGAAGAGCCAGCCGTTCGGCGAATTTTGAATCCTTCTGTAAAGGGTCTACTTAACCGAAAGTGGGGCTGGTCTCTGGCTCCTTGCCTAACTCCTCAGACTCCGTCCGCGCGCAGTCGTCAAACATCAAAAAAGAGACGTCTCTTTAGCAGGACTAGTAAACACCCCCTTGTAAGTCACTCCCCAAGGTTCCAGGGATGTTGGACGACTTGGATATGTGTTTACCGAGGAACGTCTGTAGGAGACTAGAAAAAGGATATGATTATTACCAGGTGTTCTGCACCTTTTTTTTTCTGTATGGCATATTCTTTGTGAATCCCTTTGTGTCCATGGCGAGAGGACCCCTTCCCCCGTGCCACTTAGCGTAATACGTGGCTGTGAGCTGTTTTCTGTCCCTGGTTGGATACATGCTATTAACTTTTTTTTTTTTTTAAGAGTCCAGGAGTTTTCTTTCTGTGGCAGTTTACATCTGTATAAAATTGTCATTATCTTTTTCGGTGGATGAAAGCGTTAAAAACCTAACATAGTTAAGTGATGAGTATAATGCAGAAACAAATGTGATCGTGGAGTGTTTGGTTGTTGGCTTTTTTTTTTTTTTTTTTTTAAGATTTGCGTTATGGGCATTTACAGCCTGGAAAAAAAAATATTTAAGATGAACATTTTATATTGATTAAATCTTTGTTCCTTCCTTTCCAAAACCCCATTTTGTGTTGTTTCTGGCTTTTGCTTTGGGTAAGTGTTTTTCAAGACCAGGCAGTCGTTTTTATTGAAGGATCAATGTGTTCTTCTGTACTTTGTGGTGAAGGTTAATGGAGGCTCCAAGGGTACCAGACACTTTGGGTACAATAGGTATTGTAATATGGAGAAAATGTCTCCTATGTATAGATCCAGATCACATTTAAAGACGCAAGTGCATCATACCTACAAGATTATGAACAGTGTGGATAGGAATAATCACAACCTCTTAACTCTCCGCGTTGTGTTAGCTAAGCACTTATACTGTATCTTAGTTTCTCTAAATACCAAAATGTATTTTTTTAGTACTAGGATTGCAGTGTGACACTCCGTATTGAATAAAGCTAGTTTAGTTTCCCCGTTCCACAATATAGTAGTTGCTTATAATTATTGGGAAATGATGATAGAGGGTGAATAAATTATACATACATAGATAAAATAATTCAAACATTTCCCAAAATATAACTATGTTTCAATTTGTTGTAATTTAGTCAGTCTTAATATCAATTTGGCTAATGCTCTGAATGTGTTTATAATTATCTCTGATCAATTGGTATCTACCCTTTGCAGGTTTAAAGGGTTCCGTGGAATTAGGTTGCAAAATGTTTTCAATTCAGACATTTGCTAAAAAGCTGGTGAAAGTAAGGAATTTTGAGGGCAGAGTTGCTTTTTGCAGGAAAAAGGACTCTTTAAATGACATGGAGAAATGTTTCTAAATGGGATAATGAAATCTGCAAGTTTAGATTCTGGGTTCACAAGCACTAATGGTTTCAACTGCAGACCAGAAATTCTAATAATGTTTTGAAGTTATCACTCAGTTTCTTCTGAATAGCTTGAAGTATATGTTTGGACAGAAACTCAGCTGAAGCAAGTGTTGAAAATGTGTAGGTTTATACTCATTTTAATAGAGTATACTAAGGTATAGCTGCATTCATAAAGTTTATTAACAAGGACTGAGGTCTGTTTTTTGATTAAGTTTTTACCCTTTAAATGCACATTATTTTATATATCTTTATTATGTATATACTTATGTTCTAATGTGGTAATATGCTCTTAGAAGATATATCATCTGAGATGTGTTTATACAAGGAAATTTTTGTTTTCATATTAAAAAAACTATTTTAAGTGGATAGAGAATTGATTAACTGAATCTTGCTGAGCAAGCAGCATCTGATGGTCTGTGATTTATCATGGCCCAGTGTTCTGTGGAGCCTTTTCTCAGAATAAAGATATCAGAAAAAACCTTGTAGATTCATTTGTACCAGTGTCCCTTAGCTGGGTATAATTGTGCGCCTAAGGAGGTATCTGCAGTTTCTGGAGACATTGTTAGTTGTTGGAACTGTGGGGGTGCAGTGGGAGTGGGAGGAGGCAGTGTTACTGGTGTCCAGTGGGTAGAGGTCAAGGATTCAGTTCAACATCCTACAATGCATGGTGCAGCCCCTTACAGCAAAGAATTCTTTGACTCAAAATGTCAGTAGTGTTGGGCTTGAGAAATTATGCTTTAGCCAAGTGGGTAACAAGATCCTGGCTTCTGTCATGGCAGGCTGCTTCACTCAGGCACCTATTTTCTTCATCTGTAAAATATCCACTTTGGCCTTCAAACAAAGCTGTTGGGAAAAATTACAGAAATAATGGATAGAAACCATGAAGAGCTGTGCAAATTATAACTATTGTGAAGACGTGATTTTTTTTAAATTGAAATATAGTTGATTTATAATGTTGTACTGATCTCTGCTGTACTGCAGTGACTCAGTAATACACACATAGACTTTTTAATATTCTTTTCCATTATGATTTATTAAATATAGTTCCCTGTGCTATACAGTAGGACCTTGCTGTTTATCTATCCTACATATAATTGTTTGCATCTGCTAATCCCAAACTTCCCCATCCCTCTCCCTCTTGGCAGTCACTTACAGAGAACCCCCTTGGTATATTCTTTGTAAGGTGTGATTTTTAAAAATAAATGAATTGTTAGCTATACTGGTTGTTGAGGAGGAAAGAGGGTGCAGTATGTTGAGTGCCAAGATTTGGTGTTATTAAATTCTTTCTTCATTTTATAGGGTGAGGATTTACTTAATGTAGTTTTATTATTATTAGAACATAAAATTTTTATCTCTATTATTTCTTTAAATGTAAAGATTTTCTCATTTAACTCATTGTAAAAAAAAAAAAAATTAGACCATAAAGTAGAAAGTATAGGAGAAAAGTCAACCATGGCCCACTCCCTTACCCATTTAAGGACAAGCTCTTACCAGTTTTTTTCTATTAGAGTCATTAATGCAGGAGAAGAGTTAACTATGGAAAAAGCAGCAGCTGGTGACCAGGGAAGGTGCTGCTTGCTTTTGTGCCTTTCATTTTCCCCCCTGATAATTATGCACAGTCAGTTGTGTTATAGAGGACGTTAGAGGAATTGGCTCTTTGTTTTCCTGCTTCGCCACTGCCCTCCCGCCGCGTTCTTGTTTGGCATGCTGTTTCCTCTCTGCCTCTTGCTCTCCTCTCAGCTAGGTGTGCCACTGTTGCTCCCTGTCTTGAAAACCCTATGGTTACGTGGGGTTTTAGCAGCTGCCATGTTGAAATGACCGTGTTTCAGGGCAGCAGACTACTTCCTATGAGGATTCTTTCCTCTGAAGTGCACCAGCTTTTTTTTTTTTTTTGGCAGTTCGAGGCAACAAGAAAGCATGAAAGTTTTAAGTTCATTTCCGTGGTATATTTACTTCTGAGGTTTTATGATCTGTGATTCTTAACAGCTGTCAGTGGGCATACCGTTTTTCCTTGGTGCTCTGAGTAAACTGCCGAATGCCGAGTCAAGACCTGTTTTAGAACAATGAAAATTTCTTTTAAGTGTGCTCTAGACAGAAGACTGAGCTGGTCTTTGTTGGGATTTTTTTGATCTGTGGTAACTGAATTTACTTACCATTAAAAGTCACACTGCACTCTGTTGCATTCGTTTATTCATCTAGTAAATACTTTTTGAGCTCCTGTTATGAGCCTCAGGGAGGGAGTAAACAGAAAAAAAAAGGCAAAAATTCTGCTTTTATAGAGTTTGGTGGGTGATCCTATGTATGTTCAGAGTGTCTTCGTTGCAGGTTATGCACATACAAGTAAGTAAATCCTACATTATAGAATGTTTCCTAGAAACCATCATGGCACTCCTTTAAAGCCAGAGCACCAAGTAGCTCCCCCCTTGTTCCCCACTTATTATATTATGGATTCATTAACTCATTCTTTGTATATGCAAACATCTCTTTGGTACAAAGTTCCTGGCAGATGGATAAGACAGTTCTTATGGAAACAAGCCTGCTATAAATATAACACAGTGTGGTTGATGTTATAGTAGAGGTCAGAGTTAAGAGCACTTTAGCCCCTGAAGAGAGCTGAATCCTGCTTGGAGCCCTTGTCTAATGCTTTTTTTTCCCCCTGGCTGCTCCGCGCAGCATGGGCATGTGAGGTCTTTAGTGACCAGGGGCTATCCCCAAGCCTCCTGCAGAGGAAGCGAGAAGCCTTAACTAACCACTGGACCACCAGGGAAGTCCCTCCAATGCTTCTTCTTCTTCTTTTTTTTTTTTTTTTTGGAGAAAATCATTTGAGTTGGGCTTGAGGAGTGAGTAGGAGTTCTTTTCCTTAGGGGTGGATAGAAATTGAGGCAGAGATAGAGCATGAGCACAGACACAGAGGTGGGCATGTCCATGTGCATGACCAATTTGGAGGTGGCCACAGTGACCAGTGCAGGGCACTGAGAGGCACCGGAAAGAGGCTGGGCTTGGACATGCAGGATGGGGCCAGGCTGTAAAGACTACTCAAGTCTCTGAGCATTGTGAGCTCAGAGACTGTGGCCTATGTTGAATGAATGAACTGGGAAGATGGGAAGCCATTCATAGTTTTTGAGCTTCAGAATAGCATCATTAGAAAATGGAACTACTGACAGTTCTATAAAGGATCAGCTTCATTTGACCATTGTGCAACTGTTCATCCTCTGCTTCACAGAAAATGGTCCTTACTATACACTATTTAGCAATTGTTCAGAAGACTGCTAGGAGATAGAAAATACTTAGAATAGATGTCATGAAGTCCACGTATGCTTTCCTTATAGTAGAGTAAAATTTTATTTTGCTTTGGTTTTAATTTATAAAGGATTTGTAGACAATCAACCTAACTGATTCTCAAGGCAGTAGGAGATTACAACAAATGCAAGAGATGGGAATTGTTAAGAGGGTGAATACAGGAAGGCACATTGTCTGAGGCGGGCAGTGCTAATTTTTATATTGGAAGTGAATGAGGAGAGGTTTATGAAAAGCAGAACCTTAACTCAGGAAGTGAAGCACCCTGTGTGGGGCCATGTAGTGGAGAGGTAGATGCCGTCATAAACGCCGTAGCGTATCGAAGGTGTCATTCTCACAACACAGTATGGTAATTGGTATGGAAAATGAGCAAGCCATTAAGAAGAGAAGAGCTCAAGCTGTGGAGCATAATGGAAATGAGGCCAGGTGCTTCTGGTCTCTAGGAGAAAAGGGCAGCTTTAGGGGTTGAGAGAGATGCAGGTGGTAGGCAGAGGTGGGGATGGAGTAAGAAGCTGCTGCCACGATTGCAGTGGGACAGGCTTGAAGAAAGAGGTGTCTTCAGTGTGAAAACCCAGTGAGGAATCTGCTCGGCAGGAGGAGCTTTCACTCTTCAGAGAAAGTGACTTGAGTGATCTACCTCTGCAGACTTAAGGAGGGAGCTGTGGCTTTCTTTGGAGGAGGTGATGATAATCGGGGAACTCACCGGTGAGGAGGGGGGAGAGACTAAATCAGGTCAACTTAATTACACCTCTAGATAGTACACAGACAGATTTACTGTCCTGTTTCTTTAACGTGATCTGTGTTTTCGGAGGCTCTGGAGCTGGACTGTTTAGTTCGATCCTAGCTGTAAGAATGTGGGCAGGTTATACCTGTTTCCTTATCCATAAAGGAAGTTGAGGTAGTACCTACCTCTAAGATTATTTGAATATTGAGTGACTGACTACGCCTAAAGGTTTTGGAGTGGTGCCAGGCACGTGTTATGGTGTGAAACATTTGTTGGCTCTCTCGCTCTCTTTTTTCCCCCCTTCTAATTGGTGAATATGATTTCTGTTAAAAATGAAGAGTTCAAATTATATCCAGAATGCTGTAAGATGGTAGGGAAGTGGACCCATTAAATAGAAAACAAAGAGTAGCTGATTCATTCAATATTAGAAAGGCTTCAGTTAGAAATGGATGAATAAAAATGTTTAGGCACCTAAAGAAGACATTTTCTCAAATCTAGAAGAGTTCAGTATGTAGACAGCCCCAAGGTGGTAAATAAATTAAGTTTTGCACCATTTTTAAGAAAAAAATGAGAAACAAAGGTGCTTTTAATTTAACTTTAAATGCCATCCAAGGTATATAATTTAGTAGGAATGTACTAGGCTTTCTGGGAAAGCCAGTATAAAAATACTGTGCTGCTGTCCCTGAGTCAGTTTACTTAGTGAGTGGTGAGCTGTTGGCAGAGGGGCACCAGCATACCTGTTTGCACAGTGGTGTCTTTAGCGTTGTGTAGAAGCTTAAAATCTTATAGATCAGGTAATGTCCTAGGGAATTTGCTGTTTAAGGAATTATAAACGTTTATGAGAACTCTTAAATAATGTTGTTTCCCCTGAATGCTGTTTTCATCAAGTTTCTTTTTCCATGTATGTGTTGCATTTTCCTAAAGCAAGACTTACCTAAAATATAAAACTGTACAAAAGTTGGCCCTTCTTCCTAATCATATTTTGAATATATCTATATTTCTTTCTCAGTAATGTTTATGTTGCATTTATTCATATTCTCAAGAACACTAGTTGTCATATGGTTGGAAAGGCACTCTTGATGATAGGCTCATTCCATGTGCTCTGATTAACAAAGAAGTTAGCTGTCTCTTCTTGTCTTCTCATTTGACAAGGAAAGTGGTAATAAAACTCCCTAGTTTTTACTGGGGTGGTGGTGCATAAAGTAGGGAAGTCCAGCTCAAATGGTGAATAGGCTGACTGACCTATAGATATTAAAAAATTTTTTTAATCTGTTAATCCCAGGTACGTTGGGTAACTCAGCCAAGTTGAACATATAAAGCAGAAATAGATAACACTTTGTAGTTATTGCAACTCTTGTTTTAAATGGTGTCTTAAAGGGCTTAAGGGCATTAGAACTGACAGCAGTTTATTCAGTTAAGCACAATTTTATCTGCAGGCTTATTTGTACAGTTAATTTGCTCATACTGTAGCAAGGCTGTAATTTATAGCAATTTTTTCAATTAGTAGAATTTAAAATAATCTTTTATGTTACAGTGGGAGAAAAGAGAGAAGAAAAAAAAATCAAGGAGAAAACAATCTGCCAAATGTATATTTTCCCAGCGAAAAATCTTATTATAAAACTAGCTGAATGGACCACACAAAAGGGAGGCAGATAGATGAGATTATATCATAGAGAGGTACTCTAGGTGTTTGGCCAAGTACACCTGCAAATCCACTTCACAGCTAATTCACAAAATAAAGATTTAAAAAGAAAGATGCTTTAATACCTATATTTAATATTCTGAATGATTTTGTTCAGTTAAAGTCATCTGTCAAACTATGGGCAAGTCTGTTAATTACTGTATATCAGTTACCTCATTGGGAAGATCATCTGATATATGATGATATCTCAACTCCCCTTCCCTTTTTTTTTTTTTTTTTACATATTTAGAGTGACCTTCACCTAGTTGGTCAGAAGTAGGAAGGGGAGATCAGAGGAGGCCAGACTGGCCTGAACATAAATTGTAAGCCTGCATGATGTGGGATTTGGGAAGTAATAAGCCACTTGTGATGCATAAACTGCTTGAGATAAAACTGCTCTCGGGTTTTTATGTTCATTCCATTGCTTATCCATTATCTGTAGATTGCATATTATGTGAGAACATGGTGGGCCTGATTCCTGCCCTCAGAAGCTGCTTGGCTGGTAGAAGAACACAAGACTTAAACAGTTACACAGCTGCCTGTTACAAGAAGGCTGAGTACCTGGAGAGATGTTTTAGTTCGGTATAAAGCAGAGGTGGGGGGCAGTAAGAAGAGGGGGTCTTTGTGATTTTTTTCTTTTTTTTAATTGGAATATGAAGAGTGAAAGTTAGCCAGGCCAAGAGGCTACGGAGGTTTTCCAGCCAGAGCAAACTGCGCAGGGATCTGAGGTGGAGCCAACACTGCAGCTGGGGCCGAGAGGACAGAGGGGCAAACTGGCGAATTGGGGCCTCATCATAGCATGGCAGGGGACATTGAAGGCTTTAAGACGTGGGTTATAGGGTGGGACTGGAGCCACTGTATGCAGTATAGAAGGATTCCCCACCCCACCCCACCCCACCCCACCGCTGGGAGCACCTCTGCCCACTCTGCTGCCAAATGCCTTGAAAGTCTTACCTCCCCCATATGCTCGTTCTTTAACCCTTTGCTATCTGACTACAATCTCTACACTCTGAAGACTTGTTTGAGGTCGCCAGTGACCTTTTGCTGTCACACTGAGGCCTTTTTAACGCACTTGTTATCTGAGACATTTTGATACTGCTGAACACTCCTTCCTGAAAGATGCCCCCACCCCACTGCTATCTGGCTTCCGAGACACAATACTTCTTTCCTTTCTCTCCTTGTCTTTGTTGTCTTCTCTTAGGTGTCTTCTCTTCCTCTCCTCCCTCTCCCGCCCCCCACCAAAGACTTTCCTAAAGGTTCTGCAAATCCAGATCTTATGTGTTCTAGAACTGTGCAGGTGACCTGCTTTCACCTGTGTTCCAATGGTCTCTTTTATTCCTATTCCTTCTTCCCCACTCCCTACTTGCCCAAATACTGACTGAGCAGCTTTAGGAACTGTTCAGCGCACTGGGCAGGAATAAGAGGAAGGGTCTCGTTCTTAAGGAGCCAACATTCTAAAATGTTAAACATGGTAATTAAGAAGATAATTTCGGGTGAGGCTAAAGAAACAGTATGGTAGGGGTAGAGAATGCTTAGGTAGGCAGGAGAGGGGCTGCCTATGAGGAAATGACATTCGGGCTCAGACTGCAGGAGCCAGGCCATGCCAGGACCTGGAGGAAGAATACCAGGCAGAGAACAGCAGGTGCCTAGGCCCCACAGTGGGATGAGCTTTCCATTCCATGGTGGGCTTGCTTACCTGAATGTCTTGTTGGTACCTCCCGTTTAACTGCTCCAGAGTTGACAGCATCTTTTTCTGACCCAGCCAACCAGTGGGTGATTTCTCTGTTCCTCTTAGTACTCTGTCTATGCATAGCCCTCAAAACCAGTGGTCAGAGAACTTTTCCTACTGAGAGGAAGACAGTGAAGTTTTTAACTCTGAGGATCATGCCACTCTGTGACAATCCACAGCTCAGCAGCTGTGTAACTAACTAAAGCAGACACAGACACAGACGGCATGTAAACCAGGCGCACTTTATGCGTGGACGCTGACATTTGAGTTTCCACTTGTCACAAAATATTTTTTCCCCGACCGTTTAAAAATGTGAAATGGGGGACCTCTGTGGTAGTCCAGTGGTTAAGACTGCACTCCCAGTGCAGGCTGTGTGAGCTCAGTTCCTGGCTGGGAGAGTTCCACATGCTGCGTGGTATGGCAAAAAAAAAAAAGAAAAAGTAAAATTTGTACACTTCTGTGTTGTGGAAAACAGGCGGGAGGCCAGACCTGGCATGTGGACCCAAGTGTGCTGACCCCTGCCTTATTTCATCTTGGTTTCTCTCCCTCCAGCCCCCAGTTCAGCAGTTTGCCGGATGCTCTCTGTCCCTCCCAGTGTGTGGCTCCTTTGTCTTCTCTGCTGTTTCCTACCTCTGACCTAGCTTTCCTTTCATTACCTGGGTGATCACAGTAGTCTCCAACCCAGTCTCCCTCCCTCCAGCCTTCCCCTTCAGTCTGTCTTCCCCACAGACACTGGAGAATCTTCTTGGAGTTGACTCATGTCATAGAATTTCCTGGACTGTTGCCAACAGAGCTCTATTGTCTGCAGAAAACAGTCCGAATTCCACCTTCGTGTAGTATTCAAGGGTCCCTGTTGTAAGATCTCAATTTTTCAGCTTATTGTCCCATTTCTTTCATCTACACTGTGCCCAAATAGATGGTTCACTATTTTACATTTGTGCCTCAAACATTTCTCATATCATTTTCTGCTTCCTCACCCTCTGTGGACTTTGCCCATGCCTCGTGCTCTCCATCTGTCACAGTTCTGAAACAGTCAGGGTCCTTTGAAGTATCCCTTATCCGTCGCCGCCAGCTGCCACAGAAGGCGGGATTGTGTAGACTGGGTTCTTCGGCTGTGTGCAGTCCCCTTTTCCAGGGCATTGTGTTCTGCCCTGTGCTGCGGTTCCTTTGTAGACTTTCCTCCCCTGTGCAGCTCCAGGGTTCTTGAGGACAGGGACTTATTCACTGTAATATCCCCTTTCACAGAAGGTACATGCTTGTTTATTCAGTAAATGCTAAATCCTGTGTAAACGATTTGTAGAGGCTCAGAGGGGGAACATTTTTACTAGGAATGTGACCACGTTAAATCCTGACTCTTATATGAAGCAGTACAGTTTTGTGAAAGATCAAATATTTTGGAAGACTACTCTGATATTCTTGGTCTTATCATACGTTTTAATGCTCCTCTTCAGGAATTGATATGTTTCCTTTTGTATTTTTTTTTTTGTGATTATCTTTTTTAATAAGACACAAAATGGAAAAACATGATGTTCAAAATCAATTACAACTAGAATACCAAATTAATACATATAACCCCCATTTCAATTCAGTCACTCGGTCTTGTCTGACGGCGACCCCATGGACTGCAGCACACCAGGCTTCCCTGTCTATCAACAGCTTTTTGTAAAAAAGAAAAAGAGAAAGAGTGCCCAGTAAATCATGTTTCCTTTCCTGAAAACTCAAGGCCAAGTTATTTGCTTATTTTAGGCTGCTGTTCATTTTTCTCCTAATAGTTTCCCTGCCTCAGTCTTCCATCAGATCACTTGTCACATGTATTAAGTACATTTAATGAACGGTTCTGGTGTATGTGTGTGTGTGTGTGTGTGTGTTTATGTGTATAAGAAGCCCCAACTTTTGGTGAGAAATAGGAATTTAAATAAAAAATACTAGGCCCCCGTTTTACGCAACCTGATGTGACTTAAAGATGGTGAATATCTTAGAAGAAGCAGGGGCAAAGGCCCTGGGGCAAAACGGGGATCCTGATGTGAGTTTGGTGGAGAATGAGCAGCCACTTTCTGAGTGTCCTGTGCGCTTTTGGTGAACTTGTCCTCTGGGGAGCTCACATCTCCCAGGTTTGTGGGGCATGTAGCACATATTGTCAGTTGCTAAGGAGAGGGAGCAAGAAGATGAGACTCAAGATTAGTAAGCTTTTACTATGTGTCAGCTGTTTACGTGCTTTGCATTTGATATTTAATTTAATCTTTTAATAGCCAGAGAGTTGAATCTTAATGACATCATTTTCCAGATGAGCAAACAAAGCTAATGGCATAGCTGGAATTCAAATTTGCAGCACTCTCATTTAAAAAAAAAAAAAGCTTTCTACTCCCCCCAACTCCCACCACTTTACCGAGATCCAGCTGGAAAACGCTTTAACTCTTAAAAAGGCCTTCTTTCTATTGTCTTGTCACTCCCTCCCTTGTATTTCTGGCATTTACATGAGAACCCAAGGAGTACGGTGCTACCCTCCTTTCCAGCCTAATGCTTCTGAAGCAGTTTTAGGCTTTAGAAGAAGTGCTAGCCACCTGTGTTGTGTTTGGTATTGTTAGATGTTAAGTAATAAAGAAGATCTGAAAGGATTGTTTTTTGTGGGGGGATGAGGGTTGAGGTGAGATGGGCAGTTGGGTTAATTTAGCAGTCCTAAAGATAATTTAGTGTTTTCCTGTGAAATATTTTTGACAGTTTAAAACCAAACTCGATTTTCTCTTACTTTATATTACTTGGTTATTATACAACATGTCCCATGATTACCTGTTTAGATCTGAGTATTCTAGATGTGTTATGAAAAGCATTCTGGACTTGGAACCAGGAGGAGCTGGTCTTAGGCTTTCCTCTGACACTGTGATTTTGGGCTCTCAATTGATCCTCACTTTCTCTCAACTGTGAAAGTGAAATTCGCTCAGTTGTCCGACTTTTTGTGACCCCATGGCCTATACAGTCCATGAATTCTCCAGGCCATAATATTGGTATGGGTAGCCTTTCCCTTCTCCAGAGGATCTTTCCAACTCAGGGATCAAAACCAGGTCTCCCGCATTGTAGGCAGATTCTTTACCAGCTGAGCCACAAGGGAACCCCAAGAATACTGAAGTGGGTAGCCTCTCCCTTCTCCAGGGGATCTTCCCTGGGGTCTCCTGCATTGCAGGTGGATTTTTGCCACTGAGCTATCATGGAAGCTGTAAAGTAGATTTAATAGAACCTGTCACCATGGGTGTTTTGTGAAGGTTAAATAACAGTTTACCGTTTCAGACAGTGCCTGGGATTCGGTACCATTTAATAAATCTTAGTTACCCACTCCCACCTCAGATACTGAACATTGTCAGAAAGCCTGTGAATGATTATGTAATGTTTATATATTTATAAGTGGGAACTTTATTATTCAAGCTCAGTTCAGTTCAGTCGCTCAGTCATGTCCAACTCTTTGCGACCCCATGTAATCGCAGCACGCCAGGCTTCCCTGTCCATCACCAACTCCTGGAGTTCACCCAGATTCACGTCCATCAAGTCAGTGTTGCTATAAACTTCTAATGCAGGAAACCCCCTTATGTAAATAGCTGGGTTCCCACTAATATACAAAGGCATCAGTATAAGATAATGGTTCGGATTTCCCAAATCTGGAACCAGTGTCTATGGGTTTTAATCCTACTTTATTTTACAAATTGAGTTTATTTTACTAGTTATTCAACCTCAGTCTTCCCTACTTTAGAATAAGGATATCATACCTACTTCATAGGATTGTAAAGGTTAAATGAGCACATGTAATTGTATACCAATATCCTATAAGGTTTTACTACTGTTATTATTTGTTAACCTCCATCTTTTCATTATATAGACAGCCAATAAGTCAACTGGAAAGTTCCTGAGGTTCCGTCTCATGTCTTCTCTGATCAGGAGAATCCTCCGTACGTACGTCGTAAACCTGTCGTTTTCCTCTGTCTTCAGGCTCTTTTTGTGTACTTCATTTTAGTTCATGCTACCCTTTTCTCATGTGCAGTGTACTTTCATCAATCCCTTTCTTTGTATATTTCTTGCCTAGACACTTAAATCTCTTTTTTGTTTTATGTGAAAACCCAAACATTTCTAATAACGACTGATAATCCCAACTATGGATACTTTTATTCTAAGGAGAATGAAAGGTGTGTAATCTCAAGCAAATGAAAAAAATATACCAAATATTATTTATGAAATGCTTATTCTGTGCCAGTCATTCAGACTCGTAAACTGAGGCTTAGAATGGTTGGATAGCACGGTTCTCTTTGGCTGCAGTAATATTTTCTGCTCGTTTGGTAGGGCAACTGTATAGTGTTTCAGGTATTTTGTGTTCAATCAGTCTTTTGTGTGTTGGCTTGGAAACCTAACCACGTTTACAGTAGTGTGTACTGGGGGGAATGAGCTCCAAATTTCAAATGACCAACTGGGAATGAATTTTTATAAAGACCCAACTGTTTGTACACTTGAGACTACCAGTGTACTTGTTGGAATGTATTACCTGCATTGCTAGACTTTAAAGGCTCCTGTGCCTTGCTGAATAGTACACACATCATTGCACTAATTTGCTTAATTGTCTGTCCTCATCCCTGCTGACCTTTGTATCCCCAACCACTACCATTGTGTTTGCCTCATAGTAGGGACTCTGTGAGGAGACCTAGTTAGTCCTCTTTAAAAATATATCAATGATTTTTTATACTTCTCTGTAGCTAGGCATATTTCAATTAAAAAATGTCAGATAACATTAAAAGAGGAATATTGCCGTGCAGTTAACAATCAGAAGAAAATACTGCTTATGCTAGGCGGAATCGAGACATTTAAAGGTATTTGGGAGCCAGACACTTCTGAGAATATAGCTTGATTATTGGGAGGCAAGCAAAGCTGTCAGACGAGTTTCTTCTTGGCTTGGAGTCTTGTTTACTTTTCTCAGGTTAGAACCGATAGCTCTAATGGTTTTAAGAGACCATGGAGACAGGTCTGCTATGAAATGCCAGCATATTTAGTTCTAAGTTTATAGACATTTTCTAGCAATTGTTGTTGAATGGTTTGTAGCTACACAATGACCATAATATCTTACAATAATTTGAAGAGTTCAAAGAAAGCAAAGCCACCCAGGGGCACTTCCTTCCCCAGTTTTACAACAGAGAATCAGAGCACGTAGTGACTCACCCAAGACGTCTGTGGGCCACCTCTTTAGTATCATGCTCAGTTTGTGATTGAGTCATAAATGATACAGAAGGTAGTCACATGGAGAGCTTGGGTAACTAAATACGTACCCATTTGTTCAAATAGTTCTGAGAAGGCTAGATGTATTTGTGGATAGGAGATCTGGAGATTATCTGAGAGAAATTAGGATTATGTAGGGTTCAGCCCGTTACCCTGGCCATTATGAAGGGCAGTGTCTTGTGGGAGAAGATACACTAAACTCTTGTTTTGGGCCCTTGCCACACTGGAAGTTGCAGAGGTCAGGGGCCAGGTCGATCTTAGTTACACTTCTAGTCCTAGTCAGCCTCGTGTCTGCCAGTGAGCAAGCTGGTCAGTAATGGAGTTTTATTGATGCATGAATGCCGGTGATAGACTTGTGGAAAGCCTGTTTCGTTGTTTGACTGGCATTTCTTTATATGTTATTTCTTTTGTCAAGAGAAAAGCCACTTTACAAAGTACACCAAATCTAATTAGACCTTAATGGATGTAACAGTTGTATTAAGAACAACAAAAACAAAGAGAAGTCATTACTGATAAAAAAGTGCTCTCTTGTACAACTTTCATTTGAAACATTTAAACAACTGAAATTCAGAGAAGCAAAGCGATTTTGAGTTAGCCTCATGCCCTTCCCCTCTCCCCGCACCAGGTGCCTGCGCTGCTCCTTCTGCTTCGAGGAGCCAGCACGGCCTGTCCTACCCCCCACCCCCCAGCCGGCTTGAGCCTAGGGGCTCACAGCCGCTTCTGCTGCCTGGCTCCACAGAGCTTCCTGGAGTCCTGGTCTCAGGCCTGCCGCCTCTGCTCACTGCCAGGGCTCTGTCCACACACCTGAGTCAGAACTGCCTGTCCTTGGCGTGTTCTTGTAGCAGGGCCTGCTCTCGGCATAGTCTCACTGTGGGATCGAAGACTGGGAAGAGATTCAGTGAAGGTGTATATGGCTGAAACAGGGTGCTTCAGCGCAGTCTGCATAACCTGACTTGAGCCTCTGAGGAGAGAGTAGTTTTCTTTTTTTTTTCCCTTTTACCTTTTTCTGTAGACATTAAAAACTTCATTCAGGCTGCGAATTGAAAACTGTTTTTAACTTTTAAATTTTATATAAGAAAGCTACGTATTTTGTGGGATCTCCATCAATCTATATTTGGTTTTCTTTCTAGAGACATTAGGCCTTTGCATTTTAGTTGCTTCTCTAAAGAGTTACGTTTGGATTAATTTTAGATAATTTATCCTATCTATGTTTGAAAAGTAGTTACAGTTTCAGATAGAATACTGTTAACCTTTCTTGCATTTACTTTTAGAGAAGTCAGGGCCTAACATTGGCTCTTTGTAGGCAGTCATTAGAAGTTTACTATAGCTAATGCTGAATTTTTTAGAAATTTATTTAGCATTTTAAAGAAATTAAATAACATTTGCATTTTGTGAAAATTAGAAGCAAATAATAATTCTAAGATGTCACTCAGATAAACATTTTTGTTACTATTTCAGTGTTTATGGTTTCAGCCTTTGTTTTGTATATGTATGAATCTATAAGTTCAAAAAAATTTCTAGGAGATAATAGATTGTAGTGTTACAGCCTGGTTTTTTCACCGAGTGACTTCTCACAATTTTACCCCTACGAGGTAATAAATTTTGGTTAGGGCAACAACTTTTTATGGTGTATGATACGGATGAATGAATGAAAGTTTGTTTGCCTAGCTCTAAAATATGTTGCAATGTATTGTTTGCTTTTCCTACCATAAGTAATCCCGTTATATATATCTTGTGCCTACATTTTGGGGAAATTTTCTGATGATTAGGAAACTATATGGTATTGTTGTGTGAAAGTTGCTCAAATTTTAAAATTTGGGGTATTATTTATGCCATGATTTAGAAAGCACACACAGTACTTTAACAGCAGTATCCCACGTCTGCCCAGTTGGTTCTCTAAGACAGTAAGTTCTGCAGGTTTCTTGACAAATAAATTGTTCTGTGGGCTGTGGGATGCCTGAGAAGTGTTTCTAACAGTTAGATCTTCCCCAGAGCACCGTAAACATTTTGGGCTGCCAGGTTCCAAGATTTGCTCTGGAGCTGTGAGATGAAGCCACCTAAAATAGCTGGAAGATAATCCTGTGGAAGAGACAAGCTTTGCCATTTTTATGTTTACCATGTGTGCTGCAGTGCACCTTTAAAACCCTTCCAAGTGAAGTAGGGTCATCTTTTCTTTTTCCTCTTAACGATTAAAATGCTGGCTGCTAATCTTTCATGATAAGAGAGAGGCTCAAGGCAGTTTCAGAAGATGGCTCATTTCCTGGTTAGTGGTTATAAAGATTTCACATGGATAGTATTCCCAAAGTGTTGTGAAGTTATTTTATTGGTCAGGTCTGCTTCAGTGAAATCAACAAGACTAGCTTATCTTTGCAAAGTCTTGTGATAACAAGTTCACAACTACACTCTCCAGGGATCACAGTTTATTTGTAAAATTTTGCTTCAGGCCTCTCTCTTGCAGCCTATGTTGTGAGCCTTTCGTATTCCAGATATGAAACTGGTTTGACATTAATTCCAAGCACGACGGCTTCCCTTGTGGCTCAGAGGTTAAAGCGTCTGCCTGCAACTCAGGAGATCGGGGTTTGATCCCTGAGTCGGGAAGATCCCCTGGAGAAGGAAATGGCAACCCACTCCAGTATTCTTGCCTGGAGAATCCCATGGACAGAGGCGCCTGGTGGGCTACAGTCTACGGGTTGCAAAGAGTCGGACATGACTGAGCGACTTCACTTTCACTTTCACGACAGCTTTTTAGATATCCCCTTTGTGTAAGTCAGACAAAGTCTGCAGAGCTAGCACCATTTATTCTCCTTTTATTTGCTTTTTCCATGTCTCCTGGTTTGCACAAGAGAGTCATTATACCTAGGTAGTCATAAACATTATTGATTAGCTTTATGTTTAATAAAATTAGACCTTGTCAGTTATTAGTGAAAACCAAACCAAGGGAACCTGTAGTTACAGAGCGTAGAGTTGAATAACAAGGAAAGGGCAAAGTTCTTCAAATAAAGCACAGATAAAAGATCTTATTTGTGTATTGTTCTGTCCTTTGTCATCAGTATTAGAATGTTCCTCCAAAACCTCAGTTTTCAGAGTAATGCTTAGATGTTCTCTTTTATGTTATACTTGAGATAATTTAGAAGTCCTTACATTTATAAATCTATTTCTGTTTTATGCATTGTATAGCTCTCATTCTCTGTATAATCTAGGTAGATTTAGATTGTTTTTTCAGTAATGGTATTTTGACCTAACATGTTGATGTACTTACCAACGGCAAAAATTGTGTTATATTTGGAATTGTGCTTCCTAAATGATGGAACTGTGTACTACTGTTCTAGTATGTGATACTGCAGATAAAATTTCCAAAGGCGCTTTGGAGAGAAAATTCTTGTTCAGGGTTGCATTGCTCAGTGAACTTGCTTTTCTTTTGGATGTCCCTGTTCTCTTTTGGTGTCTGAGGATGGAGGGAGGAGGTTTACACAGGAAAGGTATTGGGATTTCTTGGCCCATGTAACTGGAGCTTCTTGAGGGGAGAGGAGGAGAATCTATGAGCTCCGGTGATGTCAAGGATGATCCTCTTCATTAGGAGTCCTCCTTGTTTCTGCTTTTCTTTCATTGGTCTCATTTCTTGCCACAGTGAGGTTTTTCTCCCAGCGGCCCAAGAGAACAATTGGCTGCCCCAACGTGGTGTTCTTCTGGCTTCCATTTGTAAAATCTCTCTGAAGATTCTTGCTTGGTCACCCTTTGGTCTCATAGGAGGACAGTGATTGGTCAGACCCGGGGCATCAATGGGAGACAGGGCAGGACACTGTGATCTGTAGATCCAGTAGAACCACATGGGATGAGAAGTTTCTACACAGATAAAGGCAAGTGTCTAACATCTTGAATTGGCAGTTAAAATTTTTGTTGATTGTGGTAAAGTAGACAACATAAAATTGACCATTTATAAGCTGCAGTTTGGGAGTGCTATGTGCATTCACATCTTTGTGCAGCCTGTCTCCAGAATGCTTTTCATCTTGTAAAACGGAAACTTTGTACCCACCAACCACCTCTCCACTGCAGCCTCCCCTCCCACCAGCCCCTAGCAACCCCCATTCTACTTCCTGTCTCTATGACTTTGACTAAGCCAGGTGCCTCATTTAAGTGGAACCATACAATATTTATCCTTTTGTAATGAATGTATAATTTTCTCAAGGTTCATCCATGCTTCAGTATGTGTTAGAACTTCCTTGCTTTTAAAAAACTGAACACTATTCTATTCAAGGTATGTATCGCATTCTGTTCATCCATTCATCCATCGGTGGACACTTGGGTCGCTTTCACCTTTTGACAATTATGAACAGTGCTGCTGTGAACATAAATATACAGATATCTCTTTGAGACGCTGATTTCAGTTGTTTTGTGAACTGGCAGGTTTTTTTGTTTTGTTTTGTTTTTTAACACGACTCTTCAACAGGTTTAGAACTAAGTTTATGTTTTTCCATAGAATATCTGCTCTGTATGTTAACCTCCTTGTTATATCACCTTCACTGGTCACTTAAGCCATAAGCAGGGGCTTATTTTGACTCATCTCTCCTGGATTATTAGTCACCAAGTTTGATAGATTTTTAACAATTGAATATCCTTTTAGTCCAATAGCTTCCCGTAAGTATGGTTTATTCTCAAGGGGCTCTGTGAATAAAGAAATTTATGGTCAGATAAGTTTGAGAATTGCTTGATGTTGCTTAATTTTTACTTTTCTGGAAGAACAAAAATAAGAAACTGTTGAGTGTTACTCAGTCAGCTGTTTTTCAGATGTGTGATCATGGAGATACCTTTTCACTTAATATTTACAAGAAGTTGAGAAAGAAATATATTTCTCATTGCTCATTGTCTTTCACCCTCATTCCTTACTGCCTGTTTGTTGGTTTCGTCTCTGGCTTGGACTGCAGCCCAAATATCTGAAATCAGGGGTTTAACTTTTTTTTGTCTTATCAATTCATCTGGCAGTCAGTTGAAGCCTCCTTTTCTTGGAATAAAAACTTACGTGATTAAATTTGTTAGTGAAGAGCTGTTTCTGGTTCATTTTCAGTTGCTGCAGCCTGGAAATACTGAATGGTGGGGAGTAGTGTGCGCACTGACATTTGGACAGTCTGTGTGGACAGGTTTTTACTTTCTCTGTCACAGTTTATTCATCTGTTGAATGAATATACTTCATAGGGTTTTATGAGAATTAGGTGAGTCCTTATGTTCAAAGCGCTTAGAACAGTGACTGGTATTTGTAAGTGTCCGATAAGTGTTGGTTGCTATTTGTTTCCTCACTCCCTTCCTGATGTAGTAACATCATTTTTATCATCTTATTGAAAAGATGATTTATAGTTCCTGTGAAGTTCATCATTCAGAGATTTTGCATGCATTTCAATAGTTAATCCTCAGTGAAAGGGAAAAAAATCATCTGATAATGTTCCTCATAATTAACTTTTCCTGGAGCTCATTAATTGGCAAATATAGACCATCCTTTTATTACTGTAGTGTTTGTTTTATTTAGCATTTATTCACAAAACTTAGAAAACAGAACACTAGAGGAAGCACTGTGGAAGGAAGCGTGGTTATGAGTGACTGACTGACTTAGAGCATTTTTATTTTTACTGAGACTTAACATATTTTTCTTTTGAGAGTTTCAACAGGTAAGAGCAGGTGTTCCAGTCATAGATAACCCTGTGACTTTGGACACGTGACCTAATGCCTTGCCATTTACTGTGTACCCCCACTTGCTTATTTGCAGAAATGTGGCTGGTTTTACCTGCGTGGGTTAATTTGAGTATTAATGAGACAGCATGTGCAGAACACCGTCCTGTGGTGGGCGATCTGTACTTGGTTTCACCATTTCTTTGTGCAGCAGAGGCTCCTGTGGCGCCTGTTGCTCAGCTCTGGTGCCCCTCCCTCTGTGGTGGCACATTTCCCTCTTCTCAAGGCTTGATTGGCAGGCATTTTGAACTTTTCATGATAATTATCGTTTCTGGTGGTGGTAGTGTTGATACTCTGTTTGACATGGGTACTGAATTCACATGCTGCAGAAAGTAAACCAGTATAACGGTACAGATCGGAAAGGCTTGCTTCTACTTTCGAAACTGGCAGTTTCCTTTCCTGCCCATTTAAGTAACTGCTTTGATTCATTTCTTGTGTCCAGATATGATTATACACAAGTATATATTCTTCTCTACATGTTATACAAAAGGAAAGCATACTCTATATACTTTCTGTACTTTGCTTTTTTCATTTTACAGTATATGCTTCTCTTTTCTGTATTAGGACATAGACTAGACTGTTTATTCGTGTGGACGTGTGTACATGTGTACGCATGTAGGTATTAGAGCTCCAGTATGTTCTGTACCATGGTTTACTTAACCACTCTTCCTATTCATGGATACATTATTTGTTTCTATGCCTTTACTACTGCAAACAGTGCTTCTTTGTATACTCTCATATGTACAAGGTTGAATAAATTCTTAGAGTTGTTGGGTTAAACGATAAGTGCATTTATAATTTCTTTAAAAATAATTTTTATCGATAGTAAATTGCTCTCCATCGGATTCATACCATTTTGCATACATTGGCATTTATTTATTTATCTTTTTGCATTATAGACGGCTCTTTCCCCACCCTTCATACCGTTTTTTGAGCTGCTGTCTTGTCATAGTAGAGGACAGAGGAGCCTGCTGTGCTGCAGTCTTTGGGGTCGCAGAGTCTCACATGACTTTAAGACTAAACAACAGCTTGTCAGTGTGGAGGGAGTTGTACAATGAAGGAGATCCCATCTCCTATTTCCTACATGGTGGTGGGCTGTTCAAGTCTAGTGTTTTTCAACCTGAGCAGCAGGACACAGTTACACTGTGGTATGAGCCGAGGCATTCTGGCTGTTCTGATCTCCTCTTTTGTCTTGGGATCTGAGGATGGAATGGCTGGTTGTATGGTGTGTCTGATTCACTAAGTAGATCTGCGGGGACAGTCAGTTGCTCTCTACATAGAATATTATTGGCAGCTGGCTCCCTTTCTTGGAAGTTACTTAGGTTTGAGAAGTGATAATTTTTTTTTTTTTTGGCAAAAGTTATTCCTATTTATTGAGGATTTAGAATACAGACGAAAGAATAAAAACCACTTGGAATCCCTTAACCATAGTCAGTATTTTGGTGAGTATCCTCTCAATCTTATGTGCCCATGCCCCAAATAAACTGTGTTTATACACTGCATGATGTTTTATAACCTTGCCCCCATTTATTAGCGAATTGTGAATATTGTTCCATCTTCCAATAATTACACGTGTATATGGGTTTCCCTGGTGACTCAGATGATAAAAGAATCCACCTGCAATGTGGGAGACCTGGATTCGATTCCTGGGTTAGGAAGATCCCCTGGAGGAGGGCATGACAGTCCACTCTGGTATTCTTGCCTGGAGAATCCCCATGAACAGAGGACCGTGGTGGGTTACAGTCCTTGGGGTTCCATATATACACTTGTGTATATATACATAATTATATATGTGTATATATAATAATTGTTTTTCAGTGTAGAATTCTATTAGATTGGCTTCACTGTGATTCTGTGTTCCTGGATGAATATTTAAGATTGTTTTGTTAGCCATTTTAAATAACTTTGATGATTCTTATAGCTAAATTTTTATATCATTGTTACTTGTTTAGAATAAATTGCTAGAAATTTTAAGTCAAAGGGCATTTACAAATTGCTGTCCAAAACTCACATTTATATTTCTATTTTAAAAATAGTTATAGCCTTTATCTAAAATAGTTTTTAATCTAGAAAAGCTCACTTTACATGAGTTTCCAATATTAGAGTCAAAACAAAGAAATTAAAACCAGAGAAAATCTTCTGTAGAAAAAATACACCAGGAACATTTCTACATGTGATAAAGAAGTAAGCAGTCTTAACAGCTGAACATCCAAGTCTTAGCCTCAGAGCCATCTCTCCTAGTGAACACTGCTATCAACCTGAGAGCTTACTTGTTCTTGTCTTTCTTCACTGAGTAGATGAAATACGTTAAGGTGTCTTTTTCATTCACTGCAACCAACTATCTTGACAAGCTGTGCTTTATTAAGTCCTGGTCTGGTTGGGGGTGTGAAGTGTCTTTTTATCTCCTAAGTGTATTCACCTGTAATTGATGTAAGTCAACCTCTGGAGTATCAATATCTTGAACAGGTGAATCTCTTCCATCATCATCATTCCCTTTTCTGTTTCGAATGCTCTGAACTAAGTTTTTATGAAAATCACAAATCTAGAGATGTTTTGCCATCTTGTTGTGGCTTCTCCTTTGCCCTTGGATGTGGGGTATCTTCTTTTGGTATCCAGGGATCCAACATTCTCCTGTTGATGGTTGCTCAGCAGCTAGTTGTGATTTTGGTGTTCTCACAGGAGATGAGTGCACATTGTCCTTCTACTCTGCCATCTTTAACACAGTCACATGATATTTGTATTTCTAAATGAGAATACTTGCTTCATCATTTTGTGGATATTATAATTTAAAGCAAATTTCCAGTCTATTAGTTAAAAAATGATAAAATCTATAGATATTTGGTTATTGGTATATTAAAATTTTTATTTTTCGTGTTGAGAACTCATGTTTTCTTTATGGATTACCTTGTTAAACCCTTTGTCCATTTTATTACTGGTGTGGTTGTGTTTTTCTTTTTTTTTTTTTTTAAAATAAGCTATATATTCAGTTCAGTTCAGTTCATTTCAGTCACTCAGTCGTGTCTGACTCTTTGCGACCCCATGAATCGCAGCAGGCCAGGCCTCCCTGTCCATCACCATCTCCCGGAGTTCACTCAGACTCATGTCCATTGAGTCCGTGATGCCATCCAGCCATCTCATGCTCTATTGTCCCCTTCTCTTCCTGCCCCCAATCCCTCCCAGCATCAGAGTCTTTTCCAATGAGTCAACTGTTCGCATGAGGTGGCCAAAGTACTGGAGTTTCAGCTGTAGCATCATTCCTTCCAAAGAAATCCCCAGGGCAGATCTCCTTCAGAATGGACTGGTTGGATGTCCTTGCAGTCCAAGGGACTCTCAAGAGTCTTCTCCAACACCACAGTTCAAAAGCATCATTTCTTCGGCATTCTGCCTTCTTCACAGTCCAACTCTCACATCCATACATGACCACAGGAAAAACCATAACCTTGACTAGACAGACCTTAGTCGGCAAAGTAATGTCTCTGCTTTTGAATATACTCTCTAGGTTGGTCATAACTTTTCTTCCAAGGAGTAAGCGTCTTTTAATTTCATGCAGTCACCATCTGCAGTGATTTTGGAGCCCCCTCAAAATAAGGTCTGACACTGTTTCCTCTGTTTCGCCATCTATTTCCCATGAAGTGATGGGACTGGATGCCATGATACAGCTTCTTCACTCTCCTCTTTTACTTTCATCAAGAGGCTTTTAGTTCCTCTTCACTTTCTGCCATAACGATGGTGTTATCTGCATATCTGAGGTTATTGAGATTTCTCTCAGCAATCTTGATTCCAGCTTGTGTTTCTTCAGGTCCAGCGTTTCTCATGATGAACTCTGCATATAAGTTAAATAAGCAGGGTGATAATATACAGCCTTGACATACTCCTTTTCCTATTTGAACCAGTCTGTTGTTCCATGTCCAGTTCTAACTTGCTGTATATTAAGAATATTAATTTTTTGTGATATGTGGTACAAATATTTTTCTTCTGGTTATTTGCTTATATACTTATGGCCTGTTGGTACAGAAATTTTAAATTTTTGTACTCAAATCTATCAAATATTTCTTTATAAATTTCTACTTTTGATGTCATGTTGGAGAGACCTTTTAACTTGCCTAATTATAGGTGTTTATCTCTATTTAGACTTAGTGTTTGGTATATTTGAAATTTTTTAATGATAGAACACATATTTTAGTATAAGGTGTAAGATGAATGTTATTTTTCTTAATATTTTTTCTAACTTACTATCCATTTATCTCACCACAAAATTATCATTCTTTGTACTGACTTGAAATCCATGTCTTCAAAAAATTGTTCTGTTTTCTTAAACATATATACTAAAATCTATACCAAAGTTCTATAGAAAGGCCTTTACAGCCCTGGACTGTTTTCAGGCCATTGGTGATATTAAGGAGGTAGCTTAACTCTCTCTCTGACTCAGTTTCTTCCGTGAAGTCATATTTGACCTTCAACCAGAGTTGCTAAGGAGGATCTGATAAGAAAGTGGATATAAATCAGGAAGTACTATTTAGAGAGTTAAGTGTTTGTAATACTAATTAGGATGGGGCCAGGAATTCCTGAGGCTGTATAGCAACACTTACACTAGTAACACACCATAATAAAAGGTTACATTTTGGTTTGGGGAGAATTAGAAAAACCAACCAAAGAGCTTCTCTGACTTTTGAGTAGTTTCCCATTAGCCGAATAGAACTGAATCATTGAAATAATAAATTTTAAAAAATCTACTTAAGGGATTAAATACAGGCATTTCTTTAATGATTAAACATAGAAAGCACATGTAATGCTACGTTTTTCACATTATGATATTCTTCATTTGGTCTTTTTTCAAAAATTAGGATAATTTACTTTGAACAAGAAAGTGGTATAAGCAACTGTTGGGGCTCCATAACATGTTCTTCTCCCATTCTGCTCCAACCCCAATATAAAATTTTAGGATAAAACATGTATTATATTTAGCTAATTATGTTATCTACTATTATTAGTTCTAAGGCAATCATGGCATTGACTGATAATCTGGCTTAAAGTCTAAGAATCATGTTCATGTTGACCATGCTAAACAGTTGGATTTGGGAAATGAAACTTTCATCTGGGTTACATTTGAACATGTATGCTAATAAAGAGTTACTGAACCACTATTCTTGTTCAGTTAAAGAAGATGAATGTGATTTGTCCACATTTTCACAGTTCCTTCCATGTCAATACCAGTTTTGTTGTCCTTTTACTGGAAGAATATTCTGAAGAAATAATCTTGCAAAGGAAAGATCGCCTAGCTTTGAGTCTATAATAAAAGTGCAGAAAGTAAACAGTAGTCGTTTTCTGCTCAGTTATGTTTAGAACTTTTTGCTGTTGTTGTTCAGTTGCTAAGTTCTGTCTGACTCTTTGCCACTTCATGTACTGCTGTATGCTAGACTCTGTCCTTCACTATCTCCCAGAGTTTACTCAGGTTCATGTTCATTGAGTTGGTGATGCTATCTAACCATCTTATCATCTGCCACCCCCCTTCTTTTGCTTTCAGTCTTTCCCAGCATCTTTTCCAGTGAGTTGGCTCTTTGCATTAAGTGGCCAAAGTTTTGGAGCTTCACCTTCAGCATCAGTCCTTCCAATGAATATTCTGGATTGATTTCCTTTAGGATTGGCTGCTTTGATCTCCTTGCATGCGGTCCAAGGGACTCTCAAGAGTCTTCTCCAGCACAGCAATTTGAAAGCATCAATTCTTGGATGCTCAGCCTTCTTCAGGACTTCTACAAATAGGGTATTAGTCTCTAGAGAACACCACTGTTCTGCTTGTGCCAAAAATTTCGTGTATTCTCCTTGAGCATCAAAATGGCCTACTCTGGCTCTCCAGCCGATAGCTAGAAGAAAGCAGCATAGTTCTTTCATCCACTGTGAAGCAGCAGTAAATTCCTGCAGAATGTGTTAGCGTGTTTTCTTTCCCCCATGAAAATCTGGGTCTGCTGTCCTCTTTATCTCTTATAGCCAAATAACCTGCTTCCATTTAAGGTATATCAAATTTTATTGTTCAGATGTTCTTCATAAAATAAATACCTTAGTCTTTTCTTCTAATTTGGTAGTGTATTTGCATATAGGTATTCTTTTGAGGGGTAGTTTTTCTCTTTTTGGATTTTTATCTAATTCTGGATCATTCTCTTATTTGTTAGCAACCTGTTTCCAGTAAAAGACACCAAGCTGATACAGTGAGTCTTGGTAGGCTGACTGGACTTCAGCTTATCCAGCTTCTGCAGATCTATATACCACACCGCCTCTATCTTCCCTGCCTTGGCAAAAGAGTTGCCTGGAAATCCGTGTGTGTGTGTACATGTGTATGAGCATGTGTGTGCACGTGTGTGTGTTGGGGCACTGATGGGACATGGCTGACCGTGACATGGCTCTTCATTTGGTCCTTAGATTCACACATTGCCAGTAACCTTGTAGAGTCAGGTACCTGATTTCATATTGGAGATCTGATAGTTACTAACTTTGAGACCATAGTCATTTTGTACTTAAGTCATTTCATACTTCTGGGCTTTGGTTTCTTCATCTATAAAATGAAGCTCCTTTGTAGGAATTTGAATGTAATATCTCGTTTCAGCCCCGATTTCTTGGGAAGGAGGAGCAGAGGACTCTGAAAGGAGGCCAGTGTTTTGTTTTGTTTTTTTCATTCCAACCAAGGGCATTTTGAAAGAACTTTACCTTTTATGTCTGATTTTACCTTTCATGTCTTATTATTAAGACAGTAAAAAGCAGTTAAACCTCAATAAAAGTCCCAGTGAAAGAATTTCCAGTAATATCTTTGTGTTCTGTATTTTTAAATGTTTCCATAGAGTTAAGGTATAATTTTTTTTTTGAATATGGATACAAGTTACAGTAAATTCTTAGCTCTTTTGAACCCTTAGGGGTGAATCATTTTGGGATAAGCAAGTTTTCTAGATGAGTGAGAATTTAGTTACAATGACCATATGTTAAAAACATAACTTTGGAAAAGTTTGAAAATATTTGCTGTATGCCTTTGCATTGAGGTAACTGAATACAATTTATTTTTCTTTATTAGTCAGGTTCAATTATGAACATAAGTTATGGTAAGCCCTGTGCTCATAGCATGGATTTGAAATAGAAAGACCTGGGTTTAAATTTAATCATCAGTTATTGACTCTGTTGCCTTGGAACAGAAAATCTCTCTTCACTTTTGTGATTTTTTTAAGAAACTGAGATTGAAAAACTTGATAAAAAATAGATCTTCCCTAAATTATTGTTGTCATAGGAATATCTTCCAGGGTCTATTGAGTTGTATATATATACAACACAGTGTATTTGTTTCATTCTAACTAGATTTGGACTAGAATTCTTGTCCTTGCTATAGTTTTTGTCACCTTCCCTGTTTTCTTATAGGGTTTGCAGACTTCTTGGCAGCGAGTCATTTTATACTTAGTGTTAAGTGAAAAGACGTGGAAACATGTAATGTTAATGATTATTTGTGTGAAATTTCTGCAACATTCCTTTTTGTTGAACTCATTTTATGTGTGTTCCAAAACAATGCAGCTTAGCACCATTAAAACATAAAGAGTATCCTTTCACGCTGGTCTTCGTTTAGAAAGGAATACTTTTGAGCCACCCAGTAGTGAGACACACAGTCTGCGTTGTTTTCCTTTTATTTCCTGTCCCCCTTTTATTGACTTGTATGACACACGTACACTTGTGGTATATTACATCGGAGTTTCAAAGTACAGACTGAAACCATGTGGTTTTCTGTGAGGTTTTGTTGTTGTTGTTGTTGTTGTTGATTTTTGTTTTAAACTTTGTGTGGGGATTATATCCCTGAACTTGATCTTACAGATTACACATCTACTATGTGCCCAATCCTTGTGCGTTAGATGGAATTATTCCCAGTTAAAGATGAGGAAACCAAGATTTGGAGTAATTAAGTACATTTCTCATCTTATATATGAGTAACTCTTGTTTGACTGCAGGAACTCGTGCTTTTACCCTTAAACCGTGTTGTATGTTAGCTCTGAACTACTATAGTGATTCCAGACTTCTGCAGAGTGTTCATATCAGGTGGCCAAAGTATTGGAGCTTCAGTCCTTCCAATGAATATTTAAGGTTGATTTCCTTGAGGATTGACTGGTTTGAGCTCCTTGCTATCCAAGGAACTCTTAAGAGTCTTCTCCAGTACCAGAGTTAGAAAGCATAAAGTTCTTTACTAAAGGGCCATTTTGGTGTCATAATTGAACTTACTTTTTAAAAAAATTTTGAAATAACTGTAGAGTGACAGGAAGTTGCAAATTTAGTACCAGGAGAGCCTGTGTTGTTTAGCTGAATATTAGCATAAGTGATGTGCTTTTCTCTTTAATTTTTTTTAAGGTTTTAGACTTATGGAAAAACTTTCTAAGATGAAAGATGCTCAGTGTTGGATCTCTGAAACCTTGGAACTAGTTTTCTGAATAGCTTCAGGTACAGCTAGAATAATGGCTGAAATCCAGATGGTGCTGGTCAGGACTGTGTCTTTGTCAGAAACATGAAGTGGTTCCCTGGAAGCCAGAAGCACCCTTAGAAGGGGAAATATGCTGTGGAGCTCTCCGGTCAGTCCACTTGAGCATCTTGAGCCTTTGAGCTTCCTGTGGGTGCTCGGGATTTTGCAGATAGTACTAGTGGTCAAAGTAGCAGGCAGTGGCTGGGAGCCAGCTTGGCAGTCAGCTCCCCAGATAGCTCAGCCTTCATAAGGTCCTGCAGACCAAACTGGATGAGGAAGATCAGCCTCACACAGTATTTTATCACTCCCACTCCCCACCCCCCCACCTTTTTTTTTTAACACAGTTATTTGAAGGATTTTCTGTAAAAGGCCTGAACTTTTACAGGCACTCAGAGAAAGTTAAAAATGCACGGCTTTGTGTTCTTATTCATAGCTATTTGATTTAACCATATATAAATGGCCATTCTTGTAGGTTAAAAAAATGGTTCAATGTTGGAGATCATGTCAGCCTCTTGCTGTCACACTGAAAATTCTTCTCATGGAATACCATGTGTTTAGGGAAACGTTGGCTCTACCTCCTTATTTATGGAGGAAATATAGCACTTAACTGTTTGTAAGGAGATAAACTGACTTAATTCTCTTAATAATCATGAGGTTGGTCCTAGTATTTTCCCTCTTTTTAAGATCACTGCTGGTGAGTGATGGAGCTGGATTCATACCCAGGCAGTCTAGTCATGAAGCTGTACTGCTTCTTAGCACTTTTGTTTGGCCCCGCCTCCGCAGACATGCTTGTCAAAGTCCTGGGTGTCTGGCCAGCTGACAGGCAAGTACCTAGGTGCCTCTTCTTTATTTCATGGGAACAAGAAGTTAATTTTCCCTTAAAGATGAATAGTTCTTCTACAATACAAGAGTTTTTGAGACTCAACAAGGATACTCTTGTAGCTTTTCAGCCCCTGGAGTTGAGGGAGTGAGGGTAGAGACTAGCTGACTCTAATAAGGAAAGTTATTATCTTGAGAGAGGAGGGCAAGTGTTTGTTTAGTGGCCTCCATTCCAGGCTTGAAGTCCTGTGGTTCTCTAATAAACCCCTGCCTCTCCTCTGTGTTGCTTAATGTCTTTGATCTTAGACTTGGAAGTAAAAGAAGTGACTCAGCCCGAAAGGGAGTTTAACTTAGGAATTGCCTCTTTGTTTGGCATTAATTTAGGCATTGGTCTCTTGCTTGCCATGTCTGTATTGATATCGGTGGGGTAAGGCTGGGGGCAAGGAGATTAGGTCCCAGGGGAGCTGTGTGAGGAGGGGAGGGGAGTGTCTGTGGACCTTCTTTTTCTGGGGCAGCTGACCTAGGTGTTCAGACACACGCCTGTTATTCTATCAGATCTGTTCTAGGGTGGTCCTACTGGATCCTGTCAAGTCACACTGCAACCTTCTCTTATTTATTTGTCTACCTGGTATGGCTCTGACATCTGTTGAACAAAATTATAAAGGCCCATGCAGTGGTTTTCCAGGGACTTTCCCTCTTTTTTTCCCTTAGCATCAGAGATGAGCCATCATGGTTGTAGGTGATTCTGTCATCAGCGTCTCAGGTGTTTTGTCACAGCAGGAAAGGCTGGGCAAAGAGCAAGTGACTGCCAGAGATCCAGATGACTTCTCGTTCAGGCTGAGTAGGAGGGGGAGACTAACTGTTGGAGACTTGGTTTAAAATGGACTAAGATCAGTCTTACGTGTTTCATTCTCTAATAAGCAGAGGAAGAAAAAGATTAGAAATCTGTTTTGTAAGTATTTTAAAAGTATATTTTAGTTTGGTCACAGTGGTTATGAGATTGAAAATTAGTTTAATTTGTTTGGTGTCCTCTCCCAAGATGTCAGCTGCATGTGCACTCTCACTCCCATTTCTAGAGGGCAGTCAAGGGAGAAGCTCCCTCGGTCCTGTTTTAGAGGAGTTAGAAAGGGAGAGGTTGCACATCCCCATGGTTGGGATCTGATTGGTTTTCAAGTTGCTTTTCTTAAGTTGATCCTGACTCTTCTTGCAAACTGTTATGGCCCTGGGGACTTTTGGATGGTCCTGCTTGTGACATTCATTTGTTTATGGAGAACATACTAGGTATGTTCTCAATACTAACTGTGAGAAATAAGAATGAATAAATCACAGTTTCAGCCCCTAGTATAGCGTGGTGGGTGATACATGCAAAAAGCAAGTTAAGGTTGTAATTAACATGTTTAACAAAGTACTGTGGGAGCACAGAGAAGAGAGTGACCGCACAGGACTTCACAAAAAGAGGGGGCATTTGAGCTGGACTTTGAGAATTAGCCAGAATTCTTCAGGTCCAGTTGATGGGAAAGCTATCAGAAAAATCTCCAGAGGACAGAACCTTAGAAACTTCGGGGTTGAGGAGGCACTCATGGGGATCCATGACCCTAGATCCCTACACCTCTTGTTTTGTAACTGAAATGCCAGGCTCTTCCTTTACTGTTTTTTTCTTTGTTCTATGAGTTCACCTTGATGAGTCACTGCAGCTTCTGTTTGCAGTGACACCAGGTACTGCCAATGAGAAAACCAGCTCTTTACTGCCTCATTCCCTTGCTTGTGGCTGCCCCCGCCCTTTGCCCTCCCTTTCTCTAAACAGCAGCATATGTTGTGCCTTTGTGCCATTTATTGAGCAGGGACCAGTCTTCAGGCATTTGAGTGATGCCGCTTCAGCTCCTACTGAAGCCCTTCCGCACTGATCTCAGTTCGTGACCAGGAACAGAGGCTGCTTTTGGCCCTTTCCTGTTTCTCCATGTGTTTTCTGGCTTCCTAAGATGCTCTGTCCTTCCTGGGTTGTGGTCAGTGTTTCCCTTTCCTCCTGTTTAGGAGTCCTAATAGCGTCTCGGCTGTTTTCTGCCAGCTGCCTAGTCTCAGAGGTGGACCTGCGTTGGGCCCTTGGCTGTGTCTTGTTATGTTTGTATCCATGGAGAGTATGGGCTTCCCTGGTACCTCAGCTGGTAAAGAAGTCACCCACAATGCAAGAGACTCCAGTTCTATTCCTGGTCAGGGAGATCCCCTGGAGAAGGGATAGGATACCCACTCCAGTATTCTTGGGCTTCCCTGGTGGTTCAGATGGCAAAGAGTTTATATAGTAATGGTGTGGTCTGTGTTGCCTGAAAATCCTAAAGACCAGATTTGAATGATTCGAAGTTAGTCACTTTGGTATGACTGCAAGTCTGAAGGCAAACCAAGGATTCTTCGAAAGCAAAAGCTTTAACTTAGAGCAGCATGTTTGTGAAGCAGATAGTTTGGTGTTGTGGTGCCAGAAATCCACTGTTCTCTTCTTGTACTCCATCTACCAGGTTGTGAGAGACGTGACACTTTGAAGTGAATTCCATCACCATAGTTTTGTGGAGAGTCACTGTGGTAGAGCAGCTTGAGAAGCAAGAGTGCCCAGTGTGGCCTTTGAATTTCTGCTGAAGAATGTGAAATTCCGTAAAGAGCCTGACGCAATTGAATTTCTGTTGCAGAGTGAGCCTGAGCGGAGGGTGCAGGTGGGAGGTGGGTGATGACCCAGGTCATCATGAAAACACATGTGAAAGGCCTTCCAGAATCCTGCTGTGAGGCTGTGTTGTGCAAATCCTTCAAAAGTTTCTTTACTTAGCCTGGAAACGTGTAAGAGAGGGATACATCACTCTTGACAAAGATGACTCAGGGACTGGCAAATGTTGTATTTGCCAGTAGTTTTGCTGAGCTAGAGATTGGTCAGATTTGATGTCTGGAGGATGGCCATTGAATTTAGACATCCAAAGCAGAGGGTGGGAGGCAGCCCTGCATTCTTATCTTCCCAGGCAAGGGAAGTATTATCAATGGCTGTTGAACTCTCTGTAAAATTAAACTTCTTTGCACCTTGGTTATAAAGTGGGAATAATAATGTTAACCACTAGACAAACCTAGAGAGCATATTAAAAAACAGAGACATTAGTTTGCCAACAAAGTTCCTTCTAGTCAAAGCTATGGTTTTTTTCCAGTAGTCATGTATGGGTATGAGAGTTGGACTGTAAAGAAAGCTGAGTGCCGAAGAATTGATGCTTTTGAAATGCGGTGGTGAGAAAGACTCTTGAGAGTCCCTTAGACAGCAAGGAGATCCAACAAGTCCATCCTAAAGAAAATCAGTCCTGAATATTCATTGGAAGGACTGATGCTGAAGCTGAAACTCCAATACTTTGGCTACCTGATACGAAGAACTGACTCTTTGGAAAAGACCCTGATGCTGGGCAAGATTGAAGGCGGGAGGAGAAGGGGACAACAGAGGATGAGATGGCTGGATGGCATCACCGACTCAGTGGGCATGAATTTGAGCAAGCTCCAGGAGTTGGTGATGGACAGGGAACCCTGGCATGCTGCAGTCCATGGGGTGGCAAAGAGTTGGGCGTGACTGAGCAGCTGAAATGAACCTTATGGGATGGTTCAGGATTCAGTTCAGTTCAGTCACTCAGTCGTGTCTGACTCTGCGACCCCATGAATCTCAGCACGCTAGGCCTCCCTGTCCATCACCAACTCCCAGAGTCTACCCAAACTCATGTCCATCGAGTCGGTGATGCCATCCAGCCATCTCATCCTCTGTCGTCGTCCCCTTCTCCTCCTGTCCCCAATCCCTCCCAGCATCAGAGTCTTTTCCAGTGAGTCAACTCTTCACATGCGGTTCAGGATTAAATGAGTATAAATACATGAGAAGTAATATAGGTAAAAGGCTTGACATGGTTCCATGTATATAGCTAACACTGATAACAGTTTGCTTATATTTATTTTCCTCATTAATATTCTTTCTTATTTGAGATTTCCCAGAGATTTTGTATTCATTTACAAACAACCCTTTTTATGGCTTTAGGCTCATCAGTAATGACTTAAGAATTCTTACTAGGGGGAAGAAACTTTTGTTTGGATAGCTTTTTTCTGAATTCCATTCCCTTGCCTTTGGTGAGGGGAGTGCCAGGGAGAGTGCAGTACAGAGTCAGCAGTCAGAGAGAGGCACGGGCACCAGCAGAGTTACTCACTGCCTGGCACATGGCTGGGTCCTTGGGATTATTTGATGACAGAATCAATGCTTATTCCCTTGGGTCAATTTAAAGAATGCCACAGTGTTAGTATTAGCAAAAGTTGAACAAAGATACATGAGAACTCTCTGTACTGTCCTTGCAGGTCTTCTGTAAATCTAAAATTATTTCAGTATAAAAGTTTTTAAAAATAGTGGGAAATAGAGAGTTCAGTGGTTACAGAGTTTCAGTCATGCAAAGTGAAAACAGTAATAAACATGTACTTAACAGTTGTGTAACGTACACTTTAATAACTGGTAAGAGGGTAAATTTTATGTGTATTTTAAAAAGAAAACGAAGGGACTTCCCTGTGGTCCAGCGGTTAAGACTCCTAACTCCCAATGCAAGGGGCCTGGATTCGATCCTGGTCGAGGAACTAGATCCCACATGCTGCAACTAAGACCCAGAGCAGTCCAATAAATAAGCAAGTGTTTTTTGAATTTAAGAAAAAGAAAAGGCAAAAAGATGTTGAAGAAAGAGTACCAGCAACAAAGCCGGCACGTAGCACCATGCCTGGCACGCAGTAGATGGCTGTGCATGTTTGTTGGATGCAAGAGTGACAGTCCTAATTGTCTGTTGTTTGGATGTCCCTGTTTGTGTGTGTGTGGTTTTTGTTTAAACCATTATACAGGTTTATTTTTAATATCTTAAAGTTGCTGTCAATGTTTTGCTTTTATAAACAACTTGATTTAGCCTTACAGCTAAATTTCTGTGTGCATACATTATGTTTTCTTAGGATGTATTTTGGAGAAGGTGATGGCAGCCCACTCCAGTACTCTTGCCTGGAGAATCCCATGGGTGGAGGAGCCTGGTGGGCTGCAGTCCATGGGGTCACTAAGAGTTGCACACGACTGAGTGACTTCACTTTCCCTTCCATGCACTGGAGAAAGAAATGGCAACCCACTCTAGTGTTCTTGCCTGGAGAATCCCAGTGATGAGGGGAGCCTGGTGGGCTGCCATCTGTGGGGTCACACAGAGTCAGATGGTCACAGAGTCAGACACGACTGAAGCAACTTAGCAGCAGCAGCAGCTGGGAGTCACATGGTTCCTATTTTTTTAGGTCTTTTCATTTCATTCCCAGATTGCCATTCCCCACAGCAGTGCAGAGAACAGATTTTTGACAGGCAGACATGGGAGATCGGGGTGTCGAGAGTAGCCCTTATACAAAAGAGGTGCCATTTTCACACTAGTTTGAGCCCCCTCTGAATGCTGGCCTGAGTTCCCAGAATACGATTCCCCAGGACACAAGAAGTCAGCCTTGGGCCGTATAGCTAGTGCCCCACTGCAGTGGTTCGGGTGGGCTGGGTTGCTTTTACCCCCTCGTTGGGGAGGAGACTGAGGTGACTGACAGCCCAGGTGGACTGCTGATAGCCGCCCTCAGGGTGCAGAGCCTTACTGTTGACAGATTAGGGGAACAGAAAGGCAATGCTTTTGCTTAGGGCCTCCTTCCCCTGGGAGCTGCATTCTGCTGGAGTGGGGAAGAAGAGGGTAGGTAGATAACACAGACCTAATTAGAAATTGCCTTCCTCTCTTGGGAGTAGGAAATGGCAACTTGCTCCAGTATTCTTGCCTGGAAAATGACATGGACAGAGGAGCCTGGCGGGCTCTAGCAGGGCTGCAGCGAGTTGGACATGGCTGAGCACAGCACACATGATTGTTAGAGCTGACAAAGACTTTGAGAGTATCTGGTACAGTGGATTTTGACTCCTTGGAAATCAGGGTACCCTATTTCAAATCCAGTCCCACATGGAACCTTAGTGTACTAAAGAGATTTAAATTCAGACTTACAGATATCATTAACATTGACTTAAGATAAAGGCCAGAAAACATGGAAGCTGGATTTCATGAGCACTGAATTTCGAGTTGGGTTCAAAGTGTCAGTCTCCATCATCTGCCAGTTTCACTACCTTTCTTATTTCTGGATTTAGTTTTGAAGTATGTAAAAATCTGATTTGCGTGGGTAAATAATTGCAGGTAGTTTATTAGTAACTTATCTTGTAGTTTCAGGATACTCTTCAACTAAATTGACCCAGAAGCCTGAAAGAAGAATAGAGGGAACTTTTATCACAAGGTAGAATCACAGTATTTTACCACTGCTTTCAGTCTTTATGACATGGAGCAGGACAGAGGATAAGGTGAGCACTCTTTTTATTCCAGTGCAGCTAGTTAAGAGATTCCTTTGTTGCTGTATAACTGACTATTCCCTTATAAAAAAGTATGGTCCCAGCAGATATACTTGAGGTTTGCCTGGCATGTTAATTAAGCGTGCTGTAGATGTGCCTAGTAGTATACTTGCTTGAGCAGTTTTAAAATGGCAGACAAGAATAGGCCTGAATTTGAAAGATAGAATTCCCAGCTTCCTTCAGAATCAGTGACATATTTATAAAATGTCCAAATGTAAGCTGAAAATTGATGAGAAAAGCTTTATTCTGAGGTCTGCAGAAAAAAAATGTGAATTTATTGGTAGTTTTCAGTGGGTTAAAATTTGCTATAAAATTTGAATTTGTGGAGGTTTATTATGATGTAAAAAATTGTTCAAATATATCGTAAAAATGAAATCTGAATCCATTTTTTCCTCAGTAATATATAGCACTCAAAACCTTTCGGTTTCTTAGAACATAACTTGAAAAACCTTGTCTGTTATGTATTACAGCCTCACTCATTTTGCAAGTGATGAAACTGAGTCCTTCCTGGAGCGAGGTGGTGGCTCTTCAAAGGCCACTCCACAAGTCCCTGGGAAAGCTGAGAGAGGAGTACTTGGGTGTCTTTGTTTCTTTCTCTATCCTGTTTTTTTTTTTTTTTTCTGAACAAAGGACTCCCCAAGGGGTCAGAAGCAGAGAAATGTAAGCGGCCGCCTCCTCTGGTTTTGTGTATGCGTCTGTGTAGGCACGTGAGTGCACTCCTGTGTACGGACTCACGCCAGACACCCTGAGTGGTGGTAGCTTCAGCGGAGGGGGTCAAGTGTATGCAGTTTGGGGTCCACAGACTAGGCTTGCCTTTCCTGGCTGTACTCCTTGTTCTGACTCTCACTACCATTTGCTGCGAGAAAACACAATATTCTCAGAACTCAACTTTGAGGCTGCTCTGCTCTGACAAGTAATAGTAGCTAATCTGATAAACTAGTCTGAATGAAAGGTGAGAGTGAGCTGACTGGCTCCCTGTTTTTTATGAGATCATAAGCATCTCATGGAATAGAATGCTTTCACCCCAGGTCACTGTTTGAGGGACACAGGAATATGGGTGGGTGCTCTTGATAGTATCTTTTGTGCCCTTAAAAATCCCGTGGTATAGAGACCCAGCCTTGAGAAATAAGATTGCCTCTCCTCTGGGATGCTACTGATCTGCATGTTGCCTTTGTGAGAATGAGAAATTAGTGGCTTGTCTGGGTGGGGCAGTCCTGCACTGGGGAGCGTGGACTGGCAAGCAGAAGGCAGGCGGGATTTCAGCTGTCACTCCCTCACTCAGTTGGATACTCTTGGAGATGCACAACCTGCCCACCTGTACCCTCTAATCCTAATCCTGCTGAACTGGAATTCAGGCTCTGTTACCCACTTTTGACCTTGGTCAAAAGCTTGGGCCTTGTGTTTGGGCCTCATTTAGCTTCCTGTGAAGTGAAGCTTTATAAACAGACGCTTTACTGTCTGAGCCACCAGGGAAGCTCATTTTGTTGTGTAGGGGGTCAAATAAACATTTAGCACTCTGTGCCGGTGGTACATAGTAAATGTTCAGATGATTGTCATGGAAGTTACTAGATTGCGAGGTGGAAGGCTCTCAATACCCACAGGAAGCCTGTTTGAGCCTACTAATTGCCTTCTGCCATATTTCTGAGGTTAGGAAGCCTTAAGCAGTTGGCAGGACTCACTGGAGCTGTGTTGGGATGGATTTTAAAGCCACTCCCAGGCTCGGTGGGACATCACGCCGTGATGTGTCTTTGCTGTCTGAGTCTTCAACTGTCATCGTGGGCAGGAGCAATGGCATCCTTTAGAGTGCTTCTAATTGTGAGTGAAACGTTTATATTCCAGTTCAGTAGATGCCATCTTCCTATTGACTTAAAATAGTGACTGCTTTTCTGCTATCTAAGAAGGAATAGAGAAGTCTTAGAAGAACTACCACTCAGCTCCTCAGACTTCTTACGCACCTCCTCAGGAGCTAAGCATAGTTCTCAGGTCAGTATATGAAACACAGAGACAGTAAGACTCTTCTTGGCCTCACAGCAAGGCGCAGATGGCTAGTGATTTCTGTGGGGCTTTGCTGGTTGGTGGTGGGGTGGGCACCTTTGGTACTTATGGGCGTGGCCCGGAGTACTAAGAATTCTACCCTGTGCACAGGGACTGTGCAAAAGGAATTTTCTGTAGCCTGAGTGACTTTTTAAATATTTTTTTAGCTTACATGAGTTTTAAACTTTTTATCCAGATATTCTCAAAAGGTGGAAAACCTGTTTATAACTTTATGAGCTTAGAACCCAATTTCATTTTACATAGAGTATCTTATGCATCATTTTGGTATACTCTGAGTTTTCCAGGAATGCAGCTACTAGATAAATTGATAAACTCTGCTATATAAATAGTATACTACTTAATTTTGTTTGGAACTTTATCAGCAGCTATTCACCATTTTTTAAAATTATGTTACCAGTGTGCTTGTATTTGTGTCAACAAGAACACTCAGTTTCTGCATTTGTAGTCTTTACATTTGTGGTTCTCTACTGCTTCAAGTGTTAGACTACTTCATTATATCTGCTAGTATACTTATGACAGAGCAATTACTTATTGAAAACAGATTCTTATAAATTTCTTTAAATTTGCCTTTATGTATAATTTGGATATCATATTGATTACTATGAAATTTTGCATGTAAATAGTTTATATATGTTCATTTTGAGGTGGTGAGGGGAACCATATAAAATGTATGCTTTTAAAAAGGGGGAGGAGAATGTTGAGCATCTTTGGTCTAGTGCATTGGTTCCATATTAATTAAATTTGGTATAGCGAGAGGTTTAAACTCTGTTCTAAGTCGTGGTATGTGTAGCCTTGATTCTTGCGTGACTTGCAGGATCTCTGTTCCCCCATCAGGGATTGAACTTGGACCATGGCAGCTGAAGCCTAGAATCCTAACCGCTAGGCCACCAGGGAACTCCTGTGTAGCCATGATTCTAAACTTGTTTGAATAAAGAGCTGTTTTTAGCTGATGGTTTGAAGTTCTAGAAAATGGGTGTATCTGAATGGATGTGAAGTGGTTACAGTGGTTTAGTCCACAGCACCCTGAGCCTGAGAATCTTAGCCCAAGGGACTGAAATTCTTGTCAATAGTCACCACAGCCAGCCAGTGGGAGTGTCCCCATGTGATCTGAACCAAAGTGGTTTCAGAGCAAAGAGTATCACAGTGTTCTTTTAAAATATTAAAGTTATCTGTTACTGCTCAAGAGTGACTTTTGCATTTTCAAACTTCTGCAGTTTAATTAAACACTGTTGCATAATCGCTGTGGTCTCAGTGTAGTTTATAATCAGCTGGAGTAATGAAAGGGTAATGAGACTGGAAGTTAGAGAAGCAGAACTCTTCCCCGAAGGCCTTAAACGGATAAATGTTAGGGCCAGCTGAGTACTGATCCTGAAAACATATGATAAAGTGCTAACTATATTATGCATCACTCCTTATAGCTGAAGTTGATGGAGACAGGTGGTGGAGGAGGAGGTTAGATTGGTGTGAACCTTGAGGGGAGGAGAATAGAATATAAAAAAGCTGTAACTATTTCTTAGCCTGATATTCCTTGCTGTTATTACCCAAGCAGTCACCTTGACTTGTAGTTTGAATTTACTTTCATAGCAATTAATAAATTCCTTTTCTTTACTACCTTATGTATGGTTTCCTCTGTGCTTGGTGACACATGAAAGGGGATTGGTATTACAGATGCAGAAACTTGAGCTCAGAAACTCAGGTCCCCAGGGCCACACAGCTCATAAGTGGTAGGGCCAGGATTTGAGAGATGCCCAAACCACTCCTTAATGCCTTTCCATTTCTTCATTCTAGAGATGGTGATCATGATTAAATTGTTTACTTACCATCTTTCTACCCAGATTATAAAGCAGATCTCCATTGGCGCAGGACTTAGAGATTTGTTATCAATTTTTGACATATAGTCTGTGATTGTATTTAAATGAGGAATTGTTAGAAGGTTCCAGCTCAGTAGTAATTTAGCAACTTAAAGTGTTTGACAAGCATGGTTAACCAAAAACCTAAATCATACTAAATGTTTGAAGTGGTGAAGGGTCTGGGAGATTTTTATATTGTTGCTAGTCTGTTTTTAAAATGTGTTTGTAAACTGAGAAACCTAGGTGAATGTATTTTTACTACTGATGTTAGTCTGGCTTTGGAAATTCCCTCATTGTGACTTCTTGTAAGCTTGGCTGACTAAACTGACAGGGAATTCCAGCCCTTATTGTTTAATTAAAGGTGAGGATATAGAGTGAATTTGCACGCCCCCTATGGCTATTGTGAAGTTAGTTGCAGCTGCCAATGAAACTGGTCAATGAAAAAAATCTTATTTTTAAAACGGGTGGTCTGGCTAGCTGTTGTCAAGTAGCTACCTGAAGAGGACATTTAATAGCATTGTTTCTTTTTCCTTCTTAAAAATAATCAAATAAGGAAACCAACAGCACCTCTGAATGCTGAGGGAATTTTTGTACTGAAGGGACTGTTGAAATCTGTTTCTCAGAAAGGCTTACCAAACGTCTAAATGTTAATGTGTGGCGAGGATCGTAGGTCCCAGGCTGCACCATGTTATCTGTGCAGCTCTGTGATCTGAGGCCAGTTTCTTCGTCTCTTTGTCTCTGTTGACTCCAGCCATGTGAGAACTAGCAATTTCTGTTCCAAGGGCACATTTCAACAGCCGTCTCCTTTAGTCGGGAATGGCAGAGGGAGCACGTTTGGGGTCAAGCCCAAACGGGTAGGCAGTCTCAGTTCCCGTCCTCCTGGTCCTCCCCCACCCCTGGGATTCCTGCACTGTCCTTCTCTTGCCCTGTCTGCCCAGGCTTCCTGACCCCCTTTGTGAGGGAGAGGAGAGAAAGGGTAAGGAGACCAGACTGGATTGGAGGTAGCCAAAGAACCGTCTCTGGGCCTGGTTCTAATTTTGGTTCCATGATGACTTGTTCTTTTTGGAAATAGAAGGATCCACTCGTTAGTGATGTTGAGGATAGAGATAAGTGACCGGTAGTAAAGCTTTTATTTTCATATACTCTTTTTCTTTAGCTGTCACTTTCATAGGCAGAAGGGATAACCCTGGCAATCCACAGTGCAGTGGGGATAAATAAGATAGGGAGAAGGAAGTTTAAGAATCATTTTTCTCATCCATGGTGTTTACAAAAGATTGAACTAGTCTTATGAGTAAAACCACAAGAGTTTCCAAAAGATTTTTATATGATTTGCTTATTTTCTTATCCCCAGATCACACAGTAGTTTGGTAAGAAGAGCCCAGATTTGCTACCTACTAGCTGAATATTCTTGGGCAAGTCACTTAAATTATCTGAAACCTTATTTCTTCATCTGTGAAATGGGTACAGTGATGTCTGCCCTAAATATTTTAGTGGCTCACTGGGAACCAGCTAAATTAACAGATGTGAAAATGCTTTGTAAACTTCAAAGGGCTGTATAAGTCAGAAGGATAATTGTTGTTATGGTTGCAGGTATCAAAAGTCTAGTTGGCTGTACATGGACAGGTGAGAGAATCGTATTTTGGGGCTACTGACTGGATGTTCTGTATTCCAAAGCCCAGAAATCCTTACTGGGTTTTCTGCTAGTGCTCCTGTTCTGAGTTTTGGAGTATGGCCAGAAGCACATGCTATACTTACTAAAGGGCTTTGGCACTCTGTAATGTGGGGCTGCTGGCACCAGAAGATGAAATGATAAAGGAACATCTCATTATACTCAGATGTGTGAATCATGCACATTTATGAGTTACTTTAAAAATGGAATCGCAATAGAAATGGGCATGGATTCAACTTATTTTTCTCTGCTTTAGCAGTTTTCAGGTTAAAAGTCACTGTATTTGTCTTAAAGCATAGCATTTATAAAAGGCTTTTAGAACTTAAGCCCTGTGTGAAACACCTGAATTTGACACTGTCTTTTAATTTTCCTACCAGCAGATTATGAGAGGCAGTTTTGCACTGGCTGTGTCCCCACGTACTGCTGTGACTCTTACTCAGTGAATCAGAAAGTAGGAATGGATCCCTACAACCCTGCTGACCTTCAGTGAGCCTCCCGGTCATTTATTCTGCCCACTTTTTTTACAGTGGGGGAAAACTGAGGTCAGGAGCTAGATTAAGGCAGAGGCAGGATCAGAACTCACCCAATCTGTCACAGTGCTGACAGGGAGATAGACTCCACTGGGATTTAGTCACTGCCTTGACTAAGAGGCTAAGAGTGCCCCCTCCGCTACCACCAATTCATTCCATTTAAAATCACAGCTCGTTTAGTTTAAGCCACTGCCTCTGGTTTAGTCCTTTTCATACTTGGAAATAATTTTCAAGGATTAACCTTAAAACCACACCACCTCTTTATGCTTAAAAATTGTGCTTCATTTTATTTAACTAGGTATGATCATAAGGAGTTCTCCTTTTCTGTATGGGGCTACTTTTTTATTAATTAGTTTAGTCATATTTGTCACTCGTCTTAGAACTTATTTCTTTTGATTTAATTTACTGTTTCTCAGCAACCATTTGGGTTCGTAATCTGTGCCAGGCCCTGTGCTAGGTAGGTGCTTGGATAGGGAGGCATTCAGTGATGGAAGGGCCTTGTATAAAAACTTGACTTTCTCTTGAGAGAATCTTAAGTACCGCTCAGGCCCCACTGCACCCCTGTTTGTGTTTATAGTAGATAATGGATGGCCAAAAGAAGGAAACAATCATTAGGAAAAGTAGTGATTTTTTTTTCCTAAATATCTGTTCTTAGTCTAGCTAAGGAGACAGAATTACCAGTAAATAGTAACACAAACTGGCAAATAAAAGTCAAGGACATTATTGTTTAGTCAAGGTTTTAGAATGTTGCTACCATTTGAGATGATCTTTAGAGAAGCACAGAATTCAAATAACTGGAGAAAATAAGGTAATTGACAATTAATGAATATCTAAAAAGAACCTCTCATTGTATCAGAGGCTTTAATACATTAGCTCATTTAACCTTCTTGGGAGGGAGTTTTTAAATTGAAAAATGTATCAAACACATGGAAGAGTATATAAACCGTGTGTGTAGTTTGAGAAAAATACCCAGGCGGTCACCATTCAAGTTAAGAAATAGAACATGACTGGGGTTTTAGAAGTCACCTGGTGCCCCTCCCCACTGAGCTTCCTCCAGAGGTAACAACCGTTCTGACTCTTGCTTTAATTATTCCCTTCCTTCCACTGTCTTAATAGACGCCCCTAAAGCAAGCACAAGCCTGGTTATAAAGGGAAGTGTTCCCCTCCCTCTTCTCAGGAGAAAGGGCTCTGTGGTCCTAGTTTGAATTCAGTACTCCTGGATCTGAACAGAAGCTCTGGATCAAGTCTGGATTTGAAGTTGAGAGGCTATGGGACCCTTTTGGGGAAGTCAGTGGAAAAGGTCATGAGAAAGTTCTGGGAAATGGGGCTCTTTGCAGTTGCAGTATCTGGAAGACTAGTGGGTCCAGGTGCTGGGAGCCTGAAGTATGATCAAGGGGAGTGGCTGCTCTGTATTTGATTTTCTCAGCCTTGCTTATGTTAATCCCTCAGGTGTAGGCTGCAGCAGAATATGAACTCTGGGATGAAATGGTCTTTTACTGATTCAGGCATCAGGATATGGGATGAAAAACAAGAAGGAACTTCATCAGTATATGATTAAGAGAAGCCAAATTCAGTTCAGAATCTGGCATTCTGCCCCTTGGTGAGGCCTGTGGGGGTCTTGTTGATGATGCCACTTCTTTTTTTGAGTCTTAGGCCCCACTGTGGACTGTTCATTCCCTAAGTGGCTGCAACTCTCATCCTGTGATCTCTGTTCTGTCCCCTAGAAATTCCCTTTGTCTTATCTCTGTCTAATCTTTATTTCTTGTGTTGGAGCTCTCCTCTGCTAGCTTCTTGAAGGTACGTCGTTGTTCAGTCGCTCAGTCATGTCTGACTCTTTGCAACCCCATGGACTGCAGCACACCAGGCCTCCCTGTCCTTCAGTGTCTTCTGGAACTTGCTCAAACTCATGTCCATTCAGTCAGATACCACCCAGCCATCTCATTCTCTGTCGTCTTCTTTTCCTCTTGCCTTCAGTCTTTCCCAGCCTCAGGCTCTTTTCCAATGAGTGGGCTCTTTGATCAGGTGGCCAAAGTATTGGAACTTCAGCATCAGTCCTCCAGTGAATATTCAGGACTGCTTTCCTTTAGGATTGATTGGTTTGATCTCCTTGCTGTCCAAGGGGCTCTCAAGAGTTCCTCCAGCACCACAGTTCAAAAGCATCAATTTTTGGCACTCAGCCTTCTTTATGGTCCAGCTCTCACATCCATACATGACTCCTAGAAAATCCATAGCTTTGACTATATGGACCTTTGTTGGCAAAGTGATATGCTGTACATAGCAGGTATACACACACACACACACACACACACACACACACACACACACACACACACACACACACATATATATTTAAGATCTTGAATGTCTAAATATGTCTTTATTCCTTCTTCACACTTTATTCATAATTTGGCTGGTTAAAGGCTTCTAGGTTAGAAATTGTTTCCCTTCAGAATTTTGAAGGTATTGATTGTTTCCTTGCTTCATGCAACTGTTAGAAAGACTCTCAGTTTTGGAAGGAGGCCAGCCAGCCAGCACAAAACACTCTGTTTGTGATCTTTTGAAGGTGGCATCTTTTATTCTCATTTGAAAGCTTTTTAGATTTTTCTCTCTCATTTCCAGGGGTCCCTGTAATATCCAGAGCAGATCTTTTCATCCTTTCTCTTTTGGGGCCTTTCCAATCTAGCATCTTGTGGCTCTAGGTTCTGGAAAATCTTTTAAATGATTTAGCTGATGATTTTTTTTTCTCTCCATCCTCTCTTTCTTTTCTGTAGTAACTCCTTTTACTTAAATGTGTGACTTTCTGACCTTAACTTTTTTTATGTTTTCTCTCTTATTTTCAAACTACTCTTGGCTGAACAATTTCCCAAATTTTATCCCCAGACCCTTCTATTGAAAATGTTAACATAAAGGTATAATTTTCATACAGTAAACTGAACAAATCCTCTTTTATTTCACTTAGTTTTTTTTTAGTTTGTTTGTTTTTGGCTGCACTCTCTCCGTTGCTACACTCAGGCTTTCTCTAGCTGCGGAGACCAGCGGGCCCCCTCGGTTGTGGTGCTCAGGCTTCCCATCGCAGTGACTTCTCTTGCTGGGGAGCAGGGGCTCTAGGCATGTGGTCTAAGCAGTCGTGGCCCTCAGGCTCCAGAGCGCTGGCTCAGAAGTTGTGCAGAGGCTTGGCTGCCCCATGGCATGCGGGATCTTCCCAGAGCAGGGGTCAGAGTGGTGTCCCCTGCATTGCACGGCAGATTCTTAACCACTGGACCGCCAGGAAAGTCCCATTTCACTTAGTTTTGACAATTGTATACACTCATGCAACCACCACCCAAGCAAAATATAGGACATTTCTATCAACCTTGAAAATTTCACAGGACTCTTTTCCAGTCCTGTGTTTCATTTCTGCTGTCATCTCTATAATATTCAAGAGCACCTTCTTCTCTGAAATTTTACTTAAAAGATATGTTATTCTGGCTTCATAGGTAAAATATATTCCTTTATCTCTCCAGAAGACATAACGTTTTTTTCTCTATGTGTAAAGTAGCTTGGTTTATTCTGAGTCCAAAAGACTGTTCTATACATCTCTGTCTCTTCTGCTGTCTCACATATAGGGTCATCATTACCATCTTTCTAAATTCCATATATATGCGTTAGTTTACTGTATTGGTGTTTTTCTTTCTCAGCCTTCTGTGTGTGCGTGTGTGCAGGTACAGTCCCCCCGTGCACCATGGTGTCTCCATTGCCTGGCATCTGTAGTCCCAGGATCCCGTGTCTTATTTTTTCCAGAAAATACACCTCTAGGCCTGTACTGTTCTAAAATGCAATAGCCACTAGCTGCATGTAGCCGTTTAAACTAAATTAATAAACATTGAATAAAATTAAGACATTAATTCCCCATTTGCCCTAGTCACATTTTAAGCCGTCAGTAGCCTCATGTACTCTACCCCGCAGAGCAGATAGACAATATTTCTGTTATTGCAGATAGTACTAGTTTAGACTTGTGCTATGATGAAGGAGTGGGAAAAGAATTCTGTTCCTCAGACACCTCTCCCCAGTCTTCCTCTTTTACCCCAGTGGCATGGTACTGGGATATACATTTATTTGGTCCTCAGCTTTTGCCACTGTCAGCTTGGGATTCAGTTTTTATGGATCATTTTTCTATACATCTTAACTGTCAGTTTCTAAAAGTTGCAGTTTTCTTCTCTCATTTTGTAGTTTCAGCCTTAAAACAAAAATGTCTTACTGTATTTATTACTTTATACACACACACACACACACACACACACACACACACACACACACACATTTTAGTAGGGTTTCAAGAGGGAAAGAAATTGAACACTTGTGTTCAGTCTGCTGTTTAACCAAGAATCCAGATTCATTTACTCTTCACACTTCTAAGGTGTAACTTATAAGTGTGGTTATTTTCCTTTACAGTGAAGAGAAGCAGGTAAAATACTTGGCTTAAGGTCAGTAAGTGGGATCTGAACTTGAGTCAGGCTTAAAAATCTGACATCTATTTCACTGAATAGTATTGTGCTTCACTTGTACTCAGGAAAAACCTTTGCATCACATAGACTTTAAGTTGCAATGCTTTAATTCTAGTTATATTTTTAAATTTATCAGCCCAGATACTTCTCAGTTAAACACACTTAAGAGGTCAACCTTGAACAATTGTCCCAGAAAGGTTTTTTCTTCCCAGCTGTTCATTTCTACTTCGTTGAAGGACTTCATGGCTTCTGAAGTTTGTGTTAGCGTCCCCTTCAGCAGTTCTCAAAGGGTTGAGGGTCAAAAACTTTCTGTTGTTTCAGCCTTTTATGCAAACTGCTGTGGTCATTCTCTTATATGAAAATTGTCGCTGTACCTTACTCTTCACTTGGATCCCACTTTCTATAAGGTGTTGAGTAATCCTGTTTATCTTTGATCCCTTGTCTGGGGTCAGGATTTGTGTTTGTCACACTTTGGTTGGATATCATTTTTTTCCTTCGGTTCATTGCCTTGCTTTCTAGCTGCTAGTTTCTCTGCCTTCTATCTCTTGCTTGCCCAAGATGACCAATACAGATTGGTCCTTTTCAAATGTAGCGTTCATTGGCCTCCTCTAACCTTTGCTCTAAACTGGCTCCTTAGCTGGGCCTAAAAGGCTGACCATGGCTGCCTTTCCTCTCCGCTTGAGTCCCATTTTTGGCCACCTATTGCCACATGTAGTGCACAACCTTACATGTGGAAAGGTCTCTACATGCTCTTGAATCTGTGCCCTTTACACATGCTTTTATTTCCGTGTAAAATGTGCTGTCTTCATTCTCACTTGTTTTTCCCAATTCAGTATCTACAGTTTTTCATAAATTTCAGCCCCAGGATATTCTTCCCTGTGAAACCTTGCCTGATCCGCCCTGATAGAGGATTAGAGAATTCTGCTTTCTCTTCCCACAGCATTGCATTTCAGTGTTCTTTATCCACCCCTACCCATCCATCCAAATCAGATTCTGCCATACATGTTATTCTGCATTTGGCTTTTCAACTCAGTGAGTCCATGGCAATTTTTCCTTTGTTGTCTTTGAATTCTGTTGTATATACTGTAACCATATATTCCACATATTTCTATTTTCCCAGCATAATTATGAAAGGTACCCCATTGCTACCTTTTAAAGTCTCCCAGTTTGGACAATAAACTATTTGGCCAGCTACCAATCAAACACATCCAAGTGAAGGCCAAGTTTTCTTTATCCAGTGGAGCAACTAAAGAGAAAGAAATACTTGGGGTATGAAATTGCATTTGAAATATTGAATCCTGTTTGCAACCAGCAAGAGAGGAAAGTCCCAAACTGTACTTAGTCATCTTTGATGCACCTTCAAAGTCTGAAAGTTTGGTTTTCCAGAAGGACTGATTATTTTTTCCAGAAGTGTTTTTGTAAGGAGCAGTTTATATTTCAGAAATACATCTTTGCTTTCCTTTCCTGATGCTAACATAAATCAGTTTCAGTATAATAGAAAATGCAAAACCTTCTTGGATTCTTTCTCCATGGAAACTCCATGGGGTCCTGTACTGTGTCATGCAGCTTGAAGGCAAGAGGAAGAAGAGCTTATCTCTTTCATAATGTGAAAAGGAGATGAGAATTGCCGGGGTCCAGCCCCAGTGGATCCAGGGTAATTCGAAGTGGGGATGGAGTCAGTGAGGAAAAACTTATTTATTTAGAAATATAAAGAGAGGTTAGGAAGGAATAGTGTAGTAGGAAAATTAGTGGAGAAAAGATGCTAAATAACTTGATATACATGGAAGACCAATAAAATTCCAAGACAAGGAACTTGCATTGTCTGCGTAGGCCACTGGCGCCCACTTGAATAGCAGAGGGTGCCCTGTCTTGGGCTGCCTCTCTGGACTCCCTCTTGTGTGAGTCTTAGAAGCCAGGGCAAATAAGTAGACATGGTGAGCCTCCACGTTCCAGATGGGAATTCAGCCAGAAAAGGGAGAAAAGAACAACATGGGAGAGCCAAGCATTGGTGCCAGACCCACAACTTTATTTTCAAAAGCAGCTTATATACCCCAAGTTGTACATAAAGAAATAATGAAATATAAAGAGTTATGCAGGGGCAGCAGTCTTGACCCTTATTGAGACCAGGCTTTCTTTTTGCATACAAAAGGTCTCAGGTGGTTTACATTATGTTCTGGCCAAGAGGCCTATTAACATTTTTATGGCTCTCTTCCTAGATAAATGTCTATCAACCAGAAAACTCTTTTTCTCTTAAAGTGTTTTTTTCTTTAATATACATCACCCTCAAAGTACTAAATAAAGTTACATCCCTGTAGAACAAAGGTGCAGTAGGTTATAACAAAGAAAATACTTAACTAAAAGATCTAATGTTGGTAATACCAGGGATACTACCTGTTTTTCTCTATACCAACTATATCTACAAATAAAAGATATGAAAACTTGGCAGCAAGTATTGGCTCTACAAGTGAAACCCTTAATTAGTCCTAGTCTAATGATTTTGACTCCTCGGAAGCCCCTACATTCCTAGGATGTTTTAAGCTTCCTGTGCCTCTCGAGGTTGGGAGGCCGCAAACAATCACATGCGCAGCTGTAAGAGTCCGGCAGGCAGGCTAGAAAGCCATCCAGAGGGGTTTTTGGATTGAAACACTCTTATTATGCCCAGGAGATTTACTATCTAAAAGCTCTAAATTAACTTTTTCCAGAAAAAGGTGGTGGGGGGACAGCCCTTGTTAATGTCAGAAGAGTAGGTGGAAAGCATAACATAGTAAAGCAGGCAGACTCTGGTTTTGGGGATAGATGCTCGAGAATTTCCAGGGGGACCCTTGAGGCTCGATTCTGCCTTTGTGTATGCCAAGCCTCCTTCCTCATGACCTTTGCCTCGGGCGGGGTTCCTCACACTGGCTCCCAGCAGAGAATAGTTCCCTCCTCAGGGTTAATGGGAGATTGAGGTCAGGCATGCAAAGTGGTTAGCATAGACAGAGGCACAGTAGTAAGTGCTTGGCAAATAACAGCATTTATTGTTGTTGTTATTACCATGACACATCATATTTTGACGTAGGCTCATTCAGAAGGTGTTTATGAGGGTGTTGGAGGAAGAGTGAATAGGGCCTACTGCACAGCTTTCTGATTGCAATGTGCAAGTCCTCAGCTGCCCTTCATCACTGCATTGCAGAGTAGGAAAAAAAGAAAATAGAAAAAATATGTGTTGTAGAGGAAAGAGTAGAATGATGTAACTGGAGTTGATGGGGGTGTCTAGTGTTACCTACATCTACCTTGAAAGTCTTGGGTTGGCCAAATTTGGATTGGAATTAGAGGGCTAGACCTTAGAACCACCTGAAGAATTTAAAAATACTCTTCTCTGAATTCCTGATTCAGTAGGTCTAGGGTATAGTATGGAATAATGTACTAAAAAAATAGTATATTTTTTCAGAGTTCCCAGGTGATCCTGCTGTACAACTGGGTTTGAGAATTACTAGATTAAGTGACTGTTATACAGTAATTCTACAAAATGTTTCCTAATAATTTGCTGCTTAATGTAGGACAGGTGATGGCATAGTAATACTCATTTTAGGGTCAGAAAACAGAGACAGGTTATTGTTAATGTACTAAAATGGAGAGCTCAAATTAACTGAGGTAAGCTGAATTAAATTTTATGAAAGTTTTGAATTAAGCCTGTCATGCATCATGTTGTTTTTATCCAGGATCCTTGGAAGGGAGCAGGGAGCAGGAGGGCAGATGCAAGAAGCAGCCATCTGCCACACTGCCAGCGCTTATGAACAAGGAATTAAGGATAGAAACAATCAAGAAACAGGATTTGGCCCCAGATAGCTGAGGTCCATATGAAAGGAATGAATTCAGTAAGCCCAGAGGCTTGCATCTTTCCATTCACAGAAGAATACTAAATTCCATAGCTTGATATCTGGCTTCCTTAATTAACAGTAATCTTTGATGTTCAGATTGCCTGCCCACTTTGTCACAAACTTGTTTATAGCCTGACTCCCTCTCCTGCCTCTTCAGAGCAATTTTCTCAGAGCTACTGAGATGCTGTCTCCTGGGCTCAGGGTGCTAAACTTGACCATCAAATAAAATGACTTTCCAGTTTCAGACTGTGACTAATTTTTTTAGTCGACAGAAATGAAGTAACAAAACTGTGAAATCAGCAACAACAAAAAAACCCTGTTATAAATGTAAAATACTTGATACATAATAAACTGAGGTTTGCATTTAAAATGTGGTGGTTTAGTTGCTAAGTCATGTCCAACTCTTGCAACCCCATGGACTGTAGCCCGCCAGGCTCCTCTGTCCATGGGATTTTCCAGGCAAGAATACTGGAGTGGATTGCCGTTTCCTTCTCCAGGGGACCTTTCCAACCCAGGGATTGAACCCATGACTCCTGCACTGCCGGCAGATTCTTTACCAACTGAGCTATGAGGGAAGTTTTCTCCCTATATGTGAAAATGTCTTCAACTTTTATTGCTTTTATTGAACAAGAGAAGAACTTATGTAGGTCCACATCTATAACATCTAGCTGATTAGGGTCATGACTTAGATTATTTAGTGGAAAGGTATTGGGTTAGGAGTTGATAGACTTGGGTAGAGCCTCTGCTCTGATATTTCTCTTTGCAAACTTGAGTTACTTAACTAATCTCTCTGTTTTGTTGTCTATAAACTGGGGTAATATTATTGGCCTTCTCTATCCTACATGAAGTTGTTGGGGATATAATGAAGTAGTATATTTGGTAGGAATGTAAAGTCATGATGAGCTCAGAGTGTGCCTGTTTGACTGGGAAGGCCCTGGTGTACCCAACAACAATGCCTGTTGTTGGGTATCGTTATTAGTAGCAACCTCTTGAACTTGGGCTTCCCTGGTGGCTCATCTGGTAAAGAATCTGCCTGCAATGCTGGAGACATGGGTTTGATCCCTGGGTTGGGCAGGTCCCCTGGAGAAGGGAAAGGTTACCCACTCCAGTGTTCTGGCCTGGAGAATTCCATGGACTGTGCGGTCCATGGGGTCACAAAGAGTCGGACATGACTGAGTAACTTTCACTCACTCTTAAACTTTCAGGTGTCCCAGTTTGGGTGATAAATTATTTGGTCATCCTGTATCCATAACACCCATCAATTGTTTACTGTTGCAGTAGGAATTCTTGCAGTCTCAAATCCCAAATAATTTACTGTGTTTTTTTTTTTTTACATGGTTTCTAGTAATTTTCTTCAATCTTAAGTCAATCTTATCCCTCTTGATTGATCAGTGGTTAAGAATTGTTTTGTTTGCTTGATTCTCCACTCCTGAATAATTTTCTAGATTTGTCATGGTTTTAGCATTTTGTACACTTTAATTGCTCATTTTGACTGAAGTAGTGATGGAAGTATTAATGCATTCTAAGTGTCAAGGAAAAGACATGAATCATAGAGGGGGAAGTGGCTTTGTGGGAAAATACTTTTAAAAAAGAGAGAAATTAAGTTTTTAGGCTGGTGGCTTGACTTGATTTTTGGACTATACATCCCTATGTTGATATTCTCAACTGCAATATAAATCTCTTAAGTAATTAGGATAGCTACAGAAGCTTCAGGAGATCAGATTTCAAATGCTACTTCCCGCCTCAGGAGAAATTTGTTTTAGAAATAACACAGAAAAAAAATTCTGTTTCTTAAATAACTGGCGCATTTTTTTGTTCCTTTGACAATGAAAATAATGTATTATTTCCCTTTTCTTTTGACACCTAGGAAGCAGTTTGTGACTCATCTATTTGGAAAGCTGTAGCTTGCGAATAATTTTCCCTTTGTCTTGACTTCTTGTCCTCTGGTATAATTTTCTTGGTTCTGCATCTTGTTTTTAGTCTTAATATATTTCTGTTTTATTAAACATATCCTTATAAACTGCCTTAAAATCTTGTGGGTTAACTCAGAGTAAATAAGTAACAAATGTTTTTATTCTTAATATTTTTCTGTTTTATTAAACATATATTCTTATAAGCTGTCTTAAAATCTTACAGATTAAATCAGAGTAAATAAATAACAAATGTAAAGACAGTGTTAGAGTTTTGACATTATTTTCATGGAACTGTTTGGAGTTTAAAAGGCAAAAGCTTTTGTGGCAAAGATATCTCTATATTACCTAAAAATACTAATGAGTATACGTTGATGTACCAGCCCATTGAAGAAGTCACCTCCCCATAAGAATAAAGGCTAATTAAAACAAATCAGCTCACCATGTTGGCTGTTAAAGCTCTTGAACAAAGCATCAATGAAATGGTTGTGTTGAAACAGTAACATGAAGATAAGGTCTGAAAGTTCAAAAATTCAGCCTGGGTTAGAGCATCCACTTTCTTTTCTCTGAGTGCTTCTCATGGCACTGCCTCGCCTTGTCTCTTCATCATGACTTTTCTTTCTGTTTTCTCAGCTTCACTGTTCCTGCCTACCTTTTCTTCCTAATCTTATCCTTTCCTTCCCTTCTAGCCTAAAACTTGTGTATTTGATGACCAGCCAACTTCCTTTCCATATCATCTTCTAACCTGTATTAATATTAAACACCACTTTACCCCTACCTGATTTCAGCCTCTTCTTCCCTTAACCCTCTCTTCCTAGTCACCTCAGACCATGTGCCAGCTTGCTTGTCAGCAGCTCCTGTGTGAAGCAACCCATGCTAACCAGCTGTCCTCAAACTAGGAAAAGAAATACATCATTAAATAAAAAACTATAATTTTGGGGAAAAACACATCAGATTTGGTTGGAATGCCTTAGACTACATTCTAATAATTGGTTAATGATGGGCTTCCATGGTGCCTCAGTTGGTAAAGAATCTGCCTGCAATGCAGGAGACCTGGGTTCGGTCCCTAGGTTGGGAAGATCCCCTGGAGAAAGGCATGGCAACCTACTCCAGTTCTTGCATAGAAAATCCCCATGGACGGAGGAGCCTAAGTGGGCTGCAGTCCATAGGATCGCAGAGACAGACACTACTGAGCAACTAAGCACAGCACAATGGTAGGGAATGAGAGAAAAACATGGCAGCAGCTAGCATGTTAGCCAGTAGTAACGGTAGCAGCTAAGTTCTTGTATTCTTTGTTCATTCATTCATTCATTTATTCACTGACTCAGCAGTCACTTATTGGGTGTTTATGTTGCCACTAATTTGTCTGTGGTCTGGGCTTTTGATGACTAGAGCTTGATGAAGCCTGTGACCTTGCCTCAGAATTTAATGCGTGATTTTAGAGCTGAAGAAAGGCTACCTCTGACACAACTTCACCTATGCATAGGGGTTTGTCTTACTCCATTGGGACTGCTGTAACAAAGTATCAGAGACTGGGTAGCTTTATAGACAACAGAAATTTACTTTTCACAGTTCTGGAGGCAGGAAGTCCAAGATCAGAGTGCTGGCATGGAAAGGGCCTTCCTCTGGGTCACAGACTTCTTGTTGTAACCTCACATTGTAGAAGGGGCTGGGGAGCTCGGGGGTCTCTTATAAGAGCATTAATACTACTCACGAGGGCTCCACTCTCTCGGTTTAATTACCTCCCAAGGGTTTCACCTCATGACACCATCACAGTGGATATTAAGATTCCAATATGTGAATTTAGGGAGACACAAAATTCAGACCTAGCAAGGTTATATTTACAAACACAGTGAACACTGAAGGGGTGTGTGTGTGTGTGCCGTGAACATACAATATATATATATTTTTAAAACTGTGGGCATGTTTCCATTTTAGCAAGCTTGAAATGAAATACAGCAATTTGAATATCTTATTAGGATTATTCAGATGGAATTTTGCTAGTAAAAGGAGAAAAACATGAAGACTGGAAAAGATAGGAGCCTTAGCCATCTGCTTCTGCTCTGGGGTCTTTGGGACCTTCTCCCAGATGCATTAATTCAAGCAAAACATAATTTTAAAAATCTGCATACTGAAATTTTTTACTAATTGGAACAAATTAGTAAAACAAAGACTTGCCGGAGAGCTTGAACAGTGAAACATGTAAAAGGAATAAGGAATACCTAGAAGTGGTAGCTCAGTAGAAGGACCTCTAACAGGTTACAATTAATAGGGATATAGCTCAATATGTATGTCATTTTGAGAGGATCACCACTATGAGAATAAAGACCAAAAAGCTAGCCTTATATGGCTTAATATGATTTTAGGTTTTATGTTTAAGGATTTGATTAAACATTATTTGTGATTGCAGTGCATAATATTTAACCTGAGCAGTGCTGACTTGACTTCACTTTCCATCACCAGTTCTGCTTAGAGATAAATGGACTTTTTTTTTTAAATTAAATTTATTTATTTTTTAAATTACAATACTGTATTTGTTTTGCCATACATTGACACGAATCAGCCATAGGTGAACACAATCTCCCAATGCCGAATCCCCCCCACCTCCCACCCCCCATCCTCTACTTTAATCATCCTATGCATCAGCCCCATGCCTCCTGCATCCTACATTGAACATAGATTAGCGTTTCGTTTCTTACAGGAAAATATACATGTTTAGTGTCTGAAATGTTCTGTTAAGGAGATCAGTAGTATCCTTGACTTTGTCATTTTGTTTCTTAATAGTTTTGTTTTGGACAGATGGGAAAATGCTGAACATTTTCGGATATGTCTCAAGCTCCAAACTGGAGAAATCTGATTTGTAAAGATATTGGCTAATGAGACTAGTAGAGTAAAGGTTTTCATTTGATTACAGTCAGTGAGTAGTTTTGGTGAGAGCAGAGTCCTCCTAGTCTTTTTGTCTTCACTCCCTGGGAGTAAAGGAACACGTGTGCATTTCACAGTTGCCCTCGGAGTTAGCTCCTGTACTTCTCAGGGGCCCTATTCCCTTAAAATTAGGGAGTCATGGTATGTCAGGGCTGACTGGTGACACATCTTATTTGTATGCTTTCATTGTACCTAAGAACTTGAGGCTCAGAAAGGTAGAGATGTATTGTGGCAGACTCTGGGCCTGGCACACTGAGTAAATTCTACTTTGCTGCAGGTCTGGGAAAGGCCCAGAGAGGTTTATTATGCTAGAAAAGTGTTCTTTCCTTTAGAAACCAGCCTTTTCATTTTTTAATAGTTATTCTTTAAGGACACCAGTAGGAATGTGTAAGTGCTCTTAGATAAAATGTGAACATATATTACATTAGTTCATGAAGCACCCCCACACCCAACCCTGTGTATATTTTCAGTTTAGAATTGGCATTAGACTGTGGAAGTATCTGAACTGGTTCCCTCCCCCATCATCCTTATTATCCTTTAAAACATTTTATACTATTTTACGGAAACAGACCAAAGGTATTACTGAAAATTTGACTGTATTTTGGATCCATAAACATTTCTATTGTTTGTATGCATTTCCTTCCCACTTAGAGTAGAGGTTTATTGAAATAGAAGTTTTGAGCATGTGCATTTGAGAGAGAAGAGTAAAAGGAAAAAGAAAAACTTAAGTTCAAAGGTGAAAGAAGTAGTATTTAGCTCCCTCTCCCTTTTCCTTTAAAGCTTCAAAAGCTCGTATGGAAGAGTGGGGGCAGTCCTTCCCTATATACGTGGAGACTGGAGTTCAAGATGTGGCTTTCGTCATTACCTTACTCTGGGTCCTGTCACCTCTCTGAACCAGGTATTCATTTATTTGTTCCCTATTTACTGAGCATTTATTGTGTGTCAGAGCAGATACTATAGAGAGAAAAACGGACACAGCCCTACCTTCTTGGTGCTTACATTAAGGAAAAAATGGTGACTGAGAATGAGGTGGTGAGCAATTGTTGACTATGTGACTTTTTGAAGCTATACTGGTAGAATTGGTGATGGTTTGGATGTGAGATATGAGAAAAAAAAGAGATGTCAAGACCGATCTTTGAATTTTTGCTGAAACGACGTAGTTAATAGTGGTGACATTTACTGAGATGAGCTCAGAGGAGGGGGAGGTGGTGTGTGGTGGTGTCGCAAGGATCTAGGGTTGCTTTTATATTGACTTTAAACACTTGTCATCCCCCAAGTGGAGCTCCCTCCACCCACACTCATTCCCAAAGCAGTCACACCCAGTTGAACGACTAAAATGGCACCTTTTTTTTTTTTTTTAAATAGTGCCATGTCAGTCATGCAACTGGATGTGATTGCTTCCGGAGTGAGTATGGATAGAGGAAAGGTGAAGATCCAAGCTGGAGTCCAGGGCTCACCAACGTTTGGAGAGTGGGAAGTGGAGGAGCCCTTGCCTCTGAAAAGGAGGATGCTAGATAGATCCTGCCCCCTGCCACCCCACCACCTCTGGTTGTTACAGGAGTCATGTAAGCTATTTATTACATCAACACACACTGAAAATTATTAAGTGAGTAACTGCGTGAATAAATATAGAAGTAGGGGAAGCTATTTAAGGAAATCATTTTCCCACTTGATTTTTCTTCTGAAAATCTGTTTGTAGGGAATTGTTTGTAGGGAGGTAGATGAGGCGTGTGGATTTGGTATGTAGCAGAGGTTCCCAGTGTGGGTTCTATAACAACGTCCCTGGTGGCTCAGATGGTACAGCGTTTGTCTACAATGTGGGAGAGGTTCTATAACTGGGGGGAGAGGCTGGGGGCGGGGAGGATGTGGGAAATTTTCCAAGAGGTCTACCACATGATGTATGCTTTAAATATACTTTTATTTCTGTTGTTTTAAAAATCAATCCAAGAAAATATACAGGAGAGGGAGCATGAGCTATTAGTATTAACAGAGCTCTCATATTAAAAAAAAATTAATACTGATATTTGACATACCTAGAGAGGTATACATTTATGAAAAGTAACTGTACTAAGTATGAATTGGATACAGTTGGCATCTGTTTTTGTGGACAGATATCTGTTTGAGTTTCCCAATCCGGTTTGAACTTGCTGTATCTCTCAGTCTCTGCCACCTCTCTTCTCTGTCTTCCCTTAACTGGGAGTGAGGCAGGGTTTCCTGAAAAGTGGGCTCTCTTCTGGGAAGACTCTCTGGCTAGCTGCCAGCATGTCATATAACTAAAAGAGAAGACTTGCAAAAAGATCAGGGATGAAAGCAGGAAAATCAAGTGGGGTGAAGGGGAGAGAAGCAAGAAGGCAGAGGCTAATAAAGGCAGAGTATCCTCTGGGATGGAGTTGGGCAGGGTGCCTCCATTCTGTCCCAGGTGACTGCTTCCCTTTCTCTCTTTGGGTTTTCTTTGTGCCCAGCTGCTATTCTCAGAATTACAAAGACTTTCCCCAGGGGTTTGGGTTGTTGGGTAATAGGAAATAAATGTAACTTTTCTAGGCATTACCTTCCAGAACACCTGCTTTAGGTGACATTACAAAAATATTGTGTTCTCACCATCTCTTTTATGAGTACCTTTGAAGTTTGAGCTGATTTAATTGACATTTTAGATTTTATTCCAGTGTTGATGTCTGTCTAATTCAAGGGCATGCGTACATATGAGGAGAGAGAGAGAGACACTGTGAATGTGATTGAATGAATGGGTGAATGAATAATGAATATCTTTTCTGAAGAATTTGATATATTAAAATATCTGTCCAAGAATGAGCTTTCTGAGATTGATACTATTAAGTAAATTTATAGAATTTGAGACGTGAAAGAGAGCATAGAGATCATCTGACTTCGGACTTTTCCAAATATACATTCCATTAAAAAGAAGTCCCTAAGTCAAATAATTTTGCAAAAGTTGGAGACACACTTACTACCAAATTAAAGGCTGAGCATCATTCAGGTTAGTGGTTACCAAAGGGAAGAGGGGAAGGGCAATATAAGGGTAGGGGATGAAGAAGTATATAAACTATTAAGCATTAAATAAGCTGCAAGGAGATCAAACCAGTCAGTCCTAAAGGAAATCAACTCTGAATATTCACTGGAAGTACTGAAGCTCCAATATTTTGACCACCTGATGCGAAGAGCTGACTCATTGGGAAAAAGACCCTGATGCTGAGAAAGATTGAAGGCAAAAGGAGGAGGGGGTGACAGGGGATGAGATGATTAGATAGCATCATCAACAAAATGGATATGAATTTGAGCAAATTCTGGGAGCTAGTGAAGGACAGGGAAATCTGGCATACTGTGGTCCATGGGTCACAAAGAGTTGGACACAACTTAGTGGCTGAACAACAGAACAAAAAAGCTGCAAGGATATATTGAACAAAATGGAGAATATAACCAGTATTTTATGGAGCATAACCTTTCAGAATTGTGAATCACTATACTGTACACACTTATAGCTTAAATGGACTTCCCAGGTGACACTAGAGGTAAAGAACCCACCTGCCAGTGCAGGAGACATAAGAGACGTGAGTTCAATCCCTGGGTGGGAAAGATCCCCTGGAGGTAGGACATGGCAACCTGCTCCAGTATTCTTGCCTGGAGAATCCCGTGGACAGAGGAGCCTGGTGGGTTATAATCCATGGGATTGCAGACTTGGACACAACTGAAGCAACTTATGTGAACCATGAACTTCCAGATGTTCAAGCTGGTTTTAGAAAAGGCAGAGGAACCAGAGATCAAATTGCCAACATCCACTGGATCATCGAAAAAGCAAGAGAGTTCCAGAAAAACATCTATTTCTGCTTTATTGACTATGCCAAAGCCTTTGACTGTGTGGATCACAATAAACTGGAAAATTCTGAAAGAGATGGGAATACCAGACCACCTGACCTGCCTCTTGAGCAACCTGTATGCAGGCCAGGAAGCAACAGTTAGAACTGAACATGGAACAACAGACTGATTCCAAATAGAAAAGGAGTACCTCAAGGCTGTATATTGTCACTATGCTTATTTAACTTAAATGTACATCATGAGAAACGCTGGGCTGGAAGAAGCACAAGCTGGAATCAAGATTGCTAGGAGAAATATCAATAACCTCAGATATGCAGATGACACCACCCTTATGGCAGAAAATGAAGAGGAACTAAAAAGCCTCTTGAAAGTGAAAGAGGAGAATGAAAAAGTTGGCTTAAAGCTCAACATTCAGAAAACAAAGATCATGGCATCTAGTCCCATCACTTCATGGGAAATAGATGAAACAGTGTCAAACTTTATCTTGGGGGCTCCAAAATCACTGCAGATGGTGACTGCAGCCATGAAATTAAAAGACGCTTACTCCTTGGAAGGAAAGTTATGACCAACCTAGATAGCATGTTGAAAAGCAGAGACATCACTTTGCCAATAAAGGTCCGTCTAGTCAAGGTTATGGTTTTTCCAATGGTCATGTATGGATGTGAGAGTTGAACTGTGAAGAAAGCTGAGTGCCGAAGAATTGATGCTTTTGAACTGTGGTGTTGCAGAAGACTCTTGAGAGTCCCTTGGACTGCAAGGAGATCCAACCAGTCCATTCTAAAGGAGATCAGTCCTGGGTGTTCTTTAGAAGGACTGATGCTAAAGGTGAAACTCCAGTACTTTGGCCACCTCATGCGAAGAGCTGACTCATTGGAAAAGACTTTGATGCTGGGAGGGATTGGGGGCAGGAGGAGAAGGGGACGACCGAGGATGAGATGGCTGGATGGCATCACCGACTCAATGAACATGAGTTTGAGTGAACTCGGGAGTTGATAAACAGGGAGGCCTGGCGTGCTGCAATTCATGGGGTCGCAAAGAGTCGGACATGACTGAGCAACTGAACTGAACTAAAGTGACTTAGCATGCACATAGCTAAAGTAATAGTGTACAGCAACTGTACTTCAATAAAACATTTTTAAGGCTGAGCATTCTTGTTTAAAATACTGTTTAGTGTTTCCTCAGTTTTTTATTTCACTACATACCTCCTTTGTCCTTCTCTCTGTTTGGTGAGATATATGTGTATAGAACAATTATTGCACAGCAATGCAAAGTTCTAGAAAACATGGTTTGGAAATACTGATTTAATGTAATCAAAAATATTTATTTTGATCTTGCTACTGCTCTTGGTCTTTGTCCACATTTATAATGAGTAGATTGAATGACTTAAACACTAATGTCGTTCCTGATGGTGACATTTTCTAGTTCAGATGTATTGACGTAACCGATACTTGAAAAGTTGTACCTGTTTCTGTATTAAGGAATCTTATCTTTCTTGTTTCTCATTATAACCACAGTGCCTAGTACAGTGCCTGGCACATAGTAGCATCTCAGTGTTACTGCACAGATATGTATCTATTAATTTCAGAGCACTGTGCCAACTATGCCTTGAGGCTGTAAGAAGAGAAGATCTTGTTCTTGCCCTCTGGGAGTTTGTAATCAAGTTGGTGAGTTTCCCAGGGATATGCTAGTGAGAAAACCCAAGTTAGATTTTGATTGTAATCATCTGTAGGAAAGTGATACATTGGGCATGATCTCTGACCCTGAGTCAGATGTCTGGACTAGAACACAAGTGGGTTATGTCATCATAAGTTTCATTCTTTCTTTTTACTTTTTGGCTGCACTGCACAGAACGGGGGATCTTTGTTCCCTGACAAGGGATCAAACTGATGCCCCCTGCAGTGGATGTGTGGAGTCTTAATCTCTGTACCACCAGGAAATTTCCCACCATAACTTTCATGAGAAAAGGTGCCATTTAGAGTTATGTCAAGATAGCAACCACTTTGTTCTCTTATCCCTGGCAAGGACTTTATATTACCAGCAGCTGTATTGGTTCCATTTTTAAAAAATTCTTGCTAACTTTTATTCTTTTTTCACATTTAAAAAATACATTTCTGGTATGTTGTTTACTTTAGACCTTCTAGTTTCAGTCAGGCCAATAGATCATTCATTTATGATGATCTGAGTTTGATCCCTGGGTTTAAAAGATCCCCTGGAGGAGGGCATGGCAACCCACTCCAGTATTCTTGCCTGGAGAATCTCCATGGACAGGAACCTGGTGAGCTGCAGTCCATGGGGTCAGACAAGACCGAGCAACTAGGCACACATTATATTAGGTGTATAACACAGTATAATGTATATTTATACTTTGAAATGATTACCATAGTAAATCTAATGTCCATCACTACACAGTTAAAATTTTTTTCTTACAATGAGAACTTTTAAGATTTTCTCTTTTAGTAACTTACAGATATACAGTACAGCATCGTTAACTGTAGTCACTATGCTGTACATTACATTCTCAGGACTTACTTCTCTTAAAACTGGAAGTTTGTACCTTTTGACCCTCTTCACTTGTTTCACCCACTCCTCTACCCCCCACCTCTGCTAGCCACCAATCCATTCTTGGTATCTGAGTTTTCCTTTGTTTCTTTGTTTCTTTCTTTTCTTTCTTTTTTTTTTTAAGATTCTACATGTAAGTGAGATCATACAGTTAGGTCTTGCTCTATCTGTCTTATTTCACTTCGTGTACTGCCTTCAAGGTCCATCCTTGTTGTCATAAATGGCAGAATTTCCTTCTTTTTGTGATATCCCATTGTGTGTGTATATATATGTTTTCCTCATCATTCATTCCTTGATAGACACTTCGGTTACTTCCATGTCTTGGCTATTGTAAATAATGCTGCAGTTAAACACAGGGGATGAAAATATCTTTTCCAGCTAGTGTTTTCATTTTCCTTCAGATAATTACCTGAATGGTATGTTAGTAGTTCTGTTTTTTTGAGGAACCTCCATTGTTTTCCATAGTGGCTGCACCAACTTACATTCCCATCAGTAGCACACAAGAGTTTTCTTTTTCCATGTCCTCACCAACACTTGTTGTTGTTGTTTTTGATAATAGCCATTCTAACAGATATGAAGTGACATTTCATTGTGGTTTTGATTTGCATTTCTCTGATTAGTGATGTTGAATGCTTTTTAATGTACATGTTAGCCATCTGTTGTCTTTGTTAAAATGTACATTTAGATTCTCTGACCAGTTTTCAGTTGGATTGTTTATGGAATTTTGTTTTGTTTTTGTTGTTGAGTTACAAGTTCCTCGTATGTTTTCGATGTTAAACCCTTACAGATACAGTCTTTGCTTTTAGTGTCAAATTTAAAAAATCATTACCAGTTGTCAAGACATCAAGGAACTTCCTGTGTTTTCTTCTGGGAGTCTAATGGTTTCAGGTCTTATGTTTAAGACTGTAATCGTTTTGAGTGGATTTTTGAATATGATGTAAGTTTCATTCTTTTGCATGTGGCTGTCCAGTTTTCCTAGCACCATTTATTGAAACCCATTTTATAAAGGAATTGAAACTCATAGATCTAGGAAAATGAATGAACCTTGACATACTAGGTGCAATAAGTTGGAAACAAAAGGCCACATAATGTGTGATTCTGTTCATATGAAATGTCCACAATAGGCAAATAGATTAATGACTGTCAGGGGATGTAGTAGGGGAGAATGGAGAATGACTGCTAATGGGCATGAACATGAAAATGTTCCAGAATTAGATAATGGTAAGGGTTGTACAACTTTAAAACTATACCAAAAGTCACTGAATTGTACACTTTGATGTATGAAACCAACAAGTATTATTGTAAAGCAAGTATCCTCCAATTAAAATTTTTCTTAAATTAAAAATCCAATGCTTTCACAGGGCAATATTGTAAGGGAATATTATAAAACTGTTCCTGTAGAACTGGTTCACAATTTATCATTGATTTTTCTATACCAAATCATTTGGGTGATATTTATTATAAACTTGAGTTTTATTTTACTTCATGGTCCAATTGAATTGATTTGATATGCTGTGTTGAAACTTTCTTCTTCCTTTCACCTAGGCAACTCCCAACAAATTGTGAAATCTTAGGTGGGGGGAAGATACCAAAAAAACCCAAAACCAAAAAACTAAGTTACATGATTTTGTGCAATTCAGTTAGGCCTATAATTATACAGAATGTGAAGTTGCTCAGTTGTGTCCGACTCTTTGTGACCCCATGGACTGTAGCCTACCAGGCTCCTCTCTCCATGGCATTCTCCAGGCAAGAGTACTGGAGTGGGTTGCCATTTCCTTCACATGTTTATAAAACAGCTTCTTAAATGCAAGCTGGTAAATGCCATTGACCTGGATTGGATGAGTACTTCTAGAGGAAAGTGGGAGTGGTCAGTGAAGGCATGCTGGGAAAGGAAATGGTTAAACTTCCGTTCCTTCCATAAGCATTTATTGAATATCTGCTGTACCTTAGGCCCTGTTGGGTGCTGCGCATAGCCAGATAATAGCTAGAGTCCCTGCCCTCATGAGGCTCAGAGACAGTGAAGACACAATTCTGTAGACAGTCCTGAGCAGGCTTATAAGCGCTGCTGTGAAAGTACGCATAGGATACTCTCAATGCCTCTATGTAGCAAGTGGGTCAAGCCAGGGAAGCCTGGATGACAGATACGATTTCTGAGCTGTGAACTGAAGAATGAGTGGAGTAGCAAAGGCTTTGAAGACAAGGGTGTAGTGGATTCCAGGAACTGCAAATAGTACACCAGAGTTTAGAGTACAAATGGCGATAAGCTGTGGGAGGTTTTGAAGGCCGTCTTTCTTAAGAGAGCAGAAAATATAGGAGTTTAAGAGAAGGCGTAAGATTTTCAGATTTGCAGTTTAGAAATAGGCTGCATTGTGGAGACTGGAATAGAGGCAGATGAAAAGGAAAGCAGGAACTTTTTAGGAGACCGTTGCCCTAATTTGAGGGAGGAATCATGGTGTGATGGGGACAGAGGAGTTAGGATGGTTGGGACTTATCTACCTTTTGGAGGGGTGAGCAGTCTGACTCCCAAGGCCTCTCTCCAGTCCACCATCACCTCTTCCATCTCAGTGTGACCCCAATTTGCTTCCTTGGTCCTGCTTCCTGCTTTTCTTCATTAATACGCTTGTCTGCTTACTGTCCACCAGATAGACGTACCAGTTTTCTTCCTGATGCCTTTGATCATACCTTCATCTTCACTGGAGATAGAGCTCAACCCTGCTTTTACCTGTCTAAATTTCTGACACCTTTGGAATCATTCTGTGGACCAATGACCTCTTTCTCCTCTGAAGTCATAGCACTTAATATCTCTATCACTCATTAACAAATAATTATCTTTTGCCTTGTCACATCTTAATTGCTTTGGATTGTTAGTAACTGTTGAACTGTTTTCAAATTACAGCAGGTAGAGTGGCTTAAACAGTTGACTAGGAATCATGTCTCCTGAACTTCTGATCCCAGCCCTAACTCCTTGTATAACTTGGGCAAATTACTTTTCCTGTTGATTAGAATAACACATAGTTGTGGTAGAATACTTAAAAAAATCTTTAAAAGTGTGCAAAATGAAGTAATCATGAATCCGAGAGGCACCTGTTAAACTGGTAATCTTTCCAGCAGTGTCCTCCCCACCTTCCATCTTTTTTTCTCTCTAGGGATTGTGTGTGCGTGTGTGTTTGTGTGTGTGTGTGTACAGCATAGGTTATCCTCTGCAGGCTGCTTTATAACCTGCTTTTCTCATTAACATGTCGTGGCATTGCTGAATCAAGATGTGAGGATTTTTAGTCCAAATTGATATGAAGCCAGACTGTCCTCAAGAAAGTTTGTGTAGGGACTTCCCTGCTGGTCCGGTGACCAAGACTCTACACAACTAGTGGAGGGGTCCCCAGGTTCAATCCCTGGTCAGGAAACTAGATCCATCCTGCAACTAAGAGTTCATATGTTGCAACTAAAGATCCTGCAGGCCACAGTGAAGATGGACCTGGCCCAGCCAAATAAAATAAAATATTTTTTAAAAAGGATACACAAAAAACTGAATAGTAATTATCCTTGGCAAGCAAGGAGAGGAACTTTTGCTTTTCAGTGATATGTTTCTACATTGTTGAATGTATATTTTTATTACCCTGAGTCTAAATACCTTTTATAACTTGAAGGGAACAATAGTTTATAACTAATCCATGATGGTATCTACATTTAAAAACAACTTCACCGCCTTGACTGATTAGATTAAAAATAGCATCCTGTTATTTTGTTTGTGAAACTTGACCTTTTCACCATGATCATTTGTCATTTTTCTCTTTAGTTGTTCCCAATTGCTTTGCCTCCTGATGACTTGGTTAATAAATACATATGACCCTTTACAAGGCACTTAGTATCTCTAGGCCTAGTTTGCTTATTATTAAAATAAGAGGAATGATACTTAAAATTATTGTGAGGATTAATGGAGATCATGTATTGAAAGTGCTTTGTAAGCTGTAAAAAGTATATAATTGTGTTTATTGACTTTGCATTTATTGATCTTGATTAGTTAATGGTTTTGTCTAGTTATGCCAGCTTTGCTTTTTGTATTCATTTGGAGAAAGACTAAAAAGGCAGAGTGTCCTTCATTAATATTTATGGTAGTGCAGCATGGAATGCTTGAGACCTGGCATCCAAGGACCTCGTTTGTGCTGCATCTCTGTGCTTTGTGGTGGTAAGTACAGGTGTGATGCGCTGGACAGCCAGTTCTTAGGCCAAGACAGAAATGTTCAGGGAACACCTGGCTGGACAAGAGAGAGCTCCAAGGGCTGATAAAATGTTTATGTAAACTCATGGAGGCTGTTTAGATGAATGATCATGCAAGGAAACTTGTTCATGCAAATTCTACTAATTGGATTCCTCTACCCTTCCGCTTCCACCTCTTAATGGTTCTATGAAACGAAAATTGGTCAAAATCATGATTCTAAGGTCTGAGAAGGTCTGATACAGTCTTCTGAATCATCAAAGGCAGAGAAATTTGCATTGAACATGATTTTTGTGAATTCTGCCATATTTAGATCCCTGGAAACATGGTACCTTATGCCTATTAATTATCTGGAACATTGACTCTGGATATGAGGGAAACAAGGCTGTGTAAACAACCCTACTGAGTCATAGATGATTTTCTGACCTATTTCTGACTCTGTGTTCCCTTTTATCCAAGGACAAGATGTTACAAAAATAATTCAGAGTGATTCCCAAGGGTAGCCCCGTGAACTCCTCTGTGATGAGGCTGCTCTACAGAGGATGGTGAATCAACATGTTCACTCCCCCAGAGCTCTTAGTAAATGTCCCAGACAGGCTGCCTCTTCAGTTGTGAGGACAAAAGCTTTGGGAAAATTTCTGACTCATTCACAGTGTAATTCACAGAAGAAAACCTCTAGCGTCTCATTTTATTTATTTATTTTAAAGTTCTTTGTGGGAGTTACGTGTACATAGTAAGGCGAGGTTAAAGTATGGATCCCTCGTGTGAATATTCAAATTAGTTCTTACCAGTGGCACTATTTGGGGCTCTTCACTTAGTTAACTGATTGTCTTGGGGTGTTCACACCAGGGGAAGGGGGAGGTGGGGAATCTTAGTGTACAGTCTTAGTGTAGTGCCTGAATATTCATGAAGGACTAGTTGACTCACTTAAAATATTTTAAAAGAAGGATATTACTGTCCACAGATGAATTTAAAGTGTCCCCATGCCTTTCCCAGCATCTCCTGGGTCTGAAGTCTCTGCCATCCCCACGTGGCAAATTTTCACATGCTGGGAGACTTTCTCGTTTCTGAGGAATTCATGTGAGCCTGGGGATTTGAGTTTTTCTCTGGGGTTCTCTCTCAAAAGAAAGTCCATACTCCTGAGTTGGGCAATTATGATCTGCTATAAACTGGTGTCAACTTTCTCCCTTTCCCCATTTCTTTCTGTTCTACACGGACCTTCTGTCCCCAAAAGGTTTTACCCTGCCCCCTTTCCTTCTTTTGCTATTTTTCAGGTTTCCATTTTTTGGAATGTTCCCCTCAGCCAACTACTGCTCTCTTCCTATTTGTATCTTCCCCATTCCTACAGGCACTGTTCAAACCCCACCTGCTCCATGGTGGTCATACTACTATATGCCTACTGTGAGCCAGGTGTTCTGCTAGATGGATGTGTATTTTTTCCTCAGAGTTGAAACCAATCCTGTCAAAGAATTGCTGTTATCCTTATTTGCCAAAGAGTAAACAGTCAGAGAAAGTTAAAAAGTAACTTGATCCCAGGCAGCTGAGTGGCAAGGCCAGTGTTCTCCAACCTTTAACTCCATCGTGCTGTTTTCTTTCTGAATTCTCTGGATTGGATTAACTACCGTAGCTCCCCACTCACACCTTCTCTTTTGAACAGTTATTTTGCTTTGATTGGGTGTGTCTTGTGTTTGGCAACCAATCATGTATTATTGCTTTGTCACATTCTTGGATGACTAACTCTCCTTTGATATATCTTTTCTTGTATTCTTTTATTCCTACTAAACTCTGCTTCACAGGATTTTCATGATGAGCTTTGGTTTCATTGGTTATTTTACCTAATGAATAATGTCCAGGAGCAAGGGAGTTACTCCTTCTAGTTACACTTATGTTTATCACCCTCTTCCAACAACACAAGAGAAGACTATACATGGACATCACCAGATGGTCAACACCGAAATAGATTGATTATATTCTATGCAGCCAAACATGGAGAAGCTCTATACTGTCAACAAAAACAAGACCAGGAGCTGACTGGCTCAGATCATGAACTCCTTATTACCAATTTCAGACTCAAATTGAAAAAAGTAGGGAAAACTGCTAGACCATTCAGGCATGACCTAAATCAAATCCCTTATGATTATACAGTGGAAGTGAGAAATAGATTTAAGGGCCTAGATCTGATAGATAGAGTGCCTGATGAACTGTGGGATGAGGTTCGTGACATTGTATGGGAGACAGGGATCAAGACCACCCCCATGGAAAAGAAATGCAGAAAAGCAAAATGGCTGTCTGGGGAGGCCTTACAAATAGCTGTGAAAAGAAGAGAGGCAAAAAGCAAAGGAGAAAAGGAAAGATAAAAGCATCTGAATGCAGAGTTCAAAGAATAGCAAGAAGAGATAAGAAAGCCTTCTTCAGCGATCAATGCAAAGAAATAGAGGAAAAGAATAGAATTGGAAAGACTAGAGATCTCTTCAAGAAAATTAGAGATACCGAGGAACATTTCATGCAAAGATGGGCTCGATAAAGGACAGAAATGGTCTGGACCTAACAGAAGCAGAAGATATCAAGAAGAGGTGGCAGGAATACACAGAAGAACTGTACAAAAAGATCTTCAAGACCCAGATAATCATGATGATATGATCACTCATCTAGAGCCAGACATCTTGGAACGTGAAGTCAAGTGGGCCTTAGAAAGCATCACTATGAACAAAGCTATTGGAGGTGATGGAATTCCAGTGGAGCTGTTTCAAATCCTGAAAGATGATGCTGTGAAAGTGCTGCCCTCAATATGCCAGCAAATTTGGAAAACTCAGCAGTGGCCACAGGACTGGAAAAGGTTAGTTTTCATTCCAAGTCCAAAGAAAGGCAATGCCAAAGAATGCTCAAAGTACCGGACAATTGTACTCATCTCACACACTAGTAAAGTAATGCTCAAAATTCTCCAAGCCAGGCTTCAGCAATACGTGAACCATGGACTCCCTGATGTTCAAGCTGGTTTTAGAAAAGGCAGAGGAACCAGAGATCAAATTGCCAACATCCGCGGGATCATGGAAAAAGCAAGAGAGTTCCAGAAAAACATCTATTTCTGCTTTATTGACTATGCCAAAGCCTCTGACTGTGTGGATCACAAGAAACTGTGGAAAATTCTGAAAGAGGTGGGAATACCAGACCACCTGACCTGCCTCTTGAGAAATCTGTATGCAGATCAAGAAGCAACAGTTAGAACTGGACATGGAACAACAGACTGGTTCCAAATAGAAAAGGAGTACGTCAAGGCTGTATATCGTCACCCTGCTTGTTTAACTTCTATGCAGAGTACCTCATGAGAAATGCTGGGCTGGAAGAAGCACAAGCTGGAATCAAGATTGCCGGCAGAAATATCAATCACCTCAGATATGCAGATGACCCCACCCTTATGGCAGAAAGTGAAGAGGAGCTAAAGGGCCTCTTGATGAAGGTGAAAGAGGAGAGCGAAAAAGTTGGCTTAAAGCTCAACATACAGAAAACAAAGATCATGGCATCTGGTCCCATCACTTCATGGCAAATAGATGGTGAAACAGTGGAAACAGTGTCAGACTTTATTATTTTGGCTCCAAAATCACTGCAGATGGTGACTGAAACCATGAAATTAGAAGACGCTTACTCCTTGGAAGAAAAGTTATGACCAACCTAGATAGCATATTCAAAAGCAGAAACATTACTTTGCCAACTAAGGTCTGTCTAGTCAAGGCTATGGTTTTCCCAGTGGTCATGTATGGATGTGAGAGTTGGACTGTGAAGAAGGCAGAGCACCAAAGAATTGATGCTTTTGAACTGTGGTGTTGGAGAAGACTCTTGAGGGTCCCTTGGACTGCAAGGAGATCTAACCAGTCCATTCTGAAGGAGATCCGCCTGGGATTTCTTTGGAGGGAATGATGCTAACGCTGAAACTCCAGTACTTTGGCCACCTCATGTGAAGAGTTGACTCATTGGAAGAGACTCTGATGGTGGGAGGGATTGGGGGCAGGAGGAGAAGGGGATGACAGAGGATGGGATGGCTGGATGGCATCACGGACTTGATGGACGTGAGTCTGAGTGAACTTCGGGAGATGGTGATGAACAGGGAGGGCTAGCGTGCTGCGATTCATGGGGTCGCAAAGAGTCAGACACACCTGAGCAACTGAACTGAACTGATGTTTTTCTTTTTAGTCTAATATGTCTTTAACATCCTACCATAATATTTGTTTTTGAAGTGCTTTTAGCAAGTTATCCTCCCCTTCTCTCTTTCTACCTTTTTATTCCCTTTAAAGGAGAGACCAAAGAAGCTCTGCAGCTGGAATCTGTGCCATTCCCATCCTTGCCCCAAAAATACCGAAAGGAAAATTCAATGGAATGAATGAAGACCAGATATTGCCACTGAATATTTTGGCACAATAAAATGGATGCCTGTTTGGCTAAATTCAAGTGTTGTCAACATTTGGCTAAATTCAAGTATAATTCAAGTAGACAGAGGCTCCTTGATAAAAGAATTATGGATGTAGTCATGCTCTGGACCTATTTAGTACCTTGCTTTGAGGGGTGAAGTTGCTCAGTCATGTCCGACTCTTTGCGACCCCATGCACTGTAGCCTACCAGCCTTCTCCGACCATGAGATTCTCCAGGCAGGAATACTGGAGTGGGTTACCATTTCCTTCTCCAGGGATCTTCCCGACCCAGGGATTGAACCCGGGTCGCCCGCACTGGAGGCAGATGCTTTAATCTCTGAGCCACTAGGGAAGCCCAGTACCTCACTTTAAGGGTACACAAAAGTGTCTCGTTGAGGTTCTGCCTTCTTATGAACAGAGGATAAAGCGAGTATCTTGAGAGAAAATAGCTGTATTTCCTCACCTTTTTCAGGTTACTGGTAGAAAAACATAAAGTTGCTACAGAAGATTCCTCACCAATTCATCATATATCCATGTACTGTTTAAATCTTCAGGGCTTGGGAAGCTATCCCTCTCCCTAGCAATACCCACTGGTGGTGATATACTGAATTCTTCTCTCTATTCATAATGTTTGCTTCCATAAAAATACATTGAAAATTTTGCACAGATGCAAAGCAAACAGAATGGACTTTGAATTTCTTAGTTTACTGTAAAATATCACTAGGAGATGTGATTCTAAAATTAGAAACTGGGGACTGTGGGAGTAAATCATGGGTAATGGCAGAATTTAAAACCTGAATCTTCCATGCTCTGCAGGTATTGTTTCTACATTTTCTTGGTCTCTGGTAACACTGCCAAAGAGCTTTCTTTGAGAAGAAACTGTATTGTGAAATGAAGACGATGAGTGTGGCAGTGTACAGTGGATCTCAGAGGAGCTGCTTGTGTTCAAACATCATAGACTGCACTGTGTGGGAAGAGTAATGACCTGCTGATAGTCAAAGGGATTCCAGATGAAATACATTTCATTGTTTTATATTCAGCTGACTATAAACAGTGATTATAAAGTAAATTCTATTTTGGTAATCTTGTTCCATCCTTTAAATCAGTGTTTCTCAAATGGTGGTTTATTACTTATTAGTGTACTCTGATTTTGTGGATCTTGTTTAGCGTTTAAACTCTATTATTATTAAAGAACAAGATAGTATAGAATAGAAAATAGTGAATTGCATGTAATAAGAATATTTCTCTATGAAACTCATTTTTTTATCATATATGCACATGTGCTGTACATTTCATTTCTTACTGTAGACCATGGTTAAAAAAAAGTAAAGCATGGCTGTTAGCATCGGTTCCTAGGATATCAGATAATGGTGCATAACTGTTAACTGGCCTCTCAGCTGGTGCCAGACAACTTGGACAGGTGGCAAGGAAAGAGAGGAGCCATGCTCTGGAGGGAGGAGCCTGTTGACTCCACGATCAAGTCTGCTGCTTTGGTGAAGACCAAGTGGATTACTCACTGTGCAAACACGGTTCACAGAGGAGCTTTGCCTGAGTGCAGCGCTGGTGACTGTTGGCAGGCTATTGCAAGTCTAAACATAACACCTGATGACAGCTTCTTGGTTGAGGAGAGGTGCAAGGGCCCATATAGGGAAACACTTTTCTTGAGATTTCCCTTTATTTTCCTCCCCAGTGTCACTTATCTTTTGAGTCACTAGCTGAGCTCCTTTGGGGTATAGACTGGGTAGATGTTGCCATTGATAGCAGTTAACATGTATTGACGTTCCAGCATCTGAACACCCTTCATTTCTGAAGTGATCGTCCATTTTGCTATGAAAGTTGAAGGAGGTGCAGAAACATAATGGGGGGTGAACCAAGCCCAGCCTCTTGGATTTCTCTATCTCAAGACCTTGCATCTGGAGTGTATGTGTGCCAAGTTGCTTCAGTTGTGTCCAACTCTGTGTGACTCTGGACTGTAACCCACCAGGTTCCTCTGTCCATGGGATTCTCTAGGCAACAATACTGGAGTTGGGTTGCCGTGCCCTTCTCCAGGAGATCTTCCCGACCCAGGGGCTGAATCCAGTCTCTTAAGTCTGCTGCGCTGGCAGCAGATTGTTTACCACTAGTGCCGCCTGCATCTGGTGGGAAGGGTGCAAATATATAGGTGTGGCTTGAGGTAATTGTGGAAACAGTAGAGTCAGGAGTCAGTGGTGGTGAGGGCTGGTAACCAGTGTTGGCCATGCTAGAATGATGTTGTTATCAGACTGTTTCTGTGTTCCTAAATCTTTCCCTTAATTTATTTTCATCCCAAGGTAAACAGAGCTGGTGTCTGTTGTTTGTATCCAGGAACCCTAAGTGGTTAAAGAATTACAGGGAAGATGTTAGATGGATTTCTGTCTCCAAAGAGCTTAGTACATAGTAGAGGGAGGAGGTGAATATGCAGCAGACACACAAATCAGTAAAAGTTGGCCGAGGGTGGAGGGGATTCAGGGTTATTTCCTGTGTATTCCTATGAGTTATAGTTACCTTCAAGTTTCACCAGATGGCATATCTGCAAGAGGGTCTGTGTCTTTGCATCGTGACACTGGAAATACAAGTTGATGAAGACCTAGTTGTGTTAGAGTGCAGCACAATATGATTTCAAGCATTTATATGATAAGGGTTTATTTGCTTTGTGACTTCTGTGTATTTTTTTTTTAATCTAAACATTTTCAAGACTTCCCTGGTGGCTCAGGTGGTAAAGCGTCTGTCTACAATGCAGGAGACCCAAGTTCAATCCCTGGGTTGGGAAGATCCCCTGGAGAAGGAAATGGCAATCCACTCCAGTACTATTGCCTGGAAAATCCCATAGACAGAGGAGCCTGGTAGGCTACATATAGTCCATGGGGTCACAAAGAGTTGGACACAACTGAGCGACTTCACTTCAAACATTTTCAAAAGCCTTGACTATATTCACAGAAAATGGATTAATGAACTGTGAGCTTTTTTGAGTGTGAGCCAGGAAAAACTTACTGTAGAAGAAAAGGTTTAGAGAAATCTAGAATCTTCACATGGAGAAGGAAATGGCAACCTACTCCAGTGTTCTTCCCTAGAGAATCCGAAGGACAGGGGAGCCTGGTGGGCTGCTGTCTATGGGGTCGCACAGAGTTGGACACGACTGAAGCGACTTAGCAGCAGCAGCAGCAGTAGCAACATCTTCACAACAGCCCTGTAAAGTGGATACTTTATTAATCCCAGAGGAAGCAGAAACTTGAAGAGGTTGAAAAACTTGGCTAAGGTCAGACAGACAGTAGAGCTGGGGTCTGAACCTGGGTTAGGGTGACTCCAGGCCTAGGCTTCTAACTGCTTCTGTTCTGTGAAGAACCGTAGAGGTTTTGTAACACTTATTACACAGGATTTGAACTCAGAGAGCTTTAGAGGCTTTTTTCAATACCAGGCAGTTTCTCTTATTGTCTACAGCATACAGACACTCTTCTTGTTGCCTACAACACACGCACTCTTCTTACTGTCTACAACACACACCCACATTCCTCAGTCTGACCCTGCTTCACCTTTTCTCTGTGCCTCCCTCTTTCCTGCTGGAGCCCTCCTGGTCTGCCTCGCCCTTCCTGTGCCTCCATGCTCTCAGTTTTCCTCCCTCCAGCCCTTTTCCAGGACAGCTGCCCCTTCAGTTCTTTCTAGACTGACTGTGCAAGGCTGGAAACAGAGCCCGCTCTCCCTGGCCACTTTACAGCCCGCCCTCTCCCTCACTCCTGCAGTTCTTAAGGCTTGTCTCTCAGCATCCCCTCTGCATCTGATTTCTTGAGGTTCCCTATGTACATGTTCATCTTGCCAGCTCTCAATGGACTGGCAGGCTTAGGTGGACTTAGATTCTTAGCGTCTACTTCTTTCAGTTCAGCTCAGTCGCTCAGTCATGTCCGACTCTTTGTGACCCCATGAACCGCAGCACACCAGGCTGCCCTGTCCATCACCAACTCCCCGAGTTTACCCAAACTCATGTCCATCGAGTCGGTGATGCCATCCAACCATCTCATCCTCTGTTGTCCCCTTCTCCTCCTGCCCTCTTTATTTCCCAGCATTAGGATCTTTTCCAGTGAGTCAGCTCTTTGCATCAGGTGGCCAAAGTATTGGAGTTTCAGCTTCAACATCAATCCTATGTGAACACCCAGGACTGGTTTCGTTTAGGATGGACTGGTTGGATCTCCTTGCAGTCCAAGGGACTCTCGAGAGTCTTTTCCAACAACACACTTCAAAAACATCAATTCTTCAGCGCTCAACTTTCTTTATAGTCCAACTCTCACATCCATACATGACCACAGGAAAAACCATAGCCTTGACTAGACGGACCTTAGTCGGCAAAGTAATGTCTCTGCTTTTGAATATGCTATCTAGGTTGGTCATAACTTTCCTTCCAAGGAGTAAGCGTCTTTTAATTTCATGGCTGCAATCACCATCTGCCATGGTTTTGGAGCCCCCTAAAATAAAGTCAGCCACTGTTTCCACTGTTTCCCCATCTATCTGCCAGATTCCCCCAAAGCCTGCACATTGCTCAAGGAGTGAGGCAGACTGAAAGGGCAGTGAAGCTGGAGGCTGAGAAATGTGTCTAAGCCCGGTCTCGACACTCACTGGTCGCTTGACCGTGGGAATGTCTAAAGCTGAGTCTTCTCATCTATAAGGAGTTGTGAGACTTGAATGTGGTTATAGATGTGAAAGCCCTTTTAAGCTATAAAGTACCAGGCAACTGCAAGGTTTTATTGTGAAGGTACAGGTGTTTTATAAGTATTTCAGCAATGAATGGTGGAAAGCACAGAAGGTGAAGACAAGCAACCCCCCCCACCTCCTACTTTCATCTTTGGGGAACCCACTTCTGTCACCATATTTATTTATTTATTTATTTATTTATTTATTTTTTTGAAAGTGAGAATTTTAAATTACTTTATTAAATATTATATTCAATTTAAAAGTTTTGACCATCCATAATCATCATGATACAATATGTGTGTATATATGTAAAAAATACCCATCAACATGCTTTAAGAGGAATAACTGTGCTTTGTAATCTATGCAACATGAAATATGAGTTTCTATAAAAACCAATAATCAGAAGCATGAAAGATGGTATGTTTTAATAAGAGCCTATTGCAGATTCTGGAATGATTGTGGCATGCATGTCTCTTGTCATGTTGGACTTTTCCTTCAGTTTTGACTGGAGTAATGTGTGTTCCACAACACCGATTCTAATGTCCATCTGAACAGTTTCTTGCCTCAGTTTTGTTAAGCTCTGTTTAATCTTCACCAGAGGAGCACCGTCAGTCATACTGCTGCCTTTTTCTTCCATTTCTTGTTTCACCTTTTCTAGCTCTTCTGTAACCTCAGACAGGATTCTGGTCCTTTCAGTTACTCCACCGTTTCCCTGCTGGTATCGCTCCCTTGCCTCACTCAGCTGGGCCTGAGCCGCGCGATACTCCTGAATCAAGTGCTCGAGCTGATTGTTGATGTACTTTTCTCGGCTGCCAATCTTTTCCAGAGTCCTACTAATTTCATTATGAAGTCTGTCCAAAAATCCCTTGGTTTCCTTTAGAGCAGATTCAATCCCACTTTTGTGCTGGTGCATTTGGTCAACATGGATTCTCCAATCCTTATTGTCAGTCCTGATCGTGACTTTCAGTTGTGGTAGTACACGTTCTACTTCCAGACTCCATTCCGCAGCATCTGTTGTAGATTCCAAAATATCTTCTTGTTTGGCAGACTCGTTCATATCCTTTAAAAAGAATAAAGTGAAAGTGAAGTCACTCAGTCGTGTCCAACTCTTTGTGACCCCATGGACTGTAGCCTACCAGGCTCCTCCCTCCATGGGATTTTCCAGGCAAGAGTACTGGAGTGGGTTGCCATTTCCTTCTCCACTGTCACCATATTTAGACCTCTATATTCTGCGCTATTTAGTAACATTATAGATGCATTAGTGGTGAAAGGAGAAAAAAGGGGGATAGCAAAGCATCTTGATACAGTGTGGCTTTTAGGTAAACACGTATATAATATATTTACTTTGATCAGAAGCAGTCTTTCAGGGAAAGCAGGCTCACGAGGAGCAGTGCAGAGAGCCCCGGCCCATCGAGCTGGCATTGATTGTTTGATCATCCCTAGAAGTTTATTGTAAATGAAGCAGCACTTATGGTTCTGGGGTATTCCTGGAATTGCTGCTATAGTTAGAAGTGAGTTATTCTGTGTGGCAGGAGTGGCATATAGAAAAGCCATAATTCTGACTTGCTGACAGGAAAAAAAAAGCAGATTTTGTATTTATGTCATGTTTTTGGCTGGAATCCACCAGCTTTGCATAGCATCTTTTGATGCCTTCATCAGAACAGTTTTCTGGGACTCGGCAAAGCAGGGGTCACTGGGAGCAAAAGACACAGTCATTGCCAAGGCTCTGGTGGGTGCAGAGCCCTCAGTGATGAGACTGAGAGGGAAGAAAGACGCTTTCCCGGGGTGGGAGGGAGGGTGTGTGTCTGTGTGTGTATAGAGATGAGACTGAGAGGGAAGAAAGATGCATTCCCAGTGTTTGTGTGTGTGTCGGGTCTCTAGGAGGTTTCATGCTCACTCGGGTGGGCCTGTTTCAGGCCCATCAGAACTTCCTCCCCACACCTTCCACCCCTACCTTCGTGCCAGAGCAGTGCAGTTAGTTATGGGCTGGAATGCAGGCAGGGCCTGGGGCTCTTCAGTGATAGTGATTTTTTTTTTTGAACAAAAGTTCTTTTTTTCTTTGAATTTTGTACTGGGGGATAGGCAATTAACAAACAGTGTTGGGACAGTTTCAGGTGAACAGCAAAGGCACCCAGCATACATACACATGTAACCATGGTCTCCCCACAAACTCCCCTCCCATCCAGGCCACTGCATAACATGGAGTGGAGTTCCCTGTGCTATACCCTGTCGGTTATCCATTTTAAACACAGCAGTGTGTACGTGTCCATTCCAAATTCCCCAACTGTCCCTTCCCCCAGCACCCACAGGTTAGAATGACAGTCTTTTCAGTATCTGGAGGAAGTGGCCTGGAGTGAGATCAGTCCCCTAGGTGAATGTTAGACTATGGAAAGTGCTAAGAAGCCAGAGAAGACAGTGGTGTTGGTGATGGGAGGGCAGTTAAAAGCAGTTTCTATACATTGTGGAAAGAACTGGGTCTTTGGCATCCATCACATGTCTGACATCTGGCGCCTCCACTGATTGGCCTAAAACTTGTACTTTTTATGAGAATGAAGCACACGCACCTGCTTCATGCATGAGATGTTGCAGATGCTTGGTATATACTGGAGTTCCCTCTCCTTGACTGGAACCGCATCCATCAAGCTGTAATCAGTTTAACAGAAATTGCAAGCAAAGTAGGAATGCTTACTGCCTGCTGCACTCTGTGTTAGGTGCTTTATATGCATTAACTAAGTTACCTCTTAACGGCTTTAGGAGATAAATGCTCTTTGTTTTTTATCCTTCCAATTACAAGCTGAGAACACTGAGGTCTGAGATGTTAAGTAACTTGCCTAAGATTATAATAGCTAGTCAGTGGGGAAGGCAGAATTCAAACCAGGGTCCTTAGGACTCCAGCTCAGACTTTTAACTGCTGTTCTGTGTCATCTGAGACTTATGAAATGGGGCTTTGGTTTGTGACCAGGCTTTTGCTCAGAACCTGTATTTATTTATTCTTTGTTCTTCTAAGCAACTTGACAGGCCACTTCAGTCCTCTGCCTTAAAGCCTGCATTGTATCACTTTAGCACTAACATCTTTCTGTAGCCTCATTTGACAAAGGCATTGTAGGGGCTTCAGAAAGATTTTTCTGAAAGACCTTTCTGATCTGTCGGACAAGATGCTTCTTCTCAGGTTCATGGATGGCTCAGATTAAAATGACTTCTCAAGGTCCTCTTGCTAAATGCATATAGAGCCAATAAAATCACACCCTGGATTACAGTGATATTTCCATTGGGTAATGTTGCTTGCTTTGTTACCCTCATCTTTCGTTTAACCATTTAGCTTCTTCTTGATTACCTAATACTATAAAGCATGGAACTAAAGGGATAAAAGCCCCTGCCCTCTTGGAGCTTGTATTGTCGCATCAGGCTTCCCCCAGCCTTAATACTGGTACCTGCTGAGATAGTTAACAAAGATCTTCAGTTAATGTTTAAGATCTTCAGTTTTAACATTTCTTAATATATGAAGCAGCTAATTTCAGGACATTTTCTAAATTGTAAATTTTCATTTTCAATTTTTCTGGGTTTATATCTTAATTCATCAACATTTTATTTTCTACTTCAGAAATCAAAAGCTTTGATTACTTTAAGGCATCCATAAACTAACTCACTGTAGATGTGTTGGTTTCTCTAGTAAAAGTCAAAATATTTTGAGTTGTCACTGATTTTTTAAAAAAATTTATATTTTACTTTCATTTATTCCTTGTTTAATGACAATCCTTTCTTTAAAAATTGTTTTAAAAATTTCATATTGGAGTATATTTGATTAAGAGTGTGATTCAGTTGTACAGCAGAGTGATTCAGTTATACATATACATTTGTCATCTATTTTAACCACCATCTAATCTATTTATCATATGAATCTGGCCATGGCCTTTGGCCCAAGGCAGTCATATTCTTACCATCATATTTGTAAATATTAATATGATCTGTCTTTATGTCTGTCATCTCCACTGTTCAAAATTTAGTTCTATGTTCTTCTCTAATAGATACTTATAGTTCAAAAGATGTCCTTGAAAATTTAGCAGACTCTCTGTATCTTCAGACACTGATTTCTGGAATTTTGCGTCTTAAAAATAGTTGTACCATCCCACTTATTGTAGCTAGTCCTGTTCAGACTCACAGAATCGAGTTTTGTTTCTGTTACTTTCCCCTCATTCACAAAGTATTAGATATTCATGTCTCTTGCAAGAGACTTTTGTAAAGAAAAGGAAATTGAGAATTTACAAAAGTTCCCTTTTTTTTTTTTTCATGTACAGTAGCATCTGCAAGATTGAACCACTAAAGTAATCCTTTATCATTGGAAGCAAGGCGTTTTCTTTCAAATTTTTGAAAATTTGTAAGTAGATTAGGGTGGAAGAATTCACTTATCATCAAAGAGCTTTTGTTTACTCACTTTTATCCTTCCTATTTTCTGAGCTTCTTTGTATTCATTTGAGTTAAGAATGGAATCCAGTGGATCTGATTATTTTTAAAGGGTATTGAGTGATTCCTACTGGTCAATTTTTCTAGCATTAAAGATTTACTTTTTGTATCTTGTAGCAAGAAACTTGAATTGATTTCTTGGAATTATCCAAAGTATTTATAATTGATCTTGCTCTTTTCTTCCTTGTTCTAAAAGTTAAGTAGCTAGAACATATTGGTTAGTTTATTTGGAAGGGAATGTTAGTAGAATGAAGCCACTGGTCAAATGCTGTAGCACCAAAGACACTTGTCATTCTGAATGAGTCATTTCATGTGGGTCACCAGTCTTAGGTTTAAGTGCTTAGCATGCCTTTTAAGTGCTATATGGGTGTGTTTTAAGTTTTTATCTTTTGTTCTTACTGAATCAGCCTATAAAAACATCATCAGTTCAGTTCAGTCGCTCAGTCGTGTCTGACTCTTTGCGACCCCATGAATCGCAGCATGCCAGGCCTCCCCTGTCCATCACCAACTCCCGGAGTTCACTCAGACTCACATCCATCGAGTCAATGATGCCATCCAGCCATCTCATCCTCTGTCGTCCCCTTCTCCTCCTGCCCCCAATCCCTCCCAAGATCAGAGTCTCTTCCAACGAGTCAACTCTTCGCATGAGGTGGCCAAAGTACTGGAGTTTCAGCTTTATCATCATTCCTTCCAAAGAAATCCCAGGGTTGATCTCCTTCAGAATGGACTGGTTGGATCTCCTTGCAGTCCAAGGGACTCTCGAGAGTCTTCTGCAACACCACAGTTCAAAAGCATCAATTCTTCGGTGCTCAGCCTTCTTCACAGTCCAACTCTCACATCCATACATGACCACAGGAAAACCATAGCCTTGACTAGACGGACCTTAGTCAGCAAAGAAATGTCTCTGCTTTTGAATATGCTATCTAGGTTGGTCATAACTTTCCTTCCAAGGAGTAAGCATCTTCTAATTTCATGGCTGCAGTCACCATCTACAGTGATTTTGGAGCCCAGAAAAATAAAGTCTGACACTGTTTACACTGTTTCCCCATCTATTTCCCATGAAGTGATGGGACTGGATAGTAAATACATATTGTCAAGAAATTCTATCACTGATCTTGATTTCTCAAGAGTTTAAACTCTAGGCTAAGCATCACAAATCGATACCATTTTATTATCCTGTCCAGTTAATACTGAAGGTCAGCTTGAAAATAGGTACAGTGTGATTTCAATATAGTGTTGCTTGTAGTAGAGAAAGAATAAGGGTAAAATGAAACCCTTTCTGATTATAGGTTTTGATAGAATCTTGGTGATTTAGTCTGTTCCTCAATCTATGAGGCCCAGAGCAACCTCATGACTCCTGTGTTCAAATAACATGTCACCAGATGTGCATATTAAGATGCTTTGTGATTTTAAAAAGATTTACATATTAGCCCTTCTGAAAGAGCCTGTGCCTGGTGGAACTTCAGGTCCCTCCTGCTCTAAAAGGTTCTGAGTGTGTGTCCATTTTCTGGGTTGGTGCCAGCTTCTTATTGCTTTAAAGCATGGAGCCCGTCTTGTTGATTTCTTTTCATCTTTGGGAGCATGCTACAAGAAATGGGTAGCAAGGTCTCAGACATGCTTAGCTGTGAGCAGGTATGAATGGGTTAGTGCTGTTCTTTACTCATACACAAAAGGCATTTTGGAGGGTTTTCTCTGTTTATGCAGCTGGGGAGACAGACTGGCTCCTTCCCTCTGTAGGGTCTTTGCACATGCTCTACCTTTACCCAAACTGGTTTCTCCCGACCTCACATGATAACTGTTCCATCTCAGCTCAATGTTACTTCCCTCTTGAGTTCCATACTGGATCATATTCATCATTATATGCTCTTTTTCCTTCATAGCATTTTTAAGTTCTTTATAATTATGTCTTTCTGTGCATCTTTGTTTGATTCTGTTGGTCTTATGGACTGTAAGCACCACACGAGCAGTGACCATATTCCTCTTCTTCATTGCACCCTCTTTGATGTAGCTCAACTTCTGGCATGAAGAACTGCTCAAAAGAATTGTTGGATGAGTCTCCTAAATATGGGATTTGAATCCCTGCTTCTGAGCCAAAGCAGGATTAGCATGTAGCTCATTTCAGGTTTCTGTTTTGCTGCAGGGCTTGTTGTTTGAATTTTTAAAAATTGTTCGTGACAAAATAGCCAAGTCAAAGTCATCACATCAAAATTTGTATCGTATCCTCTGCCTGGCCTCCTGTCATTAGTTTTGCCTTATACGCTGCAGAAAGAGGGCTTCCTAGGTGGTACAGTGGTGTAGAGTCTACCTGCCAATGCAGGAGACACGAGACTCGAGTGTGATCTCTGGGTTGGGAAGATCCCCTGAGTAGAAAATGGCAACCCACTCCAGGGTTCTTGTCTGAAAATTTTCATGGACAGAGGAGCCTGGCAAGTTGCAGTTCATGGGATCACAAAGAGTCCATGGTGTTGCAAAGACACAACTGAGCGATGGAGCCTGCAAACACACTGCACCAAGCCTTCCCAGAGAAGCCCTGTCCAGTATCAGTCACCGAATTATCACTGGTCATAAAGGTGAAATCATGCCACACCCACTGTTCTGATTTTAGGTTGCTTTTGTGTATTCATTTGTGCTGTCTCCCACCTCGACTGTAAGGTCCTGTGCGAATGATGGCCTTGCAGCCTCAGAGGTAACTCATCTCCCTCTCCCCAGGCATCCTTCCACTTCTGCCATGTAATGCATGGGACTGCACTCTTCCTAAAGCTAGATTCTGGTAAAATGTGTGGAATGGCCAACAGAAAACTTAGACAATAATCTCTATTAATTTGGCAGCTGTTTTCAAATCATTAAGAGTGGTTGCTCTTTACTTGCAAGCACAGTTTAGTCTTACTCTTAAAAAGAGTTTGTGAGAAGTACCAAGGAAAGTTGTTAAAACAATACAGAGCTGTGTGTGGTGGTGGTTTTGGTGGTTAGTGGTAAGAATGGGACCAGGCACTTTAATTCTATAGAACCAAGATGGTATTCTTGTTTAGTATGATTAAGGCTTTGAGGTGAGGTTGGGAAGTTGGGAGGGGCTTTGTTTGCTGCCTAAGTTTTCAAATAAAAATGACTCAAAAAATATTTCTTGAATTGAAAGCATCGTTGGTCAGATTTGTTCTCAGGCTCTCCTATCACCATACCATCTGCTATTTTACCATTCAAATGAAGCCATGGGTAAACTGGATTGGGAGGAGGGTAATTCTAAAGGAAGTGGAAATGGGAAATAAAAGTTCACATCTTTGGGTATCCTAAACTGTTGTTCACAGCCTCAGGGGAGAGAGAGGTTGTTGACAGAAAAGATACATGGTCCTCATTCACATGGACAGGGCACTCTGTGCCACGAAGCAAAAGTCCCTGGCTTCTTTCTTGAAGCAGTGAAAATAATGTCTTGTTTGATTTTTATGCTCTAAGATGCCTCTCTTATCCTCTGTGTCCTCATCAGTGTTTTCCTCCCACTGCTTCTTCCTCTGAAATGCTTTTTCCTGCCTGCTTTTGGTTTAGGCTGCTTCCTTCATGAAGGTGTCCTCTTATTTTCTGATGCAGTTACCTCTGAAGCTGATTTATTTATTTATCTTTGTTTTTAGCTCAGCTCTGAATGGGTTTTGGAAAGTTACCTCTGAAGCTGATTTATTTATTTATCTTTGTTTTTAGCCCAGCTCTGAATGGGTTTTGGAAAGTAGAGAAGAAAATCCAGTCTACGTTTTAGGGGATATTGGATAGCCGGATAAATGCAGGTATGTACATTTGCATATTTAAAAGAAAGACAAAACAGAAAATAGTCTCTATAGAGAATAATGAAACTGATCTTAAACTTATAGTACTACCTTATTGTAGCCATTTATTTTTCTGTATTGTTACTTTAATTTTTCTTCATTCCAAATGTTGCATGTGCTACTTTGGAGGTTTTTTTTTAACTACAGAAGAATGGGAAGTGTAAAGTCAAACTTCACTCATAGTTCCGCCTAGATGTTCACCACTGTTAGCAATTTATTGTCTGTTTTTCCAGATTGTAAATATGTAATACCAGAAGGGTCATAATGTACATACTATGCTTTTTTCATTTTGCAGTGTGTCACAGACACCTTTCAGCCATTGGTTCAGATAGGTTTATGTCACCTTAACAGCCTCTTTGGAGGGAGGTCACCATTATCTTCATTACCTCCACCATAGTTTGACCCCAGGGAAATAGCAGGGAGGGAACACAGCTCCACTCATCAACAGAAAATTGGATTAAAGATTTATTGAGCATGTCCCTGCCCATCAGAACAAGACCCAGTTTCCCCCCTCAGTCTCTCCCATCAGGAAGCTTACATAAGCCTCTTATCCTTCTCCATCAGAGGGCAGACAGAATGAAAACCACAATCACAGAAAACTAACCTATCTAATCACATGGACCACAGCCTTGTCTAACTTAATGAAACTATGAGCCATGCCCTGTAGAGCCACCCAAGACGGACAGGTCATGATGGAGAGTTTAACAGAATGTGGTTCACTGGAGAAGGGAACAGCAGACCACTTCAGTATTCTTGCCTTGAGAACCCCATGAACAGTATGAAAAGACAAAAAGAGAGGACACTGAAAGGTGAACTCCCCAGGTCAGTAGGTGCCCAATATGCTACTGGTGATCAGTGGAGAAATAATTCCAGAAAGAATGAAGAGATGGAGCCAAAGCAAAAACAATGCCCAGTTCTGGATATGAGTGGTGATGGAAGCAAGGTCCAGTGCTGTAAAGAGCAATATTGCATAGGAACCTGGAATGTTAGGTCCATGAATTAAGGCAAATTGGAAGTGGTCAAACCAGGAGATGGCAAGAGTGAATGTCAACATTTTAGGAATCAGCAAGCTAAAATGGACTGGAATGAGTGAATTTAACTCAGATGACCATTTATCTCAATACCATCTACTACTGTGGGCAAGAATCCCTTAGAAGAAATGGAGTAGCCATAATACTCAACAAAAGAGTCTGAAATGCAGTACTTGGATGCAGTCTCAAAAATGACAGAATGATCTCTATTCATTTCCAAGGCAAACCATTCAATATCACAATAATCCAAGTCTATGCCCTGACCAGTAATGCTGAAGAAGCTGAAGTTGAACAGTTCTATGAAGATCTAAAAGACCTTCTAGAATTAACACTCAGAAAAGATGTCCTTTTCAATATAGGGGACTGGAATGCAAAGGTAGGAAGTCAAGAAACACCTAGAGTAACAGGCAAATATGGCCTTGGAATACGGAATGAATCAGGGCAAAGGCTAACAGAGTTTTGCCAAGAGAACTCACTGGTCGTAGCAAACATCCTCTTCCAACAACACAAGAGAAGACTCTGTACATGGACATCACCAGATGGTCAACACTGAAATCAGATTGATTATATTCTTTGCAGCCAAAGATGGAAAAGCTCTATTCAGTCAGCAAAAACAAGACCAGGAGCTGACTGTGGCTCAGATCATGAACCCCTTATTGCCAAATTCAGAGTTAAATTGAAGAAAGTAGGGAAAACTGCTAGACCATTCAGGTATGACCTAAATCAAATCCCTTATGAGTATACAGTGGAAGTTAGAAATAGATTTAAGGGACTAGATCTGACAGAGTGCCTGATGAACTATGGAAGGAGGTTCATGACATTGTACAAGAGAGAGGGAGCAAGACCATCCCCAAGAAAAAGAAATTCAAAAAAGCAAAACAGCTGTCTGAAGAGGCCTTGCAAAAAGCAAACGAAGAAAGGAAAGATATACCCATTTGAATGCAGAGTTCCAAAGAATAGTAAGGAGAAATAAGAAAGCCTTTCTCAGTGATCAGTTGAAAGAAATAGAGGAAAACAGAGTGGGAAAGACTAGAGGTCTGTTCAAGAAAATTAGAGATACCAAGGGAACATTTCATGCAAAGATGGGCTCAATAAAAGGCAGAAATGGTATGGACCTAACAGAAGCAGAAATATTAAGAGGTGGCAAGAATACACAGAAGAACTGTACCAAAAAGATCTTCATGACCCAGTTGATCACAATGGTGTGATCACTCCCTAGAGCCAGACATCCTGAAATGTGAAGTCAAGTGGGCTTTAGGAAGCATCTACTACGAACAAAGCTAGTGGAGGTGATGGAATGCCAGCTGAGCTATTTCAAATCCTAAAAGATGATGCACTCAATATGTCAGCAAATTTGGAAAACTCAGCAGTGGCCACAGGACTGGAAAAGGTCAGTTTTCATTCCAACCCCAAAGAAAGGCAATGCCAAAGAATGCTCAAAGTACCGGACAATTGTACTCATCTCACACACTAGTAAAGTAATGCTCAAAATTCTCCAAGCCAGGCTTCACCAGTACATGAACCATGAACTTCCAGATGTTCAAGCTGGTTTTAGAAAAGGCAGAGGAACCAGAGATCAAATTGCCAACATCCGCGGGATCATGGAAAAAAACAAGAGAGTTCCAGAAGAACATCTATTTCTGCTTTATTGACTATGCCAAAGCCTTTGACTGTGTGGATCACAAGAAACTGTGGAAAATTCTGAAAGAGATGGGAATACCAGACCACCTGACCTGCGTCTTGAGAAATCTGTATGCAGGTCAAGAAGCAACAGTTAGAACTGGACATGGAACAACAGACTGGTTCCAAATAGGAAAAGGAGTACGTCAAGGCTGTATATTGTCACCCTGTTTATTTAACTTCTATGCAGAGTACATCATGAGAAACGCAGGGCTGGATGAAGCACAAGCTGGAATCAAGGTTGCAGGGAGAAATATCAATCACCTCAGATAAACAGATGACACCACCCTTATGACAGAAAGTGAAGAGGAGCTAAAGGGCCTCTTGATGAAACTGAAAGAGGAGAGTGAAAAGTTGGCTTAAAGCTCAACATTCAGAAAACTAAGATCATGGCATCCGGTCCCATCACTTCATGGCAAATAAATGGAGAAACAGTAGAAACAGTGGCTGACTTCATTTTTGAGGGGCTCCAAAATCACTGCAGATGGTGACTGCAGCCATGAAATTAAAAGATGCTTAACTCCTTGGGAGGAAAGTTATAATCAACCTAGACAGTATATTAAAAGCAGAGACATTACTTTGCCAACAAAGGTCCAGCTAGTTAAGGCTATGGTTTTTCCAGTAGTCATATATGGATGTGAGAGTTGGACTATAGAGAAAGCTGAGCACCGAAGAATTGATGCTTTTGAACTGTGGTGTTAGAGGAGACTCTTGAAAGTCCCTTGGACTGCAAGGAGATCCAACCAGTCTATCCTAAGGAAGATCAGTCCTGAATATTCATTGGAAGGACTGATGCTGAAGCTGAATTTGCAATTCTTTGGCCACCTGATGCGAAGAGCTGACTCATTGGAAAAGACTCTGATTCTGAGAAGGATTGAGGGCAGGAGGAGAAGGGGACGACAGAGGATGAGATGGCTGGATGGCATCTCCAACTCAATGGACGTGAGTTTGAGTAAATTCTGGGAGTCGGTGATGAACAGAGAGGCCTGGCGTGCTGCAGTCCATGGGGTCGAAAGAGACACAACTGAATGACTGAACTGACCTGAACTGAACAGCCTCATAGTGTTCCTTTGTGTTGATATTCTTAATTTTGTTTACTGAGCCCTCTCCTGTTGGACATTGTATTTTCTTTTTCTATTTCAGATGGTCCCACATCTTCTACATATATAATTATGAATACTTGCCTGATTATATTTTTTACGGTAAAAGGATATAACACCATCTTTGAATTCTTCCCCTGCTTTGTTTGTTCAGAGTCTTAAAAGAGAAAGGTTTTTCTTATGTTATGAAGCACACTTGAGCTACTGTTTTTTCATCTCTTATTTTTCATTGGAAGGTAGAGTTGGAAGCCCAGTGCTGGGTTTTAAAACTTTCTTGTTTGATAGTTGATCTGACCTTAAGATGAGTTACGAGCTAATCTTTCTGCCTAGTCTTTGAAAAAATTTGATCTTCAGATTTACTTTGCTGATTAGTTCGTAGCATTGAGGAGTACCTGGTTTGTGTCCTTCCTCTAAGTATCTCTTCACCAGGGCGGCTAATAGACTAAGCACAGGAATTTGACGAAGAGAATGACAGGGACCCTCCTTCGGTAACTTGTTTTGGGTCATTCTGCAAGCTCTGTACTAGGCACTGGTGATACAGAGTTTGGCAACGTAGTCCTTGTCCTTAAGGACCTCATAGCACGTGGGAGTGAGAGAGAGACAGACATGCGAATAAGAGGATCGTAATTCAGTGTGCTCAGGGCAGTGTGGTGAGTTTGAGAGAGGGCATCTAACTCAGGAGATGGGGAGGTGGGATGGAGGTTCAGTGGAGGCTTCCTGCAGGAGGTAATATCCAAGCTGAGTTCTAAAAATATTGAAATTTGCCGTGAAAGGGATAAGGTGTGAAGGTACTCCTGGTAGAGGATCAGCCTGAGCAAAGGCAGGAAAATGAGAAAAATTACATTGGTGGTGGGTGGACTAGGGGGTAGGTAATAGGAAGATGGCAGCTTTGTGGATTTCAAGCCTGAAGAAAGAAACTGAGGGTGATGTGAGATGAGTCCCGTGAAGCTAGCAGGCCAGGTGAGGGAAGGCCTCTATTAGGAGCTTAGAGTTGGTCTCTAGATTAATGGGGAGTCTTTAGAGGGTCTGATGTGTGCTTTGGGACCTAAGTGAAGGTTGGCTTGCTAGGTAGGAGGAAAGAAGGAACCTGGGGTCAGAGAAGTTAGCTTGAGGCCTTTGGTGTTGGGGTGAAGGCAAGAAAGAACACATAAGGCTTTCTCTAGTTTCCCCTTTTTCTCTCTGCACCCAAGGTTAAGTTGCTGAGGCTGGCTCTTTGATTCTAGTTGCTGTCCCCACTAAGGGGCTCAGGTGAGTAACTTAGCTGCAAACTTCTCACCCGTGGCTTCTTGCTCACATTTTGGTGCCACAGAGTGCTGCCCATTGACCTCCCCATCTGTGGGGTGAAGGGGCCTGGCTGCACTCATTAATTCTCGTGACCTGTCCATGTAGTTTATGAACACGAGTCTGAAGTCCTTTTGTGTGTACTGTCTCAGAGCCAGCCCCGAGTTAGATTCTAGGGGCATGAAGATAAGTGAGGATAGTTAATGCCCTCACTGAGCTTGTCATTTACTGGGAGATGCACATAAAATTAAAAGGCAGTATAATTTGTCCAGTAGGTCTAGTGGTAGCAGGAATATTATAACATTAACATCAGTGGTTCCAGAATGAGACACATTTTTCAGCTACACCTTATGTGGAAATAGAGAATATAAATTTAGGTCATGTCTAAATCACTCTGATTTTTGAGAGTATGGTATTACAATAATTTATTCATTAGAGTGCATAATTGATTATGGTTGCTCCTGCTGTAAGCTCCCATGCATTTGATTTTCAGGGAGGGAAGGAGCAGGAGGGAGGTCCTTATCTAAAACCATATCTTTCTACTTGCTTCCCTTCAAAACACTCTTTGACCAACCTTTAGCACCTAGAATGACCATGTAATCTCATTTCCCTTCCACTCCAGTATCTAAATATAAAAGAGGACTGCAGTGCCATGGCTTTCTGTGCTAAAATGAGGAGCTCCAAGAAGGCGGAGATGAATCTGGAGGCCCCTGAGCCCGGGGTGGAGGTGCTCTTCTACCTGTCGGATAGGGAGCCTCTGCGGCTGGGCGGCGGAGAGTACACAGCGGAGGAGCTGTGCATCCGGGCGGCGCAGGAGTGCTGTGAGTACCAGCAGCTGCCCAGGGCCCTGGCAGGGCCTGGTCTCTGCCTCTGGCAGCTCCACCGGAGGGAAAGAGGGGGTGGGCTCTGGGGCTCAGCTGTGCTGCCCAGTCTCAGCCACTGACTGGCATTCAACCTTAGGCCGGTGAATTTAATTCTGAGAATTTCACTTTTTACTGTCTTCATTGCAAGGTGACTTATTCCTTCTCTGTCACTAATGGGGTCCGAGAAAATGATGCTTAGTTTTCTAATTTCCCCTGTATCTTATGAAATTGGAATAATGTCAGCACTAAATGAATAAAGTACAAAGTTACAAGCTCAGTCAGTACCAGCTCTCAGTATGTTAATAGTTTAAAGCTTCTGAAAAATGTGATCTGTCCTTAGGCTGCCATGGCCTGCCTCTTTTGTGCCTGACACACCCCTCCCTGCCCCAGCAATATCGTGATGCTAAATTGAAGTGAGAAGTTAAGTGTCACTTTGTGGCTTGGTCAGCTTGCCAAGCTGTGAAAAGGAAGGACAGTGAAGCTGTGATCAACACAGTCCTTTTGCCCTCAGAAGGTGGGAAACCACACTAACCAAATAAAGCCCCTTTCATTATCCTTTAGATTTGGGGCCATTGGCAGTTTTTGCCTACCTGCTTTTAAATGACAGGTAAAGTTAATTGATAGAAACTGAAAGGTCTAATCCACTTGGAGTTTGGTGATGGTTGTACAGCTTTGTAAGTATATGAAAATTCATTGAATTGTACACTTAAAATGGGTGAACTTTTTGGTATGCAAATTTCAGTAAAGCTGTTTTTAAAAAATCAACTCATTTCATCATGGTGGATACACTAGCTATGATGGGAGGTAGCCTGATTCGTGCTTTACTTACATCATCTTTATTCCTCAGAGCAACTCAGGATTATTACAATAGAGGTGGCGGGGGGATTGTATGGCTGTTGCCAGAATAAGCTACCTTGTCTCAGAGCCAGCCCCGAGTTAGGTTTGTCTAGAAAACCCATTTTCTTTCTGATCTGTCTTTCTGCTTAAAATTCTTTAAATACCAGAGTTCAAGTAAAAGGGGAGAGGTTGGTGTGACAGCAGCTTTAAAAGTATTTGTAATTATTAATAGCCAAACAACTAGATGTAAATTGGTGGTTCTGAGACATTTTTATTTATTTATTTTTAAATTTTTTTTCTGAGACATTTTTAAAAACATTTCTTCCCCTTTCTTTTAAGATTTGGTTTATGGTGTTTATTCTCTTAGCCAAGTGTCTTGCCATTAGCATAGCAGGTATAAACCTTAGTGTGTTAGCAAGGATCATTTGTGCAGAATTGTCAGGCTACAGTTAGTGAGAGGTTTAGGAATTGCTGTTACAAGAGGCGAGAGGGAGGGCCTGTGAATCTGAAGACAGACTCAGCCCCTGTATCCTGTTACTCTGAGCTCAGGGTCAGTTTGGGGCATCAGTTTTTAAGCTCAGTCTGTAGAGGATGATTATTAGCTTTTGTAACCAACTCAGGGGATTGTTGCAGAAATTAATATATGAATATGAAATACCACAGATTCTTGTAGCTATTATTATTATTGTACATGATGTTTTGGGGGCAATATTCTCATTTTCCACCAATATACTGCTGCTGCTAAGTCGCTTTAGTTGTGTCCAACTCTATGCGACCCCATAGACGGCAGCCCACCAGGCTCCCCCGTCCCTGGGATTCTCCAGGCAAGAACACTGGAGTGGATTGCCATTTCCCTTCTCCAATGCGTTAAAGTGAAAAATGAAAGTGAAGTCGCTCAGTCGTGTCTGACTCTTAGCAACCCCATGGACTGCAGCCCAGCAGGCTCCTCTGTCCATGGGATTTTCCAGGCAAGAGTACCGGAGTGGGGTGCCTTTGCCTTCTCCATTTTACCAATATAGATAGGATAGATTTTTGTTTTTTATCTCTCATTATTTTACCTCCCTCAGTAGCTCTATCTGGGTTTGTATGCCAGTCTTGCATTTTACTAGTTGAACAACCTTTAATCAGACTAAATCTCAGAGTTTCTTTGTAAAATGGCAGAAATAATACTTAACCACAAGAGGTATTAGGAGAATTAAAAGGTAATAGATGTAGAGTGTGTTACCCTGATGCCTGATACTAAGTCCTCAGTAAATGTTGGTACTACATAGGTATCTTTGATCTTCTTTTTTTAAGTAGTGGTATTGTCTGAATCAGACCTGGGATAGAATTGTAGACTTATCTATTTGATTACAGATAAATAATGCTTCAAATACGTGTTTCATATTCAAATATGGATATCTATAAAGAAAAACTAGGTTTCCAGACCAGTCTACAGAAGCCAGTTTATGAATGAAAATCTGTTGTTTACCTGAAATATAGTCCTAGTAATACTGGATCCAAAAGCCATTTACCATAGTTTCCAAGGGAAAATGCTCTTTGAAGTTTAACTCCATCTTCTCTGCTACATGGAGTAGTGTAACTCTGAAGAAGTAACTCCCAAATAATTTGAGAAACAGAAGTTGAGGTATTCAGCAGAAGCATGAAGAAGCCAAGAAACCTGTAACTTCTTAGTGTATACATAGGAGAGAGTTCCTGCCTAGGTGGGCAGGGTCAGTGGGGGCCCCAGTCGGTGTCTCTCTCTCTCCACGTATCTGAGCTGGGAATCAAGTGCCAGCTACCTCGTGTCCCCCAACCCTCCTTTTTTTTGTTTGCCATACAAGTTCATTGTATCTTTGTTTGAGGTCTGACCACACATGAAAATATCAACAATAATTGATTATTTGTATCATTTTCCTACCTTCTCCCACACTTTTAGATTACAAGTGTGTGTAATTTTAATCTTGGGCTCAGAAGTTGAGTGAAAAGGTACTTTCCTGGCTTCATCATCTCCCTAATCTCTTCTAACATCCCTGCATCAAAGGAGGTAGTTAGTTGAATAGGGAGGCAAGGGAGCACTTGTGGGGAGGCAAGGCCACCTGTTGTCAACAGTTATGCTCTTGCTAGTTGGCTACTAGTAAAAAATACTTCACTAACTATACAGAGGACTTTAAAAGTGTATTTACCATTAATGGTAATAGATTTTAATCACTGTGGTTATTTATTCCAACACACATTTCACATGCTACTGCCAGGAACGTATTTGTATATTTCATGTGTAATCAGAGTATGTCAGAACTGTTTAAACACTCTGTAGGAGATAGATCAAGGATTTCTCAAATTCTAAGAGTGCTTCTTACTGTGATTAGCAAGGTGAAAAACAGGTAGAGTCTGGGACTCTCTCAGATGGCCTTTTTTTCTTTGAAGCAGAATTTGGAAGACTGCCACAGACACTGTAATGAGAAATATTATTAGACTTTTATTTTTAAATGGTTTTTTACCTGGTTTGCCAGGTGCTATAGTCCATATTCCTGGGGAGCCATAATTTTTTATTAGTATGTTTAAAACTGCCTGATTGTGCATGGTTCAAGTTGTTTTTAACTCCAAGAGGATGCAGATATGACCTGGATTCTTTTGAATGAGAGAATTGCTGGTCTTTGCATATGTGGCGCTTTGAAAAAGATGGCCAGATCTATCTGTCTTTAATTTTCTGATCCATTCTTTACTATTCCCCAGGTATCTCTCCTCTGTGTCACAACCTCTTTGCCCTGTATGATGAGAACACCAAGCTCTGGTATGCTCCAAATCGCACCATTACCGTCGACGACAAAACATCACTTCGGCTCCACTACCGGATGAGGTATGGGTGCCTGCCAGTCTCCCTCGTGCAGTGATGCCCGACGGTTAGCCTGGAGGCCTAAGTCACTTAGCAAGAGGCAGTGTAGTCATTTTTGTAATCTGTAAGTTTTGTATTTGCTTGCTATGAGAAAAGACTTCTTCAGTATTTGGAAAACAATTCAAGATGAGTTTGATCACCTTCCTCTGTTGCATTTTAGAAAAGAAATCATTAAAAAGCAGAGGGTATTTTGAATAGAATTAGTACCTTACAGCAGAGTTTTTCATTCAGTGGATTGTGGTTATGAGTTTAATACAGAGAATTATGACCAGAAATTTTTTTAGAGAAAGAGATGGATGAGAATAGATAAGATCAGCATATGTACAGAACCTAAGAATATTATTTTTAGATCTGTAGTTTGAGATTAATCTGTATGTTCTAGGTCATGGTATAATAAAATGTTTCTTAATATATAATCTGTATGTTCTAGGTCTTGGTATAATAAAATGTTTCTTACTACATTATCTGTATGTATTAGCTCATTGTAGAATAAGATGTTTCTTACTAGAGAGCTTGAGAAACACTACTTGAAGTGGAGACCTAGAAATCTTAGCTTGGTCTTGTTCTAAAGCAGTGGGTGTTTTCAGTCCACTGCCTGAGGGCTTTGGTCTAGTGGGGCTGTAGTTCTTCTTCTAGTGAATATTTTATCTTTCCTCCCATATGGTAGACTTTATTAAGTGTCACATAGTCTCCTAAGGTGGCATAGTCAGTACTTCATCACTATAATCTCTTGTGTTTATAAGCATGTTTGATCTGTATGTTGAATTGGAAGTGTTTTTGAGATACTAGTTAACCACAAGCTTCCCTTTAGCTTAGTCGGTAAAGAATCTGCCTGCAATACAGGAGACCCAGGTTCGATTCCTGGGTTGGGAAGATTGTCTGGAGAAGGAAATGGCAACCCACTCCAGTATTCTTGCTTGGAGAATCCCATGGACAAAGGAACCTGGAGGGCTATAGTCCATGGGGGTCACAAGAATCAGACACAACTTAGCAACTAAACCACCTACCACCAGTTAACCACAGGTTCACACGTGTATTTAGCAGAGAAGCTGATAAATCCTTTTTGAAAAGAATCTTAAAGTATCTAGAGGGGGTTAAGTCAGTGAGTTGGGTCAGGTGCTACTGGAATTCAGGGTCATGTAGGACAAACAGCCTGGGGATCTCAGAGGCTCTCTACAGTACCTTAACTGCTATTTCCATTGAAGGGTCAGTAGAGTTATTACCATTCTGCAGTGGCTGAATGTTTTTCTCAGCAGAAGCTGAACCAGATGTACATTCTTTGATAATCATCCTGGGCTGACTTCTGTCCTCTCTCCTTACTCACCCTTGGTCTCACCTTGAGAGGTGTGTGTCATGAGAGATTCCATAGGTTTAGGGAAATGTTCATCCCACCCAGCTGAGCCTTCTGGCTAACTTTGGATTTATTTTTCAGAGTGTAATCCTGTTTCTGTGGCCTGGGGCTCGGCTCTGCAACCCAACATTGAAACATGTATTTGTCTGGCAAGGAGGCTTGTCACTCAGTTCTAGTTCTTTCCCTCTAGGTTTTTAGACTCAGATTGTAGAATGGTAGAATATGGGACTTGGAAGGGACCTGCGTTTGCCTGATTCAGCTCTTCCTATTTTTTAGGGGGAAACTGATGTCCAAAAAGACAAGTGAGTTACTCAAAGTTACATACATAGTGACTCGTCTTGTTAGCACTAAAATCCTCTTGGTTGGTCATGTGAATGCCTCATGATGAAAAGCTGTCTTTGACAGCTCCTCATTTCTGTTGGGAATTCCCAGGTGGTGCTAGTGGTAAAGACACCCGCCCTGACCCCCATCGCCAGTGCAGGCAACGTAAGAGACCCAAGTTTGATCCCTGGGTTGAGAAGCTTCCCTGGAGAATGAAATGGCAACCCGCTCCAGTATTCGTGCCTGGAGAATCCCATGGACAGAGGAACCTGGTGGGCAACAGACCATGGGGTCTCGCAGAGTTGGATACACACACATACACGTTCCTGTTAGCTGCCAGGAAGTTCATGGCTGCCTCATTTTCGGCACCTTATCTTTGTACCTGACCTTGTGCTTCAACAGGATATTGCCTTGTTACCACAAACTCTTTGAACTTGGACAGATCCCACCCTAAGCTAAAACATTTGCATTACAACAAACTATATAATTTTGAAACCTCATCATCTCTCCACTAAAGAAGGTGTAATATGAAAATAAATGTTGCTGACTATTTCAGTGGAATCCTAGCTCTATTTGGGGCAGTATTTTTTTACTTTAATTATAGTTTTCTGCTTTTAGATAATTTTTTAGCTATTGTTTTATGATTTATCTTAATATAAGACAAACATATTCTTTATTCCTTTTAAGAACATATAAATGAATTTCACTATCCATTAGTCAGATTCTATAGAACGCTAAAGAGAATTTGTTGTATATAATATCTGTACATTAGCTTAGACTATATAATCATCTGTAGTATAATTTTCTCAAAAACTTATAAGGAAGGTGTATCTCTCATTGGTGGGTCTATCTGTCTGATGATCCCTTCCTCCCTCCTCCCTTCCTGCAGTATTCTTCCACATCATTCTGCAGAGGAATATAGTCCATTATCACATTTACATTTATTTAGGTCATCCTTAATTTTTTTCCATCAGCATGTTGTAATATCAGGAATTGGTGGCCTAGGTTTAATAATTAATTTTGAAAGGAGTGTACAATTTCTGTCTTGAGGGTGCTTACTGGTTTAGTCTTATTAGCGATTAGGTAGGTGTTGATTTTTTTTTCTTGAAACATTTCCATTGTTACACTTATTTATATATTTTTCTTGAAGTATAGTCAATTTGTAACCTGTTTCATATGTATAGCATAATGGTTCAATATATTGTTTAGCAGGTTTGCTTATCTTATCTTTTGGTTGCGGTGGGTCTGCGTTGCTGCCCGCAGGCGTTCTCTGGCGGTGAGTGGGGGCTACTCTTTGTTGGGGTGTGCGGGCTCCACGCTGCAGCGGCTTCTCTTGCTGTGCAGTGTTGGCTCTAGTCGCTCAGGCTCAGCAGCTGCAGCCTGAGCGCTCCGTAGCTGAGGCTCCTGGGCTCTTAGCGCACAGGCCTGATGCTCGTAGCTCACAGGCTTAGTTGCTCCATGCCACGTAGAACCTTCCCAGACCAAGGATCGAACCGGTGTCCCTTGCATTGCAAGGTGGAGTCTTAACCATTGGACCACTGGGGAAGCCCTGCGATTCAGTATTTTTTATTTAAAGTGATTACAAAATAATGGCTATATTGCCCTGTGCCATACAATATATCCTTGTTTCTTATGGAAGATGTTGATTTCAGCAGTCACTAATCTAAAGGTTTTTTTCATTTTAGTGTCTTATTAAATAGAGAGCTATCAGTCTCTATAGGCAATTTCTAGAGATCCAGCCTTGTTTTAGGCTCCCTTCAGCCTTTCTGTAGTGAAGACGTTGTACATTGCCTTATCTTGTTGAACATCTTACCAAAAGGCTTCCAAGGCAATGCTGGTTTCACAGCACTCAAAGACGGCAGCCTTGGAAAATGTCCTTGTTCAGTCCCAAGGCGGTATGCTGGGTGCATGGCTGTTTATCATAGAGACTCAGCAGGGATGTGGGAAATCCATGGTTCCTACTGGTTCAGGGAAAATTTGTCATCAATTCTGCTCTTTCAGACAGCTTCCTCCACCCTTGACATCCATTTACCTCATTATCCCAGGTAATCTCCATGCGTGCTGCATGCTAAGTCTCTTCAAAGAGTCATGTCCAGCTCTTTGCTACCCCATGGACTGGGGCCCGCCAGGCTTCACATGAGAATGCTGGAGTTGGTTGCTATGTCCTCCTCCAGGGGATCTTCCTGACACAGGAATTGAACCCTCATCTCTTAATGTCTCCTGCATTGGCAGGCAGGTTCGTTAGCACTAGTGCCACCTGGGAAGCCCAGAAGTGAAAATGTTACTTGTTCAGTTGTGTCCAACTCTTTACGACCCTGTGGACTATAGCCTGCCGGGATCCTCGGTCCATGGGAGTTTGCAGGTGAGAATACTAGAGTGGGTTGCCTTTCCCTTTTCCAGGGGATCTTCCTGACCCAGGGATTACACCCGCATCTCCTGCCCTGGCAAGTGGATTCTTTCCCACTGCACCACCTGGGAATCATATCTCTTTGTGAGAGGCCTGCTTTAAGCCTTTGTGTATGGAGTGCTTGGCACATAATTAGCACTTGGAAGCTCTAATTACTCTCTTCATCATCCCATTTAGACCTCTCCCCTGTCTCCTCCCAGGCAGGACCCCCCAGAACTTATAGTAGATCACTAGCTTATTGTATGAATGATGGGAGTGCTCCATTTTGGATTTCCCTCAGTGGTCTGAGGAGTCCGCCATGGCCTTGTCCCTCTTTTTCTGCCCCAACTTCAGATTTCCTGCTTAGCTGCTAGAGCTGATTCACCTTCTTACTTTCTGTCTGCCCAGGGTAGCCAATCCTAGAGGAGTCCTCCTGGCCTGTGCTCTGTTCTGCCCTTGAAGAGCAGGCTTCTCAGCCAGGGGGCAGCATGGATGCCAGCCTCTTGGGCAGCTGAGAGCTACAGGCTTCTACTTCCACGTAGAAGGGTATAGATGGGGACAGTCCTGTAGCTGTGGTTTATGCTACGTGTGGACTCTAGATATATGGCTTTTTTCTGCCTGAGAGAGAGATGCCAAAGGCCACAGTCAAGTTATTAGTCACTTTGGTAAGTTACATGAAAGATGGGTTATATAGAATCACTGGAAAGTTGTAAAATGTTGATTTTACCTTTAAAGTAACTTCTTCCCATCCTTCCCATTTTAATGACTACTTCTTGAATTAGGTAATTCATTTGCTGTTCATACATCCAACAAGCATGTATTAAGCCCCTGTTCTCTGCCTGGCACTGTGGATTTAGTGATGAGCAGGACAGCTGAGGCCTCTGCCCCACGAAGCTCACGGCGTTGCCCAGGTGGTTGCCACAGGAACCTGTTGTCTCTCGGCGTCCTCTCATTTCAGTCCATCTTCCAGGGGGATCCTGCCTCACGTCAGTTTGGCTCACGTGGCTTTCCTCTGCCTTCTGTGCCGGGTCCAGACTCCGTAGCCTGCCTGGTGTTTATTTATTCTAGTCCCAACTCCCTTCCCAACCCTTTTACCTTTCCCCTGCCACTGCCCCTGGCAGTGGGGGCAGCTTCTCCCTCCTTGGACCTCCATTGTACCTTACCTGAGACTCTCATGTTTAAGAAAAACTTAGCTATGAGGCACAGTGCCTAGGGTTCACAGTGTTGTTAGGTCCTCACAGAAGTGTTTTAATTTCGTTTTAGTTAAGAAAAAAGTAATCCAGCCTGGATTATATTCATCTTTATACCACCACAGTTGTTATATTTACCTTTAATAAGGTGCTGCTACTTTGACATTACTGTTGAATTTGACTGATTGCCTCTAGACAGGGGATTCACAGCAGGCAGGAGCTGTGCCTGAGAAACCCTTGCCTTCCAGAGCCTGGCCAGGTCCTGCATGCCCCAGGTTCTGCCAGGATAACTCTCTGACAGGTGCCTGGGTTCAATGGCAGCTCCTTTTGAGGAGGAGATTTTATTTGTTCCTTCCTCATGCTATCATGGTTTTTCCTCAGCACATGGGCATGTCAAGGGAGAGCGACCCAGGGACCTGCTGAATCTGTAACCGCAAGCTGTCCTGGATCAGTTTGGCTTACTCACCTTCATACCTTCCAGAATTCCTGGTGTTTCTGTTACGATGGCAGAGAAAAGAAGTAGTGGAGAAAACAGGTCTTAGGTCACCTCCTCTCTTGGAACCTCGGTTTCCTCCTCTATAAAATGGAAGCGGCAAAACATAACTAGTACAATTATGTAAACATTAAGTAGCATATATGAAGTGTTCATTAGGCCAGGGCACTGCAGCTGATGCTTGAAATACTGTGCATGTATTTCTTCTGTTTTAAAACTTTGTTCATTGTAAGATAAAGTGTCAGTAACAGCAATCTGAGAAATAGGAAACATTGCTGTATTAACTGTATGACTTAACTGTGTGATGAAGCTAGATTTCAGAAATACTAAACTGAATGAAGTAGGTCTTGGATTCAAGGTAGGCTGGCATCACTAAAGGTGAGCGAGTGGCTGGGCTAACATCTAGTTCTAGTCAGCAGTGTTTAGGAAGACATAGTGGAAGGTCAGAGGTGCTGTCTCTGTGATCTCAAGGAAGTCGCCTTATCTCCTTGAGTCATAGGCGAGGTTCTGGCAGGACTCTCTTCACAGAGTGCTAGTAAGAATTGAAGAAAAGGACCTTATAAACAGTGAAGTGCTTACCCAGATGAAAGGTCTATCTGTTTGCTTACTTCTCAGGGAAGTTTAGCCTGCGGCACTGATCACCCTGGGTAGAACCAGGACACCCCTCCCATGCACGCCAAGGTCCTCTTTCCCATGATTAACCTTCATCTTCCTGCCTTTCAGGTTCTATTTCACCAACTGGCACGGGACCAATGACAACGAGCAGTCGGTATGGCGCCATTCTCCGAAGAAGCAGAAAAATGGCTATGAGAAGAAGAAAGTTCCAGATGCAACACCTCTCCTTGACGCCAGCTCACTGGAGTATCTGTTTGCTCAGGTGAGACGTTTGGGCCCAGGGGAGCCCAGAGTTCGTGGAGTGGGTGAGACACGGCAGGAGTCGGATTCCCTGGCTCAGCTGACCGCGGTGGCCGCTTAGATGCTCTATGACCTGTTCCGTGGGTCGTTCTCACCAGCCCTGGACTTACTCCCGGTGAGAGGAAGGGAAGGCAGTTCAGCATCCAGTGGGGGCTGGTTACCTGTGGGCCTTTCCCCATACCTTGTTCCCCTGACCTCGTTCACTTCCTCTCTGTGCTGCCTCCTGTGCCAAGAGCAGAGGAGAGCTCTAAGTGAGGGAAGGTGTCATTGAGTAGGGTTGGTCATGAAGGTGCTTCTCAGCAGTCACAGAGGGCAAGGAGGTAGCTGCTCTGAGTCATAGTGGTGGTGAGTGGAATGGTTAGACACTAGAGAAAAGCCAGGCAGTGAAGTTCAAGTCACCCGAATTATATTAACCTGAGATAACTAGCATTTTTGTTTGTGTGCTTCCTGATTTTATCATACAGATATGTACTATGCACTTGAGGTATCTGAAAATATCTTATTCTGAGTGTCTGTGTACTTTTGGCTAAGCTGCTGTCTTGTGGTGAGCAAAACAGACCTAGTCTCTGCAAGCCCCAGATATTTAATTGAGTTGGACAAACGAAACAAGCAGATAAAATGATACATGGATAATACACAAGGAATTGTGAAAAGTTGTATGAACGAAAAGCTTTTGTCATAAGGAATATGGGGAGGGAGGTTTGAATGGGGAGAGCTAATTTAAATAGTATAATCAGAGGTCTCTCCAAAGAGGTGGCATTTGTACTGAACCTTGAAGAATAAAAAAGTGTCTGCATTTCTCAGGGAGGGGTAGGGAAAGTATTTCTTTGGAGAGGAGCAGTTTTTCAAAAGCAGCACTGCTGACACTTTGGGCTGGATAATTCTTTGCTATAATAAGGCACTGGGCACTGTGGAATATTTATGCACACCCTGGCCTCCCCGCTCCTTGGGTGCCAAGTAGCATCAGCGTTGTGGCAGTAGAGGTGGAGGGAAATGGATGGATCTGCGATTAATTTTGGAGATAGACTTGATATGATTTGCTGTGAAGTTGGATGTGGAAGGTTGAGGGTATTGGAAGCATCGAAGATGATTTTGAGATTTCTGTTTTGGGCAGTGTCTGACAGATAATGGAGTAATTCCCTGCATAGGAAAGAGTGGACACAGCAGACTGGAGAAGGGGGGGTGGAAACCAGGAGCTCTCTTTCAGAGATACCTGTGAGATATGCAAGTGGAGTTCCTGGTAGGAAGTTGAGTATGATACTGGAATCCAGAGGAAAAGCCAGCCTTCATTTAACTAATCATTGTTTCTAAACCTTTTTGGGTTTTTTTTTCCCTGTTACACTATCACTGTTACAAAGCAGCCTTCAACATATTTGTGAATATGTGCTCTCCTTGTTATTTCCTTAGGATGTAGTTTTTCACATTTGGTTTTGTGTCACAGTCATCATCTGCTCCACAGCTTTAGTTATTGATTGCACTTTCCATACCATCTCTGAGGAGTGGCCTCAGAGGCTGCCGAGAAGTGAGGCAGCACAGCCCCGGGCAGACACTGGGTGGAGAAAGTGAGGTGAACCGGCCATTTTCACATCGGCCTTTTTGAACCCAGCCTCCCAGCTTTACACATATTCGTGTCTGAGAGCAATTCTTTTACCTTTTGGAAGAGAAAGTGTAAAGAATGTGTGCCCCATGCTTCAGGAGTGAGTATGACCTTAGAATCTGACATTTCAGAGCTTCAGGAATGAATTACTTGAGGTAGTTGTACAGTGATGTTTACAGAAAATCGCAGCCAGAGAAAACAGTGTGGAATTTTGTCCTCTTTCACATACACCACTGGCAGAGATGATTGTTGTTGGTCCTCAGTAACTTATGGAAGTGGTCAGTGTCCTGTTCTCGCTGACAGAAACCAGAAGTCCCGCCTTGAGAAAAGGAGAACGGCAGTGGTGAGAACCCTTCATCCAAAACCCATTAAAGTTGCTTCAGGGAAGCGAGTGTCTTCCTGATGTAGGACCACCGTCCCAGACCTCCTGTCTGCCTCTTTGCAAGCTGGAGAAAGGCTAGCAGTCCCTTCCTGAGAGCTTGGTCCGCGTGCCGTCCGGTGAGAAGACGCCGCGTGTGACGCTGGCTCCGTGGTGCAGAGCCACAGCCCTGTGGTCACATCTGGCCCGGTGCCCACTGCCCTCCACCCCCTCACCACACACGCACACTCCTGAGGCCCCCTGGCGCCCACGGGCTATTACACTTGTCTTTGGTTTTGGCAACTACTTGAGGTTATGTATTTCCGTTTGTTCTTCTTTCTCTTCTGGAGTCTCCATGAGATCAGGAATGTGGTTTGGTCTGCTGCTAGCACCTTGAGTAATATCTGGCCCATAATTAGTTCTTGTTAGTCAATAATTACCAACAGAGTGAGTGATGTTATTTAACCTTTGGGTGCCTTAGATTCCTCATCTGTTAGGCAGAGTTGGTGATGTAACATCCCCTCATAGGGCTGTTGTGAAGAGTAGATGAAGGAGTGACTGAGGAGCCTTGCACAGTGCCTAGCACTCAGGGCAGGGCTTAACAAAGGGGGCTGAGCAGCCACGGTGTCGCCACTACTCTGTACAAGACAGGTAGGTACTGGCCACTGCTTTTAGTTTTCATTTTTGTTTTCTGAAGCCCTCATGGACTCTTGGAATGTGTGGCATACCTCCATGAGTGAGGGGTTGTATTTTGAGGATACATTTCACTCTTAGGAACTTTAACAGCAGAGGTTGAGGAAACTCACGTGTGGTCATAACCCAGTGTAGAATCTGGATTCCTTCTCCTTTCTGTAAATCTACATCAGGAGGGAGGGGGGGTGCTCAGTTCATTGTGGAGCTAACAAATGATCAAACCCCAGCCAGCTGTCACCTCCCATGCCCTGGTGCAGTCCAAGCCTAGTACATGCTACTTTTACCATCACTTCCATGGGAAGCCCTGTGGAGGGCTCCTTGACTTTTAAAGGAATGAATTAACCTGGGGAGAACATTTCCCAAGCCCTTTCATGCCCAACTATTGAGAAAGAGGTGCCAGTTAAACTCTAAATCTCATTAGTCTCATTGCTGTACTGCATTTTGGGTAGCACTTCCCTGTGTGGGGAACCTTCCTTCTAAGATCAGAAATGTGGGTGGATGCTTAAAACTTAAGTGGTGATTCATTTCTTCTCATCTTTGCTCCAAAGGGACAGTATGATTTGGTCAAATGCCTGGCTCCCATTCGAGACCCCAAGACGGAGCAGGATGGGCATGACATTGAGAATGAGTGTCTGGGGATGGCCGTGCTGGCCATCTCCCACTATGCCATGATGAAGAAGATGCAATTGCCAGAACTCCCCAAGGACATCAGGTAAACCTTCTGCTGGCTGAAAAACTGATTGTGGGGATGGTGTTATTTTTATACATTCTCATACACCTCAGTTGTTGGCTGACTACTGCTTTCTGCAGAACCCAGCTTTTTAAAGAATATTTATAATAAAAGGTAGTATAATTATAATTGTGTCCTGAATTTGAATGTTGGCTGACGACCTCAGAAATTTGTACTAAGGTGAAAGTTCTGGGCTGGGTCGCCAGTCGAATGAGTGGCCCACATGCCTGCCCCCTTGCCCTCTGCCTATGCTGGGCATTGGCATCTGTCCCTGCACTTTTTCCTTTTGTGCTGGATCTGTCCTAAAATCTTTGATGTAGCTCTAATGCAGCTGCTGTCATTTCCAGCCTGTACTGGTTCACTGGAGAGCTGTTAATTCCAATGTGAAGCATGATCAACTGTTACCTTAAGAAAATTGTATTTACTTAAAATTATCATTTGCAAGCAAGTCCTTCTGAAGGAATATTCAATCTGTATAACTTCAACCTATCTATGAAATACTAATATAATTTTTATTTAATTTTTTGGCCACCCACCCATCATGGGGGGAAATCTTAGTTCCCCAGCCAGGGATCAAACTGATGCTCTCTGCAGTGTAAACACAGTCGTAACCACTGGACCACCAGGGAAGTCTGGAAATATAATTTTTAAAATCAGTGCACTATTGTGTTTGTCCCAAGACAGTCATTTTAAGAGGGGATTATTTCTAGCCGTGTTATCTGTGGTAGGTGGCATGCGCCTTCTTGTAAGGTGGCATCTTGTATCTCCCTGCCCTTGACCGGAGTCTGGAGCAGCTCACGAGGTGCTCCTCAGAAATGCAGGGACTGGTGAGACACAGGCTGCACTGCTTTCTCCTGTTTCTGTGACCTTCGCTCTGGGCACCTCCTCTTTATTTTTGCATGAGGCTAAAGTTAAAAATAGCTCTCCTCTGACCTTCCCCTCTGTTACATTAATCTAAAAAGAAGTTACAGTATTTGCTGGGGACGAATTTCAAGCTCCACAGTTTTCCACTGTTGTGAAACTATCAGTGCGGCAGGGATTCCCCTGTGCTGGGTGCTTTCTCAGGCTGAGTCTCCCCACTTGTTTGACCGCCAGCGGACTTGCTCTCCTTTTTCTCGGATGTTCATACCCCTCTTAAAGCTGGGTCTTGTTCTCACAGTGTATCCATTTGCTGTGATTCTTGGTCATAGGTACTCTCTCATTAGCACCTGGATGGTTAATTAATCTTTCACTTTATCTGTTGATCCATTTACTGTATCTGGGACATTTGCACACAGCAAACACTAGGTCTTTTGTATTTGATTAGCTTTTATGTGTGTTTCCTATTTCTTATAAAGGCAGCCTGTGATCTTTATAGAAAAACTGTCAAACAGATGTGCAAGCAGAATGTGTGGAGCATCTTGTCACGCTTGACGCCTTCCAGGTGACTTTCTAACTGCTGAGGTTCTGGCTGAACCTTAGCAACAGTGTGTTCACGTGAACACCAGTGTACATGGGAAGGGACAGTGATGTTAGCAAACAGAAACAGAAAGCTGCCATTTTGCTGCCTGCCTTTGTGACCCGGAAAATCTGATGATTCCTGTAGGAATTTCCATTTCAGTAAAATCTATGGAACAGGTACTTGTCTCTTTTCTTTCAGTCCCTGTTCACCCCCATCTCCCTATGATTCTCATCCTGAGTTTTACTCCAAGACCTCTGGGAGTAGAACCTTTCTTATTTGGCAACACAGAGAAGGAAGGGTTACAGGCTTACGTTTGTTTCTGAGCTATTCTGCTAACCTATACATAAAAAGAGATTTTTTTCTTTTAAACTTTCTTTTAGCTATAAACGATATATTCCAGAAACATTGAATAAGTCCATCAGACAGAGGAACCTTCTCACCAGGATGCGGATAAATAATGTTTTCAAGGATTTCCTAAAGGAGTTTAACAACAAGACCATTTTGCGACAGCAGCGTGTCCACGCACGACCTGAAGGTGAAATACCTGGCTACCTTGGAAACTTTGACAAAACATTATGGTGCTGAAATATTTGAGACTTCCATGCTACTGATTTCATCAGAAAATGAGATGAATCGGTTCCATCCAAATGATAGTGGAAATGTTCTCTGCTATGAAGTGATGGTGACTGGAAATCTTGGAATCCAGTGGAGACAGAAACCACATGTAAGTGCCAATAGGGGCTGGTTAGAGCACCCTGTGTCACATGGTGTGTTCTCTGTACTCTGTTGGTATTATCTCTGCATGTTCATCACTCCTGTTGGCTGAGTTTGTTTCATGGGCTAGAGACAGTGTATCATTCATCTTTTATTGTGTCCATGTAGCAGTAGATCTAAATAAATATTGAGTTCTGTAGGGAAATAGAGAAATGTAGCATATACAAAATGTAATAATATAGTAATAGCAGACATTTACCAAGTGTTTACCATGTAACAAGTACTTTTCTAAGCAATTTACATGGATTTACTCATTTATTCCTTAAAACAAATCTATGAGAGATACAACCATTTTCCCTACTTTATAGATGAACAGAAAGAGGTACAGAAACAAGGTCATAACTAACTAACTTATAACTAATAAGTGATTTTGCCAAGAATTGATTTTTAGGTCTTTGGCTCCATGAAATAGGGTAATTTTTCTTTAAATTTGGAACTTCATTTTGAAGTGTATATTAAATGAGGCAATAGACCAGATTGGTTTAAAAGCATGGGTTTTAAAGCCCCACTGTTTATATTTACATGGCCTTGGGAGGGTTACTTCATATATATCAGCCACATATTCATTATTCATCTATAAAAAGGTGACACTTACTGTACTACCTCATAGTGTTGTTGAGAAAGCTGTCATTTAGCATAGAGCTTATATAATAAATGATGTACAATCAATGTTCAATAAATAATTATAGCTGCTATCATCATTATTTGGGCTTCCCTGGTGGCTCAGATGGTAAAGCATCTGCCTCCAATGCGGAGACCCAGGTTTGATCCCTGGGTCGGAAAGTTCCCCTGGAGAAGGAAATGGCAACCCACTCCAGTACTCTTGCCTGGAAAATTCCATGGATAGAGGAACCTTATAGGCTACAGTCCATGGGGTCGCAAAGAGTCAGACATGACTGAGCGGCTTCCCTTCTTCTTCTACTACTATTGACGTACAGGTGAAATTTACTTTCTACTCCTGTTTTATTCTCATGCTAAAATAATGCCAAACACTTACCAAGCACTTTCTGTGTAGTGTGGATACTGTGTTATTAAGAACCTACCTTCTGCTCTAAGAAGCCTGTGAAGACATAAGATCTCTGTTTTATGGATGGGTGAATGGAGGCTCAAAAAGATGACCTAACTAGTTAAGTAACTGGCAGAGTCAGGATCTTATCCAGATCTCTAGTCTCCAAGACTCTGCTACACAAAACATGTAAGCTTGTGCAGACACGTATGACTCCCCAAGTTATCCAAGCATGGGATTCATACCTGCCCTTGAAAATTCCAACTTGATTATGGCTGTCTAGTCAAGACAGTCAGTGGTAGATTCTAGAAGGAGAAAACCCATGCTCAGCTGGGGGACCTGATTATAGATGTATGGCTAGTGGGCAGTTATTTCCGCTCCTGAATTTGCTTGTACATTATAGATTATGTAAAGAGTTTAGTCAGTGTGTCCTTTAAGGTCTTTTCTAGGGGTAGGGTCCTAAGAATCCTTGGTGGGACCTGAATAAGCCCATGCGTGCTGACTCTCCCAGTTCCTCCATCAGTCCAGGCACTCTGGCTTTCTCTTTCTTGGCTGCAAGGCCCTATGTTGTTTTGCCAGGAGTAAATGAGAAATGCCAATAGAAAATGAGAAAGCTGGCTTCACTCTGTCGCTTATGCATTTTATCAGATTGTTCCTGTTGAAAAGGAAAAAAACAAACTGAAACGGAAAAACTGGAAAATAAACACAAGAAGGATGAGGAAAAAAAACAAAATCCGAGAAGAGTGGAACAATTTTTCTTACTTCCCTGAGATCACTCACATTGTAATCAAGGAGTCTGTGGTCAGCATTAATAAGCAGGACAACAAAAAATGGTAAGTTTCCTCAAGAAGTGATTCGGCCTGGGTTTGGTGCTGGGAGGGGACTTTGCTGAGGACAGTTACGCAGCACGTGCTCTTCAAGGTTCCTGTCCCCAAGAGAAAATCTTGTGATCATCTTATTTAAGCCAAAAGTCCCTGTTGCTGACATTGACATTATCAGTGTCTGTGTTTAAGTTATCTGGGTACGTTCTAGTGCCTTTCTTTGTTCTTCAAATGAAAACAGGATTTGTTATCCTCCCAAAGTTATTTTAGCTTCAATATTCAGTTCACAAAAATTAGTGGATTTGAAAAAAATTTGGTGAGTGAGGGTTAGCATTGTTTTCCAAGGGCTCCTGCACAGCCCCTCTGCTGAGCTGGGTGGGTCACCTGGGATGAGGTCGGTGGGAAGCCGCGCTTGCACTCGAGCAGACTGTCAGGCCGGTAGCTGTAGCCACAGTGACGGTCCTCGTCGTGGTGTCAGGCACACCCAAGTGACTCTCGGACAGAGGAAGGAGTATTCAACTTCACTTCCTCTTTTCTGGTATCACTTGAGGACATGATCCAGACAGGCAGGCCAGTTTGGCAGGGGAAGTGGGAGCCCAGCCAAAACAAACATGTTTGTGTCAGGGAAGTCACGGCCGACTGCTTGTGGAAAGGACAGGATGGTGAGACACAGTGCTCCACGCAGTGGACGTGGTCACCTAGGGAAGGAGCAGGTTTTGCCTAAAATTGGCAAATGTTACTGTGTTAGAATCCTCACACTCAGTGCTGGGAAAGACTCTGGTGATGCAGTTTAGGCTACGTGGCCATCCTTTTATATCAGAGTAATTAGTCTTTGGGTATACCTTTTGGGAAAGCAGTTTGATTTGTTATCGTTTAGTCGCTTAGTCACCTCCAGCTCTTCGCAACCCCATGGACTGCAGCACGTCCTGCTTCTCTGTTCTTCGCTATCTCCCAGGGTTTGCTCAGACTCATGTCCATCGAGTCGATGCCATCCAACCATCTCATCAACCTTCTCCCTCCTGCCCTCAGCCTTTTCCCAGCATCAGAGTCTTTTCCAGTGAGTCAGCTGTTCTCATCAGGTGGCCAGAGTATTGGAGCTTCAGTATCAGACCTTCCAGTGAATATTCAGGGTTGATTTCCTTTAGGATTGACTAGTTTGATCTCCTCGCTGTCCAAGATAACATATATTAAAAAGGCTTGAAAATATCTACATATCCCTTCATTCAGGAAATGAGGATCTGTCTTTTAGAAACAGTGAGATGCAGGCAGTGGTCGATGAATGAGAATGTTTATCCCAGCAGTATTTACAGTGTCAAAAATGCTGAAACTAACCTGCATATATGATTATAGGAAAATGAGAAAATAAAATACAACTCAGCTGAGAAGTAGAATATTATGTAAACAAATTGCTGAATTTTTAAAAATCTGGAAGAATGCCTCATAAATGGAAAAAGCAGAATATGAAACTTAATGGAGCCAATTATGTTTTAAAAGTTTAAAGCATGCACATGCTCTTAGGAAAATAATCAAATATTAACAACTATTTGTTTATGATGGTATTATGAGTGATTTCAACTTTTAATTCTCCTTATCCTCCCTTTTTAAAAATAAATATACATTGATTGCCTAAGAAAACTGTAGTAAAAATGTGATGGAAGACATAGAAGAGCCCAGATAGATGTTAGTGGAGACATGGAAAATGGCAAGAGGGGAGAAAACAGAAATAAATGCTATTTATTCAGCATATTTGGAGAAGGAAATGGCAACCCACTCCAGTATTATTGCCTGGAGAATCCTGGAGGACAGAGGGGCCTGGTGGGCTGCTGGCCATAGGGTCGCAGAGAGTCAGACATGGCTGAAGTGACTTGGCAGTAGCATCAGCAGCATTCAGCATGTTATAAAGTCATATTGTCAGGATTTTGGCTTCACTTCCAGTGGGTAATCTGAGACTTCGGGAGAGCTGTAGAAACTTGCACAGGGTTAGCTCCAGCCTGTACTGATTTGGGTTCCAAGGTGTCCTCTCCCTCGGGGACTCCATAGTGAGGGAGAGCTTGGTACATCTGTGGTCTGGCTGTCCAACATGGGCAAACCCTGGAGACATGACTGAGAAGAAGGAACAGCAGCCAGTGGACGCAGGCTGTGAGAGCCTTCCCTGTCCTGTCCTAGCTGACAGAGTCAAGGGCGGCACCCAGATGGTGCATCTGTCGTCTAGGCCAGGGCTCACCCCGGCCGCCCGGGCTCACCCTGGCCACCTGGGCTGGCGGCTTTGTGCCAAGCTACAGTGCTTGTGGGGTTGGGGGAGGCAAGAAAAATCCCCTATTCCTTGTTACTTTTTCTGTTACAAATACGAGGCCTGCTACGTGCCAGGTATTTCCTGTTGTAAAGGCTTTGCAAATACCAACTCTCTTCATTTTCTTATTAACTGTATGAGGTGGGTATTTTATTATTTCCGTTTTATGAAGGAGGAATCTGAGGCACAAAAAAGCTAAATAACTCAGCCAAGGTCATACAACTGTGACATTAAATCATTTGAAATTACCGATATTTGATAATTTTTGATAAAAAATGATAATTACATATGGTTAAATATACATAAAGACACTGAGACCTGGGTTCGATCCCTGGGTCAGGAAGATCCCCTGGAGAAGGAAATGTAAATCCACTCCAGTACTATTGCCTGGAAGATCCCATGGACAGAGGAGCCTGACTGAGTGACTTCACTTCACTTCACTTCACTTCACGAGATTTGAACCCAGATAAACTGGCTCCTGAAGCTGGTGGGTTGACCCTGTGCTCTTTCTCATTTATCTCATCCCCCATCCCTTCCCAGCCGTGGGATTTCCAAGCTGTATTTTGGTTGCCGCTTTCAGGAAAGCATGATGCGACCATGTTATCAGGTCATATCTTGATTTATCTCTTCTGTCTGCATCTTCTTGACATCTCCCTTTCTATTCAGACTTATGCTTTCAGAGAGCTTAAGCATTTACGTGGTTTCATTTGTGTGTCGTGGGTAAAGGGCTACCCAGGCCAGCCTGTCTTGCCTTTGCCCTTTGGGGCTCTACAGGAGATGCTGGGTCACACCTGAAAGGAAGCACGCTTGGCACAGAGCCTCCTTCCTGGGTCACCGTCCCGAGAGCAGTCCTGCCGTCTCTTGGCCTCCTTGGCTCACAACGCCAGAGCACCTTTCCTTTGGCATCCTAGCTAATTCTTATTATAAGCCCTTTACCTCCATTCTGCTGGCTGCTTATATCCCTCTCCCCCACCCCTTCATTGGTCTCATCTCTGCTTTTCTCTGCCTCCAGCCTTTTCTTTCTCCATTGTTAAGGAAAGAGTGTTATACTCCAGTGTTATTTTGCCCTTCTCTTAAGGCTCCAGTGTGTGTTAATGTTAGTGTCTTTGTGAGCCAAAGCTCCAAATCATGGCTTTACATATCTTCATCAGATGTTCCTGGTTGACCCCACAGTTCCACTCAAATAAATGGGGTTATATGATTAAGACAAAAGCCTCACCTGTCTTTACCTCGAAGCATTTTTCTTCCTTCCATGCAAACTCCCTCCCTCCTCTTCTCTTTTGCCTTTGCCTCTCCTGCTGTGAGTAATACTGCGCCTCCTCCAGACCCTCAGAGTTCCCTGGATTTAATCTCACAACCTCATCGTTGTGTCTGGGACCATTCCTGAATTAAAATCCAGAGTTTCACCTTCTGAGCCAGCTCTTGATGGGATGAAGCACCTGTGCCTCTTTCTTTTTCTGTAAGCAGGAATAATGTGTAGTTCCAGGACCAGGGTGCCACCTGCACACTCTCTGCTCTTCCCGCCTCCACTCTTTTATGTTGTTGCCTCCCTGAATCAGCCTTCCTCTTCCATCTGGTCCCGGGGGCAGCTTCTCCATGGTCTCATGTCTCCCGCATAGCTTCCTGTCCCTTGCTCCCCCATACACTATTCCTCATCCGAAAAAGGTTTGAGGTGATAGATGGAAGAATGTGGTGAACAGTCAGAATTGTTTATAAATGCAAGGGTGCTGTTACTGTCAACAGAAGGAGCTTCCCTGTGGGGTCATGCATCTTCCATTGTGTTGATATGAGTATCTTCTCACTGTGTACCTGCCCAGAGAGTCAGCTGCTGCTTGAGATGGCAGGCGTGTGATGTAACCATGGGCATTTCTGCTCTCTTGCAGGAACTGAAGCTCTCTTCCCATGAGGAGGCCTTGTCCTTCGTGTCCCTGGTGGACGGCTACTTCCGGCTCACGGCAGATGCCCATCACTTCCTCTGCACTGACGTGGCTCCCCCATTGATCGTCCACAACATACAGAATGGCTGTCATGGTCCAATCTGGTTGGTCCGATAACTTTTCCAGTTATCTTTGGTGTGAAAACAGCAAAGAGATGGGAGGGAGCGTGGCCTTCTCAGGCATGAGTGTCATCGAGCATTAGGCTGAGTGCTTCCTTGGTGCCCTTGACTGTCCCTGCCGTCCTGGCCAGGCCTTCCCGTCACCTCTTCTCCCTTTTGTGGGTGTCCTCACAGTTGAACCCCTCACCTCTCCATAGCTGACCCAGAAGTGCTACACATCCTAACTCCTTGCTATGCCAAACGCTCTGGGTGATTCGAGAAAGAGAGCACACAGATCTCAACAGCAGATGGTGTAGTGAGAAACAGAATCCCGAGTGGGCTTGTCCTCTGGTGCCAGAGGCACAGTGAGGGTGACCAGGCCTAAGTGCTGGAAGGGGCTTTGCTGGGTATCTCGTCCCACCTGCATCTCAGACAACTCTGGTGATGGCGTCCCTAGTGCTTCACAAGGCAGCGAGAAGCTTGGAGCTCTACAGACTTGCTCACCTTTCTGATAGGGAGTTGATGTCTGCCTCCCTGTAAGTTCTGTCTACTCATCTGAATTCTGCCATTTTGAGCGGTAGGAATTCAACTTCCTCTTATCCATGACCGTTCTTCAGGCAAAGGAACACAGCTGTTGGGTTTCTTCTGAGTCTTCCAGACCACAGTGTATCAGCAGAAGCACCTCTTCAGCCACCTTTCGCACGAAGTGGTTCCCACCTTCCTGATCCCGGGTGCCTTGTGGACTGGAAGTTTGTCAGTGGTGTGGTCCTGGCTTGGAGAGGCTCATACACACACACAGAATTGCAGAGCAAGGGCTGAGCTTTGATAAGGCATGGCCCTCAGATATCCCGGCTATAGTTAAGCGTCAGAGCTGTGGCACCTGCGTCTCCCCTTAGACTGGAAGGCCTCCCTCCCGAGCCCACGCAGCCACCCGCTTCTTCAGGGCCACTCACACGTCACCTTGTTGGTGAAGTCTTTGCTGACCACCTTACGTAAAATGATGGCACCTTCCCCCTCTACCCCACGCTCCCGACTCCTCCACTCTGCTTCATTTGTTTTCAGTGGCCTTATTGCCTCCTGCCACGTTCAGTCTATGTACCTTGATTCTGTCTGCCTGCCCTTATCTTCCAATGACTGGAGCCCTCGGTGCCTTTCTAACACATGTTGACCACATAGCCCCCTTACCGGCCCTCAGTGAGCAGAACTCACTCAATGTAGTAACCTCATGTGTGGATTTATTTAGCAGCTGTTTGTTTACTGCCTCCTGTGTGCAAGACTCTTCCATCCTGGGGACACAGGAGTGTCGGACAGGCATGTTTTCTACACACAGCTTTTCAGTTCTAGTTGATTTCTTTATTCAGTGTTTATTTCTCAGTTATTCACTTATCTATTGATAAGTGATATGATAAGCTGCTGTGAGCCAGGGATGTTCTGGTTATTGTGGATACAGCAATGAACAGAACAGCCCAAAATTCCTGCTATTCTGAGGCTCATGTTCCAGTTGTGCAGCCTGGGGTAGTGGTGGAGGGACCCCCACCACAGCACTGAGGCAGCTCCAAGTCCCAGCCTTGGGGGAGCTCTTCTGGCTAGAGTGGAGACGGTGTATGTGAGGAAGTCGGGGATGTGTGGGCTCTAGGCTAAGCGCCCTCTCGACCTTGGAGACCTGGTCTGTTTTGAGGCTTCTCGGCACCTGTCTGCCTCGTATCTTACACGGGAGAGGACGTTAGGACCCAGGCCAGGTAATACGAGGGGACGCAGGCTTGAGGCCGCTGAGGAGCGTGGGCGTCCCTGGGGCTTGGCGTGCTTCTGTTTGGTGTGAGCTCCCTCTCTGCCTCTCCCTCCTTCTAGCACAGAGTATGCCATCAATAAGCTGCGGCAGGAGGGGAGCGAGGAGGGGATGTACGTGCTGCGGTGGAGCTGCACCGACTTCGACAACATCCTCATGACCGTCACCTGCTTCGAAAAGTCTGAGGTCAGTGGGGGGCTGGCTCGGGCTGCGCGCAGCCCCCGAGCAGCTTGCGTGGTGAGGGGCGGGAGTCGAGAGTTCTGGCGCGGGCCGCCTGTGCTCCCGGAGGAGCCCACTTGCAGGCAGCTGACCCTTTGGTCCTCAAGACCTTTGTTTTCTTCCTTCAGGGACCCACAGCAGTGTTCTCTGTGCTCTGGAAGGTATAATCTGGCCAGAAAACGAGCTTACACAAAACACCCCGGGGCTTAGAGTGGTTTATTTTACACTCGGCGGCTCCATCACAGACCCAAGCTCTGTCTGTCTGTGGCATTCACTGGTACAAACCAGCGCCAATAAGACTTATTGGAAACCTTACCTAATAGTTTTCCCCAGATGGTAGTTGCAGGCATTTTACCAGACAGATTGCTGTCTTGCATTTTAACAAAATTTCTGTTAATGACTCAGGTGTGGTTGGAAGCTGGGAATGATGTGAGAGGAATCCTAATATTTGGGCTCAGGTAGAAGCCGAATTCTGACTTGGCCTCACTAAACCACAGTGCTTTGTGAGTCATGTAATTTTTTAAAAATACAAGGAATGGACTACTTTAAAAAGAGAGAGTTTTGTTATGCCCGAGGTCCGAGTCCCCAAAACTGAGAGAAATAAGAAGTTCACGGCAATGCAAAAGCATAAAAGGGTTTATTGCTAGCTCGAGCTAGGGCTCCCCCGGCACCGACGCAGCAGCTGTAGGGAGGGAGCCCCGAGTCTTGGGCTGCACTGCTTTTATAGGGAATTTAATCAGGTAAAAGGGTACAAGAGGGGGTGTTCAAGCAGGAGGACAACTGATTGGCCACTTTAGGGGTGTTGAAGTTGACAGATAACTGGTTGGTTACTTCTATCCATAGGATTTGTGTGTAGATTCTTGATTGGTTTTTACTTCCAAGGTAAATCACAAGCTCCTGAACGTAAAGTCAGAAGGTTTAGCCTAGTGACCGATTGGCTCGTGTACAGTGGGGCTAGGTTAGTTAATCTGAGGGTTGATTGGCTATGGGTAGTGAGCTTAGGTTGGGTAACGTCCAAAGTTCTTTTGCCCGGGAACTTGCAGGATGGAATTTCTTTTACAAGATGGAGTAGCTCAGGCCCTTCATCCTAGGGTGAGTGGGACCCCGCTAGGGGGTAGTCTCCTGGAATCATTACCCAGGTTTACAAGAATTCAAAACCTAGGCCTAGTCAACCTGTCGAGCCTGCCATGGCTCCAGTCTGGTTCCCTAACAGTTTTACAGAATTAGTCCAGATGAATACGCTAGTGTTGACTGGGTTCACCATGAGCTGGGAGAACTGAGGTGGGTGAGGGGCCGGCAAGGTGAGTCAGCATATGAGTGTACTGCAGCCCTCGGACATGGGAGGAAAAGGAAAGGACAGTCCCTGGGGCTGGACTCAGTCAGGAGTGGAGGGGGAAGTGGTGGAAGGAACCCAGTGCTGCCAGACTCCTGGGCGAAGTCTCGAGGGGCCGCTGCTCGCCTGGGTGCTCCTGGACACCGTGGCCTTGGGGCTGATACAGCTGCAGTGGCTCAGCACCTGGCAGGCCTGTTGCCCTGGCAGGATTCCTCTCTTTGCATTCGGTCTCTGGAGGTGGAATTGACCTGGGCTGTACTGAGAATGTCAGTGACTCAGTCCCATGGTCTACCTGGTCTCAGGTTACCTGGGGAAAACAGGAATCAGAGGTGGGGTCACTCCTACTGTTTGCTTCAGCTCAGCTGACATTGTGCTGAGCACTTTACCTGTATATTCTCATTTAAGCCTTACTATAGCCCTTTAAGATAAGTTGCATTATCCCCATTGTACGGATGAAGAAACTGAGGCATCACGATGTTAAATATCTTGTCTTAGTTTACACCATAAGCAGATCTTTCTGGCCCTCATTCAAACCACTAAAATAGTGTTCTTTGTACAAAAGTGCTCATGAAGGAAAGCTTCTGCGGTACTTCCTCTCTGGGGCACCATGCAACCCGGAAATGAGACCAGACAGCTGACTCCCACGTCCCCACAGGTTCTTAGAAGAGCTCAGTTTGAGTGAGTTCCTGGATACATTTTGCTGTAGTACTTACTTCATATGTAATAATATTTGCCAGCCTCTTTAAAGTGCTTGCTGTGGTATGCTTAGTTGTGTCTGACTCTTTGTGATCCCATAGACTGTAGCCAGCCATGCTCCTCTTGTCCATGAGGACTCTCCAGGCAAGAATACTTGAGTCAATTGCCATGCCTTCCTCCAGAGGATCTTCCCAACCCAGGTCTCCCGCATTGCAAGTGGATTCTTTACCTCTGAGCAACCAAGAAAGCCCCTATAAAGTGCTCGCTTTTTTACATGCACTTTGCCATACAACCATAGCCACAGTGCTGAGGTCGGTGTTTTCATGGAGTTCATTTTAAGTGCCAGAATGAAGTGATGCTCTTGTGGAAATCACTGCTGTGTGAGCCTGTTTCCCTAGTGTCATTAATAACTCCCATTTGTCAGCACCTTCTCCTGGATCTCCCTTATTAGATATTATTTCTAATATTTCTGATATTATTATTATTAGATAATATATATTATTAGATAATATTTACCTTTATTAGATATTATTTCATTTACATATAATAAGCTTTTCATTTCTAAATAACTTTAGATTTACAGAAATGTTATGGAGATAATATGGAGCTGCTGTTTGCCCTCCACCTGGCTTCTCCTGTTGTTAATATCATACATACCCAGGAGAGGTTTGCCTGACCCCTTTTAAAACAAATTCTTTCTGATCATTTTCCTAAATGGCAGGTGCTGGGTATCCAGAAAATGTTCAAGAACTTTCAGATCGAGGTGCAGAAGGGCCGCTACAGCCTGCATGGCTCGGACCGCAGCTTCCCAAGCCTTGGGGACCTCATGAGCCACCTAAAGAAGCAGATCCTGCGCACGGACAACATCAGCTTTGTGTTGAAGCGCTGCTGCCAGCCCAAGCCCCGAGGTCAGTCTCTCCGAGCCAGAGGCAGGCTGCGTCCCCTGGCCGTGCTCCGAGACCTAGGCCAACCGAAGGTGCTGGGTGCTTTGAAGACAGTGGTCCTTCCACCACAACTTCTAGGTGTTTTTCATTGAGTTTTGTTACACGTCTGTCCTTGGTTCAGATCTTAGTCCTCGGGTGTCAGCATTTTCTATAGAAAAGACATACACCTTTTCTCAGTGTCTCAGTTAAGCTGCAGAAAGAGGCATGTTTAGGATTAGTAAGCAAGAATTTTTTTTCTTCCTTTTGATAAAATGTCCTGAGAGTTCCCCTGTCAGTGGTTTATCTGTCAGTCTGGGAAACGGTCCTGGCACATCTACTGTGGGCCAAGGATTATGTTAGAGGCACAGAGAAATGCGCACAACTTAGTCCCTGTGCCCCAAGGGACTCCAGCCTAATACAAACAAATGTTACAGGTAAATGAGGCCACTGCAGCGTATGATCATCGGCGTAATACACACACACATATTAGGCCCTGGGGTTTCAGAAGAGAGGACAAGATCCCTGAGTCACATGGTGTGGATGGCTACACAGAGGAGGTGGATCTTGAGCCAAGTGTTGGATAGTGAACAGTGTTGCCAGTTAGCTAAGGGAATTCCCAGCACACATGTGCAGGGCAAAGCAGAAAGCAGATGTAGACACTGCAGAAAAGCAGTAGAGGGCTAATGTGTTCGTGACATTGTACAGGAGACAGGGATCAAGACCATCCTAAAGAAAAAGAAATAAAAAAAACCAAAATGGCTGTCTGAGGAGGACTTACAAATAGCTGTGAAAAGAAGAGAAGCAAAAAGCAAACGAGAAGAGGAAACATATACCCATTTGAATTCAGAGTTCCAAAGAATAGCAAGGAGAGATAAGAAAGCCTTTCTCAGCGATCAGTGCAAAGAAATAGAGGAAAACAATAGAATGGGAAAGACTCGAGATCTCTTCAAGAAAATTAGAGATACCAAGGGAACATTTCATGCAAAGATGGGCTCAATAAAGGACAGAAATGGTATGGACCTAACAGAAGCAGAAGATATTGAGAAGAGGTGGCAAGAATATACAGATGAACTGTCCAAAAAGATCTTCACGACCCAGTTAATCATGATGGTGTGATCACTCATCTAGAGCCAGACATCCTGGAATGTGAAGTCAAGTGGGCCTTAGGAAGCATCACTATGAACAAAGCTAGTGGAGGTGATAGAATCCCAGTTGAGCTATTTCAAATCCTAAAAGATGATGCTGTGAAAGTGCTGCACTCAATTTGCCAGCAAATTTGGAAAACTCCAAATTTGGAGTGGCCACTTTTCCAATGGCCACAGGACTGGAAAAGGTCAGTTTTCATTCCAATCCCAAAGAAAGGCAATGCCAAAGAATGTTCAAAATACTACACAATTGTATTCATTTCACATACGAGTAAAGTAATGCTCAAAATTCTCCAAGCCAGGCTTTAGCAATACGTGAACTATGAACTTCCCGATGTTCAAGCTGGATTTAGAAAAGGTCGAGGAACCAGAGATCAAATTGCCAACATCCACTGGATCATGGAAAAAGCAAGAGAGTTCCAGAAAAACATGTATTTCTACTTTATTGACTATGCCAAAACCTTTGACTGTGTGGATCACAATAAACTGTGGAAAATTCTGAAAGAGATGGGAATACCAGACCACCTGACCTGCCTCTTGAGCAACCTGTATGCAGGTCAGGAAGCAACAGTTAGAACTGGACATGGGAAAACAGACTGGTTCCAGATAGGAAAAGGAGTATGTCAAGGATGTATATTGTCACCCTGCTCATTTAACTTATATGCAGAGTACATCATGAGATATGCAAGGCTGGAAGAAGCACAAGCTGGAATCAAGATTGCCGGGAGAAATCTCAGTAACCTCAGATATGCAGATGTCACCACCCTTATGGCAGAAAGTGAAGAAGAACTAAAGAGGAGAGTGAAAAAGTTGACTTAAAGCTCAACATTCAGAAAACTAAGATCATGGCATCTGGTCCCATCACTTCCTAGCAAATAGATGGGGAAACAGTGGTTGACTTTATTTGGGGGGCTTCAGAATCACTGCAGATGGTGATTGCAGCCATGAAATTAAAAGATGCTTACTCCTTGGAAGGAAAATTATGACCAACCTAGATAGCATATTAAAAAGCAGAGACATTACTTTGTCAGCAAAGGTCCGTCTAGTCAAGGCTATAATTTTTCCAGTGGTCATGAATGGATGTGAGAGTTGGACTATAAAGAAAGCTCAGCACCGAAAAAGTGATGCTTTTGAATTGTGGTGTTGGAGAAGACTCTTGAGAGTCCCTTGGACTGCAAGAAAATCCAACCAGTCCATCCTAAAGGAGATCAGTCCTGGGTGTTCATTGGAAGATGTAATGTTGAAGCTGAAACTCCAATATTTTGGCCACCTGATGCGAAGAGCTGACTTATTTGAAAAGACCCTGATACTGGGAAAGATTGAGGGCAGGAGGAGAAGGGGACGACAGAGGATGAGATGGCTGGATGGCATCACCGACTTAACGGACACAAGTTTGGGTAGGCTTCGCGAGTTGGTGATGGACAGGGAGGCCTGTTGTGCTATGGTTCATGGGGTTGCAAAGAGTCAGACACAAATGAGCAACTGAACTGAGCTAAATGTGTTCAGTACACTTAGAAAGAAGGAAGGAGGAGGCGACTAATGCAGACTCAGGATCATCGGAGGCTTTGTTTGCCACACCGTGGAACTGGGACTTTATTGTGCAGGCAGTGAGAAGTCATAGGTGGATCATGGAGTGAAATGGATAGAAGAGGCGAGGAACTCGGCCGCTTTTATTATTAATTTTTGTTGTAGAAAATTTGCTTTACAATGCTGTATTAGCTCCTGCATTGCAAAATGGACCAGTCATACATATACATATATATCCCCTTGCTCTTTTTTTGAAAATGAATTAGTTTTATATTTCTGATGTACAGCAAAGTGATTCACATATCTATATATTTTTTCAGATTCTTTTCCATTATAGTTTAGTACAAGATGCTTAATATAGTGCCATGTGGTATACAGTAGGACTTTATCTATTTTTGTATATAGTAGTTTGTATCTGCTAATTTCAAATTCCTAATGTATCCTGATGTGCACTCCGTTTCCTTTTGGTAGTGGTAAGTTGTTTTCTGTGTTTGTGAGTCTGTTTCTGTTTTAGAAATAAGTTAGTTCCATATGTAAGTGATCATATGGTTTTTGTCTTTCTCTGTTTGACTTACTTCACTTAGTCTGATAATCTCTAGGTCCATCCATGTTGCTGCAAATGGTGTTATTTCATACTTTTTATGATTGAATAATGTTCCATTGTGTATGGTTGTATCAGACATACATTGTGTGTGTGTGTGTATTTATATATGTCTCTCTGTATTGCACATCTTGTTTATCCATTCATCTGTCAGTGGATGTTTAGGTTGTTTCCATGCTTTACTGAGATATGTTCCTTCTCTGTCTGTTTTGAATGGATGTTGAATTTTATCAAATGCTTTTTCTGCATCTGTTGAGATGATCATGTGGTTTTTGTCTTGGTTATCTGGGTCATGAAGATCTTTTTATAGTTCTTCTGTGTATTCTTGCCACCTCTTCTTAATATCTTCTGCTTCTGCTTATTCCATACCATTTCTGTCCTTTATGGTGCTCATCTTTGCATGAAATGTTCCTTTGGTATCTCTGATTTTCTTGAAGAGCTCTCTAGTCTGTCTTTTAACGGAGTGTGTCTGTGAGTCTTTACGTTCGAGGTGGGCAGAGGAAGCAATACCAACACAAAAAGGGGCCTGGGTGCTTGATGTTTGACTCGCTTTTTGGTCTCCTAGCAAGGCACTGTCATTGAACTTGGTGAAAGAGGAAGGCCTTGTGTGCTTGTTGATCAGATAAGGTTTCCTGCCAGCCTGAGGGTGTAACTTGCAGCCTTTGTTTTTGTGCTTGAAGATACCCTGCAAAGGTAAAAACACATCTGCCACTTGACTGTGAGACCTCAGGATGAACTCTAACCTTAGAGCCCAGCAACCTTATTCACTCACATAATCTTTGCTTCCAGATATGAGAGGCCGTTTCGCTTTCCTTGGGATTAGTGGGTGCAGGCCGAGGCTGAGGAAATGGAGAGCCGCAGGCCCGGGAGGCGCGGTGGCGGCCCGGGCTGGAGACGGGGATGTTGCTTCTCTGCTGGAAGTCGCTGGGAGGCCACTGGCGCCGCTGCCACCCTCGCTGGGGACTGGCGGCTGCTGCGGGAGGGGCACAGGAACAGGCCTGAGCCCTCCTCTCGGCTTCTGCTGGGGCTTCTGGAGCGCTGTGCTGAATGTGATGTTCAGTGTTTGTCTCTCCACTTGATTAGAAACACTTAAGACCAGATCTGGGTCCCACCACGATGATTCCCGGGAGAGGCAGCCCCCAGCACAGAATGGGTGCTCCCTCGTGTCTGTCAAGTGAATAGTGACAGTGGTAGCCACCACACTGGTGTGCGCCTACTAATCCCAAGCAGTTTCTCTGCATCTTTAAGTTAGCTCTTTGTAGCTGTGAGGATCAGAGATGTTCACTGACTTGTTCAAAATCACACAACTGGTCGTATCGCTGGTGGTTACTCCGAGAGGAGCAGTGAATATAATGGGGATGCTAATGGCTGCTGCCATCTGTCATCACGTGAGTCATTCTCCAGTTTGCCAGGCGCCATTGGAGGTTCTTTCCTGGTTTAAGTTGCTTAATCTTCATAATAATCCATAGTATATTGTTATCCATTATACTTAACCCAAGATTGCTTAGGTAGGTAGAGGAGGCACAGGAATTTGGACTCACGTTTTCCGACTTCAGCCACAGTGATCTTTCCCTATATCACACCCTCTGCAGAGTTACAAGTGCAGTTACCAGCCCAAGACTCTGAGGTGAGGGCCAGTTCTCTCGACCTTGGGGATGGGTGCTGTGGGGGTAGAGTGAGACTATGCGGTATGTGGGTGGCTTTTCCACGTAGGCCCTCAGAAGCTTCTGTCTTCCCTCTGCCACCTGCAAATTAGGGAAGTGGCGCAATTGTGAAAACTGAAGAGAGTGTCATTTTGGGTTTCTCAGCGCCTCAGCCCTTCTGAGCACTGGCTTCCGATGGCCAGACCCCAGCCTGGGTTTCACACTGAAATGCACCCAAGAAACTTCATGGAATAAATAAAATCAGGCGGCCCCTCAGAATGAGTGTGATGGTCAAGAAAGTCTACTTCTCTTGTACCACCGATTCTCTCATGTTCTCATCCGTGCAGTCAAGTCTTGGAGCTTGATTTCTACCTGGTTCAGCTCTGACACTGAGGACTTGGCAGATCATTGCCAAAGCTGCAGGAACCAGGTGGTACAACACAGATGAAGGTGCTGACAGGTGTGACGCCGTTCATCGTCACAGGGGCTGCCAGTTATGGGGCAGTCACCTCCCACCGGGCATTGACCTCCACGAGCATCCTCTCGTTTATCCCTCACAGCACCCCAGTGAGGGAGCATAGCTGTGTGCCCCATTTTGTAGTGAGGTTCATGGATGTTTAACAGCTTTCCACACTCTAGATCCTAGTTCCATGTTCTCTGAAGTGGCCATGCTAATAATCGGCCCACAAATGGCCCCTGTTCCCATTCTCTTCTCTGATTTCCTCAGTGGCTTTACTGCCTAAACCCTTCCCTTGGGCACCATTCAGGGTGGCCCTTTCTTCATGTCTTTTCTCCAGAGTTGCTTGCTTGAACCTGATTTTTCCCAGGTAATGGGGGTTACAGTCAGGATAACAGAATGGAGGAGAGGAGAGTTTGAAAATGGGGGTACTCAAGGCATGACAATGGAAGAGCTTGTATCTGAACCAGCTTTTAGCTCTCAGATTTGTACCCCCTTCCACTAGGGCCAGGCATGCTGTGGAGGCAAGAGTCTGGAGCCGTCCTGAATGCAGCATGAATCTAGAGCCTGACCTTGGGCAAGTGATTTAATAGCTCTGAGTCTGTTTTCTGATCTATAAGGGGATAAGAATACTATATATCTCATAGGATTGTCATCAGGACAGGAGCTAATGTGTATAAAACTCTTTAGGACAGTGGCTGGCACAGAGAAGGTAGTCAAAAAGTGTGAGCTGAAAAAAACAAAACACAAATCCTGCCTGGCAGGATAGACGATTTGAGTCACTTGGCCCATTGCTGGAGGACAGTGGATGAATACTGTCACGACTGGTCCGATCTGGAAGGTGCTTTCTTCCCTCACAATAACCTTGGAACTCAGAGTGTCTCCACGGTGGGACGGCGACTTGCATGGATTATAAATTCCCAGTTAGCCACCTGTGCTGACCCTGAGTTAGCAGATTTTATAAGGGGTCTAGTTTGTTATTTGAATCAGTAGAATCTGGGGGATGGTCTGCTTGAAATCTGAACATTTATTGTCAGGCACTGCTGGGAACTAGAAAGCCTCTGGCACACCTTTTTTGGGTCACTCACCCTATTCTTCATGGAACTTGGGTTTTTAACCCTCCCATTTTGGTTCCTGTCACTCCTGGTGTGCTTCCTCTATCCTCAGTTCTCATCCTTCAGCCCACACCCTGTTCTTCATTCATACGTTTAACAAGTATTTATTGAGTGCCTACTGTGTACCAGGCTGTGAAGGCAGAGCAGGAAATAATATAGACACAGGCCCTACCTTATAGAGTTTCTGTTCTCAGCTTCTAACATTTTATTTCCTCCCTTGACTTTTCTTACCAGTACAGATCCTGCTGTATCAAGCCCGGAGTGCCTGCCCTTTAAGAGGAGCGGCACAGATTTTGATTGATTATTTGATTTATATTGGCTCTGTTATTAGCCTTGCTGATGAGCTCCTGGAGGGCAGGAATCGAGTACTTAGTAAATATTTGCTGAGTGATGGAACCAACAAATGTACACGTATGTGTTGAGCAAACCCATGGCCGAGGAGATGTTGGCAACTGGGACCTTAGACCTTCACTGCTCCACTCAGACTTCTCTCTCTTTGTTCCATAGAAATCTCCAATCTGCTGGTGGCCACCAAGAAAGCCCAGGAGTGGCAGCCTGTCTACCCTATGAGCCAGCTGAGTTTTGATCGGATCCTCAAGAAAGATATTACGCAAGTGAGTCATTGCTGCCATACCTGGGTCCAGACCTGGCCCTGCCTCCTCACAGTGGAGAAGCCTGGGGAGAACAGAGTCACGTTTGCAGAGACCCTGATGAACACGGGGACTTCCCTTTCATAGGTGAAGCTGGTCAACCAGCAGGCGCCCTGCTGTTCACCCAGCCTTGCTGATGCACCCTAGACTTTATCCTTGAAGGAGCTGGCTTAGTCAATTTTTGAATGGTTATCTAGGGCTACAGAGACCTTCCATTCCCGGTTCCTATAGTTGTAGGGACCAACCCTAGAAGTAGTTGGAGAATTTGGTGGGAATGTTGACAGATCTCCATAGGGGATTATAGGCTGATGAGTCTCATGGCCCCAAAACATGCTTTGTGACAAGGCGCTTCTGAATTTCAGTCCTGGGCTTTCTGATGACATTTCCAGAAGGAACAAAGCTGAGGGCACACACAGCACAGTGAGGTAGCGGGAGACACACAGTTCAGAGCTGCAGGAGAGAGCTGTGCCCAGAAACTGATCCCTCAGACCAGTGTTCCAGCCTCCAGAGGGCTGTGGCCCAGCGTCTGCAGCCTTGGGCAGGCCCAGTTTCCCTCGTAGCTGCCCTTGGGCTTTGTAGGGTATGAGGTCTGGGGAACCCCCACTTTCTGTTCTGCACCCTCCTCCTAAGCCCCCTGACACAGGGGGAGACTAAGCCAGCGTGCCAGGAGCCTGGGAGGGAAGGAAATCTGTGCAGGCTGCTTACTGCCCCAGAAAGGCTGCCCCACCTTGGAGGTGCTAGAGGGCAAGTTGTGGGCTCACTCGTTGAGGACCAGGCAAAGGGTGGCAGGCCTGAGGCTGGGTTGTTCATCTGCTTTTTGAAATCAGTTCCTGAAATTATTGAGGAGGTCTTGAGGGAGTGGAAGTCCACAGTGGCAAATGTCCTGCTTCACTATGTAAATGCTTTCCTGAGGGCAGATCTCACTGTTCTGTCCCTCGGGGTATCAGAGCTGTGTCCAGAGATGGGCAGCACCCCAGCCTCTTTTCTTCCTGGAACTTGACATGTACACGGGGTCTTCCTTTTCTCCTTCCCCTTGGGCCTCTGGGCCATCCTCTGTGCCTCCAGTGTTTATTTAGCCAAGAGTGACTGAGCACTTCCCTGTGCCAGGCATGACCGCCACCCTCAGCAGGCACACAGTCCCGTGGCTGAGGCAGATTCTTATCTATCTTGAGTAGATAATTAAACTACCAGGAGACAAGTCCCAAGTAGAGAGGTACAGCGTGATGTGGAACCGTCAGACAACCATGCTGCCTGGTCTTTGGATAGCAGTGGCATCCTGGGGGAAGTGGCATCAAAGCAGAGCCCCAGAGGATGGACAAGCACTCAGCAAAGAGAGGGCACAGCGTGGAGGGAGACTGGAGTGGGACACACAGGGGCCTCTGAGTTGCTGTGGAATCCTTACCACATAGTGCTGTGACTTGGCCCCCGGAATAAGCAATGCTTCTGGGGGAACAGTAATTATTCTGAATGCATATGGCTTTTACAGGATGTTCTGGGAACACAACTTGCCATAACCTCGATGAATTGCTTCATGACAGATGCAGCTTTAATGAATAGTCACAGGGCCTTGCCAGGATACAGTAAGTAGACAGGGCAGATGTACCACCATTCTGCTGTGACAGATGACAAATGGTGGCATTTGTGCAAATTAATATACCAAATTAATGATTATGTACATTCTTAAGAGGGACAGAAATCAGCCTAGGGAATCAGCCACAAAGCATTTTCGGCATTTAGAGGAGGCCCTAGGATAATATGTATCAGTAGAATGACAGAACTCCCAGTTACACGTTTTGTGGGATAAATATCATTAGCTTGACAATGCCTGAGTTTCGTGACTCACATTTGGATTCACTCCAAGTAGTAAGTGTATTTAATTCAGAATTATTAAAACTTAAGCTGTGTGTGTGTGTGTTAGTCGCTCAGCCATGTTTGACTCTGCGACCCCATGGACCGTAGCCCGCCAGGCTCCTCTGTCCATGGAATTCTCCAGGCGAGAATACTGGAGTGGTTTGCCATTTCCTTCTCTAGGGGATCTTCCTGACCCAGTGATCGAACCTGGGTCTCCCACATTGCAGGTAGAGTCTAAGCTTAAGCTAAAAGGGCCTTAAAGAGAGATCATTGATCGTTGTATGTTCAGGGCCTTGAGCAGATGATCTCATTTAGTTCTCATGCTGCTCATTTGGTTTTATTACCTTTTCATATGTGGGGAAACTGAGGCCTGTCCCTCCTGGGTCTGCCTCTGCACATCAGTCACCTTCCTCTAGGGATTGCTAGGGCGTGTGCATGTGCAAATTGTATGGCTAATTTGAAACCAGCACACCTATAGCTATGTATCAGATAGATGGGTAGAAAATGAATAGATGCGAGGAGGCAATTAGATGAAACGCATTGGCCAACAGATTGACTTCTACTCACTATGTGCCAGGAACTTTTCTACCTAATTCTTCATTTGATAATTAACACCAACCCTAGGAGACACGTATACTGTTAACCCATTTACAGAAAATGGACACAGACTGAGTGTGAAAGTCTCCCAAAGGCCAGTAAGCAGTAGGGCCAGGACTCAGCCTGTGGGTGGAGGGAACCTCCTGTGAGTCCTGCTCTGGAGGCCTAGGGTGGGGCCAACCTTGGTGGCTATTAATGGCACTGTTGGAAGTTGTGGGAAAGGTCCCGGTTTTGGCCCCAGGCTGTTCCTGGAGGGAGGCACAGCAGGTTGCTATTCAGAGAATAAGAGGATTGTCTCCTGGGGCATAGGAAGTGCCTCCTGTGTGTTGGGCCAAGTAGCTCTTTGTTTCCTCTGGAGGCCTGACAGGCCCAGGCCCCGAGAGGTGTGAGCTGCTGGGGCCCCTTTTCTGTTGTCCCACCCGAGCCCCGTGTGCGCCACCCCCCCAACCCCAGAGGACTCAGACCCACATCACTGCAGCCCTGGGGAGGGTCACACTAACCTCCCGCTCCCTCCTTCAGGGCGAGCACCTTGGAAGAGGCACGCGGACACACATCTACTCTGGGACCTTCACGGATTACAAGGATGACGAAGGGACTTCTGAAGAGAAGAGAGTGAAAGTCATCCTGAAGGTCTTAGACCCCAGCCACAGGGACATTTCTCTGGCAAGTGTCACCCTCATCGCCCTCCCCCCATCTCTGCAGCCGGTAGAGCACAGTGGGCCGAGAGGAACGTTTGCCCATTCTGGCCTGGTTTCCAGTCAAGATTCCTTTCTTTAAATAGAATCTTAGGTTAACAAGTGAGGGAGTACAGATACGGTGGCTTGAGCAGTCCCCGGCCTTGGCCTGTCCCTCCCTGTCTGTCCCACTCTCTCCCGTGTCCTTTCTCGAGGTCCACATGGTGGCCGTGGGGCCTTGGACACCCACTGGGTGGTCTCAAAAGCCCTGATGCAGCCCAGGCTGTCACTCAGGGTCTGGAAGAGTAAAGCTCAGAGGAATGAAATGACTGACCCATGGTCCCACATCCTGTTAGAGACAAAGCTGAGTCTTGACAGACATCTGCTGCCTTGGTTTTCCCTTTATTCTAATATAGTGTCAAACGCTGTTGCTTCCCAGCCTTTGAATGTCCAGTGAGGAGGTTGCCGTCAGCCTAGCCCACCAGCCCAGCACTGTGTCTTGTGGGGTTTTCTATCTGAGTCCTATGTCCCAGCCAGGTGACCCTCACAGTAGAGGCTTGGCAGTGCCTTTGGGCAGTTGAGGGCAGGCCTGGGGATGAGGACAGTGGTGAGCGTCCCTGGGATCCACTGCCTTCCCTCTCAGCTGAGCCACTTTAGGGTCAGGCCACTGGAGGCCTGCCCTTGACATCCATGTCTTTGTCCTGTTTTCCCACAGGCCTTCTTTGAGGCAGCGAGCATGATGAGGCAGGTCTCCCATAAACACATCGTGTACCTCTATGGGGTTTGTGTCCGAGACGTGGAGAGTAAGTGTGTCTCTTTGGAAGGGGAGTGTGGCCCTGGCCGGGGAACATGGCTGCTGTGAAGATGACTGGGAGCTGACATCCACTTCATGTTGCCCAGGCTTCTTGCTTTTATTTCTGTAATCAAGGAATGCAAAGTGCTGAGCAGGTCACTTGCTTAAGCTAGTAGTGGACCTGGAACTAAGTCTCATTTGTTTTTCATTGATTTCTTGAGTGTTTACTTCTGGCCAGCTCTGGGTCCCACACTGGAAGTGGGGAGTGAGTGGGCTGAGTTCATTGCTCAGAGAGTCAGGGTAGAAGGAGCATCAGGCAGGGCTTGAACCCAAGCCTGCCCGCCTCTGAAGCACTGTGCCACTTGCACTGTCGGGCTGAGTAGCAGTCACTAAACCGGGCTCTCTTGAGGGAATCAGGGAGGGTGCTGTCCCAGATGGACATCAGGTTGCAGATGTGGCTGTTTTTGTGTTTGTAGATATCATGGTGGAAGAGTTTGTGGAGGGGGGACCCTGGATCTCTTCATGCATCGGAAAAGTGATGTCCTCACCACACCCTGGAAGTTTAAAGTTGCCAAACAGCTGGCCAGCGCCCTGAGTTACTTGGTTAGTATGTTCTGATATCTGTGGTCTCAACCAAGAACTAGAATGTCCTAGTAGGGGAGGCAGGAAGGAGGTACTAACCAAGCAGACTGGAGGGCCCAGGCTCTGTGCCTTTATACAGGTGTGCCTGGTGCTTAGTGAAAACCACCATCTTGGGCTGTTCTGTGTGCTTACGTATGGATCCTGCTTAGAGGGAAATTTTATCCCTCAGAAGACTAACTTGGGTACTGCATTGTATGGTGAGAGTAGAAATATTACAATACTTGCTGAATGAGTGAATGAATCTGTTGGGATCAACAGTAGCTCACATTTATTGAGTGCTTACCATGCTTCAGCCGTGCATGTGTTTCTAGGCTCTCACCACTTTAATTTTCACAAAAGCCTATGAGGCCTGTCCACCTGCCCCCCCCCCCCCCTCCCCCAGTCATCCCTGTTTCCCTGGTGAGGGAAACAGAGCAGAGGGATATTATAGAACGTGCCCAAGTCGCATGGATCATCCGTGGGAGCTCTTGGCTGCCCGGTCTGGCTGGGGCTGGGGGAATGTGGGTTACGGCCTGAGGGCTGGAAACAGGAGGGGCTTGGGAAGGAGGGCAGCAGCCCTGCCATTTCTGCTGAGTCAGCCTTTTCACTCCGCAGGAGGATAAAGACCTGGTCCATGGAAACGTGTGCACCAAAAACCTCCTTCTGGCCCGTGAGGGCATCGACAGTGAGTGTGGCCCCTTCATCAAGCTCAGTGACCCTGGCATCCCCATCACTGTGCTCTCCAGGCAAGGTGCGTTCCCCCTCTGTCCCTGCCTCCGCACCCCACCCCCCCACAGGCAGGTCCAGGCCAATGGGGGAGGGGGCTGGGCTGGGGTTCTCTCTCCTTTTAGAAAGCATACTTCTGCAAAAGGTGTCTGTTGATCCTGCCAGCCCTTGGTGGCAGAGGAGATGCTGTGTGAGGGAGGGTTGGTCTATGACCTCAAGGAGCTGTCTGTGCAATAGAAGAAACTGCTTGGCCAAGACATATCCGGTCCTTGTGATGAAAGAGCTTGTTTGAGGTGCTGGGGTGGCACCTTGCTCGAGGGAGGCTGTGGGTCCTGGGTGGTCAGAGGGGTGTCAGGAGAAATGGGCCCTGGGTCTTCCTTGCGTCCCTTTTGAAATCCCCTGTAGTGAGTGAGCAGTTTGGGGAGGTGCCTTAGCATCGCTGAGGCATCTTGTCTTTGAATGAGTCATCCTGAGCTGATGACTCCAGAGGAGTGGGCAGACCCGGCAGCTGAAACGCTGCGCAGCGCCGTGCTGTGTCTCTAGGCCACACGTGGGGTCCCAGAGCACCCCTGGGCCTGGTGCCCCCACTTGTCATGGCCTGTGATCTTCAGCACTGAGAGTTTTGCTCAGTCTTTCAGTCAAGGAATGGACTGAGTTTGGAAGGAAACCAGGATGAAGAACAGGCCTCACAAATAAGACCCAAATCATCCACTCTTTGGAAGGGGAGTAGGGAGCATCCTACCTTTTGATACTTACTGTCTGGCCATCGTCCAGCAGTGGAGGGTGGACCCAGCCCTGAACCTGTCGGGGGTCCTAGTCTCAGCCAAGGTCTGAGACACAGACACTGGTGACTCTAGAACAAGTAGAGAAGCCTGGGGATGCTGCGAGAGGGGCCAATAAAATGCTGTGAACATTTAGAGGAGAGAGACAACATCCGGGCGCCCCAGAGAGTGATTCAGCAAGGAGGTGGGTTTCATCTGGGCCTTACAGGCCAATGAGGCGAGCCGGCAGCAAGGCGATGGTAGGCAAATGGTCCTAGGGCTGGCCTGCACTTGTCTGTCAAGAGGAAGGACGTGAAAAGGTGGGAAGAAGGGCCAGCAGGCCTGAGCATCACTGCCCAGCTCAGGAGTGGCTTCTTGCCTGTTTGCTTCAGGGGCTGAAAGTCTGCTCCAGGAGGCCACTGAGCTTGTTGAGGGCCATTTCTGTGGACGTGGCAGGGGGTCCAAACAGCTGGTCTTGGTCAGCATCTGGGTACAAGAGATGTGTGACTTCTTTTGTTCTTTCTCAAATGAAAGAAAACCCACGTTAAAGAAGTGTGCCATTGGATGGTGCAGAGTATGGGGGAAGGGGAGGTTAGCCTGTGCCCGCTCTGGCTGTGTCGGCCTCTTCTCCCTGGCCTTCCCTTTCTTAACCCTTTATCCGTGTGACCTCCTCCACTCGGGGGTGCTGTGCTGTTTTTGAAGCCACAGCTTCAGAAGATGGGCTCCCACACCCTCCTGGGGAGTCTGTGTTAAACAGACACATCTGCAGGCCCTGTCTCAGACAGGTGCATCAGAAGGGCCAGGGCTGAGGGGCCTGGAAAACTACCACTTTAGCAAGCTTTCCACAGGCTCAGTGCAGCCACAGCCCACGTTTGGAGAACACTGCTTGAAGGCATTTCTTTGTTAACTTCCAGTTCTTGCTGTAGTGGCGGTGATATACTCTCCAAGTATTGCAGACTGATCTGTGAACGCCTCTTGGCTTTTCCAGAGTGCATAGAACGAATCCCTGGATTGCTCCCCGAGTGTGTTGAAGACTCCAAGAACCTGAGTGTGGCTGCTGACAAGTGGAGCTTTGGAACCACACTCTGGGAAATCTGCTACAATGGCGAGATCCCTTTGAAAGACAAGACGCTGATTGAGGTGAGCAGCTGCTTTCCAGGTGGGAGCTGAGTGAGGGCCCCTTGAACACTCAGGGGTGTCTCAGGAATTATCAGGAAACCTCACACTGTGGGAGGAGACGGTTACAGGTTTGACTCTCCTCCACAGGCTTACTGGTTGTGTAACCTCACACATGTTCGTTTCCTTGGGCCTGGATTCATCATCTATGAAATGGGGATAAAGAATACCTACTTTGCAGGGTTGTTATGACAGTTAAGCAAATAATGCACGTAGAGTGCCAGGTGTACAGTATGAGCTCAGGAGCTGATTCTAGCATCTCAAGATTAACACACAAGTATTTATTGAGTCCCTTGTGTGTACCAGGCATTGTCCTAAGTTGAAGCTAGGGGTTCACAATGAAAGAGACACAGGCCTTGCCTGCCCTTAGTGACTTTAGGGTCTAGGAGGAGAGTTGGGCTAAAATAGCGGTAAGGATCTGAAACCGTCACCCAAAGAGCCATGTGTGTTGGGTAGGGTAGTGTCATTACCCTTGGTTTACAGGTCAGGTAACCGAGTTGCAGGTGGCTTGCGGCCTGGGTTATCCAGCTAGGATGTAAAACTTCAAGGCTAACTCTTGCTTGTTCACTTGCAGAAAGCTAGTAGAGCTTTCTAACTCTAAAGGGATACTGCAGGAGCAGTTACAGTGAAGGACCACTGATCCCAGCTCACTGATTTGCTTTCTGGAATGTGCCTTGTGTGTTTAGTGGGGCAGCATCACTTGTAGCTGGGAGGGAATGATCGAAGTCCAGGGGAAGGTGGCATTTCAGTCGTACAGGAAGCAGTACGTGGTTCCATTTGCCTGGAGTATGGAGAGGAATGACAGGTGAACAGGTGGGAAGGGTTGTGTGAGGTCAGGTTTTGTAGAAGCCGTGAATGCTAGGGGTGATGTGGACGGTGAAGGGTTTGCAGGCCGGCCCTGGCATGGTGCGCTTGGACGGTAGTTGGATGGACAGGCTGAGGAGAGGTCAGGGCACGGAGTCCCCTGCGGTGCTCAGTGGTGAGAGCCTGAGCCAGAAAGTGGCAGTGGGGATTCAGCGTGGAGGGTGTGCTTGGGGGAGATACCAAAGAGGCTGAAGAACCTCTAACCAGTTAATCTTCTGACAGATGAACGTGGTGCAAGACTTGGGCAAGAAGAGTTAAGCTAAAACCCCTGGAGAAATCAGCACCTCTGTAGATCTGCTATTTGGAATTTTCAGCTAGGATTTTTGGGAATAATTTTAACTTCCTTGGAAACAAAACAGCATACCATTTGCTGTCAGTATTTTTGAGCACCTTGTGTTTACCCAGGGCGGAGTAGAATATGGAGATAGGATAAGCAAAGGTCTGCACTGGAGCCTAGAAGAGAGATACTCCAAGGCAGGGGCAGCCCTCAGGTCCTTAATTCTCTCCTTTTCCTCCTCTCCTCTGGGGCCTAACTCCCCACCCCTATACCAGGATCCACAGGGACCACAAGAGAAACCAGTACCCTTGAGATTCAGCTACAGACCAGAGTCTGGAGTGTAGTAAATTCACTGAATTTTTAAAATGATTTAAATAAGTCAATCATTTGTTTCAAAAATTGAAAGTAGTAACCACTTGATGAGAATTTGGAAAATAAATAAAACTATTTTTAAAAAAGAAAATATTAATCACTATATTCCAGTCACCCTTGACTAATATTTAACACTTTGGCATATTGTCTTCCGGTCTGTATCAATTTTTAAACAAAATTGGGACCATGCTAAACTGTTATTTTTTCATTTAATGTTGTAATTTCCTATATGATTAAATTGATACAAGAGTTCATTATTTCATTAAATTCTAATTTATTTAACTAAAATTAGATACTTGGCAGTGAGGTTTTCATATTTGTAATGTTCTGTTTAATTCTGCAGGGAATATCTAAACATAAATCTATTTTTATATCTGACTTATTTGTGAGTCATTCAGTAGTTGCAATTAATGAGTCAAAGAGTTTGAAGAATCTGAAGATTTCTACACATGTTGCCAAGTCATATTCCAGAAGGTTGCATGACTTTGTTGCAGGAATACAGCTTATTTGGGACTGGGTGGGATATACTGCCTATTTACCTTGAATTCAGACTATTTTTATATCAGGACTAAGATTTTCCACAGCTGTAAAAAAAAGGCAACAGTAGCACTCACATTTATGAAGTCTACCTTTAAGCAGAGCTGTTGAGAATTAAATTAGGGATTATTAGGTAACTCTTTCTGACCTGGGGTTAAAAGGTTTGTGGGTGGTTCCTTTGGTTTCTTCAATGTGGTCCTCTTCTTTGCAGAAAGAGATATTCTACGAAAGCCGGTGCAGGCCAGTGACCCCGTCTTGTAAGGAGCTAGCTGACTTGATGACCCGCTGCATGAACTATGACCCCAACCAGAGACCCTTCTTCCGAGCCATCATGAGAGACATCAATAAGCTGGAGGAGCAGAGTAAGACTGCCTTAAGTTGTTTAACCAAGACCAGCCAGGGCCCAGGGAGGGGGTGGCATTCACTCCTTTTAACATGGTTTCTCTCTTCTGTTAGATCCAGACATTGTATCAGAAAAAAAAGCCAGCAACTGAAGTGGATCCCACACATTTTGAAAAGCGGTTCTTAAAGAGGATCCGTGACTTGGGAGAGGCAAGTTACACTCCTGACCCTTCACCTCTCTGGACATCTAGAGCCATTCTCCATTCTCTCTCCTTTCAGGTCAAAGTTTATAAGAGAAAGCATCTTCCAGTGTTTTCTCAGGAACTGTGTGTTTCTGCATTTGACAAAGAGTGGCAGCATGCACACGCCTGCCTTTTCATGCACACAGGACATTGGTCAGCTCCCTCAGGAGCCGCCTAAAGGGAACAGAGAATACGAAGAGGGAGGCCTGGGGGCTGGGTATAGCTGTGGTGGAAATAGAGCAATCGCCGCCTCTGGCTTTTTTGGGAATATGTATCCTGTGAGGCTGCTTAAATGAACAGTGGATTTACTTCACAGAACACTGAAATAGAATGCTAGCTTTTCTTCTGGACCTTGAATGGCAGTTCCCTAACAGTAAATGTGACTAGAGAAGCTACTAGATTTGCATCTTCATACAGATTTCCTGTTGTTTATAAAGACTGTCCCATCTCAGGTACCCGCCCTGTGCCAAGGCCGGGTGCTGGCCCTCTGCAGGCACAGTGGTCCCGCTTCCTCACAGCATCCCTGGGTTTATTGCCAGTGTGCATCCTGAGCACCTCTGGAGCCAGCTGGGAAGACTGGGTGACCAGGCCCACCTCACTAGTAGGTGGCTTAGCAGGGATCCAGTCCCCGTCTTCTGAAGACTCATGCCTTGCCCTTTGTAGCCACATTGTGAGGCCTCCTGTGGCGTGACCCAGGGCTGTCAAAGAATGCCATGGTTGTGCTGCCTGACACTTCCATTTCCTGTGAGTTACACTTTCATGGAAACTAGGATTGATGTGTTGGTTCACCAGTCACCAGAGCCTTTTCTTGTCCTAGCGCAATAATAGAAGAAGGGATGGCATGTTGGCCAAGTGGGGAAGGGAGCAGGGAGTAGGAAGAGACCAGGTAGGAGCTTGTCACCTGCAGGGTTAGGCTGTGTGTGCCCTCCCCGGCCTTCAGGGGAACAAGCCTCATCTTTGAGTGTGTCCTGCTGACCCAGGCTGTCACCTCTCGGATCAAGCATGTGCATCTTTCCCTCCAGGGCCACTTTGGGAAGGTCGAGCTCTGCAGGTATGACCCTGAGGGGGACAATACAGGGGAGCAGGTGGCTGTCAAATCCCTGAAGCCCGAGAGTGGAGGGAACCACATTGCTGATCTGAAGAAGGAGATTGAAATCTTAAGAAATCTTTATCATGAGAACATTGTGAAGTATAAAGGCATCTGCACAGAAGACGGTATGTTATGCAAAGTGGTTTGTTTAAAGACTAAGTGGCTGTCTGGGGTCACATAAAGGCTAGAGCTGAGCAGGCCACGCCCTCAGCCTCATCTGGGCTGCCTGAATGCTAGCTGATAACCGCCAGAGCTCTAGGACTTCCAAGCCATATGCACTGTCAGATCCCTCAGCACCTGCGGAGTTTCCAGACTACCTAGCCTGCCTCCTAGGCAGGGATGATTCCAGCATTGTTTTTTAGGTGGCTACTACACCCACACCGGGGATTAGATTTCCCCTGTCCCAGTACTTAGTACACTGCTGCTAAGTCGCTTCAATTGTGTCTGACTCTGTGTGATCCCAGAGACGGCAGTCCACCAGGCTCCCCGTCCCTGAGATCCTCCAGGCAAGAACACTGGAGTGGGTTGCCATTTCCTCCTCCAATGCATGAAAGTGAAAAGTGAAAGTGAAGTCGCTCAGTCGTGTCCGACTCTTAGCGACCCCATGGACTGCAGCCTACCAGGCTCCTCCAGCCATGGGATTTTCCGGGCAAGAAGACTGGAGTGGGGTGCCATTGCCTTCTTCGACTTAGCACACTAGGCCAGATGAAACTGACACCCACTCCTCTCCTTTACCTGCTTTTCTGACCCAACACTAGGCAGGCCATTTAGTTTTCTGGTTGTCTAAATCAAACTGGCAAGTAGTGTTTACTATTAAATGTATCTTTTTACAAGCCACTACAGTACTCATGTTATTGTACTTTAAAATTTGTAGTGAAAATGATGTGGCTCATGATTTTTAAAAATCATTTGTCGAGTGCTTTGCAGAACACTATGTTGTCTGAGTGAGTGTGTGACGACCCTGGGGTAGGTACCCTGGTCACTCCTGAGGATCCCGAGTCTCTGGAACCTCTGGGGTTAAGCAGCTTGCCTGTGGTTTCAGGGTCGATGCTGAAATCAGTTCAGGCCCTCTGTCTCCAAATCCTGTGCCCTTTATTCTTCCTTCATTTGACTGCCTTGTACTGATGTGTTAGATTGAGGGCAGAAGACGGTGACAGAGGGTGAGATAGTTGGATGGCAGCACTGATTCAATGGACATGAACTTGGACAAACTCTGGGAGATAGTGAGGGGCAGGGAAGCTTGACGCGCTGCAGTCCATGGGGTTGTGAAGAGTTGGACACAACTTGGCGAACAAACAACTGATGAGTTTTTCCCCCCCTCAACAGGTGGAAATGGTATTAAGCTCATCATGGAGTTTCTGCCTTCAGGGAGCCTTAAGGAATATCTTCCAAAGAATAAGAACAAAATTAACCTCAAACAGCAATTAAAATATGCCGTTCAGATTTGTAAGGTAAAAGGGGGAAAAAAAACGTGGTAAAAATGTAAAAATCAGGCACTCTGTCCTGAGTAATTGGTTTGTAATTAGGCTACAAGCAGGAAACTTTCTGATAATCATACTGAGTTTATTTTGTTCTGCTTAATGGGGATTGAAATTAGCCTCTACTGAGAAAGTGATGGTTTCTTTAAATATGTATTTCTTTGAATCAGGTTGGTCTTACTATTTTTGCATAAAAGTAAAAACAAAAAAGGGATATGTGAATGAAATGACATTTGTATCTTTGTGTGTGTTACAAAGCAGCAAACACAAAATCCGGTCTGATTTGATCTCAGCAGCACACTCTGCCTTTGCTTCTCTCCCTCAGGGGATGGACTATTTGGGATCTCGGCAATACGTTCACCGGGACTTAGCAGCAAGAAACGTCCTTGTTGAGAGTGAACACCAAGTGAAAATTGGGGACTTTGGTCTAACCAAAGCCATCGAAACTGATAAGGAGTACTACACAGTCAAGGACGACCGGGACAGCCCTGTGTTTTGGTAACTGAATCAAACAGATTTCCTCAGTGCTTCAAAGGGCTTCCACTGTTCTGCTAGGTCCTTTTTAGATATGTTAAATTCTCTTATTGGTCCAGATTAGAAGAGACTTAGATCGTTTGGAATTGGCTAATTTTTACCTTCAAGAAACAGCTCTTAAGCTGTTTCACTGAAAACCACATACATGGCAGTGTCTGAGCTTCACAGGCACCATCTTCCAACGAAGAAATCTAACAGCAGCCAGCATCTCTGTCTTCCCTGGAGAAGGCATTCCTCCGACACGGTTCTTAAAACTGTTAGCAGCCAGAGTCGCCACAGCTATGCAGAGGAAGCTTGGAGGGCAGGTGTGAGGTGGCGAGGAGGCTTTGGCAGATTCAGGGAGAACGCAAGAGCAGAGGAAAAGCCATGGGCGGTTTGGCTGTCTTCTCGTGAATCGCCAGTGTCCTGGTTGGAAGGCCGCACCCGGCTTTGACCCCTCTCAGTCTAGCACACTGTCCAAGGGAGAAGCTGCTGAGTCTGCACTCTGCCCTGGCCTGTAGAACTCAGCAGCACTGCAGTGCATCCTACATGGGCAGAGGTGGGTCTCTCCCACCCAAGGATCCCAAACCTCCATTTACTCATTGCATAGTCAATGGATAAATGAATTCATTTATCAAAGGAATACCTATGAAGCACCTGCTTTGTGCCAGGTACTAGAAATTCGAGGGTAAATAAGATGAGCGAGTTTAGAATTTAATGGGAGGGGCAGCTAGTTTCATGGTGCCATGACCATAGAAGCGTTCGGGCTTGGTTTTCTGGAAGTTCTGTTAGGCTAAGTCCTTAAAAGATTCCTGGAGGGTTGTAAAGATGGGTAGAAGAAGGCATGTGTGTGATGGCAAGAGCGAGACAGAGCAGTGGCCGTGCCAGGAACTGGAATCAGCTCGACGTGTCTGGATGATGAAAGGTCTTTGCAGTTGCTAAGGCAATGCCCTAGACACTTGAGTTTTGGAGCTGGGGTTTTGGGGTGCTGTTGGAAGGATTAAGGATGGGGGCTTCTGTTTAAAAATCACTGTAGGAAGAAGAGCAGCATTGGAGCCAAGGGGTCTGATCTGGAGAGGGGCATTGATGGCGTGAACTAGGGCTGTGATTTGGACAGTGATGGTGGGGTTTAAGAGCACTGAGTAGGTTTGAGAAGTATTTCTGAGACCAGATATGCCTCAGTTTCTGGCTCAGGCAATGGATAACATTCACCAAAACAGCAGATACTATAAGAGGACTGGGCAGTTAGGTCGCTACTCACTCACTGTGAGCTTGGAGGCAGATAAAATCTGGGCCTGTGGTCATCGCCTCCTCCCACACCCCTGCCCAGGGAGAGCCTGTGCTGTGTGAACTGAGGGCCCACAGGGATACTGTTCACGTCAGCTGTGCACTGGGGCAGCATGTGTGTGACTAAAATATAACATACACTTACGTGTCTTCGAATGTTATTCTAAGAAGTCAGCTCCCTGGGCTGAGATACTCTAATGTTTTTTGGTATGCCCTTCCCAGGAAATAAAGTTTCATGTTCTGCTCTCTTTCAGGTATGCTCCAGAATGTTTAATTCAGTGTAAGTTTTATATCGCCTCTGATGTCTGGTCTTTCGGAGTGACTCTGCATGAGCTGCTTACTTACTGTGATTCAGATTCCAGTCCCATGGCCGTAAGTCATACTTGTCCTTTGTTTGAATCTGGCCCCCAATGAAAATGTGTCCATCCCTCTGCTTTGTAAGTTTAGTTCATAAAGAATCAGTCAGTATGTTGTAATGGAAAGGAAAAGCGTCTTGGACTTTCACTTTGAGTTACTAAGGAGAAAAGCCTGTTTATTTTCATTTCCAATTCTAGAAATTCTACCTTAACCTCTCCAGAGTTTATATAAATATGTGCAAAAAGTAAAATATTTCATTTGATTTTATTTTTCATAGTTGTTCCTGAAAATGATAGGCCCAACTCATGGTCAGATGACGGTAACAAGACTCGTGAATACATTAAAAAGAAGGAAAACGCTTGCCATGTCCACCTAACTGTCCAGATGAGGTATTTACGGGCCATTTCACAGTAATAAAACTGTTTTCACTGCTTGCATTTTAAAATAGATTTCTGATGCTGAATTTCGGCTGAGAAAACCATCTTTGGGGCAAATGACAACCACATATTATGTTCAAAGGAAGGAATTCCCTTCAATAGTAGGCTTACCTCAGTGAGCACCCGAAAGGAACATATTTTGATGTTACCTTATTGTGACAATCAGTTTTCTGTATTTCTAACTGAACTGCTTTAAGACTAATTCTTTAGAATATTTAAGTACACTGAATAGTATGTATGAGCCAAAGAATGAAGCAGCCAGTATGGAAATTTGTAGTCTAAACTGAGCTATAATGAGCTATAATTGGCTTACAGTAATTTGTGACCTGGATTTTTGCAAGGTCAGTTAAGCCATGAACTTCTCAAATATTAAAATACTTGTGAATAATATTAAATATTAATATTTAATACTTACAGATATGCCACATTTTCTATATTTTAAGTTATTCAAATACTCTTGTTTTATAGTAGGACTTAAGGAAACTCATTCACATTTTCAAAATTATGTTCTTCCTCTTGATGTTTCTATACTTAAAAAAAAATCTCCTAAACATTTTTACTGTTTTTTTTTTTTAATAGGTTTATCAACATATGCGAAAGTGTTGGGAATTTCAACCATCTAATCGGACAACCTTTCAGAACCTTATCGAAGGATTTGAAGCACTTCTAAGAAGCATGAATAACATTTAAATTCTAATGTGTATCAAGTCCTCCTACCCCCAACCAGTACCCAAGCCATTTAAAAAAATGTGTTACTGGAAAAAGTTTGTATTCTGTCTAAAAAGATACCGGGGTACGTATCCATATATAAGGCACACTGTGGTGCTTACTATGTGTAAGGACTTCCTCTATAAATTTGATACCAGTAACATAGTGACAACCAAAATGTTAGAAAGCACTTAAGCACTCCTCCTTTTGGAAAGAATATATCATTGTTTGGCTAGTTTACCATCACAGCTGAGTACCAGAATGAGATTTCTCAAAACAAGAGGAGCTGACCAAAGTAGAGTCTCGAGATGATTGCTTTTTCTTAGCTGCCAGTTGATATGAAATATTTTCCTGGCACATAAAGATAAGGATTGATGAATTTAGTCAGTACTCTAATATGCCTTCAAATTTCAATATCTGTACCATGATAGATGAAACATTCTTGAAATATAGATACCAGTTAGTATACTATTGTCTCTATACAAAGATGAGTGTATTCCTGTCAATAGTAGGACATAAACTTTGAGTTGTTTTGCAGTGGCTTAGTTCCTGTCCCCTTGGGTGACCAGTGGTACCCATTTTTGAGAAGACTGGTCATGCATACCCAGAGGGGCAGCTGTGGAATAGATACTTTGCTGCATGATGTTAATTCTTGAGAACTAAACCTGTGCCAGTGCTTCCCTAGACAGTATACCTTTAATCAGAACTGAGGCCAAGAACCTGGATACATGCTTTTCAGAAATGTCAATGTATATCCTTTTGTAACTCTACCACTTTGGGGCAAGCTGTTCCAGCATTGGTTCTGGATGCTGAATGCATATATACCATGTACACTGCACTGTTCTTAGAGTGTTTCAGTACTTACCATCCATCTACAAGAGTCGATCACTATTTTGACCATCACCCTATCGTGCAAAACTTGAAAGACCCACCCAGAAGACTATGGAGTTCAGGATCCACTAGGCAGTTCTCAGTTTTCTTGGAGACTGCCGGGTAATCAAAATGTCAAATCTGATTCAATGTGAACTGTAGATCTTTTTTGGCCAAGAGTCTGCAAAACTTTTTGTTGATGCTATTATTGTTTGATGATATTATTCTTCCCCCTTAAGCCTAAAAAGAGAGTTGTGTATTGATTCAATGGCAACAATAAACTTGCCATTTAAATCTGTTCAATAACCCTGCATCACAAATGTCTCTGTCTGTGTCAAACCTGTGGCCACTCTCTATGCACTTTGTTTACTCTTTATACAAATAAATATATGGAGCCTTCACATGCATATGCCTTTTAATATTAAGAGTTCATTTTCAAAGCATTACAAACAGTTTGTTTACATAGAAAAATAACAGTATGGACTGGTGGGGAGAGCATGGGTAATGGTCCTTATACTAACAGCACTTGAGTCATATCTCTTATGTCCCAGTGGGGCACAGGCCAGTATGGATGGCAGTCCCACATCTATTAACTCAAAGCACCTTGTAGTTCTTTCAACCTCTTTCTGCTTATATTTCTAAAATTTCCATCTTTGCTTTCTTCTACTGTCATAGAGTTATGACAAAGCACTGAAGCAACAGGAAAACAAGAAGTGCAGAGCATGGAGAACCCATTTTTCATCTGCTGAGTCAGAATTGAATGATGCCCATCCTGATTTGGTTATTTATAGCTAGTATACTTACTGGAAATTATCTTAGTTTAACTTTCTACCTGTCAGTTGCCAGTAGAAGTTAATACAAGCAATACATTACAGATCATATATACCAGTTTTAAACTTCTAAAATAGGAGTGATAACCTTCTATTATAAAGTCCCTCAAATACAAGATACTTAAAGATCTGACTTCAAAAAGACTAGGATCACTGAGACCCCTCAATTCCACATCATCAATTAGTGTCTCATAACAAAGAAAAACTTAGACATTCTGGATAGCAAAAGGGTTTCTCATGCATTTTGAATACCAAGGTCTTCAGGAAATGGTGATGTCAAAAGTTATGTGCAATAAACACAGTTCTTCCAAAAGGAAGCTGGATAAAACTGGGTTAAACACCTGGATAATTTTTCAGCCTAACACACTGCAACTGAATAAGAAACAAAGCAGAGAGTGAGGTATAGCTTATTATCTAAGAATGGTTATAAATACTATTACCTCATAAGACCCCTTTAGAAATGGCAGAATTGACTGCTTTACTGTGGAAATGGGGCATTTGATGACCAAAACATGTAAATTAATCATCACTATTCTACGAAACAAGACTTGCCACTTACTTACAAATCTGTTTCTTGCCACTTACTTACAAATCTGTTGCAAAATTTAAGTCTTTTTGTAGGTGTAAAATAAAAGGATTAGGGAATTAAAGGTATTAGATCAGGAGTCTGTGAACTTTATAAAGGGCCAGATAGTAAATATTTTAGGCTTTGCAGCTACTCAGCTCTGCCACTGTAGCACAAAAATTAGCCATAGATGATATGTAAGTGAATAAGCATGGTTGTGTCTGAATAAAATTTTATGTATGGACACTGAAATATGAATTTCAAGTCATACTTTTTATCCTCCAAACATTTAAAAATGTAAACATCATTCTTAGCTTGCAGGCAGTACAAAAACAGGTGGAGGACTGAATTTGACCACAGGGAGTATTTTGCCAACCCCTGAAATTATTACTAGATCACCAAAGCTACTTAAAAAATAGCTTTTCCCCCACAAGAGGTATTAGTGGTAAATAATCTATTAAGCGTAAAGCATCTGTAGTGGTATATACCTTGGATGTCACCTCTGTGTTTGAGTTTTACAATGCATGACTGGTATCGGGGGTGATAAGTTTGCATGTAGAGTATAACATTACCAGTCACTGCATTTTGTACTTGCACTCTGATTCTAGGAAAAGTTCTAAAAATTTGTGAATGAGATTACTTCCAGATAAAGTAAATTGAAATGCACATTGGCTTATCAGAAATTTATTCTAAGGCTTGGGAAACCAAGAATGTTTCCCATTTTATTGCTTCACACTTCTATATATGGTGTCAAAATTATTCCCAGTCTTAAGGAATATTGGAATATGTTAATTTCTCCAATGGACTAAGTTAATAAATAGCACATTGATTAAGATGTGTCTAATTCTAGTGGAATATGTCCTCAATTGATGTCTCTTATCGCTACTTACTTTTTTTACTTGGCAATTCTGCCTGCTGCACAACACAGTTCGTGCTGGGACGTTATAAACCCGTAATTTAAAGGATATGGCTAGTCTGCATGTAGTTAAGGCAGCGATGAACAGCAGAGATACTGCAGAGAATCTTATCAGTTTATGAGGAGAGAACTTAACTCAGTACACTCTCTTCTTTTTAAGTAGGTTTCCATGTAATATGCTCCTGTGCCCTGGAGAATGCTGGTCAACAAATTCCACTGAACCACCTTCTGGGGCAGAGACGAGATATGATGAGCCTCGCTTTTCATTTCTTAAAGATGACACCTATTAGAAAAAGAAACCATAACTAATGCTAAAGTCTAAATTAAAATTGGTTGATTTGTTAAAGATATTTATAAGAAAAGCAATTCTACTTGTGATCTGGTATAAAAACAGAATAGCAGGATGAATAACAAAGTTGTAAAAACTACACAAAAGTTTCTATATCAGAGTCACGTGAGGAACTTTTGAAGAATACAAACCAGCTTCTTAATGCCCTCTTTCCCCAACTTCCCACATTTTCGGGAAAGAAAAAGTGACAGTGTAGTTGCTCCTGCTGTTCGTATGTAGAATCAGAAAACCAGTATTCCTCTGAGGAAGGAGCGTGGCTAAGGAATTGAACTGCATATCAGATTAGATGTGAAGTTCATCTAGTAGTAAAAGACGTGGCAAGAGAATAAACTAGTAGGGGCAAAACCCAGCAAATGATGTCAACAAAATAGCATAATGAAACATTCCAGAGAACAGTAGGAACTCCAGCTTTAGTCTATACAATAATCACCTGGAAAGCTTGTTAAAAGGCAAATTTCTGAGTTCTATCTCAGATATTCTAATCCAGAAGTGTTCATGATAAGGGCCAAAATGTTCCTCACAAGCAGTCACAGTAATCAATATGATAAATCCGATTATGTCTCACAACTCATGACCACCTAATTCCTCCCAATTGTAGCTTTGATATTCTTTAGTAAGTTTGTCACACATAGTATTTAATATACAAGACTGGAGAAATCAGTATGGTACTGGCACAAAAACAAATATAGACCAATGGAACAAGAAGTCCAGAGGTAAACCTACACTTATGGATACCTTATCGTTGATAAAGGAAGCTTGAATAAACAATGGAGAAAAGACAATCTTTACAGTAACTGATGGTAGGAAAACTGGACAACTGGGTGTAAAAAAAATAAAATTAGAACACTTCCTAACACCATACACAAAGATAAACTCAAAATGGATTAAAGACCTAAATGTCAGTCCGGAAACTATAAAGCTCCTAAAGGAAAACATATGCAGAACACTCTGATATAAATCACAGCGAGATCCTTTAGAATAATAGAAATAAACAATGGGACCCAATTAAACTTTAAAGCTTTTGCACAGCAGAGGAAACAATAAGGTGAAAAGACAACCCTCAGAATGGGAGAAAATAATTGCAAATGAAACTGGCAAAGGATTAATCACAAGTAGCTCATGCAGCTCAATACCAGAAAATAACCCAATTAAAAAGTAGGCAGAAGACCTAAAAGGCATTTCTCCAAAGCAAACATGCAGATGGCCAACGAACAGGAAAAGATGCTCAACACTGCTCCTTATCAGAGAAATGCAAATCAAAACCACATCACCTCAAGCTGATCAGAACAGCCATCATCAAAAAAGCTACAAACAAGAAATGCTGGAGAGGGTGTGGAGAAAAGGGAACCCTCCTATACGGTTGGTGGAAATGTAAACTACAATAGCCACCATGGAGAACAGTACAGAGATTCCTTAAAAAACTAAGAATAAAATTACCATATGACCCAACAGTCCCACTACTAGGCATGTCCCTGAGGAAACCATAATTGAAAAGACACAAGTACCCCCGACGTTCACTGCAGCACTATTTACAGTAGCCAGGACATAGAGGCAACCTAGATGTCCATCAACATGATGAATGGATAAAGAAGCCGTGGTACATATATACAGTGGAATATTAGCCATATAAAGGGACACATTTCAGTCAGTTCTAATGAGACTGGGTGAACCTAGAGGCTATTATACAGAGTGAAGTCAGTCAGAAAGAGAAAATATCGTCTACTAACGCATATATATGGACTCTAGGTAGATGGTACTGATGAACCTATTTGCAGGGCAGTAATGGAGACCCAGAGCAGACTTGTGGGCACAGGGGGAGGAGATGGGTGACTTGAGAGAGTAGCATCACTGTATGCAAGACAGAGCCAGTGGGGATTCGCTGTGACACAGAAGGAGCTCAGCCCAGTGCTCTGTGACAGCCTAGAATGGGATGGGTGGGATGTGGGGCGGGGGGTGGGGGGGTGGGGTTCAAGAGGGGGGACATATGTATACCTATGGCTGATTCATGTTGCTGTATGGCAGAAGCCAACACAATATTGTAAAGTATTCTCCAATGAAAAACAAATTTAAAAAATGTAGAAATGCATGCAGAAAAGCCTTCTCACATTACAATTAAAGTTAACAATAATGGCCACAATTTTTAAAACCAGATTCAACTTCAAAGGGGACAAGGAGTCTGTCTACCCTTGTAGCTAAAGCCATTCTCAATCACCCATGGTAATTCACAGAGGCTCTACAGCGCCTCTCCTCCTCCCATGGATATGCCAGATGCATACACATGCAGAACAGTTAGCTCTAAAAAGATCCAGAAGCTAGCTGAGCAGCTCTTACATATTAAACAAACAAGAAAATACCAAAATAGGAGGAAAGGCTGAGATACACTCTCACCATACATCTCAGCCCTGGCAGAGCACTGCATCAGGAGAGAACTCCCAGTTCTTAGGTTCTCCCTGAGCACTGAAGCATTCAGACTCCACCTGTAGTACTCTTAACTTGGAAGACTTCCGCTTGAGGTATGGGTTCCCAAAATCCTTAGCCCTGAAAGCCAACAGGGCATGTGTTTATGAGATCCACAAAGCTACAAAAAGTAAACATTCTTGATGGTCACAGCTCACTGTGACTAGCCCCTCAGGGCCAGGTGCAGAGGGAGCACGTCGAATAGTCAGTCCATCTCCCTGTCTTCCCCTGAAAAAGGCTTATCCACATGCTTTAAAAGCTGCTCCCTGAGACCCAGCTCCTAATCTAGCAAGTGCTAGGGGCAGCTGCAGTCTTCCCCAGACACTGGGGAAGTTGAAGGACACCTCTCCCATCTCCTTCCAGCCCACTCCAGTCACTAGTATCTCCCTGGAAGGGGTTTTTACATACTGTGCCCCAACTTTTATGTCTGATACCCAAGGAGTAGTCCCTGGGTCATCTGGCTCTGACAGCCAATGGGGCTTGCATTCGTGAATTCTATAGGATTATAGTAAACAAAAATACAATTCTTAATGGATGCACGTACCATCATCCCTACCCCCCAGTGACTGTACACCTGTGCTCAGTACAAAGGGAACAGGTGAAAAAAACAAAAATGTCCATTTCCTTTTCTCCCTGCACAGAGCTTAACTACATACTCAGCTGCAGCCTCAGGGTCCAGGGTGTAATCAGCCTGCATCTAGGTGCTAACTGTAATCCCCAGCTTTGGATATACAAGTCTTAGCATATCCTCTAAATAAGCCACTAAAAGCAAATAAGTAGGCTCAAAGAAAACAGTCACAAAAGTTTGAAAGCCAATTAAGAGCTCAGGCTGGGCTGAGCAACAGGATTCATCTCCTACAAGAGACCACTGGAAGAGGTGGCTGCTTTGTATAATGCATAGTGACAATAAAAAAGAAGCAGAGGCAATGTTCCAGATGTGCCATGATAAATATCCAGAACAGATCTAATGAACCAAGTGACTTACCTGAGAGTTCAAAATAATGGTTGTAAAAATGCTCACTGAGGTCAAAAGATCAATGCATGAACAAAGAATTGCAACAAAGAAAACATTAAAAATTGCCAAACAGAAATCACAAAATTTATGAATATAACAAATGCAAAATGAAAATGAGACATCACCTCACACCTGTTAGAACAGTATCATCAAAAAGTCTATAAATAATGTGTCAGAGAGTATGCAGAAAAAAGGGAATCCTTGTACACTGTTGGTGGGAATGTAAGCTGGTGCAGCCACGAGGAGAGAACAGTATGGCAGTTCCTCAAAACTAAAAAGAACTACCACGTGACCCATCAGTTCCACTCCCTGTGTTGGGAATAAACAAAAACACAAATACAAAAAGTTACACACACCCCAATGTTCATATTAGCATTACTAAACACGGGTGCCAAAGAATGCTCAAACTACCACACAATTGCACTCATCTCACACACTAGCAAAGTAATGCTCAAAATTCTCCAAGCCAGGCTTCAAGAATACGTGAACCATGAACTTCCAGATGTTCAAGCTGGTTGTAGGAAAGGCAGAAGAACCAGAGATCAAATTGACAGCATCTGCTGGATCATTGAAAAAGCAAGAGAGTTCCAGAAAAACATCTATTTCTACTTTATTGACCACACCAAAGCCTCTGACTGTGTGGATCACAATAAACTGTGGAAAATTCTGAAAGAGATGGGAATACCAGACCACCTGACCTGCCTCTTGAGAAATCTGTATGCAGGTCAAGAAGCAACAGTTAGAAGTGGACATGGAACAACAGATTGGCTCCAAATAGGACAAGGAGTACGTCAAGGCTGTATATTGTCACCCTGCCTATTTAACTTCTATGCAGAGTACATCATGAGAAACACTGGGCTGGAATCAAGATTGCAGGGAGAAAAATCAATAACCTCAGACAGACAGATGACACTACCCTTATGACAGAAAGTGAAGAAGAACTAAAAGCCTCTGATGAAAGTGAAAGAGGAGAGTGAAAAAGTTGGCTTAAAGCTCAACATTTAGAAAACTAAGATCATGGCATCTAGTCCCATCACTTCATGGCAAACAGATGAGGAAACAGTGGAAACAGTGGCTGACTTCATTATTTTGGCTCCAAAATCACTGCAGATGATGACTGCAGCCATGAAAAGACACTCCTTGGAAGGAAAGTTATGACCAACCTAGACAGCATATTAAAAAGCAGAGACAATACTTTGCCAACAAAGGTCCATCTAGTCAAAGCTATGGTTTTTCCAGTGGTCATGTATGGATATGAGAGTTGTACTATAAAGAAAGCTGAGTGCCAAAGAATTGATGCTTTTGAATTGTGTTAGAGAAGACTCTTTAGAGTCTTGGACTGAAAGGAGATCCAACCAGTCCATCCTAAAGGAAATCAGTCCTGGGTGTTCATTGGAAGGACTGATGTTGAAGCTGAAACTCCAATACTTTGGCCACCTGATGCAAAGAGCTGACTCACTTGAAAAGACCCTGTAGCTGGGAAAGATTGAAGGTGGGAGGAGAAGGGGACAACAGAGGATAAGATGGTTGGATGGCATCACCAACTCAATGGACATGAGTTTGAGTGAACTCTGAGAGTTGGTGATGGACAGGGAGGCCTGGTGTGCAGCAGTCCATGGGGTAGAAGAATTGGCCACGACTGAGCGACTGAACTGAACTAAGAGTCAAGACATGGAAGAAACTCAAGTGCCCATCAAGAGATGACTGGATTAAGATGTGTTTTCTACATATCTCTATCGATCCTCTTCCCTGGTGGCTCAGTGGTAAAGAATCTGCCTGCTAAAGCAGGAGATGTGGATTAAATCCCCAGGCTGGGAAGAACCCTGGAGAAGGACATGACAACCCACACTAGTATTCTTGCCTGGGCAATCCCATGGACAGAGGAGCCTAGTGGGCTAAAGTAACTATGAGGTTGCAAAGAGTTGGACATGACTTGGTGACTAAAAACCCAACAAAATCTACCTATATATAAACACACACATATAGGTATGTATGTGTGTATGTATATGTATATACAATGTATACACACTATATGTATATACAACATATTACTTAGCCAAAAGAAAGAAAAAAATACTGCCATTTGCAGCAATGTAAATGGACCTAGGAAATATTATGGATAGTGAAATAAGTCAGAGAAAGACAAATACTATCCTATATAATATCACTTATAAGTAGAATCTAAAAAAATAATACAAATGAATGTATATGCAAAATAGAAACAGACTAACAGACATAGTAAATAAACTATGGTTACCAAAGGGGAGATGGAAGGGAAGAGGGACAAATTAGGGGTATGAGATTAACAAACTAATATATACAAAACAGATAAGCAACAAGGATATAATGTACAAAACAGGGAATTATAGTGATTATCTTATAATAATCTGTAAGAGTGTAATCTGCAAAAATACTGAATCACAATGTGATACACCTAAAGCTAAATATTGTAAATCCACTATTCAATAAACACTTTTTAAACTTTAAATGTAAATGGAGTAAACTGTCTGATCAAAAGACAAAGTGCCTGAATGGATAAAAATCAAAGCCAAACTATATGTTGACTAAATCTCACCTAGCTTAAAGGACACACACAGACTGAAAAGGGAAGGGAAACAAAAACATATTCTTTGCAAAGAAAACAAAGGTAGCTGTATTTACATTAAACAAAATAAACTACAACCTAAAAATTTAATGAGACAAAAAGGTCATTATAAAAGATAAGCCAATTAATCAAAAGGATGTAACAGTTGTAAATATGAGCCCAAAACAAGAATAGCCAAATTCAGACTGAAATTGAAGATAGTAGGGAAAACCACTAGACCATTCAGGTATGACCTAAATCAAATCCCTTATGATTATACAGTGGAAGTGAGAAATAGATTTAAGGGACTAGATCTGATAGAGTGCCTGATGAACTGTGGAATGAGGTTCATGACATTGTACAGGAGATAGGGATCAAGACCATCCTATGGAAAAGAAATTCAAAAAGCAAAATGGCTGTCTGGGGAGGCCTTAAAAATAGCTGTGAAAAGAAGAGAAGTGAAAAGCAAAGGAGAAAAGGAAAGATATAAGCATCTGAATGCAGAGTTCCAAAGAACAGCAAGAAGAGACAAGAAAGCCTTCTTCAGCGATCAATGCAAAGAAATAGAGGAAAAGAACAGAATGGGAAAGACTAGAGATCTCTTCAAGAAAATTAGAGATACCGAGGGAACATTTCATGCAAAGATGGGCTCAATAAAGGACAGAAATGGTATGGACCTAACAGAAGCAGAAGACATTAAGAAGAGCTGGCAAGAATACACAGAAGAACTGTACAAAAAGATCTTCACGACCCAGATAATCACGATGGTGTGATCACTCATCTAGAGCCAGACATCCTGGAACGTGAAGTCAAGTGGGCCTTAGCATCACTACGAACAAAGCTAGTGGAGGTGATAGAATTCCAGGTGAGCTATTTCAAATCCTGAAAGATGATGTGGTGAAAGTGCTGCACTCAATATGCCAGCAAATTTGGAAAACTCAGCAGTGGCCACAGGACTGGAAAAGGTCAGTTTTCATTCCGATTGCAAAGGCAATGCCAAAGAATGCTCAAACTACCACACAATTGCACTCATCTCACACGCTAGTAAAGTAATGCTCCAAATTCTCCAAACCAGGCTTCAGCAATACGTGAACCGTGAACTTCCTGATGTTCAAGCTGGTTTTAGAAAAGGCAGAGGAACCAGAGATCAAACTGCCAACATCTGCTGGATCATGGAAAAAGCAAGAGTTCCAGAAAAACATCTATTTCTGCTTTACTGACTCTGCCAAAGCCTTTGACTGTGTGATCACAATAAACTGTGGAAAATTCTGAAAGAGATGGGAATACCAGACCACCTGACCTGCCTCTTGAGAAATCTGTATGCAGGTCAGGAAGCAACAGTTAGAACTGAATGGAACAACAGACTGGTTCCAAATAGGAAAAGGAGTACGTCAAGGCTGTATATTGTCACCCTGCTTATTTAACTTCTATGCAGAGTACATCATGAGAAACGCTGGGCTGGAAGAAGCACAAGCTGGAATCAAGATTGCTGGGAGAAATCTCAATAACCTCAGATATGCAGATGACACCACCCTTATGGCAAAAAGTGAAGAGGAACTAAAAAGCCTGTTGATGAAAATGAAAGTGGAGAGTGAAAAAGTTGGCTTAAAGCTCAACATTCAGAAAACAAAGATCATGGCATCCAGTCCCATCACTTCATGGGAAATAGATGGGGAAACAGTGGAAACGGTGTCAAATTTTATTTTTGGGGGCTCCAAAATCATTGCAGATGGTGACTGCAGCCATGAAATTAAGAGACGCTTACTCCTTGGAAGAAAAGTTATGACCAGCCTAAATAGCATATTCAAAAGCAGAGACATTACTTTGCCGACTAAGGTCTGTCTAGTCAAGGCTATGGTTTTCCCAGTGGTCATGTATGGATGTGAGAGTTGGACTGTGAAGAAGGCTGAGCGCCAAAGAATTGATGCTTTTGAACTGTGGTGTTGGAGAAGACTCTTGAGAGTCCCTTAGACTGCAAGGAGATCCAACCAGTCCATTCTGAAGGAGATCTGCCCTGGGATTTCTTTGGAGGAAATGATGCTAAAGCTGAAACTCCAGTACTTTGGCCACCTCGTGCGAAGAGCTGACTCACTGGAAAAGACTCTGATGCTGGGAGGGATTGGGTGCAGGAGGAGAAGGGGTCTACAGAGGATGGGATGGCTGGATGGCATCACTGACTCGATGGACATGAGTCTGAGTGAACTCCGGGAGATGGTGATGGACAGGGAGGCCTGGCGTGCTGTGATTCATGGGGTCTCAAAAAGTCGGACATGACTGAGCAACTGGAACGAACTGAAAGCAAATAATGAGAGAAAAAGAGCAGTGCAATATCAGGGAACTTAAATACCTCACTCAAAAACAGATCGTTTAGCCAGAAAAATCAGCAAGAAAATATTGGGCTTATACTACATGTTAGACAAGGTGAACCTGAAAGCCGTGACGTAACCTTCCATCTGAACAAGAATCAACGCACATTTTTCTCAGGTTCACAGAGAATATTCTTCAGGATAGATCATATGTTAGAAATTTAAAATGATTGAAAGCCTATCTGGCATCTTTTTCAAACATGATTGTATCAAACTAGAAATCAATTATAAGAAGAAAACCGGAGAGTTCACAAGTATGTTGACATTAAACAACATACTCCTGAACAACCACTGGATCAAAGAAGAAATAAAAAAATACTTTCAGACAAATGAAAATGGAAACAAAACATAGCAAAACTTACAAGATATAGCAAAAGCAGTTCTAAAAGGGAAGTTTATAGTGTTAAACACTTACATGAAGAAAGAACATCTTGAACAACTATCATTATATCTTGAGAACTTAGGAACAAACTAAGTTCCACTGGAGGAGGAAATTGCAACCCACTCCAGTATTCTTGCCTGAAAAATTACAGGACAGAAGAGCCTGGCAGGCTATAGTCCACAGCGTCACAAAGAGTGGACTGAGCACAGTCTCATTAAAGTAAGCTCCAAGCTAGGCAAGAGGAAGGAAGTACTCTTTTTAAAAAAAGATTGGAGAAGGCAATGGCACCCCACTCCAGTACTCTTGCCTGGGAAATCCCATGGATGGAGGTGCCTGGTGGGCTGCAGTCCATGGAGTCGCTAAGAGTCGGACAGGACTGAGCAACGTCACTTTCACTTTTCACTTTCATGCATTGGAGAAGGAAATGGCAACCCACTCCAGTGTTCTTGCCTGGAGAATCCCAGGGGCGGGGGAGCCTGGTGGGCTGCCGTCTATGGGGTCGCACAGAGTCAGACACGACTGAAGCGACTTAGCAGCAGCAGCAGACAAACTTTTAACCATATTTACTAAGAAAAAGAGAACTTACATCAAGACATAAATGAAAAAGGAGATATTACAACTGATGCCACAAAAATACAAAAGATCATAAAGACCACTATGCATTTCTTATATGCCAGTAAGTTGGATAACTTAGAAGAAATGGACTAATTCCTAGAAACAACTTAGCAAGACTGGATCATAAGGAAACAGGAAAACAGAATAAATTACTAGTAAGGAAACTGAACCAGTTAATCGGAAATCTCCCAGCAAAAAAGAAAGTTCAGGGACAAACAGTTTCACTGGTGAGTTCCACAAAACATTTAAAGACTAATTAATACCAATCCGTCTCAATCTCGTCCAAAAAACAGAAAAAGGAAATAACACTTTCACATTATGTTTACAAGGTCAGCTTTACCTTATCAAAGGCAGGCAAAGAGTGTACAAAGAAAAAAACTACAGGCCTATATTCCTGATGAACAGTTACAAAAATCCTCATAAAGTATTAGCAAATTGAATTCAACAACAGATTAAAAGGATCAAATTGGATTTACTCCAGTGGTACATGGATGGTTCATATCAATAAAATAAAACGTGACATACACCACATTCACAAAATAAAGGATAAAGATCATATCATCATCTCAATAGATGCAGAAAGAGCATTTGACAAAATTCAACATCCATTCGTGATTAAAAAGTCAACAGATTGGATATTGACGGGCTGCATGTCAACATAATAAAGGCCATATATGTCAAACCCACAGATAACAGCCTACACAATGGTGAAATGCTGAAAGCCTTCCTCTAAGTTTAAGAACAAGACAAGGATACCACTGTCACCAATTTTATTCCACATAGTGCTGGAAGCCCTAGCCAGAGCAATTAGACAAGAAATGAAAATAAAAGGCATTCAAATTACAAATGAAGAAGTAAAACTATCACTGTTAGCATATGATATATTGTATTTAGAAACCCCTAAAGAATCTACTAAAAACTGTTAGAAATACTGGGTTGGCCAAAAAGTTTCTTTTTTTTCCCTAACATCTTATGGAAAACCCCAGTGAACTTTTTGATCAGCCCAACAATAAACAGAGTTCCAAAGAATAGCATGGATAGAGATGAGAAAGCATTCCTCGGTGATCAATGCAAAGAAACAGAGAAAACAATAGAATGGGAAAGACTAGAGATCTCTTCAAGAAAATTAGTGATAAAAAGGAGCACTGCATGCAAAGATGGGCTCAATAAAGGACAGAAATGGTATGGACCTAACAGAAGCAGAAGACATTAAGAAGAGGTGGCAAGAATACACAGAAGAACTGTACAAAAAAGATCATCATTACCCAGATAAGCATGATGATGTGATCACTCACATAGAGCCAGACATCCTGGAGTGCAAAGTCAAGTGGGCCTTACAAAGCATCACTACAAGCAAAGCTAGTGGAGGAGATGGAATTCCAGTTGAGCTGTTTCAAATCCTGAAAGATGATGGTATGAAAGGGCTGCACTCAATACGCCAGCAAATTTGGAAAACTCAGCAGTGGCCACAGGACTGGAAAAGGTCAGTTTTCATTCCAATCCCAAAGAAAGGCAATGCCAAAGAATGTATAAACTACTGCATAATTGCACTCATCTCACATACTAGCAAAGTAATGCTCAAAATTCTCCAAGCCAGGGTTCAGTATGTGAACTGTGAACTTCTAGATGTTCAAGTGGGTTAGAAAAGGCAGAGGAACCAGAGATCAAATTGCCAACATCTACTAGATCATTGAAAAAGCAAGGGCATTCCTGAAAAACATTTACTTCTGCTTTATTGACTTTGCCAAAGCCTTTGACTCTGTGGATCACAATAAACTGGAAAATTCCTCAAGAGATGGGAATACTAGACCACCTTACCTGCCCTCCTGTGAAATCTGTATGCAGGTCAGGAAGCAACAGTTAGAACTGGACATGGAACAACAGACTGCTTCCAAATAGGAAAAGGAGTACGTCAAGGCTGTATATTGTCACCCTGCTTATTTAACTTCTATGCAGAGTACATCATGAGAAACACTGGGCTAGAAGAAGCACAAGCTGGAATCAAGATTGCCGGCAGAAATATCAATAACCTCAGATACGCAGTTGACACCACCCTTATGGCAGAAAGTGAAGAAGAACTAAAGAGCCCCTTGATGAAGGTGAAAGAGGAGAGTGGAAAAAGCTGGCTTAAAACTCAACATTCAGAAAACTAAGATCATGGCATCTGGTCTCATCACTTCATGGCAAATAGATGGGGAAACAATGGAAACAGTGACAGACTATTTTGCGGGGCTCCAAAATCACTGCAGATGGTGACTGCAGCCATGAAATTAAAAGATGCTTGCTCCTTGGAAGAAAAGTTATGACCAACCTAGACAGCATATTAAAAAGCAGAGACATTACTTTGCCAACAAAGGTCTGTCCAGTCAAAGCTATGGTTTTTCCAGTGGTTATGTATGGATGTGAGAGTTGACCTGTAAAGAAAGCTGAGCACCCAAGAGTTGATGATTTTGAACAGTGGTATTGGAGAAGACTCTTGAGAGTCCCTCGGACTGCATGGAGGTCTAACCAGTCCATCCTAAAGGAAATCAGTTCTGAATATTCTTTGGAAGGACTGATGGTGAAGTTGAAACTCCAATACTTTGGCTACCTGATGCGAAGAACTGACTCATTGGAAAAGACCCTGATGCTGAGAAAGATTGAAGGTTGGAGGAAAAGGGGACAACAGAGGATGAGATGGTTGGATGGCATCACTGACTTGATGGACATGAGTTTAAGCAAGCTTTGGGAGCTCGTGATGGACAGGGAAGCCTGGCATGCTGCAGACCATGGGGTCACAAGAGTCAGACATGACTACACGACTGAACTGAATAATAAACAATTTAAATAAAATTGTAGAGTACAAAATCAATATAAAAAATCAATTTCTTCTCTATACACTAACAACGAATTACCCAAAAAACAAATTAAGACAACCTAGGAATAAGTTTTACCAAGGTGAGAAATTGTACACTGAAAATGTAGGAAAGATGACACAAATAAATGGAAAGATATTCTGTGTTCATGGACTGGTATGATTATTATTAAAATGTCCATACTGACCAACCTAGACAGCATATTAAAAAGCAGAGACATTACTTTGTCAACAAAGGTCTGTCTAGTCAAGGATATGGTTTTTCCAGTAGTCATGTAGGAATGTGAGAGTTGGACTATAAAGAAAGCTGAGTGCTGAAGAATTGATGCTTTTGAACTGTGGTGTTGGAGAAGACTCTTAGGAATCCCCTGGACTGCAAGGAAATTCAGCCAGTCCATCCTAAAGGAGATCAGTCCTGGGTGTTTATTGGAAGGACTGATGTTGAAGCTGAAACTCCAATACTTTGGCCACCTGATGTGAAGAGCTGACTCACTGGAAAAGACCCTGATGTTGGGAAAAATTGAGGACAGGAGGAGAAGGGGACAACAGAGGATGAGATGGTCAGATGGCATCACTGACTCAATGGACATGGGTTTGGGTGGACTCTGGGAGTTGGTGATGGACAGAGAGGCCTGGTGTTCTACAGTTCATGGGGTCGCAAAGAGTCGGACACGACTGAGCAACTGAACTGAACTAACACAAAGCAATCTACAGATTCAATGCAATTCCTATGAAAATGCCAAAGGCTTTTTTCATATAAATAGAAAAATCTTAAAATTTGGAACCGGCTCTCTGGCCAGTGATTTACCTGGGCGTCTCCATGCACTGGGCCAGCTGCCTCTGAGACAGTCTACAGGAGTGCCCAGGGAGCCAGCAGGTGGTGGCCCTCACCAGGGACCCTCCAGCGGGGGACAAAATCCAGCATATGCATATTGAGTCAAGTTGAAAGATTTAATATGAGGCACAGAAGCAGATAATGCCAAGAAGCAAGCAGTAGTTGGTACACATTTAGAGTAGGGCAGCATTTCCTTCTCCAACTGCTGTTCAGATGGCAGACATTAGTCAAATTCGGTATGAAATGGAACACAATGAAGGTATTAGTGAATGAGGGCCCTGGAAAAACTAAAGGTAGCACCACCAAATGCTGACCTGGAAAAAGGATTCCAAGGAGTTTCAAATGCTAGTGTGATTCTGCAGTTCCAGAGAGAATTGTAGCTGGAATTCCATTTTCAAGACAAGCAGACCTTGACCTTATACAATCAACTCCCTTTAAGGCTATGGCACTAAAAATACCACATCGTGTGCTTATGCTAAGTGAGAGATCACTAAATTTTCTGAATTTAGAAAGACCTCCTCCAATCCCTCAAAATGAAGAAAGTCATGTAGCTGGCAGCCTAAAAAGATCACTCTGTGAGTGGAAAATGCTGTTAGCCAAAATGGCCAGCTGGTCAGAAGTGACTCCATGTATGGCATTTCAGATACAGGTGCAACTATTAAAGGAACTTCAGAGGACTGACAGTTGTAGAGGTAGCTTCATTAAGATGACAGACAATCAAGCTAAATAGACACCTACAACTTCTAGAAGAGGAGACCAAGAACGTGCTAAAAGAGAAATGGCCGTGGTACTCAAGTACTGTAGCATTCTACCTGCTTAACAGCTGGCTCTGGTTTTGCCACTAGAGGTAACCTCAACTCTCAGAAATATGGTCTCAACAGCTGCAAATAAAAAAAATTTTTTACTTGTTTCTGTCTTTGCATTGCATGCTGTTTCACAGTGTATGACCTGAAAATGTTATTTCTCCCAGAGAGGAGGGGATAAAGGTATCTGTCACTGGACTGTATTTACTTTTAACCAGTTCTGCCATGACACCTACTTAAAATTCTCACTTTGTACGTGATATAAATAGGATTGAGGTTTTTTATTTTAAGGAATTTTTTTTTTTTGCCTCATCAGTCTGCATAACTAATTATGAATGGGAGAGAAAATGTAGAGAAAATGGATTTAGAGAACTGTCTGTAAAGAAAAAAACTAGTACTTCATTTTGTCCTGTTTGTAGTGTTTTCTCAAACACCATTAGATTGAACCGTTAATAGACATTTTTGTATCCACATTTCAACATTAACCTTACTCACTGTCTGGTGTCAGATTTAATAAAATCAAGCCACCCCAAGTCTCATGATCACCTTCAATAAAATAATTCCTAACATTTTCAGCAGTTTAACTAAAATGTGAGCAAAAATGTGCATTTTTATTTTGCAGATGGTTTTCTATAAAGTACAGTTTTACAAAGTTCGTGTGTGAATGATTTAAAAAACTGAAGAATAAGGTACAAATGTAGTAGATTTAATAAACTGTCAAACAAAAAAATTTTTTTTGAAACCTGAAGAAAACCTAAATAGCCAAAGTAATCTTGAGATAGAACAAAGCTAAAGGTGTTACTCGTCCTGATTTCAAACTATCCTGCAAAGCTGTAATAATCAAAGCAATATGATATCAAAAAACACCAAAAAACAGTATGATGCAGTCATAAAAACTGACACATAGATCACTGGAACAGAATAGAGACCCTGAAAATGAACTCATGTTATATTGTCAATTAATTTATGACAAAGGAGTCAAGACTATACAGTTCAGAAAGGATACCTTTTCATTAAAAGGTGTTTGGAAAATTGGCTAACCATATGAAAAAGAATGAAACAGGATCACTACTTACAAAACACTGAAAAGTCAACTCAAAATGGGTTGAAGACTTGAATGTACAACCTGAAACCATAAAAATCCCATAAGAAAACATAATAGGTAAGAAGCTACTTGCCATTGGTCTTTGCAGTGATATTTTGTATTTAACAGCAAAAGAAAAGGCAACAAAAGCAAAAATAAATGTGATTACATCCTAAAGTATTCCTAATGTGATTTACTCCTAAGTATTCCTAGTTCTTTTACAAACTAAAAGATTCTACACAGCAAAAACAACCATCAACAAAATGAAAATTCGACTATGAAACAGAAAAATATATTTGCAAACCACTTATCTGTTAAGGGATTAATACTGAAAATATTCTTGGAATATACACAACTAATAGCCAAAAAATCCCCAATTAAAAGTGGGTAAAACATCTATAGACATTATTCAATAAACAAATATACAGATGGCCAACAGATACATAAAAAGTATTCATTCTCACTGTTATTTGTCCACTAAGACGTGTCCAACTCTTTGCAACTCCATAGACTGCAGCATACCAGGCTTCCCTGTCCTTCACCCTCTCCTGGAGCTTGTTCAAACTCATGTCCATTGAGTCTGTGATGCCATCTAACCATCTCATTCTCTGTCACCCACTTCTCCTCCTTGCCCTCTTACCACTGGGGAGATGCAAACTGAAACCACCTTACACAGGTTAGAAGTCTATTATAAAAAAAAAAGATGAGATAACAAATGCAGGCAAATATGTGGAGAAAAGGTAATTCCTGTACAGTTTGTTGGAATGTAAACTTGTACAGGCACTATAGAAAACAGCCTGGAAATTAAAAATTGAACTACCATTTGATCCAGCAATCCAACTTCTGAACATATTCTGATTTCCTTCGGTAGCAAAATAATTAACTTGAAGTGATATCTGTTCTCTCACATTCATAAAATCATTATTCAAACAGACATGGTATGGAGAAAACCTAAGTGGATGAAGAAAATAAAGAAAACGTGGCATGTGTGTAGTGATTTGCATTTTCCTGAGAGCTGGACTGTGAAGAGGTCTGAGCACTGAAGAATTGATGCTTTTGAACTGTGGTCCATTCTGAAGGAGATCAGCCCTGGGATTTCTTTGGAGGGAATGATGCTGAAGCTGAAATTCCAGTACTTTGGCCACCTCATGCGAAGAGTTGACTCATTGGAAAAGACTCTGATGCTGGGAGGGATTGGGGGCAGGAGGAGAAGGGGACGACAGAGGATGAGATGGCTGGATGGCATCACTGACTCGATGGACATGAGTCTGACTGAACTCCAGGAGCTGGTGATGGACAGGGAGGCCTGGTGTGCTGCGATCCATGGGGTCGCAAAGAGTCGGACACGACTGAGTGACTGAACTGAACTGAACTATGTATATACACATACACTGAAGTAGGAAATGGCAACCGACTCCAGTATTCCTGCCTGGAATAACCCACGGTCAGAGGAACCTGGTGGGCTATAGTCCATAGGGTTTCAAAGAGTTGGACATGACCTAGTGACTGAGCACACATACATACACAGAGTGGAGCATTATTTAGCCTAGAAGAAAGAAATCTTGTCCTTTGTAACAACATAGATGAACCCAGAAGGCATTATGCTAAATGAAATATTTTAAAGAGGTAAGAAAATGAAGTCAATCTCATGGAAACAGAGTAAAAAAGTGGTTGTCAGTAGCTAGAGTGGGGGAAATAAGACAAGGTTAGAAAAACAGCATAAACTTTCGGTTATAAGATGAAAAAAAGTCTGAAAATCTAATTTGTAATATGGTGACTATAGTTGATAACACTGTTTTGTACAACTGAACCTTGCTAAGATGGAAAACTTGTATGTTTTCATAAGTAAAGTGAGGTAATGAATGCATTAATTGAGTCAGTGAGGAAGAGACCTCTTTCACAATGTACATGTATATCCAATTAACATTTTGCTGTATACTTCCAATGACTTACAATTTTGTCAATTATACTTCAATAAAGTTGGATAAAATAATGCATTTTTTTAAAAAGAGGTAAGGTAGCTCCCTAGTGGTCCAGTGGTTAAGAATTCTGCCAGTGCAGGGGATACACATTCACTCCTGTCCAATAACATTCCACATACCTTCAGTTCAATTCAGTTCAGTCGCTCAGTCGTGTTCATCTCTTTGCGACCCCATGGACTGCAGCAAGCCAGGCTTCCCTGTCCATTACCAACTCCGGGAGCTTGCTCAAACTCACATCCATCGAGTTGGTGATGCCATCCAACCATTCCATCCTCTGTCGTCCCCTTCTCCTCCTGCATCTTTCCCAGCATCAGGGTCTTTTCCAATGAGTCAGTTCTTCACATGAGGTGGCCAAAGTATTGGAGTTTCAGCTTCAGTATCAGTCCTTCCAATGAACATTCAGGACTGATTTCCTTTAGGATTGACTGGCTGGATCTCCTTGCAGTCCAAGGGACTCTCAAGAGTGCGCTCCAACACCACAGTTCAAAAGTGTCAATTCTTCAGCACTCAGCTTTCTTTATAGTCCAACTCTCACATCCATACATGACTACTGGAAAAACCATAGCTTTGACTAGACAGACCTTTGTTGGCAAAGTGATGTCTCTGCTTTTTAATATGCTGACTAGGTTGGTCATAGCTTTCCTTCTAATTTCAGGGCTGCAGTCACCATCTGCAGTGATTCTGGAGCCCAAGAAAATAAAGTTTGTCACTGTTTCCATTGTTTCCCCATTTATTTGCCATGAAGTGATGGGCCTGGATGCCATGATCTTAGTTTTCTGAATGTTGAGCTTTAAACTAACTTTTTCACTCTCCTTTTTCACTCTCATCAAGGGGCTCTTTATTTCTTTGCTTTCTGCCATAAGGGTGGTATCACCTATGTATCTAAGCTTATTGATATTTCTCCTGGCAATCTTGATTCCAGCTTGTGCTTCTTCCAGCCCAGTGTTTCTCATGATGTACTCTGCATAGAAGTTAAATAAGCAAGGTGACAATATACAGCCTTGACATACTCCTTTTCTTATTTGGAAGCAGTCTGTTGTTCCATGTCCAGTTCTAACTGTTGCTTCTTGACCTGCATACAGATTTCTTAGGAGGCAGATCAGGTGGTCTGGTATTCCCATCTCTTTCAGAATTTTCCACAGTTTGTTGTGATCCACACAGTCAAAGGCTTTGGTGCCATCAATAAAGCAGAAATAGATGTTTTTCTGGAACTCTCTTGCTTTTTTGATGATCCAGCGGATGTTGGCAATTTGATCTCTGGTTCCTCTGCCTTTTCTAAATCCAGCTTGAACATCTGGAAGTTCACAGTTCACATACTAGGCACAGCTAAGCCAATGGGCCACAATTACTGAAGCCTGAGCTCTAGAGCCCATGCTCTCCAACAAGAGAAGCCATCACTACAACGAGAAGCCCACACACCACAATGGATGAGCAACCTCCCCTCACCAAAACTGCAGGCCATCAATGAAGAGTCTGGTGCTGCAACAAAGACCCAGTGCAACCAAGAAATAATAAAAATTTAAAAAATTTAAAAAGAAGACGGAAGACTCAAAATCAGAAATCCATCTACCTTGGTACTTTATTTTGATGTAGGCTACCATTGTGACAGTCCAGTAAACTCCTTCTTCACATAAACATTTAAAGGAACGTTTCACAAAGTGAAACAGATTAGCAAAGAATTTGGTTTTAACTCCTGTGTCACAATTTTTCCAGGTGATAAAGTATGTAATATATTTGATATATGCTCTGAAATAATGAGAAAGGGACTAGGTGGGAGTAAAGATGAGAGGAGCCTGGCTGTGAGGTGATAAATCATTAAAACTGTGTCATTGGGTACAAGAAACTCCACCAGTTCCAGTTCAAAACGGCTACACAGGTGCATCCTGAACTAATCTCCACCCACAGACACACCGAATCTACAGCTGCACATGGAACAGTTTCCTCTGAAAGAAACCAAAAAACGAGATAAGTTACTCCTACACATTGAGAAAATGAGAAAAAAGAAAGACAGACCACACCACAATGGGTAGGAGAGGCTGAGAGACTATCTCACCATAAACTCCACCCTCAGAGCAGCAACTCATAACTGGGAGGGAATTCGCAACTCTGAGCATCTCCCTAAGAAGTGAAAGGTTTGAACCCCAAGCTGGTACTTCAACTTTTAAAATTTTTTATTGAAGTATACAGTTGACTTGGGCTTCCCCGGTGGCTCAGACGGTAAAGCGTCTGCCTGCAGTGCAGGAGACCCGGGTTTGATTCCTGAGTCGGGAAGATCCCCTGGAGAAGGAAATGGCAATCCACTCCAGCACTCTTGCCTGGAAAATCTCATGGACAGAGGAGCCTGGAAGGCTGCAATCCATGGGGTCGCTGAGGGTCGGACACGACTGAGCGACTTCACTTCACATAGTTGACTTACAGTGTTGTGTTAATTTCTGGTGTATAGCAAAGTGATTCAGTTATTATCATGTGTATGTATATGTGTGTGTACTGTATTTCATATTCTTTTCCATATGGTTCATTATAAGATATTGAATATAGTTCCCTGAACTATACAGTATGACCTTGTTGTTTATCCATTTTATATATTAATATAATAGTTTATATTTGCTAATCCCAAAGTCCCAATCATCCCTCCCCCACCCTACCCCCTTCTCCCATCTGGCAACCACAAGTCTTTTTTCTATGAGTCTGTTTCTGTTTCATAGATCGATTCATTTGTGTTATATTTTAAATTCCACATATAAGTGATATCATGTGATATTTGTCTAACTTCACTTAGTGTGACAGTCTCTTGGCTCACTCATGCTGATGAAATGGCACTATTTCATTCTTTGTTTTATGGCTGAGTAGTCTCCACTGTGTATATACACCTCTTCTTTATTTATTCATCTGTTGATGGATATTTAGGTTGCTTCCATGGCTTGACTATTGTAAATAGTGCTGCTTTAAACATTGGCTGGCACTTCAGCTTATAAGTTCTGTGTCTGAGAGATGAGCCCCCAGAATATCTAGTGTGAAAATTCAGAGGATGAGATGGTGAGATATCATCTAACTGACTCAATGAACATGAATTTGAGCACACTCTGGGAGACAGTACAGGACAGGGGAGCCTGGTGTGCTGCAGTTCACGGGGCCACAAAGATTCGGACACGACTTAGTGCCTGAGCAACAATAGCAGCCTGAAGTTCTGGCTTCTAATCAGCCTGAATCTAGGTGCTAAGATCTGCTCCCTTGGGGACAGTGACAGATGGGACAGTGACAGATCTGGCACATGCTCAACTCCTTGGAGGCACTAAGAATACAGTAGGCTCCTTGGACAATCACATGTTCAAGACACAGCCAAGAGCTAGGGCAGGACTGCTCCTTCAAGTCTTGGAAAGGCGCATATTTTACCTAATGCATAGAAACCAGCACAGACAATCAAGGAAAGTGAAGGAATAGGGATATGTTCCAAATGAAAGAACAAGACGAAGCCTCAGAAAAAGACCTTAATTAAAGTGACATAAGTGATTTACTCTATAAAGAGTTCAAAAGAATGACTGTAAAGATGCTCACTAAACTCAGAGCAATGGATCAACAAAGAGAGAATTTCAACAGAGGTGGAAAATGTAAGAAAGTACGAAACAGATACGTTCGTGAGGTTACTCCTTTCTGCCAGTGGACGCTGCCGAGAAAGCACTGTTGAAGTCTTCCCCGCCTCCACTCCCGTCATGTCTAAATCAGAGTCTCCCAAAGAGCCCGAACAGCTGCGCAAGCTCTTCATTGGAGGATTGAGCTTTGAAACAACCGATGAGAGTCTGAGGAGCCATTCTGAGCAATGGGGAACGCTCACAGACTGTGTGGTAATGAGGGATCCAAACGCCACGCGCTCCGGAGGCTTCGGGTTTGCCACATACGCCACGGCGGAGGAGGGGGATGCGGCCAGGAACGCAAGGCCGCACAGGGTGGACGGCAGAGTGGTGCAACTTTGGGGCCGTCTCAAGAGAAGATTCTCAAAGACCTGCTGCCCACTTAACTGTAAAAAGATTTTGGTTGGTGGCATTAAATTAGACACTGCAGAACATCACCTGAGAGATTATTTTGAACAGTATGGGAAAACTGAAGTAACTGAAATCACGACTGACCGAGGCAGTGGCACAGAGAGGGGCGTGGCTTTTGTCACCTTTGATGACCCTGACCCCGTAGACAAGACTGTCACTCAGAAACCCCACACTGTGGACGGCCACGACTGGGAAGTGAGAAAAGCCCCGTCTAAGGAGAGATGGCTAGTGCTTCAGCCAGCCAGAGAGGCTGAGGTGGCTCTGGAAGCTTCGGTGGCGGTCGTGGAGGTGGTTTCGGTGGGAGAGACAACTTTGGTGGAGGAGGGAAGCTTCAGGGGTGGAGGCGGCTTTGGTGGCAGCCGCGGGGGCGGCGGTGGGGATGGGTGTGATGGCTTTGCTGGCGACGGTGGTTATGGAGGCGGGCGGCCCTGGTTGCTCCGGAGGAAGCGAGGCTGTGGAAGTGGCGGACAGGCTACGGAAACCAGGGCAGTGGCCGTGGCGGGGTGGCAGCTGCCAGAGCTGTAACGGCGGCGGGGGCGGAGGCGGCTGCGGCGGGGGCAGTGGGAGCCAGCTTGGAGGCGGGAGCTTCAGTGATTCTGGCACTTACAACAATCAGTCTCCAAATTCTGGACCCAGGAAAGGAGGAAACGCTGGAGGCAGAAGTTCTGGCCTCTGTGGTGGTGGAGGTCAATACTTTGCCAAACCATGACATGAAGGTGGCTGTGGAGGCTCCGGCAGCAGCAGCAGGAGCCGTGGCGGCGGCAGAAGGTTCTAACTGCTGCCGGGAAACAGAGCTTAGCAGGAGACGAGAGCCGGAGAAGTGACAGCGCAGCTACAGGTTACGACAGATTTCTGAACTCAGCCAAGCACTGGGGTGCAGGGCCTAGCTGCTACAGAGAAGACATGTTTTAGACAACACTCTTGTGTATGGGCAAAAAACTCGAGGACTGTACTTGTGACTAATTGTATAACAGGTTATTTTAGTTTCTGTTCTGTGGAAAGTGTAAAGCATTCCAACAAAGGGTTTTAATGTAGATTTTTTTTTTTTTTTTTTTTTTTGCACTCATGCTGTTGATTGCTAAATGTAATAGTCTGATCATGACGCTGAATAAATGTCTTAAAAAAAAAAAAAGTAGAGTACCAAACAGAAACTACAGACCTGAAAAATATAGTAATGAAACTGAAAAACACAATAGAGGGCTCAACATCTGATTATATGAAGCAGAAGAAAAGATTAGTGAACTCAAATACAGCAATAGATCTTATCCAATCAGAGCAACAAAAAGAAAAAAGAATTTTAAAAAGTGAAGATAGCTTAAAGGGACTTATAGGATAACAAGGTTATCAAAAGGAGAAGAGAGAGGGAGAGGCAGAAAATTTATCTGAAAAAATGTGGTTGAAAATTTTCTTAACCTGGGGAAAGAAACAGACATCCAGATCCAGGAATTCCAGAGAGTTACAAATAAGATAAACCCAAAGAGACTGACACCAAGATATAATAATTAAAACATCAAATGTTAAAAGACAAGAAGAGGATCTTTAAAACAGCAAGAATAAAAAACTTGTTCAATACAAGGGAAACCCTATAAGACTATAAGCAGATTTTTCAGCAGAAACTTTTCAGACCAGAAAAGTGTCATGATATTTTCAAAGTGCTGAACCAAAAAAAAAACAACCTCCCAACCAGAATACTCTACCTGGCAGAGCTGTCCTTCAGAATTGAAGGAGAGATGAAGAATTTTCAAGACAGCAAAAACTATCGGATTTTATTACCATGAAACCAGCCTTACAAAAAGTGTTAAAGGTACTTCTTTAAGTTGAAATGAAATGGTATCATTTAGTTAATAGGAAAGCATATGAAAGTACAAATCTCATGGGTAAAGGTAAGAATATGGTAAAATTCAGAATAATCTAATGTTGTTAAGACACTGAAGTAGTCACTTACAAAGCCAGCATGAACATTAAAACAGGAACTTAGTAAAATCACCTACAATAATTTGGAACGGACACATAAAGTGTAAATTGTGCCATCAAAAACAAAACATGAGTGACATCAGCATCCTGCTGGAATGAGACATTCCCTTTGTCTTTCCTCTTCAACCTATAACCAGTAAAACATCCACAGCTCAACAAAGCCACATCTGCCCAATACACCAGGATGCTGGAGAATTCCACACACCTGTACATTTAAAGGTGGGTGGTGTGTGTGCATGCTCAGTTGTGCCTAAATCTTTGTGACCCCATGGACTGTAGTCGGCCAGGCTCCCCTGTCTATGGGATTCTCTAGGCAAGAATACTGGAGTGGGTTGTCATTTCCTACTCCAGGGGATCTTTCTGACTGAGGGATCCAACATGTGTCTCTTGTGTCCCCTGCACTGGCAGGTGGATTCTTTACCACTGAGCCACCTTGGAAGCCCAAAGGTGGGTGGGCTGGAACACAAACAGGAGGTGGAACCGGGAGAACAGCAGAGGCAGCACCTGCCATCCCACCTCCCGGCCTCAGAAGGTGAGCTTGCAGGCCCGGAAAACCTGGCGGCAGCAGGGAGGCAGCATGCCTGGCTCCCGTTCCCTGGCCTCAGTGGCGCTCACGGCAGGGAGGCAGCATGCCTGGCTCCCGTTCCTGGCCTCAGTGGCGTTCACGGCCACAGCTAAGCCGGCAGCGGTGGCAGTGAGGGCTACGTCCTGTCCCTGCAAGCACAGAGGCACCCATGACTTCAGCCCCTAGCCCCCTACCTCACTCCCATCCACAGTGCTGCACCCGAGAAACCCAGTACCCCCCACATGGTAGCGGTGCCTGTGACCCCACCTCTCCACTTACCTCCCTGCAGCAGCAGAGCCCACAGTTCAGATCTGGGCATGGCAGGAGTATCTGCCACCCCAGTCCTCAGGAGGCGACCCAGCAGCAGCAGGGCACCAATGCCCAGCGGCACAAGCAGTGCCAAGGAGGCACTGGGCAGGTGACACCTCCGACAGGTCTAAGAGCTGACCCACATATAACCAGAAGCACCTCAGGGAGGAAAACAAAAGTCTTGTGCTATAGTGACACCTACTGGAAAGCAAAAGAGAGCACTCTAATTTCTAAATTGTTGAATCACTAGGATCAAGCCAAAAAAAGAGAAAGGTTTTACCCAAGGAAGAAAATGTCCATTACTTCAGATGCTCCAGCAGAGGAACAACTCATCAAGTATCAAGAAAACCCACAACGATGCTGTATTCAGAAAAGAAAATGACAATTCGCTATAAATCAAAGTCATAGAATACTGTGATCTGATAAAAGAATTCAAAATAGTTCAATAAACGAGATGAGAAATGGAATTTGGAAAGCACTGGAAATAGAGCAGACTTTATGGAAGAGAGAATCAGCAAGCTTGAAGACAGAAATCTAAAAATGATACATATAGAAGAAAGAAGAGAATTAAGATCTAGAGAAAACTGAGGAAATCTATGAGAACTATCCAACTTTTTCAGGAAAGGTCATATTAGGATAATGGGTATTCCAGGATAGAAGTAAAAGGCAGCAGAGAGTTTAAAGAAATAATAGTCGAGAACATCCCAAACCTGGAGAAGGAACTGGGTATACAAATCCATGTAGCTAAGAGAATATCTAATTACCTCAATGCAAAAAAGACTTTCCCTAAGACACATTATCTTAAAACTGTCAAAAGTCAATGACAAATAATTTTAAAGGCAGCCAGGGAAACAAGGATGGTAACCCACAAAGGAACCCTATTAGATTATCAGTAGATTGCCTGGCAGAAACTCTAGAGGCCAGGAGAAGAGAGGACATTCTCAAAATACTGAAAGAAAAATTGTCAGCTGAGAATACTCTATCCAGCAAAGTTATCATTCAGATGTGAAAGGAAGGAAAGGCTTTCCCAGACACACAAAAGCTGAGGGAATTCATCAACAATGGACCTGCCTTTAAGAAGTGCTGAAAGGAACTCTTCTACCAGAAAAAAGGCAAAGGTACATAAAACCTTGAGTAAGGTGATAAACAGTATCAAAAATTGCCACTCTATATCAGAATAACTTTTAAAATATTTTATTATAGCATAAAGGTTAAAGGGGGGAAGCAGTAAAAAATAACCACTTCAATCTGTTAAACTCAAAACATAAAGAGGGATAATTTCTGACAACAAAAAAATAAAAGAGGGAGCAAACAAGGATGAAACCTATTTAAGCAAGTGAAGATAAGATGCCATCCAGTAGAAAATCAGACTGTTTTTCCTATGAGATGATGTATACAAGCACTGCAATAACCACAAAACAAATCTAGAGCAGAGAAAGCAACACAACAAAAGATGAAAGTGAGAAAAACAGAAAACCGCTAAACCAAAATAGCAGACAGAAACAGAAGGAAAAAGAAAGAATGGAGATAAATAGCCATATATATATATAACACACACACATATATAATTTTTTAAAAGCAATACTAAGTACTCATTTATCAATAATCAATCTAAATATAAATGAATTCATCAATCAAAAGACACAGAGTGGCTAGACTCAACTATATGCTGACTCTAGAAAACTCTGAATAGACTAATCATGAGTAGAGATTGAAACAGTAATCAGAAGTGCGTGTGCGTGTGTGTGTGTGTGTGTGTCGCTCGGTCATGTCTGACTCTTTGCAACCCCATAGACTGTAGTCTGCCAGGCTCCTCTGTCCATGGAATTCTCCAGGCCAGAATCCTGGAGTGGGTAGCCATTCCCTTCTTCTGGGGATCTTCCCAGTTCAGGGATCAAACCCAGGTCTCCTGCATTGGCAGGCAGATTCTTTACTGTCTGAGCCACCAGGAAAGCCTGAGGAGGTGGGGGGAAGTCCAGGATATATTCTGCCAAACATGCAAAGAAGATTTAATACCCATCCTTCTCAAATTCTTCCAAAACACTAAAGAGGAAGAAGTGCTTCCTAACTTATTTTACAAGGCTAATATTACCCTGTTATCAAAACCAGGCAACAACACAAAGGAAGAAAATGAAAATTAAAGGCCATTATCTGTGAAGAACACAGCTTCAAAAATCATCTCAATAGATGAGAAAAAGCAAATGACAAGATTTAACACCTATTTATGATTAACAAAAAACTCTCAATAAAATGTGTACAGAAATATATACCTCAGAATAATACTGGCCATATATGAAAAAAATATAGCTAATCTACAGGAATAAGACAAGGATGGCCACCCTAACCACTTTGATTTCAAAATACTATTGGAACACCTAGCCAAAGCATTTAGGCAAGGAAAAATAAAGGTATTCAAATCAGAAAGAAAGAAGTAAAAATGCAAAAAAAACCCAAAAACCTATCTGCTGATGGTATGGTTTTATATGTAGAAAGCCTGAAAGACCACATGCACACAAAAACTATTAGAAATAATGAGTACAGTACAGTTGCAGAGTACAAAGTCAGCAGTCAAAAATCTGCTGCGCTTCTGTACGCTAACACTGAGCTCACAGAAAGGAAAATTAAAGAAATAGTCTCATTTATAATCACAACAAAATGAAGAAAGTACAACTGAGGTGAAAGATCTCTACGATGAAAACTATAAGATGTTGTTGAAACTGAAGAAGACACCAAGAAATGGAAAGATATTCCATGCTTATGGGTTGGAAGAGTTAATGTTGTTAAAATGTCCATGTTACCTGAAGCAATCTACAGATTCAATGCAATACCTATCAAAATTCCAAGGATACTTTTCAGAGAAATAGAAGAAAAATTCTAAAATATACATGGAATAGATTCTGTAAAGATCTGTTCAGAATCTTTACAGATTCTGTAAGAAGATTCTGTACAGCCAAAGCAATCCTGAGAAGTAAGAACAAAGCAGGAGGTATCATACACCCTCATTTCAAGCTGCATACAAAGCTACAGTAATTAAAAAGCAACAACACATACATAGATCAATGCAACAAAATAGGAACCACAGAAATAAACCTACACAAACATGGACAAATAATTTATAGCAAAGGAAAAAGAATATACAATGGGGAAAAGACAGCCTCTTCAACAAATAGTTAGAAAACGATAGCCACATGCAAACAAAAATGAAACTAGGCTTCTATCTCACACCATACACAAAACCCAACTCAGATTAAAGACTTGAATATAAGACCTGACACCATAAAACTCCTAGAAGGCAACATAGGTAGTATTTTCTTTGACATATTAGTATGCTCTTAGCAATATCTTTCTGGATGTGTCTCTTCAGGAAAGGGAAATAAAAGCCAAAATAAATAAATGGGGTTAAATCAGACTAAAAATCTCTGTTCAGCAATGGAAACTGTTAACAAAATGAAAAGATAGCCTACTGAATGGGAGAAGAGAAGATACTTGCAAACGATATATCTGACGAGAGGTTACTATCCAAAATATATAAGAACTCATACAACTCAATATTAAAAAACAAACAACCAGATTAAAAAATGGGAGGAGGAGCCAAATAGACGCTTTCCAAAGAAGATATACAAATGGCCATTAGGCACATTAAAAGATATCCAACATCACTAATTACTAGGATGGTTTTCATCAAAACCACAGTGAGAGATCACCTCATTGTTGTTAGAATGGCTATTATGAAAAAGGCAAGAAATAACAAGTGATGGCAAGGATATGGATGAAATGGAACCCTCATACACTGTTGGAAAAGACCTGATGCTGGGAAAGATTGAGGACAGAAGTGGGTGACAGAGGATGAGACTGCTGGATGGCATCACTGACTCAACGGACATGAGTTTGAGCGAACTCTGAGATAAGAAAGGACGGGGAAGCCTGGCGTGTCTGCAGTCCATGGGGTCCCAAAGAGTCAGACATGACTTAGTGGCTGAACAACAGCCACAACATACACTGTTGGTGGGAATACAAATTGGTGTAGCCACTGTGAGGACGTCCCTGGTGGCTCAGCAGTAAAGAACCCATCTGCCTGCCAATGCAGGATGGGCAAGTTCCATCTCTGGGTTGGGAAGATCCCCTGGAGAAGGAAATGGCAACCCATTCCAGTGTTCTTGTCTGGGAAATTCCATGGACAGAAGAACCTAGCAGGGTCTATGGGTCACAAAAGAGTTGGATATAACTCAGCAACTAAACAACAACACGTGACTATGGATAACACTATGAAGATTCCTCAAAAAAATTAAAAAATAGAACTGCCCTTCGATCCAGAGATACCACTTCTGAGTACTTAATCAAAGGTGGTGGTGGGCGGAACCTGACTTGAAAAGTTTGTGTTCACTGCAGCATTATTTACAATAACCAAGACACAGAAGTAACCTAAATGTTCACTGATGGATGAATGGTAAAGAAAATGTGGGATATACACACACAGGAGTATTATTTAGTCACAGAGAAAAAAAAATCCTGCCATTCATGACAATGCATGGGCCTCGAGGGCATTATGAAGTGAAATAAGTCAGAGAAAGACAAATATTGTATGCCCCCACTTATATGTGAAATTCAAAAACAAACAACAAAAGAGATTGACCCTAATTCATGGACACAGAGGACAGACTGGTCGGTGCCGGAGGTGGGGATTAAAGGATTGACAAAACAGGGAAGAGTGGTCACAGGATACAAGCCTCCAGTTACAAAATAAACCAGACCTGGGAATATAATGTATAGCTGCTGCTAAGTCACTTCAGTCGTGTCCGACTCTGTGCGACCCCAGAGACGGCAGCCCAGCAGGTCCCCCATCCCTGGGATTCTCTAGGCAAAAACACTAGAGTGGGTTGCCATTTCCTTCTCCAGTGCATGACAGTGAAAAGCGCAAGTGAAGTCGCTCAGCTGTGTCCGACTCTTAGCGACCCCATGGACTGCAGCCTACCAGGCTCCTCCATCCATAGGATTTTCAAGGCAAGAGTACTGGAGTGGGTTACCATTGCCTTCTCCGAATGTATAGCAAGGTGGCTATAATTAATAATACTTTATTGTGTATTTGAAAGTTGCTAAGAGTTAATGGCTTTTGAACTGTGGTGTTGGAGAAGACTCTTGAGAGTCCCTTGGACTGCAAGGAGATCCAACCAGTCCATTCTGAAGGAGATCAGCCCTGGGATTTCTTTGGAAGAAATGCTAAAGCTGAAACTCCAGTACTTTGGCCACCTCAGAGAAGAGCTGACTCATTGGAAAAGACTCTGATGCTGGGAGGGATTGGGGGCAGGAGGAGAAGGGGACGACCGAGGATGAGACAACTGGATGGCATCACGGACTCGATGGATGTGAGTCTGAGTGAACTCCGGGGAGTTGGTGATGGACAGGGAGGCCTGGCGTGCTGCGATTCATGGGGTCGCAAAGAGTCAGACACGACTGAGCGACTGAACTGAAGAGTTAATTACACTTAAAAATTCTCATCACAAGAGAAAAAAAATAATTGTGCAGTGATGGATGTTAACTCGACTTACTGTGGTAATTATTTCATAGAATATACAAATGTCAAATCAGTATGTTGTCATATGAAACTACTGTTATACAACAAATGCACCTCAACAACAACAAAAAGCTATTCCACCTTAATGTGGGCTGCCAGCAACAAAACTGCATGCTTACCTACTTGGCTGGAGTCCCTCCCTCCGAGGCCTCTCTCTCCACGATCATGCCTCTTCATCATTCTCTTCAGCTGTCTTCTCTACTTTCTTCCCTTTGTTGGTCTAGTGATCTTTCTGCATTTTGCACCAAAGCCACTAACACTGTCACACCCTTAGCTTCAGTATAATGAACTCTTTTTTTCTCATTAGTCTTCTTCCTCTAGTTTAATTTTGAAAAGCTAGCTGTTGTATAACTCAACTAACTCATTCTTCAAAGATAAAGAGGGAGAGAAACAACAGGTACCTCGTTCTGAAGTCTGGAAATCTCACACTGTCGGGTCTCTTCCCTGATTCTTCCTGCAGTGTAGTGACCCATACGTCATGTCTGAGTATAAAGCATAACAGCAACCTGAGTGTTCCTCTCTTTCTATACCATCTTCATTCTCAAAAACCAGCTAGGAAATTTACTAGATACTTTCATTCAAAGGATTTCCTAATCGTGCTATACCATTTCACAGAAAGAACCTGATGGGATGCACGAGTTCAGCAAAAAAAATTCACCAGGACACATGGGAAACTGTAAGTAAGAGAAAGAAATGAAAATGAATGTTCTGGTAGCCCATATGATAAGGGGAGAAAGATAATCCTTCTAATACACTCTATCAAAGATATCTATCTTCTAATGTAAGAACTGATGAATTAAATAGGAAATGATGATAGTTAAGATTTTTGTTGTTGATTAAGATTTTTGAAACAAAGTTCAGTGTTCTGGGAGAAATATATTGGTATCAAAGAAACATCAAAAGGAGAAAATAAAACCAAGTAAACATCTGCTTTTCTCTCTATTTCACATTTGCAGGATATAAACATCTATTCCTTCAAAGACTAAATGTTGAGAGCATTGGGCTCTCTTATGGGGTTACTGAGATGAAAGAAACCTCCAAGAGCTCATATCCTAGGAGGGGAAGTAAGAAAAGCACAAAACAAGAACCTTCCCGGTGGTCCAGTGGCTAAGACTCCACGTTCCCAAAGCAGGGGGCCCTGGTCAGGGAACTAGATCTGACATGTAGCAACTACAGAGTTTGAAAGCCACAACTAAAGATCCCACATGCAACAACAAAGATCAAAGATCCCACCCATATCCTGCAACTAAGACCCAGCACAGCCAAATAAATAAATAAAAATAATATAATAATATATATGTGTGTGTACACATATATATATATACACACATAAAAGGAAAAGCACAGTATTGTAAAGCAAAATAAAGGACAAATAAAAATCTTTTAAAAAGGAAAATCAGAAAACAGAATTCTGAAAGGACAATGCCACCATACGCAAGAGAAACAGAGGTGAGGTGCTAAAGATTCTTCAGAGACGGGAAAATGGGAGTGGGGGTGTTGAGCAACATGGGAAAAGGTTTCAGGATGAGACGGCATCCGAGTGAAGATCTGGAGGTGAGGTCAGATATGAGGAAGAGACACAGGATGGCCACTTTAGGAGAAAGGAAGTATCTGACAAAGCAGATGGCACAGATTCACATACCAGTGACAGGACACCGGTGGCTGGTCCATGAAGAGAGCAGTGGCAGATGAGGCTGGAAAGGCAAGCTGGCCCCAGTCATGGATGGGCTGAAACACTGGGCTAATACCTGATTACTTATAAATGCAGAATGACATGCTTGATCTTAGAATTTGCAGGTTAGTAAGCAGCTTCAGAGAAGGCAATGGCAACCCACTCCAGTACTCTTGCCTGGAGAATTCCATGGAGGGAGGAGCCTGGTAGGCTACAGTTCACGGGGTCGCAAAGAGTCGGACACGACTGAGCGACTCATTTCACTTCACTTCAAGCAGCTTCATAAAAAAAAATGTGGCAATGAAGGAGACAGGCATAAGAAGGTCTCTCCAGGAGGCCATAGAACTTGTCCATGCTTTTATACACGTGCATGTGGGCAAACACGGATCACATGTGATTCAAATTTTTGGTTAGCAATTACAAAGAAATTTACAGATGAGAAAGAACGAAGTGGCATACTTCGAAAATCTGAAGAAAACAATTTCAACAGGCATTTATGTTTTGAAGAGAATAAAGACATTGAGAGAAACTCTATAACTCTACTTCTGCATGTCTAGTATTCAGGCAGAAATCAGACCAACAAAACAGCCAAACCATAGTACATTTGGAAAGGTATGAATTGATAATATGTAATTTGATGATGTCCTACACTGTATCACTGATCTGTGAAGTAAACAGGGAGAAATTATTATCTCCATTGAAGAGATCAGAAAACAAAAGCTCAGAAAACTTATGTGACTTAACTAAAATCACAAGACTTCCCAAGTGTCTCAGATGGTAAAGAATTTGCCTGCAAGGCAGGAGACCCAGGTTCGATCCCTGGGTCAGGAAGATCCCATGGAGAAGGGACTGCTACCCACTCCAGTATCCTTGCCTGGAGAATTCCATGGACAGAGAATCCACAGGGTCACAAAAACTTGAATATAACTGCGACAATACTCACTACTCATACTATGCAATATTAGGGCTATGAATCCAGCTCAATTTTTCTCACTTTACTATTCCCACCGTTATCCTAATCTGCCTTATTTTTAAAAATCCAAAGTTTGCACACATTTACTATGAAACCTGTTCTGTAACTACGCAGTTATTTTTGGATTAAAAAGAAATCTCATTTTCTTCCGCTTATTAAAGTAAATCGTTTTATCTTCATGTAAATATACACTAACTTGTTTTATTTCCATGTGACAGCTAAAGTTTGATACTTACAATGTATATTAAGCTCAATTTTTAAGCTCATTTCAATCACTGAACTAAAGGCTTATTTTAAAAGTACTTGAAAGAATTTGAGAAAGTGGAATCTTGAATATTCCTCAGGGAGATTCCTTTGGGATATGTTAATGCTGAGTGTGATTTTGATTAGGGTCATCTACTATAGTCCAAATTAAAGATACTCCTTTTCCATTGATGCTCTCCTAAAATAAATGTAACTACTTTGCACATAGTTTCCTAAATACAAAAATCAGAGTGGTTTTCAGAAAATTCTGCCTCTATATAGAACTGCTCAGTGTCATCTTCTCCTTTGCCCCACTTTATCTTTTCTAGGTCTTGACTCTTGAATGGAGTCAGATGGGATGGAAACCCTGAAATGACCAGATGCACTAGTTCACCTAAGGTCTGGAGTCAAACCCATAATAACCTTTCTTACAGTTTCCAGTCTAGCTTTTAGACTTCATAACTAAAGAAATAAGAATGAATTTGCTTATCTTCTCTGCATTTAATGTAGTTGACTTCTAAAGTTTTATTTAAACAATGTAATTCTTTTCCTAGTTGTTAAAAAAATGTTTTAAAACTAACATGCTTCATTCTGTGACACTGTAGTTGTTGACTCACTCAGTCGTGTCCACCTCTTTGTGACCTCATGGACTGCAGCAGGCCAGGCGTCCCTCTCCATCACCAACCTCCGGAGCTTGCTTAAACTCATGTCCATTGACTCGGTGATGCCATCCAACCATCCCATCCTCTGTCTTCCCCTTCTCCTCCTCCTCCAGTCTTGCCCAGTATCAGAGTCTTTTCCAATGAGCTGGCTCTTCTCATGAGGTGGCCAAAGTGTGGAGCTTCAGCATCAGTCTTTCCAATGAATATTCAGGTTTCCCTTAGGATTGACTGGTTTGATCTCCTTGCTGTCCAAGGGACTCTCAAGAATAACAATAAAATGTGTTTTTTTGTATATATATGCAGATGTTTTCAACTTTCATGTTACTTTTTGCCTTTAGCTACTTGCCTTTCTTTATGAGTACTTTAAGTCTTAACTGTGAATGTAAAGACTGATCCTCCAGGGCCTCCATCGTGGCTCAGTGGTGGAGAATCCACCTGCCCATGCAGAAGACACAGGTTCAATCCCTGGTCTAGGAAGATTCCACATGCTGCTGAGCAACTAACCCCTGCACCACACCAGAGCGTGTGTTCTAGAGCCAGGAGTCACAACTACTGAATCCCATCCACCTCAAGCCCATGATCCTTCACAATGGGAAGTCCACACACAGCAAGAAATACTGTACTACATTTCAGCTCAGTTGTTCAGTCGTGTCCGACTCTTTGCGACCCATGGAGAGCAGCACGCTGGCTTCCCTGTCCATCACCAACTCCAGGAGCCTGCTCAAACTCACGTCCATTGAATTGTGAAGCCATCCAACCATCTCATCCTGTCGTCCCCTACTCCTCCTGCCTTCAATCCTTCCCAGCATCAGGGTCCTTTCCAGTAAGTCAGTTCTTCCCATTAGGTGGTCAAAGTATTGGAGCTTCAGCTCCAGCTTCAGTCTTTCCAAAGAATAGTCAGGACTGATTTCCTTTAGTAATCTCTGGTTTGATCTCCTTGCTGTCCGAGGGACTCTCAAGTCTTCTCCAACACCACAGTTCGAAAGTATCAATTCTTTGGTACTCAGCTTTCTTCACAGTCCAACTCTCACATCCATATATGACCATTGGAAAAACCATAGCTTTGACTGCACAGACCTCCGTCAGTAAATTTTTCAGCTTTTTAATATGCTGTCTGGGTTGGTCATAGCTTTCCTTCCAAGGAGCAAGCATCTTTTAATTTCATGGCTGCGGTCACCACATGCAGTGATTTTGGAGCCTAAGAAAATAAAGTTTGTCACTGTTTCCCCATCTATTTTCCATGAAGTGATGGTACCAGATGCCATTATCTTAGTTTTTTGAGTTTTAAGCCAACTTTTCCACTCTTGTCTTTCACTTTCATCAAGAGGCCCTTTAGTTCCTCTTCACTTTCTGCCATAAGGGTGGTATCATCTGTGTATCTGAAGTTATTGATATTTCTCCCGGAAATCTTGATTTCTGCTTGTGCTTCATTCACCCCAGCATTTTGCATGATGTACTCTGTATATAAATTAAATAAGCAGGGTGACGATATACAGCCTTGTCGTACTCCTTTCCCCAATTTAGAACCAGTCCTTGATCCGTGTCTAGTTCTAACTGTTGCTTCTTGACCTGTATACAGGTTTCTCAGGAGACAGGTCAGGTGGTCTGGAATTCCATTCTCTTAAAATTTTCCACAAGTTTGTTGTGAACCACACAGTCAAAGGCTTTAGTGTAGTCAATGAAGCAGATGTTTTTCTGAAATTACATTGCTTTTTCGATGATCCAACAGATGCTGGCAATTTGATCTCTAGTTCCTTTGCCTTTTCTAAGTCCAGCTTGAATATCTGGAAGTTCACAGTTCACATACTGTTGAAGCCTGGCTTGGAGAATTTTGAGCATTACTTTGCTAGCGTGTTAGATAAGTGCAATCGTGCAGTGGTTTGAGCATTTTTGGCATTGCCTTTTTTTTGGGACTGGAATGAAAACTGACCTTTTCCAGTCCTGTGGCCACTGCTGAGTTTTCCACATTTGCTGACATATTGGGTGCAGCACTTTAATAGCATCATCTTTCAGGATTTGAAATAGCTCAGCTGGAATTCCATCACCTCCACTAGCTTTGTTCACAGTGATACTTCCTAAGGCCCACTTGACTTTGCACTCCAGGATGTCTGACTCTAGGTGAGTGATCACATCATCGTGGTTATCTAGGTCATTAAGATCTTTTTGTATATTTCTTCTGTGTATTCTTGCTACCACTTCTTAATATCTTCTGCTTCTGTTAGTTCCATACCATTTTTGTCCTTGATTGTGTCCATCTTTGTCCTTGATTGTGTCCATCTTTGCATGAAATGTTCCCTTGGTATCTCTAATTTCCTTGAAGAGATCGCTAGTCTTTCCCATTCTATTGTTTTTCTCTATTTTTTTGCATTGATAGCTTTGGAAGGCTTTCCTATCTCTGTCTGCTATTCTTTTGAACTCTGCATTCAGATGGATGTATCTTTCCTTTTCACCTTTGCTATTTGCTTCTCTTCTTTTCCCAGCTATTTGTAAGGCCTCCTCAGACAACCATTTTGGCTTTTTGCATTTCTTCTTGGGGATGGTTTTGATCACTGCCTCCTGTACAGTGTTACAAACCTCCATCCATAGTTCTTCAGGCAATCTATCAGCTCTAATCTCTTGAATCTATTTGTCACTTTCACTTTATAATCATAAGGGGTTTGATTCAGGTCATACCTGAATGGTCTAGTGGTTTTCCCTACTTTCTTCAATTTAAGTTGCAATAAGGAGGTCATGATCTGAGCCACAGTTGGCTCCTGATCTTGTTTTTGCTGACTGTACAGAGCTTCTCCATCTTTGGCTGCAAAGAATATAATCAATCTGATTTCAGTATTGACCATCTGGTGATGTCCATGTGTAAAGTTGTTCTCTTGTGTTGTTGGAAGAGAGTATTTGCTATGACCATTGAGTTCTCTTGGCAAAACTCGTTAGCCTTTGCCTTGCTTCATTTTGTACTTCAAGGCCAAACTTGCTTGTTACTGCAGGTATCTCTTGACCTACTACTTTTACATTACAGTCTCCTATGATGAAAGGATATCTTTTTGGTGTTAGTTCTAGAAGGTCTTGTAGGTCTTTATGGAACTGTTCAACTTCAGTTTCTTCGCCATTAGTGGCTAGGGCATATGATAATATGATACTATGTTTACTATGATACTGAATGGTTTGCCTTGGGAATGAACAGATACCATCCTGTCATTTTTGAGACTGCATCCAAGTACTGCATTTCGGACTCTTACTGACTATGAGGACTTCTCCATTTCTTCTAAGCGATTCTTGCCCACAGTAGTAGATACAATGGTCGTCTGAATTAAATTCACCTACATTTAATGAAGCAAAATTTGATCACCACCTAATCAGTTTCAGTATATCAAATTGTACAAGTTATATATTTTAGATATATTTAAAAAGCATTTTTTAAAATCAAAGGACAACATTAAAATCCCTTGAAAATTTAGACTAACATATAGAATAGCAATTCAAACTTCTTTAGATTTATTCATACTGTGTACTCTTTTTTGTTGACTTTTTCAAACACTTAAAAGACTGGTTTGTTTTATCAAAAAAATATTTTAAAGTGATGATAGTAACTTTACGTTTCAACAACTTGCTTTTCTTGATTCTAATTGTTAGCAAAAATCATTTTTGATGTACTTTCCAAGTTTCTATCTAGGGCTAATATAATCTGTGGTTCAGTAATTTCTGTTTAAAGCAGGTTGAGGTTTTTAAAAATACTTCATATTGTTAGTGTTTGTCACGCAGTTCTGACCTATCACATTGCACAAAACATTTTGTCAAGTCTCTGCATCATCTGCCCATTAGAGGGCAGCATTAGGCTCCACACGAAAGGACAAAACTTCGCCAGGCCTTTTTGCTCAGTTTTTGTTTTTGTTTTCTTTTCCCACATCACACCATCTTGTCATACATTCGTAGTGAATTCCCTACAACAGGCGGTCAGATTCCTGGCAGGAAATATCCCTGTAACCAAAGGCAACAGGAGAGTACAACATGCAAGTAAATGGCGCCATCCTAATTCAGGGCACACCAGCATGGCAAGGGTTAAATGAGGACCCAAAACCACAACTTAGAAAGACACGGAATAGTTGTTATTTTTATGTTATTAGAACTAATAACTATGTCAAACAAAAGCTGCTTAAGAAAAATGTTACCTATGTTACTAATAAGAATGTCTTATTTTTTACAGATTATAATTAGATATTAGATTTAGGTATTTTAAAAATATTTAATAAATCAGCTCAAAGCCTTCTTCTTTACAGTGGCTCCTCTCAACCGTCTAACACAGATGTACCTATTTATGTCCACCTCAGAACCTGACTTTCCAAACTCCACCAGTACTTTCAGACTAAGAGGAATATAAGCTGACTCTAACGCTATGTGCACGCTGTGAGAGTGTGCAAAACAAATTTTTAAACTACTTCTATTTCTTATACTGACACATATATATGGAATTTAGAAGACAGTAATGATGACCCTATATGTGAGACAACAAAGAGACACAGAGGTATAGAGTGGACTTTTGGACTCTGAGGGAGAGGGAAAGGGTGGGATGGTTTGGGAGAATGGCAATGAAACATGTATATTTTCTTGTAAGAAACGAAGCGCCAATCTATGTTCAATGTAGGATGCAGGATATATGGGGCTGATGCACAGGATGATTCAAGTAGAGGATGTGGGGTGGGAGGTGGGAGGGGGCTTCGGCATTGGGGGACTGTGTTCACCTATGGCTGATTCGTGTCAATGTATGGCAAAACAAATACAGTATTGTAATTTAAAAAATAAATAAATTTAATAATAATGAAAAAAAATAAAAAATAAAATTGACTGGACAAAAATAAATAAATAAATAAATAAACTACTTCTGTTTCTAATTTTCTCAACAACAGTTCAAACAGTTAAGAAATGTAACTGTTGAGAAAATGGGTAACTGTAGCTCAGTGGTAATTCTCATTAATTACTATGATCAACTACAGAACTGGGAGGAGTGGCCCATTTTAAACTGGTTTCTAATTAACTAGATCTTGAATAATTGATTTAATTCATTTATGATCAGATAATTTTAAGATCTCTAGAATAATAAATGGAAATTATTTCCCTCTATTTAGTACAGTTAAGGCTGGAGTTTTAAAATTAGGGTCCAATATTTGTTGATTCAAGAGATTAGATCTGGTAGACAGAGTGACCGAAGAACTATGGATGGAGGTTTGTGACATTGTAAAGAGGCGGTGACCAAAACCATCCCAAAGAAAAAGAAATGCAAGAAGGCAAAATGGTTGTCTGAGGAGGCATTTGAAATAGCCAAGAAAAGAAATGAAGCAAAAGGCAAGGGAGAAAGGGAAAGATATACTCAACTGAATGCAGAGTTCCAGAAAATAGCAAGGAGAGATAAGAAAGTCTTAAGTGAACAATGCAAAGAAACAGAGGAAAACAACAGAATGGGAAAGACTAGAGATCTCTTCAAGAAAACTGGAGATATCAAAGGGACATTTCACACAAGGATAGGCAAGATAAAAGACAGAAATGGTAAGGACCTAACGGAAGCAGAAGATATTAAGAAGTGGCCAGAACACACATAACAGCTATGCAAAAAGGTCTTAAAAAACCCAGATAACCACAATGGTATGGTTACTCACCTAGAGGCAGACAACCTGGAGAGTAAAGTTAAGAGGACCTTAGGAAGCATCATTACGAACAAACTTAGTGAAAGTGATGGAATTCCAGCTGAGCTATTTCAAATCCTAAAAGATGATGTTGTTAAAGTGCTGCATTCAATATGCTAGTAAATACGGAAAACTCAGCAGTGGCCATGAGACTGGAAAAGGTCAGTTTTTATTCCAATCCCAAAGAAAGGCAATGCAAAAAAATGTTCAAACCATGGTACAATTGTGTTCATTTCACATGCTAGAAAGGTAATGCTCAAAATCCTTCAAGCTAGGCTGCACCAGTATGTGAACCAAGAACTACCAGATGTTCATGCTGGATTTAGATAAGGCAGTGGAGCCAGAGATCAAATTGCCAACATCAACTGGATCATCGAAAAGCAAGGGAATTCCAGAAAAACATCTACTGCTTCATTGAACTTCCCTGGTGGTGCAGAGGTTAAAGCGTCTGCCTGCAATGTGGGAGACCTGGGTTTGATCCCTGGGTCGGAAAGATCCCCTGGAGAAGGAAATGGCAACCCACTCCAGTATTCTTGCCTGGAGAATCCCATGGATGGAGGAGCTTGGTGGGCTACAGTCCACGTGTCGCGAAGAGTCGGACACGACTGAGTGACTTCACTTTCTTTTTTTCTTCTTTCTGCTTCATTGACTACACTAAAGCCTTTGACTGTGTGATCACAACAAACTGGAAAATTCTTCAAGAGATGGGAATACCAGACCACCTTACCTGTCTCCTGAGAAACCTGTATGTGGGTCACGAAGCAACAGTAAGAACTGGACATGGAACAATGAACAGGTTCCAAATTGAATAAGAAGTACAACAAGGCTATATGCTGTCACCCTGCTTATTTAACTTCTATGAAGAGTATATCTTGTGAAACAAAGGCCTAGAGGAATCACAAGCTGGAATCAAGATTGCCAGGAGTAATGTCAACAACTTCACATATGCAGATGATACCACTCTAATGGGCAGAAAGCAGAGGAACTAAAGAGCCTCTTGATGAGGATGAAAGAGGAGAGGTGAAAAAGCTGGCTTAAAACTCAACATTCCAAAGCCTAAGATCATGACATCTGCTTCCATCACTTCATGGCAAATAGATGGGGAAAAAGTGGAAGCACTGACAGAGTTTATATTCTTGGGCTCCAAAATCACTGCAGACAGTGGTGACTGCAGCCATGAAATTAAAAGACGCTTGCTAAGCTACGACAAACCTAGACAGCCAGTTTATGTTCGATACAGGACACAGGATGCTTGGGGCTGGTGCACGGGGATGATCCAGAGAGATGATATGGGGTGAAAGGTGGGAGGGGGTTTCAGGATTGGGAGCTCGTGTACACCTGTGGCTGATTCATGTCAATGTATGGCAAAACCAATACAGTATTGTAAAGTAGAATAAAGTAAAAATAAAATTTAAAAAAAGACATCACTTTGGCAATAAAGGTCTGCAAAGTCAGAGCTATGGTTTTCCCAGTGTAGTCATGTATGGATGTGAGAGTTAGACCATACAGAAGGCTGAGCACCAAAGAACTGAAGCTTTTGAACTGTGATGTTGGAGAACTCTTAAGAGTCCCTTGGACAGCAAGGAGATCAAACCAGTCAATACTAAAGGAAATCATCCCTGAATGTTTATTGGAAGGACCGATGTTGAAGCTGAAGCTCTAATACTTTGGCCACTTGATGTAAGAACCAACTGAATGGTAAAGACCTTGATGCTGGGAAAGACTGAAGGCCGGAGGAGAAGGGAGTGACTGAGGATGAGATGACTGGAAGACGTTACTGACTCAATGGACATAAATTTGAGCAAATTCTGGGAGATAGGAAGGACATGGAAGCATGGCATGCCGCAGTCAAAGGGGTCACAAAGAGTAGGACACGACTTAGTGACTGAACAACAACAATCTGTTGATAGTCACAGGGTTGTGTAACCATCAGTTCAGTTTAGTTGCTCAGTCATGTCCGACTCTTTGCAACCCCATGGACTGTAGTATGCCAGGCTTCCCTGTCCATCCCAACTCCCAGGGCTTACTCAAACTCATGTCCACTGAGTCAGTGATGCCATTCAACCATCTCATCCTCTGTTGTCCCCTTCTCCTCCTGCCGTCAGTCTTTCCCAGCATCAGGGTCTTTTCCAATGAATCAGTTCTTCACATCAGGTGGCCAAAGTATTGGAATTTCAACTTCAGCATCAGTCCTTCCAGTGAATATTCAGGACTGATTTCCTTTAGGATTGACTAGTTGGATCTCCATGCAGTCCAAGAGACTCTCAAGAGTCCTCTCCATCACCACAGTTCAAAAGTATCAATTTGTCAATGCTCAGCTTTCTTTATAGTCCAATTCTCACATCCATACATGACTAGTGGAAAAACTATAGCTTTGACTAGACGTACCTTTGTTGGCAAAGTAATGTCTCTGCTTTTTAATATGCTGTCTAGGTCGGTCACAGCTTCTTCCAAGGAGCAAGTGTCTTTTAATTTCATGGCTGCAGTTACCATCTGCAGTGATTTTCATGCAGTCACCAGATTTTGGTGCAACCATCACCACAATCCAATTCCAGAGTATTTTTGTCACTCTACAAAGACACCCCACAACTTCCACTTCTCCTGGCCCCTAATAATCAGTATCTGTTTACTTGTTCTAATGATTTCCCTATTCTGGACCTTTCATATAGATGGCAACATATGTGACCTTCTGTATCTAGCTTATTTCATGTAGCATAATGCTTTCAAGGCTTATCCATGTTGTGACAAGGATTGGTGTTCCATTCCATTCATGGGTGAATAATCCATTGTAAGGACATACCAGCTATATAATCCTGTTAGTTTCAAAGTACAAGTGGACTACTCCATCGTACAGATATACTATGCTTTGCTTATTCATTCACCAGTTGATGGACATTGGGTTATTTCTCATTTTAGGTATTATAAATAATGCTGTTATAAAATTCATGTACACACAAGTTCATATATAGACACAGATTTCAATCATATATACCCTAGATCATAAGGTAACTCTGTGTTTAACATTTTGAGGAACTGCCAAACTGCTTTTCAATGCAGCTGCACCATTTTACAGTCCTATCACCCCAGCAACGTATGGGGGAACTGGTTTCTCTCCATCTTCAATACTTGTTGGGCTTGCCTGATAGCTCAGTTTGTAAAGAATCTGCCTGCAATGCAGGAGATCCCGGTTCAATTCCAAGGTCAGGAAGATCCACTGGAGAATGGATAGGCTACCTACTCCCGTATTCCTGGCTTCCTTATTGGCTCAGCTGGTAAAGAATCTGCCTGCAATGAATCGACCTGGGTTCGATCCCTTTGTTGGGAAGATCCTCTGGGAAAGGGAAAGGCTAACCACACCAGTATTCTGGCCTAGAGAATTCCACGGACTGTATAGTCCATGGGGTCACAAAGAGTCAGACACGACTAAGTGACTTTCACTTCAACATTTGTTATAGTTCACTTTTCTTCATTCTTTATTCTTTCCATGCTTCGACTTGGATAATCTCAATTGACCTGTCTTCCGAACTTGTTGGTTACTTCTTCTACCTACTCAAATCTGCTCTTCTGCCCTAGTGAATTTTTCATTTCAATTATTATACTCTTCAAATTCAGAATTCCTATTTGGTCCTTTATAATAAGTTCTGTTGCCATGTTTATCTCTTTTATCTGATGAGACACTGTTCTCATACTTCTTTTTAGTTCTTTAGATATGATGTTCTTCCATTTTTTGCACATATTTACATTAAGTGATTTAAATCTTTTTTCTAGTAAGTCTAACCTTTGGGACTCCTTAGACAGTTTCCATTAGTTGCTTTTTCTCCTGTTTATGAGCCACACCTTATTCCTTAGCTTGTTTCATAATGTTTCTATTGAAAAAGGATATAATGCAGCAACTCTGGAAATCAGTTTACACTGGTCTTCAAAATTTGTTATTGTTGTTACTTTACTGACTTTTCTGAAATAATTATGTAAACTGTGTATCCTTTGCTGAGTAGTAAAAGAAGACTACTCCATTAACTAATGATTTACTTAACACCTACAACCAGTGAGTCTCCTGGACTCTGCTGTGTGTTTGTGTTGGGCCATGCTTTCAACACTCAGTCACGTAGCTGACAACTCTGCCTTAGCCTTCACTTTCTACAAGTGAGAGCTTAGGGCCTTAGAAGTGCAAGAACAATCCCGCATGTGTGCATGGCCTTGTAAGATTCCCAGGAGTGTGTCAGAGCCTTCCAAAGCCCTGTGGATATCTAATACCCCAATTTCGTTCCTTTAATGCTTTTGGTTAGCCTACTTCTTGCCTCAAATATTATCTAGCACCTCAGACAACCACAAAGTTAAAAATTTCCCTGAATGTTTTCCACAAACTCCCCTGAAGAAAAGCTTTTACATGGGCAAACTTGAGTCATATCAACAAAGACAACTTTGCAAGTGTGGTCGGCCTTTCCAGGAGTCTGCAGATGGCTCAAACAGTAGTTCTCTGGAAATGAAGCTTTGTGGAGTTTCAACCCTTTCATGCCCACTCTGGTGGCTACCAGCTTCCTGGTTTTTATTATGATTATGGGCTGTTGGAAAGAGACAGGAAAATAGGAATTGGATTCGCTGAGACCATAAAAAAGATGGTAAAACTGTTCCTGCCAATATTTAAATATATTTCTTGAATAAATACTCCCCTAGTTGCTTCATGCCTTTAGTTAACATCCAGAGTTTTATAAAAGTTTATTCTGATTATTTCTGCCAGTATTATTGATGTTTTTATGGATGAAACACTGTTTGGAGGTTCTTATTAAGGAGTTTTGGTTGATATTATCTATGGCTTAGATTTTCAATGTAGGCCAATTATACATTGCAAATTAATTTTAGGGTATGAAGCAAGAGTCAAGAGTCATGTTTTCCAGTACTGATAGTCAGCAGTACTAACAATATTTCTATATTTTACCTGCTGGATTATTTTAAAATTTTTGTCCAAAGTAAATTTACCATTTAAGTATGCTAAGTCACTTCAGTCATGTCCGACTCTGTGCAACCCCACAGATGTCAGCCCACAAGGCTCCCCCGTCCCTGGGATTCTCCAGGCAAGAACACTGGAGTGGGATGCCATTGCCTTCTCCATTACCATTTAAGTATGGGTCTATTTTATTCTATTGATCCATTTGTCCCTACCATTATGCCAACACCATATTGTCTTGATTACTATGACTTTATAATAAATTTTGAAATCATGTAGAAGTCCTCAAATTTTTTTTTTTTTGAAGATTGGTTTTTAGAATAATTCCTTTGCATTTGATAGAAATTTTTTAAATCAGTTTTTCAATTTCTATTTTAGAAAAAGGCTGCTGGGAAATTGGTTCGGATTATATAGAATCTACAGATTAGTTTGGGAGGAAGAACTGATATCATACCAATATTAAGTCTTTCAGTTCATGACTGTGGTATAGCACTCCATTCATAGGCATCTCCTTTACTTTCTCTCAGCACTGTTCTCTAGTCATCATTGCAGAGACGTTACAAATCTTAATTTATTATTATGTATTTCATGCTAGGTGCTATTTAAATGGAAAATTTTTAAAAACTTAATTTTCCAATTGTTGCTGCTAGTACACAGAAATACAGTTCATTTTTGCATACTGCCCTTTTACCTTGTGACTTTGAAAAGTTTACTTATTATATTTAGTGGTTGCTTTTTAGCTTCTTATGGATTTTTCACATAAACAGTTGCATCATATACAAAGAAAGATATTTTTACTTTTCCTTTCCTATTTCATATATATTTTCAATTGTTTCATTGACTAAAACCTCCAAGTTTATATTGTTGAACAGAAGTGGTAAAAGTGTCCAGTCTTGGGTTGCTCTGGTGGCTCAGAGGTAAAGAACCCCGTCCCCGTCTGCCAGTGCAGGAGACACAGGTTCAGTCCCTGGTCTGAGAAGATCCCACATGCTGTGGTGCAACTAAGCCCACGTGCCGCAGCTATGAAGCCTGTGCGCTGCAGCCAGGGAGCCAGAGCCACGAGCCCACGCGCCGCAGCTGCTGAAGTCCACGCGCCCTAGAGCCTCCTGTGCTCCGCACCGAGCGAGGCCGCCTCAGTGAGAAGCCTGTGTGCTGCAACAGAGAGCAGCCCCTGCTCGCTGCAGCTAGAGACACGGCCACACAGCCAGAAATAAAAACAAATAAAAGTATTAAAAAGTATACAGTCTGGCCTGTCCTGACAGTCTCTTTAATTGGAGCATGTAGTTTAATTTTTACTTAACTATTATTATCATTCATTCAAGGTTTACCATTTAGCTATTTGTTTTCTATTCATCCTGTTTTTTTTTCCTTCTTTCCTGACATTTTTTTGGGCTTAATCACATGTTCTTAGAATTCCATTATAATTTAACTGTTGATATTTTAGCTACACTTTTTGAATTTTTAAATGTTTGCTCTATGGATTACAATATACATTCACTAACTTACCACACTCTGCTGAAGAGTTAATATTTTTCTATTTCAGGTAAAACATAATTACCCTGTAAACAATTTCATCACCTCATACTGTCCTTTGTAGTACTGTTGTCAAATATGTTATATATACATACATTACAAGCCCCACCATGCAATGTTACAATTTTGTTTTTAATTAACTTAAATAAAGATAAAATATATAGTCTTTTTCTTCACCCATATATTTGGTGATGGTTTAGTCACTAAGTCGAGTCCGACTCCTGCGACCCCACGGACTGCCAGGCCCCTCTGTCCGTGGTATTGTCTAGCTGAGAATATTGGAGTGGGTTACCATTTCCTTCTCCACGGGATCTTCTCGACCCAGGAATCAAACCCAGGTCTCTTGCATTGCAGGCAGATTCTTTACTGACTGAGCTACAAGAGAACTCCCATCCATATATTTAGCAGTTGTTTAATCAGAATTATAATTAATGAGGGGCAATCCAGTGGTTAGAAGACAAAGATGCTGCTAAACATCCTACAGCATATGGTGCAGCCCCAAAGAATTATCCAGCTCAGAATGTCAATAGGGCCAAAGCTGAGAAACTGTCTTAAAATGTGTTATTTTTATCTGGTTGCTTTCAAGATAATTTCTTTACAGCTTTGGTTTTCAGTGTATTAACTGTTATACCAACATAATATTGATTTTTTTGTTTTCATGTATTCTGCTTTGCAGGGAGGTCTCTGCCTCTGTTAAATCTATACTTTTTTAAACCTGAACATGAGAAATTTTTTAGCATTAATTTTCAAATATTTTATGCCCAATTATCTTTCTTCTGTCCTTCTGAGACTCAATTACACTTATTTTAGACTGTCTCTTACACTTATTTATATTGTCCCTTAGGTCCCTGAGGATTTGGTTTTCATCCTCTCTCTCTGTTCTTCAGACTGAATTATTTCTTTTCATTTGTCTTTATCTTAATTGAATCTTTTTTTCTTCCTCCAAACTTCTGCTAAGCCTATACAGTGTATATTTTTTGGTGGATACTATACTTTAAAGTTTCTATTGTTTTAAGTTTGTATTTCTTCCTGAAATTCTCCATCTGTTCATTTTTACCTATTCCCCTTAAGTTTTGTTTTTAATTTTGTAAAAACAAAATCTTATTAAACACCAGGATTTAGAATCAATGAAAAAACAGCTCAAAAAGGATTAACCTGTACATTGTTCAAGAGATAAGTCTTGCAAAACATAAGGTTCCAATGGGGGTGTGCATTTGCTCATAAGATGGTGGCTTTTTGTTATTTAGTCACTAAGTTGTGTTTGACTCTTTGACGACCCAGGCACTGCAGCCTGCCAGGCTCCTCCAATCATGGGATTTCCCAAGCAAGAATACTGGAATGGGTTGCCATTTCCTTCTCCAAGTCCTGTTTAGTATAGTTATTTTAAGTTAGTCTTTCCTACTAACTTCTGGGTCATCTTGGGGTCAGTTTCTCTTAATTGCTTATCCCCCTAATCATGGGTCATGTTTTCTTGTTTTTTTCAACTTTCTAATTCTTTTTTGGTTATTAAATATTGTGGATGATATACTTGTAGATATTATGGATTATATCATCTTCCTCTGAAGGTTGCTAATTTTTATTGAGAAAGAGTCAACTTTTTATTATATTTATTTAATTGGAGGCTAATTACTTTACAATATTGTAGTGGTTTTTGCCACACATTGACATGAATCAGCCATAGGTGTACATGTGTTCCTCATCCTGAACCCCCCGCCCCTGCCACCTCCCTCCCCATCTCCTCCCTCAGGGTCATCCCAGTGCACCAGCCACCCTGTCTTGTGCATCGAACCTGGACTGGCAATCTGTTTCACATGTGGTGATATACATCTTTCAATGCTATTCTCTCAGATCATCACACCCTTGCCTTCTCCCACAGAGTCCAAAGTCTGTTCTTTACATCTGTGTTGATAAAGAGTCAACTTTTATGAACTCAAACGTCAAATCGCCTCCTCTGTTCTGGAAAGGAGTTACATCTCTTCACAGCTCTTTAGCCTTTCATCTGTTGCTTGCTGCAAGGTCCCCTGGAGTCTCCCCAAAGTTCAAGAGTCACTCAAGTGTGTTTGGACTGAATTTACATAGAGATTTTTCTGTGATTTCCCCCTTACTTTCCAGCCTTGCTAACAGTTCTGAACTTTGTTCTCTGACTCCATAAGCTGGCAAGGCTGTATCTTTCAGTACAAACTGGCAGGCAGTAAGGTGGGGTGGTACTAGGCAAAAAGTCACAGAAACATAAATTTCATCCAATACAGTTTTCCTCTTTCAAGGAACAGCTCATCTTCAGTTTCTGCCTGCTTTTGGTTATTCTTCAGAGCCTTCAAATATTTTTGTTTCATATTTGATACAACTTTAATATCTGCAAAAGGATAATCCGATAACAGTAATTTCACCAATACTGGAATTCCAATAATAATTTTTAAATGTGAATAGTTTTATTGGAAATAAAGATTATTATAGCCATATATATCTTGACGTAGTCATCTTGTTAAATGTGATAGCTTTATTGGAAATAAAAATTATTATAGCCACTTATATCTTGACATAGTCATCTGTCCTACTCATATGCACAGCTGCCAGTACAAAGCAAACAATCAAAGTTTCTACATGATGCTACTTCCATGCCTGAATAAGATTTTCCATAGTATAATGAAAATAAAGAGGATTTTGGAACCAGAGAAATCCTTTACTAGCTGCATAAACGTGAAAGATGATATACCCTTTTATGCTTTCCCACTTATTTATGAAAGTGGTCATTTAAAAATCACAAGGTTGTTAAAAAGATCAAATGTTCATATTACAAAGCAAAGCATATAGGAAATGTTAAAAACAAATCTTGGTTTCTTTCCCTTGGACCTTTTCCTCCAAAGAGTGAAAACAGAGGGAATTCCTAAAACATGACCATCTTTTATTATTAAGAAATGCAAATCAAAACTACAATGAGGTATCACCTGACACCAGTCAGAATGGCCATCATCAAAAAGTCTACAAACAATAAATGCTGGAGAGGATGAGGAGAAAAGGGAATCCTCCTACACTGTTGGTAGGAATGCAAACTGACACAACCATTATGAAGAACAGTATGGAGAATACCTAAAAAAGTAGGAATAAATCTACCATATGACCCAGCAATCCCACTACTGGGTGTATACCCTGAAAAAGCCACAATTCTAAAAAGACACAAGTACGCCAGTGTTCACCGCAGCTCTATTTACAACAGCCAGGACATGGAAGCAACCTAGATGTCCCTTGACAGATGAATGGCTAAAGCAGATGTGGTACATATACACGATGGACTATTACTCAGCCATAATAAAGAATGCATTTGAGTCAGTTCTATTGAGATGGATTAACCTAGAACCTGTGATACAGAGTGAAGTCATAAAGAGAAAAGCAAATATCATATACTAATGCATATATATGGCATCTAGAAAAATGGTACTGACGAATATATCTGCGTGGAAGGAATGGAGACACAGCTGTAAAGAATGGACGTGCGGATACAGTTGTGGAAGGAGACAGCTGGATTTATGGAGAAAGTAGCATCTACATACATACACTTTCATGTGTAAAGCAGATGGCTGGTGAGAAGCTGCTGTGTAACACTGGGAGCCCAGCCTGATGCTCTGTAATGACCAAGAGGGGGAGGCAGGGAGTGGAGGGAGGCTCTAGGAGGAGGGGATATATGTATAATTGTGGCCGATGCGTGTTGTTATATGGCAGAAACCAACACAGTATTGTAAAGCAATTTTGCTCCAATTGAAAAATAAATTTTAAAAAATGACCACCTTTTACTAGCTATTCAATTAGTAACATTTAATCAAGTTTAAGTTATAAGGATGAAAGAACACAAGGAGAGAGAACAAATCTCACTTTATGAACAAGCATGAGCCAGCAGGGACTGTCCAAGGAGACACTGAATCCAGGCAGGATCCACATCTCCACAGTTTCTCTGGTTAAGCAAGTGCACAGGGAGGAGGAAGGCTGGCAACACAGAGGCATCTTTATCACAGAATTTCTCCATGAGTAAATGGGAAAGGTCTTTCTTTCTATGGATATAAGTGTACAATAAAACACAATAATCTAACAAGCAAACCTGCTATTTAGAAGAGCAACATAGGTTTCAAAACTGAAACAAATGAAAAGGTAAAAATGAAAAATAACTTTCACAGCTTAAATCACACATTTTAAATTTAAAAAAAAAAACTTACTGTGCTTCTTCTTGTTTATGAAAGTAAATTTTGTTCCTTCCAAAAGGTAAAATTGTATAGGGCTATGTTATATAATTTTTTAAGATTAATAGATTATGAAAATTTATCATGCATTTATATATAGTTTTACATGATTTTTAAAATGCATTATAGTTTCTGATATAAATAGGACAATTGTCTTCAGTCTACAAACTATTGGGATTTTAGGTTATTTATAATTTTCAAAACTATAAATTATTCATAGATGATTTCACACACCTCTGATTATTTCTTGCCTTTGTCACTTGTAAATATAATCAGCATACAGTTAATATCCTTACCTAAGCATTACTTACAACGTTAACAAATAAGGGAACAAAGATGAAGCCTTAGAAACACAGGAGAGGATGCACTCCAGACTGCATCAATTCATTACTGTTCTTTAAATATAGGTATGTTGCCACCTAATTGCATCATCTGCCGATTCATATTTCTCCATCTTTTCCACAAGCATATAGGAGACTTTATTATATCCAGCTTCACTATTTCTACAGAATTCATTTGACCCATGTTTCTAGTATCCTATCACAAAAGCATAATCAGGCATCAATTGTTCTAAGTGAATTTGTATAGGTTTTCTTTTCTAAGTGTATTAGAGACCAACATAGTTGTTCTAAAGAAAGCAAAGTGTTAAGTATTGCTCCCATAGACAGGAGAGAGCTGAGGAAGCAACTGCTGTGAGAAATAAGAAAGAATTAGAATTGTTAGTTTTAAGACTCTTGTTATTACATAAGGTTATATACTACTAATATGATATACATTCTGAGTGTTAAACCACTAAGAATAAGCTGAACGAGAAAAGCCCGAAAAGAAAAATGAACATATTTAAGTAATAACCCAGTGTGTCTTTTGAATGTAATATTTTAATGTTTTTGACTGTTTTAATAGGCAAAATAGTGCTGCTGCTAAGTCACTTCAGTCGTGTTCGACTCTGTTCGACCCCAGAGACGGCAGCCCACCAAGTCCCGCCGTCCCTTGGATTCTCCAGGCAAGAACACTGGAGTGGGTTGCCATTGCCTTCTCTGAAAATAGTGCTAGTCATAGTCATTTAATAGTCATAATAGCACTAGTTATGATCATGTATCCCTAACCATAGGCAGTGAATAAGAACAGAAGTATTTCCTTAGCTTTCTTAATCAGGTCTACACTAGTATAAACCAGAGGTCAGCAAAATTTTTCTGCAAAGAGCCAGATAGTAAATATCTAATCTTGTGGGCCACGTAGTCTCTGCTGTAACTAAACTCTGACATTGTAGCACTACAGCATCATAGACAACATGCAAACAAATGGATGATGTGGATGTATCCCAATAAAACTTTATTTTAAAAAAACAGGTTGTGATGGTGGGCTGGATTTGCCCTGCAGTTTGCGGTCCACTAGTGTAAACAATGTGAACAAATATCTAGGGCAAAATCATACTTAGCAATCTTCTGAACATGTCCTAAAGCTACATACAGTGGGCAAGAAACAGTATATAAATTAGTGCAATTTTACTGCCTTATGACATTACAAGAATCACAGTTTCATATACAGTGAATTCAGTATATAGTTGAAGCAATTTTTCTATCTATCATCAAAACCTGAGAATGAGGTACCTGTGCATAATCACCAAAAGGTTGAGAATAAGCAATGCACTTCTCCAATGTGTGTTGTGATTCATTTCCCTGAGAGATTGTATCCAGAATGTTGCTTGCAATTCCAGTCTTCTGTACAGTGGTTTTACTTGCAGGGGCTTAAGGCAAAATCAATATATAAACTTTAGTTAGCTTGTTTTATTATAAATTACAGAGTACAAAACCCATTAATTCAGCATATTCTCAAGTAGAACACAAATTTTAGTTTGCCAGTAAAGATCTACATTTATTATTCTTGTGTGCATGTGCTAAGTCGCTTCAGTTGTGTCTGACTCTGTGACCCTAAGGACTGCGTTCCACCAGGCTCCTCTGTCTATGGGATTCTCCAGGCAAGAATACTGGAGTGGGTTGCTGTTTCCTCCTCCAGAGAATCTTCCCGACCCAGGGTTGAACTCGCATCTCTGACATCTAACCTGCTTTGGCAGGCAGATTCTTCACTAGTGCCACCTGGGAAGCCCTTTATTATTCCTAGGGGAAAAATATATATATAGTATATGATACTGTCTAGTTTGTTTAAAACAACTAAAAATGGAAACCTGCTCTATGGGTAATAATCTTGATGGAAACATTTAAAAAGTATATGTCTAATCTCTAAAGTGAGGCATTCAAAATGTAAATTAACCATTCTTATTAATCCAACAGTTGTAACCATCAAATTGTAGACCAGATAAAAACTGAGAAGGCATACCAGAAGCCTACTTCCTTCCTAGCTCAGATGATAAAGAATCTGCACACCATGCAGGAGACCAGGGATCAATCCCTAGGTTGAGAAGATACCCTGGGGAAGGGAATGTCAACTCACTCCAGTATTCTTGCGTGGGAAATCCCATGGACAGAGGAACCTGGCAGGCTACAGTCTATGGGGTCACAAAGACTCAGACATGACTGAGTGACTAACACTTTCTTTCTTTCATACCAGAAGCACACTAAATTTTTCTGGCTTTAAAAAATTATAAATTAATGATTAGGTTCAAGAGGATACTTCATAAAAAACAAAGAATGCATATTAAAAACAAAATTCATCTTTCATCTCTTTTCATTCAATTTTATTCTTTTCCCAGAGGTAACAGCTTAGTATTTTCTCAGATTTAACTTTATGCATTTACACATTCAAGTACATGCATAAAAAAATACATAGCTTTAAATAAACATAAATGGAATCAATCTATGAACACATTTGTTTCTTGTATTCAACAATTTGCTTTAAAGATCATTTAATATTAGAATATGTAGTGCTTCCTCAATTACGTATTTCACTTTATGACAAACTATTTAATCATTCCCCTATTGATGACCATTAAGGCACTTTCCAATTTTTCACTATTGAAAACCAAGACTGCAGTGAATATCTCAGTGCCTGGAAAATAACACATTTGTGATTTTTTTCTTAAAACTATATTTGAATTAATAGTTTTAATTTATTAATTGAAGGCATGAGGAGGTCCTCTAAAAATGTAAATGAGAATTCCACTTCTGCCGATTATTAGTAACTAATATATTGAGAGTATTTGGCAAATACTCTCAATATATTAGATAATATAGAAGATTGAACTTCATATTTAAGAAATATGATTCTATATATACTATAAAGAATTATAGCACTGACAAATAATTCCTTTATCCAATTATTTTCAATCATGATTCCATTATAACTCATAATAGATAATTCATAATGGAATCAATTATGCAATTCAATTATGAATCAAGCAATTCAATAAACATATGCTTAAGAAAATATTATGAAAGATGTTTTTCTTAAATAAAATAGAACGTACATTAAAAGCTTTAATTATTCTTTCAATTTAAGGAATAATTTAATTAGACTTCAGCTGGTCAACAGGCATTATTTGCTTTCATTAAGTTAAAAATTAAAGTGAAACTCATTATGAAAAGTATTCAGTAGAACTCCAAAATACTAATAGGGAGCTTCTCACTTACATGATAAGCACACACTGGGCAACACACTTGCCAAGTTCAAGTATGGATTTTTACTGAGTCGAATTTCTTTTGGTGGCTCTCCCAAGAGTGAAGTCTGATTCTTAGAGGCAGCCTATTTATCAAAAAAAAAGAGTGATTGCTTAATGATAGGTAAAAGAAAATTAAGATGCAGAAAGTGTAGGGAAATACTTATGCTTCAATAAATGTGGTTTAGTGTAACAAAAATTTGTGAAATAATGTTTAAAGCTATATATTTATAAAATATGGATACTGATTAAAATGATCACATTTAACCTACTACTATTTTTCCAATTAGTTTTTAAAAAACCATTTCTAGAACCATAGAACTTTAGAACTGAAAGAGAACTAAAGGTCATCTTGTACAACCTTTTCATTTGAATCAGGAAAGAATTCATGCTCACAAGAAGAAACAAATCCCATACCTTATTTCTAGATCCCACAAGTTGCAACCAAGATCCTTCACAAATAAATAAATATTAATAAATATTTTTTAAGTTATAAAATATTGCTGAAAGAAACTAAAGACATAAATAAAAGAACATCCCATTTTCACGTATTAGATTTAATAGTTAAAATTTCAATACAAACCAAAGGGATCTACAAATTCAATATAACCCCTATCAAAATTCTAACTTTTGTGGGCAAAAATAGAAAATTCAATCCTAAAATTGACATGAAATATCAAGGGACTCCAAACAGTAAAAATAATATTGAAAAAGATGAACGAGAATGGAAGGCTCATATTTTTAAATTTTTGAACTTATTACACAGCTGTAGTAATTGTAATAGAACAATACTGGCATAAAGACAGACATATAAACCAAAGGAACAGGACAGCGAGCCCAGAGACAAATTACTGCATATATGACGAAATGATTTTCCATGAGTGTCAGTGAGGCAGTCTTTTCAACAAAAACGGGAGAACTAGATATCCCCATAAAAGAATGAAGTAGATCTTCACCAAATACCATATATAAAAGTTAACTCAAAATGGATCAAAGACCTAACAGTAAGAGCTAAAACTAAAAATCTTAAAAGAAAAACTTAGGTAAAAAGCTTCATAATACTAGATTTGTCAACCATTTCTTAGAGATGAAAAAAACAGAAGGCAGGAAAACAAAAAAACAGATCATACGCTGGGCCACAAAACAAATCTTAACAAATTTAAGAGTACTGAACTCATATCAAAGGTTGTTCTGACTACAATGGTAGTCTAAGTCTGGAAAATTCAGAGATATGTACAAATTAAATAACATACTCTTGAACAACCAATAAGTCAAAGAAGAAATCAAAGGAGACATCAAAAAGTATCTTGAGACAAATGAAAATGGAAACACCACAAATAAAAACTTATGGAGTGCAGAAAAAGCTGCTTTAAAGAGAAGTTTATGGCAATAAATGTCTACATGAAGAAAAAGAAAGATCTCAGAGAAACTTACACCTCAAGTTACTAGTAAATGAAGACCAAACTAAGCCCAAAATTAGCAGAAAAAGGAAATAATAAAGATCAGAAATAAATGAAATAGCACTATAAAGACAGATCAATGAAATTAAGTGTAGGTGTTTTGAAAAGATAGACAAAATAGACAATTTGGCTTCACTAACCAAGAGAAAGAGAGGACTCAAGTAAATATCATTGACCCCTGAACAACAAGAGTTTGAACTGTGCAGATCCACACATGGATTTCTTAAAAGCAAACATAACACCTGTATTTTAATTTTTGCAGATCTTTGAATTAACTAAGCGTGGTGGGGGAGTTTGTGTTCAATTAGAGATCACACCAATGCAGATTACACTTATATCTACCTGTAGGATTTTTTTCCTATCTTGACTTAGCCACGGGTGAACCATTATTAACAGCATATATGCATTATACTGCCCTTGTAACCAAAGATACTAATGAGTATGTCTGAACTAGCTTTTCTTGGCAGGGGATATTACTGTGCTATAAAGTGTGAAAAATGTTCTGACCTAAGTGGAAGGGGCAAGTTAGGTTGGCAGTGGAGTGTTTGTAGTTTATCTGGTAAAGGAGCATGTTTGCATGAATAGTATAATTGGTCCATCTTCAGTGGAGGTGAATTTAACCCAAGGCTTGCAGTCAGTGGCTCCTGTAACACACTGAAGACAGCTGTGTCTCAAGAGTTTCTTTTGATGATCCAGTTTTATTTTTCTGAATTACTTGAAAAGGCCAGTATCCTTGGTCAGAACTTTCTAATGAGAATATTATAGTGTCCTACTTTAATCTGGAAAAGAAGCAAATGGGAAGGATGAAAGCAGTATATATAAAATTGATATTTGCAAAAGGGGTCCCTGAGGGACTTCCATGGTGGTCCAGTGGTCAACAATCTGTCTGCCAATGCAGGGGACACAGGTTCAATCCCAGGTCCAGGAACTGAGATCCCACAGGCTGCAGGATAACTAAACTCAGGCGCCACAACTGCTGAGGCTGCACGCTGCAGCTGCTCAGCTTACATGCCCTAGAGCCCGTGCCTGGCCACAAGAGTAGCTACCACAATGAGAAGCCTTCCTACTGCAACCAGAGTAGCCCTGCTCACCACAACTAGAGAAAGCCCGTGTACAGCAATGAAGAGCCCGTGCACCACAACAAAGACCCAACACAACCAAAAACTTTTGTAAAATAAATTAAAAATATTTTTTAATTAAAAAAAAAAAGAATCCTGATTCTATCCAAACTGTTTCAGTTACATGGATTTTTGAGTGCTTGGGTGTTAGTACTCCTAACGGCTTTGTTGTTTAATGGTCAACTGCAGATACAAATGGAAGAGGAGACATTAAAATTATAGATACCACAGAAATACAAAGGATCATAAGCAATTATTATCAACAAATACATGCCAACCAACTGGGCAACCAAGGGGAAAAATGGATACATTTCTAGAAACACACAAGCTACCAAGACTGAATCAAGAAGAAACAGAAAATATAAACAGACCAATAATGAGTAAGGAGTAATCAAATACCTGACAACAATCAAAAGCCCAGGACCAAGTGGTTTCACTGGTGAATTGTACCAAAGATTTAAAGAATTAACATCAATCCTTCTGAAACTCTTCCCAAAAACTGAAGAGGAAGGAATACCTCCTAACCTATTTTATGAGGCCAGCATTGCTCTCAAACCAAAGCTAGACAAAAACATTACAGGAAAAAAAAGACACAGGCCAATATCCCTGATGAACACAGACACAAAAATCCTCAACACAGTACTAGCAGTCCTAAATGAAATACTAGCAACCTTAATTAAACAACACATTAAAAGGACTGTACACCATGATCAAGTGGGATTTATCCCTGGGAAGCAAGAATGGTTCAACACAGGCTAATCAATAAATGTGATACACTACATAAACATAATAAAGGATAAAACCATATGACTGTCTTAACAGATACAAAAAAATACACCGGACAAAATTCACATCATTTCATGATCAAAACTCTAAACAAATTGAGCATCAGTTCAGTCGCTCAGTCGTGTCTGACTCTTTGTGACCCAATGAATCGCAGCACGCCAGGCCTCCCTGTCCTTCACCAACTCCCGGAGTTTACCCAAACCCATGTCCATCACGTCAGTGATGCCATCCAGCTATCTCATCCTCTGCTGTCCCCGTCTCCTCCTGCCCTCAATCTTTCCCAGCATCAGGGTCTTTTCCAATGAGTCAGCTCTTCACATCAGGTGGCCAAAGAATTTGTGTTTCAGCTTCAGCATCAGTCCTTCCAATGAACACCCAGGACTGATCTCCTTTAGGATGGGCTGGTTGGCTCTCCTTGCAGTCCAAGGGACTCTCAAGAGTCTTCTTCAACACCACAGTTCAAAAGCATCAATTCTTCAGTGCTCAGCTTTCTTCACAGTCCAGCTCTCACATCTATATGTGACCACTGGAAAAACCATAGCCTTGACTGGAGGGACCTTTGTTGGTAAAGTAATGTCTCTGCTTTTGAATATACTATCTAGGTTGGTCATAACTTTCATCCAAAGGAATAAGCATCTTTTAATTTCATGGCTGCAATCACCATCTGCAGTGATTCTGGAGCTCAGAAAAATAAAGTCTGACACGGTTTCCACTGTTTCTCCATCTATTTCTCATGAAGTGATGGGACCAGATGCCATGATCTTTGTTTTCTGAATGTTGTGCTTTAAGCCAACTTTTTCACTCTCCTCTTTCATTTTCAACAAGAGGCTTTTTAGCTCCTCTTCACTTTCTGCCATAAGGTTGGTGTCATCTGCATCTCTGAGGTTATTGATATTTCTCCCAGCAATCTTGATTCCAGCTTGTGCTTCTTCCAGCCCAGCGTTTCTCATGATGTACTCTGCATATTTATTAAACAAGCAGGGTGACAATGTACAGCCTTGTCGTATTCTTTTTTTCCTATTTGGAACCAGTCTGTCGTTCCATGTCCAGTTCTAAGTGTTGCTTCCTGACCTGCATACAGGTTTCTCAAGAGGCAGGTCAGGTGGTCTGGTATTCCCATCTCTTTCAGAATTTTCCACAGTTTATTGTGATCTACACAGTCAAAGGCTTTGGCAGAGTCAATAAAGCAGAAATAGATGTTTTTCTGGAACTCTCTTGCTTTTTCCATGATCCAGCAGATGTTGGCAATTTGATCTCTGGTTCCTCCATCTTTTCTAAAACCAGCTTGAACATCTGGAAGTTCACGGTTCACATATTGCTAAAGCCTGGCTTGGAGAATTTTGAGCATTACTTTACTAGCGTGTGAGATGAATGCAATTGTGAGGTAGTTTGAGCATTCTTTGGCATTGCCTTTCTTTGGGATTGGAATGAAAACTGACCTTTTCCAGCACAGAGAAATCTATATACCTCAACATAATAAAAGCTATATATAAAGGACAACCCCACAGTTGACATGGTAGCTTTTCCTCTAAGATCAGGAACATGACAAGAATACCCACTTTTACTACTTTTAGTCACCACAGTATTAGAAGTCTTAGCCAGAATAATTTTGCAAGAAAAAGGAAATAAAAGACGTCTAAATTAAAAAGGAAGAAATTAAACCATCTCTGTTGGCGTCCATCACATTTCTATATACTAACAATGAACTATTCAAAAAGAAATTATGAAAACAATGCTAGTTATAATACCACCAAAAAGAGTAAAATACTTTGGAGTAAATTTAGCCAAGGAGGTGAAAGATCTATATACTGCAAACTATATGACTTTGATGAAAGAAATTGAAAGTTACAAAAATAACTGGAAAGATATCTTGGATTTACAGATTGGAAGAATTAATATTGTTACAATGCCCACACTGCCCAAAGTGATCTACAAATTCAAAGCAATCCCTGTCAAGATTTCAATGGCACTTTTCACAGAAATAGAACAAACAATCCTAAAATTTATGTGGAACTTCAAAAGACCCTGAATAGCCAACACAATCTTGAGGAAAAATTCAAAGCTGGCAGCATCACACTTCCTGGTTCCAAACTATATTACAAAACTACAATCATCAAAACAGTATGGTACATGCATAAAAATAGACATGCTGATCTACGAAAAAAATAGAGACCAAAAAGAAAGCCAGATATATGTGGTCAACTGACATTTGAAATGGGTACCAAGAACACACATGGGTAAAGGACACTCTCTTTAATAAATGGTGTTGGGAAAACTGCATGTCAATATGGAAAAAAATGACTCTTGATCCTGATCTTACACAATACAAAAAAAAGTACTCAAACTGGATTAAAGACTTAAAAATAAGACCTGAATTCATAAAACTACAAGAAATATAGACGAAAAGCTACTTGACATTGGCCTTAGTAATCATTTTTTGATATCATTTTATGGTATCAAAGTATAGACAACAAAAGCAGAACTAAGCAAGAGCTAAAAAGCTAAACCAGCATAGTACAGTCCATGGGGTTGCAGAGTCAGACATGACTTAGTGACTGAACAACAAAAAACTAAAGAGTCTCTCTACAGCAAAGGAAACAACAAGATTAAAAGGCAATGGGAGAACATATTTGCAAACCATATACAGGAACTCAATAGCAACGAGAAAAATAACCTAACTAAAATACGGCAAAGAATCTGAATAGACATTTTTGCAAAGAAGATATACAGGTGACTAATATGCATATAAAGAGGCTTTTAACATCACTAATCACTGGAGAAGTGCAAATTCAAAACCACAATGAGAGACAATGTTGGTAAGGATGTGGAGAAACCGAAACCCTCATGCTCTGAGGGCAGAAACATAAAATGGTACAGCTGCTATGGAAAATAGAATGGCAGTTCCTCAAAAAATTAGAAAAGATCTTGATGTGGAGAAAGACTGAAGGCAGGAGGAGAAGGGATGGCAGAGGATGAGATGGCTGGATGGCCTCACTGACTCGGACATGAGTTAGAGCAAGCCCCGGGAGTTGGTGATGGACAGGGAAGCTTGGCGTGCTGTAGTACATGGGGTCACCAAAGATCGGACACAACTGAACGAATGAACTAAACTGATGTTCCATATGATTTCCCTAATTCCACATCTGGGTAAATACCCCAAAGAACTGAAAACAGAGACTCAATCAGATATTTATATACTAATGTTCATAGCAGCATTATTCACAAGAGCCTACTGATGAAACAAACTCCAATACTGTAGCCACCTGATGTGAAGATCTGACTCATTTGAAAAGACCCTGATGCTGAGAAAGATTGAAGGTGAGAGGAGAAGGGTCAACAGAGGATGAGATGGTTGGATGGCATCACCAACTCAATGGAGATAAGTTTGAGTGGACTCCAGGAGTTGGTGATGGACAGACAGACCTGGTGTGCTGCAGTCCATGGGGTTTCAGAGAGTCAGTCAGACATGACTGAGCTACTGAACTGAACTGAAAGATGGAAACAATCCAAATGTCCATCAATAAATGAATGGATAAACAAAATGTAGTATCTAAGTACAATGGAATACTAGTCAACCTTTAAAATAAGGAAATTCTAATACAATTCATGTTACAACATGGATGACAACTGGAGAGTAATGTCGTCACTAAGTCTTGCATCATTCCACTTACACTGGGTACCTAGAATAGTCAAATTCTGAGACAGAAAGTAAACAGTGCTTATTGGGGGCTGGAGAGAAGGGAAACTGGGAGAGTTGGCGAATGGGTACAGAACTGCAGTATGGCATGATGAGAAAGTTCTGGAGATGGATAGTAGCAATAGTTGTAAAACAATGTGAATGTACTTAATGCCACTGATTTGTACACTTAAAATTCAGATCTCACCCCCATCTCTCTGAATCAAATTCTCAGGGCTGAGGAAGATAGAGTCCAACCCTCAACACCTATAGTGGTGATTCTGACAGAAAGACAGAATCAAGAATCACTAATCAACATAATGTAAAAGATGCAGGTCTAAAACTCTGCATCCAAGTTTAACCAACTGTTTAACAAAGTCCAAAATCTTGCTACACAATTAGAAAACATATTTTGAAATTACCTGGTCCAAGCAAGCCCCTATTGTTGGGAGAGAAGAATCACTTCTACAACAATATGTACAAGTGTCCACAAGGGTGTGCATAATTGCCTTCAGTGATATGACATTCATATCTTTGTGGAAGTGTGAACTTTTTCTTTGTTTTAAAACTTCAATAGTTCTGTGTTATATTAAGCCTAAATCGGCTTTATTGTTTGTCATACTTATTAGACTAATTCTGCCCACTATAGAAACATAAAATACTATGTGACTAGACTAGTTTGTGAATTTCTTTTTTTTTAAATGTCAAACAAAATGACAGCTGGTCAACCCTTGCCAAGTTCCATATATCTATTTCCCTCAACTCTTCAACACGGGACTTGTTTTCTAGGCTTTGCCCTACTTCAGCTGTCTTCTACCAGATACACTTTCACTTGTCCATTATGTGAATCACCTCAAGTCCAGATTTTCTAAAGACCCTAGTGCACAGGTCCCCAGCCTTTAGGAGCAAATGCTTGATGCACTGCGGTGGAGCTGATATAAAAATAGAAATGCAGTGCACAATAAATGTAACACACTTGGATCATCTCAAAACCACCCCACTCTCCCCACCCATGGAACAAACTGTGTTCCATGAAACCAGTCCCTGGTACCAGGAAGGTTAGGGACCGCTGTCCTAGTGCTTTCCATGCATTAAAAAGTCTGTGCAAAAAGCAACAGAATATTTATATATGAGTTTTATTTAACTTCCGTCAATAACTTAAGCAATTAATCCTGCAAATAAATATTTAAAATTCTTCATTCTATGAAGAACCACCTTAGCTTTCTCAATGGACAATTATAGGTATTCTACCTATACCTCCTGTCATGACTAGGTGACAACAAAATCTCTGACAAAGTCAATATTATCATTTTGAGATCTGAATACAGACAACTACAACAATTTATCCCTCATGTGTCACTTCTAAATCAAACAGTACTTTTTGTTGTTGTTTAGTAGCTCTGTCATGTCAGAGTCTTTGCAACCCCATGGACTGCAGAATGCCAGGCTTCCCTGTTTTTCACCATCTCCTGAAGTTTGCTCAAAATGGTATTTTAAGATACAAATAAAAAATTAAATTAAGTGTACTTTATTCTACCTACCAGTTATAATATTTACAAATGTCAGTGGCTTATGAACCAATAAATTTGGGTAAAATCTTCCAGAATTAAAACCAAGATTAGATTCTTTTGAACACACCAGAGATTAATAACTAGCTTTGAAATCTTTCAGATAAACTAGAATTTATTCTACTTTTAAATATTAAAATAATACTTAATTAGCTACAAAAATATATAATTTAGAAATAATATTGTATTTTAAAGAATAGCATTATCATTTACTAAGAAATTCTTATAAAGAATATTATATAATTGGATAAGTATTAATGGTACTCCTATGCTTTCCCAAACTACAAAATTTTGAACTTATATTACTTTATATTTGAAAACTATGCACATCTCAAGGCTTTCAGAAAAGCAAACATTTACAGGAATAAAGAATTTATATTTAAATATTTTATAATGATAGATTTAAAAACATTTTATGCATATATTTTATTTACAAACTGGCAAGTAATTAAGCAGAATCCCAAACATCATTTGGCATAACTTATCAAAAGATATATTTTTGTTTATAATAACAGCTTTTTTAAGGGGCCAATATTTTCTTCTTTTGAGAAGCAAATGTACACTATGAAAACAGTCAGCATGTCATTGACATAGGAATTATGTAGTTTGTAATCCATATTTATATACTTTAAGTATATTATCAACTTCTTTTGAAATATAAAAATAGTTCAGATTACTTCATGCTTTATAAATTATACCACCTGTAAAATAACCAAAAATTAAATACTCTAGAATTAGAATCATTTAAGATACAATTAAAAAGGAATATATACATATTCCTTGGTAGTATACACACACACGTAGTATACATATGTGTGCATTTATATGTATGTGTATGCATGCATGCACATACTCACTCTCTCTTACACACACACACACAGAGTTGTTTTCTTACCCCTGAACTTATCTCCAGGCCTTTTGGCTGACTTTGTTGTTGCTTATGATGTCCTGTGAGCAAGCCTCCAGCAGGAAGGTTTGGAAAGCTCTGAAGAAAAGTCTGTGACCCTGAGAAATTTCCTTCTGCCATTCCCACCAGGGCTGGCTGTTTCTCCTGAGTGCTCCCATGCCCTGCTCCACCGTGCCCAGCAATGTGCTGATTTGGAAGAAATGGTAACATGCCCATGCCAGTTGTTATACTTGTTTGAGTTGGAATCAAATTAGATGCTGCTGTGAATCATAAATGCAAAAAATTTTGGTTAGATGAGGCTTATTTACAACAGTCCTTCTGATTTTGTCAAGTCAAAATGTGCAGAAACCTATTTTTAATCTATTAGAAAACAGTTAAAATTAAAAGGTGAGGTTAAAGGTTGTAAATTAGCAGCATCCTGTATGGAAAAACAAAAACCTCTAATAGTAATCACGCTTTTCCTATTTCAGCAACTTTCAGTATAATCTCAAGGATACTATACTCTTTCATTCCAAGTTTTAATTGTATACTTTAGAAGCTGACAGCAAAATTTATGTACTTTTTGCATTTAAGTTATATCAGTGCCTTTTTTTTTTAATGCCCAGTCATTGTAATTTTCCAGCTTCTGTATTTGAAGGCAAATTAAATAAGCCTTCAGTAAAGTGGCAACATTCAAAAAGCATGTAATGGTTTTGATTATAGAGCATTGTCATAGGGGTCTCTGAAGGCTCTCCTTTGCTCTGAGTGATGAAAAGGCATCATCTATACAAAAGAAATACCCAATTTAGTGAGTCCTGTGGCTACCATTTGAGGGACTATGACTTCTTTGAACTTTGAGTAATAATCTCCCACCCACTGCTATGAGCTGCATGTTTGTGTCCCCATTCACCCCAAAATTCACAGGTTGAAATTCTAACCCTTGATATGATGGTAGAAGTATATGGAGCCTTTGGGAAATTATTAGGTCATAAGACATTGGAATTAGTGCCCTTATAAAGAGAGAGCTAGCTCCATAGAGCTAGCTAGTCCCTTCAGGATGTGAGGATACAATGAGAAAGTGCCATCAATGAACAAGAAAATGAGTCCTCACTAGACACAAAATCTGCCAGTACTTTGATCTCAGACTTCACAGTCATGAAAACTGTAAGAAATAAATTTCTATTGTTTATAAATCAAATAAATAAATAATTCTCTGACAGTCAAAAATTATTAAAGTTACATTAACCCAATAATTATATTTAGTTAGGTGACTTGTACCAACTCATGAGCCAAATATACTGTCTCCTTGCAGCTCCTGAGTTCAACATCTTTGCATGGGTAACCTGAAATCAGCCTTGGTTGGACTATTTACAAACAAAAGTCCGCAAACACTACAAATCGAGATTTCTTTTTTAACTCAGAGAGTTGTTTTTTAAACATCAGCACACCACTGGTTTAAAAAACATCAATATTTGTGAATGGATAAGCACCAAATGAAAGTTTAATACATGAAAGTTTTACATTTTTATTTACAGGGATTAACAAGAAATTCTGAAAGGAACAGAAGTTTTAATAGGAAAATTCTGAATCATTTCATTTTTTAAAAGTCTATAGGTCAAAGCTAAATGAAAAGAACTAGTTTTGATAACTACTGTAATTAAAGTTATACTTTAAAAATTCTCTAAACAAATTTATTTTTAGTACTTAATATTTGGAGATAGATTCTTAGTTCTATTTTTGAGCAATATATTTACTCGGACGCTTCTAATTTTCAGTGTTCTTAAAGCAGCAATGCTGAAGCAATTGGCTAATTATTTAACCCAACATAAATAATAAATATCTGCATAAGCTTTTAAGCATACAAAATTTAATTTTTAGGACTCATCACATCATAAAAATTACTATACCTGTCTATATACTGGTTTAACTTTTGCCCAGTCAATTTCAATAGTCTGAATTGATCATTTAACTATTTTACTTGGCTTCATGTACAAGAGGTTCAACAACTTAAAAAAAAAAAAATCACTCATGATGGCTTTTCTCTTTTTTTCCCCCTCAGGGTGCTCACTTTGAACAAATTTCAGTGAAACTTCAAACTGAAATTGCCTTTCAAAACCACACTCAAGTAACAAATCTTGGTATACTACCATGGTGTTATTCTAAAAAGAAAAATAATTGTTCTGTTTAAATTTGTCATATTTTAGAAGTACATAGTACACATTATTTTTCTGCTACTATGTTGGAGTTCACATTTTAAAAATTATACAAATAATCAAACTTTAACTTTACAATTACCAGATATTTCTTAACAATCAAACTTTAAATTTATAATTACCAGATATTTCTTAATAAAAGCTAACAGTTTCTTCATCCAGGCAAAAGTTAAATGGATCACTCTGCAATGTGCTGTCAGCCCAGTGGGCAGCATGTCAGTCTCAGTGCATCTTTGTCTTTGCCTCATGCTTCTATGAATCATCATCAAATATTAAAGCATATCCAACAGAGAAAGTCTTATCTTGGCATAGAAGCAAGTCCATCAATACATAACTTATCAATAGTATTCTAATGTTAAAAATAGAAAAGCCCAGAGGGCTCTTGAAACTTTAAATGATTAAAAAAACTCAAATCTGACCTTCCTGTAAATACAAGTGGAATACAGGTATACTATCTTTAAATCTCAAATCTGACTGTTTACTGACGTCTCAGCAAATACACATCATTTACTTTTATGTGCTTCTCCAAGATGGCCCAGCTCTGTTTTCAATGGAAGCGGTGACCCTATCCCTACGGCAGTCTGAAGTATCATAGCTGGGGGTTCTCCAAGTAAGCCCGGTTTCTGCAAAAGAAAAAGAATTTTGCTCGTGGCAGCAAGATACAACCTAATAAAAAAACTATACATGTGAAAATTCATAAACCACCTGACCAACAGCATGACTACAGAAAAGGGGTGAACGCATTTCAAAACAAAAATTCCATACTTACATTATTAGTATGTATATTGTCAAACTTCATTAGCTGTTGCTGAGCCAGTGGTACATGAGAAAGATTCTGAAGAAATAAATTAGAAGTATTACCCATAAGTGAGCTCTGTGAAAATGACAAAACATTAAGTTAGCTTAATTTTGAAGAGGCAATTGTTGTGTAACCCAATTCATTTTAAAGTTGAATTCCCCTGTTGATCTGAGCACAAGCAACAGCTTCTTATCCTACGTTCCAATTACAGGCAACACTAATTAATTCTTTCAGTAACATACAAGATGTGACCATGTGGTCATGAAACTAATTCCACATTTCTTCCTTCTTTTCTTTCATTCGTTCTCCCTTTTCCTCACTCCCTTCTGGCTTTGATATCAGTATCTTTCAATAATTTATTTGCTCATTTTATTCATTCAGCAAAAATTTTTTGAGCACTTCTATATGCCAGGTACTGTGCTACATAGAGAGGAAAACAATATGATCTGCCTTCGTGGATCTTATAGTCCCCTGAGGAAGGGAGACATTAATTATAATAATATACAATTAATAATGGCAATGAGTGTATGAAGGAAAAATACAAGGAGTGATGAGAACAAAGAGTGAAGGAACTTGATTTAGACTGATAAATTCAAGGAAGGTTTCCCTGAGCAACTAACTCACGCACAGAGATCTGAAGGCTGCAGAGAAATAACTAGGTGAAGTCTGGGGAAATGAGGTGGTGTTGGGATGGGAAAGATTTCAAGCAGGAGGAACAGCAGGAGCTAAGACCTAAGGAGAAGAGAAGAAAGTCCTTCAAGGACCAAAAGCAGTTCACTATAGCTGGGACAGAGACACCTAAAGCATATGAGAAGCAGGGGAAGCCAGTTTGGACAGGCCCTCAAGGCCATATTAAACAGTTTGGTCTTTGTGTTAGTCATCCAGTTGTGTCTGACCCCACGTTGGGGTCTGTTGTGACCCCACGGACTGTAGTCCGCCAGGCTCCTCTGTCCATGGGATTCTCCAGCCAAGAATACTGGAGTAGTTTGCCATGCCCTTCTACAGGGGATCTTCCAGACCCAGGGACTGAACCCAGGTCTTCTGAATTATAGGTGGATTCTTTACCATCTGAGCCACCAAGAAAGACTTCCTTCAGTCTTTATTTTAAATATTTGGCCTTTAAAGTAAAATGAGTATTGTCAAACTCTGGACTCTTCTCCCATATCACTTTAAGTGAAAGTGAAAGTGAAGTCGCTCAGTCGTGTCCTACTCTTTGCGACCCCATGGACTGTAGCCTACCAGGCTCCTCTGTCCATGGGATTTTCCAGGCAAGAGTACTGGAGTGGATTTCCATTTCCTTCTCCAGGGGATCTTACCGACCCAGGGATCGAACCCAGGTCTCTCTCACTGTAGACAGACGCTTAACCATCTGAGCCACCAGGGAAGTCCTGTATCACTTTAAACCTTACTGTAATTAACTGTTTGTTTTCTCTATTTGCTGAAATTCTATAAGAACAAGGACTGAATATTTTGTACAATGCTATAGCATAAATGGCTAGCAGAGTTTCTAGTACATGTTGAGTAAATGAATGATTAATGCATAAGGTCCTATGTTAGATTCTAAGAATGAAAAATAAATAATAGGCCTTTCCCTTAAAAAGTTGGGTTTAGCCACCATATGATTCAGCAGTCCTACTCCTAGACATATACCCTGAGGAAACCAAAATTGAAAAAAACACGTGTATCCCAGTGTTGATTGCAGCACTATTTATAATAGCTAGAACATGGATGCAACCTAGATGTCCACTGACAGACGAATACATAAAGAAACTGTGCTATATATATATATATGAAATGGGATACTATATAGATATATTTATTTATACATACACACACACACACACACACACACACACATATATATAATGGGATACTACTCAGCCATAAAAAGGAACACCGTTGAGTCAGTTCTGATGAGGTGGATGAACCTAGAGCCTATTATACAGAGTGAAGTAAGTCAGAAACAGAAACATAAATATTGTATACTGATGCCTAAATATGGAATCTAAAAAGATGGTACTGATGAATTTATTTGGAGGGCAGCAGTGAGAAACAGACATAGAGAACAGACCTATGGACCTAGAGGGGAGAGGAGGAGGGAGAGGGTAAGATGTATGAAGAGAGTAACATGGAAACTTACAATACCATATACAAAATAGATAGCCAATGGGAATTTGCTGTATGATTCAGGGAAATCATAGGGCTCTGTGACAACCTAGAGGCTGGGATAGGGAGGCAGAAGGGACAGAGGTTCAGGAGGGAGGGGACATGGGTGTCCCTACTGCTGATTCTTGTTAACATACGACAGAAAACCACAAAATTCTGTAAAGCAATTATTCTTCAATTTAAAAAATAAATTTAAAAAGTTGGGTTTAGGAACAGACATTCATTTACTCAACCTACAACAACCATCTATTTCTTATTAATATTAGGTTTGATTTTTAATTATGCTTCTATATAGATATAGCCTTGAATAGCACCTGAAATTAGCAGGTAGTATTTATCTCCAATATTATGGATATTTATGTACACAAACATATTTAAAATACTTATCTGAAAAAGGTAAGAAAATATTTTTCTCTCATATATAAATTATCTTTATAACACTGATTTTTAAAATTAATTTATTTAATTGGAGGCTAATTACTTTACAATATTGTAGTGGTTTCTGCCATACATTGACATGAATCAGCCATGGGTGTACACGCATTCCCCATCCTGAACCCCTCTCCCCCTTTGCGCCCCTTCCCATCCTTCAGGGTCATCCCAGTGCACCAGCCCAGAGTATCTTGTCTCATGCATAACACTGATTAAGTTTTAAGAATAGAGCTATTGTTCATTTATTTTTCTTTCTGTAAGTTTTTGGGTTAAAGCCATATAAGACTTGCTTTGAGCTGCTGATTTATTTCTAGAAAAATATATCACAAAATATACCTCTTCACTTCTTAATGTCCTACAAATAAGAATCAATAAATATATAAGCTATGATTACCTTATTAAGTTCTGTTTTTATGTAGGTACATTTATTACTAAGAACTTTATTTAAAAACAAAATACTCATTTAATTCCTTGAGAACTTTAAATGTTAAGAACAAACAAAATATTCATTCCATATTTTTATGTTTCAATATTCAATGCTATTTATATACCTGATGTGCTTTATTCAAATGTAAAAATGCAGGGGAGATGGATGGATTCATCAGATGTGGCAAGCTGTGAGGTGTTCCAAGAACTGCTTTAAGAAAATAAAAGCAAAAATTTATCTTTATGATATACATATCCAAAAAGAGTAGATGAATTAACACACTTAACATATTCAACGGAAGTTCCATGATACACTAATCTTGTCATTGTACAAAAAGTGACAGGTTTCTTTCCTTGTCATTCAACTCTAGAATTAAAAATTCCAACACCTTCTGTCTCAACAGCAAAACACCAAACCTAGTCTTTCTCTTTAGCACTTAGTGCAAGAAAACTAATTATATTTTTTAATAAATAGAATACTAATTAAACCCATGTTATCTGCTCAGTGTTTCTGTCCGTTTTTTTTTGGTATTTTGGCAGAGGGTCAGGATGGGAGGGGAAGGAAAATATACAATCCTGTTGTTAAAACTTAGAATCTAATTGAGGAGAGAACACATTATATTAACAGGTACAGTTAAACAACACTTCATAACAAAAAAGAATACTGTACATAGTTGATAAATAAATGATAAGCATACTTTTAATCAAGTCTGTTTAAGAGTATAAATACCAGAGTATGTATCAGAAGAGACATTTTAAGAATAGACTCATGAGATAAAAAATAAATGAACTAATTTCACCTAATTATTAGATGTAAGTAGTCATAATATACAATTAGTTAGAATTACAGAAGGTCAAGCTTAGAAAGTACTTCAAAAGCATATAATCTAATGATGAAACATTTGAAATTTATACATAACATCACTACAAATTCATTTTATGACTTAAAAACTTTGTTTCAAATTTTTGTTACTTATTGAGGCAGATCATTACATCTTTGGAAAACTGACCATTAGAAAGTACTTGCTTTAGAATAAACCAGTTTCCTGACAGGTGATGGGAAAATTAAGATCATCCGAATAAGCTGTTAATGAAGGAAAATACTGTTTATTAGAAAAGAGGGATAATGACGGTCATTTCATAAACAGAAGGGATCAAGGGGAGGCAGCAATCATGTCTGTGCACCTAACAAAGCTTCAAAATATATAAAGCAAAAATTTCTAGAACGGAAAGGAACAGGAGATAAATCCACAGTTATGATAAGAGGTTTCAAAACCTCCTCCCCTCATTTTTCAGTCATTGCATTGTTAAAAAACATTAAAAGATTTTTCACAGCTTTTAGTGAATATAGCATTCCCCAGTTCAAAACAGTAACAACCAGAATTAAAATGCTCTGAAAACGTTCACAGTCTCACATCTAGCTTCCTTTACCCTTAGATCTTGGCTAGGTCTCCCATTCAGCCTTTTCCTCCCCTCAATAACTGATAGCATGCTGTTGCTCTTTAGTTGTTCAATCATGTCAAACTCGGCAACCCTATGAACTGTAGCACACCAGGCTCCTCTATCCATGGGATTTCCCAGGCCAAATATTGGAGTGGGTTGCCATTTCCTTCTCCAGGGGATCTTCTCGACCCAGGAATCAAGCCTGGGTAGGGTTTGTTCTGTCCATGGGGTCGCAAAGAGTCAGACAAAACTGAGCAACTGAGTGTGCATAATTTATCATGATAACAGACCAAAACTAAAAAGGCCACACTGATGATATCAACAAATGGAGAAAAGCAGTAGATAAATTCCAGAAATTATTATGATAAAATTTCTCAGCAATACAGGAATAAGTTCCCAGCTTGGAAAAAGAAATCTGTAAATTAAAAAGTATAGCTAAGATAATGCTTAATAATAAAAGAATGAATGTTTTCTCTGTAAGGTCAGGAAGAAGGCAAGGATGTCCACTCTCAAAAGTTCAATGCACACATTTTCCTGAGATTTCTATCAACTGTAGTAAAGCAAGAAAAATAAAAGGTATACATACTGTAAAGGAAGAAGTAAAACTTCTTGTAGATGACATGATAGTCTATACAGAAAATCCTAAGGGCAAAATCTGCTAGAAATAAAAGCAAGTCTGCATGATACAAGATAAATACACAAAATCAGTTGTACATGTATATGCTAGCAACAAGCAACAGGAAATCAAAATTTAGAAAGTAAAACTATTTAAAATAGTATCAAGAATATATTAAGAATGCAGCAACAAAAAGAAACACAACTCTGTTTAAAAACAGGCAAAGAACTTGATTAAGCATTTCTCCAAAGACAACATAAAAACAGACAATAAGCACAAGAAAAGATGCTCAACACAGTCATTAGGAAAACTCAAATCAAAACTATGATGAGTTGCCAGTTTATTCTTATTTGGATGGCTAAAATAATAAAAGCAGAAAGTAACAAAAGTCTATGAAGATATGGAGAAATTGGAACCCTCGAACACTGCTTTGGAAATGTAAACTGATGCAGCCACTGTGGAGACAGCTTGCCAGGTACTCAACAAGTTCAACAGAGAATAAGCATATGATCCACCAAGTCTAGCTCTAGGTATATACCTCAAAAGAACTGAAAACAGATGTTCAAATACGTGTACATGAACATTCATAGACAACACTCTTCATAATAGCCAAAAGGTGAAAACAACTCAAATTGTCCATCAATGATGAATGAATAAACAAATTGTGACATATGCATACAATGGAGTATCATTCAGCCACGAAAAGAAATGAAGAACTCATATATATATTACAGCACTCAAAAACATCATGCTAAGCAAAAGAAGCCAGACACACAGTGACTCCTGTTTATATGAAACACCCAGAATAAACAAAAGTGTAAAGACAGAAAGCAGATGGCTTGTTGCCCACGACCTAGGCAGAGGGAAAATAGGGCAGTAACTGTCTAATGGGTATGCATTTTATTTTGAGGTCATGAAAATGTTTTTAAAGTTAAGCAGAGTTTGTGATTACACAACACTGTGAATGTACCAAATGTCACTGAACTACTGACTTCAAAATGATTGATTTCATGTTATGTGACATCTGCCTCAAAATTACAATACAAAATAGTACCAAGGAATATGAAACACTAAGGATAAATCTAAAAAAATGTGTGTCAGATTTATACCCTGAAAACTACAAAACATTGTTGATAAAACAAAAGAAGACCTAAATAAATGGAGAGATATATTTATGGCAAATTGTTGTCAATTCTGCACAAATCAGCGTACAGATTCAACACAATTCCAAATTCCCAGCAGACATTTTTCACAGAAATTGATAGCTAATTCTAAAACTTATATGTGCATACAAAGGACCTAGTATAGACAAAACAAATAGAAAAAGAATAGAGTTGGAGCACTTAAGACTTACTGTTTTCAGGACTTACTATAAAACTATCAAGACAATGCAGCATTGGTATAAACACAGACATTTAGATCAATGGAACAGAATAGGGGGTGCAGAGACAGAGCCCTATAAATACAGCCAATTGATTTTTGAAAAAAGTGTCAAGAAATTCAATGAAAAGGATAATCTTTTTAAACAAATTATGCTAGAACAATGGTAAAAAAAATTAACCTGGACCTTTACCTCATATTGTAAGTAACAATTAACTTGAAATCATTTCTAAACCTAAACTTAAGAGGTAAAATGATAAAACTTCTTGAAGAAAACACAGGAGGACATTTTTGTTATCTCGAATTTGGCAAAGATTTTTTAAACATGACATAAGAAATATGAATTAGAAAATAAAAAAATAATGAACAGGACATTGTCAAAGTAAGCAATTTTGTTCTTCCAAAGATATTAAGAAAATAAAAGGATAGCCTACAGAGTGGCTGCAAACCCAAATATATCCAATAAAGGACTTGTATCTAGAATAAAGAACCCTAACAACTTAAGAAGACAAACAGCTTAATTTTAAAACGTACAAAATATTTCAAGATATATTAACTAAGGAGATATAAATATGATAAATTAGTACATTAAGAGATGTTCAAAACCAGTTGTCAAAAGGGATATTCAAATTAAAACCACGATAAGATATAAACCAAACAGAAGGGCTAAAACTAAAGGGTCAGTGTGTCAAATGCTGGTGAGGACGCTGAGTGAACTACAGCCTTGGACACTGATGGTGAGAATGTAAACTGGGCAGAAAACACATTAGGAAACAGGTGGGGGGCTTCCCTGGTGGGCCAGTGGTTAAGACCCCACTCCCAGTGCACAGGGCCCAGCTTCTATCCTCATCAGGGAACCAGGTCCCAAGTGCCACAACTAAAGATCCTGCATGCTGCAACAAAGACTGAAGATCCCACGCGCCACTGCTGAAACCTAGTGCAGCCAAATGAAGAAAGAAAAGCAAGTGTCCAGAGCAATTTTATCTGTAATGACCCCAAACAGGAAGTAACCCAATGTTCAACAAATCAATGAAAGTGCAACTTGTGGAACAGAATACTGCTCAGCGTTAACAAGGAAACAAACTACTGATAACATGAATCAACATGGATGAATCTCAAAATAATAAGCTGAGGGAAAGAAGTCATACAGTACATACTGTTGACTCCATTTATATAAATTTCCAGAAAATACAAACTTCAGTGACAGAAAGCAAATCAGTAGTTTCCTGCGGATGAGGAGAAGGGTGGGTTACAAAGAGGCAAAAGGAAAGGTTTGAGAGTAATGAACATCTTCATTGTTTTGATTATGATGATCATGGGTCATATAAATGGCAAAGTTTACCAACTTGTACAACTTAAATATGCGCAAATGACTGTGCCTCAATTATGCCTCAACAAAGCATGGTGAAAGTGAGAGGAGAGTGAAAAAGGTGGCTTAAAACTGAACATTCAAAAACTAAGACCATGGCATCTAGTCCTATCACTTCATGGCAAACAGATAGGGAAACAAGGAAACAGTGACAGACTTTATTTTCTTGGGCTCCAAAATCACTGCAGATGGTGACTGCAGCCAAGAAATTAAAAGACACTTGCCCCTTGGAAGAAAAGCTATGACAAACCTAGACAGTATATAAAAAGTAGAGACATTACTTTGCCAACAAAGGTCTGTCTAGTTTAAGCTATGGTTTTTCCAGTAGTCACATATGGATGTGAGAGTTGGACTATAACAAGGCTGAGTGCTGATGCTTTTGAACTGTGATGTTGGAGAAGATTCTTGAGAGTTCCTTGGACTGCAAGGAGATCCAACCAGTCCATCCTAAAGGAAATCAGTTCTGAATATTCACTGGAAGGACTGATGCTAAAGCTGAAGCTCCAAGACTTTGGCCACCTGATACGAAAGAATTGGCTAATTAGAAAAGACCTTGATGCTGGGAAAGATTGAAGGTAGGAGGAGAGGGGGATGACAGAGGACGAGATGGTTGGATGGCATCACTGACATGATGGACATGAGTTTGAGTAAGCTCCAGGAGTTGGTGATGGAAAGGGAAGGCTGGCGTGTTGCAGTCCATGGGATCGCAGAGTTGGACACGACTGCGCAACTGAACTGAAAGCTGCTAAAACTACAATTTAGACTATAAGTTACAATATTTACATTATACTGAATTTTTTAAGGTAGTTCAAAGGTCTGGGCTGCAAAGAAGATATCAGTATGGTTCAAGAAACATTAAGTGGGTGTGGGAGGAAAATCAATCTGATGGTTGTGTACAGATTAGACAGAAAAGAAGGCAGACAAGAAAGGTAGTTAAAAATTTACAGACTAGATCATATATAACCAGGTATGTACAAGTCATGCAACAGAGAGGTAAAGGAAGGAGTTTAATCAGTAAACAGTATTAAGTACTTTTTACTCTAAATAGCAGGTCTGTTCTAGGTGCCTGAGAGGAACAAAACAGATATATCTTTGCCTTTATGGAGCCTTCTGTTCTAGTGGAAGAAAAGGCAATAAACAAGTAAATATGAGTCAGTTACCTGAAAAATAAATGATACAATGAGCAAGAAGTAATGCAAGGGTTTAAATACAAATATATCATATAGGCATACTTCAGAGACATTGAAGATTTGGTTCCAGGTCACTCCAATAAAGTGATTACTGCAGTAAAGTAAGTCACACAATTTTTTTTTGTTTCCTGGTACATATAAAAAAGTTAGGTTTATGCTACACATCTAAAACAATATATATACACCTCAGTTTTAAAATGCTAACCATCATCTGACAAAGCAGCGTTGCCACAAACCTTCAATATTTTAAAAACACAGTATCCGTGAAGCACAATAAAATAAGGCACACTTGTATAAATATGTATCCTACAATAAAAGGATCATCTCAGAGAATTATGACCCTTTGTAACTATTTTAGTTTGCTCAGAGGCCTCTGTGAAGAGTTTAGGATATGATAAGGAATATAGTTAAAATATAGTAATAAACACAATAAGGAAAAAACAAATGAAACTTATTGATTAACAAGATAGTTTGCCTTTCCTGAACGCCAACAAACTTTCCACACATTCTCCAGAAGCTTTGCACGTGTTCAGATAAAGTATGGAACCCTCTTTGCTTCCCATTCTAAATAAAGCAAAAGTTATCAGTATTATACTGAAATATTCTTAGAACTGTAAAAGTAGTACCAAAGTGAAAAAGTATCATCTCATATGGTCATATACCAACCTGAGGAGAAAAGCAGATGGGGAGAATACATATCCTTAGATAAAAAGAAGAGAAAAATTAATTTGGGGGAGAAGCTACTAAAGATAGCCCGGGTGTGGACTATTACTTTCTAATAGACCCACAAGTGTAATATACTTCTTTAAACACTGACACAATCTTGGACTGCATTAACAGAAATACAATGATGATAGGAAGGAAATCCCACTGCATTCTGTGGCGATCAGAACCCATCGACAGGACAAATTTGTCTGTGTATGCCATTCTGCAGGGCAACCCAGATAACCTATCTAGGAGAGGAAACCTTGCTGGGGGCTCCGGAGAGCATCTGCTATGACCTGTTGTGGAAAGTCAAGTACAGAATTATAGTTTATGAAGAGACAGAAGAGGTGTATAAAGCAAACTATACTCAATATTTTGTAATAACCTAAGGGAAAAAAAAAGAAGCTTCTTTGGCTTAGAGGTTAAAGCATCTGCCTGCAATGCAGGAGACCTGGGTTCGATCCCTGCGTCGGGAAGATCCCCTGAAGAAGGAAATGGCAACCCACTCCAGTACTCTTGCCTGGAGAATCCCATGGACAGAGGAGCCTGGTGGGCTATGGTCCATGGGGTCGCAAAGAGTCGGACACGACTGAGCGATTTCACTAAGGGGAAAGAATCTGAAAGAAATAGATACACATGCATAACTGAATCACTGCGCTGTATATCTGAAACTATCACAACACTGTAAATCAACTATACTTGAATAAAAAGTAAAAATGATTAAAATAAATAAGATGGTTCTAAAAAGAGACTGCTATTTATATCTTCATCTTACAATATAAGAATATTTAGTTTTATCAATTCTTAATATATGGGTTGACAAAGGTGCATTTATGTAACTGACACATAAGTGATATGTAAACTGTATATATTGGGGTTCCACTAAAAATATACTTTACTGATAGAATGTATAGACAAAAAATAAACAAAAGGAGACCACTGGTCTGCAGGAAAGAAGACAAAGAAAATCAAAGATGACTACAGTTTCATGATAGTTATCTCCAAACATCAGAAGGCTATTCTTATAGAAGAAGGGATAGATTTATTCTATGTTTCTTCATAGGAAGAACTAGAATAAGCAGCTAAAAGTTATAAAAAGAAAAAAACTAGTAATTAAACTTGTCAAACCAGGAAATAGTTGCCTGGGAATGAGCTGCCTACGCTTTGACTAGTCAAGACATAGAAAGGATACCTCTATGCCATTAAAATTGCAGGAGGTTAAAGCTTCATCTTTAAAGTCTCATTTAACTCAGATGACCAGTTTATCTACTACAGTGGGCAAGAATCCCTTAGAAGAAGTAGAGTAGCCATCACAGTCAACAAAAGAGTCCAAAGGGAAGCACTTGGATGCCGTCTCAAAAACGACAGAATGATCTCTGTTCGTTTCCAAGGTAAACCATTCAATATCACAGCAATCCAAGTTTATGCCCCAACAAGTAATGCTGAAGAAGCTGAAGTTGAATGGTTTTATAAACCTACAAGACCTTCTAGAGCTAATACCCAAAAAGATGTCATTTTCATTACAGGGGACTGCAATGCAAAAGTAGGAAATCAAGAAACACCTGGAGTAACAGGCAAATTTGGCCTTGGAGTACGGAATGAAGCAGGGCAAAGGCTAACAGAATTTTGCTAAGAGAACATACTGGTCATAGCAAACGACATCTTCTAACAACACAAGGACTCTACACATGGACATCACCAGATGGTCAATACCAAAGTCAGATTGATTATATTCTTTGCAGTCACAGATGGAGAAGCTCTATACAGTCAGCAAAAACAAGACTGGGAGCTGACTATGGCTCAGATCATGAACCCCTTATTGCCAAATTCAGATTTAATTGAAGAAAGCAGGGAAAACCACTAGACCGTTTAGATATGACCTAAATCAAATCCCTTACGATTATACAGTAGAAGTGAGAAACAGTTTCAAGGGATTAGATCTGATAGACAAAGTGCTTGATGAACTATGGACGGAGGTTTGTGACGCTGTACAGGAGGCAGGGATCAAGACTACACCCAAGAAACAGAAATGAAAAAGGAAAAATGGTTGTCCAAGGAGGCCTTATGAACAGCTGAGAAAAGAAGAGAAGTGAAAGTCAAAGGAGAAAAAGGAAAGATATACACATTTGAGAGCAAGCAGAGATAAGAAAGCATTCCTCAGTGATCAATGCAAAGAAATAGAGGAAAACAACAGAATGGGAAAGAGTAGAAATCTCAAGAAAGTTTGAGACACCGAGGGAATGTTTCCTGCAAAGATGGGCACAATAAAGGACAGAAATGGTATCACCCTAACAGAAGCATAAGATATTAAGAAGAGGGGGCAAGAATACACAGAAGAACTATACAAAAAAGATCTTCACGACCCAGATAATTACAACGGTGTGATCACCCACCTAGAGCCAGACATCCTGGAATGTGAGGTCAAGTGGGCTTTAGGAAGCATCACTATGAACAAAGCTATTGGAGCTGATGAAATTCCAGTTGAGCTATTTCAAATCCTAAAAGATGATGCTGTGGAAGTGCTGCACTCAATATGCCAGCAAATGTGGAAAACTCGGCAGTGGCCACAGGACTGGAAAGGGTCAGTTTTCATTCCAATCCCAAAGAAAGGCAATTCCAAAGAATGCTCAAACTACTGAACAATTGCACTCACCTTACATGCTAGTAAAGTAATGCTTAAAATTCTCCAAGCCAGGCTTCAGCCATGAACCATGAACTTCCAGATGTTCAAGCTGGATTTAGAAATGGCAGAGGAACCAGAGATCAAACTGCCAACATCCGTTGGATCATCGAAAAAGCAAGAGAGTTCCAGAAAAACATCTACTTCTGCCTAAGCCTTTGACTGTGTGGATCACCACAAACTGTGGAAAATTCAACAGATGGGAATATCAGACCACCTGACCCACCTCCTGAGAAATCTGTATGCAGGTCAGGAAGCAACAGTTAGAACTGGACATGGAACAACAACTGGTTCCAAATCAGGAAAGGAGTATGTCAGTTCAGTCACTCAGTCGTGTCCAACTCTGCGACCCCATGGAATGCAGCATGCCAGGCTCCCCTGTCCATCACCAACCCCCGGAGTTTACTCAAACTCATGTCCATTGAGTTGGTGATGCCATCCAACCATTCCATCCTCTGTCGTCCCCTTCTCTTCCTGCCTTCAATCTTTCCCAGCATCAGGGTCTTTTCCAGTGAGTCAGTTCTTCACATCAGGTGGCCAAAGAATTGGAGTTTCAGCCTCAGCATCAGTCCTTCCAACAAATATTCAGGACTGATCTCCTTTAGGATGGACTGGTTGGATCTCCTTGCAGTCTAAGACACCATATTAAAAAGCAGATACATTACTCTGCCAACAAAGGTCCATCTAGTCAAAGCTATGGTTTTTCCAGTAGTCATGTACAGATGTGAGAGCTGGACTATAAAGAAAGCTAAGCGCTGAAGAACTGATGCTTTTGAACGGTGGTGTTGGTGAAAACTCTTGAGAGTCCCTTGGACTGCAAGGACATCCAACCAGTCCATCCTAAAGGAGACCAGTCCTGGGTGTTCATTGGAAGGACTGATGTTGAAGCTGAAACTCCAATATTTTGGACATCTGATGCGAAGAGCTGACTCATTTGAAAAGACTCTGATGCTGGGAAAGATTGAGGGCAGGAGGAGCAGGGGACAACAGAGGATGAGATGGTTGGATGGCATCACCGACTCAATGGACACGGGTTTAGGTGGACTCCGGGAGTTGGTGATGGACAGGGAACCCTGGCATGCTGCTGTCCATGGGGTCACAAACAATCAGACATGATTGTGTGACTGAACTGAAAGTTTCATCTAATTCTGAAAAAAAAATTGTAGGAGGGATATCTGACTGCATAATAGGCTGAGCTGGACACTTCTGAAGATACTTCTTACACATAAATAATTGATGATTATATTAAGTACTTAATACAAATATTGTTGGTATAATAAGGAATTTAACTGGTCTTTGGAGAAGGAAATGGCAACCCACTCCAGTACTCTTGCCTGGAGAATCCTACGGAGAGAGGAGCCTGGTAGGCTACAGTCCATGGAGTCGCAAAGAGTTGGACACGACGGAGCGACTTCACTTTCACTTTGGTTCCTGGAGGGAAAACTCAAACCCTTGGAACTTTCCCAGTGGACAGAAGTGTTTTTGTTATGCTAATGAATGAGGTGACTCAGGGTAAGCCCCTATATGGCTTCAGAATGGGGACTGGTCATACCTAAAGACCTAACTTGTGATTACTGAATGGGGGCTTTGAGCCATGTGATATTGAGGTAGAAGATAGATGGGCCCATAGGTGGACAGCTGGTGTTTGTCAAGTAGAATAAAATTCAAGCCTTGTTCTTACCCAGACACTCCAAGGACAAAGCTAGTGACACAAGCTGAGTTCTGCTAAAGCAAAGAGATAAGGTGCCTGAGGTCAAGGAAGACTTCCCTGTCTGCATGTGTGCAGGAAGGCTTCTTAGGGGGTCAAAGGGGGAGAGGTCCTCACCCCATAATACCTGTGGACATGTACCCATAGGCCTCTGTGGTAGGCTCCATCTTATCAAAAGTTGCTCACACATCTGGGGGAGGGTCCAAGGATCAGTCAGGTGTGAAGAAAGAAACAAGATAATTCGCCAAATGTAAACCTCAAATAGCCAAAGCAATCTTAAGAAGAATGGAATTGGAGGAATCAATCTCCCTACTTCAGACTATACTACAAAGCTATAGTTATCAAGACAGTATGGTACTGGCATAAAGACAGAAATAAGATCAATGGAACTAAATAGAAAGCCCAGAGATAAATCCACGCACCTATGGACACCTTATCATTGACAAAGGAGGCAAGAATATACAATGGATAAAAGACAATCCCTTTAACAAACGGTCCTGGGAAAACTGGTCAACCACTTGTAAAAGAATGAAACTGGAACACTTTCTAACACGAGACACAAAAATAAACTCAAAATGGATCAAAGATCTAAACATAAGACCAGAAACTATAAAACTCCTAGAGGAAAACAGACAAAACACTCTCTGACATAAATCACAGCAGGATCCTCTATGACCCACCTCCAAGAGTAAGGAAATAAAAACAAAAATAAACAAATGGGACCTAATTAAAATTAAAAGCTTTTGCACAACAAAGGAAACTATAAGCAAGGTGAAAAGACAGCATTCAGAATGGGAGAAAATAATAGCAAATAAAGCAACTGACAAAGAATTAATCTCAAAACTATACAAGCAGCTCCGGTAGCTCAACTCCAGAAAAATAAACAACCCAATCACAAAATGGGCCAAAGAACTAAACAGACATTTCTCCAAAGAAGACATACAGATGGCTAACAAACACATGAAAAGATGCTCAACATCACTCATTATCAGAGACATGCATATCAAAACCACAGTGAGGTACCATTTCACGCCCGTCAGAATGGCTGCTATCCAAAAGTCTACAAACAATAAATGCTGGAGAGGGTGTGGAGAAAAGGGAACCCACTTACACTGTTGGTGGGAATGCAAACTAGTACAGCCACTGTGGAGAACAGTGTGGAGATTCCTTAAAAACTGGACTTAGAACTACCATACGATCCAGCAATCCCACTGCTGGGCATACACACCGAGGAAACCAGAATTGAAAGAGGCACATGTACCCCAATGTTCATCGCAGCACTGTTTACAACAGTCAGGACATGGAAGCAGCCTAGATGTCCATCAGCAGACAAACGGATAAGAAAGCTGTGGTACATATACACAATGGAATATTACTCAGCCATTAAAAGAATGCATCTGAATCAGTTCTAATGAAGTGGATGAAACTGGAGCCCACTATATAGAGTGAAGTAAGTCAGAAAGAAAAACACCAATACAGTATACTAAAGCATATATATGGAATTTAGAAAGATGGCAACAATGACCCTATTTGTGAGACAGCAAGAGACATAGATGAAAAGAACAGACTTTTGGACTCTGTGGGAGAGGGCGAGGGTGGGATGATTTGAGAGAATAGCATTGAAACATGTATATTATCATACGTGAAAAGATCGCCAGTCCAGGTTCAATCCATGAGACAGGGTGCTCAGGGCTGGTGCACTGGGATGACCCTGAGGGATGGGATGGGGAGGGGGAGGTGGTGGGCGGCTCAGGATGGGGAACACATGTACACCCGTGGCTGATTCATGTCAATGTATGGCAAAAGCTACTATAATACTGTAAATTAATTAGCCTCCAATTAAAATAAATTAATTTAAAATATAATAATAATTGGCCAGATGTAAACAAAGACCAGGAAACAATGTTCTATGTGATTTAAATCACGTCTTCACTGCACTCCTCACTGGGTGTGTATTTCTGCCTTGTTTCTGTCTTAAATACACACTATTTCTCCACGTGCTCTCCCATACATTGTGCTGTGACTCTAAGAATAAACTTTATACCTGTTTTTAATAACTTTTGCCTCCTTGAAATATTCTTGCTTTCAAATGGGGGAAAGAGACAGGGCCATTTTGCCTCTAGCCCCTAGCTCCTGGTGGCTAGGATTCCTGATTTTCATTTAGGTTTCCTAGGTTCAATTCCTGAGCAGGGAAATAAGATCTCTCTTTAGGACTGCTCACTGCTGTCTCTCCAAGATAAGTATGGCCAGTCATGCCTACATATAAACCCCCATAAAACCTCTAGACACTGAAGCTAGTTCAGTTGAGGTCTCTGATTAATACACTGGTTGTGCTGGGAGGCAAATGTGCTCTGATCCTATGGGAAAAGAACATAAAAGCTCTGCAGTTAGGTCCTATAAGCCACAGCCCTAAGTCTCTTGATTATGCTGTTTCTGAGTTACATCCTTTGTAACAAAACTGTAACCGTAAGTACAGTGCTCTCCTAAGCTATGGGAGTCTATAGACTCATTGGAGAAGATCCTGATGCTGGGAAAGATTGAAGGCAGCAGGAGAAGAAGACGACAGAGGGTGAGATGGTTGGATAGCATCACCAACTTGATGGACATAAATTTGGCCAAGCTCTGGGAGCTGGTAATGGACAGGGAAGCCTGGCATGCTGCAATTCATGGGGTTGCAAAGAGTTGGACACGACTGAGCAACTGAACGAACTGAACACACTATTGAACCTGTGGTGTTATAGGAACTCCCAAATTTGAAGCAAGTTAGCCAGAACAGGCCTGGAGACCTCTGTAGTGTGGCTAGTGTCTGAAGCAGGGGTAGACCTGTTGGAGACTTAAGCCCTCACTCATAGCATCCGTGCTAACTCTAGGCAGCTAGTGCTACAATAGAACTGTAGTATGCTAGCTGGCATTAGACCAGTTGGAGCTAAAACAGAATAAATACATTTAATCTAAACATTTGTAATCTAAAGCTTACTGTTGAATATAGGCATTCACTTCCTAACGATAAAGTATACATTTTGTGTATGTACAGCTATGCATTTCAAAAGACAAACTCCTCCAATGAATACTAAATAGATATTTAATGCATGCCAATATTATAACAATTTCCACAATACAAGAAAATGATATTGTTTTCATCATTTTCAACAAAGTAAAACAATTTCACAATGAAAAAAATAAAAGATAACAGTAGAGAGGAAACTGATCTTTAGCACTTTCCAACAAAGTGATTCTTCCAAAAATATTACATACAAAAGTATGATATCTTTCACTAAAATGAGCTGTAACAATGTAGTATGTTAAATATTACCCTGTGAAACCTGGTTTAGAAATTCATGGCAACCAGTAACTACACTTGGAGGTTTAATATTTAATACTTAGTTTAAAAATCAGGAAATCCATAAGCAATTTGTGCCTACCAAAAAGAGTCAAAACATATTTTCACCTCAGATCATTAATTAAAATTCATTGATAATTTCTAGAAAAAAATAAATACTGTGGACTAATTTAAATGTGTTTTTCATGTAAAACAGTATAATTAACCTCATGCCAATATTCTACATGGCATTAGTACACGTGATGCTTACCTGGTTTAACAGTCCGCCCACAGAGCTGGGGTTGTAGAAGAATTTGCAACATGGCAGGATTGTTTAAACTTTTCATGATTTGCACTGGATTTGGCTCTGGAAGTAAGCCCTTTTGATTACTGTGCCTCTTTGATGAATATAGAAATACAAAAATTAGAACACGGGTAAGCACAAAGATGAAACTGTAAAGGCTTTTTTTCCCCCAGAAATTCTCATTTGTCTAATTAGATCTATTTTATAATAAACACAACTTGTTTTATTTCTAGTCATACACCTGTATACATTCTACCACAATTCCTAATTATAATTAGATACTCTATGATATGAGCTTCTCTGGTAGCTCAGCTGGTAAAAATCCGCCTGCAAGGTGGGAGACCTGGGTTTGATCTTTGGGTAGGGAAGGTCTCGTGGAGAAGGGCATGGCAACCCACTCCAGTATTTTTGCCTGGAGAATCCTTATGGACAAAAGAGCCTGGTGGGCCGCGGTCCATGGTGTCACAAAGAGTCAGACACTACTGAGCAACTAAGCACAGCAAAACATTCTAAGATAGTCATGCAACATACACCGAAATCCTCATAGACTGTTTCAGTGAAATAGAAATTGGCTTAAGAAAACTAACAATTTAGTCAGATAAATCTCTTCATGCAAGGGGCAAGATATCAAGGGAATCTGAATTTACTAACAGGGAGGTAACCTGACACAATATGAATACTTTGATACTACAGAAGGACCTTACTATAATGTTGATCTAAAGTTTAATAATGTGGGGTGCTTTACAAAGCAATATTTTCTTATAATTAGGTCTTGATTCATTAATCTTCTAATACTAAACAAAGATGGATGGGCTTTATATACATATAACTGGGTAGCTAAATATATGACATTGTTCTCAGTTTTTAAAAACCAGCTCTCCTTGTCCATCCTCTAGCCCCTCAATGTCTACACACACATACAAGGAAGCCATTCGCCACCCTACTACCAAAAGAAATATGTAATCACAGAACAAAGTAACTAGCCACCTGGAAAATGCAGCCACAAAAACTAAAGACAACAAACCGAAGCACCTATAAGAGACAATAGGAAATAGTAAGAATGTTAACTAAACAAAGCAGATATCCTAAAAAAGATAACAGATTTTTATTGGTAACATGAATCATGGAGAAGCAGTTATAAAGAACAACCAATTAGAAATATGATGTACAAAAAGCACAACTGTTTGGGAAAAAATAATAGCAGCCATCACTTACTGTATATACTTGGCATTGTTCTAAGCCTGTTACATGGACTAAATCACTTAATGCCCCAAAGCAACTCTTCAGGGTTGGTATTATACCCCCATTCTATAGGTAAGGGAACCAAAGAAATGCATAAAGAATATTATTCTTAACCTCTACTCTGTGCTTTAATAGAAATGTTAAATAGTAGGATATATGCGACTGAAAAACAAAATAGTGATCTGAAAGGTCAGGTCAGATAAAGATCAAAGAATATATGTGGAAAGGCTAAAGCAGGAACTAACAACAAAATAAAATGGTAATGAAAAATGCAAACAAAAGAAAAAACCAAGGCAATGAAGAGACTGGAAGTCTTAATATCTACATAAAAGGAGTAGCTGAAGGATTAGAAATGATGGAAATCTTTGAAGAAATAATGCCTGAGAATTTCCCAGAATTAAAAAAAAACAACTCAAGACCACAAAATGAAAGGGTTCCAATTATGATACAGAAAAAAACACACCTGCTCAAATTTTTGGCATGAAATTAAGAACATCAAAGCCCTGCCCGCCCCCAATAGTAAAAACTTCCAGTAAGGAAGAACATATCTCAAAAAAAAAAAAAAAATCCCAAAACAAAACAAGAAGCAGATTAATATCATCTTCATTCTCAAAGTATCATCACTGGATTTAAGAAGGCAACAAATTAATATTTTCAAAGTGCTGCAGGAAAAAATCTTTGAATCTAGATTTTTTATTCAGCTAAGCTATTAAATGTGGAAAAGAAATAAAAACATTCCCAGCCATACAGTCTCAAAAGTTTTTACTACATGCATATCCTTTCTGAAAATAAGAATAAATGCATGACATTACATGATATGTGGAAATTAAGATATGTAATACTGTAGCTAATTTGAATCATGTATACAAAAACCAAGACCATATAAACAAGCAAAAACATTAAGGTTGGGAATTGAACAGCAGTCCAGTGGTTAGGACTCAGTGCTTTCATTGCCATGACCTGGGTTCAGTCCCTGGTCAGGGACTAAGATCCTGCAAGCTGCATGGTATGGTGCCCCCAAACAAAGAAAAAAAACCACACAAATTAAGGGAATCTTAAAGATGTATTTTATGTACTCTCAATACGGTGGTAGGTGGAATAGAAAGAAGCAGCAGGATGGAATTTAGAATGAACTATATGGGAAGGAAGAAAGAGATACTGATCAGCCTTGGGTGTTAATAAGCTAGGAATAATCACCCATAGTATAAAACAAAACATATCACTCTTAAAGCAGAAGAAAATTCTAATTTATTCAGTAGTAAATAGGAACCAAAATACAGGAAAAAAGTTTAAAGACAACATGACAAGTGTTAGCAAAGAGATCAGAGGTTCCTCAATAAATTAAAAACAGAACTATCATATGACCCAGCAAGTCAACATTTAGGTATTTATCCAAAGAAACAAAAACCCTAACTCAAAAGAATATATGGACAGCATATTCATTGTTGCATTATTTACAATAACCAAGACATGAAAACAGCATAAGTGTCCTAGAAATTGATGAATGGGTAAGGAAAATGTGGTGAAAGTGAAGTTGCTTGTTGCTGCTGCTGCTGCTGCTGCTGCTGCTGCTGGTGCTGCTAACTCGCTTCAGTTGTGCCTGACTCTATGCAACCCCTAGACGGCAGCCCACCAGGCTCCCCCATCCCTAGGATTCTCCAGGCAAGAACACTGGAGTGGGTTGCCATTTCCTTCTCCAATGCATGAAAGTGAAAAGTGAAAGGGAAGTCACTCAGTCATGTCCGACTCTTAGCGACCTCATGGACTGCAGCCTTCCAGGCTCCTCCGTCCATTAGTCATGTCCAAATATTTGAGACCTCATGGACTATAGTCTGCCAGGCTCCTCCATCCATGGAACTTTCCAGGCAAGGATACTGGGGTGGGTTGCCATTTCCTTCTCCAGGGGCTCTTCCTGACCCAGGGATCGAACCTGGGTCTCCTGCACTGCAGGCAGATGCTTTCCCATCTGAGCCGCCAGGGAAGCCCTGGTGAAAATGTGGTCTGTATATGTATATAGACAATGGAGCATTATCCAGCCACAAAAAGAATGAAATCCTGTCATTTGTAACAAAATGGATGAACTTGGAGGGCATTATGCTAAGTGAAGTAAGTCAGATAGAGAAAGACTAATACTACATGATCTCACTTATATGTGGAATCTCAAAACAAAAACAAACCAAGACCACAGATACAGAGAACAGACTGACGGCTGCCAGAGGGACTGGGTGAAGAGTGAGTGAAATGGCAAACGGGGTGAAAAGTACAAACTCTAGTGTTAAGACAAGTCCTGAGAATTTAATGTACAGCACAGTGACTATGACTACCATTCATAATACTCTATTGCATATTTGAAGGCTGCCAAGAGACAGATCTTAAAAGTTCCCAACACAAGAAAAAAAAAAATCTATAATTCTGTGTGGTGACGGATGCTAATTAGACTTGCTGAGATGATGATTTCACAGTATATGTAAATACTGGATCATTAGATATTCACCTAAAATCTAATATAATGCTGTATATAAATTATATATCAAAAGAAATCTATATCAGAAGAATAGCTCTTAAAAAGTCTTAGGTAGCTATAACTTGGGGAAAAACTATTAATTAAGCTAAAAGGAAATCATTAAAAAATTGAAACAGTCATAATATAAAATTTATGACACATAGTTATAGCATTAGTTACAGAAGTAAACTTACTTTAACTACATTCATCAAGAAGCAACGTAGGCTGAAAACAGATGAGCTAACTACTGATATTAATAAAGATGGGAGAGAAAGAGTAAGTCCAAAGAAAGAAGTAAGAAGATTATAAACAGGGCAAGAATAAGCAACAGATAGAGAAAAACAAATAATAAACAAAAACTATTTCTTTGAAAGGCAAAATAGTCTGCAAGACCAACTGGCGGAAAGAAAATGCAAATAAATAAGACATACAATGAAAAAGAAGAGATCAGACACGACACATTTAAAAAATAAAATTTTATAAACAGCTATGCATCAATAAATTTTAAAACTCAGACTAAGTGGATAAATTTGTAGACTATAATCAAATGCCACATATACCACACAGAGAAAAATAAAACTAATATATCTAATATTCACAGAAGAAACGCAAGTGGTAATCAATGATTTTCTTCTGGGAGAGACATAAGGACTAGGTCTACATGGTTTCATAGATGAGCTCTCTCAAACTTTCGAAAAACAGAAAATCCCTACTACATATATACTGATCCATGAATAGAAAGAAAAGGAGGAGAGGTTCAGAGAAAAAAACATTTAATGAGGTCAATGTTCTCTCAATTTCAAAAGTAAGCAAAAATGCTACCCCCAAATTTAAGCATTTCCACTCATGAGTACATCTGCACATATAACAAATATTATCCAATAAAATCAAATAATATATAGGAAAAAATCTATCGATGAGGATTTACAACACAAGGATAGTATAACATTAGAAAAGTCTATCAATGTGATTCAGCACTTTAATGAACTTAGGGAGAAATCACATAATTATCCCAATAGTTGTAGAAATATTCTGATAAAGTTCACTGCCAATTTTTGATCTTTTAAACAGAAAACTTGATAGAAGATATGTACCGAGAACACATAAGACAAAAAAATCAATGCAGTACATTACTTTTAAGGCTGAGAAAAATTTAAGATTTCTCACTGTTACTAATATCTAATCATGATATCTATTAAAGGTCCCATGAAGGGCTGTTTATTATGGCAAGCAACTTATGCACACATTAAAGAATAGTAAGCAAGAGAATGACATAATTTGATTTGAGGATGAGAAAGATCACTTTTGTGGCACTGTAGAAGATAGATTAGAATAGGGAAGACTAATGACATGGCAATCATATAGCAGGTTATTCAAATCATCAAGGTGAGAAAAATTAGATCCTGAGTAAAGTAACAAAGACACTGACAAGTCCCAAGGATTTAATAGATATCAGGATGTCAAACTGAAAGACTTGCTAAGATTCTTGGCATTCTGAACTGAAGAGTAGATGAAGATCAATCATGATTGAGTTTTTAGTTCAGACAATTTTAGTTTGAATGAACTGATGCCACACATAGATATTAGAGCACAGAGAAAAGCAAGTCCCAGGGAAAAACAGTTTCCTTTCAGAAATGCTAAAATTGAACTATTCATATAACATAAAAAGGGAATGTCTAATAATCATTTTAAAGTACAGATTTAGTGCTTTAGAACAATTTGGTTCAAAAATATAAGAGTGGGAATCATCACTGATAGGCAATAACTGAAGCCACTGGAGTGATGAAGAGGAAGAAAGTGAGGAAGTCTAGTACAGAGGTCTACTGATAGTATCCCTCTGGGAAAAGAAAGAAAAGGATGGAACAATTAGAGAGGAAAAGGATGATAGGTGGAATTCAAGGCAGTAGGCAGTTGGTTTTAAATGCTGCAAAGATACAATAGTGTAAAGTAATTAGCCTTCAATTAAAATAAATAAATTTATATTTAAAAAATAATAATAAATGCTGCAAAGAAACCAGGCAAAGAAAGACTGAAAAGTACTTATGTGACTTGATTACAAAATTCCTGTCAATCTTAAAGTGAACAGATTCACTTAATAGTGGAGGCAGAAACTACACTGCATTGGGCTGAGAAGGAAATGAGAAATGGGGGAAAAAAAAGGTGACTAGTGGGATCTAATTGCTCAAAAGCTCCAGCTGTAAGGAAACAAAGGCCTGCATCCAGAAAGGAAAAGATTCAAGTGTGTTTATAGCAAATGGGATGGAGGTAGTGAACAACAGGTCAAGGAGAAAGTAGAGGCGGCAGATCCCTGAGGATGGGCGGCGGCATGAGCCCCTGCTTTGGTGGGAGGGCAACAGAGCACTCCTCCATGACAGCAAGGATCTTTGTTTTGTTCACTCAGTTCAGTCGCTCAGCTGTGTCCGACTCTTTGCAACCCCAGGGACTGCAGCACGCTGGCTTCCCTGTCCATCACCAGCTCCCAGAGTTTACTCAAGCTCATGGTCACTGAGTCAGTGATGCCATCCAACCCTCTCATCCTCTGTCGTCCCCTTCTCCTCCTGCCCTCAGGCTTTCCCAGCATCAGGGTCTTTTCCAGTGAGTCAGCTCTTCACATCAGGTGGCCAAGGAACTGGAGCTTCAGCCTCAGCATCAGTCCTTCCAATGAATATTCAAGACTGATTTCCTTTAGGATGGACTGCCTGGATCTCCTTGCAGTCCAAGGGACTCTTGAGTCTTCTCTAACACTACAGTTCAAAAGCATCAATTCTTCTGCACTCAGCTTTCTTTATAATCCAACTCTCACATCCATACATGACTACCTGAAAAACCATAGCTTTGACCAGACGGACCTTTGTTCACTGGTGAATCCTAAATACCTCTAATATATCTCGTATGTAGCAGGTACCAAGTATTTATGGAATGAATGCTATTTAAAGAGAAAAAGAAGTAAAAAGTGGGGCACTTTTGCTCAGGGAGTGTGAGAGAAAGTAAATGAATGAATCCAGCACATGGCCTGTATATTTCTATAAAGTAGCAGCCACGGCCATCAGATAGAAAGAAGGACAAAGACTAGAAAAAGAGTGAAGATTTGAACTAGTTTTGGTGGGGAGTCAGATATAAAGAATGTCAGACATTTGCTGGAGCACTAAGTCACCTAGTTGTCTGTTCTTCTCCAAGAAGACAGAGTATGCTGACTGCAGAGGTCGGTGACTGTATGGATTCAGACTCAGAAACTCAGCAACTCCTACCCAACCAAGAGACAACTTGACGAAAGGCAATGAAATTGACAGTGAAAGAATGGCTGAAATCATGAATTATGCCAGTCAAGGATATGAGGATGACAGAAGAACCTAAGAAGGGAAGGACAAAACAAAAAGGGAGAAGACATCCAGGACCAGAGGTGAGATCAAAGAATAAGAGGAGGAGGGCCAGTGAAATGACGGTAGGATACCAGTGAAACCTGTCCTCTCTTCTGCCCTCCTTCCCTCCCCTGATTGTCCTTCTCTCTCCACTTCATTTACAAACCATTTCCAGACTAGGTGATTTCTTGTCTTAACTATGATCTTGTCAATACCTTGTATATATACTTTATAAATTCCCTTTGGAATTTGTAAATTTGACCTCGCTTATCAAGTTCCATCTAAGCTGTGAGTGCTCCAGCCCTCCATCTGCTTGCATCAAGCTACCATTTCACCACACATCTCTACACACTCAGCCTACCTAGACCTTTTCCACTTTTCAAGCATGAAAATTTGTCTCCTCCTACGGCTGGAAAGGTTTTGTCACAACCAGAGTATGTTCAATCACTCATTCTCCCTCCTTGGAGATGCCAGATTCAGCAAGTAAAACCACAGGGTGCCAGATAAACAATGTTTAATGTAAGTTATGTCTCATGCAAAATCTGTATTCATCTGGCAATCCTATTCTCCACTCCCATCAACATTTCAAAATTGTATGTTAACGTTACATTCAAATATCACCTTTGCAATTCTGAAGTCTTCCCTGGACCCTTCAAAAGTGTGTTTCTTCCTTCATTTGATCAATGGGTATTTACTATTCTAGGTGCAAGGAGTAAGAAACTGTGAAGCAGGAATAGTTGCTCCCTACAAGGAATTTTCAACCAAAGAAGTAGAGAGGGGAGTAATAAGAGACAGTTCCAATAAAGAAGTCAGTCCAACATGCACACTGGGGGCAGGCTTGCTGTAATCAAAACTTGCAGAACAGGAACTCAAACATTTACTGAATAAATAAAAATTTCCTCAATTCCTGAGATGAATACACTTTACAAAACACAGTTTCCTCTATCTTACTGACTCCTGGCTTGATTTGGCAGAAGTATTATTTAGTCAATTAGAAAAAAAAAGAAGAGTGTCTTCATGTAATAAAAATACAATGGAAGTCCAATCAATGATTAACTACTTTGGATACTTGAATTTCTCTATGTTCCTAAAAAGAACAACTTACCACGCGTTGAGCTGCTATCAATGCTGCTAAGGTACTTCGCCCTGGTGCTCCCGGGGCACAGAAGGAAACTTGAACTTTGCTTCCCCTGATGGTCATACCATCAGCTGCTTGTTGAACCTCTTCAGCATGCTCTGCAGTGCTATATTCAACCACTGCAAAGCCACCAACATAATTACCTTCATCCTGTGCGAGCTGATGTGATACAATTATTAAAAAGGGAATTCTAACATTTAGTTAGAATTTATTTACAAGTATATAATCTGTAAATTCAAAGACAAATGTCTCAAAGCATGATACCAGTAAAAATATTGTATTCCTTTTTTTTCCGAAAATAAAAGTTTACTAGTTGGATAGGTACAGTCTTTCTAGAAGATAGGAGGATAAGTAAGATTCTGTCAAGCTTCTTTCTACTTCTTTGAATCTCTGATTTATTTTAAAAGTCAATGTTCAAACGATCATAGTTCCTATGTATTAATATATACATAATTAATAATCTATAGAAAAATTGGGGGACACAACAATTGAACTTTCTTTCAAATAATTTACCAGATACACAGACCATGAAACCTGTTCAATTTGATCATGTACCTATTTGATCAAATGGATACATTTGATCATGTATCTATATGCATTATCAAGAGAACAAAAGTAGAAAGAACCATATTCAACTTTTATTTCAATATTTTAGGTAGATCCCAGGAATTTGGTCAAGTATACCAAAGTAAACCTTATTTAGAAAACTGTGCCTCAGGTTTGTTTAAAATACAATATGCAGGACACAATCTTTTCCTGAATGTGCCCCAAATAAACTTCTGCAATGCAGAACTCAATTTATTTCCAGTCACCCATGTGTAAGAGCATAAAGGAAGATGCTAAAGCCCTGGATCTATAAAGACTGGTACAAGAGCAAAAACAAGAAAAAAATACAACACTAAAAAGTTTCTAAGTGTTGAACATATCTGAATCATCTTAAACACATTTATATCTAGTGATAAATGTGATAAAATTTAGCTTTGTATGTCTCTGAAGTATAGAAATAGTCCAATACAAATATCTATAAAACTTCTGTTTGAACTTGGCATCTCATAAATTGGCATACAATTCAATCATTTCTTAGTCATTTTTTAGCTTCTTTTCTCTTATTTTTGAAGCTTTTTTGTATAGTAGACCAAATTTCTGTTTTTTTCCCTTCTCATCCTTTCTTCCTTTTAAAACTGTCCTCAAATGTCTTTTCCTCCAAAAAACATTCTTCCATTCACGTGGGAGAAAGGGAAAATATCTACCTCTTCCAAATATTTCTCCTACAACCTCATTCCTTTTATCCAAACCAAATCTTAAATTTAGATTTGTAAAAGCCATTAGTCCCTTTGGTCCCTTTTGATCACAAGGTATGAAGACTGTGTCATCCATATAGTCTATGTCAACCTACCAAACGAGAGAGCCTGAGCTTAACAGATTTACTGATAAAGGCATTTAAAGTGGCTTTATTAAGCTTTTGAAAATTTCTAAAACATTTTTATTATTCTTAGTTTATTATATAATCTTCATGCCAAATAAATTATACTATCATTTTAAGTCTTTCAAAAGAAAATATCATTATACTTTCATAGCACTGGTAATTTTAAAGAGCAATATTTCCATTCAATATGAGAGCCATTCAAATATGTAATGGTGTGACTTGTGATCTATTAACAGTTAATTTTCCATTACTTCAAAATATTTTAACAAAAGCTAAATTATCACTTACAATGATTGTAACAAATCTTTTTCTTTTTAACCAGATGGAAAACAAGACTAGATAACCTAAGTCCCTTCTAACTCCAAGGTTCATAATTCAAATACAAAATGAAAAAAACAGCTTTCCCCTCATATTTGCTTCAAAGGCCTCAACTAACACTACAAAGAATTATGCTTGGCCACAGGATAATACTGTATAATTCTTAGTATTCAAGAATAGACAACTTTCAATAACTTGGCAAAGATTTGTCACAAAGTATTCTAATTTTCTGAAGCTCCATTGACAGCTTCTTTGATGATTATATTGGGATTGAAGGGGCAGAAATGTAAGAAACAGTAAGATGTAGCATTAATTTTAATTAAATAAACTATAATAAATTTCAAACTTTCCACTGCAGGAGTAGAGATTCAATACATGTATGATAACAGAAAAATAAGGGTGAGCAGAGGAAAGATGGGAGATAAGAAGGAGCAAAGGAGGAGAGAATAAAGAGAAGGAAGAAATGAAGGGAAGTGAAAGCAAAAGATTTCATCAGGTGCTATAAAAATCTGTATGGGAAGGAGTCATATACAGTATAAATTTTGTCTATTTGGTAGAATTTATTCATTTTATTCTGATAAAGTGCTTGAAAATTCTTACCAATGTTGTCAGTCTTCAGGGATCTTCTCTAAATGCTTCACTTAGCATGACTCCATTAAGATAGAATAAAGCATTTTTTCTACACCATGTAACACTTTTCTGCTTTGCATTATCTCATTCTTCATATGGGATGTACAGTTATTTGCTTATCTGTCAGTGTACTCTACAAAACTGTGAGGTATAGAGAGAATATCTTTCTATTTGTTATACTTCTGACATTTAGCAGTATGGGATCTGGCACTGAGAATGTGACAAATCAAATGTGGGTGGATGAAGTGATCAACGCATGAATGGTTCAAGAACAGATGGAAGGAGAAGGTGGATGCATTAAGTGACGGGTTTGCTAAGACATAATTATATAAAAACAATATAGTCTGGCCCATCAAGAAAAAAATTAATTTAAAATTTACCATCATATTAAAGTGTTCATTACAAACTAAAGTAGAATGAGATTATCCATGGTGATATTTACATAGGTATAATAAAGATGTGAGTGCATGCAGACTCATGTAGATATTTTCAAATATTTCAAATAATACCTTAAAAATACATACCTGGCAAAACACAGGTTTATGGATACTGGAAAAAAAACTGCAACAGCTCCTCTGAATCCCTATAGTCACTAGGGAGTTTATCTATACAAAGGCACTTAGAATGAATGAGCTCTGGGGCCAACAGATTAACATCCATCCACTGTGCAAAGATAGCTGATGCTCCCAACTGTTTACCCAATAGCTCCAATCGAGCCTTTGCAGCAAAGTCCTTTTTCATGTATTCTACAAATCCGTAGCCTTTGGAATGGCCAGTAACTTCACTGTAGACAAGAAAACATCTCTCAACGTTTCCATAAGCACGAATGAGTTCTTCAAACTCTTCTAATGTAAAAGAAGAGGGCAAGTTGGTGATACACAGCAAAGCATCTGTGGGCTGGAGCTGGACTACTAAGTCTTTTCCTCGAAAAGAATATTGATGAAACATCTGAATTGCATTCTGGGCTTGTTCCCCATTCAATAAGGTAACAAAAGCTGGAAGAAGATAAAATGAATGAGTTTTCTGAGCCAGTATTTTCAAGCTTTTTTGATCATGACCCACAGTAAGAAACAGATTTTATACCTATCCCTCAGTACACATATGTAAGTGCATTAGTAGTTAAATCATGTCTGACTCTTTGCAACCCCATGGATTATAATCCACCAGGCTCCTCTGTCCATGGATTTCTCCAGGCAAGAATACTGGAGAATGGGCTGCCATTCTCTTTTCTCCAGGGGATCTTTCCAACCCAGGGATCAAACCCAGGTCTCCTGCATTGCAGGCAGATTCTTCACTCTCTGAGGCATCAAGGAAGCCCACACATATGAGCATATATATATATATTTCTGAAACAAAAGTATCAGGAAGCAAAACACCTATCATGTGTAATGTATTCTGATATTTTCTATTCTATTCCACTGTTTTTAAGTGCTGATACTCCCACTTAAACAATTTCATGACCAGTAACTCAAAAAACAGGCAACGTATATTAGGAGCTCCGTTTCTGGGGGAGAAGTGATGGTAGTCTTTTTAAATTACACACAGATTTGATATTTTCCATCAATAATATGTGATGCAAAATTTTATGAACTATTCTTTCTTCTCGGACAGTTCTCAAAGGCCCTATTTGATAACAAGAATACCTAAAATATACCTAAAAATAGGTAATTTTAAAATTATTTAAAAATAGAATACCTAAAAGAACAAAGGCATAGCCAAAAAAACACCAAAATGCCCAGAGGAAGCCAAATCTTTCTCCAATTCATGTACATGTTTCCTTAAAATAAAATTAATTACACTGAAACAATACATACACACACAATTTGTCTACTGTTGGGATAAACAACATGGTATGAAAAGATACAGGATTATGATACTAGACAAGTAGCTTACCTTCAAATTTTTGTTTGAATCTAGAACAAACCAAAGGGAGGAAAAAAATGTCCTGTTTACCTAATGGAGTTGTTCCAGCATTAAGCAACAAATAGACATGATAATTTGTAAAATCTAAAACATGATACAAATATAAAATCCTAAATCAATGAAATATCATACACACATGTGTATCTGATAAGATTTTGAGCAATATTATAAGAAAGATTTAAAACCCCAGATAAAAGAAACAACCCAGGACAAACCACAAATTAGAAAAAACACACCGTGCTCTCAACCTTCCTCCCTCTCCCTCTTCTCTCCCTCTTTGGAACACACAGTGAAGGTGCCCCATAGGAGTGCCTAACTTACCCAAATGCAAAGTTAACAACATGGCAAATATGCACAGAGCAAGAGAGAAAGAATTTAGACAGCATGGACAGTCCTGCCCGCCGTCTCACTCAGCCTGCTCTCCCTTAGTTGGTCTTAGTGACCATGTGCCTCTCAGGCTGCGAGCATCTCTCCACAGTGAGTGTGATGCTAATACTGAAAGAATCACATTTTTTATTTAGATGATATCCACATACAAGGAAACCACTTACAGAGGAATAGCTAACTCTTCAGGGGAGAAAATGGCTTTGCTGCACTTACTGAGAGATTAGCTCTTGGTTTCCGGTAAGCCCTTATAAAGGACTTGAGTTATTTTGATTCTATGCCTTTCTTTCCTTATGCTGACATAGAATACCATTTAACAGTATTTTCCTAAAACCAGCAAACAAGTCAACAATCATTTGTACGTACTGATTATGTTCATATCTAGCTCATAAGTTCATCAGTTCATATTTGATTTGAATTCTTCAGGTATCTGAAACTGTTAACCACGCCCTTCCTTAACTTCCTTAATAAAGTCCTTCCTGATTTTCTTCATACTTGCCTAAGCACTCCTCCTTCCATTTCCTTTGATATATTTTTCTCCACTCACACCTGTAAGGTAGTAATCCTTAAGGTTCCTGGCAGCACACACAGTGACAGCCAGTGATTGTACCCAGCAACCCTGAGCCATAAGTCCCTGCCTATGCCCCCTTCCCTGGGCACTCACATCCGTGTCCATGTATTCATTTCTCATGTGCCAGGCTCTGTGTTAGGCACTGGAAAGGAGGGGGTCAACAGAAACAAGTAAGATCCTTTTCAACAAGGACCCCACAATCCAATAGAGGATGACAGATTAGACAGAGAGTTGCAAGTGTGATATTACCAAGAAGTATGGGGGGCTATAAAAGCAATTAAATAGAGCAAAATGGCTACTCTGGGGGCTCAGAGAAAACCTCTTATTCTCTTGTAAACTCTCAAAACTACATTGCTAGTCCTTAGTTCCATATATATTCACATGCTGATTCACACATGATCAAGCATAGCTCATGATCTTCATCCTCTCCATTCCTCTAAAATGTCAACATGGCTCAGATTCCTTCATTCTCTGTCTTAGCTGCTAGCATCACACTCACAAACCTGGGAATTACCTGAGACCCTATCTGCTTTACCTCTCACTTAAAGGAATCCTCAAATTTTACCCTCCAAATAGGTCTTAAATCCATCCTCTTTCCTTCATTCTTCTAGCTTTTTTTTCTTCAATGACAATAAAGTGAACTCTCAAAAATGAAAGTTTAATTGTGTCTGTCTACTGCCTAAAATGCAATGCTTTAGTATCAAAAAGGAAGCCAAGACCCAGCATAATTATCATGTCCTACCAGGCCCTTTTGATCTGACGCCAGCCTCATTAACTGTCAAACTTCCCTTCCCTACAACACTTTATTCTCCAGCGACACTGAGTTGTTTGTAGTTCCCTAGGTATCACCTTGTTCAAGCATCTATACATGTCATTCCCTTGCCTACAAGATCTCTCCCATATCTTCAGCCACTCAAATCTTTTAGTTGCCTTTCAAAGTCAGCCCAGGGGTTAATGTATCATGATCTCCAGGAAGCATTCTCTGATACTCTCTTCCAGTTAGTTAATCCTTGTTTTGCTACCCCTCTGTATTTTGAACATTGACTGGATTATTGCACACATCACAATGTATTATAATCTTTGTTTAGATGTCTGCTATCCTATCAACTGTGAGAACCCTAAACTGCTATGGAATATATCTCCATCAGCTATCATACTGTCAGACACACAGTGGAGCCTGTGTGTCAGCTGAATGGATGAACGTATACATGCATAGATTAACTAGTACATTTTAAAACTGACAACTTCTCATTTTCCTTTTCTTAGGTATCTGCATTTGCTCAACCCAAATAAGCTATTTTGTGGTAGAATTTATATAACATAATGAAGCAAATTTAAAACTCCAGGCAGTAGGGAAAAGAGGTCATTGATTCTCTTCTATAGTTTCTTACATTTCTTTCCAAGGCCACAAAGTCTCTAAAAAAAAAGTTCAACTTTTTTTCACATCAACTCTGTGGAAGTGGAAGATGTCACTCTACAGAGAAAACACTATAAGGCATTTGGAAATTAGTTCTGTTTCCATTTCCCTACCAAAATTTTAAGATTCCACATTGGTCCCAATCCTTTCACAAGTCACAATTTTATTTATCCTTTGCCATGGCTGCTCTACTAGTTAAATTCATTATTTGCACAAATTTGATGGCAAGTATGCAAAAGCTTCTGTCTCTCACGTTCAGTTCAGTTGCTCAGTCGTGTCCATCTCTTTGCCATCCCATGAACTGCAGCACTCCAGGCCTCTCTGTCCATTACCAACTCCCAGAGTTTACCCAAACTCATGTCCATTGAGTCGGTGATGCCATCCAACCATCTCATCCTCTGTCACCCCCTTCTCCTCCCATCCGTAATCTTTCCCAGCATCAGGGTCTTTTTCCAATGAGTCAACTCTTCGCATCAGGTGGCCAAAGCACTGAAGCTTCAGCTTCAACATCAGTCCTTCCAATGAACACCCAGGACTGATCTCCTTTAGGATGGACTGGTGGGATCTCCCCTGCAGTCCAAGGGACCCTCAAGAGTCTTCTCCCACACCACAGTTCAAAAACATCAGTTCTTCAGCACTCAGCTTTCTTCACAGTCCAACTCTCACATCCATACATGACTCCTGGAAAAACCATAGCCTCGACTAGACGGATCTTTGTTAACAAAGTAATCTCTACTTTTTAATATGCTGTCTAGGTTGGTCATAACTTTTCTTCCGAGGAGTAAGCATCTTTTAATTTCATGGATGCAATCACCATCTGCAGTGATTTTGGAGCCCCAAAATAAAGTCTGACACTGTTTCTCCATCTATTTGCCATGAAGTGATGGGACCAGATCTCCATGATCTTAGTTTTCTGAATGTTGAGCTTTAAGCCAATTTTTTCACTCTCCTCTTTCACTTTCATCAAGAGGCTTTTTAGCTCCTCTTCACTTTCTGCCATAAGGGTGGTGTCATCTGTATATCTGAGGTTATTGACCTTTCTCTCGGCAATCTTGATTCCAGCTTGTGCTTCCTTCAGCCCAGCGTTTCTCATGATGTACTCTGCATATAAGTTAAATAAGCAGGGTGACAACACACAGCCTTGACGTACTCCGTTTCCTATTTGGAACCAGTCTGTTGTTCCATCCAGTTCTAACTGCTGCTTCCTGACCTGCATACAGATTTCTCAAGAGGCAGGTTAGGTAGTCTGGTATTCCCATCTCTTTCAGAATTTTCCAGTTTATTGTGATCCACACAGTCAAAGGCTTTGGCATAGTCAATAAAGCAGAAACAGATATTTTTCTGGAATTCTCTTGCTTTTTCAATGATCCAGCGGATGTTAGCAATTTGATCTTTGGTTCCTCTGCCTTTTCTAGAACCAGCTTAAACATCTGATGTATCCTATTCTAAAACAATTATTTCTTCTTATCTATAACAGAAAGCTCAGATTTTAAGGTTTATAACTATAGCCACTTTTATTTTCTGTTTCCTCAAACACCACCATGCTAAGTCACTTCAGTCGTGTCCGACTCTGTGCGACCCCAGAGATGGCAGCCACCAGGCTCCCACATCCCTGGGATTCTCCAGGCAAGAACACTGGAGTGGGTTGCCATTTCCTTCTCCAGTGCATGAAAGTGAAAAGTGAAAGTGAATTTGCTCAGTCATGTCTGACTCTTAGCGACCCCATGGACTGCAGCCTACCAGGCTCCCCCATCCATGAGATTCCCCAGGCAAGAGTACCGGAGTGGGGGTGCCATTGCCTTCTCCAAAACACCACCATAGGTAATGAAATTCAAGACAATGTCATTTAATATAATTACTGAGCTTCTTCCCTGTATTATTCTAGTGGGTGATCCAGGCTTTGTAGTATACACCTGTAACTTAACAGTTACCATCAAATGATATTGATCTTTCCGCATATAGTCCAAAAACTTTACAAAGCATACTTCTATTCCTACCCTCTCAATCTTTGTATTGTTGTCATGCATTTTATTTCTACAGGTGTTATAACCTCCACAATAGTGTTATTATTTTTACTTTAAACCATTATCTTTTAAAAAGAACTGAATATTAACAGAACAGTTTTTATACACACACAGAAAACATCTGATATTCTTCATTTTTGGGTGTAGATCCAGATTTCCATCTAGCACCATTTTCTCCCTGCTTAAAGGACTTCTTTAAATACTTCTTATAAAGTAGGTCTGATGGTAATTAATTCTTTCAGCTTTTATGTGATTAAAATATATCTTCATTCATCCTTACTTTTAAAATATATTTTTGGTGGGTAAATAATTCCGTGGGATGTTTCTGATGTATAAATGACAAAAAACATTATATTAGTTTCAGGTGTTTAATAATTCAATATTTGTTCATATTGTGAAATAAGTCTAGTTAACATCTGTCACCACACATTATTACAAAAATTCAGGGGCAAGGGATGAGAATTTTTAAGATCTACTTCCTTAACAACTTTCAACTATACACTACAGTACTGTTATTTGTAGTAATCATGCTATACATTACATCCCCATGATTTATTTTATATGGAAATATGTACCTTATGACTCTCCTCACCCATTTCACCCCATCCCTAGTCTCTGGCTGTATCTATGAGCTCAGGGTTTTTGGTTTTTTGGTTTTATTTCACCTGTAAGTGAGGTCACACAGTATTTGTATTTCTCTGACTTATTGCACTTAGCATAATGCTCTCAAGGCCCGTCCATGTTATCACAAATGGTAAGATTCCATTCTTTTTAAGGCTGAGTAATATTCCATTGTCTCTGCATATATGACATTTTCCTTATCCATTTATCAGTAACCACTTAGGGAGCTTCTATGTCTTGCCTGTAGTAAATAACACTGCAATGAGCATGGAGGTTCCTATATCTTTTGAAATAATGTTTTTAATTCCTTCAAATTAAAAGCCCAGAGTGGAATTGCTGGACAATATGGTAGTTCCATTTTTAATTTTTTGAAAGACCTCCATTCTGTTTCCCACAGTGACTGCATCAATTTCCATTCCCACCAACAATGTACAAGGGTTCCCTTGACTCCTTCTCTCCCACACTTTTTCTTGCTTTTTTGATAACAGGTATATTCTAACAGGTGTGAGGTGATAGATCACTGTGGTTTTGACTTGCATCTCCCTGATGATTAGTGATATTGAACATCTCTCCATGAATCTGTTGCCCACCTGTATGCCTAATTTGGAAAAATGTCTCTTTAGATATCCTCTGCCAGGTTTTTAATTAGATTATTCTTTTGCTATTGAGTTGTATGAGTTCTTTATGTATTATGGATATTAGCTCCTTATCAGATATAATTTGCAAATATTTTCTCCCATTAAGTAGGGTGGTGGTGGTGCTATGCTAGTCATTCAGTCATGTCTGACTCTTTGCGACCCCATGGATTGCAGCATGCCAGATTCCCTGGCTTTCATCATCTCTGAGTTTGCTCAAACTCATGTCCATTGAGTCAGTGATGCTATCCAACCATCTCATCCTGTCACCCCCTTTACCCCGGCCCTCAATCTTTCCCAGCATCAGGGTCTTTTCCAATGAGCTGGTTCTTCACATCAGGTGGCCAGAGTAACAAGCTTCAGCTTCAGCTTCATCCATCAATCCAATAAATATTCAGGGTTGATTTCCTTTAAGATTCAGTAGTGTGGACAATGTTGATTTTTCCAGTTCATGACCATGGAATACTTTACTTGTGACTTCTTCAGTATCTTTCTTAAATGTCTTAATAATTTTATTAAGTGATCTTTTTTAAAAATCTTTTTTCTTTCAGCAAAAAAGAAAAGATGTTGCCCCCATGGTCTTCTCATTTGTATTGTTTCCAATAAATATGCAGTCATAGTTATCTTTTTCCATCTAAACATAACATGTCCTTGGTGGGGAGAACTGTTTTTAAGATTTTCTCTTTATCACTAATTACAAGTAAGTTGATTACAAATGTACCTTATTGTAGGTTTTTCATATTTTATGCTTACGGTTGGTTAGCTTTGAGGATCTCTGGGTTCAGGCCAAATATGGAAAATTTTCAGCTAGTAATTCTTTAAATGTCTTTTCTGTATTACTTTCTCTCTCATACAGAGACTCCATTACTCCAATACTAGGACTCTGAAGTTGGCCCATAGTTCATGGATAACTGTTCATGTTTTATAGTCTTTTTTCCTGTTTCATTTTGGCTGTTTCCATGTATTCACATTCACTGATCTGTTCCTCTGCAATGTCAACTCTGCTGTGAATCCCATCTACCCATCCTGTTTTTCATCCCAGAAATTGTAGTTTTCATTTCTAAAAGTGTGGATCCTCTATTTAATATGTTCAATTTTTACTATAAATTCTTGTACATATGAAACACAGTTATAAACTGTTTTAATTCATCTATTTCAATTCCAGGTCAGTTTTGATTGATTTCTCATTATGGGCTGTACTTTTCTGCTTCTTTGCCATACCTGGTCATTTTTAATTGGATATCAGACACTAAATTTCTACCTTGTTGGGTACTGGGTGTTTTTATATTCAAACAAATATTCTTGAGGTTTTTTTCTGGGTTGTGGTTATCAGGAATGAGCTTGATCCTTATAGGTCTCACTTTAAAATTTTTAGCACTGTTAGTCTAGAGTTAATTTTCTCCACTTGAAATGAAAAATTTTTGAATATTCCTTCTGATCAACCATGAATCATGATGTCTATCATCCTAGCTGGTAGGAATAGCACCATTCCTGGCTAAAAGTGAGCTGTAAAGCCTTTGTCAATATTTTTAACACTGAAGTTGAACATAACTTACAAACCCAGTAACTCACTTGCAGAGAAACCACTGCAATGTCTATCAGAAGAAAGTAAAAGCATACTCATTGCAGTATTTTTTGAAATGTTGGAAAAGTTTAAGCTTCCTAAATGCCTATCAGTAATGAACAGATTTATCAGTGGTGATAAATTCACAGGACAGAATAATATGTAGTAGTTTAAATCAATGAACTAAAGCTATATGTACAATGCCACATCTGGTCATTTAGTTGCTAAATGAACAACATAGGAGAATACCATTTATGTTGTTTAAAAAAACACCAAGTACAACACTGTTAACTTAACATATAGTATAATTTCAGGCATTAGTTGGGATGCTTTGATAAGAAACTACTTCCCAATTTCAAAGACTTAACAAAACAAAAGGGTTTCTCCTCCTTGTTCATCATGCGCATCCCATGCTGAAAGGAAGGAAAGAGGCTTTGCTCATAGCCACTCTGGGACTATGTTTAAAGAGGACATACAACCTTCCTCAATCACTTTAGCAAGTTGTGGAGTGAGCAGTCAATCACATGCTAGCTCTGAAATCTTCTACCTGGAGGGGATACATGTCACTTTCACTGCACTTCATTCATCGAAAGCCAAATCACATGTCCACTGGTAACTTCAAAGAGAGACAGGGGAGCACTGTTTACCCTATGGCAGGAACAAGAAGAATCTGTGAGCAGCTCTAACAACTACCACAATGGAATGGCACAGATGGAAAGTGTGCACCAAACTCTTCAGTGCTTGCCCTTTGGCAAGGAGGGATGGAGGGAATGGAGTCGGAGGGAGGTAAAAACTTGACTTCATTTTTAACTGTAGTGCTCTTTTCTATATTTCTAAGTCACAAAAAACAAATGCAGAATTTCTTATCATACTATCAGAGGTCTTCACTTAACAGTACTACATTAGGGCTCTAGCATCTATATAATATTTTAATGACAAAAATACTTCAAAGTCTTTTTAAATTGAAGTATAATCAAGACATAAAATTAGTTTCAAGTATCTAACACAATAGGGTTCCCCCATGGCTCAAAGGTAAAGAATCCATCTGCAATGCAGGAGCTACAGGGTCAAACCCTGGGTCAGGAAGATCCCCTGGGGAAGAGCAAAGCAACCCACTCCAGGATTCTTGCCTGGAGAATCTCTTGGACAGAGGAGCCCAGTGGGCTACAGTCCATAGGGTTGCAAAGAGTCTCCTGCATCTCCTGCCTTGAAAGCAGGGACTCCTGCATTGCATCAGGCAGCCCAAATGCAGGGGACACAGCTTCAATCCCTGCTTGGGGAATTAAGATCCCACATGTTTTGGGGCAACTAAGCACTGGGATCCCACGCACTGCAACTAGAGAAGACTCCATGTGCTGTAACTAGAGAAAGCCTATACTGCACTGAAGACCCAGGGCAGGTAGGAAAAAAAAAAAAAACCCTGCTAATTTGGGAGTCAGTATCACGACTTAGCGACTAAACACCACTCCCCCCACACACAGACATATGATAGTTAAATCATCCTTCAGACATTAGTATCATGACTTAGCAACTAAACACCACACACACACATACACACACACACATACACACACACACATACACACACGACGGTTATATCATCCTTCAGACATTTCTTTACTTTTTGTCATCTCAAAGAGATGTTTTAAAATATTTACATATCATATGTACACAGAGAAAATAATCTAGTTTAGGCTTTTAATCTCAGATATAAAACATGCAGAAAAAATTAAACAATCTTCCCAATTTGTATAACTAAAGGTCAAATTACATAATCTACTCACTAAGTCCAATAATATATTATTAAAAATGAACAATACTAAGCAAATTCAAAACACTCATTAAAATGTTATAACATTAGGAAATTCATTATAAAACTTCATAAAGCTCTGGCAATATTTATATATATTTTAAAAACCTATGAAAATTCCATCTTTTGCCTAACTTTTTATTGAGGTATAGTTGATTTATAATATTATATCATTTTAGGTGTATGTCAGTGATTCAAATGTTCACAGATTATATTCCATTTAAATTATTATAAAATACTGGCTACTTCCCTGTGCTGTATAATGTATCTTTATAGCTTATTTTATGTGTAATAGTTTGCACCTCTTAATCCTCTACCCTTATCTTGCCCTTCCCTGTTTCCTCTCCACACTGGTAACCACTAGTTTGTTCTCAATATCTGTGAGTCTGTTTCTGCTTTGTCATATTCATTTGTTTTATTTTTAGATTCCACATATAAGCAATAATATACAGTATTTATCTTTCTCTGTCTTATTTTACTAAGCACAAGACCCTGCAGGTCTAGCCATGTTGCTGTAAAAGGCAAAATTTCATTATTTTTTATGGCTGAATAGTATTGCATTATGTGTGTGTGTATATATATATCTTTGGGATTTTGGTGGGGGGGGGCTCCAAAATCACAGCAGATGGTGACTGCAGCCATGAAATTAAAAGACACTTACTCCTTGGAAGGAAAGTTATGATCAGCCTAAATAGCATATTCAAAAGCAGAGACATTACTTTGCCAACAAAAGTCCCTCTACTCAAGGCTATGGTTTTTCCAGTGGTCATGTATGGATATGAGTGTTGGACTGTGAAGAAAGCTGAGCGCCGAAAAATTGATGCTTTTGAAGTGTGGTGTTGGAGAAGACTCTGAGAGTCCCTTGGACTGCAAGGAGATCCAATCAGTCCATTCTGAAGGAGACCAACTCTGGGATTTCTTTGGAAGGAATGATGCTAAAGCTGAAACTCCAGTACTTTGGCCACCTCATGTGAAGGGTTGACTCATTGGAAAAGACTCTGATGCCTGGAGGGATTGGGGGAGGAGGAGAAGGGGACGACAGAGGATGAGATGGCTGGATGGTATCACCGACTCGATGGACGTGAGTTGGGTGTACTCCGGGAGTTTGTGATGGACAGGGAGGCCTGGAGTGCTGCAATTCATGGAGTTGCAAAGAGTCAGACACAACTGAGCGATTGAACTGAACTGGTGTGTGTGTGTGTGTGTGTGTGTGTGTGTGTATACCACCTCATCTTTATCTATTCATCTGTTGATGGACGCTTAGGTTGCCTCATACTTGGCTACTCTAAATAGCATTGACATGAACATTGGGGTGCAAGTATCTTTTTGAATTAGTGTTTTCACTTTATTTAGCCAGGAGTGGAGTTGCTAATCATATGGTAGCTCAATTTTTACTTTTATGAGGAACCTCCACACTGTTTTCCAGAGGCTGTACCAATTTACACTGGTGTAAATCCAAATCCCCAACACTGTATGAGAGTGCCTTTTCATCTTATTTCTGATGTTTGTTTTTGGCTTAACAATAATAGTCATATTGACGAGGGTGAGGTGATATTTCATTGTGGTTCTGATCTGCAGTTCTCTGAAGATTAGCAATGCTAAGCATCTTCTCACTTGCCTCTTGGCCACCTGTATGTCTCCCTTGGAAAATGTCTATTCAGGTCTTCTGCCCATTTTAATTGGATTGTTTAGTTTTTTTGATATTGAGTTGTATGAGCTGTTCATATATTTTGAATATTAACCACCTGTCAGTCATACCATTTGCAAATATTTCTCCCATTCGGTAGGTTGTCTTTTCATTTTATCAATGGTTCTCTCCTCTATGCAAAAGCTTTCAAGTTAATAGGTCCCATTTGTTTATTTTTGCTTTTGCTTCCTTTGCTTTAGGAGGGATAGCCAAAAAAAAAAAAAAAATACTGCTATAGGATTTGTATCAACATAGGCAACATTTGCCTATGTTGTCTTCTAGGAACTTATGGTTTCCAGTCTTACATTTAGATTTTTAATCCATTTTGAATTTAATTCTTTATATAGTATGAGAAAATGTTCTAATTTCACTTTTTTTTTTACAACAGCTGTTCAGTTTTCTGAGCATCATTTCTTGAAGAGACTGTATCAGATTCATTGATGAGTTTTTGGTGGCATCTTTAGAAATCTCTATATATAACATGTATCATCTGTTTTACTTCCCCTTTCTAATTTGGGTTTCTCTTCTTTTCATTGTCTGACTGCTGTGGCTAGGACTTCCAATACCATGTTGGATAACAGTGGGCATCCTTGCCTTGGTCTTGATCTTAGAGGAAATGCTTTCAGCTTTTCACCACTAAATATGATGTAAGCCATGGCTTATCAGATGGCCTTTATTATTTTGAGGTTTGTTCCCTCTATATTCACTTTGTTGAGAGTTTTAACCATAAATGGATGCTGAATTTTGTCAAAAGCTTTTTCTGCATGTTTAGATGGTCATGATTTTTATTTTTCAATTTGTTAATACGATTTATCATATTAATTTACAGATTTTGAACCATGATCTTTTCAATGTATTGCTGATTTCAGTTTGCTGATATTTTGTTGAGGATTTTTACATTCACGTTCATCAGTCATACTATCTTGTACTTTTCAATTTTTGTGGTATCTTTGGTTTTGTTATCAGGGTAATGCTGAGTTCTGAAGTATTCATTCCTCTGTCATTTTTTGGAGTAGTTTGAGAAGGAAACATGTTAACTCTTCTCCAAACATTTAATAGAAAATATCTGTGAACCCATCCAAACTGGTCCTTTGTATTCTACTTGTGTGTCAAACTTTCAAAGTGAAGTTTCTCCGTCATGTCCAGCTCTTCAGGCCCCATGGACTATACAGTATACTGCATAGTCCATGGAATTCTCCAGGCCAGAATACTGGAGTGGATAGCCTTTCCCTTCTCCAGGGATTTTCCAAACCCAGAGATTAAACCCAGGTTTCCCGCATTGTAGGTAGATTGTTTACTAGCTGAGCCACAGGGAAGCCCTTAAAACTTTCAATCTCTTCATCATATCTGAATGAAAGTCTTTCTTGGTATAGTATTCTTGGTTGTAGGTTCTTCCCTTTCATCACTTTAAATATATTGTGCCACTCCCTTCTTGTCTGCATAGTTTCTGTGGAAAAGTCAGCTGATTGCCTTACAGGAGTTTCCTTGTATATAAAAACTTACTATTTTACTCTTGCTGCTTTTTATACTGTCTTTATTTTTGCCATTTTAATTACAAAGTGTCTTGCTGTGGTCCTCTTTGGGTTGATCCTGTTTGAGACTCTCTATGCTTCCTATATCTGAATGTTTGTTTTCTTTCTCAGGTTAGGGAAGCTTTTCACTTACTTGTCTTCAAATATGTTCTCTGCCCCTCTCTCTTCTCCTTTTGGGATCTCTATAATGTTAGTGTGCCTGATGTTGTCTCTGAGGTCTTTTAAACTGTTCTCATTTCTTTTTATTCTTTTTTTCTGTTCAGTTCAGTCACTCAGTTGTGTCCAACTCTTTGCGACCCCATGAATCACAGCACACCAGGCCTCCTGTCCATCACCAACTCCCAGAGTTCCCTCAGACTCACGTCCATCAAGTCAATGATGCCATCCAGCCATCTCACCCTCTGTCATCCCCTTGTCCTCCTGCCCCCAATCCCTCCCGGCATCAGAGTTTTTCCAATGAATCAACTCTTTGCATGAGGTGGCCAAAGTACTGGAGTTTCAGCTTTAGCATCATTCCTTCCAAAGAAATCCCACGGCTGATCTCCTTCAGAATGGACTGGTTGGATCTCTTTGCAGTCCAAGGGAATCTCAAGAGTCTTCAATACCACAATACCATCAGTTCTTCAGCACTCAGCTTTCTTCACAGTCCAACTCTCACATCCATACATGACCACTGGAAAAACCATAGCCTTGACTAGACGGACCTTTGTTGGCAAAGTAATGTCTCTGCTTAAGCATCAGTAATTTCTGCTCCTGTCTTCCAGCTCACTGATTCATTCCTCTTATCATTTAATCTACTTTTGATCCCTTCTGGTGTGGTAGAAGGAATCTACCATCCTGCTATTCTTTACTTCAGTTACTGCATTTTTTATCTCTGTTTGGTTCTTTTTAAATTTTCTGATCCTTTGTTAAAAATATCTAACTTCTTACTCTGTATAACCTATCTTCTCCCAAGTTCTCTGATCATCTTTACAATCACTACCTTGACTATTTCTCAAGTAGACTGCCTATCTCCACTTCACATAGCTCTTCTGGAGATTTATTCTCGCTTGTTCTTTTGGAGCATGCTCTTTGGCACCTCGTTTTGTCTAATTTGCCGTTTCTTTTTCTACACATCTGGTAGGTTGGCTACACCCTGACTTGGAAGGAGTGGCCCCTTATAGGAGACGTCCTATGTGTACCGACAGTGCACTCCTGTCTGGCCGCCAGGGCTATACGCCCTAGGGGTGCCTCCTACGTGAGCTGCATGCGTCCTTCTGTTGTGTCAGGCTGACCACTGCAGGAAGCCTGGTAGGTGTGGCTACCTGGTCCAGCAGGTTGCCAGGCCCTGCATTGTGAAGAAGCTGCTGACGTTGTTTGGTGGGACCCTGTCATAAGCTGAGGAGCCATTGCTGGCTCTCTCATGGGCAAAGATGAGTTCTGGGAAAGTGGTGGTTCCAGAACCAGGCTTTCTGATTTAGTTTTGGACTGCTGGTGGAGGGGCTGCTTCCTGACATGACTGGCTATAGGTTCTGGGGTGTCCCAAAGCTGGTGCTGTTCCACTGCCCGGATTCTGGGGCAACTGGCTAAGTAGTCCAAGAGCTGGTGTTGGCCTGCTGATGGGTGGAGCTGGGACCCAGGGTGTCCCAGGGCTGGTGCCGGCTAATCGGCAGACAAAGCTAGGCACCGCCCCCTCCCCCCACCAGGTTTTTCAGCTGCAGTGCCCTGGGAGTTCCAAATCTAGTGTCAACCCACTGGTGGATGGTGCTGGATCCTGGATGCTGAGGGGCACAAGGTGTCCCAGAACTGATATTGGCCTGGTGGTGGCAGAGCCAGGGTATGAGGGGTCCTTGGGCTGATACCATCCTGCTGTGTGTTGGTTAAATTATGACAGGGAAGGCTGCAGTGATATGGTGGCCCTAAGGCTGATGCAGGCCTGCCTGCTGGTGGGCAGGATTGGGATCTAGAGACTCCCAGGACTGGTGCTGGCCCACCAGTAGGTAAAGTTGGGTTCTGGGGGTTTGTGCTGGCCAACTGGTAGACAGAGTTGTATCCCGGGGTCTCTGGCTATAGGGTCTGAGGGGTCCCAGAGCTAGTGATGGCTCACTGGTGGATGGAGTCATGTCCCAGGATTTTCGATTGAAGGAGGCCCTGAGTATCCTTGAGCTGGTTTTAGTCTATTGGCGTATGGGGCTGGTTCCCAATACAGTTGGCTCTGGAGTCCTAGGTGTCCTAAAGCTTGTGTTGACTTCCTGATAGGTGGGGCTGGATTCTGGGGAACCTGGTTGAGGGGTCCAAGATGTCTCAGAGCTGATGCTGGACTGCTGGTGATGGACTAGGTCCTGCCATGGCAGGCTATGGGGCTGTGGTGGGCTTGGGGCTGGTGTCTGCCCACTGGTGAGTAAGGCTGGTTGAGAGGCTGGCAGCCAGCCCACCAGTGGGCAGGGCCAGAGCCCAAGGGGGTCCTGCCCACTGGTGGATGGCTGCAGGGCCCCAGGGGTCCCAGGGCTAGTGGTATGTAGAACTGGGTCCTGGCTGCTCTGGTGGACAGGTCCTGGTGTCAGGGTGGCTGTGGGCTCAAGGGGGCTTAAGGCAACCTGCCTATTGATTAGGGGGCTGTATTCCTACCCTGTTAGGGTAGGCCTGATGCATCCCAGCAGTGATCCAGAAAGGTTGGTGGGCAGGGCCAGATCAGACACTACTAACCTAGATGGAAGATTCTAAAGTGGTTCTTGCCAGCACCAGCTTTTAGGGAGAATGAACTCCCTAAAGCTGCATTAATTAATGCGACTAAAATTTAGAATAATTATGTTACCTTCAGAAAATAAATTATGTAATGTGTTTATGATTTAATGTTTAAGAAATTCAGAGATTAGTTTAAGAATAAAAAGACACTTAGCTTTGTTGCTGTATAATGACAACATGCAGAATTAAAATAAAATCAGATGCTTAGAACAGAAATCTTACCTGTTCGCTATTTCTGTCCACATAACAGTATTTTAATTCATAGTCTTGTAATAAATCATGAACTTCCTGAAAGAGACAAAACATGAACTCAATGAACACACGAGTGCAACTGATGGATAATCCATCTATATTAGCCTACCATCACTACCATCACCATTCTCCATGTAAAAAGTCTTCTGTGGTTCTCTATCACTCATTTAAATTAAAGGCATTCAAGGCCCACCAGATCTGGCACCAACTTAACTCTTCAAATGTATCTCCCAACATACTTCTACATATGCCCACATTCCTGCTCAGATGAACACCTCCTCTCTCAAGAGTATACCATGTACAATCTTCATTCTGAATTCATGCTGACACCTTGAACTTCCATGGGACAAACAACTACTACAGATTCCAAATTCACCTGGAATCACATGCTTCCTTTGAAATCCCAGCTCAAATATTCTTCTATGAAGGTTTTTTTTTCTAATTCTTTCCCACAGTACATCATCTCTATGCTAACATTGGTCATACTTTATGCCTGTTACAGAAATGTTAAACATTTCTACTTGGGTACTACAAACTGAGTATTTAACAAGTATTACACTTGTAGAGGGCTTCCCTGGTAACTCGGGAATCTGCCTGCAATGCAGGAGACCCTGGTTCAAATCAAAGAGGACCTTTGAGTCAGGATGGTCCCCTGGAGAAGGGACAGGCTTCACACTCCAGTATTCTTGGGCTTCCTGAGTAGCTCAGGTGGCAAAGTATCCATCTGCAATGTGGGAGACCTGGGTTCGATCACTGGGTTGGGAAGATCCCCTGACGGAGAGCAGGACAAACCACTTCAGTATTCTTGCCTAGAGAATCCCCCTAGTGGGCTATAGTCCATGGGGTCACAAAGAGTCAGACACGACTGAGCGACTAAGCACACACACATCCGTAGATGGTAATACCGATATGAAGAAGAAAAAAAAAAACAAATTAAAACCTAACTTAGAGATTCCTGGGTATGAAGCAATAACCCTCAAGTTACAGTATGCACCCCAATTTCTTTCCGCTCAGTTCCCCAAGATGTTTAAACTGGTTTTCTGATTTGTTCAGCTTGTATTACTCATCCATTCTGAATTCTTAAATTCTGATATCATAACTTCCATCCACCTGGGAAAATACACTATATTTTGTCTCTATTTCTCTAATCCCTTCTATTAAATTGATACTACTTGAGTACAAGAACTATATCTGTATATTACCCATATTGCTTTGAATATACTAGTCACTCACATAAATATTAAAGTGAACATAGTTTGTCATTCATTTGACATTAGGCCTTGAAAATTTTACTCACAGTATACAACAGATATCATTATTTTTTAAAGGAATTGAACTGTCACGTTACTGGATATTTGGACCCAGATAGAGAGTGGTACAGCCAACCTGTTCTGTATTACAAACAAATACACTAAACAGACCTAAGTGCTAGGATATTAAAACAGACATAAGTGCTAGGATGTTAAGTTTGCAACCTATCAATAATTAATTCAAGAATAATAATTCTTATTACTGCTATTTTTATAGTTAACATTCACTCAGTTTTTACTAGGTACAAGAGCACTGAAGTCACCCTTTTATTAAAAACACAGGAAACCACAGAGTAGAGAAAATTCAAGCAACTTGCCAAAGTCTTACACTTAGTAATTTTCTGAGTGTAGATTCACCAACTGGTTAGGTTCCAGGGAACTACACTCTTAACCTCTGTGCTATACTGACTTATTCCTTCTAGGATTAACTAAAAATAGTACACTGCCACAGGAAGTTAAAAGACCAATACCTCTAGTGCCTTAATAAGGGATCAAATGGAAATGAAAAATAAATAAGAGGGTAGTTTCAAACTGCGAAACACTTTCTCTTTCAATCCAATGCAAGGGGGTGGGAAACTGACGTAACAGGCAGAATATAAAACAAGCTGGGTGAAAAAAGACTGTCATCTTTTATATAAGAAAGATAAGAAAGATAAAGTTGATAATACAGTATTCTTTATTAGTCAATATTTTAAAATATATATACTTACCAACTGTGTAAAATACTGTTTGATGAATTATATAGTAATACAATCAATACATAGTGTAGATGTAACCATGATAATCTTTTATCTTGTAAGCATCAACATCTTATTGGACTTAGAAAACAGCGTAAGAAACTCACTAAGAAAACGTAACTCTCTCCATAGCATACCCTGCACATCTTGCCAACAGGCTAATTGAATACTTTATACAGAAGGTGACACAGTTTTGTCTGAAGGCATCAAGCATATGCTTTCAGCTGCACAAACGCTAATCTCTCATTTCACTAGTTAACAGCTGTCAAATGCCAGACAAAGAAAACACGATACCGCTCTTCACTTTACCAAGTATCCATAAACAATGACATGTTACATTACTCATTTAGCTGAGAGAACCACCTGAGAGAGATCTTAAGTTTTCAAGGATGCATTTTTGCAAGTTGAAAATTTTATTTTTAAAATACCCATATTTCTAAGCACAGCTTTCCCATGTATCAGATGTGGAATACAGACTTCACCAACTCAGAACGTTCACAAAACTTCCTGCAAAGGAAAAAGAATTATTTTTCCCCATGCCCTGGTTGCTCTGACCCAGGAAAAAGTAGGTCACTCCTCAATTTGAGCCTTGGCAAGTTGGCAAAATTAAAAACTTAAAACCTGAAAGAGAGTCCTGACAACCATTTGCCAAAATCTGACTATGATACACATCACACGGAACTGAAAGTACTAAGATCATGTCTCCCTATTCTAATCTAGCTTTATGATACTTCTGTTAATTTACAAACTAACTTTAAGGAATGAAGTTGCACCTTTGATGAAGACTCTTTGTCCTCTGACTAGCAATATCTCCTATACATTTCTTACAGTAAGATGAGCTCATCAAAACTGGTAACTGTTAGATAGCTTTAGTAATCTATTTCCAGACCAGATTCACCATCACTCCCTGGAACTGAAACATTTTCCACATATGAAATGTTTTCTGGGAAGAGGTTCAATAACTTTCAGCTCAAAGTAGTCAATCAAGAAATCCCTTAAAGTTAAACAACCATTGTTTCAGCTCATCTGGACCTCTTCTTGATTGAAAGCCAGCCTTAGTTTTAAATCTGGATCACACTGTCTTCTAAGCCCTTCACAGACTTTAAATCAGCTATATATATATATATATATATATATATATATATATATATGTACATATATAGATAATAAAAATAACTTTCATATATTAAAACAATCTTCTTTAAAATTTCACTTTTTTTTGAATGAAAAAAATATTGGGTTGGCCAAAAGTTTATTTGTGTTTTCCTGTAAGATGGGATCCAAATGAACTTTTGGTCAACCCAATATTTTTATTTATGTTCTTGTAAAATGTAAAATGATTTGATAGTACAAAAGGATTATCTTACCATATAATATGAGGCATTATAATGAAATAAGCACCCAGGAGTTCAACACCAAACTTAAAAGAGCAGCACACCGCCAGCACTGTGCTACCCCACTGTGTCTCCCTTCCCTGGCCCATCCCCCCATAACCAGAGGCCTCTCATAGGTTTGTATCCCGAACAACATATTCTGTTGGTTTGTTCCTGAGCTTTAATAAAAATGGTATTATACTATTTTAATCTTCGGTGCTTTGTGTTTTGTATTCAATATTATGTTTTTAAAATTCACTCATGATCCACATGGCTACTGTGCATTTATTCACTACTGAATATTCTGTGACTATTCATACTATGGTATATTTATTCCATTCTGTGACTTCAGTATGATTTACTGATCCACTTTTCTATCAATGAATACTTGATTTGTTTCCAGTTTAGTGGATATAAAGTCATACTTCCTTGTGCTCTTGATTTGCACTCCCTTGATTAATAAGGCATGGCATTGTGATGGTTAGTTTTATATGTGAACTTGGCTGCAGAATCTAGTTATTAAACTTGATAATCTAGGTGTTGCTGTAAAGGTATTTTATAGATATGGTTAATGTCTACAATCAGCTTACTCTAAAGTGAAGGAGATCACCTTTAATACTATGGGTGGGCCCGATCTAATCAACTGAAGACCTGAACAGAAAAATGGGTATTCTGAAGAACAAATCCTGCCTTAAGATTGTAGCATCAGGGGTCCCAGGGTGGACTAGAGGTTAAGAATCCATCTTCCAACACAGGGGCTATAGGTTCTATCCTTGGTCAGAGAACTAAGACTGCACAGGCCATGGTGCAATTAAGCTCATGTGCTGCAACTACTGAGCCCACACACTCTAGATCCTGAGCCACAATTAGACAGAAGCCCATACACCACAAGGAAGATCTGACGTAGCCAAATAAGACTGTAGCACTGACGCCTGCCTGAGTTTCTAACCTGTTGGTATGCCTCACCAGATTTTAGATTAGGTAGCCCACTCAATCAACTTCTCTATGCATGTCAGATCAGCTCTGTTCCTCAGTTTAGTTCAGTTCAGTCACTCAGTCGTGTCCAACTCTTTGCAACCCCATGAACTGCAAAACACCAGGCCTCCCTGTCCATCACCAACTCCCGGAGTTTACTCAAACTCATGTCCATCCAGTCGCTGATGCCATCCAGCCATCTCATCCTCTGTCGTCCCCTTTTCCTCCTGCCCCCAATCCCTCCCAGCATCAGAGTCTTTTCCAATGAGTCAGCTCTTCGCATGAGGTGGCCAAAGTACTGGAGTTTCAGCTTTAGCATTATTCCTTCCAAAGAACACCCAGGACTGATCTCTTTTAGGATGGACTGGTTGGACTGGTTGGATCTCCTTTACAATGGACTGGTTGGATCGGCGCTCAGCTTTCTTCACAATCCAACTCTCACAACCATACATGACTACTGGAAAAACCATAGCCTTGACTAGACGGACCTTTGTTGGCAAAGCAACGTCTCTGCTTTTGAATATGCTATCTACGTTGGTCATAACTTTCCTTCCAAGGAGTAAGTGTCTTTTAATTTCATGGCTGCAATCACCATCTGCTGTGATTTTGGAGCCCAGAAAAATAAAGTCTGACACTGTTGCTCAGTTGTGTCCAACTCTTTGCCAACACAATGGATTGTAGCACACCAGGCTTCCCTGTCCATCACCAGCTCCCAGAGCTTGCTCAAACTCATGTCCATCAAGTCGGTGATGCCATCCAACCATTTTATTCTCTGTTGTCCCCTTCTCCTCCTGCCTTCAATCTTTCCCAGCATCAGGGTCTTTTCTAATGAATCAGTTCTTCACATCAGGTGGCCAAAGTATTGGAGTTTCAGCTTCAGCATCAGTCATTCCAATGAATATTCAGGACTGATTTCCTTTAGGATGGACCGGTTTGATCTCTTTGCAGTCCAAGGGACTCTCAAGAGTCTTCTCCAATACCACAGTTCAAATTCACAGTTCAGCATCAATTTTTAGGTACTCAGCTTTCTTCAACTTTCACATCCACACATGACTACGGGAAAAACCACAGCTCTGACTAGACAGACTTCTGTCCACAAAGTAATGTCTCTGCTTTTAAATATGTTGTCTAAGTTGGTCATAGCTTTTCTTCCAAGGAGCAAGAGTCTTTTAATATCATGGCTGCAGTCACCATCTGCAGTGATTTTGGAGCCCCCAAAAATAAAGTCTCCCACTGTTTCTATTATTTCCCCATCTATTTGCCATGAAGTGATGGGATCAGATGCCATGATCATAGTTTCTTGAATGCTGAATTTTAAGCCAACTTTTTCACCCTCCTCTTTCACTTTCATCAAGAGGCTCTTTAGTTCCTCTTCACTTTCTGCCATAAGGGTGGTGTCATCTGCATATCTGAGGTTATTGATATTTCTCCTGGCAATCTTAATTCCAGCTTGTGCTTCATCCAGCCAAGCATTTCACACGGTGTACTCTGCATGTAAGTTAAATAAGCAAGGTCACAATATTCAGCTTTGACTTATTCCTTTCCCGATTTGGAACCAGTATGTTGTTCCATGTCCAGTTCTAACTGTTGCTTCTTGACCTGCATACAGGCTCCTCAGGAGGCAGGTAAGGTGGTCTGGTATTCCAATCTCTTGAAAAATTTTCTAGTTTGTTGTGATTCACACAGTCAAAGGCTTTGGCATAGTCAATAAAGCAGAAATAGATGTTTTTCTGGAATTCTCTTGCTTTTTCTGTGATCCAGCGAATGTTGGCTATTTGATCTCTGGTTCCTCTGCCTTTTCTAAATCCAGCTTGAACATCTGGAAGTTCACAGTTCATGTACTGCTGAAACCTGGCTTGGAGAATTTTGAGCATTACTTTGCTAGCATGTGAGATGAGTACAATTGTGCAGTAGTTTTAACATTCTTTGGCATTGCCTTTCTTTGGGATTGGAATGAAAACTGACCTTTTCTAGTCCTGTGGCCACTGCTGAGTTTTCCAAATTTGCTGGCTTACTGCATTTTGCTGGCATATTTGCTCATGTATGTATCTAAATACAAATTAATACAAATGTTACATATAATCTATTGTTTTCCAAAAGTTGTAAAATGCTTTATTCACTTAGCTTTTAGTCAGTTAGAGTTAGCTACATTATTCTAGCCATAAAGTCATTCTGGTATTGCCCTTAATTTCATAGGGAAAATTTTAAATATTTTACCATTGAATATGATTGCTTTTGGTTTCTCAAGATAATCTTTAAGTTTGGGAACTTTCTATTCCTATTTGCTATGAGTTTTTATTATGAATGGGTGTTAAATGTTATCACAGTAGTTTTTTCTACATCTATTGCAATGACTTAAATCCTATCTTCATGTCAGAGGTCTCCAAATTTTAATTTCCACCTCAGATGTCTCTCTGCAGAGCCACACCTATGTATGCCATTGCTTGCTTAGAACTACCTTTGAGTGTTACACGCCTGATAATGCTTTTTGGGGCCCAACACAAGGCCATATATATTTCATGATATTGGGTGAGTAAAGTGTGAAAGAAAGTGAAGTTGCTCAGTTGTGTCTGACTCTTTGTGACCCCATGGACAGTAGCCAACCAAGCTCTTCCGTCCATGGGATTTTCCAGGCAAGAATACTGGAGTGGATTGCCATTTCCTTCTCCAGGAGATATTGCTGACCCAGGGATTGGACCCAGGTCTCCAGCACTGTAGGCAGGCGCTTTACTGTCTGAACCACACCTTGGCTGAGTAAATGTGGTGTCAATTTTAACTCAGCTAAATTTTTAACAGCTTTCAATGCAGCTGTTTTGCTGGAAAGTTCATCTGAATACTAAGTTTTTGCCAGAGGAACATTTTGACATGGCCTAAAAAAGATTAGTAAACTTTAAACTTTTTTATTAGCGGTATAATAATAATAATAATAATAATTTAATGAATATTTACTTTATCCCAGGCTTTTTATTGAAATAATCTTGTTTAACCATAACAACCCCATGGTTTGGATTTTTAAGTTGGATATTATTATGGAGTTTGTAGCCAAGGTTACTGAGGCTTAGAGAAGGAACTTGTACAGACAATATGTAATGAATCTGGGATTCAAACACAATTTGACAGACTTTCGAGAAAACACACTGAACTACTATACTACATCTTAAGTATCAGTGATCCAAAAATAAAATGTATGTACTATTCATTTCCATCACGTTTCTGACCTTTACTACATCACTAAGCTCCTAACCTTAGAGCAGAGATCAGGGTTAAGAACAAAGTTTGGGGAGACAAAAGCAACAATTTTACTTTTTGACAGCTAGACGTCTGAATGCATCACTCTCTTGTTTAAATATTTCAATGGACTCTCATTGTCTTTAAAATAAAATTCAAATTCTCTTAAATAGCTTACAATCATCCGGTCCTGCTTCATGTGCTAGCCTTATATTGAATCATTACCCTTCTCAAACTCTGCGTATTGCTATGAATATTCCTCACCCCTCTCTTTGGCTCCCTTTCCCTGGTTTATTTCTCTCTCCCTGGGTTTCAACTTTAATGAATTTCTCTAAGAAGCCTTTCTCAGTCTCTCCAAGTGTGGCGCAGATATCCTTCTTCTGTGCTCCACAGTAGTTTTTACTTTTCCCATCAAAATACCCATAGCACCCATCATCTGTATTTTAACTGCTTATATACCTGAATCTCCCTTAGATTGCAGGCTTAGTAAATGGCAAATACCATGCATCTGACCTTGTATGTAAAAAGGTCTCCAATGTCTAGCAAAAACCAGACTTTGAATATTTAAATGCATATTTGTTTCTACATATCATCCTTATCAACTCCAACAGAGCATTCTTTTCTGAGATTATTTTACCATCTAACCGTAAACCAATACATTTAAAGTGCTCCAAAATTACTCTTTACACTAACCTAATACATAGTTCACTTCTTTTAAAAGAAAATATTTGATCCACCTCCTAAAGCAATGAAAATGAAAACAAAAATAAACAAATGGGACCTAATTAAACTTAAAAGCTCTTGCACAGCAAAGGAAATCATAAAGAAGACAAAAAGACAACCCTCAGGATGAGAGAAAATATTTGCAAACGAAGCAACAAAGGACTAGTCTCCAAAAGACACAAACAGCCCATGCAGCTCAATATCGGAAAAACCACCCAATATAAAAGCAGGCAGAAGACGTCAGTTGACATCCCTCCAAAGAAGACATATAGATGAAAAGATGCTCAACAGCACTAATTATTGCTGCTGCTAAGTCGCTTCAGTTGTGTCCGACTCTGTGCAACCCCATAAGACGGCAGCCCACCAGGCTCTCCTTGGGATTCTCCAGGCAAGAACTCTGGGTGGCTTGCCATTGCCTGGGAAATGTAAATCAAAACTACAATGAGGTTATGAATTCACACCAGTCAGAACGGCTATTATCCAAAATCTACGAACAGTAAGTGCTAGAGAGGATGTGGAGAAAGGGAACCCTCTTACACGCCGGTGGGAATGTAAGTTGATATAGCCACGTGGAGAATAGTATGGAGGTTCCTTAAAAAACTAAACATAGCACTACCATATGACCCAGCAATCCCACTGCTGGGCACATACCTGAGAAAATCCTAATTCAAAAGGACACGTGCACCCCAACGTTCACTGCCGCACTAGTCACAACAGCCAGGACAAGGAATCAACCTAAATGTCCAATGACAGATGAACAGATAAATAAGATAGTACATATATACAATGGAACACTGAGTGTGTGTTAGTCGCTCGGTCGTGTCCAACGCTGCAACCCCATGGACTGTAGCTCACCAGACATCTCTGTCCATGGAATTTTCCAGGCAAGAATACTGGAGTGGGTTGCCATTTCCTTCACCAGGGGATCTTCCCAAGCCAGGGATCAAATCCAGTTCTCCTGTACTGCAGATTCTTTACTGTCTGAGTCATTACTTAGTCACTAAAAGGAATAAAATAGGGTCATTTGTAAAGACATGGATGAGTCTGGAGTCTGTCATATAGAGTGAAGTCAGAAAGAGAAACACAAATACTGTGTATTATACATATGTGTGGAATATAGAAAAATGGTACAGATGAACCTATTTCCAAGCCAGGAATAGAGACCCAGACATAGGGACATAAGGGAAAGAGTGGGGGTGGGACAAACTGGGAGATTGAGACTGACATATATATACCACGATATATATCTATCTATGTAGATAGATTTGTTAAATCTAATAGATTTAGATAACCAAAGAAAACTTCTTTATTTTCCCAAAGAAAGGCCATACAGAAATCACAATCTCCTCTTCTCTGACACAAATGTTTTTCTTTCAAACATCACATCAATGTATGACCAATTATCACAAATTAAATTGTTTAAAAATAGCCCCCATTTGTTATCTCTCAGTTCTGTAGGTCAACAGGATGATTCAAGTAGAGGATGTGGGGTGGGAGGTGGGAGGGGGCTCGGCATTGGGAGATTGTGTTCACCTATGGCTGATTCGTGTCAATGTATGGCAAAACAAATACAGTATTGTAATTAAAAAATTAAATAAATTTAATTAAAAAAAAAAAAGTTCTGGCAGGTTCAAGTGAATTCTCCGGGTCTCTCAAGGCCAAAATCAAGGTCTTAGGCAGGCTATCTGGAAGCTCTAAGGAAGGCACTTCCACTTATTAAGGCAGTTAGCAGAATTCAGTTTCTTGCAGTTGTTGAACTGAAGTCCCCATTTTCTTGCTGGTTGTCAGTTGGGGACCACACTCAGCATCTAGAGACGGCTCTAAAATCCTTGTAGGTGGACTCCTCCATCTTCAAACCCAGCAACAGTTCATCAAGTCCTCTCTGTGCTTCAAATCATCTGACTTCTCCCTCTGCTAACAGCTGGAGAAAAGTCTGCTTTTAAAGGACTGGTATAATCAATGGCTCACCTGGATAATCTCCCTTTTGATAATCCCAAATCAACTGAATAATAACCTTAATTAGATCTGCAGAAATTCTCTTGACATGTATGCAACAATCACACATGTGACACCTTAGTAGGCAGAGCTCGAGAAAATACGAGCGTATTGCGCACACAGCCACAGTCTCGTGGATTAGAAATCTTGAGGGCCATTTCTAAATTTTGCCCACAGCAATCACTAGCAATAGATGACACTGTACCCTTGGGCTTCCCTGGTGGCTCCGTGGTAAAGAACCTGCCTGACAATGCAAGAGACGCATCTTCAATCCCTGGGTCAGGAAGACCCCCTGGAGATGGTAATGGCAACCCACTCCAGCAATTTTGCCTGGGAAATCTCATGGACAGAGGAGACTGGTGGGTTTACAGCCCATGGGGGTCACAAAAGGGTCAGACATAACGACTAAACAACTGTCCCTTAAACATACTTTACAAAAAATATCTTATTTAATACCTCAGGTTTCAGAGCTCAAGCAGGGTGAGAAGGACACCTGCCCAGAAGGAAAACCCAGCACAGAGTGTCAAGTACTCAAGCAAGGTGAGGAGGCCTTCTGGCCGGTGGAACAGCCCAGTGCAGGAAGAAGGAGCTTAAACTGGATGAGGCGGGCATCTGCTTGGAAGAGGAGACAGTTTCCTCACAGTGGTGATGGGAGATTACTTACTCACAGGAGAACTGTTCAAATAAGTAAATATGTTAAGGACAATGAACAGCAGGTTTCTCACTGTCAGAAAAAGAAGGAATATGGATTGGGAGAGAGCTAGCGAGAAATCCATTATGTTAGACTACAATCTGATACATCAGTGTGAACTCATTACTCTCGATAAAGGTGGAAATGTATGTGTGTACATAATACATGCTGCTGCTGCTGCTGCTGCTGAGTTGCTTCAGTAGTATCCGACTCTGCGACCCCACAGACGGCAGTCCACCAGGCCCCCCCTCCCTGGGATTCTCCAGGCAAGAACACTAGAGTGGGTTGCCATTTCCCTCTCCAATGCATGAAAGTGAAAAGTGAAAGTGAAGTCGCTCAGTCGTGTCTGACTCTTCGCAATGCCATGGACTGCAGCCTACCAGGCTCCTCTGTCCAAGGGATTTTCCAGGCAAGAGTACTGCAGTGGGGTGCCATCGCCTTCTCCAACATAATACATGTGCCCGTACATTCTTGTGCTTTGCCTACCAAGAGCAATTGACAGCAGTGACATCTCAAAGGCAACGAGTACATCTAGCTCCCAGATCCTGGCTTCCTAACATCATTTCCCCTAAAAGAAACTAGGCTCTGTAATGGTCATCCAGACTGCCACCAAAAAATATCACAGGCAACAGAAACTTACCTTCCTCACAATTCTGAAAGCTAGAACTCCATGATCAAGGTTCTACTTGGTTTGGCTTCTGCTGAGTCTTCTTGCTGGTGTGTACATGGCTACCTCCTCACTTTGTCCTCCCTAGCCTTTCCTTGGTGATTGCACTCATTGGGGTAGGGCTGGGGGTGAGGCACACAGCAGAAAGAGAGCTCTCTGATGTCTTTTAGTCAATGACAATTATCCTATCAGACCAAGGCCCCACCTTTTTGACTTCCTTTAAATTTAGTTACTTCCACAAAGACCCCAGCCATACTGGCACTTAGGGCTTCAACACATGAATTTGCGGGAACACAACTCTAATGAAATAGATGATACAAGGGCGAAAGCAGTGGTCCCAAATCTTTTTGGCACCAGGGACCAGTTTTGTAGAAGACAATTTTTTCCACAGAGCAGGCAGGGGGTGGGGATGGTTTGGAGATGATTATAGCACATTAAATTTATTGTGCTCTATAAGCATCCAGTGTCGCCACTGATCTAACAGGAGGCAGAGCTCCAGTGGTAACGGAGCGATCTGAAGCGGCTGTAAACACAGATAAAGCTCGCCTTGCTTGTGCGCCACTCACCTCCTGCCATGCAGCCTGGTTTCTAACAGGCCACAGAGCAGTACCAGCCCACAGCCTCTGGGTTTGAGACCCCTGGGCTAAAGCACAGAAAGTAACAAGCTACAACACCTTACCATGTCAAAAACAGAGGAACTGCTCAGTGAATGACAAGGACATGTCAAAAGCATATCAGACCAAGAGACAAGATATAGAAGCAACCGAAGTGTCCATGAAAAGATGAATGGGTAAAAAGATACTGTATATGTGCACACAATGGAATATTAGCTTAAACTAATGATTAATAATTAGTTTAAAATGTTAAAAATAATGAAATTTTGCCATTTGTTACAACATATTTGGACCTGGAAGGTATTATGCTTAGTGAAAATTAGTCAGACAGAGAAAGATAAATACTGTGTTATCACTTACATGTGGAATTCAAAAAACAAAACAAAGAAAGAAATGAATATAACAAAATAGAAACAGTTTTCTGATATAGAGAACATACTAGTGATTCTAGTATAGGGGAGAGACATGGGGAAAGGGTGCAAGAGACAGGGGTAGGAGATGAAGAGGTACAAAGCAGCATGTATTAAATAAGCAAGATATAAGGATGTAATATATGACACAAAATATAGCTAGACTATAGCTACTATTTCATTATTTTAAATGCACTATAATCTATAAAAATACTGAATCACTATGTTGTACATTTTGAAACTAATATAACATTGCAAATCAACTATAATTTAAAAAATAAAAAGGACCCATTCCTTAAGTGTGAGAACTGAATTAGTGACTTGTTTCCAAAGAACAGTGAACAGGGGAAAAAAAAGAATCTTTACAAAGAAGTGATGTAGCAGACATAATTTTAAACTAATGATCAAGGTTAACATCACCAGCGGAAGTCATGTTGATGCCATGTACCCCATCAAACAACATGATCAGAAGTGGACTTCACCTCTGTGGAATTCTTCCCCAAAATTCCATAACCCTGATCTCCCATAATAAAATGATTATACAAACCCAAGGTGAAGGGCATTCTAAAAATTCCTGACCAAATTATCAAGTCATGAGAAACAAAGAAAAGACTGACAAACAGGTGCATAATGAAGACTAAGGAGATGTGATAACTGAATGCGGTACCCTAGATTGTACACTGCAACAGGAAAAGGACATAAGTGAAAAAACAAATGAAATCCAAGCAAAGTCTACAGTTCAGTTAATAATAATGGACCAATGTCACTTCCTTAATCTTGACTAGTTTACCTTGATTACAAGATTTGACATTAGGGATAATTGGGTAGAGAATATACGGGAACTCCATGTACTACCTTTATAACTATTTCTGTAAATCAAAAATTATTCCAAAATGAAAAGTTTATTTAAAAAGGAAATAGGAGCCAGCTTAAAGCTCCCATTGTCCAAATGAAAAACAATTAAGGCATAAAAGTAAGTAATGAGAGTAATGGAAAATAACTCACTGAACAACACAGGAAGCCAAGAGTTTACTTTTTTTTTTTTAAATAGAACTTTTATTTTATTTTTTTTACTTTTACTTTTTTTTAATACTTTATTCTACATTACAGTACTGTATTTGTTTTGCCAAACATTGACATGAATCAGCCACAGGTGTCCACAATCTCCCAATGCTGAAGCCCCCTCCCACCTCCCACCCCATATCATCTCCCTGGATCATCCCATGCACCAGCCCCAAGCATCCTGTATCCTGTTTTGAACATAAACTGGTGCTCCGTTTCTTACATGATAGTATACATGTTTCAATGCCATTCTCCCAAAACATCCCACCCTCTCCCTCTCCCTCAGAGTCCAAAAGTCTGTTCTATACCTCTGTGTCTCTTTTGTTGCCTCACGTAGAGGGTCATCATTACTATCTTTCTAAATTCCATATATATGTGTCAGTATACTGTATTGGTGTTTTTCTTTCTGGCTTACTTCACTCTGTATAATTGGCTCCAGTTTCATCCATCTCATTAGAACTGAATCAAATTTATTCTTTGTAAGGGCTGAGTGATACTCCATTGTTTATATGTACCACAGCTTTCTTATCCATTCATCTGTTGATGGACATCTAGGTTGTTTCCATGTCCTGGCTATTATAAACAGTGCTGCAATGAACATTGGGGTACTTGTGTCTCTTTCAATTCTGGTTTCCTAGGTGTGTATGCCCAGCAGGGGGATTGCTGGGTCATAAGGCAGTTCTATTTGAAATTTTTAAAGGAATCTCCACACTGTTTTCCATAGTGGCTGTACGAGTTTGCATTCCCACCAGCAGTGTAAGAGGGTTCCCTTTTCTCCACATCCTCTCCAGCATTTATTGCTTGTAGACTTTTGAATCACAGCCATTCTAACTGGTGTGAAATGGTACCTCATTTTTTAATATAAATTTATTTTAATTGGAGGTAAATTACTTTACAATATTGCATTGGTTTTCCCATACATCAACATGAGTCCACTGCAGGTATACATGTGTTCTCCATCCTGAACTCCCTCCCTCCTCCCTCCCCATACCATCCCTCTGGGTCATCCAAGTGCACTGGCCTCAAGCATCCAGTATCATGCATCGAACCTGGACTGGCAATTCGTTTCATATATGATATTATACATGTTTCAATGCCATTCTCCCAAATCATCCCACCCTCACCCTCTCCCACAGAGTCCAAAAGACTATTCTATACATCTGTGTCTCTTTTGCTGTCTTGCACACAGGGTTATCGTTACCATCTTTCTAAATTCCATATATATGTGTTAGTATACTGTATTTGTGTTTTTCTTTCTAGCTTACTTCACTCTGTGTAATAGGCTACAGTTTCATCCACCTCCTTGGAACGGATTCAAATGTATTCTTTTTAATGGCCGAGTAATACTCCATTGTGTATATGTACCACAGCTTTCTTATCCATTCATCTGCTGATGGACATCTAGGTTGCTTCCATGTCCTGGCTATTATAAACAGTGCTGTGATGAACATTGGGGTACATGTGTCTCTTTCAATTCTGGTTTCTTTGGTGTGTATGCTCAGCAGTGGGATTAATGGGTCATAAGGCAGTTCTATTTGCAATTTTTTAAGGAATCGCCACACTGTTCTCCATAGTGGCTGTACTAGTTTGCATTCCCACCAGCAGTGTAAGAGGATTCCCTTTTCTCCACACCCTCTCCAGCATTTATTGCTTGTAGACTTTTGGATCACAACCATTCTGACTGGCATGAAATGGTACCTCATTGTGGTTTTGATTTGCATTTCTCTGATAATGAGTGATGTTGAGCATCTTTTCATGTGTTTGTTAGCCATCCATATGTCTTCTTTGGAGAAATGTCTATTTAGTTCTTTGGCCCATTGTTTGATTAGTGAAGTCGCTCAGTCATGTCTGACTCTTTGCGACCCTGTGGACTGTAGCCTGCCAGGCTCTTCTGTCCATGGGATTCTCCAAGCAAGAATACTGGAGTGGGTTGCCATTTCCTTCTCCAGGGAAGAGTTTACTTTTGATAGAAAGTAACAAATTAATAAACTGAACACCAGAAAGGGAATTAAGGCATACCTCAGATACTGTGTGGTTCCAGATCACTCAATAAAGTGAATATCCAAAAGAGACACATTTTTTTTTGCCTTCCCAGTGCATAAGAAAGTTATGTTTACACTATACTGCCATATATTAAGTGTGAGTAGCATTGTCTTAAAACAGCACATAATTCAAAAATACTTAACTGTAGAAAATTCTGAAAGACATAGGAATATCAGACCACCTGACCTGCCTCTTGAGAAACCTGTTTGCAGGTAAGGAAGCAACAGTTAGAACTGGACGTGGAAAAATAGACTGGTTCCAAATAGGAAAAGGAGTACGTCAAGGCTGTATATTGTTGCCCTGCTTATTTAACTTACATGCAGAGTACATCATGAGAAACGCTGGGCTGGAGGAAGCACAAGCTGGAATCAAGATTGCCGGGAGAAATATCAATCACCTCAGATATGCAGATGACACCACCCTTATGGCAGAAAGTGAAGAACTAAAGAGCCGCTTGATAAAAGTGAAAGAGGAGAGTGAAAAAGTTGGCTTAAAGCTCAACATTCAGAAAACTAAGATCATGGTGTCTAGTCCCATCACTTCATGGCAAATAGATGGGGGAAAAAGTAGAAACAGTGAGAGACTTTTTCTGGGCTCCCAAATCACTGCAGATGGTGATGGCAGCCATGAAATTAAAAGATGCTTACTCCTTGGAAGGAAGGTTATGACCAACCGAGATAGCATATTAAAAAGCAGAGACATTACTTTGTCAACAAAAGTCTGTCTAGTCAAGGCTATGATTTTTCCAGTGGTCATGTATGGATGTGAGAGTTGGACTATAAAGAAAGCTGAGAACAGAAGAATTGATGCTTTTGAACTGTGGTGTTGGAGAAGACTCTTAACAGTCCCTTGAAGTGCAAGGAGATCCAACCAGTCCATCGTAAGGGAGGTCAGTCCTGGGTGTTCATTGGAAGGACTGATGTTGAAGCTGAAACTCCAATATTTTGGCCACCTGATGCGAAGAGCTGACTCATCTGAAAAGACCCTGATATTGGGAAAGATTGAAGGCAGGAGGAGAAGGGTACGACAGAGGATGAGATGGTTAGAAGGCATCACCGACTCAATGGAATTGAGTTTGGGTAAGCTCCAAGAGTTGGTGATGGACACAGAGGCCTGGTGTGCTCTGGTTTGTGGGGTCGCAAAGATTCAGACACGACTGAGCGACTGAATTGAACTGAACTTACTAAAAAATTGCTATCAATCATCTGAGCCTTTAGCACATCATACTCTTTTTGCAGTAGTGCCAGAGATCACTGATCACAGTTCATCATCACAAATGTAACAATGAAAAAGTTAGAAACACTACAAAAACTGCCAAAATGTGATATAGAGACACAAAGTGAGCAAATACTGTTGGGAAAATGGTGCTGAGAGACTTGCTTGATAAGCTTTCAATTTGTAAACAAAATGCAGTATCTGTGAAGTGCTAATAAAGCAAAGTACACTAAAATGAGGTATGCCAGTTTTAACTGAGTTTTAATTGAAATATCTCACCTCAAAATCCTTGTTACAAACAGAATTACAAATCTGCCGGGCTTGTAGAAGCCCGGCAGATGCCACTTTTAAAAAGTCAGAGGGATCAAGATAACTTTACTAACAATGGGAAAATTCTACTACATGCACCACGCTGTGATGTTCCTGCCAAGGCTACATAACATGAATCTAATTATGCAGAACTAACCTAATTATAAAGAATGTCCAAACTGAAGGGCACTCTATAAAGTAACTGGCCTGTAATCTTTGAAAGGGTTGAGATTGTAAAAAGACAAGTTATTTCAGACCGAAGACTAAAAAGACACAGCTAAATGCAATATGTGATTCTGAACCGGATCCTTTCACTATAAAAGATATTAATGGGAAAACAGGCAAAATTTAAATGTGATCTGAAGACTACAGGGCAGTGTTTTTTAGTTTCATGGTTCAGTTGTGTCCATGTTCAGTGGTGTCCGACACTTTGCAACCCCATGGACTGCAGTACTCCCAGAGCCTACACAAACTCATGTCTATCGAGTCAGTAATGCCATCCAACCGTCTCATCCTCTGTCATCCCTTTCTCCTCCTGCCTTCAATCTTCCCCAGCATCAGGGTCTTTTCCAATGAGTCAGTTCTTCGCATCAGGTGGCCAAAGTATTGGAGTTTCAGCTTCAACATCAGTCCTTCCAATGAATATTCAGGACTGATTTCTTTTAGGACTGGTTGGATCTCCTTGCAGTCCAAGGGACTCTTGAGTCTTCTCCAACACCACAGTTCAAAAGCATCAATTCTTCGGCACTCAGCTTTATGGTCCAACTGGAAAAACCATAACTTTGACAAGATGGACCTTTGCTGACAAAGTAATGTCTCTGCTTTTTAATATACTGTCTAAGTTGGTCATAGCTTTTCTTCCAAGGAGCAAGAGTCTTTTAATTTCATGGCTGCAGTCACCATCTGCAGTGATTTTGGAGCCGAAGAAAATAAAGTCTCTCACTGTTTCCATTGTTTCCCCATCTATTTACCATGAAGTGATGGGACTGGATGCCATGATCATAGTTTTTTAAATGTTGAGTTTTAAGCCAACTTTTTCATGGTAGTTTCACAAAGTTTCATCGTAATGATGTGTTTATGCTGGAGAAAGTCCATATTTGTAAGAAATACACAATAAAAGTTCTCAGGTTGATAGAAAGTAGGTCAGTACTCTCTCAAACAGTTCAGGAAAAATAAGTTCTTTGTACTTATAACTTTTCTGTAAGTTAGTGATTATTTCAAAATTTAAAACTTCCCAGATTTACATGTTCTTGTTTATTGCTGTTACTTCTATTCTAGATCAGGATGCAAAAACTAATAAGATATAAAGTCAGAGAGATGGAGACTACTCTGAAATCAAAAGCAAGCAGCTGAACTTGAGGGTAATAGAAGATTCAAAGTTCAAGAAATAAAGGCAAGCTGGGAACTACAAGCAGATAATCACTTTAGTGGGTTAAGGAAAAATATAAAAACTGATTGGCTAGGGCAAAGGAAGTGAGGTGAGGCTGGGTGAAAGGCGATGGCAGGAAAAAGGCAAAGAATATGTGTGCAAATACAGGCTCAGTTCAGTTCAGTCACTCAGTCGTGTCTGACTCTTTGCGACCCATGAATTGCAGCACACCAGGCCTCCCTCTCCATCACCAACTTCTGGAGTTCACTCAAGCTTACGTCCATCGAGTCGGCGATGTCATCCAGCCATCTCATCCTCTGTTTTCCCCTTCTCCTCCTGCCCCCAATCCCTCTCAGCATCAGAGTCTTTTCCAATGAGTCAACTCTTCACATGAGGTGGCCAAAATACTGGAGTTTCAGCTTTAGCATCATTCCTTCCAAACAACACCTAGGACTGATCTCCTTTAGAATGGACTGGTTGGATCTCCTTGCAGTCCAAGGGACTCTCAAGAGTCTTCTCCAACACCACAGTTCAAAAGCATCAATTCTTCTGTGCTCAACTTTCTTCACAGTCCAACTCTCACATCCATACACGACCACTGGAAAAACCATAGCCTTGACTAGATGGACCTTTGTTGGTAAAGTAATGTCTCTGCTTTTGAATATGCTATCTAGGTTGGTCATAACTTCTCTTCCAAGGAGCAAGTGTCTTTTAATTTCATGGTTGCAATCACCACCTGCAGTGATTTTGGAGCCCAAAAATAAAGTCTGACACTGTTTCCACTGTTTCCCCATCTATTTCCCATGAAGTGATGGGACCGGATGCCATGATCTTCGTTTTCTGAATGTTGAGCTTTAAGCCAACTTTTTCACTCTCCTCTTTCACTTTCATCAAGAGGCTTTTTAGTTCCTCTTCACTTTCTGCCATAAGGGTGGTGTCATCTGCATATCTGAGGTTATTGATATTTCTCCTGGCAATCTTGATTCCAGCTTGTGTTTCTTCCAGCCCAGTATTTCTCATGAGGTACTCTGCATATAAGTTAAATAAGCAGGGTGACAATATACAGCCTTGACATACTCCTTTTCCTACTAGGAACCAGTCTGTTGTTCCATGTCCAGTTCTAACTGTTGCTTCCTGACCTGCATATAGGTTTCTCAAGAGGCAGGTTAGGTGGTCTGGTATTCCCATCTCTTTCAGAATTTTCCACAGCTTATTGTGATCCACACAGTCAAAGGCTTTGGCATACAAATAAAGCAGTAATAGATGGTTTTCTGGAACTCTCTTCTGCAATTCTAATGCTATTTTGGTAACAAAGGTTTAACAGTAAGCTTCAAACTCACAAAGCATATGTACAAGCATAAGAATGAAGGAAATCTAAAGATAATGATGGTAAATAAGCTCAAAATTAAGCATCAAATGCCTAGAAAACAAATATAGGGACACACAATAAGTTAGGACTCAGAAATCTAACAAAGAAGAAATTTATCATAGCAATAGTTACTGTGAGTAGTCTTGATATGTTTTTAAAAGAGAAACCTTTGCATCCACACATGTTAAGTGGGAAATAATACATTACAGTATCTCAGACTGTAAGAAAAAAAATTCTGAACATCTATTCTGTGCCAGGCATACTATGTAAAATGTAAGTAATACTGCATAACCAGAGAACAATGAACACTGACATCAAACATAAGTGATAGGTGACTTTCTTAGAAAGAAAATTAAGAAGCCTGATTTATTTCTTGCCCAGAAAGAGGATCATGCCACCTATGCATAAATGTGGCCCACAGAAGTTTCTGCTGAAAATTCTTCTCAAGAAGCAGCTTTGGACCTGTTCAAGTGGTCCATACTCAGGTGAAGTCCAAAAACATGATCAAAATTATAACAGTGTGGGAAGGTATTCCTCAATCTAGGTAAAAAATTTCCCAGAATGAGATCAGAGGTAAATTGTAAGAGATCCACAGCATCTTTAACTTACATGCAGATTTCTATGTGCCTATGAACATTAGAAGGGATTCCCTAATAGCTCAGTTGGTAAAGAATCCGCCTGCAATGCAGGAGACCCCAGTTCAATTCCTAGGTTGGGAAGACCTGCTGGAGAAGGGATAGGCTACCCACTCTAGTATTCTTGGGCTTCCCTTGTGGCTCAGAGGGTAAAGAATCTGCCTGCATGCAGGAGACTCCGGTTCAATCCCTGCATTGGGAAAATCCCCTGGAGAAGGGAAAGGCTACCCACTTCAGTATTCTGGCCTGGAGAATTCCATGGACTGTATAAGTCCATGGGGTCACAAAGAGTCAGACACAAGTGAGTGACCTGCACGTGAACATTAGAACTTTTCCAGAGAGAGGGTTTACAGCTTTCAACCTATTCACAAGCCATAAACAGTTGACTGATAGAATAATTATATGTGAATGGAGTTCACTGCCAAAAAAGCTAACACAATCTTACAATGCAAAATGTGTTCATCTTACAAACTAATCCTGAAAGCCTGCCATGTGCCAGACACATTAACAGAAGCATAGCATTTTAGAACAAAGAAGTGGGTAGTCTCCTTCTGTTTTAAACTTCCCTTGGAACAATGTGTCAGCTTCTAGGTTAAACACTGGTGACACCAAGGTAAATATTACATAACCCCTGTCCTTTGAAATACTTAGGATCTAGTGTATGTATGGGAATTACAATCATAACACAGTGTGGGTTAAGAATATAATTTTGGAATCAAAAAGACATTAGCTTTTCTCCATTCTACCAATAAGCTGAATGACTGCACAGACTGCTTGACATTAATTTTGCATCTCTGTTTCCCTATCAATAAAATGAGAATTTAAAAATTCTGATCTTACAGCCTTGAAAAAAGGATTAAACATAACGCAAAAGCAGCACAGTGCCTAGCAATAGTTGTTTAGTCGCTAAGTCCTGTCCAACTCTTTTGCAACCCCATGGACTGTAGCCCTCCAGTTTCCTCTGTCCACGGGATTCTCCAGGCAAGAATACTGAGGTGGGTTGCCATTTCTTCTGCAGGGGATACCAATCCAGGGATTGAATCCACATCTCCAGCACTGGCAGTCGAATTCTTTACCACTGCACCACCACAACAGGCCTCCAATAAACAAAGGTTATTATCATTATTACAGAAATTCAGAGAAAACAGACTTTGCTCCAGCTGAGGGATGACAAGGAGATCTCAGCTAGACTACCATATTCAACTCTGAGTGCCACATTTTAAGAGATCCAACAACAAAATGATAGTGGTGTGTGTGTTTAGAGAAAAATAAACAAGACGGTGAGGCAACTCAGACTCATGTTCTAAATCGAGTGGTTTGAAGGAAGCAAGATTATAAGTTAAAAAAAGAGAATACCATAATTTCTCCATGCTACTAGAGGAGAAAAGTTGGATCAAGAAATCAAAATTTCAGGGAAATAGATTCTATATATTTAATATAAATAAGATATTTATAACAACAAAAGCTATCTGAAGATGTAGCAGGATATCTTACAAAGAAGTGATCTGAGACTAAACGTGTTAAAAATGTGCTGGAATCCATGTGTTTAGGACCCTGCAAATCATATTCATGCAATGCAGGAGACCTGAGTTCAGTCCTTGGGTCAGGAAGATCTCCTGGAGAAGGGCATGGCAACCCACTCCAGTATTCTTGCCTGGATAATTCCATGGACAGAAGAGTCTGGTGGGCTACAGTTTATGGTGTTGTGAAGAGCCAGACAAGATCGAGGAACTAACACACTATTCAACAAAAGGGTTAGATAAAATGTCTTCCGCCATCCTTTCCACTAAGGTTTCATGTTTTTTAAATTAAAATTCTGTATTATTTAGGATACTATTGGTTGTAATAACATAAGATCCACTTGGAAAAAGAAACGTCATGATAAACCTAAATAGTATATTAAAAAGCAGAGACATCACTTTGCCAACAAATTGTCAACCAAGGTCTGTATAGTCAAAACCATGCTTTTTTAGTACTCATATATGGATATGAGACCATAAAGAAGGCTGAACACCAAAGAAATGATGCTTTCCAACTGTGGTGCTGGAGAAGACTTTCAAGAGTCCCTTAGACAGCAAGGAGATGAAACCAGTCAATCCAAAAGGAAATCAACTCTGAATATTTTTTGGAAGGACTGATACTGAAGCCCCAATACTTTGGTCACCTGATGCGAATAGCTGACTCATTGAAAAAGACCCTGATATGCTGGGAAAGATTGAGGGCAGGAGGAGAAGGGAAGTTAGAGTCTTATATAACTAAGGAATTCAAAGGTAGGTCAAGTTTTAGACATAGTTTGACCAGGGTTCTAGCTCAGCTTCTCTACTCTTTTTCCTTCCTTCTTTCTTTCTTTTCAGGTCAATTCTCCTTTGGATGTCTGCTTTGTCCTCATAATGTCAGCTGAATCAGAGCAATGAGTCTCTGCATTCATATTCCATGCAAAGAAAGAATTACTTACCTTAACAACCAAAGACCTAAGCTTCTTTATTATACCAGGCTGAAATAATCACCATGGCCAAGAGACTCCCCTGTGCTGACTGGCACAGGTCCAGGTTATTGCTCATCCTTTAAACAAATATAATGGTAAAAGCGAAGAATTCTGTTCACTGGTTATGTCACTTGCACAGATGGGGACAGAGAGCAAACCCAGTCAAATCACATCACTAAATAAGGGAGAGGCAGGTCCTCAGAGAAAGATCTGAGCGCTATTAGGAAAAACAAGAAGAAGAAAGGAGACTGAGAAGGTAGGCAACAGCATCAGGGTCTGAGCAAGAAACAGATGGCACACTCAAAACCTAAGTAGCTAGAGAGAATTTTTGAACGAGATTATCTTTAAAAGTTCACAGAAAGCCCATGGTTAGCAATAGTCAGTCTGCTACAACCCCCAGGCCTAATTAGGCAAGGGGAGTGGTTACAACCACCCAGGTAGCCTAGCTGAATAAAAATGAAAGTCGCTCAGTCGTGTCTGACTCCTTGCGACCCCATGGACTATACAGTCCATGGAATTCTCTAGGCCAGAATACTGGAGTGGGTTGCCATTTGCTTCTCCAGGGGATCTTCCCAACCCAGGGGTTGAACCCAGGTCTCCCGCATTGCAGGTGGATTCTTTACCAGCTGAGCCACCTCTAGTTGCATGTAGAGACCCATTGGAAAGAAACTGTGACCTTTGAAAGAGGAAACAACCAAGCCCCGGGTAACCTGGAAGATAGGGAACTGGCTGAATAAATGCCTCACTGTTTCTCTCCTCCACCCTTTGATCTCCCACTAGAGGTTTGGCCAAATGCAATCGGAAACCAGAGAATGAGAGAGCCCTGTTAGTGCAACCCACAGCAAAGTCAGCCTCCAAGGACACAAAGCAGGTGATAAGGGTGGAGAAAGGTCTGGAGACACAAGTGGAAGATATTCGGTATGGCAACCAAGGACAGCCTTCTGCAGATAAGCATGAGCCAAAACTGATAATACACACACGTGTTCTAAGTGGTCTGATCTTCCCACTTCTCATACAGTAACCTCACTGAACACTATCCCTTGTGAGTAAGACAACTGCTTCTTAGGCAAACAAAGTAAAAACACACCCAGGATTTCTAATAAGCAATTATAGATCTTTAAATTTATAGATGATTTGGTTTTCTGTATTTATATTTTAATATTCTTTCATTAGCCTGTTCTAGCTGGGCTAAGCACAAAGCTTTTTGCCCACAGATGAGACATGAGCCCTGGAGACCCTTAAGGGTTAGTTACTGGCTGTAACACAGGGACAGTAAGCGCAAATAAAAGAATCAAGAGACAAACCTCAGGGGGTTACTAACCCTGTTAGCAGCCTTTGATTGGAGTTGATCTCATTTAATGCTGCCCTGATCTTCTGAATCTTATTTATTTAAAGAACAGTTTCCTTAAATGCAGCCCCTTCTTGAGCATCTCACATAAGACACAGGTGCACCCATCAATGACTGGAAACTGGCAGTCTCTGCTCCAGCACAAAGCTAACCAGATACTATTGTACTATTTAGAGTAATCTTACACTTTAGAAGCATCACAGCTTAAGTAAATGTTAAAATGCTAACCAGCAAAGCTAAATATCACCTACTATATCCTTTCTATGGGAAAACACCTTGCAAGTCCAAAAATAACTTATAAGCATAACTCATTCATTAATTAGGGAATGGTCTATAAATCACCTGAAACTTCTCTAGATTGCTCATTAACACTCAGCATTGTGATGCTAACCACAAAGTACTCCTCTTCTCAAATGTGTTTTTAGACCAAGAATAAGCATTGCTGAAACACTTTTTAAGAATTTCTGCCAAGACGAGTTCACTGAGCCAGTGGTGTCCCAGAAATGTAGAAATATATTCTTTTAGCAGCTTTCAGTGTCCTTGTTACACTGGGACACAGGAAACATGTAGAACCCCTAAGTCAATTGTGATTACACTAAAAAGAAAACTCCATAGGTAACTTTTAAGTAGTAGAAACCACTATACTAAGAAAAGTAACTTTTGAAGTAAGTAAAATGACATCTTCAGTAAGAAAAAGACTGATTTCATAATGTAAAAACATCCTGGTATTGTCAGGAAAAAGTGATGAATTAACAGCCCCAGCTTAAAACGAGGCAATAATTACTGAATATATTGTTAGAGAAAACAAGGTATATTTTTAAATCCCACAGTTAAAGAACACAAAGTATGTGAGAAAACTCTATTGGTTTCTGACTAACATAAAAAAAAAAAGGTGGGAATAAATAGCATTTAAGGAGAAAATCAACCAGAGTTTCCTATATTTGGTGGTTTGTTATTCTAAAAAGTGCTATGCTTTCAAATGGGCCTCCATGAATTAACCATCAAGCTTCTCAATTGACTACCATAATACAGCACTTTGAAATCAAAGTTCAGTTCAGCTGCTCAGCTGTTTCTGACTCTTTGTGACCCCATAGACAACAGCACACCAGGCTTTCCTGTCCATCACCAACTCCCGGAGCTTGCTCAAATTCATGTCTATCGAGTCAGTGATGCCATTCAATCATCCCATCTTCTGTCGTCCCCTTCTCCTCCTGCCTTCAATATTTCCCAGCATCAAGGTCTTTTCCAGTGAGTCAGTTCTTCACATCAGGTGGCCAAAGTATTGGAGTTTCAGCTTCAACATCAGTCCTTCCAACGAATATTCAGAACTGATTTCCTTTAGGATGGACTGGTTGGATCTCCTTGCAGTCCAAGGGATTCTCACGAGTCTTCTCCAACACCACAGTTCAAAAGCATCAATTCTTTGGTGCTCAGCTTTCTTTATGGTCCAACCCTCTTATCTATACATGACTACTGGAAACACCATAGCTTTGACTAGACGGACTTTTGTTGACAAAGTAATGTCTCTGCTTTTTAATATGTTGTCTAGGTTGGTTACAGCTTTTCTTTCAAGAAGCAAATGTCTTTTAATTTCATCGCTGCAGTCACCACCTGCAGTGATTTTGGAGCCCCTCAAAATAAAGTCTCTCACTGTTTCCATTTTTCCATCTATTTGCCATGAAATGAAAGCTACTAATATCCAAAATGAGACAACAGTGTTTTTTCTATTTACCAATCCCGGCTATTAGCCCAAGTACTTCACATTTTCTAATTACATAATGTCTTTCAGATTTTAAAATAAATACAACAAAGACAAAATACACGCATACGATACGTAAGAAAGAAACCTGAGTGAACTCAATATAGGAAATAAATACCACTGTTTCTCCATTTAGAAACCCTAGTAACAATGCTACTGAACCAGAATCAGGTTAATCATAAAATATACACAATTTATAGAAATACAGTTTAAAAGTCCATGTATTAGGGCACTACCTTAACTAATCAAAATTCCATAGTCAAATTGCAAAAGACTATTCACACATATAGACATACATATATACACAATGGCTACAGTGAATAAGAACCAGTGTTCACAGCATCGTTATTATTCATTATAAATAATGATGTTAATTATTGTAAATATTAGTCATAATAAATCAATCACTACAATTACATTCCAAAACACATACATTCAAAGACATAACTATAACTATCATATCACAGTGGCATACAGTACTCAGGGATTGAGGTAGCTTTAAAAAATTAGAGTTGAATCCAGGGCAGGACCAATAAAAAAATGAGACTAGAAATGTAGGCAGAGGCCAAGTCACAAAAAGCTAGAGCCTTACATTTCTATCCTAGTATGTCATGCTTCTCAAGTGATGTCTGAGTACTCCATGGTAATACCAGAGTATGGAAAATCACAGGATAAAGATAGTGGCTCTTCCTTAAGTGTCAAGTTTATGAAAAAAAAGATCTGGAGAAAAGTTAACTGAGTTTAAGTAGTTGTTTTTACATTAAATCCAACTTTACTAGAACATAAAATCAGTGTGGATTTTTCAGACAGAACATGAAGCTTCAAAGGAATTTCGCTCTTGCAGTAGGCTAATTCAGGTTCACTGTTTCTTACAATTTGAGGAAAAGAGACAAAAAACAGAGAATTGAAGGGAAGTCTGAGAATCAGTGTTGGGAACGGGAAGGGGAGCCAAAGATTTGTTGTTGTTTTAATAGGAGAGCGACATGGTCAGATTTGTGCTTTGGGATGCTCTCAGGGAAGTGGAACAGGATGGGCTAAAACATAAAAGATAGCACAGTAATGAGAGTAGGCAACAGACAGAAGAGTTGTAAATTTGTGCAAGAAATGAAAAGCATATGAACCAGAGTTGAAACTATGAGAACACAGAGGACTGGGAGGACTCCAGACAGCATACGATGGTCACCAGGCAGCACCTGACCGATGGTGGTAACGATTCTTTTGAGAACTTATTAGTTCTCAGTGTGTTCCCTTTTTGAGCAAGTATTTCTACTACTGTAAAGTATTTGATATTTGTACCTTTAAAAGCTCAGACTTAAAAATAACATTGTATGTCTCCTAATCATAGGAACAGTATAGCTGTGGGGATGGTATTGTAACTCTCTTATACCCAAAATTAAACAAAACCTGAGTAAGGTTTAAGAAAACTATGTTTAACTAAGACAATGTCCATGTCTTTCAAAATGTTAAAAAGAAATCATTGGGCTCCTACCGATCAATCACCAACACAGCATTTCTAGAAACATGACTATACAGTTTGAGTTAAGAATGACTTTGATCCTTAATGTGATATTACCAAATAAATGAATGAATCTACATAGCTTCTCCTAGAAAAGAACAAGAATTTGGGTATTTAAAACATCTCATTACTTAGAAACTGGACAAAAAGTAGCCTTTTAACTATTTTTAACCATGTTAGTCATTTTATAACGAATAAATAGGAGTTTATCTAGGTGATATTGGCTAAACAATACAAAATAAAATTAAACTTAATCCTTCACTAGTAAGTTGACAGTAAATGCACCCACTAGGTAAAATCAGGATTAGAACGGTTATGGGAAATAAAATATTTGCAGAACACATTCATGGAAATTTTCCAACCTGAGAAGTAGATCAAGTAAATGTTAATTTTATTGCACTAGTAAAAATAGCAATTCTTAACTTTAAATATTCTGAAGAAAAGTGTCTTTTAATTGCTTTTAAAAATTAGCATAATAGCCAGGACATGGAAGCAACCTAGATGTCCATCAGCAGATGAATGGATAAGAAAGCTGTGGTACATATACAATGGAGTACTACTCAGCCCTTAAAAAGAATAAATTTGACTCAGTTCTAATGAGATTATACAGAGTGAAGTAAGCCAGAAAGAAAAACACCAATATAGTATACTGACACATACATATGGAATTTAGAAGATAGTAATGATGACCCTATATGTGAGACAACAAAAGAGACACAGAGGTATAGAATGGACTTTTGGACTCTGAGGGAGAGGGAAAGGGTGGGATGGTTTGGGAGAATGGCATTGAAACATTGAAACATGTATACTATCTTGTAAGAAATGAAGCGCCAGTCTATGTTCAATGCAGGATGCAGGATACATGGGGCTGGTGCACAGGATGAATGAGGTAGATGATGTGGGGTGGGAGGTGGGAGGGGGCTTCGGCATTGGGAGATTGTGTTCACCTGTGGCTGATTCATGTCAATGTATGGCAAAACAAATACAGTATTGTAATTTTTAAAAAAATTGAAAATGAGAGTCAACATGAAAAAAATAAAAATAAAAATAAAAATTAGCATATTTGGCCTACTCTACTTATTTATGTAACACAGACCATTGATAGTTATGATTGTGATCAGAAAACCTAGGAACAGTACAAGTACTGAAGGCAATAGAAAAAAAAAAACACTACTCAAACAAATGTTATCTGTAATCTAACACTGATCTGTTTAAATTTTAAAACTGCATTACCAGAAATACTTAAAACATTTCATTATAGAAATGATCATACAAAAAATAAAGACTAGGACAAGTCTGAAACCAGTATTCCGGGTGCTAATAATGGTTTGTTTTGTTGCTTACAGATGAAATTCTTCAGTTCTCAAAAAACCTGGCATAAAAATTTAACTTAACATAAAAATTTAAGATACTTTACTTACCAGTAAAAGATTCATCTACATATACAGATCTTATACCAGTTTCATTTGATAATTTATGCTTACTATCTTATCATTGACTATGACTTATTTATTGACTATGCCAAAGCCTTTGACTGTGTGGATCACAATAAACTGTGGAAAATTCTGAAAGAGATGGGACTACCAGACCACCTAACCTGCCTCTTGAGAAGTCTGTATGCAGGTCAGGAAGCAACACTTAGAACTGGACAAGGAACAACAGACTGGTTCCAAATAGGAAAAGGAGTACGTCAAGGCTGTATATTGTCACCCTGCTTATTTAATTTATATGCAGAGTACATCATGAGAAACGCTGGACTGGAAGAAACACAAGCTGGAATCAAGATTGCCGGGAGAAATATCAATAACCTCAGATATGCAGATGACACCACCCCTATGGCAGAAAGTGAAGAGGAACTAAAAAGTCTCTTGATGAAAATGAAAGAGGAGAGTGAAAAAGTTGGCTTAAAGCTCAACATTCAGAAAACGAAGATCATGGCATCTGGTCCCATCACTTCATGGGAAATAGATGGGGAAACAGTGGAAACAGTGTCAGACTTTATTTGGGGGGCTCCAAAATCACTGCAGATGGTGAGTGCAGCCATGAAATGAAAAGATGCTTACTCCTTGGAAGAAAAGTTATGACCAATCTAGATAGCATATTCTAAAAGCAGAGACATTACTTTGCCGACTAAGGTCCATCTAGTCAAGGCTATGGTTTTCCAGTGGTCGTGTATGGATGTGAGAGTTGGACTGTGAAGAAAGCTGAGCACAGAAGAATTGATGCTTTTGAACTGTGGTGTTGGAGAAGATTCTTGAGAGTCCCTTGGACTGCAAGAAGATCCAACCAGTCTATTCTGAAGGAGATCAGCCCTGGGATTTCTTTGAAAGGAATGATGCTAAAGCTGAAACTCCAGTACTTTGGCCACCTCATGCGAAGGGTTGACTCACTGGAAAAGACTCTGATGCTGGGAGGATTGGAGGCAGGAGGAGAAGGGGACAACAGAGGATGAGATGGCTGGATGGCAACACGGACCTAATGGACATGAGTCTGAGTGAACTCCGGGAGATGGTGATGGACAGGGAGGCCTGGCGTGCTGTGATTCATGGGGTCGAAGAGAGTCGGACACAACTGAGCAACTGAACTGAACCTTATCATTGTTGTTGGGTCACTAAGTCAAGTCCAATTCCTTGCGACTCCATGAACTGCAGCATGCCAGGGTTCCCTGTCCCTCACTTTCTCCCAGAGTTTGCTCAAATTCCATCTATCTTACAGAAAAATCCTAAAATTGAGACTACACATAAATTCATAACTGAGGGAGACTATCTCAAAAATATAAATCGGTGTAATTTTCATAAAACCTCTCTCCATCACTAACAAGTAATTAACTATTCCTTTTATTGGACTCTGATATATATTTTCCAAGTCTCTTAAGATGGGAAACGAGAAAGATACCAACAGCAAAGGAAAAATAGAAATTTCTAAAATTTATGGTCCAAATATTTTTAGAATTAATGCAAAGAAATGTGATAGCAAAAGTAGCTGACATTCTACAAAGGAAATCAAGACAATCCTCTAGATTCAGTTCAGTTCAGTCGCTCAGTAGTGTCCGATTCTTTGCGACCCCATGAATTGCAGCATGCTAGGCCTCCCTGTCCATCACACATAAAACTATTCCTTCATTTTTTTTTAATGCCATCTGCCTTTTCCAAGCCTCGCTCTTTCTGAGCTCACTTGCTATCCTCTCTCGCGTGGGCACGGGAAAGTTGCTTCAATGAAATCAGTCCATTGCAGTTGTCCTTACAGCATTACAAAACATTACTCGCCTGAGGGGAAGTGGACAATAATGGAAAGAGTTGAAAGAGGGATGAGATGTACAAATACTGACAGAGACTTTTTACATTGCTTTTTTGAAACAAAATGTCCCTTCATGCATATGGGTTACAAGGTTATATGATCACATTTATTGTGAATGGCTATGAAAGATCTAATTACAAAGCAGCGAGGCACTGGTCTCATTATTTAACGGATCTAATGGAAGAACGCTGCAATTATCAATAGGCAGCCCCCTTCCCCGGAATACCATGCATCCCATGCCTCAAATCTGCAACCATCAGGAGAACCCACCCTCCCCATCTCCACAAAATATAGAAATTCTAGCTAAACGTTAAATATACGTGAACATCTAGACAATTAAGAAACCCTGAACAGTCTAAAGAAATTCGGGGTTTTTTTGTTTAAAAAAATGCATGCACACATGAAAAGATAGTACTTCACGTTAACAGTGGTTATCTTTACGTATCAAACATACAGGTGATTTCTATCCCATTCCCATCCTCCGTTGCGCTTCTTTGTGTTTTCTAGTTTTTACAAGGAGCAAAGGAGCCTGTTAATTTGGCAATCCAGGAGGCGGGGGCCGGGGGTCGGGCTGGTGGTGGTAAAGCCAATTAGATGTAGAGCTTAAAGCAACAGTTAATTTGGTTCAAAGACGCAGAGAAACCTATCTAGAAGCCTCCTCGGAGTCAGTAAGACGGCAGCAAGGCTCCCCAGAGCGCTGAGATAACCTCTATTATCAGGGTCTTAGCAGACTGAGGGGACAGAGTTGTTTCATACAAACTCGGGCAAGTGCTCCAAACAGCAGCAAAACTCACTCCTAGCTCTCCCGTGACCCCGCCCCCCATGGCACACCCAGGTCCCGAGGACCCTGCGGGACCCTTCGCCCGTCTCAACGTGCTCACAAAGCCTTGGTTTCCGCCCCCTCCCAACCCAAACTGTGCTCTGCAGCCCACCGCCACTCTCCTTCATCTACTCCCCCAAACTCTTCCCGCGACACACGATCCTGGAACCCGCCGGACTTAGAGACAGCGCTCCGGGTTCCCGTGACCTTGGAGAGCTTCTTCGCCTCTCCGAGCCTCAGTTTCTTAACGTGCCTCCCTCGCAGGGCGACCGCGGGCTCAGAAACCGGGGGGCTCTGCAAAAGCCACGGACGGTGCTCGTAACTCTACACGACCCCTCCTCCCCCGGGCCGCTGGCAGAAGCCTGGACACCTAAGGGACAGCTCTGCTCTGCAGCTGCTGCGCCGGAGCCCCCGGGGACGCGTCGCCTCGCAGCCCGTCCCCTTACCTGGCAGCTGCTGTCCTGGGGGCAGGTTCTTCACCAGGATTTTTCTGCGGTTGCTAAGCTCCCGGCGCATCCGCTGCAGCCGCGAGGCGATCTCCTCCGGGTGCAGCGCCGCGGGTGCGGGGCCCCGGGCGTCGTCGCGCGCCTCGGAGAAGGGGCTTGGCCCGCGCGGCCCCGACCCCGGCGCCGCCGCGCCCCCTTTGCCGCCGCCGTCTCCCGCCGCCGCCATCTTCCCGGGCGCCCCGCGGCTGCGGGCTCCTCGGAGGCTCGAGGGGAAGGGAAAGAGCGAGCGGGAGGAGGCCCGGGAGGGGGCGAGGCGGGCCGAGGCCGCAGAGCGGGCCCAGCCGCGGGGAGGGAGGGAGAAGGGGGACGGAGGCGGCGCCGCAGCCAGCAGCCGGCGGGCGGGAAGAGGAAACCTGAGCGCCGAGGAGGAGCCCAGAACCACCTCGCGGGAACCTCCCCCTCGGGCCGCGGGCCCGGGAGCACTGGAGCGCCCGCCCCTGCCGCCCGCCCGCGAGGGCCTCCGGAGCCGCCCCGCGGACACCTGTGCTGGCGCGGGCGGGCGCTCCCCTCCCCTCAAAGCCCTAGGGAACTCCCAGGTTTGGACACTAGGTATGCGGCCCTTTGGCACCGGCTTTCGCGGGGACACTCGAGCCCCAAACGCCTGTCCCCGCGCGGCCTTCCCACGTGACACCGTAACTGTCCCCGAGCTCCCCTCGAAACTCCCGCGGTGGGATAGCTCCGGGGCTCACGACGCGCCTTCAGCCCCTGCAAACCCGGGGGCGGCCCCGCCCCACCCCGGACGGTGACCCTTCCGCCGGGCTCAACGTGTACACATTTGGCAAAGAAATTAGGAGTTCGCAGTGAAAAATAAAATGTGAGATTTTCTAGGGAGTACAAAGAAAGATGTTCCGGAGGCAATTCTGTATATTTGGAAAAACCTGATCGCAAAGTATTTTCCTGGCTGTATCTATGAGAAAGCCTGTGCCCTCGACCCGTCCCTCCGTTTCTTTTGTACATTTCCTAAAATGTAAAACCTGGATGGTTGCATATGCAGTGCATAAAGGGGTGCCGAAACAAAGACAAATGGAGACGATCTGTGGCAGAGGGCTGGAGAAAACGCTACTTGGAACATTATTTTAATTGAAACTTGGAGGGAGAGTAACATTTTAGAACTAAGTCAAAGTGATGTTTCACATCAACTGGGGGCCTTTGGCACCAGCCCAAACAACTGTGAGCAAAGAGAAACATGCATCTTAAGTTCATGGCATACAAATAGACTCTCAAACAACACCAAAGCCTATTTAATAACATTAATGTTGGGGTGAAATATTTTCAGTAAATGTCACCAAAAAGTGAAAACAAAAAGATTTTTAAAAAACATTCTATGTGGTCAGTACTTGTGTCCCCACAAACGTCTAAGTACAAATGTTTCGTTTCCTCTTCACAATAATTCAGTTAGGTAAGTTTTATTTTCCTCACTTTACACGTGAGGAAACAGCCAGGTTGCTTAATTCTAAAGCCCAGCGCTCTTAATAACATAAAAAGACTCACCTGTCATATCTCCATCACAAAATAACGATTGCTAACATTCCTGCATTTATTCTCTGCCAACAAATACTTGTATCATGAAAATGATTCTGCCCTACACCCATGTTCTTAGTACCACTATTGTCAGTAGCCAAAGGGTGGAAACCACCTAAAAGATCTAATGAATAAACTATAGTATATGTGCACTGCTGCTGCTGCTGCTAGTTCGCTCAGGTCGTGTCCGACTCTGTGCAGCCCAATAGACGGCAGCCCACCAGGCTCCTCTGTCTCTGGGATTCTCCAGGCAAGAACACTGGAGCGGGTTGTCATTTCCTTCTCCAGCATATGTGCACAATGGAATATTACTCAGCTGTATTAAAAAAAAATCAAGTACTGCTACAAGGTGGGTAAACATCCAGAACATTATGCTTAATGAGAGAAACCAGACAAGAAAGGTCATGTTACACAATTACATTTACATGAAATATTCCAATAAGTAAATCCATAGAGACAGAACTGAAGCTGGTAGTTACCAGGGGTTGCGGGAACAGGGAATGGGAAGCAACTGCTTAATGGATACAGGTTTCCTTTTGGGGCGATGAAAATGTTTTGGATTTGGACAGAGGCAGCAGTTGTCCAATATTGTGAAAGCACTGAGTAAACACTGAATAGTTCACTGTAAAATGATTAACGAGTTTCATCTGATAAAAAATGTAAATGATATTCTAGAGTTACAGCTCTGTTATCTGCTTTTGATAGTATATTTTCAGAGCCTCTTTCTATGCCAGTGTAATTGAACATCATTATTTTTCATGGCTGCATATTATTTTATTGTGATAATTACCATAGTTACATCACTAATTGCTTAGTATTAAACATCTTTATCTACTGTTACACCACATTGAGATTAATATCCTGTGTCCATGTCTGCAGATTTGTGATTTTTCCATAAAGAACTAGAAGCAAAATATCTTCATTAATAAAATTAGGATATATGAAGATTTTTGATATATATTTCAAACTACCTTTCTCAGTTTTCCCCACATCACAAACACTGTATGAGAGTGCTCATTTTCCTGCTTGCATCACTGATAATTTGATATCAAAATAATGTCTCATTTTGGTTTTAAATTTTATTGTTTGTGGGATCTTAGTTCCCCAAACAGTGATTGTTGAACCCAGGCCCTTGGCAGTGAGAGCGAGAAGTCCTAACCACTGGACTCCAGGGAATTTCTAAATTTTATTTATTTGATTAAAAGTTATGAGTTGTAAGCTCCAGTTAAGTGCTGTTCAAAGAGCTGAGAGACTTTAAGATGTATATTCTTTAAAGTGAGCAAGAAATATGAATAGGCTTAGCATTCACTCAGACCTTGAGTCAGTCATTAAATCTGAGAACATATATTTATCTAAATGAGTACCGTTTTCTTGAAAAACATATTAAAATGTCTCTTCTGTACTAGACAATATATACAAAGGCATTAAGAATACAGAAATAATAAAAGTTTCTATATGATAAGGACTCACTCTTGAGAAAAAAGTGTATAAGAATTAATGCCCCGGAAAATGGTGATCTGGGTCTAATTTTAGAGTTTTTTGCCTTGGCTGAAAATATTTTTCTAATTGCTTTTTGGTATTGGCTTCAGAATTTATGACAAATTCTTGTGCACAATTTCTGTAGTAGTGAATGTTCATCCCTTTGAGATGGGTTTGATTTTTTGAACTAATAAAATGTTTTCTGAAGCCAAGTTTGGTGAATGAATTGGGTGTTGATTATGCTCTTGGGATTTTGATTATGTAATTGGGGATTTTTGTCCCAAGTGGTACATAATTAAATGTTAATCAAGTTATTAAACCAATTTTATTAAGTGGCTACATGGAATTGATCCCACTCCTTGAACAATATTACTGTGTCCTATGGAGTGGTGACTTCAAAAACCTTTTTAACTCAAACCAGTGGGAAACATGTATACATGTACATATACATATACATATATTTCCCATATATTCCATACTGGGAAATATAGGGCTTCTCTCATAACTCAGTAAAGAATCCGCCTGCAACGTAAGAGACGTTGGTTTGATTCCTGGATCGGGAAGATCCTCTGGAGAAGGGATAGGCTTGCCTTTCCAGTATCCTTGTGATCCTTTGTGGCTTAGCTGGTAAGGAATCTGCCTGCAAAGCAGGAGACCTAGGTTCAAGGGTTGGGAAGAGCCTCCTGGAGAAGGGATACCCACTCCAGTATTTTGGCCTGTAGAATTCCACGGACTGTAAAGTCCATGGGGTTGCAAAGAGTTGGACACGACTGAACGACTTTCACTTTCATTGGGAAACGTATTTTACTTTACAAACCAGTAAACACTCATACATACAACTGAAACAGATTTCACAGAACAATATATCCTTCCATGGAGCAGCATACTCTAGTATTTTTTTTTATTGTATTCTATTTCACTTTTTAAAAATTGCTGGGGGAGGAGGGTGACATGCTAAATTGATTTCATGTGCCACTAATGAGTCCTAACTCGTTGTTAAACAGTGGTCCAGGTTTCGAATCAACTATCTTCCTTCATTACTTTGGCTCAACTGTTTTCCAGGAATTCAGGGAAATAATATAATCTGTTGATTTTAAAATATCTAACTGAATTGATTGTTACTGCCACATAAAAGAAATGGATGGAAATTGCAAAGACTTGGAAATGCTGCTATATGTCCCAAGAGTTCCTCTCATTCTAGGTTTTAGCTTGACTCTTTAAATAGCAGCTTCTGTGATAAACTTAGGGAACACTCTAATCTGGACCTGCAGTGAAGTACAATTATCAAGCTGCAACATATTTACCAATACCCACAGGTATTTACCAATGCCCACAGGTAATTATCATGAGCTATATAACTACCTGGTTCTTAACACAGGAGCCATGTGCTCACTTTTGCCTTTATTTTTAAAATTATTGGTGGCTATTTTTAAAGCACTGCAATTGAGCAAAATGTTGGAAAGGTTTAATAAGTTTCCATTAATAATGATAACAATACAGCCCCCAAGTATCCAAACAAAATCTTAAGCTTATATGACAATTTGATGAAAACAAATATGTGAAAACTGTAAGAATGATACACTTTTAGTGACCATTTATTTATTTAGTGATATATATCGAGGGCCTACAATGTACCAGATACTCTACAGCACAGTAGATTTGATTGACTTTTATTCAAAAAAGGCCTTTTCCTTGGGGAAGTCATTGAAATTCAGAATTTTTAAATTCAGCGTGAAAAATACTATGAATATGATACTCTTAACATAGATGACTGATGTAGGGGAAAGTATCTTGAGGGGCTATGAAGAACAGGTAACAGTCTTCTAGATGATTAGGGGCAAGTACTGGAAACAGGGAACAGAGGGAGACCAAAAAGCATCAAAGGGACTGGCATGCCCATGGAACAGTAAGTCTGGTGCCAATTAAAGATGTGCTACTTTGGGGAGAGTAGCAGGAAATATATGAGAAAGGTAACAGATGTCATTCCATTTTAAGAAGTTGATTTCATTTTAAGTTACCGCTTAAGTATGGCATGAAAGACAATCCCATAGAGAAAAGGAATATCAGAGGCTCCAAGGCAGAGAAATTACATGATCAAATCAGCCTTAGCTTTTGCAAAAACAATTCTGACAACAATGGCAAGGCATGATGTCAGGGAGATCAACTGGAAATCTTCTGAGACAGTAAAAGCATTCGAAGGACTTATATGGAGAAGAAGAATAAAAATAACAAGTGGATTAAGCTTTCATGTAGGTCTTAAGTGTATAGAGGCTTTACATGGGTTACCTAAGCTTTCTTTTTTTTTCTTTGTAAACTCTGTAATCAACTCATGACATAGTTAGCACACACTTATTAGCCAATGAGGAATGGAAGGCAGAGAGGGTAACCTGTCCAAGGTCACACAGAAGGCAGGGGCCCCAGGACTCTGATGCAAATCCACCTACTTGGAGCCCAGGTATGTATACTCATGTAACTGTAGCTGGAAGAGGGCTGCACTCGTAAGATTTTTCTGAGAGAAACACAGTGGAATAAAGTAGAAGCAGAATCCAGCAGTGGACAGAGTAGGATCTGGAGTTAATCTGAGTTCAATTCTGTGTAACTGGAGTGAGTTATTTAAAGCATGAGAAAGCGAAAAAAAAAAAAAAAGTTAAAGTGTTAGTCACTCAGTTGTGTCTGACTCTTTGCTACCTCAGGTACTGTCCTCTGCCAGGCTCCCTGTCCGTGGGATTTTTCACACAAGAATACTGGAGTGGGTTGCATTCCCTTCTCCAGGGGATCTTCCCCAACCCATGGGTTGAACCCAGGTCTCCTGCACTGCAGGAGAATTCTTTATGATCTGAGCCACCAGGGAGGCCCCCATAGAGCATGAGTAAATACTTCAAATATGCCAAGCCTCAGATTCTTTATCTCTGAAATAGATAATAACAGCCCCCATAAGGCTATTATTAAGGGCCATTATGAGGATTAGATGAGGTAATATATATATAAAGGGCTTAATAGGGTGCCTAGCTCAAGGTCTGTATAAAAGGCATTCATAATAATAAAAATTATTATTAATTGTTTTTAAAATCTTGGTGTCTCATTGAATGTCATCAAAGAGAACGAAGTTAAGAATGACATGATTTCTAATACGAAAGATTAGATGGGGTGGGGGGTGATGCTGCAGCTGAAAGAGGGAACAGTTTAGGAAGTAAAGATAAACTCAATTTAGATATCTGAGCTTCAAATACTGCAGGACATATAGATAAAAATACCCAGTTGAACGACTATAACTTGTAACAGACCTAGGTAGTTTTAAAAATAAGGTTGGATGAGATCACTGAGGCTGAGTGTGTAGATTGAAAGGGAAGTCCAAGAAATAGTCCAGGAAAGAAGACAATATTTAAAGGCCACAAGGAAAATAAGTGGAAGGTATTGTACTTGGTAGTCCTGTTAGTCTCTGCTTATACTATTTATGTGTCCAGTCCAAGAAAAGAGAGCCAGGTGAAAGTGAAAAAGGTATCAGGCAAAAATAGTTGGATTGCATTGGTAGAGCTCCTATATTCCTATCTCTAGTTACTTTAGGCCACTCTCTAGCTCCTGATCCATTCTCTAGCACCAGTTCTCCTTTACAGCTTCTGCACATCCTCTTCTTGGCTCCTGTGTCTTCACAGGATTAATCCTTTTTTTTTAACTTCTTTCTTGGCTTACAAGCTGAACCCACTCACCACTCACTGTCTTCTGCTACTATTGATCTTACATCCCATGACACACCAGCCATAAAAGAAACCCCATATAAGAAAGAAAAAAATTATTGAAAATGAACTAGAAAGAAAGGCTTCAGAAAAGCCAAGAAATCAAAATGTTTCAATGGTCAACATGTCAATACAGCAGAGAGGACAGAGAATTAGGACTGAAAAGGAGGTAACTGGATTTGGCTTTTGGGAAGCTCCTGGTGTCTCTAAACGACAGCAACTTCAAGAAACTGGTAGAGACAAGTCTATGAAAAAGAATTGGTGAGATAAACTTTATGCCCTCTACTCTTCCCCATGAAGCAGAAAGGAAATCACCTTCTGACAGTGAGGAGATTTTAGTGGAAAGTTAAAATTTGTGGTCTATATAGGTGATTTATATATATTTAATCCTTACAACCACCATTTAGAGTGGGTATTGTTATCCCTGTGTCATACATTAGGTAACTGACATAGTGAATTTAAGTCATACAGCTGATGTGAGACAAATTTAGAACTCAACCCAGGTCTGTATCCTAATTCTATGGCTTTTCTTACTGTATTTAGATTTACAGTAGCCTCTGAATGGAATGTGAAAGTGTTGCAATAATAGTAACAGTGGTAGTATTATAAATACTATTACTCATACATAAGTACACAATATTATTACTCATATATAAGTACATAAGAGTGGTAATAATGAGTAAAATGAATCAGATGATGGTAGTGCAAATGATGGCACAGAAATTAATCTTTTTACACCAAATTTAACTGCAAGTAATAGCCTCATGTCTAACTTGATGACATAAAACACAGTGCCTTAATTTAGTTGCTAAGTCGTGTTCAGCTCTGTGACTCCATGGACTGTAGCCTGCCAGGCTTCTCTGTCCATGGGACTTCCCAGAATACTGGAGTGTGTTGCCATTTCCTTCTCTAGGGAATCTTTCTGACCCAGGGATCAAATCCACATTCTGGCTTGGCAGGTGGATTCTTTTACCATTGAGCCACCCTAAATGTTAAACACAATTTAACACCAGTTAAATGATATTAGTTAGTACAAGTTACTTTTCGTAGTTTTGATATAGCCACAACATAGCATTTATGAACTTCATTTCTGTTTTGTCTAAACATATCTTTTAAATATTTACAAACCTGCTTACAGTTTAGGGTTTATTTTTATTTCTAAAGTTACAAAAGATATTTTGAAAATTGTTAGTATGTAAACTACAAACGTTTCCCTTGAACCTTGAATTGTATTGAATAATACAAAAGAACTGTACTCTTTGCCACTGAAGTTGACTCTCTTTTCACCCTGCTTGCTGAATTATGGAAGACTAAATAGTCAGACACGACTGAGCGACTGAACTGAACTCAACCAAAGGAAGTAGTATGCTGCTGCTGCTAAGTCGCTTCAGTCGTGTCCAACTCTGTGCGACCCCATAGACTGCAGCCCACCAGGCTCCCCTGTCCCTGGGATTCTCCAGGCAAGAACACTGGAGTGGGATGCCATTTCCTTCTCCAATGCATGAAAGTTAAAAGTGGAAGTAGTATACTTTTAATCAAATATGTAATTTTAAAAAATGGTTGCTATAAAATTATAGAAAAAGCCATGGAACAGGGAGCATGATATTTGATAGATAATAAAGTATAACCCAACTATCTGGCATGGAAATAAATCTTAAAAAGTTATTATTAGGTTTTCGTGTAGAATGGAGGAACTTACCATTTATGTGACATTTTAAAAATCATTTTGTTGAAAATCTTATTAAAGTGCACATCTTAAGGAGTATATATTTACTTCATAAAACAGATGATACTCAACATGAGTTATCCTTTTTGTGATGCTTTCAATAATAGCATGATTGCCCTCTAGGCATAGTGAGGCTTATAGGATGATTTCCTCCTAAATTAAATGGTTCCATAAAGCTAGCCTTCTTAGTTTTCATGTCTGCTTTTCATAGATTTTTTTGTCTCCTTCCTTGTCAGCGCACATTTCTCCTGGAGGCCTGTAAACTTGTGTGGACTCATTCATGCCTACCAGCTCACCAATCCCATGTACAGGTAAACAATGATAAATTTGCACATGCCCAACCTTATTATCCACAAAGTTCTTTCGTAGGCTCTCATTCTATTTCCCATGTGGCCTCCTGGCCTTGGCTTCTTTTATTCCTGCTCCTGCCAGTTACACTTGAGTATAGAGGTGTGCCACTCAGATCTCCGTTCAATTAGTGTAAGACCTGTAGTTGGCTGACCACCTCCAGCTAGCCACTTGTACCTCCAGCTCTGCAGCAATCACACTGAGGCCACTCTCCTCCCCAGGAAGCTCCCTGCCAATGACTAAACAGTGAGGGTACTGTGGCCAGGTACTTTCTGCCTCTTTCTGGGCAATCTTTTTCCCAGGCCCCTCAATCACCTGGCCAAGACTTTCTCAGGGCTATACAGTGGCAACCTGGGCTCTTCCTACCCAATCTTCTCTCCTTCTCTCTCTCCTTACATGTGTATCTGACCTGCTTTGTGATTTAAAGTGTCCAGACTTTACTCTGAACACTTACCAGTCCTACCTATTCTTGTTCCCCTTCCCCTTATACTTTGCAGATGTTTCCCCTATATATCTTTTGCATGTCTAATTTTGGCTTTGTGTCTGCTATGTAGAAAGCCTAATTAATACAGTCAATAAAAAGCGGCCCAAGAAAGCAGGCAGTTAAATTAGGTTTGAGGACTGTTTACTCGTACTTGGCCAACAAGTAGGACAACATCCTGAGTGCAATGTGGGAACGGATAGTCCTTGGCAAAAGGTGAACGCCCCAATTGCTAAAGATTTCACTGGTGATGACCTGGGAATGTGTCCTGGGAGAGGGGAAGAGGCTTCTAGTTTGAAGATGTAGGCATTTCAAGGTATGAAGTAAACAATGCCTACAAGCGTGGTGGTGGTGACTGCTTATTTCAGATTTCTTCTGATGCCCTATGGAGTGATCGTGAGAAAGTGAGAAGCAATGATGCAGGAACAGGCACAGTGTGAGAGACAGAGAGCCTGCTTGACTTGGAACATTTTCTTGGAAAATGGGATTTAACACCGCTACAAGGACTCTCCCCACCCAAGGGATGGAGTACACTCACTTTAGGAAAGTCTGGCTCTTGGAAGTTCAGAAAAAGTGATGGCCATTCTGATGCTGAAATGCCTGCATTGCCATGGCAGATGATAAAGGAAGGAATAAAGAGGCTGTGGGAAGGGGGTGAGCTGTAATGGACTTATAGCATGGGACCAGAGGTCACATCAGAAAAATTGTGTTTCCACAGCAGGGCCCAGAGAACACATCATTCTCCAAGGCCATCAGGAATGCACCAGCATCATTGAAAGTCTAGTGGTGGTTTTCTTTGCAGGCCAGGAATGAGGCTATCACGAACATCAGCTTGTTAATAGCAATGAGGATGATGGTACTCCAAAATAAGCCACATAAGCAAGCAAATAGAAACCAGGAACAACCATTACTATAACTACCAGCAACATTGGAATAACTGATGGGCTTCCCTGGTGGTTCAGGGGTAAAGAATTTGCTTGCCAATGCAGGAGACATAGGTTTGATCCCCAGGTCAGGATGATCTCCTGGAGGAGGAAATGGCAGCCCAACTCCAATATTCTTGGCTGGGAAATCCCATGGACAGAGGAGCCTGGCAGGCTGCAGACCATGAGATTGCAAAGAGTCAGACATGGCTGAGTGACTAAACAACAAGAGAGCCTGACTCACAGGAAGTTCGGAAATGGCTAATAGTTTGGTGCCCCTAGGGGTAAAATAGAAGGGTAACCAATGAGAACACCATTTAACATCTATAATCAGAAATAGGCAAGAACAGAGAAATGGGGGATACGGGTAGTTGCCCCAGTAAAAATTCATGATTCATTGCTCAGTTCTTGGACCTGGGAAAATTCTGAGACCCAGTATGCAGTGACTGAGAGATGATTGTCTCAAGGAGGAAGAAGACTGCAAGACCATGACAAGGGTTAAGTAAAGTGATCTCCCTAGTCCTGCTCTAAAGGAACCTACAGCCATATACTTAGATGATTACACACTTGGAAAAGGAAAAGCACACATATTGAGTACTTTGGACATATTTTCAAAGCTGGTCTTAATACTTGAAAACCTCAGGATCCCTTGTTGGAGCTGGGACCCAGGTACATAAGCAGGCTGGCTGAAGTCCAGTTTATGGTGGGTCTTCTGGGTCCATAAAGTCAGTCAATAATTTCACCCACCCTAGGGAAAATTACGGAGAAGGCGATGGCACCTCACTCCAGTACTCTTGCCTGGAAAATCCCATGGATGGAGGAGGCTGGTGGGATACAGTCCATGGGGTCGCTGAGTCGGACACAACTGGGCGACTTCACTTTCACATTTCACTTTCATGCATTGGAGAAGGAAATGGCAACCCACTCCAGGGTTCTTTCCTGGAGAATCCCAGGGATGGGGGAGCCTGGTAGGCTGCCGTCTATGGGGCTGCACAGAGTTGGACCCGACTGAAGTGACTTAGCAGCAGTAGCAGGGAAAATTAGGATTACCATCCTGGCAATATGACTCACTCAAATCCTTGACAAGCAGAGTGAGAGCCATCATATTAGGGAAGACCAAAAGGAGGCCTCTGAAACGACTACTTTCCAAACTCAAGATACTGAATCAAAGTAATATCGCATCCCAGAAATGAAGGCAGAGATTAGTACCACTGTGATGGTGAGCTTTATGTATCAGCTTGGCTGGGCTGTAGTGCTTGAATACTTGGTCAAATATTATTCTGGATATTTCTATGAGGATATTTTTGGATGAGACTTTGACTTAAATCAATACGCTTAAGTAAAATCGGTCACCCTCCATGACACAGATGGGCTTTGTCCAATCAGTTGAAAAGTGATAGAACAAAAAGCTGATCTCTCCTGAGCAAGAGGGAATTATGCCGGTAGATTGACTCTGGACTTCATCTGCAACACCCGCTCTTCCTGGTAGTCAGCAGAATGTGTTTGGACTAGAGATGCAACTCAGTCCTGAGCCTTCAGGCTGTTGGTCTCCTCCATCAGAGTTTGGATTTCCAAGCCTCCACAATCACAAGAGGCAAAGAAATCTCTTTAAATGTTTTCTAAAAATTAATTTAAACCTGTATTTATGAAATATATTTATTAAGAATAAGTCTGTGTTTGTATGTATATCTTCATCTGTGGCTATTCTTTTCATTTTGGTATTAGTTCTAGAAGATGTTGTAGGTCTTCACAGAACCAGTCAACTTCAGCTTCTTTGGCATCAGTGGTTAGGGCATAAACTTGGATTATTATCATGTTGAATGGTTTGCCTTGGAAACAAACCAAGATCATTCTGTTGTTTTTGAGGCTGTACCCAGAAACTACATTTTGAACTCTTTTGTTGACTGTGAGAACTACTTCATTTCTTCTAAGGAAGTCTTGGCACAGCAGTATATATAATGTGCTGGGCTTAGTTGCGCAGTCCTGTCCAACTCTTTGCGACCCTATGGTCTGTAGCCCACCAGGCTCCTCTGTCCATGGGGATTCTCTAGGCAAGAATACTGGAGTGGGTTGCCATGTCCTCCTCCAGGGAATCTTCCCAATCCAGGAATTGAACCCAGGTCTCCCACATTGCAGGTGGATTCTTTATCATCATCTGAATTAAATTCACTCATGCCTGTCCATTTTGGGCTTCCTGGTGGCTCAGAGGATAAAGCGTCTGCCTGCAATGCAGGAGATCTGGGTTTGATCCCTGGGTTGGGGAAGATCCCCTGGAGAAGGAAATGGCAACCCACTCCAGTATTCTTGCCTGGAGAATCCCATGGACAGAGGAGCCTGAGTGGGCTATAGTCCATGGGGTCACAAAGAGTCAGACACGACTGAGTGACTTCATTTCACTTCACTGTCCATTTTAGTTCACTGATTCCTAAGATGTTGGTGTTCAATCTTGTCATCTCCCACTTGACCACATGCACTTTACTGTGATTCATGAACCTAACATTCATGAACCTAACCTGGAATGAAATATTGTTCCCTATAGCATCAGGTTTTACTTTCACCACCAGACACATCCACAACTGAGCAGCATTTCCACTTTGGCCCAGCCACTTCATTTTTCTGGAGCTATTAGTAACTGCCCTCTGCTCTTTCCCAGTAGCAAACTGGACACCTTTCAGCCTGGAGGCTTATCTCCCAGTGTCATATCTTTTGCCTTTCAATACTGTTCATAGGGTTCTCCTGGCAGGAATACTGGAGCAGGTTGCCATTTCCTCTTCTAGTGGACCATGTTTTATCAGAACTCTTCTCTATGACCTGTCCACCCTAGATGGTTCTTCAAGGCTTAGCTCATAGCTTCATTGAGTTATGCAAGCCTTTTCACTACGACATCATAGGAGACTAGAATGCAAAAGTAGGAATTCAGGAGATACCTGGAATAACAGGCAAGTTTGGACTTGGAGTACAAAATGAAACAGAGCAAAGGCTAACAGAGTTTTGTCAAAAGAACATGCTAGTCACAGCAAACACCTTTTCCAACAACACAAGAGACAACTCCACACATGGACATCACCAGATGGTCAATACTGAAATTAGATTGATTATATTCTTTGCAACTGAAGATGGAAAAACTATACAGTTAGCAAAACAAGACCTGGAACTGACCATGCTCAGATCAAGAGTTCCTTATTGCCAAATTAAGGCTTAAATTGAAGAAAGTAGGAAAAACCACTGGACCCTTTAGGTATGACCTAAATCCAATGCCTTATGATTATATAGTGGAGGTTATGAATAGATTCAGAGGATTAGATCTGGTCGACAGAGTGTCTGAGGAAGTATGGACAGATGTTGGTAACATGTATTGTACAGGAGGTAGTGACTGAAACCATGCCAAAGAAAAAGAAATGCAAGAAGGCAAAGTAGTTGTCTGAGGAGGCTTTACAATAGCTGACAAAAGGAGAGAAGTGAAAGGCAAGAGAGAAAGGGAAAGATATATCCATATGAATGCAGAGTTCCAGAGAATAGCAAGGAGAGATTAGAAGGCCTTCTTAAATGAACAATGCAAAGAAATAGAGGAAAACAATAGAATGTGAAAGATTCGAGATCTCAAATTTGAGATATCCAAGGAAGATTTCATGTTTTAGGAAGCATTACTACAAACAAAGCTAATGGAAGTATGGAATTCCAGCTAAGCTATTTAAAATCCTAAAAGATAGTGCTCATAAAGTGCTTTACTCAATATGTCAGCAAATTTGGAATACTCAGCAGTGGCCACAGGACTGGAAAAAGTCCATTTTCATTCCAATCCCAAAGAAGGGCAATGCCTAAGAATGTTCAAACTCCATACAATTGTGCTCGTTTCACATGCTAGCAAAGTAATGCTCAAAATCCTTCAAGCTAGGTTTCACCACTACATGAACTGAGAACTTTGAGATGTACAAGCTGGATTTAGAAGAGGTTGAGGAACCAGATATCAAATTGTCAACATTCGATGAATCATGAAGAAAGCAAGAGAGTTTCAGAAAAACATCTACTTCTACTTCATTGACTATGCTAAAGCCTTTGACTATGTGAATCACAACAAACTGTGGAAAATTCTTTAAGAGAAGAGAGTACCAGATGACCTTACCTGTCTCCTGAGGAACCTGTATGTGGGTTAAGAAGCAATAGTTAGAACTGGACATGGAACAACTGACTGGTTCCATATTAGAAAAGGGGTACATCAAGGCTGTATATTTCACCCTTCTTATTTATAATAATTTATATGTGGAGTACATCATGTGAAATGCAGGGCTGAATGAATCACAGCTGGAATCAAGATTGTCAGGAGAAATATCAACAACCTCAGATATGCGGAAAGATACCACTCTAGTGGCAGAAAGTAAAGAGGAGCTAAAGAACCTCTTGATGAAGGTGAAAGAGAGGAGGGAAGAAGGTGGCTTAAAACTCCACATTAAAAAAACTAGTATCATGGCATCTGGTCCCATCGTTTCCTGGCAAATAGAAGGGGAAAAGTGGAAGCAGTGACTGATTTTTACTTTCTTGGGCTCCAAAATCACTGCAGACAGTGCCTGCAGTCATGAAATGACTTGCTCCTTGGAAGAAAAGTTATGACAAACCTAGACAGCATATTAAAAAGCAGAGACATCACTTTGCCTGCAAATGTCTGTATAGTCAAAGCTGTGTTTTTTCCAGTAGTCATGTATGGATGTAAGAGTTTGACCATAAAGAAGGCTAAGTACAAAGAATGAATGCTTTCAAGTTGTGCTGCTGGAAAAGACCCTGGAGAGTCCCTTGGACAGCTAGGAGATCAAACCAGTCAATCAGAAAGGAAATTAACCATTAATATTCATTGGAACTGTTGCTAAAGGCCTGTTGCTAAAGCCGAAGCTCCAATACTTTGGCCACCTGATGCAAAGAGGCTACTTTTTGGAGAAGACCCTGATGCTGGGGAAGGTTGAGGGCAGGAGAAGCAGGTGACAGAGGATGAGATGGTTGGATAGCATCACCGATTCAATGGATATGAGTTTGAGCAAACTCCAGGAGATAGTGAAGGACAGGGAAGCCTGGCATGCTACAGTCCACAGAGTCACAAAGAGTGACTGAACAACAATAAGTCTCTTGGTTCTGTTACTCTGGAGAACGCTGACTAATACAGCCACCATTAAAGGTTTAAAGAAAGGGCATCAGATAAACATTAGAAGCTGGAAGAGGCAAGAAATGATTCTTCCCTGCAGGGTTCACACCTTGATTTTAGAGTTTTAACCTCCAAAAGTGTGAGAGAATAAATTTTGTTGTTTTAAGCCATCCAAGTTTATAGTAATTTGTTATGGTAGCCTTAGGAAAATAATATGAAATTGGTAGGAAATGTCATGTTTATTTTACTGCAGAAGAGAAAGTTAACTGATGGGAATAGTACTAAGGGACCTCCAAGAATAGTTTAAGAATTTACCACCTTATTACCCTTTCTCCTTCATTTTACCAAATTATTTTTGGCCATCCAAGGGGTGTTTATCAGGACCTTCTCATTTGCTTGCCAATTTGGCTTCCTAGGTCTTCCCTGGTGGCTCAGATGGTAAAGAGTTAGCCTGCAATGCAGGAGACCTGGGTTCCATCTCTGGGTCGGGAAGATTCCCTGGAGGAAGGCATGGCAACCCACTCCAGTATTCTTGCCCGGAGAATCCCGTGGACAGAGGAGCCTGGTGGGCTACAGTCCCTAGGTTTGCAAAGAGTCAGACAGGACTGAGCGACTCATTTTCACTTTGGCTTCCTAGATACTCTTCTACTGCAACTCAAGAAAATAATTTAAATGACTATCTCACAGATACTACATCTGAAAAAAGATCTGATTTTGACCTAATAAAAAACTTGACAGAAAAAAAAAGAGGATAAGGATGCATAGTGTTTGTCCATATTCTATCTCCATTTCATTCACCAGTCTGACACATACAGAAACCACATGGATTCTGGACAATGACTACATATTTCCACAAGCTAAAAGACTCTGATGCTGGGAGGGATTGGGGGCAGGAGGAGAAGGGGACGACCGAGGATGAGATGGCTGGATGGCATCATGGACTCGATGGACGTAAATCTGAGTGAACTCCGGGAGTTGGTGATGGACAGGGAGGCCTGGCGTGCTGCGATTCATGGGGTGGCAAAGAGTCAGACACGACTGAGTGGTTGGGCTGAACTGAACTGAACCAAGTAGTAGCTCCACTGGAGTGGCATTGCTAGACTTGTTGATGGTAAAGCAGATTGTGAAGGCCTCAACTGTGTCATAAGCAGCCATTGATCTGATGATTGCATTCTTTTCTATACTAATCAGAAAAGAGGATCAGAAATAGTTCACATTATCATGAACGGACAACAGGATTAACTTACAGTTTTGCTCCAGGGCTGTGTTAACTCTTCATACTTTGTCATAACGTAGATCAAAGGATCTATATCATCACATTGATCCAAAGCATTATTGGTCTGATGCTGATCTGGTAGGATGAGCAAAAGTTGGTTTGTATGCTGGAAGCCTTGGGAAGGCATGTGAGCGTCAGAAAGTGGGAGATAAAAACTCATGTAGCTTCAAGGGCCTGCCACTTCAGGGCAGTTTTGAGTTCCTTGACTAGGGGCAAGTCATGACATCACCTCTAAAGTAAAAGACAAATGCTCTGTCTTCTATCTCCTGGAAGCACAAATCCAAAAAGATTTCTTTTGGGTTCTAGAGGCAATCTGATCTACACCTAATACTTGAACTATATGAACTATATTTTAGCCGGTAGATGTTGTGACATGGAAGGCTGCCAGTTTTAAGGAGAAACTGGAGCGTAAAAGAGCTTTGAGCAAGTGCAGTCTGTAGCTCAAACATTCCTACCCCAGGAATTTGAGAGATGAGAAAGTCTGCAGTGGAGACATGTGAACGAACATATGACAATGGACATGAAGTATAAAGATTTTCGTATTACGTGTTAATACTCATCAGAGAGTATCTACTTTGAAAAAGGCACTGAAGAACCAATTAGTTATAATTACTTGACTATTCAGAAAGAGAAAAATAAATATCATACAATTATTGTTTATATGTGGAATCTAGAAAAACTGTACATATGAACTTATTTGCAAAGCAGAAATAGAGACACAGATGTAGAGAACAAACTTATGGATACCAAGGAGGGGAGAGAGGTGGGATGAGTTGGGAGATGGGGATTGACATATATATACTATGATATATAAAATAGATAACTAATGAGAACCTGCTTTACAGCACAGGGAAGTCTACTTCATGCTCTGTGGTGACCTAAGTGGGAGGAAATGCAAAAAAGAGAAGCTATATGTATACATGTAACTGGTTCACTTTGCTGTACAGCAGAAACTAACATAACATTGTAAAGCAACGATTCTCCAATAAAAATTTTTAAAGTACTTGACTAGTTAATGTTAGCCAGCGTTTGTTATTGGCCATTCCAGAACTGACACAATGGGCACACGCATGCAATTGCTATGGCATCAAAGCAATTGTGTCTGTGTAGGGGCAGCAGCAGCGGCCCACAAAGCATAAACATCTACTTACTAAGGTCAGTCTAACTCACTCACTGCTGCCTCAGAATATCCAATCTGCCATCAGCAGAGAACAGTGCTGTGGAGGCCACTCACTCCAACACTGAGACCTACTATGGCACTAGTCCTCAAGGAAACCAAGAGCCACTTGGTACCAGTGAGATGAGCTCTTTTGTCCTGGAAGTGCCAGAATTCATCTTCACAGCAATAGATACTTATTCTAGATGCCTCAGTTAGCATCACTATCCAAGAGTGTATGTGATGCTTGATTCAAGGGCATGAATTTCCACATTGCAAAACATCTGACCAGGGAACCCATTTCACAGTGAAGGAGCCTTTGACCATAGAATCCAGTGATTCCTCACCATCATTAAGTAGCCAGCTTGATAGAATGTCAGAGCAGCTAATTAAAGCACACTGAAATTCCATCAGAGGCAATACTCTTCAAGAATAGGTGACACCATTCAGGATGCAGTATATAGAATAACCCAGAGGCCTCTGTGTGTCACTGGGTCTCCACCTGAAAGAATATGCAGGCACCCAAGGGTCGAAGCAGTTGTGGTCCACTTACATTACTCTCTATGACACTGGAAGACTTTCTGCTTCCTATCCCTACAATTCTGAGCTCAGAGGGGTGAGGTTCTCTTCCCTCAAGTAGCATACTCTTGCCAGGGAGACAGTGGAGGTTCCATTTAATTGCAAGCTATGGCAGCTTCCCAAGCATTTGGACCCCTTGTATCCAGTAACCAGCAGGCAAGAAGAGAAATCATCATCCTCACCAGGGTAGTAAACTCAGAACACATGAAGGAAGTAGGCTGCATTTCCACAAGGTAATCCATCTGGAAGCCTCTTGGTAAATCCCACGACCAATTAAAACCATGAATGGGCATGTGTAGCCATGTTGGCCTGAGAAAATAGGATTCCCACAGAATCAGGCCCCTCAGGAATGAAGGTTTGGGTTATACCATCAGAAAAGTGAAAGTCACTCAGTTGTGCCCAACTTTTTGCAATCCCATGGACTATACAGTTCATGGAATTCTCCAGGCCAGAATACTGGGTGAGTAGCCTTTCCCTTCTCCAGAGGACCTTCCCAACCCAGAGATCGAAACCAGCTCTCCCGCATTGCAGGTGGATTCCTTACCAGCTGAGCTATGAGGGAGGCACTACACCATCAGAAAAGCCAGCAGCAACAGCAGAGGTGGGTTGAGGGTGAGATGGATTCAGAGGACACAGTGGAGGAGGGAGACAGTGAATACTGCTGCTGCTGCTGCTGCTAGTCACTTCAGTCGTGTCCGACTCTGTGCGACCCCAGAGACGGCAGCCCACCAGGCTCCCCCGTCCCTGGGATTCTCCAGACAAGAACACTGGAGTGGGTTGCCATTTCCTTCTCCAGTGCATGAAAGTGAAAAGTGAAACTGAAGTCGCTCAGTCGTGTCCGACTCCTAGCGACCCCATGGACTTCAGCCTTCCAGGCTCCTCCGCCCATGGGATTTTCCAGGCAAGAGTGCTGGAGTGGGGTGCCATTGCCTTCTCCAGACAGTGAATACTAGTTAGTTACAGCTAAAACCAGCTATAGCATCTTGGTGTGTAGTTTATCCCCCTAACTTCCTTCTTGAAAGTTTCTTTGTTGAAAGAGAAGGGTAGCTGTGAGGCACAAGGGGTAGACTAGAACAGGCAGACGTGCCTGCCATCAGATCTCCCTTGCAAACAATCTGCTATGGAGGGAGGAGACTGGCTAGCCATCTCCAGCTGCTACATTCTGCAAATCAGCACAGCATTTGTGCTGAAGCCAGGCTGCCCCCAAGGCTGCCCCCAGACAATGCTTGAGCACGGTGGCACTACTAGGGCCAGGCCATTTCTCCCTAGCACAGGATGTTTCAATGGGGGGCTGCCTTGGCGAGGGCACTGCAGTCTGGGGCTCTTCTGCAAGCGCTTCCTTGCTTTCCTCTCCCCTTTCACAGGGAGCCCACCCTAGCTACTGCTTCTCCCTGCCTCCTTCACAAGCATGTCTGTCTCTCTGTACATTTCCTTCCCATCTCATCCTATTTTGGGGTCTTGCTTCTTGGAGGACCCAAACTGAGACAAATCGTTGTTTCAGTTTTGATATATTTAGAGCTCCCTACAAAGTTTGATAAATGTTCATCCTTCTGTTTTATTCTTCTGCCATCTTGTTTAATCTCCCTCGGCTTTATTCCTTTAGTCTCCAGCCCTTGGCACATTTCCACGCTCTGTTTGTCAATCTATACTGGAATCTGGCATTCAAACACATTTAAGACCATATCTAATTAGCTCAGTCCTGACAACTGTCTTATCACTGATTAGTAATGGATTACAGTCCTTGGACAATTATTGCTTTTGAAGCCAAGCTAACAAGTGCTTCACATTGTCAGTGCATAAATTATCTGGTCTCATTTAACAGACAGCTTTAAAAAACATATTAAACTTCCCTTCACAGATTCTACATTTCCACCTTCCCTCTGAGCCAACTGAGGTGGGGGTTTTCAAATTAATATGCCCCATACCTTCCCAAGCACATTGCTGGATCTAAATATCTAGTTTTCTAAGCCTGGATTTTTAACAGAATCATTAGCATTTGAGCTACCCACTCAAAGAAGTGTTTCTACAACTGTTTCTGTTTTCAGCTAATTTTATATCCCTCCATTTTGCTATATTCCAGTTCTCTTGCCAGCTCTTCCATTTCTTTTTGGTTGTAATATTCCATTACCCCTTCTGCTTTTGCATTCAATTGTCCATTTACGGGCAGCAGTTTGCTTTTCTTCATCCAGTAAGAGAAATTCAACCTTTGAAGTTGTATGATTCTAGAATAGTTTTCACATGAGCACAGATCTTTTTCCTAATATACTTTTCAGCTGGTGAACTCATTTCTTACACAGAAAAAGATTCCAAGATAAGGCATGACAAAGAAAACCCCAGTAAAGTAGGTTAGTGCTAATTCCATACACACGGTTGGTGAGTTTCCCAGGTGCTCAAAATTTTAGAAACCTACATCTTTGATGCAAATATGTTCTTAATGCAACTGTAAATATTTGCACTTCCAGAATGTCCATTCACAAACCTCAGCTAAGGTTCCACTAAACTGAGTCTAACACAGCACAAGCATTTCTATACCTGCTTCATAATGACCACTTTAGAGAACTATGTGCCTGAAGGAGTTTTAGGAAGCCAACTGTGCTGTGTTCTCCTGCCTTCGGGCAGAATTGTACACAAACACCCAGGCAGGAAAAATCTTCCCAAGAAAGAGTCAACAACCTTACTCTAGAATTTAACAATGATAACACCCAGGAATTTCAATTCCTTCTGTGAATATACAAGTCCCTCTGTTATAGCTTGAAGTGAAGTGAAGTCGCTCAGCCGTGTCCAACTCTTCGCAACCCCATGGACTGTAGCCTACCAGGCTCCTCCGTCCATGGTATTTTCCCAGGTAAGAGAACTGAAGTGGGTTGCCATTTCCTTCTCCAGGGGATCTTCCTGACCCAGGGATCAAACCCGCGTCTCCTGCGTTGCAGGCAGACGCTTTACTGTCTGAGTCACTAGGGAAGTCCTGTCCTGTTATAGCTTATCTCTGGGTTTGTTTTTTTTTTTTAATTGTAAGTCTGACACTGAGGTTAAAAATGCTTGAGTTTTTTTAATACAGCAACTCGTCGGAAAAGACCTTGATGCTGGAAAAGACTGAGGGCAGGAGGAGGTGGTGACGGAGGACAAGACGGTTGGATGGCATTGTGGACTCAGTGGCATGAGTTTGAGCAAATTGGGGAAGAACAAGACCATCTGGTGTGTTGCAAAGCCTGGGGTTGCAAAGAATCTGACACGACTTAGTGACTGAACAACAATAATAAAAATATATTCTCCAAGTTGGTTATTTTCATGTTAATTAAAATATGACTCATTCATTCAATAAATTAATATTTTTAAAATCTCATACTTTCCTTTTAGCAGATATTTTAAATCACTTCTACCTTTAGAAAACTATTATGGACTCATGGCTCCTGTCACAGACTCAACACCTTCCAATTACTGTGATCATTTTTTATGTCAAACCTATCACCTTTTGCCAGGTGACTAATCTCTCCCTGTCTGTACTATTGTTAACATTTATTTAGGCATTAACAACAACAACAAAAAACCCTTCAGTTTTTGTCAACAGTTCAGTTCACTTCAGTCGCTCAGTCATGTCCGACTCTTTGCGACCCCATGAATCGCAGCACAACAGGCCTCCCTGTTCATCACCATCTCCCGGAGTTCACTCAGACTCATGTCCATCGAGTCCGTGATGCCATCCAGCCATCTCATCCTCGGTCGTCCCCTTCTCCTACTGCCCCCAATCCCTCCCAGCATCAGAGTCTTTTCCAGTGAGTCAATTCTTCACATGAGGTGGCCAAAGTACTGGAGTTTCAGCTTTAGCATCATTCCTTCCAAAGGAATTCCAGGGCTCATCTCCTTCAGAACGGACTGGTTGAATCTCCTTGCAGTCCAAGGGACTCTCAAGAGTCTTCTCCAACACCACAGTTCAAAAGCATCAATTCTTCGGCGATCAGCCTTCTTCACAGTCCAACTCTCACATCCATACAAGACCACAGGAAAAACCATAGCCTTGACTAGACGGACCTTAGTTGGCAAAGTAATGTCTCTGCTTTTGAATATACTATCTAGGTTGGTCTTAACTTTTCTTCCAAGGAGTAAGCATCTTTTTATTTCATGGCCGCATGGCCGCAGTCACTATCTGCAGTGATTTTGGAACCTCCAAAAATAAAGTCTGACACTGTTTCCACTGTTTCCCCATCTATTTCCCATGAAGTGATGGGACTAGATGCCATGATCTTCGTTTTCTGAATGTTGAGCTTTAAGCCAACTTTTTCCTCCCTCTTTCACTTTCATCAAGAGGCTTTTTAGCTCCTCTTCACGTTCTTCCATAAGGGTGGTGTCATCTGCATATCTCAGGTGATTGATATTTCTCCTGGCAGTCTTGATTCCAGCTTGTGTTTCTTCCAGTTCAGCGTTTCTCATGATGTACTCTGCATATAAGTTAAATAAGCAGGGTGACAATATACAGCCTTGACATACTCCTTTTCCTATGTGGAACCAGTCTGCTGTTCCTTGTCCAGTTCTAAGTGTTGCTTCCTGACCTGCATACAGATTTCTCAAGAGGCAGGTTAGGTGGTCTGGTATTCCCATCTCTTTCAGAATTTTCCACAGTTTATTGTGATCCACACAGTCAAAGGCTTTGGCAGAGTCAATAAAGCAGAAATAGATGTTTTTGTGGAACTCTCTTGCTTTTTCCATGATCCAACAGATGTTGGCAATTTGATCTCTGGTTCCTTTGCCTTTTCTAAAACCAGCTTGAACATCAGGAGTTCACGGTTCACATATTGCTGAAGCCTGGCTTGGAGAATTTTTAACATTACTTTACTAGCATGTGAGATGAGTGCAATTGTGTGGTAGTTTGAGCATTCTTTGGCATTGCCTTTCTTTGGGATTGGAATGAAAACTAACCTTTTCCAGTCCTGTGGCCAATGCTGAGTTTTCCAAATTTGATGGCATATTGAGTGCAGCACTTTCACAGCATCATCTTTCAGGATTTGAAATAGCTCCACTGGAATTCCATCACCTCCATGAGCTTTGTTCACAGTGATGCTTTCTAAGGCCCACTTAACTTCACATTCCAAGATGTCTGGCTCTAGATTAGTGATCACACCATCATGATTATCTGGGTCGTGAAGATCTTTTTTTGTACAGTTCTTCCATGTATTCTTGCCACGTCTTCTTAGTATCTTCTGCTTCTGTTAGGTCCAGACCATTTCTGTTGTTTATCGAGCCCATCTTTGCATGAAATGTTCCCTTGGTATCTCTAAATCTCTAATTTTTTTGAAGAGATCTCTAGTCTTTCCCATTCTGTTGTTTTCCTCTATTTCTTTGCATTGATCGCTGAAGAAGGCTTTCTTATCTCTCCTTGTTATTCTTTGGAACTCTGCTTATATCTTTCCTTTTCTCCTTTGCTTTTCGCTTCTCTTCTTTTCACAGCTATTTGTAAGGCCTCCTCAGACAGCCATTTTGCTTTTTTGGATTTCTTTTCCATGGTGATGCTCTTGATCCCTGTCTCCTGTACAATGTCACGAACCTCATTAAATAGTTCATCAGGCACTTTGTCTATCAGATCCCAACAAGATATATTTGGCTCTTCTTGCTCTTTCCTCCTCTGAAATCTGCTATCAGATACCTTCCAAGGGACCCTAATTCCCTTATCTAAAAATTTTGTAAGGAGAAAAACTATGGTTAGGGTAAATTATGATTTATATTATATTTTTTCTCCTTGACTAATGAAAGTAGTTTGCACTAAGACCTCAGGATAAATAGGAGTTAGCTAGATGAAGTAGAATGAAAATGTGTTTTAGAAGGGTGTAGGTGAGGATGAGATATAAAAAGGCAAGACAGCAATTAAACAAGAAATTTAAAAAACATGTATGATTGGTCCCTCTTATCCAAGGGTGGTATGTTCCAGCACCCGCCAGAGTGCGCTGAAACTGCAGATAGTACTATATATTCTGTTTTTTTTTCTTATAAACACATACCTATGATAAAGTTTAATTTCTAAATTAGGCACAGTAAGAGATTAGTGACAATAATAAAATAGAACAATTTTAACAATATACGGTAGTAAAAGTTATGTGAATATAATCTTTCTCTCAAAATATCTTATTGTATTAATACAAATCTACTGCCTTTTCCATCTTAACTAAGCACTTATCAGGCACTGTGGCCACAACTTTAAAACTAGCATGACTTCTTTTCCTTCATAATTTCACAGATAAAAGATCTGCTCTTGCCATAGATCTCAGCAATCGCAGCATACACATTTTTTTTTTCTCGTTAAGTTGAGAACTTTCACCTTTTCACTTAGAGGAAGAACTTTATGGCTATCCTTTAGTACATCTGAACAGTCAGCCATACCACTCTCATGCTTTGGGGCCAGGATTAAGTGAAATAAATGTTACTTGAACATAATCCCTGAGATTCTACAAAAGTTGATCTGATAACTGAGATGGCTACTAAAGGACTCATAGGCAGGATCAGCTAGACAAAGGGATATTTCCCACCCAGGGTGGGATGAAGTGGGTGGCTGGAAATCTCATCCATACTATGCAGAATGGCACACAATTTAATGTAAATAGATGGATTATTTATTTCTGAAATCTTCCATTTAATATTTTCAGAATGTGGTAATGGAAACTGTGGATAATGGGGACTACAGCTGATAATGTCAGAGGATGTGAAAGTACTATGGAAGCAAAGCAAAGCAACCTCTTACTTGGAAACTGGTAAACACTGATATGAAAAGGCAGTCTGCACAAGTGACTATGGGCTTAGGTAGAAACTTCCCTGCTGCTGCTGCTAAGTTGGTTCAGTCATGTCCGACTCTGTGCGACCCCATAGATGGCAGCCCGCCAGGCTCCCCCGTCCCTGGGATTCTCCAGGCAAGAACACTGGAGTGGGTTGCCATTTTCCTTTCCAATGCACAAAAGTGAAAATTGCAAGTGAAGTCGCTCAGTTGTGTCCAACTCCTAGCAACCCCATGGACTGCAGCCCACCAGGCTCCTCCATCCATGGGATCTTCCAAGCAAGAGTACTGGAGTGGGGTGCCATCGCCTTCTCCGAGAAATCTCCCTAATGCTTATCAAAATCTTTCCAGTACTGCTTTCCTAAACCAAGCATATGAACAGCTCTGCTTCTTGGATCCCCTTTAAATAATGTAGAGCATATAGCTAGTGGAAACTAATGAAGTGTGAGCAAGGGGCGAATAACATTCTAGATAGTAAAACCTCCACCGCCTGGGGCCTTCGACTGACTGTGCAAAATAGAGGATGTCTTTGTCTGCTTTGCAATAGGCATAGTGTGAATAACACTATTCACTATATAGATAACATAACCTTGCATATGTTGAGTCACTGAAATTTGGAGGTCAGTTGGTTGCTGTAGCAAACCTAGTCTGTTAATGTCTATCGTCCTTACTCCCCTTGGGAAACTTGACACTTTTTGGGTTGGTACCAGCAGGAGGGCAATAAGGTATCAGTTTCCAACCCAAGCTGATTCATTAAAGCCATCAGGAAAGTAAGCTTTTCTGTCTTCTAATCCAAGGTTCCTTCTAGGAATTGATGCTGCCAGGCAGAACAGTAGATTAAAAATACTCTGTGTTGACTTAGATGGGTGGGATGAGGGGGTAGGAGGGAGGACGGAGAGGCAGGGAATACACATACACACACATATACACACACACACACACACACACGGCTGATTCACTTTGTTGTACACCAGAAACTAACACAACATTGTAAGGCAAATATACCCCAATTTAGAAAAAAAAAAGACCTAGTCTGTTTTGGCTTTCCTGGTGGCACTATTGGTAAAGAACCTGCCTGAAAATGCAGGAGACGCAAGAGACTCTGGTTCGATTCTTGGGTCAGGAAGATTCCGTAGAGGAGGGCATAGCAACCCACTTCAGTATTCTTGTCTAAAGAATCCCATGGACAGAGGAGCCTGGCAGGCTATGGTCCCTTGGGGAGAAAGAGTTGGACAAGACTGAAGTGACTTAGCACAAGTCTGATTATACTAGTTATGATCAAATCTGTGGGAGATATAACAGGTCTTCAATCACTAGACAGTTTTGGAGATAGCTCCTCCTGCTGCTGCTGCTGCTGCTGCTGCTGCTGCTAAGTCATTTCAGTCGTGTCCGACTCTGTGTGACCTCATGAATGACAGCCCAGCAGACTCCGCGTCCATGGGATTCTCCAGGCAAGAACACTGGAGTGGGTTGCCATTTCCTTCTCCAATGCATGAAAGTGAAAAGTGAAAGGGAAGTCGGCTCAGTCGTGTCCGACTCTTAGCGACCCCATGGACTGCAGCCCACCAGGCTCCTCTATCCATGGGATTTTCCAGGCAAGAGTACTGGAGTGGGGTGCCCTTGCCTTCTCTGAGCTCCTCCCTAACTATAGTTTATTTCACTTGCACGTGATTCTTTTCACTATATTCTCATTAATTAATATGAAGTAGGGTAGTGAAGGGATACAAGGCCTGCAACAGAGGCAACTGGGAGTGGTTCCTATGCAACTGAGCCTGAATTGAACCTCCTGCTCTGAGTTTATCTCAATTACATGATTGTAAAAATATAAACAATTCACTCTGTCTTATACATTTCTTATTGGCTCAACATTTTCTTCTAAACCCACTAAATTAATGTTACATTTCTCCTAATATAACATGCACATAATATGCAGAAAAATTCCAAGAGTACTTAACTACATAAGTATAGCTTTCAAAATTGTTTGTTGAAATTCCATCAACAGAGGAATGGATAAATGTAGTACATATATATAATGGAATATTAGACATAAAAATGAAAGAATGCCATTTGTGGCAACATGGATGGACATAGAGAGTGTCATGCAGAGTGAAATAAGTCAGGCAAAGAAGAAGAAATATTGTATGGCATCCCTTATATGCAGAATCTAAAAGAAATGATACAAATGAATTTATTTATGAAACAGAAATAAAGTCACAGACTTAGAGAATGAGCTTACAGTTGCCAGGGGTTAGAATGGAGGGAGGAGACAGACAGTTTGGGATCAACATGCTATATTTAAAATAGATAACCAACAAGGTCCTACTGTACAGCACAGGGAACTCTACTCAATATTATGTGGCAGCCTGGATGGAAGGGAAGTTTGAGGGAGAATGGATTCATGTATATGTATGGCTGAGACCCTTTGCTGTCCACCTGAAACTATTACAACATTGTAAATCAGCTATCCTTCAAAATAAAGTAAAAAATATTAAATAAGTCATGTGGTAAAGTGTTTCAGATAATTGTTTTTAATACTACCTTCTCCCCACTATGAGGTAAATTCCATGGGGACAAGGGACTCTGTTTTGTGCTTTGCTCCTATCCTCAGAACTTAGAAAATGTATTGGTACATGACAGGGATGCAATACAGATTTGCTGGGCAAATAATTCATTTTATAAGGATCACTTGTAGTTACAATGAAAATAATAGACTGGAATTCAGTGAAACTAGCAGCAAAGAGTCTAGATGGATATCATGGAAGATCTTCACATGAGAGATGAAGATGATTCAGACCAATGTAGTCACAGGGACAATGGAGAGAAGTGAACAGATTTGAGATATATTTAGAATGCAGAGCAGAAAGGATTTGGTGATTGATTGACTGTTAGAAGATTTTCAGGGCAAAAATCAAGAGTTCTGCTTTAGGCACCAAAATCAGGGAGGAAGCCGTGCAGAAGAGTGGTTTAGGAAGCCAAGGTGGGTGATAAGTCCAGTTGGCATGGATTCCTATGACCTGTTCAAGTGCCAATGCAATTGTGTCTATCAATTCTGTAATCAGGAAAGTGGTCTATGCCTGAAAAACAGGTTTAGGAAAAAGCATAGCCTTTGAGATTTCCAGCTATATAAATCTATGCAGTGTGTGAGAAGAGGGCCTAAGAGAAAACCCTGAAGATTATCCACAGTGAAGATTTTAAGAATCAGAGCTTGTTGACTGAGTTAGTTGGACTTGGTAGGGATAAAGAAGGCTGAGAGCAGAAGAACTGATGCTTTTGAACTGTGGTGTTGAAGAAGATTCTTAAGAGTCCCTTGGACAGCAAGGAGACCAAACCAGACATTCCTAAAGGAAATCAGTCCTGAATATTCATTGGAAGGACTGATGCTGAAGCTGAAACGCCAATACTTTGGCTACCTGATGAGAAGAGGTGACTCATTAGAAAAGATCCTGATGCTGGGAAAGATTGAAGGCAAGAAGAGAAGGGATAACAGAGGATGAGATGATTGGATGGCATCACCAGCTCAATGGACATGAGTTTGAGCAAGCTCCAGGAGATGGTGAAAAACAGGGAAGCCTGGTGTGCTGCAGTCCATGGGGTCACAAAGAGTCAGACACAATTGAGTGACTGAACAACAGCAAAGGGTATACTCAGAAAATAGCTTTATTCTTCTATCAATGCCTTCAAACCATTTCACCTTGGATATTATCTCGAGCACATTCTATTCTTTTTTTTTTACTTCTTAGTACTCAAATAGTCTTATTTTCATTTATAAAAATGTCCAGGCCAAGTTAAAAGAAAACTTCCAGGGAGTTTCCTGGTGACCTACTGTATAGGATCTGGCTTTCACTGCCGTGGCCTGAGTTCAGTCCCTGGTCAGGGAACTGAGATCCCACAGGCTGTGTGTGGCATAGCCAAAAAACTTAAATAGGGGCTTCCTGGTGTTCCAGTGGTTAGGAATCTGCCTTTCAGTGCAGGGTGTACCGGTTCGATCCCTGGTCTGGGAGGGTCCCACATGCTGTGGAGCGTCTAAGCCCCTGCACCACAACTACTAAGCCCCTGCTCTAGAGCCTGTGAGCTGCAACGACTGAGCCTGCGTGCCACAAATGCTGAAGCCCACGTGCCTAGAGCCTGCGCTCCGCAGCAAGAGGAGCCGCCTCGGTGAGAGTAGCCCACCTCGCCACAACTAGAGAAAGTCCGTGTGCAGCAACAAAGACTCACCATAGCCGAAAACCAATCAATCAGTCTGGCTTTTAAATAAGTGAAAATAAATTAAAGTTTCCATCTAAAACATTCCATCCAATTAGGAGTTTGGGATTAAAATATACCCACTACTCTATATAAAACAACCAACAAGAACCTTTTGTATAGCATAGGAAACTCCACCTAATATCTTGTAACAACTTATAATGGAAAGGAATATAAAAAATGTATATATATAATCACATATATATTCCTATATATATATTCATATATATATTCATATATATATATTCCTATATATATATATATATATATGAATCACTTTGCTGAATAGCTGAACCTAACACAACATTGCAAATCAACTATACTTCAATATAAAAAATCAGCCTCCAAATACCCTCTTCCCCCAAACAAAAGCTTACCTCTAGTCCAAGATTTCTTCCTTCTCTAGCTCCAGGATGACACATTTTCTAGACATGGAGTAGAGACAAAATGTGGTCTGTTCTCTCACTCTTTTTGTACCATATTTCTTCCATCCCCTCTTCATTTCTTAGTTCCCGCCAGGTTAATGTAGGAAAGTGGGATAAGAGAAGATATAACAGAAGTATTTCCTTTGTAGTTGCCTGTCAAATACCCTCTCCCATGACAGATTTTTAAATGGTTTTCCTCCTGTGAGGACTTTGTGAACTCTCTAAAGACACTGATCCCTCATCTTCCCCAAAACACCTGGAAATCTCTACAGTGTATTCTTCCTTGATTCAGAAAATCCATTGTCCAGTGGATCCCTCAGAATTCCCCTTAACTGCCATCTTTTTAACCTCTGTCTTGCTGGGTAACCAAGTTCCACACAGCCCACCTCTTGAATTGGGTTTTTAAAGTTATGCGGCTCTCCTGTGTAAGTCAAGGTGGGTAGGTTATGCTTCATGTGTGCCTGCTATTTTGCTTCAGTCGTGTCCGACTCTGCAACTGCATGGACTATAGCCTAAAGGCTCCTCTGTCCATGGGATTCTCCAGGCAAGCATACTAGAGTAGGCTGCCATGCCCTCCTCCAGGGGATCTCTCCAACACAGGGATGGAATCCCAGTCTCTTATGTCCTCCTCCATTGGCAGATGGGTTCTTTACCACTAGCGCCACCTGGGAACCCCAGGTTATGCTACAGGAGTTCCTAAATCAGTAGAAATTTACTCACTCATCAACGTGTTATGGGTTAGTAGGGGACTCTACCAATATATCTTAGTCACTCAGGAACCCAGGCTGATAGAGACTCCCTCTTGACTCATGCTTCTATGATCACCACATCAGGTGGGAAAAGCTTTGGCCAACCTGTGTTGACTCTTCAACCTCCTACCCAGAAGTGAGATGTGTCTTCTGCCCACATTTCATGGGCTAAAGATAGGCTTATGGCTTTCTAAGTATAGTAGTAAAGAATTCACCTGCCAATGCAAGAGTTGCAAGAGACAGGAGTTTGATCCCTGGGTTGGGAGGATCCCCTGGAGTAGGAAATGATAACCCACTCCAATATTCTTGCCTGGAGAATCCCATCGACAGAGGAGCCTGGTGGGCTACAGTCCACTGGGTCACAAGAGTCAGACATGACTGAGCGACTATGCGTGTACGCACGCACATGCACACACACACACACATGCACACATATATGTATAACTGAATCACTTTTTGAACACCTGAAAGTACAACATTATAAATCAACTATATTCCAATATAAACTAAAAATTAAAAAAAAAAAGTCTTCAGCTGTTTTTGAATTTGTTGAGAGATAAAGAAAAATAAGGGCATTGGAGTTGGGGAAAGTGTGATGAGCTCATTGAAGATGGTCCAAGCAGCAGGGCACAGAAGGAGTCAGGGAACAGTGCTAAGAATGAGAGGGAGGTGAGGAGGTGGAGACAGTCATCACAGCAAGCACCCAACAGAACTGTGGCTGTGAAGGGCAGAGAGGGAGAAGGTGGTGCTGGAAGGAAACATGGAGTTAAGAGGAAGGATTTTTGTTGTTGTTAAATGAGAGACTTGGTCATGTTTAAGTGCTAATAAAAGGAATTCATTGAGAATGGGAGATTACATGTCTGATGAAATGGTTTTCAAACAGCAACTTTTCATTTCTGAAGGAAAACAAACCCATATAATGGATGTTTAATTCCCTGAAGAGATGCTGGTAGGAAGTGGTAAACTCTTCACTCTATTGGTGGTGGAGGAGGAAAAAAGAATTGTAACACTGTCTCTGATGAATAATAATGGTTCTTGGGCGGCTGTGGTTTTTCACTCAATAGAACAGATCTAAAAATATACAGACCCCTTTAGTTTTATAGTTTTATTAGAATAAAACTATAGAGAATAGTTTTATTCTCTTGGTGGGAAACAAAAGAGTCTTAACTTGCTCTCCTGGTACTGTTCACCCCACTCATTGAGGTAGCTTTTAAGTTGATTTCATTGCTTACAGTAGGAAAACCCCTAAAGGTACTGTTTGTCATTTATAACGAACTCATCTGCTAAGTGTTTTTTGGTCCTCCAACTCCCACTCAAGTATTAATACTTTGCTGTAGCAGCAACCATCTCTCCCTTCCAGATGTGTGAACCTTTTGATTTCTACACATTTTAAATTATTTAACTTGGGATGATTTTTTTAAAAGGAACTTCCTGTGGTATGTGTAAAAAGATGTGTTTCCTCAGCTCCATTTCAAACTCGTTTCCAAATTTAGTTGTGTGGATTTCTAAGTCTGATCTCAAGATGTTCATAGATCATAATTAAAAACTAGGCCATTATTTTCATCTCAGCTCCTGACATGCTCCCCAACTCTGCTCCCCACAACCATTTAATATGGTACCCGGAAACAATAGGAGAAATGTCTGAAAGCATAAATTGGTACTGTATGTGCAATGGAAAACAGAGAATGTCTCGTTCAACCCATTCCAATCCCCTCGTCCAGGTCTTTACTGAGCAATCGAGGCTGGAAAGCTCAAAGCTAGAGGTCTGAGGCTCCCTTACAGCTCAGTTTCCATATATGACCTCACTTCTACCAAGTAGATACATCTAAGTAAAAATTGGAAGATGGAACTGACCATTGGGAGATGGTAAACATGCACTTGCCAATTCTCTCTGGAGGCTTTTGACTTTTTCTATAGTGATAGCTTAGGTTCTGGTATCTAGTCCTTAACTCTGAGGGTGTTTGGAGGTTAATAGTGTGCATTGAAAGCCTAGCAGAGTGTTTCAAAAACAGAGCAGCTAAGGCAGAGTGGTCCTGGAATCAGCTGTCATGGCTGCAGTTTCCCAGCTGTGTCAGAGGCAGCAGCGTCCTTAATTTGTCAGCTCTACAGTGTGGTTTGGAAAGTCATTTCTGGAAACTCAAACTAGAACACCCTCCACCAGTCCTTCCAATGATCAGGTAAGCAATTAGTGCTGCTCCAGAAAGGTGGTAGGATTGCTCATCCCTGACCCCCTTGGAGTTGGGTTTGGCTATGTGACTTGCTTGACCAATGAAATGAGAATAAACATCCCCTCTCTCCTTCCGCCAATGGCTAAGAGTAATGTTCTGAGTGGTTGGGCTGCCTAGATGGCTCAGTAATAAAGAATCTGTCTGCCAATGCAGGAACAACAGGAGACACAGGTTCAATCTCTGCATTGGAAAGATCCCCTGGAGGAGGAAATGGAAACCCACGCCAGTATTCTTGCCTGGAATATCTTTGCCAGAGGAGCCTGGCAAGCTACAGTCTATGGTGTCACAAAGAGTTGGACATGACTTAGTGACTCAACATACATGGAAAGCAATTGCTCCAATAGCTTGGAATGATGAAGGCACAGCATGGGTTCTCCAGTCAACCCACGATTATCACATACCATGAGTGAGAAATAAACCTTGGTTATTTTATAAAAATGACGTCTGTTATTGCAATACCTCCCAGGCCATCTTGTTGATCCAGTAAGCCATCTCATTTTCTCTAAAATGTGTTGAGTGAATCCTATTGTCTGTGATTGAGCCTCAAGCCATTATTTCCAGAAATATAACACTGACACACAGCTTAAAAAGCTAAACACTGTTAAGCTTATGAGATCATTCTTGTTGTTCAGTCACCCAGTCATGTCCAACTCTTTGAGACCTCATGGACTAAAGCACACTAGACCTCCCTGTTCCTTAGCATCTCCCAGACTCTGCCCAACTTCTTGTTCATTGCCTTGGTAACGCCATCCAGCCATCTCACTACTGGTCCTCAAATGAGGGGAAGCATTGTCTACTTCTTCTACTTCTCCATAGCTCACAGAGTCTAGCAGCAGAGCCACCGAACTGCACACCCCCAGGATAAAACCACTAGACCATTCAGGTATGACCTAAATCAAATCCCTTATGACTATGCAGTGCCAGTGAGAAACAGATATAAGGTACAAGATCTGATAGACAGAGTGCCTGATGAACTATGGACAGAGGTTCATGACGTTGCACAGGAGACAGGGATCAAGACCATCGCCATGGGAAAGAAATGCAAAAAAGCAAAATGGCTGTCTGAGGAGGCCTTACAAATAACTGTGAAAAGAAGAGAAGCAAAAAACAAAGGAAAAAGGAAAGATACAAGCATCTGACTGCAGAGTTCCAAAGAATAACAAGGAGAGATAAGAAAGCCTTCTTCAGTGATCAGTGGAAAGAAATAGAGGAAAACAACAGAATGGGAAAGACTAGAGATCTCTTCAAGAAAATTAGAGATACCAAGGGAATATTTCATGCAAAGATGGGCTTGATAAAGGACAGAAATGGTCTGGACCTAACAGAAGCAGAAGATATTAATAGGAGGTGGCAAGAAGACACAGAAGAACTGTACAAAAAAGATCTCCACAACCTAGATAATCACAATGGTGTGATCACTCACCTAGAGCCAGACATCCTGGAATATGAAGTTAAGTGGGCCTTAGAAAGCATCACTATGAAGAAAGCTAGAAGAGGTGATGGAATTCCAGCTGAGCTATTTCAAATCCTAAAAGATGATGCTGTGAAAGTGCTGCACTCAATATGCCAGCAAATTTGGAAAACTCAGCAGTGGCCACAGGACTGGAAAAGGTCAGTTTTCATTCCAATCTCTAAGAAAGGCAATGCCAAAGAATGCTCAAACTACTGCACAATTGCACTCATCTCATATGCTAGAAAAGTAATGCTCAAAATTCTCCAAGCCAGGCTTCAGCAATATGTGAACCGTGAACTCCCTGATGTTCAAGCTGGTTTTAGAAAAGGCAAGGAACCAGAGATCAAATTGTCAACATCCGCTGGATCATGGAAAAAGCAAGAGAGTTCCAGAAAAAACATCTATTTCTGCTTTATTGAGTATGCCAAAGCCTTTGACTGTGTGGATCACAATAAACTGGAAAATTCTGAAAGAGACGAGTATACCAGACCACCTAACCTGCCTCTTGAGAAATCTGTATGCAGGTCAAGAAGCAACAGTTAGAAGTGGACATGGAACAACAGACTGGTTCCACATAGGAAAAAAGTATGAAAAGGCTGTATATTGTCACCCTGCTTATTTAACTTCTATGCAGAGTACATCATGATAAACGCTGGGCAGGAAGAAACACAAGCTGGAATCAAGAGTGCCGGGAGAAATATCAGTCACCTCAGATACGCAGATGATACCACCCTTATGGCAGAAAGTGAAGAGGAACCAAAAAGCCTCTTGATGAAAGTGAAAGAGGAGAGTGAAAAAGTTGGCTTAAAGCTCAACATTCAGAAAACAAAGATCATGGCATCCGGTCCCATCACTTCATGGGAAATAGATGGGGAAACAGTGGCTGACTTTATTTTTCTGGGTTCTGAAATCACTGCAGATGGTGATTGCAACCATGAAATTAAAAGATGCTTACTCCTGGGGAAGGAAAGTTATGACCAACCTAGACAGCATGTTAAAAGCAGAGACATTACTTTGTCAACAAAGGTCCGTCTAGTCAAGGCTATGGTTTTTCCAGTGGTCATTTAGGGATATGAGAACTGGACTATAAAGAAAGCTGAGAACCGAAGAATTGATGCTTTTGAACTGTGGTGTTGGAGAAGACTCTTAAGAGTCCCTTGAACTGCAAGGAGATCTAGCCAGTCCATCCTAAAGGAGATCAGTCCTGGGTGTTCATTGGTAGGACTGATGTTGAAGCTGAAACTCCAATACCTTGGCCACCTCATGCAAAGAGCTGACTCGTTTGAAAAGACCCTGCTGCTGGGAAAGATTGAGGGCAGGAGGAGAATGGGGCGACAGAGGAGGAGATGGTTAGATAGCATCACCGACTCAATGGACATGAGTTTGAGTGAACTCCGGGAGTTGGTGATGGACAGGGAGACCTGGTGTGCTGCAGTTCATGGGGTTGCAAAGAGTTGAACACGACTGAGCAACTGAACTGAAGGAGCACTATTCACACTGCAGTGGTGCCCTAGGCGACTATACTGTGAATGATACTCCTGGGTTTGGCAGTATCCAGGCCCAGCTAAATGCTAGAGGCATAAATGGAAATTGGTTTCATTTCATTTGTCTCATAAGAAAAAGGTTAGGAAGTAAATAAAAACAGTAACTATAACATGTTTCACTAAATTATTAATTAAGTTAATATAGTTATAATGGAAAGAAGATCCTAAGAGGAAGGGCAGAATCCCTTTGGAAACATCAGAATTTTTACTAAAACGCTCAATATAATTCTGAGTTTTTGGTCTGAGTTTTTAAATCTCAAATCTATCATACAAGAGAAGACAGATGGTGTACTTGCTAGGATTAAGTCCAGCTTTCTGCAAAAGAAAAATCCCAAATAACATTGACTTATGCAAGGCATAGGTATTTTCTCTATTACATAGAAGTTCAATAAGAGACAGTCCAGGGTAGTGCAGCTTTAAAATGCTGTCAGCTCAGGCTCTTGTCCTCAACGTGCATTATCACATTATAGTCCAAAGTGGTTGCTCAATTCATCATGTTTACATTCTAAGAAGCAAGAAAGAGAAAAAGGGAAGAACAGCACATTCCTTCCTTCCAAGTGTTCACACTGCACTTTTAGTTGCATCTAATTGGCCAGAACTTAGTTGTCACATGATCATACTCTTAGCTGTGAGGCTAGGAATGGAGGCTTTATTCTGGACAGCTCTGTAACTAAAAACTGAGGTTTATATTACTAAGAAAGGAAGAACAGGTTTGGGGGATATTAAGCAATATATAGCATAGATGCTTTAGTGTACCAGGCTGAATAATGGCACCCCACTCCAGTACTCTTGCCTGGAAAATCCCATGGATGGAGGAGCCTGATAGGCTGCGGTCCATGGGATCACGAAGACTCGGACATGACTGAGCGACTTCCCTTTCACTTTTCACTTTCATGCATTGGAGAAGGAAATGGCAACCCACTCCAGTGTTCTTGCCTGGAGAATCCCAGGCACAGGGGAGCCTGGTGGGCTGCCATCTATGGGGTCACACAGAGTCAGACACGACTGAAATGACTTAGCAGCAGCAGCAAAGTTTGTTTCCATCCTGAACCTCCAAATTAAAATTGCAGATATAATTAGCTAAGGACTTCAGGATGAAATCATGACTGGTTTTCTTAGTGGGAAAGGAAAGGATATAGAGAAAAAGACCATATGAAGATGGAAGCAGGGACTGGAGTGATGCTGCCGTAAGCCAAGGAGCACCAGGAGACAGCAGAAATTGGAAAAGGCAAGGAGGGATCCTTCCCTAAGCATTTTCAGAGGGTGGAGGGCTCTGCTAGCACCTTAAGTTCAGGCTTCTGGCCTCCAGAACTGTGAAAGATACATTTCTGTTGTTTTAAGACACTACGTTTGTGGTACTTAGCAGCCCTAGGAAATGAATACAGTTAAATTCTGTATATAGCCATTACTGAAATTACATAGCATAGCTGTAGTAGCCATGTTAATACATCATTTTGATTACAATTCCTACAGTAATCCAGAGGCAGGTTGCCTTTTGATTTGGTAGAATGTCCCTGGTTCAGTATCTGTCCTCTCACTATTCTTCCTCATGATAGAACCATGATTTTCAGCTCCACACAGAAGACAATGGAGACATAATATAGGCATTTTACATTTATTTAGCACCTTCTATATGGCAAGCACCTAACATATTTTCTCACCTAATCTTGATAACTATCGTATGGTTCAGTTCAGTTCAGTCGCTCAGTCGTGTCTGACTCTTTGCGACCCCATGAATCGCAGCACGCCAGGCCTCCCTGTCCATCACCATCTCCCAGAGTTCACCCAAACTCATGTGCATCGTCGGTGATGCCATCCAGCCATCTCATGCTCTGTCGTCCCTTTCTCCTCCTGCCCACAATCCCTCCCAGCATCAGAGTCTTTTCCAATGAGTCAACTCTTCCCATGAGGTGGCCAAAGTACTGGAGATTTAGCTTTAGCATCATTCCTTCCAAAGAAATCTCAGGGCTGATCTCCTTCAGAATGGACTGGTTGTATCTCCTTGCAGTTCAAGAGACTCTCAAGAGTTTTCTCCAACACCACAGTTCAAAAGCATCAGTTCTTCAGTGCTCAGCTTTCTTCACAGTCCAACTCTCGCATCCATACATGACTACTGGAAAAAACACTGGTATGATTACTATTATACCCATTTAACAGATTAGGACACAGGATGACAGAGGTTAAGTATATAGTACACATACCATCAAAGGCAGAATCAATGCTTATACACAGGTCTGTATGACTCTCAAATATAGGCTCTTTCCCAAAGGAGTGATTAGGCTGGGGCACCTACCTAACAGGATACTTTGGGCCAAAGGCTAATTAATTTGCAGAGGGTATAAAGCTCTCCAGTGACTATGTGTTCATTTCCAGGCATCACCTCACATGTCAAAGCAATTCAGCTCAAATAAACTCAACAAACCTTTGGGTGTTGGGCACTGAAAAGAATGTAATGATAGGTAAGGTGATCGCTCTTCTCAAATTGCCTACCATCTTCACAGTGGATAGCAATTGGGGGTCTATAATGTGACTATATGAAAATCTTTGAACATGGGCTCTTTTTCATGGTTCTACATTAGAATCAGTTGGGCATACTTTTAGAAATTCAGATTCCTAGGCCCCACCCCAGCCTATGGTATCAGAATATTTGGGAGTGGAACCAGGATTTTGCATTAAAAAAAGACTCTCTGAGTAATTCTCATCTAGCCAGCCCAACTCCCATTTTCAGGAGTAAATATTTTCCTTATATCATACCTTAAATAGTGACAAATTAAAACACTAGCTATGTATGATGATATAATTTTTCTTAGTATTAATTGCATATTACTACCTGAAGATCTTTAATTCCTAAATACACTTATAATGCTTCTCTCAAGGAGGAATAGCATTTTTACTCTTCTGAGAAATAGGAAAATCAATTACAAAGAAGCCATAAAATCTTATTTACATGCCATCAAAATCATCCTCAATAACCTAGCTCTACGATATGTAGATATCTCACGTGGACCAAGTATTGAGGTAATAGATCGGGGTCTTTAACCCCCAGGCCCCATGCTGGTACCGGTCCGTGGTCTATAAGGAACCAGGCCCCACAGCAGGAGCTGAGCGGTGGGTGAGTGAGCAAAGCTTGTTGGATTAGTTTTCTTTAAAATTCTTCCCACTTAGCAGTGAATGGAACGCTCTAAAGGTGCACTCTACTTAATAGGTACAACAGCTGCCAAACAGGGCTACTGGCAAACTTGCTTAAATTTTTAATCATCATGGCAGATGAACACAGAAGGAAAAAACTACACAAATTCTCCTGCTAGAATAGCTATAAAAATTTCAGAGAGCTTCCATTTTGTGGAAATAAGTTTTGCTGGGCATATTGTACCACTTTTTACTTCATAGTCAAAAAATGGTTCTAAGGCATATGTATTCAATTATACTCCAGGATATACATTCAATTTAGTATTATTATTAACAAAAATACTGTTTTTCCTTAAAAAATCACTTTCTCATTAATGTAAAAATTATTAAACAAAATCAAAAATTTGACTTGGGAAAAGTATTTACTGAATGAAATTAATGAATAATAGATATATATGAAAATAGTTTTTTCCTTTACTAAGAAAAAAACCCAAGATGTGTTACAATATTGAAAAAAATCATTAGTAATATGATTTTTCAAAATTCCATGAATGAAAATAATTCTGATTAATTTTTTTAATACTTGGGGGATGATAGAGAATGTCATTTTCTTCAACAAATATTAGTCATGCTACACCCAGCATCTAGAATCATGTAGGGGCTTTATTCTCTGAAAACATGGGCTTCTGAGAGGTGTAGAGTAATCACAAAGAACACAGACTCGGGTTCTAGACTGTTTGGGTTTAAAGGCTAATTCTGCCTCTCAGAAGCTGTGTAACACTGGACATCATCCTTAACCTCTCTGGGCTTCAGCTTCCTCCTCTGTGATGAGAACAATGATTGCACCCTTCGCATAGGGTTACTGAGAGAATGAACATGTGGTGCCCTTAGACCAGTGTCTGGCCCACAGTGAGCACCTAGAAAGTCTTAACTGTAGTTATTATTTTTTATTTAATTTCTAGCGGAGCATAGTTGCGTTACAATGTTGTGCTGCTGCTGCTCCTACGTCACTTCAGTCATGTCCAACTCTGTGCAGCCCCATAGACGGCAGCCCACCAGGCTCCCCCCGTCCCTGAGATTCTCCAGGCAAGAACATTGGATGTTCTAACAGTGCCATTTCCTTCTCCAATGCATGAAAGTGAAAAGTGAAAGTGAAGTTGCTCAGTCGTGTCCGACTCTTAGCGACCTTGTGGACCGTAGCTCACCAGGCTCCTCCACCCATGGGATTTTCCAGGCAAAAGTACTGGAGTGGGGTGCCATTGCTAGCTGTCATTATTATCCTAACTTACCTGAAGGCTGTTATCTCTTTTCTGGGCTTCCCTGGTGATTCAGCCCAGGGAATCTGCCTGCAATGCGGGAGACCTGAGTTCGATCCCTAGGTTGGGAAGATCCCCTGAAGGAGGGCATGACAACCTACTCCAGTATTCTTGCCTGGAAAATCCCCATGGACAGAGGAGCCTGGCAGGCTACAGTCCATGGGGTTGCAAAGAGTCAGGTATGACAGAATCATAGGGGTCAACAGGTAACTGATGGTCTGCTACACAGCCTGTATAAAATGCACCCGGTAGTAATGGGGTAATCCAACCATCAATATTTACCACAAGTTGGCACTGTCCTAGGTGTACGGGATACATTGATGACCAAAAATAAAAAATCTCTGCCCCTGTGGTGCTTACATCCCAGTAGGGGCAGGCAGAAAATAAAGAATAAACATAATAAATTAGTAAAGTGTATCACATGTTAGAAAATAATAAATATTTGTGGGGGGAAAAGGAAAGCAGGATACAGGGAATTTAGAGTTCAGGTGGAGGGAACTGCTTGTATTGAGAAAATGACATTCGAGAAAAAACATGAAAGGGATAAGAGCAGTCAATATTGTTAAGAACAAGCAGTGCCAAGACCCTAAGACAGAGCACGATGCATGCCTGGCATGTTCAGACAACCACAAGGCCAGTGTGGCTGACGCAGAGCCAGGAAGATGGGGAGCAATGGACACGAGTGACAGAAAGCTTGACCAGGAGTAGGGTGAGAGTTTGTGTGCAGGAAAACAGATGGCATGGGACCACACAGACAACTGCAGGACTTTTCCACTGTCTGTGATGGGAGCTACAGTAGGGTTTGAGGCTGTGAAGTGCCATTGTCTGAGCCTAGTTTTACATACTCTGGCTGCTGTGAGAAAACACCAGGAGGAATCAAGGAAGAAACAGGAAACAGGGAGACCAGTGAAGTGTTCGTTCAAGTAATCCAGAGAGGAAATGAAGGTGACTTGAACCAAAGAGCAGCAGAAGTGATGAGAAGTAATCAGATCTGGATATATTCTGAAAATACACCCAAGAGAATGTTCTGATGGATTGGTCAGAATGTGAGAGAAACAGGGGAATGAAGTTCGGCCTAAAGAACTAGAAGAATGGAGTACTCGTCAACGGACATAGGGAAAGACTTCATGCGGCCTCGCTTTCAGGTGGGGAATGATTAGACGCTCTGCATATTTTGTTCAAAGCAAGATTTGACACCAGAATTTCACTTTAAGAGAAAGACATTTGTTTCATGTCATTAAAAATGATTTAATAACATGAATTCAATAGCTATTATTGTATTGACAAACTATCCATAAACATTCTAAATTAACCCATAGGTACTTAAGTTTATTTAAAAAATTGTTAAAGAAAAAATATGATTTTAATGGAAAAGTGACATTTTTGTTACTCCTGAAAATGAAAATAAAGGCATTTTTAAAAAGTTCTCCCTGATTACAATGCACATTTAAATACATTAAATGTGTTACATTTAATGTATAATAAATACAAATAGTAAATACAATGCACATTTACCAAAAAAAAATGTGGAAAATATAGTAAATTAGAAAATAGGGGCAAATAACCTGTAGTTTTACCACCCAGGGAAAAATAATGTTAACAATCTTGTATGTCTTTCCTCTCTCTTCCTCATAAATTCATATATATACTTACCATATATCCATATCTATAAACATATTTCAACACTGTGTTATACTGTTATATAGTTTATATTATACAACAATATAATATTGTATATTATATATATACACAACTATTTAGATACAGTTTTATACATTGCTTTGTCCCCATGGCAATAAATATTTCTATAGGCTCGAAATATTTTAATGAATTCTTACTATCTCTTCACATTAATAAGCGTAATTTCCTTCTATTGATCACTTTTCATTATGATTTTCATAATGAATGAAAATTCTTCTCCCCAGGTCTGAGTCCTTGGTCATGTCTTCCCCATCTCCAGTCATTCTCAGCCAGTCTCATGACTATAATGTCTATGTGCTGACAGCTCCCCAGTTTCTATCACCCACATGGACCTCGCTCTCTTCTCCAGATCTGAGCTTCATTTGTCTCCATATCACAATCTGTTTCATCTTCATTGATGGCAACTCCATCCTTCCAGTGGCTCAGCCAAAACCTGGACATCACCCTTGACTCTTCTCTTTCAAACCTTACTTTTACTTCGTCAGGAAATTCTCTTGACTCGACCTTCAAAATACATCCCATCCCAGATCCCTTCTCTCTGTCTTCACTGTTTCCAGCATCGTCTGAATGTCCATCATCTCTCGCCTATTTTATTACGTTAGTTGTCTCAGGAGGTTCCCTTCTTTCTCTCTGCCACTCTGTTGTATATTCTTAACATGGGATCCAGAGTTCGCCTTTAAAAACCTAAGCTCACATCACTCCAAACCCTCCTCTGGCTTTCTATCTCACTCAGAGTGAAAACCTACGTCCCTAAAATGGGGCACAAAGCCTGACACAATCTGCCCTTCCTCCACCTCCTGCTTCTTGCTTCTCTATCCTTGTCACTCCTCTGACCTGGTCAGCCTTCCCCTCTCACTCACTTTGTTGCAGCCACACCAGTCTAGCCTTGCTGATCTGATCCCGTGTTAGGGCCTTTCAATGGTTCTACCCTCAGATACCCTCATGACCCTCATCTCCTTCAAATCTCTGATCATGATCAAATTTCACCTCCTCAATGAGTCCCACCCTGACCACCACATTCCTGAAATTTTTTTCCCCTTAGCACTCAACATATTTTTATAGCTACCTATTTTATGGTTGCATTCCCCGCCTCCCCCCCGCCCCCCCACTAGAATACAAGGTCCACAGCACTGAGGTCTTTGTTCAGTTCTTTACTGTATCCAGTTACCTGGGAGTGTGATGACACATAGTGTGCTCAACAAATACACACTGAATAAGTGAAGGCCCGTCTGTTTTGTATGGCATTTTACCAGAGGACTTTTCTCATTTTTCATTCAAAATATTTTAGTTGTGTGTACTAATATTTCTTTGGTCAGTATTTATTCTGATAATGGTTTTTTTTTTTTTAATGGTTTTGGTTATTCTATGACAATATGCGAGATGACTGAAGTGACTTAGCACAGCACAGCACAGTACAGGCGAGTTAGGTACTGCTTTAAAATGAACCAGGGATTTTTTTGTTTTTATTTATATATGGTGAAGCCATTTGATACTTCTGTTTCATTGACTACACTAAAACCTTTGTGTGGATCACAACAGAAAATTCTTAAAGACCTGGGACACTTACCTCCCTCCTACAAAAACTATATGCCAGTTAAGAAGCAACAGTTAGAACTGGAAAGGGAACAATGGATTGGTTCCAAATTGAGAAAGAAGTACGTCAAGGCTGTATACTGTCACCCTGCTTATTTAACTTCTATGCAGAGTACATCATGAGAAATGCTGGGCTGGAGGAAGCACAAGCTGGAATCAAGATTGCTGGGAGAAATATCAATAACCTCAGATATGCAAATGATACCATTCTTATGGCAGAAAGCAAAGAGGAACTAAAGAGCCTCGATGAAGGTGAAAGAGGAAAGTGATGAAAGCTGGCTTAAAACTCAGCATTCAAAAAACAAGGGTCTGGTCTCATCACTTCAAGGAAAATAGATGGGAAACAATGGAAAAAGTAACAGACTTTATTTTCTTGGGCTTCAAAATCACTGCAGATGATGACTGCAATCATGAAATTAAAAGACACTTGCTCCTTGGAAGAAAAGCTATGACCAACCTAGACAGAATATTAAAAAGCAGAGAAAGGTACATAGAGTCAAAGCTATGGTTTTTCCGTAGTCAGGTATGGATGTGAGAGCTGGACAATAAAAAGGCTGAATGCGGAAGAATTGATGCCTTCTAACTGTGGTGCTGGAGAAGAACCTTGAGAGTCCCTTGGACAGCAAGAAGAGCAAACCAGTCCATCCTAAATGAAATCAACCCTGAATATTCATTGGAAGGACTGACGCTGAAGCTCCAATACTTTGGCCACCTGATGTGAAGAGCTGACTCATTGGAAAAGACTCTGATGCTGGGAAAGACTGAGGGCAGCAGGAAAAGGAGGGGACAGAGGATAAAATGATTGGTCACTGACTTAATGGACATGAGTTTGAGCAAACTCTGGGAGATAGTGAAGGACAGGGAAGCCTGGCATGCTGCAATCATTGGGGTCACAAAGAGTCAAACATGACAGAGCGACTGAACAGCAACATGGTGAGGCCAGAAGAGCAAGAGATGGCTAGGAATTCAGAGAAAGTTCAATGACTGTTAACTAAGCTTAATGTGGTAATTGTTTTGTAATCTTTGCATTTATCAAATCATCATGTTTTACTCCTAAAGCTAACATAATGTTACATGTCAACTGCATCTCAACAAAACAAGAAAAATATGGTTTGTTACAGTTCCCGAGAAAAGTGGCAAGTCACACAGGGCCCACTGGGGAAACACCAGGGTTGGTCAGGTGGCAGAAGGAATGTGGGGAAGATATGTCTGTGAGCCTTTATTTTGGTTTCTCTGGGAAAAACCAGGGTAAGGCAGAGTAAGCAGATTTACTGGCTGGCTAGTTTGGATAATTTTGGTAGGTTCAGGGCTGTAGAGGTGGTTGGTTCCTGTAGTTGTCCCTGGCTCTGGGATTATTTAGGGCAGGCAGACAGTATCGCAGACTGCAGGAACCGGATAAAATGAGGTAGGTGGAGTCATGGACTGAGGATTGATTAGTTCGTTATATCAAAGGCAAGTTTGCATTCTCTAGAAATCAGCTAACACTGAGAGAGGCAGTCCTTCCCCTGGTCCCCAAGATATCACATCACCACAAAATAGAGAAAATAAAAAATATGATTAATACAGTTACACATGTATTTAAAACTATAACTCAAGATCCTTTCTGTTTCATTCAGGCCTCCTAGCATGCTCTTTCCTCACCTGGAACTCCCTCCCATTCCTTGTTTGTGTGACTATTCTTCATCCTTCAGATTCTATCTTGAAGGTAGAATCTGGTCATTTATCAGCTTGGCCATGTGAGAGCAGAGCTTGTCCTATTCATTCATCAGTGTACCCTCAGGGTTCAGCCTACACCTTTGTGATTCTAGAGAGGAATTTAACACAAGTATTAATCCTCAGCTCTTAATGCTCTGTTTGAGTGAAAATTATAGGTCTATTTTCCAAAGAGTCAAAGCTGATACATTTAAAATATTTGGATGGTTGTGATTCACAGCTTCCTTTTTCTTGCTACAGTCCCTACCAACGTCTCCCTTCAGGGTTATGTAAGCCATATGTGTGGTAGAAGAGTTTTCAATTAGCAGTTGAATCTATCAGTTGACAGCCTGACATTGCAATTTGTACATTACACAATTACCAGAACCTTTTAAACCTCCTATTTAAATTTAGTAGGTCAGACAACTTCTTAAAGACTTCACACTGTTAACAACACTTGGTAATGCTGTTAATGCCACTGGTTTCAGAGATTTGAAACATATGCTCCTATTTCCAAAGTGAGATTTGGGAGTTACAGGAAGCTTCAGAAATTTGACCTGGTTTCACCGTTTTAAAAAACCTCAAACTTTTATAAGTTACCGTATTTATTATATACCATACATATTTTATCCTATTGCCTTGGAGAAAGACTTCATTCAAATGATTCTGCACTTTCTCTAACTCACTATGGTGTCTAAAATAGAGAGGGATTTGGCAGCAAACTGTATTCTGTGGCTGCTCTTGACTGACAAAGGAATAAGAACTTGTAGAAAGTGCCTTCAGCTTACATTTGTATGTCAATGTGTATTCTTTTCCTTTGATAGGAAACTTGCTATATTTTCCAAATGAGGCTTCTTTTTTGTCCATTAGGAATGAAAGAGAGGTTTTCAGCTATGCCTAAGGTTTAATTACAAGTGGATTTGAGTGTTGATGAAATTATTGTGAAACTGAACAAAGGATGGTATTTCCCAGGCTCTGTACATCATGAGCACTTTTCATGTAAAAAGAAGGGGAGAGGGCTTGGGAATGTTCTTTTCACTACTCCTGGTACATTCTTACTAATTATTAAATAGCAATGTAGGATAAAGGCAGAGTAATATAACATTTCTTCTTGCAGGCTGTCACTCAGGAGCTTGTGTCAGGCACCAGTCTTGTGTCCAGCGCTGGGTCAGGTGATGGGAACCTGAGTTAAAGAATGTTGTTCCTGGCCTCAGAGAGTAGCAGTGACATTTTTCTTAAGGTTTTTTTTTTTTTTTTAATTTGGCTGCTCTGAGTAATAGTTGTGGCATGCAGGATATTTGATCTTTTAGTTGCAGCATGAGATATCTTTCAGAGGCGGTACATGGAATCTAGTTCCCTGACCAAGGATCAAACCAAGGTCCTTCGTCAGGGAAGGACCTGGAAACCTGGTCATTGGAAACCTGGAGTCTTAGCCATTGGGCCACCTGGGAAGTCCCAGCAGTGATGTTTTGAAACTCTGTTAGTGAGCTTGGTTTCTCTTCTTAGGCTCCTAGAGATATCTGTATTAGATAGAACTCTAGGTTTCAAGAAATAAAAGCCAAGTCAATTCAGATTAGGCAAAAAAGGGAAATTTCTTATAAAGCATAGCGCTATCTCTTGGAATTTAAGGGTGGCTCTGAGGGCCTCAAGGGCGGTCACCTATGTCAGGGCCATCTGGCCACATGTGGTTGCTGTCTCTCCCTTCCCTTTCTGCACATCAGCAACATTCGTTTCTCCTTTTAAGACCACCTTTCTCAACTCCTTAGCTCACAAAGCAGAAAAAAATGTTACCCTCCGGCTCTCATGTTTATATCCCTTCTCTTCAAAAGGACACCAGATTTGGGAATCATTTTTATCTCCAAATTTTCAGGAAATGTAATCCAGTTGGTTTAGCTTGGATCAGATGCTCACCTGTGGACCAGCTAACTGTAGCCAAGGGGGTGAAGTTATTTTGTACATTCCTGGGTCTCAGGAGTCACTTTCATAACCTTGTGGATTTAGGGTGGAAGTTTGGGAACACTTCCAAGACAAGTTATCTGGCTGAATAGATAACTTAATATGCATCCAAAATAATGTTGCAAACTAACTTTTTCATTTAATCAAGAAAATAATAATCACTGCTAAAAGTTTGAAAAATATAGAGGGAAAAACATGTCTGTATTTACAACATTTAAAAAATCTACTGCTAACATTTTAGAATATTTACTTTAACTCTTTTGTTTATGCAAACTTCTCTCTCCATATATACATTTTAACTCTAATATTAAACATGTTTGTCTTCAAGACTTAATATTATATCTTATGCATTTTCCCATGTAATTATGTACTCTTTAAAAACAATTTTAAATGACTATAAAATAGTTCATTGCATAATAATTTCTTTAATCAATTCTCTGATTTTCTCATTTCTGATTTTTCACTATTGAAAAACATGAGATAATGATAGTAAATATTTTCATAAATAATCTTGATTTACTTCTCTAATTATTACATTTAGTCATTAGAAACGGAAGAAAAACACAAAGCTTTAAAGACATTAATATCCATATTCTCAGGGAAGTAGAGTAAAATCTTAATTGAGCAGCTAGGTTTACTAGCCCTCATGAGCAACATTCATAATATAGACAAGAGAAATGTTAAATTTTAGAGGAATAATCACCATCCACCCAACCACCTATTCTTTTTACTCTCTGTTTGTAGCCTGTCACTGGTAAACTGTTCCTCATTTTTCCGACCCCTTCCACCCTTACCTTGGACCCCTCAAACACTCCCCCACCTGTGCATTTCCCTCATGCTTGCACTGGCCACTATCTTTCCAGTAACAGTTACAACAAAGTACTATAGTGGTTCATGAGACCTTGTGGGTTCCGGTGGGCAGAGGCTGTGTACTTCTGTTCTGCATATATCTAATATCTAGCACAGTGCATCGTGTTGTATACAATATATGATCAGTGAACTTGTGAAGCAATAAATCAATGAATAAGTAAATGTTACTTCATTGGTCAATTTCCTAGCTTCTCATTAAACACAAGAATCTTTTTTTAAAGGCTTATCTTGAATACCTCCAGTGGCCCTAGCCTGAGGAGGAAATGTGATGAAGTGAATTCACTTATCCAGTAAACATCTATCTAGTGTCTATTACATGCTACTGGAGACTCATCTCTCTGGTGATTCTTATATAGCACAACTGGATTTCTGGAGGTACAGAGGCTTGAATGAATAATGATTATGGCCTCCAAACACCAATACTGTTTAATATTAAGACATTTTACATACAAATCTAAATTTTTGGCTTTTCTTTTAAAGCTGGCAATCTGTATGGCAATAACATTACAGTTGGTTACCCTCATTTAGGTAGGGGGTTTATTAACATCTTCAGGTTGTCAGATATATTAATTCACTTATTTAAGAAATATCTAATAAATGTCTATCAAGTGCCTATAGGCTTTGGTTGGCATTTGGCATTATGACCTCTGCATTAGATTCATTAATCTGGAAAACTAGAAAAATCTGAAGCAGAATAGAGTGTTTGGTAGTAATAGCTCCCTGGGGACTGAGTTCTCCATTAAGAATTAGGAATCAAGAATCTTGAATTTGAGTTCCAGCTTTGCCAACATCTAGCTTTGTGGCCTTGAATGAACCTTAAGAGCATCAATTTATCTGTGTCAAGGAGGTGATTGGTGATATCCTCCAAGGTCCTTCAGCTCTAGTATTCATTTATAGAATTATTTTGCAAGCCAGGGGAGGTAAAATGTACCCTTGTTTTGGGCTGATTAAAAGTTTTGGAAAGAGATAGTCATGATGTCTTTATAACATTGCTGATATATTTAATGCCACTGAATCGTATACTTAAGAAAAGTCAAGATGGCAAATTGTATATTACATGTATTTTATCATAATACATTTTTTTAGTAAAAATAAAATTATCCCTCATACCCCATGTTCACAGTAGTACTATTTATGATAGCTAAGACATAGAAACAGCCTAAATGTCCATTGATGGATGAATAAAGAAGATGTTTCAGACCTATATATATATATGGAATATTACTCAGCTAAAAAAAAGAATTAAATAATACCATTTGCAACTACATGGATGGACATAGAGATTATCACACTAAGTGATATAAGTCAGAAAGAAAAAGACAAATACCATATGATATCATTTATATGTGGAATCTGAAATATGACACAAATGAATTTATCTACAAAACAGAAACAGACTCACAGACGTAGAGAACAGACTTGTGGTAGCCAAGGGGGAGGGGAGGAGGGAAAGATCAGAAGCTTGGGACTGCTGCTGCTGCTGCTGCTAAGTCGCTTCAGTCGTGTCCAACTCTGTGAGACCCAAGAGACGGCAGCCTACCAGGCTCTGCCGCCCCTGGGATTCTCCAGGCAAGAACACTGGAGTGGGTTGCCATTTCCTTCTCCAATGCATGAAAGGGAAAAGTGCAAGTGAAGTTGCTCAGTCGTGTCCAACTCTTAGTGACCCCATGGATTGCAGCCTACCAGGCTCCTCCGTCCATGGGATTTTCCAGGCAAGAATACTGGAGTGGGGTGCCATCACCTTCTCCAAAGCTTGGGACACGGATAAATAACAAGGTCCTATTGTATAGCACGGTAGACTATATTCTATATCCTGTGATGAATCATAATGGAAAAGAATATGAAAAAGAACATACATGTGTAACTGAATCGCTTTGCTGTACATCAGAAACTAATACAACATAGATTAATTATACTTCTGTCAAAAAGAAAAAAAAAAGGAATGTATATACATAGATCGGGACCCAGTCCTTTTATACCAGGGGTCAGCCAGCCATTAATGGATGAGACAGTGAGGAGAGGGGAAGAGCCTACAGCTCCAATGTCTCCGGTGCAAGGGTGCTCTGGCCTCCAAGCTACCCTTAGCCTTCCTGCCTCAATGCGATTTCGCTGTCTGCCTCACCCTCCCTCTTGTCAGGGTCTCCAGGCTGCCTACACCCTCCATCTCTAAACCAAAGGAGGAAATTACCACATCCTCTATCAATTTGGACCAAGTTATAAAAATGTTTCTCTGTCTTTCCTTCCAATTCAGATAGCTTGGAGTTTTTAAAACAAGAATTGTTTGGAAAAAAGCCGAAATAGTCTGAATCTCAGTTTGCTTGGGCTGCTGATACAACTTCTAAGATAACATTTACAACTGCCATTGAATACCAGGAAATCTTCCGAATGCAAAGATGCACTGACCCTCATAACAACTCCCAAGTATTGTATAATTAAATCTTATCATTAATTTGGTTGAAAGTTCACTTCCCTTGTTAGGAATTCCAGTTATCAGCCTGCGAGGAGGATATTTGCTTGGTCCATCTTCTCAACCCCCAGCATAGGTCCCTGCTTTACTGAAATTCCACATTTGCATCCCTGCTTATGCTGCTGCTAAGTCGTTTCAGTCATGTTTGACTCTGTGCGACCCCATAGACAACAGCCCACCAGGCTCCCCCATCCCTGGGATTCTCCAGGCAAGAACACTGGAGTGGGTTGCCATTTCCTTCTCCAATGCATGAAAGTGAAAACTGAAAGTGAAGTCGCTCAGTCGTGTCTGACTCTTAGTGACCCCATGGACTGCAGCCTACCAGGCTCCTCCATCCATGGGATTTCCCAGGCAAGAGTACTGGAGTGGGGTGCCATTGCCTTCTCCGTCCCTGCTTATGAGATATCTGAAAAGACCAAGACCTGGGCCCTTTGGGGGCCAGCAGAGAACAGCTCTAAGGTGGCATCTTTTTCTCTTCATAGCACACGCCCCTTTGCTTTGTTCCTCTGCCCTTTCCAGCTTTTTCATAATTAAAAGGCTGAACTAGTATCCTTTTCCTATTCATCTATTCTGCTTCCCGTCTCTGTAAACTGATTCCTGAACACGAAACACATGCTGATTACTTAGCACAGTAAATGACTCACAGTTCGTGTCCTGCCTGGGTCTCCCTCATGGCGCTGGCCAAGCAGCACACGTCGCACATTCTCCACAAATAACACACTTGCCCACCACCATTCAACATATGGAACACATTCCTCTTCTCCCCAGACATCTCCCACGCGTGCTCACAGTTCCCTGGCCATCCTCATCTGGGGTCTGGGTTGAGCTTGGGTGACCAGTGATCAGTGAGAGAGTGAAGAGATGGGAAACAGGATGAGCATGTCTGAGGAAGGGCTGATCTAATTAGGGGCAAAATGAAAAAATCTAAACATTGTATCTCAACAGATAAAACTATGTATAGTTGTATACATAGTTTAATGTGTTTTTAGTGTTTTTTATACACACTAAAATGCACAGATCACAACTGCCCAATTTTAACAAATGAGTTCATTCACATGACCCACGTTTTTCTGTCCCTCTAGGAGCTGTCTCCGCGCACTCTCAGAAGAAACTATAGCTGTGAATTACTTTTTCCATATAGACTAGTTCAGCCTGTTCCGGAACGTCATCACAATGGACTTGCTCAGAAAATACTCTGTGTCTGCCTTCTCTTGCTTAGTTACTGCTTGTGAGAGCCACCCACGATGTGGGCATATCGGTCGTTCATTACTTCCATTGCTGAGTAGTGTCTTGCTGTTATGCATTGAAATTGTTTTAATAATACAAACAACATACTTTTTTCTTGCAAAAACTGCAAGCATTATAGGTAAAAAGTCTAATATTCTTTAGCCACTGTGGCCCCTTCTTCCTCCTACCTGGAGATGATTCCTGGGATCTGTTGGTGTAGGTCCTTTTAGTCTTTCCCCCTCTATGCATTCACATACCTGTGTATGTCCCAGGAGAAAACATGTAAGATTGTTTAATCATGGTTTTCAAAACAGTAGTTATCACATTATAGGTAACTCTTTGCTATTTGCTTTCCTTACCCAACAAGATGTTTGTAGATATAACCATGTTTGTACAGAGGTCCACCTTATTTTAAAAACTGCTGCACAGTATTTAACAATATAGATATTCCACATTTTATTTAGTCATGACTGAGCTTGTTTCCGGGGAAGGCAATGGTAACTCACTCCAGTACTCTTGCCTGGAAAATCCCATGGACAAAGGAGCCTGGTAGGCTGCAGTCCATGGGGTCGCTGAGGGTCGGACATGACTGAGCAACTTCACTTTCACGCATTGGAGAAGGAAGTGGCAACCCACTCCAGTGTTCTTGCCTGGAGAATCCCAGGGACGGCAGAGCCTGGTGGGCTGCCATCTATGGGGTCGTCTATGGGGTCGCACAGAGTCGCACGTGACTGATGCGACTTAGCAGCAGCAGAGCTTGTTTCCAGTTCTTTCCATTCCAACAAAAGCTTCAGTATACATATTTGTCAAGTTTCCTTGTGCATTCAAGTTTGTGTTTCAGTCAGACAGATGTGGAGAAGTAGAATTTCTGAGTCAGAGTGTATTTAAATTTCAATATTCAAAGTACTTATACCAATTTACATACCTCATTAATACTTGGGAATGTTATACAACTTTGAAATTTTTGCCAGTCTATAAGTGAAAGAAATTTACCTCAGTTCAACATGCATTTCATTAATTCTAGAAAGGTTGAATACTTGTGTATATGTTTACTCACTATTTATGTTTTCTTTCCACTGAAGAACTCCTGGCCTGCTTTTTCCATTAGGTAATTTCTACTTACTAATTGGTTAGTTTTAATATATATTCTTATTCTCAAGGCCAAGCCTTTGTTTTGTTTTTGTTTTTTGCAATCAAAATTCTTTTTGTAATTACTTTTGTAGTATAGAGATTTGAAGTCTTTGAGTGATGACTTCTGCTTTTTTAGACCCTGTTTTAAAAAAAGCCTTTCACCAAGGTCAGAAGCATAGGGTTTTAATTCTTTCTGATATTTTTATAGTTGATAGGTTGATTCTGATGTGTGTGAAACTTTCTGATGAGCCCTTTCCAATCTCTTCCAATCTTTTAGCAAAGAAACTGAGTCCTATCACATTAGGTATCTTCCATTTTCAACTGTCTTTCACTGTTTCCAGTTTGGAGGCTACATAAACGATATGAAGTGATCCCATTTTAGCATTATTTTCCTTTTTAAACCACCTTAGTTTCTGACCTGAAAAAGTTTATTCACTCTGCAAACATCATTACGTGCCTGCTTGAGATGGGTCCAGGATGCAGCTGGAAGAAAGAAAGGTACCCAGGACTGTGTAGCACTCAGTCTGGCAGGGAAGACAGGCATAAAACAAAAGAGTGGTCAGTACAAAGGAGCCATCTGGCAGACAACACAACACCCAGATGTCTGGTGAGGTCAAACTGAGCTTGGAGACTTCAGCGAAATTGGCTTGGGGCTTTTAGCCCAGGTCCTGTAGGAAGTCCAGTGATAGTCCAGTGAATGCCTTGGGGCTCTTGTTGCCTCTGGATCTGAGCTTTTCCCCTCACTCCATTGTTTCGCTTGTCTCTTCTGCCAGCAACTGCCCTCAGCTCTCTGCTCCATCCTAACCAGTCAGAACTCGGTTCATTCTCACCCAAGGCTTGTGTTTATGCAACTCTGGTGAAGCTGTGGGGAGGTGGGGCTGTACCTGTGACAGACAAACTGAAACCGACACGCCTTTAGCCTTCTGCCCACCTGGTGCTAGTGTGTCTTTCAGCAGTCACCTTTCTCCATGGATCCCAGGGCCTGTTTGGTGTCCTCTTTCTGCTTTAAGACCTCCCAGACATCTCCCACCTTCTTGTTTTCCAAACCCTTTGGAAGCTCTGTTTACCCCAGTTTACTATGCAGATCAATTTCACACAATAGAATCTCACTCATCCTTTTACAGCACAGGAAAAGCTGGCAGAAGATTCAAAAGTATAGCCTTTTGTCCCCTTGGTAAGTGGAAGGGGCCAGTATAAAGATGGATCTTCCATTGATAAGCATTATGCTACCTTCTCTTTTAGCAGGCAGAAGCAGCCATGGTCAGTTTTTCCCATCACAGAGGGATATAACAGTCGAAGCTAATGCTGCATGGGTAGTCACTGAGGAAGTGACATTTTGAAGCCGAGATCTGAAGGACAGACAGGGTGTCAACAGGGAGGGATGGGGCTGGGAAGAATGGACTTGGAAAGGAAGTATCCCAGGCAGCGTGAACAGCATGCACAAAGGCCCTGAGGCAGACTAGAGCAAGGCTTATTCAAGAAATTAAGAGACGACACCAGGAATAAAGAGGCTAGGGGCCAAATGAACTAGGGTGGCTTTATCCCAAGGGCAGAAAGGAAGTGGAGGCAATGGCAAAATATAAAATGCGTTAAATAAGTAAGCACAGGTTTTAATTTTATATTTTCAGAAGGATTGCTCTACCACAATGAGCTAGTACTTTGCATTCAGTAGGATGACTATAATGAAAAAGAAAAAGGAAAATAAACGTTGGCAAGGAAGTTGATAGATTGGAACTCTCACACTTTGCTGGTTGGGATGTAAAATGATGCCACTCTAGAAAACAGTCTGGCAGTTCCTCAAAATGTCAAACATATAATTACCATATGACTAAAGCATTTAATTCCTATGCATCCTATACCCAAAGGAAGTGAAAACTGGTATTCAAACAAATACTTGTACACAAATGCTCCAAGCAGCACTATCTATATTTGCCAAAAGATGGAAACAACACAAAGATCCTCAAATGTGAATGGATAAACAAAATATGGTATATCCATGCAATGGAATGGATGCTATTCAGCCACAAAAAGGAGTCAAGTACTGATACACGCTACAGTATGCGAGAACCTCGAAAACATTATACTAAGTGAAAAAAGCCAGGTATTAAAGGTCACATTGTGTTTACACAAAATGTTCAAACTAGCTAAAGCCAGAGACACAAAGATTGGTGGTTTCTAGTGGATAAGGAAAGGGGGAAATGAGAGTGACAGCTTGATGGGTGCAGTTTCCCTTTGGAGGGTGCAAAAATGTTTTGGGGTTAGATGGAGATGATGATGATGCAAAATTTTGACTGTAATAAATGCCTCTGAATTGTATACTTCAAAATGGCTACTTTTATGGTACATGAAATTTAGCTCCATGAAAACAGTATTACTCAGACCTCCACGTAGAGAGTTAATGGGGGCGTGGGGTGGGCAAGAATGGAAATGGGAGAACAGAGGTGAAGCTGCTGCAAGAGTCCAGGTGAGAAAAGAAAATGACTTGGACTAGGGGCTGTGGGCTCTTTGGTGCTGGAATGGCCTGAGAAATATCCATGTGGCGAATCTTGGGCAGATGGACCGGGGATCAGGATTTCAGGAAAGAGAGAAAGCACCGAGGATGAGAGTGCAGCCTTGGAAGGAGAGTGTGTCTACAGCTTCTAGCTGAAGTCATAGCAAAGGATGAGCTCATAGGAGAAGCGGATGCAACAAGGAGATAGCATAGAGGCTGAGGTGAGGTTTTGAGTAAATACTGCTGCTGCTAAGTCGCCTCAGTCGTGTCCGACTCCGTGCGACCCCATCGACGGCAGCCCACCAGGCTCCCCCGTTCCTGGGATTCTCCAGGCAAGAACACTGGAGTGGGTTGCCATTTCCTTCTCCAGAGTAAATACTACAATTATGAAATATTGGTCCAGATAGAGAATCAGCTAAGAGTAATCTGAAGGGAAAGCAAGGTTAAGGATGGTTTATAATTATAGACTACGCTGTCAGTGACTCTGGGAGGGGAACTGAGGGGATGCATATTGGATGAAACTGGTTGAAGAGAATGGGGTTGGCTCTGGGAAGCAGCAGGCACCTTTCTTCCTCTGAGAACCCATTAAGTGAATGAGGTCTGGGGACTTCCCTGGTGGTCCAGAGGTTAAGATTCCCAGTGCAGGAGGCCTGGGTTTAATCCCTGGTCAGGGACTAGGTCCTGCATGTCACAACTAAGAGTCCACTTGCTGCAACTAACAGATCCCTCATGCTCCAACTAAAAAGGCTCTGCATGCTGCAACTATGACCCACTGCAGCCAAATAAATAAAATATTTTATAAAAAGAGAGAATGAGGTCTGAAAGCCATTTTGATGTAAAGATGTGAAAGTTGTGGGACTTCCAGTGAAACAAGAGGGTAGAATGTGTGGTAGCTGCAGAGTGGCCACAGAACGCAGGGCTGGAGAATGTGGAAACGTTTTGAATGGGTTTTCAGGAGAGTGTACTGGATTGTAAACTGGCCCTGGGTAAAGGATTGCCAAGGAGCCCTGAAAGTCAAGAACATACCTTTGTCACAGAGCCAGGCTTCTTGTTACATAATTTTTTTTTTTCCAAAAGCACTAGTGCCAAAGTAAGAACTCAGGCAGTAATCCTGGTGGGTATAGTGTTACATAAAACACTTTAATCAAGCAGCACCCAGAAATAGAATGGGAAGAGTGTGAAAGAAATACAAGAAGTCTTATGAGAAGGATTTGAAAACCTTCCATATGTAAGCTCTTTCTTAAAGAAATGCTATTTAAAAACTATACTGCATATTAGATAAGTTACTATTCATATAAATTAGCCAACAGGAATTACTTTTGCTCTTAGATATGTACTGGTGTCAAAAAATTATTGTGATAATATATAGGTATCATTTTAAAGGCCTGTCTACTAAAGAAGCTAAATGAAGTAAATCAGACAAAAACAAATACTGAAATATTTTTTAGAAAGTCAAACTCACAGAAAGAAAGTAGAAAAATGGTTGCAACAGGCTGTTGGTAGAAGAAATAGAGAGGCTGGTAAAAGGATACAAACCTTCAGCTGTATGGTGAATAATGTCTGAGGGTCTAGTGGGTACCATGGTGACTATTTTGACCACAACAACTGAAATTTATTGAGTGAGTAGAATTTAAGTGTTGTTACCTTCACCTGCCCTCACAAAAGACAAATACCTGAGGTGATGCAAGTTAGCTAAGGGGAAATCCTTTTACAATGAATATGTATATAAAATCACAAGATGCTCTCTTTAAATGTCTTACCATTTTATATGCCAATTATACCTCAGTAACTCTGCCAATACCACAGTTCAAAAGCATCAATTCTTTGGTGCTCAGCTTTCTTCACAGTCCAACTCTCACATCCATACATGACCACTGGAAAAACCATAGCCTTGATTAGACGGACCTTTATTGGCAAAGTAATGTCTCTGCTTTTCAATATGCTATCTAGGTTGGTCATAACTTTCCTTCCAAGGAGCAAGCGTCTTTTAATTTCATGGCTGCAATCATCATCTGCAGTGATTTTGGAGCCCCCAAAATAAAGTCTGACACTGTTTCCACTGTTCCCCCATCTATTTCCCATGAAGTGATGGGACCTGATGCCATGATCTTCGTTTTCTGAATGTTGAGCTTTAAGCCAACTTTTTCACTCTCCTCTTTCACTTTCATCAAGAGGCTTTTTGGTTCCTCTTCACGTTTTGCCATAAAGGTGGTGTCATCTGCATATCTGAGGTTATTGATATTTCTCTTGGCAATCTTGATTCCAGCTTGTGCTTCTTCCAGCTCGACTGCAAGGAGATCCAACCAGTCCATTCTAAAGGAGATCAGTCCTGGGTGTTCTTTGGGAGGAATGATGCTAAAGGTGAAACTCTAGTACTTTGGTTACCTCATGCGAAGAGCTGATTCATTGGAAAAGACCCTGATGCTTGGAAGGATTAGAGGCAGGAGGAGAAGGGTATAACAGAGGATGAGATGGCTGGGTGGCGTCATCGACTCGATGGATGTGAGTCTGAGTGAACTCCGAGAGTTGGTGATGGACAAGGAGGCCTGGCCTGCTGCAATTCATGGGGTCGCAAAGAGTTGGACACGACTGAGCAACTGAGAGACTGAACTGAACTTAACTAAATCCTGCCAATGTAGGAGACTTAAGAGACGCAGGTATGATCCTTGGGTCAGGAAGATTCTTGAGGAGGGCATGGCAACCCACTCCACTATTCTTGCTTGGAGAATCCCATAGACAGAGAAGCCCAAAAGTGTTGGACACGATTGAAATGACTTAGCATGACATTCCTCAGTAAAGCTGAAAGGGGAAAAAAAACCACACACATATACACACATGAAAAGCATGAACAAAAACATGTATTACATCAAGAAAGTAAGGGTGTCTGGCCAGCAGACCAGTTGGCTGGAACATAGCAGAGGTATATGCAAGGGGTAGGCAATATGAAACTTGTATGCAGGTCAAGAAGCAACAGTTATAATGGACCATGGAACAGTGGACTGGTTCCAAATTGGGAAAGGAGTACATTAAGGCTGTATATTGTCATCCTGCTTATTTAACTTATATGCAGAGTACATCATGTGAGATGCTGGGCTGGAATCAAGTTTTGCTGGGAGAAATATCAATAACCTCAGATATGCAGATGACACCACCCTTATGGCAGAAAGTGAAGAGGAATTAAAGAGCCTCTTAATGGAGTAAAGAGGAGAGTGAAAAAGCTGGCTTAAAATTCAACAATCAATCAAAAACTAAGATCACGGCATCTGGTCCCATCACTTCATGCAAATAGATGGGACAACAATGGAAACAGTGAGAGACTTTATTTTCTTGGGCTCCAAATCACTGCAGATGGTAACTGCAGTCATGAAATTACTCTTGCTCCTTGGAAGAAAAGCTGTGACCAACCTAGACAATATATTAAAAGCAGAGACGTCACTTTGCTGACAAAGGTCTGTACAGTCAAAGTCACAGTTTTTCCTGCGGTCATGTATGGATGTGAGAGTTGGTCCACAAAGAACGCTGAGCACTGAAGAATTGATGCTTTTGAACTGTGGTGTTGGAGAAGACTCTTGAGAGTCTCTTGGACTGCAAGGAGATCCAACCAGTCAATCCTGAAGGACATCAACCCTGAATATTCATTAGAAGGACTGATGCTGAAGCTGAAGCTCCAATACTTTGACCACCTGATATGAAAAGCCAACTCATTAGAAAAAATCCTGATGCTGGGAAAGATTGAAGGCAGGAGGAGAAGGGGATGACAGAGGACAAGATGGTTGGATGGCATCACTGACTCAATGGACATGAGTTTGAGCATGCTGTGGGAGATGGTGAAGGACAGGGAAATGTGGAGTGCTGCAGCCCCTGGGGTCGCACAGGGTTGGATAGGACTGAGCAACTGAACAACAACAAAGGTAGGATGAGGTTCTGAATATAAGCAGGATATGAACTATGGAGCACATTGCCAATAGAAGCCAGGAAAGAGCTAAGGTTGAAAGCTCTTAAATGGTGCTGACTGATCAGAACTAAAGCGTATGAGTTAGTGCATGAGAACGCCTTACACAGTGACTGTCATGGGGCAAATGCTCCATGGGAGTCAAAGTCATCAGTAGTTACTCGTTGGGAGTGTGTAGGATAAACTTGATATCTCTAGCCTTGTCATACCCAGCATATGTTCTTACTCTCCTTCCAAAACTCCTCCTGCTCCAGTCTCAACACAGAAAGTGATGCCACCATTGTGTAGTAATTGTTCAACCAGGAACCCCTGTCTCATCGCTCTCCAGAACCAACCACCTCTGGCCCGTTTCTTCTTCCAAAATTATTTTCCACCAATTTGCTTTCCTTCATCTTTAATATCAACCTGCATTTCTCACCTAGACTTCTGTAATGGTTTCCTATCCAGATTTCCATTTCTGGTCCCTACCCCACGATAATTTTAAACTCAGGATGGTTTTTTACAAATATAGACTAGATAGCCTTTTTCTCCCTAAAAGATCTTATTGACTTTCCACTTACTTCAGGTCTTCTCTTCCATGGCCAACAGGACCCTGCCTTCCTATCTCTTCATTCTCATCACATTCCACTTCCCCTTTGCTGGCCAGTGCTCTAGATATGATGCTCTCCCCTCTGCTGGAAATGTCAGCCTGCCCACTGTCCCCTTCCCCTGTTGTCTCATTCTTCCCCATTCTTAAGTAGCAGCTTCAACATCACCCTCTTAAAGGCGCTCCACGAGCATCTAATCTAAAGCTGATTTTCTTCCTGCCCATACTCTCCCTCATGGGTTACTTTGTCCATCACCCTTCACAGCAAATAGCTATGTTTGAAATTCTGCTCATACTTTTGTATTTTCTTGCTTAATGCTGATACTGATGCTCTCAGGTGCAGATATTATAAAGTCATCTCAAATGGTCTTATACAAAGGACCCAGAAGGAGGGTGGGATTCAGATTAGATCACACCTTCCCTTATGTTGGAGGAATGCCTTATTTTGGATTGCGTTAGGTCTAAGCTTATGACTCAATAAGTAGGATGAATTTGTAATGATTGCAGTTGGATTAGTAGGAAATCCAACCCACTGATTTAGGTCATTCCCTGCAGTCACATTCACTGCTTCACAATAGAGAAAGAGTGGAAGCTAGCCCCATTACCCACTGACATCTCTATACTCACTGGGAAAGGGGACTGTTCTGTTTAATCCCTTCCTACTCCTAGGGCAGTACAGACGTGTGGTAGGGGTTCAATGAATACTTGTTGAATGAATGAAAAATTGGAGCAGAGAGTCTAGGGAGCCAGGTTAGAGGCCAATGATTCAGAGGAGATATACAGATAGCTATAATAATAATATGTAATATATATAATAATAATATATATAATCAGTCACAAAAAAGGAAAAGAATGAAGGTGAATGATATTTTTTTGCTCAAAGACTTTGGATTTGGAGACTGACCAGATGTGTGAAATGAGAGGGAGATGAGAACATCCAAGAGGTTCTGAACCCGGGATCAGAGCCCTAGGCCTCCTTGCTCTCACTTCAATGCTATACCTTCTCAAGCAAGTAATGAAAAGGGGGCTGAGGACAGAACATTCTCAAATAGGGTAGCTACTACCCACAAAGGGGTGAAAACGGTGTCTTGGTGGGAGTAAAAGGAATCAGAATTACAATGGCTTGCAGCCCTCCAAAGCTATGACAGATCTTACCCTGTGGTATTTCATTTCTCTTGTTAGGGTGAATTTTAATTAAATAAAATTTTCTTTTTAGGAGAGTTGCAATAATGAATTTTTTTACAGTTAGGTTTGGCTTCCCTGTTGGTCCACTGACTAAGACTCCATGCTTCCAATGCAGGGGCCTGGGTTTGATCCCCTGGTCAGGGAACTAGATCCCACATGCCACAAAGAAGAGTTTGCATGTTACAATTAAAAATTTCACAGACTGCAACCAAAAAAAAAAAAAAAAAAATCTGCATACTACAGTGAAGATTCTGTATGCCACAATTAAGACCTGACACAGCCAAAAAAATAAATAAATAATTTTAAAAGAAATACACAAATGCTGAAGAGCTTCCATCAACACATTAAAAAAAAATAAGGTTAAGAAACACTGAATTAAGGGAAGAAGAAGCCTTAATTTGTAATTTAGGACTGAACAGAGAGGTTGGAGGAAAACCAGAATAATCTCACGTGTCTGTATATCTACATATATTGATACACACACACGTTGGCTATTAAACAGATCATCTTATATAGTTATAAGTAATAGCCACAGAGATATGTTTTTCAACTATTTTACTGAAAGATTAGAAAAAAATTCTGAATATAGCATTGATTTCAGGCAGGAATATTACCACTCCTCTGTTCACAGAGGACAAAGATGACCCTGGGCTGTTCGGTTTGATTTTTCTAAGCATAAATATATTCTGAAAACTGTAATCATTACAGGAGGCCATCGCCACAGAGAAACGAGCTTAAGTGATCTTCCAGGACTTCCCACATACTAGTCACTCTAACAGGCAAAGCAGACCTGTCAGAATAAACTGCACAAAGTCTTTCAAACGAAAATATTAATAAGGTTTGGTTGAACATCCAAATTCTATCAAGAAGTAGAGGGAGAAAAACTGCCACACATTCCTCAAAGTAAATGTATCCAAAAAGCAGATAAATGTCTGCCACAAGAAATAGTATGAGTCTGAACAGTGTTTTGTTGGGACCACAAATACGAAATTCCTTGTCTAGCTGTGTAAAGTAACCTGGAACACCCTTAGCTCTTGGTACTTGTCTGCACTGACAGGCAAGGTTGGCTACAGATGGTTAAGAGGTCTTTGTGAATGAGAGGCATTGATGGGATCCCCCATTTCCCCGGATGTCAGGAGAGACTTGTTTAACAAGCAACGTAACAACCCACAGAATGGGAGAAAATATTTGCAAATGAAGCAGCTGAGAAGGGATTAATATCCAAAACATGCAAATAGTTTATGAAGCTCAGTATCAAAAAGACAACACAATCAAAAATTGGGTGGAAGATCTAAATACACATTTCTCCAAAGAAGACATACAGATGGCCCAGAGGCACATGAAAAAATGCTTGACATCACTCACGATTAGAGAAATTAAAAACTACAGGAAGGACTTCCCTGGCGATGCGGTGGATAAGACTCTACCTGCCAGTGCAGGTTTGATTCCTGGTCTGGGAAGATCTGCCTGCCATGCAGCAATGAAATCCACGAGCCACAGCTGCTGAGCCCGAGTGCTGCCACGACTGAAGCCTGAGCTCCTAGGCTGTGCTCGGCAGCAAGCCCAAACACGAAAGCTCAACCGCAGTGACAGTGAGGTTATCACCTCACATAGGCCACAGTGGCCACCAGCAAAAAATCTGCAAACAACAAGTGCTGGAGAGGGTATGGAGGAAATGGAGCCCTCCCACACTGCTGGTGGGAATGGAAAGTGGTACGCCACTGTGGAGAACAGTATGGCAGTTCCTTAACAAACTAAAAATAGAGCTACCATATGATCCAGCAATCCCACTCCTGGGCATATATATGGATAAAACCATAATTCAAAAAGATAATATACCTTAATGTTCATTGCAGTACTATTTACAATAGCCAGGACATGGAATCAATACAACATTCAATGATGGGGGAACGGATAAAGATGTGGTACATACACACAGTGGAATGTTACTCAGCCATAGAAAGAATGTAATAATGCCATTAACAGCAATATGGCTGGACCTAGAGAGTGTCACACTGAGTGAAGTAAGACAGAGAGAGACGAATGTATGATATTGCTTATATGTGGAACCTAAGGAAAAAATGGTACACACGAACCTATTTACAGAATAGAACCACAGAAGTAGAAAACAACCTTATGGTTACTAAGGGGGAAAGTGAGGAGGAGGGATAAGTTGGGAGACTGGGATTGATACATACACACTCTATATTATAAACTAATAAGAACCTACTGTATAGCACAGGGAACTCTACTCAGTTCCCTGTAATGGCCTATATGGGAAGAGAATCAAGAACGTGAGTGTGTGTGTGCATCTGATTCACTTTGCTGCATAACAGAAACACAAAAAAACAAAGCAAAGCAGACAAAAAATAAGCAATATAATCTGGGCACAGGAGCCAATACTGATTGCCCTCATTAAAAGTTCCCAAACCATGTATTTTCTTTTAAAATAACAACGAAAATACAAACAATATTTAAATATTATATGCAATACCTGAGAAGATAAAAGGTAACTTAGAAGATCAAGACTTCAGCCCAAACCTCACAAACCTGTATGTCATATATTCCAGGAACTGCAGATCTCAGTGGTGTTATTATTGAAGAATAAGCATGCAATTACTCTCCCCAAAAGTTCATGATGGGGAGAAAGTCTTATCACAAAAGACTCACACAATACATTTTTCTCATTGTCTTTGTTGAGTAGGCTGTCCATATCTTATTTTTTAAGCTCTAAGTTTTGTGATTGTTTTCTTGAAAACAATCAAGTTCCCCCTCCATCAAGGGGTCATAACACAAAGTTTCTCAACTTGAGAAAAGACCTCAGTATTCCACAGAGGGGTTTAATATCCTGGGAAGACAGGTCAGTTATTCATTCCCCAGAAATGTGAGAGGAGCCATCTATTTATTATTAATGACACAAAGTTAGATGCTCAGAAAGGGGGAGCTAAGTTCCACACATTTTATTTGCTTTTGATTTTAACCCATTAGAGTCTTAAATTTCTTTGCATATTCAAGATGGTTAGGAAGGCTCTGAAGTTGACTGTGGCATTGAAAGGAGGCCTCCTTTCAGTTTGGCAACTGATCTGCTAGGTTAAAGTGAATGTAATTTGCCCTTAGGCATGAGCAGTGGTCCATTAAGAAATCACTGTGGTCACTAAAACTGTCCATTCATACAGTTTATTCACTAGGCTGCAATTTTATACACAGTATGAAGAGGTTTCTTGATAGCACACATACTTTCTGTACTGCTGAAGAACCTTTTTTTTTTTTTACATTATATCGTAACACCCTATCATTAAAACATTATTCAGTAAATTTTTTTCCAACTACATATAAACGGAGATTTACCACACACGGTGCAAGAATGTCTTTATAACATATCTGGATCACAAAATGTGAATCTAAAATACATCACTGTAATTAGAACACTACTTTAAAATTACAATGCCCCATGTTATATCAGCCAGATTTGATGAACCCCTGTGTACATCACAAAGCAGTTGTGGATATCCACAAACATAGGTGGACATTTTCTTGGGTAACTGGCAGCAGCTTTTAACTATGATTTCAAAAGAAATCTTTAAGAATGAAAATTCTGAATTTGAAAAACTTCTTTTATGTGTTCAATATTCTGAGAATCAAAATGGGACATTTAAAAATTTATAGTCTTTAAAACAAGGAGAATAAATCCAACCCTCCTTTAGCTGAAAGGCTGGCATCGTAATTCTAGGTTTCGTAGAAACCTAAGGAAAGAACTGTATGGGAAGTGGAAATGAGTTAAACGTACAATTTTTCTGAAAGCTTCCTGGACTGCCCCCTCCCCACCTCTGTCAAACAGAGAAAGAATGGTGCTTTGCAAATCAAGATGTATTTCCATGACATGATGTTCTAAAGAAAATGTATGTAAACAAGTCAGAGAGAAAGATTTCTTCATTTTCCCTTTTTTTTTTTTTTTTTTTGGTGGAGTGAGGCAGTGGGATGGTATCCGTTAAATAAGAACTAGAACTTCTTAATCAAAAAACCACTTTAATACACACAAAACAGCTAGGGATAATTGCTGAAAATTTCTCATGTGTTTCCTTTTCTTTCTCCCAAAGTTTGAGAATGTTTTGAAAGTTCAATAAATAGTAGAAAAATAATCCTTTACTTAGAAATTTTGAGATGCATCATTTAGAGCTCAGTATGAGTTCCATACAGCAAGTGTGGCATCTAGGTACCACTAAGAAACCAGGTGAAATCTTCAAAGACACACTTCTCTCTGTCTCTGCCACATTCTCAGTCTCCAGAGGAGCAGACCTCTCTTTTCTTCCAGTTAAGGAGAGCAGAATGTTTCTGGCTCCTCGGAACATTCCTCTGGCTCAGCTTACCCAAGGTTCCCAATGTTTCATTTATAGGTTCCGGCTCTGTTTAGAGGTTTGCGTCTGTTCATTCCGTTGGTGTATGGCAGGTTCATTAATCAGACTTCTTTCCCTCCATTTCACAACCAGCCTCGCATCTTGTTGCGGCTGTTTCACTTGTTAGGAAACATGCTAACAGGCAGGAAGATGAGTTCAATGACTCCGGACAAAGCACGGACACAAGTGGATTTGACGCTGGCTCTCCTTCCCTCCAGAACATTCTGCAGCTCCCAGATCCTGCCTCCGGATGGAGGCGAGGGGGCTAGCATTCCGCGTCGACAGTGTGTACCGTCACGGCCGCCTGCAGGTGGTGGCTGTGATGCAGCGTCGGGTGGTGCAGGCGGTACTGGCTGAACTTGTGGCTCAGGAGGGCTGCGGTCTGGGGCGGAGTGTCCAGCTCCAAGTCCTCGTCGTGGTTCCCCACGTCCACCCCGGCCGACAAGGGGTCACTGGTGCACGGAGGGTTTTCACTGTCTTCCTGGGGGCTCATGGTGCTGTAGCCTAGAAAATGAACACGACACACAGGCAGCTGAGAGTTTCCAGAGGCAGGGAGGAGCTGTCACGGCAGATTTCTGCGGGCCCTGGGAGGCGCGCCTACCTTTGGACTAGTAAGTGCCAACGTTTGCAGGCTGCCAGCAGACCTTAAAGTGACTTACTTTTAAAGAGATCTTTCCTTAGCTGTTGTCTTAAAGCAATTACACAATAAGTACATAATCATTTAAAACAGTATAAACAAGAACCCTTTCTCTCAATCCCCCAAACCAACAAAACAAAACTGAAAATCATCCCAATTTTTTCTGATCCACAGATCCCCACAATTGACATTTGGGGAAACAACCTTCTATACTTTTCCCGAGATAAGACTATTTTTTATTTTAGAGAGAGAGAGAGAAAAAAAAAAAAAAAGGCAGCTTCAAAAGGCCTGAATGTGATACCACAGTGAGAACAAAGACAGCTGCCACCACGACAGGCCTGGTGTCATGTAATTTCTACACACCAACAAGGCATGTGTTTTAAAATCCATTTTACAGGTGAGAGAAACGACAGTCAGAGAGGCTAATGAACTTGCCTGAGTTTCAGTCCCTAACAAAACACTAACTCCACAGACACTCACAGCAACTAGCAAAGAATCAGGTATTCTTTGTGTAAGCTGGTTCACTGTATTTAAAGATTAATTTCTCTTGGTATTCTAAGTAATACATGTTTCAAAAGAAATTGCCCTTGCTGATCAAAGGATTCCATTCCAAGAACCTTGGCATGTTTTTAAATATTGCAAAAAAAAAAAAACTCTTCAAGAATTTTGAGAAGTGACAGCTCGTTAATATTTCCGCTGCATCTACAGTTAGCATCAATCAACACTCACCCGTGGGTAGTGCTAGTCACATCCGTGGCTGCAAAATTGACGTGCTTGCATACAGCCAAGCAGGAATAGTTTGCGGCTGAAAATGTTATGCTTTGTGTGAAAATGAGAAAGGCAATTCTCAGTCCTCAATGAAATGTTCAAACAGAATTCTTTCAGTCCAACCACCAAATATTTACTGGGCATCTGCCTTGTATAGGACACTGTGCTGGGCACTGTAGTAGTCCTGGAGATGAAAACTGATCCCTGTACAAGGAGTTCATTTGCTAGTGCTCGAGAAATAAAACAAGTACAAGCATAGCTCAGTCCAATTATTCATGTATCAAAGACCCTCAGGAGGCTGAAAGGAAAGACTATGAAACATGAATAAGAGATGCCTATTTTCCTTAAGGATTTCACCACCGAGGAAGAGATGGGTATGTACAAAGTTAGGCTTACTCTACTGAAGATCATGGCATGTGCTCTAATGGAGGTTTAATTGCAACCCAGCACATGCTCAGTTATGTCTGACTCTTTTGCAACCCCTCGGACTGTAGCCCACCAACCTCCTCTGTCCATGGGATTCTCTAGGCAAGAATACTGGAGTGGGTTGCCATTCTCTCCTCCAGGGGATCTTTCAGATCCAGGGATTGAATCTGCATCTCCTGCATTGCAGGCAGATTCTTAACCACTGAGCCACCAGGGAAGCCCATTGAACAAGGAATAGCTAACTCTGGCTGGGGGCTTGGAAAGTGTCAGAGAAGAACTCATATTTTAGTCGGGCTGTAATGGATGCATAGGAGTTTGGTGAAGTGGATAGGAGCACAGGAACAGAAGGGCATGGCCAAGAGGACACTGGGCCATTCCTACACCATGCAGCTATGATGAGTGCTAGCAGGTAGCTATAGGACGGACTTAAGTTTACAAGGTTTTGAGCAGACCTGAAAAACAGCATGGTCATTTTTATATTTTAAAAGCAGAGTTCGGGTGGAAATTTGGAGGTTGACTAGAGGGGAGAGAGAGGGAGGCAGTTAAGAGGTTATTGCCACAGCCTGGGTAGAGATGTTGAATTTAAAGTATGGGATTTGGACAGACATCTCTGGGGTGGAAAAATAATAGAAGTTCATCAGAAATTTGATGTGGGGGACTTGGGGATGGCGGGACAGCAACCTCCTGTCAGGATGATGGGAGAGGGAGAGTTCAAGATCCTGAGTCTTGGGGAAGGAAATGAATTTTCTTTTGCACATCTTGGTTTTCAGCATCTGTGAATAACATATGTAGAGATACCCAGCCAGAGAAACAAGTCAGGGCACGAGAAGGCGAGTTTGTTGCTGTGTGTCTATGATTACTGAGTGCTCTCTTGGTGCCTGATGCCAGGCTAGGGGCTCCACAGAAAAAGGGGCAAGGTGAGGTTCCAACTCCCGAGAAGGCCACAGTCAAGAAGGGGAAATACAGGTACAAAACCAGAGGTACCCCAAAGAAATACCAATGCTGATGAACTTGACTTAGGATCTTGGAGGAAGTGGCATTCAAGGTGACCTTCATGGGAGAGAGGGGTTCCCTAGATAAAGAAAGGAGTGACAAGTATTACAGGCAGGGAGATGAGCACATGCAAAGATGCAGCAGACGGAAAGGCTCTGTGGATGTGAGGAATGGGGAAGAGCTTCATAGTGCGAGAGAAGGAGTGGGACATGAATCTGGACAGGCAGGCTGAGACCAGATCAGGAAGGGTGGTCAGAGAGCTGGGGGAAGGTGGATGGCAGTGACATAGCGTGTGCTTTAAGATGACCCCTGTGGCAACGAGGAGGCTGGATGGAAGGAAGGAGGGCTCCGAGGCTCCGTGTACAGGGGGCTGAGCACTGGCCCGAGGAGACGGCAGGGCCCTGAAGAGAAACATTAGCTGTGCTTCAGGGGAGCAAGCTGCTATTCAAGTGCAGGGCAGGGCAGCCTCTGGTGACCACATGGACTTTCTGGCACCCAAGAGGGTTAACATCCTCAAGGTTATTAGGTTCAGATGCTGGGGGAATGGAGATGCTTTTTCCCAAGATGAAAAGATCATGAGCCAGAATGAACTCCTCAGCTTCAGTAGTGCTAAGTGGAGAATGCAGTGTAGGCTTTAAAGCCTGTTACAAATGTTCTACATGTAAGAGACCAAAGTACTAGGAAATACATTTCAGCAAAATCTCAGTGTCTGTGTCCATTTTTTTGGCCAACCTTCAGTGCTAGGCTGTCTTTATCTTGCCTCCAAATACCTCCTGGAAGCCTTCCTGTCTCGCTCATTTACAGGCATCCATTGTAATGATAGTTGATTTCCACATTCGTGGTATAAAATTCATAGTGGTCCCTCTGCGCCTGCCTTGCCCTCCCCAACTTCCCTCATCACTGTGCTTCATGTTCCATTTGAAAGTCTTTTCTGGGAAACCTTCCCAACCACCACCCACCCCACCCAGTCATACCAACCCACAGGAGTTCTGGTGGCCCTTCTGTGATGTCAAATGGTAGTCTCTGCAATCCCTAGCTTACATTTACCATATTACAAAAAAATATAGGACTGTCTTGTCTATTAGAAAACTCTTAGAGTGCAAGGGCTTAGGCCTCACATAAAGCAGGTGTTTAATTAAAAAAATAAAAATCACATAAATTTTCAGTCATCTTTGGTTTTGCCTTGTGTGACATTTAGCAGTCTCATCTAATAATAAAGGCATTCTAGGATTCACTAGGCCCTGCCTGGAGCTCTGACTTAAGAGTCTGGGTGCTCTGAACCTGGCTGGTCATAGAGGGTGACGGTACAGGCAATTCAGGGGCATCAGCATTTTCTGATCAGAACCCCAGCAGAGATCCTTCCAGAGGGAACGACTCGCTCTGGAGCAATCTTGTTTTATTTGCTCAGTGGGACACTATTGCTCAACCCCTCTGTAACTTAGGCTTTCTCTTATCTCAATAATTAATGGAAATCTAGAGGGAGGGAGTTGTGGGGAAGCAGGAGGAAGCCAAACACATGCTCTCGCTTAGCAAATTAATTGAGTGTTTACGCAGCACCAGGCAATTCTGTGCAGTGTTGGGAACAGTGATGCATAAGACAGACGCGGTCTCTGACTCATGGAGGAGGCAGCACTATTTAAAACACAGAGGATATATACAAATAACTTTCAAAGAAAGATTTCTTTACTATCCAAAGGTATACGTAGAGAAATTCTTGCAAAGAGTTTTTCAAGGGAAAACAAGCTTTAGGAAGGAGGCCAGGAATCACTCAGGAATAAAAGAGCCAAATTAGGCTTTTGCTCTTTGGGTTTTCTGCTAATATATTTATCCCCTGGTTCTTAAAGAAAGCTCTCTTGATGTCAAGGGATGTTAGGTCCCTCTGGGGACTCACTCACCACCTTGTGGTCACAGAGAGTAACTGCAGGAGAATAACTGCACCCCTAGACTGAGCGACTTCACTTTCACTTTTCAGTTTCATGCATTGGAGAAGGAAATGGCAACCCACTCTAGCGTTTTTGCCTGGAGAATCCCAGGGACTGGGGAGCCTAGTGGGCTGCCTGTCTATGGGGTCGCACAGAGTCGGACATGACTGAAGCGACTTAGCAGCAGCAGCAAAAATAGCTTTGCTGTGTACTAGGTATTTTTTACCAAATTTTCAAGGTTCAGCATTAGCCTTTCAAGTCTTTTGGCATTTTCCCCACAAGGAGAAAACTTCCTTTTATAAAGAAAAAAATATTGCTTAATATACAGTTGAGTAATGCGTCTAATTAATGGTAACTAAAATACAGATTCACAAGAAATAAATACCCACTGTTGGTTTTTAACTTAAAAATAAGCCAGTTGATGGTTAGATAGAATGTGATATTTTCAAGAGAAATAATAGGCAAAGCAGAGTATAAGAGTTAATAGTTGAGTGCTGGAGAAAATCATGCTAAGTGGTGTTAGAATATTGACTAAAATGCTTCAACTTTTCAAAACCGTTCTTATTTTGAGCGTTTAAGGTAAAAATTAAAATCATACTCCTTTAAAATACAAAACTTTGTTTGCTACATGAAAGATTTCTAGTTAAAAATGCAAGCTGGAGTCTCCAAGTGTAGCTTGACAGCATTTAGTTTTAATTCTAGGAATATCACCACTCTGAACCACACCTGGAAAGTCTTGCAATATTTATATATTTTATTCTTTTGAGGTTTCATTTTGTGCCTCAGACCTGAAGACTCGTGTGTAAATAAGCTCACTGGGCACCAAAGAACCAGGGCATGACCAGTTCAAGGGCGAGCGCCAGTATCCCCTCACCTCCCCGCCCTGGGTCTCACAGGATTTACTTGCAGATGGAAGTGAACTCTTTTCTCATCTTCTTCTTGTTCCACTTCTTTAAGGGAACTGTTATATTCAGCCTTTTCTCAGTCTTGTGAATACATGCATGCATTTGTAGTTTCTTGCTGGATTATCAATTCTTTGAGAGCAGAGTGGATGTGGGGGTGAGGAGATCGGGCTCTGAGCTCATGCCTGGCCGTGTGTATCTCACTTCGTCCTCACAACAACCTTACCAAGGGGTAGTTTCTAATCCCCTTTTAACTATTAGGAAACTGAGGTCTAAGTAGTTTTCCTGAGGTTTCACCATTTGGAAAGACAGGGAGAAGTGGGACTCCACGTGAATTCTGCTTGACCTAGCATATATAAGCTGTTCTGTGCCAGGCTGCCTGGCAGAAATGAGACCACCCCTTTCCCACCTCGCTCCTCCCTGCCAAGCAAATAGCAGATGCCTGATACATTCACCAAACAGGAGAACACCTGCATGAGTGCCACGTGCCACAAAACCATTATTAGTGGATCAGATTTCTGAGTTTAATGTGTTCCTGTGGCTTATCCTCAGGCACCATGGGGACATTGGCTTGATGTCACTACTTAAAGTGACCCGCCATATAGGTTCAGGGATATGACAGCACTCGGTTAAAGGCCACTGATTTTGTGGTGTATTTAGAATTACCTGGAATGTCAGTGTCTTCCACTCCTTTTGGTGTTGTATTCTGTCTGCATGAGAAACTATTTTTCATTCCTTGGGGATAACAGGATCCAATTATTGTGAAAAATGAAAGAAAGGAAGCCCTGAGCTAGATTCTTCGGCTTTTAGATACTGACACCGCATTCTGCCTTTTATCTCAGCTGTTGCTTCATGTGCTATTTTACTAAGACAATGGGAGGGCTAACGCAGCATTGGAAATGTCATTCAGAATTCCAGTTTTGTACTTAAGCGGTTTCTACCAGCAAGGGGTGGGTGGAGAGAAAGAGGGGGATGGGGAGAGGAAAGGAGGGTGGAGGGAGGGAAGGCGATAGAGGCACAGAGAGGGAATGAGAGAGGGAGAGGAGAGACAGAAAGGACTCAGGATTTCTGCTGAATAAGAAATTCTTTCTGTTGAACTTTAGTAGCCTCAAACCTGTTTTATTATTCAAAGGAGAAGCACAGAACTGCCTGGCAGAATGAAATTTATGCAGGTTCAAAGGTTTTTCTGGAAAAAGGCAGAAAGTCAAAGAAGCTGAGAAATTTACGTTCTGCTTTGACTCTCCATAGAAACCTGAAGGTTCTGTTTAGTTAGTGGGAACAATGTCATTCAGAGCCCAAATTAAGAGTCCCTGGTTTACAAATCAGAGCTCTGGCTTCTCCAGTTCTCCAAAGGGATTCAGAAGACCTGGCTGTCGTGCAAAAGGCAGCACTGGTTGCTCTAGCGAATCTCCCCTTCTGCATTTTTTAGCACAGGTGTGGAAGCACACTGCTTGAAGACTTTGTTTTCAGGGTAGATGTGGAGAAGGCAGAATAAAAAAGCACAAATGCATTATTTATGCATTTAGAAAAAGACCTGATTCTGGGAAGAAGAGAAAGATTTCTGGAAAATTGAACAGGTATGTAAGAAAACAAAAAGACCTGACAATTACAGGAAAGGATCTACACTTTCATTTTTGTGGAATGATGACAGAACTGCCTAGACAGAAGGCCACAGCTGTTCTCCGTGACAGCAAGCCATGGGACACTGGGAAGGGGAGAGGCACACAGTCAGCATGCCATCAGTACCGCCGGGGACTTAGCACTCAGGGTCTCTTTCACAACTCAGCGCCTGTCCTTCCTGAGCATCCAACAGGCACTATAGGCAGCTCCATGACTTTGCACACACTAGCCTTTTGCCTCTAATAGCCTTTACCTCTCACTTTTCTTTAATCATCCCTCAAGGCCCAGGGTAAGTGTTGTCTCTTTGGTAAAGCCTTCCCAGGGCTGGGGGATGCCAGATGACAGTGTGGACTCTCGCCAGGTCTCGAGAGTATGTGGCCGAGAGAGCCCTTAACAACCCTGCTGTTTGCCAGCAAGCCTCACGGGGCAGTAGGATCTAAGAAGATGCTGATTCACTGAGAACCAAGTGGGGTGGTAAGCAGGTACCACTGAAATAATCTGAACCCTTATTCATGGAGAAAACCCAGGGGTTATCTGTGTGCCCAGAGGTTATCTGACGTATGATGACATATCTGGGAATGCTGAGCCATAAGCCAAAATCTCTTGGGGGCTCTTGTAAAGGTGTCATGTTGGAATGTGTCTTTTGGAAAACTATGTCAAAATAATTTACTTGAGCACAGAGTAGGAAAGAGGAAAGGGTGGGTGTGACCACTAGCCCATCGGGGTCCTCAGGGCCTCAAGGGCAGGATGCCAGATCTTACCATGATCACTCTCTGTTCCTGAGCGACCCCAGTAGCGACGCCTCCTTTCTGGACTGTGTGCATGACGCTCAATGACTGCGGCGATAAATCGAGTATTGCTGACTGTGGAAGGCAAGGATAGTTAGTCACACTTAGGCCAGTATCTTCGTTGTATTAAGCACATCTGCTCTAAGCAGGCTCTTTCACATGAAACGGGTTGTTATTTGTTAGAGAGCTAGAAGGAGTCATTTTTAAAAAATTATGAGCATTAGGGAAGTTGCTTTTAGTATTGCTGACTGTGGAAGGCAAGGATAGTTAGTCACACTTAGGCCAGTATCTTCGTTGTATTAAGCACATCTGCTCTAAGCAGGCTCTTTCACATGAAACGGGTTGTTATTTGTTAGAGAGCTAGAAGGAGTCATTTTTAAAAATTATGAGCATTAGGAAGTTGCTTTTAGGACTGGGGCAGGAGGAGGTCCCTAATTACATATCTTCAACATGCATCAAGAAGATACACTTTCCATACGGTTGCAGGCCAAAGCATCTCGCCACAAATGGAGCTCTCTTTGATAAAGAAGTGTTCTTTTTGTTCTCCCGGGTTGTATACATTAGTTAAGGGATTTAAAACATGCATACCTGATGACTCCCTTTCTAAAATGCTATACTGGAAAGTAATGAGGAGGAGAGAGAAAGGGAAGAGTAAGGGGTTTCAGGTCAAATGTCCTTAATGCCACAAAGAACACTCTGAATTCTTTGGAGATTTCCTAAAACAAAGCAAAGACTTATGCTTCCTCCTAACAAAATGGGGGATAAAAGAATCCCGTCGTGTCAAAGCATCTGAAGTTTTAACACAAGAGAGCTTCCCACTGGCGTGTCTGGGAGGGAGGCGGCGTGGCCACTCACTGATGCCTCTGTCCTCAGGGCCGTCGTCGTCCCTTTCATCTCTGTCGTTCTCCAGGTTGGACATGCGCACCGACATCTCTACCCATTGTTAAAAAGAGAGACACAGGACTATTTAATCAAACAACATCACCCACATTAATACCCGCAGAGGGCTCATCTGATGGCTGGGTGACAGCATTCCATCAAGAGTGAACTGAGGCCTTATCTCATTTTTTTTTTTTTTTTTTTTAAAGGAGGAGGGAGCAGGAATTCGAAGAGGGAGACCAAGAAGTGAAGGATCCAGAGGGGCACCTGAGATTGATTTCTGGAGACAGAGGAGAAAAGAAGTTGATTGAGGCTAACAAGTCTTTCATCCTCTCCTGCACCAGCACAATGGACATGAGTTTGAGCAAACTCTGGGAGAGTGTGAAGGACAGGGAAGTCTCGTGTGCTACAGTCCATGGGCTCGCAGAGAGTCATATATGTCTTAGTGACTGAACAGCAAGTACCTGAAACTGAGGGAAGAGGCCTAAAACCATGGCTGGCTGTGCTGATAAAATGGTGCCACAGAATCTCGGCCAAGCCTAAGGTAACACTGGATGGCTGTCATCCACAGTTGAATCAGATCTTACCAAGAGGAAAGAGCTTTGTGGTCAGCTCAGTTATTAAATCAGACAACATGATCCCATGATCACCCAACAGGATTGTGACCACAGAGAACTATCCCAACATCAGCTAATCGCAACTGCTACCAGGCTCCTGACCAAGTCCACGAAAAATGACGAGTGAGCCTTATCTCCAAAACTCAGGGTAACACACCCTGATGGACTTTTAGGAGGATAGAAATAGTCATTTTCAAGCTTTTGCCCCTTGCAAATGAGCACAGATACCACATTTAACCCTTGATACGGAAGCCATAATTACTAATTACTCATCTTGTCAAGTTCTTATCCAGGTTGGACAGTTCTTATTTTAAGAACTGTGATCATCACTTTGAATGTGTGTTCATTCACACATATAATAATGGCTACAATAGAACAGACTCATGTTCTTGCCAGAAGTGGCCTGGGCTATCTTTGGTCTGTCCATCTCCTTTGGAACAGCAAAGACACCACATCTGAGCTTAGCGAAGAACAAAATTTCCCACTAAGCCTCCCAACTCCCTTCTTCTGGGCTAAGGAGCCATGTAAGGAGAGACGGAATCTAGGGATTTTCTGGAGAATCGAATGGGGCTTGCAGGATTCAGGCCTTAAAGAATGAGCTATGAGCTAAAGGAGAGAAGCAGGCTTTCGGGGACTTCTGAATCTATTCCACAGAAGCAGAAAATATAGTGCTATTCTTAGAGTTGCTTAAAGGCTTACAGCTAGTCACTGTCCTTCTAGCCTGGGGACAACCCCGGGAGCCTGCTCTTCCTGGAGGTGCTCTGGGGTTCATTTCAAGCTCACCTTGGGCAGCAAGAGGAGACATATGCTGATGACTCCGGCGGTGGATCTGATGGCGGTATGCGTACACAGCCAGGACCAGGACCATGATACAGCCCATGATGCCTCCAGCCACAGGGCCCACAGGGGCACTTTTGATCATGTTCAATGTGACCACTTCATCACCTTCATTAAAATAAACAGACAGACAGCCCCTGTAAAGATTCCCCAAGTGCAGTAGTAGATGGGGATGGGGGTGAGATGGAAAGAATCTAGCGGGAAGGGGTTGAGTGAAGATATGTAAGACCAGCTGCTTTAAGGCTTGAATTTCATGAAGAAGATGCACCAGGATTGAAGAACAGGGCTTCCTTGAATTTCTGGTTCTCAAATTAAATGTTGGTTGCTTGGCGGAGCAAGAATACAGTTGGCAAGGACTGGTAAAGTAAGAGAATCACTTAGATATGCAGTCTAAGGACCCAGCTCTGGGGTGTGGGCTCCTCTTAGTACAGAGGTGAGGGAGGGTGACGTGTGCCTCTCAGCAGATATCTACTGGACCTGGTGTCATTTATTTCAGTGGATCTGTTATGGTACCTCCAAAAGGATGGCCATTTCAAAGTTTATGGGCTCCCTTTAAAATACTATTTGCACTTTTCAGGCAGGAAGCTGCAGCTGGGGATATGAAGTGACTTCTAGGAGCAAGGTCACTTCTGTCATGTTCCAGCCTGGTCCGATTGTCATACGTGGGCTCAGAACCCTTCCTCACAAAAAAAAAGCTTTTCTTCCTCAGAAAGGCTCATGCAGAGAGGTGTCAGAAGGCATTCACTGCAGGTTTAAATATCTATTTGCCTGCGGATCACACTTGAGATGCTCGTGCTGACTGCAGAAAGACACGGAGAAAATCTCAGGTAGTATTTGGGGGTAGGATGCAGGTAGTATTTGGGGGCTTTGGGGGCCTGATCCCAGCAGTGTTCCTCCCAACAATGTCTCTGTCCCCACCTAAGTCGCCACTGAACAGTGCGGGCTTTTGTTGACCTCAAGGCCCTAAATACTGATTTGGAGCTCTAAGATATCTGTCTTCAAAAGTCATGAGGGAAGGACGCAGCAGGAAAGCGATGTCCACGGGTCTCTCTGCCTATCACCAGCCCTGTGCTCCAGACAGCTGGGATTCACATTGATACAAATCCTACAGCTCAGCCGCGTGGAAATCAGGCCTGATAGTTCTCAGGACAAGCTTGATAGGAATGCGTTTCAGGCTTGCAAAACTTGGCAGAAAGATGGCTGCTCACTCTGCACTAGCCAGCTTTGAAAGTAATTATTTGCCTTGGTTTTGCAACTCAAAACTACTGGCAAAGGAACCAGGGAAGTAGGGTAGGGAATTATTTTAAGATCTGTGTTCTAGTATAGAGGCCAGAAAATACGTTTTCAAGAATCAAGTTATTCTGGGTTCCACCAAAACATTACCTATTGCTCCCATGTCATCAACATAGGGACTTTTGGCTCCAACGATCCCCCCAAAGCATTCTTTCTGGGGTGCACAGTAGGATTTATCCAGGTGGGTCTTCCCATCGCTGTCCACCATGCACCATTCACAATCCAGCACACCGAAGCAGTCCCTGCCAGAAAGACAGTGCTGAATGTTCCAGAAAGCAGTGTCAGGCAGGAGTGAGCACATGGACTTGGGCATCAGAAAGCTCTCAGGGGTTCCATAACTCACTAGAGCTAGAACTCTCTGAGCCTGAGTTGCTCAGGGGAAAGCTAATGTCCCTTGACAGCCTGGAGCTGACAGAAATAGAACTGCCCTCTGTTACTCAAACCATGAGGCTCACACATCATGGATTAGTGCAGGGTCACTTAAAATCATCTTAAAAGACCACACAGCCCCTAAGGTTTCTTAGATTTTGGCCTAACATCCTCCAGGTTTATGGTTATTAAAAAAAAAAAAAAAAGGAAGGAAGGAAAAAACCTGATTAATCAAGTTTGGGAAATAGTGATCTGCTAAACATTTCTTTACTGCTAATTTCACAGAACTTTTAATATGTTGAGTGCGTTATGACACTCTAAGATAATATATGCAGTGTTTCTCAAACTTAACAGGCATTGGGTAACTGTGTAACACACCGAGTTAATCTCATACCCTATCATTACTCTATTAAAATACATACCAAAAGTAGAACTGACTGTCCCTTTCACCCACTAATTTTGTTGAATCAGATGGCAAACTGCAGCTGTCTAGTCCCAAACACCCTAGGGAGGAGGTAGAGGGAGCAGAGATCATGCAGTTTTTAGTTCTCAAAACTGCCATAAAGTATACCCGTTTTCTAAGAAGAAGAGTTTCAATGTATCACACACACAGCTGAGTCCTGTTTCTAGAACCCTGCTAGATTCCCTGCTCCCTTGGCCTTGCTTTGTCATGCCATTTCCTCTCTTATGCCTCTTATTTCTAGAAAACTTTTCCACCCACAGATGAGGCTACTAACATAGGGGTGTGTGTGTGTCTGTGTGTGTGTGTGTGCGCGCACATGCAAGTGCGGGCCCGTTAGTTGCTCGGTTGTGTCTGGACTCTGCGATCCCATGGACCCTGCCAGGTTCCTCTGCCCATGGAAATCTCTAAGCAACAATACTGGAGTGGGTAGCCATTCCCTTCTCTAGGGGATCTTCCCGACCAGGGATTGAACTCGGGTCTCCTGCATTGTAGGCAGATTCTTTACCATCTGAGCCACCAGGGAAGACCACTAACAGGTACACATGCCAAATATCTGTAACAGGCAGAAACCAAGTAACGTTAAAATTGATGGATAAAAGGCAGCTTTAGATCTGAAAAACTGGCACATCTTTTAAAAACATCAAACACGGGGATGATGATCATCATCCAGAAAATCCCACTGAGGCTGCCGTTCTCTAGTCTTTCCTAGGCTCTGCTCCCACAGCTGCGATGCTGGCGTGAATCAGCGCTGAGCACTGCTTACCCGCTCTCCGTCCTCTGACTGCATCTGCTGTTGACACACTGGTGAAGAGCATCCTGCAGGCCAGGGTCAATAGCTGTGTACGTCACTGGCTCCTGGTGTACCTCACAGCTTGGGTTTCTATGAAGGAGCAAGTCTGAAGGTTAGGGCCGATACCATCTGCATTCCAAACTCATCATGCCCTTGGCTCCTGACAGTGCCAGAAAGATCTGGGTTTCAACTCTGGCCTTGTCATTTACCTGTATGAAACCTGGGGCCAATCTGGTCTTAAAATCTGTCCTGAGAAAAGTAATGCTATATTATGTGTGTGAAAGGTTCCTACATGTTTATCAAAGGGTAAACTTGAAAACTAAGTGACTTAACAGGCATACAGCATCTGACATGGTAGGCACTTAGTTAATGCTTGTAACAGTCTCATACTTTTTGTAAGTAGGACATATACTCATAAAACTTTTTTAGAATTTTTATTCAAACCTGAAAGTGGGCTTCATTTTAAAATACTATGGAGTGTGAAAACTAGCTCATTGAACAGTTCCATCACTAGAATGAGTCACCTTCTTATAGTCCCAATTTGAAACAAATCTATAAATAAGACTCTCAGTATAAATATGCATACACACAAATATAGTCTTTATATATATATATATCTCCCAGTATAAATATGCACGTATAACACATATATATGTGTGTACTCAGTTGCTCAGCTGGGTCTGACTCTTTGTGACCCCATGAACTCTAGTCAGCCAGGCTTCTCTGTCTATGAAATTTTCCAGGCAAGAATATTAGAGTGGGTTGCTATTTCCTGACCCAGGGATTGAACCCATGTCTCCTGCATTAGCAGGCATGTTCTTTATCACTGTGCCACTTGGGGAGTCCACAAATATATATATATGTGTGTGTGTACATATTTTTATTTACCTGTTCTCTGCATTGGTGAGGTTGCCAGTACACTCATTGACCTCTAGAGGGCACTCACAAGGACATTCACATTCATTTTGTTCCATTCTGAAAAGCAAAATGAAAGTTACTATGCAGAGGGTTGATCAACTATATATTGCACACACACTGAGAGGTGAAATAAAGACAACATGAGCCAGCTAAGACGGACAATAAAAGCTATCACCAAAGGTTTAAATATTCAACTGACCTCAATCCACTGTTCTTTGGACAAGGATGTTACAAACAACAGTTCTAAATGCTCTTGCAACCACGACTTTCCTTTCCTTTAGGACATACCTGAGTACTTTATGTATATTGTACAGCTGGCATCAGTTAAGATAGTCAATAAGTGGTAAACAGAGAGTATGTCCCACCCCATTTTTACCGGTGACAGTTGAGACAGAGCCGGTCTACCATGCTACAAGCACAGAAGGCAAGAGAGTCGCATGTTTCGTTGACAATGCCCACAAATGCATTGGTTCCTGGGATCCTCGCCAGTCTGTATTTAGAACAGTGGCTGCCATGTACAAGGTTTGTCAAATCCCCCTGTAGACAACAGACGTGTCAGAGGCGACAGACAACAACGTAAAGACTCAGCTCTACCATCCTGAAAACAGCTTACAACAGAACTTTACTTCTGATTAAAACAGTAGTTATACAGTCCTTATTAGAAATTTGGAAAACAGAAAATTTTCATAATTACCATCAGTCAGAGATAGACCTCATTTAACAGTGTGTGCACACTATTCTTTTATCCATGGTGGCTCAGATGGTAAAGACATCTGCAATGTGGGAGACCAGGGTTCGATTTCTGGGTTGGGAAGATCCCCTGGAGGAGAGCATGGCAACCTACTCCAGTATTGTTGCCTGGAGAATCCCCATGGACAGAGACGCCTGGTGGGCTACAGTCCATGGGGTCACAAAGAGATGGACATGACTGAGTGACTAAGCACAGCATAGCACATGGTTACATGATATGTTTTTATAGCTCTTTCTGTAATTTTTCTTTTTTAAAACATAATGATATAAAATGAAAATAACTGTAAGAAGCAATAAAGACAACTTTCAGGTACAGAATAGGCTAAAATTTATTCAAAGGCAAACCTAACCAGCCAAAAACATGCACCCCTTTACCCCCCTCACTGTCCCTTGGATAACAAACCTCTTATTCTAGAATAATACAATTATTTAAAAACCAAAGACTCTTTAAGAGGCCAGTTTTCTGCTTCCAGAATATTTAAACAATCCAACTAAAGTGAGCATCCTTTTCTTCATTCTATCACACAAAAAAATGAAATGTCTACAATTATCTGAAAGCCAAAGATTCTAAAGCAGCATTGCAAAGTTGAATATGGTTATTTTTTCTGCATGTATCATATGTAGTGGGCCAATTATTTAATCTTGTTCTTGTTTCCAGGCCAGTCATCCCTTAGGTGTGCATAGTGAGGATAAGCCTAACTCTGAGAATCATGGCACTGAAAGGGTTTTCAAGAGGTCTCGATGAATTCTCCACTGACTGGAACATGCCCACCTTTACAAGATAAGCAATAACATAGGCTTATCAGCCTGTTAGCTCCAATAACCAGGAATGCTCCAATTCCATTTTGGAATAACTTGGGCTGTTAAGAATTTATTCTAATTCATATTCCACTAGAATTTGCATTCAAAAAAATTTCTACTGGAATATCCTGGCTTGTCTCCCTGAAGTCTCAGAAAGTCATTGTACAAATGATAGCAGATATGCTGACTAAGGCAGACTTTCATATGAGAGCCTTACCTGACAGCCTCCCTCTGATTACACTCACTTTTGTCAATGTCTCCTTTGTCGAAAGCGCTCCTCAAAGTTTGGAGGTGGAACAGAGTAATAATGACTTCCTTGCTTTGAAAACACTAACCTACTAGTATATTCATTTAAAAATCTCTATTTCCCCAGACAGTTGTTTTTGCAATCACTTTTTCCAGGCTTGTGTTTAGGATTTTCATTTAACCTAATACATCTTTACGATTATTATTAATTTTTAAAATTTTTGGCTGTACCCTGTAGCATGTGGGAGCTTGGTTCCCTGACCAGGGATAGAACTTGCAACCTTTGCCTTAGAAGGTGGAGTCTTAACCACTGCACCACAGGGGAAGTCCCTTTACAGTTACTTTTTAAATGATACATGTAACGATTTATAAATACAGTTACTTCTTGTGAATAACTTTTTGTATGTTGATTCTGTCATGACCCATTCTCTCTCAGCTAGGATTGTTTACAAATTAATACGTATATCCTTAAGGACTCTAACCATATCCAGGTAAGTCTGTAGCATCTCAAATCATAAGAGAGTATTCTAAGCTAAAAACAATTATTTTTGGATGATCTACATGAGTGTGGCACCACGTGGCCCTCTCTTCCTGTCTTCAGGAGATTACTCAGTCTCCCTAAATTCCTAAAGCCAAATTAGGTTAGTTTCTAGTCATCCGCCCTGTTTCATCCCACATGTATTTATACAAGAGTGTGGGAAGAGACTTCGGCAGACATTTCAAAGGGCTTAGATTGGATGAGTCTTTAAACAAACAAAACCAAGGCAAAATACCTAGTGTGAGACCTTAAAACATTCACTTATCCACTCTGGGCTTTATATCCCACAACCATCAAGCTGGGGAACTGGACTGGCACAGCCTATCACTCTAGTTCCCAGGCAATGAAAACAGCTGGGAGTAAACATTCAGACATAAACCATGACTCCTTCACAACTCCATAGCCAGATGGGAGAGGACAGTGTGGAGGAGTCCTTACCACAAGGCTTGTGTTGAATTTATAAAACCTCTGGACCGTTCGGTCACTGAAACTGTTGCACAGGTTCTTCTTGACAAAGTTGGGGTGGTTCAGGATGTCATTCGCTACCAGGGGCTCCTACCAAGGCCAAGCAGAAGACAGGTGCCAGGTCATTAGTGAGTCGCGGGCCACTTGAGAACTGGGCTCCGGCTCCGCGACAGATACCTTGTGGGTGATGTGCTGCTGCTCCACGGGTGCATGTCCTTTGGGGTCGATGAGGGTTGGATGTGCGACCAGATATCCCCTGTCTTCCATGATGAAGCACCTACACCAAGACAAGGACATCCCTCATTCATAGAAGCCGTTGCTCTATGCTTTTGGTGAGCATTTATCTTGCTAGTCCTAACACAAACGGCATTTGTCTCAGGTCCTCAATAAACGTGCATGGACAAAACGAAGGAAGGCTGGCAGTCAGGTGACAGACACATTATTCTCGAGGCGCTGGATCACTTGGCTTAGGGTTTAAGGTCAGAGAGTTATACCTGACTCTGAGTTCACCTATCTACTTCATAAGAATGTGACCACCCTGACTATGTAAGATGGGCTCAAAGATCTTCTGCAAGATCATGTAAAGTGAGACTTTATTTTTTCCTGCGGAGGGAGACTGAAAGAAGCACTTGAGTATTTACAGGCACAAATTTTAAGTAAACCATACGATTCCTTCTTTCAATGATACACATATATAAAATACAACATGCAGAGGACATACAAAAATATACTTGATGAAAACACTAACTAAGTGAAGCTAGAACTGATTTCATCCTAACTATATTCTGCTTTGTTTTACTCTCCATTTATCATAACAATTTGCTGCGAATCCTGCATTTCCCCATTAAGGGCCAATGTGAAATTTAGCAGGGACATGAAGCACGGGCCACGAGTTAGAAATAAGAAAGCTATTTTAAAAAGCGGCCTGTATTAAATCAAGGGAATGCCCTTGCTTTGATCAGACATGTTCTTTTGAAATTCAGGCAGCAAAGACTTTTGGTTCCATGAGCCTCTTTCTGGGGAAATGTACAAAGGAACGGAATGTACAAAGTCTAAGTGTCTGAAAATCTCACAAAGGCTTTGGTTTAATAACTAAGCTCACATCAAAAGTACTACCCAAGAGTACCCTCTGGTCTTTCTAGCACCCAAGATATGGGAAACCTGTAATTACTGACTATTAGAGAAATAAGGGGTTTTGGAGAATTTTGTGCCAGTTACTCCCCTTGTTAGAAGACAAATCTGTTTGTGTAAGTCATAAGCAACATACATTTTAGAAATTAAAAGAACAAAAACCTCCTTAATAGGACACCTAGGCATTGGACTCAGTTTCTAGTGCTATGACAAGGTGGCTGGCATTCCACTAGACATCCCTGTCTTTGTATTATGCAGCTAGTTAGGATACACAGTCCCTGAAGGGCTTACCTTATTTTATTGCCACCATCTTGGTTACAAACTGGTAACAAGTCCATCAGAACCTTGTAGAAGTATCTAAGCGTGAAATCAATGCCCATCACAGCCACAGTGTGCCCGGAAGACAGCTGTGTACTTCAGGTAAAAAGATCAATAAGAATAAGAGGTGTGTCTTATTTAAAGGCAAAGACTATATTCAATCATAGGACATTGTAAGGTTTCAGAAACACATGCCCACTGTTCTCCACACTTTCACCCTTGGAGAAACAATCAACTAAATGACTAACTTAGCATAACATGAAGATTTGATAAGATAAAAATTTAAAGGTAATAATTCCTGAATAAGATTAGCCCAAAACACAGGTCAGCTATAGAATATGGCTAGTCATAACTATTGGAAGAAAAGCTATGACCAACCTAGACAGCATATTAAAAAGAAAAGACATTACTTTGCTGACAAAGGTCTATCTAGTCAAAGTTATGGTTTTTCCAGTAGTCATGTATGGATGTGAGAGCTGGACTATAAAGAAAGCTGAGAGCTGAAGAATTGATGCTTTTGAGCTGTGGGGTCAGAGAAGACTTTTGAGAGTCTCTTGGACTGCAAGGAGATCAACCAGTCAATCGTAAAGGAAATCAGTCCCGAATATTCATCGGAAGGACTGATGTTGAAGCTGAAACTCCAATACTTTGGCCACCTCATGTGAAGAGTTGACTCACTAGAAAAGACTCTGATGTTGGGAGATTGAAGGCAGGAGGAGAAGGGGATGACAGGATGAGATGCTTGGATGGCATCACTGACTCAATGGATATGAGTTTGAGCAAGCTCTGGGAGTTGGTGATGGGACAGGAAAGTCTGGTGTGCTGCATTCCATGGGGTCACAAAGAGTTGGACACGACCGAGTGACTGAACTGAGCTATAGATGTTCAGACAATGCTGGGATTATTCTTTGTCAAGAATAAGGGGGTAGGGGAGATAGGTATCAGGTGGGAGGTTTAATACGTGGCTCTCAGGGTTCCTTCCAACAATAAACCTTTTTCCCTTTAATTAAAAAAAAATGAGATATAGTTGATTTATAATGTATTAATTTCAACTGTTTAGCAAAGTGATTGTTATACATATACATTTAAAAATACTGTTCCATTATGGCTTATCAGAGGATACTAAATATAGTTCTCTGTATTATAGTAGGACATTGTTATTTATTCATTCTATATATAAAAGCTTGCATCTGCTAACCCCAACCTCCCACTCTCTTCCCTCCCCAAATGCCTCCCCCTTGGCAACCAACAGTCTTCAAAAGGAACCTTTAGACAAGAAGCTTGAGTGACGTCATTATTTCCTTCATTTCATAGAAAATGAAAAAAATCTATAGTTAATAACTAAACCTATAGTTAATCTATACATCTCATTTAATAGAGATCTCAAAGGTTAACTAGTTTAGATCATACAAAATTTAGTAAAACCAATGTTTCACTTTCTTCCTGTAACACTATAAAGTTGGTTCTACTCAAAACCAGCTCATATTCTAGAACACGACTCTCTTGATTCCTAGGCCAGAACTGTCTCCACTCAAAAGTATTTCTCATAAAAATAGGAGCAAACAAAGAAGAAGTTGGGGAGGACAACATATGCTTGCTAGCCTTTTAGCTCTCAAATCCGGGCCTTGTTGGTTTCTAACTATTTGGCTCCTAGAATGCTACTTAACCTTTCTAAAGCTCAGCTTTCATATCTGAAAACAGGGTTAATGATGGTATCTACGTCAAAGGGCAGTTACTGGGATTAAATGGGAGAGTGTGTTTATAGCACTTAGCAAGCTGCTTAATATACTGAAAATACCTAATAAGGAGAAGTTACTTTAAAGAAAACTAAACATGGCTTTAAGCTCAGGCCTACACAGAGTAAACATTTTATTTCAGAGAAATTGCTAAATATATCAGAAGAATAAGCATCTCATTGGAAGTGGGTTTCTTCTTAATTTATGTTCATGGATAGTTGGAAGATCTTGGGTTAACTTAACCAATGAACTCCAGTATTCCTATGCCGGTTAAAAATTTGAAGTTTATTCCACATGCGATGCTTCAAGTGCCGTCATTACTGTTATTTACCTGCCTAATTTCTTCGTTAAGAAAAATACCGAAAGAAAAATGATGCTGAAGCTCAGAAGAAACTTCCCAAAGTAAAATCCTCTTCTGGAAAATCAAAACTTTAAAGTGAAATTAGCTTTGCCATAGAGACAACCGGTTATTGTCAACATTAATCCCAACAAATTAACCCAACCCTCACCACTAACCCCTCACCCCTGTTGAAACAAACAAAACAAAACTAGAAAAAAGGGACCAACACCTGCAATGAAATTTCCATCAGGAACTTCCCTGATGGTCCAATGGCTGAGACTCTGTGCTCCCAATGAAGGGGGCCCGGGTTTGATCCCTGCTCCTGGGAACTAGATCCCGTATGTCACAGCTAAGAGTTCATATACTGCAACAAAGACCTAGCACAGACAAATAAATAAATATTCAAAAAGAGAAATTTCTGAGGTTTTCCTGGTGGCTCAGTGGTAAAGAATCTGCTTGACAGTGCAGGAGACACAGGTTGGATCCCTGGTCTGGGAAGATCGCCATGCCACGGAATAGCGAAACCTGTGCTCTAGAGCCTGAGAGCCGGAACTGCTGATGCCTGTGTGCACCCGAGAGCCCATGGTCTGGAACAAGGGGAGCCACAGCAATGAGAAGCTTGTGCACTGCAATAAACAGTAGTTTCTGCTCACCACAACTAGAGAAAAAACCCTGCAAAGCAACGAAGATCCATCACAGCTATACATACATTTCTATCAGAACTTTCCTATCAGAGCTATTTTGGGCATAGGATGGGGGAAGACCATGTTGTGGGATTGTCTTTGAGAAGCTACTGCCTCAGAAAGAGCCCCTCTTATTACTTAAGTAACTTAAATTCTACCATGGGAACAGTTCAAAACTCAGTTACCTTACAGGATTTGTACTCTGTAGAAAATAATATTTTGCTGAAGTACTAGTCAAAAGGAGTCTAAACCCTCTGGCTTGTTCAGGAAAGAGAGATGAGTCTGCATAATAGTCATCATCATGATGATGGTAATGGCTTCCATTTACTGAATCTTCACAATTGATAAGCATTCTGGTAGGCATCTGAATATATCACTTCAGTGATTGCTCACAGAAAGCACAGAAATCTTATGAGGCAGTACTTCCAGAAAACCAAAGCTTGGGGAGATTCAGTGTTTGGATGAGGTAACACAGTGAATAACTAGTGGAAGCCTGAATTCAAACTCAGTGCCTTTGTCTTCAAAGAATATGTGCCGTATGCTAAATCGCTCCGTCATGTCCCAACTCCTTGAGACCCTATGGTCTGTAGCCCACCAGGCTTCTCTGTCCATGGGGATTCTCCAGGCAAGAATATTGGAGTGGTGGCCATGCCCTCCTCTAGAGGATCTTCCTGACCCAGGGATTGAACTGGCGTCTCTTATGTCTCCTGCAGGTGGATTCTTTACCACTAGGGCCACCTGGAAAGGATGTTTATTTCTAACCAATAGGTTTTCTGCCTTCTTAGATCTGCATGGCATTCAAAAGTTTCCAAGCAATTTTAAACCATTTATTTAATTTCCTTTGAAGACATCAGAAAGGAATTATAATTCCTATTTTATAAATGAAAAATTAGGTTTAGAATGGTTATCGATCACTTTTACTTATGGCTTAGAAACCAGTATGAAATCTGGTTCTTTCTATAGTACTATAACTGCCTTAGTATAAAATATAATTCAGGTTTTTGGGGACAGTTGATTTTGTTTCTAAAATTCCCTTGCATGACTGCCATCTGCTCCCATATATGATAAACATGCTGAAGTAAAAGCATATATTTGCCCATGGAAGTCTAGCATTCATATTTTCACCTGCATTTGAAAAATGTCCATGGTTACCATAGCAACTCATAAAGAATACCACAGGAAAATGAAACCAAGCCCGCATTTCTCAGCACAACATTGCATGCTGTTTGCAGTGCTTTGGTAAGATTTTCACTCCCAAAGACTTGTCTGACTAGTTCCTTAATCACTGACTGTACTTCATCATCTCTACCACACTGTCATCCTTCAAAGAATGAACATCTAGATTCTCAGGCCACTAACAATGCTGATGAAGGAATCATAGCAGAGTTGCTATAGCTGTGTAATTGATAAATGAGCACTGAAAAACCTGTCCTCAAAAGAGCAGCCCAATGGCTTTTGAAAAACCAAGGAAGAATTAGTATTTCATGACAAGTTGAACATTAGCTTAAGTTCTCTCTTCTGACCCATTAAAATGCCAGAAACTTAAAGCATGAATAGCATGATAATTAACTACCGTTTATTGAGGATTTGATATTGGCAAGCATTTTACATACATTATCTATAATTTTCATTTTTTCAGTTCAACCCGGGCATTGCTACCTCTGTTTTACACATGAGGCTCAGAGAATCATGGAATATAATACTAATAAAAACATTTAATGTTTATTGAGCCCTTAACTTATATGCAGAGTACATCATGAGAAAGGCTGGGCTGGAAAAACCACAAGTTGGAATCAAGACTGCCGGGAGAAATATCAATAACCTCAGATAAGCAGATGACACCACCCTTATGGCAGAAAGTGAAGAGGAACCAAAAAGCCTCTTGATGAAAGTGAAAGAGGAGAGTGAAAAAGTTGGCTTAAAGCTCAACATTCAGAAAATGAAGATCATGGCATCCGGTCCCATCTCTTCATGGGAAATAGATGGGGAAATAGTGGGAAGAGTGTCAGAGTTTATTTTTGGGGGTTCCCAAATCACTGCAGATGGTGACTGCAGCCATGAAATTAGAAGACTCTTACTCTTTGGAAGGAAAGTTATGACCAAACTAGATAGCATATTCAAAAGCAGAGACAGTACTTTGCCAACAAAGGTCTGTCTAGTCAAGGCTATGGTTTTCCCAGTGGTCATGTATGGATGCGAGAGTTGGACTGTGAAGAAGGGTGCTGAAGAATTGATCCTTTTGAACTATGGTGTTGGAGAAGACTCTGAGAGTCCCTTGGACTGCAAGGAGATCCAACCAGTCCATCCTAAAGGAGATCAGTCCTGGGTGTTCATTGGAAGGACTGATGTTGAAGCTGAAACTCCAATACTTTGGTCACCTCATGCAAAGAATTGACTCATTGGAAAACACTCTGATGCTGGGAGAGATTGGGGGCAGGAGGAGAAGGGGACGACAGAGGATGAGATGGCTGGATGGCATTACCGACTTGGTGGACATGAGTTTGAATGAACTCTGGGAGTTGATGATGGACAGGGTGGCCTGGCATGCTGCGATTCATGGGGTCACAGAGAGTCCAACACAACTGAGCAACTGAACTGAGCCCTTACCATGGGCCTGCAGTGATCTTGGAGACTCATGTATATTACTTAGAATAATCTTTAAATTATCATTTGACTTAGGTCCTAATATCCCTCTTTCATAAGTGAGGAAACCAAGGCAAAAAAAAGGAGCTTGTTAATAGTCATAGACAATAAATGGCAAATCTGTTTTTTCAGAGTAGAATTCACCTTAGGGGAGGGCAGGTTCTCAAGATGGCATGTGAGATCAAAGTCACTGGTGTCATTTGGAAGAAGTCCCTTTGTAGAGCCCACCTATGAACACACCCATTAAAGCTGTCGTTGTCTTCATTGAAAACCAGAAGCAGTAGTTGACTTGCATTCTAAATTATACAGTGAACAAAATGGAAGGTTTTAAAGAATGAAAACATGCTCACCTAAGGAAAATGTTCAAACAGTCAAATCCATGGGACTGCTTATTGATCAAGGCGTGAGCAAATACTTATTCCTGGAATACACTCTCATTGAGTGAGTGATGGACAGGCCTTTAACTCTTGTTAAACTTAAATAGCTAAACTTGTGTAGTCTAAATACACTATCAATGTTAGCCGCTCAGTCGTGTCTGATTCTTTGGGACCTCACAGACTGTAGTCAATCAGGCTCCTCTGTCCGTGGAATTCTCTAGGCAAGAATACTGGAGTGGGTAGCCATTCCTTTTTCCAGTGGATTTTCCTGACTCAGGGATCAAACCTGGGTTTCCTGTATTGCAGGCAGATTCTTTTACTGTCTGAGTCATAAACAATAACCAAATAAGAGAACTGAACCCCAGGTATTTTCTAACTTGAAAGTCCATCCTATTTCCATCATGCTTCACTTGGGATGACATGATAAATATCTATAAATAAATGAGAAATTCTTCCACCCACTCAAATTCTGACAAAACAAGTATATGAGCATAAAAATCTGCACCTCTCTGTGATCCCCCTGGCTCCCTACAGCAAAATAATACTGTGTAGGAGGAAAAGTTAATGGTTCTTGATAATGAGTGGCAGGCGTGAGAAGCCAGATCAAGGAATATGTCAAGGAATAAGACATACACAAGTAGGCATCCTCTCCCTGCTCCAAACATCACCTTAAAGAGCCCGATTCCAGCCCATGTCCTTGTCATCAAAAATCAAGGTGACTGCTGTCCCTCAAAGAAAACACCTTTGTTTACTTTTTCTCAATTGACCAGAGTATATGAGAGAAAAGATAAGTCTTGCTCTTCAGACAACAGTAGGTATATGCCTTATAGATGGTCTGTTACTAAAAACATTGAAAAGATTTGTTCTAAGAGAATGTCTGCTTGTTCACATGTGATGAAGCCAAACAGATACCATGCCCTGAAAAGAAATCAATATCTGGCTGGCGACAGAGCCCTGCTTACCAGGAAGACACAGGTCATGCTACTGAAATTCCACACAGCACTGCTTCCCAGTTCTTATTCTCAATGAACTAGCATTAGAATAATTCTAATGATGTCAATCATTTGATATATAATGAGCACCAGTGAAAAGTGTAAAGTTAGCAAGAAAATCTGTCTCCTATAAATTTTAAGGCCTCATTATAGACACCAGTCAAGATATAGTCTCTACTGGTTGCTAAGGAAAAAATAGTGATTTGTACAATGAAGGGATTAAAACAATGTGTTTGACTTTCCTCCTTATCCAACATTTCACTGACATTTGTAGCTTAAATACTGAAACCTCAAAAACCTGAAATATAAAGCACCCTAAATATATTTACAGTGATACTGACATTTTATAGCATTCTGGGAAAAATCAGTTTTCAAAATGCTATTCATTTCTCAAGAGAGTGCAAAGACAAAGTAAGAACAGCAACAAAACCATCATAACAACAACAACAAATTCCTACATAATTCTGCCACTGCTGCTGCTGAGTCGCTTCAAGGCGTGTCCGACCCTGTGCGACCCCATAGACGGCAGCCCATCAGGCTCCCCCGTCCCTGGGATTCTCCAGGCAAGAACACTGGAGTGGGTTGCCATTTCCTTCTCCAATGCATGAAAGTGAGAAGTGAAAAGTGAAGTCCATCAGTCGTGTCCGACTCTGTGGCTCCGTCCATGGGATTTTCCAGGCAAGAGTACTGGAGTGGGGTGCCATATATAATTCTAAAGAAACTCAAATACAAGAAGGAAGAATTTTGCCTTGATACATTTCCTTCACTAGCAGTACTTTTTGTTTGGGAAAACACTCTCTGATAATAATAACTGTCTATTTCTTTAATTGGTTTAAGACTGGCATTTCCAGGAACTGCTTTACTGACTCCCACATCTCTGTTTTTCTTCTTCATAAGCACCCTCATGGCCACTAACAGGGTTAAGTGCTTTTTATTGACTCAATCAACAACCTTGTAAGGTAAGTATTATCCCCATTTTACAGACATCAGGAAGTTTAGGAAAACCAAGATAACACAGAGAAGATATTCAAATCTCAGCTTGCCCATATCAAATGTCATACCTTTGCTACTACTCCTTGCTATCTACGATTCTATTCAGATTTTCAAAATATCCTTAATGTTTTCAAGAAATGAGTAGATATTAATTGAACTATTACCTGGCGTGGGAAGGAGAGGGTGGATGAATTTTACTACCGTGTGTAAACAGACAGCTAGTGGGAAGCTACTGTGTAACACAGGGAGCTCAGCTCAGTGCTCTGTGATAACTCGGAGATATGAGATGGGAGGGAGGCTCCAGAGGGAGGGGGAAATGTATATATATAGCCAATTCACGTTGCTGTACAGCAGGAACCAATACAATATTGGTAAAGGAATTATCCTCCAATTAAAGAGAAAATTAAAAATAAAGAAATATTACCTGGATGAATGAATTGTATGACTGATAGTCACTACATAGCCAGCTCCTCCAACATCTAAGTAAGGGCCAGTTAAGGAAATCAAACCTGGATTAGCTACCGCATGGAGATACCTGATGGAGACCAAAGAAAGTCCTTACTTTAGTGCATGAACAACAAATTTGCACATTTCAAAGAAAAGTGAGCTTGCAACCTAAAAAAAATATTGTAAACTGTGCTTATGTTACATCTAAGTTCAAAAGGACTCCCACCCTTTATATCTGACTATAGCACCACCAACAAGGGGTCAATAAAAATATATAATTCTCTTTGAAAAGATACTGAAACTCTTACTATATGAGATTTTAATAAACTTTAAAAATATAGATGTTTTAGAGGCAAAACCAAAGATTCGTAAATCAGGGAGGGACAAACACAACTGGGCACATAAAAATGTGCCCTGGGTCGGGAAGGGCAGGAGAACAGGCAGTAAACAAGATGAGCCAACTCACGAGGAACTTGGCTGCTAAGAGCTCAAGAAGAGAAACCCTGTTTTTATGCCTAGGTTGCCCCTTGCTATACTACCTGACCAGCTTTTGCTTTTGAAAATCAGAGTAAAAATAAATCTTTGAAGTAAAAAGTATTTTTCAGTTTTTAATGTCCTTTTTCATAGGTCATATATGAGCTGTAATTTGACACCATGATCATATGCAATGACAATAAGTATATCCATTGTGGACACACTGCACATCAGGTGGGAATCAAACCTCTAGGAACTGAAATGGCCAAGGATAAAGCATTTCAGTCTCAACAGCTCAATAAAGAGATAAAAGCACTGGAGACAGAGGAAGCCCACAAAGCTGCTGTTCACACTATGTTTAAAAAACAATACAAGAACATATTTTCACTGCCAGGAAAAGTATCTTCTTTAAATATGACTGCCAGAAGTTGCTTTATTGTGTGTGCTTATCATGTCTCTCCAGGGTTGGGGAAGAACCTTTGATAATGGAAGCCCCTAAAACTCACCATTGTCTCCTAGTGGGATCAAATGCTTTGTCCATGAGGGAGCCAGGATAAATTCTGAGGACGCCATTGGGTGTTGCTATGTAACGGCGGACAATGTAAGTGTTCAGGCTACTCATTTCCATTTGTGTCATCCATTCATCTGTGACGTGGCTGGTAGCCATTACTTCATTTCTGACAGAGAACTGGGAAACAAAGGAAGACATAGCGGGGATCCTTTAAGACTCACATGAAAAGAGAATGGCCTGCTGGCAGAGCTTCCCAAAGCTCTCTTGCAGAGAAGCCAAGCCCAATTACTTCTTAAAAATCTTTCCACAGCAGATGGATACAGCCAAACTTGGTGAAAACAAAAGCTTCCTGAAATATAGCCAGTAGATGTGTGACTTACTCAGTTGTTCATCCTACTTGGCTTTCTTGCATTTATGAGGAAAGACCCTATAGTGCAGCATTAAATAATTAAATACACACACAGGCGTGTGTACACACACACACACACACACACACACACACACACACACACCTAAATCTCTGCTCCTTAAACTTCATCATATTTATCTCAACACAAAGTAGGGGCACTTCACTTCATCCCCCTGGGAAAAGTGGGGCTGGGAAAGTTTCTCTGGTCTCTAACTCCTACCCCGCCTACCTAGAAAGCCTCTACTGCATCTAAAGCCTGAAAGATATTCTGCATCTGGCCCACAGGGTTTTTTAATCCATCAGAAGGGTCCTCGCCGGCCAGCCTCCCCTGGGCCTCACACTCTTTCTGGCTCTCCAGCTGAGAGGCACAGATCCAGAGGCCAGCTTCCCGCGTCAAAGGTTCACTGCAGCATCCCCTCCTGGGCTTGCGGAGGCACAGAGCAGCAACGCGGGCCCCAGGACAGCACTCACTTTGAGCCCCGGGTTGGCAATGAGGCGGGTGTTGTCGCTGAGATAGGCTGTGTAGTGCTCCACCATGCGCTTTGTCTCTGGCTGGCTGAGGTGCTCGTAGGGGGAGGAAAAGCTGCCAGCAGACAGCATGACGGTTGGACTTTCTGAAAGAGAAGCAAACAAAGCAGGCCTCAGAACACGGGGCCTGCACCTCAGGCTCAGACAAAAGCCTGGCTAGGGCTCTGCCCATCTGTCAGCTGGAGGGGCTTAGAGTCACTCCTAAGGAAAGCGAAGAACTCTACACTGGAAGGAGCTGCGAAGGACAAAAGTCAGATTCTCTCCCTGCAGGGAGCTTACAGTCCTGGACTGTAAAGGAGACCAGTCCTGGGTGTTCCTTGGAAGAACTGACGCTAAAGCTGAAACTCCAATACTTTGGTCACCTCATGCGAAGAGCTGACTCATTGGAAAAGACTCTGATGCTGGGAGGAATTGGGGGCAGGAGGGGAAGGGGATGACAGAGGATGAGATGGTAGGATGGACGTGGGTTTGGGTGAACTCTGGGAGTTGGTGATGGACAGGGAGGTCTGGCATGCTGTGATTCATAGGGTCGCAAAGAGTCGGACACAACTGAGCGACTGAACTGAACTGAAACCTGAAGATACACACGGGTTGAGAATGTAACTATTCAACATACTGACTCTCTGCAACCCCATGGACTATACAGTCCATGGAATTCTCCAGGCCAGAATACTGGAGTGGGTAGCCTTTCCCTTCTCTAGGGGATCTCACCAACCCAGGGATTGAACCCAGGTCTCCCGCATTGCAGGTGAATTCTTTAGCAGCTGAGCCACAAGGTAAGCCCCAACATGTCTTAGATCCACATATAACATCTTATACCTATTGGGACCAAGGAGGTAGCATATGACATAAAGTCAGACAGGGTTGGACCTGGGCTCCACCATTTCCTGGTTGTGTGATGTGTGGCATGCTCAGTCGCTCAGTCCAGCTCTTTGCAATCCCATGGACTATATATCCTGCCAGGCTCCTCTGTCCATGGAATTTTCCAGGCAAGAATACTGGAGTGTGTTGTCATTTCCTACTCCAAGGGATCTTTCTGATGCAGGGATTGAACCCATGTCTCTTGCATCTCCTGCAGTGGAAGGTGGATTCTTTACTGCTGTATTTCCTGGGAAGCCTGTGTGACTGTTGGACAAGTTAAAATACATATGATGTTTTTATCATCTTCTAAGTGGGGGAAATAGCAGCGCCGATCCTATGGAGTTAGTGAAAATTATGTAAGTTAATATACACAAAAAATGATTTAATTAATGTAGAGCATTTAGAACAGTCCTTGCACAAGTCATGTGTCTGTAAGTTTTGACTGTTAGTGTTCATATTAGTATGATTATCGAGGAATAAGAAAAAATGGAATAAAAGTAGAGCCAATGCAAGACTCAACTAAAAAAAATTATACTCACAGATGGGCAAAACTAAACATAGCATAAACAAAATCTATGAAAATGGAGTAGTCAATTGTTGGTCTTACTTAAGAGGAAAAACCCAGTATTGTTATGACAGAAATCCTTGCAATGAATTACATTATGAAATAAAAACACTACATCTTTCTCTTTGAAATTTTACTCTTCAACTGTATATTTTAAAAAGTAGTAGAAAGCACTATCACATGTCTTATCTCATTTAAATCTGTGGGTCTTTTTCTATTCCTTTGTTAGTTCTCACTCATGGTGTCTCATTTCCTTGTGGCCTGGTTTTTGTCGCTGGATGCTGGGCTTACAAACAATTTTGTAGTAAATGCTGAGGCTCAACAGGATGGGAATATCTTCCTCCACAAAGGATTGCTGTGCCCATCCCAAGATGAGGCAGGATGGGGAGGTAGAAACTCTTCCAACAATGAGACAGGATAATGACCCAAGTGGTACACTGGGAGACTACAGTATTCAACTAGTCCATGATGAGCTAAAACTTGAGATTCCTTAGACAACTCAGAAGACAGGAATCTCATGTCAAGGGCTCATTTAGCTCCAGTTCATTCTTACCCTAAATACTTAGTCCTCTGTGACCTCTGCTAAAAGCAGGTATGTGTGTGGGGGAAGGTGGAGGGCAGAAGGGGGCAATTTCCCTTGTAACTCTCCACATTTTGAGGACCTTGGATTTGATTTTTGTCACTCTCTCTAGCCCAAAGAAGCTACCTAAAGCAAAATTTTATAGTTGTTTCTTCTGGGTTTATTGTTATTATTATTGCATTTTGGCTACACCACGCAGCATTTAAGATCTTAGCTCCTTGACTAGGGATTTAACAGGAGCCCCAAGCATTGGAAGCACAGAGCCTTAATCACTGAACCGCCAGGGAAGTCCCTCTTCTGGGTTGATAAATATGAGTACAGTAAAACCAGTTTTAGATGGCAGCTTTCTTCTCTGGGTTCTCATAAGCTTCTGGGCTTTGGTCCATTACCAATTAGGTTAGTTCTCTGACAATTTTCAAAAAATTTTAAAAAGGTTCCATCCAGGATTTTTGGTTGAACTGTGCAGGATGGGTCAGAACTGCAGTCTTCCTTTACCACAACACAATGCTTCCATATTGCTGCGTCTCCTTTAACTCTCATATCATCATGTTATAGCTTGGGAGTAATTATTGTATCCACATCAAGGAAAAGAAGGCCAGTGGCTAAAAAAGGTTAGGTTGCCTAGCAATGAGTTCATGTGTATATGCTCGGGGCCTTCTGTGCAAGGTGTGCCAGAGAGAGATGACTGTCCCGAAACTCAGAGAACTTAGGACCCAGTTGCAGAGATAAGAATAAAGAAAAAAAAAAAGGAAAACAACAATATTAGAATAACACAATGATTTAAAAACATCCTAGGGATAAGAGTTGGACCAGAAGAAGGGGAGGAGAGACAACTCAGGGAGAGGAACTTCCTTGTAGTGATGTGGATAAAAGGAGAGGAAAAACCAAGATACAGGACCCAAAGTCTTATGTCTGGAGCTAGACACATAGCTCTTACATACATAAGACATATGGTACTTACATACCTGTGTACGCAACTGCACAGGGTGATGTACTCTTTCAAAATTCCTCTGTCCCTCTTTGTATACCAAGAAAGACAATGCCCCATGCTTCAGACCTCTGGAAGGGAGCTCCGACCTAAATTAATACCTTGCCTCAAAATCCCCATCATCAGTGGAATTAGGTAAAAATCACTTATTTGCCATTGCTTCCCTTATTTTTCATTTCCTTCAAAAAATATTTGAATTATCCTGCTTCACTTTCATTACCAACTGATACTAAACTGTCCTCAGTGATCTCTCCACATATTGCCCTGGGGGAGTTCTATGGCCAAAATGAACTTAGGTTGTACAGTGGAAAGAGTACCCAGTGGAAGTTGGACACTGGCATAATAAGGTTTGCCCGTGTGCCCCCAGACCAGCTCACTAGTCCTAAGTAATGTATGGGCATTGATAAAGCTCTACATTTTCTGGGAGTGAAAATGTCCAGCTGAGCAGGACCGTCCAACTGAAATACAATGTAATCCCCCATTGTGATATAAAAATTTCTAGTAGCCACATGAAGAAAAGGAAAACCAAACAGGTTAATTTTATAGACACCAACATATCCAAACATTATCACTTCAACATGTAATCAATACAAAAATTAAGTATGTATTTTATACTTACAATAAATCTCAACTTGGTTTAGCCACATTTTAAGTGCTCAATAGTCACCTGTGGCTACTAGCTACCATATTAGATGGTATAGCTATGAGGAATTATCTGAAGGAAATAAAAATCTAGGCTTGGGCTTTTTTTTTCTTTTTCCATTAAGAAAAACTGCTGCACTTTGCTGTACCAAATTTTAAAAGACTGGCCTTATAAATCAACTATATTTCAGTAAAATTTTTTTTAAAAGATTAAATAAATAAATAATAAAAGTTTTTTTTTATTACCTCATTTTCACCTGCAGTAGTATAGTAGTGTTTCCCGTAGTGACTAAGGGAATTATGCATATCTGAGCTTTTCTTTAAGTAGTTCTTAAAAATATGAATTAAAGGACATACTCTTTTGTATGGGGCTTCCGTGGTAGCTCAGCTGGTAAAAAAATCCGCCGGCAATGCAGGAGACCCCGGTTCGATTCCTGGGTTGGGAAGATCCCCTGGAGAAGGGATAGGCTATCCACTCTAGCATTCTTGGGCTTCCCTGGTGGCTCAGCTGGTAAAGAATCTGCCTGCAATGCGGGAAAATCTGGGTTCGACCCCTGGGTTGGGAAGATCCCCTGGAGAAGGGAAAGGCTACCCACTCCAGTATTCTGGCCTGGAGAATTCCATGGACTATAGTCTATACAGTCCATGGAGTCACAAAGAGTCAGACACGACTGAGTGACTTTCACTCAATCACTCTTATCTATAGAAACAAAAGGCGATCCCCTTTCCCTCAAACATAAATTACAACAAACAAGGCAATGTAAATCCAAGGAGACATCTCTGGCCATCTAAGTTGTCCACATTGATGGAGTGTGTCCTAGATAAAACTACTTAAGCTGGCCTGCTCTGTTGATCTCATATCCAGGCAAAAAACTCTGTAGGATGGAATGTAAAAGAGAAACCTGAACACAAGGGCTCTCATTTTGAAACTGGAGAATGGATGGTGACTTCCAAGTGTTTTCAAAGGTGAAAAAGAAAATATCTGTTTGATAGTACTGTGAGTACACTGTGACATCTAACATACAGCACAGATGTGTTACCATGGGAAAGTTATGATTGGGTGGGCCAAAAGTTCATTCCACTTTTCCCACAGGATGATACAGAAATACCCAGATGAACTTTTTGGCCAAGCTAATATTTTGATAAGCCCCAAAGTCCTCATCTGTAATAGGCCAACTCAGATGATGGTTGTAAAATACTGGGCACAGAACAAATGCAAATTTCTTTCTTTGAATTATTTGCCTATTTCCTAAGCGCTTTCAAGACAGGGATCTGTGATATGTACAGATGTACACTCTGTAGATATGTAGGTGTGCTACCCTTGGACTCTTGGCCATTTTTCCACCTCCTATGCTAAACCCCTGCATCTTCATTATCTGTATGCCTGCCTCTAGTGGGCCATATCTACCACTCTGTTAGATGGACAGTCTTTGGGCTGCTAAAACCTCTTTGTCCTGCATTAGCAGAAGTCTGAAAGTGACTAAGGAGTATGAAAGTCCAGTTCCCTTTCCTGAGTCAGGGCAAGCTTTGCAGTGTAATTTATACTCCAAAGCCCCCCTCAGGACTAGGGTGAGGCTGGAACGTCACTTAAAATCAAATTCTGGCTTGCTTTCTCCTTTCTTCCTTCTCCTGTTAACTTCACTTCTGTACTTGTTTCTTCTGAGAGTTCATCCTGAATAAGTCACCAACCCACAAATCTTCATCTCAGTGACTGATGGAGAACCAGAGACAAGGCAAGGCCTCAAATCGTTTTTACATTTGTCTCCCCACACTGGCCCTGCAGGTATCAGTGTGCTCAGTCACGTCTAACTCTTTGAGATCCCATGGACTGTAGTACACCAGGATCCTCTGTCCATGGAATTTTTCCAGGAAAAATACTGGAGTGGATTGCCATTTCCTCCTCCAGGGGATCTTCCTGACCCAGGGATCAAAACTGCATCTCCTGCATTGGCAGATGGATTCTTTACCACTGATCCACCTGGGAAGGCATTCGGCATCTTAATTCAAACTGATGCTCATGGTGAGCTGCTATCAGGAAGACCACAGAGGAAACTGAAAAGCACAGGGTTTACCTAGAGTGGCCAGCTGTTTGAAGTGGAGGCAAGCACTAGGCTGGCCCAGGAGGTCCAACCGGTGGTACAGCAGCTTGCTGCTGGGGACAGTATTGAGGTTCTTCAGTTGTTTGACAGGTATTTCTGGTTGTATCACCACAATACAGAGAATGAAGGAAGTATCTTGGACCTGGGAAATTGACAAAGAAAATGTTAATACAGAAATGAAGGTTCCTGGAGACAGTAAATTGGTCAACATTACTTTCTGCTATCTCTATTAACCCACACAGAAAAATACGTGATGAGTGAAGGGAAGACAGGAAGATGGGGTAACAGAAAATGGTTCTGGCAAAAATTACATTTTCTATTTTTTATTTTTCTTTCTGATCAAGGGAACTTAATGCATGTAACAGAAAAATCATGAAGTTGATGAAGGGATTAGAAAATAGTCTCTCTAAAACAGTAACCCTAGTCCTCTTTTGCTTATTTAAGCTAATGGATACAAGCTGGAACATGGCATAAGAATACAACACTTATTTCTGTTGGGTTGGAAATGCGTTGTAAAATATACAGTTGGTTTTACAATGAGTGTTCCGAGAATTGAGTATTTTAAATGCCAATTATGAAGCCATATAACACGGCTTGTACAGAATCTGGCTTATTCATCCTATTCCCAATGAACACTTTCTTTTCTCTTGGTTAGAGGTGACTAGGTCTCAGACTCTTGAAAAGTGCAAACCCTATTGCTTCCTAGCAAAGCTGGCTTGACTTGTCGTTTCAGACCAGGGAAGGCAAGTGTGTTGTAATGTGGCCTAATTTAAGCTCCTATGTAGAGACAGGAGTACTTTTTTCAGATTCATTCTGCTCCTAGAAATGGATGCTTGAATAAAATTTGGTGGGAAAAATGTCTACATGAATCAAAGGCCAAGTCAAGCTATGTAGTTCTAGCTCCTTGACTTAAAAATACAAGAAAGTCAAACTTCTCTAAGTTCATTATATCAAGAGCTGAACAGAATATATTTTAAAGGTGGTTTGTAAATAAATGAAAAGAGTGATAACCAGCAAAGTCAGAACTAAAAGATGGCCAGAATCAAAGCAACTCAAAAGATAATTTAACAATCAAGGAGAAATTTTTTTAACTAGGCAGGTTAGAGTTAAGTGTAATATGTGGTTTCTGGAGGATAGCTGCAGAATCTTTTTAAACACAGGGGAATTTGCATCTTTCTGGAATTGCTTTCAAGTACTGCTGCCAAGGATATTCAATTACATTAGCAAATTTAATCCTCTTCCTCAATCCAACAAGTTAGAAAGAGTATTTTGAAGTGGCGTTTACTATCTGCCCTCTTCCTGTCTCAGTATCTTTCGAGTTTGCTTCTTGTGCTGCAGAAGTTCTATGCTGCTGCTGCTGCTGCTAAGTTGCTTCAGTCGTGTCCGACTCTGTGCGACCCCATAGACGGCAGCCCACCAGGCTGCCCCGTCCCTGGGATTCTCCAGGCAAGAACACTGGAGTGGGTTACCATTTCCTTCTTCAATGCATGAAAGTGAAAAGTGAAAGTGAAGTCGCTCAGTTGGGTTCAACTCTTCGCGACCCCATGGACTGCAGCCTACCAGGCTCCTCCATCCATGGGTTTTTCCAGGCAAGAGTACTGGAGTGGGTTGCCATTGCCTTCTCCGAAGGAAGTTCTATAGGAGAATTCTTATTCTCTTATAAGAATTCTATAAGAGAAAAAAAGTCAATTCTGTAAGATAAAAATTCTATCTTTCTCTTCAAGGATAAATTATATGAGAGGAAAAACCAACTACCCTAAGCATCTAAAAGCAACACTTCATAATTTCTATCTGGAAAGGAAAACAGATTTCAAAACAGATCTCCTTGCTATTGTGTTCTTAGCTGAAAAAGTAGTTTCCTGCATTAAGGAACTATGTATAACATATCTAGAAGAGGCCTCCGTGAGTGGGGAGTGGTTTTTTCACTGGTTATCCATGGGATTCATGTTTTGAAGTGAACCATGCCTGTACAACACTGGAATGTTGCAATACCTTCTGATATTAGTCAGTATTTCCTTCTGTCACAGTATGCAGCCTCCTCAATGCTCAAAGACAGACCTGTGTTGCATAGTGACAAAGTAGTAACCTCTTAATGCTGCTAACATAATCTCTCATGTTACATTTAAATTAACTCAGTGAAATAATCCATCAACATCTGCTATACCTATGGATGCCAAAAGTTTAACCAATTATTATCAACATCAACTAAATCTATTTAAATTATATTTAGTAGAAGAATCCATTTCATTCTGGAGGACAAGAGTACTTATTCCCCCCTTCTGCTGATGTAACTAGATAGAGCTTAAAAATTCTGTTCTTATTCTTGGGTAATCAGGCAAGCCTTTTAACTTCAATCTTATTATTTATTACCACTCTAAATGTTCACTTAAAAGTGATGTTCTTGACAACTGATATTGGAGAAGATGCTTCAGAGTCCCTTGGACAGCAAGGAGATCAAACCAGTCAATTCTAAAGGAAATCAATATTCTAATGAATATTCGTTCAAAGGACTGATGCTGAAGCTGAAGCTCTGATACTCTGGCTACCTGATGTGAAGAACTGACTCATTGGAAAAGATCCTGATGCTGGGAAAGATTGAAGACAGGAGGAGAAGGGGACGACAGAGGATGAGATAGTTGGATGGCATCACTGACTCCATGGACATGAGTTTGAGCAAGCTCTGGGAGTCGGTGATGGACTCCAGGAAGCCTGGCATGCTGCAGTCCAAGGGGTCATAAAGAGTTGGACATAAATGAGCGACTGAACTGGACTGACAATTTCAGAACTCTGAGAAAGTTAAAACTTCTACCTGAAGTGATTACATGATTATATTCATTCAGCTAAGAAGAGTGGCCAAAATGTGCCAATACCATGGAAGAAGGACAGTCTTTATACAGATTATACTTCCCAAAATGTTAATACTAGATTTATTTACTATACAAAGAAGGTCTTAAAATGCCTCTATTTCCTTCTCTTTTAATGCCTACAGATATTAATACAGATTTTTTTTTAAACCAGGATGTACCTGAGTTGCTTTCAATTAGGATATAGTATAAGATAAGCAATCTCCAATTTTAAATATAAAAGTATTTTTTCAATTCAGAATTCTGGTATCTGGCTCACTCTTTCTGATGTGAAAAATTAAGCAATTAGTCCTTATTTTAAATTAGTCCTTATTTGTATGTTTATAAAGGGCAGAGGGTAAATCATTCTAAAAGAAAAAAATTCCTGAAAACGAGCTGTCTCAGAGAGTTTTGAAACAAACATTGACTTTTTTCAGATCTGTATTATCAGCAAAATATCAGTAGAATTAGGCTGATAAACATAAGCTTCTCAAATGGTCTTATTATTTTGTTTAGTTTCATTCCCATTTTAGAAATTGCTGTTGCCTTATGATTCTATAAAAGCAAATAAGAAGATCATGAGAGAGTCATGTCTAGAGGCGTGTTGGCTTCTCCTGATTCTTGTCATTCCTATGCAGACACTGCACGGAGGTGCTGAACTGAATCCACTGCTAAGCTGGAAGCGCTGTGAGAGCAGGGAGTATCACTCTTCTTTGTCCTTCTTTGACTGTTCACAGTCAGTCTTCAATAGCATTACTTAAAGGCATGAATGAACAGATCCATTTAGGGTTGACAACACATATGAAAAACATCAGAGGGCTTCCCTGGTGGCTCAGAGGTTAAAGCGTCTGCCTGCAAAGCAGGAGACCTGGGTTCAATCCCTGGGTCAGGAAGATCCCCTGGAGAAGGAAATGGCAACCCACTCCAGTACTCTTGCCTGGAGAACCCCATGGATGGAGGAGCCTGGTGGGCTACAGTCCACGGGGTCGCAGAGTCAGACACGACTGAGTGACTTAAAAAAATAAATAAATAAAATAAAAACATCAGAAATGGCCTTCTAAGGGAATCTCGAGTATGACTGTATTTTTAAGTTTAGTGATTATTACTGAATGATGGAAAAGAAAGATCAAAGTCTACTCTTCTTTTGGTCAATTAGAGTATTTAAGGCCCCATAATAGCACTGTTATGCTATGCTTGGGAGAGGGAGTAAAGGACAGAAACATCAAGTAAGATAGGTGGTGTGTGTCAGATTCTATTTCTCTATGATTCTTTGAGGCTCCGTGTTCTTTTTAAAAAATATTTATTTCAAATAGGATATAGTGTAAGATAAGCAATCTCCAATTTTAAATATAAAAGTATTTTTCAATTCGAAATTCTGGCGTCTGGCTCACTCTTTCTGATGTGAAAAATTAACCCTGCAGCATGCAGGACCTTCCTTGTGGCAAGTGGGTTTCTCTCCAGTTGAGACATAGGGGGCTTAGCACCCTCTAGGCACATGGGAACTTAGTTTCCCAGCCATGAATTGAACCCGTGTTCCCTGCATTGCAAGGTGGATTCCTAGCCACTATACCACACGGGAAGTGCTCTGAAGCTGAAGAGTCTGAATGAGGCTAGTGAAAGAAACCTGCAGTGGGTAGCACAGGTGTGGCAAGCAATCTGCTTGTGGACATGGGGGCAGTGCACATTCTAATCTAAATCTTTCTTTTCCTTGGCATCAGTGGAGGACATTCATGCTTTTGTATCTCCTTTTCAATGCCCACCTTCCACAATCTAAGCTGAAAATGATAAAAACAAACTGTTGCTCTTGTTCAGTTGCTCAGTCGTGTCTGACTCTTTGCGACCCCATGGACTGTAGCACACCAGGGTTCCCTGTCCTTCACTATCTCCTAGAGTTTGTTCAAACTCATGTCCATTGAGTCAGTGATGCTATCTAGCCATCTCATCCTCTGCTGCTCTTTTCTCCTTTTGCCTTCAATCTTTCCCAGCATCAGGGTCTTTCCAATGAGTTGGCTCTTCACATCAGGTGGCCAAAGTATTGGAGCTTCAGCATCAGTCCTTCCAATGAGTATTCAGGGTTGATTTCCTTTAGGATGGACTGGCTCAATCTCCTTGCTCCAACTGGATACAATCTAAATGTGTATTCATGTGACTCAGAAGAAATTTGGTCAATCTATATAACGTAGTACAGAGCCATTAAATGTGTTTTCACACATAGAGATACATGCCTGTGTGTGAATAACAGTTTCCTGAAATTGATCAAAGTGGTTACTTCTGGGAAATGGGAGGTCAAACTCAGGAGGGGAAAGGGCAGAGTTCACTATTTTTTGTTAATATGGTTTGATTTATTCATCATGAGTAATTAATGGTTTTGTAAACAAAAGAAAAAAAAATACAACATTTCTATGGAATCTCTTCTTTTTCCAATCACTTTAAAATAGATTAGTAACATTACGAGACTGAAGTTCCCTAGAATTTCTGCATGAGGAGGAATGTTGCATCTTGCACCTCCTTGAAGCAAAGGAGGCTTCCTCGCACTCACCATCTTCCAGGCATAGCTAACATTGTAGGCCTCCTTTCCAGTCTCCCTCAGCTTGTTTATGTGCCAGGACAGAGATGAGTTCACAGGGACTGCGATAATCTGGCTGCCCAGAGGGAGGCTGCATTGGCAAACAGAATGAAATACTTTAGGCAAAAGATAAAATGAAGCACTTAATTAAAGGCAGGGAAGATGCTGTGAGTCATTGACCACCTCCTGATTTTGAAAGCAATGAAGCTCATCACTTTTGAAAGAGATAATATGAGATTTTCAATTTTGTAAAAGCATTATGTCAGCTCCGTACTGAAAACATTCCTTCCTCTCTACCCCTGCCCCCTGATTCTAATTCTTTCCAGAGACTAACTTGTCTCAAATCATGCAGTCATTAATTTACAACCAATGAGCACAAAGACTCATTTCTCTGTAGGTTACCATCTGCCAAAATAATGTAACATGGTTGGAAAAAATCCAATCTGTTCCTTATTTCAAGAGAAAATGTTGTATATGATTGTGCTGTCAACTTGGAATGGACAGTGCTTTGCCAAGCTATTTTTTGGCACGCTCTAGAGCTGGTCCTCAACTTAACCTCTTATTTTGCCAACAATTTCCAACTTGGTATAACTGGAGTATCTTTAAAAATGAGATGAGATATATCTGATTTTACAACTAAAGGCAATGTGAACATAAGAATTTGATTTATTAGACATTCACCCCAAATAATAGTTCTAAGAGATCTTACCGACTTTACAAAGTAAACAAAATTTTGGCTACTATTCTTATATCAAAAGCCATACTCTTGATAACATTAAAATAATTCATATACTTGCTTTATTTAACACTCATATTTGACCTCAATAGATCCTATTCTCAGAGAAAAAAAACAAGATATTATGACCCTCACCTTTTCCTTACCTTAGGATATTTTGCCGAACCAACTCAAATTTGGGGATATTTTCATAATGAATGATGTCAGTGTGAAGGGGGGTTCTGAGAGTAAATATGGCCTGGTAAGAGATGGATGCATAAGGGTATACCCTGAAATAAGAAAAACACACACACACACACTATGGGAAACATGTTGTAGGCAGAACTGATTCTAATAAAAGTGCTCATCATAGATTTGAAATGTGGGATATTCTGAAAGGGCTGTTCAACACTCAGCTTCTCAGTCTGTTACTCTAGAGTCCAATAAAACCTGAACTTGTTTTATGTTTTCGTGCATAAAACTTTGGAAGTGTAGCAAGATGTCTTAAATTATTGAACATCTCCCTAATCAAGCATATTTGGGAGGTACTGACCATTTGGTTTCATTTTATAAAATCTATCACATAAACCTTAATGTCAGTAAATATTAAGAAAACAAAATAGACCAAAAAAAGATCCAAAGGATCACTTCTATGTTTCATTCAATCCTCAAGTCTAATTTCCTGACGGTTATAAGTAGCTATTACCTACCCCTCAACACAAGATAGAAACAAATGCACAATCTTCAGATTCATTCTGCCATCGTTATGGTGTTCCATGACAAATAAGTAATCCTAGTCACACTTTTTCTACAAATACCATCATTTTCTACTTTGTTAGTATCAGAATCTCTGCAGATGACTTTTCTTCTGGATGTTAAAGAAACCGTTCTTTCCTATGTAAGTTTTAGTAGATTACCTTTGTCATCTATGAGGAAAGTATAGGAAGCCAAGGAGTCTTGGTAATATGTCACGTCTTCGAGGATGTAAGCCAGGTTCACGTCCACACCTACAATCCCCAGAAGGAGGTTTCCAAAATAACAGGGTTTACTTACAGTCATTATCAAACCTATGGGTTAAAAACAAAAAATCAAAATACGTCAGAGAAGGCATTGAACAAAGGCTGGTGCCGTGCTCTAGGCACTGTGAAGGCTGCAAACAGTATCTTAGTTTGCTCTGAAGAAGTTTCCTATGTGCCACAGTAGCCAAGCTCTGCCTTTGCTGACAGCATAAAGGAGTTATGAGTGAGGGAAATAGACTCTTTAGGAATTCAGACATCTTCATTAACTTAAATGGAGGTAATTTGTACCTTTTCCACTATATTTTCACCTAAAAGGATATGACACCCCAGATCCATACAAAACATCAGCAACATATATATCATTCTACTTCCGAAATGGGGATGATTCAACTGACTTTGCAAGACCACTGGACAAAGAATCTAACATTCTGGGCTCTAGCCCAACTGTGCCCTTTATGTATCATACATATGAGATTGTTCATAACTTTGAGCCTTGATCTTCATGTCCATTGAAATGACACAGCACCAATTACCTTAGCAATTTCTGTGCTGGGCTGGGCTCAGTCACTCAGTCATGTCTGACTCTTTTGTGACCCCATGAACTGTAGCCTGCCAGGCTCCTCTGCCCATGGAAGCTTCTGGGCAAGAATACTGGATTGGCTTGCCACTTCCTTCTCCAGGGGACCTTTCCAACCCAGGGACTGAACTCGTCTCCCAGGTCTCCTGCATTGCAGGTGGATTCTTTACTGCTGAGCCAGCAAGGAAGCCCACCTTACTCATTTCTAGGGGATGTTGAATGAAAGAGACTATGGACAAAGGAAAGCTGATAGGTATTCTATTTTATTAATGAATCCTATAAAAAAAACCCAGAAAGATAATGAGAAAAATAAAACATAGAAAGGTACAGAATCTTATGATCTGGCCACTTAGAACTCTGAGCAGCTAAAGGAGACATTAAAGTTCTAAGGGAATATATTTCTAGTCACTTGGGCCAAGAGCTTGCAAACATTTACATAAATGGTCAGATAGTAGATATTTTAGGCTTTGTGAACTATTTAACCTCTGGTGAATATTTTTTCTTCTTTTTCTAACAAATCTTTAAAAACATAAAAACCATTCTTAGCTCACAGGCCATACAATAGGATAAACAGGAAAGAGAAAAGCCGAGGGGAGGAAGACCTGCAGGAGTAGAAGGCATGAACAGTGGGCCACGCATAGCCCGGAGCAGCAGAACAACTGGGCTCTCTTCTCATTTCTGCTACTGAGTTGGCTAAGACGTTGCCACCTCTCTGAATGCGTCTCCTTGTGCATTATATGGGGCGCTGAGACAAAGTGAGCTCTAGGACCCTGACAATTCTATAATCCCATGGTTCTAATGAGGTTGCAAAGAATCGGATACAACTTAGTGACTGAACAACACATGGTTCTAAATAAAATTTAGAACAAAAGATGGATAGTTTCTCTCCATCTTGCTCTTATGTCTTACAGTGCTTGATGACATGTTCATGCCTACTAGCACGGCAGAAAGCCATTCTTTTATCAACACCTAGGAAAGGGATTTAAATCACCTTGAAGACTTCTACAGAGAGAATAGTGTCTGATGTCCACTCAAAATATTATTGAGTTGTGATTGCAAAGGCCAATTAAATGTACCACTTGGAAGGAAGAAGTGGATACAACACTTCTGTAAGACAAGTTTTGGGTATATAATGTACAGAGCATAGGGACTATAGTTATTAGTTATTAGTATTGCACATTTGAAAGTTGCTTTGGGTAGACCTTAAAAGTTCTTAACAGAAGAAGTAAATTATAACTACATGAAGTGGTTGGTATACAGTAAACTTATTGCAGTATTTTGCAATGTATGAAGTGAAGTGAAGTCGCTCAGTCGTGTCTGACTCTTTGCGACCCCATGGACTGTAGCCTATCAGGCTTCTCCATCCATGGGATTTTCCAGGCAAGAGTGCTGGAGTGGATTGCCATTTACAAATATCAAATCATCATTTTGTACACCTAAAACTAATGCTCCGTTGTATGTTAATTATACCTCAGTAAGACAAGAAAAAAAAGAAAAGCTATGCAATGGATATTTATTATAAATTCAAAAGACTTCTTTAAGTAGTCAATTTTCAGAATGTTATCTATTGGTTTTAAAACATTTTAAAATAATAGTTATCTAAGAAGCTTTTAAAAATACATTTTGGAGATTTTTGCTCAGGTATCCTTGGGGAAAGGGGTTATAAGTGATAGGAGCATCGCTATGAGGGCCAGGAGACTGAGGTCACAGTCTGCATGCCACATTCCCCTGGGCTTTAGTCTAAGAAGAAAGTCTTTTTCACAGAGCAGTAAAGTGCAACAGAAATATTTGGGGACCACATGCTCGCTTCAAATTTCTTCTCTCCTCTGGACATACTGAGAGCAAGACTGATAAAAAAAAGGCAGTCTTTTCAATTATCAATTTGGATAGAAGACTCTTTATCCCATTGTGGCAAATAAAGTATGCTAAGCTCTTGCTACACTTAATGAAATACCCATACACCCTCCCTACTTTAAAGTACATAGACTTGCATTTTAAAAGAAATATGTCTAGTAACTGATACTTGAATCTGTGGAGATTCTGAATTAGAGCCATCTAAACATGAGTTTCTTTAGACTGAGGGTCCCCTTGTTATAGAATTAGAGAAAGTATCACCCAGTGATTCCAGGGAGTGAAAGTACAAAGATGAATATGATATACTCTAGTAGGGGAATGCAGCAGATCAGTAGATAGTGATTGAAACCCACTGCATGGGAGTCATAAAACAGGCCGGAGGACTAAACTTTGGAAAGCATCAGCTTTGCATATAATTTAATTTAAAGCATATATGGTAGCTTCTGGATGGAAAATTTGGGGAAGGGTCCCACTCTACCTGATACCACTAATGGTAACGGAACTTGACTACACAATCCGCTCTGCTTGATCAGGACTCAGTCTCGACACCTGTCTGAATTCCTTTCACACAGAATTGTCATGTTCCATTGATCTATTTCTCTCTTATCTGATTAAAATAGTTCTTGAGGGTGAGGTATGTGTCTTGTCCATCCCTGCCTGACAAAATACTTGACTGGCACTCAGCCACATTGGTAAAATGCATAAATTGCCATTCGCATTTAAGACCTGACATCTCCCTATAAAAGGAAATAACTTTATGTAAAGGCATGAGTTTCTGTTCTATACACATCTGTTGGCCCTGCCAGAACCTGGAAGGAAAAAGAAATTGAGGTGTGGCAGTACCTACCATGCTTCTTCCCTATAGAAAGAACATATCTACTGAACTTCTATGAATCATAGCCTCTATAGCATTTATTACTTTTTATATATGAGTTTTCTCTGAATACTGTCAAAATTCCTAGCAAATGGAACTTAAAAACAAGATCTCATATGGGGATGCTGTTTGCCTAGTAATTAGCTGCCTCTTAAACTTCCTTATCAAGAGAAGATGAGAGGGAAGGATGTCGGGGAAAAGGATAAGTAAGAAATTGAGGAGGAAAAGAAAAATGTCTTTTTACTGAGCACATAGTGTTGGCCTGGCTTTCCTCCAGATGCTTTAAATATACTAGCGCATTTAATCTTCACAATTACTTTGATGGAAATGTTATTTTTCCTGCTTTAAAGACTAAAAATTTAATCATATGAAGATTAAGCACTTTACCTGACATTGTATTATGGGTAACTTGTGAAATCAGGATATTAGTGACAATAACAGTAGCAATAACAAAAACAAAATAATAAATCTAGACCAGTTAATTACTAGTGAAAGATATTTCGGACACTAATTGTGGTTTTTCCTGTGGTCATGTATGGATGTTAGAGTTGGACTATGAAGAAGGCTGAGAGCTGAAGAATTGATGCTTTTGAACTGTGGTGTTGGAGAAGACTCTTGAGAGTCCCTTGGACTGCAAGGAGATCCAACCAGTCCATTCTGAAGGAGATCAGTTCTGGGTGTTCACTGGAAGGACTGATGTTGAAGCTGAAATTCCAGTACTCTGGCCACCTGATGTGAAGAGCTGACTCATTTGAAAAGACCCTGCTGCTGGGAAAGATTGAGGGCAGGAGGCAAAGGGGACGACAGAAGATGAGATGGTTGGATGGCATCACCGACTCGATGGACATGGGTTTGGGTGGACTCCGGGAGTTGGTGATAAGACAGGGAGACCTGGCGTGCTGTGGTTCATGGGGGACTGAGCGACTGAACAGAACTGAAATCTTATAAACTTAATAACCCAAAGATTTATTACGTGAAAGATGTCATGTTTTTGCAGAATCAAATGTGAGTTAACAAGATTAAATACATTACCAAAAATAACAAGTGGTAGAGTAGGATTTGAAATTTTCTCCACTCAAGCCTATATCTATTTGACTACACTGTGTTGCCTTGCCTTTGATGCTGAATCCCAAGCACTTCTGCCTTATTTACCACTTGCTATGCAAAGTTACTCTTTAGTACCAAATTCACTTTTAGATTGGGGGAATCCTCACAAAGCTTCTAGATGTACCCATTACGTTTTTGTTATTTTTAATTGGAGGATAATTGCTTTACAATATTGTATTGGTTTCTGCCACACATCAACATGAATCAGCCCCTTCCTCTTGTACCTCCCATCCCAAGCAAGACCCATTATGTTGACTGAGGCTAGAGGAAGAAATAAGGCTGCAGGTTTCTGCTCTAGAACATAGTACTCACTGGGCTGGTGGCGGGGAGACTATACAATTCTTTGGCCAGAGAATGGGATGCCCACTCCCCTAATGCTCACATGGCAAATACTGAACAACATTTAAAAGTTACTGTTTGACTCATGTCCACTTCTTTTCGCTTTCCTTCAGTAGGAAGTTTTCTCCAAACTCACCATCTCCCATCTCATCAGAGAAGGGGAGGCTAAAGACAGCTTCATCAATCATCCGGTTGGGAAGGTTGGTATAGAACCTGCCAACTGTGGTCTCCAGGTTACTCAGCTGGTTCAGCACCATCATGCTGCCCTTAATCACAGGCAAGGCTATCCGGTCCAGCACGCCATACTTCCCTGAGTTCTGTTCAGCCAGATCTCTTAGAAAAGCCAGCTCTTTCAAGCCAGTCACCCCATCTGAAATAGAAAGCCAAGGGAAGACAATGTAAAACAAACTGGTATATATCCAAAGGATAGCCTTGTCATTTAGATCTAATAAGAGTCTCAGTGAGGTCTTGCAGTGCCAAAGGGATCTTTGCAGAGACAATCTGGACTCAGGACACAGATACCAGTTCCTGCAGAGGAACAAAGCTGAAGGCATGATCTTTCCTCAAATAGTAATAAGGCCAAAGGAATTCTTCAAAAGGCAATGATGAAAAACACATGACTAAACGGAGGAGCCCCATTCAGCAAGGATTTCTTCCTTGAAAGTTTAATTATAAAATGTAAATTAGTTATCTGCATTTAATATTTGAAAGCAAAAGTAATGATTAACAAGTCTGCATTTAATTTAAATTAGTAGATGAAGTTGTAAGAGTTTTAAAGGAATGAGGTTTGCCATTTCATTTCTTACCTCTTTGTCTATTAAACATTTGCCAAAGTCTCATGCAACTAAATGAAAGAATTATGGATTGTATTTAGTGATGTCTCCAAACCCCATTTCTTTAAACGCAGTTTAATTACAAATGTTTTCATGCTTTATATTGTAGGAATAATACTGGATTTGATTTATTTAATATATATTTTTATGTTTAGAGTTTTAAAATCTTTGTAAAAGATTCAGGCATATTGGGATGTATTGTTCTACAACATCTGTAATCTATAGCACAAAAATAAATTTAATAAAACTTTTTAAAGTTTTGGTTTGCTATTGTTGGAAGACAGTCAAAAGGATTAGTAACTGATCCCATATGGGTACCATTGTAAACAAACTCAAGTTATTTCAGTCACTACTGAAATTCTACCAATGAGTTTTAAAAAGATTTTTATCTCGTTCTTGACCTGTTTAGTCATTGAAAAATCTAAGAGTTCATGGTTCACCTACCTTCAAGGACTATCATTTTTAAATAGGAAATATATATACTTCTAGCTTTGGAAGTCCATTTCTAAAATCATGGCAGGATCTAATGGATATAATTTCTTTCTTAACACATTGCATATAAATAATTTAGATTTTGCTCCACTCAGACAATGCTGAAGGAGAATCAGAATCAGATTATCGTTGCCTTTGCTTGACACAGAATTGAAATGGGAGGTGAGTGGTATACTTCAGAGTAAAAGACAACACATAACATGTGATTGATCCCTGATCTTACACCCTTGAGAAGCTTACAGGGGTGAATGATAAAAGGAGACAATATGAGGCAATAAAAACATTTCCTTTCTTTGTCATGTACTGCATGGCTCTTTCAAAATATACAAGAAAAGTAACAAACAGGAATATCTACTAGACAAAGAGCATAGCACAAGATACCAAGGACTGGGTTATTTTATGTCACTCCATTATGAAGCATTATGCAGGGGTGGCAGCTGGAGTAAGTAGGGTGGCAGATTGGATTATTCTATCAACAATGTGGTCGTGCTGGAAACTACATTTCCCAGAATCCCCTTTCTTCTATGCTTCCTGGCCAAAAGTGAAGGGCTGCAACTTGAGAGGTGAAGTGAGAGATGTTAAGAGACAGACGCAGAGGGACCTGAAAGTTCCAGTTCATTCCACTCTTCTGATTTGTGTTCAGTTCCCTTTCCCAACTGCTGGCTTACTCACCAAGGGAAACCCAACCAAGGGCAGGCTCACTCCAGGTGCTTCACTGAGAATTCACAGAGAGAGCAGCCACAAAGGGACGACAACTTCTCAGACTTCTATACCAGATTTCCTACACAGCCTGCAGTGGTCCTGGTCTCCAGATATCCTTGCAAGCTTCAACTTGTTCACCCAGATCAGAGCTGGTTAACAACCTTTGAGTTGTCACTTCCTCTTTGCATCTTTACTCTTCCAGTTTCCCCCCATAATTGTGTACATTCTTATTCTCTTATTTTAAATTGAGGTATTGTGTTGGTTTCAGGTGTACAGCAAAGTGATTCAGTTATATACATATATATTTTGTCAGATTACTTTTCAATATAGGTTATTACAAGATATTGAATATGGTTCCCTGTATTATGCAGTAAATCTTTGTTGCTTATCTATTTTATGTATACTAGGATCTGTTAATCCCATACTCCTAATTTATCCCTCCCTGACACCTTTTCCCTTTGGTAACTATAAGTATGTTTCCTATGTCTGTGAATCTGTTTCATATATAGTTTCACTTGCATTATTTTTATTTTTTTAAGATTCCACATAAAAGTGATATATTTGTTTTTCTTTATCTGACTTACTCTAGACTTAATTGTCCAGGTTCATCCATGTTGCTATAAATAACAATGGTTCATTCTTTTTTATGGCTGAGTAATATTCCATTGCATACATTTACCACATCTGAAACCAATCATCTGTTGATGGGCAATTGGGTTGTTTCCATGTCTTTGCTATTATTAATAGTACTGCTATGAACATTGGGGTGTATGTATTTTTTTTTCAATTTGAGCTTTTGTTTTTCTCAGATAGAAGTTTAGGAGTGGGATTGCTAGATCATATGTAGCTCTATTTTTAGTTTTTAAAGAAACTTCCATACTGTTTTCTACAGTGGCTGCACAAATTTACATTCTCATCAATAGTACATGCTCTTATTCTGATAATTAATTTGATATACCACAATTTTCACTGTGATTCTGCTTCCCTATTTGAACTGACAGAATTAAGGGTATGTGTCAACCCTCTTGAGTAATGTTCAGAGATACTTTTCAGAGAGGTGTGTCAGGCTAGCTTATGGGAAGAAAGAGAAAAGATGATAGTGGTTAGGGGAAGTAACCAGAAGTTTCAAAAGTGGAATTATCAGGGGCACAGCAAGTGCGCATGATACTCCTATGGGAAGATCTAGGACAGTGAAGAGATGGGCGACGCAAGAAAACTGCTCAGAATCTGCCTGAGCAGACCTTCAAAACACATGGGAAAGGCATGATCACTTCCTTTTATGTTTCCTTACACCTGTTCTATTGCCTTTAATTCATTTGTCTTGTCTGTCTTCCTCACTGGGTCAAGGGCTTCTTGAAGACAAGAGATGTTGTATAAAACAGCTCTAAGGCCTCAGCACACTATGTTGTATATGGTATGTGCTTCATAAGTACAACATATCTTGCATATTTATTATCAGAGCAACACTATGGAGATTTTCTTCTTTTCATTTGACAGATCAAAGTGAGGTCCCCAAGAGATTAAGTAGCCATAAGCCACACGGCTAGCAAATGCAGACCAAAATGGAAAACCTCTAGACATCAGCCCCTGTGTTTTTCCATGTGCAAGCAGTCCACAAAATATCTGGAAAACAATCATGCTGGCCTAAATACAGATTCCTGGAACTTATCTAGGAGGGTCTGATCACAAATCTGTAGACATTGCCTGGGAGTCTGCATTTAAAGATGAATCTACAAGTAATCTACAAGTAGCCCATTAAGATGTAAGAACCAGTGCCCCTCAAGCCAGCTGGTTCTGCACAGAAATCTGGAAGTGGAGAGGGGAGATAAGAGACAACAGGTGAGAGGACTGTAAATCAAGATGTGTTCTCTCAAGAACAAGAGAATGGGGCCACTTTGAACACTGAGAGCAAGGGGCCCAAAGAAGAAAAGGAGGAGCTGTGTATTCATGGTGGGGGGCGGGGTGCGGAGCGGGGCATGACACAGCAGGGAGCTAGAAAATTGGGCTGTCGTCAGACTGGAGGATGGTTAAATTGCTGAAGGGAAACTACTGAGTATTCTATCAGATGTGCCAGTTTAGTTAACTCTCTCACAGACTGATTTAACAGCCACACAATCAGCCTTAATGAGCACCTAGCAAGTGCCTGGTGCTGGGTGCTCACTCAACGTCAGGGTTAGCCTTCACAAGAAACTCTGTCAAGTAGACACGTCTCATTGCCACGACACAGCTATGCAAGGGATAGGGAGAAAGCAGAGCAGCTGGTGATTCTGTAGGTTAATGTGATATTCATAGTCCTGGTTTTACAGAATAATCTAGGTTAGTACTTGGGCTTCCTGATCTTAAATCAATGAGATAAGTTAATAAGCTTCATACAGTATCAAAATCCAAGTATATATGGAGAACCTCCCCCCACCGACACTGCAAAAATGGAGCTGCATAGATGCCTGTGTAAGACCGTGTAACTGCAGAAGTTTTAGAAATGAATTGCTGGCTGGACAAAGAAGAGATGAAGATGAAGAGACAGGGGCATCCTGACACATGCCCTGAGTAGCCATATAAGGGGGAGAGAGCTGGGTTTGGGAAGGAATCTGCTTATACCCTCATCAAAGCACCCTGTGATGGTTCTTTCATATTTTTTGAAAGCAGCATGCACTTAGAGAGAACATTTTATCTGAAAGAAAAGGATCTCGAAACACTACCTACCGTTCATGAGGGCGTAGGTGAGAATCATTACAGAGTTGTTTAGAAAGCTATTTTCTTCATTGATGACACGGAGAGTTGCCTTTTTATCTTCTTCTGAAGAGTCCTTTGATGTAATGCCAGCGGACAGGTAAATGATGACCATGTCTGTATCTAAACAAACACATACAAACTGAATGTTACATCAGAGGCTGGCTAAAGGCAGCAACTCAAGTTTCTCTTCCATTGGACTTTCCTGCCTCAAGGACATGCTGGGCCCACTCTTCTTACTCCTGCCCATCTGATGCTGAGCTTTCATCTCCCTGCTTCTGCTGCTCTTCCATCCCGCCTGTACTGGTCCACGAGGCCTCATTTAGCCAGTGTCAGGTAAAGAGATGCTCCTAATGAGTTTACTAGATCAAAGGAGGCAAGTTCCTCCAGGCATTCACGGTTGTGGTAATTCAGCCATCCCAAATGGATGCCACTCCTGCCTTCTGAAATAGAGCATTCAGAACCTGATTTACTCTTTCCTCAGTGACCCAGGATCTTTACCAGGAATATACATTTTGGGGGATCTAGGCTTTAAAATGACGGTTCTTCCAGAGACCACTGAGATTTGCAAGGTTATCTGTCTCTCTGCTAAGCAGTTCCAAAAAAAATTTGTTTTAAAATTCGTCAGTTTAGAAAAGCAGTAAAACAAAACAAAACAACAAAAAAACAACAAAAAAACACAAAAAACGTGGACATAGGAGCCAAGTTGCCTGTGTCCACATCTCAGCTGTGCTACTTTCTAGTAGTGTCTGGGTAGATTACCTAACATTTCTACACTAAAATCTCCTTATCTAAAACAAAATGAGAATAATGACCGCATTTACTTCATAGGGTTGCTATGAGGGCTAATTGGTTAATTTTAGAGTAAAAGCAAAAGTATGATGGTGAATAGAAAATTAAAGAAAGAAACTTTAACACAAAACAAAAAAGAAAACCCTTGTATTGGCATGAAGAAGCACCTAGACTCTAGAGTAAAATGACTCTCCAGCTGGATTTTATACTGTCTTTTTAACCTGAGATTCTCTGATTCAGCATCTATTTTTAAGATAACCTATACAGATGTTCTTTTAATTGAGAAATGATGATTGATATGCTATACGCTTGTTTCTTCAGGTTCTCACGGTTGTCATTCATCTGAGATTGCTTTCTAGCTACTGGTGGAAGCAGCCTCCAGGTTGGTCCCCCAATGATCCCACTTCCTGATATTCACATCGCCATGTGGTCTCTCTTTGAGGGTAGGCTGGATTTAATGATAGAACGCAGCAGAGGTCATGGGGTGTCAAGAGATGGATTAGGTTACAGAAAGACCATGGCTTCCACCTGTGTGCTCTCTCTTGGGTAAGCCAGAGAGAATGTTGTGAGCTAGCCTATGAGAGGCAAGGAACTGAGGCCCTCAGAATTGAATCCTCCAGCAACCATGTGAGTGAACTTAGAAGCCGATCTTTCCCAAGTTGAACTCTGAGATGACAGCCTCTCTGGCCAACAATTTGACCACAACCTTATAAGATACCTTTGGGCAGAGGCACCCAACCACGCTATGCCCAGATTCCTTACCTATAAGCATTAAGATAATAAATGCATATTGTCTTAAGCCACTGGGTGTTGGGTAATTTATTATCCAGGAACCGATTATTTAAAAAATCATCCTAACAATGATGAGAATACAATGACTGAAGTTTCTTCCATTTGAAAATTTCCATTTTAGACTCTTTATTATGTAGAACTGAATAACAACAACTTGATGATTTTGAACTGTGGTGTTGAAGAAGATTCTAAGAGTCCTTTGGACCATAAGGAGATCCAACCAGTCCTTCTTAAAGGAAATCAGTCCTGAATATTCATTGGAAGGACTGATGCTGAAGCAAAGCTCCAATACTTTGGTCACCTGATGCAAAGAACCGACTCATTGGAAAAGACCCTGATGCCGGGAAAGATTGAAGGTGGGAGGAGAAGGGGGACGACAGAGGAAGAGATGGTTGGATGGCATCATCACCAACGCAATGGACATGAATTTGAGTAGGCTCCGGGAGGCTGTGATGGACAGGGAAGCCTGGCTTGCTGCCATCCATGGGGCTGCAAACAGTCGAACATGACTAAGCAACTGAACTGAACTGAAGATGTAATATATAAGCAAGCTTTAAAGCTAATTTTGATGCGTGAACAATTCTTTAATAAATATTAACTGCAAATTTAAATTACATATTTAAAATTAGGGTATGAAACCTGATGTAAAATCACTAGGGAATAACCTGGTCTTTTTTTTTTTTTTAATTAAATTTATTTATTTTTTTAATTACAATACTGTATTTGTTTTGCCATACATTGACACGAATCAGCCATAGGTGAACACAATCTCCCAATGCCGAATCCCCCCCCACCTCCCACCCCCATCCTCTACTTGAATCATCCTGTGCATCAGCCCCATGCCTCCTGCATCCTACATTGAACATAGATTAGCGTTTCATTTCTTACAGGAAAATATACATGTTTCATTGCCATTCTCCCCTACCATCCCACCCTTTCCCTCTCCCTCAGAGTCCAAAAGTCCACTCTATACCTCTGTGTCTCTTGTTGTCTCACATATAGTGTCATCATTACTGTCTTCTAAATTCCATATATATGTGTCAGTATACTGTATTGGTGTTTTTCTTTCTGGCTTACTTCACTCTGTATAATCGGTTCCAATTCCCTCCATCTCATTAGAACTGAGTCAAATTTATTCTTTTAAGGGCTGAGTAGAATTCCATAGTGTATATGAACCACAGCTTTCTTATCCATTCATCTGCTGATGGACATCTAGGTTGCTTCCATGTCCTGGCTATTATAAACAGTGCTGCAATGAACATTGGGGTACATGTGTCTCTTTCAATTCTGGTTTCCTCAGTGTGTATGCCCAGCAGTGGGATTGCTGGGTCATAAGGCAGTTCTATTTGCAATTTTTTAAGGAATCTCCACACTGTTTTCCATAATGGCTGTAACCGATGTCAGTGTTTTTTCAATGTTGTAAACACAGTCCTACACCATTTTTTTTTTTTTTAGGATGCAAAACAGCTCACTTAAGTTTCATACTGGGAAAAAAATACTATTTGACCCTAGTAGGTGGGATACAGATATATCATAAAATAAAGTATGATCTAAAGTATGAGACAAACCAACACATGTGAGAAATTCCTGGACTGACCTAAAGTGAACACTTGGGTTTTCTTACTCGGCTTTATGATTCTGGATAAAACACACTGTCACTGACAGCTGGTCTTAGGCATAGGCCCGTGACTGGAAAGCCAGAAGGCCTGCAGCCTGCAGCTTCCTTAGCTGCCAAGTGTTATTTTCTTTCCATCCCAACAATAAGATACATGTTCTGCAAGCATTCTCTGTCTCTGCCCAGCCCCTGACTCTGTTCCTGCCCCATTCTTAGGCAAAACTGAGTTATTTTTCTATTTTTAAATATCAGATCTGCCAAATTTGCTCTGATTTATTTTTCTAGTTACTAGGATATCCCCACTCTAATCAGTCATGGGAACATTAAGCTTTGTGGTCAATAATGTTAGGGATGAGTCATTACAGACAACTGGGGCAGAACAAAGATATAGTATGTACCTGGAAGAAAATGTAACCCTCTCCATGTGACAAGTCCCTGTGAAAGCCACCAGCATTCCTTGAAATGTCAAAGTGGGAAGAACAACCCAAATTTGGACTTGGCCCAAGTCATTAGATCCCAACTCCTAACTGTCATATTCCTTCTGCTACAAAATGACCCCTCAACCGGTTATCCCCAAAACAAACCTAGGAAAAAAAAATCCAAATGTGTTGATGGTATCTGTTACAGATCCACCATAGGACTAAAAAGAGCCAGCACTGAATAAAAGTTTAAGTTTTTCTTATTAGTACAAAGCAAAGTAGCACAAAGCTACCACGACTTGGCCACGCAGCTCTTGTTCACATGGCTATCAACATGGGGCAGATACTTGGGTTTTCATGCACAGACTAATCCTTCCAATAACCTTATAAGGTAGGTCTTATTCATTGAGAAAATCCTACCAAATAGTCTTCAAAAAGTGCCAGGTGCAGAGTAGAGTAGATAATAAATACTTGCCTGTGGAGTGAATATAAGTTATGATATACAGTATAAATTCATAAGAGGAGTATGTAGACCCCTCACTATGCTATAGCCAAGGTAACTAATGGTCCTTGACTGTCTCTGGGCTAGGGGTCAAGTTGGAATGTCTAGAGTATCTGCACTCCTTAGCCAGAGCAATAAGTCTTAAAGGAAACTGAATATCATTATAATCACAGCTAATATGTACTTAATATTTATGATGAGATCCTGGATCTTATTATCACCCTCAGTTTGCAGATGGAGGAAACCAGACCTGGAGAAATTAAGTAATTTACACAAGTTTCAAAAAATTTCAGAGGAGGAATTTGAGCACACATTGGTTTAAATTCAAAATCCATATGCTTAACTACTATGTAACATTGCTTGAAAGCACCTCAAACCTCTCCTTAGTAAACTAGGTAATACTAATTCCTGACGTGTTTCATTGTGCAACCTAATCTGGGTTTTTCTTTCTTTGAACTACCAGTAGACACTGTAAAATGGAAGCCTGTGAGATAAACTTTAAAAACATCTTACTTGGCCTAGAAAAAGACCCTTTTCACATTTAAAAAATAGTGCTGTCAAAATGTGTCCAAATCAGTGACTCTTCCTGAAATGTTTTTGCAAGCCAACATTAGGAAAATCCCCCAAAACCCAAAGGAGAAATGCTTCCTGCCAAAGCAGCTTTCTGCTAACATACAGTGCAAGAAGGTTTATAAAAGGTTTAATGAAGTCTCTATTCACAGTTTTAAAGCTGGAACAAATGACAACATTTGAAAATCAAGGGGTTTCACATAAAAATCCAGATTTCTGGCTTCTCTTAAAAACAGAAGATCTGGCAACACTGGACAGGCACTCCTGCAAGGCTGAACAGAGAAGCAGCTGCCTTCTTGATTGAGGATACTCTCTCTAGCTGCCTGTGCTCCCCAGACAAGCTCCAAACCTTACCTCAAGCTCCCTTGACACCTCACTGCCTGGCTGCTACCAGTCTAACATTGCTCTCTATTACTTAAACAGTGTCATCACCAAAACTGGACTTCATCTCTAGAGATGGTTTGAGAACTGAACAATCAAGTGAACAGAGCACGTCTGATGAGGAATGCTGACAGGCAGATGACAGCTGGTAAGGGCATCCACAGATGAATGGCACTGGCCAACTAGCCAATCTCTCTTGACATCTCAAGAGGTCAACCTTATCCTTAGGCTTCATTGAACTAGGGACAACTTTGCACTCAGGCATCCCGTAATATTGGCTATGGATAGCTGGTGCTTGCCAAGGTTGGTAGGCAAAATTCTAAGATGACCCTGAAGACCCACACTCTTTATGATCCCCTCCTTTTGAGTATGAGTATGACCAGTAATTTGCTTCTGACCAACAGAATATGGCAAAGGTGATGGGATATTATTCCTATGATTGTGCTACATATATGGCAAAGATGGAGGGATTCTGCAGATATAGTTAAGGTGTTAATAAGTTAACCATGAGGGAGAGTAGTTTATTTAAATCAGAAGAGTGAGCCTGATAAGATCAGACAAAACCTTTAAAAGAGGGTCCAAGCCTTCCCTGACATCAGGGGCTGGAAGGAAAGATGCTCTCCTTCTGCCCTTGAAGAAGCAAGTAGACATGAGTTTTACAATTGGAAGGAAATAAATTCTGCCAATGGCTGAGCTTAGAAGAGGACTCTGAAACTCAGATGCAACCACAGACCTGGCTGATACCTAGACTGCAGCCTTGTATAATCCTAAACAGAGAAGCAACGATGGACTCCTGTCCCATGGAAGCTGTGAGATAATAATATAGAGAAACATAAAAAATGAGACAGCATCTGCCATCATTACCTGTAATAATTACTGTAGCTTCTTTCAGGGGTCCATCATGTGCCAGCACTATGCTGGGCATTTATCAATGCTGTCTTAGTTTTAATGCAGACACATTGAAGAGCTTGAAAATATAGTCATTACACTGATCTCAATAGGGTACATTCATTAAAAAACAAACAAAAAAACCCAACAAACAGATTATCAAATATAAAAGAGAAAATGGCATAGATTCCTTTCAGTAGTTTCAAAGCATGGGTCTTATTTCAAATATCCTTTCCTTTACGTTAGCCTGCATCCTAATTCCAGATTTTCTTTAATACATGAAAATTAAATTAGAGTGCCTTTGTACATTTGAAGGGCTGTGCTCATCTAAATGACAGCTGGTTACAGGAAGGAAGGATCAAGGCAAGAATTCAGGCTGCCCTGATTCTGCACACATGCGTACAAGCAGACAGTCACTGTACGTCAGTGACGAGGCGGGGTGGACAATTAGCATTAAAAAGGATGTGGATATTCTCCGGGGAAATAAACAAGGATATGTTCCTAATAAAAGGGCAGGAAGAAGAGGCTCAGGGAGTAAAGAAATCATGCAGAGTACCTTTGATTGGAAAAGATGAGAAAATCTAATAAGTTCCTAGTATTAGATGATAATATGACAACACAAGAAATTTTTATCCTGTCAGTTTAGGAAAAAACCCCTCTGGACGTAGTTGTGCGATGAGTTAACAATCTCTTTCTATCACCATCATTTACCTAGTTTATGAGTTCCATGCCAAAAGAGCAAAGGCACTTACTTGCTTGGAATTTGGTGCTATTGTTGGTGCTTCGAATCAGCTGAAATGCCTTTTGAAATCCCACCGCGTGCTGGGTAGGGCTGTCCAAGGACTTGACGCTGCTGACAAAGGTGGACATCTTCCTTTTTGTCTCACTGGTGGCTGGAGACAGGAACGTCTTATAGCACTGGTCAAGGGAGCACGTCCTGACAGTGTCTGCCACCGTCAACACGGAAATCTGGAGGGAAAACACACACACACAGGCAAACAAAAACTTATTCAGCCAAGGAAAAGTGTTTTACATTTCAGAAGAGCCCACAAGGTGAGAAGTCCTACAGGACAGTTTTGAAGAGTTTAAAAATAAAAGCCCAGAGGCATCAATCTATCGTATTTGAAGAACAGTTAAAGGGTGGTAAGGGACAGAGACTCAGACCTTAGAGTTTTGTTTTTGTTCCAAGACGAAGTCAGGAGTATGGTGTTCATCTAGAACATTAAAAACAATATTCGACACAGAGAAAAATCTTGACCGGTACTAACGATCACCATTTTCCAACTGGAGGTGGGGGTGAGGGAAACAATAAAGGGTACGTGTGTGTGTTTAAATTTTTTTTTTTGATATGGACTATTTTAAAATTGTAATTCAATAATTTTTACCATAATGCTTCTGTTTTATATTTTTTTTTTTTGGGGGGTCCCTGAGGCATGTGGAATGTTGGCTCCCCAACCAGAGATTGAAGCTGCACCCCCTGCATTGGAAGACAAAGTTTTAACCACTGGACTAACAGGGAAGTCCTGGGTGTGTGTTTTAAACAATTAGATTAGCGAGCAAAACCTTAGGAGATGGAAAAGTTAAATGTCTACAGGCGATAGATTATCATTAGCTGGAAACACAGCTCTCTCTAAGGTGTCCTAAAGATTAATAAACCTCTAGCAGCCTTCTTTTATCCTTCCCCTCCTATCAATCTTGAGACAAAGTCTGGCCACCCACCAGAGTCCAAGCCTTCACCTTGTTCCTCCTTAGTATAACTAGCAGTGTGAAAGTTGCAGCTAATAAGCAGTCTTAACAGAAGCCATTAAGGGAGGGCAAGACTCAGTTTGGTGGAACTGAATTGAAATTGAAAGTGAAAGGTGCTCAGTTGTATCTAACTCTGGGACCCCATGGACATACAGTCCATGGAATTCTCCAGGCCAGAATACTGGAGCAGCATGAATACTGGGTAGCCTTTCACTTCTCCAGGGGATCTTCCCAACCCAGGAATCAAACCCAGGTCTTCTGCGTTGCAGGTGGATTCTTTAGCAGCTGAGCCACAAGGGAAGCTCAAGAATACTGGAGTGAGTAGCCTATCCCTTCTTCAGTGGATCTTCCCGACCCAGGAATTGAACCGGGGTCTCCTGCATTGCAGCCGGATTCTGTATCAACTGAACTATCAGGGAAGCCCAATTTTGTGGGAGTGGTTTTAAAAAGAGATCTGGAACTAGTGTCAGCAGCTACTTCCTCAGATACAAGAATAAAAAGTAAACCACTCTGTTTTCTCAAAGTCATTTTTAGAGGTGGACTGAAAAACACATACCATAAAACATAAAATGTTTTTAAAGGGTATTCAAGAAAGACCCAATGCTAGTGGGAAGGGTAGAGGGAGTCACTGGGGTGATCAGTACCTTGTCGTGTTCATCAATGGCGCTGAGGATGACTTGAGCAGCATCCTTGGCGATCTGAAGCTGCGTGTCTGTGACCGAGGCCCCGTGGTCCAGGATCACTACTACGTGTTTTGACTGCGGCCGGACGGTAGAGACGTAGATAGGTCTAGAAGGGCAAGAAGCTCTCAGGGGTCACTCCCGGTTTAGGAGAAAGGCTTGGACCTAACACAGCTGTGAGTGCTACAGACGGGCAGGCGTGTGGCCTCTGTGTGTTTCAGGAGGCTGGCACAAGGGTGGAGAGCAGCATGGAATGAGAAAACTATTCTGGCACATTGAAAACAACATCTCGAGACTACTGTGGGTGTCTGCACACAGGGATGGGTGACTTCTGTCTTCCAAAGATTAGAGCAATTGGGAGATTTTAAGAAGCAAAGCCTTTGGAAGACTGGCTTTTTCAGCCTGTGTGCAAGCCCACCCTCCCAGGAAATGGACCTGGTGGCCCAACAGGCAGCAGAGACATACTGCAGGGAGGGAAAAAGTGCACTGTTTTTCAGGGATGGGTCCTCTGCAGACTCTGAGTGGGGCTCGGCTAAAACCGAGGAGGCCTATCATTTGTGAGCATGCTGAGCAGCTCTGAATAGCAGGTTTGGTTTCTCTCTCTCCAGACAAAAGCCACTGCTAGGAGGGCCCTTTCCTCTCTGTACTATAGCCATTTACACAGGTCAGCCACCAAAAGGCCCCTTATCAGAGATCTAAAACTGTGCCATCAGATTTGTCCAAGCCTGTGATAGCCACTCTTCTTGCCAGGTTTTTGTTTGCCAACATTAAAAAGAACGGGTGGGGGTGGATAGAGGAACTCCAAAGGAGAAAAACCTCCCATCAAAGCGGCCTTCTGTGAGTGTGCAGTGCAGGCAGGTTTTGAGAAGAGGTTTAATGAGGTCTCTATTCACAGTTTTAAAGCTGGAACAAATTAGAGGGAGCTTAAGAGAGCAAATCAGCCTCGAGAGAATTCTCTCCTTTATGGACACCCTTAAAACACTAGATTTTTCCGTGAAATGTTAGATGCCAGTTGAGTCACAAAAGCCTGGGCACAAATTAAGAAATACAGGCAAAGCACCAAAAACTCAAAATCAAGCCAAGTTTACATTAATTGTTCTCAAGCCAAAAGTCCTACATTAATACTGAGGCACTACTATATTTTCACTAGTGAATACCATTCAGCCAAGTAAGGAAACAGAATAAAGAGAATCCAAAATTGGTGGCTACAGAAATGAAGACAACAGCAGAGAATAAGGAAATCTGTCTATCCCACCATTGACAACCATGTCAAATACTGAACTTTTAGGTCCTCCAAGCTAGGGGAGCAGATTTTTTTTTTTTTAAAGTGACATACCTCCTCTTTTGCAGTTCAACTCACATAAACAAAAAGCAGGATATGTCTGCATGCTGTCACAGTAAATTGTTAAAAACTGCTTTAATGGGAGACATAAATAGCAGCCTTACATGTACAATCTGGGAGGTGGTCCTCACAGTGAGATTGGTTCCTTTCTGGAATGCTCTGCAAACCCACTCTACACTCTGCAAAAGCCTCAGAGGACAGGTAAAGAGATGGCTACAGCAATCTATGAGGAGAGAAACTCAGAGTACTTAGCCAAGGGAACAGAGGCTTCAGGATTGATTAATGCCTATTTAGGGGGAAAGATTTGTGAAAACGTCTGAGTGAAGGTGAATGTCAATTTGTGACAAGGTGCTAAAGCAGAATGCCATCTAACCTATCTTCTTAGAAGTAAATGAGAATTGGATGGTTCAAAGAGTCTTTGGCCTCTCCTGAGAGATGAGCCGGCCTAGAATCCAAGGTCATGGACTCTGGTACAGTCTCCAAGATGCTCAAGTCTTCATCGTGCTGTCTAGGGAAGGAATGGAAGAAACCATACAAACGATACAAATGTCCTTCTAGGAGAAGCACAGAGGGAGTATTTTCCCTGGGGACGATTTTAGGTATACTTTACTTTTTGCTTCTAATATTGAGATGGAATCGACACACAGCCCTGTGTACATTTAAGGTATACAGCAGCACACTGGTTTAACGTACAGGCATCATGAAGTGATTATCACAGTAAGTTTAGCGAATAGATATAATTTAAAATAAGATGGAAAGAATAAAAATAAAGACGGCAGTCAATTTACATTCAAAAAAAAGTAAACCAGGCGTCTTGCACTAGTTCGGGAAGTTCTGGCAGCAAAAGAGAAACTGTGAGGATTCGGAAGGAAAGGATCTTTGCCTAAGGGATTCTGTAAATTGATGAGTCTTGTCATACAAATTATCTCACCATTACTGCCCTTCTGGCTAAGGGGTAGCATCTTAAGTTATTTCCTGAGAAACACGGCATGTTAACGATCCTCAACACAGTGTTTTCTGGACAACCTTCAGACTTCTAGTAGCAGACATGTAAATGTCAGAAGGATGGCCAAGCACATTATCATAGAAAGGAAAATTGTGAATCACAAGCTCTACTCAGATACGCTGTGAAGTCTTCTAGCGCTGGTCTTTAGAGAAAGTATTACCATTTGTCTCTCAACAAAGGTGTCTGAAGGGCAAAACAGTATAAAGTGCTTCAATATTTTTATTTCTTAGTAAATACCTTGTTTTACTTGGCTTGTTAGATACTTCTGAAAATGCTCTGGGCTTCATCATTTGCCTTCCTGAGCATTTCCACAGCCACCTATGTTAAATAGTGAAATCAATTCAGGATAAGTTTCTAAAACCACAGTTTGGAGGCAGAGCTGTGTGGATGAATGGGGAGTCTATATTTCATACAGATTACTCTTAAGCAGTAATTAAAACTTTGGCAAACAAGTCAACGTACCTACTGCGATGCTCATAGCTGCCCTTACACCGGAACTTGTGTGCTGGGAAAACAGTGAAAATTCCTTCCTCCGAACTGAAATACTGCCACTTAATTCCAGGGTTGGATTTCAGGTTGTCTGCAAGAACTGGAGGAGTGGGGAAAAAGAAATATAACCACCAAATCCACAGGTGCACGCAGGCACTGTGCCTCAGGCATCTGTTTTGCATAAATGGTTTGTAGTATGAATAAATCCCACTAGATTTAAGGCTGTAAATTTTCTACTAAACATTTGCTTTCTGTCCCTTAAAAAAAAAACACCCCAGGAATGGAAAATGTAACGAATGCTTCAGTCAAGTGAAGCAATTATCCTTAATATTGTATAGTGACACTTAATGTCCTGGATTATTTTTCCAGCATGAGTGACTCATTTGCATTAATCTCATCCTCACTGGGCTAGTCCCTGTTGGGTCAGTGTATATTTGCTGCCTTAGGGGTATGTTCTCTAACTGTGGAAGACAGTAATACTAATAGTCTAATCTCCAGAGTCCAGACCTGTGTGCTGACCTTGTCTGCTTCACAATGAGGGGAACGGCATGGATGGTACCTAAAAAGCCAGAACCACAATCACTCAGGAATAGCTTACAGAATGATTCCAATGTGCAAACACTACAGTAGAGACGCCCTCACAGTATCTCATTTGATCCATAAAACAACTCCAGGATGAAGAGGGTTTTACCATTCCCTACTTTGGAGTTGAAGAAATAGGCTGATGGAGCCTAAGCAACTTGTCTTTGGCCTCATCAGGAACTGGCTGACCTGGGATTCAAGTCTGGGTGTCCTGGCTCTCATGTTCTTCCCATCTCGTGGTAATGACTCCATAAGTGCAGAGCACCCTCCGCACCTGTCCTGCAGCTGGAATGGCAGCCACCTTACTGTGTGCAATCCTTCCCCAAGCCTCCATGAAATCTTTCTCTCCTCTCTTACACTCTTCCACTCTGCCCCACACTTCCTCATTCATGTATCACATACTACTGTGTGTAGGGTACTGCTTTACATGCTGCAAGATATACAGGATGAGCAGAAACCAGCCCTTCTGTAGCAAGCAATAAATCAGAAGAATTAGATAAAGGCAAATGGAGCAAAAAAAGAAAGCATGAGGTCTATTTGGCAAAACATGTATAAAGCTCTGAATGCCACACAGCCATCCTGTAGTCTGGCTCAGGGGTCAGCAATCTTATGTAAAGGGCCAGATCAGCAGCTGTGGCTTTGCACACCATATGGTCCCTGTTTCAACTATCCAACACAACCTTATGATGTGAAAGCAAACACAGACGTCTGTAAAAGACTGTATGGGTGGGTGTGTTCTATAAAAGCGTATTTGCAAACATCAGTGGCAAGCTGGATTTGGACCGTGGCCCTCCAACTACATCATGTAAAACGTACTATGTGGAAGCCTTTGAATATACTTAGCAGTTGCCCTGCCCAACACACATCAAGGAGCTATAGTGCACTGTAGCCTCACACATATCCTAGGAGTAAACAGTCCATTAACCCAAGTTATAGATGAGGAGGTGGGCTGAGAGGTTTGCTGACTTGCGTAAGGTCTCAGAATAGACAAGAAGAAGTCAGCCAGGATATGACCATGACACCTGTCCCGACTCTGCACTCTGCCAAGAGACCTTATTAAGGTCATCACTGGACCCAGACAGCCACCATCTCTCTGGAGACCAATGCTGATATGAGTATGCATAAATAGGGATGAGGGTTTTTCTCTGTCTCATCTCCTGGGAGTCTGAGCCTTAACCTTGACCTCACATTAGTTCTCTTCTCCACGCAGCCCTGTCAACTGGCAGTGAAAAGGTAAACTCTTGTCTTTGGAAGTAAAGGAGAGCTCGGGGACCTCATGGAAAAGTAACATCTGTAACAACAAACAGGCTACAGTGAGACTATTAAAAGGAGAGCCAATGAGTCCAAGAATGTTTTAAAAATAAATCAGAATTCACACAGTAAGCGATACATTTAGTCTCACTACAGAAGATCATTCTGGTTCCATTCCAGCACTAGAGTCTAAGTGTCAGGCAAGATTCCTCAAACCTGCCTGCTGAGAATTCCTTTGGTATCTGATTAAATCTCATCTGTTCCTTAGCACTAGCAGCAGATGATGAAGGTTACTATGGTAATGAGGAACCTGGGGCCCTGAAGCAATCAGTCTATCATTGAGCACACCCCATGCAGGCCCCTGCTGACCCAGAGGTGGGTGACAGCCGTATTATCCATGCTGGGACTCCAGAGGGGGCTTCCCCATTCACGGGAGTCAGTTAGGCATTCTGATCACTAGATAACTTGAGTTGGGGTCCTGCACACTCACTCGATCCTCAGAAATTCTGGAAGCCGTCCAGGAAGGAAAGCTGGGCAGGCATCCAACCTGTCAGCCACAATGCACAGTGCAAGGCTTGAAGTTATCAATGGGCAGGGTCTGTATCTGTCTGAGCTGCTCTGCACACCAATCTCGGACACACGCACGTGAAGAAGGCAATGAATGGTTTTTCCTCACTGCAGCCTGAACCCCAGACAGAAGTCATCACACTTTCTGACTCCTTCTGCATTTTACCTCTTCCCACCTTCCAGTGAAGGGGCTTCCCTGATGGCTCAGTGATAAAGAAGCCTCCTGCCAAGCCTCCCGCAGGAGACCCGGGTTTCATCTCTGGGTTGGGAAGATTGCCTGGAGGAAAGAAATGGCAACCCACTCCAGTATTCTTGCTGGGGAAATCCCATGGAAAAAAGAGCCTGGCAGGCTACAGTCCAATGGGTTGCAAAAAACGTCGGACACAATTTAGCAATTAAACAACACTTTCTACTTAGAATTATTGTCCTTACAGTTAACTTTCTGATACTCCATCCCTATATTCAAAGATCCTTGAGGGTGAGATCTATATCTGAGCCATCTCTGTACCCCTGAAGCATAGATTCCCAGTTCTTTGCCCATCTAGGCATTTACTCTACATGATGTCTGCAGCATGCAGGCTACGAAGATCTGTGTGGAAGTACTATTAATGTTTCTTAAACATTTTGATACTTTTGTTTAATAAATTTTACAATCTTACTTTCTTCTAATGCCAAATCCAATTTTACACATAAATACTGTGACTAAATCAACATAGACCAATGTTAATTCTAAATATGTTTAAAAATGATAAACACTCCCTTCTCTCAACCCCACTGTCAACACAACTAGTACAAAAATAGGTAAATGGAGAGAGAAGATGCTTGCTTGTCTGATGATTTCATTTTTGTTGTTCAGTTGCTCAGTTGTATCCAACTCTCTGTGATCCCATGGACTGCAGCATGCCAGACTCCCTGTCCTTCACCATCTCCTGGGGCTTGCTCAAACTCATGTCCATTGAGTCAGTGATATCATCCAACCATCTCACCCTGTCATTCCCTTCTCCTGCTTTCAATCTTTCCCAGCATCAGTGTCTTTTCAAATGAGTCAGTTCTTTGCATCAGGTGGCGAAGATATTGGAGTTTCAATTTCAGCATCAGTCCTTCCAATGAATATTCAGGACTGATTTCCATTAGGATGGACTGGTTAGATCTCCTTGCAGTCTGAGAGAAGACTTTCAGGAGTCTTCTCCAACATCATTTAAAAGCATCAGTTCTTCAGTGCTCAGCCTTCTTTATGGTACAACTCTCACATCTATACGTGACTACTGGAAAAACCATAGCTTTGACTACATGGACATTTGTTGGCAAAGTAATGTCTTTTCTTTTTAATATGCTGTCTAGGTTTGTCATAGTTTTTCTTCCAAAAAGCAAGTATCTTTTATGGAATGATATGGGATGACTTTATGGGACTAAATATATCAAAACATATCAATTGTGCATGCTAAACAGATTAAGTTTATTAGATGTCAATTATTCTTCAATAAAACTTATTTAATAATAGTGAAAATTTATTTAGCATCATACAAACTCGCTTTATATATCATTTGATGTTTTATAATGACTATTATGCTATTATACTATTTTAAACATGAAGAATGAACTTGCTCAAATCCCTAAGTCATGATTTTTTTAATTAAATTAATTTATTTTTTTAATTACAATACTGTATTTGTTTTGCCATACATTGACACGAATCAGCCATAGGTGAACACAATCTGCCTCCAAAGTCTTTGCTCTTTCCAGGACACTACAGTTCTTCTACATGTCAGTAGATAACTGCTAAATGAATTAACAATCAACAGATAAAAAGCATACTGAGTACTTCTTGAGAGGCAGAATAAATGTATAAACAGGTTGATGGTTCTCAGAATAATCAGCTGCATCAGTTTATAAGTATACAGTATAAGTAAATACAATTAAGGAGACACTTGCAGAAAAGGAATGATGTCAGAATTGAAGTAAGATATAAGTCTAAAGCAAGCATTTAAACTTCTGACAAAAAACAAAGTGCTGAGCTGCTAACACTCGCAGACACCTGCTGGGAGTCTAATGTCATAGGCTTCTCCATCAATCTCACAGGCTGCTTTACCTGGAAAATGGCACAGACACGAGCTGCAGCTTAGAGGGGAGTGCCAACAGGAACTGCAGCACTGAGGACTGTGCGTGACAGCCAGCAACAAATAGCATATTCTAGATGATAAAGGGAGTTTTTATTTGACAGAGAAACTACAGAGCTGAGACCTGTTAATTATTTTGTAGATGCTCAACAGGTTAGAGATGGGAGCTTGAAATGTCTTTTTGTTTCATCGTCAAACGTATCACAGGCATGAGAAAACCATTTGGACACAGGCCCAGTGCTCTTTTGCACTTTCTACTTAATTCAGGCTGGCTCTTAGAAACTAAAAGGGAGACCTTGATAAATCAGAAGGACTGGGCATAAGAAGCCATGGGTTTAAGTCCCAACTTTTTATCCAACATCCAAAGGCATCTGTCTAAAATGGAAATCAAATCCCACCATTGACTTCCTTAAAACTGTTCAAAGGGTTTCCACTTAACTATGCCTAGTATTAAATCCACACCCCATCCAGTCCTTCCCTACCCGCCAGCCTCACCTTTTCCCCTTTCAACCCACTGGCTATCGAGAGCTATCTTTTGCTGCACATATGCCCATCTTTTTGCACTGGAACCACCACCTTCTCAGAGACACCTTTGCTGACTACCCTGCATTATTATCCTCCCTCAGAGAATGCAGGATTTTCCTTCACAGCAAAGCTTGATAAGTTTAATGTGTTTGTTTTTGTCACTATTAGTGCCACACGTCTTACACAGAGGAGTTGTCAGTCCCAAAAGGGCAGGGGGCCAAGTCTTCACATCCCCAGAGCCTGGCACAAGCCCGGGTTTGGGGAAAGCACTAGGGGCCAGTATCTGTTGGGCAATGAAGACTTTGCCAAAGGCTCTTCACTTCTGTCCCCATAACATTTCACAATCTGCATCAGCAAAGCAAAATTTCACAATCTGCATCACCTTTGAAAAAGGTGTTCCTAAAGACCTTTTAGAAGCCCAGAGAAAAATGATAAGAGGACAAAGAGTAAAGTCTCCATCCGCTCCAGCAATTGACTATTTCTTTCTTACATGTCCTATGCTAATTATAAGTGAACACGAAGAGTTTTGCCATACTCATTGGCTTATTTTTCCTTTGACAAACTGTCATCAGATAAATGGCTGAAAAACTTTGCCTCTTCTCTTTGCAGGTACTCTTTATTTCCCATCTACTGGGTCTCAACATCCGCCTGCATATAGTGTAGTGAACTATCTCTGGGTAATTCTAACATATGGGCCCCAGAGTCCACAGTCCCCAAAGATTTTCCTTCCAATTTCATCATCTATATCTGATCGGTTCTAACGTCACTGGCCTCACCAGTCAAAACAAAACCAACCATGGCCCCAGACTCCTTACCTGGGTGTTTTCTTTAACGCTTAGTGCACCATGTCAATGAGAAAGAAATGGATCACAAACTGTGTGTAGTTGGGCGGTGACTTTTGTTTTCTTAACAGGATTATTCAGCAGAGGTATGGACAAAAGGAAAATGCTCTGTAATAGAAAGCTTTTGCTCCCACTCGGAGGAACTCTGGACTTTCTGATGTGTAGCCCAATACTGCTCAGCAAAGCACACAGAGCTGTCTACCTCCCACAGCTTGCCAAACGTAAAACACAAGAGCTGTCCTAAATACACAGAGTTGCAGACACACAAAAACACACATACTTTCCCAACAGACCAGAAATTAAATAGTACCTCTCAGTAATACTCCATGCAATAGCAATCCTTTTAGAGAGGAATCAAATAAATTAACATTCCAAGGACTGCAAACAAAATTTCTGGCTTTATAGTCTATTTCACCTTTCTAATTCCTACTCCTTGCTTACATCCTGAGTATCATTTACCATGTATTCAGGAGGGGCCATATTTCACATACCCCCAGACACTGTTTATGCTATTCCAGAGGGGATAAGCATATCAAGTGACCACATACCAGCCACTTTTGAGGCTTCCCAGGTGGTTCTAGTGGTAAAGAATTCACCTGCCAATGCAGAGAGATGCAGGTATGACCCCTGGGTTGGGGAAGATTCCCTGCAGTAGGAAATGGCAACCCACTCCAGTATTCTTGTCCGGAAGATTCCATGGACAGAGGAGCCTGGCAGGCTACAGTCCATGGGGTCGCAAAGAGTCGGACATGATTCAACATTGAGCATGCATGGGCACTTTTAGCTATGTTATCTTAGTTAATTCTTACAACAACCCTATGAGGTAGATTTTACTTATTATTCAGGAAACCAAGGCATATCGAGGTTAATTTTTCCAAGTATATAATAGCCAGCAAAAAGCCAAACTGTATCACCAAAGAGATACAGTTATTCCCATTTTAGAGCTAAGAATATTTTGGCTCAAAGTGAGGAGTGACTTGAGCCTTGAGCCTGGGATAGGATCCATGTAGTCCTCTCATCCTCCACCACACTGATTACGTCAGCTAAAGCCCATTGCCAAAGTTAGACGAATGGCAGCTGACCCAGCTATCTCACTGTGTTTACTTCAGTTTAATACTAAGGAGAGGACATCCACAAGTCTCTGACTCTGCTCCAAGCTCACAGTTCATTATGTCCACTCTAAGTGAATTACATAATGTAAAATAACCAGTCCATTCTGTCCTTGATTATGTTGAGACAGCCTGGTCATGGACAATCTAGAACAAATTTCTGGGCCAATCCAAAATCAGCACAGGATACACTGCTCTGTCCACCTTCTTTGTTTCCAGTATACCTTCCCAGTGGACTCAAAGGTCAAGGTCATCTCCAAACACTCATGGAGGGAATAAGAGAAAGTTAATGGAGATGGAATTCTGAAGTCAGGCTGATCATTACAATCAGCTCCTGAAGCCTCAGATTCCCAAGCTTTCCCAACATTCTGATTTGCTAGGTTTGGGTTGAGGGGCCAATGACTAGGTGTTTCTGACAAAGCACTTAAGGTGCCCCTGATGACCAGCCAGGTTTGGGGCACTCAACCAGGATGGTAAACGCCATTGTCTTATCTGTTTCCTTAACTTCAGTTGCTTCCTAGACTCCGTCTTCAACATATAAACATTTTCAAGCACTCCAGTACTCTTGCCTGGAAAATCCCATGGACGGAGGAGCCTGGTAGGCTACAGTCCATGGGGTCGCTAGGAGTCGGACACGACTGAGTGACTTCCCTTTCACTTTTCACTTTCATGCATTGGAGAAGGAAATGGCAACCCACTCCAGTGTTCTTACCTGGAGAATCCCAAGGATGGGGGAGCCTGGTGGGCTGCTGTCTATGGGGTCGCACAGAGTCGGACATGACTGAAGCAACTTAGTGCAGCATGCTAAAAGTATTATTAGGATTTCCAGGCTGGTTCAGTGGCTAAGACTCCATGCTTCCAATGCAGGGGGCCCAGATTTGATCCCTGGTCAGGGGACTAGATGCCACATGCCACAACTAAGAACGGGTGGAGCCAAATAAATTTGTTGTTGTTCAGTTGCTCAGTTGTGTCCAGCTCTTTGTGGCACCATGGACTGCAGCACACCAGGCTTCTCCAGCCTTCACTATCTCCCAGAGCTTGCTCAAACTCATGTCCATCGAGTCGGTGATGCCAGTCAAACACCTCATTCTCTATTGCCCCCTTCTCCTCTTTTCCCGCATCAGGGTTTTTTCCAGTGAGCCAGCTCTTTGCATGAGTTGGCAAAAGTATTGGGAGCTTCAGCAACCATCAGTCCTTCCAATGAATATTCAGGGTTGATTTCCTTTAGGATTGACTAGTTTGATCTCTTTTCTGTCCAAGGGACTCACAAGAGTCTTCTCCAGCACCACAATTTTCTTTATAGTCCAACTCTTACATTCATACATGACTACTGGAAATACCATAGCTTTGAACAGATGGACCTTTGTCAGCAAAGTGATGTTTCTGTTTCTGCTATTTAATACGCCATCTTGGTTTATCATAGATTTTCTTCCAAGGAGAAAGAGTTTGTTAATTGCATGGTTACATGCACTATCTGTAGCAGTTTTAGAGCCCACGAAAATAAAGTCTGTCACTGTTTCTATCAAAAAGGTATTATCAGCAGAACCTTCCCTATATCCAATCCCCTCCTGAGTTATCAATGACTTTTTACCTTTTCTATGCCAATCAACTTGGAAGAGTGGTCCCCATGGATTTTTCATTTCTTGTTCCCCCATTCATCCCTCATCTAGCCAATTTCCTCTCTCGATGGTCCCTCCCACTTTTGGATGATCTTAGCTGCCCCCTGGGTTCTCTTCTCTCAGGCTAAACACCCTTCCATCTGTTCTCCACAAAGCTCTCTTGCCTGCTCTGCTTAAAGTCTTCAACTGCTTGACTTCAAGCTAAGAAACAAAAAACAAACCGAGCTCCTCACACTGAGATATAAGGTCCATTAAAATCTGACTTAGTGCCACCTTCCTTTTCTGTTACTCATTCCCTCTTACACAGCGGCCTGTGCTGGATGCACTTTTATAGATTCTGCAATGAGCAATGTGTTTGGTACTCAGCTCAAGAGCAGTCAGCACGGTATCAGACTATATCTGTCTGTTGACTTTTCTCCTCATCCCAAGTGCCTTCAACATACATAAGACAAGGCTGTGAGCTCTGTGAGGGGAGGTCTTCTGTCTTGCCACAGTAACTACTGTAAAGTTGTCACAGGAGAGAAACTAATTACGAGGGAGAAAGAGAGTCAGGATTGGTTCTGGTCTCACTCTTTGGTAGCGAGCAAAATGAAGCTGCTGCTAATTGATATATGGAACATGGCCAACGGAGGTGGTTTGAGTGGGAAAAGAGAAGATTGTAGGTTTGGTCAAGAGTTTGATGTGTCAGTATGTAGAATACAGTGTTGAGGAGATATCTCTTCATTTTAAACCATCTGTCATAAGCACGCCATGAGACTAGGAGTTAGGACATGGATGTTTAGTCATGTTAATACGAACAATTTTTTGTTTGACTTTATGTAGATCAGTTAACTTCTCTAGGCATGTTTCTCATTTATATAACACTGACGAATATCTTCCCTTGGTATCCATGATAAGAATAAGGCAAAAGTATAAAACTGTTTATGAGGTACCAAAGGGTAACAGATTGATTTTCCTGTGCGCATTGTATGTTTGAAATCACCATGCTTAGTTTCATGAAAGTAATACTAATCATCTGGGTAGTCTGTTTCAATAGTCTCCATATACCTGAGACATATATTCGTGCTGATTTCCTAAGCTAAGAAAACCACCTCTGATTTATAGCATATCACATTAACATTCTATTCTTCACTAAGGTTGTTTTCAAAAGCCTTGGTTATTCCGTTATAAAGATGAGACAACAAAAGTACAAAAAAAAAATCCTAGTTCTAGTCATTCAATAAGCATTTACTATGTACCTTCTGGGCTTTCCTTGTGGCTTAGGTGGTAAAGAATTTGCCTGCAATGTGGGAGACCTGAGTTTCATCCCTGGGTTGGGAAGATCTCCTGCAGAAGAGAAACGTTACCCACTCCAGTATTCTGGCCTGGAGAATTCCCTGGACTGTATAGTCCATTGTGTCGCAAAGTCTGACATGACTGAACAACTTTCACTTTCACACGTACCTTCTATGGGCAAGGGACTGGACTGAACACTGGCATACAAAAATAAAAGGAGTAGAGCATCAAACAGATGTCCAACATAAAAAATTAAAATTCTATAGTAAGAATGGATCATAGAGTAAAGTAATAAAGAGTTGTGACTGGGCTGACACAACGCTGAAGGGCCACCCCAAACTCTAAGTTCCCCTGGGGGTGGCTGAGGACTCCACTGAGGCTATACCCCAGCCCACCTTCTCCTACTGCTCAATCCTGTCTCCTTCCCTTTCCTCACAGATTGCCAACCTCCATCTCAGAGTCTGCCTCCTAGTAAACCCAACCTGCTGCAAAAGACAAGGAATTTTTACCTAATAAGAGCAAAGTATAGAGAAGTGATAGAAACTAGGGATTTAGAGAAATGAACGGGATTCCTTGAGGATACAGCTCAGAGGGCACAAGGAAGTGAAAGAAGAGCAGAAGATGAAGTTGAAAGGCCTCCATCGTTGTTTGAAAGGTTGAGGGAAGCAATCAGAGATTTTTGAGAAATGGAATTATAGAGCGCGTACTTTAGAATATCTACCATGTGCAGAATACATTGAAAATGAGGAAGAATAGGAGAAGGGAAACTTTAGGGGAGATTTCTACATTAATTTGTCTTCTAGAAAGGCAATGAAGATTTAAATCTATCGTACTGAAGTGGAGAAAACAAAGGGGATTCAAGACACATCTTTGAACTATGGAATTTAAGCCAAGTTTCCCTTTAATGAAAAGGATAACGAGATCTACATTACAAGTGGGTGTGATGAGCAGGAAGAGGGACACACAGGTAAATGTCCTAGTCAGGTGTCTTGTAAATATCATTCACTTATGCTCTCATTTGATCAGAACTGTTAAAGCCTGAAGTTTCAGGTAGAAAAAGATGAGGAAGAATTCCCAGTGTAACCAGGAGAGGGTGCCAACAATATATTCCAGACTGGGGAGTAAGTTTAGACGAGTGTTCTTATGTGTTTGATGGCTTAATTTTTGAGGTAGCTACCGGATTATCATAGAGAAATATGTGTCCTGAAGTTGGTTCCTCGATAAATTAACTCCGAAAACAGTCCACAGCTAGAGAGAGGTTTAGAATTGAGTAGCACGTGGTGGGTGGAGATGGCAATGGTGCCCCTCTCCAGTACTCTTGCCTGGAAAATCCCATGGACGGAGGAGCCTGGTGGGCTGCCGTCCATGGGGTTGCTAACAGTCGGATACAACTGAGCGACTTCATTTTCACTTTTCTTTCCTGCACTGGAGAAGGAAATGGCAACCCACTCCAATGTTCTTGCCTGGAGAATCCCAGGGACGGGGGAGCCTGGTGGGCTGCCGTCTGTGGGCTTGCACAGAGACGGACACGACTGAAGCGACTTAGCAGCAGCAGCAGCAGGTGGTGGGAGCAGGAGTGCTGTGTAAATGGAGAACATTCGAGGAGATAACAGTGAGGAGAGGAAGGTGGTGAAGAAAGGACGTGCGGGGATATCCCCCTTAGGAAAAAAGAGCCCAAGAAAAAGGACGATAAGGACTGGGCAGAGGAGTCTGGGGATAAGTGGCACAGAACAACTGTATAGAAACTAAGGCGGATGAAGTTTCCAAAAAGGAAGCGCTCATGCCAACTGCTGGAGAGCAGTCATGTGAAACCGTGGAGGGGGTCATTTGAGATCCAAAGGAGAAATGAGGACTTCCCTGAGCAATTTGGCTCAGTGGTAAAGAATCTGCCTGCAACGTGGGACACCTGGCTTCAATCCTTGGGTCAGGAAAATCCCCTAGAGGAGGGCATGGCACCCCACTCCAGTATTCTTGCCTGGAGAATCCCATGGACAGAGGAGCCTGGTGGGCTATAGTACATAGGGTCGCAGAGAGTCAAAAGTGACTGAAGCGACTTAACGCACATACACACAAGGGAGCGATGATATAGTGAAAAACTAGGATAATCTCAATGTTGAACTGGAGCGGATTGGTTGACTTCACATTGTTACACAATGATACATTGCTGCAACGATAGAGACTTTAGAGAAGTATATTTCAGAATATACTTGCTAAGTAAAAAACAACAACAAATCCCAGACTGTATCCATTACAATCACAGGTATAATGGAAAGAGTATATACACATGAGAATCTATGTGGCTAGTAAAATCTTCTGAAGTCAGCGTAATAGGATTGTTGTAAGAAACCTAGAAGACAAGACTCCAAAGTAGCTCACAGTAGAAGAATAAAACCTGAAGAGGAATCAAAGTGAAGGAAGGTTCCCTTTGTATACTTAGTTTTATGTATAGACATATGTACACTCACCACCAAATATGAATGTAAATGGAATCATAACCTCAAGAGTCTAGATTTCTAAGCGACTGAATAGTTTTTTAAATAATTACCACATCTTTTATGATACTATCTCAATCACAAAGCTGGACTAATTAGGCATACAAAATCCGAGAAAGTCCTAGCTTGATTGATTTTATTCATTTTTTTTTTTTAGGTAGAACATAGCTTCACATTGCATTGGAATTAGCATTTTAATAGATGATTTTCAAGTCATTTTAAAGAAAAACAAGAAACCTACAGCACATAGCCAATTCGTGTCATTCAAAGAATGAAGTGATGAAGCCATTGAAATTAGCAGCGTGGCCCACCGCCCCCAGTGCCCATCTGTACCTCCTGCAGCGTTTACTGCTGTAACATGACTTATAAGCACCTCTTTCACCCCATGGATCCTGTTTCTCAATGAAGATGCCAACGTGACCAAGATCGAAGTTTGCAACTTCAAATGCTCTTTAAATCAAACACAATAAAGAAAGTCCAGACACCCTTTCTTTCGCTGAGAGAGAGTAACTCTCACTTCCACTCTCATCTCAATTGCATAACTCGAGAGAGCAAGAGACAACTTTCCTTGGACTCTTCAAATAAACTCTCTTTAGGGATCAGGCTATGCACAAGAAAATAGCTCAGCAGGAATTTAAAAGAGAGACAGAGAGAGAAAGTGAGAAACTAGGGATAAAAGCAAAAAGATCCTGAGCAAAACATGACCCATACCATCATGTAACACATGCACTACTGAACGTCAGCTATTACTATGGAATCAGGGACAAGGAGTCAATTTAGAAAGTAGAGATGTGGTGGGGTCATTTTAAGACAAAGAATACACATGTGTGTTGGATGGATGGACACACGACCTAGTTTTGGATAAATGAAGCTAAGAATGGTTTACAATTTATGTGAGTCTGTTTCCAGCTAGTCTGAGAGGCAATCTGAAACTGTGTTATCAATTAGGAACCCATTGATGGATTATATACAGACTGAAAGAGCCTAAGGCTGGACATTTTACAGATGTAAATATCAGACATGTGATAGCCTAGAAAGCACATTAATTCTGCTCTGAAAAGGGGCATGAGCCAGAGAGGAGGAGAAGGGGGAGCTGGGAGGTCACCCGCCCCCATCTCCTACTCCTCTCGTATTACAAATGACTGTTCAAGAATGTGGACTTTGGCTGTAGCCACTGCTCGGTGGAATGTCACAAAACTTCAAATACTTGCAAGTCCGTTCTCAAATACCTGAATACTGCCAAAAACGGCTTGTAAATATAGCTGCATCAACTGTGCTGAGAACAACTCTTGTCAGTTAGGATATTATATCAGTCCTTGGGAGGTGATCCTGGAAACAGTCAAATTCAAGATCTGATCTCTAACAACCTACCTCTTCCCTGACCATCCTCTTTCTCCCCACCTTTCCCTTGACAAATAAAGACTGTAGTAAAACAGCATTTTGTCCGGATCCCCAGTCATGTGCAGCTGAGTTATACTCTAAAACCTCTATCACAGAAGGAAATCTTAGTGTAACTAATAGGCCTTCAGTGGCTCCTCCAACTCGCTCTCCCTGTCTGCTAGCCTCACTCTCAGCTGAGGGTCTTGATTCCTAATTCTCTGAGAAAACACAATCATTATTGCAGGTCATGCCCCCAAGTTCCTGACATCACATCGGTCATTATGGGCATTCCATACACGTCCTCCTTCTTCCTCCTTCCCATTAAGAATGAATGCTCTGTGCGTTTCCATTTTCTACTTGGAGTCCCACCATCCTTGCCTTATCAAGGATAAGGCTGTAGCAACTATCTCTTTTCACCTCTCACTTTTATCTATCGAATCATTTCCTTTGGCACATGATCTTGCCATAATTTAAAAATATTATCTAGACTCCATGTGGCCCTCCAGCTTTCCATTCAGCAAACCTTTGGAGTTCATGTGCATAGCATCTCCTGCTCCATTCTTAAAAGCCCGAGCTGATGAAGATCAGCCTTTCTTTTACTCTACGATTCCATCAAACGACCTTTGTCAAATTCACTAGTTATTTGGTGTTTATGTTGCTAAATTTCATTTTCTCAAGAGCCTTCATCTTACTGAGGGCCTGTTTAGCACAGTTGATCTCTCCCTCTGTCTTGAAACACTTTTGTCATCTGGCTTCAGGTTCTCTTGGTTCTCGTACTGGACTGATTGCCATCTTAGATTCCTTTACTGCTTCCTCTTAGAGTGAACTCTAAGTTGTAAAGTGTCCCAAGCCACTGGCTGTATGATCCTACCGAGTCTCATGATTTAAGTATTACCTATACACAATGAATTTAAGTGATAAATGTCCAGTCTGGCCCATTCTCTGGACTCCAGACTTGCCTGGGCTTCCCTGATAGCTCAGTTGGTAAAGAATCTGCCTGCAGTGCAGGAGACCTGGGTTTGATCCATGGGTTGGGACGATCCCCTGGAGAAGGGAAAGGTTACCCACTGTAGTATTCTGGCCTGGAGAATTCCATGGACTGTATAGTCCATGGGGTCGCAAAGAGTCGGACACTACTGAGTGGCTTTCACTTTGGGCTTCCCTGGTGGCTCAGATGATAACAAATCTGCCTGAAATGCAGGAGAACTGGATTCAATCCCCGGGTCAGAAGATTCCCCAGAGAAGGGAATGGCAAACACTCCAGTGTTCTTGCCTGGAAAATTCCATGGACAGAGGAGCCTGGTGGGCTACAATCCATGGTGTTGCAAAGAGTCAGACATGACTGAGTGACTTTGACTCACTATACACAATGAATCTAAGTGATAAACGTCCAGTCTGGCCCATTCTCTGGACTCCAGACTTGTATACACCACTGTTTGTGAGACATTTTCCCTTGGATAACTAACTTTTCTAAAACTGAGATGTCGATTCCTTTCCTCCCACAGAAACCCGCTCTTCCTCACCTCCCCATCAACTCTGTCATTCTTGTTGATAAAGTTAAATATCTTGGAAGTTCTTCCCAACTCTTCTCTTATTCTTAAACATTCTGTACTGTGCACAACTGGGGAAGGCAAAGAGACCAAATAATGAATCTGGGAAATGAAAGACTCAAGTTCCAGCTCTCTGCCCTGAGCCAGCCTTGGAATCTCCCATTAGAAAGTCTCTCTGCCCATTCCATGCCCTTGTCTATTCACTTCAATTATTTTTTTTTTATGAAAAGTATTTTCACTGAATTCTCTTTCTAGTAGTAAATCCCACCTGCTCCAGAAGGTCTCCAGATTCTTCAATTAACTTTTTAAAAATGACTGAATTCATTATATATTGGTCTAGATAAGAAGTGCCTGGCAGATTTAGGTTGCATCATTTAGGAGACAGCTATAGTTTTTTAATCCCTAAGCAACATAAAGCTTACAGTTCTTTATTTTCAGACCTAATAGATTACTTGGTTTGTATATACAATGCCCAAAGACTAGAATTCTTCCCCTGAACCAATACAGGGTAGGGCTCTAAAAGTAAATATTCTGGGTCTCTGGCTTTTCTCTTGGCTTATACATGTTTCCTGGAGACCTGGAATCTGGGAAATATACTTCTTCATGTATAAGGATTAAATCTTTTATTTCTCCAGTGATGAGGGAAGTCTTAGGAGCATTCTGAGCCTCAGATTATTCCTTGGTAGAATCCTAGGACTGAGATTGGTAGGTAATTTCTAAAGGCATTTCTAGCTTTTATTTTTATTTTTATTGAAGGAATAATTGCTTTACAATATTATGTTGGTTTCTGCCATACAGCAACATGAATCAGCCATAGGTATACATATGTCCCTCCCTCTGGAACCTCCCTCCCACCCCACCCCACTCCTCTAGGTTGTCACAAAGCCCCATTTGAGTTTCCTGAGTCATGCGGCAAATTCCCACTATCTATTTTACATATGGCAATGTATATGCTTCCATGCTACTCTCTCCATTCAGCCCAACCTCTCCTTCCCCTGCTGTTTCTACAAGTCTGTTCTCAATGTCTGGGTCTCCATTGCTGCCCTGCAAACAGGTTCATCAGTATCATCTTTCTAGATTCCACAAATATGCATTACTATATGATATGTGTTTTTTCCTTTCTGATTACTTCACTCTGTATAAAAGGCTGTAGGTTCATCCTCCTCATTAGAACGGACTCAAACGCATTCCTTTTTTATGGCTGAGTAATATTCTGATGGGTATATGTACTACAGCTTCTTCATCCATTCATCTGTTGATAGACATCTAGGTTGATTCCATGGCCTAGGTATTACAAACAGTGCCAAAATGAACATTGGGGTACATGTGTCTTTTGCAATTATGATTTCTTCAGAGTATATGCCCAGTAGTGGGATTGTTTGGTCACATGGTAATTTTTATTCCTAGCTGTTTAACACTTCCAGCTTTTAAAAGGTGAAGCCTTCAGGTTCTGAGACCCATCACCCAACAGCTATATACAACAGGATAGAGTAAGAAATGCAGATTGGAACTCTAGGGCAAGAAAGCAGAGACATGGTGCCAGTTTGAAGGTATATGTAACTATGTGCACACGTGTCCTAACCCTAGTAGTAATCACTGTTGCATATGACCGAGTTCCAACCAGAACAATAAGAAAGTTCAACATACAGTCAGTTGCCCATATCCACAGATATGAAATACACAGATCTAAAATGCCAACTGTATTCTTTATACCTCACCATATATGTAAGGGACTTGTGCGTCTGCAGATTTTGCTATCAATGGGGGCTCCCTGGAACCAAGTATCTGAGGGATGACTGTACAGCCTCATGGCACTGTTCAGTAGTAGGAAAGTAACCTCATCATTCTTCAAACTGCCTCCTCAAATTAAAAATTATAAACAGGGAATACAAATGAAATTCAATACTTCCTAAATGCAGAGACAATCGGGTCTCGAAGGTCACCTTTAAATGTGAATCTTCTAACAAATGAGATAATAGATTAAGAATCTAGCAAATCACATGGCATAGTTCACAAACATGTAATACAGTGAACGCTCAATACATGTCTGCTTTATTTTCTTCTTCCTTTCCCTCTTTCCAGTGTCAGCTTGCCAGAAAGAAATACCTAACTTTAAGAACATTTTTTTTTCTTCCAAACTAAATGTAAAGCAATACATTTATTCAAAAATGTGGTGGAAAACAGTTCACCTTTATGAAGTCAAGATTACTAACCTGAATTTAAGTCTCGTCCTGGGTTGAAGGCCCGGCTATTCACAGTAGTAGATAATCGATCACAACTAATTGTTCTAGATACATTGGTGTTAAAGTTCCCATCAAATCTGAAACAACAGAGGAGAATCAGCAATATTTATCTGGCCATTATTCAATCCAGAAAACAAACAAAGGTAATAGCTCAAACGCTGTGTACAGAATAGGTCAGCTCATGAATAGTAAAATTACAATTTAAATATTAAAAAAAAATCACTTCAGAGTAGTGTGGGCAAACCCAACATCTGCATCTAAAGGTTTTAGAAATCAAAATAAATTCTAAGATTTTTTTTTTTTTAATCCTTCAAGACAACTTTCCCTGCAGTGAATGACCAGGTACTGTTGATGAAATCATATAGAAAATAGATTTGACAAAATTTAGACCAGAATGACAAACATTCAGACTTAAGCTCTGATGTGACATGTGAAAAAATTCTTTAAACTATTTTGTCTGAAAACCAATGACCAAGCATAAAAACAGACAGTAGTGAAGGAGAAGGAATGGCTGTAGGGTAGGAAAGATCTAGATTTCAATCCTTGCTCTGTCACGATTACATGTGTGAACTTGCATAAATTGTACAATCTGTCTGAGTCCCAGGTTTCTTATCTGAAAAAAAAAAAAAAAAAAAGAAAGAAATCTACTGACTCATATAGTCACTAAGACTATTTTCCAGTGAATTTTATCCAGAAGTAACAAAAGAGAAAACTCTAGAACTTCTAAATAAGCTATTTTGGATTTCAGATACTAAGACGATTCATGAAGGTTCTAAGAGTTACCTGTAAATAAACTCAATCTGAAATTAGGTTTTTAAAAACTAGTGTTAAATGTGTATCTCCGATTATAAATATCATTAGTGAAATTTCATTAACACAGGTAGAGAAGCTCTTACAATGCTGAAGAAACACTCCTTAAAATCAAGATCCACTTTATCATTCACATGAATGTTGATTTTATGGATCTGTTTTATAAGAACTATTAAACTGAACTGGCTGTATAAGCAGTGGGGCTGGGTTTTCAAAGGGTGTGTTGGGTTCCAAAGCAATTTTGTTTTGATACATATCACCTCAAAAGAGGAGACCTTTCAAGAGATTTTAAGAGACTCTTTAGTCCAGTCTCTTATCCAGTATAGAATTATATCAACACTGTCAACTGTGCCTCCAAGGATAGTTGCTTTACCAGTGTGGTCACTCTTCCTTGGACCTGCTCCAGTTTGTCTAGACGAGAAGATTGCTGCCTCAAAAGCCACAGATGGAGAGAAAAGAAGAGATTAATACTTCAGCAGCTGCCAGAGTGCATGCTGGCAAAGCAACATAATCTCACTGTCCTCTCGTTTTAGCTTAACATCTGTGAAGCAAGAGTAGCATTAGACAAGGAACTCACTTGCTCTCCGTGCACTAGATGGTCATATTAAATCTATTCCCTCACACACTTTTAAATTAAAGACAGATAATAACTATTTAGGCTTTGTGGCCTACAAGGTCCCTCTCACAATGACCAACTTCTGCCACTGTGGTGTGAAAGCAGCCAAAGAGAATTTTTAGAGGAATAAATATGGCTGTATTCCAGGAAGACTCAATTTCCAAAAATACGTGGTGTACCACCCTTGTTTCACCACTGCTGATCTAGACTGGGGCAGTCCTACAGAATTTTCTGGGATGATGAAAATGTGTCAATTTTGCACTGTTCAATACAGTAGCCACATGTGTCTACTGAGCATCTGAAATGTGGCTACTGTAACTGAGAAACTAAATTTTCAATTTTGCTTAACCTTAATTTAAATGTAAACAGTCACCAAATAGTGGCTACCGTGTTGGACAATGCAAGTCTAGAAGGTTCTCCTGATTATCTAATAATCCTTCAAGCTTTTGTTCACTTATCACTTTCCCTGAAAAACTGGATTGTGAATGCTTTCCTAGTCTATGTCAAGTGTTTCCATCTTCTCTCAGGGCAAGTGCATAATTTAAAATTTATAGATCCATTTGTATATGTCTTTTTAATTGGATAATACTTGTAAATGTTTTTAATGGGTGGCTTTTTATGGTTCAAGCCATATGAACAGACAAAAGCCCCTTGAGAGCAGATCACATATCTTGTTGGCTTTATTCACCACTATGTGTGTATACATATATGTATGTGTGTATATATGTGTGGTTGTGTGTGTGTATATATAAACACTAAGCATTGTTCTTGTCAAAAGCAGTCACTCATATTAACTGATTGTCTATGAACATTCCTCATACATGCTTAGTCCTATTTTGGATTCCTACAGAAGGCTCCAGAGGTCTAATAACTGAGGACCATCCCTCAGATAAATGGTTCCTAATTATCTAAAGTCTAAGCCATATCAGAATCACCTGGCAACATGTTGGAATGCAGATTCCTGGGCTCTGCTCTGGAAGAGTCAGATGCAGTGAATCTAGGGTAAAGTCCTCCCTGAAATCTGACTTTGACAGGCTCCTGAGGGGTAAGAAGCCCTCCAATCCTGTCATGTTGATTCCTTTAGAAATAAGGCAGTACAAAGGCTTTCCAGGAACTTCTCCCTATGCCTCAAAGAGACCAAGGACAGAGGATCTTTCAGTTTGAAGAGAGCAGAGGAATTCTTAGGTATGCCTAAAACTCGTAACTGGACTGTGCTATACTAATTACAAAACTTTTTCACACCTAGTGATCTCCCAGTTGAGGAAAGTGACACCAAGCAACTCACAGCAAATCAGGGACCTAAGAAAGACTTGACCTCATCTACCTCCCTGTCCAAGGATGAGGCACACCTGTTGGTTTATATAAGTGACACGGCAAGACCTTGTTTAAGGGGATGGGCAACTCAAGAGAGCTACTGACAACTTCTCCCAGAAAAAGTGTAAGTCTGAAGAGAGCCCTCTTTCCCTGGATGGAGTCTCTATGGCCAGGACCCGTGCCGTCCGCCCCAACTCCGGAGAGGGTTAAAATCCAGTGCAGCACACATACAGATTGTTTTGACCACTGTGAAATGATAGTTCACTCTTGAACCAGGGAGACTAGGGAACTATTTTTATGGGCTGTTTTCCTTTCTGTACTGCAAAGATCATCTCTAAGAGCATTAAAGAAAATATGTTTATAACAATAAAACTGCAAGCCAAGTGACACATTAACAAGAGTAGGCGCTCAGTAAACATCTGTCAGTCATAAAAGGTTTCACAAGATAGCGCTTGTCATCAACAGCCGGGCCAACCTTCTTTCCCCACTGTGTCCCAACCTATAGTTCTACTCAGATCATAGTTCTAACCAATACATGTTTCTTTCTGTTGGGTCCCAACTGTGATGCTTTTCAGTGTTCATAGTGTCCATTCTATAAAGCCAATTTTCTGATTTTCCTCCCAGGATGTCCTCTTGTCAGCCCCAGTCTGTGAGGTGCATCTTCTCCTCTAAGCTGACTAGTGCCATTCTGCCTCTTGTGTCTCTTTTCCCTAATTTTAAAATATTGTTCTATAAACAAGCGTAGAATAATATCAGTAGAGCTGATGTCTGATAGATAGACTGGTTTTAGATTCTACTTATATCAACAAAATACTAATAAATAAAATTCTAATATAAGGTTTATTATAAATAATGAGCAAATTATCTTACTTATTTTGCCTTCTCCACACACTAAATAAAGGTATAGTAAGAAAAAAATGCCAAGATATTTTGTTATAGAAGCCTTATTGTTTAAATTCTACCACCTAGCCCTCGAATGTCCAATTCTCTCTATAATGTTTCACATATCTGAGAAGTCTTAGTTCTGCCAATGGGAGTGTGGGTTATTGAGGGTTTATAGTTCTCTCTCAGGTCCAGTACATTGCTGGGAATATATAGTTCTCTGTAAGTTTTCTTATTGGTAGCTGACTGCTGTGAAAGGACAAAAAGCTAAGTCACTGAAAAGCTCTACCTGTTTCATTTAATCATATTCAGAGAACATCTGCAATGAAAAAGGAACTGCCACCTGGCAAAAGCATGCTGTGTTGGGGTCAGGAGCATGCTCTCAGATGTACACAGACCTGAACTGGAGTTTGGGTTTAAAATGCTTATTGCTCTCTAACTCTTGCATAGAACTTACATGTTTGCAGCCTACATCTTTCTCATCTATAAGATGGTTTATCTATTTTGTAACCAGAAAATAGCTCTGAAGAGCCTTCTACATAGCAAACATTTAATAAATAATAACAATGAATATTAGGTGTATTAGTAACGGTAACAGTTAACAGCTCTCATGTTATATTGTATCAAGAATATTCCAAGTGTTTTACACAGATTAACTCATCTAATCATTACAAATCTGAGAGAAATACTATTATTATTTCATTTAAAGACCAAGAAACCAAGGCACAGAAATGTTAATTAAGAAGTCCAAGCTTCACAGCTGGGAAGTAACAGGAGCAAGATATGAACATATATTCAAGCTCTCCTTTATAATGAATACATTATACTGTATCTCAATAAAATCAATAAATTGGCATTGGCATTATCTAAAACAGCTGAAGTACAATTCAATTCTCTCAAAGAAAAAGATTACTCTAAAGGCTTGTGAGGCTTAGGGGAAATCTTTGCTTTTTATTTAATAGGAAATGACAGTTGCTAAGCATAAGGCTCACAATGGATAGCTGTAGAAAAAGAACTCTATGGATAAAGATGAGGAAGATGGAGAAGATATAATATTAAAGATAGCTATTCTCTATCAATTATAGATAACATAGATTTTTAAAATGTTCACCACTGGCATACCTTTGGAATGTTCCATTTTGGGGTTACTTTTTATTACCGCACTCCAGAAAAGCCTCAAGGTCCCTTTCCATTCAAATCTGAATTTGAAAGGTTTCTGAAATCCGAGAGGTTTCAGGGCAGCAGAGGCGGCTATGAGTTCCAGATGGACAGAAGATTGAGCATGTCCACTCCACACAGAGAAGAGACACAGCTCATAGCAATTTTTCTCTTTTTCCTGGTGTTAACATTCTCCTCTGGGAGAAAGAACCTGGCATTCTGGTCATCTGACAACTTAAATAAATGGCTTATGTACACCAAAGATAAGATAAAAATAGGAGACCAAAAGAGGAAATATAACCAAATTCTGAAAAATTCTCCATGGGACAGTGAATTTCAGGTGGGTGCTAAATAACAGAATAGACAATGGCCACAGATGTGAGCAACGCATAAAACCATGAAACAGGGCTCAGAGAAGCCCCAGCTGGCAACGGACAAACACACAGCCTTCCAGAGATCAAACCTGATCCCCAAAGCACGTCAAATACCCGAAGACATTCTTTTTCTGAAGAAATCCGCCCTGCTGTTTGAGAATTAAATAACCACTTTGCAGGAGAACCTCAGCCAGAGGGCAAGATGACCTCTCCTCTAGTTAGCTCACAGACTTAAGTTTACTAGGAAAGGATGAAACAAAATTCAATTCTTGCTCCCTGTGTAATCCGAACATAGTGGATACTGGTGGTCTTAAATTAATTTATTTCTATCAACTGCTAACATTCTGATACTTAAAGGATTCAAGGACAAGACAACCACTCTTCTTTCTCCTGCATATTCCATGGAATTCTCTAAGTGGCAATGGTTGCACAACCTCTCAATTTTCTTGCGTCTCCTCACACATGAGGAGCATCCACTCCCCAACCGAAATAACATGAGGCATGCAGAAATAAACCTCATCCTGTTCCTACGGTTGCTGGCATTGCTGATGTGCAGGCAGGAATGGGAGCAGGTGTCAACAGGGGGCTTGGAGACACAGGAGCATGCTGTGTTCCGAGCTGGTGAGTCAGTTGGGGGAAGTAATTTCATGAGCAAAACCCCTGTGATTATCTCTCCCTTTCTACTCAGCCACACACAAATATGTTAGCTTCTCTTTTGAACTCCAAACACCCATAACTTCTATGGAAAACTCTGAACAAACTTTTGGCCAACCCAGTAAAACTTGCTTAGCACCATCCCAGTTACCTGAGTTATCTCCAGGCCTCAGTGGAACAGCTGCCTTGCCTAAAATGAGAGTACATTTAATGCACACGTGCCTTTTAGAAAAAATGATTTCTAAGAAGAAATGTACTATTTACCCTGATTGGGAGACTGAGAAATGCAAAGTTCATGCTTCTAAACCATTATAAAAACTTGTCAGTTCTCTTAAGGCTTACCTAAAAGATTTTTCATTGAGAAATACATAAGCTGCCAGTCACATTTATAAAATTTCAGCTTTTATAAGGTCAAGAACTGATAAAATTATAGATTTTCATATAAATAAACAGGCAATTCAACTTATCTTTGCATATGGCCTTTAAAAAGTCATAACAATAAGAGAATAATCCTATATAAATCTCCTGTAGACTTTCTCTCTAAAAGGGGAGATACTGGATTATGACTGCTTTCTGTATTTATTTTCATAAGATAAAACTAGGGCCTGAAATTTAGTTTCAAGAGAAATAACTCCATCTTTCCTACCCCCTCAAGTTAAAAAAATAAAAAGAAAAAACTTCCTTCTGGATTTTCTTTCATGAACAACTGATCGAAACTGCATCCCGAGGGAGAAAACAGAACTGTGACTCCCACTTTGATCTCTTCCCCATGGAGAAATTCACTCCCTGCCTGGCTTGCAAGATGTTCATTTGATTGACGTTTGCTCTGATGTGCAAACTGCTTTGAACTTCAGACATTTAATTCCCATCAGGCTGCAGTCATTTTTATTCTCCTTCAACAGGATTTACAAGCAGGAGATCAGCAAATGTAGAAGATAAAATAAATTTGCAGAAGCTTTGAATCTTACATCAAAACAGTGTTCAAGTGAGTTCCAATTGGATTTCATTCAGCCTCGGTTCACAGTGTAAATCAACTTTTCAGTGGAGTCCCAGTTTAGAAAGGAAAAGATACAAAAGAGAGAGAGAGACATACACCAGTTGGGGTTTACTTCCGGAATCTCTTTCTTGGTCTTTGTTTAAATTTCCTATGGAAGGTGATTTGCCAGGCAAATCACTTAAAACCCTGGGTTTTCCTCAACATTTCCAGGCAAAGTCTGACCAATTTATCATGTAGCACAGAAAACCACACCCACAGTGTGAGTTCCAAGGGTGCTGCTGAAATGTGGTATTGTTCATGGGCACGTTTTAAAGGTAATAATTTAAAAAGCAAATCCCTGTGGATATTTCAGAAGAGCAAGGCTTACGCTGATAGTTGAGTCCATAAATAAAAGCCAATATGATGACAGCTAATGGGGTAGTGAATTTTTTTTTACTTGTTTTCTTGTTTTTAATCACTGCTAGAGACAGGCACAAGGGTGTTTCCTTTTTAAAGACCACCACAGTTACACACCATTTCTTGAAGAAGCAAAATCTGGTATGGGCTCAGAAGCTGGTGTGGAACAAACGTGCTGAGGCTTGTGATGGATCTCCCAGCCCACGGCAGCCCCTTGTTGCTGGGTGTCACCAAATTACCAAGTTCCATTTTAAGAGCAGCACACATTTTTGTTGGGGGGCAGGGCAAGAGGGGAAGCAAAGGTGGCAAAACCCAGCAGCTACAGGAGACTTTGAAACGAGGTCCAGTGGTTAAGAGGTTTCCCTGGTGGCTCAGTCGGTAGAGAATCCACCTGCAGTGCAGGGAACCCAGGTTTGATCCCTGGGTTGGGAAGATCTTCTAAAGGAGGGCATGGTAACCCACTCTCGCATTATTGCCCAAAGAATCTCCATTGCCAGAGGAGCCTGGGGGCTACAGTCTATGGAGTCGCAAAGAGCTGGACATTACTGAGGGACTAAGCACATCAGTGGTTAAGAATTCACCTTTCAGTACGGAAGGTGCAGGATTGATACCTGATTTGGGGAGCTAAGATCCCACGTGCCTCGTGGCCAAAAAATCAAAACATAAAACAGAAATAGGATTGTTACAAATTCAATAAGGACTTTAAAAAATGGTTCCCATAAAAAAAAAAATCTCAAAAAGGAGGTCTGGACATAAAAATATCCGAGTAACAGCCCAACAGTGCCTGGTTTACTCAGATATGACAGGAAGACATTTCATTTCACCTCCATTCAACCAGGTTCCCACTCATTCTTTCTGGGAAGTGTCTGCTCTCCAAATATTTGAGCAACACCAGTTGAAAAGAATTAAACAAGAACCCCCTTATCTTCCACTTAACCACCCATGAGAATAAAGTTAAACAAAGAAAGAGCTAAGATAAAAATCAAACATCTGCCCTGGCAAATATTTAAACTCTGTTTGAATGGTGGAGGAAGGGGTAAGAGTGGGGTCACTTCAAAAAGGAACTATCACATTTATAAAGTAAATGATACTCTACTCCCCCAATGGAGTTTACTTATTCAAACACCCAAATTAATGGGCAAACTGAAAAGCTGTCAAATAACGTGTAATCATGTTCCGAGAAATGGTTTTTCCTTCCATCTCTGCAGAGATTGAAGAGATAAGTCACATTCTTTCTGTTCTTATCAGTAATAAGGATTAAATCTTCAGGGTTCAGCAACCCAGACAGAGTGGAAACAAGGCTGGTTTCAAATGCCCTTGGAACGTAAGGCTTAGAGCAATCAAGTATCTCTCTCTGGGTGAGAATCTAAGTATCATACAAACCAGTCACATTTCTTTTTCACCGTTCCACACACACACCTCACCACAGCAGATCTGGCAGAAAGCCCTGCTGTGATCTGTGTTTTGCTTCTAGAATTTCATTTAAACTGCTTTCTCATTAGCTTGGAAAATGGCAAAGGTGACACCTAGGGGAACTGGAAGTGAATCCACAACCACGTTAAACATTTATCTTTTAACTTTCTTGTTACCAGGTTTGGGCAGGAATGCACGAAGAAGAATAAAGAAAGGTATCTGGAAAAATAAAGGAGAAAACAGACAGCTGGGCAGAGGAATCCACAGGCTCCCTTTTTGTGCCATTCCGTAGCCCCCGTCCACCCTACTACTTGACCTCTAATGAGGACTTCGCACATGTTTCAGTTGCTTACATACTTTCTCCCTTGTAAAGAGATCCTTTCCCATGTTTATGCCTAGAACCTAGCCCAGAGTTTGCCTGTGAAAAGTACAACTGTAGTGAATGCTGAATGACAAAATGAAGAAAACCAAAGAGGCTGAGACTTGCCAGGACTACAGTCAAGAGCTTGTAAATTCGTATGTTTTCTTCCCACACATACACTGGGTACTTAGTAAATAGCAGACAACTGTGAGTGGTATGACACAGACATCAAAGAGAAGCACTAAGAACTTCAGTTAGCAGATGACTGTGGAGATGAACTGGTTCAAATCTGTCAGGCACATTCGTGTTGGAGTGAGACAAGGCTTCTCCAGATCTCCGTTCTGCAGAAGGAACATGAAACATAAGATGTGGAATACTTATGGCTCATGTGTCCTCAAAAGGCATGACTGACCCAGTATTCAAAAGCTAATAAAGCTGTGAGTTGGAAGACAGCTGGGTCCACATCATACCAGACCAGTCAAGTCTCCAAGAAAGATTACAGACACAGTGGTTTTTAAATCGTGACCTTCTTTGATACATTTTGGTATTTTTGTACAACAAAAACAGATGAAAACTTCAAGGGAATGCCTCTGTGATAACAGGGTATATTTCTTAGAGCTGGGCAAAATGTACTAGGCAGTTTCATTTAGAAATCAGATAGACAGGCAGACAGACAGATAAAAAGAAAGGAGAAAAATTTTAAGACCAACTCTCCCTAAAATCCATAAAAGGCCACTGATGAAAATCAGTGTTCTAAGCAGTGTGGCAGGTCTCTTGTCCTTCCTCCAATGAAGGTTACATAAGAAAAATTCAGAAAGCAGGACTGTCAGCAGGCTCAAATACAGGTGTTTTCTGCTATGAGTGTGCTCATCAATAGTCCTAAAGATACAGATACTTATCTACACACACAAGGAAATAACACAAACTAATGCAGGAACATAGTTTGAAGACTGAGAAATACAACTGAAATTTGCTGTATTAGAGAACTCAAACAGAGGCTCTGTAACAACCCAGAAGCGTGGGGTAGGGGAGGGAACATATGCATACCTGTGGCTAATTCATGTTGATATTTGCAAGGAAACAACAAAATTCTGTAAAGCAATTATCCTTCAATTAAAAAAATTTTTAAAAATACAGAAAAAAGACTGAGAAATACACTAAACAGACTGTAGAAGCTTCACTTTCAGCCAATTTAGAAACTTCAGAGGGTCATACAATAGCCTCAAATGAAATTCTAAGAAGGAATACATAGTTCAGCATTTCAGTTGGCAGATAAGCCATTTCAATTTTACTACTGGTCAAAATAGTTTACCATTAAAAAAAAAATGGTTTGGAATCAGGAAACCTAGGTTCTACACCCAGCTGCCCTGAGTCTTGACACAACCTCTCTGAGCCTTCATCCTCATGTGCAAAATGGAGGAGGAGGGGGATTGTACCCCACCAGGCTGTCCTGAAGATCATAGGAAGAATGTAATTTTAGTAAAATAATGTTTACAGAAGAAAGTATTTAACTGAAGTTTAAACATATGTAACTCTTTTACAAAAGTTAAATATTGTAACTGAATCAACCTTCTGAAATGTAAAGCATTCTGCAAAATCCCTGTTGAATCTTAACTAGACTCAAGTCCTTCTGGTAACAATATCCATACAGGCTATTATCTGTAACATTTTACCAGACTGCAGGTAATAATAATTTTTAAGTGGACTGGAGATGAAAATGTGAGCTAAGACAAGGAGAACACTTGAAAGACAGATTCATCATTCAGTACTTTGAGGGCAAAAATACAAATACACCTTCCTGGGAAAAGACCAGAACCTTTGATAAAATTAAACTTGTATCAAGAACCATGCTTGTCACTTTATTGGACATTGTGTTACCCAAAGAATAAAAAAATAAAACCATTACAGTAAGAGCTCCTGGCTAACTCACAGTGCTGTGAATAGTAATAATAAAAAATAAGATGTACATAGACATTTTTTTACTATTGTTTCATGTGAAACACCTTAAAATATGGCTGGAAAAAAATAGGATTTGCCCACACATGGGTCAGCTGTTACGCCTAGAAACATCAAATCCAACTGTGCATCAGCACAACATTAAAACTAAACATTTGCAATTGGTCCTCTCTTTTGAAATGTCATGCATATAACATAGTTGTGGGGGGTGAAAATATCTGTGGGATGAAAATAAAGTGATGCTACGTGCTAAATTCTACTTCTTGCCAAATCTCTCCCAAGAATGATCTACGTGTGACTTTTAAAATCAGCATGTTCATACTAAATAAATCTTCCTTCTAAATACCTTTTGCTCTTATTTTCATTTGTTGGTTAACAGATTCTTCCCCTCTGAGATGTTCAATTTAAAATTTAGAATAATCTTTAAAAGTCTTCCTTCTAACCCAAATCTCCAATAAAATCTAGGGGTTAAGTCATGTCAGACTCTTCTGCGACCGACCCATGGATTGTAGCCCACCAGGCTCCTCTTCCATGGAATTTTCCAGGTAAGAATACTGGAGTGGGTTGCTATTCCTTCTTCAGGGGATCTTCCTGATCCAGGGATAGAACCTGTCTCCTGCATTGGCAGGCGAATTCTTTACTGCTGAGCCACCAGGGAAGCCCCTATACTTCCTGTCTACAGGCAATATTCTATGTAATGCACCACCACCCAGGACATCTTTTATTTTCCTACAGTCTTTCTTCCAGGAATTACCACTTTTCTCCTAGATTATTGGAATGGCCCAACATGACAAGCAACTAGTCTCTCCACCAAAATTTATCCTTCACTTGCTAATGATTTAATCTGCTCAAATCTCAGACCTGATCACAGCATTTCTTTGCATTGAACCTGTTTACAGGTGGAAATCTGTCCAGTAGATCAAGGATTCTGAGCTCATCACATACATATATCCCTTCTTGGCTGCTTCAGCAGTATCTTCCCCCTCTCAAGTTATTCAGTGCTTTATGATGCTTTGCTGTTTTCTGATCTGAAGCATCCTTCTTCTAGATCTGTCTGCAGGAATTCCACTCTTGAAGACCTCAATTACCACTCTTTAACCAAACTACAGAGACCTCTATTCATAATCACTCTCTCTTCAAAAGAGTCTTTGGGTTTTTCATGACACTTGACACAGCCTACTTAGCTTACTCTGCATCCTCTAAGCTCCTAAGGTACAAACTATTTTATTCATCTTTACCTAGTGTCTAAGGCAATGTCTGGCACCTTAACTGCTTTGAACATGACACAGACAAGTTGAGTTAAAAGTGATATATACAAGATATTTGGAAATTTTGTGTGCTTAAACTCACTCCACATGCAATTAACAGTATTGTTATAATTATTATTCATGTCTATTATTATCATCATCATTATCAGTTCAGTTAACTAATAACTGAGATAACTGAGTCAACAGCAAATTAAGTATCCCATCAGAGCTTAGCACAATGGATAATACTCAGGTGAAATTGATGAACAGACATAAAAGTACTTGAACTTCTGCCTAAAGTATTTCAGTAATTCTGACATCATCATCACTACCTATACTCAAACTAAAGACCAACTCAGGTTTCTTACCATGCATAAACTCTCTCCACAATTATATATTGAGAACCTGTTCAAGCAAGGTACTGAATACAAAGTTGACAGAAGAAAGATAAAAGGGCACACAGAATAGAAATATGACTTAGAACCTGATATCAGCCACTCTCACAATTACCCAGAATCAGTCTTAGCTACCTTCAATTCCTCCCTCTCCCAACAGCCAGTAGTGATGTGCAGGCCATAGCCAACACCAACTGACAAGTTCAGGCCCCTCTTGTTCATGGCCTACGTAAATGAAATCAGACTAGGTCTAGTTGTCATATGGCAAATAAGTAAAATCTCCTAAAAGAGGTTCATCATTTCTTTTCTAAAATGTTAAATTCTCCCAAACAACTACTATTTACTTAGTGTCTACAGTACAGCACTTAGACGCTCAGTCACATCTGACTCTTTGCGACCCTGCCAGGCTCCTCTGGCTATGGGATTTACCTAGAAAGAATCCTGACTCCAGGATCGAACAAATGTCTCTTGTGTCTACTGCACTGGCAGGTGGGTTCTTTACCACTGAGCCACCTGGGAAGCCCTGCTGAGTGTCTACCATGTGTTAAAGACACATGGCAGCAAGAGATGAACTGTCCTTCATTTCATTACAAAGCTTAAACTCTCCTGAATGAAGTTCAGTTATTCATTCTAGTATCTGAAGTTCTCTATGATCTAATATTAATTCAACTTCTCAGCTGCCTTTTCCATCACTTTTCCCAATACAAGATCCTCATCAGTGCTTCTGGCCATTTCCTTCTGAGGGGCTTTCTTTAAATTGACCTTCCTCTCCTGGAAAGCTCTCCCTCCATATCCCTATATGTGAACATACTTTTCCTACACCATGATTCAGCTGAAATGCTTCTCCCATAAACCATCTCATACATGTTTCAATCAGTTCAGTCGCTCAGTCATGTCTGACTCTTCACAACCCCATGGACAGCAGCACACCAGGCCTCCTTGTCCATCACCAACTCCCAGAGTTCACCCAAACTCATATCCCAAACTCAGTCGGTGATGCCATCCAACCATCTCATCCTCTATAGTCCCCTTCTCCTCCCACCTTCAATCTTTCCCAGCATCAGGGGGTTTTCAAATGAGTTAGTTCTTTGCATCAGGTGGCCAAAGTACTGGCATATCAGCTTCAACATCAGTCCTTCTAATGAACACTCAGGACTGATCTCCTTTAGGATGGACTGGTTGGATCTCCTTGCAGCCCAAAGGACTTTCAAAAGTCTTCTCCAACATCACAGTTCAAAAGCATCAATTCTTTGGCACTCATCTTTCTTTATAGTCCAACTCTCATATTTATACATGACTACTGGAAAAACCATAGCCTTGACTAGATGGACCTTTGGTGGCAATGCAATGTCTCTGCTTTTGAATATGCTGTCTAAGTTGATCATAACTTTTCTTCCAAGGAGTAAGCGTCTTTTAATTTCTTGGCTGCAGTCACCATCTGCAGTGATTTTGGAGCCCCCCAAAATAAAGTCTGTCACTATTTCCACTGTTTCCCCATCTATTTGCCATAAAGTGATGGAACCAGATGCCATGATCTTTGTTTTCTGTATGTTGAGCTTTAATCCAACTTTTTCACTCTCCTCTTTCACTTTCATCAAGATGCTTTTTAGTTCTTCTTTGCTTTCTGCCATAAGGGTGGTGTCATCTGCATATCTGAGGTTACTGACATTTCTCCCAGCAATCTTGATTCCAGCTTGTGCCTCATCCAGCCCAGCGTTTCTCATGATGTACTCTGCATATAAGTTAAATAAGCAGGGTGACAATATACAGCCTTGACGTACTCCTTTTCCTATTTAGAACCATGTCCAGTTCTAACTGTTGCTTCCTGACCAGCATAAATGTTTAATTTTTTAAATTAATGAATGAGTAAGGTAACCTTTGTAGGTCCTGTTGCATAATATCATCTCCCTCCCCATCCCACCCACCAGACTGCTCTCAAAAGTGTGAAGAAAATTACCTAATCAATCTAGAATTTACAAATTTGAGCAGCAGGAAAAGTTGTCCATAATGAATCTTGAGCATTGGCTGTCTGGAGTATAGTGCAAACTGTTCAGCTTACAGTTGAGGAAACTAAGGACTAAAAAGGTTAGGTGAATTTTCTAAGATTACACAGCAAACAGGTAGAGCAGATGGCCATCCAGTCTTAAGACCATATTCCTATGATATAATCTATATCTCAGCTGAATTGAAAATGAAAGGAAAAATATCTTTACCACTTCAGATATTTTTTTGCTACCACGGTAGAGACTGAATTGATTTAGAAATGAAATACTTAAAAAGAGGCTTGCTGCTGCTGCTGCTAAGTTGATTCAGTCATGTCTGACTCTGTGCGACCCCATAGATGGCCTCCCACCAAGCCCCCATCCCTGGGATTCTCCAGGCAAGAACACTGGAGTGGGTTGCCATTTCCTTCTCCAATGCATGAAAGTGAAAAGTGATAGTGAAGTCACTCAGTCATGTCCGACCCATGGACTGCAGCCCACCAGAGTTCTCCATCCATGGGATTTTTCAGGCAAGAGTACTGGAGAGGGGTGCCATTGCCTTCTCCGAAAAAGAGGCTTACCTCCTTTTAAAAAATGAAACAAAGCTCATGTTTCAGTTCAGTTTTTAAAAAAGCAAATGGAAGATGGTATAGAGATTCCTTAGAAAACTAGAAATAAAACCACCAGATGATCCAGCAATCATACTCCTAGGCATATACCCTGAGGAAACCAAAACTGAAAAAGACACATGCATCCCATTGTTCACTGCAGCACTGTTTACAATAGCTAGAACATGGAAGCAACTTAAGATATCCATGAACAGATAAATGGATAAAGAAGTTGTGGTACATATACACACAGGAATATTACTCAGCCATGAAAGGAACATCTTTGAGTCAGTTCTAATCAGGTGGATGCACCTAGGACATATCATACAGAGTGAAGTAAGTCAGAAAGAGAAAAATAAACATCGTATTCTAATGCATACATACACAATCTAGAAAAATGGTACTGAAGAATTTACTTACAGGGCAGCAATGGAAGAGACTTACGGACACGGGGAGAGGGGAGAAGAGGGTGAGATGTACGGAAAAAAGTAACATAGAAACTTACATTACCATATGTAAAACAGATAGCCAATGGGAATTGGCTGTATGCCCTAAGGAAACTCAAACAGGGGCTCTGTATCAACCTAGAGGGGTGGGAAGGGGAGGGAGATAGGAGGGAGGTTCAGAAGGGAGGGGATATATGTATACCTATAGCTGATTCATGTTGAGACTTGACAGAAAACAACAACATTATGTAAAGCAATTATCCTTCAATTGAAAAAAAAAAGCAATCATAAACTGTGATCTCATGCTCTGAAGTCCCTAGAGGATCCTAAGGAGAGTAATACAGGAATCTGAACATTCTGAGTCAACATGTTAATCACCAAAATTAAAAATAACTCTTTGAGTAATGTATTTCTAGTTCCCATGTCAACAATACTTCAGGAACTTAAAATGTAAACATACAAATGCCTTAATGCCTATTCCCACAATAAGTATTCAATTAGCCAACATTAATCCAGTGAGGATAAGAGAACTGACTTCTATTTGGAGACACAGACAAGAATAAAAATCTGAATTCATCTTCCCAGTATTTCCTCCCTGGTTTGCCCATTGCACTCTACCAGTCTTCTTAAATAAAGACATTAAAAATAAAAAATTAGAACACCACGAGACAGGAACACCTCCAGAAGAAACTGAGGAAGGGAGGAGGAGAAAAATGGAATTAAGAGATGTCGAAGACAATATTATCGACCGGCTTATAAAAAAGTCAAGGGTTAGTGACTAAACAACAGTTTCAGATGTGCAGAGCACATTCCCATTTCTGTGGCAGGTTTCAGAAATAGATACTTTTGGTATATGCAAAAGGTGACTACATATAAATGTGACAGAACAAACATGTATGTTTAAGACGGCATATTAGGGAAGGCACATGGATAAGACATTTATAAAATTCATTAATATTATATACTCTTCTCAGATTGGGAGCTGCAAAATCACATGCTAATGTGGGCCAAGTAGGCACTGAAAGTTAGGGGAATGGGCTGGGTGTGAAGCAATAGGGAGTAGTGGAGACTGTGGTGCAGGGGAAAATACAGGCCGTGTCTTCAAAGGGAGCTGCTCTTCACAGGAGCTGACTTCACCCAGGGGGATGTTGACTCACCACTGTCATACCTTCTGAATTTAGAGAGAACAGAAATTTGGTAATTCCCCCAAAGTTTAAATGTTGCCAACAAATTAAAAAACTTAAATTTAAAAATCTTTAAAATATCTTGTGGGGCCAAGGAAAACACATCTGTGGGTGAGATACAGTCATGAGCATTATGATGCGTTTTTACATGTGTGCAATCCTTGCAAGGGAGCCCAGGATCTTATGGACCCTCCTTACCTAACCCTCCAAAACACAAAGGGAGCTATTAATTAAATTATATGAGTAAATAAGCTCATTCTCAAAATTATGCTGTTAAAGTGATACCACTGAAAATGAGTTTGCTGTAGATTAAGTCATAGATAGCCTGCCCCCCCTTAGACAATATTAATTCTTCAGATCATTCCTTCAGTAAATATTGATGGAATATCTAATCACTATACAGGACTCTGTACAAAATAATTAATTTCCAGGACTCTTGAGTAAGAAAAGCTGACAGGTCTGAGAAGCAAAGTATCAAAATCATCTGAAAAATCAATTTTCTGCTGCTTTGCAGGTTCTCTCTGTAGTCATCACAGTATAACCTTCAGGGTATATTCCCTAGAATATTCTATAAAAGAATATTCTCTCTCTTCAGAACTGGGCATTTTATCTTGTTTTTTTTTAAAAATATGCATTATCATAAGACTTCCTGGTGGTCCAGTGGTTAGGACTCTGCATTCCCATTTCAGGAGGCATGGCCTTGATCCCTGTCAGGGAAGTAAGAGCCCATGTGCCCTGTGGTGTGGTCAAAAGAAAAAAGAAGAAAAACCATTACCACGTTTTAGTGACAAAAATCAAACATGGATTATATATCAGTAAAAATAAAATTCTAGGCCTAAAAAATAAAAATTAGTAATTGGATAAAAAAATCAATCACAGAAATATTGGCCAGGTAACTAACTTGTCTTTAATAAAATTGGAGAAGCAGGATCAATGGGCTACACAGTGTTAGTAATAAATACCTTAAGTGCTCTTGGGTCAGTGTTACATTTTTAAAAATGTTTACAGGGCCTAAATATTTAAGAATGTTGTTCATGTCTGACTTTTTGCAACCCCATGAACTGTATCATGCCAGGCTTCCCTGTCCTTCCTTGTCTCCTGGAGTTTGCTCAAATTCAAATTCATGTCCATTGAGTCAGTGATCCCATCCAACCATCTCGTCCTCTGTTGGAGTCTTCTTCAGCAACACAATTTGAAAACATCAGTTCTTTGGCGCTCAGCTTTCTTTATGGTCCAACTTGCATATCCATACGTGACTACTGGAAAAACTATAGTTTTGACTATATAGACCTTGCCAGCAAAGTGATGTGTCTGCTTTCCAGTACAGTGTCTAGGTTTCTCATAGCTTTTCTTTCAAGGAGTATGTGTCTTTTAATTTCATGGCTGCAGTCACCATCTGCAGTGATTTGGAGCCCAAGAAAATTAAATCTGCCTGCTTCCATTGTTTCCCCATCTACTGGCCATGAAGTGATGGGATCGGATGCCACGATCTTAGTTTTTTGAATGCTGAGATCCAGATGTAAAACTAACAATCCCTTATTTCAAGTCCAGTTGCTTATGTTTATTGTAATGGTAATATCATATACGCATGTGGTCAGTTCATGGGTATAAAGAGTTTGCTTTATAGAATGGTAAAATCTTACAATTTAGAAGGATTTTTCTCAATAATCTTCAGTCCAGTTTTCATTAACTTCAGTAGTTATTTATAGCAATGATCTTTAAGGCTTTGGTTACATTCACTTAATATTTTCATTTAAATTAATACATTTTAAAATTTGGGAGGGGTCTTCAGCATTGGGAGATTGTGTTCACCTATGGCTGATTCGTGTCAATGTATGGCAAAACAAATACAGTATTGTAATTTTTAAATAAATAAATAAATAAATAAATTTAAAAAAATTTAGGTGTATTTATTTTAAAAAGAAAATTTATATTTCCATATGATAAAAACGTTATCTTGACATAGAGCATAATATAAACTGTTTTTAGCCATGTTCTTAAATTGCTTCCCAAGACTGGCAGTTCTTCCTTTCTGCATTTAATTCCAATATGAACTCCCTGAGACTCAAAATGTAGACTTTTTCAGAAGGATTGAAATATAAGAAAGAGAGAACTGAAAATGTCCTCAGTAGGATAATACAACAGTTAGAAAATGTAGATTAAATCATTTTATGAGAAACTGGGAAAGGGGAAGCTAAGAATTCCAACCCTGGTTTACAGCAATAATTTACTATTAACTCTTCCCATATTTGAACCTTCATTAAAAAGGTAAGAGGCCCTTTTAATTTTAAAAGTGTTTGTGTTTAGTCAATGGCTAGAAAAGCATCAGCTCAGTGTTCACTGCAAAAATTACTACATACATTTCCTGGTAAGAGAGCCTTTTGCTAAGCCAAGAAGACTCTGTCTAAGAGAAGGGTAGTTGTCACTTGCCATTTTCAGCTGCAGACTGTTGTGATCAGATCTTTGTTTAAGATGTCGCTAGAAGGAACATGTTTTTTGTCATCCATATATCTTCTGATTGCTCAGCTTCATCATGAGAACTGCTTTGGTGGTACAAGATTCACCCCCAAATGGCAGTTCCTGGCTCTGCCAACTACTCCCTAGTGAGGAAAGAAGACTGCATTGCAGCTTCTCAGTGTTTCTGCATTCAACACAAGTCCAGCATTTAGACTACTAACCTGCTTGCCCAGCAAATGAGGAGTGTAATTCGAGTCTCTAGATGTCAAACTGAACTAAATGAGAGATTCCTGGAGGGGCAGAAACTAACTTTATATTTTACTATATTCACTTAAAGGCAGATCACTGGTTATTGCCGAACATCTGGATGACCTGCATTTCAGACTTCAACCCTTATCTCAGCCTATTCAAAATGTAAATCACTGTCTTTACTCCAAAACATTCTGAGGTAAGTCTTTCTAAACCTTCAAAGTATACATGTGTGTAAGCATGTAGCACCATTTTCACAAGGCAGAAAATTCTATTCTATGGCATGGTTACATCTTATGTTATCACTTTTATGCATGGGATATAATTTCCTTATTATTAGATTTAGAATATTTACAATATTCTCTATTCTAAATGGCATTACAATGACTTTTTAAACAAATTTATCTTTACAAACATGTCTTTATTCCTTGAAATATTCCTCCAAATGACCAGATCAAACAAGATGCACATTTTTTAAAAAAGAAAATTGAAGTATAGCTGATTCACAATATTGTGTTAGTTTCAAGTGTAAAAAGTGATTCAGGTATGTATCTTTTTGTGATTCTTTTCCATTGTATAGGCTATTACAGGGTATTATGTTATACAGTAAATCCTTGTTTATTTTATACATGGTAGTATCTCTTAATCCCATACTCCCAGTTTATCCCTTTCTCCCTTTCCCCTTTGGTCACCATAAATTTGTCTTCTATGACTGTGAGTGTATTTGTTTTGTAAATAAATTCATTTGTATCATTTTTTCAGATTCCACCGTGTAAGTTGTATTGTTTAGTATTTGTCTTTCTCTAACTTACTTCACTTAGTATGATAATCCCTAGGTCCAAGAGGGACACCTCTTTTCCCCATGCCATGCAGCTTGTGGGGGTCTTAGTTTCCTTACCAGGGATCAAACCTACGGCCCTGGAAATGGAAGCATGGAGTCCTAACCACTGAACTGAAAAGGAATTCCCCAATATACACACAGAATCCTTCGTGAAGCCATCCATCTGGTATACTTCTCTGCTTGGAGGAACCAGAGCACCTCTCTGCTGCGTCACAGTTTGCTCTCACTGTTTCATTATGCTCAGTATTTGGTCCCACCCAATAATAGCTTAATTTCTCACCCCTGACTCATCCCCATATTCAAGTCATTTCAGATTCCAGCACACAGTAATCAAACACAATTGTGAGGCACTGGGATGAAAATGGACGAGCTGTAATCCCTGCCCAGAACAGCCGGGCAGGCATACCTACAGCAACATGTGGTCCATTCAGTTCTGCACAGGAATAGAGGCGACAGAAACTCACTATGGGAATAAGCATGAGGGAACAATGAATTCTTCCAGGGGCAAAGGTAAAGAAGGAGAGGGGGAAAAAGAGGTTATAGGAAGCTCTGGAGTGAGACACATGGTTATATTGCTTGTTGAAACATTAATAGAAATTCATGAGGTGGGAAAAAAATGGAAAGGTGACATATTGGGTAGATTTACAAGTAGACAGTCAATTCCAGCTTTTTGTTTCACCTAGACCCATGTTCCACTTAGAAATTTCATGAAGATTTCCTGTCTTTTGAGGCAACTTCTGCACTATTGACATTTAGAGTCAGATAATTCTTTGGAGGACTGTCCTATGCATTGCAGGATGTTTACAGCATCCCTGGCCTCTCCTCACTAGGAGCAACTGTTTCCACCTTCCAACTGTGACAACTGAAAATGTTTCCAGATACTGCCAAATCTCCCTGGGGATGATGGGGAGTGGAAATCATCTTAGTTTAGAACCAGTGTTTTAAGTGTAATTCTAGCTGTAAAGACTTCTCCCTTACTATCCTATCTTTTTTTCTCAGTCAGGAAATGATTTCTTTTCCTTTGGTTTAAAGCCCAATGGACTCTTATTTTATTTTTTAGATTAGAGGCAAATTGTTGAAAACATTAAGTTATCAATGCCCTGACTATAAAAAATAATTTCTTCTTTGATTAAACCTAATAAACAAAAACTGAAATGTTCACTATTATAGGAAAGCATATATTTGCTCAGAAGATTACAATTTGCAAAGTACTTTCTTATATGATTTCAAAAATGCTCACAACATCCTGTGAAATATCCATTATTATTTCCATTCTAGGGGTGAAGAAAGGCTTAAAGTTGTCACCTATCTGAGACCCCCTGAATACCAATTCCTGGAGTTAATATTCATATCTGGACAGTCTCATTCCAAAATATATATACTTTCTATTTAGGTTAATAAACAGCTAGCATGAGCTTCTCTAGGTTGCACACAGGTAAGCCAGAGAGAAAGTCTCATCTTAACATCATACAGATGGAGAAATAAAATGACCTGAGGATGCTCAGTTACCTACATAGCCCACCAAGAAAATATAATCAGTAAAAACTTCTTTGTAGGAAGCAAAGCATCATTTAACTACCAAAGAATTGTGTTGTTTCCATCCTTTGCATAGCTTTAAGAGCACTTATTATGCAAAAAGTAGAGTGATACACACTAGATATGGTAACTTTTACACTCATAATTTTAGAGTATGTTAACTTCTTTTAGTCATTCTTAATAGCCAATTCTAATGTGGTATAATGAAGATTATTATCCACTGATAGAAAACTGCATATAAAAATAGAACATTAAGTAACTAGATTACGGCTACTCAGCTAATTTGAGACCAAGTCAAAATCTTTGTACCTCGAAATAAGTGTTCTTTCCTCTACAATTTCCAGCATCATATAACCCTATATCCCTCCAGATATAAATACCACTATGCCAAAGAAGGGGTTTCTCTGGTGGCTCAGAGGTTAAAGCCTCTGCCTGCAATGCGGGAGACCTGGGTTCAATCCCTGGGTCAGGAAGATCCCCTGGAGAAGGAAATGGCAACCCACTCCAGTATTTTGCCTGGAGAATCCCATGGATGGAGGAGCCTGGCGGGCTACAGTCCACGGGGTCGCAAAGAGTCGGACACGACTGAGCGACTTCACTTAACACTTTCATGCCAATGAAGGGCTTCTCTGGTGGCTCAGATGGTAAAGGAATTGTCTGAAATGTGGGAGACCCTGGTTTGATCCTTGGATTGGGAAGATACCCTGGAGACCCTGAAAAGGGAACAACTTCCCACTCCAGTCTTTGTGCTTGAAGAATTGCATGGGGAAAGGAGCCTGGAGGGCTACAGTCTATGGGGTTGTAAAGAGTCAGATACAATTGAGCAACTAACACACACATATGCCAATAAATAAAATATCCTCAACCAGATACAAATATCACTATGTCAGTAAAAATATCCTCAACTCTTCTGTTTCAATATTATCTGAAGCCACATCTACCTTGGTAGTTTTAAGGACACTATAAAGGATGTTCAGTTTAGTTCACTCACTCAGTCATATCCGACTCTTTGTGACCCCATGAACCGCAGCACACCAGGCCTCCCTGTCCATCACCAACTGCTGGAAACCCATGTCCAAACCCATGTCCATTGAGTCGGTGATGCAATCCAATCATCTTATCCTCTGTTGTCCCCTCCTCCTCTTGTCCTCAATCTTTCCCAGCATCAGGGTGTTTTCAAATGAATCAGCTCTTCACATCAGGTGGCCAGAGTATTGGAGTTTCAGCCTCAACATCAGTCCTTCCAATGAACACCCAGGACTGATATGGGAATTTTTGCTACTAATGTGCCAAGGATAAAAGGCAGTCCCTTAAATTAGGCAAATCAGCTCAATCAGTGAGACTGTCTTATTCACGACACATTAGTTAACACATGAAAAAATGTTTGCAATTTTCTAGACCTAGTCAACTCTGGACTCAAACAATATTTGATATTTCTGAACCTAGACTCCAGCTTGACAAAAAGGTGAGCAGGGAAGATCCAGGAATTTCCTGCATATAGTCACACTTCTTTAAAAATTACTGGTCTATATAAAAGTAAAGGGTTTATTTAAGATAGGAATACATGGTGCAATAAACAAATAGCTATTTGAAATATGAATGGAAGGCAGTTCAATTCCTGGCTTAAACAACAAAAACTTCCAAGCCTTACTCCATCATGGAAGGTGGGATGGTACAGCAGTCTTGAATCGCAGTTAGGGGAGAGGTCAGGTGAGCTGTGTAGGATGCTTCTACAACTTGCTTATTCCGGTTGACCACATCCAAGTAACGGTTGAACTTCTCTCGGATCTTTTGGCTAGCTGTAGGATGAGAGTAAGCAAAATAAATCAAAAGACCAGGACAGTAACCCACTGTACTTTTAACTATACATTAACTTTCATAACAAGCTGCTATATTAAACTTCTAGTAAACAAAAACATATTCATGTCTTATTTCATTATGTAAAGTTAAATAAAAATTGAAAAATATCCCAAAGTCACAGAAGAATACGTAATCTGTGGTAAAATAATAACTTCTATCTTATAATAGATAAAGATACATTAAGAACTACTCATGTGTCCAAATTCAGACAGAACAATACCAATCCATAAAAATGCCCTGGGTGTAGAAAACAGCCTATTGATATTATTGTTGACATGGCAATGAGTGTTAGGGGTTACAGAGCAAAACAGTGACTGGAAGAAAAAAAATGCCACTATTCATAGTTCTATATTCACATAGATTTTTAAGGAGGAAAATACACTAAGGGAAATGATATTCAGTATGTTCTGTTACACAGCTCCAGAGGGCACCATTCACAGCCTTTCATGTGAATGGAGACTCTCTAAACTTGTACAGTGCAGACATCCATATAAAATAAAATATATATAGTTAGAAACAGACATGTATTTGGTCTGTTATACACTGAACATGGGCAAATGTCTTTCTTAACAGAACACAGCATCATCATACACATGGGAAAAGCAAAAGCAAATTGCTAAGCATACTGCTTTTTCCTCAATTGTCCCCACCAAATATCACAGCTTAATTACAGATCTCCAAGGAAAACAGTGTTGTTTTTCTTCCCCTTAAACAAAATGTTACCCAAATGAAACGACTGATAGAATTATAGCTAATTGGTTTTGTACAGCTATTCATTACCAGCACACTAGAGGAGAACTAATCATCTCCTTTGGGTCATGCGTCGCACACAATCCAGTGGCTTACAAGCTGAGAACATGGAGCCAAATCAGAATATCTTCATGTATTCCTTTCAAGTTGCTTTAAAATTTTGATTTTGTCCCAGTGACACTCTGGCACTTTCAGAGTTTCAATTAAATAACTGAGGTTCTCAACCTTGTTAAATATTGTATACACTAGAAAGTTTAGAAAAATGTCCAGACACCAGAAAAGAGTATGAGTGTAATGTTTAATGTGATAATAGGTTGCTCAAATTCATTTCAGCATTTTCAAAGGAGGAACTGAGTGTCTCAAAAACTAACATGCCCACCTGTAATTTGACTCCCTAAGTTAAGAGTTTTCACTATTTAAAAAGAAAACATACATTATTCTTGTTGAGGTCTTTGTAATAAAATGTGTAGACATGGTTTAAATGTCCCACTGGTGATTTTGCCTCTCAGGGGGTGCTGGGCAAAGTTTAGAGACAATTTTGGTTGTTATAACTTGGTGGAGAGTGATACTGGCACACGCTATTGGAGATCAGTGGAGAAATAACTCCAGAAAGAATAAAGGGATGTTTTTGCCAAAGCAAAAACAATACCCAGCTGTAGATAGGACTGGTGATAGAAGCAAGGTCCGATGCTGTAAAGAGCAATATTGCATAGGACCTGGAATGTTAGGTCCATGAATCAAGGCAAATTGGAAGTGGTCAAACGGGAGATGGCAAGAGTGAACGTCGACATTCTAGGAATCAGTGAACTAAAATGGACTGGAATGGGTGAATTTAACTCAGATGACCATTATATCTACTACTGCGGGCAGGAATCCCTCAGAAGAAATGGAGTAGCCATCATGGTCAACAGAAGAGTCCGATATGCAGTACTTGGATGTCTCAAAAATGACAGAATGATCTCTGTTCGTTTCCAAGGCAAACCAATTTGATATCTCAGTAATCCAAGTCTATGCCCCAACCAGTAATGCTGAAGAAGCTGAAGTTGAACGGTTCTATGAAGACCTACAAGACCTTTTAGAACTAACACCCCCAAAAGATGTCCTTTTCATCTTTTCATTATAGGGGACTGGAATGCAAAAGTAGAAAGTCAAGAAACACCTGGAGTAACAGGCAAATTTGGCCTTGGAATATGGAATGAAGCAGGGCAAACAAAGGCTAATAGAGTTTTTCCAAGAGAGCACACTGGTCATAGCAAACACCCTCTTCTAACAATACAAGAGAAGACTCTACACATGGACATCACCAGATGGTCAACACCAAAATCAGATTGATTATATTCTTTGCAGCCAAAGATGGAGAAGCTCTATACAGTCAGCAAAAACAAGACCAGGAGCTGACTGTGGCTCAGATCATGAACTCCTTATTACCAAATTCAGACTTAAATTGAAGAAACTAGGGAAAAATCACTAGACCATTCAGGTATGACCTAAATCAAATCCCTTATGATTATACAGTGGAAGTGAGAAATAGATTTAAGGGCCTAGATCTGATAGACTGCCTGATGAACTATGGAATGAGGTTCGTGACATTGTACAGGAGACAGGGATCAAGACCATCCCCTGGAAAAGAAATGCAAAAAAGCAAAATGGCTGTCTGGGGAGGCCGTACAAATAGCTGTGAAAAGAAGAGAAGTGAAAAGCAAAGGAGAAGAGGAAAGATATAAGCATCTGAATGCAGAGTTCCAAAGACTAGCAAGAAGAGATAAGAAAGCCTTCTTCAGAGATCAATGCAAAGAAATAGAGGAAAAGAACAGATTGGGAAAGACTAGAGATCTCTTCAAGAAAATTAGAGATACCAAGGGAACATTTCATGCAAAGATGGGCTCGATAAAGGACAGAAATGGTATGGACCTAACAGAGCAGAAAATATTAAGAAGAGGTGGTAAGAATACATAGAAAAACTGTACAAAAAAGATCTTCACGACCCAGATAATCACAATGGTATGATCACTAACCTAGAGCCAGACATCCTGGAATGTGAAGTCAAGTGGGCCTTAGAAAACATCACTACGAACAAAGCTAGTGGAGGTGATGGCATTCCAGTTGAGCTGTTTCAAATCCTGAAAGATGATGCTGTGAAAGTGCTGCACTCAATATGCCAGCAAATTTGGAAAACTCAGCAGTGGCCACAGGAATGGAAAAGGGCAGTTTTCATTCCAATCCCAAAGAAAGGCAATGCCAAAGAATGCTCAAACTACCTCACAGTTGCACTCATCTCACAGGCTAGTAAAGTAATGCTCAAAATTCTCCAAGCCAGGCTTCAGCAATATGTGAACCGTGAACTTCTTGATGTTCAAGCTGGTTTTAGAAAAGGCACAGGAACCAGAGATCAAATTGTCAACATCTGCTGGATCATGGAAAAAGCAAGAAAGTTCCGAAACATCTATTTCTGCTTTATTGACTCTGCCAAAGCCTTTGACTGTGTGGATCACAATCAACTGAAAAATTCTGAAACAGATGGGAATACCAGACCTCCTGACCTGCCTATTGAGAAATCTGTATGCAGGTCAGGAAGCAACAGTTAGAACTGGACATGGAAAAACAGACTGGTTCCAAATAGGAAAAGGAGTACGTCAAGGCTGTATATTGTCACCCTGTTTATTTAACTTATATGAAGAGTACATCATGAGAAATGCTGGGCTGGAAGAAACAGAAGCTGGAATCAAGATTGCTGGGAGAAATATCAATAACCTCTGATATGCAGATGACACCACCCTCATGGCAGAAAGTGAAGAGGAACTAAAAAGCCTCTTGATGAAAGTGAAAGAGGAGAGTGAAAAAGTTGGCTTAAAGCTCAACATTCAGAAAACGAAGATCATGGCATCTGGTCTCATCACTTCATGGGAAATAGATGGGGAAACAGTGGAAACAGTGTCAGACTTTATTTTGGGGGCTCCAAAATCACTGCAGATGGTGATTGCAGCCATTACATTAAAAGACGCTTATTCCTTGGAAGGAAAGTTATGACCAACCTAGATAGTATATTCAAAAGCAGAGATATTACTTTGCCGACTAAGGTCCGTCTAGTCAAGGTTATGGTTTTTCCAGTAGTCATGTATGGATGTGAGAGTTGGACTGTGAAGAAAGCTGAGCACTGATGAATTGATGCTTTTGAACTGTGGTGTTGGAGAAGACTCTTGAGCGTCCCTTGGACTACAAGGAGATCCAACCAGTCCATTCTGAAGGAGATCAGTCCTGGGTTTGGAAGGAATGATGCTAAAGCTGAAAGTCCAGTACTTTGGCCACCTCATGCGATGAGCTGACTCACTGGAAAAGACTCTGATGCTGGGAGGGATTGGGGGAGGAGGAGAAGGGGAAGACTGAGGATGAGATGCCCGGATGGCATCACCAACTCAATGGACGTGAGTTTGAGGGAACTCCAGGAGTTGGTGATGGACAGGGAGGCCTGGCATGGTGCAATTCATGGCTTGCAAAGAGTCGGACATGACTGAGCAACTGAACTGAACTGAACTGAGATGATAAAGAGCCATACATCTTCTGCCTGTCTCTCTTGGAATGCTCTCAACCACCCTGCTGTAAGAAGTCCAAGACACATGGAGAGGCCGCAGTGAAGTATTTGCTTGGCAGCTCTAGCCAAGTAAGTCTTTAAGTCATCTCAGCCTGGCTCTGGTATGAGTCGAGAAGTCTCTGGATAATTCTAGCCCCTGGCCTTTGCTGATGGAGTCCTAGGCATTTTGGAACAGAGGTGCCAGCCTTGCAATGCCTGAACCATTGAGTCTGTAGGCATGAAGAAAGTTGTCTATGTCACTACATTTTGGGTTGGGCAGAGGGTGGGGGGGTCGGCACAGGGCGGTTCTTACATGGCAACAAGTAACCAGAACATCCAGGATAGGTGGAATCCCTTCATAAGATAAATGTGTTGAAGCTAAACAAAGCTGCTCAGAGAGAGACACTGTGTTGAAATCATCAAGACAGTAGCCTGTAAATTATAATCTGTTGCAAAGAGATTTCAAAGTTCTTCAGAAAATTATGATAACTGCCATATAGTGGTACTTATCATATACTCGCACAGGATCCTGCAGTGTAAGTACTGACATTTTATATCAATGAACCACAAAATATAAGACTTCACTCCCTCATTTGAAACTCAGAACTGTCTTGTCTATAAAACCTGTGTATTCACCTGATCAGTTTTGCTGCCTCAGACAAACTTAAGAAAAGCTGCAATAGTGGCTTGAAATTTTAAATTTTAAAATCACAGAATCTGAGGAATAGAACTTCCATTAACATAATCAGCCAAGGCACAGAGTGGGTTGGCTGTGGAATTGTTTCTAGGGTGGGGGTGGGAGGTGATTACTGGGTGATGGGAGATGGACTCTGGTGGGGATGGGGGAGCAGAGAGGTGGTATCTGCCTTTGGCCTTCTTGATAGGGTGGGCCTGGAGCGGCATTCTTCATTAGTGGAAGCAGTTACTTACATACAGAGTCCAGACACACAAGACAATGAATAAAAGGTCTCAGAAGAAAGCTGTCTCCACTGGGATTCACTCCCTTGGTCAGTAACTCCTCAGTGTCCATGTTATGGCACCCTACCCGGCTTTACTTTTTAAAAACTGTCCACATTAATCATGTGTAGGACACTGTTATAAGCATCTCACAAGCATATGAGAATTTAATCCTTCCAGGAACCCTACAAACTACACATCCCCATCGTTAAAAAAAAAAACTTGCTCAAGGTCACAAAACTAGTAAGTAGTGAGGCTGGGATCCAAAACCAGTAACATTCTGCCTCAGAACCCAAGCTTCAGTCTGTGCAACACTGCTTCACTCTGTGAATTTTTAGACCAACAACCTCCCGCGATTTCTTTTCAAACCCATTTGAATCAATGCTATGAAATTCTAGGCAGAATACCGTAAGCCATACACAGTCTCATGAGAATTAGATTTTAATAATTTATATTTCATTTGGAATTTTTCATAATTCCTACCAAAGTCAAAACTTTGAAGTTTAGAACTGCTGAATTCTACCACCAATAAGAAAAAGGGATATGAATTTGAAGTAACATACCCTCCAAAACAATGCCTATCTGTCATTACCTGACTACTGTGTTATCAGCTCTACTGAACTAAGTTAAATTGTCCTGATTAGTTCCGGGTATTCCAGTTTGATCATTACTGGAAGGAGAACAGAATAAATGTAACATTCCTATCCTGAAGGAAGTGAACTTCAGAATTCAGTATTTTCTTCTGGGTTTTGATCTGAGTTAATTTATCTGTCATCACAGAGTAGTAAGATGAAATTGTAATTTCTATTGTGTATGTGGAAAAAAAAAAAAGAGGCATGTGGAGCTTGAGGGTCTCTGGATTCCCAGGGGTGATCTGGCCTCCTTTGACCCCACTGCCTGAGACGACCCCTGGGTACCCTTCGACAAGGACTGTGAGAGTGACTCACAGCAGAAACCTCACGCTCCACCGTGGGGTAGATTTTCCCTCTCTAAAAGCAATCTCTTTTAGCATGCCAACCAAATCCAGGTTGCTCGGCAAGCATAACAGAATCTATTAGAGTAACGATAGCCCACAGAGAGATTAAATCCTGAATGTATCCGTTAAATTCGAGGGGACCCGCTACCAAGGCGGAAACTTCCAAGAGGCCAGACAGATTCTGGGTCTGTATCCTGCCATGATCCCTGCAGACAGAAGAAAACAAAGGACATTCTCAACAAAAAGCTACAGGTGGACCCACAATCCTTCTCAGTGTAATTAAAAACATTTTTCTTTCCATGGCTCAGCTTTCATCTTTTATCCTTCTTTATCCTCTCCCCTTCATCCCCTAAGGGGTTCCTGAATGCTGATGAGACGACAGGGCTAAAACCATCTTGTCATCTTTTGGGTCAATTCTTCAGCTAGCCAGCATCCAGCTATGGGTCAAATGATGAGTAGGTAGCTGGCCAGTCCCCATGGGAACGGATTATTTGTCATCATCTCCAGTGACAACGTTTCATCACAACATCAATGAATTTCTTTCTTGCTGAATTTCTCTTCCCTTAATTTTCCCATAGACATTTCTGTCATTTGCATACTTCCCCAGAGCCCCCATTCTTCCCCACCCACCTTTTTTAAAAGCTCTTTTACCTTAGCTTTATACTTCTGAAGATTGGAGGTGGGGTGGGCATACCGGTAGAACAAGGTAAAAGAAAACAAAAATGCAAAGGCACAGTACACACTTTATTTATGTCTCTGTCCTAAAAGGAAGGGCCGGAAGGAGTTTTGAATGTTGGGGAAAGCTTTATCTAAAATACATAACAATGAAGCTGACAGGCACAGACAGGAAAGGTACCCCAGGGAACTGGAGATTCAGAGCAAAATTCCTACTGAATGTAGAGTTTACATTTGACATTCAGAAACCTTTGTGCCGTGATAAGAATCTACTAGCTGATCTCCCTTTCCTTCTATTTCAGCCGTATTACTCAAGAAAATAAACCTTTTCATTTTCCAGCAAGTTTCAGGATTTGGTTATTTAAATGTCAGTAACACAGACATAATTTTAAGTATACTCAAGCACAAATATCACACCATTGCATTCCAAGGTTCAAGGAGGAAACCGTCTTATTGTTTCATGTCGGACATTGTTTATAGGGTTACTAATAACACCATACTCTTGCTATTATTATTAGTAACAGTTGTAATATTCTAGACAGCTCTCCCAATTGTTAGCTGGGAACCTGGGTCAGTTCCTTGACTTCCACTAGCCTTGGTGTCCTCATGAGTATAACAGGATAACATAGTTTCAAGAACTTTTTCTGACATTCAAATGTAACAATGACTGTATTAATATAAACCCCAGGATGACTACAAGCGATTATTCTCTTTGTTATATAGCCCAGTCTCTGGACTAGGGAAGAGCATGTGGTGTTATAAGGAAACAGGGTGGAGCCGTAAGTAACGGGAGAGGGACTCCCTAAATATTAACCATTTTATTCATTTAACTCATGCTTAATTCTCCGCAGGAACACTGACACATATGGGGGTTGGGGGAAGCATTCTTCCCCTTAAAAATTAACAGTAAAATGGCACAAAGAGCTTGAGCTTTGGAGTCAAAGAAATCTGAGTCAAATCAAGCTGTCACTTACTAAGTAAATGGAGCCAAAGTAAATTATTTCTCTAAGCCTCAACTTTGTTGTTGTTTTAGTCGCTAACTTGTGTCCGACTCTTTGGCGACTCCATGGACTGTAGCTCACCGGGTTCTTCGGTCTATGGGATTTCCCAGGCAAGAATACTGGCGCGGGTTGCCAGTATTAATCTCCAGGGGATTAATTACCTCTAAACTGGAAATAACAATAGTTGCTTCATGACACTGTTTGAGAACCAAGAGGGATGATGTTTATAAATATTTAGCAGAGTGTCTAACCGATCGTATGTGCTAAATAAATGGTAGTGATTGTTTACTATTATTATCACTGTTGTGATTATCTGTGGGAATTGATGTAGGGACTCAGACACTATGAATAGACTTCCAAAGAGCCTAGGAAGAGTCAGGATGGGCGTGCTGACATTGGGCTATGACCTTACTAGGGCTATCGGCACCTCTTCCGCAGCACAGTATCATGCAGGTTATATAGTTAGTCATAGGTAGGGACTCTTCTGGGATCCTCTTTTTCTAAATTTAAGGATTTAATAATGACTTTATTCTTATGTCACACAATACCATTTTCAAAGCATTTTTTCATGACTCATCCAACAATACTGGGAGCCAGGCAAAGCAGATATTCCTGGCCCCTTCTCTACCATCAGGAAATCAAGGCTCAGTGGTGCACCCAAGCTCATGCTGAGTAAGTGCAGAAAACAGAGACCAGGGCTTCTAATCCCCAGTTCCATTCTCTTTCTGCTACAAGCTCCTCCAGTTTGCAGGAAAATGTGAACTCTCTCAGATCAAATGATCTAAGTTCTACTCATTCTTCCAGTCCCAGCCCTGTGTTTGCTTCTCTGAAGACTTCTCAGGTCCTTCTTTCCCCAAATTGTCTAGGACTCAGTGTCTGTGCCACTCATTGTTGATCTTTCCTCATTTAAAGATCCCATTTCTCCTAAGAAGCCAATAACATAATAGTTAACATTTACCCATTGCTTGTTATGTGCCAAGCACTTTGAAACTGCAGTTTTGGGAGATGTCTTTTTTTTTTTTTTTAAATGCTCACAACTCTTGGTACTTGCTAAGTGCTAAGTTGCTTCAGTCGTGTCCAACTCTGTGCGACCTCATAGACGGCAGCCCACCAGGTTCCCCGTCCCTGGGATTTTCTAGGCAAGAATACTGGAGTGGGTTGCCATTTCCTTCTCCAATGAATGAAAGTGAAAAGTCAAAGTGAAGTCGCCTCAGTCATGTCCAACTCTTAGCGACCCCATGGACTGCAGCCTACTAGGCTCCTCCGTCCATGGGATTTTCCAGGCAAGAGTACTGGAGTGGGGTGCCATTGCCTTCTCCTCTTGGTACTTACTATATGCTATTTTTATAAACAGTTTTGATAGATTAACTTGCCCAAGGTCACTCAGCTAATAAATAGAATAATTAGATCAAACCTGTGCTTTTGAAGCACTAGGCTATGCATTTTTCTTTCATGTATACCTAGCATCGAGAAGAGACTTAAAAGCCTTCATTACTGTATTCATTTTCCTACAATATACTATTAGGTGTCATATTGGGAAGACCTGCTTCTAGTTCAAAAAGGGGCAGATAACTTGGAAAAATTGCTCATATCTGGTTTAAGCCAATCAGAAGCTCTGAGCCTCTCTAGTTCCCTATCTTCCTCTGCCTCTAGGATGATATAAGCTGCTCTACCTATTGCTGAGAAAAGAGCACCAGTTCAGATAAGATACCCTGGTGGCAACTGGCCATACTTGTGGTGTGGCTGCTGATCTGCTCCAAGCTCAGGTCTCAAGTGTGGAAGAGCCCGGGCCTGGCAGGCAACGATACAGGAGAAGACAGTTGAAGACCCGGAGATGGGACAGGGCCCGTTTGAATTTCCAATGGCCCGTGGAGGTTTCAGGGTTGTCTGACGGATGTGTGGGAATAGCACATCCAGTGGAGAAGTGGGGCAGCCGCTGACAGATGAACTGCAGGTGGACCAGGAAGATTTATGTGCAAGGCTGTCTGGGCTCCAGGGTCACATACCCCACTTCTGGGAGAGGTGGGGCCCCTGTGGCTGAGCTGGGGAGGCACGCAATGGAAAAACAGGGAGGCAAGTGCTGACATGCCAGAGAGCCGAAGGAGGCTGAGCTCTGGGAAACAGTTGAGAGCGGCAGCTTCTCTCTTAAGCAAAACATAGGTTTGCTTAAAAGGTTATAATGGGATTTGGTTTGGGCAGCAGTTTGTACTGGGTATTCCAGGAGAGTCATGGAAACACACAGCCCAGCCTCCTGAAAGCCAAGGTTATCAACTCAAGGGATCAATGGGCTTTTGCACTGTTTTTCACCCTCTCTACCCTTAACAACCAGATCATAACAAAAGAAACAAAAGGAAGGGCAGGCTTCAACCCACTTCTCCCCACTTCACTCTGTAATAGGAGCCTTTGGGCTGAGGTTCCTTTAAACCAAAATAAGCAAGTGCTCAGGCCTTGAAAGTTTACAGTCGGTTCCTTCACAAGGAAAAAGCAGTTTAACCTAGTCTCAACCTTGGAAAAATCAAGAGGCTGAGAGTTGGGGGATGAGGGGGAACACTGGCCACAGCATACAGGATAATCTAACCTTTTATGTTACAACTTTTGAGATGAGCTTTCTTAGTTTATGAATCAGGGAGGAAAGGTGTTGAAATACTCTGGGGTTCATGATTTTAGGAATACTCCGGTGGCCCATGAGGGATACAGAGAAAAGGAAAGAAAACCCAGTCCCATTACTCTTACCACATAAAGCTCTCATTTACAGTATAAATAACTGTGCATAACTTATAAACACCAAGTATGAGGGTTTCCCAGGTGATGCAGTGGTAAAGAAGCTGCCTACCAAGGCAGGAGATGCGGGTTTGATCCCTGGGTTGGGAAGATCCCCTGGAGTAAGAAATAGCAACCCACTCCAGTATTCCTGCCTGGGAAATTCCAGAGCCAGAGGAGCCTGGTGTACTACAGTCCAGGGGGCTACAAAGAGGTGGACACAACTGGGCACAATATACATACTTAGAAGAATTCTAAGTAACAAGGTGGGGGTGGGGGAATGCATTAGGGGAGCTGGGGACAGTTGGGAGGGCTCTGAAAGCTGCAGTTTCACTCTACCCCTGACTACTTTTCCCACCACAAATGCAAATACCTTCTCATATCTACAACCAACCTTGCAACCTGAGGCAGCACCTGGCAGGGACTTGTTTTTTTGTAATAAATGAAGGACAAAATTCTCCCCTGTGAGGCCAACTGGCTAGAGCGTTTTATGGTTCTTCATGGGTCCTCAGAGAGCAGATGGGTCAACACTTGCCAGCAAGTGTCAATTAGCTCAGCAATGAAGTGGAAAGATGAGACTGGCAAGTAAGCAAAAATCTGCCACTAAACACTTACTTTCACATCTTCAACCTGGCCAAGGCCTCATTAAATCAATTCTGGGGAAGGCAATCTTGAGACACAATGAAAACAAAAACAAAAAACTAGATGTTTCCATTTCCCCTTTCTTAATGATAAATTAATCTGACTCACCATTCCAATGGAATATAATAATGTGCCATTAACTTTAAGACTTCGCTGATACACAGTACTAAGAGCAGCAGGGCTCGGTGACAGTAAGTCTAAGGTCTGCTACTCCCTAGTTACAAATATATAAGTCAGTGCAAGACAGAGCCTAATGCACAGCAGGTCCCATTTTTTTGAGCAACAAATTTTTACATGTATTCCCTTTAAAACTAAGGAAACATAAGAGTACCAGAGACAGCATCTTATAAACATTTGATTTCCGCAGTTGTTGAAATCTGGCCTTGAATATCCATGACCATCTGAGTCTTCAGTGCGGCCTGACTATCATAGGAAGCAGATGCACTCTCCCCGCTGGTCCTACATTCACACAATGAAGCCAACTTATAACATGCTTATCTCCGTAGATAGAAAGCCATTTCTTGGCTTCATTATCGAGATACTTGAGTAGTGGGTAATCAGCCCGCCTTTACGATGCAGGCCTAAAGCTCGAAGTACTAATACAGAGATACAAGTTTTTGCTTTCTGCTTTTTATAATTAGGAAAAACAGCACTCACATGGACCACTTGGATGAGGTGCAAATGTTGGCTGCTAGCAGGAAATGCGTTTCTATTAAGACTTGCTAGAAACAACAACACAAAGTAATGTTTCCCATGTGGGTTCCACACCAGAGGAATGAGGATATTTGCCTCAGCCACAACAATTTCATTATATCCTTCTCTGAGCTGTTCTGTGTGTTCCTCTGCCAAGTTGCATCTGATATCATTCTCTAACTCACAGTTGGACTGAGAGAGGTCCTCTCATTGCCTATCTGATGACAGGGAGGACTGCAAACACAAGACCCAGGGTTATGTGTGCTTTGTACTGGCTATTTGCTTCCACAGGGCTCACGCTCGCACCTCTCCTGAAGGCTGATGCCTGACATGGGTGTCAGTGGATAAGACAGTGACTTCTTGATGACTTTGTAGAAAACCAGCATGCTCTTTGCAGCATATAAAAGGACTAAAGGCTGCTTAAGTAACAACCGGTGAGAATGCCCATGAGCAGCTATTTCAACATGATCCCTACCTGCCCAGAATCTTCTAATATTATAAATAAAGCTGTAGATCTTGGTGAACTTCCAATTTTATCAAACCACATGTTATTTCATGGAACCAGATTTCCAAGTGTTGAGCCAATTGAAGGTTCGTGATATTAGCAGCAGTTAATTCCTCTGCATCACTGCCACAAGTATCTCCTATTGCACCAAGGGATATATGAGGGATAAAGTGGTCCCTGCTTTGAAGGTGCTTGCTAGGTTTTAGAATATGCATATGTTTATGCATTCTACTAGTGCAGATAATCTGAGCTTATTTTTTTTTTTTTAATAGGAGCAGCAGTTTTAGATGGAAAGATAGAGTTGGGAGGGCAGATAAGAGGATTTGAAGAAATCTTGGCTGTTACCTCCTCGCCAGCATTTCCTGATACTATCCAAACTCCTGATACTAAAAATGTGTGTTAAAATGGGCTTGTTTCCATTTTTAGTGGAATGTTCATTTCTCATGATGAGGTCTTCCTGGCTTTTAGAATGAGAATTTAGACTCAGCCTATTCCCTTTTATTTAAATGAAGTTTTGACTGTTTGAGTCAAAAGGCCAGGCTCAAACTTTTTCTGCGTCACTGAAACAAGGCGTTTACTCACATGGCAGAGTTATGTGAAGAGCGAAAGCTCCAGCTGGAGTAGGGAGAGATGCACATTTTGGCAGAGTTTGCATGTCTTTTCCTGCCCTGCCCCAAAGGCCTTACCAGCCCCTCTCCTGGTTGCAGCCTCTTCTCTCCAGCTGTGCCTGCCAGCAACTGCCCCTCCTCCCCTGTATCTGCTGGGGGAGAATCGGTACCAGCCCCTTCGTGCGTTCCATCACACATACGCGCAAAGCGTGCACGCACACACACACACACACACACGGGGGAAGCACACAGTGTGTGAATTAAAGGAACGAGGAAATGGATTACTCTGGGTTGTTGCCAAAACAACACGAAAAAACTGCAGCCAGAATTTTCAAGCCTGAAATATAAGTATGTGATGGTGGTGGGAGATATAGAAAATTTCATTTTTTCTATAATTGGTGTGGATACACAAATGTAAAAATGAACAGTGTGCTGTAAATATATGCATAGAGTGCAATTTATATGTAAACAATGGATACATAGTACATTATAACAAAATATTTGAGTATACAGGATGAGTGTGGCAGGGGGCGGGGCAAGAGTAGGATTATCTCAGTTTATCTCAACACCAGGCATACATTGGCTAACGTACAATATGTACCCCTGAAGTCAGCTGGTCTATATTTAGTACAGGAATTACAGCTTTCCTGCATGCATACACACATATTTTAACTTCCAAATATATAAGAATTCAGAGCATATGTTGCATATATATTTTTATGAAAATATAAACAAGATAGTTAAATATTTCAAATTCCAAATTGCCATTTCTTAAACAGTGAGGTAGTAGTTATCAGGCTGTTCTCTCTCTCCTGGCCTACCTTGTTTTGTTTTCTTCCTCCCTCTCTGAAGCTGGCTGAGCAGGTCCTCAGATATCCCTGATTACTGTTAAAGCTTCACTCTGGGAGAGAACCTGGGAGTTCTGGGGCAGCTAAAGGTTTGTTACTTTCTCCATGGAAACTGCACTAACAAAAAACTGTACCAACCACAATTCCACACTAAGAATTCCAAACAGTTATCGACTTCTACTCATGTGCAACACAGAGGAAGCTCACTATGTTATATTTAAACCCTACGGACTAGCCAAACAGCTGTACTTTTTTCACTCACTCAATTTGCTAAAAGTTATTCTTTGTGTGTGTGTTAGTTGCTCAGTCATGTCTGACTCTTTGTGACCCATGGACTCTAGCCCACCAGGCTCCTCTGTCCGTGGGATTCTCTAGGCAAGAATACTGGAGTGGGTAGCCATTCCCTCTCCAAGAATCTTCCCTGACCCAGGGATCAAACCTGGGTCTTCTGCATTGCAACCGGATTCTTCACCAGCTGAGCCAAAAAGTTCTTCTTTAGGGGATACTAGTTACCACCCCTTCAACCCCAACAAAGCAAAACAAAAAGTCAATAGCCCCATAGAAGCTCCACAATAACAAAAATTAGAACCAACTGATGATAAAGGAATAATGATTAAGTGTGAAAAAGACAAAGGTGTCTGCTCTTTAAATAAATCAAGGACTTCATTTATTTTTATATCTTGTTTATGTTCCTACAAGATAATCCATTAGTGATAGAATGTGCTTCCTCATAAGACACAAGTTATATCTTTGTGATTATTAGAACTAAAAGGCAGAAGGCACGCCTACCATTGTTTGGCCCAGGTCAACTGAATATTTAAACTCCAACTTTTCTTCATTTAGTGGTTGAGTTTGCATCAGAGTACTTACAATGTTTAGACATATTATTTATCTTACTTTGGTTAATGTGTAATATTCTCAGCAGAGAATAAACCACGTTCCTCCTAAAAACTGAAAACACATAAAAGGATTGGCAATGAAAGAAGTATGGAAAGCAACATAGCACAATGATTAAGAATATGGATTTTAAAGTTAAAATCTTGGTCCTATCACCTAATTCAAGAATGGTTTGTGGTAGAAGTCCCCAACCTTTGGGACTGATTTAATAATAATAGAAATAAAGTGCACAACAAATGCATTTGAATTATCCTGAGACCAAATCCCCCTCACCCACAATTCCTGGAGAAATTGTTTTTAACAGAACTGATCCCTGGTGCCAAAAGGTTGTGGACTATTGATTTGGGGCATCATAACTTAATAGCTTTGAGTCTCATTTCTTCCAGCTCTAAAAGAGGGAGAGGAACTGTGTTTGTATCATAGGGTTATGGTAAAATTTTAATAAGATAACCAGCATTTATTAAATGCACATAAAACATCATGCCAAATAAATCACTTTTTCCAAAATGCAACACAACCTAGGTACACCTAGTTCTTGTACCCATGCCATGCTTATTACAATTCTAGAAAAGCATACGTAACTTGAACATAACCCAAAAATACTGCCACACTAGATGGGATCCACAGTCCATTAAGACTACCTTCTGTCTCTCTTAAATGCCTCCTTTGGGCCATCACCTGCAAGAGATTAGCAAGATATACCAAGTATATGAACACATGTCTCTTGTAATTTAACTGTGTCTTTGGGATAAGCTCTTTGCTTCTCTTCTTATAATGCCAAGTGCATAGTAAGTCCTCAACAAATGTTTGCTGAATCCATCAACCGTCTACCACTTAGCAGTGGTATGCTCAGAATCTCCCCTTGAAGAGCTCATGCTCTATAGTTTTTCCATTCATTCCCAATATCATGAAAGCATTACAGCATGAGTTATTCTGACAAAGTCCCAACACCCAGGAGTTTGGGCTCCCTAAATTTTTATATTTTAGAAGAGGTAAAATAACCACAAATTTTCTTTCTGCTGCAAAAACACTTACAGTATTTAATAATTTCTTACTTCTTTCAAAGTTTGATGAGCATTCTCTCATCACAATATTTTTGCCTTTCTTTGAAAACAAATCCAACCTTGAATGGATTTTTTCCTGGAAAGCAGCATGATGTAGCATAATGGTTTGTAAGTCTTTATAAAGTGATAGGCCATTAAAAACACACAAAACCTCATATTAAATTTCAATATATCAAAGAAGTAAGGTAAATTGCTGTAGGAATGAATGGAGAAGAAAAGGACAGAACCTGGTCCTTGCATTCTGTCACAGCCTCCTCAGTACCTCTCACATACCTTGGGAAACAAAACTTTAAAAATATATAGTAGAACACTGAATCTCAATCCCTTGCAACCCAAATTGGGTTCTCTTAGCCTTTCAGTTGGATGCCCTTGCACAAGATATTTCTTTGGTATAATTTTCCTTGTCAGTGAAACTTGTGGAACTTTTATGAGGATTATGAATTTGTGTAGCAAATACCACTTATTATATTGAGGTACTTTTTCATGGTACCATGAAAGACTGTCCTCACAGAACTTACATTCTATTAAAAAAGATACACAATTTTAAAAAGTCATAGATAAGTCCTAGGGGATAAATTATAAGGAGATAAATAGAGCAAGAAAAAGGTAAGAAGTCAAGGTGGGTATACTTAATAACATTTATAAATGGGTGGTCAAGGAGGATCCCAATGAGAGGTAACACTGAGCCAAAACAGCAACGATGTTAGGGAACAGGCCATGTGGCTCAATGGAAAAAGATTTAAGGACAGTGTTGTTGTTCAGCTGCTCAGCTGTCTGACTCTTTGCGACTCCACGAATTGCAGCATGCCAGGCTTCCCTGTACTACACCATCTCCTGGGGCTTGTTCAAACTCATGTCCATTGAGTCAGTGATACCATCCAACCAACTTGTCCTCTGTCATCCCCTTGACTCATAATACATATTCAATAAATGATAATGATTACCATAGCTGAGATAATATAAACAAAGAAAAAAACATGGGATTAAAAATTTTGTCTCTGCTACTTGTTCTTTGAGGTCTTAAATCATTTACAATGACCTCTAAGATGCTTACCGCTTGGAAGGAAAGATATGACAAAACTAGACAGCATATTAAAAAGCAGAGACATTAGTTTACTGACAAAGATCCATATAGTCAAAGCTATGGCTTTTCAAGTAGTCATGTATGGATGTTGGAGAATGAAATGGCAACCCACTCCAGTATTCTTGCCTAGAGAATCCTGTGGATGGAGGAGCCTGGTGGGCTGCTATCCATAGGGTTGCACAGAGTTGGACATGACTAAAGTGACCTAGCGTGCATGCACACATTGGAGAAGGAAATGGCAACCCACTCAGTATTCTTGCCTGGAGAATCCCAGGGACAGAGGAGCCTGGTGGGCTGCTGACTATGGGGTTGCACAAGAGTTGGACATGACTTAGCAGCAGCAGTAGCATGTATGGATGTGAGAGTTAGACCATGACGAAATCTGAGCACTGAAGAATTGATGTTTTTGAATGGTGGTGTCGGAGAATACTCTTGAGAGAACCTTGGACTGCAAAGAGATCCAACCAGTCAATCCTAAAGGAAATCAGTCCTGAATATCCATTGGAAAGACTGATGCTGAGGCTCCAATACTTTGGCCACCGGATGCGAAGAACTGACTCATTGGAAAAGACCCTGATGCTGGGAAAGATTGAAGGCAGGAGGAGAAGGGGATGACAGAAGATGAGATGGTTGGATGGTATCACTGACTTGATGGACATGAGTTTGAGCAAGCTTCAGGAGTTGGTGATGGACAGAGAAGCCTGGTATGCTGCAGTTCGTGGGGTTGCAAAGAGTTGGACATGACTGAGCAGTTGAACTGATTATGAGATACAGTTTTCTCATGGAAAATGGGATAACAATACCTGCACTTTGTACAGTGTCATTAAGAGGACAAAAATAAGAAAATATGCAAGGAAATATTAAGGAAATAAAGAACCACATAAACTGTCAACCACTGAATCCCCTCCCATACTATCTCTCCAAAATGACAGATGACCATTCCATCTTTTTAACAAGGCAATCAATGATTTCATAGGTAATCCAGGAAGAGGATTTTTAATATAAAAGATAACTTCTCTTTTAGAGAGTTAGACCAAGAACAGTAAGAACTGAAGGAGATCAAGACTGATTTCCAATGAAGGAAACCTAACCACTAACCAGCTTAAACTTGCTGGGGCTCTGGTTTCAGAGAATAGCCATCTATTTGCTCTGGTCCTTGGTTGACTCACTATAAATTCCCCATCTGGGTGGCTTCAATACACCTTAACCTTTCTTTTGCCCTCTTTCAGATTTAATGCCTTTGGTTCACTCATTCAACAAACATTGAATAAATATTATACTTACAATAAACACAGAGCCAAGAATAGATTTGGGTGAGGGGGTGAACTAAACTAGGAGTCAGCTTAAACAAATCCCCTGTGGAAAGATGAGGGGAAAGGTAGGGGGCAAAGAAAGAAAGAAATCCGTTCCACTTCCAGAATTCCTCTAGTCTGAACAAGTCTGAACCTTGAACATATTTCAGTAGGTAATTACAAACAAAATGAGAGCCTTCAAGGTACCACTACACCACATTACACTTGGCAAGGCAATCCCAAAACAGCTGCGGCACAAGAGTAACTTCAGTCATTTTGTCCCCCAGGAAATATTTACTAAATGCCTACCTAGTACTAGGCACGGAGAGCCAGAATTCAAAAGACAAGACTCCCAAGTGCTCAGCTCTTCCACACTCCTTCTTCTTGTCTACCCACTGGCCCTTTTCTGCCTGTGGTCCAGTGTACAGCTCAACAACATAATCAAACTTTTCTAGAGTGACCAGTTTCTGGGAGTAGAAATAGAGCGAATACGAATGCAAAGCCAATGTAAATCCCATATCCAGTCTCACATTTCTCATCTAGTGTGGCTTTTATTTACAGCTCCCACTAGTCCCTTCCAGTCTTTCTGTGATCATCCCCTCTTAGGAATTCTCCTTCTAAAGTGTATAGGTCTCTTTTTTTCTGGACCTTACCTAAAAGGATTAAAAAGGAGGCTAAGAACAGCAGTCTTCTCACTGGTGTACTCCTAAATTCATACTCTACCATCCTTTTATATTCTGAAAGCAGAACTCAAAAATACTGAAAGCCTACTCTGAGTGAACCATACAACTTTTAAACAATCTTACAAGACTATTATCTCTATTTTATAGATAAATGAAAAAGTTAAATAGAATGCCAAAAATCAAACAAAATAGTAAATGACAGAGTCCTGCCTGGAGCTCAAGTCTTTCAAGTCAAAAGATGAAACTCTTGTTCTCTCTTCCAAACTACAAGAGAACTGTCAAAAGAAGAAAAGTTATCTATCCTTTCTGGTCATGTACCCATAATGTCCAAGGTCCTTTCCAGCTTTAAAATTCTAAACATCATGTTAGTTAGGACTGATTATTTACACTTTAGCACATAAACCAACTCATTATAACTGACTCTCTATTCACAATCTCTTTGAAGAGGTCTTTTATGCTTTTAGGCCACATGCAAATCATTCTGCTATTTCTCTTCATATGAAAAAAAGGATATAATTTTGTATAAAATCTATTTCTTGCTTTTCAGATGGATCTAATCTATTGCTTTGAACTGATCTGAATTGTTCATGGCTGAGGCCTTGAGTTCATACTCAGATGAAAGAATAACTTGAATTGTTCATGGCTGAGGCCTTGAGTTCATACTCAGATGAAAGAATAACTTAGAGTATTATTAGCATCTGCTAAGTATTGATTTCTTATAAAACCAATATGCTTCTTCTCCTTTAGTATGTCTCAGTGATGTATTTGGTGGAACGAAACACTAAACTTCAAATCTTTCAGGCAGAATCAGTGTCAAATAACAATTCACAAAAATAATTAATATTAATAAAAACTAGATTTGTACCATAATGTGTTTTAAATGCTCAAGTGTTTGAAATATATTTGGGGGCAGAAAAATTCTTAGATTCTATACTATACATGTATAGGTGAGGTAAGGTACCTATAAAGATAAGCACTTGAGCTGAAATTTGAGCTGTCATCAAAGAGACAAATTAGCAGTTTATATCCAAGTTAATTACCAGATAAAACAAACAAATTCAACACTCCTCATCAGAATATAATAGAATCCAGATTTTTTTCACAATTTCCAGAGCAGAACCCAATTTTTTGATATATAAAGGAAAAGCAAAGTGTGACCAGTTCTCAAGAAAAGAAGACAACCACAGAGATTAGCTTCAGACATTTAAAGATGAATGACCAGGCAGGATTCTAAAATGGCTTCCCTGGTAGCTCAGCTGGTAAAGACTCCACCTGCAGTGCATGGGACTCCGGTTTGATTCCTAGGTTGGGAAGATCCCCTGGAGAAAGGATAGGCTACCCATTCCAGTATTCTTTGACTTTCCTTGTGGCTCAGCTGGTAAAGAATCCGCCTGCAATGCGGGAGACCTGGGTTCAATCCCTGGAAGATCCCTGGAGAGGGCATGGAAACCCACTCCAGTATTTTTCCCTGGAGAATCCCCATGGACAGAGAAGCCTGGTGGACTACAGTACACGAAGTCACAAAGAGTCTGACATGACTCAGTGACTAAGCACAGCATTATAACTGTGCTCAAGAATTCAAAGGAAAATTGTTCTTGTAACGAGTGAAAAGAGAAAAGTCTCAGTAAGGAAAACAACATCTATTAAAAAGAAGCAAATGGAAATCTTAGAGCTGACAAATATACCTGAAAATTTTTTGGAGCTTAAATATGGCCGAGTAGAAGGACCTGCATCTCCTCCAGGAAGAATTCAAAATCACAATTAGCTGCTGAACAACCTTCCACAGGAACATTCTAGAATCCACCAAAAAACAATAACCCATGTCCAAACACAAAGGAAAGAAAGTGAAAGTGAATGTGAAAGTTGCTCAGTCATGCACTACACTTTACAACCCCATGGACTATATAGTCCACGCCAGAATACTAGAGTGGGTAGCCTTTCCCTTCTCCAGGGGATTTTCCCAACCCAAGGCTCAAACCCAGGTCTCCCACATTGCAGGTGGATTCTTTCCAGCTGAGCCACAAGGGAAGCCCAAGAGCACCGGAGTGGGTAGCCTATCCCTTCTCCAGCAGATCTTCCTGACCTAGGAATCAAACTGGGGTCTCCTGCATTGCAAGTGGATTCTTTACCAACTGAATTATCAGGGAAGCACAAAGCATAAGCTGCCAAGTGGGCAACCAAGAAACCGGAGAACAATAATACCAAAGAAGTTCTCACACTGTTGTGAAGGTTCTGAGCACCAGCTACCCAGCCTGGGTATCCAGCACAGGAGCTGTGAATCCCGAGATTCTGACTTTGAAGGCCAGCATGATTTGATTACAGGACTTCAATCAACAGAAGCCCCACTCTTGGAGGGCACAAACAAAATTGTGCTCACACCAAGACCCAGGAGAAAGGAGCAGTGATCCCACAGAGACGGAACCAGACCTACCTGCTAGTGTTGGAGGGCCTTTTGACAAGGCATGGGTTGGGGTATTTCCTGGGAAGAGCCCCTTGGTGTAAGCCTTCTCGGAAGTTGCTATTAGCCCTACCATAGAGCCTATAGGCTCTACCACAGAGATGGTTGGATAGCATCACCAACTTGATAGACTGGAGTTTGAGCAAGGTACAGCAGTTGTAATGGACAGGGAAGCCCGGAGTGTTGCAGTCCATTGTGTTGCAAAGAGTTGGACACAACTGAGCAACTGAACTGAACTGAGAGCCTGTAGACTCCAGATTGGGTTGCCTCAGGCAAAATAATTAACAGGGAGAGAGCACAGCCCAACCAATCAGCAGACAGTTAAGAGTTTTACTGAGTTTGTGGCCCTGCCCACCAGAGCAAGACCCAGTTTTTCCCACCACCAGTCCCTCCCATCAGGAAGCTTATACAAGCCTCTTAGGCCTCATCCTCCAGAGGGCAGACAGAAGCAAGAAGAGCCACAATCCTGCTGCCAACTAGAATGAAAACTGTATCACAGAAAGTTAATCAAAAGGAAAAGGCAAGAGCGTTATGACCCAGATGAAGGGACAAGATAAAACCCTAGAAAACCAACTAAATGAAGTGGAAATAGGCAACCTTCCAGGAAAAGAATTCAGAATAAAGACAGTGAAGATGATCCGAGATCTCAGAAAAAGAATGGAGAAGAAGCAAGAAGTGTTTACCAAAGACTAGAAGAATTAAAGAACAAACAGATGAACAATACACTAGAAGGAATCAGTGGCAGAGTAAGTGAAGCAGAAGAACGGATAAGTAACCTGGAAGACAGAATAGTGGAAATCAATGCTACCAGACAGAATACAGAAAAGAGAATGAAAAAAAAAAAAAAAGAAGAAGAAGAAGAAGACAACCTAAGAGGCCTCTAGGACAACATTAAACACGCCACCATTTAGGGGTCCCCAAAGCAGAAGAGAGATAGAAAGGACCTGAGAAAATACTTGAAGAGATAATAGTTGAAAAGTTCCCTCACATAGTAAAGGAAACAGTCAATGAAGTCCAGGAAGTACAGAATCCCAGGCAGAATAAAATCAAGGAAAACACACTGAGATACATAGTAATCAAACTGACAAAAATTGGACACAAGCGAAATATTGAAAATAACAAGGGAAAAATGAAAAAATACAAGGGAATTCCCATAAGGTTATCATCTGATTTCTCAACAGAAACTCTACAGGCCAGAAGGGAATGGCACAACATATTTAAAGTGATTAAAAGGAATAAGCTACAACTAAGAATCCTCTACCCATAAAGACTCTCATTCAGATTTGACAGAGAAATCAAAAGCTTTACAGATAAGCAAAAGTTAAGAGAATTCAGTAGCACCAAATCAGTTTTATAACAAATGCAAAAGGAACTTCTCTAGGCAGGAAACACAAGGCAGGGAAAAGACCTACAAAAAATAAACCCAAAACAATTAAGAAAATGGGAATAAGATCATACATATTGATAATTACCTTAAATGTCAATGGATTAAATACACCAACCAAAAGACACAGACTGGTTGAGGGGGATGAGGACATGCACATTTATGTGTTTTCACTTACTACCTCACTCTACTTAACCTCCCCACCAAATTGTATGTAATTATTTATTGTTGGGTTAATCATGTTTCCATTATGACTTGCAACTTTATCTTTTATTTTTATTTTTTCTGGCTACTGACTGTGAAAACTGATACACATCTTTCACTATTGTGACTATGTATTATTTGTTTAATACCATTTTATCATTGGTCAGAAAATAACAGAACTCTGTATCATTAAAACTACCATTTAACAGAAAAACTTATAATCACTTTTTAAAATCCAAATGCACACACACACACATACACAACTTGGAGTTTTTTGAAAATACAAATGCCCAGGATTTATTTCTTTTTCCTCCAAAGCTCAGGATCTGATTCTAATGAGCAGCCATGTTTCAAAAGAACACAGTTATATGATGATCTTTTACTTTTATGCAGTTGCTTTACTTTTTCTATTTCATATTCAGTGCTCCCCTTTCATTTATTTTGTGCTTTCCAATCTCCACATCTTTTTGTTGTTGCTCTTTCTCAAGCCTTTGTCAAGTGTAGTAGAAAACTCTTTGTGTGTGTGTGTGTGTGTGTGTGTGTGTGTGTGTGTGTATATATATATATATATAATGTAAATTTTGCTTAGCTAATAAATTTATGACATTTTGATTCTATTTGTTTGACTAAATATGAATAGAAAAATAGATTTGTAATGTATATTCACTTAAAACTTTGACATAGTTTGTTTTATTCTGGCATATAGTATGACTGCTGACAATCTAGAAAGCTTTTTGTCTTACTGATTAAAATAACTTTTTTGAATAGGCTTGAAACTTCTAATCCAATCCTGAGAATATAAAGAAATACTATGTTGTAAGAAATAAAACAAATGAAGCAAACAAACCAGGAAAGTAACAATGTGATACAGTATTATTAACTAAAGTACAAATTTTATTCTAATTTCACAAATATTTATGTTAGTATCCATTTCTTGTTTTCATACCTTACTCAGGATTTCACACTGTATTTAGCTGCACCGAGTAGCATTAGCTGCATGCAACAAATTTTGATAAATTCTCTTCATTTTTATTCTGTTAACAAATATTTTCCCATTTTCCTTATTATGGCTTCTTAGATATACCCACAATTTAAAAATGGACACTTAATTTCCAAAAATGTGAGGTTTTTAAAGTATCATTGATATTAACTTCTCATTTTGATATTAATTTCTCATTTAATTGCTTTCTTCTCTGTAACCACCCTCAGTGTTTTTCAGTCTTTTAACTTCATTGAAGTTTTCAATAGCTAAGTCAAAGACCTCTCTTGGTAAATGTCACAATGCACTTGAAAATATGTAGGTTATTTTAAAATATCTTTTGACATCGATCTCTAACATAATTCCACAGTGATAAGAGAATAGATTCTGTATAATCTCAAAATCTTTAGACCATGAAATTTTTGTACCTTGTTTTATGTCCTTGGATATATTCCAGTGTCTCTTGGCTTACAGTCTATGAGAACTTGAATAAAATTTATATCCTATTATTGTATAAATCTTAATTATGTTGAATTGGTTCATAGTGCTTTTCAGGTGTACTATATCCTTCTACTTTTCTATTCATTTTATTCATTTTTGAGAACTTGATATTGAAACTCCAACTAAAAATCTTAATTAGTCTAATAAGAAAAATTGTAATACAAAGTGGAACTAAATGTAACTTTGGTCAGTATTTTCCAAGTCTCCCGTAAATGTGTTATCATGCTTTCATAATTTAAAAAAGAAAAAATACACAAAAAATTTAAATATATTTGGAGAGGTCAACAGTAGAATGGAGATGATATGAATGAATTGCAAAATCAACTAAAAATTAAGCTGAAGGTGAGAGAGAGAAAAATTAAAATAATAGAAGGAGGCATCATCTCAGGAACTTATAGTGAAATATTAAAAGATTTGATGTATGTATAATTGGAGACCCAGAAGGAGAACATATAATGGAAAAACTATTTGAAGATACAATGGTCAAAAGAGTCCCCATATTTGATGAAAGATATAAATTTACAGATTCAGACTGCTCAACAAACACCCAGCTGGATAAATATAAAGATGGTTATGTCTAGGCAGCCACAGTCAAATTACTGAAAACTAAAGACACAGATTAAAGTCTTAAAAGTAGCCATAGGGTGGGAAATAGGGGGATGACAATGCATACAGAGTAATAAGAACTTGCATTGAGTCCTCACCAGAAATGATGGAGCCCAGTACACATGGGACATTACTCAAGCACAAAAAGATTTTTAAAAAGTCAATCTGGAATTCAGTCTCAAGCAAAAACATCTTTTAAGAGAAAAGACAAAATAGAGACATTTACTGAGTACAAAATATCATGAAACATAAATACTAACACAATTTGTAACCAGGAAAACTATACTATAAGTCTTTAAGCTTAATATCAGTTGGTATGTTTAGAAAAAAATGGATAGTACTGGAAATGATAAATATGTGATCTTTCTTTCCTTTATTTATTAAGTTCATATGATGGTTTAAAGCCAAAGCAATAACACTTCCTTGAGTAATTTGCAATACTTGTGGATGTAAGAATATGATGACTCTAGTATAAAGAACAAAATCAATACTGTACTGTAAAGTAAAATAAAGCAAAAATAAATAAATAAATAGAAAAGAAAAAAAATGAACCTATAAGTTTGTGAGTGTTTTAGGTTATACATGAGGTGATAGATTATTAACTCTTAAAAGGTTGTAATAAATTTCTAGATCATATATTTAAAATATGAAAAGGAATATAGCTAAAAATAAAATTCAAAAAAATATTCAAAAGTCGAAAATAAGGTAGAGAACTGAAAAAAAGGGAAAACAGAAAATAATAAAATAGTTGACCTAAATTCAACAATCAATATTAATTGACTAAGTACTCACCATTAAAAGAAATTGTCAGAATAGCTAGAACTAAAGAAAGAAAGAAAAGCTCAACTATATTCTGTCTACAATATACACACTTTTAGCAACAGAGACACAAAGTAAATACCAGTAAAAAGACATATCATGCAAAAACAGGAAACATATAAAAGCTGGAGTACCTATGTTAATATCAGGTAAAATACACTTTAAGGAAAGAGCATTATCAGATTAAAAATGACATTTCAAAATGTCACAATTTATATAAAAAGTCATGAAGACCTAACAATCTTAAATGTCTATATGCCTAATAACCAAGCTTCAGAATTAAAGGGAAAAATACACAATTCCACCACTGTAGTTGAAAATATTACCATTCCTCTCGGCAAATGATAAAATTGCTTAATCACTAAGTTGTGTCTGACTCTTTTGCAACTCCATGGATTGTCGCCTGCCAGGCTCCTCCATCCATGGGATTTCCCAGGCAAGAATACTGGAGTGGGTTGTCCTTTCCTTCTCCAGGGGATCTTCCAGATCCAGGGATTAATCCTGCATCTCCTGTGGGTTCCCAACCCAGGGGTCAAACCCATGTAATGATAATATTATACAAATAAAAAAATCAGCCATAAAATAAATGATGAGCTAGCTTGAAAGTGAAAGTTAGTCACTCAGTTATGTCCATTCTTTGTGATCCCATGGACTGAAGCCTGCTTGGCTCCTCTGTCCATGGAATTCTCCAGGCAAAAATATTGGAGTGGGTTGCCATTTCCTTCTCCAGGGGATCTTCCCTACCCAAGGATAGAACCCATGCCTCTGGAATTACAGGCAAATTCATTACAAACTGGGCCACTAAGAAAGCCCCACAACCAGCATACCCTAATGGATATATAAAGAATACAACAACCAACAACTGGAGAATATACATTCTTTTAAAATTTACATGGTATATTCACCCAAGATAGATCCTTTGTACTAGGTCACAAAACCAAAGTTACAATAAATTAAGAGTGAAAATCATACAGAGTCTGTACCTTGACCACAGTGAAACTAAATTAGAAATCAGTAACAATAAGATTGTTACTAAGAAGACCCCAAATGTTTTGAAAGTGGACAACATACCTCAGAGTATGGGTCAAAGAAGAAATCACAAAGGAAATCACGATATATTTAAAACTGAATGACAGTAAAAAAATACCATGTTCAGTTTTGTGGAGGTGTAGCTGAAGTAGTGCTTAGAGGAAAGTTTATAGCTTTAAATTCTATTTGACAAAAGGAAAGTACTAAAAAAAAAAACCCCTAAAGTTACAGTTTAAGAAGGAAAAAGAAAAATTAATCAATAATATAAGGAAGGAAATAACAAAGAGCATAAATCCATGAAACAGAAAACAAAAAGCTCAACTGAACTTTTAAAAAATTATTACTAATTTGCTCTCTCATTCAATAACACATTCTCTGCCATCTAATTTAACCATTTGATTGCTTTTTTCAAAAAATCAGTATTTTATTTTATTGATCATTTTCTATTGTTCTAGCCAACAGAAATTAAGAGGATAATAAAAATATTATAAATACCTTTATGCCAATAAGTATAACAACTTAGATGAAAGGGAGAAATTTCTTGACAGGAAAAAAAAAGTCAACTCACCAAAACTGACAAAAAAAAAAAAGAGAAAATCTGAAGAAGGCGGGGGTGGAGCGGGGAGTCCAACCCTAGAAAATCCCCAAACCTAGAGCTATTAAAGAATCTGGATGATCAAAAACTAACTTCAGGTGCAGATGGTACTCTGGTGAATTCAACCTAACATCAAAGGAAGGAATAACACCAAACCTACCCTCTTTGAAAAGTAACAGAGGTGGTATTTCCAAACTAGTTTTATAAATCCAGGACCCTAGAAATCAAAAAGTGATAAGTGATACAAGAAAAACTAAAAGAAAATCAGGAGTTTGGGGAGCAGGGTGGGCTGCAGTGTAAATACGGCGGTCAGCTCTTCTGGAAGGAGACAGGAGAGAAAGGACTTGAAGGAAGCGAGGGCCGATGGGGACTGCATGTTGGAACAGAACCCGTGCAAAGGCCCTGAGGCAGCAATGTCCAAGAAACAGCAAGGAGGCAAGTGGCGTGTCCTGCAGGCCCAAGTAAGGACAGTTTATGAAAGAAGAAGGAAGGGATTAACTGTTCATTACTAATACAGGGAAGACCCTGGATTTGGCAAAGTGGAAGTAACCAGTGACCTCCAAGATAGTGGTGTTTTGGGATTGGTGGGGTCAGAGAAGGTTTTAGAGAGAAAGGAAGAGCTGGATCTACGGAGTAGAGACATCTCTTGTGATGGGGCTGTGCCTCAAAGGGGAAAGAAACGGGACAGTAGCTGTAGAAGGAGGTGGAATCAAAAGAAGAGGTTTTTGCATGTGTGTTTAAGATAGAAGAGCGTGCTTGTATGTTAATGAATATGATCCTGGGGTTCCCTGGTGGCTTAGTGGTAAACCATCTGCCTGCAATGCAAGAGACGTGGGTTCCATCCCTGGGTCGGGAAGATCCCCTGAGCAGGCCATGGCAACCCACTCCAGTGTTCTTGCCAGGAAAATCTCACGGACAGAGGAGCCTGGGGGCTATGGCTCATGAGGTCACTAAGAGTTGGGCATGACTGAAGCAATTGGGCACACATGTATGTGATCCTGAAGAACTAATACCATAGAAGAGACAGGCAGACTGTTAGACGAATGCCCTTGGTCCAAAGTCAGGTACATCTCCTCTTTAGGTATGCAGTACCCCTAACAATTTGCTCATTTCAAAAGAATTCCGAGGTCTTCTAAAATCAGCTGCTGCCAAAAATCAATAGTTTATGAAATACTGTAATAATTATGAAAATGTTTGGCATATCATAAAAAACGAATTGTTAACATAAATAATTACTCGAGCACTTGAGAAAAGTCAGAGCAAACTCTTCAAACATATCCAAAGTAGTTTTTTTAAGTGATTCAATCGAGTGGCCCAAGAAGCTTTTCCTCCTTTTGTTTTTTTTTCCTTCACTGCTTTGTGTCTTATGGAGCACATTTTGCTATCTTACAGAGCACTTGATGGAAAATTTATTTTTCTTGATGCAGGTTCAGTTTGATATAATGCCCTTAGGTGTTCACAAAACTTCATTTCTTAAAGTATTCAAAAGTGAAGTCAGTGGGAGGTGACCCACATGAGAATGTGTGCCTGGGATTTTTATTTTCCTGAGGCTGTTGCTATAGCTTTTTGGCAGCAAAATGAACTACATAGTGAACTAATTAAAAATTTAAAACACATTGTTAGGCAATTTAGAACCACACTCAGAAGGTTAATTTAAAAGAAATAATGAGAAAAAGCAAAGAAAAGTCTATATACCAAAGAGAGTTTTGTGGTAAGAGTCAAGAATCACAAAATGGTTTTTATTAGTTTTAATTATTTTACTCCCTAACCAGAAAGATATTAACAGGTCAGCTTTACTGCCAAATTACATAGTATGCACAAGTCAGCTCCAACTCTCAATAAGATTTGATAGTAAAGAGAGAGAGCAAGAACCCATGGGGCTCCAGTTTTCATTAACCCAAAGGAGAAACGATGGATAGAAAATGCAAGTCAGTATTCCAGATACTATGAAACATATGAAAGCAGGCATAGCAAAGTGGTTCCTTTCCAACTAAAGATTGTGAGCTATAATTAAGAGGACATAGGTCAATAATCTACTTCAAATAACTAATCTGTTTTTGGCTCACTAAGCCAATCCTAGAAACAGCTGAACTGTTATAATTGTTAAGAGCTGTTACAATTGTTAAGAGGCTGAAACTGAAAGCGTTAAGTTGCTCAGTAGTGGCTGACTCTCTGTGACCCCTTGGACTAGAGCCCACCAGGCTCCTCTGTCCACGGGCTTCTCCAGACAAGAATACTGGAGTGGGTAGCCATTCCTTTCTCCAGGGGATCTTTCCAACTCAGGGACTGAACTTGGGTATCCTGCACTGCTGGAGATGGCAGATCCTTTACCATGCAACCCACCAAGGTTAGTGTCTTAAATAAAAGTGGAAACTACCTTAGGACCACGAAGTCCCCAGACAAACACTCAGTGGCCCTAAGATGGTAAGGAGAGCAGAAATCTGGGACTAAGCCAGAGTCAGAACCTGCTTTCTATCCTGAGAATTATACATAATCTGGAGACCTGGAGCTTCCAGTTTGATGATCACATGGGGTATTGGACACATAAGAGACAAAACCTCAGGGCTTGGCCAAGTGGGGCATTATGATAGGAGACACTGCATAAAACAATAACCCAAAGAGCTCTATGCTCTAAGTACAACGAGGGAATACAGAGGGATGGCTAGAAAATTATTGATAGCAAGATTCTACAGATACCTGGAAATTTTAGAACATACTTTTTTAAATAACTAAATAGATCAAAGAAGTGATAAAATAAGAATACACCTAAATAAAAATAATATATATTATAGGTGGCCACAATATACAATTATCAAATATACAATACTTTTCTGGAGGTCATTGTAGGACACAGAAATTATTTACATAAAAACTCAAAGGAATCTACAGATAAATCATGAGAACTCATAAGATAGCTTTAAAAAATTAGACATAAAATATATGCATGGAACTGAACAGAAACAGTTATAAAAATACAATTTTTAAAGGTACACTGATAACCTAAACAAACAAAAAATCTAGAAATAAATCCCACATGCATGGATATTTGTCCTTTGTGAAAAATTATAAAACTATGCTAAGAGACACTGCACTTACCAAATCATATTAGTAAGATATTCTCTCCAAACTGCTCTATAGATTTATGGTAATGCCAATACTGTTTCTAAAATTCACATGTAAGAGCAAATGATCTAAAATTCTAAGAAACATGACATTAGCCATCTAGATATGTGGTACTGGCACAATTATAGATAAATACACCAAAGGAAATCAAGTCAAACTCACACATACATGAAATTTGACTAATGACTGAAAACAAATAGAACAAAAAGGAGGGATGCAGTACTTGGATGCAATCTCAAAAATGACAGAATGATCTCTGTTCGTTCCCAAGGCAAAACATTCAATATCACAGCTATCCAAGTCTATGCCCCAACCAGTAATGCTGAAGAAACTTAAGCTGAATGGTTTTATGAAGACCTACAAGACCTTTAGAACTAACACCCCCAAAAGATGTCCTTTTCATGATAGGGGACTGGAATGCTAAAGTAAGAAGTCAAGAAACACCTGGAGTAACAGGCAAATTTGGCCTTGGAATGCGGAATGAAGCCAGGCAAAGACTAATAGAGTTTTGACAAGAAAATGCACTGGTCATAGCAAACACTCTCTTCCAAAACACAAGAGAAGACTCTACACATGAACATCACCAGATGGTCAACACCGAAATCAGACTGATGATATTCTATGCAGCCAAAGATGGAGAAGCTCTATACAGTCAGCAAAAACAAGACCAGGAGCTGACTGTGGCTCAGATCATGAACTCCTTATTACCAAATTCAGACTTAAATTGAAGAAACTAGGGAAAATTATTAGACCATTCAGGTATGACCTAAATGCAATCCCTTATGATTATACAGTGGAAGTGAGAAATAGATTTAAGGGCCTAGATCTGATAGACTGCCTGATGAACTATGGAATGAGGTTCGTGACATTGTACAGGAGACAGGGATCAAGACCATCCCCCTGGAAAAGAAATGCAAAAAAGCAAAATGGCTGTCTGGGGAGGCCGTACAAATAGCTGTGAAAAGAAGAGAAGTGAAAAGCAAAGGAGAAGAGGAAAGATATAAGCATCTGAATGCAGAGTTCCAAAGACTAGCAAGAAGAGATAAGAAAGCCTTCTTCAGAGATCAATGCAAAGAAATAGAGGAAAAGAACAGATTGGGAAAGACTAGAGATCTCTTCAAGAAAATTAGAGATACCAAGGGAACATTTCATGCAAAGATGGGCTCGATAAAGGACAGAACTAACAGAAGCAGAAGATATTAAGAAGAGGTGGCAAGAATACACAGAAGAACTGTACAAAAAGATCTTCATGAACAAGATAATCACGATGGTGTGATCACTCACCTAGAGCCAGACATCCTGGAATGTGAAGTCAAGTGGGCCTTAGAAAGCATCACTATGAACAAAGCTAGTGGAGGGGATGGAATTCCAGTGGAGCTATTTAAAATCCTGAAAGATGATGCTGTCAAAGTGCTGCACTCAATATGCCAGCAAATTGGGAAAACTCAGCAGTGGGAAAACTCACAGGACTGGAAAAGGTCAGTTTTCATTCCAATCCCAAAGAAAGGCAATGCCAAAGAATGCTCAAACTACCTCACAATTGCACTCATCTCACATGTTAGCAAAGTAGTGCTCAAAATTCTCCAAGGCAGGCTTCAGCAATACGTGAACCATGAACTCCCTGATGTTCAAGCTGGTTTTAGAAAAGGCACAGGAACCAGAGATCAAATTGTCAACATCTGCTGGATCATGGAAAAAGCAAGAGAGTTCCAGAAAAACATCTACTTCTGCTTTATTGACTATGCCAAAGCCTTTGACTGTGTGGATCACAATAAACTGTGGAAAATTCTGAAAGAGATGGGAATACCAGACCACCTGACCTGCCTCTTGAGAAACCTGTATGCAGGTCAGGAAGCATCAGTTAGAACTGGACATGGAACAACAGACTGGTTCCAAATAAGAAAAAAGAGTACGTCAAGGCTGTATATTGTCACCCTGCTTATTTAACTTATATGCATAGTACATCATGAGAAATGCTAGACTGGAAGAAACACAAGCTGGAATCAAGATTGCTGGGAGAAATATCAATAACCTCAGATATGCAGATGACACCACCCTTATGGCAGAAATTGAAGAGGAGCTAAAAGCCTCTTGATGAAGTTGAAAGAGGAGAGTGAAAAAGTTGGTTTAAAGCTCAACATTCAGAAAATGAAGATCATGGCATCCAGTTCCATCACTTCATGGGAAATAGATGGAGAAACAGTGGAAACAGTGTCAGACTTTATTTTTGGGGGCTCCAAAATCACTGCAGATGGTGATTGTGGACATGAAATTAAAAGACGCTTACTCCTTGGAAGGAAAGTTATGACCAACCTAGATAGTATATTCAAAAGCAGAGACATTACTTTGCCGACTAAGGTACGTCTAGTCAAGGCTATGGTTTTTCCTGTGGTCATATATGGATGTGAGTTGGACTGTGAGGAAGGCTGAGTGCCAAGAATTGATGCTTTTGAAGTGTGGTGTTTGAGAAGACTCTTGAGAGTCCCTTGGACTGCAAGGAGATCCAACCAGTCCATTCTGAAGGAGATCAACCCTGGGATTTCTTTGGAAGGAATGATGCTAAAGCTGAAGGTCCAGTACTTTGGCCACTTCATGCGAAGAGTTGACTCATTGGAAAAGACTCTAATACCTGGAGGGATTGGCGGCAGGAGGAGAAGAGGACGACCGAGGATGAGATGGCTGAATGGCATCACGGACTTGATGGACATGAGTCTGAGTGAACTCCGAGAGATGGTGATGAACAAGGAGGCCTGTTGTGCTGTGATTCATGGGGTCGCAAAGAGTCGGACATGAATGAGCGGCTGAACTGAACTGAATTTCTCAACAGATAGTGTAAGACCACTTGGCAATACACATGGGGCAGTGGGAAAAAAATTGAATACCTGCTTCACATGCAACATCAAAAGTCATTCCAGGTGGCTAAAAGTCTTAAAGGACAACGACAAAAATTTTAGAAGACCAGATAGGAGAAGGTCTTTATGTCTTTGGGGTAGAATTTAACAATACCCCAATAACTGGAGACCAAAAAGAAAAAAAGAATAGACTTAAATAACTATTAACATTAAAACTTCAATTCTTAATTGTAAGAACTGAATATCATAATCCCACGTACGATATCGTTCGTAAAGAAAGTGAAAAGAAAAGCCACACATTGGGAGAACATTTATATTTATGAAACATAAATCTTCAAGGAAATCTAATATGGTAATCATTGGCCATATGTGACTATTTAACTTAAATTTAAATTTTAATTATTCAGTAGCTTTTGCTACATTTCAAGTGCTCAGCAGCCACACACGCTAGTCGCTGCTTGACTAGCACCAGTATGAAACATCTACATCACCACAGAAGTCTCTTTTGGATAGACCTGATCTAGAACACGTGTGGAATAAACTTCTAAAATAAACAGACAACTCAGTTTTTAAAATCGGCAAAGGACATTAGCAGACATATGACACAATAATAAACACACACAAAATGAACCATAAACGTGGTAAACAGTCATTTTAACCTCATTAGTAATCGGAGTAAAACAAATTAAACTCATTAGATAAAATCTCAACATTCCAAACTGGCAAAAGATTAAAACTCAATAATACCAACTATTAAAGATTGTATAGAGCAGCACATTTCCAGTACACTGTCTGTAGAAAGGTAACCCATGGTAACCACTGTGGGAGAAGGTTTGCATTACCCAATCACATTGAACACTCTGGCACCCAGCAATTCTACTTTAGAGAAGGAATTCTCCACCTGAGCCAGTCTCTTCCCCGACCCAGGCTACTTGGAAAAGCATTTAATTGGCAGTAGTCAGGGATAATAATGTTCCTGCAACTCAAAGAATTATTCTACTTAAATTTTGCACCAGGAGATATGACTAACAACAATAAAAATCAACACTAGACACAACCCAAACATCATCAAAAGAAAAACAGATACATAAACTGCATTTAATGGAATGCTTATAATTGAAAATAAATGCTCCTTAGTTACATATATCAACAGAGGTGATTTTAAGGAATATAAGGCTCAGTAAAGTAGCAAGATATGTGAACATAATATACTTGAGATATATATAAAGAACAAAAACAATCAAATAATGGATTTAGGGACATATATATATATTTCAAACACACACAAGCAAAGGCATGGCTAATAAAAATCAGGACAGAATTATCCTTGGGCAAGAAAGGGAGATGACGCATGGGAGATGTTACATGGGTGCTTTCTAAAGTACCAGTAATGCTTTGTTTCTTTAGATGAGCGATTGCAGGTTGAGATGTTCATTTTAATCCAGTTTTTCTGTATTCTACTCATACATGTGTTATATATTCTACATGTTTGATATATTTCACAATTTTTAAAAAGTCAGCTTAATTACTTAACAACTAGGCTCCTTGACCTTCCTGAACTTGGTTAGTTATAGCTAAACTCCAACTACCTTACAGAGTTGTTCTATAGTTTCAAGGAGATAATATGTATGAAAGTGTGAGCCACCGTGATGGGGGACAGAATAGGAAACACAGAGGTAAGCATTTCCCTAAAGATTTCATCCTGGCCACTGTCCAGGATCACAGGGCCCTGAGCTCCTAGGCAGTTATTAATCAAGTCAAGAAGATGTCAGGAGTTCTCTGTTCTCTCAATTTAGAAAGAGGATAACTCTAGTCTAATTCAAGCCACAAGAGAATCATATTGAAGGCAGAGCAGATACTCACTGAAAGTGTCTGGAAACCTTGTCATGGAAGAAAAAGTTATTTAGGAAATCTGGGTATTTTCAGTTTTAGGCTAAATGATAATGACATGATAATTATCTCCAAATATTGGATGTGAAAGTGGCATAAGATCTGTTTTGTCCAAGGTTCTTCTAGAGAGACTGGAGAAAGTAAAGAAAAGGTAAAAAGTACATTCCTGGTCAATATTTAAGAAAGAAATTTTGACAATAAAAGGGAGAAGACAGAAATGACGAGGTGATGACTCTCCTTCATCTGTCTTCTTCAACTAAAGATAGTTTAGCAAAGTCTTCTGTTTTGTAGGCTTCCCTGGTGGCTCAGGTAGTAAAGAATCCGCCTGCAATGCAGGAGACTCGGGTTCGATCCCTGGGTTGGAATCCCTTGGAAAGATCCCCTGGAAAGGGAATGGCAACCCACTCCAGTATTCTTACCTGGAGAATCCCATGGACAGAGGAGTCTGGTGGGCTACAGTCCGTAGGGTCACAAAGAGGTGGACATGACTAAGTGACTAACACCACTGGTGGCTCAGCAGCTCAAGAATCTGCCTGTAATGCAGGAGATCTGGGTTCAGTCCCTGGGTCAGGAGGATCCCGTGGAGAAGGGAAAGGCAACCCACTCCAGTATTCTTGCCTGGAGAATTCCATGGCTACAGTCCATGGGATTGCAAAGAGCCAGACACGACTGAGCAACTAACACTTTCTGCTTCGTAAGAAAACACAGATTTTAAAATAAACTCTGTTAAAATAAAAATATAGATGGTATAACTTAGTGTCAAACTTATTTTGAAAACCAGTTCTCTTAGTATTCATGAGACTGTGGCTAACTTACTCTATCTTTTGGAGTTTTGTCTGCCTCATCTAAAATAATGATGGCATCTTTCCTTCAGGGTTATATGGAAAACCAATGTGATAATATATGAAAATCACTGTACTTCCATGAGTGCACTCAATAAGCTGCTAATAATTTTTGAAAATTATTATAGAAGATTTCCAAACTTGTTCACAGCTAGATTTTAAAAAGCAAGGACATCACTCCAAGGAAATGAAACAACTTGGATGCTTGGGGGCTGGTGTATGGGATGATCCGGGGAGATGGTATGGGCTGGGAGGAGAGAGGGGGCTTCGGCATTGGGAGATCGTGTACACCTGTGGCTGATTCATGTCAACATATGGCAAAACCAATACAGTATTGTAAAGTAGAATAAAGTATTGAAAAAAAAAAAAAAACCCCAGCTAAACAGGGACTTCATTGGTGGCACAGTGGTTCAGACTCCACACTTCCAACGCTGGGGGCACAGGTTCCATCCTTGGTCCGGGAATTAAGATCCCAAGTGTCCTGTGGCATCCCCTCGGCCAAGAAAACACATCTAAAAGAAGAACTCATATCTGTAAAGAAAGGCAACAAAACTGATATCCCTGGATCAGTTTCTTTAAAACGTTATCAAATGGCTTTTAGTCTCCCAATAAGTCTCCTTGAACATGCTTTGTGTAGAAACTTTCCCTTATAAAAGCCCTTTTCATGAAAAACCCTTCCAAAAGCACTTTCTAGTTTGCCAGAATAAAAATAAGACAGAAATATGAAGGTAAGATTTGATACAACAAACCACATTCCCTACAATTTCAGGTCATTAGTTTTTAAAATTATCTACATCTAAGAAAAGGGGTACATGTTTAATGTCTCATGTTGTCTAAATTTAACCTGCAGAAACCAATAAACATCTTAAATGTCTATAAACAGGAGATGCTGAACTTCAAGATGAAACCACAGTAATTTATTATAAATAAATAACTATCCTATAAATAGCTTAACTTTCACGACACTTGAGAACTGTCCTTTGCATAGCACTTTTGAATTGCTGATCAAGTCAACATGAATAAGACAAAGGCAGCAACTCAGGGAGTTTAAGTTATTTTGTATTTTCTTATAGTTATTTTTTTATTCTGTGGAAACACTGTTACACTCTGGTTTTCAGCTTGGTCCTGTTTTTGACTTAAGTTTCCAATCTAGCTTCAAATTACTAGTTGGCAGTCATATGGTGTAATGAAGTTGGTGGATTAGCTGAAATTAAAACCTAGAATCCTCTTTACCACCCTTTTTTTTCAAGCACAGATCAATTATTTATGACCAAGTTCACCAACACTATGTTTTAGTTTAGAAAGAAGTCCATTTGAAGCCAGCTATAAATAAAGTGAATAGAATATGGCCTTAGAACTTTTGACCCCACAGAGCATTGAGAAGATGGGAGGAAAGCAGCAATAGAAGAAAACAAGAAGGAGGAAGAGAAATAAAAGAACAAAAGCAGCCAGCATCCACTGAGCTGCTTCTACATCAGCATCCACCTGACACATTTCACGTATTCTCAGTTAACCGGACATTACTTCGTTTAATTCTCACAACCCCATCAAGCAGATATATCTCCACCTATTTCAAGATTAAGAAACTGTAGCTCAAAAGGTTAAATTTCTTCCTGAGAGTCATGAAATAAGTAGAAAAACAAGAATTTGACCTGGGGTTTGTTTGATTCCAAAGCCTGAGCACTTTTTCCTATAGCAGATGAAATCATTTATAATATTTTAAAATCTGAGTTTTGGAATTTCCAAAAAAATAACAGGAACTAAATAGTATTTTCAATGTATGGCATGAATAGCAGAAAACCATCCTATAACCATTATTCCAATTGCTTATAAGGACCTAAGTGGGAGGTTGTCGCCATTTGCCTAAGATGTGTATGAAATCATACACAAAGAGCAACAGACAACCTCACATGGAGACTGGAAAGAGTCATGAAGCCAAAAGCAATCCAAAGACAGAGAATGCCAAGTGTGCCATCACCTCTTACCTGCTGCACTTCACTTTCTCCATTTGAAATTTTCTCAGTGTAAACAAAGGAGTTGAATATCCGCTGCAAGGAAAAGAAAATGAACAAACATTAGGTTTTCTAAATAAGGCAACCATTTTCTATATGAATGTGTGTGTGTGGAATAATCTGTTCACAGCACAAAGAGAATCAAGCAGAAAAAATTTAATTAAAATAGTTACTTTACACAGAGAAATCCAAATATCAGCCAGAGTCAATCACACTGATGGAAGCAATACCCAAGCACTTCTGTAGTGAAATAAACCAGATGTTACGCTATATTTTTCATTTTCAAAAATACATTTAATTATAGATTTCCGGAGCCCATGCCATTTTATCCGACTGGTATAATCTGACAAAGCTGTGTTTCTCATTTAAGCCCTGCAACTCTCTGAATGCAGTAATTGTTTACAGACACTACAATCTAATGTAATAAAGCTCTTTAAAAGGATTTTTCCATATTCTCCCATGTCCCTGTCCAGCTGGTACCTACCCAATATTATCTATCACCTTCATAACCCAAGCACCCCTTTGAAAAAGTAGTATATAGGGCTTGCCAAATATGTGTGGCCTTAAGAGAGGATACAGTCCTTACAGGCCAGGAAATATGACATCCATGCCAAGACATCAGTCCAAGCTGCGGCACACAAGCACACACATTCTTCCCGTGGTGTCTGCCTAGCTGATACCCACTCCTGCAGCCACTACTGGCATTTATATCTTGCAGACTTACGACTCTACCAAATCCCACGTTTACTGACCAATCACAAGTGACTGAACTATAACCAACTGAAAAAGGAAAAAGAAAAAAAAAGAGAGAGAGAATCCAAGAGATGTATCCGTTAGGGGATGGGGGGAATAAAAAGTACAGCAGTCTCATCATTTATGCTAAAACTTTAAAGATACCTCTGGAACTGTTCAGATGAGCAAGCAGTCAGATCTGGAGATGTCAGCCAAAATTTCCCTTTCCCCTTTCTATCCCACTGCCAAGGGTTTGTCAGCGTCTGAGACAGCTTCCCAGACAGCCTCACGCACCTGCACGGTTGTGGTGAGGAAGACAAGTGCCAAGTTCATTAAGCGCTGTGCAAATGAAGGAAGATCAAGGTGCTGGGGCTTGGGGAGGGGTGGAATAGGGGTTGCTGCTGGGGGAAGGGAAGCAGTTTGGAAGGACTGAGACGGAATGGGATGTAATTACAGTCTGGAAAATTCTAATTATGAATATCATAATTTTCAATGTGCCACTCATTCATTCATATTTATTGTCTTTTTCCCCTAAAAATGACTCTACTGATAGGAAAGCAGATTAAATCTATTTAGGACTCATAAAACACCTCTGTGACAAGCACCATTACTATCTCCTTATAGTAAATGAGGAAATGAACACAGATTTTGTAGAGTGCCTAATGCAATGTACATTGTACCTCATGTGCATATCTTATGTAATAATTCCTGGCAGCTCCAAAGACAAAAAGTTAAGACTCTGGGAAATTAAATAACCTTCCCAAAGTGACTCTTCATGGCTGGAAGTTGAACCCAGGCTCCCCCCACCAAATGGTGCTACTCACCCCTAGTGTCTCATGAGCACTTACTTGTTACATGGTATCTTAAAACATATGAAAGGAATCCCTATTAGGAGCTAACACCCAAACATAATGCAGATCAACAATTCCTTATGAGTAATTCCAAAATTCGAAAGTCCCTGAAAATCAAAAGGTGTGCATAACACATTTGCTAACAAAATACAACATGATCTGAACTTATTGGCAGTAAATCCTAACCTGTATTTATAGTTTTTATTAAATCACTTAGCATGGGGATTTATTCTTTATGATGCAGATGTATTAATGCATCTGATTATAGGGTTCTACTTTAGATCTCACTCAGGGTGTTTGACATCATGGTACATCAGGATGCTGAATTCTAAAACAGATCTTGTTTTGGAGAAGGGATTATGAATCTGCAGACCTCCAGCCCCAGTTTTCTGGAGAATACTTTAGTTAACTAGACAATAGCGCTTTTAGAGACTGGGTCAATGTCACTGTCACCTAACTCTCAGACCGTATACAGTTTTTGTGTAATTTGATTTTTACAACCTGCTTGGTACCAAGAGTGCATTTTTATTAAAGTGAAAAACATAACATGAATTAACATAATTCATGTAGTGTCTCTAGATCTGAAAGAGTATGGTCAATTTCTTATTTCATTTCTGGCAGTGAAATTTTAGGGGATACATTATCTGCCCTCTCCTGGAAGATGTTCCTGCAACAGGAACAACTGATGGAGCAACCTGGGTCCTGGGAAGCACATCAGATCCACTTTGCTCAAGCCAACATCCACCAATGGCCACACCTAGTAAGGAACCTCAGATCCTTCCCTCTTCTTTGTTGTTAAAAGAAAAGTGAGTTCCTCAGTAGTAATAAGGAATATAAGCCTGGAAGTGTTTGTCAGGCTGTGTTCAGTCCCTGTTTTACACATTCATTATCTTAATAATTGTTAATACTGACAGCCAATAGTTTATGTAGTGCTTTATATGGCTTGTAAGCATTTCTATATTCTTGACACCTAATAAATATGGTGAGTAAAAGAAAATTTTCAAAGAAAAAGTTATAGACATAAGGAGTAGTGACCCTACAAACTACTTACTTTACACAACCCTCTAACCACCCCAAGAACTGAAAGGTGACCTGCTAGGATAATAGCTTGGAGATATCACCAAGCAAACACTTTTTGCTCCTCTCCTTTCCCCACAGGGTGTGAGGTGTTAGTGAAAAGTCAGAAGAAACTAGACAAGTAACATAACTAAACAGATCAGCCAGCCATGTCTGGTGCAAGGTTAAAAGTAGTAAACACAGGATTTCAAGATATAGAGTGAATTTCCATTATGCTCTAGATTAATGAACAGGAATAATCTTTCCTAAAATGCAAGGCCTGCAAAGCTCAGCTCTCAAAGGCTTATTAGGCTTAGTACTTTCCTAGTTTACAATTTCACATAAATGATCTCATTTCATCTCCACAATAACCCTATGTGGTAGGCAGCGATCTGAAACCAATTTTACAGATTAAAAACTAAAGCTCAAAACTTCAATGTATCACAGGTTAAAAAAAAAAATTCAAGTACTGAAGTCTAAACCTAGGTTAAATTAAAAACAGGCATTTTCTTCTAGCACAGCTAATAAATTTATTCACACTATCTTTTCTTAAGGATAATCTGCATGCAGGAAAAAAAGTGAGGATTTTTTTTCTATCCATTTCATTTTAAGCAAGATATAATGTGCTGGTGTAACATTTTATATGTATGCAACACTTTATATATGTGTAACATTTTATATATAAAACCAATGTCAGGAGTAATTATATATGAGTTCAATCCCTGGGTTGGAAAGATCCCCTGGAGAAGGAAATGGCAACCTCTTCCAGTACTCTTGCCTGGAAAATCCTGTGGACAGAAGATCCTTGCAGGCTACAGTTCAGAAAGAGTCAGACACAAGTGAGAACACACACACAGGAGTCCCAATACTACTTTCTGTTGCTACTTAAAATTGTGAAAGGAATAGAATATAGAGTTTTCTGGGGATTTTATTTCTAATTTGAGAGCCAGGAATTCCAAACAGTATACCTAGCTGACATTTGGTGACTGTAAGAATTTCTTGGTTGTTAGAGAATTTGAAAAGTGAAAGTAGAAAAAAAGTTTTCTTAAAGCGTGACGTGAAGAAGCAATCCCAAAAGGTCAGACTGTTCATCCTCTCTGAGGATTTACTCCAGTAACAGAGTTAGGGTACAGATGGGTGGAGCGGGCATTCCACATTCTGTTTCCAAGTTGTCACTTTCCCTTATTCCAGATCCCCGGAGGACCAAGGGAATTCCAGACATTTGAACTCAATTTGAACACAAGCTGGAGGAGCTTTGAAGTCAGCCTCCTCAATGCACACATCCCTGGAAGTAAAGGCTTGTTCTTGCCCACTATTCTTTCTCATTCTTGCCAAATACTAGAAATAAAAATACACTTTATTGTATAATGAACAGATCATTAAAATGGGTGAGGAGTCTTTTTTAAACAAGTTATTTTAAAGATAATAGTTCACCAACTCCTTTTTGTCAGTCATATTTATTTCCATAATTAAAAGAACAACAAGAAGATGCAGCTCAGGGCAACTGAATACCCTGATCTAAAGATAAAACTGACCTTTCTCTCATTAAAACACATAGCCTGGAGAACTGACAATATCTTCTAAATTATTTGCATATCCTATGTCCTAGCAGTTCCTATCCTGGCATATACCTAGCAGAAATGTGTACATGTTTATCAAAAGAAAACTTAAGAATGTTCATAACAGCACTACTCATAAGAGCCCCACCTGGAAATTATACAAATGCCTATCAGCGACAGAATAGACAAATTGTGTGAATTCACATGGTGGAGTATTTGGGTGAGATGAAATGAACACACAATTGCAACACGCATCAACATGATGACTCTCACAAGCAACGCTGAGTGAAAGAAGCTAGACACCAGGACACAAAGAATGAAATCCCATTTCTATCAAGTTCAAAACCAGGCAAAAGCAATCCAGCAGACTGGAAGCCAGGACAGTGGTTGCCTTCACCTGATTAGGATGTGAAGGCTGCTTCTGGGATGCTGAAATGTTCTGTCTTTTGACCGAGGTGCTGGTTACAAGGATGTGTGTGCTTTTGTGAGGGCTCATCCAGCTATATATGTATGACTGTACACTGTGTTGTGTATATGCTATACTGAAATAAATCTACTTTATATGCACACTAGGCAGTCTCTTTAAAATGCACCCTAGACAAACTTTTTTGTACATTTAAAAAAATTATTTCTACATTTCTAAAAAGAACAATAATCTATTAACTGGGCGGTACTCAAAAAGAATCTACCTCACTCTGCAATCCAGATGAAACTGTATGGTACCAATACTGAGGAGTTACTTAGCAATGCAAAGATAAGGTCTCTTGAGCCTTCCCTGAGGCTACATATTAATTACTCTCTCACACCCTAGGTGTACAACATGACTTAGTTGTTCAGCTTCCCATTCAATGGTACTGTACTAACATGAAATTTCAGCAAGAAAAAAAAAAAAGGTGTCTTTATTAGAATCTCATCCAACTTGGATGATCTAAACTTATGTAATGAAATTTAATCACATTGCCTCTGTATATATTCTTTTATTTCTTAAGAACTGCCTTCCTCCTCCTCCCCACAAGAGGAAATTAAAGAGCACTTGAATACAATTTCCCCAGACCTCTCTTGCAAGGGAAGAAAAAAGACATCCTGGGGTGGTGGGGGAGAGTGGGGTGGTGAGGGAGGGGGCGGGGGTTGGGGGGTGGGTGTGTACGGGCAAGAGGGTTGGGGTGGTGGTGGCTACTTTCCCACCTTAGTCCTTGCCTATCCCCAAGTCCCCACTCCATTGACCCATCCTCCCTACCCATTATCTTTCCCTCCCAAATATCTCTATTTAATTGAGTCTGCTTAACAGAAAGCAAGAGAATTCTACTTAACTGGAATAGCAACAATTACAAGAGTGTTCAATAAGATGGGCAATCCAGACAGTTGGCCTCATCTTCACTCTGCCAACAGCTCTGCCAAATTTTAACTAGATGTTTAAATGAATGGTACAGCACAAAACCACAGCCAAGAAATAAATACCTCTGCAAATCTAATGAGATTCTGTTGGTCTCCTTCCCTGATCTTTGCTGAGAAAATGCAGGACTGAATTTTAATTCAAAAGCGTATTCTCTTGATGTTTACAGCTCTCTGTAGCAAGCCAGTTTGGCTGACAAATTCACTTAACAGCTTCATTCCTCTCTGGATCTCTTCCTACCATTCTAGGAATTGAGGCCAAAGGGGAAGAAAATATAGGTCACCACTGTTATCTCGAGATGTTGACCAACATTAACCCTTAAAAGAGAAAGTTCTGTCATTAACACCAACTCCAACAACCACTGGACAGGGAATTAACGACAACTTAATTTTTAAGTGTTTCAGGGGAAAAAAAATATGTATAACTTTATTCTCCCCTAAGCATACTCCATGAATAAACCTCTACTAGATTATAAGGGATTGCTTCTACCCAGAATAGGAATCATCTGATTTTTACCATACTATTTAACCTCACTCTGAAAAACATATAGACAGTCCAGAAAAACATCTTATAGGGACACTCATCATTCTGCATTCTGAGATCACAAATCTGGTGCCAGAAATCTCCATCACTGAAAAAAAAATCTCTAAACTTGTTCATTCAGGATACAGGTAACTCCAGAAAATAGTTTATTAAGAGTGTTAAAAAGGTTACCACTAAAAAAAATAACCTAAGTGACTAACAATAAGGGAACCAATTAATTACTCTTCATCCAATCAAAAATATATTGCGCAGCTAATAAAATGTTTATAATTATTTTTCTTATTGTTCATATTTTTAAATCAGCATTTAAATATATACATATTATTCTAATTATATGTGTGGGGGGTTACATTATACATAAGTGTTATCATATATATTAACAAGGGCACAGAATGGATTCAGGTGCTTTGCAACACATTTCACTTAATAAAAGAACTCTTCATAGTAGTTAGTATGTCATCATTTTACAGGTGAGAAAGCAGGTTCTGAGAAGTTTAGTTTGCCCAGATGTAGAACACTGAGTAAGTGGCCAAGTCTGGGTGCAAAATTTGCCTTACTCCAAAGTTTATGTATCATCCTCTATATAATCATCATCTTAATAAAGAAAACTTAGGTAAAATCTAGAAAATGACTCAAATAGTAGCAGGGCTTGCCTGCAACAATCGAATCCAGAACATATATACCCTCCTCCCCAGTCTCAAAATGGAGCATGAATTTCCTTTATGATGGATAAAGACAAACATTTTTCAGAGCTGACACACTAGAAAAAAAAATGGACATACATTCGGAGTTACAACTAAACTCTACAAAGAACCATTTGTACAAGATCACCTCCTTGAGAGCTTACAGAGGAAAAAGTAAGTACAGGGTCTCATACTTCATCCTTACTATATAAAACTGATCTTGAACACCATGGTGATTTGCAAGAAACAGGGCTATTGCAGATCATGACAAAAGGAAATGCTTAGGTACTGAAAATCATAGTAGAGGAAGATGCCTAGATTGGGAATTTAAAACAAAACTAATCAGTATACAATAGATGACCCTGTGCAAATGGTACCCTGTACACACATGTCCTGCCCAACAGACTTCCTAATTTGTTTTACAGTTGCTATATATAAAAAATGATAACAGCTAATGCTATTATCTGTCCAGCATTAGGAACTTCATGTATGTTAACCTGATTCATGTGAAGATAAATTTATATAGACTACACTAAAAACATTATGAATGTATTTCATATACCATTATGATAGTTATTCAAACAATCTTGATAGTTATTCTATTATTCTTCTGTTCCATTTATGTTAACCTCTTAACAATATTCTGTTAATGACAGTTAATTCTAGGATGGTTAGAGGTGTAAGGGAGGAAAAATATCTGTATAAATATATACCAACTCAAGTCCCTCCTCATTCTTAACAACTTCCCAAAGATAATTTCTCCCTTCTCTGAATCTCTGCAATAAAGACAGTCTATGCTACAATTAAAACAATACATACACTGTAGAAAATTTGAAAATATGTAAAGGAAGAAAAGGGGAAAAATAATTTATTGTCTGACCACCCAGTAAAAACCAAATACTAAAACCAACTACTGTTTACAGTTTATTTCATTCCACTCTTTTGGGCTTCTAGGTTCTGACTTTGTTGTAGATTCTTTGATAACTGGTCCATGCCATGATTCCTTACCACAGTGAATTGTACATAGTAAGCATAAATAAGCATGTGTGCACTCATTAATTTAGGTATAAAGTCATTAGACTGTTAGTTTGGACTGTCACTCAATCAGCTAGAGAAAAAGGGAAGAAAGTGTCCTTTCTCTTTAAGATAAATACTTCCCTTCTCTCAACTCTATTAATAGAGTCTTTCCCCATTACCTCTGTTTTTCCTTCCCTGTCCTCTTCAGGCTCCATGTATATACACACATAGCCCCTTGGCTACTTTAAACTTGCAAAAGAACTCAAATTATGAATTCCTTAATCTGAAGGCAGTTAACGCCCTTCATACCAACAGAAGCTCTGAATAGCAAGGAAGCTTGGCAGAGAGTCACAAATCGGTGACAAGTGTCACCTTTACAAAGGGCTACTAGTTTTGGTCCACTCTACCCCTCAAAAGAAATTACAGGGGAAAAGGAATAGGCTGCAGTCTGATGTAGCAGGGGAAATCTAAAGCAGTCATCTCAGCAAGCAAAGTTTCTAGCCTTGATCACTTGATTTCCTGTTGTAGCATTGAAACCAGGAGAGTCAGTGGGTAAATATGAACCCAGAGAACAAAGACGGGCAAAACAAGACGGAAACACTTTCCTAAATGCAATAAAGCTTCTGAAGGGTTATTGAATTTTTGTTGTTGTTGTTGTTGTGGCTTTCAAAGGGAGTAAGAGGGGAAAAGGCAAGCAAATCAGTTCCACATGTTGGAAAGATTCAGCCTTTAGTCAGTGTAACTTGACTATAAGTAATATTCATGACAATGCACGTGGAACCTCTCAGAAATGGAAAGCTGACTCGCTTTGCAGATGGTGCCAGATTTCCACTACCTTACTTCCACTCTCCTAACTCTTCCTCACTCCCTACACCTTTGATCTCCATTAAGGCTTTTAAAATTTCACCTTGTAGGGGAAAAAAGAAAGGTGGGGTATTTAAATGGCTATGCATTTATTCCTGGAGGAGGGCACTGTAAAAGAGTCTTTGGCACTCAGAGTTCCATGTGTGCACAAGCCTGCACTAACGCTCAGGTCCTTAGGAATCCATCCATTAAGGACAAAGGGAACTGGAAACCCTGAAATCCTTTACTTTCCAGACCTAAATGACTACGCTTAGTTAATGCCTCAGTGAATCGATCATGTCCTTTCTGATAGAGTCAGAAACTATGTAAAATATAGCTCTAGACTGAGCTCTCTAGTTGGAAGAAGAAATTAAAAATTAAAAAGTAAGAAGGAATAGTGAACAGTGCAATGCAGTCTCCGTGTGAACTCAGCATGCCTGGCACAGACCCAAGGTGCTGTCAGAGTTCATGGAGGGTTGGGGAGATGGGGAGATGGGAGGCAGGACTCTGAAGAGATGGGACTTGGGCTTGAATTTGAGGTCAGATTTAAATAGGAAAAAGGAAAAAAAAAGCTTAGGTGAGAACATTTCAGAGCATTCACAGAGAGGGTCTGTCACATAGTACTAAACACAAAGTACTAAGTACTTTGGGCCAGGCACTGTTCTGAATATTATGGATACAAAAATGTCAATGTATGCCAAAACCAATACAGTATTGTAAAGTAGAATAAAGTAAAAATTAAAAAAAAAAGGATACAAAAATGAACATAACAAACTCCCTGTCCGCATGGACCCTAACTATGTTCTCCATCCTTTGGCTTCAAGAAAAGCCTTAAATGGACTTACTCAGCACAGGTCTGTATGTTTGGAAAATGGGGGTTCAAAGATAAGAAGATCGCTTCTATTGTGGAAAAGCTTACAATCTAGAGACCCTGCAAGTCAGTAGCTATGACACAAGGTCAGTTGCATAAGGGGAGCTTTTAGAAATAAAACTGAACTCAGTGGAAGAGAAATGATGGGAATAGATTCTGGAGGTCTTTCAAGCCAGGAAGAGGAGTTGGATTTTACACATATGCTAGGCACTGAGTAAATATTTTTGAATGAGTAAATGAATAAATGTCTCTTTGCCAATAAATAAAGAACCATTAGAAAGGATTTGTATTTGGGGAGTGACATGATGAAATAGGTGCTTTAAGAATGTTTATATTCCACATGCTCAGAAGCATGCACCCACTTCCCTCAACTGTTGCTAAGCCTTCTCACAAAGAAAAATATCGAGTCCATTTAGAAGCCAGTTACTATCCTAAGGTTTTGTGACAACTTTAGGAGCCAAATGAACTGGATTGCCTTTGATCCTTCAAATGACACTTGAAGGACCTTAAATAAAAGTTTCCCATGAGTCTTATCTCCTTTGTAAAATTATAAAACCCTCTGAGGGACTGTTTTCTTCAATTTTACAACTCTTACAACACTTTCACAGATATTATGGAATAAGATGGAGAAATATTTGTTCAAAAAAATGATTTAAAAATAACGTAATGAAAAGCAACTGTTCGAGTTTAAAGCACAATTGCAATGTTGCATTCTGAGCTGAGGACTAGTTTTCGACATTTCAAATATGCTACTGTGAGGCTGTTTGTATGCTTTTCAAGTGAAATGTTCATTTATGCCATATCCAAATAGAGAGAATTTTTCTGGTACATCCATTTATGTAAAGAGGTGCTTTTTAAGTATAATCATTAAGCACAGAAACTATAAATCTAAATTTGTCACAAAAGCTAATAACTAACAATGTCAAATTGCAACTCCATATAAACCAGCTCTGTATAAACCATCTCTATGCCTGATGAAGGCTTTAAGCCTCCCTATATCTACGTTCCCTAACCTATAAAGGGGAAAATTGAGTTATAAAACTTGGTGATCCTAAAATTTCTACTCTATTGTTGTACTAGAATCTTATTGAACTATCAGTGGCTAGGCTTTTGAGCAGCTTCTAAGGCTGAGTCTTTCTGTTATATGAAACAGATGTGTCAAGAAAATCATATTTGTTGGTGAAATCTGACTTAAATTATTAGGAAAAATGTTCTAAACATATCTCTAAAACTTGTTGCAGGGGGAGAGGCAAAGTATTAGAGGGATGGATATTTTAACAAGAAAATTTAAGTAGAAAAAGCCAGTGTTGAGAATGGTGAGTTTAAATGTGGACATTAAGACATGAAGCCGAGCAGTCAGCCTTTCTGGAATAAATGTGATGCTAATATGATTACACGAATGTCTCCCAGGTCCTCCTCACTGTATCATCTTTCAGGCTCTCAGAGCCAGGGTGCCTGTCACGCATATTGAATACCATGGTAACAAGCCTGCCTGCAGTGGCTCCAGCGTGCCATGATTCTCAGCAATAATCATTAACTCACATCTCAACGAATACGGTGCCCTGGACTCAGATTCACAGTATAATTATAATGAATAAATAAATGCTGGCTAAATTTTTTTTTCAAGATTTTAGAGTTAAAAAAAAATAGGAATGTAAAAGGAAAGTTAAACACACACACACACAAAATCCTGTTACCAGCTGAGTGGCTGTGGAGAGGTTAGATGTACACCATTTCCTAATTTGTAAAAAGAAGTGACAATAATAGCGAATTCATAGGGTTTTTGTGAGGTTCAGTGCTTACATAGCACTTATTCCTTACATACAATAAGAGCTCAGTAAATAGTAGCTTTTAAAAATCCTTCAAAAAGAACAGCCATTCCCAGGAATAAAAAGTCATTTGAGATTTCCTGTGTCCTCCTCTCAACTTCAGGAACTCTTCCAAATCAGCACTCGGAAGCCTTCCACAGTGACAAGACTTATTAAAAACTCCCTATTTTCAGGAAATGGCTTTCCCATTAGCTCCCAGTGCCTTGACAAGCTTGGCTCCCAGGCTCAACAAACTGCCTTCTTCAAGTTTCTTGAGAAACCCACGTGCAAGTTGCGTCCTTGAGAAAGCGATTTTCCTTTTCGTTACTGATGTTATAGAATTGGCCAGAAAAGTTCATTTTGGGTTTGGAAAATGAAAGGAACAGAATTCCACCATATGGAAAAACCCCGAATGAACTTTTGACCAACCCAGTACTTGCTACCTGCAGAAGCACGCTCCGTATGCCTGGTTTATGCAAGTCCGGCTTTGTAAACACACGGCCTAGGAGGCCGCAGGAGTAACCTGAAGTTGGCAAATACATCCCAGAGGTGTACTTGCCTCCCAGTCTAGTACTGCTTAACAAACAGGGTTCTGGCTGGTGCCACAGGAGTGAAGGAGTCCTAGTCCTGAAACACCCCCTGCAGATGGGAAGCAAATAGTTTCTACAGGAGAGGGAGAAAGGCATCATCAGCTATGCCTCCAGCAGAACCCAGAGGTTCATCTGGGTTGAGTCTTCTCAGGACCCACCCAAAAAGAGGTGAGAAAATTAAACCTCCTTTGGAGCCTTCACTGAATTATTTACTTTCACACTGTGCTACAAGTATTTGTTTAGAAACATGAGTAGTGAATGTAAGAACAACTTCTGCTCGCCTAGATGGCAGTGTGAGGACTAAGGTCCGGGCTTTGGAATCATCTAGACCTCAGCCATCTCAGCTGGGTGACCAACACAAATTGTTTAAACCTTCTAAGACTAAGTTTCCTAGTGGGAATTTAAGTGACATACCTCCAACTTCACAGAGAAGAGAAGGATCTTCACTATTTACCAGGTTTGAAAGTTAGAACTAAATGGAATGACAGCTGGGACAGTGTCTGACATATTTTTTGCCCAATTAAGTATAGCCAGTATTAAAATTGCCATCATTTTCTCTGAATATCCAGCCTCTAGTATAATCACCATAAATGCCTAATAATGCTTAATGAATCAATAAAAGATGTGGAACAACTCCCTTAGTTGACAGAAGAAGAAAGCAAGTCTTACAGAGGTATGAGTCACAAGCAGGGACAAGACCAAACACTGGTTTCTCCTGCCTTTCAGTAACGTTGACTTTAAAAATATATATTTATTTATTTGGGTGCATTGTGTCTTAGCTGCAGCATGTGGGATCTTTAGTGACCCGTGTTGTGGTCCAGGCTGAGTTTGCCCTTTGGCACGTGGGAGCTTAGTTCCCCAACCAGCGATGGACCCTGCATCCCGTCCACTGGGAGGTGGAGTCTTAACCACTGGACCACTAGCGAAGTCCCCGGTCATGCTGGTTTCTAATGTAACTCTTACAAGTAAAACATTTTAAAAGCTTTATTTGATTGACGTGCAGGTGATTTATAGTGTTAATTTCTGCTGTAGAGTGAAGTGACTCAGTCATACATATACATGCATTCTTTTACATATCCTTTTCCATTATGATTTATCACAGATACTGAATACAGTTCCCTGTGCTATACAGTAGGACCTTGTTTATCTCTAAAACCTGTTTATTTACCCTACATAGCCAGCATGGGAAAGGAAAATCCATTACCTAAAACTACTGAACTAGGATAAAACCAGAATCTCAAATTATCCTCCCCACCAAAAAATATTTTTTAAAATAATCTATGTATTTTAATTGGAGGATAATTTCTTTACAATAGTGTGGTGGCTCTTGCCACACATTGACATGACTCACTCACGGGTGCACATGTCCCCAAACAAATGTTTAATTTGTCTAAAGTGCCTGAAAGGGGGTCATGGTATAGTGGGTTCTGGAAGCAAGGAAGTCAGCCCATGGTCCTCAGCTCCATTACTTACTGTGGGGGTTGGAGGTAGGTTGCTTAGATGTCCAGAGTCTCCACTTTTCTGCCTCTAAAAACGGGTGTAATAATATCTACCGTTGGGCAGTGACTGCTAATGAGAATAAGGTTTCTTTGGGGATGATGAAAAGTTTTAAAAATAGATTATGGTGATAATTGTACAACTCTGGAAATATACTAAAAGCCATTGACTTACACACGTTCCATGGGCGACTTTATGTAAAGTGTTAGTCGCTTAGTCATGTCCGATTCTTTGTGACCTCATGGACTGTAGCCCACCAGTCTCCTCTGTCCATGGGATTTCCCAGGGGAGAATATTAGAGTAGGTTTCCATTTCCTTAGCCAGGGGATCTTCCTGACCCAGGGATTGAAGCAGGGTCTCCTGCATTGCTAGCAGATTCTTAACCACCTGAGCTGCCAGGGAAAGCCATATAATGTAAACTGCACTTCAACGCCTAGTTAAGGTCATAGCTGTGAGGACTTAAGTTATTATCTATGTGAGGAATGTGAAGGAAAGCACAAAGAAATCCAGTTTTCAACTATGAAAACTGGATTTTCATCACTAAGGTCATGGTTATTATTCATTAGCAATAAAGATAAATCCTGTTTGCCTGTAAACAAATGCAGATTCCTGGGCCCCCACCTCTATAAATAATGGACCCATGAGCCCTGGGGAGGCCAGTATGTGCAAGAATCATCCAGGTAGTCCCGATGATGCCCACTAATCACTATTTGATACATCCTACACTAATGACACTTTCAAATCAAAACACTTCTATGAGTCTCCTGGAAATATCAGTAATATTGAATGTCTGTATAAATTCCCTATAAATTTCTGTATAAAATTCCCTATATTGAATTTCTGAATAAATTCACATTTCCACAGACTATAAAGTACAGTCTGGTTTTAAAAAAATTCCTTAAAAAGAAAAAACAGGGAAGGAGAAGGAAAGAGAAATTCCCATTACCACTGACCACTGGAGGAAAAGAAAGGGGCATATCCCAAATCTTCAGGTGCTGGTAACTGCTCTCCACTTGCAGGCACCAAATTCAGAGCTAGAGATGGACTAAGCTTTGTGTGGAGCTTCCTGGGAAGGGAAGAGGAAGAAAAGAAGGGAGAAACACTTTGCTTTGCAATATTATTGCCTTATGACAAGGTATTAAAAAAAGCAGAGACATTACTTTGCCAACAAAGATCCGTATCGTCAAAGCTATGGCTTTTTCCAGTAGTCATGTATAGATGTGACAACCAGACCACAAAGACGACTGAGTGTCAAAGAACTGATGCTTTGAATTATGCTGGAGAAGACTCTTGAGAGTCCCTCGGACTACAATGAGATCAGACTACTCAGTCCTTCAACCCTGAATGTTCATTGAAGGACTGATGCTGAAGCTGAAGCTCCAACACTTTGGCCACCTGATGCAAAGAGCTAACTCATTGGAAAAGACCCTGATGCTGGGAAACATTGAGGACAAGAAGGGAAGAGGGTAACAGAGGATGAGATGGTTGGATAGCATCATTGATACAATTTACATGAGTTTGAGAAAACTCCAGGAGATAGTGAAGGACAGGGAAGCCTGGCATGCTGCAGTTCATGGGGTTGCAAAGAGTCAGAAATGACTTAGAGACTGAACAACAACAGTAACTGCCTCACCACCACCCTTGAGGGGGAGTGCATTGTTAGACTCCCTGTTTTACCAAACAAGAAACTAACTAATGACCAGGCAGCATCCTCCAAAGTCACACATTGGATCCATGCAGTGAGGGATGACTTTTCCCACAACTCCAGGCTTCCCTGGAGGCCGTGGTTCTAACCTGGGATCAAGATCTCTTGGTCTCTCAAACTGCTAGAGCTGCTGGTGAGCAGCTCCATCTCCAGCTAAATGTCCAACAATCTCCAGCTAAATGTTCTGGAAGGGCTCACCTTCCCAATGTAGCCCAGCTCAATTTTCTGTTACTGAGCACAGGCTATAAGCTGGCTTCAGATGATGCGATGCTAAGACAGCCCATTCTTCAAGAGCTGACAGTGCAAAGGAGAAGGAGGTGTAGATATGCAGAAGCTGTAGGTAGTAGCCAGTGTGAGGAAGGCACATCTAATTCGAACACAACAGCAAGTTACCAGGAACCTCGTTTTCAGCATTCAACAGGGACTATTAAAGCCTAATGTGCAGAGCAGGAGAGATAGCTGGAAGGTTGGTTGGCTGGTTGGTGTTTTGGCCTGGGATTTATATTCATCAAAAGCCCCCAAATTATACATTTAATCTTTTCTCCTAATGAGGGTTTATACACAGTCACAAAGATTGAGTGACAGAATGAAAAGAAAAAGGTATTGATCATACAACCTTGAACTTGTATCACATTAACAGAACATACCATGCATACACAGTATTCTCTAAATTTATGCTTTAAAAATAAAAACTGAAATTAGCTCAGAAATGGCACAATTACATTGCATAAGAGTGAATTTGTTAAGTAGAAACATTTGAATATAATAGTGCTGGTTACTGATTGGCATTTCTTCATTTATTAACTCACTGCTTCAAAACTGGAGGTGAGTTGGAGAGCTCTCAGGATCTGGAAGGCCCAGCTGCTGTTATTACTCATGGCTGATCCAAGCCATCGGGGTATTTGCATTATTCCTTCTCTACAGAAACCACAGCCCAGTGTCTGCAAGGCCTGATTGTGGAGCTTTGTTCAGAATGCCCCTCTCGTACTCAGGTTACTGCCTGCACCCTGCCACATTCATCTCTCATTCATATCCTGCCTCTTAAAATACTGATAAATAGAAACAAATTATCTTACTGCTATCTACCTCTTCTACTATTAATACCATCCCCACCATGTTACTCTTCCTCCTCACTGAGACTTTTCATGGAAAGAAGAATAAGCCTCAGTTTTATAGATGAGGACGGGGACAGAGCTAGTTCAAGTGGCAGAGCAAGATATGAACTCAGATGTGTCTGACTATAAGGCCAAGGCTCTTGGCACTTACAGGTCCAAAACTCCAACGGTTTTCCAACCAATCATGAGGAAAAGCCCAAGTCTTTGCCTTGGTTCAAAAGCCCTGACTACATCCCATGCACCCTTTTGACATCTCTCCCGCCCTCTCCCCACTGCTCCAGACACACTGGCCTGCAGGTTGCTACTTAGACCTACAGAGCAGCTTCCAACCATGGGGCCTGTGCATTTGCTGCTTCTTCTTTCTGAAACACACGATCTTTGGATAGACTTGCTCCCTCCTGCCACTAGAGTTCTGCTCAAATGCTACTTTATACAAAACAGCAACCCCAGTAGCTCTTGTCACATCTCACATGTCCTATGCTTTACTCCCCTGTTGGTATATATGTTACAGGCACAGGGACTGTCCCCAGCACCAGAACCACTCAGTTAATGAATTCATGAGAGGGACAAAAATTTTAAACATACTATGACAGAAACATATCCCACTTGGAATTCATAACACATGAAATTATTCAAAGAAGGTCACTTTTCCCACCTAAAATGTACTTTGCCACTAATTTTCTCAATAAAGTCCATATAGTTGTTGTTATTTAGTTGCTAAGTCATGTCCGACTCTTTGTAACTCCATAGACTGTAGCCCGCCAGGCTCCTTTGTCCATGGAATTTCCCAAGCAAAAGTAATGGGATGGGTTGCCATTTTCTTCTCCAGAGGATCTTTCCAATCTAGGGATCAAACCTGCGTCTCCTGTTTGACATGAGGATCCTTTACCACTGAGCCCCTGAGAAGTCCCAAATTCTACAGTAAGGCTCCTTTAACTGTTCATCTCCATGGAAAGTCTTTCCTGATATCTATGCAATAGGGCATCCCACTATTCTAAGACGTGACAGAATGCACTGCAATTATTTGTTAACATAGCTACTCTCTACCTTGATACCTTGTGAGCTTCTAGAAGACAAGAACTGATTCTCATTCATCTTTGAATTCCCAGCACACAGAAGGCATGTTGTTGTTGACTATATGGTATAATGCTATTTCTACTATGCCTCTCAGAAGCTGGCAGTATTTAGGCAGCATTATGAGTCTGGCCATTAAGCAAAATTGTAATGGGGAAGATTCTCTCATCACAGCAGTTATCACCATTACCAACCCAGGCCCATCAGTGTATAAGCATGCTCAGCCTGTACCGGTATAGCAAACACTTTTCTATGTTTGAAAAACAAAGCGAAACCTGGTAATAAGCAAATCAACCAGAAAAGAATCATTCTAAACACATCTCTACAGAGTAGTGTTCTGTCCAAGTTTACGTTCTTGTTGACTTTGTTTACCTCCCCAAAATAAGTTCTCCAAGGCAGTCTTCTTTGTAATTGTTCTGGTTCTCTGCCTCTCTCATGCCCACACACTCCTGCTTAAGGGCATTGTAATAGCCTGTATACACATTCTCCTCCACCCTAAGTCACTAAGGAAAAGCAAAGAGACGGAGAAGGCAGAGGTATTTCCTAGACATCAAGGCATTTGCTAGGATTCAGTTCCTGACACATTACATGTTTGCCTGGATTCCTCCCTTCTCCATCTCCAATCCTAATAAATAACAGAGGACCCACACACAAATGCAGGCAGATGAACACTTCCCTTATGACAGAACTTCGTTAGACTGGAACTTCATTCCAGTGCACTGGAATCCCTGTAACTGTCTGATATTCAGACCTCTGCTGTGCTTCCTTTCCAAAGGGTCTGGGGCAGGCACCAAATAAGAGTGCTTTTCATTTTTGCCACAATACATTAATTTCAAGTTTAAGGAATGAAGCCAAAGGAGAAACACTCCATGCAATGACCAGACTTGCTCTGCATTATAAAACTAGCTGAATGTGATACACAATTAGTTGTCAATAAGGTTTCCTAAAATTTTTTAAGAATGAGAAAAAGGGAAGAAGTATTTGTTTTACTTAATTCTTCTTTCCTAAAAAAAAAAAAAAGAAGATGATGGAATGAGCTTTATTCATTCCCATTAATTGTTCAAGAAAAGAGTTGACCCATTAATAATGGTGGGAAAAAATCAGTATTGCTCTTTACACTGACTAGGTAAATAAGGCTAAAGGGCTGTCTTACTTTAGATCTTATATATTTTTAAACTTGATCTTCTCTAATTAATTTTTCCCCCAGATATATAGAGATTTCTAAGTTCTTGCCAATGACTTTGATTTTCATGGCAAATGTCATTTCTTAAAGCTAAGTTTTCACCTATCATTTAACAGTTGCTGGCCTTAAATCTCTAGGGAGGAATGTTCGCTTCGTTGTGGAGGTAACACTGGGAAAAGTCAATGGCCCCAGGGAACACTAAATTTTTTCACAGCAGGAATCAGCACTGAAGCACCCAGTGTTCTTCCAATTAAACTGCAGGGCAAAATGCTGAAGACAATTTTAAGTTTGCAGCAAAGAGTTCTATACTATCAGATCCTGACCACAAAGGGCACCGGACTCTCTTATTGCCAGGCACTGGGTCACTTCAGGAGATACCAAAAGATCCTAACCATAGAATCGTAGCAATGTTAGTTTGAAATGCATCTTTCTTCCTTTTGTTTCTATTCTAGCCAGTCAATCCTCATCAATCATAAACAATGACAAAGATGAGAAGCAGATGTGGGTAAAATCATCGAGAATGTAAAAGCAAGCCTGTGAAAGTTTGGAAGTAATGAGGAGACTTTGAAGTAATGTTACAGGGCAGGGGAATGAATGGATCAGATTTGGACCTGAAGCAGAATAATTTGGCAGTAATAATATGACCTATTATTAGCAAATTAGATCATAACATACTGTTGAACATGCACATTTGGGTCAAAGGCTGTGTGGATTCAAATCTCAGCTCTGCCAATTACTAGCTGAGTAGCCCAGGGCACTTTAACTAACCCTAAAGTCTCCCTCTGCACATTCCCCCAGCCCCCGCCCCCAATCTCCTACTTCATAGGACTTTTATTATCCATTAAATTTTACTATTTGTATTAATATGCATTAATGAGGAAAATCATTTATCTCACTAACACAATAGCCAGCATATGGTAAGCAGTCAATAAATGATAACTTCTGTTGTTGCTATTGTAATATACCAAAATGGGGAGGGAGGAAAGAGAGATTGAGAGCTAAAGAAAGGTGATGGTTCTAGAATTGAAAGAAGGAAAACAGAGATACAAAGGACACTTTTGAGCTCTCATCTGCTGATTGGCTGTGGAGTATAGAGAGATGCATCAAAAATGCCAAAGACATTTGAAAGGTGGGTGATTAATTACAGGATAGGCTTCATCTCTAGTGTGTTAGTTTTACCTAGACAAAATGAAAGAAGAGAGACAGAGACAGAGAGAAATAATATTCTCTACAATCCCTGCAAAGTTTGAAAAATTAAAAGCATAGTTCCTGAAAAGGGATCCCATTCTTTTCTAACAGTTAAGGTACAAACCTTAGGCAATTTTTTTTTAAAGGGGGAGCTTCTCAAGAAAAATGCATAGAATGTAATTAAAACACCTTTTGGAAACACATGTAACTTACAGTCTTTTATAATTAAGCACCAAGACTATAGACTCATGAATTCAAATCCCCTTTTCCCACATGCGTAACTGATACTTAGGACAGCATGCAACTGGAATAGAATATTAGCCAATGAAAGGCAGGAAAATATGGTGAGAAAATATGGGTATGATCTTTTTAATGTCAGATGTCAGCACTGTAAAATAAATCCAAGAGTCTCCTATTTAATTCCCTTATCATTAAATTAGGGGAAGGCCATCAATTAGTATAATATTTTTAAGAAGAAAAAATATGATTATACATATCAATGTCAAGAAAATTATTCTTAAATACCAATAATAGTAATAATAATCATGAGGTTTTTTTTCAGAGATTTCACAAAAATGTTTATAGTACATACTCTAAATCTCATGAGTCTACAAAAGTAAAGCATTAGTTTTAGCAAAGCAATAAACTTAGGGAAAAACTTTTTTCTCCCAACAAAGAAATTCTCCTCTGGTCATCTGACTTTATTAGCTTTAAACAAAAAATAAAAAGGGGGTAGAGTGATTAACCTCTAAGAGACAAAACCAATAATTTATTTCAAAGTAAATCTCTGCTGTGATATTATTCAGAAGGATTCTATTTATATTAACTTCATGATTTAGGACATCCCCAAGCTGATCAAATATATAATGTCATCTTCATTAAAAATAATTAAGATTCCCTAGGCAGACACTCACACTTGAAATAAGTGTAGGGGGAAGAATTCTCAATTTTTATACCACTGCAAGTTTCTCTAAAACTCATTCATATTTAATTTTTAAGGATGCTTTGCAGCACATTAAATATTTAACAGTCAGAGGGATTTCAAACCAGAATGCTAAATGTCAACCTATTCCTCCAAAATACTTATTTCATTTGCAGTAAATTAGCTGGACTTCCCTTCAGAAATAGGGGTGGGGGGTGGAAACAGTCTTCAAACTTAACTCACATTAGGACATTCAGATAATAACACCTATTACATAATTAAATCATGTAAGAGACTGGTGTTTAAATACCTGGCTTATTAAGTAAGGTACATTTCTGAAGTAGTGCAGCACACATTATAAATGGAGATAATCTTTCAGAAACTTGTCCCCCTCTCCTTTCCAGAATTCATTCTGCAACATACATTAACATACAGAACGGATGTGATAAGTCAGCACCAGCAGGCGCAGAGACACTGAGGTTCCGACAGTCCTGGGCCAATTAGCAATACAAGATGACAATGGAGAAACAGAGCTCATCATCAGACCCTCATTAAGAAGGGGTCTTAGCAAACCCATTTTGATTTCTGTAATGAGTCAGTAATTATAAGGTCAAAAGACCATGGGGTAGTCAGTGCTTATGGACCCCCAACTACAGGAAATCAGTCTTTTTATGCATTGGTATACGTATCCGAATATTATACTTTCAAATATATCCTAATATAATACTTTCGAACAGAAAGAAGACAAATTGGTTTTAAATGATGACAAGAAGAATAAAAGTATAAAGGAAGAATAGAAAACCTCTAAGACTCAGAGAATCTATCAAACTGGACTTCAACATCAGGACAAAATTCAGTTCCTCCAGATCTTAAAAACCAGGCAAATGCCTCTGCACCAAATGATTTCACAACAGCAACTGTATGGAAATGTGTTTACACTGTTACCACACAAAACACACGATCACGAGGCTCCCCCAAGAAAGGCAGGAGGGAGCACTGCAGATATGCCATGATGGCTCAAGAGGAATCCAGTGGCTTCACAGTGTTCAGACAGTAAAACGTAAACAGAACACTTTAGACATGCAAGTGAGAGTTACTGCCCAGCTGAAGAACAGGTTTTATTTGTGTTCTGCATTAGAAAAGTGAGAATCTATAGTGATTTCATTTAATTTACCAGTCTTTTCAGTTTCCTTGGACCTTCACCCAATACATCCTTTGAATAAGAAGTTATCAAACTTTTGGGGAGAGGGGGAGGATCTCTTGCCAGAAAAGGAAAGAGAAAAAAGAGAGAGAGAAATGCAAGCTAGGACTGCTTTCCAGATGTCACATGGGCTGCACTCAAGGATTCCAACTTTGGGGCGTCCTTGATTTGTAGAGCCTTGATTTGTAGGGATGGGAAGGTAGGCAAGGGGACAGCATCCCATTCCCTGGATATAAGAAGATGTACACCTTTCCCTTGCCCCGTCATCCCACTCCACTGTCTTCCACTTACCCATTTTACACCATTTAATAAGAATCAAGTTATTTTTCTGACAAATTTTGCCAAAGATATCCTTAAAAAAGCAAAACCATCTCTCACTCCCTGTGTTATTTTTTCCTCCTACCCAACAAGAACAATGAGGCAGGATCTCCACACCAAAGGTTTACCAGTGCCTAGAAAAGTTCCACTAACAAATCCACTCATGATTCTCTGGCTAAATGACGCACATAGCTGTCCTTTCTCTGGAGGTTTTGTGAAAGAATCGTGGTGATAAATTGAGGCTTGTATTCTACCATCAGTGATGTGAACCCAAACCAGAGGTGGTCAGGAAGGAAGGGGGCATGAAGAAATGGGCTCCGCAGGAGCTAGGGCTCTCAAATAGCTGGACTCCAGACACCAGGAAGGAAAAGAACAGGTTTCTGACTTACAGGGAAAATAAATAAATAAATCTGGAGAGCTTTCTGCATTCACAAGAATGGGAAATTGCTTCACTTCATCAATTTTGAAACTACCTTAATTGCTTCTTTCCCTAGTGCCCTCCCCCCATCCCCCTTCTCTTGAAACTTTAGTCTAAAAGAAACCCTGTTACAAAAATGCCAGCCCTCTCAGGACTTTGCAGATTCCAAAGCAAGTCATAGTAGGCTGAAACTACTTCTTCTGTGAATAATATTTTTAATGTTATTATGGGATGATCAAAAAGTTCTTTCGCATAGAGGATACCGCGGCCCCCTCCAGCCCAACCAATGAACTTTTGACCAACCCAATAACTGCTTTCAATTGTCTCGTTCTCAAACCACTTGGGAAAAATAAAAAGCCACGAGGTCCTCAAGGTCCCCAAAGACAGGGGTAGACATGAATCATTTCTTGTCTTTTTTCTTTTTAACCACTGAAAGATGGATGAATAAGAAAGGGGCTGCTGAGAGGAGAAACCACCCAACAACTTGAAATCCCACATGTGCTGTAAATATGACTCAGAAATCCATACCACATAGAGCCTTAAAAATAAGATGGCAAGAATCTCTACAAGGGGTAGACCACTGAGGATCCACCCATCTTATGCGTATAGGTCCATATGCATGGGTTCTGAGGTTTGCGGGCTTGCCTAAACTGAGTTGAAGTCAAACTCCTGTCTTCTGAACCTAAATTCCAGGAAGCTTCACAGTCCATACGTTGAATAAAGCAATGTTAAGGCAGGTCTTTATTTGGCCCTGTTAGCAGCACTGAAAGCAGATGCCATTCTTTCCAGTTCTTGGATCATCTATTTGTTTAAAAGCAATAACAATCCCAAAACACACACATGCACAAAATAAAACAAAAATCATTATTGCTTACATTCCTAAGATTTCTATAACTACATGAAAATCGAGTTGCTATAGAAAAAAGTTTTGTAATTATTTTAAACATTTTAAGTGGGGAATTTCCTGGAGGTCCAGTGGTTAGAGGTCCATGCTCTCACTACAGAGGGCCTGGGTTCAATCCCTAGTTGGGGAACTAAGATTCCAAAAGCCACGCAAACAAAAAATAAATAAACCAATTGTAACGCAATTCAGAAGCCCAAACTTAAATAGTACACATGAGGGTGAAATAAAAATTTTTTTAAAAATATCGTTAGATGATAATAAAATTACTAGTGGTCAGCAATCTGCCGACTTTAGAAGGGCTCTCCTCATCATCTGTTTTGCTTCTGCATGCAGGTTTTTCCATGTAATCTCACAGGCAGTCTGAAGAATGCAGTGTTGCCATTACCTAAAGAAAACCCAGAGTGTCCAGAGAGAGAGCCAATCAGTTAAAGCACACTGCACATATGGGATCAATTAGGTGGAAATGACCTTTATATTTAGGAAAATACTGAAATGCCAGCCAGCCCCCTTAATGTCTGACCTACATCTGAAACTCAAGAACAGCAATAATTCTAAAGATTTAAGCACTTTAGGCCTACTGTATTTGGTCATCAGTAATACAGTGTGATAGAAAAGAAGCCAGGAGAGCATAGTAAGTAAGGCGCACTGAGAACCAGCATGTCAAAACTGGACAAGGCTTTTCAGAGCTTCTAATCTGACACACTTATCCTAAAGGGGAGCAAAAGAATGTCCAGAAAAGTCATTAGTTTTCCAATTTAGGGTAAGTATCTACTTAACATTCTTTGCCTGTATTAATCATTGAGAGATTTTTCACTATCTTTCACATTTTAAACCATTGGAGGATCATATTTTTATTCCCTATATCTCTGATCATGAATACTAATTTCTCAATGCTGTGCTTGATAGGAGACCTAATAGAGAAATTTTATTGTCTAGATTGACAGGAATTTTAGAATTATGAAGCAGAATGCAAAAGAATATTACAGTTTTATAATATGGCAACACATTATTCACAAAGAGAAATGAGTGTGTAGAGAGGCATTTTCTGAGATTGTGCACTGATGGTTGTGTTACAGATGTACCAGACATACACATACAGTGAAGCAAGCTCTTCTTTGGTATAAAGTTCAAATCCTGCCTCTCTACTCACTAGTGATGCGACCTGGGCTAGTTACTTGGCCATTCTGACTCAATATGCTCATCTAAAAAGTAAGAATAATGTCTCTCATTCCTGGGGTTGCTGTATTAAAACAACAACAAGAAGAACTAATACATGCTAAGCAAGAAGCAATTAGGAATATAATCAGCGTAATAAACAAAGCTATAATGACCACCACTACCAGTACCACCACCAGTGTCTTTGGTTCCAGAATTTTCCCTGCAATGAACATGTGTTATTTTTGTAATTTATATACATTAGAAATATGTCAAGGATAATTTCCCCCTCAATTCTGTCATTCAACTGTTCCTACAATACAAAAAGCCATTGCTACAATTTTTCCAGAACTCTGGTTCAGTGGTAAAGAATCTGCCTGCCAACACAGGAGATGCTGGTTCGATCCCTGGGTCAGGAAAATCCCCTGGAGGAGGAAATGGCAACCTTCTCCAGTATTCTTGCTCGGAGAATCCCATGGACAGAAGAGCCTGGTGGGTCACAGTCCATGAGGGTGCAAAGAGTTGGACACACCACAGCAAAAAACTCGCTGTCACTTCTCTCAACTAAATAGGTATACAGACAGTGTACTTTTTACACATAGGCAGGTGCTAAACAGTATATTATTCCTAGGCCCATCCTGTGAACAAGGAAACAGGCCAACAATATGGGCAATGTCATACAGTCAAGGGTTAAAAACACAACATATGGTGCTATATGATCTTGAACATGGAGCCAAATATGACAAAATACCCTAGGGAGCTCAATTCTGGAAGAAGGTAAAAATCTTCCTACCTACAAATTATTCACACAGAGGTCGATATTCATTTTTATACTTGTCCTTATTCAAATAGTAAAACAATCTAGAGTTATTCAAAGTTGCTCCTCCTTTCAGCTAAAACAGCCCAGATAGTTTCAATGAAAATATGTGAAAACAAAACAAAAAAGTCAGCAAAACCTTTACAAGCCTTTTCAGAGCCTGGCACCATTTACATCACAAAGTTCAACAATTACGAGAAGTTGGAATGCTCGCGTTTCATTATACTAGCAAAACCAAGAATAAAGCATAGGATAATTTCCAGATGGTATCCTTTTTTGCACAGATTTTTCAATTTGACTTTGTTCTGAGAGCTTTAGTCATCTGAACACAGAATTGTAACAATTCTATGCAAGAACCTTGTTCACAGAGAAAGATTCACATACTGAGTATATGAGGTTTCTAGCCATTACAGAGTCCAACAAAGAATAAAGCATGTGAAAATCTCTTCTACAATCAGCGAAATTGACAACTGGAAAAGAATACAGTTCAGTCCCTGAAACAGCCACATTTTCTATAGAGTATTTCTGATTTTTTAAAAACTATCAAATCTATATATACACATATAGATGTGTATTTTATATATAAACTTTCATTTTAAACAGTGTAAAGATTTACAGTATCACAAGTTTAGAAAAGCATTAAAAAATAAACTTATATAACTATGAAACAAAGAGCACTGTAGATTAACATCTTTAACATAGAGAGCGAAAAGGGCACTGTAAGCAACAGATGAATTCTATTAGGGCTCTAACAGACCTCAGAAGGATCCAGAAAGCCTCTGCAGTTTGCTTCTGAGAAGTGTGCATTCCAGTAATTGCTTCTAAGTGCTCCTCCACACTGGTGTAGGCCAGGGCACGCAAAATCAGAAGACTTACTTCTACGTAAAGCGTAATGCAGCTATGAATGGAAATACCTCTCAAACACTTTCCCTGTTGTATTAAAAAGGAACAAACCTACCCCAAAGCTATTTTTATTATGGAAAACCTATAAAAGAAGATGAAATAGTATAACCAACCTCCACAAACCCATTACCTAGCTTCAACCACATCACAGTCAGTCTCGTTCACCCATAGGCCCACATTCCCAACCTATTTCTGAAGCAAATTAAAGATACCTCTGTAATAAATGTAGACTAATTTTGTAAAAAAAAAACAAAACACACAATACTACTAGTATAATAATAATAATTCTTGCATATCATCAAATATCCAAGCAGGTTCAAACTCAAATGCTATACTTTACAGACTGGAAAGTTCTACTGGAAAGAAAGGGAGCAGCATCCAGGGGCAGGACAATGTGGTAATTTATGCTTTTTTTAAAAAAACTGTGCCAGCTTTTAAAGGTCTGCTTTGGACTCAGAACATTCCAAACTCTCCTAAGGGTCCTCTCTCTCTTGAAATCAAGATGCAATGCTCTTTCACTTGGAAAAGAGTCCTTGCTGGAATAAAATACAGAAAGCCATTTTTCTCACCGGTTTTTTCATAATTATAAGGAAACTACTAAATGAGCCCAAATCTCCTGAATTTTACCTATGTCACAAGAACATTTTAATAAATGTTTTCTTTCATTGTACATCTGAAACTAATATAGTATTGCAAGTGAACTATACTTCAACTGAAAAAAAAGTTTTCTTTTGAAAAAGTTTCAGGTTTAAAAGTTACAAACATAGTATGATTCCCACATATTGTTCACCTATCTTCCCACATCAATAGCATCTAATATAAGCATTTTTAAGAACCTGCACCAATCCATACATCTATGACCAACTGATTTTAGATAAAGGTGCCAAGACCATTCAATAGTGAAAGAAAGGTCTCTCCAAGAAATGTTGCTGGGACAATTGTATAGCCACATGTAAAAAGAATGAAATTGAACCCCCGTTTCATACCCAATACAAGTTTTAAAAATGACTAAAAAAACCTAAGTGTAAGATCAAAACTATAAAACTTCTAGAAGAAAACACAGAATCAAATCTTCATAATCTTGGATTTAGCAAAAGATTCTTAGATAAGACACTAAAAACATGAGGAACAAAAGAAAAATACAGATATATAGAACTTCATCAAAATTAATCAAAGGACACCATCAAGAAACTGAAAAGATAACTGACAGAATGGGAGAAAAAAATTTGCAAATCATGTACATGATAATGGACTATATCTTGAATGTGTAAAGGATTCTTACAACTCAGTAAGAAAAATAATTATCAAATAGGCAGAGGATCTGAACAGACATTACTCCAAGGAAGATATACAAATAATTAATAAGCACATGAAAAGATATTCAACATCATTAGTCATCAGGGAAATGCAAATTAAAAATCGCAATGAGATATCACGTTGTGTCTATTAGGATGGCTAGACAAAAAGTCATTAACAAGAAGTGTTGATTAGGATGTAGAGAAATCAGAACCCGAATACACTGCGGGCCAGAAAGTAAAATGGTGCAGCCACTGTGGAAGAGTCAAATGATTTAAACAGAATTACCAAATGACCCAGAAGTTCCACAAGAAAAGTGAAGCATACTGTGGATGAACTATTCACAATAATCAAGACAGAAACAACCTAAATGTCCATCAACAGAGGAATGGATCAAGATGCGGTATATATGCACAATGGGATACTACTCAGCCAAAGAAAGGAGGAAATAATGCCATTCGCAGCAGCGTGGATGCAGCTAGAGAGTCACCATACTGTGAAGTCAGAAAGATATCACTTACATGTAGAATCTAAAATGTGACACAGAAAACCTATCTATGAAATAGAATCACAGCATAGAGAACAGACTGGTGCTTGCCAAGCGGGAGGGTTTGGGAGGAGGGATGGAGTGGGAGAGTGGGGTTAGCAGATGCAAACTATTACATGTAGAATGGATAAATAGCAAGGCCCTAACTGTATAGGCACAGAGAACTATATTCAATATCTATGATAAGCCATAATAGAAAATATTAGAAAAGAATGCATATATATATATATGTGAATCACTTTTCTGTACAGCAGAAATTAACACAACATTGCAAATCAACCATACTTCAATAAAAATTCACAGGAAAGAGAAATAAAACTCATATCCACAGAAAAATTTGTACACAAGTCCTTATGGCAGTGTTATTCATGGTATCCATAAAAGTGGCAGCAACTCAAAGGCCCATCAACTGAAGAATGGATAAACAAAGTGTAGTATATCTGTGCAATGGCATGCTTTTGTTGTTTACTCACAAAGTCATGTGTGACTTTTTGCAACCTCATGAACTGCAGCACGCCAGACTTCCTTGTCTTCCACTAGCTCCTGGAGTTTGCTCAAATTCATGTCTATTGAGTTGGTGATATTATCTAATCATCTCATCCTTTATCCCCTCCCTCCCCTTCTCCTTTCCCCTTTAATCTTTTCCAGCATTTCCAGCATCAGGGTCTTTCCCAAAGAGTCAGCTGTTCGCCTCTGGTGGCCAAATTATTGGAGCTTCAGCTTCAGCATCAGTCCTTTCAATCAATGTTCAGGGTTGATCCCCCTTAGGATTGACTGGTTTGATCTCCTTACAGTCCAAGAGCCTCTCAAGAGTCTTCTCTAGCACCATAATTTGAAACTGTCAGTTCTTCGGTGCTCAGATTTCTTTATGGTCCAACTCTCACATCTGTGCATGACTACTAGAAAAACCATAGCCTTGACTACATGGACCTTTGTCAGCAAAATGATGTGTTTGCTTTTTAATATGCTAACTAGGTTTCTCACAACTTTCCTTCCAAGGAGCAAGAGTCTTAATTTCATGCTTGCAGTCATCATCTGCAGTAATTTTGGAGCCCCCCAAAATAAAGTCTGCCACTGTTTCCACTTTTCACTCTATTTGCCATGAAGTGATGGGACTGGATGCTACGATCTTTGTTTTTTGAATGTTGACTTTTAAGCCAGCTTTTTCACTCTCCTCTTTCACCTTTATCAGAAGGCTCTTTAGCTCCTCTTCACTTCCTGCCATTAGAGTGGTATCATTTGCATATCTGAGGTTGTTGTTATTATTCCTGGCAATCTTGATTCCAGCTTGTGATTCATAAACAGTCCAGCGTTTCACATAATGCACTCTGTATATAAAGTGAGCAGGGTGAGAGTGCACAGTCTTGATGCACTCCTTTCTCAATTTTGAATCATTCAGTTGTTCCATGTAGCGCTCTAACTATTGCTTCCTGACCCTCACACAGGTTCCTCAGGAGACAGGTAAGGTGGTCTGGTAACCCCATCTCTTTAAGAATTTTCCACAGTTGTGATCCACACAGTCAAAACATGTTACAATGGCATGTTATGCAATCATACAAGGATATCGATACATATGACAACATGGATAAATCTTGAGAATATTAGGGTAAGTGAAAGAATTTAGTTACAAAGATGATGTATAATTCCCTTCATATGTAATATTCAGAACTGGAGGATCTATAGAAACAGAAAGATTTTTGTTTGCCCAGGGCTGGAGGAGAGAGACAGTGGGAAGATGATAATTAAATGTTATGGGCTTTCCTTTAGGGGTGATGGAAAAGTTCTAAAATTGTGATGAGGGTTGCCAACAGTTGTGAATATACCAAAAATGGAATTAAATGGGTGAATTGTGTGGTATGGAAATTTTAATAAAGCTGTTAAAAATAAATTAATTGCAGATTTTTGTGATGACGGACATTATGATTGGTGTAAGGTGACACCTCATGGTAATTTTGATTTACATTTCTCTAATAATAAGTGATGTTGAGCACCTTTTCATGTGTTTGCTGGCCATCTGCAGGTCCTCTTTAGAAATATGTCTATTTAGATCCTCCAACCCATTTTTTTTTTTTTTGAGTTGTTTTTCTGGTATTGAGTTTCATGAGCTGCTAATACATTTTGGAGGTTAATCCTTTGTCAGTTGTTTCATTTGCAATTATTTTCTCCCAAAATGGTACTGATGTATCTATTTGCAGGGCAGGAATAGAGACACAGACATGAAGAACAGACTTGTGAACACAGCAAGGGAAGGAGAGGGTGGGATGAATTGCAAGAGCAGAACTCTTTCATTATACAGTCAGTTCAGCCGCCCAGTTGCGTCTGACTCTTTGTGACTCCGTGGACTGCAGCACACCAGGTTTCCCTGTCCATTACCAACTTCCGGAGCTTGCCATCCAACCATCTCATCCTCTGAGGTCCCCTTCTCCTGTCTTCAATCTTTCCCAGCATCAGGGTCTTTTCAAATGAGTCAGTTCTTCACATCAAGTGGCCAAAGTATTGGAGCTTCAGCTTCAGCATCAGTCCTTCCAATGAATATTCAGGACTGATTTCCTTTAGGATTGACTGGCTTGATCTCCTTGTGGTCCAAGGGGACATTATACATTACCATATTACCAACAGATAGCTAATGGAAAATTGCTGTATAACACAGGGAGCTCAACATGGTACTCGGTGACAACAGAGAGGAGCAGGATGGGTGGGGTGTGGGAAGGAGAGTCCAGAGGGAGGGGACGTGTATACTTATGGCTGAGTCACATTGTTGTATGGCAAAAGCCAACACAATATTGTATGGCAATTATCTCCCAATTAAAAAAAAATTTAATAAGTTAAATGCAGTAAATGATAGTTTAAAATACAGATGTATTTAAAAACAGCAAAAAGAGCCTGAACTACTGAGTTTCAGGCCTTAATTCCACTCTTCTAACCAGCTTTTCCTGGCCATGGTCAAGCACACACCACTTCCCTACAGAAGGAAGACAAGGGAAGTGCAGATGGCTCTTGGAGATACCACTGCTTTGTATGAGTTCTAAGGAGACAGCCAAAGGGCAACATCAAGGCTTTTCATTTACTACCTCTGAAAAAAGAAGTGTCTGCAGCATAAAACACTGTATTCTTTATATTCTGTACCACCAGATATAACTAAAACGTTTACTCTGCAGGGGGAAGTGGCAAGGCTTTCCCCACTTTCATCAAGATCTCTGCTAAGAGAGCTGTCTATGGGGACTTCCCTGGCAGTTCAGTGGTTAAGACTCCGAGCTATCAATGCAGAGATTACAGGTTCAATCCCTGCTCGAGGAAATAACATCCCATATGCTATATGGCAAGGCCAAAAGAGAGAGAGAGATGTATGTCATGGTATTCAATATATACTCTGTATGTGTTTGATTAGATTGATTTGGGAACAAAAATGACTTGTGATATAATCCAAAGGATGCTTCAGAATCTTGTGCAATAGGCATTCTTGAACCCAGTGCTGCCTTTAAAACATAGTCTATTAGGGAAGGCCTCCTGTCCAAGGGTACAGGGTGTTCTGGAAGCAAGAGAATACAAGTAGGAATTAGAAATCTGAGTTCTCCTGGCTGCAGTCAGTCACAAGCTCTCTTTCCTCCCTGTCTCCTCCTTCTCTTTTTGTAAACAGTGGTACTTTGGGAAGAGGAGTTAATTGGGAAGGAGCACCAAAGAGCTCCCAGGGGTGTTGGAAATGTCCTATCTGTTATTTTGACTTTGATTGATGGGTTAAACAAGGATATACATATGTAAAATCTCATCAAGCTGTATGATTAAGATTTGTGCAGTTGACTACACTTGTGCCTCAAAAATTAAATGTCCCTCCCTTGTGACTAATTCACAGTGTTATACAGCAGAAGCCAACACAGGGTTGTAAGCAATTATCTTCCAATTAAAAATAAATTTAAAAAATAAAATCAGACAAAATGGTTCCTACGAAAGCATTTCATATATTGTCAGGTGCTGGGTAACTGAAAGACGTTATCATTTTAAGAGATTTTTTTTTTTCAAAAGGCTGTAGAGTGCATTGAATGAGGAAGAAGTAATCATACATTCAACAGTCCTTGATTCAATAATGTTTACCATGCAAAAATTGTGTTACAGGCACTGTATGACCACTAGAGATGCAAAGCTGCCATTCAGAGCTCAACCAAGTACTCATACTGATAATTACCCTCCCTCGCCAGCTGATTTGATTTCAGTTCAGTGAGACCCTCAGCAAAGAATCCAGCCATACCACACTTCAAATTCTACCCTAAAGAAACTGAAATAAAATAAACCTGTGTTTTTAGCCACAAGTTTGGGGTGATTTGTTATGCAGCAGTAAGTAACTAATATAGGAGTTATAGGACAGCCCAAGGTTTAGATCACGGTTCCACTGCATCTCTTCTTCACTTCAGTTTTCTGTCTATGAAATGGAGCTGAGTCTCTACTTCATAGAGAAGATGAGAGGATTGTTGTTAGGTCAGTAAGTCGTGTCTGACTCTGAGACTCTGTGGACTGCAGCACACTAGGCTTTTCTGTCCTTCACTATCTGCCAAAGTTTGTTCAAACTCATGTCCATTGAGTCAGTGATGGCATCCAGCCATCTCATGTCATCCCCTTCTCCTCTTGCCCTCAATCTTTCCCAGCAGCAGGGTCTTTTCTAATGAGTCAGTTCTTTGCGTCAGATTCCCAAAGTATTGGCATTTTAGCTTCAGCATCAGTCCTTTCAATGAATATTCGAGGTTGAGTTCCTTTAAGAATGACTGGTTTCATCTCTTGCTGTCCAAGGGACTCTCAAGAGTCTTCTCCAGAACCACAGTTTGAAGCACCAATTCTTTGGTGCTCAGCCTTCTTTATGGTTCATCTCTCATATCCATCATGACTACTTGAAAATTCATAAATTTGACAGTATGAACCTTTGTCAGCAAAGTGATGTCTCTGCTTTTTTGGTATGCTGTCTAGGTTTGTCAGAGCCTTTAATTCATGGCTGCAATCACCATCTGCAATGATTTTGGAGCCCAAGAAAATAAAATCTGTCACTGTTTCCTCTTTCCCCCATCTATTTGCCATGAAGTGAAAAAGTGAAAGTGAAGTCGCTCAGTCGTGCCCGACTCTTAGTAACTCAATGGACTGTAGCCTACCAAGCTCTGCCATCCATGGGATTTTCCAGGCAAGAGTACTGGAGTGGGCTGCCATTTCCTTCTTTAGGGGATCTTCCCAACCCAGGGATCAAACCTAGGTCTCCTGCATTGCAAACAGATGCTTTACCATCTGAGCCACTAGGGAAGGCCCTTGCCATGAAGTGATGGGACCAAATGCCATGATCTTAGTTTTCTGAATGTTGAGTTTTAAGCCAGCTTTTTCCACTCTCTTCTTTCACCCTTATCAAGAGGCTCTTTTGTTCCTCTTCACTATGTGCCATTAGAGTGGTATCATCTGCATATCTGAGGTTGTTGGTATTTCTCACAGCAATCTTGATTTCAGTTTGTGATTCATCTAGCCTGGCATCTCCTGTAATGTACTCTGCATAGAAGTTAAATAAGCAGGATGACAATATAGAGCCTTGATATACTCCTTTTCCAATTTTGAACTAGTCTGTTGTTCCATGTCCAGTTCTAACTGTGGCTTCTTGACCTACATACAGGTTTCTCAGCAGACAAGTAAGATGGTCTGGTATTCCCATCTCTTTAAGAATTTTTCACAGTTTGTGATAATCCACACAGTTAAAGGCTTTAGTGTAGTCAATGATGCAGAAGTAGACTTTTTGGGGAATTCCCTTACTTTTTCTATGATCCAAAGAATGTTCGCAATTTGATCTCTGGGTCATCTGCCTTTTCTAAATCCGGCTTGTATATCTGGCACTTCTCTGTTCATGTACTGTTGAAGCCTGACTCGATGGGTTTTGAGCATTGTCTTGCTAGCATGTGAAATAAGCGCAACTGTGCAGTAGCTTAAACATTCTTTGGCATTGCCCTTCTTTGGGATTGGAATGAAAACTGACCTTTTCCAGTCCTAAGGCCACTACTGAGTTTGATAAGTAGAGACAATAACCATAAAGTACATAAAGTCACACAGTAAGTACTCAATGCTGCTGCTGCCAAGTCGCTTCAGTCGTGTCCGACTCCAAGCAACCCCACAGACAGCAGCCCATCAGGCTCCTCTGTCCCTGGGATTCTCCAGGCAAGAGCACTGGAGTGGGTTGCCATTTCCTTCTCCAAAGCATGCATGCATGCTAAGTCACCTCAGTCGTGTCCGACTCTGTGGGCCCCATGGACAGCAGCCCACCAGGCTCCTTTGTCCACAGGAATCTCTAGGCAAAAATACTAGAGTGGGTTGCCATTTCCTTCTCCAATAAGTGATAGCTAATATGATTTTCCATCTCCTGATAAGAGATGGTTCTGAGTATGTGGAAGTTAAGGAAGGCTTTTTGAACATAAGAATCTTGACATATCATTTTAAAGTCTAACTCCTAGAGAGTGCCATTAGCAACAGTGGTCTCCACCATGGGGTTCCAAAGACAGTGTTAAGATGCCTAATTAACTTAGCAATAATTCAGTATCACACGTGAGTTAATTAGGTTCAACTACAACTCAAATTCAGTTGGCATTATGTTCAGGAAAGCCCTCTCCAGGGGTAGGTAACTCATGTTCTAATCATAAAGCGGATTCTCCAAGACAAAGCACTGCAAATTCTTCTGTTATCCATGTTAATCAGCACCAGATCCTTTGCCAAGTAGCAAAGAAAATGTCAGGGGTACACTGGGGTGGTAGGGATGAAATGAGTGGGTTATGAACAGGCACTATAAACATTAGAAATGGGTCCTCATCGATGAAATGAAGATGTATTTAAGTTGTAAGGACTGACCAAAATATTTTAAAGCAACCCCTACCCTTGTGTGAACAAGAATACAGCCTTGATAGGCTTGTCCCTAAGTGGCCCAGAGTCCAGCCATGGTTGGAAGTCTGCCAGCTGCTTACTATTGATTATTAAGGATAAGAGAATGCTCCTCTGGAATGTTGTCAGGTCTAGGAGTACAGTTTTTAAGCAAAGTGACAATCAGAGCAACTAAAAAAAAAGAGTTGGACCTTTATCAAGAATACAGTGATTTTGCAGGAAGTATTTTGTGCCTGCTGGCTGATGTCTGACTGTTAATCAACATCTCTATGTGCAGCAGAATCATGCTTTAAACTTGCTCTAGTTACAACCAGGTGGCAAGATTGTGTGGAAGCAACTAAGCCTCATATGTTCATGCTTAGTCACTCAGTTGTGTCCAGCTCTTTGTGGCTTCATGGATTGTAGCCCACCAGGTTCCTTTGTCCATGGAATTTTCCAGGAAAGAATACTGGAGTGCGTTGCCATTTCCTATTCCTGAGTCAGGGATCAAACCTGTGTCTCCTGCATCTCCTGCGATGGTAGGTGGATTCTTTACCACTAGACCACTTGGGAAGCAGCTAAACCTCACTTACCTCAAATAATTTGGCTGCTACCAAAATCTAACCCCCAAAACCTTAGAAGTTGTACATAACCAAACAGGTTTAGGTCAGTTTACAACAGGTGGCAATGATAGAGAGCTGTTTGGGGCAGGGGTGGGGGGGTGCTGTGGAGTCAAAATTTACATGTCATGAGATGAGCTAAAACATCAATTTTTTTTGTTTTGCCCTGGAATTGTACCAACTTAGTATTATACTAACTCTGGGTAACTCAAGCTGTTCAAAGGATCTGGCTGACAGTTAATGGGTGGTCACTGAGAACTTTTTGTTGGAAGGAAAAGCAAGTCAACTCAGACTTAAATAGCTTGGTAGGTATTTTAAAAGTATTATAAATATTAGTGAGTTAGTTCCCTATTACCAAGCTAGTCAATCCTGTCATTTTAGAGATAAGGAAGCCTAGGCCTGGAGCAGATGAATAATTTTTCTAAGGTGTTTTACATGTTTCCATTTCTGAAATTAGACCTCCTTAGGGTATTTGATGTGCCTCTCAGCAATTTCTGGCTGTGCCTCAAACAAAAAGTTCCATTGCCTCAACCTGTTGGCTCCAAATTATTCAGCATCTGGAATTTTCCCACATTTCCATTGCTGAAGGGAAAAAGTTTATCAATCAGGTCAAGAAGCTACTTGAATCTGTGAGACTTTTGAGCAAGGGGTTAATGGGATTTTTAAAAGTTCCTGCTAATGAAAAACCCCTCAGTTCTACAGCTTTAACTCAATTAAGTGACGCTTACCTCCAAGATCCTCAACTAATTACCACAGTGGATACAAGATGGGGTGCTGTAAGGGGTGAAATATTAGTAGGCCCACTGGACAGAGGACAGTCTTGTGAGGCTCTGTGTTGGAAGGTACAGGCTATTGGTCTAGTCAAGACCCTTATCTCTGGAGTTCTGGAGTGCACTAGGTTGTAAGAAAGCCTCAAACTTCAACTCCAGTGAGGCAGTGGAGAAACACCCGCGCTTGACATGATACACTCTACAAAGGGTGAAACAATAACCACCCCACCCTCTCTGTACCCAAACAATAACTTCACTGGAGACACAGTTCCCAACATCTGCAGTCGCAGCTCTAGTAACCTGCTGACATCTGTGTATGCCATCTTGTTCCTGTTCCTTTAGTTAGAAATGACACATGCGAGTCAATCCACTTCAGAGACAAGGGACTCCAGACTCAGAGATGTCACAGCAACTTACCTACTTGACAAGCCAGGCATGAAACCTAGCTCTTCTGACGCCAATCCCATGAGATCCTGTGTTAAATTTTGCATCATAGCCCACTTCCATCTCATCTACCATTCCCTAATATCACCATATTCCTGGGCATGCATTAAACAAAAAGTAGATTACATATGAACTTGGTGGAGCATAAGAGGACACAAATCAAACAGTGGAAGATGATCTTGGGACACTGAGAGCCAGGTTTAAGTCACTGATTCTCACTGAAGACACAGCACAGAAACATTTTCCATCTTTGTTTGTGTTTAAAGTACAACTGCTGCTGTTATCTCAGACAAACGAAGTTAAGCATAGATCACGAGCTGACCAATTACTATACTTAAGCTTTCCTCCTACTCCATAATGGATCCTCCTCCCTGTAAGGAGATACAAACATTTAAAAACATTAAACCAACCAACACCTCCGAGGATCCTCTACAAAGGTTTCTCGGATCAGTACGGGAAGCCTGGAAGACATCAAGTCATGTTCAAAGAGGATCACAAGCTGTGCTGCCACAGGATTCTGCTTTCCTTCCCTCTTAAGATCTAATCATTCCCTTTGTTTCCCAAGGAATACAACCATTACAGCCACAGGACTGCCAAGTTCAATCAATGACAGAGTAGGCAGGGCAGCTACCCTGGGGTGATGGAATACGCTTTCCCCCCACCCGTTTAAAGTGTAAAAGGTTAAGCTAATAGGAGAAAGAGGAGCAAGGAGTACACAGGTCCCTCCTCCCAGAGAGAAGCTGCGTGGTGATGATGATGGAGCATGTCATGTCTCTGCTTGAGAACCCCCAAAACCCTAGGGACCCCTCTTCCTGTCCTCCTGCCATCCTGGCCTCCTTTTGGCTTGCTCCTACCTTCAGCCCTCTGCCAGGCTCTTCCCCAAGATCCACATGGCAAACTCTGTCACATCCTTTAGGTCATATGTGTGTGTGTGTGTGTGGCATGTTCAGTCGTGTCCGACTCTTTGTGACCCCGTGAACTGTAGCCCGCCAGGCTCCTCTGTCCATGGAATTTTTCAGACAAGAATACAAGCCATATGTTCAAGTGTAATTTCCTCATGAAGCCCACGGTGAATGCCCTATTTCATGGCAACCTCAAAGCCCCTACACACTCTCTTGATCTTCCTTAACCTCTTTACTTCCTGGTGGTTTAATAGCATTAGCTGCTCTCCAACACAATATACAATTTACTTTCCAAGATTCATTACATCTGTTGTCTAGGTCTTCCCTGTGAGATAGCTGGGATGGAAATGCCATGCCAAAATGGATTCTTGTTTTAATAACTGATGGATTGGTAGGAGACAAGGGTGCCCATTGCATAGTATGCACTCAAATACTTGCTGAATGAATAAAATGTCCCAGTGCACAAATAAACAATAGCAGGTAGCATCTGTTGAGAAATGTCTCAGGCATTATGGCACATAATCTCCTGTGTTCCCCACAAGCCTATGAGACAAGTACTAATAATATCCCCAGCTTACATATGACAAAACTGAGGCCTGAATGACTTGCCCAGTGCCACATGACTACCAAGTAGAGAAGCCAGGATGGAAACCCAAGACTTTCTAATGCTATATTTTCCATTTCAGTTCTGCTAGACAAGTGTCAGTGTTTTTGTTTTTGGTGGAACTCCACAAGCGTTTATTAGGGAAAGGATCTGGGATACAAAAAAACGCTCTAGTAAATTCTGAGAAAAGTCTCTTCAAAAAGATTCCCTAGAAATGTTTCTATATCAGAAGATATCCTCCTGTAATACAGCGGTAAGGACAATCATCAAGAGGATGTGTCATCTAAGTGATATGACACAAATGAAGTGATCTATGAAACAGAAACAGACTTATAGACAGAGCAGGCTTGTGGTTGCCAAGGGAAATGGGGGGGGGTGGACAGGGAAGGGTTTGGAGTTTGGGGTTAGCAGAAGCAAAGCATTATATACAGAATGGATAAGCAACCAAGTCCTACTGTATAGTACAGGGAACTATATTCAACACCCTGTGATAAACCATGATGGAAAAGAAAATGCAAAAGAATGTATACGTATACGTATAACTGAATCACTCTGTTGTGCAGCAGGATTTAACACAACATTGTAAACCAACTATACTTCAATAAAATAAATTTAAAAGATAATAGCCAAGTGGATGAACACCTTTGCAGTCAAATCCAGACGGGCTCAAATCCAGACTCATTTTCCCAACCAGCTCTGAGATAACTGGGATAATAATCGATGACACAGGATAATGAGGCCTCTCCTGCAAGATTGGTTTAAGGATTAAATGAGATACTGTTCATAAAAGTTACCCCCCACCCAAATCTGGCTCATTATTTGCTCCTTCCTTCTTTCAAATGTTGACCACCCCACTTCCAGAACCTTAGCTCGTTCATGAAAGAAGAAACATTTGTTAAGCACCCAGCACATGCCAGGCACCATGCTGGATGCTGAGGCTACAAATGCGATAAGATGGGCTGCTATGCAGCCAGGTGCCCAGGCTAGAGATGAGGCCCATCAGCAAACCAGAACTACGTGAGAAATGATGCCACAGAGTTATATGTACATCATAGGCTACTTAATGTTCAAATAAACTGCCTTAACTAAAATTAGAATGGAGAAATAACTGATAATTGTCAAATCACCAGGAAAAAAAAAGAATATGAAAAAGACAGATAAATCAAAAATTGGGAATATACTGTTGAACAAAGGACCCATGTTATATCATCCTTAGCCTAGAATTAATCTGAAAATGTTCAGCATCAGTATAATTTACATGCTGCTGCTGCTAAGTTGCTTCAGTCGTGTCTGACTCTGTGTGACCCCATAGACGGCAGCCCACCAGGCTCCCCCACCCCTGGGATTCTCCAGGCAAGAACAGTGGAGTGGGTTGCCATTTCTTTCTCCAATGCATGAAGTGAAAAGTGAAAGTGAAGTCGCTCAGTAGTGTTCTACCAGGCTCCTCCATCCATGGGATTTTCCAGGCAAGAGTACTGGAGTGGGTTGCCATACATGCTAGTTATGAAGAAAAAAATTTTCTTAAATAAATAACAATTTTCTTAGATTTTGGTAGTCTGTATGTGAGAATTCTATTAAACTCATACCATGCTCTCTATGAAGCACACCCTGAATTCCAAACACTTAAGGATCTCAAAAATCTCAGGGTTTATACATGCTCTTAATATAGGAAGTAGAGCTAGGCAAGGGAAGGGGTGACATTCCAATGTTCTCTCAATTTTTAAGTTAAAATCAGTGGACCCCAGAGTTGGAACCATGAATTCCCAGCCACTTTTCCATAAACATAGACAGATTAGCATGTTCATTTAATTTCTGTACACCACTCCAGACCACCTGCATCCCCCATAGTGTCAGATAACAGGCCTTTCTTCATACATTAATTTTACATTACCCTCTCGCCCAGGCAGCCAGGGAACTAACAAGCAGTCCCTGCAGCTCAATCTGAACAGAATTGGCATGCATTCAGGCAACACAATTACAGCTGTTGCATAATAGCATTCTTCATATGAGGAAGCCACACCACCACAAATACTAATAGTCAAAATGATTTAAGGAGGGGAAAAAATGCTTTGAGATATTGTGAACTTGCAAAGACAGAAACTCATTTTCATTTTTAATTGCCTGAGCTTATATTCCAAAGGTCCTACACAAATGTCAAACCAATCAGACTGGAAATGCATCTGGTTTGAGGAGATCTCTCAGAGTAATTTAAATTCAGCCTGTCTCACAAAGTGGTAGGGTCTATATTTTTTCCTCTCTGCATTATAATCTGAAAGTGAAACTTCCACAGCTCCCTCATTCTGTTTTCCAAAGTTATACCCTAAAGAAATTATTTTTTAGAGGCACACTCTTCAGTTAAGGTGAATAGACGTTAAATTGTTAAACAGTTTTTATTAATGAAAGTTAAGGATTCATTATAAAAACAAGAAAAAAAAAAGTATAAGAATTCATACCATTAGGATTAATGTAGAGCCCTAATTTTTACCCTTCTAGGCAGTGTGAGTGTATTCCTCCTAAATACAATGCTGTAATGTGACTCCCAAAAAAATCACATGCATATGAACGTGCCAAAAAAGAGATCTGGAAAACTTAAAACATGAGGAAAATATCTCCATTATGACCAAAGAACACATAAGATCAAGAGCCCATGAATTAGTCAACTTCATGCTCTCCTCAGCATAATTTTAAAATAGATTATAAGGACTCTGTAAGAGTAAATCAGGTCAAATTATGCCATTTACTCTACAAGTAGAAACTGTAAGAACTAGTATATACCTTGATTTTCTCAAGGCATTGATGAAGTGCTTGACACTTTGTCCTTGAGATCAAGATGGTACGCTGAGCCAGACTGTCAGACAAGGGACTCCGACACCATCATAAAAGCTAAGCCACCTCTGGAGACTTAAAAGACTATAAATAGGGGTTATCACATAGCTTTGCTGTGGAGGTAAACATCAATAATCCTATGGTCAACCATGAATCTAGCTCTGTTGTCTAAGAATACATTCCTTCCCCACCCATAATTCAGTTTTTCAAAACCTAGAGTAAAAGGAGAAATTCCTTCCTTACAATGTTAAAGTTGAAACACTTTTATGTAAAGTTATGAAAGAAAGAAAGAAAAGAAAACTCACAGTCAAGTTGGCAAGAATTCATTCTTAGCTAGATAGCCATAGGGACACCTCTTGAAAAAAGCCATATGGTTATACTTGTTATTTTTGGCCTCTTTACCCTTAACTTCTTTCTTGTATATAGAGGTCTCCAGTTATTACCACCAAGTGATAAATCACTTTGAATTTTCAAGGCTACAAAAGGCATTTATTGGCAACAATTCCAGATTTCACTTTTAGCTGCAGACCCTGGAGAATTTTTAAGTGAAGGATGCTCACATTTTCCAAAAATGTTATTTTACTTAAGCTAGGTCAAAACTTTAGATCTAAACTTTCTGGATAGCTAAGTTTCAAATGGAGAAAGTAAAACTTAGGTGGAAATGAATAGTATATAGTAAGAAAGCACTTACAGTTTAACTTTTCCTCCAAGTTTTTTTTTTTTTAAATAAGAGAAAGGATGGGAGAAGCCCCCTCCCCCAGCCCCCCAAAAGATAACCTCCCTGAAATGAGGCTGCAAACTGGAAATCTAACTTGATCTGCATCAATCTTTTGTTTGATCAGCACAATGCTATGGGTGTTTTGAGTCAATGTTTAAAATTCCGGAAATTTCATATTTAACAAAAATCTGGACTTTCAACTTCTTTTAAAAAACTGGAAGATCCATCAAAACTAGATTAACATTTCTGTTACCAATACCAGGGCTTCCCTGGTGGCTCGGATAGTAAAGAATCTTCTTGCAATGCAGGACCTGGGTTTGATCTCTGGGTCAGGAAGACCCCCTGGAGAAGGAAATGGCAGCCCACTCCAGTATTCTTGCCTGGAGAATCCCATGGACAAGGGAGCCTGGCAGTCTACAGTCCACGCATGATGTCACAAAGAGTGGGGCATGACGTCACAGAGTGGGACATGACTGAGTGATGAACACTAGCAACAATTGGCTTCAATGGACAAGTCTCTTTTACATATGGTTTATACAACCTCAGGTTTGCCACACTCATTTAAGGCCTACTGTATTCATCTCCATTTTCTGACTGGCGACTCATCAAAAGACTAGAAAGGAAGCAGTTACAATATAACTCAAGTGGCAAGTGCCCTTCTGCCTTTGATACAGTAACTGAACCTTGCAGATGCATCAAATGCTCCCTTGCATCACCCCCTCTACCTTGGTTGCTCAGAAGCAGGGATAGTAACTTACACTTACTGCTGCTGCTGCTAAGTCGCTTCAGTCGTGTCCGATTCTGTGCGACCCCAGAGACGGCAGCCCACCAGGCTCCACCGCCCCTAGGCTTTTCCAGGCAACAACACTGGAGTGGGTTGCCATTTCCTTCTCCAATGCATGAAAGTGAAACGTGATCATAAAAAGTCTCTTTTCTCTATGGCACAGTGCTTCACCTTGAATAGATACTTAACAAAAAGTCTGGCGGTGATCTCATAGCTCTTCAGCACCTAACAGGTTCTTACACATAGTGTCATACCTTAGAACAGTGTTTCTCAACTAGTGGTCAATTTTGCCCCCTCCCAGGGTACATTCGACATGTTTGGTTATCATAACTGGGATGGTGGGTGAAGGGAGAGGGAGCTGCTTATATCTAATGGGTAGAGGTCAGAGATGCTAAATATTTTTAAATGCACAGGGCAGACCCTCTACCATCACTAACACCTAATGTCATTAGTGTCAAGGCTAAGAAATCCTGCCTTAGAAAAACTGTAGTAAGACCCATAACAACACATTGGCAGACATAGTCTCAAGTGGTTTACTCAGGGAAAACCAACCTGCTATAGAATCAAGGTTTGAATTCTGGCGCCAAGCTCTCAGAATTTGGTAACAACAACTGATAACAGAAAAACAGAACTCCGTAAGGACAGAAATGCATGTGCTGCTTGGCATGATCCTGTGTAAGAATGTTCACAGGCCAGCTCTGTGGCACAGTTAGCTAGCTAATAAAGTGTATTTGAGCTTCTGTAAAATATCAGTATATAGTGTGACTGATAGAGTCTGAGAGATATTTGTTGAAAAATAAAACTTAACCATATCTCAGATCAAGTTGACTACAGACATATACTAAAATACAAAGTTCTATTCCCCCAAAGAGACTATGATTAGCTAATCAAAACAAATACATGAAGTGACACCTAACACGGGGACTGATGAATACAAATGCAAATGGCTAAGTTTCAAAAGAAAATTCCTCTTTAAGAAAATAAAAAGTGTAGCAATTTGAAGTGTGGAAGCGTTGAATTTAGCCCAGGACTGTCACATCTGCAGGGTGTGGTCCCCCCCCTTTTTTTTTCTGTTATTCCAGTTGGCCTGTGGTACTCTCTCTCTGTTCAGACCTGGGGGAGTAATAGGAGTGCTAAGAAGAGCAAAAATTGAGTCATTTGCCCTTGAACCTCAGTACTTCCACTTGATATTTCTGTGTCTCTCTAGGGAGTTCCATCTGTTTCTGAGATCTGGGAAATGGGAATAATAATTTCTACCTCATAGAGTTATGGAAAGTACTGACAATCAGTAACCTTATCGACTCTTACAGAAGAGCCTCAGTATACGCCAGTGACTGTGCCACACGCTTTAGCTCATGCAACCCTCACGACAGTATGACGTGGCCCCCATGCGCAGACGAGGGCTTAGAGAGAGTGTCTGACTTTTCCAGGGCCTCAGCTAGAAAGCAGAGGAGCTGGGATTCAAATCACAGCAATTTACTTCTAGATATCTGGTTCCTGCTGCACAGTTTTATCAATTCAAAGTGCTTATTACTATCTGGAATTGCTTAAAAAAAAAGGGGGGTGGTTATTACTGGCAAATTTGAAAACAAAAGAAGCCTTGCAGTTCACAGAGAATAATTTTCTGATGGCCAGAGCTGTCCACAGATGGAACAGACCATCTAATGAAGTAAGCAGCTCCCCACCACTACACAAGAAGGGGCTGGGTGACCGCTTGCATGAAGGAGTGATCAGCTCGAGAGGGTGACAAGCTTTATTCCTTTAAATAGAGAGACCATTCCAATCTCACATTTTTATGATTTCTTACCCATGATTGCTTTTCAACAATCTATCTCTGAAACCTAAAAGTTGTTTAAGTAACCTCTATTTTCTTCCCAAGTCTTTCTCTCTTCCACTTCCTTCTTTATTTTCCGTTTATCCTAGCATGAATAGCCTAGAAAAAAGTCTGGACTTTGAAATATAAAAGCCCTGAAAAATAAATGTCAATCTTCCTTTAAATTGCTAATTGATACTGGGCCATTTACTAAGATTTCCTCTCAATGAGGATTTCCTCATCTATAAACTAAAATAAGAGCAAATGAGAAAAAAAGAAAGATTAGCATAAACTGCCTTATTTATAGGAGCTCAGTAAATATTATTAGTCTTCTTTATTTGCAATGTTCTCTCAAGTCTTCCTGCTACACTATCACACTCTCACTCTCTGCTCTAGTGTTCTCTAGTGCCTGTAGAGATCTCAGGTACACTAAAAATAAGAGCAGTCATAAGATACCTGTGTATTTCACCTATCACATAGTTATAGGCAGAAGAAAAATGTCCTGCATTCTCTGGCTCAATATGGACTTCAAATGCAAGATTCAGAACCACTTCCAAATCCTGTGCCCATTCTCTGACATTCTAAATCCCAAAGACTACCCACAGTCATGTTTATCCTGCAGATTATTCCCCTCATCAGAACTTCCAGATAAAACAAGCTATGAATACACTGAACTTCCAGGGTCCCACAGCACTCCAATATGCAGTATCTCATTTAAATTATACACCAATGTTGTAGAAAGAAGGGCACTTGACATTAGCTGAATTTATCTGAATCTTAAACCCTGTGGGTCTCTGCCAATTTCTGGTTTTTGTAGTTTAAAAACCGCACAATATTGGATGATGACCACCACCAAGTAAAAAAGAAAACCAAGGTAGAAATGATCTTAACCAGGGAAAAGAAATTTATCAGAAAGACATTAAAAACACCAGAGACAGGAACTTCAGCAAGGTTAGATAGCTGAGAACATCCCCAAAGGGATCAATCAAATCACTAAAACAGCTTCCCTAGAAGGCCACCATGAACACCTGGCTGTTCTGTCCCTGGAATCTCTTTTTCCATCCTCTTAAAACATGCACTGTCTGATCACCCAAGCCATTTATGGGGCAGGGATAAAGTGCAATCTGCCCTTCATCAAAAGGGTGTCTAAGCTACAGGGCAGCCAAAACAGCGACATACGAAGATTCAGTAAATCTCCATTACAAGCCCAAGAGAGCAATTCTACCATACCTCCTTCATTCCTTTTGAGATAAGCAAAGGTATTATTGACTTATTCAAGTTCAAGCAGCTGGTCAAGTGCCAGCCTAAGAATCTATGCAAGACTCCTAGTAAAAATTTGTTTAGGACTTCCCTGACGGCACAGTGGATGAGAATCCCACTGCCAATGCAGGGGACACAGGTTTGATCCCTGGTTTGGAAAGATCCCACATGCCCCAGAGCAACTAAGCGCTATGCCACAATTACTGAGCCCACACTCCAGAGTCTATCTGCTGCAAGTACTGAAGCCCGGGCACTAGAGCCCATGCTCCACAACAGAGAAGCCACAGCGATAAGTCTGTGCACTGCAGCTAAGAGTAGACTCTGCTCACTGCAACTAATGAAAGCCCACACGCAGCAAAGAAGAGCCAGCACCGCCAAAAATACATAAATTTGCTTAAAAGCAGCTTTAACAAGCACAAGCATAGCTTGCCCTAAGTATTGTTTTTTTTTTAATGAGTGTTCTAATCCCTCTTCACTATCCGGTCATGAACATGACTTTGTCTGTGTATGTGGAGCATGTACTATCCAGTGTCAGTTTTTTGGCAATCTTTTAAAAACATATATTTTTCTGAAGCCTGTGATTTCTTGATAATCCTCAAGTTAAACATCTTGATAGCAGTTGTGCAAAACAAATTATATCCAAGAGTCTTTAAGATTCTCTGTTTCTAGTGTGTCTGAATCTTTCCTAGTACTAATTAAACTGAAAAGGATGCAAATATTAAGTACTAGTAACTAATATGAAAATAGGTGTATAAAGATGTTTTCCTGAGGGGATAATACGTGTACTTATATTAATACCTGATTCATGTTGTTGTACAGCACAAACTAACACAACATTGTAAAGCAATTATCCTCCAATCAAAAAAAAAAAAAAAATCTACCTGTTAGTTTATATACAATCTTGGGTTGTCTTTCTTCTACTCTTGAGAAATTTAACAAAACTTCTCCACTTTAAAAGCACCCTTGGGCTAATTTCATTGTCAAAGAAAAATAAAGCTTTATAAAATAACCTAGTAACTTCAATGTTTTACTTTAAGACCCTTTTCCTTCCTACCCATTTTTTTAAACCAAGAAAGATAAATGAACTAAAGCTGTTCATCTTTAGTTAATTCAAAGCTAGCTTTTTAATAGTAAGTGGGTGATGCCAAAGAAAGGATTAAAAATGGTGTTCTTTCAACAATTCCTTATTATAGCCTGGGATTTGCTTTGCAATTAGGCTCTCCTGGACAGAGCTGAGGCCACGTAAACTTGTTATTACCCAGGCTGAAGATCTGTACAAAATGAAAACTCCACACTTTCAACAAGAGGCGGGTACCAGAGGCATGAAAGACCCCATAATGGAGGAAGTTATAAGGCCTTTGCTAATGACAGTTCAAAGAGGTGATGTGCCTCAATCCTCAGGAATAAAAGCAGAGAGCATTTTCCATCCACACATGTAAGGCAGGAATGAGGCAACAGAGAAAGAGCATGAACTTTATTAAATGTTGAGTCCTGTCTAAGTTTCAGAGTAGTCTTTCTGTGATGCTGTATTGCTTTCTCTCTTGTAATTAACATTAAAAGCTATAAAAGGAAAAAGAGAAAAGATCTTTTCCCTTTGTTCTTATTTTCTGGGCAGCAAAGATGGGAAACATAGCAGCCAATAATGGAAGGAGAAGACTCCCGAGAGGGGAGATAGTGGGAGACACTAAACTGAAAGGCAAATGGCTGGGAGCTCAGTGCCTTTTTCAAGGAGAAAAAGAAGAACCAGGGAAGTGATTGATCCAGGTTGGAGAACTTTGTCTTTGATCAGAGTTTCCGTTCATTTAGGTCTGAGGAAGTAAACCAGAGTCAGACCTGGAAGCATCAGGTCAGAACACCGAGTCCAGTCCTCCCTGTGGGTCACACCTCTGTCTTCTCTAGCTCACAATTTGACCAGTGACAGAAGCAGCAACAGTGAACTCGTGGGGAGCTCAGCCATGTGACCGAGTATCAAACCTTTCATGCCAGTCCCTGAAACAAATTTTCTAGTACAGCCTTTACCTTTTGGGTCTTTTGCGTGCATTTGCATTTTACACCGAGGAAACTGAGGCTTAGAGAATCTGAGGTCACAAAAAAATGACTGCATGCTCTTAAGTCCTCTGAATCTAAATCCAGCACTCATTCTTCAGGAAGCTCTCTTGTCCACCTCCACACCAGTATTTGTGTTGTGCTTTATACTTACTTCAAGAATGCTGCTACATGTATTCTTATATAATTCCTACAAAAATGTGTTCGGAAGAAGATGGAATATATCATTTCCCCACTGTAAAAAAAAATGGAGGACCTAACTTTAAACGACTTGACCAGTCATATATTAGAGCAAGAACTCAAGTTTTCTGACTCTTAAAGATACGCTCTTTCCTTTTAATGTCACATTTTTGACATATCAAAAGGAAGTTATTTTCCTTCTGCTATTTCCCATGCTCAGTTCCAGCTCCTTGAAAGCTCACTCTTGTCTGTTTCTGGCTCATCTTCCTAATTCAACCTGAGTTTCCACATTCTCTACCTCCTGGGCTGTCAGCAGGTTCTTTCTCCAGTTCCCCCATCCTCTTGCCCCACCTCTTCCCAGAGGCCTTTGAGCCAGTGCTCTCCCTGTGTCTACGCAAGCAGTTTCCTTTGTACCCCAGAGAGTAAAAGAATAACAAAAACACCTAAAACATCATTTATCATCTAAAAGTTAACCAGGCGGCCCGTTAGTTTGATGCAACTGTCTAGAGCTTCCTGCAGTCTCAAACTCAGAAGCAGAGATGAGGGGAGCAGTGCCTGGCTCCGGGAGTACCTAGTCTAGTGGGATGGGCAGAGCACACAGTATAAGGAGGCACAGAGAGTAGACCAGAAGGAACTGTTTCTGGCTGGAGAAATGGAGAGAAGGCTTGACCCCCAAAGTCTGTTCCTGTCTAATCCTAGCACATCAGGAACAACCTCTAAAGCAGGATGCCTGAAATATATACTAATTTACAAGTATGAGCTTTCAACACCTTTCTGCCTAGGATCTTTAAGTAATATATCTCACAAAAAGAGATGGTAACTATTATTATTATTAACCCCACTTTATAAGTGGGTAAGTTGAAAGTCCTTGCCCAACAATTGATCATAAAAAGAACTAAGGAGCAAATTTAGCATCTATCTTTCGATGGCTTTCAACCACTTTAGAACTGTAACTTTCCTAATTTTTCCAAAAACACGCTCTAGGGAATTTCCTGGCAGTCCAGTGGTTAGGACTGCAGAGATTCAATGCCCTGGTTGGGTGCAGCACAGTCAAAAAATAATAATAATAAGGGAGGCCCTGTGTGTCCTCAGCTGTGTCTGACCGAATGATCCCAGGGACTGTAGCCTGCCAGGCTCCTCTGTCCATGGGACTACCCAGGTAAGAATACTGAAGCTGGAGCAGGTTGCCATATTCTCCTCCCCAAGAGATCTTCCCCCACAAGGATGGAACCAGTGGATCTTCCATCTCCTGCCTTGGCAGGTAGATTCTTTACCATTGGGCCACCTGGGAAGCCCAATAAGGGAGTCTTTCCCCACAAAGAACACTCAGTTTTAAATATTTAATCAGGAAAATTCAAGCCAAATACTGAACGTTCATTTAGCTCCATCTCCATTTGAAAATATTTCCTGGGTGCCTGTTGAGCTTTTATAAACAATCATGATACACAAGGCGCACCAGTCACAGCATAAGGGTCACCTCACCTCCAAGTCTTTCCTCCAAGCAGGAAAAAAAACCCACTTTCTCCCACTACACCTACTTACACCCTGTCTGGCTTTGACTTTTGACTCTGCTATCATTAGCTCCCTGAGTAAAGTTATTTAATCTTTGGCCCACCTTGTCCTCTTCCATATTAAAATAATAACAACAGGACTTAGAACTCATTGGTGGTTGGGAAGATTACACAGATTAATATAAACAGTTTAGAACTCTGCCTGACCCATCAAAAGCACCCAGTATATTCCCCCACTGTACTAGTTTGGTTTAGTGGTTACTAAGAGTACCTGAGCTTAAATGCTGGCTCTTGCACTCAGTAACTGTCATCAGAGCGTCCATCATAATACCTACCTACTAGCAACATTGTGAGGATTCCATGAAATATGCAGGTGAGATTATTTAGTAAATGCTCAATATATGATATTCACATTACCTGTCTGTATCCATGAGAAATTTTGGCCTCTGTAATTTTTTTTCCCCTAGAGCCCAGCACAGCACCAAGCGTTAAGTACTTATTAAATGCTCATGAATGAATGGCAGGCGGCAGTTTAGTTCAGACAGGTGAAACTGGTCTTTGGTTCCTTCTTGGCCTGTTTATCAGCCAGAGAATCACTGCCACCTGTAACTTCAATAGACGCGAATGAAATGACACACCAGTGAAAGGCCGCAATTATCCAGCAACGCAATTCACCGTCGCGTTCTGCGTGGAAAATTCTCGCCCATGTAAAAAGCACCTGTTTTTCAGTACTGTCTCAGTAACCTTGGTTTAAAAAATAAATGCAGTTAAGGCGGGTAGGAGTGGCTGGGGCGGGCAGAAGAGGAATAGCAAAGTTCCTCTTTGGGCTGAGCAAAGTTCACTGGGATCCTCAGGAGCGGGGGCCAGCGAGGGTCCTGCGTGGACCTCCAAGCACGGAGTATCGCGGGGAGGAAAGGAGCTGGGCGGCCGCGCTGAGCTGCTGCACAATGCCCAAGGGAAGGAGCAAAGACCTGAACACCGCACCGGGCACCCGGGCGGCCCGCAGGGAAGCCAAGCAGGAGGAGGATAGGGAGGACGCGGAAGGCCGGGGTACTGGGGCAGCCGGGAGAGGGGCTCGGCCGGGGGTGAGGTGGGGGACGGGGCGCCGCCAGAGTGAGGGCAGGGCGTGATCGGGTGGGGGGAATGGGCAACCCCGGACTGGGAAGGGGAGTGGGGTGGGTGCTGGGGGGCGGGGCAAGGCAGAGGGAGGAGGGGAGGGGCCAGGGAAGAGGAGGGGGAGGCGGGGCTGACTCGCAGGCCGCGGATCTTCCGCACCTGGGGAGGTTTCCGGGCAGCCGCTTGGCTTGCTCCCGGCGGCCCAGGACGGCCACATTTCTGGGGCAGCCACCCCCGGCTGCCGAAGGAGGCCCCCTCTGTGCCCTCTCCTCGAGACCCCGCGGACGATTCACGATTGAGGGATGAGCAACAGTACGACAGCTTTTATTTCTCGAGTTGGATTTTACCACCAGCCCAGGAGAAAAGGAGGCAGCCTCCAGCCTTCGGGAAGAGAGGACAGGAGACGCTTTCTGGGCGGTCTGGGAAAAAATGTCAGAAGGATGCCTCCCTCTTGGCGGTGCTGCTTGTGGCGGGCACCACTCCACGTCCACCCGTACCCCACCCTCGCCCACCAGTGGCCCCTGCTGCCCAGTAATTTGTCCCCTCCCCCCCGCACTAGGGAGGATGACCCTGAGAAGACAAAGAACTATTCTCCCAGGGGCTCAAGCGAGCTTAAAATTGAATGGTAACAAAAGCGAGCTTAGGCTTCACCACAAGTTAAGATGCAAGTCCAGAAAAATATCTGACCTACAAGCAGAATAGAAACACTCTTCTGGATGAACAAAAACTTTTCTTTTTTCTGGAAGAAAAGTTAGCAATCTTAATGTCAAGAGTTGCTCTCTCAGACCAACGGCCTCATTCAAAATCAAGTCATAGAAATTAGAACATAAATAAATAAAAACTGCTACCCTTTCCTAAACGACTGAGCGACTGAACTGAACTACCATTTACTAAACAGCCAGCGTGTGCTCCTGGTGAACCTCATCTCACTCTATCTTCACAACCCATCCAGAGGTCTAATGGGTGTCTTCTGTGGAAGGGGCACTGGGCTACGGATTATAAAAGGGGGTGGGTGGTGGTGAGAGGTTCCTATTACCACATCCCGGCTCCTTAAATATAGTAGGATTTCAGCGTTGACATGTTTTTACCCTTTTGTTTAAGGAAAGCAAAATGAAACCAAGGAGAGGCACCTATATACAAAATGAAAGAATTAAGCCCGAAGGATAAATCCAAGGGCTGTAAACTGACAGAGATAGGATTACTAGAAGCTTCATTCACTCAAAGATCACCTTCCTCAAGATTCAAATATAAGAGAAGAATTTTAATGTATACCATTCCTGTGTGTTTGTGTGCGCGCGGGTGCACGTGCGCTCAGAAAGGATCCGCCTGTAATGCGGGAGACCTGGGTTCAATCCCTCGGTTGGGAAGATGCCCTGAAGGAGGGCATGGCAACCCAATCCAATATTCTTGCCTGGAGAATCCTATGGATAGAGGAGCCTGGCAGGTTACAGTCCATGGGGTTGCAAAGAGTTGGACACGATTGAGAGACTAAGCACAGCACAGACAGTTCCTGTGATAAGATGCAGTTTCTTTTAAGTAAAATAGATGTTTTCTCCAGCTTTTAGTTTTAAGCTTTTTCATATGTTATGCTTGTCTATTTTGGGAGGAGTCAGAGCTTGGCCTAGACAGCATGACAGAGCTACAAGGATTCCTTCATTTATAAGAGAAAGGGAAAGAGTCCCAGAGAGGTTCAGGTTACTTGGCGAGAATCAGTGGTAAGGCCAGAAGTTAGTACCGAAATCTCCCAACCAATGATCTTCCCAATAGTGAATCGCTCAGTCGTGTCCGACTCTTTGCCACCCCATAAGCTGTAGCCTACCAGGCTCCTCTGTCCAATGGGATTTTCCAGGCAATAGTACTGGAGTGGATTGCCATTTCCTTCTCCAGGGGATCTTCCCAACCCAAGGCTTGAACTCGGGTCTCCTGCATTGTAGACAGACGCTTTACCGTCTGAACCACTAGGGAAGTCGATCTTCCCAATAGCATATAGGAAATTGCGCCTATTAGTACAACAAACCCCTGGATTATTCACATTTCATTTTCTAGAGAAGATCTTCATTTGCAAAGTACAATTGAAGCCTAATTTTATGTGTGATAGTACTGGCCAATAAAAACATTTCAAACTGAATGTCTCAATTTGTTTAACCTAAGTTATCAGTTCCAAAGAATTGATGCTTTTGAACTGTGATGTTGGAGAAGAATCTTGAGAGTTCCTTGGACTGCAAGGAGATCCAATCAGTCAATTCTAAAGGAAATCACTGGAAGGACCGATGCTGAAGCTGAAATTCCGATACTTTGGCAACCTGATGTGAAGAACTGACTCATTTGAAAAGACACTGATGCTGGAAAAATTGAAGGCAGGAGGAGAAGGGCATGACAGAGGATGAGATGGTTGGATGGCATCACTGATGCGATCTTGAGTTTGAGTAAACTGTGGAAGTTGGTGATGGACAGGGAAGCCTGGCATACAGAAGTCCATGGGGTTGTAAAGAGTCGGACACGACTGACTGAGCCAAAACTGAAACTGAAGTTAGATATTTTTGGTCCTCCCAACAATGCTCATTGGTTGTAACTACGACTCTACATGAAAACATGTTTAGAAAATGTGGAGTGAAAAAGTAATGTAGCAGGTAGTCTGAAAACATCTTAAAAATGCGAAATCATACTTTGCATTAACAAAGATGATTTCTGAAAGACACAACTGAGTATCTTGGCTCTGTAAAACTTTTTTTTTATTGCTATATTATGCTTTTCCACACAAATATATTCTGTATTTCCTCTAAAGTAAACAAGTGCTTTGACAGAGTTTAGATTTTTTTCCCCTTAACTAAAAGCACTATTCAATTTCAATGTCCTTGGCGTGTTTTATCTGGGGATTAGACAACTGTACCAAAACACAGCTGTTCCAGTTTTTCTCCTTTATTTTTCACATTAAAAAACTCCCACTATCAGCCAGTCCAATTAGTTACTCACTATCAAAAGCCGGCTTTGGTCTTTCATCTTCTGGAAAACTGGATCCAAGTGACAGGGTGTCATGGAAACTGTATCTCGGGTCATTTCCTGTTTCAATTGTTTAGCCACAAAAAAGTTCAGCTCTATCAGATGGAAATTAATGAATACTTGCTGTTGCTTTAGAAAAGCATGCAACTAAATAAAAGTAATTATTATTTTTGACCAAGTTTTCCCACCAAAACCAAGGAATATGGGGAGATGAGTGCACCCAAAATGGGAAAGGTACTTTGATGGAGGCAATGAACCAGCCTTTTTCAGTTTCCATAATTCAGTGGCCAATTTTAAGGCTTTCACTTGGGTTTCAGAAAAGTAACTGTAAGTTAAGTGGTTTTAATTGTAGTAAACTTGTTCTTTTTTTCACTTCCAACACATCTTCACCTCTCCTCACTTATTGTGCTTTGCCCCCAATTCTATCATTCACTGAATAGAACTGGAATTCTCTTTAGGTTAAAATCCCCTCAACATAAGGGAATGTATAACAGAAACAAAAACTGTAACATAATCTAAAAAGATTTCTTGCTGTACCTATTCTCCACCATACACACACACATGGGAAAAGTGGAGCTTAAGGCCCACAGCAATACCAGGCAAGCACACATGTTTAGGAAATGAAGTCCTGGCTGGAATTCAGTAATAATGAGCCCCTTAGTGATCTAATGTACACGAGTGAACACTATGGATGGAAACAGTGTGCCAGACAGGACAATGAGGAACTCAACCCATGTTTAATATGTTTCAGCTCTGTGTAATTATTGGCAAAAAAAACATGGAAGCAATACAACAAATCAATTTTAGGACTCAGGAGGATTTGCTCAAATAAGACAGCTATGAAGTGTACATTACAGGATAAGTTCGCAGCTTCATTGTGGGAAAGGAGCCCACTTGCCATGCTCTCTGTCCTGAGTTGTTATACATCTTCCCTATTCCAGAGGAGTATTTGTGCTGCTTCTTTTTCTTAGATGTAGAAAAGAAAAATAAGTGGGGAAACATCCAAAAACAAATTAACTTTATTATTAAAGTAAGCAAAGCCTCATGTTACTTATATCCAACTTGCTATTTGGACAATTTCTATAGTGAAGGGGAAAAAAGTTATCTCTTCACAATGATAACTGAGTTCTAAACCTTTGATTTGTTGTTAAGTCACTGTACCAGCATAGAGGCATCTAGGCCAAGCTTGTCCACAGTTTCTCTCATAGTTGCTTTACACATGCTGTGCAGTTCCTCCCTTCAAAATCTACACTTATGCCCCTAAGAGACTGGCTCTATATTATTAAAAATAAGATGAAGCTGATAATTTCTAACTAGAAATCACTGCTATTTCTTTTTCGAACTTTGAGGGAAGCATATTATTCATCCTTCCACAGTTTGCAAGGAGAAAGTCCATGATTTAAGAGAACAGTACTTGTAGGCAATCTTTTAAAGTCTTTATATAATATTATACTTAGTATGCTTTGGTCCCTGTGTGCCCAAAACACCAGAAACAGAAATAATTTCACCAAAGATAATTTTGCCAGAAGTATAAGTAATTTCTAGAAGCCATTCAGATGTTATTTTCTTACAGAAAAACTAGTCAAAATAAAGTAAACTGCTGAAGGCATCAACACAAAAGGCATAAGTCAGTTCAAAGAGGTAGTGAGCCTAGACTAAAATAAATCCAAGAATACTGCTACCAACCAGACTTAAAGGCTTCGGGTCATGATGAGTGAAGTTGGTTTTACCCCAAGAGAAACAATACATAAAATAAAGATGGAGCTGGTAGGAGAGGTTGTGAACCATAAGAAAGACAAGAAATACAGTCAGTATGTTGAGATAGACCGTTTTTATATTCTGGTCTTAACTTACTATTTTTCTTTTCTTTCCTTTAGAAAATGCAGTGGTAGTGGGCTCATTGCACACTGTCTTATTTATCATAATGGAGGGGGAAGAAATAGATAATCTTAATTTGTAAACAGCTCAATTACAGAAATCTAATTAACTCTCACTACATAGGAATAAGTTAATTCTTGCAATTAGTGTATGAACATCTGTATTGGATTTTATGAAATTTCAGTTCTGGGTTTTGTTTAGTTTGCTTGCATGTCCAATCAAGGATACTATTTAGAATGTAGATGCCTATGGTACCTTCAATAGTGATGACGTAATGTTGAATCCTTTTGGCCAATGAAAAGCATACTATTGAGAAACAGATGTATACTGCTTATTGAACAGACCAAGTTCTCTCTTACTTACACAGCTGCTCAGCAGTTAGGTGGGGTCATGTGACCAATTATGGCCACTAGGTTGTGATCAGAAGGGACTTGGGACAGCAGGTGTACACCTAGGACTTTAAAGATGATGTCATTCATACCAATGAAAGAGAAGAAACTCATGGATTTTTAAACTCAAGTCAAAACAGGGGAGCTGCTAAACTGGATACTGATGCAGGATTCTACCTCTGTTGGAACTGGCACTGTTGGAACATTTCAAATACCAGTATTACAAGCATGTCAATTATTTTAGTATTTTAGGGGGTAGGGGTTCTAAGGTGCTGGCAGTTTACATATTTTATCAGCTGACTTTCTCACAAGGAACTCAAATGTGAATGGTTATGCAAGTACCACCAAAGAGAAAAGGAGTGAAGAGAACTACTCGGGATTCCTGACCATGACCTTCACTGCACTGGCACCCTCCTTGAGGAACAAGATCATTAGAGAATCTTTCCACATCCTAAGTGAGAATTAATATCCTCCAAAAGATCATTGGTATGTGTTTAAAAAAAAAAAAAAGTGAACTGTGTCATCACCCAGCCAAAGTCTACAACAATGAAGATGAGTTTTTCTATGCCTGTCTTGCCCCACTGAGGCAAACGTGGAAATCAGAAGTTGAGATGCTAAGGTCTCAAGATAGAGGAGAACGACATGAACCCCAGAAGCCATTAACTGAACAGAAAGTAAGTATCAACAAGATGAAGGGATTTGTTCATTTCAAAGCCTATTTTAGCTTTTTTTGGTATGTCATGGAGCCCTGAGACAGTGAACTGTGAACCGTTTCTCAGAATCCTGTGTTTAAATACATAAAATAAAACCATAGGATTGTAAAGAAAACTAAAGTGTTTTTTAACTGAGCTACAGCAATGTATACTTCTATAAGTAACAACACATTCATCAGCAAGATGAATTGTAGCAGTTGTAATTTATCAACTACTATAATTTCAGAGTAGTGGGGATCATGTTATTTCAAGTTATCTGTGATATTTACACCAGGTTATGGAATATCTTTGATTTGTTTTGGTAACAAAGTCCCAGGTGCTGCTATGCTATTAGAACTTGTTGTTTACATCACAATGAAAAAGAAATGCTAAATTTCCATTATAGGTTTGTGTTATAATTTTTTTCTCATCAAGTTCATGGGCAGAGCCCAAAATAAAACCTACAGGTGTTCCCCTCTCCTAACTAAGAGAACCACACCACAGGCTCTCAGGCTCTCAGGTGGTGTGCTCCCAGGCCCTCTCAAGAGCAGCACCATGTGGGGCATATCCCTCTGTGGCTTCTCTTCTGCCACTGAGTTTCTGTCATTTGTTTTGTGTTCACACCAACTGTCTTCACACAACTCCAGCTAACTAAGAGTGTCATTCAGGTTGTTAGAATGCAATTTTATGGATGCTTAGGTGCCTTTAAGTCAATGGTGAAGAAAATTCACAAGAATCAGCCCATAACAAAGGACTGGGCAAGTTTATTGATATCATCATCACCCAGTTCAGGGAAAACTGACCAAGAGTTACACAAAAGCAGCTGGTAAAACACTCTGTCTGGTAGCTTGTAATGACTTCAGGAGACATGAAGGCACCTGGAGATGCATAATACGGGATGCTGGGTTCAGCTAATTAGGATGCTGTCCAGTCCTGAGCTAGTCAGCCCTACTTCTAGGAACGTGTGCCTCAAAGGGACTGGGGAGTCAGTTCTGTTTAATAAACCTATGAAGGCTGGGTAAAATGAGACTGAAATAATTCATGCTTTTAAAAGGTACTCCTGCATCTATAAGTTGCAAAGAAGCCAGAATATTCAATGCACATTCACATAAACCATTATTGTTCTTTCTTAAGAAAGAACACGATACTTGACACCTTATTCAAGAGTATATAACACAGTAGTCAACTGAGCTGTAGAGCTCCCAGTCCTGAGAGTTGAGATAAGGGATCAGAAAATCAAGAAAATATTTGAAATCAAGTAATTAACTATGCAGGCAAAACTGAAGAACCAAGAAAATGACGCTTGGGAATCCATCCTCTTTCACATTTCACCTACTAAGAGCTGGTATAGTGTGGCTAATGTGCCACTGGATCAAAAGTCAGGAGATTGGACTTTTAATCCAGACCCCATGACCAATTAATTACCTGAGCAAATGTGAGCAAGAAGCCACATTTCTCCAAGCTTCAGATTCCCCTTCTTTAAATGGAATAAATTAACTTCAAAGGCACCTTCCCACACAAAAATAAAGTTTTGGTAACTTTTGGAATCTCAGGAATACTGAAAATAATATACAGTATTATTATTATAATCAGATACATATTTAAACTGAATGTCTATTAAAGCCAAGTGTTCGCTCTATTAAAACCAAGTGTTCCCATTTCAAAGGGTGAGAAAATGAGAAGAAATGAGTGGTTTCTGTGTATGAACCACCGTGGTGTGCCAGGCAATGTATGTAGTCCTGTACTTACATCAGCTGAAAGCTTGTACTAGTCGATGTCTAGCTGCTAGTGACAATGTCTGCTTTCTCTGATAGCCTTCTCCATATTATACATAACTGCTGTTGTAATTGTGTTTTAGCTAGCTCCCTGAGCATGTCTTGTTTAAGGGTCTACTTCCCCAGGGTTAGAAGAATTGGGGAAAGTTTTCTACAGAAAATCAGAATGCCTGAAGGTCTACTGAAGGTTTGAAATCTAGTCTATGCTCACTTATGGCCCCTTGAAATTCCTCCTGCCCCCTTTTTGATGTCCCTGTACATCCTGTCATTATTTTCTCCCCAAGGGCTGACCCATTTACTAGAAGTAGAAGGCTCTTCAGGTAATCAGGAGAATGAGTCAAAGTTTAATGTCGCTGACTCCAGGCTCTTTTCCAGGTGTTTTTCTCCAGAACTATATGATTCCAAATAGCCTCAGTTCTCATAACCATCATGTTAATTTCACCAGACTCTGAAGCCTCCTTGTTTTTCCTGGCTAAGGGTTTCCCTTCCCTGCCCTTCCCTATTGTCCTTGCCAACCGCTTCTGGCTAGAATTATGGAAGTGAAAATTTACAACTAGAAAGAACTTTTAGACTTTTTCCCAGTCCACAGGCACAGTAAGCAGATGCACGGCCTGTGTCCTTTCCTATGTCTACCCAAAGGCTTCCCAGGGCATTATGGAGCACATAGTAGAGGCTAAAAATTGTTGGCCACATGAATGATCCACCAAAAGATGACTGCTGGCCAAAGCCCTGCAGCATGACAGCCAACAGAAAGAACAATGCTCATTCTTCATTCTCAGCATAGAATGGTAAAATCAGATTATTCTTTTTCTAGATTTATTGCAAAGCTAATAATTAATCAATAGCCAATAGGCTGATTACTCTGACACTCAGAATTTTAGAAGAAAAAATAAGAAAGTAAATTTTCCCAAACACACACGTGAATTAGGCATGGGGGACATAAATAAAACTAAATTTCCACCTGGCTTCAAACATAAATCTTAAGACCCCTCAGGTTAAAAATGACAGCTAGAGTCCTTTAATCTTGAAAATACTCTCTCCATGGAAACCTTAAGGACAGGAAATCACTTAGGCAAAGCTCCCCCCCCTTTTGAGGTAACTTCTAAGGAAAATCTAAGTATTGAGGAAAGTGGGCTTCCATGCACAAATATACCATAGGGAAGGCAGTCCATGTCAAATGATTTCATTGACCTGTAAATTGACCCTTAAATAAAGCTTTCCTAGTCAGGCTCAGCTGGCAGAGTCTGACTCACTTCATCTAATAGACTGAATCTCAATTCCCGTATACCACCTCCATGATTAAGATTTTTATTAAGGTAGGATCAAGGATTTATACTATTTTTACCCAAAGTCAGGGAATTTTGCAAGTTATAATTTTCAAGTACAACAAGCACCTAAAATGTGATGCTTCTAGCTACAAAAGGTTGGGAAAATTTGAGTTACCACATAATCTTAGACAATTAGACCTGGGAAGGTATCTAAATTACAGGAGGAAATCAAAGCACAGAGAGGTAAAGCAATTAGCTCAAGGTCCCACAGGGCTTCCCCAGTGGCTGGGTGGTAAAGAATCCATGTACCAATGCAGGAGACATAGGTTCAATCCTTGGGTCGGGAAGATCCGCTGGAGAAAGAAATGGCAACTCATTCCAAACTTTCACCTGGGAAATTCCATGGACATGAGTCTGACACAACTTAGTGACTAAACAACAAGGTCCTTCCAGATGTAGAATATGGTTTCCTACCCCCAAAATTGCTAGATTACCCTTAACTCCCTGACATACCTATTCTTTACTATTCCAGGTTGGCTACATTTAATAATGATGATAATAATTATATTCAGCTAAAACAATCAAAATATTTTTAGTAAGAATAAGGTGAGAGAATTTTGCAAATTCCTGACATCATTTATAGAAGCTTGAGCCTATTAGCAGGCGTGAAATAGCTCACATATTTCAAAGGATAGGTCTAAAGCAGTTTAAACAAGTACCAAACATTAAGTCACTTTCACAACCACCCAAGTTCTAGGATGTACTGTCTGGGACATCAGCCAGGTTGGCAAACAAATCATTATAAAATGCAAAGGTATTAAGTGCCCTCTTGCCTTTGGCAGTACACTCAAAGCTATTCAAATATATTATAGCAAAACTAAAATATAGCTACCAAAGTCTCAGCCAACAAAGAGGGAGAGAAGTCTATGCATGTTTTTTTTTTTTTTTTTTAATTTAGGTATTCCAACTTTTGTTCTATTTCCTTATGGAAGACAAACCTAGGAAGGAAAGAAGATGGAGGAGAAAGAAAAGGAGACCCAGACATAAGCTTCTAGAAAAAGTAGGCTGAGATGAAGACATCTGAGGATATAAGTGTCAGCTCTAAAACTTATAGCAACTTAGATTCAAAAATGGGTCAATAAAAGCAAATTCTCTCAATTCTGAGTCAAATAAAATGGAAACTCTTGCCTCTCTTTCTGTCCAGGTGTATCTTTCCACCTCTCTTAGTCAACAACTGCTACCAATCTAAATCCAGGCCCAGAGATCAAGTGCACAGGACACACACTTTTGTACAGTAACCACTTGCAAGATCAAAGAGAACTTAATAGACTTTCAAGTATACGAAGAGTCTGTGTATAATGACAACAAACAAGACCAAGAAGAAATAAGTTTAAGATGACATAGGAGAGCTTTTCCTAACACATTAGCAAGGACATCCAGAATATAGGATAGAAAAATTCTATCTAGTCTTAGATATAGTATATAAGATAGAATTTAGCATTGTATTCTCAGGTTCTCTTTCCTTCTCTCTTTTTCCTAATCATGATGATAGTAATACTTTACATTTGCATTCGTTTCCAGTTTTCAATTAATTTTATAGCATACTACTGTCTTCAGTAATGGGGGCAGGCATTTCCTATACCTGTCTACTTGGGACTCAGGAATGAACTAAACAAATGTGTCTTCAACCACTGGGTTTGTTCAACATTTCCTACTAACTGAGATACAGTAAAGCCAGTCTCTCTGGCAACCCACTCCCATATTTTCCCATATTCTCTAGAAACAAGATTTATGCAGATAGCAAATACTAAGGCATTCATTAAATGCTGAATCAATTAACTGTAATAAACCTAAGTCTCAAGCACCAGCTGAGATGGATTTGAATCTAACCTTTTTCACTGTATGATTTTCAAAACTTGGACAAGTCAATTTACTCTTTCTGAAGTAACTGCATTTGAAATAGAAGTCTAACCCTTAGCATAATACCTGGCACAACAAAGGTGCCCTTAAAACATGCTCTACTCTAAGTCATATTTACCAAGAAAATGTCATCCTTGGAAGATATAGATCCATAAGTTGCTAAGAAAGCAAAAATATCAGGCACAATCCTTGTGGCTTTTCTGGTAGAAAACACGGAGTGACTAAAAGAAGCCTCCAGTTGGTTAAATTCTAGAGTTAAGCTTACAGAATAAATTTAAATTTGAACAATAAAGAAAGTGTAAATCATTTGTCTGACAAAGTTTTAGGATGTTGTTGTTGGGAACTCGAGAGCTGCTATCCTTTATACAAAAATCCTCTCTGAGACAACTGCTCATGATATGTCACTGGTGTAGCCTGACTTGTCCACAAATATGAATACAAAAATGCCCTTCAATGAAAGAAAGATAGTTGGAAAAGATGAGAGAAGTTCATGTGTCTTCCCAGGCAAAGCCAGAACTAAAGCACCAATTCACAAACCCCTACCTGGTCTAAAAGAAAAGTTATCTAAAGCATTAACTAAGAGGATAAGAAGCTACCATTGTAGCAGGCTTAAAGTGATCCACTTTCACTAGAGCTGAGTAGACTGGGGCCCTCATTGAAAATGCAAAATCTCCAGCTGGGAGTAAGAAGAGGAGAGAATGTTAAGATGTTCAGCTCTGAAGTGCCAAAACCAAAGGTCTCTGCATTCCACGGCTCAACCTCCTTCCTCCCCCTGCCGCAGCCCTCCCTTCCATTATTCTGGAACAGTTCCTTCCCAGTCCTACCATTTGGAGACAGGGAGACTTGAGAAATGCTCCAGGATCCGCTGAGAGATAGAGAAATACACAAAGGATTCTCTCTTCCACAAAGCATTCTTTCACAGAGGTAGCAGAGTCTATTAAATACGTCCTCTTAATATGCATACATTTCTGTAAGCAGATTATGAGGACCATGAGTTCATGAAGTGAGCCCCCACCCCCACCCCCCACAGAAAATGGGTTTAAAACCCACTGCAGGGAGGAGAAAAGGTGTTTGTGGCAAGAAGATAAGGCTTAAAATTAGTGTCAAGGGATCTTCCCCTCCTTGGTAATTGCCAGCGGGAAAGAAGGTGTAGACAAAACCACCTAACAAGGCTGCTGTAACTCCAGGGTTGAGCTAGTGGTATCCACAGTTCCTTTCCTACACCTGCCTCCCCATGTTGCCACACCATGGGCCACAACACATTCAGAGTATTCCTTCCTATGAGTAAGTCATAAGGAAGGTATAACAATTCCTATACAGTAATACATACTTTTCAAACTGCCCCTCAAATCTTTGGAAGTATAAATGTAACTAATAATGAACTTCTCATATAGATCTGCATAGCAACACAGGTCTATTTTTACATTCACTGAACACTGCAGAGTACCTTCCAGTCTGTTCCAAGATTGTTAAATTGAGACAAGCAATTGAACAATTTGTTCTATTTCCATTTTTTTAAGTGAATGGACTGAAATGTTAAATGTGAAAATGTGAATGTACATTTCTAAATTGCAACTTTTCTACTGAGTGTTTGCACTATACTTTTGGAATCTTATTTAACAACAAAAACAGGAAAACTAAAAACCAAAATACACATGATACATTTTTTTCAGAATACAAAACATTATCAGTTCAGTTCAGTCACTTAGTCGTGTCCGACTCTTTGCGACCCCATGAATTGTTTGCAGCACACCAGGCCTCCCTGTCCATCACCAACTCCCGGAGTTCACTCAGACTCACGTCCATCGAGTCAGTGATGCCATCCAGCCATTTCACCCTCTGTCGTCCCCTTCTCCTCCTGCCCCCAATCCCTTCTAGCATCAGGGTCTTTTCCAATGAGTCAACTGTTCGTATGAGGTGGCCAAAGTACTGGAGTTTCAGCTTTAGCATCATTCCTAAAGAAGTCCCAGGGCTGATCTCCTTTGGAATGAACTGGTTGGATCTCCTTGCTGTGTAAGTATAAAAAAATCTGCCTGCAATGTGGTAAACCCAGGTTCAATCCCTGGGTTGGGAAGATCCCCTGGAGAAGGAAATGGCTACCCACTCCAGCATTCTTGCCTGGAGAATTTCATGGACAGAGGAGCCTGGCAGGCTACAATCCATGGGATCACAAAGAATCAGACATGACTGAGTGACCAACCACTTTCAAATCATTCATGGGCCATCACTGGCTTAATGAATGATTACATTTTTCACCTCATTATTTCTTCAGAATTACTTCTTTCTTGGAGAATGAAATTGTTACACACAAATCTACCCATAGTAATAAATGGAATGTCCTTTTATTTACCTAGATATATGAAAAGATAAAAGTCTTTCCCTACATATACATCAGTGTTTCTGATATGTAAATTGTTTAATAATTCACAAATGGATTTTAGAGACAGCTCACTTGATATAACAGCTCTGTGAAGTATTATTTGCTCCAACGTTATAGATGAGGAAACAGAACCAGAGAGATCAAAGTGGAGCCCTGGGTCTTTCATTCAATCCCAGCTGGAGGCCGGCTCTTGTTCTGGACACTATGCAGGATATTAAAGATTCAGGGAGAACAGACAGTGTGTACCCATATGCAGGACACAAGGGCAAGTACAAAGTTCAAAGAGGGCACAGTGGGGCAGTACTCAACCCAAATTTAATTGTAGAAAAACACACCACTTTCTAGAGAAGGCAATGCCAGGCTGGGTCCTCAAAGACAAACTCAGTGTTCTCACCACCCAGTGCCTTCCTTGACTCATCAGCCTTCCACATGGCTGACAAAACGTGTACCCAAAATGGTATTCGTTCCAGAAGACAACTGCACTGCACACCCAGGAGTCCCCGCCCAGTGCTATCTTCTACAATCCTGTTAACTCTAGAGAAAAAGTGAGTTCTCCATAAAAAGAAGCCTAAAAAGGAGGGAATATATGTGTACCTACAGCTGATTCGTGCTATGTCATGTTTTGACAGAAAACAACAAAATTCTATAAAGCAATTATCCTTCAATAAAAAAAATAAATTAATTAAAAACACACACACACCAAAAACACCTACTATGCCTATGTGACAGAGGATTTCAGACAGAGGATGTTACCTCTTGGCATGAGCAGGAAAGCTTATTCTCGTGAGATGAGCCTGGAGGGACTTGGAACCACGATCCGCTTGTTTAGTCACTCAGTCATGTCTGATGTTTTGTGACCCCATGGACTACAGCCCACCCAGGCTCCTCTGTCCATGGGATTTTCTAGGCAAGAATACTGGAGTGTGTTGTCATTCCCTTCTCCAGGGATCTTTCGATCCAGGGGTCAAACCTGCATCTCCTGCTTGGCAGGCATATTCTTTATCACTGAGCCACCTAAGGAGCCCTAGGATCCACTTAGTGTTGTCCAAATGCCTTGTATGGACCCATGGAGAAAGGCTGGGAAAGGGGACATGGAGGCCAGATTTGCTGGTATAGTCTATTCTAAGAAAATAATAGGAGAACCAAACTCCATGCTATCAGAAAAAAAGGCTGTCCTTCCCTGTTTTATTGTTGTTTAGTTTGACTAGTCAGACTAAGTGATGTCTGACTCTTTGTGACTCCATGGACTGTAGCCCACCAGGCTCCTCTGGCCATGGGATTTCCCAGGCAAGAAAGAATACTGGAGTGGATTGCAATTACCTTCTCCAGTGAATTTTCCCAACCCAAGGATCAAACCTGCATTGGAGGTCTCCTCCTCAAGTTATAAAATGCCCTTACCCCTTGAGCAACAAAGATTTCCAGCAACTTTCACTAAAGATAAAACATCCCCCAATATAGGCTATTTATATTCCAGCTATAGAATATCTTCAATCCTCTTTTTCTCCCAATGAAAAATGATACCCAAATGAAAAAAATTTTTCATTTTTTATTCTGAACTTTTCACAAACAGTCCCATTCTTTTTAAACTCATGGAGAAAAATGTAAGTTTGAGTTTCAAACCACTTTTAGTGAAGCAAGAAAACCAAGCAAACATCTTTTAAGGAAATCAAAGACAGTATATGATTTCAACACAAAAAAAGCTAGTGTCTCAATGTTCATTTCTATTAATAATGTTTTTAAAAAGGAAGGGGCAGTCTTTGAAGAAAAGTACCTCATTTTCCACTGCTTTGGGTTCTTATAGAGGACTCTGACATTCATGGCCTGCACATTTAGAGTTTGGGCCATTTCAAAGCACTCCCTGCCCAAGCCCTCAAACAGAGTAATAAATTTAAGGTATTATTAACATTCTAGTCATATCACACTGGTCTTTATGGACTATAAGATGGGTTTGATTATTTGCTTTTAAAAGTTCCTTACACAAAGTTTTCTAGATTTCATCTTTTAATTTTACATGAGGACCTCAAAGGTTGAAGGTTTACTAAAAACAAATGGGCAGGAAATTTTGATCCTACATTTTAAAAGAAAAAATATTGGGTAGAGGGATAAATTGGGAATTAGGGGTCAACAGATACATAACTGTGTGTATGTAACAGATACATAACCTTTGACTGTATCACAATAAACTGTGGAAAATTCTGAAACAAAAAGGCATACCAGACCACCTGACCTGCCTCCTGAGAAACCTGCATGCAGGTCAGGAGGCAAGTTAGAACTGGACATGGAACAACAGGCTGGTTCCAAATAGGAAAAGGAGTATGTCAAGGCTGTATATAGTCACTCTGCTTATTTAACTTATATGCAGAGTACATCATGAGAAATGCTGGGCTGGAAGAAGCACAAACTGGAATCAAGATTGTCGAGAGGAATATTAGTAACTTCAGATATGCAGATGACACCACCCTTATGGCAGAAAGCAAAGAAGAACTAAAGAGCCTCTTGATGAAAGTGAAAGAGGAGAGCGAAAAAAGTTGGCTTAAAGCTCAACATTCAGAAAACTAAGATCATGACATCCAGTCCCATCACGTCATGACAAATAGATGGGGAAACAGTGGCTGACTTTATTTTTCTGGGCTCCAAAATCACTGCAGATGGTGATTGCAGCCATGAAATTAAAAGATGCTTACTCCTTGGAAGGAAAGTTATGACCAACATAGATGGCATATTAAAAAGCAGAGACATTACTTTGCCATCAAAGGTCCATCTAGTCAAGGCTATGGTTTTTCCAGTAGTCACGTATGGATGTGAATATAAAGAAAGCTGAGTGCCAAAGAACTGATGCTTTTGAACTGTGGTGTTGGAGAAGACTCTTGAGAGTCCCTTAAACTGCAAGGAGATCCAACCAGTCCATCCTAAAGGAGATCAGTCCTTGGTGTTCCTTGGAAGGACTTATGTTGAAGCTGAAACTCCAATACTTTGGCCACCTCATACAAAGAGCTGACTCATTTGAAAAGACCATGATGCTGGGAAAGATTGAGGGCATGAGGTGAAGGGGACGACAGAAGATGAGATGGTTGGATGGCATCACCAACTCGATGGACATGGGTTTGGGTGGATTCCGGGAGTTGGTGATGGGCAGGGAGGCCTGGCGTGTTGCAGTTCATGGGGTCGCAAAGAGTTGAACCTGACTGAGCAACTGAACTGAACTGAAGATAGATAACACTATATATAAAATAGATACATAGAAAGTATAATGGCAGAGAAGCTGAAAAAGAATATATATATATATTTGTGTGTGTAACTGAATCACTTTGCTATATACCTGAAATACTGTAAATCAAGTATAAAAGAAAGAAAGTGAAGTCACTCAGTCGTGTCTGACTCTTTTCAACCCAAAGGACTGTAGCTGACCAGGCTCCTTCATCCATGGGATTTTCCAGGCAAGAGTACTGGAGTGGGTTGCCATTTCCTTATACAAGGGATCTTCCCAACCCAGAGATCGAACCCGGTCTCCTGCATTGCAGGAAGACACTTTACTGTCTGAGCCATCAGGGAATAAATAAAAGAGGAAATATGACTGCACCTATCTTCTCATTACCATTTTTGGACACCCCCGAGAATAAGAGATTAAATCTGAAAAGCACAGGACAAAAGCACTCTTACGTACATGCCTTTCTTTGATCTTCACCATAACCCTTTGAGGTAGCTAGTACTCCCCATTTTTACAGAAAAAATAACTGAGGCTCAGAAGCCAAGTCACTTAGTCTTTGTACAACTACTTTGTAATTGTTCTTGAAAGAATATTTTTCAAACTCATTGAATGGAGAACACTTTGTTAGTAAAGCACTGTACTTCCCAATAAAGTGTGTTCTGCCCCTCGGATGTCTGAAGGGCACACATATCTTCTGAGAAGATGGAAACTCATCAGCTTGGGGAGAAAATGCCAAGTTTAAAGCGTGGCTTGTTAGAGAGGGAGCTATCACAGATTATTAATTTAGCCTTCTCTCCCTGCGAGTGTTTGATGTAAATGGCAAGGGTTCGAAGGTCAAAGAGGAAGAAGTATGTGCTTTAATTTCTCCCCCTAGAGGTGCATGAGTGTTTTCTATTAACAAAAACCCTGTAGCCAACAAATCCTGGGCTTGGATCAAACGGCCCTCCATCTTTTAAGTTAAAACATCACAGGGAGACATTTCAAGAGGAAACCAAGCCCAGCCAGGCCTGTAGTACCAAAGAGAGAGAAAGCTGTTCTGCCCTTTGGGGATTTGAAATGCAACTTTCTTTTTGCTGAAACAGCTTAGTGACAGACAAAAATGTCCCCAAATAGTTATTCTTGATCTATAGACAGGTGCTAAATGGAGGGGAAAAAAAATGGGCAGAAGCTGAGTTTAGCCATTTGTACCTGAAGAACCACCCGCTTTGGCCAGAGCTATTAAGAACAGAAATTTTGGCAACAAATCTTGGCTCACTGGGCTATGTTCGAGTTAAATAATAATAGTCAAAACAATCTGTGCTTCACTCAGTACACGATGCATAATAATCATCCAACAAATAGTGGCTAATCGGACTCTAGGGGTTCCCTGGTGACTTAGCAGAAAAGAATCCATTGGTCAATGTAGGAGAAGCTGGTTCGATCTCTGAGTCAGGAAGATTCCCTGGAGAAGGAAATGAAAGACACCCCAGTATTCTTGGCTGGGAAATCCCATAGACAGAGGAGCCTAGCAGGCTACAGTCCAAGGGTTGCAAAAGAGTCGGACACAACTTAGTGGCTAAACAACAAATCATATTATGCTTTCTTTTTCCCTGCCCTTAATAACACAGAAGAGCCATCCTACTCGTTTCTCATCCCCATACACACACCCACAACCATCACTGCTGCTCAAAAAATCTAGAAGTGAGAGGTGAAACAAGAAATTTTGAAGACATAGCAACATTTTCTTTCATAAAAAAAAGCTAAGACTTTGTGGGATCTCTGGCATCAGGCATTGTGCCAGATATTCACTATAATCCTACAACAATTACTAAATGTATCCCCAATTTTCACAGTGAGGAACTTGAGGCTCAGAAGGGCAGTGAGAAGGCTTGGATGAAAATCCAAGATTCTCCAACAGGCTTTGTGAATTGGCCTAGTTGGGAACTAGGCCTGCTTTTATAATCCCTCTGGGTGAATGCTATTCTAAACAACAGACTTCAAAATGAGCTTTGGAAGCCAGACTGTTTGTAAACTGAGGAACGCTGGAACTAGTCACATCTCTTGTCACATTTGGGGGCACCTCTGCTACTTAAAAATGGCTTTTAGTTTGAAGCACATCCACAAAGCCTACAAGAAGGTAAATATTCCCTTTCCTGTCAAGCCAGTGCTTGGAAAATGGGGCAAGCCCCAGGCAGCTCAGCTGGAAAAAAAGTAATAAAATAAAAATCCAAGTGATGGGTTTATAGGAAATACACAGAGGAAGAGCAAAGCATAGTAATTGTTTACAGGCCACTAGTCAGTCTTCTAAAAGGCCAGAAGAAATGGGGCTTGGGAGAGTCTAGTCTGAAAAGAGTTAATCGCTCAGACAATTTCTCCAGGGCACGTGACACAATCTACATCCATCAGGCCAAAGTCTCGACCACTGCACAACGTAATTTTCCCCAACTGACCCTTAGCCCCCTGCTGTTCCCAGCCTGCTTACTAATCACCCCAGGAGAATGTCTGCCTCAGGAAAGCAGGGCTGTATTTTGTTGACCCCTCTTTCTGCAGCATCTGTGAGAATGTTAAGTTAGTAGCAGACATTAAATATAATGAAATGGACAACACGGGCCCGAGGGCCTCAGGAGTTGTGGCACAAGGGCTCAGCAGTTGCAGCTTCCAGGCTCCAGAGAAGAGGCTCAAAAGTGTGGCCCAGGGACTCAGTTGTTCCATGGCATGTGATTTTGAGAAGACCGCACACTGCAACTAAGAGTAACCCCAGCTCACCACGGCTAGAGAAGAGCCCACACAGCAACGAAGACCCAGCACAGCCCAAAATAGACAAAATTGTAATGAAAAATTACTAATCATTTACTCAATTTTCCTGGTTAACATGTCTAGCTCAGTTCAGTTGCTCAGTCGTATCCGACTCTGCGACCCCATGGACTGTACCATGCCAGGCCTCCCTGTCCATCACCAACTCCCAGAGTCCACCCCAAACCCGGGTTCATTCCAACCATCTCATCCTCTGTCGTCCCCTTCTCCTCCTGTCTTCAAACTTTCCCAGGATCAGGGTCTTTTCAAATGAGTCAGTTCTTCGTGTCAGGTGGCCAAAGTATTGGAGTTTCAGCTTCAACATCAGTCCTTCAATGAATACTCAGGACTGATTTCCTTTAGGATGTACTGGTTGGAGCTCCTTCCTGTTTAAGGGACCCTCAAGAGTCTTCTCCAACACCACAGTTCAAAAGCAACAATTCTTGAGCACTCAGCTTTCTTCACAGTCCAACTCTCACATCCATACATGACCACTGGAAAAACCATAGCCTTGACTAGATGGACCTTTGTTGGCAAAGTAATGTCCTGCTTTTAATACGCCATCTAGGCTGGTCATAACTTTTCTTCCGAGGAGTAAGCGCCTTTTAATTTCACAGCTGCAATCACCATCTGCAATGACTTTGGAGCCCCCCAAATAAAGTCTGTCACTGTTTCCATTGTTTCTCCATCTATTTGCCATGAAGTGATGGGACCAGATGCCATGATCTTCATTTCTGAATGTTGAGCTTTAAGCCAACTTTTTCACTTTCATCAAGAGGCTCTTTAATTCTTCTTTGCTTTCTGCCATAAAGGTGGTATCATCTGCATATCTGAGGTTATTGATATTTCTCCCGGCAATCTTGATTCCAGCTTGTGTTTCTTCCAGCCCAAGGTTTCTCATGATGTACTCTGCATATAAGTTAAATAAGCAGGGCGACAATATACAGCCTTGACATACTCCCTTCCTGATTTGGAACCAGTCTCTTTCATGTCCAGTTCTAACTGTTGCTTCTTCACCTACATACAGATTTCTCAAGAGGCAGGTCAGGTGGTCTGCCTCTTTCAGAGGTCATCTCTTTCAGAATTTTCCACAGTTTATTGTGATCCACACAGTCAAAGGCTTTGGCATAGTCAATAAAGCAAAACAGATATTTCTTCTGGAACTCTCTTGCTTTTTTAATGATCCAACAGACGTTGGCATTTTGATCTCTGGTTCCTCTGCCTTTTCTAAGATCATCTTGACATCTGGAATTTCACAGTCCATATACTGTTGAAGCCTGGCTTGGAGACTTTTGTGCATTACTTTGCTAGCGTTTGAGATGAGTGCAATTGTGTGGTAGTGTGAGTATTCTTTGGCATTGCCTTTCTTTGGGATTGGAATGAAAACTGACCTTTTCCAGTCCTGTGGCCACTGCTGAGTTATCCAAATTTGCTGGCATATTGAGTGCAACACTTCCACAGCATCATCTTTCAGGATTTGAAACAGCTCAACTGGAATTCCATCACCTCCACTAGCTTTGTTGGGAGTGATGCTTCCTGAGGCCCACTTGACTTCGCATTCCAGGATGTCTGGCTCTAGGTGAGTGATCATACCATCGTGATTATCTGGGTTGTGAAGATCTTTTGGTATAGTTCTTTTGTGTATTCTTGCCACCTCTTCTACATATTTTCTGCTCTGTTAGGGCCATACCATTTCTATCCTTTATTGAGCTCATCTTTGCATGAAATGTTCCCTTGGTATCTCTAATTTTCTTGAAGAGAAATATTTAGCTACAAGAATCATTTCAAAGCTGTTATATAGTAATGTGAATGTTTTGAGGAAAAAAAGCATTTACAGAATGCTAATGTGATGAGAAAACTAAGATGAAATAGTAATGTTAATACAATTTTGATCTTAATCTCATACCTGAGAGAACCAATGTATAATAATGAAATTCTCATGAAAAGGAAAGTACCTAAAATTACTAAATAAGCCATCCTGCTCAGTAGATTGTATGCACATTTTAAGTGGATTGAGAGAATCGATGAAGGAAGAATGGTGGTTGTGTTAGTAGCCTTTCCATCTCTTGATTCAATGTCAGATATTTTTGGAATGGCACCACAAATCTTTACTTCAATAATTTATGAACAGGCTAAATGAAACTTCAACAAGAAGTTCACTGTGTTACACAGTCCTATGACTCTTGAATCAGCTCAAACAGAAGACAAATTTTGGAGGGTAAGCTAAAAAAAAAATAGCATCCTTTCTGTACTTCACACCTCCTTGAAAACATTTTACTATGTCATAATGAGATTCCCTAAACAATGGATTCTTGATAACTTTGTCCAAAATAGGTGGTAATTGTTCTCCTAACTATAAGCCTCTCAAAAATCATTTATTAAAATCCAATATATGTTGTATTTATGTTGATCGGAAATATATGAACTATTATTTCATTTCAATAACTAAATGAACTACATGCAGGCTATGTAATTGCCACACCCTAAAGTAGCAATTCTCTTCATGACTTTTCTAAATATCATTATGGAATGGACAGAGTCAAACAAGAAATTCAGTTCAGTTCAGTTGCTCAGTCATGTCCGACTCTTTGCGACCCCATGAATCGCAGCACGCCAGGCCTCCCTGTCCATCACCATCTCCCGAAGTTCACTCAGACTCACGTCCATCGAGTCCATGATGCCATCCAGCCATCTCATCCTCTGTCGTCCCCTTCTCCTCCTGCCCCCAATCCCTCCCAGCATCAGACTCTTTTCCAATGAGTCAACTCTTCGCATGAGGTGGCCAAAGTACTGGAGTTTCAGCTTTAGCATCATTCCTTCCAAAGAAATCCCAGGGCTGATCTCCTTCAGAATGGACTGGTTGGATCTCCTTGCAGTCCAAGGGACTGTCAAGAGTCTTCTCCAACACCACAGTTCAAAAGCATGAATTCTTCAGCGCTCAGCCTTCTCCACAGTCCAACTCTCACATCCATACATGACCACTGGAAAAACCATAGCCTTGACTAGACAGACCTTAGTCGGCAAAGTAATGTCTCTGCTTTTGAATATACTATCTAGGATGGTCATAACTTTTCTTCCAAGGAGTAAGCGTCTTTTAATTTCATGGCTGCAGTCACCATCTGCAGTGATTTTGGAGCCCCCTCAAAAAAGTCTGACACTGTTTCCACATCTATTTCCCATGAAGTGATGGGACCGGATGCCATGATCTTCGTTTTCTGAATGTTGAGCCTTAAGCCAACTTTTTCCGCTTTAGCCTTTCACTTTCATCAAGAGGCTTTTGAGTTCCTCTTCACTTTCTGCCATAAGGGTGGTGTCATCTGCATATCTGAGGTTATTGATATTTCTCCCAGCAACCTTGATTCCAGCTTGTGTTTCTTCTAGTCCAGCATTTCTCATGATGTACTCTGCATATAAGTTAAATAAGCAGGGTGACAATATACAGCCTTGACATACTCCTTTTCCTATTTCGAACCAGTCTGTTGTTCTATGTCCAGTTCTAACTGTGGCTTCCTGACCTGCAAACAGGTTTCTCAAGAGGCAGGTCAGGTGGTCTGGTATTCCCATCTCTTTCAGAATTTTCCACAGTTTCTTGTGATCCACACAGTCAAAGGCTTTGGCATAGTCAATAAAGCAGAAATAGATGTTTTTCTGGAACTCTCTCGCTTTTTCCATGATCCAGCAGATGTTGGCAATTTGATATCTGGTTCCTCTGCCTTTTCTAAAACCAGCTTGAACATCAGGGAGTTCATGGTTCACGTATTGCTGATGCCTGGCTTGGAGAATTTTTAACATTACTTTACTAGCATGTGAGATGAGTGCAATTGTGTGGTAGTTTGAAATTAGGGAAAGGCGAATGGATATTGGTAAAAAACCTAAAAATTTCAAAACACAAATTATAACATATCTGTCACTAGTGCTTAGAAACATAATTCTGTCTGTAAAGTATATTAAGATGTATCAGTAGTGTTCATAAAATATAAATTTGACCAGCATGGGTAATTCCAAACCTCACATAAAGCTAAAATTATATTCTAATAAATATATTTTTAGAATTATCTCTGATTGAATTCTTACATTAATCAAATAGTTAAGCAGTGCTGATCATTATACTGACATGATACCATGCCTATGTTTCACATAAGTGATCAGTAAATAATTAAATTTTTAGGAGGGGTTGGATGGAGTCCAGCAGAATGAAGACACCAGTCAAAATGATGAAAATGATCCCCATATTCTGCTGCCAGCGGAATAACAGAGATAACTCTAGTGCATTTTTTTATTACACCCCTTCTGTCCAAATCACTCAATTATGTAACAGTCATCAGATGTGTGTGGAATCAATTCCATGCCTAATTCTCGGAACAGGTCCTAATGGGCACAAATGAATGTCATTCCATCCTCTTGCATTCCACTCACCACAGTAAGGTCCGGTCAGGATGAGCCCATGGCATCCTACAAGAGGAGGGGGCTCTTTACTCTCCTGAAGAGTCTGATGTGCCCCAGACAGACCTGAGATCACCAAACTCATTTTACTACAGGAAAAGCCTGAGGGTTAGCTAACTCCTCGAGGGTGATGGAGCCAGGGGGATGTTGGGGTGGGGGTGGAGAAAAGAAGCCTTGGCTTTAATCAAACTATGCTTGAAGCTTACATTACATGGAAATCTCTCAGTTAGTTAAGCCAACAAACTATCTTTAAGGAAGTTTCCTGAGTTTTGGGGATGGGTTGTTACTTGAAATTCTAAACATCCTAACAGAACCACAGATGGTGATGGTGATATGTCTCTGACATACAGAACTGGCCACCCTTACAACAGCCCGGAGATGTGGCAGGTATTATTTTCCTCCTTTATAAAGTGAACAGCTGAAGCTGTGAAGAGGGGGAAAGAATTTATCACAAGTTACATGGCTGGTAAGCTAAGATCTCAACTGCCTTTGATGATCTATCACTCGATGCAGTATCTGTACATAGGAAGGAGATTACCACCGTTGTCTCATTTTTATATTGAAAACTCTTATTTTCTTGAATTGTCATTCTGCAGTAGCTGTCCTACTTTCTCTCAAATCATAGCCTTAGCCCAGTGGGCCTTTGTGGAATGTAAAGTATTAAATAACACAATTTCATAATATTTAAATGAAATCACAAAGGTAAAAGTGGCATTACTGTCCATGAAGGATGAATACCTTCATTACTCTGTCTCCTTGCTTCCATTTCTGCCTTTCCTCACCCCCATCCCCCAAGCAACCAAGGCACCCAATAGCCAGAGGGCTATTTTTAAAGCAAAAATCAATCACAACCACTTCACTCCCTGCCTCAAATCAGCCAATGGCTTCCAATTTCAACCAGAATAAAATCTAGACTCTTTGGTTTCCACCGAAACTATCCTTTCTCCTCTTCCTCCACTGCCACCCTCCCTCAGTGCCTCCCTTCAGCTTTCCGTTCAAACACCCTGACCCATTCTCCTCGCTGGTCCTGTGCTCTCTACTTCCTTCCCAAGTTCCTTCCAGGTCCTCCTCCCCAAACACATTCAAGTTTTAGCTCCCTTAGCAGGCTTCTTTCAAATGGCACAGTAGCCTAATTTAACTCCTTCCTAGAACTGATCAGGGTCCAGTGTTATCTTGATTTATTTTTTGTATAGCTAAATCTCTCTCTCTCCCAGAAGGCAAACTTCTCAAAAGCAAGGGAGATTCAGTTGGTTCATCACTATACTCCACGCCTAGGGCAGTGCTAATGTGTACAGGAGTACAAGGGGGCAACCAATAGTTACTAAGATTAACTGATTAAATCTAAGATTCTACAAAGGCCATAGTTACCAAAACTCTTATATAATGCATTATTTTTAGCTGAAAACAAGAACTGCCAAGTCCAGAATTCTCTTTTAAAGACTTTTTATCTATCCTAGATCATACTTGATTCTTTCTAATCCTGGGCACCATTATTCTTTAAGCTATGAAAGCAAATTTATGAAAAAACAGTTCAGTTCGGTAGCTCAGTTGTGTCCGACTCTTTGTGACCCTAAGGACTGCAGCATGCCAGGGAGCTCCCTGTCCATCACCAACTCCCGGAGCCTACTCAAACTCATATGCATTGAGTCAGTGATGCCATCCAACCATCTCATCCTCTGTCGTCCCCTTCTCCTCCCATCTTCAATCTTTCTCAGCATCAGGTCTTTTCAAATGAGTCAGCTCTTTGCATCAGGTGGCCAAAGTATTGGAGTTTCAGCTTCAGCATCAGTCCTTCTGATGTATATGCAGGATTGATTTCCTTTAAGATGGTTGGATCTCCTTGCAGTTCAAGGGACTCTCAAAAGTCTTCTCCAATACCACAGTTCAAAAGCATCAATTCTTTGGCACTCAACTTTCTTTATAGACCAACTCTCACATCCACACATGACTACTGGAAAAACCATAGCTTTGACTAGACAGAACTTTGCTGGCAAAGTAATGTCTCTGGTTTTTAATATGCTGTCTAGGTTGGTGATAACTTTTCTTCCAAGGAGTAAGCGTCTTCTAATTTCATGGCTACAGTCACCATCTGCATGCAGTAACTTTGGAGCCCCTCAAAATAGTTTGTTACTGTTTCCACTGTTTCCTCATCTATTTGCCATGAAGTGATGGGACCAGATGCACAAGACCCAGTTTTCCCTCAGTCAGTCTCTCCCATCAGGAAGCTTCCATAAGCCTCTTATCCTTCTTCATCAGAGGGCAGACAGACTGGAAACCACAATCACAGAAAACTAACCAATCTGATCACATGGACCACAGCCTTTTCTAACTCAGTGAAACTATGAGCCATGCCGTGTACGGCCACCCAGGACAAATGGGTCATGGTGGACAGTTTTGACAAAATGTAGTCCAGTGGAGAAGGGAATGGCAAACCACTTCAGTATTCCTGCCTTGAGAACCCCATTCATGGGGTGCATTATGAAAAGGCAAAAAGATGAAAAAACAATGTCACTTTTAAAAACAACAGTGGTAGAATTTGGTACGCATAAAGAAAATTAAAAGTACATCTGAATTTTTTTCAAGTACCTACTTCTCAAAACTCAATAACAGGCACATAGGAACTTTGGGGAGTAATGAAAATGTTATAAAACTAGACGGCAATGATCAATGTACAAATATACAAATTTTAAAAATCAGTCATTTTTTAAAAAAGGAACAATAAGGAAACAACCCAATTTAAAAGTGGGTAAATGTTTTCATATTTCACCAAAAAAGATAGGCTAATTGCAAATAGGCACATGAAAAAAATGCTTTGCACCATTATTCATTAGGGAAATATTCATTAAGATCACAATGAGATACCACTTCACACATTTTATAATGGATAACATTAAACTGGGCTTCCCTTGTGGCTCAGCTGGTAAAGAATCCACCTGGAATGGAAGAGACCTGGGTTAGATCCCTGGGTTGGGAAGATCCCCTGGAGAAGGGAAAGGCTACCCACTCCAGCGTTCTGACCTAGAGAATTCCTAGCCATGGGGTCGCAAAGAGTCAGACACGACTGAGCACATTTTATAATGGGTAACATTAAAATGATTGACCGAATCAAGTTCTGAAGAGGCTGTGGTTCTCCCAGGACTTCTACCCATTGCTGGTGGGAATATATAATGAGAGAGCCCCTTGGGAAAACAAACTGCCAGTTTTCAACAAAGTTAAACATACACTGAGCATGCTAGTCCCACCCCGTGAAGTATGAGATGGACTCATACTGAAGCTGAAGCTTTAATACTTTGGCTACCTGACAGGAAGCACCGACTCACTGGAGAAGACCCTAATGCTGAAAAAGATTGAGAGCAGGAGAAAAGGGGGGTGACAAAGGACGAGATAGTTGGATGACATCATCAATTTAATGGATGTGAGTTTGAGCAAACTCCAGGAGATGTTAAAGGACAGGGAAGACTGGTGTGCTGCAGTCCATGGGGTTGAGAGTCAGATATGACTAAGCAACTGAACAACAAGTATGAAAACTATGTTCAAACGAAAACTTGTATGAGAATGTTTACAGTAGGAATATTTATAGATTTATGACCTCAAAAAATCCAAATGTTTCTCAGTAGCAGAATGGACAAACTGTGGCACAATGGGACTATACTCAGCAATAAAAAGGAATAAACTATTCATATATATAATGTGGATGAATTTCAAATGCATTATGCTAAATTTAAAAGTCAAGACTCAAAATGTGTATCATAATGCCTCCATTTATATGACACTCTGGGAGAAGCAAAATTAGAGATGGAGATGGTTTTCAGGCATGGCAGGTTGGCGTGTAGGGGAGTTGGGGAGGGGAAGGAATGATTGCAAAGAAATAGCATTAGAGAATTTTGAAGGGTGATAAAAAAAAACTTCTGTATTTAGATTATGGTGAGAATTACATGATGTGCATCCATGGACCTCTACACCAAAAGAGATTTTCACACTCATTAGGGTGGATATTATTTTTTTTTTGAGTGTTGGCAAGAATGTGAATTGTTGTGAATTGTTGATAAGTATGTAAAACAGTGGAGCCACTCTGAATCATTAATGCCACAACTGCACCCTTAAAAATAATTAAAATGCAAAAAATGTATGTTATATACATTTTGCTATTTGTTGTTCAGTCACTAAGTTGTGTCTGACTCTTTGGAAGCCCATGGACTGCAGCATGCCAAGTTTCCCTGTCCTTCCCCATCTCCCAGAGTTTGCTCAAACTCATGTCCATGGAGTTCACTGAGCTGATGATGCCATCCAACCATCTCATCCTCTGTCGTTCCCTTCTCCTCCTGCTGTCAGTCTTTCCCAGCATCAGGATCATTTTAAAATCTTAAAATTAAAATTTTACAAAGTCTGATGCACTTCAAAGATTTGGTTCTGAACTTTCAAGATCACATTAAAAAGTGATCATTGCTAGCTACAGGGGGAAAATACAGTACATTTTATTGTGTGTAAATCTATCTATCTGAATGAATGTAACATACCGGAAGGAAAGTACATCTGAATCACTACTGCAGGACTTTATTGTAACCACAGTTTGCTCTGGAAGTCTGTTTTGTTTATCCCCCTTTAAGAAAAAGAAGTAACATGGGAAGTATGAGGTTTTTGTTTTTGTTTTTGTTTTTAATTTATAGGTGTAGAATGATGAAGGCACATTTATATTTTTCTATTTTAATTTTTAATGAATCTGTAGTCTACTATCCCCACTCCTCTTCTCTCTCTCTCTCTGTTGGAAGAGAGAAACAAACGACCTACCATCAATTTTCCAACATCCAGACCTCTGTCCACCTGGGGTCTTTCAGCATCTTCACCCTTCTAATGGGTCCATACCAGTAAAGGCATAACCAAAAGAGTTTGGGGAAACAATTATGCTTGCATCGATTAGGAATAAGATTCAAATCCCTCATATGCATCATTTTTCTCCTCTTATACTAATAAGACAGCCACTTGGTTTTCTTTCAATCCTTTAAGTATGCCAAGGTTTACTCTCAAGACCTCCGCACGGGCTGTTCCAATGCTAGCCAACTTCCTCACCCTCCTCCTTTCTGATTGGCTCCCCCTTCTTTTGTATTACCCTGTTGGCTCAGAGGTTAAGCGTCTGCCTCCAGTGCGGGAGACCTAGGTTCAATCCCTGGGTCGCGACGATCCCCTGGAGAAGGCAATGGCACCCCACTCCAGTATTCTTGCCTGGAGAATCCCATGGACTGAGCCAACGACTGAGCGACTTCACTTCACTTTCTTTTGCTAGCCCCACCTCCACCTCTCCTCTGATTGGCTCCTCTACCTCTCTGATTGGCTCCTCTACCTCTCTGATTGGTTCCTCCGCATTACCTTCTGTGATTACTTCCCAGGCCATCCAGTTCTCGGGTTGTTGCTCCCACATTGTTCAATAGATATTTGTTGAGTAATTAATTCTAAGGGCCAAGCCCATTCCATAAGAAAACAGCAGTGAACAATACAAAGCTTACCTGTGGGAAGTTAGGGAATATGACAAAACAAAATGAATGGGGTAAGGAGGCAGAGTGAGGAGAGGGAAGGTAGGATACTGTTTTAAAGAAGATGGGCAGGTAAAGATTTTTTTTAATTTTTATTCCCAGATAAAAGAAACAGCAAGTTCAAACACTCTGGGGCAAGGGTGTGCTTGCAGCATTAGAGCAACATGGTGTGTTGGGGGTGGGGGGTTGTTAAGGAGGGGGAGGGTGGGAACTTGGTGGTGGGAGGGAGATAAGAAATAAAGCCAAAGATATCAGAGACCAGGTCACTCTGGCTGTAAAAGCCACTGTAATTTTGAATTTTACTCTGGAGTCAGATGGGAGCCTTTAGAGAGTTTTGAGCCGAGAAATGACATATATTAAAAGGATTTCCCTTGTTGTCTAATAATCCTTGTTTCTTTCATAACATTACTAAAACAATTTATAACTCATATTTATTTGATTACTTCTTTAACGTATTTCCCTAGTTAGCTGCCGAGGCGGCTCTTATTCAGAGAGGACACCATCCAAGCAGAATAAGAGTAGAGATCTTGTCTCTCTTCTTTTAAACATGAACTCAAATGCAAGCATAATACCTGACATACAGTATGTGCTCAACACATATTCACTAAATAAACTAGCTGATGAATCTAATCTCTAGGATAACAGAGCTCTAAGTATATAATTTGCAAGTATACATACATTTTGGTATTTTTTTATATTCCTAAATAGCCTGGATATACATACCTAAGCTTTCTCTAACAGGAAGAAATAAAACATCAGAACTCAACCAATAATTAAGGCGCTTACTTCTAGACACTGTCACTCATCTGAAACATTTTACATCTTTAGTAGCAAGTGCAGGCTCAAGACATTATACTTAAGTCTAGAGTAGATAACGAAATGAAAACATAGTCAGTCAGTTCCAGTCGCTCAGTCGCGTCCGACTCTTTGCGACCCCATGAATCGCAGCACGCCAGGCCTCCCTGTTCATCACCATCTCCCGGAGTTCACTCAGACTCATGTCCATTGAGTCCATGATGCCATCCAGCCATCTCATCCTCCGTCGTCCCCTTCTCCTCCTGCCCCCAATCCCTCCCAGCATCAGAGTTTTTTCCAATGAGTCAACTCTTCTCATGAGGTGGCCAAAGTACTGGAGTTTCAGCTTTAGAATCATTCCTTCCAAAGAAATCCCAGGGTTGATCTCCTTCAGAATGGACTGGTTGGATCTCCTGGCAGTCCAAGGGACTCTCAAGAGTCTTCTCCAACACCACAGTTCAAAAGCATCAATTCTTCAGCGCTCAGCTTCTTCACAGTCCAACCAACTCTCACATCCATATGTGACCACAGGAAAAACCATAACCTTGACTAAACAGACCTTAGTTGGCAAAGTAATGTCTCTGCTTTTGAATATACTATCTAGGTTGGTCATAACTTTTCTTCCAAGGAGTAAGCATCTTTTAATTTCGCAGAAGCTAAATTCAGAATAGTATCAGAAAGTTACAAAATCTATTTAAAGAAAGTGAAAGTAAGAGTGAAGTTGTTCACTCTTGTCCAACTCTTTGTGACCCCATGGACTGTAGCCCACCAGGCTCCTCCATCCATGGGATTCTCCAGGCAAGAATACTGGAGTGGGTTGCCATTTCCTTCTCCAGGGGATCTTCCTGACCCAGGGATTGAACCCAGGTCTCCCACATTGCAGCCACCAGGGAACCCCACTGTTTAAAGATGGCCACCCAATTTCTATAGCCCAGACATTTTTGGAGTCCTCATCATGTGCCAGAGACAGTGTTAACATACCAGGACTACACAGATGAATAAATCTGGGCTCTTTCTTGTGAGAACTCACGCTCTAATAACTCATCTGTACAAAGCTTTACTGTTTGCAGCTCTTGCCCACATTTTTTAACTGATTACACATGGATGCAAGTAAAATTTTCCAGGCCTCCTTGGAAATCTGAATTTACACTAACTGGGATATCAACCCATAACAAATGAGATGGTTTACAAATCAGCACACAGACTAGTCCCCCATCCCCCCACTTCAAGAGAACAAGAGGGGCAAACATCCCCATTATACATAGGGTCAATGAAAACTACTCTGGATCCAAGATTGCTAAAAACTCAGTTCTCCAGGCTTTCTCCAGAACTACCCAGAGCAGCAACAACTCAGTGACAGTTCCTAGGGTGGGAGGAATCAAGCAGCAAGAGGCAGAACACTGGCTCTGTGACAGCAGCCAAGAATATCTCTTATTCAGAGAGGACACCATCCAAGCAGAACGCACCACCTTAAGCTCTTTGGCACCGCCTGTCCCTGAGCTGCCAGGAAAGGCATGGGCTTTGGAGAAAGCTGATCAATAAACATGGATGGAATCAGGACAAAGGAATCCAGGATCCCACTAAGGGGCCCAGGGAGCAATACAGTCAACAACAACAAAAATCTCATTGACATTTTATTGGAGCTAGCAAATGTCTAATAAGAAACCCAACAGGTCTTTCTACCCTTCTCATTTCCCAGAGATGAATGCGAAGATCACAGCAAAACTGTTAACAATATTTAAATACACACAAACATATGTTTCACCAATAAGGCCATAAAAATATTCTCGAGCCATTTATAAATACTGTTACATTTATCAGAGAGGTGACAGACTTCAAAATTTCTTCTTCAAATATATTTTCATGGTTACACACAGCACAGTAATTGTTAGGGATTTGTGACCTCCCTGTGATATATATATTTTTGCCCTATGTAGAATCCTACTTTATTTTCAAGTGACATGGAAATATGAAGACTATTTTAAGCTGGTTAATTATTTTATAGGCGGAGTCAGGGCAGACTGATGAATCAGGTACTTCAGTGTATTTATGGATCATTAATTTCTGACCATTCCTCTTTGAATTAAGAATTGTAAAAAAAAAAAAAAAAAAAAAGTTGGCCATCATATACTAGACTCAGTTTGTCTTGTTTCCTTAATGTGTGCCTTATCAGCTCTGCCACAGCTGAAGTGATTCCAAATTGCTTTATGACATACTTGGATTTTCTCCTGCTAATAATTTCTCCTTCCTGCCCATGACTGGCAGGCTTCTTCCACACTGCAGTAATGTGGGACAGCTAATTATCTACCAATCCACCTTGCTATTCCACACTTGGCAACTTTTATCTGCAGAGGACAGCTGCACTCTCCCGTTTGAAGTGAAATGTCAGTCTCTGCTAATGCAACAAGACTTACATCACTAATGATGTCTCCACACTTTGAAGAAACAACTCAAAGCCTAATTAAAAATTCAGATTCATTCTCACTGGCTTGCTGATTTTCCCTGCCCTTCCACCAGGGCCTTAGAGTATCTTTTAAAATACTTGATGCAAAAATAAAATGGAAAAAAAATATATCCAAGGGGAATCCAGAAAAAAAAGAAAAAGTGCTGGAGTCTTGGGCTTTGACCTAGTCTTTAAAATAACTGTTATGGTTGGAACAGAATCAGGATGTTATCATGTACAACAGATAAGAATTTCCTCCACTGGCTTCTCTACGACAATGACAACAAAGCACACTATTTCTAGGGAATATGGACCCGAAGCTACTTTTCAGTTGACCCACACTGGTATTTGGGTATCAGAACTGTTGTAACTGTAATTAACTTAGAAATCATGGAACTATGTAAATCTGAAGTAGGGGAAAACTTCTTTTGAATTCAGAATGAAGAGGGGGAATGTAAAGAGGCTTTCAAATGACATTTATTCTGTTTCATTATCAAATCAAATAAACAATTCTTTGAAAGTATTTATACTATTACAATTTTCACAAAAAGAAAGGGCTTCATGCTTCTAATAACTAGGGAGAGAGATGCAGTCCTGAAATTCAGTTCTAAAATAGCACTCTTCCTGAAAATTACAGGTAGAATTTCCTTCTGAAGATTTTATATAAATACAAAAAAAAAAATCACAAAAGTTGTTCCTTCCCTAAAGTTTTCTTTTTATGCTTTACCTTAAAAAAAAAAAAAAGACTTTGGTTTGTACAGGTTCATAATTATAACCAGTTATTGATTATTTAACAGCTTAAAGTCATCTGTCAAATGAGACTATCTGTAATATAAGTTCTCAATCATCAAAGAACTAAGCCAAAACTTTTTTTGTTTTCAAAAGAAGAAATTAAAATAAAGCTTCTTGATTAAATCAAGTTTCCTTTCCATTTTAAAGCAAACATCTCTTGGAAAATGCAGCTCCCATGGGATAAGTACTGTGAAAAATGTCCAAAAGTAAGAGTCCTAAAAAGTCAAGACCTGAATTCAAGATCTATCATGTACTACTGGTGTGACTTCTAGAGAGCCACTGCCCATTGGGCCTCTGTTTCTCACCTATAAAATGAGGGGTGGGGGAGGTCTGACTTTCTCTCTGGTCCTTCTAGTTCTCTTACACTGCATCAGTGGATCAGGGAGCAAAGACAGGCTCAGGGCTGGCCTGCTGAGCCTGGGTGTGTACAGCCCCTCAGGGCAGGCCACCGGACACCGTGGGAGGCCAGCCAGCCTGTGTGCAGGTCAGAGGCAGGGAGACTGCAAAGTAGGCTCTCATGAAATAGACTGAGGGAAGGAGAACCTAGGTACAGAGCAGGCCTTGGGGGCTAGTGGTTGCTAAGCATCTAGCTAAGTCATTTAGCTAAAACCTAAATGACTTCAGTTGAGCTTTCTAGGCACCAAGCTCCTCATTTCTCCAGGTTTCTAGTTCATCTCCCCCAGAGCAACATCTCCTCCAAAGACAAGACTCATGCACAAAAAGCAGCTAGTTCCCAGCTGAACACTAGGAAGGTTTGGCCAGTCATGTGGAAACAAAAGGGGAGAATCTACTTGAGTTGTGAGCAATGGGGCCGCATCAAACTCCTCCCCAGACTGTCCAGTCACATAGGGCAGCCTGTTCCTCTCTCAAGCCGGTGTAAACTGGGCATTTTGTTGTTATCTGCCATATATCTCACTGCTGTGAAGGATCCAAGGATTCCACTACCCAACCTGTATGCTTGCTTCTCTGAACTCTTCCTATACCCTTTCTTCCCTCTAGCTCTCTAAGCTCCAAACTTTAAGGCCATCTTTTCATTCTCTGAAGAGCCATCACAAGAGAGTCTTCTGGGAACCCCACCCTCTGACTAACCAATTCCTATTCATTCTACTTTTCCTGGAAGACCTTCCAGAAGCTTCCTCCACCCCTAAGCAGGCTAATATCCCTGACATACTTTCTCCAAGCATCTGGAACCTCCTTTTTCATACCATTTCATTGCCTTGGAAATTAGCTGATGGATATCTCAGAATGAACGTGGTGCCTGGCACCAGATAAACATGCAATGACTGTTTAAGAAATTATGATGACCGGAAGCTCATCTCCTAAAACAACCCAACTTAAACTCTATGAGAAAGCTATCCTTTTCTATTATACAGAAACTTACTTCCCCAGAATCTTTACACACAATCGCTGACTTTACCTCCTAGAGCTCACTGAATAACTCTAATCCAGACTGCAAATTGGTGGCCTCTGGCCTGATCCAGACAGCTGGCATGTTTGGTTTGGCCCACACAGTGTTTTGTTTTTTTGTTTTTTTCAATCTGAATTAGTTGCCAACATTTTAAGAATTGAGAGATTTTGTTGAAAACCCAAAGACCCAGCTTCTCCTGAAAACCAGAGTCAAGTGGCAACACTGGCCCCACACTTCCACATGGCAGCAATTGGCAGAGCTGGGTAGCACCTGCTTTTCAGCCCTGGTATGTGCCCTCCCTTTCCAACAACCAATAACATGCCCTGCTGATCTACATCTGGCTTGCCTCACTCTGCCTAACTGAACCCTGGAAAAGTTAGAGTTAGCAACCCCGGGATGGGCATGGATCTTGATCCCATATTTCAGCATTTTTTTCTACACTGCCTTGACCCATTCAAGTTAGTTTAGCTTCTCTGATAAAACCTGAGCTCTAGGAGGGAAAGCACTGGACATTCTATACTTTCCTCTCCACTCTCCTGGCCTCAGATTCTATAGTACCATCTGCTGACAAATTCATCAGAAGATAATTATGTCCACAGTCAGCCTTTTCTCTTCAGCCTGTTCCCTTCCCTTACAGTTTATTTTGCTTTGTTCCTTTCTCCATCCTGCCTTCCATCTCTGAAACAGGGAGAAAGCAGGAGAAGACATGGCTCAGACTGTAAGCTGTAAGCTGGCCACTAAGAAAACACAGAAACTCACAGACTCGTGGGGAAAGCCAGGCATGAAAATGAGGGCCAGATGCATGTGCCCAGGAGAGAAAAAGGGTCCTAGAGGAGAGCTTCCCAAAAGAATCTTAGGTGTTATATCCGGAAGGCAAAGGAGGCAGCTGGACAAAGGTACCAGCTGTTTTGTAAAGGGCTAGGCTCAGAGGGGAAAGAATCCACCTGCAGCACAAGAAACCAGGGTTCAGTCCCTGGGTCAAGATGATCCCCTGGAGAAGGAAACAGCAACTCACTCCAGCATCCTCACCTGGGAAATTCCATGAACAGAGAAGCCTGGCAGGCTGTAGTCCATGTCATGACCGAGAAACTAAACCACCACCACCACACGGCAATCGTTTTGCTCAGGCATGTCATAAAAAATTTTCAAGTATATACCCTCTAAAATATTTGTATTGATGGACTGCAAACTCTATATACTAGTATATCAATATGTTATGCCTATTATAAAACATTAATATAGAAATTAAATGAGAATGCAATAAAAATGTTACAGATAAAATTATGGGATACCTGGAATTTCCTTCAAAATAATCAGGGGGGAGGGAAAGAGCAGGTGAGGCAGAGATGGAACCAGCCTGACCACAAGTAGATAGCTTGTTTAAGCCGGGTGAGAGGTACAGGAATATTCTTATGCTCTTCTCTTTACTTCTATATATTTTTCAAATCCTTGTATTAAAAAAGCTTAAAAGTAAATAAGGGACTTCCCTGTTGATCCAGTGGTTAGGATTTCATGCCTCCACTACAGGGAGCACGGGTTTGATCCCACGTGCTGTGTGGTGTAGCAAAAAAAAAAAAAAGTAAATAAAAATGACTCTAATTGGCAGGCCTAATACTTTCTTCATAAATATCAAAGGATGGTTTTGCACCGCATCCCTGAGGTCAGTGCACCACACTTTGGTAATCCCTGGGTCAGAGGACTGACTGCACTGAAATCTGCAGGTTCTGAAGCTTAGATTTCAGTTTCATTCCGGCTCTGGAGCTGCAAAATTTTTGTTGGCTTCCAGGTTCTGTGCTCTGGCACTAAACACACTGTCCATGTTTATTTCTGTTTACTGATTGTTCCTATGTTAGACTGTGTGCTAAAAGAGGTCCCCCATTAACCAAATGAAGCTCAAAAGTAATTTAATAACATGCTGGAAGTGACAGAGTTAATAACTAGTAGAGTCAAAACTGGTGCCCTTTATATTTTGACCTCCAATATACTTTTTACTCCAGGTTGAAGCAGATTCAAAACAAATCCCGTTGCACTTAATACCAAACTTCCAGAGTTCTCCAAGGTTCCTGTTGGCTCATCCACTTAAGCTCAAGGAAGGAACTCTTCAAGCAGCAACCAGAAATAGCACCAAGTTATAAAGTGTGAAACCATCCTCTTCCCCTCCCCCACACCTCTCCAGATTTAAGTACAACTGGCAGGAAAAAACTAAGCAGCTAAGACAGGTATTAGTGGAGAGGAAGGGGAGGAAGTACTGATACTAAGCACACTGGGGAGAGTCCCTCAGAAGTGATTCAACATGTTTCTCTTTGCACTCATTCTTAACAAGTTTAATTCAGAGTCATCCACCAATTTTGTTCTACTCCAAATGAGCAATCTCAGAAGAAAACAAGGCTGCAGCTTTCCCATTAGGGCTTATACTACACATAAGGCATAGAATCAAATAACATTATTTGCATTTTTTCCATTCCTAAAATATTCTCAATTGCCTAAGTACATATTCAGATCATCCTAAAACACACCATTCTTGGTATGATTGACATGACTAGGGGGCAAATGCCAACCTCATCTAAACATCACCGTAAATCAGCATGAAGTTATAGTAGGGCCACCAGGGTATTGATGCGAAATAACCACAGAAGCTCTAGGTGTGATGGCCAGAGAAATAAGACATGGAGCCATATGCAGAGGTACAACAGTTACAGTCACCACCCCCAAGCAAGAATTTAAGACAGAGCAACTCCCTTGTCCAGTACCACCAAGGGGCCTCAGAAATGTCTGAAGAACTGCTTTTTGGTTCCCCGTAATGTCTGAGGCTGCTGATGCTTTCAGGACTGCCCTCTGTGTGTAGCAGATCGCTTAAAAGGCTGCAGGAGGAGTAGTCAGCTTCATGACCTCACCAGATAATCTTGGCAGCCCTCCTCTGTACTTCCATAATGCCCTGTTCCTCTCTGCAGGGTGGTGCTAGCCCACTGCTTTCTAACACTTCTCCACCCCTCACTAAACACCTCCTTTTGTATCTGTCTGCATCATCAGTTGAGAGCTTCAGGGCACAGACAAGATCTTATTTACCTTCTATCCCCAGCTTAAAGTGAAAGTGAAGTCGCTCAGTCGTGTCTGACTCTCTGTAGCCTACCAGGGTCCTCCGTCCATGGGATTCTCCAGGCAAGAATACTGGAGTGGGTTGCCGTTTCCTTCTCCAGGGAATCTTCCCAACCCAGGGACTGAACCTGGGTCTCCGCATTGCGGGCAGACGCCTTAACCTCTGAACCACCAGGGAAGCCCTATCCCCAGCTTAAGCCCAACCCAAAGCCCCACATAGACGTCTCCCCCAAAGTTTGTTGAATGTATGCAAATGTGAACCATGAACTTAATGCTTTTCTAGGGCATATAAAGTCAGCCTCCCCTTTCACTTAAGCTGCAGCCACTATTTACAACACTGCTCTATATTTTCAGTCAACACCTCACTGCTACTGAGCCTATCAGTTCTGTCCTGTCTGCCTCCTTTCCTTCCATATGAAGTGAAGCTCCTCAGACTATACTTCTGGCATTTTTCTGTCCCCATTGGAAGGATTCTCCCCACCCATCCCCCTTCCAGGCCCCGTACAGCAGCTGTCTGACCAACCTGCTGGTGTGTCTGCCAAGTTCACAGTGACTATGCCCAGCTCAGCAGAGCTGAGTTAGAATTAACATCAAGGCGGGCAACCTGGCTAGGTGCCAGATCCTTGCTGTTAGGAAGCCTGTATTGTCATATAATGTTAAATGGGCCTTATAAGTGCCTGGTGAAATGGCTCCCAGAGCCAGATAGGCCTTCTAACAAGCAGGCATTGTTGCTTAATTGTTTTACCTGTGCAACCTTACCTCCACCTCCAAATTGTAAACTCCTTAAGGGGTTGTGCTGGAATATCTCCTTTTAAATCCACCAAACACTCAGCGAGCATAGTGCTCTGTGCCCAGTCAGCTTCTAAAGAAATCTCTTTGCTGAAATACCACCAAATCTGTCAACAGTTCCCAGTCCCAGCTCCACATCAACACGTGCTTTCACATGCACTATTTTCATTAAGTCCACAGAACAGATCTCCAGGAAGAATCATCAGTGCCACCTTTACAGACAAAGATCACCTAACTTCTAAAGTGGCAGAGCTGGAACCCAGGTTTCCAATATGGGAACCTTCCATTCCATGATGCTCCTTCATTCAAAAAAAAAAAAAAACTTTTTGCATGAATGAAAAAGCAGAAACAAGGCTCCCTGAACACAGTCATTCTCTGCTCCCTAGATCTCAATGTCCATGGTTTCACTCCACCAGACCCCTGAGGAGATGATGATTAAGTTTTTGACTTTTACCCATGATGTATGAGGTCTGCTGCCAGGGGGCAGTATTCAGTGGCAACTTTCCCAAGGCACTAGCAAAATTAGTTGGTGCAAATCATTTAGAGAATTTTTTTTTAACTTTGTCCATTACTAAAAGGGAACCACAACAAAAAACCATGAGCAGGCAGCCACCATGAGAAAAACCTTTCCAAGAAAATCTTTAAGCTAGGCTGCTTTTCAAACTTTCTTTATCAGCCAGCACAAAAACTATGCCACAGGAAACTACAGTGCTGAAAGAAGTTCTGGGTTTTGTTTTTGTAAAATTCTTCCTTGTGCCTGTCTTCTGAGAGGTGACAATAGGCCTCACCCTTGGAGCGGCTTTGCAATTTCTCAAAATTAAAAATGGTCTTTGGAGAATTTCAGCAGCAGTGACATAAAAGTCTGGAAATAGGTTTTTAATTCATAAATGAACCTACACAAAGTTTCTTGTCAAAGAAGATGCCGCCCTGAAAGGTCTGCACTGTACTTGATGTGCCAAGGTCAAGTGAAAAGAGTCGATCCCTTAATTGAGAGAGGACATTCTTTTCCTGCAAAGGGAGAACACCTCTCTCCAACTCTCTCATATCACTGGATGGAAGTTTGACCCCACTCACCTTAACACCCACATGAGGCTACCTGTCTCAGATCAACAGATTAGCTCCACAGCTATAATATCCAACATGTCACAAGGAGGGATTATATTATCTGCTCTTTAGACAGCTAAACCCACATAATTTCAGACCCACTGAACAAATCCCAGAGGTTTACAGAGGAAAAATTGAGGCTCGCAACCTTGTTTTAAGGGCAAGAAATGTAACCTGCTTTAGATTTTTATTTTACAAATATCTCCCCCCACCTCCAAAAAACAAAAACAAGCTGGCAGTCTAACAAAACTGAAAAGAGATTTCCCCCAATTTTCCCAGAAGGAGGCAAGTGGCAGATCAATGTACAGCTCAAGAAGAAGAATTTAAATACAGTATGTGCTGCTCCTTTTAAAAGGGAGAGAGCCACTTCACATTTTGCCAGACAAAACCCTGTCCCCAGGAGGCCAGCTTCCACAATGAGGTTGAAAAGGTGTTAGAAAGAGGCCAGTTGGGAGGAGATAAAGGGCCATTTGGGCACAAACCCCCTACTGATCAGAGCTTTTTTTTTTTTCTTCTTCTTCTTCTAAAGTGTCTCCCTTTCAACAGGGAAGCCTTTTAAAACTACATTTGTTTTGGATCCCTACCTGAAAGACAATGTGTTGGGATCCGATTTCACCTTTTGTCAAGGATTGGGTGAGAAACAGTAAAACTGCTGTCAGCATCTTAGAAAAAGCTAGCCCTTAACTTATATGGTGGTGGTGGTGGGAGACCCAAAGGTCCCCTGTCCAGCCCTAATGATGGGATGAAGGTGACAAATGCCTGCTAATCTTAAGATCACTGTCCAAAACTGTATTAAATGTCTTTATTAAAGAGGGTCTCTATGCAAGAACACAATAGTTTGTCCTCTGAATTGAAACATTCATCAGTGGAAAAAGAAATCCTAGTTTTTCTCTAACATTTTAGTTCATTTCCTCTAAAAGTCACTTGACTCCTGAGAACTCTGTCAGCAATCATCAGAAATCAGAACATGCATATGGAAAAAATTATAGCAATCTGAACCCAATAGATCTGCATAGAAAAGTTCAATGATGTATCTTAAAAATTTGTCTATTATGCAAATGAAGAAAAATCGGGCTCTACTGCACTTAAGGGCTGGTGTCTGCACAAAAACACAATTATCTTTCAGGCAAACCATCCACTCCTAAAACAAAACAAACCACCCAATCGTCTTTCACTACAGCAGTAAAGGTCAGGTGGAACTGACTTTAGGAAAACTGTATCATCCTTGGAGGAGACTGGTGGTGGTTAGGGCGGGAGGGTAAAGAAAAAAAAAAAAATCAGAAACCAGAATCCCAAGTGACTTTAAAACACCTCTCCCGATGGGAGGTAGAAGGGTGGTCACAGGAGAATCGAAATCAGAAACCTCTTCCGAGAACACGTTCCTGGAAACTTCGCTCTTTCGTAAACCACATGCATCACCATTATTATTGTTCGAATACAGAAGAGAATGAGGTTACTTTACAGAAATATGTTACAGCAAATATTTCAGCTTCAAAATGTCATTTCAACCTCTCCTAATCCAGTGGGCCTTTCCGGCCAAAGAGGTTAAAATAACGGCGAGATAGAATCTCCAGGTGGTTGCTGTTTAGCTATTTTTTTTTACTACTGTTGGTACTGTTGGTTATTAGTAACATCTTCAGGATTTCTTACTAGCCTCGGGCAATCTTTCTTTTGCACCACCACCACCCCCCTCCTCCCCGGGAGGACGGATCTAGTAAACAATTTAGAGAAATGGGAACCTTATTCACTATGCTTGCTTTTTCCTCCACTCCATACCAAAAGGCATACACAAAACAAAACAAAAACATTCGGACAGCGCGCAACCAACAACAGCGGAAAGCAACAAAAATGTCCCCCACCCAGCACCAGTCGGGAATCTACTAAGAGTCTACCAGGCCGGCCCCTCCCCCAAAGGCACCCGGGCTGGGAGAGGCAGAGCGCAGTTCACCCTCCGGACGCTCTCAGCCGGGGCCCAGGTGGCCGTGGAGCAGCTGCGCACGCGGCGGGGCCGGCCCTCTGGGCGCCCATTCGTGCGCCTCGGTCGGGGGGACCCGAAGAGGTGATCAAGCGGGTACAGATTGGGCGCCTCGGAAAACCGTCCGAGCCAGGCGGGACCGTCTGCCCTGGGATGGATACACAAAGAAGGAAAAGGGGAGTTTGTAGGGGTGGCAGGGTTAAAAAAAAAAAAAAAAAAAAGACTGCGGGGAAATGGGTGCAAATTAGGAAAGGAGGCGCGAAGGAACCTGAGAATCCTCTCCGAGATAATGGAGCTGTGCTCGGGGAGAGGCATGGGAAATGGGTCCTGTGCAAAGGGCAGGGGCTTCTGCACAGGAGAAAGAGAGGGAGACCCAAGAACTTGGAAGAGGAGTTGGTGTGTAGTTAAGGGATCCACGCAGAGGCCAGAGGTGTCCGGGGCAAAGGGTGCTCTGTGCATGCGGGCGAGGTCGGTGCTCGGTTAAAGTGACCTGTACTGGCGACGGGACCGGGCTCTGCGCAAAGGAGCGAGGCGGGATGTGCCTGGCAAGCTCCCGGGCACAAGGGGGTGAGGAGTGGGGGCTCTTACCTGCATGGTGACGACCCCCAGCTCTTCCGCTGCCAGCCTCCGCATCTGGCTCGCCAGCACTTGCGCCTCGTCCAGAATAGAGAATTCGGCGTCGGCCCCGGCCCCCAGCAGCCAGCCCACGACCAGGCAGAGCAGCCAGAGGGGCGGCCGCCGCGCCCCGATCCGTCCGAACGAGCCCAGACCCCCGCGGGCCAGGGCGGCCGCCCCAGCCGCCTCCTCTTCCTCCTGCTCTCGGGCCATGCCGCCTCCCCCCACTCCCCCACCGACGGGCTCCAGGAGCCGGGAAGCGGGGAGGTAGCCCCGGGTGGTGCGCCCAGGGCCCGCTCGGCGCACCCCGCAAAACTTTCTCGCCCTTCTGCAGCAGCTTCTACGCGCCCCGGCAGCTCCTAAACTTAGGGGGGCGCCCAGTTACGGCGCGGGAGCGCGGGCGGCCACCATCGCCGGATCCGGCGGCCGCGGCAGGAGAGGAAGCAACCGCCCCAGCCGTGTCCCGGACCCTGGCGCTGGCGCGGCCCCCGCGAGGCGGCGGGCGGCTGCGAGCTGCGGCGTCCGCACCCGGTGCGTGGCCGCGGGGCTCACAAGCCGAGCCGCGGAGCTTTCGCTTCCCGCGGATCCCAGCGGAGAGAGGAGGCGGCGAAGGCGGGCGGCTGCAGCCTGGGAGGAGGAGCGGCGATCGGGCTTGGTAGGCTGGGGCAGCCACCCGAGCGAGCAGGGAGAGGTTTAAAAAAAAAAAAAGCTGAAAGAAAGAAAGCCAGCGGCGGGGGAAAGGGAGGTGTCTGGTGCCACCACGCTGCGCTCCGGCTCCGTGCACTTCCCGGCCCGGCGGCCGCCGCGGCTGCGGTGATTTATGGAAGCGGGGAGAGAGGCGGGGACATTCCCCCGGTCGCCCCTCCTCTCTTTGCCCGGCTCCCGCCTCAGAACCGGCCCCTGGAGACGCCGCGGGCCCGAGAACAGGCTCTGGGCTCGGGTACCAGACTGCAGGGGGTGGGGGTCCCTGGAACTTTCTGGTTGCCGGGGACAGCTACCCACCCCAGCTCTCCCCACCTCTGTCCCCAGCGAAGGGACTCTGGGATCCCATCCATCGAAAGTCCCTTTAAGTTCTAGGACGCTGGCTTTCTGCCTGGCAGAGATTTGTGAAGGACAGGACTGCCATTTGTGTGTCCACTTCTCTTCTTCGGTGTTTTCAGTAACAATAGCTAGCATTTGTTAGATCAACGGATTCCTTTTTTGTTTTTAACCAACTACTATGTGCCCGGCCCAGTGCTCTGGGGTTTGTATACATTATCCTTTAATCCTCACCACATCCCTGTGAGGTATGTATCTTTATCCCCAAATTTTAGGTAACAAAGACTGAGGCTTAGAGAGGTGGAATAAATTGCCGAAGGTCACCCAGGGGATAAGAGGCAAATCCCGACCTTAAGCAGTCGAGACTATTGCTCTTAAATAGGACGTAGTTCTTTCTGTCTCTTTTTGGAAATGAACCATCTGATCTCATCAAAAGCAAAAAAACAAAACAAAACCCAAAAAATTACTGAGCTGGAATTCATTCCAGACGTCTATTCTCTGCAGCGGGGAAGGGAATTTACTTCCTTCCTGCCTACTCCTGACTCCTGGCTTAGGCTGTCTGAGAAATCACCTGTTGGAAGCACCTGAAACAAAGAGATGAGGGTTGTGGGGGTGGGGTGGGGTGGGGTGGGGTGGGGGTGTAGTAAGGCCACCATTCTTCCAAGCCAGGTTCCTGCTTTCAGGTTCCTAGAGGCCAGAGTCATGCCTGAGAAGGTGAAGGCTGTCTAGCAGAGGCCTTAGGACTAGAACCTGGATTTGGCACTCTCTTCACTTTACAGCAAAACCTTCTGTTTTACTTCTTTCACGGTATTGTATTAAAAATGCAAGCTTTCCCTGGCCCATATTACCTCAAGATTCTTTTTCGGTTCTGAGTTCCTCCATCAGTGCTCTCTCTGCTATCCTCTGTGTTTTCATTTGTGACACTCTCCATCCTATCCCCCCTTGAGAGGCACACAGGCTTCTTGGAACAACCTCACTTCTAATGTACAATGCTTGTTTTACATAAGACTTCCTGGAAGTAAGGTAAGCTTGTTGAAGGTAGGGACCAATCCACTTCTCCATCATCCACACTTAGCTCAGCACCAAGCACAAAGTAAGTACTGTGAAAATGATTATTGAATTAATGATGGGATTAAAACAAATCTATCTATTGTCTTTCATCTCCAGAATTGAACTGGTATCAAGAAGATCCTATAACTTTTTTTAATTGTTACACCATGGCATATGATAATCAGTGATACAAAACATATTCATCCCTGTGGTAAGTGGAAGAGGAAAAACAAGAAAACAAAAATGATAAATGACAGCTAGCATTAATTTTTTGTCTTAGATTCTTCAAGGTACTGTCATCAAAATTACCACAAATCATCCTCTTTCTGCAACTCTTTCAAAGTAGCTTCTCCATCTTTACTCAGCTTTTATATGTTGTTATTTCTTGGGTTCTATTTCTTGGGATTCTAATGCTATGTCCCCTTTCTAGCTTAAGTTTTTTTGAGAACTCTCATGTTATACCCATGCCTACAACTACAATTATCACCAAGACAGCAAAGTATTGCAAATTTCTAAACAAAGTTCAATCTCCCTTCTAAGTGGGATTTCCAAAATTCTGACTGCTTACTAGCTTCTCTACTAGATATCGGTGGCCACCAGTGGTAAAGAATCCACCAGCCAATGCAGGAGACAAAGAGACAGGTTCAGTCCCTGGGTTGGGAAGATCCCCTGGAGGAGGGCATGGCAACCCACTCCAGTATTCTTGCCTGGAGAATCCCATGGACAGAGGAGCCTGGCGGGCTACAGTCCATGGGGTCACTAAGAGTTTGACACGACTGAAGTGACTTATCATGAACACATTCTACTAGACACATTTGAACTAAAACTCATTCCTGCTTTCTGCTATTCTCCACCTAAATCTACCGTACTGCAAATCTGGATGGATGTCACCCATACCCCAAACTAGGTACCTTACTCCCCACATCTCTCTCTCATCCATCCCCTGCTCTCCATCTGTATCCCACTGGTTGACTTCAGCTGCACATCACAGCTTATCTATAATTATGACCACAGTCTCCTCTCAGGTCTCCATGGAGACCACCTCATTCCCATCTTTCTATTCTCCATGCTGAAACCAAAATCACCTTTCTAAAAGTCAAATCTGAACTTGTCTCTTGCTAACCTAGACATTTCTGATGCTCCATCACAGAGAAATAAACTAAACACTATAAACAAGTCTCTCTGTGCCCTGGCTTATCTGCCTTTCTGGACTTCCAGAATCTACTCTGCCCCTCAAATCCTCACCAACTCCAGAAAACACCTTTGCTGGGGGTATTGAGTGAAGTCGCTCAGTCCAACTCTTTGCGACCTCATCGACTGTAGCCTACCTACCAGGCTCCTCTGTCCATGGGATTCTCCAGGCAAGAATACTAGAGTGGGTTGCCATTTCCTTCTCCAGGGGATCTTCCCGACCCAGGGATCGAACCCAGGTCTGCCACATTGCAGGCAGATGCTTTAACCTCTGAGCCACCAGAGAAGTATTGAAACTCTCCCCTTCTCCATACCTGACAAACCCCTACTGAGCTGAGCTGTCACTTCCGTGAAGCCTTCTCTGACACCAAACTCCACAGAACTGATTGCTTTTCCTTTGATTCCCTCTAATTCTCATTTCTCCTCATAGCATTTATTATCAATTGGAAAGTCATGTTTTCTCCCCCTTACTGGTTCTCATTAGGTCCACCAAACACCTGTAGCCTTAGGACATTCTTAATAAACTGCAAAACCTGTGAAGCAGAATCTCTGGAGGTGGGCTAGGTCCTGGAATGCACATTTTACAGACACCCCAACTCCATGAGTCTTATGAACTGCTGCTCCCCAAGATGGTAACTCACTTATCCGGATCTCTAGCATTTAGTTCAGTGTCTATACTCAGTAGAGTCTCAGTACCCAGGAAAGACCAAGTGACTTTTCCTGTTTCACCAACAAGTAAATATCTCAGAAAAACAGTCATTTGCCCAACTAACGTGTGCAAACCTGGGCCTTCAATGGCAGGCTCTGATGTTAGGGAGCCTGGTGTTAGGGAGAATGTTTACATACATATATTCTGGTATGCTGCTGCTAAGCCGCTTCACTTGTGTCCGACTCTGTGCGACCCCATAGATGGAAGCCCACAAAGCTCCACTGTCCCGGGATTCTCCAGGCAAGAACACTGGAGTGGGTTGCCATTTCTTTCTCCAACGCATGAAAGTGAAAAGTGAAAATGAAGTCGTTCAGTCGTGTCTGACTCTTGGCAACCCTATGGACTGCAGCCTACCAGGCTCCTCTGTCCATGGGATTTTCCAGGCAAGAGTACTAGAGTGGGTTGCCATTGCCTTCTAGAGTTACACTATTACAATCATTGATCATATATCGAACTATACATTTGATCAACTGCTTCAAGTCTAGTCATCATTTCCATTGAAGTCTCAGTCATATACTTGGTAATACAAGAAATAATAATCTTGTGAACAAGCAAAATACAAATGGTATAGTTAACAACATTAGTGGAATTAAAAGTAAATATTTTAGCCATGAGCCTCCTACACCAGTTTGTTTTTTTTTTTTTTTTTTTTAGGGAATGGGTCACTTAGAGCAGATTTTCATGTGGTTCAAATGTGTTACATTAAAGGATTTATGAGGTACAAAAACACAGCATTCAGTTTGAATTATAGCACAGATATCTCCCTGAGATGCTGTAAGGTGTCAAGGGTCTTGCAGTTGTGTAGCACTGCCTTTCTCATTATAGAGATCTCAGAATTCAATAGTCTAATAGCCCAGTTACTATCACTTAAAGCTTATGAAAGTTGTCAAGGTCCTGGTATATGATGGGCCAATTAAAGCTTGTTGTCTGATGATAGACTATTGAGTTGCCCCAAAGGTTTGAATTTTTCATAAGATGGTATGAGAAAATCTGAACGAACTTTTGGACAACTCAATCTTAATCCTTAATGCCTCCACTGCATTTAAGTATAATTGCTCTACCATCAGGGCTTCCCAGGTGGCTCAGGGGTAAAGAATCTGCCTGTGACACAGGAGACACAGGTTCCATCCCTGAGGAAGGCATGGCAACCCACTCCAGTACTCTTGCCTGGGAAATCCCATGGACAGAGGAGCCTGGAGGGCTACGTCCATGGGGTTGCAGAGTGGGACATGACTGAAGCGCCTGAGCACGCACTCATGCCCTGCCATCAACTCCTCTCAGCACCAGCTGACTTTTCCAGGGAGTGGGGGTAGGGGGCAGCTGATTAGAATTGGGTGGGCTTATAACATTAAGTAGCCAATCTGTAGCACCCAAGGCATGGCAAAAGATGAACTAAGTCAAGCAAATTTTCATTCTCAAAAAGTTTAGGGAAAATAAGAGGAAAAAGCAGTTAGAAGTTGTGGTTGAAATTAAAGATGTGAGAAGTCAAAGGGGACATGAATCCCATAAGACACATTACAGGAAATCTATCACTATAAATACATATACATATATATATATATATATAATTATACATAAACATTTTTACACATACATACAAAATTTATATAAAGCCATATATGTGTATGTGTGCATGTGTGCATATATGGTCATATAGCATGGTAGCTAAAAGCATGGAGTTGAGAATCAGAAAACCTGGGTTCAGATCCCAAGGACAGTAATTATTAGCTGTGTCATCTCTTAACTTCTCTTAAGCTTCTGTTTCTTCATCTGTACTTTATAAACAGTAATAACCAAAGTTTTTGAGAAGAGTCATGTAAAGCACCTGCTATGTAGAAGCACTCAAGAAAAATGCAGATGTCTGCAAGCTGAAGCTATGAAGGCACAAACGTTATGAAGGAGCTAAGAAAGCTGAGCAGAGAACACAGAACCTGTGGCCTGAGAGAGACCATCCCCAAGACTCAGAACCAACCTAGCTTCAGACCTTTCCCACTGCAGTTCAAATCTACATGTTCTATTAATAAGACTCTTTCCCCCCCTCCTTTGTCTTGATATAATTCTACGGATCAAGTTCAACCATTCTTACAGAAAGGACACTATTGACTGCAGGGCTATTTGAACTACAAAACAAGAAAAAGACTGGTAAGTGGGCCACAACTGTCCAGAAGGCCAGAGACCACCATGAAAGCTCTCTGATAGTTTAAGCTTCTCCCCAAATTGCCCTGTACTCCTTGCTGATGACCTGACTGGATGCCTGCTCATTATTTGTTTCCTCTTCATAAGCTCCTTAATGTGCAGGCTTGTCATTTTCCATTTATAGGTCTATTTTCTCCATCTTCATGTTTCTCAAAGTGCAGCCTACATACTTCCTCAGCAGAATCATCCATCAGGACTGTGACTGCCTTATTCATTGCCACACTGTCAAGTACAACTCTAACTCTGGACCCAGAGTAGAAACCCAAGAAATGCTGTACCAAAGAATCTTTAGAAATTAGGAAAATCCATGAATCATTAACTGTGCAAAGTGTAGCTGTACAATATTACTCCTTGACTGCTAAAGAAGAATGGACCGAGATTCCTCATCAAATTGACTGCTTGTCCCTATTTTGGAAGGTATAAAGCCACTTCAGAGAGAGACCACCTCTTGGTACTCATGAGCCAGCTTTTCACCACAGAAAACCTCCAGGTCAAACAGTTTTGAGGAATTCTTGGTCAGATTTCCAAAAAATGTGGTATGGAGATTCCAAGCCACCACAATTCCCCCTTTGCATGCTCTGAGGTGGAAATGAGGCCAAGTTAACAACAAATCCTGAGCCTAATGCTTCTGGCAGGCTTCCCATTCAAAATAATAACTGGCTGCAAAATATATGGAATCTGTGAACTTAGGGAGCCCGGGAGAACAGAATCAGTAACTTCAAGGGCAGAAATTAGCACTCATTCATTAACTTCTGTAAGAATTAAGAGCATGGATCCTGGGACACAGAGCCTCCCTGGTTTCCATACTCCTCTTGTTGATTTGAAAAGTCATCAGATTTCTCATTCCCCTTCAAACTGGGAGCTAGCCATGAAAGAATAACAGTAATAGATATGAGTAACTGAGACCCTCCCAAAGGTAGGAGGCCATCTGCGGCATACAACATAACATTTCTTGAACTCTTAGTGTGTTTCCTATGTCCTATCATTTAATCTTCAAAACAGAGAAGGTGAGTATGATTTCATACACAGGAAAACTGAGGCTTGAAAGTGAAACAATTGACCCAGGGTTATAGGCCAGTAAGCAGTAAAGCTGGGCTGGAAATCCAGCTTTGTATGATTCCAGACTCTCTTGCTGCTCTGTTATATGCCTCTCTGAATGAAAAAAAAAGAGACAAGAAATATAATAATTGAAATCCACAGATTTTGGCCTAAGAAACATCCTTATTTCAAAAGCAACAATTTTTATCCTATTAATTTCAGCTAGCATCAATTGAGCATTTGCTAGGCACTAGCGATTTTACTGGGTGCTAGGGGTACACAGATGAATAAGATTGGTTGTCCTTAAGAACTTTATCATTATTGGGAAAGTTGGAGAATGTAAGAGGTAATACCACACACAGCAGGTGCCTCAAGGTCTTTGCACTTGCTGGTCCCTGTGTCTTGAATGCTCTTCTTCCAGATATCTGCATTTCACTGTCAAGAACTGTGAAGTATGAGACTTTCCACTACTTGCAAGCCAACAAATCAGCCTACCATAGCCTCAGCTCTGCTGGCAGGAGACACACGCCTCTGGGGTTAGAGAAAAAGGACTTTGTTACTCACAGCAATAGCAGCAGCCCGAGTGCCTGAATTTGTACTGGTTCTCCAACCCCTAATTCTCTCCTACGACATGAAGAGGGCCTGTAACACCTGCACACATCAAGCACCACGAAGAAGAGGAACCCCAAGCCTTATAACTCAAATCTTATTATAATAAAATGCAAACAAAACTGCCCTTTGTCCCAAAGGAAGATATCTTTAATATACTTGACAGAAAGCAACTTTTCCCTAGGCTCTGAAGAAAAGATACTATCTCTACCTATCAAGGCTGTTCACTAAACATCCTTGACATTTTCATGTAGAAAAACAGGACAGATAGTACCTTGCCCACAGGCAGGCAAAAGTACAGGAACTCCACAGAGAATTATCTCCCCACATTACTTTTTCTCTAGTCTGGACTCGAATATGAGGTGGAAGGGACCTTCTCTCACCATTCCATTTAAGATTATAACCCCTGTAAACCCTTCTCTGGAAATTATCTATAACCTATCCCTCTACGTTGTACTTATACTGTTTAGCATCATATATATTTACTTATTTTTTTATCGGAAACTTCACTGAGGCAATGATTTTTATGTGTTTTGTCAATATATTCTCAGTGTCTAAAATAGTACCTAACACACAGTAAGTGTTTGAGAAATTGTTGTTGAATGAATGGATATAATATGGAATGTTCTCAAGAAGGAGGTTTTGCATCAGGTACAATGGGAGGGACAGTTAATCTAAGCTTAGGAGGGAGGTCAGAGAAATTTTCTAGAGAAGGCATCTGACAAGTGTTGCCAAGGAGAAAAGGGGTCACTCAGGCATTAAAAAAAAAGTATCCCTGGTAAAGAAAAGCATTACAAATGTAGAAGGACCAAAACAATGTGAAGAAAGGATCTGTAAGTTTCAGATTTCTACAGCATTAAGTGGGAAGGAGCGGTGGCCAAGGTCATTGGTGAGGACACAGGCCTTGGTCCTTGGCCAAGAGACCTGGAGCTTCTTCCATGAGGGATGGGGGTCACCGAGGATTTTAAGTGGAGGAATGACCTGTTAGAAAGATCACACTATATACAGTTCTTTGGGCTTCCCAGGTGGCGCTAGTGATAAAGAACCCACCCACCAATGCAGGAGACTTAGGAGACATGGGTTAAATCCGTGGGTCAGAACAATACTCTGGAGGAGGGCGTGGCAAACCACTCCAGTATTCTTGCCTAGAGAATCCCGTAGACAGAGGAGCCTCTTGAGCTACATACAGTCCACGGGGTAACAAAGAGTCAGACACAACTAAAGTGACTTAGCACACAGGTAATCCTTTGGGAGATTGATTTAAGGCAAGGACTCTTGACTCAAACACACTGACTGAATTAAATTTGTTCTTTTTCAGTCACTCAGTCATGTGCGACTCTTTGCGACCCCATGGACTGCAGCACACCAGGCTTCCCTGTCCTTCACCATCTCCTGGAGCTTGCTCAAACTCATGTCCATTGAGCTGGTGATGCCATCCAACCATCTCATCCTCTGTCATCCCCTTCTAATCCTGCCTTCAATCTTTCCCAGCATCAGGGTCTTTTCTAATGAGTTGGCTCTTCATATCAGGTGGCCAAAATATTAGAGCTTCAGCTTCAGCATCAGTCCTTCCAATATTCAGGACTGATTTCCTTTAGGATTGACTGGTTTGATCTCCTTGGAGTCCAAGGGACTCTCAAGAGTCTTCTCCAACACCACATTTCAAAAACATCAATTCTTCGGTGCTCAAAGTTCTTTATGGTCCAACTCTCACATCCACCCATGACTACTGGAAAAACAGCTTTGACTATACAGATCTTTGTTGGCAAAGTAATGTCTCTGCTTTTTAATATGCTGTTTAGGTTTGTCATAGTTTTTCTTTCAAGGAGCAAGCATCTTTTAATTTCAGGGCTGCAGTCACCATCTGCAGTGATTTTGGAGCCCAAAAATAAAGTCTGTCACTGTTTCCCCATCTATTTGCCATAAAGTGATGGGACTGGATGCCATGATCTTAGCTTTTGAATATTGAATTTTAAGCCAGCTCTTTTATTCTCTTTTATCTCATCAAGGAGCTCTTTAGTTCCTCTTCAGTTTCTGCCATAAGGGTGTTATTATCTGCATACCTGAGCTTATTGACTAAATAAGCAACTAAATAGCTGAACTAAATAGCAACTCAAAATATCTAAATATTTCTAATTAGGATGTTGAAATTTCTAAGGGAAAGTATGACATAGGATTTCATTTTTAAAAAAGAAGACAAAATATAAAATAGAACTTTAGCAAGAGCCTTCATGATTTTTTAATAAACATAATAGTAATAAATTAGGCATAACTTAGGGAGTCTTGGAAAGCAAAGAGCCAGAATTGACTCTCAGCTTGTTGTTCAGTCGATAAGTCTTGTCCGACTCTTTGTGACCCCATGGACTATCCAGTATGCCAGGTGTCCCTGTACTTCTCTCTCTCTCTCCCCAGAGTTTGCTGAAATTCATATCCATTGAGTCAGTGATGTTATCTAACCATCTCATCCTCTCATCCCGTTATTCTGAAATCAGATGACACTTTCTTTCTGTGGGCTTGGTGATCTCTTGACTGGACATAGTAAGTGGTACAGTTCTTTTCATCTTACCATATGTTTATCTAAAAACTATTTAAGAGTAATAGAATTATCAATAAACCAAAATAACTACAGGGTGAGCATCTACTATGTGCAGAAAATTGTACTGCTTGCTCTGAGTTTTCACTCTGGCTAGGGAGGCAAGACTAGAAATATACAAAGTAAAATAGCAATGAGAGATTTAACCACAGATCAAGGCTGTGATAGGAGAGGGAACAAAGTAAATGAATTACACAAACATTGGTTTGCATAGTGAAAACTTGACTATATATGGAAATAATATGGATAGCAAACACTTTCTGAATGCTTACTTGGTTCTAGGAATGATGCTATGTGTTTTATATGGAATTATCTCCTTTAATCCCTAAAATTCTATGAGTCATAATAGCTAGCATTTATTTAGGTCTCACTAGGTTCCAGACAGCACGCTAAGTGTTTTAAATGGATTACAGATTACTTTATTTTATCCTTGCAAAGACCCTTTTTAGTAGGTACAATCAACTCCTTGTACAGAATAGGAAACTGAGGCTTAGTAAGACTGAGTTCTTTGCCCAAGTTTTCACAAGTAACATGTGATGGTGTCATTATTTAAATCCACTCTTAATTACAGTGCTCTCTTGCTCTATAACAACAAGCAGGTATTGTTATAAAATCTATTTTCCAATGGAGAAAACTAATGCTCAGAAAACTGAGGTCATGAACACATGTCTGTATAAAAGCCAAAACATAGGATCCTAACCACAAAACATCCGAAAGCATCAGAAAGAGAAGTGGCATATATTTTATATTTTGTCAGTGTTATCCAGCAGACTTGAACTGAGTTCAGGTTGAATATTAGTGGTAAATGGGGCAAACACAATTCAGATTTTTAAGATCTTCATCATTTACTTACACGAGGGACTTGGCCACATGCTAGGGAACAACGTTGTAGCAGGCAGACTGCACACACTTGGGAGCAAGGACAGATCCTGATCTAGCAACTGTGAAAACAAGTAACTGGAAATGAGGAATTTTACAGAAGACGGACACATTCAATCAGTGCTCTTTTGTTCTGATGATTCCATGATGTTAGAGAATTCTGGAATTCCTACTGCAGCAGCTATGTTTCCTTAGCATCATAATCTCACCCTGCAGCTCGAGGGGGTCAAGAAAAGGAAAAAGAAAGGAATATATTTATTTGTATTTTCTATTTTTATCCCCACCCCCATCCAGCCCCCCAACTCTAAAATGCCCAAGCAAGCCTTGCTAATGTTATACTAAATACCTACCAGAAAAGCCTCTAAAACAAGGCTTATTTCACCTCATATTTCACCTGCCATTCATCACTCTACGTTTCCCTGGCCCAAGAAGTTCACTTTCTGTTTAAAATTTTTGGCTGCTTTTGGTCTTTGTTGCAGTGCACAGGCTTCTCCAGTTGTGGTATGCCGGCTCAGCAGTTGTAGCACACAAGTTCAGTTGTCCTGCAGGACACAGGATCTTAGTTCCCTGACCAGCAATCGAACCCGTGTCCCCTGCATTGGAAGGAAGATTCTTAAACACTGGATCACCAGGGAAGTTCACTCTTAAACCCAGATTTTCACCTGTAGCACCCTGAGTTTGATGAGCCACACTGGATCCATTTGGATTACTCACTCTCTGGCACTAGGCATTTTAATGTTGAGTGTTCTTGCCCTCAACTCACAGCACAGACTGGTCAGACTTGCTTCCTGCCTAACCTCAGGGAAGAGCATCACACAAGTGCAACCTGAAGGCATCAAGATTGAAATAAAAGGGTTGTCCTTGAAATCCCATTTAAAAAAAAAATCTGGCTAAATCATTCTCCAACATTTATTTATCACGGATCCCATATAAGCTTCAAAATGAAATGGAAATTCTTAGGACACAAGGACCTGCAGACTGTGGACCTAAGTATATCTTTCTACTCCCGCCACCCCCCTCCTGCCAGCACACGTCTACATCATCTGCCAACCAGCCACTTGTTAAGAATCTGTCTGCCAATGCAGGGGATGTGGGTTCGATCCCACGTGCTATGGAGCAGTTAAGCCCATGCACAGCTCCTGAGCCTGCACCCAGGAGCCTGTGTGTTAAAGCCTGTGCTCTGCAACAAGAGAAGCCACTGCAATGAGAAGACTGTCCACTGCAAATAAAGTAGCTCTTGCTTGCTGCAACAAGAGAAAGACCACGCATGGCAACAAAGACCCACCGCAGCCATAAATGAAAATTTTGAAAAGGAAAAAAAAAGTGTTTAAAAGTACCCCCACACAAGCCTCCTGAATCTCTGACTACAGTTCCTCATTGTGCTAACTCATTCCTTCCCTATCTTTGCTCTTTTGATTTCATCTGCTTGGAAAGTCTTCCCTCACCTTTCCACCTGGCTAACACATTCTTATTTTTGGAGATTCATGTAGAATCACTTCCCTCTAGGAAAATCTTTCCTGACCACTCCTCCCACCCCCCATGGAGAAGTGGTGCCTCTTCTCCATGCTCCCTCAGCCTGTTACAGGCATCACGTTTATCACTCTGCATTGCAACTGTTACCTCTTGTTTTTATCAGAGAACAGTCACTTACTTTAGGAGAAAACCAATTTAACACCTTACTTCTCAGTAGCCGATGACAGTCAGTCAGTTCAGTTCAGTTCAATCACTGTGTAGTGTCCAACTCTTTGTGACCCCATGGACTGCAGCACGCCAGGCCTCCCTGTCCATCACCAACACCCAGAGTTTACTCAAACTCATGCCCATTGAGTCAGTGATGCCATCCAACCATCCATCCTCTGTCGTCTCTTTCTCCTCCTGCCCTCAATCCCTCCCGGCATCAGAGTCTTTTCAAATGAGTTGACTCTTCTCATCAGGTGACCAAAATATTGGAGTTTCAGCTTGAACATCAGTCCTCCCAATGAATATTCAGGACTGATTTCCTTTAGGATGGACTGGTTGGATCTCCTTGCAGTCCAAGGGACTCTCAAGAGTCTTTTCCAACTCCGTAATTCAAAAGCATCAGTTCCTCAGCACTCAGCTTGCCTTATAGTGCAACTCTCACATTCATACACAACTACTGGAAAAACCATAGCCTTGACTAGACAGACCTTTGTTGGCAAAGTAATATATCTGGTTTTTAACGTACTGTCTAGGTTGGTCATAACTTTCCTTCCAAGGAGTAAGTGTTTTCTAATTTCATGATTACAATCACCATCTGCAGTGATTTTGGAGCCCCCAAAAATAAAGTCTGTCACTGTTTCCACTGTTTCCCCATCTATTTCCCATGAAGTGATGTGATCAGATGCCATGATCTTCGTTTTCTGAATGTTGAGCTTTAAGCCAGCTTTTTCACTCTCCTCTTTCATCAAGAGGCTCTTCAGTTCTTCGCTTTCTGCCATAAGGGTGGTGTCATCTGCATATCTGAGGTTATTGATATTTGTCCCGGCAATCTTGATTTCAGCTTGTGCTTCATCCAGCCCAGGGTTTCTCATGATGTACTCTGCATATAAGTTAAATAAGCAGGGTGACAATATACGGCCTTGACGTATTGCTTTCCCCTATTTGGAACCAGTCTCTGTTCCATGTCCAGTTCTAACTGTTGCTTCTTGACCTGCATACAGATTTCTCAAGAGACAGGTCAGGTATTCCCATCTCTTTCAGAATTTTCCACAGTTTCTTGTGATCCACACAGTCAAAGGCTTTGGCATAGTCAATAAAGCAGAAATAGATTTTTTTCTGAAACTCTCTTTCTTTTTGATAATCCAACAGATACTGGCAATTTGATTTCTGGCTCCTCTGCCTTTTCTAAAACCAGCTTGAACATCAGGAAGTTCATAGTTCATGTGCTGTTGAAGCCTGGCTTGGAGAGTTTTGAGCATTCCTTTACTAGCGTGTGAGATGAGTGCAATTTTTCGGTAGTTTGAGCATTCTTTGGCATTGCCTTTGGGATTGGAATGAAAACTGACCTTTTCCAGTCCTGTGGCCACTGCTGACTTTTCCAAATTTGCTGGCATATTGAGTGCAGCACTTTCATAGCATTATCGTTTAGGAGTTGAAAAAGCTCAACTGGAATTCCATCATCTCCACTAGGTTTGTTCATAGTGATGCTTCCTTAGGCCCACTTGACTTTGCATTCCAGGATGTCTGGTTCTAGTTGAGTGAGCATACCATCATGATTATCTGGACCATGAAGATCTTTTTGTATAGTTCTTCTGTGTATTCTTGCCACCTTAATATCTTCTGTTTCTGTTAGGTTCATACCATTTCTGTCCTTTATTGAGCCCATCTTTGCATGAAATGTTTCCTTGGTATCTCTAATTTTCTTGAAGAGATCTCTAGTCTTTTCCATTCTATTGTTTTCCTCTATTTCTTTGCACTGATCACTGAGGAAGTCTTTCTTATCTCTCCTTGCTGTTCTTTGGAACTCTGCATTCAAATGGGTATATCTTTCCTTTTCTCCTTTGCTTTTTGCTTCTCTTCTTTTCACAGCTATTTGTAAGGCCTCCTCAGACAGCCATTTTTCTTTTGCATTTCTTTTTCTTGGGGGTGGTCTTGATCTCTGTATCCTGTACAATGTCATAAACCTCTGCCCATAGTTCATCAGGCACTCTATCAGATCTACTCCCTTAAATTTATTTCTCACTTCCACTGTATCATACCTGAATGGTCTACTGGTTTTCCCTACTTTCTTCAATTTAAGTCTGAATTTGGTAATAAGAAGTTCATGATCTGAGCCACAGTCAGCTCCCAGTCTTGCTTTTGCTGACTATATAGAGCTTGTCCATCTTTGGCTGCAAAGAATAAAATCAATCTGATTTCGGTATTGATCGTCTGGTACTGTCCATGTGTAGAGTCTTCTCTTGTGTTGTTGGAAGAGGGTGTTTGCTATGACCAGTGCTTTCTCTTGGCAGAACTCTGTTAGCCTTTGCCCTGCTTCATTCTGTACTCCAAGGCCAAATTTGCCTGTTACTCCAGGTGTTTCTTGTCTTCCTACTTTTGCGTTCCAGTCCCCTATAATGAAAAGGACATCTTTTTGGGTGTTAGTTCTACAGGGTCTTGTAGGTCTTCATAGAACCGTTCAACTTCAGCTTCTTCAGCATTACTAGTCGGGGCATTCAGTTAATGAACACTTGAATCTACCACTTCCTATTTAACTTTCTTACTGATTGGGAGACTATTTGGTATTTGTAGAAGTAACACATTCAGATGCTTACAAGGACCAGGCAGTAATGTAAAGGCATTAGCTGGCCAGGTGGGACATTAGTCCATCTAGAGAGGCCTTTGGTTTGGGCATGTGATATTCTTCAGAGCTGAAGTAGGAACCTAGGAAAATAATCTATTTTCTCCTTCTGCCAGTAGATGAAGACTTATCTTCCCCTCACAACACATAAAGAGGTTTCCAACTTTCTCTGAAAGTACTATGCCAATAAGCTCAGTATTAAACATCAAATTCCCCTTCATCCTTTCCACTGAGTTTTCTGCCAAGTTTCTCTGCCCATCACTATGAGAGCAGGAACACTATTGCTCACATGTTCTGTTTACCACTTAGCACATGGTGGATGTATAATTAGTGTTAAAAGAGTAACCATAATATGTGGACGGTGAAAGAAAATGTTAGTATTTTTAATAAAAGAGTATGACAGTTATTTTGCTTCTGAAAATGCATTCAACCTATGTGTTATTTCGTGTTTATATGAGCTTGTCTTTTCCACGCTATATCAACAACAGGAGAAAAAAAAATTAAGTTTATGTCATAGTCAACAAGCTAGTTAGCTCACATCTTATCTATTTTGGTCATTCACTCATTCAGGCATCCAATAAATAATCTAGGCCTACTAGGGGCCAGGCACTGTGGTTATTACTCCAATTCTACTTAAACCCTTTTTTTCTTCACCCCTCAATTTTCTTCTGAGACAACCAAATGAGAGCTGTCTTCCAGAACGTGGCTTGGAGTAAGGAGGACAAAGGTGGATAGCTGCAGAAAAACAAGATCTTGATGAAGGGCTTCCCTAACCAGGTCTTGAAGCCCTTCCTGGAAGATTCCACATACGAAAACTGGAATCCCATTTTAGAGGTAACAGTCTGCTGCTGGTCAGTGAAGAGCACAAGGCCAAGTCTCAAGATAGTTCCATATAGTTCTGATGTTCTCCACTGTACCTCATTGCTGGTTGATACCCCATTCCTGGCCCAAATTCATCTTTTGCTTGCTATGAATTGAAGGTCATTTCCTATGAAAATTTTCCCTGGTGGCTCAGAGGTTAAAGCGTCTGCTTGCAATATGGGAGACCTGGGTTCGATCCCTGCATTGGGAAGATCCCCTGGAGAAGGAAATGGCAACCCACTCCAGTATTCTTGCCTGGAGAATCCCATGGATGGAGGAGCCTGGTAGACTGCAGTCCACAGGGTCGCAAAGAGTCTGACTGGACTGAGCGACTTCACTTTCACTTTCAGCCTCAGAAAGGACAATGGGTGGGTCCCATCACACAGCGGCCTGGCCACATACTCTGCCTCTGGGTTCCAGTGATGATGTTCACACCCAATATCCCTAAGCTCTTTGTAGGTACTGTGTGCATAATGGGCTCTCGTACTCATTCAGTTCTTCCAGAAACTTGATGAGACACTGTTGTTTTTCTCATTTTATAGATGAAGAAATTAAATGAGAACGCAAGACTCACACCCTGACTGTGTGGATTCTGGCACCAATCTTGCCATTGCTGTTAGACTACCAAGAATCACCCTCTGAATGAGATGTCTTTTTCAGTCAAAGATAACAGTTCAATGGTAAAAAAAAAATATAATAACCATGTTTCTACATACAGTAGGGACTCTTGGTGCCCTTGTTGCTCCCTTTTTCAGTTCAGTTCAGTCACTCAGTTGTGTCTGACTCTTTGCGACCCCATGAATCGCAGCACGCCAGGTCTCCCTGTCCATCACCATCTCCCGGAGTTCACTCAGACTCACGTCCATCAAGTCAGTGATGCCATCCAGCCATCTCATCCTCGGTCACCCCCTTCTCCTCCTGCCCCCAATCCCTCCCAGCATCAAAGTCTTTTCCAATGAGGCAATTCTTTGCATGAGGTGGCCAAAGTACTGGAGTTTCTGCTTTAGCATCATTCCTTCCAAAGAAATCCCAGGGCTGATCTTCAGAATGGACTGGTTGGATCTCCTTGCAGTCCAAGGGACTCTCAAGAATCTTCTCCAACACCACAGTTCAAAAGCATCAATTCTTTGGCGCTCAGCCTTCTTCACAGTCCAACTCTCACATCCATACATGACCATGGGAAAAACCATAGCCTTGACTAGACGGACCTTAGTCGGCAAAGTGATGTCTCTGCTTTTGAATATTCTGTCTAGGTGGGTCATAACTTTTCTTCCAAGGAGTAAGCGTCTTTTAATTTCATGGCTGCAGTCACCATCTGCAGTGATTTTGGAGCCCCCAAAATAAAGTCTGACACTGTTTCCACTGTTTCCCCATCTATTTCCCATGAAGTGATGGGACCAGATGCCATGATCTTCATTTTCTGAATGTTGAGCTTTAAGCCAATTTTTCACTCTCCTCTTTCACTTTATTCAAGAGGCTTTTAGTTCCTCTTCACTTTCTGCCATAAGGGTGGTGTCATCTGCATATCTGAGGTTATTGATATTTCTCCCGGCAATCTTGATTCCAGCTTGTGTTTCTTCCAGTCCAGCATTTCTCATGATGTACTCTGCATATAAGTTAAATAAGCAGGGTGACAATATACAGCCTTGACGTACTCTTTTTTCTATTTGGAACCAGTCTGTTGTTCCATGTCCAGTTCTAACTGTTACTTCCTGACCTGCATACAGGTTTCTCAAGAGGCAGGTCAGGTGGTCTGGTATTCCCATCTCTTTCAGAATTTTCCACAGTTTATTGTGATCCACACAGTCAAAGGCTTTGGCATAGTCAGTAAAGCAGAAATACATGTTTTTCTGGAACTCTCTTGCTTTTTCCATGATCCAGCGGATGTTGACAATTTGATCTCTGGTTCCTTTGCCTTTTCTAAAACCAGCTTGAACATCAGGAAGTTCACAGTTCATGTATTGCTGAAGCCTGGCTTGGAGAACTTGAGCATTACTTTGCTAGCATGTGAGATGAGTGCAATTGTGAGGTAGTTTGAGCATTCTTTGGCATTGCCTTTCTTTGGGATTGGAATGCAAACTGACCTTTTCCAGTCCTGTGGCCACTGCTGAGTTCTCCAAATTTGCTGGCATATTGAGTGCAGCACTTTCACAGCATCATCTTTCAGGATTTGAAACAGCTCCATTGGAATTCCATCACCTCCATGAGCTTTGTTCTTAGTGATGCTTTCTAAGGCCCACTTGACTTTACCTTCCAGGATGTCTGGATCTAGATGAGTGATCACACCATCATGATTATCTGGGTCATGAAGATCTTTTTTGTACAGTTCTTCTATGTATTCTTGCCACCTCTTCTTAATATCTTCTGCTTCTGTTAGGTCCATACCATTTCTGTCCTTTATCGGAGCCCATCTTTGCATGAAATGTTCCCTTGGTATCTCTGATTTTCTTGAAGAAATCTCTAGTCTTTCCCATTCTGTTCTTTTCCTCTATTTCTCTCGTTGATCGCTGAAGAAGGCTTTCTTATCTCTTCTTGCTATTCTTTGGAACTCTGCATTCAGATGCTTATATCTTTCCTTTTCTCCTTTGCTTTTCACCTCTCTTCTTTTCACAGCTATTTGTACGGCCTCCCCAGACAGCCATTTTGCTTTTTGCATTTCTTTTCCATGGGGATGGTCTTGATCCCTGTCTCCTGTACAATGTCACGAACCTCATTCCATAGTTCATCAGGCACTCTGTCTATCAGATCTAGGCCCTTAAATCTATTTCTCACTTCCACTGTATAATCATAAAGGAGTTGATTTAGGTCATATCTGAATGGTCTAGCAGTTTTCCCTACTTTCTTCAATTTAAGTCTAAATTTGGTAATAAGTAGTTCATGGTCTGAGCCACAGTCAGCTCCTGATCTTGTTTTTGTTGACTGTATAGAGCTTCTCCATCTTTGGCTGCAAAGAATATAATCAATCTGATTTCATTGTTGACCATCTGGTGATGTCCATGTGTAGAGTCTTCTCTTGTTGGAAGAGGGTGTTTGATATGACCATCACATTTCCTTAGCAAAACTCTATTAGTCTTTGCCCTGCTTCATTCCACATTCCAAAACCAAATTTGCCTGTTTCCCCAGGTGTTTTTTGACTTCCTACTTTTGTATTTCAGTCCCCTATAATGAAAAGAACATCTTTTTAAGGTGTTAGTTCTCAAAGGTCTTGTAGGTCTTCATAGAACCGTTCAACTTCAGCTTCTTCAGTGTTACTGGTTGGGGCATAGACTTGGATTACTGTGATATTCAATGGTGCCTTGGAAATGAACAGAGATCATTCTGTCATTTCTGAGATTGCATCCAAGTACTGCATTTCAGACCCTTTTGTTGCCCATGATGGCTACTCCATTTCTTCTGAGGGATTCCTGCCTGCAGTAGTAGATATAATGGTCATCTGAGTTAAATTCACCCATTCCAGTCCATTTTAGTTTGCTGATTCCTTGAATGTAGATGTTCACTCTTGCCATCTCTTGTTTGACCACTTCCAATTTGCCTTGATTCATGGACCTGGAATTCTAGGTTCCTATGGAATTTTGCTCTTTACAGCATCAGACCCTGCTTCTATCACCAGTCACATCCACAGCTGGATATTTATTGTTTTTGCTTTGGCTCCATCCCTTCATTCCTTCTGGAGTTATTTCTCCACTGATCTCCAGTAGCGTGTTGGGCACCTACTGACCTGGGGAGTTCCTTTTTCTGTATCCTATCATTTTGCCTTTTCATACTGTTCATGGGGTTCTCAAGGCAAGAATACTGAAGTGGTTTGCTATTCCCTTCTCCAGTGGACCACATTCTGTCAAACCTCTCCACCATGACCCACCCGTCTTGGGTGGCCCCACAGGCATGGCTTAGTTTCATTGAGTTAGACAAGGCTGTGGTCCTAGTGTGATTAGATTGACTAGTTTTCTATGAGTATGGTTTCAGTGTGTCTGCCCTCTGATGCCCTCTTGCAACACCTACCCCGTCTTACTTGGGTTTCTCTTACCTTGGACGTGGGGTATCTCTTCACGGATGCTCCAGCAAAGCGCAGCCACTGCTCCTTACCTTGGATAAAGGGTTTCTCCTCACCACTGCCCTTCCTGAACTTCAACATGGGATGTCTCCTCTAGGCCCTCCTGTGCCCACGCAGCCAAATTCCTAGTTTAGCCAGACAAATGGCTGCCTATAAAAATGAGTACATTTTCCAGCCCTTCTTAAAGTTCTCCATAACCAGGTGATGATGTCATTCTGGCCAATTGGATGACACAGAGGTGGAGCATGTCCAGAAACTTCCTTTATAATAATTGCTTTGAACTCTTGGGAAGCATCCTACATAAGAAATGCATTTTATGTCATGTATATTAAAGTCACACATATATTTCCAAAACAGAAGTTTTATGTGGAAATACTCACCTTTACTGTGTGGTAAACACTTAGATTTTATCTATTTGATTCTATTTCATTTTTAAAAGTTATCCATTATATTGATTTTATAACATACTAGTGGGTCATGACTCACAATTCAAAAAGCAATGCTCTACTAGAAACATTATATATACTTATTTCTCTTTTTTTTCTTTGTCGAAACTACTACCTTGATTCTGAAACAAATGCCTCCACTTTGGACCATGAGATCAAGGCCACACACAAAGGAGATTCAAGATGGAAGCCATCTGGATCTCTGTTGTTATAAAACATCATAATAGCTGTACATTGCCTACCTGAGCTTTTACATGAGAGAGATACAAGTTCTTATCTAATTTAAGCCACTCTTATTTTGAATTTTCTGTCCCTCATGGCCTAAACGAACCCTAATTCGTTGTGCAATCTTATTATGTGCTTGCTTCCTAATCTATTTCTCTCTGCTTTCCTGCTTTGCTTTTATTACAAAGGGGCTGAGCCTTGTATTCAGTCAGTGGGCAGGGCTGGTGTGGGACAGGAGGGCAGAGGAAAAGAAAGCCAAGCTATTTCTCATCAGCTCTCTGCTTTAGTGACAACTTCATCAACAGCAGCTGTGTCTCCTCTATGGCTCCAGTCCCCAGTGGACACAGTTTCGTCCTCTGTTGGCGATTTTAGCTTTTGGTCTGGTAACGTTAGCCTTTCCCTTGATCTCTGCTGCATAAGGGTGCGCATAGCTTCCTGCTGTGGCTGACCTCTGGGTCTCCTCACCTTCCCTTTCTGGGTCTCAGTTCTTTGATTCTCTGTTTAATAAGTGCCCACATTAAATTTCCTCCACGCTCAATACTTAAAATATTCAATCTGCTTCCCTAGTGGTCCAGTGGTTAAGAATCTGCCCTGCAATACAGGAAATGCTGGTTCAATCCCTGGTTCAGGAAGACCCCACATGACCAAATAATCCTGTGTGCCACAACCACTGAGCCTGGGCTCTAGAGCCCATGAGCCACAACTGCTGGGCCTGTGTGCCTCAACTGTGATGCCACACGCCTAGAGCCAGTGCTCTGTAATAAGAGAAGCCACTGCAGCAAGAATCGTGCACACTCCAACTAGAGAAAGCCATGCACAGCAGCGAAGACCCAGCAGAGTCAAAAATAAAAGTAAATCAATCTCTTAAAAGAAAAAGAGCCCCTGACTCACGCTAAAATATCATAGGAAGCACTTTATGTAAAGTTCCTCATTTCCTCCTCACCCTGTATGATAGGCACTATTCTCTGCTGTCCTCCCTTCCCTTAGAATTGATGAATTGATGAAACTGAGACCCAGAAACATTATGACCTGCCCTGGTCACTTGGTGGGTGGAGGGGTATCCCACTCCAAAGCGACTACCAGCAGCCTAACTTTCAGAAAGCATGACCTTATTTTTAGGATTTTTTTTTTCAAAAAGTTTTTTTTTTTTTAACTGTGTTACTGTGCCTGGAAAATCCCATGGATGGAGGAGCCTGGTAGGCTGCAGTCCATGGGGTCACAAAGAGTCGGACTCGACTGAACGACTTCATTTTCACTTTTCACTTTCATGTATTGGAGAAGGAAATGGCAACCCACTCCAGTGATCTTGCCTGGAGAATCCCAGGGACGGGGGGTGCCTGGTGGGCTGCCCTCTACGGGGTCAAACAGAGTCGGACACGACTGAAGTGACTTAGCAGCAGCAGCAGTAGTGCAAAGGTCTAGACACAAAAAGCTAATGGTATGACATGGCTCCATGTTACCCGAGTAGGTGGTCTCCATCCTCCAAGTACCTCCCCAAAGCAGGCTAATGTCCTTTAACTTCTGCCTTTAAAAAGTTTCCAGTCCCTTCCCACCCTGGGTGAGGGGGTGCTTTCTGTCTCTTTACATCAAAGTCTTAATTATTCTTCCAGGGCTGCATTTGCTCATTCATAAAATGTTTATTGAGTGCTTAGTATGTGCCCAAGGGCTAGGGTCTGGGGCTGAGCAAACATGAATGTGACTCAGCTCCTGCACTAAAAGAGCTCATTGTCCAGGAGGAGAGACTGGTATATAAAATAATGAAAGCACACACAGAAGACTTTCTTTGGTGAAATCCAGCACAATTACATCACAGTGGAGGTGTGGATCTTGAACTGGTTCTTGAAGAATAGGTAGGAGCTTGGGATGTGAAGGGAATTGGAGGAAACAAATGGAAGGAGCCAACATATGCAAAGAATCAAAAACAAACCATTTCATTTCCATCAAATGTGGGTATAGAGCTTACACACCAAAATGAACCTCAGTATATTTATATTTACCCAAGACTATGTAGATACGCATGTATGTATATGTGTATTTCCAGTGGCTCAACTGTAAAGAATCCACCTGTGATGGAGACACAGGTTTGATCCCTGGGTCAGGAAGATCTCTGGGGAGGGCAGGGCATGACAACTCACTCCAGTATTCTTGTCTGGAGAATCCCATGGACAGAGGAGCCTGGAGGACTATAGTCCATGGGACTGCAAACAGTCAGATATAACTGCAAACAGTCAGATATTACTGAAGTGACTTAGCACGCATGCATACATGATATACACATATATATTTATTGTTAGATGTACTTTACACATGCATGGGCTTCCCTGGTGGCTCAGATAATAAAGAATCTGCCTGCAGTGTGGAAGATCTGGGTTTGATCCCAGGGTTGGGAAGAATCCCTGGAGAAGGGAATGGCAACCCACTTCAGTATTCTTCCCTTAAGAATCCCCCATGGACAGAGGAGCCTGGTGGGCTATGATCCACAGGGTCACAAAAAGTTGGACACAACTGAGTGACTAAGCACAGCACAGCATAGCACACATATACATACAGACAACTTTAACTACATACCTATATTTTATATAGACATTATATATACTATGCATTTGTATATAAATATACACAAATATGGGCTTCCCTGTGGTTCAGTGGTAAAAAATATCTGCCTGCCAATGCAGGAGGCATGTGTTTGATCCCTGGATTGGAAAGATCCCCTGGTGAAGGAAATGGCAACTCACTCCAGTATTCTTGCCTAAGAAATACCATAGACAGAGGAGCCTGGCTGGCTGTACAGTCTATGGGGTCACAAAAGAGTTAGACACAACTTAGCAACCAAACAACAACAACAAATATACAAATATGTATGCTGCTGCTGCTCCTCTGTCACTTCAGTCATGTCCGACTCTGTGTGACCCCATAGACAGCAGCCCACCAGGCTCCTCCATCCCCGGGATTCTCCAGGCAAGAACACTGGAGTGGGTTGCCATTTCCTTCTCCACACATATGTATATACATATACATAAATATTAATATATGTATATTATATATAATATTATATGTATATGATATATATATCTTTAGTTTTTAATTTTCCTTTTTGACATTATATTGATATAACTTATTGAACAAAAGAATGAAGTGTACAGAAGAGTTAATGTGTTATTAAAGGAAGAAAATCTAAATGCCAGGAGTGTATCTGTGACTGTATTCACCACACTAACAAATACCCAGGGAAAAATGATTGAAACATAATCCATAGACACATAGCTTTATACAAGGACATTCCCTCATAGGGGAAAGCCCAAAAGGATCTTGCAGGCTCAAGTTTCTTTCTGGAAAACTATTAAAGAATGTGCCCTGTTTTATTATGTTTCAGTTGAAAGTAAGATGTGAATAATAAAGGATATTTTCCACTAGGCTGGAAGTAGTTCACGTTTATCAGTTTGCAAAATGGCAATCTGTCCAAAATTCCTCTTGCTCAGGGCAGTATGATTCTGGGAGAAAAAAAAAAAGGAATTAATAATTGCTGGCCCCAAATCTCTAAGAACCTCTGCTAACCTACTAAATCCCCACCCAAAGTTCTCCAGGTCACCCATTATATCAGTATTTGGGGAAAGGGGCTTCTTAAGTTGCCTTCCACCTCAGATCTACCAGGTGAACCCACCTCTGGATGGGTTATAACATCGGAAGAAAGGGGTAGCTTTTGTATTGCTTCATGTTTTACATATTGTCTTACCTCTCCAGTTAGCATGTAGAGTCCCTGAGGAAAAGTAATCTTTCATATGCTAGGTTCTTTGGAACAACTATACTCTTCTAAAAAATATCTCCCTATGGGTTTCCTACTTTGTTTTCTTTGGCCATTGTGGCCTCAGAAAAGGGAACATATAAATCACCTTGGGGTGGAGGAAAAAATGATGTAAAAGAAACCTTAAAAAAATTTTTTTTTTATTGAAGGATAATTGCTTTACAGAATTTTGTTGTTTTCTGTCAGACCTCAACATAGATCAGTCATAGGTATACATATATTCCCTCCCTTTTGAACCTCCCTCCCCTCTCCCTCCCCAGCCCACCCCTCTAGGTTGATACAGAGCCCGTTTGAGTTTCCTGAGCCATACAGCAAATTTCTGTTTGCTATTTGTTTTACATATGGTAATGTAAGTTTCCATGTTACTCTTTCCATACATCTCACCCTTTCATCCCCTCTCGCTATGTCCATAAGTCTATTCTCTATGTCTGTTTCTCCATTCTTTTAACACCAAGAAATAGGGCCTCAGAGGAAAGGAGAGAAGGCTAAGGCAGGGAGGGAAGACATGTGCCAGGCTGTCTTCTCTGGCCTGAAACTCCAGTGGGTGATGGTGGAGGAGAAACTTGAAAACAAGCAGGTCTGTTTGATCCAGGTAGCCATGCAGTAATCACAGGGCCACTACACTGTGATTCAGAGATGGCGGAGAGGCATAGCACAGTAGAGGACAGATCTCCCCTTGTTTCTCAAGGTGTCCAGGTTGGCAAGGCGAGGGTTCCTAGGTTTGCTGTCTACCTAGAGGAGGCTGTGGAAGACAGTAGGAGCATGAACCATGCCCATCAGTTCCCTACTGGCTGTGGTACAAACCTGCCACTAGGAATCAGAGGGCCCAAATTTCTACTTGCATAAAATTCCTAATGCCTGCAAGATGGGGAGGAAAGTCCAAAGAGGGCACTGAAAATGGGCCACCTGATAGGGTTGACAGCAAGATGCCACCAGGGGACTTCCCCAACAGTCCATTGATTTAGAATCCATGCTTCCACTGCAGGGGGTGCAGGTGTGATTCCCTGCTCAGGAAACTAGGATCCCACATGTCAGTTTATGTGCCCTCCTCCAAAAAAGCCACCAGTACCAGAGAGACATGAACATATGAGGATACCAGCAGTAAAGCCATCACTAAATAGACCATAGTTTTCTTTGGCTGAAAAGTATAGCAGTGGGTGCCAGCCAGATGCTAGGAATGAGAGCAGAGCAGCTATGCTGCATCAGAGGTTGACAAGGACCCAGAAGACAGGATGGGTCCAAGGCCCCTTTATCACCAGGAGAACAGGCAAGTAATCCTCTAAGATTAGCTGTTACCAGTCCAAGCCTACTCTGCTTGCCCCATGACAAGTCAATGAATTGGAGATGAGATGTTGAGGCAAGAAATATAACTTTATTCAGAAAACCAACATATGGAGAAGATGGCAGACTAATGTCTCAAAATAGTCATCTCATCGAGGTCTGGATGCCAGGTTCTTTTATTGAACACAGAAGGGGGGTGGGGGTGGTGAGGAAATAAAAGGCCATTAATCTTACAAATATCTCCTGAAATGGCTAGCCGTGGGGAAGGGATGTGTTAATTTCTTCCTTTCTGTAGCCATCCACAGGTGGAGAGAGGCCTGAACAAAGGTGCTTTGGTCTAATATTCAGGCAGAGGGGCAGGGTTCCTAGAGGCAGGCCATTATGTATAAACAATATGTTTTAGTGGAAAAAAAAAAAAAGCAATGGGAAGCAAAGGTTAATGTAAAACAAACATATCCAACATGGAGTCAGTTCTTCCCTCTAACATAACCTTGAGAGAAAGGGAAAAGGAAAGAGTCATTACCTTAAAGAGAGCAAGTTTAAACTAAAGGAACAAATTGAACTAAAAAGATATTGTTGACAGATGCACTTAAGCATATTTTTCCTTTTACCCAATGGACTGGAGCCTATTTAGGAACTTTAAATTCATTGGAAAAATATAGTTACAAGTTTCTTGCATAAATTCTGAATTTTATACTATGAAATATTTAACTGGTCTATATTTACTAATAGCAACTGCCTCCGAGGAAATAATATTTTAATAATAGTAGTAGTAGACCTGAAACCATATTTTAGTAAATAATTTGAATGAATAAGTAGGAATCTATTATTCAATTTGCTCAAGTAATAGCTAGATGGATTATCAAATTGACTATCCACAGCTGATGGAAGATTCCATGGCTTTCTAATTAACCAAATTTAAATGTCAGAAGATAGTGATTATTGCTTAAGTTTATACTTTAACTTGCAAGTGTACAAATTCTGCATTTACTGATGCATCAATTCCATTCCAAAGATCTGCCTGACTTGTGCTTACTGCACTTCTCAACCACTCTCAGCTACTTCCTAATAAGGCACAGAGACTTGGACCAGAGGGAGAAAAACAAATTGTTTATGCAGCCTTAGTGTGTTCTTAAGAATTGCCTCTATCTGCCTGTCATCACCTGTCTATCTTTATCTACCACCCATTCAGTTATCTATACCAGCAAGACTTAAAAATTAAGGTTAAGTACTTTTTACCACAGTGGTTAACTGTAACAAAATTCTTGTATGTATGCCAATTTATAGTTCATAGAACTCTTCTAACATCTCATCTCTCCTAATTTTAACAACTCTGAATCTCTCTATAACCCATTCTAATCAAGCCTTTGTAGTTGCTACTGCACTGATAATGGCTTTTGTCAAGGTTGTCAGTGACCCTCATCTTGCAAAATCCAGTGGTGAACATTGAGTTCTTATCTTTCCAACCTCTCAACACCACTCAAAAGGGTTTCTGAAAGCATTTTCTTCACTTTGTTTTGTGTCATCTGCTGTTTACATTTGTAAAATTTAGTGTCTTCTCTTATTCTCTTCCTATGAAAAGAAATGTTGAAGGGCCCCACATTTCAGTCCTTGGCTTCTCCTTGTTTTTACATTCTATGGGATCTTAGTTCTATGCCTTTTGATACTGTGTTGATGAGTCCTAAATTCATTTCTCCAGCTCTGTTTAGTCTTGAATATCCAAGTCTACTTGGCATTTCTGCTTGTGTGTTCAGAGGCATCACAAACTTAGTATGTCCGCCTTAGCCAGCCCTCCCAAATGCATGTTTTCTGGTCCCCACCTGTCAATGACTACCTAAGTCTACTTCTTTTATATGCCCTGATTGTAGGTTAACTACATGTTTGTCTCTAACCTTAAATTGACCTCCACTATAGGCTTGTCTTCACTTCAGCCTGCTCTAGGCCTGTAGTCTTGTTTTGTCCATTGACTTTCAGGTTCTACTTCTACTTGCTCCTTTATCATGGTAAGTAGCTCCAGCTTTTCTCAACAATAGCATCTCTGTCTTATATCCAAGACTCTAGTTGCCCATGATTCTGGTGTTCCTATCTACCTGACAGCTTACTTTTAATGAAAATCTACTGCTTTTTAATAACCAGTAAATCCTGTCTCCTTGACTTTCTTCTTTAACAAAGGCTGTATAGAGTACACGCGTGGCCTATAGAGTACACAGCATAAGAGCATCATCAGACAGGTCTTATTAAGCATTCAATTGCACACTGCCTCGTTCTGGCTTTTAGGTGATTATCATCAGAATTGACTAAGAAGTTCATCTCCATTACCAATCCCAGTTGACTGGTGTTCGCTGCCTGGAGTGCTTTTTGGAAGGATTTTGAAAAAAATGCTATGATCAAATGATATTGCTTACCATCTACACTGCACAGGGGAAACTTATTCTATGCACTTGCCACCCATGTATATAATCCAAGACATTATTCTCTCTCAAATTCTTTTACTGTTATATACCAAAAGAAAAACTCATTAATAATAACTAATACTTCATTAACAATTATAAACAAAACAAATTTAATATTAGTTCATTAATAATTTATTAATATAGTAGAGGCAATAACCTGCTAATAATAGATATCATTTTAGTATACTTCATTTTGCCCAATAAGCTATTATACAAAGATTATATAAATAATACAAATAATAAAAAAATTTTCTCAACTAAGTCATTTAATCCTTACAATTACCTTGTGAGCATTACTATTTTCTCTTCTCACACATAAAGAAACCAAGATTTAGAGATATAAAACAATGGCTACAAGTTCTCTTCACTAGTGAGTGGTAGAATTATTCAAACCAAAATTTATCTGGCTCCAAAGTCATGCTCTTAAAGACATTACTATATTGTTAATAAGACATTTGTTTAAAAAGTTTTAAGAATTTGATGAGTAGCATACATAAAGTATAAGAAATTAAAAAGGGATCATAAGAATATACAGAACTATAGGAAAAAAGTCTAATGACCCAGATAATCACTATGGTATGATCACTCATCTAGAGACAGACATCCTGGAGGGTTAAGTCAAGTGGGCTGTAGGAAGCATTACTGCAAATAAAGCTAGTGGAGGTGATGGAATTCCAGTTGAGCTATTTCAGATCCTAAAAGATTTGAAGTTAAATTACTGTTAAAGTGCTGAACTCAATATGCCAGCAAATTTGGAAAACTTAGCAGTGGTCACAGGACTGGAAAAAGTCAGTGTTCATTCCAATCCCAAAAAGAGCAATGCCAAAGAAGGTTCAAACTAAAGTACTTGTGTGCTAAATTGCTTCAGTCATGTCCAACTCTTTGCGACCCTATAGACCCTCTGCTCACGGGATTCTCCAGGCAAAAATACTGGAGTGGGTTGCCATGCCCTTCAGTGGATTCTCCTGACCTAGGGTCTGAACCTGTGTCTTTTATGTCTCCTGCATTGGCAGTTGGGTTCTTTAGCACTAGTGCCACCTGGGAAGTTCTAAACTATCTTACAATTGGGCTCATTTCACATACTTGTAAGGTGATGCTCAAAATCCTTCAAGCAGGCTTTAGTAGTATATGAATCAAGAACTTCCAGATATACAAGCTGGATTTAGAAGGGGCAGAGGAACAAGAGATCAAATTGCCAACATTCATTGGATCATAGAGAAAAAACAAGGTAATTCCAGACAAACATTTACTTTTGTTTCATTGACTATGCTAAAGCCTTTGGCCGTGTGAATTACAACAAACTGGAAAATTCTTAAAGAGATGGGGATGTCGGACCACCTTACCTGTCTCCTGAGAAACCTGTATGTGGGTCAAGAAGCAACAGTTAGAACAAGACATGGAACAATGGACTGGTTCAAAATTGGGAAAGGAGTACGTCAAGGTTGTATATTGTCATCCTGTTTATTTAGCTTCTACGCAGAGTACCTCATGTGAAATGCTGGGCTGAATGAATCACAAGCTGGAATCAAGATTGTCAGGAGAATTATCAACAATCTCAGATATGCAATTGATAGCAGTCTAATGGCAGACTGGAATGAAGATGAATGAAAGAGCCTCTTGATAAGGGTAAAGAAGAGAGTGAAAAAACCTGGCTTAAAACTCAACTTTCAAAACACTAAGATCATGGCATCCAGCCCCATCACTTTACGGCAAATATAAGGGGAAAAGTAGAAGCCATGACAGAATTTATTTCTTGGGTTCCCAAATCACTGCAGATGGTGATTGCAGTCATGAAATTAAAAGGTGCTTGCTCCTTGGAAGGAAACCTATGACAAACCTGGACAGCATATTAAAAATCAGAGATGTCACTTGCTAATAAAAGTCTGCATAGTCAAAGCCATGGTTTTTCCAGTAGTTATGCACAGATGTGAGAGACGGACCATAAAGAAGGCTGAATGTCAAAGAATTGATGCTTTCAAATTATGGTGCTGGAGGAAACTCTTGAAAGTCTCTTGGACAGCAAGGAGACCAACCAGTCAATCTAAAGGAAATCAACCTTGAATATTCATTGAAAGTACTGACACTGAAGCTGAAGCTCTAATACTTTGGTCACCTGACGTGAAGAGCTGACTCTTTGGAAAAGATCCTCATGCTGGAAAAAACTGAAGGGAAAAAGAGAAAGGGGCAGTAGAGGATGAGATGTTTAGATAACATCACCAACTCAATAGACACGAATTTGAGTGAATTCCAGGAGATAGTAGAAGTCAGAGGAACCTGGGGTTCTGCAGTCCATGGGGTCACAAAGAGTTGGACACAACGACCGAGCAACAACAGCAACGTATCCATATTGCCCTATCTCCCCACTCCTTGCTTTATTGAGATATAATTGACATACATCATTATATAGATTTAAGATATGCAGCATAATGACTTGACCTTACATGTATTGTGAAATGATTACACATTAGTTAATATCCATCATCCATCAGCTCGTTTGGATACTAAAGAAAAAGAAAAATATTTTTTCCTTGAGAGTAGAACCCTTAGGATTTACTCTCCAAATAAATTTCATATAAATCATACAGCAGCATTAGCTAAAATTATCATGTTATACACTACATCCCTAGTACTTACTTATTTTATAACTGGAAGTTTGTACCTTTTGACCACCTTCATTCAATTTCCTTCTGATAAATGTAAATGTGACCTCTTTTTCTATGTGGTTCTGTTTTGTTTTAGATTCCACATATAAGTGAGATCATACAGTATTTGTCTTTCTCTGTCTGATTTATTTTACTTAGCATAATGCCCTCAAGGTCCACCCATGTTGTCACAAATGGCAGATTTCTTCCTTTATTATGGCTGAATAATATTCCACTGTGTACACATACCACAACTTTTTCTATTCATCTGTCATTGAACACTCAGGTTGTTTCCATGTCTTGGAAATTATAAATAATGCCATTCTAAACATGAGGGTACAGATGTCTCTTTGACATAATCTTTTAGTTTCCTTTGATACATTCCCAGAAGTGGAACTGCTGGATCATACGGTAGTTCTATTTTTTAATTTTTTGAGGAACCTTCACACACAGTGTCAAAATCTTAACTGTATGTGAAAATCAAAATGGGACAATCTCAATGAATTTTTACAAATACTAACACTCAGGCAGCCACCATTCAATTCAATGTCTAAAACATTCCCAATGCCCTTGTGTTCTTTCCCAGTTTCTATTCCTTCCCAGTAGTAGCAATTCTGACTTCTATCACATAACTTATTTTTGCCTGCTTTTGAACTTCACATAAAGGAAATCATACTGTCTGTAGTCTCTGCAGCTGTATTTGATTGCTAGTCATTATGTCTGTGAACATCATCTGTGGTGAACAGACCATAAGGTGACTCCCAGTGATTTCTACCTGCATCCTATGCTAAAGGGATTTCTAACCAGCAGAGATCACTCTGGCTGGCACAGTCAGAGAGGTGACAGTGAAGTTTGGTCTTGAATGCCCAGGAAGGCTTGGCCAGGGTGATCAGAGCAGGACAACTGATTTGGGCAAGCCAGCTGGCCAAGGCTCTAAACAACCACAGTTCTGGCTGAGGGGCAGAAAGCAGCAGACAAATCTAGAGATGCATTCCCCAGGCCCTAGAGATGTGGCTAATGATGTACTGTGGGAGAGAGGCAGGACTACTTAGTATTCTGCAAAGAGCCTCTTCTCCTCCACCTACTTCAGTGATTCCAGTGTCTGGTTTTCAGAATCCAGCCTTTTTTCTTTTTTTCCACTAATTTTTATTTATGAGATTTTAGGGTGTTTTTTAGTGAATGTTTTAGCTGTATTTATTTTCTCCTCATCCTTATACCCTCGAACACAATGTTTTCTGAAGAAACTGTCATTATTCTAGCATCCACTGAAGAAATATTCCAGTCACATCCAGCCAAGAAGGAGCAAATGTTCTCATAAGCATAATCTCTGCCTGTATTGTTTCCCTGTGCTCTTAGCCTCCTGGCTTCACAAGTTTCCTCCTGGATTCATTTATTTCTGATGGATATGCACAGTTGTCAACAAATGTGGTATTAAAAATAGATTTCTGTATTTCCTAGGAGTGCCTTTGGGACTAGAGAGACAGCATCAAAGGAGTGTTTTCTGCAGTCTGCTACTGAGAGATCTGTGGCACACACCAAGCTTTTCAGAAATCTGAAAAAAAAAAGTGTTTCCAATGGTAAAACCGACTTATAACAACAGAAATAATATAAAATGCTCTGAGTAGTAGTTTTGCATTCACCAACAGTTCAACCAATTGATTGAATCAACTCAACCTTCTGATTTACCCTAGCTCTAAGGTTATCAGAATGCTCAAATCAGGTCAAATGGAGAACTCGATTGATGTAGCAAATTCTAATTTTCAGGAGAAAGAAAATGTTAGCAAAAATAGCAAATAGATCTAAATTTTCTGTCCTGGATCTGATGTAGCAGACCCTGCTCTCAACATTTCTGCACATGGTTTAGGGCCTGACCTTTTTGAGTTGTAGATATCTGCTACCTTGCTTGTGTACATGTACCTGCAACCATACACTAGCAGCTGGCGCACATTCAGGCTTCTCCAGGCTCATCATTCTTTCTTGTTCTCCTGTCTTCATCACTCCCTTCAGTCCAGCTCCTCTACCCCTGAGAGTATCATCCTGGACTTAACTGTCTTCCTTCTATAACCTGCCTCACACAGGTTTTGTTCTCTAACCCCTCCTCCCTTCCCAGCTTCTTTACATATCTATTGGCTTCAGTGTGCATTACTTATTCTTACTTCAGGCCAGGACGTGCCCAGTGGGGTATGAAAGAAAGAAAGAAAGAAAGAAAGAAAGAAAGTGAAATCGCTCAGTTGTGTCCGACTCTTTGCGACCCCATGGACGATAACCTACCAGGCTCCACGGTCCATGGGATTCTCCATGCAAGAATACTGGACTTGGCTGCCATTTCCTTCTCCAGGGGATCTGCCCAACCCAGGGATCGAATCCAGGTCTCCTGCACTGTAGACAGATGCTTTACCATCTGAGCTACTAGGGAAGCCCAGTGGGGTATGAGTTTAACTTAAATAGGGGTAGCTACTGTTCCTTTAGAAATGTGAAAAGGCTGACTTAGAGACCCACTTCCATCAGATGTATTTGATTTTCAGTTTGAGAAAGTTAAAAAGAAAAATAATTAGGAAGAAAATAAACCTTGAAAGATAGTGATAGCAGGTGGATGGCATTCACCTGTTTGAACTGCTAACACCCGCTGCCTTTAGGTCTCCTCATCCCACCTTCCCAGTCATCCTAGGATTGTTGTAGAGAGAAGAACCAGTTCTGACTCCATGTTGGAACTGTTTCTTTGACTTACTTTTTGTTGCTGTTATTGTAGTCATTCATAATGGCCTGCCTCAAAGGACCTTGCCCTTCTGCCTGACTGTTAGATTACAGTGCCTTTGTTCAGCTTAACTGAACTTTTCAGCTCATAGAGAGATAATCTGACCCTGCCTACCTGTGAATGGCTGCAAAAAAAAAGAAGAGATTATCACATCCCTTCCAAAAAGTTGGCCCAAGACTGAAGATTCTTTTACTTTATTTCCTTACTGCCTCTCCCTCTCTGTTCTATCTTTTGACTTTAGCTCCTCATTGCTTCTCTGATTCTAGGGTTTCCTGGTGGCTCAGATGGTAAAAAAATCTGCCTGCAATGCAGTTCAATCCTTTGGTCAGGAAGATACCCTGGAGAAGGAAATGGCAACCCACTCCAGTATTCTTGCCTGGAAAATCCCATGGACAGAGGAGCCTGGAGGGCTACAGTTCATGGGTCTCAAAGAGTTGGACACAACTGAGCAATGAACACTTTCTGGATCTATAAATAACCTGGCATCCAGACCCCCGGGCTTCCCTGGTAGCTCAGCTGGTAAAGAATCTGCCTGCAATGCAAGAGAACTCTGGTTTGATTCTTGGGTTGGGAAGATCCCCTGGAGAAGGGATAGGCTACCCACTCCAGTATTCTTGCCTGGAGAATGTCCATGGACAGAGGAGCCTGGCAGGCTACATTCCTGGGGTCTTGAAGAGTCAGACATGACTGAGTGACTAAGCACAGCATCCAGACCCCAACAAGATGATTACCTTATTGGTCAGCCAGCTTTCCAAATAAACCTGTATTCCTTGCCTCAACACCTCTTCTCTCGGATTCATTTGCCTGTTGTGTGGCGAGCAGAGCTAGTGAGCTTGGACTCAGTAACAGGATCAATATCCCATGGGTAGACTCTTGAGTTCTTTACTTCAGTTTTTATAATGGAATGAAAAATATTTCTATCTTGCTATCAGTCCTCTGCTGCAGCCACTATCTCCTGCATAGTCATGAAGGTTCTGACTCTATGTTTTTACTCATGGCTTCCTGGGAAATTCCTTTCCCATCTCTCTAAGTGCTTTATGGTTTTAAAAATTTATTTGAATCCAAGTCCTCTACAAATTCAACCCTGACCACCCAGTGAAAATGAGCTCTTCCTCCACTCATATTTTTTGTACAATTTGGCAGTTACAAATTTTCAATGCAATAAATATTTATTGAGTGTTTACCATGTGCAAATTACCATCTACAGTACTCCAAGATAAATAAAATTCTTTTAACCTAAGTAGAGTATAAAATAAGTACTCAAAATTATGACCAAATGCAGAACATGCTATGTACTAGGAGGCGTGGTAGACAGAGCTGTAGGGGTTTGGAGAAGGAGGGGGAGAAAGGAACTAACATTTATGGGATGGACATTACAGGTTAGACTGAAAATGCTGAATGTTTTATATCATCATTTAACCCTCATAACAACTCTTTTATAAGGGTGGAAGATAGGTTTCAAAAAGTTTTTAAAAAGTAATCAAGATAACATCCCAGATTAAGTAGTAGTATAGAATCTAAATCTAGGTCTGTTTGGCTTCAAAGTACCATTCTTTCTACTTCTCTTATCTAGTTACAAATTAAAGAAAGTATTCATGAAGAAGGAGGCATTTGAGATGAGCCCTGAATCATGATCAGAATGAAATACATTAGAGAGAGAGAGAATACAGGCATGTTTCACTTTATTGCACTCTGTAGATAAATGTGTTCTTTACAGATTTAAGATTTGTGGCAACTCTGAGTTAAATAAGTCTATTGGCACCATTCTTTCCAACAGCATTTCTTCAGTTCATGTCTCTGTGTCACATTTTGGTAATTCTTATAGTATTTTTAAAATTAATTTTTCAGTTCAGTTCAGTTCAATCACTCAGTCATATCCAACTCTTTGCTGCCCCATGGACTGCTGCAAACCAGGCTTCCCTGTCCATCACCAACTCCCGGAGTTCACTCAAACTCATGTCCATTGAGTCGGTGAAGCCATCCAACCATCTCATCCTCTGTCTTCCCATTCTCCTCCTGCCTCCAGTCTTTCCAGCATCAGGGTCTTTTCAAATGAGTCAATTTTTCATATCAGGTGGCCAAAGTATTGGAGTTTCAGCTTCAGCATCAGTCCTTCCAGTGAATATTCAGGACTGGTCTCCTTTAGGATGGACTGGTTGGATCTCCTTGCAGTCCAAGGGACTCTCAAGAGTCTTCTCCAATACCACAGTTCAAAAGCATCAATTCTTTGGTGCTTATTACAGTATAATTGCTTACAGTGTTGTGTCTTGCAATATTTTTTTAACTTTTTCATTATCATCATCATTATGGTGATGTCAACACTATGACTTGCTGAAGCCTTTAATGATGGTTAGAATTTTTTAGCAATAAGGTATCTTTATTTTTTAATTGAGTTTTAATTGAATGAACAATTCTTTAAATTCTAGAGTGCTTTAAAATTTTGTGAAGTTTCACATACAGGATTTCATATAATCCCATAATAACCCTTCCCGCCCCCCCAAATTTCCCCTTCCCCTCTTCCTACTGGTAATCACTAGTTTGTTCTATGTATCTGTTAGTCTGTTTCTTTTTGTTTTAGCAATAAACTATTTTAAAATTTAGGTACATATATTACTTTTTAAGACATAAATATGTTGTATACCTAAGAGACTACAGTATAGTGAAAGCATAATTTTTATACGCTCTGGGAAACCAAAAACTCATGTGACTCACTTTATTGTGATATTTGCTGTGTTGTGGTGATCTGGAACCAAATCCACAGTATCTGTGAAGTATGCTTGTACCTCCCCCACACTTAAAATTCATAAGCAGAATACAGCGACAAGAAATAGGATGAGTTTAGGTAACAATAAATGGTCAAGTTAGACTGGCTCATGGATTATGTGGAATGGGCTAATACAGTAATAATTATCTTTTGTTATGTGAGACATCATTTCATGTGAAGTCTCTTTCAATACTCCTAGCAACCCTATGAGATATCAGTTAATTTTTCTGCTTAACACACCACCCTAAAACACAGTGGTTCCAATTAGCTCCCAGTTCTGTGGGTTGGCATTTTGGACTGGGTTCAACTTGGTGGGATGGGAGAGAGGGTGGGGTTCTCTGGCCAGTCTTGCCTGGCCTCACTCTGGTAACTTATAGCCAGCTGGTGGATGAGCTGGAGCTTGGTAGTCCATGATGGTGTCAATTACACATCTAGTCAGTTGTGGGTAAGCTGTGGACTTATGGTTCTCCTCCACGTGGCCACTCCGGAAGGCCAGCTTGAGTTTATTCTCATGAGAACTTTTGGTTTTCAAGCACAAAGAAAGGAGTGCTCAAGGCCTCTTGAGGCTAAAGCTCATAAATAGCACAAAGTGTCTTCCACATATTTATTTAAGAAATATCAAAGCCAGGATAGAGTGTAGAGCCCAAGCTGAAAAGGTATATAGTAGCTATATAACACAGTCTAATGTGATGGACAAGGTGATGAGTTTTTGTGCAATTTAGAAAGGTAATAAAGTGCCATTGATAGGTTTTTAGTAGGAAAATGAAAAAAACAGTTATCCTTTAGGAGGTGCAACGGGATAGACTGGTGAGGGAAAGGCTAGATGGGGGTGATGCCAGCAGAGAAACTCATATAATGGTCAAAGTGAGACCAAAATGTGTGTCAGAACTTGAGTGTCTGCTATTCAAATGGTAAAGACGAGAAGAAATGTGTCTCCTCTTGGAAATGAGGGAACGAATTCAAAAGAAAGTATAGAATTACAATTTATAGAATTTGGCAATTGACTGATATAAGGAGGAGGAATAAGAGTAAAGACAAAAAGGCGCCTCTAAAGTTGTAATCCTAAGCGTCAGAGGGAAAAGTGGTGCTGTTAATAGAGCCAAGGAAGATGGAAGAAAGGACTGGGCTGTGGATTATTAAGAGTCTGGTCTGGGACTTGTTCAGGTAATGTGTCAGCAGAAAAGTCACATGAAAGGGTTTAACAGGCAACTGTTAGAGAGGATTAGAGCTGGAAGAGAGACTATTTCTGCAGGGCAGGTTCAGAAGTCATCTTCAAAGAGGTGAGATTAGGAGCTGTAAAACAGATGAACTTGCTACAGGGAGAGATGGTCAGGGAAACAAATAGTTGGAGTAAAAAGATTTTAATGTTAGTCACTTTCAGAGGCTATCTGGAGAAAATAAGATCAGATACAGAGACAGAAGGATTGTTAAAAAAAAAAAGAAAGAAAGAAAGAAAAAGTAGATGGAGGATGAAAATAAAAGCGTTCCAAGATGTCAGCGAAAGACAGAATGGCAAATGGAAGGGAACATCAGCCTACAATTCATTTCAGTCGCTCAGTCATGTCCGACTCTTTATGAAATGTCAAATTGGCATACAGATGCTACCAAAAAATCTGATTCAATTTCATTTCTGGGGCAAATAGCTCGCATTGTGAAGTCCAGAGTTGGTGGAGTGGTGGGTTAGAGAAGTGATGAACTGTTGAACCTAAGGCAGAACTTGTTAATATTTGTTGAATGGCGATACCTTTAAGAATCTTTCTGAAGCTATGAATCTTTCTCCCAAGGAAATATATTTCCAGAAAATACTGTACATACAATTTTAGGAGGTTTAAAGATTCACACAAAATTTCAGGCAGCTTATAAAGTCAATGGGCTACAACGAGCAAGAAATGATTTCAGATTTTGAACACTTGTTCCAAAGGTAAACAGAGTTACATTAGAGGGAGCAGAATACTGATTGGTTGTTTTGAAGAAATACTAGAGATGTCTTCATTCACAAGCTTAAAAGGGGCTCAAGTGAGAGGGGATTAATTATGGTCAAGTTAAGAGTAATGATTATAACTATAATTTATTACAGTCCTTTATACCAGGTGGCCCTGGTGGTAAGGAACCTTCTTGCCAATTCAGGAGACATAAGAGATGCAGGTTCAATCCCTGGGTCAGGAAGATCCTCTGGAGAAGGAAATGGCAGCCTATTCCAGTATTCTTGCCTGGAGAATTCCACGGACAGAGGAGGCTGGTGGGCTACAGTTCATAGGGTTGCAAAGAGTTGGACACAACTAAAGCAACTTAGCATGCACACATATCAGGTATTATACATATAATATTTTGTTTAAAACTTACAAAAAACTTACAGGGTAGGCATTATTATCCAGATGAACAAACTGAAATTTAAATCAGCTAAATGGCACCAAGAAAAGGAAACTGATTTAGAAAGTCTATGCCATTGAGCTTCTTATTATATTTAATAAGATATATGATATAAAAATACTCAAAACATAGATGTTTACATGATATGTATTTAAAACTGAGGTCAATATTTATGGTGAATGAGATAACCTGACAGAGTTATTTCCTCTGGAATGATTACAAGAACAAATTCGATTTTTAGTCCTCATCAACCTCCTATGCGATACTGATAATAATTATTTAAGAAGCAAAGAAAACACAGAAACATTTACATCTATGGATGACATATTTTAAAAGTCTTTGGATATCAAACAGAATTATGGAACATTAGAAATAATTCACAAGTCACTTCATCATAATTTAGAGTATGAGCTACACATCTGTGTCAGATCAAATCTTGTATTCCTCTTCTGATTCCCTGAATGGCTTCCCAGACTGCGCCACCTTTGCTGAACTCCCTAAGCTTACCAGAATGAATTGGTAGCACTGGCTTACCTGCACTCACATCCATACAATGTGTTACTGCCTCTAGTCACCACTTCCAGACTCGGAAGTAATGCTCCGTAGTGTGCATTTTAACTTCCTGGGCTCCTATCACAGGACTGGATGATACAACTCAGAAGTGCGAGAGGGGGACTTCCCTAGTGGTCCAGTGGCTAAGAGACCGCACTCCCAATGCAGGAAGTTTGACCCTGCTCAGGGAACTAGATCTCCCATGTTACAACTAAGAGTTCACATGTTGCACCTAAAGATCCTTCATGCCACAACTTAGACCTGGCACGCCCAAATAAATAGGTAAATATTTCTTTAAAAAGAAGTGCAGGAGAACTATTTTCCTGTGGAGTAATTCTTGACCAATAGGGAAAGGAAACTGAAGAGATCTGTGCAAGTAACTTTCTCTCTTTATCCCCTTGGGGACCTTCGAGAGGTATGGTTTCTCCTCACCTTTCTTGGAAAGAACCACCCAGGGTAGCCAGTTGTGAAGTGGGGCTCATTGCATTGCATTATCTCTTTCCTTGCTTCATTAACCCTTTCCTTCTTCAATTTCTGTTCTTATGCCTCCCCACATTTAAGCATTTTATTCTTATCTAAGGCTCTGCTTCCTGGAGGACCCTGTCAAAGTTTATGTGCTCACAAATAAATTACATTACTATATGCTAGCAACGTGACTGGAAAAGAGAATGAAAAATAAATTTCTTTCAAAATAATAAGTAAATATTATTTTACCTAAGGTAAATTAATCTAAATGAAATGATGGAAACATTCTGGGAGAAATAAATGAAGAAATAATAAATAGATATATAAGCTATGCTCTTATTTGGGACCTTGGGAAAATGCTATATTTTTAAGATTTCTTTCTATGGTACTATATATTTAATGGAATACTACTTCACAACTTCTCATGAGGTACTTTATGTTGCAAGATTAACTGACTGTAAAAATGCCATTGGAAAAATGAAAAGTCAGCAATATATATTAGTATTTATATAAATGGTGATAAAATCAATTAAATTAAAATCTACATATCAGTATAATGAAATAATTCTTGTTGTTTTAGAGCTTGTAACATACTTTCACATACATTTCTCATTTATTCATCACAATAACACTGTTAGATTGATTAGACATGAACTAAAGTTATATATACTTTAAAGACTATTTACTTTTTGGATTTAATATAATTATATTTGGAAGGACCCCATATATAATTATATATATATATATATAATATATTAGCCTTCCAAAACAGGCTTGAGGTGCTGCATCTCACAGTTGAGAAGTTTGAAGGTTGGAAAGCTCCCAGTTAAAGGGTTAGTAAGATTGCAAGGAGATCCAACCAGTCCATCCTAAAGGAGATCAGTCCCAGGTGTTCATTGGAAGGACTGATGCTGAAGCTGAAACTCCAACACTTTGGCCACCTCATGCGAAGAGTTGATTCATTGGAAAAGACTCTGATCCTGGGAGGGATTGGGGGCAGGAGGAGAAGGGGACAACAGAGGATGAGATGGCTGGATGGCATCACTGACTCAATGGACGTGAGTCTGAGTGAACTCCGGGAGTTGGTGATGGACAGGGAGGCCTAGCGTGTTGTGATTCATGGGTTTGCAAAGATTCGGACACGACTGAGCGACTGAATTGAACTGAACTGAACTGAAAGGGATACTGGGACTTCCATCCTGGCATTTTGCCTCCAGAACCTGTTTCTCTCACTAAATTTCACTGTCTTCTGTTATGAAATGACAATGAATCAATGAATTTAATTTAAAGTCAGAAAAATTTAATGGAATGGAATAGATTCCAGAAACAATTTGAACTATTATAAGAATGTGGCACAGTCCTGTGTGTTTATGTCTTATGAAATTACTTCAAATTATTTTGAGAAATGGGAAGAATGTAAGGAAGAATCTTAAAAATGAATGAAGTAAATGAATTAATACATTCCAAATTTTTTAAAGTGTAATAATTAGGAGATAATAACTAGATATATTTTGTTAGGATAGTCAGTAATAATGCAGTATTGAAAATTAACTCACTCATCCATATTTCACAATATTGCAAACAATTTCTAGGAAAACTGAAGAAGCAGGTTGGTTCATAGTGGTGCTCAGTAAATATTTAGTAGTTGAATGACATCTAAAAAATAATTTAGAGGCCCAGATGGGTTCACAGGTGAATTCTACCAAAATTTTTACAGATGGAGTTAAACCAATTCTATAAAACCTTTTTCAGAAGATAAAAGCAGAGGAAATACTTACTAATTCCTTCTGTGAGGCCAGCATTACCATAATATTAAAACCAGAAAAAGACATTACAAGAAAACTATAAACCAACATCCATCATGAATTTGAAACTGAAAGTGTTAGTCACTCAGTACTGCCCGATTCTTTGTGACCCCATGGAGTGCAACCCATCAGGCTCCTCTGTCCATGGGATTTTCCAGGCAAGGACACTGGAACAGTTTGCCATTTCCTTCTCCAGGGAATCTTCCCAACCCAGGGATTGAACCTGGGTTGCCTGTACTGCAGGCAGATTCTTTATCAACTGAGCAACCAGGGGAAGATATCCTTAGCTATGGGTTTCCCTCATAGTTCAGTTGGTAAAGAATCCGCCTGCAGTGCAGGAGATCCCGGTTGATTCCTGGATCAGGAAGATACCCTAGACAAGGGATAGACTACCCACACCAGTATTCTTGGGCTTCTCTGTGTCTCAGCTGGTAAAGAATCTGCCTGTAATGCTGGAGACCTGGGTTTGATCCCTTCTTTGGGAAGATCCCCTGGAGAAGGGAAAAGCTAACCACTACAGTATTTTGGACTGGAGAATTCCATGGACTGTATAGTTCATGCAGTCGCAGAGTCGAACTAGACTGAAAGACTTTTGCTTTCACTTTCCATCATGAATATAGACGCAGACATTCTCACCAAAATATTAGCAAATCAAATCCAACAATATATAATAAGAATTATATACCATGACCAAGTGAAAGTTATGCCAGGTATATAGAGCTGATTTAACATTCAACCAAATAAAGTAATCCATCATATTAACAGACTAAAGAAAAAGAGCCACATGATCATATCAGTTGTGCTTGTGCTCAGTCGTGTCTGACTCTTTGTGACCCCATGGGCTGTAGCCTGCCAGGTGTCTCTGTCCGTGGAGTTTTCCAGGCATGAATACTGAAGTGGGTTGCCATTTCTTACTCCAGGGAATCTTCCTGATGCAGGGTTCAAATGCAGGGGTCAAACCCATGTCTCTTGCATCTCCTGTGTTGCCAGGCAGATTCTTTACTACTACACCACTTGGGAAGTCTGATCATATCAATAGATACATTAAAAGTTTTGAAAAAATTCAACATCATTCATGATAAAAACTTTCAGTAAACTAGGAATAGAGAATAATTTCATCAACTTGATAAACAATAGCTACAAAAACCCAGTTAACATCATACTTATTGGTAAGAAACTTAAAGCTTTCCCACTGAGATCAGAAACAAGAAAAGGATGTTCCTTCTCACCACTACTTTTCAGAATCACACTGGAAATCCTTGCTAGCGCCACAAGACAAGAAAAGAAGAGACACGCTGGTTGCACAGGAAGAAATAGAACTTTTTTCCCCCTGCAAATAGTAAGGTCATCTAGGTAGAAAATCCAAAAGAATTGATCAAAAAAACTGGAACTAATAAGCAACTGAAACAAAGTTATAGGACATAATGCTATTATATAAAAAACAATTACTTTCCTATATATCAGCAATGAACAAGTGGAATTTGAAATTAAAAATACAATAGCATTTACATTAGGAAAAATGAAATAGGTAAAAAATTAACAAACTATGTACAAGAAAAGTGTGAGGAAAACTACAAAACTCTGATGAGAGATATCAAGAAAGAACTATGTAAATGTAGAGAAACTCACTGTTTATGGATAGGAAGAGGATTTTTTAGGGCAGTAAAACCACTCTGTGAAATTTTATAATGATGGGTACATGTCATTGTAAATTCGTCCAAACTCAGAGAACATGCAATATCAAGAGTGAATCCTAACATAAACCATAGATTTTGCCTGATAATCATGAGTTGAGGTAGGTTCATTAACTATAACAAATGTATCACTCTTGTAGGGGACACTGATTAAGAGGAAGTTGTGGGTGTAGAGGTTGGGGGATATAGGGAAGCTATGTACCTTCTGCTAAATTTTTCTGTAAACCTAAAAGTGCTCTAAAATGTTGAAATTTAAATTTTAAAAATAATAATTGTTAAAAAAATTACTAGAAGAAAAGGAAGCTATACATTAATCCTAAATGTGGAAGAGATTGATGCATGTGATCAGAGAAAAGATGGATTTGAACATATGCGTATTTTAAACATTTGTGCAAAAAAATGGCCTCAGCCTTTATCCAACCACCTACAAAATCCTCTCCAATGGTGGAAGAGTTGCTACTCCAGTTACATTTTAGGACAGGCACTGAGCAATGTTAATCATTCAATGAGGTTACTGTGTATACCTGCAGTCATATTAATACTTCCAGCACTTGCTTCCAGCCCATTTTATTTTATATGTCATTCATATATGTGAGCGACTTCACTTTCACTTTTCACTTCCATGCATTGGAGAAGGAAATGGCAACCCACTCCAGTGTTCTTGCTTGGAGAATCCCAGGGACGGCAGAGCCTGATGGGCTGCCGTCTATGGGGTTGCATAGAGTCGGACACGACTGGAGCAACTTAACAGCAGCAGCAGCATGTATGTGTATATATATGTCTTCCCAGGTTGCGCTAGTGGTAAAGAACTCCTCTGCCAATGCGGGAGAGGTAAGAGATCTGGGTTTGATCCCTGGGTCAGGAAGATCCCCTGGAGAAGAGCATGGCAACCCACTCCAGAATTCATGCCTGGAGAATCCCATGGACAGAGGTGCCTGGTGGGCTGTGGTCCATAGGGTTGTAAAGAGTCAGACATGACTGAGCAACTAAGCACAGCACAGCATAAATATGTTATATGTCATTGATGTTATAGGAGGGCCTCTCTTTGCCATACACACCATGTATTTCTCCTCCAGCTTGCTGTATCTATATGCTAAGCTTTCTCTCTCATACTGTTCCTGGCACATTGTGGCAGAGCCTCAGTGGCAAGTCCAGCCATTTCCTTCCATTTCTTCCTGCTTCTAAGATTGTATGGGATACATGAACTTTTTTCCCTTTTGCTTAGTAACTATGGCTACATAGAAGAACAGGGAAACCTGGCCCTCTGCAGTCCCTAGGGTCATAAAGAGTGGGACACGACTGAGCAACTAAACAGCAACAAATAGCTACATCTTTTCTGCCCTTTCTTTTCCCAGCTGGAAGCTAAGGCTCTGCCCTAATCATTAGGCAGCTGTGCAGACACTTACAAATGGGTGAAGGAAGACAGGCTCTCCATGTCCAGACTGCCTCAGCAGTTCTACCCGGGCACTCTGGCAACAGACCTCCCTGGCCAATAGGGTGGGCACACAACTCATGCTTGGACACTGGGCACTGTCCTAGGTGCTTTACACAAAAATAACTCATTTAATCTTCACAATAACCCTAGGAAATAGCTACTCTTCTGAAGATAAATGCACTTTGGTATAGAGAGATTAAGGGTCTTCCCCCACATGTCACAATTCGTAAGTGAATGATTGTTTTAGGGTCCAAAACCAGGCAGCTTGGTTCTCAATTCCTCTTGGCCTCAGTGTTTTGAACTGAAACATTCAGAGCCCTTTCCTAGGACTTTTTCCAAATTGTGGTGCGGAAGGTAATACTGTCACATCCCCAAGATGTTAAGAAGTGAATTTAGAGGCATTGGCAACCACGAGTGAGGCATGTTCCTCACCAAGAGTCTGCCATGGGAGAGAATGAGTGTAACAGATGGAGACAAGCAGAGTTGCTTGACTGGTTCATAGAAACATCAAGACACAACTTCTAGTTGCTTTCAGCCTTTCTCGGTTTCTTGAGAACATGAAGTAATCAGTACACTTTTTTGCTTATGCTTTTTCAAACTTTGTGTCAGTCTGTTGCAACTAAAAAAGTACTGACTATGAGAGAAAATAGAACCCAGATTACCCAAGCTCATATGGCAAAGGAAACATGGTCATTAAAATAGAGAGTGAAGTGGGTTCAGTAGTCCCTTTTAGAGAAACTAATAAAAGAATAGCTCAGATAAGGTTAATTAATCATTGCTGTTGTTTTCAGTCACCCAGTCATGTCCAAGGAACTCTCAGGAGTCTTCTCCAACACCACAGTTCAAAGGCATCAATCGTTTGGTGCTCTGCCTTCTTTATGGTCCATCTCTCACAACCATACGTGACCACTGGGAAGACCATAGGCTTGACTGTATGGACTTTTGTCAGCAGCAATGTCTCTGCTTTTCAGCACATTATCAAGGTTTGTTACAGCTTTCCTGCCAAGAAGCAAACGTCTTCTGAGTTCAGGCTGCAGTCACTATCTGCAGTCATTTTAGAACCCAAGAAAAGGAAATCTGTCACTACTTCCACCTTTCCCCCTCTATTTGTCATGAAGTAATGTGGTGTTGGAGAAGACTCGAGAGTCCCTTGGACTGCAAGGAGATCCAACCAGTCCATTCTGAAGGAGATCAGCCCTGGGATTTCTTTGGAAGGAATGATGCTAAAGCTGAAACTCCAGTACTTTGGCCACCTCATGTGAAGAGTTGACTCATTGGAAAAGACTCTGATGCTGGGAGGAACTGGGGCAGGAGGAGAAGGAGATGACAGAGGATGAGATGGCTGGATGGCATCATTGACTCAATGGATGTGAATCTGAGTGAACTCCGGGAGTTGGTGATGACAGGGAAGCCTGGCATGCTGCAATTCATGGGGTCACAAAGAGTCAGATATGACTGAGCGACTGAACTGAACTGAACTGAATGAGCCAGATGCCATGATCTTAGTGTTTTTAATATTTAGTTTTAAGCCGGCTCTTTCACTCTCCTCCTTCACCCTCATTAAGAATCTCTTTAATTAATCATAGCTTCACAGAAACAATTTTACCAGGTGACCCACCAAAGTCTTGATTTGTATAACCCAAAATATATTAGATCTGGTAAACAGAGGCTTTATACGAGCCATTGTGCTATAGGGTCATGTCCTCTTATCCATTTACACCTGAGTGATCTTTGAGCCCTAGAACCCTTGAACAAAGAGAATCAGAATCAAGTAAGAAGGGATAGGTAAGGATCCTACTATAACATATCATGTGCCTCCCTGTGCATCTCTTTACCCTCAAAGGACATGCAGTCTATGTGACTATTAACTCAGGAAAGAAATATCCAAACTGAGTATCTTGGATGGTAGGATGGAGCACTATCAGATTTGGGCTTCAAACCCACCCTGTTCATGGCGGCCTACAAATCATACCACTGTGGGTGCTATGGGAACAGATGGTCTAAGCTGAATTCCAATCTGAATTCACCTCATAGAAGGTCCAGTGGAACCTGAATTCATTTCTATGGCCATTTCCTTAGTATTGTAGTTGTTCAGTTGCCAAGTCCTATCTGACTCTCTGTGACCCCATGGGCTGCAGCATGCCAGGCCTCCCTGTCCCTCACCATCTCCCAGAATTTGACATATCCACTGGCAAGTTCATGTCCATTGAATCGATGATGCCATCTAACCATCTCATCCTCTCTTGCCCTCTTCTTCTGCCTTCAGTTTTCCCAGCATCAGGGTCTTTTCCAGTGAGTCAGCTCTTTGCATCAAGTGGCCAAAGTATTGGAGCTTCAGCTTTAACATCAGTCCTTCCAATGAATATTCAGGGTTGATTTCCTTCAAGATTGACTGGTTTGATCTCCTTGCTGTCCAAGGGACTCTCAAGCATCTTCTCCAACACCACTATATGAAAGTTTCAATTCTTTGGCGCTCAGCTTTCTTTATAGTCCAACTCTCACATCCATACATGACTACTAGGAAAACCATAGCTTTGACTATATGAACCTTTGTTGGCAATGTGATGTCTTTGCTTTTTAATATGCTGACTAGGTTTGTCATAGCTTTCCTTCTAAGAAGCACTGTCTTCTAATTTCAAATGCAGTGATTTTAGAGCTCAAGAAGAAGAAATCTGTCACTGCTTCTACCTTTTCCCCTTCTATTTGCCATGAAGTGATGGGACCAGATGCCACGATCTCAATTTTTTAAAAATACTGCATTTTAAGTCAGCTTTTTCACTCTCCTCTTTCACCCTCAACAAGAGGCTCTTTAGTTCCACTTTGCTTTCTGCCATTAGAATGGTATCATCTGCATATCTGGTGTTGCTTATATTTCTCCTGGCAATCTTAACTCTGGCGTGTAAGTTAGTCCTTGGTCTCAAATGAATATATCTGGCATTTCACCCCTACATTGGATCCCTGTCCCATGAAATGATAGCAATCATGGAAGGAAGAAGCAAGTGGAAGATATCGGAGGTCCTACTCTGTATCAGAGAAGTAAACCAAAGCAATGTGCTTCCCTGGGAAGTTGCAAAGGATAGCCCTTTGTCACTGGGCTAAAAGTTGACTACATGTTTTAGTTTCTCTGCAATCTTTCACTTATTTTCTTAGGTCCTGGGTTTTGAAACCACACTAATTTCACTTATTTTTAATGTGATTTTAGTGTGTTACTTATGTCTGGTATTTGTTTATGAGTTAATGGCTTTAAGATTTATTCCTCTTTTAAACTATATTTAAAAGGCGGAATGCTCATGATTCTTACTCCAACGTATAAACATAAGCTGGCCAAAGAGAAAAACTTATCCTCTCTGACTAAGGGAAAAATGATTGCATTTAATGTTTACTAACACAAGTCTGTAGAGATGATGAGAACTGGCTCGTGGGACTGAAGCAGCACAGACTTCTTGTTTCCTCAGTTATACGACAGTGAACTCTGCCTTCCAGTCATGTCCATTTTGGAGACTGTTTGCAAATTAAGTTTAGAAATAATTGCTTAATAGAGAATCTGAAGAGGGAGAAAATATCATAGCAAATGTTTCAGATTTTGGAAAATCTTACTCATTTACTTAGATTTCTCTGCTTGACAGATAAACAAAGCATTTCAGCAATTTTTTTTTAAACCAAATGATCTTGCAGACTTTATAAAATTTTAACAAAAACTGTACTTTTAAAGAACTTATCCAAATAATTCTAGAAAAGTTCTGGAAAAGGGAAGTGACAAGAATAAGCAGTTGCTGAGAAAGAAAGCTATTGGTGAAAACTGCTCACTAACAATTAAGGTGAAATAAGTAAAAGCAGTAGAGTACTGATTCAAAATAGATATAAAATCAATTGAATAGATTTAAAGCCCAGAAGCCAACATGCTGCTGCTGCTAAGTCGCTTTAGTTGATTTTGTGCGACCCCATAGACGGCAGCTCTCCAGGCTCCCCGTCCCTGGGATGCTCCAGGCAAGAACACTGGAGTGGCTTGCCATTGCCTTCTCCAATGCATGAAAGTGGAAAGTCAAGTGAAGTCGCTCAGTCGTGTCCAACGCTTCAGGACCCCATGGACTGCAGCCTACCAGCTCCTCCATCCATGGGAATTTCCAGGCAAGAGCACTGGAGTGGGGTGCTATTGCTAGGTATATGTAAAAACTTAATATATAAAGAAACTCAGTTCCCTGCATTTCATGTGGATTCTTTACCATCTGAGCCATGAGGGAAGCCCAAGAGGAAGCTAAGGGTGTTATAGAAATTGGAAACTCTGAACAAAAACCAAGTGATATTCCTACTACATGTTATGTATTAAAATAAATTAAACTGAAACTAAGTTTAATTATTTTAAAAACCACTGAGATAGAGAGTATAAGATGGAGGAATAGGAAGTTCAATTTTCCCTCCTCCCACAGATGCAATAAATCTATAGCTACTTATGAAATAATTCCTTCAAGTGGATGAACAGAGTCTCCACAGCAAAGGGTAGAAGGACAGCATCCAGACAGACAGAGATGGAGCTACAGTCTTCCAAGGGAAAAGGCCCATTCCAGCCACAGAGATCCACATATAGGAGGATCACAAAGGTATGGATCTTTTCCCTAATGAGTGACAGATTTGAGCTCCACATCAGGCATCTCAAGCCCTAGATCCTGTACAGAAAAGATGAATCCTTAAAGACTTGACTTTGAAAACCAATGGGGAATACACCCAGTAAAGCTATAGAAATGCAGAAAATGAAAAACCCCTTCTTAAAGGTCTTGTGCAGATTCATTTGACCTGAAACCAGTGTTAAAACACCAGATTAAAAGATGCATGAAACCTAGGTGAAGTGTACCCACTTACTAATCTTGAAGCATTTGCCAGAGAGGCAGAAACCAAGTGGGATGCCCTCTGGTGACTAATACACTATTAGTGCCTGTAGGCCTTCCCTACAGAGAGCCCTACCCATCCTTGATCCTTGACCAAGGGTCACAGTCTGGGGCAATAGGGAAGCCACCAGTGCACCTCAGTAGTCACTGAGGTCAGTTTTCATTGCAATTTCAAAGAGAGGCAATGCCAAAGAATACTCAAACTACTGCACAACTGCACTCATCTCACACACTAGCAAAATAATGCTCAAAATTCTCCAAGCCAGGCATCAGCAATACATGAACCGTGAACTTCCAGATGTTCAAGCTGGATTTGGAAAAGGCAGAAGAACCAGAGTTCAAATTGCCAACATCTGTTGGATCACCAAAAAGCTAGAGAGTTCCAGAAAAACATCTACTTCTGCTTTAATGACTATGTCAAAGCCTTTGATTGTGTGGATCACAACAAACTGTGGAAAATTCTGAAAGAGATGGAAACACCAGACCACCTGACCTGCCTCTTGAGAAATGTGTATGCAGGTCAAGAAGCAACAGTTAGAACTGGACATGAAACAACAGACTAGTTCCAAATTGGGAAAGGAGTACATCAAGGTTGCATATTGTCACCCCACTTATTCAACTTATATGCAGAGTACATAATGAGAAATGCTGGGCTGGATGAAGCACAAGCTGGAATCAAGATTGTTGGGAGAAATAGCAATAACCTCAGATATGCAGATAACACCACCCTTATGACAGAAAGTGAAGAACTAAAGAGTCTCTTGATAAAAGTGAAAGAGGAGAATGAAAAAATTGGCTTAAAGCTCAACATTCAGAAAACTAAGATCATGGCATCTGGCCCCATCACTTCATGGCAAATAGATGGGGAAACAGTGGACACAGTGACAGATTTTATTTTGGGGACCTCCAAAATCACTGCAGATGGGGACTGCAGCCATGAAATCAAAAGATGCTTGCTCCTTGGGAGAAAAGCTATGACCAACCTAGACAGCATATTAAAAACCAGAGACATTACTTTACCAACAAAGATCCGTCTAGTCAAAACAATGGTTTTTCCAGTAGTCATGTATGAATGTGAGAGTTGGACTATAAAGAAAGCTGAGTGCCAAAGAACTGATACTCTTGGACTGTGCTTTTGGAGAAGACTCTTGAGCGTCCCTTGGACAGTAAGGGGATCCAACTAGTCCATCCTAAAGGAGATCAGTCCTGGGTGTTCATAGGAAGGACTGATGCTGAAGCTGAAACTCCAATACTTTGGCCACTTGATGTGAAGAACTGACTCATTTGAAAAGACCCTGATGCTAGGAAAGACGGAAGGCAGGAGGAGAAGGGAACAACAGAGGATGAGATGGTTGGATGGCATTACCGACTCAATGGGCATGAGTTTGAGTAAACTCTGGGAGTTGGTGATGGACAGGGAGGCCTGGCATGCTGCAGTCCATGAGATCGCAAAGAGTTGGACAGGACTGAGAGACTGAACTGAACTGACAGGCCTCAAAGCTTGGCTTGGAACCAACACCACTCACCAGTACTGCACAGCAGCCACATCCAGGACCTTCAGCTGGTTCACAGAATAGCCCCACCCACTGCTGCACAACAGCTGCTGTGACTAGGTCCCACAGTCAGTCCAGGGGCCAGCCCTGTCTACCAGGGTACTGCAGTATCAGCTGTGGTCACCACAAATGAAGGGTGAATCCAGCCCAAGTAAGGACATCTCAAGTGCCTGGCTCTAATGGCCAGATGTAATCGCACTTTGAGCCCCACAGAACATTTCCTAAATAGGGTCACTCCTTTAAGCCTGGAAGAGATGGTGATTTACTCAATACACAGACGTAAACACAGAGATTTAGGTAAAATGAGGACACAGAGAATACATTTCAATGAAAAGAACAAGACAATACCTCAGAAAAAGAACTAACAAAGTGGAGGTAAAAATCAACTTAATAAAGAGTTTAAAGCAATTGTCATATGAATTGAGAAATTGGGATTAACATACACACTCTATTTATATTATGCATAAAATAGATGATTAATAAGAACCTACCATATAGCACAGGGAACTCCACTCAGTGCTCTATGGTGACCTACATGGGAAGGAAATCCAAAAGAGGAAATAAATATATATGTACGGATAACTGACTCACTTGGCTATACAGTAGAAACTAGCACAATATTATAAAGCAACTATCCTCCAACAAAAATTTTTTAAAAAGTAATTGTCATAAACATGTTCACAGAACTCAGGAGAAGACTGGATGAACACAGTGAGAACTTCAACAAAGAGATAGAAGATATAAGAAAATACCAAACAGACATTATAACTCAACTGAAAAATAGACTAGAGGAATCCAGCAACAGACTGGATGAGGTAGAAGAATGGGTAGTGAGCTGAAAGATAAAATAATGAAACTCCCCTATAATTGCATCAAATAGAGTATAATATCTAGGCCCAAATCTGAGGAGGAATTTAAAGACTCGTACACCGAAAACTGTAAGAAATTATCAAGGAAATTAAAGAAGACACTAATAAATGTTCATGGTTTAGAAGAATTAATCTTGCTAAAATATCTTTATTATGCAAAGCTATTGATGGATTTAATGCAACCCCTATTAGATATGAAAGAAATAATTCTAAAATTTTATATGGGACTACAAAAAATCCTGAATAATCATAACAACCCTGAGGAAAAACAACAAAGCCAGAAAAATCACACTTCCTAATTTCAAACTATACTACAAAGCAATAGTAAGCAAAACAGTATGGTACTGGCACAAAACACTATGGTACTTTAATGGTGAAAAATTGAAACCATTTCCCCTAAAGTCAGGAACAAGACAAGGGTGTCCACTTTCACCACTACTCTTCAACATCGTACTGGAAGTTTTGGCCACAGCAATCAGAGCAGAAAAAGAAACACAAGGAATCCAAATTGGAAAAGAAGAAGTAAAAATCTCACTGTTTGCAGATGACATGATCCTCTACATAGAAAATCCTAAAGACTCGACCAGAAAACTACTAGAGCTAATCAATGAATATAGTAAAGTTGCAGGATATAAAATCAACACTCAGAAATCCCTTGCATTCCTATACACTAATAATGAGAAAGTAGAAAAAGAAGTTAAGGAAACAATTCCATTCACCATTGCAACGAAAAGAATAAAATACTTAGGAATATTCCTACCTAAAGAAACTAAAGACCTATATATCGAAAACTATAAAACACTGATGAAAGAAATCAAAGAGGACACTAATAGATGGAGAAATATACCATGCTCATGGGTCGGAAGAGTCAATATAGTGAAAATGAGTATACTACCTAAAGCAATCTACAGATTCAATGCAATTCCCATTAAGCTACCAGCAGTATTTTTCACAGAACTAGATCAAATAATCTCAAGATTTGTATGGAAATCCAAAAACCTCGAATAGCCAAAGCAATCTTGAGAAAGAAGAATGGAACTGGAGGAATCAACTTGCCTGACTTCAGGCTCTACTACAAAGCCACAGTCATTAAGACAGTATGGTACTGGCACAAAGACAGAAATATAGATCAATGGAACAAAATAGAAAGCTCTGAGATAAACCCACACACCTATGGACACCTTATCTTCGACAAAGGAGGCAAGAATATACAATGGAGTAAAGACAGTCTCTTTAACAGGTGGTGCTGGGAAAACTGGTCAACCACTTGTAAAAGAATGAAACCAGACCTCTTTCTAACACCGTACACAAAAATAAACTCAAAATGGATTAAGGATCTAAATGTAAGACCAGAAACTATAAAACTCCTAGAGGAGAACATAGGCAAAACACTCTCCAACATAAATCACAGCAGGATCCTCTATGATCCACCTCCCAGTATACTGGAAATAAAAGCAAAGATAAACAAATGGGATCTAATTAAAATTAAAAGCTTCTGCACAACAAAGGAAACTATAAACAAGGTGAAAAGACAGCCTTCTGAATGGGAGAAAACAATAGCAAATGAAACAACTGACAAACAACTAATCTCAAAGATATATAAGCAACTTATGCAGCTCAACTCCAGAAAAATAAACGATCCAATTAAAAAATGGGCCAAAGAACTAAATAGGCATTTCTCCAAAGAAGACATATGGATGGCTAACAAACACATGAAAAGATGTTCAACATCACTCATTATCAGAGAAATGAAAATCAAGACCACAATGAGGTACCATTTCACACCAGTCAGAATGGCTGCGATCCAAAAGTCTACAAGCAATAAATGCTAGAGAGGATGTGGAGAAAAGGGAACCCTCTTACACTGCTGGTGGGAATGCAAACTAGTACAGCCATTATGGAAAACAGTGTGGAGATTCATTAAAAATTGCAAATAGAATTGCCTTATGATCCAGCAATCCCACTGCTGGGCATACACACCAAGGAAACCAGAATTGAAAGAGACACATGTACCCCAATGTTCATTGCAGCGCTGTTTATAATAGCCAGGACATGGAAGCAACCTAGATGTCCATCAGCAGATGAATGGATAAGAAAGCTGTGGTACATATACACAATGGAGTACTACTCAGCCCTTAAAAAGAATAAATTTGACTCAGTTCTAATGAGATGGATGAAATTGGAACTGATTATACAGAGTGAAGTAAGCCAGAAAGAAAAACACCAATACAGTATACTGACACATATATATGGAATTTAGAAGATAGTAATGATGACCCTATATGTGAGACAACAGAAGAGACACAGAGGTATAGAATGGACTTTTGGACTCTGAGGGAGAGGGAAAGGGTGGGATGGTTTGGGAGAATGGCATTGAAACATGTATACTTTCTTGTAAGAAACGAAGCGCCAATCTATGTTCAATGTAGGATGCAGGATGCATGGGGCTGATGCACAGGATGATTCAGGCAGAGGATATGGGGTGGGAGGTGGGAGGGGGCTTTGACATTGGGAGATTGTGTTCACCTATGGCTGATTCATGTCAATGTATGGCAAAACAAATACAGTATTGTAATTAAAAAAAAAAACCACTATGGTACTGGCACAAAACAGGCACATAGATTAAAGAAACAGAATTAAGAGCCCAGAAATATTCCCACAGATATATGAATACTTCAGTTCAGTCGCTCAGTCGTATCTGACTCTTTGTGACCCCACGAATCGCAGCACGCCAGGCTTCCCTGTTCATCACCATCTCTCGGAGTTCACTCAGACTCACGTCCATCGAGTCCGTGATGCCATCCAGCCATCTCATCCTCAGTCGTCCCTTTCTCCTCCTTCCCCCAATCCCTCCCAGCATCAGACTCTTTTCCAATGAGTCAATTCTTCACATGAGGTGGCCAAAGTACTGGAATTTCAGCTTTAGCATCATTCCTTCCAAAGAAATCCCAGGGTTGATCTCCTTCAGAATGGACTGGTTGGATCTCTTGCAGTCCAATGGACACTCAAGAGTCTTCTCCAACACCACAGTTCAAAAGCATCAATTCTTCGGTGCTCAGCCTTCTTCACAGTCCAACTCTCACATCCATACATGACCACAGGAAAAACCATAGCCTTGACTAGACGGACCTTAGTCGGCAAAGTAATGTCTCTGCTTTTGAATATACTATCTAGGTTGGTCATAACTTTTCTTCCAAGAAGTAAGGGTCTTCTAATTTCATGGCTACAATCACCATCTGCAGTGATTTGGGACCCCCAAAATAAAGTTTGACACTGTTTCCACTGTTTCCCCATCTATTTCCCATGAAGTGATGGGACCGGATGCCATGATCTTCGTTTTCTGAATGTTGAGCTGTAAGCCAACTTTTTCACTCTTCTCTTTCACTTTCATCAAGAAGATTTTTAGCTTCTCTTCACTTTCTGCCATAAGGGTGGTGTCATCTACATATCTGAGGTTATTAATATTTCACCCAGCAATCTTGATTCCAGCTTGTGCTTCTTCCAGCCCCATGTTTCTCATGATGTACTCTGCATATATATATATGAAAGACTAGAGATCTCTTCAGGAAAATTAGAGATACCAAGGGAACATTTTACAGAAAGATGGGCTCAATAAAGGAGAGAAATAGTATGGACCTAAAGAAGCAGAAGATATTAAGAAGAGGTGTCCAGAATACACAGAACTGTGTAAAAATATCTTCATGACCCAGATAATCATGATGGTGTGATCACTCATCTAGAGCCAGACATCCTGGAATGGAAAGTCAAGTGGGCCTTAGGAAGCATCACTACAAACAAAGCTAGTGGAGGTAATGGAATTCCAGTTGAGCTGTTTCAAATCCTGAAAGATGATTCTGTGAAAGTGCTGCACTCAGTATGCCAGCAAATGTGGAAAACTCAGCAGTGGCCACAGGACAGGAAAAAGTCAGTTTGCATTCCAATCCCAAAGAAAGGCAATGCCAAAGAATGCTCAAACTACCTCACAATTGCACTCATCTCACATGCTAGTAAAGTAATGCTCAAAATTCTCCAAGCCAGGCTTCAGCAATACGTGAACCGTGAACTTCCAGATGTTCAAGCTGGTTTTAGAAAAGGCAGAGGAACCAGAGATCAAATTGCCAACATCTGCTGGATCATCGAGAAAGCAAGAGAGTTCCAGAAAAACATCTATTTCTGCTTTATGGACTATGCCAAAGCCTTTGACTGTGTGGATCACAAGAAACTGTGGAAAATTCTGAAAGAGATGGGAATACCAGACCACCTGACCTGCTTCTTGAGAAATCTGTATGCAGGTCAGGAAGCAACATTTAGAACTGGACATGGAACAACAGACTGGTTCCAAATAGGAAAAGGAGTACATCAAGGCTGTATATTGTTGCCCTGCTTATTTAACTTCTATGCAGAGTCAATCATGCAGACCTACAAGACCTTTTAGAACTAACACCACAAAAGATGTCCTTTTCATTATAGGGCACTGGAATGCAAAAGTAGGAAGTCAAGAAACACCTGGGGTAACAGGCAAATTTGGCCTTGGAATGTGGAATGAAGCAGGGCAAAGAATAATAGCGTTTTGCCAAGAAAATGCACTGGTCATAGCAAACACTGTTTCCAACAACACGAGAAGACTCTACACATGGACATCACCAGATGGTCAACACCGACATAAGATTGATTATACTCTTTGCAGCCAAAGATGGAGAAGCTCTATACAGTCAACAAAAACAAGAACTGGAGCTGACTGTGGCTCAGATCATGAACTCCTTATTGCCAAATTCAGACTCAAATTGAAGAAAGTAGAGAAAACTGCTAGACTGTTAAGGTATGACCTAAACCTAATCCCTTATGATTATACAATGGAAGTGAGAAATAGATTTAACGGACTAGATCTGATAGAGTGTCTGATGAACTATGGAATGAGGTTCATGACATTGTACAGGAGACAGGGATCAAGACCATCTCCATGGAAAAGAAATGCAAAAAAAGCAAAATGGCTGTCTGGGGAGGCCTTACAAATAGCTGTGAAAAAAAGACAGGCGAAAAGCAAAGGAGAAAAGGAAAGATATAAGTATCTGAATGCAGAGTTCCAGCGAATAGCAAGAAGAGATAAGAAAGCCATCTTCAGCGATCAACGCAAAGAAAGAGAGGAAAAGAACATAATGGGAAAGACTAGAGATCTCTTCAAGAAAATTAGAGATACCAAGGGAACATTTCATGCAAAGATGGGCTCGATAAAGGACAGACATGGTCTGGACCTAACAGAAGCAGAAGATATTAAGAAGAGGTGGCAAGAATACACAGAAAAACTGTAGAAAAAAGATCTTCACGACCCAGATAATCATGATGGTGTGATCACTCACCTAGAGCCAGAGATCCTAGAATGTGACGTCAAGTGGGCCTTAGAAAGCATCACTACGAACAAAGCTAGTGAAGGTGATGGAATTCCAGTTGAGCTGTTTCAAATCCTGAAAGATGATTCTGTGAAAGTGCTGCACTCAATATGCCAGCAAACTTGGAGAACTCAGCAGTGGCCACAGGACTGGAAAAGGTCAGTTTTCGTTCCAATCCCAAAGAAAGGCAATGCCAAAGAATGCTCAAACTCCCGCACATGCACTCATCTTACAAGCTAACAAAGTAATGCTCTAAATTCTCCAGGCCAGGCTTCAGCAATACGTGAACCGTGAACTTCCAGATGTTCAAGCTGGTTTTAGAAAAGGCAGAGGAACCAGAGATCAAATTGCCAACATCCACTGGATCATCGAAAAAGCAAGAGAGTTCCAGAAAAACATCTATTTCTGCTTTATGGACTATGCCAAAGCCTTTGACTGTGTGGATCACAAGAAACTGAAAAATTCTGAAAGAGATGGGAATACCAGACCACCTAACCTGCCTCTTGAGAAACCGATATGCAGGTCAGGAAGCAACAATTAGAACTGGACATGGAACAACAGACTGGTTCCAAATAGGAAAAGGAATACGTCAAGGCTATATATTGTCGCCCTGCTTATTTCATTTATATGCAGAGTACATCATGTGAAAAGCTGGACTGGAAGAAACACAAGCTGGATCAAGATTGCTGGGAGAAATATCAATAATCTCAGATATGCAGATGACACCACCTTCATGGCAGAAAGTGAAGAGAAACTAAAAAGCCTCTTGATGAAAGTGAAAGTGGAGAGTGAAAATGTTGGACTAAAGCTCAACGTTCAGAAAACGAAGATCATGGCATCCGGTCCCATCACTTCATGGGAAATAGATGAGGAGACAGTGGAAAAAGTGTGAGACTTTATTTTTTGGGGCTCTGAGATCACTGCAGGTGGTGATTGCAGCCATGAAATTAGAAGACACTTACTTCTTAGAAGAAAAGTTATGACTAACCTAGATGGTATATTCAAAAGCAGAGACATTACTTTGCCGACTAAGGTCCGTCTAGTCAAGGCTATGGTTTTTCCTGTGGTCATGTATGGATGTAAGAGTTGGACTGTGAAGAAGGCTGAGTGCTGAGGAATTGTTGCTTTTGAACTGTGGTGTTGGAGAAGACTCTTGAGAGTCCCTTGGACTGCAAGGAGATCCAACCAGTCCATTCTGGAGGAGATCAGCCCTGGGATTTCTTTGGAAGAATGATGCTAAAGCTGAAATTCTAGTACTTTGGCCACCTCATGCAAAGAGTTGACTCATTGGAAAAGACTCTGATGCTAGGAGGGATTGGGGGCAGGAGGAGAAGGGGACGACAGAGGATGAGATGGCTAGACGGCATCACTGACTCGATGGTTGTGAGTCTGTGTGAACTCCGGGAGTTAGTAATGGATAGGGAGGCCTGGCGTGTTGCAATTCATGGGGTCGCAAAGAGTCGGACACGACTGAGCAACTGAACTGAACTGAACTCTGCATATAAGTTAAATAAGCAGGGTGACGCCTGAAGTACTCCTTTTCCTATTTGGAACCAGTCTGTTGTTCCATGTCCAGATCTAACTGTTGCTTGCTGACCTGCATACAGATTTCTCAAGAGGCAGGTCAAGTGGTCTGGTATTCCCATCTCTTTCAGAATTTTTCAGTTTCTTGTGATCCACACCGTCAAAGGCTTTGGCATAGTCCATAAAGCAGAAATAGATGTTTTTCTGGAACTCTCTTGCTTTTTCGATGATCCAGCAGATGTTGGCAATTTGATCTCTGGTTCCTCTACCTTTTCTAAAACCAGCTTGAACATCTGGAAGCTCACGTTTCATGTATTGCTGAAGCCTGGCTTGGAGAATTTTTAGCATTACTTTACCTGCATTAATTATTCAGTTCAGTTCAGTTCAGTGGCTCGGTTGTGTCTGACTCTTTGCAACCCCATGAATCGTAGCATGCCAGGCCTCCCTGTGCATCACCAACTCTTGGAGTTCACTCAGATTCACGTCCATCGAGTCGGTGATGCCATCCAGCCATCTCATCCTCTGTCTACCCCTTCTCCTCCTGCACCCAATCCCTCCCAGCATCAGTCTTTTCCCATGAGTCAACTCTTTGCATGAGGTGGCCAAAGTAATGGAGTTTCAGTTTTAGCATCATTCCTTCCAAAGAGCACTCATTAATTATTAGGCAAATACAAATTGAAACCACAATGAGATATCACCTCACATCTCTTAGAATGGCTATTATGGAAAAGAAAAAATAATAAATGTTTGAGAATATTTGGAGATAAAGAACACTTGTACACTATTGGTGGGAGTATAAATTGGTACAGTCACTTGGAAAATACTCTGAATTAGTCCTCAAAATATTAATAGAACTACCATATTTTCCAGGTATTCCACTTCTGGGTATTTATCTAAAAATATAAAACCATCAATTCAAATGTTACATGCACCACTATGTTCATTGCAGTGTTATAGCCAAGATATGGAATCAACCTAAATGTCCACTGACAGATGAATGAATAAAAAGATGCAGTATATACACAATGGAATATTACTCAGACATTAAAAGGGACAAAATCTGTCATCATGACAACATGATGTATCTTGAAGTTATTATGCTAAGTGAAATAAGTCAGATGGAGAAAGATAAATGTATGATTTCACTCACATGCAGGGTCTTTTAAAAAAGAAGTTAGAAAAGGAAAAAATAACAAACTCATAGTTAGATCAGTTGAGTGTTTACCTGAGGGGGAAGGGCACTGGGAGAAGGTGAAATGGGTGAAGGGTCAACTGCATAGTGTTGGATGATAAGTAGGTGTATGGTGGTGATCACTCTGTTTACCGATGTCAAATTATAATGCTGTGCACCAGAAACTTTTAAAGACCCATAAATAAAAATCCATAGGAACATTTAATGTATAGCTTTTTGATCTCTGAGGAAAAAAATAGAACACTCTCAACTTACAAACAAGGAATAATAAAAACTGCAAATTGAAAGATTTGACATGATGTTTATATTATAAACCAAAAGCAATCATAATTATATTTGATCATAAATATGTAAATATATTTATAATTAAGATACTAATAAACTGGGGGACAAATTTTCAAAAACATGACAGGTAAGAATAAATATACATTGATACAGACAACTTAAAAATGCTAATAAGAAAATGTATGAACTCCCAATTGAAACACTGGCCAAGAATATCTACAGCAAGTTCACATCCTTATAAACACACAGGAAAGGAAAAAAAAATAAGACAATGCTTTACATAATTAAAATATTTAATGTTATATATTATGGCATAGATGGCCAAAAAATTTCCAGAATTTATGGTATTTCTTTTTATCATCTTTTCAGTTAAAAACTGCCTTTCTCAGCTACTCTTTTCTCTAGGTGATACTTACAACTGGCCTCTGTCAATAGAATGTGAATGAAAAGTGATGTATGTTTCTCTTAGAGCAAGGCTTCTTTAAGAACTGGGTTGTGCCTTTTTACATTCTTTATTCTTCCATCTTCTGGATGCAATTAACTACAATGTTCTAGCAAACATTTATGACTTTGCTGTAATTATCTGGCATTTTCAGCTCTTATAAAATGAAGTGAATGAAGTGGTCTTTTTTGTCCTATCAAGATTCATAGAGTAGGAAATTCTCTAAACATAGAAATGTTTAGAAAGTGGCTATAAAATAATCAATGCTGCAAGATATTGTAGAACTATACTCAGAAAAGCAAGTAAGAAGAAGACATGGGATATTGGAAACTGTGAATCCATATCAAATAGAAATAGGTTTGCTGCATGTAACAGACAAAAATAAGAGTAATTTAAACAGGCTAGAGATATATTACTTTCTCATATAAGACAGGCAATGTAGAACTGATGTGATATCTACATATTATCATTTTGGACCTATGGATTTATCTTTCTGTTCCACTGCCTAAGCATTCTGCTCCCACGTTCAAGGTCATATAATGATGCAAGATGAATAGCGGAATGCCAGATGTCCTAGTTAAAGGCTTGTACAAGGAGAAAATACAGAAGGCAAAAAGTCTGCAGAATCAGTTTCCTTAAAAAGTGTTGTGAGGAGTCCTGCACTACACTTCTGGTTCCATTTCATTGGCCAGAACTGTCATACAGTCAAACCAAACTGAAGAATCCTAGAAAGTGTGTTTTACATCAGGTGGCAATATGCCCATTTAAAACTTCGAGTTTTCTTTCAAAAGAATTGATGAAGGTAATAGGCCACTGAACCATTGTATCTCTTCTACATAGTGGTAAAGAGAAGTTCTAGGATGGGCAATGCCAGCAGATGTAGAAAAAGTCAGGGCACACTAGAGGAGAAAGGAGGTCTTTGGAAGAAAGTTTTTGGAGGAAAAAATTGAGACTCCATGCTTTAGATGATATGACTGAGAGGGCAAGACAACTTGAGAATCTGGTAAGGACTTTTTTTAAATGAAAGAGAAAACAATAGCAGTTAAAATTTCAGGAAGAACAAAAGATGTACAACAAAATTGTGTTTAAAATATATAGCAAAATAATATAATAGTACAAGAAAACAGAATTTATCAAATATTTTCAATAAATATATTCACTTTTAAGTGGCCAAGAGATCACATAGTGACTATGTAAACAAAGATGTAATTCTAGCACACATCATGAACCAATGGGAAAATAATATTTACATAGATATAAATATGAAAATAGTATATATCAATTTTTAATATTTAGAGTCAGCCTTCAGACAAGAAGTGAAGTTGTTGCTAAAAAGCAACTAATGTGAAAGTGTAATTGACAGAAGATAAAAAGTGGGAGAGAGGAGGACTTAAAGAAAAGGCTAGAACTCATTTCTCATAAAGTTGAGTCAGGATACTGACTAATATGGATAGAAAGAGAATTTAAAATATTATTTACATTTATAAAAATTATCAATAAAAGAAGTAAAAATAATATATTAGAGGTTTGGCCAAAATGCTGTAATAGGAAGACCCTGAAAATGCTATGATAGGAAGAGCCTGAGCTCACCTCCTCTCTTGGGCATACCAAAATTATGACTATTTGCAGAGCAATTATTGATGAGAAAGCCTGGGATCTACCAGAATAGATGATCTACAACAGAAAATATAAGGAAGAAACAAGACAGGAAGGCAGAATTGGGCAGAACTGCAATATAGTCAACACTCATACCCCAGGTGGGTAACCTATAATCAGGAGAATCATTACAACTCCAGAGCCTCTCCTCCAAGGCATGAGCGGTTTAACCTTCACACTGGGTTCCCTAGCATAGGGGTCCTGCACCAGGAAGACAAACCTCAAGAATGTTTTGCTTTGAAGTCCAGGAGGGCTTACTTGTGGGAGATTCAGAGGATTGTGGGAAATAGAGACTCTATTCTTAGAGAGTACACACAAAATCTCACATGCTCTAGGATTCAGGGCAGAAGGAATAATTTGGAAGAACTTGCGTCAGACTCATCTGCTGGTCTTGGAGAGTTTCCCAGAGAGGCAGGGGGCGACTGGAGTTCATCACAGGGACACAGACCCTGACAGCAGCCATTATGGACCCTCATTCTACCATGTGGGCACTGGTGCTGGAAAGCACCATTGTGGGAATCCTTCCTCTAGCCCATTCTCCTTGAAGAGACAGTCTGACCCCTGCCCAGCAGCCTATAAGTCCCAGGACTGGAATGCTTCTCCTCGAGCAGCCAGCTGGGAAGGGACACAGCCCTACCCACCACAGGCAGGCTGCCTTAAAAACCCATTTACCTAGAGCAGTTCCTGGGCATGGCCTTGTCCACCAGAGGGCTCAAAACATGGCCCCTACAATCATGTATAGGAACAAGAACTGCAATCCCCCAGGGCCCACAGCCAGAGACCACGGGACCCAGCTCCACTCCCAGTGGGCACGCACCACCACCAGAACCACCTGGGCTTCAGCCCCACACCCAGCAGGTAGCTGTCAGCCCTAGGACAACTGCCACCCCCTCAGCCAACTGTGACAGGACACAGCCCCCGTCCCCAGGAGGCTGGTACCATCCCAGGGACATGATGGGCCCCAGCCCTGCCCACTAGCAGACCAACAGCAGCTCTGAGAAACCTCGGGTCTCTCCAGCCACCACAGGATCAGGCCCTACTCACCAGGAAGACAACACAAGCTTCTTGACACCCTGGACCCCACAGCCAGTTGTTCCAGGTATTGGCCTCACACACAAGTGGTCTGATAACAGCTCTGAGACCCAAGGACCCTGCAGCCAGGGACCTTAGGACTGAGTTCTGCCTGCCAGTGGGCTGGCACTAACCACAGGATATGGTTACAACTAGAAACATAAAAATTATGAAAGAAAAACACACAGATAAAGGCAAATATACAGTCAAGGTATATCATCTGTATCTACCAAAAACAGTTAAGGGATGGGCTTCCCTGGAGGCTCAGGCAGTAAAGAGTCTGTCTGCAATGCAGTAGACCTGGGTTTGATCCCTGGGTTGGGAAGATCCCCTGGAGGAGGGCATGGCAACCCTTTCCAGCACTCTTGCCTGGAGAATTCATGGAAAGAGAGCCTGGTGGGCTACACAGTTAAGGGATATACCAGAAAATTACATGTAAAATATGATGTCAAATCAGTGATTGTGAGGGAAGGAGAGTAAAAATGCAGTGCTGTTAAAATGCATTTGAAATTAAGAAATCAGCAACTTAAAATTTATACATATATATATATGCTGCTAAGTCGCTTCAGTCGTGTCCGACTCTGTGCGACCCCAGAGATGGCAGCCCACCAGGCTCCCCGTTCCTGGGATTCTCCAGGCAAGAACACTGGAGTGGATTGCCATTTCCTTCTCAATATGGCTGTGTATAAACATCATGGTAACCACAAATCAAAAGTCTATAATAGATATATACCCAAACTCAGACAGGAATCCAAATGTACCACTGACAATCATCAAATCACAAGAGAACATATGACAAAGAAAGAAACAAAAAGAACTACAAAAAACAACCCAAAATAATGAATAAAATGGAAGTTCATACCTATCAATAATTACTTCATATATAAATGGTCTAAATGCTCCAATCAAAGAAAAAGAATGTCTAAATGGATACTAAAATAAGACCCATACATATGCTACGTATAAGAGATTCACTTCAGATCTAAAAACACACACAAACTAAAAGTTAGGGAATGAAAAACTTTCCATGCAAATGGATATCAAAAGGAAGCCAGGTAACACTACTTATATCAGACAAAAGAGACTTTTAAAATACTAGGTTGGTAAAAAGTAATTGTGATTTCAGAGAATAAATTTTAAATCATTTTAACTAGGCTTAAACACTTCTTTATTAGTTAAAATAGGAGCCATTACAATCAACACAGAGAGAAATAAGTTTTTGCCAGAGAGAAATAAGTTTTATTCCTGTAGTGTAAAATCCGTGCTTCAGGATTTGATGAACACTTGGAAAGTATTTTCTGCCTCCTGCTGGTTATGGAAGAGTTTTCCTTGCAAAAGTTGTTGAGATGCTTGAAAACGTGGTGGTTGCTGAGAGGTCACGTGAATATTGGCACATGAGGCAAAACTTCATAGCCCAGTTTGTTCAACTTTGAAGTACTGGTTGTACAACGTCATCTGAAGAACTGGGCTCACTCTGTTGACCAATACTGGCGGTAGGTATTGCAGTTTTCAATGCACCTCATCTATTTGCTGAGCATACTCCTCAGATGTAACATTTTCGCTGTGATTCAGAAAGCTGTAGTGGACCAGACTGGCAGCAGACCACCAAACGTTAAACAGAGCCTTCTCTTGGTGCAAGTTTCGCTTTGGAGCTTCTTCTCGGCCCAACCACTGAGCTGGTCATCACCAGTTATTGTATAAAAAAACACTCTTTTCACTCGTCACAACCTGTGCAAGAAATTGTTCACTGTTTTTATGTAGAATAAGAGAGAGCAACACTTCAAAATGATGAGGTTTTTTGATTTTCGATCAGCTCACGAGGCTCCCACTTAAAACAGATTTTTACCTTTCCAATTTGCTTCAAATGCCGAATGACTGTAGAATGGCCGTTCATTCTATGACCCCTTGTTCATTATTTGTGGGAATGTAAATTATTGCAATCACTGTGGAAGATAGTATGAAGGTTCCTCAAAAACTAAAAACAGATCTGCAATTCTATTCTTAGATATGTATTTTAAAATACTGAATATATTAATCCAAAATAGTAAACATGTATCCCAATGTTTATAGCATTATTTACAATAGCCAAGCTATGGAAGCTAAGGGTCCATCAAAAGATGAATGGTTAAAGAAAAAAATGGGGTATATATACAACAGAATACTACTCAGCCATAAAAAAGAAATTTTGCTATTTGTAGCAACATGGATGCACCTGGAGGATATTATGCTGAGTAAAATAAATAAGAAAGAGAAAGACAAATATTGTATGTTATCACTTATTTGTGAAATCTAAAAATAAAATAAACTGAATATAACAAAACAGAAGCAGGTTCATAGATATAGGGAAAAATCAGTGGGGAGAGGGTGGGGAGAAAAAGATAGAGGTATGCAGTTAAGAGATATAAACTACTGTGTATAAAATAAATAAGCTACAAGGATATATTGCATAGGAGGCAAAAACATAGCCAACATTTTATGAGAACTTTCAATGGAGTATAATCTATAAAATTGTAAATCACTATGTTGTATACCTGAAATTAATGTAATATTGTAAATCAATTACACTTCAATAAACATAAATATAAAATATATTGGCAGGAGGATACAAAAGTATCACGTGTTATTAGAAATAATGTCTTTTAAGGTAATGGTTATAATGAAGTTTACATTTTCCCATAAGAATAATGTTTTAACTGGGATTTAAGTTTCAGATAAATCCATGAACAGTATGTCAGGGAAGCAAAGAAAGAACTTGATAAATCTAAATTGATTCAAAAGCGTTTATTTGTATTACAAATGGATACATTTCCATTGATGGTATTTATTTTTCAACGGTTCTAGTGTAGCAAACATTATTATTAGTTAAAAGTTGAACCTATATGTTTTTTAAAAGAAACATGAATTGGACATTTTTAGCTATTAGTTTGCTTGAAGTCTCTGAGTTTTGAGGATATTTTAGTAGCTTTGGAAAGTTCACTCTTATTCAGAGGCTATTTCCTGAAAGATTAAGATAATGATTTCTTTTTATATGAATTTCTCTATATGAACTTGCCGATGGCAAGAGAGGATTTCAAAATAATTTTGCCAATGTTATGTCAACTTTCAATTTGAGATGGTTGTTTACATTAAGAGGCTTTTCAATCTCTAAATATTTGAGAACTCCACTGTGGATTTTGTGGGATCCTAGTTCTCACAGTTGCCCTCAGGCAGGCTCTATCGTTTTTGTTTTCATTTGTTTTTCTTCCTAGGCCCACCAATGAATATAAAAGGCAAACATGAAGGAAAAAATAAGGCATTAAAAGATAAGGTTAAGAGCTGGCGGAAGAGGTAAAGCATTGACTTGCATGGACTGAATTCTGTCCTTTTGGGTTACAGATGAGTGGTATGTGGGAGAGGCTGAGTTTCCCTCCAGCTGATGATAAGACTCTGGATATTTTACACGTCCTCCTCTAAGAAATTCTGTACTTTTCTGAACCAGTGCCAGGGGCTCTACTCACAGCCCTTAAAAAATAGAGAGTAGTACAGACACTAATAAAATAAAATACGAGAATCTATGATTGTCCTGTATTCCAAATTTTACTTCTTTAGAAGCTATATACCCAAGCTATCTAGGTAATATGATACACTGTGACTTTCTTTTTGCTGATTTACATTTTCTAGTTTTTCTATAATAAATATTTAAGACATTTATGGAAATAAAAATGGGGAGAAGAATGCTGAATATAAAAGTGAAAATCATTTGCATGTTTTCCCTTCTTTTCTTGATCTTATTTTCTTAACTTTGTTTTCATCTTTTTATATCCTTGCCACCAGACAATCTATAAACCAACTAAACCACAAGTAAAGATTCCTGGCTTTGTGCTAATACTTGCTTGGCTATTTACAGCTCTGAAATGAATGTAAGAAATTCAGGTTATTTTTCTTCACCATAGCATTAGTTGTTCAGTCGTGTCTGACTCTGCAACCCCATGGACTATAGCCCGCCAGGCTCCTCTGTCCATGAAATTCTTCAGGCAAGAATACGGGAGTGGGTTGCTATTTCCTTCTCCAGTGATCAAATCCCAGTCTCCTGAATTGCAGGCTAATGTTTTACCAGCTGAGCTACTAGGGAAGCCATGTTCTTTCTCATACTGAAAAATAATAACCAGCTTAAATGGTCATTATTATTACTCTTCCTCGATCAAACAGGAGTTTATAAATAAGCTATTCCACGTGATGGTGTCACTAAAAGCTGTTATATGAAGATTCTGATGAAGATTCTGTTATCAGGGAAAATGTTTAAGGTATCCATGTTAGATTTTTTAAAGCAGTATACAAATTACATGGGCAATAAATTTACATTTAAAAGAAAAGCCATTAGTAAGAAATATACCAATGTGTAAATAATTTTTATTTTTATGATACTGCATGTAAAAGCACTACAGAAAGGCTAATTAGTAGGGGGTCAACCAACGTTAGTTAAATTTCAATTTGGAATTTTACTTTTTTTTTAAATTTTATTTTTACTTTATTCTACTTTACAATACTGTATTGGCTTTGCCATACATTGACATGAATCAGCCATGTCAATGTATGGCAAAACCAATACAGTATTGTAAAGTAGAATAAAGTAAAAATAAAATTTAACTTTAAGGACTTTCTCATACAGAGATAATCCAAAGTAGGAGAGGGGCAATTTATATGAAGTGTATTCAGCAGACTCCTAAATGAATAAGAAATTGGAAATGAGCTAAATATTGAAAACTAGGTATGTGGTAAATAAAACAAATTTGATTACAATTATGAACCAATCTCTGTGATTTCAGATTAAGGTTAATGATAATTTACAAAAGATGAAAATAAGATTTTAGATAGATTCTCTATGCCCCTTGCAATCTGTGAAAGCATCTACATGAATACTAACAATTTTAAAGAGTATCATTGAAGGAACATTTGTTGAAGCCTTTCTAATTAAAGTGTACCGAAAAGATGAGTCTGTCTTGCCTATTGAGCAGTTTGTAACTACTAGGTAAATAAGGATAGTTGAAAGAAATTAAAAGTGTGTTTCTCCTCTTTAGTCTTGGTAAGATTTTCAGATTTCCCAGAATTTCTCTGATCTTCACAAAATTCTGGAATAACCACTAAAACATTTTTACTAGGCTTTAGTATCTTCAAAAAATTTCATTATAAGGGGTTTAATTATGAGATTTGGTACCATAGTGTTTCAGTTATTGGTTCTGGATGTGGTAGTATGTGGCAAAAACTTAGGTAATATTTTTCCTTAAAGGTATCATACTTTAAATTTATAAAATAAGTTGTGTATGGTGATTTCCATTTGGAAAAAATGGACATTTCCTTGTCTTTAGAGCAAAATGGACTTAACATTTTTTGTTATGAACCAAAGAAAAGTTATAAATTTTTGTAATTGATTTAAATATTATCTCAAATTGGAAATATTTTCTCACAAACATTTATATTAACTTGTCAGCATAAAACATGCCATAATTTTTTTTTAGAAAACTCAAACTTTAACATCTCTATTTTTTTCTGATCCTCATGGAAATGTTTTGTGTGTATTTTGTAATGTAATCAGCGAATGCATTTGATTTGTGTTGTTTCATCTATTTACTCTCATTTCAAAACATATTACCAAATGTGAATATTTCTCATATTTTAAAAAATCAACATTTTCAGCCATCTAAAGTATTAATTCTTTCTGAAGACTAAATAAATTATACATTTAATTGAAAACTCACCTCTTACATTTCAAAAAAGTGCAGAGAAAAGGCATTTATTTCTATCTATGAGAAATATTTTTATAGAAAAATCTACATAATCAGGAGTATATTCTCTCTCCAGGCAATCTCCTACTAATCTTGCTGCTTCAACTGTAAGTTCAGTAGAAATATTCACTAATCTTTTTTCTGCAGCTCTGATCTCTTTTTAGAATTCTAATCATGGATTCTAAGCTGCCTTCTCGAATTGTCCACTGAGATGTCATGATACAAATTTATTTTCTTGATTAATAAATAGATTCTGTTAACGAACAAATATCTTTTTGTTCTTCAACATTTGTATTTTATATGTAACAGAAAGTGATTCTTTATTACTTTCATAGAAATATACTCTCATCCCTACAGGGGAGAAAAGAAGTCTTTTGAAGAGAAACGCTTATCAAAATGTGCCTGAAAGTAACAAGTGGAGAGGCAGTGGGATTATCAAGAGGGTTTGTTGCCTTGTGGGTCCTCCCACTGAAGAATGTCAAGATCAACATCTTTCAGTTCAGAGTTAAGAATATGGTTCATGAGGTGGTGACAGAAGGTGGCAGAAAGTACAATTTGAACTTGGAATTTGTAGGGAGAATAGGAGAGAATGCTAAAGTTGAAGCTCCAATACTTTGGCCACCTGATGCAAACAGCTAACTGATTGGAAAAGACCCTGATCCTGGGAAAGATTGAAGGCAGAAGGAGAAGAGGGTGAGAGAGGTTGAGAAGGTTGGATGACATCACTGATTCAGTGGACATGAATTTGGGCACACCATGGAGGTGGTGAGGGACAGGGAGGCCTGACGTGCTGCAGTCTATGGGGTAGCAGAGAGTTAGACATGATTTGGCATCTGAACAACAACAAAAACAAAAGGACAGAAAAGTAAGAATAAGGAAAAGGATTTCCAGATTTTCCCTTTTTCTTACCAAATGTGATCAATTTCTTGACATGGCATAAAAGATCTACTTTTCCAGTCTTCTAGGATAAATTGAGGACACAGAAATAATGTAACATGTGCACTTAGGTCACATAAACCCAGGTTTGAAACCTACCAATAACACTTGCTAGCCGTGAAATCATGGGCAATCGTTGTTGCTCATGGAGCTTGTTTCTTCATCTGTAAAAGCAGGATCAAATGAAATAATTCTCTGAGACACAAACCTCAGGGCCTGACACATATCAGATTTTCAAGAAATAAAAAACTCTTCTCTGTTGTCTTCCTCTAGAAAACTAAGCAGCTCCAGAGGAAAATTCCCAGTGATCTTGATAGTTGGCAGAAAAATTGTCAAATGAAGTACTAGGACAATAATAAGACAGCAACCAGTCTAGGTAACTGCAGGAGAACAAAGCACGTGAAGGATGTCCCACTGTGACAAATATGCCCTGAGAGATTACCTGTCATGTTTGATAATATGGAGAGAAGAAGACTTAGTTCTGTCAGAGAATTTAGGGATAATTAAGAGAAATCTGGGTGCTGTTATTAAGAGACTATGGCCTAAGTAGTCTGAATAATGAAAACATTGAGTCATCATTTAACCACAAGTAGTTACATAATTATTTTAAAAGATGAAGGAAAAGGAAATGTGTCTTCTGTGGGGGTGAGAGATCTGAGGGTCTTCCATAGTAGGAAGTTGGTAGGTAATATTTAAAATGAAAAAAGATTAAGAAATAGGACTTAGCATGTAATTAAGAAATATGGAGGCAAATACTGGAAGAAGTGGCTAAAACAGTTGGAAATGGTTGCTTCTGGGGAGGGGAAATTAGAGATGAAGTGGCAGGACAGATAAGTCTTAATAATAAATGTAATATCATTTGACTCATTGAGCTATGTATTTGAATTACTTTAATTACAAAAGAAAAGAAAGAAAGAAAAAGAGAGAGAAAGAGAGAAATGTGTCTGCCTGCACTCTCTTCCTTCATGGATGATATGGTGTATATATACATACTTATATATATATGTATATGCAATTTTTAATATTATGGACTGTAACCTGCCAGGCCCCTCTGATTATGGGATTCTTCAGGCAAGAATACTGGAGTAGGTTTCCATGCCTTCCTCCAAGGTATCTTCCCATCTCAGGGACTGAACCCAAGTCTCCTGTGTCTTCTGCATCACAGGGGGATGGTAAAGAATCTGCCTGCAATGCAGGAGACCCAGGTTCAATTCCCTGGGTCAGGCAAGATCCCCTGGAACAGGGAAGAGCTACCCACTCTAGTATTCTTACCTGGAGAGTTCCATGGACAGAGGAACCTTGAGGGCTATAGTTCATGGGGTTGCAAAGAGATGCACACGACTGAGCAGCTAACACTCACTCAGTGCTTACATATACTAAACAGTGTGCATATACTTTTAAAATCCTTCAAGGCCTCACCATGAGGGACAAAGTTACAAGTTCTTGGAAAATGGAAGTTCAGAAAGAAAGGGAGTAAATTGTAGGAAGAATTTAAATGAGTTACCAGAAAATAGATTGAAAGTTTTAGTTTGCTTTGACTACTGGAAGTCCAATCTGAGTTGGAGGGTGGTTGTTTAGTTCTCACTTGTGGCACAATTATAAAGTGAACCCAGAAGAGTTATGAAAGGAAATTGGTTTAGAATGCTGGAGCTGCAGCTACTAAGTCAGTTTTCCCTGAGATCACCTCTCTCTTTTAAATGTACTTCCTATGGTGTTTGAGGACTTTCCAGCTTTTCCTTCTAATGCACCAGTTCCTTTGAACTCAGGTACTAGGATTTCCAAATATACATATCTCACTCAAAACCTGATACATTATTTGGCACATGGATTGTAGTAAGAGAACATTCAGGAAAAGTAGTGGTATACTGCTTCCTTATAAAATTTTCCAAAATCTGTTTATAAATTCTTTGTAAAATATGTATTTTTAATCTCATAATAGCATTTTCATATTACTTATGTTATTTCACCTTTTATTCTCAAGTCTCTCTTTTCACATGTTGAGGTTTGTGTTTGTTCTTTACATATTATTTGCTATGTCAAATAATTATTTATAACACTTTTATGTAATCTGTTTAAAAATTATTTTTGCTTATTCCACAAATGCTGGTTGATGATCTATGTTGTGCCTGGTCCTGTACCAGAGCCTGATAACAGTGAAAAAAATACAAGATAGGCTCCAACCATCTAAGGAAAAAGAGACTATTTAAAAAAAAAGTCATACAAGTAATGCATAATTATGACTTGTGCTTAGAGAGTTTTAAATGAGAATTGAAGGGAGTTCTTCTTGTATGTCCCAGGTTTGAAATTCTAGATCTAATATTTCTAGCTTAGAAAATTAGATTTTCAAAAGCATGTACACAGACTGGCTTTTAAAAATAAAGGCATAACAGTGTTATAGGAGGTCACAGATACTCGTATCCGTATAGTTTTAAAAATCTTTTCTATATTAATTCCTCTAGTTATAGCCACTCAAATTTAAAATGCAGCTGCCTGTGTATTCCTCCTAGTTGTAAATGACACAACAAAGTCTTAGCTTAATTAAAAGACTATAAAGAGAGGGAAAATCCCAGCTCCTTTCCCTTTTCTTCTGCTATCAATAGGATTAGGATATTTCTCCATCCAACTTTGCCTTCAGATGCCTATCACAGGCATTCTCAGAACCACTAGTTAATGAGAGGTATTACCAAGTCAGGGGGAGGGAGAAAAAGGCTTATTTTCCAATTATGAATGTACTGATTCATTAACACTGACTTGAGCATTCATTTTAGACTGGGGTTGTCATGGACTTGCATTTTAACAATAGTGGAATGTGGATCTCTGTCATCTTTCACCAATCTTACATAAGATGCCATTTAAGAAGCAGAGTAAAGAGAGCTAAAAGAGTAAAATGTTCCTCGCCAAAGTCAAAATTACATAAACTTGCTGAAGAACCCAAAATGGTTTTACTCATCTTTGGCAAATCTCAAAATGTATTACAATAATGGCTTATTATACAGACTTTAAATGACACTAAGAAATCCAAAATAGAGACATCATTACTCATCCAAAACGTACTTAAAAATCCATGGAAAAGTTAATGGTAATGTTAGTAAAAACATTAAGTACAAGAGGTTAAACATTTACTCATTTATTTATCAATATTTATGAATGTACCAATATTTCTACAAGATACACCTCCTTAGAGATGCAGCACCAATTAAAAGTACAATCAATTTTAATAGAAAGCATCATATTACTTTAACTACTAGTACTGTTCAAGTTACCATCTCAAACTACTTTTCTTAACCTAAATGTGCTGTGGTCTTTGGAGAACATTTAGTACCTTTATTTGTCACATGAACTGGAATTAAGAACTCTGGGAGAAATACCAACAACCTCAGATATGCAGATGATGCCACTTTAATGGCAGAAAGAGAAGACGATTTAAAGAGCCTCCTGATGAAGGTGAAACAGGAGACTGAAAAAGCTGGCTTAAAACTCAACATTCAAAAAAATAAACGTAATGGCATCTAGTCCTGATGGGAGAAATGTGGAAACAGTGTCAGATTTCATTTTCTTGGGCTCCAAAATCACTGTGGACAGTGACTGCAGCCACAAAATTAAATGACTCTTTCTTTTTGGAAGAATAGCTATGACAAACCTAGACAGTGTATTAAAAAGTAGAGACATCATTTTGCCAACCAAGGTCCATCTAGTCAAAGCCATAGTTTTTCCAATGGGTATGGATGTGACAATTGGGCTATAAAGAAAACTGAGCTCCAAAGAATTGATGCTTTTGACCCGTGGTATTGGAGAAGACTCTTGGACTGCAAGGAGATCAAACCAGTCATTCCTAAAGAAAATAAACCCTGAATAGTCATTGGAAGGACTGGAGCTGAAGCTGAACTTCCAATACTTTGACCACCTGATGCGAAGAGCTGACTCATTGGAAAAGACCCTAATGCTTGGAAACACTGAAGGCAAGAGGGGAATGGGGTGACAGAAAATGAGATGGTTGGATAGCATCACTGACTCAATGGACATGAGTTTGAGTAAACTCTGGGATATGAAGATGGACAGGGAAGCCTGGCATGCTGTAGTTCATGGGGTTGCAAAGAGTTGAACATGATGTAGTGACTGAACAATAAAATTTCTCACACATTAGTGGCTCAGATAACACTTTCAAATTTTTGTGCATATCCAGGCAACAATTTCACTTTATTTTCTTCATATATTTGTTTAAATTGATGAATTTTAACTTAGCTTATCCTGAGTAATGAAGTACATAATTTCATATTAGTAATTGTGTCAGTCAGTTCATTTCAGTCGCTCACTTGTGTCTGACTCTTTGCGACCCCATGAACTGCAGCACACCAGGCCTCCCTGTCCATCACCAACTCTTGGAGTTCACCCAAACTCATGTGCATTGGGTTGGTGATGCCATCCAGCTCATCTCATCCTCTGTCGTCCCCTTCTCCTGTCCCCAATCCCTCCCAGCATCAGACTCTTTTCCAATGAGTCAATTCTTTGCATGAGGTAGCCAAAGTATTGGAGTTTCAGCTCTGGCATCAGTCCTTCCAAGAACACCCAGGACTGGTCTCCTTTAGGATGGACTGGTTAGATCTCCTTGCAGTCCAAGGGACTCTCAAGAGTCTTCTCCAACACCATAGTTCAAAAGCATCAATTCTTCGGTACTCAGCTTTCTTCACAGTCCAACTCTCACATCCATACATGACCACTGGAAAAACCATAGCCTTGACTAGATGGACTTTTGTTGGCAAAGTAATGTCTCTGCTTTTTAATATGCTGCCTAAGTTGTTCATAACTTTCCTTCCAAGGAATAAGCATCTTTTAATTTCATGGCTGCAGTCACCATCTGCAGTGATTTTGGAGCCCCCAAAATAAAGTCTGACACTGGTTCCACTGTTTCCCCAACTATTTCCCATGAAGTGATGGGACCAGATGCCATGATCTTCGTTTTCTGAATGTTGAGCTTTAAGCCAACTTTTTCACTCTCCTCTTTCACTTTCATCAAGAGGCTTTTTAGTTCTTCTTCACTTTCTGCCATAAGGGTGGTGAACAGTATGAAAAGGCAAAATGATAGGATACTGAAAGGGGAACTCCCCAGGTCAGTAGGTGCCCCATATGCTACTGGAGATCAGTGGAGAAATAACTCCAGAAAGAATGAAGGGATGGAGCCAAAGCAAAAATAATACCCAGTGTGGGTATGACTGGTGACAGAAGCAAGGTCTGATACTATAAAGAACAATATTTCATAGGAACCTGGAATGTCAGGTGCATGAATCAAGGCAAATTGGAAGTGGTCAAACAGGAGATGGCAAGAGTGAACATTGACATTCTAGGAATCAGTGAACTAAAATGGACTGGAATGGGTGAATTTAACTCAGATGACCATTATTATATCCCTTAGAAGAAACAGAGTAGCCATCATGGTCAACAAAAGAGTCCAAAATGCAATACTTGGACGCAATCTCAAAAATGACTGAATGATCTCTGTTCATTCCAAGGCAAACCATTTAATATCACGGTGATCCAAGCCTATGCCCCAACCAGTAATGCTGAAGAAGCTGAAGTTGAATGGTTCTATGAAGATCTATAAGACCTTTTAGAACTAACACCCACAAAAGATGTCCTTTTCATTACAGACCACCTGATCTGCTTGCTGAGAAACCTATACGCAGGTCAGGAAGCAACAGTTAGAACTGGACATGGAACAACAGACTGCTTCCAAATAGGAAAAGGAGTACGTCAAAGCTGTATACTGTCACCCTGCTTATTTTACTTATATGCAGAGTACATCATGAGAAACGCTGGGCTGGAAGAAGCACAAGCTGGAATCAAGTTTGCCCGGAGAAATATCAATAACCTCAGTAATGTGTACTACCCCTCAAATTTTGCATTGAATTTCCTAAAGTCCTTTAGTGTTTGCAAAAATACAAATGCACAAAGTGAGAACCCCCCAAAAAGTGGCTAGGAGGGAGAGATTTTAGTTGCTGCATGGAGCTGGGGAGAAAAAGTTTAAAGTTCAAATTCTGCCAAGTTAGAAAGGTTTATTAAACATTTTAGACTTTTCATGAAAACCTCAGAAAAGCCATGTCTTATAAGTAAGCCCAGGACTAAGGGCTCAACCTAGAACTGAATGCAAAATGAAAATAAATCCACTATAACAGAACTTGAAACAAGTTTTCACTTATGATGAACATGATTCATATGCATGGTTACCAGAGGCAGAGTGGAGGGAGGAAGTATTGGAGCAAGGTGGTAAAAGGTACAAATTTCTGGTAATAAGATAGATAAGTACAAGAGGTGTAATGTAGAACCAGATGATTATATTTAATACTGCTGTATGATATACAGGAAAGTTGTTAAGAGAGTAAATCCTAAGAGTTCTCTTTCAAAGATAATTTCTCTCCCTTTCTTTATATTATATCTATCAAACTATCATGATGTATGCCTTAAACTTATCAAGTGATGTATGCCAATTTTTTTCTCAATAAAACTGAAAAAAAAGGTTAATGTGATATACCAATAACTTAACTGTATGTTAGTACAAATTCAGCTGTCTTTCAAAAATACAGTATCTCTGTAATGTATCACCCACACTGTCCAGGATAAAACGAATTATTAGACACTTGAATAAACAGGAACATATAAACAATCAATCAAAGAGAAAAGGTACTCGAGACTTTGACATTAGCATTGAGACTGGGATTTTAAAACAACTTTTATAAATATATTAATGGATAAAAAAGAAAAGATGAGCAAAATTGGTGAACAGACAGGGAATCCCCCAAAAGAAATGGAAACTAGAAAATGACAAACTCGAAATTCTACAGCTGAAAATACAATATCAGAGAAGAAAAAAATTACTAGATAGTATTTAAAAGATCAGATAATGCAGAAAAAGAACCAGCCAATTTAAAAACAAGTGAACAGGAATTTTCAAACTGAAAAAAGGAAAAAAAATAATTGAAAAAAATTAGCCAAACTGCATGACTTATGGGACAACAAGCTGACTGACTAGATAATTGCAGTATCAGAAAAAAAGGAGACAGAGTAGGGTAGCATTTTTTTTTCTTAGCAGTGTGTTATACATTTCCTTAACTTAGTGGACATATTCCAATCCACAAATCCGAGTAGCTCAGAGAACTCTTAAAAGAAAAAATATGAAGAACACCGCATCTATGCAAATGATTGTCCAATTGCTAAGACCAAAAGATAAAAAAAAAAAAATTTAAACAGAGAAAACATGTAAGAATGACATCTTATTTTTAATCAGAAAATAATGGAACTAAAATAAAACAGAATAACATCATTAAAGTGTTGAAATGAAAAGCTATCAATTCAGCATTTTATATCCAGTAAAAATATCCTTCAACAATGAAGAATAGTAGAGATTTTTCAGGTAAAAGAATGGTGAAAGGATTTATTTTCTGCAGAAATTCTTGAAAAGACATATTAAAAGAGATTCTTGAGTCTGAAAGGAAATAGTGCCAGCTGGAAATATGAATCTATAGGAAGGACTTCGGAATAAATGGTATGCATGTAGATACACATAGTTCACTGTCTTTTCTTCTCTTAGTTTCTCTAAGGATGATTAAACTTTTAAAGCAAAGATAGTAATGGTGTATTATGAAAGTTTACAATATATAAAAGCAAAATATGTAACAATAAGTACACAAGCAATAACTGCACAGGAGAGGAAGTGAATGAGTTCATACTGTTGTAAGGTACATTATACAGGACAAATATTTATATGAAGAGTTATAGTTAAAAAACTGCTAAAGTAAAACAAAGATATTCAATCCAAAAAAGATGGAAAGGAGGAATAATTGAAACAGAGAGAATGAATAAAAAATAAATAGTGAGACTGAAATCCAACAATATCATTAATTTCATTAAATGCAAATCAATTAACATTTGAGTTTAGAGATTATCAGTTCAGATAAAAACACAAAATTCAGTATTTTTTTTTTTATAAGAGATGAAGTTTAAATATAAAGACATGGATAATCTGAAAGTAAAATGATGTAAAAAGATATATCATGAAAGGTTAAGCCTAAGAAAGCTAGTGTGGCTATGTTAATAAATGAAAAAGCAGACTTCTAACTAAAAAGTACTGGCAGAGATAAATAGAAATATTTTGCAATAATATAAAGGTCAATTCAGTTCTAAATATGTATATACTTTGTAATGGAGATTGAAACTATACAAAGCAAAATATGTCAGAATGTAAGGAAAATAGATAAAAAGTCATTAATCATAGCTGACGCTGTTAATACCCTCACCCCTCTCAGTTCAGCTCAGTTCAGTTCAGTTGCTCAGTCGTGTCCGACTCTTTGCAACCCCATGAAACTCAGCACGCCAGGCCTCCCTGTCCATCACCATCTCCCAGAGTTCACCCAAACTCATGTGCATCGTCGGTGATGCCATCCAGCCATCTCATTCTCTGTCGTCCCCTTCTCCTCCTGCATCAGAGTCTTTTCCAATGAGTCAACTCTTCACATGAGGTGGCCAAAGTTTTGGAGTTTCAGCTTTAGCATCAGTCCTTCCAATGAATACCCAGGACTGATCTCCTTTAGGATGGACTGGTTGGACCTCCTTGCACTCCAAGGGACTCTCAAGACTCTTCTCCAACACCACAGTTCACCCCTCTCAGTAACTGATAAAACAGGTAGTAGGAAAAAAAAACAGTAAGGCTATGGTTATACAACTAACATGACTTAACTGACTACTATAAATAACATTTGCAGTGTGTACATTTTTTCAAGTACACTTGAAACATTTACCAAACAGACCATATTTTCACCTATTTTTAAAAAACTCAATAGATTGCAAGAATTAGATATCCTACAGAGTATACTGTTTAACACGCAATAGAATTAAATTAGAAATTAATAATGAAAAATATTTAGAACATTCTATATATTTAGAAATTGTGTAAAACATTTTTAAATAAATCATGGGTTAAGAAAAAGTCACAAAGAAAACAGAAAATCTTTGTAACTAAATGATAATCAAAACACAAGTTAAAAATTTTGTGGGATATAGCTAAAGATGTGATTAGAGGAAATTTTATAGCTCTACACGAATATCTTGAAAAAAAGACAGATTTAAAAGCAATCATCTAAGATTTTCACATAAATGTTAGAAAAAGCCCAGCAGAATAAACACAAAGTACATAGAAGAAGGAAATAGAAATGAGTGGAAATAAATAAGAGAGACAAGCAATAAAAAAAGTAAAAAAATTAATGGAGTCAATAGTTGATATTTTGAAGGATTAACAAAATGAATAAATCTACTGCCAACACTGGTATATTAATATCTAGAGTGGAAAAAGGAATCATAGCTTTAAAAATGAGGTTCAGGCCCAAGGTGATGATAACAGGAAGACTGGAGCAGAAAGGTTGTCCCCTCCCAAATGCACAGTGACATGTCTGAAGGTCAGTGGCAGTGGATGACAGCTTCGTCCTGGTTCATATACTTCTCCTCTACCCCTTGCGACCCTGCTCAACCCACACCTGCAATGGCAGTTGCCATGTCGAGGGAACCAGCTCAGAACATCTGCTTCCCTTCTTGTCCTCCACAAAGAAATTTGACATCAGCCCATGGCCAACTGTTATAACAGAGTATGCATCATACTGAAACGGAGCAGGACCCTAAGGTCCTTGCCTCCACCTCCACCCCCATACCCTGAGTCTGCCTTCTGTCTGTGGAAAAAGTTTAGCCCAAGAATAAGTTTAACCAGAGAAGTGAGAAAATGCAGAAATAAAGGAAAATAGTCAAAGGAGACCCAATAATAATAATGTACTCATTAAGCATAGTCAAGGACCTTTAGTTCCCTCTCAAAGGCTATAGATAATATCCTGAGCTATATCTTGTAATATATCCCATAGATACTGAAACCCCTACCAGGAGGAAGAAGTCCAGGATGACCAGATGGCCCACGATGACCATGGTACCCATGATATAAGTTGCCATAATTCCAAGAACTGGCTTCAAAGAAATGGGAACAATTGACTCTGGAAATGAACATTAACTGTACCTGAAACAACCAAGATGACACTGGGCAGATCACTGATGACAGATCTGAAGATGACTGTCAGAGCTGACTATGCTGTTTCTGCGTGTAGCCCTCTCCCTCTGTCTATAAAGGCTCTTACCGCTTGTCAATGAGGAGGCAGGAAGTCAGCCTCTGGACAAACATTGACCTTTTCCTGCCCCCACCACCCCCTCCATTGTTGGCATCTGAAATAATGCAAACTTTCCTTTCTACCAAAAAAAAAAAAAAGAGAACGAAAAGGAAGGAATAATTTCAGATCTTAAAAACATTAAAAGGAAATAAGAGAATACTGCAGCCATGAAATTAAAGATGCCTGCTCCTTGGAAGAAAAGCTATGACAAACCTAGACAGTGAATTAAAAAGCAGAGACATTGTTTTGCCAACTAAGGTCTATATAGTCTAATCTATGGTTTTTCTGGTAGTCATGGATGGATGTGAGAGTTGGAATAAAGGAAGCTGAGTACCAAAAGAATTGCTGCTTTCAAACTGAGCTGGAGAAGGCTCTTGAGAGTCCCTTGGACAGAAAGGCTATCAAACCAGTCAATCCTAAAGGAAATCAACCCTGAACGTTCATTGGAAGGACTGCTGCTTAAGTTGAAACTCCAATAGTATGGGCACCTGGTATGAATAACTAACTCACTGGAAAAAAACCCTGATGCTGGGAAAACTTGAGGGCGGGAAGAGAAAGGGGCATTAGAAGGTGAGATGGTGGGAAGGCATCACCAACTCAATGGACTTGAGTTTGAGCAAGCTCTGGGATATGGTGATAGACAGGAAGGCCTGGTGTGCTGCAGTCCATGGGGTTACAAAGAGTTGGACATGACTTAGCAACTGAACAACAACAACAGGGTAAATAATTAAAGCAATATGATACTGATGCAATGATAGATAGCTGACCAATAGAACAGAACAGAGTCCATCAGCAGAGCCACAATATGTGGTATCTACTTTATATAACAAGTGAAACACTACAGTGGAAAGGTATTTTTCTGCATAAACCAGCATTGAGTGAATTGGAGATGTATATGAAAAAATTTTTACCTGGAAATGTGCCCAACACTACACTGGGCTATGTTAAAATTAATAGCATCTGTTCACCAAAATATCTTGAGTAAAAATGCAACCCAGATTAAGAGCAGATACAGGTATTTGACAAAAGACTCCTATCAAACCTATGTAATAAACTCCTACAAAGTAATAAAGAGAAATAATTCATTTAGAAAAAAAAGGCAAAAACTTGAACAGTCACCTCATAAAGGAATGTAGAAAACTGGTCAATAAACATGAAAAAGTTCTCAACTTCATTAGTCTTTAGGAAAAAGCAAATTAAAACCACCATGAGATACCACTGCTCCCATCTGAATGGCTAACATTAAAAGGTTAGGAGAATTCCAACGTTGATGTGATTGTGGAGTAACAGAACTCATATACTTATGTGAGTAAAAATTGATACAACTGTTTTTGCAATATCTCACCAAGCTGAATGCATGTATAGTCTATGGACCAGCAATTCTACTTCTCGGTATGTAACCAAAAATAAAGACATACTAGAACATATATAACATGCGTGCTTAGTCATGTCCTACTCTTTGTGATCCCATGGACTGTAGCCCATCAAGCTCCTCTATCCATGGAACTTTCAAGGTAAGAAGACCGGAAGGGATTGCCATTTTCTACTCTAGGGGCTTTTCTGACCCAGAGAATGAACCTGAGTCTTTTGCACCTCCTGCATTTGCACTGAATTCTTTACTACTGTGCTACCTGGGAAGCCAAGAACATTTATAACAACACTATTTAAATGCCTGTCTACAGAAGTATGGATAAAGGAAGTGTGGTGTAGTCACACAAAAGGATGCCACACATAGCAAAGAGAATAAAAACTCTGTGACAATACAGAACAGTACAGAGGAATCCCACAAACAGAACGCTGAGCGAAAGAAGTCACAAAAGGCACACGTTGTCTTTACAGTGCTTGATTTTATTTCCCTGAAGTACAAAAAGACCCAAACTCATCTAGGCTGTTAGAAATCAGGACAGTGGTTACCCTGGGGGAGGAGTGGTGATTGAAAGGCAGCCCAAAGGGATTTTCTGGCATGTTAGAGGTTGATGTGTCCTGGGTACATGAATATGCTCAACTTGTGAAGATGCATCAAGCCACACACTTATGAGAGATATACTTTCTGTAAGTGTATTTTAATAACTAGTTTAAAAATAATCTTTTTCTTCTCTTACATCCTCAACTGGAAGAACTAAACTGCTTTTACTGAATGAACTGTCACCAGATAGATGCAAGCAGACAGCAGCATTTTCCACTCTCTCCTGTTCTTGGTTTACACCCTCCCTGGATGACATAAATATTGGGCAGTTCCCATGGCTTTTCCAGTCATGCTTAGATAATGAATAAATAGTCCCTTTGTTTTGGCATTAAAAAGTCCACTCTTGCCTCATAATCCCATAAAACTTCAGCCTGGTCCAGGGTAACCATCGGAACTTCAAAATTTTATCCAATATAAAGTTTCTCCCTTCCTGCAGGAGAGTCCTGACCGGGGCCTGGAAGCCCACAGAGGAGGCAGAAAATTCCTGTTTGGCTTCTTCATGGGTTCCCAGCCCCTCCTTCAGCTCACTCACTGCCGGCTTGCCTAAACCCTTAGAGTTGGGCCAAGGCAGGGGGATTAGGGGAAATGGCATTGGTTCGTGGGGCCAGAGCAGCTGTGGTGACCTATCGGATCCCCCTGGATGCTGGCTCTCATGAAGTGCTTTTGTGGGTTCTCTGGAGAGTGTCCCAGTGAGACCTCAGATGGCCATCTCCCCAGCATACACAATGCTTGTCCTCTGGAAGCTGCTGATGAGCTGATTCCTGTGATCAGCCCTGTGATTTCAAACACCCTCCACAGACCCTCTCTGTTGGGACCCTTTCTGCAACTGGGGAATCTTCTTGAGTATGTTCTATTTTGAGAAGACTCCATATCAGTTCCTTCTCATGGAACCTACATCTTTCCTTCCAGGAAAACATGAGCCTCTGTCCTGCTGTTTGTGGGAATTGCAGCTTGCTCCCAACACGTTCTCTTCTCTTCTATCTGCTGATGGTAGTTGTTCACCATTAAATGACCAGATTAGGTTACGGCACAAGTCCTCACACTCCCCAAACTGCTTATTTATTTCATTTTTTGGTGGAAATGGGTCTTCATTCCGGTGTGTGGGCTTTCTCTAGTTGCAGCCAGAGGGGCTCCTCTCTAGCTGTGCATGGGCTTCTTACGGTGGTGGCTTCTCTTGCTGTGGAGCTCGGGCTCTAGGGTGCAGGCTTCAGGAGTTGTGGAGCACAGGCTTAGCTGCTCCTCAGCTTGTAGAACTGAACTCATGTTCCTTGCAGCGGCAGGCAGATTCCCAACCACTGCATCACCAGGCAAGGCCCCTCCACAAACTTCTGATGTGCTCTTACAACCCCTCCACTTGGCTTGAGGTGAAGGACAGCAACTCCTTTGTTCCTCAGCACCTTTTTTTTCTACCTGGAGGACCAGTGAGAGGGTAATGCATAGGACACTGATCATTCTCTCCAAAGAAATAGCCCAGTCTGCCTCTAGACACATCATCCCTTCTATACCTTGAGATGGGTCTCCCAGCATGCCCCGTGTAAGTGGCCCTGCACCTTGTTCTAGGGCAGTGGTGTTACGGTGAGGTATTTGGCACCTATTGGGCTCTCAAAGTGAGACAGCAAAGTCTCATGTAACACATCTTACATAATTAATCTCCCTCCTCTTCTCATCTATCATAGCTCTTCCTCTGTTGGCTTTTGTCACTCTCAACCTTGTATTTCAGTTATTGACGTGCATATCAAATTCCCTCTTCCTGACTACAGGTTTTTGGAGATTAGGGGTCAAGTCTGACTTAACTTTATATCTCCTACAAAACCTTGTGGAGTGTTGGTACACAGTTGAGGCTTAATACAAATCCAGGGAATGAGTAGTAAATAATTAGAGCTGCCCTCTGCAGGACTGGTCACTTGTGGCAGGCATCAACCTGACCTTTTGTTAAATATCCTGTTATTTCCTGATTCTGTGCTGTGTGTTCAGCCGTGTTTGATTGTTACCCCATGGACCATAGCCCACCAGGCTCCTCTGTCCATGGAGTTCTCCCAGCAAGAATACTGCAGTGGGTTGCCATTTCCTTCTCCAGTTTCCTTCTCCTGATTCTGTAGGCAATGTTTAAAACTCAATCATTAGCTATTTACTCAAAAATACTTTTTGAGAATTCATTATATGCCAAACACTGGGTAAATGACTATAAAGAAAACAGACATAGCCTCTACCCTTTTGGAGTTTAGAATTGAACTGGTGTGAGTTTGACATTGAAAGATGAGTAATCTTTGGCTAAGTGGATAGGAAGAAGAAGAGCCAATCCTTGCAGGGAAATGATTGCCAAGTACTCTTGACTCAAAGTGAGAATGTGTGGATGTATCCAGAGAGAGGGGGTAGATGTGCCAAGTTGTAACAGAGCAGCCTGAAGCAAGCACATGGTCCAGGCTTAAAGATCAGTGTTTGTGTGAAGGGTAAAGTGATTCTGAGGAACAGACAGGCTTGAGTGGACAAGAACAAGTATCCTTGAGAGTGGCTCTGGAATCTGGTTTACTTTGGAAATCATATTCCTTAAAAATATGATTTACAACTTCCTGTAAGTCTTTTGTAAACATACTCATCCCAATGAGTATGAAAATGCAAATAAGCACCCTGGTATCTTTCTGAAGTTTGTGATGGTACCTGTCTCTCCATTGATAAAGAGCCTTGCCAATTTTTAAAGATATTTAAATGTTTTTGCCTCATGATGTCACTGAAAGAGGGGCTTGTAATCTCCTCTCAACTCCCCACCCTTCTCCACTCATGTACATGCTCATATATACTTCCTCCAAGAAACTGACATTATTTGGCTACTCTGAAGTCAGGTGCTTATTTACCTTTCATTAAACTGATTGACAAGGAATTTGAAAAGTGACCTTGGGGAAAGAATATGGGTTGTCCCAACTGAACCTTTAGCAAAACCATGCCAAGTTTGCCTCAGGAAACAAAAGAGTTCTGCAAAACAAGCTGAGTTGGGCACATTTTCTCACCATGAGAATATCATGTACAGTCATCTCAGCAGCAAAACTCAAAGCCACATGAACCAAGTGTGTGGTCGAGAATATTAACAATGCATTTTAATTTGAAGGCACTTCTGCCTGTAGGGTTTTGGGCACTTAAACAGAAAAAAATAACTAAAAACAAAAGAAAATCAAGTAAAATGACAGGGCGATCATAATCTGTGGCCTATAAGCAGAGAATTGCCATGATTCCTAATAACATGTGAATTAGCAAGGTTTATGGAGTGTAACAGATACAAGATAGTAAGAATATAGAAGGAAAAATATGTATAATGCCATTGTTTATTGGTATAAAATGACTCTAAGATACCCACGGACTGAAGCTATATAACTTGCAACCCACAGGGAACTCAAAAGTGCCCAAACACTAACACTGAGTCTTAGCTCTCAAGGTGTACTCCATCTGTGGCTTGATTGATCTTCTATGTGGCAAGAGAAACCCTTCCAATACTTTATGATCCTGGCAAGCATCAGTAGTCAGGGTTACTATTGCTGAGGGTCAAGGACAGGGCTAGAATAAACTCCTACAGGGAAGCTGGAAGGATGTATAGGGAAATAGAAGCAAGAGGCCACTAGTAGCTGAGCGTAAGTGGCTAGGAATGGGGGTGTATTATTAGGACAAGAAGTGGCGTTCTCCCAAAATACAGAGCAGGATTTAAGTCTAACAGCCAGGAAGAGAATGGATTTTTTGGAATTAACAGCAATCACCAGAGGCCAATGCACAGAGTCCAGTGGGGATATCAAGTCATAAGGGTTGAAAGCCAAAGGAGGCAAGTGAGCACATGAAGGGTAGAGGCCAGGAACAAGGTTGGGTTGCAGTTGTCTTGGGAGACCAAGTGGGGAAGCCAGCAGTGAGGTCTGTGATTACCCAGAGTGCTCAGATTAAAAAAACTCTGTGGCAAGGAACATCTCTTTCAGAGGACTTTGACAGAGCTATTCCAGCTAACTGATGAAAAATCAACATCAGATGGCTCAAAAGAGATGCTTCTCTTGGATTTGCTATTTTTTCTACCTTAGGAGAAATAAAGTTGAGTGATAAAGCAATGCTTCCTCTTTACCAAGGTTTCGGGTCTATTTCATGGAACACATCTGGTAAGATGGTCAGCAAAAGAGTACTCCGTGGTCAAATACATTTGGAAAAATGCCAGATATTATCTTCTTTATGATTTACAACGTACATTAGTATATTAAAGGTTCTGAAAAGTCCTGTAGTAAAGAGGCTTGTTGTTATCCTTGTTTAATGCAGTATTTCTCAAAATTGCTTGATTATGGAACCCTTTTCTTTCATAACACATCTTAATTTCCCAAGGTACCCTTATTATGAGCAGTGAGCTTTGAGAAATACTTTTCTAGAACTTTTGTTACATTTGTCCTGTGGACTCAATTATAATGACAAAATCCACCTTGATTCAATGCCAAGGAGATCATAGAAAACACTTGCCTTCATAGTACAAATGAATTAATGCCAGGTGTGGACACAATGCTTTCAGAGAAGGTCTTTTTATTTATTTATATTAAGTGTCTGTTTCCAAAAAGGACTTGAAATGGTGTGTGTGTTGTGAATTGTCCTCTGAGCCTGGAGAGAGATGGCCAGGATAATTATTCAGTCACACTGACTTCTATTTCTGAAGTGTGAATGACATGAACAGTCATGATAAACCAGCAACAGGTATGAAGTACTCTAAAGGTAACTATGTCATTCTTCAAGTCTGGCCATTAGAGGTAGGGTAATGAGGCAACATAATGGTAGCTCATATAAAAGTAGATAGAATTTCTACCAGCAAATCCATCAAATTCAGCATCTGAGAAAGGAAATCATACTTGTGGTGTTGCTGAAAACAAATGGTGAAGAGCTTGATTGTTGTGACAGGGCCTAGGTATGAAACAGTCCTTAAAGCCTTTTGCAGATGGAACTGACCTCAACACACAATGTTTAAGTCAATCAAAGGAGTCAGTATGGGATCTTGGCTAGGCTGGCATGTATTACATTCTTCCACAACTTTTTAATAACAGCATTTTCTGCTCAAAGCAGACAACTTAGACTGATACAGAGGGCCACAGGCGCCTTCCTTTTCCTGCTTCTGCAGAGAGAACTACTTGGTGAACAAAGACCAGGAGCAATCTGATATTTTTCCTGACCTACCTCTTTCTCAAGATCAAGGTCATGGCCTTAGTGTGCATGCTAAGTCTCTTCAGTTATGTCTGACTCTTTGTGACCCCATGGACTGTAGCCTGCCAGGCTTCTCTGTCCATGAGCTTTCCCAGGCAAGAATACTGGAGTGAGTTGCCATTTCCTCCTCCAGGGGATCTTCCCAACCCAGGGATGCAACCCGCATCTCTCATGTCTCTTGCACTGGCAGGTGGGTTCTTTACCACTAGCACCACCTGGGAAGCCCAGCCTTAGTGTGAGTGTGCCTTTTCCAGCAAGGTACCAGCATGGCTTTGAGAGCAAGATAGCTAATGACCTTGCTCAAGTCTGACTGAAGATTGAGCTTTGCATTGTGATTGATAGAACAAGATTCGGTTACTTCCAACTCCCTTTCTGGAGCTTTATATTTCCAATTATATTTAACTAGAAGTGGATTTTTTGGTAATGCTACTGCAGGTTGTAAAGGATTTACTCTTTAGTATAGAAATAAGGGTAGAAAGGGATTAAGAAACATGGAGGAGAGAGAAGTTCTAACTTCTCTAACATATAGAGGAGTTCTCTCATTGGAGTTTCAGGAGGATAGAATAAAGAGAATGTGGAAGAAGCAATCATTTAGGAGATAATGGTCAAAAGTTTCCAGAACTTAAAATTTAAAAAAACACAACTGATTTTCAGATTTGGAAATCCAAAAGATCCTAGACAAAAATAAAAAGAAAGTCTCTTATAGATGTAAATCTTAGTGAAACTACAAAGCATCAAAGGCAAGGGAAAGGCTTGCAAAACAAGTAGAGAGTCCAGACTTTCTACAAGACATTGCAAATAACCTAATGGAGTAATTTTTGTACAAAAATGAAAACTAGAAGACAACGAACAGTATCTCTAAAGTGCTGAGTGAAAATAATTCTCAACCAACAATGGAATACATGGTGAAAGAATCTTTCAAGGGAAGAGGGAAAGAATACCAAATGCACACTGCAAAAACCCAGATAATAGAATTTACCACCACAGATTCAGGTAAAAGTAATGCGAGGTGAAAAGTCTCACATGCAGAAAGGAATTACCCAGAAAGGTTTCCATAAAAATGTAGGTAAATCTAAACAAATATTAACTATATAAAACAATAGCATTTATTTTGTCACATTAAAAAATACAAACCAAATACTGGACAACAATAACATATAATTCGAGAAGTTTGATTAGTTCTGAAGCACTAGAGTCTTTGTTTTGGGGGAACAAATAGAAAGATATTGATCAACGTTTAATTTTTTAAAGCATGCATGTTAAACTACCTGGGGTAACTACTAAAAAGTGGATATGGAAAATATAACTTTAAATCTCATAGAAGACAAAAGAAGAAAGGAAAAACGGTGGTGGGGATAAGCTAGCAAGAGGTTAATCACAGTGTAAGAGGCATTTACATTTTTAAAAAAGACATTTCAAATAAAACCCAGATCATTATGAGGAATTCTCTGCTATCATTTCTTCCAGATTTCCCCTGGTTCCTACTTTCATTGTCCTGCATTCATCAGCAGCATCCCAAAGAGAAGAGACTCAGAGGCAGGACATTAAAAGGACCAGGGAACGATGGAAGGTCTAAGGATGGGAGGCTGAGGGAAGGGATGCAGAGAGAAAGTCTATTCTGACTGAAGGGGTGGTCACATGCTATGATCTAAGAAAACACCGGTGTAATCACAGGTTCAAAGACACAGGACAAAGAGATTTCCTAAGACTGAAATGTCCTGAGAAAGTGTTTCAACGAAACCGGGATCTATAGTGGTGAAAAAAATCAAGTTAATGCTGAAAATACCTGACCCATTGAACAAAATAAACCCTAGCACCAGCACTGCACAGAGGTGGCATGGATTAAGTAGATTTCCTCTTTATGTTTCCATTTATCTTTTCATTTTTTGCCAAGAAAGAGCCTATTCTATGTATAAAACCTCACTAGGCACAACATTCCCATGATCATTTGACATAGCCTCTGCTCTCTTGAGGTGAGAAGATTCATGTACATAAAAGAAGAGAGTGAAGGAAAGGGTATTAATAGAAAAGAAACGAGGTAGTTGGGATGGACACAAATATTGAGTATGAGTTGCAGGTGGAACTGATCAGCTGCAAGTGTGCAAAGCTGACCACTGATGTTGACATTTTTAACAACTGTATAGCAAGTTTAGAGTCAAAGATTGTAAAGATGCATCAATCACACACACACACACACACACACACACACACATTACAGAGATCTCTGTGGGGTAATAGAACTTCTAGCTTCTGCGATAACCATGCAGTGGATATTTGTCATTCGTTTTGGCCTCCTATTGTCTGAACCTCCTTCCTATGTTTGCAAGTTTCTCACACTCTAATGTATAGCCCATATGCTCCAAATCACTCTTTGAATCTGTGATTATACCTATGTGTTCTTAGATCATAGCATGAGACCAACCCTTCAGTTAGAATAGACTTTCTCCCTGCATCCCTTCCCTCAGCCTCCCTCCCTTAGACCTTCCATAGTTCCTTGGTCATGTTAATGCCTGCTCTTTTGCCCCAGAATCCTGCCTCCTCTGGTGTCCTGCCTCTGAGTCATCTTCTCTTTGGGATACTGCTGATGAATACAGGAAGATGATGAAACCGCATATATGATACACATTAGGATCGCAAACATTTTTCCCCAGCCTCCATTGTAGTTAGAGCCTTGGTCACTAACTGGGCTCTGCCAAACAGATTATTGAGTTGAAGGCTGGCGATGTGAAGATGTGGTGTTGGTCTAGAATCCATTCAGACAGCAGCAGTGGCCACGGGGCAGTGGGCATGGCCAAGGTAGTGAGAATAGGGTCTGGGGTCATAACTGAGCAGTGGAGGCTCTGTAGGGAGCAGTGATGATGTGGCGGAGGCTGTCATGTAGTAGGTGCAGCTTTCCAGAGGCAGTGGGGGCAATGGTTCTAGTGGTCCTGGTGTTTAGTGTCTAGTGATGCTGGCGGCACCAGCTGTGGCATTGAGTGCCGAGAGGTAGCGGCAGTTTTGCATTGTGATTTGGGCATTATAACCTCCAACCAGGTTCTCTAACTTTCTGGAAGACACTGCAAGCTATTCAATATCCTTTTCTGCTTAAATTAGCTTAGATACATTTCTGTTATTTAATTATCCTGCCTGAAGCATAGAGCAAGGTCTGTGTCTTTAAAAAAAAGGTGAGTATAATTCCACAAGATACCACTCCTGTGCACCAAGACAATAACATCTCGAAGTTAATTTTTTACTCATTTAGTGAATATTAATCAATCTCTACTTTGCGCCAGACATTGTGGTAGACACTCTGGATATAGCAGTGACCAACACAGATACTGTCCTTGTCACTGTGGAACTCACAGCTTAGCAGAAAATACAGATACCACATAAATGATGAAATGGGTAGTGACAGAGTTCTATAAAATTGTAACTCACAGTTATGTGCTACGGGAAGCTTGACAGATTGGGAAGCTTAACCTAGTTTCAGGCCCCAGAAAGAGCAGACACTGAGAAATGAATGATTCGTAGGAGTTAGCAAGGTAAAGGAAAGTAGAATGAGAGAAGGTATTTCAGATCTGGGAACAACGTGATTCAAGACCCAGAGGTGAGGGACGCAGTAGGAATTTTGAGAATCCGAAAGAACTCTTATATAACTAGAGGAGAGAAAGTGAATAGGAGGAAAACGGAAAGAAGATGCCGAAGAAATTAGTGAAAGTTTATGAAGGGCTTTGTAAACCATGAGAATTAGATTTCTGAGACCCTCCATTTACTGCATAACTGCCATAATTTGTATTCATTTGCCCCAGAGAAAAGAGGACACAAAGGAGTCCAAAGAAAATTTAGAAGACAGCCAAATTTTTAAATAAGGGCTTCCCAGGTGGCTCAGTGGCAAAGAGTCCTCCTGATGATGCAAGAAGTACAAGAGACATGGGTTTGATTCCTGGGTTGGAAGATCTCCTGGAGAGAGAAATGGCAATCTCCTCCAGTAGCCTTGTCTGGGAAATCCCATGGGCAGAAGAGACTGGTAAGCTACAGTCCATGGGGCCCAAAGAGTCAGACACAACTGAACACACACACATGTTTCTAAATAGATTATTTTGTTTTGTGGGTTAAACTGTGTTCCCCTTCTGCACCATCCTCCCCGACTCCTGCCAGATTCATATATTAACATCCTAACCTCCAGTACATCAGAATGTGACTGTATTTGGAGACAGCACCTTTAAAAGACTTAGGGTAAAATGAGGTCATTTGGGCGAGCCCTAATCCAATATGACTGGAATATTTATTTATAAGGAGAGGGAATTAACACACAGATAACACACAGACAAGAAAAGGCGACGTGAAGACACAGCAAGAGGGTGGCCGTCTGCCAACAAAGGAGAGAGGCCTCAGTAGGAGCCAACCCTGAAGACACCTTGATCTTGGACTTCCAGCATCCAGAATTGTCAGAAAATAAACTTTTGTTGTCTAGTTCATCCAGTCTGTGGTATTTTCTTAGGGTAGTCCTAACTAAAATTAACACATTTTGCAACCCTAACAGAGGTACTAGTTTTGAAAATCAGAGCTTTTGAATTTTAAGATGTGGGATTTTTGAAAGATAAAAGATTTTCACATGATCTGAGCCCAGTTTTGAAAGTCCAGAGAAAAACTGTGTAAGAGGTAGAACATAAATTTAATACCATAAAGGAAGATGCTGGATTTTTAAAGATAATAACTATATCCCTGAGACAAGACAAATGTGTAGGAGGCAGCATTACAAGCCAGAATCAAGATTACCAGGAGAAAAACAACAACCTCAGATATGCAGATGATGGTATTCTAATGGCAGAAAGCAAAGAGGAGCTAAAGAGCCTCTCGATGAAGGTGAAAGAGAAGAGTGAAAAAGCTGGCTCAACATGTAGAACTCAACATTCAAAAAACGAAGATCATGACATCTGGTCCTATCACTCCATGGCAAATAGAAGGGGGAAAGGTGGAAGTAGTCACTGATTTTCTCTTTTGGGGGCTCCAAAATCACTGCGGATGGTGACTGCTGCCATGAAATTAGAAATGCTTGCTTCTTGGAAGGAAAGTTATGACAAGCCCAGACAGCAAATGAACAAGCAAAGACAACTTTGCCAACAAAAGTCTGTATAGTCAAAGCTATTGTTTTTCCAGTAGTCATGTACGGATGTGAAAGTTGGACCATAAAGAAGGCTGAACACCGTGCTGGAGAAGACTCTTGGGAGTCCATTGGATAGCAAGGTGATCAAATCAGTCAATCCTAAGGGAAATCAACCTGGATACACATTGGAAGGACTGATGCTGAAGCTGAAGCTTCAATACTTTGGCCACCTGATGCAAACAACTGATTCACTGGAAAAGACCTTAATGCTGGGAAAAACTGAAGGCAGAAGAAGAGGGCAAGAGAGAATGAAGTGGTTGGACGGCATCATCAATTCAATGGACATAAACTTGGAAGAACTCTCGGAGATGGTAAGGGGTAGAGAAGCTGGTGTGCTGTAGTCTTTGGGGTTGCAAAGAGTCAGACATGACTTGGCAACTGAACCACAGTGACAACGACAGGAGGCAGTATAGATTAAACAGGAGACAGACGTGACAAATTGTCTCAGAGAACAGTTCTTTTGCTCCCATTCTGCTCTGGGCCCCTGGAAACCCCAGAGATATTTGAGAGTAGTTCAATAAACAGGAAACTAATCTTCACCTCCTAGCATGTTGTTTGAAAAAGCCAGCTAAGCACCAGAGCAGCAGGGGCTGAGTGAAGCAGCTCTGCAGATGGGTGTAAGGGCAGTTTCATAAGCACACAATGTAAAATGTGGATCAGCTCTGTGCTGATGAAAGGGGTGTGGCTCTTTCTAAAAGGGGCCAATAGACTCAAAGGACCCTTGAGAGTGGGATAAAGAGTACAAGGACCTGTCAGTTGGAGGCCATGGTAACACAAAGATAATCTTATCAGATGCAGGTAGAAATAAGGACAAAAAATGCTAGGGAAGAGATGTACCTTACCAGACACCAGCAGAAGACAAAGGATGCCTATGGACTGGCTACCTCCCCATATTAGAGCAGCCAGACAAATGTAAGGCCTTCCAAACAGGCAGAAAAAAAAGGAATAAAACAGAAAAGCAACACTGAATTTGAAGAAAGAAATAGTTTGATTCAAAGTCAAAATTACACATGTAAATATATAAAATAAAGGAGATTTGCACAGATTGCAGAAGACTACAATCACTTATTTTAAGGATGTGACTTAATGGGAATGACTTCAAGCCCATTTAGTTCTTTCATAGAGCCAGTTCAATGACAAGCAATCACTCTTTTCCATGCAGGAAGAACATGATATGTATTGAGTAGCCATGGACAGTTTTGAGAAACTGATTTGGTTGGATTAAAATAATGTTACAAATATCTTGTATTTAGAAAGACAAACATAAAAATATTGATGCAATAGCCTTGAAAGTTTTCAGTTCAGTTCAGTCGCTCAGTCATGTCCGACTCTTTGCGACCCCATGTCGCAGCACGCCAGGCCTCCCTGTCCATCACCATCTCTCGGAGTTCACTCAGACTCACGTCCATCGAGTCTGTGATGCCATCCAGCCATCTCATCCTCGGTTGTCCCCTTCTCCTCCTGCCCCCAATCCCTCCCAGCATCAGAGTCTTTTTCCAATGAGTCAACTCTTCGCATGAGGTGGCCAAAGTACCGGAGTTTCAGCTTTAGCCATCATTCCTTCCAAAGAAATCCCAGGGCTGATCTCCTTCAGAATGGACTGGTTGGATCTCTTTGCAGTCCAAGGGACTCTCAAGAGTCTTCTCCAACACCACAGTTCAAAAGCATCAATTCTTCAGCGCTCAGCCTTCTTCACAGTCCAACTCTCACATCCATACATGACCACAGGAAAAACCATAGCCTTGACTAGATGGACCTTAGTCGGCAGAGTAATGTCTCTGCTTTTGAATATACTATCTAGGTTGATCATAACTTTTCTTCCAAGGAGTAAGTGTCTTCTAATTTCATGGCTGCAATCATTATCTGCAGTGATTTTGGAGCCCCCAAAATAAAGTCTGACACTGTTTCCGCTCTTTCCCCATCTATTTCCCATGTGATGGGACCGAATGCCATGATCTTCGTTTTCTGAATGTTGAGCTTTAAGCAAACTTTTTCAGTCTCCTCTTTCACCTTCCTCAAGAGGCCCTTTAGCTCCTCTTCACTTTCTGCCATAAGGGTGGTGTCATCTGCATATCTGAGGTGATTGAGATTTCTCCCGGCAATCTTGATTCCAGCTTGTGTGTCTTCCAGCCCAGCGTTTCTCATGATGTACTCTGCATAGAAGTTAAATAAGCAGGGTGACAATATGCAGCCTTGACGTACTCCTTTTCCTATTTGGAACCAGTCTGTTGTTCCATGTCCAGTTCTAACTGTTGCTTCTTGACCTGCATACAGATTTCTCAAGAGGCAGGTTAGGTGGTCTGGTATTCCCATCTCTTTCAGAATTTTCCACAGTTTCTTGTGATCCACACAGTCAAAGGCTTTGGCATAGTCAATAAAGCAGAAATAGATGTTTTTCTGGAACTCTGTTGCTTTTTCCATGATCCAGCAGATGTTGACAATTTGATCTCTGGTTCCTTTGCCTTTTCTAAAACCAGCTTGAACATCAGGAAATTCACAGTTCACGTATCGCTGAAGCCTGGCTTGAAAGTTCTCAGTAGCCCTGAATTTACATTTCAAGTTTTTTCAACATGGATGTCTTTTTAAAAAGTATGATTTCTGTTCATCTTAAAAATATATATATACATATATATATGTATTTACTTATGGTTGTGCTGGGTCTTCATTGTTGTATGCATGCTCTCTCTAGCTGTGGAGAGTGGGGGTTACTTTCTAGTTACAGTGCAGGGGCTTCTCGTGGTGGCCTCTCTTGTGGAGCACAGGCTCTAGGCTGCATGTCACGTGTGGGATCTTCCCAGACCAAGGACTGAGCCAGTGTCCCTTGCATCTCAATGTGGATTCTTAACCACTAGAATACCAGGGGAATCCCGTCATGGATATATGATACAAAACAATGTAGGAAGTTTTTCTGTGAGTTTATCCATTATTGATTCCTAGAACACAATATCCTAGAAACTTAGAACTACACTGGGGAGTCTAGAAACAGAAATCTCCTCAATGCATTGTAAAAGTCCAGTATGATACCAGCTAAGAACTAAAAGGTGAAGAAGTTGGAACTCCATTGGCACTTCAGTGGTTAAGATTCCACTACAGGGGGCATGGGTTCCACGCCTGGCAGGGGAACTGATACCCTGCATGCTGCACTGCATGGCCAAAAAGCAGGAAAACAAAAAAGAGGTGAGGTGGTAATTTAGACATCGTGATGAGTTGGTAAGTTTGGAATTAGTCAAATTTTACAAAGCAATTTCAGTTAAGTTGCTGACTTGTAGCAAATACTGGAAGTAAATTTCTTATTAATAGTTCTTCAGTGATTGCTCAAAAGTCTCTTCTCATTTCAGGATTACAGAATTGGCATGCTTTTGTTTAAAATATCATGAGCACTTAGGCTCGCCTTCGGAAAAGGCAATGGCACCCTACTCCAGTAATCTTGCCTGGAAAATCCCATGGACAAAGGAGCCTGGTTGGCTGCAGTCCGTGGGGTCACTAAGAGTCGGGCATGGCTGAGCGACTTCACTTTCACTTTCATGCATTGGAAAAGGATGTGGCAACCCACTCCAGTGTTCTTGTCTGGAGAATCCCAGGGATGGGGGAGCCTGGTGGACTGCCGTCTATTGGGTTGTACAGAGTCGGACATGACTGAAGGGACTTAGCAGCAGCAGCAGTTAGTAGGCTCTCCTTCTGTTGTTTTCTTTAGCCACAAAGGGCACATCTCAGTCTTTCAAGTATATTTGTGTCCAGAAAAGGACACTTGTTTCTTGGGCGAGACACAGACCACTATTAGGGTTTGGGGCTCAGATCTCTTTAATGGGTTTACTGGTATAGTCAACACCCTGTACTGCTTTCCATGGTGACTCTGTTTGGGGGAATTTTGTTGATACTTTTAATGATTTGGCAAACTAATGAGATGAAGACCTAACAGATTCCTAATGGTGTGGGTCACTTTCATCCTAGAGGCTTGTGATGGACAGTCCCCAATAATCCCCAATTCTTGATATTCATAAATTTATGTAGACTCTCCTTGCACTGAATAGGGCTGACTTTGTAACTAAGAAACTATTACAGGAATAACAGACTTCTAAGCCTAGGCCATAAAAGACATTGTAACTTCTTTCTTGCTCTCCTGGACCACACGATCACACTGAGGGAAGTAACTTGTCATGTCTTGGGGCCTCTTAGAAAGCTCTGAAAAGGACTCCTACCAACAGTCGAGTGAGCGAGTCATCTGACAGCAGAACCGAGTCATCTGACAGCAGATCCAAGTCATCTGACAGCAGAACTTTTAGCCCCAGTCAAGCCTTCAGATGATTTCAGCTGTGACCTACATTTTGAATCACCCTCAGGAGATTTCTGAAGCCAGAACTACCCAGTTAAGCCACTTACCAAAGGCCTGACCCACACAAACTATATAACTGATATACGCTTATTGTAAGCTGCTAAGTTTGGAGTATTGCACAGTAATAGATAAATAATACAGTGCTTTTAGTATCTTATATTTTACCTTTACTAAAAGTCTGAGACCTACACAAGCTTGTGTTTGTGGTACTTTGGGGCAGGCAACTGAGGAACTACAGTCATTTACAGTGTAGGTTTAAGTGGGCTTGAGAGAGAATGACAAGAGCATTAATGGAGAATGTCAGAGTAGCCAACAGTGGAAAGAGGGCTGTCGAGCGTATTGACAGGGAAACACGAACACCTTCGAAAAATTCAGGTTAAGGAGAACTTCCCCTATTATATAGAATGGAGACTTTCACATCTTATTTGGATTTTTAAGAGTATTGAAATTATTCTTTTCGTAAAAGAGTAGTTATCTTTGGTATGTAAGAAATAACTCCAAAACTTAGTAGCTTAAAGCAAAAACAATTTATTGTGTCTCATAAGTCTGTGATTGACTAGGATCTTCTACTGTTTTTGCCTGGGCTCACTCATGCAACTGCAGGCATCTGACAATTCAGCTGGGGTGAACTGGTCTAACACAGCCTCATGCATACCCCTGGGGCCTCATCTAGGATGGTTGGAATAACTAGGATTTCTGGGACTGGATCTTCATATGTTCTTACATCTCGGATTTCTTTTTTTAAAATTTATTTATTTTTAATCGAAGGATAATTGCTTTACAATATTGTGTTGGCTTCTGCCATACATCAACATGACTCAGCCATAGAAACCTTCCTCCCACTTTGCATCACAGCATGCTTGTCTCAGGGATCCAAGAGAATAAGCATGGAAATCTCAATATATGGCTTTTGTTGAGTCCCATTGGTGAATGCCAGCCATAATTCAGGCTCAGATAGCAAGGATGGACGATAAGACTCCATTTCCTTATAAGAAGATTGGCACAGAATTTGTGGTCAATTTAAACCTACTCCAGTGATGATGATCACTTCTTAAAAATTTAAGCACAACAGAGGAGTAAAAGAAAGCCTGAAAAATTTCACCATCTGTAAATAGTTAACATTTGATGAACACCATTAGGAGTATGTCTATATGTAAGATAATGAACAGATGGAATGATGTACGGATAAACAGTGGATAGCCAGAAAGTAATAACTCCTAAGAGGTGAGAATCACTTATTTTTATACCTACACATTAACTTTAAATAAGATAGATTCACTACTTGCTAAGAAAGATGAGGAAATAAGCTTTCTTGTAATTCTTCCCATCTCTCTTTCTTCACTTATAGAATTATTCTGCTTTGGTCAGTCTATATATTTACTTGAGAGTCCCTTGGACTGCAAGGAGATCCAACCAGTCCATCCTAAAGGAGAGCAGTCCTGGGTGTTCATTGGAAGGACTGATGCTGAAGGTGAAACTCCTATACTTTGGCCACCTCATGTGAAGAGTTGACTCACTGGAAAAGACCCTGATGCTGGGAGGGATTGGGGGCAGGAGAAGGGGACAACAGAGGATGAGATGGCTGGATGGCATCACTGACTCAATGGACATGAGTTTGGGTAAACTCTGGGAGTTGGTGGTGGACAGGGAGGCCTGGCATGCTGTGATTCATGGGGTCACAAAGAGTCGGACACGACTGAGTGACTGAACTGAAGATAATAATAGCCTGATTTTTTTCTCTAGAATCTCAGGGAATTCTAGAATTTTAATGATTTCACCAGAAAATGTTTTTAATATAACTTGATTGTATCAGTTTCTTGGAATTCAGTCTGTAAACATAGTTATTCCTTTAGTTTAAGAAACATTTGTTGCATTATATCCCTGTTTATTTTACTGCTTCATTTGATTGGTTTTATCATTATGATCCCAATTATTCTTATGTTGGATCTTCTTTATCTTTCACATCTATCATCTTGTTACCTTAATCTCTTTGTCTTTTTCTTCTGCATTCCTGTTGATTAACTGAAGCTTTTTACTATTACACTGATTTTCTTTTTACTGTTTCTATTTCGAGTCTGAAATGATTACTTTGGTGTCCTAATCTTGTTTACGTAGCTTTGCATCTCATTTATTTTTCCTTATTGTGTGTTATATTGCCATCCCTTCCTTTCCGTTTGTTCTGTGTTACCGTTTCCCTTTCTTCTCTGATGTCACTTTGTTTTCATTTCTCTGAGCCATAGTTTGAAGACTAGGTTTTGCTCTCTATCCTCTTTGCTAAGGCCGAAGGACTGAGGAGAATAGGAGTACTAGATTTTAGTGAAGACTAAAGCCTCTCTGTGGTATCTAAGCATTCCTTTTCTTCGGGATTCCATTAATTACCCTGTAGTAGGGCCCCTCTTTTCTCTGCCAGAGATGTATCTATTTTTGGTGCCCTTTGGCTCAATTCCTCAAAGTTAGCATAGTCTCTGAAAGATAAAATCCTGATGGACTTGCCCAATATATTAAGGACCCAATGTAATATTAAGATAGTGAAAGCAGAATAATATAAACCTCTATTTTGGAAGGAAAATATGAAATCAAAAATAAAATGTCACTCTTCAAGAATAAAATCAGCCTTAACTAAAGGAAAGCTCTGTAGCAAATTACATGAAAAGTATTTGTAAAGGCATTATAATAAGATATCTTTGCTGCACTGATAAGAAAACTCAAGAATATAGACTATTTAATATCCAAGTTGCTAAAAAACTCAGAAGCTGACTAGTCAGATCAAGGTAAAGCTCTAAAGTAAGATTAAAATTGACTGTGCCTTTACTTTTATCACAAGTAAAAAGACTCTCCATTGATTTTCTTGATATTCAATATAAAGTGATAAGGGCTTTTGTTGACAAGTTATTTCTCCATTGATCTTCTCATTACTCATATGACATGTAATCCTTTAGTCTCAATGTTTGAGTAGACATCAATATTTTGAAATGTTTTAATAATTGCATGAAATCATAAAATATGGCTGGTGAAAAGGTAATGATGGTTCACAATATATATATAATTACTAATTTCAGACATAAATAAACTTGTAATGAATTCACCATACTTTGCTCTGCTTACTCTTTTTCTGTAGTTCTCTCAGTCTTTTGTTTTCAGGCTCTACCTTGTGTTGAGACATAATTCTCAGTTATAATTCTCACCTCAGCTGATTTCATTGGATAGTGGTTTATAACGAGTTTGTTAAAAATGTTTTGACAATTTCTTAACCTAACCCCAAAGTTAAGCCTAGATAGATCAAAACAGATGTAGTGTTTGAAGAGAGAGAGGATGTCACATGAAAGGCAACTTTGATTCTTCTACAATTAAAGGGTGTTATGTGTTGTGTTAAACACACACTGCCCTACCACACCAGGCTGAAACTAAACTGATCTCTTGTGCTGCAAAATGAGTCAGAATCTATTATTTGAGAAAAAAGAAATACATAGCTGATATCAGTCAAGGAATAATTTTGTGTCAACAAATAAACTCACCTGTGCGTCAGATAATTGAGTCATGTGAAATTAGTTCTTTCACAAAATATATGAGTATCCTCGGGACTCTCTGGTGGTCCAGTGGCTAAGACTCTTGAGCTGTCTCAATGCTGGGACCCTGAGTTTGATCCCTGATTGGGGAACCAGATCCCATATGCCACAACTAAGACCCTGTACGGCCAGATAAATAAAAATAAATAAAATATATGAGTATTCTCATAGAAATGGATTTTTAATCAAATTAAATTGTGTCTGAATAAGTACAGTCAGTGTGTGAATTGCCCACCTCATCCTTTTTCTGTGAAGTGAAGACAGTGAAGCTTTGGTGTCAGTTACCCGGGGTTTGTGTTCCTGCCAGGCAGTTATGAGTAGTATTATATCTTGGACAAACTACTAACCTCTTTTGAGTGTTAGTGTTCTCTATTTTAAGATGGGATGTAGTGTGAAATAAAAAGGGAATACGTATAATTAAAATGCCTGAAACAATTTGTAATAGTGATTACTAATATACTAAGTGTTTTTAATTTCTAACACATTTTGAAGATTTAGGTAATGATTAGAATTTGACTAGACTCGGAGGGCTTCCTGGGAGTTCAGTTGGTAAAGAGTTTGCCTGCAATGCAGGAGACCCAGGTTCAATCCCTGAGTCAGGAAGATCTCCTGGAGGAGGAAATGGCAACCCACTCCAATATTCTTGCCTGGAGAACTCCATGGATAGAGGAGCCTGGGAGGCTGCAGCACATGGGGTCACAAAGACTCAGAAATGACTAACACTTTCACTTTCATCCTAATGGATATGGGGTGGTATCTCTATCTCATTATAGACTATACATATAAATATATACACATATAAATAAGTCACGGACTCTGCCTCAGCCACTGTACTAAGGAAGGTGAAGGAAGGTGAAGTCACTCAGTTGTGTCCAACTCTTTGCGACCTTGTGAGCTATAACCTACTAGGCTCCTCCGTCCATGGGATTCTCCAGGCAAGAATACTGGAATGGATTGCCATTTCCTTCTCGAGGGGATCTTCCTGACCCAGGGATCGAACCTGGGTGTCCCACACTGGAGGCAGACGCTTTAACCTCTGAGCCACCAGGGAAGCCTATGAGGGGTAAGGAAAGGAATCCCCTGGAGGTCCAGTGGTTAGGACTCTACACTTCCACTGCAGGTGGTCAGATTTGATTCCTGGTTGGGGAACTAAGATCTTGCAAGTCACATGGTGCAGCCAAAACCAAACAAAAGAGCAAAAACAAACAAACAAAAAAGGCAAGGGAACAGTGATGACTAACAGGCAAGAGAGCATGTGACTCTCAACTAAAAATATATCAAACTTGTCTACCTGAATCAATGGCCTCTGCTGCTGCTAAGTCGCTTCTGTCGTGTCCGACTCTGTGCGACCCCATAGACGGCAGCCCACTAGGCTCCTCTGTCCCTGGGATTCTCCAGGCAAGAATACTGGAGTAGGTAGCCATTTCCTTCTCCCATGCAATGGAGAATCAATGGCCTCTACCTTTGACTAAAAATTCTGCCTAAAGTGACAAGGATTCTCTTTTCTATGAACAATTCACATAATGATAAAAGATTGCTAGAGATGACAGAGTAGTAACAGAGGAAGGTGAGCACAAAGAACAAATATGGACGGCCTTGTGGGTGGCAGAAAATGCCTAATTTTTGACATCAACTTAATGAATCTCGACTTCACTCTTTGCAAAATACATTTGTCAGACTCGGGGCAAATGGAATTCTCTTTAGAATGCAGCTTTCTAAAATAAAAACCACTCAAGTTTTATTAATGCTTATTATGTGCCAAGAACAGTGATGAGAATTTTCCATATATTAAAAAAAAAAAGAACAGCTGCTCTATTTGTAAAGTACTTTCAATAATCTTTATAACTGAGAAAACCGAGGTGCAGGAAGGTTAAGTAACTTGCCTAAGATCACACAGACAGTAAATACTTTCACTGTTATTTTCATGGAAATGGCATGACTCTGGAATCTGTGCTCCTAATCCAAATAATAAAAACTTAAACATTTCTTTCCCTCTAAATTTCTTTTTTCTGAATAAAGTTAAAATGCAATTGACTCAAGGATTTTAATAGCAAAACTATTTGGAGAATTTTATTGACTAAGTTTGGGTCAACAACCATTTGGTCTAAACAGTAGAATATTCAAATAGAGCTCCTTCTCCTGGCTTTTGTCCTCTTTAAACTTGAAACCACATTGTCAGATTGGGATTTCAGCATAGGGAATTTTGCCCTCAGGTACTTTAAGCAATGATATGTTGTAGTTATGCTCATCTGTATTCTCCTAGGCACTAAATTAGTCCCATAGGAAAAACTTACTTTTCTTTTAATTTATTGAATTACTCACTAGCTCCCTGGCACAAAAAAGGACTGATACCCAGGTGACTTTCCAGTCATTTATTATTATTTTGCTCACCATTAATAAAATGTTTCCTCATAGAGAGTATTTCAATAATCTTCAGAAAAGTCTCATTGATGTGGTAATGTTAATATTGTCCTTATTTTCAAATGAGGAAACTGAGGACCATGGGAGGTAAGTTGCAGAGATGACTGGAAACAGTCCCTCCCCAAGGAAATTTACATTTCATGAAAATATCTGTGTTGTCACTAGACTTTGAGTCAAGCTATCTGCTTCATCTTGCTCCTGCCATGACCCCTCACCACTGATGGTTGTATTCAGTGATAATGGAAGTACAGTTATATCTGTGACACCTTATTTGATAATTTTTCCTTAAATGGGAAGGGAGTGCGTGCTAGTGATATTTACTCAGTAAACTGTGTCTGACTCTTGGTGATCCCATGGACTGTATACCCTGCCAGGCTCCTCGCTCTGTCCATGGGATTTTCCAGGCAAAAGTACTGGGGTGGGTAACCATCTCCTTCTCCAGGCGATATTCCTGACCCAGGGATTGAATCTGAAGGGAATGGGTTAAGTGATGCAGACTCCCACATGTGTCTACAACCAAAACAACACAAAAAGGACATTTAGATAAGAGAGTAGGGAAAGTGAGTTAAGAAATTAATGAGGAAAAATAATTCAAACTATTCAACTCCCTGTAGGCCAAGTAGAAAAGGCAGTGGGTCAAACTATTTTCATCTTCAATTGGTTGTTCAGGACTTTACAGACAGTTAAAGTCTCATGAAAACATAAAATGAGTGTATTACATTTTTTCAGTCTATCAGACTTCCTTCAGGCTCTAGGCACATGCTAATGATTGGGATAAAACCGAGTTTGAATGGAGTTCCTGCTAAACAAATGAATGGTGGAGACTGGAAAGTTATATGAAAGACAGCCAACTCTTCTGCAAAACCACACCACAATACACAAAGCCACAATGGTAAAAATTGCATGCATCTGGGAAGAAGGTATAAACTAGCATGTTATGGGGGAAATCAAGGGAGCTGGAGAAAGGGTGGAGGGTCATAGATGAAAAGAACTCAAAGGATGGAAGCAGAACCCTAAAAGAAACCAAAGAAAAAATAAAAGCAAATTCTAAACAGCTCCCCTTACAAATGACTTTCATATGCATGGTAAGACGTGAACTGAAAGAAAACAAATACCAAGAGATATAATAGACACATTATGTAACAAGGATTACTAAGGAGAGGCTAAAACCAGAAACAGATTTGGAATAATTTGGAGATGGAAAGTTTATATAAGAGATAGACACAACAGGCTAGGGGGAATTATGCCAACATGGGTCAAGGAGGATATTGTGTCTGAAGGGAGAAAGAATGTCACATAATAAATAAGTTGGCAGTGGGACAAAATATATTTGGATGGAAATAAAAGATAAAAGGAATATAGAACTAATCATAGGAAATTACAATAGACCATCTGGGTCAGATAAAAAAGGCAGCTCAGAATGTTTATGCAGATAAGGATGCCCAAGAAAAACAGGGTATGGTCTGGGATGGCTGATCTAGGATCGTAATACGACAGAGCAATGTGCTGGTTACATTCCTGGAGAAGACCATGGATTTGATTACAGCCCAGTTTTTGCATATTACTTGGAAGCCAGAAACCTATAAAACAGTGAATAGATAAGGATCCAGAATGATTTGGGACAGCCTATCACGCAATAGTTATCTATCCCTTCGTCTGTAATGTTTTGTAGTGTCCATGAATACTTGATGACCTTACCTTTCCTGTTACCCCATCACTCTGGAGATCTGCTATAATGTGACACTGTCTTTATGAACACCTTTCTTTGGGAAAGCATCCTTTGCTTTGGGAAAGCAGTGCCAAAGAATGATCAAACTACCACACAATTGCACTCATCTCACACGCTAGTAAAGGAATGCTCAAAATTCTCCAAGCCAGGCTTCAGCAATACGTGAACTGTGAACTTCCAGATGTTCAAGCTGGTTTTAGAAAAGGCAGAGGAACCAGAGATCAAATTGCCAACATCTGCTAGATCATAGAAAAAGCAAGAGAATTCCAGAAAAACATGTATTTCTGCTTTATTGACTATGCCAAAGCCTTTGACTGTGTGGATCACAACAAACTGTGGAAAATTCTGAAAGAGATGGGAATACCAGAGCACCTGACCTGCCTCTTGAGAAACCTGTATGCAGGTCAGGAAGCAACAGTTAGAAGTGGACATGGAACAACAGACTGGTTTCAAATAGGAAAAGGAGTCCATCAAGGCTGTATATTATCATCCTGCTTATTTAACTTATATGCAGAATACATCATGAGAAACACTGAGCTGGAAGAAGCACAAGCTGGAATCAAGATTGCCAGGAGAAATATCAGTCACCTCAGATATGCAGATGACACCATCCTTATGGCAGCAAGTGAAGAGGAACTAAAAAGTCTCTTGATGAAAGTGAAAGTGGAGAGTGAAAAAGTTGGCTTAAAGCTCAACATTCAGAAAACGAAGATCATGGCATCCATCCCCATCACTTCATGGGAAATAGATGGGGAAACAGTTGAAACAGTGTTAGACTTTACTGTTTTGGGCTCCAAAATCACTGCAGATGGTGATTGCAGCCATGAAATTAAAAGATGCTTACTCCTTGGAAGAAAAGTTATGACCAACCTAGATAGCATATTCAAAAGCAGAGACATTACTTTGCCGACTAAGGTCTGTCTAGTCAAGGCTGTGTATGGTCATGTATGGATGTGAGAGTTGGACTGTGAAGAAGGCTGAGCACCAAAGAATTGATGCTTTTGAACTGTGGTGTTGGAGAAGACTCTTGAGAGTCCCTTGGGCTGCAAGGAGATCCAACAAGTCCATCCTAAAGGAGATCAGTCCTGGGTGTACATTGGAAGGACTGATGCTGAGGCTGAAACTCCAATACTTTGGCCACCTCATGGGAAGAGTTGACTCACTGGAAAAGACTCTGATGCTAGGAGGGATTGGGGGCAGGAGGAGAAGGGGACGACCGAGGATGAGATGGCTGGATGGCATCACTGACTCGATGCACATAAATTTGGGTAAACTCGGGGAGTTGGTGATGGACAGGGAGACCTGGCGTGCTGTAATTCATGGGGTCGCAAAAAGTCAGACATGACTGAGCAACTGAACTGAACTGACCTGATGAACACCCTGCCCAGATCAGTCTCCTCTCAACCTCTCTGCTGTGGCTACTCTTGTCCCAAGCCATTCAGTTCCAGTTCCTAAATTCATGCAGCTGAGTACCCTCATAAAAATGTAACTAGCCTATCCAAGTAGGCTCTGACCATTTGTTTAGTCAGAGGGCTTTGACCTGGCCATTGTAACCAGGCATCCCTGGAGAACAGAAACGCCAAAGAGCCAACAGCTGGAATTCCAGCCCACTCACCCTTGAACCCTCTAACTGAAGTAAGAACAGCACCCGGGAAATTGCATTGCTTTGTGTGCTGTGATAACCCTGTTGACTTCCTGATGATATGGCCAATATTTTAAGGACTTTAACAGCAAGGCTGAGAGTTTTCACTTCACTGTGGGCTCCAAAGCCTATTCTCTGACAGCACATGTTATGCAGTGTTATAGGTGAATATGGCTGCTTCCCACAATGTACTTGAAATTCCTTGGTTCAGAGACTGAATCTCTCGTGTCCCACTTGCAGAGATTAGCATTCTGTCTAGTAATTCTGAGTGCTCACTTATCATGTAAAATGAATGAAATGATAAGGAGTGACTCAAAGGAATTAACCTGTAAGTAAAAGATTTTAGGCAGTTGTATTGGCCACAAGGAGGTAATTTGCCAAAGCACTGGTTGGGTAGATAAGGATAAGAAAGGATGGTACCTATCTGGTGTCTTTGTTTGTTCCTCAATCTGGAATTTCCTCCTCTGCTCACATGAAGACCAGCCTTGGACATCCCTTTCTGATCTAAGAATTAAAAGTTCAGTTTATAAAGACTAGAAAGCTCAGTAATCCCAACATAGATGCTTCTTATGTATTTTTCTCATCACTTACATACAAATGTCAACTTACTTATAAATCTACTCCTTTGTATCCCTAGCAACACCTAATCACCTTGTCTAGAATTCTATAGAAAATTTACATCTTGTAGAAAATTAGTGTATATTTACAATATCTCAGCTTTGTTAACAACATGTTGTAGCTTAGTAGCTCCCAAAAGTTTCATCAGGAGCACCAGAGGAATGTAAAAAAATAGAAAAGAGACTTCCCTGATGGTCCAGTGGCTAAGAATCCTCTCTCCCACTACAGGGGTCTGGGTTCGATCCCTGGTAATGGAACTAGATCCCACATGCTGCCAACCTTACAGTCTGCATGCTGCAACTAATACCTGGCACAGTCAAATCAATCAATCAATTTTTTTTTTTTTTAAGGAAAAAAACAAAACAAAACAAAACACAAAAAGTCCCCAGATTCCTGGTTCCAGGCCTGGCCTCATAGAGTCAAACTCCCTGTATGAGGTTATAAAAGAATTTGCATTTTCAATCCCCAAGTGTTTATAAAACTTATCTTGATTTGGGAATTACATCTTTGACCAAATGCATTTATTAAACAAATAAAAAGTCAATTAATTGGTTTAAAAATATCCCTGGTTATTAATAACTTCTACACCATTTTTAGAGACACCAAAAAAAAAAAAATCACTGATGATAGGTAGAGTTAGTTTTAGTTTAGAGCAAGATGTAATAACCTCTGTTCACTGAAACCTTCACCCTTGAAGGAGTAGTGAGACTAATTAGTAGCTATAGTTCTTTTAAATGATAATTTTGTCTCTTATGTGGGCAATTACTGAATGAAATTCATTAATATGTAGCCGTATCTTCATTCATCCTGTATAATGATAATGACCTATTAGTTCATTTTTCAGTAGTGCCTATGGGTAGGAAGGATGTGCACAGGACAGTACACGAAACAAATTACACTCAATAGTAACTGTCAATTTTTTATGCCGTCTGCTTACAGATTCTCTGGATGTGACTAGGCTGCGACTGAGCAAAGAGAGAAATGGAGGAGACAGAGGCACTGCATCAAGTTTTAGGGATGTTCAGAAAGAAGATTATGGCCAACTTTGGAGTAGTTCTGACTGAGACCAATTGCCTGCCATTGAGAAAACTTCACTGTATTTTATGAGTAAATAGCTGTGGTACAGAAAGGAAAGGGGCATTAAAAAAAAAAAAAGATTTAAAAATCTACAACTTTAAGGAGCTTTCTATTTCTTCAGAATAGTTATTAGCCATAATTTAAGGTAAAATACAGTTGGTGCTATAATAGAGGTTGGGATTGACATATATACACTTGATACTATGTACAAAAGAGATAACTAATGAGAACCTACTGTATAGTACAGGGGACTCCACTGTGGTGGAGTGGTGAATTAAGTGAGAAGGAAATACAAAAAGAGGGGATATGTGTATACACATAGCTGATTCACTTTGAGACTAACAACATTTTAAAGTAACAAATTAAAAGACGCTTACTCCTTGGAAGAAAAATTATGACCAACCTAGATAGCATATTCAAAAGTAGAGACATTACTTTGCCGACTAAGGTCCATCTAGTCAAGGCTATGGTTTTTCCTGTGGTCTTGTATGGATGTGAGAGTTGGACTGTGAAGAAGGCTGAGCACCGAAGAATTGATGCTTTCGAACTGTTGTGTTGGAGAAGACTCTTGAGAGTCCTTTGAACTGCAAGGAGATCCAACCAGTCCATTCTGAAGGAGATCAGCCCTGGGGTTTGAAGGAATGATGCTAAAGCTGAAACTCCAGAATTGGCCACCTCATGCAAAGAGTTGACTCATTGGAAAAGACTCTGATACTGGGAGAGATTAGGGGCAGGAGGAGAAGGGGACGACAGAGGATGAGGTGGCTGGATGGCATCACCGACTCAATGGACATGTCTGAGTGAACTCCGGGAGTTGGTGATGGACAGAGAGGCCTGGCGTGCTGCGATTCATGGGGTCGCAAAGAGTCGGACATGACTGAGCGACTGAACTGAACTGAACTGACAGTTCAATAAAATTTTAAAAACCCAACCAACCAACCAAAACCAGACAAAACAGCATCAACAACAAAAAGCAAAAGTATCCCCAAAAGTTGAAATTAGCTTAAAACCATACAAAAAAGAATAATGACATAGATTTGATCCAGCAAATATTAAAACATATTATGAAATTATAGCAATTCACTATGTGTGATACAGGTGAAAACGTTAGACAGAACAGAAAGAGAAAGCCCAGAAAAAGACTCTATCTGATATAATCATTTAAAAATGAAAGAGAGAAAGTAAATCAGTGGTGAAGGGACAGTGTATTCAACAAATAGTTCATAAAACATTGCACAGAAAATTTGGATCAAAAGAAATTAGATCTTTCTCTCATATCACCACTAAGATCAAGTTACTAAAAATGCTATCAAGACTATGGTGAGATGGATATGGTTTTATACAGCTATTAGGGCAACAAACTAGATCAACGTTTTGTGGAAAGCATTTTGTAAAATGAATTAAAGTTATTAAAATGTTCATAACATTCTGAATCAATAATTTCACTTCTAAAAGTGTAAGTGAAAGTGTTAGCCTCTCAGATGGTGTTCAACTCTTTGTGACCCCATGGACTGTAGCCTGCCAGGTTCCTCCTCTGTCCATGGGATTCTCCAGGCAGGAATACTGGAGTGGGTTGCCATTTCCTCTCAAAGGGATCTTCCAAACTGATGGACTGAACCTAACTCTCCTGCATTGCAGGCAGATTCTTTACTATTTGAGCTACAAGGGATGGTGACACATTTACTTTTAGACACACACACACACACACACACACACACACACATATATACACACACACACACGTTTTTCTCTACATACTCATGTTTAAGAATACAACTTTTTGTAAAATATTTATTACAGTGTTATTTTTTAAAATAATGGAACTAGAAAAATAATGGTTAATTGGAAGATTATTAAGTAAATTATATCATAAATTATGTTACTTTTTTTTAACTTGACCTAATTGACATTTTTTGATAGAGTACTTTACCAAAGAACAACAGAGTAAACGTTTTCAAACATGTCACTTCCATCAAAATAAATCATACATTGAACTGTAAAATGAGTCAATAAATTTTAAAAGATTCAAATATGTAGTATATTCTCTGACAACACAGAAATTAATGAGAGAGCTATCTGGAAAATCCCCAAATATTTGCACAGTACACAATGCAGGTCTACTAAATAAGTATGTTGAAGAATGAATCACCAAAGAACTTGAATTAAATGAAAATGAGACCATCAAAATACCAAGATTTGTAATATTTAGCCCAAACTGAACTTAGATCACAAATAATGTTACTTTAATGTAATAGAATAGAATGCATTTGTTAAAATATATTTGTTGGAAGTTTTTATTTTTATTTTTGGTAGTTTATCTTTCATATGTTAGAGCAAAAAGTAGGGAGCTATTCATTTCAACTATAGTAATACACAGAAAAAGGGTTGGAAATACATATTCCAAAATGTCGCTTTTGTTATTTTAGGATGATAATAGTATGGATAGTTTCCTCTCTTTTACTGTATTTCCTTTCCCAGTTTTCCACAATTGGTGCATTTTAGAGTAGATTCTTGACATGCACAGGAGACATATCCTAAAACAATAGCTAATCTTTAAAATGCAAAGAACGGCTCTTTCCTAGACTTCTTTAGTTTCTCTTTATTGCTATCATTAGCACTATCAGTTAGCTTTCTTCTCTCAAAGAATGTTTCTGTTGTGTCCCCAGAGTTACTATATACTTGATAATGAGAAGAAAACACAAAAGCTACATTGAGCTCTGGATTCTGGGTGGTCTGCTAGCAGTAATAGCAGTAAGAAGTAAACTCTCCTTTATGTTTTCTAAAAATCCCATTCTAAGACACTCAGTTAATAAAAGCAATAAAAATAATAGTGTTCTTTGATATGGACAACTGATGTTCTCTGACTCTCATAAAAAGAGTGAATAAATGCATCTTTAGAAAGTGTTGCTATTTTTCTTGATCAAAGTTAAGGTCATGTTGGCCAAGCAAGCCCTCTGAATAAACTGCAGACCCTAAGCACCTCTGAGAGTAAAATTTGGGATTTTGCTAAGCTTACTCACTAAGCCATCTTGGTCTCACACCATCTTCAAACCACTCATGATTAAAATTCACATCAGAACAAAATGACCAACTACCAGGTCACAGAACCTGGATATTTTTCTTAAGTGAATAAACCCAAGAACAATGAAGTATCAAATGCCAAGACTATGTTAAAAATGGAGAGTAAGGGCAAGCTGTAGAAACAAAGAAAGAGATTAATTTGAGGTGGAATGGAGGAAGTGCGACTTTCATTAAGTATTCACAGGTGCCAAAGGCCATTGTCTTTATTTCTCTATTGAAAGTAACTACATCCTCAGTCTCCCTCACCTTGTGCCCTGCAAATTCCTTCATCTGATGATAAAACTTGCAATATTATCAACTCAAGGTGCATATTTTCTCAGTTCAGTTCAGTCGCTCAGTCCTGTCTGACTCTTTGTGACCCCATGAATCGCAGCACGCCAGGCCTCTGTCCATCGCCAGCTCCCGGAGTTCACTGAGACTCACAGCCATCGAGTCAGTGATGCCATCCAGCCATCTCATCCTTGGTCATCCCCTTCTCCTCCCACCCCCAATCCCTCCCAGCATCAGAGTCTTTTTCCAATGAGTCAACTCTTTGCATGAGGTGGCCAAAGTACTGGAGTTTCAGCTTTAGCATCAGTCCTTCCAAAGAAATCCCAGGGCTGATCTCATTCAGAATGGACTGGTCGCGGGGCAACCCAAGACGGGTGGGTCATGGTGGAGAGGTCTGACAGAATATGGTCCACTGGAGAAGGGAATGGCAAACCACTTCAGTATTCTTGCTTTGAGAACCCCATGAACCGTATGAAAACGCAAAATGATAGAATACTGAAAGACGAACTCCCCAGGTTGGCTGGTACCCAATATGCTGGTAGAGATCAGTGGAGAAATAACTCCAGAAAGAACGAAGGGATGGAGCCAAAGCAACAACAATACCCAGCTGTGGATGTGACTGGTGATAGAAGCAAGGTCTGATGCTGTAAAGAGCAGTATTGCATAGGAACCTGGAATGTTAGGTCCATGAATCAAGGCAAATTGGAAGTGGTCAAACAAGAGATGGCAAGAGTGAACGTTGACATTCTAGGAATCAGTGAACTAAAATGGACCAGAATGGGTGAATTTAACTCAGATGACCATTATATCTACTACTGTGCACAGGAATCCCTTAGAAAAAATGGAGTAGCCATCATGGTCAACAAGAGTCCAAAATGCAGTTCAGTTCAGTCGCTCAGTCTTGTCCAACTCTTTGTGACCCCATGAATCGCAGCACGCCAGGCCTCTGTCCATCGCCAGCTCCCGGAGTTCACTGAGACTCACAGCCATCGAGTCAGTGATGCCATCCAGCCATCTCATCCTTGGTCATCCCCTTCTCCTCCCACCCCCAATCCCTCCCAGCATCAGAGTCTTTTTCCAATGAGTCAACTCTTTGCATGAGGTGGCCAAAGTACTGGAGTTTCAGCTTTAGCATCAGTCCTTCCAAAGAAATCCCAGGGCTGATCTCATTCAGAATGGACTGGTCGCGGGGCAACCCAAGACGGGTGGGTCATGGTGGAGAGGTCTGACAGAATATGGTCCACTGGAGAAGGGAATGGCAAACCACTTCAGTATTCTTGCTTTGAGAACCCCATGAACCGTATGAAAACGCAAAATGATAGAATACTGAAAGACGAACTCCCCAGGTTGGCTGGTACCCAATATGCTGGTAGAGATCAGTGGAGAAATAACTCCAGAAAGAACGAAGGGATGGAGCCAAAGCAACAACAATACCCAGCTGTGGATGTGACTGGTGATAGAAGCAAGGTCTGATGCTGTAAAGAGCAGTATTGCATAGGAACCTGGAATGTTAGGTCCATGAATCAAGGCAAATTGGAAGTGGTCAAACAAGAGATGGCAAGAGTGAACGTTGACATTCTAGGAATCAGTGAACTAAAATGGACCAGAATGGGTGAATTTAACTCAGATGACCATTATATCTACTACTGTGCACAGGAATCCCTTAGAAAAAATGGAGTAGCCATCATGGTCAACAAGAGTCCAAAATGCAGTTCAGTTCAGTCGCTCAGTCTTGTCCAACTCTTTGTGACCCCATGAATCGCAGCACGCCAGGCCTCCCTGTTCATCACCATCTCCCGGAGTTCACTCAGACTCACGTCCATCGATTCCGTGATGCCATCCAGCCATCTCATGCTCTGTCGTCCCCTTCTCCTCCTGCCCCCAATCCCTCCCAGCATCAGAGTCTTTTCCAATGAGTCAACTCTTTGCATGAAGCGGCCAAAGTACTAGAGCTTCAGCTTCAGCATCATTCCCTCTAAAGAAATCCCAGGGCTGATCTCCTCCAGAATGGACTGGTTGGATCTCCTTGCAGTCCAAGGGACTCTCAAGAGTCTTCTCCAACACCACAGTTCAAAAGCATCAATTCTTCAGTGCTCAGCCTCCTTCACAGTCCAACTCTCACATCCATACATGACCACAGGAAAAACCATAGCCTTGATTAGACGGACCAAATCTCAAAAATGACAGAATGATCTCTGTTCATTTCCAAGGCAAACCATTCAGTATTGCAGTGATCAAAGTCTATGCCCCAACCAGTAATGCTGAAGAAGCTGAAGTTGAACGGTTCTATGATGACCTATAAGACCTTTTAGAACTAACACTCAGAAAAGATGTCCTTTTCATGATAGGGGACTGGAATGCAAAAGTAGGAAGTCAAGAAACACCTGGAGTAACAGGCAAATTTGGCCTTGGAATATGGAATGAAGCAGGGCAAAGACTAATAGAGTTTTGCCAAGAAAATGCACTGGTCATAGCAAACACCCTCTTCCAACAACACAAGAGAAGACTCTGCACATGGACATCACCAGATGGTCAACACCGAAATCAGATTGATTATATTCTTTGCAGCCAAAGATGGAGAAGCTCTATACAGTCAACAAAAACAAGACTGGGAGCTGACTGTGGCTCAGATCATGAAATCCTTATTGCCAAATTCAGACTTAAATTGAAGAAAGTAAGTATATTTTCTACTGTTATGTAAAAAATCACCATGAATTTAGTAGCTTAAATCACCACACCTTTATTATCTCACAGTGTATGTGGATCAGAAGTCTGGACATGGCTTAGCTGAGTCCTTAGCAGGCTATAGTCCAGGTTAGCCATAGCTTGGTTCTCATCTGGAGACTCAATTGGTGATGCATCTACTTATGTTGGTGGCAGAATTAATTTTCTTGCAGTTGTAAGGCTGAGAATTTAAGTTGTAAACCATAATTTTAACTCTTTGTTCTTATTCAGATGATAAATTTAGTCTAGAGTTTTAATAATGGAAGTTCTGGAGGATAAAGAATTACTAAGAGGACAAAAACATGAGTCAAAATATAAACATATCATCTCAGTTTATAGTGGTTGACAATGACTTACTGAAGAGTTACTAATTCTGTAGGTGTTAAAGAGATGGGTATGATTTCAATATATTATTTGAAACCCATCACAGTCACATTTTCTCTGCTTACTTTATTTTTTTATAGGACTTATTACTGTTTGATAAACTTGCATTACTCCTTTATTGTTTCTCTCTCCTAGTAAGGTATAATGTATTAATAGGCTCCATCCTCCAGCGTCTATAATAATGCCTGCCGTGTAAGTTCTCAATAAATGGATATTTAATAAATGAGTTGATGTGCAATGAAAGAAAAATATACTCAAAGGGCGAGAAATATTATAAATAAAGACAGATAAAACCACAGGAAGACTGGCTTACTAAGAACTGAAATCAATATAATTTCTCTCTGTGTTAAACAAAGCATGAACCATGAACCTTTCTAGCTCCTATGTTAGATAATGCTAGGATCAAGAAAACTTGGCTACCTGTTCTGGAAAGTACTTGCTTCTGCAATATAAAACTGTGAACTAACTAACATCATTATTTTAAGGCCCTCGTCTCATTGTGGATTGGAATTTAAAGCTTTTACATTAAAAAGCCTGCCCAATTCCAACTAGCTTTCTATCTTAAAAGACTTTTTAAAATCACCTCATCCAGCTCTGAAAGCTTATAATGCTCTTCTATAACTTCCCCTCTGACATGTTACCAGGACTCTAGCAAGTGTTCACTCTTCGCATAGTAAGTCGAATAAACTAAGCTTTGCTTCATCAAAGTTGTCCACTGATGGTCTTTTTCAAGAGGTAGCACGCGACTCTTGAATTAGTAACTTTCAAGAGGTAGCAAGTGAGGAGGAAACAAAATGTAACTGGAGCACTCCTCAGGGTGGGAGGTAGTATCTGATTCTAGTGGTAAGAAGCAGATAACTGGAAAAAATTTGTTGGGGTCTGTATTAATAAAAGTCAAGAAAACAGAAACCTCTGTAGCTATTTCAAATAGAAGAAATTTAACATGGGGAATTGGTTACATGGGTAATGGCAGACACACACAGAGGAAGACACACACACAGAGAATGCAAAGGGAATGGCTAGTGACCTACAGTTTAAGTAAATACATGAAGCAACTATGATCACTATGGCTGGTAACAAAAAGATGAAGATGATGTTACCAGAACCCAGATGTGTAGAGCAGAAGGGTTCTGTGGCTATGCTGGAACCACAGAGAAGAGGCTTCCTGGCCCATGTGGCTACTATGGAGAATGGAGGGATTGCCTGAGGGATACAGCTACTTCCAGAGAAGGTTTTAGAAGCAAGGGAGGAGGGAAAATAACTTTTCCATTTTCTTGCTTTCTATGTCCGGTCAGTGACGCCTACTAGAAGAAAAATAACGGGAAGCCAGCTGTCAAAGAATCCTGGGAAAAGTAGTATGCAGACCCTCAGGTTCAGAATTATAGAGCTGAATAGAGAAAAACAGATGTGGCTGAAATATGACAGGTGAACTAGGCACAGGACCAGGCAGAAATGCAGATGAGGAACGTGGGTTTTTAGAGAGGTTATAAGGATTTGTAATAAGTGCAATTATATGAACAAAGTATTGGGAAATAAGTAGGCTAGCTTTCTTAGTTCTACATGAAACTACCCCCCATTCCACTCAAGCCACCAAGCTGTGAGCTTTCCTCTTTCTCTACACACCTGTATTGGAGAGAAGGTACCTTTCTCCTACCTACCCCTATAACTCTCTCTGTGGTTAGAGGAGAAACCACAGGACTAGGAATAAGAAATTTTATCACACCACTATTCATTGTTAGTGGATGTTAGAGAGATTTGTTAGAAAAATTTGTAATGGAATTTAGGACGGGGTGGGGGTGGGGGGAAATACATCATTTTTAGCATACTAATGGTCAGAATTATTCTTTCACAAGATATAAGATCAGATATAAGATATAATATTGGTATGCACCTCTTAATTCTACCTTGAGTGTTATTACCAAAATTCTGGGATTAAGTGACTCTCTTTCCCTTTGTTCCTGGAAGGGCAGGAAGTTATTATAATGAATCACCTTGTTGACCTTTCCTGTCTCCACCTGTGGTTTTTTTTCCCCAGAGAAATTATTTACTGTTTTTTAAAATATGTATATACATTCCAGGAGTATAGCATTATAACTTGACATCTATATACACTATAGAGTGATCATTACCACTAGTCTTGTTACTTACTACCCATTACTGTACAGTTGAGCCCTTTCATCCATTTTGCCCACCTTTTGTTAGATATATGATTTACAAATACCTTCTCCTACTCAGTAGGCTGCCTTTTATTTTGATAATGGTTTCCTCCACTGTAAAAAGCATTTGGTTTGATGTTGTTCCATTTATTTTTGCTTTTGTTTCCCTGTGTTTAGATGCAAATCCAAAAAATATTACTAAGACTGATGCAAATGAGAATACTACCTAGGTTTTCTTTTAGGAATTCAGTGGTTTCAGGTCTCACATTCAACTCTAATCCATTTTAAGTTAATGTTTTGTATGGTATAAGATAGTGATCTAGTTTCATTCTTTTGTGTGAGGCTGTCCAGTTTTCCCAGTACTGTCTACTGAAGACACTATCCTTTCTCATAAACAAGACTGACAAACCTCTGGCCAGACACACCAATGAGAAAAGAGAAAACTCAAATAAATAAATAAGAAATGAAAATGGAGACATACCAACTGATACTGCAAAAATACAAAAAGCATAAAGAAATAATATGGTCCATTATATGCCAGCAAATTCAACACCCTAGAAGAAATGGACAAGTTTCTAGAAACATACAGCCCACCAAAACTGAATCAAGAAGAAATAGATAATTTGAACAGACCAATTACTAGAAGTGAAATAGAATGTATAATTTAGAAATTCTCTATAAACAAAAGTTCAGGACCAGATGGCTTCAAAGGTGAAGTCTACCAAACATACAAAGAAGAACTACCATTCTCCTCAAACTCTTCCAAAAATTTGAAGAGGAGGTAATACTCCCCAAACATTCTATAAAGCCACCTTCACCCTAATACAAAACCAGACAAAGAGACCACCCAAAAAACATTATAGGCCAATGTCATTGATGAATATAGATGTAAAAATTCTCAGCAAAATATTAGCGAACTGAATCCAACAACATATAATTAAGATCATACACCATGACTAAGTGGGATTCATCCCAAGTTCATAAGGATAGTGGAATCTAAAATATGAGCCTATCTATGAAACAGAATCATGAACATAGAGAACAAACTGATGGTTTGCCAAGGGGGAAGGCCTTAGGGGAGGGATGTAGTGGGAAGTTAGGTTTAGCAGATGTAAGCTTTCATATATAGAATGAATAAACAATAAAGTCTTACTGTATAACACAGAGAACTATATTCCATATCCTATGATAAACAATAATGGAAAAGAATGTATTAAAAAAGAATGTATATATATACAGAGTCTTAACCAGTTTAGTTCAGTTCAGTTGCTCAGTCTTATAACCTATTTTGCAGCTCTACTCAGTTTGGTATAGATTCTGAACTTTTTTGGTGCTTTTAAATTCCCCAATACACTGATGAAATTAGTTCTCAGAATGAAAACAACTAGAATGTGCATAAAATGTGACGGATCTTCTATTTGGTCTCACTGAACATTGTTGTTGCTGTTTTTAGTTGGCTCAGTCGTGTCTGACACTTTATGACCCCATGGACTATATAGCCCACAAGGTTCCTCTGTCCATGGGATTTCCCAGGCAAGAATCCTGGAGTAGGTTGTAATTTTCCTCTCCAGCAGATCTTCCAGGCCCGGGATCAAACCTGCGTCTCCTCCATCAGCAGGTAGATTCTTTACCAATGAGCCACCTGGGAAGCCCTCATTGAACATTAAGGTATAGTGATCAGAGCCAACCCTTGAGACAAAACACAATATATGGCGGCATTGTGGGTGGAAGCCCAGCTCTGCCCTCACCAGTTGTATGTTCTCAGGCAAGTCAGGATCAATTCCCTCCTCTGCAAAAGACATAATATTTGTCTCCTGAGGTCATTTTGAGAAATAAATGAGTGAACATGGGCAATGGACAGTCTAAAAATACTAACCCCTTGCATTGTCCTGACCTATTAAATATTGTAATTTTGTTACTAAAAAATGTATTTGGTGGTTTACGTGTATTTTTCTCTTGGACAAAGTGCCTGATGGGTTCCGAAAGCAGTTGTCATCAAGTCTCAACCTGTTTGACATGAATGTTTAAGGATGCCTTATTTGGCTCCTGCTAACCTCCTCCAGTACATTTCCAGTGGGTGGCAAAGATGGCAAATAATACAATTTAATCCCTTTTATTTGAGGGGCAACGCCTTGTCATGGCACATTGGACTTGACATGTGGGTACACGGAAGGAGATTAGAGTGACTTGAACTCTCTCTAAAACTGTAACATCACTTAACTCTCTAAGGAATAGAATCTTATTTGAATGGAGTTGAATTCTGTTTTGTTCACCTGCATTGGGAGAACAGAATGATACACATTCCTCAGTTTTTTCAGACTCAGGCTGCCTAAAGATTAAACATGGGACTTTTCTCAGTGATATCTACTTGCCTGCAATTTTTCAAAAAACTTTTCTGTAGGCCCAGATCTGCAATTTCTTGCTTTTTCCCCCCTCTCACAAGCAATAATCAAGCTTAAAATGAATAGTAACCGAACTGTTCCTTTGTCCTATATCTACCTTCCTCTGATAGTCTCATTGCATTGTAATTTTAGACTCAGAGAGGACTCAGCCTGAGATCCAGAGGTTAACTGCTTTTGCCTCTTGTCTTTCCACCCCTGGCCCCCTCACTTCTGTCTAGTGCTCTTTGCACTTCACCTACTGCAAACAGAAAGTATTTAGAGGAGGCTCTACTGATGAAGAGATTGATGCACCAGAGTTCTGCTTCTGAAAATCAGAGTAAGAGGTGACTTCTCATTACCACCACCACTGGCAACCACACCTCCCTCAACCCCGTCGTTTCTCTTTTTGTAAACAGAAAGTTAAAAAAAAATTTTCATTTTGGGTGTGCCATGTGGCACGTGACTGCAGCCATTAAATGAAAAGATGCTTGCTCCTTGGAAGAAAAACGATGACAAACCTAGACAGTATAAAACAGCAAAGACTCCACTTTTCTGACAAAGGTCCGTATAGTCAAAGCTATGCTTTTTCTAGTACGAATGTGAAAAGTGGACCACAAAGAATGCTGAACACCAAAGAACTGATACTTTCAGATTTTCATACAGAAGCCAGAGGAACACTAAAATGTCAGTTAAATCATGGCACTGCTGAGTTTAAAGTCCTGTAATGACTCTATTTCATTCAGAGTAAAAGCCCAAATTTCTGCAGTGACTGATGGACCCTACATGTTCTCCTCGCCTTCCTTAATATACATTTTGTTCCAGGTATGATGGTGTCTTTGCTCTTCCTTGAGCAGTATGCTCGCAGTGCACTGAAGCTCTTTCCTGTATTTGTTGGTTCATTCCTGCCACTCCTATGAGCTTTACACAGCTATTACCTCCCTGAGACCTGCACTGACCACCAATTTAAAAAGTTGCAAACCTATCCCAGCACTGCCCCACTGTCTTTCTCACCATGGCACTTGTCACCACCGTTTCTGTTTCTAGTGAATTCTCTCTTCCTAGGTGTAGATACCTGCCTCTCCCTCTGTCCTCCCATGGGCTTTCCTGGGAGTTTGTACATGGTGTGGGTGGGAGGACAGAGCATGTAAGATGACTAATCCTGTTGGCTCAGGTCCTACCCTTTTAACCTTATTACTTCTTAGAGGCCCCATCTCCAAATTCAGCCACACTGATAGTTGGGGCTTCAATATATGAATTTGGAGGGGGTGGGGGCAGTACATCAGCATCAGGGCATGGATTTTTGTCTGTTCTGTTCACTGTCTACAAAAGTTCTTGGCATATATAGGTACTCAAAAATAATTATTCAATGAAGGAATAAAATGCCTAGCCCATAAGTGGTAGACAGCCTCTAAAATGGTTCCTGGTATCCACACCCTGGTGTAATCCCCTCCTCTTGGGTTATACCTAGCAACTCCCTTCAAGTGCATAACAATAGTGCAGAAAAAGTTACAGAATGTCACTTCCTAGATTATGAAAGAACTCTGGCTTCTAGCTCTGTCCTCTCTCTCTCATTTCCTGGTTCTGATAGAAACTAGTTGCCATGTGTGTGCCATGGAGAGGCCCACATGTCAAGGAACTGAGGGAAGCTTGCAAAAAACTTAATCTTGCTGACAACCACAGAACTGGAAGAGCATGGAAGATCTTCCCTCAGTCAAATTGGTTCAAACTCATAGAAACTATGAAATAATGTTTGCTATTTTAAGCTATAAGTTATGGGGTAAATTTTTTATGCAGCAAAGCATAGCTTATATACCTAATAATACAGGAATGATGACCATGTGTAAAGAAACCTGAACACTTTATCTGGGAATGATCATTTGAAAGTGGGGCTGTCCTTATAGTTTGGTACCATTCAGTTGCTACAGGCCTGTTGTTCAGTTGCCAAGCCACGTTTGACTCTTTATGACCCCTTGGACTGCAGCACACCAGGCTTCCCTGTCCCTCACTATCTCCCAGAGTTTGCCCAAATTCATGTCCATTGAATCACTGATGCTATCCAACCATCTCATCCTCTGCCACCCTCTTCTCCTCCTGCCCTCAGTCTTTCCCAGCATCAGGGTCTTTGCCAATGAGTTGGCTGTTTGCATCAGGTGACCAAAGAACTGGAGCTTCAACTTCAGCATCAGTCCTTCTAATGAGTATTCAGGGTTGATTTCCTTTAAGATTGACTAGTTTGATGCCCTTGCTGTTCAAGAGACTCTCAAGAATCTTCTCCAAGCACCACAATTCAAAGCATCAATTCTTTGGCACTCTGCTTTCTTTATTGTTCAGCTCTCACATCCATACATGACTAATGGAAAGACCGTAGCCTTAACTATATGGACCTTATCAGCAAAATGTCGTCTTTGCTTTTTAACACACTGTCCAGGTTTGTCATAGCGTTCCTGCTGAGAAGCAATCATCTTCCCATTTCCTGGCTGCAGTCACTATCTGCAGTGATTTTAGAACCTAAGAAGAGGAAATCTGTCACTGTTTACACCTTTCCCCCTTCTATTTGTCATGAAGTGATGGGACTGAATGCCATAATCTTAGGGTTTTTTTAATATTGAATTTTAAGCCGGCTTTTTCACTCTCCTCCTCTACCCTCATCAAAAGGCTATTTAGTTCCTCTTTGCTTTCTGCTGTTAGAGTGATATCATCCCCATATCTGAGGTTGTTTATATTTCTCCCAGCAATCTTGATTCCAGCTTATAACTCATCCAGCCAGGCACTTTTCATGACATGCTCTGCATTTAAGTTAAATAAACAGAGTGACAATAAACAGCCTTGTCATACTCCTTTCTCAATTCCAAACAAGTCTGTTGTTCCATACAAGGTTATAACTGTTGCTTCTTAACCCATATACAGATTTCTCAGGAGACAGGTAAGATGGTCTGTTATTTGCATCTCTTTAAGTGTTTTCCACAGTTTGTTATGGTCCACACAGTCAAAGGCTTTAGCGTAGTCAGTGAAACAGAGGGAGATGTCATTCTGGAATTCCTTTGCTTTCTCTATGGTCCAGCGACTGTCGGCAATTTGATTTCTGGTTCCTCTGCCTTTTCTGAACCCAACTTGAACATTTGGAAATTCTTGGTTCATGTATTGCTGAAGCCTGGCTTGGAGGATTTTGAGCATAACCTTATTAGCATGGGAGATGAGTGCAATTATCCAGTAGTTTGAAAATTCCTGAGTACTGCTCTTCTTCAGAATTAAGATGAAGATTAGCCTTTTCCATTCTTGTGACCACTGCTGGGTTTTCCAAATTTGTTGGCATATTGAGTGCAGGACATAAATAGCATCATCTTTTAGGATTTTAAATAGCTCTGGCAATACAGGTGTTTTTTCCTTCCCATAGTACCCAGCTTGTGGGATCTTGGGTCCCCCACCAGGGATTGAATCTGGGACCCTGCAGGGAAAGCACTGAGTCCTAACCACTGGACCACTGCGGAATTCTCTTCAGGAACTTCCTATCTATATTCAAGGCTCTAAAGTAGGAGTTAGCAAACTGTGACCCACAGGCCAGCTGTCTGCTTTTGTAAATAAAACTTTATGGACCACAGACATATTCATTTACTCGATAGATTGTCTACGCCTACATTTGCAGAATTGAGTAGTGGCAATAGGGATCATCTGGCCAGCAAGCCTCAGATTTTTACTATCTAGCCCTTTAAGAAAAAGTTTGTGTACTCAGAGACAAAGGCTAATAAAGAGTTCTTGATATCTCTGTCTTTAATGCTTTCTAAGAAGTACATCTTTTGCTCTCTTTTCCCCAATCTTTAAAAGCCCAGTAAGAGGGTCAAATACCTCCCACCTACACATGGAGGCAGGACTAATGAGTGGTTTAGAGCAGTAATCTTTACATTTTTTGGTGATAATCCACAGTAAGAAGTCAATTTTACATCACTACCAAGGATACCAGGTACACAAAACATACACATATATTTTTTTTAAATGTATCATAAACCAATACTATCCTTTATATAAGATCTTCTGTTATTTTCTGTTTTATTTCATGTTACTGCAAGGTGCTGGATTCTCCCACTAAACTGAACTTCCTAATGGGACTGCTGAATGGATGTGACTGCCTGGATGACCATCCTTGGTCAGGGTTTGGTGTGATGTCAGGACAACCTGCCTTCTAATCTCAGCTCTGACTCTCACCTGCTGTGGAATCTTGGGGGCAGGGACCCTGATGCTCTGAGCCTCACTCTTCTCACTGGCAAATGGAAGAGTTACCTAACCTGGGGATCGCTGTGAGGGTGAACATGAGAAAGTCCATGTAAAGTGCTATGCCCTTGGCACATGGTTAATACTTTCATAAAAATAACAACAAATCAACAAATGCCCTTGTCCCAGTTGCATATTACGTTACTTTTGTGTCCTTCCAACTTTGTTAAGCAATAGAGAAAAACTCCATAGGGACTCCTAACAGAGGACTGACAAAGTCTATGGAATCATTGTTCTTTTTCTGAGACTCAGAAATGAGTTACGTTGGCAAACCAAAAGACTCTGTATCAACTGGCGTGAAATGCCTGCAGCCCTGTAAACAGTGATCCTTTGCCAATTGGATTTAAGGAAACTCCCTTTTATTCAGTCCCACAGCCATTATATTTGCTAAGCATTGAATTCTGCAGTAAGGTAAGTGTGCAACTCAAAAAGCAAACCACATGTAGATTATCCCAGGCAGAAAAGAAACAGCATTTCTCCTTACGCATCCTCTTTTAGGAAATAAGATCTGGTCTTACTGTTCAAAGTCTTTCACATCTTTCTCCCAAGTTGCTTTTTATTCTCTCTCAGTGCTTCAGACTGCTGCTTTGTTTACATCTTAAAGGCTGCTTCTCTCAAGAGAAGATTACAGGCATATTTTAGGAGGCAGGTAAGCCTGAATAAGGGCTTCCCTGCTGAATGAGTGGTAAAGAACCTGCCTGCCAATTCAGGAGATATGAGTTTGATTCCCAGGTCAGGAAGATCTCCTGGAAAAGGAAATGGCAACTAACTCCAGTATCCTTGTTTGGGAAATCCCATGGATAGAGGAGCCTGGCAGGCTATAGTCCACGGGGTCACAAGAGAGTCGGGCATGACTTGGCAACTAAACAACAGCAACAAGCCTGAATAAAACAGAATTACGTTCAGAGTCTACTTTGTCCTGTTGCTGTCTCTCCCCCCGTGACCTTCAACCCCGGTCCTTTAAATGAAGCTATGGCCTTGGTTTCAAATCTGCAAGGGTACCTTGAGAAAGCTTTATTAGGTTACAGTTAAGCCTAACCTTAATTGTTGCACTAATTTTCATTCTGAATTACAGGGACCATAAACCCCAAACAGAGTTCAAAGGGAAAGGCTGGAGAAACTCAATCAGCTATAGCTCATTTGCTGCCAAAACTGACTTTACACTCTCACTTCACCATCAGTCCTCCCACTTTAGACTCTCTGGAGCTGGTGCCACAACAGCCTGACACCTCTGTTTCTCAGGAGCAACCTCACAGCCAGCCAGACCCCTCTCCTTGGTGACTTTTTATCCAATTCCCCGAGTCGATCCAAGTCCCGTCCCAACAAATCATTTCAGTACCACACCCTCTAGCCTGGAGATAGAGAAGGTTTTTGAGAAAGTGAATTGCTTCTGAAGAACTTCTGATTCCTAGCTGCGGGAACTAGAATGTGTAGGGAGGGAGATGTCTAGGGACCACTCCCTCTTATTGTGAAACCTTTGTTCTTTCCTCACTATCTAGTGGGACAATTTCAAGAATCCCACGGTTTGAAGGTTTCCGGAGGGATCTTAGTTTTCCTTTTTATCCCCGGCCCTTTCCCTGGAATAGGACGGGGAACAGTAATATTCTGCTGTCTGTACCTAGCTGTTCCCTTGTGACTCTGTTTTCCCAGGCAGAAGATTCTTCCGTGTCCTTGCTGGGTTCCAGGACATTGTTAAATTCATGCAAAGCTTACATGATACAGAAGAAGACTTATCTGTCAGCCACTGAGTGATGTTGGGCTGGTCACCTTACCTTTGTGGGCTTCATAATGTAAGATGACAGATTAATTAGCTTAGGCAGGGAATCACTAGCAACTCCAGTTACTTGGTAGTGGCTGCTGGGAGACTTGTGTAGAAAACATCTGTGGGGCCACATTTAGGCTCCGTAATTGATTAGTGATGTCTGCCACAGATGGGAGGTGAGGGCGAGTTGCCTCTCCCCATCAGAGCAGCCATCTTTGAGCTAAATGCTCTACTAATTATTCACAGTTTTTGGTTCCTTCGATTCTAGATTCTGTTATTGAGATCTATCTCACTTTAAGCTACATGCTTTAAGTATTTGCCTCTGTGCCAATGAAATGAGGAGAAGGCGCAGAAAAAATTTATCTTTTCCTCCTTTAAGTAATAAAAACCCAGAAATCTGATCTGCTTCTTTTGAAACACAACACTTTATTTAGCTGCAGAAACTGGAGACGATGGATTCTTTTGTTAGACACAGCCATTGTTTTCCTTGTCCTAAAATGGAGAAAATAATGCTTAGATCCTTTTCATGCACCAGGCCATTACGGACAAAATTCTGACTTAATGAGTGAAGTTTGAATATTAATTTAGTAAGAATGAAATTAGAAAACAACTTAAAGATTCTCATTTTGAACTGAGTACCAAGGAAAAATTAAAATTAAAGCAAGTAATATATTTCTGTACCTTTTTGAAATCATGAAAAATAATAGTAAGACAGACCAGGGAAACTTTTCAGCTTCAATGACATGTGTGCCTGAGGAGAGTGGTTGAGAGGGCTGAACACCTAAATAGAAATAAAATACCCACCTACAAAAAGCAGTAGAAAAAGGGTAAATATCTGTTCGATAGTTAACATACATGTTATTCATGAATGGCTAACGTTCAAAAATGTAGAATATGAGAGCATACTTGCCATTAAACTATTCAGAACAAGAGTTAATCTTGAGTTAATTTTGGTCTGGTGGTTTGAAGACACTCCAAAATTTCACAGTGCTGTGGACCTAACAGAAACAGAAGATATTAAGAAGAGGTGGCAAGAATACACGGAAGAACTGTACAAAAAGATTTTCACGACCCAGATAATCATGATGATGTAATCACTCATCTAGAGCCAGACATCTTGGAATGTGAAGTCAAGTGGGCCTTAGAAAGCATCACTATGAACAAAGCTAGTGGAGGTGATGGAATTCCAGTGGAGCTGTTTCAAATCCTGAAACATGATGCCATGAAAGTGCTGCACTCAATATGCCAGCAAATTTGGAAAACTCAGCAGTGGTCACAGGACTGGAAAAGGTCAGTTTTCATTTCAATCCCAAAGAAAGGCAATACCAAAGACTGCTCAAACTACCGCACAATTGCACTCATCTCACATGCTAGTAAAGTAACGCTCAAAATTCTCCAAGCCAGGCTTCAGCAATACGTGAACCATGAACTCCCTGATGTTCATGCTGGTTTTAGAAAAGGCAGAAGAAGCAGAGATCAAATTGCCAGCATCTGCTGGATCATGGAAAAAGCAAGAGAGTTCCAGAAAAACATGTATTTCTGCTTTATTGACTATGCCAAAGCCTTTAACTGTGTGGATCACAAGAAACTGTGGAAAATTCTGAAAGAGGTGGGCATACCAGACCACCTGACCTGCCTCTTGAGAAATCTGTATGCAGGTCAGGAAGCAACAGTTAGAACTGGACATGGAACAACAGAGTGGTTCCACATCAGGAAAGGAATACATCAAGGCTGTATATTGTCATCCTGCTTATTCAACTTATATGCAGAGTACATCATGAGAAATGTTGGACTGGATGAAGTGCAAGCTGAAATTAAGATTTCTGGTAGAAATATCAATAAGCTCAGACATGCAGATGACACCACACTTATGGCAGAAAGTGAAGAACTAAAGAGCCTCTTGATGAAAGTGAAAGAGGAGAGTGAAAAAGTTGGTTTAAAACTCAACATTCAGAAAACTAAGTCATGGCATCTCTCATCACTTCATGGCAAATAGATGGGGAAACACTGGAAACAGTGACAGACTTTATTTTGAGGGGCTCCAAAATCACTGGAGATGGTGACTGCAGCTAAGAAATTAAAAGATGCTTGCTCCTTGGAAGAAAAGTTATGACCAACCTAGGTAGCATATTGAAAAGCAGAGACATTACTCTGCCAACAAAGGTCCATCTAGTCAAAGCTATTGCTTTTCTAGTAGTCATGTATGAATGTGAGAGTTAGACTATAAAGAAAGCTGAGTGCTGAAGAATTTATGCTTTTGAACTGTGGTGTTGGAGAAGACTCTTGAGAGTCTTTTGGACAGCAAGGAGAACCAACCAGTCCATCAGATCTGGTCCTAAAGAAAATCAGATCTGAATATTCATTGGAAGGACAGATGCTGAAGCTGAAACTCCAGTGCTTTGGCCACCTTATGGGAAGAACTGACTCATTGGAAAAGACTCTCATGATGGGAAAGATTGAAGGCAGGAAGAGAAGGGGACGACAGAGGATGAGATGATTGGATGGCATCATTAATCCAATGGACATGAGTTTGAGTAAACTCCCATTGTTGGTGATGGACATGGAAGCCTGGTGTGCTGCAGTCCATGGGGTCACAAAGAGTCAGACACGACTGAGCAACTGAACTCAGATTCCTTATAATAGGTTTATTGTAAACCTGTTACAGTAAATACCCACATTTTCAATTTAATTTTTTCAGGGAGTGTCTTTTATAAAAATCTATCATTGTGATGCAGAGGTGCATCACATCCAAACAATGAACGCATGTTACATTGCCATGATGTGAACGAGATGTTTGCCCCATATCCCCTCAGTAAAAAATGACCCACAAAGGCATGAGTGTTCTCTAGGTATGTACTGTAGGTTCAGAGAGTGGAGCAGAATTAGCTTTAACATAATTTTATATTATTGGTATTGTTTGGGCCAGAAAGTTTGTTTGGGGTTTTCCATAAGCTGTTATAGAAAAACCCAGACTTTCTGGCCAACCCAATATTTTGGAGCCTAGCACAGGTCAGGAATGAGGGGTGCCAAAATAAATAAGATAATAGATGAGATGGACATATAATTAGACAAGTAAACAAGCTGGTAAGAGGGAGGTAAATACACAGGATGGTAGGCAGCACAGAGGAGGGTGGCCAATCTGTGTAGACTCTGCGGAATGTTACTATGTCTCAACTTGAACTCATTGATTCTGTCCCTAGCCAGTCATACTTTAAGAAACTAAAACCCATTGACATGCAAACTATGGGGACCTGACAAGATCTGTGAGAACCCAAGTTCCTTCAGAGCAACCCATTATTATAAAGTCCCTGCAGGTCCCTCAGATGGCCAGGTAAAGAGGAAAAACTATGGAGTAAGTTCAGAAAAACTGCAACTTTAGTTCTGACTCTGCCTCAAATCGTATAACCTAAGGCAAGTTACTTCACCTGTTTTTCTGTAAAACAACTTGGAAGGGAAAAACGGAGCTTGGTTGCATAGGAAATAAAAGTATCTGAGGCAGACATTGGCAGTATTCAACCACTGTTTAAGAGAGGAAAGGGCATCTGGGAGATCGTCTCTAGACTTGTGATACATCAGCTTCCACTACCTCGGTGGTTCATAGCCTTGGCTGTACTTTAAAATCACCCGGGGCAGTTTTTGAAGCTATACCTATGTTCAGGGTGGAACCAGAACAGGTAAATTCTCCAGGGCTTACAGCAGTGAGCACTGAATACCTGACTTATGACTTCATGTTCACCAAGCAATCTTTTCTGATTAATATTTGGCTACCTACAAATATTTAACAGGGAGGAAAATGTGCTGGTCAAGATGGCTTTGGATATTTTTCATAGTGTGGCATTTATAAATCTCACTGTGAATTCATGAACTGGCTTTTTTTTCTCTCTGTATCCATCCTGTCAATGGAGTAAATGTCAACTCCTGAGAACTGGCCTGCTGTCATTGTGGGAACACTTCACATGTCTAAGCTGGCAAGTCTGTGGCCAGAGGCTGGCTCTTCCTGGAGATCACAGGAAGCTGATGAATGCCAAACAGGCCCCTCGGGAGGTGGGGGCTGCTACCTGTTCCCACGAGAAAAGTGTGTGTGTCTGTGAATTGCTTCATGTGTGGGCAAAGCTAGGGAATGTGTGCTGCCCTTCCCATACCTTCAGGCACGGTTTCTCTTTGTATTCTTTCTTATATTAATAACTAACATTTTCTTTTAAAAGAGAAGACTTGGACTATTTAATCTGCAAGATTGCCCTCCAGCAATCATCATCTGTGATTGGTTTTAGTGTTTCTAAAGAGTATTCTTAACCACTGCTCTAAAGAATCTGATTTTCTGCAGAAGTTCCCAGTCATTTTATGATCCTCTTTGGTAAACACTATCTTTTTAAAAAGGGCTTCCCTGGTAGCTCAGCTGGTAAAGCATCTGCCTGCAGTGCAGGAGATCCCACTTTGATTCCTGGGTTGGGAAGATCTGCTGGAGAAGGGATAGACTACCCAGTCCAGTTTTCTTGGGCTTCCCTGGTGGCTCAGCTGGTAAAGAATCCACCTGCAATGAGGGAGAACTAAGTTCAGTCCTTGGTTGGGAGGATCTGCTGGAGAAGGGAAAGGTTACCCACTCCAGTATTCTTGCCTGGAGAATTCCATGGACTGAACAGTCCATGGCTTTACAAAGAGTCGAACATGACTGAGTGACTCTCACTTTTCATCTTTTTAAAAAGGAATACACTGCCTTGTTCTCACCCTGGGCACTCACTATCCCACCTGGTCACAATAGAACTCATTAAATGCAGTTAAATTAATTTTGCAAAAGCATAATTCACATAACTGCCAAGGATAGATATATATGTGGAAATTGTTTCCCAAGATAAAATTCAAACATCTATTATCAGAATTTGTCCTTGTCCTAGAGTGACGATAGCCTGAGCAGGTTTTCCCTTCTAGATGATAAAGCTATCTTTTTAGAAAAAAACTATGGTAAAATAGATATGCCACACCTTTTAAGTCATTTTTCAAGGATTCTGTTCAATGGCATTAAGCACATTCACACTGCTGTGCAACCATCACCACCAAACCTCTTCACATTTTTCACCTTCCTGAACAGAAACTTTATACCCAATAACTTCCCTTTCCCGTGTTTCCACAGCCCCTGGCAATCGTCATTCTACTTTCTGTCTTTATGAATTTTACTAATTTGGGTACGTCATATAAGAGGAATCACACACTATTTGCCCTTTTGTGACTGGCTTATTTCACTTTACATAATGCTCGTAAGTTTCATCCATGTTGTAACAGCATTTGTCATTATTCCCTTCCTTTTTAGAGCCAAGTAATTGTTGTTTGTGTGCGTATACACACCACATACTGTTTATTCATTCACCCATCAAAGGACATTTCAGTTGTTTCTACCCAATTTGGTTACTGTGAATAATGCTATATGCACATGGGTGTAAAAATTTTTTGCCTTCATGCCTTTTGGATGCTTACTCAGAAGTAGAATTGCTGATCTTATGATAATTATATATTTAATCTTTTCAGAAACTACTGTATGGTTTTCCACAGTGGCTGCATCATTTTACATCCCCACCAGCAAAGCACAGGGTTCCAATCTCTCTACCTGCTTGCCAACAATTAATTGTTATTTCCTGGGTTTTGGTCATAGTCATTTAAATAGGTGTGAAGTACTATCTTCTGTTGGTTTGTGTTTTCCCTCCTGGTTAATGATGTAGAGCATCTTTTCATATGCTTGTTGGCCATATGGATATCTTCTTTGGGGAAATGTCTATTCAAGTCCTTTGCCCATTTTTAAATCAAGCTATTTGGTTTTTTGCTGTTAAGTTGTAGAAGTTCTTTATATAGTCTGGATGTCAATCCCTTATCAGACATATGATTTGTAAATGTGTTTTCCCATTCTTTTGAGCAAGTTTTTCACTCTGTTGATAGTGTTCTTTGAGGCACAGTTTTTAATTTTGATGAAATACTGTTTTTTTTTTTGGTTGTTGTTGCTCCCTGTGCTTGGTGTCGTATTTAAGAAATCATTGCCAAATCCAACATTATGAAGATTTTTCCTTACATTTTCTTCTTAGAAGATAGATAATTGATCTTGGCTAGGTTTCTAGACTTCCCTGGTGGTGCAGACAGTAAAGTGTCTGTCTACAGTGCGAGAAACCCGGGTTCAATCCCTGGGTTGGGAAGATCCCCTGGAGAAGGAAATGGCAATCCACTCCAGGATTATTGCATGGAAAATCCCATGGACAGAGGAGCCTGGTAGGCTACAGTCCACGGGGTTGCAGAGTCGGACACGACTGAGCGACTTCACTTCAGGTTTCTAGATAGTTCTTTAAGTGCAAGCTTTTATTTGATATTCATAACAATTGGTATCCATGACTGTTAGGTGAGGCTCACCCTGGACTCCAGACTTTACTCCACCAGATACAAGATTACACAAGTTTCTCATGCCTGGATACCTTAGTGGTTTTGGTTCTTAGTTTTGGATGTTTTTGCTGTTAAGATGGCAAGCCTTTCAAAGATCCCTGATTAATTTTGCAGAGGGAAGTATCCACTATTACTACCTTTTCATGTCCTGTATTTCACATACTCCCTTTAGTACAAGCTTGCCTGCCACACATCACAGAACATAATGTGAGTTACGAGTCCCCCGCTGAAAACTGGAGTGTGTAACTGCATCACGGTCCATTTCAACCTGTAGCTCCAATCTCCAAAGAGGCAACTGAAAAATGTCCCTGTGGATTTCAATATAATATAGTGTTGATATTTTTTCCTCTTAGAGCTTACAGCAACTAAAGATTACATTGAAACTTTAAAGGAAGAGAACAGTAAGAAATGGGCAGACAGTTCCCTAGCAGGTTTCTGACAGGACTTGGACTTAATTATTTCACAGTGACAGTAATGTAGGGAGGAGGGTGAGGGAAATCATTAAGTACAGATTCAAAGAACCTTGGTGATGATACTACATGTAGGTAGTTTTAAAACTGACTTACGCCTATCACTCCGTTCCTTGGCAACATTGTTGCCTAGATTATAAATAATACTAATGAAATGTTAATAAATACTGGACTGCCAGCTCATCTGGCAAAAAGGTGTCAGTTTAGTTTGGGCTTATCTGCATAACAAAAACTGCAAAATGATTAGCTCATATGACATCTTTTCTGTTCCTTCTGATTTAAAAAATGGTTTTATTATAGCACTAACTATATTTTAAGGAGTAAAAAATGATGGACTGATTAATACTGAATATTGGATTTGTGATATAGCATATAGTGTTACAAAATGACAGCTACTTGTGTATGTATATGTGTGAGTTTCTTGAGTTTTGAACCCTTTTTTTCATTCATCATTATATAGCAGGACCTGGCATACAGTAAACACAAAATCAACTTATTCATTCAACAGGCTTTTTTTTTTTTTTGAGGCCCACTATATACCAGATGCTAATATGGAGATATTTACCCTGGAGAAGCTATGGTTAGTAGGAGTGACACTCATCTATTATAAATCAACAATAAAAATACAGTTTCAGTCTGTATGTTAAAATAATGAGATGGTGTTGATGAATATAAGCATTAGAATGTGCAGTGGCTAGTGCAGACTAGTTCACAATTCTTTGTGTTTGGAGATATGAGTGCTGGATAGAAGTCAGATCTGTGTCTTCCCACTGGCAAACCAAGTTAGAAAGCTGTGTCCTCATGCTCCCTGAAAGAATTCCAGGAGGAAAGGTCCATGGAACAGTTGGGCTTTGCAGTTTATGTGAAAGCCTGCAGGCTATGGGAAATGCTCAGGGAAGTCTCATCCTGACCTCTCAGATCTCCCCACAGTGGCTGAGGGACTGTGATGAGGTCTTCAGCTCCAGGAGTTTGCTTTGAAAAGTTTTGCTCTCCGCTCTTCTGCCAGCTTGCAAGCTGGGGATGTCTCCTGCTGAAAATAGAAGCAGGAGAAAGAGGTGGGAAAGCAGAAGGCAGAAAGGGGCTGAAGGGGAGTTACTCTCAAGGGAGCCAAGATAGAAAGGGAGGGAGGAACTGAGAGAGAGAAGGAGGCAGGCACTCCTCTTGGTATGCGGTGTCCTTCTCTGCTAGGAATTCCCATGCACTGCTATTGATGCCTCATTTAATCATCCCCACGACATTGTGAAGGTATCCACTATTATTTCCAATTTCACATAGACATTCATTCATTCAATAAATATTCATTCTCCTCCCTGTGAGATAGTGAAGCACAGGAGAGCCTGGTCTGCTGCAGTCCATGGAGCTGCAAACGACTCAGTGACAACACTTCCTCTGTGAGGCCCTGTGGGCGGGAGGCCAGGAGACACTGTGGAGGTTCTGATAGGGGAAACCCAGGCCGGGGAGGCAGGCATGGTGCTCAGGCCTGCTGCTGCTTAGCGGGTTTTTCACATCCGGCCAGGCTGGCACTGGAGTAGCCAGTGCCACTGGTCCACTGGTGTGATTTGACAGCCTCCTCAACTGGTTCAGGCTAGGGGGTCACCAGGATGGCGGAAGGGGCAGTGTACCCACTTCACTCGCATCTCCCAGGCTGGGCTTCTGGCTAGGGGCAGGCCCAGGCGCCCTGCAGGGAAGAATTTCTCTCTGACTTGTGAAACTGCTCTGATTGAAGCCAGGGAGATTTACAACCTACTGAGATCTGGAGCTTGAATATCCGCGGAGGGGCATATGAAAAAGAACGGAAGTCCAACAGATTCTGTGAAATTTTATGATTTCATTTTCATTTCAAAGCTTTGAGAAGGGTTGGGTAGGGGAGAGGGCAGCAGTCCTCGGGAAGGCCCCTCCCCGCTATCCACCAGCAGGAAGTGAGCCCCGGGGGCAGGGGAGGGGGCTGGACCCAGAGAGAGGGTGGGGAGGTGTGACCAACTGAATTGAAAGACAAAACAAAATTGAACCCAGCAGTTCTCGCCACTGTTGTTCCTAGATTATTTGGCCATTGCTCTCCAGTTGGGATCAAAATACTTTTGAGTATTATACACTTAAGCATTTTTTTTTAATAGTTGCTAAGTCCTGTATGACTCTGCAACCCTGTGAACTGCAGCATGTCAGGCTTCCCTATCTTTCACTATCTTCTGGAGTTTGTAGTCAGTGATGCCATTCAACCATCTCATCCTCTATCATCCCTTGCTCTTCTTGCCCTCAATCTTTCCCAGCATCAAGGTCTTTACAGTGAGTTGGCACTGTACTGGTATTAAAAATGAGTAGGTATAGGCATAGGTAGAGAGGGTGGTAAAAAGGAATTAATGAAGAGCTGTCCGTGAATATGATAGGGGTTGAGTCTGGACTCAAAGTTGAGATAGATCTGGCTCTGAGATCCAATTCTGATGCTACTAGAAAAGTTAGAACTTGTTTCCCATCATAATGGGAATAATAATTCCCACCACAGAGGGTATTTCACATATTTAAATGTCTCTCTTTTGCTTGCCATTCTCTAAAACAAATTAGACCATGCCACTCATGCTTAAAGCTCTCAAACATTCCCTCATTATACTTGGGATTAAAAAAAAATGTTAAAAAGCTTAACAAGCCCTGACCCTTCCAACACCAATACAAATCACATGGAATCTCAGTAGTCTACCCACCACATGCTGCTTTTCTTTTCATAAAATTATCATTACTTGCGATTATAGAGGTGTTCTCTTAGTCATTGTTTGCCTCTCCTATGAAAGTACAGTCTCTCAGAGAGCAGGTATTGCTGCTAATTTTGTTCTTTAATCCACCATATAATCACATGATACCTGGAAGTAAGTTCAAGAAATATGTTTTGAACAACTTAATGAATGGATGAATGAAACGTGTCTGGTACACAGTAAGCTGTCAATAAATGGCATCATTTTCTATTCCTATTGTTAGTGGTAATGAGAAGGGGGAAGGTGGACCTCCTATATATGAAACAGCTGGAGTGTTAAGCAGCTTTACTGTTCAAAAGTGCTTTTGCAAGCAGTATCTCATCGTCATCCTCACACCAGTCTTAAGAGGGAGGCAGGCCAGGTGTCCTAATCCACATTTTACCAACAAGGAAACTGAACTAGAGAAAAAAATGTTCAGCTTCCAAGTCCCACAGCCAGCTAAGCAAGATCAAAATGCAGATGCTCGAAAGTTCCTGTTTATGTGGCCAGAAGGAACCCCAGAGCCACCTTCAGCACAATGCCAGGCAGAGCAATCACCCATCTCTGGGCCTTCCTTCTGATCTGGGGGAGAAGAGAGGTGCGGCCTTCAAAGTGACAGGGGATATTTAAGACTTAAGGAAGTATCCTTCTAGCCACCTTCTCTGTACAAATGTTAAAAAAAAAAAAAAATTCAAACACACTAAAGCAGGAATGCCTGACAGTGTTCAAACTCCAGAGCCTCTGCCTAGAGACAGCTCAGAAGGACACACAGACCCTTACGTTGTCAACAGAGGCAGCAGGTGAGCAGAAGTGGATGAAGACTTCCTGAAGTGGGATTGGAGTTGTGAAGCAAAGCCCTCTGTCCTGAGCCCCCAGCTCCTCTCAGTCCATCGTCTGGACCTTTACAGTCCCCGCTCCTCTTGAAAGCACCATCGTTCGGTGGTTGTGTTACTGTTCTATGGCTGCTATAGCAAATTACCACAAACTTGGAGACCTAAAATAACACGTTTGTTTCTGCTCAGTTCTGGAGGGAGGAGGTCCACAATCAGTTGAGATCAAAGTGTTGGCAGAGCTGTGCTCCCTCTCGGAGGCGCTGAGAGAAAAATCTCTTCCTTGCCTCTTCTGGGTTCTGGGCTACATTCCTTGGGCCGTAGCCACATCACCCCAATTTCTGTGATCACAGTAACTTTTTCTGCAGTAAAATCTCCCTCTGACTCTCTCATATAAAGACACTCGACTCTGTTTAGAACCCACCCAGATAATCCAGTGTAATCTTCTCCTCTCAAGATCCTTAACTTAATCACAGCTACAAAGTTCCTTTTTCCAAATAAGGTCATATTCACAGGTTCTAGGAGTTAGGATTTTTGATCTTTGGGGAGAATTTTAGGTTAAAACAATACATTGGAAATCACTTTCTTAGCTAGGTTCCTCATGTGACAGGTGAAAAAACTGATGCCCAGAGGGGAGAAAGTCCAAAGTCATAAGACAGGTACAGAAAATGCTGTATTTAAGAAGCTGGGCCTTGGTATCTGTCTATCTAATGGAATATTACGCAGCCATAAAAAAGAATAAAATATTGCCATTTGCAGCAACATGGATGGAACTAGATAAGATCATACTAAATGAAGTATGAAGTCAGACAAAGAAAGACAAATTTTCTATGATATCACTTATATGTGGAATCTAAAAAGACAATACAATGAATCTTTACACAAAACAAACTCACAGACATAGAAAGCAAACTTATGGTTACCAAAGGGGAAAGAGGGTGGGGGAGGGCTGAAATAGAAGTATGGCATTAACAGGTACAAATAAAATAAATAAGCAATAAGGATTTTCTGTATAACACAGAAAACAACATTCAATATTTTATAATACCACAATGGAAAATATTAGAAAATAATATATATATACATACACATAACTGAATCATTTTGGTGTACACCTGAAACTAAGACAGTATTATAAATCAGCTATTCTTTAATTTTTTAACTAAATAAAAAGAAGGTGGGCTTTTCTCTATATCATACAATTGTGATTCTAGAAAAGCCATGTTAAATATACAGCCATTTTGAAATTGTTTTATTTTTGAAGAGCGGTTGGACATTCCACCACTTACCCAGAATGCTCTCTGAAAATTTCCAAAGACAGGAAGATGTGTTAACCTATTTTTACCCTGTGGTGGGTAATTAGTCTGGGCTCTTGAAATCCTATAAAATGGCCTACTTTAGAGAAGCAGCTAAAAGCAGCTCTACCTCAAACCTGTTCCTTGATTTTCACAGTGTGAGTACATGTGCGCGGGCACCTGCTCAATATGTGTGTGTGTGCACGTGCACACACACACACATCAGCATGGCCAGGGGCCTGTCCTGTGTTCCCTACAGTTTCCCTTCCTGTGAGCAGGAAGAGGACGGCCTCAAAACCATCAGTCTGGGGGCTGTAGCAGAGCAGAGAGGAGGCCTGGCTGTGGCCTATTTTGGCTCTGTCTGCTCAGGACCCAAAACGCTTTGGTTTAGAGCCAGGGTCAGAAGCCTTCCCGTGTCATGTTTCTCTCCCTGTCACTGTGACCTCACATCTCCCCCTTTCCATTTTTATTTATGAAAGTTTTTTTCTGACAAGTAGACCATTCCCTCCAAAGTCCCTGTCGACCTCCAGGGTTTCACTTTTTCACTTCTGGAGGAAATGACGAGTCACACAGAAAGTCACTGCTGTGTGCAGGCAGAGCCCACCAGATGGGAGGCAGCCGAGACGGAGGGAACGCAGAGCTCCTGCACACGCACCCCCTCCCGGTGTAATCACAGCCGCGTGTATATGCACAGCTCACAGGCCGCCCCAGAAACCCACTCCCTGCATGCAGGCTTGGTGGGAACTGCCAGTTCCGTGGAAGAAAAGGCACTGAAGCGTCTGTCCTGTCTCTATCACCATCCATGACACCACAGCCCGCCCCGTCCTAGATCTCGCCCCCGGCTGCACCCTCCCCCGTAAGAGCCGTAAAGCCAACCAGACAGGAAGCCCTGCCTCTCCTCTCTCCTCAGGCATTTTGCCCAAGACCTCCTCCTCTTTTATTTACCAGCCTGTCATCCTCATTTTTCTTGATTTTATATCCAGCCTCTTGATACCTGATTTTGGTCCTTTCTTGGCTTATGTCTTAGTTTCAGTTTTTCCAGAAGGAGAGTTAAGCCTGTAGTTTAGGTGAGAGATGCAGGTGTCTTTGGTAGGAAGGGAAGACAGAGAGCAAAGTGTGCCTGATGAAGTTACCCAATAAGGTAACTGGATCATTGTCCTGCAGGGTTGCTCTGGGGAACAGTGCAAACCACACACCTCCCCAAGGAGCGAGGGAGCTGCAGTATTTATACACCAGTTCCAGATAGTCTTTGGTGAGGGCTATTTCTGGGGGCTGAGAATTTCCCAGAGCTCTTGCCTGCCTTTCACAGGCACAGAGCAGCTTTATGTGGCGCTGGGAAACGAAGCCCTCAGGCACAGGGATGCAGATGCTGGCAGCTGGAAGGTGCAGGGTTTGGGAGATCTGGATGGGCACTGATAGAGTCTGCCACAGCTTGCCAGGTTTGGCTCCTTCCTCAGCTCTCTCTTCCTGACTCAAGACAGTCCCATCACACAGCTTCTTTGATATTTTAGAACTTGGAAATGAAAAGGCAGAGTGAGTGTTAGTTCTCTGCTTCTGAGGAGCACTATCTCCCACTGTTTGAATAAAGGCTACTATGAGGAAAAGGAGGCCAGCACACGAAGAGAAATAAACCCAAGTGGAGGAGAGCCTTCTGTTGGGTTCTACCCCACGATTCCAGTTGCCTTGAGATCCAGCTAAGTCCCCCTCTCTGAGCCTTTCAGAAATTCGCCTCTTCTGCTTAAGCGATTAGAGTTGGGTTTTTTCCAAACTAAGATGAATTCTGACTAATGTACTCCTGAATGGTTTTGGATTGCTCTCCCCTGCCTCTATCCACAAATAATAATAAAGATGGTGATAATAAACATTGCACAGCAGCTATGTGTCAGATATTTTCTAAACACCTGGGTATAAAGGGGGAAGTGATTACTTTTTTCTTATGAACAGAATTTGCCTGCCCATGATCCTAGATATTCTTTCTTGGTTTTCTTTATGTTCTCTAACAGCCCTTCTTTGAGCACCCATACTCCCTGGACTATGTATTTCATATGTCCAGTTCCTACCAAGCCTTTGGGTCTTGCTTAATGCTCTCTCTTTAAGATATATTTCTTCTCTCAGCCAGTATGAAAAAACTGGTGCTGTCTCACTACATATCTCTATTAAAAAACATAATTTCCATAGTACTCCAGAAATTCTATTTCTTTTGGCAAAGAGAATAGACATCCATTTAAAAAAAAGTTGAAAAAAATTCATGTATGGTAGTCAGGAGCCTTTCAGTTTCAAAAGGAGGATTTATTGACTCCTATAGGAAAAAATTTTAAGAATAGTCAGCTTCAGGTATAGCTAGATCTAGGATTTCAAGCAATGCCATTATTACTTCGTGCTGGCATGTCTCTGTTTTCCTTGGTGCTATCCTCATTCTTCAAGTGAGCATTAGCCACAGGGTAACCTTTTTTCTTCATGCCCAGCAGCTTTAGGATGACATCCTATAAGCGAAATCCTAATGTTAATGTTTATTAGCTTTCATTGGCCAGGTCTTGTAACAGCTCCTTGACTTATCACTGTGGCCAAAAGCATGTGGTACTCTTACTGATCATGTCTGGGTAATGTGACCATATTTGAATTCACAGGGAAGAGTTAGGTTTCGTGACCCACGTAGCCTGGCTTTGAGAAGTGAGTCTCTAATGGAAAACAGGAAAACTCTTTCCAGAGAAGTGGAATGGATGCAGGGCCCACAGAAATATTATACTGTGCAAATACCTAGCTGAGAGAACACTTTCATACATGGGATTCTCGGGCACATTTTCTGCCAGTCAATAACGAACTGTAACATTTAACCATAAATCCATAAGTTCTTCTCTGTTTTTCTGGAGAAAGAGGATGAAGGCAGCAAAAAGACAGAAGGACCCGAAGTGTGGTGAGAGTTTCCTGGTGTCAAGGAGGAAGAAGCATTTATAAAAGGGTGGCAAAGGATGCTCAGATGTGCTTCAAAGACAGAAGGATTCTGTCTTAGCTGGTTCTGTTTTCCTTCACCTTGGTGGGTGATGTGAGTGGTACTCAAAATACCTTGCATGTGAATGTGTGTCTGCTGGCTTCGTATAACGGAGCTTTTCCTCTTGGGCCTTTTCATTGGAAGACTGCTCTCAAACACATTTGGCAAGATTCCATGGGATGAACAAGTAAAGTAAGGGAGAGAGGGGGAACTTGGAGAGGCACTCTGCTCTTACCATCAGGAGACTTGAGTAGCATTGGATAGCCATTATCGTTCTGCATTTTCCAGAGTCTGAAATTTTCATTATAGATTCTTGTTACTTGCCCAGAAGCACTGATACTATTGTATTAACTTTCTGTTTAATAATTCAGTTTGATCAAAGTATGGATTGTTTGTGGGAGGGAGACTAGCTGAGACTTCAAGCAACTCAAGATCCATTAAATCCTGGAGCAACTCACTATGAAGATGTCAGGAGAAATTGTCTGCCTGAGATGTGAAGACTTACCGTCCACAAAATAATGGCTAGCATTCACGGAGGCCTTGCTAAGAGCTTACTAAATGAATATTAACTCATGTAATCCTCACGAAAATTCTGCATGCTAGGTTCTATTAGCACCACTATTTTACAAATAACAAAACTTTCCTAGGCTTGCGGAATGAGTAAAGTGGCAGAGTTGGGATTAGAACTCAACCTGTCTGCCTCCAAAGTCCACGTTCTAATTGTTAATCTGTCCTCCAGAATCAGCCTTGGCAGACTTTGCCTTTGGAAGGCATATGAAGCATATCTAGCTCTACCTCTCATGAGCACAGGTACTTCTGATGGAGAAACTGCCATCCAGCCTTACTACTTGAATCCCTCCAGTGATGAGGTGCTCATTACTTGTCAAGAGGGCCATTTAGATTGTTTGCTGTAATGATTTTTAAAAACTTATTTATTTTTAATTGAAGGATAATTACTTTACAATATTGCGTTGGCTTCTGCCATACATCAACACGAATCAGCTTTAGAGATGCATATATCCGCTCCCTCTTGAACCTCCTTCCCACCTCCTACCCCATCTCAGCCCTCTAGGTTGTCACAGAGCACTGAGTGTGGGTTCTCTGCATCGTACAGCAAATTCCCACTGGCTATCTATTTTATACATGGTAATTATATATTTCAATGCTGCTCTCTCAATTCATCCCACCATCTCCATTCTCTACTGTGTCCACAAGTCTGTTCTGTGTTTCTTATGCTGTGCTATAACGATTAAGTTGCTTTTTCTTTCCCCTAAACTAAACTCCAACTACCCTCATTGTAGCTCTCATTCTTGACATGAGTGATGATGGCCCTGTACCAAACAAGTACAGAAGAAGAGACAGAGAAATTGGGTAGCTTGCCCAGCATCACACAGATTAGAATCCTAGTCTGACACCAAAATTATACCCAAGGATACCAATGTCTCCCAGGAGCAGAATCTTTGCCTTTGAAGTATTTCATTTGGTTACAATTCAGTTTTACTTACTGAGCCATAGTCTTGGTTTGAGAGGTTGGGGTGGGGGATACCAGGCTTTGAGGACTCATGCACAGATGTATGTGAGAGAGAATGAGTACTTCCCAGGAATTCCCCATCTAAAAAATCACATAGATGAATATGTCTGTGGTCTGAGGCTCAGCTAGGCTCTAACTTCACAGAGAGGATGTCTTCAGCTAGGGTCAGATGGAGCATCTGAGAGAACCTACTGACCATTTCCTCTATGGGTATATCACGGGCTGACCACAGGTATCTCCAAAGTGTTTTCTTCTGTTTCCTCCAAAGCCTTTTTTATCAGAATGCTTGTGCTCTGGGAGGAGGTTCAATTCAGTTTAGTTGCTCAGTTGTGTCCGACTCTTTGTGACCCCATGAATCGCAGCACGCCAGGCCTCCCTGTCCATCACCAACTCCTGGAGTTTACTCAGATTCACATCCATCGAGTCAGTGATGCCATCCAGCCATCTCATCCTCCGTCGTCCCCTTCTCCTCCTGCCACCAATCCCTCCCAGCATCAGTCTTTTCCATTGAGTCAACTCTTCGCATGAGGTGGCCAAAGTACTGGAGTTTCAGCTTTAGCATCATTCCTTCCAAAGAACACCCAGGGCTGATCTCCTTCAGAATGGACTGGTTAGATTTCCTTGCAGTCCAAGTGACTCTCAAGAGTCTTCTCCAACACCACAGTTCAAGAGCATCAATTCTTCAGCACTCAGCTTTCTTCACAGTCCAACTCTCACATCCATACACGACTAGAGGAAAAACCATAGCCTTGACTAGACGGACATTTGTCTCTGCTTTTCCATATGCTACCTAGGTTGGTCATAACTTTTCTTCCAAGGAGTAAGCGTCTTTTAATTTCATGGCTGCAATCACCATCTGCAGTGATTTTGGAGCCCCCTAAAATAAAGTCTGACACTGTGTCCACTGTTTCCCCATCTATTTCCCATGAAGTGATGGGACCAGATGCCATGATCTTCGTTTTCTGAATGCTGAGCTTTAAGCCAAGTTTTTCATTCTCCATTTCCACTTTCTTCAAGAGGCTTTTTAGTTCCTCTTCACTTTCTGCCATAAGGGAGGAGCTCTCCATAAAGACCTGCGTCTGGCCCCAGTGCTGAAGGGAAAAGACCTGAATGCACAGGCTGAAGTAGGCACTGGGAGGGGCCGGTGCTGACCGCCTGGGGCACTGCGGAGAGCTGCCAGCAGCTAACATTTGAAGATAGTTATCACTACTTTTCTATAATCCAGTACTGTGTTCTCCAAACCAAAAGCCACTGAAAGCTTCCCTGAGGCCCTTAAGTAGGGTTAGTCACTTAGCATTCTGTACACACCCTGCTCTCTGGCTAACTTCAGCACATTGTATTATAATTGTGCTTACATTCCGTTCTCCTTCACTAGAATGCCGGCTCCCAAGACTAGCCTTACCTTACAAATCTCTGCCCCATGTTGGGACATCACCTGGAAAGTGCTTTGCCAGGTACTTATCACACCACACATTTCACTCATTTTTTTATCCATTGTCTTTCTCTACTCCAATTGAAATACAAGATCTTTGTGTACAAGCACTTTATCTGTTCCACACAGAAATGTGTCCTCAGCACCTAGAACAGTACCCAGTAATGTCTTGGCTCTTGGTATTTGAATGACTTTCCCTGACTGAGACTGGAGGGGAACAGGGTCGGGGTAGGGGCAAGAATCAGAAAGGGGCTTGGTTCACGAGGTACCAGATGCTGGTTAGGTTCTAGTATCCTTTATTACTAGTAACCTTTATTGGGTTAGATTATGAGTCATCTTCCTTCTTATTGTCATTTTAAAGGTATCTGTTCAACAGTGTTTGAAACAATAACCTACAATTTTGATGAAGCAATGAATTAGAAAATAGACCATCAGTGCAATGCTGAAAAGCTTTAAACACTGCCTATTAAGAAAGCCTGCGTCACTGTATATGTTAACAGGACGTTAAAGGAGACTGCTTCTGTGTTCTTGAGAACTGGAAAACCCGAAGGCAAAGAACACCTATACATCCTAAAGAAGTGCTAGCAAGTTGTGCCTGACGTGCTAAAGAGGTTTCTCCTAGCACTAGTTTATAACCCAGGTTGTAGGAAGGGTGATTTTGAAGAAAGCTATGGACATGCTAATTTTCTTCTTTCCCTTTACTTTGAGCCATGTGAAGAGAGGTTTGTGAGAATCATTCAGACAGGTTGACATGTGTTCCCTGGAATTTTGAGGACCCAGTGACTCCTAAGGGAGAAATCTAAAGGCCACTGCATGGGATCGAGCAAAATGCAGAAAGGGCTGTCCTGACTGCCTCTGGCCAGTCAAGTGGACCAGATAAAGGCCTCATGGAAGGCCAGCTGGGGATCATCCTAAATTGGATCTTTTCCAAGAAAACTACCTGAAGTGATGACGTGACTGGACAGGGAGGTGGACTACCCTATGACCAGCTGGAAGAGGCTATGTCTGTCCCAGGAGAACTTTAGAAAGGAGGTCTACTTGCAATCCCACTCCTGGGCATAAATCTGGAGAAAAACATGATCTGAAAGGATACATGCTCCCCAATGTTCACTGAGCACTGTTTACAACAGCCAAGACATGGAAGCAACCTAAATGTCCATCAACAGAGGAATAGATAAAGAAGATGTGGTGCATATATACAGTGGAATATTATTCAGCCATCAAAAAGAATGAAATAATGCCATTTGCAGCAAGGTGACTGGACCTAGAGAGTGTCATACTGAGTGAAATAAGTCAGACAGAGAAGGGGAACTATTGTATGCTATTCCTTATATGTGGAATCTAAAAAGAAATGATATAAATGAACATACTTGCAAAACTGAAATAGACTCACAGTCTTAGAAAATGAACTCGTGGTTGCTGGGGAGGCATAGTTAGGGACTATGGGAAGGTCGTGTACTATTGCTATATGAAAAATGGATAACAAACAAGGGCCTGTTGTGTGGCACATGGAACTCTGCTCAATGCTATGTGCCAGCCAGGATGAGAGCAGGGTTTGGAAGAGAATTGGATACATGTATATGTATGGCTGATTCCCTTCACTCTTCACCTGAAACTACCACAACATTGTGAATTGGTTATATCCCAAGACAAAATAAAAAGTTTAAAGTTTGAAATTAAAAAGAAAGAAAAGGAGGTTTAGCAAGGAATCTCCAAGGGATCCATTAAAGCCCCCATAGGAGAAGAAGCCAGCAATTGTGCCTCTAGAGTCCAAAGCCAGGACACAACTGTATCAGTAAAGTAAGGCTCTTCTTATCCTTAACTTCTTTCTTCCTTCTTTCTGAGCCTGGAAGAGCCCAAAGCAGCCACCAAGTGGAGGGGGAGGAAGTAGAGTGAGAGAAGGAAGCAGCAGCTTTGCCCCTATCTCCTGAGCTAATACTTTAAAGTTCTGTGCCAGTTATTCTGCTGTGACTTTCCTTAGTGGCCAGAATTCAGAGCCAGAAGGGGCCTTCCACCTATGTGAATGCTTGCTAAGCACTACTCAACCTAGGAGGTCTTCAGTTGCAAGCAAGTTGAAACCTAACTCAAGCCAATTTAACATTACATGGTACTTACAGGCCCACATGATTGAAAAACTTGTATGGAGGCCCACTCAGCTGGCTCAAGTGGTAAAAAACCTACCTGCCAGTGTAGGAGCCACTGGGTCCATGGGGACGTGGGTTCTATCCCTGGGTCAGGAAGGTCCCCTGGAAAAGGAAATGGCAACCCACTCCAGTATTCTTGCCTGGAGAATCCCCATGGACAGAGGAACCTAGAGGGCTACGGTCTATAGGGTCACAAAGACTAGGACATGAAGTGACTTAGCACATGAAGACTATTAGGTATGGTTTGCTCAGAGATTTGGTTTCATTTCACTGTATCTTCCTCAGCTTTGGACTGGTCATCCTCAAGCTTCCCTCATGGTATGAAGATGGCTGCAGGTATCTCCTGGAGCAATGTGTCTCCTTAGCCACAGCCTGGGGAGGGATATACTTTTACAAATAATCAAAGAAAAGCCCAAGCTTCTCTCTGTTTGGAACAAGTTAGGCCCCATGTCTATTTCTGAACAAGAGTAGCTCCAAGGACCATGAGATTACTCTGGTGGCTTGGACCGCTGGAGTTGGATGGGATTAAGTCCTTCCAAATAGCATGGCTGAAACACCTTGAGGGTATGTGTGGAATGGATGCTGTGGAGGCAAACATGTGTTTAGTATAGTAGGGAACTGAACCCAGTCCTTCCCAGTGGCAGGTCCCTTCTGATCTAGCAGTAACAAAGGAAAATCTCCTGGGTCAAGTTGTGAAATCCCTTGTCAAGCTGGAGGTACTTATTGAGAAAGACCAAGTGTACTTCCCAATGATTTGCTCTTAAGAACATACAAACCTCATGGATTCATAAGAAAAGACTACCTCCTCCCAGACTATGCAAGGAGTAAGGCAGTTTTTCCCCTAAAGCTTGCAGGGTTTCAAAAGAAGAACCTCACTGAAGTCTAAAGTGTCTCATACAGTTACCACATCATCTAAAGGGTTTCTTATGGCTAACGCTAGCCTGGAACTGCTGATCACAGGGCATGTGTCCTTGGGTCCTGGGACTCGGTCACCCCAATGCTGAGGTGGCAGCAGGAAAAGTTCCAGCTTGAACTCATTTCCTGATATTTCGTTTGGCACACAATAAAGAAAAAGAGAGCCATCTTTTCAACTTGGGGCAATAATCCATCTCATATAATTACATTAAGATGGCTCCTCAAACGCTCTGTTCCAACCATCTTTTGAAATGCATTAGATATGAGACTAGAAGAAAGCTGAGTGCTCTCTGCAAAGAGCTTGTAAAAAGTTTCTGTTGTTATAAATGCAGAAAGGAAATATGCTAGACATTAGGTTTATGTCACAGTCCAGCTCTTCTAAGAATGGTCTCCTTATAAAGAACTCTCACTCATCATGGACCACACTTTTATACTCTCATTCTCTGAGAAATTGCTGCTGAAGTCAGTAATCGTATCTTAGGTTGATAACTTTCCCTGGAAAACTTTCCTGTTCAGGATTCATTCTTGATGTTACTAAAGTGGCCATGCATCTAAGTTTCTCTAGGACAGGTTATCCATGTTCTAGTTTAGCATTTATCTCAGACAAAAACATCCTGATTTTTACAACAAATTCTGTGGTCATTCTAGTGGTTATCTACTTGGTTTATGCTGCAAAGCATACTGGGAGATGGAGAAAAAGATGGAAACAGATGGGGCCAACCATAATATATCACTGCAATTTCTAGTATTTACTATGTGTTAGGTCTTGTATTAAGTGCTTCATGAGTTATATCCCATTTAATCCTCATAATGATCCTTCAAAGGCAGCAATACTACTATGCTTATATGAAAAAACAGAAGTAAAATTAAACAAATGGCTCGAGCAACTTGGCCTGGTTATTAAGTGGAAGAGATGGAATTCAAACTTAGACTTCAGAACTAGAGAGTTTAATTACTATATAATATTGATGCCGAGGTTAACAACCAGAAAGCATAGCAGTCCTTCTGCTAGACACAGTCTGGGGTCCAAATGATGGTGCACACCAATGCTGGGATCAGTTATCTCTATCACTGAAGATGCTTTTATCTCTGGGCAGCAGAAAACCCCAACTCAAAACGGTTTAAGCTGTATTAGCTCACAAAGGAGAAGCCCTGAGGCAGGGAGGCTTCAAGTTGGGTGGGCAAGAGTTTCAGTGGCCTTGATGAGGACCCAGTGTATGCTCTTATATCCACAGTGTTTGGCTTTACCACAGGCTGGGGTCCCTCTGCCTTGTACAGTTGTTGCACTAGCGATCAAAGGTACATGCTTCCTTGTTTTCACCCGGTAGGAAAGAGAGAGTGGCTTCCTGTGATTTTTAAGACTGAAAAAATATTTTCCCCCAAACACCCAGTTAATATCTCATTGCTCAAAATGGCTTAGACCTGCACCTCCTTAGACCAGGCACTGGCAAGGAGGTTACTCTTGCACACTTAGAATGGAGTGGAATAGCCTTAGAGGCCTCGACTGCATTGTCTACTCACACAACCAAGGCAGAAATGGGAGCCCAGTGACGGGAAATTCTGGGCAGTATTAACCTTTGGAGCCCTAGTTCTTGAGTTAGTGATATGGGATTAACACCTCCATTTTTTTCACTTTCCAGCAAAAACTTGGGCAATTTTCTTCCCCTGTCTAAACTTTGATTTTCTCCACTGTAAAAAGAGGATTAATAATAGTATCTGCTACATTGGATTGTTCTGAGGATTACTTTAAACTATTTAAAATAGGTAAGAGCAGGTAGCTCAATGCTTGACCCATAGTAGGCTTTTATGAAGCATAAATTCCATCCCCTTTTATGGCAGACTAGTATAAAAGACCATCTCAACCCCCTACCACATCCCAGACTCTATAGCGTATATGCATATAGTACAACTTTTATATAACACTGATATTTCTGCCTTTTATTTAGATGTGTTTTTTCTGTTTAGGATCTTGGTAACACCACTTCCTATGGATATATGAGGAGACATATTCTATATTAGTCTTAAGAGCTGGCTTAAGACTAAATATTAAACAAAAAAATGAAGATCATGGCATACAGCCCCAATACTGCACAGCAAATAGAAGGGGAAAAGATGGAAGTAGTGACAGATTTCCTCTTCTTGGGCTCCAAAATCACTGCAGACAGTGACTGCAGTCATGAAATCAGATGCTTGCTTCCTGGCAAGAAAACAATGACAAACTAGACAGGGTGTTGAAAAGCAGAGACATTACTCTGCCAACAAAGATCTATATATTCAAGCCTATGGCCTTCCCAGTGGTCACGTATGGTTATAAGAGCTGAACCATAACGAAGACAGAATGTCAAAGAATTTATGCCCTTGAACTATGGTGCTGGAGAGGACTCCTGAAAGTCCTTTGGACAGCAAGGAGATCAAGCCGTTCAATCTTAAAGGAGATCAACCCTGAATATTCACTGGAAGAACTGATGCTGAAGCTGAAGCTCCAGTAATTTGGTCATCTGATGTGAACAGATGACTCATTGGAAAAGTCCTTGATACTGGGAAAGGCTGAGGGCAGAAAGAAGAGGGCATCAGAGGATGAGCTGGCTGGATGGCATCACTGATGCAATGAGCATGAAGCTGGGCAGACTCCGGGAAGTGGTGAGGGACAGGGAGGCCTGACAGCCTGATGTGCTGCAGTCCATGGGCTCACAAAGAGTTGGACACGACTGAGTGATTGAACAACAATAGCACCAATATCCTATATAATCTTAGGGTAGAGACAGAGTGTGTCCAACTCTTTGCAATTCTAGAGTAGCCTGCTAGGCTTCTCTGTCCATGGAATTTTCCAGGCAAGAATCTTGGAGTGAGGATCCAGGATCCTCCAGGGGATCTTCTGCATCCAGGGCTCAAACTTGCATCTCTTGCATTTCCTGCATTGGCAGGCAGATTCATTACTACTAATGCCACCTAGAAAGTCCCAAGAGACAAAACATGGCACAAGAAATCAGAATAAAGAAGGCAGGGATTTAAGCAATTAGGAAGATAAGAAATGAGAATAGTTGATTCTCTGGTTCTTATTCTTCAGGATCTGGATGTCAAAGAGTTTAGAAGTGGTGAGGGAGACAGGAGCATTCTGAGAGCCAGGCAGTTGTGTTGTAGGGGACTTTAAGTGTGATGAATGGACCATGTGTTTTAAGCCAGGCTATAAGGCTATAAGGCTGGCTATATGCCAGTTTCTGTTTTGATTTCTCTTTTATTCTTACCAGTCACAAGAAAAGCGGGCTTGAATGTGCCAGTCTTTGCTAGTGAGACTTATGGGACAACTCCTACCTGGGCCCACATTTGAGCTGCAGTATCAAAGGAGCGACAGTACCCAACGTAGTCAATGTGGTGATGGCAGTGGTATTTAATAGAAAAATCTCAGAAGGAAAGAAGATTTTCCAACAGTGGTTAGTCTCCTCTACCTTTATGGAGAGTTTTCTTACATCACCAATCTTGGAGACACCAAAATATCATTAAGGAATCAGAAGTGAAGCGAAAGTCACTCATGTGTCCAATTCCTTGCGACCCCATGGACTATACAGTTCATGGAATTCTCTAGACCAGAATACTGGAGTGGGTATTTTTCCCTTCTCCAGAGGATCTTCCCAACCCAGGGGTTGAATACCCAGGTCTCCCACATTGCAGGCAGATTCTTCACCAGCTGAGCCACAAGGGAAGCCCAAGAACACTGGAGTGGGTTGCCTAATCCCTTCTCCAGCAGATCTTCTTGACCCAGGGATCAAAATGGAGTCTCCTGCACTGCAGGCAGATTCTTTACCAACTGAGCTATCAGAGAAGCCCAGTGAAAGTTGTTCAATCGTGTCTGACTCTTTGTGACCCCATGGACTGTATAGTCCATGGAATTCTCCAGGCCAGAACTGGAGTGGGTAGCCTTTCCCTTCTTCAGGGGATCTTCCCAACCCAGGGATCAAACCCAAGTCTCCCACATTGCAGGCAGATTCTTTACCAGCTGAGCCACAAGGGAAGCCTATAGGAATCAGAGGGGTCTCTCATTTGTGATTAACAGTCTCTTTGTTAGAGCAGGCCCATGGCTGGAGAGTTCAGTATCCAGCAGGACATGAGCCAGAGAGCAGAGCTTGAGCAAATGGGCTAACGGTCAGTTTAGGACTCTAGTTCTAGGGGGCAGATGGTGCACAAGCCACAAACCAGAGAGGAGAGGCACAGATCATTGGAAGTGGCAGATAGGACGAGGGGGGAGGCTTCAACACAACAGCTTCATTCAGAACATTCTAGAAAAACATTTGCCAATTCCAGACTGTACCTTCTAGTGAGAACAGGCTGGTGACTCCCCTCCACAGTCAGTGAAAGCTACATGAGTTTCCTCCCTCCAACTCCTCCTTCTTAGTGTATTGAGAAGCTACGTTTCAAAGGTGATATGGGGCAGTAGTTTTCTGAGACATGGAACCTCTGAGAACTATGAAGATAACTCCGGGATCGAGAATAGCTGGGGATGAAGTTGGAAAGACAAACAAATAGGCAGATTTCAGGGATACATCACCTTGACCCCAGAAAGTTCCACTTTCCTCTGTTTAGATCAGTGCCTTGAAGAGATTCTGGCACAAAATAGGTACTCAGTAAATCAGTGAATTCATGTTTCAGATATTGTAGCTCTCTGTAGATTTTCATTTGATGAAAGGATTCCACCAAAAAAACTGTAAGCAAGAAAGTTACTGCTTTAGAATATTTTTAGAAGATGCCTGTCCCATATAAGAAGGGATAAAGTTAAGACTTGTTTGCAGGGATGGTTCTCCACTTAGGCTCAAAAGCCAACTTGGTTTTGAGTTTTAAAAGAAGTCATCAGATATACAGATGGTCAATAGGCACATGAAAAGATGCTCAACATCACTAATTATTAGAGAAATGTAAATCAGAGCTACAGTGAGGTACCACCTCACATCAGTCAGATGGCTATCATCTACAAATAACAAATGTTTGAGAGGGTGTGGAGAAAGGGAACCTTCCTATACTCTTGATGGGAATGTAAATTGATGCAATCACTATCGAAAACAGCATGGAGTTTCTATAAGAAACTGAAAATAGAGTTGCCATATGATCCAGCAGTCCTACTCCTGGCCATATGTACAGAGAAATCTCTAATATGAAAAGACATATGCATCCAATATTCATAGCCTTACTAGTTACAATAGCCAAGACATGGAAGCAACCTAAATGTCCATCAGCAGATGAATGGATAAAGAAGATGTGGTATATATATACAAGGGAATACTACTGAACCATCCAAAGAACAAAATAATGCCATTTGCAACAATGTGGATGGATATAAAGCTTATAATACTAAGTGAAGTAAGTTAGAAAGACAAATACAAAGACAATTAATATGAAAAAAATTAAAAAGTGAAAGTGTCAGTTGCTCAGTTGTGTCCAACTCTTTGCAACCCCATGGACTGTAGCCTGCCAGGCTCCTCTGTCCATGGAATTCTCCAGGCAAGAATACTAGGGTGGGGAGCCATTCCCTCCTCCAAGGGATCTTCCTGACCCAGGTCTCCTGCATTACAGGCAGACTCTTTACCATCTGAGTCACCAGGGAAGCCCTACTATTCATTTATGATATCACATATGTGGAGTCTCAAACATGACTCACATGAACTTATCTATGGAACAGAGACAGATGCACAGACCCAGAAAACACATCTGTGCTTGCTGAAGGGGAAGTAGGGTGGAGGAGGGATGGACTGAGTATTGGGGATTAGCAGATGCAAGCTATTACATAAGAATGGATAGACAATAAGGTCCTACTGTATAGCTCAGGGAATTATATTTGATACCCTATAGTAATCCATAATGGAAAAGAATATATATATATATATATATATACACACACACACACATATAGTAATTGAGTCACTTCATATACCAGAAACTGAAAGAAAAACATTGTGAATCAACCATATTTAAAAAAAATTTTTTTAAATCATCAGAGTAGGCTACATCTTTTAACTCTCCTCTGTTGCCCTTTCTAGACTGTGATGACAGCTGGATAAGAGCATGTAATCAGAGGGAGTGATTGGCATTCTTGGTGTATCTTTTTATTTTTGGAGAAACACAAGCTCTCTGATTCTTCCATAACAGTGTTCTTTATTTCCACAGAGGACAAGAATAAAAATACATTTGAAGTGGCTGCTATGAGCAAGATACCTTCGCACCTTATGCCATGTGATCACGCTAGAACCTTCAGAGGTGGCTATTCTTATTCTCATTTTTAAAATGAGGCACAGGAAGATAAAGTACCTTACCAGCGATCACACAGGGAGGCAAACACAGGACTGCACTCACATTTGCCTGACTCTAGTAGGCATACTCTTTTATATTGGTTTTCACGGTAGGAAGAGTGATTTTCAATATCAATGAGAGTAAAATGATTTTTGAGGGGCTGCAGAGAACTGAGATCCATCAATAAAGCAGGTTACATAGTCCTCTCCTCTAATAATATTTCATTAAATAAACTGGATACTTAACTGCTTATAGTGCTTAAAGGTGAAGCAGGCCTGGAGGTACAAGTGGAAATGGCTCATCTTTCTCCCCACTTATTCATCGGTAATTTTGTGGCAATGCACCTGGGTCCACACCCATGAGAAAATGTCAGGAGTGGGGAAACAGGCAAGATTCCAGTGGCATTTTTGAAGAAGTTAAAAAAACCCTTCTAAAATTTATATGAAACCACGAATGACCCTGAATAGATGAAGAAATCCTGAGAAAGGAGAACAAGTCAGGAGGCATCACACTTCCTAATTTCAAGCTATATTATAAAGCTGTAGCCATCAACATAGTATGGTACTGATATAAAAGCAAATGGACAAGTGGAACAGAATCAAGAGCCCAGAAATAAATTCAAGCACAGAGAGTCAATTAATATTTGATAGAGGAGCCAAGAATACTCACTGAAGAAATAACATCTCTTCAATAAATTGTGCTGGGATGACTGGGGATATTCATTTTAAAGAACGAAATTAAACCTCTATCTCAAGGTTTACAAAAATCAAATTGAAATTGATGAAAATTTAAATGTAAGATCTAAAACCATGTAACTCCTAGAAAATAGTATAGGATTTGATGTGGGTCTATTGATGTGGGTCTTTGCAATGAATTTTTTGAAAATCACACCTAAATCTCAAGCAACAAAAAATAAACACGTGGAACATCAAACTTAACAGCTTTTGTACAGCAAAAGAAACTATTAACAAAGTGAAGATATTTGCAAGCCATATAACTGATAAATAAAAGAGTATTTGTTGCTCAGTTGTGTCTGACTCTTTGTGACCCCCCATGGATTATAACTCACCAGACTCCTCTATCCATGGGATTTTCCAGGCAAGAATACTGGAGTGGGTTGCCACTTTCTTTTCCAGGGGATCTTTCCAACCCAGGGATTGAACCTGGGTCTCCCAAATTGCAGGCAGATTCTTAGCTGTCTGAGCCACCAGGGAAGCCCTAACTCTTTGATAAAGGGTTAATATTCAAAATGTATAAAGAACTCATAAAACTCAGTAGCAAAAAGCCAAATGACCCCATTAAAAATGGCCCAGAAAGCAGGAATAGAAGGAACGTACCTCAACATAATAAAAGCTATATATGACAAACTCACAGCTAACATTATCCTCAATGGTGAAAAATTGAAACCATTTCCCCTAAAGTCAGGAACAAGACAAGGGTGTCCACTTTCACCACTACTCTTCAACATCGTACTGGAAGTTTTGGCCACAGCAATCAGAGCAGAAAAAGAAATAAAAGGAATCCAAATTGGAAAAGAAGAAGTAAAACTCTCACTGTTTGCAGACGACATGATCCTCTACATAGAAAATCCTAAAGACTCGACCAGAAAACTACTAGAGCTAATCAATGAATATAGTAAAGTTGTAGGATATAAAATCAACACTCAGAAATCCCTTGCATTCCTATACCCTAATACTGAGAAAGTAGAAAAAGAAGTCAAGGAAACAATCCCATTCACCATTGCAATGAAAAGAATAAAATACTTAGGAATATTCCTACCTAAAGAAACTAAAGACCTATATATCGAAAACTATAAAACACTGATGAAAGAAATCAAAGAGGACACTAATAGATGGAGAAATATACCATGCTCATGGGTCGGAAGAGTCAATATAGTGAAAATGAGTATACTACCCAAAGCAATCTACAGATTCAATGCAATTCCCATCAAGCTACCAGCAGTATTTTTCACAGAACTAGATCAAATAATCTCAACAATTGTATGGAAATACAAAAACCTCGAATAGCCAAAGCAATCTTGAGAAAGAAGAATGGAACTGGAGGAATCAACTTGCCTGACTTCAGGCTCTACTACAAAGCCACAGTCATTAAGACAGTATGGTACTGGCACAAAGACAGAAATATAGATCAATGGAACAAAATAGAAAGCCCTGAGATAAACCCGCACACCTATGGACACCTTATCTTCGACAAAGGAGGCAAGAATATACAATGGAGTAAAGACAGTCTCTTTAACAGGTGGTGCTGGGAAAACTGGTCAACCACTTGTAAAAGAATGAAACTAGACCTCTTTCTAACACCATACACAAAAATAAACTCAAAATGGATTAAGGATCTAAATATAAGACCAGAAACTATAAAACTCCTAGAGGAGAACATAGGCAAAACACTCTCCAACATAAATCACAGCAGGATCCTCTATGATCCACCTCCCAGTATACTGGAAATAAAAGCAAAAATAAACAAATGGGATCTAATTAAAATTAAAAGCTTCTGCACAACAAAGGAAACTATAAGCAAGGTGAAAAGACAGCCTTCTGAATGGGAGAAAACAATAGCAAATGAAACAACTGACAAACAACTAATCTCAAAGATATACAAGCAACTTATGCAGCTCAACTCCAGAAAAATAAACGAACCAATCAAAATATGGGCCAAAGAAATAAATAGGCATTTCTCCAAAGAAGACATATGGATGGCTAACAAACACATGAAAAGATGCTCAACATCACTTATTATCAGAGAAATGAAAATCAAGACCACGATGAGGTACCATTTCACACCAGTCAGAATGGCTGCAATCCAAAAGTCTACAAGCAATAAATGCTGGAGAGGATGTGGAGAAAAGGGAATCCTTTTACACTGCTGGTGGGAATGCAAACTAGTACAGCCACTATGGAAAACAGTGTGGAGATTCCTTAAAAAATTGCAAATAGAATTGCCTTATGATCCAGCAATCCCACTGCTGGGCATACACACCGAGGAAACCAGAATTGAAAGAGACACATGCACCCCAGTGTTCATTGCAGCACTGTTTATAATAGCCAGGACATGGAAACAACCTAAATGTCCATCAGCAGATGAATGGCTAAGAAAGCTGTGGTACATATACACAACGGAGTACTACTCAGCCCTTAAAAAGAATAAATTCGACTCAGTTCTAATGAGATGGATGAAACTGGAGCCTATTATACAGAGTGAAGTAATCCAGAAAGAAAAACACCAATACAGTATACTGACACATATATATGGAATTTAGAAGGATAGTAATGATGACCCTCTATGTGAGACAACAAAAGAGACCCAGAGGAATAGAATGGACTTTTGGACTCTGAGGGAGAGGGAGAGGGGGGATGATTTGGGGAGAATGGCATTGAAACATGTATACTATCTTGTAAGAATGAAGCGTCAGTCTATGTTCAATACAGGAGGCAGGATGCATGGGGCTGGTGCACGGGATGATTCAGGGAGATGATATGGGGTGGGCGGTGGGAGGGGGCTTCGACATTGGGAGATCGTGGACATCTGTGGCTGATTCACGTCAATGTATGGCAAAACAAATACAGTATTGTAATGTAGAATAAAGTATTAAAAAAAATAAAAAAAAAGAATAAAAAAAAATAAAAATGGCATGGAACAGAACAGACATTTTTCCAAAAAAGATATTCAAAAGGTTAAGAGGCATAAGAAAAGATTATCAACATCACTAATCATTAGGAAAATACAGATTAAATCCACAATAAGATACCATTTCATGTCTATCAGAAGGGCCATCATCAAAAAGACCAGAGATAACAAATGCTAGCCTAGATGCAGAGAAAAAGGAAACTTGTGCACTGTTGGTGAGATTGTAAGTTGGTATAGCCACTATGAAAAACAGTACAGAGATTTCTCAGGAAATTAACAAAGAACTATCATATGATCCAATATATGACAGAAATGAAAACACTGTGTTGAAATGATAGTGAACCCTCATGTTCATAGCAGCATTATTTACAATAGCCAACACATGGAACAGACTTCAGTGTCCATCAATGGAAGCATGGGTAAATATTATATAATACAGACACACACACAGGAATATTATTCAGCCCTACAAAGGTGAGGAAGTCCTACCATTTTCATTAACATGGCTACATCTTGAAGATATTATGCTAAGTAAAATAAATTAGACAGAGAAAGACAAATATTGTATGAGTTCACTTATATGTAGAAACTGAAAAAAAAAAAACAAACCACCCCAAACTCATAAAGAGATCAGATATGTGGTTATTAGAGGTGGAGGATAGGGGAGAAGTAACTGGAGAAAGCTGGTCAAAAGGTATAAATTTCCAGTTATAGGATAAACAAGTGCTAGAAATGTACACTGTGATGACCATAACACTGCCATATGGTATAGTATAGGAAAGTTAAGAGAGTAAATTCTAAGAGTTCTCATCACAAGGAGAACTTTTCCTTTTCTTTTCTTTTTATTATATCTATATAAGATGGATGTAAGTCGAACCTATCTTGATAATCATTTCACAATATATGTAAATCAAACCACTATGCTATATACCTTTAACTTATACAGTTATGTATGCCAACTATTTCTCAATAAAACTGGGATAAAAAATTACCCAGTTCGAGGAAACAGGATATTCTTGGAGACTCTGTTAAAAAAAGTTTTCAATGAGAATTCCAGAGCAGCCATAATGTTAAACAGATGTATAATTGTCCAGACTTAATGTAAGAAGGAACAGTCATCGTATATAATACAGAATACTTTGTCTTTATATTATTTTCCCCAGCAACATGGATGAACCTAGAGACTGTCATACTGAGTGAAGTCAGTCAGTCAAAGACAAATGTCATAAAATATCACTTACCTGTGAAATCTAAAAGAATGCTACAAATGAACTTATATACAAAACAGCAATAGAGTCACAGATGTAGAAAACAAACTTACTGGGGAGAAGGAGGAGAGGGATAAATTGGGAGGTTGAGATTGACCTATACACACTACTATATATAAAATAGATAACTAATAAGGATCTATTGTATAGTACAAGGAAATCTATTCAATACTGTGTAATGACCTATCATCTGGGAAAACAATCTAAAAAAGAGTAAGAATATGTATGTGTATATCTGATTCACTTTGCTACACACCTGAAGCTAACACAACATTGTAAATCAACCATACTCCAATAAAAATCTTAATAAAAGAATGTATCACAAAATATTTGTTCATTCTTTTTAGTAATTGACATTTGGGTTAGTTCAGGTGTGGGGTATTCTGAACAAAAGCTTTTGAATATTTAAAAATATTGCTTTCCCAATAAAAATGTAGAGATTTTTAAAAAGAGTAGGGAGCTAGGGAAACACGTGGAACAGAAGAGCAAAAGCCAAGAGAATGGGCCGCTGCCTCTGTTCTTTTGTCAGACATGAATGGCTGGCTAAGGAAATGCTGGATTTGAGGGCAGAGAGAGGGTCTTCTGCCTTCAGAGACTCTTGGTTTCCCACTGTTGAGTCAAATCCAGGGTAGACAGGGTTGAAATCCTAGCTCCCTTCAACCATGGATGTCCTTACACAAATTACTTAATTTGTCCAAACATCAGTTTTATCTTCTATAAAATAGGAACAATTCCTCTTACAGCTATTATTATATTATAGTTATTATGATGATTGCGAAGCTTACAGAATAGAATAAATTAACATGTATGGCATAAAATAGGTATTCTGCGAGTAGTTTCTTTCTCTTTCCTTCCTTCCTTTGTCCCTCTGAGTACCCCTCCCACCACAATACCCACTTGAAATACTGATTATAAGGCTGCATCTAGCTCTATAATTTCAAGGTTTTAATTTCTAGAAAGCTGTTTGCAAGGGACATTTCTGCTTGCCCTCAGGAATGTTCAACTCTATACACAGGAAGCAGTAATCAAAATCTGAGTTAGCGCAAACCCAGGAAAAGTGGCAGAGAATCAAACTTAGAACTCCTTTAGATCAAAAAAAGGAGTTGTGAAAGGAGGGGGCCCTGGAGAGGGCTATCATAAATGACTGGTGGAAGAACTGATCAAATGACAACAAGAACAGAGATTTATCTGGATCTCAATCAAATGCTGTCAGGATTTTTGCTTTACATATTTCATTTGTTTTAAAGAATACTGAATTACCTTCCCCTACACATGGGTTTCCTTTGCTTGGTGGAAATCCTGGCTATCATTTCCAAATTTCATAACTTGTGGCTTCTTTTACCATGTGGGAAAGCCTGGGTCACTCTATCTCATTCATGTCAACAATAAAAATGGGGACTTCCCTGGTGGTCCAGTAGCTAAAACTCCCAATGCAGGGGGCCTGAGTTTGATCCCTGGTCAGGGAACTAGATCCCACCTGCCACAGCTAATAATTCATGTCCTGCAACAAACCCCACATTCCAGCAACTAAAACTCAGCACAGCCAAACAAACAAATAAATAAATACTAAAAACCCATGGGGCTCAGCATGAATGATTTGCTTACCCTTGGTCTATTCAATTGTGACTTGAAATGGCATTTCCAAGGATGTGGTGACATCCACTCAAGATAAATGGATGGAATTCAGATAAGAGGATTTCCCAGAAAAAAGGGAATTTTGTTTCTAGAATAAAACAGAGGGGTGTCAGATAGATAAAGCAATAGATGTCTTCTATAGGAAGTATAGAGAAGAAAATGGCAACCCACTCCAGTATTCTTGCCTGGAAAATCCCATGGACCAAGGAGCCTGCTGGCTACAATGGGGTCACAAAGAGTCAGACACTACTAAGTTACTTCACTTTCTATAGAAAGTATAAATTCCACCAACAGTGTGCTTGACTGATTACAGGAATATTATGCTAGAACATCTAACCTGTAGAGTGTAGTCATTTCCTGGGCTATCCCATGTGCATGCATGATAAGTTACTTCAGCTGTGTCTGACTCTTTGTGACCCTATGGACTGTACCACACCAGGCTCCCCTGTCCATGGGATTCTTTAGACTAGACAAGAATACTGGAATGGGTTGCCATATCTTCCGGACCCAGAGATCAAACTCGTGTCTTCTGTGGCTCCTGCATTGGCAGGTGGGTTCTCTACCACTAACACCACCTGGGACTATCCTACAGGTAAATCCAAATTCCTGGGGTGCAGTGTTCTAGGCATGTGTGTTACTTCCATGGAGAGTGTTAGTCTAATTGAAGTGATGACTAAACTAGGCATAACTGAGACAGCCTACCCTGTGAAATTCATGGTTTTCCTCACCAAAGTTGAACGGACCAAGGATGGTGAGCTGACCTGAGGCAGGGCAACCTGTTATCTCATCAGTGGTCTGCGACTTCATTCATTCATCTATGCATCAGTTCAGCTCCCAGGAGACCCACTGGATGTCCACCAGAATCGGCACTGGCTGGCACTGGCTCATGAGAGCTCCCAGGTGCGTCTCTTCCCAACTCCACAATCAGGGACATGACACTGTAGCTTGAATTTGCCACAGTGGGAGTGCTGACAACATGGAAATTGGCAAATGCTACACAAGTTACCTTTATTGCTGCACTCGCATTACCCAACACAGAGTCTGGCACATAAGAGCTTTGGCAAGTATTCGTACTTAGAATGTTTATATTTAATTATTGAATGATTTAATTGTTATCTGTAGATTACTCAAAGCTAATACCGCAGGCTCTATGCTTATGTGCCAGGTATTATGTGAGGCACAATGGATACTCATCTTCTCATTTAATTCTGTAACAACCCTGTGAGGTACAACTACTATCCTCATTATACAGATAAGGATGCAGAGGCATAGAGAGGGCAAAGAAGATTCTGAAGGCCGTGAGCTAGTCAGTGGCAAGACAGGAATGAATGAGTACAGTGAACCGCACCTTGTAGGCAACCAACAACCCAGACCAGTGGTGAATGATGAAGAAGGGGGTCACAGGACAGTGTGTGACTCTGGTTCTGTGTGTGTGTGTGATTCTAGCTGGGTCTGAGATTTCCTAAATTGGCAGCTCCAGGTAAGCCTGTCTGCCAGGACCTTGGGCTGCCAGTTTTCTGAAGGGTCCAGATCCTCCCACCCCTGGGGCTCTGTTACATTAGGATGCTGCTCATCAACGAGTTGTTTTATTTTGGAAGCAGCTGCAAAGGCATTTGCCAGGGCTGGCCTGAGGCCTGGCAAGGGATTGTATGTGGCCAGACTTGAAAGCTGAGCAAACCTCAAAAACCCAGTGGTTGGTAACCTCCTGAAACTGGCAGCTGCCAAGGACTTGGCAGCCAGGAAACCATCAGGTTGGGTCTGGTGTGGGGCCCTAGCCCAGCAGAAGTCAGGAAAGGAGGCTTTCACCTCCGTTTCAGTGAGTTCTCTCCCAGCAACCTGAGGCGCCGTGATCCTGACAATGCCCACACACCTGCCTCGTTTTCCTAGCTCAGCAAGAAGCCAGCTGAGCCTGACAAGATGGGCAGTGTCCTCACGGGCCCAGATGGCTATGTGTAGACCCAGACCCAACTGGGCAATATGGGGGTGGGGTACAGGATGGCATTGTTCTGAGCCAGGGCAAGGGTGATGGCATCGGTCAGTGTGCTGTGCTGTTCTTAGTTGCTCTGTTGTGTCTGACTCTTTGTGAGTCTATGGACTGTAGCCCGCCAGGGTCCTCTGTCCATGGGGATTCTCCAGGCAAGAATAGTGGAGTGGGTTGCCATGCCCTCTTCCAGAGGATTTTTCCAACCCAGGTATTGAACCCAAGTCTCATGCATTGCCGGTGGATTCTTTACCATTTGAGCCACCAGGGAAGCCAAAGAATACTGGAGTGGGTAGGTAGCCTATCCCTTCTGCAGGGGATCTTCCCAACCCAGGTATTGAACCCACGTCTCCTGCATTGCAGGCAAATTCTTTACCAGCTGAGTTAACAGGGACATAGGTTAAGCCTGAGTACAGATCTTACTAGCTGTGGGGTGACAGGCCCAGAACATAAGTCTCCAAGTCTCAGTCCCCCTTCCCCATGCCCCCACAAAGCGGGGGAGATTCACGCTTATTTCCCAGTGTGCCTGTGAAGGTACATGAGATAATACATTAGAACCACACAAGCTTTATTATTGTAAGAGATCAGTTTCCGTCACAGATTAAGGTGTGGACTCTAATTTAGGAGGTCACAGACTCCTAGAGAGTAAGCATATGGTGGCATCTTGAAAGTGGTTCAGTCCAGCTTTCACATCTTACAGGAAAGGAAATTGAGGCCCAGAAAGGTTACTTAACTTGTTAGATCAGTGCTGCGGCTGGAATCTGGCAACCTGGGTTTTCTCACTGATCCAGGCATCATTCTCAATTGGTGATAAGGCCTTAGCCGGGTCTGAGCATTTGTAGGCTGTGTAGAGGGTGCTGATTTTGTGTTGGGGTGGGGTGGGGAGTCTAGCGACCATCACCAGAGATGAAGCGCTCCCCATCCATCCACATTCCTGGTGACAGAAGGGGCTATGTACAGTATATTGGTTTAATTGAATCAATAACTGTACATGCCTCTCAGAGGATGCACAGGTTTCGGCACTAAACACAGCAATGCTTCCAACCCAAAGTTCCTGCTTTTTTTTTCTTGGGCATGCCCCACAACTGAAGAAGGCAGCATGGAGAAATAGAAATGACACTAAAGTGGGCCCAGATGATCCAGGTTCAAACAGTGGCTCTGTTACTGTCTAGCTGGTTGAAATTAACTAAGTCATTGACTTCCTCTGAGCATCAGTCTGCAAAGTGAACAATAATTCCTGCCTTGCCTACTCTACAGGGAAGATTCCATGAGATTCCCTTATTCGTAATCAGCATGATTGGCAACTAGTCTGTAGTGGAGACAAACCTGGACTAGGGCCAGACTCCCTGGCTTCAAATCTAGTCAAATGCTTACCAACTAGTTGTGAGACCTTGGGCGTTACTTGGTATCTCTTACTTCATTTTCCTCATCTGTAAAATGGGAATATTATTATCCCATAAGATGATGACTGAAGACTACAAGGATTCATGTGATATGTTTAGAAAAGAACTCAAGAGTTAAGTTTTCCATCAAATGCCAGCATTTTATGATTAGGTTAGAGGGTAAGTTTTTTCCAAACTAAATTCTCACATGCCCTTATTTGCAGGAGTCTGTTATTTCCCTCATGGGTCCTTCCTAACTATGCTCTCCCACCTGATTCTCAGTCCATTGCCCAGTGAGTTCAGAATGTCCCCAGGCCAACTGCTTCCAAATGCCCAGCAGAGACAAGAAACAAGAGAATCCTATGAGGGCCTTAGTTGCTCACGCTTCTCACCCTCACCTTGCTGCTTGGTAGTGCATTATCACCCAGATGCTCGCTCGCCCTGGTGACATCTTTGCCACTGGGACCCTTGACAATTACCAACAGCACCCCTTCTTTTGGCTCTCTCTATACGCGCTCTGATATCACACTTGCAACACTTCTCAAATCAGGACCTCCTGCTGGGAGGCTGGGTCCAAAGTCCTCCAGCCTCAAGTCCGCCTGGTTCCAGCTTGAGCTTTCCTGGTGAGAATCCTCACTGCGCCCTCCTATTGTGCTAACCTCCATCAGGCTCTCACTTCCATCCTCCACACTCCGTGATACTCAGGGGTATAGGTTTGGGTTCATAGCAGCTTCCTACCCTCAACCCAGGAGCCAGAATCAGGCAGGGAGGGATGGCCTTGCTGTGCACTTCCCCCGTGGCAAGAAGTGCCTTCTCCCTTACTTCTGCTAGGCCAGGAAGCCCTAGTGGCTCCTGTCAGAGCAAAGGTGACCTGCTCTGAGGTCATGCCTGGCGTGGTGGGTGAAATGGTAACCCATCCAACAAATACGCCCACCCAACATATATGTCTACCTGGGACCTGTGAATACATCCTTATTTGGAAAGGGATCTTTAGAACCATAATTAAGACTTATTTTGAAAAGACATCACCCTGGATTACCCAGTTCAGTTCAGTCTCTCAGTCGTGTCTGACTCTTTGCGATCCCATGAATCGCAGCACCCCAGGCCTCCCTGTCCATCACCAACTCCCGGTGGACCCTAAATCCAATGACAAGTGTTTTACAGGTAGCAGACCAGAGGAATATGCAGATGCTTGGAGGTGGTGGTCATGTGAAGATGGAGGCAGAGACTGGAGCATTGCTGTTGTAAGCTGAGAAACACCTGGAACCCCCAGAAGGTGGAAGAGGTGAGGATGATTCTCTTCTAGAGCCTCTGGAGAAATGGTGGTCACGTGGACACCTTGATTTCAGACTTCTGGCCTCCAGAGCTGTGAAAATAATTTCTGTTGCTTTAAGCCACCTAGTTTGCAATAATTTGTTGCACTCACCCTAGGACACTAATACCTGGGGTCCACTCATGCTGAGAAAAGGCTGCAGCTTCCTACATCCTGTTCTGAGGACATTTATTAAAAGTCTGCTCTTCATGTGCTGGGGCTGGGCTGGGGACCCTGGGAAAGGACAAAGCATGCCTTGTGAAACACAGGGTGCCCTACACACAAATGTATAGAGTTAGCTGCTCTGATGATTGATTTTATCGGATCTGACTCTTAAAGTCGGGTTGGGATTTTAAAAGTTGTCAGAGCTTAACCTTGAACTTCCCAAGTTCAGACAGTGATAATACCTAACTTTAAATTAAGCCTTTTGTGCCAGGCCCTGGTCTCTTTGGTTTACATGTGTTATTTCACGTAACTCTCATAACAATCAGAGGTGCCTACCACTAAGATCCCTGTGTAGAGATGAGAAATTCAAGTGCTGGGAAATCAGATATCTTGATCCAGATTCCACAGTAAGTAAGTGCAGGAACCAGGCATCAAAGCTGGGCCTCCTTGCCTAACCTTTGGCCCTCTGATCACGATGCCTTACCAGTCACTCAGCGAGAGCTAGGTACTGGGGCCACAAAGATGAGTATACTGTATAGAATATAGCAGGAGAGATTAAAATGTTAACAAAGTATAGTAATAGGATTGTCCAAGTTCTGCATGGAATAAAATTAAGAGATGAGCCTAGAAACTGGGAGAGACTGATGTGGGCAAGCATTAAGGAGTTTATTCTGTAGGCAGGGCTGGGCTACAGAAGGCTTTAGGCAGGGCTCTATAGGGTGCCCGGGGAAGGGGCCTTCAAGGAGAGGTGGGAGGAGAAAGCACAGAGAGTCTTTTTTGACTTCACCTGATCTGGTTCATCTGGTCAGGGGTTAATAGCTCTTCTCTTCCTCCCTGACCTGGTTGCTCATACTCCTTCACTCTGAGCCTACAGAACACATTGGACTTTCTAGGGTCCTTCTGGTCTCCTATCAAGTCTGTAACTAATCAGCTTTACTTTGAGCCAGCTCCTGAATTCAAGTCTTTTCTAACTGACCTGGTCTCTCAAATAACATTCTCTTTTATGACTCCCTTTACATTTTCTTCAACCTGGACCAAATTAGCATTCTTTCCAGTCTCCCATTTCCTATTCTCTTCTAATTCCTTGTAACCGATTCTCAGCTGCTCTGCAGCTGCACATAAGAAGTCATGAAATAGTTCATTGATTTTTATTGCCCACCGTTGATGTGCGGGGCTCTGAGCTACATACCACAGTGGATAAACAGACGTGGCTGTCTCCTCCACCTGACTAGGACCTTTTCTTCTTCTTGTGTTAGTGCAGCACCTGACTTTTAGAAGATGCTCCATATTTGTCAAATGAATAAAGAAGTAGTTTCTGCCTTTAACGAGCTTGTAGTCTAGTCGGGCAGAGAGGTATAGCGATATCTTTCTCAGCTGACGTCACTGGGGAATGAAAAACTCAAGATAAATGAATTTTCTGGGCAAATGAAGCATATTCCTTTGAATACTAAATTGTATTTATCTTAAACCTTTTAGATGAGAAAATTTAACTTCCTTTCTTTTCTTCTTGTGGCAAGTAGGATTCTTTATGTTGCCAGGATTATAATTAAAATTGGCTTCAACAACAAAGAAAGTATTTTCTTATCTGAAAACTAGGGGTTACACTTTTAGGTGTGGCTTGATTCAAGGTGTAGACAATGCGATCAGTGTGCAGTTTTGTTTGTTTTTTTCTCTCTCTCCATTTCTGGCCTCTGTCTCCTAAATGTTTGTTTCACTCTAAGATAGATTTTCTCTTTGAAGTACATGAGGGTGCCAGCATCTCCCAGGACTACACGCTTCCTATTCATTCACTCCTTATTCTTTATTCATATCAATCAGGAAGAGAAAAGTACCTCTTACAGAAGGAAGTTCGTGTCTCTCTAAAGACTCAGAAAATGTCTATGACTCAGTTATATACTCATCTCTGAACCCATGTGTAGCCAGGAAACTGGAATACTGTGATTTCTTTGGGTCACTGAAACCTGCTTTTTGGGGGTGGGGTCAATCACTGGGGTTGAGCAAGGGGAAGGCAATTCCCTAAAAGGACGTCAGAGAAGTGGGACGTGGATGCTCAGAAGCAGCCAATCAATGTCTGCTATCTCCTACCCTTCTTTCCTTCTCTTTCTTTCTCACCTTCTTTCCTTCTCTCTCCTGCAGCAAATTTTGTGTCAAAGGCTACAAACATGAGAACATATTCCCCGTCCTTGAGGCCCTTCAGGGCAGGGAATGACAAATGAGATCAATAGTTATAGCAACAGATAAATGTTAATAAGAGAGAGATGGGCACAGAGAGGAAGAAAGTGGGGCAGCGTGGTTGGCCTGGGAAGAGCACAGCAGGGTCTCCAGACCAGTTGCAATTTGAGCTGATTTCATAGAGGTCACCAAAGAGTCAAGAAGAGACAGGGCATTCCTATCAGAGGAAACAGAAAATGCTAATGCAAACAGATGAAGGACTGAGGTGAACACAAAGTGGGTCTGTGTGGCTTGAAGAGAAAAGAGGGAACTGAGATAGACTGGGTGGTCTTTTGCCATTGTCATCCACTGAACTGGGCTTTATTTTGGGGGCTCCAAAATCACTGCAAATGGTGACTGCAGCCATGAAACTAAAAGATGCTTACTCCTTGGAAGGACAGTTATGACCGACCTAGATAGCATATTAAAAAGCAGAGACATCACTTTGTCACCAAAGGTCCTTCTAGTCAAAGCTATGGTTTTTCCAGAGGTCATGTATGGATGTGAGAGTTGGACTATAAAGAAAGCTGAGCGCCAAAGAATTGATGCTTTTGAACTGTGGTGTTGGAGAAGACTCTTCAGAGTCTCTTGGACTGCAAGGAGATCCAACCAGTCCATCCTAAAAGAGAGGAGGAGGAGGAGGAGGAGGAGAAGAAGAAGAAGGACTGATGTTGAAGCCGAAACTCTAATAGTCTGGCCACCTGATGTGGAGAGCTGACTCATTTGAAAAGACCCTGATGCTGGGAAAGATTGAGGACAGGAGGAAAAGGGGATGAGAGAGGATGAGATGGTTGGATGGCATCACCAACACAATGGACATGGGTTTGGGTGAACTCAGGGAGTTGGTGATGGACAGGGAGGCCTGGTGTGCTGCAGTTCATGGGGTCGCAGAGTTGGACACGACTGAGCAACTGAACTGGGTATTGTCACATGTCACCTTATTTAATTCATAGCCCAATGCATTATGTGATGGAATAAACTTATTGACAGCCATCCCTTCTTTTCTGCCCACTCAGCAATCTTCTCCATTCCCTCTTCTCCTCATGTCAGAATAGAAAAGATAAACATGGCAGAGACAGATTTTTTTAGGAGAAAATCAATGAGAACAGGAGGAAGATTACTCCTGAGGGACTGTTCTCTGTAGGAAACAGGACATGTCAGGACCATGTTATATGGGGGTGGCTGTGATGAGGAGAAATGGGATGTAGGTGTAACTTGACTGAACAGAGAAAGACAGTAAGAAGTTTCTGTTAAAGTAGAGGGTAAGAGATCCCCAGGAGTCTAGACCACTGGAAGAGAGGAGAAGGCAAGGGGTTTAACAGATTTTGTGGATGAATTTTTGGGCCCTGTATTAGTTATTGACTACTGTGTACCTTAACAAATAACCTCAAAAGTTAGTGCTTAGGGACTTCCCTGGTGGCCCAGTGGTTAAAAATCCACCTTCCAATGCAGGCGACACGAGTTCAATCCCTGGTTGGGGAACTAAGATCACACATGCTGTGTGGCAACTAAGACCACACTCTGCAACTACTGAGCCCACATGCTCTGGGGCCTTGAGCGCTGTAGCTAGAGAGAAGCCCCTGCTTGGCAACAAAAAGACTGCATGAGTTACAACTAAGACCTGATGCAGCAACTAAATAAGTATTTAAAAAAAGAATATCCTTTTTATATGCTGAAGCTGAAACTCCAATACTTTAGCCACCTGATGTGAAGAACTCACTCATTTGAAAAGACCCTGATGCTGGGAAAGACTGAAGGCAGGAGGAGAAGGGGATGACAGAGGGTGAGATGGCTGGATGGCATCACCAACTCAATGGACATGCACTTGAGTAGACTCCAGGAGTTGGTGATGGACAGGGAGGCCTGGCGTGCTGCAGTCCGTGGGGTCGCAGAGTCAGACACGACTGAGCGACTAAACTGAACTGATTGATGATCTTTTAGGTTGCCTCTGTGCCTTGGCTACTGTAAACAGCATTACAATGAATATTGGGATTCTTGTGTCCCTTTGAACCATATTTTCTCCAAACATTTGCCCAGGAGTGAGACTGCATGATTATATGGTAGCTCTATTTTTAGTTTTCTAAGGAAACTCCATACTGTTCTCCTCTACTGGCTGCACCAATTTATGTTCCCACCAATACTTTAAGAGAGTTCCCAAGAGCAACCAATTCTTGATGGCTATTGAACTAGGGTAATATTTTCCATTGGAAGGACTGATGCTCAAACTGAAGCTCCAATACTCTGGTCACCTGATGCAAACAGCTGACTCATTGGAAATGACCCTGATGCTGGAAAAACTGAAGGCAGAAGGAGAAGAGGGCAACAGAGGATGAAATAGTTAGGCATCATCGATTCAATGGACATGAACTTGGGCAGACTCCAGGAGAGAGTGAGGGACAGGGAGGCCTGGAGTGCTGCAGTCCGGAGTTGTAAAGAGTCAGACATGACTGGGTGACTGAGCAATGACAAAACAGAAACAGACTCAGAAACTCAAGAGAATGAACTTACGGTTACTAGCAAGAAAGAGTGGGCAGGAAGGGAGAGATCTGGAATTTGAGATTGACATGGTCACACTGCTATATTTAAAATAGATAACCAATAAAGGCTTACTGTATAGTACAGGGAACACAGCTCAATGTTCTATAATAACCTAAATGGGAAAATGATTTAAAAAAATAGATACATTCATAAGTAATATTGAATCACTTTGCTGTATGCTGAAACTAACAATATTGTTAATCAACAATACTCCAATATAAAATGAAAATTATTTAAATTAAAAAAAAAGATTGGCTGCTCTATTCAAATCCCAAACCCATATTGCTTCTATGGGGTGAAACTAAAATGAGGAAAATGTCCTAAGAGGCTCTGCACTGACAGTTAACAGTTAAATAGTAAGTGGACTGCAGAACATAAGTGTACCTTACCCTCTAGTTCAAACCCATTCTACTCTATCTATACTATTGTTTGTGTTTATTTTTCTTATTGTTTGTATTCATTTAGTCAATGAATATTTACAAATATAAGAGCACAAATTCTCCAAGGGAAGTAACTATTTCTTATTAATGCTGTCCCAACATCAAAAACAATGATGAACATAGTAGGTAATCAATATGTATTTATCGTTGCTTTGTTAGTAACATTTCATTACGTATAATGGTTATGAACAGGTAGGTGATGGCTGGTGGGAAGTATATTCTCAGGGTCTGTCAGGTAAACAGAAACTACTGTGAGTATTTCAGGTTGGAAAGAATTTAATCTAGGGAGACAGAGGCCTGCACAGCTGTTGGAAGGGCTGGGGCAAGGATGGGGAAGGCTGGTGCTCATTGTCAAGGAACCTGTAAGTAAGTGTAGGAATTTGCACTTTCACGATCATGGCTTATCTTCAGGGAAACTTGCATTTGCTTACTATCATGGAATATTCTTTGAAGGGCTAAAAACTCAAGTGATAAGATAGCTAAAGTTTGAAAAAAAAATTACTAGTCTTACCTTCAATAACATTAACTATTAGCAGTCATCGTTATCCATAATGACAGCAATGGCAGAGTCATTCTGATTGTAGGTTTCAGAATTCTAAGAACCTAGGTGTGACTATCTGGTCTGTGACCTTGAGGAAGCTATTTAACTTTTCCACTTCTTAATTTCTGATCTGTAGAATGGGAATCATAGATTCTCCCTCATAGGCTGCTTGTGAAGATTAAATGAAGTTAAACATATAAAATACTCAGCACAAGGCTGGGAATACTTAAGAAGTGGAAACTATGTGTATTTAGTATTGTGTATGTGTGTGTGAAGTTGCATATTTATCACCTGGGCAATTTAAAATTGCTATTTCCCTAACTACCCCTACTGTTTATTTCAGAGTGACATAAAAACTGGTGATTGACCTAAACTGTATTATCTCTTAACTCCCACATTATAGACCACAGTTACCAAATAGAAAACACCAAATCATCTGTTGAGGAAAGTGGGGGTCACCCGATTTAAAGCCTTTTGGATCGCTTCTTCACCAGGCAGCTGGTTCATTGCTGTCATCATGGCAGGGGAGCCATACAGCAGGTGATTAAGTCATCCCATTCTAGACTCTTCTCAGGAATGCTCTCAGCCGGTACAGTCTGCATTTTGATTGGCACTTCTTCAGGTCGGACACGACTGAAGTGACTTAGCAGCAGCAGCAGGTCCTCATGCCATTACCAGTTGTCAGATACTTTGAATATCAACCTGTAATTTCTACAAGCCCCAGCAGCACCAACCCAGTGCTCATAACAATACAGTCCCTTCTGCTTATGGTTCATGCTATCACTTCTTTAAAAGTTGTTCTTCTAGAGATAGTTACCTTCAACAATGGTGTTCCTAAATGTACGGCACTTTTGCACAGCAAGGCTGTAATCAATGTCCTTCCCATCCTTATAGATGATGGCCAGCTATCCTCAACCAGCCTCACTTGCCCCATGGTTCACCCCAGGAATTCCAGATAGTCCAGTTCTCAATCTTATTGCTGGACCCCACCCAGCCATGAAAATAATGTGGTTTATGTAGGCCTTGTCATAATATTGCCATTTACCTAACAACTCAGCACACTGACTTCACAGGACACACCTGGTTACAAAGAGACATGGGATAAAGGAGAGAAGAGTGGGAGATGTGAGTTTGAGACAGGGTCCAGAAGGCAATAGGGATGTCCCAGAGGCAGGAACTAGAATCAAAGACCAGAGCGGGAGGGGGCTGGCTGGCTCCAGGGGGAACACCCAACTGGAGCTGGCACACCCACCATCTTGTCAACGGTCTCTCTTTGGTGATGGTGTAAACCAGAGGAGAGGAAATATAAGCAAGCACTAAGCATCTATAAGGGCTCTGAATGCTGACATCTGAATGACGACTATGGATTTAAATACTTTTTTGTGCCAAATATTAAAAAGAGAAAATGTAAACAGTAAAAGTTTTCTTCTTTCCCAGCTCCAGCCACAGAGGGTTCTATGGTTCCACTTATAATTAATAGATGAAGGGCAGAGACTGCGGGCTTTTGGGGACCCTTTGCTGCTGCTGCTGCTAAGTCACTTCAGTCGTGTCCGACTCTGTGCGACCCCATAGACGGCAGCCTACCAGGCTCCCCTATCCCTGGGATTCTCTAGGCAAGAATACTGGAGAGGGTTGCCATTTCCTTCTCCAATGCATGAAAGTGAAAAGTGAAAGAGAAGTCGCTCAGTCATGTCTGACTCTTAACGAGCCCATGGACTACAGCCTACCAGGCTCCTCCATCCATGGGATTTTCCAGGCAAGAGTACTGGAGTGGGGTGCTATTGCCTTCTCCACTGGGGGCCCTTTACTGCTGCTGCTGCTAAGTCACTTCAGTCGTGTCCGACTCTGTGCGACCCCATAGACGGCAGCCCACCAGGCTCCCCCATCCCTGGGATTCTCCAGGCAAGAACACTGGAGTGGGTTGCCATTTCCTTCTCCAATGCATGAAAGTGAAAAGTCAAAGTGAAGTTGCTCAGTCATGTCCGACCTCAGCGACCCCATGGACTGCAGCCTACCAGGCTCCTCTGTCCATGGGATTTTCCAGGCAAGAGCACTGGAGTGGGGGTGCCTTTGCCTTAGTTACTCTAATTATTTGGGGAATTTAAAAAATATTCTCAGCTATTAATCACAGATTAACTATTTCAACTGATTTTATGATGTTTCCTTTGCTTATTCCACAGGAAACAGGCTCAGCCATTTGCTGTTCCAGCCTTTTCCTTTGGAGACAGCAGCTGCATCAGGCACTTGTCAGGTGGGCTTGGAACACTGTGCTGCCCCCAAGGAGAGCAGGGATTCCCAGGTGGCGCTAGTGGTGAAGAATCTGCCTGCCAATGTAGAAGACATAAGAGATGCAGGTTCGACGATCCCTGGGAGGGGAAGATCCCCTGGAGGAGAGCATGGCAACCCACTCCAGTATTCTTGCCTGGGGAATCCCATGGACAGAGGAGCCAGGCGGGCTACGGTCCATGGAGTCGCAAAGAGTCAGGCACGACTGAAGCGACAGCACACACCCAAGGAGAGCAGGGACTCATGGCCACGCCCTCTGAGAGAGCTAGATCTGGGCCATCAGCACCCCAAAGCCACCACTTTGTGTGTCCTTAGTCTTTGATATGGGTATTTTATCTCTTCTCAATCTTCTATAAAAATGACTCAGCATTTGTAGATTTTCTTTTCCTATTTCTATTAACAGATGAAACATCTGTTTTAAAGTAATGTGTTTCGTATGTAAACTTACATTTAAATCAGGTTCACAAACTCTCTTTCATAGTCAGGCTACAACTCCTGACCCCAAATAAAAGTGGCAGAGCTTGGTGCTGTTAATCACAGCTCTGCCTCTTGTTAACTGTGTACTTCCGCTCAGTTTCTTCTTCTGTCAGCATAGAATGTGCCGTGATATGCCATGCTTAGTTGTTCAGTCATGTCCAACTCTTTGCAACCCCATGGGCTGTAGCCCACCAGGCTCCTTTGTCTATGGGGATTCTCCAGGCAAGAATACTGGAGTGGGCTGCCTTGCCTTCCTCCAGGGGATCTTCCCAACCCACGGATTGAACGCAGGTCTCCCGCACTGCAGGTGGATTCTTTACTGACTGAGCCACCAGGGAAACCCAAGAATATTGGAGCGAGTAGTCTATCCCTTCTCCAGAGTATCTTCCTGACCCAGGAATTGAACAGGGGTCTCCTGAATTGCAGGTGGATTCTTTACAAGCATAGAATAACCAGACTTATTTCCTAGAGCTATTGTGAATATTAAACAGATCACATATAATGCATACAACATGGTGTTGGGTACATTGTGAATGCTCAGTAAATAATTTTTGTCATCATTAATGAGTATCAGTCCCCAGGGCATATTGTCAGTGAAAGGCAGAGTCAAGATGTGACCAGGAATAAGGCTAAAAAGTCCTCTGCCCTTTCCACTCTAGAACTCTGCCTCTCAGCTGAATAAGAGTCAAGACGTGGTTATTCCCTGACAGGACAAATAGGGAGATAGATAAACCATCAAAGAGAAAGGAGAAAAAAGTATGTGCTAAGTGGCCAAATAAGGGCAGAAGATTCCCTGGTGGTCCAGTGGCTAAGACTCCATGTTTCCAATGAAGGGGGCCCAGGTTTGATCCCTAGCTGGGGAGTTAGATCCTACATGCTGCAATCCTGAGTTTTATGCTGCAACAAAAAGATGCCACATGCTGCAACAAAGATCGAAGATCCTGTATGCCTCAGCTAAGACCCAGAACAGCCAAATAAATAAATATTTGAAAAAAAAAAAGAGTAGAAGAAAGGAAGTATTAAAGGTGCAGAGATGAGGGAAGGCATCGGCTGAGTTTAAACTGAGATTTGACAAGCAGAGGAGGAGGATCATGGGGTCGCAAAGAGTTGGCCACGATTGAGCGACTGAACTGAAGCAGAGGAGGGAGAAGGGACTCTTGATTACATTAATTTTCTTGGTTGAATAACAGCCTGGGGTCAGATCTTCCTCTCAAATGACAAATTCAGATTAATTTGAAATCCTGGCTTTACATCCATCAGCTGTGTGAACTTGGGGACATCACTGTGATCTTGTTCTTGGTCTCCCAAGAACCTTAGACTGTAAAGCCCCTCTCAGTACCACTCAGTCCTGGGAGAATGCTCTGTTCTCAGGTACCCAGGGCATTATGTGTAGTGACCTTGTTTTATTTGGGCTTGTTGATTTTAAGTAAGAGAAACTCATTCAAAATAAATTTAGAGGGAAGATGGGAAGGTGGTGGTAGGTGTAATACAAGAACATTGTATTTTGCCCAAGAGGACTTCGCTTTTACCCCAAAGGAGGAATGCATTCAGGCTTCATATCTGGAGATACCCAAAGGGAATTATCTCAGGCTCTCTCTCTTTCACCTTCTTTTTTGCCTCTTTTCCTTGTGACACATCTGCTCTTGTCTCTTTCTTCTCTTCTGAGATAAATTCTCTGCTTGCTCTTCAGCATATAAAGCCCCCCAATATGCAGTCCCCATCAAAATGCAAACCTTGGCTCCCTAGATTAGAGATTAATAGGCACAGCTCCTACAGCCCAGTAACTCTGTGCCCAATTCCGAAATCTTGGGGCAGAAATCTGATTGGCTCAGCTATGGTCACATGTCCTCTTTGGTCTTACCAGCTGTAAGTAATGATCCCACAATAAAGGACAGTCCCTTTCCTAGGCAGGGGCATGATAAGGGCAGGATGGGAAAGCCACTCTGGTACTCATCCTTTCTCATTGTAGTTTTTCCCACATGTGATCTCATTCAACCTTCTGGACAACTGTGAGCAATAAGTATTACTGTTACGCCCATTTTTATGGCTGAGGAACATGAGGCTAGCCCAGGATTCAGATTTAAATAATCTGGCTCGAAATTTCAGCATCTAACTAAAGATTGCCAAGGATCCTTCTGGTCCCAATATTAACCAGTCCAAAGAGATTAATATATCTACGTTTTCAAACACTCTGCTTCTTGGTAATTATTTCCATCTCCTTCCTAGTTTTTGCTTTGTATCTTGATATGGCAAATAAGATGCTACACTTTCAAAACCCACAACACGTAGGGTCTCATTCTATTCAGGGAAAATATATTTCATGTGAAAGCAGGAAGAGTAGAGAGAAACTGGGAATTTCACAATAAAAAGGGGAAGGCTATAAAATGCTGTCTGGCTGTGTTTTTAATGAGAAGCACTGGACCTTACTCTTTAGGCCATTTGAGAACCTAGCTGAGGTTTCCAGCATAATTTTAGTCACAGGCTGCCGTGGGCACCTGCATGAGTGGTCCTCTGTTGCTGAAATGTCAGGAATGCCTTTTATTTCTTTTACTGGCATAGGACATGCTTTTGGTGGACTTGCAAGTATTTGTGTATATCCTGACCTAAGCATTTAGCTTTCATCCCTGTGGAGCCATCTCCTAGGGAACTGACATCTTTCAAGAGGCCTTCTTGGAAGAATAGTAATAAACACACTATCACTTACTGATTACCACATATTGCAATAGGCAGGTAGTAAACAATTTACATAATAAGATCCATTTAATTCTCTCATCCATTGTATGAAATAGGTAATATGATCTTCATTTTATAGAGAGGGCCACTGAGGCTCAGAAAAATAAAGCCAGATTCCACAGCAGAACTGGCATTGACCTCAGAGCTGAGGTGGGGGGAGGGGGAGGGGGAGTGCTGCAAAGTGCCTGCTCTTAACCATTGGATTCAGGGTCTCCTAAGCCTGGGTTGGATGCTGAGTGGCAGATGCTCTATATGAATCCAATTTTGCCTCATTTCAAAGCCTGTGCTTCAAAGAGAATACTCTGCTTCTGTATATTTGGGCTCTAAGTAATACATTTTTAAAAAAATCTCCAATACCAAAAATATAATAATAATCATGATAACTCTGATAATCTCTCACCTCCATTGTCATTCAGTGTGTGTGTGAGAGAGAGTCACTCAGTCATGTCTGACTCTTTGTGACCCCATGGCCTGTAGGCCACCAGGCTCCTCTCTCCATGGGATTCTCCAGGCAAGAATACTGGAGTGGGTTGCCATTCCCTTTTCTAGAGGATCTTGCCAACCCAGGGATCAAACCCAGGTCTCCTGCATTGCAGGCAGATTCTTTACTCTTTGAGCTGCCAGGGAAGCCCTCTGTTGTTCAAAACTTCCTTCAATTGCCTCTCACCTCCACACCCACTATTTCCCTGCCTCCTGGGCATCCAGGTAATCCACCTTCCCATACCATGTTTGTGTGGCCACTGAATTCTGGCCAACATACATATTTTCTATTATTTCACACTTAGACTCACCTTAAATTGTTTTGGAAGTCTTAAGAAAGAATCTTACAGCCATATTCTCAATTTGTTCTTTGCTTTGAGCCATTTCTTACTTTGAAACTCTTTGGCTCTCTAGAGAGACTAAAAATGTGAAACTTTTATTTCCTCATCCAGCAAGTCCTGGTTTCTCTAAATTTCTTTCAAATTCTTTCTTGGAGAATTCCATGAACAGAAGAGCCTGGTGGGCTAGTCTGTGGGGTCTCAAAGAGTTGGACACAACTAGTGACTAATATTTGTTGTAGCTGAAATCACTCAACTTACACTTTCAATATCTATTTGGAGATCTCTTTAGTCAGATCTACTGATTACTAATTTTCTATCTTTCAGGTAACTATAGGCAACACTTTGTCAATGGTTTTGCTGTGATGTAACATGGGTTCATCCTTTTCCAGCCTGCTATGCTAGTTCTTTCAACAGTTTTTCAGTCTCCACTAATGATGGGCTCATCATTTCCCCAGTTTTTGCTAACAACCTCCTCCCCACATTTCCAGCTTCTCACTAGCTAGTTCCGCTACCTATGTCTGACCTTGTTTTAGGTTTTTGTTATAGCTACATCCCACCTCCAGTACCTACTAGGCATCAGTTATCTATTATGATGTAACAAACCCAGAAAACCTACTGGCTTAAAAAAGTAATGCTTTTAAAAAGTTCTTAAGATGCTGTTGCTGGGAAGAGTGATTTTTCTGACCTGGGTTGAAACTGGACTGGGGCTGGGGAATCAGATGCCCAATCACAAATTTGATGATGAGCTGGAACAACAGGGCATGAGCATCATCCAGCATGCTAGCCCAGGCTTCTCCACATGGAGGCTGGGTTCCAACAGCAGCAACATCATACTAAATATCAGAGAAATGCAAATCAAGCTACAATAAGGCATCACCTCACACCAGTCAGATGGCGATCATCAAAAACTCTATAAAGAATAAATGCTAGAGAGGATGTAGAGAAAAGGGAACCCTCCTACACTGTTGGTGGGAATGTAAATTGGTACAACCACTATGGAAAACAGTATGGAGGTTCCTTAAAAACTGAAAATAGAACTACCATATGACTAGCAATCCCACTCTTGGGCATATATACAGAGAAAACCATAATTAGAAAATGTACATGCACCCCAGTGTTATTGCAGCACTATTTACAATAGCCAAGGCATAGAAGCAACCTACATGTCCATTGAAAGAGGAATGGATAAAGAAGATATGATATATATACATATATAGACTGGAATATTACTCAGCCCTAAAAAGAACAAAACAATGCCATTTGCAGCAACATGGATGAACATGGAGATTATCGTACAAAGCGAAGGAAGACAAAGACAAATTTCATATGATATCACTCATGCTGCTGCTGCTAAGTCATTTCAGTCGTGTCCAACTCTGCGACCCCATAGACAGCAGCCCACCAGGCTCCCCCGTCCCTGGGATTCTCCAGGCAAGAACACTGGAAAAGTGAAAGTGAAGTCGCTCAGTTGTGTCCAACTCTTTGCGACCTCATGGACTGCAGCCCACCAGGCTCCTTCATCCATGGGATATTCCAGGCAAGAGTACTGGAGTGGAATGCCATTGCCTTCTCCAGATATCACTCATACATGGAATCAATTTTTAAAAAGTGATACAAATGAACTTATTTACAAAGTAGAAACAGACTTACAGATATTGAAAACATCTGTAACATAGTTACTGAAGAGAAAATGTGGTGGTGAGGGATAAATCAGGATTTGTGATTAACATACATTCACGGGACTATCTATAAGATAGATAACCAACAAGGACCTACTGTATGGCACAGAGAACTACAGTCAATATTCTGTGATAACCTTTATGAGAAAAGAATTGAGAAAAGAATCTGGAAAAGAATGAATATGTGTATGTGTATAACTGAATCACTTTCCTGTACACCTGAAACTAACCCAACGTAAATCAACTACACTCAAATAAATAAATAAATAAATAAGCAGAGGGCAAGCACTTTCCATTATCTGCAGTTCATTTGTTAATTCCCAAATGGCCCAAACAAGTCATATAGCGAAACCCAGATTCAAGAAGTTGAGAAATGAAATTGATGGTAAGGTCTGCAAAGTATGTGGCCATTCTAAAAATGTATAATATAAGCATTGTTTTGTGGAACTTTTATTTCTCCCATATTTGAGGCAATGCTGGTTGGCTAGTATGACAGATAATTTTATGTGTCAAGCTTTACTGGGCCACAGAGTGGCCAGATATTTTGTTGAACATTATTCTGGGTATGTCTGTGAGGTTGTGTCTGGATGAGATTAACATTTGAATGGGAAATTGAGTAAAGCAGATTGCCTTTCCCATTGTGGGTGGGTCTCATTATGGAACTTACATCATTGACTCTCCTGGGTTTCAGGCCTTCAGATTCAGACAGGAATTGCACTACTAGCTCTCAAGTACAGCCTCTGCAGTTTTCCCCAAATCAGCCTTCATAACTGCATGAACCAATTTTTATAATTAATAAATATCCTTATAAATATGAATGCATCCCATTGGTTCTGTTTCTCTGGAGGACATAGACTAATGCATCTAGTATTCCTGGAGTAGTGGCCCGGGTATAGCGAATCACTGCAATACCGATCAAGTGATTATTATACCCTAGTTACTATTCTAAGTGCTTTACTTCTATTAACTCATTTAATTATCAACCATATAAAGAAGGCATTTTTAATTTATCCATTTATTTAAAAAATGAACTGGAGATACAGATAAGGTAAGTAATTTACCCAAGGACACACAGCCACCAGCTGGTGTTTACCTACTAGATGCTGGTAGCATCCCCCTCAGTTGTGACAACCAAAAACTTTTCCAGATATTACCAGATGCTTCTGGAGGCAAAATTGCCCCAGACTGAGAACGAGCAGTTCAGAGGTTAAAAGGGTGAACACTGCAGCCTGACCAACCTGGATTCAAGTACTGACATTGACCCTCACTTAATGAGGTGGCCACATGAAAGTTGTTTTTAACATATTTGGTGCTCAGTTTTCTCATTTTTAGAATGCAGGAGCCTCTAATATCCTTTTAGTGGGAGAGCCTCTATGAGGAGACAGCTGGCTTCCTAGACTGAGGCAGGAGCCAGGCCTTTCTTGGCCAGCCAGTTCCTTAAGCATGTTAGTGAGCTTGTCTTCAGGCATGACCCTCCAAGGCAACTAAGACTGAAAATTTGATGACTGGCTTTTGCTGCTCCACATACCTTTGTTTGCATCTTCTTCCTCTCCCTGCTCCCACTCCAGGAACTGGTGTTTCAGGTTCTGAAAATAGTAATTACTTATTAGTAAAGAAATCCAGAAAGCCTGAAGAACATAGAAATTCTTCATAATCCTAACACTCAGAAATAACCCCCACTCACTTTTTGGATGAAAGTCTCTGAAATCTCTGTCTCTCACACACACATGCTATAATTTAATGATCTCACCCTTGGAGCTGTTCTGTAAGCTGCTGTTTCATTTAATCACCTCTCCTGGACATGTTTTCATGTTGATCAACATGATGGTTTTCCTGCTTCACCTGGATCATGTCTGCCATCCTAGCCCAGCCAGCCCACGGGCTTCCTTCCCCAGACATCAATAATTGAACAAAAGCCTTTGCAGAGTTGGGGCTGGGTACCATGGTGTCTGCCCATGGCCCAAAGCCTCTCTGCCCTCCTCAGCCACAGTCTTCCTGCTGAGGCTTTGGAATGAGCAGCTGCTGGAGAAACCACACTGAAGGGAAAGTGATAACAAATTTGTTTTGGTTCCTGGCTGGATTGATTGTCTCTTTCCTTCTTTACAGAGATCTTGGTTTTGTCTCTAATTATCTAGCACCTAGAGCTTCAGAGCAAGGATGCAGCTGAGAGGAGGTCAAGCTTCACACAATTTGTCAAGGGAGTTTCGGATCATTGGCACCAAAGACACTATACAAAAGGAATGAATTCAGCTTTGAACACGTAGACTTTTGCAAAATGAGAGTTACGGCTTCTCAGGCAACAGGAATAGTGCCTGTAGGTGGGCCTGCCATCAGCGTGCCCACTGGCATGTTTGTCCTGATGCAGCCCTGACCCCTTCCTCAGTGAAAGTGAAAGTCGCTTAGTCATGTCTGACTCTTTGCGAACCCATGGACTATACAGTCCATGGAATTCTCCAGGGAAGAATACTGGAGTGGGTAGACTTTCCTTTCTCCAGGGAATCTTCCCAACCCAGGGACTGAATCCATGTCTCCCACATTGCATGAAGATTCTTTAACAGCTGAGCCACAAGGGAAGCCCAAGAATACTGGAGCGAGTAGCCTCTCCTTTTCCTGACCCAGGCATCAAACTGGAGTCTTTTGCATTGCAGGAGGATTCTTTACCATGTGATCTATTAGGGGAAAAACAACAATCAAAGCTTCTAAACTTTTGCTTCATTTGGGAAGGCAATGGCACCCCACTCCAGTATTCTTGCCTGGAAAATCCCACGGATGGAGGAGCCTGGTGGGCTACAGTCCATGGAGTGGCAAAGAGTCGGAGACAACTGAGCAACTTCGTTTTCTTTCTTTGCCTTTCCTCTCAACTGGTCAGTAGTGTGTATGTTTAGCTGTGTTTGACTCTTTGTGACCCCGTGGACTGTAGCTCACCAGAGTCCTCTGACCATGGGATTTGCCAGGCAAGAATACTGGAGTGGGTTGCCATTTCCTGCTCCAGGAGGTCTTCCCAGCCCAGGGACTGAACCCAGTTCTCTTGCTTCTCCTGCACTGGCAGGCAGCTTCTTTACCACTGCGCCACCTGGGAGGCCCGTCTTCTCAAGTTGGAGGCAACAAATATAAAACATGGTTTCTCAACCTCTGCACTATAGACATTTGGGCTGGATAATGCTTTGTTATGAGGGACACTTGCATGCAGGGCAGGACACTTAGACGCATCCCAGGTGTCTACCCACTAGATGCTGGCAGCATCCCCTTCAGTTATGACAACAAAAACCAGTTCCTGATATTACCAGGTGTTCCTGGAGGCAAAATTGCCCCAGATTGAGAATCACTGGTGCAGAGGTAAAAGGGTGAGTATTGTAGCCTGGCCAACCTGGCTTCAAATGCTGGCATTGACCCTCACTTAACTAGATAACCTCATGAAAATTATTTTTAGCATATATGGTGCTTGGTCTTATCCTTAGGATGTGAAAAACAACAGTGCCTCCACTAGGAGTTAGTGAGATGATCACATAATATGAAGGAAATATACTGGTTAACGAAGGGCTCAGTGAATTTTTTTTCACAGTTATTCTTTAACGTAGTTAATAGCAACAAACCCATTCTTCAGAAAAAAATTTAGACTAAGAGACATTGGGAAACTACCTTGACTAATAAGTGACCTAGGCTGTTAATTCCTAGAGCAAAAGGACATCTCAGGCAAGCCTGGAATAGGCTACTGATATGCTGAGACTCCACTTCCCTCAAACCAGGGGCAGCAAGCAGTCTGGGCAGCCCAAACTCACGAACAAGTTGACTTTGTTTACCCCAGTGTGCTTCACAGATGCCATCATTTTCTCTGTGTGCCAAGTTTTACATGAAAGCACTTTTGTAATTTCAAGATGTTATACAAATGAAAGCTGTTATTATACAGAATGTATCCCTGTGAAGATAAAAAGGCCTAAAGGAGAAGATTATTTACTCTGTAGGAGTTGGACATTGTTGACCTTTAAAATGTCTTTCACTGCTAAAGATTTTATGGAGCACATACCTTATGAATGAAAATGCTGAGAACCAGTGTTAATGGTGAGAAAAATAGGAAAGAAAGTCTGAGAGTAGCTAGTGCTGAGGAGCTAGGGAGGGGATAAGACCCAGGGGGAAAAAAAGTGAAAGTGTTAGTCACTCAGTCATGTACAACTTTTTGGGACCCCATGGACTGTAGCCAGCCAGGCTCCACTGTCCATGGAATTCTCCAGGCAAGAATACTGGAGTGAGTAGCCATTCCCTTCTCCAGGGAATCTTCCTGACCCTGGGATCGAACCTTGGTCTCCTGCATTGCAGGCAGATTCTCTACTGTCTGAGCCACCAAGGAAGACCCTAGACATACAAGTAATCCAGGCAGATTGCATTGCATGGTTGAACTAGAAATTGCTTCCTCTCTGAGGGTAGCCTTCTCCTCTGCTCCATCCTGAACTTTCAGAATCAAGACATAATCATGAGTGAATAAAAGGGTGAATAGATAACTGATAAACAAGTAGAGGGCTTCCCAGGTGGCACTAGTGATAAAGAATCTGCCTGCCAATGCAGGGGAATGCAAGAGATGCGGGTTGGATCCCTGGGTTGGGAAGATCCCCTGGAGAAGGGCATAGCAACCCATTCCAGTATTCTTTCCTGGAAAGTTCCATGGACAGAGGAGCCTGGCAGGCTAGAGTCCATGGGGTAACAAAGAGTCAGACACAACTGAAACTTATTATAGCACAGCACAAACAAGCAGGGCCAAATGTTAGTGGTAGATCTAGGGGGTGGCTGCTTGGGTGTTCATTGTAAAATTATTTTGCTTTGCAGCATGTTTCAAATTTTTCATGCACTTGTTTTGCATGTATGTGTTCAGTCAGTTCGGTTGTGTCTGACTCTTTGAGACTCTGTGGACTGTAGCCCACCAAACCTCTCTGTCCAAGGAATTTTTCAGGCAAGAATACTGGAGTGGGTTGCCATACCCTCATTCAAGGAATATTCCTGACTCAGGGATCAAATCTCCATCTCCTGAGCTGCAGGTGGGTTCTTTACCACTGTGGCACCTGGGAAGTAGTATTTATTCTCTGAAAGAATAAATGGAGTAAACAAGAGACACATCCTAAAGCCAGAGTTACTGGCTGCAGATACAGCCAGGTCAAAGGCTTCCTCTTCTCATTCTGACCCATTGGAGTCTCAGTTGAGAAAATGATACTGGTTGTGGCCACCCCACTTCAGTACAGTGTCTGTGGTCCTGTGGCTTGGGGATGTCTCGGTAGGGATATGGAAGGCATAGACAGTGGCAAGACTCTCTGCATCCACTCCCAAGGCTGCAATTTGATTTCTGTGTCCCCTCATTTCTTCTTCCCCTGTCTGTCTCATACACGCAGAAGACCCTGGAGGAAGCAGCTGCCCTTGCCATGGTCCCCAGCTCTGGGGATCCTTCTTCACCTTTCTCTGGACTCTTCTTCACCTCTCACTCTAGCTGTGGGCTCAAGACCCTCAGAGGCCCCACGGTGGCTTCTGACACTGCCAGTGGGAACAGTGAGATAGTAGTGGTCTATTACAGTTCCTACTAGAGGTACCTATTACTTTCTTCTCAAATGTATTTACAGTTTTACCATGAACCTAGGAGAGCAAATTTATTTCCTTTGAACTTTAAACATTAAAATATCTTTAAAAGTTTATTCTTTAAATAAAATGTTTTTAAAGCAAAACATTTCCCATAACTCCTTCCTCTGTCCCCTTGTTTTCCCATCAGACATAGATATTGGCTGGGATCATAGCCTTAGAACAGGTACAGGATTAGATTCTAGCTCTGCCAGCTACATGACCATGGTCAGTCTCACAGCCTCCATAAGCAATTCTGCTTAATGTTGTTGTGAAAATGAGAATATGATATGTGTAAAGATTTTTTGTGTGATGCCTGACACAGGGTATGTTCTCAATTAATGGTAGCTATCAAATCCTGAAAGATGATGGTGTAAAAGTGCAGTACTCAATATGCCAGCAAATTTGGAAAACTCAGCAGTGGCCACAGGACTGGAAAAGGTCAGTTTTCATTCCAATCCCAAAGAAAGGCAATGCCAAAGAATGCTCAAACTCCCGCACAATTGCACTCATCTCACACGCTAGTAAAGTAATGCTCACAATTCTCCAAGCCAGGCTTCAGCAATACATGAACCGTGAACTTCCAGATGTTCAAGCTGGATTTAGAAAAGGCAGAGGAACCAGACATCAAATTGCCAACATCTGCTAGATCATTGAACAAACAAGAGAGCTCCAGAAAAACATCTACTTCTGCTTTATTGACTATGCCAAAGCCTTTGATTGTGTGTATCACAATAAACTGTGGAAAATTCTGAGAGACAGGAATATCAGACCACCTGACCTGCCTCTTGAGAAACCTATATGCAGGTCAGGAAGTAACAGTTAGAACTGGGCGTGGAACAACAGACTGGCTCCAAACAGGAAAAGGAGTATGTCAAGGCTGTATATTGTCACCCTGCTTATTTAACTTCCATGCAGAGTACTTATATGCATGAGAAATGCTGGGCTGGAAGAGGTACAAGCTGGAATCAAGATTGCTGAGAGAAATATCAATAATCTCATATATGCAGATGACACCACCCTTATGGCAGAAAGTGAAGAGGAACTCAAAAGCCTCTTGATGAAAGTGAAAGAGGAGAGTGAAAAAGTTGGCTTAAAGCTCAACATTCAGAAAACAAAGATCATGGCATCTGGTCCCATCACTTCATGGGAAATAGATGGGGAAACAGTGGCTGACTTTATTTTTGGGGGTTCCAAAATCACTGCAGATAATGCTTGCAGCCATGAGATTAAAAGACGCTTACTCCTTGGAAGAAAAGTTATGACCAACCTAGATAGCATATTCAAAAGCAGAGACATTACTTTGCTGACTAAGGTCCATCTAGTCAAGGCTATAGTTTTTCCAGTAGTCATGTATGAATGTGAGAGTTGGACTGTGAAGAAGGCTGAGTGCCAAAGAATTGATGCTTTTAAACTGTGGTGTTGGAGAAGACTCTTGAGTCCCTTGGACTGCAAGGAGATCCAACCAGTCCATCCTAAAGGAGATCAGTCCTGGGTGTTCATTGGAAGAACTGAGGCTGAAGCTGAAACTCCAGTACTTTGGCCACCTCATGCGAAGAGTTGACTCATTGGAAAAGACCCTGATGCTGGGAGGGATTGGGGGCAGGAGGAGAAGGGGGACGACTGAGGATGAGATGGCTGGATGGCATCACTGACTCAATGGACGTGAGTTTGAGTAAACTCCGGGAGTTGGTGATGGACAGGGAGGCCTGGCGTGCTGCGATTCATGGGGTTGCAAAGAGTCAGACATAACTGAGCGACTGAACTGAACTGATTAATACTCTTGTCATCATTATATTTCCCTGTTATCTTTTAGCTCTTGTTTGTTCCAAGTAACTTCAGTTGTGTTTGACTCTTTGAGAATCTATGGATTGTAGCCTGCCAGGCTTCTCTGTCCATGGGATTCTCCAGGCAAGAATACTGGAGTGGGTTGCCATGCCCTTCTCCAGGGAATCTTCTTGACCCAGAAATCAAAACGGTGTATCCTATGTCTTCTTTATTAGCAGGCAGATTCTTTACCATGAGTGCCCCCTTGGAAGCCCTAGCTCTTATTTAAGTAAGTAAGTGTTAGTTGCTCAGTCATGCTGACTCTTTGTGACCTCATGGACTGCAGCCCACCAGGCTCCTGTGTCCATGAGATTTTCCAGGCAAGGATACTGGAGTGGGTTGCCGTTTCCTTCTCCCGGGGATCTTTCCAACCCAGTGATTGAACCTGGGTCTCCTGCACTGCAGGCAGATTCTTTTCTGACTGAGCTACAAGGGAAGCCCATATTTACAGACATCCAAATGTTTACATTGTTGAAAGAACTGTTTACTTACATATAGAATTTCTGACCAAATTTTTGACACCCAGAGGCACTGCTTACCTGGCTGTCAAGTACAAGGTTGGCATCATCAGTTTCTCAGGAGCTGATTTATATTAATCAAATTCATAGACAGCTGAAATATCCAAGTGTCAATGTCTTGATTTATTGAAAGAAATGTAACTGCCTTAATTTTTTTTAAAGGAGAAATGTAGGGTCTAAGGTCTTTGCTAATAAATAAATACAAGAGCTTACTTGATTTACGTAGTGATGGGTTGGTTTATGGGTTTCCCAGGTTCCACTAGTGGTAAAGAACCTGCCAGCCAGTGCAGTAGGCATAAGAGATGTGCGTTTGATCCCTGGGTCAGGAACATCCCCTGGAGGAGGTCATGGCAACCCACTCCAGTATTCTTGCCTGCAGAATCTCATTTTGCCCACCAGGACAGAGGAGCCTGGTAGGCTACAGTTGACAGCAGAGCTGGACACGACTAAAGCGGCTTAGCACGCATGCATACATAGGCTGGTTTAACACGAAGTTGGATGATAGACTTTCAGTTTAAGAAAACAAATTCTCTTTTCTTCGACAAACATATGGGGGATTAAATGAAGATATTTATAAGCTTTTGCGGTCAATCCATGTTTTACTGTTGGAGGTTACATTTCTGTGAGATTAAATAGAAACTCTGAATTGAATAGTCCCCAGAAGAATTTCTAAAAATCTTAAATATCACAAGAAGCTTCTTGCTACTTCTCAATAACATAAATAAGACTTTAAAAAATCTGTATCTAAATGTATTATTTTTATCTATTATTTATTATGTAGATGGCAGAGGCATATGATGAAAAACTCAAAAAGCATAAAGGTGTAATAGTGAAGAGCTTGCCCACCCACATCCCACAATCTCCTACTTCCCCTCCACAGGGAAAAGCACTATTGTTAGTTTCTTACCCTGTTCTTTCAGAGGTATTTTATGCGTGTGTGAGCAAATAGGATATGTTACAGTTAAGTTGCCCTTTTCCCCACCTGTCTACACTCTTTGGTCCTTGTGCTTCTGAGGGCACAGAAATGTACATGTTTTCAGCTTCCTTTCCTTATCTCATGAGGAAGGCAATGACTAGCCCAGTGCTTTGAAATGTCAAAGACCTTATCAACAAGATTACTTCCTCTCAAAGAATTCTGATTAAATACCATTGTGCTTTATGGTGTACATTTTAATTTAATTCTAATGAAGGCTGAAACAAAGATTTTTAAGTTTATAATTTCTGTTTCCATACATCGAACAGTAACAACGAAAGCATAACAGTATTGTGCTAACCATCGGAAATAAAACACTGGAGAGTATGGATCAGAATGCTTCCAATGCTCAGGATGAGGCAATTTTTCTCTGTAGATAGACCACTTAGGAACAGAGACATATTCTAAAGTTTCTCAGTAAGAAAGCACAAGGAAATAATAAGTAACTATGACTAGAGAAATTTAAAAATTTCTCTGTAAAAACAAAACCAAAAAATGAGTAAGATCAATAGGGAAAAGACAAACACAGGAAGGGATTCCTTGGTGGTCCAGTGGCTAAGACTCTGCACTCCCAATGCAGAGTTCAGTCACTGGGGCCCCAGTTCAATCACTGGCCAGGGAATTAGGTCCCATATGCCACCACTAAAGAAATCTCACATGCCTCTACTGAAAGATTCTGTGTGCCGCAATGAAGATTGAAGGTCCCACATGCCACAATTAAGACCCAGCACAGCCAAATAAACAAACAAATTCATATGTATATATAATTTTAAAGGAAAACACAGGAAAAGTTTTTGAAAAACAAATGGTAGAAAAATGATTAAGATTCTAACGCTACACAGTGAACACTTGCATTCACACTCATGGCTGCCCACCATATTATTGTGAATAACTTTTTTACAATTGGGAAATTCCTAAAGTATGAGTCTAGCCTCCCCAGTGTTGAAGTCAAAGCTCAGATTCCCAGGTTTCCTTGTAGCTAGATGTCAGATAGAGCAACATGATACTCTGATCTTGAAGAGAGCAAAGAAAAAAATCTTTCACAGAGCTTCCATTTTACTATGCTAGGTCAAATTCCTAATAGACAAGGAACAGTGATTGAGGATGTGCTGCCCTTAGAGTCTAAGTCTTAGAGGGTATAATTCTTTTTAAAAAACAGTATGGCTTAGTTAATTCCAAATACTTCTTATATTTTTTTATTATTAACACACACTGTAAATATTTTACTTAAATACAGTTTTAATGATGGAATGTCATAAACTCTGGTGGATTGTTGGGGAAGCCACTTGAGACAAGAAGGAGGTAGCAGATTTCTGAAGATGGCCCCAGTATCTCCTTCATGCTATTGTACAAAGTGAACTTGCCATCAAGAGATAAAGGCTTATTTTTCACTTTGAATCAGAACTGGCCTTATGAGGAACTGACAGCCCATAGAATGCAGCAGACATAATTCTGTATAATTTCTGAGGCTAAGTCAGAAAACGTTCCATACCTTCTACCTGATTTTCTTAGATCTCTCCTTCAAAGGGAAGCCAGCCACCTTGATAAGAGCCAGACTACTGTATGATTTTGTGCTGGAAAGATAACATGTAAACACTCAGTTAATAGACACAGATAAGCCTAGTCCTCCAGCTCTCGCCACTAAGACCCAGACATGTTAATGGAACAGTCTCAGACTCTCCAGTCTAGCCCATGTGCCAGCTGAGTACCACAGTCAAAGAGCAAAAGAGTCATCTGACCAAGTTCAACTGAAATTCATTGCCCACAGAATCCATATATACATATATAAAATGGCTAGTGTTTTAATCCTCTGAGTTTAGAAATAACTTATTCCACAGCAATAGTAACTTGGACAAAGAGTTTTGGGGAACATTGCAATTTAACAAAATAGTTAACTTGTGTCTTCCATGGGGAGGCACTGTATAAAGTTCTGGGGATTATAGCAAACAAGACTCCTATTTTCAAGAAGCTTATAAATCACTTAATGGAAGTCAACTTGCAAAGAAATAGAAATAATCAAGTGCTTTAGGTGCTATGATAGCACTAGGTGTGGCATGACAGGAACGGAAAATGGTTGTCACTCATGATTCTAGAGGTGTCGCTATCTGCTTTCTCTTCTGAGCCTTTGCTTTTGACCTGACATTGTTGACTAGAAATAGGAACAGCAGACATCCATGATTCATTCTTAATCTCAGAGTAAAAACCTTAAATATTATAGAGGGTAGTTTTTTGCTATATTTTGCAAATACTATATCAGATTAAGCAGAGACATCATTCTGTTGACAAAGGTCCATATAGTCAAGGCTATGGTCTTCCCAGTGGTCATGCATGGTTGCGAGAGTTGGACTGTAAAGTAGGCGGAGTGCCAAAGAATTGATGCCTTCAAACTGTGGAGCTAGAGAAGACTTGTGAGACTCCCTTGGTCAGCAAGATCAAACCAGTTAATCTTAAAGAAAATCAACCCTGAATACTCATTGGAAGGACTGATAATGAAGCTGAAGCTCCAATATTTTGGTGACCTGATGCAAACAGTCAATTTATTGAAAAAGTCCCTGATGCTGGGAAAGACTGAGGGCAGAAGGATAAGAGGGAGTCAGAGGATGAGATGGCTAGATGGCATCACCGATACAATGAATTTGGGCAAACTCTGGCAGATAGTGAGGGGCAGGGAGGCCTGGTGTGCTGCAATCCACTGGGTCACAAAAAGTTGGACACCACTGGGCAGGTGAACAACAACAACATATCAGATTAAGGCAATTCCCTTCTATTCTCCTATATATAAACTTAATCTTTAGTGGATATGAAATTTTATTGAGTGCTTTTTAAAATTTATGGATACAATATGATTTCTTTCTTTACTCTGTTAATATAGTGAATTATCTTGAATGATTTTCCATATTAAACTATCTTTGCAATCTGGGAATAAATCCAATTTGGTAATGATATATAAATTTTTAAATATATTGCTAGATTTGATTTGCTAATACTTAAGGTTTTTTTTTTTTTGTATTTATGTTCATGGGAGAGATTGGCCTGATTTTCATCTTATAGTGTAATATTCTTGTCAGTCTATCTCAAGGCTATGCTAGCATTAAAGACATCTATCTATCTATCTATGACAGCTTGTGCAAGATTGATCTATTTCTTCTTAAATGATGAGAGAATTTACCAATGAAATCACATAAGCCTGCAGATTTCCTTGTGGGAAAGTTCCTAACTACAATATTAATTTTAAGGAAGATGACTATTTGGGTTTTTTATTTCCTCTTCCATCAGTGTGCTAAGTTGTATGTTCAAACTTTTGTTCACTTTATTTATTTAAAAAAATTATTTGAAATCTATAGATGGCTTATTTTAATTTTTTGTATTTATGTTTATGGGAGAGATTGGCCTGAATTTTCATCTTATAGTGTAATATTCTTGTCAGTCTGTCTCAAGGCTATGCTAGCATTAAAGATATCTATCTTCTTGGCCTCACTCTGCAGCATGTGGGATCTTAGTTCCCTAGCCAGGGATCAAATCCATGCCACCAGCATTGTGAATGCAGAGTCCCAACCCTTGGTTCACCAGGGAAGTCTCAGGTCACTTTATTTAAAATTTCTAATTTATTGGCATCACATTACTTATAAAATTCTATTAGCTTTTAAAAGTCTGTTCCTCAAGTCCTAGTGTCTGAGTTGGGCCTGTCTTTTCTTGTTGGTAAAATTTTACCATGTGCCATATGTCTTCTAAGATCTTTTCTACATTTCCCACGTTTTGCTGTCTATGCTTCAGTCTGAATATTTTCTGTCGACCTGTATATTCCAAGTCACTTGACTTTCTTTAACTCTGTCTCATCTGCTCTTAAACCCATTCATTCTCAACCCAGGGCTTGAACCCAGGTCTCCTGAATTGTAGGCAGTATTCTTTACATCTGAGCCACCAGGGAAGTTCCACTGAGTTTTTAAATTTCACTTAATTTATTTATCTGAAGTAGAAAAGCCATTTTGTTTTTAAGATGGAACATATTTGGAAAATGAAAATTTATATCTTGTCATCAGTTTCTCAGATCAAAATAATCAGCAATTTAAAAGTTTGTACCTGTGAAGAAATTATGGCTGAAAACTTCCCAAATGTAAATAAGGAAACAGATACCCAGGGACAGGAAGCATAGAAGGTTCCAAACCAGATGAACTCAAATAGACCTACCCCATGATATATTTTAATTAAAATGGCAAATTTAAAGATAAAGAGAGGATTCTAATGCAGCAAGAGAAAAACAAAGAGTTAATTGCAAGGGTATCCTCATAAGGTTAACAGCTGATTTCTTTACAGAAATATTGCAGGCCAGAAGTGAGGACAAGATACATTCGAGGTCTTCAAAGGGAAAAGCCTGCAATCTAGGATACTCTACCCAGCAAGATCATTATTTAGAATAGAAGACAAGAAAAATAATTTCCCAGACAAGGAAAAACTAAAAGAATACAGCAATACTAAGCATATTCTAAAGGAAATATATGAAAGGTGTTCTCTAAAAGGAGCAAGAATTTATAGGAAAGAGAAAATCACAGTTGGAAAGTAAATCACTTAAATAAGTCTCTGCAGATTAAAAAAATTTAAAAATATTTTGTGATAGTGATGACTACAATGCATAGCAAAAGGATAAACATGAAGCTATAAAAGAACACATCAAAATCACAAAATGTTGGGGAGGAGAGTAAGAAAATACAAGAGTTTTTTCATAATGTGTTTAAGCTTATATGACTACTAGGCTAAAGTAAATAGATATATTAATGGGTTAACATACTTGAAAAACATGGTAACCACAAATAAAAACCATACAATAGATTCACAAAAACCAAAAGTGTACATAAAGCATAATATGAAAGAAAATCATCGAACCACAAAAGCAAAAACAGAAAGAAATAAAAAAGAAGAAATATAAAATCAATTGGAAAACAGGTTTAAAATGGCAATAAAAACGTATCTGTCAATAATTTTGTTAAATGTCAATAGGCTAAAAGCCCCAATCAAAAGACATAGAGTGGCAGATTGAACAACAAAAAGAGCCTACTATATGCTGTCTGCAAGAGACTCATTTTAGGGTGAAGGACACTCATAGACTGGAAGTAGGGGATGAGAAAGGGTATTTCATGTAAGGGGAAATGACAAGAAAGTGGGGATTACAATACTCATATCAGACAAAATAGACTTTAAAGCAAAGGCCATAAAGAAAGATAAAAACGGAAAATACATAATGATAAAAAGGAGCAATACAAAAGATATTATACTCTTTAACATGTATGTGCCCAATAATATAGGAGCACCTAAATATATAAAACAAATACTAAGAGACATAAAGGAAGAAACTCATGAGAATAAAACAATAGTAGAAGAATTTAACACCTCACTCACATCAATGAGCAGATCTTCCAGATGGAAAATCACTAAAGCAACAGAGATCTTAAATGATACAACAGAACAATTAGAACTGATAGATTTTTTTTTTTTCAGGGCAATACATCCAAAAGCCCAGGATACGCTTTCTTTTTAAGCACACAGAACATTTTTAGGATTGACCACATACCAGAACACAAAATAAGCCTCAACAAATTCAAAAGGATAAATAGAAATCATTTCAAGCACCTTTTCTGATCACAATGGCTTGAAATTATAAATCAACCAAAGGAAGAGAAATAAGAAAAAAATGATTACATAGAGGTTAAGCAACAGGCTACTAAAAAAAAAAAAAAAACAACAACAATGGATCAACATTGAAATCAAAGAGGAAATTTTTAAATTTCTTGAGAAAAATGATAATGAAAATACAACCACACAAAATCTATGAAATATAGCAAAAGCAGTTCTTAGAGGGAAGTTCTTAGTGATATAAGCCTTCCTTAAAAACTAAGAAATATCTCAAATAAACAACCTAACCTACCACCTAAAAGAATTAGAGGAAGAAGAAAGAACAAAGCCTAAAGTGTGAAGGAGGAAGGAAATAATAAAAGTTCAGAGAGGAAATAAATAAAAGTGACATTAGCAAGCAATAGGGGAGAGAAATCAATAAAACAAGAGCTGCTCTTTGAAAGGATAAACAAAATCAACAAATCTTTAGCCAGGTTCATCAAGAAGAAAAGAGAGAAGACCCAAATACAGTAAAAATGAAAGAGGAGAAATCATAGCCAGTACAGTAGAAATACAAAAAGCCATAAGAGAACATTATGGACAATTATGTGCCTCAACATTGGACAACGGCCATCCAAAAGGAATGGCCAAGTATCTAGAAACATATAGAAACTGGTTGCTTTTCTTTACACTAACAATAAAATGGGGCTTCCCTGGTGACTCAGATGGTAAAGAATATGCCTGCAATGCAGGAGACGTGGGTTTGACCCTGGGTTGGGAAGATTCCCTGGAGGAGGGAATGGCTAACCACTCCAGTATTATTAAGGAAAGTTTAAAAAAAAATCCCTTTTGAAATCACATACAAAAAATACTTAACAATAAACTTGAGCAAGGAGGTGAAAGACCTATATGTTGAGAACTATAAAACATTGATAAAGGAAACTGAAGATGATTCAAAGAAATGGAAAGACTCACCATAACGTGACCACTATCAAATTACCCATGACATTTTTTACAGAACTGGAACAAGTAACTCCAAAATTTATATGGAACCATTAAAGACCCAGAATTTCCAAAGCAATCCTGAACAACAAGAACAAAGTTGGGCGTATAAGCTTCCTAGACATCAGGCCATACTACAAAGCTACAGTAATCAAAACAGTGAGGTACTGGCAAATAAACAGACATCTGGATCAACAGCCCCAAAATAAATCTATACACCTAGTCAATTATTGTTTGACATGGAGGCAAGAATATAAAGTGGAGAAAAGACAATCTTTTCAGCAAGTGGTGTTGGGAAAGCTTATAGCTGCATGTAAATCAATGAGGTTATAATACACTCTCATGCCATACACAAAAATAAACTCAAAATGGCTTAAAATTTATAAATACTATAAAACTCCTAGAAGAGCATAGTCAAAATATTCTCTGACATAAATCATACCAATGTTTTCTAGGGTCAGTCTCCCAAGGCAATAGATACAAAAGCAAAAATAAAAAATGGGACCTAATTAAGCATAAGCTTTTACACAGCAAAGGGAATCATAAGCAAAAATGAAAAGACAAATTCTAGACTGGGAGAAAATATTTGCAAGCAACATGATTGACAAGTGATTAATTTCCAAAACATACAAACAGCTCACACAACTCAATACAAACAGCTCATACAACTCAATAAAAAGCCAAACAACTCAATTAAAAAATGGGCAGAAGACCTAAATAGGCATTTCTCCAAAGAAGACATACAGATGGTCAATATGACAGGAGAAGATGCTCAACATTGCTCATTATTAGATAAATCAAATCAAATTACAAGGTACTGCTTCATATTGGTCAGAATGGTCATCATTAAAAAGTCTGTAACAAATACTAGAGAAGGTGTGGAAAGAAGGGAATCCTCCTACACTGTAGGTGGTTATATACATTGTTACAGCCACTATGGAAGATAATGAGGTTCCTTAAAAAACTTAAAATAGAGTTACCATATGATCCAGTAATCCCATTCCTGGGCAAATATTCAGAGAAATCTCTTATTTGAAGAGCTCAGTGTTCATATGTGTGTGCTCAGTCGCTCAGTTGTGTCCAGAATCTCTGTGACTCCATTAACTGTAGCCAGACAGGCTCCACTGTCCATGGGATTATCCAGGCAAGAATACTGGAGTGGGCTGCCATTTCCTTCTTGATAAATGCTCATAGAAGCACTATTTATAACAACAAAGACATGGAAGCATCCTAAATGTCCATTGAAGATGAATGGATAAAGATATATGTGATATATATATATATGTGATATATATATATGTGATATATATATATATATATCAGCTCAGTTCAGTCACTCAGTTGTGTCCAGCTCTTTGCAACCCCATGAATCGCAGCATGCCAGGCCTCCCTGTCTATCACCAACTCCTGGAGTTCACCCAAACCCACATCCATTCAGTCAGTGATGCCATCTAACCATCTCATGCTCTGTTGTGCCCTTCTCCTCCTGCCCTCAATCTTTGCCAGCATCAGGGTCTTTTCAAATGAGTCAGCTCTTCACATCAAGTGGCCAAAGTATTGGCGTTTCAGCTTCAACATCAGTCCTTCCAATGAACACCCAGGACTGATCTCCTTTATGATGGACTGGTTGGATCTCCTTGCAGTCCAAGGTACTCAAGAGTCTTCTCCAACACCACAGTTCAAAACCATCAATTCTTCAGTGTGCAACTTTCTTTATAGTCCAACTCTCACATCCATACATGACCACTGGAAAAACCATAGCCTTGACTAGATGGGCCTTTGTTGGCAAAGTAATGTTTCTATTTTTAATATGCTATCTAGGTTGGTCATAACTTTCCTTCCAAGGAGTGAGCATCTTTTAATTTCATGGCTGCAATCACCATCTGCAGTGATTTTAGAGCCCCCCAAAATAAAGTCAGCCACTGTTTCCCCATCTATTTGTCATGAAGTGATGGCAGTGGATGCCATGTTCTTAGTTTTCTGAATGTTGAGCTTTAAGCCAACTTCTTCACTCTCCTCTTTCACTTTCATCAAGAGGCTCTTTAGTTCTTCTTCACTTTCTGCCATAAGGGTAAAGTCATCTGCATATCTGAGGTTATTGATATTTTCCCCAGCAATCTTGATTTCAGCTTGTGCTTCTTCCAGCCCAGCGTTTCTCATGATGTACTCTGCATATAACTTAAATAAGCAGGGTGACAATATACAGCCTTGACGTACTCCTTTTCCTATTTGGAACCAGTCTGTTGTTCCATGTTCAGTTCTAACTGTTGCTTCCTGACCTACATATAAGTTTCTCAAGAGGTGGTCTGGTATTCCCATATCTTGAAGAATTTTCCAGTTTATTGTGATCCACACAGTCAAAGGCTTTGGCATAGTCAATAAAGCAGAAATAGAGGCTTTTCTGGAACTCTTTTGCTTTTTAGATGATTCAGCAGATGTTGGCAATTTGATCTCTGGTTCCTCTGCCTTGTCAAAAACCAGCTTGAATATCTGGAAGTTCATGGGTCATATATTGCTGAAGCCTGGCTTGGAGAATTTTGAGTACTACCTTACTAGCATGTGAGATGAGTGCAATTATGTGGTAGTTTGAGCATTCTTTGGCATTGCCTTTCTTTGGGATTGGAATGAAAACTCCTTTTCCAGTCCTGTGGCCACTGCTGAGTTTTCCACATTTGCTGGCATATTGAGTGCAGCACTTTCACAGCATCATCCTTTAGGGTTTGAAATAGCTCAACTAGAATCCTATCACCTCCACTAGCTTTGTTTGTAGTGATGCTTTCTAAGGCCCACTTGACTTCACATTCCAGGATGTCTGGCTCTAGGTGAGTGATCACACCATCGTGATTATCTGGGTCATGAAGATCTTTTTGTACAGCTCTTCTATGTATTCTTGCCACCTTTTCTTAATATCTTCTGCTTCTGTTAGGTTCATACCATTTCTGTCCTTTATCGAGCCCATCTTTGTATGCAATGTTCCCTTGGTATCTCTAATTTTCTTGAAGAGATCTCTAGTCTTCCCCATTCTGTTCTTTTCCTTTATTTCTTTGCACTGATTGCTGAGGAAGGCTTTCTTATCTCTCCTTGCCATTCTTTGGAACTCTGCATTCAGATGTTTATATCTTTCCTTTTCTCCTTTGCTTTTCACAGCTATTTGTAAGGCCTCCTCAGACGGCCATTTTGCCTTTTGAATTTCTTTTCCTTGGGAATGGTCTTGGTCACTGTCTCCTGTACAATATCATGAACCACTGTCCATGGTTCATCAGGCACTCTATCAGATCTAGTCCCTTATATCTAATTCTCACTTCCACTGTCATACCTTAAGTCATACTTAGGTCATACTTAGGTCATACCTGAATGGTCTAGTGGTTTTTCCTACTTTCTTCTATTTAAATCTGAATTTGGCAATAAGGAGTTCATGATCTGAGCCACAGTCAGCTCCCAGTCTTGTTTTTGCTGACTGTTAGAGCTTCTCCATCTTTGGCTGCGAAGAGTATAATCTGATTTCTTCATCTTTGGCTGCAAGGAATATAATCTGATTTCAGTGTTGGCCATCTGGTGATGTCCATTGTAGAGTCTTCTCTTGTGTTGTTGGAAGAGGGTGTTTGCTATAACCAGTGCATTCTCTTGGCAAAACTCTATTAGCCTTTGCCCTGCTTCATTTTGTACTCTAAGGGCAAATTTGCCTGTTATTCCCGGTCTTTCTTAACTTCCTACTTTTGCATTCCAGTCCCCTATAATGAAAAGGACATCTTTTTGGGTGTTAGTTCTAGAAGATCTTGTAGGTCTGTATAAAACCGTTCAATTTCATACAATACATATATATGTGTGTGTGTGTGTGTATATATATATATATATAAAGAAATACTACTCTGATGTAAGAAATAATGAATTAATGTCATTTGCAGCAACTTGGACAGACATAGAGATTATCATATTAAGTGAAGTCAGAAAGAGAAAGACAAATACTATATGATATCATATATTTGGATTCTAAAGTATGACACAAATCAACTCATTTAGAAATAGTAACATTTCCTTCTCTCTAGTATCTTGATCCCTCACATTCTAACTGTCTCTCAGTGGCTTCCTGCAGATTTTTTTTTTTTTTGCTTATTTTTGTTTTCTTTGTAATCTAGATTTGTTACTTATCTAGTTGTTCTTTTGCTTTTTAATCTAAATTTTCTGCTTATTTGTTTTGATATTACTTTCTCCATCACAGCCACAGTTAATTTAATTTTAAATGTAGAAATATCCCAAATATAGGAATCATACATTTTCTCATGAAGTCATGTATTAATTCTGTTTTATAATAAACCCTCAGCTATACACGTAAAAAACTGCACATCCTCAGGTTACTATAATAAACTTGGATATAACTACAGAGGCTCAGAAAACTAAGCCCCATAAATGGAAACTAAGATGGGAAGTCTATTGATGCTATAGTTTCAGAAATGACTGTTTTAATACATGTTTTTAAAAATTCACAAGGAATAAATTTTTGAAAGAAAGAGTTAGTCACCCAGTCATGTCTGATTCTTTGTGACCCCATGGAACCTACCAGGCTCCTCTGTCCATGGAATTTGCCAGGCTTTAAAAATTCTGAGTGGGTTGCCATTTCCTTCTCTAGGGGATCTTCTTGACCTAGGGATTGAACTTGTGTCTTCTGCATTGCAGGCAGATTCTTTGCCATCTGAGCCACCAGGGAAGCCCACCTAAATTAAATTTTTCACTTTGCAGAGCAATAAGTGATAAAAAGAAAAGTAACTCACTGCCTGACTTGTGCAACTGATAACATTTATAAAATAAAGGAAAATGGGTTGAAACTGACAAGGTTGTAATGGCGGTTCTGATACTAAAAGGTATCGTGCTTGAGTTCTGCCAAAATAAAAAATAATAAATTGATAAAAACTATGACGATGTAGATTCTTTTGACTGAAGGGAGAAGCTACTTTGATCTTTCATGCAATGGATAATTGTATAGAAAGATGACCATATTACTTTATTTAGCAGGTCACGCAACTGAAAGTATTTCTCTCCACATTCATGAGGAAAAAGAAAAATGTCTAGATAGCAACCAGATGGTAAGGAAAATAGATTTAACAAGTTTCAGGTTTGCACTTAGAATATAGGTTCAGTTGTTCTGACAGACCTAAGAGTATGCTTTCAATTATATAAATCAAGAGTCAGAAAACCATGGCCTTGGGGCCAAATCTGGCCCATTACCTGTCTTTATAAATAAAGTTTTATTAGAACATATCCACATTCATTTACTTGTGAATCATCTATGGCTGTTTTTGTGCTATGACAGCAGCATTCGTAGTCATGACACCAATCATGTGGCTTGCAAAGCCAAAATATTTACTGCATGAGCCTTCACAAAATAACTTTACCAACATTGGGTATAGTCATTTTTTTGGTGTGTAAGCATATAAACAGTTTGCTGGCTCTGCTCTGTGAAGTTTTCTGGGGCTTAGAATCTTTCAGTCTTGTCACTTGAGCTTCACAAAGTTGTTGATCCTGCCCGGAACAGTACAAAATGACCGACCATGGGGTCTACCTCATAGCCATGGGGAGGCAGTCATGTGAGTTCTAGTCAACCTACACCTACGCATAAGTGAACTAGTCCTTCATTTATCCAATAATCTTTTACTTTAAAAAAAAGTTAATCTCCCTTCAGCATGTTCTGATTTTTAAGGAAGAAGAGCAATGTATTCTAGAATTATTTCCATTTAAGATTTTCTGTGCCTAAAGGGAAAACTTTAGTTATCTTGATAGCTCTTTTCCCAAGCATGAAGGATAAATGAGCTATTCCAGTGTACAAGCTGTATGGTGAAGTAGATGTTCTTTGAAGTCAGATAGATCAGACAGACTCTGTCCCTAACTAACTTGGGTAAGTTCTCTATCCCTCAGACTCTCAGTTTCTTTACTGCAAAAATAGTTTGCTGAGCAAGTAGTTGTGAAGAGTAAATAGATATATATACTATGCTGACAACTAGTAGGTGCTCTATAGCTGTTGGCTTGTTCTTCTTTCTGTGGATTTTCCAGCTGTGTCAATAAAAGCTTGATTTTGAGAAGTGTTAAGGAGACTAGAAGCTCATCAGTTCCCTTCCATAGACATGTACCAGGCCCTACACACATTATTTATCTCTTACAACAACTTTGTGAAGTTAAGCCCCATTTATGTTGAAATAATTTGTGAAGAGCCTAGTAGGAACCACATATTCTTTCTCCAGATACTGATATTCAAGAGTTCTATGACCATTCTTGGGTAGTGGGGCATTTGAAGAACATCCCTGATATAGTCTGCGTTTGAAGCCTACAGTTGAAGCCTTAAATTATAGTTCATAATTTAGCGTGACAGAATTCTTTTGTGTTAATAAGTTACTCAATAATTTATTTCCTAGTTTTCTCACTGTAAATCATGATAAACTAATGCAGTTTTAATGAGGCTATAGTATGTTTTTCCAAGAGAATCCTGCAGTGTTTTAACCATGTACCAAGCTTTTAAGACACCATTGTCTCAAGAGTGAGTGCAGCTCAATACCAAAAAAAAATGCCACTTTCAAGGTCCAGTGACAGGAAGTTCACCAAAACACTTTCTACACAGGCAGTAGAATCTGGAGATTAAATTGATCAACACTTGAGACAAAACAAATCTGAGGATCTGGCATGAGATAAAATAATAGATTATTTCCCTTCCCTGAAAACTACTGTCCACTACAGACAAATTAAACAAAGAAAAAAGAATCATTGATGCTTTCAGCACTAATGGTCTTAAATGCAGAAACAAACCCATTCCAGGTGCTTGATAATATTCATCTACTTTTTGAATTTCCAGGTGCTTGATAATATTCATCTACTTTTTGAATTTCTTTGTTCATTTTAATGGGATTGATTTTGTTTTGATGTTCATGGTCCTTTAACATTTTGTTTAATCATACAAGATGCTTCATACATTTTTAGAAGGAGGGAGAGCATTAATTCTAAATAGAAAGCCAAATAAACAAATGCATAAGACTCGTTTTCTCTAGAAACATCTGAGAACTGTTGTATATACTACTTAGACTTACCTTCCGATGCTCTAGGTGTTACATTGTAAAATTTAGCAACAAAGAAGATAAGTGACCACCAACACTGATTCAATTAAATAATCATTATTATGCATCTACATAGTCAATATAAAACAAGATGCAACACATTATGAGGGCATAAAGATGGATAAATGCTTCTAGGATCTCACAGTAAAGACAAATGTATACACAAATAACATTCATATATAGAATTGCTTGAAAAGTGTTATTAGGACTCCGGAGTTGGTGATGGACAGGGAGGCCTGGCGTGCTGCAGTTCATGGGGTCACAAAGAGTTGGACACGACCGAGCGACTGAAATGAACTGATAACAACTTTAATTTGAATTATAATATTACCTCTTATAAAAGGCCTTTATGAACATTATTGTTCATTTGGATCTCACAAAAATTCCACGAAGTCTATGAAGATTATTATCCCAGTTTTACAGATGAGGAAATTGTGGTTCAGAGTTGTTAACTAGCGCAAGTTCATATGGAAAACAGAAGAGAAATGAGGCTTCAAGTCCTTCACTTGATTTACAGCATTATTCTGCTTTTCTTATATAATATGAAAGGCCAGGACTTCTTTAAATAATGTGAAGTCCAGTAATATGTAACTTTGTCCTGTAGGTGAAGGCTGACCTGCCCACATCACAGGTAAATCCTTCATTGGAATCCTAAGCCCTGGATGAAGTCCAAGCTTTTGAATCTAGTACAGGATGCCTCAATCACTGTTGGTTCTTGCTAGAGTCCTCAGCCCATGGCTTGCCATTTTTGGCCTTGAACTCCAGCAATATCATCGCATGTATCGTTCTGCATGTACTCTCTCGTTTCTTGAGTTCAGTTCAGTTCAGTTGTTCAGTCGTGTCTGACTCTTCGCGACCCCATGAATTGCAGCATGCCAGGCCTCTCTGTCCATCATCATCTCCCGAAGTTCACTCAGACACACGTTCATCGAGTCCGTGATGCCATCCAGCAATCTCAACCTCTGTAGTTCCCTTCTCCTCCTGCCCCCAATCCCTCCCAGCATCAGAGTCTTTTCCAATGAGTCAACGTTTCACATGAGATGGCCAAAGTACTGGAGTTTCAGCTTTAGCATCAGTCCTTCCAAAGAAATCCCAGGGTTGATCTCCTTCAGAATGGACTGGTTGGATCTCCTTGCAGTCCAAGGGACTCTCAAGAGTCTTCTCCAACACCACAGTTCAAAAGCACCAATTCTTCAGCGCTCAGCTTTCTTCACAGTCCAATTCTCACATCCATACATGACTGCAGGAAAAACCATAGCCTTGACTAGACGGACCTCAGTCGGCAAAGTAATGTCTCTGCTTTTGAATATACTATCTAGGTTGGTCACAACTTTTTTTCCAAGGACTAAGCATCTTTTAATTTCATGGCTGCAGTCACCATCTGCAGTGATTTTGGAGCCCCCAAAATAAAGTCTGACACTGTTTCCACTGTTTCTCCATCTATTTCCCATGAAGTGATGGGACCAGATGCCATGATCTTTGTTTTCTGAATGTTGAGCTTTAAGATGACTTTTTCGCTTTCCTCTTTCACTTTCATCAAGAAGCTCTTTAGTTCCTCTTCACTTTCTGCCATAAGGGTGGTGTCATCTGCATATCTGAGGTTATTGATATTTCTTCCGGCAATCTTGATTCCAGCTTGTGTTTCTTCTAGTCCAGCATTTCTCATGATGCATTCTGCATATAAGTTAAATAAGCAGGGTGACAGTATACAGCCTTGACCTACTCCTTTTCCTATTTGGAACCAGTCTGTTGTTCCATGTGCAGTTCTAACTATTGCTTCCTGACCTGCATACAGATTTCTCAAAAGGCAGATTAGGTGGTCTGGTATTCCCATCTCTTTCAGAATTTTCCACAGTTTATTGTGATCCACACAGTCAAAGGCTTTGGCATAGTCAATAAAGCAGAAGTAGATGTTTTTCTGGAACTCTCTTGCTTTTTCCATGATCCAGCAGATGCTGGCAATTTGATCTCTGGTTCCTCTGCCTTTTCTAAAACCAGCTTGAACACCAGGGAGTTCACGGTTCACCTATTGCTGAAGCCTGGCTTGGAGAATTTTGAGTATTACCTTACTAGCATGTGAGATGAGTACAATTGTGAGGTAGTTTGAGCATTCTTTGGCATTGCCTTTCTTTGGGATTGGAATGAAAACTGACCTTTTCCAGTCCTGTGGACACTGCTGAGTTTTCCCAATTTGCTGGCATATTGAGTGCAGCACTTTCACAGCATCATCTTTCAGGATTTGAAACAGCTCCACTGGAATTCCATCACCTCCACTAGCTTTGTTCGTAGTGATGCTTTCTAAGGCCCACTTGACTTCACATTCCAAGATGTCTGGCTCTAGATGAGTGATCACATCATCATAATTATCTGGGTCAGGAAGATCTTTTTCGTACAGTTCTTCCATGTATTCTTGCCACCTCTTCTTAATATCTTCTGCTTCTGTTAGGTCCAGACCATTTCTGTCCTTTATCGAGCCCATCTTTGCATGAAATGTTCCCTTGCTATCTCTAAGTTTCTTGAAGAGATCTCTAGTCTTTCCCATTCCATTCTTTTCCTCTATTTCTTTGCATTGATTGCTGAAGAAGGCTTTCTTATCTCTTCTTACTAGTATTTGGAACTCTGCATTCAGATGCTTTTATCTTTCCTTTTCTCCTTTGTTTTTCGCCTCTCTTCTTTTCACAGCTATTTCTAAGGCCTCCCCAGACAGCCATTTTGCTTTATTGCATTTCTTTTCCATGGGGATGGTCTTGATCCCTGTCTCCTGTACAATGTCACGAACCTCCATCCATAATTCATCAGGCACTCTATCAGATCTAGTCCCTTAAATCTATTTCTCACTTCCACTGTATAATCATAAGGGATTTGGTTTAGGTTTTCCCTACTTTCTTCAATTTTAGTCTTAATTTGGCAATAAGGAGTTCATGATCTGAGCCACAGTCAGCTCCTGGTCTTGTTTTTGTTGACTGTATAGAGCTTCTCCATCTTTGGCTGCAAAGAATATGATCAATCTGATGTCAGTGTTGACCATCTGGTGATGTCCATTTGTAGAGTCTTCTCTTGTGTGATTGGAAGAGGGTGTTTGCTATGACCAGTGCATTTTCTTGGCAAAACTCTATTAGTCTTTGCCCTTCTTCATTCCGCATTCCAAGGCCAAATTTGCCTGTTACTCCAGGTGTTTCTTGACTTCCTACTTTAGCATTCCAGTCCCCTATCATGAAAAGGACATCTTTTTCGGGTGTTAGTTCTAAAAGGTTTTGTAGGTCTTCATAAAACTGTTCAACTTCAGCTTGTTCAGCGTTACTGGTTGGGGCATAGACTTGGATTACTGTGATATTGAATGGTTTGCCTTGGAGACGAACAGAGATCATTCTGTCGTTTTTGAGGTTGCATCCAAGTACTGCATTTCGGACTCTTTTGTTGACCATGTTGGCTACTCCACTTCTTCTGAGGGATTCCTGCCTACAGTAGTGGATATAATGGTCATCTGAGTTAAATTCACCCATTCCAGTCCATTTTAGTTTGCTGATTCCTAGAATGTTGACGTTCACCCTTGCCATCTCTTGTTTGACCACTTCCATTTTGCCTTGATTCATGGACCTGACATTCCAGGTTCCTATGCAATATTGCTCTTTACAGCATTGGATCTTGCTTCTATCACCAGTCACTGCCAAAGCGGGGTACTGTTTTTGCTTTGGCTCCATCCCTTCATTTTTTCTGGAGTTATTTCTCCACTGATCTCCAGTAGCATATTGGGCACCTGCTGACCTGGGGAGTTCCTCTTTTGGTATCCTATCATTTTGCCTTTTCATACTGTTCATGGGGTTCTCAAGGCAAGAATACTGAAGTGGCTTGCCATTCCCTTCTCCAGTGGACCACATTCTGTCAGTCCTCTCCACCATGACCCGCCCATGTTGGGTTGCCCCACAGGCATAGCTTGGTTTCACTGAGTTAGACAAAGCTGTGGTCCTAGTGTGATTAGATTGACTCGTTTTCTATGAGTATGGTTTCAGTGTGTCTGCCCTCTGATGCCCTCTTGCAACACCTACCATCCTACTTGGGTTTCTCTTACCTTGTGCGTGGGGTATCTCTTCACAGCTGCTCCAGCAAAGCACAGCCGCTGCTCCTTACCTTGGATGAGGGGTATTTCCTTACTGCTGCCGTTCCTGACCTTCAATGTTGGATAGCTTCTCTAGGCCCTCCCAAATTGTCTCCTCTACCAGCAACGGACTTTCTTCCCATTTACCCAATCTCCTCTCATCTTTATGACTTGGCTATTTCACTTCCATTGGAAGCGTTCCAAACTCTATCAGAATCAATTAGGTTTTCATTCTCTGTGTTTCTATAATATTATAAATTGCATTTTCCTCATTTATATCATTATGTTTATAAGCCTGTCTCCTTTATTGAACTGTGACCCCATTGAGGACAGGGAACTAGGTCTTATTTTCCTCTGGTTCCTGACACATAAGAATGTGCTTAATCAAAGAGGGATGTGTGAAGATGGATTCATCTGATATGTAATTGTCCCTGACATAAGGTTCAGGACAATATATGGCACAACTATAAGGACCTTCTCTTATAGTTTACAGGATGAAATTGGTGGGTGAGTGGAGAAGCCAGTCCCTGGTCAGCATCAGCCTATCGCCTGTGCTTTTCAGCCTAGATTAAAGGCTGTATTAAAAGCAGAAGTGAAGTGAAGCAAAGTCGCTCAGTCGTGTCTGACTCTTTGCGACCCCATGGACTGTAGCCTACCAGGCTTCTCCGTCCATGGCATTCTCCAGGCAAGAATACTGGAGTGGGTTACCATTTCCTTCTCCAGGGGATCTTCTGGACCCAGGAATCGAACCCAGGTCTCTCGCATTGGAGGCAGACACTTTAACCTCTGAGCCACCAGGGAAGCAGAGTATAGTAAATTTTTCCTAGTAAAGAGAAAATAAGTAAAGACAATCCCCAAATAGTAACATTATAAAAAGTTAAACTCGAAGATGTCTAATTCTCATATACACAATGCTATGTATAATGAGAACCTACTGTAATTAATGAGAACCTACTGAAGAGCCTAGGGAACTCTACTCAGTTCTCTGTAGTGACCAGAAACAGGAAGGAAATCCAAAAATGAGGGGATGCTTGCACATATATAGCTGATTCATTTTGCTGCAGAGCAGAAACTAACACTGTAAAGCAACTATACTCCAATAAAAATTAGAAAACAAACAAAAAAGATGTCTTATTCCTAGATGCAGAGGTCCATGGAGCCCAAGGATATCTAGGCCAGTCCTAACGTGTGATGGACACACACACACACGTAGCTGCACTTGGCTACTAAAACCAATAATGCACGTGACCAAGACAGCTTTCCTGCTACTACATTCCTCTTCTCCTGTTGCTCTTCCACTCTCCCAGATGGCAGTCGTACTGACAGTATCTGCAGCCCTGAGCTTCTTCAAGGGGCACTGGGAACCACCCATCCCAGCTAGCTCATCACCAGGCAACTCAGAGGGAACTTCTGGGGGTCATCTGGCCAGCTTGTTAGTCTCTTCACAGACTCACCATGACCAAAACTAAACTCTCGATTTCCCATCAACCCCAAGCCTGTTCCTCTGGCAATTGCCCCTATCTTAGGAAATGGCAATGATGTTCTGTTGTTCAGCCCCTAATCCTGGGGGCATTCTTGATATACCTGGTTTTCTCATATCCTATAGTCAAAGCATCAGCAAATCCTGTAAGCTCAACATTCAAAATTATCTGATCATTCTGCTTGCCTGTCCTGTTACTGCCCTGGGCTAAGCCATCACCTCACTTCCCTTAGATTTTTGCATTGTCTCCTCACTCATCTCTTAGCCACCCTCCACCTTTGCCCTACCTTGCCTGGACGGTGTATTCACCACCCAGGAGCCAGGGCAATCCTTTAAAATACGCCTTACCTTGGCTTGAAACACTCCAAAGATTTTCTTTTCATTCGGAGTTAAAACCAAAGGCTTGTGCATGACACCTCTCCAGCCCTCCCCGACCTGCTCACTTGAGTGCAGCCACAGTTCCTTTCACTGCTCTCGAAGAGACCAGGTGGGCTCCTGTCCTAGGGCTTTTGGTAGCACTTTCTCTGCTCTGAACCAGGAAGATTCTTCCCTTAGCAAAGGCTTGACTCAGTCCCTGATTTCATTCGGATGTCTGCTCAAGTATCCCTGATGAAAGGGCTTCTCTGTGCACACTGTCCTAAATTCTAATCCTCCTTCCCTCACTCCTTATTACCATTATACAGTTATTTTTCCCCACAACACTTATTGCCGCCTGGCCTATCATATATCCAGTATTTATTTGTTATTACATATATTACCCTTTCTATCTCTAAAATAGTTAATCTTTGTACGGACAGAGACTTTGTGTTTTACACTGAAGTATCTCCAGGAACTAAAATTGTTTCTGTCACATGGTAGGCATTTGTGTTGACTGAATAAACAAAGAGTCAGTGAATGAACATCTCGCTTATCACACTAGAAAAATTAAAAAGATTAGTAATACTTGGTGGTGGTGAAATTATGGGGATAATCGCATTGTATTCTGTTGGTGGAATAATAAACTGAGACAAACACTTTAGAGAGCTATTCAGCACTTGGAAATATCCGTAAAAATAAAAGACAAATATTCCTTTTTATCCAGCAATTCAATTTCTAGGAATATCCCCCATAATAGTACTAGTTCAAAATGATACATGGCCAACAATTGTTAAAGAAATTTTTTTCACAGAATAAAATAAATCACAATTCACAGTACTAACTGCAAATCTAAAAAGAAAAGATACAAATGAACTTATGTATAAAACAGAAACAGACTCACAGATATAGCAAACAAACTTATAGTTATTCAAGGGCAAGGGGGAGATAAATCAGGAGTTTGAGATGAATATATACACTACTATTTATAAAATATATAATCAACAAGGATCTACTATATGGCTCAGAGGACTAAATATTTTATAATAACCTATAAGGGAAAAGAATTTTAAACAAGAATATATATCCATGTGTGTTTGTATAACTGAATCACTGTGCTACACATGAAACTAATATGTTGTAAATCAACTATACTTTCATAAAAAATAGAATAAGATAAATCAAAGCAACTTAAATGCTCATTAATAAGGAATTGGTTAAATACGTTTCTGTGCCTGGGAAAATAAATTTGAAGGTCAGCAGGCTGATCTATATGTAAAACTCCCTGAGATGCACTGTTTAGGGGAAATACAGTAGGTTACAGAATTGTATGAATAGAAGGAGACTTCTTACTTTTTCAAAGAAGACATGATGAAGATTTACATGTGCACATGCTTACCTGCACCAGACAGTGCCTAACAGGATGTTATCAAACTGGAGCAGTGGTTTTCTCTAGAGGAAGTGGGGGAGGTAACTTTGCTTCCTGATTCAAGCACTTTTGTGCTGTTTTAGTGTTTCCATCAATACCTACTTTATTTAAAAATTACTTTCAAATGCCATATTTCCCAGAAAGCTTAAAAGGGCAATGTAGATATGAAGACTGGTTTGAACACTGACTCTGCAACTTACTAGCTTTGTGACCTTCAGCCATCAATGTGACATCTCCAGAAATGAAACCCATTTCTTGACAAGGAAGCAGGGGTCGTATGACTCCCATCTGGCTGTGGATGGGGGACCTTCTTGGACACTGAACCACAGTAAGAAGCAGTAGATAATGCAGTAGATGGGATTCGGGGAGAGGGTTAGCATAATGCTGCCTCATGTCACTGAATATGGCATTAATAGGCTCCATAAAGCTCTTCCCCTTTTACCCAGGGTGCAAGCCAGAAGTCTTCAAGTTTGCAACAGTTAATTTTATCCACCCGGGCTTCCAATCAATGCTTTTACTTGGAAGATATTTATGTTTAGGATGCTGAAAAGCTTCCCTGACCCTCCGTCAGATCCCCAAGGGATTCTAATACCACTTTCTCGAGTTAAGTGCTGAGACCTTGGACCCTTGATGTGGGAAACAATAAATAATAATGACTGCAGCACTTGGCAAATATAAAGTTTTGTGCACAGTTGTAGAAAGAATGCGCAAGCACTCAGAACAAACACGAGAAACAGAATGTAATGCCCCTAGCTTTTGATCCTAGCAATTAGAAGTGAAAACAGCCACTATGATTTTTGAATGTTGGACCGTCCCCTTTCAAGCATTTTGTGCATCAACTCTCACTGCTAATTAGGGTGTGTCTCCTTTTCTTTTCAGCCCCCGTTTCCCTAATCTTCCTTTCATCACCAAACTCATAACGCTTATGCTTCTGTTTATTCCCCAAATACTGTAGTTAGCGCTCTCCCCTAGACCCACAGTGGTGTTCGTTTTCCATCTAACCCAGAATATTCAACTTTTCACAATGTAATTTTAACATGTCCATCTTCTGCTTGAATTCTTCCTATTATGGGCAGAATTCTTTCTCTTTTAATTAATTTTTATTGGAGTATAATTGATTTACAGTGTTGTGTTAGTTTCTGCTATACAGCAAAGTAAATCAGTTATACCCACTCTTTTAGGTTCTAGTTCCATTTAGGCCATTACACAGTATTGAGTAGAGTTCCCTGCACTATATAGTAGGTTCTTATTAGTTACCTATTGTATAAATAATAGTTTGTATATATCAGTCTCAATTTCCCAGTATATCCCTCCCCTCCTTTCTTCTTTGGTAACGGTTTGTTTCTATATCTGGGACTATATTTCTCTTTGTAAATGGGTTCATTTGTACCATGTTTTTAGATTCCACATATAAGTTACATCATACAATATTTGTCTTTCTCTGTATGTCTAACTTTCTTAAATTAGCACTCAAGAACTGCTCTATAATCAGAATACCTCACTTTGGCCTAAGAGAAAGAATAGATTATGTGATATTAAGAGACTTGGGTTCAAGTTAAAGCCAAGTAGCTTGTTTAGATTTCCTGACCTCTTTTAGCTTCAATTTTCTCACTTGTAAAAAGGGATTAATAATAATATCTCCCCTCTCAAGATTTTTGTGAGGAGCAAATGAATTCATGCCAGTGAAAGCACTCTAAGCAGTAAACATTGTAAAATATAATAACATTTATGGAGTACTTGTATGAATGCTAGATAGCATGCTGCTGCTACCTCTAGTTGCAGGCTATATACCTATGCTATAGTTGCTCAGTCATGTCTGATCTTTTGTGACCCCCATGGACTATAGCCCACCAAGCTCTTCTGTCCTTGAGATTTCCCCGGACAAGGATACTGGAGTGGGTTGCCATTTCCTCCTCCAGGGGATCTTCCTGACTCAGGGACTGAACCTGTGTCTCCTGCATTGACAGGCAGATTCTTTACCACTGAGCTGGTAGGTAGCATGCTGCTGCTATTGCTGTTGCTAAGTTGCTTCAGTCATGTCTGACTCCGTGCGACCCCATAGACAGCAGCCCACCAGGCTCCCCCGATCCTGGGATTCTCCAGGCAAGAATACTGGAGTGGGTTGCCGTTTCCTTCTCCAATGCATGAAAGTGAAAAATGAAAGTGAAGTCCCTCAGTCGTGTCCGACTCTTCGCGACCCCATGGACTGCAGCCTACCAGACTCCTCCATCCATGGGATTTTCTAGGCAAGAGTACTGGAGTGGGGTGCCATCACCTTTGCCTTCTCCAGGTAGGTGGCATACTTGCTCACTAAATGTCAGTAATAGGTTGCCTATTGCTATTTCCATTTTACAGTAAGATAACCGGGTACATGTGGGTTCTAGCATCTTAGGGACACAGCAGACAGTCCAACACAGGCTCTAATCCTCGAGCCCATACTTTGACCATCCTGCGGTTCTCCTATTAAATATGATGACTACCTGTTCCTCACCAAGAGGCAGCCATGCCAGTGCTCACCTCTCCAGGTTTCAGAACAAGCCACACTCACCCCACCTTTGTCCATCTGACATCTTCCTTCTTTTCTGTAGAACCAAATGCTTCACAGTCCAGTTCAACTCTTAACCTTTTCAACAAATCTCCTTTGACCATAGTCCTGTTAAAACTTCTGTTCACCCCTCACCCGGCTATTCATTGCAATACCCAGCCCTCCCTTGTATTTGCCTCCTCTGTGGGCTTCGGCAGGCCAGAAGGATAGAATTCCTCTGTTTTCCCGGCATTCAGCACAATAGAAGGTGCTCAATGAGTAGTTCTTGAAGAAGGAAGGATCAGCTAACTTGGTATTCTTCAAATTTACCTGTTTATATAAATTACTTGGAGTAGTTGTTAGAAACACGTATTTCTGTGCCCTGAGCCAATGGCTTCTGAATTAGAATTCCGGAGGTGGGTGGAACCAGGAAATCTAAACCTAAGAAGCAATTCAGGTGATTCTCATGATCAGGTACGATAAGAAAGGGCTGGTCTAGTTCAGCGGTTCATAAGCAGGGTACACACCTGAACGTCCTTGGGAAGCTTTTCACGCCAGGAAGCCCATTTTCATCTCAACCCATCTCAGAGATTCTGAATCATGAAGGTTAGAATATGTTTTTGAAAAGTTTCTTACCTGCTTCCTATGTTTTCGTTCCCGGCTCCTGCCTCAGTTAACAATCCATTTCTAACTGGGTTATGCACTGGATTGTGCAACCTTCGCCCTCCCGCCTCAAAAGAGACTAAAATATTGATGGTAAGTTTCAAGACCTATAATTTTGAATCTAACACAATGCCAAGGACATAATGGTGTTCAATAGGAAATTGGTTAGTAGAATTAAAATTTCTATTCTATTTCCATACCCATACTCCACTTCCCACCTAACTAGCTTTTGACCCTACCATGTATCCAAACCTATTCCTGGTTTAATTTACTTGTGTTTTTTCACTTGCCTGCCTAGCTATCTCTTGACACTGGAATCCATAATGAGTAAGTGACTTAAAAATCTACCCTCATTAGAATTCTACATCCTTTCAGTCGGTACATTCTGATTTTTTTCAGACCGTTGTCATTAACCCTGCATCACATTCAAAGCATGCCCTGGCTGCCAGTAAGCCTCTGCCTTGCCCTTAGTAATGACACATACACAAGATTGATTCTACTGTAAATGAATCCTAGGTCTCCCTGTGATAGGCCTGATTGGACACAGCTGAACTGCTCACAGCTAACGTCTCCCTAGCAGAACTGAACTGCTCACAGCTAACGTCTCCCTAGCAGAACTGCCTGGGTGCCTAGAATTTCGATAGAACAACTATACATTTTCTTCCCTTCAGAACAATGCAAACACATGGGGGCATATTAACATCTATAAACACTCCCTAGTTTCTCTGGTTATTTCAGATGCAGGCTTTGAGGACAGAGCATGGAGCTAGTGAGCGTGATAAATGGGAGAAGAGGAGGGTTAGTCTATTTAGCACTTGAGGGCAGGGACTTGAACAGGATGCCCTGAAACACTTGTCTTTGTGACCACCCACGACAGGTGTAGAAAAGGGTAGAGATATTTGATAAAGCTGGGAAGGGAGGCCGAAAACATAGCTCACAGGTAGCACTTTTTCTGAGCACATAGGAATGAAGTGGGACACTTTCTAACCATTCAATTCACATAATGTCTAATTTCATGTTCTCCCTCAATCCAATAATTTTAATGTGCTGATACTTGTTACTCATTTGGTTTTTTCATCCTCTCCTTGGCCCTCTCAGACCCACTCTTATTTCTCTTCCTTGTCTCTAATATGCTTTAAACATACTATTTTCCTTCAGGATTTGACTTATCACTCTTTCAGAAGACTCTTGAGAGTTCCTTGGACAACAAGGAAATCAAATCAGTCAATCCTAAAGGAGATCAACCCTGAATATTCATTGGAAGGACTGGTGCTGAACCTGAAGCTTCAATACTTTGGTCACTTGAGACAAAGAGTCGACTCACTGGAAAAGACCCTGATCCTGGGAAAGATTGAAGTCAAGACTGACAAAGGATGAGATGGTTGGATAGCATCACTGACTCAATAGACAAGAGTCTGAACAAACTCCGGGAGATGGTAAAGGACAGGGAAGACTGGTTTCCTGCAGACTGAAGTGCTGCAGCCCATGGGGTCGCAAAGAGTTGGACATGAGTTAGTGACAGAACCTCAGCTCTCCTTGGATATGAGATGTGTTGCAAAGAAGAAAAAGAAAAGGGAGAAGCCATCAACTTAGAATTCATCATTTGTCCCTTTCATAGTTGATATGTGTGCGAGAGAGAGACAGAGGGAGAGACTAATTGATTCTATATTTTCCTTAAAGAGAATTGTGACTTCACTGTATTATGTAATTATATATGAAATTTGGACATTTTTTTTCTTTCACTTTCTTCTTTGCTTTCCTTCCCTCCCTTTGCCTTCAGTTGCTCTGTATCATAATAAATGCTAAACAATCTGCCATTGTATACAATTTGCACACAAGCTGCCAAGCTGACTGACAGTTTTTAAGTCCTGATGTGATCAAGAATGGTTGAGTTAAAAGGCACTGAAAAACCGGTTTGCTACAGGAAATAGGAATTTATTAAAATCAGGCCTCCTCAAATGCCCTGGCTGTTAGGCTGGCAGCCTTCCAGATCAGCCCAGCTGGGAGAGGAGGAGGAGACTGGTGGATTCGATCCTCCTGCCAGGCTGGGGGGCACTGCAGGGGCAGGAGAGGCAGCTGTCATTGTACAGATAAGAGAATCTCCCTGCAGCTTCTCCCAGGACAGCAGAACAATGATTTCCTACTCTCTTTAATTCCCAGGTTTTCTAGGGAGTGCTGTTTGTGGATTCTGGCTATCCATGGGCTCCCAATACATTTTAACTTATCTCTGATCTACCAATAGTTTTTCCCCAATAGACTAAAATGTTACTAAGAACCTCATGAAGTCTTGGGTTCTAATCCCAACTGGGTTCTTTAACTTCAAATACCCGCCCCATGAATTGTGAGCTGAAATGAAATAACGCCCAGTAACTGACAAGTATTGCTGTGTCTATCATCCCAGCAGGGGGCACCCAGGACAACTGTCCTCTCTTATTACCCATTGGTTTGGCCACCACTTCTGTTCAGGTGGCTCAGATAGTAAAGCGTCTGCTTGCAATGCAGGAGACTTGGGTTTGCTCTGTGAGTCAGGAATATCCCTGGAGAAGGAAAAGGCAACCCACTCCAGTACTCTTGCCTGGAAAATCCCATGGACGGAGGAGCCTGGTGAGCTACAGTCCATGGGGTCGCAAAGAGTTGGACACAACTGAGCGACTTCACTTCACATTCCTTTCAGGACCTAAAGGGCTTGAGAAGCCACCATCATGGCTCACTGGTCTTTCTGCTGATGCTGTAACAATGGCTAACATTTTCTAAAGGTGTACTTGGACCAGCAATTGTTCTATCCGTTTTAAAAATATTGACTTGTTGAATCCTCACTGACCCCTCTGAAACTGAGGTCACAACAGGATTAAGTCACTTGACCAAAACCAGTGGTCAGATAGGAATCTGGGAAGTTTGGTTTCAGAGCAGGCACCTAAGGGGCAGTGCCGTAGGGCCTGCGCTCTTTCTTATTGAAGGAAGGAAGTTGTTAATATATATATTTTCAGAATGCAGTGCTGGGAATTTGAGAAACAGATGAAAAGACAAATACTGAGGAACAATTAGGGGCAGAGAGAAGCAGGTCAGAATGTGTCTCTGGGGCAGGGAGCAAATGCAGGCCAGCCTCTCCCTGGGAAGAAGCGTCTCAGGAGAGATGGGACGATGGTCTAGGGGGCCTAGTCTACCACATCGCCTCCAGACCCTGTGTCTTCTCTTCCTCCCTAAGCTCCCACCTAGTTTTAACTCCTGAATGTTCTGAACAGCATCTGGGTCTAATGTTCCTCCTTTCTCTTTCCACCACTTTCAACACAGTAATTGTAGTTAGCATTTACTGAACACAACACTGTGTGAAGTACTTTATGTACAGTTTATAACTTTTCACTTTCATGCATTGGAGAAGGAAATGGCAACCCACTCCAGTGTTCTTGCCTGGAGAATCCCAGGGACGGGGGAGCCTGGTGGGCTGCCGTCTGTGGGGTCGCACAGAGTCGGACACAACTGAAGTGAAAGCAGCAGCAGCAGCAGCAGCAGAGCAGCAGCAGAGAGAAATGCATTTATTATGAGCAATCGACTCACGTGATTATGGAGGCTGTCATGTCCCAAGATCTACAGGGTGAGTGAGCAAGCAGAAAATCCAAGAGAGCTGATGGCTTAGTTCCAGTTGAAGGCCAATGGGTTCAAGACCCAGGAAGAGCTGATATCTCAGTTCAAGTCCATGTGTGTGGGAGCACTTAGTGGCTTCAGTTGTGTCCAGCTCTTTGCAGTCCCATGGACTATAGCCTGCCAGGGTCCTCTGTCCATGGAATTTTCCAGGCAAGAGTACTGGAGTGGGTTGCCATTTCCTTCTCCAGGGTATCTTCCCAACCCAGAGATCAAACCTGAGTCTGTTGCATCTCCTGGATTGGCAAGTGGATTCTTCACCATTAGCACCCCCTGGGAAGTCCAGAAGCTAGGAATAATTCTCTTACTCATGGGGTGGTCAGCCCTTTTGACCTATTCAGGTCTTCAACTGATTGGATAAGGCCCACCACACTGAGGCCCGAATGAATAATCAGACAGATCTCAGCTAAGCTGGATGCTGTTGCAGGAGCACATGACTGAGCCCCAGTGCTACCAGAAGAAATGAAAAGCTGTGTTCAACTCAAACTCTAAAACAAAGAATTGTGAACTGAAAAAATGGCTGCTGGTTGGAACCACAGAGTTCTAAGGTAGTTTCTCATATAGTACAAGCTAACTAATACACTATTTGATTCCTTCCTTTGTGAGCAACAAATCAACTATCACACCCTTGCAGATGTCAGGATAGAAATAATGGGGATACCATCTGTATGCAAAGGTAGATAACTCTGGTCCATAGAAAGATTGTACTGATGATTCAATTTTAGGACAAATGGAATTAATTTTGGCAAAATTACAAGTTGCTGTTTTAAAGTGCAGAAATTCTTATTTTTCTTTAAATTCACTTCTGTCTTTTTAAATTGGAATTGGGAGACAAATTGAATTTGAACGACTGTATCTATTTTGATCTAAATTTCCTAAGATTTCCAATGAAATTCAAGTTTTTTCCCATTCTCAAATCCTTTATTTTAAAAGTTATTATGTTTATTTACTCATTTATTTTTGCCAGCGATAAGATATCTTTTAGATGCTCTGTCAAAACAAGATAGTACATCCCTTGAGTTTACTTCTGTGTAAGTAAAAGTTCACGTCCATTTAGCTGTCTTGAGAGTCTGAACATTCTTTAGATTTTCTATGATAAGATTCTTTTTAATTTTTGGCCAAATTATATTCAATTCCAAATTAAAGATAAGAAGAGTTCTTGAGCTCTTCTGGTTCTCCCTTGTACAAATCAGATTTTTAAAAAATACAGAACAATGGCATAGGACTTACTTGATCACTGAAGCAATCAACTGAAGGCCTAAAGGCTGGAGAGGTTGGATACTGAAGTCTCAGAATGCTTTTATTTACAGAATGAAATCAGTTCTGCAAGTCAAAGTCTTAAATGCTGAATCCTATCCTCCCCCACTCCTCCATCAATTCCCCATCTCCAGGACACTGTAGTTTATACTGTTATTAGACAATTGTCTAAGTTTCTCTTGATCTCGAGTACATTGTTCTCCCTGGATGCATCAAAGTCTCTTCCACTCTAGACTGCAGTTTATACTGGATGCTGACATTAAGCCATCTCCCTCTGGGGCCACCCTGGGTCTGCCCATCCCTGACTGCTGCTATGTGTGGTGTAGTGCACCAGTTTTAAGCATACCCTAGTTTTGAGACTTTGGTGGACTGTTGACATCACTGAGGCCTACAAATTCTGAAATACAGAATGGGCCTATTCATCCTATGATCCCTTCTTTCAAAGCTATTTTATGACTGAGAAGAAATTACTTCCAGGAAGATCTGATATTAGACTCTTTTTATGTCCTTGCTTTTATATGAAATGTTAAAAGTCTTTGTCCTAGGCCACCCAGGATATTTGGTTACCTAACCAAGATATAAATGCCTAGAATTTCTGCAGTCTCAATTGCCTGTCTCTTATTTGCTTCAAAGGGAGTCAACGCTTTTGTAAGAACAAAAATACAAAAATACAAAATACAACTTGAAATATAGAACCAACCATTTCCTTCCTTATCATTTCAAGCACTTTAAAATGTGGCAAAGGATATTATAAACTACCTACTGAACCAACCATGAATGAAAAAGTGAAGGTATGGATAAATTGTATTACTAACAGAACGGATGTTAAATTTGCCGGCAGTTTTATTTTCTAGCATTGAAGACACTAAGTCATCTTGAGGTAGTCCTTTGCTCTAGAACAGAGGTAGCAGCCAGCATCACTCCTTGTTCTTTTTCTCCCTCCCTTCGCTCTTTGTTAAAGCCAGAGGAGAAGTCTGAGCTGCAGCAGCCATCTTGTAATCATGAAACAGAAAGTATGAAGACAAATTCCAAAACTGTAAAAACGGCACTGTGGAAATATAGAAAAAGCTTGCGCTTAGATGGCATCATTGCGCAACTAGCTGGGCCACTGGCTTCAACTTTGAACCTTAGAATTCCTTGTTCTGTGAGAAAAGTGAACTCTGTTTCTTTGATCCTCTGTTAGGTTTTCTGTTATTTGAATCTGAACAAAGGGAAACACTTCTGGTGGTAAAACAGTGAGAGAAATCAGTTATAATTTGAACATTTTTGGACATTAGAATGGTACTGTCTTATTAATACCACTCGAGGGGCTTCCCTGGCAACTCAGACAGTAAAGCATCTGCCTGTGATGCAGGAGACTTGGTTTCCATCCCTGGGATGGGAAGATCCCCTGGAGGAGGAAATGGCAACCCACTCTAGCATTCTTGCCTGGAGAATTCCAGGGACAGAGGAGCCTGGCGGGCCACAGTCTATGGTGTTGAAAGAGAGTCGGACACGACTGAGTGGCTAACACACACACACACACACACACACACACACACACACATCTTATTAATAGCTCTCAATGACATAGACTAAGGTTTTAGACATTAATTATTATACATACACTTAAGCAGAACAATACCTTAATTATGTAGTTTGACCTCAACATGTATAACAACTTATGAACACATCTATTATATATGATTTTCTTCTCTACAGGAAACATTTTTCTCTATCAATAATGCATTGTTACTGAAGTTACTTAGCACCACAATGCATTGTTAACATGAGCTAGTTGTTGAGACATGCAAAAGTCTCAGGAGATCAGATTGGATGTTGTCATTATATTTGCTGAAACAGAATTCAGCTCATAAATATAATCATCCTTGGTCATTAGAGAGAACACTTTTCATTTGAATTCTGGTCTGCTCTCTAGAACTTAAGAGGGAAATGAGGGGTATGAGGCGGCGTTTGGACATTCAGGTCATGACAAAAAACAAAAGGGGCTGGAGTTGGTTAGTACAGATAGTAGATGAGTACAGAGTATGGAACACTTAAAATTAGCCTTCACATATATTAAGAGACATTTTTCAGAAAATGAGAGCCAGCTGTTTTCTAATTTTATGATGAAAACCCACTATGGAGTGGGCTTATATTTTTGCATCTGGAACTCAGAGAAGCCAAAAGAACTCCCTCCTGAAAGGTGAATATTGATTATTCCTCCTGGAACTGAATATTTAGGTAAGATTTAGATCTTATTCTCCGGAGATAGTGGGTTAAATTTAATTGCATCTCAAACAAACAAACTAAATGCTGAGTCTCCTTATTCTTTTGTTAAGAAACAAAAAATGGAGATGCGTAAGATAGGGTCTCCCATGACACCTCCACAGGCAAAGCTGCTGAGCATTTATTCCTTAGGGTCACCCAGGGTCTATAAGTAAGAAACAAGGAGACAGAGGCCATCAGGTGGGAGATAGGCCCTGAAGCCTTGTGGCTCTCTGCCAGCCTTTAGAGAACTCCTCCTCCGAGGTAGGAAGTAAAGCCGCTCTCAGAGAATGCACTGGTGTCTGGAAGCCATTACACAAAACCCTGAGCTTTCCAGTTCTCTGCGCTCATTCTCATCTGTGTGGTGCTGCCTGAAGGCATTGGTCAGAACTGACTGATTTCTCCAGCATGGTTCTATGATTTTTATCAGTGTACATGATATGTAAGCTCTGGATTTCTTTCTTCTTAGTAAACCCTTCCGAGTACTGAGTAAACATCTTTCTAGGAGGAAAAGCAAACTATTCTCACTCTTAAATTACGTTTGCCTGCTTTGCATACCTTTGAAATGGGAAGAAGATTGTATACCTGGCTTCCAGAAAAATGTCGGTGCGCCTTGACTCCAGTACATAAACTAGCAGCTAACTGGCGCCATCTGGAGGGCAAGAGGAGTCTGAACACTAAAGCAAATTTGAAAAACAATAATGACATAGAGGCATACTTCAGAGATATGGCAGGTTCCAGATCACTGCTATAAAGCAAATAATGCAATGCAGTGAGTCATATGAATTTTTGGTTTCTCAGTGCATATAAAAGTTATGTTTATACTGTGCTCTCTTAAGTGTGCAATGTTTTAAAACATTATTATGTTTAAAAATCATTATACATAACTTATTTTAAAATATATTATCATGGCAACTGAACTTATGATAATTATTTTGAAATGTATAGAAATACTGAACCACTATATTGAGTACCAGGAACTAATATAGTAGTATAAATCAGTTATACTAAACAAACACTCTCAGAAGAGACCAGATTTGTGGCCACCAGAGAAAGGGCATGAGGGGGAGGAGGAACTGGATGAAGATAGCCCAAAGGTACAAATTTCCAGTTATAAATAAATACTGAGGATGTAATGTACAACATGATAAAGATAACACTTCTATGTTACGTATGAAAGTTGTTAAGAGAGTAAATCCTAAGAGTTCTCATCACAGGGAAAAGTTTTTACCTATTTCTTTAATTTTGTATCTGTATGATATGATGCATGTTCACTAAACTTATTATGTTAATAATTTCATGACCTATGTAAGTCAAGTCACTATGATGTACACCTTAAACACTAATAAAACTAGAAGAAGAAAAATTTTAATAAAGAAAGAGCACCCAGAAATTAAAAAATATTGTCACTAAAATATACTAACCCTGACAAAGCAGAGTTGCCACAAACTTTCAATTTGTTAAAAAAAAAATTGCAAAGTGTAATACAGCAAAGTACAATAAAATGAGGTATGCTTATGAATCTAAGCATTATAGAATTAATAGAATTTCCTGCTCCTTTTCTCCTCCCTTTCCTGAATGTACCTGGGCCATTCACAAGGCTGGGGGAAGAGGTTCAGCTCAGTTCAGTCGCTCAGTCGTGTCAAACTCTTTGCGACCCCATGGACCGCAGCACGCCAGGCCTCCCTGCCTATCACCAACTCCTGGAGTCTTCTCAAACTCATGTCCGTTGAATTGGTGATGCCATCCAACCATCTCATCCTCTGTCGTCCCCTTTTCTTCTTGCTCTCATTCTTTCCCAGCATCAGGGTCTTTTCAAATGAGTTAGCTCTTCACATCAGGTGGCCAAAGTATTGGAATTTCAGCTTCAAAATCAGTCCTTCCAGTGAACACCCAGGACTGATCTCCTTTATAATGGACTGGTCAGATCTCCTTGCAGTCCAAGGGACTCTCAAGAGTCTTCTCCAACACCACAGTTCAAAATCATCAATTCTTCAGCACTCAGCTTTCTTTATAGTCCAACTCTCACATCCATACATGACTACTGGGAAAATCATAGCCTTGACTAGATGGACCTTTGTTGGCAAAGTAATGTCTCTCCTTTTAATATGCTGTCTAGGTTGGTCATAACTTTCCTTCCAAGGAGTAAGCGTCTTTAAATTCTGTGGCTGCAATCACCATCTGTAGTGATTTTTGAGCCCCTAAAATAAAGTCAGCACTGTTTCCACTGTTTCCCCATCTATTTCCCATGAATTGATGGGACCAGATGCCATGATCTTCGTTTTCTGAATGTTGAGCTTTAAGCCAACTTTTTCACTCTCCTCAAAAGGACACCAGATTTCTCTCTCCAAATCAGGTTCTACACTCAGTCGTGGGGTTTTATCACATACTGTGACACTACCAGCTGATACCACTTGTCATGCCCTGTTACTCATGTTTGAAATGAATCGTGGAACTATATGGTCTCAAAGTGTCATCCTGTGATCACTTCCATCAGAATCACCTGGAGTATTTAAAATAACTATAGATTTATGGGCTTCAGTTTAGGCTTTCTGGATTTGATTTCTTTCATTCTTTATTAGACTTCCCTGGTGGCTCAGATGGTAAAGCGTCTGTCTACAATGAGGGAGACCCGGGTTCGATCCCTGGGTTGGGAAGATCCCCTGGAGAAGGAAATAGCAATCCACTCCAGGACTATTGCCTAGAAAATCCCATGGACAGAGGAGCCGGGTAGGCTACACTCCATGGGGTCGCAAAGAGTCCAAAACGACTGAGCGACTTCACTTTCAGAGAACAATCAGTGGAAGAAAGTAAAGTTTATGTTTTCTTATTTATATGGTGATTTAGTCACTAAGTTGTGTTCCACTCTTTGTAACCCCAGCTACAGCCCACCAGACTCCTCTGTGGGAGGAGATTTCCCAGGCAAGAATACTTCAGTGGGTTGCCAGAGCACTTATTATAGGTTGGCACTGTTCTGAGCACTATGCAAATATTAATGTATCAATGCATGAGGACTTCTCAACAACCGTAGGAACCTAGATGCCATTATTATCCATCCCTGGCTGATGAGAAAACCAAGATACTTGCCCAAGATCCCATGGCTAGCTAGCACAGGATGATCCACCAGGCATTCTGGCTCCGGAATCTGAGCTCCTAACTACTATCCCATGCTGCACTGCTTAGGTTAAATAATAGAAAATATTCTCCTTCGGATTTTTAAAAACATTTCTACTCTGGCCTTGATGTATTTTTAGTATATTTTTCTGTTTTTATCTAAAAGTAGAAAATATAAATAGAATTGTAGCCAAGTAATGAAAACATTCTGATATGTTAAGGAATGTTTTCACTGCCTTGAATATAGTATAAGAAAGGTGGGGGGAGGGGAGAGTGGGGTTGGGATAATCTGGGCAATTGGGATCGACATATACACTATAGACACTATGTATAAATTAGGTAACTAATGAGAATGTACTGTATAGTGCAGGGAGCTCTATTCAGTGCTCTGTGGTGACCTAAAGTGAAAGTGAAAGAGAAGTCGCTCAGTTTTGTCTTTCACTCTCTGCGAACCTGTGGACTGTAGCCTACCAGGCTTATCCGTCCATTGGATTTTCCAGGCAAGAATACTGGAGTGGGTTGCCATTTCCTTAAGGAAAGGAAATTAAAAAACGATGGGACACATGTAAACACGTAACTGATTCACTCTGCTGAACAGCAGAAACTAACACAACATTGCAGAGAAACTAGACTCCAACAAAAATTAATTTTTAAAAAAGAATTACCTTATGATCCAAAAAAGTTAGAAAATAGTACGTACCATAATACCCTCTTACTAGAAATGCTGTAAAATAAACAGTTATTTATTATTGTGGATTATTATGAGATAATCCATGTAGCAAACTACTTAGCACAGTTAAAAAGGAGAGAAGATATAAGTCACATAAACACAGAATTTACAGATATTAAAAGGACAATCAGTTCAGTTCAGTTCAGTTCAGTCGCTCAGTCGTGTCCGACTCTTTGGGATCCCATGAATCACAGCACGCCAGGCCTCCCTGTCCATCACCAACTCCCGGAGTTCACTCAGACTCATGTCCATCGAGTCAGTGATGCCATCCAGCCATCTCATCCTCTGTCTCCCTTAAAGGAATATTATTAATTACTTCATACGAAAAAATTAGACCCCTTTGATGGAATGGATAAGCTACATGAAAGATGCAAACTAACAAAGGTTTCTCAAAAGAAATCGATAATCTAAATAGCCATTAAGCTATTTTTAAAATTAATTGTAATTAAATGACATCTCAGAAAGAAAACTCCAAGCCAAAATGGCTACGCTGGTGAACTGTACGAAACATAAGAAGAAATAACATGAATTCTGCAAAACTTCTTCCAGAAAATTAAAAGAAGGGAATTCTTCCCAGTTCATTCTATGAGACTAGCACTACTCTGATATCAAACCTAGACAAAGACATTTGAGGAAAACTATAGTTGAGCCCCTCTTTGAGCCCCTCTTTTCTTTGAGCCCCTCTTTTGCAGGGCAGAGGGGAAGGCAAGAATATTGGAGTGGGTTTCCATTCCCTTCTCTAGGAGATCTTCCTGACCCAGGGACTGAGCCCAGGTCTCCCTCATTGTAGGCAGACGCTTTACAATCTGAGCCACCAGGAAAGCCATCAGGGGCATGAGGAGTAATCCCACATCCAAGGAGGGGTGGCTGCATGAGTGTAGAAGGGCAGAGAGGAGCTACTCCACATTCAAGGTCAGGAGGGGCGGCGGTGAGGACATACCCCTCGTCCAAGGCAAGGATCAGGGGCTGTGCTTTGCTGGAGCAGCGGTGAAGAGATACCCCATGTCCAAGGTAAGAGAAACCCAAGTAAGACAGTAGGTGTTGCGAGAGGCAACAGAGGGCAGACACACTGAAACCATAATCACAGAAAACTAGTCCATCTGATCACATGGACCACAGCCTTGTCTCACTCAGTGAAACTAAGTCATGCCCTGTGGGGCCACCCAAGATGGGCAGGTCATGGTGGAGAGATCGGACAGAATGTGGCCCACTGGAGAAGGAAATGGCAAACCACTTCAGTATTCTTGCCTTGAGAACCCCATGAACAGTATGAAAAGGCAAAATGATAGGATACCAAAAGAGGAACTCCCCAGGTCAGTAGGTGCCTGATATGCTACTGGGGGTCAGTGGAGAAATAACTCCAGAAAGAATGAAGGGATGCAGTCAAAGCAAAAACAATACCAGTTGTGGATGTGACTGGTGACAGAAGCAAGGTCCAATGCTGTAAAGAGCAATATTGCATAGGAACCCGGAATGTCAGGTACATGAATCAAAGCAAATTGGAAATAGTCAAACAGTAGATGGCAAGAGTGAACGTCAACATTCTAGGAATCAGCGAACTAAAATGGACTGGAATGGGTGAATTTAACTCAGATGACCATTATATCTACTACTGTGGACAGGAAACCCTTAGAAGAAATGGAGTAGCCATCATGGTCAACAAGAGTCCGAAATGCAGTTCAATTCAGTTCAGTCGCTCAATTGTGTCCAACTCTTTGCAACCCCATGAATCGCAGCATACCAGGCCTCCCTGTCCATCACCAACTCCCAGAGTTCACTCAGACTCACATCCATCAAGTCAGTGATGCCATCCAGCCATCTCACCCTCTGTCATCCCCTTCTCCTCCTGCCACCAGTCCCTCCCAGGATGAGAGTCTTTTCCAATGAGTCAACTCTTCACATGAGGTGGCCAAAGTACTGGAGTTTCAGCTTTAGCATCATTCCTTCCAAAGAAATCCCAGGGTTGATCTCCTTCAGAATGGACTGGTTGGATCTCCTTTCAGTCCAAAGGACTCTCAAGAGTCTTCTCCAACACCACAGTTCAAAGGTATCAATTCTTCAGCGCTCAGCCTTCTTCACAGTCCAACTCTCACATCCATACATGCCCACAGGAAAAACCATAGCCTGACTAGATAGACATTAGTTGGCAAAGTAATGTCTCTGCTTTTGAATATACTATATAGGTTGGTCATAACTTTTCTTCCAAGGAGTAATTTCATGGCTGCAAGTACCATCTGCAGTGATTTTGGAGCCCCCCAAAATAAAGTCTGACACTGTTTCCACTGTTTCCCCATCTATTTCCCATGATGTGATGGGACCGGATGCCATGATCTTTGTTTTCTGAATGTTGAGCTTTAAGCCAACTTTTTTCACTCTCCTCTTTCACTTTCATCAAGAGGCTTTTTAGTTCCTCTTCACTTTCTGCCATAAGGGTGGTGTCATCTGCATATCTGAGGTTATTGATATTTCTCCCGGCAATCATCAATTCCAGGTTGTGTTTCTTCCAGTCCAGCATTTCTCATGATGTACTCTGCATATAACTTAAATAAGCAGGGTGACAATATACATCCTTGACGTACTCCTTTTCCTATTTGGAACCAGTCTGTTGTTCCATGTCCAGTTCTAACTGTTGCTTCCTGACCTGCATACAAATTTATCAAGAGGCAGGTCAGGTGGTCTGGTATTCCCATTCTCTCAGAATTTTCCAAGTTTATTGTGATCCACACAGTCAAAGGCTTTGGCATGGTCAATAAAGCAGAAATAGATGTTTTTCTGGTACTCACTTGCTTTTTCATGATACAGTGGATGTTGGCAATTTGATCTCTGGTTCTTCTGCCTTTTCTAAAACCAACTTGAACATCTGGAAGTTCACGGTTCCCGTATTGCTGAAGCCTGGCTTGGAGAATTTTGAGTATTATTTTACTAGCATGTGAGATGAGCGCAATTGTGCAGTAGTTTGAGCATTTTTGGCATTGCCTTCCTTTGAGATTGGGATGAAAACTGAGCTTTTCCAGTCCTGTGGCCACCGCTGAGTTTTCCACATTTGCTGGCATATTGAGTGCAGCACTTTCACGGCATCATCTTTCAGGATTTGAAATAGCTCAACTGGAATTCCATCACCCCCACTAGCTTTGTTCATAGTGATGCTTTCTAAGGCCAATTGACTTCACATTCCAGGTGTCTGGCTCTAGGTGAGTGATCACACCATTGTGATTATCTTGGTCATGAAGATCTTTTTTGTACAGTTCTTCTGTGTATTCTTGCCAAAATGCAGTACTTGGATGCAATCTCAAAAACGACAGAATGATCTCTGTTCGTTTCCAAGGCAAACCATTCAATATCGCAGTAATCCAAGTCCATGCCCCAGCCAGGAACGCTGAAGAAGTTGAACGGTTCTATGAAGACCTAAAAGACCTTTTAGAACTAACATCCAAAAAAGATGTCCTTTTTATGATAGGGGACTGGAATACAAAAGTAGGAAGTCAAGAAACAGGCAAATTTGGTCTTGGTATATGGAATGAAGCAGGGCAAAGGCTAACAGAGTTTTGCCAAGAAAAATGCACTGGTCATTGCAAACACCCTCTTCCAACAACACAAGAGAAGACTCTACACATGGACATCACCAGATGGTCAACACCAAAATCAGACTGATTATATTCTTTGCAGCCAAAGATGGAGAAGCTCTATACAGTTAGCACAAACAAGACTGGGAGCTGACTGTGGCTCAGATCATGAACTCCTTATTGCCAAATTCAGACTGAAATTGAATAAAGTAGGGAAAACCACTAGACCATTCAGGTATGACCTAAATCAAATTCGTTATGATTATACAGTAGAAGTGAGAAATAGATTTAACGGACTAGATCTGATAGATAGATAGAGTGCCTGATGAACTATGGATGGAGGTTCGTGACATTGTACAGGAGACAGGGATCAAGACCATCCTCATGGAAAAGAAATGCAAAAAAAGCAAAATGGCTCTCTGGGGAGGCCTTATAAATAGCTGTGAAAAGAAGGGAATTGAAAAGCAAAGGAAAAAGGACAGATATAAGCATCAGAATGCAGAGTTCCAAAGAATAGCAAGGAGAGATAAGAAAGCCTTCCTCAGCGATCAATGCAAAGAAGTAGAGGAAAACAACAGAATGGGAAAGACTAGAGACAGAGTCTGACATGCCTGAAGTGACTTAGCAGCAGCAGAGATCTCTTCAAGAAAATTAGATACCAAGGGAACATTTCATGCAAAGATGAGCGCAATAAAGGACAGAAATAGTATAGACTTAACAGAAGCAGAAGATATTAAGAAGTGGCAAGAATGCACAGAACTGTACAAAAAAAAGAAAAATGATCTTCATGACCCAGATAATCACAATGGTGTGATCAGTCACCTAGAGCCAGACATCCTGGAATGTGAAGTCAAGTGGGCCTTAGAAAGCATCACTATAAACAAAGCTAGTGGAGGTGATGGAATTCCAGTGGAACTATTTCAAATCCTAAAAGATGATGCTGTGGAAGTGCTGAACTCAATATGCCAGCAAATTTGGAAAACTCAGCAGTGGCCACAGGACTGGAAAAGCTCAGTTTTCATCCCAAGCTCAAAGAAAGGCAATGCCAAAAATGCTCAAACTACTGCACAATTGCACTCATGTCACACGCTAGTAAAGTGAAGTGAAGTGAAGTGAAGTCACTCAGTCATGTCTGACTGTTTGCGACCCCATTGACTGTAGCCTACTAGGCTCATCCCTCCATGGGATTCTCCAGGCAAGAGTACTGGAGTGGGTTGCCATTTCCTTCTCCAGGGGATCTTCCCAACCCAGGGATGGAACCCAAGTCCCCTGCATTCCAGGCAGATGCTTTAACCTCTGAGCCACGCTAGTAAAGTAATGCTCAAAATTTTCCAAGCCAGGCTTCAGCAATACGTGAACCGTGAACTTCCAGATGTTCAAGCTGGTTTTTGACAAGGCAGAGGAACCAGAGATCAAATTGCCAACATCTGCTGGATCATTGGAAAAGCAAGAGAGTTCCAGAAAAACATCTATTTCTGCTTTATGGACTATGCCAAAGCCTTTGACTGTGTGGATCACAAGAAACTGTGGAAAATTCTGAAAGAGGTGGGAATACCAGACCACCTGACCTGCCTCTTGAGAAATTTGTATGCAGGTCAGGAAGCAACAGTTAGAACTGCACATGGAACAACAGCCTGGTTCCAAATAGGAAAAGGAGTACATCAAGGCTGTATATTGTCACCCTGCTTATTTAAGTTATATGCAGAGTACATCATGAGAAATGCTGGGCTGGAAGAAGCACAAGCTGGAATCAAGATTGCTGGAAGAAATATCAATAACCTCAGATATGCAGATGACACCACCCTTATGGCAGAAAGTGAAGAAGAACTAAAAAGCCTCTTGATGAAAGTGAAAGAGGAGAGTGAAAAATTGTCTTAAAGCTCAACATTCAGAAAACTAAGATCATGATATCCAGTCCCATTACTTCATGGGAAATAGATGGGGAAACAGTGGAAACAGTGTCAGACTTTATTTTTGGGGGCTCCAAAATCACTGCAGATGGTGCTTGCAGCCACGAAATTTAATGACGCTTACTCCTTCGAAGGAAGGTCATGACCAACCTATATAGTATATTCAAAAGCAGAGACATTACTTTGCCAACAAAGGTCCATCTAGTCAAGGCTATGGTTTTTCCTGTGGTCATGTATGGAGGCAAGAGTTGGACTGTCAAGTAAGCTGAGCACCGAAGAATTGATGCCTTTGAACTGTGGTGTTGGAGAAGACTCTTGAGAGTTCCTTGGACTGCAAGCAGATCTGACCAGTCCATTATAAAGGAGATCAGTCCAGGGTGTTCATTGGAAAGACTGATGCTGAAGCTGAAACTCCAATACTTTGGCCACCTCATGTGAAGAGCTGACTCACTGGAAAAGAGTCTGATGCTGGGAGGGATTGGGGTAGGAGGAGAAGTGGACGACAGAGGATGAGATGGCTAGATGGTATCACCGACTTGACTGACATGAATTTGGGTGAACTCCAGGAGTTGATGATGAACAGGGAGGCCTGGTGTGCTACAATTCATGGGGTCATAAAGAGTCGGACACGGCTGAGTGACTGAACTGAACTGAGAGTTGATTTTCCTCATGAACATAGACATAAAAATTCTAAATAATATGAAAGTAAATCAAATTAACAACATATAAAAGGATAACATACCATGATCAAATAAAGTTTACCCTGGGAATGCAAAGTTGGTTTAATATTTTAAGCCGTAAGTCAATGTACTTTACCACGTTAATAATCTTAAAAATCATATTTTTATCTCAGTGCTAATGCTAAGTCACTCTTTGTGATGCTATATACTGTAGCCCTCCACACACCTCTGTCCATAGTATTCTCCAGGCTGGAATACTGGAGTGAGTTCCCATACTCTCCTCCAGGGGATCTTCCCAACCCAGGCATCAGGCCCACATCTCTTTACATCTCCTACATTGGCAAATGGATTCTCTACCACTAGCGCCACCTGGGAAGCCCAACAGACATAGGAATATCATCAGATGAAATCTAACTTCCATATTCTACACATGGACTACTGAAAATTAGAAAGAATTTTAAGAGATCTTACAGAAGATCCAAATAAAGTAGAATTCATAAGTGAGAAGACTCAATATAGTTAATATATCAGTTCTTTCCAAATTGACCCATAGATTCACTGCAATCCCAATAGAAATCTTCACATGACTTTTTTCTGTAGTAATTGATAGGCTTCTAAGGTAATGTAGAAACTATTTGTATATTTCTCATAGAGATATAAAGAATCTAGAATAGCCAAAACAATTTTGAAATAAACTAACAAAACTAGAGGGCTAATGTTAGCTTATTTTAAAACAAGAAGTTAAAACAATAGTATAATCAAGGCAATATGGTATTGATGTAAAGATACACAGGTCAGTGGATCACGGAGTCTAGATATAGGCCCATACACATATGGATAACTGCTTTCTGACAAAGATCCTACAATAATTCAGTCAAGAAAGGATAGTGTTTTGAACAAATGGAGAAAGAAAGAAAGAGAGGAATGAAGGAAGGAAGGAAAGGAGGGAGGGAGGGAAAGGAAGGGACACACACATAATTTTGATCCATTCCTTGTACCATATACAACTCAAAATGCATCATAAAACCTAAATGTGAAACCTAAAGATGTAAAATTTCTACAGAAAATAATAAGAGAAAATCTTGTTACCTTGGGTTAGGCAAGAGTTTTTCAGATACAATACACGATCTATAAAAGAAACAAAACGTATGTAGGACTTTATCAACATTAAAAACTTTTGCTCTCTGAAGATTCTCTTAAGATAATGAAAAATCAAGTGACAGACTAGTTACTTGTTTGTAAATTATAAATCTGTAAGTCACTTATCTGATAAAGAACTTTATCCAGAAAAAAATGAACCCTCAAAACTTAATAACAGGGAAAAAATACAAAGTGGATAAAAGATTTGAACAGATACTTCATCAGAGAAGATAAAAGGATGGCAAATAGGCACATGATGCTTATCATCACAGTCTTCAGGGAAACGTAAATATAAACAACAATGATATACTAATACACACCTTTTGGGATGACTGACATTTGAAAGACTGAACATACCAAGTGTTGGCCAGGAAGTAGAGGAACTAGAACTCTCATTCACTGTTGGTGGGAAAGTGAAGTAGCAAAATCCTTTTGAAAACTAGTTGGCCATTTCTTAAAAATGTAAATACCATATGATCCAGCCATTTCAATTCTAGGTATTTACCCAAGAGAAAATAAAGCATGTGTCCATTCAAGAATGTTTACATAAGTGTTTCTATCAGCTGTTTTAATCTTCTGTTTCTGCATGACAAATTTCCCCAAATTTTTGCAGCTGAAAAACACATACACTCATTATCTCACAGTTTGCATGGGTTAGGAGTCCAGTCATGGCTTAGTAGGATGCTTAGGATCTCTTAACTGCATCCAAGGTCTTGGCCACGCTACACTCCTTTCTGGAATTCAGGTTTTTCCAGCTCACATGGTGACAGATTCAGTTTCTTGTGGTTGTAGGGCCAAGGTCACTATTTTATTGCTGGTGTCACCCAGGGGCTATTCTTAGCTCCTAGAAGCCATGAGCAGTTCCTGGCCATGTGAGCTTCTTATAATACGACAGCTTACTTCCTGAAAGCCAGCAGGAGAATCTCTCTCCAACCTGCTAAGATGGAGTCTTATATAACAAAACATAATTGGCAGAAGTGAGTATCCAATCACCTTGTCATATTCTATTGGTTAGAAAAAGTTACAGGTTCTGTTCATGCTCAAGGAGAAGGGATTCTACAAGACCATGACTCACTGTGTCATCTTAGGGTGAATCTACCACAGCAACTTTTATATTTGTAACAGTTTCCAGTTTAAAACACCTCAAATACCCATCAACAGGTGAATGGATAAACAAGCTGCAGTATTTCTGCAGAGTGGAATACTACTTAGCACTAAAGATGAATAATATACAGAAAGTGAAGTTGTTCAGTTGTGTCCAACTCTTTGCGACCCCATGGACTGTAGCCTACCAGGCTCCTCCCTCCATGGGATTCTCCAGGCAAGAGTACTGGAGTGGGTTGCCATTTCCTTCTCCAGGGGATCTTCCCGACCCAGGGATCAAACCTGGGTCTCCCACATTCCAGGCAGACGCTTTAACCTCTGAGCCACCAGGGAAGCCTAACATGACTCAATCTCAAAATAACTGTGTTGAGTGAAAGAAGCTAGACAAAACAAGTACTTACAGTATGATTCCATTTATATAAAACTCTGGAAAATTCACACTAATCTATAAGGACAGAAAGCAGATCAGGGATGGTCTGGGAATGAGAGTGAAGGGCAGGAAGTGCTGAGACAGGAGAGAGACATTACAGAGATGCAGGAGTAAAGTTTTGGGAGTGACAGATATGTTTACAGTCTTAATGGTAGTGATGATTACATGACTGTATCATAAATAAAACGTTTCAAGCTGCATACTTTTTTTTAAAATTTTTATTTATATATTTATTTTAATTACAATACTGTATTTGTTTTGCCACACATTGACATGAATCAGCCACAGGTGAACACAAGCTCCCAATGCCGAAGCCCCCTCCCACCTCCCACCCCACATCATCTACCTGAATCATCCTGTGCTCCAGCCCCATGCATCCTGCATCCTGCATTGAACATAGACTGGCGCTTCATTTCTTACAAGAAAGTATACATGTTTCAATGCCATTCTCCCAAATCATCCCACCCTTTCCCTCTCCCTCAGAGTCCAAAAGTCCGTTCTATACCTCTGTGTCTCTTTTTAAATAGTTCAGTTAATTGTATGTCAGTCATACCTCACTGAAGCTGTTTTTGTTTTTTTAAACATGTATTTTCAGAATCAGCTTTGTTTAGGTATTCCTGCTTGTTAATGAAAGTTTCTCTTTTCATCACTTGAGTTTTCCAAATTTACTTTTTAGCAGATTCTAAGACAATGCATTGCAGGTAGATTCTTTACCAACTGAGCTATCAGGGAAGGCCCCAGCGAAATAGTAGTTTTGTTTTGTTTTTCTGGAAAAGCCCCATTTACATATTTAGCTATTTGTTTTATATCCACTTTTTAAGATTCTGTTCCAGTATAGGTCACTACAGTATACTGAGTAAAGTCCCCTGTGCTAAACAGTAGGCCCTGTTAGTTATCTATTTTATATATAGAGGTGGGTATATGTCAGTCCCAATCCCCCAAATTATCACTCTCCTTGCTTTCCCCCTTTGGTAACCTTGTTTTCTATGTCTGTGACTCTATTTCTGTTTTGTAAATAGGTTAATTTGTACCTTTTTTTTTTTTAAGATTTCACCTATAAGTGCTATCATATGATATTTTTCTTTCTCTGAAACAGCAGCTTTTGTTTGAGGTGGAAAGAATTGTGGCAGCTGTTGGAATGTGGGTCCTACATGATGAGATTTCCTAAAGTGGATTTCTGTCTGGTTAGCTTATACTTTGAAGATTTAGTGGGAGAGTCAGATGGGCAAACATACAACAATATAACTGCACATACCTACACACACTCTATGGAGAGTCTGGGCTGGGTATGCGGTGTGCAGAGAAGATTTTGTGGAGATGACACCTGAATGAGTTTCAGGGGATGAAGAGGAGTTGATCAAGTGAGGACAAGAAAAGGCATTATGGGAAGAGAAAACAGCATAAGCAGAGGCAGGGAAACAGGAAAGAGCATGTTCCATGTGGGAAAGCAGGAGTTGAGGCACAAGGTGGGGAATTGTGGTGGATGAGGATGAAGAGGGTGGGTGAGGGCTGACATGATGCACATGTGATATGGACCTTATCTTTCAGGCAGAGGTTCTCTGAAGAATTTAGGTAGGTGAATGATGTCATCAAAAAGTATAATCTCATCTATGGATGAAAAGGGCTTCAAAATATATAGTGATGGTGAGGACAGGAATGAGAAGATGGGTTTAAGACACTGAACGGACAACATGCTAAGTCTTGAGGATCAACAAGCCATAAATGAAAAAGTGAAGTCCATAGTAATCCCCAAGTTTTTATCTTGTGGTTAGTACTTAACTGAAAAAAGAAGCATAAGAGGCAGGAGGTAGTCTCCTGGGGGTGGGATGAAGAGAAGGAAATGAGTTTAAGTTGGGCTTGAGTTTCAGGTACACTGGAAAGTTAAAGCAAAGGGCTTTTAAGGCAGGTAGAAAAAGTCAGAGAATAAGAATACACATGGGTGGTGCAACTCTCATAGTGGCAAGATGTTCAAGAAAAATGTGTAGACAGCAGCACTGGGCTACAGCCCAGAAGAACCTTCCACCAAGAGCTAGGAGGAGAAGGGAAATGCACATTGAAGACCCAGAATGAATGGTCAGTGAAGGTAACTAAATTAACTATCCTGTTCTACTAACTAAAGTATCTATTACAAAAACTTGTTCTCTCCCCACTTGCCCCCACCACCCATTTTCACCCCCAGGTCTCCTGGTTGCAGGAAAAGAAAGTAACAAATGCAAGTACTTTGCCCTAAAGAAAAGATTAGAAATAGACAGGATAAAAATACATTATGAGACAGCTGGTGTCAAGAAAATATTTTTGATTGACTGCCCTGTCCAGGACTTCTTGGTGACTGCTGTTTATCTGTTGACAATTGACATGTTTGTCCTCCTAGAGAAGAGTCAGATGCCCAGCCTCTGTTGTGACCATCAGCAAAAATGCACCTTTGAGCTACATTCTGTAGTTTCACTGAGGTATGGGGTAGGCCATGCACTGTGGCTCTTTTACTAGATGTAGAAAGAATTGTAACTGCTATGGAGCTGGATAGGGGTTGTGAATTTGGCTCTGACTGTACTTTAGTAATGATAAAAATGAGGAGAGATCTGAGACAGCTGCTGGAATTATTTAGTTCTGGTTGGGGAGGATAATAAGATTCAGCACTACAACCTGTTGAGAACTTATTTTATGAACAGATAGAGTTGGAAATATCAACTAGCTAGGGAAGTGCCCAGACATCAAAGTACATAGACAGAGCTTTGTCTTTTTTCAAAGCAACTAATATCAGTTTCTCTAGAAATAAGGGAGAGACCTATTTAATACCTAGATCCAAGGTAGGATAGATGGATGGGTGGACAGATAGATAGGTGGGTAGATAGGAAGACACACAATTTGTGGTGTTCGGGAGAGAACTGTGTTGTGTAGGTACGTAAGCTACAAACTCTCTTTTTAAGCAACGCTGAAACAAGGGTTTCACAGGTGGCACTAGTGGTAAAGAACCTGCCTCCTAATGCAGGAGACATAAGAGATGTAGGTTCAATTCCAGGGTCGAGACGATCCCCTGGAGGAGGAAATGGCAACCTACTCCAGTATTTTTGCCTGGAAAATCCCATGGACAGAGGAGCCTGGTGGGCTACAGTCTACAGGGTTGCAAAGAGTTGGACATGACTAAAGTGACTTAGCACTTAGTACATAAACATTAAAAAACACACAGAAAAGTCATCAATAATATCCAATATAGCCTAGAGGCCCGGGAAGATAAGGCATTGAATTTGGGAAATATGGAAGTTTTGGGTGATCATAGTGAATTTTAACCTAGCATGAGAGATTTTATTGTGCATTGCGTGCAAACATAAAGAAATAGAGTCTGTGACAGATTACTATCAATAAATCTGAGAAAATATGCATGATATAGTATTGAGGGAAGTGAAAATGTAGGGTCAGAGGTGGAGATGTAGTTTAGGACAGATTTCAGTGCATTTTCAGGTTGGGGTAACAGCATAAAAAAAAGAAGGGAAAGAATAAAGATGAGACTATAAGATGATGGTTAGTTAGGTCAAACAGAAAATAGAGCATGTCCTCTAGGAGAACAGGAACACTGGTGAACTGGACAGATGACATTCTGTCCCTTGAATATGGAGGAAATAAGATGCTAAACCAGGCAGTTCAGTTCAGTTCAGTCGCTCAGTCGTGTCCAACTTTTGCGATCCCATGAATCACAGCACGCCAGGCCTCCCTGTCCATCACCAACTCCTCAGACTCACTCAGACTCACGTCCATCGAGTCCGTGATGCCATCCAGCCATCTCATCCTCTGTCATCCCCTTCTCCTCCTGCCACCAATCCCTCCTAGCATCAGAGTCTTTTCCAATGAGTCAACACTTCGCATGAGGTGGACAAAGTACTGGAGTTTCAGTTTTAGCATATTTCCCTCCAAAGAAATCCCAGGGCTGATCTCCTTCAGAATGGACTGGTTGGAACTCCTTGCATTCTAAGGGACTCTCAAGAGTCTTCTCTAACACCACAGTTCAAAAGCATCCATTCTTCGGCACTCAGCATTCTTCACAGTCCAACACTCACATCCATACATGACCACTGGAAAAACCATAGCCTTGACTAGACGGACCTTAGTCGGCAAAGTAATGTCTCTACTTTTGAATATGCTATCTAGGTTGCTCATAACTTTTCTTCCAAGGAGTAAGCGTCTTTTAATTTCAAAGCTGCAGTCACCATCTGCAGTGATTTTGGAGACCCAAAATATAAAGTCTGGCACTGTTTTCACTGTTTCCCCATCTATTTCCCATGAAGTGATGAGACCAGATGCCATGATCTTTGTTTCCTGAATGTTGAGCTTTAAGACGACTTTTTCACTCTCCTCTTTCACTTTCATCAAGAGGCTTTTTAGTTTTTCACTTTCTGCCATAAGGGTGGTGTCATCTGCATATCTGAGGTTACTGATATTTCTCCTGGCAATCTTGATTTGAGCTTGTGCTTCCTCTAGCCCAGTGTTTCTCATGATGTACTCTGCATATAACTTAAATAAGCAGGATGACAATATACAGCCTTGACGTATTCCTTTTCTTATTTGAAACCAGTCTGTTGTTCCATGTCCAGTTCTAACTGTTGCTTCCTGACCTGCATACAGATTTCTCAAGAGGCAGGTCAGGTGGTCTGGTATTCCTATCTCTTTCAGAATTTTCCACAGTTTATTGTGATCCACACAGTCAAAGGCTTTGGCGTAGTCAATAAAGCAGAAATAGATGTTTTTCTGGAACTCTCTTGCTTTTTCGATAATCCAGCAGACATTGGAAATTTGATCTCTGGCTCCTCTGCCTTTTCTAAATCCAGCTTGAACATCAGGGAGTTCACGGTTCACGTATTGCTGAAGCGTGGCTTGGAGAATTTTGAGCATTACTTTACTAGAGTGTGAGATGAGTGCAACTGTGCGGTAGTTTGAGCATTCTTTGGCATTGCCTTTCTTTGGGACTGGAATGAAAACTGACCTTTTCCAGTCCTGTGGCTACTGCTGAGTTTTCCCAATTTGCTGGCATATTGAGTGCAGCACTTTCACAGCATCATCTTTCAGGATTTGAAATAGCTCCACTGGAATTCCATCCCCTCCACTAGCTTTGTTCATAGTGATGCTTTCTAAGGCCCACTTGACTTCACATTCCAGGATGTCTGGCTCTAGGTGAGTGATCACACCATCGTGATTATCTTGTTCATGAAGATCTTTTTGTACAGTTCTTCTGTGTATTCTTGCCACCTCTTCTTAATATCTTCTGCTTCTGTTGGGTGCAGACCATTTCTGTCCTTTATCGAGACCATCTATGCATGAAATGTTCCTTTGGTATCTCTAATTTTCTTGAAGAGATCTCTAGTCTTTCCCATTCAGTTGTTTTCCTCTATTTCTTTGCAATGATCGTTGAAGAAGGCTTTCTTATCTCTTCTTGTTATTCTTTGGAGCTCTGCATTTAGATGCTTATATCTTTCCTTTTCTCCTTTGCTTTTCACTTCTCTTTTCACAGCTATTTGTAAGGCCTCCCCAAACAGCCATTTTGCTTTTTTGCATTTCTTTTCCATGGGGATGGTCTTGATCCCTGTCTCCTGCACAATGTCATGAACTTCCATCCATAGTTCATCACGCACTCTATCTATCAGATCTAGTCCCTTAAATCTATTTCTCACGTCCACTGTATAATCATAACGAATTTGATTTTGGTCTTACCTGAATGGTCTAGTGGTTTTCCCTACTTTCTTCAATTTCAGTCTGAATTTGGCAATAAGGAGTTCATGATCTGAGCCACAGTCAGCTCCTGGTCTTGTTTTTGTTGACTGTATAGAGCTTCTCCATCTTTGGCTGCAAGGAATATAATCAATCTGATTTCAGTGTTGGCCATCTGGTGATGTCCATGTGTAGAGTCTTCTCTTGTGTTGTTGGAAGAGGATGTTTGCTATGACCAGTGCATTTTCCTTGCAATACTCTATTAGTCTTTGCCTTGCTTCATTCTGCATTCCAAGGCCAAATTTGCCTGTTACTCCAGGTGTTTCTTGACTTCCTACATTTGCATTCCAGTCCCCTATCATGAAAAGGACATCTTTTTTGGGTGTTAGTTCTAAAAGGTCTTGTAGGTCTTCATAGAACCATTCAACTTCAGCTTCTTCAGCGTTATTGGTTGGGGCATAGACTTGGATTACCATGATATTGAATGGTTTGCCTTGGAAATGAACAGAGATCATTCTGTCATTTTTGAGATTGCATCCAAGTACTGCATTTCAGACTCTTTTGTTGACCATGATGGCTACTCCATTTCTTCTGAGGGATTCCTGCCCGCAGTAGTAGATATAATGGTCATCTGAGTTAAATTCACCCATTCCAGTCCATTTTAGTTTGCTGATTCCTAGAATGTCGACGTTCACTCTTGCCATCTACTGTTTGACCACTTCCAATTTGCCTTGATTCATGGACCTGACATTCCAGGTTCCTATGCAATATTGCTCTTTACAGCATCAAATCTTGCTTCTATCACCAGTCACATCCACAGCTGGTATTGTTTTTGCTTTGGCTCTATCCTTTCATTCTTTCTGGAGTTATTTCTCCACTGATCTCCAGAAGCATATTGGTCACCTGCCGACCTGGGAGTTCCTCTTTCAATATCCTATCTTTTTGCCTTTTTATACTATTCATGGGGTTCTCAAGGCAAGAATACTGAAGTGGTTTGCCATTCCCTTCTTCAGGAATGTGGACCACATTCTGTCAGACCTCTCCAGCATGACTCGCCCACCTTGGGTGTCCCCACAGGGCATGGCTTAGTTTCACTGAGTTAGACAAGGCTGTGGTCCATGTGATCAGATTGACTAGTTTTCTGTGCATGGTTTCAGTGTGTCTGCCCTCTGATGCCCTCTTGCAACACCTACTGTCTTACTTGGGTTTCTCTTACCTTGGGCGTGGGGTATCTCTTCATGGTTGCTCCAGCAAAGCACAGCTGCTGCTCCTTACCTTGGACAAAGGGTATCTCCTCATTGCTGCCCCTCCTGACCTTGAACGTGGAATAGCTCCTCTAGGCCCTCCTGCGCCCACGCAGCCACCACTCCTTGGACGTGGGGTTGCTCCTCCCGGTCACTGCCCCTGGCCTCAGGCGTGGGGTAGCCCTTCTCGGACATTGCCCCTGGACTTGGAAGTGGGCTAAATCAGGCAGATGGAGATAAATGTATAGATCCTGAGTGTGTGTGTGTGTGTGTGTGTGTGTGTTAGTCATGTCAGGCTCCTTGCAACCCCATGGACTCCTCTGTAGCTCACTAGGCTTCTCTGTCTATGGAATTCCCCAGGCAAGAATACTGAAGTGGGTAGCCATTCCCTTCTCCAGGGGATCTTTCCAACCCAGGGATTGGGCCTAGGTCTCCAACATTGTAGGCAAATTCTTTACCATCTAAGCCCATGGATCCTCTACTTGGGTTAATGTCCAGCCTCTGAAGCTCCTGAGTGCTCCTCTCCAATATGAGCCTCTTCCCGATCCAAGTCCTGCCAGCAAAAATGTGGCTAACAACTCTGGATATAATACCACTAATTGGAAAATCATAATCAATACTGCTGCTTGACTAACTTGGGGTCAAACAATGAAAGGGAGCTCAAAAATCCAAATGACAGATTCACTGATTCACACTTATATTTCTAATTTGTTCTTGCAGTGAGAGGATGAGACAAATTTGAAAAAAAAAAAGAAGCCAAGCTGTGAGAATCTTCCAGAGTTGCTCCATGAAGCTGAACTGTGGTTGAGGCTGTTCATTTCTTAAATCCTGGAGCTTAATCTTCCAAAGCATCTGTATCAAGGGAGTTGGTCCAGGCAACCAGATCATCCACTTCATCTTCCCATGGCTCATTTATGCTAACTTCAACCGGCTTTCTCTTCCACCATTCCTTTTATTGTCCTTCTTTGGGACAGTATCTGTTTTAGTTTGTGAATTAGGAGAAGTCTGAACTATAATGAGAAACACAAAAAACAGAAATTTAATAAACATGGCAGGAAAAACAGTAAAAGAAAGTGTCCCTGCATTTGTACCATAATGCCTAAGATCATCTAAGTGAATGCAAGTAACCTTTTTAAAGTTTCTAAATTTTTCAATTGCAATGAACTTATTTTTCATAAATCATTCATTTTGGTCGATCTTATGTTCATATATTTACTGAGCCCCTGTTAAGTGGCAGTAGGTGTACAAGGGAAAGGTGTCCGTGAATGCTTCACATAGATGTGTGCACAAGGGATGAAACCACAGGATCTAAGGGAAAACAGATGTGGGCTCTGAAAGACAAGAAGTTTGCTGAAGAGAGAGGGGCAAAGGAGGGAGATGGGACTGCTTTAGATGGAGGACACAGCACAGACCATAGCACATAGGTATGAGAGAGAGAACTTGACAGGTTTGGAGGTAATCAGAGTTGATGCTTCAGTATTTACGCTCTGCCAGGCGCTGTGCTAAGCACGTGCTACATGCAAAATATAATTTTACTTATATACAGTGCTTATGATGGACAGGTATTATTATCTTTACTTTAAGGATGAGACAATTGAGACTAAGTAGCCTGCAGTAACTTGTCCAAGGACATTCAGCTTCTAATAGTTAATCATTGGTCCACTGGATTCCAAATCACAGTGTTACAGTGTGTGGACAGTTGAGTGGAGCTGGTTAGTTAGGCTGAGGCCAGGTTAGAAACACCTCACGTATCACACAAAGAAGTCTCATCTTTCTTGTATCAGTCTCATAAACAGGGAAATAAATTGATTACATTTTAAAAGAATATAGATACAGTATCTTTATTGCTCAGTATTTCTACTTAGTGAGGGGAAGTTGCTTTCCAGGGATGAACCCAAGTTGGTCCGATTTATGTTCCGCCACCCCTACAAGCCCACTGTATTCTCCTCTCTCTGTGTAACTGTTGCCACCTATTCATTGCCCAGCACGTGGTCTAGGACAAATTCTGTCTCATAATAGTTCTGTGTTTATTTCCCCAGTAACAAATCAAATGAACCTTGTCATATTCATTGTCTTCTAGTTGTGCTGTAGGCAAGGATTATGAATGAATTGTTCTCTTGATTTCTTTGGTTATTGCAAAGATTTGCAGAGTATTGGAGTTTAGACAGCTACCATTATTCTATAAGAAGCCTGATGTCACCAATGATTGAGTTTTTATTTTTATATTTTAACACTAATCCCTAGATTTCATTAATTTAGAAATAAATTCTCTTTTCCTTGAGAAAATCTTCTTTAGGAACATATCACTGATGAATTAACTATACTTCTTTCTAGCCATGTTTGAACTGTTCTGAGTTCATATGCTTTTGGTCACAAGAAATACTGTTCAAACCAGTTTAAACAATAGAGAAGTGTCTCATCTCACAGAAAAGGAAGATCAGAGGAAGGGGAGGACTGAATGATACAGTGGCTCAACGATGTCATTTAGGACATTCTTTCCACAGCTTTGCTCTACGATCTCTGGTGTTGTCTTCATCTTCAGCATCACAGTGAAGAGAGGTGTGGTCATTCTAGTACTCCTATCAGACACAGCAATATCCAGAGGAAAAATGGAGGCTTTTCTCCAGGGTCTCATTTTTAAAAGTAGGAAAACTACCCCTGCAAGCTCCTAGTATATTTCTTCTCAGGCTGGTTTGTGTCACACCTTGCTCCTAAGCTAATCACTGGCAAGGAAAATGAGATTACTAGATTGGCCAACAACAGTTGTTAAAGTGGAATGAATATTGGGAGGCAATGACCTTGATTATTTGCCCTCTTAGTTCCTACTCTTTTCTTTAAAAAAAAAAACAACAAAACACTCCCAAGAAGCATTAAAAAAATTCTGGCTAGATGAGCAGAGCCTAATGCAAAACAAACATAAAAATGTTTCCTCATGACACAGAAAAAGTAAATATTATTTTGAACATTTTTCCTCCAGAAAATCTTATGTGTTATAAAGCCCTCTGAGAAACCTCGGATTTACTGATTGGAATGAATCAATAACTTTGTTACTACATTAAAATAAGTTACAGAAGCACAGATTCTCATTGCCTTATGGTTTGTATGCCTTTCTTGAGATGGATCCTGAAAACTCTGCTTCTTAAAATTTTTTCTAGTCTTAAAATAATTTTGTCAGTGAAAAGACTAAATTTTGTTCTGATTGGTGGGCTCTGGTTTATTGCCTGATGGTTAATTTCCATTCACATCTGTATCAGCCTCAGTTTAGTTAGAAAAGCAGAGCCCTTATAAGTAATACAAAAATGAAAGGCTTAAGATATGGAACAGGGATTACACATGTGTGGAAAGACCTGGAACAGTGAAGTCTGGAAGGCCTGGAGGAAGCTGGAGAACTATGGAAGGCCATAGCTGGAAGAACATCATTGCTTTATGTCAGTCTGATGCATGGACATGAGTGGAAACAAGGTGTGCAAGGGGGAGCACAAGATGCTGCACACAGCTAACCACTCTACACAGGATAGACATTGTGAGCTCATGGAGGTTTCTATGAAGCCCTCACATCTGTAAAGTGAGAGTGTGTGAAGAGTTGCATGAAATTGCTGTGTCTGAGAAAACTACCATGTATGATACACACAGCTCCTCAAGAATTATGGCCTCTTCTTTACTCCCACCTCCAAAATTTGAGATACATTTTTTTCACATTAGCAAATCATGATATGCTAACCCTTCTCTGCAAAAGGGAAGCACAGAGTTCATTTCTTTTCTAGCTGAGTCATATTTCCCTTTGGTATCCTGGATAAGCTCACTCTTGCTACATTATAAACAATCACAAGATCCCAGTGGCATGTGACAGCAAGCATTTGTTTAGGTTACACATCTGCAGGTCAGCTGGGAGTTGGCGTCTCTGGGTTGGGAATGGCTGGGAAGCTTGGTTGGAAAGCTTGGTGACCAGAGGACTAGTCCAGGCATGCTCTTGGGATGATGGCAGAGGTGAAAAAGAGCAAACCAAATTGCACAAACCCTTCCCAAACTCTGAGCACATCAGTTCAGTTGCTCAGTCATGTCCAACTCTTTGCAACCCCATGAATCGCAGTATGCCAGGCCTCCCTGTCCATCATCAATTCCCAGAGTTTACCCAAACTCATGTCCATCGAGTCAGTGATGCCATCCAGCCATCTCATCCTCTGTTGTCCCCTTCTCCTCCTTCCCCCAATCCCTCCCAGCATCAGAGTCTTTTCCAGTGAGTCAACTCTTTGCATGAGGTGGCAAAAGTACTGCAGTTTCAGCTTTAGCATCATTGTTCCAAAGAACACCCAGGGCTGATCTCCTTGCAGTCCAAGGGACTCTCAAGAATCTTCTCCAACACCACGGTTCAAAAGCATCAATTCTTTGGCGCTCAGCCTTCTTCACAGTCCAACTCTCACATTCATACATGACCACAGGAAAAACCCTAGCCAGGCAACAGCAAAAGCAGTAACTAATAATTTATGACTTCCCAGTTCACAAAGAATTTTTTACCTATGTGGAGTCATTTACTCACAAGAATCCTGTGAGGTAGGGAAGGATTTTGGAAACAAATACATATTGAACATTTTCCATGTACCCAGCACTAGCTGAGGATGAAGAAACTGAAGCCCAGAGGTTAACAGGCTGTCCTAAATTACACAGACCTGCTGGCTCCACCCAAATTCTCTGACCCCAAACAGTTTGCTTTCCCTTCTATAGTAGCTGATTTTCATAATAAATTACCAGCTCTCTTCTTGCTTAAGACCTGCCCCCAATCTGCTCCAAATGTTTCTTTGAAAAAACATTAATTCTTAACAAAAAATACCCAAAACATCTCAACTAACTTATTTCTTTCTTTTTAGCCATATTGCAGTTATCTCTAAATCTAAAATGAGCTCTAAGAGTCAGTTTAGTATTTTGCTTATTTTTGCTACGTTTATACATTTTGAAATTTAGCCTTAGATTTTCAAATGATAAATATTCACTTATTAAAGGCTACAAAAGCTTGAGAGTGAAACTAATCCATTTTTTTTCCCCAAAGCTTCAATTCTTATATAAGTAGTTTACTGAATTTATTTTGTTAGTCAGAAAGAGTTAATAAAGCAACTTCAAAAGGAGAATGAAAGATTAGACCTCACATATTTCAACTTATTTGAACTAAACAAAAATTCAAATGCATTAATGTGACTAGTATCTTAGTCCTAAAGACAAAGTAAAACAAATCGATTGAACTCAGTTTACTCGGAGGTATGCAGACATAACTTCTTCCAGTTTGATAACTGGCTTCCTGAAGCTTTATATTTTCTCTAGCAATCCGAGATATGGCAGCAATATACCTAGAATAACAAAAAGAAGAAGCTGTCACTTATGAATATAAACGGAAAGGCCAAACAATTTCTAGAAAAATAATATTTAAAAAATCATTGTTAACTTTTGATGTCAATGTGTTGAATAAGTTGGTGAGTTTTTTTCCCCCTCTGTTTTCTGGAAGACTATGTATAAGGTTTGAGTGACCTATTCTTGAAACTTAGGTTAAAAAAACCTGTTAAAAACATTTGTACTTAGTTGAAGAAAAAGAAATTGTCTAATTTCTATGAATTTGGGGAAGTGTACATTACTTTTGAAAAAATAAGGCCAACAAATCCAATGAACCCAAGGAGCAGAGCAATGAGTTTTGACTATGGTGCCATTCTGAGTATTGACTAATACAATAGTAAACTGAAATTACTCTGTATGTGCTTTCCCATGGAAGAGTATCCTAGAAAAGTAAACAAATATGGTGCTAGAGTAATATTTCAAGAGTAACAAAAACATCATTTGGTATACCAAGGTATGTTAATCTCTTAGAGCAGCCATAACAAATTACTACAAACATCATGACCTAAAATAACAGACATTTAATTTCTCATGGTTTTGGAGACTCAAGTCTAGAAACAAGGTGTTGGCAGGACCAGGCTTCCCCAAAAGGCTTCAGGGAAGAATCCTTCTTTGCCTCTTCCTAGCTTCCGCTGGTTCCCAGGAATCCTTGAAAGAGCTGACTCATTTGAAAAGACCTGAGGCTGGGAAAGATTGAGGGTGGGAGGAGAAGAGGACGACAGAGGATGAGATGGCTGGATGGCATCACCAACTCAATGGACATGAGTTTGAGCAAACTCTGGGAGCTGGTGATGGACAGGGAGGCCTGGCATACTGCAGTCCATGGGATCAGAAAGAGTCAGACACGACTTGAGCGACTGAACTGAGCTACTAAATTGAACTGAACTGATCAAACTCTAGGTTAACAATTTCTTTTAAACACTTTAAAACTGGCATCCATTATCTTTTGGCTTGCAAGTTTTCTGACAAGAAGTTATTGGTTGTTTTAATCTTTGTTCCTCTATATGCAGTGTGTATGTGTGTTTAACCTTCATTGCTTTTAAGATTTTCTCCTATCACTGAGTAATAGCAATCTGATTTTTAAATGTCTTGGAATGGTTTCTTTATAATTCTGCTTCTTGGGATTTGTTGAGCTTCTTTGTCTCTGAGTTTGTACCTTTCATCAAATTTGGAAAATTTTCCACCTTAATTATTTCTTTGCATATTTTTTCTGTCAATTTTTTTGGGGTACACCAATTATTTGTATCTTACACCACTTAATAATATCCCACAGGGCATTGGGACTTTAAATCTTTTTTTTCTCACTATGCTTACTTTCAAGAGTGTTTATTGCTACATTTTCAAGTTCATCAGTCATTTCTTCTTCAGTATCTAATTTGCTTCTTTCCATATAGTTTGTATTTAAAGTATTTTGTATTTCTTTTATCTCTGGATGTTCCATTAGTCTTTTGTATATCTTCCATTACTTTTTATTATATTCGTGATTTTCTTCAGATACTTGAGTATATTTTATAAGATGTATAAAAGCTGCATTAAGATTCACACTTACAAATTCTATTATCTCTATCGGTTATGGATCTATTTATACTGATAGATTTTCTTTTGGCTATGAATTATATTTTCCTGCTTTTTTGTACAACTGATAATTTTGGATGGGATGATAGACAATGTAAATTTTATGTTGCTGGGTCCTGAATTTTGTTATTTTCCTTTATATATAGTTGTCCATTGCTGTGGCATGAAGTTCAGTATCTTAAAAATCAGTTTAGCACTTCAAGGTTTGTGTTTAGGCTTCCATAGGGGTCCAGAATTGCTAGGGTCCAGCCCTGGTGGATCCAGGGAATTCGAAGCGAGGACAGAGTTGACATCCTAAGAAAGAACTATTTAATTAGAAATATAAAGAGAGATTAGGAAAGAATAGTGTAGTAGGAAAATTAGTGGAGAAAAGAGGCTGAATAACTTGGTTTATGCGGAAAACCAATAAAACTCCAAGACAGGAGTTTGCACCACCTACACAGGCCACAGGCATCTTCCCGGTCTCCCGAAGGAGTGGGGACACTAAGTGCCCCCACTATTCAGATCTTAGAAGCCCAGGCAAAATTAGTAGGCTTGGTGAGCCTTCATGGTCCAGATGGGAATTCAGCCAGAAAAGAACGAGAAAAGACCACACGGGGGAAACCAGTCTTTCCAAGAACTGGTCCATTCCTTTATTTTCCAGGTCCACTTTTATACTTTTAGTTGTACATAGAAAAAGAATGTAAGAAACAGTCATGCAAGGTCAGCTGCTCTGACCCTTATCAGCATATCTTTGTTCTTACAAGGGTCTTACAGTTGTTCACAATGTCTTCTGGTCTGGAGACTGATTAACATTTTATGGCCCCACTTTTCTTTCTATTGATAAAAGTTAATCGATCAGGAAACTTGTTTCCCCTTAAGATCTACTTAGTCTTAAGATAGTGATAAAGTTACATTCTTACATAGCAAGGACACAATGATTTATAACAAAGAAAGAGGAGTACAGTGATTTATAACAAAGAGAAAATTCATTAACTCAAAAGTCTAGCATTGCTGACATCAAAACTACTATATTTCTTTTTCTACATTCCAATTACATCGATTAACAGACTCCCAGGTGCCTGAGGATATGGGGGCCTGGTGGCAATCATTAACTCAGCAATGAAACCCTTCACCAACATGATTTTAATCTTTAGAAAAACCCTATGATAACTAAGACTTTCAAAATACTCCAAACTCTCTGTGCTATTTATGGTTGAGAGGCTGTAAACAATCATGTAGTAGCAAGAGTGTGGATAATCCTGTCATACAAGCTAGTCTGCCAGCAGAGAGGTATTTGGACTGAAACACCCTTGTCACAGCCAGGAGATTTATGAACTGTAGTCCTAAGTTAACTCCTTTTCAGAGAGAGGTGGTGGGGGATAGCCCCCCCGTATCATGTCAGAAGAGCAGGCAAAAGCACAGTGCAGTAAGGCAGGCAGACTCTAGTTTTGGGGCAGATGCACAAGCAGATCCAGCAAGGCTTCCTTAAGGCCCGACTCGCCTTTGCCTGTCGGGCCCCTTAACCTCATGACCTCTGCCATGGGCAGGACTCCTTGTGCTGGCTCCCAGCACAGAATAGCCTTTGCTTGGAGACAAGCTCAGTCGGTAAAGCATCTGCCTGCAATGCGGGAGACCTGGGTTCAGTTTCTGGATCAGGACGTTCCCCTGGAGAAGGAAATGGCAACCCACTCCAGTATTCTTGCATGGAGAATCCCATGGACAGAGGAGCCTGGCAGGCTATAGTTCATGGGATTGCAAGAGTCGGACATGACTTAGCCCTATCTTTTTATTTTTATAGCCCTATTCCTAATGTATGACCCTTCTGAAGCTTCTATCTAATATCCTTTGAATTAAGAGTTCTAGCCACTCTAGCAGGAATGCACACCAAGTCTTGTATGAATTCCAAAACAAACAATATAATTATAATCTTATTTTCCTCAAAGCAAACATGACTTCAGTTAGAAAACAGTATAACTTGATTTATACCTTTTCTCCCCCCGTGGTAAATCTTTGTCCTCAAAAAACTATATACAATTGATATTTCCTCTTTCATCTAAACATTTGCCTTTATCTAACTGAAAATATAAATTATTAAAAAATCTTGTCACAATTTTAAAATTAAAAAATGCAATTAAAATGACTATAAGGGAAGTTGCAATGATTATTAAGTTAAAAATAACAAAACAAAAAGCCCTAATCCTTGTTCTTATTAAATTCTTCTATCATTTTGGTGGCTCTGTAAACTGTTACACATTCTTGAGAAGTTGCTCTATGTACCTAACAAGTGTCATAAAACTTATTACGTCCTTCCATCTAGTAACCTGACTTTCAGTAACAAGCTCTAAGAAACTTCTTGGCCTCCTTTTTATCCTTCCCTTCAGGTAAAATATACACTAATAAGCCTTTAGGCAACCACAGCTGTCTTCACTCTTACCTTGCTTAGACCAAGGCATAGGCAAATTCATGCAACACATGTCTGTGGCCTTGGGGAGTGGGGTAGGTTCTTGTAGGGGTAGGCAGCGGGGAGAGGGAGAGAGAGAAAAGAGAGAGAGAGAGATCATTCTCTCAGAAGTGTTCTATGTGGGAGCAGAACCAAAGAAATGATTCCCTTTTGGCAGGAGGCAGCCTAGTACATTTCTGAATTGAAACCCCCTTTCTGAAGAGATGAGAGATGAAGCAGCCTTAAGCCACACTGTCTATGATACAGGGAGACCCGTCAGATTCTGTGCTGCGGCCAGAGAGCCACGGTAGAATCTGGGGGCAGCCTTCTGAGGGAAAGATTAATGAATCATATCCTTAAGAGAGAAACAATAAAGAGTAAAAAAATTCATTAGAAAAAACAGCTAAGAGAACTGGGTGTGTTTATTGTGAAAAAGAGAAAACTTAAGAGGAAGAAAGAGAAAGACATTATGACTATTTTGAGACTTAAAGGGCAAGTCCACAAATCAGAGGAGCCTTACCTGTGGTGCTTCGAAGGACGGTAGAATTAGTTTCTCATCTGCCACAACGTGGGTGCCTGCTAAATCTCTTCAGTCGTGTCTGACTCTTTGCGATCCCGTGGGGCCTGTATCCTGCCAGGCTCCTCTGTCCATGGGATTCTCCAGGCAAGAATGCTGGAGTGGGTTGCCACGCCCTCCTCCAGGGCATCTTTCTGACCCAGGGATTGAACCCACATCTCTTGTGTTTCCTGACTTGGCAGGCAGGTTCTTTACCACTAGTGCCACCTGGGAAGCCCCTTCTGCCACAGCAGTCTCCCCTGAATCATGCTTTCTACCCACATCCAAAGCCAAGGTGCTTAGTGTCTGAGCTGATGCTCAATCTGATCAAATAAGGCATGCCTTGTAGCATCTGGTAGGTAGGCCTGGATTTGAGTTTCAGCTCTGTTGTTCACAGAGTATGTAACCTTAGCTAATGCGTTTTTTTCTTTTTTCTGATAAAATCTTTATAAGATGGAGGCAATTTCTCATTTTCTGGATGGCTTTGCAGACTATGTAAAAGTACAAAATAGGTGTTCAAGAAAAGTCTGTTAAATGAATGAAAGAAATTTGGAATAGCTGAATATCACAAGATGTTAGATTTAAACTTGAAATAAGGAAGATTAGAGCTAGTTGAATGTTCCTGAAGTACTGAGCTTCCAGTTTCTGAAAATATCTAAGCAGACACTAAATAAAATTATTTTTAAAATAAATTTTCTCCTCCAATTTTTCCATGTCTTTATTTTTAAAAGGACATTTGAAATAATCATTCTAATGCCATTTCTCTTGTTAACCACAAGATGGCACTCAAGGTTTAATCTTTGAGGAATAAAGTATTTAATTCCTGCTTTAAAATGCATTAAATATATAATTATGTAAACCTAGAAAAACAATGTTTAACTTCAATAATCCTGAAAGGATAACACAAGCATACATTAAGTTAACGTACCCAGAATAGATACTTTCTATGTAACTGGAGAAACTGGAATCAAACATAGTTATGTTAAAGGATGATCACATATTTTTGTGAGTTAAAACACACAGTCAAAAAATCAGACACTAAAGTAACTTAGAAACAATGAATATTAACTCCTTTATTTAAAATACAGTACAACTAAGACTATGCAACTACAGGAAAGTTTTATATTGGTATTTTGATAAAACACATGATAATCCATTTTAAAATATGCTTCCTCCTTGGAAGGAAAGCTATGGCAAACCTAGAGAGCATATTAAAAAGCAGAGACATTATTTTGCCAACATAGATCCATATAGTCAAACCTATGGTTTTTCCAATAGTCGTATATGGATGTGAGAGCTGGACCATAAAGAAGGCTAAGTGCCAAAGAATTGACGTTTTTGAATTGTGGTGCTTGAGAAAACTCTTGAGAGTCTCTTGGACTGCGAGGAGATCAAACCAATCAATCCTAAAGGAAATCAACTCTGAATATTCATTGGAAGGATTGATGCTAAAGCTGAAACTCCAGTACTTGGCCATCTGATGCACAGCTGACTCACTGGAAAAGACCCTGATGCTGGGAAAGATTGAAGCAGGATGAGAAGGAAGTGACAGAGGATGAGATGGTTGGATGGCATCACTAACAATGGACATGAGTTTGAACAAACTCCAGGAGACGGTGAACGGCTGGGAAGCCTGGTGTGCTACAGTCCACTGGGTTTGCAAAGAGTTGGACACGACTCAGCAACTGAACAACAGCAACAACAATCCATTTTTATTAAAGGGCTTCCCTGGTGGCTCAGCAGTAAAGAATCCACCTGCAATGCAGAGGATGCAGGTTCGATCCCTAGGTTGGAAAGATCCCCTGGAGTAGGAAATGGCAACCCACTCCAGTATTCTTGCTTGGAAAACTTCATGGATAGAAGAGCCTGGTGGACTACAGTCCAGGGGGTGGCAGAGTCGGACATGACTGAGCACGCATGCACAACCCATTTTATACAGAAGAAAAAAAGGAACTAACACTGTTTAATAATAGAATTAAAATCGATCCAAAACCACAAGACTTTTCCACAATAGCAGACTTGTGTTAGTGATTGGGTAGGTAGTATTTTTACATGTACCTGAAAAATTTAAGCTTTTAATAAGCACATATTCATAGGCAGATGGGAAATAAAGTTTCAGTTTTCAAAAACAGTATGTGTCTATCAATAACTTTGAGCAAGTGGGTTAATCTCTTTGTGCCTCATTTGTTCGCTCCTTAGCAAACTGCAGTACAGCTGCCTGTACATTTCCTCCACACTCCTGTCCAGAAACCTAGGAGTGACAATCCAGTTGGAAAGGGAAGCTAGCAACCTTGTCATGAGGCTCTGTCTGTATGACAAGGGAAGTGGTCTGACTTGGAGTGTAGGTGGATTTGCTGTGGCTTTGAAGGTAGCTGGTGGATATTCTTGTGGGTTACACTTACAGGCGTGTGCCTATGCTTGGAGGGTGTAACTGTCCACCCCACAGTGTGGCCAGTGTTACATTAGGAAATGAAGAGAGAATGCATGGCATACAGTAGGTGTATCACCATGTTAGTTCCGGTTTCCTTTGCACTTCAAAGAATGGGCAAGGGCAATATTCTCTCCCAAAGTCGCACTGAATGTAAAACTTCTCCAGAATTGATAACTTTTATTTAGATAACTTGCTGGCTGACAAAGCTTAGATGACTGCCATAGTTCCTTCCATGACCAGATAAGCAATCACTAGGTATAGAGTATGATGTAAAAGTCATGTTACATGTGCTTAAGTAAAGATAGTCAAAAGAAAAGCTTGCACTGCTTTCCTAGTTTGTAGCTTTCCCTTTCTCTGGAGAAAATAAATATGAACTACTGATTAGATTCGAGGTTCATATTCTTTCCCATGTCTTGGTAGATATAAAGCCTTTGCATGAACAGCCAAAAGTCCAGCAAGAAAGAAAAAGACCTTAGAAATGAACACCAAATCAAATGACTGGTTCATGAATATTTATGAACTGTTTATAATGACAGTGAGTTCCTATTAATACTAACTAAAAACATGTGTAAAACTTAATAATTTACATAAAATATTCATGACAGTCATTTAAATTTCCAGTTTTCAATCACTGCTCTATGACTATACCCTTCAGTTCAGTTCAGTCACTCAGTCGTGTCCGACTCTTTGCGACCCCATGAATCGCAGCACACCAGGCCTCTCTGTCCATCACCATCTCTGGGAGTTCACTCAGACTCATGTCCATCGAGTCCGTGATGCCATCCAGCCATCTCATCCTCTGTCGTTCCCTTTTCCTCCTGCCCCCAGTCCCTCCCAGCATCAGACTCGTTTCCAATGAGTCAACTCTTCGCATGAGGTGGCCAAAGTACTGGAATTTCAGCTTCAGCATCATTCCCTCCAAAGAAATCCCAGGGCTGATCTCCTTCAGAATGGACTGGTTGGATCTCCTTGCAGTCCAAGGGACTCTCAAGAGTCTTCTCCAACACCACAGTTCAAAAGCATCAATTCTTTGGCACTCAGCTTTCTTCACAGTCCAACTTTCACATCCATACATGACCACAGGAAAAACCATAGCCTTGACTAGACGGACCTTTGTTGGCAAAGTAATGTCTCTGCTTTTCAATATGCTACCTAGGTTGGTCATAACTTTTTCCAAGGAGTAAGTGCCACATTGATCATGGAGAGGGCTGGCCCCGACTCCACGCGGGTGCAACAGCAGTGGAACCAGGACTCGGTCGAAGCGTGGCTGGACGATCACTGGGACTTTACCTTCTCTTGCTTTGTTAGGAAAGGCACCAGCTGGTTTTTAGAGGAGCTACCCCTGCCCGAGGCCAGGGGCGGCAGCTGGGAGGAGTGACCCCACATCCAAGGAGTGGTGGCTGCGAGGGCACAGGAGGGCCTAGAGGAGTTACTCCATGTTCAAGGTCGGGAGGGGTGGCAGTGAGGAGATACCCCTCGTCCAAGGTAAGAAGCAGCAGCTGTGCTTTGCTGGAGCAGCCGTGAAGAGATACCCCATGCCCAAGTTAAGAGAAACCCAAGTAAAACAGTAGGTGTTGCAAGAGGGCAGAGATACTGAAACCTTAAGCACAGAAAACTAGTCAATTTAATCACGCTAGGACCACAGCCTTGTCTAACTCAATGAAACTAAGTCATGCCTTGTGGGGCCACCCAAGATGGGCGGGCATGGTGGAGAGGTCTGACAGAATGTGGTCCACTGGAGAAGGAAATGGCACACCACTTCAGTTTTCTTGCCTTGAGAACCCCATGAATAGTATGAAAAGGTTTAAATGATAGGATACTGAAAGAGGAACTCCCCAGGTTGGCAGGTGCCCAATATGCTACTGGTGATCAGTGGAGAAATAACTCCAGAAAGAATGAAGGGATGCAGCCAAAGCAAAAACAATACCAGTTGTGGATGTGACTGGTGATAGAAGCAAGGTCCAATGCTGTAAAGAGCAATATTGCATAGGAACCTGGAATGTCAGGTCCATGAATCAAGGCAAATTGGAAGTGGTCAAACAGGAGACGGTAAGAGTGAACGTTGACATTCTAGGAATCAGCGAACTAAAATGGACTGGAATGGATGAATTTAACTCAGATGACCAAATCTACTACTGTGGACAGGAATCCCTTAGAAGAAATGGAGTAGCCATCGTGGTCAACAAAAGAGTCCGAAATGCAGTACTTGAAATGCAGTACTCAAAAACGACAGAATGATCTCTGTTCGTTTCCAAGGCAAACCATTCAATATCACAGTAACCCAAGTCTATGCACCAACCAGTAATACTGAAGAAGCTGAAGTTGAACGGTTCTATGAAGACCTACAAGACCTTTTAGAACTGACTATACCCTTCAGTTCAGTTCAGTTCAGTTCAGTCGCTCAGTCGTGTCCAACTCTGCGACCCCATGATCGCAGCATGCCAGGCCTCCCTGGCCATCACCAACTCCCGGAGTTCACTCAGACTCATGTCCATCAAGTTAGTGATGCCATCCAGCCATCTCATCCTCTGTCGTCCCCTTCTCCTCCTGCCCCCAATCCCTCCCAGCATCAGACTCGTTTCCAATGAGTCAGCTCTTCGCATGAGGTGGCCAAAGTACTGGAGTTTCAGCTTTAGAATCATTCCCTCCAAAGAAATCCCAGGACTGATCTCCTTCAGAATGGACTGGTTGGATCTCCTTGCAGTCCAAGGGACTCTCAAGAGTCTTCTCCAACACCACAGTTCAAAAGCATCAATTCTTCGGCGCTCAGCCTTCTTCACAGTCCAACTCTCACATCCATACATGACCACAGGAAAAACTATAGCCTTGACTAGACGGACCTTAGAATACCCCAAATATAACCACAATCAGCACAGTAGAATGGGCCTCAACATTTTACTTTTCCTAAAATTAACTTACTTCACATTTAATCCTTTTATTAAGTGGGAAAACAGGGTAAGTATGTATCATTCAACTTACACGAATCAAGTGCCTACTAGTTGCCTGGTACCAGGCTAAGTGCAGAGAATACAAAGCTACAAGAATGGTCCTGCCGCAATCATTCTGCATGAACAGATGAATTTCCCTACCACAGGCACTGAAAGAGACAGGGACAGAGTGCTACAGAAGGACAGGATGGGGGGATATGGGAGCCTGAAGCAGGGACCATCCCACAAAACACACTTGAGCTGGACCTTCATGCCATCCTTGTGGAGCATTTTGCCAGGTTGAAGAGGTAACAGGACAGAGAAGGGAAAAGAACCATGGGTACAGTGGGATTGAAACAAATGTGGCCTTGATAGGTGTTGATTTTTGGTTTCTAGACTAAGAAAATTTCAATAATTTTACATGTTTCTATTTTTATTCTCTAAAAAGTTGGGGAACATGGGCTTTTGTCAGCCCCTCTTCTTGGGAACTAATATTTACTGAAGGTCCATATGCTAACACTATGGGGTTTTTATATATATGATCTCATTTGAGACATCAAATGCAAAACCACTTTGCAAAGTAGGTAATATCTCATATAACAGATAAGGAGATAAACTCAGAGAGGGTAAGAATTTGTCCAAGATCTGTCTGACACTTCAGCCTACCCCCTTCCCCCATGCTGCCCAGAAAGAAAGAGTTTCCAAGTGACAATTGAACTAGGGCCACATTAAGGAAAAGATGAATAATAGTGAACCTCAAGTGGGGCGTACTTTACATGTACCAGATACTGTTTGAGGCATTTTACATGCACGTATCAGTATGTTTAATCCTCACAATCTCCTTGGGAGGTGGGTAGAGTTATTATTGCCATTTAATAGATAAGGAAACTGAGGGACAAAGCAGTCAGATAACATGTCCGAGGTCACAGAGTTGGTAACTGGCAGAGCCAGGATTCAGATGCAAAAAGTCTGGCTCCCATGTCCCTGCATTTAAGTGCCCCACGCCCTGCCTTTTAACTCACACCAAATCCTAACTTGAGACCCTGCTGGGAAAGATATCCAGGCAGAAAGCACAAAGTGGTGAAAAGATCCTATGCTCCCAAACAATAAGGAGGAAAAAAAAATTTTAGGACAGCTTACGAATCAGTCTTGATTGATGAGGGGATGGGAAGATAGTAGGGAGAGGGCCATGAGGCAGAAGGGATGTCTTTTCCTGAATTCTGTAGATGAAAGACTCTCAATTTGCATTTTCTGGTTTTTTCAAAGGGGAAATTTCCTTGTGAGGAAAGCATTTTCAAATATTAAAAACAGAGGGAAGCATAAGGTATTATATTCCATGTACACATAGACCAACTATTCACTTGCATAGATTCCCAAAAATTTTACTTGAATTTCGAGAATTGACCACTTTATTATACCTTATGCATTTTGATAAACAAGATTTTTATTATTTTTAAAAATGGATTTCACCATGCTTTATATTTTTGCATGTAATAAAATTATGTAGATAAATATATCTTTTAAACACTTTAAATATTGTTTAAATCAGTGTTTTGTTATCATCTGATCTAAATATATTCTCATCAACCACCAGATGGCATAAGGTGTGAGAGTTTTATTCTGACAGGGTTACCACGCATACGATAATCTGACCTATAAGTTCAAAATAATGTATTTTGGAAAATGTTCTAGCACTCCAATAGCTCACAATTATTTGAGCCATATGGGAGCAGTGGGTGGATAAGGCGAAAATGACACTGTCCTACTCTTTCTACATTTTGAGTTCTGTGGGACTGGCCTTACATAGTGAATCAATAATCAAACAAATAAAACAAAGTGGTCTGCCAGAGGAAACTGAGAAGGAAGTCATGTGAAAGCAAAATTAACCTTATATTCTGCGTAGGTTCTTTTAAGCGAAACTTGAAACATACCTTTCAGAAAACAAACAAACAAAAACCACGCTCATACTTCTTCAACTTCTGCTCCATAAAAAGTTTTCTACTGCTTGCAATGTACTCTGAAAGCAGAAAAGTATCTACCTAACACAAAAGCTTTTCTCCATTTTGGCTCAAAGGAAGGTTGATGCAGAAATTAACTGAATAAAAGTCTCCAACCGAAAAACTCGATCTGAACCATGATATTAAAGGACAGGAAAGTCTATCTTAAGAGCCTTGGTTTCTACACAGATTCTTAATAAGCACACTATTTTTATTAATCCTGTATTTTCACCTAGTGAAGAGGTCATAATGCTAACAAGGAGCTAAAAATGAAATAAATACAAAAAATAGGAACTGTAATTCCCTAGCTTTGTGGTAGCACATTCACTGCATGCTTTGAAATAAACACGTCAGAATAAACGACCACTACAACACAGCCAGTGCCACAGAGCGGAGATGGAAGCTGTGCTCTAACATGATGAAGCAAAAGACCAAAGCTGAGACCAAGGTCCCTTCCTTAATGCGGTCTAAAAGTAATTACAAAAGATACGGTCACAATTTATCATTGATTTTAATTACACACTTCCTCATTAATTTAATATACTTGGTTCCTGAGTGAATAATCCTTCTGTGAAAGAGGAAAAGATATTTGAAACTGTGAGAAAGATGAAACGCTAACTGGTGATCTATACAGACGTGAGAGTTGGACCATAAAGAAGGCTGAGCACTAAAGAACTGATGTTTTGAATTGTGATGCTGGAGAACTCTTCAGAGTCCCTTGGACCGCAAGGAGATCAAACCAATCAATTCTAAAGGAAATCAACCCTGACTATTCATTGGAAGGACTGATGCTAAAGCTGAAACTTCAATACTTTGGCCACTTGATGAGAAGAACTGACTCACTGGAAAAGATCCTGATGCTGTGAAAGATTAAAGGCAAAAGGAGAAGCGGGTGGCAGAGGATGAGATGGTTGGATGGCATCACTGATTCAATGGACATGAATTTGTGTAAACTCTGGGAGATAGTGGCAGACAGAGGAGCATGGTGTGCCGCAGTCCATGGAGTCACAAAGAGTTGGACACAACTTGGTGACTGAACAACAATGAGGATGGAAACAAGAAAATTAATAGGAAAAGTATTGTGAGATCCCTTCACAGTGGCTCAGGTCCTGTCTCCATCTTTGGAAGCCAGTAGATACCAAAGGTATTTCCCACCTGGGTTCATATGCAAGGACAAAATGATACTTAGTTTTGTTCAGGTTTTAAAGAAATTCAATGGGTTTCTTCTAACAGTTCAGTTAGTAGAAAGTGAATAATAGATATTTCAGGTGCACAGTAAAATATTCTAGACACTTAAAATTTCTTACCTTAAACTCCATTCTTTAGCATGTCTTAGATCATCTTTCCTCCAATTATAATACTGTTTAATGAAATTCGGATCTTTAAGAACTGAAATTACAACAATTTAAAAAGGAGCTATGCATACATTCTTTAACAACAGCTCAAAGTTTAAAACAATACGTGTCTTAAGTTGGTATGTGGCAATAACACATACTATCATAGTTCAAGTCACATTATAATCCTCAGACACTTTCCAAATTCTTTTACTTAAATTTCGTGATATTTGATGTTGTTTGAATAATCAGATTGTAACTTTGTAACTTATATAAACACTTATACAAAAGACTGTGTGGATCACAACAAACTGTGGAAAATTCTTAAAGAGATGGGAATACCAGATCACCTTACCTGCCTCCTGTGAAACCTGTATGCAGGTCAAGAAGCAACAGTTAAAACTGGACATAGAACAGCAGGCTAGATTCAAACTGGGAAAGGAGTATGTCAAGGCTATATACTGTCATTCTGCTTATTTAACTTATATGCAGAGTACATCCGGAGAAGGCAATGGCAACCCACTCAAGTACTCTTGCCTGGAAAATCCCATGGATGGAGGAGCCTGGTAGGCTGCAGTCCATGGGGTCACTAAGAGTCGGGCATGACTGAGCGACTTCACTTTCACTTTTCACTTTCATGCATTGGAGAAGAAATGGCAACCCACTCCAGTATTCTTGCCTGGAGAATCCCAGGGACAGAGGAGCCTAGTGGGCTGCTGTCTATGGGTTCGCACAGAGTTGAACACGACTGAAGTGACTTAGCAGCAGCAGAGTACATCATGCGAAATGCCACGCTGGATGAAGCACAAGCTGGAGTTAAGATTGCCAGGAGAAATATCAATAATCTCAGATATGCAGATGACACCACCCTCATGGCAGAAAGTGAAGAGGAACTAAAGAACCTCTTGATGAAAGTCAAAGAGGAGAGTGAAAACTCAACATTCAAAAACTAAGATCATGGCATCTGCTCCCATCATTTCATGGCAAAAAGATGGGGAAACAATGGAAATATTAACAGAATTTATTTTCTCGGGCTCCAAAATCACTGGAGATGGTGATTACAGCCATGAAATTAAAAGACGCTTGTTCCTTGGAAAGAAATCTATGACCAAGGATAGCATATTAAAAAGCAGACATTATTTTGCCAACAAAGGTCCATCTAGTCAAGGCTATGGTTTTTCCAGTAGTCATGTATGGATGTGAGAGCGGGCCATAAAGAAAGCTGAGCACCAAAGAATTGATGCTTTTGAATTGTGGTGCTGGAGAAGATGCTTGAGTCCCTTGGACTGCAAGGAGATCAAACCAGTCAATCCTAAGGGAAATCAGTCCTGAATAGTCATTGGAAGGACTAAAGCTGAAGCTGAAGCTCCAATACTTTGGCTACCTGATGCTAAGAACTGACTCACTGGAAAAGACCCTGATGCTGGGAAAGATTGAAGACCGAAGGAGAAGAGGAGGACAGAGGATGAGATGGTTGGATGGCATCACCCACTTGATGGACATGAGTTTGAGCAACCTCCGGGAGCTGGTGATGGACAGGGAAGCCTGGCGTGCTGTAGTCCATGGGGTCATAAAGAATTAGATACGACTGACTGAACTGAACTGACTGAATTTATCATTATACTGACAATTGTTTATATATCACTTACAGAAATGAAGACAGTGTTAAAATAGCTCATATAGAAACTGACATCATTGTTTAATAAAATTCTAATTCAGCACTTCAAGTGAAAACAATAAAACCTTGGAGTCTGATGTGACATTGCAGATCATGATTTTCCACAAAGCAAGAATCTACAACAAATGATCATCCAGCCTCTAAATCCCTTGCCAATGACAGAAAATTCTCCTCTGTATTTTGAGACTGCCTATTCCACTGACAGTTATTTAGGTCACATGGTCCTTCCTTAATCTGAGGGCTTAATCTGAGTTTCCTCTGCTCATCCTTCTGACCCCCTCAGGAATACTGAGTAAATTTATCCCTCCCCCATGGGCACGGTCCCTCTAATATTTGAAGATAGCTTTCGGGCAGTCTCAGTTCCTTCAACTTTTTCTGAAGTCATGATTTTCTAGAGACCTAACCATTCTCAGCCCAGCAGTGAACTTTGTTGATATTCCTATTAGAATTTTTATCCAGAACTGGCTCAGAATCTTGACTTCATACCAATAGCAAGATGCAGGTGGGATTGTTGTCTCCCTCAAAACAGACAGAACAATTTAGTTCAGATCTGCCTCGGCATTCTGGAAATCACATTACAGCACTGGCTCATATGTCTGTGGTTAATTATAAGCCTTATGCCTTCAATCAGTTTCACATAAAGTTACTGAAAACCTACTAAGCTTAAGCACTGGTGGTTTTTACATGAAATACTATTAAGCCAGATCATTCACACACACACACATATATATTCTTCCTTATCTCCCTTGTCCTCCCCCCGGCTTTCTGCCTCTTCCTCCTCTCTCCCCTTCCCTTCTCCCCTATCCCCCACCTCTTTTTCTCTCTCTTTCTTCTAATTGTCCTGGGTTTACAGCCCTGAACTGTTTAACCCACCTGATGCTCTCTACCAGTCTTGTCCTTATCTGGAGCTTCCTTCTTAACAGTGATTAATTAACACCTTCCAGCTTGATGAAATTTGTCATTGACACAAAAACATTTAAACTTAGTCATTCTCCTTTTCTTCTATTATTGTTACATGATTTTCACCAGCAATGTTCCTATCTATACTTTAATGTATTTAATTCAAACACACATACATACATATTCTTATAGACTTTGTTGATATTCTTTTTATTGTTATTTGAAATATATTCCTTCCTTCCTTCCTTCAAGGAAGCAAACCTGCACTCCCCAGAGTCCTTAGCAGGATTCATTATTACTTTTAGATGATTATAATAATTATCATTAATAGAATTCTTACTATGTATGGGGGTACTTGTAGATATGCAGTCTTACCATTATAATACCCACTTCACAGACAGACAGAAGGGTTGAGAAATGTTTTCTCAAAGGTACTATTCATTACTCATTCATTACTATTTGAATGATGTACTCTGCATTATAGGTTAAATAAACAGGGTGACAATATACAGCCTTGACACACTCCTTTCCCAATTTGGAACCAGTCTATTGTTCCATGTCTGGTTCTAACTGTTACTTTTGACCTGCATACAGGTTTCGCAGGAGGCAGGTAAGGTAACCCAGTATTCCCATCTCTTTAAGAATTTTTCACAGTTTGTTGTGATCCACACAAAGACTTGAAATACACAAAAATTTTTTTTTGCCACACTAGCAGCTTGTGGCATCTCAGTTCCCTGACCAGGGATTGAATCTGGACCTTAGCAGTGAAGCAGTAGATATTAAGAGAAAAGAAGCAGAAGATATTAAGAAGAGGTAACAAGAATAAACAGAAGAACTATACAAAAAGATCTTAATGACATGGATAACCATGATGGTGTGATTACTCACCTAGAGCCAGACATCCTGAGTTATGAAGTCAAATGGGCATTAAGAAGCATCACTATGAACAAAGCTAGTAGAGGTGATGGAATTCTAGCTGAGCTAATTCAAATCTTAAAAGATGATGCTGTTAAAGTGCTGCATTCATTATGCCAGCATATTTGGAAAACTCACCAATGGCCACAGGACTGGAAAAGATCAATTTTCATTCCAATCCCAAAGAAGGGAAAGTGAAAATGAAGTTGCTCAGTCATGTCCGACTCTTTGCGATCCCATGGACTATAGTCTACCAGGCTTCTCTGTCCATGGGATTTTCCAGGCAAGAGTACTGGAGCGGGTTGCCATTTCCTTCTCCAGGGGATCTTCCTGACCCAGGGATTGAGCCCAGGTCTCCTGCATTTCAGGCAGACACTTTACCCTCTGAGCCACCAGGGAAGCCCAAAGAAAGGCAATGCCAAAAATGTTCAAACTACTGCAGAATTGCACTCATTTCACATGCCTGCAAGGTCATGCTCAAAATCCTCCAAGCTAGGCTTCAACGGTATGTGAACCAAGAACTTCCAGATGTACAAGCCGGATTTAGAGAAGGCAGAGGGACCAGAGCTCAAATTGCCAACATCCACTAGGTTATAGAAAAAGCAAGAGAGTTCCAGAAAAAACATCTACTTCTGCTTCACTGACTACTCCAAAGCCTTTGACTGTGTGGATCACAACAAACTGTGGAAAATTCTTAAAGAGATGGGAATACCAGATCACCTTATCTGCTTCCTGTGAAACTTGTATGCAGGTCAAGAAGCAACAGTTAGAACTGGACATGGAATAGCAGACTGGTTCCAAACTGGGAAAGGAGTATGTCAAACTCTATATTGTCATTCTGCTTATTTAACTTATATGTAGAGTACATCACGCGAAATGCCAGGCTGGATGAAGCACAAGCTGAAATCAGGATCACCAGAGAGATATCAATAACCTCAGATATGCAGATGACACCACCCTTATGGCAGAAAGTGAAGAGGAACTAAAGAACCTCTTGATGAAAGTGAAAGAGGCGAGTGAAAAAACTGACTTAAAATTCAGCATTCAAAAAAATAAGATCACGTGCGTCTGGTCCCATCACTTCATGACAAATAGATGGGGAAACAATGGAAACAATGACAGGCTATTTTCTTGGGTTCCAAAATCACTGGAGATGGTGACTGCAGCCATGAAATTAAAAGGCGCTTGCTCATTGGAAGGAAAACTATGACCAACCTAGACAGCATATTAAAAAGCAGAGACATTACTTTGCTGACAAGGATCTGTCTAGTCAAAGCTATGATTTTTCCAGTAGTCATGTGTGGATGTGAAAGTTGGACTATAAAGAAAGCTAAGTGCCAAAGAATTGATGCTTTTGAACTGTGGTGTTGGAGAAGATGCTTGAGAGTCCCTTGGACTGCCAGAGATCAAACCAGTCAATCCTAAAGGAAATCAGTCCTGAATATTCATTGGAAGGACTAAAGCTGAAGCTCCAATATTTTGGCCACCTGATGTGAAGAGCTGACTCATGGGAAAAGACCCTGATGCTGGGAAAGATTGAAGGCAGGAGGAGAAGGGAACGACAGAGGATGAGATGGTTGAATGGCATTACCCATTTGAAGGACACGAGTTTGAGCGATCTCCAGGAGTTGCTGATGGACAGGGAATCCTGGTGTGCTGCAGTCCACGGGGTTGCAAGATGTTGCACACCAATGAGCAACTGAACTGAACTGAACCACTAGGCAACCAGGGAAAATTTGATGTTTCCATTTAAGGATAATTCATGTCTTTCCTTAATTTTTGGAATTGCCTTTCCTACGTTTTCTATTTGAGTATGTATGGCACTTTCTTCCTTATATGTTATGAAATCCCAAATGGCAGGGTCATCTTTTTGAATAATCCCATTATTCTTATATTACAGACTCATTTTCTTCACTATCTGAGAGGACAGATGCCACCATATTTGTACAAACTTTTAACACAACATTGAGAAAACCAAGATCATGATATCCAGTCCCATCAATTCATAGCAATAAATGGGGAAAAAATGGAAACAGTGACAGATTTTATTTTCTTGGGCTCAAAAATCACTGTGGACAGTGACAGCAGCCATGAAATTAAAAGACGCTTTCCCCTTGGAAGAAAAGCTATGACAAACCTAGACAGTGAGTTAAAAAGCAGAGACATCACTTTATAGACAAAGGTCTGTCTAGTCAAAGCTATGGTTTTTCCAGTAGTCATGTACAGAAACAAGAGTTGAACAGTTAAGAAGGCTGGGCACCAAAGAATTGATACTTTTGAACTGTGGTGCTAAAGAAGACTCTTGAGAGTCTCTTGGACAGCAAGGAAATCAACCCAGTCAATTCTAAAGGAAATCCGCCCTGAACATTCACTGGAGGAACTGTTGCTAAAGCTGAAGCTCCAATACTTTGGCTACTTGATATGAAGAGCCGACCCACTGGAAAAGACCTTGATGCTGGGAAAGACTGAAGTCAGGAGAAGAAGGGGGTGACAGAGGATGAGATGGTTGAATGGAATCACCAACTCGATGACATGAGTCTGAGCAAACTCCGGGAGATAGTGAAGGACAGGGAAGCCTGGCATGCTTGCAGTCCATGGGGTTGCAAAGAGTCACACATGACTGAGTGACTTAAAAATTTTATTCTCATAGTTTTTTCACTCATCTATCTCCTACCATCTAACGTTAAATGCCTCAAAAAGCTTATCATAATGCTTATCTTTTTGTGTTCAATACAACCTGCTGTTTAGACAGAGAATATGGTCAGGGATGATGTTCAGAGGGAAATAATGAAGAAATGAGAACTGGTGAGATTTTGTCAGAAATTCTTTGTTAAAATCTCTCATTGCTACCAGAACTTGACACTGTGGCAATTTTGTAATCTTTGGTAGAAAGCATCCTCTATTGCCTCCATAGTATAGTTCTTCCTGCCTTTACTTCTGAGGATTACTAGACATCACTTCTACTGTTTTCTTCTATGATACACCTATTGTCCAATATCTGTATAGGCTGATCTGAAAAAATTTTTTTCCACTCTGGGACTGTCATGTCCAAAGAAATATATAAGCACTATCTTACCTTAGTAAGTTCTGTTCTTACACACTACCTTATGCTAACCATAGAGGAATTTAGGATAGAATATTTTTGTCAATGAATAGAAATGAAAAATGAGATACAAAGAGTTAAATGACTTAAATTCATTTAACTAAGAGTCTAATTTCTGACATCAGGCTTTTCCCATAAGGGTCTTTCCATTGCTCGAATATTGTAACCACCTGGGAAGCTGTAAAAACTGCTCTCCCAGGGTTCTGCTCCCGAGACCCTACTATAATTGGTCTGGGGTGCACCTTTAACATGGGAATCTTCACAAGCTCCTCTGGGGATTCTAATGAGTGGTCAAGACTGAGACCACTGCACTGGAATGTGATGATACTGCTTCTTGCATCTAAATGTATTTTTGGAGATACCTGCCCTCATGGCTAGTTCAAAGGCTCAAGGAATGAAAGTATCCCAAGGTGAAAGCAAGCATTCCCACGATGCTTCAGGCTGTTTGGTCTGTCTTGTTGACAGCAAACAAATGCCAGGAAGCCTCTGCTCACTGTTGCAGGGTACACTGGTCTGAAGGAATTCTTTTCCTGTAACATAAACATTTCCTTACGGGGATTGGATTTTGTCATTAAGGTGCTGTTGCCCACAACCAGATGTATCGGTTTGTTCTCTGCCAAACTTTTTATTTGCCATTCTATAGTGATGGACAGAGAACAGTGGATCATCGGTACATTTTCCCATGATCGTCTATGATTATGAATAAATAATTGTAATTACTGAAAATGTACCACACATACTTCAGAGTTTGAATTTAAATCTCAAGTTATAGAGAAAGAACAATTTTATATCATATTACAGAGGCAATGTAATAAAACAAAGAACAATGAATGTGGAATCAGAGGATTTGGCTCAAGTCTTTGGGCCACAGCCTAATTGTGCTATACATAGTAGCCACACTTACTGAGCACTCACTGTGTACTAGGCACTGTTAGAGAGTCTCAGTGTTATGAGGTATGTTCTGTGATTATTCTCATCTTACAGATGAGAGAACTGGGACACAAAGAGGTTAAGAAACTTACCCAAGGTCACACTACTGGTAAATTGCAGAGTCTTGGCAATATACATTCAGAATTTACACTGTTACCAGTATCTCATATTCCATGTGTGATTTTAGGTAAATTACTTAGCTTCCGTTGGTCTTGGTTTTCTCATGTGTAAAACAGAGTAATAACAACACCCAGCTCATTGGGTTCATATACAACTATGGATAACAGGAATTTGGTGTTCAGTAAATATTGGCTGATAAGTGAAAAAGAACAATGATATTGAAGTGATTAAAAAATACAGATTAAGAGGTACAAACAACTAAGCACAAAATAAAAAAAACTACAAAAATATATTATGCAACATAGGGAATTTAGCCAATAGTTTATAATAACTATAAATGGAATATAACCTTTAAAAATTGTACATCACTATCATTGTATGCTTGAAACTTACATAATATTGTACATCAACTATCAGTTCAGTTCAGTTCACTCACTCAGTTGTACATCAACTATATCTCAATAAAAAATAAACAAAAGAACCAATAGGGCACATACTTTGTAAACTGTATTATACAGTTATTCTGTATCATACAAGAATAAACTTACTATTTGTGGCACAAAGATATGCAATAGAGTTAAAACTTAAAATCATAATATAATATAATATCACTACTCATAAAATAAAAAGCTTTTTAAAATATGCACAAGAGTTTATTAATCTTTCCAGTGATAAAAATATAACTGTAGAAATGAAGTTAATAGAAGTTTCTCTTTTAGTTCTGAGTAGTTGAAGGAGCATTCTATAATCTGAAAGCTTCATCTTTATTATTGCCAGGAAATTAAGCCATTAAAAAGACAGTATTGGATCTTAGCCAGCTGAACTATCCAAAGACAAAATGGCCAGCAGAACATGTAAGGGTTACATTTAAAAATTTTTTTAATTAAGTGCTGGTTATTATTGAAGGAAAGCTTCTGAAACATTCTTTTGCAAATCTCGAGGCAGAGTGATTGTGAAATCTTGCACCAAGAGCTAGAATCAAAGTCTCAGAAATTCTTCTGGGCTAGAGGTAACCATTACCAGCTATTGCCTTCACAAAAAGGAATGAATTACATACTAGCTTAGTGACAGATGTAGAAACAACAAATAAATTAAATATTTTGGTGTCAAACTCTTTTGAAGAAGAAATTTCAGCCAGTGATACTGCATTATTTCTTCCATTTTAAAATTATTCTTTATTATAAGAAATCACTTCCAATTTTCTTTAATTGGGCATGTGCTTCTATTATTTCCTTAGCAGCTTGGAGTTTTCTAGAGCCTCTATATATTTACAGGTTATTCCATAAAGCACCATCCTATAACAATCTCTTTGTTTTCTGGTTGAAGGAATTGGACACTGAATTGTTCCCTGAAGCATGGCAACTGCCTCTCGACATGTCTGTTAAGAGTTATCACCTCCTGGAACCCATCTGAGCTCCTCAGGGCCTCTTACATAACAAATACTCAAGATGCATTTGCTGAATTGACTAAGAAGCAGTCAATCAAAATCTTAGAAATGAAGTAAATGCTCATGTATTCTGGTACCGAAATCAATAAAACTCTTTTATACTGATAGTGTTGCTAAAGACTATTTCTTAAAGTACCTTAAACAAATTATTTTTCTTAACCACTAACCCATGAATCAGTGAGGAGGATAATGTGTAATTACAAAATAACTAATAACTAACATCCTGAAAGAGCAAGTAATTTCTTAGAAATAATTTGATCTCACATTTTTATATTTATTACGTTTAGTACTACTTTTTGCTCTTGCGTGCTAAGTTGCTTCAGTCATGTCCGATTCTTTGTGACCCCATGGACTGTAACCTGCCAGGCTCCTCTGTCCATAGGATTCTCCAGGCAAGAATACTAGAGTGGGTTGCCATTTTCTCCTCCAGGGGATTTTCCCAACCCAGGGATCAAACCCACACCTCTTATGTCTCCTGCATTGGCAGGGGCGTTCTTTACCACTAGTGCCACCTGGGAAGTTCTTTTTGCTCTTATTTGTGCCTTAAAACTAGATATGATTTTTTGAGGGGTGATATTTTGTTCTCTTAAATCCAGACTATCACAAGGATGAGATGAAACATGATGAGATTACAAATTAAGGCAGTGGTCATAGAGGTGGAGTAGAGGGAAAACATTTGTAATGCTGCAGGAGATAAAATCACTAAAGCTTAATGAGGGAGATAAAGAGGACTAGGAAATGTACATGATTCTAGCTGGGCAAGTGAATGCAAGAATAGTGATCTACTACTAATCAAGAGAAATAATAAGGGAGGGAAAAGAGGTTTGGGGGCAACATAATGAGTTCATTTTGGGATATCTTAGATATGAGTTACCTTAGTGTCAGACTTTATTTGTTGGGGCTCCAAAATCACTGCAGATGGTGATTGGAGCCATGAAATTAAAAGATGCTTACTCCTTGGAAGGAAAGTTATGACCAACCTAGAAAAGGAAATGGCAACCTACTCCAGTGTTCTTGCCTGGAGAATCCCAGGATGGCGAAGCCTGGTGGGTTGTTATCTCTGGGGTCACACAGGGTCGGACATGACTGAAGCGACTTAGCAGATAACATATTAAAAAGCAGAGATGTTACTTTGCCAACAAAGGTCCATCTAGTCAAAGCTATGGTTTTTCCAGTAGTCATGTATGGATGTGAGAGTTGGACTGAAGAAAGCTGAGCACTGAATAATTGACACTTTTGAACTGTGGTGTTGGAGAAGCCTCTTAAGAGTCCCTTGGACTGCAAGGAGATACAACCAGTCCATCCTAAAGGAGATCAGTCCTGGGTATTCATTGGAAGGACTGATGCTAAAGCTGAAACTCCAATACTTTGGTTACCTCATGCGAAGAGTTGACTCACTGGAAAAGACTCTGAGGCTGGGAGGGATTGGGGGCAGGAGGAAAAAGGGGATGACAGAGGATGAGATGGCTGGATGGCATCACCGACTCGATGGACATGAATTTGGGTAAACTCCAGAAGTTGGTGATGGACAAGGAGGCCTGGCATGCTGCGATTCATGGGGTCGCAAAGAGTTGGACATGACTGAGCAACTGAACTGAGCTGAACCTTATTACACAGCTGGAAATGTGCATTCAGAATTCAGAAGACTGGTTAGAGATGAGGCTTTAGGAATTATTGGCATGTGGGCTAATGAAAACCATAGTAATGGATAATTTCTCCCAGAGAGAGCTGGGCAGCAAATACTGAATGAAGAAGTTATTGCTAAGGAAAGAGACAGAGGAGCACTTGGAAAGGTAAGAGGAAAACCATGGAGTCATAAGGAGAGCATAGCCAATATGAGTTCAAGCAAGATAAGGACTGAAAATTGGAACCGATTATACAGAGTGAAGTAAGCCAGAAAGAAAAACACCAATACAGTATACTGACACATATATATGGAATTTAGAAGACAGTAATGATGACCCTATATGTGAGACAACAAGAGACACAGAGGTATAGAGTGGACTTTTGGACTCTGAGGGAGAGGGAAAGGGTGGGATGGTTTGGGAGAATGGCAGTGAAGCATGTGTATTTTCCTGTAAGAAACGAAGCGCTAATCTATGTTTGGTGTAGGATGCAGGATGCATGGGGCTGATGCACAGGATGATTCAGGTAGAGGATGTGGGGTGGGAGGTGGGAGGGGGCTTTGGCATTGGGCGATTGTGTTCACCTATGGCTGATTCGTGTCAATGTATGGCAAAACAAATACAGTATTGTAATTTAAAAAATAAATAAATCTAATTATTAAAAAAAAAAAAAGTAATCACTGAATCTGAGAATTCGGAAGTCATTGATAACTTTAGAATGCACCATTTCAGTTGGATAGCTGGAGCAAAGTCACATGTGCAGATTAGATAACCTATTTTGATACAAATCAGAAAATAGCACTCTAAAGATTAGATTAAAAGGGACCAGAAAGTTGTCCAGTTCTCCCATTCCATCTTTTCAGCTCTTACTATATGATGGTAACTGATGATCTTTCACTAGACTGATATAATTGACAGCCCCACGTTTTCTTGCTGTTCCTCTACTTAATAATATCTCTGGCTTTGGAGATAATTGTGTTTAGAATTAAAAAGTTTCGTCCTGCTCTGAAGGCTTCCTTCTGGGGTGAGGGAGTAAAGTAAATCTCAAAGAACTGAGAACTTTATCTTTTATTATTCCAACTGTCTATCCTTTCTTCTGGCTTTTCATCAGACTTTAGTCCAGGACTCTATACAAAAGAGGGACTAACTGAACAGTTATTGAATGATTAGTATATGGAGCCAATAAAGAAGCTTATTACCCTCAAATTCCAAATATGTGTCAATTAGTCTTTGAAGGCAAGATAAGCTAAGAATATTCAGAGATTAATATACCACCCCACTCCCCACAAAATAAGACAAGGCTGGATCACCTTACATGGAGTTCTGTAATATTCTGTGGCTTTTGAAGTGGCTATTCCAGACCATGTCTTGTAGTAATCACTAAATGAGACTGATTTAATTGATCTGAAAATACAAAATAAAACCAGGCAGTGAGTACCATGCAAACTTGCTTTTAAAATTATTTGATCAGAGTGGACTCTTTCAGATATTTTGTCATAAGCCATTAGTGTGTGCACGTGTGCTCTCACTGCAATTGTGTCCGACCCTTTGCACCTCTGTGGACTGTAACCTGCCAGGCTCTTCTGTCCATGGGATTCTCCAGGCAAGAATACTGGAGTGGGCCATCACACCTCCTCCATGGAATCTTCCCTATCCAGGAATTGAACCCATGCCTCTTTATGGGCACCACATGCCTATACCGGCAGGTGGGTTCTTCACCACTAGTGCCACCGGAGAAGCCCCCACAAAACATTAGGCTGCTCTGCAAATTCTAGCATGGTTATTTCTAACAAATGAATCTAACAATTTTCCACTAATACATGCACATCACAAAAAAGATCTGCCCACACCAGTTTTTAAGAATAAGTATACACGTGCACCCATGTGTATATTATAAAAAGGAAAAAATGCAGGTTTAAGATAACTGCCTTTCGTGACTAACAGTAAAAATAATTTTAAATAAAGCATCACAGCTGTATATTTTATCTTTCTACAATAAACAACTTTCTTACATTTCTATGCTGAATTTTAATAAAATCACCTTTATTTCTTTTTATTATGAGGAGAAAAGAAACACCAAAATTGAGATTAGTTTAATTTTTATACAGAAATCCGATCACTTCCAAAGAGGGAAAATAAACAACTCTTTTCTAATATTACTGCCAGCACATTTCCTTCCTCTGTGCTAACGTTACCAATCCTAATGGAAGAGCAAAGACTGCTACAAAGGATTAAACAGGAATTATGAAACAGTCTCTTACTCTTAGATAACTGCATTTCTGATTTTTTTCCTACAAACATTTTGAATGCAGGGATTCTCAATACTCTATAAACAAAACACTACTTTCAGATAATTTTTAGATGTGTGAAATCATCAATTAACTGGCTTAAATGGATGCTTAAACATCAAATGTAAAAGACCTTATGTCTGTTTTAAATTCCTAGCTCTGGAGGAAGAAGCAAATTTTCAGTTACAATAGGTTATTAACATTAATTTTTATAGGTAAATCATAGGTGCTTAAGTATTTGACTCAATTTTGAAAGTAATAGGGCAATACCTGCATGTGTTAGTGCATTCATTTATTTAAATAATAATTATGGACATCTAAAATTTAAGGCTAACATTTTTCAAGTGTGCTATTGCATCTGTAATCACACTTAAGTAGAAACCTGAAACTTGGTGAAGATAAATTAATCACTACTATTATTGCTTCCAGAGCTACACTCAGTGCTTTATACTACTAAATGATATACTAAACTAACATTAATTTGCCAACAAAATGTTTCGGCATTTGGCAACGGAGGTAACAAAATGAAAGACTGCATTATATCTCCTGCATGAGAAAGCTTGTGATCAATCTGCTGTCACAGATCATTTAGCAGACAACAATGACCCAAGAGGAAGGAAACTGTCAACATACTGTCTAGTGAAAAAAAATACACCATCTTCAGGCACAATTGTCCCCATTGTTTTCTGTCTGTTTGACCACGACCCATGACCCTCTCCCTTCCCAATGGTGTCCTGTTCAGTTTCAAGCTGTTAGCCTTCAGGGGCTTTCTCTTCTACCCCTAGAATAATTTAAAATATTACCCTAAAAGGTATAACTTTGGTATAGTGTGAATATACAAAACAGAATGCCTTGAACACTTGGGAATATCTGTACCTTCAACACTATAAAGGAAATAACCCCTTAAAATAAGAGAACAATAAGTATTTACTATTATTATTCAGATAAACTACTAATGGATAGATACAGCATAAAAATACCTGTGTTTATAGTTTCAACCAGTAACAGGAATTTATTGAGTATTATTTTTGGCACTAAGAATATGAAAAAGTAGAAGACATTATTTTAAACTGAACATCAGGATTTATTATCCTGTTGGGAAAATAAGATATATACCTGAACTATTGAGTAGAATAGCTTTATATAGTAACATAATAAATGGTCACATCATTTAACAGACATTTGGAGACTACAGTGAAAAACCTGTCTTTGGCAGTGGCAATAAGGAAGAAAGTTGGAAGAAGGAGCTATAACTTTATTTTGGAGCCCCTTGGGAAACAGTCACTTGGATATAGACCTGGGACAAAGGAAGGAAGCATTTTAGGCGAGAGAAACAGTATTAACAATAGCTTAGACAGCAAGGAGTGCGGCGTGTTCATGCCCACATAGAGAGGATGCCGGGGGAAGAGGTGATAGTAACAAGATAACTGACCAGAGGGAAAAGTTCCAATTTCAGAGGCATTGACATTTAATTAAAAGATAGGTGAAATGAGGCAATGACAGGTCTTCAAATTTAGGCAGAGAGTGGATTAGAGTTGATTCAATGATCTTGATTTATTAGGTGATAGAGAGTAATCAGAAGTTCTCAAATAAGGCAAGTAAACTAAGAAATTGGTGTTTGAGCAAGAGTGTTCTCTAGCACTAGCATGCAGAGTAGATTATATGAGAGATTAAATGCAAGGGGACCAGTGAGGAAATAAATTCAGTAACTTAGGCAAGAGATCCTGCGAGACAATACTAGGGTGGGAGCAAAGATTACGAAGGGGAGGAGATGAATTTACGAGAATGCTAAAGAACTGACTGAATCAGCTGCCTGATAGAGTGTGAAAAGTAAAGGAATTTGAGGGTCACATATTCTCCTAAAACCCAGAAGGCCAGTTATTTTTGCTATTAATAGAAAGTGTCTAGAGAAACTGCAGTAAAATATGAGTTTAATTTTAAACATGGGTTGTAGGTGATGACCTCTAGGAGTGTGATTGAGAAATTGGGACTGGAAATAAGAGATTTAGGTCAAATCAACATAAAACTTGATAGAGGACACCATTAGGGAAAACAAACTCCAAAAGAATAAGTGTTTAGAAAAGAAAGGGCAGAAACCAATTCATGGTTAAGGGCCAGGGGGCGGGGAGTGAAGGAAACCAAAAGGATCATTAAAAGAAGAGAGTCATGGTAGCCCTATTTCATGCAAGCAACACTCCAGCCATTGCCAAAGCCTAATGACTAAATCCTTAAATATCTCTGGATAGGGAATGGAAAATGGTACAGCTTCTTTGTAAGGCAGCATGGTGGTTTCTTACAAAACTAAACATACTCTTATCACACAATACAGCAATAACACTCCTTGGTATTTACCCAAAGGAGCTGGAAACTTATGTGCACACAGAATCTTATACACAGATGTTTAGAGCAGCTTTATTCATAATTGCCAAAATGTAGAAGCAACCAAGATGCCATCAATGGGTGAATGGATAAGTTACGTGGTGTATATTCAGACAATGGAATATTATTCAGCATTAAAAAGAAATTAGCTAATAAGCCATGAGGACTTCTTTGATGGCTCACTGCTTGCCAATGTAGAAGATACTGGTTTGATCCCTGGGTCGGAAAGATCTCCTGAAGAAGGAAGTGGCAATCCACTCCAGTATTCCTGCCTGGGAAATCCCATGAACAGAGGAGCCTGGCAAGCTACAGTCCATGGGGTTGAAAAAGAATCAGACGCAACTAGCAACTAAAACAACAACAAATAAATCATGAAGAGTCATGTAGTATCATGACTAAGAGCACAGGCTCTGGGATTAGCTGGCTTGGGTTAAAACATGGTGGCACCATTATTGATTAGCTATATGACTCTGAACAAGTTACCTAATAACCTCTTAATGTCTTCAGAGACAGAATTTTCTCCAGTGGTGGTTGTGAGCATTCAATGAAAGCATGCATGGAAAGAGCCAAGGAGGGGTTTAGCACCCCTCAGCACTCAGTGTCAGCTGGGCTCCTCATTGCCTTGGATAGGTACCTCATCATTTTCTCCTGCAAACTCCAAATAGCTTCCTAATTGTCATTCTGCCTTGCGCATACGTGCTTAGTCACTCCAGTCATATCCCATTGCTCTACCTTGGTCTCTCCCTACTCCATGTTATTATGTCTCTGCTTGAAAGCCACAGTAGGTTATCTGCTTCTATAGGATGACATCTAAAAACTTTTACATAGAATTCGAGGCGGTTCATCATCTGGCCATTTCCAACCTTTTCTCCCATCATTCATCCTCACATCCACAGGCTCCATTCACATGGAACTGTTTCCTGACGATCCTAAGTGTACCACAATCTTACACATCCATGTCTGTACAAGCAGTTCTATTAGAGACTCTTTTGCCCCCTGAGCCTATCAAAGTCATACTCATTGAGATTCAGGTCCAATAAAAATAATCCATACATGAAGATTGTCACACTGGATATTGTGGTTGCCTTCCCAATAGCTGTTCCATTCTTCTCCCGTTCTTCTCCCACATGCCCTGTGGTCTGATGTGGGGACTGGATGTTACCCCGGCTCTAAATCAGGACCTCAGTGATAACAGGAATCTGACCTAAATAGCTCCAATAATAGTACAGTTTGCTCTAGCTTACTAGTATGTCCTCGTCTCTGAGACTGTTGATTCTCTTTGTTCTTCTTCAAGACTGCCTTGTTATTTTAAACCTTTTGCATTTCTAGATACATTTTAGACCACCTTATCAATTGCCAGAAAAAAAATAAGGCCGCTGAGATTTTGCCTGAGAGCGAACTGAATCTACAATTTGGGAAGAATTGATACTGTAATAATATTGAGTCTTTTCTAAGTGGTGAACACTGTATATCTCTATTTCTTTAGGTCTTGAAAAAAATCCTCCCATATATATTTTGTGATTTTCAGTATAAATGTCTTACTTATCTTTTGTTACATTTTTATGCTGTTGTAATGGTATTTTTAAAGTTTCATTTTTATGTTGATTCCTCATATATAAAAATAGTTAATTTTTTAATATTCATCTTCTAGCTAAGGTCCTTACTAGATTTACTTATTAATTTTCAAACTTTCAAGTCTGTATATTCTTTTGGGTTTCAATATGCATGTAACTGTGTTATCTGTGGATACAAATGGTTTACTGTATTCTTTCCAAATTTTATAACTTTTGTTTTTCTTCCCTCATTGCATTGCCTAGGACTTTAGTACAGTGTTAGATAGAAACAGTGATAATGTGGATACTTGCCTTGCTCCTAAACTCAGGAGTAAAGGATTAAACATTTCACATATAAGTGTGAGGTTAGCTGTTAGATTTCTGTTCAGTTCAGTTCAGTCACTCATTGTGACCCCATGGACTGCAGCACCCCAGGCTTCCCTGTCCATCACCAATTCCCAGAGCTTACTCAAACTCATGTCCATCGAGTTGGCGATGCCATCCAACCACCTCATCCTCTGTAGTCCCCTTCTCCTCCTGCCTTCAATCTTCAAAGCATCAGGGTCTTTTCCAATGAGTCAGTTCTTCACATCAGGTGGCCAAAGTATTGAACTTCAGCTTCAGCATCAGTCCTTCCAATGACTATTCAGGACTGATTTCCCTTAGGATTAACTGGTTTGATTTCTGTAGATTCCCTTTATTGAAATAAGGAAATTCTCTTCTAGTCCTAGTTTGGTGAGAATTTTTATCATGAATGAGTGTTAATTATTTTTCTAGATTAAGGCAGATAATTCTATGTTTTTATTTTTCTTTTATTTGGTTAACTGAGTTACATGCATTGATTTTCAAATTTTAAACCAATCTAGCTTTCCTGAAACAAAGCTCACTTAGTCATCATGTTCTATCCCTTCCTTATATAGCAGTGGGTTTAATTTGCTAATATTTTGGTTAGGATTTATACATTTCAGGTTTATGAGAATACTGGCCTATAATTTTCCTTTCTTGTAATGAATTCTGATTTCAGAATCAGAGTTTCAAAGTTTGGTGACATATTCACTGTCTCTATTTACTGGAAGAGTTTGAATGTCTTTTTAAAAAGATTTTATTTGAAGTAACTTTAGATTTAGAAGAGTTGTAAAGTTAGTTGAATACCTTTCAAATTAGCTTTGTTAAAGTATAACTGACATTCAATAAAATGTACAAGTGTTAAGAGCACAGACTGATGAGTTTTGATAAAAGCATGCCCCTGCATAACCAAAAGCCCAAACAAGTTACAGAATATTTTCACTAGTCCTGAAAGTTCCCTACTGCCCCTTCCCAGTTAAGCTCCCTTGACACTTTGGGTTATCACTGATACAGTTCTCTATCATCATAGATGAGTTTTGCCTGCCTTAGACTTCATACAAATTGAACTCTACAGCATGTACTTTTTATTACTGAGTTTTTTTCCCCCTCAATATAATGCCTGTATTGCTATTCCATGTTGTTGCATGTATCAACAATTTTATTGCTGAGAGTATTCAGTTTATAAATACAACACAATTTATTTATATATTCAACTGCTGAATATATAATATTGACTGTTGATGGAAATTTTAGTTGTTTTCAGTTTGGGACATTACAAATAATCTGCTATGAACATTTCTGTACAAGCCTTTTGTTAATATATACTTTTATTTCTTTTAGTTAAATACTTAGGAGTGGGTTAGAGGGCAGGTGAACCTTTGATATGACAAGAAACTGCTCAACTGTGTTCTGAACTGGCTGTGGGCAGTCAATAGGCATAGCAACAGAAGAGCGCTACAGTACAATCACAGCTTCATCAATAACTGGGATTGTTAGTTTAAGCCAGTAGTGTGATCTTCCAATCTCCCCCAGCTTAGTAAGTCACTGTGGTACCCATCCAGTTCAAACCACAATTTATTACTAATCCTTGATTCCACTTTTTCTCTTGCCCCAAAAGGTCAAGCTAAAGCCTTGAATCCAACCATTTCATCCACTTATCTCCCACTCCACATTTATGCCCTTAGCCCTAGCCCAAACCATGCATCTTTCCCCTGGTCTACTAAAGTAACCAAATAATTCTTTTGTTTCCACCTTAGATCCTTCACAGTTGATCCCCCAGGAGGCAGTTACAGTGGTCCTTTTAAAATGTAAATCTGATTACACCTTTCTCTTCTTAAAAGCTGTCCAATTGTGTCCCAATTTCCACTGCAAGATTAATAAAATGCAAATTCCTTACCTAGTTTATAAAGCCCTATCTACATCTCTTACTCCACCCCTACCAATCTTTTCTTCTCTTTTGCTGTGTTCCAGCTGCAGTGGCCTTCTTTCTGATCCTCTAACACATTTGTGTGCATGCTCAGTCCCGACCAACTCTTGGCAACCCCATGGACTATAGCCCTCCAGGCTCCTCTGTCCACAGGATTCTTTAGGCAAGAATACTCGAATGGGTTGCCATTTCCTCCTCAGGGGATCTTCCTGACCCAGAGATCAAACTGGTGTCTCCTGTACCCCCTGCATTTTCAGGCAGATCCTTTACCACTTGAGCCACTTAGGAAGCCCTCCAACACACCTTGCTCACATCCAATACTCAATTAGTCAATACCCTAGTTATTCCCTCTGCCTAGAATCTCACTGTACCTATAAGACATTATTCTCTCCCAACTTTTCACTTCTTTTTTTCCCTTTCAATGTCATGAATCTTGATTTTCCAAGAAAATACCAAATGCAAGTTGATCTCATCATGGTTCTTGAGTCATTTCTGAATACAGTTCTAGTGAACTCTTTCTTCCAGGCTCCAGATTTTATAGTCCTGTGATCAGTGCTGGATCTTCACGGTGCTGTCTGGTTACCCTGCTGCCTGTCTGATGAGGGACTCAGTGCCCCAAAGAACCAAAGGGCCAAAGTTTCCTCCCTGTAGCAGGGTCTCCCCTTCTTCCTGCTCCTGCCTGAGACAAATGCCACCACTCGTACTGGCTGGGCTTCATCTCAGTGCTGGGGAACAGACAGGGTCAGTGCGCTTGCTGCCATGTTCCAGTTAACCATTTCATCAGTTGCTCTGGGTCTTCTCATTCTGAGGTTCTAACACTTCCAGGCACAGAGCCCCTTGGTATAATACTGTCTCACATTCTGGGACAGAGTCTGGATCTGAGTGTTCCTTTTGATTTCAGTCTTTTGAGAACATTTTACTATTATTAATCCACTAAGAGGATCCTTGCTTTGGAGCATGTACAGTATAAAACCAAGATAGAATAAGTATTGTTTCAGCAGTAGTAAATTGGCTGTTTTCTATGTAGAAATAGTTTGACTGACTATTCAAATAAGGCTGATGCAAATGTTAGAGAACCTAAAAGCTGCAGAACCTACACCTGTCCAAGTGTTCAAGGTCACACTGTCAGGTGGTCTCCCAAAGGGTACAATGGCTTCAACCTAACTCTCACCATTTTTCTCCAAGACTTATTCTTTCCCTAAACTGCTTGGATTTTTGTGGTATATAATGGTCGGGCTATAATGTAAACAATGGTCTTTTTTGTCCTTTTCAGAAATAAAAATAAAAGACTACACAACTATACAACAGTCTGCTGGACTCTGTGGGAGAGGGAGAGGGTGGGATGATTTGGGAGAAGGGCATTGAAACATATATATCATATATGAAACGAACTGCCAGTCCAGGTACAATGCAGGCTACAGGATGCTTGGGGCTGGTGCACTGGGATGACCCAGAGGGATGGTATGGGGAGGGAGGTGGGAGGGGGGTTCATGATGGGGAACACATGTACACTTGTGGCAGATTCACGTTGGTGTATGGCAAAACTAATACAATATTGTAAAGTAATTAACCTCCAATTAAAATAAATAAATTTATATTATAAAAGAGTAGGCAACTAATATAGCTACATTCAATTTTAATTAAATAGTCTAGAAAGAACTCAAGATTTTCACATTCTTCCAAAAAAATCATTTTTAAAAGGTATTGGAAGGGAAGCTATATTTAAATGAAATCATTTTTCTAAGTCAAAAAATGAAAATACAATTTAAGTCAATAGTTCTTTTAGTGTATGAATTGGCATAGAATTATATAAAGGAAAACTTACCTGTTAAGTTTATCTTGCTCTTTTGGTGACTCAGAACCATCATCTTTTGCTATAAAGAAAAATATGAAAAGATTCTGGTTTACTTAAGGAAGACTGAATATATGGCCCTATGTGCATTCTTTCCAAAGCCCTAATAAGATGGTTAAGAAAGGGAAAAAAAAACAAGATGTATGGAGAAGGAAATGGCAACCCACTCCAGTATTCTTGCCTGGAGTATACCCATGGACAGAGGAGCCTGGGAGGCTACAGTCCATGGGGTTGGGGAAAAAAAAAAATGGTGTAAAACCTCAAGAAGAGTAAAAGAAAGATGGCAAGAAAAATGTTCAAGATAGAAAGCAGATGTCAAGTGGTAACCATCTTAACAGGTCATAGAAATTTGAAAACTAATGACATGATGAGAGAAGACCAATAAAAAGCAAGCAGATTTACACTTCAGAACTTGAGAAACAACTTAGGAATTGGAGGTACTAGATACCCCTGAAAGGTGAAATGTATAGTGTGGATACCAAAGACATAGCATTCATCCTATGCAACCAGATAACCACCACTGCCTAGGCAGGAGGGAAGATACCTTATTCTGGAGAGACTGACCCAGAGAGATTCAGGGGACAGCAGAACAAGAATATGGTAAGGGACTGATGACAGAGAATAAATCCAATAGATCATATTGAATAAGCAATATTCCTTACTCTCTCTCCTTGGCCAGCTCCTAGAGGCTAAGTAGTTAACCTTTCTCTCTTCAGGCATATGACTGGAGGATTCATCTCAGAATAAACAGTTAAGCCTAGCTAATGGTAAGGTCAGATCCTCAGTGAATAAACCTATAATGAAACAAAACCATCAGCAAGTCTAATCTGTATCCAAAATTTCCAGTCTTTTCAACAAATGATTGTCCTTCATCTTTTCATTCATCATTCAACGAATGATTTTCATGCATCACACAGATGCACAGTTAAAGATGGGTATATAATTGAGTAAAGTCCTTATTATGAATGATAACAATGAGAACAAATAAACAAGAAGAAAATAGATATGAGAAACATACTTTTCTGGATGTTTTCCAGAACATAGAACAAAAAGACAGAAAGAAGGATAATTGGAGAAAATAGATTTTTTAAAAAGTTTGCATAACAGATAGATCCAACATCCAAATCTTTGGAGATTTAGAAGAGAGAACAGGGATACTGGAAGGGAAGGGAATTATAAAAGAAATCAAATGAGAAAAATGTTCAAAACTAAAGAATTAGAGTTTGAAATTCAAATAGCCTATGAAATGCTCATGATGAATGAGGAGGGGAAAAATGAAATTATATCAAGAAATATTATCAAGAAATTTCAGACCACTGGGAATAAAGAGAAGATTTTAAAAGCTTCCACTGAAAATAAATCACATGTGGAGAAGCAGACATCTGAATGAAAGCAGACTTCTTAAGGGTAATACTGGAAACTAATCTTTATACAATTCTGAAAGAAAACTATTTTCAAACTAAAGTGTAACCAAATTATGAACATATGAGAGTGGAGTGAATACATTTTTAGGCATGTTTAGTAATGAAAGGTTTAGTGCTCCTGTACTAGGAAGCTCCTGGCAGAAGTGTTTCAACAAAATGAAGGAGCAAACCAACCAGGAGGAAAAGGAGAGATCTCGCAAGAGCTCCCATTCAATAGGTGGGCAGGAAGTCTTCCCAGGACTCCTGTGAGAGAACTGCCAGTTCAGAACTGGAAGAGGAGGATGAGTGAGTGCCTCAGCAAAGGTGTTTCCCAGGGGGAAAACCAAACTGAATGCCAAAACTGTTCTTTGCAGTTTTGTCAGAAAGTTGGGGGAAGAATAACTGGTAGACATTCTTCCAAAACACAACCAAAATAAATCCAAAACCAACCAAGGGAATAAAACTACAGGCCACTTGTCCAAGAAAATAAAGGCCAGTCAGGGCTCATCTGAGAAAAATATTTACTAAGTCATATTAACATAAATAAATGATATTAGGAGAATAGGGGAGAGAAAATGTGAGTGGAAATGGCATCATAAAATTTCAATCTTTATCTTTCAGAAGAGGCCCATGAGTCATATCTAAACTGAAAATCCTAGAATTTTAGTATGGAATACACTTAGAAATACAGTGGTAATTCCAAAAGAAACAGCTAAATGTGTTGAAAGCTGTTGGTACCTTGCGGGGGGTGGGGGCACCTTTTAGTTATGGATGGTGGGGCTTATAAATCCTTAAAAACTGTATTTCCTTAAAAGCTGGTTTGGATTATTTGTCCTTTAAAGTTATGAACAAATACTTCTTTGATTGAAAATAGATACTTAAGATCTTTAGTAAAACTGCTTTAAAACTTAGCTTAAAAGTTATTAGACTATCTGGTGCAATGAAGTACAAACAGGAAAAATGAGGTTTGTAACCCCAGCAAACAGATCCACATACACTATCCCTGTTAATGTCAGAATTTTTACATTGCCTGACACCTGTAGATATCAGATCTATCTGTGATAATACTGTAATCATCAACAACAAAATTATGGTTGAATGATGGTACTAAAGCTCATATTCCTTAATTATTAAGTTATACTACTGGACTAAATTCCTTCTTCCTGATATTCAGAAAGAATATTTTTCCAGAGGAAATGGATTTCTTATAGGAATACTCAACAACCAATACTCCCTTTGAAGGAAAAAAAAAACACCTGAAATTCTGAGACATCATCTGCTTCAGCTGTAGAAACAGCAGGTTTCTTTAAAACCTGTTCAACCATAATGAGGACTTTAAAAGGAACAGTGAACAAACTGAGAACTTAAACTGAAGAATCAAGTGCTTATCACATCTTCCTCATTGTAACAGAATGGGATGTATTTGCGTAATCTTTTTTTTTTTTTTTTAAGTACTACATAGTGCTCGCTTTGGCAGCACATAAACTAAAACTGAACGATACAGAGAAGATTGGCATGGCCCCTGCACAAGGATGACATGCAAATTTATGAAGCATTCCATATTTTTGAGAACACCAGAGAACTCCTGACTCCAGGGAACATTAATCGACAGGAGCTCCTCAAACGCCTCCATACCTACACTGAAACCAAGCACTGCCCAAGGGCCAATAAGGAAGACATACCACGCAAATTCTCCAGCAACACAGGAACATAGCCCTGAGCTTCAATATACAGGCTGCCAAATATCTCTCCAAATCCATTGACATCTCATAACTCATTTCTGGACACTTCATTGCACTCCAGAGAGAAGAAATCCAGCTCCACCCACCAGAACACCAACACAAGCTTCCCTAACCAGGAAACCTTGACAAGCTACCCGTCCAACCCCACCCACAGCAAGGAAACTCCACAATAAAGAGAACTCCACAAACTGCCAGAATACAGAAAGGCCACCCCAAACACAGCAATATAAACAGGATGAAGACACAGAGGAATACCCAGCAGGTAAAGGAACAGGATAAATGCCCACCAAACCAAACCAAAGAGGAAGAGATAGGGAATCTACCTGATAAAGAATTCTGAATAATGATAGTGAAAATGATCCAAAATCTTGAAATCAAAATGGAATCACAGATAAATAGCCTGGAGACAAGGATTGAGAAGATGCAAGAAAGGTTTAACAAGGACCTAGAAGAAATAAAAAAGTCAGTATATAATGAATAATGCAATAAATGAGATCAAAAACACTCTGGAGGGAACAAATAGTAGAATAACAGAGGCAGAAGATAGGATTAGTGAAGTAGACGATAGAATGGTAGAAATAAATGAATCAGAGAGGGGAAAAAAATGAATTAGAAGAAATGAGGATAATCTCAAAGACCTCCAGGACAATGTTAAACACCCCAACATTCAAATCATAGAAGTCCCAGAAGAAGAAGACAAAAAGAAAGACCATGAGAAAATACTTGAGATAATAGTTAAAAACTTCCCTAAAGTGGGAAAGGAAATAATCACCCAAGAGCAAGAAACCCAGAGAGTCCCAAACAGGATAATCCCAAAGCAAAACACCCCAAGACACACATTAATCAAATTAACAAAGATCAAACACAAAGAACAAATATTAAAAGCAGCAAGAGAAAAACAACAAATAACACACAAGGGGATTCCCATAAGGATAACAGCTGATCTTTCAATAGAAACTCTTCAGGCCAGGGGGAATGGCAGGACATACTTAAAGTGATGAAAGAAAATAACCTACAGCCCAGATTACTGTACCCAGCAAGGATCTCAATCAAATATGAAGGAAAAATCAAAAGCTTTACAGACAAGCAAAAGCTGAGAGAATTCAGCACCACCAAACCAGCTCTCCAACAAATGCTAAAGGATCTTCTCTAGATAGGAAACACAAAAAAGGTGTATAAACTCAAACCTAAAACAATAAAGTGAATGGCAACGGAATCATAATTATCAATAATTACCTTAAATGTAAATGGGTTGAATGTCCCAACCAAAAGACAAAGACTGGCTGAATGGATACAAAAACAAGACCCCTATATATGTTGTCTACAAGAGACCCACCTCAAAACAGGGGACAAATACAGACTGAAAGTGAAGGGCTGGAAAAAGATATTCCACACAAATAGAGACCAAAAGAAAGCAGGAGTAGCAATACTCATATCAGATAAAATAGACTTAAAAACAAAGGCTGTGAAAAGAGACAAAGAAGGACACTACATAATGATCCAAGGATCAATCCAAGAAGAAAATAAAACAGCTATAAATATATATGCACCCAACATAGGAGCACTACAATATGTAACACAAATGCTAACAATATGAAAGGGAAAATTAACAATAACACAATAATAGTGGGAGACTTTAATACCCCACTCACACCTATGAATAGATCAACTAAACAGAAAATTAACAAAGAAACACAAACTGTAAATGATACAATAGACCAGTTAGACTTAACTGATATCTATAAGGACATTTCACCCCAAAACAATGAATTTCACTTTTTTCTCAAGTGCACACAGAACCTTCTCCAGGATAGATCACACCTTGGGCCATAAATCTAGCCTTGGTAAATTCAAAAAAATTGAAATCATTCCAAGCATCTTTTCTGACCACAATGCAGTAAGATTAGATCTCCATTACAGGAGAAAAACTATAAAAATTCCAACATAAGGAAGCTGAACAAGACGCCGCTGATTAACCAACAAATCATAGAAGAAATCAAAAAGAAATCAAAATATGCATAGAAATGAATGAAAATGAAAACACAACAACCCAAAACCTGTGGGACACTGTAAAAGCAGTGCTAAGGAAAGTTCATAGCAACACAGGCATATCTCAAGAAACAAGAAAAAGTCAAATAAATAACCTAATTCTACACCTAAAGCAACTAGAAAAGGAAGAAATGGAGAACCCCAGGGTTAGTAGAAGGAAAGAAATCTTAAAAATCAGGGCAGAAATACATGCAAAAGAAATCAAAGATACCATAGCAAAAATCAACAAAGCCAAAAGCTGGTTCTTTGAAAGGATAAATAAAATTGACAAACCATTAGCCAAACTCATCAAGAAACAAAGGGAGAAAAATCAAATCAATAAAATTAGAAATGACAATGGAGAGATCACAACAGACAACACAGAAATACAAAGGATCATAAGAGACTACCGTCAGTAATTATAAGTCCATAAAATAGACAACTTGGAAGAAATGGACAAATTGGTAGAAAAGTACAACTTTCCAAAACTGAACCAGGAAGAAATAGAAAATCTTAACAGACCCATCACAAGCACGGAAATTGAAACTGTAATCAGAAATCTTCCAGCAAATAAAAGCCCAGGTCCAGATGGCTTCATAGCTGAATTCTACCAAAAATTTAGAGAAGAGCTAACACCTATCCTACTCAAACTCTTCCAGAAAATTGCAGAGGAAGGTAAACTTCCAAACTCATTCTATAAGGCCACCATCATCCTAATACCAAAACCTGACAAAGATGCCACAAAAAAAGAAAACTATGGGCCAATATCACTGATTAACTTAGATGCAAAAATCCTTAATAAAATCCTAGCAATCAAAATCCAACAACATATTAAAAAGATCATACACCATGACCAAGTGGGCTTTATCCCAGGGATGCAAGGATTCTTCAATATTTGCAAATCAATCAATGTAATATATCACATTAACAAATTGAAAAATAAAAGCCATCTCAATAGATCCAGAGAAGGCCTTTGACAAAATTCAACATCCATTTATGATAAAAACTCTCCAGAAAGCAGGAATAGAAGGAACATACCTCAACATAATAAAAGCTATATATGACAAACCCACAGCAAACATTATCCTCAAATAGTGAAAAATTGAAAGCATTTCCCCTAAAGTCAGGAACAATACAAGGGTGCCCACTTTCACCACTATTATTCAACATAGTTTTGGAAGTTTTGGCCACAGCAATCAGAGCAGAAAAAGACATAAAAGGAATCCAAACTGGAAAAGAAGTAAAACTCTCACTGTTTGCAGATGACATGATCTTCCACATAGAAAACCCTAAAGACTCCACCAGAAAACTACTAGAGCTAATCAATGAATATAGTAAAGTTGCAGGATATAACATCAACACACAGAAATCCCTTGCATTCCTATATACTAATAATGAGAAAATAGAAAGAGAAATTAAGGAAACAATTCCATTCACCATTGCAACAAAAAGAATAAAATACTTAGGAATATATCTACCTAAAGAAACCAAAGGCCTATATCTATAAAACTATAAAACACTGCTGAAAGAAATCAAAGAGGACATTAATAGATGGAGAAATATACCACGTTCATGGACCAGAAGAATCAATATAGTGAAAATGAGTATACTAACCAAAGCAATCTATAGATTCAATGCAATCCCTATCAAGCTACCAATGGTATTTTTTACAGAGCTAGAACAAATAATTTCACAATTTGTATGGAAATATAAAAACCTCAAATAGCCAAAGCAATCTTGAGAAAGAAGAATGCAACTGGAGGAATCAACCTGCCTGACTTCAGGCTCAGTCATCAAGACAGTATGGTACTGGCACAAAGACAGAAATATAGATCAGTGGAACAAAATAGAAAGCCCAGAGATAAATCCACACACCTATGGACACCTTATCTTTGACAAAGGAGGCAAGAATATACAATGGAGAAAAGACAATCTCTTTAACAAGTGGTGCTGGGAAAACTGGTCAACTACTTGTAGAAGAATGAAACTAGAACACTTTCTAACACCATACACAAAAATAAACTCAAAAAGGATTAAAGATCTAAATGTAAGACCAGAAACTATAAAACTCCTAGAGAAGAACATAGGCAAAACACTCTCTGACATAAATCACAGCAGGATCCTCTATGACCCAGCAAAATGGCTGGGCTGTCTGGGGAGGCCTTACAAATAGCTGTGAAAAGAAGAGAGGTGAAAAGCCAAGGAGAAAAGGAAAGATATAAACATCTGAATGTAGAGTTCCAAAGAACAGCAAGGAGAGATAAGAAAGTCTTCCTCAGCAATCAGTGCAAAGAAATAGAGGAAAAGAACAGAATGGGAAAGACTAGAGATCTCTTCAAGAAAATTAGAGATACCAAGGGAACATTTCATGCAAAGATGGGCTCGATAAAGGACAGAAATGGTCTGGACCTAACAGAAGCAGAAGATATTAAGAAGAGGTGGCAAGAATATACAGAAGAACTGTACAAAAACGATCTCCGCGACCTGGATAATCATGATGGTGTGATCACTAACCTAGAGCCAGACATCCTGGAATGTGAAGTCAAGTGGGCCTTAGAAAGCATCACTAGGAATAAAGCTAGTGGAGGTGATGGAATTCCAGTGGAGCTATTTCAAATCCTGAAAGATGATGCTGTGAAAGTGCTGCATTCAGTATGCCAGCAAATTTGGAAAACTCAGCAGTGGCCACAGGACTGGAAAAGGTCAGTTTTCATTCCAATCCCAAAGAAAAGCAATGCCAGAGAATGCTCAAACTACCGCACAATTGCACTCATCTCACACTCTAGTAAAGTAATGCTCAAAATTCTCTAAGCCAGGCTTCAGCAATATGTGATCCATGAACTTCCTGATGTTCAAGCTGGTTTTAGAAAAGGCAGAGGAACCAGAGATCAAACTGCCAACATCCACTGGATCATGGAAAAAGCAAGAGAGTTCCAGAAAAACATCTATTTCTGCTTTATGGACTATGCCAAAGCCTTTGACTGTGTGGATCACAATAAACTGTGGAAAATTCTGAAAGAGATGGGCATATCAGACCACCTGACCTGCCTCTTGAGAAATCTGTATGCAGGTCAGGAAGCAACAGTTAGAGCTGGACATGGAACAATAGACTGGTTCCAAATAGGAAAAGGGGTACGTTAACGCTGTATATTGTCACCCTGCTTATTTAACTTCTATGCAGAGTACATCATGAGAAACGCTGGGCTGGAAGAAGCACAAGCTGGAATCAAGATTGCCAGGAGAAATGTCACTAACCTCAGATATGCAGATGATACCACCCTTATGGCAGAAAGTGAAGAAGAACTAAAGAGCTTCTTGATGAAAGTAAAAGAGGAGAGTGAAAAAGCTGGCTTAAACCTCAACATTCAGAAAACGAAGATCATGGCTTCTGGCCCCATCAGTTCATGGGAAACAGATGGGGAAACAGTGGAAAACAGTGTCAGACTTTATTTTTTGAGGCTTCAAAATCACTGCAGATGGTGACTGCAGCCATGAAATTAAAAGACGCTTACTCCTTGGAAGAAAAGTTACGAGCAACCTAGATAGCATATTCAAAAGCAGAGACATTACTTTGCCGACTAAGGTCCGTCTAGTCAAGGCTATGGTTTTTCCTGTGGTTACGTATGGATGTGAGAGTTGGACTGTGAAGAAGGCTGAGCACCAAAGAATTGATGCGTTTCAACTGTAGTGTTTTAGAAGACTCTTGAGAGTCCCTTGGACTGCAAGGAGATCCAACCAGTCCATTCTGAAGGAGATCAGCCCTGGGAGTTCTTTGGAAGGAATGATGCTAAAGCTGAAACTCCAATACTGGGGCCACCTCATGAGAAGAGCTGACTCATTGGAAAAGTCTCTGATGCTGGGAATGATTGGGGGCAGGAGAGAAGGGGACGACAGAGGATGAGATGGCTGGATGGCATTACTGTCTCAATGGACGTGAGTCCGAGTGAACTCCGGGAGATGGTGATGGACAGAGAGGGTTGGTGACCTGCAATTCATGGAGTCGCAAAGAGTTGGCCATGACTGAGTGACTGAACTGAAAGGAACTGAGTTTCTCACGTATGTAATTAATTACCTACTCCAGTTCTGTGTTACCTGAGAATGGCATAATAATTTTTTCTGTGTACTTTGTAGACCTCTTTATTAATATATTAAATGAATATGAGATCTGATTCTAGTAGTAATCAGATCTTTTTCAAGTCATTAAAGTGAAAGTGGCTCAGTCGTGTCTGAATCTTTGTGACCCCATGGTCTACACAGTCCACTGAAATCTTCAGGCCAGAATACTGGAGTGGATATCTGTTCCCTTCTCCAGGGGATCTTCCCAACCCAGGGATCAAACCCAGATTTCCTGCACTACAGGCAGATTCTTTACCAGCTGAGCCATCAGGGAAGTCCAAGAATCCTAGAGTGGGTAGACTATCCCTTCTCCAGTGGATCTTCCTGACCCAGGAATTGAACCAGGGTCTCCTGCATTGCAGGCAGATTTTTACCAGCTGAGCTACCAGGGAAGCCCATTATAGGTAATTAATTCTCACTGGATGTTGTTTTCCACAGAAATCCACATGGTACTATACGACCACCTAATTGTTAGTGAACATGCATTTTTGCACTTTATTTTCCACCATAGCAGCTGCTTCAGCTTCATTACAGGAGTCTTTCCCTACGAAGCTGCAGAAAATCATTTTCTTCCTGGCACTAAACATACTCCTCCAGTCCTGCTGTGAGGGCAGGCCAGCTGAAAACTATTCACTGTCTTGGATTTCCACATATTTCACCAACACACATAAAGCAAACAGTGAAAACCTGCCAAAGCACTATTTGTTTTGTCGCTCATTTGTTCGGTGATTTGGCAACCTGGACAGCTTTCCTGTCTGGGTTGATGGCAAAGCTGGAGGACTGAAAGGAATGAAGGGTGACATTGGCCTGAGAGAAAAGAGGAAAAGAAAGGGCCACCTTGTCTTCCAGTTTCTTCTCATCCTTCTCTTTCAGGATCTAAAACCAAAACCTAATGCACAGAATCATTTATCATGAAAATTCTCTACAACGGGTTCTTAAATTACCATTCACCAGAATATGGATATAGCTTTGTATAGAAAATTCTTGTGCAAGGATAGTATTATAGGGCTTGATGAAAGATTAAGGAACACGTATCATTCATTTGCTCATTCCACAGACATTTCCTGAGTGGAGAGGATACAGCAAAGGAATGCTACAGATTCTGGTTGGTCAGAAATATGATCAGCTTGAATGAAGAAGTACCATTCCTCTGTGGACACACCAGCCTTAAAATTGTCAAGGGAATTCTGAAGAACTCTGTGACAATTATGACATATTTGAAGATACTGAAAAAGATGCCTGATCAATACTGCATCAGATTCAGATGCTCTGTGGAAAAGTACTTGAACTTCATCACAAACTGTACACATTTAATGGACTGGCAGGTCCCAGAAAGGGAAAGAAGAAGAGACCATGGACATCTAGTGAAGAGAAAAAGCACAAGAGAGATCAGTTTGGAAGAGTGAGCCTGAGCAGCAAGGCCTTCTGATTGGGGAGGTAACAATGCCAGTTACTGTGTGATGCTTTTGGGTACCACTGAAAGGAAGGGCAGATTGTAAAGGAAAACGCTATGTCACCAGGGGCCCAACCCTCACCTGTGGCTAACCCCTCTGGGCAAGAGGAGCCAATACCTACTATTCTCATTGTAGAGAAAACAAAGGAGCTATGGAGGTGATGGAGTTAAGAGTTAGGAAAGGGTTGTGGGTAAGAAGAAAGTGAAATGACCAAGGGTATCAGAAAAACACTGGTCAACACAATAGAAAGAATGCAAAGCCTCAGTCATTGCCACGTGGATTCTTTGAAGGAAAACCTAGAAGGGGACCTCTCTAGAAAAAAAAAATGCTGACAGTTTTCCTAACCAAGGGGAAAGGAGTCTCAGATTAGTAAGATCTGGTGGTTACTGAGGGTGAAGTCTGAGAAATAGCTACTATAGATCAAAGAGTTAAAAATTAATGTCATATCTTTATGACACAGGCACCATTTGTCCATATGACCATGACATTTAAAGATACTAAGCTTACAACTTTTGATAATTTTAAAAAAAAGGATCACACTAAACCAAATGGAGAAAGACAAATATGATACTGCTTATATGTGGAATCTAAAAAAATGATGGAAATGAACCTATATACAATATAGCAATAGACCTACAGACATAGAAAACAAACTTGTGGTTACCAAAGAGGAAAGCAGGGGTAAATTAGGAGTTTGAAATTAACATATATACTCTACTATACATAAAATATATAATCAATAGGGACCCACTATACAGCACAGGAATTAAATTCAATATTTTATAATAACCTTTAAGAGAAAAAAATCTGAAAAAAACACATATATAAAATAGATAAATATGTATGTATAACTGAATCATTTTACTGTACACCTGAAACCAATACAACGTTGCAAGTCAGTTATACTTTAATTAGAAAAAGAAAGGATTACACAGATGGATTTGACACAGGTACAACAGGAGAGATCTTAGTATGATTTCATTACTGAAAATGGATGCAGAAAATATTGTTGTATGCAAGTTACTTGCTACATCATTTACTTGCTATGAATCATTAATAATTGGCAAATAACAATAAGTAGTCACTTCTTACATGGTAATGGCCGGTGGAAAAGTCGTAGAATTATTAGTCTGTACAGAGTTTCATCTTTCATCAGTATATGGGCTGCTTCCAAATTCACTGGATTTTCTAGCACTGGATTAGAAAGCATAACCTACAGGAAAACATATAAAACACAGAATTTTTAAAGCGGCTTTTTTTCTAAGGCAAAAAGATAAACCAGTACATACAACATTCAAGAAGCATTTATAAATGCCTACAATGTGCCCACCTGGAAACAAAGACAAATGAGACATAGTCCTTATTATTAAGACATTCATGATATATCTTGGTTTTATACTGTACATTCATGAGCCAAACATTAGGATCAAAGCAAGTTACAAGTTCTTCCCTGTAAATTATTCTTTCTTATCACATAACTTTAAATTGACTTATGTGTAAAGGGAACTAAACATCAGGAAACACTGAAACATTTCATTAAAAAATAATTACATTTTAACATGAGATCATATTTAGATCATGAATAAACAAACACATGTGTTAAAAGCTTGCATCCAATTCAGTATCTCCACAGATCACTGAACGCTTAATTTGGTATCACTAGTAGTTTTCTCTGCTGAAAAAGACTGAAGGGAGAAAGAGAAGAGGGTGACAGAAGATGAGATGTTTGGATGGCATCACCAACTCAATGGACATGAATTCAGGCAAACTCCAGGAGATAGTGAGAGACAAGGAGGCCCGGCGTGCTACAGTCCATGGGGTTGGAAAGTGTTGGACATGACTTAGAGGCTGAACAACAAAAACAAGTAGTTTTCTCAACATCCAAAAAAATTAAGATCATGGCATGTACAGAGTTTCATCTTTCATCAGTATATGGGCTGCTTTTAAATTCACTGGATTTTCTAGCACTGGATTAGAAAGCATCACTATAGGAAAATATATAGAACATAGAATTTTTAAAGCGGCTTTTTCTTAAGGCAAAAAGACAAACGAGTATATACAACATTCAAGAAGCATTTATTAAATGCCTACAATGTGTCCACCTGAAGACAAAGACAAAATGAGACATTGTCGTTTCGCTCAAGACACTCATGGTCCCATCCTTCATGGTAAATAGAAGGGGAAAAAGTAGAATTAGTAATGGATTTTATTTTCCTGGACTCCCAAATCACTGCAGTGACTGCAGCTATGAAATTAAAAGATATTTGCTCCTTGGAAGAAAAGCTATGACAAACCTAGGGAGCATATTAAAAAGCAAAGACATCACTTTGCCAACAAAGGTCCACATAGTCAAAGCTATGTATGGTTTTTTCAGTAGTCAGGTACAGATATGCAAGTCGGACCATAAAAAGGCTGAGCACTGAATTGATGGTTTGGAATTGTGGTGCTAGAGAAGACTCTTGAGAGTCCTTTGGGCTGCAAGGAGATCAAACCAGTCAATCCTAAAGGAAATCAACCCTAAATATTCCTTAGAAGGACTGATGCTGAAACTAAAGCTCTAATACTTTGGCCACCTGATAGGAAGAGCCATCTCATTGGAAAAGACCCTGATGGTGAGAAAACTGAAGGCAAAAGAAAAGGGTAGGAGAGGATAAGATGGTTAGATGACATCACTGACTCAGTAGACATGAATTTGAGCAAACTCTTGGAGATAGTGAACGTCACAGAAGTGTGAATGTTGCAGTCCATGGGGTCACAAAGGGACATGACTTAGCGATTGAACAACTGCAGTTTTCTACCACTGCTATAACAAATTGCCACAAATTTAGCATCTAAATCAACACAAATTTATTCTCTTGTATTTCTACAGGTAGGAAGCTGGGGTTGGTTGTACCGGCTTTTCTTCTCAAGATTGCACAAGACTGAATTAAAGTATCTGCTGGCTGGGCTCTTATCAGAGGTTCTGGGAAGAATGTATCTCACAGTTCATTCAAGTTTCTGTTCAGTTAGTTCAGTTCAGTCACTCAGTTGTATCCAGCTCTTAGCAATCCCATGGACTGCAGCATGCTAGGTTTCCCTGTCCATCACCAACTCCCAGAACTTGCTCAAACTCATATCCATTGAGTTGGTGATGTCATCCAACTATCTCATTCTCTGTTGTCCCCTTTTCCTCCTGCCTTCAATCTTTCCCAGCATCAGGGTCTTTTCCAATAAGTCAGTTCTTCACATCATGTGGCCAAAGTATTGGAGTTTCAGCTTCAGCATCAGTCTTTCCAGTGAATATTAAGGACTGATTTCCTTTAGGATAGACTGGTTAGATCTCTTTGCTGTCCAAGGGACTCTCAAGAGTCTTCTCCAACACCACAGTTCAAAAGCATCAATTCTTCAGCACTCAGCTTTCTTTATAGTCCAACTCTCACATCCATACATGACTACTGGAAAACCATAGCTTTGACTAGATGGACCTTTGTTGGCAAAGTAATGTCTTTGCTTTTTAATATGCTATCTAGGTTGGTCATAGCTCTTCTTCCAAGGAGCAAGCATCTTTTAATTTCATGGTTGCAGTCACCATATTCAGTGATTTTGGAGTCCCCCAAAAAAGTCTGTCAGTTTCCACTGTTTCCCCATCTGTTTGCCACGAAGTGATGGGACCGGATGCCATAATCTTGGTTTTCTGAATGTTGAGTTTTAAACCAGCTTTTTCATTCTCCTCTTTCACTTTCATCAAGAGGCTCTCTAGTTTCTCTTTGTTTTCTGCCATAATGGTGGTGTCATCTGTATGAGCTTATAGATCTTTCTCCCTGCAATCTTGATTACAGTTTGTGCTTCATCTATCCATTCATTCATTCATTTGCTTCATTCATTCAGCATTTCACATGATATACTCTATATATTTAAATAAGCAGGGTGACATACTCCTTTCCCTATCTAGAACCAGTCTGTTGTCCCATGTCCAGTTCTAACTGTTGCTTCCTGACCTGAATACAGATTTCTCAGGAAGCAGGTAAGGTAATCTGGTATTTCCATCTCTTTAAGAATTTTCCACAGTTTGTTGTAATCCACACAGTCAAAGGCTTTGGCGTAATCAATAAAGCAAAAGTAAAGGTTTTTCTGGAACTCTCTTGCTTTTCCCATGATCCAGTGGATGTTGGCAATTTGATCTCTGGTTCTTCTGCCTTTTCTAATTCCAGCTTGAACATCTGGTAGTTTTCGGTTCATGTACTGTTGAAGCCTGGCTTGGAGAATTTCGAGCATTACTTTGCTAGTGTTTGAGATGAGTGCAATTGTGCGGTAGTCTGAGCATTCTTTGGCATTGCCTTTCTTTGGGATTGGAATGAAAATTGACCTTTTCCACTCCTATGGTTGTCTGTTAGATGAATTCAGTTCCTGAATTCACTGTTTGTAGAACTGTTTTCTGTTTCTTTGCTGATGGTTAACTGGGGGCTGCTCTCAACCTTGAGATATCTCTTGCTGGTACTTACACTTGGACCTCTATGTCTCAGAGGCAAAAGTGTGAAAAAAACACAAACCTTCTTTTGCTTGGACCTCTCCTACCATTTCCTTTCCTCCATCTTTACTCCATTTCTTTGAGAGACTCTTGTTTTCCTCTTCTATTGGTAAGGGCTCATGTGATTATTTTGGTCATCCCCCTGCATAATTCAGGAAACTTTTCTATTTAAGGTGAGCTGATTAGTAATGGTAATTCCTTCTGCAAAATTCCTTCACATCTAGACTAGAGTTTGACTGAGTAACCAGACAGTGGGAGTCTTGGGGATAGTTTCAAAATTCTGCCTATAATAGTATCTGCACATCTGGATAACACAGGTGACCAGCAGGAACCAAAACATGGTAGTTCTGTTAGGCTATGATCTTATTTATCTGGAATCTCAAAATTAATATTAATACAAATTTGAAATAGTCAATAATTCAGTATGCTGAATGTTAATTTACAACAAACAAATTATATAATAAAATATAGCCAAAATAATTACAACCAGAATCTAGATAATAAAATATAGCCAAAATAATTACAACCAGAATGTCTAAGTGTAGATACAGCTTAGAGTAGATTATTGTGGCTTAAGAGTAATGGAAATGATAGCAATCTTTCACTAATAAGACCAGTAATCTGACAGCTGATATTTCAAAAGCAACAAGAATTTTCTTTTTTTTTCATATTTGGAAAACATACTGAGCTATATTTTCAAGAATACAAGGATTTGATGTGGATTGCACTATATCTTTCAGAGTGGGTGGGAAGCAGATGAAACTTTTCTTCAAGAGTAAGCTTTTGCTCTTTGGTTGAGAGAGAGTCTTACTCAGAGAGACACATTTGGTAGAGTTTATTCAATGGTCTTTGCATTCACCACTATGCTTAAGAACTTGCATATAATATACACACAAGCTACATTTAATGATTTTTTAAAGAATTGGAATGCAAGGAATAATTAAAATATACAAATCAGATACCCTGCAGAAATAGTAAAGGTCCAGCTTCTAAAGTAGCCTTGTGATAACATGAAATAAGATAAAAAGCTATCCAGAGGATAAATAAATTTGAAGCGTCAATAAGCAACTATACCAGTTCAGTTCAGTCGCTCAGTTGTGTCAAGCTCTTTGAGACCCCATGAACTGCAGCACGCCAGGCCTCCCTATCCATCACCAACTCCCAGAGTCCACCCAAACACATGTCTATTGTGTTGGTGATACCATCAAACCATCTCGTCCTCTGTCATCCCCTTCTCCTCCTACCCTCAATCTTTCCCAGCATCAGGGTCTTTTCAAATGAGTCAGCACTCTGCATCAGGTGGCCAAAGTATTGGAGTTTCACCTTCAACATCAGTCCCTCCAATGAACACCCAGGATTGATCTCCTTTAGGATGGACTGGTTGGATCTCCTTGCAGTCCAAGGGATTCTCAAGAGTCTTCTCCAACACCACAGTTCAAAAGCATCAGTTCTTCAGTGTCCAGCTTTCTTTATAGTCCAAAAGAAAGTATCACATCCAAACATGACAACTGGAAAAACCATAGCTTTGACTAGACGTACCTTTGTTAGCAAAGTAATGTCTCTGCTTTTTAATATGCTATCTAGGTTGGTTACAACTTTCCTTCCAAGGAGCGTCTTTTAATTTCATGGCTACAATCACCTTCTGCAGTGATTCTGGAGCCCCCAAAATAGTCAGCCACTGTTTCCCCATCTATTTACCATGAAGTGATGAGACCAGATGCCATGATCTTAGTTTTCTGAATGTTGAGCTTTAAACCAACTTTTTCACTCTCCTCTTTCACTTTCATCAAGAGGCTCTTTAGTTCTTCTTCACTCTCTGCCATTAGGGTGGTGTCATCTGCATATTTGAGGTTAGTGATATTTTTCCTGGCAATCTTGATTCCAGCTTGTGCTTCTTCCAGTCCAGCGTTTCTCATCATGTACTCCATAGTTTATTGTGATCCACACAGTCAAAGACTTTGGCATAGTCAATAAAGCAGAAATAGATGTTTTTCTGGAACTCTCTTGCTTTTTCCATGATCCAGTGGATGTTGGCAATTTGATCTCTGGTTCCTCGGCCTTTTCTAAAACCAGCTTGAACATCTGGAAGTTCACGGTTCATATATTGCTGAAGCCTGGCTTAGAGAATTTTGAGCATTACTTTACTAGCATGTGAGATGAGTGCAATTGTGCAGTAGTTTGAGCATTCTCTGGCATTGCCTTTCTTTGGGATTGGAATGAAAACTGACTTTTTCCAGCCATGTGGCCACTGCTAAGTTTTTCAAATTTGCTGGCATATTAGGTTCAGCACTTTCACAGCATTATCTTTTAGGATTTGAAATAGCTCCACTGGAATTCCATCACCTCCACTAGCTTTGTTCATAGTGGCACTTCCTAAGGCCCATCTGACTTCACATTCCAGGATGTACAGCTCTAGGTGAGTGTGAGTGATCATACCTTCGTGATTATCTGAGTTGTGAAGATCTTTTTGTATAGTTCTTCTGTGTATTCTTGCCACCTCTTCTTAATATCTTCTGCTTGTTAGGTCCATACCATTTCTGTCCTTTATTGAGCCCATCTTTGCATGAAATGTTCCCTTGGTATCTGTCATTTTCTTGAAGAGATCTCTAGTCTTTGCCATTCTATTGTTTTCCTCTATTTCTTTGCAGTGATTGCTGAGGAAGGCTTTCTTATCTCTTCTTGCTATTCTTTGGAACTCTGAATTCAAATGGGTATAGCTTTACTTTTCTCCTTTGCCTTTCACCTCTCTTTTCACAGCTATTTGTAAGGCCTCCTCAGACAGCCACTTTGCCTTTTTGCATTTCTTTTTCTTGGGGATGGTCTTGCTCCCTGTCTCCTATACAATGAACCTCTGTCCATAGTTCTTCAGGCACTCTATCTATCAGATCTAGTCCCTTAAATCTATTTCTCACTCCCACTGCATAAGGGATTTGATTTAGGTCATACCTGAATGATCTAGTGGTTTTCCCCACTTTCTTCAGTTTAAGTCTGTATCTGGCAATAAGGAGTTCATGATCTGAGCCACAATCAGCTCCCAGTATTTTTTTTGCTGACTGTATAGAGCTTCTCCATCTTTGGCTGCAAAGACTGTAATCAGTCTGATTTCATTGTTGACCATTTGGTTATATCCAAGTGTAGAGTCTTCTCTTGTGTTGTTGGAAGAGGGTGTTTGCTATGACGAGTGTGTTCTCTTGGAAAAACTCTATTAGTCTTTGCCTTGTTTCATTCTGTACTCCAAGGCCAAATTTGTCTGTTACTCCAGGTGTTTCTTGACTTCCTACTTTTGCATTCCAGTCCCCTATCATGAAAAGGACATCTTTTTTGGGTGCTAGTTCTAGAAGATCTTGTAGGTCTTCATAGAACCGTTCAACTTCAGCTTCTTCAGCATTACTGGTCAGGGCATAGACTTGGATAACTGTGATATTGAATGGTTTGCCTTGGAAACCAACAGAGATCATTCTGTTATTTTTGAGATTGCATCCAAGTACTGCATTTCAGACTCTTTGTTGACTGTCATGGCTACTCCATTTCTTCTAAGGGACTCCTGCCCACAGCAGTAGATATAATTAATGGTCATCTGAGTTAAATTCACCCATTCCAGTCCATCTTAGTTTGCTGATTCCTAGAATGTAGATGTTCACTCTTGCCATCTCCTGGTGACCACTGCCAATTTGCCTTGATTCATGGACCTAACAATCCAGGTTCCTATGCAATATTTAGTCTTTACAGCATCAAACCTTGCTTCTATCACCAGTACCATCCACAACTGGGTGTTGTTTTTGCTTTGGTTCCATCCCTTCATTCTTTCTGGAGTTACTGATCTCCAGTAGCATATTGGGCCCCTCCTGACCTGGGGAGTTCATCTTTCAGTGTCTGATCTTTTTGCCTTGTCATACTGTTCACTGTACCAGTGAGTATATTTTATACTGTCCAATTAAAGCCTATGAATTTGGAATTCCTTCTGTGGATGAGTGTTGATATTTATATTTGCTTATATATGAAAGGACAAGTTTTCAAAGAAATCAAGATCATAGAAATTTAGGAGCATATGATTAGCATATTTAGACTTGAAAATATTTTTAACACCACTTCAAGTATTAACCCCATGGATAACAATGTGGTAATTATAAATGTGTATCATCTGTTATTCAAAAAGTTGTAATCAGAAAGTAATCTAAATTTAAATTATTAGTACTTAAATAAAATGAAAAACTCAGTCCCTTAGTTATAGGAGCCATATTCCAAGTGCTCAGTAGAACTAGAGACTAGGGGTTACTATACTGAACAGCACAGATATTGAAAATTTCCATAAGTGCTTAAAGTTCTAGTGGGCAGCACTGAACTCCAAAGAGCTAGTAAATAAGCCATTAAAATATTAATTGTAGCAACTTGGAAATTACTTGAGTGAAATGTTAAGTAATAAAGTAATAAGCTGTATAATTTAAACACATATACTGTCAATTCAGTTCAGTTCAGTTTAGTCGCTCAGTCGTGTTCAACTCTTTGTGACCCCATGAATTGCGGCACGCCAAGCCTCCCTGTTCATTACCATCTCTTGGAGTTCACTCAGACTCACGTCCATCGAGTCCGTGATGCCATCCAGCCATCTCATCCTCAGTTGTCCCCTTCTCCTGCCCCTAATCCCTCCCAGCATCAGAGTCTTTTCCAACGAGTTAACTCTTTGCATGAGGTGGCCAAAGTACTGGAGTTTCAGCTTTAGCATCATTCCTTCCAAAGAAATACCAGGGTTGATCTCCTTCAGAAGGGACTGGTTGGATCTCCTTACAGTCCAAGAGACTCTCAAGAGTCTTCTCCAACACCACAGTTCAAAAGCATCAATTCTTCGGCGCTCAGCCTTCTTCACAGTCCAACTGTCACATCCATACATGACCACAGGAAAAACCATAGCCTTGACTAGACGGACCTTAGTCTTGCAACTATGTAAAAACAGATTTGTTGCTTCAGTCATATTACTTAGTATCTACCACAGGAATTAGACTTGTTTCCTGACCTTCAGGGGCTTACAGTCTAAAAGGGGAAGACAGATAAGGAAACAGTATTTGCATTACAGCATTATAGTTCTCTCACACAGATTTACTTAGGGCAACACTTCACAAAGAAAGCCCTCCTCCCCAAACCAAAGCCATTAATTTCACCTAGGAAAGGAAATCAGGAAAGGCATTTCAGAGGAGGCATCTTTTGACCTGACTCTTAAAATGTGAACAGCTGCTTGCCAAAAGGGCTGAAAAAGAAAGTGAAGTCACTCAGTTGTGTCCGACTCTTTGCGACCCCATGGACTGTAGCCCACCAGGCTCCTCTGTTCATGGGATTCTCCAGGCAAGAATACTGGAGTTTGGTGCCATTTCCTTCTCCAGGGGATCTTCTTGACGCATGGATCGAACCCAGGTCTTCTTCATTGCAGGTGGATGCTCTAACCTCTGAGCCACCATGGGATGCTAGTCAGATGCAGAACTGGACTGAGCACTTCTTAAGGTCCAAGATTGACTTGGTTTGTAACTTTAGAGTTTGGAACTCTATAAATGCTTTTTAACCTGAATTGAACCAAGCACTGTGAGTAAAATAGATAAATAAATAAATAATAAAGATATAAATAAAAGCGGGATGTCATAGTGTGTTTCAGAGGGTTAAGGCCAAGGTGTGAGAAGTAGATCATTTGTCAGGCAATAGAATTTGGCCTTGACCTTGTAGGGAATTTGGAACTGAAGATTTAAAACCAAAACACAAGAGAAAAGATCAGAAGAAAATGTTAATAACAACAGGGAAGGAATTTCTTTATGATTACCAGTGATTTTCTTTTCCTTTCTACTATCTTAAAAATGTTTTCTAATGTGGGCATATTTGTTTTATAAAACTATTTGAAAAATAAAAGCAACTGTGTAATCTACTGGCTTTTCATGATATATTTGGGAACATTTTGTTGTCACTTTGTATTACTGGTTAAAATTGAGAACAATAAAATATTAACCAGATTTTTATTGAATTCTTTTCTTAGACCACTCATGGTTCTAAGTACTTTATTTATACATTTAGTCCTCACAAATTATATGAGTTAGCTACTAACAACCCCATTTTACTGATGAAGAAATGGAGGGAATGATAAGTGGAGAAACTTGTTCCAAAAGTGCAAAGGTATTAAGTGGCAGAATCAAGAAGTGAAGCTAAGCAATCTAAACTCACAGTCCCCAATTTACCTTGATTAAATTATTCTGCAACTCAAAATGTTCACCATTTCATTCTGGTTTGCCCTCACTCATTACATTTTTGAGAACATTCACTTTTACTGTTTTTAAGGCTGTTTCTATGGTTTTTCCTGTGGTCATGTATGGATGTGAGAGTTGGACTGTGAAGAAGGCTGAGCGCCGAAGAATTGATGCTTTTGAACTGTGGTGTTGGAGAAGACTCTTGAGAGTCCCTTGGACTGCAAGGAGATCCAGCCAGTCTATTCTGAAGGAGATTAGCCCTGGGATTTCTTTGGAAGGAATGATGCTGAAGCTGAAAGTCCAGTATTTTGGCCATCTCATGCGAAGAGTTGACTCACTGGAAAAGACTCTGATGCTGAGAGGGATTGGGGGCAGGAGAGAAGGGGACGACAGAGGATGAGATGGCTGGATGGCATCACAGACTTGATGGACGTGAGTCTGAGTGAACTCCGGGAGTTGGTGAGGGGGAGGGAGGCCTGGCGTGCTGCGATTCATGGGGTCGCAAAGAGCTGGACACGACTGAGTGACTGAACTGAACTGAAATGAAGGCTGTTTCTACTTAGGTGGAAGAGATAGGATGACTCAGTTTGAAAGAATCTGAAAGATCAACCACAAATCTCTGCACATCACGCTCGCTTACTTCCTCAAAGTTTTTGCTCCAATCTCTCTTCCAGAGCATGGCTTGGCACTAGTACATATGCTTAATACACAGTTGTAGAATAAATGAATGATTAAATTCAACACTGAATTTTTTAAAATATTAAATTTTACTTAGCATACTAAGATGACTAGATAGAAAGTTAATGATAGTTTTATTTTTGAAAACAAGACATAGGAGAGATGGAATTTTTATTATAATTCTATGTTACTGAGAAAATTCAATTAAGCCAGAATACTTTATTCTCCAGGTATTTCAGCTAATCAAAATTTAATACTTTATCTCCAAATATTATTAATGATGAGTAGATAGAATTTTAAAATGGATAAAATCTGGTGGATAGAATCTCACTGGGCCAGATGTAAGTGGTCAAAACAAATGACGCTCAAATCATTTAACATCCCAGGATGAGAAAGGAGGCTCTTTGAGGGTCAGGAATAACATAACACAGAAGCATGATTCTAAATACCATAGATTTAGGATGCAAAGGATACATTCTATAAACAGGGTTCTACTGAGTCGAGGGGGAAATTCCTGGCTTAATTGTTCACTGGGTTTGATATGAAAGCTTATCAAAGCAGGCCTCTAGTACTGTCATAAATAAAGGGTAATGCTGACTATTTTACATTGTAGTTACTTGTTCACCTCTCTGTGGAAGGCAAAGTTCATGAATGAAGAAAGATCTAAAAGGCCTGTTCAGCATTACAAAGTGACGTTAGGAGCCAAAAGCAAGCCTAAGAGTATATTTCCAGAATTGAAACCATCCGAACAATTCTTTTCTTCTTTTATAAAATACATATTGTTTGGTTGGAAAGGGCATAAGCTATCAATTTCACTTGAAAAATAATAGTTTTTATAGTTCAAGTTCCATTTTACAGTTTTGATCTAGAAATATTATTGAGTCATATAAGCTTACTCAAATCCTTTAAATATTTAAATATACATTGTATATTTTATTCCTTTACTTTGAATAATTGGGTAATTAAATGTATTAAAGACATCATTGGGCTTCCCTGGTAAAGAATCCACCTGCCAATGCAGGAGACACAGGTTTGATCCCTGGGTTGGGAATATCCCCTGGAGAAGGAAATGGCAACCCACTCCAGTATGCTTGCCTGGGAGATCCCCTGGACAGAGGAGCCTGCCAGGCAACAGTCCATCGGTCCATGGGGGTGCAAAAGAGTCTGCTACAGCTGGGCAACTAAACAACAACAACAAAGACAGCATTTTATTATTAATCTGCTCTTACCTGGAGGGTAAGTAAGATGCTGCTCAATGTATAGCTTCTATTCCATTTACAAGGGCTGTCCAAAAAATCTATACAGGGCTTGCCAGAATGTGGGTCTACTGTATTAAAATAATACATTAATATTTATACATAAAATTATCATTTAAAACTTATGAAGATCAACATATCATAGGTTAAGTTAGAAAGCAAGTGACAAACTTTGCAATGAATGTGACAGTTTATATAGACCAGTTGTTAGAGCATGGACTTTGGGGTCAGATATACATAAATTTGACGGTTGACTCCTCCACTTATCAGCAATGGACACTGAGCAATGGAACTACCTCTCTAGGTCTCATTTGCCTAGTATGTGAAATGGGGAATATGACTGAAATACCTACTTTCACTGAAATGAGTTTAAAAACAAAGTCCTTAATAGAGTACCTGGCATAGAGTGGATCCTCAAAAAATGATAGTTATCATTATTAAAAATACTTTTATTAATTTATCAACAATTTTTATAAAAAATAAGAAAAATTATTTATATCCAATGGAAAGATCTTGAAATCTTTAGGAAAGATCTGGGAAGAAAATGTTGAAAAGGTGAAAAGAAGGGTCTTCAGTTTGGGACATTTTGAAACTACAATAATAGTTAACAGTGCAATGGACAAAAGATGCGAGTGAACAATGTGATAAAAAAAAAGTATTTAGAAAAAAATTCTAGTTGGTATTAAAACTGTGGTAAGTGAAAACTGAAATTATGACTCAGTGGTAAAAAGATGATCAAAAAATAATATGAAAAGTTTCAGTTCTGGTTTCCTTGGTGTGTATGCCCAGCAGTGGGATCGCTGGGTGATAAGGCAGTTCTATTTCCAGTAAACAAGCAAAAGATGATGGTGACGATGGCGACGACAATCAGAACTCTTTGACTGAAAAAAACTCTGTTACAAACCCCTACTGAGTTGTTACCAATGTCCACATCAAGAAAAGTCCCTTTAACCTATGTTCGTGACACTGCCTAGAGATAAAGTTAAAGAATGAGAAATGGAGAGAGATTTTAAATGTGATGTCAGATTTGAGGATGCTCTCTAGCTTACATTAGATGGCTCGCAAGGACCCAGAGGGATGGTACAGGGAGGGAGGAGGGAGGGGGGTTCAGGATGGGGAACACGTGTACACCTGTGGTGGATTCAGGTTGAAGTATGGCAAAACCAATACAATATTGTAAAGTAATTAACCTCCAATTAAAATAAATAAATTTATCTATATATAAAAAAAGTTTTAAGAATGTTACTCATAGTCCTCCAGTGTTTGTTCTTCCTTTCCTCCATTTCTTCTCTCAAACATGATGCCTGCCTCCTCCCCATCCCCCTGTGTGGTTTTAGATGAATACATAGTTGCCCACATTTTCCCAGCCTTTCCTCTAACAAGATGTGGCCCTGTGACTAAGTCTTAATGGTGGGACATCAGCAGAAGTAAAGTGTGCACCTTTTGGATCATATTTTCTTAATAAGGAAGCTGTTCTGCCTTCTTTTCTTTTTCTCTCCACTTCCCACTGGCTGGAAGTAGTGACAGAATAAATGTCTTAGGTCCAGAAATGGAACCCACAAGTTGAGGATGGTAAAACCTCCCTGCCAGCTTTGTTCTGTTATACGTACATTGGAAAGGTTAGCCTATGTCCTAATACAGTCAATTAACTAAATTATTAATAGTATTTGGGAAAATACACACACACACACACACACACACAATTCTGTGTGTGTAGTTATTACGTTTTTAAAATTAAATTACATTTTATTCTTTAAAGTATTTCTCATTTAGTAGTAAATTGTCAACATATTTTGGACAAGTTTATTCAAAAAAATATTTGAACACCAACTCTATGCCAGGGAGTGAAGATTCTAGGGACATAACAATGACCAAAGAGTAAAGTCTTCATATATCTTTCTTGTTATGTTTAAAAGCAATGTACATAGCTAGAATACATTTTACTTAAAAATTCCTATATTTATGGACATTGTAGCTATTTATGGACATTTCCCTTTTCTGTATATCCAATACTATTACTGGAAACAAATCTTTATTAATTAAATATGAATAAGAATATTAAACATATTCTTTATATAGAACCCTAAAGTTTCCATTCCAAAGCTGTTAGAATAAATGAATTCAGCAAGGCTGAAGGAAAAAAATTAATATACAAAAATCTATTGTATTTCTATACACTAATGATGAAACAGTCAATCCTAAAGGAAATCAACCTTGAATAGTCAATGGAAGGACTAATGCTGAAGCTGAAGGGCCAACACTTTGATAACCTGATACAAAGAGCCAACTCACTGAAAAGATCTTGATGCTGGGAAAGACTGAGGGCAGGAGAAGTGGGTGGCAGAGTTTGAGATGGTTGGATGGCATCATCAACTCAATGAATATGAGTTTGAGCAAACTTCAGGAGATAGTGAAAGACAGGGAAGCCTGGTGTGCTAAAGTCCAAGGGGTTGCAAAGAGTCGGACACAACTTAGCAACTGAACAACAATGATAAAATATCATAAAGTAAAAAAAAAAAAAAAAAAATTCCCATTTAAAATAGCATATAAAACCCTAGAAGTAAATTTAGCCAAGGAGGTGAAAGACCAATGCCCTGAAAACTATAAAACATTGATGAAGGAAACTGAAGATGATTCAAAGAAATGGAACAATAGCCCATATTCTTGGATTGGAAGAATTAATATTGTTAAAATGGCCATATTATTCAAAGCAATCAACAGATTTGATGCAATCCCTATCAAAATATCCTGAATACTTTTCACAGAACTAGAACAAATAATCCTAAAATTCATATGGAGCCACAGAGAAATCTTGAGAAAAAGAATGAAGCTAGAGGTAAAACCCTCTGAGAGTTTAGACTATGCTACAAAACTGCAGTTATCAAAACAACATGCTGTTGCCATAAAAACAGACACATATATCAATGGAACAGAATAGAGAGCCCAGAAATAAGTCCATGCACTTGTGGTCAATTCAACTACAACAAAGGAGGCAAGAATATACCATGGAGAAAAGACAGTTTCTTCAACAAATGGTGATGGGAAAACTAGATACCCATATCAATAAGCCAAAACAATGAGATTAGAACATTCCCTCACACCATATACAAATTAAATTCAAAACAGTTTAGAGACCTAAATGTAAGACCAGAAACCATAAAACTCCTAGAAGAAAAAAATACATGGAATACTCTTTGACATAAATTATAGCAATATTTTCTTGGCTCAGTCTCCCAAGGCAAGCAAAAATAAACAAATGGGAACCAATTAAACTTAAAAGCTTTGCATAGCAAAGGAAACCATTGACAAAATGAAAAGACAACCTATAGAATTGGAGAAAATATTTGCAAATGATGTTACCAACAAGGGGTTAATATCTAAAATATACAAACAGTTCACACAATTCAATGTTAAAACCCCCAAATCAACCAAAAGTGGGCAGACGACCTGAAAAGACAGCTTTCCAGAGAAGACATACAAATATCATTCATGTTCAAAATTATATTTTGAAGAATGTTTAACACTGCAAAAATAAATGTATTATGTCATTTTAAATAAAAATATATACATCTTTGTGTAATAATTCAACTATGGAGATAAAATATATACATGGAAGAAAGGAAATAAATCTCATTAAATGTTGAGAATAGTATCTCTCTGAGTTAGGATTCAGATGATAATTTTTCCTGCTTTTTAATATTTTCCCCAATAAGTATGTTTACTTAATAATGTTAAAAATAAACATCATTAAACACTAATGAAAATAACATTAATATGGACAGAATTTATGATAATAATTTTATTTGTTCCTTACCATTTGGATGAAAAGGAATTGTTCTGAATTTCACAACTGGAGGGACAAAATTATACTCTGATGTAAAATTTATTCTCAGTTGGAAGAATGCTCCTGTGATATAGAAATAAACATTTTTACTAAAGTGTCACATTAATGATAAACTGTAACCTAATATTGATGTTTATGCCTACAGTTTACCCTCCCCAATGTCCCTAGAGTTTCACTATATTAATAAGTAAATTGGATTAGAGGATGCCCAGACACCTCTAGATGGTATAATAGACTACTCACAATCTAACCCAATGTTTTCAGCCACATTCTCACCAGTCCTTTTCATCCACTAACTCTGTCCCTCTAATACCGGCCTCTTCACTGGGTTTCTCATATTTACTCTCTGCTCCAGAATCCTCTCTCTTCAGCTCTCGCTAGGCTGTTTGGCCTACCTGCACTTCCTCCTGATTCTAAACCTGGTGAATTCTCAGACGTTCTTCAGGACCCAAATCAAGTGTTACTTCCTTGGGAAGCTGTTCCTGCCTCTCCAAGGCAAAACTAATCACTGCCTCCTCAGTATTCCATTCAAAATTCATAACAGGACATGTTATATTTTATTGTAATTATCAACTTACATGCTTTTCTCCCCTATCTCACTAAGCAATTGTATCTTGTTAATCTGCAACTCTAAGAGGGCATGGTCATTAAAGTTTATGGTTGCCTAGCCTTCTTGAGAACTTGACTTATGGACATCTGTGGGAAAATCATAGAGGAAGAAAAAAAGAGACATAATTGTGGGATTTTTCTGTCAGTGGGCATTTTGTTGGCTATTTTCTGAATTCATGGAAGACTATTAGATGATATTCTCAGTTGATATGTTTTCCTATGTCTGCTTCTTAAAAACATGATAACATTAAGACTGGGCATAAAGAAAAATTCAAACCTGAAATTTCCATCCATGTTGACAAATGGCAAAAAATTAAGCCATACAATGAAAAAAATTAACACGTGAAAACTTTAGGAATTCTAGAAAATTTATACAGTGCAACCTTAAAGAAATTAGGCTAATAATATAAAGGCTTTTATAAAAAAGTAAATTGGTTTCCAAAGCACAAACCATGCCAAATTGTATTCTGTAGACCTTCAATGTCAACATCCCATTGCATCATATCTTCACTTAGAGGAAAGGCAGTAATACCCTAAACATCAAGAAAAATTAAAGCAGAAAAAAAGATTAAATATTTATTGCAGTTTGGGAAATCAGATATTAGGTTACAATGAATTCCAAAAGCTCTAAATTTTCTTTTATTGATAAAAATTTCTGATTTGAAATGGTGTTATATACTGACTTATTACACAGAAGTTAAGGTAGATTCCAGAAAATACATGCAATAGTAAATTTTAAGTAAATCATTAGTATGAAAATCACAAATAGGACAGGAAGGTGAAGAATGGAATATGTGACTTATGTAATTCTATAGACAATTTAAGATTCAAATTCAAAAAGAAAGGAATAGTTGGAAAGCATGTATTTCCTCATAGCTTAAAAAAAAAAAACCCTACAGATGCTATACTAGGCATGAAGTAAGAAATTTTCATTAAGAAAACACAACTCTAAAATTATGCTCATATATAAAAATAAAATTTTCCTATACTTGAGGCATTATTCCAATGGCGGGACAAGAATGTATTACTGTGCAAAACAATGAAGACCCAGCACAAACCAAAAATAATAATAAATAAAATTGTAAAAATAAAATTATAAGGGAAAGACACATGTGTTATATGTCACAGCAATTGGCAAAAAGTGTACTAGACAGGAAGAAACATAACTCAAGACTTAAGAGCAAAGGATTTTGGAGTCAAAAAACCCTGCGATGGAATCCTGAGCCCAAATATTTACTGAAAGCTTTCTTAGGCTTAGGTTTGTAGTAGGTGAAACAAAACAATACTTACTTATTTTACAATATTGTATTGATAATTGAGGGGCTTCCCAGGTGGTACCGAGGTAAAGAATCCACCTGCCAACGCAGGAGACCTCGGGTTTCATCCGTGGGTGGGAAAGACCCCCTGGAGAAGGAAATGGCAACCCACTCCAGTATTCTTGCCTGGAAAAATCTCATAGACAGAGAAGCCTGGTGGGCTGCAGTGCATGGGGTTGCAAAGAGGCAGACACAACTTAGCCACTGAACATGCAGGCACAATTGATAATTAGTGAATGCAACCCTGCACCTACTGATTATTTACTACATGGTAGAATGTTACATTCAGGGATTAAAGTCCATAAATTACTCAGCACAGTGTGCTCAATACTGTTAACTATTATATGAAATCTAATAATTATTATGAAACAGATTATTATACTGAAATAGGTTCATTAGACAAGTCTGTAGTGCAAATTAGATTTAACTAAATTATGCCTTGTGGAATAAACACAGATTAAACTGCTTTTAAAAACTCGTACCCCAATGAAACACAACCTCCACCTCTCCAATACTCACCTCATAATTGTTGTTCTTCAACTCTTGGAATTCTCTTTTTAGCAAGATGTAAGCTCTGCTGTACATGATAAGGCAAAAAAATCCTCTGATCCTGTCCCCTCACTACTATGGTTCGCTCTGAGGCAAGTGTCTGAGGTTATGGGTCGCTCTCCTATACCTAGTTAACTGACATAAATACTTGCTTTCTCGAGCTTCAGAATGCTGTATACTCCCAAGAGAGGTGGACCTATGTTGGACACGTAGCAGCGACTTTCTTTTCTCTTCTGACTCTTCTAGAGGAGGACTTCAGAAGGAAGACTTGAGCACTTTCTCCACTGCGGCGTGTCCTTGCGGCGCCAGCCCACAGCCCAGCCTGAAGATAAACGTGGATGAAACCCTGAGACCACTCGTGCTGCTTGTGCTTGAAGTGGACGTAAGAAGCCTAAATTCAGGGTGTTCTTACCCAGTCATCGTCTCCGCTTCACAGGTGTAACTAACTGGGTGCCGGTTGGGCAAGAAGATGCAAATCGGTTGCCAAGCAACAAGACTAAACGGAACTGTAGAGGAGGTGGGCACTTGGCCGCTCCTCATCCAATCAGCGTTGCGGGGTGGCCTCTGGCAACCTCCGCAGCCAATCGTCCAAAAGGTTCAGTTTGAAAGGCCAATGAGAACCGTTGTTAAGGCCTCCCTGCCCTCTTTGTCCCCGCGCCCGGTGCGACTGCTAAGTCCATCCATTTTGTTGGGGTAAGGGGAAAAGTCAGAGGGTCTAGCGTTTAAGTCTAAGTCAGAGAAGACTTCACTAGAAGTCCTCCGAAATAATCTTTTGTTTTTCTTTGAATATTATACTGGTCTGCTCTTGTTTATAATAACATATGGCACTTGTGGCTCAGCTGGTAAAGGATCCGCCTGCAATTAGGGAGGCCTGGGTTCGATGCCCAGGTTGGGAGATACCCTGGAGAAGGGAGAGACTACCTACTCCAGTATTCTGGCCTGGAGAATTCAATGGATTGTATAGTCCATGGGGTCACAAAGAGTTGGACACGACTCTCTGACTTTCACTTTCATATGGCACTTCAGCGGTCATGATATGTTTGCATACATTATTATGTCATCGAATCCTTCAGTTACTCTGGAAGAATGTTCTGCAACAGGAACTACTTAAAAGTTCTCGTCTCTTGCTGAGTTTTGCCACTTTCTGTTCCTTCTGTCTAGATATTTACCACGTTGATTTCATCCTCCCCTGCTCCATTTTTCCTTCAATCATCGTTCAGATTTACCTTCGCCTACGATTCTTTATGAAATCACCCAAGACAGCTCCTTTCTTGTGATCCTAGAGGACCCTATATTTACCTCCTTGTTAGCGTTTATTGGGCTTCGTCGGTGGCTCAACGATTAAAAAAAAAAAAAAATCCATTTGCAATGCAGGGGCTGCAGGAGACGTGGGTTTAATTGTTGGGTTTGGAAGATCCCCTGGAGGAGGGCACGGAAATCCACTGGAGTATTCTTGCCTGGAAAATCCCGTGGACAGAGGAGCTTGGCGGGCTACAGTCCATAGGGTCACAGAGTCGGACAAGACTGAAGAGACTTTAGCAGGCAGGCATAGCATTTATCAGGCTGTATCACAATTGCCCATTGCTTTCTTCAGCCAGCTGTGAGCCTCTTAAAGGTGCTAATTTGCCCACGTCAACTACAGAAGCTGGCACCTTTTCTCAGAGTACTTTTTCTTACTGTTTACTAATTTTGTGGAAAACAGGACATCATTTTAATTAGTTCATTTCACAGATATTTATTTTGCACTTCTCATGTGCTGTGCAACAATTCGCATGAAGTGACTACCTTTTGGGCTCGAGTATTCAATAAATAAATATACAAAAAAACACACAAGTGTACAAAGCAAAAATCGTAATTTCAGATCACACATACTATAGACAATAAAACAGTAACGTAATAAACAGTAGCTAAGGGTTCCAACCTTGATAGCATATTAAAAAGCACAGACATTACTTTGCCAACAAAAGTCCGTCTAGTCAAGGCTATGGTTTTCCAGTAGTCATGTATGGATATGAGAGTTGGACTGTGAAGAAAACTGAGTGCTGAAGAATTGATGCTTTTGAACTGTGGTGTTGGAGAAGACTCTTGAGAGTCTCTTGGACTGCAAGGAGATCAGCCCTGGGTGTTCTTTGGAAGGAATGATGCTAAAGCTGAAACTGCAGTACTTGGGCCACCTCATGCAAAGAGTTGACTCATTCGAAAAGACTTTGATGCTGGGAGGGATTGGAGGCAGGAGAAGAAGAGGACGATAGAGGTTGAGATGGCTGGATGGCATCACCGACTTGATGGACATGAGTTTGAGTGAACTCCGGGAGTTGGTGATGGACAGGGAGGCCTGGCATGCTGCAATTCATGGGGTCACAAAGAGTTGGACACGACTGAGCAACTGAACTGAAGGGTTAGAAATGGTCAGGGAAGTCCTCTGTCAGGAGTGGGCAGTGAGATGATACATGATAGGTTGGACGAGAAGGAGCCAGTTATTTGAAATATTGAGGGCAAAGAGTTCCAGGAAGGGGAAAAGATAATAGTTCTCAGTCAGGAAAAAGCTTGGCTTCAAATGGGAACTGGCAGGGCCTGAGAGAATATGGTGAAGATGTGATTTGGTTGGAGCTCTACGTTTAGGAAGTTTGGGTTTTATTTGAATAGCAGTGGGAATCATTGAATGGCTTTAGGGATGAGAGTGTTATTCTCTACATTTACAGAATTATTCCAACTTCTTTGTGGAGAATGGATTGTAGGCGAGACCACTTAGCAGACTCCCACAGTCATTTTCACGTCCAGGTAGGGTAGTTGCTAAATTTCCAATAATATCTTCACTTTACTAACATTTGGCACAATAAAATGATTTGATTTTGTTTTAAAAAACTGAATATTAAGGAATTTTTCCTATGAAAACATCAACTAGGACCTGAGATTGAATTTTGGTGGGGCTCTCCTTCAAAGCCTAACAGATTTTCCCTTGCATTTATGGAACACTGGCAACATATGGTGGGAGAAAATAAAGAGCTGCTTCCATGAGAAAGGAGTGGGAACCAATTAGGGAATTTTAATGGTTTCTTCGATGATACTACGGTCTTTCATTCTGCTTTAACAGGAGAAATCTGTGATAGTAAATGTAGACTCTTTGTGTAAAATTTTGTTCTAGGAGAAATTCAGTTCAGTTCAGTGCCTCAGTCCTGTATGACTCTTTGCAGCCCCATGGACTGCAGCACACCAGGCCTCCCTGTCCATCACCAACTCATGGAGTTTACTCAGACTCATGTCCATCAAGCAAGTGATGCCGTCCAACCATCTCATCCTCTATTGTCCCCTTCTCCTCTCACCTTCAATCTTTCCCAGCATCAGGGTCTTTCCAAATAAGTCAGTTCGCATCCAGTGGCCAAAATATTGGAGTTTCAGCTTCAGCATCAGTCCTTCCAATGAATATTCAGGACTGATTTCCTTTAGGATGGACTGGTTAGATCTCCTTGCTGTCCAAAGGACTCTCAAGAGTCTTCTCCAACACCACAGTTCAAAATAATCAATTCTTCTGCACTAAGCTTTCTTTACAGTCCAACTCTTACATCCATCAGTTCAGTCCAGTTGCTCAATTGTGTCCAACTCTTTGCAACCCCATGAAATGCAGCACGCCAGGCCTCCCTGTCCATCACCAACTCCCGGAGTTTACCCAAACTCATGTGCATCGAGTCGGAACACATCCATACATGACTACTAAGAACCATAGCTTGATGGCAAAGTAATGTCTCTGCTTTTTAATATGCTGTCTAGGTTGGCCATAACTTTTCTTCCAAACAGCAAGCACCCTTTAATTTCATGGGTACAGTCACCATCTGCAGTGATTTTGGAGCCCCCAAATAAAGTCACTGTTTCCACTGGTTCCCCATCTAGTTCCCATGAAGTGATGGGACCAGATACCACGACCTTAGTTTTCTGAATGTTGAGTTTTAAGCCAATTTTTTCACTCTCCTCTTTCACTATCATCAAGAGACTTTTTAGTTCTTCATTTTCTACCATAAGTGTGGTATCATCTGCATATCTGAGGTTATTGATATTTCTGCCTGTGATCTTGATTCCAGCTTGTGCTTCTTCCAGTTCAGCATTCCTCATGATGTACTCTGCATATAAGTTAAATAAGCAGGGGGACAATATACAACCTTGTCGTACTCCTTTCCCTATTTGGAACCAGTCTGTTGTTCCGTGTCCAGTTCTAACTGCTGCTTCTTGAACTGCATACAGATTTCTCAGGAGGCAGGTCAGGTGGTCTGGTATTCTCATCTCTTGAAGAATTTTCCAGTTTGTTGTAATCCACACAGTCAAGGGCTTTGGTGTAGTCAACCAAGCAGAAATAGATGGTTTTCTGGAACTCTCTTGCTTTTTCAATGATTCAGTGGATGTTGGCAATTTGATCTCTGGTTCCTCTGCCTTTTCTAAATCCAGCTTGAACATCTGGATTGAATATCCAGATTCAATCAATGTTCAACATCCAGCTTGAACATCTGGAAGTTCATGGTTCACGAACTGTTAAAGCCTGGCTTGGAGAATTTTAAGAATTACTTTGCTGGCGTGTGAGATGAGTGCAATTATGCAGTAGCTTGAGCATTCTTTGGCATTGCCTTTCTTTGGGATTGGAATGAAAACTGACCTTTTCCAGTCCTGTGGCCACTGCTGAGTTTTCCAAATTAGCTGGCATACTGACTGTAGCACTTTCTCAGCATCATCTTTTAGGATTTGAAACAGCTCAACTGGAATTCCATCACCTCCACTAGCTTTGTTCAAAGTGATGCTTCATCCATAAGACCCACTTGACTTCACATTCCAAGATGTCTGGCTCTAGGTAAGTGATCACACCATCGTGATTATTTGGTTCATGAAGATCCTTTTTGTATAGTTCTTCTGTGTATCTTGCTACCGCGTCTTAATATCTTCTGCTTATGTTAGGTCCATACCATTTCTGTCTTTTATTGAGCCCATCTTTGCATGAAATGTTCTCTTGGTATCTCTAATTTTCTTGAAGAGATCTCCAGTCTCTCCCATTCTATTGTTTTCCTCTATTTCTTTGCACTGATCATTGAGGAAGGCTTTCTTATCTCTCCTTGCTATTCTTTGGAACTCTGCACTCAAATGGGTATATCTTTCCTTTTCTCCTTTGCTTTTCACTTCTCATCTTTTCATAGCTATTTATAAGGCCTCCGCAGACAACCATTTTCCTTTTTGCGTTTCTTTTTCTTTTGCATTTTCTTTTTGCATTTTTTTCTTTTTCTGTACATCCCCCAAAGATCTGTACAGTGCCTCCTATACAATGTCATGAACCTCCGTCCATAGTTCTTCAGGCACTCTATCAGATCTAATCCCTTGAATCTATTTCTCACTTCCATTGTAGAATCATAAGGGATTTGTTTAGGTCATACATGAATGGTCTAGTGGTTTTCCCTACTTTCTTCAATTTAAGTCTGAATTTGGCAATAAGGAGTTCATGATCTTAGCCACAGTCAGCTCCTGTTTTTTTTTTTTTCCTGACTCTATAGAGCTTCTCCATCTTTGGCTGCAAAGAATATAATCAACCTGATTTCAGTATTGACCATCCGGTGATGTTCATGTGTAGAGTCTCCTCTGGTGTTGTTGAAAGAGGGTAATTGCTATGACCAGTGCATTCTCTTAGCAAAAGTCTATTAGCTTTTGCCCTGCTTCATTCTGTACTCCAAGGCCAAATTTGCCTGTTACTCCAGGTATTTCTTGACTTCCTACTTTGCATTGTAGTCCCCTGTCATGAAAATGACAACATTTTTGGGTGTTAGTTCTAGAAGGTTTTGTAGGTCTTCACAGAACTGTTCAACTTCAGCTCCTTCAGTGTGACTGGTCAGGGCATAGACTTGGATTACTGCAATATTGAATGGTTTGCCTTGGAAACCAACAGAGATAATTGTCATTTTGAGACTGCATCCAAATACTGCATTTCATACTCTTTTGTTCTCTATGATGGCTACTCCATTTCTTCTAAGGGATTCTTACTCACAGGAGTAGATATAATGATCCTCTGAGTTAAATTCACCCATTTCAGTCCATTTTAGTTCGCAGATTCCTAAAATGTCAATGTTCACTCTTACCATCTCATTTGACCACTTCCAATTTGCCTTGATTCGTGGACCTAACATTCTAGGTTCCTATGCAATATTGCTCTTTACAACATTGGATTTTACTTCCGTCACCAGTCACACCCACAACTAGGTGTTGTTTTTGCTTTGGTCTGTCTCTTCAGTCTTTCTGAAGTGATATCCCCACTGATATTCAGTAGCATATTGGGCACCTACTGACCTGGGGAGTTCATCTTTCAGTGTCCTATCTTTTCACCTTTTCATACTGTTCATGAAAGTTCTCAAGGCAAGAATACTGAAGTGGTTTGTCATTCCCTTCTCCAGTGGACCATGTTTTGTCCATTAGGAGAAATTATGATAAAGTAGAAGATAAAATTAAAGCATTCTCTGTTCTGAATTTTTAGACATTGATGTTTATGTTGTACTTTAGTCTTGTGAGAATCAAATTTAGTATATTCTCATGTGCTAAGTTGCTTCAGTTGTGTCAGAGTCTTTGAGATGCTATAGACTGTAGCCTGCCAGACTCCTCTGTTCATGGGGATTCTCCAGGCAAGAATACTGGAGTGAGTTGCATGCCCTCTTCCAGGGGATCTTATGACCCAGTGATCAAACCCATGTCTCCTGTATTGCAGAAGGATTCTTTACCATTGAACCTCCGGGAACCTCCATATATTCTCATACCTCAAATCTATTGCTAGCCTTGTCCTCTCCTTGGGACCTCAGACTAGTGTCCCCAGCCGCCTAGTTCTCACCAAGGTGTCCTAACGACAATTCAAAGTCAAAATGTCCAAAAATATATTTATTACCTTCCATTCTCTTAACCAGCCCTCTGTTCCATTTGTTTCACCCAGTTTTCTAGCTGGAAACTTGAAGTTTGCTCTGACTCTGCTTCCTCTTCATGACTCTAATTCAATCACTTACTAAAACCAGCTGCTTTTCTAGCTTCTTCTCAAACATATCACCAGTTCCTGAGCTCACAGCCTTGCCATTGGTTGCCAAAGCACAGAACATCTTTATACTGCATTCTTTGTCTCCAGACCTGCCTTTTATAAAACTTGACAGTAATTTATTTAAGCTAACATGTAATTATGTAATTCTCTGCTTAAAATGCTTCAAAGAATCCCCATCATCACTCTAGCTTATTCTGCCTCCATCTACAGAGTTTTTTTGTGTATCAACTTCTTGGGGTATGGGTAGGGTGGCTGAAATTGTGAACAATGTGTCTGTGTATCTATGTGTATAAATCTGTGCATATAGACTTTTGTTAGAACAGGGACCATGGAATTCATTAATTTAATAATAGCTTCCTGTGGTGTAAAAAGCATAAGAAACCATATACTATAGTACAAAGAATTGAAGAGAGAAATGTTGCACTGCATTTCTTATGGTAGGCAGAATTCTAAGATAACCTCCAGATCTCCACCCCCTGCATAATCCTCAGGACTGTGAATATGATGCACTTTTCTTCTATGATTAAGTCGACTTCTGTGGCATAGTTGAAAAAGCAAGAGAGTTCCAGAAAAACATCTACTTCTGCTTTATTGACTATGCCAAAGCCTTTGAGTGTGTGGATCACAAGAAACTGTGGAAAATTCTGAAAGAGATGGGAATACCAGACCACCTAACCTGCCTTTTGAGAAATCTATATGCAGGTCAGGAAGCAACAGTTAGAACTGGACATGGAACAACAGACTGGTTCCAAATAGGAAAAGGAGTACGTCAAGGCTGTATACTGTCACCCTGTTTATTTAACTTATATGCAGAGTACATCATGAGAAATGCTGGACTAGAAGAACACAAGCTGGAATCAAGATTGCCGGGAGAAATATCAATAACCTCTGATACGCAGATGACACCACCCTTATGGCAGAAAGTGAAGAAGAACTAAAGAGCCTCTTGATGAAAATGAAAGAGGAAAGCGAAAAAGTTGGTTTAAAGCTCAACATTCAGAAAACAAAGATCATGGCATCCGGTCCCATCACTTCATGGGAAATACATGGGGAAACAGTGGAAACAGTGTCAGCTTTTTTATTTTTTTGGCTCCAAATCTCTGCAGATGGTGACTGCAGCCATGAAGTTAAGATGCTTACTCCTTGGAAGAAAAGTTATGACCAACCTAGATAGTATATTCAAAAGCAGAGACATTACTTTGCCAACTAAGATCCGTCTAGTCAAGGCTATGGTTTTTCCTGTGGTCATGTATGGATGTGAGAGTTGGACTGGGAAGAAGGCTGAGCGCTGAAGAATTGATGCTTTTGAACTGTGGTGTTGGAGAAGACTCTTGAGAGTCCCTTGGACTGCAAGGAGATCCAACCAGTCCATTCTAAAGGAGATCAGCCCTGGGATTTCTTTGGAGGGAAATATGCTAAAACTGAAACTCCAGTACTTTGGCCACCTCATGTGAAGAGTTGACTCATTGGAAAAGTCTCTAATGCTGGGAAGGATTGGGGGCAGGAGGAGAAGGGGATGACAGAGGATGAGATGGCTGGAATGCATCACTGACTCGATGGCTGTGAGTCTGAGTGAACTCCGGGAGGGTGATGGACAGGGAGGCCTGGCATGCTGCAATTCATGGGGTCACGAAGGGTCGGACATGACTGAGCGACTGAACTGACTTTAAGAAAGACAGATTATCCTTGGAGAGCCTGACCTAATTTGGTGAGCCCTTAAATGGGACTGGGCTCTTCCCAAAGTCATTGAAAGCATGAGAGAGAGATCCTTATGTGAGAGAGATCCTCAGCTGACTCTTTTGAAAATGAAAGGTGCCATATGGCCAGAAATGTGGGCAGCTTCTAGGACCTGAGAGTGGCTGCTGGCTGATAGCTAGTAAGAGAATCAGGGCCTCAGTCCTACAACCATAAGCAACTCAACTGTGGGCGAAACACACAAGTGTGGTCGAAGACCTGAACTTCAAATCAGAACACAATCAATACTCATTAGACCCAGAGCAGACAATTTAGTCATGCTGTACCCAGATTTGACCAAAAGGGCTATGGGCTAACAAATGAAGATTGTTTTAAGATATTAAGTCTGTGGGCTTCCCAGGAGGCACTAGTGGTAAAGAACTCACCTGCCAGTGCATGAGATGCATAAGACATGGATTTATTCCCTGGATCAAGAAGATCCTCTAGAATTGGAAAAGGCAACCCACTCAAGTATTCTTGCCTGGAAGATTCTATGGACAGAGGAGCCTGGCAGGCTACAGTCCATGGGGCTACAAAGAGTTGGACACGACTGAGCAGCTGAACACACATTAATTCTGTAGTCTTTGGTTTGGAGCAACAGCTAACTTATACAGCTTATTACCCAAAATGCATCACTATTGACCAAAATGAGTTATATGGCAAAAGATCAGTCATTTATTGAACTAAGTTTATCTGATTTAGTGTGAAAAAAAAAAAACCCAACTGATATTAACATATGGCTTTAGACAATGTTAGGGGATAACATGGGTATGGCACTCTGAAATATGAAGTGAACCATGCCTCATGCACAAGTTTTCATAATCCTAGGTGAGCAAGGCAACTGAAAGTCTATTTTATTAAACATTTGCAGAGTTACTGAGGCCATCTCCAGCCTTAACAACCAAGAATTCCCCTCCTCCCTTTTAAAAACAATTCGTTCCCTAAGGAGTGAAACAGATGTTTTCATTTTACTTAAACTAAAAGACTGTTTTCCTCATCCACCAGGAATATGTACCAGTACAAAGTGTTAACCTCATTTGGATTTGAACCCCCATCCTCAAGAGCAAAAGAAGGCTGAGGATCGCCAAATGTCAGCTCAGCTGTGAGAAGTGTTTTAAATCATATTTTGACGTACGTTACGCTGTTAACTAGAAAATGAAGTGCAGCACACATGCTTCTAGTAACTCTGGTTTCAAATCATATGATCCCTTCTTTGTCTTGAAGACCTTTTGATGTGCGTTCACAATATTGAGTTTCTCTGCTTTTAATAATCTTATATTCCTTCCTCAATATAAATGTCATGAAAAATATTGAATGCTAATCTTCAAAGATCAAACAGGAAGAAAGAGGTAGGCAGCATAGCTCAGTGACTTGAATTCCTGAAATTTCTCATTTAAACATTTTTATTTTAGCTTATAAAAGCCTAGGCTCAAAGAAATGCTTGGTTTTCCTTTGTAAAGTTGAAGTTGCAGGTACTCCCAAATTTCAGAATTCTGTTAACTGTAAAACAATTAGGTCTCTCCTTGTCAAGGATTTGAGATGCAGGGATCTATTGATCTTTATATCTGTGTCTACCTAACAGAAGGGGACTCAGAATCAATATATGCTGACCCTTATGTCATCTTCTTTGCTTTGGTTAGGGGACTGAAAGTCCAGCTTTGCCTGGGTCTGAGGGAATTCCTGGGAAAAGGACTTTCAAAGAGCTAAAACTGTCATAATCACTGGTAAGCTGGCACCATTGGTAATCCTATCTTGGGCATCAAGAATCTTTGCAGGGTGGGAGTTGTATAGACTGTTCTTTTTGGAGGTTGGTGTTTAAAGGTTGGTGTCAGTTTGTTTTTCATGCAGGCTGGTACCCAAACCTTGTAATCAAAGTTCTGAAACATTTTAACCGACCAGGACCTTAAACAACCTTCCCTGGACAGGCCTCCCTCCATATCCTCTGTTTTCTTAGTGGTTTAGTCGCTAAGTCCTGTCTGACTCTTTGTGAACCCATGGACTGTAGCCTTCCAACCTCCTCTGTCCATGGGATTCTCCAGGCAAGAATCCTGGAGTGGGTTGCTACTTCTTCTCCAGGGCATTATCCCAACCCAGGGATAGAACCTGCATCTCCTGTATTGATAGGCAGATTTTTTTACCACTGAGCCACCTAGGAAGTTCCCCAATTCCTCCTTACAATTACATTTTTATGGCCAATTTTCAAGTGCCTGCTGATCAGTGCCTTTCACAGAAAATGTGTATTTATTTGTGTAACAAATCCATGCAGTGGATGGAGATTAGATAGCCATTTTACAGATAAGGCAACTGAGGTTGGAGAGGCTAAGGAACTTCTCTAGTGGTACAGAGTTTTAGAGCAGGTCCCAACCAAGTCTTTGTATTCCTTCTCCAATATCCTCTGTTTTAGCTCCTCTCAGAAGTACCTAGATGATAGCTTTTGATGCAAATTTCCTGAGTTGTTTTGCAGATGTGAACACCCCACCCCCACCCCAAAGGAGGAACTACTTGAGACCTATAAGCTCATAGCCCCAGGCCTCCTGGAGGCTAAAGACTCATAAAGTTAACCCCTATGACCCCCCCTCTTGCCTCACCATCAGCCAATCAGAGAACTGTACACAAACTGATTACTGTCCTGCGACACCACCCCCCCCGCCCCCCCTGCCCTTTAAAAATGCTTTGCTGAAATCCTTTGGAGAGCTCCAGGCTGTTCAAGGCATGAGCCAGTTTGTCTCTTTGCAAGGCCTTGCAATAACCCTTTATCTGCTCCAAACACAATGTTTCAGTTTGTTTGGTCTCTTTGTGTGTAGTCGGGTGCAGGAATGTGCGTTAACAGCATAATCCAGAATCACATGTCGCTCAGTTATGTCCAACTCTTGGCGACCCCATGAATCGCAGTACGCCAGGCCTCCCTGTTCATCACCATCTCTCGGAGTTCACTCAGACTCACGTCCATCGAGTCACTGATGCCATCCAGCCATCTCATCCCCTGTTGTCCCCCTTCTCCTCCTGCCCCCAGTCCCTCCCAACATCAGAGTCTTTTCCAATGAGTCAACTCTTCTCATGAGGTGGCCAAAGTACTGGAGTTTCAGCTTTAGCATCATTCCTTCCAAAGAAATACCAGGGTTGATCTCCTACAGAATGGACTGGTTTGATCTCCTTGCAGTCCAAGGGACTCTCAAGAGTCTTCTCCATCACCACAGTTCAAAAGCATCAATTCTTCGGCAATCACATCAGAAGAGGGTTTTAGGGTTGTCTATGATGGCGGCAGCAGCTGGCGCACTAAGTGCAGGTGGTGCACTAAGCGAAGCCACGTCCGAGGTCAGGGGTGATGGCCAGGAGGAGCAACCCCACGCCCAAGGCCAGGGCAGTGACTGGGAGGAGCAACACCAAGTCCAAGGAGTGGTGGCTGTGCGGGTGCAGGAGAGCCTAGAGGAGCCATCCCACATTGAAGGTCAGGAAGGGCGTCGGGACGAGATACCCCTCATCCAAGGTAAGGAGCAGCTATGAAGAGATACCCCACGCCCAAGGTAAGAGAAACCCAAGTAAGATGGTAGGTGTTGCAAGAGGGCATCAAAGGTCAGACACACTGAAACCATACTCACAGAAAACTAGTCAATCTAATCACACTAGGACCACAGCCTTGTCTAACTCAATGAAACTAAGCCATGCCTGCAGGGCAACCCAAGACAGAAGGGTCATGGTGGAGAGGTCTGACAGAATGTGGTCCACTGGAGAAGGAAATGGTGAACCACTTCAGTATTCTTGCCTTGAGAACCCCATGAACAGTATGAAAAGGCAAAAGGATAGGATACTGAAAGAAGTACTCCCCAGGTCAGTAGATGACCAATATGCTACTGGAGATCAGTGGAGAAATAACTCCAGAAAGAATGAAGGGATGGAGCCAAAGCAAAACAATACCCAGCTGTGGATGTCACTGGTGATAGAAGCAAGGTCCAATACTGTAAAGAGCAATATTGCATAGGAACCTGGAATGTCAGGTCCATGAATCAAGGCAAATTGGAAGTGGTCAAACAGGAGATGGCAAGAGTGAACATCGATATTCTAGGAATCAGTGAACTAAAATGGACTGGAATGGGTGAATTTAACTCAGATGACCATTATATCTACTACTGCGGGCAGGAATCCCTCAGAAGAAATGGAGTAGCCATCATGGTCAACAAAAGAGTCTGAAATGCAGTACTTGGGTACAATCTCAAAAACAACAGAATGATCTCTGTTCGTCTCCAAGGCAAACCATTCAATATCAGAGTAATCCAGGTCTATGCCTCAACCAGAAATGCTGAAAAAGCTGAAGTTGAACGGTTCTATGAAGACCTACAAGACCTTTTAGAACTACACCCCCAAAAGATGTCCTTTTCATTATAGGCGACTGGAATACAAAAGTAGGAAGTCAAGAAACACCTGGAGTAACAGGCAAATTTGGCCTTGGAATGCAGAATGAAGAAGGGCAAAGACTAATAGAGTTTTGCCAAGAAAATGCACTGGTCTTAGAAAACACCAGGGCTTCCCTGGTGGCTCAGAGGTTAAAACGTCTGCCTCCAGTGCGGGAGACCCGGGTTCGATCCCTGGGTCGGGAAGATCCCCTAGAGAAGGAAATGGCAACCCACTTGAGTATTCTTGCCTGGAGAATCCCGTGGACAGAGGAGCTTGGTAAGCTACAGTCCATGGGGTCACAAAGAGTCAGACACGACTGAGTGACCTCACTTTCACTTTAGAAAACACCCTCTTCCAACAACACAAGAGAAGACTCCACACATGGACATCACCAGATGGTCAACACCAAAATCAGATTGATTATATTCTTTGCAGCCAAAGATGGAGAAGCTCTATACAGTCAACAAAAACAAGACCAGGAGCTGACTGTGGCTCAGATCATGAACTCCTTATTACCAAATTTAGACTCAAATTGAAGAAAGTAGGGAAAACGCTAGACCATTCAGGTATGACCTAAATCAAATCCCTTATGATTATACAGTGGAAGTGAGACATAGATTTAAGGGCCTAGATCTGATAGACAGAGTGCCTGATGAACTATGGAATGAGGTTCATTACACTGTACAGAAGACAGGGATCAAGACCATCCCCAAGGAAAAGAAATGCAAAAGGCAAAATGGCTGTCTTGGAAGCCTTACAAATAGCTGTGAAAAGAAGAGAAGTGAAAAGCCAAGGAGAAAAGGAAAAATATAAGCATCTGAATGCAGAGTTCCAAAGAATAGCAAGAAGAGAAAAAAAAGCCTTCTTCAGCAATCAATGCAAATATATAGAGGAAAGCAACAGAATGGGAAAGACTAGAGATCTCTTCAAGAAAATGAGAGATACCAAGGGAACATTTCATGCAAAGATGGGATCTATAAAGGACAGAAATGGTATGAATCTAACAGAAGCAGAAGGTATTAAGAAGAGGTGGCAAGAATACACAGAAGAACTATACAAAAGGATCTTCATGACCCGGATAATCACGATGATGTGATCATGCATCTAGAGGCAGACACCTGAAATGTGAAGTCAAGTGGGCCTTAGAAAGCATCACTACAAACAAAGCTAATGGAGGTGATGGAATTCCAGTTGAGCTATTTCAAATCCTGAAAGATGATGCTGTGAAAGTGCTGCACTCAATATGCCAGCAAATTTGGAAAACTCAGCAGTGGCCACAGGACTGGAAAAGGTCAGTTTTCATTTCAATCCCTAAGAAAGGCAATGCCAAAGAATGCTCAAACTACTGTACAATTGCACTCATCTCACACGCTAGCAAAGTAATGCTCAAAATTCTCCAAGACAGGCTTCAGCAATATGTGAACCGTGAACTCCTTGATGTTCAAGCTGGTTTTAGAAAAGGCAGAGGAACCAGAGATCAAATTGCCAACATCCTCTGGATCATGGAAAAAACAAGAGAGTTCCAGAAAAACATCTATTTATGCTTTATGGACTATGCCAAAGCCTTTGACTGTGTGGATCATAATAAACTGTGGAAGACTCTGAGAGAGATGGGAATACTAGACCACCTGACCTGCCTCTTGAGAGAAATTTGTATGCAGGTCAGGAAGCAACAGTTAGAACTGGACATGGAACAACAGACTGGTTCCAAATAGGAAAAGGAGTACATCAACGCTGTATATTCTCACCCTGCTTATTTAACTTCTATGCAGAGTACATCATGAGAAACACTGGACTGGAGAAACACAAGCTGGAATCAAGATTGCTGGGAGAAATATCAATAACCTCAGATATGCAGATGAGACCCACCACCCTTATGGCAGACAGTGAAGTAGAACTAAAGAGCCACTTGATGAAAGTGAAAGAGGACAGTGAAAAAGTTGGCTTAAAGCTCAACATTCAGAAAACGAAGATCATGGCATCCGGTCCCATCACTTCATGGGAAATAGATGGGGAAACAGTGGAAACAGTGTCAGACTTTATTTGGGGGGAGGGGCTCCAAAATCACTGCAGATGATGATTGCATCCATGAAATTAAAAGACCCTTACTCCTTGGAAGAAAAGTTATGACCAACCTAGATAGTATATTCAAAAGCAGAGACATTACTTTGCCCGACGAATGTCCGTCTAGTCAAGGCTATGGTTTTTCCTGTGGTCATGTATGGATGTGAGAGTTGGACTGCGAAGAAGACTGAGCGCTGAAGAATTGATGCTTTTGAACTGTGGTGTTGGAGAAGACTCTTGAGAGTCCCTGGGGCTGCGAGGAGATCCAACCAGTCCATTCTGGAGATAAACCCTGGTATTTCTTTGGAAGGAATGATGCTAAAGCTGAAACTCCAGTACTTTGGCCACCTCATGCAAAGAGTGGAACTCATTGGAAAAGACTTTGATGCTGGTTGGGATTGGGGGCAGGAGAAGAAGGGGACGACTGAGGATGAGATGGCTGGATGGCATCACGGACTCGATGGATGTGAGTCTGAGTGAACTCCAGGAGTTCGTGATTGACAGGGAGGCCTCCGTGTTGCGATTTATGGTGTTGCAAAGAGTCGAATACGACTGAGTGACTGATCTGAACTGAACTGATGATGGGGCCTCCCTGGCTGTTTACCAGTAAAGAATCTTCCAGCCAGTGCAGGAAACACAGGAGATGCTGGTTTGATCCCTGGGTTTGGAAGATCCTCTGGGGAAGGAAATGGCAACCCATTCCAGTCTCCTTGCCTGGGAAATCCCATGGACAGAGGAGCCTGGTGGGTACATTCCACGGGTTGCAAAAAGTCAGACACAACTTAGTACCTAAACAACAATGATGATGTAGGAATGCAGTGTCTCCCTGGGTACTTTACTTGCACTGAAGTGTTTTAAGAGAATTATGTCTCCTTTTGTCACCTTTCTTATTTAACTTCTATGCAGAGTACATCATGAGAAACGCTGGGCTGGAAGAAGCACAAGCTGGAATCAAGATTGTCGGGAGAAATATCAATAACCTCAGATATACAGATGGCACCACCCTTATGGCAGAAAGTGAAGAGAAACTAAAAAGCCTCTTGATGAAAGTGAAAGAGGAGAGTGAAAACAGCTTAAAGCTCAACATTCAGAAAATGAAGATCATGGCGCCTGGTCCCATCACTTCATGGCAAATAGATGGGGAAACAGTGGAAACAGTGTCAGATTGTAATTTTTGGGCTCCAAAATCACTGCAGATGGTGATTGCAGCCATGAAAGTAAAAGACACTTACTCCTTGGAAGGATATTTATGACCAACCTAGATAGCATATTGAAAAGCAGAGACATTACTTTGCCAACTAACTTCCGTCTAGTCAAGGCTATGGTTTTCCAGTAGTCATGATGTGAGAGTTCTACTGTAAAGAAAGCTGAGTGCTGAAGAATTTATGCTTTTGTACTGTGGTGTTGGAGAAGACTCTTTAGAGCCATTGAACTGCAAGGAGATCCAATCAGTCCATTCTGAAGGAGATCAGTCCTGAGTGTTCTTTGGAAGGACAGATGCTAAAGCTGAAACTCCAGTATTTGGCCACCTCATGCAAAGAGTTGACTCATTGGAAAAGACTCTGATGCTGGGAGGGATTGGGGGCAGGAGGAGAAGGGGACGACAGATGATGAGATGGCTGGATGGCATCACCGATTCGATGGACGTGAGTTTTGGTGAACTCCGGAAGTTGGTGATGGACAGGGAGGCCTGGCGTGTTGCGATTCATGGGTTCACAAAGAGTCGGACATGACAGAGTGACTGAACTCTTCCCAACATGGGAACACAAATCACTGAGAGATGATGCAGTTTATAATATCTAAGTGTGACTATGACTATTATGTGTGAGTGAGTGTGTGTGTGTGTGTGTAAGGGGAGGGTACTGGTTAAAGGATATAATTTTCTAGGTTCTTTCATGTATGCATCTACAAAGAGGGATGAAGCATTTAATATAGCTTCATATAGTCTCTCAGTTGCCCCCAGGGGTGTTCCAGAATTTCAACATAGAAGGACCTTTGAGGTGGCAGTCAGCTTGGAGGGGGTGTAAAGGCTGACATATGGTTTAGGGATGGCTTAGGGATGTGTGTTTATTAGGGATGGTTTGAAGGGAGATGATGAAGCTTATTGACAGGTTAAACCTACCCCACTTCATTAGCACCCCACAGAATGTTCTACATTATGGCATATGCATGAATAATTAAGCAGGATATTTGTGCTCTAAATATTTTGCCACATTAGAAAATAATGTATTCCTTTATGAAAATTTTCAACATACATTGAATAGTGATAGCAACGTTGTCACTTCCTGAGCACATCCTATGTGCCAGATACTTCTCATGTATGTGTATATGTTCTCATTAAATGCTTATATCAACTCTGAAAGACAGGTATTAGAGGAAAAAATATAAAATTGTATGCTGTGTGTGCTTAGCCGTTCAGTTGTGTCTGATACTTTGTGACCCTGTGGACTATAGCCTGCCAGATTCCTCTGTCCATGGGGATTCTCCAGGCAAAAATACTGGATTGGGTTGCCATGTCTGCCTCCAGGGGACTTTTCCAAACCAGGGATCAAATCCAGGTCTCCCACAGCTGATTCTTTACCATTGGAGCCACAAGGGAAGCCCAAGAACACTGGAGTGGGTAGCCTATACCTTCTCCAGAGGATCTTCCCGACCCAGGAATCAAACCAGGGTCTGCTGTGTTGCAGATGGATTCTTTACCATCTGAGTCACCAGGGAGGCCATGGACTATGTTTTTGAGAACTCTTGTGTCAGGCGCTCTTCTCTGCAACTTATGTCCCTCACCTTCAATTCTATGAAGTGGATACTTTCTCAGATGAAGAAATGGCAGTTCAGTAACTTGTGTAAATTCATATGATTACCAAAGGGTGAAGGGGAGGTTTAAGTCAGGCAGTCTGACATCAGAACCTTTCATCTTAACCTCTATGCTACAGTTACACCATTTTGTGAATAAGGAAGCAGAGAGTGCCTTACTTATTCAAGGTCTTTCAGCTCATATGTGGGACTAGTTGAAACGTACATGTTCCTGCTCAGTGAAGTGGGGGTGGGTGGACACACAGGGTTGGATTCTATGTCTGAGCAATGAATTTATAGATTGTAAGGTCACTTTTATGGCACATTCGGGGGTGGTCTTGAGAATTTATGATTTTTAGATTCTCCCCAGACAATTGTCATAATGACAGGGTTTGGCAGCTATTAGTCTGTTTTGGGGCTGGCTAATGTTTCATTCCTGGTGCTATCTTTGGCTGATGAGTAGGTTATTTAGGGCAGTATGTCAAACCTAAGGCTAAATCTGAGCTCAGCTGGGAAGAGCACCAATTAGTGATTAGCTGCAAACACAGGAGACTAGTGCCCTGGGTTTGCAATACTGACTCTGCCCTCAGGGCTTCCATGGGCTGGGCTGGTACTGGTGTTCCTAACTAGGATTTGCCCCCTTCCCTGGAAGAAGATTCTCCATCCCTGCCCCTGACTGTGATGATGTGGCTAGCTGTGACTCTCAGTAGGTCAGGATTCATCATCACGGCCTCTGATCAGGTTTGGGCTCAGAGCTGGTGTTGACCAAGAGGATGTGAGATGGGCACATAATATGCAGCATGTCTGAGTGCAAGTTTGCTGAGTGGTTGTGTTTCATTTCTGCCCCTTTCTCTTTTCCCTGTGCCATGACAGCAGCACATAGTACTCTGTTCTAAACCTACTTCACAGGTCACAGCCTAAATCTACAACGTACATCACAGGACACAACCTTTACAGTACACTGTTCTAAATCTACATCACAGGACACAGCCTATATCTTAACCATTTGGCTGCCGTAGCCAATAATGTGTGCCCTAGGACTGGGAAACTGCTCCGGCTTGCCATAAACAAGGCTGCATTCGACACTGGTGTCAACCAGGGCCATTACTCTGTACATCAGCCAGTGATCAGTGAACCGCAAGCTCTATATGGGACCTCCAGTCTCTGCTTGGGCTCTTTGGGCAGGCACCTTGGCCTGAGCTCTGTGCAAAGCTGGAAAAGGGCATCTGAAGGAACATCCTTGGGTGCCCCTTGCTTTGCTAAAATTGCTTACCCAACTCGACCAACTCCACCTGAGTATATGGTCGATGTGTCATGAACTTAGTCACTTTGGGGCCCCCTTGAGGATGTCCCCGGGGCCATGGACTGCTCATGTTTCACTTTCTGCTGTACAATGAGCCTGCTAACAAGCGAGGACCCATGGTCTCATGATGTTCATTGTCACTGACCCTCATTACCTCATAGTTCAAGGCGCTGGGTTCCTCAAGGCCAGGCATCTCTTGCTTCAGCGTGTGCAGATGCTGCTCTAGCTCTTCCCTTGTCTCTGAAACTCGTGCACTTGTGCAGCAAGCATGATGGAGAGCACGATCCATATTAGCCTTCAAGGCGATCAAGGAAGGCCACTCCACAGTGCCGGCAGCAGCACGTGCCGCTTTGTTTGGCAAACGGGAACTCAGCACCTGTAATGCCTCTTTAGTACTATCTGGTGACCCATCCACCGCCTCCCAGCCTTCCACTGGGACCCGTGCCGGGATGACCGTGGCCACCGGCAAACACATGCTGTGTGGTGGCCCACTGGCCTCTTCCTTCCATTGAAGCCTCAGGCTCCACTACCTGCTGGGTATCCTGCCGACTGCACCAATTGTCTCGCTTCTCATACTGACTTGCTGAACCCAGGGTGGGCAAGGCATGAGTGGGGAAGCTGGGAGAAAACTTCAGGAGCCCCCAGAACTGCAGATACATTTATTCTCTAATGGCGGTGGACCGGCAAAAGGGGTTTCTCAGGTGGGGCTTATACACAGTTTACAGAACAAAAGAGGCACGTGGCCAGCGGGGACATCATGACGCGCATGCGCAGTGCTATAAGTCCACTCAGCTGTTACATAATGATATATTTGCAAAACGTGGGGCGAGGAGCCTGACCATCCCGACCTTGGCTAATTTGCTCTTCCCTTACAGGAGTTTCAGTTTCAGCTCCTTTCAAGTGATTTTAAGGGACAGTGACCCAAAAGAAACCTTTCAGGTAATTGTGTTAGAATGGACCCCAGTGATAACTGGACTTATCATATCATCCTAATACCCAAGGACCTCAGTGGCTTAGGAGGACTTGTCACTGAGTGGAGCCTGATCTCCACTTATTTCTGATACAAGTTTCATGTGTCTCTAGGGCCAGGGAGAGCTTGAGCATTAATCTGTGGCTTTGTGCTGTCAGTTCTTTGTTTCACGTGTGTATTTGAGTTTACATTTAATAACATAGGTCCATGAAGATTGTTTAGAACCGCTTTGCTGCAAATTTAATATCCCCTCAATTATCTTTATTTCAGCATGTTGACCTCTTAAAATATCGACCTTCTAAAAAGTATAAGTACATAATATGCATGCATGCTAAGTCACTTCCAGTCTTGTCCAACTCTTTGTGACCCTATGGACTGTAGCCTGCCAGGCTCCTCTGTCCATGGGATTCTCCAGGCATGAATACTAGAGTGGGTTGTCATTTCCCCCTCCAGGGGATCTCCCTGAGCCTGGGATCAAACCCACATCTCTTATGTCTCCTGCATTGGCAGGTGGATTCTTTAACACTAATTCCACCTGGGAAGTCCTGTAAGTACACAATGCCCTATCCAGTCTTAACGAGGGCCCTTTCTCCTAATTGAACCATTCTTGGATAAGAATAGCAAATAACCTTGTCACTTGGGTAAGGATCAGCAAGATGTCAGGCCTGGTTAGTAAATGTCATAGTCATTGTGTGAATAAGCAATTCATGGTGCCTAAGATTCAACTAGTCATAAATGTGTCACATGAGCTTATCCTTGTATGTCTCTATGTTTTTAAGCCTTCCCAGTCTAATTTCCCAGAGGATTACATTGACCTTGGGTGCTTTGATGGTTTGTAAGGCTTTTCTTCCTCTGCATTCAGTTCAGTTCAGTTCAGTCGCTCAGTCATGTCCAGCTATTTGTGACCCCATGAATCGCAGCACACTAGGCCTCTCTGTCCATCACCAACTCTTGGAGTTCACTCAGACTCACAGCCATCGAGTCTGTGATGCCCTCCAGCCATCTCATCCTCTGTCGTCCCCTTCTCCTCCTGCCCCCAATCCCTCCCAGCATCAGAATCTTCCAATGAGTCAACTTTTCTCATGAGGTGGCCAAAGTACTGGAGTTTCAGCTTTAGCATCATTCCTCCAAAGAAATCCCAGGGCTGATCTCCTTCAGAATGAACCGGTTGGATCTCCTTGCAGTCCAAGGGACTCTCAAGAGTTTTCTCTAAAACCACAGTTCAAAAGCATCAATTCTTCGGCGCTCAGCCTTCTTCACAGTCCAACTCTCACATCCATACATGACCACTGGAAAAACCATAGCCTTGACTAGATGGAGGTTTGTTGGCAAAGTAATGTCTCTGCTTTTCAATATGCTATCTAGGTTGGTCATAACTTTTTTTCCAAGGAGTAAGCATCTTTTAATTTCATGGCTGCAGTCACCATCTGCAGTGATTTTGGAGCCCCCAAAAATAAAGTCTGACACTGTTTCCACTGTTTCCCCATCTATTTCCCATGAAGTGATGGGACCGGATGCCATGATCTTCGTTTTCTGAATGTTGAGCTTTAAGCCAACTTTTTCACTGTCCTCTTTCACTTTCATCAAGTGGCTTTTAGTTCCTCTTCATTTTCTGCCGTAAGGGTGGTGTCATCTGCATATCTGAGGTTATTGATATTTCTCCCGGCAGTCTTGATTCCAGCTTGTGTTTCTTGCAGTCCAGAGTTTCTCATGATGTACTCTGCATAGAAGTTAAATAAGCAGGGTGACAATATACATCCTTGACGTACTCCTTTTCCTATTTGGAACCAGTCTGTCGTTCCATGTCCAGTTCTAACTGTTGCTTCCTGACCTGCATTTAACAGAGTCCTAATACTCTTGACATTTATGGTAACAAATTTCAGGTGCAGTCATCTTTTGACTGCAAAATTTTCCTCTTATCTGTGTGCTCCCTTGCTCCTTCTGCTCCTCTTATAAAGCATTTCCTCTTTGGTGTTTGAACTATTGGTTGAAAAAGGTGCTGTATAAATTAAGAAGTATGAGAGTCACCTTTTGCACCTCCCTTGGCTCCCCTTTTCAGTCCTCCCCCAGAGTTCTCAGGCTCTAATGGCAGTGGGGAGCACAGTGGCACAGAAGAGTCCACAGGCCAGCCAGTGGGGACTGATAGACTGTAGCTGGCAAAGGAACACAGCATAACCAGGCTCAGGTGACTGCATCAGCCAACTGGGTCAGGTTGTCATACGACGCTCAGGGGTGGCGGGGAGCCTCTGTAGTTGCTTCTGCTTGATGCTTACTTGGAGCTGGGCCTTCCATCCTTGCAAGAAAGACCAGCCTAACCTTGACCTCAAGTTGCAAAACAGGACAGTTACTTTAGTTGTGTTTATCATCTGTACAAGGAGCCAAAAAAAAAAAAAAAAAAAGTACACTAAGAGACCAACTTTTTGAGCCTGTTCGTATGAAAGAAAAAGCTTTTAGTCACCATCCAACATTGTGGGCTAGACAAGGAATATATTTTGGGAAAAATCTAGGTACTGTTACTTCTCCATTCAAGCGAACAACTACAGAAAAATATAATCAATTGTCAAATGCTTAATCTAAACATTTTTACCTTTGAATTTTATGTTGTGCCTTATTATTTTTAAAATTAGAGTATAGTTGCTTTACAATGTTGTGTTAGTTTCTGTTGTATATCAGAGTGAATCAGTCACATGTATACATATATCTGCTCTTTTGGGATTTCCTTCCCATTTAGGGCAGGACAGAACATTGAGTAGAGTTCCCTGTGCTATACAGTAGGTTCTTATTAGTTATCCATTTTATACATAGTGTATATATATCAATCCCAATCTCCCATTTCTTCCCATCCCTCTTTTCCCCCTTTGCTTTGCAAATAAGTTCATCTATACGATTTTTCTAGATTCCCACATGTAGGCATTAATATACAACATTTGGTTCTCTCTTTTGAATTTCTGTTGAAGCAAAACTTGACTACCTTTAAGGGGACTAAAGTGTTTGAAATGTTATTAAATGTTTTTATGCACATTACTGAGGATGTAATGAGCATCCTCCCACCTTCCACCCCTAGACTTCTAGGCTGGTTCTGTAATTCTCAATCTTTAGACAGCAGAAATGAAGTGAAGTCGCTCAGTCGTGCCCGACTCTTTGCGACCCCATGGACAGAAGCCTGCACCAAGCTCCTCCATCCATGGGATTTTCTAGGCAAGAGTACTGGAGTGGGTTGCTGTTTCCTTCTCCAGGGAATATTCCTGACCCAGGGATCGATCGAACCCAGGTCTCCCACATTGTAGACAGACGCTTTACCGTCTGAGCCACCAGGGAAGTCCCTAGACAATAGAAGGGCTTGTTAAAGCAGAAATTGCTGGAGTATGCCCCAGAACTTCTGATTCATTACTCTGAAGTGGGGTCTGTCAATGTGCATTTCTAACAAGTTCCAGCTCTGCTGGTCTGAGGACACTTTGAGAACCTCTGTGTTAGGTAACCATCTTTGAAGGTGTGTAGATAACAGAGCTCATCTCTAATTAGTTCTGAGAGGTTTGTAGGAGGTATTATCTGAGGTAGTGCTGTGAGCCTGCAGATGTTGATGATTAGGGATTTAAGGGTAAGGCCCCTATCCCAGGGATTGGGTATGGTGGGAGGGAAAGAGCCTGGAGACATAAGGAAATGGGAGTGAAGGGCAGACTGAGGAATTCAACTGAGGGGGAAAAACCCAACCTGACACAGATGTCACTGCCATGTGAAGTGATTGCTTTATTGAGTTTGATTGCTGAGGTGGTGACAAGAGCTGTACCTAAAACATATGCATAAGGCCCTGAAGGTTTTATTGTATCCCCTTCTGTATTAAATAGCAGAAATGGACAAGTTCTTTGAACTTTCATGATGATACTCATTTTCTTTGACAGTGTGTATTAATCGCCAGATGGGGAGTTCTTTCTTTTGGGCAAATAAGGTCATAAAGATAAGCTGTGACAATGAAATGGCCACATTTCTTTTATTTTATCAAGATGGTTGGAGTCTAAGTTGAACACGATAAGATGTACACAGCTTTTTCAGAGTTCTAAGATGAGTTTTGATGTCTCAGTTCATACGGAAACATCAAGGCAGAAAAAGATTCAACTTTAAAACCCAATTTTGACAATCCATTTAATTGTCAAGTAATTACTCAATATATTATTTTGATTTTAAAAATTTAAATCTTGCCATCTATAAGTGGGTGATATATGGTCATAAAAATCACTGGAATTCTTCTTTCCACTTGTGGTCACTAGCAAAAGAATGTTAAGTCTATTATAAAAGCTTACTTAAAAAAGAAAGCATTTCAATGAAATAGCAGTAAATAGAAATTATGATTCCTCTATGAAATGTCAAACATTAAAAAAAATAATACTAAAATTCCCAAATACCTCCATGATAGCAATATTCAGGAAATATTTTATGGTAAACATTTTTAATAAACAGCAGCATAAAATAATCAGTGTTTAATATCTCTGGTGTGTGAAATACAAATGCATATATCCTCAATATAAAATAGGCTTCTTGTCATTACAATTTCATGCTTGTCTATTTGAAATGCCCATAATAACAAATCAAACATTAAGTAATACAGTGATTAAATGCATGCAGTGAAAATAAGGAAAGATAGGGCAAGATATCTGAATAGTGCCATTATATATTTGAAAACAAATCTATATCGAGTTAAAAACAAAGGAAACAAGGAAACAGACCAGATATAAAAATGCAGAGATATATTTCATTTCTGTGATACAAACCATAAACATAGTTTTGTGCAAAAAGGAAAAGATCTGAAAATAAAGTCATCTTACAAAATGTTGTCCACAAAGCAAAAGATATTTTTCAGTCTATGAAAAAATACTATTTTAATACAAAAGGGACTGTGTTATGCAGTATCACAGTGCTTTATAAAATACATTATTACAAGTGGTTTTGAAATTTAGTTTGTTCACCTTAATGACTTCAGTAATTATAAAATGTTTAAAATAAATGTTATAGTTCTTTATAAAAAACTAACTTGAATTTATTTTTTACCCATAGTAATGTTTTTCAGAGTAGATATTTTACTGGCTCATGGAATGCTAATTTCCCTTTAAGGGACTCCTAGAAAAACTCAGATTCACTGAAATTGTATTTCCTTAAAATAATAAATATTCTTGGAAGAAATTGATTGTCATATGATATACAAAATTGTGGTTGAATCTTCATCATTAAACAGTTGCATAGCAACAAAAGGATACAAATATTCGCCTTTACCTAAAGTTAAAAAATGTAACTGCTGAATCAGCTTATTTATGCCATAAAATTATATTATTTCCAAATAAATTTGAATATAGCCAATTTTTTATGTTCACAATACCTATTGGTCCATGTTTGTTGTCTGAAGATTCATTGTTTGGGAAAATTGCCACACGTTTTTGTAAACATATTTCTTTGATTTCTCATCTTAACTGAATTTGTTGTTTTACAAAATTGAAATGTCAATGTGCTTCTAATTATCTTGCATTCTCTTTATCAAATATTATTGCCAGGATTTTATATCCTGTAAGTCTCTTTGTAAGTCTCTTCAGCTGTAAAATTTAAAAAAAAAAGAGACTTTGAGACATTGTTCTTAAAGGAGTTTTTTTTGTTTGTTTGTTTAACAAGAGAAACATCAATCATAATATTCCTTTTTATATAGAACTTGAAACCCATAAGAACTCTAAGTTTGGCAAAAGATGTCTAGCAGGTAAGGCATGAGATGCACATTTGATACCTTCCTCTAACTAAGGCAAAATTGATCATTTTGCTTCTATTTACCAGCTTAAAAATTCAGTTCATGGTAAATGTTTGATGAGAATTCAGTACTTGGTTTTCAAAGATATGTAATATTTTGGAAATAGAATTCATAGTCTTTGGATTCCAACTAACTCTATGGATAAACTGTCATATAACTTTTGGTGCTGCAATAAAATCTGTGAATATTTCCAGATAAGAAAATAAAGTGTGAGAAACTTTAAATTAACTAGATATTGATAATAAGGAGTTCCTCCTGCCCCAGAGTCCACTGATGGTGTGCACTCCCACACCTTGGACAACTCATATGCAGGAGGAGGCAAGCACAGATGATCTGGTCTGTAGCCACACCTCTATTTTTCAATGTTACTGGTCCAGGGAAGCTTCTGTGAGGCTGTCCCCATGGGAACCCTGTCCCCTTCCCACGGATGCTGATCTACACCAAGAGGCCGCTTTTCTGACTCTGCTGCCTTTGGTGCCTCATTTCTAATGCAACACAGAGAACTATCAACCCACAATTAACTTCAGCATCCACATCTAGCCTTCTTGTGATCTGATGCCCTAGTTATTTCAAGGGCTTGTGTAAAGACACTGTGGAAAAGGCCTTCATGATCAACAGAGGAGATTCACAGAGAAGCATACTCTGCACTTTCTCCAAGAGCCCCACTGTATAGAAGGCTTCAGAAACTTAACACTCGTCTTAGAAACTTACACTTGTCTTATGGCTCGTTTCCATTTGGGATTTTAAATTTGGCCTAGTTTCCTCATTGATTATGAACATCACTTCCACACAAACATGCACAGAATCTAAATTGAATCAACATATTTCCTGAAGATCTGTCCTGAAGAAAAGACAGCAGGTAGACACATGCTACGGTATATACATTTTGGAGAGAGAACAGTCACGGTGACCAAAGGTGAATACATAAAGCACCATTTGACTTTCCTTTTTGGTTTGATACTTAATCATAAGGTCCTTTTCCTCTTCACTGGTTTACAGTGTTCAGTACTTGAAACCAGATGTCCCAGTCCCATCGCCAGGGCATACACCCTGCTGGAGTGTTGATCCCACAACGTTTCTTTTCTAGCTGGTGTCTGCCCTGGTTGGTAAGACACAGTTAAACTTCACAGAAGATACTTGTTGCAGTGTCTGCTAAATGAGAACCTTACTTTAATAAAAATATTTGAATATAAATCTTTTCTACGACTTTCTAGTTTCTCCTGTATACCACATTTACAAAAGTCGTGCATTTTACAGTTCTGCAGAAATCATAGATTCGGTGTGTCCATGAATGTTGGAATCTCCTAGCAAAGACGGTTGCTTTGAGTCTATTTTGTAGGGTTTTTGAGATTTGTTGCCAAAAACGGTGATACCCATCCCACTGGGATGATTCGGAATCGACATGTGTGGTAGTAAGGGAATATTTGCTTCCTGATTGGATCCTGATGAAGGCAAGCTGGTCACATGACCAGTACTAGTTGACCCACTGGCACTGCTGGGGGACCGACTCTTGGGAGGTGGGCAGTGCTGAATCACTCTGGGAGGGCCTGTTGGCTGATAGTGGGCAGCTGGAAACGCAGCATATCCAGGAGGTATTGGGTATCCATTGATGGGGATGAATCGCTGGTTCTGAGGTATTGGTGGGCTGATGAAACCAGCAATCTGGCCCTGTGGTGTAATACCCTGGCTCGGGAACATAAAGTTGGGATATCTGGGATTACTGAGATTACTCACTGGGCTGGCACTAAGGGAGGTTGTCTGAGTGGTGGCATTTCCGCCGGAAGGAGTAGTAGAGCTGGTATGACTGGAGAGTCCCTCCCAGGACCGAAGTCGGACATGAATATCTTTAAATCTCGGTCTCCTGGAAGGAATCTCATTCCAACACTCTGTCATGAGGCTGTACATCCTGGGTGGGCAGTCTTCAGAACATGGCAACAACTGTCGTTTTCTCACCATTTCGATCACTTCCTGATTACTAAACCCATAATATGGCTGGAGTCCAAAACTGAAAATCTCCCATAAGACAACTCCAAAAGACCAGATATCTGAATCAGAAGAGAATTTGCCATACATGATGGCTTCAGGGGGCATCCAGCGAATGGGCAGCAAAGACTTACTCTGCACCCTGTAGTAATCAGCAGAATATATTTCTCTGGAAAGCCCAAGGTCTGAAATCTTCACGTGAAGTTGCTCTCCAATTAAAATATTGCGAGCTGCAAGATCCTTATGAACAAAGAAGTGACTAGACAGGTATTCCATGCCAGCTGCAATCTGAATTGCAATGTGTAGAAAATCTCCGTGATCCAGGCTGGATTTTACAGTCCCATCTTCATCACTGCTGCAGCCAACATCCGAATGAGGGGACCGCATGATGAGGAACTCGTGGAGATCTCCCTGATTCATATACTCAAAAAGCATGCACACAGGTTGTTCCTGAGTGACAGCCCCTAGAAGGCAGACAATATTGGGATGGTGTAGTTCAGCCATCAGGGAGGCTTCCTGTTGAAATTCTGTCCATTGCTGGGGGTTGTTATAGTCTTTCAAGGTCTTTATAGCAACTAACTGAGCATGGTCCATGCCTGGGAGATAGAGATGGCCCTTATAGATCTTTCCAAAAGCACATTCACCCAATTCTTCCATAAAACGTACAGCAGAAAGAGGCAGCTCTTTAGCCTTGCTCTGTATGGAAAAGAAAAGAAAAAAAATGTCGTTTAAAGCATTTCCTAAGGCAAGATATTCTGGCATCTGAAAGGAGGGATGGGTTATATCGAGAAAGGTTCTATATATCAAATTAAATGCAATGTTGTACATCTAGAAGTCTTTAAAATTGTTGGCTAACACTTAGCCATAGGCAAATTTCTGTCCATCACTTACCTATCCTTCTATCCACACCCCCTGCTCCTACAGTGCTTTATTGCTATTGCCTAGAATCTTCCTACTCAAAGGGTGGTCTTAGGAAGAACAATATCAGCACCACTTGAAGCTCATGATAAATGCAGACTCTTGGGCCCACCTTAGACCTACAGAATCAGGATGTGCATTTAACAAGACCTCAGGTGATTTCAGTGAACACTGGAGTGTGAGAAGCAGTGCTGCAGAGGACACAGCCTTCGTCCTTGCCTGGCACTTCAGAGTATCTGTGATTTGCTCTTACCCTTGCTACCCCTCTACATGATGGCATCATTTAGCTGAATAGGTTTCCTTATCATCCACACGCAAACACCATCACCATTTTTCTTCCAATGCTGTCCTATTTTTAAGGTGTATATTGAGCTAAAAGCCAGAGAAACCAAAATAAAAGACTGTTCTGAGGTGCCCATAGTAGAGATGGGGAGGTTTGGAAGGGGCTCCTCTCTACTTTTCAAATCCTTGTTCTGAAACTCTCCCTGACCACTCTGGTCTTTGCCTCTTCTATAATCCCTCTGGCTTTACAGTCTGAAAGTTGCTACGTGCAGGACACAGTGAGGTAACTGGTTACTTGCATAACCTCTGCAGACTGATAGTTCAGGTTGAAATTCTGCCCTCTCTGCTCACCATCTGTGTGACCCTGGGAACAATACTGAACCACTCTGTGCCTCAATTCTCTCATCTATAAAATGGGATGATAATCATTGTACTTATCTTGTAGGGCTTTTGTGAATTTGCACGATGTCTGGCACATGGTAAGGGTTGTTTAACTTTTAGCAATTATTATCTTGCTGTTGTTGTTCTTTTTATGAAAGAAAAACAACATTTGTCCATTTTATATTTTGTCCTTTCAATCAGATTTCAATTTTTTTGAAGGGAGCCATTCCATTCAAACCAACTGATTATCTCTACAGCTTTGCCAGTGAATTATTTACTGATTGACCTTAAAACAGGAAAAAGCAAATAACACACAATGAAAATGAGTATTAAGTTGTGACATTTGATCTTGACAGTAAATGTCTATTATGTCATGTGTTTTTACTATTTTTGAAACTCACCTCCAATCTATCCTGAAGTATAACCTAATTTGTTAGGGGAAAAGGTTAAAAGCAATGCATTTGTACATAAACTGTTTTTTTAAAAATAATCCCTTTAAATGGACTTTAATCCTTATTTTTTAGAAAAAGTACTGCTGTGAGTATCCCAATTGAAGTTGACAATTTTGCAAATACATATGGAATTCAGAGCTCTGTGCACACCATTTAAGTTTGGAAAATTAAGTAAAAAAATCCTCCAATTCAAACTCTGCTAATCTAGAATTCATGATGATTAGCTCTGATCTAGGCTGATATTTTCCAGGGCAAAATGCCCATTAACCTAATGATAAGTGTAAATAAACTTGCAGCAAGATACCCACTTAAGTGAACAAAACAGAACTGAGGGTTTCCTTAGAACTTTTCTTAATGATTTAAATGAATCCAATTTATGTGAAAGTCCTGAGTGGCACGGAAGGTATTACTTTTGATCTAAACAGGATCCCCATGCTTTTGGTATTAGAGAAAGGCAACAGTGGGGTAATAAAGTACTTTTGAGGGAAACTGGGATGAGGAACTAAACCCAAGGAATATAAACTGATTTAAGCTTCCCAGGTGGTGCTAGTAGTAAAAACTTGCCTGCCAATGCAGGAGACATAGATGCAGGTTCGATCCTTGGGTTGGGAAGATCCCCTGAAGGAGGGCAGAGCAACCCACTCCAGTACTCTTGACTGGAGAATCCCATGGACAGAGGAGCCTGATGATCACAAAGAGTCAGACACGACTGAAGCAAACTAGAATGCACACACTCAGTGAGGATTTAGGACTCCGCACTGAAGCTAACCCGTAGGCAGGGTGGGATGATTCAAACCATTTTACCTTTGGACTCATATCAACATGAATCTGAATTTGCACTTTGGATCTGCTGCTTTTCATTAATAATAGTTAATATTTATATAACACTTACTATGCACCAGACACTGTTCTAAGCACTTGACAAATATCCTGGTGGCTCAGACGGAAAAGAATCTGCCTGTCAGGCAGGAGATGTGCAGGGTTCCATCCCTGGAGTATCCCATGGACAGAGGAGCCTGGTGGTCTATGGTCCATGGGATTGCAAAGAGTTGGACAAAACTGAGCAACTAATACTACTACAACAATCCTGTGGGATAAGTCCTATATTACAGGTGACTGAACTTGGGTGACTTCTTAACGTCTCTAAACTTCTATTTCCATACCTATAAGATAATACAACATCTAGCCTCCATAATTCAGAGAAGGCAATGGCAACCCACTCCAGTACTCTTGCCTGGAAAAATCCCATGGACGAAGGAACCTGGTAGGCTGCAGTCCATGGGGTCGCAAAGAGTTGGACATGACTGAATGACTTCACTTTCACTTTTCACTTTCATGCATTGGAAAAGGAAATGGCAACCCATTCCAGGATTCTTGTCTGGAGAATCCCAGGGATGGTGGAGCCTGGTGGGCTGCCATCTCTGGGGTTGCACAGAGTCAGACACGACTGAAGCGACTTAGCAGAAGCAGTAGCAGCAGCCTCCATAATTATAGTAGGGATTAAATCCAACAATGTATGAAAGTAATTTCCACCTAATATAATAAGTGGTCTTTAAATCAATTTTATTATCCATATTAGGGAAGTAATCCAAAAGTTGAGTCAATGCAAATGATTTAGATCTATTTACAGCCTTAAATAGGGCTTCCCTGGTAGCTCAGTTGGTAAAGAATCTGCCTGCAATGCAGGAGACCCTGGTCCAGTTCCTGGGTTGGGAAGATCCCCTGGAGAAGAGATAGGCTATCTACTCTATTATTGTTGGGCTTTCCTGGTGGCTCAGATGGTAAAGAGTCCGCCTGCAATGTGGGAGACATGGGTTCAGTCCCTGGGTTGGGAAGATCCCCTGGAGGAGGGCATGGCAAGCCACTCCAGTATTCTTGCCTAGAGAATCTCCATGGACAGAGGAGCCTGGCAGGCCACAGTCCATGAGGTTGCAAAGAGTTGGACATGACTGAGTGACTAAGCACAGCACAAAGAAAGAAAGTGAAGTCGCTCAGTCGTGTCCGACTCTTTGTAACCATGGACTGTAGCCTACCAGGCTCCTCCGTCTATGGGATTTTCCAGGCAAGAGTACTGGAGTGGGTTGCTATTTCCTTCTCCAGGAAGCACAGCACAACCCAGCCTCAAATAGCTCTAGACAGCCATCTATGTTAAAAAAAAAAAAAAAAAAAAAGGAATATTTAAGTTTCTTGTTAATCTTTCTCTGTTCTCCTGTAGTTTTTGGTTTTTTTAAAAATTCTTTTAAAATGACAGAGTCTGTCTTGGAACCTGCGGGTGGGTAAGAATTTGAGTGTCCTGTGGCTTGTTCCTCTGAGGATTCTGGAAGATGCAGATGGAGGTGGATGGAGCAAAAAAAAACCCATGGGGAAGAGTAGATGGTGGCAGATGGGAAAGGAAGCAAGCAGGCCAGACTTGTGCGGACGGGAAGAGAAGAGGAGGTGGACAGGACTTTGGCGCTGGCCTGACACATGGCCCCTGGGGCTTCATGGCTAAGGAGGCCGGCTGCATTCCCCTGCACTGAGGTAAGCAAATTAGCTCTCTGGTATTCATCTATGGAAGAAGAACTTTTTACTCTTGCCATTTTATAGACAGAGAAAGAGGCTTAGAAAATTATCAAGAAGTTTTAAGAGAGCCAAAACTGCTTGCTGTCCTTGCGTGTATAAGGCCCTCTGTTTGAAACCAGAGAAGCCCACCGGCCAACAGTCCCAGTTGGACACAGCGCATCTCTGCCAGCTCAGCCTGGGGCCTGGCACCTTGCGGGGCTGTGAGGTCAGCTTTCTGTGTGTGGTCACTCAGTGGAATGATAATTGTTCTTCTTTCTCCCTGTTCAGACACATGAAAAAGTTCGTTTTGACTCCAACTGTGCCTTGTCATAGCTTACCGATACCCAATGGGGCAGAAGGGATATAGTCCATACCCTTCTCTAGCCGATAGAAGGAAGGAATAGTTCATAAGAGATAGTCATAACCAAATTTGGGGATTTGCTTTGAGAAGAAGCATGTAAAGTAACTAAAATGACGAATTTCACAAAACCTTTTCTTGGAACACCTGTGCAGCAGCCGGCATAGAAATACCCAGGAAGAAAAAGACAAAAAAAAAAAAAAAAAAAAACCCACAAAAAACTGCTCAGAGCTTGGTTTCAGGGGAACAATTTACACAGTGATTTGCATTTTTAAATGCTCAAGTTATTCGGTACAAATGAGTTTTAACTATAGACTCATTTTCAAATTTTACATAAATCCTGAACTAGTTAAAAAATCATAAAAATCCTTAAAGAAGCAGTCAGTAGACTGTATGGTGACGGCAGGAAATTAGCTGTATTGTTGAGGAACAGATGGTTTACATTATACAAACCCTTTAGGCTAAACTTGTTTAGGTCTGGCATATTGTAAATTATATTTTAGTAATGAAAGTGAAATGACCTCTGCTTGACCTCAAGTGGGGTTTGTCTGTTTGAACCAATGTAGTGGAAAACTATGAAAGAAAATGAAGTCATAAAGTTTTGGCAGTTCAATTTTGGCTCATTTCAAGTTAAAGGGTTATAAATCTGTTTAGTTTTTGTTTGACAAGTATTTGTCATACAGGGATGTACAAAATGTAAAGAAGTGTAAAATACACATGAGGCACGATGCCAAAGTAAACCAAGTACAAAGGAAAGCTGGAATGAATAGGGTCCTGGGCTCCTATCTCTTTATCACTCCCTCCATTAGTTGAATGACAAGATGGGCTCCGTTTATTATATGCTGTAAGGCAATTAAGTACCTTAAAACTGAAACAGGCTTTCACTTTAAATGTTAACATTTTTACTTTTCAAAGTAAACACACATCTGCCTCAGTGCAGTTTAAAAATTATATAATTTTGGCGGGGCAGAAAAATCAGAGTTGATGTAGAAGTTGATACATTATTCTAAAATCTGATTGTATTTCTTCCCCTTGAAATTTCTGAAAAGCAACTGAATTCGGGCTTCAGTGAGCTCTGACCAGAAAGAAAATGAGGAGAGAACATTTTTAGATGGAGAGGTGTTAGATGTGAGTCCATGTGAGCATTGTAGTTCCTGTCTAAACAGCTGCTACAGAGGCCAGGCTTCTCTCACCTGAGTGATGAATGCTAAGTGAGGACATGTGCCCCTTTTACATCCATTAACTTGAAGTATGAAAGCAGTGAACCATGGGTAGAGTTTTTTTTTTTTAATTGCAATTATGTAGATGGAAGATGGATAAGAGCGGCAGACTCAGCAACTTGATCTCTCTCCACCTTTGGGAAGTTACACCTTGGGTGATAATACACCTCTGGGTGACACATCTTGCAACTAACCTGCTATTTCCTGCTCACTTTTCCTAAATGATTACCACAGGAAATGAGGTGAGGATTTTGTGATGGCCATCAGCGTTGGCGTGCAGCATAGATTCTGCTCTGTGACTTTTCACCTCTGTCCTGAACGGGGCATGACTGATGGCTTTACTTGGAGTCCAGAGTGACGTAGACACACAGATAGAAAGCAGAGCCCCAGGAAGGTGGTGTGAACCAGAAGCCAGGGTGGGGGTCTGGGACAGGAAGGTGGCCCCCGGCAGTAGGTGCTGGGAAAGGACTGATGTTCACGTTCTGGCGGTGGACAAGCCTCCTCCTATAGTCCTTGAATCCCTTACACTGGTTCCTTTCCCACCCCTCACGCCCTACCACTGCTGCCCTTTCACAAATATCTTTCACTATACACACACGCTGATTCTAGCTGGATGCAAGTATCTGCAGGAGAGGGAAGGTCCCACAAGCGGCATTTGTCCTCAGCTCTGTTAGAGGAATGATGAAGCAGATCGTGGCCCTGTTGAAACTGCAGGGGGAAGGGAGTGGTATCTGGAATAACAGGAGGATACGACCAGGTTTGCTTCTCTTTGGAGGCACAGTCTTCTCTGAGAACTATATTCCTTGCAGACTTACTCTCTGAATCTCAAGAACTGACCAGCAGAGTCTACACCAGAGCAGGTACTGGAATCCCCCAAAGGGTTGTTATAACACAGACTGCTAGGCCTCACTCCTAGAGTTTCTAATTCTGCAAGTCAGATTCTGCAGTTCTGACAGGTTCCCGGGTGACGAGGATGCTCTGGGACTGGAATAAATGAGAGAACCACTGGAATAAATGGAATATGACTTTCAAAAAGAAAGGAAAGAAAAGAATATGCCTTCCTGGATCAGACAGTTAACGAGTGTCTGGTCCCTGCTCCTGGCATGATGAACGACTACAGTCTCTCTGCAGAACCAATTTGAGCAATTCTGACTAATAGAGACTGTAACACTCTGCTTTAGGAAGATGCTTTGGAAATACCAGCAGAGAAAAAAATCTAAGAGCCATCAACTAGTGTTTTACTGGGTTATATTCTGCATGGCTCCTGTCTTAGAGAGATTCAGGTTTTGAAATAGACATCACTTTATAGCTTGGGCCATGTCATCAGTTTATTCTATTTTCATGTGCAACCAATTATATAGGATATATTTTCATAGCTGGTTACCTCAGTCAACTGATACTATATATACTATATACCAAAGAGTATACACATGGAATAGTATATGAGAAACCATTTAAGAATCACGAGGAGAGGGGACACAGCTCCTATTCTAGATGTTTGTAATCTGAGCTACCATGTACTGAATACTTGCCATGTGCCAGATGCTGAGATCCTAATAATGGCTGCAAGTTGGGGCGAGGGGTGGAGTGTTTATGTGTCAGGCTATAAGTACTTTATACATATGAATTCCTTTCATATCACAATAACCCTATGAAATTGGTCACTATGACTATTATCCCTGTTTCACAGATGCAGAAACTGAGGAACGGCAGTTAAGAGACCGCACAACTAGTATTTAGGTTGTAAGTTCAGACTCCAGGGTCTGTCTTCCTCATGACTACACTATACTCCCTCATGGGCTCTCTCATTGTTTAATGCATCAACTCATTTAATCCTCGTCACAAACCCATAAGATTCATACTATGATTTCTCCACACTATGGATCAAGAAATTAAGGCCTTCAAGGTTAGGTAGCTTGCCTGCGGAAGCACAGCTATTCAGTAGTAATGCCAAGATGCAGCTCCACTGGTGTCTGGCTTCAAAGATGGAACACTTTTCAGGGAAAAAGAGGGTAGTTTTCATCTGATCCTCAGAGGGCTCCACAATTTTAGAAGCATGAGTCCCACTGGTGTAAAAGTGGGATGTCAAGGTGTATTTAATTACTCTCTGGCCTCTGATGACCTAGACTTTACTCTGGCTGATCCTTTGTTGCTCACATTAGTTGACTGGGATAAGTGAATAAAACCATTCAGCAGTCTTTACCTGAGTTGGGCATAAGAGCCCTGGATAGCATACAAGATTGAGAGTTTTCAGTATCTGAGAGGAATTCATTTGACTCTAAAGCTGGTTTTCCTTTCCTGTGCATTTTACTGGTTCTTAGGTAAACAGTGGTAGAATTGTGAGACAACTGACTCCACTCATAAATGGAAATGATTACATTCTAAAGCTGAAAGGCCACCACCATTGGATTTGGAGAGGTTATGGACATTTTCAAAGACTACAGCCAAACTAAGTGCCTTCCGGCTTAAGCAATCAAATCCTGGAGGGCATTCCAACCAATACTCTGAGCCACATTTGCTCAGAGTTCAGCTACGCTTCTCTGGAAGTGATTTAACCTCAGAAACAGTTCTTTTCTCTATAATGTAAATTTCTGATAGTTTGAATGTTTGGTGGTGACCAGGGTTGATTCTGTGGTGGGGTTACTTTATAGTGTTAGTGGGAGAGGGTCAATTCTGCCTGTAAAGAGGTAGAACAGACGTCAGTAATTTGAATGTCTGCGTGAGCCACTGTGGACTTGTAACTTGGGCTTGTGTGTTTCAGCAGCCAGAAAATTAAGGAACACTGGGCTCCAGACCTGCTCACACCTGGGTTCAAGTTTTGGCTCTGCCACTCACCAGCTGAGTGACTTTGGGTAAAATCTTAATCTCAAGCCTCAGTTTTCTTACCTTCCAAAATCAGGCTCAAAATTAGTACCACCTTCAGAAGATTATTGTAAAGATTATATTGAGATAATGCATGTAAAGTACTTTAGCTTTTTCACAATATCCATTTATAATAGTCATTCTTCCTAGAAGTAAAGCTTCTTCAGACATAGTTTAAAGCTGAGCTCTGAACTGGATGGCCCCCAGTCCTCATACCACCACAGGGTAGAGACTATCCTCTCCAAACTGAGGGGTTTTATCCAGGGTGTGAACAGCATGTGGGGCAGAGGATTTATGCTCACTGGATGGGCACAGGAATACCAGAGCAATCTAAAGAGTTATCACTGTAATCTTTACTCTGATCCCCTTGTCCCCAGTTAGTGCTGTGGGCTGCTGAATCCTATAGCTTCCTCCCCTGCCCACAGAATCCTGTACACAGCATTTGGTAGTTGCCTAGAAGGTTTGTGACTGTTCATATTATTGCTGTAGCAAACAATAATAGTAAATTCTAGCTGTTGAGTACCTGTGAGGTGCCAGACACACTATCTTGAAATGTCAGAAATATCTCTTTTAGAGAAGATTGGTGGCTACTAGTGGTGGGGTGGGGGGAGGGGGCTTTTGGGTGGGAGGGACAAAACAGGTAAAGAGAGTCAAATGGTACAAACTTCCAGTTATAAAATGTCATAGGGATATAGAGCATGGTGAATATACTTCATAATACTGTACTGCACATTTAAAAGTTGCTAAGGGAGTAAATTTTAGAAGTTCTCATCACAAGAAAAAAGCTGTTATAACTATGACAGATGTTAGCTAGGCCTGTTGTGGTGATCATTTTGCACTACTTAAAAACATCAAATCATTATGTTATATACCTGAAACTAATATCACGTGTGTCAATTATACCTCATTAGAAATAAATTTAAAAATCTCTTCTAAGCACTATTTGTATCCTTTTTTTATAAATGAGAAAACAATGATCTCATGGCCAGTAAATAATGAAGCCAAGATTTATAATCATATCTCTTTGTCTCTAAATCCTTGATCTTTGAAGTATATCATACTACTTCCCAGAAATAAACCAAGAACAAATGTGGCTAGAAAGGTAAGTTAGGCCCAGAGAGTAAGGTAATTTAGGCCCAGAGAGACTCCTGGGTGCTGGGAGAAAGAACTTGATAACTTGAGATTAGGTCCTTCCAGATTGCTGAATTATGATGTCAGCTGGGAGCTAAAGCAATGCCAGAGGATGAAATTAGCATGAGAGAAAGAAAGAGGAAAGAGAACTGACAAACATCAGAGGAGGCGCTCCTTTAGGGAGTCAAAAATCTAGTGAAGGAAACAGGAGGAGATAGGAGGAGAGCCAAGAGAAAAAGTATTTCAAGATGGTGGCAAAGAAGAATGCTCCAGAGAAATTAAGGAGGAAGACGACTTAGGAAAGGTCATTGGATTAAATTACATCACTAGTGATTCCCCAGAGGCCATGTGAATAGCATGATGAGCTCAGAAGCCTTGGAGATAATGGCTTTAACAAGTGAGTGGAAAAGTTATTGAAGATGTTTTAGCAATAAGTGTAGTGACATTGGATAAGGACAGGGGTTTCCAAGGGGTCTCCCAGCCACAGCAGGGCTTTTTAGATGAAGGCATATTGCTACCAAAAGGGACTGGTCCCAGGAATATAATCAAGTGTCAGTACATTCAGTAAAGCCTGAATACTTCGGCCAGAAAAGAAAAGGAGAGAGGAATAGTCTGGAAGTGAAGAAACAGAAATGAGGTGAGAAATAAAATACATGCCCTGCAATGTTCATTGCAGCACTGTTTACAATAGCCAAGATACAGAAACAACAGAAATGTCCACTGACAGAGGTATGCATAGAAGATGTGGGGTGCGTGCACACACACACACACACACACGCGCACACGCACACACTGGAATATTACTCAGCCATTAACAAGAATGAAATAATGCCGTTTGCATCAACATAGATGGACCTAGAGATTGTCATACTGAATGAAGTCAGATAGAGAAGAAGAAATATTGTATGACATCCCTTCTATGTGGAATCTAAAAAGAAATGATGCAAATGAATTTATAAAACAGAGACACACAGACTTAGAGAATGAATTTATGGTTGCTAGTGGGTGGGTGGGGGAGAAGGGTAGTCAGGAGTTTGGGATGTGTGCACTGCTATATTTAAAATGGATAACCAACAAGGACCTCCTGCAAAGCACAGGAACTCTGCTCAGTGTTATGTGGCAGCACGGATGAGAGGGGAGTTTGGGGGAGAATGGAAACATGTATATGCATGGCTGAGTCCCTTTGTTGCTCACCTGAAACTGTCCCAATATTATTAACTGGCTATATCCCAATACAAAATAAAAAAGTTTAAAAACTAAATAAAATAAAAATACAGCCACCAGTTTTAGAAAGCTATAGGCAAATTTTGCTTTCCCCCAAATCTTCCTTATAATCAGCCAAGAGCTGCAGGAGTTTGACCCTGTAGCCCTCCCCCGAGTCTTCCTGCTCCTCATTTTCAAACTCCTCCACCACTTAGCCTCTCTGTGGATCTAAATCCCACGTAAGTGGGTCACATAGGGAAAGACAGAACTGGGTTAACCCTGAGCTTGAGGGGAGGCTCTGCCCCTTTTCTAACTCCCCAGGAGGTGAACTCCACAGCATTCCTCCCTAGGAGACTACCCAGATACAGTTGGGGCAGGGTGGCAGGAGCTGGGGGAAGGCAAAGGGAAAGAGTCAGAGAGATGGGAAGTTAGGGTTTCCAGAATTCTTGGAGAAGTTTCATTTTCTGTAGCACTTAAAAAAAAAAAAAATCCTGCTCAGATTGTAAAATATGTAATGCAAGAAAGAATAACCCTACTTAGTTTCTGCATCACCAGAGTACTGTCAGAGGATTTAAAAAATGGAAAAGATAGGAGATGAACTGATCCAACAGAAAGGATTGAAATCTTTTGCTGAACAAAATAAAAGGAAAATAAACAAACGGTCCTTTGCATGAACACAGTTGACCTTTCTCTGAACAGCTGAGAAAATTGAGTCACAGAGAGGCAAACTGGCTTCTCAGGGTCATAGGGCAGTTAGTGGTGGGGCTGGGGGAGCATCTCTATTTCCCGACTGTTCAAGGCTCAGAGTTAAGATGCCTCTCTGGTCCACTGGCTTCCTTTCCTCACATATCTGAAGGAGACTCATGCCTCACCAAATTTTTAACTTCCAACTTCCCCGTCCACCTCTCTGGGGACTCAAGCCAGGTCCTATCAGCCAGTCTGTCTGGGCTGCCGATTGTCTCCTCTGTGGGCACGGATTTCTAATCTCCCAGAGAAGCCTCTTCTTAATACAAACACTCAGTGTGGGGGAGTGGGGGCAGGGGTGGGTAAAATCAGCTCAGCAAGTGGAGAGAATGGAAAGAGACAGTTTAAAACCCGAAGGGCACATTCATTTGGATAAATAAGTATGAGGCCAGGGCCGACCAGCTTCTATCCTTCATTCCTTTCTCATCCCGGCCTTCAAATATCCTTTTGATTTTATTCTGGTAGGCTGTTTGTTTTCAGGACTCTTTTCCCCCCCTCTTTCTTTCTTATGTGTGTCCCTTCTTTTTAGATTTTATAGGTACATGTGATATTTATGTGTCGGTGACCTTTCAAACTAGTTTTAGAGATCAACTGTTTACATTTAGGAATTTTCTTTAAGGTCGACAAAGTCCTTTGTGCTTTTTCCAGGAAAGGCACTCAGTAAGAACCAAAACAAACAGCTGAATAAGTCAAATTTGATTGGAGCCAAATCTCTTAGGAGAGAAAGAAAAAAACCTTAGCATTTGTTTTGGTTGTTCCCTCTCCCTCCTCAACCCAGTCACATATGCTCAAGCCATTCCTCCTTCCAGTCTGATTCAGAATTGTTGGTGAGCTGTTTAAGGCGAAACTCTAAGCCTTGTGTTGGAAAAATCTTGACACTGGGAGATTTTGCAAGGCATGCTGAGGAAATGGACCAGAAATGATGAAAACAATGTTTTGCTTTACCGAGTCTTAGGAAAAAAATTTATCCTAGTGTATGTTACATTTGTCTCTATGACCATGGAGGACGGAGGACTGCTATTTCTTTGGCCAAATTTCACATGTCCCTGGCAGGACTGGGGCTGTATAACTCAGGCTTACAACTGTTATCCAGGCCTCCTCAGGAGGTCATTCACAAGCCAGGTGATGCCTGTGGTTAGCGTTCAGCCCAAACTGACAAATGGAGTCATATTTAGTTGTTTGTCGGGCCGCCTACTCCCTTTCACAGCATGATTTCTTCAGTTAAAAAGAAGAAATCATGGTGTCAGGCAAGTTCAAGGGCTTTACCTAGAGCTGAAAAATACTCTAGTCACATTTTCTCTCTTCCAGTTACTAGCTTTTTGACCTTCTGTAAGTTACTTAACTGATTTGCAGTCTTGGTTACCCTGGTTGTACAATAGTGATTATAATACCTCCCTTATGTAATGGGTGTGAGGATTAAATGAGATAGACTGTAAAAGTTCCTAGAATAGTTTCTGAAAATTTGTATCACTGAATACATATTTGCTTTCTTTGTGACACCATAAGCTCTCTGAGATCTTTATCTGAAAGATGATATAAATCCCAAACATCATGCACGTTGGATATGTTGTGCTGCAAAAAAAACCTCCGATAACAATGGAATTAAGCTGCAGGCTGAGGCTGACCTACAAAACTGATTATTTCTCCAAGTGGAAATGACTCTATGACTCCTGCCATAGCAACAAGGAGCCCACCTCCCCAGGATGGTGGTTGCTGCACAGTGACCACTGGAACCAAACTGATCTGGGCCTCACTTTCACTCAGAGTCCTGGTGTTTGTAGGGATTCTCAGCATTTCATAACAGAAATAACCGGGAAAGATTCTCATAGAACAAAGACTATTGCATTACAAGTTTGAAATCATGGGATATGTAAAGGCTCAACTCCGTATGCCTACATGAATGTGCACTAATATTAACCCTTCTATTTTCTTCTATTAATTGTAAGGATTAAGGGTGCTATGATGTAACACATTATAATATATGTAAATTGGCCAACAAGAAGCTAGGATATCAAGAGTTAAACCTCCCCTCAACTCCCCAACCCATTTCCCAACCCACTGAGTGAACTCTGTGGTCTCCAGGGTCTGTGGGTTTTTTTCCGGTAAAAATTCACACTTAAGAGAACAGCGGTTTTGTTTGGAATAGAATGCTTAATGATGAATTTTTTAGCATTTAAGAAACCCCATAATCCTACCAACAAGTATGACTTTGCAATAGAAAAATATTTTAAGTGTTTTAAAATAAAAAACAAATATCCAACAGCAAAGCAAAGTAAGATCAAATGAGAGCTATGTGTCAGGCTCAGTTATGCTACTTATTGGGTGAAAGGATTGATTTGAGTGTGAAGGCATTTTTTTTTTCTAAAACTGTATAAAAAAATGATGCATCTTCTCTTTATGAGGGTCAAAAGAATAAGATAGTCTCTAATCCACAGAGAAGATAAATATTTGCTGAATGAATGTTCCTATGGAGTGGGAACATGAAGAAAAAGCAGGCTTCTGTGGATGCAAGAATCCTAAATTATTTAAATGAAATCTCCTTCCCGAGAGGCCTGAGATTGAGGTGCTGGTTTTCCAGAGAGAAAGCCTCTGTTGTATTTCAGCCCCAAGATGTGATGTATGTTCCATTTAAGGGAAGGGCCAGTGACCCTGGTTTCCTTGCCAGGACCTTGAGCAACCCAAATGTTGAAAGACGTGGAGGAAAAACTAAAAGGAAATGGATTGATTTAGCATGAGAGAGGAGAAAGCTAAGGGCTATCATAAAACAGCATTCAAAGACTGTAGGAAGGACAAAACTTCTCTTAAAATATATTGAAACCAAAGAGAAAGGGATTTAGGTTAGGCAGGAAATAGATTTTTTTAAACTGTAGCAAAAACCACACAACAAAGTCGACCATTTGAGTGTACAGTACAGCAGTGTTAATACATGCACATTGTTGTGCAAGTAAAAGGATTTTTTATAATAAAGTTAGTAAACAGTGTTTGATTTCTCTCTCTCTCTGTTCAGCTCTTTTCAGTTTAACTGGAAGAATATGGGATTTCATTTTTGAAAATTTAGAGAACTAGCTCACACTCTGAGTCCTGAGGGGCTGGTAGAGATGATCTCATAAGGGTTCCTTCCATTGCAAACTCTATGCAAGGCAGTGAGGTGGTCATCCAACCCCAAAGTGGTCACACTGATGAACGTATGCTCGAGCTGCCTGGGACAGTCAGAGATGCATGCTTATGCTGACAATGCACTCTAGTGCGAATACAACTTCTGATTCTACATCATTTGATTTCTAAGCTTGGGAGGGTTATGAGTTTTGCCTTAACTTGAAGTCTATAGAATAAGTGCAGCTCAGGACTGCTAGTTTTACCTTGGGTTTGTACGCGTTCAACATTGACATCTCTACATTTTGACCTCTGACGTGTTTTGGTTGCCTCTGAACAGGTGGTGACGATGACTTCTGGTTATTGCGACAGACACAAATGAAGAAGAAGAGCAAAGCAATGGCCAGGGGATGGCAACACTAGGCACCAGTATGTACAGGATTTCCATTTTATTCTTCTCCTTGGAATCCTTTGAATCTGGGTGTAGAAATGGAAAAGAGCAAAAGTTATACTAGGTCAAATAACATAGATAATATTACATAGCAGAGCTTTTAAAATGATCTCCTATTCTTTAATACACACAAATCTTCTGTGAGAAAAAGAACCCCTGCTTATTACAATTTGTTTCTATCAAACCTTCAATGTAATTTATTAAAGTTGAAAAGTTTAGAGTTCAAATGTTTAAAAATTGCAGAGGGACATTATGAAGACTTCGCATGTGTGTGGGTCACCTCTGTTTAGCAGCAGACCTGCATTTCTCCAACACCTTAAAAGTTAAACGCCGCATGGAGGTACTGTATACATCCAGGAGTGTTAATGTGGACCGCAGGGGTCTTCTTCCATTGGCTGCCAGCCCATATCAACCACAATGTAGCATTCCAGGAATCGTGCCCTTGTCTTGGCTGACGTGGACATACAGGGCCAGTCCTGCATCTTCCAGAATGAACAGCACCAAAGAATACTGGCCCCAGGGACCACAAAGCCTCTAGCCTGAAAATACGAGGACCAGAAGTCAGCGCTAGCTCCATCTCTGCTGAGCTATGTGACCCTGAACAAATCATTCACCTCTCTGGGTCTCGCTTTTTCTCATCCACAGAAGTGAAGTATCTGTTTTGGATGGTGTCTACAATTCCCTCTCTCACAGCATCACTGTATAACTTGACACTGTTTTGAAAGCCAAGAATTCTTCTTAAAGAGTTTCATATGAACTCAATAATTATGAGTGGTAACCCTTTGAAGTATATTTTTGAAATCTGATACATCCACTGTTAGCATTGCTTGGAATATAATATAAAAGAATATATATAAAATAATATGTATAGAAGGATACAAGGACACACGTTTTTCTTTTTTTGGTGTGAGTCTGACTGTTAAACTCGATTAATGAATGACCTGACGAGTAGGACAAATGCAAGCATTATGGGAGAGTAATTAGAGAGGCTGCATAATGATGCACCCTGATCACCAACAACGTCATCAGCTCTCTAGCTTTAAGAAAATCCAAAGTGTGGAAAGTCAGACTGACATAAATTTGAGAGTTGATTATTTACTTGAAAGAATTAACCATGCATCCATTCCCTCATCCTCCCGTTTGCTCAGTTAGGCAACAAACAAGTTGCTACTGGCAAGCACTCCACTAGGTACTGGGAATATAAAATGAAATACAACATGTGCTTTGCTCTTAAGGAGTTCATGATCTGGTAAGGAAAACAGAGACAAGATAATTACAACATGCTATTGGAACTGCTACAAGGGAAGTAGGGACAGAGGGGTGGAGAGACCCTAAAGGTCCCTTTAAACAGTAAGCTTCCTCAATACATGTAAGTGAGAATATACTATACATAGCTTTTACTTGCACACACTTTCTTTGGGAACCTGCTGTTCAGTGAGATATGGCAGTAATTAGTCCATAGAAACAGACTCAACATGAGAAGTTAGGAAGGGGAACTACAACCTGTCACCTGTGGGTTAACCCTCAGAGGAGCTGGGGGAAGGGTGAAATCTGCTTACTGAATATAATAAAAATGATGGTTTTAGTATTTATTGAGTGTTTTCTATCAGCAGAAAATCATGTTAGCTGTTATTATTAATATGGGCCACGTACTGTTCCAAGCACTTTTCATAACTCATTAATCTTCTCCTCACCACCAACCCCATGGCATAGGCACCATCCTCATCCTTGCTTTTACAGATGAGGAAGCTGAGGGGCAGGATGGTTAGTTTGCTTGCCCAAGGACACGTAGCCAGCACTTCAACAGCTCGGTCTCCTCTCCAGCTGGCCTTGCTTCACACCTCCTGCTCCAGTACTACAGTAGACTGCCAGTCCTTTGAGAGTGGCTGTTGTTTTGCACCTATTTTCCTGGGGTAGATTTTCTCTTGTTTCATGGAAGTAGGAAGAAAGGAAGCCCGAAAGGTGAAGCTTTGCCAGGTATGATGCTTTTGAACTCTCCACTTGTACACTGTGGCAGGTGAGCATAAACCCAGGCATCTCTGAAGGTTGTTCTAATCATACGTGTCATTGGGAACTGGGTTTTGGATGTTGTAGTAACACCTATGTCTGCATGTTTGTGGGTGGGTGGACAGACTGAGGGAAAGGAATGGCTATATCTCTTTATCTATCTATCCATCCACTTTACACAACAAAGGAGATTATGTTTTAGAGTGAGAAATCTCTGAAGACGGACTTTTTCATTATCTGTATAAACTTGAGTAGGCATGTGGCTTCTCTGAGCAAACTTATCTGTAAAATAGGTCTATTTCAGAACACTGTTATAAATCACAAGTGAAGAAACATGGAAAGTATTTATTCTAGTACCTGTTACAGGTCAATCACATAATGTTTACCCTCCACCTTTAGAGTAGAAAGAGTCAGGGAATAAAAGCTGTGGGCTGGAAATTCTAAATAACAGTAAGCCAGAAACCTCTCTCTAACCTCAATCATTCAAGGGGGATAATACCTGCTCTGCCAACCTTGTTTAGTTCATATGAGAGAGGATAGACTGCAAAGAGTCTGGGAAAACTGAAAACTGCTGAGTAGTTATTCAATGCTGTTATTATTATTATTTGGAAAAGGAAATGGCAACCCACTCCAGTATTCTTGCCTGGAAAATCCCATGGACAGAGGAGCCTGGTGAGCTACAGTCCATGGAGTTGCAAAGAGTTGGATGTGACTTGAGAGACTAACACTTTTATTATTATTATTAATTTTTTTTGGAGTATAACTTGCCTTACAATTTTTTGTTAATGTCTGCAATGGAACAGGATAGAAAGCCCAGAGATAAGCCATTGCATCTATGATTATTATTAACATTATTAAAACACTTTCAAGTTTCTCAGGCCCCCTGGGGGAAGTGCCTCTTATTATTCTTGGATTTTCAGTGAAATCATTTTGAGGGTAAGATTACAAAAGGAATGAGGTTAATTTAGCACGAATGTAAAGCTAGTCATTTTTCTGGCCACATTTTTAGCAACAAGAGAAACTAGGGCCCTCACCTGTCTGGCAAACAAAGGAGTCTATTCTGTACTCACTCCATATCAGATTATTCATGGAACGCCTTTGACTGTAAACGGGAGGTCTGGGACAAATCCCCGTGTAGGTCTGCCGGAGAACAAACTGCAAGAAGCTAAATCCTTTAAAAATTGTCAAACTTGGCTCCCTCTGATTACACTGAGGATATGCAAACAAGGACAGTGTCTTCTTGCCAAGTGAAATAATCAAGCAGAACACTACGCGGTCATGTTGGAAGTAACAGAAAACAAATTCAGGCCCATTGTAAGTTTTACTGACTACATGCTTCCTTTCCCACACGGCTCTCTGCACTTGGCCAGAAGGGGAGTCACCGTCTGGCTCAAAAACTTCATATAAAAACATTCCACAGAACAACTAACCTTACTCATGGAAAATTAGAAAACTAACGTTTGCCCAACTTCTTTCTAATGTCCTAGCATTTTTATTCCTCATTTTAACCCCGTACTTTGGATTATCTTGTTTTCTTTTCTTTTCTTTTTTTAGTCTTTCTTGAACTTGTTACACTATTGCTCCTGTAATGTTTTGGCTTCCTGGCGAGAGACATGTGGGATCTTAGCTCCCCCAACCAGGGGTCGAACCTGAATCCCTCATGTTGGAAGGCAAAGTCCTAACCACTTGGACCAACAGGGAAGCCCAGGTTATATTGATTTCACATACAGGGAAACTGAGGCTGAGAAAGGATAAATTTGCCAAAGCTTGAACTGTGGTGTTGGAGTAGACTCCTGAGTGTCTTGATCTGCAAGATCAAACCAGTCAATCCTAAAGGAAATCCACTCTGAATATTCACTGGAAAGACTGATGCTGTAACTGAAGCTCCAGTACTTTGGCTACCTGATGTCAAGAGCTGACTCATTAGAAAAGACCCTGATGCTGAGCAAGATTGAAGGCAGGAGGAGAAGGGGTCGACAGAGGACAAGATGGTTGGATGGCATCACCAACTCAATGGACACGAGTTTGAACAAGCTCTGCGAGATGATGAAGGACAGGGAGGCCTGGCGTGCTACAGTCCATGGGGTTGCAAAGAGCTGGACACCGCTGAGTGACTGAACAAGGACAAAGGCAGTGGTGCAGTCAGGGCTGGAATGTAGGCCTGTCTGTCTTCGATGCCTCTGTGCTTTATAAATTATATGACTAATTAAAATTAAAATACTATATGGAATTGTTTTTCATCATTCTTGTTAAGATTCCAAGATTCTTTCTAAGTAAAGACTAATATCTAGTGGGAGTTATACTATTAAAAAGAATCACATAAGAACAATGGACATTATTCTTACTATTCATTAAAAAGGGTAATAGACACCTCTGAGGCACTGCAAAGAAAACTGGCTGAAAATTAGAATGGGGAAGATTTTTAAAACTTTGGAATAACTGTTTAAAAGTTAAATGCACATATTAGTTACATCAAGTTAAATACTTGGGAATTTTGAAACCAACAATTTAGCCTGGACCACATGATTAATTTTCTTTTAAAAATCAACAATTTGGTATCACAGTTCACATCTGACATTCCTATTTTATTTTTACAATGATATTCAATACTTTTGATTAGTAATTAAATATAATGGAGAAAATACTTCTCTCTTCTCTAGGGGCTTACGGCAAGGTAAACACGATTTCTCATTCAAAAGGTACTTTTATGAAGTGAAACATCATCTGGGATATTATTTTGAGTTAAAAAGAAAGTACTCAGATCTTAAATCTGGCAAAGATGGGAAGAAGTGTTACAGAACCTTAGAATTCAAAGGAAATTAAACAAGTTGAATTATGATCTTGTCTGAAAAAATTTTAAAAACCATTTAAAACAAACAGAGGTGCCACCATTTATTATTTGAAAACTACAAAATAAGTGGGCCTGTGGCAGATGGGGGCCTGCACTGGTGATATTTAAGCATGTACCTGGAAACTGAAGGAGGAAAGGTGGCAAATAGGCCTTCAGTTGGCACACTGGGCCCAGCCACTTGCTCTCTTGACTTAATGATAGAAATACTAAGGAGATGATCTATTGCCTTATATATTCTCAAATGAATTCTTTAAAAGACTCTGAATAGCCCATATACAGTGATTAACATTTTTCTCCTTGGAAAATGTTTTAACCACATTAAGTTAGGAGCAGTAACTCATTTGTGAGTACTTGAGAAAAACCTTAGTAACTGGAATCCACACAAGTTCACAAAAAGTTTCTTTAAATCTTGGGGCCTATGTTTTCTACAAAAGGAAAGAGTTGGGCTAATCTTGTAAATTAAAATTTTTTTCTTAAAAATCATGGTAAAAAACGTAAGAAAATTTACCATCCTAAATATTTGGAAGTGTACATTTCAATAGTGTGAAGTATATTCTACTATTGTACAGATCTCCAGAATTTTTTCATTTTGCAAAACAGAAACTCTGTACTCACTGAAAAATAATTTTACATTTCCCCCTCTCACCAGACCTTGGCAACCATTATTCTACCTTTTGTTTCTAGGAACTAGACTACTTTAGATATTTCATGTAAGTGGACTCATATGGTATTTGTCTTTTGGTTGGCTTGTTTTACTCAGGATAATGTCCTCAAGGTTTAACCATGTTGTTGCATGTGACAAGACTTTCTTCTTTCTCAAGGCTGGACCATGCTCCATCGTATGTAAGTACCACATTAAAAAAATTTTTTTTTACCCATTCATCTACTGGTTGGCATTGACTTGCTTTCTGCTTTTAGGTATTGTGAATAATGCTGCAATGAACATGGGTGTGGAAATATCTTTTTGAGATCTTGCTTTCAGTTCTTTTGGATGTATACTCAAAGTGGGATTGCTGGGTCATATGGGTATTCTATTTTTAACTTTCTGAGGAACATCCATATGTTTTCTATGGTTGCTACTACAACATTTTTGCCTTTCTACTTACAGTGCAAAATGGTCCTAATTTCTCCACATCTTTGCTAATATTTGCTATATTCTATGGGCTTCCCTGGTGGGTTTTTTTTTTTTTTTTTGATAGTGGCCATCTTAATGGACATGAGGTGAAATATCATTGTAGTTTTGATTTGCATTTCTTTAATTATTTTATTTATTAAGTAGAATGGGAAAGACTAGAGATTTCTTCAAGAAAATTAGAGCTACCAAGGGAATATTTCATGCAAAGATGGGATCGATAAAGGACAGAAATGGTAGTGACCTAACAAAAGCAGAAGATATTATGAAGAGGTGGCAAGAATACACAGAAGAACTGTACAAAAAGATCTTCATGACCCAGATAATCATGATGATGTGATCACTCACCTAGAGCCAGACATCCTGGAATGTGAAGTCAGGTGGGCCTTAGAAAGCATCACTACGAACAAAGCTAGTGGAGGTGATGGAATTCCAGTTGAGCTATTTCAAATCCTGAAAGATGATGCTGTGAAAGTGTTACACTCAATATGCCAGCAAATGTGGAAAACTCAGCAGTGGCTACAGGACTGGAAAAGGTCAGTTTTCAATCCCAAAGAAAGGCAATGCCAAAGAATGCTCAAACTATCACACAACTGCACTCATCTCACACGCTAGTAAAGTAATACTCAAAATTCTCCAAGACAGGCTTCAGCAATACATGAACCGTGAACTTCCAGATGTTCAAGCTGGTTTTAGAAAAGGCAGAGGAACCAGAGATCAAATTGCAAACATCTGCTGGATCATCAAAAAAGTAAGAGAGTTCCAGGAAAAACTCTGTTTCTGCTTTATTGATATGCCAAAGCCTTTGACTGTGTGGATCACAATAAACTGTGGTAAATTCTGAAAGAGATGGGAATACTAGACCACCTGTCCTGCCTCTTAAGAAACCTATATGCAGGTCAGGAAGCAACAGTTAGAACTGGACATGGAACAGACTGGTTCCAAATAGGACAGGAGTCCATCAAGGCCGTATATTGTCACCCTGCTTATTTAACTTATATGCAGAGTACATCATGAGAAACTCTGGATCAGAAGAAGCACATACTGGAATCAAGATTGCCTGGAAAAATATCAATAACCTCAGATATGCAGATGACATCACCCTTATGGCAGAAAGTGAAAAGGAACTAAAAAGCCTCTTGATGAAACTGAAAGAGGAGAGTGAAAAAGTTGGCTTAAAGCTCAACATTCAGAAAACGAAGATCATGGCATCTGGTCCCATCACTTTATGGGAAATAGATGGGGAAACAGTGGACACAGTGTCAGACTTTGTTTCTTTGGGCTCCAAAATCACTGCAGATGGTGACTGCAGCCATGAAATTGAAAGGTGGTTACTCCTTGGAAGAAAAGTTATGACCACCCTAGATAGCAGTTTAAAAAGCAGAGACATTACTTTGCCAACAAAGGTCCGTCTAGTCAAGGCTATGGTTTTTCCAGTGGTCATGTATGGATGTGAGAGTTGGAAAGAAAGCTGAGTGCTGAAGAACTGATGCTTTTGAACTGTGGTGTTGGAGAAGACTCTTGAGAGTCCCTTGGACTGCAAGGAGATCCAACCAGTCCATTGTAAAGAAGATCAGTCCTGAGTGTTCATTGGAAGGACTGATGCTGAAGCTGAAACTCCAATACTTTGGCCACCTCATGCGAAGAGTTGACTCACTGGAAAAGACTCTGATGCTGGGAGAGACTGTGGGCAGGAGGAGAAGGGGATGACAGAAGATGAGATGGCTGGATGACATCACTGACTCGATGGACATGAGTTTGAGTAAACTCTAGGAGTTGGTGATGGACAGGGAGGCCTGGAGTGCTGCGATTCATGGGGTTGCAGAGTCGGACATGACTGAGTGACTGAACTGACTGATTGAGCATATTCTTATAATGCTTGTTTTCCATTTGTATATCATCTTTGGAGGAATGTTTAAGTCCTTTGCTAACTTTTTAGTTGAGCTAATCTTTAAGGAGCTGCTGTTTGGATCGAAGGGGAAAAAACCGAATGAAGAATGCAATAAAAGTCCTAAAATTTCAGTAACAGATCACACCAGATGTTAAAAACTAGTTCTGGAACAGACACTTACTCCTTACTAGCTTTTTATTTTCCCCCAATTTAAAGTAGTGGCTCACATTTAAGACAAAAAGATTAAGAAAAAAAGATTACAAAATCCAATAGGTTCTATAACATTGAATGTCTTTCATCTTTGATAGGATTATTTTGGAGTGATAGGGCAAACATGTCTAAACTTTAGCAGAACATTTGATCAAGTGATTCATGATATCCTCATGGACAAAAGATAGAGGACTAGCCAATATATCAATAGATGGATTTGTACTTCATCACATGGCTATACTCTAATAGTGTTAATCAGCAAACAACATTAAATTATAGAAGGCTATCCTTGACAGGACCTGCCTATTCAATACTGTCATCAATTACTTGATGATGTCATGTTTATCAAACTTGAAATGGCCTGAATCTAAGAAAGATAACTAGTTGACTACAGAAATAAAATTTTAAAGGATTATACACAACAGGTTAGAATAATGACCCTCAAACCAACAGTGGAAATTTTATAATATCTTGGAGTTAGGTTAAAGCCCTGCTTAGAGAAGTCCATGATTCAACAGATCTACTAAATAATTTTTGATATAACCAAACTAAAAACAAACAAACAAAAGAAGACTCATAAGTTTTAGTGAAGACCTGAAGGCTCAGCTGGATCTAGCAACAGCACGATGAAATTTCTGAAAAAAATTTCATAGCTGGCAGTTATAGCAATGAAACACCCTTCATTGGCAGTATTGAGTCATGGTCAAGAATCATGGTCCTCTTCTGGTCTGTTCTGGTTAAAAGATGTCAAAATTTGTTTCAACTCTAAGAGTCATGTTTTTAAGAAGGATTCTGGAGGAGCAAGAAACACTCAGAGAGGAGGATTGGTAAGGAAAGGTGGGAGGAGCTATATGCTCTTTGGTTCAAAGGAGAAAAAAACTGAATGAAGGATGCAATAAAAGTCTCAAAATTTCAATAAAAGATGAAACCAGATGTTAACAACCAGTTCTAGTACACACACTTGTTCCTTAATACCTTTTTATTTTCCCCCAATTTAAAGTAGAGGCTCACATTTAAGGGAAAAAAAAAAAAATCAGATTTCACATACAAGTTTTAGCTTCTGGCAGACAAAGGCAGATTTGAACAGGGGGAACCAGCACATAACTTTGGTTAGAGAGATCACCTTGTCTCTGCAGGTCTCTGGCATGGCAGAGGTTATTTGATTTCTATATTCCTTTAAGATGCTCTGATTTTATAAACAGAGTTGACATACCTTACTTAGACTCCCACTGAACTTTAGACTCTTTTATGAAGCAACTGATTTAAAGCCAGTGATGAATACTTCCCCTAAGTGTCCCCAGCTCACCGGATCTAGTCTTAGTCATTTTCTATCCAGCTCTATGCTGAGGCTGATTTCTATGCACAGGATTAATGGGACTCTGGCTTCCAGTTAGGTCCAGCTCTTGGGAGGCACTAGCATGATAAAAAGAACCCCAGGGCAAGAAGAGAGAGTACGGTTGGTGTGTTTATTCCTCTGGCTCCCTTCCTGCTGGGTTGCAGAGGCTTGCCTGCCTGCCTGCCTCTACCAAAGGCCTCAGCACACGCTGGACAGCCCTCTCTTCAGCCTCAGCTGTACTCTGTGGGGAGGGGTAATTGACACTTATTGACTCTCCAGGCCTAGAATGGTATTGCTTCACTCCTGTTAGCTCCAGGTCCTACACCTTATTGGTTTACCCTAATCCTGCCAACACCTTTAAAAACCATATCTTTATAAAATTCTCCTTCGTCTATTTGCTTGTGCTTTTTGTTTCCTGCCAGAATCTTGACTGATGTAAAGCCAGTAACAACAATCACCATGGTGTTAGAGCAGAGTTCTGTCACTCAAAGTTCAAAATGACAAGGAGCACTTCCTATTGGCATGGGGGTGGGCCCAAAGAGTTAAGGGCCTCCAAAAACTTATTGCTAGAGTAGCTGACACACTAGGTAAGTGACTCAATATATACTGGGGACAATAAAATTTTAAAAATCCTTTTAGAGAAAATTATTTTATATTGAAACATGTTTGTGAAACATGACTCAGTTATAGGTTTTTGATAACTATTGTTCTTTACTTTGCTGAAAATATACAAAGACTGGAGACCAAAGTACATCTTGAAAATTTCTGGAGCACAAAAATAACTCTTCCGGAAAACTTCAAACTATACAAAGCAGTGCTCTATTCCTTCCTCTGCTCCCCCTCTCCAACATCCAATCCACTGTAATGTTCAATTTTAGTTTCAAGAAAGGGCTGAAAGACAAATTGCCTTACAACAGGTCTTCTATGAAATATGGAAGAAGGTTGCTGACAGAGTGAGTTAAAAACTGCAGTGTTCGCAATCTGGAAAACATCTGCCTTGCCCCAAACTGTAAACCACCACGTTGGATAAAATGGTTTGTGACAAAGCAGAACCCAGGGTGTGTGTTTGTAAGGTTATGGGACAAGTCAGGGCTATTCAGGCACAGAACTGGGCAACGCGCCCTTTGGCAAACCGGTGCAAGCCAAGGACTTTACAAAAGCAACAGGCCAGGTATGAAAAGTCCATATGGAGCCAAATGGCTCACTACTTTTCTTATCAATGGTGAAGCTGGTTTAAGAGTAAAAACCATACCACTCTTTGGAAGCTCTGGTTCTTTGGTGGATGAAGAAATCTTTATTTAGCAGTGATTCAAACATGCTGGCCTGGCTAGTAGAAGAATCGAGACTCATCCTGCTGGAAATAAAGGGCTGTTGCTGTTACTGTTGTTAAGTCACTTCAGTTGTGTCTGACTCTGTGCGACCCCATAGATGGCTGCCCACCAGGCTCCCTGTCCCTGGGATTCTCCAGGCAAGAATACTGGAGTGGGTTGCCATTTCTTTCTCCAAATAAAGGGCTAAGGTTTGAATATGAAAACATGAATGTAATCAAAGTTCTGCCTCCTCATTACAATTCAAAGAAAGAAAGAAATAGGGGATCTTAATTAGTTGGGAAGACAGAAAATGTGGACCAAGGGAAATGGCCAGATCATTGCAAAAGGGGCTCCCAGAGAAATAGACATTTTTCACAGTTTCCCTCTCAGAGCTGCATAAAACAGCAATGATAAGGGCTACAGTGAAACTGTGAGTTGGGAGGTGTGCCTAGGTGCAAGTTGGAAAGAACATAGGCAAATGTTTCTTTTTCGACTTCATTTCCACCCAGTCTACAGTATTTGGCTTGGAAGGTGGCCACAGGGACTAGAGGTGAAAACGTAGCAAATGAAGGTTTGCAGGCAGGATCTCAGGGAAGATGGCCAACTCTGAGGACTGGGAACCCAGGGCTGCCAGGAAGGGAGGAGACTTAGAACTTAACAGGAAAAGGGCAAATGATGTGAGGCCTGGGTGGAGCTGCCAGGGGAACTAGTCCCTATCAGGCTGAGGCTAAGAATGCCCTGAACACCCTGGTCTCAGAGTAGATGTCTTATGGCTGGGGGCTCCAATCCTGCATCTGCGCTGCTTCAAGTAAGAAAATCAAAGATGTAGAGAGGAACTTCCCTGATAACTTGGTGGATAAGAATCCACCTGCCAATGCAGGGGATATGGGTTAAATCCCTAGTCCGGGAAGATTTCACATGCCATAGAGCAACTAAGTCTGTGTGCCACAACTACTGAAGCCCGGATATCTAGAGCCTGTGCTCAGCAACAAGGGAAGCCAGCGCAATGAGAAGACCGTTTTCCACAGCTAGAGAGTAGCTCCCAGCTTGCCGCAATTAGAGAAAAACCCACACATTAACAAAGATCCAGCATGGACAAAAATAAATGAACAGACAAAGATTAAGAAAAAGATGACCTAGAGAGCTCATAAGGATCAAAGGGAAAAGGAAAATGATAAAGGAATGTTTTTCTTCTGAATAAGATAGAATTTGTTTTTTAAACAGCAGCAGCAGCATGGTGGACACAGGCTGGACCTTGAATCCTCTGGACCCAGTCTTATCTTTAGTAAAAACAACATTGTCTCAGCTTCTCCATCAGTAAAATGGAGGTGATACCTTTAGCCTCATGGTTATTATGAGGGTTAACTCGACACATTTTATTGAGCATCAGCTAAGTCATAGGCCAGATGCTATTGTAAAGAACTTCACAGTGTTCAACCAATGAAGGTCAGGAACGGGCGGCGGTAAGGAGATACCTCTCATCCAAGGTAAGGAGCAACAGCTGTGTTTTGCTGGAGCAGCTGTGAAAAGATACCCTAGGCCCAAGGTAAGAGAAACCTAAGTAAGATGGTAAGTGTTGCAAGAGGGCATCAGAGGGCAGACACACTGAAACCACACTCACAGAAAACTAGTCAGTCTAATCATACTAGGACCACAGCCTTCTCTAACTCAATGAAACCAAGCCAAGCCTGGGGAGCAACCTAAGACGGGCAGGTCATAGTGGAGACGTCTGACAGAATGTGGTCCACTGGAGAAGAGAATGGCAAGCCACTTCAGTATTCTTGCCTTGAGAACCCCATGAACAGTATGAAAAGGCAAAATGATAGGATACCAAAAGAGGAACTCCCCAGGTCATTAGGTGCCCAATATACTACTGGAGATAAGTGGAGAAGTAACTCCAGAAAGAATGAAGGGATGGAGCCAAAGCAAAAACAATATTTGTGGATGTGACTGGTGATAAAAGTAAGATCCGATGCTGTAAAGAGCAATATTGCACAGGAACCTGGAATGTCAGGTCCATGAATCAAGGCAAATTGGAAGTGGTCAAACAAGAGATGGCAAGGATGAACGTCGACATTCTAGGAATCAGCAAACTAAAATGGACTGGAAGGGGTGAATTTAACTCAGATGACCATTATATCCACTACTGCAGGCAGGAATCCCTCAGAAGAAATGGAGTAGCCATCATGGTCAACAAAAGAGTCCGAAATGCAGTACTTGGATGCAATCTCAAAAATGACAGAATGATCTCTGTTCGTCTCCAAGGCAAACCATTCAATATCAGAGTAATCCAAGTCTATGACCCAACCAGTAATGCTGAAGAAGCTGAAGTTGAACAGTTTTATGAAGACCTACAAGACCTTTTAGAACTAACACCCAAAAAGATGTCCTTTTCATGATAGGGGACTGGAATGCTAAAGTAGGAAGTCAAGAAACACCTGAAGTAACAGGCAAATTTGGCCTTGGAATGCGGAATGAAACAGGGCAAAGACTAATAGAGTTTTGCCAAGAAAATGCACTGGTCATAGCAAACACCCTCTTCCAACAACACAAGAGAAGACTCTACACATGGACATCACCAGATAGTCAATACTGAAATCAGATTGATTATATTCTTTGCAGCCAAAGATGGAGAAGCTCTATACAGTCAACAAAAACAAGACCAGGAGCTGACTGTGGCTCAGATCATGAACTCCTTATTACAGACTCAAACTGAAGAAAGTAGAGAAAAGCACTAGACCACTCACGTTATGACCTAAATCAAATCCCTTATAATTTTACAATGGAAGTGAGAAATAGATTTAAGGGCCTAGATCTGATAGATAGAGTGCCTGATGAACTATGGAATGAGGTTCGTGACACTGTACAGGAGACAGGGATCAAGACCATCCCCATGGAAAAGAAATGCAAAAAAGCAAAATGGCTGTCTGGGGAGGCCTTACAAATAGCTGTGAAAAGAAGAGAGGTGAAAAGCAAAGCAGAAAAGGAAAGATATAGGCATCTGAATGCAGAATTCCAAAGAATAGCAAGAAAAGATAAGAAAGCCTTCTTCAGCAATCAATGCAAAGAAATACAGGAAAAGGACAGAATGGGAAAGACTAGAGATCTCTTCAAGAAAATGACAGATACCAAGGGAATATTTCATGCAAAGATGGGCTCAATAAAGGACAGAAATGGTCTGGGCCTAATAGAAGCAGACGATATTAAGAAGAGGGGGCAAGAATACATGGAAGAACTGTACAAAAAGATCCTTATGACCCAGATAATCATGATGGTGTGATCATTAATCTAGAGCCAGACATCTTGGAATGTGAAGTCAAGTGGGCCTTAGAAAGCATCACTACGAACAAAGCTAATGGAGGTGATGGAATTCCAGTTGAGCTATTTCATATTCTGAAAGATGATGCTGTGAAAGTGCTGCACTCAATATGCCAGCAAATTTGGAGAACTCAGCAGTGGCCACAGGACTGGAAAAGGTCAGTTTTCATTCCAGTCCCAAAGAAAGGCAATGCCAAAGAATGCTCAAACTACCACACAATTACACTCATCTCACATGCTGGTAAAGTAATGCTCAAAATTCTCCACGCCAGGCTTCAGCAATACGTCAACCGTGAACTCCCTGATGTTCAAGCTGGTTTTAGGAAAGGCAAAGGAACCAGAGATCAAATTGCCAACATCCTCTGGATCATGGAAAAAACAAGAGAGTTCCAGAAAAACATCTATTTATGCTTTATTGACTATGCCAAAGCCTTTGACTGTGTGGATCACAATAAACTGTGGAAAATTCTGAAAGAGATGGGAATACCAGACCACCTAACCTGCCTCTTGAGAAATATGTATGCAGGTCAGGAAGCAATAGTTAGAACTGGACATGGAACAACAAACTGGTTCCAAATAGGAAAAGGAGTACGTCAAGGCTGTATATTGTCACCCTGCTTATTTAACTTATATAGAGTACATCATGAGGAACGCTGGACTGGAAGAAACACAAACTGGAATCAAGATTGCCGGGAGAATTATCAGTCACCTCAGATATGCAGATGACACCACCCTTATGGCAGAAAGTGAAGAGGAACTAAAAAGCCTCTTGATGAAAGTGAAAGAGGAAAGTGAAAATGTTGGCTTAAAGCTCAACATTCAGAAAACAAAGATCATGGCATCTGGTCCCATCACTTCATGTGAAATAGATGGGGAAACAGTGGAAACAGTGTCAGGCTTTTTCTCTTTAGGCTGCATAATCACTGCAGATGGTGACTGCAGCCATGAAATTAAAAGACGCTTACTCCTTGGAAGAAAGGTTATGACCAACCTAGATAGTATATTCAAAAGCAGAGACATCACTTTGCCGACTAAGGTCCGTCTAGTTAAGGCTATGGTTTTTCCTGTGGTCATGTATGGATGTGAGAGTTGGACTGCGAAGAAGGCTGAGCGCCGAATAATTGATGCTTTTGAACTGTGGTGTTGGAGAAGACTCTTGAGAGTCCCTTGGATTGCAAGGAGATCCAACCAGTCCATTCTGAAGGAGATCAACCCTGGGGTTTCTTTGGAGGGAATGATGCTAAAGCTGAAACTCCAGTACTTTGGCCACTTCATGCGAAGAGTTGACTCACTGGAAAAGACTCTGATGCTGGGAGGGATTGGGGGCAGGAGGAGAAGGGGACGACAGATGATGAGATGGTTGGATGGCATCACGGACTCGATGGACGTGAGTCTGAGTGAACTCCGGGAGATAGTGATGGACAGGGAGGCCTGGCGTGCTGCGATTCATGAGGTTGCAAATAGCTGGACGTGACTGAGCGATTGAACTGAACTGAGCTGAACTGAGCACACACAGAAAAGCACATTACAGCACACAGGAGCACAGGGAGCTATAGTGTTTAAAGTGATTTGTATTTTCCCCCTCTGATTCTCCTACTAGATTGCAGGCTACAGGAGGGCACAGCTTGCTCAGAAAATCTAAAGCATCGTAGAAGTGCAGTACATATACATTTGTTTCAGTAAGTGAATGAATAAATAATAGCTATTCTAATTGCTGGATATCTGGGATAGGAAAGAAAAGACAGGGAAGATGAGTGCTCAAGTCTGACTCAAACTTCTTTTGTTCTTTCCCCTTCACTGCCTGGGCTCATGCACACAGCCCTAGCTAAGCCAATTCCCAGAATTCACAGCAGACATATTTGGTTGTGTTTAATTTTATGTTCTGTCTTAGAGTAAAAGTTCACAGATAAAATGATCTGGGGCACACTGTTCTCAAATGCCTTTATTCTAGAAACTATAACAAATGCTCACATTCTGCATTTAATTAGGTCTATACTTCTTTCAGCCTTACTTAGTTGAAATGAAAACAAAAGATATCAGTAGGAAAATGAGAAACCCCATGGAGATTTTGAAACCTCTTTAACTTTGACTTAACTAAAGAATGCAGGAACATTCCCGTGAGATTCCATCCCCTTGGAGAAGAAGGAGGAAAAGGACTCACTGCAAATATGCCCCACAAGCTTACATCTCATTATAAGATACAAAGTTATTCTCCATATCTCTATCACCAATCTATCAATCTATCTATCCATCCATCTATCCACCTACCTATTTATATACACAGACACACATACATAAATCATAGAATTTACAAGACAGGCTATAGCTTTGAATCTTGGGTCCACTTATTAATCGTGAGGCCTTGGACAAGTTATTTAACTTCTCTAAGTCTCATTTTTCTCTTCTTGGGTAAAATAAAACCCAACTCATACAGTTATAGAGCTACTATACATGAGATAATGCATTAAAAAAACAAAAACCCTTCACATAGTGGCTCTTTGTAAGCAATCAATAAATGGTAACTGCTGTTTAATATTGTTATTCTACAGTTTAAATTATATAATTTATACAGTATATACAATATACTATATTCTATAGTCTAAATTGTGTAATTCTAATGCAGTCTTAGAGTTTCCCAAACCTGGCACTACTGGTGTTTTGGGCTGGATAATTCTTTGTGTGAGCTGTTCTGTGCATTCTGGGGTGTTCAGCAGAATCCCTGGCCTCTGCACGATAGAAGCTAGTAGCATTCTCCCGGGCTTCCCTAGTGACTCAATGTCAAAGAATCTGCCTGCCAAGGCAGGAGGCCCAGGTTCAATCCCTGGGTCAGGAAGATCCCCTTTAGAAGGAAATGACGACCCACTCCAGTATTCTAGCCTGGGCAATCCCGTGGACAGAGGAGCCTAGTGGGCAACATACAGTCCATGGGGTCACAAAGAGTCAAATACAATTTAGTGACTAAACAGCAACAAACAAAGCTTTCCCCAGCCCCACTCGGTTGTGATGACCAAAATATCTCCAGATACTGCTAAACGTTCCCTGGAAGGCAAAACTTCCCCTGTATGAGAACCCCTGGTATAGAACAAAGAGTGAGTAGCCCCAGAGCCAGGAGACCTGGTTTCTATTAACTCATTTGTGTTCTTGGGTAAGTCCTACCACTTCCCTAGAACTTGGCTGTCTCATATGTTAAAATAGGGCAGGAAATTCCTACTTTATCTTTCATGATTTTTCTAAGGATGAAATGAGAAAAAAAGCAAGTGCTCTAAAGAAATGTTATAAAAGTAGGATTCTGTATGATTACTTTGTTAGAGGTGGGCTATTGAGGGGCAATTACAAGAAGCCTCATCTTGGAACAACAGCTGATGCCGACCTACTCTCTTTTGTAATTCATACCCTAGGGAGCCCCTAGCTTCTCAGCAGCTGTTTATTGATCACATGTCAAGGATTCCCTGTTCCTTTAATGGATGTATTTGTGGCTTGGCCTGAAGAATTCAAAAGGAACTGTTTTCTTTCAAAATGAAATGAAAATGTTCTTTTAAAGAAATTATTATTATAAGTGGTGAAAACTGGCTTGTCATCTGTAGATTTACCTGTCATCTAAATTTCTCTCTCACGTGACTAGAATTAACCAGTCCTTAGAATTCTGCAGATTGATATTCAGAAAGAAATATCTTAGGGTTTCCAACATCACTGAACTGATTAATACTATAGTAATATACTGAGAAGCACTGTGATGGGTTTCTTCTTTAGCAAGGGAACGTGTTTTGATGTCATATCATGTTATGGGAATCGGTGTACTGAAATCCAGAGAGCCTATTGTCATCCTTTTATTTATTTCTGAAAGATCTTCAAATGGAAAATAGCAGAGTGTCTGGGAAAAGAGCGTGAACTTGGAGTTTGGTCGGAGCTATACGCAAATAGACAAGGGTTCAAGGTCCAATGCTATGAGTTATCTCATTTAGACATAAACTTTGTAGGATATGTTAATAACATCTGTCCCACAGTGTGGTGATGAAATTTATTTTGTATTTCTTTATTTCTTTATTTTTTTTTTTTACTTTTGTCTATGTTACCATACTGTACTGGTTTTGCCATACACTGACATGAATCAGCCACAGGTGTACACGATCTCCCAATGCTGAAGCCCCCTCCCATCTCCCACCCCATATCATCTTTCTGGATCATCCTGTGCACCAGCCCCAAGCATCTTGTATCCTGTATTGAATATAGACTGGCGCTTCGTTTCTTACATGATAGTATACATGTTTGGAGATGAAGATGTGAAGCAGGAAGCACCATGCAGGCAACATGGTAGATAATACAGGTGGTCTTTCTCTCTCTGTCTAAGGTCTGAAAGACTGCTCAAGGGTTTCTTTCATCCCTCAGAGAGTGTTTTTGGTCTGATTGTCTAAAGAATGCTGTTGAAATGAAAATCAATACTTTCTAGGTATCAAGTCTTGACTTTAATTATAATAAAGCTTGAACCCAATTATCAACAAATCTTCTAGCTCATGAGTAAATTATCTCCCTATTTTTTTATTTTTAAAAACTGTATTCCAGTATAGTTGATTTATACTGTTGTGTTAATTTCTGCTGAGAGAAAGGGACTCAGTTAATACATGTGTATCTTCTTTTCATTGGATACTCAACATAGTAACCCATGCTATACAGTAGGACTTTGCTGTTTATCCAGCCAATATATACTAGTCTGCATCCACTAATCCCAAACTCCCAATCCTTCCCTCCTATCTCCCTCTCCTCCTTGGCTACCACATATCCCTATGTCTGTCTATTTCCTACTTCAGATGAGGATTGAGTTGGAAATTCTGCATCAAAAGTCACCCACAGGACAATGGTGTTCACCTGGAGTCAAGTGAACAATGCATTTTGTTTTCCTTAAGATAATTCATTTGATTTCCTTAAGGACACAGATCAGTCTCCTAAGACAGCACAGTGGAGTAGCAGGAAGATGAGTCAGACAGACTAGGGGGTAACTCTGTTGTTGTCTGAGCCTCAGTTTCATCATGAGCAGTATGTACTGTGGTCAGTCACTCAATCGTGTCTGACTCTTTGTGACCCTACGGACTATAGACCGCCAGGCTCCTTTGTCCATGGAGATTCTCCAGGCAAGAATACAGGAGTGGGTCACCATGCCCTCCTCCAGGGGATCTTCCCAACCCAGGGATCGAACCCAGGTCTCCTCCCATTGCAGGCGGATTCTTTACCATCTGAGCCACCAGGGAAGGGTTAATAATACCTGTCTCTGTCTCAGGGGGAGGGTGAGTACAAATAAAGCCTTGGAAACCTCAAGAATGATGCCTGGCACATGGGACGTGCTCAGTAATTGTTGCTATTATCTCTGGCTCTCTGGCAGATTTTCACACCTACCTGATGTAGGAGAAGGGATGGGGCAATTAAGTAAGTGATTATAACTCTCCTTTTCATGTTGAATATAGCATATGGGAAAACCATAAATTTTAAGTGCTCATCATTTAAAAAATACAGAATAATTTTCTTTGAGGTTTCCAATGGTGGCTCTGGAAGAGTTAATGTCCTAATTTGTTCTTTATGCTGCATATGAAGGCATTTTAAAGCCTAGTGACATAAACAAGGTCTGGTTACCTCTTTTTCAAACTGAGCATGTTGACCCATCCCGAACACCATTTTGCAAGGGAAGACGATATGGCGTAACAGATAACATGTAAGAATGAAACTGTAGTATAATAGTCTCCCCGATTTTCATCGCTGAGAATCCTTTTAATATTTTCGCTACTTTTCCCTAATGATCTCTGTAGTATATTTCAGTTTCCTGTTCTTTGTTTCACAGCATTTGTGCTAACTTCTACTGTATCACACAGCTCAACCAGTATCTGCTGAGAACAAGCATTTCTCTGTAAGTGTACTGAGTACGTGGGTGCGGTCTCTTCAGTCGTGTCTGACTCTTTGAGACCCCATGGGCTGTAGCCCGCCAGGCTCCTCTGACCATGGGATTCTCCAGGCAGGAATACTGGAGTAGGCTGCCGTGCCCTCCTCCAGGGGATCTTCCCAACCCAGAGATCGAACCTGTATCTCTTGTGCCTCCTGCTCTGGCAAAGGGGTTCTTCACTACTAGAGCCGTCTGGGAAGCCTCCGATACGTGTATGCACGCGTGCTCCGTTGCTGCAGTCGTGTCTGACTCTTTGTGACTCTATGGACTGTAGCCCACCAGGCTCCTCTGTCCATGGGACTCTCCAGGCAAGCATGCTGGAGTGGGTTGCCATGCCCTCCTCCAGGGGATCTTCTCTACTCAGGGATCTAACCCAGGTCTCCTGCATTGCAGGCAGATTCATTACTGCTGAGCTACTGGGGAAGCCCTCTATATGTGTATATTACATACTAATTACAATTAGTTCTTCTTTATATATATACTGACTACATAAAAATTACACAAGAAAATATTTATTAAATATTTACTATCTTCCAGATATCATAGAGTTTTTCCGTTAGCAACTTACTTATTCTCTTAAGAAGCGCTGAATGTAAATCATTTTTATTTCCATTTTTATGGGAGTGGCTTTCCTATGACAACCTGATGCTCCCCCTATGCCTAGGAAACTCAAGTGATGTTATTTATGAGAACTATAATCAGGAAGACAAATCATTACAAAATCATCTGAAACTCCCAGTATCACCAACATTTTCATTCTCTTTCTCTTACCCTCCAAACATTTTCTAGAAAAAGGAACAAACTGATTCAGAAATTTCATTTTCTTCCTATACTTCTGCAATATAAAAGGATGAGGCAAAGGACACAGTTTATCCACAGGTTGCCCTGGATCCCTGAGTACTGGCTATAGATTCATTCTCTCTTGTGGATTTTCTTAAGGACACAGAAAAAACGGTTCTCTTTCTGCTTCCAATACACCTGTTGTGCTAAAACAGGTACACTTGGACATGGACCATCATGGGTAACATCTCACTTCATGAATGACTCTGATAAGCTGCTTCTCCTGTACTTCCAGAGAGATGGTGCCTGTTATACCCACTAATAGAACGGCAGCAGGAATAAAAGCAGTTTCCTCCTTGAGAGTGTTCTTTGGTACCCAAAAGGTATTTTCTGCTCAGACAGCAAAATTTATCTATCCTAGAAACAGAGTTAGAGATCAAACAAACGTTATCAACCTTTGACCCTTTATATGATTCTCCTAAGGGAAGGGGCATAGAGCTGGAATCTTTAAAAGCAGGGGTCCCCAATCTCTGGGATCTAATGCCTGATGCTCTGAGGAGAAGCTGATGTAATAAGAATAGAAATAAAGTGCACAATAAATGTAATGTCCTTGAATCATCCCAAAACCATCCCCCCATCGCCTGGACCATGGATAAACTGTCTTCCACAAAACTGGTCCCTGGTGCCAAAAGGTTGGGGACCACTGTTTCACAGTGACTGAAGCCATGAAAGGCAGTGATAGTATTTACCGCATGCTGGGATGTCGCACAGGTCAAACTTATAGTTTTCATCCAAAGTGAAGCACCAGGGCGCTTCCTTCTGATTGCCTGGGTTGCGGCAGTAGGAGTGTCCTCCATTCAGCTCCGGGAAGCGGAGGGCAGTGAAGGTGTGCGTGTGGGGATACTGGGAATTCCAGGGCTGGCACTGGCGCCCTGATTTGGTCACACTGACGGTGCCCCGGTAGTCCACGCCTGTGCTGTTATAGCACTTGTGATCTGAAATACATGAAAGAAGAGCCCAAGCTGTGAGAAACAGAGACAGTGCTGGAGCTCCTGGCCAGCGGTTTCTGGAGGGAAGATGTGCAGTTACCCCCACGGCCGAGGCTTCCCCGCCGGCCGGGCCACGTGGCAGTCTCCCGCATGCTGGGCTGGGACACAGAGCAGACCTTGGTGACCCTGCTGGGAGGATTTAGAGCTTATGCTTGAGGAAGGAAACCAGTCTCCACAATTATTCTTGATATGGAACACAGAAAAAAATCAGAACTGGGGCAGGATCCAGGGGCACAGGAGCAATCACCTAGTGAATGATGCAGGGACGGCTCTTTGCATTTCTGCTTGGTGACCTTAGACATGAGATAGATGGATGCTGCTGCTGCTAAGTCACTTCAGTTGTGTCCAACTCTGTGAGACCCCATAGACTGCAGCCCATCACGCTCCACCATCCCTGGGATTCTCCAGGCAAGAACACTGGAGAGGGTTGCCATTTCCTTCTCCAATGCATGAAAGTGAGAAGTGAAAGTGAAGTCGCTCAGTTGTGTCTGACTCCTGGCGACCCCATGGACTGCAGCCTACCAGGCTCCTCTGTCCATGGGATTTTCCAGGCAAGAGTACTGGAGTCGGTAGATGGATAGGTCATGGGATAAAGAATGAAGTCCTCAGAAGGTGTTCCTTAGTAGCAGTGCACTAGGGGTTTCTGACAGGAATTTGGACATCGCTGTGCTGATATAGTGGACATCTTTAACAAGCAAGTCCTATTAAATCCTCCTTCAGGGAGCTGATGCTTGAAACCATGGCAAAAATCAGTTAAGCTGAAATAAAGTGAAATCTGGAGGGGTAATGGTAAGATTAGAGTAATAATAGTAATAATGATGGTATTGCTATTATATGTTAAGCATAGTTCTAAGCACTGGAGAAGGAAATGGCAGCCCACTCCAGTGTTCTTGCCTGGAGAATCCCAGGGATGGCGGAGCCCAATGGGCTGCCGTCTGTGGGGTTGCGCAGAGTCGGACATGACTGAAGCGACTTAGTAGCAGCAGCAGCAGCAGCAACTTATTTAACTAATAAAAGAGTTAACTACCAAAAGGAAACGAAAACATTACTGGTCAGTAAAGTGTAGTCTAGATGGATGGGAAATGCACAGAAAACAGTCTTCTGCTTGGTGGCAGTGAGAGGATGGAGGCAAATTCCCATATAGATAGATAGTGGTATAATACAATATAACGCAATTTACCATTAATGTATTTAGAACATTCAAGATATTGGGCAACCTTAACTACTATCTCATCCTAGAACACATACATCATCCCCAAAGGCAATCCTGTGTTCATTAAGCAGTCACTCCACACTCTCCCCTACTCCCTACAGCTGGCAATCTGCTTTCTATCTCCATGGAATTGTCCACTCTGGATACTGTATGTAAATAAACTCATACAATGGTGTCTGACTTCTTTCTATAACAGTCTTTTTAAGGTTCAGCCATATTATAGCATGTAACAGGATTTTACTTTTTTATGGATAAACAATATTTCATTGGGGAAGATCCCTTGGATGAGGGCATGGCAAACCATTCCAGTATTCTTGCCTGGAGAATCCCACGGACAGAGGAGCCTGGCAGGCTACAGTCCATGGGATCTCACAGAGCCAGACACGACTGAAGCGGCTTAGCATGCAGCGTGCGCTATTTCGTTATGTAGATATGCCACGGTGCATTCACCTACTTACCCACTGATGGACATTTGGGTTGCTTCCGCCTTTTAGCTATGGTGAATAGAACTGTTATGAACCTTTCTGTACAAGTGTTTTTTGAACACCCATTTTTAATTCTTTGGGGCCTATATCCAGGAGTGGCATTACTGAGACATACAGTAATTCTATTTTTAAGTCATTAAGGAACCAGCAGCCATATTTTTAAATTATCACCTTCGAGTAACTTTTGGAAGAATGGCACTGCATCTTACCCACTGGAAACTCAACCCCCACACGGTATCTGGACCACTGGGAAGAAATCTGACCACCAACACAAATTATTACTGAGGATCAAGATCCAGTTTTCCTGGGGCTGCTGGCCCCTGAGGCAGCACAGAAGGTCAGGGGCTACCACCTACTTTTATTGATGGGATCCGCCATGGGAATTCCAATCCGGATACAGTTTGCAGCTTCGGGACTCTCGGGCTGGGGGAGATCTTCACAGTTTGGCAGTTTCAGCCTCATCAGTATCATGGGATTTGATCTCGCAAAAATGTACTCTGTTTGACACAGGACATTTTCCAGGATTTCACACTCATCGCGACACAAGTCCCGGGGCTTTGGGACCGACGAGGTTTCATCACAGTATGGGAAGGCGTAGTGGCACAGGGAAGGAATGGCGAACTGAGAACACTTATCAGATAAGTGACTGGAGGTGCCGATCATGGTGAAGGCGGCTGGAAAACAAACACAATCATTAACTCCCAGAGGCAGCGTTTATCTCCCCTTGCTATCCAGTCAACAGATATCAGATGTAAACACACATTGGAAGGAATCTGCTGTACTCAAACAGACAAGGCCAAGAGAAGGAGATTCATTTCAGATGTCTAAGCAGCTTACTTTTCACTGGCTTGAAAAAAATAATTTTGACTACAAAGTTTAAAAAAACAGGATTAAGTTACATATGTACTGTTTCCTAATAAAATGAATTAATTAGGTTAAAGTACAATATATTTTTCATTTTTACTACAAAGCAACAGAACTTTGTGTTTCATCCAGTACTTTTTATTAGTTTTGTGAGGCTTCTAAAACATTTGACAGCTGCAGGGCAGAACTTGCTTTATATAGTGGCTGAGCCCAATCACAGGATTTATTTAGTTCTGTGTCTTGCTTCTCAGTTGTTGGATGACCTTGGGTAACTGGTTTAATTTCCTTATAATTTGAAGACTTTTGATCCCATCTTCTGAACATGAGGCAACTCATTTGAAAGTTCTCAAAGAGCACAACTCAGTTGTCCAATGTATACTGTAGAATATCCGTGGTTCCTTTGCCTAATCTCTTATCCCTATACCAGCCTTTGCACACATCTACTGACAAGGAGCTTATACTCACAAGGCAGCCTGTGAAGTTGTTGGTATACTGGTTCCCAAAGCATGTTCCTCAGAACATTAATTATGTAGAATGTTAAAAGTGTCTGAGAAACTGCGGTTCCATAGTTAAACAAGTTTGGAAAATGCTGGGTTAATCAAAGTTAAATGGATTTTTTTTTCATAAAATTATAACACTCTCCAGTAAGCTTTCTTGGTGGCTCAGAGGTTAAAGCGTCTGCCTCCAGTGCGGGAGACCCGGGTTCGATCCCTGGGTCGGGAAGATCCCCTGGAGAAGGAAATGGCAATCCACTCCAGTATTCTTGCCTGGAGAATCCCATGGACGGAGAAGCCTAGTAGGTTATAGTCCACGGGGTGGCAAAGAGTCGGACACGACTGAGCGACTTCACCTTCACCAGTAAGCTGATATCTATTGAAAATGTCCAGGAGAGGATTATTATAAATGGGTGACCAAATATTTATATATTTATATCAAAACTTCCATTTATTTTTGTGAATACTCAGTAAAAAGTATGTTCAAGTGATTTTTTTATTAAGTTGAAATGTATCTTTCATAGCTTCTCCCTACCAGTCTTGCTTCTCTGGAATTTCACAGACTTTCCTCTTGAAAGCCTGAGAGATTTAGCAACTGGCAAATACACCTTCCTATAGTTGCTTCTTCAGGTTAAATAATTCCTCTGGCCCCCTCTTGGTTCCCTCAAATTCCTCTTGGGACATAGTTTCTGGGCCGTTGGCTATTCTGTGTGTCTTGGGTTCGTTCTTGCCTCTCTTAAATCATAGGGTTGCCAGCTAAACTACAGGGCATCTGAATTTCAGGTCAACATTTGGGACATATACTAAAATATATCAGATGCAATGGGGTGTCTTCTATTTTAAGTGTTAATGTTGGAAACCTTATTAGAATTTCAGAAAAACCACTTTAATGTATTTAATGTACAGGGCACCAAGGCATAATCAGTACACTAATGGGAGAGACACAGGCTGCTGTAACCATCCGAACAAGATACACAAAACTGTGCACAGTGGCCAACACTACCTGCCTTGTATGTGCTAGGCAGTGCTTCAGTATTTGATTTCCATTAAAAAGATCCTTTCAATTCAGAAAAGTAAAGGGTAAATAGAGAAAGCTAGAGCGCGAAGAGACTCATGATCATCTCACCTCCTCACTCACTTCACAGATGAAGAAAGAGATTTCCATGGAGAGTAAGATTTTCTCCAAAGTCACACTAATGGCAAATTGGGATTAGTATCCAGAATTCTAACTCTAAATTCTTCCCCTTTCTGTAGATACAATGTTATTTCCAAACAGTAAACTCTGTGAGGGCACAGACATACCTGGCTCATTCCCCACACCGTCACATCGTCCATGCCCAGCCCAGGTCCTGGTATGCCAAAAGCACTCAATAATATTTATTGAGTGTTTGAATGAAAGTGAGACTTCTCAAAGCCTCCTTTTCCTCTAAGGGCAACCTTTAATAAATTATTCTAATGTAAATTTCAGAACAGAGATTATATCTCTGGCTTCTTTATGGCCCCGTTCCTAACCCCTATGCCTTGACTAATCTTTTAGAAGGGCTCAATAAAACTTCTGGGGAGAAAAACTGTTATGCAAAGTATAAATATAATTTCATTGCTACCAACCTGTGATCTGATTTTCTATTTCCCCTTGCATGTGCAAAGACTCCATGTAGACAGTGCGGTTGCCAATAAATCTTGCACAGGCAATCCCTCTGTACGGCTGACAGAATCCATCTTCTTCATACTCATCTCTGAAAACAGAGCACATACATAAGCTGGTGCAGGACACACATGCCGTTGGCGCTGACTGCGCGATGCCCCAGACAGTCACTAGGGGGCGCAGTCGGGCACAGTATCCTCAAGACTGGGTTAATCTGGCTTCCTCAGTTCCATCCCATCGCTTAAAACATCTGTTGGTCACATTGGTCAAGTTTCCTTTACCTCTAGAAATATCATCCTGAAGCACAAAATCATCCTTAAATGTGGGAGAAAACACTTTTATTTTCGCAGCTGGTGGTGGGCTGGAGGATGATGTAGTTGTAAGAGTAAAGAGGAAATGAGTTGGAAATCTGGGCACATGTTTTTAGGCACAGATTATTTCTGTTTCATTTGCTACAAAGGGGGTGGGCACATTACCCCAAGACCTACTCGGACTGATATGTCAATTAGGAAGCTCCAAGGGGTGAGAAACTGGGTTCCCGCGGGAAGGAAAGCAGAGGGCAGTCCAGTTACATGATTCCTGCTTGAGACCCATCATCCCCACCCTGCAGAGAGTGTCCATGGTAAATCGTGGACTGGGCAATCTCAGATCAGTCACTAAGTCTCAGGAAATCCAGAGAAAATGTCAATGGATACTTGCTTTCATAAATTGCTAAAACAAAACAAAATCTTTAAAAAAAAATTTGCCTCAAGTTATAATAATAAAAAGAGGGCACAGATTTTATTCTGAAGATAAAGTGAAAGTCACTCAGTCATGTCCGACTATTTTCAACCCCATGGACTTAGTCCATGGAATTCTCCAGGCCAGAATACTGGAGTGGGTAGCCTTTCCCTTCTCCAGGGGATCTTCCCAACCCAGGAATCAAACCCAGGTCTCCCGCAATGCAGGCAGATTCTTTACCAGCTGAGCCACAAGGGAAGCCTAAGAACACTGGAGTGGGTAGCTTATGCCTTCTCCAGCGGATCTTCCTGACCCAGGAATCAAACCAGGGTCTCCTGCATCACAGGAGGATTCTTTACCAACTGAGCTATGAGGGAAGCCCCATTCTGAAGAAGGGGATACCAGAAAGTGGTGTGATTAGTGACTGCGGAGCAAATGGCTGGAGATCCAAGGCTGGAGATTAGGACCCAAGATGGCAGGTTCAGCTTGAAAGGACAGAGGCGAAAATCTCCCACTTGGGCCTATGATAAGCATAAGACACCAGAGTACAAGATATCAATATGGTTCTGAGAGGCAAACTACAGCCAAGCAGAAGGCTACCTGCCAGGCTTATGGTCTGACTTCTGCCCTGGATGCTCCTCCTGTTAACCTGGCTGGAAGCAACATCTTGCCTGAAAGAAGTATCATTTTTTTTCCTCTTTGGTTTCTTCTAAGTTAAAATACTTTAGAACAAAAGTCAGGAGAACAAATTCTCCTGCTGGATTTAACATTTGCTTATCCTTAGGTGTGATCCCCTGGTGGCTCTGACAGTAAAGAATCTGCCTGCAGTGCAGGAGACCTGGGTTCGATCCCTGAGTCGGGAAGATTCCCTGGAGGAGGAAATGGCAACCCACTCAGTATTCTTGTCTGGGAAATACCATGCACAGAGGAGCCTGGTGAGCTACAGTCTACGGGGTTGCAAAGAGTTGGACATCATTGAGCGACTAACACTTTTACTTTCTTATCCTTAGGCAACCTCTCAAATCCTCTGAGCTATGGTTTTCTTATCTATAAGATGAAGAAAATAATTGACCTCCCAACCCTATGGGTCAAAGTCATGTTGCTGTTTGTTGTTTAGTTGCTAAGCCATGTCCCTTTGCACCCCTGTAGACTAGCCTGCCAGACTCCTCTGTGCATGGTATTTCCCAGGCAAGAATACTGGAGTGGGTTGCCATTTCCTTCTCCAGGGAATCTTTCTGACCCAGGGATAGAACATGTGTCTCCTGCATTGGCAGGTGGATTCTTTACTACTGAACCAAAGTCATGAGGATCCTATCAAACTGTGTAAAAGCTTTAAAAAGTGCTACACAGAGCTAACATATAATTATTATTAAAGCCCTTACAGTTACCAAGAGGGCTTCCCTAGTGACTTGGAATCTGCCTAGAATGCAGGAGACCCAGGTTTGATCCTAGGTTGGGAAGATCCCTTGGAGAAGGGAATGGCTACCCACTCCAGTATTCTTGCCTGGAGAATTCCATAGACAGAGGAGCCTGGTGGGCTACAGTTGTCCATGGGGTTGCAAAGAGTCAGACATGACCGAATGATTAACACTAGCAGGTACTGAAGAAGATATTTAAAAGATAATTATTTGCTAAGCTTCTGCTTTGTAAAATCAACTGTGTTCATAGCTCTGGCCCTGGACATCCACACCTGAGGGTTCAGGGAGGGAGTCTAGAAAGCCCAGTAAAATAGGAAACCATGTGAAAAAAATCTGATAGAGCTGATCCTTAAAAGACACTTGTTTTCAGCTGTTTTCTACTCCCTATTCACTAAAACAGTCAAGTTAAAGGTGGAGATGGGAGCAGTATCTCCAGTTCAGTCCCCCAAATAGTTTGCAGTACAAAGCTCTTAAAAACGTAACCTTTAAGTACACATACAAATGAATATATCATACACCTGACATAAAGACATTGAAATTTTAATGTTGCAAAATCCTGCAAGCACTCCACATGTTTACTTTCATAAATCCTAGAGTAATGTTGAAGCCTTTTTGGCTTAAATTTTACTTGGGTTGTAAAATTAACCCCACTTTTATTGGGTAACTAATACCATAAACCTATGGGGAGAAAGAAGTTTCTTGATGACCCAGCCTTGGATCTTGAAAACTGAAGTCCTGAGGCCAGAAAGTACCCCCATACCATCACCCCCTGCTATTATAGACGATGCTGTTCTATCCCTAGGCATTAGCAGAGTCCTGGATTTTTAAGGTGTCATTATGAAAACACTTCTTCCTCCCCCACATTAAATTCTCAAGGCCTCAATTTATATCTCTTGGGAGGACAAAACCCTGGAATTACCCCCCAGATATAAATCCCTGACCTAGTGGGAGTTCCCATATTTTATGTGTGAGGCTTAGGCTAAAGTTCTTACCACCTTTCCAATACGAGATTCTGAAAAGACCCTTTGAATACTGTTTTTCAGAATAAAATGGAATGCAATTCTTTGGCTGCCTATTTCTTATCGAGGGCTTTAGGTCTGCAGGTGTATTACATTTTTATTGTGCCCAGAATTCTTAATACTCTGACCAGTCCAGTCTCTTGGGGACAGATATAAAAAACAAAGCAAACAAACAAAAATAGTATGCAATGTCATCTGCTAGGGAGTAGTTCTCAGTCCCGGCTGTTTATACCATCTCCTTAAGAAGCTTTCGAAAATTCCAATGTCCAAACCCCACCTTGGACCTATTAAATCATAGTCTCTGGGGATGCAGCTTAGGTATTCACACGCTTTAAAAAGCTCTCAGGTGATTTGACTGTGGTCGAGAACCACAGCACTAGAAAAACAAACATGTATTAAGTGTCTGCCACTCTCTGTGCTGAGTACTATGATAAGTGCTTTCTTCAAAGCAGCCCCTTGTGATGTTATTATCCTTATTTATCTGAGAGAGACTCAAGTTCAGAGAAGTTAAGTAACTGGCTCAGACTTACAAGGCCAGCAAGTGGCGGAGCTAGGATTTAATCACAAAATTGAAGCTCAAGCTTGACTACCAGGCTATAATGTTCTGCTTTGCAATCCTACTTTAAAGTAAATCAGCCTAATAATAAATAAGAGGATTTATAATGAGCCTTTACTCTGTTCCAGGCACTGTTAAATTTCATTTACATATAAAATCAATATTAAGTCATTTAATGCTGACAACAGTCTTATACAGAAGGTGAAGATGTAAGTGCTCCCATTTTACAGATGAGAAAACTGTAGAGTCAGAGAGCAAAAGAACTTGTCCACTTTGACACAGTAAGCAGAAGAACTAGATCTGCCCCCAAACCTGTGCTTGTAACCTTGGCATGCAACTTCCTTCCAAATAGTTGCGTATGGGAGTTTTTCCAGTGCTTACAGGGGCTCTCTACTGTGAAGATGTTTTGGTGTCTACTGGACAGAGGAGCCTGGCGGGCTACAGTCCAAAGGGTCACAAAGAGTCAGACACAACTGAGCGACTGCACACACACATGCGCAGGTGGCGAAAAGGTTCTCTTTTAAAAGTCAAGTCACAATCTCCTTTCATCCTTCCCATTTTTCCTGCCAGTGGTGGCTGGAGGGGAACAAACGCTCCTCCAACATTAATCAGCTTTATGCCTTTCTCCAGCTCACACTTCTTTCATCGCTGATGCTCTCCATGGTTAGCAAATTAAAAACATGAAGAAGCAAGGCCGTGAGAGTGCAAGGGCACTTGCAGTGAGCATGCCTGAGGCTGCGTTCTAGGGAGAAGAAGCACTAGGAGAGGGCGGACGGAATTCTGGCCGTCCATCACAGTACCTGGCATCAACATGCGCCGGCCACCTCGCCGTGATGTCAAGATGCTAGAGTGCTTTGTGAATGGCACTCATGATTCTTCTAAAGGTAATTTAGTTACTGGGTTGCCAGCCTCTCCAACCTTCCAAATTCGCTGCCAGGTGATAGGGAAAAGCAAACACAGTCCCCCCCCGCCACCTCCAGGGTCTCCCCTTCCCCAGAGCAAGGAGCTGATGAGGGGTGGTCACACAGGGTTGAGAGTAATGGCAACAAATGTGGAAGCAGTAGGAGTATCCACCCAAGAAGCACCGCAGACCGAGAATGGGGAACGTGCTGCCCGTGGGAGCCAGCGCTTACACACTGCTGGGTGAACTTCTTGGGTCTGGAATAAGGCTCTCAAACGTTCTCCAAAAAAGAGAACTGTGCACTGTATAGTAAGGGGCCAGGGAAGCCCAAGATATAGTTTTTTGAGAAGGGGGAGCAGGAAAGGAAAGAAAGGATGGGTGGGAGGGTGGGTGAGGTATGGGGACTGAAAGGATGCAGAATACCCCAAATGGATGCCAAAATGGAGTGTGCCAAGTCTGGACCACGAGAGTCCCGCTGTGTGCTTACTCCCTCAGTCGTGTCCGACTCTTTGAGACCCCATAGGCTGCCGCCCACCAGGCTCCTCTATCCATTGGGGTTCTCCAGGCAAGAATACTGGAGTGGGTTGCCATACCCTCCTCCAGGGGATCTTCCCAATCAGGGATCGAACTCAGGTCTCCCACGTGGCAGGAATATTCTTTACCCACTAAGCCACCAGAGAGGCCAGCTAGTGCTCTCTTTAGTGCTTCCAGCGGGGACGGGGTTTCTGAAGGGTGCCTCAGTTGAAGGGAGAAAAGAGAGCAAACACAACTGTTGTCTTATACACGTGATTTCAAAAGAAACCCTTAATATGTATAGAGAAACCGGAAATCTGAATGAAGTCTATACATTACTTAGGAGTGAGCACGCCTGCGCATGCTCAGTCATGTCTGACTCTTTTGAGACCCCCTGGGCTTTAGCCCGCCAGGCACCTCTGTCCATAGAATTTCCCAGGCAAGAATACTGGAGTGAGTTGCCATTTCCTTCTCCAGGGGATCTTCCCGACCCAGGGATTGAGCCTGCAACTTTTGCATTTTCTGCATGAGCAGGCAGATTCTTGACCCCTGTGCCTCCTGGGAAGGTAAGTAGTGGTACACCAATGGTAATTTCTTACTTCTGATAAAAGTACTATGTTGATGCAAGACATTAACATTAGGGGATAGGGGAATATGGAAATTCTGCACTACTTTTGCAACTTTTCTTAAACATAAATATTTCAAAATAAAAAGTAAAAGAAAAAGACAGACTTACAGTTATACGCATATCCCCTTCCTGTTGAGCCTCCCTCCCCCGGCAAAAGGAGGAGATATAGGTATAACTGTGACTGATTTGAGTTGTTTTACAGCGGGGATCAGCATAGTATTGTAAAGGAATTATCCTTCAATTAAAACATTAAAAAAGAGAAAGAGTCTTACAAGAAGGTGCGGAGATGGGGACCTTATTGTATATAAATGAACAGGAGATGCTGTGGTGTGAGGGTATCAGGAAAGCCTTCATATGACCTCAATTATTCCTTAAAACAACTTTATTAGACTCCCTCTGGACCTATCCCTGGGTGGCTGAATTCTCATCATGAACAGTTCACTTATTTGTGATTGTTCTACTTCTAAATTCAAGTACTTCCGGGAGAAATGACCTACTTAGGAAGGGCTCAGTATTGATGGATTTTTATTAGCTGCTATGAGCACTTTCATCTCTGTAGAAAGTTGTATACAAGGAGGGCAGGGCAATTGATGGGAGGTCCCTGTGTGAAGAAGAAGGCACTCTTCCTGACCTTGCACTTCAGTCCAGGGCTGGCTGAGGGCCTGTGAGATGACAGAGAAGGCAGGCTGGGAGGGAGGGGGAAGGAGTCTGCTTCATCAGTTACTAGTTACAAAGGGATCTTTTCAAAACACAGACTTGGAGCAGGTCATTTCCTGCCTAAAATTCATCCTAGTTTCCGACTCACCAGTTACTTGCTGCAGTACACAAAGCTCTTCCCTAGTTCCTGCCCATTTTTCCAGCCTCATTCCCAGCCCGATGAGCCTGAGAACCTGATGATACCAGCCATACTGCTGTTGACCTTGCTCGTCTCAAAACAGGGAATGCACTTTGCTGCCCCCTGGCTTGGTCTATTCTCTTCCTGAGGCCTGGAGGGCCGTCCAACTGCTTTCTCACCTTGTGACTGCCTTATCAGGTGCTCCCAAGCCCTCCTTCCTGGGAAAGTTAGCCACTGCCTACACCACACTCCCGCCCACCCAGCACCTTTACCACACCACTCCCACAGACTTCTGAATTCATATTATGTTTGTCTGCTAAGTGATCCCTTTGCACTACTCTAAGGCAGGGACCACGTCTGGCTTGGCTTCACAACTCCAGGGCCTGGGACAGTGCACAATACGCAACTCAGCCAACAAGTGTTGAATGAGGAGAGGGTGCTGCTGGGAGCCGTCCTCCCCCTGCTCCACTGTGCACAGACTGACCAGCAGAACTGTAACAGAACTGATAGATGCGGAGATGACCTAGCCTAGCTCACAGATACGGACCCTCTCCATACCAGAACGACGCTTCAAACTGGAAACCACTTTCTTCTGCACCAGATTTTACACTGGGGCATGGCAGGCCTTAGTCAGTTGAACAGATCCTTACTGATGAGTGAGGCCCTAAAATGTTCCCCTATGAGGTACTAAGACCAGTTAAAGTGCATGTCTCTCCTTAGGGGGAAGAGAATAGACTTAAAGACACTTTGCTAACTATAAAATCACACTCAAAAGAATTGCAAAAAAAATACTTGTACACAAATGTGCATAGCAGCACTATTCACAATCGCCTCAAAGTAGAAACAACCTCAAATGCTCATCAATAGATGAATGGATGGACAAAAGTGGCAGATACATACAGTAGAAAATTATCCAGCCATGAAAAAGGCATGAAGTACCAAAACATGCTACAAAGAATCTTCAAAACATTATGGTAAATGAAATTAACCAGATGAGAAAGGCCACAGAGTACATGATTCCATTTATATGAAGTTGCCAGAATAAGTAAATCCATAAAGATAACAAGCAGATTGATGGTTATCAGGAATAGAAGGAAGGGAGGAATAGGGAATAACCACTCACTGGATGTAGACTTTTACTTTGTTGTGATATAAATGTTCTGGAATGAGAGATGGTGGTATATATATATTAGCTGCTGTGGCATTGCTCACTTTTAAGTGAATTTTATCTCAATTTTTTTAATGAAAAAAATCTCATTTATACCCAAAGGACAAAGCAGAGGGGACAACAGTTGGAATTTTAAGCCTCGGAACTGGGGAGAGATTTTTGGGATTGTTTTTAAGCAAACTTACTGGCCAAAAGTGATGGCAATTTACGCAGTCCCAACAGATTTCTTTGTTCTGATTCTCTCGGTTCTTCAACTGGAATGCCAGAGACAGTGCTCTGCAAGCCCACAGCTTGGCAGGCTCAGGGGGACTGACTGCCTTGAGTGAAATCATCCAACACTTCTGAATTTACCCCACTTGGCACCTCTTACGAGTCCTATTTTGAGCCATGGAGATGAAATCCCATCGAGATGCCTGTCTCCAGAGCCCTGAATCTTGGTCTGAATGAAATCCATCACACAGTTCAAAGAGATGAAGTAGTCCTAATACGTTCCATTTAGCAAAGCGTGGGTTATTTTCTCTCACGTGGGAAGTAATTTCACTTTACCAATGGAAATATAACTGGTAAGCTGTATTTGTTTTTCCAAAGACCATCATGCTTCCCTGGTGGCTCAGATGGTAAAGAATCCACCTGAAATGTGGGAGACCTGGGTTTGATTCTGGGGTTGGGGAAGATCCCCTGGAGAAGGGAAAGGTTCCCCACTCCAGTATTCTTGTCTGGACAATTCCATGGACAGAGGAGCTTGGAAGGCTACAGTTCATGATGCTGCATGGCTCAGATGGTAAAGAATCTGCCTGCACTGTGGGGAGATCCGGTTTTGACCCCTGGGTTGGGAAGATCCCCTGGAGGAGGGCCTGGCAACCCACTCTGGTATTCTCGTTTGGAGAATCCCCATGGACAGAGGAGCCTGGTGGGGGTACAGTCCATAGGGTTGCAAAGTCGGACACAACTGAGTGACTAAGCATGGCATAGCACAAAGGCCATCATGACCAAAAGTGGGTGGGAGGTATCCCTTTTAAATCTGTAAATCAGGCCACATCTTAGCTAATTTGGTTAGAGCACACTCACACTGCTTCCCAGGAAAGGCACTAGTAAGCTTGGGGCTGAGTGCAAAGCTTTCCATTTGAGAGGCTGGGTTCTCTCTAGGGAGGCAAAGTCAGATCTCTTAAAGGGGAAAATCAGGTCTATCTTTTCATTAAAATGGGGGGTACAAGATAAAATTAAGAATCCATGTAAGGGATGCAGAATTCTCCAATATGGATAAAAGCTCAGAGACATAGAAACTTGAAGAATAGAATATAATCTGACATGGTCTAAAAAAGTTGCTGCCTCTCCAAAATCACTTCCTTCCTTTTCCTAAGACAACTTTAAGCCTTGAGGCATCCTTGGTTAACTGCCAACCAGGAGGAGAGAAAATAATTTAAGTCACATAAGCTTTAACTGCATATACCTTGGAAGAGACGGCCCTTGGAGAAAAGGCATCAGGATAAATATAAGTGGAGACGTGGAAAGCGCTGGCTGGAGTGAAGGAGAGAAGGTGGTCTTGGACGGAGAGCTATCGGGGCCACTGAATGTATGCTTTGCCTCAGGCTGGCTGTGGTGGAGAGATTAGAGGTTAAATATGGGATCCCAATGTTATCTACCACACTCTGTTTTTAAAGATCCATCTGAAAGTGGGCATCAAAGAGGGTAATGTGTTAACATACTTGACCTTTAAGATCAGCTTTCAAAGTGAGCCAATCAAGGCATGTCAGCCCAGAGGGGTGATGACTCACAGAGAAGACTTCATCCTACAAGGCTGAGCATTCAGCCCACCCTAATAGCCCTTCTCTTATGGGAATTCCTCTGTGAGCACGGGTGATTCTGAGATGCTTGTGTCAAGGAACACATTCTGTTGTCCACACCTGGACACCAGTCACTGTTAACATTTATTTCCTTAGCAAAAGAGTCCCTTGCTCTTTCTCACACCACTTTTTTGCTTTAAAAAATTAAATAAAAAAATTTAGGTTTTTTTCCCCCTTGGCCATGAACCGTTAAAACAAACAGATGAATAATGCTCTGTCATAGTTTCCAGAGCAGCGCATAATAGTTACTTGTATCCAACTTAGAAATGGTTCACAGAGATGTTCAGAAACACAAGGGTTGCATTTCACTTTGGAGAAGGAGCAGAAATACCCAGGTTTGTATCTCACGAATGTAATTTAAGGGAAAATTACATGTGTAATAGATTTTATTCCTATTTAAACACACACTTGAAATGATAAGATTATATAAGTACAGTATTTTTAAGAATATGGAAGCTCACTACTCAGAAGAATGAGTGCCTTCTGCCCCCTCCTGATTACTGAGGTTTTCGTGGTGGGGCAGCCTTGCACCTTCTAAGAAGCTCTAGGGTATCTGACTTTTCCTCTCATGTTGTTTGGTCTCCAAGTTGTGTCCGACTCTTTTGTGACCCCATGGACTGTAGCCTGCCAGGCTCCTCTGTGCATGGGACTTCCCAGGCAAGAATATTGGAATGGGCTGTCATTTCCTTCTCAAAGGGATCTTCCCCACCCAGGGATCGAACCCATATCTCCTGCATTGGCAGGCGGGTTCTTACCACTGAGCCACACGTGAAGCCCATGAAGGGCCTGCTTAGCCCCTAAGCTTAGGCTGGCGCTGGGAGGGCACAGATGGATCTTGGAGCCCCCAAGTTCTCACTAGAAACCTTCTGGATGTTCTTTGGCAGTTCTCCAAATATTAGGTATTCAAACTCCACTCTAAATTTGCCTGTTGAGGATAACGGAAGTTCAGAATAATATGACATGCACACATAGCAATCCGGTCAGGTTTTTTACCACAATGTTTCTAAGATTGCTTTGATATTTTTCTCATTTTCCTTTTATGCCTAAGGCCATGGATTTTAAAAAAAAGAAGGCTTGTGGAAAAAGCGGTAAAGACAACTTAGGGATTTCTTAAGAGGGTTTTGATTTCGTCTTACTACTCAGAAGTTGGGTGAAACTCAAGCCCCCATTTTTGCTTTTGTTTTGCCTCAGCTTTGTTTCCCATTCCTTCTGCTGATGGCAGTTAGGAAAGAACACTAGCGTCCATAAAAAGCTGTGGTGACTATAATCTCCCCCAGCACCAAATAATGCAATATAGAGGTGCTCATGGTCAAACATAAAAAAATATATACATTAAAAAAATGTAGAGGCAGAAATTCACATGAACATAAAGCTTGATTTGTGATGCACTAAATGGGAACATGGTAACTGAATAAGTGGTACCTGTTGGACAAGGGGTCTCTGGGGCAGAGTTGTGAAATCCAGTGGGTTCCCTAAGGAGAAATGAAGAAAGAGGGTGGATTTGTGGCAATGCTTTAATTAGAACAGGAAAGTGGAGAGCAGAGAGGTCTTATATCCTTGGTGTTGAGATACCAACAATATCCCTGTTCACCAGGACTTTAACATCACCTTCCCTGGTAGCTCAGAGGTTAAAGTGTCTGCCTGGAACGCAGGAGACCCAGGTTCGATCCCTGGGTTGGGAAGATCCCCTGGAGAAGGAAATGGCAACCCACTCCAGTACTCTTGCCTGGAGAATCCCATGGAGGGAGGAGCCTGGTAGGCTACAGTCCACGGGGTCGCAAAGAGTCGGACACAACTGAGCGACTTCACTTTCATTCCCCTTTATGTCCTTCTCTCTTTCTCTCTTTTCCACCAAGTTTGTTGAAGCCTTGTGCTGAAAATAAAAGAAAGGGTATCTAACTGAAGTTGGGAAGGCTTCTGGAGGAGGTGATAGCTTCAAAGAGGAATAACTCAACAGATCATGGATTAAATGGTATGCCACCGAGATAAGTGGAGCTGAAATCAGTGAGACTTCTTGGGACTAATGGTGGGGGCAGGACAGGCCCAAGGGGGAGGGTCCTCAGCTGCAGCGTCTGGAGGAGTAATGAAGTTCAACATACCATTCGCTACTCTGTGGACTCAATCCTGCTCTCATGCTCCTTTAAAGTCCTTTTAACATTATGTTATTTCAGTCTTCTACTTCAAAATTATAATAACAGGAAAAAATGGGGAGAGGATGTATTTTATAGATGTCAGAAAGTGATGTGATTAGTGATAGGAGAGTAAGTGGTGGAGCTGAGAGTTAAGGCTGGGGATCAAGGCCTGAGATGGACGGTTCAACTTGTTCACAACCTGCCACAAGGCGATAAACCCAAGACACAGAGTAGAGAATCTCCTGCTGTTTCATGGAGAGAGCTGAAGCTATGTCAGAGTTGGCAAAAATGGTAAGGGGTCTGCTGGCAGAGCTGATATGTATAGAAGGGGCCAGTGAACTCGGGGCAGGCACCAAGCCTGTAGCTGTCCCTTGAGCCTGTTTGTTGTCTAGTGGGGTCATTCAGTTGGAACAAGCCCTTTCCAGCTTCTAGTCCAACCGCATCTAAAGCAGAAAGAACCAAGAGCTATAGTGGTTCTTTGATGAAAAGTTTGATTGCATCTAATGGCTGTGTGACTTGAAGAAGTTCGCCAAGAAGCTGGATAGGCAGAGTGCACTGCTGGGTTAAGACCTGGACTTTGGAGACCCACAGAACTGGGCGCAGTCCTGACAGCTGCCTTCCAGCTGTGTGTGGCTTTGCGTTAAGTATGTCATCTCCTCATCTATAAAACTAGTATATTAAATAAGATCATGTATACAAACTATTCATTCATGATAGTTGTTTATGAAGTATAAGTTCTCTTTTTGCTTTACCTATGCTAGAAATAGGTGTACAGATTTACCTACTTGCCAGGTACTATCATAGGCACTGGAGAAAAGAAACAGACAAAAAATAACCAACCCGGTAGTACTGATCTTAGTTTAGATTTCTGGCTGGAAGCTCTTTCTCTCACTCCCTTTTTATGCACCTTGTGGTTCCTTCTCATCAGACCAAAGATTACTCAGATGTAAAACTGTGCCTCTGTGTGAACTCTGGACATGTTTGGGACAGAAGTAGGGTCTGTCTCATGAATCAGAAAGGATAAGACAGGGGTTAGCCTTTAAGCAGAGAAGTTTGATTAAACTACCCCTCCTTGGACTGCTCCTGCCTCCTTTCTCATTGCCAGGAGTAGACCCTCTGTGCTCCATTCTAAGGTTCAACGACCATCAACTCAAGCACACGAACCTCATCCCTCTCACCTATCCATGGGTATTGCTCTGGCAATTGTCTCTTTTCTCAGCCCTATTGCCATTTCCTCCTACCTCTATTGGATTATTCCCATCAGTACCCCAATGTGCTACAATATCTCCCACCTTAAACTCTCTTTGGCTCTGTTCAGCTACCTGCACATTTTTGTGCTCCTTTCTATAGGATTACTCCTCTCAAGGATGTCTGCACCGGCTTTCCCCAGTTCCCACACTGGCTCTTAGACCCACCCCAATCAGGCCTTTGCCTTGACATTCCACTGAAAGAGCTCTTGTAGAGGTCAGTGGTCTCCATGACTAAATCCAATAGTCAAGGTCTTCACCGTTATTGATCTAGCAGCAGCATCTGACACAGCTCATCACTCCTTGAAATACCTTTTTTCACTCAGCTTCTAGATACTGTTCTCTCTTGGTTTTCCTTTTCCTTCTCTGGCTGTGCTTTCTTAGTCTCCTTTGCTAGTTCAAGATTTTAGTCACTGAGAACCCTAGAGTTCAGTACTCAGACTTCTTCCTCATATTCTCTCTCTCTGCCTACCTGATCTCCCATCACCCAACCTTGAAATGGCCATTTCTGTACTGAGGACTGTCACACTCTTATCTCCAGCTGAGATAACTCTCTGAACTTCAGCTTCCCTATCTCCCCTTGAGTATCTAAAAGGAATTCAAACTCAACATGTCTAAAATTTCAACCTTTATTTCCCTCCAAGACCATTCTGGAACTCTTCCTCCACCCCAGAAAATAACAATTCCTTCCTCCAACTACCCACACAAAAATTATGACATTCCCCTTGATTTTACGTTCTCACAACCATGTCCAAACCATCAGCCCATGCTTCTACCTTCTCCTTCAAAACCTATCCCAAACTTTCAGGCCACCATTAGCTCTGCATGGATTTTTTTCCAGTATACTCACAACTGGTCTTCCTACTCCCACTCTTCGCCACCCTCCCCAGGCTGTTCTCAGTCTCCCTCTCAGCAGCTGGAGGAATCCTTGTAGGACCTAAGTCAGTTTATGTCTCTCTCCTGCTCAAAGCCCTCCAGAGACTTCCCTTCACATGCCAAGAACACCCAGGAGTCCTTACAATGTCCTTTCATAGGTTTCTGCTGCCCCTACTACTTCTCTGACCTCATGCCCACCACCGTCCTCTCGCCTATCTGATTATCACCTGTTACATTTAGTATCATCAGACATATTCTGTACTGATCCATTTAATTGTTTTACATAAACACTTCCTGGGAACAGCAACTGTAGTCTGGTCACTTGTGTGTCCTCATTGCCTAGAACAGCACTGAGTGTCAAGTTGTTGACAGTGTCAACACAATAGGTTCAGACAAGCTTGATAAGTGAATTAAACCTCTCCCACTTAAACAAAATACTTTAACTTCTGTGTGGTGGCAATAGAGAGGAACCTGAGTTCATCTCGCCAACCTGAAATTTACAATTTCTACATTTCCCCACCCCAGCCACTCACCCACCCCATGCACTTAGTTCTGCTGAATGGAAGACACAAAGAATGGAAGGAAGGCGAAATGGGCATCCTTTAAGAGGAGCAACAGTTTGACTGGAAAACTAAATTGGCTTCCAAAGCACTTCTTAAATTTGACCCCTCTCCTCCTTCCAGAGGGCTTCCCTGATAGCTCAGTTGGTAAAGAATCCGCCTGCAATGCAGGAGACCCTAGTTCAATTTCTGGGTTGGAAAGATCCACTGGAGAAGGGATAGGCTACCCACTCCAGTATTCTTGGACTTCCCTTGTGGCTCAGCTGGTAAAGAATCCACCTGTAATGCAGAAGACCTGGGTTTGATCCTCCCTCTAGGCTCAGGCACCCACCACCCTCCAGCTGATGACTCTCCTAACTGGGAGACCAGCCTCAAATCTTCTGCTTTTCCAAACCCACCCTCCATGAAGCTGCCAATGGGCATCTAAAATGAAAATCTGTGTCCTCCCTTTGGCTGGCAATTTTCATCAAGCACACTGTCATCCTCAGGTATAAAATACTGGCTAATTCAATGTTAATGAGATTAGACACCCACAAACTTCTTAGCTAATTTAGTTTTCAAGTTAAAATGGTTCCCTCTTCTCTTTCTCCTTTCTTCCATTTACCTTCACAAGTTATCAAGATTGTACTCTTTCTTCAACAATATTCTCCTTATCGAAGTGAATTGAAAAAGACGCATGACCTTTGACTTAAAGCTATGAGTATCATTTGTAACCATATCTCGGTGTTTATGAAAAGAGTATATTGCCCCAAACCAGAAACAGCCAGCAAAAAGGCAGGATGGATGCTTTCTGTACAGGAACCACGTGCCAGAAACTCTCAAGTTGGCAGTATTTTCTAGTTGAAGAAACTAAGGTTCAAAGATTAAGTAAGTTTCTTGCCCAAAGCCTTAGGCTTCAATCTAAATTTCCTGCTGTTTCCACTATAAGAAATACTACAAAGCTAATACAAATATATGAAAATATGTGCACACATGGTTTAATGAAAAAGAAACACCAAGCAGTATTTGCACAGATATGCTGCTATGTAAGATGGTTATATGTATACAGACAAGGGAGGAGTTCAGATGGAAACGGTCACTCTTGATTTTATTGAACCATGTGTCCTCCAAATTGTCCCAGGGCTTAGCAATGAGACAGCCACTAGCCGAGAAATGTACTGAGGAATGTATTGAGGAGGCAAGCTCAGGAAGAGGTGCTCAGCTGTGTGCGTGCTTCTCGGACTTAGCAAAAGGGAGAGAATTTTGTAAACAGCAATCGGTTTTCTGGAGGAGGAGAAGAAGGTGGCAAAATTGAGGATCAGAAAGGAGGAAGATGAACAGAAAAGATTCCTCCCAGACAGTCTGGCTTGACACAGGGTCTCTCTATCCAGCAAGGAGTGTTCTCACTTCCTAGAAACTGACAGGAAAAATGCTGGCCAAGTAAGTTTCAAGTTTCTTTAGGGTATTACCTAAGAAGCAGGATGCTGGGACTGATCTTGGCACAGATGAGTGGAAAAGTCACTGGGCTGGAAATCAGAAGACCAGGGTCCTTGGTCCTGATTTGGCTGCCAACAAGCTTTATTTCTCTGTAACCTTGGAGAGGTCACTCACCCTCTTTTGTCCTAAGTTATTCTATTTGTATAATATAGAAGTTGAGCCATCTGATATGCTCTTTTCAATTCTAACCTTTTAAGGTTATTCTAGTCTAAGATCTCATCATGTCCCATCAAGACGACTGCAGTAACCTCCTAATGTGTTTCTTGACCTCCATTCTTGACCCTGTAAATTGATCTTTCACACCATTGCAGAATGAGCCACCTGATAGCTAGATCAGATCATCTTTTCTTACAACTGCAGTCACTCTCCACTGCATAAAGTTCCCCTGGTGACAGTCCATTAATGTGTTAATAGCATATTAATAGAGGTCATAAGACCCCTGAATGTCCAACCCATCTATCTCTCTGGTCCATCTCCTGTCATTGCCCTCCTCAAACCCCAGGCCCTGGTAATAAAGAACAGCTTGTAATTTCTGAAGGGGCTTTCCAGGTGGCTTAGTGGTAAAGAATCTGCCTGCCAAGGTAGGAGATGCAGGAGACTCGGGTTCGATCCCTGGGTCAGAAAGATCCCCTGGAGGAGGAAATGGCAACCCACTCTAGTATTCTTGCTTGGAAAATCCCATGAACAGAGGAGCCTGGTGGGCTACAGTTCATGGGATCTCAAAGAGTTGGACACATCTTAGTGACTGAACACAATAACAATAACACACTTTCTGAACATACCACACTATTAGTGACACTCGCAACTTGGCTGTTTCCTTCCAAGAAATGCGTGCTTACCTTTCTCCACCTGGCTCATTGCCCTGCATCCTTTCAGTTCTAGTTCAGGCTTAGCTCTTTTAAGATGCTTTCCTGAAACCCCTAGATTAGTCCATGAGCAGATTTGCTCTCTCCCACCTCCTGCACTTATCATTATACTATGATTCTTTGTTTTGAGCTATGTGTTCCTCTACCAGGCAGGATGTTCTTGAAGTGCAGTGACTTTTCTTATTTTTCTTTATGGTCTTTGAGTGAGATTCCCCAGCCTCACTCCTAGCAGAGCCCAGTCCATTTAACCTGGTTTGCAGAAGGTGCCCAATAAATGTTTATGGAATTGCATGCTATGCTTCCTAGCTGCGGCTGCACAGACTTCTTCAGCCTGCAACACCAGCAGCCTTCAGCAAGCCCTCCTTGGAACACAAACCCAAAGGTGGACCAAGGCAGGTTTCATCCCTATTTCTTAAGTGCTCTTAGTCAACTCCCCCAGAGTCCTGCCACCCCAGATTTGTGGGCTTCAGACCTGGCAGGTCAAAGGCAGCCTCAGCACTCCCCACTCCCTCCCATCTTGTTTTCTCTAAGCAGAAACAAAAAGGTGTCCAAGTGCCAGAGATCCAGGTTGCTGTTCCACAGGACTTGCAGGACAGCATCATATCTGACTCCACAAGGGTATTATTTTAAGCATTACTAAACACCCCTAACCTATCAACTCCTGGCTTTGTAGTCATTTCCAGTTGGAATGTCTTTAGGCTGAAAAAGACAGGTTTGTGAGAAGACATAAACATCTTTGGTGAGAGGTGACATATGTTTTCTCCTAGTGAAAGCAAGCCACTCCCGTAGACTCTGCAGTTTTTTGGACACTGCATAAAATACATCTCTTAGGCAATTAATTTCTTGGCAGGCTTTGAGTGAAGCAATTACTCCATGTTTTTCTTTGTCATCGTTCGAAAGTTTAACAGTGAGTCTATCTCCTTTATTCGTGTCTGGAAGACTACCTTGAAACCTCTGCGGCAAATGTATGTAAAAACACTTAGTGTTCACACGTTTGATTTAAATATTGACAAATTTTTTCATTAGTACACTAAACCATCAGATGTATTCATCTTAAATGCTTTCCAGGAGAGTGACTCCCCCATTAGCATGACTCCCAGTAACTCAATACAAACTTTGTAAGCGGCCGAACCACGGAACCTGGTAGTCTATTGTGCTCCTATTCTGCGGTGAGGCAGCTGTAACTGGTTATGAACCAGTGCTGGAAACAGTGTCTGGAGCTTTCTTGGCAGATTTCTTACATCGTTATTCAATATGAACTGCAAATCATATGCTCGTAGTTATGAAAATGTCAGGAAACTCCTAGTGTTCATGCTTTGTTTGACAAAGCTATTTTCGAGTCGTTTTGGAAGGCAGGGGCATCCAGCATTTAGGATGGAGAGGGAACAAGCAGCCCGCCCCCACCTTCCTTGCAGTATTTGAGAAGTTGGTAATTCAGTGCTAGATGACAAGAGCTCAACTCTGAACTGAGAGCCGGCCGTTTCGCACAGTCTCAATTAGTCCAGGATGTGTGTCAGGGCTACTAGAGGTCTGAAAGGAAATGCAAGAAACTTGTTCACTTCTTGCTCAGTTTGGATCAACTGAGGAGCTTCAGATCAGGGTCAGCAAGTGCTTGGCTCTTACTCCTAGAGGCAGCGAGGCAAAACCCAGGGGACAGGAAGAGGAACAAAGCAGAGCCTAGAGAGAAGGGAGAGAGTGAGAGGAAGGAAAGTCAAGGGCTTGGCAGAGAGAGGGAGGGAGAGAAAAGGCAGCGGAGAGGACAAAAGGAAATGTGAAAGAGATGCAAAATAGGAGATTAATATCACATCTCACACAAGGAACTACATTCCTATGACCTTTCAACACAGAGAATAACTTTAGAGTCTTACCACATTCTTGTAAGATATGTAAGGGTACTCCTAATTTGAAAAAGCAAAGGTTGTTGTGGAAATTTTGAAAAATAAAAGCACAAAGAAGAAAATTAAAATCACCAGACATCTAGGACCCACAGAAAATCACTCTTAACAAATATTTTTATGCATACATATAAACACAGACATGAATTCTTTTTAAAGTGTGGAATTATATGAGACATGATTTCTTCTTTTGAATAGAATATGTATCTTCCTTATCATTATTGTTCTAAAATTGGTTTGTAGTGGTTGCAGTGAAACATTTCGGTTGTATACAACTTTTTGTTATTTACAAAAATGTTGAGGTGAATATCCTTGTGTATGAATCTTTATACACATCTATGACTATTTTCCTAGGCTAAAAACAATGAGTGAAATTATTTTCTAGGTCAAAGGTATGCAGATCTTTTAGCTTTTTTACATATATTTTCAAATAGTCCTCTATCATTTTGAGGTTATTTGATTCCTTCTTTTAAAGATGAGGAAAGGGAGGAAGGCATAGTAAATGACGCAGGTAGGCTGGAATTCAGGTATCCTAGTCTCTGATATATGCTCTTGGACTCTACGGGCTCCAAGCTGCACTGTCTCTCAGCTATGATGATGACTAATCAGCAGTAGTTCTAACAACTATTTCTACCATCAGTGTAGGACAGGGTCTATTTCTCTGCACTTGCTGCTAACAAATACCTGCTAAGGTACTTACTAGGTATTATCACTTTTTAAGATCATATCTCGTTTTTATCCATAGTGAAGTTAAACATCCTTTTCATGTGCTTGCATGTTTGTAAAACATTTGTATTAGTTATGTAAACCACCTGCACATTTTATGCATCTTCTCTGTCTATTCTACTGTTGGTATCATTATTCTTATTAGATGATGACACTGAGGTTTTGATAGACTGAACTGCTTGTTCAAGATCATATAGTAAAGTGGCAAATTTGTGTTTTTAAGTCGGTTTCATGTCACGCCAGGCACAGTGTTCTTTTATAAATTCCAAGGATAATAATGTCCTAAATCCAACAGAGGAAAACCAAATCCTCTGAATACCACAGTAAATAAAATCAAGAATATCCACAATAGTACAAGGAGGTGTAGAGCCCCTCAAGAGAAATATCAAATGTCTCTCTGGTTTTTAATTATAACCACCGAATTGTGTGCTTAGATTATCTGCAGAGACATAGCAACAGCCTAAGAACCATGTTTATAATGTGTTTTTATTTGGGTGAGCCCTTCCTTCTAGATTGGCAGACTTAATAAACCTGTAGGGAGAAATGTGAGGAGAGATGCTGAGGAAGGTGGTGGTGTATTGGTTCACATGGTGTATGTGGGGATGGTGTATTGGTTGATGGTCTATTTCACTGGTCAGAGAGGGAGGGAAGGTAGCTGATTGATGGTAAGGGCACTCAGGGTTAGGAGTGAGCTCTCTGAAATGAGGGAGGTGCCATCTTGCTTTCCTCTCTACTGCTCTCAGTTCACTTGGAGTTATCAGGCTTTACTCTGAATACCAGAGTTCAAAAGGGCTCTCCATCCACCATCATTCATAGGAAGCAGCAACACTCTCTTGGAGAACAGAACTAAAATCATGTCATAAGACCAGTGGCTGAAGGGGCTAGACAACAGGGGAGCCTGAAGAGGAGAAGCCTTGAGGGAACGTGGCAACATCCTTCAGATGCATCAAGCCCACTCTGCGTCCTTTCTTAGACACGTCTGTTCTTCATCTTCCCTCCTCATTGCCTCATCTCCACCATCCTGGCACACGGTGCTCAGCCAGAGAACGTGTTTATTGACAGCCTACCGGGCACCAGGCACCAGGCACCATTCCCACCCCTGGGGGTCCAGCAGTGGGCAGAGCTCAGACCTTAAAGGAGCATACCTCCTCAAGGTATCCAGTACAGGGCTGCTGAGGATGGGTAGACACATGGATGAATGAGTCAAAGATTGTACTCATCAAAATGGAGAGCAGAGGAGAAATATTTGGACTGAGATGGTAAATGAATGATGATCTCTGAAGTGGCTAAAGACAACCAAGAGCTGCCAGTGCCCTCGGAACTGAAGTCAGCGGTCTGAGAAGTAAAGGCCAGCTAGTTCCCTCATTTCCCTTCTTCCTCACATCACTAAATCTCACCTCCAATTAAAGATCCACCCAGTTAAGACATATTGATGGTCCCCTGCTGCTTTCAGGATAAAGTGCAAATTCCTTAACCAGGTGCCTAAGTTGTCTCACACACGGGAGCCTCTCTCTCTTTCTAGGCTTATCTTCTGCTGTTCGGACAGAAAGGAGAGACTCAGATAGAAAAGTCCTGCTCGAGAGCAGCTAAGTGCAGGCTATGGGATGCCCAGGAAAGCAGCCTTCAGTTAACGCTATTCATCCAGCCAGCGTCAGGTGAGCGCCGGGCCGGCCGGGTGGGACAGCAGGTGGAGGTTCTAGTGCTCAAGGAGCCCACGGTTTAAAGAGGAGCCAACTGTGGGTGATGTCACACGGACCGCTACCTGGCAGGGAGGAGATGTCAGGTGGGGAGGCAGCAGTAGCTCTATTCGTTCATTCCACAGATACCCAGTGTCTGCTACGTGCCCACAACTATTCTAGGTATCAGGGCTCAGTGGTGAACCAAGCACAGGGCAGGGGAGCAGCCTGCTGGGTGCAGCCAGTACAGGGTTAAGGGTCTATGGAGAATTTTAAGACAATTATAAAACCAACTCTCAATTTAGTCTGCCGTTCTTGCCACACTGTGCTTGTGATTCAAACAATGACATATAAAATATTTCTCTCCATTGGGGAGGTGCTCCCACTGTCCTGCCCTCCGTACACCACTGCTGCAACAGTACACGAACCCTCCCGCAGCCCCTGCCCTCACGGAGCTTGCACTCCACTGGGGGAGAGGGGTGGCTCGTCCCTCCTGCGGCAGTAGAGCTGCTGTGCCAGCTGGCCACTGGATCACCGAGCAGGAGACCTCAGCTAGCGGTGGCACGAGACTACGCTCCGGCCGAAGGGATGTGAGCAGAGGTGAAGGGTACTAGCTCAGCATCAGGCTCTGAAGAAAGAAAGAAGGGACCCAGGGGCAGGCGGTGAGGACAGAAGGAAAGAAGGAAGAAGGGAAGGGAGGGAGGGAGAGGGAGAAAGAGAGGCCTGAGTCTTCACAATAGAAAGGAAAGAATGTGCTCCTGACCGGCATGTGACTGTGAAGATGCTGAGGAAGCCAGCTAGGGCAAGATGGATGCCACAGCTTGGGGCGGCAAGAAGAGCAATATAGGGGCCCAGGGTGAGCGTGGGGAACAGAGCGCCCCTTCCAGCTCTGAGCAGCCTCCTTGGGACTGAAGAGAAATCAATTTCTGTCTTGTCTAAGCCACTGTATCTTTATCCACCTTTCTTTCTTCCTTACTTCCTTTGTTTCTCCTCATTTATTACACCAACCTAGACTGTATACTAACTAATACTGAGAGATACACTATAGACAAAGAAAGGAAATACAGTGTGTCCAGTGATAACTTGCATGCAGAAAAATAAATCAGGGGTAGGAGAAAGTAAGCGCTGGCAGGTGGGAGAGGCTGCAATGTCTGTGTTGGGGTTAGATGTGTCCCAACTCCCACGACCCCATACAATTGTCACTAGCCACGGGCACCTGAGTATGGCCAGCTGACACGTGTAAAATACACTCTGGGTTTCAAGAACTTACTACAAAAAAATACATGTAAAGTAACTCATTAATATTTTCATATTAATTACATGTTGAATGATAATATTTTAGCTCTACTGAGCTAAATAAAACATGTTGCTAAAATAATATGTTAAAATGTAAACATTAAAATTCATTTCACTGTTCTTACTTTTTAAAATGCAGCTCCTAGAAAATTCAGAATTACACACGTGGTTGGTGTCTGTGGCTCACATGGTACTTCTGCCTAATGGTGCTGCTTTAGTCTCCCACTAGGTACTTCTCATGATCCTCCCACCAGATCTCCCCTAAACCTTCTGACTCCACCGTGTCATTGCCTCCCAGCTTTCCAGGGTCCCGGTCACAGGGGAGAGTCCTGATCTTTCAGAGTTAGGGTTTATCAAGAATTATTAAGATTATTCAGTGGACTCTCAAGACCCAGGAAAGGAGGCCTCTACATGTATGCAGAATACACACCTGCATCATTGGAGAGTAGTTGAGAAGGACCAAAGGCTTGTTGCCTCTCAAAAGACACATGTGTGCGTGTCCCACGTGTGCGACCCTTATGGACTGCAGCCTGCCAGGCTCCTCTGTCCATGGATGCTTCAGGCAAAAATATAGGAGTGAGTTGCCATGTCCTCCTCCAGGGGATCTTCCTGACCCAGGGATCAAACCTGTCTCTTATGTGTACCTGCATTGGCAGGAGCATTCCTTACCTCTAGTGCCACCTGGGAAGCCCCTCAAAAAACACCCTTTTCCAATTGGACCACCACAGTACACAAACTTCCCCTATGGTAGGTTTGCCTTTAAGTTCAAAGTGTTTGCTTTTAGAAGACCTTGCTAAAGAAAGCTGCATTCAAAAAACTTGAATGCCATCATATCCGAGGGCAAGGGCTTCGGACTCAGATGAACTAGGTTCACAACCTAGCCCTTCCCTTCCAGCCGAGTGGCCTTTGAATAACTACTGAGCCGTTTCATGCATCCACTTAATCTCCAGAGTCAGGATACCATTCCCCACACCTCACACCATGGTTTCACCTCTAACACACGTGCCGTGGATTTAGGCCAACTCATGGACGACAGACCCCAGGACTCCAGCCATCCCTTTTAAGAAGCTGTTCAGAATTAGGAAGAAGGATTAAAAAAACCAAAAGCATGACTACAGGGGTATGAATCACCTTTGCTTCACTGCCTCATGGAAAAGTTCTGCCAACAGGGAGAGGGCTGGGAAAGACAGTAAAAGAGAACCACTTTCTCATTGAATGCACATGATAAAAGTAAAAATTCCCTTCATGCACATACAGTGTTCTACCTGGAGGCTAAGGGGTCAGGACTAGGCATGAAAAAAATTAATCGAAGCAGTTCTTCACGAAGGAAGAAAAACAAGGCATCTTGGTGCATCCTGGGTGAAATGTCTTTTTCACACTGGCCCTCGGGTTACCTCAGCCAGAGATGGCTTGTCAAGGTGATGCTGGCTGATGCACGATGAAGTGTTTCATTAACACTGTCAAGGCATAACAGCATTTACGAGTCCAAATGCTGCACCTTCATGTGTTGCTCACACATAAATCTGACCTTACTTTACAGAGCTGGGAGCCATTGAAATACCAGCAGTTTTCTGCCCAGAGTCACATAGGGGAGGAAGTGTTTGATGCTCACTTTCCCTGCAAAGTGCTGGGAGCTGGGTATTGTTAGCCCAAATTCTCTGAGGTTCAAAGAGGCTTCTCAATGTTTCTCTGATCCAGCAAGCATCAGATGAGAGCTAGAATCAGTTTCAACTAATTATTTTTTAAATCTTTATTTGGCTACTCTGAGTCATAGTTGCAGCATGTGGCATCTAGATTCCTGATACCAGGAATTGAACCTGGGCCCCCTACATAGGGATCGAGGAGTCTTAGTCACCAGACCATCAGGGAAGTCTCAGCTCCAGCTAATTCTTAACCAGGTTGCCATGTTCTACCAAAACAGAAAGCACAGGAGTATGATGTTTATTCATTACATAATATTAAATCAGATGGAATTTTACCTTGAATGTTTTAATCATTTTTATGAAGAAAAATGCCAGGAAACCAATCTCTCTGGCTAGGACACAGACCTAAACATGCTGATGATTGGAAAAGCCTTGGAGAGGATTTGTGCACAGCAGAGCCTAGGTCCAAAGAGGACCAGGTGGAGGAAGGCAAACCTTTGAGCCTCCTCTAGTGATGTGGGGGCATTTTGAAAGCCTGTTGGAGTCTCACTTTGCTTATTAATGAAATGGGAAGCCTTACCCAAACCGCCTTCCTCCCCACCACCCATGGTCTGGATCACAGGATTTTTGTGAAAATGCTTTTGTGAGCTACAAAACCCTTCGTGAATGTATCAAACTAACCAATGGGTGCAGTGGATGACTTGGTGTGGGAAAAGGGCAGAGATTAGGGAGATTTGACTTTTCTTTATTATTCTGGGAAATGTGATTTTTATCATTTCTTCCCTTCCTCATTGGTTTGAGGACAGAAAATTGTCCATTTTTAAAAATCCAAACCAAATTTTGAATTGAATTTAAATATAACATTGCAAAGTGGATCCTATTTCCAAAGCGTTTTCCATACATCTTCTCATTTGATCCTCAAGGTCACTCTCTGAGGTGGATATTTTAAAGATGAGGAATATGAGAGTGAAGGGATTGAGTGGCTTCTGTCTGACCCTCGGCTATTAACTGGAAAGACGGGAACTTGATGCCGAGTCGGCTGATGTCAACTCTAATGTCCTTTCCCCTTCATTCCGTTTCCTCTGAGCCCAAGTTCCATCTACCATCTCCTTATATTCTCGGCCAAATATGTTTAGCAGCATATAATTTAACATCACTGATGAATCACTCATCTTCTTAGTTACTCAGGTGTCAGGTGAGGAGAATACTTTCCAGCACTGTCCTTTATCTCAGAGAGTTCAAAAGACATGGCCTCTACTCTCGGGGGAGCATGTAATCTTTCCAGACAGATAAGATATCAAATGTTGAAACAACTAGAAAGACAAGTGTGTTAAATCATATAGTACAGAACCTAGGTGTAATAGATTTAGTGCAGGAAAATGCCACAGGTGGCTGGGTGGTCAGGGAGGACTTCCTAGAGGAGGTGCAACTTGAGCTTCTTCTAAAAGCCATGGCAGAACAGAGGCCAGAGGCCAGATCCTGAGTCATGGCCAAGTATTCTTCTTACTATGAAGATTGGCATGAAAAGGAAGAGTAGATCTTACTTTTTCTTTATATCTTACATTTAAAAGATATCTTACATTTAAATACACTCATGCGTTACTTGGTTGGGGGACATACACGTGGCGAGCAGATACTTTATTTGTAAATGTTTGTCATGTAAGAGATTGATTTATATGTTAGTCAAAATGACCGTCACAGTATCAGTAAAATCAATTGACAACAGTCCTCAAAATGACATACTGCTTTTGTAAAAGAGCTACACTCTCCGAGGTAATACTCATAAAGGAAAAAAAGGCATTCTTTCATGTGGTTTCTTAAAAATGCAGCCTGGCAATCTAAACGCCCATGTTGTAAAGCTGCCCTCTTTGAAACCTCTTTTATATCTACCATGTGCAGATCCACTAGGCATAACATTTAAAAAACTGCGACACAAAACACAAATTGGCTGCACTATCCTTTCAAGTTTGATGCAGCCAGTTAAATATTCAGCATCACTGTTCATAGCAACACTTTTTGATCTGAGGAGATATGAAACCCAGCCATCCCGCAGCTGGAATGTGAAGATTCTGCAGAAGAGCATGGATTAACTTGAAAGTACAGGGCGAATGGGATGGCCTTGTTTCCTTAGTGACCGAGAGTTCACAAGAAACTCCCTATTTGTTTCAACACATTGTAAATCTGTGTCCCCAATGCCAAACTTTGTGTCTGGCACAGAATAAGTATGTAAGAAATAAATGTTGAATGAATGAAGAGATGCTTTCTTTGATGATTTTGTACTTTATAGCGCCTTGAGAGTCCTTGTTATAAACATTGTAACGTCAACCACTTGTAGGCACATGGACGGCTCAGCACTTTAGAAAGACAATCTTATTCTCACCATATAACAATCACAAGAGGCAGATATTACTACTCTCATTTAATAGACAGGAAACTGAGGCTTAAAGAAATGAAGCAGTTTGGCCAAGCTCACAGCCAAGCCCACATGATACCTAAGTGCATGATGCCAACCTTTGTTTACAAAGCCACTTACCCTTGATGAGTGCATCAGGGTAGGAACAGAGAGAGAGCCAAGGCAGAAAACAAGAGCAATATTATTAAAATCAGCCAAAATTTATTAATATCAATTATATATACTTTGTAAGAGATCATGTTCTATCTCTTCTAATTATCACTACAGCCCTAAGCGTTCAGTTCTCTTTATCCCTCACATAGATGAGTAATCCCTGGATTGTGAAGATGCCCTGGAGGAGGGCATGGCAACTCACTACAGTATTCTTGCCTGGAGAATCCCATGGACAGAGGAGCCTGGCGGGCTATGGTCCATGGGGTCGCAGAGTCAGATGTAACTGAAGCGACTTAGCTTGCATGCATGCATAGATGAGTAAAACGAGACTATTCACCTAGTAAGTAATGGAGCAAAGTCCCAGATATGAAACTATACAGTACTTAAAATTACTTTTCTTAAAAAAATTCCCAACCATCTTATTTTTGCCTAATTTACCCCTACTCAACAAAAGTCAGACTGTAACAAAATAAAAGGCAAACAATTCTTTCTAAAATTTATTTTTGTTTTTTGCTGAAATGTTCCTGTGAATGGAGAGTTTATCACCTATCCAATGATGTCTTACTCTCGAAGAGAGGAGATGGATCAAGATAAAGATGGTTCATGGTCCCTGCCAGGAATTCCTAGGGCTGACACTCTGATGCTCTCATCGTTCACCACTTCTCAGTGGGACTGAAAGGCAGTTGATGCCTATTTGAATCTTGTCAATCAGAAAAGGCAACATGCCAGTCTTGTTAATGCCACCTTAAACCACTTCTCAGTTGATCTGTCAGCACTGTTGATAGCCCCGGCCCCTGTTGTACAGCAGAAATGTCTACCTAAGCTTCTCTCTCTCACCTTTTCTTTAAAGGAGCTGCAAGGCCATGGGGCCAGGCTTCCTTTCGGTACTTACCTTCCAAGGAAGCCAGCTTTGTGTTCACACCTGCCAGGGGCACATTTGCTCTCAATGGCTAGGCCCCTCCCCTCTTCAGTCACCCCTCTGGAAACCACTCTCTCTCCTTTTGCTTCTCAGCATTTCATAGGGAGTATCCAATCGGTGCACACTGATTAACAAGTGACCTACTGAGGAACTCTGCTGGCCTGACTCAGTTCTGTGCTAGTCATTTGCAAGTTGAGGACGGCCTCAAGCTGCTAAAACATGGTGACAAATGAGCAAGAAGCAGCTGACATTTCCTAGCACCATCTTGTGTTTCAGTCCTTAGTTTGAGCTTTTCTTCTGTTGGGCCCAAGTTCACAAGTCAGGGTCTTACATGTAGAAAGAATTAAAGGCATGCATGCTCAGTTCCTCAGTCATGTTCAACTCTGTGTCCCCATGGACTGTAGCTGGCCAGGTTCCTAAAGGCACAGATATGCAATTTCAGGGGAAGAGGAAGAGGACGGATTGGGTTCCCCATGCCAAGAGCTATGCCAAGCACCTTGAAATTTCCCCCTTTGAATCTGCATGTGTTCCTGTGAATCAGACTGTTACTATCTTCATTTAATAGATGAATGGAGGAGGGTAAGGATGAGGAGAACTTTGTTAAATGTTCAAACTGGATCTCCAGTCCAGATCTGTCTAATTTCAAAAGAGAAATCCTTGGATAGTTTTAGTTTCATGCTTTTCTTATTAGAGACTAAATCCTAGAACTCCCCAGGATACCTGTACTTGGGTCTCCTCTGAAGTGTACTCTTAGGAGCTTTAAAAATAGGGGTTCTTAAAAGACATATGGAAATTGGGTGTGACATCCCAGCTAACAAGCTGGACACATGTATGACTGTCCCCAGTGAAAGTTTTCCTCTCAAACTTTTCTTTTCTTTGTCCCTTATTTTCCCTGGTGACATGGAGGAGAAAGTCATGATTAGGGGTTGATCTGTCTTCCAATTTTTTTAATTTCATGGCTGCAGTCACCATCTGCAGTGATTTTGGAGCCCCCAAAATAAAGTCTGACACTGTTTCCACTGTTTCCCCATCTATTTCCCATGAAGTGATGGGACCGGATGCCATGATCTTTGTTTTCTGAATGTTGAGCTTTAAGCCAACTTTTTCACACTCCTCGTTCACCTTCATCAAGAGGCCCTTTAGCTCCTCTTCACTTTCTGCCATAAGGGTGGTGTCATCTGCATATCTGAGGTTACTGATATTTCTCCCGATAATCTTGATTCCAGCTTGTGTTTCTTCCAGCCCAGCGTTTCTCATGATGTACTCTGCATAGAAGTTAAATAAGCAGGGTGACAATATACAGCCTTGATGTTAAAAGATGCTTACTCCTTGGAAGAAAAGTTATGACCAACCTAGATAGCATATTCAAAAGCAGAGATATTACTTTGCTGACTAAGGTCCATTTAGTCAAGGCTATGGTTTTTCCTGTGGTCATGTATGGATGTGAGAGTTGGACTGTGAAGAAGGCTGAACGCCGAAGAATTGATGCTTTTGAACTGTGGTGTTGGAGAAGACTCTTGAGAGTCCCTTGGACTGCAAGGAGATCCAACCAGTCCATTCTGAAGGAGATCAACCCTGGGATTTCTTTGGAGGGAATGATGCTAAAGCTGAAACTCCAGTACTTTGGCCACTTCATGCGAAGAGTTGACTCACTGGAAAAGACTCTGATGCTGGGAGGGATTGGGGGCAGGAGGAGAAGGGGACGACAGATGATGAGATGGTTGGATGGCATCACAGACTCAATGGACGTGAGTCTGAGTGAACTCCGGGAGATAGTGATGGACAGGGAGGCCTGGCGTGCTGCGATTCATGGGGTTGCAAAGAGTCAGACACGACTGAGTGACTGAACTGAACTGAACTGAACTGAACTGTCTTCCAATTTAAAATATTAAGACCAGCTTGGAGACTTCCAACATCCTTACCTAGGACCTAGGGAAGACCCTAGAGCAGTACACAGGCAGGTTCTTTACCACTAGCACCACCTGGGAAGCCCTAGTATTACCACACTGACCTTTAACTTCTTTATCTGTAAAATGGGGCTGGTGAATCAACCACCTACCTTTTAGCATACTGTGGAATTTCAGAAAGGTATATGTGAAAGCCCTCTGTCAACTGCAAAGTGCTAGATTGACTTCTACTAACAGATTCATTCTTTCAGTAAATATTAAGTGCTTCTTCATGAAAAGCACATTGTCAGGATATTTGATGGATACAAATGAATAAAATACGATTTCTGTCCTTAAAGTATGTACATTGTTGAAAAGAAAATATGTTTATGTGAATAACTATAACACAATGTAGTGTAAAAAATATTCACTAGAATAAAGAGAAACATAAAGATGCTATAGCAGAGTAAGCAAGGGGGCTTTAGGAAGAGGTAAGAAGCCAGCATACTTAAGAGCAATCTGGGAGATAAATCTATGAAACTTGACAATTGTCTCATTAAATTATGCATTCTTTCATCGACTAAATGTTTAGCAGAGGCTTATGATGTGCCGTTACCATGTAAGTTATTAATACTAGGCTAGCAAGGGAACATATCATGCAAAGATGGGCTCAATAAAGGACAGAAATGGTATGGACAGAAGCAGAAGATTTTAAGAAGAGGTGGCAAGAATACGCAGAACTGTACAAAAAGATCTTCACAACCAAGATAATCATGATGGAGTGATCACTCACCTAGAGCCAGACATCCTGGAATGTGAAGTCAAGTGGGCCTTAGAAAGCATCACTACAAACAAAGCTACTGGAGGTGATGAAATTCCAGCTGAGCTATTTCAAATCCTAAAAGATGATGCTGTGAAAGTGCTGCACTTAATATAGCAGAAAATTTGGAAAACTCAGCAGTGGCCACAGGACTGGAAAAGGTCAGTTTTCATTCCAATTCCAAAGAAAGGCAATGCCAAAGAATGTTCAAACTACCACACAATTGCACTCATCTCACACTCTAGTAAAGGAATGTTCAAAATTCTCCAAGCCAGGCTTCAGAAATACATGAACTGTGAACTTCTAGATGTTCAAGCTGGATTTAGAAAAGGTAGAGGAACCAGAGATCAAATTACCAACATCAGCTGGATCATCAAAAAAGCAAGAGAGCTCCAGAAAACATCTATTTCTGCTTTATTTACTATGCCAAAGCCTTTGTGTGGATCACAATAAACTGTGGAAAATTCTGAAAGAGATGGGAATATCAGACCACCTGACCTGCCTCTTGAGAAACCTATATGCAGGTCAGGAAGCAACAGTTAGAACTGGACATGGAACAACAGACTGGTTCCAAATAGGAAAAGGAGTATGTCAAGGCTGTATACCGTCCCCTGCTTATTTAACTTATTTACAGAGTACATCATGAGAAACGCTGGGCTAGTTGAAGCACAGCTGGAATCAAGATTGCCAGGAGAAATATCAATAACCTCAGATAAGCAGATGATACCACCCTTATGGCAGAAAGTGAAGAAGAACTAAAGAGCTTCCTGATGAAAGTGAAACAGGAGAGTGAAATTTTGGCTTAAAGCTCAATATTCAGAAAACTAAGATCATGGCATCCAGTCCCATCACTTCATGGCAAATAGATGGGGAAACAGTGACTTTATTATTATTTTTTTATATTTTTATAAATAAAAAAATATATGCAAAGGCTAACTTTATTTTTGGGGGCTCCAAAATCACTGCAGATGGTGATTGTAGCCATGAAATTAAAAGACGCTTACTCCTTGGAAGGAAAGTTATGACCTACCTAGGCAGCATATTAAAAAGCAGAGACATTACTTTGCCAACAAAGGTCTGTCTAGTCAAAGCTATGGTTTTTCCAGTAGTCATGTATGGATGAGAGAGTTGGACTATAAAGAAAGCTGAGCATCGAAGGATTGATGCTTTTGAACTGTGGTGTTGGAGAAGACTCATGAGAGTCCCTTGGACTGCAAGGAGATCCAACCAGTCCATCCTTCAAGCAAATCAGTCTTGGGTGTTAATTGGAAAGACTGATGTTGAAGCTGGAACTCCAATACTTTGGCCACCTCATGCAAAGAGCTGACTCATTTGAAAAGACCCTGATGCTGGGAAAGATTGAGGGCAGGAGGAAAAGGGGACAACAGAGGAAGAGATGGTTGGATGGTATCACCAACTCAGTGAACGTGGGTTTGGGTAGACTCCGGCAGTTGGTGATGGACAGAGAGGCCTGGCGTGCTGTGGTTCATGGAATCGCAAAGAGCTGGACATGACTGAGTGACTGAACTGAACTGAATCTACCAAGAAAGACCCATTTCTCAAAAGCTCATGCTTTGGGACTTCCTGGCAGACCAGTAGTTAAGACTTTGTGCTTTCACTGTAGGGGGCATGGGTTCAGTTCCTGGTCAGGAACTAAGATCTCACATCCCCTGAGGTGTGGCCAAAAAGGCTGGGAGGGGGAAGAAAGAAAGAAAAAAAAAAAAAAAAAAAAGCTCATGGGCTCTGAATGGAGAAGTCACAGATCGGGCCTCCACCCCACTGCCAAGCCCCTAATTCATGCAGGACATCCAGTGCTTTGTGATGGAACCCAAGCATCTGGGGTAGAATTCTTGCGAAGGCACATCATGTAAAAATACCATTTTCTGGGACTGTTGTTGCCAATCTGACCAGAGTTTGGAAACATGACTTTCTATTGATGTGCTTTGGGTAAACCACTGTAAAAAAAGTGTTAAAAACCATCACATTTGACTGGCCTGTTCACTGTGGAAAAGGAACCCAGATCTAACACATGGTAACAAGGAAACAAGAATAATACAGGAAGATTTTGTTACTTTTAATCATATGTTTTTAATCCACAGGTTTTCTGTTAGAGGGTTCAAAGAATTTGATCAGCTTTTTCCCTTCTATGTGGCACCTTATTTGTCACCAACGTTTTATAGATGGAGGCACAGAAATGTAAAATGATTAGCCCAAAGGTATCATCTTTTACCCACTCCCAGGTCCACCGTGCAGTGTGTCACTGTAGGGCCACAGACATATTGCCATGGCATTGAGAGCATCACCAGCTTACAGAACATCTTCCTAAGGCTTTGACAGAGACCAGGAGACAGTGGCCAGCATGGTGGGGACCCATGTTCCTGCGTGTTCTTGAGACATGTGTGAAGACTACTAAAGCTGCCTTTTCAATCAGTTTAGATTGTGGAAAATAGGAATCTGGGGAAGCTAAATTTACTTTCAAGTCAACTGGATTAACACTAAAGTAATTTTCTTCATGTAAACCCAAGTTTAGGGTAATGCATGAGCTAAGTTTGGAGCAGGGGGCCAAGACACAGATTTCCTGAGTTGTAGAGCTCTTGTAGATCTCAGCAGATAACAAAGCTATTATCCATGCAGAAATGGAAGCATCCTCAAATCCTGTCAGATGGCGGCACTGACAAAAATCACTACCAAATGTGTTTTTACACTGATTTGCTTTCTTGAGTCTGGCTCTTAAAAACAAAACATTCTCTTACAGAAATTTAGTAAAAACACAAGAATGCTGCTGTGAACGAAATCTCTAGGGAATGCCGGGGACTAACAACAGAGGATTTCTGACAGAAGAAAGAGATGAGGATTTGGAACAAGTTTCTGAATGGCATCATTGTCCTTTCTTTTCTTTCCCCCACTCTGAGTTTCTTAGCACGCATTTTGGAGACAAGGATTTGGATCAGAAGCCCAGAAATTACCTGGACTTACAAAAATATGGTGTGAAAGTATGTGTGTGTGTGTGTGTGTGTATACATAAATGGTTTCAAGTTAAAGGTCTTTATCCCACTTCTCCTAACACATTGTTATCTACTCTTGGCCCCCTCCAGTGCTTTGTTGTATTCTGTTTCCAAGATATATAAGCCTTCTGAAGAGCTTGTGAGAGTGCTAAATTTATTTGCCTTCATTTGTCATCTGGTAAAATAAGGGAGCTTAACTCTCAAAAAGGAGATGAAGGCATATGTAGCCAATGAGTACCATGTGATTTTCCATAAAATATCCTTGAACTATTAATATATTGAGTACCAACTTAGAGATCAAATCAGTCAATCCTAAAGGAAAACAGTCCTGAATATTCGTTGGAGAGACTGATGCTGAGGCTGAAACTCCAGTACTTTGACCACATGATGCAGAGTCAACTCATTTGGAAAGACCCTGATGCTGGGAAAAACTGAGGGCAGGAAGAGAAGGGGAGGACAGAGGATGAGATGGCTGGATGGCATCACTGACTCAATGGACATGAGTCTGAGCAAGCTCTGGGATATGGTCAAGGGCAGGGAAGCCTGGCGTGCTGCAGTCCATGGGGTCTGCAGTCCGACGAAAGTCGGACACAACTGAATGAATGAACAAAAACAACAACAACCAACTTAGAAATTAAAAGCAAAAATAATCCTTATCCGCTATTCTGTTTTTCAGGCAGGAATCATAGAATAAAGAGGACCAGGAATCAGAAGACCTGAGTTCTAATCCCAGCTGTGATACTCACCAGCTGTCTGTCCTCGAGGTGATTTGAAGTTAGACAGATTTGGATTTCCAGCTCTACACCTGACAGTGTGTGACCTGAGGGAAGTTACTTGCTGTCTCTGGCCTTCACTTTCCTCAGTGTCAAATGGAGGGAGCAGTATTTGCTGGTAGTTTCTCCTCCCAGATTACCATGTATTTACGTACACAAAAATCTGGTTAGAGTACACAATATGTACTGTGGCTGGCTTTTAGAATGGGCGTAGGAGGAGGGTGAGCTGCTTTCATGATTTTGGACATTAGAATGATCTACCCACTGATTCTAGTTCTACTTGCTCATTCCCTCATTCCACAAATATTTAACTGTTTGTGGATGTTGTCCAGATGGAGAATGGACAGACAGTCCCCGGTGGAGGGGACATGGGCTCCGATGGGAGCCTGGGGAGAACCAAGGGGTACATGTGACCTTGTACTGGGGGCCTCATCATGGCTTCCCAGAGAAAGTGAGGTCTAAACAGGGCTGAAGGGGGAAAAGCAGGAGTAAGAATACTCCAGGGGTGAAGAACAGAGCATGCAGACAGCAATGAGTAAGAAAGCACTAAGAGCCTCAGTTCAGGATTAGTGTAGAGAGAGATTAGGGAGGGGCATTAGGGCTAGAAGAGGCTAGAGCGACAGAGGACACAGCAAATTAGGAATGGCTTTCTAAGTCAAGGAAAGGTGTCTGTACTTTATGCTGAGAGCAAAAGAAAAACACAGGAAGACTCTTTAAAAATGTTTGGCCAGGCTTCACAGCATGCGGGATCTTAGTTCCCCGACCAGATACCAAACCTGTGCTCCTGGCAGTGGGATGTGGGGTCTTAACCACTGCACAGCCAGAGCAGGCCCTGTACACACAGGAAGACTTTAAACATGATCATTTTGCAGCTGAGAGTCACTTTAAGCTCTATAGTTCATGGCAACTGGCTTGATCTCTCTTCTCAACCCAAGGGCAACCTATAGAATGCAGGTCTGTAATAATTATGATCCCATAACAGAAGGGAACTAGATGTCTTGGCATAATATGTCTCAAACATACAAGTGATAAGTAAGTGCTTATAATAATTACTTTCCATGCTTAAAATTTTACAAAGCCTTTTGAGTCTTTGGCCCTGCCCAGCTCAAAGGCACTAACAATTGTTCATTGCTGCCCATATTCTAAACGCCATTCAGGGATATTATTTAGTGGCAGCAGATGGAAACATGTTTCAAGTATGTCCATGTGAGAGATATGTAGGGTTATCTCTGGCCTGAGTTATATCTGCTTGAAGGCCAGAGTAAGACCTTGGATGTCAAAAGGCCCCAAAGACAACATACTCCTTGCCCATCCCACCCCATCATAGAATGAATGAATGAATGAATGGGAGAGAGGGAGGAAAGGAATGCCAGCAAGTTCCACAAAGCTCTATTTTCTCCCATGATGACCACTGGAATATTTTTAAAATATCACATTCTTTCCCAATGATTTTCTTTAATGTCCTTGTACTGCTAGTCCCCTAAGATATTACTTTGTCTATTGGTAAATCTGGGACCAGTGGCAGAGATTCTGGGTGGTAAGAATTCTCCCTCTTTAGAAATTACTTTCATTGAACACCACGCATCCCCAAAGCTTAAACAGTTTACTCTCAAGTACAGGGTCAGTCTTAGTGACCATTATATGCCTGGGCTCTACTACAGTGCTTGGCACACAGCGGGTGCTGCAACGTATTGATTGTCACCTGAATGGAATATTCTAGTTTATTATATTTCCTAGCAGGAAGTGAAAGTTTTGTAGAACACTTTAGGTTGAATTTTTTTCCCTAAAATGTTTAAGTCTACTTTCTACTTGACTGTCACCTCCTTGAGGACAGGAAATAATGTCTCTTGATCAGTGTTGGGGCCCTTCCTGAATCTCTTCTTCCTGCTTTAGCACAATGCATGGCATAAAGGGAAGAATGAAATCTGTCACTCCATCAATAACAGACTTTTCTTCGTGCTTGGTAACAGTGTCATTGAATGTAACAGAATCATCCTTTGCTAGCTGTGAATCGTATAAAACCTATGACTGTGTTTCTGCATTGGCAGTAAGAATCAGATGTCATGCCAATACCAAATTTATCAACAGTACAACCATAGAACCCTGAATAAAGAACTTAATCTCTTAGTGACACCACCTTATTATTTTAAGTGGGGATAGTATCTGCTATGCCCGTAAGATATTTTCAATAGCTTGAAGGAAATCCTGTGTGTGAAAATGCAGTATAAGCATTATGTACAAAGTCATTAATGTAGGAAATGGAGCTTAGGACATGAGTCAAAAAGATGTATAGAGTCCAAACTTGGCCACTGCTCAGAATGTGTGATAACCCTAGATAAGTCACTTATGCTGTCTGAACCTTATTTTCTTCACACGTAATTCCAGATACAGCAGCCTTTTAGCACTTTCAGGACCAAAAGAAATACAAAGTGTGCAAATACTGTGTAGACCGTAATGTAAGCTGTTTTTGAATCAATTGTTCCTTGGAGCTGACCTACAAAGAGTAGGAGTTTTGGCTGTCTCTGTCCTGATAAAACTCAGAACAATTCTTGGTGCAGTGTTATTCAAACTGGTTGTCCATAAGATGTACCTAAGAGGGTAAACTAAAGATGCAGACTGCCAAGAACACCCCTAGAGGTCTGATTCAAAAGGGATCCAGAAATATGCATCCTTAACAAGCTATGTATGGACTTCCCACCAGACACTGACAGACATTAGGCTAGGGCTAGAGGAATTCTCCCAAACAGAGTTAAGGAAGAGAGGGACCCTGAAGTTCTTCTAATATCAAAATTAACTGTGGAGCTTCATCCAGATTCATGTGTCTTGGCCTCAGCCTTGGAGAGTCTGATCAGTAGGTCTGGAGTGGGTCCCAGATACCTGAGGCCCTTAAAAAAAATTAATCTCCCCCAGTTCTTCTAGATTTGGATTAGTAGGACTTCTAAACCTGTCTCTTGAGAAATCTGTATGCAGATTAGGAAGCAACAGTTAGAACTGGACATGGAACAACAGATTTGTTCCAAATAGGAAAAGGAGTACATTAAGGCTGTTTATTGTCACTCTACTTATTTAACTTATATGCAGAGCACATCATGAGAAACGCTGGGCTGGAGGAAGCACAAGGTGGAATCAAGATTGCCAGAAGTATCAATAACCTCAGATATGCAGATGACATCACCTTTATGGCAGAAAGTGAAGAAGAACTAAAGAGCTTCTTGATGAAAGTGAAAGAGGAGAGTGAAAAAGTATGCTTAAAGCTCAACATTCAGAAAACGAAGATCATGGCATCTGGTCCCATCACTTCATGGCAAATAGATGGGGAAACAGTGGAAACAGTGACTGACTTTATTTTTGGGGGCTCCAAAATCACTGCAGATGGTGACTGCAGCCATGAAATTAAAAGATGCTTACTCCTTGGAAGGAAAGTTATGACCAACCTAGATAGCATATTCAAAAGCAGAGACATTACTTTGCCAACAAAGGTCCATCTAGTCAAGGCTATGGTTTTTCCAGTAGTCATGTATGGCTGTGAGAGTTTAACTGTGAAGAAAGCTGAGCGCCGAAGAATTGACGCTTTTGAACTGTGGTATTGGAGAAGACTCTTGAGAGTTCCTTGGACTGCAAGGAGATCCAACCAGTCCATCCTAAAGGAGATCAGACCTGGGTGTTCATTGGAAAGACTGATGTTGAAGCTGAAACTCCAGCACTTTGGCCACCTGATGCGAAGAGCTGACTCATTTGAAAAGACCCTGATGCTGGGAGATTGAGGGCAAGTGGGTGTCCATCACCGACTTGACGGACACGGGTTTGGGTGGACTCCATGAGTTGGTGATGGACAGGGAGGCCTGGAATGCTGTGGTTCATGGGGTTGCAAAGAATCAGACACGATTGAGCAACTGAACTGAACGGAAGTGAAACATTATTTTTAACAATTCCCCCAAGGGACACTCAGGATCCTGTAACAGTGACCCATATAACAGAAGCTTGTTGACACTAGTCGTCAAACCACTGCCTCCCATTCTTCTCTGTGCATAAACCCCAGGACACAGGACATCTCTTGGGGACTTCTTCTCCCTGATTCTTGGCTTCAGAACTGTCATTAGTGATCAATATCACCAATTTCACTAATATTCACTGTTTTGTTTTAAAATGTGTGTGTGTGTGTGTGTGGTGGGTACAGTGGAGGCTCATGAAACATAACTTGTCCAGGTTCAGGGGCTCCATAGAAATCCCATTGCTGTCCACAATACCTTGTCTCTTCATCTTAGAAGTGAAGAGCTGCAAACAGGGGGTTATTTGAAATTTTGCTAGTCTGCAGTCACCTCACGTTTTGTGATTTAGTGAGCGAGTGAAGTCACTCAGTCGTGTCCGACTCTTTGTGACCCCATGGATGGTAGCCTACCAGGCTCCTCTTTCCATAGGATTTTCCAGGCAAGAGTACTGGAGTGGGTTGCCATTTCCTTCTCCAGGAGATCTTCCCAACCCAGGGATCGAACCCAGGTCTCCCACATTGTAGGCAGACGCTTTACCATCTGAGCCACCAGGGAAGAGCCCTGTGATTTAGTACTTACAGCTAAAAAGTGATTTTGTGTGTGTGTGTGTGTGTGTGTGTGTGTGCGCGTGCGCTCACTCCAGTCATGTCCGACTCCTTGCAACCCCATGGACTGCAGGCTACCAGGCTCCTCTGTCTACGGAATTTTCCAGGCAAGAATACTGGAGAGAGTTGACAGGGGATTTTCTACAGCAGGGTATCTTCCCGACACAGGGATCAAACCTGTGTCTCTTGTGTCTCCTGCACTGGCAGGTGAATTCTTTACCACTGTGTCATGCAGGAAGCCCCCAAAAATGAATAAAAAGAAAAACAGATGGCAAAAATGGGACACTCAAGTCAACCCCTCTCCCAGTTTATACAACTGCATAATACAATGAAACGTCATTTATTTGCCATTAAAATGATTATGATTTAGCACAGGGCCAAATTTTGGCCACCGATGTTGAATATTTATGGCTGGCTCCCTCAGGAAATAGAGGGGGCTACAGAAATATGCCCTTTCTCTACCCTACCTCCACTTGATGAATGATTATTTTACTTGGTAATATAGTGAGACCAAATTTGCAAATACCTCAGAGGTGAGGCTCAGTACAATTACATTTATAAATAAGGGTTATTGTAATCAGCTCTAAGTGCAGGGCTTAAAATAGAAATCTAGAAAGTAAATTGATGAAAAAAAATGGTACAACTCAAGAACAGTATTTAATTTGCTGGCGTTTTGAAATGTGTTCTGAAAATTTATTCACAAAGCCAGTTTTTTTTTTTAAAGACCTCTTGTTTCCTTAAAGTTGGGAAAATACAAAAGTGAAATGCAATAGGCACCTTACAAAGATCATCTCAGTGATAAAACTGGAAGAGGAATTGGTTATGATGGCTCCACTGAGACCCGCTGGCACACACAATGGCTCTCTAATCACCTAAACTAGTTATCAGTGCCCATAACAGTTCTCACATCTGTTTAAGCCCTTGACAGAGGGCTTTGTGGTTGAGAGAGCCGAAGCCTTACAACCAGATATCTCAAGTTCAAATGCTGGCTATGCTGTTTACTCATGGTACGTGCACAAGCAAACTACACAACCTCTCTGTGCTTCAACTCGATTGGTAAAGGTTATTCTAAAAATTAAATGAGGTAATGCATGTAAAGCACTTAATACCTAGTTTATAACATGTGTGTAATAAAGGACTCTTCTGATTATTATTATCATTCTCACACAATCATTTCAACAACCACGTGAGAAAAGTATTATTGTTCCTATTTCAGATGAGAAAACTGAAATTCATTAGATAACATGATCTGTCAATTGCATGCTCCTTCTCCATGGCAGGAAGGGACTCTGGGAAGACGGACTGATGCAGGGCAAAGCCTTCCAAACTTGTGGCACATGCACAAAAGTGAGAAGCAGAAAAAAATGGCACATCTAGAAAACAATAGAAGACAAAAGTGGAACAAATGACCACAACTCTGCACCAAGAATAGATTATCTAGGAGGGAATAAGACATATGGAACTATGTTGCCTAGTACAGCACTGGGCACAAAAAGCTGTGATTTTCTTTTCTGACATATCAGCATCCTCCTTGCAAAGTCTCACCACACATGGTTTTCAGTAGAAATCATAATCGTAATAAATTAAAACCTACCTATAGGAAGGCAGCTGGCTAGAGCAAAGACTGACCAGAGGAGATGAACCCTGACTCCTATATTAACTAGTTTTAGGCTCTTGAGCAAGTTACATCATCCCTCTCAGCCTCAGTTTCTTCATCTACAATACGGAGTTAATAACTCAAAGGATGTTGTAAGGAATGGTAGAAGGATTATATGGGATAATATGGGTAACTAATCCAGGGTTTCTCAACGTCAGTGCTGTTGATGCTATGGGTTGGCTAATTCCTGCGGGGGCGGTCCTGTACATTGTAAGGAGCTGGCAGCATCCTTTGCCTTCACCCACTAGAGTCCTGCAGCACCCCTCCAGCTGTGATAACCAAAAATGTTTCTAGACATTGCCAAATGTCCCCCAGAGGGCAAAATCACCCTTGGTTGAGAACCATCAGCCTAGTCCAGCATCTGATATATATTATAATAGGTGCTCAATAAATGTAAATTTTCCCCTCCTTTTAGATGAAACCTCATATTTTTTTGGTGAGGTGAGGCCCAACTAAGTTGGAATCTGTGTTAATTTAAATAATGGCAGGACCGAAGTCCATATTTACAATAACATGAAAAAAATTAACAGTGTCCATAATAATCCAGAGGACATTGGTTTCACTTGTGAAACCATACTATTTATAAACATTCGTGGGAAAGTCATCTACATTCAATTTTTGTACTAAGTACAAACAATTCTTAAACATTTACCAAAGTTCAAACCCACATTTACTATCAACCATTTTCAAGCAATTTTAAACTGCTAACTCTACTTCAAAGAACTGAAATGGCAATATTTTTAGAAACAGCTTATTTTCTGACTGTCCTCTAAGGCAAACTAATCTTTCCTTTTAATAAGCAGGTTAAGGAGGTTCTGTTTCACCCACATACCCAAAGTAGAAGATATTTTATAACTATCACATTGAGGTTTTCTAAGTTCTTACTGACTTTGAAAGCAAGAAATTCTTTTGCATCGCTAACCTAACATCTTCCTGCCACCTTTTCTGCCTGTTTTCCATTGTTTAAGCTTCAGTGGACCATGAGACCAGCTGTTTGTGAGAAGAGCTTCATTCTTTTATACCTGGAGATTCTAAGTCATATCAGGCCTGGGCTAGCACTGCCACAGCTGTGCCAGTGGTTCTTAACAGGGGGCAAGTTTGTACTGCAGGGGACAGCCGGCAGTGACTGGAGAATGTTTTTGTTTTATTGCAACTGGGGGCCAAGGGCCTACTGGCATCTAGTGGATAGAGGCCAAAGATACTGATAAACAATCTATAATGCCCAAATTAGCACCCTGGAACAAAGAATTACCCAGCCCCGATGTCAGTAATGTCAAGCTTGAGAAATCCCATTCTTGATCATATCTCTTAGATGATTGTAGCAGATGAAAGTGAAAGTGAAGTAGCTCAGTCGTGTCCAACTCTTTGTGACCCCATGAACTATAGCTGACCAGCCTCTTACAGCCATGGGATTTTCCAGGCAAGAATACTGGAGTGGGTTGCCATTTCCTTCACCAGAGGATCTTCCTGACCCAGGGATCGAACCTGGGTCTTTCGCATTCTAGGCAGACACTTTACCGCCTGAGCCACCCTGGAAGTCCTTTTAGCAGATGAACAATGAATAAACTGTTAGAAACAAAGTCAATCAAATCCTGCTTGTCTAGCTTTGAGATACATGTTGCCCTCTTCAGGATGCCTTTTCTAGTCTGATATCTGGAAGCCCTTCTCTGGACAACCATGGCCTGTGTAAGTCCCCCCATCAGAGCACTTAGCACAATGCAGGCTGATGGTGGACATGTAATAACCGACAGCTGTGTAAATGCACAGCTGTGGGATCCAACAATGGGTCCTTGAGTTCTTGGGGCTCTCGGACTTCCCCCAGACATCCCCTCTGGACACATCTAACATAAGCTCTGAGGGCCTTGGGGGGCTGCTCCTGGTAGCATGAAGCGGGAGAGGGTGTGAAGGAGCTGGGTGTGCTCCTGTCACTCTTCCTTGTCTACACCAGGAGCTGGAGTTTATTTTCCTTCTCCTCCTCACACTGACAGGAATATAGATTTGGTTTCCGTTTAGCATTTCACTTAATCGTCTGAAATGTAAAAACTGAACAAACAGATCTTATTCCACACTTTCCACACTCCTTCTTGTGGTGCTGCTAAAGTAGGGCTGTTAAAACAAACAGGAGGAATGTGGGGGTCAGGGGTTCTGCTACTTGAAGCCTGGCAGCCATTTATGCCTCAGCCTCACCCCAGGCCCACTCAGATTCTCAAGGGCAGTGTCTTTTCCTGCTCATTGCCTGGATATTGGAGGTGCCGCAGTTATTAATGGGCTCCAGCTCTTTTTGTCTGACTAATAACTATACAGCATACAGAAGTTTCCAACGAGGTGATAAAAGATGACAGTTGTATTCAATCAACTTCTAAGATTCTTTGCTACTTTTTGATTAGGCCAAGCGTGCTTCTATCAAAAGCCTTTACACCGGGTGTCCGCTTTGTCTGGAATACTCTTCTTACAGACAGACTAGCAGCTCACTCCTTCATTCGTGCGTTTGCCCAGATGCCACCTTATCAGAAAGGCCTTTCCTAGCCAACGTAAGTCAGATAGCCACTCTCGACCACATCACTTATTTCCTCTACTTTCTATTTCTTCTTAAACAGCCATCCCTCCCTGGCCTCATTGGCTTCATCCTGAAGAATGTAAACTCCATCTAACAATCAGTATAGCATTTTGACACAGAAGGTCCTTGTCCAGTGATGGAATGAAAAGATGGATGGATAAATGGACTCTCATTACATATGATGTTCACTGTTGTACAAATAAGAATACTAAAGATGATTAAAATGAAAGAAGAAAAAAAAAAAACGTAAGCTCCATAAGAGACAGAGCAGAATCCCTGCCTATTTCTTTCACTGTTTATCCTTAGTTCCTAGAACAGTCACTGGCTCATAGCAGGTGCTCAACAAATATCTGTGGATTATGAGAAAATCTCAGCCAGTTTTGGTCAGGAATTTGTACCATGACCCCTTCTACCTCCTCCTCCCTTGACTCTACCAGCACATGAGGGGTTATTAAGGGCATTAGTTAAACTCTCTCAATCAGTTCCACACATTCCATCTGGTTATTACTTAATGTTGATCAAATCAGCATAACTAAGAGCTCCTGAAGACTCCTTGGGAAGCAGACAGATTCATGGTGAGGGTGAAGGTGAAGTCACTCAGTCGTGTTCGACTCTTTGCCACCCCGTGGACTGTAACCTACTAGGCTTCTCCGTCCATGGGATTCTCCAGGCAAGAATACTGGAGTGGATTGCCATTTCCTTCTCCAAGGGATCTTCCAGACCCAGGGATTGAACCCGGGTCTCCCGCATTGGAGGCAGACGCTTTGCCCACTGAGCCACCAGGGAAGCTGATTCAGGGTGAAGAGACTCCCTATTCCCTGCACCCACCCCCCCCCCCTTGGCACCAACACACGCTCCAATTCCTCAGGCACAGAGTCCCGTGAAGTTATGGTTTTCAGGTCTTTGTCATACTCTGGGCATAACTTAGAACTCTTTCCTGCTTTTTGTACTCAGAGCAGCTGAACTGTTTTTCTCAGAATCATCACAGAATGTAAAAATAAAGGAGGATTTCTACCCATAAAACCGTAAAACACTCTCATGGTTTCATCTGTGACCCTGAACCTTTCTTTTTTTCCAACCCTCTTTTATTTTTGTAAAAGAATGCACTATGTGCAGGCATCTGGCTTGTAAAAATAAATACAGTGACTGGTTTTCCCAAATAACTTGGCCTAATCACCGAGTGCCCCTGAAAAGACTTGTCTCCTGAGATGTGGCAATCTTATGAAGCCATCTATTTCATGGTCCAGGCACAGAGAGGGCTCTACCTAGGTTGAATTACAGGCCCCAGGGTGTCTGGATTTTTACTCTGGACTAACTCTGGACTCCATAGAATTAGATGTTTTCTTGCGGAGGGTGGACCACTAGCTTCACGATACCCTTCTGACAGATTTGTTTTGAATTAGATATGTGTAGTCTTGATCACTTGAGGGCATGCACCAGCAGGGATTTTGATATGAGTCCAGCTTTATTTTACAACTGGACTTAAAAACAGAATGGATGTTTTTGGAGTATTTATTTATTAAAATTAAGTGAGGCTGATATGAAATCATTGGTGAGCAACAACCTCTAAACCAATGTATCAGTATTTGGAGATATTATTGCTAGACATTTTTAAAAATCACTTTTAATCATTTTCAAATATCAAGAGTCAACTGAATTCAATTTAGTTCAAGATATGATTATTACGTATCTATTGTGGTACCATTTACAAAAGTTTTTCAGAAATGTTTTTCCAATTTTTAAAATATTCAGTTCACTAAATACCTAATTTATTTGCCACAATAAACCCATAAACTTTTAGCAAAAATGAGCATGCGTTGCTTGAAATTTTTATTATCTTCATTACTTAATTCAGGGGAAAAACTATTAGCCAATGTGTAAACTCTAAAACACTGGGTCAGCCAATTCATTTGTTTTTATCATTATTTCTCGATTTATGATCCACTAGAAAATACAAACGGTTTCCCCAATGGCTCAGTGCTAAAAGAATCTGCCTGGAATTCAGCAGACACAGGAGACTTGGGTTTGATCCCTGGGTTGGGAAGATCGCCTGGAGGAGGAAATGATTAACCTATTCTAGTATTCTTGGCTTGAAAAATCCCACGGACAGAGACGTCTGTCAGGCTACAGTCCAAAGAGCTGCACAGAGTCAGACATGACTGACCGACTAAGCACACACACAGAGAAAATATAAACATTTTATTTCTGCTTTTATAGCTTTCAGTTAGAATGCAAACACTCTGGAGCAGAATGTACCTTCAGTGGCCTCTGATGAGTTCAGATGCTCAAACGAGTTTCCCCACCCTTCCAATATTACACTAACAATTATAACTATACTAGCCAAAGACATTGACTGAACACTTAGTAGCCATTAACGTCTACAGCACTTGGCCCATCCGCTTCCTAAGGGCCAGGCACGATGTGTTCCCACAAGCCAACGCACTGGAAGGGCCACTGGGTTTTAAGGCAGATCCCAGCACACAAGTGTGTGGGGCTATGGCAAGACGCATAACCACTCTGAGCTTTAGTGTCTTCATCCTTGGGAAGAGGGTAGAAGACCCCGCCTGCCTTATGGAGTTATTTGCAGTTACATACACTGTGAATGAAACATAGCGTAGTGCTGGAGGTGTGCTCTGATATTCAAGATCACAAGTCCATTCCTCAGCAAACTCACTGCATCATTCCAGAAGTGTATGAACCTCCTGTGGGGACAAGCTATGCCTCAGTTCCTGATGTAGCCGCAGCACTGGGGCCCCGCCTATAACCATTTCTTGATTCAGTGGATAATACATGTGAAAGTGCTTTAGGAACAGCAAAAAATCCTACAAGATTCCATTATTATTATTTATAACATTAATTCTCTTCCGTAACTTACTTCACCCAGAGCCCTAATGTTTATTTCTCATGGTTCTTGAGGAAATGATTTATTTATGACTAAAAGAAAATTAGTCCAGGCTGATGAAGTCCTGAAGTCAAACAGGGTCTGCTTTAGCTCTGTAACAACCTTACAAAACTTATGCGGCCCCATATACAGCTGGGATAAAAGAATCTCTGTGCACAGAGATCCCTCTGGCTGGACTTGGCAGGATGGGAGTTGAAGAATCACTGAACCTGAGATGACATCCTCATGGACACGGAGGGGTGATCACTGGGAAGAAACCTGAACAAGTTACCCAGAGAGTGATGACAAAGTCAGGCCTGCACCTAGCAAAGAGTTTTCACCTCTGGCTGGGCTGTTTTTGTTTAGACTGGAGTCCCAGTTTGTGGCACACAGCTCCCAGAGAATGCTGGCCTCTGGAGGAATGGGAGAAGCAGGACAGCATCATCTCTGTAAGAGAACTTGGGCCGAGACGGTCAGAAACACTCCTTTTCTGTTTATCCCTGAGAGAGTGAAGACTTTGAGTTGCTTGAACTGCATAAACTGACCCATTCTTACACCATTTCAGAGGGAGTTTGTGAGGGTGCCATGACTGAGGGGTATGATCTGGCAGGAGGGCTGCCTCTGGACAGAGGTACAGCCCCTTTAAAAACCCAAATGCTTGTGCTAATGGTCTTTCTCTGAGATCATGCTGCATGGACTTCACACGCACTATGCATGCCTCTGGGTCCAGTTAATTGGCAGTTTTCACTTAATTTCAGCACTTCCTTGGGGCCTCCCCAAATTACCCAGAACAAATTTATAAGAGCTGAAGTTCTTCTAGAGCCAGCGAAATGTTGCTTCCCCCACCCCCACGCCCCCTCCCCGCAAGATTTTTTTTTGCTGGGGGAGATATGGAACATTTTTAAAGTCTTTATTGAATTTGTTACAATATTGCTTCTGTTGTTTATGTTCTGGTTTTTTGGCCATGAGGCATGTGGGATCTTAGCTTTTCAACCCAAGATTGAACCCACATCCTCCTTCCCTGGAAGGTCCCAACCACTGGACTGCCTGGGAAGTCCTGAGAAACGTGGCTTTGTGATAAGCACGTGACTGAGGCTGAGGGTTAAATATAAAAGACAGCGAGGCAGATGTTAAGCCTCGTGGATGAGTAGCAGTTGTGTAAAGATTGAAGGAGAATGCCAGTTCTTTCTGAAGATTTGTCCATCAATAGCAATTAGTAAGTAATTCCTTCAAACTAACTGCTTCAAACTGTCCACCATGACTTAAGAGGTTTTAGAGCTTGAAGGTGCCAAGAGCTGGCTGAATAACACTTATCACTGAATAAGGACAGTTTGGAAATCTGGCTGATTCTGGCTTAACCAGATGCAGAAATGCACGCAAGTCACTTCACTCCTCTATTTTTCCTGTTAAAATGAGAATACTCATACCCAGAGTAGAATAACTTTGTTGTAGTCATGATATTGTTTTGAGGCTTAAAAAAGAAAAGTTATAAAAGTGTTTGGAAAATACACAAATACAATTCTACCTGGACTTCCCTAGTGGCTCGGATGGTAAAGCGTCTACATGCAATGCGGGAGACCCAGGTTCAATCCTTGGGCTGGGAAGACCCTCTGGAGAAGGAGATGGTAACCCACTCCAGTGTTCTTGCCTGGAGAATCCCATGGACAGAGGAGTGTGGTGGGCTACAGTCCGTGGGCTCACAAAGAGTCGGACACGACTGAGCGACTTCGTTTTGTGGTAGACAGAATAACAGCTCCCAAAGATATTCATGTTCTAATCCCCAGGACCTTTGAATACATTAGGTCACAGGGCAAGGGAGAATTAAGATTGCAGATGGAATTAAGATCAGTGCTCAGCTGACTTTAGAAGAAAGAAACCATCCTGGATTATCTGGGTGGGCCCAATGTAATCATAAGCATCCTTTAAATGTATAAGAAGGAGGCAGAGAAGTCAGTGATAGGGTAATGCAATGTAAGAAAGAATCTATTGCCTGTTGCAAGGTTTGGCGATGCATGGGACCAGAAGCCAAGGAAGGCAGACAGCCTCTGAAAGCTGGAAAAGGCAAAGAAATAGATTCTCCTTTACAGCCTCTAGAAGAAACCTTGATTTTCAGCCCAGTGAGACTTCGGACTTCTGACCTCCAGAACGGCAAGGGTGTTTAAGTCATCTGTTTTGTGGACATTTGTTGTAGCAACAATTAGGAAAATTAGTGAGCACATTAGGAAATGAATACACCACCCAAGTGTAAGACAATATTCTCGCCATTATTGACATTGTCATCATCCTTGACATCATCCTCATCAAGACTTTATTTCAAGTATGAGCCCGGGGATGAGGTTTTGAGTAAGATGTAAATTTGCCAAAATCCTCAGAAGCTAAACCTAATGGCTATGTCACCAAGGGGTTGCAGAGGGAGTTTATCCTTAGGAATGCTAAGACATTGTTTCCATGCAAACACTGATAGCATTGTTCACACTATTTACTTATCTCACAAACCCTTTGTTGAGAATACAAAAGTACACTTCACAGTGAATTGATGTTTAGCATATTATTCTTTAAGAGGTTTATTTGGAATATCTTTGCTAACATAGCTAAAGGATGTAAGCCTTAAATTTGACTCTGCCAATTATAAGCTGTAAAATTTATGGCGTATCACTTCACTTCTTTGTCCCTAGTCCCTCTTTTTGTAAAATATTCATGATAGAACTAAGATACTCTTTCTTAGATCTCTTCCAGGTTTAAGAATGTTGAGTCTAATTTCTATTTTATATAATGTGAGACCAAGACCTAACAGAAGTAAGTTTTGTGCTTAATTTCCAGTAATTTTGACTTTTGTGGGATAAGCATTTAAAGCTGATGTATAATATACATACAGAAAACCTGAACAAATCATAAATATAGAGCTTAGTGAATTTCTACACAGCAAACACACCCACATAACTACCATCTAAATATAGATATAGAACATTGTATGCTTAGTTGCTTGTTTGCATCCGACTGTCTGTGACCCCATAGGCTTTTCCGTCCATGGAATTTTCCAGGCAAGAATTCTGGAGTGGGTTTCCATTTCTTCCTCCAAGATATAGAACATTACAGAACCCAGAAACTTCCTGTATAGCTCTCTTAGTCATTCCCCACAGAAGTAGCCATTGTTCTGACTTCTATCACCTTATGTTAGTTTTTATCTTTTTGAACTTCAGAGCAACTTAATTATATAATTTATATTTCTTTTACTTGACTTTCTTGAAACATATCTGTGGAAATCACCTGTGTTCATGCCCATAGCTATAACTTGTTGCTTTTTGCAGCTAGGCAGTATTTTCTTTTTGTTGCTGTCCAATATACTATCACTATATCATTCCATAATTTATTTATTCTAATGTTTATGGAAAGTTAGGGTATTTTCATTTGAACACTATAATAACTTAGATTCTGCTTCTCAAATTAATCTGTTTATAAAATAGAAAGCAGTTTACTTAATTTAGCTTTGTATTCCTAGCTTAATGATTTTGAACATACATATTTTACAAATTCTGGATAGGAGGGAGACCTCTAATAAAGTCAACAGGACCAGAGAAAGATCAGCTTTCTCTGGATATTGTACATTATCTGTCTGAAAAGGGGTTTTGCACAGTGACGTGTTTCTGTGTAGACAAAGAGGAATGAAATAGCTGACTGTTGAGGCCTCTAATAATGTCAGCACAGGATGGCTTGTACGCACAATAAGCATAACTGCAATTGGAAGGTAGTCTGACCCACCTGAAGAATCTTCAGAACCCTGAATTTGATAATACAGGACTGTTCTGTTTTTGTGTTATAGAAATCATAGCTTAAGAAAGAAAAGACAGACGGTATGACATGGTGGAAAGGGTGTCTCACTGAACTGAAGGACAGGAATAAAACCTAGTAGCAAGCTATCACAGGATGTCTCTCCATGTCTATCTCTGGTTCTCTTTTCAACGTTCAATATATTTGGTGAGTAAGCCTCTTGATCTTCTGTGCTGACTCTCCCTGATCTTCATTTCTAGTTTGGTCCATTTAAGACCTGACTTGAATCAGACATGAAAACGATGGCTTCTGGAAGTCCCAATTTCTGGATGGTGTGAGGAGCAGGAGTGACAGGCAAAGTTCCTAGAGGAGAGGTGTAGTTGGCTAAGGTTTGGGAAAATACTGTCCAAGTGCTTACAAAAGATATACAAACTTTGGAGAGGGGCAGCTGGACAGTAGTTATTTAAGAAGAACGACAAAGTATCTCACGAAATCACAGTCCAGCTTTATTACCTAAAGTTGCCACTTTAAGAAAGGGCTCTATCCCCCACCAAGCCCTCGTCTATATTCTTTATCCTGTGGTGTAGGAGCAAGAACAGCTTTTGAAATTGGATGGGACTAGTTTTCCATCCAAGTTCACCACTTCTGACCGAGTTTCACTGGACAAATCACTTAATCTCTTTTGGTCCATGTCCTGTATCTGTAAAATGTGCATAATAATAATGCCCACCACATAACTTTGCTCTGAGAAAGCACACTGCATGGTCCACAACTCTTTCTTCCTGCTTTTTTCAATGTTAAAAGTTAGGTGGCATACAGTTAAGTTAAGGCAGTGGTAGGAACTGAGGTGGGGAGACTGAACTAGAATTAGAAGCTCTGCAATCTGAACCTGCATCTACAGCTGTGGGGTCTTCGACCAGCCATTAAAACGCACTGTGTCTCATTTTCTTGACAAACAAAAAAGGGGTTCAGGACAAGACTGTATCAGTGAGGTTATAACTGTTTCTGGAACTCAGAGGTTTCCCCATAAGTAGGTATTGCTGAGTGTGAGGGAGGGCAAATAGCAAGGGAAGTGAAATTTGGTAGAATTCCCCTACTTCCATCCCCTTCTATTATCTGTTTTATAAATTGAAGTTTTGCATCAGCCTTGTTTGGGGGTGGCGAAAGTATGCTGCTAAAAAATTTTAAAGCATCTTGAAAAACACCAGATGACATGCCCTCTGGAGTCTTTCCTGTTCTAAAACATGAGGCTCTGCTAAATGCCTTCCATTGTTGGAGCCCAGCTACCTCCAGAGCCAGAAACAGCCTGGACATTTTCAGCAACCCATTAAGGTGTCTGTCCCGGGACAGTAGGAAAAACAAACCCTAAAAGGGCCGTGGCTGAAACAGAGAGAGACTCATCCAACTTGTCCAGAAAACAAACCAAACACATCCTCTCAAAATGCATTATTAATATAGTAGAGGACATGTCAGCAGGACCGTAAAGATGTCTCTTTCAAAGTGGATCAACAACCTGGGCTCTGCTTTGATGATGGCTTGTGACTTCCTGGCGAACAGAGCACAGCTCAAGAGCGCAAGCTGTCCTACGTGGTCATTCTTACCAAAACAGTTGGCCCCGGGTGGCAACTGTGAAAACATACATGTCTTTCATAGCTCCACCATTGACAGATGTGTCTACACAGAAGATATTCACAGGGGATAACGGGTCTGGCTTGTGTATTTTGTGCCATATTGAGAGCCAGGTAGAAAGTGGATGAAAAGGAGATTATTTTTGTGATAAGAAATTCATTCTTAGAGCAACAGCCACACAAGGAAAAGAAAGCCTCCATTCTTTCTATGAATGAAGATCACAAGCAGATAATTTATTTATTAAAATCAGATATGCCAAAAGGCACTTTAAAGATAATCTACTCCAATAGTTTTCAAACTCTTTTGGAATAGATTACCAAGCAGAAGGTTAAAAATGTGATAGAGTTTAAAAAACAGTTTAACAAGAATATTTATTCTTTTGGGGGGCCACATTGAGTGGTATGCAGAACTTCCCCAACCAGGGATTGAACCCATGTCCCCTGCATTGGCAGGTGGATTCTTAACCACTGGACCACCAGGGAAGTCCAAGAACATTTATTCTGATTGAAGCAGAGATGGGGGAGGAATAAGTCAGCCTATTCTTACAACCATTTCCATGTCCCAGCATCCCTCTGGGCAGATCCTAAGGCAGCACCGTGAATACTTGAGTGCTCCCAGGAATAGACTGAAAATCACTCACTAGTCCCACCTTGCCCATTTACTGATGACAAAACCAGGCACAGAGAGGCCAAGTGACTTGCCCATAATTCAGGGCATAATGAAAGGGAAGACCAGGATTAAAGCCAGGCCTCCTGATCTCCAGCTCAGTGTTCTTGCCATTATAAAACATGGAGTCATTCTAACAGTTCACTTCTTAGAAGTCACATGATCAGATACCATTGGTTTATAAAGTCTCAATGAAGTTTTTTTTTCTTTGCTTGTCTAAAGGATATTTGGAAGGAAAGAAGGGAGAGAGCAGAGAGAGGGAAGGGAGAATTAAATTTCAACATTAAAAGCATGAGCAACTCCCCCACCCTTTCTAGAGTCATACTCAAAACTGTGGATAAGTAATTTGAAAGGGGAGGGGGGACATATAATATCAAAATGACTACAGGCTTACTAAATTCAATGACGTCAATGAGTCTTGAAGGAACTAAATGATCCAAGGCCCCAGTCCTCCACTGACTCATTCATCCAGCTCATTAGATTCTTTAAGGAGATATTATTTGCTGCTGAGATATGGGAGTGAATGACCCCAGACCTCAAAAAACTAAGTTTTGAGGAGAAAAGGCTTGGCTCTGTGCTACATCTTATGATGGGAACAGGTTGAGCAAAAGAAAGAGACGCAGAGGAAAGGAGAGAAGGACAGGGGACTGGAGAAGAGGAGAGGGGAGAATATTACAGTGGTCAGTGGTTGAGATGAGAAGGAAGAATACCAGGTAGGTATGTGTGGGAGGCCAGAACCTGAAAGAGTTTTCTAGGGCCCCACCAGCCCAGAATGGGACATGTGCCCTGGACGATCAAAGACTGGAGACCAGCAGGCTGAGAGGATGCTCTCTGAGATCCTAGGACACAAAGGGATAAATCTGTGATTTTCTTTTCCTCCCTAGCAGCAACCTCATCTATAAAATGTGCTTAAAATATGTTGAATTTTAATACATCAAAAGGAGTTTACTTATCTTCTCACAGTCTATAAGGCTAGTATTTTGGTCTGTGTTCAGCTATCTAGGGGTACTGATGCAAAGTGTGAAATAGCACGGCTCTGGTTTTGTTTGGTTGGCTGGACCCAATCTGTAGTGGCTAAGTTGTGTCCGACTCTTTAGTGATCCCATGAACTGAAGCCCACCAGGATCCTTTGTCCATGGGATTCCCCAGGCGAGAATACTGGAGTGGGTTGTCATTTCCTTCTCCAAGGGGATCGAACCCGGGTCTCCTGCATTGGCAGACAGGTTCTTTACGAATGAACCACCTCAGAAGCTCCCACAAACTTATATCACTGTGCTCAAGTGCACCTGTTGGGGCGTGGAGGAAGCACTCACAGCTCATTAATTTTTTAAGTGGCCACAGGACTGGAAAAGGTCAGTTTTCATTTCAATCCAAAGAAAAGGCAATGCCAAAAAATGCTGAAACTATTGCACAATTGCACTCATCTCACACGCTAGCAAAGTAATGTTCAAAATTCTCCAAGCCAGACTTCAATCGTTTGTGAACCGTGAACTTCCAGATGTTTAAGCTGGATTTAGAAAAGGCAGAGAAACCAGAAATCAAATTGCCAACATCCACTGGATCATTAAAAAAGCAAGAGAGTTCCAGAAAAACATCTATTTCTGCTTTATTGACTATACAAGAGTCTTTGACTGTGTGGATCACAATAAACTGTGGAAAATTCTGAAAGAGATGGGCATACCAGACCACCTGACCTGTCTCTTGAGAAACCTATATGCAGGTCAGGAAGCAACAGTTAGAACTGGACATGGGCAACAGACTGGCTCCAAATAGGAAAAGGAGTGCGTCAAGGCTGTATACTATCACCCTGCTTATTTAACTTATATGCAGAGTACATCATGAGAAATGCTGGGCTGTATGAAGCCCAAGCTGAAATCAAGGAGAAATATTAATAATAAGGAGAAATAATAATTAATAATCAAGGAGAAGTATTAATAACCTCAGATATGCAGACGATACCACTTATGGCAGAAAGTAAAGAACTAAAGAGCCTCCTGATGAAAGTGAAAGAGGGAGAACGAAAAACTTGGTTTAAAGCTCAACATTCAGAAAACGAAGATCATGGCATCCTGTCCCATTACTTCATGGAAAATAGATGGGGAAACAATGGAAACAGTGACTGAGTTTATTTTTCTGGGTTCCAAAATCACTGCAGATGGTGACTGCACCCATGAAATTAAGGACGCTTGCTCCTTGGAAGAAAAGTATCACCAACCCAGACAGCGTATTAAAAAGCAGAGACATTACTTCGCCAACAAAGGTCCGTCTAGTCAAGGCTATGGTTTTTCAGTGGTCACGTATGGATGTGAGAGTTGGACTGTAAAGAAAGCTGAGCGCTGAAGAATTGATGTTTTTGAACTGTGGTGTTGGAGAAAACTCTTGAGAGTCCCTTGGACTGCAAGGACATCCAACCCGTCCATCCTAAAGGATATCAGACCTGGGTATTCATTGGAAAGACTGATGCTGAAGCTGAAACTCCAATACTTTAGCCACCTGATATGAAGAACTGATTCATTGGAAGAGACCCTGATGCTAGGAAAGATTGAAGGTGAGAAGAGAAGGGGACAAGAGAGAATGAGATGGTTGGGCGGCATCAATGACTCAATGAACATGAGTCTGAGTAAACTGTGGGAGTTGGTGATGGACAGGGAGGCCTGGTGTGCTGCAGTCCATGGGGTCGCAAAGAGACATGACTGAGTGACTGAAATGAACTAAACTGATGGGCTTCAGACCCAGACAGATAAGTCCTAGCTGTCTCTAACCACCTACAGGATATTTGGACAAATATTTAGCTTTGTATAAGACTGACAGGGTTGCTTTGAAGATTGCTTGAATTAATAAATAAAATGGCAGTTATTATAATAGGCCCATATCAGTGTGAGAAGTTGATATTAGTCCATGCATAGGATTAAACCATGCAATCAGAAAAAAAAGATGCTCACCAGGGGAAATAGGGCAACTTTATTGATATTTGTGAGCTAAAGTATCCCTTCTCCCACTGTCTCACCATTTTCTTGGCCTTGGAATAAAACTTCACATTGATTTTCACTGAGCAAAACCACCCCAGCCATTTGCTTCACACCATAAAAATGTATTTTTTTCTTTCTTACTCTGTGTAGTCAAGTGCAAACAGAATCCAGATTTTAGTCTGTAACAATGGCCATATGGAGGAGGAACTGATTTCCTCTTAGAAAACACTTAATTCTATAACACCGAGCTCTTGGGTCATTTCCTTGCACTCTGATGACATCATATCCCACCTTATTTATTTGCTCATCTTTATTTGTTGCTCTATGTACATTTAACAATTGGAAGCACTTATGTACTAACTAAACAGAGTATTAGAGAGTTTTTATACTAAGGCAGCTTAGGGTTCATGAGATATTTGACATAATTAACATTTCAATGAATCAGCTAAAGTTCACCCAAATGTGACTCCTGAGATCCTTTGCTCTTTTGAATAGATATTTATGAACATGGTTCTGTGTCTCTCCAAAGGCCTGTCACGTGACCCTCTGGGTATTCTTTGAATGACCCATGAGACATACCTAAATGTGGGATAAATGCAATTGATCTGGACATGGAGAACTCAATAGGCACTTCCTTTTCAATGTGCAAAAGAGTTGTTACATTTCCCTTATTCCACTGTGAATATCAAATATTTTCTTCCCTCCCAAAACTGTAAGTTGTGGCCAGGTTTTCACATATTCTTTTCTCATTTATGAAAAGTCTAGATATAGAGACAGAAATGAACCCTACTTATTGTTAACATTTTCAAAAAAGAAAAAAAAGTGAGCTTGATATGTACATTCCAGTCTGTTTCTTCTCTGGTTAATATTCCTCAACAGACCCTGTCCATACTCACACTTTTTAACCAACTGGTTTGATTATTTAGCTGTTATCAAGCCAGCTAAAATGCTAAGCGCTCACTTGGGAAATAAAACAGTATAACAAAGATGAAATGTATCAGAATTTTCAACATAATAATTTCTTTTCATTTTCAGAGTAATCCTCCTGAAAAACGCCAACAGTTGCATTTAGTCACAATGGAAATATATTTTAAAACATAGCTTTAAAATGTTCTTAAAAACCTGTGTCCAGAACAAACTAGATATGTCATTTTTAAGCTCTTCTCTCAGTTCTATAGAACACATTGTAAAGACTGGTTCTCTGACAAAATTTATATTCTGCAACCCGTATTTCACCTCAGAGATTTCAAACTAGCCCTTAATGTCCTGAAGTATACTGTCTTGTATTTTCACCCTCCTTATTTCATTTAAAGTAAGGCTTGCCTGAATGCTTTTCCCAACTACCAAGTTATAAGGATCACATTTTTCTGGGGCTGATCTTTCTAATCAGACCTGTATCACTCAGGTCTCTTGGTTGCAAATGACAGAATCATGACTTGAAAAAAAAAAAGTAGTTTAAAGTAGTTTAAGCACTAAAAGAATATTTGCTGGCTCACTAGCCAGTGTCTGGGAAAAGTGGGGGTGGAGTGGTTCAGGCAAGACTGGATCCAGGGAATCAGGTACTCCTATCTGTTTCTCATCTTAGCTTCCTGGTTCTATAGCCACAGCAAATCCCAATTTATACTGCAATAACAAATCTAGAAATACAAGACAGCTTTATTGTCAGCTCCATACTAGAAAAATTTTGTGTAAGGATGAAGATTGGTCTGACTTATATCATCTGCTCATCTTGGACAAGTCTCTGTGCTCTGAGAGTTTAGCATTCTGGTGGCTATGCCCATAAGACTCATACAGTTGGGTGGAAGGGACCTATCTCCTCCACAGAAAGAAGAGCTATTCATATTTGGGACACACAAAATAATACTAGATCATTCCTTTCTGAATCATTCCTTATAGTGTCTCACACCCAGTGATATTGAGAAGCAATAATTACAGTCATGTTCTTTTAAGGAGACTGAATTGAATTCTATCTATATGAAAAAGACCATGGGTTTTAAGTTGGGTGTACACATTTTAATTCGTTATTTTAAAACCAAAACTGGCAAAAATGCAGCTTGGCAAGGTCTCACTCTTCCAACAAGCCCCAGTGAAAGCAGTAGCTTTTTATTAAATAAACACAAGCATTCACAGGAGACCCAGGGTCCTAGTTGCTGCTCTCTGACCATCCTCAGCAATGGAGTCATTACCCACATGCAGGAAACAAACAAAACCCAGCTACACATGCAACTCATTTGTTATCCAAATCTTCACATTCAGAAATTATCAGTTACTTGTTGACAGACTGATTGATCAAAAGTTCCAAAAGGACTAGCATTCTTTCCTTTCAGGTTTTTTTTTTTTGGTTTTGTTTTTATTTTAATAAATTCTGTCATGCAGCAGGGCTCTCCTTGCTACAATTTTGTGCCTTTACGTCCAGACCCTGGAAACTGCAAGCAGTTTCAGGGAGCCCTGCTTTACATCATTACCGCTTATCACCAGACAATAATAAATACATTTCTGTGTAGATCGGAGAATGTAAATGAAGATTAAGCCTACATTACTTAAGGTGGAAACTATGCCATCAAAACTGAAAAGAAAGGGTCAGCCTCCACCTCGTGTCCGGGACCCCTGGTGGCTCCAGCTGGGTTCTGTCTCACAGCAGTTGGCTCATGCTTTGGCTTTGTCCCACCATCTTTTCTCCGAATGGATGCCAACTGCTAATGTACCATGGTGGTCCAGCCCCCAATCCGTCATGCTAATATTAATCTTTTTATTGAGTCAGTTATCACAAGCAGGTATGAACCTACCATTTCCTTCCTGACTTGGGCCAGTCTCTGCTTTGTCACTTCTCTAAGAACACAGAGATTTCTTCATAAATTACTCTATTGAAAGAGGGTGCTGTTATGGGTTACATGTTTGTGTCCACCCAAAATTCATATGTTGAAACTCTAACCTCTCGTAGAGGGTGCTGCTTTTGGGAGAGGATTAAAGATAGATTAGATCATGAAGGTGTGACCCTCAGAAGGGATTAGTGCCCTCTTTTTATAACCAGAAGACTAGACGAGGGATATTCCTAGTTATGTGCATGCAATAAAAGGTCACATAAAGACAGAACGCTGGAGGAGGACGTGGCAACCCACTCCAGACCATGGAGAGTCCCACAGACAGAGGCGCCCTGGTGGCTACAGTCCATAGGATCTCAGAGAGTCAGACCCCACTGAAGCAACTTAGTACACACGGCATAAAGACATAACCAGGAGGAGAGACCTTACCAAGAACCCCATCGTGTTAGCATCCTGATCCTGGACTTTCAAACTTTACACTGTGAGATACAAGTTTCTCTTGGTTCAGTCACCCACTCCACTGCATTCCATTAGAGTACCTGAATGTAGATGACATTTTAAGAGGATCACAAAATAGAGAGTAGGGAAGGGGAGCCAAGATACAAAATGATTTTTGTATCTGGATGAAGGAATGTCTGGTAGCCTTAAAGTGACGCAAGTTTTAAATTCATCCCAGTTTAAATTCTGCATATCATACAAAAGAGTGTTTAGATGTTTTCTCTGTGTTTCAGGTGGGCAAAGATTCTCTCATGGCTCAGGCAGGCCCTAGTACATGGTGGAAAGAAATTGGACTTTTGAGTCAGACCAATACCAGCATCCCAGCTCTGCTTCTTACTGACAATGAAAACTTGAGCAACTTTCTTAGTCTCCATAAGCCACAATTTCCTTACTTGAAAATAGTACATATAGCTGTTAACAGCATTAATGAGATGGTATAGGTATAACATTCAGCAAAGTGTTCAATCATTGAAGTGCCCATAGTTAAGCCCGAAACAAACCCTAAATGATATTAAGATGAGAACAATGAGGCTTTTCTGCAGCAGAGAACCAGCCAGATGCCCTTTACCCAGTGGGCTGTGCAGGATGGAGTGTGAAAAACAGAAGCATTAGATAATAGTGCTGCCCTCAGAGGACTTATTGTCTAGCTGGAGGGAGCCAAAGGGAACACACACACACACACACACACACACACACACACACACACACACACACACACACGAAATAGCAACAAAACAACACTCAATAGCAAAATAAAGTATCAAATTACAGATGATGACTGTGTATGTGAAAGTAGTTTAGAACAGAGGGTGGGTCTTGAAAGCTGGGATAATGGTTTCTAAAATATAGATCTGCAGTGGCAGAGATGCTGTCAGCTTTATCCATTTTTCTATCCACAGCATGTAGACCAGCTTCTGGCTCTCAATGGGTGGTCAATAAACGTCTACTGAGTGAACAGATCAATGAATTGTTTGCATAATTAGTGGAAAAGCTCTGGACTTGGAATACAAAGACTTGGTTGCGACCTGCTCAAAAACTCTGTACCACTAGAGAAGTTTCTTAGCCTCTCCAAACCTCAGTCGCCTTATCTGTAAAATGGCTATCTAATCTCCATCCACTGCATGGATTTGTTACACAAATACATACACATTTTCTGTGAAAGGCACTGATCAGCAGGCACTTGAAAATTGGCCATAAAAATGTAATTGTAAGGAGGAATTGGGGAACTTCCTAGGTGGCTCAGTGGTAAAAATCTGCCTATCAATACAGGAGATGCAGGTTCTATCCCTGGGTTGGGATAATGCCCTAGAGAAGAAGTAGCAACCCACTCCAGTATTCTCGTCTGGGAAATCCCATGGACAGAGGAGCCTGGTAGGCTACAGTCCATGGGGCATCAAAGAGTCAGATACGACTTAGTGATTGAGGACACATGCAAGGAGGAACTGGAACCATAAGGATGGGGCACAAATTCAGGTAAGTGCAAAATAAGCAATTTTAATGCTGCATTTACCATGACGTCCTTTAACTTGGGCTCCAAGATCAGGAAGGGTGTCCATGGAATAACAGGATGGAAGGCTGTTTTTCTTTCCCTCCATGGTAACCAATGGCACATGCTTCATTGCTGTTAACAAGATCAATAAACTTGCCACATTCAGAAATCGACAATTAACCCCTTTTACAACACTTAAAGTCACAGGCCTCTCTATTTTATATAGCCAAGCAGGCTGCTGAGCACATGGTTTTTATTATTGCCCTCCCCCTCTAAAAAGAGGGAAAAAAATCTACTACTAATAATTTAACACCTTATAGAACCTGTCCCTCTCTTAATGATTTTGCAGGGGAGTCCTGTGCATGGCAGCTGTCTTTGCAAGGGCCACCTCCAGGTCCATATTGCTTGGGGAACTATATTATCTTTGGTCCGGCTTACCTTTCTAAATGTTTTATGGTTTACAGCTGTGGTGAAAAGCATTTTGGGGTCGGCAGAGATTTATTCCCTTTTAATGTTTTTACTAGGCTGAATAAACACATTCTCGAGGAATGAAACCTCTGGCCATGTTGGGAATATGGAAACCTGGGCTCCACTCCGTAATGGCAGCTCTTTCGTGATGGACGCTTGCTTGTAACAATGGGTGCCATTGTCAGCTTTGAATGGGACAGCAGTCAGGAGCCCTAAGTGGGTTCCAGAGCATCCAGCCCATGAGCCCCCATGTTACCATCCTACCTGAAGCTGCCTTCCTTGCTGCAGTATCCCATTAACACCTGGATGAAAATGCTGTGTTTTAAGGGCTCTGGAGAGTCGGGGAAGTCGGGAATGCATAATCGATACTATTTCTTTGGCATTTTAATATCCACCATGTGCTCATTTAAATACTTTTGGCAAAGGAGACTAGATAAAGCGAGTCTTTTTCCAGATTCAAATGAGCCCTTAATTTTTATGAGGTTTGTAAAAACTTCAGCAAAACAATTTCTTTAAAAGGGAAAAGAAAGTATTTCCTTAAGCTTGCTCATTCCGTTGATTTTGGCTGAGACAGCTCACAGAATGACTTGTATGCTCTAAGAAATATTATTCATATAGTGATTTGGAGCTGGGTGGAATCAGAAAGTATTATAAATCTCTTCACATGACATTCCTGCAAACTCTGCCAGGCTGAGACTGAAATAGGCTTGGAAGCCAAGAGGCAGCACCTGCACAGCCCACTACACGACAAAAGCTGGCCTATCACTTGACCTTCTCAAGGTGTCTCCGAGCGCGGCTTCAAAGTCAGACGAATAAAGAGCTTTGTCTTGTTGCAGGGCTTTGGGGGTAATTAGCAAGCATAAGTCATCCTTGCAGACACACCAGTTGGCAGCTTTGGAGAAACTGACATTCCTGGCTCATTTCTTCGTATTGCAGTTAGTACTTTTCTCTTCATAAGAACAGTGTACAGGCTTCTCCATGGACTGGCTCTTAGAGCCCATCTGGCTCATGATACTAACAAGAGTTGCTGCAGATGCTGATATTCAGATGGTTTCAGGCTACTGTTCTGGGCTGTGCTCTAAATGTATGGTCATGTCCTAAGATATCACAAGTTTGCAGATGTTAGAGGATTGAAACAATTATTTTCAATAGGAAAATTACTTTCGGGCCTCTCAGGTGGTTCAGTGGTAAAGAATCTGCCTGTGAATGCAGGAGATTCATGTTCTATCCCTGGTCCAGGAAGATCCCCTGGAGAAGGAAATGGCAACCCACTTTAGTATTCTTGCCTGGGAAATCCATGGACAGAGGAGCCTGGTGGGCTACATACAGTCCATGGGGTTGCAGAATCAGACACAACTGAGTGACTGAGCATGCATGCAGGTACTTTCATACTTAATAACAGTGACTTTTTCCCCTGCTTGCTTCTTGGAAGGAAATCTATAACAAACCTCGACAGCATATTAGAAAGCAAAGACATCAGTTTACCAACAAAGGTCAGTATAGTCAAAGCTATAGTCCAGTAGTCATGCATAGATGTAAGAGTTAGACCATAATGAAGGCTGAGGGCTGAAGAATGGATGCTTTCAAACTGTGGTGCTGGAGAAGACTCTTGAGGGTCCCTTGGACTGCAAGGAGATCAAACCAGTCAATCCTAAAGGAAATCAACCTTGAATATTCACTGGAAGCACTGATGCTAAAGCTCCAATACTTTGGCCACCTGATGTGAAGAGAAAAAGACCTTATGGTGGGGAAGATTGAAGGCAACAGAAGAAGAGGGGCGGCAGAGGATGAGATGGATAGATAGCATCACCGACTCAGTGGACCTGAATTCGAGCACACTCTGGGAGACAGTGAAGGACAGGGAAGCCTGGTGTGCTGCAGCCCATGGGGTTGCAAGGAGTAGGACACGACTAGGCGACTGGACAACAACAGGAATGTCAATAATAAAGGTTTCCTTTATAGCCAAAGGAGTTCAGGGACCAGGATAAAGCTATAAAGCTTAAATACCATGTATATCCAGACTGATGATATAGACCTTTTGCTCAGGAGACCAACACTTCTTGTTTGATCTTATCAGGTCTCACATAGAACATGGTGATTCTCTGTTATTCTCATCATCTTTATCATCCATTGTAATGAAGAATAAATACAATACCATCCAAACCCAGCAAATGTGTACCTACACACTAGCTCCTTTCCCAAGCATGTTGATAATTACAGTAGTAGATCTCACAGTTTAAGATCCTTCCCCTGAACACTCAGGTTACCTCCTAGCTGGGAACACTCAAACTCTAAGAGAAATGTCAGTATTCATTTGTCCTTTCTTGCCAGTTAGAGTCACAGTCCCCTGGTTCAGTATTTTTACAGACACCCAACTTCATGTATTTAAGGCAAGAATTTCCTTTGGGAATTAACTGGCGTTCCAGTGGTTAGGACTCTGTGCTTTCACTGTTGAGAGCGTGGGTTCAATCCCTAGTTGGGGACCCTAAGATCCCACAGATGGTGTGGCACAGCCAGAGAGAAGACAATTTCCTTCACCCTATCACATTTCTTAAGGGATAAATTATTGAGCTTGCCCATTAGCTATTCCTGACCTTCCCCTCATCATTAAATAGTTTCTCAGCCCATCCTCTTAATTTCAAAGGCTTTCCTGGTCATTTTAGTTACTGGAAAACATGAGTAAGAAGTTCCTCATTCTCACCCATTATTCTCATCCTTCTCTGTGTCATTCCGACCATGTTCTTGTTCTTCCCTCCAAGTTCCAGAGAAGAGGTTTCTCTCTCCCTGTTGACATCTCACCACCTAGCCTGAGCAGCTTTTCTCTTCCCACTACCTCTAAGATTTTAACCCCACAATGGTTGTTTTTTCTCCTTAGCATCTTCAAAGATCTCTTCCAGAAATGGTCATCTTACTTCTCTCTTAGCCCAATTTCTCTCCTTTCATTCACAAACATTTTAAATCATTACCTCCAGCAGCTTTTCTTTCTCTTTCTTCCTTCCTTCTTTCCATCTTTCTTTTTCTTTCCTTCCTTCCATCTGTCTTTTTATTTTGGCCACACCACAAAGCTTGGGGGATCTCAGTTCCTCCACCAGGGACTAAACCTAGGACAGGGCAGTGAAAGCCCAGAATCCTAATCACTAGACCATCAGGCACTCCCAGTGTTTATTGTTGATTACTGTACATAAGGCACCAGTTTTTCCCTGAAGCAATCTCTTGATGTCAACCATAATTTCAGTTTCTAAATGCAAGATCTTAGACCCCACTCAGATTTTCCTTTGAAAAATTTGATCTGTTTATCGCCTACTCCCCCAAAAGCTCTCTCTGTCCTCCATGGTTTCTACAATCTTGTGCTTACCTGGTTTCCCTTCTAAATCTCCAATAACTTTCCTCTTTCCATAATGAATTTCCTTTCTCCTATACCTTCTTCAATGATGAGCGTCACTTAGGGCTCAAACGTTGGTCCTCCACTCCTCCCTCTGATTGTGATGTTGGGAAGGCCCTTGGAATTCAGTTCTCTCTCAATCCCAGTTGTCTTTAAGGCTTATCCTGTTTTCCCTTCAACATATTTGCATTTGGATATACAAACACCACCTGGGTCAGTTCCAGTCTTCAGGAAGCAAATGCTAAGATGGAATTAAAAGAACAAGAGATTTATTAGGGGTGATGTTTGTGGATGAAAAGTGGGGGAAGAGTAAAACATAGTCCTAGAATCTGAGAAACAGGAAGGGGAAGGAAGGAGGACTGGGAAGGAAGAGAACCAGATGGAGGTGCAGCTGACTATGGGCCAGCCCAGCGGAGCGCCCCGGGCACTGACTGCCCATCAGAGGGGCCACTGTGGGACAGAAAGGCTCAGCTCTTTTATCCCTTTGGAGATTAGTCACTGGTTGATTCTGAGCTGCCTGGGGAGAGTGTGACCTGCTTGCCTGCTGTGGCTGATCCCCAAGGTGCTGCAGCTGGAGGCTGTCAGCTAAGTGCCTTTCTTACAGCAGGCTCTCTCTCAAAAGGAAATCTCAGACATAATTCATGCAAAACTAAGCTTTTCCTTCCTTCTCTCCCACAATATATGCTTCCGTTTTAAAAGATCCTATCTCTGCTTTGGTATCAGCCTTCTTTCATCTTCCAAACTAGATAATGTCAAGTGATCTTTGGCTTCTCCAATACCCTTATCACTTATATGCAATTTGGAATATACTTCTTTTAAAATACTTCTCAGCTCTCTCATTCCATCTTTCTTTTCAATGCCACTATTTTAATCCATAAAAATTATTTTTGTATACTGATTAAAGTTGCTTATTTTTTTCCCTGGCTCATCTTACTCACTCCCTAAATGTTGTGATTTCCCAGGATTCAGTCTTTAACTTTCGTCTCCTCTCACACAACAGGCTCATCCTAGATGATTTTATCCATTGATCAATCTCTACTGCAATGCTCGTGACTCCAAAATTTTTATCTCCAGCCCCAGTTTTGTCCAGAACTAAATCAATGTTTCTCAGACTCAATTGTTATATGCTCTGCTTTCAAAAGGAAAGAAAACAAATGCTTACCCTAGCATTACTCTATTAAACATTATATATGTACGAACAAAAAACTAAGTATAAACTTTTGGCAATAGCTAGGTTTCCTTCCAGACTTTTTTCTTTACATATTTTATATAGTTGAGATCTATGTGTGTTTATGTGAATGCTGTATCTTGTTTCTGCTTCTTGACATTAGAGCACAAGCATTTTCTTAGTCAATAAAACTCCTCATATTATTTTTTTCATTGGCACATTTCATTCTGTAGATGTGTTGCAATGAATCATGATGATGTTAAACAACAAAGCAATAAATCACTCTGTATGTAAAGTCTCATCCAAATTTCCAGAAACGGGAAGGTAGATATCTTCATTTCAGTGATGAGAAAATGTAGGTTCTAGGAATCTAAATGATTTCTCCAAGGCCCTCCAGCCTATAAAGGTAAGGGGTGAAAACCAAAATATCAGCCCTGATTTATTTCTGTTGGGTTCAGGCTACCCCTGTAGGGTCACAAAGGATGCTATCCTAGGATTCTTTAAGGGGTAGAAGGCCTGGAATCTACAGAGGGATAACTTATCATCTAATACCCTGAAAACTGTGGCGTGATTTGGGATTCAGATGTGTAGGTATAGGTAGCATGAGTTATATGGGGCCTATCTGATAATTAGAAGATTAGGAGTAACCTAGTCAAGTACTATATTCTTAGTGTGTACTTGTGCTGAAGTCACATTTGCATCAGTATTACTGTCCTGGTCTTGTCTGGGCTTAGAAAATCGGCAGGGGTCCTTCATGGCTAAGCTCTAATACCCAGTCTTTTAAAAAGGATATGAGCCCTTAGTTAAAGTTAAATGGTGCCATGCAGCTGTATCTGTAGCTTGTCTTACATCCATGCCCTTGGCACAGAGCTGTTGCGGTGAGGAGATATCCAGTTCTGGTACCCTGAAAGTTATGGCATCACTGCCTTTATTCAGGGAGAGATCTGTTTCTTGTTTGGACCCCCATCAAGAAATGACTTTTCTAGCCAAAGAGAGCTAAAAATGTCCCGCTTATGGCTACAACATGAAGAAAGGAATGGGTGGAGTGTGCAGTTCACAGAGACAGAGCACTCAGCCACGCAACAATTCTTATATTAGAAAATAAAAGCAGGCATCTAGGGTTTTTACAGAATGTGATGATAGCAAGTGATTTAGAAGAAAGATTTAAAAATAGACCAGGTTTTCTCAGCCTCAGCACCACTGACATTTTGAGCTGGATAATTCTTTATTGTGGGGGCTGTTCTGTGCATTGTGGTGGTTTAGCAGCATTCCTGCACTCTGCCCACCAGATGCCATGGGCATCCCTCTCCAGGCATGATGATCAAAACGGCCTCCGGACAATGTCAATGTCTTCTGAAGGTCAAAATCAGCCCGATTAAGAATCACTGAAATAGACTAATGGTTTCCAAAAAGGAAGCAGCTGATCCTGATGGGGGCGGGGGCTGGCGGGAAGTGCAAAGGAAAAGAAAGTTCTTTGACATGGAAGATGTACAAAGCATCTTTTGAGAATAGGACTTCAAACCAGATAAAAACAGGTCCTCCTTTAGTCACCCCAGCTAAGGGTCTTCTCTAGAGCGTGGTTTCTGCTAGTCTTGACAAAAAAGCCTACCTGAGTTTAACAAAAATTCCAAGATTGTTTCTATAATGACTGAACTCCGTAAACCCTAGTGAACATCACAGTCAAGGTTTTCATGCTCAAAACTCAGGGCAACCTGCAAGAATGTTGAAACTGGCTACCCTCTATTTTAATATTTTACTTGTTACAGAACCATAAAATCTTAGTATTGAAAGGATCTAAGAAGCTGTTTAATTAAGCTTACCAAATTTCCTGTAAAAGATCCTTGACAGATGATTAGAACCTTTCACAAGGTAGATTATTCCGTCACTGGAGAACACTGCTTACTTATCAGTTTTTATGTTGGAGCTACTATCTGCCTCTGAGTAATGACCATTTCTTGGCATAAACACACTCCCTCATTTAGATGTCTGAAAGCAGATGCTGAAGTCACCGATGAAGTCTTTTCTACAGCATCTCTTCTCCACTCAACCATCCCAATACATTCAACAGTTTTCCACATGCCATCAGCCATCTCCCCCACCAGTCACTCTCTTCTTCCTCCTTTGAACACTGATTGCTTCTTCAAGATCCAGAGGGCTCTCATTAGCATCTTGTAATTGCATTTAACAGTGATGCTGAACCCTCACTCCTGTCATCAAGGCCCTAAAATACTCCTTTACCTCTCATCCCCCTCAGAAGACTTCTCTCTAACCTCACAGACACAGCAGGCAGCAGACACATAAACGACTCTCAAGAACATGGCTTTTCCTTCTCCCTCTTCCTATCTGGGTCCTCCCTCCCAGACTTATTCTTACAAATGTACCTACATCTTTAGATATCTTCTTTTCTTTCCTCTGATCTGAGGAGGATAAAGACCTGTCTCCACTCATCATTCTTTCCATTCTGTGTTTTTAGTTTTTCCCTCTCATTCTCCCTTTCTCACAGCCTACCTATGGGAGTAGACTCTCCATCTCAAAACCAACCAACAAAGGCAGCCATTCCTCCCTCTGACTAGAGCATCACAGTACTGAGTCTCCTTCCCCCACGTCTCAGTTCCGCTAAGAGCCATCCATATCTGAAGCCTTATCTCATTTATTTCTTACTTCCCTACAATCAACATCCTTACATCAGAATACTCCCCATTAACTCCCTTTGCTCCACACATACTGAGGATCTGAAGGTCTCCAGGCAGACCAATTTGTTTTCTGTGCCTGGAACAATCTCTTCCCTTGTCCAGTCAACAATTTTTAAGACCCTCAGAGGTCATCTCCTTTGCCTGACCTTCCCTAAAGAGGTAGAAAGATCATCAGACCATCAGATAATCAGTCTAAAGAATTAAATAATATATACCAAGCGTTTGGTGTAGTGATGGACACAGGACAAATGCTTGATAAATTGCAGTTGTTATGATTCTTAGCCTCTTAGGCAGACTCCATTTCCTTTTCTCAGGGGGTCCCTTACCATCTCTAGAACATTTCCTTGCGTTTGTCTGAGCAGATTATAATTTCTCCACCAGTTCACAAATATAAGGGCAGGGATAACATTTTTTCACTCTATGTCCCAAACACTGAGCATAATGCCTAGTACTTAGTAGGAATTCAATTAATATTTGATGAATGAGTAAATGACAATTCACCTGCATGAGTACAAGGAAATTATTATGTTTTACAATTAACAAGGGTATACCAGTTCTGTGCTGATGGTTCTGGCCTTTTCAACAGTGATATTACATTTCAAACCTCCAGTTTACATCCATGAAATCTGGAATGGATTTGAATGCCAAAAGAGAGTCAGCATTCCCTGAGACTGGTTCCTCGGTGGGGAGAACCACCACACCGGATCCTGGAGGCTGAATGAACTTCTGGTCCTGGCTGGTGCTGTCTGTCCTTGGTGGATCAGGTTAGCCGTAACAGCCAGCCTCTCTAGGTTCAACCGCGGGCCAGCCGCTGAAGGTGGAACAAAAGCAGCATTGATGCCACCACTCAAAGCAGGCCCCTGGGCAAGGATCAGAGGACTTGCCTGTCAGCTTCTCTCTTCCCAGACACAGCATTCAGCTCCACCTCTGCCTTCAGGAACTGGGGTAATGTCAGCCACCAACACACAGAGAGAGAGGCATGTTATGTTATGCCAGGTGTGAAAGCGCTCAAAGGAATGCTGCCTGGTAGCTACCAAGTGGAGATGACTTTTAATGGATGTTTCATTCTCATCATGCTGTTACTAATTGTTTTATTTAAGTAGCCAACACCAGTCAGAGTGAAAGGCTGTTTGCTAACTTTTTCACCACTGTAAGAATCCTTAAATTTTATATCCACCTTCCCCCTAAGACCTAAGCTTTAAATATTTTTGTCAAATATACAAATCTATAGTTTTTACAGGGAAAATATTTACCTATTGAACCCTTACAGTGTGCCAGGCACTTTGCTGCTGTACTCCTCTTTGTGTATCGTCTTTTATTCCTTATAGCAACCCTATGGGGAGAGTCTATTACTTTGTTTTATAAAGGAGAAAAATGAGGCTCGGGTAGTTTAAGTAATTTGTTCAGGACCACACATCTTATAAAAGATCTTGTTTGTAGTCAATCAGTTTGTCCAAAGTCACACAGCTTTTTAAATAATTGCAATTAATTAATAGCTAATTAGGTAAAAATAATTGTCCCCCTTATTTTTACTAAAATAAGCATCTTTGTAAACTTAAAAATAATTGACCAAATTTATTAAAATATAACATATAAATACAGTAAATATATTAAAACACCACTGTCAATTAAATCCTCTAATTAGCATAATAAGAATGCAAATATTTTTCATCTAGTTGATACAATTTGAAACAAATTTCTGGTATTAGTGATCCTGTACTGTTGAAAAATAAAATGATAATAATAATAATATGCAGTTATCGATAAGACTTTTGAAATTTCATAAATAGTCCTTAGAGTTTTACTATTTATCCCAGGTATCTGTGGGGTCTGAGACTTCCAGGATGCTGCACTGCTCTAGAGAATTTTTCTCTGTTGCTTATCCTTTGAAAACTGTTTCTCAATGCACTGCATACATGCTGAATGCCATTTTTCTTCTTGGTGGACTTTTTCTAAACTCAGGCAAAATTCTGTCTGTGAAGGCACGCAAAGGTCTTTCCTTTGACCTAAATGCTTATCTGGAGAAAACACAATTTTAGGATTTCCTCAAGCTATTTGCATGATCCCTGAAGGTACAGATCATAAAGATTTCAAAGGAATTTTAGGACTTGAGGAAGAAATGCAAAGCTCACCTTTGCCCTTAGTTTTGTGTGTCCATCAGCCCCGGGATCTGTGGGCAGGGCTTACTGGTGACTCCAGGTGTAAGTAGAAGGGTCTGATTTCAAAGCACTTTAGGAAATTCTTACAGGGACCCAAATAAGGGGTTCAGGCTTTGATTTGCAACAGACAGACAGACTCAAATTGTTCTGCCACAGAGCCCATCTGCCTCCAAGAAACAAGACTCAGAAAGACCAGGGCAACAACTTCCAGCTAAAAGATGCCAGCATTCCTCCTGTTCTGTCAGCAAGGACAGAGAAACTGAGCTGACACTCAGACCCAAAATAAAATCTGCTTAAAGATGAGGCATGGAATATCACACCAGAGGGAATTCACTGATGGAAAAATAATGACAATCATAGATTCTGGTGGCAGCCCGTCAAGCCAGCATAATCCACAATTTATAAAAGGTCTTTGCCAACTTGGGTGTGACTTACCACTTTCTGAAAAGGTGTAGACAGAATCATAGGCTGAGGTTAAAGAAACAGTGGATCAGTAGATTGAGACCTAAACCTTTACAAAGAGCCACATGCTTTAAGGATGTGAAGTGCAACATTATTTGGAAATGACTGGTTTTAGTCAGGAGAACATATATATTAGTAATGAGAGATAGGGGGATAAAGTCACTATTTGGAAAATATTTAAGGTACAATGTTAAGTGTTTAAAAAATGGAAGCAATTGTACATACATGGCTATTACAATCACATGCAATTGCATGGCTATTGCAATTGTGAAAGATAAATGGGGAAAATGATTCAAAGGCATTGATATCACTTACTGAGTGTGTATTATGTACCAAGTGTGCAATAAAGCATCAATAATCTCATTTCATCCTTACCAAAAATTTCCATGAGGAAGCTTCTATCAAGATACATCTTGATAGGATGAGAAAAACAGGCTGAGAGAAGTTAAAGTAACTTGCTTAAGATTGCACTGTGGTTAACTGTCAGAAGCAGATATTCTTAACCCCTGTTAGGAAGTTCTGACTTTATTGCAGGAATGCATATATTGCTTATATGATACTCTATATCTGCCTAAACTGGAAGCCCAAACAACTGTGGATTTTCCCTACAACAGAACTATATGGGTAAGTTCAGACTTTCCATCCTGTGATTCCAAGTCCTCTGGTATCTGCCCTGATTACATGTGAGAATCCACTTTTCTTTTCTTGCCCGCAAAGGATCTTCCTTTTGAGTTTTCCCAGGGCCTCCTGCAGAGCACCACATTCTCTGGGTCTCAACTAATCCTCTCTATCCTTTAGGACCCAGCTCAAGTTCAACCTCTACCAGGAAGCCCACATACCCACACCAATTTCTGCCTCTCGACTTCCCACAGAACATATTTTCTGTAATTTAATTATGCTGCATAGTGTTCAACCCGTTAGTTGATAAACTTAAGACTTGACTCTTTTTAGTTGGTGGTTCCTAAGAGTAAGATAACTTTATATATGCTTCTTTGCTATCCTTTCAGAATGCCTAGTATAATACAAGCTCCTTTAATATTTGTATTACTCAGAATTCTTAGCTGCAAATAACAGAAAACTCCACCTGGAGAAGCTAAAAGCAAAAAGTTAGCGTAGAGGGAAGAGGTGTTTATGGGCTCATGTAACTGACAAGTCCTGTGGCTTGGTGCATGGTTGAATTCTCCAATACACCAACTTAGCTGGCTTGGGCATGTGGTCATTTCAGCTTGGGAACTGGACCAGCTCCATCCAGACTGAGAGTGGACATTAAACAGTTTTCCCCAAAGGAAAGAGCAAGCTGCTCTTGTTAGAAAGGATGAATGGATACTGGGCAAGCAAGAACAACAAATGTCCCTTACCCTATTGTATCAAATTCCTTAGTCCTTTAATACCAAAAATAATAACGGTTCTTCTCTGGTCAGGCACCAGACTTTAACCCCATTAGGACTGCCAGGCAGTGACAGAGCTCTTATTAACCTGATCTCAACTGAAGTGAGCCAGGCCTAGGGGCAGAGCTACAAAGGAGAGCTTACAAATCTCTGACACAGCATTTTAATACCACAGGGGATTTTTTTCCTTTCCCACAAATTGTGTTAACCCTTCGGGAACAGGGGGAAACCCCGTGTAGAGCTCATTAGTGGCTTTCCTTTAGAGCTCTTCAAAGAGGCCCTGTCATTTGCCAACGTGATTTTTCTTAATATTGTGCAGACGGCAGGCTAATCCATCTTCAAATGATCTAATTGACTCTAACTTTCTCTTAAGAAAGGCTGTGTGGAGTTGCAAAGTCTTAATTGTGGGGTGTATGCTGAATGTCTCCAAGATTACAGAGCCAAGCGCTCAAACCAAAGCTGGGGAATTTCCAGTGGAAACTTTCAAGGAAAGAAAATGAAAGGTGCAGAGTGGCAAACTGGGGAGCTTCATCACGTCCACTTCTGGGGCTTGAGTGTTCTTAAAACTGGAGAGATTCTCAACTTACTGCCTAAGAATTTCCACTCACGGAGGTTCCCCTCGTGACATCAAAGCCTCCTGCTCTCATTTATGATGGAGGAAATGGGGAAAATGAAGGGGCAGGCAGAGGAGTAGCTGGCATATTCCAGTTGGCTGCACAAGTATAAGGACCCCAAGTGGCCAATATCTTCTTAGAGGTTGCCCTGGCCTTCCGCTTTCTTAGCCCAGCAACCTTTACACGTTTTGCAGTCGGCTTAATGAAATAAAACAGATTTACAGAGAGGAGGTGAGCGAAACAGAGTGGGGGAAGGGAGGGAGGAGGAGGCTGGAGTTTGAGCCAGGAACTGCATGCTTCCTGTGGTGGTGGGAGGTGGACACACAGAGCAGGTGAGTTTAGCGCAGAGGCTCTTTTTAATCGAGCGTGCCTTTAAATTTTGTGGACCTTATTCATCCAGAAATGAATAAGTAGTTGTTTATTCATCACAACTACCCTGTGGGGGTTCGATTGTTTTCTGAATTTAATCAGAGAGAACTGTGGCTCCCAGTTGAGTTCTTGACTGCAGCTGGGGCCTGGCAGAGCTGGGATTCAGACTTCTGACTCCGAGGTGGACACCATTTGCTGGGCACCCCCCATAAACATGCCAGGAGGGTTATTGCAGGGGGATGGATCAGTCACATGCAGGCTGTCCTTCCTATCCCTTAAGGTTCCTGGCATGTATAGGTATAGATATTCTAGCTCTCCCATTCTCTGGCAGGCCTGGGGGAACTATCATTTTTACTAGGATGAAGTACTATATTAACAGTAAAATGGTTTCTGTCAACATCAGGCCCTCAGGCCTTTGTTCTGCCCTCCCCCAAATACATTTATATTGGCCCCAGTGTGCAATATCCCACTTTCCATTTGCATTTGCAATCCCTTCTGTCTCATCTGGTAGACAATCTGCAGGAAATCAGGCTGTAAAGGAACTGGCGGTAAACCTAAGGCACTTTATTAATTCCACTTTCATGTCCCCTAGGATGCTGAGAATAGGGGAGCAGTCAGGCTCCTGAACTGCAGCCCCCCTTCTCTAGAGATGTATCCATATTCCCCCACTTAATCCAGGGCCCCAAAAGGAGTCTCCCTGGGCCATCTATCTTTAACGACCCTAAAGAAGAAGCCACAAAAAGCAGACCCCTAATAACTGGAATAATAGCAAACTTCCATTGAGGGCTTGTTACATGCCAGGCGCTGTGCGAACTGAGTCACACACATTATCACACTTAATCTGCACAATCCTTTGAGTAGATGCAGTTATGATCACTGTTTTTACAGAAGAGAAAACCTCACAGGTTATTCTGCAGCCCCAGAAGCTTTTATACTCTGAGCCAGGCCACACTGGAGTGTCCATGATTCATTCATTTACTGTTCGGATATTAATCAAATGCCCTCTCTGTGCCAGAGGTAGAGAACACAAAGATGATTTTCCCACAAAAATCAGAGACATATCCATGTCCCTCTCCCTGTAGTCCCCACTCATCCCTGATGATGGAAAAATCTGAGTGAGGCTGAGACCAATAATATGCTTTATCAAAGCCCAAGGTTTATGAGTACGTGCACAGGGGCTGTGAAGGTGGGATGGAAGAGGGGGTATGAGTTAAATACCAGCTCTGTCCTTATGCACTGTTTGGTATTTCGCATGTGTTTTCTCATTTGATTTCATATGTTCTGTTTACTTCTATTTATTGAACTTAAGCTATTACACTTGCCTCCTCTCCAGGCCATCTCAGATCTTAATTCTTTGCAACTTACCTACTCCTGTTTTAGACTAAGTCACCAAACCACCTATTTTTTTCCCACTGGGACTAATACAACAGCCTCCTTACTAGCCTTCTGGCTTCTGTTCGTGCAGCAACCACACAGCTGCCAGGGAACTCGTCTGTACGTTAGAAAAGGACATTCCTTCAGCTAAAGCCTCCGGCGGCTTCAGCCATTCTAGGCTTTAGATGTCCACATCACACCTGCTTATCTTTCCAACCTTATGCCTCTTCTTCCAACCCTGCTCACCCAATTTCAGCCACCTTGGCCTACTTTCCATTCTGTGATTGTGCCAAACCCTCTCCCACTTCAGGGACTTTGCTCGAGTTGTTCTTTTGCTTAGAACAGTCTCTCTTCTCCCAGCTCTTCAAGAGGCTGGCTCGTTTCCCTTCCTTCACATGTCAGTTCAAATGTCAACTCCTTGGGGGAAAAGTTTTGCTCACCAAGCTATGAAAGCAGCCCCTTTCCACCCCCACCCCCAAACTATACATCACCCAATAGTCTTCCTATTTGTATCTGTATTTGTTGTCTGTGTTTGTTGTTTAGTCCTGATTCCCACTAGAATCAAAGTCCATGAGGACAAAGAATTTCCCTGGTGCTGTCTGTCAATGCATTCCCAAAGCCTTGGCCTGGCACACAGCAGTTGCCCCATTAATATTTGTTAAATTAGCAATATGAGCAAGGGAACCTTCCCAAAGACTCTGAGGTGGGCACCTCCGACATTTTTATTTTGTAGTTTAAGAAACCAGCCTGGGATCCAAACCCAGGTCTGTACAGTTCCTATGCCAGGCCTCTTGTTTTATGCCAGGTATTCTTCTAAAGCCATCAAAATACAAGGAAGATGCAGGCTACAGCATGGAGGAACCTTGAAAACATGCTTCAGTGAAAGAAGCCAGACACAAAAGACGATACCCGGCATGATTCCATTTATATCAAATGTCCAGAAGAGGCAAACTCAGGGAGACAGAAAGCAGATTAGTGGTTGTCAGAGGCTGAGGGCGGGGCTTGGGGGATGGGGAGTGACTGCTTAATGGGTACAGAGTTTCCCTCTGGGGTGATGAAAATGTTTTGCAATTAGGTAGGAGTGATGATTGTACAACAATCGTAGCTGCGACTATGCTAAGTGCCACCGAACTGTCCACTTGAAAATAGCGTGTTAAATTTTATGTTACGTATATTTTTCCATCATCATCGTCATTGTCGTCATCATCATAAAAGCAAGGAAGATTCCCCAGAAGAGCCAGGTACTCATAGCCATTTGAAAGCTGAGCCAGGGGACCCACTCGCCCCTTGCTGGCTGCACATGTGGGAGCTGCCTCCTCCCATTGTCCTGACCCTCTGCAGGATCTGCCTGCCAGCCTCGTGGACTGTTTCACAATTAACCCTAATTTAAAAGAATAATATTTTACTTTGCAACTTCACAGTGTTTCTCTTTGTAATTTACCCTCTCTCTTTAATCAGGATGATCACCCAAACAGTCATTTATGTGTGTGTGTGTATATATATATATATATTTTTTTTTTTTCTTTTACTCCAGGAGGAAACATAGCCTGTTGAACATGGCTTTGAAATCCTGTCCAACTGCCACTCCCAGTTTTGAATTTCTGTTTTTAGCCCAACACAGAAAACCGATTCAAACAAATACTATTCTGCAGAAGGAGTGAGTTCTGTAGTATTTTTTTTTTTTATCCAAAGAAAGTCTCTCTCAAACAAAATGTAGAGGGGATGTAGTGAGGATTGGGGTGGAGCACTGTGCTGGAAGATGCCTCACACATCTGCCCAACACCAAAGCTAGAACATCATCCAGTCTCCAAGTTCAACAGAATGCTTCTCATTTCGTCCCCAAGTATCAAAATCTCCCTGTGCTCTAATCATTAGGGTGCTTTATCAGGGTTACAAATCTTGACTTATTTTTCCTGAATTCAATGAAATAGGCTGGACAACACTAGTGAGATGGTGCTTTCAGGACTGTCTGGCATGAGGCCGTGATGTGATTGTGGGTCAGAGTGGACTCACCGAGGGGCCGTGGCTGCCTGGGTTCAGGTCACTGGTAAATGAATGAGCAGGTGGCACATCATCCAATTAGCGCTTCAATACAGGCCTACTAAGTGCTAGATACTGTGCTAAATGCATTATTTCATTTTAATGGAACAATTACTCAGCCCCTACTGTGCAGTGGAAATAAAGCGTGAACAGGTGAGCAAGACTGCTGCCGCCACTGAGTTGACAATCTAACACATTCTAGAGCTGTGCTGTCAAATATGGTGGCCACAAAACACATATGTCCATTGAACATTTGGTGGCTAATTCATTGAGAAAATGAAAAAAAAAATTCAATTTTAGTTAATTTAAATTAAAAAACTGAACTAGTGTAAAATACTTTTCTGCTAAAAACAACTTTATTGTTCTGATAGGACTACATTTTACTTTAATTGCTGTATCACCTAAGATTTTATTATACTTCACATACCAAGCAAGCACATTGCTTTCAATTTTACATGTTAACACATCACCAATCTATAAGGTATAAATAGGCTGATTAAATCCAGTGATTCTTTTCTGTACACCAGGTAACATTGTTTTGTGCTTATTTGAATATTTTATGCATACAGCATGAATTATGGTGAAACCTATGTTAATCATATTTGGTAATTAAATTGAAATTTAATTACAGTTAGTTAACTTTTCTAGCTAAAAATAACTATGGATGAACTTTGAAATTTAAAATGATGGCACACTCAGTTCATTTCAGTTGCTCAGTCATGTCTGACTTTGCAGTCCCATGGAATGCAGCATGCCAGGCCTCCCTGTCCATCACCATTTCCTGGAGCTTGCTCAAACTCATATCCATAGAGTTTGTGATGCCATCCAGCCATCTTATCCTCCGTCATCCTCTTCTCCTCCTGCCTTCAATCTTTCCCACCATCAGGGTCTTTTCAAATGAGTCAGTTCTTTGCATCAAGTGACCAAAGTTTTGGAGCTTCAGCTTCAGTATCAGTTCTTCCAATGAATATTCAGGACTGATTTCCTTTAGGATTGACTGGTTTGATCTATTTGCAGTCCAAGGGACTCTCAAGAATCTTCTCCAACACCACAGTTTAAAAGCATCTATTTTTTGGTGCTCAGCTTTCTTTAGGGTCCAACTCACATCCATACATGACTACTAGAAAAACCAAAGCTCTGACTAGATGGATTAAATGGCATACTGCTGCTGCTGCTGCTAAGTCGCTTCAGTCATGTCTGACTCTGTGCAATCCCATAGACAGCAGCCCACCAGGCTCCTCTGTCCCCAGGATTCTCCAGGCAAGAATACTGGAGTGGGTTGCCATTTCCTTCTCCAAAATGGCATACTACTGATGGAGAATTTAGAAGCAATTTAGAAGAGACTACTAAGATCAGAACAGTGATAGGAAAATGAGACTAAAGTATGCTGCAGATTTCATGATGAATATCAATTAAGCAGAGTCAAACAAAAAGTTGTTTATTGTGTTGAGTTAAAGATAATAAAGAAGACAATTCTGATGATGCACTTTCAGCAAATACACAGTGATTTTGTTTTAAAAACTGGTCCCTATCAACAGTCAAAAAAGTACCAATGAAGTGGGTCATCTGAAATCAGTTAAATGCTGTACAAATAAAGGGTTTTTTTTTTTTTAACACTTTAACCAAATCTGAGTGTATTTCTTAGACCTACTGTAAAACTGCTTTGAGATGGAGAGATGGTAATAGAAATTATTGTTTTAGTTATAGATAGACTGTAGAATCAGAGAAGGCTATGGCATCCCTTTCCAGTACTCTTGCCTGGAAAATCCCATGGATGGAGGAGCCTGGTAGGCTGCAGTCCATGGGGTCCCCTCGGAGTCAGATACGACTGAACAACTTCACTTTCACTTTCATGAATTGGAGAAGGAACTGGCAACCCACTCCAGTATTCTTGCCTGGAGAATCTTAGGGATGGGGAGCCTGGTGGGCTGCCGTCTACGGGGTCGCACATAGTCGGACACAACTGAAGTGACTTAGCAGCAGCAGTAGCAGACTGTAGAATATAAAACTTCTTTAACAAAGTCAAAGACCAACTGATTCATAATTTGAAAAATTGTGGGAATTTATCTTTTATTTTAGATGAAATGAAAGTTACACAAGAAATTGGCCAATTAATACTTTGGGTGTATTCTACTTTAAATGACTTCCAAATTCACAAAGAAACGTCAATTCGTAGTGCATAAAATGAAACTCCTGGAGTAGATTTTAATCTTTTACATTTGTCAAATAATTTCACCTAGGTATGAAAAAATTAGTTTCTATCACAATGAATGGTATTCCAACTGTTAGGTCAAAAATCTAGACAGTGGACTCTTAAAACAAGACTGATAGATTCTTTATTGCTTAGTTCTGTACAATACATGTTGAAAGTATCTGTGTTCAGTTTTATTAAGCAGACACTATGAAAGCATCATGCATACAGTTATTAAAATTGTTTCATATATACACGCAAATGAAATCATTGCCAGTTTACAGAAATGGTGAAAGAAATCAAAGGCAATCACTGTCATGATCTTGTGTTCATTGCCAGGGCTTGTTGACAGAATTATGGAAGAGTTTTACAAAGATATACTTTGTTGTTGACTCTGACTACACACTTTCTTGAAATAGAATGAATGCTTGCCAAATACTCAATAGTGAAAAACAAAAAGAAAAAAATGGCAGAATGATTTATATTTTTCACTGATGTCTCAATGGATGTGAACATGTTAAACTTGCAGCTCCAAGGAAAGGGAAAAAGCTTACTGTAACCTAACTAGTCCAAGAGATGCAGATTGGATCCCTGGTTCGGGAAGATCCCCTGCGGTAGGAAATGGCAACCCACTCCAGTATTCTTGCTTAGAAAATTCCACAGACAGAGAAGCCTGGCAGGCTACAGTCTATGGGGTTGCGAAGAGTTGGACATGACCGAATGGACAGGCAACCTAACTGGTCAGGTATGAGAATGCATGTTGTGAATGAGACTTCACAATACAAATCAACAATCATGATTTTTATATATTTAACATGAATTGATATGCAGAAGATTTTAATTATAACTGACAGAGTTTTATAAATTTACTGTTAAAAACTAGAAGAAAAATTCGAAGAATGCTTTGTTGGTATTTATAAATTTAGCATTGCATAAATATACCTTTGAATTCAATATTAATGATACCAAGCTGATATAAGATTTAGTGAATTTACTTAATGTGGAGAGACATAGTTTAGAAACAGATATGTTTATGTTTCAAAATCAAATCATTTCTTCTAAAAATGATTAGCCAGTTTTGTAATATGAATGTGAATATTAAAGAAAAGTGATTTGGGGGTTATTGGACTCAATTTGGCTATTGGTTATTAAATTTGGTTATTGAAAAACTTTGAGAATATTGGGAACACCTTGGGGATGTGAATCTATGCTTTTAATTGTCAGTTTTAAAATACAGATCAAGTATTTCTGATGGAAATTTAGTATCTAAATTAAGATGTATTGTAAATATGCTATACATTAGATTTTGAAAATTTAGAAAAAACTAATGTAAAATATCTCAATAATTTTTATACTGATTCCATATTGAAATTATAATATTTTAGATGTGTTGAACAAATATATATTAAAATTAATTTCACTTATTTCTTCAACATTTTTAATGTGGCTTTAGTTCAGTTCAGTTACTTAGTCATATCTGACTCTTTGTGACCCCATGAATGCCCCATGAGGCCAGGCACACCAGGCCTCCCTGTCCATCACCAACTCCCAGAGTCCACCCAAACCCATGTCCATTGAGTAGGTGATATCATCTAACCATCTCATCTTTTGTTGCCCCCCTTCTCCTGCCCTCAATCTTTCCTAGCATCAGGGTCTTTTCAAATGAGTTAGCTCTTCGCATCAGGTGACCAAATTATTGGAGTTTTAGCTTCAGCATCAGTCCTTCCAATGAACACCCAGGACTGATTTCCTTTAGGATGGACGGGTTGGATCTCCTTGGGACTCTCAAGAGTCTTCTCCAACACCACAGTTCAAAAGCATCAACTCTTCAGTGCTCAGCTTTCTTTATAGTCCAACTCTCACATCCATGTATGACCACTGGAAAAATCATAACCTTGACTAGACGGACCTTTGTTGACAAAGTAATGTCTCTGCTTTTTAATATGCTCTCTAGGTTGGTCATAATGTTCCTTCCAAGGAGCAAGCGTCTTTTAATTTCATGGCTGCAGTCACCATCTGCAGTGATTTTGGAGCTCAGAAAAAGTCAGCCACTGCTTTCACTGTTTGCCCATCTACTTCCCATGAAGTGATGGGACGAGATGCCATGATCTTCGTTTTCTGAATGTTGAGCCTTAAGCCAACTTTTTCACTCTCCTCTTTCACTTTCATCAAGAGGCTCTTTAGTTCTTCTTCACTTTCTGCCATAAGGGTGTGTCATCTGCACATCTGAGGTTGTTGATATTTCTCGCAGCAATCTTGATTCTAGCTTGTGCTTCATCTAGCCCAGCGTTTCTCATGATGTACTCTGCACATAAGTTAAATAAGCAATATACAGCCTTGACGTACTCCTTTTCCTATTTGGAACCAGTCTGTTGTTCTGTGTCCAGTTCTAATTGTTGCTTCCTGACCTGCATACAGATTTCTCAAGAGGCAGGTCAGGTGCTCTGGTATTCCCATCTTTCTCAGAATTTTCCACAGTTTATTGTGATCCACACAAAGGCTTTGGCATAGTCAATAAAGCAGAAATAGATGTTTTTCTGGAACTCTCTTGCTTTTTCAATGATCCAGTGGATGTTGGCAATTTGATCTCTGGTTCCTCTGCCTTTTCTAAAACCAGCTTGAACATCAGGAAGTTCATGGTTCATGTATTGCTGAAGCCTGGCTTGGAGAATTTGGAGCATTACTTTACCAGTGTGTGAGATGAGTGCAATTGTGCGGTAGTTTGAGCATTCTTTGGCATTGCATTTCTTTGGAATTGGAATGAAAACTGACCTTTTCCAGTCCTGTGGCCACTGCTGAGTTTTCCAAATTTGCTGGCATACTGAATGCAACACTTTCACAGCATCATCTTTCAGGATTTGAAATAGCTCAACTGGGATTCCATCACCCCCACTAGCTTTGTTCGTAGTGATGCTTCCTACGGCCCATTTGACTTCACATTCCAGGATGTCTGGCTCTACGTGAGTGACCACACTATCGTGATTATTTGGGTCATGAAGATCTTTTTGTATAGTTCTTCTGGGTATTCTTGTCACTTGTTCTTAATACCTTCTGTTTCTGTTAGGGTTAGGGTACTGTTAATTTTAAAATTGCATATATAACTTTCATTAAGTTTCTAATGGGCAACATTTTTCCAGAGACACAGGTAAATATCACAATGCTCATTATATTATATTTAAGGGCCTTGAGAAAAAGTGGGTTTTATGTGAGCATACAGAATGGCTACCCAGTACAATCTTAGAGTACCTAGTAGAGTGTAGGGACATTAGAAATTGGTGGTGGTTCAGTGGGTGAAGAATCTGCCTGTAATGTAGGAGACACAGGAGAGGCAGGTTTGATCCCTGGGTCAGGAAGATCCCCTGGAGGAGGAAATGGCAACCCATTCTGGTATTCTTGCCTGGAGAATCCCATGGACAGAGAAGCCTGCTGGGTTACAGTCCATGGGGTCACAAAGAGTTAGACACAACTGAGGTGACTGAGCATGCATGCATGCAAGGAAATACTAGGCCATCTGTTGAAGTAATATATGTTTGTGATAACTAAAATGATAGTTTTTCCATTCTCTATAGAATATTTCCCATTCCAATAGCAAGCATTTGCATTTAGGTTACTTCACCATTGTCCAAGTTCTAGGAGGATGTTCCTGACTTACTCACTGAGCAAAGTCAAGAGCATGACCTGAATTGACCCCAGACTAATCTTCTAATGTTACCAATTGCTGGCAGTGACTATGGAATGCATTTACTAAAGATAAATATTTTGTAACCATGAGTTCAACTTGGTTAGGGCAGGATATATTGGCCTGTCAGCATCATTTAGTAATAATAATTGGATTTATGATTTGCACCTGGTTTCAGTGGAGTCTTGGGGTTTCATCAGCTGAGATGTGTCCTGTGGCTGGAATGTGCCTATGTGATCAGTTCACTAACAAATGACCTCCAAGATGAGCTGACTTTGGATTTCTTGGTACCCAGATGTTTCACATGCAGGCCAGTGGAGGTTTGAGACCTGCTGACAAGGGGTATTCTCTGCAATCAGCTGAAATCAAAGTTTGCACCTGAGATCTCTGGACCCCTTGCATTGCATATCCATGTCTTACTGCTGCTGTACTGTATCCCTTGCCTGTAATAAAACTGTTCCATGAGGATAAACTAAGTATTGTGAGTCCATTCAGCAGTTGAACATATCAGGTAACTAATGTAAGAGTTCAACAATGGATTCTTCCCCCAGAGGAAGCAAGTAGCTGACTAGCTAAAGCCTGAGCCCTGGAGTCTACGTGTCTTGGATCAGGTCAAGGCTTCACCCTTGCTAACTGAGTCTCTCTCTTTTTTAAAAAAAAATTATTTATTTTAGTTGGTGGCTAATTGCTTTACAGTATTATGGTGGTTTTTTCCATACGTTGAAATGAATCAGCCATGGGTACACATGTGTCCCCCCATCCTGAACCCCCCTTCCCATCCCTCTGGGTTGTTCCAGTCCACCAGCTTTGAGTGCCCTGTTTCATGCATCAAACGTGGACTGGTCATCTATTTCACATATGGTAATATACATGTTTCAATGCTATTCTCTCAAATCATCCCACCCTCACCTTTCCCTAGAGTCCAAAAGTCTGTTCTTTACATCTGTGTCTCTTTTGCTGCCTCACATATAGGGTCATCGTTACCATCTTCCTAAATTCCATATATATGCATTAATATACTGTGTTGGTGTTTTTCTTTGTGATTTACTTCACTCTGTATAATAGGCTCCAGTTTCATCCACCTCATTAGAACTGACTCAAATGTGTTCTTCTCTATGGCTGAGTAATAAACACTCTATTGTGTATATGTACCACAGCTTTCTTATCCATTCATCTGCCGATGGAGATCTAGGTTGCTTTTGTGTCCTAAGCTTTTGCAAAGAGTGCTGCAATGAACATTGGGGTACACGCGTCTCTTTCAATTCTGCTTTTCTTGGTGTGTATGCCCAGCAGTGGGATGGCTGGGTTGTATGGCAGTTCTATTTCCAATTTTTAAAGGAATCTTCACATTGTTCTCCATAGTGGCTGTACTAGTTTGCATTCCCACCAACAGTGTAAGAGTGTTCCCTTTCCTCCACACCCTCTCCAGCATTTATTGCTTGTAGACTTTTGGATAGCAGCCATTCTGACTGACATGAGATGGTACCTCAGTGTGGTTTGATTTGCATTTCTCTGATAAGTGATGTTGAGCATCTTTTCATGCATTTGTTAGCCATCTATATGTTTTCTTTGGAGAAATTTCTGTTTAGTTCTTTCGCCCATTTTTTGATTGGGTTGTTTATTTTCTGGTATTGAGCTGCATGAGCTGCTTGTATATTTCAGAGATTACTTCTTTGTCGTTTCATGTGTTGATACCTAGTATGATGGTATGAGAAGGTGAGGCTCTGGGAGGTAATTAAGTCGTAAGGGTGAAGCCCTCATAAATAGGTTTAATGTCTTTATAAAAGGGACCCCAGAGAACTCTCTTTCCCTCTTCCCACAATATAAAGATACAGTGAGAAAATAGAAGTCTAAAATCTGGAAGAGAGTTCTTACAGGAACCCAACCATGATCTTGGACTTCCAGCCTCCAGAACTGTAAGAAACCAATTTCTGTTGTTCATAAATCACTCAGCCTATAGTTTTTTTGCTATAGCAGCCTGGATTGACTAAGACACTGAGTCACTTAATCTGCCTGAGGAGTTAACGATGCCTACCCTGAAGGATCCGATGAGCCCGTCCCCATCGTGCAAGGCCCATGCCTGGCACAGAAGAGCTTCGTTCATGTTTACCACAGTTAGCAAATTCTGTCTACAGAATCCCAAGAAGCAAATTTCTAGCAGCTTTCTGTCCTTGTTTTAGCCTCTAATAATTAATAAATATTGAGATCTAGACTCTGAGCACCTCTGAGCACTCTCTACACAGTTTGAAAGAACTTATTATGATAAGAAAGAACACAGACATGATCATCAATTTTTCTATTTTCCTAGTCAGGAAGGTAAAGTGCCAGGCTATGCTGTGAAAGCTACTGGATAGTTATAAAATCAAAAGACATAAGAAAAATGTTCTGAAGATTACAGTCATACCAATACAAGAGGTCTTCTTATTCTTGTTCCTTTCTACAATCTCTCTTGGGAATTTCACCCCCTGTGAAGCTCTGTCCATTGACTTAGGCAAAATGACTATTGTGAGTACTGCTATAGTCCTGATCTCCATCTCAGGTCCCAGTTCCACAGTCTAAACTGTCTGCTGATGGTTTCACCTGAAGACCAGGCAGGAACAGCAGCTTTGAATGTGCTCTCTTTGACTCGTAATTTCCTCCTACCTTGCCTCCACCCCAGCTTTCTAGTGGCATGAAGTCAATCTGGGGTATTAACTCAGGTGCTGTGTGACCATGGATTCACTCCTCGCCCTTCCCCTGCTCAGCTCAGCATCCCCAAGGAGGCGGCCCCTGCAGGCTGTTAGCCACAGGCTTCCTGTGTCAGCTGGCTCCTTGTAGAGGTCACCTAATGGGAGGCATCAGCTGGTGTTTAGAAGTGGGAAGGACGGCAGAAGCCAAATTGTCCCCGCCCCCACTTCTTTCTGCCCTGGGCAATCAAGGGGGGCACCTTTTCATGGCCTCAGTGCCCACAGGACAGGCTTGTCACCATCTCAACCTCCACAGATGACCCTACACTTGGGTTCTGATAAAACCACCTCTTCTTTTTGCCCTGCAGGTCTAGGGCATGGCTCTGGCTTCTACCTGTTGCTGCCCCTTGAGTAGCATCGCCCACATTCTAGCACAGTCGAGATTATTCATAACATTTCATTTTTTGTGTTTGTTGTAAGATTCGGTTGTTTCTCTTGTAAAGCTGTGGGTGGTGGTGGTTTAGTCACTAACTTGTGTCTGACTCTTGTGACCCCATGGACTGTAGCCCACCAGACTCCTCCATCCATCGAATTTCCCAGGCAAGAATACTGAATGAGTTGCCATGTCCTTCTCCCTTACCAACCCAGGGATTGAACTGGGGTCTCCTGCATCTCTGGGGTCTCTCTTTACTGACTGAGACACCAGGGAAGACTTGTAAAACTGTATGAGTGCACGAATCAGTAATGAACTTCTATTCACAAGTCACACATGCAAAGTAGTGTCCTTATTTTCCTATAAGCCTTCAGGGCCTGCCAGTCAGACAACAAAAAAATTACTTTAAAATTTTTGTTCTGTTTTGGTCACATGGCCAGATCTTAGTTCTCCAACCAGGAATGGAACCCATGCTCCCTGCAGTGGAATCGCAGAGTCCCAGCCACTGGACTGCCAGGGAATTACTGATGGTTCTTTAGAAACACCCACATGAAGAGGACTGTCTTCAGTACCACCTCCTGCTGTGATCTCTTTGCTTAATTTCAAACAGGGACATTCTACGCTCAAGACAGGAGTCTCATGAAGAAATATGGAAGGAAAATGTTGCTTTATTTAACACGAGGTGAGCAGAGCCTGCTACTGACCAGCAGAATGAATGGCTATTTCCTCTTCATCCAGAAGGGCACTATAACACACCACTATAACACACCACTGCAGATCCTGGCGGTGGTGATGGGGAGGGTTGCTATGTGGAAGTTCTCTGCAAAGTTATTCTAACTGATTGATCTAACTACATGTCACCATGCTTGGAAGGCCAGGAGGGATGCATAGGACAGATAAAAGAGAACAATTAACACCTCAAAGAAGAGAAAGGGAACCCGAGAGTAAATTACATGAAATTCAGAACTTGAAAAGATCTCACTATAATAAAGGAAATAACAAATTGAGTCACTAAGTGATAAAAGTATGATTTAGAAGAACTCTTAGATCACACTAAACTCAAGTTCTTCAGTTTGAAAATAAAGAAACTGAAGCCCAAAGAAGGTAAGCATCCTGTCTAGGGTCATTGGTGAGTGAATGACACAGAAAGGGCTAGAATCCTGGCAAATGCCTTTTCTCTAGACCTTTGCTTCTCAAAGTATGTGGACAAGCATCACTAGAGCCTGTACCTGCTGGGAGCCTATTAGAAATGCAGAGCCTCAGGCTCTACCCCAGACCTACACCTTTGAATCTGCATTTTAGCAATACCTCAGCTGACTTTCATGCAATTACAATTGAGAAGCAGTGCTCAAAACCACACTCTGATATCGCTGGGCTTTCTGTTCACTCAAAGCCAGAATTGGAGTAGAAATGTTCTCCATTTATTGAAAAGTACTTGCTCTGTAACTTACAGTGAAAGCTTATATTAGGGCTCATAAATACAGGAAAGAAAAGTTCAAATGATGTTGAATGAGGGTTTTGGATTGGCTTTGCTGTCTGGCACTCACTGCATGACTTAAAAACCGTTTCTAAGAACCAGAGGCCTGGAACACAGAAGGAACTTGATAAAAATGTGTTAAGCAAATAATAAAACTTTGTTTTATGTGGAGAAAAGATGTCAGGACAGATGTTCAATTTAACACACATTCGTTGAGCACCAACTTATATGCTAGGTGCTGTGTTAGGTGTGGCAAAATACTTATGACTAACACACAGACTGAAACTCAGCACAACACGTGCTCCTCGAAAACAAGGACTTATCTTCCTTCTTCTTTTAAATGTGCTCTGCACACATGACACACTGCCAATATTCACAAGTATAGTTCTAATTGAAGCTTTCCACACCCTATTCATACAGTGGGAATTGCTGAGTGATGGAGGTGGACTGGGATGTAAGAGCTTGGCTTCTCAACCTTCTATACTTTTGGAACCATCTCCCAGTGGGGTTGGTAAATCCTTCTTATCTAATCTCTCCGCATTTCCTCCCTCTGCCCCTTCTCTGCAGAGAACTGAGTCTCAAGGGGTTTGATGAAGAGATGGAAGTTGGCTACTTCACTGGAGCTGTGGCTCACTGTGTTCTGGGCCAGTTGCTGAGTGACTTACCCATCTCCTCTCTACAGGGCACCTCCACCCCTGAACTGCCTGAGTAGCTGTGTTGAAAGTTATCCTTGAGTTTATCTTGAATTGAAAATTACATTATCACTTCCTGGCCTGGACTAACACCCAGCTACACTTCTTCACTGTGCCTGAGACTTGGAAGCAGATAAGAAAAGGAAAGAATTCATCAAAAGCTGGTCACTTTATCTTTCTGCAGAAAGGGACTAAAGCCAAAGGCCAATGAGAGAGAAAGGAAAGAGAGACTTCAAGGTCTCTGGTTGGGGTTCACATCTAGCTATGTTGTCCAGAAGGGCTCTAGCTGGAAAGAAGGCACAGTCTTTTTGCTAAAACAGCAGTGATGATGATGGTGACATTAGTCAACATTATGAAGCTCCTAATATGCACCAGGCACAGTGCTACCCACATTATAGGCATCATCTTATATTTTACCTTTACAACAAGCCTACGAGATGCTTTTTCTTAACCATGGTCTTTCTCAGACTGATTCTTCAGGAGACCTCAAAAGATGAAAGAAAAGAAATACAACTTAAATTCACTGAACTTTAATTATCTACCAGGTCCCATGCCAGGACTTTTCATGTGTCATAAGACAGTGGAATAGTTCAGTGAGTCAGTCAACAAACGCTGTGTCATTCACTGGAGGAATACGTACTGAATTCTATGAGGCGTTAAGTACTTCATATTCATAGTCTCATCACTGCCAATGACAGTTCTATAAGACAGGTACTATTATTGCCATCTCAAGTGAAAGTCACTTAGTGGTATCTAATTCTTCGTGATCTCATGGACTGACTATACAGTCTCCGGGAATTTTCCAGGCCAAAATACTGGAGTGGGTAGCCATTCCCTCCTCCAGGGGATCTTCCCAACCCAGGCATTGAACCTAGGTCTCCCACAATGCAGACAGAGTCTTTTCCAGCTGAGCCACAAGGGAAGTTAGATGTTGTCTTTCTCCCTCCCTTTCTCCCATCCCCCATTCTCCTTTTTTTAAATGAATATTTACTGAATGTTGGCTATGTTCTAGGGCTGGGATAAAATTATATATGAAGCAGATAATGCTCTGACCTCATGAAACTCATTTTGCAGACAAATAAAGGCATAAAAAGAAAATGTTAGGTGGTGACCACACTCTGACATCAACGAACCATGTTATAGGGTAGAAAGTGCTTGGGGCTACTTTAGATTCAGGGATCATTTCTGAGGAGGTGACATTTTTAGGTGGGCACTAAATGACAAGAAAAGAGTGACTCATATTAAGATCTCGGAACAAAGCCTTTCAAGCAGAGAGAACAGCTAACAGCTAGCTCAGGGAATCCTAGGGCCTGCAGAACAAGCCTGGAGAGTCCAAGGAACAGAACCTCCACCAGCGTGGCTGGAGTTGAATGATGGTGGTAGGAGGCCAGAGGGAGGCAGGGAGTCTTACACGTCAGGGCAAGGAGTCGGAAATCTATTCCAAATGGGAAGTCCAGGGGAGTGAGGGGCCTAAGGGGGCAGAAAATATTTTTAAAAAGCTCACTCTGGTTTCTGCAATGAGAAATTGCTTATAGGAGACAAGGGGTGGCAGAAGGTAAAGCAGTGCTAAGGTGGTTACAGAATTTCAAATAGGAGAGTGGTGGAGAGGAGGGTCACAGGGGAGATGAAGAGGAGGGGGTGGAGGGTCAAAGCACTTGCTGATGAAGTGAAAGGCCTGTTCTTTCAGGCCCCAGCACATTGGGCCAGCAGCTGGAGGGCAAAGATTAGTCTCTGTAGTTTCCACAGATTTGGCCAACAGCTTGGCATTTTGTAGGTGATTGATAAGTATTTGTTGGCCTGAGCTGATGCTTAGCGTTTGCTGTACTGGGTCTCTCTGCCTGTTAGAAAGCTCAAGAGATACACCAGGAGGCCTAGGCAAACGTGAGTGATGTAATATTGGGACTCCCAGTTCTCACAGGGTCCAATCCATCAATTTAATAATCCCTAAAGATTAAAATTGAAGAAGTTGAATATGAACTAGGTCCAGTTCAAGCCATTTAACTTTTGTGAGCCTGTTAACTAATACAGGGATCAAAACATCTTCCCTGGAGAGCTGTTTTGGAGCAGAGAGGTGATATATGTGAGAAGTCCCAACCATTGCCTTATTTGGGGGAAGAAATTCAACAAAGGGAAGTTGTCATCCGTATGGAACAATACCCTGGGGCCTCAGAGGCCTCCCTAAGATAGTACTAAGCCTGCAGTGTCTGTAGACATCAACAACATGCCCTGGTGGACGCGGGGAATATGGAATGACAGAGGAAGGACCTAAAAATGTGGAAATCAACCTTTTCAGAATTCTGGAAATTGGCCAAAGTCTTGTAACACTCTGAGAATTTATTCAAGAAAAGATCAGAGTCCTATGGAATTTTAACTTGCCCCTATTCTCATCTGCCCCTCCTGAGTTTGGCAGTAACCTTGAAAACTGGCAGTTATGAAAGCCAGCAGCAGAGTGCTCACTGGAGGAGGCAAAGGGGGTTGCAGGCCTCAAAATCGTGTCTGCAGAGAACTGGCATGATCTCACCTGTTGAGCAAGACTCTGGAAAAGCCCCATTCACAGGGCTTGATTTTTTTTTTTTAACTGGACTCGGAGCTTCTGGGTGGGAAAAGCGCTAGCCCCAGGACATTTGTTAAAAACAAAAACAAAAAAACCCCTGATAGTTGCCTGGGCTAACAGTATCAGCTGGGGAAAAATGGAGCCTAGCCAAAAAAAAGCTCAAAAGCTCTCAAAGGGAGGATCTAAGGAATGAGACAGTCATAGAGCACTTTGAAAATCTCTGACATACTTCTGGAGATGTGGAAGGATGCACTCATATGAGGTCATGTGAGGGGCTGTGTGCATATGTCGGAAAGATCCGAGAAAGCCTTAATCTCTCACCTCTGGCTAACTTGGAGGTCATGCTCAAGCAGGAAATGAAAGCAAAGATAGAATTATAAACTGGAGTGCTAAAGGGATTCCTCCAAAACACACATGGAACCCTTCAGCAAAGGGTGGGAGACTTATTGGTTTAAAGTAATTTCTGTCCATTGTTAACTGATCTCTGAGGTGAGCACAGACTTCAGTAGCATACATGATAGGGAATATAGACTATTCAGAATTATTCCAGAAAAGTCACTAAACAAACAAGAACAACAAAACACAGCAACATCAGAAAGGAAGTGACCTGATTTCTAGAATTACCATAATACATTATTTAAATGCTCAATTTTCAAAAAACAGTAAGTTCTTTGAAAAGACTGACAAAATTGACAAATCTTTAGTTAGACTAGCTAGTTTTACCAAGAAAAAAATACAAGTTACTAAAATCAGATATGAAAGAAGAAACATCACAACTGATACTATAGAAATTTTAAAAATCATAAGGTAAACTCTAAACAACTATATATCAGTAACTTAGATAATCTAGAAGAAATGGACAAATTCCTAGAAAGACACAAAACTTGACTCAAACAGAAAGCCTGAATAGATTTATAACAAGTGAAGAAGTTGAACCACTAATTTTGAAACTTCCCACAAAGAACGGTTCAGGTCCAAATAGCTTTACTGGTGAATTTTAGCCAAACATTCAAAGAAGAATTTTCACAAACCCTTCCTCAAAAATAGAAGAGCCTATTTCCCAACTCATTCTAAGACGTGAGTATTATCCTGACATCAGAATTAGACAAAGACATTACACACAAAGAAAACTACAGAGTAATACCTTTTATAAACATAGATGCAAAACTCCTCAAACACACACACACACACACACACACACACACACACACACACACACACACGTGAACTGAATTCAGCAACATATGTAAATCATCTGCCTGCAATGCAGGAGACCCAGGTTCAATTCCTGGGTCAGGAAGATCCCCTGGAGAAGGAAATGGCAACCTAGTCCAGTATTCTTGCCTGGAGAATCCTATGGACAGTGGAGCCTGGCGGGCTACAGTACAACTTGGTGACTAAACCACCACCACCAAAAGGAATTATACATCATGACCAAATGGAAATTATTTCAGGAATATAGTGAAAGCCGCTCAGTCATGTCCGACTCTGCGAACCCATGGACTAAACAGTCCATGGAATTTTCAAGGCTAGAATACTGGAGTAAGTACCTGTTCCCTTCTCCAGGGGATCTTCCCAACCCAGGGACCCAACCCAGGTCTCCCACATTGGAGGTCGATTATTTACCAGCTGAGCCACAGGGAAGCCCAAGAATACTGGGGCGGGTAGCCTATTGCTTCTCCAGGGGATCTTCCCGACCCAGGAATCGAACCCAGGTGTCCTGCATTGAAGGCAGATTCTTTATCAGCTCAGCTATCAGGTGAGCCCAGGAATTTTAAGCTTGTTTTGATATTAAAAATTAATCAACATAGTATACCACACTAACATATAATAAAGGACCAAAACATCATGATCATCCAAATAGACACAGAAAAACATTTGACAAAATCCAACACCCTTTTATAGTAAAAATAATCAACAAAGTAGGAAAAGGACAGAACTAAAGGATATCTACAAAAAAACAACTGCTAGCATCATAAAGTTTTCCCCCTTAAGATCAGGGAAAAGACGATGTCTGTTCTCACTACTTCTATTTAACACTGTACAGGAGGCTCTAGACTAGAAATAAAAAGCACATATATTGAAAACAAAGAAGTAAAGCAGTTTCTATTTGTAGATAACATGATCATATGATAGAAAATACTAAGGAATAGGAATGGCAACCCACTCCATTATGCTTGCTTGGGAAATCCCATGGACAGAGGAGCCTGGCAGGCTACACTCTATGGGGTCACAGGAGTCGAACATGACTTAGCAACTAAACTGCCAGCTACATATATACACACACATACATACATATATTGAGCTTCTGTGGTGGCTCAGATGGTAAAGAATCCACCTGTAATGTGGGAGACCTGGGTTTGATCCCTGGAGAAGGGAACAGCTACCCACTCTAGTATTCTGGCCTGGAGAATTCCATGAACAGAGGAGCCTGGCAGGCTATAGTCCAGAAGTCACAGAGTCGGACACAACTGAGCGAATTTCACTCACACTCATACACACAGAGCTAACAAATGAGTTTAGCAAGGGCATAAAATTAAATTGGAGAAGGAAACAGCAATCCACTCCAATATTCTTGCCTGGGAAATCACAAGGACTGAGAAGCCTGATAGGCTACACTCCTTGGGGTTGCAAAGAGTTGGACATGACTTAGCAAAGACATAAAACTGACATACAAAAATCAGTTGTATCTCTATACAGTAGCAGTGAATAATCTGAAAATTAAGAAAACAATTCCATATACGATAGCAAGAAAAATAAAACATTTAGGAATAAATTTAACATAAAGGAGTAAAATTATACACTGAAACCTATGAAAATAATTGAAAGAAATTAAATAGAATGACATCTCATATTCATACATTGGAAGATTTAATGTTTGGATAGCAACACTCTCCAAGTTCATCGATAGAGCCAATGTCATTCATATAAAAAATCTGGCTGGCCTCTTGGCACAGATTAACAAGCTGCCCTAAAATTCATATGGTAATAAAAGGAAACTCAGAATAGGTGAAAAAAAGTCTAAAAATAAGAACAGTTTTGGAGGATGGAATGATCAGCTTTATGCGTCAACTTGGCAAGGTAAAGTTCCCAGTTTTTCAAACACTACTCCAGTTGCAGTTGTGAAAATACTTTTTAGATGTGATTAACATCTGTAGTCAGCTAACTGCAGGAAATCATCCTCAGTAAATGAACGAGTTTCAGTCCATCAGTTGAAAGGCTTTTAGTGCAGAAGTAAAGTTTTCTGGATGAAGATGAAATTCTACCTGTGGACTGCAGCATGAGTGCCTGGTGAGGGAGGGTCTAGCCTGCCCTCCTGACCCTCTGTCCTGTGGATTTCAGACTTGGCTAGCTAGCCCACACAACCATATAAGCTGATTCTTTGAAATAAATCTCTTTGCATATACGTACATATAACATTTTATTGGTTCTGTTTTTTCAGTAGAACACTGACTGAAAGAGAAGCCTCACATTTTCTGATTTCAAAACTTACTGCAAAACTATAGTAATCAAGACTGTGTGGGGAACTGGCCTGAGGATACTCACATAGATCAATGGAGTAGAATTGAGAGTCCAGAAACAAACACATACATTTATAGTTAATGGTTCTTAACAGAGTGCCAAGATAATAGGTAAAGAATAATCTTTTCCACACACAGTGTTGGGAAGACTGGATTTCCATGTGCAAAAGAATGAATCTGGATTTCCTACCTCACACATTAGGCAAAATTTAACTCAACATGGACCAAAAACCTAAACGAAAGAACTAAAATTATAAAAGAAAGAAGGAAAGATAGAGTAAACCTTTGTGACCTTGTTTTAGGCAATAGTTCCTCAAAGGCACAAATAGCCAGACAAAAAATAACAATAAATTGCACTTCATCAAAATGAAAAACCTTTTCGTTTCAAAGAACATTATTAAGAAAATGAATATTTTTCTCCCAGAAAATACTTGCAAGTCATATATCTGATAAGAGTACAGTATCAAAAATATGTGAGTAACTCTTAAAAACTAAAGACTAAAAAGACACACACACACAAAACCAATTTAAAAATAGGCAAAGAATTCAAACAGACATTTCTCCAAAGAAGATGTACAAGTACCTAATGACCATATGAAAAGATGTTTAACATCATTAGGCATTAGGAAAACGCAAATCAAAATTACAATTGAAAAAAAATCACAACTTCATATCCACTAGGATGGTCATAATAATTAAAAATTTAAAAAGGAAAAATAAGAGAAGTTGTAACCCTCATACATTCCTCACGGGAGTATAAAATGGCACAGCCCCTTTGGGAAACAGTTAAGTTAGATACAGAATAACCATATACCTATGGAATTTTATTCCTAGGTAGACATTCAAGAAAACAGAAAAGACACACCCCACAAAAACTTGTACATGAACAGTGCAGCATTATTCAGAACAGGTGAAGGTGGCAGTAATACAAAAGTCCACCAATAAACGAATGGATAAAGAAAATGTGGAATACACCGGAATACTATTCAGCCATAAAAGGACGAGGTACCAGTACATGCTATAATGTGCACAAACCCCGAAGCCACTATGCTAAGAGAAAGAAGGCAGACACAAAAGGACAAATACTGTACGATTCTATTTACATGATATACCAAAAACAGGTCAATCCAAAGAGACAGAAAGCAGAGGAGAGGCTATCAGGGTCTGGGAGGAGATTCTTTCTCCTCCCAGGTGATGAAAATGTTTTAAAATAAGGTAATAGTGAAAGTTATACAACACTGAATATACTAGAAACACTTTACAAAGGTGAATTTTATGGCATATGAAGTATATCTCAGTAAAATTGTTATTAAAAAAGAAAAAAAAGTAAAAAAAAGAAGGCCTCTGTGCTGGGCGCACATACTCAGAAAATAAAGTGAATAAGAGTAAGGAGTACACAGGGGATTCTCTGCTTCTGGGGTGGTGCCTCTGAGTGCTGGCTCAGTGACCCAATCCTTAAACTTCCGTTTCCATGATTTACCACTGCTCCGGTGCCAGGGATCACTTCTCTGCATCTTTCATCCTATGTCCTTGAAACAGAAGACAACTGTGATTCCATCCTGTGAAGGTTTAGTGGCATTGCCAGGGGGAGTGATGGACATGGCTTGGAGCACAGGAAAGATTGCAGGGGCAAAAGCACTGCAGGAAGGACAAATTAGTCAACTTGTCAACTTCCTTCCAGCTTGAATGCAATAGACTCTCATACAGTAGACTATCATTCCAAATATAGCCAAACATTCATTTTCATGTATTCCAATCATCGCTTCTGAAAAGTTCTCACAAATAACGGTAATATTTGCAAGAGTTTCACATGGTTGAGATAAATTCTTTAATATTAAGCATCATAAGTTGAATCGTTTCTGCCTCCACCAAATTAACATGCTGAGGTCCTAATGCCCAATAGCTCAGAACATAGTCATATTTGGAAATAGGGTAACTTGATTACAGATGTCAGTTACCCTGTATCTGAGTTAAAACAGGGTCACTGGGATGGGCCAAAATGACTGGTATCTTTATGAAAGAGGAAATTCAGTGACACACACAAACGGAGAATGCCGTGAGAATATCAAAGCGGAAAATGGGGTGATGCATCTACGAGCCAAAGAATGTCCAGAGAATACACACTATGTGAAAATCTCATGTAAAACAACATAGGTATTCATTTTGCTGAAATGAAGGCAATAAAAGAAGTTTTAATGGAACTAATATATAACAATCTGTGAATTACTATAATATCTCTGGCTCATGAACAGAGCATGTAGCCATGAAGAAGAATCATTAAAGTGGATAGTTTTGACAGTTCCTGGCTTCCAGTCCTATACAAATTTTGCATGTATTTTTAAATTTTGTCATTATGAAAGTATATTTGCTAATGTGGGAGGACAGAACATATTTCACTGAACAGTTTGCCAGCTTGATTTACAGCATTTAAATATGTAGACGTGTGGTATGTGGGCCTCCACTTGAGTTCGTGCCCCAGGCTCTGATAATTGTTAGAGGTGGGCCAGGACCCAGCAATGACAGAAGAAAGCTAGCCTGCAGCTATGAACAGAAGCCAAACCAATGTTTCAAGCTTGCTTTTGCTACAATCTAAAATGCCATCCTGGAAGCTTCGTGTGAAGACCTGATGCATCCCTAGGGGGAGCGGCAAGTGCTTCACAGGCTTTGTCTTTCTGGGCCATAATCCCAAGGGCCCTACAAGCCCGCCCCTGTCTAGGGATGTGCTGTGGCCTCAACTGGTGCCCAGCTCTCGCCAGGTTTCATACACCTAATACATCTCACTGCTCCAAACATCCGGGTGTGCCATGCACTAGCATTTGCTTTCCTTGCAGTAACTGTTATGGTGCCACCTTCAAGCCACAAGAGCAATCGTATAACTGCTGCACTTCACTCCTGCCTTAGGAAAAGACTGTGCGGTTTGACAAAAGGCTTTCAGAGCACTCCTCAGTGTGGTGATATCCCCTATGGCTATTATTTTGTTACATTCTGTCTGTCCCCTTGTGGGGAGGTTTGGCATCTTGTTGAGGATAGGGAAGAGAAGTAGCATTCCATCTGGGAGTTAGTCTTATGAAGAGAGGAACTCTTGGAGACAGGGTGAGTGGTGGCAACTGAGAAAGGAGAAAAAAGTAGGATCTATCACCAGTTTCTAAGGGAATGAAAGAAAAGAGTACCAAAATGCCAACTAGCAATGCCAAAATGGGGATGAAAATTGAGCTGCAGAAGGCCCTGTGAGATTTCCAACTTTGATTGTATTTTATTGCAGCTCCCTTCAAGCAAACATGGCAACTGTACAGTTCATGTTACCGCAGACTAACATGATAGATAAATGAACAGCTCACATAAAACAGAGTGCCTGACATCAAAGGATACTTTGAGCTATCACTGAGAATCTTTAAGGAACTTCAATAACCTTTCCATAGATATTAGCTCACAAAAAGTGGTGTCCTATCTTTGTAAGAAATTAAAAATCATGAGAAAATAGACTGAGTTCATCAGAAAGGCAGTAACAAAGAAAGAATGAAAACTTCAAGAAGCAAGACATAAAAAAGGTTTAAAAATACTTTTGATACTAAAAAGGAACTCTGATACAAATACAACAGGTGGAAAATCAACAGCCCAGTGTTTAAGAACAAAGGCAGATTAGTGAACCACATTAATCAACCTAGGACAGAGATTATCAGCTGCATTTGAAACTCAGATTAACAGGAACAAACAAAGGTACCAGAGTGGGAACCATTTTTACAGCCGGTAACAAGTTTTCATCTTTGTTTAAATAAGACTTCAAAAGGATTCCTTATATCAACAAATAAGTGAGTTCATTTTAAAAAAGATTAACTTCAAGAAACGCAAAGCAGAGTGACCACACTTCTGACCTGCTTTAAGATCAATCAACATTTTCTACCTGGGCAAGTAGAATGCAATTAGCACATGGGTGATTTTAAAGACTCTTTAACAGTCGCCTTTAACTGGTTGATGAAATAGCAGAACAGTGTGGCTGAAAGCCAGTGTTTATTTTTACCCATTACCTGTTTTATTAATGAGACTGTGGGCCACTGGACCTCCAGGCACACACAAATATATTAAAATATCCCACACTGTAATTAAGAGGCACAGAGGGGATTAGAGCAAATTAAGCGGTTGTTGTATTTGCCGTTGGTTTAGTCTAGGTCAGGCATTTGGATGCTCTCATGGCAGAACCCAGTGAGTTTTACTTAAGAAATCCACAGAATATGAAATACATTTTCTTGCAGAGCAAGCATTTTAATAAGCAGGTCCTCCCCCACCTCTGCCCAAATAAAAATATACATAAAGAAAAATGCCCCAAGTGAATGCTCCTAGAATGAAAGAAGAGATTCCTTCAAACAGAAAAGGAAAGATGCATCAACAATAGGGTCAGTGAAAGAAACTGGATTTTGAGACTCAAAATGAAACAAACGTAACTCTCATCCAGACACAGGGTTTTCTTTTCCTCAGCAAGTCAGAGCTTCTGCCTCTGAGTTCTAAGAATAAAGTGATCACCTAGCAGATGACCTGCTCAATAAGTAAAGCATCAGGAATGAAGTACAGACCATTTGAGGCAAAGGCTACAGTACTGGTTCCTAAGCCAGCACTGTTTCACTTTTTGGTTTGATTTTACCAAATTCATTGTAACAGTTTAATTTGAAAATAATACATGTAAGTAGACTCTTTGCTTTGATTGTTCAGAATCAACATTACCACAATTGAGATTACTGCCAGGGCTGGTCTCCTGTGAATCTTCATGTCAAAGAAAAGCAAAATGGAATGAGGGCAGGGCAAAATGGAATGAAATATGGGAACACAGTGTTTTGACCTAAGCAGAGGACAAAACAGCCTTTGCCCTAGCAACCTCGGCAGAAACCCTTGAAAATGACACGAAAGAAGATGCAAGTACTTACGAAGATCCTGGACTTGCAGTGGGAGGGGGCCCTAAAGAAATGAAAGAAAAACAAAGGAAACAGTCAGCCTGGGTTATTGGAACGTAAGCTTCAGTACAGTCAAACCATTACAATCTAAAGTTCTCAACCACCCCAAGGTGATATTTATTTTTCTGGAATTTATTATTTTGCTCCAGCTCCCCCAACCACCTCTAGGGAAAAACGTACCAATGAGATTATCCCACGGTTCAGAGCCTGAAAAATGCTAAGACCGGGTTTGAAAAATGAGTCTAAATAGAGTAGGCATTATCGTGAGATGCAGGGAGTTTCAGTGGGAGGCTGAATGAGCACAAGGACATTGATGCAACCACAGGCAGGGGGTCTTTGATGCCAGCTGGATCAAAGGGGCACGTGTGCTGGAAATCTTCCCAACTGGACAAGTAACATCCTTGCTGAGAAGAATTCACTGGTGCGGTGATTTAGGATTGGAGCTGAGGTTAGACCGATCTGGACCCTGCTCTTGCTCTGCTGTTTACTGGCTGGGTGACCTTGAACATGGTACTTAACTGCTGGTTTATTCATTTCTAAAATGGGTATAAGTGTTCCAGCTTCTGTGTTGCTGGGCACACTCAGTACATGCTCATTTCTCCATTCCTCCTCACCCCCATGGAGGCTGAGAGTCAAAGGTCATCCCCTGTAGGAAGCTGCTTACCGAACTTGACAAACAAGACTCCAGTGGTAGAAACCACCTTCTTGCCATTTGTCGCCACACACTGGAAGTAGCCTGTGTCTGTGGTGTCAAGGTTTCTAATCCGCAGTCGAGAGCCATAGTTGGTTGCCCGAAAGGAGATCCTCCGGGGCTCCTGGACCACAGGAGCATCATTTTTGAACCAGCGGATGGTGGGAGGCGGATTCCCCGAGACTTTGCAGTGCAGTTCAGCCGTCTGCCCCAGGGACGTGGTGATGTTATTCATTGGCTCATCAAGGGTCAGGTAAGAATCTGTGTGTACAGGGAGAAGCAGGCAGATGAGAGGGGAAGACTACCTCCAAGAGACCCAGATTCACTCTTTGTGTCCCAGACCACAGAGAGACTTAATAGGAGCAGCATGGTGGAGGCAGACGAGGCATGAAGTTAGCCCTTTATCGAGACCCACGACTACTGAAGAATCACCCACAGATCCTGCTGCTTGGAAGGAAATGTGTTACTAACTGTGGAATAAAACCCGGTTTCCAAATGATTATATAGTACCCATGAATAAATGGACTTCCCAGGCCAAGACAAAATGAACTTTTGTGTTTCAGAGTAATTAAAAAAACTACATGCTCCTTGTTACAAATGGAAATGATATAGTGAAGAAGAAAAAGAAGCAAAATTCACCTCAAATCTCCTCACCCCAAAATATATCCTTCTTAACATTCTGGCAAAGATCCTACCGGCTTGTCCACTTTTGATAAAGGAGAAAGCATGAAACACTGGAAAAGTAGAAGCAATATATTTATGTCTACATGGCCCAAGATCAGGAAGGATGCTGAAGATCTTCCTTCCAGTGATGATATAACAAGGGTTATGAAGGCCAGGTTGCTAGCAGACAAAATGATAAGGGAATGAAACTATTTCCATAATGTTACTCATGTCAACTGTAACACATTATAAAAAATAATTTCATGCATTCAATTTTGATTGAGATATAATTTACATTCTATGAAATGTATCCATCTTAATTACACAGCTCCTCTAGTATCAACAAATGTATGTGCCTGTGTAACCAATGTCCCTATCAAGGTATAGAACAACAGAACATTATCAATATCCCAGAAAGTACCCTGCAGAGCCTTAATAGTCAATCACTCCTCCTACTCACAACCCCTCCCCCATGCCAGGCAATTATAGCTTTGATTTCTACCATCAGAGATTAATTTGCCTATTCTAGAATTCACATAAATGGAATCATACTGTTTTGCACTTGGCTTATTCTGAGATTTATTACATTAAACATTTTAATATTGAATAAATTTTAAGCTTATTCTTCAATAATATTTTAAATATCATAGTTATGGAATCCAGTTGCAGAGCAAATAATCAGTTAAAATTTTAGAAACCAAGTACAACAAAGTTCAAAATTGGTCAATTACTCAATAACATATATGGAGTTTTCTTTGACTTCATTTTCTTGACCATTCATCCTTGGGTAGATCCCCCTCCTCAGTACCTCCCATTGCCCTCTGTCCTCCCCCACTACAACCTGGGATGGCTTGCTAAGCAGCTGTCTTCACTGCTAGACAGTAAGCCCTTAGGGGCAGGTAGAATGTTTTGGTCATCACTGCATCCTCAGAGTACGCTACCATCTGGCAGCATTATCCAGTAGCACATTCTGCTATAATGGACATGTTCTGTAATCTGCATTGTCTAACTGGTAGCTAGTAGTCACAAGCTGACCTATTTAGCTGATGAAATATGACTATAGTGACTAAAGAACTGAGGTCTTTTGATTTTTTTAATGTGGACCATTTTTAAAGTCTTCATTGAATTTGTGACAAAATTGTTTCTGCTTTTGCATTTTGGATTTTTGATCATGAGGCAGGTAGGATCTTAGCTCTCTGACCAGGGATCGAACCTGAACACCCCACATGGAAGGCAAAGTCTTAACCACTTGAATACAACAGAAGTCCCAGGAACGGAACTTTAAAATTTAAGTTAAATAGCCACAAGTGCCTAAGTGCATGGCAGCACAGGCAAAGCACAGTAAATTTGTTAAATTTAATAGAATTTTATTGACAACTTGTTTTTGAGATAACTAACTGGCTAATTTATGCTAAAGCCTTTGACTGTGTGGATCACAATGAACTGTGGAATATTCTTAATGAGATGGGAATACCAGACCACATTACCTGCCTCCTGGGGAGACCTATATGCAGGTCAAGAAGCAATAGTTACAATTTGACATGGAACAATGGACTGGTTCAAAACTGGGAAAGAAGTACATCAAGGCTGCATTTTGTCACCCTGCTTATATAACATATATATAGAGTACAGCCTGCGAAAGGCCCAGCTGGATGAAGCACAAGCTGGAATCAAGACTGTCTGGGAGAAATATCAACAACCTCAGATATGCAGATGATAACACTTTAACAGCAGAAAGTGAAAAGGATCTAAAGAGTCTCTTGATGAAGGCGAAAGAGGAGAGTGAAAAAGCTGGCTTAGAATTCAACATTCAAAAACCGAAGATCATGGCATCTGGTCCTATCTCTTCATGGCAAACAGATGGAGAAAATGTGGAAACATTGTCAGATTTCACTTTCCTGGGCTCCAAAATCACTGCAGATGGTGACTGCAATCATGAAATTAAAAAAATATGACAAACCTAGACAGTGTATTAAAAAGCAGAGACATCACTTTGTTGACAAAGGTCTGTATAGTCAAAGCTATTGTTTTTCCAGTAGTCATGTATGGATATGAGAGTTGGACCATAAAGAAGGCTGAGCACTGAAGAATTGAAGCTTTCAAACTGTGGTACTGGAGCAGACTCTTGAGAGTCCCATGGACTGCAAGGAGATCAAATCAGCCAATCCTAAAGGAAATCAACTCTGAATATTCATTGGAAGGACTGATGTTAAAGCTGAAGCTCTAACACATTGGGCACTTGATGTGAAGAGCTGACTCATTAGAAAAGACCTTGATGCTGGGAATGATTGAGGGCAAGAAGAGAAGAGGGCAACAGAGGATGAGATGGTTGGATGGCATCATTGATTCAATGGGCATGACTTTGAGCAAGCTCTGGGATATGGTGATGGAAAGGGAGGCCTGGCATGCTGCAGTCCATGGCATTGTGAAGAGTTGGACGAGACTTAGTGACCGAACAACAACAACTGGCTAATTTAACCACTCGGATGACTGTAAATGCTTTCATAAAGGCCAACAATAAATCATTCACTATTTGCTTTAATTTAACTGGGTAGAGAGGTTGTCAAGGTCTGGGCAGCTCCACAGGAATGGCCGTGCATGTGAATGGCATGTATCATGTGTTCCTAACGTGTGAGGTGTGGTCAGAGAGTAGAAACTAGTTTACAGGTGGTTTTCTGGAGCTATTGGAATGGCTGTGCAGTTCTATCGGGAACCTAAAGAATGGATAACTATGCACTCTCTGCAGAAAAGAAACAGAGAAATAGCCGCCACACAGCAATCCCAATATAAGCACAGTTATTAACACTTCATTGGGCAGATTCTGGAATTTGACTGTGTTGGAATCCAGTGTCTGTCCCCGCTATCCTGGGTGACTTTGGGCAAGTTACCTAACTTTTTCTATACCTCAGTTTAACTAGCTAAAAAATAGAAATAATCAAGAAGACTCTACCTGACAAAACTGTGAGAGGATTAAAATTAAATCAGGAGAGACTTGGAAGATATTTAAACTAGCTATGGCAAAGGTCAAAGTGAACGTGTTCAGTCACTCAGTCGTGTCCGACTCTCCATGGACGGTAGCCTGCCAGGCTCCTCTGTCCATGGAATTCTCGAGGCAAGAATACTGGAGCAGGTTGCCATTCCCTTCTCCAGGGGAGCTTTCTGACCCAGGGAATGAACCCCAGTCTCCCACATTTCAGGCAGATTCTTTACCATCTGAGCCACCAGGGAAGCCCCATGGCAAAAGGTAAGCACTCAAAACTGTTAACCAATGATCTATTATTTTTATTTTTCTTAAATTCCTTTTAAGATTTTTTAAAAATGTGGATCATTTTTATAGTTGTTATTGAATTTGTTACAGTATTGCTTCTCTTTTATTTTTTTTTTTTTGATCACAAGGCATGTGAGATCCTAGCTCCACAACCAGGTATGGAACCTGCACCCCCTGCGGTGGAAGACAAAGATTTAGCCACTGGACTGCTAAGGAAGTCCCTCTGTTATTTTTATAATAACTTCTGTATAATGCTTTTACCTTGTCTCCTGTTAGCCTCTAACAATCCCGCAAAGTAGGAAATGCACAGAAATCACACTGCCTGGCTGCAGATAAGGAGATGTCTCAGAGATTAGCTGATTGGCCCTGTGGTCACACAGTAAGTTGTACATTATACCCCAAACTTCCAACACTAACAGCTTTGGGTCCTCAGGCTCAGCCAAGCAGCTAGACAAAGTCCAACTGTGCCAGCTGGTTAGTTCAGTAGTAAGAACAAAGAGACTCTAAGTCCTGCCATGTGCCAGGGGCTTTGCCTTAATACTTATCTGTCCAATACCCTGCAAAGGAGGAACTGTTATAGCTGCTCGACAATGAGGAGACACAAGACCAGAGAGGTTAGGTGATGTGTCAAGGTCTGGTTCAGCTTTCTCTGGTTCCAAAACCTAGCACTTTCCACTCCATCAGATGGCTTTAGTAGCTTGAACTCCATGGAGGAGTGGGGATAGAATTCAGATTTCTTCCTTAAAGAAGAGCTGGGGTTTACACATTTCCACATACAGGCAGGGCTGTGATCTTCCCCTACCTCCGGCGAGGATTATCTGGTGAATGGGTCTAAGATTTTGCCACGTGTTCTGACTGGTGTTATGGTTTCCCTCCCAAAGCCAACCACCTCACTTGACCTGATACACCCTGCAGGCCCTTCTCTTTGAAGCTACATCCTGTTTCCTGTCTTTCCAGGAGCACGGGTCCAGCTTTGAGTCCGAGGGGTGTCTTCAGTGGCAAGAGGTGTACCAGCTCCCAGGTACTTCCACAGCTTGGCTCTCCCTCCCAGATTTCTACCTATTTTAAATATCAAAGCCAGTCAATATCCACCTCACTCCCCAGAGGCCAGGACAATAGTTTTGGGTGCCAGGCATCTCAGTGGTGAGACATCACCACCGAGGCATCTCATGACTGCTGAGTTTTAGTCAAGGGAAAAAAAGCCATTTCTACTTCATTTCTTTGTCCTCATCTCCTCCCCCTGCCCCCACCACTCGTCCACCCAGAGGCGGTTGCCTAAATCCCAGCAAGCTTCTTGGCTCTCATTGCATAAATATAAAAGGGTGAAGAGGAACTTAAATTCTTTTGCTCCCAAAGCCCAGTTACTTTGCGTGATACACTCACAGACACACAGTTCTTCACTTTTTTTCTTCTAGGAATATAGATCAGCCCAGAGACAGAGAGTACTGTAGCTGGGTGGAGTATTTCAACCATTCTCTGAAAAGTGAAAGCATTGATCACTCAGTCCTCTCTGACTCTTTGTGACCCCATGGACTGTAGCCCATCAAGCTCCTCTGTCCATGGGATTCTCCAAGCAAACCCATCCTGACCCAGGAATCAAACGGGTCAGCCAGTATTCTCTGAAGCTGTACTCAAATTTATTGAAAACAATTTAGTATGGGCTGATCCACCAGATGAAATCAACCCTCACAGGCTCTGAAACTGGAATGCCTAAATTTACATCCTGGTGCTGCTGCTTATCAGCTGTGTGACTTTGGGCAAGTTATGTAACCTCTCTGTACTTCAAGTTTTGTTATCTGTGAAATTAGGCCAATAATTTTATTATCCTCATAGGGTTACTGTGAGGATTAAATTAATTACACACTGTTTTGAACAGGGTCTGGCACACAGCAAGCTCACGAATAACTTATAGTTAAAAATGAGGGATGATTATCCATCCAACTGATTAGTTTCCTCGCTGAGCTCAGTTCTGAGTTTACAGAACAGGAGATCTGAGAAGTGAGGCCACCTGTCTGAAGCCACATAACTAGCACATTGCTGGCAAGAGTAGCTAATTTGTCTGTGCAGCTCTAAATCATATTTACCTAAAAACAAAAACAAAGGTTATAAGGCATCTTGAAATCAGTGTAGTAGCTGGTTCAAGCAGCATGTTTCCAGGAAGAACAAAGGAAATGTAAACAAATCTTTGTGTTCACTTAACAAAGGAGCCTTGCCATAAACACAGGGAATTTCGTTTTAACTTTTTACTAATAAAGAATAATGTTCGGTTTATTTGCCATCTGTAGCTGCTCACTTAGTAAGTAAAACAAGCAAATGGTCTGGTCCTCAGTTTGGCAAAGACTGGAAGCATCAGAACAACATTTGGCTGAAACAACACAAAAGCATTTTGTGACCGGAATAAAATAAAATAAAAAGCATGTCTAAATCATTGCTATCACCCGTGTTGTTAACAAGCCCCTGGCTGTAATCCATTATCTTCCCGGAACTAGCTGGATCCTCCTGGAGCAAGCTCATGAGCCACGCAAAGGGACCCAGCTCTCTGTTCTACACCCAGCACTTGGGGCTGCTGCAGGTTTTAGACTAGTCATTTCTTTCAGAGAACACTTGAGCTTCCCAGTGAAAACAGCCCAGGGCAGAGGGAATCTGTAAACTGGGCCTGATACCAGTTCTGCTGCTAGCTAGCTGTCAGGTAGTCCCTCACCTCCCTGGGCTTCGATGTCATGATCTACCACATGGGCTTGCGAGGTCTGTACCTCCCGGAATAGTGTCTGCTTCCAGAAGGGCAGCTCCAGAGCACTGGATGGCAGTGTGGACCGGCCATAACAGTAAACAAAAGATGTTGTGGCCATCAAGCCAACAGCCACTGTAGCCACCAGCAGCACACTCTAAGGAGATTCAGGATGGAGATAAAAACAAAATACTGGCCCTAAATAGGTAAAGTGCATACCAAAGGAATAGCTTCACTAAGCCCAGACTCTTGCCCTTCTCATATATAGAAAAGCACTAAATTCATTAACTTGATATATCTAATCTTGCTTGAATTAGCAGGAATCTTTTGATGTTCTTACTACCTGGTCTATTTTGTTCATTTGGTTTTAGGGGACTTTTTAAAAATAAGTAGTTGGATTTTATTTTATTTTTTTGTGCCATGTGGCATGTGGGATCTTAGTTCATCAACAGGGATTAAACTTGCATCCCCTGTACTGGAAGCACACGGTCTTAATCACTGGACCACCAGAGTAGTCCCGTGGGCTTTTTTTGGTAAAGCTCCTGTATATCTTGGCCCTTTCCATATCTCTTCAGAACTATCCCCAGAGCTGTCTAAGAGGCTGTACCCCAGGCTTAAGTCCTCAGTAAGTCAACCAAATAAAATACAATTCTCAGTTTTTAGGGTGTTCATTTTTTTTAGTTGACAGCAGACAGCTGATACTGACTGAATTTGAATGCCAGACAAAGACATTTGGCTTCTACATTTAAACCTGGCTATTAATACTGTTAAAAAGAGAAAATAGGTCCAAAGTGGAGTCACTTGAAGTAAGTTCATGTCGCCAAACCTAGACTTAACACATAACTTAATTACAGTTTTAACCTCTTCCAGGAGTAGACTTTTTTATTTTTAAAATTTTTATTGGAGGGCAGTTGATTTAAAATGTGTTAGTTCCAGCTCTACATATACATATATCCACTCTTTTTTAGATTCTTTTCTCATATAGGCCATTACAGAGTATTGAGTAGAGTTCCTGATGCTATACAGTAGATATTAATTAGTTATCTATTTTATTTATAGTATATGTGAAAGGTCGGGCCAGCCGACATAGACACATGACCACAAAAGACATCAGGCCAACACTGGCAGTTGGCCAACGCCTAAACAAGAACTGAGAGCAGACCAGACTTCCGGGGCCAACCCCCCGTATCTTGCTTGGCCCAACCAGGTGCCGACACTGAGCCCTTGGACACCAACCACCGCTGTAGCCCACGCTTTTTTCCCCTATATGGGGAGACCTGGCTTGAACGCCAGCCCTGTCTATAAAAACCTCACCCCACCTTGCATACCTCACAGACTCCCTTTATCTCTTTGCTCACCCGCCCCGGGATTTCTGCCCGAGAGCAACCGCCCAATAAAGGCTTTCATCAACGGTCCCTAGAGGTGGCTTTTTCTTCCCGCGGCGTTTTCTTACATCGGGCGCCCAATGTGGGGCTCCGAGGTGAGGGCCCCCAGCACTCGCAGTTGAGGCCCCCTCGAGCTCCACCGCCGCAGTAGCCCCAGACCCAGGTGGCCAACCAACCTCCCGGATGGCAGGATACGGGGTAAGTCCCTTCGGCTTTGGGGCCTGCCCTCCCTGGCGACCACCTCCTAGGGCCCTGTAATGGGTGCGCGCTTACTGGGCCCTCCCGGTCACCAGCTCGTGAGGGAGACGTCTCAAGCGGCTGAGTAGACCTCCGGCTCCGGCCTTTCCCGGTCCCCAGCCTGTGAGGAAGACGTTCCGAACGGCTGCACGGACCTCTGGCTTCCCTTAGTGCGTCCGAAGACGTTTGGGCAGCGGGGATCGCCTCTACGCCACGTGGTCACCATGGGATCGACAGCTTCCAAACCCGATCTCCAATACTCCACTCCCTTAGAGTGCCTGCTGGCTAACCTGCGGACCCTAAGACTAAAGGGATATATCCGCCCCAAACAGCTCACTTTTCTGTGTTCACAGGCCTGGCCTCAGTATTCCCTAGATAATGGCTCACAATGGCCAGCCACAGGGACATTAGACTTTAACGTCCTCCGTGATTTAGATAATTACTGCCGGAGAACGGGAAAATGGTCTGAGGTCCCCTATGTTCAGGCTTTTGGGGGTTGCGCTCTCGCCCCACCCTGTGCACCATGTGCACTCCCAGCCAAATCCTACTCACCATGGCTCCCCCGACTCCACCTTCCTCGACCAAGCCAATTCCTCCTGTCTCTGAGTCCTCTGCTTTCTCTGTTCCCCCAGAAGATCTGGTGGCCCCTCCTCCCTACACCTCCTCCATGGCTCCCACTCCTTCCACTCCGGTCCCTGCCCCTCCCCCTCCACTCCGGCCCCTCCTACCTCTGCCCCCAAGACTCCACTGCAGGCCCCAGATCCTCCGGCTCTAAATCCTATCTTGTTTCCTCCTCTTCCTTCCATCACTCCCTCCCCTTCTCTGGTCAGCTCTCACACTCGCTCCCACAGTAACCCGCAGGAGGCCCCTCCCTCCACTCTTCCTTCCTCAGCCCCGGCTTCATTATTTCCCTTGCGGCAGGTAGCCGGAGCTGAGGGCCTAGCCCTAGTCCATGTCCCTTTTTCTCTCCAAGACTTAGCACAGATAGAGGCCAAACTGGGTTCCTTCTCCTCCAACCCCACCCAGTACATCAAGCAGTTTACTAGTCTGACCCGTGCCTATGCCTTGACATGGCAGGACATATATGTCATCCTTGGGTCTACCACCACCCCTGACAAGAGATAGGCCATTTGGACGGCAGCCAAAGCCCAGGCCGATCAACGACACTATGCCAACCCCTCTCCTGAGCGCCCCCGGGGCTCAGGCAGTTCCTGACACCGACCCTGATTGGAATTACCAGGAAGGGGGTGGCGGCCAGCTGCGGGTATGCTATATGATAGAGTGTATCCTTGATGGGATGGAGGTGTCCTCTCATAAATTTGTAAACTTCCTCAAATTAGATGAGGTGACTCATGGGCCCGACGAAAACCCAGCCAGGTTCCTTAATCGGCTGACCGAGGCCCTTGTCCAATACACCAGGCTGTCCCCTGAGTCCCCCATCGGGCGGCCACCTTGGCCAGTCATTTTATCTCCCAGTCTGCCCCCGACATCCGGAAAAGCTGGCCAAGGCCGAGGATGGCCCTCAGACCCCTATCCAAGACCTGGTAAAAATGGCCTTTAAGGTTTACAATGCCCGTGAGGAAACTGCTGAGGCCAGCCGAAAGGCAAGGCTCAAGCAAAGAGCCGAATTTCAGGCAAGCCTCCTAAACCAGCAAACCCAGGCTTTGGTAGCGGCCCTGCGGCCGGCGACGGGCTCGGGGCCCCAGAAACTCCCTCCAGGGGCCTGCTTCAAGTGCGGCCAAGAAGGACACTGGGCCAAGACGTGCCCCAACCCGTGCCCTCCTTCCAAGCCGTGCCCGTTGTGCAAGCAACCAGGACACTGGGCTAGTGACTGTCCCCAGGCCTCTCGGGCCCCGACCTCTAGGGGCTGGGGACCAGAGCGCCCCAGGGAGACTTCCTGCCCTACTCCGGCTTTGGAGCTGCTGAACTTCAACGATGACTGACGCCGCCCAGACTCGGGGACCCCGATAACCCAAGCGGAGCCCAGGGTAACGCTCCAGGTAGCGGGTAAGTCCATCAACTTTCTAGTTGATACAGGGGCTACCTATTCGGTCCTTCCCCTCTTTCGGGGCACTCTATGTCCTTCTCAGGTTTCGGTTATGGGCATTGACAGCCAACCCTCGTGTCCGCTCCAAACCCAACCACTATCCTGTCAATTAGATTCCTGCCTATTTACCCACTCCTTTTAGTCATTCCCTCCTGTCCTACCCCTCTCTTGGGAAGAGATATACTTGCTAAGCTGAAGGCCACTCTTCACCTAACTCCAGAATCAGCTCCCACGTCAGGGGCCTTCCTTATGCTGCTTGCTGACCCTTCAACCTCTTCCGTTAGTCCTGAGGTCTGGGACACCCGAGTCCTGGTGGTGGCTCGGCACCACCCTCCAGTCCTCATCCACCTGTTTCCCGGCTCGGCCCCAGTTTCCTTTGTCTGTTCGTAACCTCAGGGGCTAAAGCCCATCATCGACCATCTCATGGGGCAGGATCTCCTAATCCCCACGACTTCCCCCTGTAACATGCCCATCCTTCCTGTCCGGAAGGCTTCAGGAGACTACCGGCTGGTGCAGGATCTCCACCTGATCAATGCGGCGGTGGTCCCTGCCCACCCACTTGTCCCTAACCCCTACACCCTCCTTTCTTCCATACCTCCCCAGACCTCTCATTTCACCGTTATTGACCTCAAAGATGCCTTTTTCACCATCCCACTCCACCCTGACTGCCAATTCCTCTTTGCTTTCACCTGAACTGACCCCGACACCCAGCTGACCACACAACTCACATGGACCATACTCCCTCAGGGGTTCAGAGATAGTCCCCACTACTTTGGACAAGCCCTGTCCCGAGACCTGGCCAGGTGCTCACTTCGCCCTAGCACTCTCCTTCAATATGTAGATGACTTGCTCCTTTGCAGCCCCTCGGAAGAGACCTCCCGACAACATACTGCCACTCTTCTTAATTTCCTTGGTTCCCAGGGGTACAGAGCCTCACAATCTAAAGCTCAACTGACTCAGACCTCTGTTGTTTATCTAGGCCTCCAAATCACCCCTACCACTAAAGCCCTGACAGTGGATCGGTGTAGCCTCCTCCGGTCCATCTGCCCTCCAGCCAACGGAGACCAGATAGTGTCCTTTTTAGGACTGATGGGATTCTTCCGACACTGGGTCCCAAACTACGCCACTCTGGCCAAACCCCTATATGCCGCTAAAGAGACTCCCACAGGGCCGCTGTCTTCCCCCACTGAAGTGACTCAGGCCTTCCACGCTTTACGCTCAACCCTATTGGCTGCACCCCTTCTCTTTCTCCCAAATCCCAACTATCCGTACCATCTATATACTGATGAAAAGGGAGGGATAGCCTTCGGAGCCTTAGTGCAATCAATTGGCTCTGAACTGCTGCCTATTGCTTACACATCCAAACAACTTGACCCCACAGCCAGGGGATGGTTCCCCTGCCTGCGGGCATTAGCTGCGGCGACAACATTGTACGCTGATGCTGAAAAGCTGATTCATGGCCAACCCCTGACCATTTTCTCACCTCACCGTCTTGGCGATCTTTTAGCCTCTAAATTCCTTTCTGACCTCAGTGAGTCTAGGCTCCAGCAATTTCACCTGGTATTTCTGGACAATCCTCAGGTTTCCGTGGGCCGCTCTCCACAATTAAACCCGCTTTCCTCACTACCCTCACTCCCTCTCTCCTCAGAACCCCCAGCCCACTCGTGCTCAGAGGTCCTCGAGTCCATTATGCAACCACCCCACAACCTGTTCTCCAAACCTCTACCAAATCCAGAGCTAACTTTGTTCGTCGATGGGAGCTCAAAGCGAGACCCCAATGGAAACCGAAGGGCGGCTTATGCTGTGGTAACCACCCGGGAAGTCCTGGAGGCTCAGCCCTTGCCGCCCGGGACGACCTCTCAGAAGGCTGAACTAACAGCCCTAACTAGAGCCTTACACCTAGCAAAAGGGAAAAGGGCCAATATTTACACAGACTCCAAGTATGCCTTCTTGATTGCCCATTCTCACACGGCAATCTGGAAAGAACGGGGCTTCCTGACACTAAAGGATCCCCCATCTGTAATGCCCCTCACATTACTCGACTGTTGGATGCCTTACCCCTGCCCAAAGAGGTTGCTATCATACACTGCAAGGGACACCAAAGTACTCATGACTCTGTCGCTTTGGGTAATAACATGGCCAACCAAGTGGCTTGACAAATTGCCTTACAACAGGCCCCTGAGCCCTTGGTGGCTTTGAGATCCGCCTTCAGTCCCGAATACTCTGACAAAGAGGCCAAAGCCTTGCTGGCACAGGAGGGGGCTCAGAGACACCCGTCGGGATGGATACTGTTCCATGGCAAAACGGTACTCCCTAAACACCAGGCAAAAGACATCATATCCCAAATCCACGACACCTTGCACATTGGACCGAGGGCACTCCTCTCCTTTCTCAGCCCCATCTTTGCCCCTTGGCACCTCAGACAGACCATATGTGATGTTCATCGCTCCTGTTTGACGTGCGCTTCCACCTCTCCCCAGGGAGGACTTAGACCCCCACAAACAACTCATCAACTTAGGGGACACTTGCCTGGGCAAGATTGGCAGATAGACTTCACCCACATGCCCAGACATCAGAGCCACCACTATCTGCTGGTCTTGGTGGACACCTTTTCAGGATGGGTCGAGGCCTTCCCCACTGCCCGAGAGACGGCAGCGGCGGTGGCGGAGGTCTTGACGACCCATCTCATTCCCAGATTTGGGTTGCCAAACTCTCTCCAGTCTGACAGTGGGCCTGCATTCATCTCACAGATCTCCCAGCAGGTGGCTGCGGCCCTGGGCATCGCCTGGCATCTCCACATCCCCTATCGGCCTCAATCGTCAGGCAAGGTAGAGCGGGTAAACGGCATCATCAAGACGCACTTGACCAAGCTTACCTCGGAACTGCGATTGTCTTGGGTCGACCTCCTTCCTCTGGCGCTCACTCCTATTCGCACCACACCACACTCAAAAACAGGTTTGACCCCCTTTGAACTGTTTTACGGCTGGCCCGACCTTTCAATATGTATATGTCAATCCCAGTCTCCCAGTTTATCCCTTCTTCCTACCTGCTCTGGTAATCATGTTTGCTTTCTACATCTGTGACTCTTTCTCTTTGGTATAACTTCATTTTCACCATTCTTTTTAGATTCCACATATAAGCAATATCATATGACATTTATCTTTCTCTGTCTGACTTCCTTCAGTGAGTATGACAGTTTCTAGGTCCATCCACGTTGTTGAAAAATGGCATTATTTTGCTCTTTTTATGGGTGAGAAATATTCCATTGTATATATGTACCACACCTTCTTGGTATCAGAATGATCATCACCAAAAAAAATCTAGAAACAATAAGTGCTGGAGACAGTATGGAAAAGGGGAAGCTCCCCGTACACTGTGGGTGGGAATGTAAATTGGCATAGCCACTATGGAGAACAATATGGAGATCTCTTTAAAAACTGAAAATAGAACTTTTAGGTTGTGCATTTTTTCAGCCTTTCACTCTTGGGTGTATATCTGAGGAAAATCTTAATTCAAAAAGATACATGCACCCCAATGTTCAATGAAGCATTGTTTAAATTGCCAAGACATGGAAGCAATCTAAAGCATCAACAGGAGTGGATGCTTAAACCAGTCAGTCTGGAATTAGCTGGTCAGCACTAGTGAGGTAATCTGCCTGATAGACCTTTGCTGTCCCCTAAAGGAAAGTGACCTTGCAATAAACAATCTGCTCTGCTAGCAACAACCTTGTCCTGCCCCTTTCTACCTGTAAAAGTCTTGCATTTTGTTCAGTTCTTCAAAACTCCTTTCTATCTGCTAGATGGGATGCTGCCAACTTATGAACTGTTGAATAAAGCCAATAAGATTTTTAAAATGTGTCCATTTCAATTTTGTTTTCTAACAAATATATTTTTTTAGCTGCTTGATTCAATATCTGTGACAATGTGTGTTTGAACTATGGAAGCTTTCTTACTCTTCTTTCCCTTCTTTTGTAGATTACAAAGGCTGAAATGGCAGAGTGGTGAGTGGGAGATAGGGCTAATCTGGTTTGAGAGAGAAAAAATTCCAGTTCTGCTGACTCTACCTCTACCTCTGTGCCTCTGAATGAACTATGTCTCCCAGTGTGGTACTAGTAATAAAGACCATGGTGACAATGAGACAATAATAATGATGATAATAGCTAACATCTAAAGGGTACTTATTATCCTGGCAAGTGTTGTTACAAATCATTGTTATTGTTCTCATCTTACACATAAGATATCTAACGCATGGGGATGGTAAAAAAAAAAAAAGCCATCCACAGTGACAAAGCAAGGTGAAGTAAGATTTAAAATAAATATTGATTAAGTGCAATCCCAACCTAAATCTCGGCAAGTTATTTTGTGGATATTGACATTCTAAAGTTTATATAGGAGCAAAAGACCCAGAATAGCCAACATAATACTGTAAGAGAAGAACAAAGTTGGGGGACTGACATTACCCAACTTCAAGACTTGCTGTAAAGCTACAGTAATCAAGTCATGGTGGTATTACTGAAAGAATAGACATTATAGAACCACAAAAGAAAATAGAGACCAGAAACAGAGCCCAGTTGACTCCTATGTGTAGTTAACTGATCTTTGACAAAGAAGCAAAGTCATTAGAAAGGAGCAAGGATAGATTTTTCAACAAATAGTGCTGAAACAACTGGACACTCACAAGCAAAAAGTGAATCTAGATACAGATTTTACACCATTCACAAAAATTAACTCAAAATGGATCATGGATCCAAACATAAAAAGCAAAATTACAACATTCCTGGAAGATAACATACAAGAAAACCTAAATGATCTGATCTTGAGTGTGGAAATGACTTTTTAGATATGACAAAAAGACATGATCTGTGAAATAAATAATTTATACACGAGACTTTATTAAAATTAAAAATGTCTGTTCTGCAAAAGACAATATCAACAGAATGAGAAGACAAGCCACAGACGAAGAAAACATTTGCAAAAGGCACATTTTATAAAACACTATTACTCAAAATATACAAAGAACTCTTAAAACGAGTGGTAGGAAAGCAACCCCAGTAAAACATGGACCAGAAGTTTTAAGGGGTTTCTCTGGTGGTTCAGTCGGTTAAAGAATCCACCTGCAATGCATGAGACCCAGGTTCGATCTCTAGATTGGGAAAATATCCTAGAGAAGGAAATGGCAACCCACTGCAGTGTTTTTGCCTGGGAATTCCCATGGACAGAGGACAGAGTAGCCTGGCAGGCTATCATCCATGGGGTTGCAACAGCTGGACATGACTTAACAGGTCAACCACAACCACCACCAAGACTTTAAAAGACACCTCACCAAAGAAGAAAAATTGCAAATAAGCATATGAAAAGATGATCCACAAATATATCTTCAGGGAAATGCAAATTAAAATAAGAAAATATTACTACACAGCCTTTGTATGTGTGTCTGACTCTGCGACCAACCGACCGTAGCCCGTCATGTAGCTCCTTTGTCTATGGGATTTTCCCAGCAAAAATACTGGAATGGGTTGCCATTTCTTTCTCCAGGGGATCTTCCCAGTCCAGGAATCAAACTCAAGTTTCTTGCATCTCCTGCATTGGCAGGCAGATTCTTTACCCATAAGCCACCTGAGTTTGTCCCTAATTCTACTGTTGTTGATCTATTTGGCTTAAGAGCAGACAGCTGGATTCTCCTCTTGCTGCATTCAATCTGTTGTAATATATTGTTCTGGTTGAAATATATGAGGAAAAGCTGGCTTCATAGAGTCGGAGAAAAGAGGTACTTTTATAGCTTCTCAAATAATTTCAGTTCAGTTCAGTCGCTCAGTCGTGTCCGACTCTGTGACCCCATGAACCACAGCACACTAGGCCTCCCTGTACATCACCAACTCCGGAGTCCACCCAAACCCATGTCCATTGAGTCAGTGATATCATCTAACCATCTCATCTTCTGTCATCACCTTCTCCTCCTGCCCTCAATCTTTCCCAGCATCAGGGTCTTTTCAAATGAGTCAGCTCTTCACATCAGGAGGCCAAAGTATTGGAGTTTCAGCTTCAGCATTAGTCCTTCCAATGAACACCCAGGACTGATCTCCTTTAGGATGGACTGGTTGGATCTCCTTGCAGTCCAAGGGACTCTCAAGAGTCTTCTCCAACACCACAGTTCAAAAGCATCAATTCTTCAGTGCTCAGCTTTCTTTATAGTCCAACTCTCACATCCATATATAACTACTGGAGAAACCATAATCTTGACTAGATGCACCTTTGTTGGCAAAGTAATGTCTCTGCTTTTTAATATGCTGTCTAGGTTGGTCATAACTTTCCTTCCAAAGAGTAAGCATCTTTTAATTTCATGGCTGCAGTCACCATCTGCAGTGATTTTGGAGCCCACAAAAATAAAGTCTGACACTGTTTCCACTGTTTGCCCATCTATTTCCCATGAAGTAACGGGACCAAATGCCATGATCTTCATTTTCTGAATGTTGAGCTTTAAGCCAACTTTTTCACTTTCCTCTTTCACTTTCATCAAGAGGCTTTTTAGTTCTTCACTTTCTGCCATAAGGATGGTGTCATCTCTACATCTGAGGTTACTGATATTTCCTCAGCTGATTCCAGCTTGTGCTTTTTCCAGTCCAGTGTTTCTCATAATGTACTCTGCATACAAGTTAAATAAGTAGGGTGACAATATACAGCCTTGATGTACTCCTTTTCCTATTTGGAACCAGTCTGTTGTTCCATGTCCAGTTCTAACTGTTGCTTCCTGACCTGCATACAGATTTCTCAAGAGGCAGGTCAGGTGATCTGGTATTCCCATCTCTTGAAGAATTTTCCACAGTTTATTGTGATCCACACAGTCAAAGGCTTTGGCATAGTCCATAAAGCAGAAATAGATGTTTTTCTGGAATTCTCTTGCTTTTTGATGATCCAGCAGATGTTGGTAATTTGATCTCTGGTTCCTCTGCCTTTTTTAAAAACCAGCTTGAACATCTGGAAGTTCATGGTTCACGTATTGCTGAAGCCTGGCTTGGAGACTGTTGAGCATTACTTCACTAGCATGTGAGATGAGTGCAATTGTGCGGTAGTTTGAGCATTCTTTGGCATTGCCTTTCTTTGGGATTGGAATGAAAACTGACCTTTTCCAGTCCTGTGGCCACTGCTGAGTTTTCCAAATTTGCTGGCATATTGAGTGCAGCACTTCCACAGTATCATCTTTTAGGATTTAAAATAGCTCAACTGGAATCCTATCACCTCCACTAGCTTTGTTCATCGGAGAAGGCAATGGCATGGTCTCCTGTACAATGTCACGAACCTCTGTCCATAGTTCATCAGGCACTCTATCAGATCTAGTCCCTTAAATCTATTTCTCACTTCCACTGTATAGTCATAGGGGGTTGATTTAGTATTGTACCAAAATTTGATACATGGTAGCTTTTATTTTTTGACATGTTTTTAATTGAAGTATAGTTGAATTACAATGGTTCAGGTATGCAGCAAAGAGATTCAGTTATATATATTCTTTTTCAGTTTTTTCCATTTAGCTTATTACAAAATATTGAATATAGTGTGTTGTGCTTATAGTAAGTCTGTGTTGTTTATTTGTTTTATGTATAGTAATGCGTATATGTTAATACTAAACTTCTAATTTATCCCTCCTTCCTTTTGGTAACCAGTAGTTTGTTTTCAGAGAGAAGGCAATGGCACCCCACTCCAGTACTCTTGCCTGGAAAATCCCATGGACAGAGGAGCCTGGTAGGCTGCAGTCCATGGGGTCACTAAGAATCAGACATGACTGAGCACCTTTACTTTCACTTTTCACTTTCATGCACTGAAGGAAATGGCAACCCACTCCAGTGTTCTTGCCTGGAGAATCCCAGGGATGGCGGAGCCTGGTGGGCTGCTGTCAATGGGGCTGCACAGAGTCGGACACAACTGAAGTGACTTAGCAGCAGCAGCAGTTTGTTTTCTACGTCTGTGAGTCTATTTCTGTTTCATAAATAAGTTTTTTTTGTTGTTGGTTTTTTTTTTCAGTTTCACATACAAGCGACATCATATGATATTTGTCTTTCCCTGTTTGGCTTACTTCACTTAGTATGATAATCTCTAGATTCATCCACGTTGCTGCAATAGCATTATTTCTTTCCTTTTTATGGATAAGTAATATTCCATTGTATATATACACTACATCTTTATCCATTCACCTGTCAGTGGACATTTAAGTTGTTTCCCTGTCTTGGCTACTATAAATAGCACTGCTATGAATATTGAGGTACATGTGCCTTTCTGAATTAGAGTTTTCATTTTGTTTGAATATAGGCCCAGGAGTGGAACTGCTGGATTATGTGGTAACTCTAGTGTTTTAAGGAACCTTCATAGTGTTTTCCACAGTGGCTGCACTACGGCATACTTTCCCGCCAACAGTGTAGAGGGTTCCCTTTTCTCTATATCCTCTCCAGCAGACAAATGGGAGTTTCTTAAAGATTAGTTGTACTGTGAAATCTAACTTTTCATAATCTGTTATATTAAAGTGGATTGATTTATCTTGGAAATTTAATAGACACTTTATCCACTTATGATTTTGCAACACTGTGCATTGTTCATTTAGAAAACATTGGCTCCCTGAGTTATATAGACCTTCCAGATATGAACACATTTGTCAAATAATATAGAAACATCACATCTATTAATATCACCATCTATCTCATTAGTAAAAACTGCCAAGCTCAATGTAGTGGCTAAAATTTTTCCTAATTTTAAATTTTTGCTGGAAAGCTCAAATTTTATTATTGGCAACTAATAGTATCTTCCAGTAGTCATGTATGGATGTGAGAGTTGGACCAGAAAGAAAGCTGAGCATTGAAGAATTGATGTTTTTGAACTGTGCTGTTGGAGAAGACTCTTTTGAGTCTCTTGGACTGCATGGAGATCAAATCAGTCCATCCTAAAGGAAAACAGTCCTGATTATTCATTGGAAGGACTGATGCTGAAGCTGAAGCTCCAGTACTTTGGCCACCTGATGTGAAGAATTGACTCATTAGAAAAGACCCTGATGCTGGGAAAGACTGAAGGCAGGAGGAGAAGGGGATGACAGGGGATGAGATAATTGGATAGCATCATCAACTCAATGGACCTGAGTTTGAGCAAGCTCTGGGAGTTAGTGATGGACAGGGAAGTTTGGCATGCTGCAGTCCATGGGGTCACAAAGAGTCAGACACGACTGAGTGACTGAACTGAACTGAATACTATCTTATGTTTCCTTCAAGTGTTAGACTTGTTTTGTTTATTGTCAAGAATAACTAATAGTTATTAGTTTGATTATCAATCATTCTTTCAAGTAATAAAATGCTCTTCTCTGTGACAACCACAGTACCTCACCAGTCTGCACGAGTGCTAATGATTACTTCCCATTTCACCATACAGAATATTAAAAACGATATATACTTCATGGGTCAAGAATTAATAACTTTTGATGTTTCATCAAAGATATTCCTAAGTGCGATTGGCTTTCTTTTTTAAATTGAAGTACAGATGATGTACAACATTATGTAAGTTGCAGGTATACAATACAGTGATTCACAATTTTGGCTTTTCTTTTTTAGGGAAAAAAAAACTACATATGTACGGTGGGAGAGAATACAGTAACTTCTAGTACAATTTGGTACAGTGTATTACCACTGTTTCAATTCAAGCTAAGCCCCCAGAAATTTTACCTACCATGATTTTTACACAGTCAGGATGGGTAAGCTGCAGTTCAGTGAACTTAAAGACATATTCCAGGTAATAAAAGGTAAAGCCAGAGTTTAGACTCGAAGCTTGGTGTTCTTTCCAGTCCACTTCACAGCTACCCTCTGCCGCTTTCCTGGGTCTTGAACCAGTGTGAGGCTCTCAGAACAAAATGGTTTAGTTTAGTCCCCTAATGCTAGAAGCTAGGTTGTATGATCTGCTTTCTATTTCTGAATAAGCAGCTTGAGATTTGGGGGCAATTCTAAGTGATTTTGGGGCTTCCCTGGTGGCTCAGAAGGTAAAGAATCCATCTTCAATGCAGAGGACCTGGGTTCAATCCCTGGGTCGGCTAGACTCCCTGGAGAAGGGAATGACTACCCACTCTAGTATTCTTGCCTGGAGAATTCCATAGACAGAGGAACCTAGAGGGCTGAAGTCCACAGAGTCACAAAGAGTTGGACACAACTGATCGACTAATACACACACACTAAGTGGTTTTGGTAGATCTGGGCAAAAGTTGGGGAATCTGAATTTTAAAAGGATATTTATATTTTTTATAATGTAAGAAAAGAAAATGCCAGGATTCTTTCAGTGCCACCATTTCCTCCATTACCCACAGAAGGTGATGATCATAGCTACCATTTTTCTGAGCATTTACAAGGTGCCAGGTACCATTCTCAGTACTTTGTACATATTAACTTACATAATCTTGAAAACAGTCCTGAGGTAGACTCTACTCTTCCCTTTTATTTTTTTTCTTCAGAGATAAGGAAACAAGATACAGAGAGGCTCAGTGATTACCAAGAGTCTTGCAGCTAGAAAGTGGCAGAGCCAGGACCCAAACCCAGACCTTTGGACACAAGAGACCATATTATTAGCCAATGCACCACTTCCCAATAATGCCAGACTGTAGTCTTTCATTGTCTCGTATCACCCCTGATCAGGACTGTGGAATATCCTTGCCCTTTAGAGTCCATGCAGAACAAGAAAATACCCACTAGTACTGAGAACAACTAATCACTACTAGTTACTTATGATGCAACAAGAAGTTATCATGGAGAAGGAGCTTTTAAATAAACCACAGGCACCGTTCATCTTGATGCTTAATCAACTTAAAAAGTGAACTATGAGAAAAAGAAGTTAGTTTATGAGCTCTCTGGGAACTGAGACTCTTATTTCCTCCTTTTGTATTCCCCCTAGCACTCCATGTGTTACATGGTGAACTTCCTAGGCATTTAATAAATGCTGGTTGATTAAGTAAATGGAAGGCTCAAGTGTATTCCAGGCAAATGAGCTTTGGAGACACCCCATTTATTTCTTACCTGCTTGACAATACATCACATCCACAAATCTCTCCCAACATTTATTACTTAATTTTCAAAGTGCCCTCCCATTCTCCCTAGGGAGAGAGGCAGGGCCAAGAGTTATATTGCCATTTTGACAGGTGAGAGAAACCCAGATACAGAAAGTTTAACAGCCCTTTGCCATGGCAACCCAGTCAGCCAGCCAGGGAGCCAGTGACAATTAGGCTCAGGGCCTGAGTCTCAGTTCCAAAGCACACGCCAAATCCTAGCTCCCTACAGGACCGATCCTTTTCAGAAGAGGAAGGAGGTTCCCAACATGAAATAAAATGCTTAGCTAAACATAAAGGAAGGCTGCCAAACACAGTTAGGTCATCACATTCGACTTTGAGAGAACATTCTGTTCATGCTATCAACCTGCACTCACTTTCAGCACACTTCACCATAAATATTTCTGACTCACTATCTCAGGAAATATTTTTTATCTTAATAAACTCAATGCAAAACATAATCTAAATCGGCTTGCACATTCTTGAGTCGAAGCCACAAGCTGCATTTAATAAAAATCAGTGGAAATAGCAAGGGACTTCTGAATAACTACAGTTCGTTATCTGACGTGGGGCTGCTGGGAAGTTCCCAACACAAGGGAAGCAGGAGGTCGGTAAGCTGAAGGTATGGACAGAGCCCGAGACCACTGGATGACCCCACTTGCTGGATCTTAGTTTCCACTGAAGAGCCTCTTTGGAGGTGCTATTCATGATAGTGAACTGAGGCATGGTAATAAGGAACAAGGCTCTGAAGGTGGACTGCACGTCCCCATGTCTGAGTACTTCCTCTCACCTGCTATTGTTTAACCTCTCTGAGTCTCAGTTTCCTCAGCTGTAAAATGGGGCTAATAACTTTTGTTACCCTAAAGTGTTGTGGGATTTAAATGAGATCATCCTTCTTTGGAACACGAAAAGCATTCATTATAGGGAGCTAAAGCCAAAGATTCTCAACCCTGCAGAACATCACTATCGCCTGAGGAATAATAATAAAAGAAATTCCATGGTACCTGGGTCTCAGCCCTAGCAATTCACATTTAGTTGATCCCGGGTGGAGACCACATATGTGCATTTTTAGATGTTACTCAAATGATTGTCCTTAGCAGTGAACATAGAACACTTGGCTAGGGTAGTGACAGCTATCTGAGTACTGATCCTTGCTGGGCTTCCTGCTAAGCCCTGTTTTTACAGATCAAAGATCTCCAGAAAGATTCTCTACTATTGATACATCCCTCATTGTTCCAAAGAAAGCAGCCCTGAGCCACTAAGCCTGTTGCCTAAGGTCAAGATATTGATCAAGAGTGAAACCACAGCTCCAAACAAGACATCTGTCTTGAACTGGCCAGTCTTCAAGCCTGTCTCCAGTCAAGTACAGAGACGACTCAATGAAGATAAACATTTTTGGCTCCACCAAGCTGCTGAAGACCATGGGACATGATGGCTAAACAGAAAGAAAAACAAATAAAGTCCCCACAAACCCAACACTCTGGCCTAAAACTCACATTTTTCTTAAAAGTTGAAGTACTAATGCTTCAAGCTGAGCTCGGGCTTGTGACCTCTGAGCAGGTTTAAAAATGTCTGTAGCTACAGTTAACCAGGTACGTTTAAAAAGCAAAAGCAGTAGATGGGGGCATTATCTCAGAATAAAAAGAGGAGTCTAAGTGAAATCAGTTAGACTTGTAATAAACAAAAAGAGTACCCATAGCACCAAAGATAACAAGCAGTCAGTGACGGGGGAGGAAACTCACAGACATCAGAGATGGTTCTGCAAATGTGCTCTTACAGCAAACCTTCTATAGATCTGGACTAACGGAAAAGATGCCATCTTTATAGGTCCTTCCTTAGGAAGCATAGAAAGTGCATCTAACAATTCAGAAAAGTTTAAAAAGACTTTGCCACTACCAAGAGGTTTGTTTTAAAGAATAGGTCTTTTTTTTTTTTTTTTTTTTAACAAGTAGGCCAATTGTATGTAAATAGACTCTTAAAAGCTCAGGGAAACTACTTTTTCCTCTGAAGTAGTTAAGATCTACAAAGAATGAGTGGCTGGCCTCCAGCCTTGAGATGACTTTGTGTTCCGGCTGTAATTAATAAAGGTAGGAGGAGAGGGGGATAAACATATGCTGAACGCTGATTCTATCAGGCCTTTACAGTCATTACTGTATTTTATCCTTTCCAGACCCCTGTCATATCTACAGGTTTTTCTAGCCTCATCCTAAGGAAAACGTCCAAGGCTTCCAGAGGTTTTAGCATAACTAGGTCAGGGCTGTCTGTGACTGGACTCGGTTGTATCCTGACTCTTCCTTCTGCCCCTACTCCCAACCTGCCGCATCTCAATTTACTGTTTTATAGCCTGGTGTCACTGGGCTTCCCTGGTGGCTAATACGGTAAAGAATCTGCCTGCAATGCAGGAAATCCAGGTTCGATCCCTGGGTAGGGAAGATCTTCTGGAGAAGGAAATGGTTACCTGCTCCAGTATTCTTGCCTGGAGAATTTCATAGAGGAACCTGGCGGGCTACAGTCCGTGGGGTCGCAAAGAGCAACACACACACACATACACCCTAGTGTCACAAAGAGCTTCTTCCATAACACCTCACTTGAATCCATCTGGATGGTACCCCCTTGTCTGGCAAAGACGCTGTGGTCTTCACCTGGAGCAGGTCTACTCCTGGAGCAGGTTATCCACTAAGATCATTGGCCACTGCTAACAGGGTTACTCTAGTGACTTTTTTCCTAGTTGTAAACTTCTGTGGATTTCGGTGATTTATTGGACTACCCATTCTATTTTACCACAATGTCTGTCATTTTTTCATTTGAGGGTATCATTTTGTTATTTCACATTGATCCTGTGTGCATATTTTGTTCACATTTAGAAATAATAAGAACACTTTGAAATGATGAACAGAAACACACTTAACCATCAGAACAATGACTTGATTTTTGACATGATCAATCTCTTTAAACTGAAATTCACCATGACACAAGGTTTCTGGCCTGAGGAATGGTCTCTGCTTCTTAGAGAAATATTCCCAATCTTGTTCCTGACTCCCTAGGTCTCTATCCATCCCAACTTTAAAATGGTGAAAAAAATTTAACTACTCTGCTCCCACCCCACCCCCACCCCTATTTTCAGCTGAATGCTAGAATGATAAATAAATTCATGGGCCTAAGAACGGGCTCGATGGACGTGAGTCTGAGTAAACTCCGAGAGATGGTGATGAACAGGGAGGCCTGGCGTGCTACGATTCATGGAGTTGCAAAGAGTTGGACACGACTGAGCGACTGAACTGAACTGAAGAATTCTTCAGGTACAGGGTAGATCTACATTCTAAGATGTTACTAGCAGCTTTTCCCCAATCCTACAAACTCAAACCAAGTAATACTAGCAAAACCATGAGCTATACCTGTTTCATCATAACATTATAACATCACTCTTGTTGTTCAGTTGCTCAGTTGTGTCCAACTCTTTGTGACCCCATGGATGATAGCGCACCAGGCTCCTCTGTCCAAGGGATTTCCCAGGCAAGAATATTGGAGTGGGTTGCCATTTCCTCCTCCAGGGGATCTTCTCAACCCAGGAATCCAACCCATGTCCCTTGCATTGGCAGGCAGATTCTTTACGGCTGAGGGAAGCCCAAGTCTCTAACTTAGAAACAACAAAAAGCAAAGCTTTTGACTCCTGGACTCGGGCCTTGCATGCCACACTGAAAGCTGAAAACTGCCTTGTCTCCCTTTATGGTTGAACTATGAACCTTTGTAAAATGCTGATGGACCTTTGCTAGAGCAGCACAGAATGAGAGGGTCCACATAATGAACTTTAAAATGACTGGTGATAGTATCTAGAAGGCCAGGCCTGAGACACGTTTCTGGTTTGGACTGTGGCCAACACAAACAGAACACGTCATAAGTCATCTCTGCGATTCCAATACCGTGGCTAGGAGATGCCTCAGCATCAGCAGGATGTGTGATGCTTGCTATGGAAGCCTGTAGATGCTTCTACGTCAGGGACAAGCAACGGCTGTGTGTTCAGCCCTGCTAGGGGGCTCTGTGTGAGGAAGAACCAAGCCATGTTAAGCACCTTCTGAGATCAAGCAGTCGTGTGTGTTCACTCCACAGGCCTAATTCTGTAACAAGCAGTTTGGCCAGTCAAGAGAAATTCTCAAGCATTCAATGGTTCTAAGTGGAGCCTGAGTGGTTTTCCAAATAAAAGTTTGTCATTCTGGCCAAGCAATTTCTCTTCCAATAGGGACCACACAGCTATACCCTCTCAGTCTCCTAAAGCCACATCTTGACTGAGCAGGACTTGAATGCCCTTCTGTGTCAATCCCAGCCTTCTAGCTCTACTCCACAAAGGCCAAAAACCCCATCTCAAGCTATCCCAGAAAATAAACTTCAGGGAACATGAAAGGACACACAAAACATTCTTCTCCCATCTCCATTCACTGTCCAGGATTTGTACCTCAACTTTTGAAGGCATCTTTTGACCTGAGCACATCTCAGGTCTCAGGTTGGCAGGGCAATGCATCAAGGAAGTTCTTGTCACCCAAATATTCTCTGGCCTGAATGGGATGGTTTTGCCTTTAAAGTTGGAACCAAATTCTTCAACAATTAGAGATTATTGGCTCCACTGCTTTTTCAAGGAACCAGAAAAGTACTAAGCCATTTAGAATGAAAAATGCAGGGAGTAATATTTTCTTAATATTAACTGCAAGCGGCAACAATCAAACACACAGGATTGAACATTGGGGGTTGAACCAGGCTCTTTTCAGTGTTACAAGCAACTGAAATCTAGCACAAGTTTGCTCTAAATAGATGCAGAAAATGCTTGATAACTAAATGAAGCAAGGGACTGAGGTACTTGTGTTCAAAGATCTCTCCTTCTGGCTATAGAATCAAACAGTGAAAGAAACAATCATGATTGAGTGTGATCTGAGTATGTTCATGGTGACAGAGGACCCCAGAAGGGGGAAACCCCAGAAACCTGCTTTCTGGGCCAGAGGAGTCAGATAAGGGCTTCCTAAGGAGATGACATTGAATAGGAGGTTAAGATTTTTTTTTAAAGGAAGAGATATGGCTTCTGTCTTTCTGGAGCCTCTTGAGATCCTGAAGGAAAGAAAAGGGATCTCACTTGAAAGTACAAGTCAGAGTGAGCATAAAAGTTAAGCATGTGGTCAAGATAGTGAGTGTTGAAGGCATCAGGAGAGAGGGGAGGTGAGATTAACGTGGGCTGGCTGGGGGACTGTGTGGCAATGGCAGAGGGGCCCCGCAGTCCCCTGCCTTTTGTCAGGCAGAATGTACAAGAGCCAGAGCAGAGTGGGTGGGAGAGAAACCCCAGATTTCCTGTCCTCTTGCTGGGAATGTGCAGGCATTTAGAGGAGGGAAGGAGTCCAGAGAAGGAGAAAACAGAAGAAAAATAAGCAAACACTTATTAAACATCTGTGTAGGCACTAGGGCGGTACTTATTCCATCTTTTCTGGACTTCATAGAGTACCGATGGAAAAGAAACTGATAAAAATAATCAGAAGGGGAAGATGCAAGAAAAAAATGTTTCTGCTCTGGAGGAGGTGAGCACCTCTAGCTATATATAAGCCAGGGAAGGCTTGAGAGAGGAGGGAGTCACGTTCGAGCTGGGCCTTGATGGAGAGCAGAGGCTGGGAGCCAGAGAAAGCAAGGCTGTGGAGAGAGGGAGGGGGTGAGGGCAGTGGGCAAGAGCCATACAGCTGTTGGGGACACGCAAGACGCCAGCACCGATGCCCCTCCCAGCATGCCCCACACGCATCTGCTGCTACAGCGTCATTCCTTCGGCTTCCTCACTTCCCCGAGTTCCTTAGTGGGGTCATCCCTGAGGCAGGAAGTTCTTCCTTCTGCAGGACTGCCCTGCACATGACACGGTGTTTACCAACATAGGCCCTTGCCCAGTAAATGTCAGCTGCATCCCCTAATCACCAGGACAGCGAAAACCAGCACCCACATATCCAACACTGAGGGTGCTTGAAGCATCTTTACATCATGGACTTCATAACCATCATGTTAACAAATACCTCTCCAAGTCCCTCGTCCCCTGATACTCCTACAGCTCAGCTTCAGGGGAAAATCTGTGTTCAGAGCTGGGCTTCCTGAAGTATGAAGTGACCCAGCAGGGCAGGGAACATGTCAGTGGGGAGCTGGGATGGGGAGGGGGTGGTTTCCTGGGCTTCCGATTTTGTATCACTATTTCTTTCTCCATAAATAGACACCACCTCAGATCTGGGAAAAAGCAGACACAAGATGCTGGATTTCCATCAGAGACGGATGGGAAGGATGATCCCAATAGTTGAGTATTTAGCTCTCCCTTCTATTTCTTTACTTTCAAAATAATGCTTCAGTGTACATACCTTTATGCTTAAATATTTTCTCCCTTTTGTATTATTTCCTTAAGTTACACTTCTTTTAAGGTAGGGCCCAAATGTGAGTTTTCTGTCCATTCCTCCAGAGTGCCTAACAGGACCCAGCAATAAGAAGATCATGATCAAATGACAGCCTCACCCTGCCTACTTGCTCAGACTAGCTCCTAGACCACACATTCATAATTACCAGACATTGTGGGTGACTGTGACTAGGAGTGGCAAAGAAGCTGGAAAGGGTGTAACTGTCAGAGGGGCAGAAGCCAGAGGTTACCAGAAAACCATGGCTCCCCACTCAAACTCAAGCTCCTCGAGGCCACGGATAAATGATTGATTTCCTTTCACCTCTCCTATATGTGAAGAAGTAGAAGGCAGAGATGCAGAAATGTCTGCAAATCCACTGACACTCCTCTCATTAAAAGGCAGTGTCTGTGTCTCCATTCCTTGTTCCTGGAAGGGCCTCTATGACTGTTCTGATGAACAGGATGTTGCAGAAGGGCCACATGTGGGCGACTTCTGAGGCTAGATTAGAAAAGGCTACATAGCCTCTGCTAGTCTCTCTTGGCACAGTTCCTCTTCGAGCCTTCAAGCACCATGTAAGAAGTCCAGTTTCTCTGAGGCCATCATGTGGAGATTCCATGGAGAGAGAGAGAAAGAGTCGCTCTTAGAGCCCCAGCTGTTTCAACCACCAGCTGTCTGAATCCTTTCAGACCAGACACTAGATTTGTGAATGACAAAGCCTTCAAGATAACCCCAACCCCAGCTACATCTGACTGCAACCACATGAGACCCTGAGCAAGAACCAGAGATAGAGTCCAGTCAACTTTCAGAATCGTTATTAATAAGTGACAATTGTTTGAGGCCATTAAGTTTGGACTGGTTTGTTACCCAGCAAACCAATGACTGATAAATAGTCTGAGATGACTGATAAATGGTCTCACTTGAAATTCTAAGAAGTGAAATAAATTCTCCAGAATCACAGATATTGACGGAAGATATGCCTTGTGATAGAGTCTGGGTTAGGAAGAGCAGGTAATGATTCATCCACAGCTGCTGCTTTCAAGGGGGCTTCCAAGGGAGATAGGAGATGGACACAGATTATTAGAGATATTTAAGAAGAGAGCAACAAGAGAGGCACAGAGAACAGTATACTCTGAGAGAATTCTGGATGAATTTGCTCTGATGATGGACTAGCAAAGGTAGCCAGGTGTCCTTCAGATGGGAAACTCCATGGAATGAAGTGAAAATAAGCATAAGAATTTTAATTCTACTACACAGTTAGGTCATTGAACATAGAAAGCATGACTCCATGACTTGCCATAGAACAGCTTTTGAACTATGTATTTTGTTGGCTGGATATACATGGACAGTATTAGGGGGCCAGCTAGAATGGATGGAAGGCATTAGGGAGCCAGCCTAGAAAGAGTACTGGCTGGTTTAAGAACTAGAGGTCCAGGGATCAAGTACTGGCTATGTGACCTTGGGCAAATCACTTCACATCTATATTTCAGTTTCCCCATCTGTCTAATGAGAGGATAGGACTAAGAGATCTCTGAGGTTTGTTCCCAATTCAAAGCTTCCAGGGGGCACAAAAGAGGAAGTATGAACATTCACCTATTTGTTCACTAGGTATCTCTGTAATCAAACAAACACACATGATTGAGAGAGTCAACCTATGTCTGTTAAGACTCTGCATGTAGTAGAAGCTAGCTCAAGCTAATTTAAGAGGGTGAGGAGGGACTGATGAGGTGGATGGGGAATTTAACATAGGATGCAAAGGTTTTTATGACATTATGGCAAAGCATCCAGAGGAACAGGAACCAGGACTGGAAAGCTGTTGGGAATCAGGTCAAGACTCTCCCTCCCACCCCCAATCTCTGATTTTCTCTATGAGTCTACTTAAATCTCCTCTCTTTTGCAAACCAGCTTTCTTGGCTTTTTGACACACAACACAGATCCATTGCATGGCCCCCACATTCATCTCAGGGCACAACCAGCAACTCACAAACACTGACTGTTTGTCTCTGAATTCCAATTCCAAATTCTCAGGAAAAAGACTCTGGCTGGCTCAATGTGGTTAGGGCATCTCCTTCCTAATCCAATCAACTCTCCCCAGAGAGGTAGGGTTATATAACATAAGCATGACTGTTGAAGACCCATCTCAGTGGGTCCAGGGAGCAATTAACAGATAATGGGGCAGTTACTGTAAAGTAGGCAGGCTCCTTCAGAGCTGTCTATTACAAAATTCAAGAAAATGAAAGAACTATTGTGTAGATTATCAATAAGGATAAAAATTCTCTAATTTAAGCTCCTTCTTCATGTGCACTGAAATCCTTTCCAAAACCACTTCAGAAACTGACCAATTTCATGGAAAAACAGTTACTTTCCACTCTCACCCAGACCCTGTATAATTGTAATTGTTTTCTAGCACATTTAGGATGAACCCTGTGAACAGTAAAGCAATGCCAGCTTACAAGGAGACCTTCAAACTCGGGGTTGCCAGGGCCTCCTTTCTTGCCACTTTATCACATGAAGTGACTTGAAAAACATAAACAAATGCCTCCTCTGAACTCCACACCAATTACTACAGGCTACTGAGGGGTTTGGGTATCACTTTAGAAGCCACTCTGTCTGTGGACAGTCCAGCAAGAGGATAAAGCCAAACCATGAGGGAGATTCTACAGAGAGGTAGCTGCCTCAAGGTTAATGCTTTTGAAAAAGGAAAAGCAGTTATTTTTTGACATTTTGACAATCACTTTCAGATCTGGTTCTTATTAGTCCCATTTTTGCCTTTAAAAGCTTTTCTTTTTTTCCTTCCTTACTGAAAATATCAGGAAATTTAGAACAGAAACTTACAATAAAACATGTCCCCTGACCCTCTGATCTATCAATCTTTTATATAAACAAAAATACTTAGAGAAGCCTGGAAGGCGGCATTTCTTGGAAGTTACCTGATGTTAGTTGCTATATTGATCATTACCTTGCAATTGCTTTGGGGGAAATGTAGAACAGAGAGAACAGGAGAAGGCAGAGAATGAGTGTGCAAGAGTATATGTACATGTGTACGTGGCTGTGTGCAAAAGAGAGAAAAAGAGAACTCAATAACTCACTTTAGTTATAAATACTTTAAAATCTTATAGATGCCAACAGGACACCCTCTTGCATAGTTTTTCTCCAATCCTTCCATTTTTGTAAGCTATGCTATTCACAAATGAGATATTCAAGAAACACCAGTTCTGAAATAAAAATGTGCATACCACCAGTGGAAAAGCAAACAAAAGCAGCTAATGTACTGTAGCTAAAAAAATTTTCAAACAAAGTGGCAGTAATTTACTGCCCTTGCTCTTAGCTGGACCCCATGAACATAATCAGAATCTCCAGGACTGATGGGAAAGTATGATTTACAGTAAGTCTCAAGATAATAAAAGAAAATGAAAAAGCAAATTGTGCATGAACATGAAAGCTGTATTTCTTCTACTTTCAGCAACTGAATCAAATTTCCAGCCAGAATTTCAGAGTGAAATTTAGAAGTCCCTCAAGAAGCAAACTATGAGCCAAGCAGCACCCACCCTCGGACACTGTCCCAGCATGCCTGAATGACCTAATTAATGTGGAGATGACAGTGATTGGGAAGATGCACACCACACCATGGCCTGAGTAGCTGTAAAGAGGTAGGCAGCCCTGGGTTTCAGTTCTGACTGAGTCGCTTACTGTCAAATGTCCCTGGGCAAATGTACCTCTCAGCTCTATTAATACCTGCTGCCTCAGATTGTTATGTGGATTAAATGATATAAAGTATATAAAGCTCTTGGGAGAGTGTTCAGCACATGTTAGTTTCAATAAATTCTGTTATAAATTATAACTACTACCCTTTGTTAAATGAGTTAGTATAGTTAAAGAACTTAAACTAGTACCTGATACATAATAAAGTATTTATATAGGTAAGTGCCAATATTTATTACTATACAATAAAACCTCAGTGAATCAGCATGTTTAGATAATGGGGTGACAAAGTTTATTTATTTTCATCTTAAAAACCTTCTCTTCAGTGTTCCAAGTTGTTGACAGTCCTTTTGAAATATATTAGTCTACTTTCCAGGGTCAGTAAATATAATAGGCGAGGTATCCATTTTAAGCTTTGTGCACTGGATCTTGCATGACTCCAGGAACGTACGTCAGAAGCTTTGGATTCCAGCACCAACTCTCATGGCTGCCAGCTGCGCAAGTTTAGGCCTCACTTCATTCATCTGTACGTGAGGATGAGGATATCTGTCATGCTTTTCCCCTGATAGTTTTGATAACTACCTTTGTTATTATTGCTCTTTAGGACAGCCTGTTTCTAGGGATGCATAGACATAAGGGTATAAAGATTCTAGATTAGACCAAGGATATCGTTGTTTAATTGTGGTAAAATATATGTAACATAAAATTTACCATTTTAACCATTTTAAAGTGTACAATTCCGGAGAAGAAAACGGCAACCCACTCCAGTGTTCTTGCCTGGAGAATCCTAGGGACAGGGGAGCCTGGTGGGCTGTCGTCTATGTAGTCGCACAGTCAGACACGACTGAAGCAACTTAGCAGTAGCAGCAGCAAGTGTACAGTTCAGTGGCATATTAGTGTAACCATCATCACCATCCACCCAAAGAATACTCTTCATATTCCCCAACTAAGACTTAGTTCCCATTAAATAACAATCCCTCATTCTCCCTTTTTCCCCGCCCCTGGAAACCATCCTTCTACTTTCTCTATCAATTTGACTACTCTAGGTGTCTCATGTGAGGGCTTCCCTGGTAGCTCAGCTGGTAAAGAATCTGCCTGCAATGCAGGTGTCCCATATAAGTGGAAAAATACAAGATATTGCTTTTTCAATAAACCCCTTATTTATTTTCTTACTTTTCCCATCTTTGTCTTAAAAAGTTGAGTGCAGAATACAACGTCAGTTAATTGTAGATTTCATTTTGTAGGTTCAAATTCTTGAGATTTTCAACCCAACTGTGATTTAGCAGTAAAGACATATTGTCCTGATAGTATGATGTGGCCAATGACACAGTCTGGTCTCAAACACAAGTTTGGAAGACTTCTCAGAGGCTATGCAATGAGGACAAGGGAATGGGATCTTGTCCCACCTCCACCACACAAGTACTGTTTGATTAAATCTTTTTCCTCTCTGAGTCATGTCTGTTAAACTTGAGGCTGACTAGGTTAAATGATCCCAAAGTAGTGTCAACTTCATAGTCAAATGTTTTGATGAAATTCTTCCCTTCCCTTCAGTTCAGTTCAGTTGCTCAGTCTTTACAACCCCATGGACTGCAGCACACTAGGCTTCCCTGTCCATCACCAACTCCCAGAGCTTGCTCAAACTCATATCCATCGAGTCAGTGATGCCATCCAGCCATCGTATCCTCTGTCATCCCCTTCTCTTCCTGCCTTCAGTCTTTCTCAGCATCAGGGTTTTTTTTTTTTTTCCCAGTGAATCAGTTCTTCGTATCAGGAGGCCAAAGTGTTAGAGTTTCAGCTTCAGCATCAGTCCTTCCAATGAATATTCAGGACTCATTTCCTTTAGGATTGACTGGTTTGATCTGCAGTCAGATTGACTGGTGTAATTCTTGCCTTGGAATTTACTAAAAATATCATTCTCTCTCTCCGCCTCCATCAAGGGACCCCGTATTTTGTATAAAACAAATGGAACAAGAGGAGCATTTCCTGGGAAAATAAATCAGAGGCAAAGAGAAAAAAACCCTGCAACAATAAAAACTTGAACTACTTTTAGATATTTCTGGCACTTCATTCAATGTTGTCATCTCTTCTCTGACCAGGGTGAACTGGAGGTGTGGTGGGGCAAAAGACAGAATAGAGAGGATTCTTCATAGCACATGCCAAAATGTTGAAAAAACATGCATATACATACACATACACCCACACACAAGTGAAGGCCTTGCTCAAATTCAAGACTATGACTTCATACAGGAAAGAGAACATTGAGTTAAACTGTCTGAATTAAGAAGATAGAGATATACAATCATTTAAAAATTATTTCTAAACTTACACTAACAGGATTCTAATGTCTAATATTGTTGAGTACAAAAAGCAGGGTAGCCAAATATTAGATATCATAGACCAAAACAGCTACATATTTGGAGTGAACAACTATCTTTATCATTCATAAACATCCCAACTTGGATGCATTTGTATGAGGAAACATTTCTGGTCTGATAAGAGCCTGACTCTAGAAGAAGAACAAGACCTAAGTTCTTATGGAGGAGACATATTCACACATGAATCACCCTGAAAAACTGTGGCTGCTTCAGAACATTGGGTGTGTGCAGCAGAAGCTGACAATGAAAGGGCTCAGCGTATGGGCCCCTACTTTCAGCATGGAATGTAATCAGGATAGCAAAACTAAGTACCTTATCCATCTGACTTCTTATATATTTTGTCATTTTTTTCCCCAGACAAAATAGCCCTTGTTTGAAAACTGTTGCCATTATCTAGGCTAGGCTAGAAAACTGTTGCCACCATCTAGCCTCAGTTCAGTTCAGTTGTTCAGTTGTGTCTGACTCTTTGTGATCCCATGGAATGCAGCACGCCAGGCTTCCCTGTCCATCAGCAACTCCCGGAGCCTGCTCAAACTCATGTCCATTGAGTTGGTGATGCCATCTAACCATCTCATCCTCTTTTGTTCCCTTCTCCTCCTGCCTTCAACCTTTCCCAGCATCAGGGTCTTTTCCAATGAGTCAGTTCTTTGTATCAGGTGACCAAAGTATTGAAGCTTCAGCTTCAGCATCAGTCCTTCCAATGATTATTCAGGACTGATTTCCTTTAGGATTGACTGGTTGGATCTCCTTGCAGTCCAAGGGACTCTCAAGAGTCTTCTCCAACACCACAGTTCAAAAGCATCAATTCTTCAGCGCTCAGCTTTGTCTAAGGTCCAACTCACACCCATACATGACTACTAGAAAAACCATAGCTTTGACTGACAGACCTTTGTTGGCAAAATAATGTCTCTGCTTTCTAATATGTTGTCTAGGTTGGTCATAGCTTTTCTTTCAAGGAACAAGCATCTTTTAATTTCATGACTGCAGTCACCATCTGCAGTGATTTTGGAGCCCAAGAAAGTTTGTTAGTCTGGGTATTTCCAAAGCTGTTTCCGCCAGACAGCTTCATAAATATGAACTAATGGAACCACTAACACAGGAAATACTTTAATGATAATTTGTAATAATTTTAATGAGTTTTATAATGTATCTTTTCTAAAAAAGAATGACAGAAGATAGGTTTTATAGGTCTATTCCTATTAAATCAATGTCAGGGATTGAGAATCCCTGAGTTATAGCATTTTATAAATAGAAAAGACTTAACTATTAATTATATCAATTTCCCCAAAGCATTCCTTCACTATTCCCTCCCGGGATGGGTCTCCATCCCTAACTCTTTGTCTCTTTTTTTCTCTTTTATATTTTATCCTACCTCCTTTCGAAGAGAATGGGCTGCCTTTCTGGGTGCCTGGTGTCCTCCGCCAGTGTTCAGAAGTTGTTTTGTGGAAGTTGCTCAGCATTCAAATGATCTTTTGATGTATTTGTGGGGGAGAAAGTGGTCTCCCCATCCTATTCCTCTGCCATCTTAGGACTGCTTCCTCCCCCAAAGCATTCCTGATATAGCATTTCTAAAAAATGTTCACGTAGTCTGCTTAAATACATTTAGGGGGAGGGAGGTTGATTCTTCATGAAGGAATGAGTGAAGGAGACTAACTCATGAGATTACACTAGGTCTGTAGACTTTTGGAACTTTAGTTTTAGCATCTATAAAGGAAGAGAACTATTTTACAAGGCTATGTGAGAGGAGAAATAATGTGTGAAGACCAACTCTTAAGCTCTTGGCTATCAATGAACATCAATTTTCTTCTCTTTTTCTTTTTTTTTTTTAAATTAAAAAGGTCTTTCCTATACTGCACTGAAATTTACTTCTTTGTAATCTGGTAGTCTCAATTCAGAACTGTCAGGGAACATAGAACCATTTTCTCTCTCCCCTCTGTAAGGCACTACTTCCAACATTTGAAGAGAGTCATGAGGCTCCCTGTGGTCTTCGCTTCTTCAGCCTGCTGCTGAGGCCGCTGCTAAGTCACTTCAGTTGTGTCCGACTCCGTGTGACCCCCTTAGAACTAACGAATAACTTAAGTCATATCCTTAGAGGATACCAACAGAATTAGGAGTAGGTCAGTTGAGAGAATATTAAGGCAGAGTCTCTGCTCTCAAAAGGCCTGAATGTATAATGTAGTCTGGGTAAAAGAGGGACTAAATCAAAGTGTTATTATTGTGTAAGAGATGGAGCAACTAAATTTGATGGGAAAATCAAAGAAGCCTTCATGGGAAGTGATGTTTGTGTTGGATACTCAAGAATTGGAAGGATTTTGAAAGGCAGAAAGCTTACGCAGGGGGGATAACATAAGCAAAAGCATGGAGAAGTGAAAATGTAAGAGATGATTAAGGACGGCTGCTATGGACTGAATTGTATCCTCCTAAAATCCATATGTTGAAGCCTTTACTCCCAATGAGACTGTATTTGGTGGTAGGGCTTTCAGGATATAAGCAAGGTTAAATGAGGTCTTGAGTGGGGACCTCATCAGATAGGACTGGTGGCCTTATACAGAGCAGAATCTCTGTCTCCCTCCTCTTTCTCCTCCCTCTCTGTTATTTGTTGGCACAGTGAAAAGGCAACCTCTGCAAGTTAGGAAGAACATCATCACCAGAAACAGATCCCTCATGGACCTCAGTCTCAGTCTTTCCAGTCTTTAGAACTATGAGAGGATAAATTTCCACTGTTCAAGCCATGCAGTCTAGGATATTTATGACAGCAGCCCCCACAGACTAATGCAAAGGGCAACTACTGAGGCGAATCAATGAGTAAAGACCTAAGAGAAAAGTGGATGGGTATACTGACCAGCTGGCAAGAGGAACTGTAAATGGCCAGACTTTGGAGACAGAGAGCCTAATGCTCAAATCTTGGTTTTGCTGCTTTATTAATTGTTTGACCTTAGGCTAGTTTCTCAACCTCTTTGAACTTATGCCTCTTATTTGTTAACGGTAGAAAGAGAAAATATATATGTAAGCACTACTTATGATATATATTATTATTGATAACATATGTAAGCACTACTACCTGGCATATGGAAGGTACTTTATAAATGCTAAAAATTATTATATTATTGTAATTACTGTTAACATAAAACTGGCACTGAGGTAAGACTTTAGAGAGATAGAAGATGCTCAGTGATATGAATACACCTTAAAAGTATCCCCTAGCTAAAAGAAGATGCATATTCTCTATTCTTAATGATCCTGAATGGTGGTCACATCTCCTAGAATGCCAGTAATAGAACCTAATTCTGAACAAGGAATTGTTATTTGCAGAACAGCAGGAACTATGGGAGAAAATGAACATGCAATTTTGACATTCATGTGGTTTAAGGAAAGAAATTTGGGGCATGGCAGGATGTATCCTTGATATGCTTTCTGCTATTCAAACTTCTATGCATTCTATAATGCCCAGTTCAAATGCCACCACCTCCATAGAGCCTTATCCACAACTCACTCATATTTTCTATTTTTACCTTCCTTTTAGTCTGTTTCTCCCATGAGACTGTGATCATCTTGAAGACAGGCACATATTACTTAACACCATTTCTGGTACATAGTTCAACAAACAGTTTTCAAATGCATTAATGGGACAAATAGGAATGTTGAGTTTAAAAATTCAGAGAAACAGAAAGAAGCTCAGAAACATGATCCTCAATTATATACAAGTATAAAAGAGATAGCTCTCCATACTGGCAACAAGAAAAGATATAATCAGGTTGGGGGCTCTGTCTATATCCTTTTCCAGCCAACAGTCATATCAGTGTCTTAGACGAGGACCAAATGAATAAGATACAAAGGTGGAAGTTTTTAAGTATGCTAAATGATAACATCAAATAATATGATAAATGAAGTATATTGAAATAAAATATGAATACTGGGTACTAGATCCAATAAAGGGAATTGAATACAAAAGGAATACAGTGAGTACTGCAATGTAAAATACTCATTGTACAAGTATGAGAAAGGACAAATGCAAGTAAATAGCAAAATTAATAGAAGTCCAGAGGAAGTTTAGCTAACTGTAAATTTTTCAAAAGTCAGTAATAAGATGATGCTACTCAAAGGTGTAGAATTTTGGCTGAAAGAATAAAAATGCAAAAGGAGGAGATGGTGCTGCTGCATCTTATGTGGCCCAAGGTCTACCAGGAATACTGTGTGTTCACTCCAGGAAGCTACCTCTTATGGGGGAAGGATCTAGAAAACAAGTTAGGAGGAAAAATAATGAAAAGAACAGTAACTGTTTAGGCTGAGAAAGAGAAGATTCTGTGGGCAATAACATAATGATAAGGCACTACCACAGTCATGTCTGTTCTCCCCTAATCATTAAGGTTATCTCAAGACATCTAGGTGTCCATATGCCAGATCATCTACATAAGAACAGAAGAGACCTGTCATTTTATTCCAAAGTTCAAAGCAATACTGGAACTAATGAAGACATCTATGTAACAATGTTTCATAACAGATTACTGAAATTATTATCAATGGCATTGATTTTGACCCTTGCTTCTCTTCAATGTACTTACAAACATCAGGAGAGGTACTATGCCTTTCTTTATTAATCATAGGTTATAAAACACTGCTTCAAACAGTACACAGACATCTTAGAAGCTTCAGTTCAGTTCAGTCACTCAGTCATGTCTGACTCTGCAGCCCCATGAATAGCAGCATGCTAGGCCTCCCTGTCCATCACCAACTCCCAGAGTTCACTCAGATTCACGTTCATCGAGTCAGTGATGCTATCCAGCCATCTCATCCTCTGTCGTCCCCTTCTCCTCCTGCCCCCAATCCCTCCCAGAATCAGAGTCTTTTCCAATGAGTCAACTCTTTGCATGAGGTGGCCAAAGTACTGGACTTTCAGCTTTAGCATCAAGAACTTCGGCATTGGGAGATCGTGTACACCTGTGGCTGATTCATGTCAATGTTTGGCAAAACCACTACAGTACTGTAACGTAGAATAAAGTAAAAATAAAATTAAAAAAAATTAAAAACTCAAAAAAAAAAGAACTAAAGAAATCTTGAGTCATAATTGGGTCATAAATGACAACACACAACTGCTCAGCTTGCTAAGTGCTCACAGTTAGAATGTGTAATAATAGGAATTTTTGAATCCTTGTTTTATAGATGATAAAAAATTAGGCTCCAAGAGGTTAAGTAATTTACTGAAGACCATACAGCTACTGAGCACCAGAGTGGAAACAAGGCCAATATGACCATGAAGAGCAGCTTTCATCTACTTTTCTGACAAGGTGTAGACATGACCCCATGAATCGCAGCACGCGAGGCCTCCCTGTTCATTACCATCTCTCGGAGTTCACTCAGACTCACGTCCATCGAGTCCATGATGCCATCCAGCCATCTCATTCTTGGGCGTCCCCTTCTCCTCCTACCCCAATCCCTCCCAGCATCAGAGTCTTTTCCAATGAGTCAACTCTTCGCATAAGGTGGCCAAAGTACTGAAGTTTCAGCTTTAGCATCATTCTTTCCAAAGAACTCCCAGGGTTGATCTCCTTCAGAATGGACTGGTTGGATCTCCTTGCAGTCCAAGGGACTCTCAAGAGTCTTCTCCAACACCACAGTTCAAAAGCATCAATTCTTCGGCGCTCAGCCTTCTTCACAGTCTAACACTGACATCCATACATGACCACAGGAAAAACCATAGCCTTGGCTAGACGGATCTTAGTCGGCAAAGTAATGTCTCTGCTTTTGAATATGCTATCTAGGTTGGTCATAACTTTTCTTCCAAGGAGTAAGCGTCTTTTAATTTCATGGCTGCAGTCACCATCTGCAGTGATTTTGGAGCCCCCAAAAATAAAGTCTGACACTGTTTCCCCATCTATTTCCCATGAAGTGATGGGACAGGATGCCATGATCTTTGTTTTCTGAATATTGAGCTTTAAGCCAACTTTTTCACTCTCCTCTTTCAACTTCATCAAGAGGCCCTTTAGCTCCTCTTCACTTTCTGCCATAAGGGTGGTGTCATCTGCATATCTGAGGTTATTGATATTTCTCCTGGCAATCTTGATTCCAACTTGTGTTTCTTCCAGTCCAGTGTTTCTCATGATGTACTCTGCATATAAGTTAAATAAGCAGGGTGACAGTATACAGCCTTGACGTACTCCTTTTCCTATTTGGAACCAGTCTGTTATTCCATGTCCAGTTCTAACTGTTGCTTCCTGACCTGCATACAGATTTCTCAAGAGGCAGGTCAGGTGGTCTGGTATTCTCATCTCTTTCAGAATTTTCGAAAGTTTATTGTGATCCACACAGTCAAAGGCTTTGGCATAGTCCATAAAGCAGAAATAGATGTTTTTCTGGAACTCTCTTGCTTTTTCAATGATCCAGTGGATGTTGGCAATTTGATCTTTGGCTCCTCTGCCTTTTCTAAAACCAGCTTGAACATCAGGAAGTTCATGGTTCATGTATTGCTGTAGCCTGGCTTGGAGAATTTTGAGCATTACTTTACTAGCATGTGAAACGAGTGCAATTGTGCGGTAGCTTGAGCATTCTTTGGCATTGCCTTTCTTTGAGATTGGAATGAAAACTGACCTTTTCCAGTCCTGTGGCCACTGCTGAGTTTTCCACATTTGCTGGCATATTGAGTGCAGCACTTTCACAGCATCATCTTTCAGGATGTGAAACAGCTCCACTGGAATGCCCTCACCTCCACTAGCTTTGTTTGCAGTGATGCTTTCTAAGGCCCACTTGACTTCACATTTCAAGATGTCTGGCTCTAGATGAGTGATCACATCATCATGATTATCTGGGTCTTGAAGATCTTTTCTGTACAGTTCTTCCATGTATTCTTGCCACGTCTTCTTAATATCTTCTGCTTCTGTTAGGTCCAGACCATTTCTGTCCTATAGAGCCCATCTTTGCATGAAATGTTCCCTTGATATCTCTAATTTTCTTGACAAGATCTCTAGTCTTTCCCATTCTGTTCTTTTTCTCTATTTCTTTGCATTGATCACTGAAGAAGGCTTTCTTATCTCTTGCTATTCTTTGGAACTCTGCATTCAGAAATGAAAGCCATTTGGTTCAGCATAAGAAAGACCATCTTAACCTTAGAACTTCTCAAAAGGAAGAGTAGAGTAGGCTTCTACAATGTCACTAAAGAAAGTGTTCATGTAAAAGCTTTCTAATCAGAAAGTGTTCATATAGAAGGTCAGTGTAGAATCATGCATGAGGCTTTTAGAAGAGAGTTAGGAATCAGCTAGAAGATTGGGTTATATGATACTGTTGTTCAGTCGCTGAGTCCTGTCTGACAGTTTGCAACCCCATGAACAGCAGAACACCAAGCTCCTCTGTCCTCCACTGTGTCCTGGAGTTTGCTCAAACTCATGTCCATTGAGTCGGTGATCCTATCTAACCAACTCATCTTCTGCTGCCCACTTCTCCTTTTGCTTTCAATCTTTCCCAGCATCAGGGTCTTTTCCAATGAGTCAGTTCTTCACATCAGGTTGCCAAAGTATTGGAAATTCAGCTTCAGCATCAGCATCAGTCCTTCCAGTGGCTATTCACAGTTGATCTCCTTTAGGACTGACTGTTTTAATCTCCTTGTAGTCCAAAGGACTCACAAGAGTCTTATCTAGCATAATTCAAAAGCCTCAGTTCTTTGGCGTTCAGCCTTCTTTATGGTTCAACTCTCACACCCATACAGGACTACTGGAAAAATTATATATCTTTGCCTATATGGACCTTGCTCAGCAAAGTGTGGTCTCTGTTTTTTAATGTGCTGTATAGGTTTGTCACAGTCTTCCTTCAAGGAGCAAGCGTCTTTTAATTTCATGGTTGCAGTCACTGTCTACAGTGATTTTGGAACTCAAGAAAATAAAGATCTGTCACTGCTTCCACTTTTCCCCTTCTATTTGCCATGAAGTATTGGGACCAGAAGCAATGATCTTAGTTTTTTGAATGTTGAGTTTTAAGCCAGCTTTTTCACTCTCCTCTTTCACCCTCATCAAGAGGCTTTTTAGTACCTCTTTGCTTTTTGCCATTAAAGTGGTATCATCTACATATCTGAGGCTGTTGATATTTCTTTGGCAATCTTGATTCCAGCCTGTGATTCATCCAGCCCAGTATTTTGCATGCTGTACTCTGCATATAAATTAAATAAGCAGGGTAACAGCCTTGATGTACTCCTTTCCCAATTTTGAACCAGTCAGTTTTTCCATGTCCGGTTCTAACTGTTGCTTCTTGACCCACATTCAGGTTTTTCAGGAGACAGGTAAGCTGGTCTGATGCTCCCATCTTTTAAGAATTTTCCACAGCTTGTTGTGCATGTAAGGGGCAGTTCACCTGGGAGATACTGTGTGTCTAAGCTATGGAGATACGGTTGACTCTGGCACTAGATTAATTTGTTGCTCTCTCTAGGGCTGGAAATATTATTCAACTTGATCCAGATTTTGAAAAGGAAGTGTTTACTTATAGCTTCAAGAAAATATAAATCCTTCTATAACCCTGGGGAAGGAAAGGCCTTCCTAACCATGACACCAAAGTAAAAAATCATGAAGGAAAGGACTGCTAGATTTGCTTTTGTAAAGTTAAAATTATCTATATGAAAAAGATACACATACCATAGCAAAATTAAAAGCTAGTTTTAAAGATGCAGATTTCAAAGCAGTAAAAAGATAAATACAGTAATAAAGTGAGAAAAAGGAATGGATATTCACTGAAGAAAAAAATGCCACTGAATGGAGAAAAAAATTCAACTTTACTTAGTTATCAAATAAATCAAAGTTAAAATAACAATGGCATTCTATTTTTGCTTTTAAAATTGACAATAACTGAGAAAATGACAATACTTAGTTCAAGTGAAAATAAGTAGAATGGTGCATTCTCCTACACTGTTGCTAGGGACTGTAAATACGCAGATAGATTTAAAAAAATTAAAATATAGTTGATTTACAATGTTGGGTTAGTTTCAGGTATATAGCAAAGTGATTCAGCTACATATACACACAAACACACACACACATCTATATATAAACTCTTTTTCAGATTCTTTTTCCCTATGTGTGTGTGATGCTCAGTTGCTCAGTCCTGTCTGACTCTTTGCAACCCTATGTAGCCTGCCCATGGGATTTTTCCAGGCAAGAATACTGGAGTGGGTTGCCATTTTGTCCTCTAGGGGAATTTCCTAACCCAGTGATCAAACTCACGTCTCTTGTGTCTCCTGCATTGGCAGGCAGATTCTTTACCACTGAGCCCCTGGGAAGCATGCACAATACTGAGAATAGTTTCCTATGCTATTAGGTGGCTATTAGGCAGGTCATTGGTTCTTTTATATATAGTAGTTTGCATATGTTAATCCCAAATTCCTAATTTATCTCTTTGCTTCCTCTTTCTTCTTTGGTAACCATAATTTTTTTTTACGTTTGTGAGTCAGTTCCTATGTTGTATATAATTTCATCTGTATCATCAATTTTTTTTAGATTCCACATACAAGCAATATCATATGACATTTGTCGTTGACTTACTTCACTTAGTATGATACTTTCTAGGTCCATCTATGTTGCTACAAATGGCATTATTGCATTCTTTTTATAGCTGAGTAACATTACAGTGTGTGTATGTATACACACACACATATATATACTGGATATACATACACATATGCACATATATCCATATGTATGTTTGTATATATACACCCACACACACACCACATCTTTATTCATTCATCTGTAATGGACATTTAGATTGCTTTCGTGTCTTGGCTATTGCAAATAGTGTTGCAATGAACATTGGGGTGCATGTATCATGTTATTTAAACCTCGCCTTCTCCCCATCCCCAGCCAAAACATTTGTATTTACCTGAATAGACTTTATCACAAAGGCAAGAACAAAGCACCCACAAATAAAAAACAACAGTGTCAATAACAAAAAACATTAGAATCTGCCTGTGATGCAGGAGACCCAGGTTCAATACCTTGGTTGGGAAGATCCCCTGAAAAAGAGATAGAAACCCATTCCAGTATTCTTGCCTGGGAAATTCCATGGACAGAGGAGCCTGGTACATTACAGTCCATGGGGTCACAAAGAGTCAGATGTAACTGAAGTGACTAACACATACACTTCAATATACACACGTTACCAAGATTTCACCACTTACTTTTGTTTTCATGATTCTTTTAACACACATACTTGATAAGTAGTTGGAGATGATTCCTAATAACTTAGTGGTTCTTTTTTTTTTTTTTTTTTTGCCACACCACATGGCATGTGGGATCTTAATCCCCTAACCAGGGATTGAACCCATGCCCCCTGCAATGAAAATATGGAATCTTAACTACTGGATAGCCAGGGAAGTCCCTACTTAGTGGTTCTTGATGTAAAAACAAAGACTGGGAGAATTAATGTAAGTCACTTTATAGTTTGCAGAGCACAACATTATCTTATTAGGATCCAGTAATGATCTCAGTGGACATTATTCTGTGTGACAGCTGAGAGCACTAAAGTTCCAAGAGGTTAAGTGACTGGCCCAAGCTACTTTAGTTAGTGGCCAGGCCAAGACTCTTACTTGGATTAGGGGCTGCAACACTAAATAAAAACAGCCCTGGCATGGAGATTTCAAATTCATTTTTATAGCCCTCACAGTACCAGCAGTAAAGAATAGTAGGATAAAAGCATATCAATGTCTCTTTTACTTATTTTGAATTTTCTTATTTGTATTTAGGCAAAATTCAAATAATGTGAAAGGAACCATTTTAAAGTGAATTACAAAATTCAGTGTCATTTAGTATATTTGCAATGTTACACTACCACCACTTCTATCTACTTCCAAAATAGAAACCTCAGACTTGTTAAGCAGTTCTTATTCTCCCTCATCCCAGCCCCCTGGCAACAACCTATTCATTTTCAATCTCTAGGCACTGAAGTAGGAGAAGGCAATGGCACCCCACTCCAGTACTCTTGCCTAGAAAATCCCATGGGTGGAGGAGCCTTGTGGGCTGCAGTCCATGGGGGTTGCTACGAGTTGGACACAACTGAGCGACTTCCCTTTCACTTTTCACTTTCATGCACTGGAGAAGGAAATGGCAACCCACTCCAGTGTTCTTGCCTGGAGAGTCCCAGGGACAGGGGAGCCTGGTGGGCTGCCATGTACGGAGTGGCACAGAGTCGGACACGACTGAAGTGACTTAGCAGCAGCAGGCATTGAAGTATTCTGGATTTTTTTTTTTACATGAATGTAACATGGAACTTTTTGCATCTTTGACTTCTTTCACTTAATGTAACATTTTGAGGTCTATCCACTCTGAACCTGTATCAGTATTCCACTCATTTTTATGGTTGAATAATATTCTATTGTGTGCATACCACAATCTGTCAGTGTAGTCATCCACTAATGGACATCAACTGAGTGACTGAACTGAACTGAATGGACATCTGGACTGTTTCTATCTTCTGGCTATCATTAATAGTGTTACTATGAACATGCAAGTCCATGTATTTGAGTACTGTTTTTTATTTTCTTATGTATTCTACTTATATTTTATCTGACTACAAGTCTACAGGATATTTATTGAAGAAAATATGGAAATTAGAGGAAAAACACATTAGAAAAAACCACCTAAGGGTAATTAAGAATACCCTCTTTCAGAAAGGATTATAAGCTTATAATGCCATTCTTTTTACCTTCCAATAAACATGGATTATTACTTTAGAACTAGGTAGTCATGGAGAGTATGGACTTTGAGGTCAGAAAAATCTGGATTTGACTCTTGGCTCTGCCATTTATGAGCTGAGTCATTCTACCTCTCTAAGCTTATTTTCCTGCCTAGAAAAATGGACATAATACTACCTACCTCAAGGGGTTTTGATGGCACATTAAATGGGATGGTATTGTGAGTAAAATGTCTAATACAGTGCCTGGGGTAGAGAGGGAATTCAAGAAGGATTAGCTGGAATAGAACTTTCCACACAGGAATTTGCTAATACCACCAGGAAGTGAAGCTCACGAGAGAAATTTTGTATTTTCACCTCTCTGTTTTACTACAATGCCTGGCACCTGTTGAATGAATAAGTGAATATAAGAGTTGGGGGAAAGGATTGAAATGAGAGACCTGGGAGAATCTCCAGGAAAACACAGCGTTTTGATTTCAGAGGATAAGTAAAGGCCATGGATACAAAATTCTTGCACATCAACTGGTATTCTACACAACTGTACTGCAAAGCCTGGAGTGGATCAGGGTTGACATGGGAACCCCAAAATGAAATCATTTGCAGAAAACGGTCAGAAAATAAATTAGTCTTAGTTGCAGCAATCAGGGTCAGAGCGAGGAGCCCTCTGAGGCACGCGGTGAGTTGAACTTCCTAAGCTGCTGGGCCAGCTGAGGCTCGGGGCATTTTTTTCAAAGCAAATGAAGCATTTGATGGAATAAACCCAAGCAAAGAGATATTAAAGCATGGGGCCTTGACAGGAACTGCCCTGAAGTAATATCACTTGGAACTAAAGAGATGATTAGTGAGCTTCTCAGGGCCCTACAGGAAATCTTGCCTGGCACAGGAATGCAAAAATTTCCAGCCTTGTCTAAAAGCAGTTCCCCACACTTCACTGCCTCAGACTGATGTCTGTAATGGGTTGCAGAGTTCACTGCCTGATGGAGGCCTTACTGCCTTCCTTCTATTGTGTGCCTTATCCCAAGCAAGAGACCTGCCTTGTAGCTGGACTGGCTTCTCCTGAAGTGCAGGAGGACTAAAATGAAGTTGTAGATGTGTTACCCCCAGGAAACAGGCCAGAAAAGCTGCAGAGCAACCCTGACCTTGGGTGGCTATTAGCTGGGCCTAGCCAAGGAGGATGTGAAAACCTTTTGTTCCAGGGTTACAGTCTGTTTTTATACAACTATGCTTTCATAATTCTCCTTTAAATCATCTATCACGGCTTCAATTAAATTATTTTTAGTATAGCACATGTGTAAATTAATTGTTAAAATGTCTCTTGAATTTAGAGTGTATGTGTGCTTAGTCCCTCAGTCCTGTCCAACTCTTTGCAACCCCATGGACTGTAGCTCACCAGGCTCCTCTGATCATGGAATTCTCTAGGCAAGAATACTGGAGTGGGTTGGCATTTCCTTCTCCAGGGGATCTTCCTGACCCAGGGATTGAACCACGTCTCCTGCATCTCCTGCATTACAGGCAGATTCTTTACCACTGAGCCACCTGAGAAGCCCTTTAAGAGTTTCGGAAGGCAAGACCATTTCTGTTTTGTTCATTATTGCATCTTCAGACCCTAGAAAAGGCCTTGTCCGTGGTAGGCATACAATATACATTTGTCGAGCAAATGAATCTAAGATATTCTAGTACAAATTCCAATTCAGTTTGGAGGCACTAGACTATATTGGAATAAGGACATGAGTTTGCATTCTAGTTTCACAGCTTGTGATATTGGGAAAATTGTTGAAATTGATTTTATTAGTTTCCTGATTTTGCTGTAACAAATTACTACAAACTTGGTAGCTTAAAACAGCAGAAATTTATTCTGTCATAATTCTGGAGGCTGCAAGTCCCAAATCAGGCAAAACCCTGCTCCCTCTGGGGACCATATTCATTCCTTGCCTCTTTTCATTTCCTGGGGCATTGCTGGGCTGTGGCTCCATCACTCTAATCTCTGTAGCCTCCCCTGCCACTCCCTCTGCCACTATCTTATATAAGGACACCTGTAGACAGTTAGGGCCCATCTCAACATGCAGAATGATCTCCTCTCAAGGTCCTTTCCTTAATTTAATTACATCACCAACACCTTTTATAAATAATTAAAATTTAATAGGATCCGGGGATTAGGACATGGGTATATATTTTTGGAGGGGCACTATTCAGTGAATTACATTTGTCTATGGCTCAGTTTGTTTATCCATAAAATGGACAAAGTATCTCTTAGAATTATCATGAGGATTAGATGCAATAATACATGTAAGTCACTTTATGTGTTTATGGTACATAAAAAACTCTCCGTATATGGCAACTGTGGTATTACTTTATAAAGCAGGAAAATATTATTCCCTATGGCCACATAAAATAAGTGAAGGAGTTATGCCAACTCATCCAGACATCTTCAAAAGTATGTTAAGTCAATATCAGTGTCAATCTATCTCTATATTTATTTATTGTCAGGTCTGGCACCCAGCTCAGCCCTCTTACCTTTGTCATCACTGTGCTCAAGACAACCTGGCAGACTGGTGTTCTCTCCCATTTTACAGATAAAAAGGGCAGGAAAAAAAAAAAAACCCTCAAAAGTAAAGCACAATTTTCAAGAAACTGAGTTAGCCACAGAGCTCAAATATAAACCAAGAACTTCTCACTCCAAAACCAGTTCTTCTCTGTATTACCTCAGAAAATTAAGGACAGAAATGGAGAAAGTTCCAAGCATCTGCACCTGACTAAATCACTTGTTAGAACACTATGGTAAGATCTGTAAGTTAGCCTAGAACTCTATACAAGTGGTTCTCCAGCTTCGCTACACGTTAGAATCACCCAGAGAGCTTTTCAACCCCTCAAATCAGACTGTGTATGAGAAGAGTGAAATGAGAATGGGGGTGGGGAACAGACCTAGGCATTGAATGTTAGTCACTCAGTCTTTGAGACCCCATAGTCTGTAGCCCACCAGGTTCCTCTGTTCATGGAATTCTCCAGATAAGAATACTGGAATGGGTAGCCATTCCCTCTCCAGAACTTCCTGACCCAGGAATCGAACATGGGTCTCCTGCATTACAGGTGGATTCTTTACCATCTAAGCCACATGGAAGCCCAGACCTAGGTATTAACAACTTTTAAATCATCCCAATCACAGCGGGGGTTAAGACCTACAGCTCTATCAGGGGACCTCAAACTTTGATGAGAATCGGAATCACCTGGGAAGCTGATTTAACTATAGAGGCTTAGGGTCTTGTCCGCTTGAGTGAGCCTGGGTCTCTCCAGGTGTTTGAGACTAGCCGCGTTAAGAGGACAATGACTCTAAAGTACCTTCCAATTCTGATGTTCTGATTTTCACCACTCATGTATTTATCTATTCAAACAGCTGTGCCAATTCGATGGACATGAGTTTCAGCAAGCTCCGGGAGTTGGTGATGGACAGGGAAGCCTGGTGTGCTGCAGTCCATGGGGTTGCAAAGAGCTGGACAAGACTGAGCGCCTGAACTGAACTGACTAGAGTTAGAGCTACGGGGAGGCAGAATTAACACCTAACTTCTGATGTCAAGGGGTTCACAGCCTGGCAAGCTACTCTTGTGTCTCTGAAAGCACTTTCCATAGTGCCCTTCCTGACTGACCCTCCTACTAGAATGGCTGGGCCATGAGGGCCTTCTTTAACATGAAAAAGATGCTTAATGCATATTCCTTGCATGAGAGAGGAAGGAGAATGAAAATGAAAATATATATGTGGAATCAGCATTCCCCAGCTGTGCAGTGGGCACGACCACTTCCCCACAGAGTAAGACGTGATTTTCTGTGGGGGAAGGTGGGGTCAGGAAAGATTTATTCCAAGTGATGAATCTGTGCAGGGTATTTAAGGGTGGCAAATGGGTGGGAGGGTACTCTTACCATAACGAATAGCAGAGTTTTCACAGTGGCTTGAAATAGGATGGGGAACCATGAGTGACTGGTACCATAACGCAGCAAGAAGGAGTGGAGGGGGTGGAGTGACGGATGCTGGGGCAGGAGCCTCATAGTACTTTGTAGGGTCTCTTCTCCCTCCCTTGTCAAGCAAGAGGCCTCTAAGTCCAAATGGCCTTTGAGTCCTCAAAGGTTGACCAGTCCTGTAGGCCTAGGACTACAAAGGCCTCCTATAATCCCTGTGAGTAGGACTCTAGTCCACAAGTTTCTAGAAGCAATTTGGGGCCAAATTCCAAAGCCATTTCTGAAGTGGGTGCTCAGGAAGGTCTCAGAGTAGGCAGGTTTAAATCCAATCATTGAAGACATCAGACAAAGACAAAGCTTGCCTGGCAGTATCAAGAAATGTTCTCTCTGCTGCTTCCTGATTATTTATCAGTGCAAGACTGTGATTTGTCTTTGTGAGGAATGAGCTTCCCAGGTGGCACTAGTGGTAAAGAACCCGCCTGCCAATGCAGGAGATGTAAGAGATGCAGGTTCAACCCCTGGGTTGGGAAGATCCCCTGGAGGAGGGCATGGCACCACTGCAGTATTCTTGCCTGGAGAATCCCATAGACAGAGGAGCCTCATGGGCTGCAGTCCATAGGGTCACAAAGAGTCTGACATGACTGAAATGATGGAGCACACACGCACATACACATTGAAAATAGTACCAAGGGAGTAAGGGACCTGAGACCCATGATAGGAGGTAGATTACTCTCTATCCTGATTCTAAATGGTAAGCACAGGAGCATAAACTCTCCAGGCTGGTTCATTTGTGCTCTGTCTCAACTGGGCTGCAGTTGCTGGGAAGGGGGAGCTCTGTGCCCCTCACACAGCCATGCTGGCCATTTGCAGAACACCCGAGGGCCCCAGGCCTCTCAGCTGAAAGCCCCACTGACAGGAGCACACAGGGGAAGGGAGAGAAGGCTGATGGAAGGGAAGGGCGCTGAGAGCTGGTGCTAGAGCTGGAGTGACGGGCTGGACAGAGTACTGAATAGGGAGGCTGACTCCTTCTGCCCCAAGGCTGGTGTCCAATGGCCAACTTCTCCCCTTGGAGCAGGCTCTGAAGGATAAGATTATCCATAAAGGGTCCTTACTGTTCTATTTTATGACAAAATCCCACAGTTCTTGTCTTGGAGGTTCCCTTCCCTAAAGTGAAAGGACTTGTCAAGTAAAGAGGATTAACAAGAGTCCTGGAGAGAGGAGCTTGGTTGAAGAGGAAATGATTTCCATGTCACATGCTTCCATGCTGGGTTCCAGGCAAAGGGACTGAAAGCTTGTATTGAGTCAGTGAGGGGTAAAGCAGATGCAGTAGAGTTAGCAAGAAATTCCCTTGCTTCCTTATCAAGACGGTATTTGTCTCACTGCTTCCAAACCTAGACCAGATTTTCCCCTACTTTTTAAAATCATTATAAAGATGACAATTAGGTCAAGACACAAAGGAGGGAGAAAGCAAGAGAAAGGGGATTCTGGACAGTGCCGTCGGTGAGGAAAGCGCTTTGTTTGTTAGAGGAAACCAAAGGAAGCCAGTGGAGCAGAGACAGCAAGACAGAACAGTGCAGAGTGAAGTCTGAGAGTCAGAGGCAATGCTGGATCATCAGAGCCCTGTTCGAATATACCCATCATCTGCCTGAGCTGGGGTTTCCTCACTTGTTCTGGGGTCCCATTACTATCCTTCATGTAACCATTACACTTTGGACTTCTAACCTACAAAGTTTTTCTCCACAGGAGGGAGATTATTTGAAATACAGCCTTTCTTTGAGCATTAATGATCAGATTATAATCAATAATGCTTATCCATTACACATAAAGTACTTGACATATTTTTAAGCATTGGGGGTTCCCAGATGGCACTAGTGGTAAAGAACACATCTGCCAAACAGGAGATGTAGGAGACACAGGTTCAATCCCTAGGTCTGGGAGATCCCCTGGAAGAGGAAATGGCAACCCATTCCAGTATTCTTGGAGAATCTCATGGACAGAGGAGCCTGGCAGGCTGCAGTCCACGGGGTCACAAGGAGACACGACCGAAGCAACTGAGGCACACACACACACACAAAATCAGTTTCCAAAAATGTCTTTTAATAAAAACCAATTCCTAGAACATCAAATCTGGCATAGTTATAAGAACATCTCCTCATGCTGCAAGGAGAAAACATAGGTTAGAGATTCATCCGAGGTTCTAGCTGTTGTTCACTAGAGCAGCAGCTTTGAACAGAATTATAATGCGAGTGATGTATAATTTTTAATTGTTGAGTAGCCACATTAAAAAGATCAGGTGAAATTAATTTTAATAATGTATCTACTTATATGTAGTTGCTGCTGCTGCTTTTTAAAATTTATTTTTAATTGGAGAATTGCTTTATAATGTTGTGCTGTTTTCTGCCATACAACAATGTGAATCAGTCATAAGCATACATATATCCCCTCCCTCTTGAACCTCCCTTCCAACCCCTATCTCACATCGTTAGGTCATCACAGAGCACCAGGCTGAGTTTCCCTGTGTATTTCACTAAATTTGATATATGAGAAATGATCGCTTAATGATTGGATTTCTATAACCGTTTAAGTGATTGATTTTAGGTTTTGTAGTCACACTAATCTCATTCTGGATTGGCCATATTTTAAGTACTCAACAGCTACAGGTGGCTGGTGGCTATCATACTGGACCCTATAGCACTGAAGCCTTATAGAAGAAGGATGGATAACTCTCTTTTTATAGGTGAGAACATTGACGCCCAAAGCTTAATTGACAAGTCACTGAACTGGTTGTGGATGTGAGCTGTGAGTAGATTCTAAGTTTTCTGTCAAGTGCTCATTCAATGGATCATACTACCCTCCCCTTGGGAATAGGAAGGGGTGGGGGCAATAGCATTACCTGCAGCGAGTAGCTATTTGCTCTAGGGGCTGTGGTGGGACTGTGCGTGTGTGCATGCTTAGCTGCTCAGGCGTGTCCAACTCTTTGTGACCCCATGGACTGTAGCCCGCCAGGCTCCTCTGTCCATGGGATTCTCCAGGCAGGAACACTGGAGTGGGTGCATGCGTGTGTGCTCAGTCGCTTCAGTCATGTCTGACTCTGTGTGACCCCATGGACCGCAGCCTGCCAGGCTCCCCTGTCCACAGAGTTCTCCAGGCAAGAATACTGGAGTGGGTAGCCATTCCCTTTTCCAGGGATTGAACCTGGGTCTCCTGCACTGCAAGCAGATTCTTTACCATTTGAGCCACCTAGGTGGGACTTTAGACTCTATGTAACCCTTTGGAGTGATACTACTTCTCCCATTTTCTATAAGGGTTATATAGCCTCCAAGTGCTTTTGCAGTGGCAGGATGATATCAGTCTTTCAAAGGTGCTATCAATATTTAGAAGACAATGCATTAGGTTAAAGCCTGTTGAACTTGGGTGGTTTAGAATACCACATGGATATCCCCCAGAAATTCCTTTGACAAGCTACTAGTCCTAGGAGGACTATACTTTAGCTTGCCAAGTACCACGGCTCCTGGATCCAGTTCATCCATCTCTGGCCCCTTCACCCACTGCCCCTGCTCCAGAAACGCATAATTAGAAGACAAAGAAGGACTCCATCGCCCTATGAGGTCTAGCTGTGAACCAAGTTCCAATGTCATTTAAATAGACTCTTTATGTACCAAGGACAAATCTAGCAATACAGAGGGGGCACAAGAGCAACCACTCCCTGAGTCAAGGCCACAGCCCTTGACAATGAGCTAAGGGACTGAAGAAGTGAAGTGAAGTCGCTCAGTCGTGTCCGACTCTTTGCAGCCCCACGGACTGTAGCTGAGGCCAGTAAGTATCTGTCTACTGCAACCATGCAAGCAGGTATCCTAGGGCACAGCCCAAGAGTGACCCACAGATGTGTTAGTTGGCCAAGAAAACCATCTCAGCTGATAGAGACCAAGGCCTCTGCTCCACAGGTGAGCAAAAGGAAGCTCAGAGTCATCGTAACTCCAGAGTTCATGCTCATAAGAACCTTGCTGTATGCCTCCCTGCCATGTGTAAAGCTCCGAGCTGGTAGAGAAAGCTGGCTCTTAAAAAAGCAAAGCATGACAAAATACCCCCAAATCTAGTCTGTCAGCACAGAGAACTATTGGCAGTTGGAATCAGGCCTCAGTATTTTTTTTTAAGTTGAGGCTCCCTCCCTTTCTGCTACTACGGGTGCAATTTCCAGTGCTTTCTCCAAAAGAAACATTTGGCTTTCTATAGAGAACCTCTGAGACCTCAAGTGACTGAAAATGGAAGAGGGGGAAAGTGGCCCTCCTCACGCCCCCACCCCAAAACCCCCATGGGGGAGCTGAGGTTAGGCCCCTGTAGGTCGATTTATTTTAGGAGGCACTTGGTTCTGAAGCATTTGTTTCAGAAATTACCCCTGTGCCCCATCAATAGTAGCTTTCAACGGCTCTTCCCGGGTGGCCTTGTCTCTTTTAAATTTCATTTCCTGTTGGAAAGGATAAACAGGTAACTGTTTAATGCCACTGACTGGACTCATTTAACAGAAAACCAGGATCAGCGTGAAGCTGGGGAACCAGAGTGGGACTGATAGGTGAAACAGAGCTGAAAGCCAATCTGGGATTACAAGTGGAATAAATAGAGCAGGCCGATGAACAGAAAGGCATTAGAGAATACCAAGTATTGACTTTTATTGACAGACTTTTATTTTACTTCTTCTCCATGTAAGGGCAATTGTCCCACTGGAGGAGGGGACATGAATGCAAAGGAGACAGCGTAATCAGCCGCCATGTTGGGCATGGCTCCCTGGACTTGGTCTGGAGGCCTTGGTGGGAATCCTGGCACTACCACTCATCAGCTTTGCCCTTCAGCCAAGTTCTTTAACCCCCTTGAGCCTCAGATGTCTGTCTATTCTACTGCACAGGATGCTGTGAATTCAAATGATGCCTTCACATGCTTGGCAAGCACCCCACCCCTAGTAGGAATTCACACATAATAACTATAAATTGGCACAGATGGTGTTGGAACCCATACAATTTAACACATGTTTTCCACTATACACCAGGCACTGTTTTGGGCAATAAGAGCTGCCAAAGGATAAGAGAGCCCTGACTTTAAAGGAGATGGGCACAGAATTGATGATGTCAATACAGCCTGGTAAGGATTTGCAGCAAAACAGATATGGGGTGATATGGCACCCCCACATTAAATGTTTTGACGTATTGTTGATAGCATGGTCAATGGGGTCAATGAAAGGACTCATAATTGTCTATTTCTCCTTCTAGAAGGCAAAGTCCACCAAAGCTGGAATGTTGTCTTAGTGTTTGTCTAAGCACTGTGGGGAAAAGTGGGTGAGGGAATGGTTAAGGTGATGCTCTAATCTTTGAACTACCATATTATCTTGAATCTATCTTTCAGTTTATCATTTCTCTCTACAGCTGAGTACATCCACTGTTTACCCCATTTGATGAATTTTTAATTTTTATAACTATTTTTAAATTACAGAATTTCTATTTAGTTCATGTAAAATGTTTACTTTTCAATCATCTTATCCTGTACTTGTCCTATGGTTTCTATTTCCTCTTTTACCAGAAAACATGTTAAACATACTAACTCTCTCTAACTGATCTATTGCCTGTAGTTTCTAAGATAGGGACTTCTCCATGTCTTTTGTCTGACTCTCACTAATGGTGGCTTTTTCCCTCTCTTCTACACACTAAAATATTTAAAAGTATATTTAACATCAGGAGTTTTGTTGTTTTGTGGTTTTGAGTTTTTAAATTTTGTTTTTTTGTGGGAAACCCATGCAACATAAAAATGTTGAAACATTTTTATGACTTGGCTTTAGGCTGCCCCTCTCAGGATCTCATAGTTTAATCAATTCCAGACACAGTTTTTACATTATCTTCTTGCTTTGTGGCTTGTGTACTATAAGAGAAGTACGCCAACCCCATACCCATGTAGAGCATAGGCTGGGCTTTTAATTTTTTGAGGGTGATCCCAGCGGCCCAGCACAGTTGATAGACTTCCCGACTCAATCTTCGGCAGAAATTCCCTTCTGCTAAGGCCCTTCATTCTTCATTGACAGCCTTGGTAAGGAGTTTGTTTCCTATTGCCTCAGCTCTCATCCCCATAGGATTCTGAAACTCCAGCCCCCTAAGAATCATACATATTTCCCATGTTTTCACAGGATCTTTCATTTCATTCCTTCCCACTGATCACTGCTTGCTCTTCATTTCAGGCACCTGGGGATTTCTCCTTTCTGCACCCCAGCCTGGTGATGGATTCTTTTCCCCCTTGTATATTTACACTAACATCTCTCTGTGACTGGAAGGAATGTCCCTTGACAACTCTATCTGACTAGAAAGATTTTATTATGCCTTTAGATACTAGTGTTTATCTCTCAGCTCTGAGTTCATGAAGGACAGAAATCTTGGTCTGATTCATCTTTTGATCCTGATTCTTCAGACTATGCCCAGATCAGAGTAGGAAGCAATAAAGATTTCATCATCCAATGAACAAACGAATCAACCATCTTTTACTTACACTCTCAATGGGAAGTAAAGATCATATACTAAATATCTTCTAGAAAAAGAAGACATCAAGAATCCCTGGAAAGTCATCCATGCTCTCTGGAAGGCCATGCTAAATATCTTCTAGAGAAAGATGACATCAAGAATCCCTGGAAAGTCATCCATGCTCTCTGGGAGGCCATGCTAACCAGTCAAAGGAATTTGGCCACTGCCTTAGTTTCACCCTTTGACCAGTAGGTTGTCTACTCTTGATAGCACTTTTTTTCTTGAAGGGCAACAGCTGATAATTATAGTGCTGCTGCTGCTAAGTCGCTTCAGTCGTGTCCGACTCTATGCGACCCCAGAGACGGCAGCCCACCAGGCTCCCCTGTCCCTGGGATTCTCCAGGTAAGAGCACTAGAGTGGGTTGCCATTTCCTTCTCCAATGCATGAAAGTGAAAAGTGAAAGTGAAGTCACTCAGTCATATCCAACTCTTAGTGACCCCATGGACCACAGCCTACCAGGGTCCTCCATCTATGGGATTTTCCAGGCAAGAGTACTGGAGTGGGGGTGCCATTGCCTTCTCCAAATTATCATGCTAGTCTGCTAGAAATTCATAGTCTGGGAGGCTAGGTTCTTACTGGTAGCTTTGTTGACTTCTTAGCACATACTGATATCCTTCTGGGGCTTCCCAGGTGGCTTAGTGGTAAAGAATCCACTTGCCAATGCAGAAGATGCAAGAGACGTGGGTTCGATTCCTGGGTCAGGAAGATCCTCTGGAGCAGGAAATGGCAACCCACTCCAATATTCTTGCCTGGAAATTTTCATGGACAAGGAGCCTGGCAGGCTACAGTCCATGGGGTTGCAAAGAGTCAGACATGACTGAGCACACACACATTATGTCCTTCTAGAGCCATAACTGGAACTTGATCAGCAACATGTAATGTGCAAAGATATATACTCTTTTCTGTTGGTTCCATAAAGAGCTTGCCAAGTAAATTCACAGACTCGAAAGCCCCTGGCACAGTGCTTGGCACAGAGTAGGCACATTTAGTGCACTTATTTCTTCTTTTCCATTAAAAATATCCACAAATATTTGTTGAAAATCTATTGCCTCCTAAGCACTGTGCTTGGTGCTGAAGATGGAGAGGCGTAACATATTTTATGCCTCTGTTTTAATTCTTACTTAGAAAAATAATGTCCAGGGACTTCCTTGGTGATCCTATGGTTAAGACTCTGCCTTGCAATGCAGGGGATGTGGGTTTGATTCCTGGTCAGGGAACTAAAATCCCACATGCCAGGAAGCAACTAAGCCCATTCAACACAACTAAGGAGCCAGTGTGTCATAACTAAGACCTGACACAGCCAAATAAATAAATGGTTTTTTTTTTTAAAAGAAAAAGAATGTCCGCATCAAATTTGACAATAAAAATTATCCCAAATATCCTCTAATCTAGCGTGAAAAGACATCTCACCTCATCCTGCCAGTCTAAAATGCCTAAAAGTATAACCAGCAAACTAAATTTGCCATTATTGTTTTATAAAGTAACAGCCTCTTTCCTTAGGAAGGAAATCCAACTCCCATTGAATACACGAGCAGACAAAGGAGAACTGATCTTAAAAGGCAATTTTTGACAGTGACTTTTGAGCTCCTTTCATCATTATAATTCCAGAACCTAGAATCATGCCTGAATTAAATTAGAAACTTGATAAGACTGTTGAATCTGAGTATTCTTGCACATATATATGGATATAGCCTATCCATATATATGACTCTAGATACAGTAAGACTCACTCATCATCCATGCATATTTATCAAGAATTTCTTATGCATGAGAGTATGTACTAGATTTTTTAATAGAGACAGGAGAAAGAAAAAAAAACAAAATAGATATCCTACCTACAAGGAATTTCCAGGTTTAAGGGCAAGATAGACAGTTATATAAATCACCATGATATAACAAAGAACATGCTAAGAGATGAACATAAGAAAAGACTGCTGCTGCTGCTAAGTCGGTTCAGTTGTGTCCGGCTGTGCGACCCCATAGACAGCAGCCCACCAGGCTCCCCTGTTCCTGGGATTCTGAACGCAAGAACACTGGAGTGGGCTGCCATTTCCTTCTCCAATGCATGAGAGTGAAAAGACTATGGGGTTCCAAATACAGAAAGGCTACTTCCTGCTGAGGGATTAGATAAGACTGTGGCTAACATAGACCACATGCTCAAACTTAAGTAATGTGTAACCTGGTGGCTCAGACGGTCAAGAATCAGTCTACAATGTGGGAGACCTGGGTTCGATCCCTGGGTTGGGAAGATACCTGGAAGAGGGCATGGTGACCCTATCCAGTATTCTTGCCCAGAGAATCCCTAGGGACAGAGGAGTCTGGTGGGCTACAGTCTATGGGATCACAAAGAATTGGACATGACTGAGCGACTAAGCCCAGCAGAGGGAGAGAGTGGGGACTAGCAAGGAAGGAAGGGCAACTCAGATGGAAAGAACAGCTTAGACAAAAGGCAGAAGCAGAAAAGCACAGGATATAGACAATGAAACAGAAAGTTGGCTGGAGACCTATAAAAGAGCAGTCTAAAGAGAAATAAGCTGGAAAGGTAGGATGAGCCAATTGCAGGGTGTTTGAACATGGCCTGATTTATCTTCCAGGATATAGGATCTCTATAGAGTAGCCAGTGCTTAGCATATGGTGGGGGCTTAATTAATGCTACAACAGCCGCATAGCAGGAGCCTGTTCTCCAGCTGCACACAGGAAGTGGCCATCTGTACATGCAGGCAATTACAAACCTTCCAGATACTCTGCCCTGAACCCTGCAAGCACATCAAATACTCACCGTAAAAGGTCACCCAACAAACATCTCTGATCAATCCTTGCTCAGGCAGAATCAAATCCTCTAAATAAGATCCACTGGATGCAGTGTCAGGAAGGTCAGAAACTACCCTTTTTCACATCTTGAAGCATTTTTACCATGTGGAACTCTTTAGAAGAAGAAGGGAAAGGAAAGAGAGAGGCAGGGAAAAAAAAAAAAAAAAAACCTCTCCAGAAATAATAGAATTCCAAGTAATTAAATGTTAACTGATCACAAAGTTAACAGAGGATTTATTTTGGCCTCTGCCTCCTTCTGGAGATCTAAAAGCAGTTGATTTCAAGGACAGCCATGCCAGGATTAAACCTGGTGTTTCACGCCTCCCCTCCTCCACTTCCGCCCTGCGTGTCCCCACTGTGTACCTTTGTCGAGCTCACTTGAAATGTTCCATGATGAGGTAGGCACTAACTCAGCAGTGACTGACAACTCTGTTTCTGAAAAAGAAAGAGAAGGGAGGGGAGAAAGACAAGGGCAATATTAAATATAGTAACTTATGGGCTGTTAGAAGCATTACAGGAGATTTCCAAAGGCCCTGCCTTCCAAGAGAGACCACGCAGTCCCATAGCTTATTAAACTTAAATGTCTGCTCAGCCTGCGAGGCAGAGGCGCCTGTATTATAGAGGCTATCCAGACAAACATACTGGAGGCCAGATTTGAGGATTTTTTCCTTTAAAACACAGGCTTGAAAATTAAATACAAATATTTCATTGACAAAAAACCAAACCTGCAGAAATGACCAAACGTGATCAAATACAAACTCTTCCTTTTCTTGTTGAAAGACCAGTCTTAGGTTAATAGAGTCAACAGTCTTTCCATGAAACTTGAGATCAACATTGCTCCTGATGCCGGTTTCATTTGTGTTTGTGAATTCATAGCATTTCTCTTAATAGACCAATTGATTTCTTTATATTGAAACCTTCAGTCAAGACAAACGGAAGCTAAGGATTTGAATATGGAGAGTAATTTGTGGTAACCAAAATTCAAAGATAACTTTAAATACCACCATAAATTAAAGCAAACATGCAAATCCAAAATATTAAGGACATGATGATATACCATTTAAATTTTAAAACTCTTTATGATATACTGTAATATACAAACAATGCTTTTATTTTTGAATATTTAACCCATGACACATCCTACTAGCACATTTTAATAGGACTGCATTAATCTCCCCTTAGGCCATGTACACACACACACACACACACACACACACACACACACACACTGTATTACAGAGCTTTTGTGCCAGGCAGGATCTCAGAGAGACCAGAGACTGGGTCATTAGATCTATGGCACCCAGGCTATCACATCCCCTTTCTTCAGATATCATTGATCAATTATGGATCCTTTTGCCTATAAGCCTGGGATCTGCCTTACAGCCTTTCAACACAGTTTTTTTAGCTAGCTACTGAAAATGGATTTGTGTTAGAATGCAAGGCAGAGGAAGAACTAGTGTTTAAACCTAGGTCTGTCTGACTCTACCACCCACACACCTCCTTGCAGCCCATGCTGCCCAGTTGTCAAGTCTGAAACCTGACTTGGTTTTCACCCTAATTCTCTCTGGCTTTACCCTTTCACCAAGATAAGCACACTCTTCTACATTTCCTTATTTACTGATGGAGGCCATCTGCCACATGGCCATAGAAGCCGCATGCCGTCATCAGTGAGCTTTGCCAAGGACAGGATGTTTACCCACTGAGACCTTGCAGAGGCCACTTCTAGCTTGTCTACTGAGTCTCTAATCAACCTGCCATGCACAGTAGAGACAAAGGGGTTGTTTGGTTTGTGCAGACCTTCTTGGCTTTCTTCTTCCCCTGTCCAGGTGGGAAAGAAAACAGGTGGGAAAGAAAGTAGACAAGCCACACAAAGCCTACCCACCCTAAAAGGCCCCGGTCACCTCCCACATCCTGAGCCAACAACAGCATGCATTCTTTTCAGGGGAACCGAAGTCAGATGGGCAGTATGGTTGGGATCTTAGAGCAAACAATTCCAAAATATGAAGCCAAAAGGAAAATTTGCCCAAGTAAGAAAACTGCTTAACAGAAAACCACAGGAGAAAGCAGTGCTCCTGTTATCAACCACTTGTCCTAGAAATGGGTGTTTCCTGCAGGTGATTTTACCAGGAAGTGCTAATTGTCTACATTCTAGAGCCCTCCACGTGTGACTCCAACCACAACTTCACTCTGATCCCCCTGCTGCTGCCACCCACTTTGGCTCTTTGAATAAAGGCCCCTTGTTTGCAGTATTTTGGACTATTGTGGTTCCACTTATAAAAAGGCTCATCAAGCACTCCAGTACCCAGACTTTAGGGAGCTTGGGAATAGAAGCATGGCAGCCACGGCGGCCACTCAGGCAAGAAGTAAAGGGTGGGGAAGTGGTGGGATTAAGACAGATCTTGACAGCATTTACATTCAATATTTTCATAGCTTCATCTTACTGCTGCTCACAGCTAAATTGCCAGAAACATAGGTTTCATTTTACAGTATTAATTTTATAGAAAGTTAGCTATATGTCACTTGGTTTTTCTAGCCTGAATTTGAATTGCTTATTGAATATAATTTGAGACTGATGACAAATGAATAGATTCTTGGCACTGCTAACAGTAAAATTGTTCCCCCACGTGTCCCTGGACACTAATTACCACTCAGTTCTTGGGCTACAGAAAAGATAATTTCAATTCATAACCTCATTAATTGATTGTGATGATTCTGAGGAATTTTGTTCTCAGCTTCAAGATCTATTCCTTGAGATAACGACATGTTCAGCTCTTCAGATAAAATGATAATAAAAACAGATAAAATAGTTTTAAGTATGAATATTCTCCCTGACAAATATTATCTTCTTAGGCTACTTTAAGAAAAATAAGACTGGATTATTTAATGTGAAAAGTTTAATGTTAGTAATTGTCCCTCACAAAAATGATGTTTAATAAGCTTCTCTCTCACCTCCTGAAAAGAAGACTGAATCTTAAGTGAGAAAAATTGAGCACATCTTGATTTAAGCAGCCTCGATTCCAAGGTCAGCAGCAGCCTTAGAGAGATGTGACCACCAGTCTTGACCCTACGGGACCTCCAGTGATTGATTCAGTTCCTCTCTTATTCTCTTTACTGTGGCAAAAGGATGAGATATTTAATACCAGACTAGCAGCCTCTCTTTGTGTAACATCATTGTGATAATAGCAAATGTGTACACGCCAACTAGGAGACAGTAGAATTTTTAATGAAAATACATACTTATATTAAAATACTAATTTCTGCCACTTACTAATGTTGTGATCAGGACCAAGTTATTTAACATCTTTTGACCACTATTTTCTCATCTGGAAAATGGGGACAATACAAGCCATCTTATAGGAAATGTGGTAAGGACTAGAGAAGATTATTGACCAAAAGCGTCCTGCACCTAAGAGGGTGCCCAGCATAGAGTGGATACTCAAGATCTTTCGTGCCTCGCCTTCTGTCTAGAAAGGTAGACGGACATACTCTGCATGGATATACTCTAGTTTCATGGCTGTGTCACTGTCTCAGTTTGAAATAACACATTTGCTGTACTTTAAGAAAGACTCTATTTCGCATGCCTTACTAATCCAAGATGATCTTTTCGTTTTGTGAGGTTTTCCTGAATCAGTCACCAGTTCTCTTAGAACATCAGTGTTTCCATGTGGTTTTATCCAATTCAGGCAAATCCAACATGTTTGAGAATACTCTATCCCTTATCTTTCCTGACCTCTGCAGGAGGGCAAGCCATTCTTCTCCGGAGTTGATCAATAGGAGCTATTATCTTTGCAGTTTCACTGATGAGTGACTTTTGGCACCGATTCTGCAAACCATAAGGTTTTGGTATTTAAGCCTGAACAGTGGGAGTGTTATTTGGAGCAAAGGGAAAAAAATAATAAGCCTTGAATCCTTCTCATTGATAAAAGCCTGTGCTCTCCACAAGGATTACTGGTTCATCTCAGCAGTTGGCAGGGAGCAACCCCATGTTCACAGGATGCACAAACTCTTCCAAGAAGCCCCCAGCCACACCACATCCTGTATCCTGATCCAGTGACAAGTTGAGGTTACACAGGCACAGACTAGCATTCTCATGAGACTGGTGGCCAGCCCAGTGGTCACAAAGGCCAAGTGTGAGGGAACAAGTGGCTATCCAAGGGCCTTTTCTGGCCAGTAACACTGAGTTTACAATGTGATAGCTGCGTGGGCCTTAGAAGCCAAAGACTTATTTAGCAAGCTACGTATTTTGTTTTTTGCAAGTTTTTTGCTGCTTGCGTGTCACACTTTAATAACCAACCACTCTGGGGCATCCCCCTGCCCAGAGTTCACAAATGTATAACTTTTTGAAAGGGGTGCACATTTTAATGTGACAATCCATATGTGGGTCCTTCTCTCCTTAGATATAAAACTGAAGTGTCATGCAGTGTTATTTTCAGTATTCTAATTTCTTACAAGTTCAACTAGGTCATGACTCAAGCCTAAGGATTTCTGGAAGTATCCTTACAGGGAACCTTGGAGGATTTGCAGGTACAGAAGACAAGAGACCCAGGCAATAGCTCCTTCTTCAACAGGAACAATTCCACATTTCTCTGCATTACATATTCAGGTATATGGAAAAGGCACCAATGCTTTAAACAAAAGATATTTTAATCCTCTTATCTGATACAACTTCCTCATCTGACATATGAAGCAAATTAGGCCCACAGCAGTCTGAGACTTGGCCAAAATCACAGTTCTAAGATAGATACAAGCCTTAGAAATGGCTTGGGAATAAATGCATGCTTCAATAAAATAAATTTTAAAAACAGAAATAAATGCATACTGCCTTGTCATTGCTCTCCATCTTCCCTTGACTGTGCCCGTAAGAATGATAAGTCTCCTTAGAAACTGAGTTTTGAGAGCTGCACAGGGAATTTCCAAGCAGCCAGCGTCAGTCACACAAAAGGGGCACACTGTCTTCTGTGGTAAAAGAAGGCTTCTGTTTGTGATCATTTGGGGGAAGAAGGTAGGAAGGAGACTTCAAAATCTCTGGTATGAAGTGTCAGTTCACACACAACACTCTTGGCCTTGATTCCTTCCTCCCACCAGCACCTCAGTGGAGAAGCCCACAGCCAGGTGTGTCAGCTTCACCAAAGGTACCTGTTTGGGAAAGTCACAATCTGCTCTCCTTAGAAGGGCAGGCAGGCCACATCCCCCAACTGCTCCGGGGGTTAGTCAGCCTGAGCATTACTCCAGCCCTCAGTTCATAGTCATTCCACATCTAGGGTCCTGCACGAGGGGCCCCTCCACTCTGGGAGAGGAAAGTATCCCAGTGTGGGATACGCAGGGGTGGGGAATTACTATGCTCAGTGTCTACAATGACCTAATCCTCAGTGACCTTAAATTTGGATGTCTAATGCAATCTTCAAAAAAGTTACCAGTACAGTCAAAGAAAGCAGGCACAATCCTGCAGCCTTAAACTGTTCTAATACCCGTCGATACCACCTACAGATTTTTAATAAAATCTACAAAGACCTCATAAATGGCACAATTTTGGTTCACGTGGCAATCATTAATCTGTTGAAGAGAAATTTAAAATATACCAAATTCTGTAGTATTATTCATATTTTTATATATAGAGAATTGCAGGAACAAAAAAAGTTGTCCAGGACAGTTGTCCACTGGCTTCTCAGTGTCTGAGAAGCTGACACTCAAGAGATCTTCTCAACAATTCCATAAGATGTGAAAGTGAAGTCACTCAGTCGTGTCCGACTCTTCACGACCCCGCGGACTGTAGCCTACCAGGCTCCTCCATCCATGGGATTCTCTAGGCAAGAATACTGGAGCGGGCTGCCATTTCCTTCTCCAGAGGATCTTCTCGACCCAGGGATCAAACCAGGGTCTCCTGCATTGCAGGCAGATACTTTAACCTCTGAGCCACCAGGGAATAGGCACCATTATTACCTCCAATCCAAGATTGGAGAGCCTGAGGAAGAGAATCAGGGCACCTGTCTACTCAGGGTGCTGGGGAGGGGGTGGGAATTGTGGTCAAACCCAGGCTGTCTGACAGCAGAGCTAGTGTCTCCAATTATGCCAAAACAGGGGGTGGCTAATGCACAAAGACATAACCACTTGCTCTCTAGCTTAAGCCCTCTCTGCTCCAGAGAACCTCTGTGAACTCTAACTTCAGCAGAACTTAGTTTGACAACCAATACCAGAGGCCACACTCCTCCCCATCAATGCTTGGCTCCCTAATTATAAAACCCCCAAGGTGGTGAGAGACACAGAGGGAAGAGAGGAGATACTTTCTGAATCACACTTAAATGTCTTTTTTCCTTTGGAAATATTATTTCCTTCTTAAAATCTGTTGAATTAATACTATGGATCATATGTAGTTCTTGTATTTAAAGGAATTATGTATATTTTCTTGTAAGAAACGAAGCGCCAATCTATGTTCAATGTAGGATGCAGGATGCATGGGGCTGATGCACAGGATGATTCAAGTAGAGGATGTGGGGTGGGAGGTGGGAGGGGGCTTCGGCATTGGGAGATTGTGTTCACCTATGGCTGATTTGTGTCAATGTATGGCAAAACAAATACAGTATTGTAATTAAAAAAATAAATAAATTTAATTTAAAAAATTGGGAAAAAAAGGAATTATGTTACACAAAGCACCATAATGACACACATCTTCTTCAAAATTAATTCACATATTTTTGAAAATTACCTTACTTAAAAACTACCATAGTTGGGGTCTCTTCTATGGAACTCTAGAGAGTCACTCACTCATTCATCCATAAATTCAATGCAATTAACACTTTCTAAGTATAAGAACTGGGATGTAAAAACTTGACCTGGTCCATAACATTTCTCAAAAACTTACAGTCTATTGGGAGGGGAGGGCTGCGTACTAAGTCATTTCAGTCATGTCCGACTCTTCACGACCACATGGACTGTAGCCCATCAGGCTCCTCTGTCTATGGGATTCTCCAGGCAAGAATATTGGAGTGGGTGGCCATTTCCTTCTCTGGGGATCCTCCCGACCCAGGGATCGAACCTCGTACATCTCCTGAACTGGTAGGCATGTTCTTTAAATGTACAGATAGGGACTCCTCTTTCCACAAGTCATTACCCACACCCCCACCACAACTAGGCAAAAAACATCAAGAGTATTGAGTAAAATACCACAAGAAAAAATATAATGTATAGCTGATAACTGAAAGGAAAGGACATTCTCAGGTGTCAAAAAGAAGAAAATAGTTCAGTAGAAGATGATGGAGAAGATACCTATAAACACAGGTCCCACAGGCTAGGGGCTGCTTTAGCAATACTCATTGGAAAAACCAACCTTTGGCCAGAGGGAGATCTGCGTTCTTGCCTAAAGCCTTTATGAGAGGCTGGGAGATCTCCCCACTCTGAGGGAGGGGCTTGAAATACTTCCGCCAGTAGCCAGAGAAGTTGCTAGGGTGCTTGAGTCCACCTAGGACTTGGCTAGGATAGGGAAAAATGTCCCCACAAGAAATCAAAAGGGTGTGTAGACTAAAGAGGTCACATGTACCTTTCATCCACTTTCTCTCCAATTAAACTTATGTATTCTGTTCAGTTCAGTTCTGTTTAGTCACTCAGTCATGTCTAACTCTGTGACCCCATGGACTGCAGCATGCCAGGCTTCCCTGTCCATCACCAACTTCTGGAGCTTACTCAAACTCATGCCCATTGAGTCAGTGATACTATCCAATCAGCTCATCCTCTGTCGTAACCTTCTCCTCCTGCCTTCAGTCTTTCCTAGCATCAGGGTCTTTTCCAGTGATCCAGTTCTTCATATCAGGTGGCCAAAGGATTGGAGTTTCAGTTTCAGCATCAGTCCTTACAATGAATATTAAGGACTGATTTCCTGTAGGATGAACTGGTTGGATCTCCTTGCAGTCCAAGGGACTCTCAAGAGTCTTCTCCAACAGCACAAGTCAATAGCATAAATTCTTTGCTGCTCAGCTTTCTTTATAGTACAACTCTCACATCCATACATGACTACTGGGGAAACCATAGCCTTGACTAGATGGACCTTTGTTGGCAAAGTAATATCTATGCTTTTTAATATGCTATCTAGGTTGGTCATAACTTTACTTCCAAGGAGCAACGTCTTTTAATTTCACGGCTGTAGTCACCATCCTCAGTGATTTTGGACCCCTAAAAGGTAAAGTCTGTCACTGTTTCCATTATTTCCCCATCCATTTATCATGAACTGATGGGACTGGAGGTCATGATCTTAGTTTTTTGAATGTTGAGCTTTAAGCCAACTTTTTCATTCTCTTCTTCTACTTTCATCAAGAGGCTTTTTAGTTCCTCTTCACTTTCTGCCATAAGGATGGTGTGTCATCTGCATATCTGAGGTTATTGATATTTCTCCTGGAAATCTTGATTCCAGCTTGTGTTTCTTCCAGTCCAGCATTTCTCATGATGTACTCTGCATATAAGTTAAATAAGCAGGGTGACAATATACAGCCTTGATGTACTCCTTTTCCTATTTGGAACCAGTCTGTTGTTCCATGTCCAGTTCCAACTGTTGCTTCTTGTCCTGCATACAGACTTCTCAGGAGGCAGGTAAGGTGGTCTGGTATTCCCATCTCTTTCAGAATTTTACACAGTTTGTTGTGATCCACACAGTCAAAGGCTTTGGCATAGTCAATAAAGCAGAAGTAGATGTTTCTCTGGAACTCTCTTCTTTTTGATGACTCAATGGATGTTGGCAATTTGATCTCTGGTTCCTCTGACTTTCCTAAATCCAGTTTGAACATCTGGAAGTGCACAGTTCACATACTGTTGAAACCTGACTTGGAGAATTTTGAGCATTACTTTGCTAGCATGTGAGATGAGTGCAATTGTGTGGTAGTTAGAATATTCTTTGGCATTGTCTTTCTTTGGGGTTAGAATGAAAACTGACCTTTTGCAGTCTTGTGGCCACTGCTGTTTTCCAAATTTGCTGGCATATTGAGTGCAGCCTTTTCATAGCATCATCTTTTAGGATTTGAAATAGCTCAACTGGAATTCCATCACCTCCACAAGCTCTGACTGCAGTGATGCTTCCTAAGGCCCACTTGACTTTGCATTCCTGGATGTCTGGCTCTAGGTGAGTGATCACACCATCATGGTTATATGGGTCATGAAGATCTTTTTGTACAGTTCTTCTGTGTGTTCTTGCCACCTCTTCTTAACATCTTCTGCTTCTGTTTGGTCCATACCATTTCTGTCCTTTATTGTGCCCATCTTTGCATGAAATGTTTCCTTGGTATCGCTAATTTTCCTGAAGAGATTGCTAATCTTTTCCATTCTATTGTTTTCCTCTATTTCTTTGCATTGATCACTGGGGAAGGCTTTCTTATCTCTCCTTGCTATTCTTTGAAACTCTGCATTCAGATAGGTATATCTTTCCTTTTCTCCTTTGCCTTTCACATCTTTTCTTTTCTCAGCTATTTGTAAGGCCTCTTTGGACAACCATTTTGTCTCTCTTCATTTCTTTTTCTTGGGGATGGTCTAGATTGCTGCCTCCTGTATAATGTCACAAACCTCCATTCATAGTTCATCAGGCACTCTATCAGATGTAATCCCTTAAATATATTTGTCATTTCTACTGTACAATCGTATGGGATTTGATTTAGGTTATACCTGAACGGTCTAGTGGTTTTCCCTACTTTCTTCAATTTAAGCCTGAATTTGGCAATAAGGAGTTCATGATCTGAGCCACAGTCAGTTCCCAGTCTTGTTTCTGCTGACTGTATAGAGCTTCTCCATCTTTGGCTGCAAGGAATATAATCAATCTGATTTCGATGTTGACCATCTGGTGATGTCCATGTGTAGAGTCTTCTCTTGTGTTGTTGGAAGAGGGTGTTTGCCACTACCAGTGCATTCTCTTGGCAAAAGTCTGTTAGCCTTTGCCCTGCTTCGTTTTGTACTCCAAGGACAAATTTGCCTGTTACTCTAGGTATCTCGACTTTCTACTTTTGCATTCCAGTCCCCTATAATGAAAAGGACATCTCTTTTGGGTGTTAGTTCTAGAAGGTCCTGTAGGTCTTCTTAGAACCATTCAACTTCAGCTTCTTCAGCATTACTGGGTAGCGTCATAGACTTGGATTAGTGTGATATGAATGGTTTGTCTTGGAAACGAACAGAGATCATTCTGTCATTTTTGAGATTGCACCCAAGTACTGCATTTCAGACTCTTTCATTGACTATGATGGCTACTCCATTTCTTCTAAGGGATTCCTGCCCACAGTAGTAGATATAATGGTCCTCTGAGTTAAATTCACCCATTCCAGTCCATTTTAGTTTGCTGATTCCTAAAATGTTGATGTTTATTCACTCTTGCCAGCTCCTGTTTGACCACTTCCAATTTGCCTTGATTTGTGGACCTAACATTCCAGGTTCCTATGCAATACTGCTCTCTATAGCATCAGACTTTACTTCCATCACCAGTTACATCCACAACTGGGTGTTGTTTTTGCTTTGGCTTCTTCTCTTCATTCTTTCTGGAGTTATTTCTCCACTGATCTCCTGTAGTATATTGGGCACCTACCAATCTGGGGAGTTCATCTTACAATGTCCTATGTTTATGCCTTTTCATACTGTTCACGGGTTCTTGAGGCAAGAATACTGAAGTGGTTTGCCATTCCCTTCTCCAGTGGACCACATTTTATGTATTCATGTTTTTAAAACTTAGAATTTGGAACTTCCCCGGTGGTTGAGACTCTTCACGGGGCCTGAGTTCAATCCCTAGTCAGGGAACTAGATCACAGATGACACAACTGGAAAAAAAAAAAGATTCTGCATGCCACAACTCAAAAGGTCATGCATGCTTCAATGAAGATCAAAGCTCCTGTGTGATACAACTAAGACTCAGCATGGCCAAATAAGAAAAATAATTAAATATTTAAAAAATAAATTAAAAAAACCTGGAATATCATTGTTACAATGTATGTGTACAGTAAGTACTCTGTAATTTCATTACAACTATAGACTTGTACAACTATCACTGCAATCAAGATGGAGAACTATGTCATTACTGCAAAGATCTCCCTCATGCTACCCCTTTAAGAGTCACCCCCATCCCTCACTCCTAACCATTTCTAATCCCTGGCAACCACTAATCTGGTCTCCATCTCTATAATTCCTTTGTTTCAAGAATGTGATATAAACAGACTCACATAAGGCCTTGAGAGCCACCCAACTTCCTGTGTGTATCAATGGATTATTCTTTTTAGACTGCTGAGTAGTATTCCACAGCTCAAGTATACTACCACACTGTAACCATTCACCTTGGACATTTAGTTGCTTCCATTTTCTTCCTGTTAAAAATGAAACTGTTTCAAACACACTTGTAGCCTTTTGTGCTAATATTTTTGTATTTGAGTAAGAGGGAAACTGGATCTACAACAAAAGGGTTGCATGCAAAGGGCAATAATAAGCAAACAAGTTAGAAAACATATTAAATAAGTTTGACTTTAAACATAAATCTGTGATGAGAGGTACAATAGAGGTCATCAGAGGGTTCCAAGGCAGCACTGAGGAATAGTACAACCTCCAGTTTGGGGACAGGAACCTAAAAAGGTCAGAAGTCTTGAAAGACTGTTACAGTCTGAGAAGAGGCCTGCATATTTGAAATATTACGGTACACTAAGGGACATGCACATAAATCAACAATGGTCACACTCAGTTGTACAGAAACAGCTTTCTTCAAGAAGGAAACAAATAGGAATGTCAAAATCCAGGGGCTTCTAGGTTTGTTTATTTGTTTTCTGTAAAGAAAAAAGGAAACATCTCAACTAATCACTGGGAAGGCTGGTTCTTCCCAGGGTTAGTACAAAGTTATAAGAGAAACTTCCAGATGGCTCAAACCTTAATCTTCCCCGATGATGAGTTCAAATGTACAGACCCAAAGTTAGCACTCCCTCATCCACCCATGGTGCCACTAGACTTCATGGATGCTTAGTGCAACAAAAGAGCTACTTTATTTCTGGCTTCAGAACAAGCTGGCAAAGACAGTTTAAAAAAAAGAAGGAAGCATGTTGAAAAATGTTTAGCTTAGAAATTGGTCTTATCTTCCTAGAGAGGTTTTATTTCATTTCCTTTCGGGTGCTGCAAACACCTCAGATTTCGAACGACATCAACAAACTTCACTCTTTTCTTCTTGTTTCTACTTGACTGCTCTTCCTTACAGGCTTTTCCCCTCAAAAGCACCTCCTGGCAGTTTTTCCTTCTTATCATCCTGCTGTGTTATCTGTCTTTGTCTTTTGAGGTTTGCCATTTATTTTCCCCCTTTGTACAGCCCCCCACACACTTTCATTTCATATTCTATCATCCTTTCTGTAATAGGAGTCTCAGTTCAGTTCAGTTCAGTCGCTCAGTTGTGTCTGACTCTCTGCGACCCCATTAATAGCAGCACACCACAGGCCTCCCTGTCCATCAACAACTCCCAGAGTTCACCCAGACTCACGTCCATCGAGTCCGTGATGCCATCCAGCCATCTCATCCTCGGTTGTCCCTTTCTTCTCCTGCCCTCAATCCCTCCCAGCATCAGAGTCTTTTCCAATGAGTCAACTCTTCTCATGAGGTGGCCAAAGTACTGGAGTTTCAGCTTTAGCATCATTCCTTCCAAAGAAATCCCAGGGTTGATCTCTTTCAGAATGGACTGGTTGGATCTCCTTGCAGTCCAAGGGACGCTCAAGAGTCTTCTCCAACACCACACTTCAAAAGCATCAATTCTTTGGCACTCAGCCTTCTTCACAGTCCAACACTGACATCCATACATGACCACAGGAAAAACCATAGCCTTGACTTGATGGACCTTAGTCGGCAAAGTGATGTCTCTGCTTTTGAATATACTATCTAGGCTGGTCATAACCTTTCTTCCAAGGAGTAAGCGTCTTTTAATTTCATGGCTGCAGTCACTATCTGCAGTGATTTTGGAGCCCCCAAAAATAAAGTCTGACACTGTTTCCACTGTTTCTCCATCTATTTCCCATGAAGTGATGGGACCAGATGCCATGATCTTCGTTTTCTAAATGCTGAGCTTTAGGCCAACTTTTTCACTCTCCTCTTTCACTTTCATCAAGAGGCTTTTACCTCTTCACTTTCTGCCAGAAGGGTGGTGTCATCCGCATATCTGAGGTTATTGATATTTCTCCCAGCAATCTTGATTCCAGCTTGTGCTTCTTCCAGTACAGCGTTTCTCATGATGTACTGTGCATAGAAGTTAAATAAACAGGGTGACAAGATACAGCCTTGACGTACTCCTTTTCCTATTTGGAACCAGTCTGTTGTTCTATGTCCAGTTCTAACTGTTGCTTCCTGACCTGCATACAGATTTCTCAAGAGGCAGGTTAGGTGGTCTGGTATTCCCATCTCTTTCAGAATTTTACACAGTTTATTGTGATCCACACAGTCAAAGGCTTTGGCACAGTCAATAAAGCAGAAGTAGATGTTTTTCTGGAACTCTCTTGCTTTTTCCATGATCCAGCGGATGTTGGCAATTTGATCTCTGGTTCCTCTGCCTTTTCTAAAACCAGCTTGAACATCAGGGAGTTCACGGTTCACGTATTGCTGAAGCCTGGCTTGGAGAATTGTGAGCATTACTTTACTAGCATGTGAAATGAGTGCAATTGTGCGGTAGTTTGAGCACTTACTCTATAATTGTCCCCGGTCAATTCAGTCACCTACATCTCAAAAGAAACACGAGATCCAAGGAAGATGCTTTCTTAGCTGCAATTCCATGACAGCCTGAGAGGTTTTTTTGTTTTTGTTTTTTGTTTGCAAAACAAATGAAGTCTTGGTTAAGTCCTATAAGCACTGGGAAGGAAATTAAGTTATGCCAGGTGTTCCTTAAAGCCATAGTGTATTAGCATGCAATTTAGAAAACTAGATGGCTGCGAAAGATTTGTTTAAAAACTCCTTACTTTTACCTGGAGTTTAATGTGATCATATTCACTTGTTCATTAAATCATCTATCCATTCATTCACTTGACAAATATTTACGGAGTACCTACTCTGTATCTGATCAGTCGAATCCTATTTATGTGCTGGAACATACTAGTAAACAAAGTCAAGACTTGTTTTCTTCATGGAAATCACTGTGTGGTAGGGACACAGAGAGGTAAATAAAGAATTAAAACACCATATGATAAACACTGTGTATGGGATGGAGATTGGCAGCGGGGAAGGGGGTTAATGAGGGTGGGGGAGGTAAAGGGGGCTTAGCACAGTCTCAGAAGATCCTATCCTGACCAAAGATTTTGGTGATGCAATTATGGATGTGGTTTATGGAGAGCCAGATGCTTTATGGACACAAGGAGGCTGAATAATCTAATTTCCTCCTTTGAATAGAACAGGATTGACTTCTGCAAAAATGAACAAAGACTGAGACCTCTTCAAGTGGGTATGTCTTCACTTGCCATAGTCACGTAACTGCCCTTGCCTGCAGAACTTGGCTACTAACATGAGCCTCCGATTAGAAACAGAGAATGTCTCTTCCAGCTTTAGTGATTTAGCTCCAGCCCTGTGCACTTCCTAAATCGATTTTTCAACCAGGCGTGGGTCCTTTGTGTCTTTATCTCCTTAGCAACGTAAGTATCTGCTAGTAATGGAGAGCTAGTGTAACATAAGAGTTTTTAAGTTTCTAGTTCCTTTTACCTTTCTGATTTATACTTGGCTCTAGAAAGAGAGAAAATAATTGTCCATTCAACATAATACAACACACAAGCTAAATAACTTCTGCTCTAGCCAGACCAATAGAAAATGGAATATATAAAACAGAATACTTGATGCACAAATTTCAACTCCTTGAAACAGTGCAGTGCTGACATCAATAAAATCTTTCTCGTGTTTGAAGTTCAAATAAGACATCTCGGTTTCCTACCTTAACCTACGTTTAAATCACAGCAAAACAACATGCAGTTTAATAGGAAAATATAATGAATCTGCTAACTCAGTGATATTCAGCTTTCTATTGAAAAGACAAAGACTGCCCTTTTATTCTAATTTTCGACTTTGCAGTTTGCCCTCAATTCTATGATCCATGTGTCCTTCAGTCATCAGTAGGTGTTCTTCCTTTCACTTTGATTACCTGGCAAAAATCTTGAGGGCAAAGATCGTGTCTCAAGTTTCCTTTGTGTCCTACCTGGTTCTGACATGATCATGTAACATGCTAGATGAGAAGCACCATGGCAGAGGAACAAATGAAAGGGTTATATTGACTTCAGAATCAGACATGTTCAAATACTGAGTCTGTCACACACTAACTTACGACCTCAGGCAAATTGCTTCATACTTTTAAACCTCAGTCCCTCATACATAAAATAGGCATACTAGTAGTGAGCTTGCAGGAATGTGATGAGGAGTAACTAGGAAAATACTCAAAGATGAGTTCAGTGGCCAGCAGAGTAGCAGCTATCACTGATTGGTAAAGACTATTTTATTTACCATAGATACAACTTGAGCGGTATTTAATGCAGCAGTTCTCAAACCCAGCTGGGGAGCATATTAGACAAACACAGATTCTTGGACCTCCTATCCCTAAACTATTAAATCTCCAAAGTGGGTCTTATATAACCAGTCTAGCATTGGTTTTCTACAGCCCACCAGTGTGAGGAAACTCATATAATGATATGCCTGCCAAAAAATCCAAACAACACAAAAAGTTTAACTGAACTGAGAAGTTTAATGTAATTTAAGAATCTAAGGTAAAGGGAGTTGGCTGATTTAAACTTAATTCTTGTTTTTGTCATAAAATCTCAAAGTAGTCAGAAATCTCATCACCACTGAGAGAGCCCAGTGAATATTAACCAAGGACAAAATTGGTACCACTTAAAAGTCTTTCAAAGCAAAGTATTTATGTTTAACTAGAAGGTCCTTTTAATTGGTTGACCAACAATTTGGCCAACTGGACTCTTGGGAGGAAAATTATCATTCTGTGAAGAGCAGGGCAATTTTATCTCCACCAGTATCTCTCCATTACGTGGGTCTCAATGGCTGGGATTTTTATGTTTGTGAAGCTCTTCACCAAAGAGGCAAACTGGAAACACTCTAAAAATGAGCAGTCCTCTGACTACAGGCATACAAAGTGAGAGGAACAAAACCCTTTTCAGCTTTGATTCTCATCCACTTAAAGCATTTACAAAGAGAAGGCCACTTTGGACACAGTGAAAAAGCTATTAAGACTTCAAGCACCTCACAGTAATACAAGTACCTTGCATTTAGGTAGCACTTTTCCTTTCAAGAAAGCCTGTACACAGAACAGATATTAGCTCATGACTCCACATGTGAAGAATCAAGGCCCGAGATAATCATACCCTGGTTGGAGCTGAAGAAACGCAGGCTCGGCCAGAGAACTTGCCTAACATCCCCTGGCATGTCATCAAGTCCCAGGAGAAGGTAAGCACCATCTTCCCTCACCCAGACCTGGCTCCACACAAGCTGTTACCCTGCTGGTGAAATCTCATCTCCAGCATTAAGGTTTGGCTTTTCTCTAATCCCCTCTAGCACACTGTTAATTCAGTCATTTCAAAGTTCCAAAGAGTGGGGAGTAAACATTTTTTTAAACTATTTTCAGAAAAAATCTACTGAAAGTATAATTTGCATTTTCTGCCTGTCCCTGGAAACCAACTGTTTAAGTTAATGGGATTGAGGGGTGCCTGGATTAGTGGAAATTATTTTAATCAGAGGTAAATTTAGGAGGATTGCTAACTATTATCCTACAAGATAGTAAGATGCTTTTGCTCCAGCCACATTAGCCTGGGCGTGTTGGATCTAAATGGCTGGCAATTTTCAAATACTTAATTTGCCTCAAATTGCTCCAGTTTAAAATGCTTTGCCCGTCTGGACTGGGTTTCCTGTACCATGTCATTATTGATAGCCTGGGGAGATCAATAATTAAAATTAAATAGAGGGAAACATTAAGCAGAGCATACGTTGGGGCCAGAATCTCTTCCCAGAGCCTCTTAATCTCTCCCTCTTCTGAGATCACATATTGTTTTATCAATTCCTCTCTTAAGACAATTTACACTTTGTAAGGTGACCTACAATTGCTTCAGTGTTCTTTACTAAGATTGAAGGCTTATAGAGGCTGGAGACGAGATCTGACTTAACTCTACATCATGCACAGCAGGAGCTGTTGACTTGTACACAATAGTAAGCATGCAACAAATGTCTTCTGAATGTGTAAGTGATATAATAGCTGCACTCCCATGCGTTATCACATTTATGTGTATGAAGTAGTGGGCACATGGAAATGGCCACAATTCATTCCTCCTTGTACTTGCACCTTTCTGCAGTTTTTCACATGAAGAGATGCAGCCTACTTCCCTTGTTTGAATCTGAGCTGAACTTAGTGACTTGCTTTGGCTTACAAGAAGGTGTTGAGACCAGCCTGGCCCAGTTCAGACCAAAGAACTATCCAGCCAACACACTGACTCATGAGATAAATAAATGCTTGTTGCTTCTGGTCACTAAATTGTGGGATGGTTTGTTATGTGCATTATTTGTGGGTTATAGATACCCATTTATAGATGAGAACACTAAGGCTCAATGAGGTTAAGAACTAGACTAAAGTCACAGAGTGAGAAAGTCAGGATTTGAATCCAGTCTTTCTGATTCCAAAGTCCACAGTCTTTCCACTAAATAAACTGATCAGACTTGAAATATTCTCATGCATCAGAAACCAGTTTGAGAAACTAAAGGCAAGAGACAAATGGGGCAGGAGCCTCTTTTCCTTGCTGTGAAGCAGGATGGAGCGCCACCCATCAGGGTTAACCTCTCTCGTCAGATAGGGTTGCCTGTGGACAGCTCATTTGATTCAACTGAAGAGATGCAAAAGTACAGAATCCTTTTACACAGCGATCTACAAGGAATGATATTCACCCATTTATAAACACAGGCTCAACTTAGAGCAATTGAGATTCAAAGAATACTGACTTGGTCACTTGGCCATTCCCCTTGTGCAATATTCTTTTCCTTCATTCTTTTATCAGAAAGAAAAGTAACTTCGTATGTAGCTAATTTTGTGACTCTTCTCTTCCACCATCAATCTGCCATGTCTGTTTTGGTTTTCAAACCTGATGGAAATAGTTTGAATCGGTTCCCAGGTGTTGATATCTGTATCTGAAATGTAGTTCTACCTGCAGCCTTTAAGCAGCTGGGTATTTGTGGCTGCAGGCATGGGAACTTTTCACATCAGTGCAAGAACATGCTGTGGATTTGCCAAAGAGCCCCTCCCATATGAAAAGGGAGGACTCTTCCTCCTCTCAGAGCTGTCAAACAGCAGCATTTCAGGAGGCCTTCCTGGTCACTGGCAGTGAACAGGAACGACCAGCGCTACTGTGCATGTGATGGATGGGGTGGCCTGTTCGCTCACGTGTGTCACCTACCATGATGGGCTACTTGATCGCCTGCTGATAAGAGAATGTTCTCAATAGCTGCTTTGCTCAGAGAAGATGTATACCTTCCCCACGGAATGGAATGTGGGCATCCATTTTCAGTCAAGGAAGTCCAAGGTATTTGGGGGATTTGTTGCAGCTGGTGGAACTGCACGGGAGAAGGAAGCGAGCTGATGGGTCCTGTTACGCTGCCTCCCCCGAGGTCACGGTGGAGGTCCCATAGCTGTCATCAGCCCCAGAGTCCTCCTTCTTCTTCAGGCCTCCCCTACAAGCCTTCTCTGCTGCCTTTATTTTCCCTGACCTGCTGCTTCAAGATCCCCATCAAGCAAGCATATCCTTAGCACACAGGATTATTTTACTTAGCAATCTTGGAGTGAAAAGGGCTTTTCAAAGTTTGACACAAATCTAAAAGCTATAAAAAGAAAGATGATACATCGGATTGCATTTAAAATATTCAATAAGGAAAAAAAAAGAAACTAGGAAGAAAAAAATTATTACAACTCAAAAGGCAAAGGCCAGCAGTCATAATAGTAAACAAAACCTCTTCCAGATAAGCGAGGGAAAAAAAAATAAGAATGAAATAGATAAGAGGGCAAATGGAATGAATAGTTTACAAATAAGAAAACATGTGGTTCTCAAACACATGAAACCATACTAAGATCACTTGATAATGTAAGAAATGTAAATTAAAATGTCAACATGATGTGATTTCCCCCCAATCAGATTAGGAATTTAAGAAGCACTTGATATTTCTCTATCCTGAGAGGGATATAAGGAAATAGGGACCCTTATATTGATAGGCAGGAGCATAAATAGGTACAACTTGGCAACATCTATGAAAATTTTAAATGCAAATACCTTGTCAATAGCAATTCTACTTTTAGAATTTATCTTACAGATGCTCTAAAATATGTATGAAATGATATTTATACAATATTCTCAAAGTACTATTGTTTATAACATAAAAATATTAGAAACAACCTACTCGTCCAGCTACATGGTTACTGGTTAAATAAATTACGGCCTACCATTATTTGCAGTGGAATACAATGTACCTGTTAAAAGAATAAAGAAGCTCTGTATGTATTCATTAGGAAACAAAATCACCAAAATATATCCTTAAGTTACATTTTCTAGAAAGAGCAAAGTACTGATCATGTATATAGAAAAATCTCATTTGTATAAAAAGGAAAAAAAATGCCTGCACTTTTATATTTGTGGCTATATATATGTAATTTGGGCAATATATATAATGTTTGTGCATATATATACTGTATATTCTTACATTATCTGTATATATAAAGCAGCTATAAAACAGATACACAAAAATTGAGAAATGTCTACATCTGAGAAGGGACCTGAGAGGCTGCAAGTCAGGGGTAAGAAGAATTCACTCTTACCATATATCCTTTTGTACTTAAAGTTTTTTATACCATGTGCAAAATGGGGAGTTTTTAAACATGCACACTCAAAATGATTCCTCCTTCAGATAAGTGTTTCCCTTGAGGTATGCCAGCATGTCATGGGACCCCAGAGGATGTACACCTGATCAGAGCCAGTGGGCAGGGAATAGAAATGATCACCACAGGTTGCCAAGGGACATTGACTCTGAACGCTTCAAGGACAAGTAGACATTAGCTGGGCAAACCAAAGGCTCTTCTGTCCCACGGAGATGAGTAAATTTGGGGACTACACCAACTGTGGTGTTGGAGAAGACTCTTGAGAGGAGATCCAACCAGTCCATTCTGAAGGAGATCAGCCCTGGGATTTCTTTGGAAGGAATGATGCTGAAGCTGAAACTCCAGTACTTTGGCCACGTCATGCGAAGAGTTGACTCATTGGAAAGACTCTGATGCTGGGAGGGATTGGGGGCAGGAGGAGAAGGGGACACCCGAGGATGAGATGGCTGGATGGCATCATGGACTCGATGGACATGAGTCTGAGTGAACTCCGGGAGTTGGTGATGGACAGGGGAGGCCTGGCGTGCTGTGATTCATGGGGTCGCAAAGAGTTGGACACGACTGAGCGACTGAACTGAACTGAACACACAGTTCATTATATATTGCTGCATGTTCTTTTTGTTTTGTTTTGTTTTGAGCACTCATCTTTATATCCTCTGGTGCCAGGAAGTTACTAGGGACCTAATATTTGCTGACTGGCATGCTGCAGTTTATGGGGTTGCAAAGAGTCAGACACGACTGAGCGACTGAACTGAACTGAACTGAATATTTGCTGAATCTCACTGACTGGTAGGTAAAGAGGACATGAGTCAGTAGAGGCAGGACCTTCCCCAGTGTCTCTCACACTGATAAGGAGTAGCTGTCACAGAAATGAGGAGAGGAAGAGTGGAGTGGGGAGAGGACTATAGCACATACAACACTAACTAGCAGAACAACCTGACCAGAACAATCCACGCATTGACAACAGTTTTAAAAGAACATGCATACATGCTTTCATAAACATTTATTGAAGTGTTACCATCCCCTTTTACCAGTTGGGTATCCCTTCTTTGCGTAGATATTTCTAAGTCTTCCATTCTTTACCTTAAATAAACTTAAAAGCACTAACTCCTAATGTCTGCAAACTTCAAGGTAGCAGTTCTAAATGGATATAGCAACTCAATCACAAAGTAACCAAAGTGACACTGTGCTGCACTGGATACACCAACTTGACATGCTCAGTCCTGTCCGACTCTTTGCAACCCCAGGGACTATAGCCCGTCAGGCTTCTCTGTCCATGGAGTTCCCCAGGCAAGAATACTGGAGTGGGTTGCCATTTCCTTCTCCAAGGGATCTTCCGGATCCAGGGATCGAACCCACATCTCTTGTACAGTCTGCATTGGCAGGTGATTCTTTACCACTGTGCAACCAACAAAGCCCAAATTAGACATGGGGGACAATAGTGATCAAAATGGTGACGAGCTCCCTCCTCTTCACTGGCGGCTGGCTGGTTTCCTACACTGCCAGGTGTGGAACGCCTCTGCCAGGATGCTCATCACCAGGCATGGATGACATCACCCCAAAGGCATTTATGGCAAGCGGCTAATTAAGAAGTGACCACATGGATTTGATTTTGCAAAATAAGACCTTATTTAGCTGCATGTCAGCAATCTGGCAGCTGTAAATATTTGAAAAATGGCTACAACTTTGGATATTTTTTTAATGCTCCGAGTGGCTAAAGAAGTTATAAAACTCATGCCATAAAGCTCATGTACATCAATTGTAAGTGAAACTGCTAGTCCTTCCCTAAAGCCAGGGTTTGAGTTTACACATAGTTTTAACATAGCTTTCAACTAGAATAGTGCCTTATGTCGGGAGTATTCTGAGTTCTCTATTAAAATGCCAAGAAAGTGAGTTGTTATCCCTTCCCCTTCACTACTTTTGTTTTTATAGAAAGGAAAAAACTCTGGCTTTTACCTTTAAAAAATATAAACATACGACATTTGATTTGGAGGATGATACCTGAGGAACTAGGTTTTCAAACACACAGCTGAGTTGCCGATTATTTTATCCTACATAAAAATACAACTTCCCCTCTCTTGAAAAGTGATTTAAGATTTTTGTCCTTAAGAATAAAAGAAAGGTTCATATAATAAAACTGAAAATTCTTCTTGCATGTCAGAGCTTATAATGAAAAAATATTTAGATAAATCAGGCATATAAATCAGAAAAATGCAGGATACATTTGACTACTCAGGGAACTTTCAGAAACAGCACTGGTATTTTTCAGAGAAAAAAACCAAATGGAGAATATGTGAAATGATGCAAGACTGACCCTAAACTGGATAAAAGCAAGTACTACAGTCCTCGGGCATTCTGAGCAATGAAAGAGAAATGTTGGGAAGGAATGAGCGGAAGCTTAGTCTATTGAACTGATTCATCAACATCCACAGATTTCTTTCTTATGGACATCACTGTTAGGGAATAAACTCAAAAGAATGTTGGGGGGGTGTGAAATTTCCAGTCACTTTATTCCTTTATTCTACCAGACAAACTATGGTACAGAACTGGTTGAGGCACATGATGAGAGATCTAGAAACCACATTACTTAAGAAACAGTAGAAGAAACCCAGAATGCTTGGCCAAAGCAGAAGACTAGTGAATGACTGATGGTTGTTTTCAAATATCAGACAAATGATACACAGAAGGAAGATATGGTTTATTCTGTGAGGCTGTAAAGAGCAGAAACAGGACTGATGGATTGAAGGTAACCGTTAGACAAGTTACAGAAGTTACACCAAAGCAGATTTTAATTGAAAATAAAGATAATTTAACAATAAGATTCCTTCCCCCACCCCTGCAAATAGAATGATCTAATCAACTGCCACCAAAAACCCAGAAACCAATATCCACTGATAGCCTACATTTTTAGATATCAAAATGTGTTTTAAATGAATTGTCTCATTCCTCCTCATAATTTAATAAGGTTATTATTATCAATATCTCCTCTACTAATCATATTTTACAAAAAATACAAACTGAATTTAAAAAAAAAACAAATGAGTGATTAAATAATTTGTCTACACTCGCACAGCAAATATGTGATTGAGCCAGGTTTCAAAGCCAGAGTACAAGATATTACAATTATTTTACATTGTTTTAAAAGGAGTTTAAACAACAGAAAATAACAAGCATTGGTGAGAACGTAGGGAAATTGGAAATCTTGTGCATTGTTAGTGGGAATGTAAAATGGTCCAATTGTTGTGGAAAATGGTGTAGTATTTCCTCAAATAATTAAACATAGAATCACCATATGATTTAGCAATTCTATTTCTGGGTATATACCCAAAATAACTGAAAGCAGGAACTTAAACATATATTTGTTCACACACGATCAAAGCAGCATTATTCATAATAGTCAAAAGTGGATGCCAGCCAAGTACCCATGTTCAGATGAATGGATAAATAAAATGTGGTATATATGTACAATGGAAGGAAATTCTGACACATGGCTAAACTCTGAAGACATTATGCCAAGTAAAATGAGTCAGTCACAAAAGGACAAATACTATGGTTCCAATCATGTGAAGTATCTAGAGTCATCAAATTCATGGACATAGAAAGTAGAATGGTGGATGCCAGAGGTTGAGGGGGAGGAAGGAATGGAGCATTCTCATCTAAAGGGTACAGAGTTTCAATTTGGAAAAATCAAAGAAGCTCTGCAGAGGGAGAGTGATGACAGTCACCAAACAACTGAACTGAATGCCACTGAAATGTACACATAAGGATGGTTAAAATGGCTAATTTTATGTTATGTATATCTAACCACAATATTTTTTAAAAGGAATGAGATGTTCATTAGCTGGAAGTGTTCAAGTGGAGACAAGATGTCCATATGTCAGGGATGCTGGGGAAGGGACTATTATTCCAGGAAGGGACTGGGTTAAGTGAACTCTGAGATTCCTTACAACTCTAAAATTCTCTGACAAGATAAGCACTTCATCCATTACCGAAGTAATAAATTGTTTTCGTTTTCCCCCAAATACAGACTACCTTTTATCCTGGAGCTTCCCAGCCTGAACTCTGGGACAGCTGGGCCCTGGAATTGATTTACAATGAGATTCTTTCATTTTTGTAAAGCATGTTACCAGCAAACCATTTCCAGCTCCATTTTAATGAGGACCAATTTGTTATTTTTTTGGAAACCCTCAACTTCCATTGTTATAGAAAAGATACAAGAAAAGAAAGCCTAGGTCTTGCAGTTCAAGAATTAATTGAAGGCCCTGAAACAATTACGCTTTAAATATACAGAGGTCTCCTTAATGTAAATAGACTGTATTTCACAGCAAATCTTCTTGAACAAGGGATTCATTTCAGCATGACAGAGTGGGCGATGTAGCACGGCTATAGTCTGTACTCAATTTTACTTCCGTTGACGTTGACTAATGTACAAATAGCCTGGCTTAAAGGATCTGGGAAACACTAGGTCACAGTGTGAAATATATGCTAATATAGCACAATTTATATAAAAATAGAGGAATGTAAATAGCTAACTGAAGCCAGAGGTAGTGGCTCCAGCCAAGTGGAGACTGAGGCACATTGATAATGCAAAGAGAATGTTGTTGTCATTAAAACCTCCAGGAACATAACCCTGAGGTTTTCTTCCAGTTTAAATGCCATGATAAATTAAAAATCCACTGCTCTCTGAAAGTAGGCGTGTGTCTCTGCGTGACTGAATCAGCGTATGACATGTTAAACAACCTAAATTAAAAGTCAGTATGATACAAAGATTAACACCCTCAGCCCCCATGGCTGAAGAATTGACAGAATAGTGGGGAAAAGCTGAAAGTGTGTAACACTGCCAGATGCATAACCAAGTAGAGCAAGCACAGTTGAAAACAACTGCTGTTTATTTAGTGTTTATGGGTCAGGCATGAGAATTTCACACTCACTATCTCATTTAGTCCTTGTGATGTAGGTTAAAAACCAGTATAATATTTATTTATATAATACATTTTCTGCTGAAATCATTCCGCAGCAAAACCAAGGCTGACTCATCTATGAGCCATTCCCAGAGTCAGACAGGCTCTCAGACCTCCTACAGGTTCTGACTGCTTGGGTCTGTGCAAAAGCATCAAGGGGTAAAAACAGTACAGGCAGGGACAACAGAAAAGCCATTCGTGGATTCTAGGGAACTAAGGAAGAAAATCCAGAATTTAAGGCCTAAAGGTGAAGTTCAAAATTATACATGATTCATTAGATGGTATGGGTTTGGTTCTCTTCTGCTACTGTCTTCCATGCCATAATCCACACACCATATGGTTATACTTTTCTAAGAATCCTTTGGTTAGAACCTTCACTGGGCATCGACTGTGCATGAGATAAAGTTTAAAGCCTTCAGCAGAGCATGCAAAGTCCTCTATAATCTAGTTTCCCATTATTCCATCCTTTTCCAGGGGATCTTCCCAACCCAGGGATAGAACCCAGGTCTCCTGCATTGTAGACAGACGCTTTACCGTCTGAGCCACCAGGGAAGTCTTATGTTAAATTACAGCTCACCATTCCAAAGACACTTCATCTTTCATGCCTTGGTTATCTCTGTTGGGATGTCATTTCTACCCCTCTGCCCTCCCCCAATTCTTTCTCCAATATTCATATTAGAACAGGAATCACCATTTACTACTGTAATTTCAATGCAAGGAATAGAGTTGGTGCTAAGTGAATATAACAATGAAGGAGTTAAAGAAAGACGTAAATGAAACAAAGGAGGGAGGTAGAGAGGAGCAAATTTTCTCTTATCTTTCAGTCTTCCAAGCAGACATCATGCCCTCCTCTGAGCTATACAAGAACCTAGTCAGACACCCCTTCATACTGTTCTCCAGTTTCCTCTATTGCTATTTCTTCCCCATCTATACTCTCAGCTATACTATCCTAAAGGCAAGGGCTGTGTTTTTCTAGATAGCCAATGCTTAGCTGAGTGTCTAGCAGTAAACAAGAAATGATTGAATGAATCCTTTTGAAGTTCTTATAAATCCCACTTAAAGGAACTCCTTCAGCTAGTAGTAACTTGGAGGTCTCAGTTAACACTTGGATCGGGTCCTGGGATTCAAATTGGGCACATCAGGTAAACAAACATCTGACAAAATATGGTCCAAGTAAGGGCTCTTTCTGTTTTTGTGAGCCAACCTAGATTTAAGCACTGAAGCTCATCCTCCTCAGAAAACTCTAAATGTCTTCACTCAGAAGCTGTTTATACACACTTTTCATAAACTTAGTTATCAGATTTCTCAGCCTAGAGTTGACTAGACACAACAAATGGAGAGCAGGAAAGGAGATGGAGGCAGATAAACTAGAAAGTACTCTGAGGAGAAAGAGAGGGGACCCAAGCGCTCAGAAAGCCTACCAATTGGGGCAATGAGTCTAGAGTTCAACAGACAGTGGATCTGTCGGCTGTGGCGGCGCTGTGCAATAACTCACAATGATGACTGTGCATGATTGTGAAAAGGCAGCCCTCTTTACGACGACAGAGGCGTGTGGGCAATCCCTTAAGGAAGATTTCCTTCAAACAGCAAACCATTTGGCATTCAACAGGGAATGCTTCTATCAGTTGGAAAATTCACTGAGGCAGAACAGCTAATGAGCTGACAATGCCAGATATGAAATATGTTACTATAGAAACCCAAGAGGCTTCATGTTGGTGCATCTGCCCGTTTCCAGCTACCCAACACACACACACACACACACACACAAAGGGCCAAGAGAAACATCAGCATGAAAATACACATTGAGTCAAGATCCTAAACGCAATTCCAGGAGAGGCTATATTCCCAGTCAGTCCCAAGCCAACTACACAGCCTTAAATGGCCCTCTGCACAGAAACTCTTTCAGGAGCTTATGTTTGATACAAAGAAAGTCAACATGAAGTCAACAGCTAGCTCCAACACACGAATGACATTTACAGGACTAGCATCCAGTGCAGAATTAGCCAGGGATAATTCTCTGAGCCACAAAGCAATCACTATGCACTGAATTTAACCCTATGCTATGAACCACCCTTTCAAGCATGGACAAATAGCAAGCTTTAAATGTGACAGGCTGTGGTCTGGCTTCAGGGAGAGAGAGGGGCAAACACTTTGGTGGGTGAGGGAGGTGGCAGCAGTATACAGGTTCCATAACGCTGTTCCTTCATTGACCATTCCCCTCTTTCCATTTCCCTCTCCCCCTCTAGAGGCTTCCCTGAGACTGAGGTTCAATCTGGGACTCCTTGAAAGGAAACATTCTCAATATCCCTATCTCCTCCTATTGAACCACCCTCATTCACTCCATGTTATTTAGACCATTCTTGCCCAGGCAATTAAGCAAGGCAATTTCACATAAATGACCTCATTTCTGCAACAAATTTGAAAATGACATGCTTCAACTTGGTCTTTATGAACTATAGGGCACATAGTAAAAGTACATTAATACATAGATTGAGGTCTGTTTAGAAAGGCTTACATGTGCTTTGCTAAAAGAAAGAACAGGAACTACTATTCAGTAATCAACTACTGTGAGCCACATGGAGTGGGGTACTTTGCCTCCCATTGTTTCTTGTTTGATCTTTACAATAACCTGGCAAGGAAGCGTTATATAGTAAATGAGGAAACTGGCTCTGAGAAATTATTCTCAGCTCAAAATCCTGCAGCTAGTTGATGATTCTAGCTAGAGCCAGAATTCAGACTTGGGTCTGTTGGATCTTGAAGATGTAACATACTTCACTCTTCCATGCTTATTAAAGAATCAAAACATTTTCCCTTTGGACAATTCAGTTGCTCAGTCATGTCCAACTCTTTGAGACCGCAAGTACTGCAGCATGCTAGACTTCCTTGTAGATCACCAACTCCTGGAGCCTGCTCAAACTCATGTCGATGGAGTTGGTGATGCCATCCAACCATCACATGCTCTGTGTCCCCTTCTCCTCCCCCCTCCCATCTTTCCCAGGATCAGGGTCTTTTCCAAAAATCAACTCTTCCATCAGGTGGCTACAGAGTATTGGAGTTTCAGCCTAAGCATCAGTCCTTCTAATGAATATTCAAGACTGATTTCCTTTAGGATGGACTGGTTGGATCTCCTTGCAGCCCAAGGGACTCTCAAGAGTCTTCTCCAACACCACAGTTCAAAAGCATCAATTCTTCAGTGCCCAGCTTTCTTTTTAGTCCAATTCTCACATCCACACATGACTACTGGAAAAACCATATCCTTGACTAGACAAACCTTTGTTGGCAAAGTAATGTCTCTGGTTTTTAATATACTGTTAAGGTTTGTCATAGTTCTTCTTCCAAGGAACAAGCATCTTTTAATTACAGGGCTGCAGTCACCATCTGCAGTGATTTTGGCACCCAAGAAAATAAAGTCTGTCACTGTTTCCATTATTTCCCCATCTATTTGCCATGAAGAGATGGGACCAGATGTCATGATCTTAGTTTTTGAATGTTGAGTTTTAAGCCAGCTTTTCACTCTCCTCTTTCACTTTCAAGAGGCTCTTCAGTTCCCCTTCACTTTTTGCCATAAGGATGTTGTCATTTGCATATCTGAGGTTATTGATACTTCTCCCAGCAGTCTTGATTCCAGTTTGTGCTTCATCCAGTTCAGCGTTTCTCATAATATACTCTGCAGAGAAGTTAAATAAGCAGGGTGACCATATACAGCCTTGACGTATTCCTTCCCCAAATTGGTAAGGTGGTCTGGTATTCCCATCTCTTTAAGAATTTTCTACAGTTTGTTGTGATCCACACAGTCAAAGGCTTTGGCATAGTCAATAAAGCAGAAGTAGCTGTATTTCTGGAACTCTCTTGCTTTTTTCTATGATCTGATGGATGTTGGTAATTTGATCTCTGGTTCCTCTGCCTTTTCTAAATCCAGCTTGAACATCTGGAAGTTCTTGATTCATGTATTGTTCAAGCCTCACTTGGAGAATTTTGAGCATTACTTTGCTAGCATGTGAGAAGAGTGCAATTGTGCATATTTTGAATATTCTTTGACTTTGGGATTGGAATGAAAACTGGCCTTTTCCAGTCCTGTGGCCACTGCTGAGTTTTCCAAATTTGTTGGCATATTGATGGCATATTAAATTCGTCCATTGCAGCCCATTTTAGTTCACTGATTCCTAAAATGTCGATGTTCACTCTTGCCATCTCCTGTTTGACCACTTCCAATTTACCTTGATTCATGGACCTAACATATCAGGTTCCTATGCAATATTGCTCTTTACAGCAACAGATTTTACTTCCATCACCAGTCACATCCATAACAGAGCATTGTTTTCATTTTGGCTCCATCTCTTCATTCTTTCTTGAATTATTTTTCCACTCTTCTCCAGTAGCATAGTGGGCACTACCGACCCAGAGAGTTCATCTTTCAGTGTCATGTCTTTTTGCCTTTTCATCCCGTTCATGATGTTCTCAAGGACTTGTCTAACTCAAAGAAACTATAAGCCACGTTGTATAGGGCCACCCTAAGATGGATGGGCCATGGTGGAGAGTTCTGACAAAACATGGTCCACTGGAGAAGGGAATGGCAAACCACTTCAGTATTCTTGCCTTGTGGATCCCTGTGGACAATGGGGAGCTAAAGGAATTTTAATGCTGTGATCTGGTGTGAAAAGGGCTTCCCGGGTGGCTCAGTGGTAAAGAATCCGCCTGCTAATGCAGGACACGCAGGTTCACCCCCTGGGTCAGGGAAGATCCCCTGGAAATGGCAACCCACTCCACTATTCTTGTCTGGGAAATTCCATAGATAGAGGGCCCTGATGGGCTAGAGTCCATAGGGTCACAGAAGAGTCAGACATGACTTAGCGACTAAGCAACAACTGATGTGATAATACTCTAAATCAACCCAGATGGAAATCCTGAGGGACCACAAGGTACCAGCCCCATATACCTGTCTTACTGAATATTTCTAAAGCCTTAAAATCAGGTTCAAAGCAGCTTCAAGGATAGTTCTATTTGGGGAATATTATCAAAACTTCAAAACCCTGAAAAGGTATGGAAAGGCCACTTAAACTTTTTAGCCATCACTTCCAGAGGGTCTTCCTAGGGTCTTCCAGGGTCTTCCCCTTTCTCAGCAGTGTGAGAAGAGAGGTTAGGACACTGCACAATCTTTTTCTCCAATCTCAGTATCAACCAATATCATCAATACCAAGCCGAGGACTTGCTACCAGCTGCCAGGTGTTGATAGTCTGGGGAAGTGGTAAAGAATAAAGAAATTTTAGAGAGCAATTCAGACTATCACACATTATTCTCTGGGCCTTAGTTTCCATATCTGTAAAATGGAAGAAGGTGATAAAATTTCTTTCTGATGTTGTCATAACAATCAAAGAGGTGATACATATAAAGTATAGATAGATCATAATACCTGGCACATTGTAAGCTCTTAATCATTACAGCTGAATATAGAATAGTGCCTTTAACATTCTCTTCTTGTGATGTTCATAAATATTTTGTGAGCGTAGTAAGTCACAATAACAGCACAAAGTAATATTTACTGAGTGCTTAGTATGTGCCAGGCACTGTTTCAATTTTTTATTTAATCATTACAATACCATTAAAAGGTAGGCACTACTATTATTCCCATTTTACCAGTAAGAACACCAAGGCACACATAGAGAATCCGCCTCCAATGCAGGAGACATAAGTGATACAGGTTCAGTCCCCGGGTCAGGAAGATCCCCTGGAGGCAGAAACGGCAGCCCACTCCAGTATTCTTGCCTGGGAAATCCTGTGGACAGAGGAGCTTGGCAGGCTACAGTCCATGGTGTCACCAAGAGTCAGACACAACTGAGCACACACACACAAACACATACGTATGATCAAGTTAACCAGGAGTCTGATCGGATGCCCCGCTGCTCCACTTGTTGTAATTACTTTTACTATTATCTTGCATAATTATCATAGCTCCCATTGGTCCCAAGGGAATTCTCATTTAACTCCCTGAAACCAGTTCCTAGGAATACTCTAATTTATCAAAATCGTATATTTTAGACTCCCAGAGTTTGAAAGGACATTCAATTCTCTGATACTTGATGCAGTCTCTTCAGTTTAACTTCCTGGCTATTTAAAGATGTCTTGAGTTTGCTCCAAGTTTACTGAGTCTCCCCAGAAAACAAAATCTTCTTAATGGCTTTGGTTTCATGGACTTTATAAACATTCTTAGAATGATAAAAGGATCACATGTGGTGTTATCTTATTGAATAATGGTCTGGTGTGTCTTCTCCTAAATGAAATGTTGGAGTAATGTTTTCGTAGGCCAGTGATACATTAGAATAATACCATGTATTTATACAGTGCTTTGCAATTTTCAAAGTGCTTTCCCAATTACTGTCTCATTTGATCCTCACCGCAGGCTTAGGGAAGCAAGCAGGGCCACTGTTATTACCAGCCCCATTTTATAGGCAGTGTGGTCAAGCAGAGAGTATCCCAGGTTTTGAAGGAAAACAGAATAGGGTTCTGTTCCCTGCTCCTCAATATTCTAGCTGTGTGATCTTGAACTAGTTTCCCAAACTCTCCAAGCTTCACTCCCTTCATCTACCAATTGGGCAGAATAATTTACAAGGTCATACAGAGGATCAAATGAGGTCATCAATGTAAAGCAATTAGAACAGCTGTCATTCAGTTCCTCAGACATGTCTGACTCTTTATGATCCCATGGACTGCAGCATGCCAGGCCTCCCTGTTCTTCACCATCTCCCGGGGCTTGCTCAAACTCATGTCCATTAAGTTGGTGATGCCATCCAATCATCTCATCCTCTGCTGTCCCCTTCTCCTTCTGCCTTCAATGTTTCCTAGCATGAGGGTCCTTTCTAGAACAATTTCTATCACTAATTATTTTACCATCATTATTATTAATTATTTTTAGTATTATTTGTTACTGGACAAAGCATCATTAAAAAGAGAAAACCAAAAGGAGGCAGTGAGAGCAAAGTCCTAAAAGTGAATTGGGCAAAGTGGGCCTTCATACCCTTTCAGGCACTAGTTGCCAAGGAAGGGAGGGTGTGACTCCAGGTAGGTGAGCCATGAAGAGATCCAGAGGAAGGGAAATGAATGGACTGCCCCCAACTTCTGTGCAAGGCACTTTTGCTCTCTCAGAGCAAACCTGAAACCGTGGGCCATGCCCACCCTCCCCTGCCTTCCATCCATCTCCCCAGTGGCCAGGGCCAGAGAAATCCAGGACCCCAGACTCTCAAGACACCATGAAGGAGTCATGCATCAGCCCAGTCTACATCAGGATCTGCATCCTGATTGAGTCAATGGATGAACTCCCTTCTTATCAGAGTTGTCCTTTCAGAAGATAACAAAGGAACTCTCTCTAGGTGGGGAGAGGAAAGCACAGTTGTCAACAAGCAAACTCTGCCTTGAAGACAATCATCAATCCTAGCTTCTGGGAGGTCTCACTTAGCCCCACCTGGGATGCTTCTAACTTCTCTGGGCTTCTAACCCCACCCCACCCTATCCTGTCCCAGGACAGACTAGACTCCTAAGGTTGGGACCAAATGTCTATGAGGAAGGAGCAGAGACAGGGGAGCTTGTGCGACTTGAATCCACTTCTGGCTCCATTCTGGGCTCAGCAAGCTGTGTAGTCTGTTGGACCTCAGTGTCTCCATGAGTTAAAAAAAAAAAAAAATTATCACAAGAATGAAATGAGACCGTAGATGTCAGCCCTAAGCACCATGCCTCTCCTATTGTTCAGTAGTTAAGTCATGTCCAACCATTTGCAACCCCATGAACTACAGCATGCCAGGCTTCCTACGCCTCCTATGAAGTGAAGTGAGGTCACTCAGTCATGTCCGACTCTTTGCGACCCCATAACTGTAGCCTACCAGGATCCTCTGTCTATGGGATTTTCCAGGCAAGAGTACTGGAGTGGGATGCCATTTCCTTCTCCAGGGGATCTTCCAGACCCAAGGATTGAACCCAGGTCTCCTGCACCAGGGAAGTCCTATAGAGTAGATGCCTCCTATAGAGTAGATGAAAAAAATAAATGATGGTGGTCAATTTTATATTTATTGTCACTGCTATTTATTGTTATTAATTACACCAGAGTGAGTCAGGTTTCTCTGATCTGGCAACATGAGTGATCAGACAAGTGTGTGTTTTTTCTTCTACTAACTCCCAAAATCAAGTTGTCTATCCTTTCACAACCTGCTAATGTGATCACGATGGCTTCCTGGGCCTATTCCTGTAATTGACCTCTCCTGATCACCCGCCCTGGCGAGCTATCCAGTGGAAAGGATTTTGTTTGTGGGAAGACAGCACTCTGGCCCCTGAGAGAAGCGTCCTTTGGAGGGGCAAGTGTTCCCTGGCCTCCTTACACAGAGCCCCAGAGTAGCTAAGGCCATCCCCACCTCCCTCCCTCCAAGAGCCACGCAGCTGAAGCCAACCATGCCTCCCGGCTAAACCCAAACCCCATTTTCTAAGCTTAACATAAACCACGTGAGACGTCTGTTGACAGATGGTAAAGGGCAAGAGATTGAAAGGGACCTTGCAGATAACAGCTGAGGCCTGTGTCTGCCCAGGCCCAACCTGACAATTACCTTGCCCCCAAAATGATACCATTTGTAGAAGCTTTGGCTAATCATAGGTGTAAGGCCAATGGTGGTACTTTTCTAAAGTAAATTCTCAAACAAAAGTGGGACCTTAGTATTTGGAGAAATTCCTCACTGGTCAGCAGGAAGGGGCACAAAAAAGGAGCAACAGTGATATGAGTTCACACCGGTGCTGACTCATTGTATTACATGGATTAACTGTCTCATGGAGGTAGGGCCATGGCAGTGTAACTTAAGAGAACAGTCTGCATCAAGGATTCTCCTGGTCTCTCATTTCTGGGAGGGATCTCCCACCACCTTCACAACCTTGGGCTGGTTCTTCACATTCCTCAGGTCCTAGCTGCTTCATTCTTATATCAGAGAAATTAATACTAACTCTATTTTTTCTTTTAGTAAAAACGTTGGAACCTTGATGCAAAGGGTTGAGTTAATCCCTTTCCTTATTCCTTGTTCATTATCAACACTGGTCCAGGAAAAATCCTTCTCTTATTTTTCCGTTGATTCCCTTTAATCCATATTTTTCTCCCCTAGCCCACGCAGCCACCCCAGTGTTTGATGTGTAATCTACCAGTTCCCAAACATTCTTGCAAATGTGCATTGTCATTCTGTGTATATGTCATTTTAATTTTTGTATCTGGAATTAAGTGTTAGATCTCTTTCTGTTATTTATCATTTTTACCCAGCATTGCACTTCCAAATTCATCTATGTCATTATCAGCATGTCTACATCATTACTTCTAACAGCTGCATCCTATTTAAGCTGTCTTTTGTCCTTGGCCCTTTCTGGACCATTCGATCATTCTTTCTGTAGCTTAGACCCCCGAGGCTGATCTCTTCTACCTTGAACTGCAGTTTCAGTTCTACTAGCCTGCTGGCTCACTCTGCAGACCTGAGACTGATCAGCTTCCAGGAATCTGTGAGTCAATTTCTTAAAATACAGCTATGATTACATAGTTGATTGGTTCTGTTCCTCTGGAGAACACTGACTTATAAAGATGTGCACCTAGATTGTCTCCAATTTCCTGCTACCATCAACAACACTGTGATGAAGACTCACATGTTCCCTTATAGGAATGTATGAGAATTTCTTTGGTTTGTATACCCAGAGGTAAAATTTTGGGGTCATGCAATGTATCAACTGTGTAGTGTTATGAAGTATAATACTATAACAAAACTAAAACATTTTACAATTATTTACACAGTGTTTACCATGTGCCAGACACTATCTGTGTGAACTAGAGACAGAATAACCCACAAAATAATTCTTGTCCCTACTGAACTTTCAAAACATATATAAGTGATCTGGCACACTGTTTTTGCCTAAGAAATGTATAATTATCACTCAGACCAAAATTATCTATACTGCACAGTTTATTGTCCACATTAACATGACTTTACTGTTCCATTAATCTTCATCAGCTTGATTTTACTATTCCAGGAAATTCTTGGCCAGGAAGATAAGGGTTGCAAATAACTTCCTGAAAACTCCGTTTAATAAACATCAAACTGATCAACTTTTCCATAGATAGCATGAAATGACTGTTTATCATTCTCACTGAGAGTGGTGTTCACTAATTCTAAACTATTACATCTTGATCCTTACACAATTCAATCAAGTCTCTGCATTCAAAGAACTGTCTTAGCTCAAATCCCCAAATATCATAAATATCACAGCTTTTCCTTTTCTTCTCTTTCAAGGTAGTGTTCTCCCTTATCACAATAATGAATGCAGCTTTGGCCTTTCAACAGGTCATTGGGGTGGTTCTTTCAGGAAGCCAACATCAACTAGCTCTATAAAGCATGTCTTGCACTTCCTCTTTCCTCCTTAAATGCAGAAATAAAAGAGCTGCTTTGGGATTAAAGTCAAGATCCTCCAATTATAATCTCAGCTGATGGACAAAATAACTTCTGCAACATCAATAAAAAGGAGGGCAATGGTTGATGATCTCTAAGGCACTCCTAACACAAACTGGTATGAAAATCTATTCAGGGAAATCATCAGCAAGAAAAATGTCAGTTTCTTAGGAGATTGAATTTAAGCACACTTGCTAGGAAATGGCAACCCACTCCAGTATTCTTGCCTGGAAAACCCCATGGACAGAGGAGCCTGGTAGGCTCCAGTCCCCGGGGTCACAAAGAGTCAGACACAACTGAGCACTCTTGCTAAGATCTTAGGGAAGAGAAGATATGGACATTTTCCTTCTACAAAAGAGGTGAATATTTTGGTAGTGGCATACCACAGCAGTATAACTTATGGGGAACGTGTGTCAGAGGCAGGAGCAAGCAAGGCAGAGTCATATGGTGATGATGGTGGATATGACGAGGAAGATAGTGGAGAGCTCTCACCATAGCACCTGCCATGTGCTAAGTTGTATGAGCTCATCATTTGATTTGTCGAACAATTCTATAAGGTCAGTACTGTCACTGTCTCCTTTACTGATGAGGAAATTCAGTGAAGATGAGCAATCGTCCTGGACTCCAGGGTGACAGCCCACTTTCTAGCTTCATTTTCTCATATCTCTTTGAAGCTGCTAATGAATAAAGCCTAATGGCTGTTGAAAAGAAGAGGAAAAAGGAAGACATTGAGAAACCAGGGATTTGGATGTTCCTCATGCTGGAACTTTCTCCTAAATGGTAAAAAGTCAGTGATGATTTCATAGTACCATGGTTTGACAATAGTGTATATCTAGTTAATGGCATGATATTCCCATAGGACTAGGGAGACGTATGTATCATATTAAGTCAAATTGTAGGTTTCTGTTTCTATGCATTTCCTGAAGTTACATTGAAAGTTTGATTCATAAAGTGGGCCTCATCTTCCCTTCTGAGCATTTACAGCTTTCTGAAGTCCCTGATTTCATGTTTACACAGTCTTAGAGGACCAGGAAACAGAGTCAAAGGGCATCAGAATATCTGCATTCAAACCCCAGTCCAGTTCTTTCCTGGCTGTTTCCTAAGGGTCATCTCTTCTACTTCTCTGCACCAGGAACAAAACACAGTCACCCAACCAGCACTCACATCCATGACGTCACTTTTTGTCAGTTCTAGCTCCAGGCTATTGCAGGAGTATCTAATTTTCATATGTGTTGCTATTTAACTTATGAATGCATGCCTTGGCTCCCCAAAGGACTGTTAATTCCTTGAGGGCAAAACCTCTACCATATACTTTGCTGTTGAAACCATATAAAATACATGTGTTTTTCTTTTTTTCAAATTCCACAGCACTATTAGCCCAGTGGATGATCAAAAATAATTTCCAAGTGAAGAAATGTCATTTCCAAGTCATGATTTATGTTCAGGCAATTAAATACTATCCATTTTAGCAACTGTCAGCATAAATTTTGGAAGATGGCAAGACACTGCATGTGGGCTGAAATAATGGTGGCCTCTTCTCTGATTCCTTTCACAGGTCCCTAATACAGATAAGATATCACCACCAAGGAAATGCCTGGTGGAACACTGTCTCAGCAAATTACACAGCATCAACTTTGTGTGATCTCAAAGCCAGAGAGAGATCATATAATGCTCAGAAATGTGCTTTGGCACAGGGTGGGGGCACTGTGGCACCACTTCGTGTGTGTTCAGCAGTTTCAGCATCCTGTGATTTTTCTATTTCATACTTCCAGGCACAGAATAGAAAGAATTCTGCATAACTGCTTAACTGGTAGATTTGTTGTTGTTGTTTTAGTGGCTAAGTTGTGTCCAACTCTTTGCAACCCCATGGACTGTTATCCACCAGGCCCCTCTGTCCACGGGATTTCCCAGGAGACAGCTGAGCCCAAAATAGTTGATTTCAGAGAAATCACTCCAGCAGTTAATTATGCCATCTTAGTTATTAATTGACTTTTTAAAAATTTATCTTCCACTTTAAAAATCCAGATTATTGCTATTCCTAAGGCAGGAAGACACAGAGAGGCACAGCTGAATGATGGGATACTCTCAAGTCTAATGCTAGCATGATTCATTGACAAGCTAGTATTGTCAAACTACAATACTATAAACATATACTCAACTTTTATTCATTTGGGAGATATTTCTAGCTTGTGAAGAATCTAGTGTCTTTGCTCCAGCATCATCTTTTTTCCTTCTGCCAGCTATTTGGTTTTAAGGTTCACTGGCACCCCCAAAGGAATGTGAAAAAAACAAAAAAATTGGAAAACAGCCTTCTGGAGAGCAGTTTTAGCAAATCACCTACTGGGCTAGAATGATACTTGATCTGTGCTCTGACTGTTCTCCATTTGTTCCAGATAATAAAGAAGTAGCTCTGATGCAAACAGAATGCTGGGATTGGGAGAAACCTTGGAAGCCATCGCAAACCCATTTTGTAGATTATAAGACTGAGGTACAATGGGGCAAAATGCTTTGCTGGAGGTCACGTAAGTAGCCAGAGGCAGGGTTAAAATGAGAACTCAAATCTTAAAACTCAATTCACTGCTTTCCCTTTAAATGTTTTAGTAAGTGTGGTAAAGACATAGGCTAGGAAAAAGACACGAAAAAATAAAAGTTTATATATCTAACACATTCTCAGGAAGATTCAAGTAACGTCCACATGGAAGACATATTCAATTAACATTTTACGAAAATTCAAGTACTACTGATGCTAGACAATATTTCTTCATGATCTATTATGTACTCTTTTATTTATGTTTTCTCATTTACTCTTCAGCACAGCCTAGTAAAGTTGGTTTCCATTTTGCTGAAAATGAAACTAAGGCTCAGAGAGGAAAAAGACTTGCTCAAGGGCACACAGCTAGTAAGGATTTAATCTAGATTTTCAATCCAAGTCCTCTGGCTCAGTACAGAGCTTTCTTATACATTTCAGTGCTTCACAAACTTCAAGTTGTAAGATTCTACTTCCCCAGTATTTTGTTACCAGAGCTACTTGTTGCTGTTTAATTGGGAAGTCATGTTTAACTCTTTAGCAACCCAGTGGACTATAGCTCACCAGGCTCCTCTGTCCATGGGATTTTCAAGACAAAATACTGGAGTGGGTTGTCACTTCCTTCTCCAGGGGATCTTCCTGACCCAGGGATCATACCCGTGTCTCCTTCACTGAAAGACAGATTCTCACTGAGCCATCAGGGAAGACCAACCAGAACTATTACTGACTTACTATTTCCTTAGTTGATATACTGTTTTCACTCAAATAAATTTAGCCTTCATTTAAGATACAATTGAAGAAGGCAATGGCAACCCACTCCAGTGTTCTTGCCTGGAGAATCCCAGGGACGGGGAGCCTAGTGGGCTGCCGTCTATGGGGTCTCGTAGAGTCGGACACAACTGAAGCAACTTAGCAGCAGCAGCAGCAGCAAGATACAATATATATGAAATTATGAGTTTAGTTGGTTAAATACATGAGTTATATAAGCTAAGCATAAAACTTAAAAAAAAAAGTTTATCTGTATGTCATCTGAAGTTTCAAGTGCAAACTACTCCACACTTTAAGAAACAGGTACCTCCTAGGCAAGTTGTAAGGAATAAACATACAGCACTGAGAACACTTGGGGCTCTGTGGTCATTGTTGCATTTTCACCATTAGTCAAAGCTTCTTAATCTTTGCAACCACAAGACCCTCCTGAGATTTTTTTTTTTAATGCATATTCCCAGACCCTGTTCCTGGATCTGGGATGAAGGCCAGGGACTGACATTTTAAACAAACATCCGGAATGTCTGTTGCTGACACTCAAGTCATATGTAGGAAAATCTTGTGCCATGGTACTGGAGACTATATGATTTACCAACCAGGAGTCCCTTAGCATAATTTTCTTCATCAACACTTTAAACAAACACTGATGTTACTTTGGAGTCATCAGATCAGAAACCTGAAATATCTCCATAGGTCTCTTAATGTAGACCCTATTTCTATAAACTGCTCCAGCCACAGAAAATCCCCAACAGGTTGTTATCAACTTTGTTTTCAGAAGTCCTCCTTTGGCAGCCCCGTGCAAGCCTCTCTTTTCCCACTGGGACAGAGGAGAGGTATCTGGAGGGTAGAAGTTCACTCTCTGTAGGCCTCGCATTTTCATGGGTGGAACTTCCCAAAGAGCAAAGCCATAAATATGCTCTCAGCAGCCCAGGGGGAGCGTTTGATCTTCTGCCCAGTGATCTCTGCTTGTCATCTGCTCAGCCTCATTCATCACACTAAAGACAAGGAGCTAAATGAGAGAGCAAGATCCAGTGTCAGGGATCTCCGCAGAGGAGACAGGACAGCCGTCACTCTGGAAGAGGCCAAGGGAACAGGGGGCACAGGTGGAGGGACTGTGGCAAAGCCAGGTGGGCCAGCAGGTGAGTGAGAGCAAGAGAAGAGGCACCCAGCTCATCCTCAGCACTGGCTCCCTGCTTCTGAATGCCGGTGCTGTGGACTGCATAGTCAGCTCAATACTCAGCATTTTGAGGCAGAAAGTGGTAACCACCAGCCATGTATTGTTTAGATCTTCAGTCTTTGGTACAAAATTAAATTAACTGCCAACACTGAATACAAAGGAAATTGTACAAGCCTGGATTTCCAGTTTTTCTGAACAAATGGAAAATCTCATAACACTAGGCCTATAATCCAATGTGTCAACAATTTGATAGACTTATACAGTGACCATTTCCATTAGATAGAATATTGATATCCAGCTGTGATGTCCACATCACTCTTCAAAAGATTACATCCAGCCTGCTTCACCCAACCACCTACCTGCCCTGTTGGCACTGAAGTTGGTAAACCATATGAAACTCACTTTACTAAGTGAAACACAAATACTCCTATCACATCATCTTCTTTCCTTCCCCCGAACCTCTATAGTTATAAAATCCCAGGGCCCAAGGCCTAACTAATACCTCATAGGTTCAGTAAGCATGAGTTGAATGAATAAAGAAATTTATTGAGCCTAAAGCTATGCTAGGCATCTCAGGGGGTGATGTAAAAGTGAGCAAGCCTTCCATAGGACATCAAACACAGAGTTTGGGGCAGAAAAAAACAGAGTCAGAGTTGGTCTGACTTTGCTTTGTGTCTCTGGGAAAATCACTTAACCTTTCTGAGCTTTGGGTTTCTCATCAAAAAGTAAACATGATTAGGCCTCACAAGTTTGTTTTAATGGTTAAACAAAAGAATGTATTAATATTTGAGAACCAGGGCTAGAGGGAAATTTCCTATAAGTACACAGAAGTTAGGAATTGAAATATACATCAGAGAAAGGGGGTGTAGGGCAAAGAATATACGGTTGGTTGAGGACCTCAGAAAATGCTCCAAGAAGAAAATGGGTTCTAATCGGGGCCTTGAGACACACACAGGATCAGGTCTTATTGAGAGATGAATGAGAAAATTCTAGGCAGGAGAAAGTAAGAGTAGGAGGATATAGAGTAGACGGTAGGTTTGATCAGGACATCAAGGATGGCCCATGAAAGGATGGATACATTAAGCACTACGAACTTGGTATCACACAGTCTGCGTGTGCGCCTGCTAAGTCGCTTCAGTCGTGTCCGACTCTTCGCAACCCTATGGACTGTAGCCCTTCTGTCCATGAGGTTCTCCGGACAAGAATACTGGAGTGGGTTGCTATGCCCTCCTCTAGGGGATCTTCCAGACCCAGGGACTGAACTCACATTCCTTAAGTCTCTTGAACTGGCAGGCAGATTCTTTACCACTAGCGCCTCCTGGGAAGCCCATCACACAGTACTGCCTACCACTGTGGGCGTGACTATGACTGAAAACAAGGTTTTCTCATCTGCAGGCTCTCCTTGAGCCTGAGCTAACTCTTTTTACTCACATCCACTCACACCAATCAGGTATATAAAAGGCCGTGATTCCAGTGACCACACACACACACACACACACACACACACACACACACACCCTGCTAGCCAGACTCACACCCATCAAGCAGATAAAAGGCCAGGATTCCAGTGACCACACACACACACACACACACACACACACACACACACACACACTGCTAGCCAGACTGTTCCAGATCCTCCCTTTATAAGCACCGCTATTAGAATGCTCACAATGAAGGGCTTTAAATCAAGCTAAGCAGCGAACTTTAAACTTGGCCCAACTTTTACAAGATTTATGGAAACCTTTCATGTGAGGTTTTGCAGATGATTTATTTTTATCTTCCTGGGTAATATATATTTTTAAAGCCCATAATGAGATGAAAGAAACTGGTAGATTTCTATATCACGAACAGTAGTAGAGTTACCCTGGTATTTAATAATCAAAGCATCCTAATACCAGTTGGAGTAAATATCAATGAGATTATTTAAATTATGAAAGTGCTAACGCAGACTTATTGCTTATTATGTGCCAAGCCCTGTTTTAAGTGCATTATATGTATTAACTCCCTTAATCTTCACAACAGCCTATGGGTTATACAAGATCAGAATTATCCTCATTTTATAGATGAGGAAAACAAGGCATGGAAAGGTTAAATAATTTGTCCAAGGTCATATACCTATTAGATGACAGAGCTGTGCTTTGAGCCCAGAATCCACTCTTGAACCAAAATGCTACTCTGTCTGTTGTAAAGAACATGAGCATCTATGCAGGAGGTAAGGAAAGGGCCACAGAAGGCTTTAAGAGAAGGACTGACTCCATCTGGGTTGTCTGGGTTCAAGAGCAACCTTGGATAGTGTTTGAGGTAGAAGACCCTTAGCAGAGAATGTCTTATTGCTGACAGACACCAGAGAAACATAGAAAATCAGAGCTAAAGCCCTTTGCATCTCAGCTAGGAAAGTGGTGAGTGTAGTGGCTAAGAGTGAGGGCCCTGGAATCAGACAGCCTGAGCTGGTTCCATGCCTCTGCTTTGTGTCCTTAGGCAGGTTACTTAACCTCTCTGCACCTCAATTTTATCATCTGTTCAATAGGAATAATCCTACTTACCTCATGGAATTGTTGAGAAGATCAAAATTTTTCATACAAAGAGTTAGAACTATGACTGGCATATGAGAAGCTCTCATTCAGTGTTAGCTATTATTCTAATGTTGGCATTTCCCTCTTTCTGATCAGAATCTAACAAAGCAGCTCCATGTATAGTTAGGTGTATTTCATTTTTAAGTGTGCTGATCTTAGGATTTAGTCACATCCATGTAGGGCCTATGAGCTCATGGAGTGGACCATCTAGGGTCAGTTTTCCAGACAGACTGGAGCACCTCCTAATCGAAGAAAGTTTTAACAGCCAGGGTTTGAGCCAAAGAAGGACCAAGAGAACAAAACAATTGTTCTATTTTATTATTATTTTGAGCTTCTCTTCCTGCCCAGATTAATGTGACCTGAAGAAATAAAAATTACTTGTTTTTAATCAATTGATTAAGTATCTACCATTACCTATTATTGCACTAGATTCTAGAAACACAAAAGGTAATGGTCCCTCCCCCTCACAGAGCCCATGATCTGGTGAGAGGAACCAGGCAATGTCTTAACAGTGATGAAAGGGGGATGCATGGGGTGCTATGGGAACAGGAAGCAGGGGTGTTCAACCTACACTTAGGAATTTGGGGAAGATTTCCTGAAGGTAGTAATGCCTGATTCAAGATCTGAGAAATAAAATGGAGTGGTCCAGATAAGAGAGGGAAGGGGTAGCTGACGCTTTAAGATTTAAGGAAAAGCACGACAGGCAATGCAGAGAAGGTGATGGCATCCCACTCCAGTGCTCTTGCCTGGAAAATCCCATGGGCGGAGGAGCCTGGTGGGCTGCAGTCCATGGGGTCGCAAAGAGTCGGACACGACTGAGTGACTCACTTTCACCTTTCACTTTCATGCACTGGAGAAGGAAATGGCATCCCACTCCAGTGTTCTTGCCTAGAGAATCCCAGGGACAGGGGAGCCTGGTGGGCTGCCATCTATGGGGTCGCACAGGGTCAGACACCACTGAGGTGACTTAGCAGAAGCAGCAGCAGCAGGACAGGCAATGAGACTGCAGAAGTCAGGATGACTATAGCAAGCAGACTAGATTTTATTCTTTATCTTGAGGGCAGGGGGAGCCATAGAGATGGTGCTACGCGGAGGAATGATGTAATCAGAGTTACACAAAGAAAGGCTAATTATCTGGAATTTCACATACCTCAAGGAACGATTGGGAATTCCCTGGCAGTCCAGTGGTTGGGACTCTGCACTTTCACTGCAAAGGGTCCAGGTTTGATCCCTTGTTAGGGAAGTAGGATTCCACATGCCACATGATGTGGCCAAATAAATATTTCTTTTCTTTATAAAGAAATGACTGGTGGCTAGAAAACCTAAGGAAAAGAAGCAGGGATTAGAGTAAAGAGGGGACCAAAATGAACAATAGTTCCATAGGAATGGGAATCAACAGAACTGGATGGGTCATTAGATGCAGACTGGAGAGCAGGAAAGGAAATGGAAGAGGAGAAATTTCTGGCTTGGGCATTGGATGGACAGAGGACTCTCCACGTAGAGAGACAAAACACAGGAGAAAAACTGGTTTGGGTGGGGATGGGGAGGAGAAAATGACACCAAACTCAGTCTTGGTTAAGCTGAGCTTTAGATGGTTCTTAGACACCCAGTGGGAACTAACAATTGGCTCTGAGTTTGAGCTCAGAAGAGCAACCCAGAATAGACAAGTGGATGGGAAGCCATCACTCAGCAGGAACTGTTTGGGATGATGGGAGAGAATGAAACTTTCAAGTGAGAGCCTGGAATGTGAGAGGAGTACAAAGATGGTACCAAACCACAAACGGCAGCAGAACTTAAGGGGAAGGTAAAGAAAGCAGGAATTGCCGAAGAAGTGAAATAGTTTGTCTGTATCCCCCTCCACCCCTGAGGGCATTAAACTTCATGAGGGCAGGTTCTCCCTCTCGTTCCATATTTTGTTCTCAGCACCTGGCACAGAGCCTGGCACAAAGCAGCAAGTCAGTAAATAGTTCCTGAATGAAGTAAACTGTCTAGGTTCACACAACCAGAAGCGGCACAGCCACAGTAGCTGGGATGACTCAAACAGGATTTCACCCTCTGTGGGCTGAAAGAATCCAGGATAAAGTGGTAAGGAAGGTTCCCCAATGGCTCTGTAACGCTAGGATTCCAAGGATGGTCTTGCTTAGGACGCCTCATCGCAGAACACTCAATGAAAACATATTCATTCAGGTTGCTATTTCCTGGGCCGGTGCCGCCTTCTGCGCCACCGTGTGCTGAGTGAACGCCTGCAGACTTGATGCTATGCTGCTGTGGTCACTGGCACAAGGGCGTTCACGGGACCTTCTTTTTCTGCCAGTGCAGGGGACACGGATCTCAGCCAGGTAGCTCACTGGATGCCACTCTCAGAGCCTTTCAGAGAAGGGCCTGCTGCCAAGCATGAACCTACTGGGTGTGGACAATCAACTTCAGAGTAGGATAGCTTGATTCATCTCACTCTTTTCTAGTATCGTATTTCCCATGCATCCAAGAAATTGGCACTGATATTCTTAGTGTTCATTAATATCTATATTTTAGGTGAGGTTTTATATTTAGATAAAGCTTATCTAAATATATAAATAAGTTCCAAATCTCTAAATTTAGTGGGGTATTTAAATACCCCTATTTGCATAGGTTTCTATATTTTATATTTCTCTTAAGAAAATATTAGTCATTGCTATAAAACACGGAAATGTCAATAGGAGAATAAAAATATTTCATAATCTTTTTATTCAGAAATAACCATTATTATCATTTGGGGTTATTTCCACTCCACTTCTACACACTATTTTAAATAGTTCAGATTGAATAAAATATGAGTATATTTCTTTATATTCTATTTTATGTATATACTAAATTTATAAAATCATTCTCCTCTTGCTGAGCATTTTCTTCTGTTTTTTCAATACTGAAAAATTGTTATTAATAACTCTGTCCATAAATTATCTATGTGTGTGTGTTAGTTGCTCAATCGTGTCTGACTCTTTGCAACCCCATGAACTATAGCCTTCCAGGTTCCTCTGTCCATGGAATTCTCCAGGCAAGAATACTGGAGTGGGTTGCCATTTCCTTCTCCAAAATTATCTATATTCTATACCATATCTCTAGAACAGATTCCTAAAAGTGCAGTACTAGGTAATTACTAATGTAATTATTATTTAACTTTCTTGATCTAGCAGTACAACTTCTTACCATTTACCTGTAAATTATTAACAGATGCACAATTATATTATACTTAGAGATACACTCATGCAGTCATACACACATATACTGCTGCTGCTGCTAAGTCACTTCAGTCGTGTCCGACTCTGTGCGACCCCACAGACGGCAGCCCATCAGGCTCTGCCATCCCTGGGATTCTCCAGGCAAGAACACTAGAGTGGGTTGCAATTTCCTTCTCCACATATACCGCTACCAATCTCTAAAGGCCTAAAGAGTACAAAACATCGTGAGGAATTATGTATCAGTTGTAAGAGGAGCTTCCTAAACAGATCTTGACCTAATCCATTTTCCAGGATTAAAAAAAAAAAAAAAGAAAAAAAAAAGCTTGTGCAAAATGACCTCACCTTCACATGAACAGTCACTTATAACATGTCATAGCACACCACTGGCCACAGGAACCCAGAGGATCGTGAGGTGTCAGGGCCACAGGGAACTAAAATATCCTCTAGTCCAGACTCCCTCTTCCACTGTATGAATAAGGCAGCTAAACCCCAGAGAGAAAGGCTGATTTCATCATCCACTTTCATGACAAAGTCACGCAAATAAAATAGCAAATGAAAGAGTAAGCATGACAGCAGGTGGCTTTAGGTCACTTCAATGCTTATGAACTTCTTGCACATGTCAGGTACTGTATTACGTGTAGAAATACAGAAGTGACTATAGCATGGTCGATGATGGTGGCAGAGGATAGAAAGAGGAGAAGTGAAGGAGTTATCAAAGGGAACAGTGTTTATTTTCCCCTGCAGGGCAGTATCTTTACCATTTCACTTTCCATTTTATGCAGGAATTGTTTTTCCTCAAGTTACCCAATAACCTAATGATGTTGTTTCTTAAGAAGGAATAGAAACGTCTTATACTTATTCCAAGAATTGGATACAGGACATAAATAATTATATGCACTGGGTTTATAAGATATTAGACTAATAACAATCACTTCTAAAACTGCTATGATTTACTGAGTAGTTACTATGTGCCAAACACTGTTCTAAGCCCTTCAATTACAATACAGTTGACTCTTGATCTACATGGCAAGTAGGGGCACTGACCTTCCAAGCACTTGAAAATCCATTTATAATTTATAGTCAGCCCTCTATATTCATGGTTCCTCGGTATCTGAGGTTCTGTATCCTCACATTAAGCAACCATGGATCCTGTAGTTCTGTGGTATTTATTACTGATGAAGACCAACATCAAAGTGGAGGACCTACATGGCTCAAATCTATATTGTTCAAGTGTCAACTGTAATTCATTTAAGTTGAGCCTCTACTAAATCATAGCAAGTCCCCTTAGGAAATCATCTGAGAAAATCCCAAATCTGAAGAGGCCAAATAAATTAAATTCCATAGAACTTAGAGAATTCCATCTAATAACACAGCACAGAATCAAAGTGGAATGTAAGTGGGGAAAATACAGGTCACTGAAAAACAAGATATCATGGCCACATGAAAAGGTGCTATTGACTGGCCCAGGAATTGATGTGAAGAAGGCTGAGCACCAAAAATTGATACTTTTGAACTGTGGTGTTAGAGAAGACTATTGAGAGTCCCTTGGACTGCAAGGAGATCCAACCAGTCTCCTTCATTCTGAAGGAGATCAGCCCTGGGATTTCTTTGGAAGGAATGATGCTAAGGCTGAAACTCCAGTACTTTGGCCACCTCATGTGAAGAGTTGACTCATTGGAAAAGACTTTGATGCTGAGAGGGATTAGGGGCAGGAAGAGAAGGGGACAACTGAGGATGAGATGGCTGGATGGCATCACTGACTCGATGAACATGAGTCTGAGTGAACTCCGGGAGTTGGTGATGGACAGGGAGGCCTTGCGCGCTGCGATTCATGGGGTCGCAAAGAGTCAGACATGACTGAGCGACTGAACTGAACTGAACTGAAGAATCTTTTAGACCAACTGGTTCAATGCGTGTTCATGCTCCAGTTAAGGAGATTAGCCTCACAATAGGTAATGCCAGTTTCCTCAGTCAAAGTGGAAACTAAAATTTGCCTAACCTGAAACAACACTATTCTAGTTTGTAATTACATGGAAGTGTTTGCATAGGTGTGCGCTCAGTCCCTCAGTTTTGTTTGACTCTTTGTGACTCCATGTACTGCACCCCACCAGGAATTTTGTCTATGGAATTTTCCAGGCAAGAATACTGGAGTGGGTCGCCATTTCCTCCTCCAGGGGATCTTCCCAACCCAGGGGTCAAATCTGTATCTTTTGAATCTCCTGCATCAGCATACAGATTCTTTGCCACTGTGCTAGCTGGGAAGCTGGGAGGTTTTTAAGAGGCAGTCAAATAATTAGAAAGCGTAACTAATTACAAAAAAGAGAAAAAGAGGCTCTCAATGAGGACTGCTTGGTTGAGATGGGCAGGAAGTGTCATTTAGATGGAGGAGTGTGAGGTATGCGGTTTGGGCAGGACACCCACAGAGACTCATTCAGACTCTCCTTAGCTTCTTCCCATCTAAAATCTCACCTCAGACTAGGAAAGGTTTTGAAGCTCTCAGATAGATCATGCCTACCAGGTTACCTAGCAGGGAATCTTACAAACCTAGGCATCTGTTTGTCCCTGTGCAAATCTCAAAGACTTCAAGCTCTGACAACAGACTGTTCTCATGAAAAGCCAAGGTAGTGACTCTGTCAACATGCGGAACTCGGGTGTGTCCCGCAATCCATGGGGAGCTACACGCATGAGACCCAGCAGGCGTATCTTGACATGCACAGATGACGTTCAATGAAGGGGATTCCAGCTGTCACTTGGACAGTTTTGGGTAACTGAACTAACAGAGAAGCGACTCCAACGTGCTTTATGACTATCTTCTTGTTTGGCAACATTCAAAGAAGCTAACTGGTTCTTACCACATGTGAGACATTACATGATAGAGCACGAAGATCAGAACAATAACTGATCGCGGGTGACAGATATTCAGTGTTTGTCCTGTGTCAGGCACTGGACCCACACGCTGCTTCCAACATGGAATTCTGTCAGCAATAGTCCTGTCCCCACGTTAAAGAGAAATAAACCAAGGCTGTGAGGTTTAGTGACTTGCCCAAGATCACGGTTCATTTCCCTCAGTCGTGCCCAACTCTCTGCAACCCCGTGGACTGCAACATACCAGGTTTTCCTGTCACAGAGTTGGACAATAATGAAGATGGAATTAGAATCCAGGTCTGTCTGTGGCATGCATTTCTAAAATCACTGTTTCCCATACTTAGTTTAGGAGCACTACAAGCTTAATTTATTATTTTGTCAACTAATCTGAAACCCAAGTCTCCAAAAAGGAACTATCCTCTTCATATGCAAGTGATATAATAAAAACTTAGGGCTTCCCAGGTGGCACAGCAGTAAAGAATCCACCTGCCAATGCAGGAGACTCAAAAGAGGCGGGTTTACTCACTGGGTCAGGAAGATTCCCTGGAGAAGGAAATGGCAACCTGATTCCAGTATTCTTGCCTAGAAAATTCAATGGACAGTGGAGCCTGGTGATTAGTCCATGGGGTCGCAAAGAGTGAGACACAGCCAGGCACATGCACACACATGCACATAATAAAAACTTAATCCCCAGACACAGGAAGCAGAACTCTACATGCCACATACTGAATATCTGTATCCTCCTAAAATTCACATGTTAAAACCTAATGCCTGATAAGATGGTATTAAGGGGCAGGATCTTTGAAGTGATTAAGTCATGAAGGTCTTTATGATTGGAATTAGTGTCCTTTTAGGGGAACCCCAGAGAGGTAGCTAGCCCCTTTCACAATGGGAAGTTACAGAGAAAAGACAGTCATCTGTGAATCAGGAAGGAAGTCCTCCCCAGCCAGTGAAACTGCAAGTGCCTTGACCTTGGACTTTCAGTCTCCAGAACTGTGAGGAATAAAATTTGGTTGTTTATAGTATCTTGTTATAGCCACCAAAAAACTAAGACCTTGGGCTTATATTGAATTGGGCGACAACATCTCAATAGTACAAAATAATCTCTCTAAGCACCTTATGACTCTCATTGGCAATGACTTTCAACTGTGCAAGTCCTGGGGAAGGAGTCCTCACATTGCCCTAATGGGCTTTTGGAAACTCAGGGTTCAGTTTTTCTTCTTTTAAAGAAAATATTACAAGTTGCGGTCAGTTTGTTCCGATACATTTAACAAGCTGGGTGTTAAAAAATGTAATTCTGGGAAAATGCTAAGTATAGAAACACTGTTATTGGTTGCCAATGACAACACTATTTATGATAATAAGCAGCCAGTAATAGCCACTCTTTCCATAAATGACTGCTGACAAACCAGGTGGTCTAACCTTTCCTGTCCAGCCTCACCAGGAAAAGAGAGTAAGTGTAGCATCTAAAGTCCCTGAGGAAGGATGGAGAGTTCACTGGGGAGCTTTGGAATCATATAGGCCTGAAATTTCTTTTTTCTAATTGGAGTATAGTTGCTTTCCAGTGCTGTGTTAGTTTCTGCTGTACAGCAAAGTGAATCAGCCACACGTACACACGCGTGTGTAAGTGTGCGCAGTCACTCCAGTCATGTCTGACTCTTTCCAGCTCCATTAACCATAGCCCGCCAGGCTCCTCTGTCCACGGGATCTTCCTGGCAAGAATACTGCAGTGGGTTGCCATGCCTTCCCCCAGGGGATCTTCCCAACCCAGGGGTTGAAACCAGGCTCTCCTGCATTGCAGGCAGATTCTTTCCTGCTGAGCCACCGGGGAAGCCCACATATGTACCTAGGTCCCCTTAGATATGGCATTTCTTAATGTCTCCAAACCTCAGTTTCTTTATCTGTAAAATATAAATAATGATACTTCTTCATTCAGTTAGAATGAAATAACTGATGATACCTACAGTGCACGGTATATTAAAAAAATGTTCAATAAACAGTAGCAATTAATACTAGATTATTTTCTATTTCCTGTTATCTGTTACGACATAAAGACTATGGGGAAATTTAAACACAGATTTAACACCTAAGGGCACATTTAATGAACCTGTTCCCCTGGTTTTCAACTGTGAGCCTCTTCATGCCTAGCTAAGAAACTCATCCTCAGTTTTATTTATTTTTTTATTAACTTTTTATTATATTTTGTGGTATCGCCAACTGACAAAGTTGTGATAGCTTCAAGAGAACAGCAAAGGGACTCAGCCATACATATGCATGTATCCATTCTCCCCCTCAAATTCCCCTCCCATCCAGGCTGCCACATAACGTTGAACAGAGTTCCATGTGCTATACAGTAGGTCCTTGTTGGTTATGCATTTTAAATATAGCAGTGTGTACATGTCCCTCCCAAACTTCCTATACTCCTTCATTTTAAAAAGAGCTTCAGGTCATGCCTCTAGCCCACCATCTCAGATGCTCAGACACAGAAGGCTGGAGTGCATGAGCACACATTCAGAAATCAGGAGTCACCGCTGATTTCAGACCACCATGTGTTACTAACACTGCTTGGGTGAACAGTCAAAAGCGCCCCACTGCTGAGCATGCAAGCTTCCTGTGAATTAGCACAACTAATTTCACACACACTGATGAAACCCACAAGTTGGTTTGTATCACCTCAGAAATTAGGAAGGGAATGTTTCCTTCAGAACCTTTGAAGATCAACTATAAGCCCCTTATGGGACAAGAAATGTGATTTTTAAAAATGTCCCTGTTCCTGGCACAGCACTCGACATCCAGTAAGACTCATAAATATTTGATCAAGAATGGGCTCAATGAAAAACTGAATCAGATTGTAATGTCAGTTTTTATAGAAGGGACCCAGACTCCATCTATCTTACTGCTCTACCATCCTTAGAAAGACAGGTATGGGTACTCTAGGCACTGAATCTGCATTCCAGATAACGGAAAGGAAAAAGCAGACAGTAGAAAGGAAGGAGTCAAGGGTGCTTCCTCCTCTTAGAAGTTATCCTTGAAGTTCCAAGTGGCACTCATCTTTGGATCTCATTGGCTAGGAATTAGTCACGTGACCACACCAAGCTGTAAAGGCAACTGGGAAATGCAGACTTTTAGCTGGGAGGCAATGTATGAAGCCACAAAGCAGAGTTCTTTTTCTAAAAGAGAAACAGGTATTGGGAGGCAACTAGCACTTTTTGACATATATGGTAGGTAGGCTACTATAATTAGATAATTAATTAAATTATTCATTAAACAAACATTATTGAAATTTAAACTTTCCTAGATACCAGATACTGATCTAGGTATTAAGTGTATAAAGATAACACATGACATTTATTATTGAGAACTCACTGTCTAGTACATAAGGCACTATTATTAAGTTGATTAGGCAGTATGTTCTAATATTTCTCAAATCCATGCCCTCCCTTCATCCTGTACCATACCCAAGTTTCAGCCTTCATCTGGTTCTACTGAGTCATCTTATTCTGGTCCACTAAACAACTTCTGAATTTTCTTTTTCTCCTTAAAGACATCCTTAAAGCTTCCTGCTTTAAATTAATCATGTGGCCCATCACATCTAGACAGAATCTGCATTCTTTCACTTGCCACATATTGTGTGGCTCACTGACCTTTCCAAGCACCATGACCCACAACCCCTGCCCTGAACTTGCCCACAGATAACACGGAGATAGTTTGAGAGCATAGCCAGTGTCAAGATGCTCTCACCTCCACAGCTTTCATCCTTCTTGGTTCCACCTAACGCACTCTCTTCATGCATGTATCACATTATCACCTGATCATTATTCAAGACACAGCTAAGTAATCATCAACTCTTGGAGGCCTTGCCACCCCCATCTCCTTCCTCCATCCATAGCTAGGCCCTAGCTTTCTGCTTCCTTAGCAGCCCCGTATATATATATATATATATATATATATATATATATATCTCCATATACTTATATCTCCACATGGCACTGATCTGTGTTACTTTTCCATTCTCAGTTCTATCTTTTTAGTATTCCCAGTGCTTGCACATTTTGGCATCCATTCCTTCCTTCCTTCATTCAAGAGGACCTCTATTAACAAGTCAGATTGTTCTACTCTCTGCTGTTCAGTCGCCAAAACACGTGGACCCTTTGCGAGCCCATGGACTGTAGCCCAGCAGGCTCCTCTGTCCATGAGATTTCCCAGGCAAGAATACCAGAGTGGGTTGCCATTTACTTCACCAGGAGATCTTCCCAACCCAGTGATTGAACCTGCATCTCCTGCTTGACAGGTGGATTCTTTACCACTGAGCCACCTGGGGAGCCCATTTTGGCATGCATCCCTTCCTTCCTTCATTCAAGAGCATCTATTCCTTCCTTCCTTAAGAAGACCCCCTATTAACAAGTTAGCTCAGTCTCCTACTCTCATGGACCTTGTAATTTTAAAGGCACTTAATAGGAGTTAAAAGAAAAGAAGGAATGAAGAAGAGGGAAGGATTGAGGGAAGAAAGGAGGGAGGGAGGCGGAAAAGAAGAAAAGAAAAGGAGAGAGAAAAAGATGAAAAGGAAGAAAGAAAAGAGGGAGGTAATTAAATGTTAAGTCAGCCCTCTAGTGCAACAAATTGGTGCCTCCAGACAGTGCCTAGCATATTTGAAAGCTGTTGTCACAGTCACCTTAATTCTTCTCTTTCCCTAACTTAAAAAGTACTTTTGGACTTAGTCCCCCAGCACTTTCTCTAAAACCACATTTACGCTTAGCGCTTCATTTTCAAATTGCCCCACTTTCCAAGCTTGATTCTCCTAATAATAAACATTTCCCCTAGAAGATCTCATCCTTCTTGCATTTTTTAGATACATGAAATTTAAGCATATCAGTAATTGGCAATAAATGGAAAGACTGGAAGTTCAAAGTTTAAATCAGTCTTTTGAGGGGCTCTCTAACACAAGCCCCTTCTAAGGAAACTAGACAGGAATGTTAATTACTTAAGCAAAGTCATGCATGACGCACACTTACACCAAGTGTCTGGTCAAACTTTAACAACAAATGTAACTTGAGGTCTCCGGCTCATCTTTCTGCTAAACAGGGTTCCAGGATTCAAATAGGATTAGTGCCACAGACTTGTTCCTATTCAAAAATAAACCATTATAGAAAGCCCAGCATTTTATTCAAGTGGCCGACGGAGTTTCATGAATCCCTTCAGCTGCACAAACTAAGACCTTCTCCCTTGATGCTGTTGACCACAGGGCCACCACTAAGAAGTTCAATAGAGCAGCCATTCCAGGCACACCTTTGCTTTGATGAAGCAGGAAGATACCTTCATCATGATGTGGCTGTGTGAAGATCTCCCATCAACAAAAGATCTCTCCATGAAGGAAATTTACACTTTCTCTCCAGATCTGAGTGTTGCTATTTATTCCTTCGACAAACAGCAACAAAGATCCTCCTTGACCTAAGATGCAGGTGGTAAAATCCCTGCCCTGCTGTCAAGGAGCCCAGCATCTGGTGAGGGGAGGCAGTCAGCATTAACGCTGACGACTGAGTCTGCTAAACCGGCAGCAAGGCGCTGGAGGGACTGTGAGCGTAGGTGGGAGACACTAATGGCAAAGACCTAGAAAAGGCTTCTTGCGGGAGTGATGCTTGAACTGGGTCATTTAAAACGGGCACTGTATGCTCGAGATGGGGCTAGAGAAGACATACGCAGGTGGGGAGGGCACTTCAGGCAGCAGGAGCTTCCCGGGCAAGTGTCTGGACTCATTAAGGGATACAATGAATCCAAGGAAGGGGACTCAGTGCTGTTGGAAGGTAAGAAGTGGGGAATGTAAGGAAGGCATTGGGAACTGCCACTGGAATGGTAAACTACTGATTCCAAGTTCCTTAGATAATATTGCTTCAATTAGTAAACCCATTGCCTAACTGTGCCCAACAAAGAGGACACAGAACATGTAAGCTCTGAAGGGAGTTTGGGGAAAAGAAACTCTGAACGTGTGATATGCTTCTACATTATGACCAAGAACTACACCAAGAGTTCTCTGATCATTCAGGAAAGAACAGTTTGTGATGAGATCCTCAAGAGGAAGGAGGCAGAAACCCAGATGATGGGAGAGAGCAAAGAAATAAATGTAAGCTACTTCACATCTCTGCTCCGAGCAGCAACTACTATTCCATATGTGTCAGCACTGGTGAAATGAGAAATCCAAGCCATGGATCAAACCACATGAGACAGAGACAGTGGGCTGCCTATCTGGAATCAACTCTTTCCTTATTCCTTACTAACAGAACTCCAGAGCAGCTAGATACAGCCATATGACAACTTCAGTAAGATATAAATGCAAGTGTTATGTGGGATGTAGTGAAACTCCTATGAAAGTAGACAACTGACGTGTGCCTCATTTGTCCTTTTCCTTCTACTTTTCCCTGCCTGGAACATGATGTGATGAAGGGAACTCCAGCAGCCATCTTGTGAACCTGAGGATAGAAACCACGTGCTGTGGATATAGCAGATACAGATGGAGCAGAAAGTCCTGATAATGTCGTGGAGCCTCCATATGAACCGCAGATTGCCACCTACTTTCAGACTTCTCCTAGGTAAGAGAATACAACTTCAAATTGTAAAAGCTACTATATTCAGGTTTATCCTAACTGATCAGCTATGTAATTCTACTCTCTTTTCTTTTCTCTGGGCAAAGAAGAAATGCTGATCCTTTCTGAAAATGTACTTCTCTTACTTGGAACTAAGAATATGCACTTACTGAAAAAATGTGCACCTGGGGATTGAAACACTCATTTGCCATTGCTGCTGCTCCTTCCTCTGAAACCACAGTCACATGCTTCTGTTGTCAAAACTGTCAAGCAAAGGCTAAAAAGTGTAAAGGAAGAATGGGCAGCACTTTGCAGCTGAGGGCCTCACAGGAAAGAGAAGCTCTTGACGGGTGTACTGTTGCTTGTGTACTAGGTGACAAGTAAAAGAATTTGCAAAGGAAGGGGAAAAAAAATGAGAGCAGAGAGCATGAAATGTCTTTCAGACATAGTTGCATAATCATAAACAATTCTATACCAATCAACAAGAAAAGGAGTAAATAAACCTTGATGGAGCAGTATGACAGAATTCTGAACAGTTATTAGAGGGATGAGGTCAGTGCTCTTTTAAGTGAAAGATCATCAAGGGATATTGATCATTGAAAAAACAGGTTCAAAACAGTCCTTGAGAAAAGTGAAATGAATGAATGAGTGGTTAGAATGACTGACAGATAAACTGACTCACGCAGTGGATACAGTGTTTTGAAAACATGCTTTTATTTCTTTCTCAGCAGCTGTCTCACAACTATGACCGCAGGAGACGGGGGGAGTAGGGTGGGAGAAGAGGATGTAAGGGAGGCCCCCACCCTGCTGCCGTGGGGAAGTATGGGGAGAAAGAAGAGGCTTGTTGGCATCATGGACCTTCATCCCCAGCAATGGGCTGGAATTCCACAAAGGAGAAGGAGGACAGAGTTAGGCACTTTAGGGAGAGAGTAAAAGTCGCTCAGAGAAGGTATTACACCTCTCGCCAGGAACTCTTGGAAGGCAGGGGGACATCCACACCCAGAGGCCCTGTCATGACATGATATTGCAACAGCACAATAACACTGGCACCTCTGAGCTGCAGGAGGGCATTCCAAGCTGTCGGTGACTCTCAGGAAGATGTGTCAGGAGGCAGCAACAGGCAGTAGACAGGTGATAGACAGTATGCGTGTTATGATTTTTAAACTAAGTAACATTTCCACCAAGAGAACTGCTTACAAGTTCACCAATCACAGACTTCAATAAACAGCAGCCCACGACTGGGCCAGCCAAACCCAAAACAGAGGACGTGAAGAAGCCAGGGCTTGAATCCAACTCCATTTCCCCCTCCAGGAAGGAGGCAAGGCTGAGCAAGACGAGCTAATTAATAAAAAGTGGTTACACTTTCTTAGCACATCAGGGTGCAGTGTTTTCAACTCCATTACATTTGCATATGCATTCTTGAAAGTTCTGGAAGGATGGCCAAGAAAATGGTACCCATTTGACCTGTAAGAAATGGGACTGGGGAATCAGGGGCAGAGTGCAAGGAGCCTTCTTTCTTAGATTTATACGTTTCAGAGAGATTTGAATTCTTTTACCGCTGTCTTCTATTAATTTTTAGATGTTTGATAATGAGTTTTAAAACTGTATTTCTCTGTGGAGTTGGTTCCAGAAGCTTTCTCCACAAAGTACCAAGATGTTGACAAGCAATTCATAAAGTAAATACAGGACAGTGATACAGGACCCCTCAGATACACTGAATTAGTGGGAGTTAAGAGAATTGCGGTGGAATTTGGGCCACTGCCTTGAACCTGTCTGATAATAAACAACAGCCAATGTTACTGAATCCTTACTAAAGTACTAGGGGCCACCTTAAGCATTTCACCTGTATTAGTTTGTCTACTTTCTCAGCTACCTAACAAATTAGATCCAGGGACTCTGGATACAGATCTGGGAGTATTTGTTCTTGGGTCCCTTTCAGCTTCCTGAGGGTCATGCTCTGTTGATCAGTGATGCTCTTCCCTCCTTAGGAATAAATTTTGCCTTTCTGATGTTGGCGGTGATCAGGCTGTTGAGGACCATGTCTCCCACCAGAACGATGCAGAAAGAACTTATCTAGAGATGAATTCATGCTGGGCCTGGGTCTAGATGCCCTCTTCATGCCTTAAGAATATTGGTGAGAGTTCCTTTTCCTTCAGTAATCATCTCATCCAAGCTCCAGACTGAACATGCCCTAGGATGGCTGGCATCACCAGTATTAAAACCACAGTCAGGAGCCAGAGTGCCCACATCCTAGTACTCAGTTCAGTTCAGTTCAGTTGCTCAGTTGTGTCGGACTCTTTGTGACACCATGAATCACAAAATGCCAGGCCTTCCTGTCCATCACCAACTCCCAGAGTCTACCCAAACTCATGTCCATTGAGTCAGTGATACCATCCAACCATCTCATCCTCTGTCGTCCCCTTCTCCTCCTGCCCTCAATCTTTCCCAGCATCAGGGTCTTTTCAAATGAGTCAGCTCTTTGCATGAGGTGGCCAAAGTATTGGAGTTTCAGTTTCAACATCAGTCCTTCCAATGAACAGCCAGGACTGATCTCCTTTAGGATGGACTAGTTGGATCTCCTTGTAGTCCAATGGACTCTCAAGAGTCTTCTCCAACACTACAGTTCAAAAGCATCAATTCTTCAGCACTCAGCCCTCTTCACAGTCCAACTCTCACATCCATACATAACTACTGATGTCCTTCAAAATCAGGCTTGGCTGCTTTTCTAGCTGAGAGATCCCTAAGTCACAGTTTCTTTATTGCTGAACTTGGGACAACAGCAGGAAGTGAGGCTGTCATGAGAAAGTATTGATATGTAAGCCTGTAATGCACACAGTGCTACACACTGTAATGTACATAGGAGCATGCAGGCAGAAGGAAGTACAATTACTATAGCTATTATAAGTATGCATGACCCACTTGTCTCAGAGCCTCAAATGCTAAGCTGCTCCTCTAGATCAGATCCAGCAGAGGGGAGGGACGTAGAGGGTGGAGGAAAGAGCATGAGAAGACCACACCATTCCCCACTTTATTCCAGGTCTGTTAAGGATGTAACATGCATGAAGCTTTCTTCTAGTCCTGAGGCAAAGATGGAATTTTGGCATTTTTAGTTTCCCTCCAAAAAAGAAAAAGAAACAGAAAAACAGGAAGCCAGCTGAATCTATTCCTCCTCCTTTGATTTACTCCCCTTTTCGCTCACAATCATTGTTTTTCAATTAATAATTTAACTGTCTCTCTTGAGAAAAAGGAGGGATAACTTATCTATTTTTAAAAAGGAAATAAGTCCGAAGGGTAAAGAATCTGCCCTCATTGAAATAATTCTCTTTAGAAAAGCTATAAATAAGATTTCTGATTCAAAATTGAGATAAGATTATCTGAGGGAGATGGGAGGGGAAAAAAGCTGCCAAAGAAAAAAATGTATGCCTACATTAGCAAACTCCCTAAAAGGATTAGTTCTTTTCAGTTAAGAGGATTTTTTTCTTTCTTTAAAAGGCCTCTTCTTAAAAAAAAAAAAAAAAAAGGTAAAATTAATATCTGTAAACGCTTTCAGACACATGAACTTCATTTCACTTAACCTGACCGGCCCCTGGGGTTCCAATCTCTTCTGAGGTCCTTCTAACTGCCTGCCAAACCTCTCCAGGGTGACCCACACTCACTGTCCTCACTTGTCCCAGCCTCACCCTCTGCAGAACAGCCTCTGCTCACGCCCATCCCTCACCACTGAGAGCCTTCCCCATGATAATGAATCGCCAATCCATTCCCCCTGGGCCCTCAGGACCTGACACAGCTGTCTACTGTTCCCTCCCTCAACCTATATCAGCCCCGTTTGCCTGCTGGTCTGCGTGTGTTCAGTTGCTAAGTCATGCCCAACTCTTTGCGGCCCCATGGACTGCAGCATACCAGGCTTTCCTGTCCTTCATCATCCCCCAGAGTTTGCTCAGATTCATGTCCATTGAGGCAGCGATGTTATCTGACCACCTCAGGCTCTGCTGTCCCCTCCTCCTCCTGCCCTCAATCTTCCCCAGCATCATAGTCTTTTCCAATGAGTCAGCTCTTTGTATCAAGTGGCTGAAGTATCAGAGCTTCAGCTTCAGCATCAGCCCTTCCAGGGAATATCCAGTGCTGATTCCCTTTAGGGCTGCCTGATCATCTTAGACCTGCTGGTCTAACTCCCATGTTTCTTCCTTACCTTCTTAAATCCTCCCATTGCCATAGCAGAGACTCTTACTAAAGTATGAAAAGTCCAGCTTCTAACTCCCGTCTTAAACTTCTTCTCCATGATCTCACCCATCATCAAGATTTTATTTAATACGACCTTGGCAGAGACTGATAGCTGGCCTGAACACTTCATCCAAAATAAGAGAACTGTACCTAGGAATCTGGCTTCTCAGAAGAAAGCTACATTTCCCAGTCTCCCTTGTAACTATCTGTGACTCTGTGACCAAGTTTAGCCAACGAAATGTAAGAAGTTGGTATGCCCCCTTTATCCCCATCTCCCTTCCCTCTGAATGGGCTGCAAGCATGCAGATAAACCATCTTGGACCACGAGAATGAAGACTACAAATTAGGAAAGGTGGAGAAACAATATAAGAGACTGGAAAGCCCCAAATGGCTTCTGCTCTGACTCCTCTTACATAAGCCACTATTACTTGGTGTCTTTGCTATAGCAACCCAATCCTGACTAGTACTCTGTCACAATGATGGTTATACGGAACTCAAGTGTTTAGTTCAGTCTCACTCCTGGGATCCACTGTATCTTCCCCAATTTAGAGACTCTTTCTACTCGGCTACTAACACAGATTCAAGGAAGTTACTTATCTATGATTTCTTATCCAGTCCACTTTCTTCCTAGTTCTTTTTTGAGGGAGGGAGGGCAGAATATTTCCCTATTTTTTGTTCTGAAAACCTTCAGGTTATCTTTGAATGCACTCTCTCCTTCTGGTCCCTATTTCTATCTAAGGTGGTCTTCAAAGCCCCTCAAAGCTACCCTCTGCTCTACAAAACCCCACCCTCACCCTAATGAAGGCCCTTGAGGCAAATCTCTGCTGCCACAATAACCACTCCCTGCCTCCAGTTTCCTCCATCTACTGCAAGTCAGCACGAGTTACCATTTATGGAGCATCTAATACTAGGTGCCAAGCACTGGGTTGGGCAGTGCATACCTGTTATCTCTAATTACAGCAACTGCTGAGGCACATATCGTTACTGATATTTTATAGATAAGGAAACTGAGGTTCTAAGACATTAAATAAAACCTGTCTAAGGTCACACAGCTAGTAAGTGGTACGATAGGATGTGAACTCATGGATATCCAAGTTTCATTTTGCCGCTTGGCACATTGGAACATTCAAAAATTAATCACTGAATAGACAGATGAATGAATGCCTCCTCAGACTTACTCTTGTCAAACTTCCTAAGTCACAGATTTCATCATTTAATTTTTGTTCTCCCAATACAGAGCTAAGGATTTGTTGTTTTGCTGTTCAGTTGCCCAGTCGTGTCTGACTCTGCGACCCCATGGACTGCAGCACGCCAGGCCTCCCTGTCCTTCACCATCTCCCAGAGTTTGCCCAAGTTCATGCCATCCAACCATCTCATCCTCTGATGCCCTCTTCTCCTTCTGACCTCGATCTTTCCCAGCATCAGGGACTTTTTCAATGAGTTGTCTGTGCACACCAGATGACCAAAATACTAGAGCTTCAGCTTCAGCATCAGTCCTTCCAGTGAATATTCAGGGTTGAATACCCATAATTTTCATTGCTCCTATCCCTTAATAACTCTCAACACCATGCAAGAAAGAACAGGGTGGTTGCTATGCAATGTAGCTTTAGCGCAAGATTTCAAAGTTTGACCACCACCCTCCCCAAAGCCACCCTCAAGTAAATGCACAATCTAAGTACAAACTCTTACTTGCCAGTGCTAAGACACATCTTCTGTCCCCTCCATGATTTCTATGTCCAACCAGGGAGCCATCCCCAGAACATTCCTAGACAGAAACTTTTGAGTCATCACTGTTCTATTTGTGGCATCCTGGAATTTACATACTGAATATTAAATTCCCTGGACTGGTTGCAAAGCTCTCCCATGATTCAGGCAAATCAGCCCCAGCACTCCTCCAGAGTAAAACTCCAGCTCACATCAATGCTCACCTGTCACCTGGCCCACGAAAGAGTCTGCTTTCCAGCTCCTCGCCTGGGCTTCTGCGGGGCTCTTGCTAGGTCTTCTCTTAATGCTGCTGCTAAATTGCTTCAGTCATGTCCGACTCTGTGCAACCCCATAGACAGCAGTCCACCAGGCTCCGCTGTCCCTGGATTCTCCAAGCAAGAACACTGGAGTCGGTTGCCAGCCATTTCCTTCTCCAGTGCATGAAAGTGAAAAGTGAAACTGAAGTCACTGAGTCGTGTCCAACTCTCAGTGACCCCATGGACTGCAGCCTACGAGGCTCCTCCGCCCATGGAATTTTCCAGGCAAGAGTACTGGAGTGGGGTGCCATTGGAGCTCTGCCTAACCTGCTGGATCCCTACAGACCCAATCCAAAGTCAGTCTGAGCCTCTGATACCCAATATTCTCTCCTTCCCTAGACTCCTAAAGCACTGTCCATCCAAAGACTACCCACTGCTCTTAGAATGAAATGCAGATTCCTTACCAAGGGCCTCCGTTACCTAGTCCTGCTCTCCTCCATCTCTAGCACCTCTCTCAGGAAGACCAGGCATGTTCCTGCTTTAGGGTCTTTGTATTTACTGTTCCACTACTTGGAATATTCCCTCTCCCATATGGCCCACTCTTTTACCTCCTCTACACGTCCATTCAAGTGGAAAATGCAAGAGAGGCCTTCCTTCCTCATCCCTGAAAAAACAACAAATGCTCCCCCCCTCCTCCCACCCCCACCCCCCACACATACACTCTGTGTCCCCCTTGGCTGACTACTTTTCACCACCTGGCACATTATACATATATTTCTTCATTTTCTGTTATTTTCCACTGGAATGGAAGCTCCACTGGGACAGGGGCTCAATTTCTTTTTGGTTGTTAGTGCATGTTACTCATGGATAAGGCAATGGCACCCCTCTCCAGTACTCTTGCATGGAAAACCCCTGGACAGAGGAGCCTGGAAGGCTGCAGTCCATGGGGTTGCTGAGGGTCAGACACGACTGAGCGACTTCACTTTCACTTTTACTTTCATGCATTGGAGAAGGAAATGGCAACCCACTCCAGTGTTCTTACCTAGAGAACCCCAGGGACGGGGAGCCTGGTGGGCTGCCGTCTGTGGGGTCGCACAGAGTCGGACACGACTGAAGTGACTTAGCAGCAGCATGTTACTCAATGAATTAATATTGAATGAATGAACCCATGAATGAATGAATGAATCTAGCACCACACTCCCCCTTGGGCCTAGCTTTTTCATTCTAGTTTTCATTTTTCCTTTAGGTTCTTCTGAGTTCCTTTGTACTACAGCACATTTGTACTCTATGTTGCCAGGAACAGATCTAGGCTTCATGGAGCCTGAAGCTTATATAAACAGGGGTGGGTAGGTATGTGGTATGTGTCTTAAAAAGAAAAATAGGCAGAAATATCATCAAATCTGTGAAACTTAGAGGAGATCACCATTCATCATGGAAAAGGATGATAAAAATATAGTAAAGAACCCTCATCAAACAAATAATGAACATCATTAAATTTACTGCAAAGTCCTAGCATCTCTAAAGATAGTCTGTGGAATAAAGAAAGCCCTAGGACAGAGCCAAGAGCATCACCCACATCACTTCCACAGAGATCCTTCTCCATACAGTCCCTTTACCTGCATCATTCTCTCCAGACTTCAGATGGCACTGGTCTGGATACTCTCTTCAGGGAAGTGTTCTCTTCAGTCCCCACCATCATCCTGCTATGCCTTCTTCATGTTCCTCCTCATTCACTGATATGACCTTTCTTTTCACATGATCTTTATTAATATTTCTTCTATTCATTTCTTGCCTGTCTTTCCCACAAGAATGTCAGCACATTAGAGACTTTGTCTAGCTCAACAGTGCATGGGGCCCAGAACAAGGTTTGCCAAACAGGCATGCTCTGAAAAGATGTCCTGCATAATAAAACAGGCCCAACAGCCAACTACATTCTTTAAACACCCAAATGATAAATAGGATCAGGGCAAGGAAACCAGATGGTTAACTGTCCTCTTCTCCATGGCTTCTTGAGACCTCTCAGAGGATGGGTCATGACCATTCTACGGCTAATGGCAAAGACAACAAATCACTTAGTGCCTCTCACTGGGTGCCTTCTATTTCTAACCTTAAAAGTTCAGCAGAATACTCGGAGAGAACTTCTTGCTCAGAAAGGATGTAAAGTTTGGGACTTTATTTCATATGCTAGCTTTGGAAATGCTAGGATGGTCTAATAAATTTAATGACATTTATTGTTTGCTTGATGAAGGCTTTTGGCCTAATTTTCATCATCCATGATGAATAGTGATTCCCCTCAATGAAGTTTAAGGCTTTGATGAAATCTCAGTGCCATTTTCTGCTTCCTTCAGTCTGACTTAGGAATAGTTTAACCCCTATGGGGTATCCCTCACTAATTCCTTGGAAAGTGTAGGGGATAGCTCACTAGTTTACAAATCAGTCTATCCCTCGAATTCACCTCTGACGCTTGCGATTACATTTGAGAGGCTTGCTTTAGACCTATTTACCCAGAATCTCCAGAGACTGGCAAAGCAGTCTGTGTGTTTCACAAGTAGGCCAGATGAATCTGATGGACAGCCAAGTTTGGAAGCCACCAGGCACATATTAAGAGATTAAGCTAGATGAAGACCTCTCTGAGATAGTTACAGGACAAAGGTCAAAACAACTGGATCAACTCAGGAAAAATAAGTACACTTATGGATGTTGTCTAATGAAAAGCAGAAATATCCATCACCACTGCCCACACACACACACACACACACAAATTTCCCTTGGTCTGTACAAGTTTGGCACTGGTTGGACTGGGGTACTGAAGGAGGAGAATGTTACTAGGGTCCTCAAATTCCCAGGTTATCCCCTTTAAGAAACTTAAGCCCTTCTAGAAGTGATATGAAGTCTTTCCATTTTTAAGAGAATGAAACAGATCAAGGAAGGAGTGAGTCACTAAGCCCTTAACCTCTGTAAGAATTCTAGCAGTAGCAAAGATTCCAGACAGGTCCTGGGACGGTTGTCTAGGCCATAGTAGAGTGCAGCAGAGAGACTAGCACTGCAACCAGAATTCCTGCTGTGTTAGTGTGGGCAAGCTGCTTCACCATTCCAAGCTTCCATTCTTCTTCCTGTAGAAAATGGGCGTAAAACCAGGCTATCTCACAGAATAAAATAAGTTCAGGTTTGTACACCAGACACTATTCAAATGTACCTGTTTCTTCTCCTCACCAATCCAAAGCCAGGCTCAAATCTTACCTCCTTGCTGGAACCTCCCCCTTTTCCTCAGCTCACACAAAAACTTCTTTTCTCTGTGGGGACATTGTGGGCACAAGGAAGGCAGTTTCTCAGGGGGCAGGTAAAGAGTAATTGTTGATCAGTGAAAATCACTGCATGAAACTGAATCTGGATCTGCTTTTACTTATTTTGGCTTTCCCCTTCTTCTGCTCCTGACTCATCATGAGCCCTTTCTCTACTAAATTCCCCACTCCTGCCTTCGTCATGTGGAAAGGTTCATATTTGTGCAAGGGCTGATGAAATCTTATACATTTCCCTGCAATTCTGCATCAAACACTGAGTTCTGCATTGTTAGTGAAGGATAATTCATTCACACACCATGTGATGTCACAGAACACGTCTTGTGTTATAGTCAATAGTAATAATTTCTTCATTGTGTGTGTTCATCCGTGTTCCCAGACTTAATGGCCACCCTTTACCTTGAATGTCTACTAGTACTGACCATGTGGCAGTGAACAAATCAGGCAAAAATGTCTACCTTTAAGGACCTTACATCCTCTGAAAGTATCAGTTTTCCCATGGTATTATCACTATCAGTTACTTATCAGGAAAATAAATCTTTCTCTCAGCTGGACTAAGAGGTTAAATCTGTGCGTGCTCAGTTGCTCAGTCACATCCAATTCTTTACGACCCCATGCACTATAGCCCACCAGACTTCTCTGTTCAAGGGATTTCCCAGGGAAAAATACAGGAGTGGGTTGCCATTTCCTACTCCAGGAAATCATTCTAACCCAATGCAAAAGGCATGAGTTCAATACCTGGGTCAGGAAGATCCCCTGGGGAAGGAAATGGCAACCTTCTCCAGTATTCTTGCTTGAGAAATGCCATGGACAGAGGAGCCTGGTGGTCTACTGTCCATGGGGTCGCAAGAGAGTCAGACATGACTTAGCGACTAAAACAACAACAACAAATAAAACATATACAAAAACTGAAAAGAGTAAAGGATGAGCTGAGCTAAAATGTAAGTATAAATATAAGTTTTAATACTTCTCTTTTTTGGTTTGTTTTTTTCCTTTTGTTATCCCAGTCAACCATCTTGCACAAGTCTAGGAAATGATTTTCAAATTCCAGGTCAGTCACTGTCTACCTGTGTGAATTCAGACAATTTCTGTGCTTCAGTTTTCCCTGAAAATTGAAAAGTTAAATTTGGAGTGAGAGCAACACCTATCTTGTCATGCTACTGAAAGGGTTAAAATGAGATTGTTTAGTTAAGAGCCTTATTCCTGGCATATTATAAACACTCATAATAATAGCAAGTGTTATGAGTACATTATTATTATTTCTAAGTGGCCTCTGTTCGCAAGCACAATTTTGCAAGACAGTGTGTCTCCTAACACAAGACTGTAAAGGGTGAAGGACACGCTTCTTAGCCATTGTATCAAGTATCAGAAGGGCCAAGGGTTCAAGACCCAGGTGGGGATCAGATTCTTCATTGTAACAGATGCAGGGAGATCATTATGGTACACAGTATTTGTTCCCATTGTAAATCTTCTTGGTTTGACCCCCAGGAAGGATTTCTGGTTGATGCCAGTTCACATAGGTCTCAGCTGTCACCTTCAGCCTACTGCCCCATCTCCTCCACAGGCTGCCTCGGTCCATGGGGAGCCTGAACTGGAGCTGGCTGGTACACACATTACAGCTTATTAAAGGACATGGAAAAGTGCTCAGGCCCCATTGCAGATCCAAGAGTCATTTTCAAATATCCCTGTATGGATGGGAATGCTTTAAAACTAAAATATGTTTTCCTTGGCAGAAGTACCCCCATTAGATGCAATTTCTTCCTGACATTTCACAAATTGTTTTATGTCTGTGTTCTCTATAAGGACTGTCCATGGAGGTCAGAACGGAAATTACATTTCTAAGAACGCTCACATTAGCATACGGGGTAACGTTCAAGGCCCAAGCTAAATATCTCCATCCTGGCCAGCCTGCCAGTGCAATGATTAACAGGTCGAGCTGCCACAGAGGGGACTGGACTGGGAGTGCTCCCAGGATGGCTGCTCCTCGGGCCAACGCAGCCAATGTGTGTTTAGTCTATCAGAGTATTTACTCAGGACGCCTATCACCGTGGAACCGAGACAGCCGTCTGAGAGAGGGCTGCCTGCATCCCCTGCAGGGCAAGGGTGGGGCGAGATGGATCTATTTTTTCACTGGATTTCATTCCCAGCCTAACTCGGCGTCTATTGCCAGGAAAGATTCGGTACACTAGTCAATGGCGGTAGCCTCAGGCAAGCCTGATCCCCAAAAGTAAATCTTCTTGCTCAGTCATGTCTGACTCTTTGTGATCCCATGGATGACAGTCCGCCAGGCTCCTCTGTCCATGGAATTCTCCAGGCAAGAATACTGGACTAGGTTGCCCTTCCCTTCTCCAGGAGATCTTTTGACCCAGAGATCGAACCTGGGTCTCCTGCATTACAGGCAGATTCTTTACTGTCCGAGCCAACAGGGAAGCTCCAGAAGGGTGACAGGTCTGTTGAAGGCCAACTATCAACTCTAGGACCCAGGCATATAGTGAGACTCATCACCCCAATTCATGCCAAGATCATGCCTGCATCAGGGCACCCCTTCTACCCAGTCTTTCTGTCTTGGGTCACATATGTCTTGAGGGAGCAAGGACTGCCTGTGATAGATACACAGAACCCTGATGTGGAAGACAGGGGTCATGACTTAAGCTCTAGACCTGGGTTCGAATCCCACCTCTGACACTTAATAGCCATATAAGTCACTGCAATGCTCTGAGCCTATTAGCCACTTGGCGTGCTTAGTTGCTCAGTCATGTCTAACTCTTTGCAACACCATGGACCATAGCTCACCAGGCTCCTCTGTCCAAGGGGTCTCCCAGGAAGATTATTGGAATGGGCTGCCATTTCCTTCTCCAGTTAGCCCCTATACACAGGGGAAACTATAACATCTTTCGTCAACGACTGCTTTAGACATGAAGTGAGAATAACACACGTTAATATGCTCAATTATATGTTGAAAAGTTTGAATGCATTTGATTTTGTGCTATTGTCAAACAAAGTCTGAGGCAATATAACACAAATTAAGCACAGCACCCCCAGCCACTCCCCAAAATGGTAAACAGACACTGGGAAAAAGAACTGGGAGAGAATTTTAGAAATAGTTATACCTGGAAGAGGTCTCTTTCTGCCCAAATCTCCCTTCCAGACTCCATGGTGATAAAGCAGAGAGAAGGAGCCAGTAGGCAACTGACTGCTGTTGCTGTTGTTTGGTCGCTAAGTCACGTCCAACTCTGAGACCCTAAGGACTGCAGCATGCCAGGTTTCCCTGTCCTCGACTGTCTCCTGGAGTTTGCTCAAAGTCATTAGCTAGTATGTTCTGGGAGAGAACTTGAACTTCAAGTGCCTGCCCACACTGCACACCAGATGAAACGCCATCAGAAGCCTGAGCTAATGACATGTGATAGAGGCTGACTCTGGGCTGTGACAGACAAACTGCTTAAAGAGCACAGGGAAAAGAAGCTGAGAATTTTCTGTAGCTGAAGCAAACCTACTTAGAACAGTAGGAGACACAGAGGAGGAGAAGGAAGCCTGGGGAAAACAGGGTCTGGGCAGAACAAGAGGGAGATAGTGTTGTTCACTCCATGTGACCTAGGGTGCTTCCCAGTTCCCTAGTGAAACTGGAATTATCATCAGCACCACACTGCAGCTAGAGCTACCTAATAACTGTAACTTCTTGTATTTATGCGAAGGAAGCTCTTAATCAATCTACATAAAAATTCAATTGACAATGTGGGTTGGGTTTGTTTCTCAAATTTTAGGTGAGGTACAAAGTGTAATTTTTAATGCAGAAGGTCTACCATTTCAGGGACTAGAATGTGGAAAGAAAAAGTAAATTTCCAAGTCATACAATTCAGGGCTAAATATGTTTCAAACCAGGACAGTCCTAGTGGGTATGTTTGAAGTAACAAGTAAAGGTGTTGATGGGAGGGAGAGCGGGGAAGTGGATCTCAGCAGCAGTGTCAGCCTGGAACTAGAGGAACGAAGCATCAAAGAGCAGATGAGCCTGCTTACCAGAAACACTCCCTCTCTTTATCACTATTTGTCAAACTACAAGTCCGCGCTCATGAGCAGATCATTAAATCAATTCTGTAGCATAAAAAAAAAAATAAAACTGTAATGTACACTGCAGTGGAACAGAAAAGAAGAAAAACATATATTAGATTGAATCACACATAGGAAAGGAAAGCACTGTCTCTGAAATTGTGTTTATATGTAACTGAGTATATTTATGTATTAGTTTGCTATTTTTACCAAGACTTGATTTTTTTAAGGTTATGGTCCAAAAAGTTTGAAATCCACTGATTTACAAACACTTAAGTGATCTCCAGGTGACACCACTTGAACACTGCGCAGGTTAGTCGCTCAATCCTGTCCAACTCTTTGCAACCCCATGGACTGCAAAACGCCAGGCTTCCCTGTCCATCACCAACTCCTGGAGCCTGCTCAAACTCATGTCCATCAAGTCAGTGATGCCATCCAACCATCTCATCCTCTGTCGTCCCCTTCTTCTCCTGCCTTCAGTCTTTCCCAGCATTAGGATCTTTTTCAAAAGTCAGTTCTTTGCATCAGGTGTTCAAAGTATTGGATTTCCGCTTCAGCATCAGCCTTTCCAATGAATACTCAGGATTGATTTCCTTTAGGATGCACTGATTGGATCTTCTTGCTGTCCAAGGGACTCTCAAAGAGTCTTCTCTGACACCACAGCTCAAAAGCATCAATTCTTCAGCTCTCAACTTTCTTTATAGTCCAACTCTCACATCCATACATGAGCACAGGAAAAACTATAGCTTTGACTAGATGGACCTTTGTTGACAAGGTACTACCTGTGCTTTTAATATGGTGTCTATGTTTGTCATAGCTTTTCTTCCAAGGAGTAAGCAACATTTAATTTCATGGCTGCAGTCACCATCTGCAGTGATTTTGGAGCCCAGAAATAAAGTCTCTATTTCCACCGTTTCCCCATCTACTTGCCATGAGTGATAGGAATGGATGCCATGATCTTTGTTTTCTGAATGTTGAGTTTTAGGCCAACTTTTCACTCTCCTCTTTCACTTTCATCAAGAGGTTCTTTAGTTCTTCTTGGCTTTCTGTCATAACGGTGGTGTCATCTGCATATCTGCGGTTATTGATATTTCTCCTGGCAAACTTGATTCCAGCTTGTGCTTTATCCAGCCCGGCATTTCTCATGATGTATTCTGCATATAAGTTAAATAAGCAGGTTGACAATATACAGCCTTGACGTATTCCTTTCCCAATTTGGAACCAGTCTGTTGTTCCATGTCTGGTTCTTACTGTTGCTTCTTGACCTGCATACAGGTTTCTCAAGAGGCATGTAAGGTGGTTTGGTATTCCCATCTCTTTAAGAATTTTCCACAGTTTGTAGTGATCTACACAGTCAAAGGCTTTGGCTTAGTCAATAAAGCAGAAGTAGATGTTTTAAAATTAGTAGATGAAATTTAAAAGATGCTTGCTCCTTGGAAGAAAAGCTATGACAGACCTAGGCAGCATATTAAAAAGCAGAGGCATTACTTTGCCAATAAAGGTCCATCTAGTCAAAGCTTTGGTTTTTCCAGTGGTCATGTATGGATATGAGAGTTGGACTATAAAGAAAGCTGAGCACTGAAGAATTGATGCTTTTGAACTATGGTGTTGGAGAAGACTCTTGAGAGTCCCTTGGACTGCAAGGAGATCAAATCAGTCAGTACTAAAGGAACACTGCCTAGCACCACACTAAAGTGGATGGTTTTAATATTTTCTTTTGCCTTATAGTCTCAGGCCTTCCAATATGTTTTCTCCTTGGTTTCAATGGTTTTCAACCCTAATTCCACAGTAGAATCTCTTGGGATACAAAAAAATTAATAATGCCCAGGGTCTACACCCAGCATTGTCTGATCTAATCAGTTGGGTGGGACCTAGCAAAGTATATTTCTCACAGCCTCCCCAGGTCATTCTGATATGCAACTGAGCTTGCGAGCCACTGGATTAGGTCATTTCACCCTTACAACATCCCTGAGGAAAAAGCAGAGAAGAGTCAATTATCCCTACTTGAAGGATGACGAAATTAAGATTCAAGGCCATTAGGAGATTTAGCCAAGACTGTATACATATGTCAGTGTCAGAGCTTAGAAGCCAAGGCTCCTGACCGAGGGTCCAGAGTGCCTTCTTCCCTGTGTCCCACACTCACCACTTAACCCAACATCTTCTTAGTCTACCAATGAGAGGACAAGCAAAAGCAATTCAAATCTCAGAATTTCTTTGTACGCTCTTTCTCGGAAATGCATCAACAAATACAAGTCCCTCCTTACTGGAATAACGAAATAGACCACTTAAGTAAATCAAGCCATTTGACAGAGGCCAAGAGAGCTATTGATACTAGTTTGACTGTCTCCAAGGAAGGAAACACTGAAAGGCAAGGGCTTAGAAATGAATGAAAATGTATCCAATGCACAATCAAATGAAAATGTTGTGGGCCCACAGCCAGGAATTATCTGCCAGTTGGATCTCTTTCAGCACCCTAAATTTAACCAGCTGGGATTCTTTTTTTTTTTTGCCCTCTTTTTTTGTAAGTCTCATCTTTTCAACCTTCTGAAAGGAAGAGATTTCCTTTTAATGGGAAATCTGTATTTCATCATAAAGATGGAACACAACGTGCTTGGTTTAGCCAGTCTCCTGAGAAGTAGGTTCTTTGGTTAGCATACGCTTGGCATAAAAGAAAGACTTACATTCCAGCAAGTTTATTTCAGGCATGATGGACTAGAAACTTATATCTGTGGAACTTAAGGTATAATCTCAGCTCCATTCCTAATGTATTAATAATACTTTATGTTTGTAGATCACTCGATCGCTTTTACAAATCAGTATAATCTCTAAATTTCCAACCTGTTCCAAAATGTAGGTGAGGCTATGGTGTGGGGGGGCCGCGGGAATTTACGGTGGTTATGGCTGAGTGGGGTTATGAGTTTTTGTTTTTGTTGGTCTGTATTATCACGTGTGTGTTAGTCACTCAGTCGTGTCTCACTCTTCATGACCCCATGGACTTCAGCCCACCAGGCTCCACTGTCCATGGAACTGTTCAGTAATAAAATGCTTTTTTTGTTGTTTAGTCACTAAATCATGTCTGATTCTTTTGCATCCCAACAGACTGCAGCCCGCCAGGCTCGTCTGTCCATGACATTTCCCAGGCAAGAATACTGGGGTGGATTGCCATTTCCTTCTCCAGGGGATCTTCCTGACCCAGGGATCAATCCACCAGCATTCCCAGGTGGATTCTTTACCACTGAGTTACCAGGAAATCCCACGGACAGAGGAGCCTGGTGGGCTACAGTCCATGGGGTTGCAAAAGAGTCAGACATGACATAGGGACTAAACAACAACCAATAAATACTTTAGCACTTTGCTATCTTAAAACAAAACTACTTTAACTGAGAAAGAATAATCATAAATCACATGTAAAAAGGAGAAATGACCCTGCTGCTGCTGCTGCTGCTGCTGCTGCTAAGTTACTTCAGTTGTGTCCAGCTCTGTGCAACCCCAAAGACAGCAGCCCACCAGGCTCCCCGTCCCTGGGATTCTCCAGGAAAGAACATTGGAGTGGGTTGCCATTTCCTTCTCCAGTGCATGAAAGTGAAAAGTGAAAGTGAAGTTGCTCAGTCGTGTCTGATTCTTAGCAACCCCATGGACTGCAGCCTACCAGGCTCCTCTGTCCATGGGATTTTCCAGGCAAGAGTACTGGAGTGGGGTGCCATTGCCTTCTACCTGTAATCAAATGACATGGTCAAGGGTCTCGCTGCAAATGTAACCCACCAGCTCAGGTCAATTAACCACAGGGCTCCAGCCTGTTGAGTGGAGCTCTTACCTGGCATCTGCAGTGCCAATGCTTGCAATTAGCCAAATTAAGTTCTTTCCTGTCCTGCACTTAGTGACCACACTGGGAAGTGGCAGGGGAAAGCTGTTCCTCTGTGCACATGTTAATGACTGTGAAGAAAGAAGAATGGAACTGGAGGAATCAACCTGCCTGACTTCAGGCTCTACTACAAAGCCACAGTCAGCAAGACAGTATGGTACTGGCACAAAAACAGAAATATAGATCAATGGAACAAAATAGAAAGCCCAGAGATAAATCCACACAACTATGGACACCTTATGTTTGACAAAGGAGGCAAGAATATACAATGGATTAAAGACAATCTCTTTAACAAGTGGTACTGGGAAAACTGGTCAACCACTTGTAAAAGACTGAAACTAGAACACTTTCTAACACCACACAAAAATAAACTCAAAATGGATTAAAGATCTAAAAGTAAGACCAGAAACTATAAAACTCCTAGAGGAGAACATAGGCAAAACACTCTCTAACATAAATCACAGCAGGATCCTCTGTGATCCACCTCCCAGAATACTGGAAATAAAAGCAAAAATAAACAAGTGGGATCTAATTAAAATTAAAAGCTTCTGCACAACAAAGGAAACTATAAGCAAGGTGAAAAGACAGCCTTCTGAATGGGAGAAAATATTAGCCAATGAAGCAACTGACAAACAATCTCAAAAATATACAAGCAACTCCTGCAGCTCAATTCAAGAAAAATAAACAACCCAGTCAAAAAATGGGCCAAAGAACTAAACAGACATTTCTCCAAAGAAGACATACAGATGGCTAACAAACACATGAAAAGATGCTCAACATCATTCATTATCAGAGAAATGCAAATCAAGACCACAGTGAGATACCATTTCACACCAGTCAGAATGGCTGTGGTCCAAAAGTCTACAAGCAATAAATGCTTGAGAGAATGTGGAGAAAAGGGAACCCTCTTACACTGCTGGTGGGAATGCAAACTAGTACAGCCACTATGGAGAACAGTGTGGAGATTCCTTAAAAAACTGGAAATAGAACTGCCTTATGACCCAGCAATCCCACTGCTGGGCATACACACCGAGGAAACCAGAATTGAAAGAGACACATGTACCCCAATGTTCATCGCAGCACTGTTTATAATAGCCAGGACATGGAAGCAACCTAGATGTCCATCAGCAGACGAATGGATAAGAAAGCTGTGATACATATACACAATGGAGTATTACTCAGCCATTAAAAAGAATACATTTGAATCAGTTCTAATGAGGTGGATGAAACTGGAGCCTATTATACAGAGTGAAGTAAACCAGAAAGAAAAACACCAACACAGTATACTAACACATATATATGGAGTTTAGAAAGATGGTAATGATAACCCTGTATGCGAGACAGCAAAAGAGACACAGATGTGTAGAACAGACTTGTGGACTCTGGGAGAAGGAAAGGGTGGAATGATTTGGGAGAATGGCATTGAAACATGTATACTATCATGGAAGAAACAAATCTCCAGTCTAAGTTTGATACAGGATACAGGATGCTTGGGGCTAGTGCACTGGGATGACCCAGAGAGATGATATGGGGAGGGAAGTGGGAGGGGGGTTCAGGATTGGGAACTCATGTACATCTGTGGCGGATTCATGTCAATGTATGGCAAAACCAATACAGTACTGTAAAGTAAAATAAATAATATAAAAAATTTAAAAAAAAAAGACTGTGAAGGCCAGGGGTCCAGCCTGGAGCTACGTCCACACAGATACCATCTCTTCTGACCTGGGAGGGGCAATTTGGGATTGGATACTAGTACCTCGACCTGGGTTTGGGCCTCTATTGGGCTTCTTCTGCTCGAAAACTGTGACAGAGGAGCAACCATCTTCACAGTTAGACTCCAAAGAATGTAAGGAAGGGCAAATCCTTTGGCAGCATCACTTCATGTGACAAGTCTAACTAGGGAGATAATGGCTGGGCTCCAGGATTGGTATAGAGTAGCCATGGAATCACTTCTCTGGTTAGTCACGGCTGAGGGGAAAGGACTCCAGGAGGGATGTGTCACCTGTCTGCCTGTTCATTCACTTATTCATTTAACAAGCACTTCTGAGTAGCCCCCAGGAATGGTTGTTGCAGACAGTCATTATTTTGTGGACCACACAAAGGGCCCAGGAGCAGGGAGAGTGAGAAGTGAAATATAGCTCTGCTCACCAGGCTGTGCTTCCAGCAGGGGACTGTGGTCTTCCCAGGAAAGGGGGTCTTTTCTTCATATGAAAGCTGCCCAAATCTCATGGTTGCAGAGCTGCACCTGGCCAGAGGGAGGGCCTTTTCTAAATTTCACAAATGTGTGACAGGAGCTGGCAATGGCTCTGCTCCTAGGGCCATGCACGGGGCTGGACAATGACGATACAAAAATGAAAACAGATGACTGTTTGCCCTTAGAAAATCAATCTAATTGGAGACAGAAAGTGAATAGCACAATGATGCTCACAATTACTATAAAAATGGTATGCAAAAATCATAATAGAAGTAAGAGAAAAATGCCTATTTAAAAGCAATGTTCATGTTGTTCACAGTGGAAGGTTCAGAAAGCAGGAGGAGAAATGGGGAGGAGGAAGGAGAAGGAGGAAAAAGAGAAAAGGAAGAAGGCAAAGGAGAAGGAAGAGGAGAATCATGACCATTTAGTGCATCATCCCCTATGTGAAGACTGTTCTTACCAAACACGGGACCTGAGGCTCAGAAAAGCTGAGTGTAGCTGGTAAAAGGATAGTGAAGATTCTAAGATTCTGAGTCAGGTCCTTCCATTTTTCCAAACCTTTGTACTTTCCAAATCATTCTGCTCCCCCTCTGTTCATTGTATAGACACGTATGGGTCTGTGCCACGCTGAGTCAGGAAGGATGCTAGGCACAGGAGATACAGATTTCAAAGCAGTGAAGAGGAACTAAAAAGCCTCTTGATGAAAGTGAAAGAGGAGAGTGGAAAAGTTGGCTTAAAGGTCAACATTCAGAAAATGAAGATCATGGCATCTGGTCCCATCACTTCATGGGAAATAGATGGGGAAACAGTGTCAAACCTTATTTTTGTGGGCTCCAAAATCACACTGCACATGGTGATTGCAGCCATGAAATTAAAGGACGCTTACTCCTTGGAAGGAAAGTTATGACCAACCTAGATAGCATATTAAAAAGCAAAGACATTACTTTGTCATCAAAAATCTATCTTATCAAGGTTATGGTTTTTCCAATAGTCATGTATAGATGTGAGATTTGGACTGTGAAGAAAGCTGAGCACCAAAGAATCGATGCTTTTGCACTGTGGTGCTGGAGAAGACTCTTGAGAGTCCCTTGGACTGCAAGGAGATCCAACCAGTCCATCCTAAAGGAGACCAGTCCTGGGTGTTCATTGGAAGGACTGATGCTGAGGCTGAAACTCCAATACTTTGGCCAACTGATGAGAAGAGTTGATTTATTGGAAAAGACCCTGATGCTGGGAGGGATTGGGGACAGGAGGAGAGGGGGATGACAGAGGATGAGATGGTTGGATGGCATCACTGACTCAATGCACATGAGTTTGGGTGAACTCCGGGAGTTGGTGATGGACAGGGAGGCCTGGCGTGCTGCAACACATGGGGTCGCAAAGAGACATGACTGAGCGACTGAACTGAACTGAACTGAGAGGGTCCTAGCTGAGAGCAGAAACTGAGGACAGACTGCCTGGGTTTGAATCCCAGGCATCCAGTCCCTATCACACTTTCAGGAAATTATAGGAAAAAATACTCTCTTGGACAGGTGCAGCTCGGAGTATGAATCCTAGCTTTGCTCCTCATCTTGCCTCGGTTTCCTCCTCTGTAAAATGGAGATAACAGTACCTGCCTACTAGGGTATTGGTGAAGATTACATGAGATAATACAGGCAAAGTAATTGGAAGAGTGCCAGGCACAGAAAGCACTAGACAAGCTGTAGAGAACTGCGCAAGCATTAGATATTAGCAATATTATTAGTGGTCGCCGTACCATTATCTCATAGGTTTGGGAGGGAGGGGGTATGTTTTAAACACAAGCAGCTGGTATATGAGGTTCCCAGGTGGCACTAGTGGTAAAGAATCTGCCTGCCAGTGTAGGAGACAGAAGAGAATGGGCTTTGATCTCTGGGTAGGGAATATCCCCTGGGGACAGGTGGCAAGGCAACCCACTCCAGTATTCTTTCCTGGAGAATCCCATGGACAGAGGAGCCTGGTGGGCTACAGTCCATAGAGTCACACAGAGTTGGGCACGACTGAAGCGATTTAGGCATGCATGCAGCTGGTATATAGAGCAGAAGGAGCCAAAGACTTGAGACCAATCCAGAGCCCTGGAAGTGAGGAAGTATGTAGATTAAAATATCCCCAAATTTGTCTACAGCTCTTTGCAATTAGAAGGCCTTTCACACACACAACGCAAAAGGACTCTGATTATGTTATCCCCATTTGAAAAGCAAGGAGACTGAGGCTCAGAGATGATAAATGACTTGCCTGGACTAAGACACTTCAGCGGAGGCAGATGGCTGGGCTCTACTTGTTGCTTTACTGCAAATACTTTTCCTAGAGAACTCCCTCACGCCCTTTTTTAGCCCAGTGGGTCAGTTTTCAGCATCTCACCACCAGCTGCTCTATCATGTGTGTACTTATTTGTTTCTGAACTACTGAAGAGTATTTGCATATATCATGCCTGTTCAACCCTTCATACTTGAAAATGTATTTTTTTAATAATAAGAATACTCCTGAAATTAAAAGGTGGCTAAGTTCTGAAGCTCTAATGCACAGCATGTGATGACAGTCAACAATAATATATTATATACTTCAAAGGTGCTAAGAGACGAGATTTTAAATGTTTTACCACAAAGAAATAATAATATGTGACATCCGTCGATGATTCTTGCCTAAACAATTCTGGGGTTGCAAAACAGTGACTTTTCCAATTCTACTACTCCCCTACATTTATCAGTAGGCATTACATTATAAGGAAGAGCCCTTCCTTTTTCCCCTGATATCTATTTATGTCCCTATCCTCCATCTTCCTATCACAGAACTGAGTCATTGATTTTATTCAATGGTTTACAATCTGTTACTGTCCTTATTTATTTTATCACTCAAATTGTTCAAGATTGGACCAGCTAAATCCCCTTCAAACTGGTTCTTGTATCTTCTTGACATCACTGATTAGTTTGCTTACTTACTGGCACAAGACAGAATGTTCCAGGCTAATGTGTACCTTCCTAGCTCCAGCAAATGGAATCAACCTTTTCCTTTTTTTTTCTCAAGAATCCCTGGTTCTTTATGGGGGAGGGGGTGGACAGTATAAACTGCCACTTCTAATTTTAGTCTGGTATGTAGTCATTGAATGAATGATTGAATGAATGAAAATCTGCCTTCCCTGCAGGACTCTTGAATCGTTGCAGAGCCAGAAAATCATCATCCGACTCTTCCTGAAAGATGGATCTATCAAAACAGAGCCTCTAATCCACTTCTTTCTGCAGGACACACAAGTCTAGCTCCTTCCCTTCTCACTCCTGCTTTAACTCTTCACAATAAGATGGGTGTAGAAACCCACAGAATGGTCCTTAGTAATTGAGAAAGCACTTAGGTAAGTGAATATTTCTAAATCTCAGGGATTCTTGGAGATGTGTTACAAGTGAAAGGTTTAGGAAAGAGAGCTGAGTCCACTGACTCAAAACATACAGAAAAGGGAATGAGAAATGGAGGCAATGTTTGGCACCAGATCCTCTAAGGACACTTAGAGTATCTGTAACTTCTCCCCTATGCTCAGTTCAGTTCAGTTCAGTTGCTCAGTCGTGTCCGACTCTTTGAGACCCCATGAATTGCAGCACACCAGGCCTCCCTGTCCATCACCATTCCCAGAGTTCACTCGGACTCAAGTTCATTGAGTCAGTGATGCCATCCAACCATCTCATCCTCTGTCGTCCCCTTCTCCTCCTGCCCCAATCCTTCCCAGCATCAGAGTCTTTTCCAATGAGTCAACTCTTCGCATGAGGTGGCCAAAGTACTGGAGTTTCAGCTTCAGCATCATTCCCTCCAAAGAAATCCCAGGGCTGATCTCCTTCAGAATGGACTGGTTGGATCTCCTTGCAGTCTAAGGGACTCTCAAGAGTCTTCTCCAATATACTATCTAGGTTGGTCATAACTTTTCTTCCAAGGATTAAGTATCTTTTAATTTCATTGCTGCAGTCACCATCTGCAGTGATTTTGGAGACTCAAAAAATAAAAGTCTGACACTGTTTCCACTGTTTCTCCATCTATTTCCCATGAAGTGATGGGACCGGATGCCATGATCTTTGTTTTCTGAATGCTGAGCTTTAAACAAACTTTTTTGCTTTCCTCTTTCACTTTCATCAAGAGGCTCTTTAGTTCTTCTTCACTTTCTGCCATAAGGGTGGTATCATCTGCATATCTGAGGTTATTGATGTTTCTCCCGGCAATCTTGATTACAGCTTGTGTTTCTTCTAGTCCAGCATTTTTCATGATGTACTCTGCATAGAAGTTAAATAAACAGGGTGACAGTATACAGCCTTGATGTACTCCTTTTCCTACTTGGAACCAGTCTGTTGTTCCATGTCCAGTTCTACTGTTGCTTCCTGACCTGCATACAGATTTCTCAAAAGGTAGGTTAGGTGGTCTGGTATTCCCATTTCTTTCAGAATTTTCCACAGTTTATTGTGATCCACACAGTCAAAGGCTTTGGCATAATCAATAAAGCAGAGTAGATGTTTTTCTGGAATTCTCTTGCTTTTTTGATGATCCAGCGGATGTTGGCAATTTGATCTCTGGTTCCTCTGCCTTTTCTAAAACCAGCTTGAACATCAGGGAGTTCACGGTTCACGTATTGCTGAAGCCTGGCTTGGAGAATTGTGAGCATTACTTTACTAGTGTGTGAGATGAGTGCAATTGTGCGGCTCTTTGAGCATTCTTTGGCATTGCCTTTCTTTGGGATTGGAATGAAAACTGACCTTTTCCAGTCCTGTGGCCACTGCTGAGTTTTCCAAATTTGCTGGCATATTGAGTGCAGCACTTTCACAGCATCATCTTTCAGGATTTGAAACAGCTCCACTGGAATTCCATCACCTCCACTAGCTTTGTTCATAGTGATGCTTTCTAAGGCCCACTTGACTTCACATTCCAAGATGTCTGGCTCTAGATGAGTGATCATATCCTGCTCTAGATTAGTGATTACATCCTCATGATTATCTGGGTCGTGAAGATCTTTTTTCTACAGTTCTTCCGTGTATTCTTGCCACCTCTTCTTAATATCTTCTGCTTCTGTTAGGTCCAGACCATTTCTGTCCTTTATTGAGCCCATCTTTGCATGAAATGTTCCCTTGGTATCTCTAATTTTCTTGAAGAGATCTCTTGTCTTTCCCATTCCATTCTTTTCCTCTATTTCTTTGCATTGATCACTGAAGAAAGCTTTCTTATCTCTTCTTGCTATTCTTTGGAACTCTGCATTCAGATGCTTATATCTTTCCTTTTCTCCTTTGCTTTTCACCTCTCTTCTTTTCACAGCTATTTGTAAGGCCTCCCCAGACAGCCATTTTGCTTTTTTGCATTTCTTTTCCATGCGGATGGTCTTGATCCCTGTCTCCTGTACAATGTCATGAACCTCTGTCCATAGTTCATCAGGCACTCTATCTATCATATCTAGGCCCTTAAATCTATTTCTCACTTCCACTGTATAATCATAAGGGATTTGATTTAGGTCATACTTAAATGGTCTAGCGGTTTTCCCTACTTTCTTCAATTTGAATCTGAATTTAGTAATAAGTAGTTCATGATCTGAGCCACAGTCAGCTCCTGGTCTTGTTTTTGTTGACTGTATAGAGCTTCTCCATCTTTAGCTGCAAAGAATATAATCAATCTGATTTCGGTGTTGACCATCTGGTGATGTCTATGTGTAGAGTCTTCTCTTGTGTTACTGGAAGAGGGTGTTTGCTATGACCAGTGCATTTTCTTGCCAAACCTCTATTAGTCTTTTGCCCTGCCTCATTCCACATTCCACGGCCAAATTTGCCTGTTACCAGGTCTTTCTTGACTTCTACTGTAGCATTCCAGTCCCCTATAATGAAAAGGACGTCTTTTTGGGTGTTAGTTCTAAAAGGTTTTGTATTTTCATCTCTGTTTTTGTGTATGCAGCTCAGAGCAGTGTAATGTTGCCTCTTCAAGATCACAAAGCTGGTGAATTGTAAAATCAGAACTCAAATCCAGGACCACACAATGCCAGAGGATATGTTTTGAAATAGACACAAAAGCTCATTTGATAGACTTTCCTTTCATTTGCGTCTTTACTTTTAACCTACATTGTTTTGGGGGGAATAATAATTTTCTGATTTCTGAATAATAACTTTATATCTGGATGTTTTCTCTCTCATGAAAATAAAATGCAGAATGTATTCCCCCAGATTGTTTATTTGCTTTTTCTGTGGATTCAGGTAAGAAAAGGAGAGTTTTCCCCCTTAGGCCACCTTTATAAAAATAACAACAAAAAACCCCTATACACTAGTATATCCTAACTCCGAGACACATTTGGATCTCCTAGGATCTTTAAAAATGTTGACATTCATGTGCCCAGGTGTCTGGTTTAATTAGTTTGAAGCTGAGCTGGGTATCGGGAATTTTAAAAGATCCCCAGATGATTCTAATATGCTGCAAAGTTAGAGAACCATTGGCAGACACAAGGAAAACAAAGAAAGGCAATCACTTCTCTAAGGCATTCTGGAAATCAACTCCTTTCCCTTCAAGCTATGATGTTCCAAGATATTTTAAGAAATGAAATTAAGGGCAAAATTTATTTCTTCCTAAAATTATAAACTTTAAAAATAAAATGAAGATTAACAATGTACAAAACCTTAAAGCCTAGCTTAGTAAAAGAAGTGATTAAAATTATGGGCAAAATTGATTCATGGAACAGCAATTCCATTTTTATGAAGGAGGTCAGAGCAGGGGCACTGGGAATACAGTGGAGAGCAGGTGGACACACTCAGCATAAATGAAGTCTCTGGAGAAAGTCACCAAGAGGAGTGCTGGGGGCCTCAAGGAGAATGAAGTCAGGTATATGCCCTGTGCGATGCCATGGAAGGCTTCTTGGAGGAGGTGAAAACCCCAGTTTAGCCTGGGAAGAGAAGGAGGAGTTCAGTCTCGGAGGAGAGATGGATAGAAGCTGATGGTAGTATCTGATTTATGTGCATATGTCTGCTAGTCACTTCAGTCGTGTCTGACTCTGTGACCCCCTGGACTGTAGTCTGCCAGGCTCCTCAATCCACGGATTCTCCAGGCAAGTATGCTGGAGTGGGCTGTCATGCCCTCCTCCAGGGGATCTTCCTGGCCCAGGGATTGAACCCACTTCTCCTACGTCTCCTGCACTGCAGGCAGATTTTTACTGCTGAGCTACTGGGGAAGCCCCAGAAGAGCATTGTGGGGAGCCAATTATCAGCCTTTTGGATGTCTGAGCCACACTCTACCTGTCTAAATGAATCTAAAGTAAGAGAAATGACTTAATCACCGGAGAAGCAACCAGTCAAAATAAACAGCCTAAACAGGTTCTTTTGTCATCTGTGTCATATAAACATTAAAAACAGGCCAAAAGAATACTAGCTTCCTCCTCTGTCATAGTTCTCTCCTCTAAGATCAGGTATCCCTCACTTTCCAAGGACACCACAGGACCATGACTTAACAACTGTATCGCCAATGGGGCCTCTCCCCTCCCCAGTCAGGAGTAGGATTACTTGCTTCTCTCAGTAAGATGCCTAAGAGGTCCATCTGAGGTAGCCTGCGTTAGAGGGTGAGAAGTGTCATTGCACATGCATAGGTGGATTTAAAAAAAAACAACAACTTTGATAACATCTAAAGTTAGAAAGTGTCTGCGCTCTTGAATGAGCAATTAGTGATTATGTAACACAAGCACACTAAAGAAGAGAGACATTAACTTTGCAAAAAAAGGTCCATCTAGTCAAAGCTATGGTTTTTCCAGTAGTCATGTATGGATGTGAAAGTTGGACTATAAAGAAAGATGAGCACTGAAGAATTAATGCTTTTGAACTGTGGTGTTGGAGAAGACTCTTGTGAGTCCCCTGGACTGCAAGGAGATCCAACCTGTCCATCCTAAAAGAAATCAGTCCTGAATATTCAATGCAAGGATTGATGCTGAAGCTAAAACTCCAACTTTGACCACCTGATGCAAAGAACTGATTCTTTGGAAAAGACCCTGATTCTGGGAAAGACTGAAGGCAGGAGGAGAAAGGGATGACAGGATGAGATGTTTGAATGGCACGACCGACTCAATGGACATGAGTTTGAACAGGCTCTGGGAGTTGGTGATGGAGAGGGAAGCCTGGCATTCTGCAGTCCAAGGGGACACAAAGAGACACAACTGAGCAACTAAACTGAACAAACTGGGTGCAGAATGTGGAAGGTCTACCTAGAACCACATTGACACATGATAACAATATTCCTGGAGTGGGAGAAGTTCAAACCCACAAGCCTGACAAGGTTCTGTACTAGCTTCAAATCTCAGTCCAGAGCAGGTAGTGGGAACAAGGCTGAGACAGCAACAACGGATGGCCCAGGGCCAACAGAAATTCCATCCAGTAAACATTTCTTGCTCACTGACAAATGCAAAACATTGTGTTAAGCCTCACGGGCTGAGAGCTAGAAAAACAAATGACACCTGTCCCTCACACTCCAGAAGCCCATAGTCAAGTGAAGAGAGCTGAAAATGAGTAACATCCTCACCCATTTCCTTGGCCAATTCTGAGGCATCTTCTAATTCAGAGACTACATCCTTTGCTCCTAGCTAAAAGTGTCAACTGAAGGTTCAGACATGAAACATACTGGGTATGTAATAAAAACTGGGCCACTGATGAGATAATCCAATGACTGATTACCTCGTTTATTCATCAAAGGGCCCTGTGCTTGGTAAAAGGGATATAAAGGGGTCTAAATTACAAACAATCCCTGCCCTCAGAGAGTTTACTTTCATCACAGTACATCTGCTTGGTACAAGTAGGCAGAGAACACATGTAGAGAATTACATTAATCCTGATAAGAACATTCAGTTCAGTTCAGTTCAGTAGCTCAGTAGTGTCTGACACTTTGTGACCCTGTGAATTGCAGCACGCCAGGCCTCCCTGTCCATCACCAACCCCTGGAGTTTACTCAAACTCAAGTTCATCGAGTCAGTGATGCCATCCAGCCATCTCATCTTCGGTCGTCCCCTTCTCCTCCTGCCCCCAATCTTTCCCAGCATCAAGGTCTTTTCCAGTGAGTCAACTCTTCACGTGAGGTGGCCAAAGTATTGGAGTTTCAGCTTTAGCATCAGTCCTTCCAATGAACACCCAGGACTGATCTCCTTTAGGATGGACTGGTTGGATCTCCTTGCAGTCCAAGGGACTCTCAAGAGTCTTCTCCAACACCACAGTTCAAAAGCATCAATCCTTCAGCACTCAGCCCTCTGCACAGTCCAACTCTCACATCCACACATGACCACTGGAAAAACCATAGCCTTGACTAGATGGGCCTTTGTTGGCAAAGTAATGTCTCTGCTTTTCAATATGCTCTCTAGGTTGGTCATAACTTTCCTTCCAAGGAGTAAGTGTCTTTTAATTTCATGGCTGCAATCACCATCTGCAGTGATTTTGGAGCCCCCAAAATAAAAGTTTCCATTGTTTCCCCATCTTTTTCCCATGAAGTGATGGGACCAGATGCCATTAACTTAGTTTTCTGAATGTTGAGCTTTAAGCCAACTGTTTCACTCTCCTCTTTCACTTTCATCAAGAGGCTTTTAGTTCTTCACTTTCTGCCATAAGGGTGGTGTCATCTGCATATCTGAGGTTACTGATATTTCTCCTGGCAATCTTGATTCCACTTGTGCTTCTTCCAGCCCAGTGTTTCTCCTGATGTACTCTGCATAGAAGTTAAATAAGCAGCATGACAATATACAGCCTTGACGTACTCCTTTTCCTGTTTGGAAACAGTCTGTTGTTCAATGTCTAGTTACTTCCTGATTTGCATATAGGTTTCTCAAGAGGCAGGTCAGGTGGTCTGGTATTCCCATCTCTTGAAGAATTTAAGAACATTAGTGAGGACTTAAAGTAGGTGCTTATCAGTCTCTTGGGCTCAGAAGGGCTATAGCACTTTCCCCAGATATCTAGCTGGAAGTGACATCGGCAGGATGTGCTATTCCAAGGCCAGTTCTCAGGTCATTATCTCCCTTTCTGTGTGGCTTGCATGTACACCAGCAGACAAGAAAGGAAAGAAGAAGTATTTTGTATTGAATAGAGCTAGGTATATATTTTTGTAATTAATTTCTGTTTTTCCAGCATTCATACATGTGTAGAAAAACAATTCTTGACTTAGTCATGTAACCCCCAGAAAGCTAAAATTGCAGCATTTGAGGTAAGGGTATTTAAAATAGAATCATTATTCCCCCAAAGCATATACTCTATTGCCTAATACAACAATGAACACTCTGTAGGAAAAAAAAGACTTCAGAAAGCAGCTGAATCTGAGGTGTCTTTTTTTTTTTAACTTTAGAGCACTCTCTTTCTTTTTAGCTTTAATAAGTCAAGGCAGGAACCTAATAGATTATAAATGCTTTGTGATGATGTCCTTGGAACCAATTGATTTTTCTCACTTATTTCTAGACAATACTAGATCAGCTGGAAAACACCAGTAGAGTTTTCCATAGTAACTCATGACACAAAAGACATCCAATCGGAAGGCTCAAGTCATTAATCCTTTCTCCATGATGGTCACTTACATTTCTTTGGACTGTCACTTTCAATCAGCAGGTAATACCAATGGAATTCCAGTGAGAACTTAAATGGACTTTCTCATTTTACTCCTGGCTAATCTCCCTTTCACCCTCTCAGAAATGCCAGCAAGATTCAACCGGGGTTTGTTACCAAAGTCTTCATAATTTACAGGACTTTTTTTTTCTCTTACATTTGAAACCTTAGCTACCTCATAAATAATTCCTTTTATCACAAGTGTAGATGTTCCTGTAATGCTCCCTGCAACTTGTCAAATGTTTCAAAAGTTATCTCATGTGCTAGACAGAAACTGCTTCTGACCTCTGGGTTAACCACAGTTAACCAACAAATCTGACTGCTTTCAAGACTGCCTCCTGCTCCAGTTGCTGATTCAGGCTGTAAATTACTGCCACTCAGGGCAGTGACAAGACAGGGTACCAGGACCTTTACTGACACTGTACAGTTTGTGATTAAATATGGTCTTGGCTTCCTTTCTCAAGAATCAAGTATGTGGACATTATATAATATATAATCCTGAGAAGAAGCCTTCTCAATAACCAAACCATAGAATGAAAAAAAAAAAAAAAGGTAAATGATTAAGTTTTAACCACTTTTGAAGTTTTAGTTAGAGAAACTTAACTTTTCTCTAGTCCAATAATACCCAGGCCTGATTGTGCCTTCCTCTACAATAGTGGCTCAAGGGTAAAGAATTTGCTTGCCGATGCACGAGATTTGGTTCAATCCATGGGTCAGGAAGATCCCCTAAAGGAGGAAATGGCAACCCACTCTAGTGTTGTTGCCTGGAGAATCCCATGGACAGAGGAGCCTGGCAGACTACAGTCCATGGGGGTCACAAAAGAGTCATGACTTAGTGATGAAACAATAAGAACAGTGAAGCTGCTTCCCTGTATCCCCCACCCCACCCTAGTTGCCACAACTTCCCATTAACTATGACAACTTACCATTAGCTGTGTCTTCTGCTGGCAAAGTCTTCACTGCCCTCCTTCAGCAGTGGAAACTTCTATTTACCCACCCCAGACAACTCCAGCAGACTTCCTCTAGGAGACCATGCCCAGCATTCCAGGGAAACCAGAGTCTCTCTCATCCATGTTCCTAAAGCACCTGGGACACTGCTGCTTCAACACACACCACAGCATACTCCAGTGGCCCTCGCACACATCTGCTTTACCCCCTGCAGTATCCTGGTTCCAAGCACAGTCTTTGAGAAGGCAGATCCAGGGCTGAGTGCAAGCTGATCTACTTGTTCTCTTTGGAGACTTGATCAAGTTGCTTAATATCAGGGAACTTTCCTTACTGTATTTGTTAAATGAGGTTAAAAATAGCCTCCTTCAAGCAGGCATTCGCTGTTCTGAGATGATTAAATGAGAAAAGATGCAGAAAGTGACTGGCACAGATGTTGTGTGAATGGCAGTTGCTGCTACTGCAACTTCTCCTCTTCCTCCATCATCATCAATATTATTAAGTTCCAAGGCCCCATCCAGAGCTATGTCACCTCTTCACCATTCTACTTTAATCCCCTAGAACTGTGAGAATATAGGTACTCAACCATCTGTGCTGAGCTTTGAAGACAAAGATCATTTTACCAGTAGACAATAGAGCCTGGACTTCAGAAGTTGCAGAATCTTAGCCCACCTGATGCCAGCAAATGATCTCCTGGACTGGTAAAGCTAAGTTATAAGCATGAAGCTTCCCTCCATTCTGTTTCCCTAACCAGTGGCTGAAAATTAACTTCTGCGGTCAAGAAACATGTATGACTGGACTCAGTTGGTCCGTTGCTTGAGGTGCATGGCCAGGGAACACACCAAAGTTCTTTCAATCAAAGCAGAAGCATTTATCACCTATGACAAATAAGGAGACAGGGAACATTTATTACTCATGACAAGTAAGGAGACAGAGAGAGATCTCTCAAGCCCAGTCTTCTCAAACTGCTGGAGCAAGAAAGTCCACGCCGGGGAGACATGCGTATTCATGAGAGGGTAGGCATGATTATTATAATGAGGTGACACGTACTCTGGGTAGCCAAAAATCTGCAAGCCAGTGGGTACTTGGTTGGTTGTTTGCACTGGGGTAGCTTGTTGATTGGAATGCACTGTAACATTTTCAAAACATCCCACGTTTGGAACTTTCTGCCATTCAATGCTTAGTTTCTTTCAAAGAACTCATTGGTATAACCAGATCTCTTTCCTCCTGCAGTCTAGCTAACACATGGATAGCAGTTTTCATAGTGGGGGGGGTGCAGGAAGTTGGATGGATTACTGAAATTTTTATTTTACATTTCAGTGAAAAAAACAAACAGGTTACTCTTAACCATTTGGCTTACAGAAATTCTCCCCAAATCACACAGAGCTGGAAAAGGATGGCAGATTGCTAAATTCTGACCCAGTTAAAATGTAAAAGGATCATGACAAATTGCTTCTTGGCTCCCTTGTTTTTCCTTTGAAAAAATAATTTACAATGTGGGATGGGTTAACTCCCTTTACATCATCTAAACCCTCAGAAAATCTATGACAGGCTCTGTCTGAAAGGCCAGTTTGACCCCACGGACCAGAATCTTACTACATTTTCTCAGGCCCAGACATTAGACACAGGCTGTCCATCACTCAAGACCCTGACGTCGCAAAAACAAAAATTTTTAAATAAACTTTTTAGAAAAGGAAACCCTGCCAAGGTCGACCCACATGTTTTCTTTCTGTGAAATTTAAATATCTGTTAAATTGGATTCTGCCCAGCAGTTCTAAATTTAGGTCAGAGGCTAAGAATTCAGTAAACAGCTTTATTCTTCAAAATCACCCCACGAGATCTATCCAGGAAATAAGTAAAGTTCAGGGTAGAATGTGGCCTTTCAACAATGATCACACTTAACATTTCTTTATATGCTTACTAGAGCCAGATACTGTGCTGAAAATTGTCAACACTATATGACAAGGCAATGAGGTTGGTATAATCAGCATCATTCCCATTATACAGATGAGCAGACTGGGCCTTGATTAAGGTCACACAGTGAGTATCAGGGTTAGATTCAGATCAGGACGGTGGAGCTCAGATTAGGATCTTCAATGCAAAGTCCCAGGGTCCCCTGCTCCATGGCAGCCATCTGGTCCATATCACTGTAAGTCACTCATGGGCTTTTAAATTTGTCCTTATCATTGAATCCCTTATATTTGCCATCACTGCCTCATTGTTTCTGTGACAGTCAGTTCAGCTCAGTCGCTCAGTCATGTCCGACTCTTTGCGACCCCATGAATCACAGTCACCAGGCCTCCCTGTCCATCATCAACTCCCAGAGTTCACTCAAACTCACGTACATCGAGTCGGTGATGTCATCCAGCCATCTCATCCTCTGTCGTCCCCTTCTCCTCCTGCCCTCAATCTTTCCCAGCATCAGGGTCTTTTCAAATGAGTCAGCTCTTTGCATCAGGTGGCCAAAGTATTGGAATTTCAGCTTCAACATTAGTCTTTCCAATGAACACCCAGGAGTGATCTCCTTTAGGATGGACTAGTTGGATCTCCTTGCAGTCCAAGGGACTCGCAGGAGTTTTCTCCAACACCACAATTCAAAAGCATCAATTCTTCAGTGCTCAGCTTTCTTTATAGTCCAACTCTCACACCCATTCGTGACTACTGGAAAAATCATAGCCTTGACTAAACAGACCTTTGTTGACAAAGTAATGTCTCTGCTTTTTAATATGCTGTCTAGGTTGGTCATAACTTTCCTTCCAAGGAGTAAGCTTTTAATTTCACGGCTGCAATCACCATCTGCAGTGATTTTGGAGCCCAAAAATTAAAGTCAGTCACTATTTCCCCATCAATTTGACATGAAGTGATGGGACTGGATGCCATGATCTTAGTTTTCTGAATGGTGAGCTTTAAGCCAACTTTTCCCACTCTCCTCTTTCACCTTCATCAAGAAGCTCTTTAGTTCTTCCTCACTTTCTGCCATAAGGATGGTGTCATCTGCATATCTGAGGTTATTGATATTTCTCCTGGAAATCTTGATTCCAGCTTATGCTTCTTCCAGCCCAGCATTTATGATGTACTCTGTATATAAGTTAAATAATCAGGGTAACAATATACAGCCTTGATGTACTCCTTTTCCTATTTGAACCAGTCTGTTGTTCCATGTCCAGTTCTAACTATTGCTTCCTGACCTGCAAACAGGTTTCTCAAGAGGCAGGTCAGGTGGTCTGGTATTCCCATCTCTTTCAGAATTTCCCACAGTTTATTGTGATCCACACAGTCAAAGGCTTTGACATAGTCCATAAAGCAGAAATAGATGTTTTTCTGGAACTCTCTTGCTTTTTCAGTGATCCAGAGGATGTTAGCAATTTGATCTCTGGTTTCTTTGCCTTTTCTAAAACATAGGAACCAGAGATCAAATTGCCAACATATTACTCCTCACTAACAGCTTGAGCCCACACTGAATCCTGAGTTTCCCAAGCCAGAGACAGACCAGAGGATGGAGCTGAGATAAGGCCTGGCTCCCGAGCACTTAGGGCATCAATCAGTCCTCATCCTGCCTCTCTCTACTTTTTCATTCATAGCAGCTCATTGTACAGAAGCCATAACTATCCCATGCCCAGATGTTAAGATGTGGAACTTGTTCTGCATCTTGTCTGTTCAGTTCAAGCAGATGGCATGTCTCACGTGAGATGTGCAGGCTCAACACACTCATGAGCTTGGTTGGTGGGTGATCTGTGGCCACCTATGGATATGATTCCAGCCCCTCCATGGAGGTCCATGACTTTGGCTTTCTCACTGAACTTCTCAGAGTCCTAATTTCTTCACATAAAAATATGCATAATAAAGCTTTTCAGTTCAGTTCAGTCACTCAGTCACGTCCGACTCTTTGCAACCCCATGAATTGCAGCACGCCAGGCCTCCCTGTCCATCACCAGCTTCTGGAGTTCACTCAGACTCGCGTCCATCGAGTCAGTGGTGCCATCCAGCCATCTCATCCTCAGTCGTCCCCTTCTCCTCCTGCCCCCAATCCCTCCCAGCATCAGAGTCTTTTCCAAAGACTGTTGTAATTAAATAACACGGAAAGCACTTGGTTGTACCTGGTGTCCAATAAATGTTACTATCTTTGCCCTTAAAAGGTAACATCTTTTAATGACTTCCTAACCCTTCTGTTATCTAGCTAAAAGCCTGGAAAGACAGCAAAGCAACCATATTCATCATTCAACCAATATTTACTAAGCACCTATGATGTGTTAGATATGTGAATGAGGATTTAAAACAACACTAGCAATGGCAGCCCACTCCAGTACTCTTGCCTGGGAAATCCCATGGATGGAGGCGGCTGGTGGGCTGCAGTCCATGGAGTCACGAAGAGTAGGGCACGACTGAGTGACTTCACTTTTCACTTTTCACTTTCATGCATTGGAGAAGGAAATGGCAACCCACTCCAGTATTCTTGCCTGGATATTCCCAGGGACAGAGGAGCCTAGTGGGCTGCCGTCTATGGGGTCTCACAGAGTCAGACAATACTGAAGCGACTTAGCAGCAGCAGCAGCAGCAGCAGCAGCAGCAGCAGCAGCAAGCTATCAAGGCTCATTTCTGGGCATGTTAAGGAATATTGATTAAGTTCCTGCCTAGAGGTAGGCACTTAAATGGAGAATTTCACTGACCCTCACAACCATTTGAGGTCAGTGTTATCAACTCTGTTTCACACATTTAAAAAATGAGGTTCACTCTGAAAGGCCCAGAAGCTTGACCAAGTTCCCACAGCTATGAGAGGCAGCACAAGTCCACTACAGTGAACCCTTTCTCAGGACCGCCGGTTGTTTCCTGTCATCTCATCCCTCCACAGTGCTTAATTTAGAGAAAATTAAAGAGAAGAGAAGTTCTTGTAACTTTCAACACAGAATCAATTAAGTCTGGCATGATCCCTGGTCTTGCTACTAGGCAGGGAAAGGGCATCTCTGGGGACTCCTGGTGATTACTGTAGAGATGCAGAGATAAAGGGTTTCAGGACGGGTGGGCACAGAAGACTCAGAACTGCCTTGCCCACTCCACCAGTTCTTCCTGGTCCCACAACCTATTCCTCCAACCCTCAGGTCCAGTCTTCAAGCTTTAGGAAAAATTTGGTGGAATAAATACCCAGCAGATGACCATATTTCCCTGGGGCAGCTGGGAAACACCCACGTACAGCAGCCCTTCCACATCAAGAGCCATGAAGTCAGCTGCACACAGGTTCAAATCCTGTCTGACCTCTAAGCCCACCTCTTCCCACTATTCTAAACAACTTCTGTGTGAGGCTGTCACCTTATCAGTGACTTACTTGAAAGCCCTGCAATACTGATGATGAGATGGACATATTCACTTCTAAGTTAACTTTTGTCTTCCTCTGAGGGATGAAGGTTAACATTTATATCACTTAAACAAAAGTCTTTATTCTAGGGGAGCTGTTATTAACATTTCAAGTGCCCTAACTAGGAATTCACACTGAGATGTAATTAGTTAGAATGTAAAGGATGCAACTGTAATCACTTTAAATATTGTCTAAGTCTGCTTAGTGTTATGTTAATCAGGGCTTCCCTGATGGCTCAGTGGGTAAATAATCCGCCTGCAATGCAGGAGACACAGGAGATGCAGGTTTGATCCCTGGATTGGGAAGATCACTTGGAGAAGGAAATGGCAGCCCACTCCAGTATTCTTGCCTAGAAAATCCCATGGGCAGAGGAGCCTGGCTGGGCACAGTCCAAAGGGTCACAAAGAGTTAGACACAACTAAGCACGCAGGTACAGCACAATATTAATCAGTTGTGTCTGACTCTTTGCAACGCCATGGACTAGTCATAGCCCACCAGATTCCTCTGTCCATAAAATTCTCCAGGCAAGAATACTGGAGTGGATAGCCCTTCCTTTCTTCAGGGGATCTTCCCGACTCAGGATTGAACCTGGGTCTTCTGCACTGCAGACAGATTCTTTACCATCTGAGCCGCCAGTCATTGATGAACATTAATCACTAAGGGGTACTAGAAAAAATTTACATTGGTAAAGTGAGCAACACTCAAGAAATGTGATTGGCTTACAGCATAGCAAGGGCATCTCTATTCCAGCAAAAAGACTTAGGAGTAACACATGGATCAAGAATTCTATAAGCTCTGTGTACTCAACACAGGGAGTCTACCTCCCAACATGGCTAGAAGACTAGCCAACTCTGACATTAGAATATTATAGCACTAGTCTCAGCCTGAACTTTTTATGCAAGAATGGTTGGTAGACCTCCAGGGCAGAGAAAAGGGACTTCATGGAGCCTTAAAGGAAAGACATTTATGAGGATTTTTATGTTGACTGGCTAAAAAATGCTAATACTTGTGGAAGATTTAGTCTATGACTTGCTTTCATTGTAACATAGGTTATTGGGGAGGAGATACGATTCCCAAACTAACCAAAAAGAACCTGACCTCTTTTGAATGGATAAGGTGAACTGGCTCAGTTGGCAATAGAATCAGATAAGCCAGAATCCCTGCCTTCAGAGTGAGAGAGAGGAAGACCCATAAAAAATGCTAAAACTCTCTCTGAAGTCTTTCAAGGCAGTCTAGTGTAGCTGTTACGAGGCCAGGTTCTGGGTCAGATTGTTGGGTATGAATTCCAGCATGAGTTCCCAAACAGCTATGTGCCTCTGTCTCTTCACCTATGAAATGGCAATGCTAGTTATACTTCCTCTTAAGGCAGGCAGGATGATCAAATAAGCTTCTGTAGGAAAAGTACAAAAAACTAAAGGAAGTCCTCAGTGAATGCAAGCTACCATTACAGTGGAGGGGAACTAAGAACTGCTTTTCAAAACACATGCAGTAAGAGTTAGCTTTTATTTTATTTACCATTTACATTTGTTTACTATCTCATTCAACAAACACATACTACATGCTTCTCTGATGGCTCAGGTGGTGAAGAATCTGCCTGTGGTATGCTAGACCTGGGTTTGATTCCTCAGTTGGGAAGATCCTCTGGAGAAGGAACTGGCAACCCACTCCAGGATTCTTGCCTGGAGAATTCCATGGATAGAGCAGCCTGGCAGACCACGGGATCACAAGGAGTCGGACACGACTGAGTGACAAGATGACCATCTCATTCAGCAAACATATACTGTGTGCCTAAGTACTGGAGGATACAGAGACAGATAAGAAGTGCACAACATCCCTCTGGATGGCTTCCAGTCTAATATGCAAGTCAAACAAGCAGACACAATCTTAATAAGATTAAAGTCAAAGTATTATGGAGGCCACCAAAAAGAGAAGAAGAAAATAGAATAGCTAACAGTACAAGGAGAATTCTGGGAAGCCTTTCTAGTGGAAGTGATATTTAAGATGGGCTTTAAGGAACAAATAGAATCTGGTCAGGGTAAATGTGCTCACACAGAAAACCATACGTTTTCACATTTCAAAGCTTCCCCTGGTTACGAACCATGACTTTCTTATCACAGCAATTCACAAGTTAGATGCCCAATATTCAGTGCTTGCTGATAGATGTAGGAAGTAAAAATTATATTAAATAAGAAAGAGGAAGAAAGAGCAAACAGAAGGGGTTAGAAGACTGGAAAAGGTGAGGTCACAACCCTGCATCCCTGAGGCAGGAAGTGTCAATTGGCCTATTTGTGTGTTTGCCTGTATAAATTGTAATGGGTCTTTAAAAATGTATCCTTTTCATCTGGGTCACCCAGCTGTGTTAAATTTCCAAACCCTTCCCTCTGATTTTTATGAGCTTTGTTTTTGGTCTTTTACCAGGACTGATCTGAGGGTACACTGTGTCCTTTCATTTTTCAGTTCAGTTCAGTCTCTCAGTCATGTCTGACTCTTTGCAACTCCATGAATCGTAGCACTCCAGGCCTCCCTGTCCATTGCCAACTCCCGGAGTTCACTTAAACTCATGTCCATCGAGTCGGTGATGCCATCCAGCCATCTCATCTTCTGTAGTCCCTGTCTCCTCCTGCCCCCGATCCCTCCCAGCATCAGTGTCTTTTCCAATGAGTCAACTCTTCACATGAGGTGGCCAGTGTACTGGAGTTTCAGCTTCAGCATCATTCCTTCCAAAGAACACCCAGGACTGATCTCCTTTAGGATGGACTGGTTGGATCTCCTTTGCAGTCCAAGGGACTTTCAAGAGTCTTCTCCAACACCACAGGTTAGAGAGTGGTAAAGAGTAGAGGGCCACACAGCTCAGATTCCCAAGGAGTCCCAAGGAATCTATCTCTTAAAGCCCTCTGAGAAGCTGAGAGGTGCAATATTGAGGTTTAACTTCAGCTTAATAACAATGAGAGCCAATCATCACTGAGCATTCACCAAGTGCCAGATACTGTTCTAAGTGCTTTACCTGTATTAACCTGCTTATTCTATAGAACAGCTAGATAGATGTCATTAGCATCCCAATTTTATAGATAAGAACAGAGAGGTTAGTCTTGTAATCACAAAGTCACAGAGCTATTAATAGTGAAAGTATTTGCAAATACCACACCATGTGACCTAGAAGAGAGTGACAACAAGTATTTCTAGAAGCAAGCCTCTACAATATTCCCAACCTTTTGGCACCAGGGACCGGTTTCATGGAAGACAATTTTTCCACAGACCAGAATCGGGGTAGGGGGGATGGTTTCAGGATGATTCAAGCACATTAACTGTGCACTTTATTTCTATTATTATTACATCAGATCATCAGGCATTATATCCCAAAGGTTGGGGACCCTTGCTCTACACCAAGTCTTCTCACCACAAGAGTGAAAGGCGTATTCTGTCCATACTTTGGGACTTCTGTGGGATGCCAGCTGTATCTGTTCCTCTAACCCGCAGAGCCACATCTGCATCTTGAGTCTGCATATGAGGCACTTCTGCCTTGCTTGCTATAAAATGACTAAGTTGCTAATAAAAGCAATGCTCTCACTGTAACTGGTGCCAACCCCAGTCTCTAAGTGCCAATGGCCTGTTGGCTTTTCCCACCAACTTTTCTGGATGTCTCTATGCAGACAAACCACCCAGACTGCAGCAAATGTTACTTGGAGAAGAGCACGTGCCAGGAGCAACAGGAAAGAGGGGCCCACCCTCATTGCAGATGGAGCTTTCCTAAGTAAATTCATCCTCCAAAATAAGTTAATTATTATTACCAAGAATTCTTATGAAGCTCGCCATTGCCAAGTACTTCAAGATCAATTTCATGAGCATTTCCCTGACCAGCTCTATAAGATTGTATTGGCCACTTTACAGAAAGTATCGGTGACTTGCATGAGGGTGGGGATACAGGTACTCAGAGGCAGCCTGAAGGTTCAAAATCACCCAGTCTCAGTGTGCCGAATTATTAGGCTGGCTGGCAAAAAACGGTGGGGGGAACCTACTTGCATTTTGGTATCTCATTTGCCAAGATATCTCAAAGGGCTGTGAATATTGAAACATTCTGTTAGTACTGAAACAGACATCAGCCAATTTTTAACTCTTAAAAATCCAGAATAGGCCAAGTGGTTGGGGCAACAAAACCAACAAGATCTTAAACTACTCATGATCACAAAGGGGCAGATAAGCCTAAAGTTGTCTAAAGGAGTGTAGGGCTTGGAAAACATGAAACCATGTGCTTAATCCACTATTTATAAGGGACACGGACTGGACAAATTCCCCTACTCCACTGAGACTCAGCTTCCTTATCAATAACGAAAGTATCAACATCCCTACAAGGCTGCTGCTAATATTTACACAAAGGTTAATTTATAAAGAGATAAAGAGGTGTCCTTTATCTCTTTGGGATAAAAGGATTCCAAAAGAAGCATCCCTTTGCTGGCCTGACCTACACAACTGGGTGCCTTCCTCAAGGGATAATGATAAGACGTTCAAGAGAAAACATGGACAAAGTGAAGTATCCTTCCTATTTGCTTTAAACATCACTCCCTTAGGGAGGCCTTCCTGGCTCTCCAGGACAGGCTCTCCTACAAAATGCTCCCAGGCTCCCTGCTCTCTTCTCCTTGTTAAATGTTTGTTTCATCTGAAAATGCCTGTGCTCAATGCCAGTCTCCTCTGCAAACTCTAATCTCAGTGAAGGTGGAGACTAGGTCCCTTGTGATTAGTTGCTTGAAGCCCAAGGTTCAGCACAGAGTCTAGCAGGCAGCAGGTTCTTGCTAAATAACTGAATATACAAACAAAAGTGTTTGGAAGCAATGGGCTGAGGGAGGTGGCCTCTTATCAAGCAATGCTTTGAGGATGCTGATCTGTCTACTCACTACTATTTCACATTAGGTCTATTCATGATCACTGGATCCTAAGCTTCAGGTTGAAGACAAATATTGAATGCCTTCCTCTTATTTTTCTTAACTTGTTTGTATTTATTTGTAATTTATAATAAAGATCACATTTATTCATTCAACCAATAAATGTTTGCTGAGTGCCTCACATATGTCAGCCCTTTCTAGGAACTAGACATGTGATCATGAGTAAAGTCAGGGAACTGACCTTCCAGTGAAAGGATATAAACTGCAAATTATTAAACAAATGAGCAAGAAAATTTCAGGCTATGATGAGTACATGAAGAAAACTAAAACAGAGTAACATGTTAGAAAGTAACTGGAGGAGTGGACCTGGTGATTTTCTACTGAGAAATTGGGAGATATCTCTAAATTACATTTCCAGCCATGCAAAGATCTTGAGGAACAGCATGTAGGCAGAGGAACAAAGAGCAAGTCCAAAGGTCCACCGGGCTTGGCACATCCATGAAACAGAAAAAAGGTCACCATGACTGAAGAACACAGTAAGCCTGGGATGAGGGCCATGAGGTCAAGGTGAGGCAGTGGGCAGAGACCAGATCAGGTAACAACTTGTAGGCCAAGGGGTATAGATTGTTCCAGCATGCAACAGGAAACCACCGATAGCTTTAAGGAAAGGAACGAATGATCCTTTTTATACTTTAATAAAATCACTCTGGATGCTCTGTACAGTAGGAGTATAAGCAGGGGACCAGGTAGGTGGTAGGTGGCTATTATACTACTATATTATAGTATGAATAGTATAGTATTATAGTAATCTAAATAGTAATCGACGCCAGAATAGTAATCTACACCAGAGCTGAGGATAGTCTGGACTAAGGTGGTAGCTAGGCACAAAAAAACAGATTCAAGACAGTGTGCTGATGGATTATAGATGAGAGGACAGGGAAAGAGAAAAATCAAAGATGATGTGATCCAGAAGTCAAGCTACAATGATCCTCTTTGACTTTTGAAGAAGAACGCTGAAGAATTGATGCTTTTGAACTGTGGTGTTGGAGAAGAGTCTTCAGAGTCCCTTGGACTGCAAGGAGATCCAACCAGTCCATTCTGAAGGAGATTAACCCTGGGATTTCTTTGGAAGGAATGATGCTGAAGCTGAAAACTCCAGTACTTTGGCCACCTCATGCGAAGAGTTGACTCATTGGAAAAGACTCTGATGCTGGGAGGGATTGGGGGCAAGAGGAGAAGGGGACGACAGAGGATGAGATGGCTGGATGGCATCACAGACTTGATGGACGTGAGTCTGAGTGAACTCCGAGAGATGGTGATGAAGAGGGAGGCCTGGCGTGCTGCAATTCATGGGGTCACAAAGAGTCGGACACGACTGAGTGACTGAACTGAACTGAATAGTAATCTACACCAGAGCTGAGGCTAGTCTGGACTAAGGTGGTAGCTAGGCACAAAAAAACAGATTCAAGACAGTGTGCTGATGGATTATAGATGAGAGGACGGGGAAAGAGAAAAATCAAAGATGATGCAATCCAGAAGTCAGGCTACAATGATCCTCTTTGACTGTGTACCTATCAACAATATGGCAACACTGGCTCAATCAGCTCTCATACCTTTGATGGAGGTGCTATCATTATTCCCATTTACCAGATGAGAAAACCGGGCTTTTCAGAGATTAAGTAACTGCTTCAAACTAACAGGACTTTGTGCCTCCAATGATTTGTGCCTTTCAAAATTCCTCAGTGTCTAGAATGCTGTCCCAGTGGAAGATACACCATCTGTAGGAAGCCCTTTCTGGGATTCAAGCACTCCACTGGTATGCTAAGTACTCCAAGAGCACTAAGCAGGGCTGAAGTGCCATGCCAGGAAATCCAAGGGCAGTGTCACATGCCATCTGCTGTACATCAGTCACTCAGGGTTATTTCACCTCTGTGATCTCATATGCCCTGTGACGTGATGAGATATATCATGGCCATCAGAGGATACCCCATCAGAAGCATAGCAAGCTGGCAGTTGGCATTATTATTATTAGTTTCAAGAGTTTTTTTCTACTGAGAGCCACTTCCCATTTCTGAACTTGGATGGTCAACGACAGTAGTTAATTCATTCAATATGGCAGTATGAGTGTTAGAGTCCGAAAAACTAGGACTAAAGTCCAGGCTGATCTGCCTTGAGAGGCACAAGGCCTTGCAAAAATTTCTTAATTTTCTACGTCTCCAGTTTCTTCTTCTCTAAAACATGGATAACAAAACAGCCAGCTTCATAGGGCTGTTGGGTGTTTAACACAAAATTCTTGGCTTTGCCCTAAACTCATGATATCGACCCTTGGAATAACATGCCCAAGGTGAACTGTTAACCAGATCCCAGAGCTTGAGAACTTTTATAGCCTTGCAAAAGTGATGTAATCACATCTTGAGGGCTACAAAGTTGAAAAGGCTTCTCTCTTAATATGAAGAACAAAATGAAACCCCAGGCAAATGAGCCTGCTTAAACTTTAGGTGTCTCATCTGTGAATCTGCAATAAGACCCTCCTCCGAGCAGCATTGTGAGGATTCAATAAAATAACTCGTATCAATTGCTCAACAAATGTTACCTTCCATCCGCTACTCAGGGTAGGAAAGGACAAGCAGTGATAGTCTGGAGGTTTCTATCCATCAAGCAGAGGCTGAGATGCCTGTTCTCAAACCAAAGGTAGCCTCCCAGAAGGCCTACATGTCTAGCGAATACAGAATAATCTGAGAGTCATTTAAAAACAAACAAACAAAGAAAGAAAACAGAGAGATAAACCAGAGTAGGAGCCCATGATACAGCCCCTCTTTCCCACCTACTGCTGAGGACTCTGTAATTTTTAGTTGTGAAAATGCATACTTGGAATACTCCTTTGGTTTTTCCACAAGCCTCTGCATATCCTACATCATCTTCTAATGTCCACCCTGGGGTTCAAGTCCACCCTGGGGTTCACGGAGTAGATGCCATTAGTCTGTTTTACAGAGGAGGAAACCAAGTCACAGAAAGGCCTGGTAACTAAACTAGGGCCACATTGCAAGTTTGTAAATGAGCTCTCAAGTTTCCTGGCTTCCAGTCCACCATGTTCTCTACCACAACTTACAAATTGTGTCCCTAAGAAGAAGAGCTCACATTGCTCCTTTAACTTTAATGTGAGTAAGAGTTATAAACTGAGATACTGGACCTTGAGGGTCCAGTCTCCTAGATTCCTGCAGATGCACAAGAATCTAATGATAATGACAATCAAGGTAAGTCCTCTGCTAGGATATGTGGCCCAAACCCAGACTTGCTGCCCCTTCTGGTGTGCAAGTGACATGTTCTTGCCTTTACTTTTCTTGTGTTCCCTCTTCCATTTACTCGAGTCTCAAAAATCTTGCTACTTAAAGAGCAAGACAGGCAGCATTACTATCTCCCTGGAGCTTGTTAGAAATAAACTCTCAGGTTCCATCATGAAGCTTTCAAATCAGAATCTGCATTTTAACAGCACTCTCAGGTGATTTATATGCACATGAAGGCATAAATAAGTACTGATCTCAAAAACTCAAAATACGTGCAATGAACAGTCAATGCAGAATATGGGTTGCTAATAAAATACCATACTAGCAGTTAGGATGCAATTACTAACTTACTTCAACCTTAAATTGTTTATTCATTCACTTCACCAGCACTGAATCACAGTGCCTGGACATAACAGACCCTATATTAATATCTATAGAACTAACTGAAGATTATGTAATCAGTCCATGTACAACATCTGCCCATCTTCCCTTTCTCCTACTGCTCTCCAGTCTAGAGAATTAAATGAATAAGTACAAGTGAAGGACTTAGAACAGTGCTTGGTACATAGTAAATGCTCAACAAGTATCAGACATTATTATTAACAGGACTTAGAGGTAACTGCTTTCATAACTCATCCACTGGGGCTTTGAGAAGAAACGCATGACACAGGCCGCCTCAGAACATTAGGGGAATATCACTTGAAGGAATACAAATTTATCTTAAAAAGCAGACACTCAGAAACATGCATGGTAATGCATAGAAGAATTATTTCAGCAGACTCCAGGGAAATGATTAAATGTCCAGGAGGGGTGGGCTGACGGATTATCAGTGTTGGTATGTAAACTATGTTGGCACAGGAGTGAAAAGTGAAGTACTTCCTCATATCCGTATCTGCCTTCCGCCTTACTTTTGATATGAAAATAAGATACCCTGAGGTAGTGGACCCTGGTGGTGGAGAAAGGCTGGATGGATAGGTCTACTCAATCCAGTCAGTCAGACAGACACTTCAGGTTCAAAGGTAGCCTTAAATGTTAATGAGTTTTCACTTTTTAACCACATCCCGTCCCTCATGCCCTGCTCTTTCCCACTTTACGGACTTTTCTCTTGCCATGAACCCATAATGAACCCATACCTCTAAGAGGCCTTCCCTCTTCTCTCTATGTCCCATCCTGTAAAAATCAGCTAAAATCCATTCCTCACTCCAATACCGATGCTTCAGCCTGAGGGGTCTTTCCTTCCTCACTTACTTAGAAGCCAGGTGATTTTTTATTTATTTTTTAACTTCCTGAGTTACACTAAATATTCCAAGGCAGGAAAGGCACCTTACATTTCTCTGCACCATCTTATATGCCTAACACTGTTCCTTGCACTGAACAGGTACCCTGTTTCTTGATCACCCCAGGTGTTTTTACAGATATAAGAAGGACAGGAGGTTTTGGATGGACTTCCTATCACTTTTAATAAGGTAACTGCAATTCTCTAACATTCAAGAAACAAAATCGGCTTTCAGTATTTTAAGCTACATGGATTTTGCCTGTGCTAAATTTACACTCGGTAGTTTGTGTATATAATCGAAACGTCATATTTTCTGCTTGATCCTATTGTCAAATCATAAGAAGGCCTTCTCTGAGGCAATGTTTTAAGTTATATATAGCTGTGCATCAATAACATCTTGTGATTATCACTAAGTGTCAAGGCTATGCTAAATGCTTTAGGTACATTAATCATCACAATGATGTTTTGATGTTGGCACTGTTATGATCCCCAAATGAAAGTAGAAACAGGCTCTAGGAGGGTAATTCACTCAAGGTCACAGAATTAGGAATTTATGAGGTCAGTGGAACCTGTATTTTGTCTCCCATAGGAACCCATAATGCTCTGCTATCTCTTCTTAAGTTTCCTTTTATCTTCAGAAACATTGAAAGGGTTAACTAATAAGTTGATACCAGCTTGTTATCTAATGCAAAAAAAAAAAGTCATTTAAGTGAAGGCTGCTCACAGGAAAACTCTACCTGTAGAGCAATTCAGCTCAGGCTATAAAACATACTTTCTGGGCTGATTTTTGGCATAAAATGTCAAGGACAAAATAAATTTTTGCTGATTAAAAGAAAAAACTCTCTGTGGCAGCTATTAAATTTTGTAGCTGAAGAAAGGAGGCATTCATCAGAGTTGGCTCTTTTTTGGTCTTTAATCATAATGCCTAGGCTCTTATTAGTTTTAGAAAAACAAAAAGTAACTTTTTTTCTCAATGTGTCAATAGAATGTAGTCCTTCCCCAAAACAATGTTAAATAAAAATGCAGCATTTTAAAAAATACTTGACGAGAACCAGTTCTATCTTTTGACCCTGTGCATTGAACCATCATTTCAAAGATATTTCAAAGCATTTTTGTACAGTTATTGACTCTCAAGCTATTCTGTCTTTTGTAGGAAGTGTCAGGTTTTTTTTTTTTTTTTAAATCAACATATGCACTGGCATTAGTTAATATTGATCTTTTGAGACTAACTGGTTTTATTTCCTTGGCAGCTTTATCTGCTTTAACATCAATGGTGAAACTTATTTGCTCACACTGGTCTTGGTTTCCTGGCTGGCTGGAGTTGAGGCACCCATTGAACAATGCTCACAGGGCTCCTGATGACACTGTGTGTTCACAGATCTGCAGACCAGGATGAGGCCTCAGATACTGCACGGAGGCCCGAGCTAACTGTGAAACTGTTCTGCACACGCAGCCTCGAGCCTCACTACTTGTGTGGGCAGCATTTGGCCCGCTCTATATTTACACAAACTCCCCTAACGGTCTCTGGCACCACTGACGTCTCAGAGGGAGGCACAGAACATAGAGTGTTTCACATGAAAATCTTTAAACAAAAGGAATTAAAGAAAATCCCTGTTTAATAGTAAGTTTTTACCAAGCTCCTAAATTCTCGAGAGCATGTGAAATATTAACTTCCCCAAATGGGAGTACAGAGCTTGCCTTGTTTCAATTCATACAGTTGGGTTACAAATGCTCTAGAGAGTAATAGGCCTCATGCTTAAGAACCTACTGAGATTCTTCAAAAATAGGGGTTGGGAAAGCACAGGGTCTGGAGTCAAATACACCTATGTTCAATTTCTGGTTCTGACACTCTCCAAGCCTCAGGTACTTAGTCTACAAACGGGGGGGTAACAGTGGTAACTACCTCATGAGATTGTGGTGAGATTTATGTAGTACAATATGTCTACTCATAATTAAGCATTCAAAGGGTGGTGGTTGAAACAGTTAGCTTTCTACTATCCTGACTCTCAGAGGGACTCTTCCATAGAAAGTGCAAAATGGTGAATCTTGCATATAAATTCCTGAAACCTCTTCCTGCTCACAGTCACTCAAAACCAACCTGAATCTGGCTTGGCTTACCGGAGGCACCAAGGCACCCGAGTCAGGGTTAACAACAAGGGCAGCCACTAGGGGCGCTAGACAAGCGTCAGAGAGATGAATGGTGTTGCTGATTCCCAGCTTTGAAACAACAGCTCCCTCCCCAGGACCAGGTATCTCATCCTTTTCTTACCCAGCACTGGGCTAGGAAAGCACCACTAAGGGATTCTCTCCTCACCCTCAGTCACCAACCCATCAGCCAGATAACCTCAAAGCATCCATGTTGCTTGCCCACATCACTAAACCATAACACAGGATCTTTCCCAGAACAATGTGCCTTCCACCAGGAGCAGGTGGTTACTCCTAACAGCCCCACCACTTTCCTCTCCACCAACCACAGCCATTTCCTGTGGCCAGGGCTCTCCCCATGCGTCTAGAGTTCCATCTGCCACATGCCTCCATCTTCCCAGACAGTCAGTCCTGAAAGTGAAAATGAAGTTGCTCAGTCGTGACTCTTTGCGACCCCATGGACATGGGGTTTTCCAGGCAATAGTACTGGAGTGGATTGCCATTTCCTTCTCCAGGGGATCTTCCCAACTCAGGGATTGAACCCGGGTCTCCCGTATTGTACACAGACGCTTTACCGTCTGTTATATTATATACTCCTTTTGGATAGAGTAAAACGTTGATCAGATAAGTAAACATGATACAATTTTTACATTATTTTTGATCAGTTTCCAAGAAGCACAGATCATACCATCAATTTGGTTCTAACAATAAGAGATTAATTAAATAAAATTATGGTAAACTAATTAAATTTCATAGACATTTCATCCTGTTTACAATATTATTAAGTGAAAACTCAATATATTATTTTACAAATGAGAAATCAGAAAAGGTATATGACCAAAAACTGAAAGTGTTTTTTCTTTGATTATTACTGCTTTTTATATTCTTTCTTCTATTCTGCATTTTTGCATTTTCCAATTTATTTGTAGCACTGACAAAGATTCCTTCATTAAACAAATACTGATTGAGTGCCTTCCACATGTCTGGTGCTGGGTACTAGAATTATTATGGAGAACAAAACAGATTTACCCTCATGGAACCCACAGTCCAGTGCAAGAGGGCAATATTAATCAAGTAATCATACAAACATACAATTATAAATTGGTATAAGAGTCATTAAGGTAAAGTATAGGGCACCATGACCAAATGTAAGAAGGGACCCAATCTCTTCTGGTGTGTGTGCGTTTGGGGCAGGGAGGTGGGCTCAGGGAAACAGCCCTAAAGAAGAGCTATCTAATGCTGACTTATGAAAACAAGACTTAAACAGAGAAAAAGAGGAGGGAAAGCACTGCAGAGGAAGAGCCAGCAAAGGCCCTGAGGCTGGATGCTGCACATAAAATGGTTCAAGAACTAAAAGCAGGTCTGATTGCTGGAGTCAAAAGACTGAGGAGAATATGGTGAGACTGGAGGAAAGAAGCAGGCAGTCTTTGTAGGAGAGATTGACAATTTTAGTCTTTATCTTTAACACAGTGGGAGACTTTGGAGGGTAAAATGATCTGCTCTGGCACTGAGCACAGATGACTCCTGGCCGCCGGTCTCCTTGTCTCTCTGCCCTATCAGCAGCGCAGTAGTCTAAGACGAAGGCCAGGCAGAAGCAGAGGCGACAGGGAAACAGCAGGAGGTGAGACCTTCGAGCTGGCCACAGCAATATTTAGTCTCTAGAGACTGTTTGGGAACAAAGTGTACAGCCAGTGCAGGGGCAAAATCAAGTTACACTGGCACAGTGTTCAAAACTTTATTTTATCTTAAAACCTGTAACCCACGCTTCAGAGACCAAACGGCAGGTGTATTTACATTAAACACGAAACTCATTCAATCCTGTGTTTGTGAGGCACTGGGCTCCTTCATTCCTGGCTTCACTGGGGTTTTGTAGTCTGTTGTCTCTTATTACCATGTTATTGGGGTTTTCCTCAATCCCTACCACTCCCCCAGCCCTACTCCTTTCATACTTTCTCCACAAGTACGTGCCACTTGGTTTTCTACTTTGATGAGCCCTTGTTGAGAAGTGCCTGGCCCAATGAATGCTCTTTTCATCCTCTTCCCCGCCACAATGGTAGCCAGGTCAGATGGATCATTTTGCAGTTATTGTTCATGCTAAGAGGGAGGCTATGAATACCTACCACGGCAGCCTTTTCCTTAGTCTCAGCTGCAAGAGGATATGGCAGGAGGAAAAAAACAGAGCAAGAAGCTGTATTTTCAGTTATAAGCTGTAGAAGCAATATAAATAGCAGGTCCTGGAGGTTAGGTTTGGAATGGGGATAAAACCAGAGCATGCTAGTGTATGTGAAAGGGGAGGGATGCCAGGAACAGAATCAGGCTTCCCAGAGGGACACTGCAGTGGCTGGGGCAGGGTGGGGGGCAGTCTTTACATGTACACTTTGAGAGAGATCCCCTGGTTCTGTGGGAGATACTGGCGGCCTTAGGGGTGGGAGAACTCTTCCTTGGGCAGGACTGATTCATCTGTTGCAAGATATTTAGCATATGTGGTTCAGGGGGCACCAAGTGCCAATAGAAGCACATTCTTCACATGCAACCAACAAACCCCACCCCCTGCCAAACACTGTGACAATCAAAAGTGTTTCCAAGCCCAGGGCAGCAGTACCACCTCACAAGAGAGCTACTGCAAGCGCAGCTTTTCCTACATGCTGGGTACCAACCATCTTCTGTCTTGACAAAGGGAGCTGAGGAGGGATGGAAATGTTATGAGCCCGAAGTCCTCAACAAGTGATAAAGAAAGCCTCATTCTTAGGCTTCCTATCACTCACTCACTCACACACACACACACACACACACACACACACACACACACACACTCCTCCCAAGCCTTTATTTATGCAATTTCTTCCACTCCCTATTCTCAAATTCTGCTGTAAAAACCCTACCCATCAGTCAAGGTGCAGGGCAAATGAGCAACCTCCACAAAGCCTCTTTTTTTTCCCCCCTGAAGACCAACTCAAATCTTCAAACACTTTTCACATTCACCTTCCTAGAACTCTTATCCCATCCAACACTGTCCCCCAGCTAGCAGGGACTGGCTTACTGCTCCACCTGGACTTGGAAGCTTTGACAGCAGACACATGTCTCCCTCCCATCTGAGTCCCCACAAGCCCAGCACATAGTGTCGTGGGTCAACACTATGGAGTCAGAACTGGATTTAAATTCCAACTTAGACGCTTTCATTTACGGGGCCTCAGGCAGGCCACTTAACCTCTCTAAGACTCAATTTCTTCATTTCTAAAAGAAAGGAGATGCTAATACCTACTTTCCAGTAATTATTGTGAGGATTTAATGAGAAAGCACGATCTACTCATTAAAGGCCAGTGATGGCCACCCTGGCACATTGGCACTTTACAACTAACAAATAATGTTTGCACATATCCTCTCAGGAGAGCCTGTTCCTGGAGAAGCTCTCCCAGACCCCATCTGCTCCCCCATGCTGTGACTGTCAGTTCTCACAGTGTTCATGAGCCAGGCCACATGGAAGTAACACAGAAGAGCAATTGATTCTGCCCTGAAGAAGGATGGAGCAGTGATGAACAGAAATAAGGGAGCAGATGTAAACCAAATTTTGAAAAACGGCTCAGTGATCACTCGAACTCATCCGTGAAGGAGGATTTGGAGTTTGCCAGGCAGACAAGAGGAGTCTGAGGGTCAAGTTATACACAAGACATTTGCTACTAGGACAGGTTAATAGAACAATCTGGGAAGGATCAGACTATTTAAAGTTTTGTGCATGCTCAGTCATGTCCGACTCTTTTGCAAACCCCATGGACTAGCCCACTAGGCTCCTCTGTCTGTGGGATTTGCTAGGCAAGAAAACTGGAATGGGTTGCCATTTCTGTCTTTAGAGGATCTTCCCAACCCAGAGATCGAATCTGTATCTCCTGAATTGCAGACGGATTCTTTACTACTAAGCCACCCGGGAAGCCCATTAAAAGTCCCTTAAGAGTCATCAAAGGGATCTGGATCGTCTTCTACCTCAACTAAAAGTTTCTCAGCTTTGCCTAACAGACCTCTCTTTCAATCTCTCCCGCTCTCCCTTCTCCTAAAAAGTCTTCTGACCCCTGTGGGAACTGGGGCACCAGGGATGGTCACAGTCTGAATGCTGTATGCCCTTTTCTCTCTCCTCCTGCCTACCTCTCCTGCAGGAAACAAAATCACACAACAGACCGGGCAGGGCAGGCTTCCCTTTCTGACCACGCCTGAACATGCTTGAAGCCATCACAGCCTTGTGGGTCTCTACCTGAAATTTCACATACAATTTGTCACAACCCAAAAGACTGTTTCTAATAAAACATTTCCCTCTGTGCTTGACCTTCCTGAATATTCAGTTCATTTCAGGGTTCTGGTTATTCAGCTGGTGCTGGAAAAGAAAAAGTGGGAACTAGCAATATGTACTCATTTTTTTTTAATCTTAAAGCTTTGTTTCAATATACAATTTTAAAAACATCATCCAACACAACTTCTAAAACTTAGCCACTGCTTCTGCACACCTAACCTACAATTCCAGACACAGGCAAGGAGACCCCTGATATTGATGCTTGCTCTCAGAAGAAAGAACTAGACCCTTGCCTTGAACTTGAGGCTGCTGGGTTCCAGAAGGCTCCCCAGGGGAAGCTGGCATTTACTGGGGGTGGTTGTTTGACAACAGCATTGTAAAATGCAGACAAGAAAGTGCTCAGGACTTCCCTGGTGGTTCAGTGGTTAAGGATCCACCTGCCAATGCAGAGGACACAGGTTTGATTCCTGGTCAGGGAACTAAGATCCCACATACTCTGGAGCAACTAAGCCCACTCACTGCAACTGCTGAACTGGCATTCATTACCACGTGCCACAACAAAAGATTACACATGACACAACAAAGATCCTGCATGCCACAACTAAGACCTGACGCAGCCAAATAAATACAAATAAAAATTTTTAAATGCCAGGTTCTTGTTATGTTTGGCAGAAACCAACACAATACTGTAAAGCAATTATCCTCAGTTCAGTTAAATAGTTAAATAAATTTATATTTATTTATATATTTTATAAATATAAATTGAACAGTTCAGTTAAATAGTTTAAAATTTTTAGTTTTTTTAAAAATGCCAAGTTCTTACACTGGTAGTCTAATCACTAAAAAAAAATAATAATAGTAATAAACGTTTTAAAAAAGAAACTGCTCATTGTATGTGAAAAAACATTAAAATCTGTCAGTATGAACCACCTTGGCCATGCCACCCTTCTGACTTTATTATTGTCTTTGCTCTTCGCAAAACCAGCTGGACAATTTGTTCGTGAAGGGCTCTGGAGCAGCCCCTCACAGCATGAGAGGATGACAGAATCACAGGACACTGTGGCCACCTGGAGCCCAGCTAAGAAAATCTCAAGGAAAGGCAGGGAGATAGGCCAGGGACCAGCCTTTGGTCTAAAATAAGTCTGCCTAGTAAGGTGAGTTGGTGGCTGAGTGGCTGCTAAACACACATTAACTGAATAATGAAAGAACCTTTGAAATAGCCAATAGCTATTGGCTTCTTGAGAGTCCCTTGGACTGCAAGGAGATCCAACCAGTCCATTCTGAAGATCAGCCCTGGGATTTCTTTGGAAGGAATGATGCTGAAGCTGAAACTCCAGTACTTTAGCCACCTCATGCGAAGCTGGGAGGGATTGGGGGCAGGAGGAGAAGGGGATGACAGAGGATGAGATGGCCGGATGGCATCACCGACTCGATGGGCGTGAGTCTGGGTGAACTCCGGGAGTTGGTGATGGACAGGGAGGCCTGGCGTGCTGCGGTTCATGGGGTCGCGAAGAGTCGGACACGACTGAGCGACTGAACTGAACTGAACTCAGTAGCTATAGCTACTGGGCTTCATCAATAGCCCAGTAAAATGTATCAACAGGACAGAAGCCAAACTCTTTCCAAAACACACAGCCTCCCCCTAATTCTATCCTTCCTCCTCCCAAGAAATTTGTTTTTGTTTCTGAGGCTGAGTACAAGGATTACACTGAGAACTTTTGTTAAAAATATTTAAGATTTATTTGCTCTCCAAAAAAAAATGTGGAAAATATAGAAGAAAATTCTGTGACCCAAAGGGCAATTTATATTATATATACATATATAGTTTCCTTTATAAATCTGAGATCAAATTGGAGATAGAGTCTTATAACCTACATTCATACACTATGCCCTTTATCAAGCAGAGAAAAATCCAGAAGCTAAATTTCCCTCACATCTTACCAGAAGTAAAACCACACTGCATTCCTGAAGATGGAGCTTCTTTTTTTTTAACTAGAAATACAACAGTTTTTAAAGAGAGAGAGGAAAATAAAAGTACATGGCCCAGCCAAGAGAAAATAGGGAAGAGCTGGTGCCCCTGTCAGCACTGCCAGAAGTTTGTCCATTTCTTATTTGAAGGGCTTCTCCTCACACGAAGGTTAATTTATTTTGTTAATATCAACCAAGACAGAGAATATCTGTGTCTTCCTAGGACTGCCAGAAGATTCCTCCTGCTCTGCCCTTAGTGACAGCATTCCAACTCAGAAGATAGGAGAAGAGAAATACAAGCATCAGATGAGAAATGCCCACATCATTTCTTTCTTTAAAAAGGCCCCTGGCCTCCCCGAACTAAAAGAGAAGCAGTTCATCTCCTTAGACAGCAATGTCAAGGATACATCTTCAGCCTCACAATCCACTAAACCCTCTCTCCTATCTCTAACATGGGATAAACCAGCACAACCATGTCCTAGGTCTTTTGTGTCTCTCTGCCTTTGTACATGTGACCTATCTTTTCTAGAATGTTCTCCTCTTCTGGTGAACTCTTATTCATACTTCAAGACATAACCTAAATGCGAAGAGGTCTGGCTTTCTCCAGATCCCTCAGACAGACCCCCGTGCTCCCTCCGCACTTTGTGAATACTGTATTTAAACAGTCTTCTCCTTGCATTATAAAAATCTTTATCTTTCCCACTAGATGAGATCACGATCATGTCTTAATTTACCTGTGAATACCCTCGTGATGATGCTAAGTTGCTTCAGTGGTGTCTGACTCTCTGTGACCCCATGGAGCCCACCAGGCTTCTCTGCCCATTGAATTTTCCAGACAAAAACAGTGGAGTGAGTTGTCGTTTCCTTCTCCAGGGAAATCTTCCCAACCCAAGGACTGAACCCACATCTCTTATGTCTTCAGCATTGACATGTGGGTTCTTTACCACTAGCACCACCTGGGAAGCCCACCCAAATAACCCCATGAAACCCCCACATACATAGTATATGGTAGGAGTTCACGGAATGTTGGCTGAATTAACTTAGAAATCCAATCTCATCCCCACGGCCAATACCTGGCAATGACAGCTTGAGCTGGAATTCCTCACCCAGCTTCCTCAGCATCTCTCTTGTTTGGGTCAAAATGTTACTTTTACTATGTTGAGGTACCTTCCCTCTATACCTAGTTTGTTGGGAGTTTTTCTCTTAAATGGATGTTAAATCTTGTCAAGCGCTTTTTCAGCATCTATTGAGATGATTATGAATTTTGTTAATATGATGTGTCATGTTGATTCAGTGCAGATGTCAAACCATCTCTGCATCCCTAGAATAAATTCCATTGATCAAGGTGTATGATCCTGTTAATGTATTGTTGAATTCAGTTTGCTAATGTTTTGTTGAAGATTTTTGCATCTGAGTTCATCAGGGATATTGGAATTTTCTTTTCTTGCACTATCTTTGCCTGATTTTGGTATCAGGATAATGCTGGTAACTCTAAATTGAATTTAGAAGTGTTTCCTCCTTTTCTAACTAGAGTCCTTTTCTGACTAGCTTTGGGCTTCATTTGTTCTTTTTCTAGTCCCTTGATGTGAAATGTTAGGTTGCTTGAAATTTTCTTGGTTCAAAGTGTTCCTTTCAGTGCTTTCTGGCTTCACCTTTTACTCATGCAGTTTGTTTCCTCCTTTTCCCTAGAACATCAGCCTTAATGATTTCACTAGTCCAAACAAGATAAAGATGCAGCACTACAACTAACAGTGTCTACTAACAGGCACGATGCCATTCTAATACACAGAACAATGACTCTAAGAGGCCATTGTTCTCCATTGTACAGATGAGAACACTGAGGTTAGAAAACTTAGGTTCACAGTAATGTGAAACCAAGTCAAGGTTTAAATCCAAGTCTGTTTAGCTCTAGAAGCTAGACCATGGGCTTCCTCAGTTAAAAAACTGAGGCCACAGGTGTTTGAAACATCACAGTGAGGAAGGGGCTTAAAGAATCTATCCCTTGTTTGATTTCTGTCCCTCAGACATCTGAAGGTAATAATCCATGGAATGAGTAAATAATCTCCTTGGAGTCCCAAGTTGCAGGTGCTGACAAATTTCACACACATGCACACGCACACACGCACACACACACACTAACAATGGCTTACACAAGAGCTTTATTTCCCTCTGACACAAAAATCCAGAAGCTTGCAGCCCAGGGCTGATATGCCAGCTCTGCTCCACACAGGGATGCTGGCCCTGCCAACTCACTCCTCTCCACCCTTAGGTAGGACTCCTGTTTCCATGGTCCAAAATGGTAGGACCTCATTCCAGGCAGAGGAAGCAAAATGAAAAAGAAGGGGCAAAGGGCACCTACCAGCTGTCTTATTAGGAAAGTTCCCAGAAGCTACTTCATAACATTTCCACTTACAGCTTGCCAGAACATGAGTGCATAGCCATATCCAGCTGCAAAGGAAGGCCAGCCAAAGAAAAGGAGGACAAATGTTGGGAAATAACTGACAACCTCTGTCACAAATAGGATGGTGAGGAAGAGTGGAAGTATGATCTAGAGCTCCCTCTGCTCTTACCAGCAGAGGTAACTTTGGACAACAGGAGAAGGAAGGAAGGAAAAGGGAATTAGCATTGAATGAAAGACTACAATGTGTCTGTTGTGCCACTGGGCTCTGGGGGTCTCACCAGGAACAAGACAGACATGGTCTCTACCCTTGAGGAATTTATGGTTAGCTAGGAGTAGAATTGAAATTCCAGACTAATCCAATAGAGGACACCTGGGTCGGGAAGATCCCCTAGGGAAGTGACAAGCTACCCACTCCAGTACGCTTGCCTGGAGAATCCCATGGACAGAGCAGTCTGGAGGTCTACAGTCCATGGGGTCTCAAAGAGTCGGACATGACTGAGCGACTAATACTTTCGGGAACAGAATTGAAATTCCAGGCCAGTCCACATAATATTAGTTTCCTAGGGCTTCCGTAACAAATAATCATAAACTTGGTGGCTTATAACAACAAAAGTTTATTCTGTCTCACTTCTGGATGCCAGAAGTCTGAAAGCAAGGTGTCACCTGGATCACATTTCCTCCCAAGTTTCCGGAGGAGACTCCTTCCCTGCCTCTCCCAGCACTGGGTGGCTCGAGTCACTCCTCAGCCCATGGCTGCAACATTCCAGTCTCTGACTGTCTTTCCATGGCCTTCTCTTCTGTCTTCTCCTTTTTTGTCTCTTGTAAAGACAGAGCATTGGTTTTATGGCTACTCAGGTAATTCAGGATAATCTATCTTGTCTTGAGATCCTTAAATTATACCTACAAAGGCCCTTTTTCTAAATGAGATCACAATCATTTAGCAAATGATTGTGAAAATTATTGTCCTAACACCTGGAATTAGGGGTTAGGACATGGGATCCACTGTTTAACTCACTATAACTAGTAAACTAATAGACCAAAATCACCATCCATTGTGGTATCAAGGTATCATTCAGCATCATCACTCATCGGTTCCACTGATACTAACTGCAATTAATTATTTCATTGGAAACCATTCAAAATAAGCATCACTAAGGTTAACTGCCATAGAGAAAAGGTCCAGAGGCACAAACTCTCAACTCATGTTTGTAAGATCTTTTTCTAAATAAAGTCATATCCACAGATTCCAGGATGTGGACACATCTTTTATGATCATTATTCAACTCACTACACAACTGAAAGCCTCAGCATTCTGAAACTTGGGGTTGGTAAGTCTGCTTTATACAAGCATTTGCACAGTGGCCTGAGTGGTGAGCAGTATGCTAGACACTCTGAGGGTCAAATGGATGAGTCAGAAAGAATCCAAACCTTCTTTAACAATCTAGAGGAAGGTACCACACAAGACCACAAATGGCCATCCAGAAGCAGAGCTAAGAGAAAGGTGGTGCCAGCACGGCACTCTGAGGTCACAGGAGGTTAGGTATCTGATTCAAGGATGAGGAAAAGCTTCGTGGAGGAAGATTCATAGCTTTCAAGAGGCAAGACTGGATCTCAGAATTCTGAGTCCGTCAGCCCACTGCTTCCCTCTTGAAGCCCCTGAGACCTTGGCACACAAACCTCACCATTCCTGACTTCACATACCTCTCTCTACATTTCTGCCTGAACCAGACAGAGGAGCCCTATCTGTGAATACAGCCAAAGAGCTGTCCGAAAACAGTACATTGTGCAAACAAATACACTGTCTTGTTCACTAATTGTTCACATTAAATTATGTTTCTAACATTCGCTCTTTGAAACACGGGCATATTGTGCAAATCACCATTATTTACTTATCCGATGGGAAAATTCACTGTCTGCCTTATGATTCAAGGAGTTTAAGCAGTGCCTGTTAGGTGACAGCGTTGTGGAGGAACATGAAAACATGTAAGACAGAATCCCTGCCTTCGAGAAACAAATGACGGCTGCTTAACAGATTAAACACACTGAATCAGGTAACAGAGTAAAGAAGTATCTTATTAAGAGAGCCTGAATCAGCACACGAGAGGCTCTTTTCCTGGAGACTAGTTCCCCCTTACTCGTCAGCACACTTCCAAACCAGGAAGCACAGTACAAAAGTTCTTTCCTATTAGAGAACAGACCATATATATATATATATATATTTTTTTTTTTTTTTTTTTGCAGCATGCCAAACACTTTTCAGGATTGCTGAAGCTCTTTTAATATGCTTTAAAATAAGCCCAGGAAGTAAAACTGAGGAGAATAAACAACTGCAGATCATTTTCTAGCGTTTCCAACATATTTATTCCATTTTCTTCATGGTTTCATGTAGCAGTTATTCACACTGATTGACTTTTAAAAAAAGAGAGGAAAGAAAACTGGAATAAAGTTGACCCAGATGTGTACAGCGCCTCGCTCTGGGAAAACGCACGCAGGCCGAGAGACTTCACACACTTGAAAGGCAGCTGCGGTGGAGGCTGCATGGGCTGAGGTTTATGGCTCAGAGTCTTCCACTGCAGCAAGAAGGTCAAGTGAAGGGTAAAATGGCGGTGATGACCTAAGTCTCAAAAATCCCGCCATGGCTTTAGGACTTTCTTGGGAACAGTGGGGTTGGGAGAGGCATGGAGAGGTCCTTTAATCCACGTATCACCACACAGTACCTGAAGACAATTTCACCATACTACTTTTCTTCAAATGCATACAGATTCTGTTGACATTAATAAAAATGGTATCTACTAAAAGTGCCTGAATTGGGGGTATTTTTTTCATATGCACTTACTGAACAGAGAGATACTATAAATGTAATGACCATCATCTCAGTTCAGTGTTCCAGGTAAATGGGAAAAAAAAAAAAAAAGGACCTGGACGTCCCTAGTGGTCCAGTGGCTAAGACTTTGCACTCCCAATGCAGCAGTCCCAGGTTTGATCCCTGGTCAGGGAACTAGATCCCACATGCTGCAACTAAGAGTTTGCATACCACAACTGAAAGATTCCACACGCTGCAACTAAGACCTGGTGCGGCCAAAGACATTAATCAAAAAATTTAAAAAATTTTAAAGGAACCTGAAGAAAAGTATCCATGCTAAAGATTTACGGAGGGAGGACAGTGTAATCCCAGGGTGGAAGGCAAGAGGGAATAAGGGAAGTGAGGTACAAAAGGAGATAAAGCAAATACAAAGTGGCACGTTCACTAGTTACCAAGGTGTCACAAACACAGGAAGCCCAGGTGGCTCAGTGGTAAAGAATTCGTCTGCCAAGGCAGGAGATGAGGGCTTGATCCCCAGGTTGGGAACATCTCCTGGAGGAGAAAATGGCAACCCAGTTCAGTATTCTTGCCTGGGAAATCCCATGGAGAGAGGAGCGTGGTGGGCTAGAATCCATGGGGTCACAAAGTCAGACATGACTAAGCACGCGTGCACTCAAGTATTACTAGAGTATGAATGCTTTTTACTATCCTTTCATTCATCTGTATTTTACTTATATAATTAAGTAATAAACTTCCTTTTACAAAAGGAAAACGGGTCTTCCTGTGAAAAGATGCTGGGAGCCAAAGGCCTAAACTTGTGAGTCATGAAGAAGGAATCAGCATTTCTGTGTAGATTTCCAGTTGGTGACTTCATTCATTTCTTTGCCTTTCTCCTTCATGTCAACAAAAGGCTTCAGCAGCTTATAAAGGAGCCTAACTGAGTGGCAAAAACATACTTCTGCAGTAAAAAGACTGGAGTAAGTACTACATATCTGCCAACTCTTGGCTATGTGATCTCGGCAAGTACAGACCTCAGTTTCGTCATCTGTAAATTGGAGGTAACAATAAATCTGTCCCATGAAATTGTTCTGAGGACCCAGTGTCATAGCATAAATCAAAATAGTACAGAAGAAGCAATGCACTCCTTGCACATTAGAGATCATCGTAAACTACTAAGGAAGATCAGGAGAGTCTGAGATGCAGGAGAACATAGATTTTGAATATGGGAGGATTTTTAAATTCATAGTAAGATTAAGGAACAGTAAGAATATATTTCTTTCTCTTGCTCTTGAAATATATTTCTTTCTCTTTGCCTTGCTATCAGGATAAAGAGAACTGCCTAACACTTAAGCTCTAGTTACAGGCAAGAACATAACCTGAACTTTGGCAACTCTGCCTACAGCTAAACACAGAAAATACTGTTAGAATTTGCCAAGGTTCAAGAGGGAATTCAAAGATTCACAAAATTTTAGAACCAGAGGCATTATAGCTTAAAATTTCACATTTTATAGATTTATAGATAAGAAAAGCAAAGTTCAGGCATCTACACAGCAACTTACCCAGGGTCACATATCTGTGGCAGAACTGTCTTTTGTAATCATAAAACGATGACAATCATGAGTGTTTTTAACACTGGCTATGAGTATCCTAGCTCATTCCTAAGGGTGACTTAGATTGCTGTTTGCTCATAAATACCTACCTTTATATAGTTAGAATGTAGGCACTAAATACTTGACATAGTTGGTTTCATCTCATTGTTAAAAGAAGTCTATGAGGGAAGCATCAATGGCCCCTTTTCAGAAAGAGAAACTGAGATTCAAAAAGCTTAAGCAATTTGACTGAGGTTGTACAACAGACCCAACAGTAGGCCATAAAAATCTAAGTTCTTCACCCGTGAGACTCCACATCCAGGGGTCTCCTTAAGTCCCTGTCCAACGTGCTTCTACTGTGTATGGTCCTGGGCGAGGCCATAGCCACCCTCTATCTAGAACATCCCACACCTGGCACATGACCTTGTTTCCAGCATAAATGAGACCCAAGGCATCTGGAGAGAGCTGCTCATAACCTGATCAATTTAACATATATATATATATATATATATATATATATATATATTTAATAATTCTTATTTTCTCTTTTCCCAAAATCCAGGCAAGGAAAAGCAGTTACATAATCATTTCTGGGAAGTCATTTTGGTTTCCTCCTGGCTCCCCCAAATTCAATTTTCCCACATTTTCTCTTCTGCTTTTGTCTCTGAATATAGTAATATTACAGTATTCACTTTAGTTTTAGTTTGGGAAAATATATGGCTTTTCTTTTGACAAAACAATTTTAAAAATAAAATTTCATATGTAATCAAAAGAGGATTTTCTTTTCTTTGGACATGCCTCAGTGGTGAGCAAAATGGAGAATGTTATTTCAGAACCTTAAAATCAAACTAAAGCACATATGTTCTGTAAAAAGCACTGTTTGACAAGATCAAGTTACCTCCAGAGAGGAAAGCGATTTCAGGAACCATGCATCTCCTGAACATCTGAATCTCCCCTGTGACTCTGGCAGAAGGGTGGGGGTACAAGGGATTAAGCCCCACCCAGGTGCATCTGGGTAATTATGCTCCGGACACTCACTGAAGAGCTGCCTGCAACACTTAACCTTGAGCAGGTACAGGACAGGTTAAGGGAACTGACACAGCTGGATTTGCATTTAACAGAAATCCATGGAACAGGCCTGAATATTCACAATCTGTGTGCAATTCTTGGAAAGGTCACTCAAGGCATACATAAAATGTCTTTTCCCAACACACACACAGAGATCTTGATAGCACATGTGCTCCTGAGGGAAAACCATATGTTTCCAAAATGATCCTGGCTTTCTACAAAAGAAGACACCGAAAGAGTGGTCATTCCTGTAATCAATGTCAAAGAGGAGGTCTCAGGTTGGTGGAATCTGTATCTATGAGGACAGGCACATGCTCCAACCGAAATGTGCACAAAGGTGGATGAATCGCCATTACCATTTTGTTTTGCTTAGGGACTTAGGAAAAGACCTCAAAGCAAAACCATTTGCTGAGATCTGTTTTTCCCCATACTGTAAGGGTGTTTATATTTTACCCAAGTTTGTCAAAAGTATAGGAAATGACAAGAATCTAGATTATCAAAGTGAAAGTGAAGTTGCTCAGTCATGTCCGACTTTTTAGACCCCATGGACTGTAGCCTACCAGGCTCCTTTGTCCATGGGATTTTCCAGGCAATAGTACTGGAGTGGATTGCCATTTCCTTCTCCAGGGGATCTTCCCGACCCAGGGATCGAACCTAGGTCTCCCACATTGTAGAAAGATGCTTTACCGTCTGAGCCACCAGGGAAAGATCAAAGGGCATTTTAAATGGAGGGTTGCAGAGTCAGACACTACTTGGCAACTAAGTCTAGCCTAGTCTAAGTGAAACTCGTTCAGTCGTGTTAACTCTTAGCAACTCCATAGAGTATACAACCACAGAATTCTTCAGGCCAGAATACTGCAGTGGGTAGCCTTTCTCTTCTCTAGGGGATCTTCCCAACCCAGGGATCGAACCCAGGTCTCCCACATTGCAGGTGGTTTCTTTACCAGCTGAGCCACCAGGGAAGCCCAACAGTACTGGAGTAGGTACCGTAACCTTCTCCAGGGGATCTTCCCAATCCAGGAATTGAACCAGGGTCTCCTGCACTGCAGACAGATCCTTTACCAGCTGAGCTACCAGGGAAGCCCAAGTCAGTAATTGTTATAATACTCTCCTATCTGCATAGACCCAGTATTTCAAGTGAATTATTTCATTTTGATCATTAGTAACTTAAATAAAAGCAGCTTTTAATTACTCATTTTTCTTATGAGACTAGTTGGCTATGTCTATATTAATAGTTTCTGAATCTAGTTCCATTCTCTAACTTTATATTACACTCTCATCTTCACCTTCTTCTCCCCAAGTACAACTGAGGCCAAGTCAGAATGTCAACAGAATGAATTTTTCCATGATGGTAGGAGTCCATTATCATATATGCTTTGCTGTGTGGTGGTGTGTCGTGCCAAGTCACTTCAGTCATGTCCAGCTCTTTGTGACCCTATGGACTGTAGCCCACCAGGTTTCTCTGTCCATGATCTAATTAACAAATCATGACTAGGCATCTCATGACAGCTTTTTCCATCTTCATCTTGACTAATATGCCCATATTTTATTGTTTTTAGATCTATATTGCCTTCTATACTCTAGATGTTAATAATGTAAGATTGTATACACTTTCTTGCTTTACCATTTGTGTTAGAAAGAGTAATTTATAAAATATGAAATATTCATGACATCAAGAGCTTTATACTTCCCAACCCTATAACTGTTCTCATTACTCATTCATTTAGAAATATGCTGTCTTCTTTTGGAGCTCCTTGAAATCAAGAAATATTTTTAAATTCACCTATCATTTACTGTTGTTTGGCTCTAATACAGTATTAGAATTTTTTCACCTTTATGATCCATACTTCCCCATAAAGTCACATACATCTATTAATAAAACTGAAAATATAGAAAGGCCTGAAGAATATTAAAACAACTCATAATTCTACCATCTTATTTTAAAATCTTAGTATCCTTGTGCATTAAAGTCTTTTGTGAGGCAGGGCATTTGGGGGATAAAAGGTTTTTAATGAAAAACATATTATTTAGAAAATACCTTTAAATCCGTAAGTATGCATTTAAAACCAACAAATAGTTTTTTTCCATTCTACTTAGAGAATCTAGCAGCTAGGAATGGCCAGACTGCCGCATTCTTAGAGCCCAGAAGGTTAAGGCTTTGCTGGCCATGAAGAGCTCTGGGAGGCTCCTGACCTGCACTCTGCTCTTCTCTGCACTACAGTGAACTCCCCTCCATTATGCCCTTGCCTTTGAAGAAGGTGACTGAGTGGGTGATGTAAGATAGAGCCCAGTGAGCTCTCTCAGCAATAGGAAAGCTAAGGAGCTACAACCACCAGGAGCTAAGACACCCATAGACTAGGCATGAGACCCCACCAGCTGCCCCAAAGAGTAGGTTAAAGCTGTATCTTAGTTTACTCAGGCTGCCCAAGCAAAGTACCTTAGACTGGGGAGCATCAAAACAACAAAAACATATTTACTCATGCTGCTGGAAGCTTAAAGGCCCAGATCAGGGTGTGATTAGGGTTGGTTTCTTTGAGGTCTATCTCCTTAGCTGGCAGACAGCCATCTTTTCCCTGTACCTTCACTCGGTCCTTTCTCTGTGCAGATCTGTGTCTCAGTCTCCTCTTCTTACAAGGACATCAGTCAGACTGGAATGGGACTCTCTCGAGCGACCTCGTTTTAATTTCTTCATTAAAAGTCCTATTCCCAAATACAGCCATATTCTGAGGCAAAGTGGGTTAGGACTTCAAAATATGAATTTTGAAAGGGAAAACAATTCAGCCCATAACAGGTTGGTTTACGTGTGCTATTATTCTGGTTGAATTTTGAGATTTGGGATAAATGAACTGAAAGGCCCAAACCAAGCTGGCAAAGGAAAAATAACCCAGCTCTGCGAGGAACAAGGCTACCTTGTGTTCATTTTGAAATCTTAGATACTGAGGAAGAGATTATGGGGCTGTGAGTCAAGGTCATGGCTATTTCCAACACTGCCACTATCTGGCTGAGAGACTAGGTTAAGTCCCCTTATTTCTTAAGGCCTCAGTTTCCTCCAGGTGGAAACAGGTGGCCACAGTGTCAGTTTAAACTGAATTGACAGATGATCTCTAAATTCTCTATGAAGTTCATAAATCAAGAAAAACACACAGCACTCTTCCTGGCTACATCAACCATTCTTAAGAACCTGCTTGAATGCAGCTTCCTTCATAAAACCTTTCCTAAGAAGATCAGGTCTCTCCCTCTGCGGTTTGGTTTCACCTCTTACTGAACATTTGTCATTCTCCCTGGCCTCACTAGTATTTCATTTCTTACAACTATCTATACAAAATAGTTGTATAGACTCTCAAGTAAGAAAGACAACTACAGTATCTTGCTTCTTATAATACAGAAAATGGGAAAACACACACGAGCCTGAAGAGTGGTGCAAAAATTCAGGGAGGTTAAACCACAAACTAATGAGATTGATTGCCTAGGTGAGGTGGTGAGTAGATACGAAGTGGATGTGATGGGAAGGTGGAGTGGAATACAACCAGGGTTAGGAGGGACTTGTTTTCAATTTTCCTGTATAATTCTGACTCTTAAAACCATATTCATGGTTCACATATAAACAAACACATAAGTAAATAAATAAAATCAACAAGGATGGATAAATATAAACTCAAAGCAGAATGCAAACTAACAAATGAAACCACTTCAAATTGAAATAAATGACTTTACCAAGAGGAAGATAAGAAAGTTGGCATCCCAACTCCAATTTCAACCCAAGAAAATACACTTTTACCTGGATCTGAACTGGACCTATGAAGATTTAATGAGGAAAAAGGGAGGATGGTGCATAAAAAAAAAAAAAAAAAGTTAGCTAACCACTGAGAGTTCATTTACTTCATAGTTGATATGACAGAAATTTTTAGATTGCTACTCACTATCCAGTTACCCTTTTCCCCTTTTATAAGAGAATCTTGATTTCGTTGGAAGCAGCATTGGGATTATCTGAGGATGTCTTGCTAGCCTCCTTTGCAGCTAACTGGGGGCAGTCACGTGACAGGGGTTTAGCCAGTGAGATTAACTTGGACATAACTGGGGTGGGGGCAGCAGAGGTTCTGAGCAAGTTTCAAAGGAGGCTGCCTCAGCTGGTGCCCGTCCCTCCTTGCCATCAAGAACATGAACATGAGGCAGAGGGTAGATCCGCTACCTTATGACCACAAAATGATGAGCAGATGCTAAGGATAACTGAGGGAAAGAGAAAACATGTCTGGGCCCCAGAAGACACTGTGGGATGGAAATGTCAGTTCTCTACTGCTCAGCTCACCTTTTCGTTACATGAGAAAATTCAGCAAGGTATTTCTCCATAACATTTTAAGCCAGTGTTTTTCAGGTCTCTGTCACACAGCTGAATGAAGACTCTGGCCGGGCTGACACTAGTGACAGAGCCCGATTTAGACTCCACACCTCTTAACTACCAGCTCAGGGTATTTTCAACCACATGTGCCACTTACAAGTAATCCCTAAGCTCCTGCTACATCTCCAGCACTGCACAGATTCAGCTCTCCTATTTATCCAAAAAACAAAAGTCTCTATTATAGCATGCTCAAGTCCGATTAAGCTGGGGTTGGAAAGTTTCCCTGGTTGCTATTGATTCCATTAATTCATATGAAATTCTCTGAATTACTTTTAAAACTATGCATATAACAACTCTTCTTTCTTTCCTTTTAACTAGGTAATAGACAAAGGATTTTTTTTTAAGCTAAGGATAAGCTTTTTTCTTATTCTTACAGACCTAGACTGACTAAATTTAGGAAACTCTTAAAATCGAAACCTTGAAAGTATCACTTGAATATACCATGGTTTAGATGTTTTGGTAGTATCACACTATAAAGAAGTCTTTTCTTTTCCCAGTTTCACACTTACCTTGCCCCTCTGTACTTTACCTCGGTGTTTAGAATACCATGTTGCTATTCTTCATTATGTATCTGCCTCCCTCATTAGACTGTTAGCTTTTTCCACTGTCCAACACAACCTCAGAGAAGGAAAATAACTAATTTTATTGCATTTTGCCTTACTGCACTTTATAGATTTTGCATTTTTTTCACATTGGTCTTCAACAACCCAGTGTCAAGCAAGTCTATCGTAATCATTTTTCAATAGCATTTTATTACTTCATGTCTCTGTGTAACCTTTTGGTAATTCTAAGCATATTTCAAATTTTTCATTATTATTATATTCATTATGGTGATCTGTGATCAGTGACTACTACAACTCATTGAAACTCAGAGGATAGCATTTTTAGAAATAAAATATTTAATTAGGTATATAATAGTAAGTACATAATTAAGTGTATAATCAGTATATATACTTTTTGATAATAATGCTGCTGCTGCTGCTAAGTCACTTCAGTCATGTCCAACTCTTAGCGACCCCATGGACTGCAGCCCACCAGGCTCCTCTGTCCCTGGGATTCTCCAGGCAAGAACACTGGAGTGGGTTGCCATTTCCTTCTCCGCTATTGCACACTAAATAGACTACAGTACAATGTAAACATAACTTTCATATGCACTGGGAAAAAAAAATTCACTTGACTCATTTCATTGCAATGCTTGCTTTATTGTGGTGGTCTGAAACGAAACCAACAATATCTTCAAGGTTATGCTTGTAACTAATAAGCTTAATTGTGTGCCTTTCAGGAAAAAAAATTTTTGATACATTTTATTCAAAAATTAAGAGAGTATATTTGAAAGTTTTTTTGGAATTAGGAAATTCATTTGGAATCAGATTCTGTTTACTACTTAAGATAAAATTTTCTCACTGAAATATTAAAAGAGATTATTTTAGTATCTGAAAAGTGGGATTCATTTTTGCTGAGTTCATTTGCCTAGCTAAAAACTCCCAAATGCATCAAGGAGTGCCACAGGCCCTTAAGCATACAGGCATTATATTCCTTTATCACAGCTACTGACTTAGTGAAGAAGTAAACTAAGAGTCAAGAAGAGCCAACCAACAACACCCAAGGCCAAAGGTAGAGATGCAGTGTCACAGTTCTATAAAACTGTAGGTGATCAGCTGTTGGTTCAGAATCCTTGTTGACTGTCATAGAACCATGGGTAAGTAATTCACATATCAGCTAAGAATCAGGACCACTCCCCCAAATTCTCATTCACCAAATCAGTCTTCTAATCACCAACACTCATTCAACACACAAGGTTACTAGCTTACTGCAGGCCAAGACCTGTGCTGCATCCCAGGAGACAGAGAAATCATAATCCACGGGGTGCCTGTTCTGGCTCTGTCCCTTCCTATCTGTATGATCCTGCATGTTGTGTAACCCCACTGTACCTCAGCATTCTCATCTGTAAAATGGGGGTAATAATACTAATACTATCTCATAGAGTTGCTGTAAGGATGAAATGAGTTCCTGTTTACCATGTGTATTGACACAGAGAGAGAGAGTTTGAAGTGTTAGTTATTATCGATAGTGAATAAATGAAGAGATGATAATGTGAGTAAATATTCATAATATATTTAAATTTTAAAATGACATTTCAAAACAGATACATACAGTAAAATGTCAAATTAATATATAATGTGTATGAAGCTAAAACACTCTGCTGGAAGATAAAAATATTAATAGTGGTTTCCTCTTACATGTGGAATTACAGGTTGCTTTGTTTTGTATCTTTTTTCTCTATATTTTTCTATATAACTTTTACCATAAGAGAAGCAATGGTTTCATTCATTTTATTATTTTTAATATAAAACAATGCTTTAAAAAAATTTTTGGCCACATCCTACATCATGTGGGACCTTAGTTCCCCAATCAGGGATTGAACCCATGTCCCTGAACTGGAAGGCGGGGGGGGGGGGTGGTTCTTAACCACTAGATCACCAAGGAAGTCCATCTCATTCATTTTAATAACACAGGCCTCAGTTTCCTGATCCCTGGGATGGAGGCAGGCAGCTCAGCTCTCACCGTCCACTGCTTCACACTCTGATACATGGTTATCAGACGCTCAGCCAAAGAAAATGATGTCACTCACAATTACTTTTCCTTTCCATAATGGTGAAAATGGCTTCCTGGAATATCTCTCTTCAAACCAAATCAGAGTCAGCAGTAAGCATGGAAATGAGTTTCAGCACCACCAGTCTCACTAAATCCTAAATCCCTCGATACTTCTCCTAGCCCTGGATTATGTGGTGACAGACGGACAATTTCTTTAAAGAAAAAAACTACCATATGGTGTCCATTCTGCTATCTAAATGATTTTCCTTTCTCTAACATTGAGAAGTTTCTCCATCCCTTCACCTGGTTTGATATTTAAAACCAAGAGTGACCATTTACGGTTTTAGCAATTTTACAGCAGTACCAAATATTCTGTAAAGTCATACATGGAAATTAGAAGAATTTTCTAAAACCCAAGTCACCAGAAGGTATCTATTCAGAGAACAAAGAACATTGCTTTTCCAACTCTCGAAGCTAAATTCACTGTTAGACTCCGGTCATCCAAACACATTTCCATGAATGCCCTTCAGAGCTGAGGACTACACCTGTGACAGCAAGACCATGCATCGTTCATTGTTGCAAAGAGGCTTGGGTGAAGGCTCTGAACAAGGCGGAGTGATGTCAGGCACCGTGGGTAAGATGCTCAACCCTTCTGGGTCTCAGCTGCCTCACCTATAGACAAGTAGATGAACATCACCTTGGAAGAACACTGCCAAAGTGTGTGTGATAGCACCTTGTAAAACGTATCATCCTCCATGAATGTGCAGATTCAAGAGGCAAAAGAGGCGAAAATGTTAAAGGCACAAAAGGAAACAAAAGGCAAATACTTCCAGTGCATGCATGTACCTGGTAAGGCTGCAGTAACAGCCCTGGGTTTGTGGTCCACCACTCTGCTAGGCATCTGAGCACCATACACCCGCGCCTGTGTGTGCAGCTGCCATCAATCACATCCCCAAAAACTTCTCAATGTGGATCTTGTGGAGAAACTCAATGAGCCAGAAGCAAGAGCGACTGATTAGAGAAGCAAAATAAACACAGTATTCTCAGGCCCTTGGAGGCCAGTGGCTCCACGCCCCAGATCTGTACCCTCCAACCTGCAGGCGGGAAGTGTGCTGGGGCGGGGGAGCTGGTCGCCTGTGACTGAGCACTCTGCCTCTCCTGGTGCTTCTCCGTGGGTGGCGGGGGTACTTTATGTACCGTCTCCATAGAGAAGCACAAACTTGCCAGGAGATTTATGAACTTCATTTCCCCATCACAGGGCAGGGAGATATTTCTGTCCTGTGTTAGGGGTGGGCAGATCATAAAGTCACAGAAGTTAAATAGGGAGACCAGGATGGGCTGAAGCCAAGGAGCAAGACTGCTCTGGGAAGCCTTCCTTCACCTCCCAGCTGGGGAAATCCTTCTCTTTATTGAGGATCAGGCCCCAGAGCTCCCCTCTCAGGAACCTGCTGTGTTCTCTTTCTTTCCTCCTTCTCCTTCCACCTTCCTCTCCTTTTCTTTTTCCCCTCTTGCATGTTTCTCTCTCTCTCCTCTGGTTCATGCCAGGCCCCTTCTCTCCTTCCCTCCTCTCTCACCCTTCCTGTCTTATCTCTCCTTCCTACTTTCTCCTTCCTTCTCCTCTCTTTTTCTCTATTCCCCTCCTTTTTCTAATAATTCTTTATTAAATACTTACCATATTAGCACCAGGTAACAGACTTGGCACACTTTTATTGTAGCAAATGGCTTCTTATTCCTTTATTCTTTCCTTTTTAAAATTCTTTCATTGACTGCAGATGGTGACTGCAGCCATGCAATCAAAAGATGCTTGCTCCTTGAAAGAAAAGTCATGACCAACCTAGACAGCATATTAAAAAGCAGAGACATGACTTTGCCAACAAAGGTCCATCCAGTCAAAGCTATGGTTTTTCCAGTAGTCATGTATGGATGTGAGAGTTGGACTGTGAAGAAGGCTGAATGCCGAAGAACTGATGCTTTTGAACTACAGTGTTGGAGAAGACTCTTGAGAGTCCCTCGAACTGCAAGATCCAACGAATCCATCCTAAAGGAAATCAGTCTTGAGTATTCATTGGAAGGACTAATGCTGAAGCTGAAACTCCAATCCTTTGGCCACCTGATGCAAAGGACTGACTCATTTGAAAAGATCCTGATGCTGGGAAAGACTGAAGGCAGGAAGAGAAGGGATGAAGAGGATAAGATGGTTGGATGACATCACCGACTCAATGGACATGAGTTTGAGTAAACTCCAGGAATCGGCGATGGACAGGGAGGCCTGGCATGCTGCAGTCTGTGGGGTTGCAAAGGGTTGGACATGACTGAGCAACTGAACTGAACCGATTGTGGTGCCAGGTACCCAACAGAAAAACTACTGATTTCAATTCGGAAAATATTTTTGAACTATCACAGTGTGCTGAGAACTAGGGATAGAGTGGATAAGATGGATCCTTTGCCTCAAAGGAGCTCCCAGAAACACAAGCTGGAATCAAGATTGCTGGGAGAAATATCAATAACCTCAGACACACAGATGACACTACCCTTATGGCAGAAAGTGAGGAGGAACTAAAAAGCCTCTTGATGAAAGTGAAAGAAGAGAGTAAAAAGTTGGCTTAAAGCTCAACATTCAGAAAACGAAGATCATGGCATCCGGTCCCATCACTTCATGGGAAATAGATGGGGAAACAGTGGAAACAGTGTCAGACCTTATTTTGGGGGCTCCAAAATCACTGAAGATAGTGACTACAGCCATGAAATTAAAAGACACTTACTCATTGGAAGAAAAGTTATGACCAACCTAGATAGCATATTCAAAAGCAGAGACATTACTTTGCCAACTAAGGTCCGTCTAGTCAAGGCTATGGTTTTTCCTGTGGTCATGTATGGATGTGAGAGTTGGACTGTGAAAAAGGCTGAGCGCCAAAGAATGGATGCTTTTGAACTGTGGTGTTGGAGAAGAGTCTTGAGCGTCCCTTGGACTGCAAGGAGATCCAGCCGGTCCATTCTGAAGGAGATCAGTCCTGGGATTTCTTTGGAAGGAATGATGCTAAAGCTGAAACTCCAGTACTTTGGCCACCTCACACGAAGAGTTGACTCATTGGAAAAGGCTCTGATGCTGGGAGGGATTGGGAGCAGGAGGAGATGGGGACGACAGAGGATGAGATGGCTGGATGGCATCACAGACTCGATGGATGTGAGTTTGGGTGAACTCTGGGAGGTGGTGATGGACAGGGAGGCCTGGAGTGCTGCGATTCATGGGGTCACAAAGAGTCGGACATGACTGAGTGACTGAAATGAACTGACATGTCAACAGGAGACAAATGGTGTTTTACTTATAAGGCAGAGATGACCAGGTGTCCAAGAATTGTGAGTCCCTTTCACGATGCAGAGTTATTGACAGGAAGTAGCCAAGAAAGATCTACACGTTTTGTCCCCCAGCCCCACACCAGTCGTCTAAATGTGCTAAGGTAATGAAGTGAGCTCTGGCCCAAAACACCCTCCTTGTAACCCTTCACATTCTCCCTCTCCTGTCTGCTGGCTGGAGACTGGTGATGTGTTAATATAATTGTAGAAGCCACAAGTTGAGGATGGCAGACCCTCCATCAACCCTAGGTCCTTGAATGACTGTGTGGAGCAGTCTCCCAATCCACTACAAATAGTCATATTTTGGTTATATGAAGTCACTGAATTTTTAAGGATTCAGTTAGGACATCTAGTACTAGCTGAACTAATGTAATGTGACAGTTTATTTAACAGATATTTATTAATATTACATTAACATATTAATATATATCATTTTTATATATTATATTCCTGAGATTATTCTAGGGATATATCAGTGAACAAGAGAAATAAAGATCTGTGCCCTCCTGGATCTAACATTCTATTGGGTACCAAGCGTAATGGTAAGTGCTCCAAAAAATGTTTATTGAAGGTATAGCTCCAAGACACACTGAGTTCGTATATTAGAAGAGAGTGCGAGAACTGAGAAACAAGTAAACAAACCTCCAAAATAATTTAAAATAGGAAATGACTTAACAACCTAGGGTGCTTCCCAGCTGGCCCCAGTAGAAAAGAATCCGCCTCCCAATGCAGGAAATGTAAGAGACATGGGTTTGATCCCTAGGCAGGTAAAATCCCCTATAAGAGGGCATGGCAACCCATCCAGTGTTCTTACCTGGAGAATCCCAGGATATAGAAGCCTGGTGCGCTACAGTCAGTAGGGTCGCAAAGAGTTAGACACCACTGAAACAACTCAGCACTAACATTCTAGAAGAAGAACACTTTCAGAATGTAGCTGAATCTTGCCAAGTAGAAAAGCCTCTCTCTCTCTGTGCATTCAATACAAACCCTGCCCTCTGGCCCCCAACCCCAGGTAGGGAGTTATTTTCTGACAGGGACTGGCTTATTTGTCTGGATATTCCCAAGACAGGGCACAATGTCAAGCATTTCATAAGCAGTCAATAAATGTTGACTAACTCATGGTTTTTTGAGTTTAGCTAGGAACTAAACAACCCATCTGCCCATGCAGGAGATGCAGGTTAGATCCCTGGGTTGGGACGATCCCCTGGAGAAGGAAATGGCAACCCACTCCACTCTTCTTGCCTGGAAAATTCCATGGACAGAGGAGTTTGGCAAGCTACAGCTCATGGGGTCACAAAGAGTCAGACAGGACTTAGCAACCAAACAAAAAACATTGCTTTATTCTTTAAAACGTATATATGCTAGGCATACGGCTTATTCTTTTATCAAAGGATATTTTATATTCTAAAAATAGCACAAAATTAACTTTAAAATATTAGAACTACAGACTTGCCAGAGAGACTAGTTGTACCCTGGGGATGGGTTAGCTAACATCATAAACAGGTAGATAAAAGGGTCAAAGGGCAGTAGCAACAGCAAGTGCAGACAAAGGCTAAAGCCTGACAGCTGAAGTAGTTAGGAAAATTTTACTGAAAATACCGTTAATAATAACAGCATGCTTTTTTTATGACTTTGTAGAAATTACAAAGCATTTCCACACCTATTATGTCATTTGACACACATAATAGCTCTCTGGAGTAGCTGTTATTAACCTTCAAGAGATTAAGGAATTTACCCAACCTCAATGGCTATTAATTAATAGAAAGTCAGAATTCGAACTCCGGTCCTTTTATTTGGCATCTTGGAATAAGGCTCCAAGGTGAAGTGGGAATGTGCAAGGCATATTTAAGAGGCTTTACAGACAGCAGCTTCCATGGAGCAGAGGGTTAAATGTCACATACCACTCAACATTTCCTGTGACTGGCTCACCCCTGCTTATAAGAAATTTCAAGTTGTCTCATAAAAGAATCAGGGACTAGTCAGTTTCCCCCAGCATTCTGCCAGAGAGTTCCAGTGCTTTGCCAACATCACCATCTTACCCTGATTTCATTACTAGGAAACAGAAACCAGTTCCTTGATTAGATGAGGAAGGATCACGCCAGTGATTTTTCAGTCAACTTAAAATGAAGAGGAAGAAAGAAGAAGCATTCTTAAGTGTTGAGGAAGTCATTCAGAGTAAAAGAGGAACCAGGGTATATTGGATCAGGTTTCAGATAGCAGAGCGTTGGAAGTTATTGAACATAAACCAACGTTGGAGGGCTCCTGCTCACATTCCCAGAAATGCCACCACAATTCAAGCAAAGCTCAGGTGATTCAGGTGCTAAAGTTTTAAAATTCTATCTGCTATCAAAACAACTTTAGAAAGTGCTCATGTGTTATTTACTCGTGTGTTTCTTTGATAATATGGTAGAGTTATTGAATGAAAAGGACATAATATGAAACCTGTTCAATAATGGGATTGGCTGCTTTGGTTAAAGAGGAAGCATACTGTGAATGAAGGATCAAGGATTTAACCAATCTAGAACACTGTGGATGGAAGCATGCATCATGCACGAGGTTGGATGTCATGACCCCTAAGTCCCTCTAGAGACCCTGTGATCACCTGTGCTGAACAGAGACCCTCTTGGAAACAGTCATAGCTCTAATTTCATAGAGGCCATCTCCATGACAACCCTGGGTGTCATTTTCTGAGCAGAAATCACACCCAGTCTCAAAGAAAATAAGAGAAGATAAATAGAAGGAAAATCATAGTGAATCTAGACTCGAGATGAAAAGAAAAAATTTCTAAAAATTCCCAATTATGTTTGAAAGAAAAAGTCGATTTAATAGCTAAGTCTTCAGAGCCAATGATTCCTTCTTTCTGAGTCTCAATCCCTTATGGTAAAATGAGAGGGGGAAGAGACTGACAAAGTACCTCACAATTTTCTATCAACTGAGTCTGTGACTCAGTGACCTCAGAAAGAAACTAATAGTACATCGAGATGAGTGGTTATCAGTTCTTGGTTGTTACATTTTCTATAGGGGAACCAGAGAATCTAAGTCTGACTCCATCTGTCCCAACTCTAAACTCCAACTTGGTAAATATGGATGGTCCTCTTTCTAAGGTCTAATCATCTTTTTAATGGGACCAAGATACAGGGCTTATTTTTGTGTGGTGGATGTTAGCCTTTACTCACAGTGTCAAGTAAAAAAATGTAGCCAACTTAAAGACAAAATTATACCCACTACCTAACCAGAGACAATGAAGAAGAATGTGGAGAACTATTATGTACATTTCTAAATCTGAGTAATAAGACCTATGTTCAAAGAACACAAACCTATGACAAGAACGCAACACTCTGTTCATTCTGTCCAAGGATCTCCATCAGCCATCTACCATGCTATTGGTTGGTTGCCATCTCTACCTTGAGGGATTATAAGATTTTTTTCTAAAATGTGCTATAATTTTCCCCAAACTCTCATCAAATCACATGCTTATATAAAAACTCTTACAATCATGCTGTAAGAGTTTATTAATGTTATAGTCCTTCAAATACTTATTTTTTTTTTCTCTTTGAATTAAATTTATTTATTTTTTAAATTACAATACTGTATTTGTTTTGCCATACATTGACACGAATCAGTCATAGGTGCATAGGTGAACACAATCGCCCAATGCCAAAGCCCCCTCCCACCTCCCACCCCACATCCTCTACCTGAATCATCCTGTGCATCAGCCCCATGCATCCTGCATTCTACACCAAACATAGATTAGCGCTTCGTTTCTTACAGGAAAATACACATGCTTCACTGCCATTCTCCCAAACCATCCCACCCTTTCCCTCTCCCTCAGAGTCCAAAAGTCCACTCTATACCTCTGTGTCTCTTGTTGTCTCACATATAGGGTCATCATTACTGTCTTCTAAATTCCATATATATGTGTCAGTATACTGTATTGGTGTTTTTCTTTCTGGCTTACTTCACTCTGTATAATCGGTTCCAATTTCATCCATCTCATTAGAACTGAGTCAAATTTATTCTTTTTAAGGGCTGAGTAGTATTCCATAGTGTATATGAACCACAGCTTTCTTATCCATTCATCTGCTGATGGACATCTAGGTTGCTTCAACTCCAGAAAAATAAATGATCCAATAAAAAAATGGGCCAAAGAACTAAATAGGCATTTCTCCAAAGAAGACATACGGATGGCTAACAAACACATGAAAAGATGTTCAACATCACTCATTATCAGAGAAATGCAAATCAAGACCACAATGAGGTATCATTTCACACCAGTCAGAATGGCTGCGATCCAAAAGTCTACAAGCAATAAATGCTGGAGAGGGTGTGGAGAAAAGGGAACCCTCTTACACTGCTGGTGGGAATGCAAACTAGTACAGCCATTATGGAAAACAGTGTGGAGATTCCTTAAAAATTGCAAATAGAACTGCCTTATGACCCAGCAATCCCACTGCTGGGCATACACACCGAGGAAACCAGAATTGAAAGAGACACGTGTACCCCAATGTTCATTGCAGCGCTGTTTATAATAGTCAAATACTTATTTTTTAAGGTAGTCAAAGCTAGCTTAAATAACTTGACCTAAAAATCTCGTATAATTCATGTCCAAAAATCTTCTGGACCAAGGAAAAACAAGTACCGTAGGATTTCCCACACTCCCGTCAAGGATTTCAAGGACCTTAGTCTATTTGACAAAATAAAGAAAATATGTTTAAGATGTAATGCGCTTGCCAGAGGAAGGGTTTTGACCTTCTGGCCAAACGGATTCCAACCTAATGGCCAACTCAAATGAAAACCAGCTTTTATTCTACAATTTGCACAATATTTGTAACTACCATTTCCGTCTTCCCCACTTTGCCAACTCACTAATCCGTTGCCCTGAAGGAGGGATTATGCACAGGGCAGTGGCAGTGGTTTCTGTGTGTAAACAATGAAGAATCAGATCCTCTTTGCTCCTCCTGCCCTTTTTTTTTTTAAACCCAGCTAGCCCAGAAATCTCCCCTGTGCTAAAGAATAAGCACAATAGGAATAAACACCACACATTTAATTGTACAAACATGTGTGTGATGTGTGCAGGGGGTGAGAGGTTATATGTAAATGAATGAATGAATGAATGAATGAGAATGGTTACTGCAGAGAGCAACATACTGGCCGTTTACCAATACCATCAAAGTGTTTTCTCTTGTAAACTTTTAGAACACGAACGTCGACCCACTTGCATAGCACTACCAGAGATTACTAATACTTTGGATTTTATTAATTGAAAGAAAAGATTGCTATTTCTCTTATTTCCTAGAAACACTGAAGCTATAAATCTAAAGAAGGAGAGTCCCTACCTAGTCAGTAAACAAAACAAAGACACATATACGCAAAACCCAAAACTCTTTTATGTGGACGTCATAGAGATATATTTGAAATAAAAAGACAAACATCAGCTTCCTTTCACCTGACATATAAGATGTCAGAAACAAATGAATAATTATCTTCAAGGCCAAATTTACTGCATCCTTTTTCCCTCTCTCAGCCCCACCTTTATGTGTACCCTCCTAGAAATTAGATTTTTCTGTGCCTCCTCCTCCTCTCGCCACACCGTGGAAGCAGAACTTGAGAAATCGGGACCTGCTCTGGGAACAGCACACCTCTGACATCACTTTGGTAGCAGGAAGTACCGCAGAAGTCTGAGGTTTCACACCTCACTGCCCTCTCAATACAAAATCCTCCCAGCGACACTGTGCCCAGAAGATGTTTACTGCCTTAACACACAGTCAACCGCCCCTTAAGAAACGCCCCTCCCACGTACACCGTGACCACCACTGTTAAGCCAGGGACACTGTCCCCTCTGTGGCTGACGCCTTCAAAATGAATCCATTTTGAAATGTGCCATCCTGAGATGGATGAAACTGGAACCGATTATACAGAGTGAAGTAAGCCAGAAAGAAAAACACCAATACAGTATACTGACACATATATATGGAATTTAGAAAGATAGTAATAATGACCCTCTATGTGAGACAACAAAAAGAGACCCAGAGGTATAAAACGGACTTTTGGACTCTAAGGGAGAGGGAGAGGGTGGGATGATTTGGGAAAATGGCATTGAAACATGCATACTATCATGTAAGAAACGAAGCGCCAGTCTATGTTCAATATAGGATTCAGGATGCTTGGGGCTGGTGCACAGGAGGATCCAGGGAGATGATATGGGGTGGGAGGTGGGAGAGGGCTTTGGCATTGGGAGATCGTGTACACCTGTGGCTGATTCATGTCAATGTATGGCAAAACAAATACAGTATTGTAATGTAGAATAAAAAAAAAAAAAAGGAAAAAATAAAAATAAAAAATTGAAAAAAAAGAAAAGAAAAGAAATGTGCCATCCTGCTTTTTGCTTTCTTCTTCCATTTGGTCCTTGGCAAAGGCAAGTGATGAACCCAAACACAGTGGTTTCCTAGCACCTGGGCAGGAGGGAGGGCCTGTGCCTTTGGGCAACCAAGCTTGCCACAGAGCTAGTCTTTGTGACAGCAGCTGATAGTCTTTCAGTCACCCCTTACCCTCACCCCCAACTCTCTTCCTGGTTCTGTTTCTAGGAATCTCAGCTAGGGGTGGCAGGGGGTAGAGGGCTTCTCAAATCCTACTCTTTACATCCTACAGTTGAGAAACCAAAAGTTTAGAGAACTCTGGCAACTTTTCCAAGTTCATGGGGCTCATTAGTGGTGGCAGAGCTGGGCCAAACCCAGGACTGCTGGTTTGAGTCCAATACAGACTTGCACAAGCATGGGTTTCACAGTAAGAAAAAGAATGCAGGGTTTCAGGCTTAGAGTCACTGCTTGGTGACCTTGGGGAAATAACATTTCCTCAACCATGCCTTCTCAGGCTTTCTCATCTGTGAAGTATACAATAAACATAGCTATTGCTCACAAGGTAGATGTTCATCTCTGATATTATACTTAAAGGTGCTCATAGGAATATAACCTGTTATGGCTCTTGACAAACCATTCTTCATAAACCACAGTAGATTTATTTCTTGTGTTTAAAGATGCTTAGGCCTCTGGGGCAGATGGATTTTTCCTCATCTTTTCAGACTCAACTTGCTGTCATCTTCTCCAGAGCCTCCTCTGTCCTCCCAGATGTAGTGAGGGATGAAGCTCTCCCCTGCACACATTCATCTTTGCCCTGAATCCTCATGATTCTTTGTACTTCTTCATCCATTAGGCTCTGAGAGTCTCAAGAAAATGGACCATGTCTTAATCATCTTTGCATCTTTAGCACCTAACACAATTCTCGGCCCATGAAAAAGTAAAATCATTTATTATTTTTAAAATAATAAAAAGAAAAAAATCACTAACGGCAAAGTGACTTAAACTAAAGGTGACGGTATCTTTTTTCTTTGACTTGCAAATTCTGAAATGAAAGTCCTAGGCAACCTACAAGTCTTCCTATGAGGTGTTTTTCAGGTAAGCCACATCCATGAGCTCAGCGCCGCCGCCACCACCCTCCACTCACTTCATTTGTAATAATTTTTCCAAAGTATCTTTATATGTATCACTCTTTGACAGTCTCTGAGGTACTTCTAACTCACCACACACAAAAAAGCTTTTTATGTTGCTATTTTTAACAGGGCCCTTATGATGCAGAGATGGAAATGTTTATGTTATAAATCAAACACAGTACTTTTTCCCAAACTGGACCCTGTGACTGGTGCAAATCTGCAGAACGTTGAGAATGAGCACTTGGTGGGGCTGACTACCAGGAAGCAGTGGGCTACAAGATACTCGTGGTGAACCCATAATGTGTCCTAGATGACTGTTCCCAAGGGCCATGATGAATACCAAGCAGAAAATGGAGTTTTAAAATATTATCAGTCATCGTGGTTAAAAATAATAATATTAGTATAAGCTATCATCATTTCTGAGCTCTTTACTATATACTGTATCTCTTGGGGTAAATGCATGTTTGTATTTGGAACAGTTCTAGAGAAATATAATATTCTGCTATCTCTCTGGAAGATAGAGTCATCAGCTAAGGTCCAGACTTCTTATTCCCAAGTAGGCCATTCTGCCTCTCACTTTTGGGTCTTTATGAATGATTCCCTCTGCCTGGAATTCCTCCATCACTATCCTCATCTTCCATTCTCCTGCCATTGCTTCTTCTCTTAGCTAACTCTTCCTCATTACCTCTGGGAAATCTTCCAGCATCTCCTATCCAGAATAAAGTACTTTCTCCTGTGATTTATAATAAGTGAAAAGTCACCTTGGGTTCATTTCCTCTTCATGAGAATCTCCCTTTGAGCTGTGAGCACCCTGAGGGCAGGAAATTTACCTTTTCCATCTTAATTCCCATCTATTATGGAATTTTATACCTATTACTTCTAGCACAGAGTAAGTATAAAATAAATGTTAAGTGAATGAGTAGACTGAATACAAAGTTCCCTTGAAGTAGTAAGACAATTTGGCAAATTAATAAGATGAAGGAATTGGCGAACGAGACAAGACAAGTGACATCTTCCTATTTCTGTAAGATACTCTGAGCTCTCCAAAGCAAAGGAGCTTGAGAAGTATGCATAAGTTTTATTATTTGCTTGGTACGTAAGTTAAAAAGTGACTAAATATTTACAGTTTAATGGGCCAGCTAGAGACCATATAATCTCCCTGAATTCTTTCCCTAAAATGAAATTTCCTTAAGTAGGTCATGACAAGGAGATTTATCCCAGTGGTCAGGTCCTGTTGCAGAGGAGGCAACTATAAAAATGTCCTTTTCTGGATGTGGTAAGCCAGGGTGGCTTGGGATGGTCTGGAAAAACATCATCTACACACAAATCCTTTAGAATCTCAAACATGACTAGACTTTCACATGGTTTATTAGTGTCCTCCACAGATCTCAAAATATTTTAAAATGGTACTACACCTACCCTAGAAGAGAAAAGCAAAAACCTTCCCTTGCTGGTAGCTTCATTCATATGCAAGCAGAACACTACTGGTGTACTACCATATCAGAACATTTACTTTAAAACCAAAACAGATTAAAGACTTAAACATAAGACTTGAAATCATAAAACGTTTAGAAGAAAACATAGGTAGTATGCTCTTTAACATCAGTCTTAGCAATATTTTTTGGATATATGTTTGCAGGCAAGGAAAACAAAAATAAACAGATGGAACTATAGCAAATAAGAAAATTCTTATCCAGAAAAGGAAATTATAAACAAAATGAAAAAGTCATCTACTGAATGGGAGAAGATTTGCAAATGGTATATCCAACAAAAGGTTAATATCCAAAATAAACAAAGAACTTATAACAAGTCAACATCCAAAAGGAAACCTAATTGAAAAATAGGCAGACAACCTGAAGAGACATTTTTCCAAAAAAGACACACAGACGGCCAACAGGCACATGAAAGATGCTTGACATCACTAGTCACCAGGGAAATGCAAACCAAAACCACAATGGGCTATCACCTCACACTTGTCAGAATGGCTATTATCAAAAGACAACAAATAATAAGTGTTGGCAAAGATCTGGGGGAAAGGTACCCTCATGCACTGTTGATGAGAATGTAAACTGGTATAGTCACTATGGAAAACAGTATAAAGACTCCTCAAAAAATTAAAAGTAGCACTACCATATGATCCAGCAATTCCATTCCTGGGTATTCATTCAAAAATAATAAAAACACTGTCTTGAAAAGATATAGGCACCCCTATGTTCACCGCAGTATTATTTTCAATAGCTAGGTTATGGAAGCAAAGTGCCTAAGTGTGTGTGTGTCTGTGTGTATACAGTGGAATATTACTTAGTCATTAAAAAGAATGAAATTTTGCCATTTGTAATAACATGTATGAACCTAGAGGGCATTAAGCTAAATGAAATAAATCAGGCAGAGAAAGACAAATACCATATGATTTCACTTATATGTGGAATCTAAAAAGCAAAACAAATGAAGAAACATAACTAAACAGAAACAGAGTCTAGATACACAGAACAGGTGGTTGCCAGATGGGAGGTGGGTGAGTGAAGGAGAAAAATAGGTGAGCAAGATGAAGAGGTATAAACCTCTAGTTATAAAATAAATAAGTCATGGTTATGAAATGTACTATGAGGAAGATAGTCAATAATTATGCAATATTTCATATCATGACAGATGACAACTATGCTTATCATGGTGATCATTTCAAAATGTATAGAAATATAGAATCACTATGTTGTATACAAGGAACTAACATAGTTTGTAGGTCAATTATACTTCAAAAACAAACTCATAGAAAAAGAGATCAAATTTGTTCTACCAGAGGCAGAGGATGAAGGGATAGGGAATTAAATAAAGGTGGTCAAAATGTACAAACTTCTAGTTTGAAGATAAGTAAGTACTAGGCAGATAATGTACAGCTTAAGTACAATTAAGTACAATTAACACTACTGTGTTCTCTATGAAAACTATTAGGAGAGTAATCCCTAAGAGTTTAAATCATAACAAAAAAAATTTCTATTTGTTTAATATTGCATTTATATGAAATGATGAATGTTCACTAAACTTATGTTAGTCAAACCATTATGATGTACACCTTAAATTTATACACTACATGTCTCAACAAACTGGAAGAAAAAACTAAAGAAATGAAAAAAACTAAAAAGGAAAAATTAAGAAAAGAAAAAATACAATTACAAATTATCAACAGAGTGATACAGAAGATACAAGTAAATGTCTTTTAAATATTAAACTCACATAATACATTTTAAGTAAAACTGAATTTGACGATCTTTGATTTGCATCCAGCTCTTCAGGACATACTAACTCTCTAAAGGTAAACCTCTATGAGCAAAGAGCAACTGAGCACCCTCAGGAACGAGCTAGGGCACTCACAGCCAGGTCTTCACGTGCTGTGTTTCATTTTTCCCCACAGTTCCTTGCACTGGGCATTCTGGAAATCATATAGACAATCCAGTCAACCAGATCAGTGTTTAAATCCCAGCCTACTCACTTCTTAGATACATAAATTGGGAGTTTATAAAACCTCTGTGAACATCCATTTCTCATCAGTAAAACAGGGTTTATGCTGCCTACAGCAGCCAGCCTCCAAGATGGCCCCAAAGATTTCCACCTCCTGGTTTTTGCACTCTGTGTAGTTTTCCCCGTCCGTGTTCTACCATTTAACCAGATTGGAATTCTATGACCAATAGCATAGAGCAGAAGGAATGTTATGTCACTTCTAAGATTAGGTTATACAGGATCGTGGCTTCCATCTTGGGCATTCTTTCTCACTCACTATGGGGGAAACCGTGTTGTGAGCTGCCCTGTACTGAGTGAGCCCGGAAGCAGAACTCCCAGCCCTAGTCAAGCCTTCAAGGGCTGCAGACCCAGCCAACACCTTGACTGCAATCTTATGACCACTGAGCTAAGTCTCACACAGATTCCTGATTTCAGAAACTGTGTGAGATAATAAACATTTGCTGTTTTAAACTGCTTAATTTGGGGGTTGTTTGTTATACAGCAATATATAACTAATACAATGCCTGTTGTGCAAAGTTATAGTGAGGATCAGAAATAATATATATCAATGCTGAGCATTTACTTAGTACATGTTAGGGACTTGAATAGTAGTTATAAATTTTTAAATTGCATTAATAATAACTATTATTAATCTTATCAATCATAAATATAAAAAACACTGCATGCAAAAATGGGCTCAATAAAGGACAGAAGCAGTATGGGCCTAAAAGAAGCAGAAGATATTAAGAAGAGATGGCAAGAATACACAGAAGAACTGTACAAAAAGATCTTCATGACCCAAATAATCACAAAGGTGTGATCAGTCACACTCACCTAGAGCTGGATATCCTGGAATGTGAAGTCAGGGGGCCCTTAGGAAGCATCACTAAGAACAAAGCTACTGGAGGTGATGGAACTCCAGTTGAGCTATTTCAAATCCTGAAAGATGATGCTGTGAAAGTGCTGCACTCAATATGCCAGCAAATTTGGAAAACTCAGCAGTGGCACCAGGACTGGAAAAGGTCAGTTTTCATTCCAATCCCAAAGAAAGGCAATGCCAAAGAATGCTCAAATGACTGCAAAATTGCACTCATCTCACACGCTAGCAAAGTAATGCTCAAAATTCTCCAAGCCAGGCTTCAGCAATACATGAACCATGAACTTCCAGATGTTCAAGCTGGTATTAGAAAAGGCAGAGGAACCAGAGATCAAATTGCCAACATCCACTGGATCATTGAAAAAGCAAGAGAGTTCCAGAAAAAACATCTATTTCTGCTTTATGGACTATGCCAAAGCCTTTGACTGTGTGGATCACAAGAAACTGTGGAAAATTCTGAAAGAGATGGGAATACCAGACCACCTGGCCTGCCTCTTGAGAAACCTGTATGCAGGTCAGGAAGCAACAGTTAGAAGTGGACATGGAACAACAGACTGGTTCAAATAGGAAAACAAGTCCGTCAAGGCTGTATATTGTCACCCTGCTTATTTAACTTATATGCAGAGTACATCATGAGAAACGCTGGGCAGGAAGAAGCACAAGCTGGAATCAAGATTGCTGGGAGAAATATCAATAACCTCAGATATGCAGATGACACCACCTTTATGGCAGAAGGTGAAGAAGAACTAAAGAGCCTCTTGATGAAAGTGAAAGAGGAGAGTGAAACAGTTGGCTTAAAGCTCAACATTCAGAAAAAGAACATCATGGCATCCAGTCCCATAACTTCATGAGAAATAGATGGGGAAACAGTAGAAACAGTGTCAGGCTTTATTTTTCTGGGCTCCAAAATCACTGCAGATGGTGATTGCAGCCATGAAATTAAGACACTTATTCCTAGGAAGGAAAGTTATGACCAACCTAGACAGCATATTAAAAGCAGAGACATTACTTTGCCAACAAAGGTCCATCTAGTCAAGGCTATGGTTTTTCAGTAGTCATGTATGGATGTGAAAGTTGGACTATAAAGAAAGCTGAGTGCAGAAGAATTGATGCTTTTGAACTGTGGTGTTGGAGAAGACTCTTGAGAGTCCCCTGGACTGCAAGGAGATCCAACCAGTCCATCCTAAAGGAAATCAGTCCTGGTTGATCATTGGAGGGACTGATGTTGGAAGCTGAAACTCCAGTACTTTGGCCACCTGATGTGAAGAGCTGACTCATTTGAAAAGACCCTGATGATGGGAAAGATTGAGGGCAGGAGAAGAAGGGGACGACAGAGGATGAGATGGTTGGATGGCATCACTGACACAATGGACATGGTTTTGGGGACTCCAGGAGTTGGTGATGGACGAGGGGCCTGGTATGCTGTGGTTCATGGGGTTGCAAAGAGTCAAACACGATTGAGTGACTGAACTGAACTAAAAATAATAAATATAAATTCATCACACTGTTTTTCCATGGGAAAGAAACTAGTAGAAGGGTTCATCAATACTAATGCTATTTTTTTCATAGTTTCTGTTGTTAACACCTGGTGGCTCAGAGGTTAAAGCGTCTGCCTGCAATGTGAGAGACCCAGGTTCGATCCCTGGGTCAGGAAGATACCTTGGAGAAGGAATGGCAACCCACTCCAGTATTCTTGCCTGGAGAATCCCATGGAGAGAAGAGCCTACAGTCCATGAGGTTGCAGAGTCAGACATGACTGAGCTACCTCACTTTCACTTTAATTTAGCAGCTACAGTTCTAAATTACAAATAACCATTGATGTAGCTTGAAGAGCTACAGAATTTTTTAATGCAGATATTTAAATGAAAGAGAAAATAGGAAGGCTGTACTATCTGACCAATAGATACTTCCCTTTAAACTAATAGTATCTCCTGCTTGGCTGTTACATTAGTTAAGAAGAGTCCTTTATTCATAGATCTGTAGGTTAAAGCCCTGGACACACAGGCTTCTGACTTCAAACCATCACTAAGGAAGTTACCTCACCTCTTTGAGCTTCCGTTTTGTCAAGTGTAAAATAGGGAAATTAGCACTCATCTCAGGGTGTTGCTGTGATGATTAAATAAGATAATGAACTGACATGTTTATAAGAGTGCCTGGCTCATAGTCAGTGGTTGATAAATGTGTGCTGTTACTCTTTCCACTTTCTGCTGTGTGGTAGGAATTATTATGATCATACTCATTTTAGAGATGAGGTCATCAAGGTCCAGCATGTCAAAGGATTTGCACACAGGAAGAGGAAAGCTGCTCCTAACTCCACCTTCTGATTTCTGAAGGCAAAGTGTTGAATAAAATGTAACCTTTCCTATATTTATACAGGTTGCAGTGAGTACATGTTTTTAAAAATGGCTCGCTCTCTCTGTGGTGACCTAAATTGGAAGGAAATCCAAAAAAAGAGGCGTTACATGTATATGTATGAATGAGTCATTTTGCTGCGCAGCAGGAACTGAGACAGTAGTGTAAAGCGACTATATTCCAATTAAGAGAAAAATGGCCCTGAGAGTAATCTTTGGTGGCAGAAGTCAGAAAGTGATTGCCTCTAGGTGGGAGGATGGGAATAGAGACAGGGGACAGAACAGTGATGAAATGTTTTATCACTTCATCAAAACCAACGGAACTGAACACATGAAATTCATCTATCTTTATTATACTTCAATAAGAATGATAAAATAAACAATAAAAACACTACCTTATGTATACAGACAAAGCTTTGGTCCCCTGTCATGGCCTCAAGCCACTCTCCTCTTTCTCCTTTTGGGTATTAGTTACAGGAGAAAGGAAAGCACCTCAGAGTGGACAGGTATAGCCTGCCACCTTCTCCACTCTCACACCACTGAGGGCCCTCAGACAACCCCCTCTCTCAGAGACATGCCCCGAGCCACCCACCTGGGCCACTGCTCGACCTGCCCAGGCGGACACAGAAGCCCTCAGTCTCCCTGGCTGTCAGTCTACCCCTCGAGTTAACAAGAAATTCATCTGGGAACAGAAGGGAGTGTAGAAGGTCAGGATCCTTCCATCCTTCTTTATACAGCATAGAAAAACATCATATATCAAGGTAGCTACAATAATTCAAAGTTGCCCAAACTTCAACTCTGGCTCCATCCCACCTGCCTGGTGGTGATACAGCAGGGCTTGCGTAGCCCAGCATTTCACATTTCCGCAGGATCTGTGCTAGGGTGGAGGTAAGTGGTTGAGTATGTGGGGCTTTTCTCTAAGATTTAATATAAAAGTCTCTTTTGGAGAAGAAAGAAACATGAGCTGTAGGAGGAACCATTTTCCTTCTCTAAATCCAAGGAGAAATGGTGCCGCAGCTGGACTTCAACACTGTGCAGGAGAAGCCCAGAGCCCTCTTCACCCCCAGTTTACGAATGCCAGGAATGGATGAGTGGAGACTGCGTGGTCAGCAACGTTTACTCACCAGCCATGTGATCCATTCTCATCACACCCTTGCCCCAGCAAAACTGCGATGACCATGTGTCATAGAGCTTCTCAGATTCCTGGCAAGTTGTGAAAACAATGCGGGTAAAATTAATAATGCCCAAGGATGAGACTGTTAGAGCCAGAAGGAACTTTAGAAACTGTCTACCCTGACCACCTTGCTTTCCAAGAGAAAGTAGCCCATAAAGAGACGTTCTTTCTAACACACAGGAGGGTTCATATCCAAAAGAATCAAGTCTGCTCTGCTGCATTGAATCTGTATCCATGAGTATCTCTGTGTAGCTGTTTTTGGGAGGGAAATGCTTTAAGGCAACAAACAAATAGTTTAGGCAAGGAATAGGAACTGGGGCCAGATGACAACATTCTAAGCTTCTGCTCTCTTCCTTCTTTCCCCTACTGCCCTATGCAGTGTCTCTCCAGGGCACAGAATTTATGGGCACATTCATTTCCACCTCTGGAAGGAAGCTTCTTCAAATCAAGGGCCATGCCCAGAACCATTGCTAGCCCCTCAAAGCCTCAGACATGGCCAATAGCCCTGCCTGTTCAACTGAATGATGCTCACCCCTCTGTGGCCTCAACGTCAACAAAACCATGCAGATGGGGGATTACAGCCTTCAGAATCCCTTGTTCCCCAAATCTCCTTTTGTTTACTTCCTCCACGTGGCACCTAGCACTTTGAACCCACAAGCCTGGTTCCCCTCTGAACAGCCCCAGTGGAAACCACCAGCTCTCTTTCTGGGTCTTTGGTCTTCAATGAAATGCACGGTCTGTCCCATTTCTCAGCACACCACCACTTAAATACAGCTTTTGTCAACAATAATAGCTAACATATGGGATTTACTCTATTCTAATAAACTTTTTTCTGCAAGGAGATCCAGCCAGTCTATTCTGAAGGAGATCAGCCCTGGGTGTTCTTTGGAAGGAATGATGCTAAAGCTGAAACTCCAGTACTTTGGCCACCTCATGTGTGTGAAAAGTTGACTCATTGGAGAAGACTCTGATGCTGGGAAGGATTGGGGGCAGGAAGAGAAGGGGAGGATGAGATGGTTGGATGGCATCAATGACTCAATGGATGTGAGTCTGAGTGAACTCTGGGAGCTGGTGATGGACAGTGAGGCCTGGCGTGCTGCGATTCATGGCGTCGCAGAGAGTCGGACACAACTGAGTGATTGAACTTAACTGAACTGAATAAACTTTTAAAGCGCTCTGCAAGTATTAATGCAGTGATAATCCTGCAATAACCCTAGGAGATAAGTATTCCCATTTTCCAGAGAGGAAAACTGAGGCATAAAGAAATGAGGCAGCTTAGCCAAGGTTACTCGGTGAGTAAGTGGCAGTCTGGATTCCAGTGCTGGTAGTCTGGCTCTAGAGTCAGCCTCTTAGTCACTACAGTACTATATTATCTCTCTAGGTTATCTTGGTGCTTTTTCCTTCCCTCCCCACCCACCAAAATTCAGTGAGGCATTTCCCCCTCTATGTTCTTAAAGCATATTGCCAGCACTTTCCACACTGAATCAAACTGTCTGTGTTTAAGTGCTTGTCTTCTCCCCTACTTCTCTCCACAAGTAGCTTGTGGAGACAGGCTTTATTCATCTCTGTCACACTTCAATAAATATTTGCTGAATCTCTGAATAAATAAATGAATGAATATGGCCATTGCGAAAGAGGCAATGTTTTATTCTGAGAGAGGATAAAGATCTCTGGATCCGAAATAAACCCAGGCATTTACGGTCAACTAATATTTGATAGAGGAGCCAAGAATATTCAATGGAGAATAGACAGTCTCTTTAAAAAGTCATGCTGGGAAAACTGGATATTAACACATAAAAGAAAAAAAAATCCCTATCTTACATCACTTACAAAAATTAACTGGAAACCATGACACCCTCAGAAGAAAACATAGAGGAAAAGCTCCTTGACATGGCATTTGGCAATGATGTCTTGAATAAAACACCTAAAGTGCAAGCAACAAAATGAAAAACAAATAAGTGGGACTCCATCAAACTAAAAACCTTCTGCATCATAAAAGAAACCATCAATAAAGTGAAAAGACAACCTATGGAATCAGGAAAAATATTTGCAAACCATATATCTGATAAGAGGTTAATACCAAAAAACCAAAAAGAACTCATATAACTCAATAGTTTAAAAAAAAAAATCCAAATAATCCAATTTTAAAATGAGCAAAGGCCCTGAATAGACATTTTTCCAAAGAAGTTATACAAATGGTCACATGGAAAAAAACTGCTCAACATCACTAGTTATTAGGGAAAAGTGAATTAAAACCACAATTAGATATTGCCCCAGGCCTCTTGCCTGGCAAATCCCATGGACAGAGGAGCCTGGTGGGCTGCAGTCCATGGGGTCACTAGGAGTCAGACACGACTGAGCGACTTCACTTTCACTTTTCACTTTCATGCATTGGAGAAAGAAATGGCAACCCACTCCAGTGTTCTTGCCTGGAGAATCCCAGGAACGGGGAGCCTAGTGGGCTGCCATCTCTGGGGGTCGCACAGAGTCGGACACGACTGAAGCAACGCAGCAGCAGCAGCAGCCATGCCTCTTAGAATGGTTATTAACAAAAGAAAAAAGATGCCAATGCTGGCATGGAGAAAAGGGAACCCTTGTGTGCTACTGATGAGACTGTAAACTGGTGCAACCACTATGGAAAACAGGAGGGAGGATCCTCAAAACATTAAAAATAGAAATACCAGATGATCCAGAAATTCTACTTTGGGGAGTACACCTAAAGGCAACAAAAACAGTAATTCAAAAAACATAACCTGTACTCCCATGTTCATAGCAGTATTACCTACAATAGCCAAGACATGGAAACAGTTTAAGTGTCCATTGATGGATGAATGGGTAAAAAAAAATGTGATTACATCTATTGTGAATATTATTTTAAAAAGAAGGAAATCTTGTCCTTTGTGATAACATGGATGAACTTCTGTGAGGGCACTGGTGCTTTGGTGGTTTAGTTGCTCAGTTGTGTCCGACTCTTTGCAATCCCATGAACTGTAGCCCACCAGGCTCCTTTGTCCATGGGATTTCCTAGGCAGAGATCCTGGAGAAGTTTGCCATTTCCTTCTGCAGGGGATCTTCCTGATCCAGGGATCGAACCCGGGTCTCCTGCACTGCAGGCAGTCTCTTGCATTGCAGGCAGATTATTTACCAACTGAGTCACAGGGAAGCCCCATGAGAGCCTTATGCTCAGTGAAATAAGTCAAACAAAGAGAGACAATTACTGTATGATCTCACTGATACATGGAATCTAAAAACAAACCAAATTCACAGAAAAAGAGATCAGACATGTGATTGCCAGAAGAGGAGGTTAGGGGAGAGGGGAAGTGGAGGAAGGTACATACTTCCAGTTACGAGATAAATAAGTACTAGGTGTTAAAGAATCAGCCTGCCAATGCAGGAGATGCAGGTGATGTGGGTTCAGTCTCTGAGTCAGGAAGATCCCCTGGAGAAGGAAATGGCAACTTACTCCAGTATACTTGCCTGGGATATCCCATGGACAGAAAATTCTGGTGGTCGCAAAAGAGTTGGACACAATTCAGTGACTAAACAACAGCAGAGTACTAGAAGGTAATGTATAACATGACAACTATAGTTAACCTTGCTGTACGGTATACAGGAAAATTGTTGGGAAATTAAAAACCTAAGAGTTCTTGTCACAAGGAGAAAATTTTTTTTCTTGTATTATTGCTTTTTATTGCATCAATATGAGATATTGGGTATGAACTAAACTTACTGTGGTTATTATTTCACAGTTTATATAAAGTGAACCATTATGTTGTAACACCTTAAACTTACCTACTTGCTTCTGCTGTCTTGTTCAGTTGCTAAGTCATGTCTGACTCTCTGTGACTTCATAGACTGCAGCACTATGTCCTTCCTTCTATGTCTATGTCCCTGTCCTTCACTATCTCCCAGAGTTTACTCAAATTCATATTCATTGAGTCAGCAATGCTGTCTAACCATCTCATCCTCTGCCACTCTCTTCTCCTTTTGCCTTCAATCTTTCCCAGCATCAGGGTCTTTTCCAGTGGGTTAGCTCTCCATATCAGGTGGCCAAAGTATTGGAGTTTCAGCTTCAGCATCAATCCTTCCAAGGAATATTCAGGGTTGATTTCCTTTAGGATTGACTGGCTTGATCTGCTTGCTGTCCAAGGGACTCTCAAGAGTCTTCTCTAGCACCACAATTCAAAAGCAATTCTTTGGAGCACAACCTTCTTTACTGTCCAGCTCTCATATCTGTATGGAAAAACCATAGCTTTAACTATAGGGACATGTGTTGGCAAAGTGATGTCTCTGCTTTTTAACACAATATCTAGGTTTGTCATAGCTTTCCTTACAAGGAGCAAGTGTCTTTTAATTTTAAGGCTGCAGTCACCATCCACAGTGATATTGGAGCCCAAGAAAATAAAATCTGTCACTGCTTCCACTTTTTCCCCTCTATTCACCATGAAGTGATGGGACCAGATGCCATGATCGCAGTTTTTTGAATGTTGAATTTTAAACCAGCTTTTTCACTCTCCTCATTCATGCTCATCAGGAGGCTCTTTAGTTCCTCTTCACTTTCTGCCATTAGAGTGGTATCATCTGCATATCTGAGGTTATTGATATTTCTCCTGGCAATCTTGATTCCAGCTTGTGTTTCATCCAGCCTGGCATTTCGCATGATGTCCTCTGCATAGAAGTTAAATAAGCAGGGGGACAAGATACAGCCTTGTTGTTCTCCTTTCCCAGTTCTGAACCAGTCAGTTGTTCTGTGTCTGGTTCTAATTGCTGTTACTTGATCTGCATACAGATTTCTCAGGAGTCAGGTAAGGTGGTCCGGTATTCCCATCTCTTTAAGAATTCTCTACAGTTTGTTGTGATCCACACAGTCAAAGGCTTTAGTGTGGTCAATGAAGCAGAAGTAGATGTTTTCCTGGAATTTCCTTGTTTTCTCTGCTGCTGCTGCTGCTGCTAAGTCACTTCAGTCGTGTCCGACTCTGTGTGACCCCATAGACGACAGCCTACCAGGCTCCCCCATCCCTGGGATCCTCCAGGCAAGAACACTCTATGATTCAACAAATGTTGACAATGTGATCTCTGGTTCCTCTGCCACATCTGGAAGTTCTCACTTCACGTACTGTTGAAGTCTAGCTTGATGTGTGTCAATTAAAACTTAATAAAACGGGAAAAAATATGTGTTGTTTTCTTTACTATTTCAATTCATATATACACATAGTATATATAATACATATAATTTAACTATCTATCTATCTATCTATATATATATATATATATATATATATATATATATATATAACGGAAGCTTTTTAAAGTTAAAAAAAAAATTCCTGGATTGTGAGTCAAGAGATCAAAGTTTCAGGTCCCATTACCAACTAGCTGTGTGACCTTGAGCAATTTCCTTTACCTGTCTGGTTCTCAGTTTTCTCATTGCCAAAAATGAATGGGTTAGACTTAGGGACCTCTGAATTCCCTTTCAGCTGAAACATCCTAGGACTGTGGCATCAGGGCAGGCCACGGAGAGAAGAGACTAGAGACGTTAGTCATCATGAGTCCCTCATGTTACACGCAGAAACGCATGGAGAGAAGAGAGACGAGAGACAAGTCAGTCTTTGTGAGCCCCTCACATTATACAGGGAAGTGCAACTCCACCAGTCTGACTTTACAGACAGTCACCAGGACAGCAGGCAGGAATGCTAACGGAGAAGGGATGAGGCAAAAGACAGCACCAAGCCCGGTGGCACTGCTCCCCATGTGGGAACCACTACGTGGGCACAGTCAAGGGGTCAAAGAGTCCGGCTGCCTTCTGGGAGCCATTAGTGCAGAAAGAATGAGAGAAGCCACTCAGTCTGCATTAAAGTCACCAAAATGCCTGGAACTCAGGAAGGGATTACTCCACTTGAGCACAGCCTGTGATGTTCCTTTCACTGCTTTTCCCCCTGTTGTCATTACCCAGTCAAGCATTCTTGGCAGTGTAAACAGGTGATTAACAGGAAGAGTTTGGAAGAAACTGGGAGCAGGAGTTGGATGGGTATACAGCATATATATTCTTTGCTCCCCACCCCTGCCCTCCCACACTTCCCTCCATCCATAATGGCTACAGATTCCATGGATGAAGATTTCTCCTAGAGGAGGGGAAAGATGGTGGGAACCTCATTTATTCAGCAACAAGATGAACCTGGCATGAGAAATCAGACTCAGAACTGAAGCTGGCAAAACATCTGACAGGGTGTTGGCCAGCAAAGACAACATGAGTTTTGTAGAGCTGCAAACAGCAGGAATGCCTGCCAGTCATCAAAAGGACTCCCTCGTGTTGTCTGGCCTTCTCTCTGGGACCAGGTCATTTCACCCCGTCATAACATCGGTTTTAACAAAAGCTCAGAGCTAGTTAATGGAGCATTTTGTGTCTTGTCCTCCAAGTTATAGGTATGTATTTTTATAGAATGGTGCCTCTTTTATCTGGGGATATATTTTATGGAGTGTCATGAGTGACATGAGTGTCCCCAAAAGCAAGAAAAAGAGAAGTTTTCTTTTTCTTTTTTTGAAGAGGTTGGAGAATCTAAGACTGGAACAGGGAAGGACTGGATGAGGAGCAGAAAAGCTTTGCTGTGTTCACAGCTAATCAGGAAACCTTCCCCAACAAGAGGTCAATTCCACCAAGAAAGTCCACTCAAAGGTTGGACTCAGATTTATGGATGTTCATCTTCTGGCTTCAGTAAAGACAGTACCATGTTGGGATCTTTTTTCCCTCTAGAATAAAAAAAAAAAAATCTCAGAGTTGAAAGGGTCTAAGGGTCCAGACCCTTGCCTAACATAGAAATTGCTTTGATAGTTATCTCCAGCAAGTGCTAATACATACTCTAAATCATCACTTCTGGGAGAGGAAACTATTTGTCCTTCCTACTTTGGAGACCTTTTCATTGGACACTTCATCCAGAAACTGAACTGAAATTTGCCTTTCATTAATGCCTACCCTCTTTTTTAATCACCCCACGTAACATAAACCCAATTCTTATGCCTTCAATACATTCAAAAAATTTGAGGACAGTTCTTGTGCTTTCTGTTTGCAGGTTTAGCAACCTCTAAATCATCAGCCAAAATACCTGTCTCCAGCCTGCTTGCTTTCCTCTGAACATGGGCCAGCTGACTTTTATCTTTATATTCTTTACAAAAATGAACATTCCTTCTGTGGTCTGAACATGATAGAGGAGGACAGGGCTGTTATTCCTCTCTGAACACTCCTTGCCCATGTGTGGCCATATCACACTGTGAACTAGTAATGTTTGCAACCCAAATTTGACCCTTTTCCCGTATATTATCTCCAGGTCAAGCATTCCTCCATCCTGTTCTTGTACAATTGGCTGTTTGAACCAAAGTACAGATTTTTTTCCCCCTATTAAGTATTCTCTGGTTGGAGTCATTCAAGCTGTTTGAGACATATAGCATCACCTTAAGTCATACAGATTCACAGACCTTTCAAATACTGGGTTTTCTACTAATATGATCAGCGTGTATGTCATCTTTGTCTAATCAACTCACTGACATAAAAGTTGAACAGAAAAGGACAGAGGGCAGAGCTCGAACAGATGCACTAGAGCCTTCATTCCAGATTAATATTTACCAAGGGCTCAGCATTCCTTGGTGCTGTCTCACTGTTCTCCTGGCCTCGGACATCTAAACTACTCCGTGTGACCTGGCCTTTGCAAAGCTCTTCATTCTCCCTGTTGCACAGAATAATTTGCCTTTCCCCAAAAACATCTACTATCCCTTTACCTCCTTTGCCTAGGGTACCTATTCCCTGCTTGTTCACCTGGTCAACTATTAATTTTTCAAGTTTCAGCTCCAAGTGTCACCCACCTATGAAGTCATTCTTTGCTTCACAGGCAGAGTTAGATGTTCCCAGAGCATCCCATACAGTCCTCAACTAAAGTACCCAACATACCAACTTACATTTGCCTGTGTCTCCTAGAAGACCAGGGATAGCAAATGGGTGGTACATGGGCCATGGTCCCTCTCCTACCCTCATGAAAGATGGTGTTAATTAATCACCGAGTCCAGAGGAAGCCTCAGAATTCTTTCCAACACAACCCTCCAGGCTGTTACTACTAACTGATTGGATCTGAAACTCAAGTTGAAACTCTATACTATTTTCTAATTTCCTTGAGGGCAGAAATCTTGCCTCATTCACCTCTGTATTTCTAGACTTAGGGCAAAGTAACTGGCTTAAATTAACTCAATAAATGCCTGCTGTATAATGATTTTGTTTACCAGTGAGTTAGAACTTAAAAATAAATTTTTCATGTTCATATAAGAGCCTTATAAACAATATAATTCTGGTAGTAGCAAGAGCTGATCATTTAGCGTCAACTGTAATTAACATTACAGAATAATAATTGGTCACTACTTAAGAACTTTTTCCACCTGATTCTGCACAGAGCTCCCCGAGAAGGCAGACCTGATTGGTCTTGGTATTCACAGACCCCATCTGATATACATACATGTATGGCCTTTGAGGCCTGGAACCAATTTGACTGCCTTCCCAGCTTTCTATCTTCTAAATACCCATGAGCTGATAGTAATTTTAGGAGGTCTAAATGCCAGGGTTGAAAATAGGTCTGCCAAAGTTTTATCTACAAGAAATCTGTATTATGAAGATTGCTTCCCCATGGAACATTCTTCAGAGACAGCCACTCGAACCAAAAAGAAAATATTCCTAAAGAGACTAATTTATTATCACATCAGGTTTCTTAAAGATAGTCCCTGGGACAAGTCCAGGGGGAGCTGCACTTATGTAAACATCAAAGTAGGGCTAGCATCATCACTTAATTATTTATTAATTAGCCTTTCTTTGCATATCTCTATCAAATGCATATTTCAAATCTTAAACTTCATTTAATATTACTCTTGCACAGTCATAATATGAACAGAACAGAACCTGCAGAAGGTAAGAAAGTTAAGATAGACCAATGTCTCCTTTGTTTCCATAGGTAATGTTCAGTGACCTCTTTGGAATTCCTAGCATTAAATTAGAACCACATTCTGGGGCTTTGTGAAGGGGCTTTGTGAAATGGAAGTGGCTAGTAGTATGTGGCTGGTGATAGGTGATCAATAAAATGTTTATTGGATGGATGTTCGGATGGTTGAATAGTTGGATGGATGAATGGTTGAATAGTTGGATGACTGGATGGATGGATGGATGGCATTCAGTTTTATCTATCGAGTAGCTAGAAGATTAAGACATCTGATCTCTTGATTCAATTTCCTAGAAACCAGAAAGAATCTGGCATAATCAACAAGAGAGCCAACATGTCAAAGAAAGCTCCAGTCATGTAACAAGTAAACTTACTAGGCTCAAATTCTTTTCCAGGGAAAGTATCTTTTAAAGATACAATTCAAAAGACTATCAAGGAAGACTCAGATTCAGTCACCAGGGCTAACTATGATTACTAATTTGGATGAATTTGCAGATAGCATGACATCCAGTAGGACCAAATAGTGCAGTCCTCTCTTTTTACCGTGGAACCCAGGGTTTTCCCAGCTGGGAAGCCAGTACCCTCATCAGCTTCTAAAAATACTGTCACTCAGTCAAGCTAGAAAAGGCCCAGTGAGAAGAATAATTTGGCTATTAGAAGTTTCTAGATTTCATACCAAGTAAAGGGCTTGCTAATTCCTTGGTATCATTTAACCAACAAGACTTATAACAATGGCCAATATTTATGAAGTTATCACTTTGAGCCAGGCACTGCTCTCAGTGTTACACAAGCTTCATTACTTTTAACTCATAGAAGAACAGATGAGAAGTAGGGATCCAGATGTTAGGTTATTTCCTGTATTACCCACCTGAGACGTGGTAGAATCTGAATTCATACCAGCAACCTGTCTAGGGCTTTCTGCGAAATAAGTATACTCCTCATCACCATCATAAAGGGAAGACCCTCGATCCCTAGTCCTTATGAGCTAGGCATTCCCACCACACTCACCACTGCAATTTTTAAAATCTTTTTCAACTTCCTTCACAACAAAGTAGAAAATTTACCTCATCTCACATGCTGGTTCTTTCTCCCCTCAGTTCCTAAACTAACATTTCCCCAGGTCTACTCTGAGGTAATTTCCATACTAATATTTTCTGTGGTCAAGTAAGTTTGAGATTAAGCAGCTAAACAAAACTTCCTGCTGTAAGACGTCTCAATGTCTTCATTTGTTGAAAGTTAAAATGAAAGTCGTTCAGTCGTGTCCGACTCTTTGCAACCCCCTGGACTATACAGTCCATGGAATTCTGCAGGAATTCTGGAGTGGGTAGCCTTTCCCCTCTCCAGGGGATCTTCTCAACCCAGGGATCGAACCCAGGTCTTCCACATTGCAGGTGGATTCTTCACCAGCTGAGCTACAAGGAAAGTCCAAGAATACTGGAACGGTTAGCCTATCCCTTCTCCAGCTGCTCTTCCTGACCCAGGAATTGAACCAGGATCTCCAGCACTGCAGGCAGATTTTTACCAACTTTATTTGCTGGTGTGTAGCAAACAGCTTCAAAAGATGGCCAGGATATCATGTGTAGTATTTTGTAAATGTACCTGACTAAAGGAGACTGTTTGTCCCACAGAATCCCTTAAGATCCCATAGAATACACACAAGAAATGGTACCAAAAAGTGTGATGCCCCCTCACCAACCATCACACAACAGACTGTCTCTCTAGCAGTATATGGTTCTCTCTGAATTATACATAGGCTTAAATTTCTACTTCATCTTGCCTCACTCCCTCTCACAAAACCTGTCCCTTTGTCAAAACCACAAGAGAAGACATCATCCATGATAGGAACAGTAATGGGTTTTTTCTTTTTCTCCTTTACAGATTCAGACTAATCTCATAGTTTGCAGGTCAAATTTAATGCCAGGAAACCATTATCATCAGATAAGCCTCTTTTCACCAGATAATAAGGAAGTAATCTGTTTGGGTTTCCTTTTGCCTTCCTTTTAACTAAAGATAATTAACTACTTAATTAAGAAAATAAAAGATAAATAACGTTCTGCTCAAAGCTATGTTCCTATTCAACTGTAAGCCCTGACTTATATCAAATTCCTATGGCTTCTATTTCTCCCCCATCTGATGGTTTATTTCCTCCTAAATTAAATTATCCCTTCAGTATAAGTTTTAATATTTCAGGTTATCAGCCTCTTTAGAGAAGGAAGGAGGGAAGGAAAGAATTTATTCAACAAATGAATGCTGAGGACCTGAGATGTGCCAGGTTACCTACACAATGGGAACTGAACACACTATATTCTCCACCCTCATGGAGTTGACAGCCTTTTTTATTTTCCTATTTTTTAATTGAAATATAGTTGATGTATAATATTATGATAGTTTCAAGTGTGCTACATAGTGATTTGACACGTGCATACATTATGAAATGATCACAAGAAGTCTTTGTGACCATCTGTCTCCAACCAAAGTTATTAACATATTATTAACAATGTTCCTTATGCTGTAGGTTACATCTCTGTGGCTTATTTATTGATATTTTCTAACTGGAGGCTTTTATCTCTTAATCCCCTTCACCTATTTTGCTTTCACATTACCCTCCCCACTGGTAACCACCCATTTGTTCTCTAATATCTATGAGTCTGTTTTCATTTTGGCTTGTTTATTTACCTGTTTTGTTTTCTAGATTCCACATGTAAGTGAGATCATATGGTATTGGCCTTTCTCTGTCTGACTTATTTCACTAAGCATAATACTCTCTAGAACCATTCATGTTGTCACAATGTCAAGACTTCCATTTTTAATGATGAGTAATATTCCATTCAATCTATGGCTGATACACACACACACCCATATATATAAGACATATACACACCTCTTCTTTATCCATTCATCTATCAATGGACACTTGGATTGCTTCCATATCTTGGCTATTGTAAAATAGCTGCAATAACTTTGGGGTACATATATATTTTGAAATAGTGTTTTTGTTTTCTTCGGGTAAATACCCAGAAGTGAAGTTATTGGATCATATGGCAATTCTATACCTAAGTTTTTCAGGAACCTCCATACTGTTCTACTGTAGCTGCATCAATTTACAGTCCCACCAACAGTACACAACCTTTCTCTTTTCTTCACATCCTCTCAACTTTTGCTATGTGCTTTCTTTTTAGGTTACAGTCTTATAGGAGACAGTAATAAGAAATAAAGACACAACTACACAATAATAACAAATTGTGACAAATGCTTAATAGTGCTTATAAAAAGAGAGAATGCTAGGAGTGAGAAGAACCAGGGTGAGGACTGGGGAGGTGCTCCACCTTTAGATGAGGTATTCTGGAAGAAGAAAGAACGAAGGATGAAAAAGGCTGATGCTAACAAGCAACATAGACAGAGGCCAGACCCACAGAGTACTGTAAGCCAAGCCACAGTAAGGATTTCAGCCCTTAGCCAATAAAGAAATGGCAGCCATTAAAGAGTTTTAAACAAGGGAGGCTCATGATCAGATTTCTGTTTTTGAAAAAAAAAAAAAAAAAAAATCATTCCAGCTACCATGTGGAGAATAGATTAGAAAGGCACAGAGAAATGTGCAGACAGCCAGGAGGCTGCTACAAGCTGCATGGCTTGAAACTGTTAAGTAAATAACAATTAGGTTTATTTCCAATTGTTCTTCATTGCCAAGGAATGGAAATGGTGTTGTGAAAGCAAAACGGAAATGCAAGAACCTAATGCTTGAGAATGCTGAGGTGTGTTTGGAAATCAAGCCTTTGCAAGCATTCCACACTGAGTCCTATAAAAGTTCTATAAAGAGATCCCCTTCCTCTCCCTGGTTCCCCCAGGTGAACTCTCCTTGTTGGCAGAGAAGGATAGTAAGGGTGTCCTGGTGTCCCAGGGGCTGTCATACCATCTGCCCACCCTCTCTCTGGCTAGGTGCCAAAGTGAAGCAAGGAGGCAGATGCAAAGGGAAAAAGGATGGCATGAAACTCGGCGAGATACTGGAGAGTCCTTGGAGGCAAGCATTTGGAAAGCATTCTGCTTTCCATCTTGGGAGGGGAGTTTCCAAGGTGAGAGTCCAGGCTCCAGAGTGAAAAAGGCTTTTTCCACTCACCCCAAAGCCGGCTGGAGAGCTGGACCCGCACACAGCCTCCAGTATCTCAACAAGGAGTCTGTTTTATGCGACATGTTCATACCAAGTTCACCAGATAGTTTATCAACTTTGACAGCACGTATCAGAGGGCCTCCATCTCATTCATTTAATGCTTCCCTGCTGAGGCCACAAAAAAATTAGAACAAATTGTTTCTTTAAGAGATAATTTTCCTCTTCAAATTGGAAGTATAAATCTTCCCTAAAAATCAATATCCCCTAAATATTCTCTAGAAACTGCAGAGAAAAATACTGAGGTCTCCCCTGGCCTGCAGTAAAAGGAAAGGCTACGTATGGAGTCTCTAGCCAAGGAATACTAGGAATTTCTCCTCTCTTCCTCACATTCCCACTCCATGTTTCCAAAACATGTTTCCTCTCCCCTACTCACTCCAAAATCAGTCTTCTCAGCATAACTTCACAAATGAAGGAAGAATAAAAAATTACATGTTATAATGTCCTTTCCTCTTTCCATGAGCCACATGCTACACTTCTGACTCACATATTGGTACACTGTCACTAAATTTTCTTACAAATAGCTGAGAAAATAAGAGAAGTGAAAGGCAAAGGAGAAAAGGAATGCTATACCCATCTGAATGCACTCTCCAAGTGCAAGGAGAGATAAGAAAGCCTTTCTCAGTGAACAGTACAAAGAAAAAGGGAAAACAACAGAATGGGTAAGAATAGAGATCTCTTCAAGAAAATTAGATATACCAAGGGAATATTTCATGCAAAGATGGGCATAATAAAGGACAGAAACAGTACGGACCTAACAGAGGCAAAAGATATTAAGAAGAAGTAGCAAGAAAACACAGAAGAACTATACTGAAAAGATCTTAATGACCCAGATAACCACAATCGTATGATCACTCACCTAGAGCCAGACATCCTGGAATACAAAGTCAAGTGGGCCTTAGGAAGCATCACTACAAACAAAACTAGTGGAGGTGATGGAATTCCAGTTGAGCTACTTCAAATCCTAAAAAATGATGCTGTGAAAGCGCTGCACTCAGTATGCCAGCAAATTTGGAAAACTCAGCAGTGGCCACAGGACTGGAAAAGGTCAGTTTTCACTCCATTCCCAAAGAAAAGCAATGCCAAAGAATGTTCACACAATTACTCTTATTTCACATGCTAACAAAGTAATGCTCAAAATTCTCCAAACTAGGCTTCAACAGTACATAAACTGAGAATTTCCAGATTTCAAGCTAGATTTAGAAAAGGCAGAGGAACCAGAGATCAAATGGCCAACATCTGTTGGATCATAGAAAAAGTAAATGAATTCCAGAGATACATCTACTGCTGCTTTATTGACTACACCAAAGTCCTTGACTGTGGATCACAACAAACTGTGGAAAATTCTGAAAGAAATGGGAATACCAGACCACCTGACCTGGCTCCTGAGAAATCTGTATACAGGTCAAGAAGCATCAGTTAGAACCAGACATGGAACAACAGACTGGTTCCAAATTGGGGAAAAGGAGTATGTCAGGGCTGTATATTGTCGCCCTGCTTATTTATCTTATATGCAGAGTACATTATGCAAAATGCTGGACTGGATGAAGCACAAGCTGGAATCAATATTGCTGGGAGAAATATCAATAACCTCAGATATGCAGATGACACCACCCTTATGGCAGAAAGTGAAGCACTAAAGAGCCTCTTGATGAAAGTGAAAGAGGAGAGTGAAAAAGTTGGCTTAAAACTTAACATTCAAAAAACTAAGATCATGGCATCTGGTCCCATCATTTCATGGCAAAAAGACTGGGAAACAATGGAAACAGTGACAGACTTTATTTTCTTGGGTTCCAAAATCACTGCAGATGGTGATTGCCACCACAAAATTAAAAGATGCTTAGTCCTTGGAAGAGAAGTTATGACAAATATACACAGCATATTAAAAAGCAGAAACATTACTTTGCTGGCAAAGGTTCACATAGTCAAAGCTATGGTTTTTCCAGAAGTTATGCATGGATGTGAGAGTTGGAGCATAAAGAAAGCTGAGTGCCGAAGAACTGATGCTTTTGAACTGTGGTATTGGAGAAGACTCTTGAGAGTCCCTTGGACTGCAAGGAGATCCAATCAATCTATCCTAAAGGAAACTAGTCCTGAATATTCTTGGAAGGACTGATGTTGAAGCTGAAGCTCCAATACTTTGACCACCTGATGCGAATTACCAACTCTTTGGAAAAGACCTTGGTGCTGGGAAAGACTGAAGGCAGGAGGACAAGGGGATGACAGAGGATGTGATGGTTGGGTGGCATCTCTGATTCAATGGACAGGAGTTTGAGCAAGCTCTGGGAGTCAGTGATGGACAGGGAAGCCTGGCGTACTGCAGGCCATGGGGTCACAAGAAGTCTGTCATGACTGAGCAACTGACTGTCACTAAATTAGGAATATACCATCAGGTGGTGTGCACTGTTATACCCATCCTACAGATGAGAAAATTGAGACTTAGGTTAAGCAATGTGCCCTACTTGCACACTGAGTGGCAGAGCAAGAATCAAAATCCATGTCACTCTAGCTCCAAAGGTCAGATTTGTAACCATTCTGGATTTCCAGCCAGAAGAATTTAACTCCCCTCCCAGAGGAATTTTCCTTTCAACTTCGGGCAGACCTATTAGCTCTTTAGATCTTGATGGCTGAATAGGAACAGAACTGGACACCACTGCTCTTTCCACTACGTCAAGCATCCAAAGGGAAATGACCCGGCTTCACCAGAAAATCAAAAAGCTGGACATCCAAATGAGACCAATCAACACTAATCCTTGCATAGATTTTCTAAGCGAAATTCAGAAGGAGAAAAAGTGCTATTTTCACTGCAAAAAAAAAAAAAGCCGTTGCTTTCTTAGCCAAAGCTAGCTATTTTCTTTTTTTCTGGGAATCTCATGGACAAGTAAGAGGGCAATACATGAGATTCTCATTGGTTGAGCTATGCAGAGACTTCCATTGGTGTATTTTGGTTTAGAGGGTGAGTCGGCACAGTACAACCTCATTTCTATACAGCCAACCTAAAATATAGCCTTGAGACTGCAAAAAGAGGAGGAGAGAGAGAAAAAAAAATAAGCAGTTTCTTTCATTCTCTCTCTTGCATGGAAACTGCTGCATAATTGCATTGAGTCATCTAGGCTAACAATCAGACCATTTCTCAAATCCACCTTACAGAGAGAACTATGAGGCATTTAAGGAAATGTTCCTCCTCCCCATATAATCTATTTCTCTTTGGGTTAGTTGGATGGAGGTGGCTTGAGAGAGGTGAAGGCAGAAATTTGGGAAACCATAGCTGATGAATTGCAAACATGTACAAGTGATGCACAGGGTGGGAGGAAGTGAAAAGTGAAATTCCTGTGAAAATAATGCACATGTCCCAGGGAAATGAGCCACACATTTTTATGAATCAAGGGACCAGAGCTTTCTTTATATGTGCGCCAAACAGCATTCCTGGGTAATGGTTCCATATCTCACGAGGTGTAAGCCACTTCACTCCATCTTATTAGAAACATTCAAAACAAGGCAAGTATTTTGAAACCCATAAAATTTATGGAATTCTAAGCACACCAAAGACAGAATGGACGAGGGACTCCTCTGTTTAACTGGTTTTAATTTATATTCACTTTAGCAGTTTAACCCACCTTTAAAATCCAACCAAGATTTGAAAACATTAATAACTATAAACCATTTTTTCTAAAACTGTCTCCCACTTTCTCAGCAACCATAGCAGTCACTTGCTTAAAGCTTCAAAGACTCAAGAAAAATGGATCCCAGAGTCCCTAAAAATTGGTTATAACCTCTGTCACTCACCTGATTACTTACTCACCTCACAGGCCATTTGAAAAGCAAGAAAGGTTACCAGCTGGTGAGCAATGCAGCTACCAGCCTAAATATTCCCTAGAAATTCTAGACAGCAATTAAAGAGGAGAGAAGTGATCAAGCAAGTCTATTTATACTGAAGCCCAAGTAAACGAGACAGTGTAAGGTGTCAAAGAGAATACACTCTTCAGAACAACCAAATAGCACCATAAACTGAGCATGCAGTTTAAGTAGCTTAGAAGAATTTCATTGCTTCCACTTATGCAAGGTAAGACCCAAAGGGAACATTCAGTTTAAATATTTACTCTTTTAATTCAGTGGTGCTTATATACATGGTATATCAGGTAGAGTTACCAAAAAAAAAAAGAAAGCTAAGTGTAAACCAGGCCCACTGTGCTCAATAACCTTAATTATGGGTTAAAAGCTCAAATGACAATAATAGCAAATCTTTCCAGGGCACTTACAATGTGTCAAGCACTATGTGTTCTATTTCATTCAATCTTCCCAATGATCTTACATGGAAGATACTATTTTAATCTTCGTATATTCAGTTTGCAGATGAGGAAACAGAAGCTTAGAAAGTGAAGTAACTTACCCAAGGACACAGAGTAACAGACCTAGGAATTAAACAAAGCCTGTCTAATTCTAAAGCCTCACTGAGGAAAGTTAATTGCACTTCAGATAGTAAGACCTGGAGGCTTTCCATTGTTCAATAAAACCCAAAGAGCTTATTTTGTCCCAGGAATTACTATAAGCACTTGGGATAAATTAATTCATTTGCTCTTTATAATAACCCTATGAAGTAAGTACTGAGATTATCCCCAATTTTATAGATGAGGAAACTGAGGCACAGAGAGGCTGAGCAACTTGTCCAGGGTCACACCTTTCATAAGCAGCAAAGTCTTAATTCAAACCTAGCTGCTGGCTCCAGGCTGTTCCCTTTGACACTCTACTATCCATCTGTCTAAGCATGGTGACCCTAAAAAGTCCAAGAGATTCTGGCTCCTTTAATAATAATAACAGAGTCCAGAAGCAAAAGAGAAATGTTTCATTATTCCCTATGTTCATCTGACTTTATGTGGGGCATTTCATTCAAGTGTTTTCACACTTTAAGAAACACATTGACAGATTGGAATTGTCCAGCAGAGAGCAAGAAGGGAAGAATATAGTATAAAACGTAGGCTTAAAACTATGGAGTAATTGGGGCTCTTTGGCATAGAAATGAAATTTCAAAAGTACTCATATGTACCATTTTCACAAAATGTCAAGAGGGCCCTAACTACCCTAAGAAGATGTGGGAAGCAGCTCTAGGACATAACTGATTCATCATTCACTTGCTTACCAATTTTTACCGAGTAGCCAACAGGTATCAAATAGAGGAAATGCTCCCTAGCTTAATATATTACTCTTGCATTTCAGAAGTGGAAGATCTGTTCACTCATTAGTGAAAGTCACCAGAGGTGACTCAGAGAGCAGAGATGGTCCCTGTATCACATGGAACACTGGACATGTGTCCTCTAATTCATTTATCCTGTCTTGCACTACCATTATCAAAAACTGCCATAAAAGTCCTTACAAATGACAACCTTTAATCATCTTTAAGAGGCCCAAAGAAGCACTCCCCCGCCCCTGAAAAAAAGGAAGAAAAAATGTTTCCAGTGGGCTTTATACTGAGAATCTGACAAGTTTGAACAAAGGTAAAACATACCACTCTTAGAAAATAAGCCAAAAACACTATTGCATTCTAAAGCAAGAGAGTAATTTTTTTTTTATGTAATTTCTCTTCTCTACTTCCTTCTTCCCAAATTCCTCTTTGGTTAATGAGTTTATTAGCATATCTCATTCATAGTTATCTTTTCCTAGGGTGTGTCTGGTCTGTTTTTCTACACTGAGTAGGAAACCATGGTATCAGCCTTCTGGGTCTCCCTGGACCACAGAACCATCTCCTAACATGTCAGCCCTAGACCTAGTTATAGCAGCAGTGGGCACTCGTTGGTCCCTCCAGCAAAATGTCTTTCAGTTTCTGACTCAGGAGAAGCATAGAGGTCAAGATCTTTAAACACACTCCAGAATATAAGCATTTCCCAGCAAAAAAAGCCGATCAGAACCATGGCAATGGTTTTAAATATTAGTCAGACGATAGTTTCCATGAAAACTGCATTCTTTGTTAAAATCAAGGTGTGTACATATTTTCACTACTACTATTAGTACGACTTTTTAAAGCTTTTTTCTATTAAACAATGTATTATTTGATAAAAGACATAAAAGGCCTAAAAATTTTGTTACTTCAAGAGAAGATGGTGAATTTTCCATAAAGAATACATTTTCCAAACCAATTCTGAGAGTTTTTAATGATATTAAATACTTTTTTCTTTTTCGTCTCCATCAGTGTGAGTCTAAATTGTTTTCAGTCTAAAGCATTGAAATAAGCCAATCACAAGGTGGGCAACAGAATTCTACCATTTATCAGGAAAATGTTTTGACCTAGGCTGCTCACTCCTCCAGGATATTTTCTCAGAATAGGGTTTTGTTTGCTTTGTTTTTTAAAGAATGGTTTGGAGGGGTGAAAGCAGAGAATAGACTAAGAAGGGAAACAAGATCTCCCAACAAAAAAATATCTTACTCTATATTTTACGATACAATCTGAAACAGAAACACCATTCAGCAGGAGCTGCAATTACTCAAACAAGCATCTGAACTCCACCTTCAAAATAGAAGCAAACCTATCAGTGGAGAGCAAGTCTCCACAGAGCACCAAAGACCTGAGAACTAAGTGCAAAGAGAAATTGTAGCAGGATTTGATGAAAGCAGTTCAGAGTATATATCTCTCATCACTTACCATCTTCTCTCATTCCAACTAAAGAGAGAGAGAAAAGTTCCCTATAGGAACAATGTCTCCATAAAGAACAAAAATCATAAACATATCCTCATTACCCTTGGGAATGGAAACTTCTCAGGTCATCTTCTACCCTCTCGTTGGCTTTCTCTGGGTTTGGGAAGCCAAAAGAGATCATAAAAACACAACGTATTTTCAATATTTGGGATTTGAAGAGGCCAAGAGATTATGACTAACAAAGTAAAAGGTAATTATGTTTCCATTAGCACCACTAATGAAGAGAAGAAGTGAAAGAAATTACAAACAGTCTAAAAACCATTTACGTTTGACTCTGTAGGAAGATAGACGGATTCTCTTGCAATAGACTTGCCTTCTTAATTATTTTCCTCCCTCCAAACCAATGATGAAATCACTTTGCCTTCCAGAACATACACTAACTGATAACGGGAGAAAAGGCTAAGAAAATCTGGGTGGCCTTGGACAAACCTGGGAAGAACTCAAGAGGGTAATGTGTGCGTGTTTCTATCCACCCTTAAGTGAGCACAAGCTGCATGCGAGGCGCTACGCTGTCTACCTGGATCACCTTTACTAAACCTTTCAACAGCAATGCCCTATAAATATTACCACCCCATGCTGCGTGTGAGAAAATCAAGACAAAAGGAGGTTAAGACATTTATGTAGCCACACAACAGGAAAAAAGGGACCTGGGCCTGTGTGTATTTGAATCTAACACCTATGTTCATTCTATTCTGCCTTGCTGCTTCCCTTTTTTAAGAGACACTTCTCATAGTGGATGATCCACAGACAAGATCGTCAAAAGCCGATGGGAACATTTCACACCAGATGCGTCAGTATGCAAATTGAGGGAAGGGTGATATTTAGCTGTTTACTGATGAGACCTACTGTAGACCACCCTGTTATAATATAAAACATATTTACCATGAATTTCTTCCCAGATGTATATGTTGACAGTTTCTGTTGAAACCAGGCAGTTTGTTTGTTTCTATTTCTCCACAAGTTTAATACAAAGGATTTTGCAAAGCCACATCTCAGGTTTAGATCTTACACTTTGGCAAACACAGTATAAGACTGGTGTTTAATCTTGACAGCATCTCATTAGTGTAAATTAGTGACTCAGTATTAAAACTAGAAAACAAGTGGTTAAGAGACCCCAGCTAAGACAAGTTTCATTAAAACAATAATGACTTAATGCACACTGTGCCCAGTTTCAAAAAGCTTCAAACTCCCTAATCATTTTCTGGATGGTTTCCATTCCAGCCAGTTTCCATGTTGGTATAAATCCATCAATCTCCAGTAAGGATGTGCATGGGAAAATGAACATAATGTTAAGTCTACAGAGATCTTATTGCAACGTCAAAATCAAGTGATGTCAGTTTAAATTACAGCTTTAAAAAAAAGGCACTGTAAAGACAACTGTCTCCTGGAGCCTGCCTGGTTGCCTAGAGCAAATGCTCTACCCACTTGGGTAGAGAAACCGGTTTCCATTTGCCTAGCCGTTTTCTCAGTGCTTCCAGTTTCCAAGAAGACACTTGGCAGAGAGAACATGTTCAACAAGCCAGTTTACACGACTGAGCAATGGGGACTCCGGAGATTTCTGATACTCCGCAGAGATGATCCTTCGTAACAATCAGTCAAGGCCTTGGGCATATTATCCCCTATTTACTCCCAGTAGTGCTGGAAAACCACATAAAGAACTTGCTAACTTCCTGAGTCAGAAGCCCCAGTGTTTCAACACCACAGATCTCTTTGGTATTCTTCCCCCAAGGGTGCCATGTTTCAAAAAATTCTCCTGTGTCCATTTTACAATGAGCAAAACTGTCTACTTCCCTCAGACTTTGAAATACCAAAAATGACTTACAAACCCTGTTACTACCTTAGTCGAGAGATACCAGTTTGGAAAGCAATAAGATGAAACAGGAAATAACATAGTAATAGTGCTTTCCATTCACTGATTGCTTACTATTTATACCAGGCATTGCATATTATTTACATTATCCAATTTAATCTCCATCATAACTTTTGTTGTGATGCTCAGTAATTATCTTCTTCATAGAAGGATTTAGAAACATTAAGAAATTTGTCCAAGGCCACCAAACTAGCGCCACAGCAAAGATCTGAACCCCTGCTGTCTGACTGCAAAGCCACTGCTCTTCTCTGCTCCATTGGTTCCACCCTCTCTCACCCTCAACTTCATTTCTAACCCCTAGCACTCCCTTTGGAAAACATCATATGCACTGTGCCCACTTTTAGAACTTTCGGAAAGTTTCAAGTTATCTTACTCCCCTGAAATCCCTACCATCTGTCTCCAAAGTGATGCTGCATATTCATAGACGATAGAGAGAAAGAGACCCACTTCAGTGTTCTTGCCTGGAGAATCCCAGGGACGGGGGAGCCTGGTGGGCTGCCGTCTATGGGGTCGCACAGAGTCGGACACGACTGAAGCGACTGAGCAGCAGCAGCAGCAGAGAGAAAGAGAGACAGAACGCCTACAGCATCATAGGGATTGAAACCCAAGTGCAAAACCACTTCCAAGTAAGCCAAGGTACTGGTTCTTTTAGTCACCATTTACCTGCCCCTAATTTCTCCACTCAAAGTGATAATGTAGGAACCTATCTCCAGATAGGTTCCCATAGTCCCTCAAATATGCCCTTCTAAAAGTCTCCTCTTTGCTTTTTAACTTTCTCTTTTGTCCTGGGGTATAGTAGATTAACAATGTTGTGACTGTTGTTAATTGTTAATTGTTAATCTACTATACCCCAGGACAAAAGAAAAGTTTAAAAAAAAAAAGCAACAATGTTGTGATGGGCTTCCCTGGTGGCTCAGAGGTTAAAGCGTCTGCCTCCAATGAGGGGAGACCCCGATTCGATCCCTGGGTCAGGAAGATCCCCTGGAGAAGGAAATGGCAATCCACTCCAGTATTCTTGCCTGGAGAATCCCATGGACGGAGAAGCCTAGTAGGTTATAGCCCATGGGGTCGCAAAGAGTCGGACACGACTGAGCAACTTCACCTTCAATGTTGTGATAGTTTCAGGTGAACAGAGAAGGAACTCAGTCATACAAATACATATATCCATTCTCCTCCAAACTCCCCTCCCACTCAAGCTGCCATATAACATTGAGCAGAGTTTCCTGTAATACAGTAGGTCCTGGTTGGTTACTCATCTTATATGCAGCAGTGTGCACACATTCCAGACTCCCTAACTATCCCTTCCCCTTTCTCCCTGGCAACCGTAAGTTCATTCTCTAGTTTATGAATCTCTTTCTGTTTTTAAAGTAACTACATATGTATCATTTCTCTTTAGATTCCATAAGGGATGCCATACAATATTTCTCTACAGGTTTCACTGACAGATGACGCCTCTAGGTTTCTGATGAAAGCACCAAAGACAGCCTTGAACAATGAACTCTGGGAAGTACCCTCCTGCCACCACACCTAACTCCCCCTCTCACAGCAAAAAGAAAATAAAGTGCCTGGGTGAGGTGGGAGTGGGAGCTTCTTTTAGATGCCCAGAGCTTAAACCACAGGTTCGATCAGAAGAGCTATGGAGATATATTGATAATTATTTTTGAAAGCATATGTGAATAACATAATGATGTGTGTAGAGGGGGAGCTGGAAACAGCAGAACACCCCGGTATAGGATATCTACCATATGGTTCCAACCATACTGTTAATGGATACATGGACAGGGACTAGTAAGGAACCCAAAAATATATTAAAAGTTTGATTTCTACAAGTGATGCAACCACACAAACTTCTCCTTGGGTTGTGAGTTCAGTCTCTGTTATAATACTTATGTGCAATAAATAATCATTCAATTCATTCAATTACATTTTATATACAGAGTATATAATTATGTGATACATGAATAAACTAATTCGCTTTATAACATATTAGCCAAGCATCAACCATTTAGAAAATTCTGAGTTAGGAGGCCTATCTGGGGTTACTCACTTACCTCTCTCACCTTACAGGGAACTAACTATGTCCAGTTGCAAGCTTCCTTTTGATCATATCCTATGCCTCTAGGCCCAAATCTTATGGACAGTATACTACCTCTTTGGGGAGTCTAACAAGCATTCTAGAATAATAGAATATGGTATTCCACAAGTACCACTTTCCTACTCTGAGACGAAAAACAGAAAAATTACAACTACAGTGAACAAACACTGGCTTCCTAACATCCCAACACCACAGAGCTAAGCTGTGTACCAGAATAATAATAACAGTCATTAATACTATTATTCTAAAAAATATGTGGGGAAGAGCAAGATGAAGCTCACAGCATACAAAAAGAAGAGAGCACTGTGAATCAGATACTTTTCCTGTAGGACACAAGCCCCTTTCTTAGCAGGCCTAACAAGAGATAGTACAGCATACTTTATCTCAAGGATGTGGCAGGCTGGCACAGAGGCCAGGAACATAGACACACGGACTGGGCAGAAAGGCCAAAGCTGGCCCAGCCAAAGTGAGCCGCGGACCAGCATGGAAGAACACTAGGCTGTTGCTGCTGCTGCTGCTAAGTCGCTTCAATCAAGTCTGACTCTTCACGACCCCATGGACTGCAGCCTCCCAGGCTCCTCCGTCCATGGGATTTTCCATGCAAGAGTACTGCAGTGGGTTGCCATCGCCTTCTCCAGAACACTGGGCTAAGGGCAGCGTATTCAGATTCACCAAGGAGTGACGTGTCCTTCACAAATTAAAATTCTGGATTGTTAGAAGTTCCAAGTAATTAGTAATAATCACAATCATCACTACCATAGTGAAGGTTTTGCCATGCATGAGCCCACAGGTTATGATCCTGCTCTAATATCTCTACGTTTTCACTGATCTAAGAAACAACTAGAACTTAGGAGACGAGTATCTTTTCTAAAACACCTGTGATGGTACAGTGGCTTCAGAGGGACATTCCTACTAATGCAGACATTTCAACACAGCCAGGACATGAGCCTCTGCAATCATTCAATAGACATTGTTTGTAGAGGGTGCTGGGGGACAACAAAAGAAAACAGAAGAAACACATGATTCTTGGCACTGGGATTCATGTTAAGGTTTCAGTAACATGATGATTTGATTCACATACTGCAAATAAAAATGATGGAAAGCGAGTGCTTATTTGTTGAAAACAAACAAAAATGTGTAAAACTACATAACAAGTCTTGAACACTGTTTCTTCTCTGTTCCTCTCACCACGTGTCCAAATCCTACTCATCTTCCCAAGCTCAGCTCAGATGTCTGTCCCCCATGAAACTCCAGGTCCCTTCTCTGACACTCTCACTCCTCTCCCCACCATGGAATGGGTGATGATCACCTCCTCCAAGCTCACATATCTGTACCTGGTCTATTATAATTAGGTAATAAGAGCTGCCATTCATCAAGTGTCTAATTTACACTAAGCCCCTTTTGTAGATTTTATTTTTCCTTCAAGTCCTAAAGCAATCCTTCCAGAAATGGAATATATAATTCACAGTCTAAAGACTGAGAAACCAAACTTGAACCAGGCTGAGTAACTTTGCCTGAAGTATCAAAAGAGCTAAACAGTGGTAAATCTTGAACCTGATATCTAGACTATCTAATTCCAAAGCCTGTTGTTCTGCATGTTGCCATATCTTCTGACCTGATTACTCTCTGTCTCATATTTATCTCCCTTCCCAGGTGACAAGAATCTTAAGGAACAGACCCATGTTTGAGTCATCACACACTCATTCATCAGCCATTTAAGTAATCCCTGAAATAGACAATAAACAGAATAAAGAGTAGATATCTAACAAATACTTGTTGAATGAGTGATAAAACAACAAAAATCCCATGGGAATAAGTAGAAAGGGCAATTGTCATAGTGTCGGCAACAAAATGAAAGTGATAGTCACTCAGTCATGTCCCATGGACTATACAGTCCATGGAATTCTCCAGGTCAGAATACTGGAGTGGGTAGCTTTTCCCTTCTCCAGGGGATTTTCCCAACCCTGGGACTGAACCCAGGTCTCTCACATAGCAAGCAGATTCTTTACAAACTGAGCCACAAGGGAAGCCAAAAAAAAAAAAAAGAAAGTGATGATCCCTCAGTCAAAAAAGCTGACTTAAAACCCAACATTTAGAAAACTAAGATCATGGCATCCAGTCCCATCACTTCATGGCAAATAGATGGGGAAACAATGGAAACAGTGACTATTTTTCTGGGCTCCAAAATCACTGCAGATGGTGACTGCAGCCATGAAATTAAAAGATGGTTGCTCCTTGGAAGGAAAGCACAGGCAGCATATTAAAGAAAAACCTAGGCAGCATATTCAAAAGCAGAGACATTACATTGCCAACAAAGGTCCATATAGTCAAAGCTATGGCTTTTCCAGTAGTCATGTATGGATGTGAGAGCTGGACTCTAAAGAAAGCTGAGCGCCAAAGAACTGATGCTTTTGAATTGTGGTGCTGGAGAAGATTCTTGAGAGTCTCCTGGATTGCAAGGAGAGCCAACCAGTCTATCCTAAAGGAAATCAGTCCTGAATATTCACTGGAAAGACTGATTCTAACGCTCAAGCTCCAATACTTTGGCCACCTGATGCGAAGAACTGACTCATTGGAAAAGACCCTGATGCTGGGAATGATTGAAGGTGGAAGGAGAAGGGAAGGACAGAGGATGAGATGGTTGGATGGATCACCCATTCAATGGACATGAGTTTAAGTAAGCTCCAGGAGCTGGTGATGGACAGGGAAGCCTGGCGTGCTACAGTCCATGGGGTTGCAAAGAGTCAGACACGACTGAGTAACTGAACTGAACTGGCAACAAAGATACCACTAATGGTGTTCTGGACCATTAGTTAAACAGTGTCTTCCTTCTCATTTGTCCTGACAGGCCTCAGCTACTCTTCTGTCAGCCTCTACTCAGCCCAGCCTGTGTGGTGCCGGAGAATGAGAGCAGCAGCTAACGCTTGTACAGAGAACTAATTACATTACCATTCTCTGCAGCAGCCTTCACCTCACAAGCTTCAATATCCCCCCCAACAGCCATAATCAGGAAAATATGGGAAAACCAAGAAAGGTAGACTATTTGGCCCCTGACCACCATTTACACGGTCTGACAGTAACCTATGAATCTTAATCTAGATTTATTTTTTTCTATGAAAGCATAAAGGACAAGTGGTCAAGAGCAGGTCCATAAATTTGCTCTGACTTTTATTAGATGGGGAATATTTTCATCTGAGAGGTCAGCATAATTTGGAGGAAAAGACAAAAAGCTCTCTGAAAGTGAATCACCACGTTACCCCTGACATAACACAGGACCACTGTCTACCAACAAGGGAGCTGCTTGCTAGTCAGAACTCCTTAAAGTCATCAGAATAGGTTAATCATTCCAATTTGACGTTATCAAGTCATGTATTTCACATCTCATTTAGATTCTTTGGGGAAAGGAACACAACTGGGACTTTTAAGTAATGTAGCTGAATTCCTTAATGAGGAAAGAAAACCAGATTCACTACGTAAACCATCTCTAGAAGAATCAAAGCATAGACAGAAGGTGAAAATGAGGTTGAATATATAAGAGGAAGTCTCATAAACTCACTCTACGGCTTTATTTTGTCCAACCACCTGGTCTAACATTCAAGTTTTATAAAAACATCTTACTGATTTATTCATTGTTAAAAAGCATTAATTATGTGTCTAATGAGATGCTGGGAACTAGGAATACAATGATGAATAAGGCTTTGTCCACTTTCTCCAGAAGTTTCCAGTCTAACAGGAGTGAGATTATCTAAGAAAAGAGTTCCTATCAGTCTGATTAGTGCAGGAGTTGAACAGTTGACCAACTTTAATGTCACACCATTTAAAACCAGCTGTCCAACAAAACTCATTAAACTAATGGTTTTCTCTATGCATACCTGGTGATTTCACCTATGTTATCTGATTTCATCCTCAATTAATCCATCACAAGAAAATATTCTTCTTAGGAAAAACCCTGAACTGACTAACAACTCTTTTCCTTTCAAGTCTATGCAAAAGAACACCTGGAATTTCACAGAAAATAAATTTTGGTACAGAAAGGAAACAGTTTATGATAGATTCAGATATTGCATGAGATAAACCATAACTTCCCTATAAAGGCTTCTTAATAAAATAGTTTCCAGCCACTGACCAGGCCAAGTCTAAAAGAGCAGACTCTGTGGCTAAAGATATTCTCTGGCTTTGGAAGAAAACTTGAAAGGAAAGAATTAGCAAACAAAACACTCAACTGAAAACAAAAGCGAAGGCCTCTAGAACTCAAGGGAAGGAGAAAGTCCCCCTGCCTGCAATTGGCCTGACAAGAGGAAATACAACCAGTTCTCTTCCATACTTGATGTAGGAAACATGGCGCTCTGATTTTCAAAAGAAACCACTGATTCGAGATGATCAAGTGGAAGTAACGTTCTCAATCACTGGGGGAGCTGTCTCAGACACCTCGGTGGATTCTGCACGGAGCTGCCACATTCTCCGTGCCCAGATTTGTTCATGTTTGATACTTGGATTACCCCAGCAGGAAACGAGCAGTCTTTGAATGGAGGGTTTTGTTCAGGATTCTAATAGCTTCCAGCATTTGCCCCAGACCACAAGGAGTACACCAAATTCACTTAGACATCCAGGCCAGAGTGAAGCATTTCTCTGTCAGATCTAGTCAGCTCCACCAATTTAACATTTTGGCTTCTCGTGGGCAAAGAGAAGTCTGCCAAACAGCATTGGTGGCTGGGGGGCAATCTGGTGACACATGGAAGTTCTGGAAAGAAAATTACTGAACACAACCAGCAACCTTTCTGCCCTACTCCACTCTCCTCGTTCAAGGAAGAGAAGCAAAGTGTCAGCCTCTGGGGTGATAAACAACTGCTGCTCCTAGAAACAGCCTCGAAGGTGGTTGTATATTTTCTCCACCCAATTTGCCACATTTCATTGTTTGCTTTCAAGATCACCTCGCTATGAAGTTTGTGGATGTTAAAGGTAGAGACATGATTTGTTTCCTTCAACAATTTCATCCTAGCTAATCTAGAAAATAAAGTGGGACACTAGTCACGTCTGATTCAGTCACCAAAGCTAACCATATCTAATCAAAGTCAACAAAATATTTGTCTGGTGCCTACTATGTGCCAGGCAATATGCCAGGCATATATATATATGTATGTATGTATATACATATAATAATAACAACAACAACAATAATAACAATCAACCAATCAACAAGAGTCATCTAGCAAGTGCTTACTGTGTGAAAAGTTATGATAAATGTATAGGGTTATATCACTCCTCACAAACCTTTGAGCAACACATAATTATTACTTTCCCCTTTTGCTGCTGCTGCTCCTTTACAGGTGCAGAAAAAGACGGTTCCAGGAGATAAAATAAACTTGTTCAAAGTAGCACAGCTTGTAAATGACAGAGCTGGGATCTGAATGCAAAGCCTGTCTGTAAAGTCAATGCCTTTAACATCATTAAAGGAAGTCACACTGAAACAACATTAAAACTTTGTTGTAATGCAAAAGAATGAGATAGATGGTAAAGTTTTCCAGATTACAGCAAAATAGATAGACTAGTTATATTACTCATCTGAACCAAAACTACTTTGTAGTAGAATGTTGTCAGCTCTCTAATATCTAGACCAGCATAATATGTGTGACCCATTTTCACCCCAAAAAGAACTACATAATCAGCCATAACCAGAGATTAGGACAGAATAAGGACTACAAAATAACACAACAATAAAATGATAACATCTTTCCATTTTTTCCATAAGAGATACACTTAATTTCTGTAAACTGAAGCTAAATTGCCTATGGAAATACATGTGTGTGTGTGTGAGTGAGTGTGTGTGTGTGTGTGTGTGTGTGTGTGTGTGTGTGTTTCCTGTCAGATTTTCTAGTTTTACCACTCCATTCTTACCTTAGTATATGATAAAACATTCTTTACAAGGTTTTGAAAGGAGTTATCTTAACAAAGAAAACATTCATAAAAGTTAAATGGGAAACTGAACTCATGGATTGGATAAGCAATAAAATGCTTATAAATATCTGATTTCTGCACAAAGCCAGTAAGGAAGAAGTAAAACAAAATAAAACAAAAAAATCTCAAAACCTCCTGAGAAGAAAGGAAAAAAATGAAAATTTTGGAGGACTTCAAGGACAGAAAAGGGTACTGTCTGATTGCATCTTGGCAACACAGCTCTGAGGGACAGGCGGGATTTTGGAAAGTCTTGTTCTCCTAGGTTCCCACAGTCACTCAAATTGTTTAGTGGACAGTCATGCCCAAATTTCTAGCCCTAAAATATTCATTCAGATTGAGGGCTGCCGAGGACCTGCACAGCTAGAATTCTGCCAGGGACAGAGTAGGGGTGATGTGCAGGAAATCACCAAGCAGTCTACCCCAGCTAACACCAGAACAGCACACATGGACTCATAAATGTAGTTTGCACATAATTCCCAAAGGTTCAAGAGTCACATGAGACACAGAATCCAGAATGAGAACCCTGATACAAAGTAAGAGCCCTAACACCTGAGGATCTGGCCGAGTTTAGAGCCACAGAAGAGATGATTCAAGGGCTTTCTTATTTCGTGGTTTCGTAACAGACAAATTTCTCCAGTTTCTCTGACATGAGCTGAGGGCAAGCGGCTTGCATCAGACAATGGTCCAGTCATGAAAACAGTGATGACTAGAGAACAGCTGCCCAAGTTTCAGCCCTGCCTGTCTCTTCACAGCAGAATAATCTTGAACAGGTTTTACTTATTCCTCTGCACCTCTGTTTCCTTATCTCTAAGACAGGGATTGATAATAACTCCAGCTTCAAAATGTGGTAAAGATTAAATGAGTCTTCATAAAGAAAGCACTTAGGACATCTTCCTAGCACATAGGCAAACACAAAATAAATGTTAGCTATTATTATTCTCTGGTCCTTTCTAGGGAGATGACCTAATATAATAAAGGTTCCTATCAGAAAAGCACTAGAGGACTGCAGAGAATAGCAGAAAATGCATTAATTAATTCATGAATGTCCTTTATTCAATCATCATTGGATGTTCATGTCTGCTATTTTGCAAAGTTGACATTTGGTTAACCAAACAAGTATCACCATCTATGTCTCAATACAAAGGCAGTGTTAGGTGTTAGAAAATGTAGATAGCCTGTGAACTCTATCATAAATAATGATTTTAAAAATACGCCATCTGATTAATAGCTTTCCTTTATTTTAGTTTGTGAAGATTCAGCCAGAGTATAGTTTTGCAGTCCCAGAAACCCATAGGTGGTGACAAATTAGAAGAGACCTCAATGAGCATGACAGTCTTGTACATATAGTCCAGTACTCTCACTGGGCAGGTAGAAAACCTGAACCCAGGGACCTTCATAACTCGCCCAGATAGACCTTGCAAGTAAGTAGCAGAGTCAAGAACTAAGATTCTTGGATGTTTATTTGTTCACATGCCTCCTTCCACTAGACTGTCATCCCCTGGAGGCCAGAGCCTAGTCAAACATGTCTTCCTACCTTCCGTGACAGCCCAGGACATGTAGACAAAGAAGGCAACAATGAATAAGGGTTAAAAGGACCACCACGATGCGGTATTCTTTGCTACTTCTAAGGTACTATTTTAACCCTGCAAAAGAGATAGTTATCTCATTCACTGAAAAGATGACACAGATGATAAGGCAAACCAGAAATCAAACCTAAGCATTCTGCTGGTCTGTGAGTCAGGAGACCTAAGCTTTTGTCTTATTCTACCATAACTTGCTTTGTGACATTCAATGAACATTTAATTTTTCTGAAAAGAAGACGACAATACAGCCTTGATAGAGCTGAAGGGAGTCCAATAGTATGAGATCACAAAATAGAATGAAATAACAAAGGCCATAATTAATTGTATGTCATAAAGGCTATAATTAATTGCACGTCACTTTCCTGGTTGCTGAGATGCTAAAGAATATGCCTGCAATGCAGGAGATCCAGGTTTGATCTCTTGGTCAGAAAGATCCCCTGAAGAAGGAAATGGCAACCCACTCTGGTATTCCTGCCTAGAGAATTCCATGAATAGAGGAGCCTAGTGGGTTACAGTCCATGGGGTTGCAAAGAGTCAGACATGACAGAACAATGAACACCTTATGTTTATATTACATTTAATAATTCTCAAAAGGCTTCTTTGTATATTACACTTAAGCTTCATGATAACCATGAAGATGGTCAAGAAATATGTTATAGCCCCATTTTACAGATAATGACACTAAGGTACAGAGGGACCACATGTTTATATCAGGAAGGATGACATGTTTATATTAGATTAAATGAGAAATATCATCTCTGCCAAAGGACAGAATCCACAGTAAGAAAGAAAAATATACACTTAGATAAAGGACATAAAAAGAGATAGCACATAGCTTCCAGCTGGAATTAACAATGAGCTAAAGAGCCTTGTCATCAACCCCTAACTGCTAGCTTTCTTCACTCAAAATTCTACTTTCAAAGATATGTCTCTCCTGAACTCACAGAAAGATCACATGGGTTATGGGAGATATGAAGTCAAGACATTTGACATATGGATCAGACACGGAGCAGAAGAAAGCTTTTTAAAATATATTGCGTCTACAATAAAGCAAAATATATTTCTAAGCATTTTATTGAAACTTCACAGGAAGACCCTAAAATGTGAAAAATGATAGCAAAGATAAATTATATGATACTCTATGTTTTACTTCATCTGAAATAAAAAGTCATTAACATTCACTTTCTTTACAGGATATGTCATTTAGAATTTTTATTTGAACAAACTTTAGCAAATTCAAGAAATCAGTCCTACACTTGTCAGAAAGGGCCACTCCACCCCCAAGCCCCATGTTACCACGGCAAGCCCAGGACTGACTTTCTGGCTGACTGGAGTGAACGTCAGTCTTTGGAAATTGCCTCAAGTCATTTGAATACTTTCTCAGCATTCTGATAGTTTCCCACTTTATTGATGAAGGCCATTATTTCAATGCAGAATCCAATAAAATTGTATTTCCAGGTGTCATACAGCAAAGGAATCATTAAGTCCTTCTGCAAAACACGGATGCTGAAAAAGAAGTCAAGGGAAGCAGAAACTACTTCCTGGGAAATAATCTTCCAGCAAGCCTGTTGGTGCAGTGGGGGCTGTGGTGGAGCTTCTGGTATCTCCCTGAACACTGGCAGCCCAAGATGCTGGACAGCGGGCAGACGTATTTTCTCTAGAGCTATGCATGTGTGCGAAGTCGCTTCAGTCACGTCTGACTCTCTGCAACCCTGCAGACTGTAGCCCGTGGATGAGCTCCTCTGCCCCTGGGATTTTTCCAAGCAAGAATACTTGAGTGGACTGCCATACCCTTTTCCAGGGGTTCTTCCCAACCCAGGAGAGGAAACCCGTGTCTCATGTCTCCAGCACTGGGAGGCAGGTTCTTCACCACTAGTGCCACCGGGGAAGCCCCATTCAGAGCTGTCTTGGAGCGTAACTGGGCATCACTGCAGTTGGCTATCTGGCCCTGAAGATTCAGGACTCACGCAGGCTGCAACAGAGCAACACCCAACAAGAGAGAGAAAGGGCTGAAATCCAAAAGAAAACCAAATGACAGACTATTACCAAAGTGGGAAATGTTGCTCTCAATTTGCATACATAGCAGCACTCATTTCTCTCTAACACGAGAGGACCATAAAAAAAGTTGTGGCAGCCATGTCTCCGTTTGCGGCTGCGTCTCCTCACAAAGCTGTAAAAATGCCCTCATTCTGCCTGTGAAGATCTGGGAATAGGTATGGGAAGAAGGGAGTTCCTGGTCTCTACCAGATGCCTCCTGGATAGCTATGCTTGTCCCCAGAATAAAGCTCCCCTCCAAAGAGAGAAAATCTTTAATTTTCTGGTCCAGTCATCTTTAAGAAAATCTAACCTAACCCCCTCATCAGACAAAATAGAATCTTTGGGTCATGAGAAGCTTTGTCTCAAGGTAAGGGAAGAGATTGCAGGACAAATTCTCTTTTAAACCTTAAAGACTGTGCCCCACCTCCTCTCTGTTATTATTGTAAGGAACAACCATGTAACTGACTCATCTCTATTTCTTTCGCTCAGAACACTATTTGCTGGCCAGAATATTTTCAAATGTTGTCAACCACCAGATTGTACCCTTCAATTCTTTTTAGCTTCTTTCCAACTTTCCAATACAGAATCTCATTAACTGGTTTGTCTTTCTGGCTGCTGTTACTTTGTTGTTAACTTTCTCCATTTTAAGATATTTTCCTATGAAGATTTCTCCTTAGAGAGGGCAGTTATCCACCTCCCCCCACACAAAATGCAGAACCAATTAAACTCAATAAAGTTTTGTTGAATAGCAAAAAGCAAAAGAGAAAAGGAAAGATATAAGCATCTGAATACAGAGTTCCAAAGAATAACAAGGAGAGATAAGAAAGCCTTCCTCAGCGATAAATGCAGAGAAATAGAGGAAAAGAACAGAATGGGAAAGACTAGAGATCTCTTCAAGAAAATTAGAGATACCAAGGGAACATTTCATGCAAAGATGGGCTTGATAAAGGACAGATGGTCTGGACCTAACAGAAGCAGAAGATATTAAGAAGAGGTGGCGAGAATACACAGAAGAACAGTACAAAAAAGAGATTCATAACCCAGATAATCACGATGGTGTGATCACTCATCTAGGGCCAGACATCCTGGAATGTGAAGTCAAGTGGGCCTTAGAACTACAAACAAAGCTAGTGGAGGTGATGGAATTCCAGCTGAGCTGTTTCAAATCCTGAAAGATGATGCTGTGCAAGTGCTGCACTCAATATGCCAGCAAATTTGGAAAACTCAGCAGTGGCCACAGGACTGGAAAAGGTCAGTCTTCATTCCAATCCCAAAAAAGGCAATGCCAAAGAATGCTCAAAGAACCGCACAATTGCACTCATCTCACCCGCTACTAAAGTAATGCTCAAAATTCTCCAAGCCAGGCTTCAGCAATACATGAACTACAAAATTCCAGATGTTCAAGCTGGCTTTAGAAAAGGCAGAGGAATCAGAGATCAAATTGCCAACACCTGCTGGATCATGGAAAAAGCAAGAGAGTTCCAGAAAAACATCTATTTCTACTTTATTGACTATGTCAAAGCCTTTGACTGTGTGGTTCACAATAAACTGTGGAAAATTCTGAAAGAGATGGGAATACCAGATCACCTGACCTGCCTCTTGAGAAACCTATATGCAGGTCAGGAAGCAATAGTTAGAACTGGACATGGAACAACAGACTGGTTCCAAATAGGAAAAGGAGTCTGTCAAGGCTGTATATTGTCAACCTGCTTATTTAACTTTATGCAGAGTAGATCATGTGAAATGCCACGCTGGATAAGCACAAGCTGGAATCAAGATTACCAGGAGAAATATCAATAACCTCAGATATGCAGATGACACCACCCTTATGGCAGAAAGCGAAGAGGAACTAAAAAGCCTCTTGATGAAAGTGAAAGAGGAGAATGAAAAAGTTGGCTTAAAAGCTCAACATTCAGAAAACGAAGATCATGGCATCTGGTCCCATCACTTCAAGGGAAATAGATGGGGAAACAGTGTCAGACTTTATTTTTGTGGGCTCCAAAATCACACTGCACATGGTGATTGCAGCCATGAAATTAAAGGACGCTTCCTCCTTGGAAGGAAAGTTATAACCAACCTAGATAGCATATTAAAATGCAGAGATATTACTTTGTCAACAAAGGTCTGTCTAGTCAGGGCTATGGTTTTTCCAGTGGTCATGTAAGGATGTGAGAGTTGGACTGTGAAGAAAGCTGAGTTCCAAAGAATTGAACTGTGGTGCTGGAGAAGACTCTTGAGAGTCCCTTGGACTGCAAGGAGATCCAACCAGTCCATCCTAAAGGATATCAGTCCTGGGTGTTCATTGGAAGGACTGATGCTGAAGTTGAAACTCCAGTACTTTGACCACCTCATGCAGAGTTGACTCATTGGAAAAGACTCTGATGCTGGGAGGGATTAGGGGCAGGAGGAGAAGGGGATAACAGAGGATGAGATGGCTGGATGGCATCACCTCGATGGACATGAGCTTGAGTGAACTCCGGGAGTTGGTGATAGACAGGGAGGCCTGGTGTGCTGCGATTCATGGGGTCGCAAGGAGTCGGACACGACTGAGCAACTGAACTGAACTGAATACTACTTAGTGGCAGTGCAGGAAAGAAAGGCCAAAATTTATGAACAAAATAGTAACAATAATAATAGCTATTTACTCTGGCTTCCCTGGTGGCTCAGAGGTTAAAGCGTCTGCCTTTAATGTGGGAGACCTGGGTTCGATCCCTGGGTTGGGAAGATCCCCTGGAGAAGGAAATGGCAACCCACTCCAGGATTCCTGCCTGGAGAATCCCATGGACGGAGGAGCCTGATGGGCTATAGTCCATGGGGTTGCAAAGAGTCGGACACGACTGAGCAACTTAACTTCATACTTCATACTCTGAATTTGTGTACAGGGGATCTTAACACATGACACAGTATGATGCTACGTGATCATGAGAATGTGGCTTTTGCTCTCTGACAGACCTGGGTTCAACTCATAGCTTCTCCATGCATGCCATTTTCTTAACCTGTATGTATCCCAGGTTCCTCATCTGTAAAATAAAGTTATTAACAAGATGTATCTCATAGGGATTTTTGAAGATTCCATCCAATCACAAGTGTAAAGCACTTAGCCCAGAGTCTAGCTCATAATGACATGTAGCATGTATCCTGTTCTCTCCATTTTAAAAGGTAGAAACAATGTCAGAACTAGTATATCCACCCAGTGTGAAGGCTTCATTTCTACTGCCTTGTGTGACCAGAACATTGGAGGAAGTCATGTTAGAAGCCTAGAGTATGGCGATTGGGAGCAACTTGAAGAGACCTTCCCAGCTCCTAGGAGGGCATCTCTCTCCAAGAACTGCAGGCCATCACCCCTGCTTTAGCACACAAATCTGTAAATATCACCCATTTCTGAATCCTGAGACCTGGAGTAGCACCTGCAGAGGGGACATCTGTTTTTTGAATGAATGAATGAATCACAAAAGTGATTCAAATAGAGTAAAAACCATAGTTACATATTGAGCATAAACTATGTGTAAGGTCTCAATCTAAGGAGTTAATCTGAACTAACATTGATTATATATTTAGCATTTAATATTTAATTTAAATAATCAAATAGGCTTTGAAAAATGATCCAAGGGGTCAGGAAGAGGGAATGATATATCCTCATAGAAGAACAGCTACCCAAAGTGGGCTTTTACTGTTGTTATTCAGTGGCTAAGTTCTGTCCAACTCTTTGTGACCCCATGGGATGCAGCACACCAGGCTTCCCTGTCCTTTACCATCTCCTGGAGTTTGCTCAAACTCATGCCCATTGAGTTGGTGATGCTAAAAAGAACAGAAAGGATTCTTTATAATGTGTATGGGTAGTGGAGGGCATCCAGGCAAAGGGAGCCACATGGGCTATGATCACGAGGTGTGAGCCTGTGGGCATTAATGGCCTGAGAAGTGTCTATAGAGGAACAGAAAAAAATGCAATTCAATGGCTAGAGTAAGCCCAGTACAGCAGAAACTAACACAATATTGTAAATCAATTATATTCTAATAAAAATAAAATAGAGTAAGGCCAGGACAAGCGGGACCTCAAACACCAGCATGGGTGTTTGGCCTTGATTCCACCAAAATGGGGGAAACTAATGAAGCCGCTGGCAGTAATAAGTCAAATTGACAACAGCATTTGGTACCAAGCCGTCAATAGAACAAAAGCTGCAGAGAAATAAATTTCACAGCTGGGGAAGCAGAGAAGCAGCACAGAGAGTCCCAAAGACAGAACAGAATGGGGTGGGGGAATCTTCATCTTCCTGGTGCCTGCTCTTCAAGGGAACATTGACTAGGATAACGGTAACTGCCCTCATAAAGACCACTCAACATCAACACTCCCTAGCCAAACAAAACAGAAGGTCCTCAAACAGCAGTGCAGATGGCCATCCAACCCAGGGAGCAGGTGATGACAGAAGTCCATCCAGGACTCCTCCAGCCACACTGAGCATCATGACATGGGATGACAGACAAACTCTGAAATGGGCACATCTTCTAACCTGTACATAAGCACTCAAAGGCCCATGGCCATCCTCAGTTCAGTTCCGTTTAGTCGCTCAGTTGTGTCCGACTCTTTGCGACCCCATGAATCGCAGCACGCCAGGCCTCCCTATCCATCACCAACTCCTGGAGTTCACTTAGACTCACATCCATCAAGTCAGTGATGCCATCCAGCCATCTCATCCTCTGTTGTCCCCTTCTCCTGTCCCCAATCCCTCCCAGGATCAGAGTCTTTTCCAATGAGTCAATTCTTTGCATGAGGTGACCAAAGTACTGGAGTTTCAGCTTTAGCATCATTCCTTCCAAAGAAACCCCAGGGCTGATCTCCTTCAGAATGGACTGGTTGGATCTCCTTGCAGTCCAAGGGACTCTCAAGAGTCTTCTCCAACACCACAGTTCAAAAGCATCAATTCTTCAGCGCTCAGCCTTCTTCACAGTCCAACTCTCACATCCATACATGACCACTGGAAAAACCATAGCCTTGACTAGACGGACCTTTGTTGGCAAAGTAATCTCTCTGCTCTTTAATATGCTGTCTAGGTTGGTCATAACTTTTCTTCCAAGGAGTAAGCGTCTTTTAATTTCATGGCTGCAGTCACCATCTGCAGTGATTCTGGAGCCCAAAAAATAAAGTCTGACACTGTTTCCATTGTTTCTCCATCTATTTCCCATGAAGTGATGTGGCCAGATGCCATCCTAACACAGTCTTATTTCTTCTTCAGTCATCCCACCTCCCATCTCAGACTGTATATATTTAAACCAGTAAGCTGGGCACTTTTAAACCAATAACAATATAAACATGCATATTTAGTCACTCACACACCCACATTCAAACTTTCCTTTGTGTACAGAGGAACGTGCTCATTGTAGTGAGAGATAACACAGTTTACCATCTAACCGACCTACTTACAAGTCTCATAAACAGCAGGGCAAAAGAAAACAAGTATCTTAATTAGCATTCTTGACAGCATCAAGAAACATGCCTAGGTCACCGTCAGGGCAGATGTTCCAGCCCAGCAAAGAAAAGAATCCAAAGCCCTCATCTAAACAAGACAAAAGGAAAACCAAGTCTATCATCAGATTTAAATACAAAGTACACTTGAAAGTTAAACTCAACTCATAGTTTTGGAGGCAACACAGTTTACCCATTAAAGCAAAAAGTCAGATTTCTAGAACTAGCAAGGTCTAATCTTGGTTTAGCCGCAGAATCACTATGCCATTCTAGGAAAATATGCAAAATACACCCAGTCTTCATTTGTGCATCATGGAGAGATTTAATCAATAACTGAGAGGTAGAATGAGAAATTGCTTAGCTAATGCAGAATGTTCCTGTTAATTAAAGCCACCCCCTGCCTTGGCCATGGATTAGAAGGAGGAAGGACAAAGATGGCTTTAAATGATTTGATCACCATACAAGAGCAATGAAAAGAAAGAAAAGCAGAAGACTGTTTTAGGTCAAGAAAACACCATTTTAGGAAAATAAGTATTTGGCCTAAAAGCAAAGGAACACACATAAAACCTTAAAGGAAACGCTGGTAAGTGAGAGATACAGACAGAATAACTTCATGTGTCTGTATGTTGGTGACCAGTCAGTATAGCTCAATTTCAGGGGCAGGTAGCTACCTTTTAAATTAGGTTGGGGGAGTGGGAGGGGGCTCCTGTGTGTCTGGAACTATGATAGACAACTTGCATTTATTACTTCCTTTAATCCTCACTGCAGTCTGCCAAATTAGATCTCACCATCTCTAATGCAGATGGAAAAAAAAAAAAAAAGAAACACACCATCTCTAATGCAGATTAAAAAAAAAAAGAAACACATCAGATCTCACCATCTCTAATGCAGATTAAAAAAAAAAGGAAAAAAAAAAAAAAAACACTAAGTCTAAAAACACAAGTCTGAAGCCACTTCCATCATGTCAACTGTGGAATGGGGATAAAAGAATAGGAAGACTCCAAAGGCACCTTTAGTAACCAAGAGGTGCTGAGGAAACAGAACAAGATAGTCTTAAGAGGCTTACCAAATATAGTTCACTTGAGGGACTCTAAAAGACCCAAATATAGTATGGACTTACACTTGACCATGGCCCCAGTGGCACATATCCACTGTCAATTGTCTCCAGTTGATAAGAATGCACAGACTCACAGCTATTTGCAGACCAGCTGCACTCTACTTAGATAACAGATATCCAAGTACATCGAACATGGAAAAGCCACTTGAGATAAGAACACCACCCCAGGAAATAAATCTCAGAACTGGGATGCACCACAACCATACAGTGGGTTACTGAAAAGTTAATATTCATTGTGTTTGTCTATAAAATATAGTTAATCTATTCTTAGGTCCTTTACTTTCATATTTTACTTCAAGCATTAATTAGGTGGCTTTTATTAACCACCTCTTAATGAGAGGAAACGGAAAATAAACAGATTAAAAGCCAGGTCTAAGCCATCATAAACAATTGATGGAAATTTTAAAGTCTTAAACTACATATATAAAGCACAGTTAATCTCATTCCTATTTTTTTTTAACTTTAAACTTTTTATTTTGTATCGAGATAGAGCTGATAGTTTCAGGTGAACCATGAAGAGACTCAGCCATACATTACATGTATCCATTCCCATTTTGTTTTGCTTTAAAAAAAAAAAAAAAAACAAACTCCTGAAAGTTATTCAGAAACCGATATTTTGTAAACTGAATCTTATTTGTTCATTTATTCATTCCACAAATGCTTATGAGTAACTGTTAAATGCCTGGGACTATATTAAGTGTTGAAAATCCAGATGTAAAAGATATTTCCTGCCCTTAAGAAAAGAAGATCTAATAAAGAAAGAGCAAAACCTGCGAGAGCGATGCAGGGACATGAGTGCTTGCTAGCATACTACAGGCACAGGGATGATGGGGACTCAGTGGGAAGGCCTCTCACCCATCTCCTGAGGTCAGGGGTGGCGCACTTTGGAAGCTGGGAATCAAAGATCATTCTAGACAGGAAGAATAAAAGGATGACTTCCACTCCCAGCCCAGATGGGGAAAGAGGGACAGCTGTCAAGACCTGGATACCAGTCCACCAAGGGCAAGGATCTCTGAGAGAAGGGAAACAAAATAAGCAAGCCCTGCAGATCCCCCAGTTTACTAGCTGAGCGTCTCTCCAGGCCAAGGTGTGTGGGAGCAGGGGAAACTCAAGTGGACTTCCTGAGGTGAGTAAATGGAGTTAACAGTCCAGGGAGCCCAAGGCAACTAGAATCTGTAAGAAAAAGTACCTGAGCTAAACATTTGGAGAGACTGCATTGATTTAAGAGACTTGGATTTTTATATCCTACCAAAAATAATAATGTTAATTGTTCAAAAAAAAAAGAGAGAGAGAGAGAGACAGAATACCAGACAGAGGAGACAGCTTCCTAGAGAGTGAATTTCAAGAAGAATATCGATCAGTGCATGTGTGTGAGAAAGTTACCCAAGGAATTGGGGGCTGGGGGATTCCAAAAGGATGTTTCCAATTGGAGCCATGAAAAAACTTCATGATTCCTAGGCAATGGGAGAGCACATAGAAGGGGTCTCGCCTCTGTCTTGGAGAATAGTTGGCCCTAGATCAAGTACTAATCTTAGTAGCAAGACTCTAAAGAATCAAACTACTTCTAAACAACTACATTCCAGAACAAAGAATATTTTTAGGACTACAAAAACATTCAGCATTTAATAAGGTAAAATTCACAATGTCTGGCATGCAATCAAAAATTACCCAGTATGCAAAAAGCAGGAAAATATGACCTCTAATAAGGAGAAAAATCAATCAAAGATGACCCAGAACTGACACAGGAAGTTAGAATTAGCAGACAAGAACATTAAAACTACTCTTATAACTACATTCCATATGTTCAAAAAATTGAATGGACACAATGAAGACATTAAAAAAAGACCCAAATCAAACTTCTACAGTTGAAATCCACAATGTATGAAATGAACATACTGGATCAGATTAACATCAGATTAGATATTACAGCAGACAGATTAGTGAACTTGAAAACCCAAATATCAGGACTATTCAAATGAAACACAGAGAAAACATAATTTTTAAAATTAACAGATAAATATTATAATTGTATTGTTATATATAATTATTTTATTATATTGTTAATACCTTGTTATACTAATAAATATTAATATTTGATATTTATCCCTACCTTCAAATAACATAACCTTTATGAAGAAACAGATTGTGATAAAAAAAGAAAACACAATCATAGAATATTTGAAAACAACAAAATATTATGAGAACAGGAAAAATATCCTGAGACACTACATAGTTACTTACTAAGCAAATGACACACACAACTGTTTTGAGGAGAGCAGCAAATTATTTCCTGCTCAGGACATCAGGTTAAGAATGGTCAAAGACGAAACACTCGAATTGTCTGTTTCATAAATGGATATTTTCATGTAACTTAAAGCACTGCTCATTAGTATATATTTAGAAATGCAACTCTTCTTCTACCTTATTCACTCATTCACCTTTTCCTGAGCACCATCTTTGTGTCAGACACCATCTAAGCACAGACATGTTCTGTCTCTATTTCTGATGGGTTTATAATGCAGAGCAGGCAAAAAGAGAAAAAGATTATTGACCATCCTGCAAGATATGCTCTATAAAAAGTGTGTTTAAGTGTTTTGAGAAGGAGGAAGTTAACTTAGCAAGGGGAAAAGAAACAAGCAGAAAAGAAATTCATGAGCCAGATGACTGTCACCTATGGCTAATATCTCCATTCCATCCTGCTTTCAAATTTGGCTTCCAAAAACTGCTGCTGGAAAGTAAGTGGAAAGTCCTCAAAGGAAAGGAGAAGGAAGCCAAACAGATTTTCACTGTACTAATCCATGTGAGAAAGAAGTCAGGAAACTTCTTCCAGACAATCAACCACACCTAAATGGTGCTAAGATTTAGATAAGCCCTGACAAGTTAGTTGGAGAATGACTTAAAGAGATGGGCAGCAGGATAGTAATATGTCATTTATTTTCAGAATAAAGCCTCAGTAAGTAAAAAATTCAAAGCATGAGTTTGGCTTGAGGTTAGTTATTTTCATTAAAGAACAAAGGCATTTTATTTTTTCTGAACTTAGCAGGCATTTCACACTAGGCATGGCTGCTTGGCTGTTGTTTAGTTGCTAAGGCATGTCCAACTCTTTCGTGACCCCATGGACTGTTGCCTGCCCGTCTCTTCTGTCCATGAGATTTTCCAGATAGGAATACTGGAGTAAGTTGCCATTTCCTTCTCTAGGGGATCTTCCCAACACAGGGATCGAACCCATGTCTCCTGTATTGCACTCGGAGTCGTTACCGCTGAGCCACACAGAAGCACACACTAAACGTGATTGTTGTTGTTCAGTCACTAATCTGTGTGCGATCCTTTGTGACCCCACGGACTACAACACACCAGGCTCCCTGTCCTTCATCATCTACCAGAGTTTGCTCAAACTCATTCCCATTGCACCAATGATGTCATCAACCGTCTCATCCTCTGTCACCCCCTTCTCCTTCTGCCCTCAATCCTTGCCAGCAACAGGGTCTTTTCCAATGAGCCGGTCCTTCACATCATGTGGCCAAAGTATTAGAGCTTCAGCATCAGTCTTTCAAATGAATATTTATGGTTGATTTCCTTTAGGATTGACTGGTTTGATCTCCTTGCTGTCCAAGGGACTCAGTCTCATGAGTCCCTTCAGCCTTCTTTGTAGTCCAACTCTCATATCCACATGACCACTGGAAAAACCATAGCTTTGACTACATGAATCTTTGTTGGCAAAGTGAAATCTCTACTTTTTAATACATAAGTCTGTCAACACTGCTTCCAAGGAGCAGTGTTAGTCGCCCAGTTGTGTCCAACTCTTTGTGAGTCCATGGACTGCAGCCCACCAGGCTCTTCAGTCCCTGGAATTCTCCAGGCAAGAATGTTGGAGTGAGTTGCCATTTCCTTCTCCAGGGCATCTTCCCTACCCAGGAATTGAGCTCGGATCTCCGGCATTGTAGGCAGAGTCTTTACCGTCTAAGTGACCAGAGAGCAAGCATCTTTTAATTTTATGACTGCAGTCACCATCTGCAGTGATTTTGGATCCCAAGAAAATAAAGTCTGTCACTGTTTCCATTGCTCCCCATCTATTTGCCATGAAGTGATGAGACAGGATGCCATGATGTTAGTTTTTTGAATGCTGAGTTTTAAGCCAGCATTTTCACTTTCCTCTTTCACCCTCATCAATAGGCTTTTTAGTTCCTCTTTGCTTTCTGCCATTAGAGTGGTATCATCTGCATACCTGAGGTTGTTGATATTTCTCCCGGCAATCTTGATTTCAGCTTGTGATTCATCCAGCCTGGCACTTCGCATGATGTGCTCTGCATATAAGTTAAATAAGCAGGGTGACAATACACAGCCTTGACAAACTCCCTTCTCAATTTCGAGCCAGTCCATTGTTCTAGGACTTCCCTGGTGCTCAGATGGTAAAGCGTCTGTCTGTCAGGAAGATCCGCTGAAGAAGGAAATGGCAATCCATTCCAGTACTATTGCCTGGAAAATCCCATGGACAGAGGAGCCTGGTAGGCTACAGTCCATGGGGTCGCAAAGAGCTGGACATGACTGAGCAACTTCACTTACTTATTGTTCTATATTGGGTTCTCAATGTTGCTTCCTGACCTGTATACAGGTTTCTCAGGAGACAGGTAAGGTATTCCCATCTCTTTAAGAATTTTCCATATCATGCATTATGTGAGACTAAAAGGAAGTTTCATAATCAGAGTGCAACACTCCCATTTTGTAGATGGGAACACTGAGAACTCAAGACTGAATATGAGACTGGACCAAGGCCCCAGAGAGGTTACTGGCAGCAGTAGTTAAACTTCAAGTCATTTCACCTCTCTGAGAAGCTGGTGATCTTTACATCAAATCATGTTGCTTTTATGCATCATTTAGAGTGATCTAACCTGTGTTGTGCTTTTAATAGAGAGTTACACTAATATATAAAAGGTATATTTGGATGTGGAATTGGAAGGTTTATAATGTCTTGGTTTAATTTTAGTTTTACCAAGAATGAGTGTGTCACTATGAAAACTTCATACTGGGAAAATTTTCCTTCGTGTTTCATTTATAATGAAATATTTTTTAATGTGCCCCCAGTGCATTGTTTAATGTTCAACTTATAGTCCATTTTGCTAAGAAAAGAAACAAGGTATAGGAGTAAAGTATCAGCTAGGACTCTCAATCTGCTCCACACAAGATATGTGAACTTGGGCAAGATACTTAACTTCTCTGTTTTCTCATCTGTAAAATGAGAGTAACAATAGTATTGACCTCCAGGTTTTGAGAATTCAGTGAAATATCTAATACAAAGCACACTGCCAGGCACATCATTAGAAGTAGCTGTTGTTGTAGATGGTGATGGTGAGGGTGGGGGTAAAGTGTTCTTAATTATTATTTAGATCTTGAGGCTCATCCATTCTAGACACATTTTTTTCATTCTGGTGCATGAAAAGAGCTCAGTTGCGTATATAACAATGTTAAAACATTCTCTCCTTAAAAGTTTGTGCTTTTCATTTAAACTTTACTCAATATTGTTACAATTATCTTATAATAATATTAATAATAGTTACTCTGCTAAATCTGAAAGGCACTAATTTCTTTGCCATCAGGCTATAAACACTGGGCTATAGAGCTTGATAATAAAATATGAGAATATCACACTTTCTCCATCTCTGCAATGTCTTCACATAAAAGCTGGGCTCTATTACAAGTGTCCGCCTGAGTTTCCCATGGTTAAACTATGTGGTAATACTGAACCGTCACACTGCAGATTTGTCCTAAAAGTAGGATGCGAATTCAACGACACTCTCCCAGTGAAAATGATCTGGTTCATTTTTAAAAATTTTTTCCTTTCCATCTACACCCAAAGGCACTGGTTTGCATTAGTGAGTAAGTGCCTACAAAGGTTTCTTGCTCTTCTGGACAATTAATTTACATAGTATAAGACAAATATTGGCACATCTGGACAAACTCAGCATGAGTCTAAAACCATGAAATTTCCGAAGGCATCTGTGAATAAAAGCACCTCTCCAAGCTTCTGAGAAATGACAGACTGAGGCAGGGGGTGGGGGGACAGCAAAATGGACATGATAACCCTTGTCAGTGATCTAAAGGGCTGTCATGTGAAAGAGGGAGCAGATTTTTGAGTCTGAGAGCTCGGGAAGAGAGAATGAAGCAACGTGTGGAAAAGCTGCAGGAAGCAGCTTTCAGCTCTAAACAAGGAGAAGCTCCCAGGGCAAGAGTGTTTGCACACACACATGCCTCCGCAGGGTGAAACACTGGGGCAAATTCAGGCTGCACCACTGATTAGCTCCTCACATGGGGCAGGTTTCTTAAGCTATCTGAACCCTCAACTATCTATCAGAACAGCTATTCCTACATGCCAGGGTCTTCCCAGAACTGACGATCACATACATATTTGACACTCCATATGTAGCTGGCATTATGATTCTTTTCACTCTTGTTTACCTCTGATGGACAGTGTGGATTTGCCAGACATCTTTGGAACAGGATAATCTACATGACCTAATGGTTAAAATCTCTCTAGTTTGGCTTTTCACTTTCTCTTTTGATCTTAACCTATTCAGGGAAGCTCAAATGGTTCTATGCTCAGCTTTGCCACGGCTTTTATGTTAAGACACCAATCTAGTAGCCTTCTATCTTCACTGGATCCTTCCAGCAGCAGTACAGCAGTACATAAAGAAAGACACTTATCATCCACCAACTTTAACCTGGGGAAGGATTACAGGAATTACCTAAGAAATTATTACAAATCATTTTTCATATACAGGTGTTCCCCCTTTGCCCAACACATGTTTTGTGTAAATCACATTCTTTTTTCCTACCAAATGAGCTTATAATTGTTTGCATATGTTTATTATTTTATTCCAAGAATATTACTCTATGACCATTAAAGAAAATCTGGAAAACAGGAAAATGGGGCAGTGAGGGGAATAATCACTCACAGTCTATACATTATTATTTCTTCTCTATCGCCTTTTGCACGACTCTTTTTCTACACAATTTTAATTTAGGTTGCACTTTCAAAGGGGAAATTTAGCAATTTTAACTGCTCTTCCCTGAGTCATCGCTCCTGCTTTAAGTTCCTCTCATCTCAAGAAAACTTGAGTAGCAATGATTCAAAGCCATCTTAAAGTACCAAGGTACATTGCTTCTGCTGCTGCTAAGTCGCTTCAGTCGTGTCCAACTCTGTGCGACCCAACAGACGGCAGCCCACCAGGCTCCCCCATCCCTGGGATTCTCCAGGCAAGAACACTGGAGTGGGTTGCCATTTCCTTCTCCAATGCAGGAAAGTGAAAAGTGAAAGTGAAGTCGCTCAGCAGTGTCCAACTCTTAGCGACCCCATGGAAGGCAGCCCACCAGGCTCCTCCATCCATGGGATTTTCCAGGCAAGAGTACTGGGGTGGAGTGCCATTGCCTTCTCCCAGGGCCATTACTATTGAGAAATATGAAATTCTGGAACCAAAAGAATCATCAGTTGAAGAAAGAATGAATAATCCAACTTCTTGTTTTATGGATGAGGACGCATAAGTCAGAGACAAGCTGGAAGCAGCCTTTGTAAGAGCTTGGACCAGGGTGCTTTACCTCAAATCCATTGTACATCAGGCCATAGTGACCACTGCTTCCCACCCAAACACAACTTTTATCACTTTAGATTGTAGATCTATCACTTTCCTTAGAAAGATCCATAAGAATATGTTCTGAGTATAATGGGTACATATGGTCAGTAGTGTCCAACTCTTTGTGACCCTATGGGCTGAATCTCACCATGTTCCTCTGTCTATGGGATTTCCCAGCCAAGCATTCTGGAGTGGGTGGCCATTTCCTCCTCCGGGGATCTTCCCAACCCAGGGATCATACCTGCATCGCCTGCATCTCATTACATTGACAGGCAAGTTCTTTAACCACTGAGCCACCTGGGACAACTGGATAGCGACATGTAAAAGAATAGTCGGGGACTTGCCTGATGGTCCAGTGTTAAAACTCTGTGCTTCCCCTGCAGCACAGCACCCTGATTAAGGGCCACTCAGGCTTTGATGAGGAGGCCCCTCCCCAACCAGAAACTCACATCTGCCCTACAATAGAATTCAAACAGGAAGTAAAGGAAAGCCTTCAGTCTTTGCTTGATGTATTTATTCAACTTTTAATGCATCTTTATACATCCAAATTGTGATAGTTTATTTCATACCCATCAAATAAGAGACAACTAAAAATACTTCCAATGCCAAGAGTTGGAAAAGGTGAGAAGTAATAGGAACTTATATGCTGTAGGTGAGAATTCACACTGGCACAAAGTACTTGGGGGTGGAATTCAGCAACTAGGTATGCTGAAGACATGTATACTGTTACCGTGTTCCTAGGTATAGAGCCTAAAGAAATTTTCTCACATGTTCACAGAAAGAATGGTCAAAAATTTTCACAGCAGTATTGCTTATAATACAGAAAAAAAGGAAAACAGAAGAATGAGTACTTGATAATTGTGAAAAGGTCATAGAATAGTTACTGCACAGCACCTTCCTAGATTAATATGCCTTCCTAAATTAACAAGATTAAAATTTTTAAAAGTATAATATTGAACAAAAAGAGGCAGCTATGGAAAGTCAGGCACAGTAAGTTATTATTTATATAAAGGTTAAAATTGGGCAAAGCAATACCATGCATTATTACTGGATTTATACATCCATAACAAAACATAGAAACATGCATGAAAATTAAAAACAAACATTATATTTAGTTGAGAAATTATCTCTTAAAAAGAAAAGAAAGAGGATTTAGGAAGGAGTATTCTGCTCTTTTATTTCTTTAAAAAATCTGAAGGAAGTATGGTAAAGTGAAAAAGAATATTTTTTTTAATGTATACTTAAGATATTTCAAAATTTAAAAAGAAGACAAACAAAGCATGATGGATTGTCCATGTAGTGATATTTGTGTATCCTGGAGCCCAAAGGTGGTAGAAAAAAACAATGGTCCAGCCATGATTTGGGCATTTTAGCAAGTCTAATGGCTATCACAAACTCCTCTGTTTCCCCTTGCCCAAGCACAGTGCTTAGTCAAAAATAAATGTAAATAAAATGTTAATGAATTAATAAGCCATCAGACTGACAAATAAATGACCAAATGAACTAAATGGGTTCTTACACATGCTTTTGATTGATAAAAATTGGAAAATATTATTGTTAATAATTTAAAATTCAAACTATTTCTACATATAAATTCTTAAAGGTATCATTAGTGGAAAAAAATGAAAACCAGTGGACAAAGTAACCTTTGAAGACATTTCTATCCCTAGAATTCAGTACTTTTCTGTATCTCAGAGTCAACCACTACATACTCATCACATTCTATTCATTAACCGGAACAGAAATTCATTGTCAAAACAGATCCCAGGATATGACCAACAGTCTGAAAGATACATAAGTCCTAGGGTAAACAAATTGATTAAAGCACTCTTTGGAGCGTTATGAAAGAATTCCCTGATTTCTTGGCCCTGTTACCCAAGTGCACTAGGATTCTAAATCATGCTGTCTTCATGACTGGAAGCAGTTCCCAAACTGTCCTCATAATGCTAGAATGTAACAAAAAAATTGCCAGTATAACCACCGTGATTTCAAATTCCTGACCATTATAGGGAAATATAATGGTCAGGAATTTGAAATCATGGGCTTTCCTAGTGGTTCAGATGGTAAAGAATTCACCTGCAATGTGGGAGACTTGGGTTCGATCCCTGGGTTGGGAAGATCCTGTGGAGGATGGCATGGCAACCCAGTCTAGTATTCTTGCCTGGAGAATCCCCATGGACAGAGGAGCCTGACAGGCTACAATCCATGGGGTTGCAAAGAGTGAGACACGACTGAGTGACTAAGTACAGTACATAAGGAAGTATACAGACTCAGTGATACCAAACAGAAATTTGCTACCATAAATTTTCACCATTGTTTTCATAAAAATTCAGTTGACTTTAAAAAAATAATAATAAGATACTTTATATATTCATCCAAATCTAGTAATTAGATCCAAAAAGCAGTTTAAAATAATGTAAGCAAAGAGAATAATTTTAGAAAATACCACAGACCTCCAGTCTCTGAAATGAGATGGATGTTTTCTACTTTCTTCTTTATGTTATTAAAACATTAATTTACTTTTAAATATAATCCTGGAGCTTCCTTCAAAATACCTTTTCCATGAAGCAGGGGCATGTATTTATAGTGTCCCTTTAAAGTTTAACAAAGGAAGGATTCAAATGGAGTTACCTCCACCCTGCAAAGGTCTTTTTTCAAATGTGTAACAGGATCTTACTGCAGTCTCTAGGTCTGCTCTCCACACAAAGAAAGGCTGGAAAACATTTGTGTTATGCTTCTGCAGTTAAAAATGAAGAAGCCTTTTCCTTTCCATCAGTTCTTTTTTATTAATAAGGTGGCCACACTAAGCCACAAATTATAACCATCTGCTTTAGCCATTAAATGCAGATTCAAAGACCTAATGATAAAGTGACCTCTTTATTAATAGCAGAAAGCGACAACTGGCCATTTTCTCAGAGTGTGCAAGGAAAGAAATCAATCCATTTAGTTCAGGTTGATGGTCCACCTCAGCAGTATTGCCTCTTATTATTTCTCTTCTTTTTGGCCTTCATATTTGTAATTGTCAGGAAAACAAAATAGGAGCTCCGAAAGCACCCTGTCTGTGAGTTTGTTTACTTCTGTTCTTGATGAGATACCACGTACAACCTCACCTAATTTGAAGACTATCTTTTATTTCTCTCCATTACAAAAGCATCATTGCACTTATGGCCGAACCAATGAACAGACACATGGGACTTATTTCCTGTGGTGATTAAGCCTGAATCAAGGCTTGAAACAAAGAAGGTGTGTGAGAAAGCTACAGATTTTCATGAGGAACAATAGCGGAGTCACTGCAGCTGGATTTCAGTGATTCAGTAACAGAGCCCCATGTTTTTTGGGTTTTTTTAAATTCTTATACTAGAATTTTAATTATCAAGTTGCAAAATGATGGTGGCTTTCCACTGAAGTGGCTTTTACCAACCTAACCTTGCAGAGCAGACAGAAGCTCTTTGTTGCATTGCCAGAGGTGTGGAGACATTGGCGTGTCAGCCTCCGCGCCCTCTGCCTCAGATCCTTCTAGCAGGAATCCTCCACCACCTAGACGCTGGGGGATGAATCTCCCTGGCTCTTATCCAAGGGGCTTTAGTACTGGAAGGACCAGAAAGACCTCTTTACAAACCTCGTCTTTCTCCTAACTCAAGCCATAGGCTTGAACCCTAAAAAACAGCAAAAGAATGAACCAGTATAACTAAGCTGGGTCATGAAGGGAGAGTAGGAGGTCTTGGGTCTGGACGTTTTATACAGGATGTGGAAGATACACCTCACCCACCGTGGAGGGATTCTGCAGGTACTATCTTCACTGCAAAGCTGGAATTCTCTAAAAACCCATAACCCCACTGCAAGCAGCCAGCACCTCTGAACTGCCAGCAACCCCTGCCCCACTCCCTGGCTTTTTCTCTCCTGGGTTTCCCCTCACTGGTTCCCTTGCTCCTGACACACTGGAGAAGGCAGTCCCAACTGTGCAGGTAGAAAAAAGAACCTCCACGGGACAGGGGGACAGAGGCAAGAACACAGGACTGAGAGTCCAGCCAGACACCCTTGGGAGTCAACTTGAAGGGGACGTCAAGGAATTCCACCTGTTTCTGCGCGTTCATGCTAAGTTGCTTCAGTGTTGTCCGATTCTTTGTGACCCTTTGAACTATAGCCCACCAGGCTCCTCGCTCCATGGGATTCTCGAGCGGGTTTCCATGCCCTCTTCCAGGGGATCTTCCTGACCCAGAGAGAGAACCTGCATCTCTTACATCTTCTGCATCAGCAGGTAGGTTCCCCACCACTAGTGCCACCTGGGAGGCCCCTACCTGTCTATACCCTCACTGCAGAAGGAACTCCTGTCTCTCCAACCAGAACTCAACATGCACAAGAAATGCGAGAGCGGGCGCACTCTTGCACCAGCCAAATGCCACAGATCTGCCCAGGTAAATGATGGACACAGGTTTGGCTCCGGGTCACCCCTCCTGGGCCTGAAGTCAGGAACGCAGGAGAGTCCTTGCTCTGTTGCAACAAGTTGTGTGACCTGAGGAGTGTGACTAAATTTCTCACTAACCTTCCCCAAAGGAAAAGAGAGCAAGGCTCAGTCGTGTCATAAGTCCCTGGCAGCCTGAGCCATTCATAATCTTCGATCACTTCCTTTAGCTGCTGCCTCTGTTTCCTCAAGTATAAAATCACACCACTGGAGTAGAGGGCTTCAAGGTCCTCTCCAGTACTGAGGCTCTATGATTCGGCTGATGCATCTGGACAAGCAAGGATTACTCTGTTAATCTCAGTGGCCCTTCTTCTGCCAAATAACGACCGGAATGTGCTTCAGCTCAAAGCTCCTACCCCAGCTACCAGTCCATCTGGTTGGGAAACATGCAGCTACTTCTATCTGCCAGCTTGCCAACACAGAAATCTTCAAACAGGGAAGGGATGATTAATAGCATCTTTAATAGGGACCCCACCTGGACATTAAATCTCGAGCTGAGGTTATCAAAAACAGCAAATACACAAAGAACTTACTCACAGCCTGGAAAGCAAGGCAGAGAGAAAGCGGGAGATTGTGCAGGTGGCTGGGAGGAAAACTGACATGAATTACAAAGAAAAGGTGCCTTGAGTTAAATAGAATATAACTCTGGTACTGGGGCTAGGGGTTGAAAACAGATGTGGGGGCAGTCCACCTCAGGACTATGAGGAATGAAAGCAAGAGCCACATTTCTCACACACACACACATACACATTCTTTCCAGTAAAGCTATGACATCCACAATGTTGGTCCAGGGATGTGGGTTGTAGTACCTTTGGAGGGAAATTTAAAGCCAAAATCTGATTGGACACAGCTCCTAAAAATCTAGTTTTCCAACTAAGGAAAGTTCAAGTTTAAAGCTAAGTAAGCAGCGTGAAGGAGGGTGGCAATTAGATTAAGTTGTACCTTGGTGATCCTTAATAGTTATTAAATCCCTAAACCAAATGCCTCATCTATAAAATGAACATGACTAATATTCAGTCTATCAGAAAACAGATTTTTTTAAGTGTGTACAACACATGCAGTATTTGGGACACTGCAGAGACTTCAAAAAAATGGGAACTTATCACCAAGACGCATGCAGAACACAGCAGAACACAACAGCTTGTCAATCCAGAGAGAGAAAAAGAAGTCAAACAAGGACAGACAGTGACAAACAAGGCAACATGGTGGGCCAAGGGCTGAAACAGCAGCTACGAGAGAGTCTTCAGCACCATCACGTCTAATAAATATCTACTGAAGTTAGGAGGAAGTAAGCAGACTGCCCAATGAGTGGTAAAATAAGACCCCTTGTATGCTGAGAGAGAGAGAGAAATAATAATGTAAAGCAAAGGAAGAGAGACATATCATAAATACTAAAAGTCATTATCAGGAGGTTTGGGTATTGGGCTGTTTCAGGGGGGTTGTTTATCACTATTTTCCAAATAGTTTTCTATAAATATCAGTTTTCCTTATAATTTTTTTAATAAAAATTATAAATTATAGACATTTATAACATTCATTGAGAAGCTGCCATCATGGGGAACTGGAGGCTCTAGAGGAGACAGTTGACATTCTGAGATTAAGGCTGTGTTCTAACTATTTAAGAGTGGTTATCACATATATGGAGAATCCCAGCTCAAAAAATGTATGTGGAGAGCCTTCTCAGTTCAAAGGCATGCCGTTAACTATTTCAGGGGAAATTAATAAATTCCCAGTTTCATTAGGGAATTGGACATGCCCACATAAAATGGTAACTCAAAATGCAGAGTGCACTAGTGAGACAGCAAATGCAAGGAGGGTGATTGGAGCCAGGCCTTGAAGACCTGGGGGACTTCAGAAGGAGGGATAAGGTCACACACCCTCTGCGGCAGAGACAATTTAATTAAAAAGAAGTTCCATTCTACCCCCTCCACCAGGTAACAGAGAATTCATTGTATTCTGAGGAACTGAAAATCTTACGAGAAGGCAGATTACATGACCTTCCATTTGCAATAGCTTCTTTCAGGAAAGGGAATAATTAGAATCAAATAGAAGGGGCCGCTTTCATTCAATAGATAACTCTAAACAGGCTTCCAAACCCCGTGAACAAGCAAACTTCCCGCCCTAGACTCCTACAGGGCTTAATTTTCACCTCAGCCCAACACTTCCTCAGATCCCCTTCACTGTTATCAGGCTGCTTAATTGCCTTCCAGCCCTCATCCCCAGCTTCCAATCACCCCAGTAGAATGCGAATTGCTTTTACTCCTTCGTTTATTCATTCAGCAATTTTCCAACACATGCTCTATGCCAGCAAGGCAAAGATAAATAAGACAGCCCCATCGTCTCCAAGTCCATAGTCCAGTGGCAATAACGGACTCATTAAAGGATACCTCCAGCTCAGCGACTGAGACTTGCACAGTGTGTCCAAGAGGAAGGAGAAAGGAGGTGTCTCATCAGTCTGAACCCAGGCACTAAGGACCAGGCGGAGAAGGCAGCAAAGGCCCTCCATGTGGTGAAAAGCAAAACAGAAAAGCATGTGGCCAGATCCTACAACATGAGGCAGAGTGGAAACCCATCAAGAGGCAACATGGATGGAGGGCTTACTGCGCGTGGGGCTGACAGAATCCTCACAATAACCCCATAAGGGAGGCCCCATCACCCTAATGTTACAGATGAAGAGACTGAGGCCACATAGGTAAAGTAACTTGAGCAGAAAAGGAGGCAACCCCCTCTGATATGCTGCCCTTCCCTGAGGCTGCATTGACCTGCAGGGGCTGCTTGGAGAACTCCATGGTGTCACGCTAAGGAGCTTGGGGTTTCAGCACAGACAGTGAGCAGGCCGTGAATAGGTTTAAGCAGGTGGTGACCCAGTCAGATCTGGTGTACAGGGCTAGTCCAGCAAGGTGTGGGATACTGACTTGAAGGACGGGGAAGACCAGATAAGAAGCTGTTGCAATATAGCCTGTGAGTCATGGAGTGGCCTGATCTAACGGTGCTAAGGAAAGAGAAGAGGGAACCGATGCGAAACATAGGGAGACGATTCTCTGTGGGTCTCTTGAATTTCTGTGCAAATCATGAGCAAAGCATTGGCTGCCTCTGGCCCCAGATTATCCTTTCAAAGATGTTTATATAGACAACAGCCTTGGAAGACATCGTCTTCCCCTGGATCAAAGGAAAAACATGTCTACTATCCAATATAAAAGGTTTAGGCTTCCTAAATGCAGGGTTCCTGCATACATAGGTGTCATCTGGCCCTCTTCATGACACTCCATGGGAATTGTTGCCCCCAAATGCTGCCACCCTGGCTACTGCTATAGTTAAAAACAATAAATTCCTTGGTCTCTAACCCAGAAATCTCCTGTCTTCTGCCAGTATCCAAGAAACCGGCTAACTCATTCATTTGCAAATAGGGTAAAATCTCAAATCCCTCACAGCTGAGGACTTATTTTGGAGGGAAAATCAGGAAAATTGGTAACTAGCTAAATGCAAAAGGTGAGGGAGAAAAAGGAATCAAAGATTATTTTGAGTGTTTTAGTTTGGATGAAGGGGAGGACAGTGGTACCACCAATCAAGGTAAAATATATAACAAGTACCAGGTTGGGGCACAGGGGACCTAGAGATTCAAGGATAAATTCAGTTTGGAGGCCTCTGAGACCTCTTTGTGGACATAGCAAGCAAACAGCTGATTGAGTCAAAAGGGGAGGGGCTCTATTAAAGATATAGGTATAGAGGCCATTCGCTAAAACCACGGGAGTGCATAATGTCCTCTATCCAACATATAGAAAGACTGCTGGATTCTCCAGGAGCCTAGGCAGAGCATTCAAAGGAACGATCATATTCATCCTTACACTCCTAGTGCCCAGCAGAGGGCTTGACACAGTGTACATGCTAAATAAATGTCTGTTAACCAAATGGCCAAACTAGACCTAGAATTAGCTACAGCCTTTGTTTAAACTGGGCTTCCCTTGTGGCTCAGCTCCTAAAGAATCCACCTGTAATGTGGGAGACCTGGGTTCGATCCCTGGGTTGGCAAGATCCTCTGGAGACAGGAAAGGCTACCCACTCCAGTATTATGGCCTGGAGAATTCCCTGGACTGTATAGGGGAAACAGTCCAGGGGTCTGTTGGGGTCTTGGGGTCGCAAAGAGCAACTTTCACTTCGCTTTGTTTAAATTAAAATTGCTACAACAATTATCTATGTAATGCTAATCTAGATTTTCTCAAATCAGGATCTCACATGCAGAGTGTCTAAATTTGTTTCACATGAAATACAACCAGTGTCACATGCAAATAATTACAAATCTATCATTCTCTCATTGGCAATGTTCTGCTCAGAAGCAGAACATAATTCTAAGACTAATTTCATGGCTGTTAAAAAGCAGTACCATTGGTTTTCTTACTAGATAAGAGTTCCAAGTTCTCTTATCTGTGATTTCACTTTTTCATTCATTCATTTAAGTAGCCAGAAAGACCTGGACGCCCCTATTCCCAAAGAATTGGGCCTCCCATCTCTTGAGGGGGTAATGTTAGGTAGGTAGAATAGGGAAACGGAGTGCAAAATGGCGGTGGCTAAAAAAAAATAAAAAATAAAAACAAGGAAGGTCCAAGGACCAGAGTGAAGACTTCGGGTGGAACAAACAGCACTCCTGGCTAAGCCCAATTTGCATAGGGCGGGCCCAGGTGGGGCAGAAGCATATAAAAGGAGGAGTCAAAGCCTTGCTCGCTCTCTCCCTCCCTCCCCCTCCCTCCCCTCCTCTCCTCCCCCCCCCCCCTCTCCCAGGCGCTCCTACACTCTCTTCCCTTCAAATCTTTGGGTTGGCATGCCCTCACGCTTTGAGGATGGATTCTCCTGCTATCTTCTAAATAAAATAGAGCTGTAACACTGAAAAAAAAAAGTACTGACTGAGGACCTACCATGTTTGTTCAAAGAAATGCACTGAAAACTGTAAGCAGGGACTTCCCTGGTGGTCCAGTGGTTAAGATGTCACACTACAATGGAATGGGTACAGGTTCAGTCGCTGGCCAGGGGACTAAGATCTCACATGCCTCACAGCCAAAAAAAAAAGAAGCAATATCGTAACAAATTCAATAAAGACCTAAATGGTCCATATCAAAAAATCTTTTAAAAACAAATAAATAAAAGCAGTAACAGATTTTAAAAGTTCCCTCCTTAGAGGAATTTACAAAAGCCTTGTGGTGGCAAATAAGCCAGACCAGAATTTAGTTTCTAGACCTACATTTAGCAATTTTATGACCTTGAGCAAGTTACTTACCCTTTACAACCTTTCGTTTCCTCACCTGTGAAAAGGGAATAATACACTTTATAATACATACAATACAGAGCACCTGGCATGTAGTACTGCCTCTAAGTGGTAGCTGAAATTATTATGATTATCATAAGCCAGCTGGGGAAGAAGTGCTCAGAGAAAAGCCACTCACTGAGGGGTGCTGAAGAGCATTACAAATGCACAGAAGTGACCTAAAGCACTAGAAACGCACAACTTTAGGAGCCTGGGGAAAGCAGTAGTCATTACCACTACTGAGTGCCTGTTGTGTTTGATTGTTTAAACCATTCCAACACACCTATGAATGAGTAGCAGTATCCCCATTTTCCAGATGGGAAAACTGGAAGCTTGCTCACCTACACAAGTTCAGATAACTTGCCTAAGGCCACCCAGCAGACAGTGGTGGGACAGGAAGTCAGTCCAGGCTGTCTGGCTCCAGAGTCCAAGGCCAAATTGCCTCCTCAGGGAGAAAAGGAATGCACTTTTTACAACTTATATTTTTAAAGAAAAGCACAGGGATCTTTGGAAGCATTTACCTTCAATCTACAACTACAAATAGTCTTCTACCCAGTATTGAAAGATCATTCATAAATACCTAAACAGACAAGTAGACTTTTCCAGGCTGGCTGGAGTCCTATTTCACAGATTCTGAAAATTTAGTAAGGAAAATTTGATGTCTCACACTGAACTCCGTGTAAGGCAAGATCACGGTGCATCATGTACTGACCCCTGAAATCTAAACTGACTGAAAATCGAGGGGAGTGGGGCTTAAAGCTCTGAGGTACCTTTATGAAATAAAATGACTCCATTTACCAACCCTCATTTCTTACTGATTTGTTGGCTGTTCATAAACACTTCCTTGGTTAGTTTCACGTACACTTCTCACAGATGAAGAGGGGTTTTCCCTCACTTCCATGTGAATAACACAGCAGGCAGATAAGATGTACAGCCACAGTGTTGGACCATCATGGAATTCAACCAAGTTTGATGTTGTTTTGCTGTTACTGGTGTTTCACTTTCACAGCCAGTGGAGGTGAAAGACGTTCCTGGCAGGCGGTGGTTAAACCTCCATGCTTCTACTGCAGGGGGCATGGGTTTGATCCCCGGTTGGGGAACTAAGATCCCACATGCCATGCAGCACAGCCAAAAAAGATAGTGTAGGCAAAATACCCAATATTCAACCATCAAGTGACGGCTCAATTAACTATGAGACTGTAGACTACATAGACTGTACCCACTGTGGGTAACACACATGAAAGACAACATTTATAAAGATTCGGAAAAATATTTTCACGTTAAGTGAAAAAAGCTTGATATAGAATAGGAGGATCACACTTATGGAACTTTTAAGTATGGATGCATAGGGCAAAAGAGGCTAGAAGGAAATATACGAAAATGTTAAAAGTGATTATGTTTGAGCCTAAGGGAGACTGAACAGTTTTTCACTTTCTCAATATGCTATTTTTTAATGGACATAAGTTATTTGTAAAATTTGAACTGCAGTAAATCAAATTGAAGGAGGAGGAGGAGAATGGAGAGATGGAAGAGACCAGACAGTTAATATTCTGTCACACTGCTTGATCTCTTTGCTGAAAGTATTAATCTCTTTCAAGATTTATACTACTTCTTGTATTTCTTAAGTGAGTGAGATGTTTGCCTTACAGGGAGATTAATGGATAGATGGATATATAGGTAAATAAATAGAGAAATGATATACAGACAAACATTATTTTACCAAAATCATTCCAGAACGGCTCCTCTTAGAAAGACAAGACCTGACTTCCCTGTCCACCTAGACTCTCTCTTCTCTATAAACTAATCAACTGACTTTTTAAGGCAAGGGAAACTTACATTCTAGATGTATAGATTCAATCTTTGAAATTCTGAATAGACGGTACAGGTAACCAATTAATGTATGAACTGGTCACCATACAAACACGACAAAAAAGAGTAACTTGGTCCACACACAATTAGATACACCCTTTCTTTTGGCAGTCACAAACAATTAATTACCAACATAAATATGAATATAACTAAACTAATGCTTTTCAGAAAAGCTTATGCAAACAACTTTTTGAAGGAAAAACCTACTCTGCTAGCCGGAAATGACTAAATTGAGCCTGGTGAAATGAGTAGGACAGTTATACAAACTAGATAATGAATTTAGCGGCTGTTTACATCTGGGAATGCGTATCACATACACATTACCCAATATGCAACCGGTGGTCCTCTAACCACTTTCCAAACACCAGTCATAACACAACCCAAAAAGAATAATAGAATGTATGTCTTTAAAAGAATAAAATTATTCTAAGAGCTTTGGGAAATTAACATAGCCCTACTTTGGAGGTGAAATTCACATGTAGTTTAAAAGGAAAACAAATCTGACATACTGAACATTTGTCATACGGCTCTCACTGACAGAGCAAGCAGAATTTCAAAGCAGAATGGAAATTGGAGTTCAGTGGGGAGTACAGATGCTTGACTACCTTTTTAAGGGGAGCAGAAACATTCCATTAGAACCCCGCTGCTTTGGCCAAGTGAAGCCTGGTCTCCCCTGCCACTCACTCAGGACAGAGCCCCAGTGTCTTTGACACTGGTTAACAGAAAATTCAAACACATTCACACACTTCATCATTGTAAGACGTACCTCTATGTGGTTGTCAGCCTTTAGCATTATCAACTCAACAGGCCCATGAGCTTTATATAAAATAAACGTGAGTTAATTGGAAGACAAGGAGGAGGGGGTGGGGACATTCTTAAAAGGTGGAAAGTCAATTGCATTAGTGGTCACAAAGGAGCCAGGGGGTGTTTTTGTTTGGCTGTGGAACAGTCATCTTCAGAATTTTAAGCTCTTTAAATAAGGCATCAGTGATTTTAAGAAATTAGGTTTGATCTGTGCCAAGTAGAGAAATTCTGCATAGGTCTTTTTATATTCATTTGCTCAGAATTACCCCTCTGATTGTGAAATCTTAAGAAACTGAATGTAAGAGAAGTTTTTAAGTATTTATTTTTGGCTGCATCGGGATCTTCCTTGTGATGCATGGGCTTCTGTCTAGTTGTGGCACACAGGTTCCAGAGTTCATAAGCTCTGTAGCTGTGGCAAGTGGGCTTAGCTGCCCGCATAGTATGTGGAATTTTAGTTCCCCCATCAGGGTGTCAAGCCAGTGTCCCCTGCATTGAAAGGCAGATTCTTAACCACAGGACCACTAGGGAAGTCCCAGGGGAAACTTTTGACTGATAACTTTTTTCCTGTTTATATTTGGCCATACTTAGCATACAGACATCTATAGATTTTTTTATTATTCATAAATTTAGCTTTCCCAGTGATTCAAATAAGCAAGTCCTGGCTCAGAGGTTAAAGCGTCTGCCTCCGATGCGGGAGACCCAGGTTCGATCCCTGGGTCAGGAAGATCCCCTGGAGAAGGAAATGGTAACCCACTCCAGTATTCTTGCCTAGAGAATCCCATGGACAGAGAAGCCTGGTAGGCTACAGTCCACGGGGTCACAAAGAGTCGGACGACTGAGCGACTTCACTTTCACTTTCACTTAAAAACAATTCATGGCATTGTCTTTTTTTTTCCACACACAGTCCCCAAAGCTTACAATAGCCTTCAGATACTTCAATGAGGATGAATGATCAATAGTTATGGGATAGAGGCTAAGGGGTGGGACCCTGGAATCAGATAGACCTAAGTTCATATCCTGACTTTGTCAAGTTGTGCAACCTTGAGCAAGTTCCCTAAGTTCATAATGGTCCTAATCCCACCAGAGCTGTTGGGAAATTGGAACGCGATAGTTTACAAAAGGTGAAGAGCACATCTGCTACTGATAACAATAGGTTCAAAAAAGGAGTGGGTTCAACCACAGATAAAAGCTGCTGGAGGCCGGTCTCAGCTTAACTTTTACTTGAAATGTGTGATATATGAACTACTCCTGGGCTGTTTCCTCAGCTGTAAAATGAGAACATACTGCCTCAGTGAAGCCCTAAGTTTCTAGATGTAAATATTTGGGAAAATGCAACTTATTTTGCTGTGTGTGGTCAGTATTACTCAGCAAAGCAAGCAGCTTTTATCAACCAGATCACATTCATTTTCATCTACTTTTCCCACCATTAGGTGTTCTTTACTGCACTGTGAGCTTCTCCAAGGAAGGAGCTAACCCACATGCTTTTTCTGGCACACAACAGACAACCTATAAACGTGCACTAAGTTAGTAATGGAGTCATCTTAGTATCTTCCCCAAGGGTATAGGGTTTTGCACACAGTAGATGTCAAAATACATTTGTTGAATGAATGGATCTAAGTAAAGCTGGCAGTGCCTTCCTAGACACTCTCCTTTCTTACTCCTCTGGAAGACCCTGGACCTAGGACTGAGCCTGGCACAAAGAAGGATCAACTAATCCTTTCGCTCTGCAGGCATGTCAACCGGGATTAAAGTAATTGGCCTACTCATAAAAAAGTAAGTGGTAAAGTTTGAGTGGATTCCAGTTCCGGAAAGCCTTCTGTGTGCCTGGCACTGTGTTGGACACTGTACATATTATCTCAATAGCTCTGCTAGGGAGAGATGATTGATACAATTCTTTAAATGAGTAAGCAAAGGCTTAGAAGAGATTAAGTCACTTGCCTAACATTGCAAAGTCAGAAAATAACAGAGCTTGGATTTAAACCCAAGCTTCTGGAGCCCGTGCTCTTTCTATTATGGAAGACTAAGGCAGGCAGAAATCCACCAAAACAGACAAGACCAACGTATTTGAAGTTGTATGGTTTTATGGAAGGAAGGAGGTGAAAACAACTGGTAAATCAGGCTTCAGGAAGTTGACCAGATGGAGCCACCAGTCCCAGCCAATGACTGACCTATGTGCTTGCCACTGCATCCATGTTCAGCAGAGCTAGAAATGTTGATTAGAGCCATTTGCCAAGCAGGACCATTTATCTAGGCTTGTGGCTGGGGAAAACAGCAGTGCTAGTCAGCTCCTTCTGGTCATTATCTACAAGTCCAGACCAGCCCATCAGATTGCCTCACACAGACTGATCTCGACACAGCAGTCCGTTTCCCATGTGTTCTTACAGCCAATACACAGAGCTCAGAAACTCCCATGTGGAAAGACCATCCACACTTTCAGATAGCTAGAAAGGGAGGAGAACAGATCTCAGAGGAAGAAATGTAATAATCCTTGGTTTTAGGAAAATCAACTTAACAGCAAGCCTAAACCCCATGTGCTCTTCATAGAAACAAACTAAAAGAGATGACATCATTTTCAAAGCACTGGAGTAAGAGCATTGCCATAAAAAAATATGGCATTTTAAGTTTCTTTATAGTTTTGTTAAGATTTGGCATGTGAATGGGGTACCCCTTCTACGATTAGAGGGAAAACTAATTTAACAAAATTGAATATAGTTAAAATACCTTCTACCTAGAATCTTATATACAAGTATATAGACAGACTGCTCAAAATAATTAATTTTTAATTTATCTGGAGGTCCTAAAATAATTCTCCTAGTGATATTACACTAAGGCCTCTGGTTTGCAGGCTCCAAGTATCCCATTTTAAATACTTGATGGAGACTCAGTCAATTCTCAACTCAAATGCCCTGGCACTTCTCCCCCTTTGCTTGACTCAGAACATCCAAGATGAAGGTGACATCTTACTATTCCAAGAGTTTAACAGCCTGGCCAGAGTGGAAAGGACAAAACTAAACAGAATGTTACAGAGAAATTAAATCCAGATCAACAACGAATTGCACTTTCTCCTTAAGTTAAAAAAAAAAAAAATCAACAAAAACAAACCAAAAAAAAAAAAAATAGAAAAGAAGAAGAAAAAAAGAGCTCTGGATGGAAAAGGTACCAATGTGATTTCACTATTCCAAATTATGCCAGGAGCCATAAATAAAGTGGGGTCTTTATATTTCCAGTTCAAGGGCACGACTAAAGAAATCACATGTAAATATGTCCATGTGCGAGCTATTCTTTTAGACCACTAAAAAGGGTAAGCACAAGTTTTGCTGGAAAACTCTGGCTTGTTTTTGTGTAAAAGTGGCCCTGGTATGCCTTGCAGTTATCTGTTTTACACATCATTATTAAAAAAAAAAAAAAAAAAAAAACTTCAAAGGTAGACTCCCCAAGCCCACGCCTCACTTCTCTTGACTCCTCACCTGTCCCATAGCAGCCATTGCCCCCTGTGCAGAGCAGAGCCCTGCGCTTTATAAGTGACAAGCTGCTCACAAGCCCTGGAACCTTACAATACAAAGCAACCCTTCTTCCCCAGGGCAGCGTTGTACATTGTTTAATGAACATTTTCTTAATGACCATGTCTTCACTCTTCCCAGCTTGCTCTTTTCTTGACATACTTGGTTTGTCACCAACAACAGCCCAGTAGTGGTCTGTCTACCACCAACTACACAGTCGGAAAAAAACAAAGGCAACAAAACCCTTCCAACACAGCTGTTCCATTTCACTCACAATCAAGTAATTAAATACGCCAACTATTAATACTTACCCTTGCTCCAATCCAACATCATATTTAAGGAGATCAATATTGATAGTAGTAAAAGTGCTGTCTTTTCCTAAGTATCCATAGTCTGCCAGGAGTTGCATTAGATGATTTAGATAGAGACAGGTCTGCTATAACAGCAAATACAAATTCCAAAAATCACTACACGGTAATAAAAACCACACAGCTTATGAGAAAATAGGATTGGGGCACACCATCCAAAAACTTTATTATTGACACAGAATAAAAGACAGGGATCCAATAAACACAGGAGCATAGTATTGCATGTTAAACGGTTTAGATGTACATTAATAAGGAGCATTACAGTTTATCTTGGAAAAGACCTGAAGTTTGCTTGTAGAAGTGGGTGCTGGAAGGGTGCAGCTTGTGGATTACCGAGAAGTGGTGGGCAGAGGGTTACCGGACATCAGAAATTTGTAACACCAGATGTGGACGGGTGTGGCGCATAACACATGTGAACTGCAGGAGTCCGTAGATATCTGAGATGCATGTTCCGCAGCTCACTTCTGCTGGGCAGTTTTCTGAGTTCGCCTAGCATTTCTCACGGATAAAGTCCATCATAAACAAACCTGAAATCCGTACTACCCTCAAATTGTTCTCTATCAATCAGGCTGGAACAAATTTGTGTTTTTAAAATAAATGCTCTAACAGAGCTGACTGTACTTTATCTTACTGAATCCTAACAAATTTGAAAGATAGATAGCCTTAACTCCATTTTCAGGAAAAAGAAACTGAGGCTCAAAGAGGTTATGTGGTTCCCAAAGTCACATCGCTCATGATAGACAAGTTGCAAGGACAGGACCAAAATCTGCCTGCTGTCTCCTCCACCATGTTATGCACTAAAGGTGCAATCTTGTTTTTTTCATTTGGCAATAAGTGCTGAGTAGGAGGAACCCTCACACCTTATGGGTCTAAATGCTAAGATTAGAAACTTCTCTGTTTCCTCATTCTTGCTATATTTGTCTGCCCCACTGTGACGTGAAGTTCAGTGGGGGTTTCTATGTCTGTAGCAATACCATGTCCCCTAACTTAAGCTGCGAGCTATACATCCAAAGATAATTAAGCTTCTCAAGCATTTGTATGTGTGTTTGGGAGGGGTGGGCAGAATCTTCGAATTTATTGCTGTGAAACTCACCAGTCATATTCAATAGAATTTCAGCAGATTTCATTAAGTCTAAGGATTCACTTTCTGGCTTCTTTGTTTTCATAATCTTCCTTTTTGGAGAAGGAAATGGCAACCCACTCCAGTATTCTTACCTGGAAAACCCCATGGGTGGAGAAGCCTGATGGGCTACAATCCATGGAGTCACAAAGAGTCGGACACGACTGAACGACTTTACTTTCAATCTTCCTTTTAAAGAACTTATATTCAAGTTTCTTATCAAGGGAGAAAAAACTGTCTTACTCCATAAAATGACTGTTGTGTCTGACAAGACAGTCCTGTCCTTGAAACCATTCCATGGATCTACAATACCCTTAGGATCAAACCCAACCTCCCTGGAATCGCCTGCTATAATCTGTCACCAGAATACATCTCAAGCCACACCTCCATCTACTTGCCACCTGCACATGTGTGCTCCAGATAGACTGGGTGACTTGCAGTCCTCCGCATACTTCACGGTCCCTCACTTCCAGACTCTCCACATTATCCTTCCTGCCTGGAATACTTTCACACCACCTATAGCATCACCCTGACTCTGCCTGCTCAAGGCCAATTCCACCTCTAGATCTTAGCTTCAATGTCCTTTCCTCGTGGAAGACTTCCCTGGTCTCATCTGGGTTAGGAATCTCTCAGAGATGCTCCCACAGCTCATCACACCTTCCCTATCAGGGCTGCTAGCCCAGTTTACCAGGATCATTCACGCATTTGTCCAGTTCCCCCATAAGACTGCACTCTGTGAAGGCGGGACTGGGGTCTGGCTTGTTAAAGGAAAGACACAAACGAAGGCATGACATAACATGAATGTGCTTTTATATGACCTATACATGCCATTTTATGGAACAATGGAGAATCAAACAAAGGATCCAAGAGAACAAACAAGTCCAACACTGCCACATAACTAGCAAGTAGTAAAACATTCATTTGTCCGAGTTGTAGCAACTCTTATGTTTCAGGCACTGGGTGCACAGCAATGACCAAATCAGACAGAAACCCTTGCCCAGGAGCTCACATTCTAGTGGTGGCAGGGCAAACAATAAGCCAAATAAATAAACAGGATATACAGTCTATCAGCAAATCAGTTTATCCAATGGTGGTGATACCAAAATCACTGCAGATAATGAATGCAGCCATGAAATTAAAAGACGTTTGCTCCTTAGAAGAAAAGCTATGACCAACCTAGACAGCATATTAAAAAGCAGAGACACTACTTTATCGACAAAGGTCCATATAGTCAAAACTGTGATTTATCCATTAGTTATGTATGGATGTGAGTGTTGGACCACAAAGAAAGCTGAGCACTGAAGAACTGATGCTTTTGAAGAACTGATGCTTTTGAACTGTGGTGTTGGAGAAGACTCTTGAGAGTCCCTTGGACTGCAAGGAAATCAAACCAGTCAATCCTAAAGGACATCAGTCCTGAATATTTGTGGAAAGGACTGATGCTAAAGCTGAAGCTCCAATACTTTGGCCACATGATGCAAAGAACTAACTCACAGGAAAAGACCCTGATGCTGGGAAAGACTGAAGGTGGGAGGAGAAGGGGACAAAAGAGGGTGAGATGGTTGGATGGCATCACCAACTCGATGGACATGAGTTTGAACAAACTCCAGGAGTTGATGATGGACAGGGAAGTCTAGCGTGCTGCAGTTATTGGGACTGCAAAGAGTTGGACATGACTGAGTGACTGAACTGAATTGGTGATACTATGAAAAACAAACAAAGAAAATAGGTAGGGTATCCCTGAGATAGTGTCTTTTGAACAAAGACCTGGAAACAGTGAGAGAGTAATTCAGGCTGGTATCTGGCCTTCAGGCACAGGGAACCGAAAATGGCAAGATACCAAAGCAGGAATTTTGATGGCAAGTTCAAGGAGAAGCATGAGGACAATGGTGCAGCTGGGAGGAGTAAAACTGCATTTTGAAACTGGAGGGTAAGAATACAAAGAGATATTATTTCCTGAGCACTACCAGGATAACATAACCCCTGTCCTTGAAGAATTTACAGACTGATCACATAGGTTTAAATATACTAGAATCAAATCACATCCTCTGAAATAGGGCAACACCAATACACATGCTAGCAAGGTAATGCTCAAAATTCTTCAAGGGAGGCTTCAACAGCACGTGAACCAAGAAATTCCATATGTACAAGCTGGGTTTTAAAAAGGCAGAGGAACCAGAGATCAAATTGCCAACATCGGATGTATCATAGAAAAAGCAAGGGAATCCCAGAAAAACATCTACTTCTGCTTCATTGACTATGCTAAAGCCTTTGACTGTGTGGATCACAAAAAATTGTGGAAAATTCTTAGAGATGAGAATATCAGAACTCCTACCTGCTTCTTGAGAAACCTATATGCAGATCAAGAAGCAATAGGTTAGAACTGGACAAGAACAACGAACTGGTTCAAAATTTGAAAAAGGAACATATCAAGGCTGTATATGGTCACCCTGCTTATTTAAATTATATGCAAAGTTCAGTTCAGTCGCTCAGTTGTGTCCAGCTCTTTGCCATCCCATGGACTGCAGCACACTAGGCCTCCCTGTCCATCACCAACTCCCGGAGCTTGCTCAAACTCGTGTCCATCGAGTTGGTGATGCCATCCAACCACCTCATCCTCTGTTGTCCCCTTCTCCTTCCACCTTCAATCTTTCCCAGCATCAGGGTCTTTTCCAGTGAGTCAGTTCTTTGCATCAGGTGCCCAAAGTGTTGGAGCTTCAGCTTCAGCATCAGTCCTTCCAGTGAATATTCAGGACTGATTTTCTGGCTTGATCTCCTTGCAGTCTGTGGGACTCTCAAGAGTCTTCTCCAACACCACATGATGTATATGCAAAATGCATCATGTAAAATGTCAGGTTTGATGAACCACAAGCTGGAATCAAGATTGCCAGGATAAATATCAATAACCTCAGATATGCAAATGATACCACTAATGGCAGAAAGCAAAGAGGAAACTAAAGAGCCTCTTGATGAAGGTGAAAGAAGAGAGTGAGAAGGCTGGCTTAAAAATCAGCTTCACAAAACTAAGATCATGGTATCCAGTCCTATCACTTCATGGTAGACAGATGGGGAAAAAAGTGGAAACAATGGAATATTTTATTTTCTTGGGCTCCAAAATTACTGCAGACAGTGACTGAAGCCATGAAATTAAAAGACACTTTCTTCTTGGAAGAAAAACTATGACAAACCTAGATAGCATTTTAAAAGCAGACATCACTTTGCTGACAAAGATGCATATAGTCCAAGCTATGGTTTTTCTAGTAGTCATGTACAGATGTGAGAGTTGGAACATAAGAAGACTGAGCACAGAAGAACTGATGCTTTCAAACTGTGGTGCTGGAGAAGTCTCTTGAGAGTCCCTTGGATAGAAAGGAGATCAAACCAGTCACTCCTAAAGGAAATCAATCCTGAATATTCATTGGAAGGACAGATGCTGAAGCTGAAGTACCAGTACTTTGGTCACCTGATATGAAGAGCCAACTCATTGGAAAAGACCTAGATGCTTGGCAAGATTGAGGGCAGGAGAAAAGACTGAAGGGAGGAGAAGAAGGGACAGACAAAGGATGAGATGGTGGGGGATGGCATCACCGATTCGATGGACATGAGTCTGAGCAAACTCTGGGAGGTGGTGAAGGACAGGGAAGCCTGGCGTGCTGCAGTCCATGGGGTCACAAAGAGTCGGATACAACTTGGCGACTGAACAATACACAGGTCAGTTTACCCCCTTGCCTAGCAGAAGTATGTGCATCCTTTGAAAACTGCTTTGTCAGACCTTCTACTGAAAGAAAAAACAGGTGATAAATGTTGCCCCCATCTGTGATTTTAGTGTTGGCTGCCTAGGGATGAACAAGAAATCTTCTATACATAAACAGTGCCAGCAGCCACATCCCAGGGTTATGAACTGTGGCTTTCTGATCAAAGATATGAAATTAACTCAAAAAATGTTTTAAAATGTATTATTGCTAAGGAAATTATGTAATAAAGACAAAAGCTTCCCTATTACTTAAAGTAATGAAAACAAAAATAAAGATTTATAAGCTTCCCAGCTCTGACCTAAATTTGCTGTGCATTATTTTTCTACATCTCTTTCTACTTTAGAAAAACCACTACTAATTGCATTCACATTACACAGTATCAACCAAACCTGGATTTGGGTTTCTTCCAAGACCACCAACAGGCTCAAGTTACAGCAAGTTTATTAAATGTTTTTTTTCCCTCCTCTCTCTTTTAAGCAGAAACTTAGAATGTTGTTACCTTTTGGAAGGACTAAATAGATAAATGCTTGATAACATTTTAAGAAGATACCAAGTACATGAATAAAGGCAAAAAAAGTTTTTTTTTTAATTCACAAAATAATAAAGGATTTTTAAAAGCAGAGAGTTTATTGGTGGCTGGGAGCCTGGAGCTAATGAAAAAAACATTTACAAGTTAGGTTTCCACCGCTTTGCCTTTGTGTTCCCTGGTTCAGATGCTGCTTGCTGTGCTCCAGGAAAACCTGGAATTCGGCTAGAGATGAAAAACACAAGGAATCAGTGACCAGTTCAGTCTCAGCCATTTTCAGCTCTCCCTTGGAAAGCAAACGTGGTAAGCTATTATTTCACAGCTATGTTCCTAAACTCTTGACTGTAAAAGTATTTCTAACCTCGGTATTCCTATGATGAGCTCTATGGTTCCATCTGGGAACACAAAAGCCTAGGCATTAAGAGTTCCGAGTGACTGAATCGCTCCAATGGTGCGCCAACCCCGTGGCAGAGGCTGAGGCCAGTTTCTACAGCAGATGCCACCGCAGCTCCTGGTCCAGTTCCTTAATCTCCTCAGTAGAGATCGCCTGCCTCGGGATCCTGTGGTTCCCAGTGACCTCCTCCCAGCACCAGAAAGCAGAGGAAGAGCAAATGTGGAGACAGAGGGTCAGTAATCCGTTTCTGGCCTCAGACTTCTCAGGAAGTCAGTCTTGTATATTACCATCACTCCTATGTTTTCTGTTTCCTTCCTCCACCCTCTTAGGCCCAGTTATTTTCTGGTGCCCACTTCTCTTACCGATTATCAGACAAGAGGACTCAGGTCCACCCTGCTGGAGGCAGAATTGAGACCACACTAGGTTCCTTGCCCACTGAATTAGAAGTCATTCCACTAAATCCATCTTGTTTACGTTCAGTGGCTCCAATCTAACCTACTGATTATGGATTTTAGCTAAAGAGAAAATAAACTCTGAACATTTCTTCCAAGCTACACAGAATAAAGAAACTGAACGCTCGCACAATGGAATATGATGCCATTAAAAATTGAGTTTTCAGGACTTTCTGGCAGTCCAGTGGTTAAGACTCTGTGCTCCCCAATGCAGCGGGGGCTAGTTTGTTCTCTGGCAGGGGAACTAAGAACCCACATGCTGTGTAGTGTGGCCAAAAAATAAATAAAATTTTAACTAAAAAAATTGTTTTCAATTGTTTTCAAAGAATATTTTTAACAGTTTTATTGAGGTATAATTTACATGCCACACAGTCCACCCACTGAAAGTGTGTCGTCCAATGGCTTTTAGTAAATGCTCCTAGCTGAGCAATCCTCATTACATTCAATTTTTAGAACATATGCATCACCCCAAGAGTTTTGCTGTTCCTGTGAGCTTCTGCTCCAACTCCAGCCTCAGGCAAAAATTACCCTGCTTTCTGTCTAGAGTTTTGCCTTTTTTGGAAATATCATATAAATATAATCATATAATAAAAGTTCTTTTGTGTCTGGCTTCTTTCACTTAGCATAATGTGTCTGAAGTTTATCCATGTTGTAATCTGTATCACTATTTTGCTCCTTTTTATTGTTAGACAGTATTCTACGGACATACCATATTTTGTTTATCCATTCATCAGTTGATGAACATTTGGGTTGTTTCCACTTTTTTGGCCATTATAAATAATGCTTCATTGAACATCTGCATACATGCTTTCCTATAGACATATGGCTTCATTTCTCTTGGATAAGTTACTTTGGGTGGTTTTTGAGTTTGTTTTTTTTTTTTTCACTATTATTATAGCCATTCTGTGTGTAGCAGTATCTTACTGTGGATTTAGTTTACACTAAAATATTTAACAGCACTGAAAAATATTCCCATATAATATGATTGGAAACAAAGCATAAGTATATAGAATGACATCACACATATGTGAATGTATACTTTTATGAAGACCAAAAAGAAATACACTAAAATATGTCTATCCTTGAAAAAGGATATGGGAGACTTTTATTCTATTATACTTAACTGTGGACTTTTTGTATGAGTAAATATATAATTAAAATACATTTTAAAATTTTAAATATTGCTAAAACACTAAAAGCTATACAATGCTCATCACTAAGAGTCAGGACATTCCCCAGCCCCAGCTAAACTCAACTTTATTATCCTTCATGAATTGTGGGAGTTGTTCATAGTAAATTTGCAAAACTAGAATCTCTGCCTTACAGCGTGCTACTCCAAGGGTTAGGAAACTACAAACCCAGGTCAAATCCAGCTCACTTTCTGTTTTCATAGGACCTATAGGCTAAGAAAAGTTTTTATATTCTTACATAATTGAAAAAAATTAAAGAAAAAGAATATTTTGTGACATGTGAAAGCTATATAAAATTCAAATTTCAGTGGCTATAAATAAACTTTTATTGCAACACAGCCAGGCTCATTTGTCTATGGTTCCCCTTTTTTTTTTTAACTCTCAGAGCAGAGCTGAGTAGTTTTCAGAGAGACTCAGTTCAGTTCAGTCTCTCAGTCGTGTCCGACTCTTTGTGACCCCATGAATCGCAGCATGCCAAGCCTTCCTGTCCATCACCAACTCCCGGAGTTCACCCAAACTCACGTCCATCAAGTTGGTGATGCCATCCAGCCATCTCATCCTCTGTCGTCCTCTTCTCCTGCCCCCAATCCCTCCCAGCACCAGGGTCTTTTCCAATGAGTCAACTCTTCTCATGAGGTGGCCAAAGTATTAGAGTTTCAGCTTTAGCATCATTCCTTCCAAAGAACACCCAGGACTTATCTCCTTCAGAATGGACCGGCTGGATCTCCTTGCAGTCCAAGGGACTCTCAAGAGTCTTCTCCAACACCACAGTTCAAAAGCATCAATTCTTTGGCACTCAGCTTTCTTCACAGTCCAACTCTCACATCCATCCATGACTATTGGAAAAACCATAGCCTTGACTAGACAGACCACTGTTGGCAAAGTAATGTCTCTGCTTTTTAATATGCTGTCTATGTTGGTCATAACTTTTCTTCCAAGGAGTAAGCGTCTTTTAATTTCATGGCTGCAGTCACCATCTGCAGTGATTTTTGGAGCCCAGAAAAATAAAGTCTGACACTGTTTCCACTGTTTCCTCATCTATTTCCCATTAAGTGATGGGACCGGATGCCATGATCTTTGTTTTCTGAATGTTGAGCTTGAAATCAACTTCTTCACTCTCCTCTTTCACTTTCTGCCATAAGGGTGGTGTCATCTGCATATCTGAGGTTATTAATATTTCTCCCAGCAATCTTGATTCCAGCTTGTGTTTCTTGAGGTGTAACTGTGAGATAAATGCCACAGCAAGTCCTGCTGTGGGCCATGAGGATCCAAGAAAAGATTTGTCCTCATGAATCTCTGAGTAAGATGATGGTAACTCACAAAAGAATAAACACAAATGACGAAAAACATATGAGGAAGATTTTTAACATCATTAGCAAATAAAAAGTATGTGAACATCAATGACAATATTCACTTTTTTAACCTAGGAAATAGTCAAGTATTTTAACATGACAATACACAATGTCAGTATAGGTAAAGGATAAAGCACTTTCTTTCAGTAGAGAGGGTTATGCATTTTCCCAATCTTTACTGTGAGCAACATGATTATATTCAATAGGTATCAAAAGCCTCTGACCTTTGATCCAGTAATTCCACTTCTAAGAATTATTGCCAAGAAAATAATCAAGAATATGTGGAAAAGTTGACAGACAAGCAGAGCATTGTTCAAACTAGAGAGAAGAGAGAAAAGGGAGTGGAAAACCTACTGTCCAACAATAGGACTTCGGAAAATTGTGATATAATCACATATATACTAAATTTTGCAATGATTAAAAGTTGATTATTTGAGTGTTATGTTTTGACATAGAAAGTTGCTCACAGTAACACTAATAAGTAGGGGGAAAGCAAGTCATAAAATCAACTTGCAAGAGGATGAGCCCATTTAAAAAAATGTTTACATAGAAAAAGCTTTCAAGGATATAAGCTTAAGTGAAAATAATTATTATCTCCTCATTATTTTTCTTTTTACTTATTTGCTCATTTCTCATTTTCTATAATAAACACATCACTGTTTTAACAAACATTAATTATTATGATGCAAACAAACTAGGGTATAAGCTCTTATAGGCAGAGACCTATACTCACTCATTCAACAAATGTCATATTAGCATCCACTATATGCCAGACACTTCCAAATATTAAGACTTCATGAATAAACAAAATAGATCCCCGCTTTCATGGGGCTTCCATTCTAGTGTTTTACATGTTTCATCTCTGTATTTACCATATCAGCAAGCACAGTTCTAGACATATGCAAAAGCCCTCATTTAGAAATCAGTGTTGGTTAATTTTTTTTTAGTATAAACATTCACGTTACTGCTAAAAAGTTGTATCGAATATTTTTCATGTTTAAAAGTAATCTTTTCTGTATCTATAGTTACATTATCTCTTGAATTCCTATTATTTTTGTCTTTTTAAAAAAATTTTAAAATTTATTTTTAATTGGAGGATAATTGCTTTACAATATTGTATTGGTTTCTGTCATATAATCAACATGATCAGCCATCAGTATTTGTATGCCCCCTCCCTCTTGAACTTCCCTCCCACCTCCCACCCCATCTCACCCCACTAGGCTGTCACAGAGCACAGGATTTGAGCTCCCTGCACCATACTGCAAACTTCCACTGGCTATCTAATTTCACATATCATAATGTATATGTTTCAATGCTACTCTCTCAATTCATCCCACCCTCTCCTTCCTGCCCTGTGTCCACAAGTCTCTTTGCTACATCTGAGTCTCCATTGCTGCCCTGCAGATATAGTTCATCAGTACCATCTTTCTAGATTTCATACATGTGTTAATATATGATATTTCTGTCTCTTTCTGACTTACTTCACTCTAATAGGCTCTAGGTTCACCACAGAAGGTCTGCCAGTACATTTATTAAATGCTTTTATGTTCACACACACACACAGAGGTTTGATCTAAATACTACAGCTTTTCTTGAAACTGCCTAGCCTATAATGCCAAAATGAGAACACATCTTCCTGGAGCAATTCTGCCTCAGTCCCCAGCCACTTGGGGAGGGGGAGGCTGTCAGATAATATTTCATGAATAGCGGGGCTTAAGTTACTTGGACCAGCTGGGGCTTTTCTTAAGCTACATTTTCCTCTGGCCAGAATATTCTCATGGCTGAAGCAGCCTGTTCAGTATCACTCCACAGAGAAATAGGTCTTTCTGTTTTCCTCATAACTGCAGACGCTGCTTCTTTTTCAGGCTAGGGAAACCCATGGACCTGGTATTCAGCTTATGTAATAACTGGCTCCCTGCTGGGGTAAGCCACTAAGAGACCTGCACTCAATTTCAGAAGACAGATATTTCTCCTTTTGGGACAGAGCCGTTAGTAACGTATTGACTCAAAATAAGTACACACGGGTGTTTTCAGTTTCCCAGAAGTCTTGAATCACGAACACGTCAACTCACTGTTATTTTCTTCCAAATCTAGCAGTGAAAAGTTTCGGCAGTTTCCAATGGTTACCAAATATATCAACCATGAAACAATTTAAAAGGCCTTCAAAATTAAAGCCACAAGGACCATCACACGATTGTCAGGCAAAAGTCATTAAAAACTGCATAGGGAGGCAAGATGGTGTTCTCAACACCTGTGTTCAAATCTTAACACCAGCACGTTCTCCTGGGTGACTCTGGGGACAAGGTACTTGTTTTTTGAAGTTGAGCAATACAATAAGGATAATGATAACCTGATTCAAGGTGAGAATTATGCAAAGCACCTTGCTTAGAGCTTTGATTCAGGCACAAAAGACTCTTTAACACATGGTAGCTCTGGTGCTCCTTTTCTCATTATGCTCATTCTTGAGCATAAAAAGGCTTAGTTGCAATGAACACACTGTGAAGCAATTTTCCTCCATGTATCAACCTAGAGGGGTGGGATGGGGAGGGAGATGGGAGGGAGTTCCAAAAGAGAGGGGATATATGTATACCTATGGCTGATTCATGCTGAGGTTTCACAGAAAACAGCAAAATTCTGTAAAGCAACTATCCTTCAATAAAAAAATAAATATTGAAAAATATTGAAAAAATAAAGAAAAAAAAAAAGGGCTTAGCTGGATGAAAAGTGAATACAAAGAATTCCTCTTTCCCCTTCCTCTGTTCCCAGGGGTTCCTCACAAAGCAGAAACAAGCATTACTTGCTATAGGAGAGAAGCTTGTAATGGAATATATTCCACCTAGACTCAGGAAGGGCTTGGAGTCAGAGAACTAGGTTCAAATCCCAGGTCATTCCTAGCTGCATCACCTCACACAAGTTATTCTCTCATCTGTGTCCCCTGTGTCTCCTCCATCTGTACAATACCAATAAAAACAATACCTGTCAAGAAATTAAGAAATGACTTAATAGCACTGAAAAACAATACCTATCTTACAACAAAGGGTTGTTAGAGAGATTACATGAGAAAATGTTTATAAAGTCCTAATACTACCACTACAGAGCCACTCCAAGAAAGTGACACATTTAGAACTTTGATTTGACTTTGGAACTTTACTGTCAACTCCTGATATGTTTTAAGTTCTTTATCCACACACTCCTCAAGGCCATAAAAGAACTAATCTCAGCGAAACTCAAAATTCACATCAAACCTTAACCTGCACACAGAGGAAATGACCGCAAGGTAGAAGAGAAGAAAGGGAAGAAAACATTCACTCGGAGTGCTAGACCAGGATTTCAGTTCTTCTGCAGCAATTTTCCCTCCCCCTGACCTCCTAACTAAAAAAAATACCAAAAGAAAAAAAAATGCAATAGTGCCATTATAGCCTCAATTTCCAACGTGATTCTTACTGAACACTGGTTCTTTGTGCTTGTTGCAGGATGGAGAGATAGATTTCATTAAATAATCAAACAGGTGTGTAGAAAATTACAATAGATTTTCAGAGGCTGTGATGAGGGTGGGAGGGGAAGAACCCCTAATTGCCTGACATGTTGATATCTTACCAATGACATTTTATCAAACAAGCAAATAAATTTAAATAAAACAAACACTCTTTATTAAGAGAAGGAAGAGTTTGGGATTTCAAATATGCTTCTTGAAGATATGATGATTTCTAAAATACTCTGAGGACTGGGTCATTTCATACATCCAAATCCTGTTCCGGTATCAAGACCTGCTTCAGTTCCCCCATTTCCTACTCATAAGAGATATCTTTTAATTGCCAACTACTATGAGATGGCTGGCTTTCCTAGTGGCTCAGCACTCAAGAATCCACTTTCAATGCAGGAGACACGGGTTCAGTCGCTGGGTTGGGAAGATCCTCTGGAGAAGGAAATGGCAACCCACTTTAGTATTGCCTGGGAAATCCCATGGACACAGGAGCCTGGTGGGCTACAGTTCATGGGGCTGCAAAAGAGTTGGACACAATTTTTTGTGGCTAAACAACAACAGCAACAAGAACTACTATGTTAGGAGCTCTACATGTTATGTAAGCTTAATCCTAGCGATGATACAGGTGTTATTAACTGCATTTTATGATGGAAACTTGAAGACCAATGAGTCAAAAATTGCACACCTATTGAGTGACAGCACTGAGATCTGAACCCAAGTTTAAGCCCCAGGTACTTTCTCTTCCTCCCCTCAACTATGCCAACCAAATTACTGCTCTCTTCATTGCCTTTCTAGAGCAATTCCTGTCTGTTGCTATGCCCTCCCTCTTCAGTGGTATCTTTTTAATGAATATATGTCTTGCCTCCTTAAGAAGATTAAATTTCCTGATGGGAGGAACTCTACCCATGCCTTTTCTCTATCCTCCTGACAACGATTACTGTTGCAGGGAGGCCCAGAGTTTAAGAAGCTATGTGACTTGCTACAGCCCCATGGACTGTAGTCTGCCAGCCTGCTCTGTCCATGGAATTCTGCAGGCAAGAATACTAGAGTGGGTAGCCTTTCCCTTCTCCAGGGGATCTTCCCAACCCAGGGACTGAACCTGCGTCTCCTGCATTGCAGGCAAATTCCTTACAGTGTGGGCCACCACAGAAGTCCTGACTTGCTCAAGGTCACATCCAATCAGTAATGAAGCAGGTTCAAACATGCAGATGCTGAAAAGCACCAACTGTCATTCATGCTTAGTCCCCTACAAAACTCACATACACTCTGATACCTGCTCTCATGAATCAGTGCCTACAAATAGCACCTTCTGTCCCAGGAAAGGAAGATGTCCTATCGATAGGTCCAAGAAAGCCACAGATGATCCTACTATCAAAAAATAAAATAAAACAAAATAACACTCTGATGACCCAACGTAGAGTTTGGATTTTTTTTTTAACATGTGAAAGGAAGATGTGAATCAATCATTAAAAAAAAAAACAAAACAAAAAAAACACCTCCAAAGACTACTCTGGGGAGAGCAGAACTACTGCCCCTTCCCTGGAGAAAGTCTGACAAAGGTGCTCAAGGAAACTACATCTTGCCCCAGAGATTCTTTGGAAGCTTCTGGGAGCCTTCAACTTCTGAGGCTTTAGCAATTTTGCTTATTAGTAACCTCTGAAGACCTTCCATCTAGACCCTGCTTTTCTAAATAATATGATATTGAAAAAGAACAGAAACACTGAGAAGAATTCATTGAAATGCAGAGAAATACCACAGCACGGTCTCCACGCACCAGGTTCAAATCCCAGCTGTGCAATTTACTAATTAGGGAAACAAGAAGTTCACCTCTCTTTGGAAGAGTCTGCTCATCTATAAACTGGGAATGCTGAAAGAATAAACGAGATAAGGTGAATAAGTTAGCATGGTGTCTGGTACAGAGAAGAGAGGAAGAATTGGCAGAACTTAAGAATTTACCATCATCAACTTTTCCATGTTTGACATTTTTCATGATACAGTGTTTGGAGGGGGTAAAATACATCTCTGTGCTGATTCTACTAAGGAGCCAACACTGAAGGATCCTTGCCAACTAAAGACCAGGCTAACATGGTAAGAAGCATCTAGAAATTATCCTCCAAGCCTCAGATTTTCAAGCTTCTCACCCTTCCCAACATCTCAAGCCCTTTCTTTCTTCAGAACCCTGCTAGGGTCCAGATACAGCACATGGAAAGAGGAAGAACCTTTCAGAGAAATCACACTGGGTTCAAACCCCAGCTCAGATACTCACTGGCTGCAGATGACTTAATCTTGTTGCACCTCAACAGTCTCATCCTCAATATAGGAATAATAATTCATATCTCACAAGATTATTGTGAAGATTGGAAAGGATATGTGCAAAGTGCCTCACCCATTCCAGAGCCTCAGTAAGTAAATACCGGCTCTACTTCATGGCAGTTATACAGTGGGTTCTGTGGAGACATTCTATGTTTCTTTTCCAGGGCACTCTGGAGACGGGTGCCTCCCAGGAGCAATACATCCAGAGAAGAGGAGGGAATCGGGAAGCCTTAATGAGGGTATGCCACAGACCTGGCCAGTCTCAGCCTCCCAAACTCTCCCAGGGTCTAGAGAAAAATAACCCAAACAAATGAAATCAAGACAAGGAAACAGAGCTCTGCCCTCCTTCTAACCCTTTTCATGAGTGAATCCCAGTCACTGCACTTTGGTTTTGATTAGAAGGCTTGGTTATGCTCCCCCATGCCCTTGCAGTCCCCCAAGCCCCATCCTAAACAGGGATGGCCTCTTATTAAAGACAATCGTGCTTTAATCTATACACCAGAGCAGACTAATGATACTGTACTGGCTTTTGGTCCTTTGCCAAAGAGTGAACAGTGCCAACATTTGTAGACTTCCAACAGGAAATTAAATAACTGCCCTGCTAGAAATATGAACCAATTTACGGTGGTCAAACCTGAATCTTCCAAGACATGGGCATAGTTTATGCGTATCAAGCACCAGGAATGTTTGAGGAAGGAGATGGGGAGAAATTCAAGATAAAACTCAACAAAGTTCTTCAAGGGGACTTTGAAAATGGTCCTTTCCCCCACTCTACCCTGGGTATATCCTTCTAGTAAGTACAGACCACAGGGCACTTACATCATGTTGCCCTGGGAAATATTAACTGCCGAAACCTCACTAACTGAAAAGCACAAGCAAGCAGGAGATGCAAAACTCCAGCTTCCTCCCAATAGACACGTTCCACACTCTACCCCCTAGGTCATGAAACACACATTTAGAAGCCACCCTACTACATTAAAGCTTTCCTCTTATACCCACAGAGAAGAGTAATGCTTTGAAAACTTTCTCTTTAGAGTCTTCTCATTGTTACATTCAATGAGGTCAGGAACCATATCCATCTTTTTCTCCTCACGTATGCCCAATGCCCCGTACAATGGTTGGAACTCAATAAAATCACTCAATAAAAGGAAACTCTTGCTACCATTATTATAACTATCATTACAGGAAAGCAGGACATTAGGTAGACCCTCTCAGGATGATAGCTGTCTAAAACAGATTCTCGCCATCCTCAGAGTCCTGTAATACAAAGTAGCAAGGAAGACTCCTGCCATGGACTAAATATCTGCCATGTACCAAGCAGAAAGCAAGGTGTTTTTCTTACTGTACTGCATGTAGTCCTCACAACAAGCCCAGGAGGTACACATTCTTATCCTCATCTTGAAAATGAAGACAAGGCTACTCAGGGAGGCTAAGGAAGGTTTCATGGAACAGAGGCAGCACCCGAGCCCATATGACTCTTATTTCTTCGCCAGTCCACAGCATTATGGACTCTCTATTTCTTTTCCAGACCTGTAAGGTGTATAGCATTAGCTCCATACTATGGACCAAGAAACCCAGATTCAAGAAACCCTTACTGGTGAAAATCCATTAAGGCACTCTCCTCAGATCCTATCTCTTGAATCCAGCTGAAGGCTCGTTTTCTTTCAAGGGGCTGCTAACACATTTCTCTGGTGATAGAACTGGTTTAAATGGTTACATGAGATAGGACCCTCTAGAACAGTCACTGGGCACAAGGCAAATATTCAACGCTTAAAAGAGTTAGTAAGTTCTGCCTGTGACCAGGTTCCAAGAGTGATTGCTATTGTGGGTTCTACATAATCTGCAGATGAGTAACTGCTCTTCTTGGCTTCCAGTCACAGATGGCATGGTGTCCCCACTCTCCCCACACCATGACAGATGATCACAATCCCTGGAGGGGTCCAGCAGAGGGAGTGGGCTGAGGTAGAGCCTCTTAATCACCCAGGAAGCTTTTTCCCAATAAGCAGGTTTCTCCTACCTCTGTACTGCCTGTGTCTGTAGGTCCTGGGCAGGAGCTATGCGTGGATGATGTATAGCGGGCCCCCAGGTGATTCTGTACTTTCCTCCAATTAAGAACCTCTGGGATGGAATCTCTCAGACTCACCTCAACAGTCAGATAAGCTCTCACAGACCCATCATCACTGTAGAGAAAGTAGCTAAAATCACTGTTTTGACTGAGAGAAATAAGTTTATAAAAGGCATTATGCTTTGAAAGTTAAAAGTCTCTCACCCTTGATGATGCTATCATTATTATTATTATTATTATTTTCATCTTCAAACACAAAGTAGTATATTATTAGACCCACACATCCTCCTAGCTTCCTTTCATGAACATTCCAAAAAAATTATGCATGCATACACACAAAAGAAAACAAGAAATAAGTCAGTCCTATTTCCACAGCAAGTCAACAGAGAAGGATTAGGTATTTTTCCTTTAATACAAAATTACAGGCCACCACCCAAGAAACAAAAAGACAACCACACTTCAAAAACAACAGAACTGCTTATCCAAAAATGCATAATATTTGAAGATTTAATGCTCTCAGATTAGCATAATTACTGGTATTCCCTTGGCTCTGCTTTTTCCACATCCAAAGAGTCATCATCACTTCGAGACTCTCACCAACATCAATGAAAACAAAAATGGGTAAAGCTAATTTTTCTCCTATAGAGTAACCTGTAAGAATGAGGGCTGCTGAGGGTCAGGTGATATCAAGCTGGCCAAAAGACCAACCACCAATTATACTGTATTTGCAAAAATAAACAAACAGAGGCCAGTAATAATACTCCAGTGCCCTGGTGCTTTTTCTCCAAAGAGATCAAAGCTGTAGACAGAAACCAATTAAGTGAGAGGAAAAAGCCTGGTGGAGAGGGGAACGGGGCAAAATAGATCCAACTTCTAGCTAAGGGAAATAGAGACATTTCAATAAAATACAGAAGTAGTAAAGAAAGAAAGAAAGAAAGCAAAGTCACTCAGTCATGTCAGACTCTTTGTGACCCAGTGGACTCTAGCCCACCAGGCTCCTCTGTTCATAGGATTCTCCAGGCAAGAATACTGGAGTGGGTTGCCATTTTCTTCTCCAGGGGATCTTCCGGACCCAGGGATCGAACCCAGGTCTCCTTCATTGCAGGCAGACGCTTTAACCTCTGAGCCACCAGGGAAGCCCCACAGAAGTACTAAGAGGCTGCAAAAAGTCACTGCCCTGATCCTTTAAGCAACCTGAAGAGCTGCATTTGTCTTTTAAAGGAGTTGTCTAAAATCATAGGCAACTACAAGCAAGAAAACAAGTATGTGAGAAAGCTGGGGAACCTGTTTCTAAGGGGTCATACCAGGCTAAGGTTGTGATGCATGATTTTGCCTGCTTGTTGAAGGTCACAGAAGATACCTGTGTCTGCCCAGAGCTCCAGGACAGCTTCTTCCATGGAAACAAAAGCAGAAGAGCATTTCTGACCCCAACCTGACTGAGACAGGTCTCAGGGCAGCTGCCTGACTCCCCAAAGCTAAAATGGTCACAAGAATTTTTTCCGGTGTTGCCACTTCAGCAATCCAAACCAGTATGCAAAATATCTGGTTGTATGTAGAGCACAAAAGAGAGAAACTATTCAGCAACAAAAGGGACGGATGGGGAAAAAGTCCTGATTAAGGGTCACATATGTTATAAACTTCATTTAAAAGTTAAATATAGGGTTTTCCTTGGTGGCTCAGTGGTAAAGAATCTGCCTGCCAATGCAGAAGATATGGGTTCAGTCCCTCGTCCGGGAAGATCCCAGAGGCCTCAAGGCAATTAAGCCCATGCACCACAACTACTGAGCCTGTGTGCCACAACTACTGAAGCTCAAAAGCTCTAGAGTCCGGGCTCTGCAAACCAGAGAAGCCGCTGCAATGAGAAGCCTGTGCATCGCAATTAGAGAGTAGCTCCCGCTCCCTGCAACCAGACAAAAGCTCGCGCAGCAATGAAAGCCAGGCATAGCCAAATAAATAAATAAAATTATAAAAAATAAAATAAATAAAAGTCAAGTATCTGTGTTAAACAAACCCACAAACTGGCAACTAAGTAAGGGGGAGAGGAAATAGCAAGCTCAATGACCTTTACAGAATAAAAGAAACAAATATGCTTTCTATCTAAAGCAACAAATACTTTTCTGTCGTTGTTTGCTGGACTTCTCACCCTCAATGTAATTGTGGGTTTAAATCATTCCTCTGCTACAGAGAGAAATCCATCTCATCTTCACATTAGTTTCTGACATGTCATTCTCTCAGTCCACAAAGCTTTGGGGCATAGACTGCCCATCAACTTAATGCCAGAAATGTTTATTAAGCATCTGTTTAGTGTCAGGCCCTGTGATAGGTAGGTTCTGCAGGGGTGAAAGGATGTGGTAAGGGCACTGGTACTTACTCTGTAATAAGTAAGGACATACACACACATTCAATGACACTGGAAGGTGGTGTGTATGAAGTGCTGGAAGGCATTCATTCATTCAATCAGTCAGTGTTTATTGATTGTCTGCAATATGCTGGGCACATGGTTCTAAGAGAGGCCCTTTCAAATGTGGCAAAAGGTTTCTAGAACAAGGCAGCATTTAAACACCTCTTACCACTACATACAACATTGCTAAACAAATGAAGTTTCCAAATCCTTAAAACTTAACCAAGATTCATCTTTCCAAGGGAAAAACTTGATTTTTACTTAGCTTTCTCTATATAACATAACTGAGCTGAATTTTTAGGAGGAGTGTTTTCAAGAGTGTGCTTTAATGATGAGTAACCTCATTGTTGTCTAAATTATTTAAAAGGTTAAAATTTTTAAAACCAATTTTTAAGAAACCACCATACTGTTTTCCACAGTGACTGAATCAATTTATATCCCAACAGTGTACAAGGGTTCCCTTTCCTCCACACCTTCACCAACATTTATTATATGTGCTCTTTTTAATGACAGCCATTCTGACAGGTGTGAGGTAATAGCTGACTGTGGTTTTGATTTGCATTTTCCTGATGACTAATGGTATTGAGCATCTTTTCATGTGCCTTTTAGCCATCAGCATGTCCTCTTTGGAAAATATCTATTTAGGTCTTCTATGCATTTTTAAATCAGGCATTTTTTTTTTTGATGTTGAATTGCATGAGCTATTTATATATATTGAATATTAACCCCTTATTGGTCATATCATTTGCAAATATTTTCTTCCATTCAGTAGGTTGTCTTCTCATTCTGTCAATGGTTTCCTTTGCTGTGCAAAAGCTTTTATGTTTAATTAGGTCTCATTCATTTATTTTTATTTTCTCTGTGTTAGGAGACAGATCCAAAAAAATATTGCTATGATTTACACCAAAGAGTGTTCTTGTTTTCTGCTAGGAGCTTTACAGATTTTGAATTTATATTTAGGTCTCTAATCCATTTTGAGTTTATTTTTGTATATGGGTTTTTTTAGATCTAGCTAACCAGTTTTTCCAGTACCTCTTACTGAAGAGACTGGTTTTTTTTTTCCATTGTATATTCTTACCTACTTTGTCACAGACTGACCATGAGTGTGTGGGTTTATGTCTGGGCTCTGTTCTGTCCCATTGACCAATGTGTCTGGGTTTGTGCCAGTACCATATTGTTTTGATGACTGTAGCTTTGTAGTATAATCTGAAGTCCAGTAACATGTGGTATACATAAACACACACACACACACAATGAAATGCTACTCACCCATAGAAAAGAATGAAACATGGAACATTGCCACTTGTAACCTTGTGACAACATGAGTGGACTTTGAGGGTATTATGCTAAGTGAAATAAGTCAGAGACAAATAGCATAGGATATCACTTACATATGGAATCTAAAAATTACAACAAATTAGAGAATATAATAAAAAAGAAACAGACTTGCATATATATAGAACAAACTAATGGTCATCAGTGAGGAGAGGGAAGGAGGTAGGGGCAATACAGGGGAAAGGAATTAAGCAATACAAACTATTATGTAGAAAATAAACCACAAGGATATATTGTACAACACAAGGAATATAACCAAGATTTTATAATAACTATAAATGAAGTATAACCTCTAAAATTTGTGAATCACTATATGGTACACCTATAACATATACAAAAAATTGCACATTAACTAAACTTCAATTTTTAAAAACGGAAAAAATCAAAAACCAATCTTTTTCTTTTTCATTTTACTATTCCATGGCTTGAAACCCCCAAGACTAATATCTGCTTCTCTTATTTCAAAAAGGAGAAGGAGCACTTAACAACACTCAGAGGCAGTAGAACTTGGTGGAAAGGTTTCAGAACAAGTCATACTGGAGTTAGACACAGCTCAATCCCTTCCCAGCTGTGTGACCTTGGCAGATGACTTTGCCTTTCTGGGCTGAATTCCTCCATTTATAAATTGGGGTCAATAATTCCTCCCTCATAGTAAGTGGTATGAGTATTAAATGAGGCAATAAAAATAAAGCCCTTAATAGAGCGCTCAACACACATAAAGCTTAATAGACGGTAGTTATATTTTTAATGGCATTTAAACACTCAAAGTTGTATTATAGGAAATAATCCTCCTAAGTTCTGCCTATTTCATAAGTATTCCTGTTCTTATTTTATTTAAAGGGAAACTGGGACCTGAAGTGTCACAAAAAGTTCATTGTCAAGTTATGTACTTAATAAATTCAGAATTTCTCTCCATTTATCCATTCATTTATTCATTCAACCAAAACATAGTGAGTCTATGCTATGTTTCCAGCCCTCCTGGACCTTATAATCTAAAATAGGAATTAGCAAAATGTTTCTATAAAGAGCCACAAAGTAAGTATTTGAACCACTGCAGACCATACAGGACTGATGCTGAAGCTGAAACTCCAATACTTCGGCCACCTGATACAAAGAACTGACTCATTTGAAAAGACCCTGATGCTGGGAAAGATTGAAGGTGGGAGAGAAGGGGACGACAGAGGATGAGATGGTTTGATGGCATCACCAGCTCAATGGACATGAGTTTGAGTAAGCTCCAGGAGTTGGTGATAGACAGGGAAGCCTGGCATGCTGCAGTCCCTGGGGTCTCAAAGAGTTGGACACTTCTGAGTGACTGAACTGAATTGACTGAGGCCATACAGTCCCTGTTACAACTACTTAATTCCAGCATTGATACACAGAAACCCCCATAGACAATGTATAAATGAATGTCTGTGAGTATGTTCCAATAAAACTTTATTTACAAAAATAAGCCACAGGCCACATTTGATCTAGAGGCTTTAGGTTGCCAACTCTAACCTAAAAGAGGGCGTCCCAGGTGACTCAGTGGTAACGAATCCATGTGCCAATGCAGGAGATGCAAGAGACATGAATTTCATCCCTGCATCAGGAAATTTCATCCCTGGAGTAGGAAATGTCAATCCATTCCAGTATTCTTGCCTGGAAAATTCCATGGACAGAGGAGCCTTGCAGGCTAGAGTCCACGGGGTCACAAACAGTCAGGCATGACTGAGCATACACACAATCTGTCTTGTTTTCCTTCCTGCAAGCTTTTACCTATTGGAATTGTTTCCAGCCTGGACCTGAGGCTCCCTGGTGGCCCAGCGGCTCGGATTCGGTGCTTTCACCGCTGTGGCCCAGGTTTGATTCCTGGTCAGGGAAAACTTTCTTCCTTCCAGTGTCTGCATTCATTGGTGTCTTCCTCTTCCTGCTCAGATCAGACTTGTATTGGGCTTCCCTGGTGGCTCAGATGGTAAAGAATCTGCCTTCATGGCAGGAGATCTATCCCTGAGTCAGGAAGACCCCCTGGAGAAGGAAGGAATGGCAACCCACTCCAGTATTCTTGCCTAGAGAATTCCATGGACAGAGGAGTCCGGCAGGCTACAGTCCATGGGGTCACAGAGAGTCGATGTGACTGAGTGACTAACGCTGCTAGTACTGGACCCGAGGAGGCAGAGCCACAGGTAAGGCAGTTCTTCTTTCCAGGCCAACTACCAGAGCCATCCAGACTTCTGGATGGCTTTGCCCCTCAATGAGTATGGGGAACTCATTTAGTTTAAACTCCAGTTTAGATTTCCCAGGCTAGGATATTGTGAGTGCTAAGTTGCTTCAGTCACGTCCGACTCTGTGACCCTACGGATGGTAGCCCACCAGGCTCCTCTGTCTATGGAATTCTCCAGGCATGAATACTGGAGTGGGTTGCCATGCCCCCTTCCAGGGGATCTTTCCAATCCACGGATCAAACCCACATCTCTTGCGTCTCCTACATTGGCAGGCAGGTTCTTTACCACTGGACTACCTGGGTAGCCCTGTAGTCCAGCGTCACTTCCCAAAACACCCTCCACAGGCATCCCCAAACCCTTCCTCCAGATAAATGAACCACCAGCCATTCCCCCAAGGGCGCCATCTATTTTACACCTCTATGCCTTTTCACAGGCTGATTCCTCCCACCTAGTTGTCCTTTCCGATCTTCTTTTCCTGGAAATCACCTTCAAGACCCTTTAACATCCAGCTTAAATTTCATCTTCTCTATGACATCCTCAAGACAACTAGTCCTCCAAAATCACAACACTAATACCATCTATTGGTATATTGCATTATTTACACTATATGTGTGTGTGCCCACCCCACTTTAAAGACTGGAATTGTGCCTTTTCATCTCCAGAACTCAGCACTGGTTCTGGACATGGTTAAGTAAAAAAATGAAGCATACCTTCTGTTTCTATGTGATTTCCTAACACACAGGAGAGGTTCATGACTAGACTACTAGGACGTACTCAGCTGCTCGGTCATGCCCAACTCTCTGCAACCCCATGGACTATATTTCACCAGGCTCCTCTGTCCATGGGGTTTCCCAGGCAAGAATACTGGAGTGGGTTGCCATTTCCCACTCCAACACAACTAGGAAGCCATCAACAAAAAGAATAGAAAATGTTCCCAAAACATCTCTCAACTCCTCTGGCCACTTCCCAAGAAGCAACATTCTTACTCCAGATCAACCCAAAGGCTTTGTGACCAAATCCATTCACCTGCTAATAATTTCCCAGCACACCTATAAAATGAACATATGTACTAAATTCTCAAAATGGGCTTCTCTTGTCTTAATTGAATACATTTTTCCTGAATAAATTTTGAATGTTTTTCCTCCCCCTACACAAACACCTGGTTTTAAGCTCCATGGAACCTGGGCAAGTTGCCTGCATCCAGTCTGTTTGCAGCACTGGAATCCAAGAGTTGGTGAATTAAACTGCTGATGAGTTTTCTTAATTTTCTGAAATTGCCCCTGCTAAGATCAGTTAACCAGCATTGAGCTCTCTATACTTTCTTGTCAGCATATCAGAGGACCTTCTTTCATCTTCTTGTGTGCCTTGCTTTAAGAAAATCTTTTAAGTGTAAAACACTAAATGTCTAATGTATCCTTGCCTATGGGAAGGTATAAGGAGACAGTTTTAGTTTATCAAGATTTTCTTACACAGATACTTTCGGGATTCCATACCCACTGCCTAAAGTGAAGGATACTCAGCAGCAACTTTCTCTCTTTAGTTAAAAGAAGAAAAACTCATTTGATGAAACTTGGCATTCCAGGATCCCATTGCTTAAGAGTCAGACTGGAGGTGGTCTCAGGTTTTCTGAAGTACAGAGAGGGGCAGTGCCTCAATTCAAGACTTCTTTGAAACATTCCCCACAGAGTAACAAGTACAATGCATATGTGACACACAAGATGCTAATTCAAACAAACTCAACTTGGAAGCAGACCAGGTATCTGAGATCCACTGTTTTGGAGTCTCTTTTGCACTGAAATAGAGATATTTCAGCCCCAGGTACCTCTTGCTGCTCTTTCTGGAAGACTTTCTGTCTTCCTTTGCTCCCAATATGTATAAACATTCTATACACAGCCTTTGTTACACTGTGGTCATCAGTTTGTCTTTCCATCTCCCTCTTGATGGCAGATAACATATTTCTGGGTCCCTGTAGCCCAGTTAGGCTGGTAAGTGGAAGTGCTTAGTAAGTATCTGCTGAATAATTTTGATGGCCCTGACACTACCTTTTCCAGATCACCTGCAGACTCTGCAATGTCAGATCCAGGACTGGCTACGGCTCCAAAGAAAGCATTTAAGACACTGAATACAGCAGGTGGCCTTGGCATCAATATCCCTTTGTAATCAGTTCCAGGTGGCCGTGGATCAAGTTGTATGATAGGATGACCACATCTAGCCCCAGGGTCCTTACTGATAATTATCTGTGTTCTTTTGAAGACATCTTATCTTCCTAGAATCCGGTTCATTTGGGATAAGAACTATATCTCTTCCTGGCAATACTCAAATTATGTGGCTTATACACTTCTGTGTTAAATAAGAAAAAATTTAAGTCCTGTACTTCTAAACAATATAAGTCAAAGCTATGTGACTGAGAGGCACTATAGATTGGTTTACTGATTCTGCCCTCTCTTATACCATTTTTAGCCTCTTTATCTATAGAGACTAGAAAATGAAACTCAAATTTACAGCCTCCTCTGCATCTGACATAGTTCTGGCCAGAGAAATGTAGGTGAAAGTCACATGAGAGACTTTCTTTCCCAACATAAACGTGTGCACTGGACTGCTACTAAAACTATATGGTAATAAAGGTAAGGCAAGTATTCATTCATTCATTCACTGATGCAACAGCCATTTCCTAAACACCAAATTACTGAATTAATTAGAATACAATTACTGATTACTGAATTAATTAGAATACAACTATTAATTACTGAATTAACTAGAATACAAAATAGACTGCTGTACCAAGAAACCCAAAATTTCAAAAACTTGCACAAAGTAGAAGTTTTTTTCTCATATACACATTCTTTTTGAAATCAAAAGTCCAGTTATTCAGTCCAGGGGGCTTCTTAGGTAGCTCAGTGGTAAAGAATCCACTTGCAATGTAGGAGAAGCAGGTTAAGCCTCTGAGCTGGGAAGATCCCCTGGAACAGGAATCTGCAGCTCACTCCCGTATTCTTGACTGGGAAATCTCATGCTCAGAGGAGCCTGGAGGGCTACAGTCCATGAGGTCACAAAGAGTCAGACATGACTCAGTGACTAAACAACAACATTCAGTCCTGGATAGTTAGACTTTCAATTCCCTCAGGGTTATTTCTTGAGGTTGGATGTTCTCAAAAGTCCCTCCTAATTGTAAGATTCTGAGAAGCTAAACTAGACTCCTGCAATCTGAAACTTCTTAGGATAAAACTAAGGAATACCTCAATCGAATAAAGAAGTTGTTTATGCAAAGGCCCCAGTACAGTGTCTGACAAATAACCGTGTTTATTTTTAACACTGCTTTTTTTTTTAAACAGTGTTTACTCTTCAGACAACTCAAGGGTGGCGAGGACCCAGGATCCTTCCATCTCATTGCTCTGCCATTCTGAAAGTGTCACCTTTACTCATACAATTGAAGACTGTTCACACACATTCCAGCCCAAGAAGAAAAAACAGTAAGAGATGGCTCACTTGTCTGCTTCTAAGAGCACAACTCAGAAGTAAAACCAGATCACCTCTATTCACATTCCTTTGGCCAAAACCTGGTCACATATTCAGCTGCAAGGAGAGCTGGGAGATGTATCCAGAGACGGCTCCTATTACTATAGATGGAGGAGGAGAGGAAAGAGAAGGGAGGGAGGAGGAAAAAGAGAACAGCAACCACAGCAACAGCCACAAACACTGGGAGGAACGAGCAGCAGCCTCTGCACACGTCTATACACCGGGCACCGTGCTGGGCACTGGAGGCAGAGATGCGTGAACCCTAGTCCTTCCCTCAAGGAGCTCAGAGTTATTACTATAACCTGAAAAGTGTCCCTGCGCATTTGTGTTACCAGAGACCAGCAAAGAGCCCTGCATTCTGCTCATGTTTAGAAACTATGGACTGACCTCAAAGAGTAGGAGCAGCAAATATCCCCACCCGGGATCAATATGTACTAGACTTGAGAAACAGCCGTGGCTACGGCATCATCCCTGCCCTCAGGAGGGTCCAGGCTAGTCAAGGAGAAGTTACAAACGCATGAAAGGGTGAGGCAGTTAGGAACTGCAAAGCCCAGTGCCAAATGTGGAAAAGCTCTCTGAAGCCTAAGACAGCCAGAAATGGCTCTGGAGGAGGAAGAATAACATCAGGTGCCTCCTGCCCACAGGACAGATCTTGAATGAGATGTTGGGCCGTGAAGGCAGGAGAACTAAAAGACAGATGTTGGCACCAGCTCAGTAAATGAGAGAGCCCTGCAAAGCCCAGCTGGGTGGAGAGAGACCCTACCCTCTTCTTTCATCAAGCAGAAATCGTCCTAGATAATCCGAGCATGCAGCAGCGGCTCCCCCAAAGACACAGCCATTGAATCTCCATATTCCAAATACAAACCACCCAAACCCCACCTTTCCTATCATTAATGATTTCATGGTTCCAGTTAAAACTGCATTTCCCTAAAGCAATTTTCCCAGAAGTGGCAGAAGGGCAGAGATTAGCTGCAGGTTGCCATGGAGAGCCTCAGAAGACCATCTGCCCTGGATGGTTAGACTTTCACCTCCCTCAGGGTTATTTCTTAAAGTCGGATGCTCTCAAAAGTCCCTCCTAATTGTAAGATTCCGAGAATCTAAACTGGACTCCTGAGAGCTGAAACTTCCTAGGATAAAAGTAAGGAACACTTCGATCAAATAAAGAAGTTGTTTATGCAAAGGACCCAGTACAGTGCCTTACAAATAACTGTGTTTGTTTTTAACACTATTTTTTTAAGTGCTTACTATTCAGTAAAGACTAGTGAGTGTCATTTTTAGATTATTTATATTATTAGTAGTTTGTTGTTTCTTTATATTCATAGCGCATCTCACTCAGAAAAAATTTAAAGTTGCTTACAATATAACAAATAAGATAATAACCAGCATTTTAAGTCAGAGCCTGTAAATATATCAATAAGACAAGGAAATAAACCAGGAAAATATAGTACAAAAATAAGAAGGTCACAATATTCTAAAATGGAAGTTATGAATTTTCTCTGAGTTTCCCTGAAGCCAAAGTAGAGAAAGAAAGACTAATTTATTTATAAAATGTATAACATATGAAAGGCACAAACAGGCTAACCCCCCTCCCCAAAGAACTCATTTCAAAGTATTGCTGAGCTGAATGCTAGTCCAGAGTACTTAATCCAGGTACATAAAATCTTAAGAGAAAGTCAGGGAGCAGGAAGGGGATCCACTGGTAATACACTAAGGAATTACTGGACTAAACAAAGTCAAACAGATTTTTCTGTTGCAGGGCCTTAGAACCTTTACAAGTCTCCAAAGAGCAGCATAGTGTGCCTTACAAGCCAAGGACACAAGCATTTTATATGAGGAAAAATGCCCCTATAGATGGATGGACAACCACTACTATAATTTCATTATGATCATTAAAAGACAAGACAGATTACTCATCTTTACCAAGAAATCATCTTTTTTGCTTTGTTTTTTTTTAAAAAAAAAACAAGAACAAGTATTCTCGCATCTTTCCTCTCAACTGTCTCGGCAGTTTCATTCTAGGTAGTGCATTATCTGCATAAAAGATTACACTGTAGGGCATTTTCAACTTTCAGTGGACTTCTCCTTTCCTCTTTCTGTTATCTACAGGTTTCTGGAGGTTTTGTTATTGTTCAGTCCCTAAGTCATGTCCAATTCTTTGCGATCCCATGGACTGCAGCATCCCAGGCTTCCCTTCCTTCACTATCTCCCAGAGTTCACTCAAAGTCATGTTCATTGAACTGATGATGCTATCTAACTCCTCCTCCATGCTCTGCAGCCCCTCCTTCCCAGCATCTGGAGGTAGAAAGGATCTATATTCTCATTCCCATTTTAAAAGGTTAAGAAAAAAAGAATCCCACAGAAACTGAGCTTCAAGGTCACACATAGTCAATGACTGGAGCTGGTCCTAGAGCACTGGCCTCCCAACTCTGTGCTGCAATCCTCTCCCTCTGGGGGTCCTTCCCCTCCCTGATCAGGTGCTCTTTTATCTTATTGTGTGTCTGCAGGTGGGTGGCAATGCTTCTGACTTCTTTCTGGCTCCATTTCGGCCCTTTTCTTTCATCCATTAATTAAATCATGCACTTTCCTTATAGGGGAACAGACTCTTCAAAAGAGGAACAAGAACCCTCCCTTTTGGAGCATTCAGGGATTAAAGTTCATCTGGCTATGGAATGTTCCCCAGGGACTAACCGCATTACTGAGAGGAAACTGCTGAAAGCCAGTGACACATTAAAGACACATTAATAGGAAAACGTGAAGAGCGAGCTGAGCCACAAGGACAAGGTCTCCGGCTGCCTAGACTGTGTCTCCAGCATTCCATGGTGGGGCCACCTCAGGGGACATTCAGGTCCAGGGGACTATTTAGGATGCCTTCGGATGAGCCCTCAGTTGTAGCACTGCCCGCTGTAGTGACCTCAAGAGATAGCCTTGGGGAGTGAGAGATACAGTGGCACCTCCTTACAAGAGGAGAGTGTGTGGCTGGGCCATGACCACTCCCAGCTCACAGGAGAGTCCTGCCCCAGGGGCTTGGAAAAGGCAGTCCTGAACAAAGGTCTGTGTTCTTCATTTACTCAGCTTCACCAGGCTTCTCCACTAGTCCTGGGCAGGATGCTTTCCAAACACAGGCATACCTTGAGGATACAGCAGGGTGGATCCAGATTCCACAATGAAGGGAATATCGCAATAAAGCGAGTCACATGGATTTTTCAGTTCCCCAATGTAAAGCCTCTTGATGAAAGTGAAAGAGGAGAGTGAAAAAGTAGGCTTAAAGCTCAACATTCAGAAAACGAAGATCATGGCATCCGGTCCCATCACTTCATGGGAAATAGATGGGGAAACAGTGGAAACAGTGTCAGACTTTATTTTGGGGGGCTCCAAAAGCACTGCAGATGGCAACTGCAGCCATGAAATTAAAAGACGCTTACTCCTTGGAAGAAAAGTTATGACCAACCTAGACAGTATATTCAAAAGCAGAGAAATTACTTTGCTGACTAAGGTCCATCTAGTCAAGGCTATGGTTTTTCCTGTGGTCATGTATGGATGTGAGAGTTGGACTGTGGAGAAGGCTGAGCGCCAAAAAATTGATGCTTTTGAGCTGTGGTGTTGGAGAAGACTCTTGAGAGTCCCTTGGACTGCAAGGACATCCAACCAGTCAGTCCATTCTGAAGGAGATCAACCCTGGGATTTCTTCGGAAGGAATGATACTGAAGCTGAAACTCTAGTACTTTGGCCACCTCATGCGAAGAGTTGACTCACTGGAAAAGACTCTGATGCTGGGAGGGATTGGGGGCAGGAGGAGAAGGGGACGACCAAGGATGAGATGGCTGGATGGCATCACTGACTCGATGGACGTGAGTCTGAGTGAACTCTGGGAGATGATGATGGACAGGGAGGCCTGGCATGCTGCGATTCATGGGGTCACAAAGAGTCAGACACGACTGAGTGACTGAACTGAACTGAATTGAGAGTACTATACCTAAAAAACCAATGTGCATACCTTAATTGAAAAATACTTTATGGCTAAAAAACTGCTTATCATCATCTGAGCCTTCAGGCGAGTTGTAGTTTCTGCAATAGTAACATCAAAGATCCCTGATCATAGATCACCATAACAAATAATAAAGAAAAGGTCTGAAATATTACAAGAATTACCAAAAATGAGACGCAGATAGGAAGTAAACACATGCTGTTGGAAAGCTGACATTGATAGATTTGCTCAGCACAGGGTTGCCACAAACCTTCAATTTGCTTAAGTAAAACAAAAAAACCTACCTGCAAAATATAATAAAATATAATATGCCTGTAAACATCCATTCAAGCACCATACTTTTTTATTTAAAATAATCATAGATTTAGAGGAAGCTGCAAAAATAGAACACAGAAATAGAACTCATGTTCTCCACCCCACCCCCAGTTTCCATAGTGGTGACATCCTACATAACTATAACATAAGAGAAAAGTCAGGAAATTGACTTCAGGATATCCCTAGGCTTTACTCAGATTTTTCCAGTTTTATGTGTGCCCAGCTGTGACTGTGTATTATAGTCTGTGCGGTTTCTTCATGTGTAAACTCATATACCCACACCGCAATCAAGATGCAGAGTAAGGATCTCATGCTACCATTTTATAATCCTACTTATCCCCTCGCAGTATCCCCAACCCAGTCCCCAGTGCCAGGCAACCATTAATCTGTTCTCCATCTCTAAAATTTTGTTATTTTGAGAATGTTATATAGACGTATTTTTTAAGATTAGTTTCTGTTCATTCAGAATAACTCCCATGAAACATCTCCTAATTGGTGCACATGACACTGTTCACATCTTTTTATCGCTGAGTTGTGTTTCATGATATGGAGGTACCACACTTTAACCACTCGCCCATTAAAGGACATCTGAATTGTTTCCAAATTTTGACTATTACAAATAATGCTATTATAGACAACCATGCACAGACTTCCACAGGGATGCAAGTTTTCATACATCTGGGACAAAGATTTATCAGTACAATTGCTGGGTTGTAGGTCAAAACTTTTTGAAAAAAAAAGTTTTCTGGAAGTGTATATTTCACACAGTACTCTGAGGTTCAGAAGCTATGGATTCTTTAAGGCCATTCATTCATTCATGAAAAAGGCAAAATTACATTTCAGTAATGATAGCACAACAATTATCCATTCATAATAAATGGTTGAATGGTTTGCACTAAGGTTCATATAAAATAACCTGATAAAATATATAAAAAATAAAGTCAGATAAACAATTGTATCAGCAAGTAATATTTATTAAGATCCTGCTATAAGCTAAGAGCATTACATTATTTCACTTAACTTACACAAAAGGGGCTTCCCTGATGGTCTAGTGGTTAAGAATCTGCCTACCAATACAGGGGATACAGGTTTGATCCCTGGTCTGGGAAGGTCCCAAATGCCATAGCACAACTAAGGCCCTGCACCCAGCTACTGAGCCTGGGCACCACAACTACTGAAGCCCACGTCCCCAGAGCCCATGCTCTGCAACAACAGAAGTGACTGCAATGAGAAGCCTGCGCTGTGCAACAAGAGTAGCCCCGACTCAACACAACTAGAGAAAGCCTGTGCATAGCAAGGAAGACCCAGTGCAGCCAGAAATAATCAATCTTTTTCAAAAATACATTAAAAATTAACAAAACACATCATTGATGAAAAAATTTAAGATTAAAAAGGGTCACGTAATACCTCCATGGTGGCAGTTCTGGTATTAAGACAGTTCTGGGATCAGGGATTATGCTACATTCTAGAATTCCCAAAAACCAGTCAAACTTCAAGGACGAGAAAGACTTTCTCAGCGGAGCAGTGCTTCTAAAATGTTAATGTGCATACAGATCATTTGGGAATCTTGGTAAAATGCAGAGTCTGATTTAATAAGAGAAGGTGGGGGTGAGTGGGGGAGGGCTGGTGGGAGGGGCAGCATTTGAGACTCAGCCCTTCTAACAAGCAATGCTGATGTTGCTGGTCCTCAGACCACACTGAGCAGCAGTGCCCTGTCCTTGAGCACACCCACGCACTCACTGTCCTCAGAGGGCCCGAATCTCTCCAGGTGGCAGAGATCATTTAGAACATCACTGTCCTCCTTGCCTCCCTAAATCCAGGTCCTCATCAGCTTCTTACACCCAGGTCAGGACCCACCCTGCAGATGTTATGTGGGAAAGAGCTCCAGGCATCCCATTTATTAAGGGCCCAACCCAGGAGCACCAAGAAGAACAAGAAAAAAGACCCACACCTCTTGGGATTTTGAACATCAAATTCAGAACATATTCCTGCAAAACCTGCCATTTTCTTAAGCAGTTGGCAATGTCTTTGGAGTATCTTAAAGGAAGTAATGCCTCTCAAATTGTCAACAGCCCTGAGGAGAAACACAAGCAAAGATGGACCCAGGGTAACCCCAGGACCCAGTCCCTCTAATGTCATACCTTCTTATCTGTCTGCATAGCATCCCTGTCTCTGGGCCTGGCTGCCTGCCCATCTGGGCTAAGGAAAGGAAAATACTCATGATCCTGCCTTCATTACAAGGGGAAATGTTAGCCTCTGCTTTTAATTAAGCATTTTATACTGATTTTCTTCTTTGACCAAAAAAGATAGCCAACTGCATATTTTCTAAATGATCTATTCAGATCTAATAAACAATGTTTTTCTAGTAAAAAAGAAGGCTCCCACTATCTCCCTTTTCTGCCATAAAAATTTGAGCTTTCCAATATTCATTGATCTGACAAATATTTAATGAATGTCTCTTTCATTTTTGCCAGACCCCACATGCTGGGCATTGAAGATATAAAAGTAAATTAAACACCATTCCTCACTACTCAGAGCTCACAGCTCAGAAGGGGAGTCAAACATATAAACAAACAATCCCAGTAGAGACTGATGGTAGCTGTTTAAAAACAAAAACAGGAGATGAAGGATGGATGTTTTTTCCTGCTCCTGATTCAAATGCAAAATCATAATCCATTTCCAATTTGAAGGAGCTAAGAGGTATAAACAGATGGAAAACAAGCAGTGTCACAGTACATTCCTGAAATACATCGCGGTCAGCAGTCAACAACCACACAGACACTATATGCCCAGCACTTTCCCGGGCACTGGAGAGATGACACAGAATTCCAGAGCAAGGAGTTCTCCTATTCTAAAGGTCTTCATATACTAACAGGGAAAGTTAGGCAATGCAGACTGCAGCTAAATTATGCAGTGCCTTGCCCCTCCAGTGCCATGGAAATAGGGAGCCACTGAAGATTTTTTTGAGGAGAGCAAGTACACGATGAAAACTGTTTGTATATCATTCATACATTATATATAAATATATACAAACTTATAAGAAAAAACTACTCTTAATTGACCACATATTATGTGCCAGTCACTATTATTCCTAGGGCTTTACACTGTACTATCTCCAGACTTCCTAAAAGCCTTAAAGGCAGACATGATCATCTTTTTTTATAGAGATGAGGGAATTAAGACTTAGAAATCTTTAATAAATGTGTCTAAGGTCATGTGTCTACTGGTGATGGATCTGGGAAAGGTCATCTAGCTAGTTGGATTAATATAAGGAAGAGATCACCAGCAGGGAAATTAATGTAAGGCCCCTGGATCATCCGAACATGAGGTATGGTGATAGCACTGAACATAGAAAAGCTTATAATGCAATTCACACAAAGAACTTCAACGTTTTTCAACGTTTATCTACCAGTGGTGTACTACAGGGCAGCAGTAACCAGCCACAAAGTATTAGTACCTACTATGGGCTGAGTACTATGTGTGATTTGGGCTGGGGACACAAAGGAGACACGTAGAGAGGCTAGTGACTTATCTATCATCACACGGGACAGTGATAGATCCACCCTGCCCTCCTTCCTGGCCACAGGCTGTCTGTCAAGCACACAAACCTGTATACCACCACAAGAGGTCAGGCCTCCTCCTCACCCTCCAGCTCTTCCCAAAGGCTGCAGTCCAGACTGACTCCCTCTTCAGGGGCTCTTGGTCCTGATTCTGAGTTATTCCAACCAAAACCAGTTACATAATTTGCAAGGCTCAGAACAAAATGAAAAGGCAAGTCCACTAGTTCAAAATAATATTAACAATTTCAGGACTGCAACAGCAGAGCATTAAACCCACTGTGCAGGCAGAGAGCAGAGGCCCGGTTCAGGTGCACAGGTTGCATGCCCACAAAGCTGATCCTGATTCTAACCTAGTTTCCACTTTGCTAGATCAGTAAAAATTGTACTGCTTGACACCTTCCTGGACAATGATTCTTCTATTCTTATTATATGAGGATCAGGAGACCTACTGCTTAGCAGACAGCTTCTCTGTTCAATGAGAGTCTTAGTTGTGGGTATAAGATGGATGAAGTTTCCCCAATGGCCAGCGCTGACTTTGTCCCTTTATGCTATATGTTTTCCAATGATCATGTGGTACTATTTTCAGTGAATAAGAATTTGGTAGTCTGCCCTCCCAAAGGTCATCATTTAGATAGAGAACATGGTGGGAAAACTCAAGGCTGTAATTAGTTCCAGTTTAAAAAAAAAAACAAAACTGCTACTAAATTTCACATATAGGGTTTGATTAAAAAATAATAATAAACTAAAATTATTGTTATTACAATAATTTGAGTGCTTATAATTACCAGTGACTACTTTAAATCCCTTTAAAAGATACATAAATCTTCACAAAAATCTGAGATACACTATTAGAAAACACATTCACTTGGTTTCACTTACCCAATGCTCTTGTGAAAAAGTTTATCTGTAAAGAGCTAACTTGCAGATAGAGGGAGAACGAAACAACCCAACTACTTGTGTAACCTTGGACAAGTACCTTTTCCTCGCTGGACCAAGTGTGCTCGCCTATAAATACAGTGAGGATCCCAGATGCCATGAGGCCCTCTAGACTCTGCCAGTCTTTGACTACCACAGCAGGAACACAGAAAAATTTCCAGCTCTCTACTCAACAGTCCTGCACATTCTACCACTAGACCGACAAGCCACAGTCTAGCACAGCAGATATAAACCTGGCTGAGAGCCAGGACACCTGAATTCTAGTCCTATATCTATTCATCACTACCTCAGGGTAGGAATGAATCAAGTCACCATTCCACTGTGAGCCTCAGTTTCCTTATCCATAAATTTATTAGCAGATACCTAAGCTCCTTTCTTATGTAAGGCACAATGCCTGGTATCGAGAAAGTTCTCAGTGTTAGCTATTTTCTTCATCTTGTTATCAACTATTATTCTCTATTCCAGTAGTTCCCACTGGTTTCAAGCAAGAAGACTCCTTTTAATGCAAAAAATCATGGAGACTCCCTCTCCCATCTAGTGGATTTAACATTTAGTATCAATTAATTGGGCTTCCCTGGTGGCTCAGACAGTAAAGAATCTGCCTGCAATGGGGGAGACCCAGGTTCAATCCCTGGGTCAGGAAGATTCTCTGGAGAATGGAATGGCTACCCACTCCAGTATTCGTGCCTGGAGAATTCCACGGACAGAGGAGCCTATTGGCTACAGTCCATGGGGTCGCAAGAGTTGGACATGACCGAGCAGACACGACTGAGCGACTGACTGATCAATTAATTAGGAAAATATAGCATATCAGAAAGTCACTGATATTCATCAGAATATGAATTTATTTTCAGTTCATCAAAGCAACACACACATATATTTGAAAATGTGAAATATTATTCTGCAATCATTGATGGTGCTTGATCCTCAGAATGCCTTCTGATGATTCTGAGGACCTGAGCTGAGCACTGTGCCACCTGCCAGCTCAGAAGGCCCAGGCCATTGCCAACCCCACCTTCAATCACCTTGGCTTCCCAGCTCCTCTTCCCTTCTCTCACTGCTCTTACCATACTGCCGACATCTTAAAACACAAGGCAAAAGAGAAACGTGTATATACAGCTTCAGGAGCTGAATAGATAGCTCTTTGCCCATGTTTCTGCCTTTAAATCTTTTTAATAGAGTACACTTTTGCAGGGCAAGAGTGCCTGGCTCAGTCCTGAATAAATTCTTCATAAGTGCATTTTACTACATATTAGGAAAAAACACAAAATACTAGAATATTAGAATAGGGATCATTCTTTAAAGCAATGCTTTAAACTTTAATTCTCATACACATCACCTGAACGGCTTGTTAGAATGCAGATTCTGATCAAACAGATATGAAAAGGAGCCTTAGACTCTCCATTTCTACCGAACCAGCTCCTAGGTGATGGAGATGCTGCTGGTCTCCAATCCCACTGCTCTGCAGAAAAGAACTTGAGAATCAGAAAAGGCAAAGGTCTTATCTGCTGTCACACAGCTTGTTAGGAGATGAGCGCAAGGTTGTTGACTTTTAGGCCAGAGCTCTTTGGCTATGCCCTAATATCATCCTTTCTCTCTCCTCAAAACAAAGTTTCTGGAAAAAAAAAACAACTCATCTTCTTTTCCCATGAAACAGAACACACACACACACACCCCCGCCCCTAGAGGACAGAAGCTAAATTGTAGTCTCTCCCTCAGTTTCTAGCACAAGGTCTTACAAACAAAGATACTCAAAATCATGTGTCAGTGGATTAATCTCAGGGGAGGTGTGGGGGAGGGCATATTCTAATTAGAGTAATGTCTTTACCTTTTCCCCTCTTTTTGATTTCTATAAGGAGACACATCTCCAAAATTGTCTGTACCTATATGCTAAGTTTTCCCTAGAGGTACTTTTCTAAATTAAAAATTAATTTGCTGGGAGGAAGTTCAAAACAAGCTATTATTCTAAATCAATATTTAGGGAGGAAATAAGGGGTTTTTATCCCATTACCAGCAGAGATTTATGTTGCTGGATATCCTTTACACTAGACCATTGAAGGCACGTGGAGTGTTTGAAGAGTTGTACTTAGCAGCCTAAGTGTTCAAATAGGATGCCTTCAAAGCCTCCCTCGCCCTCCCACCACTCAGAATTCACTCCCAAGTCTTCTGGGGTTTTCAACAGTATTTTAACAACCTGAAGAGCTCAAGGAAGCTTACTCCATGAAATTAGTTAGCAGAGGCCCAAGTACATAGTAGGTCCACAAAAGTGTCCTGTCCCCACCTGGAGTCACACGTTTGCCAGGTTTTCAACAGAACTTTGTCTAAAAGGATAGAAAACAACCTCAAAGGGAAGAAAAATTGGCAGCAATTCAGCTGTCTCACATTCTGATTATATTCTACCACTTGGTTCAAATTAACAACTTTAGTGCAAATACTTTGAGTTTGGGTCTTGCCACTCTTTGGAAACCAAGAGGACAGAAAGGTAACACTGAAAGAAATAACTCACATTCCTCTTTGCAAGAGAAGACACCAGCAAGTTCTAGAGCTGAGAGAGCCCCTCTCAGTGGAGTTTCTGATGGTTTCTAACTAGAGGAATGTAATCCATCAGCCTGCTGGGGCTCTGGCCTGGCTGCCGCCCCTCCCACTCAACCTTCCTGAATCTGCCCTTTCAACCACAAGCTCCCCTTCCCCACATGCACGGCTCTGGCTCCCCTTCACTGCACCTCATCCAGTCATTCACTGTGTGCTGATGGCTCTGCACGCGAACAGGCAGCCACATGACAGCAAATGACAGCCTCGACTATGGCCCACCACTCAACGTTCATATTTCTCTTAAGGCACAGATCAACACAGATTCTCATTTATTTGCATGTCTCTCTGCATCTCTGCTGCCTACCTGACCCCACTGTCCAGGAGCCCTGAGAAAACATATCATGTTTTGGTTCAGTGTATCCCTGGTGGCCAGCACAATCCCTGATATGTGCTCAGTTCAGTTCAGTCGCTCAGTCATATCCAACTCTTTGCGAACTCATGGACTGCAGCACATCAGGCCTCCCTGTCCATCGCCAACTCCCGGAGTTCACTCAGACTCATGTCCATTCAGTCAGTGATGCCATCCAACTACCTCATCCTCTGTTGTCCTCTTCTCCTCCTGCCCTCAATCTTTCCAGCATCAGGGTCTTTTCCAAAGAGTCAGCTCTTCACATCAAGTGGCCAAAGTATTGGAGTTTCAGCTTCAGCATTACTCCTTCCAATGAATATTCAGGGCTAATTTCCTTTAGGATGGACTGATTTTATCTCCTTGCAGTCCAAGGGACTCTCAAGAGTCTTCTCCAACACCACAGTTCAAAAGCATCAATTTTTGGCACTCAGCTTTATCTTTAGAGTCCTACTCTTCACATCCATACATGACTACTGGAAAAATCATAGCTTTGGCTGACGAATCTTTGTCGACAAAGTAATGTCTCTGCTTTTTAATATGCTGTCTAGGTTGGTCATAGCTTTTCTTCCAAGGACTAAGCGTCTTTTAATTTCATGGCTGCAGTCACCACCTGCAGTGATTTTGGAGCTAAAGAAAATAAAGTCTGACACTGTTTACATTATTACCCCCATCTATATGCCATAAAGTAATGGTACCAGATGCCATGATCTTTGTTTTCTGACACTCTCCTCTTTCACTTTCATCAAGAGGCTCTTTAGTTCATCTTCTCTTTCTGCCATAAGGGTGGTATCATCTGCATATCTGAGGTTATTGCTATTTCTCCCAGCAATCTTGATTCCAGCTTGTGCTTATCCAGCGTGGCATTTCACATGATGTACTCTGCATTTAAGTTAAATAAGCATGGTGACAATATGCAACCTTGACATTCTCCTTTCCTGGTTTGGAACCAATCTGTTGTTCCATGTCCAGCTCTAGCTGTTGCTTCTTGTCCTGCATACAGATTCCTCAGGAGGCAGGTCAGGTGGTCTGGTATTCCAATCTCTTGAAGAATTTTCCACAGTTTGTTGTGATCCACATAGTCAAGGGCTTTGATGTAGTCAATAAAGCAGATGTTTTTCTGGAACTCTTGTGCTTTTTCAAAGTTCCAGCATATGTTGGCAATTTGATCTCTGGTTCCTCTGCCTTTTCTAAATCCAGCTTGAACATCTGGAAGTTCATGGTTCATGTACTGTTGAAGCCAAGCTTGGAGAATTTTGAGCATTACTTTGCTAATGTGTGAGATCAGTGCAATTGTGTGGTAGTTTGGGCATTCTTTGGCATTGCCTTTCTTTGGAACTGGAATGAAAACTGACCTTTTCCAGTCCTGTGGCCACTGCTGAGTTTCCCACATTTTCTGGCATATTAAGTGGAGCACATTCACAACATCATCTTTTAGGATTTGAAATAGCTCAACTGGAATTCCATCACCTCCACTAGCTTTGTTCGTAGTGATGCTTCCTAAGATCTACTTGACTTCGCATTCCAGGATATCTGGCTCCAGGTAAGTGTTCACACCAACGTGGTTCATGAAGATCATTTTTGTATAGTTCTTCTGTGTTTTCTTGTCACCTCTTCTTAATATCTTCTGCTTCTGTTAGGTCCATACCATTTCTGCCCTTTATTGTGCCCATATTTGCATGAAATGTTCCCTTAGTATCTCTAATTTTCTTGAAGAGATCTCTAGTCTTTCCTATTCTATTATTTTCATCTATTTCCTAGCACTGATCACTGAGGAGGCTTTCTTATCTCTCCTTACTATTCTTTGGAACTCTGCATTCAGATGGGTATATCTTTCCTTTTCTCCTTTGCCTTTCACTTCTCTACTTTTCTCAGCTATTTGTGAAACCTCCTCAGACAACCATTTTGCCTTTTTGTACTTCTTTTTCTTGGGGATGATCTTGATCACTACCTCCTGTACAACGTCATGAACCTCTGTCCATAGTTCTTCAGGCACTCTATCAGATCTAATCTCTTGAATCTATTTGTCATTTCCACTTTTAGGTCATACCTGAATGGTCTAGGGTTTTCCCTACTTTCTTCAACTTCAGTCTGAATTTAGCAGTAAGGAGTTCATGATCTGAGCCACAGTCAGCTCCTAGTCTTGTTTTTGCTGATTATATAGAGCTTCTCCACCTTTGGCTGCAAAGAATATAATAATATATATTATTATAATGGTCAATAATATATTGACCATGTGGTGATGTCCATGTGTAAAGTCTTCTCTTGTGTTATTGGAAAAGGGTATTTGCTATGACCAGTGCATTTTCTTGGCAAAACTCTGTTAGCCTTTGCCCTGCTTTGTTTTGTACTCTAAGGCCAAATTTGCCTATTACTCCAGATATCTCCTGACTTCCTACTTCTGCATTCCAGTCCCCTATAATGAAGAGGACATCTTTTTTAGGTGTTAGTTCTAAAAGGTCTTGTAGGTCTTCATAGAACTGTTCAACTTCAGTTTCTTCAGCGTTACTGGTTGGGGCACAGACTTGGATTACTGTGATATTGAATGGTTTGCCTTGGAGACGAACAGAGATCATTCTGTCATTTTTGAGATTGTATCCAAGCACTGTATTTCGGACTCTTTTGTTGACTACGATGGCTACTCCATTTCTTCTAAGGGATGCTTGCCCACAGTAGTGGATATAATGGTCATCTGAGTTAAATTCAACCATTCCAGTCCATTTTAGTTTGCTGTTTCCTAAAATGTCGATGTTCACTCTTGCCATCTCCTGTTTGACCACTTCTAATTTGCCTTGACTCATGGACCTAACATTCCAGGTTCCTATGCAACATTGCTCTTTACAGCATCGGACTTTACTTCCATCATCAGTCACATCTGCAACTGATAGGTAGTCAGGATTTTAAAAATGCTAGTCTTTCATCAGATAATATTGGTATGTTTCTTCCACTTCTTCCTTCTGGTTCTTTGCTTACTTCCCAAGGCTTCTTAAAAAAAATTTTAGAGCTGGAAGGGCCAGTCAAGTGTTAGTCACTCAGTTGTGGCCAACTCTGAGACCACATGAGGCAAGAACACTGGAGTGGGTTGCCATTCCCTTCTCCAGGGGATCTTCCCAACCCAGGGGTCAAACCCCAAGCTCCCTCATTGCCGGCAGATTCTTTACTGTGTAAGCCACCAGGGAAGCCCATCCACCTTATTTTACAGATAAGGAAATTCAGTTTGACCTTCAAGTGATGTGGTGCCCAGTTAGTGGTCCAGTGGACAGAGCACCTCTAGACTCTGACATCTGTTGCAGACCTACCCCAGTCCCTCCTCATCCTCTGCCTTCAGGTCAGGTAACAGGACTCACAGGCCACCACCCCATCTGGCAGAGAAGGAGACTGGTTCATTCGTCGCCCAGTGCTGTAGGCAGAGAAAGCCAAGTTCCACTCCAGACTCCTGCACTGAGGAATTCTATGGAGTTCATTCTGACCATCAGTGGGGGCCTCAGGCTCCTCACCTTTAACATGGCAACCTGACCTCAGAGTTATTGTGTGTTCAGTATCTGCCAGGGATCTGGGAGCTTTATCCGAGTTCATCCTCACCAAAGGTAATGAGATAGATATCATTAGCACCCCAGGTTTACAGATGGGGAAACTGGGGCTTTGAGGTTTGTCCTAAGGTCAGTCAGCTAAACTGGTTTACCAGACTCCTAGGTCAGTATTTTGACTCTGTCTCATTTCACTTTCTCAGGGGCCCCTTCAACTGTAAGAAGCTGTGACAGGGAAAAGGCCTTCTTGGGGGCACACAGGAAGCTCACCCCCATGAATCCTGTCCCAGCGATCAGCCTTGCCCTCACCTAATTGTGTTAGTAGCAGGCAGCTCCGCCTAATCCTAGACGCACACAGTGAGAGACAGCATTCTTTCCCTGGGGGCTCCGCCTCTCCTAAGATTAAACACCATCCCCAGGAGGCTGTTATCCCAATCACAGGGAAGGACGCATCCCAGCCAAGATGGAGCTTATCGCAGGAAGCCACCGCCACACTAGGAAACAAAACGCAGACCCAATGGCTCGGGTCTGATCACAGGCACTGGGTGTTGTGCCAGATAGATGGGCACACGCCTGCCAGGTGTCAGCAGGTGACAATGAAGCAGCCACAACCTTGGCATTTTCTGGAGGTGCCAGGTGGTGCAGCAGCCAGCACTCAGATTAGAGATCACGTCCTGAGCATGTCTTAAGAGCATTCCCGAGAACAAACACTACTGTTTCCCCCAGAATCCTGCACTGTGCCTGGAGCAGCATAGGTATTCCATCTGTTGACAGACAAATGAACTTACTGTCCCACCACCACCGGAGTGGAAGAAAAGCAATCCTCTCCAGAAATAAAAGTGAGTTCACCGGCAATTATTCGATAAGTCCCTTTACCTCAGTTATCCATTCGCCTGTTCTTCAGTCGCTCAGTCATGTGCAACTCTTCTGCAACCCCATGGACCTTAGGCCACCAGGTTCCTCTGTCCATGGGATTTCCCAGGCAAAAATACCAGAGTGGGTTGCCATTTCCTTCTCCAGGGGTCTTCCAGACACAGGTATCACACCCTAGTGTGATAGGGTGTGTCTATCCTGCGTCTCCTAAATTAGAGGCAGATTCTTGACCACTGAGCCACTGTGGAAGCCCCGTTCTATAGCCCCAAATAATAATACTCATTTCTCCAAATCCACTGGGACTTACTCATTCATCACACAGGACTCTCTAACAAAGGCACAGAGTAATTTTTAAAGGTACAGTTATTTCAGTTCAGTTCAGTGGTGTCCAACTCTTTGTGACCCCATGGACTGCAGCACACCAGATCTCCTTGTCCATCACCAACTCCCAGAGTTGACACAAACTCATGTCCATTAAGTCGGTAATGCCATCCAACCACCTCATCCTCTGTCGTCCCCTTCTCCTCCTGCCTTCAATCTTTCCCAGGATCAGGGTCTTTTCCAAAAATCAACTCTTCCATCAGGTGGCTACAGAGTATTGGAGTTTCAGCCTAAGCATCAGTCCTTCTAATGAATATTCAAGACTGATTTCCTTTAGGACAGACTGGTTGGATCTCCTTGCAGTCCAAGGGACTCTCAAGAGTCTTCTCCAACACCACAGTTCAAAAGCATCAATTCTTCAGTGCTCAGCTTTCTTTATAGTCCAACTCTCACATACATGGATGATTACGGAAAATCCATAGCTTTGACTAGATGGACCTTAGTCAGCAAAGTAATGTCTTTGCTTTTTAATATGCGGTCATAGTTTTTCTTCCAAGGAGCAAACGTCTTTTAATTTCATGGCTGCAGTCACCATCTACAATGATTTTGGAGCCCAAGAAAATAAAGTCTGTCACTGTTTCCATTGTTTCACTATCTATTTCCCATGAAGCGATGGGACCAGATGCCATGATCTTCATTTTCTGAATGTTGATTTTTAAGTCAGCTTTTCACTCTCTCCTTTCACTTTCATCAAGAGGCTCTTTAGTTCTTTTTCACTTTCTGCCATAAGGGTATTATCATCTGCATACCTGAGGTTATTGCTATTTCTCTCAGCAATCTTGATTCCAGCTTGTGCTTCATCCAGTGTGGCATTTCACATGATGTACTCTACATAAAAGTTATATAAGCAGGGTGACAACATACAGCCTTGACAGACTCCTTTCCCTCTTTGGAACCAGTCTATTGTTCCATGTCCAGTTCTAACTGTTGCTTCTTGTCCTGCATACAGATTTCTCAAGAGGCAGGTCAGGTGGTCTGGTATTCCCATCTCTTGAAGAATTTTCCACAGTTTCTTGTGATCTACACAGTCAAAGGCTTTGGCATAATCAATAAAGCAGAAATAGATGTTTTCCTAGAGCTCTCTTGCTTTTTCTATGATACAACAGATATTGACAATTTGATCTCTGGTTCCTCTGCCTTTTCTAAATCCAGCTTGAACATCTGGAATTTTATGGTTCACGTACTGCTGAAGCCAGGCTTGGAGAATTTTGAGCATACTTTACTAGCGTGTAAGATGAGTGCAATTGTGCAGTAGTTTGAGCATTCTTTGTCATTGTCTTTCTTTGGGATTGGAATGAAAATTGACCTTCTCCAGTCCTATGGCCGTGGCTGAGTTTTCCAAATTTGCTGGCATATGGAGTGCAGCACTTTAACTGTATATCTTTTAGGATTTGAAATAGCTCAACTGGAATTCCACTACTTCCACTAGCTTTGTTCATAGTGATACTTCCTAAGGCCCATGTAGTGATTCTTCCTAAGGCCCACGGTTATTTAAAGTCGCTTATTTAAAACTTATTGAGCACCTACTATCTACACAATGCAAAATCAGAGAAAACTTCTAGAAAATTCTAGGCTTGGGGATGACAGGGAGCCTAGAATTATGGAAGAAAGTGGATGGGGAGTTCTAAGACCTCAGACAATTTCTTTAAAACAAAGGTGAGAGGCCTCGCCATCAACTTCACTATATACTTCCTTAATCTTTCAGAAAAAGTGAAAGCCACTCAGTCCTGTCCAACTCATCACAACCCCATGTACTATACATTTCATGGAATTCTCCAGGCCAGAATACTGAAGTAGGTAGCTGTTCCCTTCTCCAGTGGATGTTCCCAACCCAGGGATCGAACTCAGGTCTCCCGCATTGGAGGCAGATTCCTTACCAGCTGAGCTACCAGGGTGTTCATTGGAAGGACTGATGTGGAAGCTGAAACTCCAATACTTTGGCCACTTGATGCGAAGAGCTGACTCATTTGAAAAGACCCTGATGCTGGGAAAGATTGAGGGCAGGAGGAGAAGGGGACGACAGAGGATGAGATGGTTGGATGGCATCACCGACTCAATAGATATGGGTTTGGGTGAACTCTGGGAGTTGGTGATGGACAGGGAGGCCTGGTGTGCTGTGGTTCATGGGGTCTCAAAGAGTCAGACATGACTTAGCAACTGAACTAAATTAAACCAGGGAATCTCTAATCTTTCAGAAAAATGACTATGAATTTTACTGGGTACTGTAATTGATTCACCATCAAAGACATCAGCAGAAAATATTTCAGGAAAATAACGGGAAATTATGTAAGTTGCAAGCTTCCATTTCTCTCTCATTCACTCTCTTTTCAAGAGACAAGGAAGGAGAATTGGTGTTCTAACAATAATAAAGGAACATTTTCATGGTGCTTTGCAATTCACAACATCCTTTCACCTGGATTTCTCTCTCTATATATAACAATCCTCTGAGATTTTATCAGCCCATCATACAGATCAGGAAATTGAGGCCCAGAGAAGTTAAGGAACTTGCCCAAGATTGCACAGCTGATGAATGGCAGGCCAGGCTCAAATCCAGACTTTTCTCTCCAAACCATGCAGTCTTCCCTCTGTGCAGGGCTGCTTCATACACTCTCATATAAAGAGAGGCTATTTCTTCTCCCCCAGTTATCTGAATGCTTGACTTGTAAATGATGCTTTAGTTTCCTCATCTATGTAATGGGTATAACAATAGGGCATTCCTAATGCAGTCGTCGTGAGGATTAAGCGATACCTGACTATTGCCTGGCACACAAATGTTACTAGTAGTAATAAATGTAGTTGCTGTTAGATTGTAAATTGAGAGCATACTTCCATTTCAAGGCTTTTATACTCTCCTTTATACCTGGTCCCCTCCTGGAAGACATCCTCTCCCCCACATACAGAGCCACAGTGCTTAGTCCTTCACCTCCTGCAGGACTCTGCCCAAGAGACACTATCACGGAGCCCTCCCGAACCCTATACAACAGAGCCCACTCCACGCCCCCACTCTCCGCATCACAAGTTCTTTTACTCTGTTTCATTTTTCTGAGCACTCACTCTCATTCATTTCTTTATTTTCAGAACTCCTCCCCGAGTAGGGTCTTTGTTTTTCTCTCTGCTTCACCTCCGGCATCTAAAAAAATGTGAGTCACATAAATATTTGTTGTGTGAATAAAGGAAGCCTCCTGGATCCATTGCCAAGAAACAGAGATTAACTCTTGCTTGCTATCTGACTCTTCAATCTCAGATAAGACTGTAAAGTTTACAAAATATTTTTACATCCTTCATCTCCTTTAATCTTCCATAATCTTCAGGGAAGGAGTTATAATCCCCACTGCAGAGATGAAGAAACTGAGACCCCAGATCTCAGAGCAGAGCAACCCCCTGGAGAGGCAGAGTCCTGAGCTGGCTCCGGAACCCTATCGCCACCAGGCACTCAGATGTCGGGGGTCACAGCCTCCCTCTGAGTTGTTTTGGCCCTGATAGAGCCACTGAGGTTCCCAGGGAAGTGCTGGCTTAGAGAGAGAGAGACGGCCTCGGAAATGATCTTTATCCCTTAGTCAAGCACCAGATATCATGGAAGACAGATTTTTGTGAACACATTTGTCAAAATAAACCCACCCATTATTATCAATAGTATAAAAAATGTCTTATGGGTTATTGTTTTAAGGCCTCCCAGGCACACATTTTCCAGGGGAGCACCCCCGACCGAGACAACTTTCCTGATTCTCTAACAATCCAACCCAGTGCTTTGTTTCACTGCTCTGTCCTCCACACTTGCAGGACTTGCGCCTGGACCTCACCGCACAGCATCACCTTGCTCGTGCTTCCACAAGGTCAGCTCCCCGCAGGAGCGCCTTTCGAGTGCCTGTGGACCACCTACCCGCCAGAGTGCCACCAACAAAGCAAGACAAAAAACAGCCCCTCTTCTTCACCACTGCCTCAAGCCCTAAGAACTCAACTAAATTTGTTAAGCTCTCTGTTCTCTCTCCTGCTCCTAGCCTGAAGCACACGGTCATAGGGATTTTTTTTAAAAAGGTGCTGTGGGAAAATGCAAAGACACGTGGGCCTTTCTGGCCATATTTGCATACAAATTGCTTGTGAGTTCAAAATTCAGAGAATTTTTTCTCCCTCTGCTTGCTAAGAGGGAGCAAGAGCTCCCTGGAGATATTTCCCTGGGAATGAGAACTTCCAAATTTCCTGAAGAAAGAGAGGGGCGAGCAGGACAAGAAAAGGGACTGGGGAGGGAGAAGGATGCTCAGAATCACTGGTGGCCCTCCCGGCCCTGGCCTGCCTGGGGCCTCAGGCATGGTGCCCTCTCCCCTGCGGCAGGGCACCAGTATTTCCACATCTTCTCTCAAACACAATAGACAGGAAAGAAGAGAAAGAGGAGGACCCGAAGGGAGATTTTAATTTGCTGCCAATTAAGGGCAGAGTGACCCTAATTTATAGCAGCAGAACTCAGAGTTATCACAGATTTTCCATCTTGGGAAAACAGCTCCGCTCTCAGCTGCTCACTGCTCCCCTGCAAACAGAGCCCACAGCACGTTTAATTGAGTCCAGATTGGCTTTTACGGGGGTGAGATTCCTCATCTTTTGGAAAAGATAACCCTGAGATTTTCAGTTGTTCAAAGATGCGTTTTCAAATTGCCAGAGAGTAACAGCAGAGCCAACTGGAATGATCCCAGTCTCTAGGAAGGAAGGACAAAGCCGAGTAAAAGTAAGGAGAGTTGTTCGGTTGGTGACCAGGCATTGTGCTGCCTGTGATCCAGACTCAAGCCTTATTCTAAGGTGCATCCAACTCAGTGAAGTAGGAGACGCCTACAAAATAATAATTGCACAAATATATGTGTGTGCAAGCTAAGTCGCTTCAGTTGTGTCCAACTTTGTGTGACCCTATGGACTGCAACCTGCCGGGCTCCTCTGTCCATGGGATTCGCCAGAATACTGGAGTGGGTTGCCATGCCCTCCTCCAGGGGATTTCCCCGACCCAGGGATCAAACCCGTGTCTCTTACATCTAACTTGCACTGGCAGGCAAGTTCTTTACTACTAGCACCACCTAGGAAGTCTGCACAAATAAATATTTAATTACAAATCATAATCGTGAATATTTTTAAATACAGGGTGCTATGAAAGCCAGTAGGTGGGAACCCAACCTAGTCTGGCCAGTCAGGGAAGTGACATAAGTCAAACCAAAGGACTGGGAGCCGACAGGCTGGGGAAGGATGTCCCCATGGGAGAGAACAGCCATGGGAAGTCTGTGTACAAGGTGAGACCTGAGATGCGGCAGCACCCAGACTGGGAAGGCCTGCCTGAAAGTTCCATCAGAGCCTCCCTGATCACAGTTTTGGTGATGCCTCCACTCTTCCCCTTCCCCACTTCATTGCTTTAGGTCAGTCTTTAGGTCTTCCTTTACTATTGCCCCAAGAACTCTGAATTTCCTTCTGAATACCATATATCTCTTCCTCTGGCCCCCTTTGCCATGGACACACTTTCACTTTGACCTTGTGCATTTTCAGAAATGCTCAGAGGTTATCAGTATGCCTTGGGTGGTGCCCAACCCCAGCAGAGGAAAGTGTGTGGGCATCCCCCGCTGGCTTGGACCACTCAAGACACAGCATACTGGAGAAAAACAAATTAATATTGGCTCTCCATCTCAGATGCCACCTCCTGTAGAAACCCCTGCCAGTAATTCCAAACAATTCATACCTCTCTCCTCCTTGATCTATAAAACTTACATGTGCACGTTCCTCAAGGCACTTAATTACATTGAATTTTGTATTCACTGAACACATATTTGGTGATTTTCTATCAAGGAAAATATGCTCAACTAGATGGTTCTTAACTAACGAAGACTGACTCCCTGCTCATAGAGAAGTAGGTAGAATGGAAAGTGGCTCATTATATGACAATGGGGAAGTTCTTTAACACCTCTGAGACTCAGTTTTCTCTTGGGAATAAAAAGACTGACCTCCTTTTATGAATATACATGTATGGAAAACACTATCAGAAGCTATCTCTGAGGGATATGAGTATGGGGAATTTTGTCTTCACACTGCATTTCTGCTTTTGTTTTTAGTGGACATAATTTCTCAAGAGGAGAAAAGCATTCAAACCACGTTTCTTTTAGGTTAAGAAAACAACACCACTTCATTTTGTTGTGAGAGTTAGCGAGGTATGATATGTGCATGGTCAGGACACAGTAACCTCCCCCAGAGCAGAATCTATGGGCTCTGAACAGAAACTGAGGAGAGATGGAGGAGAGACTGGATCCTTGCCACACCTCTCAGTAGTACCTACTCCAGAGATCAAAGTCATTCTCTCCTACACACCAGCTTCTTTCTGGAGCAGAGACAAGGCCAAGGGCATCTCTCAGCTTCCCTGCCCTAAAGTGGCTGCCCCTATATCCCAGAATGGCCTATAATTAGCCCATCATAGTGAGGCTGGGGGCAGGGTTATGACTGGCAGTCTCCCCATAACAAGGCTGGAGAGTGGGCAAAAGCAGTTTCTTTTCCCAGTAGATAAAGGGGGCAGAAGGAGGAAGCTTAATTCAGGGCAACACTTTTGTAAAGATGAAACAATAGGATTGCACTACAAAATACAAAATGACTTGCCAACTGTGTCACCCCATAGTAGATGCTCAATAAATGATGGGGACTATTATTACACCGTTAACATGGAGGTTTGGGCTAAATCAGAATAAATGAGTATAACTTAGGAGAGCTGTGTGGGAACGCTGGCTGAATATGAGAGCACTGGGGAAAGAAAGACAGAAAAGTGAATTCCTGAGTGTGGGAGCATCAGGGGTTGAAGAATAAGATTTCGGGGAGGAGAGATGGAGAAAGGGAAGAACTTAAGCCGGATGTGGGGAGGGGTGGTGTTAACTACACAGATTCTAGAGGCTGCATGACAGAGAAACCACTCTACACAAAGATCAGGACAGTGAGGTTTGATTCAATGAGTTAGTCTCAAACCATGTGGGGATATCAATCTTGCCTAACAAAAACAGTAAACTTCCTACTGAAGAGGATCCTGTCATATATTTCTCCTATATCCGCTTTAGTTGCTAAACAAATATTTATCCAAATGGAATTGCCTGTGACTTCCTGGGAGTTTATACAGGACGTGTCACTTGGCGGGTAAGGAGCTGTGGCTCCCAGGTCCCTTCTGTCCTTCTCTCCTCTATATCAACACTTACCAGACAGACCACTGGCCTGTTGATTTGATTCTGTGAGTCTGGGGGAATCTACTTTCACTAACATCCCAGACTGGTTAAGAAACTTTCTAAACTTGAGTCCTGAGGCCGAGAGCTGGGAGGGTTATTGATAAAACATTTTGACCATTTCATCCCTATATGTATATATGTGTGTGTATATATATACACAACCCAACACAGACACATATATATAGTTTTAATCCCAAAACAAAGATGAAATCTGACAAGTACTCCTTAAAGAAAAAATCAAGTTGCAGCCAGTGTAAAGGAGCAATGTCTTACTTTCATCTTGGGAAGGGAAACCAAGCAGCGTCGGAAGTGCTGGACTCTCTCCGCCCCCTGACTGACTACTTGCAGGGCAGGCGGATGTGGTGCCTTGCTGACAGCTGGGGAGAACAGCAAGCTTAGCTCGACTCAGCTCCTCCCTTGCTCAGCAGCAGGGAGAGATGCCGTCTATCAGTGGCCCTTGGGAGGCCCCCATTGCAGGTTCTGACACTCTGAAGACTATCTGGCTACAAAGCTCTCCATTCCTTGGCTCAGGGACACCGGATGTGAGTGGGCATAGCATGCTGTCAGCAGCATAGAGAAAGAGAGGGTAACTAACCGGTAGATTAAGAATATCATCAAACATTGCTGCTGCTTATTGTCAATCAGCCTACTGCTAATCTCAAAACAGGCAATATTTTGTGACTAAAAGTTCCTGTATAACACCCAGCAATTCTCTGAAGGGAGGTGGTAAAGAGCCAGCATGGAACGAAGCACCACTTTCTTAAGGCACAGGTCTCAGAGGAGTCCGTATGAGAAGAGCTAACTTCCATCACACTGAACATTCAGGTGGGAAAAGAAAAACAACCAAGCCTCTGCAGGGAGTATGAAAATTCTGTACAAACTATGACTACACTGGTGTGAAATTCAAGAGGTAAGGATATAATAATCTCTCTTGTGGAGAAAAGTAAAATAGTTGTCTTGATGGATGCCTAATCCCATCAGGAAATGATGTCAGTTTCCCTGGAATAACAGATAGGAGCCTTTCCAGGAACTTTAGGATTTCAGGCAACAGGATCTGTTCTTACCTTAGGATGGTCAACCTTCACAAGGCTTAAGAAAGTCCCTGTCCTTGAGTAATATTAATATAGCTATAACCTAAAAGTTCTAGGTGCTAGGAAGGTCTGCCCCAGAGATGATTATATTTTAAAAGAAAGGTTCTGAGCTTTAGCAATTTTGCTCTATCACATCCTGGGAAAATCTCAAAGGAGGCAATGCACCCTCATTCTCTTCACAAACACATACTAAACACTACCCAGGCACTGTATGTGCACTTCCGGTGGTCCTCCCCAAACTGTGCAGATGGGCACCCTTATGCTTCCCATATTATAGGTGAGGAATTTGAGTCTCGGGGAGGTCAAGTCATTTGCTGACCTGGTAGAAAAGTGCTGAGCCTAGTTTCACAAGACCTTCTGATGCCAAATCCCTTCTGTTACTGGCTCCACTGCTCATTGCAATCGCCAACCACTTAGGAAACTCCTTTTAAGTAACTTCTCTCAGTCTATTTGCAAGTGAACTTTCTTAAATTACAGGGATCTTAGCTCAAGGCTCCACCTACAAATGACTCACAATTGTTTCCAAAATGAATAGTGGGTTTGCAGAGAATCACGCAAATTCATTTACTGATGAAACTGCAGTGACAATAGACCAACATCAGTCTCACAGGGTCACAAATTCCAGTCTCTTAATTTTTGGTTCCACCAAGTGGCTCTCTAGTTTCCCCACCAGGGATCAAACTCGAGTCCTTGGCAGTAAAAGCTCAGAATCCTAACCACTAGGACTGCCAAGAAATTCCCCTAGTTACATAGAGCATAAACCACTAAAAGCCCAAAGTTAAAGAGCCTGGGTTTCAGACAGACTCCACCAGCTGTAGTGACCTTAGGTGAGGTGCCAACCTTATAGGCTTAATTTTAAAAGGGAGAGAGAGAAAGATAAAAAGCTACAGAAAGAAATCTTGTTTTATTAGATTATTTGAAAAATTAATGGTAATATATAGGAAATAGCTTCATAAGCTGCAAAGCCCTATACACATGGAAGATTCAATTATGATTATTTTGACTCAGCTATTTGGCTGGATCTTACAGAGAATCTCAAACATCAGAGTTTTTTTTTAAATGATGTGCAAAATGACATAATGATCAAGGACCAAGCCCCAGACTCAGGATAACTATTTTCAAATCCTGGCTCTCCCACTTAACTTGCTACTTGATCTTGATCAAATTACTTACCACCTTCTCTATACCTCAGTTTTCTCATCTGGAAAACGGAGCTAATAATTACTGCCTATCTCATAGAGTTGCCCTGAAGACAATACAATTTTAAATACTTAAAGAACTTAAAATAGCTCTTGGTACACAGGATGTTTGATGTGTATTACTCTACTAGTATGATGTTTATCACACAGACAAGAGGTAGACTAGGGTTTAAAAGCCTTCATTATAAAACAAAACTGCTGCAGCAGAGGCAATAAGATACAGGATACTTTTGACCAGCAACCCAGCAGTGTACTGGATTTTTAACTCTCTGGGATGCCCTTTTATAGAGAAAAATAAGTCATCAGGCTCCCAGTAAAACCCTGCTTCTTCCTCCCTTCCCCTGCTGGCTTCCTACACAAACAAACATAAAGGCACCACTCAAAGCCTTCTTTCCTCTTCCTTACTCTACCATCCCTGAAGATCAGCTTCATCCCAGGTGAAGGCCCAGTTGAAGAAGGCTGTCTGGGCAAGTCCCTGGAGACCAGGACAGCAGCAGAATGTCCACTTTTTCTCCTCCACTCTCCATCTCAATCCTTCCATCCTTCCCGGCTCATATCACACCCCATTTCCTCCCAAAAGACTTCTTGGCACTCTGCATCTGTAATTGCCAACTCTGTATTTGCTGGCTGCATAATTATTACACAAGTGCCAATTTTATTGCTCCTAAAAGGTAACCTCCCCAAGGGCTAGTCACAGTTCATCTAGAATCCCCACAGTGCTGAGTATGGTGCTCCAGACAGACATCATATGTATGCTGTAAATAATTCGGGAAGGGGTTGAATTCACTGGAAGGAGCCCAGACTCCCTGCTAAGTGGTCAGATGCAAACCAGGTCTGAGCCTTTACTCCTCTTCCCAAGCTCATTGCAGACGCTGCCATCAGATCACAGCATTCCCTCCCAGAGACCCTGGAAGAAACCACAGCATCCTTTTCAACACTGCACCACAGGCCGCCAATACAAATTAACTGGAAAGATTAACCCTTTTTGCTTTCTCTGCTGCCTAGGCATTTCCTTAACTGAGACTCTATAGCACTGGGACCTCCCCACTCTTACCATAACCACCATACTCTATTGTACAGAGCTATTGACCTGTCTGCCTCCAGTAGACCAGGCTTTCAAACTTTTCATCATGAGAGCTCAATAATATGTACCAAACTGAAGTTAAAGTTTCCCCAAACAATATTCATCTGATTAATGTAATGCACTCTGATATATCCCTATTATATTCCTATCTAAAATACTGATTCAGACTCACAAAATTCATCTCACGGTGCACAATGCTTTATAACTATATTCATATGATAGATACACTGTGCTTAGCCACTCAGTCGTGTCCGACTCTTTGTGAGCCTGTGGATTGTAGCCTGCCAGGATCCTCTGTTCATGGGGATTCTCCAGGCAAGAATACTGCAGTAGGTAGCCATTTCCTCCTCCAGGGGATCTTCTCAACCCAGGGATCAAACCCAGGTCTACCACATTGCAAGCAGATTCTTTACCATCTGAGCTACCAGGGAAGCCTGATATGATAGATAGATATAAAATATTAGCTCTATAAATAATGTTCCTTAAGATAACATTGTGCTGTGCTGTGCTCAGTTGCTCAGTTGTGTCTGACTCTTTGTGACCCCATGAACTGTAGCCCACCAGGTACTTCTGTCCATGGGGATTTTCCAGGCAAGAATTCTAGAGTGGGTTGCCATGGCCTCCTCCAGGGGATCTTCCGGCCCAGGTATTGAATCCAGGTCTCCTGCATTGCCGGTGGACTCATTACCAGTTGAGCTACCAGGGAAGCACAACTGTAACTAACAATCCCTAACATCTTAGCCTTCATGCAACAGAAGTTCATTTCTTGCTCACCTAAACAGGTGCAGACTGGTGGGTAGCTTGCACTGGGCAGTCATTAAGGGTGGACTCCAAGCCATTTGCATCTTGTGGTATCTTCAACACATGACTTCTGGAGTTCCCATGTTCAAGATCATAGCAGTCCTGCCTGGAAAGCTTTTTATGTGTCAGGTGTACAAGTGACACTCACTGCCTTCAATCTCTTTCCATTGGCTAATATTTAGTCACATGGCCTTACAATTGCAAGGGACCTGAGAAATGTAGCCTAGCCATGTGCCCAGGAAGAGAGGAAACAGATCTGATGACTAGCTAGAAATCGCTGCCAAAGACCTGCCGTCTGAAAAATTCTCCAAGGGATGGACCTAACTTTACTCCCATTTATATCTCTAGTGACTAGCGAAATATTTGGCTCAGAGCAAGTGCATGGAAAATGTATGGTTAGAGAATGAATGGAGAGCATGGTAGGTCCTGGCCAGAGCTCCGGAAGTGTTATGGTTCATGGTTAGGCTTCCCGATTCTCTCCAAACTCACACCTGTGCAAATCCCCTCCCCTGCCCAAAGCAGACCTCAATCTGAAAATCTGGATTACGGCAGGTGGGGAAGATACCAGAGAAACTGTCTTGGTGTTTTCCCATCTATTTGGGGGCTACACAGCCACTTACTCTTCCTACAAGCAGATGCCTGCTGAAAAGGAACACAGCAGAAAACTATGAGCACACAGGCTTTTGAGGCAGATAAATCCTGACCAGGCCTGTCTCTGGTTACAGAACTACAGCTGAGCATTCAGGATGCTGAGCATCTTCTACGCATTATCTCATTGCATCCTCACAATAAGCCCCTGAAGGACATGGATTTCTCCCTCTGACCCTCCAGTTCCCTGAGTGAGAATTAACATCCTCTACCCCTATGTTCCCAGAGCACTTTTTCCACAATTCTTTCCTACAGTAAGTCCCTCACAACAAATGAATTTCATTCTGAGAGCACATTCATAAGTCCAATTTGTTCCTAAGTCCAATAAAGCTAGCCTAGGTACCCAACCAACACAATCGGCTATAGAGTACTGTACTGTAACTGTCTTATAGTACTTTTCACACAAATAGCACATAAAAAACAAACACAAAAAATAAAACATTTATAATCTTGCAGTACAGTACCCTGAAAAAAACAGCAGTACATACAATAGCTGGCATATAGGGGCACATTCTTGGAAAGTTTGCAACTTGAAGGTTCATATGTAGGGGAGTTACTATAATTCATGAATGGGGGAGCTAGTTGACATGTGGAAGCACGTATCTATTCACCCTGCCTCTCCAATTACACTTCAAGGATAATGGAAACAGCAGACACTTGAGGGTCAAAATACCTAGGATCAAATGCCAAACCCAGCTAAGAGGTGTGTGAGGCTAGCTAAGACGCTTACCACAATATCTGAGCCTTGACTTCCTTATCTGAGAAATGGGATCAGAAGTCCAGCATCAAAGGGATGCTGGAACATATAAACCCAATACCAACAAAGAACTATGCCTAGCACATAGTAGGTTCTTTAAAAAGTAAGAATGTCCCTCCTCCTCTCCTTGAGAGCAGGGATAAAGTTTTATTCCTAAGCACTAACACTGTATCTTGTACATAATCAATACATAACAAATGGTAATTGAAATGCACTGAATGACCAGCCCTTTACTGCTGAAAAATCCAAGTAAAACACACAAACCCCGTGTGAATCTTTAAATCCTTTTATCTCCCCTCCCCCTCCCACACATTTCACTGCTCTTTTCTCTTTGGGAAACGTGAACTTCTTTTTCTCATACTCAGAAATTTTAAATGGCTAACAGAGCACCTCAGGATTCTTTCCTCTGGCCATTATCCTTCTCTTTCAAGTTGTGCTCAGCAAGATTATTTGGATATTGGAGCTAAAAACGGTCAGATTACAAGTAGAGGGCCCTGAAATGTAACATTCCCCATTGCAGGATTCTGGAATTACACCAAGCACCAGGGAGGGCTTGCTCTTCCCCAAAGAGCTCCCTGTTCTGGAAAAATGTCTTTGTTTTAAGGCTTTGTGAAGCTGCCCTGTGGCATCTTCTCCGGGATCCCCAGCACTAGTGTGGGACTGCTCATATCTAGAGTATCTACATGCTCTCTGTAAAGCTGAACATTCAAGAGTTCTACCATCTTGTAAAAACAGCTGCTGAGTCTTGGTTTATCTCACAGCATAATGATCATTGTTTTGGAACCACTTGTTGTGATTTCTCCAGCAAGCCCCTGCTAAATAATAGCAGCTAACACAGGTTTACTAGGCTTTGTATTAATTATCTCCTCTAATGCTCACAGAAACCCTACAAGGTGGATATTACTGTTATCCCTATTTTGCAGAGAAAGAAACAGAGACTCAGAAGGTCAAAGAACTTTGCCCAAGGTCACAGAGCCAGCAAGCAGCAAAGCCCCAATTCAAACCCTAGTCTCTCACGTTCCAACCCCATTCCATTTCTGTTACTCCACACCACCTCTTTAAATGGCTATAAAAGAGGGTCTTTTCTGTATAGAAATACTTGAAAAAATAAACAGTTTGGACTGGTTGATCTTTAGGTCCCTTCCCCCTCTTAAAAAAGAAATCTATGGTTCTATGGAGAGAAGGAAAAAAAAAAAAAAGGAAATGTAAGGAGGCCAAACATTATGAGGCTTGGCTTATCAGTATTTAATAACAGCTTTTGGATCAAAACTCTACAGAACCTTATTTATGGTCAGACAGTTACTGTTAAGCAGAACCTTTTTATACAACCTTTTCATCTGAGGATATTGTAGCCTTCTACTGCCTTTCTATTAGTGAGAGATGGGGTGTGAAATTTGCTGGCCCTGCCAACATTATCCCATTAAATTATCTGCCCTCTTTCAATGTAATTCACTCAGGGGCACCAGTTTGAGCCTCAGGCCCTGTGGCTGTCCATGCCTGGGCGTTCTGAGCGGGAGGTGTGAAGGAAAGAGCTCAGGCGGTAGTAGCGCCCCATGACATAACATCAATCCACGTTTCACTGCTTTACCAAAATAAAGTGGATGCCACAATTATACCATTCCTAAACAAACTGAAAACCCCAACCAAGCTTACTGCAACAAAGAGAGAGCCTTTTTACTGCTGTTTATTTTTATTTTGTATTCGTTAGCTTTTTAGATATTCCTGGCATCCAAGTAAGGCTCTGTGTAACAAGCAGCTGCATTTAGTTAAGGATTTCGAAGAGTTCCCCCCCACCCCATTATCCTCCCCCCACCGCCCACTTAAACTCCAGAGAAATTTCTCAGACTCAAAGAAGGCTATTCCTTTCTCTTCGTCTGTCTACAGAACAGTCTCTCCCGACACACCTCGGGGATTAGGTAAGGCCAGGCTGAGGCTCTTGTGTCAAGAAAGAGACCTCTGAGACTTGAGTGTTTCCCAGCTGGGGCTGGATTTGCAAGGGTCTGATTCACATCGGGAACTTGGAGCCGGCAAGCCAGCTCTCCCACCAGAGAACATTCTAATAAATCACCCCTGTTCAGCCTACACCCCAAGTTGTACACCACAATGCAAATACAGGCACTTCATCAAAATACATCTCATCGCTGGTTGGAAGGAACCACCAGACACACTCCTCAAACCGCATCCAAGTTGCAGTTCATTACAACGATATAATTCCTCTAGATCAGAGGTGCAGACCATCCGAGGCCCTTCCGGTCTATCTCTGAATTATAGCAGGTCTGGCTTGGGGAACTCTAGCACAGGAAGAAAAACTGAAATTGGCTGTTTCCAGTCATTTCTTATGAGTTTCTCTGATGGTTCAGCGGGTAAAGAATCTGCCTGCAATGCAGGAGACACAGGAGACATGGGTTTGATCCCTGGGTCAGGAAGATCCCCTGGAGGAACAAATGTCAACCCCCTCCAGTATTCTTGCCTGGAAAATACCATGGGCAGAGGAGCCTGGTGGGCTACAGCACATGGGGTTGTAAAGAGTCGGGCACAAGTACAATCATTTCTTATAACTCCTAGATATGGCTAAAAAAAATGTTCTTTTGCTACTCTCAGAATACCTAGGGGAATGGCCCCTTTGGCAACTACATAACATAAAAGGAGTGTAAATTTTCAGACTTAAAGCAGGAAAGACTGTCCAGGGCAGCAGTTAGATAAGAGCATGAACTCTTAGGGTCTGTAAGGCCAGCAAGGCCATTTCTAGCCATGTGACCTTAACAAAGCAATTTAACCTCTCTCTGCCTAAATCAAAATGAGCTGATTACACTACCTTCCTCATGGGGCTGTTGTGAGGATTCAGTGAGTTAATACTTGCAAAATGCTTAGAATGGTGACTGGCCTATTGTAAGGATTATGCAAGTGTTTGTTAAATAAATTGTATAAACAGAGGCATCTCGGAATGCTTGGGTTCAGGGAAATACATTCCTAGTTGAGGTCAAAGGATTTGGCACCATTCATCAGCTTCTCTCAGGCCCAATAACAGCCGGCCTGGTGGGAGAGAAAGCGGAAAGTGAGACAAGATAGAGGCCCCATGGATTGTGCAGATGTGGGCTAAGGCCCAGGGACCCCCATCAACCGGCAATCCCTTGCAGCCTATCCAGGAAGGCAACTCATTGCCCCAGGCATCAAACACTCCAAATCAAGGCTCCTATCTTTGAGGGGTTATAGTTTTCTTTAAAAGTCAGATTATAGCTAGAAACATACAACCATAAAAATTCACATTAAATTTTGTGTATTATTTCTGGGGGTTTGCATAGCCTTAATTTCAGTTACCCCAATTTAAGACCCTCTAGTCTGGGTGCCCTTCTCCAGTATTTGCCATACATGGTTTCACTTAGATCTCATACACTCAGGTAGGGCTCAGAAAAACTAATCACCATACCCAGTAAGTGTAAGAGAAAAGATTCAAACCCATTCTGGTTCTGTTAACTCCAACACCTGTGCTCATAACTATTAAGCCCTGCTGTTAAGTTCTACCACACTCTCTTCATATTAGAAGACGAGAAAATAAGAGGAAAAATCCTTGAAAATATGCTATGTTGCATTTTTACTAGGAAAAGCAAATTATACCACTTTAAAATTATACAACTTTACATACGCCCAAGGAGATTATTCTCCATTCATTCAACAAAAATCTATGGCCCACACTTACTATATATGTATATATGTCATTTATATAGATATACATATATGTATGTAAATATATATATATTTATATATACACAGGTGGCTATTCCAGGTGGCTTCAGTGGTAAAGAATCTGCCTGCCAATGCAGGAGACGCAGGAGACATGAGTTCAATCCCTGGGTCAGAAAGATGCCACGGAGAAGGAAATGGCTACCCACTCTAGTATTCATGCCTAGAAAAACCCCTGGAGAGCAGAGCCTGGCAGGCTACAGTCCATGGGGTTGCAATGAGTTGGACACATGAGTGACTGAGCACACACATACATATACATATAGTCTACAAAGCCCTCCATTCTCCATAGGTTGCTGGGTAAAATTTTCAGAAATATTTTAAATAGGGTATGTGGTCACCAGCAAACCACAGCCAATTTGGACACTAATGGATGCAAGTGACACACCATTTAGAAACTTTCAAGTCTAATTTGAGGCCTATGCTCACCATGTAGGAGACGGAGAGGAAAATACAGACCAAACCTTAGTCTGTAAAAGGACTCCTAACCAAATATCGGGCAGATAACACCAGGTATCAGAATAGCAATAACAGCCACAAGGAAACGGAATTGATTTTAGAAATTAAATGTTCCCAGCACACTGCCAGAGGCAGTGGGACCACACCATTTGTCAACTGGGCCGCAACGTGTCTCCCCAGGGAGATCTTCAGGTGTCTCCAATAATGATGGGGCTGAATAGCTTGGTCCCCGGTGTTTTCACCAGCAAGCTAACAGTCTTATTGCCCTCAAGAGACTCTGATTCTAGAAACAGACAGAACAGGCACCTACTAAAACAGCTTTGGAAAGTTTACAAAATGACAGCAAACAGTAGCAGGCCACCACCCTCTGACTCCAAGCAGCCAAACCATAGAATCTATAAGACTCTGAGAGGCTAGAGTGGGCTCTAAATGCCCTAAACTCTAGGTACAATTATCAAGGCTTCAGTTTCTAGAGTTTTAGCTCTGGATTGGTAAGAGGTCCATGGGGAGAAAACAAAGAACAGACAGAAAAAAATAAATGTAAAGGTTTGCTACTTCTGGCTAACAAAAGAGAGAAGTGATAGGAGAAATGCTGAGCATTTTTTTAAATAAATAAATGAAACATATCTCCCTTTAGGCTGATTTCCTGAGCCTCTGGCTGAGTTACCTTGAGAATCTTGGATCAGACAAGAGTAAATCTGAGTTCCAGTAGATCTGTCCCCAGAGAAAACATCAAGCATTCACAGAAATGGAAAGGGATTTATTAGACAATAAATAAGACAGTAATAATGGATTTTAGCTCATTATTGAAGAGCTCAGGATAGGCAATACTCATTAAAAAGATAAATTTTAATGGGAGAAAAAAACGATTTTAATTCATACACATGGAGGTTCCACAGAAATGGGACCTAAGAGGTGGCAACTTCTATACCTTTTAGAGAAAGAAACAATAAATTTGTGAGAAATTTTAAGTTTTTAAGCTTGTAGACAGTTAAAGAAGATAGAATTTGGGTAACTGCTTAATTTTGTAACAATGATTACAGTGTCTACATTACAATTGTCTACAATGATTACAAAATGATTGTCTGGACGTTTACTTAAAGCCAGATTAAGAAGGAAAGGTACACTGGACCCCCATGTCCTCTCCTTGGTTCATCCCCTTCCCCATGATCTAAAAGCATCAACTGCTGAAAGGTTATACAGAAGGAAAGGAGTAGACAGAGGATATAACTGAAATTGTCAACGCCCCAAACTAGAAGCCTTGCCTTCCCTAGAATCATCCTGGTTATCTCCACCTCAGTTCCCTCTGACATCACCACTGTTTACAATGTTGTAGGCAGTATGGCCCATTTTTTACTTTTCACCCAGGTGTGTGGCATGGAACCAGATGTTTGGCATCAAGGAGGCAAACATCCATGTGACCGAGCTGTTTACATTTCATTAGGACTTTTCATCAGGAAGGTGCACTCCCTGCTGATGTACATCTTAATTACAATTAGGAGCTGTATTTACCCCGGAGGAGTCTCCAGATTAGCACAACCACACTTATAGGATCAGTTTCAGAATCATCTTCAGAAAATGTGGTTCCCACTTCCCCAAAGTCATCTCTAAGAAATCAAAATTCACACAAAACTTCCTTCCAGAGTGTGTTTTTCTACTACGAAAAAATATTAGCTAGATTTTAGTCCAAACTAATTCTGCAGTCATAGTCCATGTAGGGAACAGATCTCTTCCCCTCAACTGCTAAATAGCCCAGAGCCTTTTTTCTCCCTAAAAGCACAGCGTTAACTTAAAAATGAAAGATGCATGATAAAAGAGCATAGGTTGGGGCTGGGAGGGAGGGAGGGAAGAATTCAGGGGCTCCAGTACTCCCTCGAGGGATGCATGTTAAAAGTGAGGCCCAAGACCCTGGAGACTTTAATCAACTTTCCCCTCCAACCTCCAAAGAATGAATCGGTTGTCTCCACAGGCGCAGCCCGGCTCTTCCCTCTCATTGTGTACCGACTCAGACTCAGCAAGGATCCCAGCTTCCCGCAGCGAACTAAGACGCCGGAGCTTTCCGTAAAGTCTTTCTTTAACTGTTGCGATTGTCTTTGGAGATTACCAAAATCAAGTACGCATTAGCTGGCTTTACCCCTCTTGTTCATAACACACACACACACACACACACACACACACACACACACACACCACCGTGCACTTAGGAGCGGCAAGCCGCCTCTGACAGCACATTTTGCACAAAGTGGCGGCGCCGGCAGCGCACACGTTGTGGCCTCCATCGTGACCCTCCAGAAGCCCGGCGAATCGGGCACCGTGGAGATGCGAGGCCGCGCGAGCCCCAGGAGGACAGAGCTTTTGTTTGGGTCGGTCTGCGGACGACACAGACTCTCGCAGGCACCCCTGAAAATACAAACTCCCTTCTGGACCACGCTCTCCAGGACCGCTGCGATTTGGGAGCAGGGTGGACTTGAACAAAGTTGAAGCGCACGTAGGGGTCCAACGAGAGATGGGGAGACGAAAAGCTTCCCATTGCCCCACGAACCCCAACCCCTCCACGCTTCCTGTCAGCGCTGACAACTGAGGCTGGGCGCCGGGGAAAAGTCCCGGGCGCACCTCCGGCCCGCATCGAGGTTCGCGGGTGAATCCTCGCCTGTCTCCCTGGCGTCTGAGGTCGCGCTGGAGAGTCACCCGACGGGACGCCGGCCGCCCCCCGAGGCGCGCGCGGAGCTTCCCGTCTACCCAGTGCCAGACGAGCCGGCTGGAGGTTGGCCGGGGCCGGACGGGCCCGCAAGCTGGCCGATGCGCCTCTTACCTTGGGCAGTGGCCCCGCGCGCCGCCAGCAGCAGCGCGGCCAACAGCGCCAGGAGCGGCGGGCGCGCCCCGCGGCGGCGCGGCCGGTGCATTCCTCCTCTCGCGGCGGCGGCGGCGGCGGCGGCGGCGGCGGCGGCTCCCAGGCCGCGCACAGAACATCCACGGGTTCTGCCCGGGGTTCCAGCCACCTCGTCCCGGTCGTTCTCCCCGCAGGATGCCAGGGGCGTCTGCGAAGTTCTTTGTCCGTCTAACCTGCTCCTTCGCCTTCGCCCGGCCGCTCAGGACCCCGTAAGCGCGGTCCCTCCCCAGCCCTCTGGCTGCAGCCTCGCCGCGGCCGGACAGTCGGTTCAGTCGCGGGTTGTCGGGGTCGCACTCGCGGAGGGCGAGTCTCGCCCGCGAGGACTCTGAGAACAGCGCGCCCTGCGCCCGGGGACTGCCGTCCCGGGGCTCCCTCCGTGGCGGCCGCGGCGGCTCCTCCCGCTCTGCGCGCTGGCTCTCTTGCACTCAGCCTCCCTCAACTTGTCACTTTCCACCAACTCTCCAGCCCAGCGCTTGGGCCCCAACCAATGGCAGAGGCGGACCCAGGCCGGCGACCCAGCGCCCTCTGCTGCCGCCTTTCAACACCCGCACCCTCCGGACGTCCCGAGAGTTGTTCCCGCGCCTCCAGCAAGTCCACCTCCCCTCCCCCAAGACACCTCAAACCTGCAGCCCGAATTGAGCAGCAAGGGGGGGACCTCGGGGCCACTTAACAGAAAGGGAAACCGAGGCTCAGGGAGGTTTATCTGGCTCGCAAACCTGTAGCTGAATGACTTAGGAGTCCCAGATAGTAGCGATCTCAGCTTTTCCTCTGTTAGCTGTGTAACCCTGGGTAATAGAACATTAGTGATACCATGCAATTTCCCTTTTGAGTTTCTCTTTGACCCAAAAAGTGATTTATGGTTTCTCATTTTTGTCTTCAATTTCTAGTTTCACTGCATTGAAATCAAAGTCATCGGTACCGTTTCTTTTTGGAGACTTACTGAAGATTTCTCTACAGTCAGTTTCTGTCAGTGTCCCCTTGGACTCTTCAAAGAAGGTGTTTTTCTGTCTTCAGAACTGGGGGTAGGTGGTGATCTCAGTTTGACCTGGTATTTATTATGTTACTTAGGCCTTCTGTGCCTTTGCTTTTTTTTTTTTTTTTTTTTCCTCCAGCTGCTTGGCCAAAGGGATCATTAAAGTCTCCTACTAACTATATTTTTGTCCATTTCTCCTAGTTAAGCACTATGAATTTTGTGATGCATAAATGCTCATGACCTTGTGGAAAGGGTCTTTGATCATTTAGAGTGTTGAGCACCTGCTGTGTTCCAGGCCCTGCTTTAGGCTATTGGTATGCAAGAGCAAAAGGGACACTCGCCAGTGCTGGCCTAGAGGAACACGGAGAACCCCACAGTATAAATAATCACTTACTGAACACATCTTTGCCTAGTGCTTTGTGTGCATTTTTTCCTGCATCTTCCATCGGCGCTAAACAGTCATCACAAATTTTTATGTCTCTTTGCACTTTTATGTAGATTATCATCATAATACAGTTTTAGAGATTGAAATGCAAAAAAAGTCACTTAGACTTCCCCAGAGTCACACAGATGATGGATGGTCAAGCCAAGGCTCAGTCTCTTGGGACTTCCCTGGCAGTCTAGTGGCTAAGATTCCGCATTCCCATTTCAGGGGGCCTGGGTTTGATCCCTGGCCAGAGAATTATTAATAGATCCCACAATCGACAATGAAGATCCTGCATGCCAAAAGGAACATCGAAGATCCCGTGTCACAGCTAAGACTAGGCGCAGCCAAACAAATAAAAGAGTATTAAAAAAAAAAAAAAAGACTCAGTCTCTTTACCAGGTTGGGCCTAAAAGCTCTTGGCCAGAGCCTGGCATGTAATAAGCACTTGATGATGGTAGGTAGTCATAATTGCTGCAGTGTTAGCCTCTAGGAACCTAGTTTTAGGATTTTCTAATGAATAGTCACCTCACTGAAGGCAAGGACTTTGTAGCCCAAATTATGTCCCAGCAGATCCTAGACTGTAGGCTCGAGGCTCTCTGCCTTCAGGCAGGTGAATGACTAACCCATGTGGGACGAACAGTCACTGATTCTTCTCAGGACTTCAGAGCAAGAGTGTCTCCAGCTGCCCTGGTAGCCTTCCCTCTTTCTATCACTCTGACCTGAGGTCAAGGAATGATGGACAGAGAGGCCTCTTGGGTCAACCAGTTTATCACCCAGATAGGTCTGTCCCTAAGTTTCTCTGCCTGAGACCCATTCAACCCTGTCTCAATTATCTCCTGTCACTTGCCTGAGGAACTTACCGCACAAGGTTCTCTTGTTGGAAAACTGTCTTTGATGGCCGGCCTCAATACACCACAGCCCATAAATCAGAGGCATCTCAGGACACTGAGAATCCTGGCTTGCTGCACAGTCTTCCATCATCTACAGAGCACACTCAGTTGTCAGACAAGGAGCCTTTCCTGTCCACACACCCTGCCCCCAAACCACGCCCCGTAACAGCTGGCCCAGGTATCCCAGGTAACAGGTGGCTGCCAGTGCTGAGTATACAGAACTTAATGGAACTTTTATCAGTACTTAAGCTTTTCAGGAACTTAATCACAGAATCATAGATGTGAGGAATGTGACAGCTGGAAAGGGCCCTGGAAATTACCCCCTTAACCTTTTATATAGGACAAACCTAGGAGTCAGGAAAGTAAAACTCCCTTGCCCAAGGTCCCACAGCTGGCCACAGCCAAAATTGAAACCTGCATCAACCAGTCCAGACCTGGGTAAGCACTCCTTCGGTCATCCCAGATCCCTGGAATTTTAGCTGTAATATTTTGTTGTTGTTTAGTCGCTAAATTGTGTCTGGCTCTTTTATGAATCTCTCTCTGCAACAGCTTTCCAAAATATGGCTCTTTTAGCCCACCAGGTGCCTCTGTCCATGGAATTTTCCAGGCAAGGGTACTAGAGTAAGTTGCCATCTACTCCAGGGGATCTTCCCAACCCAGTCCAGGTCTCCTGTGTCTCCTGCATTTTTAGGCAGACTCTTGACCACTGCGCCACCTAGGAAACCCCTGATCAAAATTCCTATGAGGTCAGTGTTATCTTTATTTTTCACAAAGAAACTATAAAGTAAAACAAGGTGAAGAGATCTGCCCCAAAGTTGTTTAATTTCTTTCATTCAATTCAGTTCAGTTCAGTCGCTCAGTCATGTCCGACTCTTTGTGACCCCATGAATCGCAGCATGCCAGGCCTCCCTGTCCATCACCAACTCCCGGAGTTCACTCAGACTCATGTCCATCGAGTCCGTGATGCCATCCAGCCATCTCATCCTCTGTCATCCCCTTCTCCTCCTGCCCCCAATCCCTCCCAGCATCAGACTCTTTTCCAATGAGTCAACTCTTCAAATGAGGTGGCCAAAGTACTGGAGTTTCAGCTTTAGCATCATTCCTTCCAAAGAAACCCCAGGGTTGATCTCCTTCAGAATGGACTGGTTGGATCTCCTTGCAGTCCAAGAGACTCTCAAGAGTCTTCTCCAATACCACAGTTTAAGAGCATCAGTTCTTAGGCGCTCAGCCTTCTTCACAGTCCAACTCTCACATCCATACACGACCACTGGAAAAACCATAGCCTTGACTAGACGGACCTTAGTCGGCAAAGTAATGTCTCAGCTTTTTAATATTTTGTCTAGGTTGGTCATAACTTTTCTTCCAAGGAGTAAGCGTCTTTTAATTTCATGGCTGCAGTCACCATTGACAGTGAATTTGGAGCCCACAAAAATAAAGTCTGACACTGTTTCCACTGTTTCTCCATCTATTTCCTATGAAGTGATGGGACCGGATGCCATGATCTTCGTTTTCTGAATGTTGACCTTTAAGCCAACTTTTTCACTCTCCTCTTTTACTTTCATCAAGAGGCTTTTTAGTTCCTCTTAACTTTCTGCCATAAGAGTGGTGTCATCTGCATATCTGAGGTTATTGATATTTCTCCTGGCAATCTTGATTCCAGCTTGTGTTTCTTCCAGTCCAGCGTTTCTCATGATGTACTCTGCATATAAGTTAAATAAGCAGGGTGACAATATACAGCCTTGACGTACTCCTTTTCCTATTTGGAACCATAGTTAAAAGAAAATTCAAATATGTACTTCACAGAATGGGGAATTTCAGTTAAATAAAAAATGTGAAGTGTTTAGAACAGGGCCTGATACTGAGCATTTGCTTAACAAATGTTTTTATCACTCTTAAAAAAAAAAAAGAAAGTTGCCCCAAACCAAAAAATCAAGGCAAAAAGGTAGAACTCAAGCCTAAGTCAAATCACTCTCTACATTATACCCAAGTGGTAGGATGTGTTAAAAAGATACAAGCAATAGAAATGCTCATCTTAAGAAAAAAAAAAAAAAAGAAATGCTCATCTTGCAGACCTCCTATGGCCCTGCCCTCTCCCTTAATCACTCCAGTCATTGATGCAAATGGATCAGATAATCCAGGAGGAACCACTGTCTTCAGAGTCGTGGCTGCAGCTATGAGGTACCTGTTGAGGTTCTGCTGCTAAGGAGACCACTATCCACCATTACCACTCCCAGGAGCACACTCATGGCTCTGTGTATTATTACTGTGGACACTTGGAAGGCACAACTGTGGTAAATCACAGTGAGAGGTGGAAAAGGTACAGGATAGTGACAAATTAATGGGGTCAAGTGCAAAGGAGAACACAGAAGAAACCACCTTACATTTTGGAAAGTTATTGCAGAGAGAGATTCATATGGGGCATTTGCTTGACTTGCCAACAAATACAGCCATTAATTTTTCATCGTGGAGAAACCAAGTAGAATGATGGTTACACGTGAGGAATCAGGAGCCAGATAACATGGATTCAAATCCTAGGTTTGTACCTAATAGCTGAGAGAGCTTGAATCTCTGTAATATTCACCATCTAACTTTGTTCTAAAGATTAAATTAGTTAACACTTGTAAAGGGTTTACCCCAGTGCTTATCACACAGTAAGCAACCAATGCTTCTGAGATACTATAATTAGTGATTAAGAACAGAGGCGCTAGCACTAGACAAACCTGGCTAGATGACCTGAACAAATCATTTTACTTCTTTATTGTATAATATTATCACCAGAAAAAATAGAGATAATAATAGACCCAATCCTACAAAGTTATTTTAAATATAAAAGTATATATTACATACCTTGACTATCAAATCTCAACACAGTTTATAGCATGGTACCTATTCAATAAATTGCTTACTATCTTTTTCTCCAAACTTCTATATTATGTGGTGAGAGAAGGCCATAAATATGGTGATCACACAGGCTAGATTTCTAGCATAATCTTGATTTCATATATTTTGTTCCAGTAGCTTCACAGGTCCATTTGTATAGCGGCAAAAAACTGATAAAAAGATACATGTGCTCCTTGTTGCACCCCAATGTTACGCTCTTCTTGTCCATGCTATACCTCTGAGATACTATGTGTGTTTAACATCGCCTAATTTTAGTTTCTCCATCAGTTCATTAACAAGAAATTCAAGAACAGTAAGGGATTGTAACTAGTACCAAAATGTTATACCCTATAAAACTTCTGAAAGAAAATATAGGAGAAAATCTTAGCAGTCTTGGGTTTGGTGAAGATTTATTAAAGACACAAAAGCCATGAACTGTAAAAGAAAATAATGATGTTATATTTCTTCCAAATTAAAAGCTTTTGCTTTCTGAAAGACATTGCTGTGAAAATAAAAAGGTAAACCACCGTCTAGAATAAAATATTAGCAAAGCATATATCTGACTAGGGACTTGCATATGAATGAATGAGTGAGTGAAGTTACTCACTCGTGTCTGACTCTTTGCGGTCCCATAGACTATAGCCTACCAGGATCCTCTGTCCATGGGATTTTCCAGACAGGAGTACTGGAGTGGGTTGCCATTATCTTCCCAACCCAGGGTTCAAACCCGGGTCTCCTGCATTGCAGGTAAATGCTTTACCCTCTAAGCCACTCCTCAGTTCAGTTCAGTCACTCAGTCGTGTCTGACTCTTTGCGACCCCATGAATCCCAGCACGCCAGGCCTCCCTGTCCATCACTATCTCCCGGAGTTCACTCAGACTCACGTCCATCGAGTCCATGACGCCATCCAGCTATCTCATCCTCAGTCGTCCCCTTCTCCTCCTGCCCCCAATCCCTCCCAGCATCAGAGTCTTTTCCAATGAGTCAACTCTTCTCATGAGATGACCTAAGTACTGGAGTTTCAGCTTTAACATCATTCCTTCCAAAGAAATCCAGGATTGATCTCCTTTAGAATGGACTAGGAGGATCTCCTTGCAGTCCAAGGGACTCTCAAGAGTCTTCTCCAACACCACAGTTCAAAAGCATCAATTCTTTGGCGCTCAGCTTTCTTCACAGTCCAACTCTCACATCGATACATGACCACAGGAAAAACCATAGCCTTGACTAGACAGAACTTAGTCGGGAAAGTAATGTCTCTGCTTTTGAATATGCTATCTAGGTTGGTCATAACTTTTCTTCCAAGGAGTAAGCGTCTTTTAATTTCATGGCTGCAGTCACCATCTGCAGTGATTTTGGAGCCCCCAAAAATGAAGTCTGACACTGTTTCCACTGTTTCTCCATCTATTTCCCATGAAGTGATGGGACCGGATGCCATGATCTTCGTTTTCTGAATGTTGACCTTTAAGCCAACTTTTTCACTCTCTGCTTTCACTTTCATCAAGAGGCTTTTAGCTCCTCTTCACTTTCTGCCATAAGTGTGGTGTCATCTGCATATCTGAGGTTATTGATATTTCTCCTGGCAATCTTGATTCCAACTTGTGTTTCTTCCAGTCCAGTGTTTCTCATGATGTACTCTGCATATAAGTTAAATAAGCAGGGTGACAGTATATAGCCTTGATGTACTTCTTTTTCCTATTTGGAATCAGTCTGCTGTTCCATGTCCAGTTCTAACTGTTGCTTCCTGGCCTGCATACAGATTTCTCAAGAGGCAGGTCAGGTGGTCTGGTATTCCCATCTCTTTCAGAATTTTCCACAGTTTCTTGTGATCCACACAGTCAAAGGCTTTGGCATAGTCAATAAAGCAGAAATAGATGTATTTCTGGAACTCTCTTGCTTTTTCCATGATCCAGCGGATGTTGGCAATTTGATCTCTGGTTCCCCTGCCTTTTCTAAAACCAGCTTGAACAACAGGGAGTTGACGGTTCACGTATTGCTGAAGCATGGTTTGGAGAATTTTGAGCATTAGTTTACTTTACTAGCATGTGAGATTTGTGCAATTGTACAGTAGTCTGAGCATTCTTTGGCATTGCCTTTCTTCGGGATTGGAATGAAAACTGACCTTTTCCAGTCCTGTGGCCACTGCTGAGTTTTCCACATTTGCTGGCATGTTGAGTGCAGCACTTTCACAGCATCATCATTTAGGATTTGAAACAGCTCAACTGGAATGCCCTCACTTCCACTAGCTTTGTTCATAGTGATGCTTTCTAAAGCCCACTTGATTTCACATTCCAGGATGTCTGGCTCTAGATTAGTGATCACATCATCATGATTATCTAGGTTGTGAAGATCTTTTTGTACAGTTCTTCTGTGTATTCCTGCCACCTCTTCTAAATATCTTCTGCTTCTGTTAGGTCCAGACCATTTCTGTCCTTTATCGAGCCCGTCTTTGCATGAAATATTCCCTTGGTATCTCTAATTTTCTTGAAGAGATCTCTAGTCTTTCCCATTCTGTTCTTTTCCTCTATTTCTTTGTATTGATCGCCGAAGAAGGCCTATCTCTTCTTGCTATTCTTTGGAACTCTGCATTCAGATGCTTATATCTTTCCTTTCCTACCTTGCTTTTCACCTCTCTTCTTTTCACAGCTATTTGTAACGCCTCTCCAGACAGCCATTTTGCTTTTTTGCATTCCTTTTCCATGGGGATGGTCTTGACCCCTGTCTCCTGTACAATGTCACGAACCTCAGTCCATAGTTCATCAGGCACTCTATCTATCAGATCTAGGCCCTTAAATCTATGTCTCACTTCCACTGTATAATCATAAGGGATTTGATTTAGGTCATATCATACCTGAATGGTCTATCGGTTTTCCCTACTTTCTTCAATTTCAGTCTGAATTTGGTAATAAGGAGTTCATGATCTGAGCCACAGTCAGCTCCTGGTCTTGTTTTTGTTGACTGTATAGAGCTTCTCCATTTTTGGCTACATAGAATCTAATCAATCTGATTTCTATGTTGACCATCTGGTGATGTCCACGTGTAGAGTCTTCTCTTGTGTTGTTGGAAGAGGGTGTTTGCTATGACCAGTGCATTTTCTTGGCAAAACTCTATTAGTCTTTGCCCTGCTTCATCCTGCATTCCAGGCCAAATTTGCCTGTTATTCCAGGTGTTTCTTGACTTCCTACTTTAGCATTCCAGTCCCCTATAATGAAGAGGACATCTTTTTAGGTGTTAGTTCTAAAAGGTCTTGTAGGTCTTCATAGAACTGTTCAACTTCAGCATCTTCAGCATTACTGGTTGGGGCATAGACTTGGATTACCGTGATATTGAATGGTTTGCCTTGTAGACGAACAGAGATCATTCTGTCATTTCTGAGGTTGCATCCAAGTACTGCATTTCAGACCCTTCTGGTGACCATGATGGCTGTTCCATTTCTTCTGAGGGATTCCTGCCTGCAGTAGTAGATATAATGGTCATCTGAGTTAAATTCACCCACTCCAGTCCATTTTAGTTTGCTGATTCCTAGAATGTCGACATTCACCCTTGCCATCTCCTGTTTGACCACTTCCAATTTGCCTTGATTCGTGGACCTGACATTCCAGGTTCCTATGCAATATTGCTCTTTACAGCATCGGATCTTGCTTCTGTCACCAGTCACATCCACAACTGGGTATCGCTTTTGCTTTGGCTGCATCCCTTCATTCTTTCTGGAGTTATTTCTCCACTGATTTCCAGTAGCATATTGGGCACCTACTGACCTGGGGAGTTCCTCTTTTGGTATCCTATCCTTTTGCCTTTTTATACTGTTTATGGGGTTCTCAAGGCAAAAATACTGAAGTGGCTTGCCATTCCCTTCTCCAGTGGACCACATTCTGTCAGACCTCTCCACCATGACCCACCTGTCTTGGGTTCCCCCACAGGCATGGCTTGGTTTCATTGAGTTAGACAAGGCTGTGGTCCTAGTGTGATTAGATTGACTCGTTTTCTATGAGTATGGTTTCAGTGTGTCTGCCCTCTGATGCCCTCTTGCAACACCTACCATCTTACTTGGGTTTCTCTTACCTTGGGCATGGGGTATCTCTTCATGGCTGCTACAGCAAAGTGCAGCCGCTGCTCCTTACCTTGGACGAGGGGTATCTCCTTAGTGCCACCATTCTTGACATTCAACGTGGGATAGCTCCTCTAGGCCCTCCTGCGCCTGCGCAGCCACCGCTCCTCGGGCTGCTCCTCTCAGCCACTGCCCGGCCTCAGGCGTGGGTGGCTCCTGCCAGCTGCCCCTGACCTTGGTCGCTGTATAGCTCCTCCTTGCCACTGCCCCGACCTCAGACTCAGGGTGCCACTCTTACAACTCAGTAAATCTTCAACCTAACTATTTGTTGATGGGTGGAGCTGTGTTCCCTGCCTGCTATTTACCTGGGGCCAGACTATGGTGGAGGTAATGAAGGCAATGACGGCCTCCTTAGAAAAGTCCTATGCATGCACTGCTGCTCTCAGTGCCCCCACCCTCCGGCAGGCACCACTGACCCCCGCCTCTGCTGGAGACTGCTGGACACTCACAGACAAGTCTGGGTCAGTCTCTTGTGGGATCACTGCTCCTTTCTCCTGGGTCCTGGTGCACAAGGTTCTGTTTGTGCCCTCCAAGAGTCTATTTCCCAGTCCTGTGTAAGTTCTGGCAGCTGTATGGTGGGGTTAGTGGCAACCTCCTCCAAGAGGGCTTGTTCCATATCCAAGTCGGCTGCACCCAGAGCCCCTCTCCGTGTGGCAGTTCACTGCTGACCCGTTCCTCCACAGGAGATGCTCAAACACAGTTCTGTCTCAGTCTCTGTGGGGTCCCTGCGTCGTGGTGTGCACAAGATTTGTTTGAGCCCTATCAGAGCCTCTGGTGGGAATGGAGTTTGATTCTAAACTCGAAATCGGCCCCTCCTACCACCTTGCTGGGGTTTCTCCTTTTCCCTTGGACGTGGGGTATCTCCTCAGAGCCAGCCCAGCGCTGTGCAGCCACCTTGTGCCGCTGTGCCAACCTTAACTTCACGACCCAGATCATCACGATGGTGTGATCACTCACCTAGAGCCAGACATCCTGAAATGCGAAGTCAAGTGGGCCTTAGGAAGCATCACTACAAACAAAGCTAGTGGAGGTGATGGAATTCCAGTGGAGCTATTTCAAATCCTAAATGATGATGCTGTGAATGTGCTGCACTCAGTATGCCACCAAATGTGGGAAATTCAGCAGTGGCCACAGGACTGGAAAAGGTCAGTTTTCATTCCAATCCCAAAGAAAGGCAATGCCAAAGAATGTTCAGACTACCACACAATTGCACTCATCTCACATGCTAGTAAAGTAATGCTCAAAATTCTCCAAGCCAGGCTTCAACAATATAGGAATCATAAACTTCCAGATATTCAAGCTGGATTTAGAAAAGGCAGAAGAACCAGAGATCAAATTGCCAACATCCGCTGGATCATGGAAAAAGCCACAGAGTTCCAGAAAAACATCTCTTTCTGCTTTTTTGACTATGCCAAAGCCATTGACTGTGTGGATCACAATAAACTGGAAAATTCTAAAATAGGTAGGAATACTAGACCACCTGACCTGCCTCTTGAGAAATCTGTATGCAGGTCAGGAAGCAACAGTTAGAACTGGACATGGAACAACAGACTGGTTCCAAATAGGAAAAGGAGTACGTCAAGGCCCTATGCTGTCACCCTGCTTATTTAATCTATATATAGAATACATCTTGAGAAAAGCTGGGCTGGATTAAACACAAGCTGGAATCAAGATTGCCAGGAGAAATATCAATAACCTCAGATATGCAAATGATACACCCTTATGGCAGAAAGTAAAGAAGAACTAAAGAGCTTCTTGATGAAAGTGAAAGAGGAGAGTGAAAAAGTTGGCTTCAAGCTCAACATTCAAAAACTAAGATCATGGCATCCAGTCCCATCACTTCATGGCTAGTAGATTGGGAAACAGTGGCAGAAGGCTCCAAAATCACTGCAGATGATGACTGCAGCCGTGAACTTAAAAGATGCTTACTACTTGGAAGGAAAGTTATGACCAACCTAGATAGCATATTAAAAAGCAGAAACATTACTTTGCCAACAAAGGCCCATCTAGTCAAGGCTATGGTTTTTCCAGTAGTCATAGATAGATGTGAGAGTTGAACTATAAAGCAAGCTGATTGCTGAAGAATTGACACTTTTTAACTGTGGTGTTGGAGAACACTCTTGAGGGTCCTTGGACTGCAAAGAAATTCAACCAGACCATCCTAAAGGAGATCAGTCCTGAGTGTTCATTGGAAGGACTTATGTTGAAGCTGAAACTCCAGTACTTTGGCCACCTGATGCGAAATGCTGACTCATTTGAAAAGACCCTGATGCTGGGAAAGATTGAAGGCAGGAGGAGAAGGGGACGACAGAGGATAAGATGGTTAGATGGTGTCACCAACTCAATGGACATGAGTTTGGATAAACTCCGGGAGTCGGTGATGGACAGAGATGCCTGGCGTCCTGCGGTCATGGGTCAGCAAAGAGTCAGACATGACTGAGAGACTGAACTGAGCTGAACTTACAACTCAATGATGAGAAGAGAAACAACCTAATTTTAAAAATGGCCAAAATATATGAACAAAAACCACCAAAGAAGATATATAGATGACAAAGAAACATGAAAAGATGTTCAGCATCATTACTAATCAAGGAAATTCAAAGCAAAGCCATGTTGAAATACTACTACCTACCCACTAGAGTGGCTAAAGATAAAAAGATGAACCATAATATCAAGTGCTAGCAAGGATGAGGAGCAATTAAAGCTTTCATATGTTGTTGATGGGAATGTAAAACGGTACCATCACTTTGGAAAACAGTTTTCCAGTTAAGGGCTAATTTTAATCTACCATTTGATCCCACTGTTCCACTTCTAGGTATTTTTCCAAGACAAATGAAAACATATGCCCAAAGACTTTCACACAAAACTTCAGAGCGGCTTTATTTTTTCATTGCCAATAATTGGAAACAACCCAAGTGTCCATCAACAGGTGAAAGGATAGACTAGCTGTGGTGTCCAAACAATGAAATATTAATACTATTCATCAGTAAAAAGCAATAAATTATTAATACATATAATAATACATAAGACATATAATAACATGGATGAATATAAAAATAATTATGCTGAGAGAAAGAATCTACATTAAAAAAAATAATATATACAACATGATTCAATTTATTTAAAACTCTAGAAAATGTAGGCTAATCTGTGATGATAAAAAACCAAATCATTGTTTTCCTGGGGACAGAGAATTGGAAGGATGGATGACAAACAGGCATAAAGACACTTTGTGGAGTGATTGATGTGTTTACCCCCTTGATTGTGGTTATGGTTTTACAGTACATATGTATGTCAAAACTCACTGCAGCAGTCTGGATCCAATCAGGTGACAGAAACCACACCATAGACTAAGCAGAGAAAGTTTAATTTGAATTCTAAAATTTATTAATTATTAACTATGATAAGAGTAACTATAAAACTTAAGGAAACTATATACATTATCTTGCTGCTGCTGCTGCTGCTGCTAAGTGGCTAAGGCTGCTGAAACTCCAGTACTTTGGCCACCTGAGGCAAAGAGCTGACTCATTTGAAAAGACCCTGATGTTGGGAAAGATTGAAGGCAGGAGGAGAAGGGGACGACAGAGGATGAGATGGTTAGATGGCATCGCTGACTCAATGGACATGAGTTTGGGTGGACTCCAGGAGTTAGTGATGGACAGGGAGGCCTGGTGTACTGCAGTTCATGGGGTCACAAAGAGTCGGACACGAGTGAGTGACTGAACTGAACTGAACTGAAGGAAAGTACTGGAAGGAAGATAAAATTAGAAGAGCTTCAGACCTCATTGAAGAAGGTATGGTTCAGCCCACCAGACAGCAGCAAAGGTTATTGTATTGGCCAGACTAAAGCAAGCAATAAGACCCCTCTTAAAAGCAACTGATGACATAAGCATGCAGTGGGAGTCTGGGTACAGGTGTGGACAAGAGGCTTTTAGAACATGTGGGCAGTGTGGAGTTTGCGGAGGGAGCTGCAGTGCTGTGTGTGGCCCTTTACACCTTGGAGCCACAGGTGGGATGTGGGGACTTACAGTAGGAACATCTTCTCGGTGTGTGACCACAGGTAACTGCAGGCAAGCCACACTCTAGCTTTGGTTTCTATGTTGAGAAGGCTGCAAAAAGATTATCACCAGGCCAAGGCTAGAGGTAGATTCTTGGCACTTCCACCTGTGTTGTCATACCCACCCCACTTGGCCCATGCTAGAAACTGCAAGAAGCCTCTTCCTCACTATACAAAAAATAGATAAACAACAAGGATTTACTGTATAGCATATGAAACCCTATTCAATATCTTATAATAACCTGATATTAAGTGAAAGTGAAAGTGAAGTTGCTCAGTCGTGTCTGACTCTTTGCGACCCCATGGGCTGTAGCCTACCAGGCTCCTCTGTCCATGGGATTTTCCAGGCAATAGTCCTGGTGTGGATTGCCATTTCCAAATGGAAAAATTGATAATGATATTGGTAATGCTGGAAACTGCAAGAAGCCTCTTCCTCCAGCAATGTCCCTCCAGACCTGGCTATGAAAAATGATCACTTTAAAGGAGAAATGCTTAAACAAATTCCATTACTGAGTATACAGCATATATTGAAGTGTACCCTCAGAACTGAGAGCAATAAATTGATAACTGACATGATCACAAATTATACATTCTAAAAACTCATGCAACTCGATATCGAAAAGCCAAACAACACAATTAAAAATGAGCAGAAGACCTAAATAGACATTTCTCCAAAGAAGACATACAGATGGCCAACAGAGAAATGCAAATCAAAATGAAAATGAGGTACCACCTCGCACTGATCAGAATGGCCTTAATCAAAAAGTCTACAGATGATAAATGCTGGAGAGGGTGTAGAGAAAAGGAAACCCTTCTATACTGTTGGTGGAAATGTAAATTGATGCAGCCACTATGGAAAACAGTCTGGAGGTTCCTTAAAAAAACTAAAGATAGAATTACCTTACGATCCAGCAATCTCACTCCTGAGAATATATCCAGAGAAGACATAAACTCTAATTCAAAAAGATACATGCACCCCATTGTTCATAGCAAAATTGCTTATAATAGCCAAGACATAGCAGCAACCTAAGTGTCCATCAGCAGATGAATAGATAAAGATGTGGTATATATGTCCAATAGGATATTATACTGCTATAAAAATGGAGTGAAATATTGCCATTTGCAGCAACATGGATGGACCTAGAGATTATTATACTAAGTGAAGTAAGTCAGAGAAAGATAAATATTATATGTTATCGCTCATATGTGGAATCTAAAAATAATGTAAATCAGCTTCTTTAAAAAACAGAAACAGACTTATAGCCATAGAAAACAATCTTCTGGTTACCAAAGAGGAAGGTGGGAGATGGGTAAATTAAGAGTATGGGATTAATATACACACACAAAATAGATAAACAACGAGGATTTACTGTACAGCACATGAAACCATATTCAATATCTTGTAATAACCTGATATTGGAAATGGAAAAATTGATAATGATATTGATAATGGAAAAGAATCTGATGGAGTACACCTGAAGCTAACACTACATGGTAAATCAACTACAGCTTAATAAACTAAAATGTTTTAAATTAAAGTACATGTCAGTGATGCCTCAAGAAACTTCAAAGTAATATATGCTGACAGTATCATTTAGAGAAAGGTTTCAAACATAAGAGATAAAAATAAATAAGAAAAAAGTAACTTGGAAGAAATGGAATAAGAAGAAGAAAATTCACACACACACATTCTGTTGTTCACACATTCAAGGAGATAAGTGAAGAAGCTGCTTTTATGGAATAAGAATAGGATGCAGGGGATGAGAAGAGGGAGGAAGATGTGAGAGCAGAAATAGTCCTGGAAATTAAAAATAATTATTATGTCTGAAACAAAAATAAAAGGCTTGGACAAATGCTTTCAAAATTCTGGAGGTAAATTATTTTTACTTAGAATTCTGCACTCAACTAAACTATCATTTGGAGTGAGAGAAGAACATCTGCTGACATGCAGATCCTCAAAAGCATCTTCAATATATAGACACTCTGTTAGTTTCCTATGCGCTCGGTAACAAAGTACCACAAACTTGGTGGTTTAAAACAATACCAATTTATTATCTTAGTTTGGTAGACCAGAAGTGCAAAGTCAGTTTTATTAGGCTAAAACCAAGGTGTCAACTGGACTGGCCCCTTCAGGAGGCTCTAGGAGAGAAAACAGCTATCCCAGCTTTGAATGCTCTGCTCCTTGGGTCATGACAATCTTCTAAGCCAGCAGTGTAGCATCTCCAAATCACTCTCCACTTCATCTTTACATCTTCACTCTTATAAAGACCTTTGTGATTACATAGGACCCACTTGGATAACCCAGGATAATCTCCTCATCACAAAATCCTTAGTCACATCTGCAAAGTCTCTTTTGCTATGTAAAGAAGTGAATTTTGCTATATAAAGAACAGGGTTCTGGAGATTAGGACATGGGGATCTTTAGGAAGTCTTTAGTCTATCATATACCCTCTCCAAGGATATTATCAGAGGATACATGGCAACTATTCAGAAAGTAAACAAACAAACAAAAATGGATACTTAGAATCTAGGTAAAAGAGGAGAGGAATTTCCAGGATGATAAAGAATGTGTATTGCAGGAAGGAAACTGAATAATTGATCAGGGAGAATTATCCAAGATTGGAACAGATCTGAAGACTTTAGGAGAAAAATTACCATCTGATAGCTTCTTAGACGAATTTAGGCCTAAGAGAAACTTCTGCTTTTTATGAAATGTTTTAGGGAAGTTGGTGAGAAGCATGTAGAAAACTAAACAAATATAAACAATGATTAACTCCATGGAGTACCAAAAAATGGTTGTACAGAAAAGGAAAAATAAACATAGTATGTTACATGACTGAGCTGTAGGTAGAAATTACATAGAAACATCATACTGAAAACACTGAATCCAACCAAAATTACTATCAATATGAGAGAGTGGGAGAATGGTAAGTATACAGTGTTGTGTGTGGGGGTGATTGTGAAAGAGAGGTCATAATTCATATGGAAAGTTAAATAGATAATAACTATAAACAAGGTCCTATTGTATAGCACAGAGTTCTATATTCAATATCCTATGATAAACCATAATAGAAAAGAATATTTTAAAAAAGAATGTCTATATATATGTGTGTGTGTAACTTAATCACTTTGTTGTACAGCAGAAATTAACATGACAATGTAAATCAACTATACTTCAATTAAATAGAAAATAAATATATCAAGACTAAAACTGATCAGGATGTGGCTGTATGTTATTTATTTGAGATCATGAGCAGAAATATTGAAAGAAAGGATTAAAATAATTCTAAATCAAGGAGTAGGTGTGGGAAAGAGGGGCAGATGACAGGAGGACACCAGAATCACTGAGATGCTCAGTAGTGGCCCTCCTCTGTAAGGCCAGAACAGATGTGAAGAGATGCTGTTAGAATATGGATTGTTGATAGTAATAGGGATGATAATATCCCAAAATAAGGGCCAGGTGGAAATGCTTAACCAAAGACACAACATGGACACAATTATTGTGATGAGTAGTGAGGCTGGAGAGGCAGTCAGGGAAGCCTGGCTCACAGAGTTATGGAGATGTTTAATAGAATACAACATCCCAAGGAGGAAAATACATGGGCAGGCAACAAGGGCATTATTCACACCATTCAGCCAAAATTAATCAAGGATGGATGATCAACAGGTGGAAAGCAGTTTCTCCAGTTTAAAAAAAAAAAAAAGAAAGGCATGATACTTTATCAGGTTTCAGGCCAGGACCAGTTTCTTGACCAGAACTCAGTTGGCTGAAGGAGAGGCATATCCTTAAGAAGAAGGTCCCTATCACAAATATAAAAGAAAAAGCTCTTCCCCAAGTGGAGTGCAAGTGGTCCTGCTGCTTGGGCCCAGGTGGCCAGTGCTGTGCTTAGTTGCTCAGTCATGTCCCACTCTTTGGGACCCCATGGGTTGCAGCCCACCAGGCTCCTTTGTCCGGGGCGATTTTCCAGGCAAGAATACTAGAGTGGGTTGCCATGCACTTCTCCAGGGCATCTTCCCAACCCAGGAATTGAATCCAGATCTCCCACATTGCAGGCAGATTCTTTACCATCTGATCTATCAGAGAAGCCCAAAAATACTGGAGGGGGTAGCCTATCCTTTCTACAGGGGAACTTCCTGACCCAGGGATCGAACCAGGTCTCCAGTATTGCAGGTGGGTTCTTTGAGCTACCAGGGAATCCAATCCTATTTTATTGGAGGGTATCTCTAGTGGGAAAAATCATATGGAATTAACTGCAACCTTCAGTAGAAGAATCACAGGACAGACCTCTAGGGTTTTGTGTGACCATGCCATATGTAATAAATTGTGACACATTATTCAAATGTGTGATACAGCATCCTTATGATAATCTCTAACTCCATCCATGTTGCTGCAAATGATGTTATTTCATTCTTTTTTATATCCAAATAATATTCCATTGTATAAATGTACCACATCATCTTTAACTAACCCTCTGTTGATGGACATTTAGGTTGCTTCCATGTTTTTACTATTAGACTATCATACTAAGTAAAATAGAGAGAGACAAATATCATATGATATCACTTATATGTGAAATGCTTAAAAATGATACAAATGAACTATTTATAGAGCAGAAAGAAGCTCACAGATTTCAAAAACAAATTTATGGTTACCAAAGGAGAAAAGTGGGATGCAGGGATAATATAGGAGTTTGAGATTAGCATATACCTACTACTACTACATTTAAAACTGATAATCAACAAGGACTTACTGTATAGTACAAGGAACTTTATTCCATATTCTGTAATAACTTATATAGGAAAAGAATCTGAAAAAATAGATATATGTGTATGTATGTATAACTGAATCACTTTGCTGTATACCTGAAACTAATATAATATAAATCAACTAAAATTCAATATAAAATAAAAATTAAACTAAAAAAATAGCATTCTTTCCCTGATAATCAGAGCCAGTTACTCCTACCAGGATGATAACTCCTTTACTGACATACTATCCCTTTGGCATGAGGAATCCAAAGTAAGCAGACAGTAGCTTAAAATTCAATGGAATTCTTATTGTAAGTTTAGTGGAAGAGTTCCTTCTGTGGAGACAAACTCCAAGGTTATGAGGAAGGGAAATGCAAATTTCATATTTGCTATATTCAAGAGATACACACAGTTGACATATAAAAATGCAGGCTGAAAGCAAAAACAAAAGTACACCACACCAATAAGAAAATTAGGGTGGCTTTACTATTGTTTGACAAAACAGTCTTCAAAACAAAGAATATTGTTAGAAACAAACAGGGATTTCAAATGCTAAGAATCAATGATACATAAAAATTCTGTACTTTATGTTTATGTATATATGTCCCTAAATGTGTATGTTCCTATTAATGGAGCTTAAAAGTATATGTATGGGAAGCAAAAATTGATAAAACCAAATATATAACAGAAAATGAACAATCATAATTGGAGACTTGAATACTTCTTAGTAATTACTAGTAAGGATATAAAAACTTGAACACTATTAATCAACTTGATTTAGTAGATGTTTATGGAATGCTCCCACTCCAGTATTCTTGCCACAAGAATCCCATGAGCAGAGGAGCCTGGTGGGCTACAGTCCACGGGGTTGCAAAGAGTTGGACACGACCGAGCAACTTCACTTTCGCTTTCACTTTCACTTTCACTTATGGAATGCTATATCCAAAAACTAAGGCATGCATATTCTTTTCAAGCATTCACAAAACATTCATCAAGAAAGACTATATGCTAAGCTATATTGCTCACTAAAAATAAGTAAAATTGATCAATAAAAAAAAAAAGGGAAAGGCCCCACAAATTACCAACATTAAGAATGAAAGAGAAATTCCCTGGCAGTCCAGAAGTTAGGACTCGGTACTCTGATTGCCAGGAACCGGGTTTGATTCATTCCATCCACAGTCAGGGAACTAAGATCCTACAAGCTGCAGCATGGCCAAAAAAAAAAAAAAAAAGAAAAATGAAAACAAGATAGACAGTAAAGGGCTATTATGAACAACTTCATCAACATATTAAACAATGTAGATGAAGTAGACAAATTTATTGAAAAACACAACTTACAACTGATAAAAAGGCTTAAATAGCTCTGTAACTATGAGACAAAACTGAATTCTTAATTTAAAACCTCTCCACAAAGAAACCCCCTAGTCTAGATGACTTTAAAAGTGAATTTTATTAAATGCTTAAGGAAGAAATAACACCATATTACATGAACTTTTTTAAAAATAGAGGAGAAGAAAATGCTTCTTAAGTCATTTTATAAGCTACCATGATCCTAATGCCAAAACCTGATAAAGGATAGTTCAAGAAAAGAAATATTCAAAGCAATATTTCTCATGAACTATATATAAAACTCTTTAACAAAATATTGGCAAAATAATAGTAAAAGGATAATATATTGTGACCAAGTTGTATATAACCCAGTAATACTGTTTAGTTGCAAAGTCATGTTTAACTCTATAGCAACCCAGTGAACTGCAGCTCAGCAGGTTCCTCTGTCCATGGGATTTTCAAGGCAAAGTACTGGAGTGAGTTGTCACTTCCTTCTCTAGGGGATCTTCCTGACCCAGGGATCAAACCTGGGTCTCCCTTCACTGAAAGGCAGATTCTCACTGAGCCATCAGTACAGTCGCTCAGTCGTGTCCGACTCTTTGCGACCTCATGAATTGCAGCAGACCAGGCCTCCCTGTCTATCACCAACTCCAGGAGTTCACTCAGATTCACATTCATCGAGTCAGTGATGCCATCCAGCCATCTCATCCTCTGTCATCCCCTTCTCCTCCTGCCCCCCAATCCCTCCCAGCATCAGAGTCTTTTCCAATGAGTCAACTCTTCGCATGAGGTGGCCAAAGTATTGGAGTTTCAGCTTTAGCATCATTCCTTCCAAAGAACACCCAGGGCTGATCTCCTTCAGAATGGTCTGGTTGGATCTCCTTGCAGTCCAAGGGACTCTCAAGAGTCTTCTCCAACACCACAGTTCAAAAGCATCAATTCTTCGGCGCTCAGCTTTCTTCACAGTCCAACTCTCACATCCATACATGACCACAGGAAAAACCATAGCCTTGACTAGATGGAACTTAGTCAGGAAAGTAATGTCTCTCCTTTTGAATATGCTATCTAGATTGGTCATAACTTTTCTTCTAAGGAGTAAGTGTCTTTTAATTTCACGGCTGCAGTCACCATCTGCAGTGATTTGGGAGCCCACAGAAATAAAGTCTGATCTTCGTTTTCTGAATTTTGAGCTTTATGCCAAGTTTTTCGCTCTCCTCTTTTACTTTCATCAACAGGCTTTTTAGTTCCTCTTCACTTTTGGTCATAAGGGTGGTGTCATCTGTATATCTGAAGTTATTGATATTTCTACTGGCAATCTTGATTCCAGCTTGTGCACTTCCAGTCCAGCGTTTCGCATGATGCACTCTGCATATAAGTTAAATAAGCAGGTTTGACAGTATACAGCCTTGATGTACTCATTTTCCTATTTGGAACCAGTCTGTTGTTCCATGTCCAGTTCTAACTGTTGCTTCCTGACCTGCATACAGATTTCTCAAGAGGCAGGTTAGGTGGTCTCATCTCTTTCAGAATTTTCCACAGTTTATTGTGATCCACACAGTCAAAGGCTTTGGCATAGTCAATAAAGCAGAAATAGATGTTTTTCTGAAATTCTCTTGCTTTTTCCATGATCCAGAAGATGTTGGCAATTTGATCTCTGGTTCCTCTGCCTTTTCTAAAACCAGCTTGAACATCAGGAAGTTCACGGTTCACATATTGCTGAAGTCTGGCTTGGAGAATTTTGAGCATTACTTTACTAGCATGTGAGATGAGTGCAATTATGTGGTAGTCTGAGCATTCTTTGGCATTGCCTTTCTTTGGGATTGGAATGAAAACTGACCTTTTCCAGTCCTGTGGCCACTGCTGAATTTTCCACATTTGCTGGCATGTTGAGTGCAGCACTTTCACAGCATCATCTTTCAGGATTTGAAACAGCTCCACTGGAATTCCATCACCTCCACTAGCTTTGTTCATAGTGATGCTTTCTAAGGCCCACCTGACTTCACATTCCAGGATGTCTGGCTCTAGATGAGTGAGCATACCATCGTGATTATCCAGGTGATGAAGATCTTTTTGTACAGTTCTGTGTATTCCTGCCACCTCTTCTAAATATCTTCTGCTTCTGTTAGGTCCATACCATTTCTGTCCTTTATCAAGCCCATCTTTGCATGAAATGTTCCCTTGGTATCTCTAATTTTTTTGACGAGATCTCTAGTCTTTCCCATTCTGTTCTTTCCCTCTATTTCTTTGCATTGATCGCTGAGGAAGGCTTTTTATCTCTTCTTGCTATTCTTTGGAACTCTGCATTCAGATGCTTATATCTTTCCTTTTCTCCTTTGCTTTTCACCTCTCTTCTTTTCACAGCTATTTGTAAGGCCTCCCCAGACAGCCATTTTGCTTTTTTGCATTTCTTTTCCATGGGGATGGTCTTGATCCCTGTCTCCTGTACAATGTCACGAACCTCAGTCCATAGTTCATCAGGCACTCTATCTATCAGATCTACACCCTTAAATCTATTTCTCACTTCCACTGTATAAACATAAGGGATACAATTTAGGTCATACCTGAATGGTCTAGCGGTTTTCCCTACTTTCTTCAATTTGAGTCTGAATTTGGTAATAAGGATTCATGATCTGAGCCACAGTCAGCTCCTGGTCTTGTTTTCATTGACTGTATAGAGCGTCTCCATTTTTGGCTGCAAAGAATATCATCAGTCTGCTTTTGGTGTTGACCATCTGGTGATGTCCATGTGTAGAGTCTTTTGTGTTGTTGGAAGAGGGTGTTTGCTATGACCAGTGCATTTTCTTGGCAAAACTCTATTAGTCTGCCCTGCTTCATCCCACATTTCAAGCCAAATTTCCCTGTTACTCCAGGTATTTCTTGCCTTTCTACTTTGGCATTCCAGTCCCCTGTAATGAAAAGGACATCTTTTTAGGTGTTAGTTCTAAAAGGTCTTGTAGGTCTTCGTAGAACCATTCAACTTCAGCTTCTTCAGCGTTACTGGTTGGGGCATAGACTTGGATTACCGTGATATTGAATGGTTTGCCTTTTAGATGAACAGAGATCATTCTGTTGTTTTTGAGATTGCATCCAAGTACTGCATTTCGGACTCTTTTGTTGACCATGATGGCTACACCATTTCTTCTGAGGGATTCCTGCCTGCAGTAGTAGATATAATGGTCATCTGAGTTAAATTCACCCATTCCAGTCCATTTTAGTTTCTTGATTCCCAAAATGTCAACATTCACTCTTGCCATCTCCTGTTTGATCACATCCAATTTTCCTTGATTCACGGACCTTGATTCACGGACCTTGCTCTTTACAGGACTGGACCTTGCTTCTATCACCAGTCACATCCACAGCTGGGTATTGTTTTTACTTTTTTCCCATCCCTTCATTCTTTCTGGAGTTATTTCTCCACTGATTTCCAGTAGCATATTGGACACCTACTGACCTGGGAAATTCCTCTTTCAGTATCCTATAATTTTGCCTTTTCATACTGTTCATGGGGTTCTCAAGGCAAGAATATTGAAGTGATTTGCCATTCCCTTCTCCGGTGGACCACATTCTGTCAGACCTCTCCACCATGACCCACCCGCCCTGGGTTGCCCCACGGGAATGGCTTAGTTTCATTGAGTTAGACAAGGCTGTGGTCCTAGTGTGATTAGACTGACTAGTTTTCTGTGAGTATGGTTTCAGTGTGTCTGCCCTCTGATGCCCTCTTGCAACCCCCTACCATCCTACTTGGGTTTCTCTTACCTTGGGCATGGGGTATCTCTTCACTGCTGCTCCAGCAAAGCACAGCCGCTGCTCATTACCTTGGAAGAGGGGTATCTCCTCACCGCAGCCCTTCCTGACCTTCAACAAGGGATGGCTCCTCTAGGCCCTCCTACGCCCATGCAGCCACCACTCCTTGGACGTGGGGTTTCTCCTAGCTGCCGCCCTTGGCCTCAGGCATGGGGCTGCTGCTCCCAGCTGACGCCCCTGTCCTCGGATGTGGGGTTGCTCCTCCCAGCCACCGCCCCTGTCCTCGGGCGCCGACTCTGGTCTCGGTCGTGGGCAGCTCCTCTCAGCAGTTTCCCCTGACCTCGGACGCGGGGTAGCTCCTTTGGCCATGCCTGCGCCGTCACAGCCTGGCACTCTAGGCTGCTGCCCGTGACCTCGGACATGGAGTAACTCCACTTGGCCACCACCCTTCGGGCATGGGGTCCTCCCGGCTTCTGCCCCTGACCTTGGACGTGGGGTAGCTCCTCTCGGCCGCACTTATTGCGCCGGCCGCAGCAGCCTGAGCTTAGGGAAGACCAAGCAGAGCTATCGGAGAAGGAAATGGCATCCCACTCCAGTACTCTTGCCTGGAAAATCCCATGGTCAGAGGAGCCTAGTAGGCTGCAGTCCATGGGGTCACTGAGAGTTGGACACGACTCAGTGACTTCACTTTCACTTTTCACTTTCATGCATTGGAGAAGGAAATGGCAATCCACTCCAGTGTTCTTGCCTGAAGAATCCCAGGGACGGCAGAGCCTGGTGGGCTGCCGTCTATGGGGTCGCACAGAGTCGGACACGACTGAAGTGACCTAGCAGCAGTAGCAGCAGTAATATAAGGTTGTTTTGACATTCTAAAACAATGTAATTCACAAATCTAATCAATACAATTAACAGGTTTGACGATAAAATCATCTAAATAGTTCAATAGTTAAAAAAAAAAAAAAAGCCCTTGAAAAACTCTGAGACCCATTGTCATTAAAAAAATAAAAATCTCATAAAACTAGATATAAAAGAGAATCTCCTCAATCTGATGAAGTGAAGTGAAAGTCACTCAGTCATGTACAACTCTTTATGACACCCAAGGACTATAGCCTGCCAGGCTCCTCTGTCCATGGAATTTTCCAGGCCAGAATACTGGAGTGGGTTGCCCTTGCCTTCTCCAGGAGATCTTCCCAACCCAGGGATCAAACCTGGCCTCCCACATTATAGGCAGATTCTTTACTGTCTGAGCCACCAGGAAGTCCCCTCAATCTGATAAGAGGTATCTAAGGAAAACATCATGGCTAATGAAGAAATAGTGAACATGTTCCCCTTAATGTGAGGGACAAGGCAAGGATATGCACTCTCACCATTTCTATTTAATATCACATTAAAGTACTTGCCAATGACAAAGCAAGAAAGGGAATAAAATGTATTAATATTGGGGGAAAAGAAAATAAAACTGTCTTTATTTGGAGGTAACGTGATTTTGGACATAGAAACATAAAAGAGTTAGCAACTACAATTTTAAAATCCTACTAATAAATTTGATAAGTTAATTTAGCAAAGTATACATGATCATATAAAAAAGCCATTGAATATCTATTATATTAGTAAGAAACAACTGGAAGTAATATTTTAAGATGAATTCCATTGGTAAGAGCACCAAAATACATACCTATGAATAAATTTCATGAAGGAAATAAAGACTTCTATATTAAAAAATACTGGCTTCCCAAGTGATTCAGTGGTAAAGAATCCACCTGTTAGGCAGGAGATGCAGGTTTGATCCCTGGGTTGGGAAGATCTCCTGGAAAAAGAAATGGCAACCCATTCCAGTATTCTTGCCTGGGAAGTCTCATGGACAGAGGAGCCTGGTGGGCTACAGTCCATGGGGTTGCAAAGAATCAGACACAACTTAGCAACCAAATAGCAGCTGCAACACTAAAAAACTACAAAATATTATAGGGAGAAAATACAGAAAACCAAATAGAGGGAGAGCTATATCATGCTCATGAACTGAAAAGCTCAATAATATAACTGGCATAAAGGCAGAAAAATATACCAATGAAACAGAACAGAGAATCCAATAATAGGCTCTCACAAATATTTAATAACAATTTATGTTTTTTCTTTTTACAAAGGCATCAACATAATTCAACTGAAAAAGGAGTCTAAAACATGTGTTATACCAACTGGAGAAAAAGTGAACCTTGATTTGCACTTTACACCATAAAGGAAAAAATAATTTGAATTGAGTCAAGGCTTTCATGTAAATTAAAACTGTAAATCTCCTAGAATAAAATATACATGAGTATCTTTGTAAAAATAGGCTAGGCAGAGATTTCTTAGGACATAGAAAGCAGTAACTGTGAAAGAGAAAACTGTTAAGTTAGAATTTAGCTAAATTCAAAGCATCCGCTCATCCAAAAACACCTTTAACTAAATGGGCAATAGAAAATAAATGAATAAACTGATAGAAAAAGTGATCAATATCATTATTTAACAGGGAAATGCAAATTAAAATCACAGTGAGCTACCATTTCACATTCATGAGAATGCCAAAAATTTAAGAGATGAAAACACCAAATTTGGAGAAAATGGAAAGCCACTGAGTTTCTCATCAATTGCTGGTTGATGTTATAAGCACTATAGCAAACTTTTTAAAAGTATCTTGTAAAGATAAAAATACCCCTATCTAATGATCCAACAATTTCACTCTGAGATATTTACCCAAAAGGAAATAAAAATCTATGTACACAATTTGTATAGCAATGTTCATTGCAGCTTTATTCGTAAAAGCAAGACATTGGAAACAATCAAATGTCCACCAACATACAAATGAATACATAAAAAATGAGGCATATTTGTTCTTGGAATATGATCACTAATTCAAAGGAACTACTGGTGGATATAATGACATGGACGGATCTCAAAAAATACTATGTTCAGGGAAAGAAGACAGACACAAAAGAGTACTTACTATAGGGTTCAGTTTTTATGAATTTCAAGAACAGAGATGATTGAGCTATAGCAGATATTATATTAGTGGCTGACTCTAGAGGGGGAGCTTGCATTCTTCTCTCTCTCCCGCAGATAAACCGGAGAGGGATAGAAAAGAAATTCTTAGAGATGAGAATGCTGTATATTATAATTGGAGTGGTAGTTATAGTTTTGAAAATTCATCAGACTGCACATATTAAGATATATGCACTTTATGGAATATACTTACCATATATAAACTATTTTAATATACAGCAGAAAGCAAATGAGGTCAGATGTAGGCATAGGCAAATGTCCAAAGCTGAGTCCGATTACAGATTTCAGACTTAACCTATGTTTAAAATTTCCCCAGATTGTCAAAGATAGTACAGTGATTCTTTCAGAATCTCCAAGTTGACTCCAGATCCATTGCAGAGTAATTCACTCTCTTAACCTCTAGAAGCAGGCTCATACGCAATAATAAAAGGAAGATTTACAGAAATCTTCAAAGTTTAAAACTGCAAATGGTGGTAGAGGGCACCTAGTACCATAGCCACCTAGTACTTCAGTGCACTCACAGTAGCAAGGTTGTGAATGCAAAGGTGTGAAGCCAGTGCAATGGGACCTTGGTAGACTGGATCATTTCAATCCAATGGAGCACCATCCTTGGGAATGCAGGCCAGTATACCCAACTCTTCTCTTCTAAAAGAAACTTGAAATTCAAGTATCTTAAATAAAATCTTCCAACTTTGAAATGTTGGCAAATAATTTTCAAGTTATATAAAATTAAGTAAGTAGAAAAATCATGTAGAAGATTTAGCAGAAAATCTTTGTGATCTTGGAGTAGGCAAGTATTTTAAATTAATGACCAAAAGCACAATCCATAAACATTACTGAGCAACTGAGCATTCAGTTCAATTCAGTTCAGTGCAGCCACTCAGTCGTGTCTGACTCTGTGACACCATGAATCACAGCACGCCAGGCCTCCCTGTCTATCACCAACTCCCAGAGTTTACTCAAACTCATGTCCATCGAGTCAGTGATGCCATCCAGCCATCTCATCCTCTGTCGTCCCCTTCTCCTCCTGCCCCCAATCCCTCCCAGCATCAGAGTCTTTTCCAATAAGTCAGCTCTTCCCATGAGGTGGCCAAAGTATTGGAGTTTCGGCTTTAGCATCAGTCCTTCCGAATACCCAGGACTGATCTTTAGAATGGACTGGTTGGACCTCCTTGCAGTCCAAGAGACTCTCAAGAGTGTTCTCAAACACCACAGTTCAAAAGCATCAATTCTTCAGCACTCAGCCTTCTTCACAGTCCAACTCTCACATCCATACATGATCACTGGAAAAACCATAGCCTTGACTAGACGGACCTTTGTTGGCAAAGTAATGTCTCTGCTTTTCAATATGCTATCTAGGTTGGTCATAACTTTCCTTCCAAGGAGTAATGCAAGCACGCAAATACATATTAGAATGAAAACTTGAAAGACTGCTCATCTAAATGTTGACAAGGATGAGGAGAAACTGGAACTCTCATACACTACTGGTAGATGTGTCAAATGATACAACTTTACAAAGCAAATAGGAAATTTCTTCAAAGTTTAACATATACTATTGAACCTGCCATATGACTCCTAGGCTTTTAACCCAGAAAAATGAAAGCATATGTTCATACAAATTATACATGGCTGGACAGGGCAGGTATATTTGTAGTAGCCCCAATTTGGAACAGCCCAAATATCTATCAACAGCTGAATAATAAAACAAACCATGGTATTCCCATACAAAGGAAGGAAACAAAGACCCAAATGAATGAAAGAAGACAGACCCCCAAAACAGTATATTCTTTTTAATTATTTTCATATAAAATTCTAGGAAATACAAACAAATGTGAAAGGAAGCAGGTCGTTGTTTCGGGACAAGGAGTGGATAGATTAAACATAGCAAATGAGGAAAGTTTTGGGGTGATGAATATGCTCATTATCTTGATTTTGTGACAGTTTTCATGGTTGTGTTCATATGTCAAAGTTTATCAAATCATGTATTTTATAGGTGCTCTTTATTTTATGTCATTTGTATTACCTCAATAATAGATTTTTAAAAAACATAAAAAGTTATTGAGGCCCACCTGAAGATATCTCTGGGCTATATATAGCCCTTGAAATACACCTTCTAAGTGAATTTGCACCTCCTACGTCTTACTTCTCCCACTTAAGAGTTAAGGAAATTGAGACCAAGTGATACAGTAACTTGCCCAGATAAGATTCTACTTGTAAACTCTGTGTCTAGGGGCTAGATAAGAAACAGCATAATAATGTTGTCGATTAAGATGATTTAAATGGATTATGGTTCCTTATCTATTTTAAGAACTGCTCTCCTCATGGAAAGTAGAGTTTAGACTTAGTAGAGTGAGTAGAGTTTAGAGTTTAGATTTGCTCTGAATCTCCACTCCATCACTAATTAGCTTCATTACCTTGAAGTTTATATTTCCTTAAAATTTGCAGAATCTCAGTTTCCTTACCTCTGCATTCATATTAAGTATATCTACGTCATAGGATATGCTCAAGTAAATTTTCAATATTAGTTGGGTGAATTTAACCTGTGAGTCAGATAAGTGTATGTAATATGAATTGATACATTATAAAGCTGAAGATGAGCAAAGCTAAGTGTTTGCCCTTGATCTTGCAGTTTGGAAAGTAGAGTTAGCTTACCCAGTCTCTCAATTCACAGTCCAGTGTTCTTTTGTAAAAAGGGACACCTCTGAGGTTACTGGAAAAACAGTTTCTAGATGGAGAGCAGAGAAGTGCTGCTCAAAGAGTCACTTAATTCAGAGATCTCAAAATGGTAGCCTGGTGGCCATATTTGGTCTTCTGAAATGTTTAGAATCTAAATGTATAGTGTTTTAAGAAACTTAAATCAACATTTAAAGTTTGAGAGATTTTTACCTAAAAAATCTGAATTTACTGCTTGGCTTGAAAAATGTTAGCAGATATGGCAACACTGAGCATTCACTGAGGGAGGGCAGTGGGGAGCCTTCAGGTCTTCATGGTCTCCACCATCTCTCAGACCCTGATACCAGGCCTGCCTCATTTATTATAATGTAAAGCTGGACCCACACGTGTTTGCATGTCCCACCCCTTTTCCACTATTCCACCTCACATGGTTAACTGCCATGTCCAGAGGGCCAACCACATTTATGATTTGTCATCTAGAAATGATGATGAGCTGTGTTGACATTCAGACAGTCATTCAACAGAACTGACTCCCTGAAGGCTGCATGTGTAAGCAGTTTTCACACACACACACACACACACACACACACACACACACACACCAATTGAAGCAGAGATCTGGTAATCTTCCAGCATATTTGAGCAATGTAGATATTCAATCTGGACTATATTTGGACAACAGAGCGGATCAACTGAAGATTCTGAATCTCAAATGATCCAACTTGCTATCTCACCTTGGTCAGATGTGCCTGCAAGTGCCCTGTCTCCACAGACCTGGGCTCTGAGACCCACAGCTTTAAGCGATTTTACGGTCACATTAAGTTTCCCAAGGAAACCGATGGGCATAAAAGCCAGTGCTGCCCGGGATATAGAGACAGCTCCATGTTAAACCTGAAATGAGCCCATGAAGTAAACACACAAAATGTATTCGGAATAAAAAGGTGAAAACCAACAGATAACACACACAAAAAACGTTATATTTCTATGCAAAAACTCCAAAACTGCCTACAGTTGGTGAATAGAAATCACTTCTTGGCTCTGAGATAGTTCTTCACGGCACACAAATATAAGTTAAAACGTATGCTTGAGACCTTGATGTACATCTGCTCTTGATCTTCTATCAATACAAAATATTTTTCCTCTTTCAACCTAAACACTGAATCAGGAAGCCTGTAATGAACTAAATAGTACTAGTCCATCTAAAAACACTTTTGATACCCAAAGTTTAGAAATAGATACATCTTCTCATTTGTCTTTCCTAATTACAAAATATCAACACAAAGAATATCTTGAAGTTTTCCGTATTCAGATTATAGTGCATGTTGCCACTATGAAACACAGGTCACCAAGAGGATAATTGCCTTAGACAGTTAGATAGAGCTCCGGAAGAGCCACCCATGGGAGGAGAATTCACTGACCCTCTGTGTGTCTATGGTTTGTTTTGTTTTGCTTTTTCAAACAGTGAAAACGTTGCTGGTCAATACTTTTGTGGTTTCATTCCCTAGAGAAAATGCATGATACACAACCCATTTTCTATGATTGTTTTTCAATAATAGAATTAAAGATCTACTGCTGGGTGCGATTTGTAAACACCATCAGCCAAGAGAAGAGCACTCCAAAAACTAACAATCATTGTAAGGCAATACATTAAATATTCTGAATAATAAACCGGGTACCACCAGACCCAAGATAGAAGTCGGTATCACAGCACAGAAACATTTCTGTTTTCTTGTCTTACTCAGAATACCCTTTTCTCCAGACATCCTTATCTCTCTAATAAATGCCAGATTTTATTGACACATTTCATCTGCTTCTTGCCATAGACACCGAGAGCTCTGGAATGTGCTGTCTCTTTTGGGCCCCATTATCTCCACACATTTGCAGAGACAGCACCATTTTAATTCTCCCAGGCTCTTGACTTTGTTTTTAAACAGTCCCATCACACACACGAGGCATCTGTTTTCCTCTCAGAAGAGAAGCATGCCTGATTACTTGCCTTTTCCCCTCAGAGAAATGTACTACACACAGATGACACAAATCTTTTGATCAGTAAGTTTCCAAAGAGATACAGATTTGCTCTTCACAATCAGCAAGGAAGCTGCACTCAGTTTTTTTCCTTCACTACAGTTAAAAGAGAAATAAGGGGGGATGTGACAGCCTATAAAACAATGACAGACAGGGCTGTTTTTAGGGAAAAGAGTAGAAAAACATTTGCAAGGTCACCCCAGGAAGTTGCACAGAAATTGATTCCTAAAAGTTATGCACAAAATACCCCCATGTGAGCAGAGAGCACTTTGGAGTTTTCCTCTTGGATGCTGGATCTTTTTTTTTGTTGTTTAATCTCACTGAACTCTGAGCTCTAAACTCATAACTGTTAGGTGTGTATCATCACTACAGGGTTTTTCATCTTTGTGTAATTTTACATGAGCTCGGAGAATCCCTGGGCTAGAGGGAATAATTTGGATTCCTGTTTTACAGCTGAAGAAACTGAAGAAGAGAAGCAAAGAGTTTCCCACTGAGACACAGAAAGAGCCTGTTTGAGGGGCTCAGTCTTCAAGGTTCAGAGTTCAAACGCCTACTCAGAACACTACAACAGGGAAACAAGACAGCTTTCCAAATCTAGCATGAAATGCTGGATTTTGTTATTCTCTCTATATAGCGCACTAGAGCATATTTGTGTGGGTGGAGATGGCAGCAACAGAGAAAATGTGATCAAATGGCAGCTATATCCAATATAGTCTTATTCTACAAAATTGAATATGACTTAAGAAATATAGTCATTCTTTCCTGCTACAAACATCAGTTAAACCCTTGATGCCAGATACATCTAAATCCTTCCATTTTATTGCATATTTGATAATAGCTAATCCTCACAATTTTAAAAAGAAATCATTTGGGTACAGTTGAACCATATACCAAAATTCCTCTTAGAAGATGTAACTTTTGGTATAGAAAGCAAAAGCATTTGGTTCACTAAAAAGAACAATGCCTCCTGTGCAAGTAAGTTTATAAAAATTTCCAGGTATATATGGAGACTTTATTTCATGTGCAGAAAAGTCCCCTCATGGTGATCCACAAATCCTGCTGGAGGCAGTGAGAGGTGGGTAAAAGCCAGGATCACCTGCTTCTAGTCTTGGTGAATAATAAAAATGCGTGCCTGCTAAGTCATTTCCATTCTGTTCGACTCTTTGCAACCCTATGGACTGAGGCCACCAGGTTCCTCTGTCCATGGGATTGTTGCCATTTCCTCCTCCAGGGGATCTTCCCGACCCAAGGATCAAACCCACGTCTCCTGCATTGACAGACGAATTCTTTACCACTAGTGCCTCCAGGGAAACCCTAAGTCGTCTGTACCCAAAGTTCATTATTAAATCATACAGGTATTTTAAGAATCAAACGAGATGTGGGGGACTTCTCTGGTGGTCCAGTGGCTAAGACTCCATGATCCTAATGCACGGGACTCAGGTTCAATACCTGGTCAGGGAACTAGATCCCTCATGCCACAACTAAGAGTTCACATGCCACAACTAAAGATCTTTCATGCCTCAGTTAAGACCTGATTCTGTGAAATAAACAGAATGAGTTGGGAATGTTCTTTCAGAAGCAGGTAAAGGAGTCTGCACATTTAAGTGTCAGGCATGCTTATGGATATGCATATAGATGGCACAAATATATTTCATCTACTCCAACACTCTTATTTTACAACTGTAAAACAGTTGTAAAGGAGTTAGAGGGGTTGGTGACTTGTCCAAGAGTGCAGAGCCAAGAGTCAAGATGAAAACTCAAGTCCTTGATACTTAGCCAAATGGAAGGTCTTACTTTAGGATCCCTGAGAAGCAGGCTCTGGGACAAGGATTCCAGTACAAGCGGGAAGTCATTCCTGGGACCCCTGGCTGGGCAATGGGAAATGAGACAGGGACAGGAAGGAACCAGTCAAGCAGGTTTCTGTCACAGACAACTGGAGTGTCATCCTGCTGGGGAACTCAGGGAATCAGCATAGATCTTGCAGCTATCTGAGAGATAAGAAGACTGGGGTTGTATCTCATCAGTCAATGGGTGACAGCTGCAGGGCAGAGTGTCAGTTCCCCCCTCATTCCAGCATGCATCTATGACTGGCATCTTGGCAGCCCCCTAGTCTGATGTACCGGAGATTGGTACAATTCCCCCACCACTATATTCCATTGCATTGTAAATCCATGAGGACAAGTTCTCTGTTGGTCTGTTTTGTTCATTGTTGAACACCCAGTCTTAAATCAGTGATGACACACTATGGCTATTCATTAAACATTGACTGAATGAATGAAAAACATCCCTGACCATTGGCCTGTCTACTTCTCCTTAAATGCTCCTCTAGTGAGGAGGTACTCTGGATGAGTTAAGGCAGGTGGGTCCTTTGTCGAACCATCCTCTAATAGGAAGTTCTCCCTAACATCAGCTTCCTATGTAACACTTCTCTAAGGATAAATCTAATCCCCTGTTCCACTCAAAAGTCCTCTAAATATTTTGGATAGTTGTGTCTGCCAGATTCTATAGCTGTCTCTTATGACAAAGTCTTTAAAACTTTCTTATAGTGAGAACGACATGGATTAGAAGAAACCTCTGCCACTTTCAAGGGGAGTGAGCATGGGCAAGATTCTTCTTCCAAGAAATATGACATTAATAAATCTACATTTCCAGGATGATGTGAAGTTTAACTGAAACCATGTAGGTAAAGCCCTAGTGTCTGACTCCCTCTTCCCACAGCTCCACACCTGCCTCTGCAGCAGATAAGACTACCCTAAAGAAATCTCCCATGCCTTCCGTGTCTCCCAAGCATCATTAGATGGCACATTCTCCAAAGAGAAGCAGAAAACAGGAAAGATGGAAACCCCTCTACCAATTTTACTACTTTGCAGCTGCTATTTTAAAACTCCTACATGAGGAAGGAAACAGGCACTGTTAACCAACAAGATTGTTGAGGAGAATGTGTATTTGCCTTGTCCAAATTCTCTTTGATCTTTAATTCCACAAATACAGAAGTGGTAGGTTAGTGAATGGATGAAATTAGAGGAGAATCCTAAAATTCAAACTTGAGGAAATGTCAGAAAATCAGCCTGTGAAAGTAGCAAAAGTGCTGGACTGGAGGTTGGAGAGTTGCTTTCACCTCTGACTCTGCCACAGACCAGCTGAAGGATCTGAGCCCTTTTTAACCTCTCTTGGATTCAGTTTTCTCATCTAATTTGGGCTAAAATATAACTGTGGCAATCCAGACAATTGAATATTATTCAGCACTGAAAAAGAGCTATCAAGCCGTGAATAAAACATGGAGGGAATTTAAATACATAACTTAAGGGAAAGAAGCCAACCTGAAAAGGTTACATATTGTATTATCCCAATTATAGGATATTCTGGAAAAGGTGAAACTATGCAGAGAGTAAAAGATCAGTAGCTGCAGGGCTGGGTGAGGGAGGGATAAATAGAACACAAAGGGGTTTTAGGGAGACGATTCTTTATGATGCTATAATGGTAGATATGGGTCATTATATACTTTTCAAAATCCTTAGAATATATAACACCAAAAGTGAACTCTAATGTGAATACAAAAACAAGCCCACTTTCTGTGTGTTAAATAATAACAGTACCACGTGTCTTATCACTCAAGGTCCATGTGCAGGCTCTGCCATTACCTCTGTTTTGCAAATGAGAGAACTGAGCAGCACTGTGATGTGGTCACCAAAGGTGGGATTTGAACCTGGATCTGCTGACCACAAGCTTGGGGTTCTTTGCTTTTCACCATATTACCTAACTCCCAGATCTCAAATCCTCTAAACATTTCTTGGAAGTGCATGTGTACCTATCTAGAGTCCAGAACACAAAGGAGCGTTTCTGCAAAATCCTTGCATTTGTTTTGTGCTGTCTACGGTTTATGCAGATTACAGGAAGGCAGCGATATAGAATGGGCTTTCAGGTCATTTATTAGCTGCATAACCTCAAGCAAGTTCACTTCTCTGAGTCTCAGATTCCTCCTTTAGAAAATGGAACCGATGACCACATTTTCTCTCCAGGAATGTTGTAAGGACTGCAGAGGACAGTGCAAGTCATGCATTCAGCAATTGCTTGCCATAAAGGAGACTAAAGAAGGTTCTGTCCCTCTTACATTGGATATGTAGTACAGGCGTACCCAATTTGTACCTCCCAATGTGAGAGGTACCACCACATGGTGTTAAAAGTGTGGCTTCAAATCCCAGCTCTGCCATATACCAGCTGTTTATCCTGGGCAAGTTGCTTACCCTCTCCGTGCTTCAGTATCTACCTGTGAAAGGGGGTGACTTGCCTGACTTGTTGAGAAGGCACTGAGCTAACGCACTGACGATGCTTAGATCCACAGGTAGCACATAGGAAGCCCTGGTCCATGCTAACTATTGAGATCACATTCCGTCTCTTTCCTTCAGTAAATCTCAACTCCATGGTTGTAACCAATTATAAGAGCACTTTGAAATATATTCCTCTTTGTTTCAAACACACACCAAAGGAACCAGCTCTCGGGATGGTCCCCCACTTCTGACTTGGGGTTGCATTCCATCTGCCCTGAGGAGAGTGCTGAAGTCCCCTTCCCCATCTGTATGAACTGCCAGCCCCTGGGGGCCTCTTTGGAGAAAACAGTCCCCTAGCAAGGACTCTGGAACAGGCAGCGCAGGTTGGCAAAGTTGCTAGAGTTGCCGACTCCCTTAGAGTTAGAGGTACGATTTAGGGACCCCGACCCCCCGCATGGGAGTGGAGGAGGGTACTGCCAGCTAACAGTAGAACCCTCTTCAAGGCTCTGTCAAGACAGCTGCTGGAGCAGGCTGAAAGGTACTGCAGAGAGGGACAATTCCGAGGCCCCGACTCTTGGGTTTCTATTCTTCAGGTGAGCCCCCACAGCTGGTGCCTTGGCTCCATATGCTCTCTGCTCTGAGTTCCCGCCCAGGGCGCATGTTTTCTGCTATACACATGCGCTCAGTGCTTCTGATAACGCCAGAAGCTTCACTCCTTCAGCCGTTCAGACACTGAACACACCTTACAAACATGTGTCTTTTCACTGTCAAAGAATGCAGGGTGGAATGTTTTGGCCAGATGCTTGAAAAGAAGCCCCAGTCAACAATGCCAACTGAAAAAAAGAAGCATTCTTACTGAGATGGGGCTAAAATGAAGCATTCCTTCAGGTGGCCGCTGTGGTTATGGGCATGTGTGTTACATACTCACCTGGCACTCTGGTTGGCAGCATCTAGAAGTGGTACCACAAACCCCTAAAGTTACCAGGTGTTATGGAGAAGGAAATGGCAGCCCATTCCAGTATTCTTGCCTGGGAAATCCCATGGATAGAGGAGCCTGCAATCCATGAGGTCGCAAGAGTCAGACACAACTTAGTGACTTACACAGCCACTACTAGCAGGGGTTAAGCAAAGCCATCTTCCCGAGACATCTATTTGCTCTGATGAAAGCTAAAATTAAAACCTTACTTTTATATTAAGAATATAAGATCTATTTAATATAAACAACATAATTAATCAGAATTCATAAATTTGAGAGAATTTTTTTGGACCAAATAACAGGACCTGGTAGTAATTTTGTTCATTCCTCTCTGCCGTAAAGAATGTTTCTCTGGGAAAGTTTTACCCGCGTCAGGCCTCAGTCGTGGTGTGAAATGCAAGAGAGAAGACAGCCTCAGGCACAGGGGATGGAGTGCTGGGTGTGCAGTCCTGAGACCAGTCTGCAGGCCAAGACTCTGTCACCTCGGCACTGCACGACCTCACGGTCAGACAGGGATGTGAAACCTTGTGCCGTCTGCCTCCCAGGGCTGCTATGGCAATCCAATGAGACAATGCGTGTGAAAGAGCTTTGGAAGCGAGTGTCCCACAAATGTAAGTTAGTATGATTCAGCCTTGTTGTTTTTGGAAAGCTTGTTTCATTTTATATATCACATGTATCCTCCACCCACCCTCCTTCCCCCACAGGCAGACTGAAAAACAGAAATCTCTGAACTGACAGCAAGAAAGTCACCAGGCTTGCTCCTCTCACCCAGTTTTGTGGCGAGGCCATGGGAGAAGCATGCTCCCATGCAAGGCTGGCAGCCTGGGGCTCGTCCCCCCGTGTGGAGGGGCAGGCAGACAGAGCGCGGCATTCACCGCTGTCTGAATTTCATTATGCGGGTCTCCAGACAAGCAGAGGGGAAAAGTGCAGAGGAGCGGGTCAGCGTCTGAAATGTGAGAGGGGCAGCAGTCTCTGAAGTGTATGGGAATGGGAGGAAACCTAATACTGTTTCCGAGGGGAGAAGGAGCATTGCCTCATGTGAAAATCACTGAAAGCGGTCAGCAGAGCTCAGGGGCAGGGTGGGACTTGCCCACTGACCCACTTGCAGGAGGGCCTGGACTCTACTCTGTCCCACTTCAGAGTGAAGGTGCAGTGGTCACACTAGGCCATCTGGGTGTTCACAGCGACTAGAGACTGGACTCGGGTCCCGGGGAGTCCACGGAGGCACTGGTTCCATGGGAGAATTGTTGGGGGTGGAACAGGCAGTATGAACCCAGACTAGAGTTAGGAACTGGAGAGAATGGGGTTGGAAAATCAACCAAAGAGTCAAAACTACTGTTTACTGAGCATTTATACACCCCTAATATGTCACTTGTTGTTCGTTGTCGTTCAGTTGCTCCGTCATGTTCAACTCTTTGCGACCCCATGGACTGCAATCCCCAGGTTCCCTGTCCTTCACTGTCTCCCAGAGTTTGCTCAAACTCACGTTACTCAATACTCACAATAACTCTATAGGTACATTTATTATTCCCATTTTTATGCACAAAGAAACTGAGGTCAATGAGTTAAGGGACTTTGCCAAGGGTACAAAGTCAGTTAGTACCTAAGCCAGAGTTTGAATCCAGATTTGTGCAACACCATCTTTCTTGATTCTGAACTGTCATACTTCTCTCTAAATGGAAAGTGGAGCCATGGATGGAAATTAAATGGAGATGGATTAAAGTACAAGCTTGATGGAAACAAGGGAGCAAGGTCTAGATGTTTTATACGTTGGTGACTTGGTTTTCTAAGCTGGCAGAGCATGAATATATACATTTGTAATCTAAGTGTTGGTCACCTTTCCCAAGTAGGTGATTCATGACCTGACTTCTTATTTTCTATCGGCCTCGGTGAGGATGGGACTATAAACACTATTGGAAGCAAATGCCAAACAAGCCGGCAGGGACATAGGAAAGAGGGCAGGATGAAGGGGAGCAGATGTCCTATCACTGGTGAGATTTGCTCTTGGTGCTTTTATCAATTATCTGTTGCCATAATAATGCTGCATAACAAACAAGCCCAACATTAAGTGACTTAAAACCACAATTGGACTTCCCTGGTAGTCCAGTGGGTAACATTCTGCACTTCCACTGCAGGAAGCATGGGTCCGATCCTTGGTCAGAGAAACTAAGATCCCACCTGCCCGTGAGGCATGGCCAACAAAAAAGAAACCCAACAGCAGAAAAAAACAAACCCACAACCATTCATTACTTCTCATGCACTTAGGGACTGGCAAAGTAACTCTGCTTATATGGGAATGGGCTCAGATGATGTCAGCTGGGCTTGCTCATGTGTCTTCCACAGGGTGGAAGGTCTTCTGGGGATGGCTGATCTAGGATGAGTTGGCTCTACCCCATGCAGGATCTCATCACCCAGCAGGCTAGTTCGGGATCATTCTTGTGGTGAACAAGAGGAACAAGAGAGAGTAGACATGTGCAAGACCTCAGACATGCCATCTCTTCTGCCACATCATACTGGCAAGACAGTCAAAAGGCAGACCCCAGATTCAAGGGTTGGGGAAACAGTTTCCATCTCCTGGTGGCTGACAGAGCCACACTGCAAAGTGTTTAGAGAAACTACGGACATATTTTTGCAGTCAGTCTCCCACAGGATTCAACTCTACTCCCCAAAGCAGATGAAAGGCAGTAACATTTTCTAATATCCTGAATCACGCCCACTTCCTTGCCATTTTTCCACTAAATGCCATTTCTGTGCCCAAGCCTTCTGTGTCTTATTGACTGGGAAGATACAATGGCTCTAGAATTGAGCAGATAGAAGTAAGCCTTCTTTTGGGATGGAGGGGGATACTAAAATTCAGACTGCCTGTCCACTGACTTCATCTCTATAACTTTTATAACTAAGAAGGCTGCATTAGAAAATAAACTTTCTCAGTGAGCCATCCCAACCTAGCCATACGTGTGGGAATGCCGTCAAATTCCAGGAAACAGATGTTCATTTAATAAGATGAATTTTTACTAGTACTTCTACCACACTGCTAATCCTATGTTTGTGATCTGAATTTAAGACAATAAACTCCAGCAACTTATTTCCTACAATGTGGCTGAGATCATAGGTTCCCCAGAGGTACACGTTTGAAATCTTTACATATGAAAAAATTGGCCTGAGAGTTGACATTTGCATGCCAAGAACTGGCTGTTACAATGTATTGGAAAGAGCAACTGGCTTGGAAGCAGAAGACTTGGCTGGTAATGAACTCAAAGGCACATCGTGCTTAGGCACCTGCTCTGATGTGAGACTGCCTGGAACTGAATTCCAGCACTGAAGTCATGCATGGGGCTTCCCGGGTGGCATATACCTTGTAACCTTAAACATATTACTTACACTCTCAATATCTCCATTTCCCTACCTATAGAATGGAGATAATACAAGTACCAACACCACAAGGATGATATAATCAATTAAGACACTGGAACAGGAAATGAAATCACTATCTCAAAAAGCTATCCACAGCACTATTTACAACAGCCAAGACATGGAGACAACTTAAGGGTTCATCAACAAATGACTGGATAAAGAAGCTGTGGCATTTGTATACAGTGGAATATTATTCAGCCATAAAAGAAGGAAATCCTGCCATTTGTGATCATAGAGATAGACCTTCAGATTGTTATGCTACATGAAATAAGTCACAGAACGACAAATACTGCACAATCTCACTTATATATGGAATCTAAAAAAAAAAAACAACAACAACAACTCATAGATCCAGAGAACAGACTGTTGGCTGCCAGAGTCAGGGGGCTGGGGAAGGGGAAATGAGTGAAGGTGGTCAAAAGGTATAAACTTCTAGTTCAGTTCAGGTTAGTTGCTCAGTTGTGTCTGACTCCTTGAGACCCCATGAACTGCAGCATGCCAGGCCTCCCTGTCCATCACCAGCTCCTGGAGTTTACCCAAACTTATGTCCATTGAGTCGGTGATGCCATCCAGCCATCTCACCCTCTGTCATCCCCTTCTCCTCCTGCCCTTAATCTTTCCCAGTGTCAGGGTTTTCCCAATGAGTCAGCTCTTTGCATCAGGTGGCCAAAGTATTGGAGTTTCAGCTTCAAAATCAGTCCTTCCAATGAACACCCAGGACTGATCTCATTTAGATTGGACTGGTTGGATATCCTTGCAGTTCAAGGGATTATCAAGAGTCTTTTCCAACACCACAGTTCAAAAGCATCAATTCTTCTATGCTCAGCTTTCTTTATAGTCCAACTCTCATATCTATACATGACCACTGGAAAAACCATAGCCTTGACTGGACGGACCTTTGTTGGCAAAATAATGTCCCTGCTTTTTAATATACTGTCTATGTTGGTCATCTGAGTTAAATTCACCCATTCCAGTCCATTTTAGTCTGCTGATTCCTAGAATGTCGATGTTCACTCTTGCCATCTCTTGTTTGACCACTTCCAATTTGACTTGATTCATGGACCTGACATTCCAGGTTCCTATGCAATATTGCTCTTTACAGCATCAGATCTTGCTTCTATCACCAGTCACATGCACAACTGGGTGTTGTTTTTGCTTTGGCTGCATCCCTTCATTCTTTCTGGAGTTATTTCTCCACTGATCTCCAGTAGCATATTGGGCACCTACTGACCTGGGGAGTTCCTCTTTCAGTATCCTATCCTTTTGCCTTTTCATACTGTTCATGGGGTCTCAAGGCAGGAATACTGAAGTGGTTTGCCATTCCCTTCTCCAGTGGACCACATTCTGTCAGACTTCTCCACCGTGACCCGCCTGTCTTGGGTTCCCCCGCAGGCATGGCTTGGTTTCATTGAGTTAGACAAGGCTGTGGTCCTAGTGTAATTAGACTGACTAGTTTTCTGTGAGTACGGTTTCAGTGTGTCTGCCCTCTGATGCCCACTTGCAACACCTACCATCTTACTTGGGTTTCTCTTAACTTGAGCATGGGGTATCTTTTCACAGGTGCTCCAGCAAAGCACAGCTGCTGTTTCTTACCTTGAACGAGGGGTATCTCCTTACTGCCGCCTTCCTGACCTTCAATGTGGGATAGCTCAGCGAACTAAAATGGACTGGAATGGGTGAATTTAACTCAGATGACCATTATATCTACTACTGTGGACAGGAATCCCTCAGAAGAAATGGAGTAGCCATCATGGTCAACAAAAGAGTCCAAAATGCAGTACTTGGATGCAATCTCAAAATGACAGAATGATCTCTGTTCATTTCCAAGGCAAACCATTCAATATCATAGTTATCCAAGACTATGCCCCAACCAGTAACGCTGAAGAAGCTGAAGTTGAATGGTTCTATGAAGACCTACAAGACCTTTTATACTAACACCCAAAAAGATGTCCTTTTCATGATAGGGGACTGGAATGCTAAAGTAGGAAGTCAAGAAACACCTGGAGTAACAGGCAAATTTGGCCTTGGAATTCGGAATGAAGCAGGGCAAAGACTAATAGAGTTTTGCCAAGAAAATGCACTGGTCATAGCAAACACCCTCTTCCAACAACACAAGAGAAGACTCTACACGTGGACATCACCAGATGGTCAACACCAAAATCAGATTGATTATATTCTTTGCAGCCAAACATGGAGAAGCTCTATACAGTCAACAAAAACAAGACCAGGAACTGACTGTGGTTCAGATCATGAGCTCCTTATTACCAAATTCAGACTGAAATTGAAGAAAGTAGGGAAAACCGCTAGACCATTCAGGTATGACCAAAATCAAATCCCTTATGATTATACAGTGGAAATGAGAAATAGATTTAAGGGTGTAGATCTGATAGATAGAGTGCCTGATGAACTATGGACTGAGGTTTGTGACATTGTACAGGAGACAGGGATTAAGACCATCCCCATAGAAAAGAAACGCAAAAAAAAGCAAAATGGCTGTCTGGGGAGGCCTTACAAATAGCTGTGAAAAGAAGAGAGGGGAAAAGCAAAGGAGAAAAGGGAAGATATAAGCATCTGAATGCAGAGTTCCAAAGAACAGCAAGAAGAGATAAGAAAGCCTTCTTCAATGATCAATGCAAAGAAATAGAGGGAAAGAACAGAATGGGAAAGACAAGAGATCTCTTCAAGAAAATGAGAGATATCAAGGGAACATTTCATGCAAAGATGGGGTCGATAAAGGACAGAAATGGTCTGGACCTATCAGAAGCAGAAGATATTAAGAAGAGGTGGCAAGAATACATGGAAGAAGTGTACAAAAAGATCTTCAAGACTCAGATAATCATGATGATGTGATCACTCATCTAGAGCCAGACATCTTGGAATGTGAAGTGGACTTTAGAAAGCATCACTACAAATAAAGCTAGTGGAGGTGAGGGCATTCCAGCTGAGCTGTTTCAAATCTTGAAAGATGATGCTGTGAAAGTGCTGCACTCAATATGCCAGCAAATTTGGAAAACTCAGCAGTGGCCACAGGACTGGAAAAGGTCAGTTTTCATTCCAATCCCAAAGAAAGGCAATGCCAAAGAATGCTCAAAGAACCGCACAATTGCACTCATCTCACATGTTAGTAAAGTAATGCTCAAAATTCTCTAAGGCAGGCTTCAGCAGTACGTGAACCGTGAACTTCCTGATGTTCAAGCTGGTTTTAGAAAAGGCAGAGGAACCAGAGATCAAATTGCCAACATCTGCTGGATCATGGAAAAAGCAAGAGAGTTCCAGAAAAACATCTATTTCTGCTTTATTAACTATGCCAAAGCCTTTGACTGTGTGGATCACAAGAAACTGTGGAAAATTCTGAAAGAGATGGGAATACCAGACCACCTGACCTGCCTCTTGAGAAATCTGTATGCAGGTCAGGAAGCAACAGTTAGAACTGGACATGGAACAACAGACTGGTTCCAAATAGGAAAAGGAGTCCATCAAGGCTGTATATTGTCACCCTGCTTATTTAACTTATATGCGGAGTACATCATGAGAAACGCTGGACTGGAAGAAACACAAGCTGGAATCAAGATTGCCGGGAGAAATATCAATAACCTCAGATATGCAGATGATACCACCCTCATGGCAGAAAGTGAAGAGGAGCTAAAGGGCCTCTTGATAAAGGTGAAAGAGGAGAGTGAAAAAGTTGGCTCTAAGGTCAACATTCAGAAAACGAAGATCATGGCATCCGGTCCCATCACTTCATGGGAAATAGATGGAGAAACAGTGGAAACAGTGTCAGACTTTATTTTTGTGGGCTCCAAAAGCACTGCAGATGGTGACTGCAGCCATGAAATTAAAAGAAAGAAAGAAAAAGTTATGACCAACTTAGATAGCATATTCAGAAGCAGAGACATTACTTTGCCGACTAAGGTCCGTCTAGTCAAGGCTATGGTTTTTCCTGTGGTCATGTATGGAAGTGAGAGTTGGACTGTGAAGAAGGCTGAGTGCCAAAGAATTGATGCTTTTGAACTGTGGTATTGGAGAAGACTTGAGAGTCCCTTGGACTGCAAGGAGATCCAACCAGACCATTCTGAAGGAGATCAGCCCTGGGTGTTCTTTGGAGGGAATGATGCTAAAGCTGAAACTCTAGTACTCTGGCCACCTCATGCGAAGAGTTGACTCATTGGAGAAGAATCTGATACTGGGAGGGAATGGGGGCAGGAGGAGAAGGGGACGATCGAGGATGAGATGGCTGGATGGCATCACGGACTCTTTGGACGTGAGTCTGAGTGAGCTCCGAGAGTTGGTGATGAACAGGGAGCCCTGGCGTGCTGCGATTCATGGGGTCGCAAAGGGTTGGACACGACTGAGCGACTGAACTGAACTGAACTACGTTGGTCATAACTTTCCTTCCAAGGAGTAAGCATCTTTTAATTTCATGGCTGCAATCACTATCTGCAGTGATTTGGGAGCCCCCAAAATAAAGTCTGCCTCTGTTTCCACTGTTTCCCCATCTAGTTATAAAAGAGACCAATTCCTGGAGACGTAATGTACAGCACAGTGACTATAGTTAACAATATTGTCATCTGAAAATTGCTAAGAGAATAAATTTTAACAGTTCTCATCACAAGAAAAGCAACTTAAAACTATATACAGATATCAGATCACTATGCTTTATACCTTGGAGTAATATAATGTTATATGCCAAGTATATGTAAATAAAACTGGAAAAGGAAAAAAGATATTGAGAACAATGCCTGCACTGAGTACCCACCACAGTGATGTTAGCTATCATTATTGACTCTGACCCTTGCTGCCTGAAGATCCATAACCTCTCTGGCCTGAATATCATCATCTATAAAATGGGAGCAATATTTCCTGTCAAACCTACAGGACAGGTTATTGGATCTTTCAACTTCAGAGTTCAGATGGGCTTTCCTGAGAGCCCCTGGAACCACGGCTTGTCTCAGGCTGATCCACAAAGACAGGGCACCTGTAAGACTGAGAGAGAAAGTTAGTCATTCTTCTACCAGTCTTATTCCCTAACCCATCTCACTAATTCAGCATCAGCAGTATCCTTCCATGCTCATGTCAGGTGCTAACGCAACTCATTTGCTTTGCTCCAGGGAAGCTGGTGGAAATGCATGGAGGGACCACTTCCTGCTCTATCAGGCACCACTTGAAAAGACAGAACATTTGCTCCCAGTTAACCTGTGGCCACTCTGCTCCAGAGCATGTAAGAAAAGGCCAAGTTGTACACAGCTGTTCTACCCTCATTTCTTTGAACCTGGGCCTGGGGAGACTAAGAAACAACTTCTGTTGTCCTCAGGACAAGGCATGGGGGTGAGGCCCTCAGAATACAGCAATACACATTCTGGTTTGAGGACTGGGAAGCAATAGTGAGCCTAATTGCCCAAACTGGAAATTTTGATTCAGCTGTGACTCATTCCTTATAAGCCCCCTACCAAGTCCTGGCAACCCTAATTAATGAATATTACTCATAGCAGCACAGTCTACCCCACTGCCACTGCTCTTTGCTTAGTTCTGGTCTCATCGTGAATCACTTGGAATATGGCAAATGTTCCCTCTTTCCTCCATCCTCTTCCCCAATGCCAGAGAAAGCTCACTAATGACTTAGCCATTTTTCAGTGGTTCCCTGGCCCCTACAGGATAATCAAAACCTTGCACTTAAGACCCTTAAAACTTCAGCTATGGCTTTTTCCAGTCCCTGTGCCATGTCACTTTCCCACACACAAGACTTGCAGCAACCAAACTAACCCCTCCCCATGCTGCTAATACACCATGCCCTCTTCTGTGAAATGTCTCTTCCTCCTGTCTTCTAACCAAGCTCAGCCTTTGCATAGCATCTTAAATGTCACCTTCTCCAGGAAACTTCCCCACCTCTCCCAAGGAGATTAGTTGTTGAAGTCCATAGCAGTTTGCACCTACTTCCAGCAGCTTATATAACAGTGTAGTTGTGTGTCTATATAGGTGATCCAGATCTTAATCCCCTAGAGCTGGAAAAGTTCCATTAAATTCCAACAATTCTATGACCTGTGGAAGTCCAAAGCTTTTATTATGGCCTTTCATAATTCCCAGGGGGTCTATATTTCCTTATCCCCCTTCTGCAGCTCCTGCTTCTACCCCTGCTGCCTCTAGTCAGCGTAATGTTGACCCAGGCCTGACCAAGTTCATCACATAGGCCTATACAGATCGCGCTCTGCTCAAGGGCATCAAACTAAGAGGACAGGGAGATCTGGAAACCCCACCTGTCCTGAAGGTGAGCCTGCTTACTTCAGTATCCACCTAGAAGAGGTTTGGTTTACTAATTTGTGAAAATGTACAGCATGGAATATTGGTGGTCCTGGGCTTTTCCTAAATTTCCAAATCCCTCCTTATAGCAAGAGTTTGTGATTCAGATGAGCACTTGAATTCGAGGTCGGGGGAAGTGAGGGTTAGGGTGGATAGGGGAGATGAAGGTCATGGTATTTCTATTCTTTTTAAAGTTAATTTATTTAGTTTAATTGGATGTCAATTATTTTACCATTTGTGGTTTTTGCCATATAGCGACACGAATCAACCACGGGTATACATGTGTCCCCTCATCCTGAACCTCCCTCCCCACCCCATCTCTCCAGGTTGTCCCAAAGCACTGGCTTTAAGTGCCCTGCTTCATGCATCGAATTGCACTGGTCATCTGTTTCTCATATGGTCATATACATGTTTCCATGCTATTCTCGCAAACATCCCACCCTTGCCTTCTCCCACAGAGTCCAAAGATCTGTTCTTTATATCTGTATCTCTTTTGCTGTCTTGCATATAGGGTTGTTGTGACCATCTTTTTAAATCCTTTATATATGTGTTAATATGCTGTATTGAGGAGAAGGCAATGGCAACCTATTCCAGTACTCTTACCTGGGAAATCCCATGGACGGAGGAGCCTGGTGGGCTGCAGTCCATGGGGTTGTGAAGAGTCGGACACGACAGTGACTTCACTTTCACTTTTCACTTCCACGCTTTGGAGAAGGCAATGGCAACCCACTCCAGTATTCTTGCCTGGAGAATCCCAGGGACAGGAGCCTGGTGGGCTGCCATCTATGGGGTCGCACAGAGTCGGACACGACTGAGCAACTTAGCAACAGCAGCATACTGTATTGATGCTTTTCTTTCTGACTTCACTCTGTATAATAGGCTCCAGTTTCATCCATCTCATTAGAACTGACTCAAGGCATTTCTATTCTTAAACTGTGGTTTAATATCCTCCTTTTAACAGGGAAATTTTAGTGCCATTTCTTCTTACATAATCCCCAACCTCACATCAGCTCACAGAATTCTTTCATCTCTCCATCTCCCTTCCTCCTCCTATTTCCTTTCTTCTTCCTTCTCCAACTTCTTCTTCTCCCTCTCACTTTCCCTCACCCTCCCTCCCTTCTCCCCCTTTTCCATGAACAGTATGACCATTTTATCTGTTATTTTTCTGCCAACACACAAAGTTTCATTAATAATTTATTAAGACATTTTTGTAAACAAAGAATGTTCATTCCCTAAAAGAATGTCAACTGAGATCTACTGTTAAGATAATCTACATGTCATCTTATTACACATACATCTGTTTCCCTTCCCCCATTTGCCTATTGTTTCCTTAAGAGCTGAGGCTGTAGTTCCACGGAGCCCGTTATAGAAGCTATCCAGTCACTATTCAATAAAGGAAAAACTGAAATCACCTGGGACTGATCAAGACCACGCTCAAGTTCTCACTCTGCCACTTATTAGCTGAGGACTTTAGACAATCAACCTCTTAGAGCCTCAGCGCCTTCATCTTTAAAAAAAAAAAGCATCAGGATTAGGGTGAGGTAAGTGAGGAATGTTTGCATGGCAAAGTTTGTACTCATGGAAAAGTTTAAGGATCCTGAGAGTGCCTCCTTAAATGTATACCCTGGGAAATGGACTTGCCTCACCCTAGTCCTGACCCAGATCTAGAAAATAGGGATTGTAGTGGATAATGAAGATTGCAGTAGAGATTATCTGAAAGGAAGCATGCAATACTAAGCGTGTCATCTAGCATATTTCTTAGTATTGGGTTGGCCGAAAAGTTTGTTTGAGTTTTTCCCATAATATTGTATGGAAAAATCTGAAACGAACTTTTTTGCCAATCCAATATTAGGAGGGTTTTTACCTTAACAAGTGTAGTCCTTATTAGCATTTCAAGCTGTATTATATGAAATTGCCCAGGAGCATCATTGTTTAATAGAAGTTATTCAAAAATTAATGTGTAGTCATAATAATTGGAAAAGATCTTTAATAATTTTTGTTTTCATGCGTTTTTCCTATGGATTGGAGTGTACAGAAACACATCTTCATGTCTCACCCCAAATCATCCTTAATGTAGAGTTGTCACGGGAGAGGCAGCCTCATTGTTCTATCTTGGAGTATCTGCCAGAGGAATTTAGGGTTAAGCTTCATATTTGAAACCACTGTGGATTTATAGTCTTAGCTGCTTAACCCAGTGGCCTGTCTCTCCCAATTGGCATCAAAGATGATTCTCTTTGTATCTCAGTTTCACTGCTCTGAAGGATGAGCACCTGTCAACGTGGGTATTTCTGCACTCCCAGGTTGGATGTCTGCTCCAGGTGCCCTTGGCCCACTGCCATGAGACTTCTCATTGCATGTCTCCACTGGATTTCAAACGTCTATCCCATTCGACTGGCATGTTAGGTTCTTTTAAAGTTCTCTTTTTAAAAAATTCTTCTGGACATTGAATTAATATTGACTTTGGAGAGCATTAGGTCAGGTATAATTTGTTACATATACCCACTGGGAAAAATATTATTTTGAAATATATTGAACACACCCATAAAATTATGACAAACTTTTGAAAATATAAATGTCTGAACTGAACTCAGTGAAATCTTTGGAATGAAGTGGCCCAGTACTCCCTCTGGGAAGAAACCGAAAGGCTGAGGCCCCCTCCACTCGAGGCTTCCTGCGGTGAAAGTTTTATGTTATGCAGCTCATATTTGAAGTAAGACCATCCTCAAATACCCGTCAAACTGGGTGAAACTCCATCAAGCTGTTTTAACACAACATGATGCCAAAGAAACAGACAGGAACTTAACCACGTTTATGGAGCTGATGGTGATGATGGACATGTGAGAATGTCAGACTGGCTTAGAGATACTGAGTAGCAGTAGACAGTACCTGGCACAGAGCAAGGCTTCCATAAATGCTATTATCTGTTAAGTGAAAGATGGAGAACAAAAACGTACACACCCATCATTATATCTATGAGAAACAAATGAAGAAATATATGCTAGAGGGGACGTGAAAGTGTCAATAATAGCTGTGTTTGGACAGCCAGGAATTTTTAACCTTTCTTCTTTTCAATATTTTCTTATTTTTCTTTAATGAACGTGTATTGTTTATCACAGAAATAATATAGAGTGTCATTAAGTTTTGAAACATATTTTCGGAAAGCTCTATTTTGTCTCCTCTCAGCCTTTACAAATCAAATACTTTCCAGACCTCTGAAATGTTCTGAAAGAACGTGAGAAAGACTTTATGGGAACTGACAGGGAGTTCGTCCTCTGGCAAGAAGGCTAATCGTTCTTTTTCTTTTTTCTCTTTCTCTTTCCTTGTCCTTCTGAGTAGAGCTGATCAATGATTTGCAGCTGTAAGAGCTGCCACATTTGTTTCTTTAATGATTTTTTCCTGCAAATCTCCCCATTGCCACCGCTGCCTGGGCAAATTAAAAATACATAAACATTTAGAAGTCTGTTGTAATTTTTAAGCAAAACAGTGAATTTTTCCCAAAAGCAACTAGACTGTGTAGGTCAGCTTATCTTTTAGTTCCTTTCTTGATACCAGTAGATTTAGTAGCCAGAAAACTGCTGTAGTCTCTTTGCAGAATCCAAGCAACACAAAGGCATTGACCTCAGTTAAACTCCTGACCAGCTCAGCTAGTGAATAAAGTAAATAAAAATCCCACAACTAAAGCTTGATTTTATGCCCCAGCTGTGGGACAGGATGTGGATATTTTAAAACAAACAAACCAACAACAAAATGCAACCACTGTCACTAACTCCCAAGCATCAGGGTGTGGCCCCCATCACCCAAGGCAGCACAAGTCCTTCCCATAAAGCTCCTGCAATAAATCTTTGATGAAGCATGACTCAGAGCTCCTGGAACCTGAGTTCACATAACATTAAAGTTCTGATTCAGGTGCTCTATGTGGAGGGGGCTCAGCATAGGTTGCTGCAGCAGCTGACAGTGCTAAGTGCATTAGGTGCTGTCTTAATTCTTTGCAGAGAAAGAAAAAAAGGAAGAGAGTTAAAATAATTGAGCACTCCTCACTGGTCAGGCCCTCTAACCTACTTTATTTCATTCCATCTGCATAACAAAGCTATGAGAGGAAGATTATTGTACCCATTTTACAGATGGGAAAACTGAGGCCCCAAGAAGCAAAGTGACTTGAGAAGCGAGAAGCATCATCCAGTAAGATAAGGGCAGAGCCAGGAATGAAACACAGATTCTTGAGGCAATTGCCCAATAAGGATGGAATGGGAATTCCCTGATGCAGATAATGCATTCTAGGAATCTCCCTAGATGAGGAATTCTCAGACCTATTCCTTAGTCAAAAGTTCAAGTAGTTCAAGCTGGCCCTGTGACTAAGAGGGTTTCTGAGCAGTTTAAGGAAACGTGATAGAGTTCTTTTTAAATGCTACTTTGTTCATGCTGTGCCTATGTCAGCCAGAGTGATCGTGGCTCCTTGGTGACCAGGCCTTAGGAAAAGGAGAGGACAATCCCATCTGCTCTCTGAATCTTGTCACCCGATAGCACAGGAGCCAGGCTTTTCTGGTCTAATCCTAAAACAGCCACAGCTCCCTTGGCAGGCTTTATTTTAGCCCACAGGGCTATGGGTTAGAAGATAATGAGTAAATATTTCAGAACCAGCTCCTCATAAAAGAACAGAGAGAGGCCTAGGAGAGGATTTTCCCAAATCTAGCCTGTCCCTGGTTGGACAATAGTCGATTTATGTCCTGTGGACTGTGCCAGTTCACAGTAAAAGGACGGTTTACTGAAAATTTTATCTAGTTCTAACCCCATGCTAAAATCAGGAGAAAATGCTTTTTGAAAAAATATCTACCTTGAGTTGTTGTTTTGTTCTTTTCACAGTAGTGGTTTTTTTAACAGTAGAATTTAAGGCACGCAAATCATTTGCCTACTCGAAACCATATTGTCTTTTTTTTTTTCAGCTGCACTAGGTCTTCACTGTTTCGCAAGGACTTTGTCTGGTTGCGGTGTGCGGGCTTCTCATTGCAGTGGCTCCTCTTATTGTGGAGCACAGGCTCTGGGGCACTTGGGCTTTGGTAGCTGTGGCACACGGGCTGAGCTGCCCTGTGGCATATGGGATCTTCGTTCCCCCACCGGGGATCGAACCCATGTCCCCTGCATTGCAAGGCAGATTCTTAACCAGGGAAGTCCCAATTCTCATGTCTTAATCAACAACTACAAAATCTTGTCTCTGTAACACTGGCAGGATTTTAGACTAGGCAGTAATTAACTAGGGGAGAAAGGGATTGTTTTGCATTCCTCTGCAGTAAGGAGAGATATAGTACCTCATGAGAAAGAGCTCACAACGAGAGAGAGTTGAGGTGAGATCGGTGTAGAAATGCATCTCTCCTCAGCAGGCCTTGGTTCCCACAGCTGAACTGTTGATCATCTACAGACAGGCTTCTGCTTCATATGAAAATGACCCCTTCAGTTTTGCTCTGGTTTCCTCTAGGTCATAATTACCCGCTATTATAATATTCTCATTCAGTTCAGTTCAGTTCAGTCGCTCAGTCTGTCCGACTCTTTGTGACCCCATGAATCGCAGCACGCCAGGCCTCCCTGTCCATCACTCTTTCCCGCAGTTTGCTCAAACTTGTGTCGATCGAGTCGGTGATGCCATCGAGCCATCTCATCCTCTGTCGTTCCCTTCTCCTCCTGCCCCCAATTCCTCCCAGCATCAGGGTCTTTTCCAATGAGTCAACTCTTCGCATGAGGTGGCCAAAGTATTGGAGTTTCAGCTTCAGCATCAATCCTTCCAATGAACACCCAGGACACAAAACTCTAGAGGACACAGCAAATATAAAAATCACCAGTAATCCTATCACCAACCAGTAGCAGTTTCAAGGATTCTTTTCCTCTTGCAAATGGTTTTCTCTCTGTATGAGCCTTATTTGGCCATCAACAAATATTTATTGAGCAACTACTTCTAGGTGTCAAACGCTCTCTTCTTTTCCATTGTTGTTGTCGACCAGGCAAACACAATCTTTTGCCTTGTTTCCAGTGAATAATACCAGCAGCTTTTATCTCTAGCATCAGAAAAGAAAACTGCAACAAAAACTCCTCAAAGTTAAGCTTCCTCTTTGAAGCCTGAGGCGATGTCCTGGGAGGGTCTTGGGATAGCCTCAGTGTGGGGAGCAACTCGGGGTCCAAAGTCTGGTCATTTCCCATTCATTTGTGCCCAGGGGAAGGGACTGCCTTAGCTGCCCTGAGAGCACTGGTGGTTCACTTATCTCTAGGCAAGCCCATCAGGCCCCATCACACATGGGCCCTTGACAGGAAGGTCCTCCCCGAGAAGAGGAGACCTTCCACTCCGCACCTCCTGCACCTTCTCACCTCTGCTGACTAGAGGCTTGGGCGACCTGAAGGCCTTAGATGCTTTGTCCCCAGGGAAGAGCACAAAACCGCTACAGTCTGCTCTGCCCCTCAGGCCCCCAGAAGAAAAAAGATGGCAGCCCCCAGCTGGTCACTCTTGCCCTCTGTGACGGTCAGCCTGGAACTTCACTCCCTCCAAGCCCCCTGTGTCTCCCACACTGGAATATAAGTACAGAAGCCACCAGACTTCTTGGGCATTGTGTCTCCTCCACCTGCCCAGCACTCTCCTGCCCCTCCCTTGCCTCTCTTCCCTTCTCCTCCTCTTCCCTCCCTTCCCCTTCCTTTCCCTTCCCTCCCAATCTCTGCCCCACTTCAGGGCCCTGAGCCGCTCTCCTCACTATTCATCAGCTTCTTCACCCAAACCACACAGGCAGACTTGAGCCGACAGAAAATGGGGTGGCATCGGGTCCAGCTGACTTCTGAGAGGCCTCCTCATTATACAGACGGGCTTACTGGATATGACGCTCCCTAAGGAAATAGGATGTCCACCTCCTTCCCATCTGTTGCTCACCACAGCTCCCGTCGTCATCCTTGTTCTCAGAGCAAAAGCAGTATGCCGCTGCTGCTGCTAAGTCGCTTCAGTTGTGTCCAGTTCTGTGCGACCCCATAGATGGAAGCCTAACAGACCTCCCCCGTCCCTGGGATTCTCCAGGCAAGATCACTGGAGTGGGGTGCCATTTCCTTCTCCAATGCATGGAAGGGAAAAGTGAAGTCGCTCAGTCATGTCCGACTCTTTGCAACCCCATGGACTGCAGCCTACCAGGTTCCTCCATCTGTGGGATTTTCCAGGCAAGAGTTCTGGAGGGGGGTGCCATTGCCTTCTCCAGAAAGCAGCGTACATGCAGACTAAAAAACAAAATAGTAACAGTGTTAACAGCAGTCAAAATTTCTTGATGATGACAATGAGCCAGATCCTTTATGCTGTGCTAGGTCCTTTACGAGGATCCTCTCATTTAACCCTTGAAACAAGTTAGTTATTATCCCCATTTTACATAAGAGAAAAGGTAGGCTCAGAGAGGTTATGTGACTTACCCAAGGTCACACAGCTATTAAGTGGCAGAGGGAGGATTTGGACCAGAGCAGCATTCCTAATCAGTCTTCCCGGTGACTCAGCAGTTAAGAATCTGCCTGCAATGCAGGAGACACAGGAGACACAGGTTCAATCCTTGGGTCAGGAACAACCCCTGGAGGAGGGCACGGCAACCCACTCCAGTATTCTTGCATGGAGAATCCCCATGGACAGAGGAGCCTTGAGGGCTACAGTCCATAGGGTCGCAAAAAGTTGGACATGACTGAAGCGACTTGGCATGCATGCACGTAGAGTTCCTAATCACCATCCCAAACTACCTCACATGCCATTTATTCATACCTACTGTGTGCCAGGGGCTTCCTAGGTGGCTCAGTGGTAAAGAATCTGCCTGCCAATGCAGGAGACACAGGTTCAAACCCTGGGTTGGGAAGATCCCCTGGAGGAGGAAGTGGCAACCCACTCCAGTATTCTTGCCTGGAGAATCCCATGGACGGAGGAGCCTGGTGGGCTATAGTCCATTGGACTGCAGACACGGACACGACTGAGCACACAGCACACATCACAACTTCACTGTAAAGGTTTAGCAAGTTGGGCACATGGTGTGTTAGAAGAAAATTTAGCAATATTTCATCCAGTGCCCCTCATTTACAAGGCAGACGTGATATGATGGTCTTGCTGCCTGCCAGCTTGCTACTTAAAGCACCTTGAGTCATCTTGACCATTCATAAAATGAGGACAATAATATATGTGTTCAATTACCTGAACAACATGCTTCCCAATACTCCTCCCTTCCTAATTCCCACAGAACAACAACAACAAAAAGCCATTTTCTCTGCAGAGGCACTCTTTATGCAAATCTCAGGGATATCTGCATTAAAAGTAAGTGTAAATTTTCACAAATTTGGACATAGTGGGAACATTTTGAACTGTGGGTGTTAGCAATGGAAAAATGTTTTTCCACTCACATCTGACCCTACATAGGAATCAGTTTGGTGTGAGAAGTATAAATATAGAACAAAGAAGAGGTTATCAAGCCTGGCATCAACAAACCTGCCTTTGAGATTGAGCTTTGTCAACTCCTGGCTCTTTGATGCTGGGCAATTCTAAGCCTCAGTTTTCCTATCTGTAAAATGAGGAGAAGTAACACCAAACTTCTAGTGCTGTTGGGAGGATAAATAAAATAAAGTACAGGGAAGCACTTTGAAATCCCTGGATATACACAGAGACATGAGATGTTATTGAGGATTATAATAATTAAAACTGGAATTGTTGCTGTTAACAGAAAGATTAACAGTGCCCTCAATTTTGTTTATTTTCTGGTGAAAAGCACTTCCTAGAATGACATCCAGCTTTGGTCTGTGGTCGTAGAGTTTACTAGTAAATATTTGTGCACGGGTGGCAAGTGACGTCCCCAGATGTGTCTAAGCCAACACACAACCATCATTCCAGACTTGTCCCTTCTCTCTGAAACACTTTGTCCTGTTTGCAAAACAGGCCCACACTCAGCACATTTGAAGAATGGCAAGGAAGCCAGTGGCTAGAGCAGAGTGTGCAGGGCCAAAGGTCATGAGCAATGGGCTTAGAGAAGCAGTGAGAGACAGGACCTGAGAGGTCATTGAGAGGGGCAACCCCTGGAAAGCTGTGAGCGGAGATGGGTGTGATCTAACTCGGGTTCTAACTGGATCATTTTGGGGCCAGAGTAGAAGCAGAGAGGCTGGTAAGGAGACTTTAACTCTGATGAGGAGCCTGGTAGCTTGGACCAGGGAGTTAGTGGTAGATCTGGTGAGTGTTGACTGGCTGCTGGACATGAGAAAGGACATGTAGGAGAGTGTGATGTCCAGGAGGATCCAAGATTTGGGCTTGAGTACCTGGAAAGAAGATAGTGCAGCAGGTACTGGGGAGACCAGGAGTTCTGCTGTAAGAAATACTATTTATTTAGTCATTGGCTGCTCTGGGTCTTCATGGCTACACACAGACTTTCTCTAGCTGCAGTGAGCGAGGGCTCTCTAGCAGGGCAACGGCTTCTCATTGCGGTGGCTTCTGTTGCAGAGCACAGGGTCTAGGGCATGCAGGCTTCAGTAACTGTGGCACATGGGCTTAGTTTTCCTGAAGCATTTGGAATCTTCCTAGACCAGGAATCGAACCCATGTCCCCTGCATTGGCAAGTGGATTCTTAATCACTGGGCCACCAAGGAACTCCAAGAAATATTTTAATCAATTGCAAATGGGAATTTTATTAAGTCATTTGTCTATAGGTGAGTTTTTAAAAAGGCATATATATCCGTAACACATACTGTACTTTTCAAAGCAATTTCTTATCCCTTATCTCATTCGATCCCTAAAGTAGTCTTGTGAGGTTACTGCCACTTTCCCCACTGTGTCAATTAGGATTTGAGCAGAGAAGTGAAATCACTCTGGTTTGATATAGAATAAGGGGTTTATCACAGAAATTAGACCTTCTACAATGGGTAAGCTTCTGGAGAAAAGTCTGTGTTAAATGTTGTGCCTACAGCTGATATCAGAAGTCGGGAAGGAAGGCTGAACAGGAAGCCATGGAAAGTAAGGACACATTGGAAATCAGGGGCTCTTGAACATGAACCAGAGCCTGTGTCTGTCTCCTACCACCTTCAACCTTAGTGACACTTCACCACAGTGAAGGAGAAGCTGTGCCCTTCATGTACAACTGCACACACTGTGGCCCAAAACTTGAAAAGGCTGCAGGACGATGTAATAGGAGCTGAAGGAGCTGTGGGTCCAGGTGTAGTCCCACACAAATGAGCAGAGCTAACAGATCTGCAACAATGTGTGTGTGTGTGCATGTGTGCGCACATGAGCACACGCTGTCACAGTGCCTGCTACACTGAAAATGGTTCCTACTTCACTGCCGCCTTCCAAAATAGCACAGATTTCTCTTGTAGCCAATTTGAAATGGGATCCATACAGGGAAGGAAATTCTGGAGAAAATGATTTCAACTTAGTTGACATGGTATAATGCCACCAAATCCACTTTATAGATTAAGAAAATTAAGACCCAGAGAAATGAACTGACTTGCCCAAAGCCTTGCAGAACTTTTGTAGCAGAGGTTTTATCTGAAGCCAGCTTTGCTGACCCTCAGCCCATGGGCTTCAGTTCACAGTTTGGAACTTGCTGCATGCTAGATACTGAACCATGGCACCCAGTGCTCACCCCAACTCTAGAGCGGAGGCATCATTATCCCCAGTTCCTAGATGCACACACCAAGGCTCAAGTTGGTGAAGCCAATGACCCAGCATAACATACCCCTGGAAAGGGAAAGCTGAGATTCAAACGCAAGTTAGTCAGACCGTAAGCTCCACGTTCTCAGCCTCCTAGCATGTGGTCTTTCCCCCACTAGCCCCATCCTCCACCCTGTTTCCCAGGGTGAAGTATCAGAAGATGGCTCACACTAAGAGAGGCCCTGGCACCCTGCTTTCTCTGTGGTGCTGTCCTGAGGCCAGTTCCCTCCCACCCCAGGGACAGTGTAAACACATGGTGGGAAATGCCTTGGTTAGTACAATTAGGAGTTCCACTGAAGGAAACACATATTCCAAGCCCAACGGGGCAAAAGCACCAAAATGCAGGCTTGGATGGGGAGGAAGTCCACCATCCCTCAGCCATAGGAACTAGAAGCATAAAATTCCAGCAAGTGTCTCCTGGATGCTGAGAAATTTCCTGTGATTCCAAAGAGGCCAGAAAATAGATCTGGGTGAAGACAGGGGAAGGTCTATTGCTTTAGAAATGAAACCTAAGATTTATGGTCTTAAAATTATCAAAGAACTTGACATTCATTTATTTCTCTTGATAATAGAAATAATAATAGTAATATAATAGTTATTATTGTTTATTACAATTAACTGCTGATTTTTGTGCTAGGCATTCTTCTAAGCATTTTACATGAATTAACCCAGTTAATCCTCACAATAGCATTATAGGGTAGGAAGTGCTATTGTCCCCAATGTATAGGGAAACTGAGGCATGGAAAAGTTATAACTTGTCAGGGAGCCAGGATGTCTGCCACCAGAGCCTAATCATTCAACATTTATACTATACTAAATTGCCTCTCAACAAACCTGAGTGACCGAGACAGGAAAGGAGGGTGGCAGGATTATAGTTTCATTTTGCACATGAGGAAACTGAGGCTTGGAGGGTTGAATGAGGTGCCTAAAACCTCCCTGACAAACCCAAATTTGAAGCCAGAGCTGCTGAGCTGCAAAGTTCATGCTCTGTCCACTCAGACACTCAGCCCTATTTAATTAGCGGCACATTCAGGATTTGAAACCAAGTCTTTCAATGTCTAACTCCAAACCCAGCACCAGTTGCTTACAGTTTGCTAGAAAGACTTGGTGCTTTGAATACTCAAGTGTGCAATTTGGCTTCCAAAGTCAGTCTGGAGGCCAAAAGCCATCTACTTGGTGAACAGAAGAGTCCTCTCATATTTTCAGTCAGGAAAGGACCAATATTGACTTTCCCACCTTGGAAATGTTGCCTCGCGCCTTGGAAACAGAAGAACAAAAATAATCCGAGTTTTAGGGGTTGGGAGACCCCGGCCTGAGACTATGGTCATAACTATGATGTATGAAGTTATGATCATAACTTCAATGTTCTGTCCCTTGGAGGCATAATAGTATAATCATTCCCCATAATTTGACAAAATTCACTTACCCAGCATGAGCTTACTAGTCATCCCCCTCATATACACACTAAGAAGTGGGATGTACGTAAGGGAGCTCACACATAGTCCCTGCCTTCAGTGATTTTATTGAGTCACTGAGCAAACTCCACTCCCTTCCCATCCCCTCCCACCACATACCTAAATAACATCAAGAAACGTGACCACAGGAACCAGTGGAAGCTAGTAGAGAAATGGCTGATAAAAAAATTCTTTCACCATTCCCTCAATTAATAAGTAAATATGCATTGAGTTTCCTCCTATTTGTCAGGTCCTATGCAAGGCACTTCACCTCACTCCAGTACTCTTGCCTGGAAAATCCCATGGCCAGAGGAGCCTGGTAGGCTGCAGTCCATGGGGTCACGAAGAGTCGGTAGGACTAAGCAACTTCAGTTTCACTTTTCACTTTCATGCATTGGAGAAGGAAATGGCAACCCACTCCAGTGTTCTTGCCTGGAGAATCCCAGGGACGGGAGAGCCTGGTGGGCTGTCATCTATGGGATCGCACAGAGTCGGACATGACTGAAGCATCTTAGCAGCAGCATGCGAGGCACTTTAAATGTGAATGGTAGGTACTAGTATCTTTATTTTACAGATAAAGGGAAACACATGGAAGAAAGATGATTTGCTCAAGATCAGCCTGTGAGATAGTGTTCATAATTCTAGAACCCAGATCATCTGAATCAGGTTCACAGTTCTTTTAATCCCATCACACTATATACGGAGTTATATGATCCTGGAGTAAAACACAGGAGCAAAGTAAGCCAAGAAACAGGAGTGAGATGAGTAAATCAGTGGGAAGGTCATTACAGATTTTTTTCACCTATTCATGGAAAGAAGAAATGGCTAAGGCAGCCAGTGGTCCAGAAAACATGGGGTATGCACTCCACCATGGAGCCACACAGCTGGAAGTGACTGCCAAGCCAAGCCTCCCTTCACCCTTGTATCTCAACATGACTGTGGGACTTGTTCTCACTGATGGAATGAGAACAGAAGTCCTCTATGTCACCTTTGGTCAGTGTGTTTAAGAAATGGTTGTTTTTCTCTATTCCCACTCCTTCCATCCACTCGTAGAAAGCAGAGGGTCCCATCACAAGCCCTCCCAGACCTCTCTGCTGGGAGAAGAGCAGCTTGCTAAAAAGAAGCTCACATTTAGGCTGAAAGTGAGCAAGAAATGATTTTCTGTTCTACTGGTCCAGCATACTTGGGGGTTTACTTGTTACAACATCTAGCATTACCCTAACTAAATATGGCAGCTGAGTGCTAGGGTTTGAGCTATTGTAGAACATAATTTACTCTACATCTCATGCAGGCAATAAATCAACATATTAGCCAGCCTTTCTGACGACAAGAAGGGCCTTTGGCCAGAGGTGCAACCGTCACTGGACTGAGTTCCTCAGGGTTGCTCTCTGCTTCCCAAGTCTAGCACAGCTCCTGGCTCACAGGGCACATTCAATGTTCGCTCTATGAATAGATCACCTCTCAGGTCTTCACGATCAGAACAGAGTGAGCAGTCACGAAACTGAAACTTGAAGGCAAATATCTTGAAACCTCAAAAAAAAAAAGAGAATTTCTAAAATGTCTAGAAAAGAATCTGATCGAAGCTTTGAGCCTCTGTCAGCCAGACACAACTGACAAACATCACAGCAGATGCAATAAGGAAATATGTTGGACTTGAACAACGTTACACATATACCAACACTAAAGAAGAAATCTCTCAATAAAAAACCCTTGTGAAGAACCTTGTCCCACCCCCCATCTCGGTTACCCCAGGGAAGGTTTCTTAAGTCTTGAACTGGAATGTTCCAATCCTCCTAATGCATACCCATCTTTATATTCCCAGAGGATTTTCCTGCTTAGGAAGTTTTATGGGGAGAGCCTTGAAATACCCTAGGGAGAGTTTATGGTAAATGTTTTAACAGAGTACAGTAGCCATAATATAATAGCTGATGTAGAAGGAAACCCAGATAGTAGCTGTGATGTCAGGAAATGCAATTTTCTATTTTATCTGGGGACAAGGTTTTCCCCAAATTCCAGAACCTATAGTAATCTGGCCTCATAGATGGTCGATCTGAAACCTCAACACAAAAGGATCTTTTCCTACTTATTAGGGAGGGAGTAGGCAACCACTACATCTGGGACCACTCAGCAACTGGACTAGCTCCCTTTAACTAAGTTGCAGCAGAATTCACATTCGTTGGCTAAGAAAAAAAATGTATTTATTTGAAGGTCCACAGGCTGATGAACACTAAGGATAAAAGCCTGTATTAGATGACAAGTGCTCCGCAGCTATTACTCCTCTACCACAGGTACTAACTTCATGACAATTTTAAAAAGCAGGCATCATTACTACCACCTTACAAACTTACTGACTGAGGCATGCCAGTAAGCCAGGAAATGGCAAGGTCTGGCTCCAAGTCCAAGTCTAGATGATACCAAAACACACTGTATGCTACAGATGCCCCTTGGGTTAGACCCTCCTGACTCCAGATCCATTGTGCTTCCCATCACCCTTGCCTTAAATTCCTCACAGTGCCTCTACATTGAGATTTTGTTTTGCTGAAGAGAAAAGGCCAGAATCCCTAAAACCTAAATGGTGGAGACACCACAAGTTCAAGATCTCTTAGGAAGCCCCCTGGCTTTGGTGCCTAATTAATTCAGCTGCCAACACCACTGAAGGCAATAGCGAAGATTTCTCCTCTCTTGCCTCAGTTCTTATGAGCTCAGTCCTAACTGTTGCTCTGTAACTTTCTTTATGATGAGGTGTCTGAAATAGAACACTCTCCGCAGTTTAGAGCCCAAAACTGATTTTAACACATTACAGTACACCTGGGGCTTGAAACCCCATGGAAGCAGGTCAAATACAGGAACTGAGCTTTGCTATAGAATTCAGCTAGCTGAACTGGACACATAAAGCTTCCAACCTGTTGTACCTCTAAGCCCAGCTAGTCGATTTCCCCAAGCTCCAGGGCTGGGGAGTGTCAAGCCCATTCTGGCCAGAAACCAAGAACAGTCTCTCAAGCTCAGTCCAAATTGTTCTCTCCAGAACCCCCTGACATGCCTGTGTCATCTGCCTCCTTTCCTATGCTTTCTCTGAATTCCCTTCTCCAGGCCAGACATGCTTGCTCTTCACCCAAATCCTGCTCAAGAGGTTTTTCTTCTTTTTCCATCTTTTGTTCTGTAGTATAATTCTTTTTAAAGTTTTCACATCCCTTGGGCATTTAAAACTGCCTATTCATTGCAAAGGATTTCCCTGATGGCTCAGTGGTAAAGAATCAGCCTGCAGTGCAAGATTCAGACCCTGGGTTGGGAAGATCCCGTGGAGGAGGAAATGGCAACCCACTCCAGTATTCTTGCCTGGAGAATCCTATGGACAGAGGAGCCTGATGGGCTACAGTCCATGGGGTCACAAGAGTTGGACATGCCTGAGAGACTGAGCAGGCATGCATGCATTCATCACAAAAGTATAATGAGATGCATCATCCAAAATCCTACCGCTTTTCCCCATCCCTAGTTTATCTCCAGACACAATAGCTAAAGAGTTTATATAATCATATCACAGATGCATTTTTGGCAGTTATCATATTCCTTTATGTCTGGGGATGACAAATGGGTCTCCTTTCTTGCCCTGAATCTGGTCAATCCGCCCAGAGTACAAGCTTTAGAAGCTCCTAGGCTCAGCAGGTAAGTGTGCTGGGGAGCAATTAGTGATTCTGGCTCAAGCTGGGAGGACAGCGTGGAAGCACATAGACATGTCTGCTTCACTGTATTGTTAACACTTGTGGTAGACCGTCTGAAAATATGGCCTCCACCAATTCCTTCCAGCCCTGGACAGGCAGTAGGTCAAGTTTGTTTCCTCCTCTTGAATCTGGGCTGGCCTTTGATCAGTTTTGATTAACAGAATGCAGTGGAAAAGACACTGTGACTTTCAGCCCCTACGAGGCCTTGCAGCCTCTGTTCACTCTCTTGAGATCCAGCGGCCTTGTAAGGAAGCTCAGATGAAAGGTCCCACAGAGAAAGAGAAAGGGAGGCCCAGTCAGCCACAGATGCTCCAGTCCCTCAGTAAGACACCAGGCATCAAAGTGAAGCCACCCTGCACCTCAGCCCATGCCAAGGCTCCCAGCTGAATGCACCCACACGAGTGACCAGGCAGGACCACATGTGCCAGAAAAACTGTCCTATAGAGTCCAGCCAATGTACGGAAACTTGAGAAAGAATGAAATATTACGGTTTAAGCCACAAAATGGGGCATTTTGTTACACAGCAGCAGGTAATGCATACAACGGTTTCATCTTAATAGCTGATTTTCCTAATTCCCACTTTAGACCATCAAGTCCCTTTTGCATAACATTTTCCTTGACCTTTCTCTATGCAAATGGAAACTGCAATTCTCAATTTTGTGTCTCCTCTGATGTCCTACTTCTTTTTTAAAAATTATTTATGTATTTTATTTTTGGCTACACTAGTTTGTCATTGCTATGTGTAGGCTTTCTCTAGCTGCAGTGAGTTGGAGCTATGCTCTAGCTGTGGTGCACAGGCTTCTCATTGTGGTAGCTTCTCTTTTTGTGGATCAGGGCCTCTAGAAATGAGGGTTCAGTACTTGTAGCACTCAGGGTTAGCTGCCCTGTGGAATGAGGAATCTTCCTGGACCAGGGATTGAACCTGTGTCCCTGAACTGGCAGGCAGATTTTTAACCACTGGGCCATCAGGGAAGCACCCACCTTACTTCTCATTATACTTGTTTGCAAATCCATCTGCCTTACTGGACTGGACTGCTGGAGGCCACTGTCTGGGTTTCATTCGTATTTAAATCACAAGCTCTCTAAGAAAGGGCCTGCATAGTGAGGAGAGCTCAATAAATGCTAAATGAAGGAACTGACCATGGCACTGAATCTTACTTCTGCCCATAATACTGCCCCCCTCCCTTCATGTACTGGTTTGTCCCCCACACTTCACCAAATCTCTTATCAACAAAGACTTCCTCTAACACATTAAAAGATCATACACCATGACCAAGTGGGCTTTATCCCAGAGATGCAAGGATTCTTCAATATCCACAAATCAATCAATGTAATACACCACATTAACAAATTGAAAAATAAAAGCCATATGATTATCTCAATAGATGCAGAGAAAGCCTTTGACAAAATTCAATATCCTTTTATGATAAAAACTCTCCAGAAAGCAGGAATAGAAGGAACATACCTCAACATAATAAAAGCTATATATGACAAACCCACAGCAAACATTATCCTCAATGGTGAAAAATTGAAAGCATTTCCCTAAAGTCAGGAACAAGACAAGGGTGCCCACTTTCACCACTACTATTCAACATAGTTTTAGAAGTTTTGGCCACAGCAATCAGAGCAGAAAAAGACATAAAATGAATCCAAATTGGAAAAGAAGAAGTAAAACTCTCACTGTTTGCAGATGACATGATCCTCTACATAGAAAACCCTAAAGACTCCACCAGAAAATTACTAGAGCTAATCAATGGCTATAGTAAAGTTGCAGGATATAAAATCAACACACAGAAATCCCTTGCATTCCTATACACTAATAATGAGAAAATAGAAAGAGAAATTAAGGAGACAATTCCATTCACCATTGCAATGAAAAGAATAAAATACTTAGGAATATATCTACCTAAAGAAACTAAAGACCTATATATAGAAAACTATAAAACACTGGTGAAAGAAATCAAAGAGGACGCTAATAGATGGAGCAATATACCATGTTCATGGATCAGAAGAATCAATATAGTGAAAATGAATATGCTACCCAAAGCAATCTATAGATTCAATGCAATCCCTATCAAGCTACCAACAGTATTTTTCACAGAGCTAGAACAAATAATTTCACAATTTGTATGGAAATACAAAAATACCTTGAATAGCCAAAGCAATCTTGAGAAAGAAGAATGGAACTGGAGGAATCAACCTTCCTGACTTCAGGCTCTACTACAAAGCCACAGTCATCAAGACAGTATGGTACTGGCACAAAGACAGAAATATAGATCAATGGAACAAAATAGAAAGCCCAGATATAAATCCATGCACCTATGGACACCTTATCTTTGACAAAGGAGGCAAAAATATACAATGGAGAAAAGACAATCTCTCTAACAAGTGGTGCTGGGAAAACTGGTCAACCACTTGTAAAAGAATGAAACTAGAACACTTACCCTACATTTTAGCTTGGTGGGTGTGATTAGTGGGCTTTCCTGGTGGCTCAGTGGTAAAGAATCCTCCTGCCAGTGCAGGAGATGCAGGAGAAACAGGTTCAATCCCTAGGTCAGGAAGATCCCCTGGGCGAAGAAATGGCAATCTACTCCAGTATTCTTGCCTGGAAAATCCCATGGACAGAGAAGCCTGGCAGGTTGTAGCCCAAAGGATCGCAAACAGTCTGACATGATTTAGCTGCTGCTGCTGCTAAGTCGTTTCAGTCGTTTCCTATTCTGTGCAACCCCATAGATGGCAGCCCACTAAGCTCCTCTGTCCCTTGGATTCTCCAGGCAAGAACACTGGAGTGGGTTGCCATTTCCTTCTCCAGTGCATAAAAGTGAAAAGTGAAAGTGAAGTCGCTCAGTCTTACCCCACTCTTAGCGACCCCACGAACTGGAGCCTACCAGGCTCCTCCCTCCATTCATGGGATTTTCCAGGCAAGAGTACTGGAGTGGGGGTGCCATTGCCTTCTTCAATGACTTAGCTAAACAACAAGTCAAAGTACAATTAGTACACACCAGTATCCAGGTCTCCCCTTGCTGGGCACACAGAAAACAACTCATCCCAACAACTGTGTGGTTAGGTGTGGCTATAGGAGTAGATCTGGCCCCTTGGCTCTGAGGGGATGTAACACTTGCATAACTGGGCTGGAGACACAGCCAAGAAAGTGTGTGGAATGTATGTTGTCCATGAGCGCCTACCCTTCCCTGGCTGAGATGATGGAGACTCCAAATCACAGGAGTCTGGGCTTGCTGAGCTGCTGTATGCAGAGCAGCTGTTCTGGAGAGCTGCCCAGAACCACAGGGAACTTTTCATGAGTCAGAAATTAACTTGTGTTAAGTTACTGAGACTTTAAAGTAGGCTGTTACTGCAACACAAACTAGCCCATCCTGGTCCCCTCAAAGACTACTTAGTTCAAAAATCCTTTACATCTGAGAAATAGATGAGACAAATGTATGGGAAAGACAGAAAGAATGAAGTGTTTCCATCACCCAAATGCTTATCTACAATAGGAGTTACAAAAGAGTCCACCATGAGCCAAGTGTGGTGTCAGGTCCTAAGCTGGGCTGTGAGGGAACTGGGATGAATCTGAATCAATCCCTCTCCACACAGACCTCACAGACCAGTGAGAGAGACAGGCATGTTCTTAAAATACAATGGGATGCTGCAAGATTATAGTTCTAATATGTGCAAGGTGTTCAGAGCGCACACAGAGTGGTATGCTTCATCTCACCAGTTCCTATGTTAAGGTCCCTCCCAGCTCAGCCAAACAGGAGTCACTTCTAGAACACACACAGGAGCCAGATCAGCTCAGACTGTCTCTGGCATTTAAAGAGGGGCAAACAAGGCAAGGGGAAAAGTTTCCCGTTCTTCCTGTGGTGCCTGCTCTTGGCTTCTGTATGTGGGCTCCTCCTTCTTGGTGTGGAGGGCCTCCCCTGGATCTGCAAGTCCTCCTCTGGGCCTGTCCTCTGTAATCTGAGCCCTAAGTATTGTACTAGACAGGATTCTTCAGAGAAAGAGAACTAGATATGTTTTATTTATTAATTACAATGGCTTGGCTCACACAGTGATAGTGGCTGAGAAGTTCCAAGATCGTCAATCAAGAGGTTGGAGATGGCAGGATTGCCCATGATGTGGTCCTAGTCCAAGTCTAAAGGCCTGAGAATCAGGAGAGACAATGGAGCAAATTCCAGTCTGAAAGCCTGCAAGCTGGAGACCCAAGAAGAGAGATGTTCCAGTTTGAGTCTAAAGAAAGGAAAAGACCGATGTCCTAGTTCAAGCCAATAAGACAACAGTAGTCCCCCCTTACTCAGCCTTTTGGTTCTATCTAGATTTTTATTTGATTGGATGAGGCCACCCACATCAGGGAAGGCATCTGCTTTGCACAGATTACTGGTTCAAATGTTAATCCTCATCCAGAAACTGCCTCACAGCTACATCTAGAACAACATCCGACCAAATGTCTGGGCACCCTGTGGCCCAGTCAACTTGACACATAACATGAACCATCACACATGGTAACACTTGTCCTGCCCGATTTCCCACTGATTCACAGCCAGTTCAGCTTTGGAAGCAAAAAGGGCAGGAAGGGAATCCAACAGACCAAAGCATATTGATGACGGACATATTTCTCATTCATTAAATGCCTACTGCTAGTCAGACATTCTCTCTAGAGCCAGAACTCTGCAACATGGGAGAATCAGCCCCATTTACAGATAAGGAATCTCAAGATGAGAGAGATGAAATTCCCTGAGAGGAAGTCATTGTATCCACTGGTGGCTTTCAGAGCGGTTTGTACAGCACAGCCTCCCCTTCTAACCTTCTCATTCCTGCCCTGTAACCCAAGCTCCTGACTGTTGTACCTGAGCTATTCTGCCTGCTCCTGGGCCTTCCAGTTATTATTTCTTTCCTATGTTTTTGTCATAGCCAAGGGAAAAAAAAAAAGTCCCAACTGCCTGTCACTTAATAAAAATGTTAATTTAAGAAACTATTTATTTTGGCTGCGCTGGGTCTTTGTTGCTGCTGGCAGGCTTTCTCCAGCTGCAGTGAGCAGGGGCTACTCTCCATTGCTGTGAGCAGGCTTCTCATTGCAGTGGCTTTTCCTGTTGTGGAGCACAGACGTCAGGTGCGTGGGTTTCAGTAGTTGTGGAGCACAAGCTTAGTCGTTCCTTGGCAGCGGGAGATTCCTGGACCAGGAAATCGAACCCACATCTCCCACATTGGCAGGTGGATTCTTAACCACTGGACTACCAGGAAAGTCCTCAAAATATTACTTTTAACTCAAAGGATATGGTCATGACAGCAGGAAAAAGCAGGGCAGGAAATCAGTTCATTGTAAGGCTCTTACAATCCCATGTCCCTTATCTTTTCCTATCACCTCACCTTGCTACAAAAGGCAACCCACTCCAGTATTCTTGCCTGGGAAATTCCATGGACAGAGGAGCCTGGGGCTACAGTCCACAGGGTCACAAAGAGTCAGACATGACTTAGCGACTTAAGACAGCAACAGTATCTTGCTACTTCTGCAAAGTCATTAAAGAACTTGCCTCTGGCTCTGAAGAGTACCGAAAAAGACAATTCAGAAGCTGGTGCTCTGACGGCAAGGTGTCCTGTGGGTCTGTTGCCCTTGAGCTTGAAGATATCTGCCATTTCTCTGCCTGGGTTGGCTTCAAGGTTTCTTTAGGTCAAGGAGGCTGCTACTTCAAAATGGTCCTTTGGCCTTCGTTCATTGGTTAGCTCATGCATGTGATCCAACTGCTTCTCCAATCAGGAGCATTTAAACAGGAAGTGGTGAAGTCAGTCAGCTGGACTGTAGGTGCCGAGTCTCAGGAAGAGTCCAAAGGATTGCTGTTGTTGCACAGCTCTCGCTGACAGGTACCCTAGGGGAGAACAAGGAGTAAAACCAAAAACATCAGCCAATGTCTTAGCTTGTTCGGGTGGCTGCAGTAAGTACCATAGACTGGGTGGCTTATCATCATCCATCCATCATGTGCTCAGTCATGTCCGATTCTCTGTGGCCCCATGGACTGTAGCCCACCAGTTTCCTCTGTCCATGGTATTTTCTAGGCAAGAATACTGGGAATGACTTGCCATTTCCTCCTCCAGGAGATCTTCCTAACCCAGAGGTTGAACCTTATAGAAACAGAATTTTGTTTCTCAAAGTTCTAGAGGATGGAATGTCCAAGATCATGGTGCTGGCATATTCGGTGTCTGGTGAGAGCTCATTTCTTCATTTTCTAGATGGCCATCTTCTCACTAAGTTCTCATATGGCTGAAGGAAAGGAAAGAGCTCTGTGAACTCTCTTTATTAAGAGCACTAATCCCATTCAGGAGAGCTCTGCCCTCATGACCTAACTACTTCCCAGAGGCCCCACCTCCAAATACTATCACACTGGGGATTAGGTTTTGACACATGAATTTGGAGGGGACAGAAATACTTAATCTATAGCTACCAAGAAACAGAAAACCTTTAAGAAACAAAGTATCTCTAATCCTTATGTTTTGTTGAGACATCTTTAGGCCCAAGAACTAGGATATTTCCTTGGTTACAAAATTCAGCTTTATTAAAGAGTAAGGTAAACATGCAGGTCTAAGAATTTCTAAGGACAAGCCAAAGCAGTGTGTGCATGTGTTTACATGTGTGTAAAATAGATCTTACAATTATAGCTGGGTCAAGACTTGAACCAAAATTATCCTTACTGCAAAATCCACACAAATACCAAGGTATGCTTTATTTTATACAATGTCACCTGCTCATGTTTAAAATAAGAGGATGCTTATTCCTCCATATGAGATACAAGCTCCTGGGGTTTCACAGGAACCTTTTGAAGACAGTGCTTTCACCAGTGATTTTCACTCATCTTTTTGGCTCCAAACAAACTGAAAATAAATATTCATGCTTCTACCGGGAGCAGTAGCTCACTATGGTATAGGGTTTCAGTGCAGGGTCAGAGGCAGAGACAAGAGAGCATGTGTGGGCTGGACAAGCCTTCAGATGATACAGATACTTCATGCGGAGATAAACAGTGTGGGCTTCTACACTACAGGGATCGTAATGGGGGTGCCTAGTCAAGCTATGTTCAGGCTAGTCTTCATGGGACAGATCTCATTTTAGTCCTTTGTTTATTTCTAACTTAAATTTAAACAATTTTTCATTAATAGGACAATTAAAAATAAACTCTAATCTCCTTGGATCACTCTATGCTTCCTTTACATCGTTGCCAGAAAATTAGACACAGCTGGAAGCTGCCTTTTCAGGAGGATATGGACTTGAATTAGAGAGACCTAGTCTCCAATACTAGTTCTTCTCCAGGAAGGGCACTAAACCCCTTGACTCAGTTTCACCCACCCCTTGAGCCTCAGTTTCCTTGTCCTCAGAACCAGATGATCCTATCTCTCTTCGGGATTTAGAAGTTCTTGCATGCAACAAATAATATTTTCCAGTCTGCTGCCTGTCACTAAATGTTAGGTTTACAAGTTAATTTCTAAGACTTGGCCTAGTGTGTATATTTGTCTTTGAAACAGGTATAAAGTATCTATTGTGATAATGTGTTACAACTTGCTCTGCCATTTCCCCAGTGGTGGTAATGTGAATTGTCTCCAGTCTTCTTTTCTTATGGGCTTCCCTGGTGGCTCAGATGGTAAAGAATCTGCCTGCAATACAGGAAACCTGGGTTCAGTTCCTGGGCTGAGAAGATTCCCTGAAGAAGGAACTAGCAACCCACTCCAGTAGTTTTGCCTGGAGAATCCCCATGGATAGAGGATCCTGACAGGCTACTGTAGTCCATGGGGTCACAAAGAGCTGGACATGACTGAGCAGTTTATGAATTGGACTGCTTCTTTTCTTATGAATTGGACTGCTATGAACACCTTTACACAGATGACTTTTTCCTCTGCTTAAGTTATGTCCTTGGAGTAAATTCCCAGAGGTAGAATTACTGGATTGAAGAGTAGAACCTGCTTTGTAGCCCTTGATATTTACTGCCAGACGGATTCTCATTGTCTAAGAAAGCTTTCAGCTGGGAGAGCCCAGCATGTGTGGTAAATATTATGGGTGGTTTCTGTCTGCCTCAGCTACTTCTGTCAAAAGCCCTACTTAGAGAAGCCATTCTCAGACTCATCCTGCAACTGGTACAAACTGGTAGAAAACAAGGACTAAACTGAAAAGGAAGATATAGACCTGAAATGTGTAGGGATGCAGGGCTGGGAAATTGAAGGATGATAAAGCTCTCTGCATTTAAGGATTAGGATCTGACTTGGCTAAGCCCTGTGGTCTAGAGAGAAAGGATGCTGGAAGAAAACCCTTGAAGTAAGTTAATATTTGTTGTACATTTATGAGGTCTTCCCCAACATGTGCCAACATTTATGTGGTATCTGAACCTGCCCACCTATTCATTTTGTAATGTAAGAAAGGCAAGGGGGTCAAAGTCTGGTCCTGCCTATCAGGGACTTCTCCCAGCTAAGACACTAGAAGAAATAACCTGCTTAAGAATCTGGGAAAGCCACATGAGGGTATGAGTAGAGCCTCAAGCCAGAGGCAAACAACATACTGAAGCACAGAACAAGGAATCAAGAACTTCCCTGAGACAAGCGAATGAAACGGTCCAGAGCAAGAGTAATGAGAGTACACGTGGAGTGAAGGAGAACTCTGTGCAGGGAGGGAGGAGGGTCATATGAACCAGGACAATTTCCTAAAAGGTTTTTCAACTGCATTGTTCAAATCTTAAATATCTTTGCCAATGTAGTTTTCTGCTTCATCTATCAATAACCATGAACACTGAATTAAAATAGTGAAGAATTTGTGAATAGCTCTTTATAGATCTGAATATGTGTATGCATATAATGTATAGTTTTGAAGCTATGCTACTGCACGCACGCATGCTCAGTTACTCCGTCATGTCTGACTCTTTGTAGCCCTCCAGGCTCCTCCTGGGTCCAAGGAATTTTCCAAGCAAGAATACTGAAGTGGGTTGCTTTTTCCTTCTCCAGGGGATCTTCCCAACCTAGTGAATATGTTTTCTACGGTGACCTTCCTGATAAGCTGAACCTCTCAGCATTGTGCTATGATTCTCCTTATCTTTCTTAAAGCATTTTTCCTCGAAGTCAATATTCTTTGCATTGATTTGATTACAGCTGCTTTTTTTGGTTAACGTTGTCCTCCATATTTTTCCTAGCCTTCAACTTTAAATTTTTCTGTATTCATATATTTGAAATTATGTAAGTTCCTTTTATATAGGCTGAGTCTTTGTGTTTTAATAGGAGAGTTTAATCCACTTACATATATTGTGATCACTGATTGATCTGAATTATTTCCACCCTCTTGTTTCTGTCTTTTCTATTCTTTCTGTCTTTACTGTTTTTACCCACTCAATATATTCTTTGGACTGACTGCATTCTTCCTCTTTTTCATCCTACTTTTCCCTGTACTTGTTTGGAAATTAAATGCTCCAAGTTCATTCTTTTCAACAAAGTACAAACAGTATCTTAATTTTTCTCAGAAAATACCATGACCTTAGAATGCCTTAAATCTGATGACCCCTCCTTAGAATGCCTTAAATCTGATCATTTACAACACACTATTTTTGTCCATGTTTAAGTTCTTGGCATTTTGTCCCAGAGACTAGATATTATCATTATTTCAGTTTTCTCAGTTTTATCTACAAATTTACCAAAATCTCCACCAATCATATATCCTTGCACATTTCGGCCATTTTTCTCAATAGGTATCTGCTGTTAGTAAACTTTCCCAGTTTTAGTTTTTCTGAAAATTTCTGTATTTTACTCTTATTCTCACTTGATCATTTTTCTGAGTATGGAATTATGGATCATTTTATTTTAGCACATTGAAGATGTCAATTCACCATTTCTGGCTTCCATATTTTCTCTAGAGAAATGCAAATCAGAACTACACTGAGGTACTCTCTCAGTCAGAATGGTCATCATTTTTAAAAGTCTACAAATGACGAATGCTGGAGAGAGGATGGAGAAAAAGACAGCCCTCTCACACCACTGCTGAGAATGTAAGGTGGTGCAGCCACTATGGAAAACAGTATGGAGGTTCCTCAAGAAACTGAAAATAGAGTTGCCATATGACCCTGCAATCCCACTCCTGGGTATATTACTCTGCAAAGGCATATACCAGAAAAGAATCTTAGAAAGTTTTGGTATATACATACATACATATATATATATATATATATATATATATATATATATCAGTTCAGTTCAGTTCAGTCACTCAGTCATGTCCAAATCTTTGTGACCCCATGAATCGCAGCACACCAGGCCTCCCTGTTCATCACCAACTCCCAAAGTTCACTCAAACTCACCTCCACTGAGTCCGTGATACCATCCAGCCATCTCATCCTCTGTCATCCCCTCCTCTTCCTGCCCCGAATCCCTCCCAGCATCAGAGTCTTTTCCAGTGAGTCAACTCTTCTCATGAGGTGGCCAAAGTATTGGAGTTTCAGCTTTAGCATCATTCCTTCCAAAGAAATCCCAGGGCTGATCTCCTTCAGAATGGACTGGTTGGATCTCCTTGCAGTCCAAGGGACTCTCAAGAGTCTTCCCAACACCACAGTTCAAAAGCATCAATTCTTCGGCACTCAGCTTTTTCACAGTCCAACTCTCACATCCATACATGACCACTGGAAAACCATAGCCTTGACTAGACAGACCTTTGTTGGCAAAGTAATGTCTCTGCTTTTTGATATGCTATCTAGGTTGGTCATAACTTTCCTTCCAGAGAGTAAGCATCTTTTAATTTTTAATATATATATAATTGATTCACTTTGCTATACACCTGAAACTAGCATACCATTGTAAATCATCTATACTTCACCAAATTAAAATAAAAAGAAAGAAAAGTAATTTACATGTACGAGAAGCTGAATCACTTCTCTGTACAGCAGAAGTTAAACAACATTGCAAATCAACTATGCTGTCATTGCTGTTTAGTCACTAAGTCATGTCTGACTCTTTGAGACCCCATGGATTGTAGCCCTCCAGGCTCCCCTGTCCGTGGGATTTCCCAGGCAAAAATACTCAAGTGAATTGCCTTTCCTTCTCCAAGAGATCTTCCTGACTTGGGGATTGAACCCATGTCTCCTGCTTGGCAGGCAGATTCTTTATGACTGAGCCACCTGGGAAGCCCTGCAAATCAAACCTACTCCAATTTTTTAAAAAGAAGAGCCACCAGCGTGCGTGTCCTTTCTCTGCATCATGTGAAGACATAGTCAGAAGGTGGCTGTCCCCAAGCCGTGGAGAGAGCTCTTGCCAGAACTCAGCCATGTTGGCACCCTGAGCTTAGACTCCTACTCCCGAACTGAGAAAAAATGTTCTGCTGTTTAAGGCACTCAGTCTGTGTTATTTTGTTATGGTAGCCTGAGGAGATGCCATATAAAAATGAGATAATACAGTAAAGTATATGTACTTTTTTCTCCAGAGAAGTCAGTCATCAGACACATTGCTGATCTTTTGAGAGAAGTCTTATCTTTATTTCTGACTTTTCTTCTCTTTCTTCCTACCTCCAAATATCTTTCTTTTCTAATTTTCTGGAGTTTATTGTTATTTGCATGTGTGTGTGTGTAATCTGTTGTTCTTTTGGGTCAGAGAATTGGTTTCTGTTATCTATCTTATTCTCTGGAAAACAGAATCTGAGTAAAAATTAGCATTCACAAAGAATTTTGGAGATGGCTTCCAAGATCAAGGTCTGTGAAATAAAGGAGTAGGGTTGGAACAGGATGAAATTGGGTTGTCATGCAGTCACAAAATTAGCACCATCAGCCCATCCTCTGGGGAAATCTGGCACTTGGATGGTCCCAACTTGGGGCAATGTGGCTGAGCCTTTATAATTCACAGCAATGACTCATTGGACTGATGCCACCCTCAAGACAGGTGTGAGACACTGGGCAAGGTGACTCTCTTCAGCTGTACCCTGTCCATTGCCAACACTCTTAGTAGCTGGTATGATGGAGGTAGGGAAAAGAATTGGGCAGGTATACCAGAGCATTCACTACAGTCCACCCTCATGATATTCAGATCTATTTGTTGGCATATGCCCTGGAAGGAGATCTTTCAGGACTCCATGGACTCTTCTGAAAAACTTAAAATTAAGGTTAATGGTATGAACGACTGCACTGACTGCCACAGGACAGAATAGATACTCATCATCTTTGTCCTGTACTATCCTGACCCATCATCCTCAACGAGTGCCTCTGAAGGTTTAGATAACTTACCTGGAGGGGTGAGCCAGGCTGTCATTTCTGAGGTCACCCTGGCCTTCTCAGGCAGTAACTATGGCACTTAATCTATTTACCATCAAAATTAGGTAAACAAGTATCAAGAAACACTCAAATGACTCTCTTACCAAACATAGTCTTCCTTGCCCCCACCGTGTACCAGCAGCTCTACCTCTTCCTGATTGTTGCTGTTCAGTTGCTTAGTCATGCCCAGTTCTCTGTGACCCCATAGACTGCAGCACACCAGGCTTCCCTGTCCTTCACTATCTCCCAGAGTTTACTCATTTCATGTCCATTGAGTCAGTGATGCCATCTAACCATCTCATCCTCTGTCACCCTCTTCTCCTTCTGCCCTCAAACTTTCCCAGCATCAGGGTCTTTGCCAATGAGTTGGCTCTTCTCATCAGGTGGCCAAAGTACTGGAGCTTCAGTTTTAACATCAGTCCTTCCAATGAATATTCAGGGTTGACTTCCTTTAGGATTGACTGGTTTGATCTTGCAGCCCAAGAAACTCTCAAGTCTTCTCCAGCCCCTCAACTCGAAAGCATCAGTTCTTCTGTACTCAGCTTTTTTTTAATGGTCTGACCTCTTTCTGATAATCACTATCAATTTCCTCTTCCAGGAGCCTGAAGGGATGAGAGAGCAAGTTCAGTTCAGTCACCTCTTTGCGACCCCATGAACCACAGTACACCAGGCCTCCCTGTCCATCACCAACTCCCCGGAGTCCACCCAAACCCATGTCCATTGAGTCAATGATGCCATCCAACCATCTCATCCTCTGTTATCCCCTTCTCCTCCTGCCCTCAATCTTTCCCAGCATCAGGGTCTTTTCCAATGAGTCTGCTCTTTGCATGAGGTGGCCAAAGTACTGGAGTTTCAGCTTCAGCATCAGTCTTTCCAATGAATGTTCAGGACTAATTTCCTTTAGGATGGACTGGTTGATCTCCTTGCAGTCCAAGGACTCTCAAGAGTCTTCTCCGACACCACAGTTCAAAAGTATCAATTCTTCGGCACTCAGCTTTCTTCACAGTCCAACTCTCACATCCATACATGACCACTGGAAAACCATAGCCTTGACTAGACAGACCTTTGTTGGCAAGGTAATGTCTCTGCTTTTTAATATTTTGTCTAGGTTGGTCATAACTTTCCTCCAGGGAGCAAGCATTTTTTAATATCATTGCTGCAATCACCATCTGCAGTGATTTTAGAGCCCAGAAAAATAAAATCAGCCACTGTTTCCACTGTTTCCCCATCTATCTGCCATGAAGTGATGGGACCATATGCCATGATCTTAGTTTTCTGAATGCTGAGCTTTAAGCTAACTTTTTCTACTCTCCTTTTCACTTTCATCAAGAGGCTCTTTAGTTCTTCACTTTCTGCCATAAGGGTGATGTCGTCTGCATATCTGAGGTTATTGATATTTCGAGAGAGCAAGAGATAGCTGAAAAGTTGGTGGAATTCTTTCTGGAAGCACTTCTTTTTCTGTAAGTAAACTTATGGAGAGCCCAGAGTCATGGGGATGAAGCACAAATTCCCAAGTGGGAAACTAGGAATGATGGCCAGGAGGTTACTCCTATAGAAACCCTGTGGTTTCCAGATCCATGTATTCAGTCTACTAGAAACACCACACCACCTCCACAGCTTTCTACAGATCAGGCTCGCTTTTCTGTCTTGAGGATCATTATGACAGTGGCAACTACCTTGATTCTGACAGTCAATGCTGAAATCTCACCTCTATTTGGGGGATTGTGTCATCTCTGTTGTTATCAGGAGCCTAGTTCTCAAATCATGAGCTCTGGTTACAGGGAACAGCCATCACTGAGCTTCTCGATGATGCTGATCTTCCTCTGGTCAGTGTGTTCCTTATTGCTTCAGCAAGTAAGTTGTCTTCTGGGCCCACCTGTGCAATAGATCCTCTTGATAGATTTCCAGCCTTATATTGTTAATCCATTCTAATCTGCACACCCTCTGAGCCATTTTATCTTTGCTTCCAACATCTTCCACGGCAACTATGGTATTTCAGCTTCATTAACTGTGGGCTATAAGCATCTCCAAACATTTAAGAGTCATCCTGAAAGTATGTTCAGCACTGTCTCCCAGACCCTAGTCAGAGAGAGAACTGCCATATGTTTAAGCTTTTCTTTATCCAGTTTTATGGTCTTGGTACATGTTGGTTCTCTCCTGCAGCTCCTCTGGGTTATAGTCCTCTCTTCCTTTGCCAGGCCTAGCACTTCCCTAGCTGGAATATGTTATCATGAATCCTATTTTTTTTTAGTGACCAAAGGGAGGCAAATAGGTGTGTAATGTGTTAGCTTGTGAGGCAAAGGCTCTGCATTGTCTTCAAGAGAAGGGGAGGCTGTAGCCTTTAGCGGGGGAGTGATGGGCTATTGCCGGAGACTCAGAAGATTCCGTGCAATCTACAGACATAAGATATTCAAATTACCTAAAGCCATATATCCTCCTGCCACATCTCAGAGTCCTATTCCTTTTCAATTAGGGCTCCACATTGGTGGAGTAACCCTGCCTCAGTTTAGAACCCTATTCTTTTGATTAAATCCTGGGTCAGCTCAGATCTCTCTGGTCCAGACTCCAGGAGATGGGGGTCTCCACATATGCTGCTGAATATTTACCCCTCACTATCTCATTATCTGTCTCCAAAATATCAATTGCTCCCTACCACACTCATCCAATTCCATTCTCCTTGTAGCATATTACCTCTGTTTTTACCCAAACACTTAATCCACTGCCATATGGAAATACACTTGTGTACCTTCCCAGTTCACCACAGGGAAAATTTTAGCCATTTCACTGCTACATTGTGCCAGGAATCATTTTCCACCACCAGTGATAACATTCGCACTGCCAGCAACCAGCACAAAAGTTTTAGATTAACATCTGCATCCTTAGATACTTCAGGAAGCAACTACTGCAGGTCAGAGTTCCTGGATATCTGAAATTTCCTGGGATGGACATTTACATATGGGAAACTCTGGGGAGAATATTCTCAGAATAAACACCTTGAAGGACATGAAGGACAGTTTGAACAGAAGGAGAAAATAGGGGTATTGAAGCCCTCACAACAGTTCTCAGCTAATCCAAAATAGACCACTGCAACTTGGACAGAGTTGAAAAATAATCCTGAATCTAGGTGAGGAGGATGACTTGATTCCTAATCATTCACCCCGCTGGAAGCTGACTGCCCTCAGGAAGGTGGGTGCGGGTGATCTTGGATGAGAGCAATTGTTCACAAAAGTTTCAAGTCAAGGAGAAGGACAGAAGCCACTGCTTGAAGACATGGTATGGTCAAGTAAAGAGTTCCTTAAATGAAAAAGATGTTAGCATTCTTAGGCTAAAAAGAAAGGAACTACAGGAAAGGGAATTTTTATGCTATCGGGGGGAGGTCTGTGACCTAGTGGTGGGTGGGATGCAGGGAAGATTATAAAGAAGAGGAGAAGGAAGACTCCTCCCTTTGCTGAGAACTGATGACACTGAGAGAAGCCGCCCTGGAAGCAATGGACCATTCGGGAAAAATAGTTCCATGTACGAGGGCAGATGTGTGTGTTTAAAAGCTACTCATTAAACAATCGTGAGAATGGAGAGGTATGCCTGAAACTCACACAGATGGGGGAGAGCTTGAAGGGAACCAGACCTGGAAGAGAATCTGGGCTTGGAGAAAATTTTCAATTAAAAAATCTGTTGACCTTATTGAATCAGTATTTCCCAACTTTATATGACTGTGGGTTTCTGATGTGTCTCAGAACACTCCTCAAAACACAGCTAGGGAATGCTGAACCAAGTAATAACTTGAAGATTTTAATCAGTCTTCTAGTGGCCGATTCATCATCAGGGAATGAATGAGAGAAATTTCATTCTAAGAGGAATGGAATCAAAATGAAGAATGGTTGAACTTTCTTATTCAATAATATTTCCATTTGGAAAACATTTACAGAGCATCTACTGTCCAGCGGGCTTCCCTGGTAGCTCAGAAGGTAAAGAAACTGCCTGCAGTGCGGGAGACCCAGGACTGATCCCTGAGTCAGGAGGATCCCCTGAGAATGGCTACCCACTGCAGTATTCTTGCCTGGAGAATCTTATGGATAGGGAGCCTGGCGGACTACAGTCCATGGGGTCCCAAAGGGCTGACACGACTGAGCGACTAAGTGCACACCCCTCTAGATGTCTACTAGATGCTGTTCTGGGCCCTAAGGACACAGAGATGACAAAGGCAGAGCCCCCGCTCTCAGGGGCTGGCAGCCTGTGAGGGGACTCCAGGTCTTAAGCAGATGTTATACTGAGTATATGTCCCCCTGTCGGGGGAGACCCTTGGTGATCAGCCGGGAGCCTGTGCTTGTCCAGACAGGGCCTAGACACCTTTTCTTCATGAGAATGGCCATGAAGAAAGAAGAAGACGGGAGCTGGGCCTGGGTAAGGAGACTTGAGGAAGGACCAAGAAGGGAAAGGGAAGGCCAGGATTTGGAGTAAGGACCTACCTGGTCTGCCTCTGCCATTATCTGGTCATGTGATCTTGGGCCTGCCCCATCTTCTACTATCCTGGAGCTTCTGTCTCGTTTGCAAAGTAGGGATAGTAATAACCCACATCTCACCAGGTCTCCACAACGATCAAACAGGAAAAAGGGATGTGGAAAAATTACGTAAACCGTAAGGCACCCACAAAGAGGGATCTTATGACTGACTTATTCCTTCCCAAAGTGCATTTCAAAGAAAGCTAAACAAACTCCCCCAAACTTTCCACTCTCAGGGCTATTTTTATTTTGTGATTTTCCAAGCCTCAAAATGAAATTGAAAAAAAAAAAAAAAAACCTTCAGCGGCTGCTTTTTATATGGTAGTTTATAAGAGTCAGGATGAAATAGAAATCATGATAGCACAAGGCCCCAAGTTTACATTCTCAGAGGGAGGCCATGGGCTGGGAGCGCTGAGGACTTTCAGGAGGGCAGCTGAAATCACCAACGCCAGCCTGGCTCTAACTAGCCTGTGTAGTTTTAAGTGGTCTAATCAGTCCTGCTTTTCACAAACACAAATAAATAAAAATTGACATTACATCGGGCAACAATATGGCATGCCCCGTGCAATGAGAACCAGCTGAGTTTATGTTCCCCACGGTTTATGGAGAAGGCGGCCATGCACCATGTTCTGGGGACAGATGGCTATGTGGCTTCTTAACACACATGTTCCAGGACAGCAGTTCCCAACCCCTTGAGGGGACACAGACTTCTTTCAGATGGTTCTAGAGATTCATATGTTATAGCAGCCATGTCAATAGACTGGCGAAATACTGGCTCCCACATATACGTAGGCAGAATTTTCAAGTGTGCCTGCATTTACAGAGGCTTTGTTCTTTAGGTATTTTCTCAATTAACAGATACTAAAAGCCTAACGACTGTGCCGTGAGGGTGAAGCCTTTCATGTTAACGAAGGGTCCTCTCTCTCAAAAGGGTTGGATCCTATTGTTCTAATGTGACAGAAGCCCCAGAATTCATTAAAATCCAATTGCAGAATGCTGTGGCGCCTGGAGAAAAGGAACCACAGGGATCTGAGAAAAGACAGGAGCCAACACTCGTTCTAGGAACTGCAAAGCCTGGACCTGTTCTTGGAGGCAACAAATTCTTACACGCTGCGATTCCTCTTACCCCGTGTCTGGTCCTCCAGCCTCGCCTGCGTCTGGGGGGGACTCCTCACTGCAGTGGAAGTGAGCTTTCCAAAATGGAAATCAACCTGATGCTCCCCAACTCCAGGAACATGCCACTGTCCCGGGCACAAAATCCAAACTCTGTCCGGAGGCTAGTGAAATGTTTCCTCTCAAACCTCATCTCCCGGCCCTCCCCCTCACTCAGCATTCCAGCCCCTGGGCTTTCTGCCTTATTTAAAAAACAACCCCACAGATGTATAGAACAGTCTTTTGGACTCTACAGGAGAGGGTGAGGGTGGGATGATTTGGGAGAACGGCATTGAAACATGTATAATATCATATGTGAAACGAATCGCCAGTCCAGGTTCGATGCAGGATACAGGATGCTTGGGGCTGGTGCACTGGGATGACCCAGAGGGATGGTACGGGGAGGGGAGGAGGGAGGGGGTTCAGAATGGGGAACACGTGTGTACCCATGGTGGATTCATGTTGACGTATGGCAAAACCAAAAACCGATACAATATTGTAAAGTAAAAATAAATAAATAAATAATAAATTGAAAACCCTTTGAATAGGCAAAAAAATCAACAACAAAATGACAATCCCACAGGGCCATCCCTAGCAGTCTGGTGGTTAAGATTCTCCCCTTCTACGTCAGGGGGCATGGGTTCAATCCCTGGTCCAGAAATCAAGATCCTGCATGCCACATAGTGTGCCCCCAAAATAAAAATAACCCCACCATCACAGCCACACACACACTCCACTCCCACCCTTGCCTCTGCATTTACATACATTTACGCCCTCAGACACTTCCTCCCTCCTTACCTCTGCCTGAATAACTTCTTAGGCATCATTTACTTTGGGAAGGTTTGCTAGAATCTTCCCCTAGAGACAGGTCTGAGTTAGTTAGCCCTACTATGGATATAGCTTCTGTAGTGTGTCCTGGGAACATGGAATGTGCCTGGTTTGTTAGTCATCAGTCCACCACCAGACCTGAAGTTTCATGAGCTTTGTGACCTAGCATGTCCTGGTGGCAGAAGGTCAATCAATAGTCTCTGAATGAATGTGTGCAGATGTGCAATGAATGTCTTTCCCTTTGTGGGATTGGAGAGGAATGTTTCTGACAGAGGACCCATGCAGCCCCAGCCCAACACCCTGTACAGTCAACTACTAATTCCCCAGGTCAGATGGGCAAGGGCACAGGTACTAGCTTTTGTTCAAGAGCAGAGCAAAATCCCGCAGAAGGTTCTGGTGTTGGTTACAAACTGTTGGGAAGACAGATGCTTGTATTGTTGCAGGAAGGGGGACCCCTTCCAGGGCCCGAAACTGGGTTCTTGTATAACACTCAGAAATGAATTGTCCGAGGAGACACATGTGCTGACAAAGCAAGAGATTTTTTTGGGAAAGGGCACCTGGGTGGAGAACAGTAGGGTAAGGGAACCCAGGAGAACTGCTCTGTCACATGGCTTGCAGTCTCTGGTTTTATGGTAATGGGATTAGTTTCTGGGTTGTCCTTAGCCAATCATTTTGACTCAGAGTCCTTTCTGGTGGTGCACACCTTGTTTAGCCAAGATGGATGCCAGAGAGAAGGATTCTGGGAGGTGGCTGTGTTAGAGGAAGCACACTGATTGAAACCGCCCACCCTGGCCAGGCACCATAGTAACCATTTGCATGAATTATTTTATGACAGGAGATCCTGATAAGGAATAGGGAACTAATAAGCCATCAGCGATCGGAATAGTCCGGGAAAGGTCGAAAGGAGACACCACGTGTCCGTCCACTTCCCAGAATCTCTCTTGCTAGCATCCATCTTGGCTGAGCGATGAGTGTGCCACCAGGAAAGACTCTGAATTAGAATGATTGGCCAAAGACCACCTGGAAATTAATCCCATCAGCATAAAAACCAGAGACTGCAAGCCATGTGACAGAGCAGTTCTCCTGGGTTCCCTTTACCCTACTGCTCTCCACCCAGGTGCCCTTTCCCAAAAAAAAAATCTCTTGCTTTGTCAGCACATGTGTCTCCTCAGACAATTCATTTCCGAGTGTTAGACAAGGGCCCAGTTTCGGGCCCTGGAAGGGGTCCCTCCTTCCTGCAACAGTCGGACAGGCGGTGTCTCCTTTGACTTTTCCCAAACTCTTCTGGTTGGTGGCTCATTAGTTCAGTTCCTTCCCAGGACCTCCTATCGTAAAACAGCTCATGCAAATGGTTACTGTGGTGTCTGCCCAGGTAGGCGGTTTAATCAGCATTCTTCCCCTAATAGTATCAGGGAAAATGAAGAAAAAAATTGACTCAGTGGAAAAAAAAGAAGACAGAGACAGCTAAAGTACACAGAACCCTCTCTCTCTTTCCCTCCCACTTTCCCTCCCTCTGTGTCATCCCCCAGTATTTTGCTGATCAGAAAACTATTGGTATTTTCTCTTGAAGTTATAGGATCCTGCTAAGGGCAAAGGGTCCAGAGAGGGTAATATGTGGCCTAGATTCACTGACCAAGAGAGGGGCAGAGCTCAAAGGAGAATCCAGGTCTCCCAATGCCAAGTTGCCTCCCCTTTTCAGAACACCGTGATGCTTAGGCCTGTGTGCACACTTCTCAGGAGAAATTGTGCCAAATCCCAGAAGTAGCTAGCATATGTGCCCTTCGGCCAGAGACTGCCTCAGTAAATATATATTGCTTCTTGGCTTGCAAAGCAAATATTTACTCAAAACCCACATAGCATGGCACATAAGTTCCTGACAGCCCTGGGCAATTTCTATCTCACTTATCATTTATTTTTAATTTGTTTTTAGTGCGTATATTTTCTTCATTAGACCTGGAATAAACAGAGTTCAGAGCAGAGGACTGGTGAGCTAAAAACTGATTTTATTAAAAACCCTACTCTCTGCCTGACACCTCTAGATTCTAATTTCTGACAAGTCCATGAGAGCAAAATCAGTCAAGCTTAAATGGAGTCACGGCTCCATCCAAAGGTAGTCTTTAAGACAAGGCATAATGTCTTCCTTTAGTAAATGGGCTGAAGAGTTAATGAGATACATGTGGTTCTCAGCCAGTGCCTCAGTTCAAGCCTTGGAATACCTGGATTCTGGTCCTGACCTTACCTGCAACTAGCTGGTGACCTTAAGCAAGTCACTTAATCTCTCGATCTTCAGTTTCCTCTTCTGCATAATGTGACTAATGATATCATTCTACCTAATTCAAAGCTGAACATTCAGAAAATGAAGATCATGGCATCTGGTCCCACCACTTCATGGGAAATAGATGGGGAAACAGTGGAAACAGTGTCAGACTTTATTTTTGGGGGCTCCAAAATCACTGCAGATGGTGACTGCAGCCATGAAATTAAAAGACACTTACTCCTTGGAAGGAAAGTTATGACCAACCTAGATAGCATATTCAAAAGCAGACATTACTTTGCCAACTAAGGTCTGTCTAGTCAAGGCTATGGTTTTTCCAGTGGTCATGTATGGATGTGAGAGTTGGACTGTGAAGAAGGCTGAGCACCGAAGAATTGATGCTTTTGAACTGTGGTGTTGGAGAAGACTCTTGAGAGTCCCTTGGATTTCAAGGAGATCCAACTCAGTCCATTCGGAAGATCAGCCCTGGGATTTCTGTGGAAGGAATGATGCTAAAGCTGAAACTCCAGTACTTTGGCCACCTCATGTGAAGAGTTGACTCATTGGAAAAGAGTCTGATGCTGGGAGGGATTGGGGGCAGGAAGAGAAGGGGACGACAGAGGATGAGATGGCTGGATGGCATCACTGACTCGATGGATGTGAGTCTGAGTGAACTCCGGGAGTTGGTGATGGACAGGAGGCCTAGCATGCTGCAATTCATGGGGTCACAAAGAGTTGGACATGACTGAGTGACTGAACTGAACTGAACTGAATTCACTATATTGACAACAGACCAACTGAAGATCAAGTCCAATATCTCTCCACCAAGTAAAGACCTACTAGGAGCCTGGCTGTCCTAGGAATTGAGAAGACAGCAATAAACAAAGTGAAAACCTGTCTTTGTGGGAGCTTGCATTCCAGTGGGGGAGCAGACAGATGATAAATAAAGCATAACAGGTCTGACGCTAAGTTCTAAGGGAAAAAGTTGTCATGATAAGGAAAGGATGACAGAGGTTCATTTCAGTTCAGTCAGTCAGTTGTGTCCAACTCTTTGCGACCCCACGGACTGCAGCATGCCAGGCGTCCCTGTCCTTCACCATCTCCCAGCTCTTGCTTAAACTCATGTCCTGTAGTTGGTGATGCCATCCAACCATCTCATCCTCTGTTGATGACAGAAGTGGGTCGCCTTTTTCTAATGGGTGGTCATTAAGAGGATCTCTGATCATTTGAGTCCTGGAGGAGGTGAAGAAGAAGGATCACAGGCAGGAAGAAGAGTGGGAACAAGGCTCCAGGTGGAAAAGCTTGGAGTAGGAGTTCAAGTAGGACAAGCAGGGTGGCTGAAGCAGAGAGAGAGACAAGAGACAAGATCAAGGAGGAAGGATAGGGTTCCCCAAATTTAGTGTGTGTAAGGATTCCCAGAGGTGCCAGGAAAGGTGATCCAGAGATGTTCCTGTATAATAAACACTAGCTTAGAGTCATGCATTGCGAAGGGTTCTCTAGAACATAATAAACACCATTGCAACCTCACTCAAGAACACAGAATACCCCTGGTCGCCCATGAACATGTTCCCTTTATACCAGCTCAACTTATGCAAATTACATGGTATAAATGCGCCTGACTTTCAACCCTCTTGAGGTCAAGCCACTGTGTTTTAGAAGATTTCACTGCAGGACTGGACATTGGTGTGGACATTGTTAGATGTAGACATGAAGGACTGGGCAGCCCAACCTCTGCTGCCTGTATATGTGAGGGTGACTGTGGTTTGTTATGTGAAGCCTGGAAGAGGTTCTCAGCCTTGAGCACTTGCCTGCTAGACTCTTGCCTACTATTTTTCAAGAATCAGAGAAATATAAGTGTGTTGAGTCTGGATCTTGATCACAGCCTGGAAACAGTTGGAATCACCAGGCTGGAGGTTGGCTGGAGCCATTAGCAGGCCCATCTGGGCCAGGGACAGGGTGGGCACTGTAGGAAGGATGTGATGAGGTTGTCCAGGGCTGCACTGTGACTTAAGCCTCAGCCCAGAGAGCACTGAGTAAGGCTTGAAGAGGGAGGGGACATTATTAAGCACCTTGTGTTTTCTAGGCAGGGGATTTGGCTCTTCTCGTGCACAATAACATGAAATCCTTGCTAACCTGCAGAATAGAATTACCTTCTATAGAAGAGGAAACTGGGGTCCAGAGAAGCTGAATAAACTGCCCAAGGCCACACAAGCTATTAAGAAGTAATTGGGAGCATTAGATTCACTGATCCAAAGACTGGCCTCTTTCCATGACACCATGCGACAGTTGTTTTGAAATGAGTTACATTATCACGAGCAGCTCAATACAGTCCTGTTGAGGTGGGTGGTTGAGATAAGTCACCCTCCCTGTCATCTCAGGAGTCTGAAGAGATGGCCAGATTCTTTAGACACTGGGGTTCCAGTGGAAGGGAACAGTCCATGTTCCCTAAGGGGTCCACTGATGTGATGCCCATCTCCTCCTCATCAGGGCCCTCATGCTTGTGGTCCCCTCAGCCTAGGCAGGGCCTCTGTCACTGGGCACCCTATCCCCCTTTGCATGACCCGGCTATCAGCTACACAGACCCACCTTTGTGGCCCTGGGCCAGGCTGCCTAAGTCAGAGATGTCAGCGCTGATCTATGTGTATCCCTAGGTCTGAAACACTGACTTGTTCTATAACTGTCTGCCTCTGCTTCCTTCTTCCTTCTTCCTTGGGCTTGTTGGCACTCACTCTCATTCACGGGCACCCTTGTTCATGAAATGTCATCTGCAAATATGGGAATCTCTGCACCAGGCCCACACTGTTGATATCTCTGGAGTTGTTTATAAAAATATCCCTGGCATTCCCTACTCGACGCGGTTCCACGTCATGCTCCACTTGCAGGCAAGCTTTACCAGCCCGATAAGGAGTACTTCATTTGTCCTTTAGGGAAGCTATGACTCACATCGCTGCCTTCCCTTCTCTTTCTAGAGCTTGTGTTATCCATAAAAAGGGCCATTATAAAGGCCACGGGGAAGACTAATCCCAGTCCTGGGTTTTAAACATTTCCTCTAGGATGCCGTTGAATCAGTGATAACTTGTGACCAATAATTTTGAAAAGGAACTAGTTAGCTTAACCGGAGGATGGTTATCTCAGCAATTTGTCTATTCATCTTGGGACTGGCTGGTTCAGGTAGGATCTGGCTAGAAATATCATGGGCTGGGTTGGAAATTGTAGCTCAGGGGTTGATTTAACATATTTTTTTGACTTATTAGCTCAAATTGTTATAGCACTCAGTTCAGTTCAGTTGCTTAGTCATGTCCGACTCTTGTGACCCCATGAACTGCAGCACGCTAGGCCTCCTTATCCATCACCAACTCCCAGAGTTCACTCAGACTCATGTCCATCGAGTCAGTGATGCCATCCAGCCATCTCATCCTCTGTCGTCCCCTTATCCTCCTGCCCCCAATCCCTCCCAGCATCAGACTCTTTTCCAATGAGTCAGCTCTTCGCATGAGGTGGCCAGAGTACTGAAGTTTCAGCTTTAGCATCATTCCTTCCAAAGAACACCCAGGACTGATCTCCTTTAGGATGGACTGGTTGGATCTCCTTGAAATCCAAGGGACTCTCAAGAGTCTTCTCCAACACCACAGTTCAAAAGCATCAATTCTTCAGCCCCCAGCTTTCTTCACAGTCCAACTCTCATATCCATACATGACTACTAGAAAACCATAGCCTTGACTAGATGGACCTTTGTTGGCAAAATAATGTCTTGCTTTTTAATATGCTGTCTAGGTTGGTCATAACTTTCCTTCCAAGGAGTAAGTGTCTTTTAATTTCATGGCTGCAGTCACCATCTACAGTGATTTTGGAGCCCACAAAATAAAGTCTGACACTGTTTCCACTGTTTCCCCATCTATTTTCCATGAAGTGATGGGACCAGATGCCATGATCTTAGTTTTCTGAATGCTGAACTTTAAGCCAACTTTTTTCACCCTCCTCTTTCAATTTCATCAAGAAGCTCTTTAGTTCTTCACTTTCTGACATAAGGGTGGTGTCATCTGCATGTCTGAGGTTATTGATATTTCTCCTGGCAATCTTGATTCCAGCTTGTGCTTCTTCCAGCCCAACGTTTCTCATGATGTACTCTGCATGGAAGTTAAATAAGCAGGGTGACAATATACAGCCTTGACCTACTCCTTTTCCTATTTCGAACCAGTCTGTTGTTCCATGTCCAGTTCTAACTGTTGCTTAAGACATTGATCTTTATCTCCCTGAAAGCAAGTCAGCATCACTCTGCCAGGCCTAATATCAAGTAACTGATGTACAGGTACAAAAGTATGATGGACCCCTGAAACACAGCAGCATCACAGGACCAAGCCCAACCTTTGCTCAGATCTAGGACACTAGGTCTCTGCCCATTTAGAAAAGTGATGAGGAGCAAATGAGGTAATGTTCATCTATACATTTATTCAACAATGCTCACTGAGACCCACTCTAGTCTGGCACTGCCAGGCCCTGGGCATGCAGGCAGGACAGGATGGTACACATGCTTTGATGGTATTTCCCAGCCTCCCTTGCAGTTAGGAGTAGGTTTGGCCAGTGGATCACACACACTTCCAGGAGTGGCCTCTGAAGTCTCCTTCACAAACTTCCACAATCTTTCTCTTTCCTGTGTTTGCCAGTTGAGCCAAAGTTCCAGAAAAAGACTCTGAGATCCTAGAGGAGTCATAAAATGTACAGAGGCCGAGTCCCTGATCACTGCACACCACAAAGGGCTTTTTGAACCCCATGCTCACCGGACTTGATGGGAAGAGAAATACACTTTCGTTTTGTCATAGCATGTAACCTATCCTGACTACTGCACAGCCCTTCACTTTTCACTCATTGTACTTTGGGCAGGTCTTGCCTCTTTCTGTTCAAGAAAGACAGACCATCCAGAGAGTCCTCCAACTTCCTTCTGCTACACCCCTCAACTGTCTATGTGTCTTCACCCTTTCTTTTCCATCCCCCCACAGTGAATCCCTCCCGCTCGGATGCTTTATCCTGTCCCCTATCTGGTTTATACCTGTGTTCTGTTGACTGTCCTCTGCCTAAAAATTTACATTCAACTCTCCTCTTTCCTTAAATGAAAAAAATCCCATCTAGAAGTTGGGTATTTAAAGCAAGTTTTCCTCCTGGTCATCCTAGGCTTCTGGAGAGATTGACAGATTTTCCAAACAGATTTAGGGTACAGGTGTGGCAGAGGGTCCATACACATTCCCTGAGAGCTCCACTGATCTGGTCCTTTGAAGAGGATGCCTATCTCCTGAAATAAAGTCCAAGAAAGAGAGCTGTTTATCCATCCTGCATCCCCCTAGAGCAACCAACATATTTGTCTCTGACCCTTCACCACTTAATTTCTGATGAATAAGCCAGAGTTGCTATTTCTACTTATCACTCATTGATTTCTTAACCCACAGAAACCTAGTTTTCTCTCCCACTGCTAGTCTGGTCAGAGAAGGCAATGGCAACCCACTCCAGTGTTCTTGCCTGGAGAATCCCAGGGACAGGGGAGCCTGGTGGGCTGCCGCCTATGGGGTTGCACAGAGTTGGACACAACTGAAGCAACTTAGTAGCAGCAGCTAGTCTGATACCTTTTATTCAAAGACCAGGGACGACCTGTAACTGTCAAATCCAGGGATTTTTCTCAGCCTCTTTCAGCTTAGTTTCTCAGAAGCACTTGACATTCATCCAGTTTCTCTTCTAACTCACTCTGTTAATGTTTTCAGCCCTTCACTCTCCTGATTCCTTCTAAATGGAGGAAGGTCCCCATGTTCTGCTCTTTGCCAACTCTTTCTCAAAATTCTCTTTTATCTGGTAAATAAAGCTACTCCTACTTAATAATAACAATAACATGTACTGAATACAAGTGTAAGACACAGGCCAAGCCCATCACATGTGTTATCCCACCTCACCCAAACAAAAGCCCTCTAGGGCTGGTTATAGCCCCATTCTACAGATGAGAAAGTCAAGGCAAAAAGCAGAGGTAAGGAACATGTGCCAGGCCACAGCCAGCAAGGGGTAGAGCCAGACAAGGCCAGTGCTTGCCTGAAGGATGTCTTTTGTTTACATTTGGGAAAGCCAGACACATGACCATTCCAGAGTGCTTATCTTGGCAAGTGGAGGTTGCAGCTGGGCCCTCTTCTCCCCTAGGCAAGCTCCTCATGCAGAACATAGAGTGCAGGAGTTTGCAGGCACTCAGGGAGCCAGAATTCAAACCCTGGCCTCTCTGACTCCAGAGTCGTTGTGCCCCCTCACCTCACAGGGCAGAGTGAGGATTAAAACTAAATGGAGCACATATTGGATGTAAAGCTCTTTGGCTCAGCATTCAGCATGTAAGAAATATATGATATAGTTACTATAATAGTAAGGAGATAGTCTTTATTATGCATATCACCATTCTCATCCACTTTCGTTTCAACAAGTGAATTCATCAAACATTTAATCACCTCTCACGTGCCAAGCAGTAGGCTAGATGTTGAGATTACAGAGATGAAGAAAACACTGTTCCTAAAGTTAAAAGTCTACCAGGAGAGAAAGCTACAAAAACAAGGAACTAACTTAAAAGGTGACAAGCTCAGTAACAGAGCTGGTGTAAAGCCCTGTGTGAGCACTGGAGGAAAAGCAATATGCCAGCATAGGGCGGTGGGAGTCAGGATAAGTCTGGGGGCAGCTTCAGAGAGGAAGGGACATTTCAGAGCATCTGGACCATGAGGATGGATGACCCAGACAGAGAAACTGGGTGAACAGGAATGTGCAGGTGGGCAAGAACATGGGGTGCGTGGCCTGCAGCTTGCAATCGGCGATGGGAAGTCATTGAAAGCAGAAGGGCTGTGTCTGGTCAGATCTTGGTTTCAAAAAGAAAGCCCTGACATCTTAAAGTGTTTTGCACATAGTAGGGGCTCAGCAAACATCTGATGGATAAATAGTTGAACGGAGGAATGAAAGAATGAATGAAGAACTTGAAACATTTTTCTTGAGTCAGCATTGAGACATCACAAGTGAATGTCAAAGTCCACTGGGGCTGTGTAAACATGTATGTTTATGTTTATGTATCTATTAGAATCCACTGTGGGACAAAGTTTGACTTAAAGAACGTTAGCACTGGAAGAATCTGTGATGAGGAATCATTCCTGTTCAAGTCAGCCAGCCCAAAAGCTGAGGCCTTGAGAGGGAGTTGCTCATGAAAGGGCTTGTCTCAGGGCCCAGCCAGTTTTGACTACTGCAATGTGGCTCTCCTTGAGTCTAGCAGCCTAAGCTTCTGATTTGATCAGGTGCTCTATTCAGGAACTCTACCTTCTTACTGAGCACATCCTTCACATTCCCACATCCATGCTTTGCTTGTGTGTTAGTGAAAGTGAAAGTGAAGTCGCTCAGTCATGTCTGACTCTTTGTGACCCCATGGACTGTAGCCTATCAGGCTCCTCCGTCCATGGGATCTTCCAGGCAAGAGTGCTGGAGTGGATTGCCATTTCCTTCTCCAAGAGATCTTCCCGTCCCAGGAATCAAACCTGAGTCTCCCACACTGCAGGCAGACGCTTTACTGTCTGAGCTACCAGGGAAGTCCAGTACCCATGGACCTGTGTGTCAGTACCCCTGCCTGCAAAGAATATAATCTATCTGATTTCAGTGTTGACCATCTGGTGATGTCCATATGTAGAGTCTTCTCTTGTGTGGTTGGAAGAGGATGTTTGCTCTGACCAGTGCATTTTCTTGGCAAAACTCTATTAGTCTTTGCCCTGCTTCATTCCACATTCCAAGGCCAAATTTGCCTGTTACTCCAGGTGTTTCTTGACTTCCTACTTTTGCATTCCAGTCACCTATAATGAAAAGGACATCTTTTTGGGTGTTAGTTCTAAAAGGTCTTGTAGGTCTTCATAAAAGCGTTCAACTTCAGCTTCTTCAGCATTACTGGTTTGGGCATAGACTTGGATAACTGTGATATTGAATGGTTTGCCTTGGAAACAAACAGAGATCATTCTGTCGTTTTTGAGATTGCATCCAAGTACTGCATTTCGGGCTCTTTTGTTGACCATGATGGCTGCTCCACTTCTTCTAAGGGATTCCTGCCCACAGTAGTAGATATAATGGTCATCTGAGTTAAATTCACCCACTCCAGTCCATTTTAGTTCGCTGATTCCTACAATGTCAACATTCACCCTTGCCATCTCCTGTTTGACCACTTCCAATTTGCCTTGATTCATGGACCTGACATTCCAGGTTCCTATGCAATATTGCTCTTTACAGCATCGGATCTTGCTTCTATCACCAGTCACATCCACAGCTGGGTATTGTTTTTGCTTTGGCTCCATCCCTTCATTCTTTCTGGAGTTATTTCTCCACTGATCTCCAGTAGCATATTGGGCACCTACTGACCTGGGGAGTTCCTCTTTTGGTATCCTATCATTTTGCCTTTTATACTGTTCATGGGGTTCTCAAGGCAAGAATACTGAACTGGTTTGCCATTCCCTTCTCCAGTGGACCACATTCTGTCAGCCCTCTCCACCATGACTCGCCCGTCTTAAGTTGCCCTGCAGGCATGGCTTAGTTTCATTGAGTTAGACAAGGCTGTGGTCCTAGTGTGATTAGATTGACTAGTTTTCTGTAAGTATGGTTTCAGTGTGTCTGCCCTCTGATGCCCTCTCTGCAACACCTAACATCTTACTTGGGTTTCTCTTACCTTGGGTGTGAGGTATCTCTTCATGGCTCCTCCAGTAAAACACAGCCGCTGCTCCTTACCTTGGACAGGGGTATCTCCTTACCGCCGCGTTCCTGACCTTCAATGTGGGATAGCTCCTCTAGGCCCTCCTGCACCTGCGCAGCCACCGCTCCTCGGGTTGCTCCTTCCAGCTGCCAGTCCTGGCCTCGAGCATGGGTGGCTCCTCCCAGCTGCCGCCTCTGGCCTATAATCACATTGATTATATTCTATGCAGCCAAAGATGGAGAAGCTCTATACAATCAACAAAAACAAGACCAAGAGCTGACTGTGGCTCAGATCATGAACTCCTTATTGCCAAATTCAGACTCAAATTGAAGAAAGTAGGGAAAACTGCTAGACCATTCAGTTATGACCTAAATCAAAACCCTTATGATTATATAGTGGAAGTGAGAAATAGATTTAAAAGCCTAGATCTGATAGACAGAGTGCCTGATGAACTATGGAATGAGGTTTGTGACATTGTGCAGGAGACAGGGATCAAGACCATCCCCATGGAAAAGAAATGCAAAAAGCAAAATGGCTGTCTGGGGGAGGCCTTACAAATAGCTGTGAAAAGAAGAAAGGTGAAAAGCAAAGGAGAAAAGGAAAGATATAAGCATCTGAATGCAGAGTTCCAAAGAATAGCAAGAAGAGATAAGAAAGCCTTCCTCAGCGATCAATGCAAAGAAATAGAGGAAAAGAACAGAATGGGAAAGACTAGAGATCTCCTCAAGAAAATTAGAGATACCAAGGGAATATTTCATGCAAAGATGGGCTCGATAAAGGACAGAAATGGTATGGACCTAACAGAAGCAGAAAATATTAAGAAGAGGTGGCAAGAATACATGGAAGAACTGTACAAAAAAGATCTTCAAGACCAGATAATCATGATGATGTGATCACTCATCTAGAGCCAGACATCTTGGAATGTGAAGTCAAGTGGGCCTTAGAAAGCATCACTACAAACAAAGCTAGTGGAGGTGAGGGCATTCCAGTGGCGCTGTTTCACATCCTGAAAGATGATGCTGTGAAAGTGCTGCACTCAATATGCCAGCAAATTTGGAAAACTCAGCAGTGGCCACAGGACTGGAAAAGGTCAGTTTTCATTCCAATCCCGAAGAAAGGCAATGCCAAAGAATGCTCAAAGAACCGCACAATTGCACTCATCTCACACACTAGTAAAGTAACGCTCAAAATTCTCCAAGCCAGGCTTCAGCAGTATGTGAACCGTGAACTCCCTGATGTTCAAGTTGGTTTTAGAAAAGGCAGAGGAACCAGAGATCAAATTGCCAACATCCGCTGGATCATGGAAAAGCAAGAGAGTTCCAGAAATACATCTATTTCTGCTTTACTGACTATGCCAAAGCCTTTGACTGTGTGGATCACAAGAAACTGTGGAAAATTCTGAAAGAGATGGGAATACCAGACCACCTGACCTGCCTCTTGAGAAATCTGTATGCAGGTCAGGAAGCAACAGTTAGAACTGGACATGGAACAACAGACTGGTTCCAAACAGGAAAATGAGTACATCAAGGCTGTATATTGTCACCCTGCTTATTTAACTTATATGCAGAGTACATCATGAGAAACGCTGGGCTAGAAGAAACACAAGCTGGAATCAAGATTGCCGGGAGAAATATCAATAGCTTCAGATATGCAGATGACACCACCCTTATGGCAGAAAGCGAAGAGGAGCTAAATAGCCTCTTGATGAAAGTGAAAGAGGAGAGTGAAAAAGTTGGCTTAAAGCTCAACATTCAGAAAACGAAGATCATGGCATCCAGTCCCATCACTTCATGGGAAATAGATGGAGAAACAGTGGAAACAGTGTCAGACTTTATTTTTGTGGGCTCCAAAATCACTGTAGATGGTGACTGCAGCCATGATATTAGAAGACGCTTACTCCTTAGAAGGAAAGTTATGACCAACCTAGATAGTATATTCAAAAGCAGAGACATTACTTTGCCGACTAAGGTCCATCTAGTCAAGGCTATGGTTTTTCCTGTGGTCATGTATGGAAGTGAGAGTTGAACTGTGGAGAAGACTGAACGCCGAAGAATTGATGCTTTTGAACTGTGGTGTTGGAGAAGACTCTTGAGAGTCCCTTGGACTGCAAGGAGATCCAACCAGTCCATTCTGAAGGAGATCAGCCCTGGGATTTCTTTGGAAGGAATGATGCTAAAGCTGAAACTCCAGTACTTTGGCCACCTCATGCGAAGAGTTGACTCATTGGAAAATACTCTGATGCTGGGAGGGATTGAGGGGCAGGAGGCGAAGGGGATGACCAAGGTGAGATGGCTGGATCGCATCTCGGACTCCGATGGACATGAGCCTGAGTGAACTCCGAGTGATGGTGATGGACAGGGAGGCCTGGCTTACTGCGATTCATGGGGTCGCAAAGATTCGGACACGACTGAGCTACTGAACTGAACTGAACCCCCTGCGTGAATGTCCCATCCTGCATCCTTTCCAAAGAGCATCCATTCTTCAAGGCTCTTTTCCTCCAGGAATCCTCCCCTGACTATCCTGGCATGAAGTGATCTTTCCTAACACCTGTAGTAGTTCTTGAATACTTCTCTGTGCTGAGAATTGTGCTGGGCGATTTATATCCTTTGTTACACTTAATCCTTACAACAACCCTATGAAACTATGGCTCATTTTTGTCACCCATTTTCGGAAAAGGAAGCTGTGAAGTGAGTGAAGTCTCTCAGTTGTGTCCAGCTTTTGTGACCCCATGGACTGTAGCCTGCCAGGCTCCTCAATCCATGGGATTTTCCAGGCAAGAGTATTGGAGTGGGTGCTATTTCCTTCTCCAGGGGATCTTTCCGACCCAGGGATCGAACCTGGGTCTCTCACACCACAGGCAGACTCTTTACAATCTGAGCCACCGGGAAGTCAAAGGGATTGAGGTACCCTCAATATACTAAAAGTCAACAATATACCAGACAGTCAACTAAATACTTTTCATTGATTACCTAGATTATCCACAAACAACTTCATAAGTGGCACTGTTACTATAATCTCCACTTGACTGATAAGAAGACAGGCTCAGAGAGCTGAACTTGTCCAAGTTCCCACAGAGATGAGGGGCCGGTTCTAGAATCAAACCCAGCATTCTGTCCACTGGCTTCCCAGTGACGTGAGGACTTGCCCAGGGTCATCCCAGCACAGGGAGAGCCAGGTGCCAGCTGACAGGAAGCCCACACTCCATCCCCTGTGCTGGACAGTCCTCTGCCACTCCAATTGTCCAATCAAATCACCCATTTGGCTCTCTCCATTTTATTAAATGGCACATTTGTTCACATGTTTTACTTATCTAACTGAATTACAAGTGCTCTCTGCACAGAGAATATGTGTTTGTGACCTCTATATCCCTCAGGGCCCCAACAAAGTGCCACCAGCTCATGTGTGTTTATGATCAATTAGTAAAACAACTCAGTGATGAAAGTCATTGATGGATGGAAGTCACCTTTCATTTTCTCAAAGACAGAGAGGTTTGTGGAAGCCAGTAGCCCAACTTAATTATAGAAGTAGCAGCTGCATATTCCATTTACCTTCCAAACCTTATAAAGTAGATCTCAGAAAAAAATGCTAATCTCATTATCATGTGTTCAATTAAAAAGATATTGAAATTTATTTTTCTCTTGAAGGTGTGTGGCCTTCTTTGAATGCCATTCTTCTAGGGAGAACCATCAAGTAGCTGCCCTGTAAATACTTCTGATCAACTCGGCCATAAGGACACATTATGTCTTAACACTGAGGAATATTCTTGTTAGGTTTTGGTCCCCTAGACTCTTGCAATTATAACTTAAAGGCCATTGATTTTATACTGGACCTGATTTCTTCATGTGAATTTCCTCCCTTGCTAACCTAAGGACCTACTCCCTGAGAATAGACTGCAAAGTTTTGAAACAGCTTTCTACACATGCGTGCGCACGCACACACACCACACACTTGCTGTGCTGTGCTCAGTCGCTCAGGCATGTCCGACTCTGTGCAACCCCATGGACTGCAGCCCTCCAGGCTCCTCTGTCCATGGCGATTTTCCAGGCAAGAATACTGGAGTGGGTTGCCATGCCCTCCTCCAGGGGATCTTTCCAACCGAGGGATCGAACCCAGGTCTCCCCATTGCAGGGCAATTCTTTACCAGTTGAGCTACCAGGGAATATATATATATATATATATATATAAACTCCCACACTTTATATATCCACATTCTGTATAAAGAGGTTAGATGTAGTCTGTAGATTTCCTCCCCTAAGGTCCAACTTTAATTCACTGTGTTGTCGCCCCCTACTGGTAACAAATAGAGGGTGACTTACTCTGTTCAGTTAGGGCTGAAAGCTTCCTGCCTTGAGAACATCCACAGGCCTTTGCAGCTAAGAAAGTTTTGTTTTCAATAATGAATCTGCCAGCCAGAGGTAGACATGTTACACTCCTCTAAATAAAAAGCGTTCCCCAATTCTCAGAACCCTCCAGGACTGGTTGTACAATTAACAATGACTTTCATTTTTTCAAACATATCTACAAACTCATTCTCTCAGGGCTGCTCCTGAGAATTCTGTTTTATTCCTCTTTTCCCTCTACACCTAGCACAGGTCTTGAGACATAGTAAGTACTCAATAAAAGTTCATTAAAAACATGTATGGGGGTTTCCTGATGTTCCAGTGGCTGGGAATCTGCCTGCCAATGCAGGGGACACGTGTTCCATCCCTGGTTCGGGAATATCCCACATGCCAGGTAGCAACTAAGCCTGCAAGGAGCAGCTACTGAAGCTTGTGCACCCAGAGCCCATGCTCCCCAACAAGAAAAGCCCCTGCAATGAGAAGCCTGCATACCACAACTAAAGAGTGGTCCCTGCGCTCCAGACTACAGAAAATTCAGGCACAGCAATGAAGACTCAGTGCAGCCATAAATAAATAAATAAATCTAAAAAAATGTATGCACAATATTGGAAGCCTGAGTGGATGGGAGAGGAGGGCAGGGGAAGGAAAGACATTTTCTGCAAGCACCTCAGCTCATGGCAAACTACAGAGAGTCATACTGGGTTCACAGAATCATTTAATTAACAAGGACTTCAGAACTTTCACCAGCAGATTCTAAAATCAGGATAAAAACTTTTTCTTTTCTCCCTTTCTCCTATAGCCGAGCAGACAAAAGCCTGGTATTGTTTAAACTGTGGTCATTAGACTCTCAGACTCACAGGCTGTACTTTTCACTTTTTTCTTGAGGTTCTCAGTAATTACAGGGCAGCTGAGGTATTTTCCCTTTTCTGGAAAGGAGGCTAAAGACACTAGTCCTGCACAGCTGTGGTGAACATCTGCAGGTTGGGCCATCCGGTATCAATCCCACTTTCTGTTAGGAAATGCCTCTGGGGGCAGCCTGGGAGGGGTGGGGCCTTGCCTCCTGATCTCCTGGCAGCTATGGTCATGGTATGGAAGCCCAGATCAGACAGTTGAACACCCTTGTCCTGGGCTTGGACTCCTGAAGGGATGGTGGAAAATGGAAGGTCATTAAAATTTGTTTATCATAGTTATGGTGGTGGGCAGAAGGGCATCTATGCCTGGGGTGGTCATGTCTGCACCAGGAAGCCTTGTCTCGGCCACAGTTCTCTCTAGGAAATAGGCTGACTTCCTGGCCCTCTGGAGCCGTCCCTGTTCTAGCCTGTTCGAAGTATGGTCCTCCAGACTTTCCGAAGCTTCTGTGAGCCCACACAATCTTCCAATCAACTCTTGTTTTGACTCAATGAAACCAGAGTCAGTTTCTGTTATTTGCATCTGAAAAAAATTTAACTAGTACAATAGGAATCAAAGTTAAAAGAGAGAAGCAGAAACTGAAAGAGAAAAAGGAAGGAAGGAAAGAAAGGAGGGAAGGAGGGAGAGATGGAAGGAAGGAAGAAGGAGAGTCCTCTACTGCTTGGAAAATGGGTGTCTAGCACCTTCTCAGTGCATAACAGGCACCAGTGGACCTTCAAGGAAAGTCCATTTATAAACATCAATATAGTTTAAGATGTTTGTTAAGTAGTCTCCTTACCTGATCCTCATCTCAGCTCTAGGGGTTCCCTAGGGATCAGGCAAGTCTGATTTTTCATCTGTGTGGAAAAGCAGAGACATTACTCTGCCAACAAAAGTCCAAGTCAAGCCTATGGTCTTCCCAATGGTCACATACGGTGGTGAGAACTGGACCATAAAGAAGGCAGAACACCAAAGAACTGATGCCTTCAAACTATGGTGCTGGAGAAAATTCCTGAGAGTCCCTTGGACAGCAAGAAGATCAAACCCGTCAATTTTAAGGAAAATCAACCCTGAATACTGGTTGGAAGGACAGATTCTGAAGTTGAAACTCCAGTATTTTGGTCATCTGATGCGAATAGATTACTCACTGAAAAAGTCCCTGATGCTGGGAAAGATTGAGGGCAGAAGGAGAAGAGGGCATCAGAGAATGAGATGGCTGGATGGCATCACCAATAACAGGAATTTGGGCAAACTTAGGGAGATGGTGACGGACAGAGAGGCTTGGCGTGCTGCAATCCGTGGAGCCCCAAGAGTCGGACATGAATGGGCAACTGAACAACAAGAATAACAATACTCATGTACAGGAGCATATGAAATTGTCAATATTTAACCATTTGGCCTACAGAAATGATCATTCCAAAGGGTTCAATGGAATACTTAGGATTAAATAAAGTTATTCACAGAAAGTGCTTTCCACAGTGCCTTGTACAAGGTAAGATCAGTAAATCTGTCCCCAACTTAAGTTCTAGCAGCAAATTTTTTTCAAATTTCACACACTCAGGACATTGGAAGTAAACTTTAACAATTCTTGGAAACAAAGGAGAAAGATAATGAATTAACAGACATAGGAAGAATGCAAGTGATTATTTCAATTAGCATTATTTCTCAAGTAACTACTCTGGGCCAGTCACTCTGCGAGCTACTGGGGATCCAGAGGGGAGCTGGACAGACAGGGGCCTGGGAGAGAAACATCAGCCATATATTCAGCGTACTTTCCAGCAAACATGGCAAAAGGTCACTTACCTGTGTTCTCTCACTTTATTCTCACAGAACCACAAGGTGGGGATTAGCTCTGTGTGTAAATAAATTAACTAGGCTGAGAGTCTAGCAAATGTCCAAAACCAACAGCTGCTGCTGCTAAGTCACTTCAGTCGTGTCCAACTCTGTGCGATCCTATAGACGGCAGCCCACCAGGCTCCGCCATCCCAGGGATTCTCCAGGCAAGAACACTGGAGTGGGTTGCTATTTCCTTCTCCAATGCATGAAAGTGAAAAGTGAAAGGGAAGTCGCTCAGTCGTGCCTGGCTCTTCGTGATCCCATGGACTGCAGCCTGCCAGGCTCCTCCGTCCATGGGATTTTCCAGGCAAGAGTATTGGAGTGAGGTGTCATTGCCTTCTCTGAACCAACAGCTAACAGGTGATAAAACTATTTAGAACCAGGATAAGCTAACCAACATGCTCAATGGTCACAATACATCAGTGTGGTGGACTAGACCCTTTCCTCGGGGCCGCCCAAGCTTTGAGGTTTCCATCCCAACCCCCTTGCTTCTCCTGGCCCCACCCCCACCATATCTCTTTTATCATCCATTCTGATTTGATAAAACATTGCCTCCCCACATCAAGCGGTTTGGTTCCTAAGTCAGAGACTCCTTCTAGTTCTGGGTCTAGGATACAACAAGGCATCGGTCTGGCAGCATTTCCTGGAGACCTGTGCCCTAGGTATCCTTTTGAGCCCCCTCCCCTGCTTGAGCTGTTTTAAAATTGTCAAGTCCCCTCTTTATCTCCACCACAATGGAGGACCATGTCCTCCAATCAAAGTTTTCTTAGCTGTGCCAAATGCCTGAGGTGTGGAGGAGTTGCCGCACCTGGGTGCCCTGCCAATGCCTGCCACACCTGCAGGTTGCCTCTTCAGCCTTGGCTGTGGCCGTTTTCAAATGGGTGCAGTTGGATTTGTTAATTTAGTGGGAAAATACTGCGTGTCAGCTTTGGCCAGGCACTGCCTGAGGTCTGGCAACACCTCAGGGCAGCGGTCCCCAACCTTTGTGGCACCAAGGACCAGTCTTGCGGAAGGCAGTTCTTCTATGGACTGGGGGTGGAGGGGCTGGTTTCAGGATGATTCAAGCACATTACTCTTACTGTGCACTTTATTTCTAACCAAACGCCGCCACTAATCTGACCGGAGGTACCAGTCCACAGCCCAGAGGTTGGGAACCCCTGCCTTAGGGGTGATAGATGCTGCCCTTGCCCAGCTATATCCCCCCAGGCCTTCCCATCTCAGAGAGAGCAGCCCCACAGACACTCAACATTTGTATCTTTTTGCCTTAGGGTTTTTTCTTTGTTCTTTTGCTTTTTAATGGAGGAAAACTGCTCCGCATGTTACAAGGCAGGACAGACAAGTCCTAGAACCCACCCTTCAACAGGCTGGCACTCTACTGGTGAATTGTGACAGTCGGTGTGTAAACACTCCTGGGCCGCTGGCACAGGAACCCAAAGGCAGGTATTCTACGCCGACTCCCAGAGTCCCCAGTCAGGTCAGGCTTCAGCTTTCCACAACGGTAAGGTGGTTGAAAACACATTCCTCCTTCATTTTCTTTCCTTCCCTATCTCACTGCCCCCAACTCCACCCCACTCCTAAATAAACCATCTACACTTTCCTGATCTTGGAGTCGGCCTCAGAAAACCCCAGTCAGGGCCAGGTGTCCGCGAAACTCACATCCCTCCCTCGGGGGACACATTCAGGCAACAGTCACTTGCTGCGCCTTCAAATCTCTCTTCTCTGATTATTTATTCAACAGTTATTAAGTGAAGCTTGTGACTTCCTATGGATACACGTTATGAATAAATACTAATTTCCTACGAAAAACACTATTTACAGATACAACTAAATTGCTAGTTCTTGTCGACTGGCTGAAGCAGAATCAACCTTGAGGAAAACTTGGACAAAAAGTCCCACCTTTCAGAATCCTGGTTCTGTCTCCAGTTTTCTTTGCTGACTTCCCAAAGTAGACTTCTTAAGGAGCCACTTTGGAGGATTTTTAAATTTAGATGATAGAATGAGTCATACATTCCCAGTAAAGAGCACGAACCATGCATTCATTCTATGGTTTTTATTTTTATTATTTTTTAAAAATATTTATTTATTTATTTATTTTTAAATTACAATACTGTATTTGTTTTGCCATACATTGACATGAATCAGCCACAGGTTTTTAGAACTTTATCAGAGTGTGACCAACTGTGAGTTTCACAAAAATTCCAGAGATTGGCTGGGGCTAACAAAGAGTGCTTTTCATTCCCAGTGATAGAAGCCATCTCCTTCAGGGAGAGCAGGGGCTTCCTTGGTGGCTCAGACAGTAAAAAGTCTGCCTGCAATGCAAGAGACCTAGGTTTGATCCCTGGGTCGGGAAGATCCCCTAGGGAAGGTATCCCATGGACAGAGGAGCCTGGTGGGCTACAGTCCAAAAGAGTTGGACACGACTGAGTGACTAACACTTTTGCCTTTCACTTTCAGGGGTAGCAGGACCAATTTATTTATCTATTTTAAATTAATTTTTATTGAAGTATAGTTGCTTTACAATGCTAATTTCTACTGTACAGCAAAATGAATCAGCCATACATATACATATGTTCCCTCCCTCTTGGACTTCCTTCCCATTTAGGTCACCGTAGGGCATTAAGTAGAATTTCCTGTGCCATACAGTTTGTACTTATTATCTATTTTATATTTTCAATAGTGTATATGTGTCAGGACCAAATTAGTCCAGTCACATCTTAGAATTCTGTGTAGATAAGCATCCCGGCTGGCCACTGTCTGGCCTGCCCTTTCATTCACCTCCATCCACCCCCCACTGTCTGCACTGTCTTCCCTTTGGCACCTTGTGCTGTGCTGAGCTTAGTCGCTCAGTCGTGTCTGACTCTTTGAGACCCCTTTGGCGCCCTTACCTCTCAGCATTAAGAGCCCATTTGGCAAAAGTTTGGTGGTTCCCGGGCCAGAAGCTAAGGTGAGCCCTACTTCATGTCACCGAGACGTGGGACACGGCTTCTGCAGCTGCCTTCCTCGCCACCCTGTCCATACTCCTGCCGTGCCTTCCACTGGGTGGGAGCAGTCTGGAAGTCACAGTAAGGGAGAGAACCCCAGGATGTGAGCAGTCTTGCTGGGGCTACAGTGCAAGTAGGCCCATGGGAGCCCCGGCTGCAGCAGGCTCTTGAGGACATCCTGAGTGTTCCTGATTGACACCTGAGAGAAGTGGGTGAAGCATTAACTCAGTCTGACCTGACAGCTTTTATGGAGCATCTCCTATGCTCCTAGCACCATATGAAACCACATACAGGGAAGGATGCTGAAGATGTCCAAGATGTGGCCTAAGTGCTGGAGGAAATTTATAGGTGTCTTACCAAGGAAATGATTAAAATGCATTAAACAACTAATTTAAAACTAATTAAATTAATTAGAATTTAGTTAAATTAATTCTACTCAATGACGACCTGAATCTGATCATTGTAGTACAATCCATTGGTCCAATTTTTGGAGCGGGAGGGGCAATGTGGCTCTGAGAAGAAAAAAACATATTAGGCACCTACTGCGTACTATATAATTTACATTCAGTTTCTCAGTTAATCATCCAACCAGCTTATGAAATAGATATTATCATTATTACTATTCTTATTATTATTATTTCCATTTCACAAACGAGGAAGCCAGAGGCTCAAAAAGAACAATTGGGTTCCGTAGTTATGGAGGGGGCAGAGCTGGGATTTCAGTCCATGTCCATCAAATGCTAGGTCTTGTGTTCTTCAATATTAGATGCAATCGAAAGTTAGACTGAGCTCATGTGGATGAGTGTAGTGAGTGCAGCCTTTAAGGGAGATGAAGGGTTTGAATTGGGTATGAGAGCTGGGCTGCATTTGGATGGGCTGAGAGGAAGAGGGAAGTCACTTTGAGCCTGGGAAATATATGGAGATGATGTGTCATGGGGTGCTCAGCATCTAGAACAGAGTCTGCTATGTGGGAAGCTATAGGATGAATGGATGGATGGGTAGACGGATGGATGGGCAGATGGATGGATGGATGGATAGATAGATGGAGGTACCCATCTATATGGATGAACAGGTGAGTCAGAAGCTGGGTGGTTAAAAGATGGAAAGGTGAGCGAATGGGCAGGTGAAGGAATGGATGGATGGATGACATTACATATAAGACATGATAGTCCCTTATAAACCATGAATACAGAGATAGGAATGATTTTTAATATGCATATGAAGATTTCAATTTGAAAACCAATGTTGTCTTTCAAGTGGGTCAGCTCAGAGAGACTGTAAACATATTACCAGGAGGGTTTCATGTATCTTAAGGATTAAGAGTTAAGATCAAAGGTAGTTAAGGTAGATAAGATCAAAGACTTTAATTTCAATTTGATTTCACACCCAAAAACGATGTCCTTTTCATTATAGGGGACTGGAATGCTAAAGTAAGAAGTTAAGAAACACCTGGAGTAATAGGCAAATTTGGCCTTGGAATGCGGAATGAAGCAGGGCAAAGACTAATAGAGTTTTGCCAAGAAAATGCAATGGTCATAGCAAACACCCTCTTCTAACAACACAGGAGAAGACTCTACATATGGACATCACCAGATGGTCAAGACCGAAATCAGATTGATTATATTCTTTGCAGCCAAAGATGGAGAAGCTCTATACAGTCAACAAAAACAAGACCAGGAGCTGACTGGCTCAGATCATGAACTCCTTATAACCAAATTCAGACTCAAATTGAAGAAAGTAGGGAAAACCGCTAGACCATTCAGGTATGACCTAAATCAAATCCCTTATGATTATACAGTGGAAGTGAGAAATAGATTTAAGAGCCTAGATCTGGTAGATAGAGTGCCTGATGAACTATGGAATGACATTGTATGGGAGACAGGGATCAAGACTATCTCCATGGAAAAGAAATGCAAAAAAGCAAAATGGCTGTCTGGGGAGGCCTTACAAATAGCTATGAAAAGAAGAAAGGTGAAAAGCAAAGGAGAAAAGGAAAGATATAGGCATCTGAATGTAGAGTTCCAAAGAATAGCAAGAAGAGATAAGAAAGCCTTCCTCAGTGATCAATGCAAAGATATAGAGGAAAAGAATGGAATTGGAAAGACTAGAGATCTCCTCAAGAAAATTAGAGATACCAAGGGAACATTTCATGCAAAGATGGGCTCGATAAAGGACAGAAATGGTCTGGACCTAACAGAAGCAAAAGATATTAAGAAGAGGTGGCAAGAATACACGGAAGAACTGTACAAAAAAATCTTCATGATCCAGATAATCATGATGATGTGATCACTCATCTAGAGCCAGACATCTTGGAATGTGAAGTCAAGTGGGCCTTAGAAAGCATCACTAAGAACAAAGCTAGTGGAGGTGTTGGAATTCCAGTGGAGCTGTTTCAAATTCTGAAAGATGCTGCTGTGAAAGTGCTGCACTCAATATGCCAGCAAATTTGGAAAACTCAGCAGTGGCCACAGGACTGGAAAAGGTCAGTTTTCATTCCAATCCCAAAGAAAGGCAATGCCAAAGAATGCTCAAACTACCGCACAATCGCACTCATCTCACACACTAGTAAAGTAGTGCTCAAAATTCTCCAAGCCAGGCTTCAGCAGTACGTGAACCGTGAACTTCCTGATGTTCAAGCTGGTTTTAGAAAAGGCAGAGGAACCAGAGATCAAATTGCCAACATCCGCTGGATCATGGAAAAAGCAAGAGAGTTCCAGAAATACATCTATTTCTGCTTTACTGACTATGCCAAAGCCTTTGACTGGGTGGATCACAATAAATTATGGAAGATTCTGAAAGAGATGGGAATACCAGACCACCTAACCTGCCTTTTGAGAAATCTGTATGCAGGTCAGGAAGCAACAGTTAGAACTGGACATGGAACAACAGACTGGTTCCAAATAGGAAAAGGAGTACGTCAAGGCTGTATACTGTCACCCTGTTTATTTAACTTCTATGCAGAGTACATCATGAGAAACGCTGGACTGGAAGAAACACAAGCTGGAATCAAGATTGTGGGGAGAAATATCAATAACCTCAGATATGCAGAAGTGAAGAAGAACTAAAAAGCCTCTTGATGAAAGTGAAAGAGGAAAACGAAAAAGTTGGTTTAAAGCTCAACATTCAGAAAACAAAGATCATGGCATCCGGTCCCATCGCTTCATGGGAAATAGATGGAGAAACAATGGAAACAGTGTCAGACTTTATTTTTTGTGGGCTCCAAAATCACTGCAGATGGTGACTGCAGCCATGAAATTAAAAGACACTTAGTCCTTGAAAGAAAAGTTATGACCAACCTAGACAAAATATTAAAAAGCAGAGACATTACTTTGCTGACTAAGGTCCGTCTAGTCAAGGTTATGGTTTTTCCTGTGGTCATGTATGGATGTGAGAGTTGAACTGTGAAGAAGACTGAATGCTGAAGAATTGATGCTTTTGAACTGTGGTGTTGGAGAAGACTCTTGAGAGTCCCTTGGACTGCAAGGAGATCCAACCAGTCCATTCTGAAGGAGATCAGCCCTGGGATTTCTTTGGAAGGAATGATGCTAAAGCTGAAACTTCAGTACTTTGGCCACCTCATGTGAAGAGTTGACTCATTGGAAAAGAGTCTGATGCTGGGAGGGATTGGGGACAGGAGGATAAGGGGACGACAGAGGATGAGATGGCTGAATGGCATCACTGACTCGATGAACGTGAGCCTGAGTGAACTCCGAGTGATGGTGATGGACAGGGAGGCCTGGCATGCTGCAATTCATGGAGTCGTGAAGAGTCGGACACGACTGAGTGACTGAACTGAACTGATTTCCTAGTTGTGTGACTTTGTTAAAGTTTCTTAACTTCTCTGGGCCTTGGTTTCTTCATTTATATAATAAGAATGAATACCTTATAGCATTCTTCAAAAGGATAAATGAACCAGTCTTAACATAGTGCCTTAACATGGTGCCTATAATGTAATGTAAGTCGCTCAGTCTTGTCCGACTCTTTGCCACCCTGTGGACTGTAGCCCACCAGGCTCCTCCGTCCACGGGATTCTCCAGGCAAGAATACTGGAGTGGGTTGCCATTTCCTTCTCCAGGGGATCTTCCCGACCCAGGTATTGAACCCAGGTATCCTGCACTGCAGGCAGACTCTTTAAACTCTGAGCCACTAGGGGAAGACCAACATAGTGCCTGGCATTCAATAAAAGGTAAGGAAATTTTCAAAATAAGTAAATATGATGGGGCTGATTAACCTGGGGCTTTTTGGTGTGGCCAGGAGCCTACCTAACAAGCAAGACATATTATTTATCAAAATCATTTTCAGGGAGACCGAAGTAGTCTAAATTGACACATGCTAATTAAAACTTCTAAACAAACGTATGACAGTCCAGAGACCAGAATTTGGAACCACCAAGCTTCTCAAATTTGAAAGATAGCTCAACAGAACAGGGTCTTCAAAACCAGAGACTTCAGAGATAGAGAGATTTCAGAGATAGAGAGATTTCAGAGATAGAGAGATTTTGGAAATCTGAACACAGCTGTTGTTTACTTAATGAAAAATCAGAGGATTAGGAATGAGAAAGAATCGCATCTATCCACAAGGTCCCTGTAGGCTGCAGTCATTGCAACCAGAGTTGACCGCGGTGTGGGGGCGCAAGCGGATTTACAAAGAGCACAGGATGCGGACAGTGGCTGAGCCCTGCAGACGCCCCTGCAGGCCCCACTGGTGTGAGGTCAGAACAGGGGCTCCCACAATGTCAATGACCTACAGTGCTGGGAGGGCTGCTGCCCTGGTTTCCCATTTCCCACTGGAGGACCGGAGTCTCAGGGAGGGCAATCCTTGTGCCGGGGAGGTACGAGGCGGCCAACGTGTACTCGCTTCTCTTACCTTCTCATGCCCTCTGTCTTAGTCTCTGGGGTGCAGGTGGGTGCTTAAACCTCACCCTCGTGTTCTAGGATGTCCTGCTCTTGAACAGACGTAACTTATTCCTGGGGTGTGGGGAGCTAGGCCAGGATCAATCTGTGTCTGCTTCCTGGTGACGTCACCCTTCCCTCCACGCCTTTCTTTCCCCTGGCCGCAGGCCTCCTTCACTGAACTGTAATCGTCCTTCTTTCTCCCTCCCCAAACTGAGCTTCCTCAAAGATGGAGGACACGTCCTTCCTTGCTCACCACTACATCCTCAATTGGCACATATATATTTGATGACCCAAGAGGAAGGAAAGGAGGAAAGAAGGAGGGGAAAAAGTCAGTTGATTTCTCAGGGACCTTTAAGAAAAGATTATCTAGAAAAACAGGGATCAGCTGGTGTTCAGCAGCCTGAGTGCATTCCATGTATCCCAAATACAGCAAGGAGCACACAGCAGACAGTCAATAATTGCAAATAATAATAATTGGAATATAATAATAATAGTAATAGAATAATAATAACTGTGATAATAATAACTACCTCACCCTGCCAGTTAAGATCATTAGAATGCCTAGGTCTCCATGTAAGACCAAGACTTAAGATTTCCCAAAAGATGGTTTTGGAATCAGCTATGGTGATTCTTCTTTCGGAAGCACTTCTGCATCAGCCTGTGGGGAGGGAAGTAATGGAAGATGTTGCAGCTGGGTCCCACAGAGGGTCTGGAGCCAAACTCACTGACACGCATCCTCAAGCTCCCTAACAAGAGTGGCCTGAACTCAGTGTCAGAAGCTGGGGTCTCTGGACCCACAGGGGGTCAGAAAGACAGGAAGAAGAAGAAGTGGCAGGGGGTGGGTCTCTATGAGGCAGGAGAGGAAGCCTGAATGGACTTCCCCCAGCAGGGTCTGCAAGGGCTTCTGACAGTGCCGCTGGCTGTGCCCAGATCCTGCAAAGGTCAGAGTGAAAGTCAGGCAATGCTGGGGCGATGATGGCCACTCTGACTGGTGTGAAGTGATGGCTCAGTGTAGTTTTGATTTGTGTTGCTCTAAGAATTAGTGATGTTGAGCATCTTTTCATGTGTTTTTGGCCATCTGTATGTCTTCTTTCTAGATATGCCTTGAGAAACTAACTGGGCCAAATAATTTGGGGAAACAAGTGAGCAAAACAAAGTTCTTCAAGTTTTCTAACTTTGAGGACTTCTTGCCTGCTCACATGCCTTGTGACTCTAGGAGAGACTAGTATAAATAGTGGTTCCCAAATTTATTTATTCACAGGATCTGTGTTCCCATATATATCAAAGACTAGGATTCTATAATGTATACCTCAGGAAACGCGTCTTTGGGAAACCAGTTGTCATATCTTGCTTTCAGCCCAAGACTCCAGGAAGAGTTTTTAAAATTTATTTTTAATTGGAGGGTAATTGCTTTACAATGTTGGGTTGGTTTCTGCCGTACAACAACATGAATCAGCCATAAGTATACATACACCCCCTCCGTCTTGAAACTTCCTCCCACCTATGCCCCATCCCAGCCCTCTCAGTCATCACAGAGTCCTGGGCTGAGCATCCTTACAGCAACTTCCCATGAGCTATCTGTTTACACATGGTAACGCATATAGTCCAATGCTACTCTCTCAGTTCGTCCCACCCTCTCTTTCCCCACTGAGTCCACAAGTCCATTCTCTGTGTCTTCATCTCAGGCTTGTCCTGCAAATAGCTTCATCAGTACCATTTTTTTCTGGAGTTTTTAACATGGAAACGGGCAAGAAACTACGTTCTTGGCTTCAGAGCTAGGCTCTCCTTCAGACAAAGACTTCCCAAGAGGGATTAGCAGCTCTTAAGACTAAAGTGTAGTGGTTGGAATAACACAACGTACGTTTGAGTCCTTGCTCCACAGTTCCCTAACTAAGACTTTAAGTCAGTCATCCTCTCTGAACCTTGATTTCCTAATCTGTAAAATGGGGATACTAATCTATTCCTATTTTATAGGGTTACAGTGAGAAATAAATGAGTGGAATGCATGTAGTGGATGCGGTATGTTGCCTACTACACAGTTAAATGCTCAATAGATGCTTTTATTATTACAATGATACAAAAATGTCACAACATTTCATATGCGCCCCATTTTTTACTCCAGTTTTTTGTTTTAAGAGAGAGGAAAAGGAGACAGGGAGAGAGAGAGGGAAAGTGCAAACATTCTGACTTGGAAGGGAACTTATGCTTTGAAGCTGACAAGTATAATTTGTCTTGAGACTGCCAAGCTCTTGGGTTGAGCCTTCATATTAGAAAAAGAAAAAAGAGACAAGTGAGATTAATCTGGGGCCTTCATTACTTACTCCATCTGGCCTGGCTTGGCACAGCCCCTTCCCTCTACAAACCGATTACTCCTTCAAAAGCCTCAACAAAGTGGCCTCTAATGGGTTCTGACATGGCAGGAATGGCGCTCGCACAGCATGGAGATAAGGGCCCCAGCGTCAGGGCCAAAACACTTCCAGCGTTATGGCCCAGATGCTCCACCACGAAAGAAAGAAATGAACTGAAAGGGAGCCAAGGCCTCTGGGCCAGGGTGGAGCTCAGGATTCCCAGGAGCACCTGGTTCCCTCCGGCAGTGAGCAGCAGAAGCAAGGCTCACCTGGACAGGACCAGTGACACGGATTATCTGACGGGGGCATGTTCCAGTGTCCAGGGCTACTTACTAATCTGACTTTGCTGTCAGATTGTGCTAGGGGGAAGTAAAGAAGCTTGGTGGTTTTAGACATTTGCCAGTAAAAACCTGCTGAGGAGGCCTTCTCGTCTTTTCTTCCGGGCGTACATGACCGCCCCATGGTGATGCGATTGGGAGGCAGAGGAGGAGAGAGAAGAGGAACTGATGTTCACGGACCACTGACTATGCTCCAGGCAGTCCCCCCCACACAGAAGCCTGAGAAGGAGATATCTCTACTGTCTCCTTGAGAGAAGGCGAGGTATGTGTCCTGTGTCACCCAATAACTGAACAGAGGACTGTCCACCTGTGGGTCCATGTTGGTAGCTGGGCTGTTCCGCTCCTTCAGTAGCAGCCTCTGGGAATGAGAGAAATTAGAAGGGAGAATCTTCCGCAGCCTCAAGAGGTACCGACTCTGTGACCTGAGACTGTGGAACATAAAGGCAGCCTTTGAGCCACTCTGAGAAAGACGGATTCTTGAACAGAGGACACAAACCAGATCAGTGGATCCATCAGGGATTGTTTATCTTGAATCGGGAGACTGCCAGTTACTGAAACAAAGGCTCTGCTTCTGAGCTGCTTTCCAAGGCTCGGGAACTTTGGCTGCTGGGGCACAAGGTGTCAAGGCCAAGCTTGGTGGCTCCGGGCCTCAGAGAAGTGAGTTTGGGAGGCTTGGTGAGTCAGAGACTGTACAATACTGCCCTCTCCTGGGAGCAAGGTTCGTCTGGTCTGGCCAGGCAGAAATCCAGCTCAGAATACCTGACTGAATTACACGTTAGTTACTCTGCTTCCCCAGGGAGACTTCTGTGGTCACGTTACAAATCTGGACTGCCAATGTTTATTTATTAGTTCATAAAGCCCACGGAGATGGAAAGTATGGGCTTCCAAATCAAACGCTGGCCCATCTGTTTCATCTTTTAAAAATTCAACAAATCTTTGAGTGAGTGGAAGTTGCTCAGTCTTGTCTGACTCTTTGTGACCCCATGGACTATACAGTCCATGGAATTCTCCAGGCCAGAATACTGGAGTGGGTAGCTGTTCCCTTCTCCAGGGGATCTTCCCAACCCAGGGATCGAACCCATGTCTCCCACATTGCAGGTGGATTCTTTACCAGCTGAGCCACCAGGGAAGCCCAACAAATATTTAGAGTCCCTAATTTGTGCCAAGCATTGTGGTTGGCCCTGAATACATAATCAGTGTATCAAGGCAAATGGCCCCTAACTTCAGGAATTTTATAGTTTAGTGGAGAGGCTGAGCTATAAACAAGGAATTGTCCTATTGTAAGTGAGGAATTTATGCATTATTACTGTGATGAGTGTTTAGAAGGAAAAGCACAGGATGCTGTAGGAGTATACAGTGTGGAAGGGGAGAGGAGGACTCTGGCCTGGTCAATTAGTCAGGAAAGCCTTGCCTAAGGACATGATCTATATGCAGACACCTGAAGAATCTGTAGGAATTAGCCAGCAAAGTGATTTGGGAGAACATGTGTGAAGGCCCTGACCCAGGAAGAAGCCTGGTACATTTGAAGAACTAGAAGCTCTGTACTGATGGAGAAAGAGAGAGAAAGAGAAAGAAACTGGTGTGAAGTGAGATTGCAGAAATAGGCAACAATCAAATCACACAGGGCCTTAGAATGTCATGTGAAGGATTTGGCCTTATATTGGCCAAATCTCTTTTTGTTACATATGACAAAGACTTAATGCAAATTAGTTTAAGCTGAAAAGGCAACTTTTTGGTTCATATATTTGGGAAGTCTGGCATTAAAGCTTCAGGTATGGCTGGATCCAGGAATTCAAATAGTATTATCAAGACTTTCTTTTCAGTGAGTTAATTGTCTTTGCTTGTTTCTGCATTTCTTGCTGGTTGGCCTAATTTTCTCCTGCAGTGACATATTCTGTCAATCTGGTAGGAAAATAGTAACTGATATTCACCATACCTACCTATATCTTTATAATTTATAATCCAAAAGGAAGAGAAAGTTATCCCTCCATCTCCATTTTGAAAAGAAAAATCAGGGAAAGACAGATGACTCAGCTTTGGTCACACGCCAGAACCACTGGATTCATTAGACCTATCATTATGTCCACTGGGAGGCAGTACAATGATTGGCCTAACCTGGGTCATATTCCTACCACTGCAGCTAGAATGAGGGTGGAGGGTGACGAAAGGAGAAAGGGAGGCATCATGACTGATAGCCTTGGAGCTATATGAATATGGGAGGAGACTTCCCCAAGAAAAGTGGCACTGCTTATAGAAGAAAAATGGGGGAAAATGTGGGATGTATAAAAACATTGACAAAATACCATCATAATTAACAAAAAGCTGTAAGAAACGACTGATAGGCTGTATGAAGTGAAAAACAAGATAAGATTTATTTCTTAAAAGACCACACTGGCTATTATAAGACTGAAATGGAAATAAAGGGGTAGAAGCAGAAAGGACTTCAGATTCTAAGCAAACTAAAACATCTCCGTACAACACTGAAATTATGTAGAAATGCTCAATAAACTATAGCAAAGATCCTTTTATTTATTTATTTTAATATGTATTTTTATTTATTTATTTATTTGACTGAGCTAGGTCTTAGTCTCAACATGAAAACTCATTAGCTGTGAGATCTAGTTCCCTGGGCAGGGATCAAACCCAGGGCCCCTGCACTGAGAGCACGGAGCCTTAGCCCCTAGACCACCAGGGAAGTCCTGTGAAGATCCTTTTAAATGCAGAGTAGAACTTGTGAGAAAGTATGAGAAAACCTTTAGGAGGCAAAGACAAGGAGAAAATTGAAGAATGGAGCGTTGAGTAGCTGAAGCTACTTTCCCTTGGAAGTTCTTCCAGTCTTAGGTAACCAAGAAACTTTAACATTTTAACAGCCCTAAAAGGAGAGAGAGTCTTAGGTCTAAATGAGATGGGCATTAGATCTGAGAACCTTCCTACCCCTGACCAGACCCCAAGTAAAGCTGGGAATTTCAGTAAATCATGAAATAACGGACCAGGAAAAAAAATGTACTCATCATCAAAGAGAGATAATAAGAAAGCATTTGTGTCTTGATCTGGCCTCTAGGTAGAAAATAAGCCATCACCCTCAAGAATATATAGATACGAATCTTCTCATGGGTTTTGGGGTTGAAATTCGTTCTGTGTGCATGGTCCTGAAATCTTCAACTTTGAAGCAATTCCAAACAACTGAAACCCTGGGGAGTTCCTAATGAAAACAAACACACACTTTTCTAGAGATCCTTAATCTAGGATGCACTCAGAGAAAATTTCTGCTGAGTGTGTGTTCACAGTCCCATGCTGAGGTTTTCAGCCATCTTTTTCCCCCTGTGATGACCACGTGACCTTTAGCTGACCTACGGCCACCAGGGCATTCCTGACCCCTTCCTGACCCCCTTCCCCATCTGCTTCTAGCCTTCCTAACTTCTGTCCTCATGATTCCTCTTCCTACCTATTGCTGAACTGAACCTGCCACAGCCTTGATATTTGCATCATTTCTCAGACTTGGAACTCCAGTCTCCTTCTCAACCTAGCTTGGAGTTTCCTATAGTTATGCTGGCGCCCAGAGACAATTTTTCTCCCGTCTTTTAGGCCCAGCCTGGCTTTGAGAGCCTATGTTCTGGCATGACCCTACATCCACTGTGCCCTTCTCAGTTTGCCCTGACCCTGCATTCCTGGACCAGGACAGAGGGAACAGGAGAAAAGGAGAAGAGAACCATGGCAGGCTCTGGGTTGATCTTCATCCCAGTCTGTGACATCTCCTGGGGAGGAGATGTGGCCTGTGGAGCTTGGGTGCCTCCTGACACAGAGCCCCTGTGCCCTCTTACTGACCAGGCACAAGTCAGACAACAGATGTGGGAGGCTCTCCTGATTCCATCCCAAATTGAGAAGTGCATAAGGGGGCTCCAGAAACCCGAATTCTTTCCCACACCATGGCCTGGGGCAGTGAGGCTGGCAACGTAGAATGATGGCACTGAGTTCTGAAAGTGTTTGTTACTCGGTCATGTTGACTCTTTGCAACTGCATGGACTGTAGCCCACCAGGCTCCTCTGTCCATGGATTTCTCCATTCAAGAATACTGGAGTGGGTAGCCATTCCCTTCACCAGGAGATTTTCCTGACCCAGGGATCAAACCTAGGTCTCCTGCATTACAGGCAAATTCTTTACTGTCTGAGCCACCGGGAAGTCTTTCCAATAATCATCTGACTTAGAGAAACAGGTCCAACACAGCATCTTTGTGAAGGAAATAAAACCACCAGCATCCAGAAACACTAAGGGAGTGAGCTGGCAAATTTGCCCTGTGCTACATACCCATCCGCTATCCTGAGAGACAAAGGCAGGACCTTGACAGCCCTGGCAGGCCGGGAGAATAACCACAGCCATGCCACCCTTCCGAGCCAGACACTCAAGGTGTCACGGAGGGAGACAGTGGGCCCCGAGAGCTCACATATGGAGATGTGTTTTGCTAACAGCTCTGGGTGGAAGGTGACTCTGGCCCTGGGCTGTGTGCCCTGTGCAGGCACCCTGGACCCACCATTCCCACAGTTCTCCATGCATATATACCTTCCCCCTAGTGCCTATCCTGGGGAATTGTCATTGTTGGTTTAATGACTTTGTTCTTGACTAGCACGTGATCTCCAGTAGAGCGGTGGCTGGCACATGGCATAGGCTCAACATAGCTTTTAAATGCATTACATCTGTGTGTGCTAAGTCGCTTCAGTCGTGTCTGACTCTTTGCAATCCCATGGACTGCAGCCCGCCAGGCTCTTCTGTCCATGGAATTTTCCAGGCAAGAATACTGGAGTGGGTAGCCATTCCCTTCTCCAGGGATCTTCCCAATCCAGGGATCAAACCCAGATCTCCTGTATTATGGGCAGATTCTTTACTGTCTGACCCACCAGGGAACCCCTACAAAAGCTAGAGCTAATAATAAATGCTCACTTTTAGGATTCTGATAAGGATTCAATGACATGGCATATATAAAATGATTAAATGGTATCTGGTACTGAAAAGGTGGTCAAAATATATAAGTAGTAGTGACTTACACAATTTGGGGAAATAATCTGATTGCTATATGTCATGTTTACTGCAAATCTACCTATCTGACAATACTGTTGTGGAGTCAGATTCAGAGGACTCCTACAGGTGAGGCCGCAAAGTAGCAGATGGAAAAAAAAGTGGCAGATGGAAAAAGCCAAAGTGTAGAAAAAGCTGGGGCCATGATCTTAAATTAGTGAAATCAAACTTTAATTCACTACTGAGTTTAAAAAACATCAGCACAATTATTTTACTAATATGTTTTGTACTATTTCCAAAATCAGCCATGATTTTGGAGTAGTCTCATTCAGCAGTAACTACTAATTTTCCCCATATTGGGCATCAATTGACAGATTGACTGGTCTATATTCAAAAAGGTTTCATACCCACAAATGTAAAGTAAACATTTGTATATTCCTCAGAAGTGGTGAATAAGTTTTCACTGACATTCCCACCACCACTGATAAATATTTCTTTTCCAGTGCATTGTATTGAGGTGTCTGGGGCCCTATCTGGACTTAGTGGAAATAGTGCTGCGGTTGATTAGATGTACAATGTGTCTGTCATGGGCCTGGGAACATGAAACAATAGCACATGTCTATACTTGGAAAACTGACAAATGGATGCTCTCAGCAAAAATAATTTCAAGATTAAATTCATTCTCCTGCCCATCTGACTCAGAATGGTATTTTTAGTGGGGGAAAATACTAATCCGAGCATTGTGACAGACTGTGTTTTCAAGAAGATGGCTATAGAGCTTCCAGCCACATGCAATATGACCTTGCCACTCCTCCAAGAAGAGGTAGGTGTGATGCCCCATCCCTAGAATCTGGGCTGGCCTGAGTGAATGGGTTATCACCAGTTGGATGTAGCAGAAGTGATGCTGCCTGACTCCTGAAGCTGGGTAGGAAAGGAGACCCAGCTTTTGCCCGACTCTTGTGACACACCTGTTCTCAAGAAGCTTCTTCTGGAAGCCAGCACCAGAGTGTGAGGAAAGCAAGCTAAACAGAGATGGTGTGTAGGCCAAGCTGCTGACATTCCCAGCTGAACCCAGCCTTCAAGTCTGAGAGGCTCTGGATGATTCCTGCCACTAGACCATGAGTCATTCCTAGCTGCTCCAGCCTTCCTGGATGAGGGCTCAGACTTGGTGGATCAGAGATAAACTGTCTCCTCTGTATCCTGTCTGCTTTCCTGACCTCCAGAATCTGTGAGCCTTTGTTGTTGTTCCATCACTAAGTCCACTAAGTCATGTGCAACTCTTTGTGACGCTATGAACTGTAGTACACCAGGCTCCCCTATTCTTCATTATCTCCCAGTGTTTGCTCAAATTCATGTCCATTGAGTCAGTGATGCTATCTGATCATCTCATCCTCTGTGGCCCCCTTCTCCTTTTGCCTTCAATCTTTCCCAGCATCGGAGTCTTTTCCAGTGAGTCGGCTCTTTGTATCAGGTGGCCAAAATATTGCAGCTTCAGCTTCAGCAACAGTTCTTTCAGTGAATACTCAGGGTCGATTTCCTTTCAGATTGACTGGGTTTGATCTCCTTGCTGTCCATGCAAGTTTAACACCACTAGCTTTGGGGTGCTTTGTTACACAGCAATGGAAACCAAAGAAAGCATCCCAAACACCAAGGGTGGGTGGAGATGGTGGACCAGCTTTCTCCTTCATTGTGATTGTGAGACTCTGCACAGGACAGGAGAACTCCCCATTTCTTTATCCGGAATAATAATAGCTCTCTATTAAAGTACAGAAATGAAGTCAGAAACCAATGGAGACTGAGCTTTTATGAGACAGAGTGTTTATGAAACAATGCTGCCATGAAAAGCGAATGATTGGTACTCTTGCCTAGCCCTTCTGCCAACCGGAGAGTGGCACTCTGAATCATGAAAGACATGCTTTGGGAAAAATAGTTATTATCCTTCACCCACAAATCCAACTTAATGTATTTAGGTACAATTTTCACAGTTGGTAAAAACAGAGCCAAAGCCCTCAAAACTTCCCACAGGACCAACAGACAGACATGAGACATACCCTTGCTGGCAGTAACCTCCCTTCTTTTGGATAATGACACATCAAGTTTGTGGGACTGCTTTTTGCTTCTCATAATAGAAATGGAGGAGAGCCACTCAGTCTCCCAGAAGTACACACTGTGTGCCCTCCAGTGTGAGGCCCAGGGCCAGCCGTGTGCCTGTTCCCATCATGGCTTCCCTTCCAAGAACTTGCTGGGAGGTTGCGGGAGTTGGGTCTTGCGCCTGCCTTTGTTGAGTCTACTCCTTAAAGAAAAATAACTCCTTTCTATTTTCAGGCTAAATTCGTATTAATAGAACTCTCCTTCAGTTACACCTGCAATTAACTTTTTTTAAAAATTTATTTGGCTATGCCAGGTCTTTGGCTGCAGGTGGAATCTAGCTCCCTGATCAGGGACTGAATCCAGATCCCTGCATCAGGAGCGTGGCGTCTTATAAGTCCCCATAACTAACTTTTGTAGCAATGGAGATAAAATACTTTTAACATGTAAATCTGTGTGTGTGATGTCACTTCAGTCATGTCCGACTCTTTGTGAACCCGTGACTGTAGCCTGCCAGGCTCCTCCGTCCTTTGGATTTTTAGGCAGGAATACTGGAGTGAGTTGCTATTTCCTCCTCCAAAACATGTAAATCTAGTTTTATTCAAAGTGACCATGATATATTTCCCACCCCCTACCATGGTCCACGCTGACCCTCTGTCCTGGGTACTTCTCACCTGCAGCCTCTGAAGCTTTGAGTTCTTGGTGAGCCAGTCACTAACTGTCAAAGTTGGTCAACTCACCAACTTTGTAGCCCGCCGGCTCCTCTGTCCATGGGATCCTCCAGACAAGAATACTGTTGTGGGTAGCCATTCCCATCTCCAGGGGATCTTCCCGACCTAGGCATTGAACCTGGGTCTCCTGCATTGCGGGCAGATTCTCTATCATTTGGGCCAAACACTGGTGAAAAGGCAGTCCCTGTCTTTCGGGGTTTCCAGGGCAGTAGGACAAACGGAAGGTATACAGGCTGTTAGCATAGGGTGTGATAAGTGCCATGAAGAGGGTGCTGCTGCGGGAACACTAGAAAAAGCTCCCAAGCCCAGGAAAAACTTCCTGAAGAAGATGGTATTTAAACTGAGGCCTGAGGAAGGAGAAGGAGGTGGGAAATATGGGGGAGGAGAGGGTGGTGGAAGAAGATGATGCAGGCAGAAAAGAGCAGGTCTGAAGGCCTGGAGGCGAGACAGCACAGCATTTCCAGAGAACAGCAGGTGGTTTCATTCCTGAAGCATCCAATATCAGGAAGAAATCAAACGAAGGGTGGGGGTAAGTGGCAGGCAGGTTTGCATGGTCTTGTAGGCCACTCAAAGGCACTAGGACTTCAGCAGTTGACAAACACTTGATGATAATGAAAATACTGGATGAGAAGGGACAAGATGAAGGCAAGAGGCCATGAGGGGTCCCCTGTTGAAACCCAGGTAGGATACGATGACTCTGTGCCTGATAGCTGCTGTCTCTCACAAACATCTCCTCTTGCTGCGGATTCAGAACAGAAAAACATGAAGGGTGTGTCACTCACACATGTTTTCTGGAAGATTCTGATACAGTAGGCCAATTTCTATCTGATAAGTCAACTGGAAATGCAGCAGAAGCCACGTGGATGAACTGTGGGGCCGAGGAGGCAGAGGGACCCCGGCCCAGAGCTGGCCTCGCCGCCACTGCTGGGAACTCGGTGTTTGCTGTCATTCTCCAGTGGCCCCACCCACTGAAAGCCTGACCATTTCCTGGGCCTGAGGAACATCTCTGAACAGGAATCTGCTTTTCTGAGATGAGAGCTAAATGTCAAGAGGGAGGGGAAAAGTGAAATTTCAGAGTTGGGCCCCAGACAGTTCAAACCCAGTTTTCTCACTGCAATCCTCACCGTGCCCCAAAGAAAACAGGGCTGACTCACAGACCACATCAGTCCTGGGGCGGGGAAGCTTGGCTGTGCGCTGCTGGCCAGTCTCCCAGGGCTCCGTCTCTTGGCATTCCTGGGGGCACATGTGTTGGGGTGTCTCTCAGAAGCCACAGAAGGAGGAAGGGCAGCCCATATCCCTGGCCACCCCCACTGCCTCGTGGCCCCGGCCACCCCCTCTTTCCCCCTTGAGCCATCAGCTCCCAAAGCTGCAGCCAAGTGGATTAGGGAAAGCAGCTAAATTATGATCAAGGATGAGGAGGAAATTCTTGAAACTGTTCCAGGGGCCACAGGCCTGAACTGTCTGCAGCTGATTCAACAGATGGGGAGGCAAAAAGGCTCATGGAAAGCGAGTAAGACTCGGGGTCAATATTCCACTTCTGCCACATGGTATCTGAAAACCTGGGGCAGATTACTTAAGCTTCTGCTGAGCTACAGTTGCCTCAGCTCTAAAGGGGGCACAAGCATGTCTCACTTGGAGGGTTGCTAGAAAGCATCTAGCCCAGTGTCTAGGCACTTGGAAACTTTGTTTCTAACAGCCTGTGTTGCCTACACAATCCCTAAGGCACTTATCCTACACAGCCTTCTCTCTTTGTGGGACTTCATTCCTTCAGCCAGTCTCCAAGGCAGCTGGAGGGTATGTGTCACACATCCTCTCCTTCCCAAGGCATCTGGCACTCAATGGGGCAGTGCGTGTTTCCTGCCTGACTGATACACTCACGTATCAAGATTGGGGGGCGGGGCGGGGGTGCTAGGCAACAATGCCAAAATTAACAGTCTCTGGCACCCAAGGCATACAGTGAAACCCTTTAATAAGTAAAATATGGGGGCATTTGCATGCTTTTCTTCCACATGTTAGAAGCAGTTCAGAAGTAGCCAGTCAGTACCAGAGGCTGCCCTGCCTGGGAACATGCCATGCTCCTCCAGTGGCGTGAGCTTGGACAGCAGCTGAACCTCATCTGTAAAGTGGGAAAATTCAAAGTACTTACATCATAGGGTTATTGGCAGCACTTACAGAGTATATGGAAAGCACTCAGCACAGTGCCTGGAGTAGGATTAATTAATGTTCGATAAGTACTCCTCTCCATCTCATTGTTATCAAAGCTCAGTTCTGTTTGCTGGGCTGGACACCCTTGTTAAACGGTAACACTGGAAATCTCACCCCAGGTAAAGGCCCTGCTGCCTGGGATGGGGATTCCACCCTGGGTGGGGGAGGGGTACAGAGCTGGGCTGCCTCTCTGGATCAGTCCATACAGCAAGGTGGCTTTGTGAGAAGTGCCTTCCAGACCACAAAATGCATTTCAAATATTTCGGTTATAGTTTATGTTTTTCCTATACTTTAAAGTCTAGAAAGAATATTGTAGGCACAATCCTAGTTCCCACTTGGACAACCCACTGTGAATGAGACACCCTGCCCCAGCTTTTCACAGATCCACTGTTTATGTTCTCAGTGACCTGCAAAGTTAGAACTAGGTTTCAAGCCCATTTTAAAGATAAGGAGAATGATATTCAAAGGTCATTCAAGGTTTCAAGTGAGATTCAAACTCAAGTCTGTTGGCTCCCAAAACTATGCTTTTAACTACTGAGTTACACTCAGGGGCTGAATGTAAATGTTCTAAGATGAATAAGATGCCAGTGAGCTCAAGATTTCCAGCCAAATGCTGGTAATCCTGCTCTGAGATTCCGAGAGTTCTGCCTGTCCCCTCAACAGGCAGCGTGGCATCTCTGCACCCAGGGCACAAGGCAGTCTTTGCTATTTAAGATCTCCTGAACACTCTCTTCCTTCCTCTTGTTCCAAGTTAACCATGTCGAGCTTAATTTATCCACCGCGGAAGGATTCAGGGTTTGGTTGACCCTGCTAAGATTTGAAATTACAGTTCTTGAGTCTAATTTTAAACCTAGCACAGAGAACATTTTTTTCCTAGCTAGGACATCCAAACAAAATACAATACCACCCTCCCCTCTTAAAAAAAAAAAAATCTGGTTTCTTTCTGAAATCAAAAGAGCGTTTTGTAAGAAAAAAAGACACCAAGACATGGTACCTTATTTTGCTTTAATATCCCAAAATATTTGTGTGAATGGGACTATGCTGCAAAACAAGAGAAATCTGTAGACAAGTACGTCTCACTCTGAAGAAAGAACTGATTGGAGAGAAGGCACCAGAAACTGCGTTTTGCTGGATGACATGTAAACATTACATGAGGGAAAGGCTCACCAAGGATAAAGGGATTCTCACTGTCATATCACAGGGCAGATCCTAAGGATGGACACTGGCCTCATAAACTGATGCTCAAGCTCCATCTTCCAGTGTAGTGTAAACTGGTGCTAAGGAGACAAACACCCACACAGCAGCAGTGCACGAGGGCATGAAAAGGAACCAGCAGTAGTTTAAGCCCCCGGGGTCTTTCTTTTCTCTTTCCCACATGGCTCCTGCAGGCTATCAATTGGCAGAGCCTTGGAATAGTACCATTTGTCAACAACTGGTTAGTGGAAAAACCAAATCCTAAAAAGTCTGGGTGAATACACTTTGTTTCTGTCTGTGCTCTTCAATCAGATGACTCGGAGGGCCTGGGGTGGAGGGACGTACCACGTCTGGCCTGTCTTCTTAGGTGATAACAGTGGGTGCAGTGCGCCCCGTCTTTTCCTGGAGCTGGGACACCTTCAGGGCAATGGAAATAAGGGGGGCCAACATGACCTGCGGGAGACACAAAGAGAACAGTCTTTGCCACCACTTTCTCTAGAGCAGATCCAGCACTCCAGCCCTGACTTGGCCTCTGAGCTCCAAACCCTCATCTGTGTACTCTGATATACCCAAGGCTCCTCAAACTCTCTAAGTCTAAAGAGAAAGACATGGTTCTTTCCCCGCAAAGGAAACCTGGTTCCAGCATTCCCTGTGTCAACAATGTGACACCACAGCCTATCATATTTAGCAAACAAACAATTAAGAGTTGATCTTGACACCTCTTTCTCTTATATTCCCATTGCTGAACCCCCAGCATCCTAAGTGACTAACCTTCTGTATCACCGAGTTCTCCCAATCCCAGTGCCAGAGCTCTTGCTAAACCAAGTCCTCCCTTTTACCTGGAACAACGATGCTTCCACATCAGCTTCTGCATCCTCCAATTTGTTTCCCACACTCTACCCAAAAATAGTTTCAAAACACAATAACATCACCACCCCCTACCTACTTCTCACTTGAAAAAAAAAGTGAAAGTAAGTCACTCAGTCATGTCCAACTCTTTGCAACCCTGAGGACTGTAGCCCGCCAGGCTTCTCTGTCCACAGAATTCTCCAGGCAAGAATACCAGAGTGGGTTACCATTGCCTTCTCCAACTTCTCACTTAAGTAAAAAAAAAAAGCATTCTGCTGCTGCTTAAATAAATATTTTTAATATGAAAAAGAAAACTATGTATCTAGTTGAACTGCCCACTTTATAGATGAGGAAACTGATACCCAAAGAAGTGAAGTGAGTTGACCTGGTGATTCATGGGCAGAGCCAAGAGTAGTTCATGTTCTATTGCCCACTTTTGCTTTCCCTCCTTATACCAACTCATTATACCTAGAAGAAAGTTGGAGAACCACTCCCCAGGGGGGCTCCAACAGCCCCAGTGAAGTGCTGAGGCTGAGTACCAGGAGCTCCACAGTAGGAGAAGGCAAGGCCCCACCTGGTAAGAAGGTACCCCTGGGCACGTGGGCACCCTACATCCTTCACTGCGCTCCCATCTCCTAAGGACTACAGTGTAGATGAAACATCTTTCATTCATTCTTTGTATCTACCATGTGTCAGGTATTAAGACAGAGAAGCTCAACTTCCTTTCTTGCTCTTGCTCTATTATTCTGTAGGTCTACAAGGTAGATACCATTGTCTTTCATTTTCATTTTAGAGATATCTCAACACCACAGGGATGTGGCAATAACTGAAACTGGTGCCTGGCCACTGGAAAATCTGAGAAAGTGAAGAATCCTTTCATTTCTCTCTTTTTGTAGTAAAAACAACTGTAAGCCACATTTTCCTCAAAAGCTAATCCCATCTGTCAGCCACAATATTCTGAACTTTGCATTCATTGTCTTCTTAAATTCCTATAACATTGAGGTAAGTAGCATTCTGCCATGTTGCAGACAAAGAAACCAAAGCTCAGAACATTAAAAAGACTTACCCAAGGACACATAGGTATTAGGTGGCAGGAACTGAATTTAAAACAAGATCTCTCTAATTCCAAAATGGATGCTCAAAAGCACTATGCCAGGGGTTTTCAAATGAGTTTCACAGGATTCTAATTAGGTGTTAGAAGGAAAAAGCTTTGGGAAAACAGGCGTGGCAAGCACTATTTAAACAGACATCTGTACTGCAAGTCCACTCAGAGCTTTAAGGCACAGTGTATGTTGTGAGCTGCCAAGGGGCTAACCCACCTCTATACTTCCTAAACTGGTTTTGGCTCTGGTTGGGGAGCAGCTTCTAAGACAAGGATCAAGGATGATGACTGTCCTCCAAGTCATTAGCCCTGGCTCCCAGGGTCCCTCCTCACTCTGACATACTCCTGGAGGCACTCTGGGTGGGGCTGGGAACCCAAAACACACAAGTCCAAACAGTCTCCCATAAAGACCTATCTTTCTGGGTCATGAAACAGTCTCTCCCTCCCTAACCCCTACTCCAGCCTTCCCTACCCCCTACCCCAGCCCTCCCTACCCTGTACCAAATCTGGAATCAATGTGTGTTCTTCAGGGAAGGTGACGAGAGCAAGCCAAGTGGCAAATAATCACCAACAGATCAGAGCACCAGACTGGGGCTGATTGAAAGATGAATTCGCTTGAATCTGCCACTTACCAGGCATGTGAATTAACTATTGCGTAACCTTTCTGAAGGAGATCAGAAAGGGGTTCAAAAGCCATTATGGGGTTTCTTTGGAAGGAATAATGCTAAAGCTGAAACTCCAGTACTTTGGCCACCTCATGTCAAGAGTTGACTCAGTGGAAAAGACTTTGATGCTGGGAGAGATTGGGGGCAGGAGGAGAAGGGGACGACAGAGGATGAGATGGCTGGATGGCATCACAGACTCGATGGACGTGAATCTGAGTGAACTCTGGGAGTTGGTGATGGACAGGGAGGCCTGGCGTGCTGCAATTCATGGGGTCTCAAAGAGTAACTGAACTGAACTGAACTAACCTTTCTGAGCCTCTGTTGCCTTATCTGTAGTAGGGATATTAATAGATAAGAATAAGAGATTTGAGAATGAAATGAGTATACCAGTTTGGATAATGGCTTTTGAACAGAGCTTGACAAATATAAAATGCTCAGATAATTGTTAGCTATTCTTGTTTTCTGATGTACTGAAGGAGACATGAAGGAGAGACAGCCCACCCATTGGAGCATTTGAGAGATGAGCTGTGATGATGCAGGTGAAATGGAACCACTATCCCCATCTCCAACAGAAAGAACCAGCCAGGGCTCAGAGCTCGGGGCTCAGGCTTACCTGGGGGTCCTGGTAGATCTTGGCGAGATCCTTCTCGTAGCTGTCGATGTACAGTCGGATGGTGGCGCCCGCACTCCCAGTGCCGCTCAGTCGAAAGATGATGCGAGAACCGTCTGCAAAAAGGAGCCGCAAGCCCTGGGAAAGGTAACAGCGTTTGTTTGTTTTTTTTTCTCACCCCTAGAAGGGAGAGTGAAGGCTGGAAAATTCTGAGGGGTCCATGTGGAGATCTAACGTCATCCACACTGATCAATCGTAGGATCTTGAGAAACAGCCTCAGCTGAGCCCCATGAGCCTGCCTTTGGTCAGCCTGTCACTGCATCCAGCCAATGGGGGCTGGTTTATGGAGGAGAAGCATCTCCAGGGTCAGGTGAGAGACCAGATCCTGGGGAGGCTGGCTGACACAACACTGGCCTTCTCATCCCACTTCCCTGTGATTTATGGGCTAACCATTCCAGTTTGAAGCTTAATAAATAAGTTAATAAATAAGCTGTGGTAGATGGAGAGGGTGGGATGAATTGAAAGAGTAGCATGGAAACATATACATTACCATATGTAAAATTAGATAGCCAGTGGGAATTTGCTATTTGATACAGGGAGCTCAAACCTGGTGTTCTGTGACAAACTAAAGGGGTGGGATGGAGTGGGAGGTGAGAGGGAGGTTTAAGAGGGAGTGGACATGTGTATACCTATGGATGATTCACGTTAATGTATGGCAGAAACCAACACAACATTGTAAAGCAATTATCCTCCAACTAAAAAATATATAAATTTATAAAAACAAACAAACAAAAAAGCTGCTAGATACAGAGAATCAATGTCCAGATCTGGAGGGATCAGATCAGAATGGGCTGAAACCAGAGCAGATGAAGTTTCAAGTGGACCCGAGGATGGGCTGTTTGCAAAATCCTCATAGAGAGCCTCAAAAGAGGTCAGGAAGCCAGGTGCCCCCAATAGTAGAGGCCAGCTGTTCCAACCTACTGAGCAGGATCCAGTGGTCAGTCTCCACCAACACCTGGTAGTTCAAAGCAGGGCCCACGTGGGTGCAATGCGAAGCCCAGTCTCTCTCTTTTCAGCCCTCTCTCTTCCCTCTCTGGCCACATCTCTTGTCCTCAATAATCTTGATTCTGGGGAAAAAGGATGGGGACCCTTGAGGTAAGAAGGCTGGGTGAGACAGTTACTTGAAGACCCTTCAGTCTCGCTAAGTATGTCAGTTCTTCCACAGAAAGAAGTCTGTATGAAGCTGATGATCAACCAAAAAGGAAAGATACTACGTCTCATCTACTATTTGTCACCCAATCCCATCCAGTGTTTCATCGTGCCACTCAGCAGTGAAGACGGCAGGTGAAAACCCCAGAGGACCTTCCCAGTTAGTCAATGTGGGAAGGACACAGTTAACATCCATTTACCATTTCTTGCTTTCTAAGCATATACCAGAGTTGGTTTCCTCCCCACAGCCTCAACCTGGAGCTTCTATGTTTTTCCACTTGATTGTAGATGCTGTATCTACTTCAGAAGATTTTCCCTCCTCCCTGGTTTTTCTGCTTATAGATCGTGAAGTTGCTGACTTCCTTAGAGCACAGAAAGCAGGAACCATGCCCACGCCGATGGCCCTCCCACGCACACCTCACTCCTGGTAGACGTGGGATGCAGTGCAGAGTTGGGGATTACTTCTCCTAAAGGTCTGCTCTCTCTTTGAAGGCTTCACCACAAAAACTTCTGCTCTGCTCTGCCGTGCCCTGGGCTCTACCCTCTCCTTTCCTACACCCCCACTCCAGGCCTCTCTTTTTCTAATTAGCTCAGACATCATTTACAATCATCCAGACTGGAACCAAAGTTCTCCCAGATGGTGAAAAGGCATAAGGAAAAAAAGCCACAGGGCCAACATTTTGAGAAAGGGATACTCCAGGCACCAAGGGTCACTGTGGCCAGGCTCCATCCACCCATCCATGACCTGCTCTCCAAAGAGAGACTTCAAATAAATCCTGCAGCTCAACTCCTTCAACGCATGCTGGATGCCTTGAGAAGGACCAGGCCAAAAATCTGGATCAGAAGAAAAGCTAATTGGAAAACTATAGCAGAGTCTTATCTCCCTCTTAATCATCTCTGTTTCTATCTTTAAAAAAATTTTTTATGTGGACCATTTTTAAAGTCTTTATTGAATTTGTTACAATATTTTTCCTGTTTCATGTTTTTGGCCACGAGGCCTGTGGGATCTTATTGAATCTGCATCCCTTGCATTGGAAGGTGAAGTCAACCACTGGGCCACCAGGGAAGTCCCTCTGTTTCTAGATTCTGAGTCCATTCTGTGACAACAGCAACAGAACCAAAGGGGAGAGGAGCCTGGGCCCAGGCATTTGTGAGAAGCCTGGAGAAGGGCTGACAAGCCCGCACCCTGGGTGCCGAGCACTCAGCGAGGGAAGCCCTAACAACTCTGTCTCCATCCGGATATTTTCTGGGGTCTCCACTGTGATGCACACTGCTATGTTAGGGTCAGCTTCAAGTCACTTGCTACAGGTGATAACAGCGAATGTTTCTAAGCTCACAAATGGTTTGTCTGGTTTTTTTCTTCTTTTTAGAAATTAGAATAGATCACAGAAACATCTATAAAGAGATCACTCTCGTGCCATGCTGGCATTCTGCTACAGTCTCTTGAGAGAAAGGGAGGAGGTTGAGATTGAAGGTAGCAGCTTTGCATCTTTTAAGATTCTAGGGCTCTCTTCTGTGCACACATTCGACGTGACCTCTTACATAGAATTCTGGAGAATGTAAAAGTCCTTCTGGAGTCTAGACTAACCATCCCAGAAGGAGGGCATAGGGGTGAGCATAGAATCAGGGCATAAACCATGTTACCTACAAGTATCTGTGCAAATCATATGTGACTCAGCAGAAAGTCACTTGAGAAAACAGGGCAGCAAAAGACAAATGACCAAGAAAACTTTTAATTTTTTCTCTTGAGATTTCCGAGACCAAGCTCCACGGACTCTCCCACGTACACATACATCTGTTCCTACCTGATTTCTTGAAATGCTTCCATCCACCGGATCGCTGTACTCAAAGTTATCAATCTTCTCCACGGTGTAAACTTTGTCACCCACTGGAAACTGTTTCCCCACAAAGGAGCGATCAGAAATCAGGGCCTCTAGCTCCTTCATCATTTTGTTTTGCGCCCTCGGCTTCCACCTCCTCATAATCATACCTGGGAGAAATCACAAAGTTGAGGCTGACTTCAAATCACACCAATGCATATCAGCACTTTTTGCATCATTTGTTTGGCCCTCCTCCCAAACAGCTAACTTCAGAAGAAGCTGGCAAAAATATGAGTGTGTCATTCTCTGGGGATGAAGCAGGCCAGGGATGAAAGGAAGCGTTTGGAAGGTTTCAGGAAAGGGTTAGGGGCTTCTGAACGAGCAGAAAACTCCCATTTGGGCTTTTCTACAGAATAAAGCTCTTAGCAGCTTCAAAGGCTTTTGAGAGATGCAATCTAACATTTAATCACCACCTCCAGCCGTAGAAACAAAAGCAGTGTTATCTCTAAAGAAGGCTGCATGAAGGCACGCATGACCCAGGCACTGCTCTTCCAAACAGCTGGAGCTTCTTTGGGATCCATGCTGGAAGGCTCCCAGGCTGGGACCTGCCTGAGGCTGCTGAGATGTTGGCTAAGGAGAGTTCCAGTCTCCACAGGAGCTTCCACGAATAAGGCCAAGTTTTCACTGACCAAACGAAGGAGCCAAGCCCTAACTCATTCTTGTTTTAAGCCCTCACTCTTTGCACCTGGAACGCCTCCCTCCTCTCAGTGAGAGTGGATTCTGATCCACAGTGTTCACCCTGACACAGCAGCCTGGTGTGGATGCAAATGGGCCAAGAGGGAAAATAAAAGCATATTACAAATGAAATGCTCTGACTGTTATTTTTCCTCCAAGAATTGTTCTTGACTTCTTTCTTGTGAGGTTAAAGATTCTTACAGGTGGCTTTCCTTGTCCTGGTGGCACACACCCTCTTGAGAGAGTTATTTTTAGAGGCTCAAGATAGCAGAGTCTATATTTATTTGCAATAGTGAAACAAATATATATGTGCAAGATGACACCTCTGAGACATGAGAAATACCAGGGAATTAAGGCCAACTATTCTGGCTCCAGGATTCTATGAATCAAGGACAGCAGTCCCCTTAATCCTGAAGTCAGCTCTTTCCCCCAGTTAAAATGATAAACAGCACGAAATTACAACCAGGTGTTTGTGCTTTACATCTGTGACCTTTGGGTGTTTGAGGGAAATGTTCTATAAATCCTAGGCACAGAGGGGTATAATGGAAAGAATCTGGGCTCTGGAATCAGACAGAAGGAGCTATGAATTCAGCCTTTATTGGTTACTAACTGTGCAACTATGGGCAAGTTGCCTCATTTCTCAGAATCTCAGTTGCCTGATCGATAACTGTTTTGCGGCTGATGTGAAACAAGGCATGCAAAGAGCACTTTTGTTAAATGAATGGAGGGTAGAATGGAATCTTAACCAACCATAGATTCAGGTTCTGAGGACTTTGTTTGTAATACTTGGTTGCTGCTGCTGCTGCTGCTGCTGCTAAGTCGCTTCAGTCGTGTCCGACTCTGTGCGACCCCATAGATGGCAGCCCACCAGGCTCCTCCGTCCCTGGGATTCTCCAGGCAAGAACACTGGAGTGGGTTGCCATTTCCTTCTCCAATGCAGGAAAGTGAAAAGTGAAAGTGAAGTCGCTCAGTTTTAGCAGTTATTTAAGATTAATAAAAATATGTTGATAGTTTTTAGATGGAGGCTTCTGATTCAAGAGTGACCCTCTCTTTGAACAAACTGTTCTAATCTTAGTCCATTCTATCTACTGTTCACTTGTTAACTCATCTATCTATTCAAAGCATATTTATACAATGTCACTATGAATTAGGTGTTTGGTGATACCATGGAGCACAAAAACAGACATGATCCTGCCTTCGTAATCCTCTAGGCTCTAGAGTTCATGACTGCTGTTCTGAATTACCAGATTTTTCTGGTTCTTAGAAAGTAGAGATACTTGCTGTATTTGCCAGAGCTACTGTGTGGCAAATATTACTTACACCTTCCACCAAAGAATAACTTGAGAGAGGAAGACAGCAATGAATTTGTCCAAAGTTGAAAAAAGTTTTCTGATTAAGGAGACCAAGTTGCTTAAAGGTGAATTCTTTCTCTACTATCCAAAGATCATGGACCATTGAATCTGTGATATAGTTTTTAAATTCTCTAGTCTCAACTCACCTATTTTTATAGAGACAGGAACTGAAGTTCAGAGAAATTATATCTTTACATTTATTACAGATAAGTAATTTATCTAATATCCTTGCTCTCATATTTCTTTTCCATAATTAGAATAGTGAGATCCAGGGGGAAAATCTGTTATTTTTACACTTACTAGGGGAAAGGCAAATTGAAATTAGTGAAAAGCACACTGGAAAAATGCTAATGCATCTTAAAAATAGAAATATGTATGGTAAAGAAGACTTGCTAACTATTCTAAGTATTTTGTCTATTGAGAAGCCCCAGTGCCTGGCAGAAAGTAGGTACACGGTCAGTATTTATTGAATCAATGAATGAAGCATTGACAACTACACAGCCTTTGGGGACCTACTTTAATGAGTCAGAAAAGTTGATTTACTAAGCATAATTGTTTCCATAATTTCAGAAAAAGTTTCCATATTTTCAGTGTCTCAGAGTTTATAAAACACTTTCAGACTCATATTTCATTTAATCCATTCAATAGCTAGACTGCTATTTCCATCTCTACAAATGAGAAAACTCAGTACAGAAAGAGGTTAAATGACTTCCTAATCTACTAGGGGGCAGAAATAAAATTCTAATCCATTTTCCTGAATCCAAATCCAATGCTATTATCATGCCCATCTGATAGGTACATTTAAAAGGCTGACAAAGCATTCATTCTTTTGAATAAGTTAACTAAAAATTTTAAGTCTTGTTCTTTATAACTAACATAAAAGTTGACTTCATCTCAACCCCAACTGAATTGTTTTAAAAATCCCCAGTAGATTAAGATCCCCAATAGATAGAAGTAAATGAACTGAGGTTTTATTAACACTTAAGACAGGAAAGAATTTGTATGCATGAGATTTTTCTATGCCCACTTCCCCCGCACTACCTCTGTTCCTGGCCAGGCTGTGGCTTACCTGGTGAAGAAATTCCGCCCATACTTTTGCCAGTGATCTTTAAGAATGTCCTCCACACTCTGTTTGCGGGTGGCTAGGATGGAGAGCCAAGCGAGGACAGCCCAGAGACCATCTTTCTCACGGATGTGGTCAGAACCTGGTGGGAGACAGCAAGCAGCTGTGAGAAGTGTGACTTCCCTAAAATACTTGAGAATAAACTCAGCGGTAAACATGATCCAACCAAAAGTCATAAAATTTTACTGAGAAACCTGAATACACAGAAGGAACCACTTATTGAATAAAGCCACATACTACTGAAAAAAGTTGATGCTTTCCTAAGTAATTTAGAAGTTTAAGGCAAATGCCAATAAAAATGTCAGTGGAATAACTTGGCAGAATGTGATCTATCAGTTATGAAGTATGAATTTGAGGGGGAAAAAACAAAAGAACATGACCATTGTGAATTTTTAATAATTAAAATAATCAATTATTGTTCAAGCAACAAAAGAGAGCACCCAGAAAGAGACTCAAACACATATGAGACCTGAATAAATAATAAAGGTGTCACTTCAATGCTGTAAGAAAGAATGGATTACTTTTTAAGTAGTATTTGTATAACTAGTTAAACAGTTGGGAAAAAATCAGTTTTTTCCCTATAAAATGCCATGCCAAAACGAATCCCAGATGAATTATACATTAAACACCATGCCAAAAAGAATTCCAGATGAATTATACATTCAAATATAAAAACTGAAAACCTTTAAATACTAGGATATATACATATCCTATATACACACACACACATATACAATTGTTTTTAATCTTAGAGATGGCAAACACATATAAATTCAAAATTCATAAAGGAAAAAGTCTCTCTAGTTGTCTACTTAAAAATTAGCATTTCTATTAGCAAAACTACTATGGATAAAATTAAAAGGCCATTGCCCAACTAAAAAATTTTTAAATATTTACAAATAAAGTAGATGTTTAAAACAATATAGAAAAAGCTCTTATATATTAATAAGGAAAAAGCAAAGCCTCAACAGAAATATAGGCCACAAGAATATAAATAGGCAATTCATCAAAAAAATGAATACAGGTACCTGATTAATATAATATTTATATATACATAATATTATTTTTAAGAAGACAAATTTAAGTTAAAGCCACGACAAGAAACTGCTGCCTCTGCTGCTGGTGCTGCTAAGTCGCTTCAGTCATGTCTGACTCTGTGCGACCCCACAGACGGCAGCCCACCAGGCTCCCCCGTCCCTGGGATTCCCCAGGCAAGAACACTGGAGTGGGTTGCCATTTCCTTCTCCTACTTGTTTGACAAATGGCCACAGATTTAAAAATGAGAACACCTAATATTAGGGAAGTTTAAGGAAAATGGAATTCCAACATGCTGTTTCCCGGAGGGTTACAGTCCTTCTAGAGAGCAATTTGGCAAAAAGTATGAAAGCCTTAAAAATTGACCTGCTTGTGGATCCAGGAACTCCAGTTCTAGGACATCTTTCTTTAACCAAAAAGGATTCAGTTAAACAAACCATAGCACATCTGTCTCTTGCTGAGGTCCTTGCTAAAATCTTGACTGAAAATAACAAAGTAGCACATTTGGATGTACTTATATGCATGGAGGAGTCTTGCCAGGTGACACAGTGGTAAAGAATCCGCCTGCCAATGCAGGAAAAACAAGAGACGAGGGTTCAATTCCTGGGTCAAGAAGATCCCCTGGAGGAGGAAATGGCAACCTGCTCCAGTATTCTTGACTGGCGAATCCTATGGACAAAGGAGCATGGTGGGCTATAGCCATGGGGTCATAAGAGTCTGACATGACTGAGCAACTGAGCACACACACACACACACACACACACACTTATGCATGGAGCCCCTTTTCCAAGAATCTGATCTGGAACAGAACTTTAATTTTTGCCATTAACGTCCTTATTCTAAAAAAAAAAAAAAAAAAAGTAAATGATATTGAGCTCCACTTTCTGATTTCTAAATAGGATTCAATACAATCCCTCTAATAATGTTTTGCATATGATCATGCCTTGAATTCTTCATGTGCCTCCCTGTCCTTGACTTCTCACTGGGTCTTATTTTCCTTATTGTGAGAGTAGCAGAACGCTGGCAATGAGGCATGAAGTAAGTTTGTTTCCTTCCTGTCTTCATCCTTTTAAACCCAGCTCAAATATCTTCTCCAATCTAGCTCCCAGCTTCCCTAGGCAGTTATGAGCTACTTGCTCTTCTTATATAGCGATTGCTTAAACATGTGGTGCAGCACCATGCTTGCTCCTTAAGCCTCAGTAATTTATTTATGAGCATTTCACACCTCAACCATGTATTTCTTGGAGGCATCTCTTATTTACTCTTACATGGAATATATTAAATAACAGATTGGGAAGGAGCACATGAATGAATTAATCAATTAATTAATCTACCACAACATCTTCTCTCTTTTTTGGTTCATAAAAATACACAATTTTTCCTCCCCAAAAGCGTCTTTCTAAGACACAACTTTCAGAGACAGTGGTTCTCAAAACCTGTATGCTGGCAAAACTAGAGATATTAAACAATACTTTTAGCACATTATACAAGAAAGCTACAAATGTTTACCTAATTTTATTAGCTATGGACTTTTATTTGCCTTTACTGCTCTTTCAAGCAACAGAAAGTTAGCTCTCTGGCTTCTATAGCTTTTGCAGATGATGATATGCTTTGGCAACAGTTTGCCCTCAGCAGTAAGATCCTGGCAGCTACTTCTGTATATGAGAATTCTTGACAGAAGTATATAGCTTGGAATTATTTGTCTGTGAGCCCCTAAGTTCATTTTTCTTTATTCTGTCCTTCCTTCCTTTTTGTTTTCTTTTTTCTATTTTGGGGAGAGGGGGACACTAGACTCAAAGCATAGTGGGCAGTATTCCTTTGTGCTTTTCCTGTTCTAAGAATTAGCTTTTTCCTTTATGTAGACATGAAAATAAAATCTAAAAATCTTACCCAACTTTAACCAAGTTACTTGGAGATAACTAAATCACACACCTAATATTTTTAAACAAAATATCTGCCTTGTATAACATAAATAAATATTATCTTCCATTTACACAATCTCCAGTCTCTTTTGAAAATTCTCATTAATCTCACTAATTGCCTTGGGTATATCAAAATGCTGGGTAACTCTAATACTTAACAAGTCTCGGTAAATTTCATTTTCTTTAGAGTTCTATTGAATTATGACAAATTACTAGTGAAGAAAAAGCAATGGTGTGTAGATATGTTTCTCAAGCTACTGTTGTTTTTGCAGGTATGGCATTTTGGGTCAGTGAAAAATGATTTATATTTAAGAATCAGAAAACCTGAATCTGAAACTTACTTAGCAGCTGCTTGAATTTGGACAAATCACTTTTCTGAGCCTCATTTCTGAGCCTCATACAGTTTCTTCAACTGTAAAATGGGGGTAATGCCACCTTTCTCACACAATTTTAAGACTCTTCTGTGAGAGAGGATGAAAATATTTTATAAACTGTTAAGTATCATGCAAAGCAGGCAAATTCTTTACTGTCTGTGCCACCAGGGAAACCCGAGTACCATATAACAGTTGGAAACCAATATAAGATACCATTATGAATAAGGGAAAAATAAACTTTTAGGGAAAATTAATATTCTCCACTATCTCATTAAGCTTTCAAAAATAATGTCCCTTAACTATACATACTGGGGAAGAAAATAGAATATAACCTAATATGCTCTTTTTTTCTGCACAATAGGATTACAGTGTTTTTCTCTTCTTCCTCAATTTTCCTATTTTGAATATGAATTACTGGTATCATTTTTTAATTTAAAAAAAGAAGTCAAGCCAATTCAAGTATAAGGAAGGGGAAACACTATCAGCAAGCACCACTAGTCCTAACTGCAAGCTTTGCTTCAGGTCTCTTCAAACTTGGTCCAGTTCAGGGACCAGCTAAGCCCATGGGGATTCTGCCCTTTCAGCATCTTCAAACACCTGTCACTTGACTTTGGCCTAATCAGCACCTTGTGATATGTATAAACTCTGCTCAGTCAGAGCACACTCTGGGTCCTAGCCAAGAAAAATGTCAACCTTTGCTGAGGGAGCCAAGTACCAACAGTTTAGGGATTGGGTTTCATTTACACGATCACGAATGCCTCAGGAGTGCCCAGGCGCCTGCTGTTGCCAGGACACGGTCTGTGGATGGGCCATGACAGCTGAAAGAGAGCTCCTCAGAGTTCTCTGGAAACCTGAGCATCGGCCTGTCTCTTTCTCTGACCATCTCTATTTCTCCTTCCATCTCCTAAACATGCTGTTTTCTCTGCCTGGAAATTTCTACCCACATATAACTATTAGCCTGGCTAACATCCTAGCTACTTTCAACCTCCTTCTTATCCAGGATGCCTTCCTTGGTATCCTCTGTGTTCACCTCTATTCTGTCGCCCTGTCTGTTCCTCCCCCCACCCTACACTATGAGTTGTACCTGGTTCGTGCTTGCTGTTCAGTCAGCTCTCAGGAAGGGTTTGCCCAAAGAACGACCAGACCCCAGCTGACTGGCTGGTGGCCCAGCAGACCTGCTCTGTCCTCTTTGGCTTCTATTGCACAGATGTCTTCCCTCTGAAAGGGTAGGAAAGCACCTCAGAAAGCCTTTTCCACACCACTCCCGCCATCGAGGGAAGCTCCCCCTTGGCAACCCTCGGACTTTCCATTTAGCTATTTATCCTGCGCTACCTCATAACTGCCCCTAAAATTTGTGTTTCCTTTGGAGGAAATTGGTAAGCACTTGACAGGCAGAAAATGTGTCTTAACCCAAACTTCATTTTACACTCAACAAGTATGAGTCAGCGTCTACCATGTTCTAAGGAGATGAGAAAACACCGAGGTGAGTGAGACATGTTCCTTGCCCTCACAGATGAGCAAGGTGGAGAGCTAGACATGCAGGTAACAGTTTAACTGAAGTGAAGTGACGCCACTCAGTCATGTCCGACTCTAGCGACCCCATAGACTGTAGCCTACCAGGCTCCTCAGTCCATGGGATTTTCCAGGCAAGAGTCCTGGAGTGGGTTGCCGTTTCCTTCTCCAGGGGATCTTCCCGACCCAAGGATTGAACCTGGGTCTCCCGCATTGTAGGCAGACGCTTTACCATCTGAGCTACTGAGTTAGTTATAATTAGGGTATCAGCCCAGTGCTGTTGGGATAGTCTGCCTGGGAAATTTCCCAGAGACAGGATGTTCTAACCTTCCTGTGGGGAGATTTACCTACAGGAAAATGTACTTGAGGTATGCAAATTAGAACAAGCAGAGAACGAGATAGAAAGACCTAATCCCCTCACCAAAAAACCAGGTTAGGTGCCCTGGGTATACAGTCTCTGGCACATCCTGTACTTCAGACTCTATTGCTTTGCACACTTGAGATAAGCTGGCCAGGGTCTGACTTCCTTCCTCAAATGTGGCCTCCATGGCGCCTTCCACAGGGAGGCCGTGCTTACCACTGTGTTCCCTGAACCTAATTCAGTATCCGCGACAGAGCCAAAGCTCAACAAACATTTGAGGAATGAGCTGATGAAGTATAAATATGAAGGGTTTTTTGTAAGAAATTACAGTTAAAGGAAATTTGCAAAGCATGAATGTGGTACTTCTCTAAGAGACCACTCCCATATAATATATATCATCTCTAGAACCTTTTCAAGATGAGACAGGAGAAAAATACTGCTAACCTCTAGACTGGGCCAGATCAGAATTTACTGGCCTATTTCTATATGATACCAAGTTAGTCCTCAACCTGGTTTCCTAGGTTGAGGAAGCCCCCTCCCTCCTTTTCCCAAGGAAGAATTTCAAAAGCAGTGACATTCTAGTTTATTCAGTGACTTCACATTTCTTCCTGTTTTCCCAAGAATTCAAGATTTCCCTCTACCATTGTGTATAAACACGTGCATCATCACCCACAATTCGGGAGGAAAATAACTGTAACCATGAGGTCAACCAAAAAAATAGGAAGTTCACCCTGTCCCGTTCTGGTACCATAACAAAACACCTTCATCCCTGGCATTTGTGACACTGATGTCTGAGGAGTGTCATAGTCTTGATGCCCACAATAATCACATGAGACAGCCGCTGTTTCTCCACCATGAACAGACTAACGTGCACTTGGTAACAGTAACCTTACAGCTTGTGCATTTAAATGCTAGTGATTTGTTTTATTTGGTGAGCCAGTTCTTATGAAGTCTGACTCTTTTGCACCTCTTTGCAAGTCAATTTCTCCTTTTCTTTTATAAAAGGTCATCTTGTCTCACAAAGACTGTGGGTCCTCAGCTCTGCACTATGGAGTAGAGTGGTGCTGGAGTCCCAGCAAGAGTCCCAGATTCTGCCAGAGGTGAGTGTTTAAGCAGAAGAGCACCGATTAGACACTCATGACTCCATCAAAACACAGGAAACTACACTGGATAATGTTTAAAGTCCTTTCCTTTCCTACACCAGGGCTCTGGTTTGTTTGAATGGAGGGGGCCAAGTGAATAGTGTGTTCTCTCAATCATTCAACAAGTGTTTGCTGAACACCTATTATATTCTGGGATTTATACCAGGCTCTGAGGATACAATGGAACAAGACAAATATGACTCCTGTCCTCATGGAGCTTACAGTATAGTGGAACCAACAGACATTAATCGAATAATTATAAATACTTGTAAAATTACAGCTGTACCATGTTCAAGGAAGGAGAGGTGTGTGGTGCTGTGAGATCTAATAATAAGGGGATTTGACCCACTCTGGAAAGTTAGGGAGGCTTTCCTGAGAAATTGCCTCTACTCTAACTTAGAAAAACACATAAATAAATGACCTGGCACTCAATTAAGCTACAGAATTCAAATATTTCAAAGCTTGTAGGATCACTAATGTCCATCCTGAGATGCTCTGTAAAGGAACTGTTGGAAACATTTGCCAACAAGGGACATAGCAGGTGGAACCTAACTCCTCTCTAAACAAGTAGATCAGAAGTTCAGTTAAGTAAGTTCAGCTGCGCTCACTCAGCAGTGGTGATCCATGGCTATGAGCCTGGCTTTGTAAATGTTTTTCTCATAAATATTATGGAACAATTGTCTTTTTTTCAAGAGAGAGAGCGCGAACAAGTTTGTGGATTTTTCTCAGGATGAATCCTTTCTTTTGATATAAAAGATATCAAAGGGAAGATAAAACCATGGTTGGCACTTAGTATTTGATGATGGGTTAATAAATAAATAAACAAGAACAAGCCTTAACAAGGAATAATTTAAAGTCTAATGCTTGGGTTCAAAGAAATCAGTCCCACAAATGTAATCTGGGGACTTTTCTTGGCAAATGCTACTGAGTAAAAGCTTAAAGGGGTATAATTATCTACAACATTAAATGAGCTAAACAGTATTGTGAAATGTCCAAAAAGCTAACATAAATGAAAGTCATATCAAAGAAATGTACGGGGTCCAGCTCTCTAGAAATGGTCATCCATCTGCTCTCTACTTGTCGAGTCAACCCTGGAGGATTTAGGCTCCATTCTAGACATGATCTTCTATGAGGGCACTGGTGAATGGGGAAACATTTAGAAACCAGTGCTAGGTATATAACAATATGAAGTGAGGGATGACTGGAGGACTAGGCCTGGGTGGTTAGGGGAAAAGGGGACCTGAGAACTGCCCTCCGCTATCTGAAGGCCTGTCGTGCGAGGCAGGAGCAGCTTGTGCACCCTGTCTTCAATCCTGTTCCCAGCCAGTCAACACCAAGATGGTTACTTGGCCCTAGCACTCCGATTCATCTTGCCCAGCACTATCCACATGGGTCTGAGGGGCTATGTGTTAGTAAACATACCACAAAAAGAGATATTGCAGTTAACAATGTTTACCTAAAACTGGAACTGGATTCCTCATGGCAGAATGTTTTGGAATCTTCAAATGATAATATCATCATGAATGTTCAAGACAGAGAGGTGTATTCCAAGTTTTCTGATCTTCATGGAACTAGTATCTTTCCACACATCCAAACACCCAGGAAGACCTTGTTCTAGACTTTTCTCTCTTCATTAGGCTCAGCAATGAAATAGGTACATGGGGTCAGGAAACCAAAGGTTTAGACGCGGTACCTGCCTTCAATGACAGCTTCACCCATAGGGAAGAATGACTGATCCCAGGCCTGCACTGGATAACACTGGAGGGATTTCATGGGCAAAGACCACCTCACAGGTCCACTGGGTAGTCATCTAGCATCCCGTGGAGTAATATGGCACCATTCATATTTTATGAGGTAGGAAAGAACTACGCAGTAGCCTTGATATCTCTCACCAAAGATCTAGACCTTGGGAAATCATGTAGCCTGTTTTGCAGACATTGTTCAACCTACAAACTCATTCTTAATACCCTCCAATTCCATAAGCCAATTCATTACCAAGAAGTAACGTCACTTCCTCAAGGGTATTAAATTGCTTAGAATTTTGTCACTGGGCATCTCAAATTGATTAGCTCATTCTACCCACCCCTTTTATATAGTTCATGAGGTTCTCATGGCAAGTATATTGGGGTGGTTTTCCATTTCCTCCTCCAGCAGATGCTGAAGAGATCAAGAGGAGATGGAAAGAATACTTGGAAGAACTGTATAAAAGATTTTAATGAACCAGGTTACTACGATGGTATGGTTAGTCACCCAGAGCCAGACATTCTGAAGTGTGAAGTCAAGTGGGCCTTAAGAAGCACTGCTGTTAATAAAGCTGGTGGATGTGATGAAATTCCAACAGAACTATTCAAATCCCTAAAAGAGGATGCCATCAAGGTTTTGCATTCATTATGTCAGCAAATCAGGAAGATCCAGCAGAGGCCACAGGACTGGAAAAGGTCAATTCTCATCCCAGTTCCCAAGAAAGGGAGTACCAAAGAGTATGCTAACCATTGGACGATTGCATTCATCTCCCATGCTAGTAAGGTCATGCTTAAAATCTTGCATGCTAGGCTTCAGCATTATGTGAACCAAGAGCTTCTAGATGTCCAAGCTGGGTTTAGAAAAGAAAGAGGAACCAGAGATCAAATTGCTAACATTTGAGGGATTATATAGAGAAAGCAAGGGACTTTCAGAAAAACATCTATCTCTGTTTCACTGACTACACTAAAGCTTTTGACTCTGTAGATCATGACAGACTGTGGAAAGCTCTTTTAGAAATGATAATATCAGACCATCTTACCTGTCTCCTGAGAAACCTGTATGTGGGTCAAGAAGCAACAGTTAGAACCCTGTACGGAACAATTGATTGGTTCAAGATCGAGAAAGGAGTACGACGGGGCTGTCTGTTGTCACCCGTTTGTTTAGCCTATACACTGAGCATATCATAAGAAATGCCGGACTGGATGAGATACAGGCTGGATTCAAGACAGGTGGGAGAAACATTAGCAACCTCAGATATGCGGATGATACCACTCTAAAGACAGAAGGCAAAGAGGAAACTAAAGAGCCTCTTGATGAGAGTGAAGGAAAAGAGTCAAAAAGACAGCTTAAGAGTAAATACTAAAAATCTAAAACCATAGCATGCAGGCCCATTACTGCATGGCAAATAGAAGGGGCAAAGGTGGAAGTGGTGACAGATTTCCTCTTCTTGGGCTCCAAAATCGCTGCTGACAGTGACTGCAACCATGAAATCAGAAGCTGTTTGATTCTTGGCAGGAAAGCAATGACAAACCTAGACAGTGTGTTGAAAAGCAGAGACACTACTCTGCCAACAAAGGTCTGTATAGTCAAGGCTATGGGCTTCCCAGTAGTCACGTGTGGTTGAGAGAGGCTGAACAAGGCAGAATGCCAAAGATTTGATGCCTTCAACTATGGTGCTGGAGAAGAAAGTCCCTTGGACAGCAAGGAGATCAAACCAGCCAATCTTAAGGGAGATCAAACCCTGAATATTCACTGGAAGGACTGAAGCTGAAGCTGAAGCTCTAGTATTTTGGTCATCTGATGCAAACAGACGACTCATTGGAAAAGTCCCTGATGTTGGGAAAGATCAAGGGCAGAGGAGAAAGAGGGTATCAGAGAATGAGATGGCTGGATGGTATCACTGATGCAACGAACATGAACTTGGGCAAACTGGGAGATGGTGAGGGACAGGGAAGCCTGGCATCCTGCAGTCCATGGGGTCACAAAGAATTGGACACGACCAAGCAACTGAACAGCAACAACATCCACCCCACCCTAGGATTTATAGGAAAAGAAATCAACCTTTTATTCTGTTTAACCAGCATGAATTGCAACTCAGTGGCAAGGCTGATAGATTTTGATTTTTTTCTTTGACAAAGGATGGAAGAATAGTACTGAGGATCAAGAAGATTGGTTCTCTTCAAAATATTGGGTAGAGGCAATAGGAGGAGAGGAAATATGGCCACTGAAGTACTTTGCAACCTGGCTGCTGGAGACAGCCCTGGGGAAAGGGCCACAAGCCTGAGTGTATGTTTAGAAAAGAGAGAGACTGATGTAGGATGGGGTCATTGGGAAGGTCATGGAAGTAGGACTTCAAGTCAGTACTGGAAAGGCATAGAAAAGGAGGGAAAGCATGTTTTGTATGGCAGAAACCAATATAACACTGAAAGCAATTACCCCTAATTAAATATAAATTAAACTTTTAAAAGCTTACAAAAAAGAAGGGAGAACATGGAGAGTGGGGTCCAAGGATTGTGAGACATGCACTAACCATACCATGTTCTACTCTTTCATTCAGTTCAGTTCAGTTCAGTCGCTCAGTCGTGTCCGACTCTTTGCGACCCCATGAATCGCAGGACGCCAGGCCTCCCTGTCCATCACCATCTCTTGGAGTTCACTCAGACTCACGTCCATCGAGTCCGTGATGCCATCCAGCCATCTCATCCTCTGTCATCTCCTTCTCCTCCTGCCCCCAATCCCTCCAGCATCATAGTCTTTTCCAATGAGTCAACTCTTCGCATGAGGTGGCCAAAGTATTGGAGTTTCAGCTTTAGCATCATTCCTTCCAGAGAAATCCCAGGGCTGATCTCCTTCAGAATGGATTGGTTGGATCTCCTTGCAGTCCAAGGGACTCTCAAGAGTCTTCTCTAACACCACAGTTCCAAAGCATCAATTCTTCGGCGCTCAGCCTTCTTTATAGTCATTACACCACAATTTACATATAGAGCTTCATGGTCAATTTCTTGATTACCTAGCAACTCAGTTTCACCCTAATGGTCTCCCTCCACATAACCTTAATAAATTACAACCTGTTGCTACAGAAAACATACGCCTATTAAAGAAGATTTAGCACTGTGGCGAAAACTTCTCTTAAATAAAAACGAAAAACTGACTCACTCCACCATATTTCTTCCTAGAAATAAAAACATTTATAAAGGTTTCCTTGACCACTGAGGGGAGAAAAATGTGTTTATCATTCTGTTTAATCCCCATAGACTCAATGGCCACGCTGCCCAAACTTCCTGCCTCGGTAGATGTGACCCTCTGAAAGTAAAATTAACCCTCCCGGTGGAACGTGCTCGCTGCTTTTCAAGTGTGTACACTCCATCAGGGTTGTTATAAATAAGCTGTATCTTGATTTAGGACATATCAGCTACCGTTGCTATTTCAGTGCTGCTTTAGCAGTCTAAGCTTTCACTGCAAGTAGCTTTTACAGGGAAAAAAACAGCTCAGGGCTGCATACTTACCAGTCCCGAAGCTCTCTTCCCCACAAAGGGACAGTTTGCTTGCATCCATCAGATTCCCAAAAAACTTCCAGCCGGTTGGGGTCTCATACAAAGCGATCTTTGTAGCATTAGCCACCCTTCAAAGGCATGAAATCTAAGTTACATCACAGCAGGACTGCTAGTGTAGCCATGTGAGGGATGGAAAACAGCAACCGTTATTGTAATCAAGGGTTCCACTTAGCATTGCTCAGAGGTACACATAATTCTAAGATTGGTGGAAAATCGTATGAGAAAACTTGTGCACAATGGGCTATTATATGTGGAGTCAGAGGAGGGGAGAAGAGTATGAAGAAAGAATTAATTCAGGTCACTGAATTTAATATTTTAGAAGAAATAACAGTGGCAAAATGGACAAAACTGTTTGGAGGGCTATTTAAACCCATGTGTTTTGGATATAGACAGCATTTATAACTATTCCATAATGAACAAAAGAATGATGTTTCGAGGCACCTATAATTATAGAACCAGAAGATATTGGGTTTGGGAGGTCAGTATTTCACAGAGAGAAACAGGACCCAGAATGTTATGTGACTCAGTCCAAGGTCACACAGCTAGGATGACCACTGCCTGTGATCCAGTCAGTGCTCCTTTCATTCCCTGGAAGGCCTTGCAAGGACAGGGCCCAGGGGGCTCCCATGAGCACTAGCTGCATCCACACCAATCCACGGTCCCCTGTCCCCTGCAACACATCTTTTACTTCTTCCTATATTATCCTTAGTCTATTTGAAACTTTTGAGTGACTCTTTTTTTAGATTCCTTTCCCTCTGAAGAGGAAAAGTTACCTACATTTCATTCACACTTTTAGTGAGATTTGTTTCCCAAAATGCTTATCACTAGCAAAACAATATCATATTTCAATTCTAATATTTGAGGAAAATTAAATTATGGTTTTTAAAACTGTGAAAATAAAGTTTCTTTCTGGGTAATGAAGTATTTTCCATTGTGATTCTATATGTGGATTATCACATATAATCCACATAAACTGGAATTAAACTGTTTTTGGATTACACAGAAGCTATTTCAGGACCTTATCAGTCTAATGGACAATAGTGTGGCCACAAACCAGCTCACAGCTTTGTAGGGGAGGATGTGGAGGCAGAAGGACCAGGGTCTAATTCTAGCTCTGATGTAGCTGTGAAGTCCTGGGAAAGATGCTAACTACTCTTCTGGCTGACAGATGAATGGAAAAAGAAGATGTGGTACAAATACCATATAAATGGAATATTACTCAGCCATAAAAAAAGTCAAAGTAATGCCATTTGCAGTAATATGGGTGGACATAGAGATAGCCATACTGAGTGAAGTAAGTCAGACAGAGAAATACAAATATTATATGATATCACTTACATGTGGAATCTTAAAAAAAAAAAAAATGGTACGAATGAACTTATTAACAAAATAGAAAGAGAGTCACAGATGGGAAAACAAACTTATGGTTACCAAGGGGGAAAAGAGTTGGGAGGGATTAATTGGGAGATTGGAACTGACATATACACACTGCTGCAGCTGCTGCTGCTGCTAAGTCACTTCAGTCGTGTCCGACTCTGTGTGACCCCATAGATGGCAGCCCACCAGGCTCCATCCCTGGGATTCTCCAGGCAAGAACACTGGAGTGGGTTGCCATTTCCTTCTCCAATGCATGAAAGTGAAAAGTGAAAGTGAAGTCGCTCAGTCGTATCCGACTCTTAGCGACCCCATAGACTGCAGCCCACTAGGCTCCTCCATCCATGTGATTTTCCAGGCAAGAGTACTGGGTGGAGCGCCATCACCTTCTCCGACATATACACACTATTATATATAAAATAGGTAACTCATAAGAACTTACTCAATAGTACGGAGAATTCTCCTCAATACTCTGTGATGACCTTTATGGGAAAAGAATCTAAAAAGACTAGCTATATCTAATTATAGCTGATTCACTTTGCTGTAAAGCAGAAACTAACACAACATTGTAAATTAACTATACTCCAAAACAAGTAAAAAAATAAAATAAGGACTGCTGTGAGGGTCAATTGAGACAGTGAATGTAAAAAAAAAAAAAACAAGTGTCAACTACAAATTATTATATGATATTAGTTATTACTTTGTTAGCTGAAGTGAAATCAGCACTAGTTCTATAACACACACACACACACCAGAAAACTGCTGCACTGCACATCCCAGTGTTTGGGAGCAAAGGTTCTGGGTTCAAATCCTGCTCCATCATTTACTAGCTGGGTGACCTTGGGCAAATTAGGTAACTTCTTTTTCCTTTTGTTTTCCCATCTGTAAAGAGGAATTAAGTACAGCATTTACTTCATGGGGCCACTCTGAGAATTAAATGATTTACAATATATGCTTAGTGTCTAGCATAAAGTGAAGTGAAGTGAAGTAAAGTGAAGTCGCTCAGTTGTGTCCAGCTCTTTGCGACCCCGTGGACTGTAGCCCACTAGACTCCTCCGTCCATAGGATTCTCCAGGCAAGAATCCTGGAGTGGGTTGCCATTTCCTTCTCCAGGGGATCTCCCGACCCAGGGATCGAACCCAGGTCTCCCACATTGCAGGCAGATGCTTTAACCTCTGAGCCACCAGGGAAGCCCAGTGTCTAGCATAAGGTAATATTTAATGAATACTAGTTATGATTATAAGAACCAAGTATATACATTCTCCTTCCTCCCTAGCCTCAGCCTTTCATTCATTCACTTGTTCTTTACCCATTCATCCAGGAACTATTTATTGGACACCTAACATGATGTAGTCAATATCTCTGGTTTGTGCTCATTTATGACTTCCATTTATCAGATGTTTTAAATGTGATCTCATAAGCTAACCTAAAGCCTTTTCAAATGAGATGATATACAATAAAGAAACAAGCCAGTCAAAGATACCAGCTGTTTACTGTCACTGGGTCCCTTGTTTCTCCAAAACTGAATGTCTTTTTAAACTATTTTAGCTTTATGTTTATTCAGATTTTGAATAAGTGACCATTTACTATGCTTGTGTGTATGGGCATCTGATGGGGGCTGGGTGGGGAACATTTTTTTGAAAGTTCTGTTGAAACGCTGATCTTACATCAGTCTTTCACCCCCACTCTGAGTCTCTAGAATGATGTCTTGGCTACAGCAGAAGTGCCATCCATTCATTTATTCATTAACATTCAATCACTCATTTTTTACAATGAGGCATGTGTGTGTGTGTGTGTGTGTGTGTGTGTGTACCAGGCACGCCATGATCAGTCAGAGTTTAGAACTGTGACAAAGACATTCTTTTCTCTGTATTAGTTTCCAGTTCAACAGGGCAGATAGTCAAGTAAACAGTATCAGCACACAGTGTGAGAAGAGCCAGAATGGGAGAAATACAGAGTGCTAAAGCAGCACAGTGGGGCACATCCAATCCAGAAAAACTGACACCTTTCCTTCAAGAAAACCCCTAGATAACACACTATGTATGCATCAGCTGTCTGAGCTGAAAGGGGAGGAAGGGTGCTCCCAGCGCTACGAGGGCCTGCTTGGGAATCAAGGGAGGGAGAGACCTACCGGTCCAGGGCACCACTGGTGGGCATGCTGCGTGCGAAGCCACGGACCCCGGTTTGCTGGAAGTATGGAATGCTGAAGATGTTGGCAGCAATGACAGCCACAGAGTCTGAAGGGTTCACGAAGAACCCGTGCTTGCCCAGAATCATGTTCCGATCCTTTGGGAGAAGGGGAATTCAAAGGGAGATCTTTTAATCAAAGTGCTGAAAAAACCAAACGATCTTACATGGAGGTTTCATAAAATTTAAAGCTGATACATTTATTCCTACTGGGTTCTAGACACTGGACTTTATTCCTAATTGATCTGTATGGCACCACTGGGCCAATGGCACCTCCGTGCCAAAGAGCTAAAACTGTTTTGAGTTAGAGTGCAAACTCCTTCCAGGCTGAATTCTCTGTTCTCCCTCCAGAGGCCAGCTGAATGTAACCTCCCTGACCTTCTCCAAACTCTGGAACCAATCACCTCTCTTCTCTCCCAGAAGAGAGCAGAGATCACAGTGAGAGGAAATGTGGGCTGTTTAAAGCTTGCTAGGTCTATCAGGCATTCTCCAAGGAAAAAGCAGATTTCCTCAAGGAAAGGCTCCTAAATCTTGGCAGCTCCATTTGGTGCAGGACCCAACAGAATATGCTGTCACCTCACTGTACTCCTGGTGCCTGATATACAGGAAGCACTCAAGTAACTGCGAGTAAAGAGGAAGCCCAGGATGCCCTGCAGCAGAAAGACGCACTGAAAACAATGCCTGCTTGTTCATTTGTTTAGTGACTAAGTCATGTCTGACTCTTTTGAGACCCCGTGGACTGTAGCCCACCAGGCTCCTCTGTCCATGGGATGTTCCAGGCAAGAATACTGGAGTGGGTTGCCATTCCCTTCTCCAGGGAATCTTCCCTACTCAGGGATCGAACCTGCATCTCCTACACTGGCAGGTGGATTCTTTACCAACTGAGCCACCAGGCAATGTCCCAATCTCTGCTATTTAATTTCTCAAAATATTAACATTGGAAAATCTATTTTATAGGAAACAATGAATTCCAGCTGATGTTAAAGAACAATAGCAACCACAAAATATATTTTTAACTAAGTAAATATGTGTAGTGTTTACTATCTCTAAGACACTATCCCTCCTTGTCTGTTACATATCCACCAGTGCAAATAAAAGAGCAAGTTTATTTCAAATATTAACTGTAGCTAAAGAATAAACTATTAATTCTCTCATTATAGTTTCATCTTTCAGCTAATGTGAATGAACAGATGGGTATATCATAAGGCCAAAACCCTTTCCAGAGATTGAACAAGGATCCAGCTGCTGGCTAAGAGCAAAAATCTACCTAAGGATGGAGATCGAGAACCCAGTCAGCTCATGGAGCACCAGTCATGACATGGTAACCAGGCCCCAGTCACCCTGCCCTTCTCAGCAAACACTAGACACATGGTTCCACTTCAAGTCATCCTGTCAAGAGGGTCTTCTAATAATTGAGCCCCGACTCCAGGTGCAATGAGGGAGCTTGACTGCACTCCAGGCTGCAGGGCCTGCTTTCCCCCATTTAGCACATTAGGCCTGGCCTGCATCAGAGTTCACTTAAATGCACTTGTACCCACCCCATCTCCATCAAAGGCAGCCCCAAAATCATGCTCTCCTGTCTTCATAGTCTCCACCAGGTCAGCTGCGTAGGTGAGGTTGGGGTCAGGGTGGTGGCCTCCAAAGTCCTCCAGGGGAACGCAGTTCACTGCCGAGGTTCGCAGGGGCGCCAAGTTCTTCGCAGAGGATTTTTTTCACATATGGTCCCACGACTATGCAGAGCATGAAATGAAGAACCAGAAATGAAACTGATCACAGAAGGCAAGGACTGGGGACTAGGTACAGGCAATCTAGGGAGAATGGCACAAACGGCAGAGAGTGTGCAAACTGTATTCAAGGGCTTGTGGGGAGATGAGTCTGGAGTAGAAAGTTCTACAAGTAGGAATAATGAGGGATTAGGAAAGAGTGGGGGAAGGGAAGGAAGCAAACCTTTATGAGGATCCTGCTACACAGGTGCTTCTTAAACATTTTCTCAGTCCTTCAAAAGGCCCATGAGGTGCTACAACTTAGCACGTTAAGAACCTGGACTCTGGAATCAGAGTGTCTGGGTTCAGATCTCAGCTGTCAATTATTGGCTGTACCACTTTGGGGAAAGTTATTTAAGCTCTTTAATCTCTCTGCTGTGCTTCCATCTATGCCAAATGCAAAATGAGGGTAATAATAGCAGCTACCTTTACAGGTAGACGTGAGAATTGAATGAGTTAATAGATATGAGGCACTGAGAACAAGCAACAGCCCGTATTTTATAAAGGCTTGTGTATTATGATTAAAACCTCCAATTTAGGGTAAGAAAATGGAGCTTCTGAGAGGAGGTTATTTGCCCAAACTTACACAGATAGATAGTAGGAGTGAGAGCTAGGATTCAGAGTCCTAATCTTTCTCGTCTATCAAGTTTTCCAACAAACTGATTAAAAGAATACAGACAAAGAAAAACACAGTAACAACATACAACAAGGAAAACCAGTCACATACTTTACAGTGATACATGTGTCACGATCAAGAACGTTCATCTCTAAATGCTTTCAACCAAGGAAGGTCCCAACACCAGTATATGCGACAGGTCAGGACAGTATAGAATTCGTGTCTCCCATTGGGGGCATGCTAAGGAGGTTACTGACACACCTCAGGATGGGGACAAGGCAGCCAGAGCTGTGAGGGGCACAGAAACCCAGACTCTTGAGGAACAACTGAAAGGCTTGGAGAAAGAAGTCAGCTTGGTGACCAGCTTCTCCTAGGAAATACACCATCACAAGCCCCATACTCGAGCCAGCCAGGCTTTTGCTCATTGCCCTAACGTGACATCTCCTTTTCATCTTCTACACCTTGGCTGCAGCCACTGCCTCAGCTGGGCATAACCATCACTGGAGTTTCCACCACATTACATCTTGCTTTCATAAAATCTTGAGTTGGTTGCCACTCCTTCCAGAAAACCTCTCTTGATACCTTCAGTCAAACTGCACCTTCCTCCACACCCCAAGAAGAATACTTGAAATTTTATCTAACCCTCATTTTGTTGGCCTGGCAGTGGTTGGTTTCTTATTTACTTCATCTCCCCAAGCATCACAAGCTCTTTGAAGGAAGTGTCTACAGAATCCCTGACTACATCCACACCCCCAAACATACATGTAGTAGCTACTCAACACATGGCTGCTGAATGTTTTGAAGTCAGAATGGCCTGAATAAAGGAGGCCCATTCTGTGAGATTCCAGAGGCAAGTTAGGACCCAAGGCAAGAAGTTCCAGAGACAGACTATTTCAGGCCACCAGGAGAAGTTTTCTAACAGATTTTTCAGTGTAACAGAAGCACCTAGACAGTATTATAGGAAACGTTCAAGCACAGGCAGAAAGTCTTTCCCAGCTAGGCAGGCAGATGGATTCCAGCACCAGGGAAAATCGTTGCCACTCAAAGATTCTAAAATTCTAGGGACATCCCTGGTGGTCCAGTGGTTAAGAATTCACCTTCCAATGCAGGGGACATGGGTTTGATCCCTTGTCAAGGAACCAGGATCCCACATGTTGCAGGAGAACTCAGCCCACATGCCATAACTACTGAGCCTGCACACCTCAACTAGAGAGCCTCCCACCGTGACAAGAGAGAAACCTAGATGCCACAAGGAAAGACCCGACGTGCCGCAACTAAGATCTGATGCAGCCAAAAATAAGAAATAAATGAATATATTTTTAAGAAAAAGATCCTAAACTTTCAAATTATTACAAAACAAATAGACAAACCAGGGGCTCAGGAATTCCCAAAATCCTACATCAAGAGAACCTCACGGCTCTGATTCGGTGATGGCTGCCACCTCTAATGATCTGGCCACAAAATCCGCAGAGGAAGAAGAGGGAGAAACATACATCCTGTTGCTCCTGAATTGAACCCTCAGCTTGATCTGGTCAGCTTCTAAGAAAAGGCGCATGTGGGAACCGGAAACTGGGGTGTGGGGCTCAGGAGCACATTTATCAGATCTAGCAAACCATGGCTCCCCTTGGGAATAGATGGGGGTGTTTAGGAAGAATCTAAGGCATCTTCTGAGGGGGAGGGAGAGTCCACAAAAATAGCTGCATGTTACTCAAAACCTGATGCTTAATGTGGAAACACTGACCGTCACACTACTTTACCATGAGGAATTTTTGCTGCACGCAGTTAGATTTTATCTGTGTGAATATTACCCTGAAATGATTGCAGAGTAGTGGTGTAAGCATTGCCAGAGACAGCCTTAAGAAAAGCCTTGTTAAGGCATCATGATACACAAAGTCGAGAGCTGCTTCATAGCTTTGAGAGAAGAGAAGGGAAGAGAAAGGGCTCCATACCTCCGTGCATGGCGTCTATACGGATCTTTAGTCGGTTTGGACCAGAAAGCAGTTCTTTCAGTGCATTGAAATCAAAGATGTTTCTCAGCATTGTAGCATAAGCTTCCACTGAATCCACGATTTCCACTGTGAGAACAAGCAACATTAAAAGATGGAGGAACTAAACACTTGTAGAAATATTATCCTCTGAAATGATTATATGGCTGCAAACATGCAACTGCTACTTTAAAAGGACATTTATGGAGCAGCTCCAGTGTGCCAGGGCTGTTACATGATCTCTTATTCAAAACTAACACAAATTTCCTGAGAGGTAAATGTTATCAGTTCTATTTTATAGATGAGCAAGTTCAAGTTCTGAAAGATTAAGTAGCTCGCCCACACAGCTGGGATGTGGCACACTGAGGAATTTTGACAGAAGTTTGCCTACTGGTAAACTGCTCTACTGCCATGTTGATGCATCTCCAGGAAGTGTATTTTAGCTTCAAAAAATAACAGAAAAGATGACACCTACTTTACTTTTTCCAGGCCCATTGCCATTAAGACTTAATGGTAAAAAGCAGAGAACATTTTTTTTTAATGAATCGCTTTCACATGCACTGCTAGAGGAATAAAACAAACATAAGAACTAAGTCTTGTTGAATTTTCAGGGGTCTGAACATTTTCAAAACATGAAATGTTTAAGAAATTCTCTACTGGTATTTTCTAAACCCTAAGAATGTCTTCAAGATGTACCAAAGCACCCCTTCCTCTTCCTTGGGATGCAATTGTCAGTCCTTCTGGGTAGGTTCAAACACAAAATGCATCCCACAAACTTGCAGTCCAGATGAAAGAATACATGTAAGAGCAAAGTCGAAATACAAGTCAAACTGCTAACCATCTCATCCTCATTGTGTTAATAACTTTATGAACATTTATTTCATCAATTATTATCATATATTAGCATTCAACAATAAAATGTTTATCACAGCTGCTACACAGGGTGCTTAAATTTAGCCACTAAAATGGTCTAAGTTGATTTTACTGAAAATGAAATCAAGAGCCAGGCTTTGGAATCTCTCACACCTGCATTTGAACCCGGTTTACCACTCACCGATGACGTGCATTCACACCTGCATTTGAACCCTGGTTTACCACTCACCGACGATGTGCATTAACACCTGCATTTGAACCTTGGTTTACCACTCACCAACTATGTGACCCTGAGTCTGTTCCTTAAGTTCTCTCTGCCTTTGTTTCCTCATCTGGAAAAAGCGAATAGGAACAGCGCTGTCCTCACAGGGCTAATGTAAGAATCCAATGAGATAATGCATCTGAAAAGCCTGGCACATAATAAAAGCTCAATAAAAGACAGCTGTGAACATGATGTCACAGGTCTTCTCATCAAGGCTGTACATTTCATAGGTATGAAAACTGAAGCTGAGAGATTTAGAATTGACTCACCCAAGGTCCCTCAGCTGATCCCCAGCAGAGCCCAGAGAGCCCAGGTTTCTAGACTCCCAGACCCAATTCCAGACCTCCTAATTTATGCATGCAAAGCTTGGTGACCACAATCTTCCCAGAGATAAAGACCCACTTTATTAAAACCTTGAAAGGCAAATCCTTCAAGTTGGAACTAGAAGTGGGCAAGAGAGGAGGAGAGTAAACATGCCTGTGAAGGGTTTGAACTTGTTTTCCAGGTCAAACTGCTGCTTTCCCAGAACCCCAAGGTCTACGTGCAGGTCAGGGCAAATTGCATATTCTTCGATTGTCTTGCTGATTTGGAAAATTTTATCAGTTATTGCTTCCGGGCAGGACCTGGAAAGCGAACAGCAAACAGTAGGTCATTTTGTATAGTTGACATGGAAATACAAAGAACACAAAGCTCACCAACTAATTCCTCTTCACTAGTGCATCTGCCATGCCATCATTCAAGCAGCAAAGCATCAGAATTTTCTAAAATAAAATATGCTAATGATAATTCATGCAGAGCATCTCATATTCAGGTATGGCAAAATGAGAAGCATCTCGTTTTCACCAGAAGGAAACAAAAAGCTCTCTTGCTAAGGATGAGAACCAGAATCCCAACCTTCTAAGGCCTAGGTTATCAGTTTGTCCTAAAGAACATAACATTGGCTGTACTTAAAATGACAGCAAACTCACCTCCATTGGAAATATTGAACTTGATTCCAAAATCTCCATTGGGTCCTCCTGGGTTGTGGCTGGCTGTCAGAATGATCCCACCGATGGCTTTGATCTTTCTAATGATGCATGATACAGCAGGCGTGGAGAGGATTCCATTCTGTCCAATAACCAAGCGACCAATCTAGAAGAAGAAATCCAGAATACACACTTTAACGTCAATAAATCCAGAGCCACTGCACAGTGACGCCAGAACAGCTAGATGGACAAAGAAAGATTCTACTGGACCAAAAATGATGCCCTTTAATGAACGTCTAACAGCTTGGGTTATTAGTATTATTATATTGAGGTATTTTATAGTTGCTGTTGAGTAATACTATTATTGAAATAGAATCAGCATTGCTGAACAAAGCCATTTCTTCCGATAGTTTTGGGGAAGACTTTATAGTGTATAATCTGGGAGTGCTATAAGGTTCTGGCAAGAAAAGAAAACAGGGCCTTTCCAGATTAGGTTCATATTTTGGATACATTATAAATCTGTGGGAAAACCCACATTTTTATCCACTTCAATCATACTTTCAATCCAAATTGGAAGAGAGACTATGAATTTAATTAGTTAAAGGAATTCTAACCCAAAGAGGAGGCTTTTGTAAACTAAAATATCTAAAAAAAGTAAAAGGGGCAAACTTTGTATAAAGAAATGTTATAAAATGTATCTCACAAATTTATTGCCATTCAAGCTTTGATTTTTCTTTAATTGGAGTAAAATTGCTTCACAATGCTGTGTTAGTTTCTGCAGTACAATGAAGTGAACCAGCTATATGCATACATATCCCCCTTCTCTCTTGGAGCTCCCCCACCATCCCACCCCTCTAGGTCATCACAGGCACTGAGCTGAGCACCCTGAGCAGCTTCCCACTAGCTATTTCACACAAGGTAGTGAATACATGTCAAACCCTAATGCAATGGGCTCCTCAAAGCAGAGCACACCTATCCACACAGGGATGTGCCTGGGCTTCCTCCTGGGCCTGAGGCAGGGGATGCTGGGAGTGTTCCTGGGTAAACCAGCCAGGAGCACCTACGTGAAGGAGCTACAGGCTGCGTTCTTAACTCACCTGCCCATATCTTTCAAAGACGGCATCTATAAGCACAGCTCCTTACTAAAATGACTGCAATTTATATCTGTTTCAACATGATGCAAGTTGGAAAAGAAGGGGATTCCATCAGTTCCTCTGACTAGAAATGTGATTGCTTCAGGAAAAGATTTTAAAAGGGAGGAGTCTGTGCCCTTCTTCCACCCTCCCCTCTGAAGACTGAGGGACGTATTTAAAGTTTTCAGTTGCTATTTCTTCTTGCCCCACCCAAGATAAATGCAGCCGAAGAAATGACTTGATGGTGGAAGTTGCGTTTCTAATACTGAACATGCCAATAAGATACCTGGATTCCCTGGGGAGGTTTTTCTGGGATTGTTAGCTTTGCCAGCTTCCTGTAGGTCACTAACAGCTTGACTGGCTTATAATTAAACCTCTCCATCACGAACCACCTCCCAGGAAGCAGCCGCTTCACAGGCCCTTTTGGCTCTTGTATGTCTATCCCTGAACAATTTCTCTTATTCGAATATATTTCTTATGTCCTGCCTCCCTCAGAAAGTGGTAACTCCCTGACTCAATACAGTGGAAAAGGTTAACATCTCACGCTTCCGGCAGTTTCTGGGTGCCGTTCTGATGAAAACTGCTTTGTGGGTGAGCGGTTCCATAACTTTGATGAGAGGAGCTTAGAGATGGCAATTTAAGCAGCCACAGTGACTGGTGGAGTAATATGAAAACTCTGTGCATCAAGCACACTGACTTCTACTTCGATCCTGTATGTGCTTAACACAGAAGGGGAAGCTGATAAATGAATATTGAGCCATGCCACACAGGTCACCCCATAATTCTACCATTCCTTATGGTGAAGTCTGCAGTCAGTAACGGTCCAAGACTGAGAGGATTATACCAGGAAGTAAGAGTAAGAAAATCCAGGAGACGCAAGGGAAGCCTGTGGCAGATTCTTTCTCTTGAGCCCAAGAACAGCTATAGCTGACCTTCCAGAGCAGACTCTTCCCATGAATTCTGCTCAAGAATATTCATCTTCAACTTGATATTTGGGAGACATTATTCTATTGTCCTCCTCCCCGTAAGGATGTCTGGAGCATTGTAATAAGCTTCTGACTCAATCTCCCCTGCCTCTCTCGCACCTGCACCTCCCTTGCTCTACCCTCACTGAATGTATCTGACCTACCGGGCCCACCTAGTTCAGCTTTCTAGACCATAGTTCTAATTGTGTTCCTCCCCTTTCAAAAACCTTCCCTATACCATAAGATCCAGAAGGCCCACTTCTAGGTACAGACACAACAAGAAAGCAGTGACTCAAACAGGTATTTGCACACCCATGTTCACAGCAGCATTATTCACAATAACCAGAAGTGGAATAAACCCAAATGTCCATTGCAAGATGAACAGATAAACAAAATGTGGTATATACATACAATGGAATATTACTTGGCCTTTAAAAGAGAGGAAATTCTGGTTCATGCTACAACATGGGTAAACCTCGAGAACATTACGCTAAGTAAAATAAGCCAGATAGAAAAGGACAAGTATTGGATGGTTGCATTTATATGAAGGACACAGAAGAGGCAAATTCATAGAAAGCAGAACCAAAGCTGGCAGGAAGAAGAGAATGGGGACTAACTGTTTAGTGGGTACAGAGTTTTAGATGAGATGATGAAAAGGTTCTGGAAACAGTGGTGATGGTTGCAGAACATTATGAATGTAATGAACACCACTGAATTGCATACTTAAACATGGTTAAAACAGCAAATTTTGTGTTAGATGTACTTTACAACAAGCTTCCCAGGTGACTCAGTGGTGAAGAATTGGCTTGCAATGCAAGAGACCCGGGCTCAATCCTCGATAGGGAAGATCCCCTGGAGGAGGAAATGGCAACCTACTCCAGTATGCTTGCCTGGGAAATCCCATGGCCAGAGGAGCCGGGCAGGCTACAGTCTATGGGGTCACAAAGAGTTGGACATGACTGAGTGACTAACACACAAATGCAATTTAACACAAAAAGGGGAAAAAAAAAAAAAAAAAAAAAAAACCTTCCCAAATGTCTACTAAGTTAGAGACATCCCCTCAGACCTGCATTGAGAGTCCTTCACCAAAAAGCATTTCCTGCCCTTACTCTTGCCCACTGCTCCCTTCTGTGTAACTCAAGTCCTGCTGCTAAACTGGATACTGCCTTCTCCTTCAACATTTTATAGTTAACCACGACAGGGAGCAAACATTAAAATATTCCTTTCAATTGAAACTAGGGCTTGGTGTTTGTTTATGTTTCCCAAAACACAAAACAAACAAAAAGGTTCCATTTTCTTTGCTCTGCCAGTCATACATCAAGGTTCTATTCTCATTTCTAAAATTATCTCAAGGATAAATCTCTGGGGACTGAATGAGATACCAGTACCATAAATGAGACCCTACCAATGTTTTATTTTGTACATTAAAATTGCCTGTAACTACAGACAGCTCTGTGCAAATAAAAGGAAAGGCAAAGTGTATTCTACTATCCATAAATGTACCAGATAAAGCGTACTAAAGGGAAGAAATGAAATTATTTCCATGTAGCTCACCAGGCTGAAAAGCTCTCTTAGAATCGGCTCATGGGTATAGTGGGTATTGACAAAACTGAGGAAAGAACCCTGACTTCTATTAATACCAAAATCTGTGGCAATAAATTATCTTTCCTTTGGATTGAATCCTAAATTCTGCCCACAATCAAAGGGATGTTAAAATAGAATTTAGGATATGTTAGAAAAAGAAATCAAACTAAATAGGATTTGATAGGTTTTATCAAATGAAACTGCTTTATCAGTCCACTAAACGTTTTACGTAATTCAGCTGGGTAGCACAAGTACTTCAAATGCAACACTATTTTTACTAAGGAATGTCCTTGAAAGACTTGAAAATATTGCTTGGGCTGCCACAGCTCTAACAAATAGGCAGTCACCATATTTAGTCAATTATCAGCACTTAAATGCATTATTTAGCAAAGCTTCAGATCGTAAATCTGAGAAAGTCTGCAGGGTCTGCCTGAATTACACATTCCTACCACCCCTTCCACATCCTTCTGCTTTGCACAAAAATGAAATGAAGCCAAATATATCACAGCAAAGGGACAGTGTACCAGATCCACTCAACAATCTAGATATATGCAGAGAAATAATGTTTCATTCGTTCTCTCCCAAAAGATTAAAAGCATCTTAATACCATTGCCTTTGCAGCTCTCCTCAAAGATGAAATTTACAGCATGTCACACTTTATCTTAAAAATGTGTATGCATCATAATTTCATATTTTAGTGCTTTATCAGCAAATTTTACATGAGAAGCATTCAGATTCCAAAACTGGGTACAAAGGGAATCTCACATTAACAACAATAGGATGTACAAACTCTTCTAAATAGAATTTGGTAACTAACATATCCTTTTTTTTTAAATTTGACTTTTGCAATCATACCTGCTTAGTGTATTGTTAAAATACACTGAAAATAAATTCCTAACGCACTTGGTTATAATGTTAAATTTTATGTTCTCAGAATCACTTCCGGAAAGGAAATAAAACAACGTTTTAAAATTTATAAGTACTGAAGGACTATGTGCTCCAAATTATTGTTAAGGGTAATCTAAAACACTAAAAATGTATTTTTGGTCCCACGGAGGAATCTGCAGAGGAAAAACAGCAATGTTCTGATGCCTGCCTTCCTGTAAATCAGTGAGACTGTGCAAATTGTTAGATTATCAAGATCAATGCTTCCTGGTGCAAGATTCCTTCCGACTTGGTTAATTCAGCCGACACAGTTTTCCACAATGCAGAGCTTTAGCAGAGCCTCCTTATATTATAGGCTCACAGAAGTTATTATCTCTACCCTGCTGCACAAATTCACCACACACAGGACTTCTTTGTATCCAAGGTCATTATAAGTGGGTTCCCCTCTAACAGGTCCTCTTGGAAGGCTCACACCTAACATTTTCCAGTTCTCTCCCAGCATTTCTGCCACGACTACCAGGATCCACAAATAACAGCGTGCCCCGGCTTTTGTTTTCCTGTTTGACAAGTGACTGAACTTCAACAAGGAAGCCATTGAAAGAAAACAAAATCTTCCTCTCTCCGTGGCTCCTAAGAGCCTCCTACGCAGGACAGAGTGCCCCTCAAAACTGGTTAGAATGTAGATAAGACAGCTTAAGGCTGCCGTGAGCTTTAAATGTCTAAAAGCAACAGGTACATTTTCAAGCAACAGGCACAGAGCATAAGAAACTGAGTTTACATCCCCAAATCCCAATGCGACAAATGTAATTTCAGGGGTAATATCATAATATACAATCTCTGAAATCATAATCAAACTTAATCGGATGTTAGTAGCATTGATGTGTATACAACATACAAATCTTTGTACTTGGGGATATATTAAGAGATTATATGAGAGCCAGAAACATAGCAAAACTTATCGTATACCAACCCCATTGGCAGCTGCCATCTGCACTATTGTCTCTATTGCCGATTTATTAAAATACCGCCCATCTCCACCAACCACCAGTGAGGCTCCCTGGCGATCTTTTAGGTCTATGGAAAAGAATATACTCTGGATGAAATTCTCCAGATAGCATGGTTTTTCCTCGAAATAGTAGGTTTTCTTCCGTAATCCACTAGTTCCTGGTTTCTGGTCATAGTAGGGAGCCGTAGTAAAAGTCAACAGAGGGAGAGGACCTTCTTCCATTTTCTGTATTTCCCAGAAATCCATTCATCAAAATCACTCATCTTTTATTTCCACCACTTGGCTCAGCGAGGGTGTCCAGAAAGCAATCAAGGGTCCCCAAAATAGTCTGTCCAACCTGAAGCTGCTACAGTGTCACCCGAGTAACTAAAATAGAGATCTTGCCTGGATGATCCCTCTCAATGAGGAAGCGGGGCTAATTCCTGTTGTCGTCGCCCCATGTGAAAAAGTGAAGGACCAAACACCCACTCACACCCACACTCAAAGCAGATCTTCAGTGTTGTTTTGATGAGGACATTCTGCCCACAACCACGCCAAATACCCTTCAATTATTTTTGCCTCATTCCCCTGTTAGGGTGGAGATAGGTCCAGAGGGTGCTGCGTGCAGCAGGCTTCAGTCACAAACACCAGGTGGCTTCCAGATTCCTCTCCCAGAGCCAGGCAAAGGCGGAGCAAGTGCAGTCCCAAGGAGCAGGTTCGTGAACAAGACGCCCTGGTGTGGCTCCCGCTGCCACTGACACCCTTAAACCAGAGCCTCACTGGCAGTCATCTCTGATAAGGCCATCTGCAGCTAAAGTTGTTGCATGCCATCTCGCAAATTAAAGGTCAGTCTTAAAATGGAAATGACGGATCTCAGTTACTTCTGGTTTCCTCTCATCACCGTCATTTTGATACTCAAATATCTGATACTCAAGTGATTTTTTTTTTTTTTTACTTCCCACATGCAATCCCAGTTAGAAGGGAGAAAAGGCATCAAACAGAACAGATTTATTCATTGGCCACCAAAGATTTAACTAAATTGTATTCAATTCTAGAAGAATAGACACTCACAGACATGCATGCCCTGAATGATCAGCAACTGGTCATTCCCATGAATTTATAGAAAAGTAGGGATGAAGAGGGCTTCCCTGGTGGCTCAGACGGTAAAGAATCCGCCTGCAATGCAGGAGACCTGGGTCCGATCCCTGGGTTGCAGAGATCCCCTGGAGGAGGGCGTGGCAACCCACTCCAGTATTCTTGCCTGGAGAATCCCATGGACAGAGGAGCCTAGCAGTCCATGGGGTCACAAAGAGTCGGACATGACTGAGCAACTGAACAACACCACTGTCAAGGTTTTGGTGAACCTGTTAAGGAGACTTGGAAAGTAAATCAAGACTAGTTATGCCACATGTCTGGGGAGTTTGATGCGCACATAAAGTCAGGTTTTCAAGGGAAAAGTAGTAATCCCTCGAAAAACAAAAATCTGGGTATTTTCCTACTAACTTGTCCAGTCAGGTCCAAAAGCAGACAGGCCCTGGGAGCAGTAGACAGCCTTCTGTGAGGCAAGAATGTCTCTTTGGTCCAGGCGCTGCTCACACAGGACCGAGAACTAACAGGCCATGAGCAAAAAGCGCCCTGCTCCCAAGGGAGCCTGGTCTCCTTCATATGGCAAATGGAGCTGGCCCATCTGCAAGCAGGACCTCGAGACATAATACTAACACAATTTACAAGACACATCTATTAAGCTGAAAACCAGTCAGTCAAAAGATATTTTATAACTTATTTTTGGCCCTTATTGCATTTTTAAAACTAAAACTCCTGTGAAGTAAGCTTGCTTTAGTAGTCTACACACCCAATGTTTTTCAACTTACTACAAACGCACCTTTTAAATTCATATTTTTTTCAGTTCAGTGGCCAGTTTTCTCTGGTTTTGATAGGTTCACAAATTACCCTAGTATATATGTCTTGATATATTTAATAATAGAGCCATATTTCTGAAATATCAATTGAACAGTTTTTTCATTGGGAATAAAAGAGCAACCAACCAAGTAATTGGTAGCTTCCTTAATGATGTCTTGAAACCCCAGCGAAGATTCAGGAATGCTTGGTTGCAAGGGGCTCCAATATCCCCACGAAAGCTTCTCTGCTCACACATTCCAGCATGTTCTCTGCTGGTGACTGACCACTCTCGCTTGAAGCTCTTTCTGAATCCAGAGCTAGGGAGAGTAATGTTCTCTTAGGGGCTTTTCCCATACATTTACTTATTTTATTTACAGTTTACGGTCAGTGCAAATAAATTCCATAAAACGAGAAATCATACTCAAGGCACAATTACGAAAATTCAAAATAGATGTTCAACACACACACCAAAAAAAACCCCACAAGCATCAAAGTGAGTTTATCTGTAGCATAAGATCTGACGGGTGTTACTACAAATTTCAAAGCAAGGCAAATGCTTGTTTTTGTTTTTAAGACAGTGGCCATATCAGATACTAGAAGACCTCAGCTTATCGGTGTGTTTTTGTATGAACCAAAATTTGTTTCTAAAAATATTGCTTCACATCAAAACTGTTGTAAAAGCTGTACTTCTCCAGAATTAAGTCTATTCTTAGGCCTTGTACAGGTTTCTCACCACCTAAAATCTGACTGATACAGAAAGTATTCCAGATGTAACTACTCTGATTCTAAAGTAGTTTAAAAGAATCATTGCAAACTTTATAATGCTGGTGGGTGCTCTTCCAGCCCTATCTCTCCAAACAGCTGATATGTCACCTCAGGGTTCATTATCTGAAGGTCTCTCACTTTGAAGCCTTTTAAATATTCCTCTCCAGTAGACCATCTTCATATTTAAAACATTATTTAACACTAATGGAAAGAGACAATAGTGTTTGAGCATTGAGAAGTCCTATGTATGAAACCTGGGGAATCAGGTCACTGGGTGAACCCAGATTCCCTCTAGCATGGAATGTCCTTATGGACACATACACTTTTTTATTTCATTGCATGTGAGCCAGCTTCACAGTGAGGCATGGACTGGAAAGACTCATCTCTCATGGCTCCTGCACGTGCCAATGAAGACCCAGCAATTTAAGTGCACGTCAAGCCTAAGCCTCCAAAGGAGAGAGTTTGGTACCTCAAAGCAAAGAGCAATGTTTTTACCAACTACATGTGTTGGCATGGCATGGTGTTGGTCAGCATGCAAAACTAAACCAAAAGATATAATACTTGCCCTAAAAAAGCTTCTGTTCTAAAAATGGGCCTGAGTCATAATTTTATGGACACTATAGAACTCAACCCCATATAAAAATATTACCAGAAGCAGCAATGTTAGATGGACTGTGAAGTGTGGTAAAAAGGAGAAGCATTAAAAACATTAAGCTTCCGAAGACGCTCAGACTAAGTGGGACAGCTATTAAGAAACTCATTTGTTTGAGCTCTCCAGCAAAGGTTGAACTTCATCTTCAGAAACGTTACTGTCGAGCATAGCGAACCCAATTTGGCCTAATGAATTCGCCTGCCTCGCCAGTACTCCTTCACAATGACACAAATTACATTTAAACCATATGGGGGATTTAAGGATTATTCCCTTCAGACAAGAAACTTTCATATTGGTCTTGGGTCCAATCAATTTCACAATGGCAGAGTTATGAACCCCTTCGCTCCCAGCCTCGCAAAGACTCCAGTTTCCACTCTGATCAGCAGTGATGCCTTCTTAGTAGAAGACAGCAGAAACAGAAGACTTGCCAATACTTTATTCTTTCTATCTTTCTTTTTTTCCATTGACAAACGTTTGCTAGATTGCTAACTCCATGTCCTAGGGCTCATGGAAGAGTGGGACCCAAGGCCTGAAAAGATTCACCTTTTCACATCAAGAATTATTCTTTAGAAAATGCCACAGGAATGGGCACATTATTTCAAAATGGTAACCCTGACTTTCAGCACAAGCATTAGAAAGTAAGCTACTAACTGGGCTGAAAGCAGCAGGGATCATCAGACCCCCCACCCCCAGGCCCAAACCCTATGCTTGTGATGCTGCAGGTGTCTACCCAAGTGTTGGGATACCCAAGTGTTGGGATCAATTATCCTCCAATTGAAAAAATATATATTGGTCTCTAAAATGTATGAGAGGTACAATCTTGAGCAATTCTCTTAACTGACCCAAGTCTGTAAGCTAGGGATCACAATGAAGGTTGTTCTGAGCACTGAATTGGACAACATGTACAAAAACACTTAGGATCTGTGATTCCAGTGATAGGAATCACAAGCTGGGAAAAGTCATTCATTTCTCCAACCAACAGTAAGTAAGCTTGCAATGAATGCCTGCCACAGAGGAGACACTGCAGGACAATGCAAAGACCACAGGTTCAGGAGCCAGACACAACCAGGGCTCAAATCTTAGACTCTAAACAGACTTGTGGACACAGCAGCGGAAGGAGGGGCAGCACTGAAATATACGCGTTGCCATATGTAAAGCAGCCAGCCAGTGGGAATTTGCTGCCTGACACAAGGAGCTCAAACCCAGTACTCTGTGACAGCCTGGAGGGGGTGGCATGGAGTGGGAGGTTGGAGGGAGGTTCAAGAGGGAGGGGACATATGTATACCTATGGCTGATTCATGTTGATGTGGAGCAGAAATCAACACAACGTTGTAAAGCAATTTTCCTCCAATTTTAAAAAATATATTGGTTTCTAAAATATGAGAGGTACAATCTTGAGCAATTCACTTAACTGACCTGAGTCTGTAAGCTAGGGATCACAATGAAGGTTGTTCTAAGTACTGAATCAGGCAACATGTATGAAAACACTTATGACCTGTGTCTGGCATCCAGCAGATTATCAGTAAATGTTAGCCCCTCACCCTTCCATCCTCAATGCCCTGAGGATGAAAATAGGATGATGATACCTGCCTCACAATGAACGTCTATGTCCCAGCGGTGCCTGGACAGGACTGTGGCTCTCAAGAGGCTGCAGTGATGGGGTGAGGCTGGAGAAGTAGCTGGGACAAGGTTACATAGTCTCATGAACCACAGTAAGGTTTATTTTGTAGGCACTGGAAGCTATGGATATTTTTAAGCAGAAGGAATAAAAACTGCTTTTTTTTCAAAGTTGACTGGCTGCCAGTAGTGTATCAAATAGCTTGGAGAAGGAGAGACTGGAAAAAGACTAACCAAGGCTTGCAAAAAGGATTCCCTCTGCAGCTGAGGTGGGTCTGAGGATCCTGGTCTCTGTGATCCTGTCCAGAGCTGCTCCTCTTGCATAAGACTTCTTCAACTCTGAGTCCTTGGCCAGTTTGGGCTTTGTAGGTTACTCTCCTCCAACATGAAGACACTAGCCAAACAACCTGTTTTTCCTCTGACCCCTTCTGCTCACTCTCTTCTCTAAGAACTGTCCCTGACCCCACCCTGCAACAGTGGACTCCCAGGGCCATGCTTCTGCTGTGGGACTCAGGCCATGATCATCAAGGGCAGACAACTGACCAAAGCTGGATCTCTCATATTTTTCTCTTCTAGGAATCCAGAATTAGGACTCAAAAGTGTACCAGTCAGATTTAGTTAGCCTTTGAACTGGGAAGACAGGTAAACACAGAAGCTGTGGGGCAGGGACCTCATGTCACGACAATATCTATAGAACTGTAACTGGCAGACATGAGAATACATGAGAAGACAAGAGAGCTATTATGCAGATCCGTTTCTGGATCACTCAGGCACATCTAAGAGCTGGGGATGTGATACACAGAATTGGAAAAGAATTCAGAGTCGTTTCAGGCAGAATATCAGCTAGATGGATCTTCTCAAGACAGTAAGGACTGCAGACTCATGAGACATGAGAACTGGGGAAAGTGGTCTGTGAACACAAGCCACTTGAGACCCCCTTATTGGCATGAGTTCTGGACTGGGGCAGTTCCACTGTTAGATTTCCAGTCAATGTCACCCCCAATTTCAGTGGAAGTGTGTGTTAGTCACTCAGTCATGTCTGACTCTTTGCGATTCCATGGACTGTATCCCACCAGGCTCCTCTGTCCTTCAGGCATGAATACTAGAGAGAGTAGCCATTTCCTTCTCCAAGGGATCTTCCTGAGCCAGGGATCGAACCTGGGTCTTTCTCATGGCAGGCAGACAGGGAAGGCCAATTGCTTGGAATGAGAGAATGGTTTTTGAATTGGGCACTTTTTAACTTAAAAAGATTTAGAAGTAAGTACTGACGTGAAGCAAACTCTTAGTAGAAAGATAATCAAATAAACCAAACATAGTATTACTGTTTTGTAATAAGTCTTGAAGAAAATCTATATTTTAAGTACATTAAGAGAATCTGGGATATTAGTTTACCTAACAGGTCAGCCCTGTGATACCAATTTACAATGTATAGTTGAGTAACTTATTTTGGCTTATGATTTTAAGAGAATTTTATAAAAGATACAAACATTACTGGAAAAGTCAAGAAAACTTTGAATATACCATATTTTTATATTTAAATCATCAGATGCAGACAGCTAACTGCAGTGTTTCAAGGAATGGACTTTAGGGCTAGATTGATGGAGCTGGAACCCAGTTCTGCCAGTCACTGGCTGTGTGACCTCAGACAAGTTACTTAACCTCTTTGGGCTTCCACTGCCCCTATCTGAAAAACGGAGAACAGTCCCCCCACCCCACGTGTTGTCACAGTCACCACTGAATGAAGTAATACACAGAAAATTCTAAAACCAGTGCTGGTGTAGGGCACCCTGCACAAGTTTCTGCTATTATCATTATTAGATTACATGAGAACAATGGGAGTATTTCCACACTTTCGCTTGTTAGACAAAGGCTTCAAAAGGAAACAAACATATTTGATTTCTAAACTTGTAATATTCATAGGAGTTTGAGTAAATGAATTTATAACTAAGATCTCATCCACACACATACAGACACAGATACAAACCCCACCAACTTACACTGACAACTGAGTCAGCAGAGAGAGAGAGGGGAAATGGAGCAAACTTCTAAGATAAACAGAGGAGAGTCCAAGGCTAACTGCCCAGGCTCCTCCTGCTTCAGATACTTTTAAGGCGCATGTGCCCACCCTACCCCTGGCTTTTAGGAGACCCTCTGGCCTCTGATACAGTCCTCTTAGAGGCTCCCTCTAGCAGAGTGGATTTCTATTACTTGCACCACCTACAGCTCCTCACTGTGTTGAATGGGGCTCTGCAATGCATGGCTCCACTCGCCAGGTATGAGGCAGGCTCCACCTGCTGTCCCATCCTGGCAAGAAGGGGGAAAAAAGAAACCCCAGCCTTCACAGTCTAAGATCCTCAGCCAACCACAAGGAGCTGTTAAGCAAAGTACTTAACCTGTCAGTGCCCACATTTTCTCATCTTTGAAGTGGAGATTGAACATCACACCTCCTTAGACTTAACTGTGGGGATCATTTGACAACACTGCAATACCGAATCATTAGATTATACACCTGAAACGAACACAGTGTTATATGTCACTTATTCCTCAATTATTCTTTAAAAATGCATCTTTTAAAGAGAGTTTTAAAAAAGAAAAGAAACAGTACCTACTGCACAGGTGTGTTGTATAAAGATACGATGAGTTACCAAATGAGAAAAGCTTAGCACTGGCTGGTTCTAGAGTTAGCTTTTATGACTGCCTTCAGTCAATTTGAAAACATACAGCTGCATTTAATACCTATCTATGAGTATATCTGTTTTAATAGAGTTAGGAAATGTCTTTTAAAGAAAAGGAGAAACTACATCAAGCTCTAAAGGTACAATGCCAGAAGAATTATGAGGACCAGATGGTTTGCTTAGAGCTGTACAGAATCTCAGGTTCAAAAAATACTCCTGGGCTCCCTTGGTGGCTCAGTGGTAAAGAATCTGCCTGCCAAAGTAAGAGACATGAGTTTGATCCCTGATCCGGGAAAATCCCACATGCCTGGGAACAACTAAGCCCGTGCACAACAACTATTGAGGCTGTGCTCTAGGGCCTGAGAGCCCCAGCTACTGAAGCCCAAGCGCACTAAAGCCCGTGCTCCAGAACAAGAGAAGCCCGCACTGCAACTAGAGGGTAGCCCCCTGCTTGCCGTAACCAGAGAAAAGCCCACGTGCACTAACAAAGATCTTCAGTTCAGTCCAGCCGCTCAGTCGTGTCTGACTCTTTGCCACCCCATGATTCGCAGCACGCCAAGCCTCCCTGTCCATCACCAACTCCCACAGTTCACTCAAACTCACGTCCATCGAGTCGGTGATGCCATCCAGCCATCTCATCTGCTGTCGTCCCCTTCTCCTCCTGCCCCCAGTCCCTCCCAGCATCAGAGTCTTTTCCAATGATCTAGCGCAGCCAAAAATAAACAAAATTATTTTTTAAAAACCACCCTCCTGAAGCATGTTTTGATGTTAAAAACAAACAGAACTGCTGCCTGGAAGCGTGAACATCCTTTAGCATCCGTCAGTCTGCTGTCCCGCTGCTGACCCATCCGTGTCCAACGGTTACTATGTAAGCTGACTTTCTCCAGTGATATTGTCAGGCACCGTGGGCCACCAGAAGATGGCAGATTCAAGTTGCTGAACTTCTGGTCTAAACGGAGAGATAAATAGGTTAACAAGCCATTTCAAAAGAAGTTAACTATGAGAGCTTGTACATGTGCTCTGAGTGCTCAGAGGAAAGAGAAAAATTTTAGAAGGTATTTTCCACTCCACAAGTGCCATTCTTAGCATGGTTAAATCTAAAAACAATCTCCCCACCGTGACGATGCTCAAGGTTTGACATGTACAAAAAGTACATGTCAAGAGGACTCCTGTCTAATAAAAATCACCAATATTTAATCATTCTGACCTAAAAAAATGTATATAGTTCATATAAAATTTTTATATGTATTTTTATGTTATTTCCTTTTGGAGCATCCTCAAATTCTTTTTTCATTTAAATTCCTGAAGAATATTCATTTGGAGCTAATAGAATATTTTCTCATATTCTGTCTAATTACAAGGAATTATGTATCAAAATCCTTTGGTAAATAGTGTGTGTTAGTCGCTCAGTCGTGTCCGACTCTTTGTGACCCCATGGACTGTAGCCCACCAGGTTTCTCTGTCCATGGAATTTTCCAGGCAAGAATACTGGAGTGGATTGCCACTCCCTTCTCCAAAGGAACTTCCCAACCCAGGGATCAAACTCTGGTCTCCTGCATCGCAGGCAGATGCTTTACCGTTTGAGCTCATGTCACCTTGTCTAGGTGACCACAGAATGGCACCCATCACTCTCAGACACACTCCCGCAGCCTGCCTCCTCTTGGGCAGTCCTGGTACGACCTAGGAATGTGTTTACAAGGCTCCGAAAGTGCAGGGAGATACAGTGCCCTCACTCTGGAAGTTAGGTCATCTGGGCAAACCTGGAGTCTCACGTCTTAGAAGCTATACAGTTCCTGATAGATAGAGGCCTGAAAACACACTCTCTGTTGATGCCTATGCTTCCTTGAAGGAACATAGCTTTCCTTGCATTCTGTGTGCTTAGAGTCACACACTGCTTGAAAACACTTGCTTGGAAGTCATTTTCCAGTAGCAATTTCATCTGACGGTGTGACCGTAGGGAAGGCCCCCAATCTCACAGGGAAAGGCAAACCAACATCCAAATGTCTCTTTCATCACATTTTCTCTGTAGCGGAGATCCAAAGAGCATAGGTCTGTCTGGAAAATTCTTGGATACTGCACGGACACACCGAGTGTGAATCTGGATACCAGAGGTGGCAAAATTCGCATTTTACTCTCGGTTGGCCCTACAATGGTATGGCCTAACAACTGCTTGAAAATCTAGCCAATTGCTGTTTTCTTACTGTGATAGCAATAGCTTTGGTCCACCCACTGAGATTTCTGAACCAAGCGGGCAGCTCACAACTCCTAGCCACAGAACCATTTCCAGTGGAATGTCACCTCGACTAGGTAACCACAGTATGGCACTCAGCACTCTTAGTAAAAAGGGCTATCTAAAGAATGGCTTTCTTTTCAAATCATTTATGGTTGTATGTTTCCCTCTTGTGGTTGAAAATGGAAACACAAGCAACATTTCCTGTGTCCCTTGGAGTTCTGTGGTAGTCAGTGATTGACCCTCTATCAAATAGCAAAAATGTGGATTTATTGACTTTTAAGAAGAACAGAGGAACAGTGATGTTATGTTTTCTATCTCATTACTAAGGATGTTTCCAATTATATGGCTTAGCCAAACTAGGATGTGCAGCTGCAAAGAAACTGAAAGAGGAAGGACATCTTTTTCTATGGGATCTTTTTGAGCCAGAATGTCTGTAAAATGGGGATAGAAAAATTTCCTTTAAAGGTTCTGACATCAATGAAGAAAGGCATGTAAAATCCTTATCACCATGCCTGGCTATAGACTAGCCACTTAGTAACTGTTACGTAAGCAACCAAAACAGAGATATTGGCAAAGACATATTCCATCTTTCTAACACATGCCTTGATCTCTAGAGCAGAAGGCCCAGGCAGGAGTGGATCAATGCTATGGGTCAGTCAGAGTAGACACCTACAATAGGGAAGGAAAAAGGTAAAAGAAGGGGTCAGACGGTCTCGGGTCTAAATCCTGCCTTTGCCAGCTTCTGGCTGTGTATGGCCTTTCTGGTTTCAGTTTTCTTATTTGTAAAACAGGGGCAATGACACTGCTTTAAGGCTGTGTCCAGTGGGAGATCACTGCAACAGGTCTCGATGTGCTGGGCAGTATCCCAAGAGCTCTACAAGCATTAACTCAATCTTCACAGCAACCCTCCAAGATCAATACCATTATTCTCAGCCCCTACCTTAGGATACAGAGGTTACGTCATCTGCCCAAGGTCACGTAGCTGGGAAAGTGTGGAGACAGGTTTTGAGCACAGGCAATCTGGCCCCAGAGCCTACACTCCTACTATAACAGGTGGCCATGTGAATGGCAAGTACTCAACAAGAAATAGCTTTTAAAACAGCGATCTAAAGAAATGTGATCATTTTTTCTACTCTGCCTCATTTATGGGAATTCCTGGGGTGAACAGCAGCTCAAGTGGGCAGAGGTAGGACTCTCACTGGGCCTTAAGATTTAAGTGAGAACAAGGCTTCAGGAAAATCAAATGTTATACCACAACACAAAAGATTTGGGAATAGAGTTCTAGATGACTCTATTAAAATGAATTTCCTTGAAGAATAAAGCACAGTGGAAATCTGGGTTTGAAGCCCTGCTCCTGATAATTTGTAGTATCTTGGTGATCTTGAACAAATCAGTGATCCTCTATTTCCTCATCTGTGAAACAGAGATCTAAATACCAACTTGTTAAGAGTTGATAAGATTAAAGGAGATCATATAAAGGGCTTATCATAGGACTACATGCAGGGTCTCATGCAAGTAACATGCAAATAACAACCCTGTGATACAGATATCTTCATCATCCCCATTTTACAGATGAGGAAACTGAGGCTTAGAGAGTAAATGATATGCTCAGAGTCTCTCAACTAATATATTGGAAGGCAGGCTTTCACGCCAGTTTTAAGGCGCTCATGAATAGGCTGTATGGCGCCTTTGGATAATCAAGTGCATCTTAACTTGGAGAAAATTAAGAGGAAATAGATTCCAGGTGACTCTCAAATTGATATTGTCCAAGTGGAAAGTATGAGTTTTGGTGCCTGTACAACCCACTGCACTTGGACTTGTCAGCCTCCAGAACTGTGAGAGAGTAAGTTTCTGTTGTTCTAAGCCACTCACTTTATGGACTTTGTGTTACAGCAGCCCCAGGAAACTAATACAATAAATGGTTTAAAAAAGAGAGAGAAAAAGCCCAACTCTAGTGACAGCTGATTCCTTCACAGCTGGGTGGCTGGTGTGAGAGAGAGACCCTTAGATGGACCCCACACACACACACACCTCTTTCCATGCCCCCAGAGTATTGGTTCTTATCACTAAATAACACGGTGCATATACAAACAAGCGTCCATCCTCGCTCAGTGACGAGGAGAAAGACAGAACTTGCTTCTCTGTAACCTCAGTGCCTAGAATGAAGTATGGTGGGTAGTTAACAAATGTCTGAGTGGCTAACTTGTCAGTAGTGAGAGTTGAAGGGCCTCAGTGAATAGGTTTCCTGATGAACAAAGATGAGTTTTTCCAGGCAGTAGTCAAGTAAGCAGTCCTCACACTGAGACCAACTTCAACTATAAAATTCCTCCCACCATCATAGAGGACTTTCCAAAGCACAACGGAACCTCTGCCTGAGACCTGACATTTCAGGGAGTTTCTATAGGACACAGACTTGTGCAGTAACAAAAAAGGAACAGAATTAGAAGTAGCAACAGTGAAGGAGGTAGAGAGCTGGTTAGTCTGTGTGGTTGAGGCCAAAGCGTGTGCTGCTTCCTAGAGAAGCACTGGGTAACTGTTGGTAGAGACAGAGAGGTTTTCAAGGTGCTCATTCCAGAAGGTGAACTTCAGTGTGGGGTAGAAAAGTGATGAGAAAAGTTAGAGTGACAGACACTAAAGTAACAAGAAGAAAAAAAAAGGTCATGGACGACCCCAGCCCCTTCGCTGAGATCTAGGGGAAAGAGCACCGCTGCACTGTACCTCTCTCCCATCCTGGTCAACAAAAGAGTTCAAAATGCAGCACTTGGATGCAGCCTCAAAAACGACAGAATGATCTTGTTCATTTCCAAGGCAAACCATTCAATATCACAGTAACCCAAGTCCATGCCCTGACCAGTAACACTGAAGAAACTGAAGGTGAAGGGTTCTAGTAAGACCTACAAGACCTTCTAGAACTAACACCCAAAAAGAAGTCCTCTTCATTATAGAGGACTGAAAGTAGGAAGTCAAAAGCTACCTAGAGTAACAGGCAAACTTGACCTTGGGTATAAAACGAAGCAGGTCAAAGGCTAACAACTTTTGCCAAGAGACTGCACTGGTCATAGCAAACACCCTCTCCCAACAACACAAGAGAAGACTCTACACATGGACATCACCACATGGTCAATTCAGAAGTCAGATTGATTATATTCTTTGCAGCCAAAGATGGAGAAGCTCTACACAGTCAGCAAAAACAAGACTGGGAGCCGACTGTGGCTCAGATCATGAACTCATTACTGCCAAATTCAGACTTAAATTGAAGAAAGTGGGGAAAACCACTAGACCATTCAGGTATGACCTAAATCTAATCCCTTACAACTATACAGTGGAAGTGACATATAGATTCAAGGGATTAGATCAGATAGGGTGCCTGAAGAACAATGGATGGAGTTTCGTGACACTGTACAGGAGGCAGTGATCAAGATCATCCCCAAGAAAAAGAAATGCAAAAGGCAAAATGGTTGTCTAACGAGGCCTTACAAATAGCTGAGAAAAGGAGAAACGCTAAAGGCAAAGGAGAAAAGGAAAGATACACCCATTTGAATACAGAGTTCCAAAGAATAGCATGGAGAGATAAGAAAGCTTTCCTCAGTGATCAGTGCAAAGAAATAGAGGAAAACAATAGAATGGGAAAGACTAGAGGTCTCTTCCAGAAACTCAGAGATACCAAAGGAACATTTCATGCAAAGATGGGCTCAATAAAGAACATAAATGGTATGGACCTAACAGAAGCAAAAGATACTAAGAAGAGGTAGCAAGAATACAAAGAAGAACTATACAAAAGATCTTCATGACCCAGATAACCATGATGGTGTGATCACTCAGCTAGAGCCAGACATCCTGGACTGCAAAGTCAAGCAGGTTTTAGGAAGACTCACTACAAACAAAGCTAGTCGAGGTGATGGAATTCCAGTTGAGCTATTTTAAATCCTAAAAGATGATGCTGTGAAAGTGCTACACTCAATATGCCAGGAAATGTGGAAAACTTAGCAGCGGCCACAGGACTGGAAAAGGTCATTTTTCATTCCAGTCCCAAAGAAAGGCAATGCCAAAGAATACTCGAACTACCGCACAATTGCACTCATCTCACATGCTAGTAAAGTAATGCTCAAAATTCTCGAAGCCAGGCTTCAAGAGTACGTGAACCCTGAACTTCCAGATGTTCAAGCTGGATTTAGAAAAGGCAGAGGAACTAGAGATCAAATTGTCAACATCTGCTAGATCACTGAAAAAGCAAGAGAGTTCCAGAAAAACATCTACTTCTGCTTCATTGACTATGCCAAAGCCTTTGACTGTGTGGATCACAACAAATTGGAAAATTCTTCAAGAGATGGAAATATCAGACCACCTGACCTGCCTCTTGAGAAATCTGTATGCAGGTCAAGAAGCAACAGTTAGAACTGGACATGGAACAACAGACTGGTTCCAAATCAGGAAAGGAGTACATCAAGGCTGTATATTGTCACCCTGCTTATTTAACTTATATGCAGAGTACATCATGAGAAATGCTGGCTGGAAGAAGCACAAGCTGCAGTCAAGATTGCCGGGAGAAATATCAATAACCTCAGATATGCAGATGACACCACCTTTATGTCAGAAAGCAAAGAAGAACTAAAGAGCCTCTTGATGAAAGTGAAAGAGAGTGAAAAAGTTGGCTTAAAACTCAACATTCTGAAAACAAAGATCATGGCACCTGGTCCCATCACTTCGTGGCAAATGAATGGGGAAACAATAAAAACAGTGAGAGACTTTTATTTTAGGGGGCTCCAAAATCACTGCAGGTGGTGACTGACTGCAGCCAAGAAATCAAAAACACTTGCTCCTTGGAAGAAAGCTATGACTAACCTAGACAACATATTAAAAAGCAGAGACATTACTTTGCCAGCAAAGGTCCGTCTAGTCAAAGCTATGGTTTTTCCAGTAGTCACGTATGGATATGAGAGTTGGACTATAAAGAAAGCTGAGGGCCGAAGAATTGATGCTTTTGAACTGTGGTGTTGGAGAAGACTCTTGAGAGTCCCTTGGACTGCAAGGAGATCCAACCAGTCCATCCTAAAGGAGATCAGTCCTGAATATGCATTGGAAAGACTGATGCTGAAGCTGACACTCCAATACTTTGGTCATCTGATGCAAAGAACCAACTCATTGGAAAAGACCCTGATGCTGGGAAACATTGAAGGCAGGAGGAGAAGGGGACAACAGATGAGATGGTTAGATGGCATCACTGATGCAATGGACATGAGTTTGAGCAGGCTCTGGGAGTTTCTGATGGACAGGGAAGCCTGGCATGCTGCAGTCCGTGGGGTCGCAAAGAGTCAGACACGACTTAGTGACTAAACTGAGGGGAAATAGTACAGCTGCAGTGTATGTCTCTCTTTTTGTTAAATAACATGTGATCTAACTTAGTGAACTGTGCATCATTCATTCCACAACATGGATTCAGATCAACCAACCCAAGCTTTAAAACTCGCCCTGATGAAAACATCAGGTCATATACAGATGGTTATATGCCATATAATCTGCTGGTTAAAGCCAGACAGGCTTAGCAAACTGATAGAGCCTTCATGCGTTACTGGACAAATACTCTAGCCCTCTTATAAATAGCTTTCTACATTTGTTGACTTATGTCTCTAAGATTCCTGATTCCCACTGGGATCACAAGATAATTCTCAGACTTTGTCTCAGGCTGGCCTGTGTGTAACAGAAAGCCTTGACGCTAAGGACCTGTGTGGTGATAACTCATCTCAGGTTGCCCTGCCATTCTCCTCCCTCTCTGCTATGGAGTTCTATTTAAAGTTGAAGCCTGTGGGCTTGCTTTCCACAGTGGCCTCCTTGTTTTGCCACTGCCTCTACATGGAACGTCTCCACTTTTCCAGGCTTCCTTTTCATCATCCCTCAGGACTTGGCTCAGACACGTCTACCCTGGAAGCTTCTGGCTGCCTCTCCAATGCCCCTCTCCCTGGACTCCCAGTGACAATCTACAGAGGCCCTGCCACACTGTCTTGCAATGCCCACTGTATGACAAGCTCCACAGGGAGCTGGAGACCACTTACACATCTGTGTGTGCCCCAAATGCACAGCCCAATACTGAGCAACAAGAAAATGCTCTGCACATATTGGCAGGTAAAGTCACCCCTCAAATGTTGTTCAGGAAAAGTTGCTGGAGCAAGCAACCCAACCAACCTATACTAGAACCACTACCCTAAAACCCTAATGAGTAGACCTGGTGTGCAAATACCAAACTCTGTGATTAGTACTGAGCCATTTGGGGACAATTTTGCTGATTTGGGGGCTTGGTGCTGTATTCTTTTGAGATAACTTATGATCAGGCTGATCGTATATTTCAGAAACCTAAAATTATGTAGAGCAGGTCCCCTACCCTACCCCAGGACCTGTGCATGAAACACTCTCTCTGTAAGAAAGACATTTCTGTTCTGAAGTTTATAGGCTAATAGCTGTGGAGCATCTTGATAGGTTACTGGCCAACTGGAAGAAAAGAAGAGAAACTGAGAAGGTGTGAGCTGCCTGGGGGACTATAAGCAAAGTAAAGTCGACAGTGTCTGTATTTCTCATCAAAGTCCCTACAACCCACTGCAGCAACCTGCTCATTATGACTATGTGTGAGGCGCTGTGCAAGGTAACTTCCTACACATTATCTTATTTTCTAAAGACATATTATTTTAATTTTACAAATGAGTAAAGAAAAAAAAGAGTTCAGACAGTTTGTTCAAGATTAAACAGCTAATAAACAGCATATCTAGGAATCAAACTCGTGTCTGTCTGACATCAAAAGTTACTCTGGAAAAAAAGTTATACTGAAACAAAATTCTAAAGTAAAAAGGGTAATATGGATATACTAGTAAGAGCCTCAAAATGGCATGACATATTTACTTTTTGGTTATTGTTTAACACATCTGAGTTTTGGACTTTGAAAGATGACAGATAAAATTGGATGTTGAGATTTGTTTTGGCAGGAAGCTTAAGTCAAAAGTCATCGTGATTGAGCTCCCTGAGTTAAGACAGGCTGAAGGGTGGGATAGGGAGGAAGATGGGAGGAAGGTTTGGGAGGGAGGGGACATGCGTGTACCTATGGCTGATTCCTGTTGATGTATGAAAAAAATCCATAAAATTCTGTAAAGCAATTATCCTTCAATTTATATTTTTATATATAAAAAGGAAGGGTTAAAAAAAAAGTCACTGTGGTGTGACTCTCCTAAAGCAACAGTGAAACTCTCATTTGAGCTGCACTTTATTGTTCCCCAAAATTTGGCATGCTCATTATTTAAACTAAGTGTCATAAAACTCCCCCAATAGAGCAGATACTAGAATTGGTTCCATTTTACAAGTGCAAAAACTGAGCTTTACTTAAGCAGAATACATGATGAAAAATATGAAAGTGTTCATCATTCAGTCATGTCCAACTCTTTGCAATTCCATGGACTGCTAGGCTCCTCTGTCCATGGAATTCTCCAGGCAGGAATACTGGGTGAGTAGCGATTCCCCTCTCCAGGGGATCTTCCGACCTAGCGATCGAAACGCTGCCTCCTGCTGCGCTGCAGAGATTCTTTGCCATTGGAGCTGCCACGGAAGCCCAGAAGACATGATATTGTACAATAAATTGCACAACTGAGATCTGAATCAAAATCTTCCATTCCAATCCATCACTATGAACTAACGTTATCTGGTAAGGAGCCACCAAATGGCCTGTTTCCCATCTGACATTATGTCAGGAGTCTACAGAAGCACTGTGGATAACGGAGCTCTGGAATCTTCTTGTCTGGAATCTTGTCGGTCATTACTATTAGCATACTTTAAATGGGACAGCATTGGTATCAGGTGTCAGGTATATACATTTTAAACCAGTGATTGTACCCTGCCTCCACCCTCACTTCACTTTCAGCTAAGTTCTCCCTGATTCCTTTTTATCATCTGTGCTTGCTCAGAAATTACCTTGCCTGGGAAGAGAAGACATCCTCAGTCTTTCCTTCCCCTCGAGGTGGGGTTGAGTGGCTCTGTGTTCCTTTGATTCCCTGAACTTCTCCCTTGGAGATTCAGTGAGAGTGTAACCCTGTGCCAACACCTTGATTTCAGACTTCTGGTCTCCAGCACGGCGAGAAAATACATTTCTGTAGTCTTAAGCCACCCAGTTTGGAGTCATTTGTCATAGCAGCAACAGGAAGCTAATACACTAGTATTCGAACCATATTTTTATAACTGCTTATAAATTCTCCTCTACTGGCATGAATCCTGAGAACAAAGACTTTTTCTTATTAATATTTTTACCTACAACCATCTCACACTGCCTGGCACATAAAGAGTCCTCTGCAATGCTTACTGAATGAGAAAATCCATGTAGCCCAGGAGGTTCACAGCCATGCCAGCAGACATCTCTTGCAGCTTCTGGTCTACAGCATGACATTGGCATGGGTCAGCTAACCATCCCTCAGATCCATCCTGTGATACCCATCTTCAACTACCCACTGCTAGCTCACAGCTCCAATGAAGTGAAGGCTTCAGATCAATGGGCTTATGACTGACACAGCAACTGTGAACCTCTGCCTCACAGATCAAATTCAAGGGATAATGTATGGATGGAGATCAATAGGAGGTGCTGGAAGGCACAGAAGACCATCCCTCTGCCCTCCCCTGGCTTCAGAGTTTGGGATAACCATAAACATTATTAGAATCATCAGAATCTTTTGTTTACTAAACACTTATGTCAGGCACTATGATAAACGCTATTTACTCTCTTCATTACTTACAGGGTAACTTGCTATGCTGAACTGTGTGATGAGAGTATTTCTCTTGGATCTGACCTCGGAGGGCTGGGCATCAGCTGCATGGCCCAACACAGAGAGGCAGCTGGCTTCTGTCACAGGAGCAGCCTTATTCCTGATTCCTTCCAAGCTTCCTACATTTATTTCCCTTTCGCTTCAAGTGGATTTCATTTTGCTCCACAAAATGTATTTTCCAAAGTCCTCATGGGAGCAGTGTAACATAATAGCTTTATTACTAAAGCAAAAGGTCCTTCCTCATCCCCACCCACTTATAGCATCCCGGCTCCTTTTTCTGGCCTCCTTGCAATCCTGGGATGATCTCTCAGAGCTGAGGTGCATACAGGCTAAACAGCTAGGTTTTTGTTTCTTGTGGCTTTGAGCTGATAGGATTCCTTTCCAGGCTCAGGGTCATTTTGTCTACTTGGGTTTTCACAAACTTTCCTACTGTGCACAGTTTCTAAATGCACTGAAACATGTTGAGATGTTTATCAGGATGGAAGATAACTGAATTCCCAGGCCTCTGCAGTAAACTGTAGAAGGTAAGCAGCATGCCAGAATCTCCCTCATCATGACCTGTCTTCTAAATTCTTCTTTTCAGGGCAGTGTGCTTGAACAATTCAGTTCAGTTCAGTCACTCAGTTGTGTCCGACTCTTTGTGACCCCATGAATCGCAGCATGCCAGGCCTCCCTGTCCATCACCAACTCCCGGAGTTCACTCACACTCGCGTCCATTGAGTCAGTGATGCCATCCAGCCATCTCATCCTCTGTCATCCCCTTCTCCTCCTGCCCCCAGTCCCTCCCAGCATCAAAGTCTTTTCCAATGAGTCAACTCTTTGCATGAGGTGGCCAAAGTACTGGAGTTTCAGCTTTAGCATCATTCCTTCCAAAGAAATCCCAGGGCTGATCTCCTTCAGAATGGACTGGTTGGATCTCCTTGCAGTCCAAGGGACTCTCAAGAGTCTTCTCCAACACCACAGTTCAAAAGCATCAATTCTTCGGCTTGAACAGTACAAAATGTAACTCATTTTTAACAGTTACATGAGAATATTTTCATCTAAATTAACATTTTATCCTTCAAGACAAGCACCCAGGAAGCAGTGCATGTATTCAAACAATGTTGATGCTGCACTAACATTTCTGGAACTCTTTTTTAGCAACTGTCTTTACAGCTAGTGGCACTTTTCTTTGAAAGTCTTCAGTCATGACAAATTTCATCCTTTGAGAATAGATGTGAACTTTGGAAAGAGATGAAAATTGGTTGAAGCCACGTCTAATGAATAAAGTGGGTGATCAAATCTTGTTATATCGTTTTAGGTGAAAAATGAGGCATGACTATAAAATAATGTGACTGGTTTCCCTAGGTGACCCATAAACCGACTGGCTGAAAAATAACTCCCATAGAGGAGTTTCAAAATGCTTTCAGCACTAGACGCATCACTGAAATAAGTGTACGGTTCCCAGAGTGGTGATTTGGCAGGGAACAATACTAATTTGGATATATAAGTTCAAATACATTTGTAAAAAAAAAAAAAAAAAAAAAGAAATCTGACTGCTTACACTTGAAAATAAAGAAGCTGTTCTCCTGGAGAAACTTCTTTTTTTTTGACAGCCTGGTTGGCTTTGGACAAGGAGTCTGCTGAGAAAAGTAGGCTCATCTCCTGCAGAAAGCCTTCATTGAACACACTATCCCCTCCCACACTCACTCCCGCCCCAAGCTGGGGCAGGCATCCCACAGCGATCTCTTCAAGTATCAGCTCTTATAAAATGTAATGGTGATTGCTTTTGTGTCAGTCTTCTTCCTGCAACTGGGGCCGCCTAAGAATGAGGACCTTTGTGTATCAGACAGCGTGCACGGAAGCACAGGACACTAACTCCTATTCTTGATGTGGACCCTTTGCCTTTGTTTCTCGCATTCCCAGGGCTTTACCTGCCAAATATAACTTCCGCGTGGCAACCAAAATATTCAGTCTGTGTAAAATCCACCTATACAAATTTATAGAGGCCTCAGGTACAGCACAGGCTTCCCGGGTGGCACAGTAGTAAAGAATCCACCTCCCAATGCAGCAGACGGAAGAGATGCAGGTTCAGTCCCTGGGTTGGGAAGACCCCTTGGGTAGCAAATGACAACCTATTCCAGTATTCTTGCCTGGGAAACCTCAGGGACAGAGGAGCCTGGTGGGCTGCGGTCCACAGGACTGCAGAGTCCAGCAGGACTGAGTGACTGAGCACACACCCAGAACAAGGCACAGTAGCGGCTGCTTGTGATGAAGGGGTAGGGGAGCAAGAGGGACTGATTGCTAATGCACAGGGCTTCTATCAAGGTGCTGAAAATATTTTAAAATTAGATTGTGGTGATAGCTGCATAATGCTATAAATGGACTAAAAAAACACTGAGTCATATGCTTTAAACGGATAAATTGTGTGGTGTGTAAATTATATCTCAATAAAGTTGCTTTACTTAAAAAGTCCTCCATAATTGGAACGATTTGTGCCTACGTTCCTTTCTAGGCCTGTTGTTAGAATAAATGATAGTCAAGGTCTTTTCAACTAATCTAGTTATCAATATAACATTAAGTCTCTGTGTTCTCTTTGTAACTCTTATCACTTGAAAATGACTGAGTGTTTTTCACTAAATTTCGAAAGCATGTTTAGGATAATGAGGACTGTGGGGTGTTCCCTAATATCAATTCTCCCTTTCATTTAGACTGACACCCCCAATATTTAGCCTAACACATAGCATTCAACATAGCATTGATATGTCAGAGATAGTACAGGTTCAATTCCAAACCACTGCAATAAAGTGAATACTGCAGTAAAGCAAGTCATATAAATTTTTTGGTTTCTCAGTGTAGAAAAATGATATTTACATTATTCCGTGGTCTATTCAGTGTTCATTAGTATCATGTCTAAAAAATGTATATACTTTAATTTCAAAGTACTTTATTGCTTTAAAAAATGCTAATCGTCATCTGAGCCTTCAGCAAGTTATCATCTTTTTGCAATAGTAACTTCAAAAATCATTGATCATGTAACAAATACAATAATGATTTAAAAATCCTGAAATATTGCAAGAATTACCCAAATTTGACACAGAGACACGAAATGAGCAAATGTTATAGGAAAAAGTCATTGCAGGATTACCACAAATCTTCAATTTGCAAAAATCTAGTATCTGAAAAGCAATAGAGCAAAGTGCAGCAGAATGAGGTATGCCTGTATTTCCCAGCATCCCTTGCAACTAGAGGAGGCCTTAGCCTTAGTTTCAGCCAATGGGACAAGAATGAAATTGATTACATGCAGTCTCTGAAAAAGGTGTGCCTTCCTTCCCTTTTCTCCCCTTCCTGTTAGTTAAAATGACCATAGGGTGGAGGGCAACCATGTTGGACTATGCAGATAAAGGCAACTCACTAGGGGAGGCTGATCAACAACAGAGAAGAAGCATGTACCTTCTGATACAATGGGCCACCACAACAGCCCTGAACTCCCCACACCCAGTCTGTTACAAAGGGTGCTATTACTACAAACTTTTACTTAAGTAACTTATTTTAGAACTCTGCCATAGCAGCCAAAACCTATGTTTTAACTAATGTAAAATTTGGTGTTCTGTACCAAAACAAAATCTAAATATGTAGCATTAGCATAATTTTGATGGCCATGGCAAAGTTTTACCACTGCTATCTTGGAAGACAGACCATGGGCCAACCTAAAGTGTAGCTCTAGGCAGATGGTTAGCAGAGTTCAGAAGAGGAATGTTTGTTGGCTGCTTCTTGCCACAATACAGAGAGAAGCTCAGACAAAGACTAGCCAGTCTGCAAGCAGAAATGGAGATTATGATTCTGCCAAGGGACGTTTTCATTGGCTGTGGCTTGTACACCATGTTGCCCAAGCCTAGTAATTTGTGCACTGCAGAGCTGAGATGAAGACCATTTGTGCACCCAAGCTAAAACAGCTATCCATGAAGCAGGAGATGAAGCAGAAAAGGCTGTGGCCTCAAATCTTTCCTGGGATTCTCTGCCAGATGGTGGAAGCTAGCCTACCAGCAGATAATCCATTAAGGACACTGACTTCTTATCCAACCTAGCTTTTCCTGTCTTAAAGTGACCATCAGCGATGGAGAAATCAAGGGAGGGACTAAGTACAGAGGCCAAAAGAGAAAAGCTAACATTTTCGGCTTCAAAATTGTCTAGATGTGGTTATCAGAGTTTGGAAAACAAATGACTTTTCAAATAGATAACTAGAGTTTTAAAACAATGGGGAAGCAATATTATAATTTTGTGATAATGTGATATCACAGACAGACGTTTCTGATGATAATGTCTGTTTAGGTGTGGAGCTGAGTCAATTTTCCCTGGTTTCCAGAAATCCTCTCCCAGGGAGGAGACTTAGGACAGTTGAGAAGACTCTGCTTTTATGCAGACAAAGGAGTTCAGAAAAATGTCTATTCGCAAATGCCTGCAGTTCAAAATAGCTTTTATGCCACAGTGACATATTTTGGACCCTTTCAGACTTTAGAAGAGCTTTCAGAAGAATGATCTGAGTGGGCTACACCTCTAAGAAAGTTAAGCAGGTAAGTTTCAATGGTCTATTCATTCTCCCTTAAATTTCCCTGAACTTGATGCAGACATACCTAGTCATTCTGACCCTTGTAGCTGTGCTCAAAGTTGGAAATCACCTTTTAAAAATGGCTACTGACTATGTCAGGTAATTGAGGGCTTGTTTTCATTTTTAGTTGGGAGAATTTTGAGAAGACTTTTCTTACCTGGTATCCTCAAAAGGAATAGACCACTGAGGGCTAACCCTAGGGGCTTGTTTGTAAAGGGTGAAAAGCAGGTGTCTTTGCCTTGGGGGTTTGTTGTTTTTATAACTTCAACTGTTGGAAATCTCCCTTCCCAATGCTTCTCCCAATCACCACTCACATGGATCCCTGAGACACAAGGTAGAAAAGGTAGAAGAAGCCCTCAGTAAACACAGTGAGGACTGCCAATCAAATCAGGCCAATGAAAATTTAGCCTTGAGTCTGAAACACTTTGAACATTATGTTTTCATATTGGGAACAATTTCTTTCTTCTTTCCTCTTTATGACTGACCCAAAGTGCTTCTGAAAAAAGAAATGTAATAGGTAGGTGGTGGTACAGAAAGATTTGGTTGACTTGCCCAACCTGTTAGAAATGGTAGAGTTGGAACCTGGTCACTGGTCTTCTGATATTTCATCCAGTTGATCTTTTCCATAAATAAATATATCCCAAAGCAAGTAGTTTCATGGATAGTTATACTATCCTGGTTAAAAGTTTGGGAAAACTGGATTGGGCAATGTTAAGCAGGATTTTCAGAGCTTTTAAAACACAAATGAGCCATGTGAGTTTGCAAGAAGACCTGAGAATTTTGGAAAATACTAATTTCCACCACCCCCAGGGCTGATAGACTTATCCATATGTTACAAGAATTTTCCCAGAATTAAATTTGGCTGTTTCCAAACTTAAATCTGAGAAAATGGCATGCAGGGAAGGTGAGACCCGTTTTTCCTATAGATTCTACTCCACGCCTTATTTTGGTAACTGATACATGAATTTGTTTTTGCCTGATGTTGAGTGTGATTGATTCCACCCATGAAGTACTTTCCTCCCAGGTATGATTTGCAGGTAAGGATTTTAATGCTGAATAAATATTAGTCTCTTATTCTGAATCTAATATGCCTACAAACATCTGTGTTGCTAAAAAGTAAGTCGAAATGGTCACTACATTGTATGAGTCCAATGGGCTTAATCAGCATGGTAAGGGAGACATTTGGGGGTCAAACCAACCAGTGTGAGGATCACAAACACTGGTGAGGAGCTCAAGATGAACTTGTAGTTAATCTGAAGGGTCTCCTGGGATAAAGCAGAAACCAAGACAAGCCCCATCTTCATTCACTTGGGGCTTACAGTCAAAAAGGTTTGTGTTGGAAGCCAGGTGGGTTACAGATGAGCGAATCAACAACCGCTATAAGATGCAGTCAGTGTTATTATGGGGGTGAGTAAAACAGGCTATGAGAGCAGAAAAGAGGTGCACTTGATTCAGGGATTAGGAGCAAGGAAGTGTCAACTAAACCCAGATCTAAGGTTGAAGAGGAGAGAAGAATGTTCCAGGTGGAACCAGATGTGAGAGAGTAAAATGTGTTGAGGACGTGGGTTGGAGACAACCTCACGCTCCAACTCTTGTTGTTTCACACTCTACAGGAAACAAACACACTAAAACACACCTCATGTTATATATTTTACAAGATACTTCTGCATGTATTGCTTTATTTTCTCACTACAGCAAACTTTTCAGATGTCCCTGGCCCATGCCACACAATAAGGAAAAGAGACAAGGAACTGTCCCCTCTGTTCCTGAGATGCAAGAAATGTTACAGTAGGAAACACGGATACTGCAGAACTGCCTTCCAAATGCTAGATTCCCACTGGGAATGGTTGAGGACACTGTCTGTCTGGATTCTCTCTTTTCTCACTTGGGCTAAACTGTTGTCACTTGTACCCTACTGGGATCTAAGAAGGCATCCTGCCAGTTTGGTTGGGGTCATTAAGTGTAGAGGAAGGTAGGAGACAAAACTGCGATCTATGGCCAGGGCGGGGTGGGTAGGCGGAGGCTAATATCTGCATCAGATCGGGTATGATTACCCCATTGTCCCCATATTAGCAGAACATTCATCACAGGAAGTCCTGCCCTCAAGCTCATCTTCAGGTTTCCCTACAGGTGTCATTCAGTTTCCAGGTGACAGAGGGCTACCAGGTACTTTTAAATATGTTGCTTCATTTAATCGTCACAAGAGCCTCTCTGGATATGTATTGTCATTTCCAGTTTTCACAAACAAGGGGGCAAAGGATCAGAAATTGAATAATTTGCCCAAGGGAACCATCCCCAACTCCTATGATATTTCTTCTGCCTAGAACTGCTCCCCTGACAAATGCACCTTAGAAACTTCAACTCATCCTTTAAGCCTCAAAGCCACTACCACGCCTCTGTGAAGACTTTCTCACTGTACCTTCCACTCTCAAGTGCAGCCTGCCATGCTCTTGCCCTTCAGTACCTGGCACATAACTCCCTCACAACACTGAACACACTGTGGTGCTGGTTTAGTCTCTCAGTCATGTCCGATTCTTGTGACCCCAGAGCCCGCCAGGCTGCTCTGTCCATGGGATTTCCCAGGCAAGAATACTGGAGTGGGGTTCCCACGTCCTACTCCAGGGGATCTTCCCGACTCAGGGATCAGACCCTGGACTCCTGCATTGCAAGCAGATTCTTTACCTCTGAGCCTCCAGGGAAGCCTTGTTTGTCTGCTTATTCCTGTCCACTTCCACTTCTAGACTATTTCCGGAGGTCAGGAATATATTATATCCCAAGTACTTATAGCACAAGGACTGATGAGAGAAGTAAGCACATAATAGATGTTTAATGATAATAAATGTATTGGCAATAAACTATAGTTTTAAGTTACGCTTGAAGTATTTTCCATACACTTCACAATTCATAATTTCAGGCACTAGAACAAAGACTCATTGGAAGTTGCATTGTCCTAGTTACAAAGGAGTGTCACATGTAAACAGATAATTTAATCTATTCTAGAAGTATCTATGGGGAAAAATTAAGAGGGGAGAGTGGCAGAGAGAGACTGCTGGGGAAAGTTTTCTGAAGACACTCTCTGAATTGCACCAGAGGAGAAACAGTAACATACTTATATCCCTGGTGAGGAAAGATAGGAAGAAAAAAATCAGAGGGCAGTGAGTTGAGACCAGAAACCCAGAGAATAGGAGAGGATATAGGTAGGGTAAGGAGTCCATGTAGGAACTCTCAAAAAGCGTGAGGAGAATCAGGAGAGAGTGATCAAGACAAGGGAGTGAGAACTTTAAAAGAGTATGAAGTCAGCAATGGCAGATTAAACAGGAAGGTCACCTAAGGTAAGGCCTAAACAGTGCTGAATAGATTTAGTAACCAGAAAGTCTTCGTAGGTTTGGCAAGAGCAATGTCCGTGAATCGGTGGAAGAAACAGAAGCCAGGCTGCAGTGAGATGGTGAGTGAATGGGAGGGGGGAATCTGTGACGGTGCCCGCACACAACGTTTACAAAGATTGACTAAAAGGGGTGGGGGAGCAACAGGGCAGTAGCAAAAGGGTGATGAGGATTTTTATATATACTAAAATAAAAAAATTAACTTTTTAGTCTTAACTAATTCTTTCCCTTCCATCCTACACTACTCTCAAATGGACAGTTTTCAAATTGGACCCGTTAAATTCCCACTATGCTTTAAGTTTCTTAAAAAAGTCTTGTTGCGGAATCACCTTTTTACTCCACACATTTCTCTGTACATAATATAGATTCAGTATATTTCCTGAAGAAATGAATGAAATGCAAGTTCAACACAAGTGATGACAGGGAAATGAATATGAGCTGCACTAGGATACAGCTTTTGTTCATTCTTCATTCTTCTTTCCAGGGAATTTGAGGTTGCCTGAAAACTCAGGACCATAAAGAAAACAGATCCAGACGATCATCTCTCTCTGATGCTGATAAATTATTTGACCCAGAGAGGCAAATGTACATTGTTCCCAGTTTAGATTTGAGAGACCACTGAAAAAATAGATCCTCAGACTCCAGGGTCTCTTCATGCCCAGAAACTGTTCAAGTTCTTGGAATCAGCAGGTCTGTACTAGATTCTAAGTGCTGACATTAGCGGCTAAACCTGCCTCAGCTTCAGTTTTCTCATTGGCATCTTCAAGATGCCCATAATAGCATCTACCTCACCGGGCTGTGCGTGTGTGTGTGTGTGTGTCTGTGTGTGTCTGTGTGTGTCTGTGTGAGTCGCTCAGTCCTGTCCAACTCTTTGTGACTTCCAGGCTCCTCTGTCCACGGAATTCGCCAGGTAAGAATACTGGGCAGCCATTCCTTTTTCAGAGCATCTTCTCCACCCAGGGATGGAACCCTTGTCTTCTGCACAGGCAGGCGGATTCTTTCGGAGCCTCCAGGAAGCCCACCTCCTAGGGCTGGAGGAGGATGGGTGAGATACCACAAGTGAAATGCTTTTCACAGGGCTTGGCAAAATGGCCCTCAATATATTAACAAGAGGAAAAAAAGTACTGCTAAAACGAATAAAAATATTACTAAAGGGAATGAGTTCTAGAAGAGGGAAGTATAGCCAAAATTATAGAAAGGAAACTTAAAAAAAAAAAAAAAACTCGTTAGAAAACTTTTTTATGAGTGAGGAAACAATCAGCCTCAGTTGTGGTTTATAAATCCATATTTTCGCAGAAGTATCAGGTTTACTGAAAAATCCAGTTCAAAATCTCACTTTAGTGGACCTGCCCATTTTTAGTTGGTTAACGTTCCTTGGCTTGCGGACGGAACCAAGGTGTTGCTTTAACTTCCTGGCCTGCCACGACCGCTTACATATGAGCGAGCTTGAGTAGGTAGGTTCTGTTTCAGCTCCAGCAACCTCGGTGGAACAGATCCAGAAGCAACAGCGGGCAAAGACTAGCCTTTTCAAAAGCCCGAGCCCCAGCAACCAGGCGGCGCGCCAGGGCACAGGGCACAGGGCAGAAGCGCCGTACCACCCGAGGGAGGGTGCCCAAAGCCTGGGGCTCGCAGCCAGCGGGCAATGCCAGCCCCAGGAGGGAACAGCAGGCAACCCAGCGGGATGCAAGGAGGGTTCTGATCGCGGCGGCGGCCTCTAACCTTTCAGGGTTAAGGTGACTGCGCTCGGCTTGGTAACTGTATCTTCACAGGCAAAAAAGGTTAATGTAAATGTCAAAGGCCCAGACGACGGCGGGGGTAGGGGAAGAGCGGAGAGGAGGAGAGGGAAGGGTGGGGCAGGAGGCCGAAGGCCGGGCCTCCCAAGGTCAAGCCCTGCTCCCCGCCTCGCGCCTCCCCGCCCAGCCAGGGCGGGGTGGGAGTGGGCGAGGGATGGGAGGCGCGGTCAGAAGAGCAGTTCGGCCGCTCCTCTCGGCCACCCTCCCGCCCGGGGCGACCCACGCCCGGCCTCAGGCTAGGAAGAGAGCGCCGAGGAGCTGGGGGTGGAGACTCGGCGGCCGCGCGCGCGGAAGTGGCCCCGCGGGAGCGCGCGCGGCAGGAGGCGGACGGGCAACCGGGGCGACCGAGGAGCTGGCACGTCCCTTACCCCGTTGGCGGCGGCGATGCGGACGATGAGCTGGATGGCGTCCTTCATGTAGAACCTGCCGTCCCCGCCCACCACCAGGGTGGCCTCCTGCCGCTGCGCCGGCTCCACGGTGGAGATGATACTCTGGATGAAATTCTCGGCATAGTTGGCGCTGCTCTGAAACACCTTCACCCGCTTCCGCAGCCCGCTCGTGCCCGGCTTCTGGTCTTGGTACGCCTTGGTCTTAACGGTCACGATCTTCACCATGGTGGCGACTTGCTTCCTGGGGCCCAGCGGACTCTGCCAAGCGAGGGGCGGCCGGAGTTGTGGCTGCAGCTGCTCTGGGATGAGAGCGCGGACGGGGTCGGGGCCACGCCGGTTGTGCTCGTCCCTCCTCCTTAAAGGGACAGGGGACGGGCCCTCCGCGGCCAGCCCACCTCCTTGCAGGTCCTAGAGGGAGGGGAATGGGGAGCGCCCACCCCCAGTCTCCTGTGAGATGGGTGGAGCCTCTCTGATTTACCCTCTCCTGTCGACCAATCCACAGTACAATGAAATCCACAACTCCTCCCCTAAGTGGAAGAGCAGAAGTGGGGTAGGGACGGGGTCACAGCGCAAGGACTTAAGGCCAAGTGGGAAAAATACAGAGCAGGGACAGACGGACTTTGAAGACTTGGGAAGGTTCCACTTAGGATTTTTCCACTTTTTGATGGTGTGAAAGCAATAAGTAGAACACTTATTGCTTCTAATGCCGTACCTCCAATTTTGATCTTTTACCGGGCCAGCAATATGCGGTAGGTCCTCTCTGTGCTCTGGTGATGTTGAGCTGTGCGAACCTAGCTGAGCGAACCCAGCTCCAGCTCCCAGTCAGCCACCTGATCAGGAAGGTGAACAAGCAATACACGTAGAACCATTCTGTACCCATACAACCATTCTGTTTTTCACTTTCAGTACAGTATTAAATAACATGAGACATTCGTGTAATGAACAGGCTTTCTGTTAGACGAATTTGTCCACCTTCAGGCTAAAGTATTTTGAGCACGTTTAAGGTAAGCTAGGCTAAGCTACAGTGTTTGATGGATTAGGTGTACTAAATGCATTTTCCCCTCATGATCATATTTTCAACTTCCAGTGGGTTTATCAGGAGGTAACCCCATTGTGAGTGGAGGAAGATCTCTACAACATTTCCTGTGGTTAAGCTGGAGTTTCACGCATAAATAACTTCCTGGAAGCATATTCTGAGCAAGGGAAGTGTCAGCCTTAGCTAGATTTTGACTTCTTAATCTTTCTATTCTCTCTCTAAACATTAGGGTATTTGTGATATCCCCCTGCCAGTGCAGGAGACGCAGGAGAGGAGGGTTTGATCCCTAGGTGGGGAAGATTCTCTGGAGGAGAAAATTGCAACCCGCTCCAGTATTCTTGCCTGGAGAATCCCATGGACAGAGGAGCCTGGCAGGCTACAGTCCATGAGGTCACAAAGAGTCGGGCATGACTGAGTGACTGAACACCCCCCGCATGTTAGAGAAAGGAGTCAACTCCAAAGGTCTAATTCAACCTACTGCTTTCCACCTGTTTACTGGTGGGCCACACACTACTTCTACTGGTTAGGGTGGCTACAATAATGGGTAATATTTATTGAATATAATGTTTCTAAAGTATAGGTTTTATTATTTTCACAATTTTATATTCACAAAGCTGAGATTTAAAAAGTAAAATGACTAGTCAAGACCATAGAGATAAGTACACGGAGGAGGCCAACACAGGTGGGTGTGGCTCCCAAACCAGAGCTCTTACAGTGATTTGCCTGCATGTCACCAGGGAGAACTAGGAAATGTACAAGAAGGCTCGAGAAATGTATGTACAAGCACAAAGTGATGTTGGTGTATTATTACCACCAAAATACATCAGTTATTCACATAGAAAATTAGTGAAGAGATCAAGAACTGAGGTGGTCATAAAGGGTTGGAGGATACAGAGTCAGTGAAAGTCTCGATTGTTAAGTAGGAATCATCAGTCTTTCTTTTACGCTCAGCATCTCCCTTGATTTAGTGAGAGTGACTGTCTCCTCTGCTTGAGAAATGTGTCATTTACAAAATGTGTTAACTGGGGACAGCTCAATATCTGTGGGCATCTGCTTCTTTACTATAAAATAGAGACAAACCCTATCTTAGAATTTCTACAAGAATTAATGGGGTTTTGAATGTCAGTAGTTCTCAATCATGGATACACAGTAGACTCACCTGAAACACTTTAGAAACTACCCATGTTCTGGTCCAAATCATAATTGGATCAGATTTGGTCATGATCAACTGGTTTAAGTAAATCAGGTGGCATGGTGCCTGAAACACAGAGGCCCAAACATAGAGGTCAAAAAATATTAACTTCCTTTCCACAATTCCAAAACCAAAGCTTATTGTTAACCTGTGAAATTGATTATACTCATGGCCATTTAATGGTTAATTGGTATATAGCCTGATCCAGGAGGGAGGCTGAATGATGCAAATAGTTACTGACTCTCAGCAATCAAGTGTTCATATACAGGTTGTTACAGGTGTCATGTGGATATAGATATGGGTTTTAATGCAGTCACTACAGATAAATTTCAGGGGTAAATAACATGTGAAAACTAAATTCCGGACAATGGATATTGATTTCTAATATTTACACAGAAGTTCACAAAGCTTATAGAGTTGTTGTTCAGTAGCTAAACCATGTCCAACTCTCTGCAACCCCGTAACTGCAGCACACCAGGCTTCCCTGCCCTTCACTGTCTCCTGGAGTTTGCTCACACTCATGTCCCTTGAGTTGGTGATGTCATCCAACCATCTCATCCTCTGTCTCCCCTTATCCTCTCCCTCAACCTTTTCTAGCATTAGGGTGTTTTCCAGTGAGTTGGCTTTTCGCATCAGGTGGCCAGAATATTGGAGCTTCAACTTCAGCATCAGTACATCATTCAGTGTAGTATCATCTTGTGAATTAAGTAGGATAAGCAACCCCATTTTATAGGCTAGTGCATTGAGAATAGAATGGTTGGCTGTAATCAAGTTTACTTGATTCCACAAAATTAAAATATAACATAGAATCACTGAGTCTTAGAAATACCTCTCAGAGTTGTATGGATTAACTTACATACTGAATATAGAGCTGTTTGCACAGTACTAGTACCTGCTCAATAAGTGGTCACTTATTATTGTAAAACAGTGAACTCAACTTCACATCACATGCTCTTTCTCTACTCTTCCTTATCTTTGGAACTAGGATGGGGATTTTCATTTACGAGGAATTAATTGTCCCATACTTCTCTCACCTCACAAGATGTAATAATTTAATAATTGGCTTTAGCTACATAACAAATCACTCTTGAATGTAGATGGTCACCATTTATTATTATTATTATTGCCTGTGAATTTATGAGTTAACTGGCTGGTTCTGCTGACCTGGGCGAGACTCTGCTATCCGTGACTATGCTTCTGCGGCACGGTCTCCACTCTCTGTGCCTCCTGCTAATCTCACCTTGATGTATTCCCCCACATCACTTTTCTTACTGTGTAACACATCACCACAGAGGCAGAGACTTAAAACAATGCCCACTTATTATCACAGTTCTATAGGTCAGATGTCTGGGTGGGTTTTGTTGGACTGAATGTTCACAGGCTGTATGAAACAAGGCTGAAATCAGGATATTGGTGAGGCTGGGCTCTTATCTGGAGGTTCTGGGAAGAATCTGCTTCCAAGTTCATTCATGTTGTTGGAAGGATCCATTTCCTTGCAGTTGTAACTCAGAGGTCCCTGTTTCTTTGCTGGCTGTGAGCCAGGCTCTGCTCTCTATTCCTAGAGCTGCCTACAGTGAGTGAGTCGTCCTCATGGCTGCATTCTCTGCCTCCTCCTTCCACCAAAAGCCAGAGAAAAATGCCTGCTTTGTAAAGGGCTTGTATAATTAGATGAGATATACCTGGATAATCTCCCTTTTCCGTGTAACAATTGTGGAAGTTATATCCCATCGTATGCACATGTTCTGCACTCAGAAATTGACCTACAGACATTTCCAAGCTGTAGTATTGACAAAAGCAGCGGAATGATTCTTATTCCCTCCTGGGTGACAACTGAAGAAGGAAAGGAGGCCACTGGACATGAACTGCCCACACAGAGAGAAATGAGAATTCTCGGCAGCGTGGACCAGAGGCCAAGAGGACAGGATGATTGTGTGCCTCCAGAGACACTGGGTATCAGACGCCAGGTACTCTTCTTCCCCTGTGTTTGGCACTATGCAAGCTAACTGTACCTAGTGACAGTCCCAGATGGATTATCTCAGGCAAATGAAATAGAAATCAAGATGAATTCTAGAAAAAGAAATATTATTTCCTGAACACCTAACTTTGGACTGAGATTTGTGTCCGCTCAAATAAATCTGATACATATACACAATGGAATATCACTCAGCCAGTAAAAGGAATGAGATAGTGCCAATTGCAGAGATATGGATGGGCCTAGAGCCTGTCATACAGAGTGAAGTAAGAAAGAGAAAAGCAAATATCACATAATATTGGTTATGGGTGGAATCTAGAAAAATGATACAGATGAACTTATTTGCTTGCAAATCAGAAATAGAGTCACAGATGTACAGAACAAACATAATTACCAGGTGGGAGAGGCGGGGTGGGATGAGCTGAGAGATTGGGATTCACATATATGCACTGCTGCTGTTGCTCCTGCTGCTAAGTCGCTTCAGTCATGTCCGATTCTGTGCGACCCCATAGACGGCAGCCCACCAGGCTCCCCCATCCCTGGGATTCTCCAGGCAAGAATACTGGAGCGGGTTGCCATTTCCTTCTCCAGTGCATGAAAGTGAAAAGTGAAAGTGAGGTCGCTCAGTCGTGTCCGACTCCTAGCGACCCCATGGACTGCAGCACACCAGGCTCCTCTGTCCATGGGATTTTCCAGGCAAGAGTACTGGAGTGGGGTGCCATTGCCTTCTCCCCATATATGGACTAACATGTACCAAATATATAGCTAATGAGAACCTACTGTATGGCATAGGGAACTCTAGTCAATGTTCTATGGTTACCTAAATGGAATGGAAATCTAAAAAGAGTGGATATATGTTCCCTCATAGCTCAGTTGGTAAAGAATCCACCTGCAATGCAGCAGAGCCTGTTCAATTCCTGGGTTGGGAAGATCCCCTGGAGAAGAAAATGACAACCCACTGCAGTATTCTTGCTTGGAGAATCCCATGGACAGAGGAGCCTGGCAGGCTACAGTCCATGGGGTCACAAGAGTCAGACACGACTTAGTGACTAAAGAGAGAAAGATAATTGATTTACTCTGCTGTACAGCAGAAACTAACACAACATTGTAAAACAACTATACTCCAATAAAAATTAATTAGAAAATAAACTGATTAAATGAACTACAATTTACCCATTAAAAATTGTATATATAATATTATCCTACTTGAGTGATTTCTTTTTTTTAGAAACACATGCAAAGGACTAGAACAACATATATAACAATAATTACTTTTGAGTTGTGTGATAGAATATTTCTTCTATTTTCCTCTGTGCTTTATCTTCCATGCTTTGTATACAGAATTTATATTGTTTCTATACTAATAAAAATACATTTTTCTTTTTATTACCTCTTTTAAGTGGTAATTCTCATGTTATTTCATTAATGAGTTATCCTTTAGATGGCATCCATTCATTGATTCACTCACTCCACAGATGTATTTTTGAACTGGTACTAAGCACCAACTCTCTAAGAGATGTTAAGCATTGCAATTACTGAAACCTGTGCACCCTAGAGCCTGTGCTTTGCAACAAGAAGCCATCACACAATGAGAAGCTTGCACAAGTAGCCGCTGCTCATCACAACTAGAGAAAGCCCCCACACAGCACAAAAGACCCAGTGCAACCAAAAATAAATAAATCTTGAAAAAAAAAAAAAAGGTGAACAAGTCAGAATAGTCCCTGGTCCCACAGAGCTTGCAATATGTTAGGGGGAGACAAATACTAAATAACAAATCAGAATTAGGATAAATGCTACAAATACATAGAGGTGATTTAAAATGTAAACAGGAGGATCTATCATTGGAGGGAGTCAGGGAAAGTATCCTGGAGGAGGTGATGTATAAACTGAGGACTGGAATGATGAGCAGTAGTTGGTCAGGCGAAAAAGGAGGAAAAGACATTTCATTCCAAGAGAGAGAATGTTAAGGGAGCAGGTTTGAAGTAAGAAGGAAATTCTGTGTCATCAGAGATTTAAATTGCAGTCAGTGTAACTGTGTTTACACAGTAAGTGTGTAAAGTGCAATCAGTGTAACTGTAACATAGAAACTGAGGGATACAGGGCCTGATCATGTCTGGCCTTCTAGATGGTGTCAAACTCTGGAATCTTTATCGTAATAGCAACAAGCAACCAAAAGGGTTTTTTGTGTGTGTTTTTTTAATTGGAGGGTAATTGCTTTACAATGTTATGTTGGTTTCTGCCATATAACAATGTGAATCAGCCACAAGTATACAAATATCCCTTCCCTTAATATACATAATATAAAAATCACCACTTTAACCATTTTTAAGCACATTCAGTAGCACTGAGTACTTTAATTGCACAACCATTACCACTATCTCCAGAACCTTTTCATCATCCCAAACTGAAACATTGTACCCATTAAATAATAATATCGCATTCCTCCCTCTCAACCCTTGGGAACCATCATTCTACTTTGTCTTTATGAATTTGGTTATTCCATTCTCATATAAGGGGAATCATACCATACTTCTTCTTTTGGGTCTGGCTTATTTAACATAGCAAAATGCCTTCAAGGCGCATCCCTGTTGTAGCATGCCAAAAGTGTTTTAGGCAGAGAAATACTATGATCATAATAGCATTTTTAAGAGATCCCTCTGTCTGCTGTGTGGATGAGTAAAAGAAAGTGGACAAAGTGAAACCAGATCAGCAAGTTGAAAACCATAGTGGGTGGATTATACTAGATGGAAGTCAATGGAGATGTATAGGAGTGAATAGACTCAAGAGATTTGCAGAAAGTAGAGTCAACAGAACTTATTAATAAACTGTATGAATAGGGTATACACATAGTGAAAAGGGGTAGTGTCTCCTGGCAATCCGGGACTGGAACCACTATAAAAAGATGTGGGGTTGGAGGGTAGTATGGCATAGTCATGAATTCTGTTTTAGGTATGCAGGGTCTGAGGTGCCTGTCATACCTCCAAGAAGAGTAATAGAGTAGAGTTTTAGACATAGAGGTCTAGAGCTTAGAAATGAGACCAGGTCAAGGGATATGAATTTATATCCCATTAGCATATAGATAGCATTTGAAAACATGAGATGAATGAGGTCACCTAGGGAGAGAATATAGGGGGAAAAAAAAGAGTCCAACACCAAGCTCTGAGATACTTCAACATTTAAAGGCCAAGAACTGCAGTGTGAAAAAGTCTTAACTTTGAACGAGAACTTTAGGAACATCAATCCAGCAGGAACATTTAGACGTGTTTCTTCTATATGCCACATAACCATCCATAAACCTGAATTTGGACCTATTAGGTTGATTCAAAGGCAAGGAAGGTTTACTCCGTTTTTTAAAAATATAAGTTTACTTATTTTTGGCTGTATTGAGTGCTTCAGCAGTTGCAGCTCATGGGCCCAACAGCCCAGGCTCTATAGCACAGGCTCAGTCGTTGCAGTGCACGGCCTTAGTTGCTCCGCAGCAACTAAGGTCAGGGATCAAACCCATGTCTCCTGCACCCCTGAGCTACCAGGGGAGCCTGAAGATTTGCTTCTCAAGTAAGTTAGTAACATGCCATTTAGAAACCTTCCTAAACCAAATTATCTTGAATTTTGTTAGGTTTGATCTAGGTCAAGGAACAAGCAGTTGGCAATTCTGTGAAAGAGTTGAATGATTTCTCTGTTTACATATACATGTGCATATAAATAGGAGGTTGGTTAAATTGTTGTTAAATAAGTGTACAATGCTTGGTCACATTCCATTTCCAAATACAGTGTTCATTAAGGTAGCTTTACCTTCACCTTTCACAAATCATCGTTTGCATTCCAACTATATTGATTTAAAGAAATATGTTTACTATAGGAGAGCAATCTTTGATGACTTCAACAAATCGCAAATAGTATGCATATGGAATTTATACTGAAAAAAACATGTGTAGAACTTACAGTGGAAACACTGGATAGTGAAGTGGGTGATTAGTGGCACTAGCCATTTAACACGTTATATGACTTATACATAAACTGATTATCAAAATAAAAAATACTGAAAAGTAATCCATTAACAACACATAGACAGGCCTTAGAAACTAGCACCTATATGGCATACAATAAAGATATGTATCATACTGTTGTTTAAAACAAAACACAACTCTCTGTGTACACTCAACTTCCTATCTGGTGGTGTCAAGTAATGGTGTAACACTATGTACTGAGGGAGTATTGGGATGGTCTCCAGTTTAGGCCTAGAATGGTGACCCAAATCTCTCTCCTACCTAAGAGTTCCTCCTGGCCTGTAAGGCAGTCCCTCAACGATGAGAAATCTGGTGAAATAGGTACATTGTAGATAATCTTCTACAAGAATTTTCAATTACTTGTAGCTGTCAGGTAACTATTAACAATTGATGATTCCACATCCCCAAAGAAATTAATACTGAACAACACAGCAAATATCATGTTTGTTCTTCTGTTAAACCTAAATCAAAGGTTCTTTGTGGCTGTAGAATTAGTTTATTATGTTAAGTTTTGATCTATTTATAATTTGCTAAAATGACTTGTTCCTACACGTGTCAGTAATAGAAAACCATTTAAAATTTACTCTATTTACACCTGTAAATTATTCAAGTGCTTAAAATTTATTTGAATAATAGTCATTTGTAGTCAATGATTTTGAAATTGTTTTTGTTGTTGTTGTTTAGTCACTGTATCATGTTTGACTCCCTTGCAACCCATGGACTGTAGCCCACCAGGCTCCTCTGTCAGTGGGATTTCCCATGCATGAATACTAGATCGGGTTGCTATTTCCAAGGCATCTTTCCAACCCAGGGATCAAACCCGCCTATCCTGCATTTCAGGTGGATTCTTTACCTCTGAGCCACCAGGGAAGCTTAGGCAACAGCTTAGTCTTGACACCAAATGCATGATCCATTAAAGGAAAAAACGGATTAATTGAACTTCGTCAAACACTTGCTCTCCATATGACACAATCTGAATGAAAAGGCAAACTATAGACTAGGAGAAAATATTTGCAAATCACATATCCAACAAAAACTGTATCCAGAATTCTCAACAGTAAGAAAACAACTCAATTTAAAATAGGTAAAGACTTAGGAGATACTTCATTAAAGAGGATTTACAGATAGTAAAGAAGCATATGAAAAGTTGTTCAATATCATTGGCCATTATGGAAATGCAAATTTAAACTACTGTGAAATAACACCACACATCTATTAGAATGACTGAAATAAAAATACTGACAAACTAAGTGGTGATGAGGTTGCAGAACAACTGGAACTCTCACACAGACTTGGTAGAAATGCAAACTAGTAGAGCCAATCTGGAAAACACTTTGCCAGCTTCTTTAAAAAGTCAAACATACACTTAAACATATGATACAGTAATCTAACCTCCAGGTATTTACCCTAGAGAAATGAAAACTTAATTAACGGAAGAACCTATACCTGAATGTTTACAGCAGCTCTGTTAATATTGCTGAAAACTGGAAATAACCTAGCAGATGAATGAGGAAACTATGGTATGCCTTTATGATGAAAAGCTACTCACCAATAAAAGGAACAAACTATTGATACACCAACTTGGATAATCTCAAAAGCATTATGCTGAATGAAAAAAATTCAGTCTCAGAAGGGTACCTAATACAGGATCCCGTATGACAGTCTCAAAAAGAGAAAACCATAGTGATGGAAAACAATCAGTGATTGCCAGGAACTGGGAAAACAGAGCTTGGAGGAGAGGGAGGACGTGACGATAAGGGATAGTACAAGGGAGTTTTTGGTGCTGAAACTACCCTGTATCCTGACTGCTGCTGCTGCTGCTGCTGCTGCTGCTAAGTCGCTTCAGTCGTGTCTGACTCTGTGTGACCCCATAGACGGCAGCCCACCAGGCTCCCCCATCCCTGGGATTCTCCAGGCAAGAACACTGGAGTGGGTTGCCATTTCCTTCTCCAAGGCGTGAAAGTGAAAAGTGAAAGTGAAGTCACTCAGTCGTGTCCGACCCTTAGTGACCCCATAGACTGCAGCCTACCAAGCTCCTCCATCCATGGGATTTTCCAGGCAAGAGTACTGGAGTGGGGTGTCATTGCCTTCTGTGGTGGTGGTTAAATGAAGCTATACATGTGCTAAATTAAAAGACATGTATAACCTCACTCTTTCCCCCAAAAAGGTCAAATTTATTGTACAATAATTATTTTTATACAGAATTAAAACTATAGAAAAAAAGTATTAGTTTTAAAACAGAAGTGCAAGACATGTAATAATTTCTTAATTGAGGAAAGATTTTAGGGCTTCATGAAGAATGAAACATTTTTAAAAATGTATGTTAAAGGCCTAGTGTGTAATATTTGTTCACAATCTATCTTCTCTGATAACTATCTAATGAGAGCAGGAACAAAGTCTAGCTTGTTCACCTCTGTATATGTAGTAAATAAAGCAATGCTCTATACATATTAGGCAATCAATAACTATATGACTGTGGACTTATTGCCTATGATATTACTAGGCAGAGATTCAATACAGGAAATTCTAGGAAAAGTGTAAAACATGAGAAAATGCCTGAAATTGCCTTCACCCTCCTCCCCACCCCAACTTCTGAATCCCTCTTATCCTTTCAAGGTCCAAGTTCTAGCTCATTTCCCTAAATCTTCCAGCCACACTAATCTTTCAAACTTGTTCAAACTGGTTCTACCAAACATAATCTCATTTTAGTACAGCACTTCATAATATTTTAAAGTATATGACTCATTTCCTTTAATAGTTATCAAAAGGTTCCTTTTCCCATTATTTAATTTTAAAAATATTATATTGCATGACTGAAAACAAATCAAAGCACTACTTGGCTTCAAACCACACTTCTTTCATTCCTTCAAGCCTGCAAGAGAATCTTATTGCCCTTCTCCCCTCAGATTGGGCACGTCTTCCCTTCCCTCCTCAGTTCCCATACCCTACCTCACCACTACTTTATGCTTAATGATCAGTGTATACTAATTTAATATTACTCTTAATAAGATAACATGTAATTCATTTCCTCAGCTCTTTCTTCTCCTGAAGACAGAGATCATGTCTACTACTTCTGTATTGTAAATAATACGTGAGCTAGATACTTGCTAATTGTATTAATAAGTCCTTGTATACAGGTCACCAGTCTACTTGACTTCCAAAATTGTTACTGCTTTGCTAGGAAGAAAACAATTCTTTTTAAGAAGATAAATCCAAACAATTTTTGCAACAGATGTTTATAAAAGACACAGAGATATGTACTTTTTAGTACATTTAGTACATGTACTTTTTAGTGCATATTTATATCTGTAATTACCAAAAAGGTTACAATGCTGGTATTCTGTAAATGGCACTACTGTTTTTACATTATATGCTGACACTAACCTCATACAGATAACTGAATTTAAGCTGGCCCTGAATTTAAGTTAAATTGCAAAATAAAGAATAAAGTTAAGAATATGTATAAAATATTGAATGTTTACCAATTGTTTCTAAAAGAAATTTTAAAATACTATTTTTAATTTTGGGGAATGTGACCATACTTCTAACCAATTTATAATATGTTGGTCTTCTTAACATCTATGTATATCTTTAGAAATGCATTATGTATTTTTTTTCCCTCTACATTTGTGAATCACACATCTTGGGACCATGCGCTGCATACCAGTGTTCTAATCCACTTGAGTGAAATACTAATTTCATTATGTCTGGGGTGACTGTACAATTTGTTGTTCAAACTGGAGGATATTAATAATTGTTGTAATTACTCCCGCTGGGTGGTATAAACTAGAACTGTGGTAGGCCCAGTGGGAAGTAGGGCCATCCCAGTCATTTCACTCCCATCTATAACCTCAGTGCCTTCCATCCCCAGTGAACAGAACTACTTTTTTAACTTGCCATCCAGGAACTTCATATCAACCCTCTGTGTTTCTCTGATGGGTGTACTCACTGATCTCCTCACATCCTTTACTTAAACTTCTACCCTTGCACCTTTGCTTACATTATTCCCTCTCCTTAAATGTTAGCACCAATCTAGTCCCTGTACACATTTTAAAGTAGAGTTTCTCTCTCCTATTTCCTGTAAAACTTCCCTGCTTTAGTCTACTGGGATTACTTTCTCTTCTCTCTGAACTTCTAAGCACAGATTAAGCAGTTGACTTACATTTGTAAGTGTGCATTGATAACAATATTTTAGGTTTAATTATCTAGTAGCTCTCAGATGGATTTCAGATTCCCCAGACACCTTTCCTATCTTAAACTCCCTTTTGGTACTTCATTCTTTCTCTCACTCTTATTATCTAGATGAGAAACTCTGGAAGTGATGTCAAAATGAAGGAAGGGATTCTAGAGGCCAAAGATTACGAGAAGTAATCTCCACTGAGGTGGGTCCTGGTACATGGGTGGATCTGAGGTGACTGGATAGACAATGTGGCAAACTGCATGGCTGCACAAATATTAAAAGGGGAGTTTGGGTGAACTGTCATATAAAAGTGGGTCATGGAGAAGAGAATAAGTAGGCTGGGAACAAATCATGGGAAAATTTGGGAGGAAGGCAGCTGTAGAATTCTGAATATTGTCTAGCCCTGGATATTTGCTATTTAAAATGTTCCTCAGTCCAGAAGTACTTGTATCACCTGAGAGCTTATTAGAAACACATATTCACAGGCTTTGTTCCACATCTGAGTCAGAATCTTTGTATTAATGAGATCACTACACAATTCCTTTGGGACACACTGGCTTAGGATATCTGTTTGTCTTTGATGCAGATTTTATGGTTAAGTTGGGTCCTGGCACGTGGGTGGATCTACCTGAGTTGACTGTTCAAGGATGACCCTCCAGATATCCAGTAATACAGGTGGGTTGCTTAAATGCTGAAATCATTTTAATTCCCCATTGGCTCCTGAGTACTTCAAATGATGGTGTAGGTTCTGTACAGGCTTTCACAAAGGTGGGGAGGGAGGAGATTAATAAGAGTTGGGTGGAGAAAACTGAAATAATCTAATTATGGATGAACCAGAGTTTACAAGTATGTTCATGTCATTAGGATATGTAAGATTTTGACCTAAAGTATATTCTTACTATTTTAAGTGCTTCAGGATAGGAAAACAGTTGGCCATCCAGTTTTACAAAACACTTCCTTATGTACAAATATAAGATGCACTACTTGAAGAAGCTAGAATTGCACTGTGGGAAGAATTGAGGATACTTCTCTATACAAACTATCTCTCAAAGATGAAGAGCTTGGCCTGCATCAAAAATTAAATAAATTTTTGTTGAGAGTATTTCTGATTCTTTCTTTGTAAGCTTTTAGCTGTATATAAATAGAGAATGTATTTAATCAGAGTTGGAGCTACCTATTGCTACTTACCCACTTTTTCCCTTTGTAGAATAGAAAACTTTGCTATCCAAATCTTTAAGTAAATTTGGTTACGTTTTTCTTGTTGCTTTCATTATTAAATTAGAAATGACACTTAACTAGTTAAAATTTAATTACTTAACAAGAAAAAAAATGAAGCCACTGGTTGAAAAAGAATAATGATAAATTTTTGATAAAATATTAGTTGTATTGAATTATGTGAAAAAAGCAACATAATAGAACAAAATTCAGTGTATGGTGTTAAACACATTGTTTTCACTACAGATATAACAAAATCAGAAACATGGAAACCTTTCAACATTATTAATTTTACTCTTAAACAAATCTTTTCCCTCCCATGAGTTGATCTAACTAGTTTTCAGCAATCTTTCTTTTTCCAGTGATCCCTATACAATTTGTCATAAGATTTTTAAGTGAAAAAAAAAGAGTAACTTTTTTTTAAAGTACAAATCAACAGGGTCAAATATCACAAATATATGCAGCTTGTGAATTATTCATAAGGATTGAGAATGTCTACTCTTCTTCTTCTTCCTTAGATAACAACTAACCATAGTTAATATGCATTTGCTTCAATCAAAACCCTTTACTCTTCAGATTTTCAGCAACCATTCCTAGTTCCTGGCCCCTAAATTGTGTCTCTGCATGAATCTCATCTACCTTCCCTAAATCAATTCTGTTATTTGCCTCTTTTTATTCAAATCCTTATTTAGTTCTTATTTTTTCCAGAAAGTAAACTAACCTGAGTAGCAAAGATAAGCTTTACAATCCCATGTAAAGCTAGCAGGGCTATCTCTTTATGTCCTTATACTGTAATTTCATGAAGAAGTGAAAGAACTGAAGATTTAGCATCCAGTTTACAAACCAGAAATAATTTTTTACCCGTTCTCTAAAAAAATGGGTGTATACGTATATGATACAATTGATTTCCCCAAAGCAATCTTAGAAGTCATAAAGGATTCAACCCATTGCTGAGAAATATTATCAGTCAGCTTCTGTCTCTGTATCTCTCTCTCTGGCATATGTGTATACTAATGAATAAGGAAATAATATGCTCACCCTCTGGTGGTCAAAACCAGAAATACATTTCCACTTTCCTGGATTATATCCAAAATATGATCAGTGTGGTGTATTAAGTTTCTGCTTCATATTTAACCTACACCAAAAATAGATCTTAAAAAAGGTCACTGGCTTAAAAAAATAGATCACTACAAATGTAATGGAAAACCAATAAATTATTAAATATAGTAATTTAAGAATTACTTATGGCAGCATTTGATATTTAACACTAATTTGGTTTTAAAATATTGGAACCGTAGAATTTTGGAGTAGGAAGGAATTACAATGAGTTAAGAGAGGATGTGGAATTTGGGAGAAGGTATAGAAGTATGGTCAGAAAGAAGCTTGAAAATGAATGGTCAGAGGTTGGAAGAAAATCTGAAGAGTATGGTGTCAGAGATCAACAATGTCTTAACACTGGAAAGAAGACTTAAAAATATCCATTGGATTTAATAAGGAAATTACTACTGATGTCCTTGGTGGAACAATCACTAGTAGAATTAACTGGAAAGAATGAATGGGAGTCAAGAAAGTGAATACAGACAATTCTTTCAAGTCATTTCCGTGTGAAGGGGAGGACAGAATAATGATAGAGATAGATGGGGAATGAGAGCTTTCTTAAAGATGAAAAGTCGAGAACATGTATAAATAATAATGGGAAAGAAAGCCAATTTTGAGGAAGTGTTTGTAGATAAAATTTATCATGGAGAGCTTTAATGTAGATACTGTGGAGATAGCCAGGGATGGGACTGAGAGCAAAGGAGAGACTTGGGGCACTTAGATGGTCTTTTTCATAAGTTGAATCCTTGTGATTTTAAAATTAAACACATGCAAAGTTACCTCTAAAAATAATAGTCAATCTGTACAAAACTACCCTCAAAAAGGCAGCACCTTTAAAAAAACATTCTTACATGTTAATCAACAATATTTTGGTTGAATTAAGAATCACTATCAACCTGTGAGTCTGGTATTTCAGGACTTGAATTAAACTTTTCTGGATATTCTAGTACCACAGTACTGAAGTAATCCTTTAAAAAAATCATTTACTTCCCCAAATGGAATAGTTGCGTTCATTAACTAGCTGATGCTCTTGGATTTTCACTCACTTGAAAGAAAGATTAACTTGAAACAAAATACCTTTCAACTCAGTAACTGAAGATGGAACCATAAGATAGCTGGATTTTTTTCCCCCTCTAATAAGAGTGAAAGGCTTTATGTCTAAGTGGTAACAGTGGTGGAAGATAATGTTTAAGTGCTCAGTATTCTTTCCTGGGCCTCCATCTTCCAATGATACCTATCATCCTGTTATAAAAAGTCCTTTTAAAACTGGGAGTAAAGATAGCAACTTCATTACACACTTTTGGTAGCACAATTTATTTCCTGCAACTTAATACTTTAATAGAATATAGGGCCACATTTATTTGACTTATAAGGCATTTGGCAATTAATAAAAAGTTTTTGAATTGTACTCCTTATTTTTTTGGCCATGGCCTGTGGCATGCAGGATCTTAGTTCCTCCAACCAGAGATTGAACCCATGCTCCTTGCAGGGGAAGCATGGAGTCTTAAACCCTAGCCTGCCAGGGAAGTCCTGCATTACTTCTTAAGATATGACTCAAAGAACTCAAACTGCTCAATAATGACAACCCGTTTTAAAGACATCCAATGAAGGGCAAAAATCCAAGTGACATTTAAACTATGTGCTAGCATGTGCTGGGTAAAAATAATTCACTGGTATTCATATTTCAAAAGTTAACATTTACTAGCCAAGTATTCTGTTACTGATATGGCTACACAGTTTTTAATTGCTTAATATAGTTTTTCATGCACTGTACTACTTCATTAAATGCTCTTCAGATTTAATGCCTATTATTTCAAAATAATTTCATTTAAAATAATTCAAAAGGAAATCCATTAAAAAATTTACCATCAGAACAAAATATTCCTACTGTTGTGATTAGATTTTGACTTAATACAAAAGGAATTTCTCCAAATTTTGGTTTAATTATATTTTCATTGGAAAACTACAGTATATAATGGCTATTTCTGCATTCACATTTTTTTCCTTTTAGTGATTTTTAGTGTGGTCACAAGTTTGACAGCCACAATACAGTGATAACATAGCTGAATACAATATTTGAAATAAGTAAGTTACAAAAGTGTGGCAAGTTTTAAATGTCAGCTCTGAGTGATGGTGCATTTCTCATGGATTTGCATCTGTACCCCCAAATTTCAAAACTCAATGTGTCTATCCTCACTGGGTTAAGATGCATGCCTCACCTAGGTCAGGGTAGGAGCTATTGTGCCTTTTGCAGACCCAGATTTTCAAGAGCAAGGGTTGAACTCAGGCATTCTATGCAGCATGTTGGCAACACAGGGTTTTGCTTTGGTTCGGGTAAAAATGCAATTACTGACAATCCCTTATGTGAGCCACCTGATCTCCCAGGGTATGGGCTAGCACAAGGGGTATTTTAATATCCCTGCATGAGACCAGCAGGCAGCTCCTGTACACGTTTTCTTAGACAGGGGGTTTCGGGGTGCCTAGAAATGATGTGCAGTCTTTCAACACACTGTCAGGGTCAGAGACGAAACCAAGATGAAACTCATGGTAACTTTTTTCATCAAAGGTATTAACAGTCCAAGTAACAACCTGAATGCCTTTAAGTTGACCACTTCTTCAAGTAGTCTGGGGATGCAAAATTCTTTTGCAGGAGGAAACCTGAAATTCCACACAGATACTGTAAAGATATTACATTTGCTTCAGGTAAATGAAATGTCCATTACCACAAACATGCATTGTGTCCACAGAGTATCATAGTCCCATCTCCTGCATGGCTAAGGTTCCAAGGTCTGTGAGTTAACAGCCATTACTACATTGTGATCGGTTTGTTTCATCTTATAACTTCTGGCAAGAAAAAGCAAATGATACTATTATTGTTAGTTGAAGAAATTCCATACACATATTCTTTAGTACACCAGTAGCAGTATTTGCATGGCTTTTGACATCATGAAAGACTGTGAGATTATGGCTCAGGCACTCTACCCCAGCTTTCCTGAGGGTAGAGGTCTTCTCATTAGGGAAATTATTTCTGGATCTCTGATCTTCTGCAGGGTTACACTTTCTAGTTTTCTCAAAGGTCAAATCACATTGACCAGTTTCGTCAGTCGTATCTGCTCGTGCTCTTGTACATTAAGACAGTGATCTCATTAGAAGTAAACATAACGTCCAACTGTTGTTCCCAGACTCGTTGGGACTGCCGCAACCAACAGCAGAAGCTTGGTCCTGGGGCTTTAGCACTGGCAGAGCCCTGTGGGAGGGCACATGCTCAAGGCTGTGAAGAGGTGCAGCAGCAGATAAAGGCTGCTGGTGAAGAAGCAAGTGGTGAAGGGGCTGCGGGTCACCAGCCAATCAGAAGCAGCAGGAAGGAAAGGGGGCCCGGAGCTCCCTGGTCCTCTCACAGTCACATGCCTGTAACGATATGGTGAGGATGGGGGTCCTGGATCCACTGAGCTCCTTGGACAGGCTGGAGTACAGGGATAAAGCACAAGGCACTGGCTGCAACTGGGCCATTTATATTTTATTTCAGGATTTTTTTATGAATACATCAAGAGTGTATAGGATTTTATAGAATTCATTGAGTGTTACTTTTAAAAGCTTACCTATAATTTAAATTCAAATTATTAGTCACAAATGAAATATGCCAAGTATCCCATTAAATTAGTAAGAAGGCCATATATTAAAAATTATTTCTTTTTAATAATACAGTATATAATAAGGACATGAAATCCAAATGCATACAAATTAAAGATTATGTACATCAGTTAAATTGATTACATGTAGTGATCAACAAATAACAAACCAAACTTGAAATAAATCTTCTTAGTTTGATAGTCTCAAGCACAGTAATTTCTTAAAAACAGTGTTTAAGATATAAGGGAATACACACAATAATATATCCATTCTTGTCGTTCATTCAGTGGCATTACATGTTGACAAACCTGCACATAAAAACAGAAAGCCTTTACTTTCCTTTTATATATTATAATTTGGGGCTAATTTTTCAATAGGACATTTCTAGAACCTATATAAAAATATCTCTGTGCAGATAAAATTCTTTAATATTTGTCCTTAGCAAGGACCTGCAATCTACAATCTGATTTCCAACAGGATATTCCAGCCTAATTCAACTGTAATACAGTAGCTGATAGTTGCTATTTGTGAAGGTGGGTAAAGAGGGGTGGCAGAAAGGGAAGTAAGTATTATTTCCTCTCTAAGCCTAGAGCATTTTTAAAAATCCTCACTGGAATAACAGCAAAAATAAATTCTCTTTATCCTGTTCTAGAATGTTTTAGGATTTCATAGACAGTACAGAGAGGAAAAGGGTAAGAACAGAAAGCTTTTTCCTTTTTCCCTTCACTAGACAGTGTTCTTGCCTGGAGAATCCCAGGGACGGTGGAGCCTGGTAGGCTGCCGTCTATGGATGCACAGAGTCGGACATGACTGAAGCGACTTAGCAGCAGCAGCAGCAGACTAGTTTCAGGGTTTACTGATCTCTCCCTGCATTTGAACTCCTGGCTAAATCAGATGCTTAGAGTTCTGCTAACAGAACTTCAGCTACTCAGCTCCTGACTTAGTTGGCTATCTAACACTCAGAGGCATTTTCTCTTTTAGTTACCTTAGGAAATCTTAATAATGGGGACAAAAATATTTTGAATTATCAAAAGTCCAATTACTATTAATACTACTTTGTAGTTCTATATAATATTCAATACTATTTCACACGTATCACTTTATCTTTACATTATTTTGTGAAGTACCTAAAACTGGTGATATCACATTAATTTTACACTTATAGAGATGGCAGCAGAGAGGTTAAGTGAATGTCCCATAATCACTGAACCAAATAGGGAGAACTGGATTAGAACCAGTTTCCTATCTTCTTGTACAGGATGGTACTAATACAAATATCACACAAAATAATTTTCCACTTTACTTCATACCTACAAATTTATTCATAGCATTAACAGCAATTTTTTTCAGACTGATAAAACAAAAGCCTTTAATTAAAAAACAGTGCATTACCATTGTAGATTTTGGTGCCACTTCTACTGCAAATATGTCGAGGCCTCTGTTGTTTACACAGTTTCTACTCAGCTCATTGTTGATGTGAATAATCACTTTATTGTCTGACTATAAAAAAAGATTTCATAAGTTGCTAGTCCTTTCTTTACTAAATATATACAAACAAAGTGATAATTACAAAACACTTTGCAAGTCTTGTGATAAGAGATTTTCACAGGGTTCTATAGAAACACAGAAACATTAGTTCAGACAGAATATCATGGAAGAAGTTATATTTGAGATGACAGATCATCGATAACAGACAGCCTCTAGGATGGAGAGAAAACAGAAAGAAGCTGATAAAGGAGAGAAATGTACAAATTAAAGTAGTATCCTCTTAAAGAACCTGCAGTCACTCCCTGATGACTACACAGGGGCAATGCAACATTACAGACTACTTAGATTCATCTCGCAGCTCTTCTGTTACTTAGCTGTGTGACCTTTTGCAAGTTATTTAACATCCCTGTGCTTCAGTTTCCTTGTGTATAAAATGTGGATAGTACTTACCTCACTGGGTTGTAAGAAGCAAATGCGTTAAAGTGCTTAGCACAGGTTAAACTTTAAAACGTTATTACCTCATTTTGGTGGAAAAATTTAATTTTCCTTGAGGAAAAAGAAGGAGATGGAGGGTTGAGAAATGAAGGTAATAGAAGTGAGAGGAACTGAGGTAAGGTAGTGGCTCTCCTCCACCCTTTTAATCCTAATAAAACAGAGAGGGCGTGTGTGCACGTGCGCACGCACACACACACGCACATACACACACACACATATAACCAAAAACAAACAAAAAACACAGAGGGCAGAAACAGAAACATGCAGGCTGTTAGGAATCACTTTCCAAAATGTTATGATCCATTTGAAGATAGCAATCTACTGGCTGGGGAACCTATTTCCTCTCCTCAAGTCTAGACTCCTCTATCTTGTTTTCAAGATAACATATATAATCTGGATCCATTCAGCCTATATTATTTACCTTTCAAGTGCTCCTCCAAATAAAGCTCTCTGCTTCTGCAAAGGAGATATTCCCATTCTGTCATTTAGCTCACATTAATGCTTACTCATATTTCTCCTTCCACTGTTTCCTCTGCTTCTAAGGGCTGGCCCTCTGCCTGTCCAAATCCTAGTTACCCTTCAAATCCTATACCACATGCTCAAATCACACATCACAATTCCCTTCCTCCCTAATCACAAATCCTTCCCCAACTTCTACAGTCCCAACTACCATCAACTACAAGAGACACAGATACAGTAGAATTCCTATTGCACATACAAACAGTACTCTATAACTTAACTATTCTTTGATCTCTTCTGAGAGTATTAATTTTGCCTTTACAACTAGCCCCTAAACTCCTTGAAAGCAGTCTCATGGTATACGTTCTAGTGGCTGTCTTATGACTAGGACAGTTAGTTACACAATATACACTCACATTGACTCAATACTCAGCCAAATCTTAAGCACTTTAAGAAATTTATGACAGGCATAAAAATAATGTAAATCTCACCCGGGAACAAAGACAAATAAGCCAATAGTTCTACAAACCTAGCTGTCTTGAGTAAGATTTATGAAAATATATAGTTTAAAACTAGGTGTCTCTGACTTAAAGGATTTATGTGAGTATCCTCTTGACATGCAGTATCAATAGTATTCAGAGCAGAGAAGATGGCCAAAGCTAGAAATAACTGGCTTGATAAAAACAGATCCTAGACAGAAGAATATATTTAATTAGATAACATGATGATAATCAGTACGATTTTTGATACTGCGAAGTTTGGGTTAAAAAGCTGGGCTAATAAAAACAAATGAATTTGAATCAGTTCTAGGAAGGTAGTGAACCTAGAGCCTCTTATACAGAGTGAAGTTAGAAAAAGAAAAACAAGTATCATATATTAGCGCATATATATGGAATCTAGAAAAACGGGACTGATGAACCTAGTCGAGAAAGGACTGTGGACACAGTGGGAGAAGGTGAGGGTGGGACGAACCGAGAAAGTAGCACTGACATATATACACTATCATGTGTGAAACACTTAGTGGGAGCTTGCTACATGGCACAGGGAGCCCCGCCTAGCACTCCGGGATGACCCAGAGGAGGCAGGTGGGGGAGGGGAGGGAAGCGCAGGACCGAAGGGGATATATATATATATATAAATTTATATATATATGAAATTATGACTGATTTGCTTTGTTGTGTGGCAGAAACCAACATAAAGCAATTTTCCACCAATTAAAAAATGAAAGAAAAAAAAGTTGGGCTAAATTCTTTACTTTGTATTTCTTTAAAACATGATCTCTGCTGTTTAAAATAGCTATGTATGTGTGAAGACATTTAGTAACGAACTAAATAAAATACTTTGCACCCAGATTATGCTCTATCTTCACAGATCTCCAAATATTTAATTTTCATATTTTAAGAGAAAACTATCTCAAAAAGAAACACAAAAATGAGCATCTCAGAAATAAATATACTTTAAAAATATATAAAAATTATCATGCCCAGTTTGAGTTAGAAACCTGAGAAGAAACTATTATAGATATTATTAATGTAATGGGGTTATTTAATTGCTATGTAAGGATAGGGTAAGAAAGAAGATGGAATGTATTAACCATTGTAGTTATGAGGAGAGTCACCTCATAACTGATACCTTGTTTTCAATAACTGATGTTATCCAGGTGTCATGCTTATAAGTATATATAATTATATTTTCATAGCCATCCATCACTTTGGCATTGCCTTTGTTAAGAACAGATTTACAAATGGCCTTCTCAAGTTGTCCACTGCATGCCTCCATATGGACAGCTTTAATTCTTGGCTTGCATTTGTCTGCGTAGATATCAATGACAAATGGGCATGCCTGAAATGAAAAAAAGCACACTCTGTTTTAGTCTTTTGATAGAATTTAAATTATTTATTATTAGTATGTTTATCTTATGATTTAGGCTTCCCTAGTGACTCAGATGGTAAAAATCTGCCTGCGGTGTGGGAGACTGGGGTTTGATCCCTGGGTCAGGAAGATACCCTGGAGAAGGGAATGGCAACTCACTCCAGTATTTCTGCCTGGAGAATTCCATGGACAGAGGAGTCTGGTGGGATATAGTTCATGAAGTCACAAAGAGTCGGATATGACTGAGTGACTAACATAAACAACAAAATCATATGATTTAAGAAGACATACTATACTTTCTAGCTTGTCCCTCTGATACATTTAAGAGGAAAGTTTAAATACAATGAACTGAGTATTAAAAAAGCATGAAATTATGGTTTTTTGGTTGCATATTAACTGATAATGTTCACAGAAAAGGAAAAAAAATTCCTTTACCCAAACCCCTCAATTTGCTCTAAAGCTAACTCATGTCATGTTAGTTACTTAATTTCCTTTCTTAACTTTAAGGTTATAGAAAGAATTTATCTGTAACCTTAAAGAAATTATGGTTATAATTGAAACAGTACGTGAATATAGAACACCAAAAATAGCGAAATGTAGAAAAATTCTCAGTTTATAGTGTAAAAGTAACTATGAAAATCTAAGATCTAAAGAGATTTTCTGCACTTGGAAACAGACTTTTCTAATGTCTACTCTTTAGTTTTTACCATAGCCTACAAGATGCTGCACAAGGTAACCTTTGACTCTCTATACAACCCAATCTCCTTTCTTAATGTGCTCGTTACTCTGATCTTTCAGACCCTAGAAAAAATAAAACCCTTTCCAGTGTTGGATTTCATAGGTAGTGTTCGCTCAGCTTGGAAAAGTCACATCTTTTCAGTAAGTACCTCCTCCTCCTCCTTCAGATTTAAGCTTAAGTGTCACTTCTGCAGAGATAGCTGCTCTGGTCCCCCAATCTCCTTCACTAGCCGACTCTTTTCTACTTTGAGTACTGGTTTGTTTCCTTCAAAACACCTTTAAAATGATTTTTATTAATTCTGCATGTAATTAGCCATCCTTCTTCATGGAATATCTAAGAGGGTAGAATTTTTGACTTATTTATAACTGTAAACTAAGTGCCTCTTTATTGTAAGCTTACTTTATATAGGCATTAAAATGTAATTGCTGAGGAAATGAATGAATTCATACACACTGATGATCAACTTTTTATTTGGGGGACAAAAGATACAAGTCTGAAGTTAGTAGAACAATATAGATTTTTATCTTTTAAAAAAGTTTTAAAATAGTTAATGACTCCAACCTCTGGCAAGAGTAAAGTCACCTTTATAAGAGATGGCAGACTGATCTTGGACTAGAAGGTGGAAGATCTGAGTTTGTAACTGAATTTTGCCATTGCCATTTACTAGCTACATGATCAAGGGAAGTCACCTAACTTCTTTGAGGCTTGATTTCTTCACAGAGAAAGTGGGGATAAACATTGTATTTTCTGCCAAGAGTTGCTGGAGATATCTGATAGGTAAATATGTGTCAAAAAGGAAAGAAGAGAAAGCTAAGTTGCTTCAGTCATTTCCAACTCTTTGCAACCCTATGGACTGTAGCCCAACAGGCTCCTCAGTCCATGGGATTCTCCAGGCAGGAATATTGGAGTAGGTTGCCATCTCCTCCTCCAGGGGTCTTCTTAACCCAGGAACTGAACCTGTGTCTCCTGCATCTCAGGCAAATTCTTTACTGCTAAGCTACCTGGGAAGCCCAATATGTATCAAAATATTTCACAATACAGAATTCTAAAAAAATTATAATGACTGTTGTTGGTTTTAAAAAGCTGGTTTAGGCATACACACCAAAGAAACCAGAATTGAAAGAGATATGTGTACCCCAATGTTCATCACAGCACTGTTTATAATAGTCAGGACATGGAAGCAACCTAGATGTCCATCAGCAGATGAATGGATAAGAAAGCTGTGGTACATATACAAAATGGAGTATTACTCAGCCATTAAAAAGAATACATTTGAATCAGTTCTAATGAGGTGGATGAAACTGGAGCCTATTATACAGAGTGAAGTAAGCCAGAAAGAAAAACACCAATACAGTATACTAATGCATATACATGGAATTGAGAAAGATGGTAACGATAACCCTGTATGCGAGACAGCAAAAGAGACACAGATGTATAGAACAGTCTTTTGGACTCTGTGGAAAAGGGAGAGGGTGGGATGATTTCAGAGAAAGGCATTGAAACATGTATAATATCATATAAGAAGTGAATCGCCAGTCCAGGTTCAATGCAGGATACAGGATGCTTGGGGCTGGTGCACTGGGATGACCCAGAGGGAGACGGTATGGGGAGGGAAGGAGGGGGATTCAGGATGGGGAACATGTGTATACCTGTGGTAGATTCATGTTGATGTACGGCAAACCAATAAAATATTGTAAAGTAATTAACCTCCAATTAAAATAAATAAATTTAAATTTAAAAAAATAAAAAGCTTGCTTAAAACTCAACATTCAAAAACCTAAGATTATGGCTTCTGGTCCCATCACTTCATGGCAAATAGATGGGGAAATAATGGAAACAGTGAGAGACTATTTTGGGGGCTCCAAAATCACTGCAGATGGTGACTGCAGCCATGAAATTAAAACACACTTGCTCCTTGGAAGAAAAGCTATGACCAACCTAGACAACATATTAAAAAGCAGAGACATTACTTTGCCAACAAAAGTCCATCTAGTCAAAGCTATGGTTTTTTCCAGTAGTCATGTGTGGATGTGAGAGCTGGACCATAAAGAAAATTGAGGGCCAAAGAATTGATGCTTTTGAACAGTGGTGTTGGAGAAGACTCTTGAGAGTCCCTTGGACTGCAAAGAGATCCAACCAGTCAATCCTAAAGGAAATCAGTCCTGAATATTCATTGGAAAGACTGATGCTGAAGCTGAAACTCCAATACTTTGGCCACCTGATGCGAAGAACTGACTCATTAGAAAAGACCCTGATGCTGGGAAAGACTGAAGGCAGGAGAAGAAGGGGACGACAGAGGATGAGATGGTTGGATGGCATCACTGATTTGATGGACATGAGTCTGAGCAAGCTCCGGGGGTTGGTGATGGACAGGGAAGCCTGGCGTGCTGCAGTCCACAGGGTCGCAAAGAGTTGGACACGACTGAGTGACTTAACTGATTGATGACTGTTGCATTTTAAAGTACTGAATTTTCAGTACTGAATAGATTCTGGTATTATTTTAAGCATTTTCCAAGTCTTAGTTATCTATTTTACTTGATCAAAGAGTATCAATATTAACAGTTATCCTGTTACTGAACATAAACATCTTAAAAGGTCTTTATTAAAGATGCATTCCCTGAAATTTTTAAATAAAATCTTATCTACATAAAAAAGGTGCCCCCTTTTTATCCTTTTTTTGTCTGTTCATGGGTTTAACCTATTTACTTATTTTTTTTTACCATATTAAGTTAAATAGGAAGCATACAACAAAGAAGAAAACTATTCATTATAAATTGCTAATTGTAAAAGTATTAACAATACATAAAAAGGAAGATCAGGAAGACAGGAATAAGAAAACCTAGATTAGGGTATGCTACCTAAGTTTTGCACAAAATATGGCTCTTAGCTACATGTTAGCAATGATAAAAGTGAAACAGAATATATTACATCGCTCTCAAAATCTAAAGAAAATGAAGTAAAATTTTCCTAGTTCTGAATTCTAAAAAGATTTTATACCCTGAAATTCTTTTTTAAAAAGAAGTAAAAAAAAAAGGGAAAAAAAAAAAACAAACTAGACATATATTTGTTCATCAACATTCAATAAAACAGCAAATTATTGTTATGGTGATATAAGGGCAATGTACTTGCAGGAGGAACAGTAAAGAAGTTATGCTGTTCACATGGAATTCTGCAATGTTATGTGGCAGCCTGGATGGGAGGGGAGTTTGGAGGAGAACAGATACATATATATGTATGGCTGAGTCCCTTTGCTGTTCACCTGAAACTGTCACAACATTGTTCATCAGCTCTACATCAATATAAAATAAAAAGTTGGAAAAAAACAACAAAAAAGAAGTTATACTGCACTTTGAAAGAGGTTCTGTCTTTATAAATTGATAGAGGGAATGGATAATCTATGATTCTAAAACTAAATTAGGGGATTTAATTTTAAAAATAAGGTAGGAAAAGGTAAGACAGACTGAGTGTACAGTAACTTGCGTGCGTGTGTGCTAAGTCACTTCAGTCATGTCTGACTCTTTGCGACCCTATGTATGGACGGTAGCCCGCCAGGCTCTTCTGTCCACAGGATTCTCAAGCAAGAATACTGGAGTGGGCTGTCATGCCCTCCTCCAGGGGAATTTTCCTGACTCGGGGATCGAACCTGTGTCTCCTGCTGCTTCTGCTTTGCAGGCAGATTCTTTACCACTGAGTCACCAGAGAAGCTGGTATAGTAACTCAAAGAATGCTGAACATAAAATAAATTTTGGTTTACTACAACCATTCAATTAATGAGATTTAACAAACAATCCTAAGCCGTTTCCTAAATCCTAACTTATCCTTACTTACTTTGGTTAGTCTTTGTGACACAATAGCTACTAATTTAATAGATGGGGTCAAAATATAGTTCAACTAGATATTAGATTACTTACATAATATATAATTCAGGAAACTGCCAAAGAAATAGCTATGGTTCCAGAAACCTTATGGGCAAAATCCTCTACAGACATATTCAAACCAATTAGAACACAGCTCATAAGATTATAAATGGACTCTTCCTATATTATCCTAAAGCTTTCTTCTTTTTACAAATATGAAAATGTTAGGTCATGCTCTAGATGAGTGAGTGAAGTCACTCAGTCGTGTCCGACTCTTTGTGACCCATGGACGGTAGCCTACCAGGCTCCTCTTTCCATAGGATTTTCCAGGCAAGAGTACTGGAGTGGGTTGCCATTTCCTTCTCCAGGAGATCTTCCCAACCCAGGGATCGAACCCAGGTCTCCCACATTGTAGGCAGACGCTTTACATAGCACATATCAAAGAATCACTGCCCATCAAAGGCAATACCTTAATTGAATAGCCTCACTATCTCAGAGTACTTCAGATATCAGTCAAAACTAAATTAGTCAGAATACCTTTAGCTTTTGTGTTAATCCTTTAAATAAAATGTTACCACATGTGTATATCCCCATCCTTAATGGAAACATCCAACATTTTTATACCAATTAATTAATTATGAATTATTACTTTCTTGCTGAATTACCATTTGCTGGTATAATATTTTCAATCCAACAACTCTATAACCCTTACTGAATAAGGAGAATTTCCTCATTATGATTCTATAAATCAGGAAGTATCCATACTCAGAACAAAATTTTTGGACACTTCAATACCAAATCCTTACATAGTATTATTTGTTGATGGGGTTATATTAAAAATAAAAAGGACAATATAGGCCTGACATACAATAAGTAGCCTAGTCTCCTTGTAAAAATCTACTTCCTTACCATGAAATAGTTTAGCTCAAATGATTAAATTATGGCTCTCTCTAAGGCATATCAAATTACTAGAAGAAGAGAGTAAAATATATATAAAATAACGACTGAGTGACTGTACTTTCACTTTTCACTTTCATGCATTGGAGAAGGAAATGGCAACCCACTCCAGTGTTCTTGCCTAGAGAATCCCAGGGATGGGGGAGCCTGGTGCGCTGCCATCTATGGGGTCGCACAGAGTTGGACACAACTGAGGCGACTTTGCAGCAGCAGCAGCAGCAGCAGTATGCTCTTAGAATAACTGACCCCTCTTAGGACTGCTTTTGTTGCATCCTATAGATTTTGCTGCATTCTATAAAGAAAGCTGAGCACTGAAGAATTGATGCTTTTGAGTTGTGGTGTTGGAGAAGATGCTTGAGAGTCCTTTGGCCTGCAAGGAGATCAAACCAGTCCATCCTAAAGGAAATCAGTCCTGAATATTCACTGGAAGGACTTATGTTGAAGCTGAAACTCAATACTTTGGCGACCTGATGCAAAGAACTGACTCATTTGAAGGGATCCTGAGGCTGGGAAAAATTGAAGGCAGGAGGAGAAGGGGACGGCATCACCGACTCAATGGGCATGAGTTTGAGCAAGCTCTGGGAGTTGGTGATGGATAGGGAAGCCTGAGGTGTTGCAGTCCATGAGGTCGCAAAGAGTAAGACACGACTGAGAGACTGAACAGTTTGTGTGGCTGTCATTTGTCTCAAGGTACTTTTTAAATTTCCTCTTTGATTTCATTATTGATCCACTTTGTAGCATGTTGTTTAATCTCCATGTAATCATTTTTTCTCATTTCTCTTTCTGTGGTTGACTTCCAGTTTCATGGTATTGTGGGTCAGAATAGATGCTTGAAATAATTTCTGTCCTCTTAAATTTGTTGAGGCTTATTTTGTATCCCTGCATGTGGTCGAGCCTAAAGAATATTCAATGTGCACTTGAAAAGAACGTGCTTTTTTTTTTTTTTTTGATGCAAGGTCATGAAAATAGCAATTAAGTCTAACTGATCTTTTATGTCATTTAGGATCTCTGTTGTCTTACTGAAGTTCTGTCTCGAATATCTGTCCATTGATGTCAGTGGGGTGTTAAAGTGAAGTCGCTCAGTTGTGTCCGACTCTTTGCGACCCCATGGACTGCAGCCTCCCAGGCTCCTCCGTCTATGGGATTTTCCAGGCAAGAGTACTGGAGTGGGTTGTCGTTTCCTTCTCCAGAGGATCTTCCCAACTCACGGACTGAACCCGGCTCTCCTGCATTGCAGGTGGACGCTTTATCCTCTAAGCCACCAGGGAGGCCCTAGTGGGGTGTTAAAGTCTCCTACAATTATTGTATTCTCAATTTCTCCCTTTATATCTCAGTATTTTTTTTTAATGCATTTAGGTACTTCTATACTGGGTGCATATATGTTAATGGGTGTTATGTTCTCTTCTTGTATTGATCCTCTTTTATCATTATATAGTGTCCTTTATCTTTCTTTATGGCCTTTAAAGTCTATTTTGTCTGATATCAGTACTGCCACCTACCCGATTTCTTGTCATTTCCATTTGCATGAAATATCTTTTTCCATTTTTGATCTGTGTGTGTCCTTCACCCTTAGTGGGTTTCTTACAGGCAGCATATGGTAGGCTCTTGTTTTATTATCCAACTGCCACTCTGTGTCTTTTGATTGGGGCATTCAGTCCACTGACATTTAAGTTATTGATAAATATGTATTTATTTTCATTTAAGTCTTATTTTTCCAATTGATTTTGCATTTCCTCTTTGTTCTTTTTATTTTTGTTTTTCCTTTTGTGGTTTTATGGTTTTCTTTTGCATTATGCTTGAGCTTTCTTGGTTTTGTTTTCTGTGAATCTACTGAATGCTTTTGATTTGTGGTTACCTTATTTTTCAAGTATGTTAACCTATTACTATATCTGTTTGCTTTAGACTAGGAGTCATACAGGCTCAAACACACTCTAAAAAATGTATATTTTCTTACTGCTTTCCCCTACATTTTATTTTGATGTCCTTTTTACATCTTCACATTTACCCGTTTGCTGTTTATTGTGGTTATTATCACTTTCACAAAATTGTTTTTATATATACTGCCTTATTTGATTGTGATTTTCTCTTTTCTGTAGATTATTTCTTTTCTATTTATAGAATAACTTTCAGTATTTCTTTTAGTATAGGTTTAGCATACTAAATACTAAAAAGAATTTAGTATTCTTTTAGCTTTTGCTTACTGAAAAATTTATCTCCCCTTTCTATTCTAAATAATACTCTTGCTGGGTAGATTATCCTAGATGCCAGTTTTTCCCTTTCAGGACTTGCTACTCTCTTTTGGCCTGCAACGTTTCTGTAGAACCTCATCTATGAAATGTTGCCTACAACCTCGTCTCAGCCTGGGAATCAGGCAGTCAACCTGGATGTTGCTTAGGCACCGTGTTCATGGAGCCAGCAGTGCAGGACCCTTGTGCAGTTTCACTGAAGCCAGGCACTGGGACCCACCATAGTCTCATATAGTTGTGCTCCTGAACACAACTATATGTGTTCACTAGGGAATAAGGGCAGACCACAGCGCTATCTCTACATGTGTACACCCACAAAACCTGCAACTGCTAACTCCAGACCTTCCTCAGGTGTGGGAACACCAGTAAATCCATGCAGATATTCCACAGGCACCGAGATTATAAAGGTCCTGGCAACATACATCCACCAAAGTTGCAAAGCCGCAGGACAAGGCTGATTCCAGCCCAGCTACTGAAATCAAGCAGTCCTGGGGATCAGCTCAGATTTCAGCTCTGCCTCTGCATGTGGGCAACTGCAGAGCTTACATGCTCCAAGAACTTGTGGAGGCAGAGCTGCATCCACTGTGAGGTCACTGGAGAATGAGGCTGCTAGGATACGGCCCCTGCCCCTCCCTTTGCTTGCATAACAACAAACTTCTATAGTGGACTCGGGCTTTATTCTGTGCACACTCCCAGCTGCAGTCTGGACCACACTCTAGCCCCTTCAAGCTGTTTCCATGTAGCCAACTTAGTCCTATACCCAGGTCTGTCTGCTGAAGTCTGAGTTTCACCACCAAGCCACTGTGCACACCAGCAGATGCGACTCTCAGGCTGGGGTATGCAGTGAGGTGGTCAGGACCATCAATGCTGGTCTCAATCTGTTCTGCCTGCTCCAAGCCAGCTGCTGACTCTCCGCTGAGCCTCTGAATCTCCCCTTCTGCCCAGCTGATCTCCCAGTTGGTGAAGGGGGTTCCCAGGGTGAGGGAATCTTCTCTCTTTCACAGATCCCTCCCAGGGGTATAGCTCTGTCCCATCCTGATTCCTTTTTTTTCACCCTACCCATACATGGTGATCTTTCTGGTAGCTTTGGTTCTATATGAGATTTGTTAGTGTCCAGTAGGTAATCTGTGCGAATTACTCCACCTGTAGATGTATTTTTGATACATTTGTGGGAAGAGGTGAACTCCAAGTCCTTGTATTCTGCCACCTTGATCTCTCGCCCCAGAACTTGTTTCAGATCTGTTCAATTGATCTGCAACAACTCACCTCAATAAATACACTTCTGTAAGTCAGCTAGGGTTGGCTCTTCACTTTTGAAAGTCAAGCAATCACAGACAGACTCAAAGTAAATAAATATACCACTGAGTATATCAATCAACCAACAGTCTCATCTGAATAACCATGCTTCCCCAGTGCTCTTTATAATTAAGATGAACAAGAATGTGCTTTGTGCCTGACCAGCATAGCTCTCCCTTGTAGTAAGCAATCAGTTCAGTTTTATCTTTTTATTTCAGCTATTGAGTGGTGGTCTGATTATCCTTTGACATTTTCACTGTATGTATGTATGTATATATATGTATATATATATATATATATATATTTTACTTTTGGAACTTCAAACAATGGAATCTATTACCTATTAAATAAATTAAAAAATTTTAAATAAAAGATCTACCTCAGAAATCCTTCTTACTTGTGATTTCAAAGGTCAATGATATCAGCAAATGCTATTATCTGCTCTTAACTTAAATCTTACCGTAACTTAACCTTAAATGCTGTATCTGCTCTTAACTTAAAATGTCACAATCGTTTCTTAACTAACTCCTCTGTTAAATGGAAGCATGTGTAGCAGACACAATATTATTCACAGATTCAGTTCAGTCACTCAGTCGTGTCCGACTCTTTGCGACCCCATGAATCGCAGCACGCCAGGCCTCCCTGTCCATCACCAACTCCCGGAGTTTACTCAGACTCATGTCCATTGCATTGGTGATGCCATCTAAGTAAGTGTCTCTTCCTCTGTCGTCCCCTTCTGCTCCTGCCCCCAATCCCTCCCAGCATCAGAGTTTTTCCAATGAGTCAACTCTTCACATAACGTGGCCAAAATACTGGAGTTTCAGCTTCAGCATCATTCCTTCCAAAGAACATCCAGGCCTGATCTTTAGAATGGACTGGCTGGATCTCTTTGCAGTTCAAGGGACTCTCAAGAGTCTTCTCCAACACCACAGTTCAAAAGCATCAATTCTTCGGCGCTCAGCCTTCTTCACAGTCCAACTCTCACATCCATACATGACCCCAGGAAAAATCATAGCCTTGACTAGACAGACCTTTGTTGGCATTGTTGGCAAAGTAATGTCTCTGCTTTTGAATATGCTATCTAGGGTGGTCATAACTTTCCTTCCAAGGAGTAAGCGTCTTTTAATTTCATGGCTGCAATCACCATCTGCAGTGATTTTGGAGCCCCCCAAAATAAAGTCTCACACTGTTTCCCCATCTATTTCCCATGAAGTAATGGGACGGGATGCCATGATCTTAAGTATTCTGAATGCTGCTTCAAGATGTAAGATTCACTAAATGTTAAAGTAGAATGTAAAGTTACTGTAACTGATCACCTCTTATTAATAAAAATGGCAAAGAAATATAGAGAACTTTTCAGAAAACCAATTTTTGAGGAATTTTAAATGATGTCAAAACTAGGAACTAAACCAAAGTCTCAGTACACCCCAAACTTAAAATTTTTTTCTGGTAGTGTTACCCTCCTAGGTTGATGTATTTATAGAAAGAACAGATACTATTTTAAAATTATAAACAAATGTACTGTTATCTAATTTGTGTGGCCTAAAACTCTTAAATCCTTTATATTCAGCTCAGTTCAGTCGCTCAGTCATGTCCGATTCTTTGTGACGCCATGAACTGCAGCACGCCAGGCCTCCCTGTCCATCACAAACTCCCAGAGTTCACTCAAACTCACATCCATCCAGCCATCTCATCCTCTGCCGTCCCCTTCTTCTCCTGCCCCTAATCCCTCCCAGCATCAGAGTCTTTTCCAATGAGTCAACTCTTTGCATGAGGTGGCCAAAGTACTGGAGTTTCAGCTTTAGCATTAGTCCTTCCAAAGAAATCCCAGGGCTAATCTCCTTTATATTAAACTTCATTAAAGGAAACAAAAATATAAAACTTAAGAAATAGGCCTAATTTTTATTGTTGCTCTGGTTTAGCGAGTCTTATTCAACTTTTATACTTTACATGTTAATAAATAATAATGATAGCTAATACATACATAGTGCTTTATAAGAGCCAAGCACTGTTTCAAGTGTTTTACAAATATTAACCCAAGGAGTACCCTTGTGAAAAGATCAGAATTCCAGTTCTCATACAGACATAGTCTCCTTATTATAGGAGGGCTTTTATTCTATTAGGACAAATAGTCTTTGAAGTCTCGGAGTAGAAGCAACTGTTGAAATTTTAGCAACTCAAACAGCCATCACCAATTAAGAAATATAACTTTTTGTATTACCAGTCTTTTTCCTGCATATCATATGTTCAAACTACTTTTGTTCCTGAATTATTAAAATGTTGTGAGCAATTAAATTTCATATAAGAGCGTGCATAAACTAGCAGAAACATACTGTTGCACCCAGGATTCATTTGTATATTGAAGTTCAAGGATTTGAAAGCCCAATTCAAAAGTCCTGTGTCAAGAAAATGTTCATGGGGCAAAATATTATGTACATTACACCCACAGCAAACTTTAAGACTGCTTTACCTCCGTCAGTTCCAGAGCTTTATTGTAGCCCATTGAGTGCAGAGTTACCCAGAGATCACGAGGATCTCCTTCTCGATCGTTGGCTTCCATCAGATTCAGATCCATAAAGCCCTGTCTTGTTAGTTCATTTTTCTTGGTATCAAAATTCTCTGTCAAAACAACCAAAAGTTTCTTCCTTACATATTTTTTTAAAGTTTACACATTTGCTTAAATGGCTGTATTATTATTCATAAATGTTTTTTTGAAGGAGGTCTTAAGAATCTGTGAGAACTATCAAAGTGAAATGAGAACGGCTCAAGGACTTTCCGGTAGTCCAGCGGTTAAGAGTCTCCTGCCAATGCGGAGCACACAGGTTCGATCTCTGGCCTGGGAAGATTCCATATGCTTCAGGGCGACTAAGTCTGTGTGCCGCAACTACTGAGCCTGTGCCCTGGAGCACGCACGCCCTGAAACTAGAGAACAGACCCCACGCCCAGCAACGGGAGAAAGCCTGTGCCCAGCAATGGAGACTCAGCACAGCCAAAAATAAGTGAATTAATAAATGAACAAAGACCACGTTTTAAAAAAAAAAGAATGGTTCGAAATGTGTTTGAGAGATACTGTTCTAACTTCCCACAACTCAGCATAAGCACTATCACAGTGTATGATTTAGTTTTTCAGCAAGAGCTAAAGTCATATATAGTACAAATATATTTCAAAATTAGAGGAAATCTTAATTTTTCTGGGTAAATTCCAACCTGCCTGCTTATCAGAGTATATACTAACATGTATTTCAAAAATTAGGGTATATACTGCTGAAGCCAGTATTATACTTCAAAAATTAAAATTACTTGCCACTTAAATCCAAATGAATTTGATGTAACATCCCCCAAACTACTGGTATTTCAAAAGGGAAAAGTGAATGGTGCCAGATTGAAGGAGACTATTATATGCTTAACTGCTTTAATTTTAACAGAATTGTGCCCTGGTCCTTAAAAAACTGTTAGATAATAGGGAACACTTTGAAGTCCATGAATGTCCCACACAAATCTAAGTATGCCCATTTTAACATTGTTTATAAGCAAAAATTCATGTGGAAATATCTATATATAATTCTTGAATGTGACTATGAAATAGATAAAAAACAGCTACTCATTTTGGATTATATTCTGTTAACTGCCCTACAACAAAGAAAGATTTTATTTTCCAATATGCCCAAGGAAAATGGGTACTCTTATTTGAGACATCTCTTTAATACACGTTACTGTGAGAAAAGAGGCAGAGACATAGCTATTTAAAACTGGGTGACTGATTAATAGTTTAAAATGCTTAGAGTTTGGAAAGTGATTCATAACTTTTGTAAAGACAAAAAGGAAATGTAGATTAAATTAGATCATAGATACAGTAACCACTAAAATGGAAGCTGGAGCTACTAAGTAGAAGAGCAAGATGAAAACATTAATATTTGATATATAATACAAAGAAATAATTACTTTCAAGAATAATGTATCTAGATATAATGCTATAGAGACTATCAATAACTAATCTACTTTTAAAACTTAAAATTATCAATTCTCCATTAATTTTTTAAAGTTTGTTAATACCCAACTTCAAGACTTCCTTTAAAGCTACAGTAATCAAGAGAAGTGTGGTATTGGTGAAAGATGAGACAAACAGTTCAGTGGAATAGAACAGAGAACTCAGAAAATACCCATACAAATATATTCAACTGACATATGACAAAGGGACAAAGAGAATCAAAATATTATATCAATAAAGTTACAAGATGATTGCGTCTTCCTAAAACTAATACTCTATTATGTGTTATCAATCTTGTTAATCAAAGTTTAAAATTATAAATCAATATGTATTTCTTGTTACTGATTACACTACATAAACCTTCAGTTAAAAACACTGTTAATCAACTATACCCTAATACAAAATAAAAAGTTAATAAAAGAGAGTTAAAAAAACTTTATATTAGTAATACTTCTACTTTACTTGCTTTTTAGAAAAACAGATTTATCAGATTCCTCCCTAGTTCACTGACTGCCAAGACCATTTCAAGAACCAGAGGATTAGGACACACTACTCCTCCAGTAACAGCAACATATGAGTTAATCTCTCTCTTGACTACATTCCAACCTTCTCAACCTTCTTGCCTATGATTTTCAGTTGGCTATGGTTTTCTGGCTTTCTCCTTTGACCTTTTAGTCTTTAGCTTAAATACACAAGTTCTACCCTCTTTTCAGTCTTTTCCCAAGGAACACCTGACTTTGCCTCACTCTCAGTATTTTTCTCTGCCCATTTTAGTATTTTTGGCTTCTATACATCCATGGATGGACTTTCTTAATTAAACTCAAATACAAAAAACAAAACAATTCTTAACATACATAAACAATTTCCTAGAAACCTCTTAATTTTTAGTGAAACTCTAGCCTGTTAACTCTTTGCTGCCCTCTCCTGGACACAGTTTGGGTCTCTTCACCTTTACTATCAGAGCTAAGACAGTTTTTTATATTCTAAGCTCCAAAGAATGCAGGAATTATGAGTAAGTAATTTACATTTTCTTTTAACTTGAGTGCTATACCAACTACCAATTTAAGAAAAATAACTGTTTAATTTGTTATGATCTACAAACAATGCTACTATTTTTAAACTGTCCTAACTGCTATAATACTCGATGGAGAAATTTGATATTTCACTTGTTAAGGATGAAAGGGTATGTATATGTATATGTATATAACACACCCTTTAAGAAAAAAATGCTTACCTCTGCAGACAGCCCAAGCATCTTCATCACATTTCTCACCGCTTGTTCTCAATTCAAAAAAATTATATTCTTCAAGACTAAGAAGACCATTTCCATCTAAATCAATTACTTCAAATATATCTGATAAGGTTGACCTAAATTTTAAAAAAATAGCAAATTGTCTCTAAGGCAATTAGATTGAAGAAGGTTTTGATGAGGATAACTTTCAAAATGAAGTAATATCAAGGCATTAAACAATATTTGTGATAAATTTATCTATGAAACAGAAACAGACTCACAGACACAGAGAATAAACTTGTGGTTGCCAAATGGGAGGGAGAGTTGGAGAGGGCTAGATTGGGAGTTTGGAATTGATAAACAACAAGGTCTTATTGTATAGCACAGGGAACTATACTCAATATCTTGTAATAAACCATACTGGAAAAGAATAAAAATAGTATTTGTGAATGATAGAGTTAAAGTATCCAAATATACATTCTACTTTGTCTAGCATTACAGGACATAATCAAGCTTCTAAAGCAACCACAGTATCTCAACATGTAGTAGGAACTCAAACAGAAGTTCCCATTTTCTTTTCACCAATCTCCATCTACTTTCTTCCTCTCTACCGGTAGCTAGATCTTACTTACATATGTAGAATATGGGAGAATTACCCTATTTGGATTTCATAGTAAACAGTTATCTAAGACAATAGTACAATTAGCAGGACCTATTTCTAGTGGAGGAGAAATCAGTAAATTTGTAATTAAAGCTGACTTGCCAACTATATGGAATCTAGAAATAAATGGCAATCCCAGACCTATGAATAGAAGGTCACAGTCAGATGCCTAGTGGATGAGTTGAGCTACTGATTAGAACCGGGGGCTGGGGTTTGCAGCTAGCCAAAGGAAAGGATGGAAGGCAGGCTACTGATACACATCCAACCTAGTATCCAGCCTCTAACTTTAATAAACAAAACTTACCTAAATTCCTTTGTAAGAAATAATTCCCCTGTTTCATCTCTGTACACAAGTCGGGCTTCTTCTGCGACTGGTTTTCTTTCTTTTCTTAGCCTGCAGCCAGTTGTGGAAGGAACTAACCAGTAAATTCCAGGTCCTAGTTCACCAGTCCACCCAAACGTCTTTTCTCAAAAGAATTTTTAAAGCAAACACACACCATGAGTCTTAATGACTTTTAATCATTCTTATGAAAGAGAAGCATCAGAAACAGTTGTGTTTTTTTAACCAATATTCACCAATTCTATTATGGTTCTATCAATGTTTTACAGGCTTCAAACTTTTTGTTAATGCTAAATCTAGTAATATTAGATATAGTTCTTTATATATTTATAAAATAACTAAAATTATAATAGGTTAGAAGTTATATAACTTCTAAATCTTCCCAATATTCTTCAAACATGCCAGTGATGCACTTAAGGGGAACAGTTTTAATTTTTTTGGCTGTTTTTAAAATGGGATGTTGGATAATCTTGCTACCCATACTCTTTCAAACTGAATGATTATAGCATGAAAGATTAACATGTATTTGAAAAAGATCTGCTATCTTTTGTGCAAATTTCCGGTATATTTTATGTAAAGTTACATAGTTTATATAAAATTAATGAATATTAATTTAATATACTCACTGGAAGGTAGTGGACTTTATGAAACAAAGAAAATTGTGATCCTATAAACTTTTCTAGAATTTAAAGTACTTTCAACATTTAATAGCATGAAGGGAATCCACTGAGTCCTAATTAAAGTTTCTAAAATATAATATTATGTACTTTATCCCTTAGTATTAACAACTAGTTATGAAATATCTGTTACATTGAAAATGGTCTTAAAATACTATTTTGAGTTTTGACTGTGATGCAAATATTTCAACAGGAAACAAAGAGAAAAAAACTTGAAGTAATTTTTCTGGGTTATAGTCGCCTAATATGATTCATATTCCATTCACTATCACAATAATCCAAGTCTATGCGCTGACCAGTAATGCTGAAGAAGCTGAAGTTGAACAGTTTTATGAAGACCTATAAGACCTTCTAGAACTAAATCCCAAAAAAGATATCCTTTTCATTATAGGGAACTGGAATACAAAAGTAGGAACTCAAGAGATACCTGGAGTAACAGGCAAATTTTGCCCTGAGGTACGAAATGAAGCAGGACAAAGGCTAACAGAGTTTTCCCAAGAGAACGCACTGGTCATAGCAAACACCCTCTTCCAACAACACAAGAGAAGACTCTACACATGGACATCACCAGATGGTCAATACCAAAATCAGATTGATTATATTCTTTGCAGCCAAAGATGGAGAAGCTCTATACAGTCAGCAAAAGGAGCTGACTGTGGCTCAGATCACGAACTCCTTATTGCCAAATTCAGACTGAAATTGAAGAAAGTAGGGAAAACCACTAGACTATTCAGGTATGACCTAATCAAATCCCTTACGATTATACAGTGGAAGTGACAAATAGATTCAAGGGATGAGATCTGACAGACAAGAGTGCCTGAAGAACTATGGATGGAGGTTCATGACACTGTACAGGAGGCAGTGATCAAGATCATCCCCAAGAAAAAGTCCAAAAAGGTAAAATGATTGTCTGATGAGGCCTTACAAATGGCTGAGAAAAGAAGAGAAGCTGAAGGCAAAGAAGAAAAGGAAAGATGTACCCATTTGAAAGCAGAGTTCCAAAGAATAACAAGGAGATAAGAAAGCCTTCCTCAGTGATCAATGTAAATACAGGAAAACAACAAAACAGGAAAGAATAAAGATCTCTTCAAGAAAATTAGAGATACCAAGGGAACATTTGGTGTTGGAGAAGACTCTTGAGAGTCCCCTGGACAGCAAGAAAATGCAACCAGACCATCCTGAAGGAAATCAGTCCTGAACATTCATTGGAAGGACTGATGCTGAAGCTGAAACTCCAATAACTGTGGCCACCTGATGCAAAGAACTGACTCATTTGAAAAGACCCTGATGCTGGCAAGGACTGAAGATAGGAAGAGAAGGGGACAACAGAGAATGAGATGGTTGGGTGGCATCGCCAACTCAATGGACGTGAGTCTGAGTAAATTCTGGGAGTTGGTGATGGACAGTGAGGCCTGGCATGCTGCAGTCCATGGGATCGCAGAGTTGAACATGACTGAGCACGACTGAGCGACTGAACTGAATTGACGTGAAGGGAACATTTCATGCAAAGATGGGCACAATTAAGGACAGAAATGGTATGGACTGAACAGAAGCAGCAGATACCAAGAAGAGGTGCCAAGGATACACAGAACTATACAAAAAAGATCTTCAAGACCCAGATAACCACGATGGTGTGATCACTCACTTAGAGCCAGACATCCTGGAATGCAAAGTCAAGTGGGCCTTAGGAAGCATCACTACGAACAAAGCTAGCTGAGGTGATGGAATTCCAGTTAAGCTATTTCAAATCCTAAAAGATGATGCTGTAAAAGTGTTGCACTCAATATGCCAGCAAATGTGGAAAACTCAGCAGGACTGGAAAAGGTCAGTTTTCCTTCCAATCCCAAAGAAAGGCAATGTCAAAAAATGTTCAAACTACTATGCCATTGCACTCATCTCACATGCTAGTAAAATAATGCTCAAAATTCTCCAACAGTACGTGAACTGTGAACTTTCAGATGCTCAAGCTGGATTTAGAAAAGGTAGAGGAACTAGAGATTAGATTGCCAACATCTGTTAGATCATCGAAAAAGTAAGAGAGTTCCAAAAAAGCATCTACTTCTGCTTTATTGACTACACCAAAGCCTTTGACTGTTTGGATCACAACAAATTGTGGAAAATTCTTTTCCAAAGAACTGACTTTTGAAAAAGACTCTGATGCTGGAAAAGATTGAAGGTGGGAGGAGAAGGGGACAACAGAGGATGAGATGGTTGGATGGTATCACTGACTCGATGGACATGAGTTTGAGCAAGCTCCGGGAGTTGGTGATGGACTGGGAATCCTGGCGTGCTACAGTCCATAGGGTTGCAAAGAGTTGGACAAGACTGAGTGACTAAACTGAACTGAATATGATTCAAATATAAATATATGATTTGTAATTCAGATTTCTTTGACAGAAAATAAAAATTTAATACAGTTTAAAATAATTCACTATTTGTATGAATTAGCCACATTTGTAAAAATCCAATGTGAACAAAAACACTGGAATTTTACTATTATTTATGTAATATGTACTCTAAAACAAGATGGCAGAATCCTAGATAAACCTATTATACAAATTCTTTTCCATCATAGGATATTTACAATAAGTGCCAAGACATTTGTATAGGAAAACATTTTATTTTCCTGTTGTATGAAAGAAAGCAAAATGGCATCCCTATGTACCTTCTGGAGCCGAGTGGCTTCCTATAAAACCTAGGAGTTGTCTCTGTCAAATATATTAAACCTAAGAACTGAAGCATTTTCTAGTTGTGTATAAAGTAAAAGTGAGTCACTCAGTTGTGTCTGACTCTTTGCGACCCCATGGACAATGTAGTCCGTGGAATTCTTCAGGCCAGAATACTGGAGTAGGTAGCCAGGGGATCTTCCCAACCCAGGGATGAATCCAGATCTCCCATATTGCAGGCGGATTCTTTACTAGCTGAGCCACAGAGGAAGCCCATATCTAAGCAAATAGGTATTTCTGCTTCAGCACAGACTTTATTGTTATTTAGTGGCTAAGTCATGTCCAACTCTTTTGTGACCCCATGGATTATAGCCCACCAGACTCCTCTGTTCATGGGATTTTCCAGGCAAGAATACTGTGGCTTGCCATTTCCTTTTCCAGAGGATCTTTCTGATCCAGGGATCAAATCTGTGTCTCCTGCACTGCAGGCACATTCTTTACCACTAAGCCACTTGGGAAGCCCTCAAATGCAAAACAAAGTTGCTCATCCAAATTCTCGAGTCAGCCCTATTTCTGCCCTCACAGGTCAGAGGAATGATAATCATCCTAAAGTGACCATGTCCTATGTTGGATTGTAACGAGCAACCCAATATAAGTGAGGGCTATTTTGAAAACTAAACATTGACCAAACTCATCTTCTGGAAATCATAATCTTTTGGATTGGCCAGATGTAAACTGATATTCATGTGTGAAAAACAATTCTTGCTGTTTCCTAATGCATGTTCTCTGATGAACCTCCTGTCTCCATGTATAAACTTGAACTGCCCATAGTTGGCAAATGAAAGTCTTTCATGGGCACAAAACTCTTCTTAAATAAAATAACTGTGAAACTAAAAGTAAAAATCCTTTGTAAATATGAGATATTTCGGAGAAGGCAATGGCACCCCACTCCAGTACTCTTGCCTGGAAAATCCCATGGATGGAGAAGCCTGGTAGGCTGCAGTCCCTGGGGTCGCTAAGAGTTGGGCACGACTGAACGACTTCACTTTCACTCTTCACTTTCATGCATTGGAGAAGGAAATGGCAACCCACTCCAGTGTTCGTGCCTGGAGAATCCCAGGGACAGAGGAGCCTGGTGGGCTGCCGTCTATGGGGTCGCAGAGTTGGACACGACTGAAGCGACTTAGCAGCAGCAGCAGCAGCACAGATAAACAGAGGAGTAAACAGTAAAGAAGTAAACAGAAACTCATTCAAATTTTACTATAGGCTTGCTATGAAAGAGTCGGACACGACTGAGTGACTGAACTGAACTGAAGATTTTTATATGTGCAATATCATAAGAAAGTAAATTTAAACAAAACAAAGTGGGATAGCTATTGTTGTAGACAATGTTTTATCTTGAACTTAACTATGCAGTCAGTTCTGAAGAAGAGTTTAGTCAAAACATTAACTTTTGTCATTTTATCTGTTTCTTGCCTATAACTATTCTTGTCTGTTAGGAAGCCGACAATAAAGACTTTTATATAACATTCCATCAGGGAAATGTTTGTCTGTCGCTGGGCCTATATAAAGATTAAATATGATATTGCAGTAAGCTCTTGAATAGTATTATTCATGCTACTGTGTAGCAGATGTATTTTGTATTCCTCATAAAATAAATAGCCACATTTATGTATCTGCCTCACATATCTGGCCTCTGAGTAAATATATAATTAGAAAAGATCAGAACAACCCCATGGGCAACATACAAAACATCTGAAAGCATTTCTTCAGATCAATCTATTTTTAGACCCTATAATATGAGGCAAGCCTGAGGGTATGAAGTTTTTCTTTTTGCAGTAGTACTAAAAGTAAGACAAACATCTAGAGGAACTTTTTCAAAGTTGAACTGCTTGAAGTTAGGGGAAAAAGTTCCCTGGCATCAATCATTTTTATTGAGTATAAGAAAAAAATATTCACATGTGGGGGGCATCAGGGTATTAGAAAATAGGAAAGTGAACTATAATGTTATACATAACATATAAGTTATAAAGTCAAGGCTGCCAATAAATCCTCAATTTTTAAATCTCAGCAAACTCAAATCCTTCACAATTAATAAAAATATATGAATAATAAGAATTGTATTTACCTTAATTGAAAGGGAAGAAAAAAAGGTTAAAGATATATAGAAAAACTACTATTTTCCCCAAACTTGAGATCATATTATACTTTTAACTATACATTAGAAAATAAACATGTATACTTCTCTATTTCGTAGTTCGGTAAAACACAAGAGTTGTAGATTTGCTTGACTTTCATTTTCCTTAAGAATATACAAGGCAGTATCAACTGACAACCAAGGGGATGGTTTTCCTATAAACAAAAAGACCCCAAACATCTTAAAATAAGCAGTCACTACTTAGATCTTTCCTGTTTTAAAAAGAAGTTAATGGTTTCTTTCCCCTTTGAATTACTTTTTAAAGTTCACATCCATTTTTATATGTAAACATCAAAAGACATTTTCAATAAGACAGATAACTATACAAAGTGATCTTGTTAGAAACATTATATATACATCTCTAAAAATCATAAATTTAAAAAACTCATTAGAGAGCTAAGGTTGCAACGCAACCAAGTAGGCGGAAATCCAAGGAAAAACAACCCTTTCAAGAAGTGACAAGATGCAAGTACTGGTTCACTTGTAAAGGAGCATAGGCGGAAAAGACGTTAGACATCATCTATATGATTTTAACTCCAAAATTCATATCTCCTGATGGACTTTTCCTAGGAACATTAGACCCATATATCCAATTGCCTATTTGACATTTCTACTTGGATTTCTATGTCTAAAACTATCCAAACACCTGAAGAAATAAACTGTCCAGCTGTAGTCTTCTCTATCTCAGGTAAGAGACTGAGAAGAGTATCTCAAATCCCCTATATCCTGGAATCATCTTTAACTTCTTCCATCTCTCATGTGTCATAAACAAGCATCAGGAAATGCTATGGTTTGACCTTCAAAATAAATCCAGAATCTCTACTTCTTATCTCCTTTGTACCTCCATTCAAAGCAAAAGCATTTTTTGCTTTCTCCTGAGTACCCTTCAATCTATTTTCAGTTATACAACCTGACTGCTCTTGCTAAAATGTCAGAAAATGTTCCATCTCTACTCAAAATCCTCTAACAGAGTTGAAAGTTGGAAGAAAGTTGCTCCCACCCTAACAACAGGAAAAAAAATGCACAAACTACACAATCATAGCAGTTCTTAAACCCATCAGATATGAGGTCACAGGATAAGCATTCAGTCTGAAATCCAAGGAAAGACAGACCCTTCTAAGGAGGGATGAGATGCAAGCATGGCTGATTTGTGGGGTCACACAGGAGGACAAGATATTAGGCATGTAAGTGGAAGAGAGAACGCAGAAGAAACAAAGATGGAACATTTTCTAAAAACAATAACCAACATAAATCCAAGAAACTCAAGGCTTTCTAATAGGATAAATACCAAAAAAAAAACACAAACAAACAACAACTTAAAAAATAAACCTCTCCAAAATTCAAAAACACCATCAACAAGAAAAACAAAAAACATCAAGATACATATTCAAAGTACTGAAAATCAAAGATGAAGAGAAAATCTTGATGGCAGCCTCCTAAGGGTTTTTCATTTCTATTTCTCTCAGAGTAAAAGTCCAAGTTATGGACTTTTACAACATTATGGCAAAGCAAAAACTCTACTTGATTTTGTCCCATTTCTCCCTTGTCTTCATCCCTTGACACTCTCTCCTTCCCTACTTCATTATAGCCACTCCAGCCACCGTGTTCTTCTAACACCAGGCGCACTCTACACCTCTGAGCCTCTGAACAGAGGATTCCCTCTACCTGCCCCTCGCTCCACTCTTCATCCATCCCTTCCGCCACCCCTACATCCACTAAACTTGTTCCCTTCCTTCCTATGAAGACAGCAAAAATGGCTGTTCCTGTCTGCATCCACAGCCCTTTGCAATGTGACTTTGCGGCTCTTTCGTCAAGAGATAAAATCTATTTCTCCACCTTATAAATCTGTACTTGCCTTGTGATTTGCTGTGAATAACAGAGAGTAACAGAAGTAATGTGCCGGTTCTGAGCCCAGGCCTATGCTGCTTCTGCTTCCTCTTTCAGATTCCTGTTATACCATAAGAACAAGTCCAGGCTAACTTACTAGAGGAAAAGAGACTACACAAGGCAAAATCAAGTTGTCTCGGCTGAGGCCCACACAAAGAAAAGAGCTCAATCACGATCAGTTAAAGCCAGTCACGAGCTATTCTGCAGCTGATCACAGAGGTATGGGTGAGCTCTACAGAAAAAAAGCCAAGTCCAGTTCAGACCAAAGAACCGTCCAATAGACCTGCTCATGAGCAAACAAATGTTGAATTATTTCAAGCCACTGAGTTTTGGGGGTAGTTTATTACATAGCAGTTGATAATTAATATACCTCTTTCAAAGTCTGCTCAAATGTCAACTTCTAATGAAGCATACACTAACTACTCCCTTTCAATGGTAACCCATATTCCCTCAGCATTCACAATGCCCCTTGTCCTCTCTGTTTTTCCCACAGCATTTATCACCTTCTAACACACCATGTGATTTACTATTATATTTATTATTTATTGTTTATTTCCTCTATTAGAATGTAAGTTCATGAGGTCACACTGTCATGTATCTTAAGCACCTAAAGTGATACTTGGTTTATGAGGTCCTCAAAAATAGTTGACAAATAAATGAATGAAAAATATTTATAACAATACAGAGAATTAACAACTACATTAACTTTGTAGATTTGATACATTTACCTGAAAAATTATGATTGTAATTATCATCTAAAAGTATCAACTACCAAATGTTCTCAATGTCCTATAAGATACACAGTGAAAACTTTCAGTATCTTTACTATAGGAGGGAAAAACAATGTAAGTGGGGAAGAATCCTCTAGTAAGTAGATGTTTATATGTAAACATAATAAGAGGAAAATAAAGATTTGATATTTGGAATAGCCAACATTAAAAGGATACCTAGGGAAAGCACACACATAAGCCATGTTTCACTAAAACTTATGTAATAACCACTGTAGACTGCTGCTGCTAAGTCGCTTCAGTTGTGTCTGACTCTGTGCAACCCCACAGACCACAATCCACCAGGCTCCTTTGTCCCTGGGATTCTCCAGGCAAGAATACTGGAGTGGGTTGCCATTTCCCTTCTCCAGAGCAGGAAAGTGAAAAGTGAAACTGAAGTCGCTCAGTCATGTCCAACTCTTCACAACCCCATGGACTGTAGCCTACCAGGCCCCTCCGTCCATGGGATATCCCAGGCAAGAGTACTGGGGTGTGGTGCCATCGCCTTCTCCGACTGTAGATACTAGGAAATTATTAATTTTTATCTTTCATTGGTGTATAGAAAAGTATTACCATGTATACAAAAATTATTAAATAAGGACTAAGTCATATGAGATAGGACTTTGAAGGTATTCAAAAATACTTGCAGCTTTATTTGTCCCAAATTTATGACCAACCTAGACAGCATATTCAAAAGCAGAGACATTACTTTGCCAACAAAGGTCCTTCTAGTCAAGGCTATGGTTTTCCAGTAGTCATGTATGGATGTGAGAGTTGGACTGTGAAGAAAGCTGAGCACCGAAGAATTGATGCTTTTGAACTGTGGTGTTGGAGAAGACTCTTGAGAGTCCCTTGGACTGCAAGGACATCCAACCGGTCCATTCTGAAGGAGATCAGTCCTGGGATTTCTTTGGAAGGAATGATGCTAAAGCTGAAACTCCAGTACTTTGGCCACCTCATGCGAAGACCTGACTCATTGGAAAAGACTCTGATGCTGGGAGGGATTGGGGGCAGGAGGTGAAGGGGACGACAGAAGATGAGATAGCTAGATGGCATCACTGATTCGATGAATGTGAGTCTGAGTGAACTCTGGGAGTTGGTGATGAACAGGGAGGCCTGGCGTGCTGCGATTCATGGGGTCGCAAAGAGTCAGACATGACTGAGCGACTGAACTGAACTGAAATGAATGCTCCCAAAGTTCTCTCATGTATATTCATTTAAAAAATTGATAAATGGAAAAAGCTATGGATTAATTAGTGGATAAAAAGTTAATTCTATGTCAAGAGGAAACCAGGTAACATTTTGTTCTTTGCATAATATGACAACACAGTCAATGTATAAATGACTTTCTTTCTTCAAATGTATGTAACCACATGTCTCTTAATTTGCATAATGTGACGACATAGTGTATAAACAACTTTCTTTAAATGTATGTAACCACGTTTCTTAGGCAAATCCATTTTTTCACTAACTAGAACCATCAAATACTTACATAAGTATTTTTAAAGGTGGCATAAAGTGATGTTTTCTTTTAAACATAGAAAATTTAAACTTGCCTTCAGCTTGACTCAGGTTTAATGGCTTAATTGTTATATAAACCAGGGATCTCTGAGCTATTTGCATCTTGTATTGATGACTAATGATTTCACCATCTTCTTCTAAGAAAAAGCAACCTTTTGATTGTACACATTGCCACTCCTGGAATAAAGGAAAATTTTTTTTCAAAGAATATTCATTACAAGTTTCCAGCATGAAGAGCAATGAAGAAAAACCTAGGGAAGATATAAATAGAAATGTCAACTAGAGCCAATGCAGTCCAGGAATTTGTGACATCTTTAAAAGGCAGTATTTAGATAACAAAAAATTAGGAAAAGATATAATAGGAGAAATAAGAAAAATACAGTTCATGAGGGTTGGAGAAGTACTGAAACTAATAAATAAACATGCTGCTGCACTAATCAGGGTGAGGTTAGTGCTTAGAGCATACTAAGAATGAAGAACTAAGGATTGTTAAAACTGATACGTTAAGAGAAAAAGCAATAGGATTTTATATTTAAAATATAAAGTATGTGACAACCAAAATACTTGTTTCAAGTCTAGGAAACTAGAACACTGAACTCACTTCACAGCTATAGCAAAATGCTGATAAATACTAGTTTTGAGAAAGACCTCTCTAAATTAGCTCTAGAGGGATGGGATGCTTGGGAGGTGGGAGGGAGATTCAAGAAGGAGGGGCTGTAGGTATACCTATGATTGATTCATGCTGACGTATGGCAGAAACCAACACAATATTGCAAAGAATTATCCTCCAACTAAAAAATAAATAAAATTTTTAAAAAAGAAAATATATTTAGGGTAGTAAATTCAAAGTTTTTATAACACAGTGAAGTTCAAAGCTGGACTTCTGTCAAAAGTTCAACTATTAATGATGAGTATGTATAGACTTTCAACTAACCTCCTTATATTTACATTTACCCAACTGGAATGATAAAGGATATTAATATACAATTACAGAATATTAAAGACAGAAATCTAGAAAGCAACTCAGTACAGACTTCTCTTTTAACTGATGAATGTCTGAAAAATAAAGTGATAGGCTTAATTCACAATTCTCATTGATTGTAACACTATATCTGAATCTAGGCTGGATGGCGTCACCGACTCGATGGATGGGAGTCTGAGTGAACTCCAGGAGTTGGTAACGTACAGGGAGGCCTGGCGTGCGGCAGCTCATGGGGTCACAAAGAGTTGGACACAACTGAGTGACTGAACTGAACTGAGGTGGCCTTGCTTTCTCTTCAAACTACCAGCTATAGTCAAAATTCTTTTTTCCTACACTTAATATCTGCTATGATTTTTAATCTAATATTTAATATTTCAATGATTTAAAACTTCATATTTATTAAATTATAATATGTATGATAATGCATTATTCAGAATTATACATATATAGATATATAAATATAATTATTTGGTTTTCTTACTAAAAAAAAATTTTAGTAGCTAAAAAATTTCTTTAATTTGTGTTAGAATTATGGGTATAGCTGCCTCCTGCTACTGCTGCTGCTGCTAAGTTGCTTCAGTCGTGTCCGACTCTGTGCAACCCCACAGACAGCAGCCTACCAGGCTCCACCATCCCTGGGATTCTCCAGGCAAGAACACTGGAGTGGGTTGCCATTTCCTACTCCAATGCATGAAAGTGAAAAGTGAAAGTGAAGTCGCTCAGTCGTGTCTGAGACTCTTTGCGACCCCATGGACTGCAGCTTACCAGGCTGCTCTGTCCATGGGATTTTCCAGGCAAGAGTACTGGAGTGGGGTGCCATTGCCTTCTCCGATAGCTGCCTCCTACCCCTAGGTTAAAAAAATGTTTAAATGAAACTAAAAACCAATGCACCTTGCCTGGTACACTGGTCCCATCATTTCATGGCAAATAGATGGGGAAACAATGGAAACAGTGACAGACCATTTTCTTGGACTCCAAAATCACTGTGGACAGTGACTATAGCCATGATATTAAAAGATGCTTACTCCTTGGAACAAAAGGTATGACAAACCTATACAGCGTATTAAAAGCAGAGACATTACTTTGCTGACAAAGCTCTGTATAGCCAGAGCTGTGGTTTTTCCAGTAGTCATGTACAGATGTGACAGCTGGGCCATAAAGAAGGCTGAGTGCGAAGACTTGATACTTTCATTCAAAGTGTCATGCTAGGGAAGTCCCTTGGACAGCAAGGAGATCAAACCAGCAAATCCTAAAGGATATCGATCCTGAAAATGTACTGGAAGGACTGATGCCGAAGCTGAAGCTCCAATAGTGTGGCCACCTGATATAAAGAGGCAACTCACTGGAAGAGACCCTGATGCTGGGAAAGATTGAGGGCAGAAGAAGGGGATGACAAAGGAAAAGATAGATGGATGATAAGATGTGGCATTTGGGAAACCAGAAGATGAAGAATTTCTCCATGTGCTTATGATATTTCTGGCTGATGTTTTTATAAAATTTGGCTGGGGAGTGAGTTAAAATTTTTATTAGAAGTCTTCCCTAAATTCTAATTTTAGAAAAGGTATAGGTAGAAGAGTATTTATAAGTTTCTTTGAAAGACACCAAATATAATACATGGCTAAAAAGGCTAGAAAATGGTAAGACAATAGCTATTATAAAATAGAAGCAAGCCAAATGCCATACTATATAAATCAACCAAACTTCAATATGATAATCAGATTATTTTGAATACTAAATAACACCATTAGGAGAATTTGTACCTCTCTTGTTTTAAGGGAAGAATTCAAATTCTTTATATCTACCAGAATTATTAAACACACAATGCTTATTCAACCCCAAATTTCCTTTAAAACAAAGACTTTCAATCACACATAGCTTTTTCTCTAGGACCTATACTAAAATGTTATAAATTAAAAGAAAAAGTACTGACAAAATATCTGGCTCATTCAAATAAATTAATTTGAAAGGATTATAGATTAAGTTGACAGTTTGAGTGTTATTAAAAAATGAAAGGTTCAGTTTAAAAAATAAAATCTTAGCATGCTAGAGTAAGAAATTCCATGTATAATTTTTGACAATATAAAGCAGAAATAAAACAGTAGCTTGTAATTCTTACACAGGGCATAAGGTGGTGCTATATTCTACCAATTCAAGTAAGTTCATATAAAAGGAAAAAATTCATTTGTCATACACAAACATTATTCCATTCACAATGTATAAGGAAATGCTTAAAAGCATAAATTAAAAATAGGAAAGTTCAAATTCTAGCTATCAAAAACAAATTTATCAGTAAAATTATATTTTTCCTGGGACACTGTAGAGAATTTAATTTGTTTTGACATACAATTCTGCATTATTAAAGGTTTAGGTGAGGCAGAATTACTAAGCAGTTGGTCTGCATGTCTGCGTGCATGCTAAGTCGCTTCAGTCATATCCGATTTTTTGCAACCCCATGAACTGTAGCCTGCCATGTTCCTCTGTCCATGGATTTTCCAGGCAAGAACACTGGAGTGGGTTGCCAAGCTCTCCTCCAGGGGATCTTCCTGAACAGGCATCAAACCCACATCTCTTATGTCTCCGGCATTGGCAGGCGGGTTCTTTACTATAGGCGCTCCCTGGGAAGCCCTTCATCAGCTATCAGTTCAGTTCAGTTCAGTTCAGTTTATAGACTTGGTCAAAAGAGGAACTTGTATGTCATCATCACCATCATCAACATCACTGTTGTTTCTTATAAAGATACCTTACATTACATTATTAGAAGGCTATTTGCTGTCTGTTAAGAAAAGTAAGTAAATAGACTGCTATTGAACTTTTTTTTGTTATTAAAGAATTATAAACTGTACATACTTTAAAACAAGAGGTTAAATAGATGATTTGTAAGGGAAAAATTTGATATGGATTGCCTAACTAATCAATAAGTTGAATTGATCAACATTTTGAAAATGTGAGACTTTTATAAGAAAATTATTATCTGGAGCTTTCATAAAAATTAAGTTAGACAATCATTTCAAGAATAAAATGCTTATATTTTTCTTGTTTTATATATATAGACATATATAACTTACATGTTATACACATATTATACTATATGTATATGTAAAATGAGCTTTCCTGGTGGCTCAGATGGTAAAGAATCTGCCTGCAGTGCAGGAGACCTGGGTTTGACCCGTGGGTTGGGAAGATCCCCTGTAGAAGGGCGTGGCAACCCACTCCAGTGGAGTGCCTGGAGAATCCCATGGACAGAGAAGCCTGGTGGACTACAGTCCATGGGGTCGCAAAGAGTTGGACACAACTCAGTGACTAAGCACATGGCACATATATGTAAAATATATGTAGGCATTTCTAACTAGGAGTCTGGATATAATACTGAATCTCTGGAATTTAAAATTCATGACTTTCTCTAATTTAGCCATGACTGTCAACTGAAGCTATTCTCTCAAAGAAAAAATTCTGACATCCCTTGTACATGAGAAAATCTAAAGTAAATATTTAGATAGAATTGAGGGCTGAGAAAAGAACAGTGATACAGTACCTATGTATGGCATACAGAAAGTAATACATGTATAGTTCCTGTAAAGGTTATATTTCCTCCTCCTTGAAGGGTGTAATTCAAGTCTTTTATCATTTGTATGGATTTATGGTTTACAATCTGACTTATGCATACCCCATTACAATAATTTTCTAATTTCTGAAAAGACCTTTCTTATCTATCCCAATTCCATACTTTTCCACTATACATAAAATTGAGGTAGTAAACTTGTTTAAAATAGATTTAAAGTACTTGAAGAAAAATTAATAATTCTCTTATTAAGTTTTTCTACCAATCTCAATTAAAACAAATTATATAATAACTATATTCCTAACCAAGTACTTGTGAAACTTAAGAAACATTTAAAACTTAAGAAAAATTTAAAAGTAACCCTAAAAAAAAAAAAATAAAAATAAAAATAAAATAAAAGCAACCTCAAAGTAAAATGTAAACAACTAAATTCTGCTGAATAACAAAAGGATCACAGATTTTTTTACAAAACATTTCTGCTCATGTAAGAAATATTAGAGAATACAAAACAGTAGGCAATATCAAGATCAGGAAAAGGACAAGAAAATGTCAGGTAAGAAATTGAAAGCTATAAAGTATTTCCAAAAACATTAGGTTTTATATGAAAGTCACAGAATTTACAAGTTGACAGTATGCCTTCTTCATTCAGTCATTAAATTCTCCTACTACCTCTCACCTAATTCCTAATACCTAAATACCTTTCCTTGTTCTTGATGTCATTAGATGCAAAAATTTAGTCTTCTGTTATACAATCACTATGGCCTACAGATTAATTTTGGCCTTGTCTATGACAGGAGTCCCTAGCCCCAAGGCTGCACAGCAAGAGGTGAGTAGCAGGAGAGGGAGCAAAGTTTCGTCTGTATTTACAGTGCTTCCCATCGCTTGCATTCCTGCCTGAGTTCTGCCTCCTGTCAGATCAGCAGCAGCATGAGATTCTCACAGGAGAGCAAACCCTAACCCAAAGGTCAAGGTGGAATATCCTGAGATAGCCAAGGTAAGGTAAGGTAAGGTAAGGTAAGGTGAAGTCGCTCAGTCGTGTCCGACTCTTTGCGACCCCACAGACTGTAACCTACTAGGCTTCTCCGTCCATGGGATTCTCCAGGCAAGAATACTGGAGTGGATTGCCATTTCCTTCTCCAGGGGATCTTCCTGACCCAGGGATCGAACCCAGGTCTCCTGCATTGGAGGCAGACGCTTTAACCTCTGGAGCCACCAAGAGAGAGCCAAAGATTAGAAATAAAGTGCACAATAAATGTAATGCACTTGAATCATCCCGAAATCATTCCCCACCCAGCCTGGTCCATGGAAAACTTATTTTCCATGAAATGGGTCCCTGATGTCAAAAAGGTTGGGGACCACCAGTCTATTAGATCTGTCCCTTCCTTACTATGTTCAGGTACTACCCTTGGCCTAGCTGTCCTCTATCACCCTCTCAGCAGTCTCCCTAATTTGAAGCCTCCATATATAATAGTCATGTCCGACTCTTTGCAACCCCGTGGACTGTAGCCCACCAGCCTCCTCCATCCATGGGATTCTCCAGGCAAGAATACTGGAGTGGGTTGCCATTTCCTTCTCCAGGGATCTTCCCAACCCAGGGATCGAACCCAGGTCTCCCACATTGCAGGCAGATGCTTTAATCTTTGAGCTATCAGGGAAATCCAATACAATAGTAGAATAACTTTTCTTAAATTATCTTTCATCATGTCATTCCCATATTAAGACCTGTAGTAATTTCCTTGTTCCATAATAATACTGGGCTTCGCTGACAGCTCAGTTGGTAAAGAATCCACCTGCAATGGAGGAGACCCTGGTTCGATTTCTGGGTTGGGAAGATCTGCTGGAGAAGGGATAGGCTACCCACTCCAGTATTCTTGCGCTCAGCTGGTAAAGAATCCATCTGTAATGTTATTCCAGTATTCTGGCCTGGAGAATTCCATGGACTGTATAGTCCATGGGGTTGCAAAGAGTCGGACACGACTGAGCAACTTCACTTTGGACTGCCCTGGTGGCTCAGACCATAAAGCATCTGCCTGCAATGCGGGAGACCTGGGTTTGATCCCGGGGTCGGGAAGATCCCCTGGAGAAGGAAATGGTAACCCACTCCAGTACTCTTGCCTGGAAAACCTCATATATGGAGGTGCTTGGTAGGCTACAGTCCATGGGATTACAAAGAGTTGGACAAGACTGAGTGACTTCAGTTTCTTATAATAATATTGACAATATTATTTATTAAAGTAAAACTATTAATACATCCTTGGCACAGTGATAAATGGTTTATATATGTTGCTGCTGCTGCTGCTAAGTCACTTCAGTCATGTCCGACTCTGTGTGACCCCATAGATGGCAGCCCACCAGGCTCCCCCATCCCTGGGATTCTCCAGGCAAGAACACTGGAGTGGGTTGCCATGTCCTTCTCCAATGCATGAAAGTGAAAAGTGAAAGTGAAGTCGCTCAGTCATGTCTGACTCTTAGCAACCCCATGAACTGCAGCCCACCAGGTTTCTCTGTCCATGGGATTTTTCCAGGCAAGAGTACTGGAGTGGGGTGCCATTGCCTTCTCCTTTATATATGTTAGGTATTTAAATCTTTAAAAAACACACTAAATATAACTACTTGCAATTTATAGATAAGGAAACTAAAACTCAGAAGGGCTGCTGACTACCTTATCAAAGGTCACATAGTTATTAAGTGACAAAGCTAAAATTTAAACATAGGTCTGTCCATTCTAAGGTTTTAACCAGCACCTTAGAACAGTGCTTGGCACAAAATAGTCATTCAATAAATATTTGTTGTCGTGGGAATTCCCTAGCAGTCCAGTGGTTAAGACTCCATGTTTTCACAGCTGAGGACTTGGGTTCAATTCCTGATCAGGGAACTAAGATCCCACAAGCTGTGTGGCAAGGCATAAATAAATATTTGTTGAATAAATTAATTAATAAATGAAATACTATGCTACTCTAACTTGGTATATTATTAATAATGAAACAGAAATCTTCATTTTTTATTCAGTGCCCTCTACACTAAAAATAGTTCACACTGTTACCTTTTTAATGAATATTTGTTGGTGTGGGCCCAATTAATAACAGCATGAAGCATAGAAAAAGTTGGCCTTAATAGAACCCACATTAATATTTAAATGCTTTACCCTCAGAGCCACATGGATAGAATAAATTTTTATTTATACTGGCTAAAATTATATTTATGTATATAATTATACCAGGTAAACAACATTTAACTAAGTTGATTTCATTAGCATTTAATTTAGTTGCAAAATACAGAAAGCTTCCATCGGTGGAAAATAATATTGTTGGAACACTAAATATTGTGTGTGAACATGTTGGACATGCACGCCAAATTGCTTAGGGTGTATAGATTCCTAAACAGTCTGAACAAAATTCTTTTGAGATATGTTTTAAAATTTTAATATAGAACAAATGTCACTGTCTAGCAATTTAAAGATATAAGGGACTTCAGAGTTCAATAACAAATACAGAGTTGTTATTTGAAACAAAAATGTAGCTCTTGAGAACAATCAGTTCAGTTTTCTAACAGCAGTTATAGTATGTGGTCATAACCATCTTCCCCCTTTTACAGAGGTCCCTAGATACACATTTTTAATGTATCCTAGCAGTTTCCAGTTAATGTTTTATATTTCTGTAGCTATTATTTTCTGTTGAAAGAAAACTAGTAAAGGTTGAGTCTAGAAAGGAAAAACAAAGGAAGAAGATCAATATTAACACTCTACAAATATTGACTTAGCAAAGTGACTTTGCTGTCTTTCTCTCAAAGGAACTTGATATTGAATGAATGATTTATTTATAAGAAGCACCTATTAAAAGTATTTGTTAAAACCAAAAAAACTGCTTGGCAAAGTACATTCATAATCTCTTCATCAACTTCAAAAATTGAAGAATCGTTATTTTTAAACTGAAGTCCTTTTAATATTCCTATTCATCATTAAACTTATTAGAACTGGCTTATAGGTAGAAATGCTGTGATCTCCAAAAATCCTCAAAGAATTACTTCATAAACTTTACCTATTCTCTGTAAACACTAAATAGTCATTAATAAATTTAACGTCAAATTTGCTTTCAGAAAAAGTTGTATCCATTCATTTAAAGTACTATACCTTTATTGAGTGTGGCTCAATTAACTTTGAGTTTTGATTACTATCAGCACCCATGGTAACTGTTAAGGAAACAGATGTTTTGAACTGTCTGGCTGTTGCCAGTGAAGAATTCCTGGCGTCACCTGTAAGAAGTAATAGTTATTTAGTCTTACATTATGAAAAGCTGTCAGTAAGAAGTCTGTTTCTAAACACAGTATAGTATGAAAGGACTATATATTAATTTCATTCTCTTTGTTCTTCCTATTGAAATAAACTTAAAAGATTTTATATTTATAAGGCTTTAATGGCTGTTTATGATTTTATGATCTACTAATAAGATTTATTTAATTTATAATTTATGACCTACTAATAAGATTCTTTATTTAAATATGTCATTTTTTGGCCTGAAATTTTAGTTTTAACAAAAGATAATGAGCATAGCCAAGTCAAGTTCCATAATAAAATTTTACTTTACTAGATTTTTATAGTTAAGTGAGCCCAGAAACAGTAGCTATCAAAAGTTGGGTTTTCATTTATCACTGATAAGCTAAGACAGAAGTAAAAATTTATCTGACTATGATCCTTAATTCTTAACAGAAAAGTAAATACCTTTATTTGAGAATGATTCCTGATCAGTTTTCTTATGATTCTAGGTGATGCTTTTGGTACCGGTGATGGGTCCCTTTCAGGGGACCCTTCCATGTGGCTTCCAAACTGTTGACGCCTCAGTTTACTGTCAACCTCCAATTTTTCTAGAGCCGTTTTGAGACACTGTTCATTGGTTGCCATATATAATTTACAAAACTACAGGAAACAAAAAAGCATTCCAGTGGATAAAACGTTCAATCATACATTTGGGAGAAGAAAATGTACATTAGTAGGCAAGACTGATAGATGGAATATATTTCCTATTGAACTAGGTTACTCATTTTATTTTCTTGAATCAAATTGACCACCCTCAAGTGCCCTAGTGAAATGCAGCCATAATTCAATGAGGAGGCCATACCCTGAATGAAAATAAAATGTTACACAAAGAGAGGTGATTTATTATTATTTTTTACAAGACGTGTAGACTTGTATTTGTTCTAAATAATTTTTATGATTCTTCCACTCTTGAAAAGGCATATTTCAGGGAAGAGAGTGTGTGTTTCTGTGTGTATGCACATGCATGCACTTTAACTTGATAATATTATTTTTAATGTCATCAGATTACAATTGAACTGGAGAGACTAAATTTCAAGTAAAATTAGTACATATATATATTATTGTCAATATTTAAATGATATGCCTCTTTAAAAATACCTCTTCTATCCAGTAAGCAAATTCACGTCAGAATGAGCTCATGTACCTTGATATAGTCAAATTTGCCATCTGCATTTACATCAGCCAAATTTATTATGGCATTTACTTCTTCTCGTCATCTTCTCACCTTTCTGGAAGAAAAAAGTATTTAAAGCAACATGACGATTACTTTGTCATGTATGGGGAGAATGGAAATTTTAATCTTTTCTGTAAATATGTTTGAATATTATGTTTCATTAAAAATCTCAGAATGAGTATAATGTCAAGCAAGAATGAACCCATTACATAAAATAAAATTTCACAATTTTATTAAATTTTATAAAGTATAAAAACTGAATTTCAGTTTACTAAATTTCAAATATATATATCACAGATTCAGTAATAACTACTATTAAATTTACAGTAAGAATACTTCCTCATGTTGTACCAAGAAACAGAATGGTTTCTCAATCTCATTTATACTTTAGTTCTCTTTTACTTATCACATATGAACTTATCACTGATTTACAAATTGTTCTGGCAGGAAAGAATTGCAAAGGAGCACAAGAGGATTACAATATAGGCTCAATTTTATACTTTCTCTTTTTTTAAAAAAGCACGCTTCATATAGAAGGATCCTTAAGTACTTTACAAACAATATATAAGTGATTCATTTCACCTGCCAGTGAAACAGTTATTTCTCATGTGGACTTTGATAGCCAAAGCTAGATTCCAAGTTGTTTTGCAAAATAGGCATATTATAAAACTGTTTGACAGATCTTACCTTTGTTAGAAGTTTATAAAGATCAGTGTGTAAAATAGAGCCATTATCATTAACATCTAATTGCTTAAATGATTTTAGCAATTCTGCTTTTGAGGTTGGTTTTTCCTTTCTTAAAATTATACAAAAATCATCAAAATTCAGTTTGGCAGTTTGAGGAGTCCAATACTTATTAATGGTCTTTTGGGATGGATTTCTTCCTGCGTGCTGAAGAGCTGCCCAATAAAACAAGTATTATTTGTTACAGTAACATCTGGAATTAGTATTTTAAGTGTATTTTTTCTTTAAATCATTATACACTATGTTATATAAAAGTACACGCATACCAATATATTAACTTTGGTGTTGATAGTCTAGTGAAATCAATACATGCCTGACTTTCAAATATGAAAATATACATATGTTATAGCTACAAATTCTCAATGTACTAATGCCAGAATTAAATAGGTTCTTCCCATTCTGACATTATTCCCAACTTACATAGTTTAATTAATTGATAATATCTGATTTACCTCATAAGAATGCCTAGCGGAAAAAAACAGATTAAAAACAACCATTCACTTAATTGTTTTGAGGACATAAGAATAAAGAAGATGAACAATTTATTATTTTTCTGGTTCAACAAATACCTTAATTACGAGGAAATCATTAGTTTGAGAATATTACTGTCAGTGTCATGATGTCTAAAATGTTCATCGCTGTTTTTCTGTCACTAAGTCACATCCAACTCTTTGCAGCCCTATGGACACCAGGCCTCCCTGTCCTTCACTGTCTCCTGGAGCTCGCCCGAGTTCATGTCCATTGGATTGGTGATGCTATCCAAACAGCTCATCTTCTGTCACTCTCTTCTCTTTTTGCCTTCAATCTTTCCCAGCATAAGGGTCTTTTCCAATGAGTCAGCTCTTTGCATCAGGGGGCCAAACTATTGGAGCTTCAGCTTCAGCATCAGTCCTTCCAATGCATATTCACGATTGATTTCCTTTAGGATGAACTGGTTTGATCTCCTTGCTGTCCCAGGGACTCTCAAGAGTCTTCTCCCGCACCACAGTTCAAATGAAAGTATCAATTCTTAAGCACTCAGCCTTCTTTAAGGTCCAATTCTCACATCTGTACATGACTACTGGAAAGACTACAGCTTTGACTATATGGACATTTGTTGGCAAAGTGATGTCTTTACTTTTTAATATGCTATCTAGGTTTGCCATAGCTTTCCTTTAAAGAAGCAAGTGTCTTCTAATTTCATGGCTGCAGTCACCATCCACAGTGACTTCGGGCCCAAGAAGAGAAAAATTTGTCACTACTTCCACTTTTTCCCCTCTACTCATTATGAAATGATGGAACCAGATGCCATAATCTTTGTTTCTTGAATGTTGAGTTTTAAGCCAGCTTTTTCACTCTCCTCTTTCACCCTCATCAAGAGGCTCTTAAGTTCCTCTTTACTTTCTGCCATTATGGTGGTATCATCTGCATATTTTAGGTTATTGATATTTCTCCTGGCAATCTTGATTCCAGCTTGAACTTCCTCCAGCCTGGCAACTCACATGATGTACCCTGCATAAAAGTTAAACAAGAGAGTGACAATATGCAGCCTTGTACTTCTTTCTGAATTTTAAACCAGTCAGTTATTCCATGTAAGGTTCTAACTGCTGTTTCTTGCCTTGCATACAGATTTCTCAGGAGGCAGGTAAGGTGGTCTGGTATTCCCCGTCTCTTTAATAATTTTCCAAAATGTGTTGTGATCCACACAAAGGTTTTTGTGTAGTCAAAGAAACAGCAGTAGGTGTTTTTCTGGAATTCCCTTGTTTTCTCTGTAATCCAATAGATGTTGGCAATTTGATCTCTGGTTCCTCTGCTTTTTCTAAACCTAGCCTGTACAGCCTGAAGTTTTAATTCAAGTACTGCTGAAGTAGCTTGAAGGATTTTAAAAGTAACCTTACCAGCATGGGAAGTGAATACGATTGTCTGATAGCCTGAACAATCTTTAGCACTGCCCTTCTTTGGAATTGGGATGAAAACTGACCTTTTCCAGTCTTGTGGCCACTGCCGAGTTTTCCAAATTTTCTGACATATTGAGTGCAGCACTTTAACAGCATCATCTTTAAGGTTTGAAACAGCTCAGCTGTAATTCCATCAACTCTACTAGCTTTGTTGGTAGTAATCTTCCTAAGGCACACTTAAGACTCTAGGATGTCTGGCTCTAGGTGAGCGACCAAATCATCACGGTTATGGTGGGTCGGTAAGACCTTTTTGTACAGTTCTTTGTATTCTTGCCACCTCTTCTTAATCTGCTCTGCCTCTGTTAGGTCCTTTACATTTTTGTCCTTTATCATGCCCCTCCTTGCATGAAATGTTCCTTTGAGATTTCCAATTTTCTTGAAGAGATGTCTAATTTTTCCCATTCTATTATTTTCCTCTGTTTCTTTGCGCTGTTCATTTAAGAAGCCCTTCTCTCTTCTTGCTATTCTCTGGAATTCTGTATTCAGTTGGGTATACCCTCCCCTTTCTCCTTTGCGTTTCTCTTCTCTTCTTTCCCCAGCCTTTTCCTCAGACACACACTTTGCCTTCTTCCATTTCTTTGGGATGGTTTTGGTCACTGTCTCCTGTACAATGTTACAAACCTCCGTCCATAGTTCTTTAGGCACTCTGTCTACCAGATCTAAACCCCTGAATCTATTCACCACCTCTACTGTATAATCATAAGGGATTTGATTTATGGGGGTATGATTTAGGTCATACCTGAAGGACCCAGTGGTTTTCCTTACTTTCTTTAGTTTAAGCCTGAATTTTGCTATATGGAGCTGATGATTTGAGACACAGTCAGCTCCAGGTCTTGTTTTTGCTAACTGTATAGAGTTTCCCAGCTCCAGGTCTTGTTTTTGCTAACTGTATAGAGTTTCCTGTCTTTGGCTGCAAACAATGTAACCAATCTGATTTTGGTATTGGCTGTTTGGTGATGTCCATATGTAGAGTTGTCTCTTCTGTTATTGGAAAAGGGTGTTTTTTTCTGTCCAGCTCTGTCAAAATGGCTGTATAAGTCTTTTCCACAAGTGGCAGCTCAAATGCTTGTTGCTATCTTCAATAATAAAATACTTTTAAAATGTTCTACTAAGTTGTTTAAAAGAACAACTTTCTCAGAATAAAATTATGCCAAAACATGTACTAGTTATACATTCCCATATCTAAGAAATAGGTAAAGTTTAGTAAATACTAATCTAACTTTAGTCTTTAGTTTTAGAATTGGAGCTCATTATTAAGTCCAATAACAATGAAAAGAAGGGAGTGGCAGAGGATGAGATGGTTAGATAGCATCACTGACTCAATGAACATGAATGTGAGCAAACTCAGGAGATAGCAGAGGACAGAGGAGCCTAGCATGCTGCAGCCCACGAGGTCCCCAAGAGCTGTACACAACTTAGCTACTGAACAACAATAATGACAACAAACAGTGAAAAAACTGTGTAACTGTAGATAGTTAAAGGTTTACACCAAAATACTAACCTTTTGCCAGGGTTTATTTTAAGCTTTGATATGAGTTTATAATACCTATATTACTGGAGAAGGAAATGGCAACCCACTCCATAGTTCTTGCTAGGAGAATCCCAGGGATGGGGGAGCCTGGTGGGCTGCCGTCTATGGGGTTGCACAGAGTCGGACATGACTGAAGTGACTTACCAGCATATTACTGGTAAGTTGGGGGACAAAAGGAAACTTTGGGGAAAGAAAAAGAAACTGCTTTATCCTATTTTGAAATGGAATGTCAAAGCACATGGTATGTACATAAGAGGTGGATGGATACCAATGAAAAGCACCATAGTTAAGAAAGAGACATCACTGGTTCACAAAACGAGTTTTTTAAAATCTAGATTATCTGAAAGCTATCATTGCAATTTTACAAAGACTATTTTACAATAAAACCAAAAGCTGAAAAGGTAAGCATTGCATTATTATCCTCCCAGATAATTCTGTAAGACTGATAGCACCGGAGTAATACATACGCATTGATTTATTAACACAAACTAAATGTTGGAGAAGACTCTTGAGAGTCCCTTCGACTGCAAGGAGATCCAACCACTCCATTCTGAAGGAGATCAGCCCTGGGACTGCTTTGGAAGAAATGATGCTAAAGCTGAAACTCCAGTACTTTGGCCACCTCATGCGAAGACCTGACTCATTGGAAAAGACTCTGATGCTGGGAGGGATTGGGGGCAGGAGGAGAAGGGGACAACAGAGGATGAGATGGCTGAATGGTATCACTGACTTGATGGACGTGAGTCTGAGTGAACTCTAGGAGCTGGTGATAGACAGGGAGGCCTGGCGTGCTGCGATTCATGGGGTCGCGAAGAGTCGGACATGACTGAGCAACTGAACTGAACTAAACTGAAATGCCACAGTAGCAGAAGTCATGTTAAACTTTTAAACTTAGTAAATTCATGATCTCAACCAACTTTCAAAAGCACAGAAAAAACTCAAATTATAATTTATAATAAAATATAAATTGCAATGATTTGAAATTTTATATTTCTAAAATGCACTTCCTCAAATAGAAATCTTATCGCATACAAATCTAAGACCTTGTTGCAAAAATATGTCAGATTTTTATTTCAGGAAACTGCTTCTGAAGTTGATAAAATAACTCAGTTTCTCTACTCATAAAGTTATTTGCCTTGATGAAACTGACATGAATATAATATTATCTGGTATTTCTGTTCACCACCCTCTCAAGACTAAAGACCACCACGTCATTTGACACACCTAGTAAGGACTAAATTCACTGGTTTGTGGGATATCTGCAACCAGAAGAGTTTAAAATATAATGGAAAATTCAACCATACAAAATCATGGGATGCAGAAAAAGCAGTTATCAGATAAAACTAAAAGCTGGTTCTTTGAGAAGATAAACAAAATTGACAAACTTTTAGCCAGACTTATCAAGAAAAAAAGAGAGAAGAATCAAATCAACAAAATTAGTAATGAAAAAGGAGAGGTTACAACAGACAATGCAGAAGTACAAAGGATTAAAAGAGACTTTTATGAACAATTCTATGGCAATAAAATGGATAACCTGGAAGAAATGGACAGATTCTTAGAGAAGTTCAATCTTCCAAGACTGAACCAGGAAGAAATAGAAACGATGAACAACCCAACTACAAGCACTGAAATTGAAGCTGTGATTAAAAACAAATAAACAAAAAAAAAACTCCCCCAAAATAAAAGCCCAGGACCAGGTGGTTTCACATGAGAATTCTATCAAACATTTAGAAAAGAGCTAATGCCCATCCTAATAAAACTCTTTCAAAAACTGCAGAGGAAGGAACACTTTCAAACTCATTCTACAAGGCCACCTTCACCCTGATACCAAAATCAGACAAAGACAACACACAAAAAGAAAACTACAGGCCAATATCACTAACGAACATAGATGCAAAAATCCTCAACAAAATTTTAGCAAACAGAATTCAGCAACACGTGAAAAAGCTCGTACACCACAATCAAGTTGGGTTTATTCCAGGGATGCAAGGATTCTTCAATATACACAAATCAATCAATGTGATACACCATATTAACAAATTGAAAGAAAAAAACACATGATAATCTCAATAGATGCAGAAAAAGCCTTTGACAAAATTCAGCACCCATTTATAATTAAAACTATTCAAAAAATGGGCATAGAAGGAACCTACCTGAACACAGTAAAGGCCATATATGATGATAAGCTACAGCAAACATTATTCTCAATGGTAAAAACTGAAAGCATTCCCCCTAAGATCAGGAACAAGACAAGAGTGTCCACTTTCACCACTATTATTCAACATAGTTCTGGAAGTCCTAGCTACCACAATCAGAGAATAAAAAGAAATAAAAGGAATCCAGATTGGAAAGAAGCAGTAAAGCTCTCACTGTTTGCAGATGACATGATACTGTACATAGAAAACCCTAAAGACAGTATCAGAAAATTACTAGAGCAGATCAGTGAACTTAGCAAAGTTGCAAGATACAAAATCAATTCACAGATATCACTTGCATTTCTATACACTAACAATGAAAAATCAGAAAGGGAAACAAGGAATCAACCCCATCCACCACTGCAACAAAAGAATAACATATCTAGGAATAAACTTACCTAAGGAGACAAGAGAACTGTACACAGAAAATTATAACACACTAATGAAAGAAAACAAAGACAACATAAACAGATGTAGAGATATTCCATGTTTCTGGGTAGGAAGAATCAGTATCATGAAAATGACTTTCTACCAAATGCAATCTACAGATTCAGTGTGATCCCTATCAAATTGCCAATGGCATTTTTCACAGAACTAGAACAAAAAATTTCACAGTTCATATTGAAACAAAAAAGACCCCGAATAGCCAAAGCAGTCTTGAGAAAGAAGAATGGAGCTGGAGGAATCAACCTTCCTGACTTCAGATTACATTACAAAGATACAATCATCAAGACAGTATGGTACTTGCAGAAAAGCAGAAATATAGACCAATGGAACAAAATAGAAAGCCCAGAAATAAATCCATGCACCTATGGGTACCTTATTTTTGACAAAGGAGGCTAGAATATACAATGGGGCAAAGACAGCCTCTTCAATAAATAGTGCTGGGAAAACTGGATAGCTACATGTAAAAGAATAAAATTAGAACACTTCCTAACACCATACACAAAGATAAACTCAAGTGGATTAAAGACCTAAATGTAAAACAAGAAACTATAAAACTCTTAGAGGAAACATAGGCAGAACACTCGATGACATAAATCAAAGCAAGATCCTCTATGACCCACCTCCTAGAGTAATGGAAATAAAAGCAAAAGTAAACAAGTGGGACCTGATTAAACTTAAAAGCTTTTGCACAGCAAAGGAAACTATAAGCAAGGTGAAAAGACAACCCTCAGAATGGGAGAAAATAATTGCAAATAAAACAACTGACAAAGGATTAATTTTCAAAATATACAAGTTGCTCATACAACATAATACCAGAAAAACAAACAACCGAATCAAAAAGTGGGAAAAGATCTAAACAGACATTTCTCCAAAGACGATATAGAGATGGCTAACAAACACATGAAAAGATGCTCAACATCTCCCATTATTAGAGAAATGCAAATCAAAACTACAATGAGGTATCACCTCACACCAGTCAGAATGGCCCCCATCAGAAAGTTTACAAACAATAAATGCTGGGGGAGGGTGTGGAGAAGAGACCTGTTGCACTGTTGGTGGGAATGTAAACTGATATAGCCACTATGGAAGATGGTGTGGAGATACCTTAAAAAGCTAGGAATAAAACCACCACATGACCGAGCAATCCCACTCCTAGGCATATACCCTGAGGAAATCAAAATTGAAAAAGACACATGCATCCCATTGTTCACTGCAGCACTATTTATAACAGCTAGAACATGGAAGCAACCTAGATGTCCATCGACAGATGAATGGATAAAGACGCTGCGGTACATATACACAATGGAATATTACTCAGCCATAAAAAGGAACACATCTGAGTCAGTTCTAATGAGGTGGACAAACCTAGAACCTATTATATAGAGTGAAGTAACTCAGAAAGAAAGATAAATATTGTATTCTAATGCATATATATGGAATCTAGAAAAATGGTACTGAGGAGTTTATTTACAGGGCAGCAATGAAGAAACAGACATAGAGAATAGACTTATGGACATGGGAGAGGGGAGGAGAGGGTGAGATGTATGGGAAGAGTAACACAGAAACTTATATTACCATATGTAAAATAGATAGCCAACTGGAATTTTCTGTATGGCTCAGGAAGCTCAAACAGGGGCTCTGTATCAACCTGGGAGGGGGATGGGGAAGGAGATGAGAGGGAGGTTCAAAAGGGAGGGGATATATGTATACCTATGGCTGATTCATGTTGAGGTTTGACAGAAAACAACAAAATTCTGTAAAGCAATTACCCTTCAATTAAAAAATCAATATTTTTTAAAGCAGTTATTAGAGGGAAATTCATATGAGGGAAGCTATATGACCTTCCTCACAAAACAAGAAAAATCTCAAATAAATAATCTATCAGGTAAAAGAATTGTACAAAGAAAACAATATCTAAAGTCAGCAAAAGAAGAAAGTAATAGAGATCAGAAAGGAAATAAAACAGAGGTTTAAAAAATAGAAAAAGTAAAAGAAAACAAAACAAAACAAAATCTGGTTCTTTGAATGGATAAACAAGATTAACAAACCTCTGGCCAGGCTCACCAAGAAGGAGAGAGAACACTAATAAATAAAATAAATGAAAAAAGAGACATAACAACTGATACGTCACCATAAGGGAATAATCATATGAAAACAAATTTGACAACCAAAAAGAAATGGACAAGTTTCTTGTCCTAGAAACCTGTATGTTTACTGGAAACAAACAGCCACCAAAACTGAACCACAAAGAAATAGATTTTTTTTAAAAGAAGAAGAAACATATAAACAATCTGAAAAGAGGGATCACTAGAATTGAAATAGATTTTGTAATTTAAAGGGGGCTTTCCTTGTGGCTCAGCTGGTAAAGAATCTGCCTGCAATGCGGGAGACCTGGGTTCGATCCCTGGGTTGGAAAGATCCCCTGGAGAAGGAAAAGCCTACCCATTCCAGTATTCTGGCCTGGAGAATTCCATGGACTGTATAGTCGGTGGGGTAACAAAGAGTTGGACAGGACTGAGCAACTTTCACTTTCACTTTGTAACTTAAAAAGTCCCCACAAACAAAAGTCCATAGGACCAGATGACTTTACAGGTGAATTCTACCAAACATACACACAAGAACTTATACTGACCCTTCTCAAACTCTTTGAAAAAGTTAAAGAGGGGGAACACTCCCAAGGACATTTGATGAAGCCATCATCACTCTGCTACCAAAACCAGACAAAGACACCACCAAAAAAGAAAACTACAGGCCAAAATCTCTGATGAGTACAGATTCAAAAATTCTCAACAGAATATTAGTACACCAAATCCAACAATATATAAGAAAGATCATACACCAAGACCAACTGGGATTCATTTCCAGTTCACAAGGATGGTTCAACACATGCAAATCAGTCAATTTTGTTTCTGATACATCACATAAATAAAAGTCAAAAACCACACGATCATTTCAGTAGATGCAGAAAAAGCATTTGGAAAAAACCAACATTCATTCATGATAAAAACTCTTACCAAAGTGGGTGTAGAGGGGACATATCTCAAAACAGTACATGCTATTTATGACAAACCCACAGTTCACATAATACTCAATGGTGAAAAGTTGAAAGCCTTTCTGCTAAAATCTGGAACACACCAAGGATGTCCACTCTCACCATTTCTCTTCAACATAGTATTGGAAGTCCTAGCCACAGCAATCAAACAAGAAAAAGAAACAAAAGGTAGCCAAGTTAGAAGAGGTAAAACTGTCATTGCATGCCAATGATACTATACTATATACAGACAATCCTAAAGACATCATACAAAAACTACAAGAACTGATAAATGAATTCAGCAAGGTAGCAGGATATAAGATTAACATACAGAAACTGGTTGCTTTCTGTACATCAATGATGAAATATCAGAAAGGGAATGAAAAAAACAGTATCTTTTAAAATCACAACCCCCAAAATAAAATACTTAGGAATAAGCCTCACCAAGGAAGTGAAAAACACATATGCTAAAAACTATAAAACATTAACAAAGGAAACTGAAGATGATTTAAAGAAATGGAAAGATATCCCATGCTCTTGGACTGGAAGAATACTGTTAAAATGGCCATACTACCCAAAGCAATCTACAGATTCAATGCAATCCCTATCAAATTACTCATGACAGTTTTCACAGAACTAGAACAGAACAAATAACCCAAAAATTCATATGGAACCATAAAGACCCAGAATTGCCAAAGCAATCTTGAAGAAAAAGAAAAAAGCAGGAAGCACAACCATCCCAGAGTTGAGAAAATACTACAGAATTATAGTAGTCAAAACAATGTGGTATTGGTACAAATACAGACTATGGGCCAATAGAACAGAATAGACAGCCCAGAAATAAACCCACACACCTACTGTCAGTGAATCTTCAAGAAAGGAAGCAAGTCTCTACAATGTGAAAAAGACAGTCTCTTCAGCAAGTGGTTTTGGGAAAACTGGATAACTGCATGTAAATCAATGAAGTTAGAATATACCCTTGCATTATACACAAAAATAAACTCAAAACAGCTTAAAGACTCAAACATAAGACATGACTCTCCTACAAGAGAACATAGACAAAACATTCTCATACATAAATCATACCAACATTTTCTTAGGTCAGTCTCCCAAGGCAATGAAATAAAAACAAAAATAAACAAATGAGACTTAAAGTTACAATCTTTTTCACAGCAAAAGAAACTAAAAACAAAATGAAAAAATAACCTACAGAATGGGAGAAAATATTTGCAAACAACATGACTGATAAGGGCTTAATTTCCAAATTATACAAATAGCTCACAGAACTCAACAAGAATAACAAAAAACAAACAACCCAATTGAAAAATGGGCAGAAGATCTAGAGACATTTCTCCGAAGACATACAGATGGCCAATAGGCACAAGAAAAGATCCTCAACATTGTCAATTATTAGTGATCTGCAAATCAAAACTACAATGAAGTACCACCTCACACTGGTCAGAATGGCCATCATTAGAAAATTTACAAATAACAAATGCTGAGATGATATGGAGAACAGGGAACCCTTCTACACGGTAGGTGGGAATGTAACATTGATATAGCCACCATGGAAAACAGTTAGGAGGTTCCTCAGAAAAATAAGAACAGAATTACCATATGACCCAGCAAGCCCACTTCTGGGCATACAGCCAGACAAAACTATAATTCAAAATGATACATGCACCCCTATGTTCACAACACCACTATTCACAATAGCGAAGATACAGAAACAAGCTAAATGTCCATCAAGAGATGAATGGATAAAAAGACGTGATACATAAATACAATGGAATACTACTCAGCCATAAAAAGAATAAAATAATGCCATTCGCAGCAACATCTATGCAATTAGAGATTATCATACTAAGAGAAGTCAGTCAGAAGGAGAAAGACAAATACCACATAATATCACTTATATGTAGAATCTAAAATACAACTGAACCTATCTATAAAATAGAAACAGGATCACAGACATAGAGAATAGACTGGTGGTTGCCAAGGTGAAGAAGGGTGGGAGGGGTTGGATTTGGAGTCTGAGACTAGTAAATGCAAACTGCTATATATACAATGATAAACAACAAAGTCCTACTGTATAGCATAGGGAACTATATTCAGTATCCTGCTATAAACCATAATGGAAAAGAATATGAAAAAAGAATGCATAGATATAGATATGCTAATGCTAAGTCGCTTCAGTCGTGCCCAACTCTGTGCGACCCCACAGATGGCAGCCCACTAGGCACCCTGTCCTTGGGATTCTCCAGGCAAAAACACTGGAGTGGGTTGCCATTTCCTTCTCCAATGCATGAAAATGAAAAGTGAAAGTGAAGTCGTTCAGTCGTGTCTGACCCTCAGCGATCCCATGGACTGCAGCCTTCCAGGCTCCTCTGTCCATGGGATTTTCCAGGCAAGAGTACTGGGGTGGGGTGCCATTGCCTTCTGCGAGATATAGATATCTGTATAATTGAGTCATTTTGTTGTACAGCAGTAATTAACACTGTAATTCAAACATACTTCAATTAAAAAATTAACAATAAAATATAACGAAAAGAAGTAAAAACAGACCAACTTTCTGAAACCCTCATCCCTAAAAAACAGAACAAAATCCCAAATTCTTTTCTTTTAAAATTTCACTTTTTAATACTGCCCTTTTATAATCATTCAATACACACCCATGTGGATATATGTGTACATATATATAAATACATATATATTCTTTACATTTTCTCCAGTGTACGTCAAATTTAGACTAATGATTCAATTGTCAAAAGCATTTTAATCTATTATCATAAATCTTAAAATACCAATGTAAGAATTTAAAAAACATTTTAAAGCAAATAATTGGTGGAAGCCTAAAAAAAAAAACAAACCTAAGATCATGGCATACGGTCCCATTACTTCATGGCAAATAGATGGGGAAACAATGGAAACAGTGACAGACTTTATTTTGGGGGCTCCAAAATCACTGCAGATGGTGACTGTAGCCATGAAATTAAAAGACGCTTGCTCCTTGGAAAAAAAGCTTTGACAAACCTAGACAGGATATTAAAAATCAGAGATGTTACTTTGTCAACAAAGGTCTATCTAGTCAAAGCTATGGTTTTTGCTGTGGTCATGAATGGATGTGAGAGTTGGACTATAAAGAAAGCTGAGTGCCAAAGAGCTGATGCTTTTGAACTGTGGTGTTCAAGAAGACTCTTGAGAGTCCATTGGACTGCAAGAAGATCATACCAGTCAATCCTAAAGGAAATCAGTCCTGAATATTCATCAGAAAGACTGATGTAGAGGCTGAAACTCCAATACTTTGGCCATCTGATGCAAAGAACTGACTCACTGGAAAAGACAGAGGATGAGATGGTTGGATGACATCACTGACTTGATGGACATGGGTTTGAGGAAGCTCCGGGAGTTGGTGATGGACAGGGAAGCCTGGCGTGCTGCAGTCCATGGGGTTGCAAAGAGTTGGACACGACTGAGCGACAGAACTGAACTGAACCAACCCATACAAACATTGAAAGTTTTATTTTGAAGCTCCTGGATTATGTGAGGGTTTTCCTGGTGGCTCAGATGGTAAAGCGTCTGCCTGCAATGCAGGAGACCTGGGTTCAATCCTTGGGTCAGGAAGGTCCCCTGGAAAAGGAAACGACAACCCACTCCAGTATTCTTGCCTGGAAAATTCCATGGACAGAGGAGCCTGGTAGGTACATCCAACCATCAAACCTGGATTATGTAGCTATATAAAATGACATAATATGGGCTTCCTTGGTAAAGAATTTGCCTGCCAATACAGGAGACATGGGCTCAATTCCTGGTCCAGGAAGATCCCACATGCTACCTGGCAACTAAATCTATGTGCCACAACTATTGAGCCTGTGCTCCAGACCCCAGGAACCACAATCACTGAAGTCCTGCACCCTACGGTCCATGCTCTGTAACAAGAGAAGCCACTGCAATGAGAAGTCCATGCACTCCAACTAGAGAGTAACTCCATCTCATCACTAGAGAAAGCCCGTGCAGAGCAAGGAAGACCCAGCACAGCCAAAAATAAATAAAGAAAATCAGAATGGCACAATAGCATAATGTAGTTCTACCGCTCAAGCTTAATTAAGTAACTGGAATGATTCAACAATGTAATTCTAATTGGAGTCTTTCTGATCGTTTAACTTTCAGCAAATAAGGAAAACTACTTAGTCAAAAAAATTACCTAAGTAAAGTTGATCTTTAGAAATAATGTTATCTAAACTGCTTTTGAAAACAGTTAAGTAGGCAGCTCTACAATTCATATAAAATATCTCCTCTTCAGTTAGCAGAAATTTCTTTGATCGAGGACTCTCTGAATGCGTTGGTTTCTGACCCGAGAAAGCTGCATCACTTCCTGGACTGATGGCCATTCTATTAAAAAATAATTTAAAATTTTGTTTTAGTCACTGTTAGTCCTAAAATGAAAATGTCACTTTACCTTTCAAATGGTGGTGGGGGGGTGTGGAGAATAAAGACACGAAGGTTTTTATATGTGGAAAAATGATGTTCATTATAATATGTATATGGTTATACTATCATGTAAAACTAGAATAAGTTTTTGGCAGTTGATTTATAAATATATTTTATATATATATATATAAAATATATATATATAAGAACCCAAAGAACAAAGCTAAAACAAAGATGTAACATAAATACAAAAGAAGACTCATAGGGCAAAGGAAAAACACACATTTATTCTCTCAAAATTAGACGACAGTCAGTTCAGACTCTTCATAGGATTGTGATGAGGATTAATTAAACTAACACATTTGAAGCATATAGAACAGTGCCAGGCACATAATAAATGGTAAATAAACTACAGAGTGAAACTCCACCATAATGATAATTTGAATATAATGTGATTGGCGGTTGGCATTAATCTCCATAGCAGCATCAACCACGTCATTTCACTAACATCTCAATACTGCAGCCCCACATTTTAAATGACTGAATTTTTAAAATCCCATGTATAGCATTATCTTGCGGTTTTACTGTATTCTATTACCATCAATAATAATGTTAATAATAACAATAATGGGGGTCTATACAGCACCTCTGCTCGTAAGAGTTTAAAGAGCTGTCATACAGCTTGATATATACCCACTACAGTGGTCAGGTACTTTCTGAACCTTTTACAGATACGAAAATTGAGAGAGATCTCACCCAGCTAAGAGTAAGTAGCAAAAGCATGTAAATTTCGGTAACAGTTTCTTCTTTTTTAGGTTTCTAGGACAACACTTACTATAAGGCACTAAATTGTGCTGGTGGTCTAACAGCTTGCAACATTATTTTACCCAGCTTTGACTTCTAAAAATACATTTCAACCTAATAAATTGAATATTTCTAGTTCAACAATAGGACGATACAGGTAGGGTCCCCTTCAGGACTCATTGGATTCTTACTCAGGAGGCCTAAATCACTAACACCTTCTTGAATTATATAGGTCTTTTACACTTGGGAAAGAAAGATAATAATCGCTTATCATGGATGAAGTACCCTATAGACCGCCTGCCTGACACTTTCATCTTACACCAGATTTAGAAGGACCCCACAGGGATGTGGTGTCACAGTCTGGTTCCTGCAAATTGGTATCACTATAATTAAGCATCACAGTTTTTAAACACATATGCGTGCACCCATATCTTCACAAATGTGAAAGAAATCTGTTCCAATAAGGAAAGGAGAATGAACGTTCATTTTGAAGCCAGCAACTTAGAAATTTAAGGGTTTTTTTGGTGTGTGTGTTTAGATTGTCCTCAACTGTTCTTTCCAAATAAACTGATGCTCTCAAATGGAAATCCCACGGCAAAAATGTTCTAGAATTCTCCCCCCAACCTTCCCCCACCCCCAACATGAGACTAAACTGAAGCATCATTAAATATATAATTCAGCCCCTCAGGCTTGGAAACCTCTTGCATTTAAAACTTCAGCCGGAGACCAAGACAGGGGCCTAGAGAGTACATTGCAGCAAATGCTCCATAAATAACCAGCCACACAATAGCAAGAAAAATAAACTGTTAACAAGCGCCTAAGGCTTCTAGAGGGCTAAGTGAAAACAGAGGGTCATCTAGCCACCGTCCCTACACTGTAAAATACGTCCAGGGCTGATCTCGGGCAACATCTCTCTATTTTTGTATTACTCTGGGAATAAAATCCCATTTATATATACATTTTAAGCACAGACATGGAGCAAGGCTACGTATGACAAAGAAGTAAAAAGGCAGGTGGAGAAAAGGAAGCCGAACAGTGAGGGACGGAGCGGGCAAAGAGAGAGACAGCGAGTTGCTTGCTACCTAACTGCCGGTCACAAACGAGGGAGCGTAGCCAATTCTCCTGAAAGCCTCCGCAATCCTCTCTCTGCAGCAGGACCGTCCCCGGCCTTCTTTAATTACCATGGAAACTGCACCTCCCCGCCACCGGAAACAAGATACGGAGCACCTCCCTAAATGGTCCGGCTAGAAATCTGCGGATACTTATTCCAGAGTGAACAGAGACGGCTCTATCTCTCTTTTCCTGGGGGCCTTCTTGTCAGAATCCTGAGAGAGGGCCTTGCGTTGCCCTGGCAGGGGCTGAGTGCTGTCTATGTGTTGACTCTCCTCCCCTCTTACTGGCATACACTGGGATCCCTTGTCGCTGGAGGAATGTTTCCAGCGGGCTTCTTTGAGTGTAGCACAGCGTCGAGTGACCATTCGCCCGCGGTTTTCAGGCTTCAGTGTTTCTCTTGGAAGGTTCTCTGTTTACGGGAGGAGTTGCTTAGTGATTTTATCCGGCGACGGAGGTGCGTTCCTGAAAGTCAAAATGCCGTAAGTATCTCTTCCTTCCGGTGTTGCTGTGTTTGGGTACCTCTGTGAGCAAGACGAGTAGATATTTTGTGGCCCAGTAACCTTTTCCGTTGTCTTTTTCAGAGAGTAGATTTGTCTTTCTCCGACAGTACCTGGTGCTTGGTGCCCCAACGCAACTCTCCTTCTCTTCCTTACAGTTTTACTTATCTAGTAGTATTTCTTCACTTTAATTTTGATTCTCCAAGGCTTTTGACAGAGTTTATAGGCTATGGGCTATATTTAGTGATATATTGCTTGAAATAATTTCAAATACGTTTAACATACCGAGAACAGGACAGCGTACATTGCAAAACGCCGTATAATTTGATAAAGCCCCTTAATGTCTAGATTAGAGTGGTTAAGTGCCTATAAACTTGCAGAGCTCATGAACCGGGTCCCAAGAGAGCTAAATTCCATCTTTCAAAAGAGGATCCGTAGCCAAGTTCTGAAAAGAGCTGACCAACGTTGAGCGAATCACTTAACCTCAGGCTTCACTTTTCTTGCTTATCATTGCCCTGTAGAAATGTTTGTTGTTGTTGTTCAAAGCTCAGTAAAGAACTTTTTCTTTGGGGTAGGAGTGGAGATAATATATCAGTTCAGTTCAGTTACTCAGTTGTTTCCGACTTTTGCGACCCCATGGACTCCAGCAAGTCAGGCTTCCCTGTCCATCACCAACTCCCGGAGTTTACCCAAACTCATGTTCATTCAGTCGGTGATGCCATCCAACCATCTCATCCTCTGTCCTCCGCTTCTCCTCCCGCCTTCAATCTTTCCCAGCATCAGGTTCTCTTCAGATGAGTCAGCTCTTCGCATCAGGTGGGCAAAATATTGGAGTGTCAGCCTCAACATCACTCCTTCCAATAAACATTCAGGACTGGTTGGATCTCCTTGCAGTCCAAGGGACTCTGAAGAGTCTTCTCCAACACCACAGTTCAAAAGCATCAGTTCTTTGGCACTCAGCTTTCTTTATAGTACAACTCTCACATCCATACATGACTACTGGTAAAACCATAGCTTTCACTAGATGGACCTTTGTTGTCAAAGTAATGTCTCTGCTTTTGAATATGCTGTCTAGGTTGGTCATAACTTTTCTTCCAAGGAGTAAGCATCTTTTAATTTCTTGGCTGCAGTCACCATCTACATTGATTTTGGAGCCCCCAAAATAAAGTCTGTCACTGTTTCCACTGGTTCCCCATCTATTTGCCATGAAGTGATGGGACCAGATGCCATGATCTTAATTTTCTGAATGTTGAGCTTGAAGCCAACTTTTTCACTCTCCTCTTTAACTTTCATCAAGAGGCTCTTTAGTTCTTCTTCACTTTCTGCCATAAGGGTGGTGTCATCTGCATATCTGAGGTTATTGATAATTCTCCCAGCAGTCTTTATTCCAGCTTGTGCTTCATCCAGTCCAGCATTTCTCATGATGCACTCTGCATATAAGTTAAATAAGCAGGGTGACATATACAGCCTTGACGTACTCCTTTCCTGATTTGGAACCACTCTGTTGTTCAATGTCCAGTTGTGACTTGTTTCCTGTCCTGCATACAGATTTCTCAAGAGGCAAGTCAGGTGGTCCGGTATTCCCATCTCTTTCAGAATTTTCCATAGTTTGTTGTGATCCACACAGTCAAAGGCTTTGGCATAGTTAATAAGAGATGTTTTTCTGGAACTCTCTTGCTTTTTCTACGATCCAGCGGATGTTGGCAATTTGATCTCTGGTTCCTCTGCCTTTTCTAAATCCAGCTTGAACATCTGGAAGTTCACGGTTCACGTTTTATTGAAGCCTGGCTTGGAGAACTTTGCGCATTACTTTACTAGCATGAGGTGAGTGCAGTTGTGTGGCAGTTTGAACATTCTTTGGGATTGGAATGAAAACTGACCTTTTCCAGTCCTGTGGCCACTGCTGAGTTTTCCACATTCGCTGGCATATTGAGTGCAGCACTTTCACAGCATCATCTTTTAGGATTTGAAATAGCTAACTGGAATTCCATCACCTCCACTAGCTTTGTTCGTAGTGATGCTTTCTAAGGCCCACTTGACTTCACATTCTAGGATGTCTGGCTCTAGGTGAGTAATCACACCATCCTGATCACCGGGATTATGAAGATCTTTCCTGTACAGTTCTTCTCTGTATTCTTGACACCTGTTCTTAATATCTTCTGCTTCTGTTAGGTCCATACCATTTCTGTCCTTTATTGTGTCCCTCTTGGCATGAAATGTTCCCTTGGTATCTCTAATTTTTTTGAAGAGATCTCTAGTCTTTCCGATTCTGTTGTTTTCCTCTATTTCTTTGCATTGATTGCTGAAGAAGGCTTTCTTATCTCTCCTTGCTATTCTTTGGAACTCTACATTCAAATGGGTATAGCTTTCCTTTTCTCCTTTGCTTTTCGCTTCTCTTCTCTTCACAGCTTTTTGTAAGGCCTCAGAGAGCCATTTTGCTTTTTTCCATTTCTTTTCTTGGGGATGGTCTTGATTGCTGTCTCCTGTACAGTGTCACAAACCTTCATCCATAGTTCTTCAGGCACTGTGTCCATCAGATCTAGTCCCTTAAATCTATTTCCCACTTTCACTGTATAATCGTACGGGATTTGATTTAGGTCGTACCTGAATGGTCTAGTGTTTTTCCCTACTTTCTTCAATTTAAGTCTGGATTTGGCAATAAGGAGTTCATGCTCTGAGTCAGCTCCCAGTCTTGTTTTTGCTGACTGTATAGAACTTCTTCTTTGGATGCAAAAAATATAATCAGCCTGATTTCGGTATTGACCATGTGGTGATGACCATATGTAGAGTCTTCTCTTGTGTTGTTGGAAGAGGGTGTTTGCTATGATCAGTGTGGAGATAATATGTAACAGATGAAGTTCTCTGGCTGCCTCTTATCCCCAGGCTGAATTAGGTACCCTCCTCCTGTGCACTTCTAGAGTAACTTATCTCTATGATTTTCAGTTCAGTTCAGTTGCACAGTCGTGTCCAACTCTTTCCAACCCCATGGACTATAGTATGCCAGGCTTCCCTGTCCATCACCAGCTCCCAGAGCTTGTTCAGATTCATGTCCATTGAGTTGGTGATGCCATCCAACCATCTCATCCTCTGTCTTCCTCGTCTCCTCCTGCCTTCAGTCTTTCCCAGCATTAGGGTCTTTTCCTGTGAGTCTGTTCTTGGGTCAGGTGACCCAAGACTTGGAGCTTCAGCTTCAGCATCAGGGTCTTTTCCTGTAAGTCTGTTCTTGGGTCAGGTGACACAAGACTTGGAGCTTCAGCTTCAGCATCAGTCCTTCCCATCAATATTCAGGACTGATTTCCTTTAGGATGGACTGGTTGGATCTCCTTGCAGTCCAACGGACTCTCAAGAGTCTTCTCCAACACCACAGTTCAAAAGCATCACCTCTTCGGCACTCACTTTCTTTATAGTCCAACTCTCACATCCATATATGACTACTGGAAAGAGCATAGCTTTGATTAGACGGCCCTTTGTAGGTAAAGAAATGTCTCTGCTTTTTAATATGCTGTCTAGCTTTGTCAGGGCTTCCCTCATAGCTCAGTTGGTAAAGAATCCGCCTGGAATGCAGAAAACCCCTTTTTGATTCCTGGGTCAGGAAGATCTGCTGGAGAAGTGATATGCCTTTCACTCTAGTATTCTTGGGCTTTCCTTTTGGCTCAACTGGTAAAGAATCCACCTGCAATGCCCAAGATCTGAGTTCAATCCCTGGGTTGGAAAGATCCCCTGGAAAAGGGAAAGGCTACCCACTCCAGTATTCTGGCCTGGAGAATCCCATGGACTGTGCAGTCCATGGAGTCGCAAAAAGTCAGACATGACTGAGTGACTTTCACTTTGCTTCACTTCCCTTCACGTTTATCATAGCTTTTCTTCCAAGGAGCAAGCATCTTTTAGTTTCATGGCTGCAGTCATCATCTGCAGTGATTTTGGAGCTCAAGAAAATAAAATTTGTCACTGTTTCCATTGTTTCCCCATGTATTTGCCAAATGCAAAGTAACACAAGATAGGAGGAGGAACATCTGAAGCAAATAGAACTGATGTGAAAGTGGAAAGATTTACAGAAATAATAACCTACATTTGTTGAATATGTAGTTATTATTTGGATACTGTGATTAACTGTCTACCTACATTTTTGACTGAATCGTAAAAAGACCTTGGTCAGTAGGTGCTGCTGTTATCTCTACTTTCTAGATAAGAGAGCTTAGCACCTAATAGGTATCCTACACACAGATAGCAATAAATATATTTCACTTATACCTTTAGAAGTTATGGATTATCAAAGAGGTTTTCCTTTCCCCAGAATGAAGCAAAAAGACTTGCCTCCATACTCTTGCACTAGAAAAAAAACCCAGTTAGCACTTATACAAAACTATGAGGATAATGTTGCAAATTCCCTGTCAAACAGGAAATCAGTGGAAACTGGTTTGTGTTTACATAATAAGTAGTGATACTTCTTGAAATATGCTCCTGTTCTGCTGTAGATAGTAGGGAACCCCTAAAAACTGTTAACTGTGGACCTTTTGGACACCTGGTTTCTTAACATATTAACTGGTGCATGTTATCTTAGGAGAGTGTGCAGTAATTATATTCTGACAATAAATACGTGACCTTAAAGTTGTGTAGCAGTTTTATAGGTATATGTATAACGTTAATATATAGCAGCTTCACTGAGTTAATTTTGACAAAGTGATTCAAGATGAAATTAATGGTTATATAATGCAAAAGTACTTCAGTAGAGGATCTCCATAATTGTTAGGAAACTTAGTTTTCAATGTGGTTAAAGTGCAGCGTTAACAAATAATGGTGCAAAAAGTTACCTTGGCAAGTTATATGTGAAAGTGATCTAGTTTTTAAGTGATGTTGAGATGGTAACTTTTTGATATGAACTTGGCATTTTGGGCATGGAACTGTGTGATCTATCTCCTTTCTAATTTATTTGAACCTTGACATGGAAAAAAATACAACAAGTAATTTTGGAATATGCATAGCCTAAATTAATGTAAAATAAGTATAACAGCAATGTCCCATAACAGTAGACTGGATGGGTGAATCTTAAAAACATACTGGATGAAAGAGCCAATTTGTAGAAAATTACATATAACATATTACCTTTATAAAGCATGAAAGTGAAAAGTCGCTCAGTTGTGTCCGACTCTTTGCGACCCCATAGATTATACAGTCCATGGAATTCTCCAGGCCAAAATACTAGAGTGGATAACCTGTTGCTTCTCCAGGGGATCTTCCCAACCCAGGGATCGAACCTAGGTCTCCCGCATTGCAGTCGGATTCTTTACCAGCTGAGCCACAAGGGAAAGCCCTTATAAAGCTTCAGTTCAGTTCAGTCACTCAGTCGTTTCCGACTCTTTGCGACCCCATGAATTGCAACACGCCAGGCCTCCCTGTCCATCACCAACTCCCGGAGTTCACTCAGACTTGTGTCCATTGAGTCCGTGATGCCATCCAGCCATCTCATCCTCTGTCGTCCCCTTCTCCTCCTGCCCCCAATCCTTCCCAGCATCAGAGTCTTTTCCAATGAGTCAACTCTTCGCATGAGGTGGCCAAAGTACTGGAGTTTTAGCTTTAGTATTATTCCTTCCAAAGAAATCCCAGGGCTGATCTCCTTTAGAATGGACTGGTTAAGAACAAGCAAAAACTATAGTTGAGGATTCTGTATGTTTATGATAAGTTTATTTAGGGAAGAAAAACAGAGGAATGATAAATACAAAATTTAGTTTAATGGTAGCCTTTCTGGGGAAAGCAGACGGATTAGAGAAAGCACATATAGGTGTACCCATCCATATTGGTAATGGTCTAGTTCTTAAGTTGTGTGGTGAGTTTATGGGTGTTTATTTTCACATTATGCTTCATAAATTAATCATGCTATATGTATTCTTTAGTGTCAAATACTACTGAAAATGTTTTTAAAGATTTAGAAATTTATCTTGAATTATAGTCTCGATTACTATAGTTTTCTCTGCCTTCTCTTTGGTCATATAAGGCAGATGCTGTCTTGGAATTGGGAAAACAAATGCACTGGATAAATGCTTTTCCTGATTTCGTTAGGCTAATCATCATCCCTTTCAACTTTGCTTCTTTCCTGTGTACATTATAAAATTAGTGGCATCATTATTTCTCCATCTAGGTTGAAACCTTAAGTTTTTTTTTTTTGTTTTGTTTTTTGATTTGAAGACTTTGAAGTAAGACAAACCAGGGTTTGAATCTTGGTTCTGCTACTTTACCAACTGTGACACTTAGATTGTTACTCGTTGATATCATGGATTAGTGTAGTTGTTCAGTAAATATTAATTGAATGATTAAGTTGCTGCTTTAAAGAGATTTCATCTTGTGTAGACAAATTTCAAACCATGTTTATATTGGCATAATTCAGTTCAGTCGCTCAATTGTGTTACACTCTTTGCGACCCCATGAACCGCAGTATGCCAGGCCTCCCTGTCCATCACCAACTCCCAGAATCCACCCAGACCCATGTTCATTGTGTCAGTGATGCCATCCAACCATCTCACCCTCTGTCGTCCCCTCTCCTTCTGCCCTTAATCTTTCCCAGCATCAGGGTCTTTTCAAATGAGTCACCTCTCCGCATTAGGTGGCCAAAGTATTGGAGTTTCAGCTTCAGCATCAGTCCCTCCAATGAACACCCAGGACTACAGATGATCAGCAGGTACATGAAAAGGTGTTCAGCATCACTATTCAAAATGCAAAGCAAAACCACAATGAGATACCACCTCACACCTATTAGAATGGCCCTTATCTGAAAGATAAGAGATAACAAGTGCTGGTGAGAATGTGGAGAAAGGGGAATCTGGGCACTGCTAGTGGGAATCTAAATTGGTGCAGCCACTATGGAAAGCAATAAGGAGTTTCCTCAAAATATAGAACTCCTATGTGATCCAGCAACTCTGTTTCTGAGTGTTTATCTGAAGGAAATCAAAACACCCAGAAAGATACATGTACCCCCATGTTCATTACAGCTTTATTTACAGTAGCCAAGTATCCACCAGTGGTTGAATGGATAAAGAATATCTGGTGTGTGTATATGTGTGTGTGTATTATATGTGTGTATATGTATATATATATGTATTATTCAACCATAACAAAAAAAAAATCCTGCCACTTGCAATGTGGATGGCATCTTGAGGCCTTATGCTAAACAAAATATCAAAAGATAAAGGTTAATACCATATAATCTCACTTATATTCAGAATCTTTAACAAACTCATGGAAAAAGAGGTAAGACTTGTGTTTGCTAGAGGTGGGGGATGGGGAGGGAAGAATTGAAGGAAAGTGGTCAAAAGGTACAGACTTCTAGTTATGAAATACATTAAGTACTGGGAATGTAATGTACAGTATGGTTACTATAGTTAATAATACTATGTTGTATGTTTGAAAGTTGCTGAGAGTAGTTAAGTGGGCATTAGAATGTGAAGTCGATTGGGCCTTAGGAAACATCACTACAAACAAAGCTAGTGGAGATAATGGAATTTCAGTTGAGCTGTTTCAAATCCTAAAAGATGATGCTGTTAAAGTGTTGCACTCAATATGCCAGCAAGTTTGGAAAACTCAGCAGTGGTCACAGGACTGGAAAAGACCAGTTTTCATTCCAGTCCCAAAGAAAGGCAATATCAAAGAAAGTTCAGACTACCACACAGTTGCAGTTATTTCACATGCTAGCAAAGTAATGCTCAAAATTCTCCAAGCCAGGCTTCAACAACATGTGAACCGAGAACTTCCAGATGTTCAAGCTGAGAAATTGCTATCATCCGTTGGATCACTGAAAAAGCAGGAGAGTTCCAGAAAAACATCTACTTCTGCTTTATTGACTATGCCAAAGCCTTCAACTGTGTGGATCACAGCAGACTGTGGAACATTCTTCAAGAGATGGGAATACCAGACTACCTTACCTGCCTCCTGAGAAATCTGTATGCAGGTTAAGAAGCAACAGTTAGAAACAGATATGAAACAACAGACTGGTTTCAAATTGGGAAAGGAGTATGTCAAGGCTGCATATTGTCACCCTGCTTATTTAACTTATATGCAGAGTATATCATGCAAAATGCCAGGCTGGATGAAGCACAGCTGGAATCAAGATTGCTGGAGGAAATATCAGTAACCTGAGATATGCAGATGACACCATCCTTACGGCAGAAAGTGAAGTACTAAAGAGCCTCTTGATGAAAGTGAAAGAGAAGAGTGAAAAAGTTAAGCCTTTGACTGTGTGGATTATAATAAACTGTGGAAAAATTCTGAAAGAGATGGGAATACCAGACCACGTGACCTGCCTCTTGAGAAATCTGTATACAGGCCAAGAAGCAACAGTTAGAAATGGACAGGGAACAACAGACTAGTTCCAAATAGGGAAAGGAGAATGTCAAGGCTGCATCTTGTCACCCTGCTTGTTTAACTTATATGCAGAGTACATCATGAGAAATGCTGGACTGGATGAAGCACAAGCTGGAATCAAGATTGCTGGGAGAAATATCAACAACCTCAGATATGCAGATGACACCACCCTTATGGCAGAAAGTGAAGAAGAACTAAAGAGCCTCTTGATGAAAGTGAAAGAGGAGAGTGGAAAAGTTGGCTTAAAACTCAACATTCAGAAAACTAAGATCATGGCATACAGTCCCATCACTTTGTGGCAAATAGATGTGGAAACAGTGACAGACTATTTTTTGGGGCTCCAAAATCACTGCAGATGGTGACTGCAGCCAAGAAATTAAAAGATACACTCCTTGGAAGAAAAGAGCAACCTAGACAGCATATTTAAAAGCAGAGACATTACTTTGCCAACTAAGATCTATCTAGTCAAGGCTATGGTTTTTCCAGTAGTCATGTATGGATGTGAGAGTTGGACTATAAAGAAAGCTGAGTGCCGAAGAATTGATCCTTTTGAACTGTGGTGTTGGAGAAGACTCTTGAGAGTCCCTTGGACTGCAAGGAGATCCAACCAGTCCATCCTTAAGGAGATCAGTCCTGGTATTCGTTGGAGGGACTGATGTTAAAGCTGAAACTCCAATACTTTGGCCACATGATGCAAAGAGCTGACTCATTTGAAAAGACCTTGATGCTGGGAAAGATTGAAGGTGGGAGGAGAAGGGGATGACAGAGGATGAGGTGGTTGGATGGTATCACTGAATCAATGAGCATGAGTTTGAGTAAACTCCATGAGTTGGTGACAGATAGGGAGGCCTGGTGTGCTGCAGTCCATCGGGTCACAAAGAGTTGAACACAGCTGAATGACTGAACTGCACTGAACTGAAGCTACTGGGGTTGGTGGACAGGGAAACCTGGCATTCTTTTGTCCATGAAGTTGCCAAGTTGGACACGCCTGAGTGACTTAACTGAAGAGAGTAGCCCTCAAAGTTCTCATCATGAGAAAAAAAATTATAAATGTGTGTGGTGATGGATTTTAACTAGACTTACTATGATGATCATTTCACAGTATATACATACATCAAATCATTTTGTTGTATATCTGAAATTAATGTATTTCAATTGTTGAATTATTCAGTTATTGAAATTAATTGTATTTCAATCAAAGAAATTTCCTGACTTTGATGATTGTATTGTGATTATGTAAGAGAATATTCTTGTTCTTAGAAAAACACAAATATTTTTGGATAAAGATATACAGGATCTCTAACATTTTTAGTAGATCATAAAAAGGATTTTGTATTGTATTTGTATTTATTTGTGTTTGTTTATATAGAGAATGTAAAGCAACTGGGACAAAATGTAATAAATATTAAAGTCTGGGTCAAGAATAACAAAAGCTGTTATTCCTAAATTGTTTTTTTTTTTTGAGTGCTCAGGTCTATAGCATTAGATTATATGGACTTGATTGGATTAGATGATTCCCTTCTTTCTAGTCTGCCTGCAATGCGGGAGACCCAGGTTCAATCCCTGGGTTGGAAAGATCCCCTGGAGAAGGAAATGGCAGCCCACTCCAATATTCTGCGTGAAAAATCCCATGGATGGAGGAGCCTGGCAGGCTACAGTTCATTGCGTCACAGTCAGACATGACTAGCAACTTTCACTTTCATAGTTGTTTCACAATATTGCGTTGGTTCCTGTTGTACAACAAAGTAGATCAGCTCTGTGTATACATATTCACCTCCCTCTGGGGCCTCCCACCCACCCTCACTCCATCCCACCAGCTTGGCGTCACTGTAGAGCATCAAGCTGAGCTCCCTGTGCTGTACTGCAGGTTTCTGGTACAGATGAACCTAGAATGTTTTTAACTTGAAAATATATAAAAATTAAGTTACCCCTCAAACTACTCATCAAATTGTTTTTTAACTTGCTCTGTAACAAGAGAAGCCACTGCAATGAGAAGCCCTCTTGCCACAACTAGAGAAAGTCCATGAGCATCAATGAAGACCCAGTGTAGCCATAAACAAATAAATAGAAATAAACATTTAAAAATGATAATGATGGGTTAAATAGTAAATTAGATGCAGTTAAAGAAAGAATTGTAAACTAGAAGATTGACCTGAAGAAATTGCCCCAAAAGTAGCATAGAGGTCAATGATAAGAAATAGAGGCTTAGAGATATGAAAAATGGAATAGAAAATCTACGATTTCTTCTAGAGGGAATCCCAGAAAGGTAGAATCAAGGAGAACCAATATTTGGAGAGATTATGGGTTTGATTTTTCCAGAACTGATAAGATACAAATCCACATAAGAGACTGCCTTAGGTACAAATTGACATGGTTGTGTGCTTAGTCGCTCAGTCATATGTGACTGTTTGGAACCCTTTGGGCTATACCCCTCCAGGCTCCTCTGTCCATGGGATTTTTCAGGAAAGAATATTGGAGCGGGATGCCATTTTTCTTCTCCAGATTTTCCCAACGTAGGGATCAAACTCGCGACTACTGTGTCTCCTCCATTGCGGGCGGATTCTTTACCCTATGAGCTATTCGGGAAGCCCAATTCTCTATCAGTCTTTTGATAAAGAAGCTTTTGACACGTAAACATGTTGCCGAATAATTAGTTACAGTTTGGGCCAGTTTTATCATGAAGAATAGCAAGCTTAATCATTAGTTACTTTCACGTGGTAACCATATTTTTATGTGCATTGGAGTGATGGTCCCACTTACCCATACTGTGATAGTGAATTATTATTTGACCTCTGTGAATGTTGAACACAAAAGAGCATAAACTTGAATGAAAGGGAGAATGCAAAAGAGATAGGAGATTCTTATTCTTTCTTTGCTCATTCTCATACGTAGAATGAAAAATACATCATTTTAGATTTCTTAATTTATATCTTAAGAGTCACATGGGATACGAATTTGGCCATTGCCTTTAATCAAAGGATTTCTAAGGGTCTAATAAGCATATTCCATAATCTTCTAAACACTTTTCATGTAGTTGTAGCTGGCAGTAATATCTCCATTATAGAGAGGAGTAAATGGAAGCACTGTATACCAAATGATATTTTTATATCCATCAGAAATGTCTTACTGGTTTACAGACCAGTATTACTATCAACTTTATGAAGCTTAGTGAGATTATGTGATTTGCCCAACCTTAGAGAAAGAATTTGGCATAACATCAAGGCTGCCTGAGTCTTATCTGCCTTACTAATTTTATCTTCTCCCCTCACATACACACACTTAGCCTCAGCTCTCCTACGCAAATCATATTTAATCCAGTGTTTTAAAAGTCCTGTAAGGGATGATGGATTACTATTAATCACAATTGTGATTACTTATGAGGGAGTAAAAAGGCTGAACAGGATGGGTCAAAAGAAAGGTTTGGGGGATAGATAACACACATCTCCCATCCAAGTTCTAACCAGGTCGGACCCTGATTAGCTTCTGAGGTCAGATGAGATTGGGCACATTCAGGGCAGTACGGCCATAGACAGATGATAAACTTCTATTTGTTCAGTGGTTACAAGTGTGGTTGCATTATAATAATCCATTAAGCAATATATTTGTTTAATGTTAAAAAGAGAAAATCCTGGAAGGGAACCTTAAGTCATGTAGCTTCATGAATCTTTGAAGTATTATTCCTGGTTCTTAATTAAAAATCAAATGATAGTTTATTTTTTTTCTAGAACAACTTTTTTAAAAATATTGTAACTTCTATTAGTAATGTTGTCTACTAAAACTCACGCACTTGTTCTGTTCTGATGAATTGCTATTGTTATTCATTTGCCAAGTCATGTCTGATTCTTTGCGTCCTCATGGACTGTAGCCTACCAGGCTCCTCTGTTGATGAGATTTTCCAGGCAAGAGTACTGGAGTGAATAACGATTTCCTTCTCCATGGGCTCTTCCTGGATCAGGGATCCAATCCATGTCTTCTGCATTGGAAGGCGGATTCTTTACTACTGAGCTACCAGAGAAGCCGTCTGAAGAGTTAGAGAATCCTAGTCAGGATATTACCATGTGGTGAGCTAAATAAAATAGTGGAAGATGGTCTTAAAGAGTAGTATGGCTAATTCTATACAGTTACTCTCTTTGCCTGTTGATATAAAACCATGTATCTTTCTTAAATTCTCACCAGCAGTAATGCTGGTAGCAAACAGAATTTTGATCCCAGTGACTCTCAACCCAGTGCACCTAAAGCTGGACTTGGGTTCACACTGTGGGCATTGGTGCAGATGCGGGTTAAGGTGGAATGAAAAAAAACCTGTAGAATTTAAAGAGTTACCCCTAGAGGGATGTAATTAGGGAATAATAGGTGGGATGTAATTAGTATATAGTGAGGCTTCCCTGGAGACCCCGTGGTAAAGAATCTGCCTGCCAGTGCAGGAGACACATATTTGATCGCTGGGTCGAGAGTATACTCGAGAAGGAAATGTCAACCCACTCCAGTATTCTTGCCTGGGAAGTCCTATGGACAGAGGAGCCTGGGAGGCTACAGTTCATGGGCTCACAAAACAGTCAGACATGACTTAGTTAAAGTGTAGTTCTGTGGCATTTATGTACAGGTAACCCTTGAGTAATCTGGGGATTAAGGACACCAGTTACAATCCACTTAAAGCTTTACAATCAGCATTGCGTATCCCTTGTTCCACATCCACGGATTCAACCAGCTATGGTTTGTGTAGTACTACAGTATGTATTTGTTGGAAAAATAAAACTCAAGTATAGATGGATCCTCACAGTTCAAACTCATGTTGTTCAAGGATCAACTGTACATTGACATTGTTGTACAGCTGTCACCATCATTCATTTCCAAAACTTTTTTATCTTGCAGAACTGGAATGTTCTGTCTGTTGAACTCCCTGTTCACCTCTCCTCCCAGCTCCTGGTGACTACCTTTCTATTTTCTATCTTTACGAATTTGACTGCTTTAAGCACCTCACTTGAATGGAATTATATAGTATTTGTCCCTTTTTGATCGGCTTATTTCACTAGCATAATATCTTCAAGGTTCATCCGTGTTGTAGCACGTGGAATTTCTTTCCCTTTAGGGCTGAATAATATTTCCCTGTGTGGTATGTGTGTGTGTGATTATGTGTATACACACACACACACACACATATATGAGTGTGTGTGATTATGTGTATACACACACACACACACACACACACCAAATTTGTTTTCCTTATTTCTCTGTCCACAGATACTTGCACTGCTTTCACCTTTTGGCTGTTGTCAGTAATGCTGTTATGAACGTGAATGTACAGATGTGTCCCTACTTTCAGTTCTTTTGGGTATATGTTCAGAATTGGAATTGCTGGATTATATGTTAATTCTATGTTTAATTTTTTGAGGAACTGCCAAACTATTTCCATAGTAGCTGTGCCATTTTACAGTCCTGTCAGCATAAGAGTTGCAGTTCTGCATCCTGGCAAACCCCTGTTTTCTGGGGGGCTTTTGGGGGATGGGGTGGGATTGATGGTAGTCATCCTAATGGTTGTGAAGTGTTATCTTGTGGTTCTGATTTGCATTTCCCTAATATTATTGATGTTGAGCATCATTTCTTGTGTTTTCCAGCCACTTGTATATCTTTTTGGAGAAATGTCTGTTTGAATTCTTTGCCTGTTTTGACATGCCCCTTTTGTTAAACCAGTGAAAGTGAAAGTCGCTCTGTTGTGTCTGACTCTTTGCAACTATGCAGTCCATGGAATTCTCTAGGCCGGAATACTAGAGTGGGTAGCCTTTCCCTTCTCCAGGGGATCTTCCCAACCCAGGAATAAAACTGGAGTCTCCTGCATTGCAGGCAGATTCTTTACCAACTGAGCTATCAGGGAAGCCCTGATAAAACAAGGTTTCGATTCCTGGATTGGGAAGATCTGCTGAAGAAGGGATAGGCTACCCACTCCAGTATCTTTTCTTCCCTTGTGGCTCAGCTGGTGAAGAATCTGCTTGCAGTGTGGGGGACCTAGGTTCAATCCCTGGCTTGGGAAGATCCCCTGGAGAAGGAAAAGGCTACCCACTCCAGTATTCTGGCCTGGAGAATTCCATGGCCTATATATAGTCCATGGGGTCACAAAGAGTTGGACACGACTGAGCGACTTTCTTTTTTTAAAACCAAGGTAGAGAACAAGAGATATCTTGTTATTAAAAACAAGAGATACTAACTTATTACTTTATAGAACTACCAGAGATAGATCACTAATAATTGCTAATTAATACTGGTAGCAGATGAGTAAATACTTTCAGAACATATTTATATATATAAACATGTAATCAAGTTTTGCCTGTCCTTTGTGCATTTCATCCATCTCTTTCTCTCTGTTTCTGTAAACACAGTCCTAATCCATTTACCATCATCTCATGTTTGTGCTACTGTTGGTTGTTTTTTTCAAAAAGTTAAAAGCATTTAGTGGGTGCTTAATTTGACAATTTATATCTTGACACTGGGCCTAGTTCTAACAGAATGTAGAAATAGATGGTCATAAATTCCTCTAGTAGTTTGCTCTTCTTTACCTCTTCTTTAGCACCTCCCTCTCAATTCAACAAGGATTTATTGGGATGTGAAATCTGAGTTTCCCTGAGATTGTGTGATAGTGGGTAAATCACACCGAATCTTCCTTATTGGATGAACCAAGCAATCTCTTAGGTCCCTCCTAGTCTTGTCTGGTAAATGTCTTTCTGATTTTTATAAATATTACCAGCTTTTGGTCATTCAGTTCAGTTCAGTTCAGTCGCTCGGTCCTGTCCGACTCATTGCGACCCCATGAATCGCAGCACACCAGGTCTCCCTGTCCATCACCAACTCCCGGAGTTCACTCAGACTCGCGTCCATTGAGTCAGTGATGCCATCCAGCCATCTCATCCTCTGTCGTCTCCTCCTGCCCCCAACCCCTCCCAGCATCAAAGTCTTTTCCAATGAGTCAACTCTTCACATGAGGTGGCCAGAGTACTGGGATTTCAGCTTTAGCATCATTCCTTCCAAAGAAATCCCAGGGTTGATCTCCTTCAGAATGGACTGGCTGGATCTCCTTGCAGTCCAAGGGACTCTCAAGAGTCTTCTCCGACACCACAGTTCAAAAGCCTCAATTCTTCGGCACTCAGCCTTCTTCACAGTCCAACTCTCACATCCATACATGACCACAGGAAAAACCATAGCCTTGACTAGACGAACCTTAGTTGGCAAAGTAATATCTCTGTTTTTTAATATGCTATCTAGGTTGGTCATAACTTTTCTTCCAAGGACTAAGCGTCTTTTAATTTCATGGCTGCAATCACCATCTGCAGTGATTTTGGAGCCCCCAAAAATAAAGTCTGACACTGTTTCCTCATCTATTTCCCATGAAGTGATGGGACTGGATGCCATGATCTTCGTTTTCTGAATGTTGAGCTTTAAGCCGGCTTTTTCACTCTCTTCTTTTACTTTCATCAGGAGGCTTTTTAGTTCCTCTTCACTTTCTGCCAGAAGGGTGGTGTCATCTGCAGATCTGAGGTTATTGATATTTCTCCTGGCAATCTTGATTCCAACTTGTTTTTCTTCCAGCCCAGCGTTTCTCATGATGTAGTCTGCATATAAGTTAAATAAGCAGGGTGACAAGATACAGCCTTGACGTACTCCTTTTCCTGTTTGGAACCAGTCTGTTGTTCCATGTCCAGTTCTAAGTGTTGCTTCCTGACCTGCACATAGATTTCTCAAGAGGCAGGTTAGGTGGTCTGGAATCCCCTGGTATTCTCTTTCAGAATTTTCCACAGTTTATTGTGATCCACATAGTCAAAGGCTTTGGCATAGTCAATAAAGCAGAAGCAGATGTTTTTCTGGAACTCTCTCACTTTTTCCATGATCCAGCGGATGTTGGTAATTTGATCTCTGGTTCCTCTGCCTTTCCTAAAACCAGCTTGAACATCAGGTAGTTCACAGTTCACGTATTACTGAAGCCTGGCTTGGAGAATTTTGAGCATTACTTTACTAGCGTGTGAGATGAGTGCAATTGTGTGGTAGTTTGAGCATTCTTTGGCATTGCCTTTCTTTGGGATTGGAATGATAACTGACGTTTTCCAGTCACTAGATGCCTGAATTATCTGAAAACCACGTTACCCACAATAAACCATGTTTTTAGATTCTCACTGAAGAGAGGGGAAGATAACAGTCTAACTCAGATCACTTTCTTATTTACTATCATATATCTCCTTTCTCAGGCCTAACTAGAAACCTTTTAAATACAAGCATTTAGTTTTCTAAGAATTAGCCATCACTCATAAAGCAATATAGTATTTTGAGCAGTTAATGTCAGGGTGGGGTTTGTTTACTTCTGAAAAGTGATATTACATGTTAACAGCATGTGAAAACAAAGGCTAAAACTGTATTGTGTGCTTTTAGGTTTTGATTTCTACTTTTGAAGTTTTATGGGCTTTCCTTGTGGCTCAGCTGGTGAAGAATCTGCCTGCAATGCCAGGGACCTAGGTTGGGAAGATCCCTAGAAAAGGGAAAGGCTACTCACTCCAGTATTCTGGCCTGGAGAATTCCACGGATTGGTATAGTCCACAGGATCACAAAGAGTTGGACACGACTGAGCAACTTTCATTTTCACATTCACTTTGAAGTTTTATAAATATAAAACGTCTCACACACCTGAATAGGGTAATATACATTCCAAAACTAAATATGTATACTTTTTAAAATCAAGTGCCATTTTTATTTGTTCATACCTCTGTTCTCTTGCTTTATTGAGAATTCACATTAAATTGATTTCAAGTGGACTTCTAAAAGATGTAATTCTTTAAACCAATTTAGTTAATCTTAAGAAATAATGTTATATGTCTAATGTAGATATAATAGCAAAATTAAATGAACTATTCTAGATAAACTTTTGTATTTAACATTTATTGCTGAGTAATTTTTATAAATTGTGTATTTCTTCTGTTTTTGCTCCTGTCACTAGTTCGAAATTCAGTAGTCATTTATGAATAGTCATTTTCTAGGATCTATGAATTTTGTTTTGTTTTCTGTAATACAAGCTATAATAAATTTTTTTCTTTATGCTCAAATTCTCTAATATTTTAAGTAATTTAATTTCTTTCTCTCAGAGATTAAGAAGATACTTTTAATGCTACATTTGTCACGGAGAAAACTAGTTTTAATTTATATTGACCTTTTTTCTCCTTTGAGCATTTAGTCTGCTTTCAATAAAATGTTGATGACTGCTCTTTAGAAGACAGCTGTACGAAATAAAGTATTATAAATATTCAGCTTTCCTTTCTAAGCTTTGTCACCAACAGCTGGGCATCCAGTTTAGCAGAACAGATTTTGCACAGAGAGAGCCTGGCATGTTCCTGAATCAGTATAGTGAAGGAGACAAAAAAGTAGTTTCTTATGGATTGGGGACTTATAAAGACATAGAGCATCTGTTCCTCAGTTAAGTCATAGTCTGGTTGCACTGAATCATGTTTAAAGCTAGAATAATGGGTAAAACTTTTTCACCTTGCTCATACCTTTATTTTAATATCTAGTGTATTATTTTTGCAAATAAAATGTTTTCAACATCTCCATATTTTAAAACACACAAAGATATTAATTTTTTACTGATTATTTTATTATATAACTTTAATGTTTGAATTACATATATATACAACTCATATATGAAAATCTATTTAAATATTTAATTATGATTTCATCTTGATATGTGCTATTAAAAAAACAGTTTCCTCATTGTGAAAATTGCTTTCTTCATAGGTATTCTACTTTAGTTGGTGAAAGTAACTTAAAATGGAATCTTTGTTTATACAGATTACTCTTAAATACATGGCTACTTTAAGCATATTAAATCTAAGATGTCTTTAAATATTTTGTTTGCAGTGTTAAAAGATCACTGAAATTGGATATGTTAAAAGCAAATGTAAGTATTTACTTGTGAGTTTGTATGCATAATAACATAGTAAGATTGTATTTTTATTTTTTTAACAGCTAATTTTCTCTTATACTAAATGTAAGAAGTATCAGAAACTCCTGTGACATAATTGTTATTGGCACACCATTTTCTACATATAAAATTTGTAATATATGGAAATTCCTTGCAGGCTTGAGATTTTTATTTACGTGACAAGTTATTTAGAAGCCTTAATGAAATAATTTAGTAGAAAAAAATGCTTTGCAACTTAAATGCAGGTAAATAAAGATGGAACAGTGACAGTGCTTTAATCTACATTCTGTAATTTGCTAAATTGAAATAAAACATTAACATTTTTATATCCAAAAGGTAACTACCCCCTCACCTTGCTGACATGATTAAATATAAAATACTAGCACTGTAATAACTTTCACCATATTGTTGTCACAATAAGAATAAAATTGTACTGTTGCTGTTACGTTTTATAAATCTTGTCGTAGCACATTCCCAATACCAGCATATCATGACATATGCTAGTTTACTATCTGTTTATTATCTTTTCATACCTACAGTGGATCTAGATACAAACACTAATACTAGGATACTTAGGGCCTTAGTAATCTTAAATGCAAATAAATTATTGAGAAAGTAAATTAAAATAAATAGCTAGTCAATAAATGGGCTCCTATATGAGATCCCATATGAGAATGCCATTTCAAGAAATGGGTTTTATATGGAATTTCTCTTCAGAAGACTCACTGGTATTTAACAATTTACCATTTTTAAAACTTCCTAGATGCTTTTCTAAAAAATTTAAACAAAGGTGGCAAAATACTGCAGTGCCACTAAAAAAATCATTAGCGGTGTAATTAGCAATTTAAAACACCATTATCCAACTTGTTCTGTACAGAATGCAGCTGTGACTGTAATTTTGCATCTGTTTCTTTGGTCAGAATGGTATTTTGGTAGATGAGTAGTCCAGCTTGAAATGAAATACAGTTCTTCTCTGCCCCAAGACTCTTCTTTGGGAGGTGGTAACACCATTTGAATGAAACAGAATGGCCATTTAGGAATTCATCCTTTTCATAAAGTACAGTTGTCATGGATAGCTTTCTATCTAGTTTCTCTCCAGATTAGGATGTATCAAGGTAGCCAGTGAAACAGTGGATATCCTGTATTAGAAAAATACACTGTTATGTTTGGCCCAGTTCTGTACCTTTAAACCAGTTGACAGTACACATGGCCACCGACTGCTAAATGCAGGTTCCTTCAATCCTAGCCATGGCCTTCAACATTTCTATTTTCTAACCTATTTCTAATTTATTATTATTTTTGATATTTTCAGCTTTTGTACTTTTGCCTCATCATTTATTTGCAGCTCTATCTTAGATCTGACAACTTTTGCTCTGGCACTACATCTAGGCTTCTCTCCTTAGCTCTATTTATGCAGCTATCTACTCCAGTAATAATTTAGCCCTGAAGCAACCTGGTTCTCAAGAATCTACCTATATGCCAGTGATTCCACTGAGGCTGCCTTAGCGCGTGCAAAGGAAAATGAGACATTTAAAACATTACTTATAAGTCTACTACTACTACTAAGTTGCTTCAGTTGTGTCTGACTCTGTGCAACCCCATAGACGGCAGCCCACCAGGCTCCCCTGTCCCTGGGGTTCTCCAGGCAAGAACACTGGAGTGGGTTGCCATTTCCTCCTCCAATGAATGAAGGTGAAAAGTGAAAGGGAAGTCACTCAGTCGTGTCTGACTCTTCACGACCCCATGGACTGCAGCCCACCAGGCTTCTCCATCCATGGGATCTTCCAGGCAAGAGTACTGGAGTGGAGTGCCATTGCCTTCTCCGACCTATACATCTAAGAGCCCCTAACTGCTTTGAAGCTACAGAGGAACTCGTAGTAACTTTGTGGTCATTTTGCCTTACCAGCATGATGCTGAAAGAAAACAACTGTGATGTTGAAGGAAAGGAGATGGCTCTTGCTAGTTGGTTGAAGTGTAGTCTTTTCATCTTAACATCTAGTGTTTCCTCTCCCAGAAATGTTTGGAACTAGCAAATCCCAGTGTTCCCAATGTGGCTATGGACCTTCATGACGATAATGCTCCATGATGTTAGGGCAAGTCTGCAAAAGTAATTTTCCTTATGATTCCTCTAATAGGAGAAATAGAAGTATGGCTCATCCCCTGTGATCCTCCATTTCGTATATAGTATATATACTACAAGTACCACTGTTTGCTAGTCCTCTCAAATTGTTGAGAGTAGTGAGGAGTGGTAAAGATTTTGATTTCTCATTACCTATAGTATTGGAGTTGCTCAAGGTATTACCCTTCAAACACTGTTTTTAAATGAATTTTCAAAAACAAAGTTGAATTATTTATTACAAATAATTTGAAAATTATTCATTACAGATAAACTACCAGTGGCAGTTCAGATGAATTTGTAGGGACAGCTGTAACCTGGTCATATACCTAGCCAGCTTGACCTAATCTCTTTCAGGCTACCTCAAAGAAGGAACTGGAGAACAGGTGCTGCAGATGGGAAGGGAAGGAGCATACTTCCTACCAAGGCCAACTTAATAGACATTGTGCCAGAGGAATGGCAGTGCAGGTTTAGGGGAAGTTTGCTGATTGAGACATGCATATCCAGTCGAAACTACTCCATTACCATTAGTAGAATACTCCTAAGTCTGATTATTCCCATTATCTCATCTCTCTGAGACAAAACTTTTCCTGACTCTTGAAATTAGAAAGAACATTGGATTTTAGGGCCTTAGAAAATATGACAGCTCACGTGCTGTAGGCTTACTTATTGGTCTGGCTCATGTCTGCTGCTTTCTCCTCTCATTCCCTCCTCTTCCCCTGCTTTTTTCCTTAGCTTTTTATTATGGAAATGTTTGAACATACTCTAAAGTAGAGACAATAATACAATGAAGTACAATGCAACCATCACCCATTTTCCAAAATTACTAACATTTTGCTAATTTTGCTTCATCTATATATGTATATATATATATTTATATATGTGTGTATGTATCTGTGTATTTTTCCCTGGAATTTTATAAATCTCACACATGTTATTTCATTAGAAATTCTTTAGTATGCATTTTTAACGGATAATGACTTCTTTTATAACTATAGTGCCACTATCATAAAGTAAGAAGTAACTCTTTAATAATATCTTTTACCCAGTCTACATTCATATTTCTATGGTGGTTTTAAAATGTCCTTTTATAGTTGGCTTATTAAAATCAGGATCCAAACAAGATTTCCACATCTTAATGGTTTTTATGTATCATAAGTCTTTTTTTTGCACCAAGTTTTAAAATCTTTTAAAATCTCACTCTTTTTCTTATAATTTATCTTCTGGAAAAAAACTTAAATTATTTTTCTGTAAATGTATTTCACATTATAGATTTTATTGTTTTCTTGTGTTCTTTAGAAAAGTGGTTTCTCTATTCACGTTTCTCTATTTCACAATTCACATTTCTTCACATTTCATATAAAACGTCATTAAACCTAGAGGCTTGATTAGATTCTGGTTCGTATTTTTGCTAAGAATGCCTCATAGGTAGTCTGTATTTTCTGTTGCATCACCTCCACAAGTACAAAGTGGTCTTGGTTCCAAGTGTTACCAGCCTAATTCACCCATAGTAAAATTCTCAGTCAGTCTTTCTAATTTTTTTAAATTCATTAATGATTATTTTATAGATTCCTTTTTTCACTACAGTCACCAAATACTGATCCTTTTTTGCCTTTTGATTTTGGAGAAATTTGATTATAGAGAATGCACTGCCTACTATACAGCTTCAGTAATTATCAACAGAAGGCTAATATTGTTTCATATATGCTCCCATGCATACTTCAGTATCCCCTGTACTAGATTATATGAAGCAAATCTCAAACATCATCCATATCATCCATAAATACTCCAGTAATTATTTTAAAAAGATAGACTTTTTAAAGGTATAATAGTGTTATACCCCACTCTCACCTCTGCTATGGTCTCTGCAAAAAAAAAAAAAAATCTTTCAAAATTAACATTAATTCCTTGATCCTTAAATGGACATCTTTGCTCATTCTCCCAGTTATTTCATATACTTTTTGACAGTTCAATTCTTTTTAAATTTTAGCATTTTTTATTGACATTCATATAATATAAAATTCATAATTTAAAAGTATACACCAGTGATTTATTATATACTCATTACATTGTGCAGCCATCACCACTATCTGATTTCAGAACATTTCCACCACCCCAAAAAGAAATCCATACCTATTAGCAGTTAGTCTCAATTCCCTCCTCCTCTCATTCCCTGGCAACTACTAATTTATTTGCTGTTTCTGTGGATTTGCCTATTCTGGCCATATGGCCTTTGGTGACTGACTTCTTTCATTTAGCATAACATTTTCAAGTTTTATCCAAGGTTTATCACATGAGCAGCACTTTATTCCTTTTTATGGCTCAGTCTTATTCTTTTGTATGGGTATATCACCTTTTGTTTATCTGTTCCTCAGCTGAAGAATGGGCTTCCATTCTTCAGTGCTGCTAGTGGTGAAGAAACCGCCTGCCAGTGCAGGAGACACAGGTTCTATCCGTGGGTCGGGATGATCCCCTGGAGAAGAGCATGGCAACCCACTTCAGTATTCCTGCCTGAAGAATCTCATAGACAGAGGAGCTGGCAGGCTTTGGTCCATAGGGTTGCGAAGAGTCAGACATGACTGAAGTGACTTAGCACACACATACAGCTGATGGACCTTTAAGTTGTTGCCACTTTTTTACTATTACAAATAATGTATATAACATTCTTGTACAGCATTTTGTTTGCGTATGTGGGTGGAATTGTTGAGTCATATGGTGATTCTAACTGTTTACAAAATTGCTAAAGTCTTTTCTACAGCATTTTACATCCCCGCTAACAGTATGTAAGGGTTCCAGTTTATCCACATCCTCCTCAACACTTGTTATTACTGACTTTTTGATTCTAGCCATCCTACTGGGTGTGAAGTTTTATCCTGTTGTGGTTTTAACTTGCATTTCCCTGGTAATGTTGAACATCTTTTCTTGTACTAATTGGCCATCTGTATATTTTCTTTGGAGAAATATCTGTTCAAATCTTTGCCCATTTTTTAATTGGGTTGTCTTTTTATTGTTGAGTTGTAAGAATTCTGTATATATTCTCAACACTGTTACCTTATCAGATATATGATTTGCACGTACTTTCCTCAGTTCCGTGGATTATCTTTCTTGATAGACTCCTTTGATACACAAAAGGTTAAAATTTTGATGAAGTCCAACTTATTTTTTTTTTTTTTGATGGCTTGTGTAATCTATGGTAATGCAGACTTGTACTGTGTTTCTTTCTAGGAGTTTTATAGTGTTTAGCACAAACGTTAAAAATCTAATGATATTAGAGTTCATTTTTGACATGGTGTGATGTTAGGGGCATGTAGTTAGTTTGTCCTAGCAATGTTTGTTAAAAAGCTATTATTTCCCCCATTGAATGGCCTTAGAACTCTTATTGAAGATTAGTTGACTATAAATATATGAATTTATTTCTGAACTCTCAAATCTATTCCATTTGTCTACAGATATGATCTTATGCTACCACCATGCTGTTTCAAAATAAAAAGTTTTTTAATTAATATAAATTTGAAAATAGGAAATATGAGTCTTTCAACTTTGTTCTCTCTGTTGCAGAGACTGGGCTATAGTTTTCTTTTAAGGTATTTATCTGGTTTTGGTATCAGAGTAATGCTGGTCTCATAGAATGAGTTAGAAAGTGTTCCCTGCTCTTTTATAGAATTTGAGAAGAATTGGTGTCACTTCTTTAAATGCTGGTAGAATTCACCAGTGAAGCTCTCTGGCGTTACAGTTTTGTTTTTTTGTGTGTTTTTTTTTTCCACAAGTTTTCTGAATTAATCTAATCTCTTTACTTGCTTTTAATGTGTTCCAGTTTTCCATTTCTCCATGATTCAGTCCTGGTGGGCTGTGTATTTTGGGGAATTTGTCCCCTTCATCTAGATTAGCTAATCTGTTGGCATATAATTGTTCATAGTATCCCTTTATAATCCGTTTTATTTCTCCAAGGTTGATTGTAATATCTGCCCCCTCATTCCTGATTTTAGTAATTTGAATCTTATTTCTTTCTTGGTCAGTCTAGATAAAGGTTTGTTGGTTTTGTGTTTTTTCCCCCAAAGAACCAACTTTTGAATTCATTGATCTTCTCTTTTTTCTTATTTTCCATTTCATTTGCTTTCTCCTTAATATTAATATTTTTTTTCTTCTAGTGTCTTTGGGTTTAGTTTATTCCTTTTCAAATTTCTTAAGTTGAAAGCTTAGGTTATTGATTTGAGAGCTTTCTTCTTTTTTAATGTAACTGTTTAAATTTTCTCTGAGTACTACTTTCCATCCCATAAGTTTTTATATATATTGTGGTTCATTCTCATTTTCCTCAATATGTTTTCTAATTCCTTTTTGATTGGTTGTCTAGGAATATGTTATTTAATTTCTATAAATTTATTTTCCAAATGTCTTTATGCTTTTGTAATTTGATTCTATTGTGATTAGAAACTGTTCTTTATGTGATGCTAATTTTTTTCACATTTACTGAGTGTTGGGTTTTGTTTTTTTTTTTTTTTTTTTGCTACTTAACATATCTTCTCTCCTGGCTAATATTACATGTGCACTTGAGAAGAAGGTATATTCTGCTATTGTTGCATGGAGGGCTCAATAGATATGTGTTAGGTCTAATTGGTATATAGTATTGTTCATCTTCTGTTTCCTTGCTAATTTTTTGTCTAGTTGGTCTATCTGTTATAGAAAATGGGACATTGAAGTTTCCAGCTATTATTTTCTTTTTTCTTCCTTCAGTTCTGTCAGTTTTTGCTCCTTGTATTTTGAGGCTCTCTTGTTAGATGTGTGTGTGTGTTTAGAATTTTGTTTTAATCTTCTTTTGTTTCAGTATCAGTAAGTCTTTATTCATTGAGTTTTCTTGGCAAGAGAGGAAAGGGAAAAAGGATCAGCATATAGCAGAAACACATAGTAAAGTATTGCAGAAAGGAAAGAAAGTATCCAGTACAACCAAGGACACACACTGCTGATAGAGTCACCAAAGGTCAAGGGAGCTCAGTTTTCTCTAGTTCAGGAATGAGAAGAAGGAATCAGGGAAAGAACAAAGAGGATCAGGCTATCCTTCCTTCCCTATAAATTCAAGAACTGGCACAAAGCTTTGGTGTCTAGTAGTAAAACATGGAGTTGTTAATTTGTCCATCTCTTATTAAACATAAATTTCAACTTAAGTTTTTCGTATCTGCCTAAAAGCTCCTGAGTGACTTAAATATACATTCATCTTCCTCTCTTGGTTTCCCAACCTTTCTTTCTACATGAAAGCCTCCCATTTCTCCTCACTTAATAGGAAATTAAGTAGAATGGTTCATTCATATGCCAGTGTAAGTTTTGGCATGAATCATATCAAGTCTTGACTCAAAAGGTTTGGCACAAGGAATGACATTCTTAACGTCTTCAGGTTATTTTACACAAATCATTCAAAAGTTATGCAGACACTCAAGAATCAAATGAGCATGTCTGTATAAGGTAGGAGTCAAGCTTTTAGGAAAAATCTGGTTTAAAACAGGAATAGGGAAAGGAGAAAAAAGGATGACCCATGGCTTCACTTTTTTCCTCTTTGTTGTTATTGTTTAGTTGCTAAGTTGTGTCTGACTCTTTGTGACCCCTTGGACTATAGCCCATCAGACTCCTCTGACCATGAAATTTCCCAAGGAAATACACTGGAGTGAGTTGCCATTTCCTTCTCCATTTCTTCAACTTTAGTGAGATATAATTGATCAAAATGTAAGATATTTAAAGTGTACAATGTAATGATTTGATTTATAGATTGTGAACATGTATATTCATTGTGTGTACATATGTGTGTGTATGTCTTTTTATACACACACACACACACACACATTGTGAAAGGATTGTTCCCATCAATTAATCCATCTGTAACTTCAACTTTTTCTTTTTGGTAAGAACATTTAAGTTCTACCCTTCTAGCAGATTTTAGTTACAATATAATAGTGTTATGAGTTATAGTCACCATACTGTCCATTAGATCCTCAGACCTTATTTATCTTACAATGGAAGTTTGTGCCCTCTGTTCCCTCCATCTCCCAGTGACTAAAAACCACTTTCCTACTGTCTGTTTCTATGAATTAGACGTCTTTATTTTCTTCACATATAAATGAGACTGTGAAGTGGTTTGTCTTTCTCTCTTGTTGCATTTCACTTAGCATAACGTTCTCCAGGTTCATTCATGTTGTCACTAATAATAGAATTTCCCACTTTAAGAAGAGCAGCCATAAGATGATGTTTCAGATCCCTTTGGCTGCTGAAAAATCCTCTGAAAGATACTTCATATTTTTTCTTTTGATACAAAAGAAATTTGTATACAATTAAAACCCAAAAGCACATTTGGAAAGATCAGTACATTACATTTACATAGTCTGTTACATAACAGTCACCAAATCATTAGCTGTCAAGCTTTACAAATCTCAGACAGAAATTTAAATGGAAAATTAGCAAATGAAAAAATATTCAGTGTTATTCATTATTGAAAATACAGATTAAAACCACAAAGTGATACCATTCCCACTCACTAGAATAGCTAAGTTCAGTTCAGTCTCTCAGTCGTGCATGACTCTTTGCAGTGCCATAGACAGGAGCACGCCAGGCTTCTCTGTCCATCAACAACTCCCAGAGCTTACTCACACTCGTGTCCATTGAGTCAGTGATGCTGTCCAACTATCTCATCCTCTATCGTCCACTTCTCCTCTTGCCTTCAATCTTTCCCAACATCAGGGTCTTTTCAGGTGAGTCACTTTTTCACATCAGGTGGTCAAAGTATCGGAGTTTCAGCTTCAGCATCAGTTCTTCCAATGAATATTCAGGACTGATTTCTTTTAGGATAGACTGGTTTGATCTCCTTGCAGTCCAAGGGACTCTTGAGAGTTTTCTCCAACACCACAGTACAAAAGCATCAATTCTTTTGTGCTCAGCTTTCTATATGGTCCAACTCTCACATCCATACATGGAAAACCAATGGCTTTGTCTAGATGGAACTTTGTTGGCAGAGTAATGGCTCTGCTTTCTAATATAATGTCTAGGTTGTCATAGCTTTTCTTCCAAGAAGCAAATGTCTTTTAATTTCTTGGCTGCAGTCACCATCTGCAGTGATTTTGGAGCCCAAAAAATAAAGTTTCTGTTTCCATTGTTTCCCCATCTATTTGTCATGAAGTGATGGGACCAGATGCCATGATCTTAGTTTTTTGAATGTTGAGTTTAAGCCAGTTTTTGGAGTATCAGACCACTTTAGTATTTTTGCCATGAGAACCTCATGAACAGTGTGAAGACAATAGCTAAATAACAATATCAAGACAGAATGACTTTAAAAACCAACACAGGAATGCCTAAAACAGTCTAAGGGTTGGTGAGGATGTTAAGCATTTAGAGCTCTCATTTATTGATAGCAATTTAAAATGATATAAACACTGTGGGAAAGGAATACGTCAAGGCTATATATTGTCACCCTGCTTATTTAACTTAAATTGCAGAGCACATCATGCGAAATTCAGGGCTGGATGAAGCACAAGCTATAATCAAGATTGCTGGGAGAAATAACAATAACCTCAGGTATGCAGATAACACCGGCCTTATGGCAGAAAGCAAAGAGGAACTAAAGAGTTTCTTGATGAAAGAGGAGAGTGAAAAAGCTGGCTTAAAATTCAACCTTCAGAAAACTAAGATCATGGCATCTGGTCCCATCACTTCATGGCAAATAGTTGGGGAAACAATGGAAACAGTGAGAGACTTTATTTTCTTGGGCTCCAAAATCAGTGCAGATGGTGACTACAGCCATGAAATTAAAAGATGCTTCTCCTTGGAAGAAAAGCCGTGACAGACCTAGATGGCATATTAGAAAGCAGAGCCATTACTTTGCTAACAAAGGTCCGTCTAGTCAAAGCTATGGTTTTTCCAGTAGTCATGTATGTGAGAGTTAGACTGTAAAGAAAGCTGAACACCGAAGAATTGCTGCTTTTCAACTGTGGTGTTGGAGAAGACTCTTGAGAGTCCCTTGGACTGCAAGGAGATCCAACCAGTCCATCCTAAAGGAAATCAGTCCTGAATATTCATTGGAAGAACTGATGCTAAAGCTGAAACTCCAATACTTTGGCCACCTGAAGCGAAGAACTGACTCACTGAAAAAGACTCTGATGCTGGGTAAGATTGAAGGCGGGAGAACAGGATGACAGAGGATGAGATGGTTAGATGGCATCACCAACTAGATGAACATGAGTGTGAGCCAGCTCTGGGAGTTGCTGATGGACAGAGAAGACTGGCGAGCTGCAGTCCATGGTGTCACAAAGAGTCAGAAACAATTGAGCGACTGAACTGAACTGAAACACTTTGGAGAACTCTTTAGCCTTTATTTTATGTATACAAAATAAATTTATAGCCATCCTATAGTCTGGCAATTTTACTCCTGGACTTTCCAGGTAAATAAAATCATATAGCCACAAAAAGACATACAAGAATGTTCTTAGCATCTTAATTCATAATAGCCTCTAACTAAAAACAGTTGATATTCAGAACTCTTTTAGGAACCTTAGGCCTAAATTGTGAAAAGTCCCTGAGACAGCTGGTATTTTAAATTTTCTAATGTAATTCCATAAGTACTAGTGATGCATAGTATCTTAGGTGCATCATTCTAATAACTGGGTTAGCCAGTATAACATTATAAAGAATTGTCTGTATTAGCTACCCTAGTTTTTCTTTTGTTTCTGGTTGTCCAAATACTTACAGTACCTGTATTTTAAACATTTCAGTGATAGCATAGGCTAATATTTCATAATAATAGTAGCAGACCCATTATATCCCATATTTCATCCTGAAAGAACCCTAAGTTGGTGCTTTTAGACTGTTTATAATAGGTAAAAATCAATAACTCTTTTTGGTAGAATATGTTTTAAACAAGGTGACGAAGCAGGCTACAATTTGTGAAAGAACTTGAGAAAGGATGTCACATATATTTGGAATTATGGAGAGAACATTCATTTCTTTTGCTCTGGGCAGAAAAATCAATGCTCAAATTTTAGTTTTGCTAATATACAAGGTTTGACCTCCTTACAAAAAAGTACAGTGACATTTAGACTAAGTAGGCCAAGTCCTTCAATGTTGGGGGTTTGGCAAAATGGAAAATTTTAAATGGATTCTAGGATCATCTTCAGAGTTTAAAAATTAGGTTAAACTTCGAGAGAAATAGAACTTAAGTATGATTCTGGGTAAAGAATCCACTTGCTCAGTGGTAAAGAATCCAATTGCCAGTGCAGGGGACACAGGCTTGACCCCTGGTCTAGGAAGATCCCACATGTTTTGGAGCAAGTAAACCCGTGCACCACAGCTATTGAGCCTGTGCACTGGAGCCTGGGAACCACAAGTGCTGAAGCCTGTGTGCCTAGAGCTGGTGCTCTGCAGCAAGAGAAGCCGCTGCAATAAGAAGTCCTCACACTGCAATGAAGAGTAGCTCCCACTTGCTACAACTAGAGGAAAGTCCAGCAGTAACAAAGACCCAGCACAGCCAATAAATAGAAATGAAATAAAATTATAAAAAGAAGATTATACATTTTTGTCTGTAAGAAGACAGATGCATATAAATATGCAGAATTATTAGTGGGATGGTAGAGAAAGGTAGATTTTCTTTTTTCTAAGTATATTACCATTATATGGGCTTCCCAGATAGCGCTAGTGGTAAAGAACCTGCTTGCCATTGCAGGAAGTACAAAAGACTCGGGTTCAATACCTGGGTTGGGAAGATCCGACTGGAAATGGCAGCCTGCTCCTGGAATTCATGGGCAGAACTCTGGTGGGCTACAGCCCAAGGGGCCTCAAAGAGTTGGACGTGACTAAGCACACACACACACATGCACACACGCACACACATGCATTACAGTTGTGGACATTTTCCCTTGTAATCAACACAGATCACGAAAAAAAGCTAGCAAAGGAGAAACCTTAGTATTTTTAAGGTGAGGGCAAAAATTTTATATATACACACACATGTGCACGCACATGTACACACACGAAGACGGATTTTGCGAAAGCTAGAAAATTGTTTTCAAGGAGAAATATATGATCTACAGTTACAATGCTTAGATATTTGGCAATTGGAAAAGTAATTTTTGGTGAAAATAGGAAAACAGATTGACATCAATGTACATTAGCGTAGTGACTTTCATTTCTTGTACATACACTGTGAAACAGTTCTGGGCAATAAATTCTTAGAAAAGTAAGGTTGGATTGGATAAATGTCATAGTTTATGACTGAATACATATAAACAGGTGAAAACTCAAGGTAGAGAGGTAATAATAGCCACGTGATAAAGAGACTTAAAACCCTTTCACCTTATGAAAAAGATTGCTTTAGAGCTATAACTTGATATTATAGTTTGATTTTTTAAAAAGATATTGGTTACGTTTGTGCTACAGTGGATACAGAAAATAAAGAATAGAATGCCTTTTGTTCCCCCAATACAAAGAAGTATTTATCATTTAAAATCTTAACTGTAAAAAAATAATTGATGCTATAGATTCTGGAACTAATACCAAAATTATTGGAAAAGGTAACATAGCTACTATTTCTGCCATGGTGTCTTTTTTTTTTTCATGGTGTCTTAAAAATAAAGAATAGTTGACAGTAAAGAATTATATAACTATTTCAAGTCAACAACCAAGTTAAAGTGTAATTCTACAATGTTTGCAACATATCATGACCCTTCAGACATTTCCTTTATCCCCCAAATCCACCCTTTGCTGTCCATTTCATCTCTACATTTCAGGTTTTTCATACCTTTGTTTTCACTCATCTAAGCCTCATGCTTCCTTCTCACAGGAATCATGTGAGATTACTGTAGACTTTTGATTTTCCCTCTTCAAATTTCTGTAGCACACATATGACCTTTAGACCTGTTCTATGCTGTTTATGAGGCCAGAACAGTTTGTTTCATTCCTGTATGTACATTAGTTAGCCAGATGCTGGGTGGTAAGTAAGTATTATAGAAAACAAGTTTAAAGGGAATTCAGAACAGGAAACAATAGTGTGATGATGAGTATTTGGAGAAAGCGGATTATGAGTGAGGTACCAAACAGTGAAAGATGAGCTGAGGCCCAAATGAAAAGACGGCTTAAAACTCAACATTCAGAAAACTAAGATCATGGCACCTGGTCCAATCACTTCATGGCAAATAGTTGGGGAAACAAAACAGTGAGAGACTTTATTTTGGGAGCTCCAAAATGACTGCAGATGATGACTGTGGCCATGAAATAAAAAGATGCTTACTGCTTAGAAGGAAAGCTATGATCACCCTACACAGCATATTAAAAGCAGAGACATTACTTTGCCAACAAAGATCCGTCTGGTCAAAGCTATGGTTTTTCCAGTAGTCAAGTATGGATTTGAGAGTCTGGACCATAAAAAAAGCTAAGTGCTGAAGAATTGATGCTTTTGAACTGTATTGTTGGAGAAGACTCTTGAGAGTCCCTTGGACTGCAAGGAGATCCAACCAGTCCATCCTAAAGGAGATCAGTCCTGAATATTCATTGGAAGGACTGATGCTGAAGCTGAAACTCCAGTACTTTGGCCACCTGATGCAAAGAACTGACTCTTTAGAGAAGACCCTGATGCTGGGAAAGAGCGAAGGCAGGAAGAGGAGACGACACAGGATGAGATGGTTGGATCATATTACTAACTCGATGGACATGGGTTTGAGTAAGCTCCAGGAGTTAGTGATGGACAGGAAAGCCTGGTGTGCTGCAGTCCATGGGGTTTCGAAGAGTTGGATACAACTGAGTGACTAAACTGAACTGCACTGAATTGTGAATAGCCTAAGTGACTGGGACTATGCTGCTGCTAAGCTGCTAAGTCGCTTCAGTCGTGTACGACTCTGTGCAACCCCATAGACGGCAGCCCACTAGGCTCCCCCGTCCCTGGGAATCTACAGGCAAGAACACTGGAGTGGGTTCCCCTTTCCTTCTCCAATGTGTGAAAGTGAAGTCTCTTAGTTGTGTCCGACTCTTCACGACCCTATGGACTGCAGCCTATCAGGCTCCTCCGTCCATGGGATTTTCCAGGCCAGAGTACTGGAGTGGGGTGCCATTGCCTTCTCCAATGGAAAAATCCCATACCGCCAGGCTAAAGAAATTATTAGTAATTGCTCTACTTGTAGACCCCTACATCTTTGACCTGTCACACAAGGTATTAATCCTCGTGGTTTGCAATCTAATGAACTATGGCAAATGAATGTAACTCATTGCCCTCAACTTTCTCCATCTTCTTTCTTGCATGTCTCTATCGACACTAATTCTTTTATTTGGGTCACACCTCTGTGTGGTCTGGGACTATAGGTGTCATTTAATAATGGATGAATGAACAAATGAATATATTTTGAGTGGAATCATGTGGCTAAGTTTATTGGTCTGTTCTTTTGAATCATCTGTTCATCATACATTTTTTAGTTCTAGACAACAAAGATGAAATAACTATTTTCAGAAACATAAATCCTGGTGGAGTATACAGAAATGTAAAGAATTATTAGAATTCACTAACTCCAGTAAGACGTATACACAAGGTTTATGTAAACACAGAGCAGGAAGCTGCAGAGAGGATTTATTTAGAATAGGTCAAATTCTTAAAGGCCTTATATGCTATACTCAATTGTCTGAACATTAGTTTGGTTATCATTAGGATGTGTGTCAGAGAAACTTTGCAAAGTTGAAGGACGGCACTAACTCTTCCTAGGATTTCCCTGTGGGTCTTACTAAGAGAGAATTGCTGAGCATTTCTCTTGCCCAGCCCTGTAATTATCCTTCAACTTCTGCTCAGTTCAGTCGCTCAGTCGTGTCCGACTCTTTGTGACGTCATGAACCACAGCACGCCAGACCTCCCTGTCCATCACCATGTCCCGGAGCCCACCCAAACCCACATCCATTCTGTCGGTGATGCCATCCAACCATCTAATCCTCTGTCGTCCCCTTCTCCTCCTGCCTTCAATCTTTCCCAGCCTAAGGGTCTTGTCAAATGAGTCAGCTCTCCGCATTAGGTGGCCAAAGTATTGGAGTTTCAGCTTCAACATCAGTCCCTCCAATGAACACTCAGGACCAGTCTCCTTTAGGATGGACTGGTTGGATCTCCTTGCAGTCCAAGGGATTCTCAAGAGTCTTCTCCAACACCACAGTTCAAAAGCATCAATTCTTCGGTGCTCAGCTTTCTTCACAGTCCAACTCTCACATCCATACATGACCACTGGAGAAACCATAGCCTTGACTAGACAGACTTTTGTCGGCAAAGTAATGTCTCTGCTTTTTAATATGCTGTGTAGGGTGATCATAACTTTCCTTCTAAGGCGCAAGCATCTTTAATTTCATGGCTGCAGTCACCATCTGCAGTGATTTGGGAGCCCACAAAAATAAAGTCTGATGCTATTTCCCCATCTTTTGCCAAAAAGTGATGAAACCAGAGCCATTATCTTAGTTTTCTGAATGTTGAGCTTTAAGCCAACTTTTTCACTCTCCTCTTTCACGTTCATCAAGAGTTTCTTTTGTTCTTCTTCACTTTATAAGGGTGGTGTCATCTGTATATCTGAGGTTATTGATATTACTCCCGGCATGATTCCAGCTTGTGTTTCTTCCAGTCCAGCGTTTATCATGATGTACTCTGCATATAAGTTAAATAAGCAGGGTGACAATATACAGCCTTGCCATACTCCTTTTCCTATTTGGAACCAGTCTGTTGTTCTGTGTCCAGTCTAGCTGTTGCTTCCTGACCTGTATACAGGTTTCTCAAGAGGTAGTTCAGGTGGTCTGGTATTCCCATCTCTTTCAGAATTTTCCACAGTATATTGTGATCCACACAGTCAAAAGCTTTGGCATAGTCAATAAAGCAGAAATAGATGTTTTTCTGGAACTCTCTTGCTTTTTCGATGATCCAGCGGATGTTGGCAATTTGATCTCTGGTTCCTCTGCCTTTTCTAAAACCAGCTTGAACATCAGGAAGTTCACGGTTCACGTACTGCTGAAGCCTGGCTTGGAGAATTTTGAGCACTACTTTACTAGTGTGTGAGATGAGTGCAATTGTATGGTAGTTTAAGCATTCTTTGGCATTACTTTTCTTTGGGATTGGAATGAAAACTGACCTTTTCCAGTCCTGTGGCCACTGCTGAGTTTTCCAAATTTGCTGACACTGAGTGCAGCACTTTCACAGCATCATCTTTTAGAATTTGAAATAGCTCAACTGGAATTCCATCACCTCCACTAGCTTTGTTCGTAGTGATGCTTTCTAAGGCCCACTTGACTTCACATTCCAGGATGTTCAGCTGTAGGTGTGTGTGAGTGAACACGGCATTGTGATTATCTGGGTCATGAAGATCTTTTTGTACAGTTCTTCCATGTATTCTTGCCACCTCTTCATATCTTCTGCTTCTGTTAGGTCCATACCATTTCTGTCCTTTATTGTGCCCATGTTTCCGTGAAATGTTCCCTTGGTATCTCTAATTTTCTTGAAGATGTCTCTAGTCTTTCCCATTCTATTGTTCTCCTCTATTTCTTTGCATTGATCACTGAGGAAGGCTTTCTTATCTCCCCTTTCTATTCTTTGGAACTCTGCATTCAGATGCTTATATCTTTCCTTTTCTCCTTTGCTTTTCACTTCTCTTTTCACAGCTCTTTGTAAGGCCTCCTCAGACAGCCATTTTGCTTTTTTGCACTTCTTTTTCTTGGGGATGATCTTGATCCCTGTCTCATGTACAATGTCACGATCTTCCGTCCATAGCTCATCAGGCACTCTATCTATCAGATCTAGGCCCTTAAATCTATTTCTCACTTCCACTGCATAGTCATAAGGGATTTGATTTAGGTCATACTTGAATGGTCTAGCAGGTTTCCCCACTTTCTTCAATTTAAGTCTGAATTTGGCAATAAGGAGTTCATGATCTGAGCCACAATCACCTCCTAGTCTTGTTTTTGCTGACTGTATAGAGCTTCTCCATCTTTGGCTGCAAAGGATATAATCAACCTGATTTCGGTGTTGACCATCTGGTCATGTCCACATGTAGAGTCTTCTTTTATGTTGTTGGAAGAGGGTGTTTGCTATGACCAGTGTGTTCTCTTGGCAGAACTCTGTTAGCCTTTGCCCTGCTTCATTCTGTACTCCAAGGCCAAATTTGCCTGTTACTCCAGATGTTTCTTGACTTTCTACTTTTGCATTCTAGTCCCCTATAATGAAAATGACATCTTTTTGGGTGTTTGTTCTATCAGGTCTTGTAGGTCTTCATCGAACTGTTCAACTTCTTCAGCATTACTGGTCAGGGCATAGACTTGGATTACCGTGATATTGAATGGTTTGTCTTGGAAACGAACAGAGATCATTCTTTTGTTTTTGAGACTGCATCCAAGTACTGCATTTCAGACTCTTGTTGACTGTTACCGCTGCTCCATTTTTCCTAAGGGATTCCTGCCCACAGTAGTAGATATAATGGTCATTTGAGTTAAATTCACCCATTCCAGTCCATTTTAGTTCACTGATTCCTAGAATATCTATGTTCACTCTTGCCATCTCCTTTTTGACCACTTCCAATTTGCCTTGATTCGTGGACCTAACATTCCAGGTTCCTATGCAATATTGCTCTTTTCAGCATCAAATCTTGCTGCTATCATCAGTCACATCCACAACTGGGTATTGTTTTTGCTTTGGCTGCATCCTTCATTCTTTCTGGAGTTATTTCTCCACTGATCTCCAGTAGCATATTGGGCACCTACTGACCTGGTGAGTTCCTCTTTCAGTATCCTATCATTTTGCCTTTTCATACTGTTCATGGGGTTCTCAAGGCAAGAATACTGGAGGGATTTGCCATTCCCTTCTCCAGTGGACGACATTCTGTTAGACCTCTCCACCATGACCCACCCGTCTTGGGTGGCCCTACATGGCATGGCTTAGTTTCACCGAGTTAGACAAGGCTGTGGTCCATGTGATTAGGTTGGCTAGTTGTCTGTGATCGTGGTTTCAGTCTGTCTGCCCTCTGATGCCCTCTCTCAGCACCTACTATCTTACCTGGGTTTCTCTTACCTTGGACGTGGGGTAACTCCTCTTGGCCACTGCCCCTGACCTTGGACATAGGGTAGCTCCTATCATCTGTGCTCGTGTGCCGTTGCAGCCGCCGTGCTTGTGCTGACAGCAAATTTCAGGATGTAATTGGGAGAGTTGGCCATCTCTACTTGCTTGGAAATGCCATCTCAGAAGGTAGCAACCCTTCAGTGTTAAAATTTCATAAACATTAGATTGAGATACCCTAATTAGTATGGAGACCTGAAAAATGTGCATACCTTGAAATGCCAGTGATCACTTTGAAGATAGTAATGGTGTATATTTAAATCCAAAAATAGCAAAAAAAGTATTTGTTTGAATTTTGTGAGTTTTTCAAATGTATTCCTGAAGGTCTGTAACTAAACATAATATATTTGTCCCAAATTAATATTTATTTCTAGTCATTTGATTCTCCTAAAATCATAAGGAAGAAAAGTGCTGCAGCCTATTCTCCAACAACTGGAACCTGTCAAATGAGCCCAAGTGCTTCTCCCACAAGCTCAAAAGAACAAGAAAACAGAAATGGACCATCAAATGGTTAGTTGAACATTCTTTTCTGCTTATTGTGAGATTTTTTCTAGGTATTGGTTAAATTGGAATTTTGATTTAATAATACGTGAATCCTGCAGCAGCTGATTTTTGTCTCTTTTAAAGAATTCAACATAGAAAAGACTAGAATATAGGTAATACTTTGGACATAAATGTGAACTCTAGGCAGTTACATTAAAATGCTGCTGTAGATTTTGTTACCTTACTTTCCCATCCATTAAATAGAAATTATGGCCTGACTGCCTTCAGCCACTATCAATTATAGTAGTATAGCCCCTTAACAAGCTATCCATCATGTGCATAAATTAAAGGGTACATAATTCAGGTAATGCACTACACTTTAAGAATAATACTTCTAAATGTTATTTTTATTCATGTTGTCCATTTAGTTTTATCCACATTTCCTGTGTCTTTATAGCTTGTTTTATTTCATTCTCTTCTGTTACTATTTTAAGTGCACTTGCTAAAGGTTTGTATAATTACTGTTAGAGAATAATCTAACTTTAATATGAAATTCTTTATTTTAAATTATTATTAGTTTAATTTTGACCACACATATTTCTTATCCTCTGGTAGTTTATCGCTAAAATATTCATTTAAAAGATGCAGGAATCTAGATTTCATAGGCTTAATTTTTAATATTGTATAAAAGTCGTGAATCAATGACATGTCAAGGTTTTATAATATGAAATACTAAATAGGCTTAAATTTAAAAGAATATATTTTAGATATACTGTGATTAGCCTGATTCATATTTATTGTAAAACATTTGAGTGCTAAGTATATACTGGAAGCTACAGAGAAACAAAGAAGTCTCCTCATTTTACCTAATTTGTTGTAATGAAACCTGTAATGAGATCTTAACTTTTGAATGACTTTAATCAGGTACTTAATCTTAAAGCTATCACTGTTAAGTTTGCTTCCACAAAAATACATGAAGATGTATATGTTTTCTTCAAGCTCTATAGTTTTGGGTTGTTGGTTTTTCTTTAATTCATTTGATATACCTTTTGTTTAAAATTAAAAATTAGTGCCTTAGATATGGAACATCTCTATACTGAAATGTGAATAGATATTAAGTGGATACATACTTAATTTCCATATTGAAATTAAATATGGACTTAAGGGAACATTTCTTTTGCCCATAAAAAGATTGGTCACATGATCTCAGTTGACATTTAAGTGGATAATTATCACCAGTTATAGTACTTGGTAAGCTCTTTTTGAAAAGTCATATAGCAAGAGTTCCTAGGGTGCTGGTAATATTCTATTTCTATATGATGGCTATGCTGGTTCACTCTATAATTATTCATTAAACTGTACATATGTGTTTTATGTATTCTTTGATATATAGTTCTCACAAAAGTCTCAAAATAGAATTCTGCCTAGGATCTTAGAGCGGATTATGTCATTTGTAATCATTATATTGATTTTCCTTATATGTCATGTTATTGTATTTTAGAAATAGAAAAGCTTGAGTCTTACAACTTAAGTTCCAAATGAAATTATAACTTCTGTTAACAGTGTTACTTATTAAGTATTGTACAAAACACAAGGTACAATTTAAATAAGCACTTCTGCTTAAAGCACATTTTCAAAGACGTTTTAGGTCCTCTTCCCATCACTCTTAGGGTATAGTGCAAAACTTTATCATGACTTTTAGGGCTATATGTCATTTAATACCTGATCATCTCATCTGTCTCATTTATTCTCTTGCCCTTCCCATGTTTACAGTGCTTCAGCCACTCTTACTTTCTGGCTGTTTGTCAATCATACTGAGCCTGTTGCCTCCACAAGACCTGTACTTGCACTTCTTTCAACCTGGAATATTCTTCCTCTAGGTATTTATATGTGCTTTCTATATTCAGTTGAATTACATACTATGTGAAGAGGTGGTAATATTAAATTTAAATTTATTTACAGTTATAAAAGGAAAAAAATCTAGATCTAAGTCTTCCCTCTACTTAAATTCTACATAGCCCTCAAATGGAGTGACTGCTTCCAGTTTATATAGTGAAAATACACCTACACACACACTTTCTCTCTCATTTGTCATCGTGTATATTGATTATGTATGGTTGTGTGTGTGTCGTTATACTGCCCTACCCCTTTGTAGGGGTCATCCCCGTCCCTGCTGTTGCTGCTGCTAAGTCGCTTCAGTCATGTCCGACTCTGTACGACCCCATAGACGGCAGCCCACCAGGCTCCCCCGTCCCTGGGATTCTCCAGGCAAGTACCACTTGGCAAATTTTTTCCAAAGAGTATCCTTTTAGAGGAGAGAAAAGATGGTAAAATTTTCTGTTCCTTTACTCCTAAGAATGCTTCTGGTTTTTGATAGTTGGGGTGGAAGGATAAACACCAAATATGCATAGTCAAAGAAAGTACTTGTAAAATAGACAATAGATGTGTAGAAATCACCCCAGATTGGAGCAGTGTCAACAGCATAGACAGATACACAGATGGAGTATATGATAAAACAGTAAAGAAAAGTAATGGATAGAAGAAACTCCAACATATGTCAAATAGGAGTTCTACAATAAAGAAGAGAAAAAGGAGCGGAGGCATAGTCTGAGATATACGGACTATCAGGTTTTCGTAGTTGAGGAAAGATGGGAATTTCCAGATTAGAATAACAGGCTATGTCTGTTATTCTATGTCTGCAGGATGAATTAAAACAAATTCACACCTAATCATATCATGATAAAACTGCAGAACATCAAAAACAAAGAGAAAATTTTAGCAACTGGCTGACATTAGACTTCTCATCAGTAGCTATAGACTGCAGCAGGAAATGGAATAATACCAACTGAAAATCACATCTGAATTTTTCACTCAGGAAGTAAGAATGAAGTAAAGGTATTTTCATTCAGTCTGGGAGAATTAACCATTCACAGATACTCCTTGAAAGATTATTAAAGAATATTCTTCTGTGCGTGCATGCTTATAACTGAGCCTCAAATAAAGGAATGGAATGCAAAGAGCAGTGGTAAAATAATAAATTAGCAAGCATGTTGGTAAATCTGTAAGCCTAGTTATAAAAATGTGATTACCAATCCTGCTGACCATAAAGCAAAAGAGTGGGTTAAAAATAAGTGCTAATAGACCATAAGAGCTTGGAAGATACATGTGGAAGCAGAAGGAATTACAAATTTAAGGTCTTTGTAATCTTCGGTGCAGATGGAATATCTGTCAGTTAAACTTTTAATTGTGTTTTTGTTTACTTCCCTTTAAAATGCGGAAAATAACATCTACCTCAAGATTGTTGTAAGAACTAAAAGAATTAACATACAAAAAGTACTTAGAACAGTGACTGGCATATAGTGAAGTGAAGTTGCACAGTCGTGTCCGACTCTTGTGGACGCCATGGACTGTAAGCCTACCGGCTCCTCCATCCATGGGATTTTCCAGGCAAGAGTCCTGGAGTGGGTTGCAATTTCCTTCTGCAGGGATCTTCCCAAGGGGTCAAACCCGGGTTTTACCGTCTGAGTCACCAGGGAAGTCCTGGAATATAGTAAGTGTTCAATACATGTTTTTAGTTCTGTTCAGTCACTCAGTCATGTCCAAATCTTTGTGACCCATGGATTGCAGCATGCCAAACATCCCTGTCCATCACCAACTCCCAGAGCTTACTCAAACTCATGTCCATTGAGTTGGTTATGCCATTCAACCATCTCATCCTCTGTCATCCCCTTCTCCAACCCACTTCATTCTTTCCCAGCATCAGAGTCTTTTCCAGTGAGTCAGTTCTTCGCATCAGGTGGCCAAATATTGGAGTTTCAGCTTCACAATCAGTCCTTCCAATCAATATTTAGGACTGATCTCCTTTAGGATGGACTGGTTGGATCTCATTTTGATCCAAGGGACTCTCAAGAGTCTTCTCCACCACTATAGGTCAAAAGCATCAATTCTTCATTGCTCAGCTTTCTTTACAGTCCAACTCTCACATCTATACATGACTACTGGAAAAACCATAGCTTTGACTAGATGGACCTTTGTTGGCAAAGTAATGTCTCTGCTTTTGAATATGCTGTCTAGGTTGATCATAGCTTCTCTTTCAAGGAGCACGCGCCTTTTAATTTCATGGCTACAGACACCATCTGCAGTGATTTTCAGTTCAGTTCAGTCGCTCAGTCGTGTCCGACTCTTTGCAACCCCATGAATCACAGCACGCCAGGCCTCCCTGTCCATCACCAACTCCTGGAGTTCACTCAGACTCACGTCCACCAAGTCAGTGATGCCATCCAGCCATCTCATCCTCGGTCATCCCCTTCTCCTCCTGCCACCAATCCCTCCCAGCATCAGAGTCTTTTCCAGCTTTCTTTACAGTCCAACTCTCACATCCATACATGACCATTGGAAGAACCATAGCCTTGACTAGATGGACCTTTATTGGCAAAAAAATGTCTCTGCTTTTGAATATGCTGTCTAGGTTGGTCATAACTTTTCTTCCAAGGAGTAAGCGTCTTTTAATTTCATGACTACAGTCACCATCTGCAGTGATTTTGGAGCCAAGAAAAATAAAGTCTGACACTGCTTCCTCTGTTTCCACATCTGTTTGCCAAAAAGTGATGGGACCAGATGCTATGATGTTAGTTTTCTGAATGTTGAGCTTTAAGCCAACTTTTTCACTCTCCTCTTTCACTTTCAACAAGAGGCTTTTTAGTTCCTCTTCACTTTCTGCCATAAGGGTGGTGTCATCTACATATCTGAGGTTATTGATATTTCTCCGGGCAGTCTTAATTCCAGCTTGTGTTTCTTCCAGCCCAGCGTTTCTCATGATGTACTCTGCATATAAGTTAAATAAGCAGGATGACAAGATACAGTCTTGACGTACTCCTTTTCCTAATTGGAACCAGTCTTTTTTTCCATGTCCAGTTCTAACTGTTGCTTCCTGACCTGCATATAGATTTCTCAAGAAGCAGGTCAGGTGGTCTGGTATTCCCATCTCTTTCAGAATTTTCCACAGTGATTTTGGAGCCCCCAAAATAAAGTCTCTCACTGTTTCCATTGCTTCCTCATCTATTTCCCATGCAGTGATGGGTCGGGATGCTATGATCTTAGTTTTCTGAATGTTGAGCTTTAAGCCAACTTTTTCACTCTCCTCTTTCACTTTCATCAAGAGGCTCTTTAGTTCCCCTTTGCTTTCTGCCATAAGGGTGGTGTCATCTGCATATCTGAGGTTATTGATATTTCTCCTGGCAATCTTGATTCCAGCTTGTGCTTTATCCATCCTGGCATTTCACATGATGTACTCTGCATATAAGTTAAATAAACAGGGTGACCATATCCAGCCTTGACATGGTTGTTTCCTGATTTGGAACCAGTCTGTTCCATGTCCATTTCTAACTGTTGCTTCTTGACCTGCATACAGATTTCTCAGGAGGCAGGAAAGGTGGTCTGGTATTTCCATCTCTTGAAGAATTTTCCAGTTTATTGTGATCCACACAGTCAAAGGCTTTAATGTAGTCAATAAAGCAGAAGTAGATGTTTCTCTGGAGCTCTCTTGCTTTTTCAATGATCCAACAGATGTTGGCAATTTGATATCTTTTTTCTCTGCCTTTTCTAAATCCAGCTTGAACATCTGGAAGCTCTCTGTTCACATATTGTTGAAGCTTAGCTTGTAGAATTTTGAACATTACTTTGCTAGAGTGTGAGATGAGTGCAATTGTGCGGTAGTTTGAACATTCTTTGGCATTTCCTTTCTCTGGGATTGAAATGAAAACTGATCTTTTCCAGTCCTGTGGCCACTGCTGAGTTTTCCAAATTTGCTGGTATACTGAGTGCAACAGTTTTACCGCATCATCTTTTAGGATTTGAAATAGCTCAACTGGAATTCCATCATCTCCACTAGCTTTGTTAGTAGTGATGCTTCCTAAGTCCCACTTGACTTCATATCCCAGGATGTCTGTCTCCCAGTGAATGGTCACGCCATCGTGGTTATCTGGGTCATGAAGATCTTTTTGTATAGTTCTTCTATGTATTCTGTCCACTCTTAATATCTCCTGCTTCTGTTAGGTCCATACCATTTTCATTCTTTACTGTGCCCATCTTTGCCCATGTTCCCTTGGTATCTCTAATTTTCCTGAAGAGATCTGTAGTCTTTCCCATTCTGTTATTTTCCTCTATTTCTTTGCATTGATCACTGAGGAAGGCTTTCTTATATTTCCTTGCTATTCTTTGGAAATCAGCATTCAGATGGGTATATCTTTCCTTTTCTCCTTTGCCCTTAGCTTCTCTTTTTTTCTCAGCTATTTGTAAGGCCTCATCAAACAACCATTTTGCCTTTTTACGTTTCTTTTTCTTGGGGATGGTGTTGATCCCTGCCTCCTGTACAGTGTCACAAACCTCCGTCCATAGTTCATCAGGCACTCTATCAGATCTAATCCCTTGAATCTGTTTATCACTTACACTGTATAATCGTAAGGGATTTGATTTAGGTCAGACCTGAATGATCTAGTGGTTTTTCTTACTCCAATTTAAGTCTGAATTTTGCCCTAAGGAAATACATATTTTAACTGTTTTTATGAACATTATTATCAAAGACATCGTATGATTTTTTATAAAGTGGTAGAACAGTAAATACTAGCTTCTTTAAAAAAACTAAGAGTTCATATAAGAATATTAATATAGACCAAAATAGTTATTATGACAAAAGGGCTTTATTGCAAATAATAGAACTTTTACGTAACAAAAGAATGAAAGATTCACCAGCAGAAAAGGAATCCTGAACCCATGTGCATGAAAAATAAAAACTAAAGCAAACGTGACAAACTAGGACAATATACAAGGAGAAACTCAGAAGTCCTTAATAATAGTAGGCTATTTTTTCAGAAACTGATAAAATAGATTTTAGAAGTTAGGAATGATAGAGATGGTTTATGTGTTTGTTTTTATTGTCATTCAAACAGTACTTTTTCTTCCAGTTTTATTGAACTATAATTGACATATTGTTTAAAATGTTCAGCGTAATGATTTGACTTCATGAAATGATTATCACAGTTAGTTTAGTGAACATCCATCACCCGTTTCACTTTTCTGTTGTTCTTTAGTCTCTCAGTTGTGTCCTACTGTTTGCTGCCCCATGGACTGCAGCATGCGGGCTTCCCTGTCCTTCACCATCTCCCAGAGCTTGCTCATTTCACAAAGATATAAATAAAAGGAAAAAAATTTTCCCTGTGATGGGAACTGTTAGCTTTCTCTCTTAACAGCTTTCATATATAACATACCACAGTATTAATTATATTCATCATGTTGTATGTCCCATACCTAGTACTTACTTGTCTTATGACTAAGGTTTGTACCTTTTGACTACCTTCATCTCATTCCTCCTTCCCACTACTCTGTGCCTCTAGTTGTATTCCGTAGTGGCTGCACCAACTTATATTCCCACTAGTAGTGCATAAAGATTCTCTTTTCTCCATATCCTTATCAACACTTGTTGATTCTTCTCATTTTGGTAATAGCCATTCTGACCACATATGAGGTTTTGATTCCCCTGATTATTAGTCATTTGAGCATCTTTTCATGTGCCTGCTGGCTATCTGTATATCTTCTTTGAAAAATGTCTGTTGAAACCCTCTGCCCATTTTGTAATCAGGTTGTTTGGTTTTTTGATGTTGAATTGTTTACGTTCTTTGTATATTTGGGATATTAACTCCTTACTAGACATATCATTTTGAAATATCTTTTCCATTCAGTAGACAGTCATTTCCTTTAGTATGCAAAACTTTTTTAGTTTGATATATTTCCATTTATTTATTTTTGCTTTTGTTTCCCTTGCCTGAGAAGATAATATCCAAAAAAATATTACGAAGTCAGATGTCAAAGATCTTACTGCCTGTGCTTTCTTCTAGAAGTTTTATGGTTTTAGGTCTTACATTGGAATCAGAGTGTGAAACTCCAGTTTTGTTCTTTCTCAAGACTGTTTGGATATTTGAGTATCTTTTTTGTTGTAAAGTATAAAATATTTAGAATTGAGTGATAATAAAAACATGTCAGCACTTAGAGGAAAAAAATTTATACCTAAACATGGCATGATAATGAAAGCATTCATAGTGGATTTACATTTATCAGTGCATATATTTTAAAAGGATGACTAGAAACTAACAAGCTGAACATTCAACTCAGAAAGATAGAAAAAGAACAATAGAACAAACCATAAAAAGTAGAAGGAAATAAGAAAAAAATAATATAAACTGAAAAATATTACATAGAAATGGTTCAATTAAAAGAATAATAGGAGCTCAGTCACCCCTTAGCCTACAGACTCCAACTTAATCTGCAATAACTCTTTAAGAAAAAAAATTTAAGTGTGTGACACCTTAGATAAGTAATTTTAAACCTCTCTGGGTTTAGGTTTTCCTCAATTCTTAACTTCTGATTTGGGACCAAAAGATCCCTGAGATGTGCCAGGTGTAAAGTATATTTATTAAGAAGCAGCGTGATACTGGCCTAAACCTGCTTGAACTTTAAATTAATTTATTAGTAAATAATCATAGCATGTTGGCTAAGAGAATGATCTTTGTAGCTAAATGGCTGGATTTAGATCCTGACTGTACCACTTACTAGCACTGGAGCTTCAGATAAATTTTATGACCATTCTGTGCATTTGTTGTCTCATCTGCAAAATGGGAATAAGAATGACTATCTCAGAGGTGTGCAGATTAACTAGTTAATATAACATTTAAAACAGTGCCTAGCCCTAAAAGCACTTTTTAACTGTTAGCCATCATCATCACCATTGTTGATTATACTTCTAAATATTATCAGTCGAAAGATATCTTCATTAGTTCAAGAAAGGGCTTCTGGGAGCCGTACCAGAAAGTCCAAGTAGAATTTTTAAAGCAGTCCCGATTCAGTGATATTACATTTATCACTGAATTATTGGAAGAAGGAAATGGCAACTCACTCCAGTGTTCTTGCCTGGAGAATCTCAGGGATAGGGGAGCCTGGTGGGCTGCCATCTATGGGGTTGCAGAGTCAGACGCTACTGAAATGACTTAGCAGCAGCAACAGCAAGTATACAATTATTAATCATATATAGCATAGCAAGGAAGAGCACGTAGAATCCATAGTACTTTCAGTTCAGTTCAGTCGCTCAGTCGTGTCCGACTCTTTACGACCCCATGAATCGCAGCATGCCAGACATCCCTGTCCATCACCATCTCCAGGAGGTCACTCAGACTCACGTCCATCGAGTCAGTGATGCCATCCAGCCATCTCATCCTCTGTCGTCCCCTTCTCCTCCTGCCCCCAATCCCTCCCAGCATCAGAGTCTTTTCCAGTGAGTCAACTCTTCGCATGAGGTGGCCAAAGTACTGGAGTTTCAGCTTCAGCATCATTCCTTCCAAAGAAATCCCAGGGCTAATCTCCTTCAGAATGGACTGGTTGGATCTCCTTGCAGTCCAAGGGATTCTCAAAGAATCTTCTCCAACACCACAGTTCAAAAGCATCAATTCTTTGGCGCTTAGCCCTCCTCACAGTCCAACTCTCACATCCATACATGACCACAGGAAAAAACCATAACCTTAACTAGATGGACCTTAGTCGGCAAAGTAATGTCTCTGCTTTCTAATATGCTATCTAGGTTGGTCATAACTTTCCTTCCAAGGAGTAAGTGTCTTTTAATTTCATGGCTGCAATCACCATCTGCATTTTGGAGCCCCCAAAATAAAGTCCGACACTGTTTCCACTGTTTCCCCATCTATTTTCCATGAAGTGATGGGACCAGATGCCATGATCTTCGTTTTCTGAATGTTGAGCGTTAGGCCAACATTTTCACTCTCCTCCTTCACTTTCATCAAGAGGCTTTTATAGTTCCTCTTCACTTTCTGCCATCAGGGTGGTGTCATCTGCATATCTGAGGTTATTGAGATTTCTCCCAGCAATCTTGATTCCTGCTTGTGTTTCTTCCAGTCCAGCATTTCTCATGATGTCCTCTGCATATAAATTAAATAAGCAAGATGACAATATACAACCTTGATGTACTCCTTTTCCTATTTGGAACCAGTCTGTTGTTCCATGTCTAGTTCTAACCGTTGCTTCCTGACCTGCATACAGATTTCTCAACAGGCAGGTCAGTTGGTCTGGTATTTAGCATATGTTAATTGCTAATAAAATGAAATGAAATAAGGAAAAGTGATTATTAAATAAGTGGAAAACTCTTGGTGTGATAGAGTCCACTCAGTAGTCTTTGATAACTGATCCAATTTGATAACTGTCTCCAATTCTTTGAGACATTAAAATTCCTCCTGGTTAACAATTGAAATGTCTGTTATTTAAAAGCATAATTCCTGGGTGTTTGTCTGATGGCTCAGTGGTAAAGAATCTGCCTACCAATTCAGAATACCCAGGTTTAATCCCTGATCTGAGAAAGTCTCACATGCCTCAGAACAACTAAACCTGCGCCGTAACATTTTTTTTAATTTATTTATTAATTGAAAGGTAATTGCTGTGTAGAATTGTATTGGTTTCTGCCAAACATCAACATGAATCAGCCACAGATATACATATGTCCCTTCCCTCTTGAACCTCCCTCTCATCTCCCTCCCTATCCTACCCCTCTAAGTTGTTACAGAACCCTGGCTTGAGTTCCCTGAGTCATAACAGCAAATTCCCACTTGCTATCTATTTTACATATAGTCCTGTAAGTTTCCATGTAACTGTCTCCATACATCCTATCCTCTCCACCCTCAGCCCCGTCCCATGTCCATAAGGCTGTTTTCCATGTCTCTGTTTCCATTGCTGCCCTGCAAATAATTTCATCAACTTTTGCACCAGTACTCTAGAACCCAGGAACTGCAACTAAGCCCTCAAGCCGTAACTAGTGAAGCCCGTGTGCCCTAGAGCCCATGCTTCACTGCAGAGGAAGCCATCACAGTGAGAAGCCCTCGTGCAACTAGAGTATCCCCAGTAACTGCAACTGGATAAAAGCCTGTGCAGCAACAGAGACCCCGCACAGCCAAACATAAACAAATGAAATTATATATGTATATATATAAAAGAAAAACAAAATATAAGTCCTTCCATGAGAAGATTGAAATTAGTGCTAAATCCCCTTACAATAATCAGAATATTTAGAGTGACCTAAAACACCTGGTAAAAATTCAAATGAAGCAGTCTTTTGCTATTTCTTACCTAGCACTACTGACTGCTTGTGCTAAAAATATGAAAAATAATTACAGGTTAAAAGAACAAAGTAATATGGTGGAGCTTTATTGAATAGAAATAGCTTAATTCAAAATTCAGGAAGTTAGTATTAATCTTTAGGCAAAGATTAATACTGTTTTATGAAATAAAAGTACATAGTGTAGTTTTCATTTGTAGTTTATCTATTAAAAGTACTTTTTTGAGAGACAGATTTTAATGAACTTATTTCCCCTACGTTCTCTAAAATCATAAGTAAAATATTATTACTCTTTTCCCCATTCATCTTTTATTAAATAAACTGTTAACCATATTGACTTATTCTATTTGGAATTTAAGAACACCAACAAATCAAATAATGAAAATATAATAACAAAAGCGGTAACTAGGACTTTAGCAAAATTTCTAGACCACAGGTTTTTCTGTTTTGGGCATTAAAGACTATTATGAGATAAAAATTTAGTTGTGACATAATTTTTTGAGAGAAGGCATAAGTTCCAAAGTAACAATGAGGGAAATTATTGTTAAAGTAGTTTCTGAACCACCTTGGTCAATGAAATTATAAATTTCCTCTAGAAATAAAAGCAAATGAGAGTAATGGAGTACAAATTAAATGAAGAAAAAAATGTAAACCAGCAATGGATAGTCTGTTCCAAACAATATATTTTTTAATGTGTTAATAAAACACACTTAAATTTTAAAGAAGTTGCTTTCACGTTATCTGCGTATTTGATTTCATCTGGAAGTATTGGATCCTCCTGCAGTATTATCTAGAACTATGCCATCCAGTACATGTACATGTTGAACATGTGGAGTGGGACTGATCTGAATTGAAATGTGTTATAAGTAAGAATACACACCAGATATTAAAATCTTAGTTTGGAAAAAAATAATATACATAATAATTTATATAGATTGTGGGTTAATATAAGAATATTTGAGTATATTGGGTTAAATATTCAAATTTGACTTTCTTTTTATAAAAATTTTGTTAGTAGATTTTAAATTAATAAGTGGCTCATATTTTATTTCTTTTGGAGAGTGTGAGCTTGTTTTTCATGGTGCATTGTACCAAACAATTTTTAGAAAAGTAGTAACTGCCAGTGTTGAGCAAATGGAGCTATATTAAAATGTGTAGTGTCAGAAGGTGCCAATGTTTATACATGATAAAAAGTGAATTTTCCTCACTGATTTTCATTGTAGTAAAGAGTTTGGATTATTCATTCATTTGCTTCTTTATTCATTCAGTAAAAGGCCAGTATATGTAAAGCACGAGAATCTCTAACTATGCTAATGTGTCCTCAAGTATGAGGACTAAGTCAGTATGCACTTTTAAATTAAAGTTTAAAACTTGATTTACAATATTGATTTACAGCATCAGTTCAGGTCAGTTGCTCAATTGTGTCCGACTCTTTGCAACCCCATGAATTGCAGCACACGAGGCCTCTCTGTTCATCACCATCTGCAGGAGGTCACTCAGACTCACGTCCATCGAGTCGGTGATGCCATCCAGCCATCTCATCCTCTGTCGTCCCCTTTTCCTGCCCCCAATCCCTCCCAGCATCAGAGTCTTTTCCAATGAGTCAACACTTCGCATGAGGTGGCCAAAGTACTGGAGTTTCAGCTTTAGCATCATTCCTTCAAAAGAAATCTCAGGGCTGATCTCCTTCAGAATGGACTGGTTGGATCTCCTTGCAGTCCAAGGGATTCTCAAGAGTCTTCTCCAACACCACAGTTCAAAAGCATCAATTCTTCGGCGCTTAGCTTTCTTCACAGTCCAACTCTCACATCCATACATGACCACAGGAAAAACCATAGCCTTGACTAGATGGACCTTAGTCGGCAAAGTAATGTCTCTGCTTTTGAATATGCTATCTAGGTTGTTCATAACTTTTCTTCCAAGGAGTAAGCATCTTTTAATTTCATGGTTGCAGTCACCATCTGCAGTGATTTTGGAGCCCCCAAAATAAAGTCTGACACTGTTTCCACTGTTACCCTATCTATTTCCCATGAAGTGATGGGACTGGATGCCATGATCTTCATTTTCTGAATGTTGAGCTTTAGGCCAACTTTTTCACTTTCCTCCTTCACTTTCATCAAGAGGCTTTTAGTTCCTCTTCACTTTCTGCCATAAGAGTGGTGTCATCTGCATATCTGAGGTTATTGAGATTTCTCCCAGCAATCTTGATTCCAGCTTGTGTTTCTTCCAGTCCAACATTTCTCATGATGTCCTCTACATATAAATTAAATAAGCAGGTGACAATATACAGCCTTGAAGTACCTTTTCCTCATTGGAACCAGTCTGTTGTTCCATGTCCAGTTCTAACTGTTGCTTCCTGACCTGCATACAGATTTCTCAAGAGGCATGTTAGGTGGTCCGGTATTCCCATCTCTTTCAGAGTTTTCCACAGTTGATTGTGATCCACACAGTCAAAGGCTTTGGCATAGTCAATAAAGCAGAAATAGATGTTTTTCTGGAACTCTCTTGCTTTGTCTATGATCCAGCGGATGTTGGCAATTTGATCTCTGGTTCCTCTGCCTTTTCTAAAACCAGCTTGAACATCAGGGAGTTCACGGTTCACGTATTGCTGAAGCCTGGCTTGGAGAATTTTAAGCATTACTTTATTAGCATGTGAGATGAGTGCAGTTGTGCGGTAGTTTGAACATTCTTTGGCATTGCCTTTCTTTGGGATTGGAATGAAAACTGACCTTTTCCAGTCCTGTGGCCACTGCTGAGTTTTCCACATTTGCTGGCATATTGAGTGCAGCACTTTCACAGCATCGTCTTTCAGGATTTGAAAGAGCTCATCTGGAATTCCATCACCTCCACTAGCTTTGTTCATAGTGATGCTTTCTAAGGCCCACTTGTCTTCACATTCCAAGATGTCTGGCTCTAGATGAGTGATCACACCATTGTGATTATCTGAGTCATGAAGATCTTTTTATACAGTTCTTCTGTGTATTCTTGCCACCTCTTCTTAATATCTTCTTCTTCTGTTAGGTCCATACCATTTCTGTCCTTTATCGAGTCCATCTTTGCATGAAATGTTCCCTTGGTATCTCTAATTTTCTTGAAGAGATCTCTAGTCTTTCCCATTCTGTTCTTTTCCTCTATTTCTTTAGTGATTCAGTATTTTTGCAGATTATATTCCATTGCAGTTTATTAGATGATAATAGGTATCATTCCCTATGCTATACAATGTATCTCACTGCCTTATATATAATTGTCTGTGTCTGTTCATCCTAAACCACTAATTTGTCCCTCCCCTTTTCGCTTTCCCCTTTGGTAACCACAGGTTTGTTTTGTCTGTGAGACTGTTTCAGTTTTTTATATACATTCATTTATTATCTTTTAAATTCCACTTACAAATGACACCATGCAGTATTTGAAATATCTTCAAAGGCACTAAAGGTATTTCCAAGAGTTTACTACTAAATCATTTAGCATTTAAGCTTCAGGTACTTTTGTTTCTAAAATTGTATTTGATTTACTGTGCTATCATGAGGAGCTCACTGTTTTCTAGATATTAGTATCAACAATTTTTGTTGTTAACTGTGAGACAAAAAAATAGGAGTTAAATAATATAAACTGGAAACTTTAATAGTTTTTATTAAAATATTTGATGAAAACATCCTTTATCAAATAAAGTTTATATTATCCAGTTTTGTTTATCTAGTTTTTCTTTTTAATATACTAGGCCCCAATAGAAATTTTATTCAAAAGATTGTTTCTTCTCTATAATATAATCATGAATAAAAAATTAGAATGGAAAAAAAATAAATAAAAATTAGAATGAGAAATAAAACACAAAGTACCTATTGCAGAGTTCTTCACAATATTGCAAAAATTTTCTCATACCAAATTTCAGGATACTTTGTCATTGACTACTCTTCTTTCATTTGACTACCATTTATTTTTTATTTAAAATTTGGTGATCTAAATTCTATTTAAAGCTTGACAATTTTGCTTTAACTTTATGTTCCTTTTATTGCACACATAGGAAAGAGGGAAAACTTGATTCACCTCAGGATAAACAAAAGAATGGAATCTACTGTGCAAGACAATGAGTAAGTTTGTTTTTGCTGAAATAATATACATGTGTCTTAAAAAGGTCATATTTGTTAAAGTGATGTTTTAAGATAAATCATTTATTTTGAGAAATGAATGGTTTATAGAAATGTTTATAGTTTATAGAAATGAATAAAAAGTTTGTAGAACTATTTTTCTTAGAGAAGTAACATACTTTATGATATGTTTTAACAGTGTTCATATGATGGTGATATGCATGCATGCATGCTAAATCGCTTTAGTCATGTCCAACTCTGTGTGATAGGATTCTCTAGGCAAGAATACTGAAATGGGTTGCCATTTCCATCTCCAGTGATGGTGATATATGATATCTTAATTTTAATTCCCATTTAGCCCAGTTCCCCCCGTCTATGCTTAAGAAACTAGCTTAGGGTAAAACTGAGAGAAACACCCTCTTTGGATGGAGAAGTAATATATTAATTTACAACATGAGACCATAAGCCCCCAATGGGTAGATACCTCATTTTCCTTATCTTTATCCATCCTTTACATTCTATGGCACAAAGAAGATACAGCTGGAAAAGTAATGGATGGATGGAGAAGTAATATTTTAGAACATAATATCTAACAAATAACTGGTTCAGGAGCTAGGAACATAGTGAAGCCAGCAGAGTAAGGAATCTAGAGGAACCTAGAAGGCTTATTGGCCATCAGTCAACAATTTTCATATTGGCCTGTCAATAGTGCCTTGAATGAAATCGTTCTGTGTAGAAAGCTACTGCCTGTGTATTCTGGAAAGAATATTTATATCAATCCACTAAGGCTTGAAAAATTGAAAGAAGCAGAACAGGGAGTTGAATTTTCATAGTAGTTCATGTGTTCAGCTCATTTACTTTTCATTGTGACAATTAACCACATTTCAGAACTCTGATTTTCTCTTCACTATATTTTAAGTATTTGATCATACATAAGAATACTGACTTATGTATCACTTTCTGCTTAAATGAAGGTCTCTGGGTAACTTAGTAGAAAACATTTATCGAAAACATAGGATGATGGTATAATTATGCTTATATTCTGCAGGCAATCAAAGACTAAGAGGGAGACAAGTATTTACATTTATTTTCAATAGTTTAAAATTCTTGACAGAAAAAAAAAATGGAAACTTTCTTCCAAACATCAGTATTAAGATAAGCGTTCTCACTTTCACCACTAGTATTCAGTGTTTTACTGGAAATTCTAGCCATAGCAATCAGATAAGAAAAAAAGAGTAAAAGGCAACCAACTGAAAAGAAATAAAACCAGCTTGATTTGCAGATGATTTGAACCTGTTGATCCTACATAGAGAGACTCCTGAAGAATGCACAAGAAGCTATTAGTACTAATAAACAAAGTCAACAAAATTACAAGGTATAAGATCAGTACACAAAAATCCATTGTGTTTCTATATACATGCTGTGAACAATTTGAAAGAATTGAAGGAGGCAATTCTGTTTATAGTAGGATTTAGAAAAATAAATCCTTCCTGGTTTCCTTGGTGGCTCAGAGGATAAAGCGTCTGCCTGCAATGCTGGAGACCTGGGTTCAATCCCTGGGTCAGGAAGATCCCCTGGAAAAGAAAATGGCAACCCACTCCAGTACTCTTGCCTAGAAAATCCCATGGACGGAGAAGCCTGGTAGGTTTCAGTCCATGGGGTCACAAAGAGTTGGACACGACTGAGCGACTTCACTTCACTTCACTTCAGAAGAATAAAATATCTAGGAATAAATTTAACCATAGAGGTGAAAGACTTTGTACACTGGAAATTGCAAAGTACTGCTGAGAAATTGAAGAAGACCTAAATAAATGGAAAAACAATCTGCTTTTGTGGCCAGAAGATTTAATATTGTTAAGGTATCTGTACCTCTACCCAAAGTGATCTACACACTTAATGTAATGCCTATCAAAATTCCACACCCTGTAAAAAACTATTCAGGCATAAAAATGATTGAGGTTCTGATACATGCTGTATAGCATGACGAACCTTGAAAACATGGTAAGTGAAATAAGCCGAATACAAAAGGACGAATGTTATGCAATTTCACTTCTGTGCAGTATCTAGAGTAGGCAACTTAAAAGAGACAGAAAGTATATCAGAGATTACCAGAGGCTGAGGGTTATTGTTGAATGTTACGGAGTTTCTGTTTGTGGTAATGGTGGTGGTTTAGTTGCTAAGTCGTATTTGACTCTTGCGACGTCATGGACTATAGCCTGCCAGGCTCCTCTGTCCCTGGGATTCTCCAGTCAAGAATACTGGAGTGGGTTGCCATTTTCTTCTCCAGCAGAATCTTCCTGATGCAGGAATCGAACCCAGGTCTCCTGCATTGCAGGCAGATTCTTTACCAACTGAGGTACAAGGGAAGCCTGCAATAGTTCACTGTATTTGTTTTAGTCTTTGGTAATAGAATGGTTTTGAAAATGGATAGTGTTGATGTTGTAAAGCTTTGTGAATGTAATTAATACCACTGAAGTGTACACTTTAAAATGGTAAAATGACAACTTTTATATTTTATATATATATATATATATATATATATATATGTATATAAACTAAAAGAAGAAAAAATTTTGAATTGAAAAACAACTACAGGGACAACATGAATATGCATTGTTTAACAAGATGGTAGAGTAGAAGGATGTGAGCTCAGTCTTTACAAAAACATTAAAATCACAGCTGCCTGCTGATAAAAAACAATCGAACCTACCAAAAAGATACTCTATAACCAAAGACAAAGAATAAGCCACAATGTGATGGTAGGAGGAACACAGTTGCAATAAGCTAGGCAATCCACAAACTGGAAGATAATTCCATCACAGAAGTTTTCCCACACAAGTGAAAGTCCTGAACCCCACATCAGGCTTCCCAGACTAGGGGTCTGTTAACAGGACAAAGATCCCCCAGAGAATTTGGCTTTGAAGGCCAGTGGGTTTTGATTGGAATTTCACAGGACTAGGGGAAACAGATTTTACTCTTGTAGGCTGCACATAAAGTCTCATGCACCAGCTCCTAGGGGGAAAAGCTTAAGAGACTGGACCACATCTACCTGCTAGTATTGGAGAGTCTCTTTCCAAGGTGGGAGGCAGGTGTGGCTCACTGGGGAAGAAGACACTGACAGTGGCATTTCTGGCAAGCACTCTATTAAGGTGAGCTTTCCTGGAGGTCGCCATTTTCTCCTTAAGACCTAGCCCCACCTAACAGCCTGTAAGCTTTCCTGCTGGCACACCTCAGGCTAAGCAATCAGCAGGACAGGAATACAGTCCCACCCATCAGCAGACAGGCTGCTTAACATCTTTCTGAGCATGGCCCTGCCCACCAGAGGGCAGAACCAGAACCCACTAGTGGACAGGAACCAGTTCCTCCCACAAGGAAGCCTGCGTAAGCATCTTAGCCTCATTCACCCAATTTCAAATCATAAGTTCAGTTCAGTCGCTCAGTCATGTCCGACTCTTTGCGACCCCATGAATCGCAGCATGACAGGCCTCCCTGTCTATCACCATCTCCCAGAGTTCACTCAGACTCATGTCCATCGAGTCGTGATGCCATCCAGCCATCTTATCCTCTGTCGTCCCCTTCTCCTCCTGCCCCCAATTCCTCCCAGCATCAGAGTCTTCCAGTGAGTCAGCTCTTCACACGAGGTGGCCAAAGTACTGGAGTTTCAGCTTCAGCATCATTCCTTCCAAAGAAATTCCAGGGCTGATCTCCTTCAGAATGGACTGGTTGGATCTCCTTGCAGTCCAAGGGACTCTCAAGAGTCTTCTCTAACACCACAGTTCAAAAGCATCAATTCTTCAGCTCTCAGCCTTCTTCACAGTCCAACTCTCACATCCATACATAACCACTGGGAAAACCATAGCCTTGACTAGACGGACCTCAGTTGTCAAAGTAATGTCTCTGCTTTTGAATATACTATCTAGGTTGGTCATAACTTTTCTTCCAAGGAGTAAGCGTCTTTTAATTTCATGGCTGCAATCACCATCTGCAGTGATTTTGGAGCCCCCCAAAATAAAGTCTGACACTGTTTCCACTGTTTCCCCATCTATTTCCCATGAAGTGATGGGACCGGATGCCATGATCTTCATTTTCTGAATGTTGAGTTTTAAGCCAACTTTTTCACTCTCTTCCTTCACTTTCATCAAGAGGCTTTTTAGTTCCTTTTCACTTTCTGCCATAAGGGTGGTGTCATCTGCATATCTGAGGTTACTGATATTTCTCCCAGCAATCTTGATTCCAGCTTGTGTTTTTACAGTCCAGCATTTCTCATGATGTACTCCGCATAAAAGTTATAAAAGCAAGAATAATTGTAGCCTGTGGAATAGAAACTGCAATCACAGAAAGTTAGACAAAATGCGACAGGAAAGGAATGCATCCCAGATGAAGGAACAAGATAAAACCCCAGAAGAACAACTAAGTGAAGTGGAGATAGGCAGTCTAATGGAAAAAGAATTCAGAGTAATGATGTGAAAATGATCCAGGATCTTGGGGAAAAGTGGGAGGCATATGTTGAGAAGATACATGGAATGTTTAAAAAGATCTGGAAGAACTAAAGAACAAATAGAGAAGAACAATGCAGTAATGAAGGATAACACTACAAGGAATCAATAGCAGAGCAACTGAGGAAGAACAGAATGGCTTGAAGAATGGCTTAGAAGACAGGATAGTGAAGATCACTCTCAGGAAACAAAAAGAAAGAGAAGAAATGAAGACAGTCTAAGAGCCCTCTGGGACAACAACTTGAAAAAATTATTTAAGCACTAATAGCTGAAAACTTCCCTAGCAAGGAAAGGAATTAGTCTTTCAAGTCCAGGAAGTGCAGAGAATCCTAGACAGGATAAACCAAAGGAGAAACACACGAGACACATAGATTTCAAACTGACAAAAATTAAATTAAAATTTTAAAAAATGTTAAAAGCAACAAAGGAAAAGCAGCAAAAAAACATACAGGGAATTCCCATAATATTATCAGCTTATTTCTCAGGAGAAACTCTGCAGCTCAGAAGGGAGTGGCATGATGTATTTAAAGTAATGAGAGGGAGAAATCTACAACCAAGAACACTCTACCTAGCAAGGCTGTCATATGGCTCAACAGAAAAATCAAAAGCTTTATAGACAGGCAAAAAATATTAGAGGTACCATCAGACCAGCTTTGCAACAAATACTAAAGGAACTTTTCCAAGTGGAAAAGGCCACTACTAGAAACAAGAAAATTACATATGGAAAAGCTCACCAATACAAGCAAACATGCAGTAAAGGTAGGAAATCATCCACACACAAACATGATATGGAAACCAGCAGTTGTGAGGAGAGCTCTTTGAAATGAATTCAAATTTGAAATTAAAAGATCAGCAACTTGAAACAATCTTGTTTATATATAGACTGCTATATTAAAACATGGTAACCACAAACTGAAAATCTACAGTAGATATACACAAAGAAAAAGAAATCTAGACACAACACTAAAGTTTGTCATCAAGTCACAAGAGAAGAGAACAAAAAAGGAAGGGAAGAAAAAAAGCCTACAAAAACAAATCCTAAACAATTTAGCAAGTAGCAATACAACCATACATATTTATATTTATATCAATGGATTAAATGCTCCAACCAAAAGTCATAGACTGTCTGGAATGGACGCAAAAACAAGACCCATATATATGCTGTCTACAAGAGTCCCACTTTAGATCAGGGGACACACACAGACTGAAAGTGAGAAGATAAAGATACTCCAACTTTCTTGCAAATGGAAATGAAAGAAAGCTTAAGTAGCAGTACTCATATCAGACAAAATAGACTTTAAAGACTGTTGCAAGAGACAAAGATGGTCTAACAGTCCAAGACAATCCAAGAAGATGTAACAATTGTAATTATATATGCACTCAACATAGAATTCCAATATATAAGGCAAATACTAACGACATGAAAGGAGAAATCAATAGTAACACAATAATAGGGGGACTGTAACACCCCACTTTCATCAGTGGACAGATCATCCTGACACAATCAGCAAGGGAACACAGACCTTAAATGTTACTTTAGACCAGATCAGGTCAGGTCAGGTCAGGTCAGTTCAGTCGCTCAGACCAGATAGACTTAGTTAAATATTTACAGAGCATTCCATTCAAAACCAGCAGAATACACATTCTTCTCAAGTGCACATAGAACATTCTTAAGGATTGATTATATGCTGGCCACTAAGCAAGCCTTGGTAAATTTTAAAAACTTGAAAGCATAATCAAGCATCTTTTTCAACCTAAATGCTATGAGCTTAGGAGAAACTACAAGAAAAAAACTTTAAAAAACCACTTTGAGGCTAAACAAATGCTACTAAGCAACCCTATGGATCACTGAGGAAATAAAAAAATACCTAGAGATAAATGAAAATAAAAGCATGATGATCCAAAATCTGTGGCATGCAGCAAAAATGGTTTTAAGAAAGATGTTTATAGCAATAAAATCGTACCTCAGGAAACAAGAAAAGTCACCTAATCTTACACCTAAAGCAACTAGAGAAGGAAGAACAAACAAAATCAAAAGTTAGTAGAAAGAAGGAGATCAAAAGATGAGAGCAGAAATAGAGATGAAGAAAACAATACAAAAGACCAATGAACCTAAAAGCTGGTTTTCTTTGTAAAGATAAACAAAATTGATAAAACTTATCAGACTCATCAAGAAGAAAATGGAAGAGGGCTAGAATCAATAAAATTAGAAATGAAAAAGAAATTATAACAGACACCACAGAAATACAAAGGATCATAAGAGACTGCTACAAGCAACTATATGCTAATAAAATGGACAATTAGAAGAAATGGACAAGTTCTTAAAAGTGTGTAGTCTCCCAAGACTGAACCAGGAAGAAATAGAAAATATGAACAGACCAAGCACAAGTACTGAAATTGAAACTGTGATTAAAAAGTTAAACAAGGAAAAGTTCAGGATCAGATAACATCACAGGCGAATTCTATAAAACATTTAGACAAGAGTTAACACCTGTCCTTCTGAAACTAGCCCAAGGATGTAAGATACAGTCCTCTAAATAGATACAAAAAAGCTTTTGAGAAAACTCAGTGTTCGTTTATGACCATCTTAGCATATTAAAAAGCCGAGACATTACTTTGCCAACAAAGGTCTATCTAGTCAAAGCTGTGGTTTTTCCAGTAGTCATGTATGGATGTGAGAGTTGGACTATAAAGAAAGCTGAGTGCTGAAGAATTGATGTTTTTGAACTGTGGTGTTGGAGGACTCTGGCGGGTCCCTTGGACTGCAAGGAGATCCAACCAGTCCATCCTAAAGGAAATCAGCCCTGAATGTTCATTGGAAGGACTGATGCTGAAGCTCAAACTCCAGTACTCTGGCCACCTGATCCAAAGAACTGACTCATGGAAAATACCCTGATGCCAGGAAAGATTGAAGACAGGAGGAGAAGAGGAGGACAGAGAATGAGATGGTTGGATGGCATCACTGACTCAATGGACATGAGTTTGAGTAAACTCCAAGAGTTGGTGATGGACAGGGAGGCCTGGCGTGCTACAGTCCATGGGGTCACAAAGAGTTGGACACGACTGAGTGACTGAACTGAACTGAACTGAATGTTCATTTATGGTAAAAACAACAACAACAACAACAACAACTCTTCAGAAAATGGGCATAGAGGGAACTTAGGTAAGGTAAGTGAAGTCGCCCAGTTGTGTCCGGAGTCTTTATGTCCCCATGGACTGCAGCCTACCAGGCTCCTCCGTCCATGGGATTCTCCAGGCAAGAATACTGGAATGGGTTGCCATTTCCTTCTCCAGGGGATCTTTCCGACCCAGGGATTGAACCCAGGTCTCCTACATTGCAGGCAGACGCTTTAACCTCTGAGCCACCAAGGAAACCCCAGAGGGAACTTATCTCAACATAATAAATGCCATATATAACAAACCTACAACTAACGTCATACTCAGTGGTGAAAAGTTGAAAGCATTTCCTCTAAAGTCAAGAACAAGACAAGCATTGTTTTAGCATTGAAACATGTATATTATCATATGTGAAACAGATCACCTGTCCAGGTTCAATGCATGAGACAGGGTGCTCAGGGCTGGTGCACTGGGATGACTCAGAGGGATGAGATGGGGAGGGAGATGGGAGGGGGGTTCAGGATGGGGAACACATGTAAACCCATGGCTGATTCATGTCAGTGTATGGCAGAAACCACTACATTATTGTAAAGTAATTAGCCTCAAATTAAAAGGTTGTCCACTCTTCCCACTTTTATTCAGCAAGTTATGGAAGTCCAACCATGGAAATCAGAGAAGAAGAAAAAGAAAAGAAATCCAAATTGGAAATGGAGAAGTAAAACTACCACTGTTTGCAGATGACATGATTCTATACATAGAAAATCCTAAGGATGCTACCAGCAAACTACGGTTGCTGCTGCTGCTAAGTCGCTTCAGTCGTGTCCGACTCTGTGCGACCCCATAGACAGCTGCCCACCAAGCTCCCCCATCCTTGGGATTCTCCAGGCAAGAACACTGGAGTGGATTGCCATTGCCTTCTCCAGCAAACTACTAGAGATCATCAATGAATTCAGTAAAATTGTTGGATATAAAATTAATAACACAGAAAGCTTTCATTTCCATACACTAACAATGAAAGATCCAAAAGAGAAGTTAAAGAAACAGTTCTGTTTACCATTGCATCAAAAATAATGAAATACCTTGGAATATACCACCTACAGAGACAAAAGACCTATACTCCAAAAACTGTAAAGCACTGATGAAAGAAATCAAAGATGACACAAACAGATGGAAATATATACCATATTCTTGAATTGGAAGAATTGATGTTGTCAAAATGACTGTATTACCCAAGGCAGCCTACAGATTCGGTGTGATTCCTATCAAATTACCAATGTATTTTTCACAATTAGAACAAAAAGTCTTAAAGTTTGTGGAAACACAAAAGGTCCAGAATAACCAAAGCAATCTTGAGAAAGGGAGCCTGATGCATCCAGCTCCATTTTTTTGACTTCAGACTATACTCAAAGCTTCAGTCATCAAAACAGTATAGTACTAAAAACAGAAATATACATCAGTAGAACAGGATAGAAAGCCTAGAAATAAACCCTCACACCTAAGATCAATTAATCTACAACAAAGAAGGCAAGACTATGTAATGAAAGACAGTCTCTTCAGTAAATGGTGCTATAAAGACTGTACAGCTACATGTAAAAAGATGAAATTAGAACATTGTTTAACATCATAAAAATAACTCAAAATGGATTAGAGACTTAAACGTAAAACTAGATACTATAAAACTCTTAGAGGAAAACATAGGCAGAACACACTTTGACATAAATTGCAGCAGTATCTTCTTCAAGCTGTCTCCTAGAGTAGTGAAAATAAAAACAAAATAAAATGAAACCTAATTAAAATTAAAAGCTCTTTCACAGCAAAGGAAATCATAAACAAAATGGATAGACCATCCAAAAGCTAAGCAGATGAACTATATAGACATTTCTCCAAAGAAGACATACAGACAACACAGAGGCACATGAAAATATATCACTAGTTACTAGAGAAATGCAAATCAAAACTACAATGAGATGTCACCTCACACCAGTCAGAATATTCATTATCAAAAACAGTCTATACAGTAGTAACAATAAATGCTGGAGAGTGTTGGAGAAAAGGGAGCCTCCTTCTTCACTATTGATGGGAATGTAGATTGGTACAGTCACTATAGAGAACAGTATGGAGGTTCCTTAAAAACTAAAAGTAGAGCTACCATGTGATCCAGCAGTCCCACTCCTGGGGATATATTCAGAGAAAAACATGGTTGAAAGGAGGCATGTACCCCAGTTTTCATGTTTAAAGTATTAAAAAATAAAAATAAAAAAAAATTAAAAGATACATAAAACAAATATGACACGATGTTAACAGTTGTTAAAAAAAAGAATTTAATTTCAATATGGAGAAAGTGGAGACTGGCTTAAATCATTGTTTTGAGCAGTAGTTTGTGGTGGAGAGAATATTCTTAAGTAAAAGGAGAGTTAAGCAGAGTGAATAAAACAAATAGGTAGGAAATCCAGGATTACACATTAGAAAGATATATGTGTAGCAGAACGTTAAAGGACTGGGAAAATTAGCAATCTCTATCAAGCTACCAGTGGTATTTTTCACAAAGCTAGAACAAATAATTCACAATTTGTATGGAAATACAAAAAACCTCGAATAGCCAAAGCAGTCTTGAGAAAGAAGAATGGAACTGGAGGAATCAACCTGCCTGACTTCATTCAGGCTCTACTACACAGCCACAGTCATCAAGACAGTATGGTACTGGCACAGAGACAAAAATATAGATCAGTGGAACAAAATAGAAAGCCCAGAGATAAATCCACACACCTAGATGTCCATCAGCAGATGAATGGATAAGAAAGCTGTGGTACATATACACAATGGAGTATTACTTGGCCATTAAAAAGAATACATTTGAATCAGTTCTAATGAGGTGGATGAAACTGGAGCCTATTATACAGAGTGAAGTAAGCCAGAAAGAAAAACACCAATACAGTATACTAACACATATATATGGAATTTAGAAAGATGGTAATGATAACCCTGTATGCGAGACAGCAAAAGAGACACAGATGTATAGAACGGACTTTTAGACTCTGTTGGAGAGTGAGAGGGTGGGATGATTTGGGAGAATGGCATTGAAACATGTATACTGTCAGGTAAGAAATGAATCGCCAGTCTATGTTTGATACAGGATACAGGATGCTTGAGGCTGGTGCACAGGGATGATCCAGCGGGATGATAAAGGGAGGAGGTGGAAGGGGGGGTTCAGGATTGCGAACTCATGTACACCCGTGGCTGATTCATGTCAATGTATGGCAAAACCAATACAGTATTGTAAAGCAAAATAAAGTAAAAATAAAAATTAAAAAGTTTTTCCAGCTTAATTGGTGTAAAACTGAAAAATAATATGTACATTTAAAGTATATAATGTGATCTGTATTCATTAAAATAATTATGACAGTTTGGTTAATTAACACATCTCACATTGTTACCGTTTTCTCTTGGTGAGAATGTTTAAGATGTACTCTGTTTATCAATTTGAAGTATCACTCACTGTCTCCAGCACTCTTAGTTGTTCAGTTTTGTCATACTACTTGTGACCCCATGGTCTGTAGCCTGCTAGGCTCCTCTGTCCATGGAATTCTCCAGGCAAGAATACTGGAGTGGGTTGCCATTTCCTTCTCTAAAGGATCTTCTCAACCCAGGAGTCGAAACCGAACCTCCTGCATTACAGGCAGATTCTTTACCATCTGAGCCACCAAAGTATACAATGTAGTATTAATAACTATAGCTACCATGGTATGCATGAAATCCCCAGAACTGATTCATCTTACATATGAAGGATTGTACCCTTTGACCAGCATCTCCCTGTTTCCCCACCCAGCTTTCTCAGTGAGATAACAAACTAATGAGGAGACAGAGATGAAAACGATGGGAAAGAAATGCAAAAAGCAAAATGACTGTCTGAGGAGGCCATACGAAGAGCTGTGAAAAGAAGAGAAGTGAAAAGCAAAGCAGAAAAGGAAAGATATAAGTATCTGAATACAGAGTTCCAAAGAATAGCAAGGAGAGATAAGAAAGCCTTCGTCAGCGATCAATGCAAAGAAATAGAGGAAAACAATAGAATGGGAAAGACTAGGGATCTTTTCAAGAAAATGAGAGATACCAAGGGAACATTTCATGCAAAGATGGGCTCAATAAAGGATACAAATGGTATGGACCTAACAGAAGCAGAAGATATTAACAAGAGGTGGCAAGAATACACAACTGTACGAAAAAGATCTTCACGACCCAGATAATCACAGTGGTGTGATCACTCACCTAGAGCCAGACATCCTGGAATGGGAAGTCAAGTGGGCCTTAGAAAGCATCACTATGAACAAAGCTAGTGGAGGTGATGGAATTCCAGATGAACTCTTTCAAATCCTGAAAGACGATGCTGTGAAAGTGCTGCACTCAATATGCCAGCAAATGTGGAAAACTCAGCAGTGGCCACGGGACTGGAAAAAGTCAGTTTTCATTCCAATCCCAAAGAAAGGCAATGCCAAAGAATGCTCAAACTGCCGCACAACTGCACTCATCTCGCATGCTAGTAAAGTAATGCTCAAAATTCTCAAAACCAGGCTTCAGTAATACATGAACCATGAACTTCCAGATGTTCAAGCTGGTTTTAGAAAAGGTTGAGGAACCAGAGATCAAATTGCGAACATCCGCTGGATCATGGAAAAAGCAAGAGAGTTCCAGAAAAACATCTATTTCTGCTTTATTGACTATGCCAAAGCCTTTGACTGTGTGGATCACAATCAACTGTGGAAGACTCTGAAAGAGATGGGAATACCCAACCACCTGACCTGCCTCTTGAGAAACCTGTATGTAGGTCAGGAACCAACAGTTAGAACCAGACATGGAACAACAGACTGGTTCCAAATTGGGAAAGGAGTACGTTGAGGCTGTATATTGTCACCCTGCTTGTTTAACTTATATGCAGAGTACATCATGAGAAACACTGGAATGAAAGAAGCACAAGTGGAATCAAGATTGCTGGGAGAAATATCAATAACCTCAAATATACAGATGACACCATCCTTATGGCAGAAAGTGAAGAGGAACTAAAAAGCTTCTTGATGAAAATGAAAGAGGAGAGTAAAAAGTTGGCTTAAAGCTCAACATTCAGAAAACTAAGATCATGGCATCTGGTCCCATCACTTCACGGGAAATAGATGGGGAAACAGTGGAAACAGTGTCAGACTTTATTTTGGGGGCTCCAAAATCACTGCAGATGGTGATTGCAGCCATGAAATTAAAAGACGCTTACTCCTTGGAAGGAAAGTTATGACCAACCTAGATAGCATATTCAAAAGCAGAGACATTACTTTGCCAACAAAGGTCCATCTAGTCAAGGCTATGGTTTTTCCACTAGTCATGGATGGATGTGAGAGTTGGACTGTGAAGAAGGCTGAGCGCCGAAGAATTGATGCTTTTGAACTGTGGTGTTGGAGAAGACTCTTGAGAGTCCCTTGGACTGCAAGGAGATCCAACCTGTCCATCCTAAAGGAGATCAATCCTGGGTGGTCGTTGGAAGGACTGATGCTGAAGCTGAAACTCCAATACTTTGGCCACCTGATGTGAAGAGTTGATTCGTTGGAAAAGACCCTGATGCTGGAAGGGTTGGGGGCAGGAGGAGAAGGGGACGACAGAGGATGAGATGGCTGGATGGCATCACCGACTCGATGGACATGAGTTTGGATAAATTATGGGAGTTGGTGGACAGGGAGGCCTGGTGGTCTTCAATTCATGGGGTTGCAAAGAGTCGGACACAACTGAGTGACTGAGCTGAACTGAAAACGAACAAAAATGAAAGATAAGCATATTTCACTTGGCTCTAGGAATGAATGTTCACTGGACTAAGTCTTTTATATTTTATCCATTGTTCCATCAAGTAATATCTACCATACTATAGACACCATGCTAGGTAACTTGGTTTATTGTGTACACAAGGTAAACACTGTCCTTGCCTTCATGGAACTTATGATTAGATCTAATGAGGAAGAAAGGTGCCAAACCGAAGTTACAGAAAAGGGTAAATCAGTATCTTTACAGGCCATTATGGCTTTTAGAGGTTTCACATCTTATTCCTCTACATCCACATTGCCTGCACAGTCAGTATAGTAGGCACCATGGGTTACATGGCAGGGAGTCTTAAAGAAATTGATTACCTCGCTTCCACATTTGTGATGGCATAGCAGCAGCTGAATTAATGCTTGCTAATCACCTGTATCATCAATTTTCAGTTAGACTCGCTGATTTAAGGATAACTTCTCCTTGTTCTTTTAGTTCTTCCCTCAGAATATATCTGGGGACCTTTATGGAGAAAAGGAAAATAACGAAGTTAAATTTGAAGTTAAGAATGGAAAATAACTGAAAGTAGTCAAGATAGAGAAAAAAGCAGAATTGGAGCAGAATGATACTCTTAAAACTTATATATCACTTGCTTGAGACTGAAGAAATCACTATGGAAGAAATTTAAAGAATAATGAATACATCCCTCCATGTATTTTATATGAGCAAAGCATCTAATTTCAGTTGTTCTTCAGAATAAGAAGACTTTCTCTTTGGGGAAAATGAGAAAACTGAATTTTACAGTGAGACTTTTCTAGGCAAATTGGAAAATACATCAAAAATCCTGAATTTGGGGCATGTGGCTTTCTAAAGAGAAAAATAGATATTCATAGTGAACATACCATAAGAATCTGCTCTGAAGAAAGGCAGTCTGGCAAAAAAATGTCAAAACTTGAACAACTTTCTCTCCTGCCAGACCAGCTGGACCATAGTTTCTTTTTAAAAACAGAGTATTGCTGCTGCTGCTGCTGCTGCTGCTGCTGCTGCTGCTGCTGCTGCTGCTAAGTCACTTCAGTCATGTCCGATTCTGTGTGACCCCATAGATGGCAGCCCACCAGGATTCTCCAGGCAAGAACACTGGAGTGGGTTGTCATTTCTTTCTCCAATGCATGAAAGTGAAAAGTGAAAGTGAAGTTGCTCAGTTGTGTCCAACTCTTCGCAACCCCATGGACCACAGCCTACCAGGCTCCTCTGTCCATGGGATTTTCCAAGCAAGAGTACTGGAGTGGGGTGCCATCGCAGACACTTTAAAAGTTCTAGTTGCTAAAAAAGATGTTGCTGAATTTTTACTCTGCTGAAACAAAAAAAAGATTCATTCAAGAAGACCGAGGTTTCATATTTCTCAAGTTGTACAACAGTGGAATTTGGCCATAATATAGGATTTGGTCAAATTTTTTAAGGATGTCATGAAACAGGCAGCAGTCACTGGATATCTGGATGCAGTACCCATCAACATCTGCATAGTTTGCAGTGGTCATTGTAAGATGAAGGGTTTGACCCAGTTTAGTCCAGCAGAGGCAAATCTTTGAAGAAAAGAATAGTGTTTAATAAAATATGATGGCACCCACTGATGATACTTCACTTACCCACTTGAAATAAGGGGCAACAATAACTTGGCAACTTTGTAACAGAAATGTATTCTGTAGGCAGGTATAAAAGACTGTTGGTTTTCAAAAACAACTAAATTAGTGAAGGGACATAGACATAATATTAAAGCAAACAATAATGCTGTCTTAGGACAGCAAAGTATAGTTGAAACCATTCTTTGAAAATATAGAAAATGCTATTACTGGCAATAAAAATTCAGCTTCCAGCACATGAGATTAAATATAAATGTTGCCATTTTGTTTAGGATGAATACAGTGGCAACCATTCTTCTCTCAAAAGCTGCTCAGCAAGTTGTTTATCTCCAAAGATTATGACATCTTGTCCACTGAGTCAGAAGATGCAGAAATGGAGAACACACTTCCTGAATTTCTCAAAATGTAGCAGCTGGATAACACTTTAAAAGCCATTCCATGAATTTGCTTACCATCCAGATGAGGAAAAGAATTAATTTCACCTAGCGAGAAGTATAATGAGGAGAGGAAAGGAAATTAAAAATGACGAGAGTGATGGAATGTCCACTACTCCAATTGATCCTGCAGTGCAGGCAAGTTTAGGCATGTGAAGGATATATTGATACTTGGGGAACTGATCCTCAGTCCAAAAACTCCAAGGCTGTTGAACAGGTTGCTTAGCTGCTGGATAACTGTCTTGTCTTAGGAGAAAGATTACCAATAGATTCATTGGTTATGCTTACATACCGCAGCTCTTGGGGGTATCATTCACTTCTCGCTCTTTCTGAACAGAGCTCTTTAAAGTCATTCAGGATGGCAACACTGCAGGACTCAGCCCTTCCCACACAACTCCCTGGGGGTAGACAGGGAACAGCATCAGTTCCTTAAAGAATGCTAAGACAGTTTGAAGAGGCTCTGCCACTCCAATCCTCCCAGGAAAGAGATGCAAGGAAAAGAGCCTCTAGGACTCCTTCTCATAGCAAAGGAGCTTAATTGCCTCAGCTTTGTATTTCTGAGGTACTTAGTGGGCTTAGGAATAATGTAGGGGAAGCTGGAGGTTCCCAGGCCTTGAGTGGGAGTCACTGAAATCCTCTTGCTCCTTCAGGCTTTTGGAGCTTAATTGGAGGAGCCAGAATTCCTTTATGACAGTCTGTCTCATATGGAGGGAGTCTATCTCATATGGAGTGAGTGTCTCTAATATGGAGGCTCTAGTGGTAAGCAGCTGGGACCTCAGACAGACAACTTCTAATTTAAAATGCATAATAATGAAGGAAAATTTTAAGGAAAAAATATCACTTGGAGTTCCACTATGTTCACATAATTTTTAGCTTTTGCATATCGCTTTCTTTCCATTCTTTGTTCACATACTTATATGCATATTTTACTTAGTTGAAAAATACTGTTCATATTCATTGTGTATGAACATTTAATGTCACATTTGTCTTATTTTTATAGCACACACATGTTAATGGATAACACTGATGTTATTTTGAAAAGCATTTAAATAGAATTTCTAGTTTCTCTCATGAAATTGATAGGACAGATTTGTGCTCTCTGAAATAGTAGTCACTAGCCAGCCACACATGGCTAATAAGCTTTTAAAATGACTGTTCTGAAATGTGATATGCTATGAATATAAAGTATACACTGAATTTCGAAAAAAGTATAAAATATCTCATGGAAAATATTGGTTACATGTTGAAATAGTAATACGTTGGTGGGGGTATGGGCGGGCCGGGGCCGGGGCTCTGCGCCTCACGGGGCGGCGGGAAAGGGGCAGAGAGGACAGCTCTGACTCACGCGGGCAGAGGGACGGTGGCAGAACCTGTGGGCTAGTTGGGAGGCTCACCCTCTGGGAGGAAGGGAAGCGGAGACCACCACTGCCGAGGAGTGAGGAGACACCTGGAGGCCAAGGGTCAGGCCGCCACTACCTCCTCCAGCAGTGGACACCGCAGAGATCGCACAGCCAGCGGGCACACGAGCCACCAACCGTGACCCTTCATGCAGGTGGTAGTGTAGAAGCCAAGACAGGAGCTTCCAAAAGTACTTCCAGAAAGATAAGAGTGAACCTCAGTACACAAACACAGGGATCTGAAAAACCACAGTTGAAGAGGGATTTATTTAGCCCCTGCCAGTGAGCTGTAAGACAAAGTCATGCTGTTCTTGAAGAGAATAATATCAAATTGGACATTTACCAGAAGAAAGCAAATTTGGGACCTCTAACTTGAAAAGTATAAAGTGAAGACTGAAAGATTGTTTGCTGGACAGATCCCATGGGTGTGGAGTGGCTTGACAACTGCTCTCAGACACTTCAATTCAGTTCAGTCGCTCAGTCGTGTCTGACTCTTTGCGACCCCATGAATCGCAGCATGCCAGGCCTCCCTGTCCATCACCAACTCCTAGAGTTCACTCAGATTCACATCCATCGAGTCCGTGATGCCATCCAGCCATCTCATCCTCTGTCGTCCCCTTCTCCTGCCCCCAGTCCCTCCCAGCATCACAGTTTTTTCCAATGAGTCAACTCTTCGCATGAGGTGGCCAAAGTACTGGAGTTTCAGCTTTAGCATCATTCCTTCCAAAGAAATTCCAGGTCTGATCTCCTTCAGAATGGAGTGGTTGGATCTCCTTGCAGTCCAAGGGACTCTCAAGAGTCTTCTCCAGCACCTCTGTTCAAAAGCATCAATTCTTCGGCGCTCAGCCTTCTTCACAGTCCAACTCTCACATCTATCCATGACTACTGGAAAAACCATAGCCTTGACTAGATGGACCTTAGTCGGCAAAGTAATGTCTCTGCTTTTGAATATGCTTGCTGCTGCTGCTGCTAAGTCACTTCAGTCGTGTCCGACCCTGTGCGACCCCAGAGATGGCAGCCCACAAGGCTCTGCCATCCCTGGGATTCTCCAGGCAAGAACACTGGAGTGGGTTGTCATTTCCTTCTCCAATGCGTGAAAGTGAAAAGTGAAAGAAGTCGCTCAGTCGTGTCTGACTCTTGGCGACCCCATGGACTGCAGCCTACCAGGCTCTTCCGTCCATGGGATTTTCCAGGCAAGAGTACTGGAGTGGGGTGCCATTAGGAACACATAAATTTGCACTGTGTGGGACTTAGATTCATTATCTGACTCTGTAAACTGGGAAGTAACTAATCATTGCTCAATTTGGCTAAGAATGGGGTCTAATCTTATAAGAAAGGAAAGGAGCAAAGATGAGATTTTATGCCTTTCTGGAATTATAGCATTCTCAATATAGAGACATCAGGTGCTTTAAAGATGTGCCCAGGAAGAGCACTGCTTTGAAAAATACTGTATTTTATTTTTGAGATATAACATGGGACTTCCCAGGTGGCGTTAGTGGTAAAGAATCCAGCTGCCAATGCAGGAGACACAAGGGATGCAGGTTTGATCCCAGGGTCAGGAAGATTCCCTGGAGTAGGGAAGATTTCCTGGAGTAGGAAATGGCAGCCTACTCCATTATTCTTGCCTGGAAGATTCTATGGGCAGAGGAGCCTGGCAGGCTACATTCCATGGGGCCCCAAAGAGTCACACAACTGAGCGATTGAGTACATACATACAATAAAGTGTGTACAATGCATTAATCTGAAGTGTATTGCTCTATGAGCTTTTATATGTGTCTGTGCTCATGGGACTACCACCCAGGTCAAGAATACAACTTTTCCAGTACCCCAAAAGATTTCCTCTTCTTTCCCCTCCTGGTCAGTTTTTATCCTATTTCTAATCTGAAGATAACTATATTATGATTTTGTTTCCACACTGTAGTATTTTTTAAACTCCATCCATTCCTTTTGTTGGTTGTTAAGCTCCATGTAAATAGAGTCATATAGAAGGGACTTGTGTGTGTATGTCTTCTATCACATAACATAATGTCTTTGTGGGGGCTCAGTGGTAAAAATCTGCATGCAATGCAGGAGATTTAGGAGATGCACATTTGACCCGTGGGTTGGGAAGATCCCCTGGAGGAGGGCATGGCAACCCACTCCAGTATTCTTTCCTGGAGAATCCCATGGACAGAGGAGCCTGGCGGGCTACAGTCCAGAGGGTCACAAAGAATCGGACATGACTGAGCACACACGCACAAAGTCTTTGTGGTTTATCCGTGTTCCTGTATTAGTAGTTCATTCTAATCAGTTGTATGGATATACCACAATTTGTTTATCCATTCTCCTGTTGGATCTTTGGATTGTTCCTACTGTGTGACTGATATGAATAAAGCAGATGTGAATAGTCTTAAAAGAAATGGTAATACTTTGGATATATTGAGTTAAATAAAATATATTATTAAAATTATTATTCAGTTATTAAATTAAGTTCACCTAATTCTTTTTACTTGCAATGTGGCTATTAGAAAATTTTTATTATATATATGGCTTACATTATATTTCTGTTAAACTGCACTGGTATAGATTATCATATACAAACTGTGAGATCTTAAAATATGAAAAGAAACTAAAGTTGCAGCCATAAGGAAATAGTTAAATTATCTTTGGTATATTTACTAGGTCCAATATTGTGCAGCTTTTAAAAGTATAGACACATGAATGTGGCCAAACATATCTTTCGTAGTCTTCAAATTTAAGAGTACCTTGGTGTATTTGTCACATTGGAATATATTAAGCTAAAATACTTACTTTTAATTTTAAAAAATTACTGGGTAACACTGATTTCATAGGCTTCAGTTCAGTTCAGTTGCTCAGTCGTGTCCGACTCTTCGACCCCATGAATTGCAGCATACCAGGCCTCCCTTGTCCATCACCAACTCCTAGAGTTCACTCAAACTCATATGTCCATCGAGTCAGTGATGCCATCCAGCCATCTCATCCTCTGTCATCCCCTTCTCCTCCTGCCCCCAATCCCTCCCAGCATCAGGGTCTTTTTCCAGTGAGTCAACTTTGTGCATGAGGTGGCCAAAGTATTGGAGTTTCAGCTTTAGCGAACACTCAGGACTGATCTCCTTCAGAATGAACTGGTTGGATCTCCTTGCAGTCCAAGGGACTCTCAAGAGTCTTCTCCAACACCACAGTTCAAACGCATCAATTCTTCGGTGCTCAGCCTTCTTCACAGTCCAACTCTCACATCCATACATGACTACTGGAAAAACCATAGCATTGACTAAACAGACCTTAGTCGGCAAAGTAATGTCTCTGCTTTTGAATATGCTGTCTAGGTTGGTCATAATTTTGCTTCCAAGGAGTAAATGTCTTTTAATTTCATGGCTGCAGTCACCATCTGCAGTGATTTTGGAGCCCCCAAAATTAAGTCAGCCACTGTTTCCCCATCTATTTCCCATGAAGTAATGGGACCAGATGCCATGATCTTTGTTTTCTGAGTGTTGAGCTTTAAGCCAACTTTTTCACTCTTCCTCTTTCACTTTTAACAAGAGGCTTGCTAGTTCCTCTTCACTTTCTGCCTAGTAAATAAGGTGATGGTGGTGTATTTGTTCTTTCAAAATGGTATGAAGGAGAAAGGACAAGCCAACTATATATCTCTTCTTTCCCATTGCTCAGTGGTGATGAGAAAGTGAAATGCCAAAGAATAGGATGGTTGGTAAAATATATTGTTTGTAAAGGAGTGAAAGCTGAAAGAGGAGCATTTACATCTTTTACCACTTTGAAAAATGCAAAGAAAATTATAAAACTGAATATAAAATTCTTTTAAAAGAATTAAAGCTTTGAAAATGACTTGCTGTGTTCAACTGTTTGATTTTACTGAATGTTTTCTTTTTCATTCACAGATTCATGATGTTGCTATCTAAAGTTGAAAAATCATCAGAAGAATTCATGGAAATAATGCAAAATTTAAGTAGTATACAGGTTTGCTTTTTTGGCATATAATTTTTCATATTTCTGTTACCCCATTAGAAAAAGAATAGGAGAATCCAATCCTGGAAAGAGTTTACAAAAGATATATTCATTTTACTTTTCATAAGAATTTCTTACATGAACATTAATTAACCATAATATTTTAGTAATACCTGACTTCACATTGAAAAGTAAATTTATCATTATGTTTTGTCTTTGTAGTTAATAGGTTGGGTTTATTCAGATATTTTAGGGCTTTAGTTAACCTAACAGAAAAAGTTAAATTTCATTATCACAGAGTATAAGTTTTTCAGAGAAAGGAAGCGGTGTATTGTATTTTCACTAGAGTTGTCAGTAGTATTATATTTATAGAGAACTTAACTCATTTAAAATACCTTTCTTTTAGGCTTTGAAGGGCAGTAAAGAGCTTGAAAATCTCATTGGTATCCCCCATACATCATGTGTCTTTAAAAGAGAAATGCAGAAAACAAAAGAACTAAGTAAGAGAAAATTTTGAGTTTGGGTTTTTTTGTCCTCACCCCTAATTTATGAGTTTCTAATAAGTTTCTCTCTATTGCTTATTTGTAAACTTAGAACTGAAAACCACATATCTTTTGCTAGAATGTGTTGTTTCAGGGATTCTTCTTGAATGTGAGGGAAAGAGTGTTCCTTGGTAACTCATATTAGGCTTATTTTATGTAATTCTCATTCTTTACATAATATATAAGGTATTGCATTTTGTACTATTGCCTGGAAAATCCCATGGACAAAGGAGTCTTGGTAGGCTACACTCCATGGGGTCACAAAGAGTCGGACATGATTGAGCAGCTTCATTTTCACTTTCATTTATAAAAATATGTGTGTTTTTTTGAAGTTGTTTCTTCCAAATTGAGAAATGATTAATATCCCATATTAATTCTTTTTTCCTTTAGTGACTAACGTAATAAAGCAAAAACTATTTAAAAAGAAGAATTCAGGACTTCCCAACAAAGGTAAAGAGTTCTTAGTTTGTTGTATAAAGAGATCCTTTCATCTCATTTTACCATTTCAACCAATTGTCATGAGCCCTTTTCTAGTTATTCTTTTAAAAGACCACCAATCTCATTTGAAAAACATTATAATGCATTTAGCAGAAGACCATGTCTAGTAAAATCAATTTTCCTGATGATTGTACTTTTGAAATACAGTCTTTAAGTTAAGAGTTATAGTTATTTCTTCTATTAAAAGTTCTTTTTGAAAATACAGGCAGATGGGGCAGTAATGCATTATATATGGCAGATTTTAATGGTGATGTAGAAAGATACACAAAACATAAAAAGTTACTTTGTAGGCAGTGTTCTGAGATTTTTAATAACATTTGCTCTACTGTGAACTCTTAAACCTCTGAGCATTTCACACTATGGGAAACTAAATTAGGAGACTTTAAGTTCCCATAACACATGCACTGTCACACCTTAGTAAGCAAAATAATCACAGACTATAAAATATTAAAGCCACTAGCCCAACTTGAGAGATCATTTTAACATTACTGACAAGAATGCCATTTGGCAATCTCTGCAAACGGAGGTAGGCCTTGAAATGGGTAGCCATGTGTTAGTCTACCATTTTTGAGTACCAGTGACTTCCCTTTGTTGAGAACTAATAATTACTATGTTCACAACACTAGGATCAGCAGATGTATACAACAATCCTGCAGGATAGCTGTTATTGTCATTATAAATAAGGAACAAAGACACAATAAAATGTTGAGTAGTTTGCCAAAAGATACTGCTGCCTAAGTGTCAGAGCAGGGAGTCCAACTGAAAACCAGTCTCACATCAAAAAGTGTGGTCTTTGTATTTTTCTGTGTTGTGTCTTCTTAAAACAAATGAAAGCATCCAGTCATCCCAGCTCTCAGGTTCAAACATAAGACTTAACCAATTTAGTCTGTATTTAGGATCTTTAACAAAGTTAGCGATGAGCTTGTAGGAGGAAAAGCTGGGATTCCCTGCTGGTCAGTTCCAGAGGCCAGCTGGGTCATGGCAGGGTAGCAGTCATGGAAAAACTTCTCCAAAACTCATGTGGGAAGATATCTGAGCAGGCTTCCTGGGCCCTTCGGTTGGACAGCTACCTCCCAATAGGATCCATAGAATTTAGGTGCATATAAGCAGCTCTTTCCTAGAAACGGATTGTCATTTCTCTCCAGTGCAATGTACCTTGATTATAATGTGTAACTAACTTTCAATGATTTTAATCTCTACTGACTTGACAAGTTTTAGAGGATCATAATGGAAAATTGGAATATTTATTATTTCTCAACTAGAGAAAATCTTTTATGTATTCAATAGCAATGGTGTAATTTTTTTTAATCTGTTAATTTCCTAGAGCTAATTAGAATTGGGCTTTACATTAGGCTTTTGCCAACAGTTTTGAAGAATGAGGAAGGGAAAATTATAGAACAAATAGATGAACTGTCACTGCTAATAATTAATGGGAAAAAATTTCTCCAAAGTATTAATTTCCTTCTGTAAATGTGTATTAAGACATTAAAGTTATTTTCACGTGTTAAAATAGTCACCTCCTTTCAGTTATCCAGTACATAGGGATTCTTCGTACGTTTCTGCATGAATCAGCCTTAAATCTATTTTCTAGTATTTTAGGCATTAAAACTGACTTGCCCATTACTAGGTTTTCCCTGAGAGCTGAGTGTTTCTTCATGCATAGAGGAGATTGTATCATTAAATCATGTTTTACAGGTTCTGATAAGCATTGGTTATTTGTTGTTGTTTAAATGTAAACTGAGCTAACTGAGCTAAGATACATTAAATATATATTATTTATATAATATAAACTATATGGTAATATATATTATATATATGAGAATATAGAAGTCATTTTCCATTTTGTTTCTTGGCAAGAGCTACATTGACTGTTTATACTTACTGAGGTATTCAAATCTTCATTATTGCCTGGAAAATAGATTGAAGCTTTTTTTTCCTAATTTGAATTTGAGGTAAAATTCAAAAGCATTTTACAGAATGCTTTTCCCTATTTTTTTCCTCCAGTTCCTAATGTATATATATATTTTTAATTTTGGTGGGTTTTTTTTTTGTTGTTAAAGATGATACATGCCAGCACATGCACACTATATGTAAATTTCTTTGCCAAGTTAACTTTCACCCCCTTCTATTCATACATTCATTTTAACAAGACTTTGTTAGTTTTTTTGACAGTCCAAACTAATATGCTTTACATATTCCTTATTTGGGGATGTAGCCATCAGCTTTTTACAGAAATTTCTCCTTTACTTTTCTTTTACTATGCTGTTACCTAGAATTATTTAAATTTTAAAATGTTCTGAGAATTTCCATAATATTAGAAATTATATAGTTAGAAATTACATAGTATAAAAATCAGCTAATATGTTTTTAGTATGTTTTAGATTAGTTATATTAGGTAATTAATGAAAATGAGAGTAAACACATTATTTATTTCACTATCAGAAGAATGTCCTTCAGATTTTTTTCCTTCAGATTCTTTTCAAATTTTCCTAGAATAGTTAGACAATACGAGGAGAATTCCAGCATTTATATCGTCATTGTGCCTTTGAATTAATCCTTTAGTTCTATTTATTTTTTTCATTTTACTGCTAATTTGTTTAGCAGCAGTTGTAGTTTTTTATTATACTCAGAGAAGTATAATTGTAAAGATAAGACTCTAGTGTTTTAAATAGACATCTGAGACACATTCTAAGGCTTTGTATAACCTATTCCATGGAAATTTAAAACATCCACATTAACATTAAAAGGTACAATTAGATTTTCATAATTTTCAAAACTGGACCTTGCAAATTAGGGAATGACTTTATAAAGCGTGTGAATAAAGACGACCTCCTTACGGAATACAGAGTTCTTAAACAAAAGAAGGCTTCTTTCTTTTTCAGTTAGTAAGCCTGTCTTCACTTTCCTTAATAATATTGGCTTTATGACTATTAGAAAAATAATAAAATGAAAGGTTTTTTTCTGTTATATTTGGATGTGAATTTTCAAAATTATTTTTAATTTGTTATGCTGAAGATTTAAAACATATGACCATTCAGTGGGTTGATACAGAAGGACTGTCACATTATCATCACATGAGAAGGCATGAAATTTATTTACTTTACATAGTCAGCCTCTACATAAAACAACTTGTTACAAATATTCCTGAGACAATAGGTGGCATTATATGGTACTGCGTATTTTCATTTTTTCTGGAGATATTAAAAAATACCATCATTGTTTGTCCATGACTAGTACTTCCAGTAAACAAAATGTTTTTTAAAAGAATGTAAGCAAATTGTAGAGCATTTGCCAAGATATGAAATCTAGACACTTAGCTTCAGTCCAAAACATATTTTATCTGTTTTGAGAATAATTGTGTAGGTTGAAATATGCATATTTTAAAAAGAAATGTAACCATCTGAACTTTATATTGTTCAAAAAAGTTGATTGTTTCAGCTGTCTGTAGTACTAAATATTTTAAAATTTCTAGCTCTAGCCTTGAAAAGAAAAAAATGCCAACTATAAATGTTCTGATTTTCTGTAACTAAATTACTGTCTTCTTGCATTGTAAAGTTCATTTTGGTTATAGGGTTTTTGAGGTTTTCAAATTCTTGATCCAAAGGACAAATTTTAAACTCCTTGTTTAAGACTATACAAATAGTTTGATATTGCCTTTTCATTCTAACCACCCACTGCTGTATTTTTAACTTAAAAATATGTTGTTCTTTCCCCCACTCAGTCTTGAAAAAGTATTCATCATATCAGCTAAATACTTTTACTCCTAGAGAACTGCTTCCGTTTTATTTTTTTCTGTTAATAAGCTTAACATGAAGCAGTGTCTTTTTTCAGACAAATACTCCAGTATTAAAAACACAGGTTTGAACTTTAGACATGAATTTTAGAAGAAACAACAAAAATTCCACTATGCTTTTAACATTCTTAGTTTATTTAGAGCTAAAAATTAGAGATGTTAATTTTGGTAACACAAATACACATTAATGTACAACTGTAGTCCTCAGCTCTTTATACGAATTCAGTTGTCATTTCTCCTGTATGTGGATCATACCTTTTCCTCTTATTACTGTTAATGCTTGTGCTTTACACTGTTCATCACTGTTTGGGGGCTATATTTCAACTGCTTACTTGAGATGTGTCTAGGATTTAGGGAAAAACAAACTGGTTTATTATTTTCCAAAGCTTTTAAAATAATTTCTCCTATGATTTAATTCTTTTATACATTCCTAAAAGTATGGTGCTTTTATCTTTTAAATAATCAGTTAAACTTTTACACCATAGATTTTAACTCACTTAATAGCAAATTATGTGTTTAAGAGGTGTAAATAACTTGCTATCAGACATTACAAATATCCAGGTGCTCTGTATGTGCTGATGACAACAAAATTGAAACGGAAGACTGTAATAATTCTGACTGGTTTTCTCTGCAGAAGATATTGATTATTTGTGTGTGGTGAGAGATTTGGAAAATTCAATTAAAGGAGTTGTGCAAAGGTTTCATAAATTTTCCTTCTACAGCGTGTACACAGACATTGTTGCGTATTAAATCAATGCAGCACTTCACAATATATTTTCTTTGAAACATAAAAATAAATAACATTTAAACAGTTCTGCTTACTACAGAAACAAATTTTATTTTCTGTGAAGCATTTAGTCATGTGCTATCACTGACTCATACACATTTGCCAGCTGTAACAAATTTTATAGACATTTTCTCCAGAGACATATCTCACATACTATGAATTTTTAAATGAGCAAATGGTGAAGAAGGGATGTCAGCAATATAAAAATTGATCAGTTAAAAGATAAAAGCATAAGTAAAGAGATTTGTATGGTAGTCTTAATAGGTTTTATTAAATAAAAATACTATAAAAAGACAGTAATGAACAGACCGAAGACTAACTGTTCTTGAGGTGGAGAAAAATTATTCTGGCACATTTAGTAGAAATTGGTTTTATGTCACCTGACAAATGAACATTTTTTCCACTTTAACTCTTAGTTAGGAAAGCTCCTCAAAGTGTTAGATAAATTCTCTAAGTAGTTTATATATTTTAAACACCTCTACATAATCATAAAGCAGATATTTATAGTGTTATATACTTAATTATATAGTTAAAAGCAGGACTTTGGCAGTCAGTAAATAGTAGATGATTTCTTTTCCTCTACCTCAGACTTCACATAGGAAGAAAGGGTCTTTTTCCTTCACACTGTTTATAGCATATGGTTAGTCCTCTGGAATCTCTCTCAGGACTCCAGGCTTCTCTGTGACCTCCCTTTCTACCTGGACTATACTTTCTTCCTTCTCTGTCTAGAAGATTCCTGCTCATTCCTTAAGGTCAGCCTTCAACATCACATTCTTTGAAACTCTCCCCAGATAACCTAGGTAAAAAATAAATTGCCTCATCTTCTAGTTTTCTACAGCACTTGCCTGAATGTTTATAAATGTACCATGTTGTAGTGTATTGTAATTGTCTGGTTACACAGCTCTCTCTGGACTTCTCTCCTTGGCAAACAAAGTCTTATCTCTATACCGTAGTGTTGAACCTGGATGGAAGGTCCACAATACATGTTCAGTGAAAACAAAAATGAATGGCCACTCTGAGAATTTTTTTAAGGAATTATCTAGATATTTTCAAATAGGTATAAATGGCTATTTCCTTACATGCCTCATTCATTTAATATTTATTGAATGCCTACTAGGAGCCAGGCACTGTTCTAGCATTGTGGATACACTAATTAATGAGACAGACATAGTCCTGCTCTCAGGATTATAGACTCTAGCATAAAAGATGAGGAATTATAATAAAGCATAACCACACATTATAATAATGAGTTTCTTGGTAGTTTTCATCCTAAATTTTTAAATGTACATTCTGAAACAGAATCAGGCAAATCTGTAGGATGTTAAAACAAGAATTTATAGCCCCAAAGCTTTTATTTATAATGTAAAATAAAACTTTATGTTTAGGCTTTTTATTTTAATTTCATTTTGATTAAGCATTTATTCTGCATCATATACTATGATAACTTACTTTACACTGTTTTCTGGAAATAATCTTTTTTCTTTCATATAGAATTATATGATCTTGACAGCTGTGAATTCCTTAAAACCATTTTAAACTTAGGTAGTTTCACCTTTATAATTAAGGTTACCCTTGTTACGTTTCACTGTTTTTCTTCCAGTTCAAAACATTTAAATTGTATTATCAAACTTGGTATTGTCTGTAAAGAAAATAGGGACATGAGCTTTGATGCATTAATTAAAATTATATTTAATCTATTCTTATAAATAATAGGAAAATAATCTGACAAGATCTATGAGTTAGAGGCCAGTTGAAAGAGAACACTACTGAGCTTGCCAGGCTAGCTTTCAAAGAGGGCATATTTTTAGTGAGTATAAAGAAAGCCCTTAATTGAGTAAAAATAGCTAACTTAACAGTGACAGGTAGGTTATAGTTTCTGTAGGGCACATCAGACCGAACAAGATATTAACAAGTCAGTGGATTTGGAAATGTGCTGAGTTGATTAAGTGAATAACTGCATATTAATTCATTAATTAGTGTGCTAATTTATTGCCCACTACACAGTAGTAATCAGTGAATGTCAGGTTTCATAATTGGTCAAAGGTTTTAGATTCTATTAAGTATACAATATATATACAAATACACAATCATTCACTGTAAGGTTAAGTGTTTTATAAAATTTCTGACCCATGGAAATCCATCAAACTATTGGATGGTGATCATAAATACACATTTCATACATATATATTCACAGTTATACATTTGTCAGATTGAATATACACATTTAATATAGGACAGTCTCATTTATGAATGATACTGTGGAATGTTAATACTGAGAATAGCTTTGCAAAGGTTCATGGATTCTAGTAAAGATCATCATATGTTAGGGGTGTTTTTCTGAGTCTTTAATTTGAGTAGTACTTTGAAAAGACTTGAAAGAATTAAAGTTAACCTACAGAGAAATAAGAGTTGAATGTATTTGACTACCTTGTAGACATTTCCCTGGATTTTTTTTTTTTTTTTTGGATTCTTACTTATTTATGCTGCACTGGGTCTTCGTTGCTGCATCCAGGTCTCTAGTTGCAGCGAGTGGGGCCTGCTCTCTAGGTGTGCTGTGTGGGCTTCTCACTGTGGTGGCTTCTCCTTTTGGAACACGGGCTCTAGGTACACAGGCTCAGTAGTTGTGATGCATGGGCTTAGTTGCCCCACAGCATGTGGGATCTTTCTGGACCAGGGAATGAGCCCGTGTCCCCTGCATCGGCTTGTGGATTCTTAACCAATGGCCCACCAGGAAAGTCCTCCCTAGGTTCTTTTGATATTGTTTTCTCTCGCTTTGGACTCTTTCTTCATGACCTCATCCATTCCTTGACTTTAGTTCTCGCCTTTGTGTATATCGTTTCCAAATCTTTTTTTTTTTAATACTTTATTCTACGTTACAATACTGTATTTGTTTTGCCATACATTGACATGAATCAGCCACAGGTGTACACCAAATCTATTTGTCACCTTCCTCCTGAGCTATAAACAATCTCAGCTGCTATACATTATTCCCCAAATATACTGACTTCACCCTCCCCCTCCAATATTGTCCCTCATTGTACCTTTTTAGGGATTCTGTTCATCTGGTGATAGAGCTGAAAACTACAATTGTGTCTCTTTTGTCCCCACATCCAAACTGATTCCAAGTTGTATCACTTCCCAGAACATTACTTCTCCTTTCCATGTACACTACACTGGTTTATTCCTTCATTAGCTCTCATCCAGATTACTTGCATCCTCATTGTAACCTGCCTCTGTGCTCTTTGTTCTTGTTTCCCTACAGCCTGTCCTGCTACTGAACGAATTATGATTTCAAAAGTATCACTCCACCATATTTGTTGTAAAATCCAAATTTATACCATTGTTTAGAACTCTCCCTGATATGACCACAACTTACCTTTCTAATTTGTGTGTCTCAGTTACTCCACATTATTTGCCATTCATTCCTGAACACATTCCTTAGAACATCCCTTTCTCATTTCCTTACTTTTGTTCTTGTCTCCTCTATTTGACATACCTTTTCCCCCATCATCAAAATTTTACTAATCTTTCAAAACCTGCTTATGAGTTTCCTTACACTAGGCTTCCATAGATCCTTCTCTTCCATGTTCTTCTTTTATGGATTTGTCACAGCTGCCCAACTGGTATAACTAAGAGAGGATATTAAACTTCCTGACCTTGTCCTATGCCCTAGAAACCTCTGATAGTTGTGATACCCCTAACACCACTGTGTGACCAAATTCCCTGTCTACACATCAGCTTCTGCCCTATTACACTTCAGTAATTATTCCTCCTGACCAATTTTGTTCAGTCAGCATAAGCACCCCATATTAATTCACTCTCAAAGCCTTTAAAAAGTGAAGCCTTTATAAAACAATGTTAGAATAAGGGAGACAGCAACCCATAGGCCATAGACAGTATGAAGACCAGCAAAGTGTTTTTCAGTCATGTCTGATTCTTTGCAACCCAATGAACTGTAGCCCTCAAGGCCCCTCTGTCCTTGGTACTCTCTAGACAAGAATACTGGAATGGGTAGCCATTCCCTTCTCCAGGAGATCTTCCTGATCCAGGGACTGAACCCAGTCTCCTGCATTTGCAGGCAGATTCTTTACCATCTGAGCCACCAGGGAAGCCTCCGAGGAAGAACAGTTTTGACTAATGTTAACTAAGAATACTGCAGGGGATGCTGAGATAAATCTAGAAACATGTAAATCACTTGGTTAGCAAAAGTGTGAGGCTTAGTATAAACAAAGCCCTTTACATAATGCCCATCTAGTATTCAAACTGAGGATATAAGTTATCAAATAAAACAAGCAAGTGATAACAAGTTCAGACTCGTCTTATGATTCTGGCCCATAGCAAGTATAAAAAGGATTATGAATCCATTGAGGATCAAAGTATCAACTTGATTAGTGGAGGACTTAATAACCTCCAATATGGCAGGCCCTCTGGCAGAAGCTTGGAGTACTAATGTGGACTAAGGCAGAAGTGGAAACCTCTCTCCCATAGATGGAAGAAATGCTGCTGGACAGAAGTGCTCAGTCATGTCTGACTCTTTGTGACCCCATGGATTGTAGCCCACCAGATTCCCTCTGTTCATGGGATTTTTCAAGCAAAAAATACTGGAGTGGGTTGCCATTTCCTCCTCCAGGGGATCTTCCAGACCCAGGGATCAAACTTGCCTCTCCTGCACTGCAGACAGATTCTTTACTGCTGAACCATCAGGGAAGCCCTCCCTCTCTTCCATATTGAATGCAAATCTTAAAACCTAGGTGCTCTCCTGACCTGAGGAGAAAGCTGCATCTTTAAATAGATCCATGTCCATGTGCCTCTATAACGGTAAAGACTGCAGACCTGCCTTGTATGCTTGGTTGCAGAAAAGAGAGTGCATGGGCTGCTCTCCTTACAACATGAAATTAAGAAGAGCAAAGGCCCACTGGATTTGAGAGTAGACAGACAGTGAAAGGGAAACTAAATAGTGGGGCACAAGAGTGCTGTGTGAGAATACTGACTGAATATGACTTGTAAAACGTGGTCTGGTATTCTGGACGTCAGTCAGTAAAATTTGTCACTTTTCCATGAGCTACTGGAAGCAGAGGAGTTGACAGACGTTGCTTCCTCTTCAGACTGAGGAGTGTGAAAATTCCTCCCTACTCTAAGTAACAAATGAAGAGTAAGCAGTATGGAAATACATGAAATACAGATGGAGTGATTAGGTCATTATTTAAGGATTCATGATTTTAAAATCAGTGCTAGTTATTCCACTCTGCATAGTCTCTAACAAAGGGCCCTCCTGGCCTTTGTAATGGAAGCTTTTTTTTTAGTAGTAAGCTGGAATTTGAAAAATGGGTAATTTTGATGGGCTGTGTAAACATTCTGGGCAGAGAGAACACTGTGAACAGAAAAGGCAGAGCAGAGCAACTGAACAGTAGGTTCCAGACACATCATTGACAGTTATGATCACCAGGCTAGTAAGTTCAGACTTTAGGCAGAAATGAACCCATGAAGATTATTATAGAAGTAACAATCTAAAATGTGTTTTAGAAAGAATATAACTGCTACGTGAAAAATGAATTCTGTCAAAATATTGCTCATGAACTGCATCACGGTATCTAAATTTCTTTTGTGTTCTGAGATCTTCATCTCTATAACCAGTTTGGCTGTGTAGAGATAAGAGACTTACTGCTGCTCCCTATTCCTGTGCTATGATATGTATCACATTGATCCAAGTGTTGATTTCTTCTGGACCCTGAATCTGGCCTCAGAATCTTTCTCAACACAGCTGTCTTGGCAACCATGATTAACCGATGACGCTTCTTTGCAGGGCCTAGCGTCTTAACAGAGAATGGGATTTGGGTTAGATGTCCAGCACCAGTACTATACCAGCTGTGTGGCCTTAAACAAGGCACTCTATTTCCCAAAACCTTAATTGTAAAATGGGACTGGTGGTATTTACCCTGTGGATTATATACAAGAATTAGCTTGAAGAATTCCCTGGAAGTCCAGTGGTTAGGACTCGGTGCTTTCACTGCTGGGGCCTAGGTTCAGTCCCTTGTCAGGGAACTAAAATCCTGCAAGCCATGCAGTGTGGCCAGAATTTTAAAAATTAAATAAAATAATTAGCTTAATTACTACCTTTCCCATTCACTGTTGTTTAGTCACTAAGTTGTGTCTGACTCTTTTGCGACCCCATGGACTTTGCACCAGACTCCTCTGTCCATACGATTTTCCAGGCAAGAATATTGGAGTGGGTTGCCATTTCCTTCTCCAGATCTTCCCAACCCAGGGATTGAACCTGCAATTTCTGCATTGCAGGTGGATTCTTTACTACTGAGCCACCGGGGAGGCCCACCTTTCCCATAGTAATTATTTAATAAATGGCAGTCTTCCTTTCTTCCACAATATTAGCTTTAGTGCTGGTAACTGTATCAATAACCTTTAAGAATATTAGGGAGCACTGGAATGCTTAAAATCTTCTGTAGATATTCTGACCAGACTCAAATGAGTTGGCAAACTATCTTCTTCTAGGACAGGAAGAATATATGTGGACCATCATGCTGCTACTGCTGCTAAGTCGCTTCAGTCGTGTCCAACTCCGTGTGACCCCATAAACGGAAGCCCACCAAGCTCCCCTGTCCCTGAGATTCTCCTGCAAGAACACTGGAGTGGGTTAGGGGCTCACCATATATTGCTTATTCATAGCTGCCAGTATAAACAAGGAAGGGATATTTCAGGAAGTAAGGAGTCCACATGCCCTATAGGGATACATCCCATCTGTTGCCATTGGGTGTTTTTTCAAAAGCTTCATCTCACAAGGATCCTAAAACCAGACAGACAAGAACTTCTATCACCACTAGGAGTCCCCAGAGGGACATACCCTGAATAGGAATGCCAGTAAAGACTGTCTCTTTTTTGGGGGGCAGCTGTTGGAGGAAACACCTGCTGAAAGGCCCTGAAGGCTTATAGACAAAAGGCATGTAAGATTTGGTGTTTTCATTAGGTCATGTTGGAGTTTTAGAACTCTCTCAGAAGTAGCTCAAATCTATCTTCATAAAATGAAGTGTGCTATGTCAGAGTAGTTATATTGACAATTATTTGTGAAGGTGAATCTTGCTTTGAAGATTCAAAAATAAGCAAATAAGATATTACCAATACCTAACTAAATTAGGTACCAAATTACATAGTAAATGGGTGTTTAAGCCATTTCTCAAGTCATGTATGAGATGCATGTTGATTTGGAAACAAATTCTTGATGATTTAATAATCACCTTTTATATCCCACAGGCGTTTAGAAGAAACACACTCACTGTGAACACCAACTTCTGTATCTGCCTGATCATATTTAAAGGAACAGAAGAAATGTTTGTAATTAATCTGTGCAGTGAATACCAGATCATAGCATAGGCAGGTGTGTGTCTAGATAAAATTTCTTGAAGCTAATTTAAACTTTCTACACACACCCGTAGATAATCTCAACATAAATAATACATTTCTTCTTGACCCTTTAAAGTAAGCCAACATATAGGATCTTGACTTATATTCTGTATCTGATACACTTCTGTATACTTTTATCATTTGTGGATAGACTTAGCTTGTATGAAAATGGCACCTTTGTAGAGCTATATATCTTAAAACTCAGATTAAACCTAACAGTGAGTGGAAGTAGGTCCTGATTTTCCAATTTAAAGCCCTAGATTTGTAGTAATTAGATTCTTTTAAAAGCTTTTAAAATTGTAAGTTTATTTTAGCTTCTACTTCATAGATGAGTTTTTATTCTAGTTATGCCTATGCTTGTAGAGAAAAGATATTTTCAAGGTTTTAAAATTCTTACATCTTTTATAAAATGCTGGAATGCATTTTTCAGTGCAGATATTTAAATGTGAGGTTGTTTTTAAACTGAACTACACATAATCTCCCGAATATAAAGAAAAGGCCTCATCTCATGGGACAATATGTGATTCCCTCCACATTTTTGAAGCATCACATTTTTATTTTCTACAGTGTTGTTTTGTATTATCTATTTGTGCTGTCACAAAATAAAGGGGAAGAGTGAATCATAGAAAGTGCTATAACTTGATAGCACTTTTCTTTTCATACTTCTGCACCTTTCTTTAACCATTTCCATAGGGGGAAAATGCTGTTCCCTTGGTATTCACCCTAAGCCTTGGCAAAATTTGTATATTACCATGTCATTTAATTCACTGTATCATGAAAATAAAAATACTGTGTGAAAAATGTGAAACAAAATTTAACAAATTGAAGTTGAAACTAACTTTCCATTTAGAGAAATTTCAGACTTGCCTCTTAAAATGAAAATGAATTATTTTTTAAAACTATTAATTGAAACAACTAGTAACTCAATTTATAAAACTAATTGCCTTCACTAGTGATTTTATTGGGACAATCTAAGTAAGGTTTTTAAGATAATCTGCTAAATATTAAGAATACTTTGTGATATAGTCCTTATAATAAGAGAGTACCTAAAATATACCAAAAGGGTTAATTTGTGTTCCAGCATTGAAAACTAACCTCAGAATATAAAACAAAACATATAAAGACACCTACATTAGTCAGGAAATGAAGGGTTAAGAAGTAAGATTGGTTTCATATGTAATTCAAGTTATGTAGCTATGTGCTTAATGCTATTAAATCAGTTACTGTATGTTTGACCTCTTGATATACCAAGCTTTTGCCTTTCAGAACAGCTGGGTCGGCTAAGAATCATTTCCCAGTTCTTTTCATTGTAGATCAGATGACTCTCGCTTTATCACCCTTGGAGGCCACATGAAGGACAAAGCAGAAAGATCCACACACAAAACTAATGTTTATATGGAGGCAGTGTCGGGGAGGAAGGCAAAGGCGGGGGATACACTTGGCCCTGATCTTCCAATGAACATAACAGAAGGACCAATTGAGACTTGAAACCATTGTGTTACTCCAACCATTATTTAGTTACATCCTATCCATCTCTTACTTTCTTTCTATTGAACAGAGAGGCTCCTCTGGCTGCCTTGACTTTTGTAAATGTTTCACTCACTTAGTTGTGGTTTATCATTTGGACAGAATGCTACATTGGGGATTTTTCTCCCCTCCCTAAGGCTTCAAGGCAAAATGACTTCTGTTGCCTCATATTTGATACATGAACATACACTGTATTCTCTTCATTTTAAGAATCAAACAAGTTTATGGCAATAGAGAAAACTCCATTTTTCAGAAACAGCTTTTCCCTAAAAGAACTTGAAAATAACTTTCCTAACATCATTTTTTGACAGGTATATTAGTGAATAAACGGAGGCATCTTTAATAATTTTTATATAAGCTAAATGTTTTTATAATAAAATATCCCTATTGTTATTTTGGTACTTAATTGCTCAAAGTGGACTCTTCTTAAATTGGTTTCTAATAGACAGGAGATACTTATAATTGCTACAAGTCTCCAATAAAGCGACAGTGTAACTCCATATGACTAAATAGTCTAGAAATGTATTTTTATTTAGAATTTACCTATAAGATACTTTGAATATGAGTGTATTCTATTTTACTGTTTATATATACTTTCATTTTCAAATAATATTTTTTTCAACTATTTAGAAGTTAGAACTTCCTCATCGTTGATTTAAATCAACATCCTGTATTAAATGCAAGTATTCTATTACAAAAAATAAGACTACACCAGCCAGCCAAGATGCTGACATTTGGGCATGGTGATTATAGATGGTGACCATGGACAGCGATGTTCCTGCTGATTCGGCAGTGATTCAAGGCTGCTTTTTCTGTGCTGACCTACCCTTTGAGTCTTTATGCACATCTGCTTTGAGAAAGAAATACTTCTTGGTTTTTTGCTTTGTCTAAACCTACTTCCTTTGCTGGACTTAAAAACATATACCTTGTTGCATCAGTTGTCCATGTCTAGAACCAAATTCTCTTATGTGTGTATATATGTTTGACTTGCATTGTTTTAAAAGATACCACCACTTAGTTAATATGCTTTAATGGCTATCTTTAATTAAAGAAATATATTCATTAAAAACATTAGTTGGTAGGGAAGTGATTATTCTTATTAAAGACTAAAGAAAACCTATCTTTACATGAGAAACTAAATGGTTATAAATTATTTTTACCAACTGAATACTATAGTAAAGATGTGCTTCTTCTAATATAGAGTGATAGAGTATTAACAGGGCTGAGTTAATACGAAGTATGATATGGATCAATGCTATGGCATTGGTAACCTTGAACCGTGTCATAACAAAGAAGAACAGGATGAACCCCTCCCTGGATAAGGCCATTTAACTTAAGCAGAATGAACCTGAAAGTTTAGAGCCAATGGTCATGAAAGACTTCATTCAAACCACTTAAATTCAGGAAAATTCACTGTTTAATGGCATTCAAATAAATCAGAGTTCTTATAAATAAAAACACAATTTGGTCTTTCTGCCTTTCTAAAAAAAATTCAAGTTTACACATGGTAATAAGGCATGTTCAAGCTTTAAACAGTTTAAATTGCCTTCTCACAGTAATTTAAAAGATTATCACAAATTTAATCCCTGAGATATAATTTCTTGAACGTTCTAAAATGTAAGAAAAACTAAATCTGAATACCAAAATTAGTGATTTTCTTCAAAAATAAGGGACTAAATTCTCCCATTAAGCTCACTGTATTTGCATATTTTTTTTTCAAGACAACAAATTATACAGTATATTTCTTAAGTAAACACTGGGATTAAGGATATGTTTCTGTTTTCCCACATGAATAATAAAACTATAAATATGAACATAATAAAACTATATTATGTCTTGGTCACTCAGTAGTTAGAAAATAAAAGCCTTCATTGCTTTGGTGCCATATAGATTTATTTTGGGTAGACAACAATAACTTTTCACCATTTCCTTTCCTATTTCCAAGATTCTCAAAATGGTTCTTTTATTTATACATAGCAAAAGTTTACAAAACCTTGTGGCACTAACATTTTCACATTTCTTTGGGGATATAGCTAGTTGATTTTCTTCTGACTTCTTCCATTTTTGGAATCCCACATGATTATAATATTAAAGTATACCAAGAAGAATAGGAAATGTAAGCAGGATACAAAACACACCAATACAGAAAATAAGTCCGGTAGTTTCTGAGGAGGATCCAGTGTGACAGTCATCATTGTCAGAAGGATCATAGTGATTACTGACGTAAGAAACTATAAGAAGGGGAAAAAGGTGTTACTGCATAGCATAAAAGGTAACAGTTGAATGTACTGCTAACATTGGTTTATAGTTGTAAATGAGCAGAACTGAAGGGGACAGCTTGGGGGTTCAGTCTCCTCTACTAATGGATCTCAGCCTACTTTGTATGTAAGAGTCATTTGGGATTTAAAAAAAAAAAATCTCAATTCTCAGACCACATCCCAGACCAATTAAATCAGAATCTCTGGGGAAGGCTCTCCAAGTGATCCCCATGTGTAGCCAAAGCCTGAGAACCCCTTTAGACTTCCTATCACCCAAGCACTAAAGAAAGGTACCTGAAATAGATAATATTGCTAGTCAGGGTTAAATTCATGGCATGCTCCAAGGGTCTATGGGATATACAATTCTAAGTTAATCTAAGAATTCATCTATGAAGAAGTTTTCCACAGCAGATGAAATACTACATTTCATATTCTCTGAATACTTTCAGTGAGCTAGTTCTACAGCAGAGCATGGTGGGACACATGAAAGAAAATGTCCTCTGGCCTCAAAGAGCTTCCAGTTTAGGGGACTACATGAACTAGTTAAATAAAATCACAAAATCACATCTCATTAAATGCCAAAATGAGTAGTAGACATAACTGACCACATTTATTGTAATTGTGCACCAGTCAGTTTCCTTTTTCAGACCGTACCACAGTGTACCATACCAAAGAACTTCCTGCAATGACAGAAATGTTCTAAATGTGTATTCCCAGAAAGTAGCTGCTAACCACATATGGCTGCTGAGCATTTGAAATGTACCTGCTGTGACCGAGGAGCTGAATTTTTAATTTAACCACATGTGTCTAGTGTCTACTGTATTGAACAGTATAGCTATAGACTTTGAGACAAGGACACAGAAGCTGCTTAAGTAAATATAGAAAACAAGCAGTGAGAAACAGAAGTCAGTGACTTTCATGATGAAAGTGGGACATAACAGAATCCTGAAAGATTCGTTAATGGTTAGATTATGACAGAACTGATGGGACCTGAAAAAACTAATCCAGTGATCATTCTAGACAGAAGCCAAAAAGACTAAAAGAGTAACCTATAACTTGTTGTGTCTATTCTCCCATTCATTAGTGAACCCACACCAATTAGGCTTTCACTCCATTCTCCAATGAAACTGCCTTGGTAAAGATCTATAATGACCTCCACTAAACTAAACCCAGTAGTCAGTTCTTACTACCTTAATGGATCTCTCAGCAGCATTCGAAATAACACATCACTGGTATCTCGAAACCCTTCCTTCACTTGCTTGCATGACATCATTCTCTCCTGGTTTCCTCCCACATCACGAGTTAATCTTTCTCAGAACTTTGCTGGTTCCTTCTCAATCTATAATCATACCTTTGGTGAGCTCACTCATTCAGGGACATGACTTTAATTACTATCTATATACTGAAGACTCAAATTACTGTCTCCAGCCTGGACCTCTCCCCTAAACTCTAGGCTCATATATCCGAGTTCTTAAAATCTCTACTTGGGTATCTAAGAAGTACCTAAAACTGTATATATAAACTATCCTCAATAAGATTAACATTTGACTTCTCATTAGGAATTATGGAGGCCACAAGACAGTGGGATGGATGATGTTCAGAGAGCAAAAATACCCTTCAAAAATGAAGGCAAAATTAACAAAGTCAGTAGATTTGAAAATACTGAAATAATGCAAAGTCTGTTCTTCAAATACATTGAATTGGAATAGAGAAACGGGAAGTAGTCAAGGAAATCCCCAAATATTTGTAAACTGAACAGATGCCTAAATAATTCATGAACCAAAGAAAAAAAAAAATCAGTCACAAGAAATGGACTATTTTTTTAACTAAATTAAAAAACATTTCAAAGTTTATGGAATATTGCTTAAAAATGGAGGTTTTATATGGGTTTGAATAACTATATAAAAATGGAAGGGTCTCAGATCAACAACCTCTAACTTGAACTTTAAGAAACTAAAGAGTAAACCAAACCCAAACATAGAAAAGGGTATAATAAAATTAGAACCAAAATCAATGACATAGAAAACAAAAAAACAACAGAAGATCGATAACCAAAGGTAGGTTGTGTAAAAATATTTATCAGTGAAACCACCAAACTTTAGCTAGACTGACCAAGGGCAAAAGAGAAGGTACAAATTCCCCAAGTTGGGAATGAAAAAGTAACATCACTCTTTACCATACATAAAAATAAAAAACGATGGTATGGGAATATAATAAACAACTGTTTGCCAACAAATTACCATATTTTAAATTGAAGTATAGTTGATGTACAATATTATGTTAGTTTTGGGTGTACAGGAAAGTGATTCAGTTATATATATTTTTCAGATTCTTTTCCATTATAGGTTATTAAAAGATACTGAAAGTTGTTCCCTGTGCTATACAGTGAAAAACCCTTGTTGCTTACCTATTTTATGTAGTTTATTAATCCCATACTCCTATTTTATCCCTCCCTCCTGAATCAGTCATCTTTAAGATCCCATGAAGAAAAGATCCAGGAACAGATGGCTTCACTGGTGAATTAAACCCAATGTTTCTAGAAGAATTAATACCAGTCTTTCACAGCTCTTCCAGAAAGTAGAAAAAGAACCCTTCCTAACTCATTCCATGAGGCAACATTAAGCTTGATTCCAAAATGATACAAAGATATCACAAAAAAAAAAACTATAGACCAATATCGCTTATGAATATAAAGTGCAAAAGTCTGCAAAATACTGACAAACCCAAGAAAGTGACATATGAGATTATACACCATGATCCAAGTAGAACCTTTCCCAAGAATGCAAGGATAGTTCAATATATAAAAATCAGTCAATGTAATATACCATATGATAAAGGAGAAAAAACGATAATATCACTAGACATAGGAAAAGCATTGGACAAAATCCAACACCTTTTAATGATTAAAAAAAAATCAAACTAGGAATAGAAGAGAACTTTCTAACCAAATAAAGGCCATATATTAAAAACCCCACAACTATCATCATAGTTAACATTAAAAGACTGGATGATTTCCCCCTAAAATCTGGAAGAAGACAAGATGGCCACACTTGTCACATGTGTTCAGCAAACTGTACTGGAGCTGACCAGCCAGGTAATTAGGCAAGGAAAAGAAAGAAAAGGCATCTAGATTTACAGAGAAGACATAAAACTATCATAATTTACAGATGATGTGATCTTGTATATAAAAAATCATAAGGAATTAACTAAAAATACTAGTTCAGTATTTAAAAAATCAATTGTATTTTTATGCAATACCAATGAACATTATGAAAATGAAATTAAAACAATTCTACTTACAAAAGCATCATAAAGAATAAAATACTTACAAATGAATTTAACAAAAGTGCAAAACCTGCACACTAAAACTTCAGGCAATGTTGAAGGATGTTAAAGAATAAATAAATGGAAATACATCCTATGTTCACAGGTTTGGAATACTAAGTCTTGCTAAGATGATAATGCTCCACAAATTTAAATATGTACTTAAAGCAATCCCTGTAAAAATCTCAGCTGGGGTTTTAGAGAAATTAATGAGCTGATCCTAAAAGAATACAGAAATACTACGGACATAGAACAGCTAAAATGATGCTGAAAATGAACAAAATTGGAGGACTCATATTTTCAATTTTGAAAACTAACTACAAAACCACAGTAATCAAGACAGTGTGGAAACAGCATAAAGGTAATACAGATCCGTGAAACAGAATTGAGAGTCCAGAAATAAAGCATTATGTTTAAGATCTGTTGATTTTCTACAAGGGTGCCAATACAATTAGTGCTGGAACAATTGAATAAAGTTGGACTTTGACCTCACACCATACACAAAAATTAATTCAAAAATGAACCAGTGTCCTAAAGATAAATTATAAAACACTTCAAGAAAACATAAGAATAAATCTTCATGACCTTTGGTTATACACAGTTTCTGAAGTATGACATCAAAAGCACAAACAACAAAAGAAACTTCTATTAGACTTAATAAAAATGAACACTCTTATGCTACAAATAATACCATCAAGAAAGTAAAAAAGCAACCCACAGAATGGGAGAAAATGTTTGCAATTTAGTAAGAGACTTGCATTAAGAATGTATAGAGCACTCAAAAATACAAAAACAACTGAATTAAAACTGGGCAGTGTATGGGAATTCCCTGGTGGAATTCCACGCTCACTGCCAACAGCCTGGGTTGAATCCCTCGTCAGGAAGTGAAGATCCCACAAGCCACTCAATGCAGCCAAAAAAACAAAAAGGGAAAGGATTTGAATAGGCATTTTTCCAAAGAAATTATTTTTAAAATATTCAACATTATTAGTCACTAGGGAAATGGAAAAAGTACAATGAGATACCACTTCACATCCATTTCGTGTGGCTATAATAAAAGATAAGAACCAGTGCTGTCAAGGATGTGGAGAAACTGGGACACTCATAAACTGCTGGTGGGAATGTAGAATCATGCAGCCCTCTGGAAGATAGCTTGGCAGTTTCTCAAAATGTTAACACAGAATTACCACTCCTAGGTATATACTTGAAAGAAATGGAAACACAGGTGCACCAGTAAACTTAGACACAAATCTTCACAGCAGCATTATTCATAATAGCCAAAAAGTAGAAGCAACCTAATGTGCATCTACTGAAGACTAGATAGATAAAATGTGGTCTATCCATAATGAAATGGCAGTAAAAAGGAAGGAAGTATTGATGCATGTTACAACAGTTAAAAATCAAAAACACACTAAGTGAAAGAAACCAGTCACCAAAGACCACATTTTGTATGGTTCCATGTTACAGAATGTGTCCCCACAAAATTCATATGTTGAGGCCCTAAGCCCCAATGTGACTGCATTTGGAGATGAGATGAAATAAATTAAATAAATCATAAGGGTGGGGCCTTAATCTTATAGGACTGATGTCGTTATAAGAGGAAAAGACACCAAAGAATTCTCTGTCTACACAGATAGACACACCAAGAGGCCACGTGAGGAGACAGCAAGGTCACCTACAAAGCGGGAAGATAGGCCTTATCAGAAGAAGACAATGCTCATGTCACACTGATTTTGGCCTTCCAGCCTCCAGAATTGTGAAAAAATAAATTTCTGTTGTTTAAACTACCTGGTGCGGTGTTCTATTATAGGAGCCCTAAGGGACTAATTACATTCCATTTAGAGGAAATGTAGGCAGATCTATAGAGACTGAAAGTAGACCAGTGGCTGTCCAAGGCTGGATCTGGGGTGAGGGTGGAATGGAGAATGACTGTTGACGGGCACAGGGTTTCTTTTTGGGGTGATGGAAATCTAAAATTAGGTAGTGTGATGGTTGTAAAATTCTATGTACATACTTAAAACACAAGTTGCATGCTTTAAGTGGGTAGATTTTATGAGTGAATTTATGGGAATTATATCTCAAAAATGCTAAAGAAAAACAACTTACCAAGTGTTGTATAATTCTGGGAAGAAATGTAAAATGTGTGAAATATTTCCTAACAGAAGTGGAAAAACATTTCAGTTGCAATTCTTCTTCAGAAGTCTTTTCAAATATTGAAAAGGAAGTTGCACAAGCTATAAAAAATGCCATCACTGTCACAACTGAAGGCATTAGGAGTTCATCTTTTAATAGAAGAGGTAGCATACTATATAGGAAAAAAAATCAGAAGAGAATTGTCAATTCAAACCATAATCACTTTGTAAAAACTTTTAAATGAGTTTATAAGTACTATACTGAACATATTATATTTGAAATTGGTTTGACTCACCTAAATGTTGACACAAGTAAAAACCAAGTAGACATAAAAGGAATTTCGCTTAAAACTAAGCAGACTGGTCTAAAATAACAGAGAAAAATATTTTAGAGAATATAATTTCAATGCTTATATGTAAAAATGTGAACACATTTTATCTGATTTTTGACATAGCTAAAAACACACAAAAATCACAAAACACAGCCAGCAAGGTCTCCATAGGGACTTCTGATTTCAGTTTTTAAAATAACTATCAATCCAAACTAAGTGAATCTAGACAGACAGAAGGTGTCACCTCGTTATAATAATTGGAAAACTGCTTCTTCCAGTATCATTAATGAAACATTTTTCTTCTCTGTTGTACAAACAGTAGCTTAAAGAAAGCTACTGAACATTCAGAGAAACAAGCTTTTCCATATATTCCATCCAAGCTGGTAAATATGAATATCCTACTTGGTATGAAAGTTTTCAAACTTCTTTTTATGCTCTTCCGTGTGACCTAATACTCAGCTAAGTTAAAAGCTAAGACAGGATCATCATCAGCCACTGAACAGAGGCCAACAGAAGCAAAGAAAAATGATAAAGGGTTGATAATGGTAGAATAAAAGGAAAAAATGAGGACAGGGCTAAATGAAAAGAGAAACAGTATAGGAAGAGGAAGACAGCACCAACAGCTGGACCAACCAACTGGCTTTATTAAAGAGCGGATTAGGGTCGTAGGTCCAACATCTGTGACCTCCTGAGCACCACCCCTGGTTGGTATTACCTTCTGGATTCAACTGTGGCAGTGTTCATGAAGAAAGGGGCTAGTCAGAAGACCTAAGTCCTAGCTTCATTCCTGACACTTATGACCTTGAACAAATGATTAGTTTAACCTTTTTCTTATGTATATATGGAAATAGTAACGTGGATTGCTGAGTAGTTGAAAGAACTCTTCCAAGTTATTATCTAGTGTTTATTTTGCAGTTAAAAAAAGAAAACTTTACTAATGATGGTAGTTGTTGAATTATATTTTGTTGCTTTGTTGTTATTATTAGGGGTCTCCTTATTTTAAAAGGTTTTTGTATTCTCATTTCTTAAAAAGGATGACTTCTCATGGCAACTAGAATGTAAGATATGAAGCCTGGGATTATAACTGACTGAAAACTACTGCACTAAAAGAAAATACTACAGGACTTTCATTGCTTGATGCTTTTAAAATCACTAGGTATTTCTGTTAATTACAAGCATTTAGTAGGTACTCAATAAACATTTTCTCTTGCTGGGTCAGAATCCTTTGCTATTTCATCACTTGATATTCATTTATTGAAAATGTATTATATAAAGTGTTAGTCACTCAGTCATGTCTCTTTGTGACCGCATGGACTGTGGCCTGCTAGGCTCCTCTGTCCAAGGAATTCTCCAAGCAAGAATACTGGAGTGGGTAGTCATTCCCTTCTACAGGGGATTTTCCCAACCCAGGACTGAACCCAGGTCTCCTGCATTGCAGGCAGATTCTTTACCATCTAAGCCACTGAGAGAAGGCGACAACAGAGAATGAGACGGTTGGATGGCACGACCAAATCAATGGACATGAGTCTGAGCAAACTCCAGGAGATAGTGAAGGACAGGGAAGCCTGGCGTGCTACAGTCCATGGGGTTGCAAAGAGTTGGACACAACAACTGAACAACATCAACGGTTATGTCCAAGTATTGCTGTGAAAGGAATGCAGTGAGAAGATAGAACTCAGCCCTTAGCTTCAAGGTACTTAATATTTATAATCAAGCAGCAAAATCCTCAACATCCTCAACCTCTTCTTTCACTACCTTGTTCAAAACAAATTCTGGTTCTTTCCCCCTGAGGAAGAAAATGCTGCCCCTCTGCCTTCTCCGCTGTGCCTGTTTTATTGTTCCTGTTTCCCCAACCTTCAAACAGTTTGGCCCAGAGGAGAGGAAAGAACCTCCTTGATCTTCATCCTGACTTCATACCAGCTGTCCCTCTCCCTGCCCTAACAAGCTCCAGCTTTGAATCTCTTGTCGTCAAGCTTTATTCCCTATTATTCCTCATCTTTGTTATCATCCACCAGCCTCAAGAATCACTTCCCTCATTACTCAATAATTTCAACTCCTTACACACTGTCTACAAAAAAAAAATACATGATCTTCAAGTGTCCAGCACTCACTCAATATTTCCCTAGTCTGTTCCTACTCTCTGTCTCTTTAGAAAAATAGTTCACACTTTCTCCTCTCTCCTCATATTCCCAACATTTCCAACCTACTCTGACCTAATGACTTTGCCTTCCATTTCAATAAGAAATTTGAAGCAATGAAAAGAGAACTTTCACAGACATCACCATCACATTTGCTCTCTTCCTTAGCATCTGTACTGATACCAGCATGCTCTTTTATTAAGATGAACCACGCATGCACCTCTTCATAGCCAATCCTTCCATTTATGCTCTAGGTACCGCTCCGGCTCCCTCTCCGAAGGACACTGCTCCTGAAACTCTTCTCTCTCCTGTATCACTAGTGCTCCCTTTCTACTGACCATCTTCTGGCATTATCTCTTCTATCTTAAATAACAAACCTCTTTGTCCCCAACTTCTCCGCCAGTTTTTGCAGAATTTCTCTGCTCCCCTTTTCAGCAAAACTCATTTAAAGAACTGCCAACCTGTCCCATACCATATACAAAAATTAACTCAAAATGGATCAAAGATCTAAATGTAATTCTTAGAAGAAATATGAGGATAAATATTACCTTGGATTTGGCAATGATCTGTAAGATACAACATCAAAAGCAAACACAATGAAGGAAAAGATAAATTGGATCTCATCAAAATTAAAAATGTTCATGAAAGAACATTATCAAGAAGAGGAAAATTCAAAGAATGGAAAAAAGTATCTGCTTATCATATATGTGACAAAGGTTTAATATCCAGAATATATAAAAGAACTTCTAAAACTCAACAAGAAAAAGATAAACAACCACTTTAAAGCTGGGCAAAGGATTTAAATAACAGGCATTTCTCTGAAGAAGATATACATATTGCCCAACAAGGACATAAAAAAAGATGCTCAACATTATTAGTCATTAAGAAATGCAAATCAGAACCACAGTGATATACCATTCCATACCTACTAGGATGGCAGAAATAAAAACAGACAATAACAAATGCTGACAAGGTTGCAGAGAAATCAGAACCCTCATATATTACTGGTGTGATGTAAAATGGTATAACTTGTGTGGAAATTAATTTGGTGATTCCTCAGTAAGTTTACAGAATTACTGTAAGACCCAGAAATTCCACTCCTAGGTAAAAACCCTGAAAATACGTGTGTATAAGTGGCACTATTCCCAATAGCCAAAAGGTGAAAAACAACTCAAAATGTCCGTCAACTGATGCACAGACAAAATGTAGTATATTCATCCATGCAATATTATTCAGGCACAAAAATGAATGAAGGCCTAATACATGGTATAACAGGGATGAACTCTGAACATATGCTAAGTGAAAGAGGTTGTCTGACAAAATGCCACATATTTTATGACTGCATTTATATGAAATATCCAAAATAGGTAAATTCACAGAGAAAGTAGATCAGTGGTTACAAGCATTAAGGGAAGGGGAGAATGGGGAATGACTGTTTAATGGGCACAAGATTTCCTTTTTGGAGAGATGAAAATATTCTGTGAGTAGACAGTGGTGATGGTTACGCAACACTGTGAAAGTACTAATGGTGTATTTTACCATCTGTATGTAACTGTCCTTGCAATACAGGAGACAAGGATTCAATCCCTAAGTTGGGAAGATCCCCTGGGAGGGAATGGCAACCCACTGCAGTATTCTTGCCTGGAGAATCCCATGGACAGAGGAGCCTGGTGGGCTACAATCCATGGGATCACAGAGTTGGGCATGACTGAGCAACTAACACTTTGACTTTCTTTTCACTTTCATATATCTTTAAAAAATGTTCTGTACTTGTCTTCAATTCTTCTCTTCTTGTTATGTCTTAAACCCACTCTAATCAGGCTTTTCCCTGCATCACTCTTATCAACACTAGCCATTTCAAAGTTACCAGTGACTTCCACTTCAGTACAACAGTCTATTCCTAACCCTCATTTTATTTGACCTATTAACAGCATCTGATGCAACTGATCACCTCATTCTATTGTTCCCTGAATATATCAGGCATACTCCCATCTTAGAGCTTTGGCACTGGCTGTCTAGGATGTTACTCTCCCAGATATCCACTGGGCTAACCCTCATCTCCTCCAGTCCACTCAAATATCTCAACAAGGTCTACCTCAACATCCTCATAAAACTGCAACCTGCACTTGCTCCTTTACCCCACCTCCAATAATTCTCAGCTTCCCTTAATCTCTTTTATGTATCCTTTATGGCCTTTATTACCTTCTAACACACTTTAATCTCTTATTTTTATTTAATTATTAGTGTCTGTCCTTGAGAATCAAACCTAAGAAAGTACCAATTCTGTTATGTTTTGTTCACAGATATATCCCAAGTGCACAGAACAGTACCTGGCAAATAGTAGGACCTCAATAAATATTTATTGAATGAAATATTCATCTAATGATAGATTAGCTGGAACCAGATCAAGAAGAACTTTTAATGTTAACTTTAAAATATCTGATCAAAATTAAAGTCACTTACTGTTATAAATAATCAAAATACAGTTGTAGAGTCTGAACTCCCAGAAATTCAGGGACCATGAGCTAACCTGAATGGTCAGATTATAGGCGTAGATCAAAGACATTTCTACAGAGTAGAAATCCTGGGGGAAATTATACATGTTTGAAAACAGCACTTCTCCATAATTTCATCCCCTGGCACTTGGGATTTGTGTAGGGCCAGCCGAGGCTTACACAGCAGGGCTCAGATCTAACTCAAGTTTAGACTTTGGGGGTGAAATTATTCTGCCCTCTTGGTCTACAATTGTGCAAGACTATTTTGTTCAGAGTAAAGAAGCCTGCCCCATAGGTCAGCTTACTCTAAAGCTCTGCACTGAGGTTTTAGTCCAAAGCTCCACCTAATAAAAGCAATACTTCCCTCCACTAGTCATTGGTCATTTCATACATGTATCTTTCTCAGGAACATAGCAAACACAGGGTGATGTGGGACAGTCGTAGGTGGGACTGAGCTAGGACAGGATTCAAGTGTTCCACGGTGTTCTGGGCATTATTTTAATAGTGGGATAATATACCCCCAACTGCCACCCAATTTCTATGAAATCCGAAAAAAAATTAATGCTCCTAGATTTGGAGAATTCCAGCAGAGTCTAAACAAAAGTCTTGACAGAAGAACTAGAAGGAGGCAACATATAAAAAACCCCCTAAAGAGGTTAACAGAGAGAACCAGGCTATTGAATAGTAATGGAAATGAATGAAATGAAAAAGGCAAAGAGGACAAACAGGCTTCAACCAGAGCACAGCATCTTTAGAAGACCATTTTTATTAGCAAATTCAAAATGAAAAAACAGGAAGAAATAATAAGTATGTCAGAAATGATTCTATAAAATTTTACCAGTTTAAAGTATAAAGAAGTAAAATTGTAACAGGTCATCGTTCTAAAAAATATGATTTTATTAAATAATTTTATGCAACTAACATTTGTATAGTTTTGATTTGCACTAAGATGATTATATGTTAATATTAGATTCATGTATATATCATAAGCACATAATAATAAATAAAACATACTTGAAACCGTTTTACTTACAGTGATACCAAAAGAATGGACTTTTCATGTACTTGGAAAGAAAATAAAAAGAATGATAGTGCACAGCTAACCTTTAAGGAAAAAGACAGAAAATCAGATACAAAAAAACTTAAATATAAGTCAGATTAAAATCATTTCAAGTAACATTTTAAAGTTTAATATAGCTTGTAGCTAAAAGGAAAATTATATACAATTGTAAGAGGCATAATATTTTATTCAAATTATTAAAATATTTTGAAAATTAACTATTGTAATACTTAACCATCTAAAACAATTTCACTGAGTCTCTGTTATTAATAAACAGAACTACTAAATACTTCAGATACAATAATCATACCTTCATCCTCCCTTAGAAGCTCTGACAATTTAAAAAGTATGAAGTCAAGAAGGTCAAAATATGAAAGTGATAGAATAAATCTATTTGAGTGTTTTTAAAACATGCACTTCAATAAAATATATGCAGTGTTTATAAAGTAATCATTTGCTTTCTGGGGTTTTAAATTAAAACTTAACTCTACCTTCAGGAGTTTATACTCTGCATATTAGACATCTCTTTATATATACCCAATCCAGTTGCCCAAGCAAAAAACCTGGCTCACTGTCTTGTACATGCTTCACATCCAATTCATCAGCAAATTCTACCTACACTATCTCCTAATCAATATTCACCCCACTTCTTTCCATTCCATCCTGCTGATGGTGGCAGAGGAGTGGTCTCAGCCACCCCCATCTTCCTCTTGGACCACTACAACAACCTCCTAAGTGGTGATGCTCTTGTCCCCTATAATCCATTCTCCATTTAGCCACAATATCAGATGATGTAATCTCCTTGGCTACTATCTTCCAATAGCTTCCCATTACACTTAGAATTAAAATCTAAACTTCTACATAATCTGAGTCCTGCCTTCCTCTTCCAATCTATTTCTTAATGTCTCCCTCACTCATTTCACATCAGTCATTTCACACTTGTCCCTTTAACGTCTTGAACATGCCAAACGTGTTCTTGCCTTAAGGAAAAAAAAATTTACTTCTTATCAAGTCAGAGCCCAGATCATCTTGTAATTGGTTACTTCTGACCAGTCATTCAGTTCAAGGCTCAAATGTCACTTCCCTAGAGAAGCCTTCTTTTATTCAACCCAAAGTAGTGCTACCCTAACCAAACCCCACCAGCCCTCTTTTCACATAAGACTACTTTCTTCATAGTCTTCATTACGCCCAGATATTCTCCTATAACTGATTCATTTTACTTACTGTCCTTGTGCCAACTAGCATGAGTGTCCCCAGTTGAGAAAGCAGGGATAATCAGCTGTCATTCACTGGCATGCCAGAACCAAGGAGAGGACCCAGCACACTACAGGGCACTTTAAAAATACGTCTTGAAAATAACAGGTAAAAATCACTTGGCCACTACAGATTTATTAGTATTCATACTACCAATTACCTCAATTATAGACCTATATTAAGAAATACTTCAATCTAGACTGAAAGGAAAACACTTCAAAGTTATAATGGGAAATGTTTTTAAAGCTAGTCAAGAATTTAAAACATCAACAAAAGTAACTCACTACGTTTTTTATTTGTTAAACACAATGGTTGGTATTAAAACACAACAAACAAAATTAGAAAAGTAAGAGAAAGAAAATGTTTTTTTCTGCTTTTAATCCTAAAAGTAATCATCTCTAATATTGCTACAGTTACCGACACTCTGAAATCTCATTTCAGCACCTTTGAAATATATAGTTATTTAGCATGGAATAACAATTTTACATAAGCTTGCAAATATTTCAAGTTAGGCCTATTGAAGACATCAGAATATTACTAACCACATCCCTCCTATTCTAAACATCCAACAGAGTATTAACTATGGATGACTTACTATGCCCAGAGTTCATCCTCCTATTCTAAACATCCAACAGAACATTAACTATAAATGACTTACTATGCTCAGAGTTCATTCACAGAAATAAACAACAGAAATCATCAATAAGAAGGTAATTTTTTAAAAAAAGAGGAACATGAAACTATGCTTTTTGCACTGTGGAAGTGACAGGCACTTTTGAAATACCTGACTGATATGCTCTGCTCTGGCTTGCTTTTAGAATGCAATGTAAATAAGTGGCAGTCCCAGAATTGAAACCCTAATTTCTAAAATGTTGTCCCTTTAGAGAATTCCCTGGCAGTTCAACGGTTAAGACTCCACACTTTCACAGCCGAGGGTATGGGTTTGCTGTCTGGTCGGGGAACTGAGATCCTGCAAGCCTCGTGGCATGGCCAAAAATTAGAAAAATACAAAATAAAACGTCCCTTTAGGAGTCCACTAAGACTATTTTCATAAACCAAATTTTTTGACATTTTAAAAAGATAGTCTTTAAATGTCATTTTATAGACCAAGGTACATAGAACCAATTTTAAACACCACAGAAATACAACCAGGAGAAATTTATAAACCCACTCAGGGAAACCTGAAATGTAGAATATATACCCAGTCTATGTTCCAACTGACATAAGTCATCTTCCTAAAAGGGAGATCTGTCCCCTTTCCTCCAAAATCTTTTTGCTCCTCTTGCACACAAATCAAACCCCAAATTATTCAACCCAATATACAAGGTCTTACACAATTTGATCTTTCTGACTCTTCTCTCTCCCTATATACTCTCCTAACCTTGACACACCCCCCTACATAAGTCACACAAATCTCATTGGCTAACAGTTGTTCCCACATGATTCCTTATCCTTTCCCACATCTGTACCTTCAGTGTCTTCCTCCTGTCTTAACCACCTAGTCCAAATCTTGCTCAGTTGTCAAAATTTGGCTCCAATCCCTCTTGCTTTAAGAAAAATGTCTAAAATCTGCCCTCAAAGTAATGTCTCCTTTTCCCACATTATCATAGCACTCCACTGTACCCGACAGAACTTAATACCCCAGCTTTAAAGCATAACAATTTAAACATGTCCATTGCCACTGTTTTCTTCTTTGCATTCCCTTACTGACCAAACACGAGGAAGTTAAATAGTTGTTGAATTAAACTGAAAGATTCTGATTGCTCAGCCTACTCCAAAACAGCACCTAAGTGTGTCAAACACTCAGTAAATGTTTGCCAAATAAAAGAATGTCTTATATCTGAATCCAATAAATCCTGTTCAAAGCAGGAATATAATTACTTGTATTTTTAAAAACTCAACTGCAGCAAGAATTAAGTATCTAAACTAATGAGCAACTTACCAGAGTAAATCTGAATCCTTTAGGAGAAGGATGGAGTGTCAATTTTATACATGTAGGAAGCAGGCTCAAAAATGTAAAACAAAAGCTAAAAAATTAACAAAAATCAAACATTTATTTTCTTTATTAGAGGTATACAACCAAAGCAAAGAAACATTTTTTTAAATGTAAGGATCACATTACTTATCAACTTAAATTGATTTCTAGTCAAAGTTCTTTTATGTATTAAATAATGTATAATAAATTCAAGACCAAATAACATTTAAATAAAATCCATACACTGAAATATGTACACACTTTAATTTATATGTGATTATATAACATAGAACAAAACACTGTAGAACTAAATATTGCTTATGTTATTTTAGTATTTAGTATCTATTCTGGGAAAGATACAAAGATAGACAGCTAAAAGTCAATCAGCAAACACTCAAAACAAATATCATGGACTCAATGAACATGACTAAGAAAACTTCAGGAGAGTGAAGGGCAAGGAAGCCTGGTGTGCTGCAGTCCACGGGATCGCAAAGAGTCAGACATGACTTAGTGTCTGAACAACAAGAAAACAAGAAAATAAAACTAAGTGTAAAGAAACAATTCTGTATTTGTTACACAAACATTCATAAAATTTACTCACAAGAGAACCTCGTTAGCCCTCATTTCACAAAAGTTGATTATCTGATTTTCAACCAATGGTAAATCAGAAAGAACAAGCTGGAAAGGGCCTGGGAAGGCGCCAGAGCTTCTCCTTGTGATGACTGATGGGCAAGGAGGAAAAACAACTCAGCAAGAAGCACAGCTGGAGCCACTTAGTACCAAGGCAAACAGCCTTTAAGCCCTGAAAACAATAGTTAGAAGGCAAAATAATAACTGATTTTCCCACTTGAGGTAGCTTTGTGGCTTGTCAGCTTTACTAGTCTGCTTCCTGTTAAGGTGGGCTACAATGGACATTCTCCAAAAGAACGGGAGGGAAGAGGCAGGTGGCACACACACACACACCTCCCAGTCATTCAAACACTAGTGATGGTGCTGCTGGAAAGAGATCTGCAGATTAGTTAAAGTCCCTTCTCAACTAATTTTAAGTTAACCAAAAGGGTGCCTATCTTGGGCCTGAATCACTTGGAAGCCTTTAAAAGATGGCTCAGCGGACTTCCCTGGTGGTCCGCCGGTTAAGAATCTGGCTGCCATTGCAGTGGACATGGGTTCAATCTTTGGTCCAAGAAGATTCCACAAGCCGCACAACAACAAAGCCCTTGCGTTACAAACTGCTGAACTGTGCTCTAGAGCCCACGTTTGACAATAAGAGAAGCCACCTGAGTGAGAAGCCGTGAGAAGCCCTGCTCTTCACAACTAGAGAAAGCCCGCATGCAGCAATAAAGACCCGGGCGCAGCCAGAAGTAAGTAATGAATCAATTAAAAACTTAGATGCTTTATTAAAAAATTATAAAGAAGGCTTAGTTCTTCTCTGAGCTCAGACTCCAAACAGCAGTGGGCAGGGGACGGGGGGCTGGGGAAGAGGGGGGTAATTGGTACAGCTCTTCCCTCCCCAGATACCCTCTCCTGAATGCCTGCCTTGTGGACTTCCAGTTTGCTTAGCCAGCTCACACAGTTGTATAAGCCAATTCCTCATAATAAATTCACACACACACACACGCACACACACACACAATGACTGAATCCTCATTTTTTCTCACCCAGACTGATACACCACTGAAACTCATGTCTCTTCAAGGTCATGGTAAATCATGTTTAGTATACTCTGTTTAAGGAAGAGGGAAGTAGTAACAATAACTTTCACATAAAATGTTTCAAATAAAAGACTTCTGTTATACAGCAGCATAAGTTTACGATATGTGGACTATTCACTAGTGAAGTGGAGAAGGAAATGGCAACCCACTCCAATATTCTTGCCTAGAGAATCCTGTGGACAGAGGAACCTGGTAGGCTGCTGTCCATGGAGTTGCACAGAGTCCGACACAACTGAAGCGACTTAGGATGCATGCATGCATTGGAGAAGGAACTGGCAACACACTCCAGTACTGCCTGGAGAATCCCAGGGACAGAGGAGCTTGGTGGGCTGCCATCTATGGGGTCACACAGAGCTGGACACAACTGAAGCGACTTAGCAGCAGCAGCACTAATGAATATTACCTTACTCCTATGATGCCAGATAAGTGAGGTACTGCCATGACACTTTAAGAGTAGCTTATAAAACACTAACCTCAGATATGCAGATGACACCACCCTTACGGCAGAAAGTGAAGAGAAGCTAAAAAGCCTCTTGATGAAAGTGAAAGAGGAGAGTGAAAAAGTTGGCTTAAAGCTAAACATTCAGAAAATGAACATCATGGCATCCAGTCCCATCACTTCATGGAAAATAGATGGGGAAACAGTGGAAACAGTGTCAGACTTTATTTTTTTGGGCTCCAAAATCACTGCAGATGGTGACTGCAGCCATGAAATTAAAAGACGCTTACTCCTTGGAAGGAAAGTTATGACCAACCTAGATCACATATTCAAAAGCAGAGACATTACTTTGCCGACTAAGGTCTGTCTAGTCAAGGCTATGGTTTTTCCTGTGGTCATGTATGGATGTGAGAGTTGGACTGTGAAGAAGGCTGAGCGCCGGAGAATTGATGCTTTTGAACTGTGGTGTTGGAGAAGACTCTTGAGAGTCCCTTGGACTGCAAGGAGATCCAACCAGTCCATTCTGAAGGAGATCAACCCTGGGATTTCTTTGGAAGGAATGATGCTAAAGCTGAAACTCCAATACTTTGGCCACCTGATGCGAAGAGGTGACTCATTGGAAAAGACTCTGATGCTGGGAGGGATTGGGGGCAGGAGGAGAAGGGGACGACCGAGGATGAGATGGCTAGATGGCATCACGGACTCGAAGGAAGTGAGTCTGAGTGAACTCCGAGAGATGGTGATGAACAGGGAGGACTTGCGTGCTGCAATTCATGGGGTCGCAAAGAGTCAGACACGACTGAGTGACTGAACTGAACTGAACTATAAAACACTATATACAAACTTCGTGTCTCTTACCTGATCATTATCTGGATGTGATGTGGCAAAATATCCCTGATCTTGAGAAAGACACTGAAGCTGCACCAAATATTGGCTACTTTATCCTTAAAAGAAATTTGTTAGTTTTACTTTCCAGTATGATTAAAAGAAACAAAGTCCTAAATCTCTAAAGAGATAAACTTTTGGGTCATGGGAAGTGTTTGCTCACAATTTCATAACTAAGCTGATTAAACTCTCCAAAGAACACACACACAGTCAAACAATGGGAACTTTCATTTTTGCATGGGAAGTGATCTAAATCACTAGTCAATCATAATTTAGATGCTCCCCAAAAATACTTAATATTTTTCAAAGAGCAGCCCATTATCCCTAAATACTGTTTTTCATCTTTGGGAATTTATCTAAGAAATCTTTACTTTTTGTATTCTAATTGTATTCTGATTTGTAGAATACATGTTGTTTGACCCATTTACCACATACGTACTAGCTACTAGCAATGATAAGATAATGACTACTAGCTACTAGCAATGGTAAGGGTCAACTGTTAATAAATCAACAAGTTTGAAGACATTAGCCGCTGTGCTAGAATCACTTTCAAAATCATACTTGTAACTACAGTTCTCTGATAATGAAACTCATCCTCTGCAAAGCTGCTTAACTCACGGCTATGTAGGCATCACATCAAGAAAGTAACTATCTCTGACAACTGTACCATCCTACTTCCCTCTGTTGGGCCAGTGAAACTGCTCTTCAGACTCTGAGGGCAACAAGTGAATGAAGGTGCCCAACACCACCATAAAAATGCGTGACACTCATTTTTATAATTACCATGATAAATACCATTTCTGAAATAGAAGGAAAGGCAAATAACCAGGCAGCTTACATGGAGAATTAAACTTTTCTTTATATAAGTGTTAAGGTTAGAGGATAAAGAAGTTAGGAACACAATTCTGAGTTCAAACTACAGCTCTGCCATGCACTAGCTATATGAACCTCTGACCTCAGTTTTCTGATCTGTAAGAATGGGTTTAGCTATCTCATCGCTATGGCTAAGGATCAAATAAAATTACATGTGAAGTGTTTGGTACCTAGTAAGTGGTGGGGATAGCAATAGTGACTGTTTATGATTATCTGTACGGTCACCATCATTATCCCAAGTGACATACAAGGCATACATTTCTGTTCCTTCACAACACCAAATTCTCTTAGTCTCTTTCTCTTCCATCTTCCCACAGACTGACTGAAAGATATTCTATAGAATTTTATATATTCAAAAATTAGAAAGATACATATGCTTGTCTAATTCTTTTAAAAAAGAAATGTTTATTCAAAAGCAAATTATCTATAAATATGTTGTCTCTAACTTTATTAAAAGACTTTTTTGTTTCAGAAAAATGGTTTAATTACTGACTCTAAATCAAATTATCCATGCAATAAAAGTTTAACAACAATGATTAAACTAGCATTAAATGAAATGAAATGAATGATTCTCATTAAAAATTACTATGGATGAAGGTTATATATCTCATAAGGAATTATGAGATCTTTCTGAAGCAAACATGATTATTAGTTTAATAAATAATGTCCTAGGACTGAAAAGAGAATATAACCCCCTCTCCCCCCAAAAATCACATAACTGTTAACTTTGTAGCTGTAACTTTTCATGCTGTCTTTCATAATAGACTCTATTTCATTAGAAAAATGTATAACTGAATTATATGGATCTCATGGAGGCATAAATACTACCTACTCATGTAATGTACTAGAACATGCCAGCTGAGCTAGAGGTTGTGCACCAGATTAAATAACTGGCAAGGAGGACTGCAGGAAGAGAGCAGCTGAAGCCACTATTCCTTGAGAGTCTTCTACATGAAATCCCCAAAGGCCACAGAGAAAGGCCTGTAACAGAAAGGAGTGAGAGAAAAGCCTTTAAACATGCCTCAAATAACCCACGATCAACTGGAAAGAGTCTTCTTAGAACTTGCAAGGTTTGTTCCCTTTCTGTAAAGAATGGCAGCCAGCAGAGAACGAAGGAAGCCACGACAGTACAAGCCAGCTTAATTAACAACACCAACCTGGAACACAAACAGAGGGAGACGGTGAGATAAAGAGAGGTCAGTAATTCTCAGAAATCAATCTGTGGCTCACTAACTATAATAAATGCAAATGTCCAGTAATGAGAAATTTTATGCCACCAACACAGGTTTAAGATCAGTGAGAGTCGACTTAAATCAAGGTTAAGGAATTTACAACTATTAATATGTCCAATTCCCCAACAAAAGACTATCACCTTCCTAATTAACACTTAACTTAGATGCCACTCCTACGCAGCCATGAAGAAAAATGTCAAATTGGGATGTCTTTCTAGTAAGTATACAGCATGCTCTAAAGGGATGAAATCCTACAGCAATGTTCTACCAAGCCAATCCACATTACCTCCAGTAAATATACATATTTTAAAATATTTATTTATTGGCCACAATGCATAGCAAACGAGATCTTAGTTCCCCAACCAAGGATCAAACCTGCAAACTTCCCTTACAGTAGAAGTGCAGAGTTTTAACCCCTGGGCCGCCAGGAAGTCTCCATAAATATTCACTGATCAAAATATTTTTCTCATTAGGAAGATTTAAAATAAAAGAGTATAGAACATAACAATCTCTCAACATTCACCCCACAGCCACCAACACATTAATAAGAAATCACCAGGAGGCAAAGTGAAAGACCACCTTCCTCCAAGTAAGTATGCCAAATAAATTAGCTGGTTTTTTAAATTCTGCTATTTAAAAGCTACTCACCCCTTTCCTTTGAGGCCTTTTTTAAAGCACTTGCCAAGTAAAAAACAAAAAAATGGCAAGGAGTGGTAAAGTTCCATCTGCTTATAGTTTATAGCTAAGCAAAATGCCAGGGACCCTAGCAGGTCCCAGTCATAAGATACTCCAAGAACACCCCACAAAGCAAAGCCAAGACTCACAGAATTATATATGTTCTCATGTCAAGGAAATTATCTCAATAATTAAGAGATTTTGCATTTTAAAGAATATTTTACTTAAGTGATTCTGTAATAATATGTATAATCAAAACAATTTCTAAATAAAAGCTGAAAGTGTTGAATTGATAAGCAAATCTGAAATTATACATAGTGGTCTCAAATATGTTAAATCGACTACTAAACAGAGTAACTGATTTGATAAGGTTTAAAAGAACTCTAAATAAGTAACACATAGCTTTGTTTCTGCTGGGTTATTTTACAATATTACTGTAACAACATACAAAAATCAATGCTCCAAAAGTTAAAAATACACAAAAACACTGGAACTTACTAATATCACTATCCTTCCTCTATAATATGCATCAATAATATAAATTAACACCTGTGCTTGATTGGAAATTAACAACACTGCTATGTGAAAACAGTATCACACTAGATTTTCAGTTGAAAATGGGGAGCTGAGTATTCATGTTTACCTCCTCTCCTTCCTGAGACCCCCTTAAACTAGGTAATTTTTTAAGTATACATCTACAGCCATAAAGAGAACAGGGGTGGGTTATAAGAGATAAAGATTTCAACACATTTGTAGAAGACAGAAAGAGGACAGAGAAGTGGCAATCAATAAAACACACTAAAAGAAGCCACAGCTTAGTGAACACACAGAGGAGGCTCAGGCTAGCAAGGAGCCTACCCGCCCTGCACACGCTCAGAGAACTCTGGAAACAAGGAGGACGGAGTACTTGAGGATGTTGAAAAGAAAACAAGAGCATTCACTGACAATTGCAAATGGAGAAGTCACATCCCACCTCGTGCCTCTGCAAAGATTATCTGGGAGCCAAAGCATTTACCCCTGGGCAACGAAAGAAGGAATATTTCTCTCCCCCAAAATGGAATAAACTGTTCAAGCAACTAGTGCGGAAGTTAGCACTACAGCCAAATCCCTTCCCACTGTGACAGTGAAGGGCCCCAGAGTGCTGGCCAGAGCCCCGCCGTGTGCCCCACAGTGGGCCGAAAGTGCAGAGCGCGCACACAGCTCTCTCTTCTGCCTTATTCTCAGAATAAACACGCCAGGATCAAAGGAACATTTAAGGAACACCTGACAGAAAAGGGCTTCCCTGGTAGCTCAGCTGGTAAAGAGTCCACCTGCAATGCAGGAGACCCTGGGTCAGGAAGATCTGCTGGAGAAGGGATAGACTACCCAGTCCAGTGTTCTTGGGCTTCCCTGGTGGCTTAGATGGTAAAGAATCCACCTGCAATGCAGGAGACCTGGGTTCGATCCCTAGGTTGGGAAGATCCCCTGGAGAAGGGAACGACTACCCGCTCCAGTATTCGCACCTGGAGAATTCCATGAACTGTATCGTCCATGAAGTTGCAAAGAGTCGGACACAACTGAGTGACTTTCACTACTACTATGACAGAAAAAGGACCAAAGTGAAAAGGTGAAAAGACTGACCTAGGAGAACAGAAATAATTCACAGACCAGTGAGGGAAAGAAAGTAAACTGAAATTTAAGATATGCTTAACAAATGAAATTTAATAGAAGTGTTAGACATAAAGCAAGATAATCTTCAAAAATATAAAACAAAGACAGATGCTTAAGATGGAGATGAAAGATCTAATATTTGTCTAACAAGCTTCAGAAAAAAGGGAGAGAATTATAAAAAAAATTACTCATGGGAATTTCTCAGAACTGAAGAACGTGAGTCTTCAAAACGAATGATCCATAGTGTCCAAAACAACTGTCAAAAATACCTCTGCCTAAACTAATACCAGATTTCAGAGCCCAAAAGTAAAAAACAGTAATAACAGAAGCAGTAGTAACAATACAAATAATCAGAGCAGTAAATACTTAGATGATATTTAGCACCTCCCAAGTAGTGTTTTAATGTTTAACAAATGTGAATTTATTTAATTCTCAAGAAGCTTAGAAAGTAGGGTTCTTACAATCTCCATTTTACAAATGAGGAAAGTAAAGTAAATAGTAGTTAAAAAAATGTGTTCCTACAAAATGAAAGAATCCCAAAAGCTTCAAGAGGTTGATTCAAGTCACAGAGAAGACACCACTACAAATTTACCAGAATGGTTAAAAGGAAAATAACTGACAATTATTGAGGATGAGCACCTATTCCACTGCTCACAGGAGTGTTACTTGGTAGATTACACTTAAAAACCATAGGAGAATACTTAAACATGTGCATACTCTATAACTCAGCAATTCCACTCATAAGAAATATATTTACATGTATACAGAGAGATCCTTACAAGAAAGTTCAAAGCAACATAGCCTCATCGTAGCCAAAACCTGGAAGCACTGCAAATGTCTATCAGTAATAAAACCATGTGTACTCATGCAGTGGAATGTTACAAAGCAGTGAGAAAGAGAAGAAACCACAACTTCACAGAACTGCACAGATAACTCTCACAAAGACAATGCTGAACCAGAAACGCCCAACACAAAGGAACACCTACTGTGCCGTCTCTTTTATGCTAAATTCAAAAAGGGGGAGAGCCAAACTATAGTCTTGGCAGTCAGTATGTGGCTGTCTTTGAGAAAAGAGGAGGGAGCAGTACTAGGGCCGTGCACAGGGTCACTCTGGATACCAGCAATGTTCTGTTTCTTGACATGGATAACAGCTGATTCATTTATGCTTTATGTATTTTTCTGAAGGAGTGTTAACATTTCAAAGTAAATATAGTTTTAAAAATCTTATAAACAACTTCATGTTTCCTTTCTTTATCTCAGTGTTCTTGATATTACTAGACTATCTGAAAGCCATGATTCTACAAAGCCAAAAAAAAAAAGGAGCTCAATTAGGAAAGTGGACAGAATAAAAACATGGTGGAAGCAACTACATATTTGAATATCTTTCACAAGTCTTCTGACATATATGTACTTTATTACTAAAACAGACTAGAGACAAAAGGAAAAATGATTAAGCAATCATGTTACGGATTTTTTTCCCTTTGGGACAGATGGAGACAGACAGCAATATTTAATGCATTAGAAGACAAATTGGAGAGCCATGTACAGATTTTATCAACTTTCCTCTACAATTTGTTTACTTGAATGTTCCTTATGTTAGGTATCAAAAATTAAACACACAAAATCCACACAGATTTAATCATTAAATTTTAGTTTCCTGAAGCTTCCAGTTACCACTATTTTTTAGAAAAACATTTTATTTTAAAACTCAAAAACTGGAAGTCTTTTTGTCAGTGTCAGATAACGTTTACAAAAGATAGAAGATGTTTTACCTTTTTAGTATTAGGAGAGCATCACTGTACCTGGCATTCTTTTTCTAACTTTCCAGAAGAGCTACTCAGTTACCAGTGTTCTATTCCCAAGCCAAATGGGTGTGAAAAAGCATTTCTACTTTTTCAGGGTAAACCTGAACTTTACCCTTCAAGTAAACACCTGGTGAAGAGATACTTTTATCATTTTTAAAAGGTTTATATAAGCAAGAACCCTAGTAAATAAGACATTGTAGACGATAACATTATCCAAACGGAGCCTAGATTTCACGATGATCTGACTTCATTTCTAAATCAGCAAAGGATACTGAAAATGTCCATAGTCGATAAGAATAAGGCCTGGGTACAGCAATATGCATAATGCACTAGCAATCTGTAAAAAAAATTATTATGAAATAATAAAGTAATCTGTTACTTGAATCAAACAAGGTAAATGCATAGCTTCATTTAACACAGTAGCAAATATTCCATTCTTACCTTCTATTTATCAAAATATTTCATTTTTATAAAACAACTCTTTAAATACTGAAGTTTTCATGGAAGTGACATAGCATACTCCAGTAAAAATGAAAAAAATCACTAAAAGGTATTTGTTAGAGAAAGCACTTTTAGATATACAAATCAGATAAATTAATCTAATAATTAATATATATAAAATGACCAAAGAGAATATTCATTAACTGTGAAAATGAGACTATACAGCAACTTTTCAAAATGCCTTTCAGTTGTCATTCTCCCAAGCCAACCCAACATTCAAATTTACCAGTTAAGCAATAAATTTAGGATTCTGTGTAACTCAGAAGTATATAACTTCTAAAATTCAGTGCCTATTACTACAGTTGGGCATTAAAATAATTACTCTAAGATAAGTTAATGTTTCTAAATGAAAATTGACAGAAGATATACTGTTCCCTATTATCTATTCCCAAAAGCATAGCTTCCTTAAGCTCTACACTTCATAGCTAAGCTAATAAAACATTTCAGAGATGAAATGTCAAGCTACTTCAAAACCTACCTTTTTCTTAGTTGAGATTTCTTTTAAACAACAACAGTACAGAACCACTGCAGGTATGTATATCAACAAATCAGCAATTAACACTGAAAAAAACAAATGACTTTAAGCGAGAGTCCATCAAGATTTACCATAACCTATTAATCACCTCCCTCCAACCTTGAGGGGGAATTCTATTAACACAAGGTTGCTACCCACTCTGGACAAGTCCTTTCCACATGGAGCCCTTTCCATTCCCTCCCCTGTGCCTAATTTCAACTGATATAGGACTACAGAGTGTCTTAATTTCCTCTAATAAATTCACACATTAAATTAATTAAATGTATCTAATCCTCTCTTTGCCCTGACCTGGATTTAAAAACTAAGAATACTCAAAGCAAGGGAAGTAAACTTTTATTTTCCCCTCAATATCTATATGTTCCAAATTTCCTGCTGTGAACAATACCTCAAATGTAGAGATGCATAGGAGAATCTTTTAAAATGTGAAATATTTACAAAAATTCATAAAGTTTTGCTAATTAATGCATATAAAGACCTTGAGAGACCGAGGTAAAGAAACTGAAAAAATATGGGGGAAAAATAAAGCAATTCATAATTCTGAATGTTCAGTCCTTTCAGAACAAAGAAAAACTAATATATTAAGTTCTTCAACAATACAACATAGCTATCCAAAGTGTCTATTTTTTTCTTGTACCAGAAAACATGTATTTAAGTTCAAGAATAAGGTAAACAATAGTAAACTATCAGTGTTAGATACATGCAATCTATTTTCATCCCCAGATACTACATTGAAGATGACACCGAAAAACTGAAACATATTCACAGGAGTGCAACCAGAGGCCTCAAAACCATAATTGCATTCAAGAAACTGGTCATCTAATAAAAGCTGGAGTATATAAGAATGTTTAACCTGGAGAGGAGATAACTTCACATGTCTGTAAGGTGTTAGGTATAAGAAGGACCAGACTTGTTCTATGTGACCCAAGGAAACAGACTTCATATGACTAGTGAAGGTTCAATATAAGATGGAAATTTCTAATAAGTGGAGCTCTTTGAAAATACAACAGACTGTGTCTAAAAGTCATGAGTTTCCTCCAGATACAGGTACTGGCTCAGAAGCTAAATATCACGTGGTGAGTATGCACTTCCGACGGGATTAAAGCATTGGGGGTGGGGCAGTGGGGGGAAAGGGAATGGTGTGGGAGACAGAGGGGCAGCGCAGGTTCTCTCTTGGACCTGAGAGTCCATCATGGGGTGAATGGTAAAGAGAACAAATCTGACTGGACTTAGAGTAATTAAGGAAAAGACCCATAAAAGCCTAAGTCTTGTAAAGGTTTAAAAAAATGTAAGCTCATTACTTTCAACTCTTAGCATACAATAAATGCTCAATAAACATTTGTGATAAAGATTAATTTAGCAACACTACACAGTAATACAATGTACAATATACAACTGCTGTTGTTTGGTTGCAGTCGTGTCCAACTCTTTCACAATCCCATGGACTGTAGCCCACCAGGCTCCTCTGCCCGTGGGATTTCCCAGGCAAGAATACTGAAATGGGTTGCCACTTCCTTCTCCCCCGGGACTGAACCTGCCTTTCCTGCATTGGCAGGTGGGCTGTTTACCACTGAGCCAGAAGGGAAGCCATACAACTGTAATTTACTTTAAAAGTGAAAGGGATTTATCAAAGTCCTGAACAATTAAAACTTTAACTCAGAGCTAACCAGCTGCAGGTGAGCTAGTGATATTACCCTCACTTGACTGGGCCTCAGTTTCTCAGCTTAAGAAAAACAACAGTATTTTACCTCATTTGGGTGTCTATTATTAAGTGAGATAATAACAAATGTAAAGCACCCAGAATTATTCATTTCTACTTTTTTATGTTTTAGTTTACATACACATTTGCTCAAATAGTGTACATACATATGCATACATATAGTTACACAACTGTAAAAGTCAGTAAGGACAATAGAACCTGTCATCAGTTCAAAAAAATGTTTAATCCAATTTTACATTCAGTATCTACCGCTCTTTTACCTGTTGCACGCATGAAGAGCTTATGTGCCTGACTCTCATATCCACGTGATGTATGGAGAGCAATCCAGTCTGGATTTATAAACTTTGCCCTGCAAATCAAAGCATACATACATGCACTTCATTCCCCATCACTTTTAGCAATAAGGACACCTAAGGACGTATGAATCTATGTTGAGAAGTGGCCATTGCTTTTATAAAGCAATAGAGTTAAGGCTTAACTCTTTGTATTTAACCATGTGAAACAGACTAAAGCTAAAAACCTAATCCACCTTGCTCATCTTCCAACAAACTCATGTAACATTTTTCATGATACTTTCAGTGTGAAAACTAAACACGTACTTTGTAAACAGCAATATACTAGGACAGAGGATCATAGCTTTATAATTTATCATCTTTTCAGTTATCATAATAGGCTACAATAAATAGCTCTTAATCATAAATCACTGCATAAAACTGAACATAATTATTAAAGAAAAATTAAGTTTTCAATCATACTACATTTTCCAGAACACTCAAAAGTACAACTAGTTATCATTAAGTTTGGAGACATATTTTTAGTCCAGGAAGCTAATTTTTAAAAATATGAAACAGTAAAATAAATAAGTTCAGAAGATACTGTGAAGAAGTTCCTCAAATTTCTACTGATGCACTGCAGGTCTGAAATGGAATACCACTGCAGAGGAGAACTGGGTCTCTACTAAACAGAAGTGCCTTATCATCTATAAACCATTCCATGTAAAAGAAGGAACTCCAATCCGATCTTAAATCGTAAGTGAAACACTACAGTACTTCCAGTTTCTAACTTGACTGGTTAATCACAATACCATTTAGACCTTTATTTTTTATTTACTTTGGGCCATTCCAGGAAAAAAAGCTTTCTTATGCACAACTAACCATATTGTAAACCATGCATAATTGGTAACATTTCTACTTCAAAGCTAGACTTTTGCTTCTCTTTCTAGCATTTCCACCAAAAAGATTACACAAATATTAAAACTCTGATAGTTACCTTTCCTACAAACCAATTATAAAGACATGGTGCTCTACAAACCATAATACGATAATAGCTACAAATGATCTCTCCTCTAACCAACAAACTGTTCCTTACTACATCTGCTAAGGGCACAAATATGCAGAGTTATGTTAAGGAAGAAAAACTTACACATATGCACATAAAAACTATGATAAGCTGTAAGAGGTGGGTAGTCCAGTCCCCAATACTGTAAATTGTTATCACTGCTGTTAAAATACCTGGAAAAAAGGAAAGAAAGCACCACTCCATCAATCAATATTCAAGAAATAGACTTGTATTTAATGTCATTTAACTTGAAAAAAACATATAAGGTAAAAAAAAAATCATCTACATTTTTTTCTTTTCCTCTTCTCAATAATTTTTGTGAACTCACACAAAAAAATTAAAGTTGTTAATGAGAAGTGTGACTAAATTATTGTCTAAACCTAAGTACTCTTAAGAGTGAAAGAGGAAGCTATTACTAATTAAACCATAACAATAGAGGTAAACCAAGATTGTCACAGGCAAATTGGAACTTGTCGTCATTCTATTAGTAAACTTAAACAATGACTAATACTTTTACCAAAAAATATGCAACAAAAAGAGAATTTGCTTCTGATAGTCTAAAAATTACAGAAACAATGTGAAATCACAATTTTAAAAAGTAAACAATGAATGTTAAAACCATGCAAAGATTTGGTTTGCAAAGAAAGAAATACTGCATGAAACAGGCAGACTTATTAATATCACTTTGAACACAATTCAATCAACATTTAATGAGAGCCTATTACATGCAAAGTTCTGTGAATTAAGGAAAAACACTATATGTAAACTTCATAAATTAACAGTTGGTTAAACTATTTAATTCATAATAATTGGTAAAATATTTAAACTAACTGGTTAACCAATTAACCAGTTGGTTAGAACGGGAAGAAGCTACATATAAATACTGTGACTCAAGAAATGAAAATGTACACAGACTACATAGACTATAATAAATTCACACAGACTCCTTAACTATAGTCTTTATAACTGGACAGCTTCTTCTATCCAATTAATTTTCTCAGTCATTAGAAGAATTTATAATAATGGACACCAAACTACATACAACATAAATAACCACTATCCCTAAGCCTGTTTCAGTCAGTTCAGTTGCTCAGTTGTGTCCGACTCTTTGCGACCCCATGAACTGCAGCATGCCAGGCCTCCCTGTCCATCAACAACTCCCAGAGTTTACTCAAACTCATGTCCATTGAGTCAGTGATGGCATCCAACCATCTCATCCTCTGTCGTCCCCTTCTCCTCCTGCCTTCAATCTTTCCCAGCATCAGGGTCTTTTCCAGTGAGTCAGTTCTTCGCCTCAGGTGGCCAAAGTATTGGAGTTTCAGCTTCAACATCAGTCCTTACAGTGAATACTCAGGACTGATCTCCTTCAGGATGGGCTGGTTGGATCTGCTTGCAGTCCAAGGGACTCTCAAGAGTCTTCTCCAACACCACAGTTCAAAAGCATCAATTCTTTGGCACTCAGCTTTCTTTACAGTCCAACTCTCACATCCATACATGACTACTGGAAAAACCATAGCCTTGACTATTGCTTTTTAATATGCTGTCTAGGTTGGTCATAACTGTTCTTTCAAGGAGCAAGCGTCTTTTAATTTCATGGCTACAGTCACCATCTGCAGATTTTGGAGCCCCCAAAAATAAAGTCTGTCACTGTTTCCACTGTTTCCCCATCTATTTGCCATGAAGTGATGGGACCAGATGCCATGATCTTAGCTTTCTGAATGTTGAATTTTAAGCCAACTTTTCACTCTCCTCTTTCACTTTCATCAAGAGGCTTTTAGTTCCTCTTCACTTTCTGCCAGAAGGGTGGTGTCATCTGCATATCTGACGTTATTGATATTTCTCCTGGCAATCTGATTCCAGATTGTGCTTCATCCAGCCCAGCATTTCTCATGATGTACTCTGCATATAAGTTAAATAAGCAGGGCGACAATATACAGCCTTGATGTACTCCTTTCCCTATTTGGAACCAGTCTGTTGTTCCATGTCCAGTTCTAACTGTTGCTTCCTGACCTGCATACAGATTTTTCAAGAGGCAGGTCAGGTGGTCTGGTATTCCCATCTCTTGGAGAACTTTCCACAGTTTGTTGTGGTCCACACAGTTAAAGACTTTGGCATAGTCAATAAAGCATAAGTAGATGTTTTTCTGCAACTCTCTTGCTTTTTCGATGATCCAACAGATGTTGGCAATTTGATCGCTGTAGGGCCACCCAATAGAGACAGGTTATGGTGGAAGAGTTCTGACAAAACATGGTTTGCTGGAGAAGGGAATGGCAAACCACTTCAGCAGTCTTGCCTTGAGAACCCCATGAACAGTATGAAAAATTAAAAAAAAAATCCTGTTTCACGTGGGTCACAATTTTTGACATCACAATCCCTTACTCCGAGACTGAAAAAAAAATTGTTTAAGTTGGCATTTATTATGATCCAGTTAAATAACCTACTACAGTTGACCCTGAACAACAGGTGGATTAGGGGTACTGACTCTCCATGCAGTTGAAAATCCAAGTATAATTTACAGTCAGCCATCTCTCTCCGAGGTTCCTCTGGATCTAGGTTCCACTCAACCAACCACGGATTCAGTAGTACAGTATTTACTACTGAAAGAAATCCATGTATAAAGGGACCTGCACAGTTCAAACCCATGTTGTTCAAGGATCAACTGTATTCATCTTCAAAGGGTCTACTTTTCTTAGTGTCTGATACACAATATGTAGGTCTATATGCAGGGAGTGAGGATTAATAAAATGATCAAGGCATGCTAGGCAGCCATGGGTGCCATACAGCATGGTACCTGCTGGCGACAGGTATCTACCCCAGCAGCAACATCCATGTGAGCAATCCTGGGTCCTGTATCTGTCTGGCTGGAACTCAAAGTCAAGATACAGTGAACCCAAGAAACTCCATATAAGTCAAAGATCCTTTCAACAGCTTGAAACTGGGAAGCTGGGCCAGGCCAACAGTGGAGATCAGAGGACCCACTTCTCTAAACAAGGTTACCTGAACACAGCTACCAAACTGTGTTATTTCCAAATTCACGTAATGACAGGGTGCATCAGCCCAAGGTTTTATTGTATTTACCCCATAGAGTTGTTGAAGGACTGAATTAAACATGTAAAACTATTAAGCAACTGCCTGACACAAAGTGAGTGTACAATAGTAATTCTAATTGGTCATTAGCTACAAAACCACTGGGATGGATACAGTAGTGGAAAAGCATCAAATAACTCAAAAATCACATTTTGAACAATATAATTTGATTTGCTTTTCAGCTTCTTCTAAGGCAAAAGCTATTTTTTATTTCCTTTAACATTGAGGTCCACGGAGATAGCAAAGGAGGCACGGATGGGAAGTATGCAAAGGTATATACTAACAGTAAAACCACTGGTTGGACTGGGAAGAAGGAATAATAGAGCCAACAACTGTGCTACCTATCTTTATGGAAACGAATAAGAAGAGAGAAATTCGTGGAAGAAGATAGCTTAAAAGTGTTTCAAGTAAAACTTCAAAACCTACCTGTAGAAACAAAGCAAACAGTTAATTCTCCTGCTTTATATGTATCAAATCCACCTGAAAAGTTGGATAAATACCACTGGAATGGAATGTCCTTTCCCACTGAATTCCCATGTAATCTCAGTAGATGTTTTATCAGGAAAAAACTCTAGCTGCCACACCAAACTAAAAAATTACTCCAAGTGTGTTATCATTAACTTCAAAATGTAATTTTTTCTAATATATTGTGGCTATTTTTGCTTTGTGCAAAAATATATTCTATTTTAAAACAGTTCCAAACTTAAAGAAGTTTCAAGAACAGTTGAAAGAATGTCTATATATCATATGTAAAAATTTAATAAAAACACCTTAAGAAAAATTCAAAGAACAGAAAGAAGATATTTATTTTATACATATACAGACACCAAAATAAATGATTAAAATGCAGAATACTATTATACACCGCCAAATACTATGGCAGACAGAGTTTAAAGTCATCTCTATGAACCCATTTCCTGGTATTCCTGCCACGTGTGTGTACAATCAATTCCCTCCCCTTGAGTGTGGACAAAACATGTGACTTGCTAATAAACAACCAAGTACAAAAGTGATAGGATGATCATTCTTATGCTTATGTTTTACATATATGTAAGATTCCATGTTGCTGGCTAAGCTACAGAGTACTCCCTTTCACTGACTTGGAAGAAGAAAACTGTCATGTGTCAGTAAGTGGGCATAATGGAGAAGCCACATACCAAGAAACTGCAGGGAGACTCTAGAAGACAAAGGTAGCTTCCAACAAGAAACCAAAGCCCTTAGTTTTATAGATGCAAGGAAATTAATTCTGCCAATAACTTGAGGGAACTTGGAAATGTTTCTTTCCCCAGCTGAGCCTCTGATAAGACTGCAGTCTCAGATGACAACTGAACTGCAGCCTCTGGAGACTGATCGTAATACTGAAATAAGCTGTGCCTGGACTTCTATAATAAATGTGTGTTTTGGACTTCCCTGGTGGTACAGTGGTTAAGAATCCTCCTGCCAATGGAGAGGACACAGGTTTGATCCCTGGTCCAGGGAAGGTTCCACATGCTGTGGGGCAACTGAGCCTGTGAACTGCAACTACTGAAGCCTTGTGCACCTACAGCCCACGTTCAACAAGAGAAATCACTGCAGTGAGAAGCCTAGCACAACTAGAGAGTAGCTGCCACTTGCCACAACTAGAGAAAGCCCAGCACAGCAATGAGGAACACAGGGCAACCAAAAATAAAAACTAAATGTATGTGCTGGTTTTGTGGTCATTTGTTACACAGCAGAGAAAGTTCAGATAATTTTTTATCTTAAAATCACACAAATCATTACAAAAAAGATCAGCAATTCATCAGTAACTGGGGGAAATATATAAATATGCAAGTCTGAGAAAAATATGATGATCAGTAAATACACCAGGGGCTTCTCAGGTAACACAGTGGCAAAGAATCTGCCTGTCAATGCAGATACACAAGAGACATGGGTTTGATCCCTGGGTTGGGAAGATCCCCTGGAGCAGGAAATGGCAACCCGCTCCAGTATTCTTGCCTGGGAAAATTCCACTGTCAGAGGAGCCTGGTGGGCTATAGTCCATGGGGTCAAAAACAGTCAGACACGAAGGAAACTCAACATCACATGTACTCAAGGAAATGGAAATGTTAGAGGTCTGGTGGTATTATTATTAAATATTGGTAAGGGTAAGAGATATTCTGGTATTGGTATCCATTATAACCGGCTACTTTAGAGATTCCACTTCTAGGAATCTACCTAGAAAAAACATGTACACATGCATATAGGAGAAATGTACTTTAGTTAATCATTCCCCTACCAAAACATATTCAGGCTTCTCATAGTCATAACAATGCTGAAATAAACAGTGATGCCCACAATTCCTCACTTATAAAACTGTGATCTTGTTTTAAAAAGCAATGTACTCAGGGTAGGTGGACACTTCTCCTACCCCAGGTGATAAACCATGCCTGCACTGAGCCAGACATTTCTATTAATGATTGCTTTAAGGGTGGAAAAGATTTTGCTCCACAACAAAAGGACACGTGAAAAATAAGGTATTCTTATTATTCCTGCCTTGAATATGGCTATACAAAGTCACAACAAAGTCACAGAGCTGGTAGCCTTGGCTGTCATCTGATCTTGGGGTAAAAAGCCTCAGGATGAAAAGCCAACATGCCCAGAAGAAAGGAAAGGGAAGAAAATGGAAAAGCCTGAGTTCCTTAACTGCTTGAGCCACTTTACCAGCCCTGCAAAGACCTACTTATGAAGATAATTATTTTATTGCTTAAACTACTATTAGGTTTTCTACTACTTAATGCCAAAAGTGCTTCTGACATCACACATTAAGGAATTGTCATTATAAAAATTATAAAAATTGTCATTTAAAGAAAAATCTGCTTTCCTCTATAACTTTCAACTATGTATAATGAAATGGAATAAATCAGCTTTTAAAATTTAGAATTATAAAACTGACATTTTAAAACTTTACCTGATAGATTCTGATTTCATATTTCAGACAACTATATCACTTGAAAGTTTTGACTATAATTAACTTTCTAGATGAAGATAGAAAGACTTCACACTTGGAAAACTGAAGTTAAAAATAAGAAGCCATTCTTCAGTCACATTACTAGGTAACAAAAATGGCAAACTAATCTAATTTGACAAAATTAGACAATTCAAAATATTAGAAATGTTAGAAGTATTAGAAATGTTATTTCCAATACAGATTTATATTCACTGTTGAATCTGCCCCAAGTATATATTTTCTGTTTTGTAAACTATGCCATTGAGATATATCTTTTTAATGATAGTCATTATGAATGATATAACAATAAACTTCAAACTACACAAAAAGAAATCACACCATTTAAACATCAGAACTTGGTGCTTTCACTGCCATGGCCTCTGATTCAACCCCTGGTCAGGGAACTAAGATCCTCCAAGCTGTGCAGTGAGGTCAAAAATAACCAAAAAACACATATGCACATATATATTAAAAAAAAAAGAATATCAAATATTTAGCTGATCTCCATTATAAATATTCCAAATTTGGAGTAGGTAGAGCCAACCTGTTAATAGAGTTCAATGTGAAGTTCTTATATATAACTCTCTTTCATAAAGGAGTTAAATAAAAGCAGTGACCAAAGCAATCAAGAGAATGATAAAAACAGTTTATACAACCAGGTTTAATCAAATAATCTACCAGGCACATAATAAGTAAAAAAGAATACTGTCATCAATTATTAGAACATGTGCAACAAAAATGGCAATGCACAGATTTTTTTGAAGACATAACTACAGCTAACATTTATTGAGAGCTCATTACACTTCAGGCACTGGTGTAAGTGCTTTAAGTGAAATCATTTTATTCAATCTGCACAATAAGCCAGTGAAATATGTATTCTATTATTTCTATTCTATGAGTGATAAAACTGTGGCAGAGACAGTTAAATAAGTTGCCAAAGCTCACACTGCCAGTAAAGAATACAGTCTCCGTCTAAACACTAATACACACACATACACAGGCAGTCTGACTCGAACATCTACATTCTTCATCATAAGCTATTGCTTCTTTACATCTCATACGTTCCTAACAGAGAAACTCTGAGAAACCGCCAAAAGAAATATTCTTAGTCCATACACTTTCACAGTTTATATCCTGAGGAGCTTTCATGGCATACAGTGTCCTATCCTTAAAGTTCTAGTTTAGTATCATATTCCAGCTGGTAGCTGAGTATATGGTAACTTTCAGGAGGATAAAATTTCAAAATGAGCTGACAATATACAGGGTAACCATATGTGACTTCAACAAATACGAAGAGAGGATGCTAAAGATGAAGAAACAGTGTATTTTCCTCATAGGTGACTTCAAATAATCTACATTGACTGACTGATAAATAATAAAATCAAGTTAAAATTATCCATACCATTGTTTGACGGGTAAATTAAAAGTAATCTCTTGCCAGTGTCTCTGAGCTTCATAATCACCAAACATAGGGGCTTTCCAGCACCTAAAATAATAAGGGGGAAAAAGCAAAATAAATTTATACTTTATTTATCACTGTCTTACAGCAATCATATTCAAGGCATGAGGAAGGGCAGATACCAAGGTGACAGCTGGGACAATGTTAGGGGAGCGCACGAGGCTGAGTGGGAACCAACAGATGCTCACTGCAGAGCACTCACCTCATGTGCTCCACTGCCTTCCTTTGCCCTAGCAAACAAAACAGAACTTCCTGTCCCACTCTCAGCTACACAAGCTTTCTAAATTAGCATTTTCTGTTTAAAAGAAAGCCAATTTTTGTTTATTTTCAACCCCCTCCCCAGTATTTAGAGTATATAAGTACCTCCCTTAACACAATCAATATAAATTTCCCAAAGTTGCTTGTAAATTGGAATTTTGTAACTCCAGTTCACTGAAAGTATTTTTCTTAAATGGCAAAAAATTCTATAAAGCAAAGAATCTTAAAATAATTTATATATATATATATATGAAAGTGAAAGAAAGTGAAAGTGAAGTCACTCAGTCGTGTCTGACTCTTTGCGACCCCGTGGACTGTAGCTCCTCCCTCCATGGGATTCTCCAGGCAAGAATACTGGAGTGAGTTGCCATTTCCTTCTCCAGGAGATCTTCCCAACCCAGGGATCGAACCCAGGTCTCCCTCATTGCAGGCAGACGCTTTAACCTCTGAGCCACCAGGGAGGCCCATGTATCTATATCTATATATATATATATAAAATCACTAGCATACTAAAGTGTGTGTGTGTATATATATATATATATATATATATACTTTAACCTCTGAGCCACCAGGGAGGCCCATATATCTATATCTATATCTATATATAAAATCACTAGCATACTAAAGTGTGTATATATATATATATACTTTAACCTCTGAGCCACCAGGGAGGCCCATATATATATATATATATATATATATATATATATATACACACAATCACTAGCATACTAAAGTATATATATATACTTTAGTATGCTAGTGATTTTATTTCCTCATGAAAATTTTCTCAACTATAAAGATAGTATAGATGGGAGAAAAGGACACAGAAGTGACTTCAAGAGTCAGAGGTGAGGTCTGAACTCTAGCCCTGCTAGCACACTGACACTGTGACCCTGAGCAAATGACCTGAGCTCTCTAAGCCTCAGCACATTAAAAACAGAATCAACACTATCACACCTAAAAGACTATTGGAATAAAGATAATGAACATAAAACGCTCTGTGTACTACCTAGTACACATAAACATTCAGTTATTAACATTAACACTAGTTAGGTTTCTTTTAATTTTTTTTTTTTTTGGCCACACTGTGCAACATGTGGGATCTTAGTTCTCTGACCAGGGATGGAACCCACACCCTATGTGCTAGAAGCACTCAGTCTTGACCACTAGACCACCAAGGAAATCCTTTACTTAGTTTTTAATTAACTAGTTGATAATACTAATCACAAGATATCCAAGTTTATTTTTACTTCATAAGAAACACTGTAAACTATACTGTCCAATAAGTATCATAAAACAATCGTAATAACATATGTCTATATTTTACAAACTAACTATAAATTTAAGGTCAGGTATAGAACCAAAAACCAAAGACATTGATTAGGTCAGGGTTTGATGACAAATGAATTATATTAAAAACTGCCAGTTTATAGTTTACTTTTAGATTGCAAATAAGGGATAATAGATCTCTAATAACTAACAATAGACAGTGTCTGCTACATGCCAAATACAACAATGAAGTAGGGATTATTATCATCCCCAGTTTATAGCTGGCAAACTGGAAACAAGGGTCACCGAGGTAATGAGTAGCAGAGTCTGGACTGGAACCCAGGCAGACCGGCTCTGTAATTCATGTTCCTAGCTCCTGCTGTGTATTGCCTCACAACCTGATTAAGTTGTTGCCTCAACAACTAGGTTGTTAACCTTAAATCATTTTACATGACATAAAGGTAATTCCACTTAGTAAATAGTAAACAAACCACTATTTAGCTAGCAGTTGATTACAAAATTTTATGAAAAAGCCCAAATAGCTACAGTACAGACACAGGTTTCTCAATCAGCAAGTAAAAACCCACAGGTAGTCATATATTCATGAATCCATTGGGAAGGTGTAACACACTGGTGAATGACATATTATCACTTTTTACTCTAACCCAGATGATCTCTAGCTTTGAAACACAACATTAAGTAGTTTTTTTGCATTTTAACAGCCATATTATGCCACTATTCCTTAAATGCTAGCATTTCCACCAAGGAGATACTCCCTATAATCATGGAGAAAGCAGATTAACATCTCCAAAGAGTATACACAGTGAGGGACTGCCACAAAGAACTGCCCACAGTACATACATCTGGATACACACACAAAAACCTATCCCTGTCTCTCTCTTGGAAAGTACTATGCTTGTTCATTTTTGCTTTCTCCGGATGTAATTGCACCTAGCGGATTCTCTGTGAATGATGATGTAGCAAGGATGTCAATATTATCAATATAACAAGGATTTTAAGTTAAAAAGATTTGAAATTTTGAGTCTCTGATTTTCCACTTACTAAATGTGCAACACTAAGCAGTTTGTGACAGACCAATTAATTATGCCAAGGCTACTTTAACACAATGCCCATACATTGGTTCCTGCCTCAAAACATCTTTAAGTTACTATCTGACATTTTGAAATTCCAAGCCTCCGTTCATGCTGCTTATTCCCTCTCCCTATTCATATAACTCTTGCATCAACTCATATTCAACTTATAAGAACCATCTCAACTGCCAAATTTGCCACAAAACCTTCCCGTATAAATTAAAAGCACACTGATCATTAATTATTGACTTCTCTGAAGGGCAAACTATAGACATCATACTTATATAGATATATAATATGGTTAGATAGCATCACTGACTCAATAGACATGAATTTGAGCAAACTCCAGGAGAAAGTGAAGGACAGGGAAGCCTGGTGTGCTGCAGTCCATGGGGTCGCAGAGTTGGACATGACTTAGCGACTGAACAACAACAATATATTTTAAGCATTACTCATCAAACCTCTATATTATTATTTTATTATTCAAACAAGTAGTGAAATACGTATTTTCCCTACATGAAGCGAGGGATTCTCCGTGTGATTACGGAAAAGAATTATTAGCAACTTCAGTAGTGAAAACATTTCTAAGTACTTAAGGGCAAAATAAAGTGCCAAGAACTTTAGATGTAATTCATTTGATCCTCAACCTACGATTTTATCAGCATTTTACTGATGAGGAGACTAAAACTCTGAAATTTTAAAATAATCTGTGCACCGTCATACAGTCAGTAAGACCCAGTAACATTCAAACTCACAGGTGTTTAATCTCAGTGCCTGAGTCCTTGTCAGAGAGGAAATGATTTGAATACATAAAGAATCATGAGTTGAATAAGAAATAGAAGACAAGAGACATTACAAAAATTTAACATCAAACGAAGTGTATCAATTGTTTAGTGAATTGAAAACCTGTTACCACAATATCTCAGAGCAGTATCTTCTCCTTTTGTCTAACAAACAGCATATAAAAAAAGCAGAAATCAAAATAGTTAAGTAAAGCAGGTTTTTAAAAAGGAAAAAAACTGACTTCTCATGATACTTATATTTTCAGTGTCATATATTCTGACACATGATTATACTATTTTCTAATAGCGACCAAAATGAGAATTTTAGTTTCAATGGACATAGAATCTGATTTTTCCAAAGTTCAAAGGAAACATATTGTGAGACATACAGTATATACTTTCAATTAAAATTTGCTCCATTAACTGAACAAGGGAGTTAACTGAGTGGGAAATTAACCTACAATTTTTAAAAAAGAAAAATAATCCCCCAATGAATTAACTGCATCCTTGCTGTGCATTTTATAGATGTACGGATGTACGCTGGGGGTATGTTTCTCTTTTTAAGCATACAGCTACTGTTGATAGGAAGATAGGAATTGATTTTTATTGTCTGTTTTTCTTTGGTTTTTGGTCCACTGGGATAATAAAAGTCATAGAGAATCTTAAGTAGTTACCTATACCTGAAAAAATCCAACTATCTAGATTTTCTGAAATTGCTCTAGACTTGTGGTCAATGTGGAGGAATTTATTACCATTCTCTAACAAATAGAAGAATGGATAATGACTCTCTTTAGGGTTGAGAAACAAGTTTCTATCCAGAGTCTGACCTACTTCAATAAATTCAGCTGACACTGGCTATGAAATTAGTACTTAAGTTTTTAAAACTGCTAAAGTGCCCTTAAAGCAACCCAGAAGGACAACCCAACTGTACCTAAGGGAGCTTCACTTGGGAAGGGCAAAAGGATTCCTTCTACTGTGATTAATTCTACAAATTCATTTACATGAAATTCAGAATTACATAAAGAAAACATTAATGTACATTTACAAAGCTCCAATTTTGTCTCATTCTTAGGAAAATGAGCTTAAGCACCACTTAAATGTTCATTTTATTAATTGCTGAATTGTTCAGAATTATGTTAGAATTTAAAAAACAAGTAGCTTCTTTGATAACAATATGTACTAATTGCCTTTACATTGAAATTTTAAACATTCTAAGAGAAGAGAATATGGCTAAAATTTTCCCTAATAATTCCCCTTTATATGTTCCCAGTGAGTAAGAAGAAACATTACAAATAACAATGGGTAAGCGGAGAGAAACTATATGTATATGCATCTCCAAAGAAGAAATAATGGACCAATACCAAGCAAGCTCACCTGAGCTTGCTCACTCCAGTGTCTCCTAATTACGATCTTAGGCAAAACAAAAGCAAACTAAAGTAAGCATGTTAAAAACAAACTGTAATCAAAAATGTATTTCAATTATAGAGGGGGAAAAAATCTCAACAGAATCACAGACGTTACACTCTTTAAGTAATCCTCCCAATCTCCTATGATACAGAAGTTTGTCACATGTGAACGCTGTTAACACTCTTTATGGCAGGGCTGGGAAGTCTGACAGTAACCATTTTGGCATTTCTATTTTTCTCACCTGAAAAATGATTTTTAAAAAATGTAACAACCACCAACAAAAGATGCTACAAATATTTCCATGTACAGTAACAATACTCTTCTTACAGAATAATCCAAAAGTACTCCTGTCCTGTTGACTTTCTTAGAAGACAGTTTAAGAGTAAGGTTTAACTTTTTTGAAGTATAGTTGATTTACAATGTTGTGTTAGTTTCAGGTGTACAAAAAAGAGATTCAGTTACACACACATATATATCTACTTTTTCAGATTCTTTTTCCTTATAGATTATTCAAGATATTGAATATAGTTTCCTGTGCTATCAAGTATGTGCTTATTGATTATCTATTTTATATATAGTAGTATGTATATGTTATTCCCAACCTTCTGAGTATCCCTCCCACCCTTGCCCCTTTGGTAACTGTAAGTTTGTTTTCTGTATCTGAGAGTCTGTGAGTTTTTAAATAAGTTCATTTTGATTCCACATATATATGATATCACATGATATTTGTCTTACATATTTCCAAAGACAACTTTTAACTGGGTTTTTCCTTAGCCCTCCATAACCCATTCCAGCGACCAAGTAACTCCCTCCTTCCATTCACTAACAAAGTTCCTAAAAGTTGCTAAGTCTACTTATTAATTCCCACTTAGTCACTTATGATCTGATAATTAGGAGGGCTCACAATGGCCTCCTAGTGATCCTCTGTATATTTTAAATTTTCATTCTATTTGACATGTCTAGAATTTGACACTTAGCTAGTCCTTATTTTTTAAAATTCCCTGATTTCCTGGCTTCCAGGATAGTAACTTCCCTAGGCTCTAATCCTACATTGTTTCTTCTCAGTCACCTTTAATCATTTCCCCTTCTCCATGGTTAAATCTGTTTTCTCAGTGGTTAAATCTGTTTTCCTCTTGCAATACAGACACTCCCAACTCTGTGGTTTCAACCATCATCTGTATCAACCTTTGTAAAAATCAAAATAACCTGTGGATCTTTAAAAATGCCAATGAAACTAGTTTCCTGCAACATGGCAGACACAGAAAGTCAGAAAAACACCTCCAGTATAGGAAAAGTACATATTTTAAAATTATTTTATATGTTATACATATACAATTTTAATGTATGGCTGAATTAGCAGCAAAATAATAGAATTCTTTAGAGTCCAGAAACAAACAAACCAAAAAAAAGGATAGACCCAGAAGAGTAAGCATTTGTCCTGAAGGTATCCAAACATCTTTAAGTGGCCACTACCCAAGGTACTGACCAGCTCAATGCCATGAGTAAGGAGGTAAAGCGTTGTACTTGAACAGACAGGAATTCGGTGTCAGAAAAATCTCAACTAGAATAAACCTTTGATGAGATGGTAATATTTATCTCTAGGTTGGCTGTTAATAGTATGAAAGAAGAAGTCTCCCCAAAATTCCTAACCACATGCCAACACTCACCCTGCTTGGGACCTGAATTCATGTAAAGTATATGCCAAAGAAATCTTGAGATGAGAATCTGGATTGAGTTTTGCTAAAAGTGCCCAGGTACCTGGCAGGAGGCAACACAAATCCTCTGTGAAAAAAATACACAGTAAACTCAGGCCTCAGAGAATTTCCACAAGATATAAGTACTAGGTAGTATGAGCTCACAATTCAAAAAAACCACTAACCTCATGAAGAAACAAAATACTATTAGCAAGAGTCATCAGAAACAAACTATGAAATGAGATGGCAGATATCCGAATTTTCTGATAGGTAATATAAAATAAGCACAGTTGGTCTATTTAAAGACAAAACAGAACACACTGAGAGTATGCTAAAGAACAAGAGATGATCAGAAAGATCAAGAAGATCCAAATAGGAAACAAGTAGAAGTTGTAGAAGTTAAAAACATAATAGCTGAAATCTGAAAACTCAATAGACAAGTAAAAAAACAGATCAAACACGATTAGAAAAGTAATGAACAGAGAGACAGATCTGATGATCATAAAGAAAGCAGTGTGAAGAAACTGTAAGATGCAAAATAAAAACAACTATAAAGTAGAGGAAAGAGTGAAAAGACCCAACATATATCTAATAAGACTTTGCACAAGGAGATTAGAAATGAGAGAGAAGTATTTGAAGAGATAACAAAATTATTCTCTGCTATGGCACCCCACTCCAGTATTCTTGCCTGGAAAATCCCATGGATGGAGGAGCCTGGTGGGCTACAGTCCATGGGCTTGCAAAGAGTCGGACACGACCGAGCGACTTCTCTTTCACTTTTCACTTTCCTGCACTGGAGAAGGCAATGGCAACCCACTCCAGTGTTCTTGCCTGGAGAGTCCCAGGGACAGGGGAGCCTGGTGGGCTGCCGTCTGTGGGGTCGCACGAGGTCGCACAGAGTCGGCCACGACTGAAGTGACTTAGCAGCAGCAGCATACCACCTACACTTGGCACAAAGTGAGTGTTCAACGCATATCTGTTGAATGATGAAAAGAACAAAGATACAACATATTTCTACCAGAGTTCTACAAGAAAGAAAAAGAATGAGAAGGGACAATGGCTGAGTATTTTCTAAAGAAACAGAAGGTATAACTCCCTAGAGACAGAAATCAAAAATCCTAAGAGGACAAATTTGTTAATATTCACCTGTAGATATACCACAGTGCAACTGCAGCAAGAGAGAAGACATATCATCTACTAAGGAAATACAATTAAAATGACAGCTGATGTCTGAACATCAGCAACAGACACTAGAAAACAGTGAAAGATTTTTGAAGTGTTAATATTAAAACAAGTGTCAATACAGAATTCAATACCCATAAAAATGTCACAACAAAGAGGAAAATAAAGGTATTTTCAGTCAAAAATGGAGTTGGCCAACAACAGACTCTCAAAAACTCTTCCAAAGATGTACTTCAGGAAGAAAGAGAAGGCTCTCAAAGACAGATGTACTATGTAAGACAGACAAACAAAGAAAATGAGGGTAAACCTATGTAAATATTAATTATATAAAACAACAGTGACTAACACCTAAAATCATGAAAGAAATAAAATCTTAGGCAATAATACCATTTTAATTTGAGGCAGGAAGTAAAGATTTATAATTATAGTTAAAACATTTCTAAGGCCCTAGCATTGTTCAAGATGGCATTATATATTTTGTTAAGCTAAATATGTATATGAAAAATATCGAGTAAGTCCTGGAAGGACAAAATGAAGCCTCCAAGTCAGGAAGAGAGATAAAATGGCATTAGGGAGGGAATTGGTTAGACAGATTTGAATCACAGGGATTCAGAAGTAGAGGGTAAAAGAACAGAAAAAGACATATCAAGCAAAAAACAAGCTGAAGGAAACTAGTAAAGCAACATTAAATTTTAGAGAAAACAGACTTTCAGACAGAAGCATTACTGTAAATAAACAAGGACATGACAGGCATGTCACAAAATTCAACTCACAAGGAAAAAAATTCTAAGTCACCTAATTATACAGATTCAAAATATTCAAAGGAAACTGACAAAACTACAAAAAGAAACTGCCACTCTCTCAATAACTGGTAGACCAATTTGGCAAGAACCAGTAAGAATATAAAAAACTTCATCAGAACAATTGACATTGAGTAAATGGGTATATGCAGATTATTGAACTGGAGAATATATACATATTAAGCACACACACAACATTTAAAAAATTGATCACATACTAGCCCATGTTTCAACACATTTCAAAGAATTAGCCCCATTCATAAAGACTCTCTGTTGTTATTTTCTACTATACAATTAAATTTAAAATATCAAAGAGATCATTGTTAAAGCCTAAATATTAAGAAATTTTAAATATACTTTCAGATTATTCATGACTCAAAGCAAAATCACAATAGAAAGTAGAAAATATTACCTGTAGGGTGGCACTTGAAAGAAAATGTATAGCCTGAATGACTTAATTAAAAAGAAATAACTGAAACTTCACAAGCTAAAGCACGTGCTGAACAGCTAATGTAAGAATAAAGCCAAGCATACTACCGAGAGGATAAGAAAAGCTCAAATTAATTTTTTGAAAACACTAATAAAATCTATAAAATGCTAACAAAATCTATCTAGTAAGGCTGATTTTTAAAAATGAATCAACATAAACCATATCTGAAATGAAAAAGGAACCATAGCTAGTTATACAGCAAGGATATCAAAGGCAAGAAAACATGATAAGTTATGTCAATACATTTTATTTTTTATTTGAATTTTTACTGAAGTATAGTTGATTTACCATGTTGTGTTACTTTCTGTTGCATAGCAGAGTGAGTCAGTTATACATATACATATATATCTCCACTCTTTTTTAGATTCTTTTTCCATATAGGTTATTACAGAGTATTGAATCGAGTTCCCTAAGCTATACAGTAGGTCCTCAATAGTTCTCTCTTTTATATATAGTAGAGTGTATATGTCAACTCCAGTCTCGCAGTTTATCCCTCTCCGTCTAGTCAAGGCTATGGTTTTTCCAGTGGTCATGTATGGATGTGAGAGTTGGACCATAAAGGAAGCTAAGTGCTTCTTTCAAAAGAATTAATGCTTTTGAACTGTGGTGTTGGAGAAGACTCTTGAGAGTCCCTTCGACTGCAAGGAGATCCAACCAGCCCATCCTAAAGGAGATCAGTCCTGGGTGTTCATTAGAGGGACTGATGCTGAAGATGAAACTCCAATACTCTGGCCACCTGATGTGGAGAGCTGACTCATTTGAAAAGACCCTGATGCTGGCAAAGACTGAGGGCAGGAGAAGGGGATGACAGAGGATGAGATGGTTGGATGGCATCACCGACACAATGGATATGGGTATGAGTGGACTCCAGGAATTGGTGATGGACAGACAGGCCTGGTGTGCTGCGGTTCATGGGGTCACAAAGAGTCAGACACGACTGAGCGACTGAACTGAACTGAACGACACATTTTCGGGCTCCCCTGATAGCTCAGTTGGCAAAGAATCCGCCTACAATGCAGGAGACTCCAGTTCAATCCCTAGTTCGGGAAGATCCCCTAGAGAAGGAACACGCTACCCACTCCAGTATTCTTGGGCCTCCCTTGTGGCTCAGCTGGTGAAGAGTCACCTGCAATGCATGAGACCTGGGTTCAATCCCTGGATTGGGAAGATTCCCAGGAAAAGGGAAAGGCTCTCCACTCCAGTATTCTGGCCAAGAGAATTCCACGGACTGTATAGTCCATGGGGTCGCAAAGAGTCAGACACGACTGAGTGACTTTCACAACACATTTTAAAACTCAGTTGAAATGGGCAAATTCTTAGAAAAATATAAATTATAAAATAAATCAAGAAGAAACAGAAAGCCCAAATGTTCTATAACCATTAAGGAATTTAAATCACTGAATATTTTCCCACAAAGAGAATTTTAGACCCAAATAGTTTTGTTAGCAAGTTCTAGCCAAGCATTTCAACTACAGACAATTCCATGGGACTTCCCTGGTATTTCCACAGGACTGCACTTCCACTGCAGGGGGCACAGGTTCAATCCCTGGTCAGGAAACTAGGATCCTACAAGCCACATGGCACTGCCAAAAAAATAAATGAATCACAAACAATTTCAATTCTGAATACTATTCCAGATTGTAGGAAAAGAGGGTATTCATTTTATGTGCCTAGCCCTAATTCATTTTATATGCCTAGCACATCCTTGATAAATTTGACAAAGGAATTTCAAAAGTAAAACTGCAAGCCAATTTTATTTGTGAGCATGGATGATAAAATCATAAATAATCAGTAAGCCAATCTGCAATATACTTTTTAAAAAGGTACTATATCACAAATTGAGTTATGCCAGGAATGCAAGGTTGGTTCAATGCTAGAAAGAACAAAAACATACTCAATGATAAATTAAAAGTACCTGTTAAAATTAAGAACAAGATAAAGATGCTTGAATCATTACTTCAACACTGTAATAAACTACTAGAATTAAGAAGACAAGACAAAAGAAAGAAAAAGGATAGGGAGTAAAAAAGAGGAAATAATACTCTAATTCACAGATCATTTTTTTTTACACAGAAGTTTCAAAACACGGGCTTCCCTTGTGGCTCAGCTAGAAGAATCCACCTGCAATGCGGGAGTCCTGGGTTTGATCCCTGGGTTGGGGACAATCCCCTGGAGAAGGGAAAGGCTACCCACTCCAGTATTCTGGCTTAGAGAATTTCAGGGACTGTATAGTCCACAGGGTCACAAAGAGTCAGCTTTCACTTCACTTCAAAACATACTTCAGATAAATTATCATTTTTGGAAGGTTGCCAAATATTAACAAATCAACCACATTTTCATTCCCCTGGAACAGGCATTTAGATAAGCAGTTTTTTAAAAGATACCATCAACAATGCGGAGGGAAAAAAATATATAGGCTATCTAGCAATACACCTAAGAAAAGACGGGTAAAACTTTCATGTAGAAAACTATAAAATTTTCTTGAAAAACATTAAAGATTTAAATAAATGAAGAAACATACCATCTTAATGAATTAGAAGCCTTACCATGCTAATGATTGCCAGTTCATCCAAATTAATCAATGGTATAGTATATAACTCCAATTAAAATCCAAACAGAGGTTTTCATAGGACTTTAACAATCTGATTTTTTAAAAGACATATATGAGGAATTCCCTGATGGTCCAGTGATTAAGACTTGGCACTTTCACTGCTGTGGCTCAGGTTCAATCCCTGGTATTAGGGAACTAAGATCCTACAGAGCAGAGTCAAAGCACTGACTATGGAATAAAATATATTTGAGTTACAGTTGTCATTTATCAGTTGTCTCATTTTCCATTTGTAAATTAGAAATAATACCTATCTTCAGTTGTGATATTAAGGGAGGTACTCAATGTCTAGCATTTGGTAAATACTTATAAAATAGTAACTCTACCTCTATTATTATGATTGTCTCATATGTCTCTTTATATCCAACTTTCTTCCTACAATCATTTTTCATGATAATAATAAAATAGTAAAAAACAAGTTGTTTTTCTAAAACACAGCTAACTACACAGCCAAATCTCCAGCCATGCCTCCCTATCCTTTTTTTTCCTTTATTTTATGCTATCTAATACCAAATACCTACAACCATGCTCTCATGCCACCTACCATATCTCTGCACATGTTCTACTGTCTAGAATATGTTCCCCATTTTATTTGTGTAGCAAATGCCAACTTATCTTCCAAACCTTGAATTCAAACGCCATCCTGTGAAGTTTTCTGCAATGCACCGTGACTGTTTTCTATGTTAACATTGAAACTCACACTTTAACATTTAATTATCACATTGTATTGTGACCCAAAATTCTCCAAGCCAACCTTCTACAATACGTGAGCTGTGAACTTCCAAATGGTCAAGCTGGTTTTAGAAAAGGCAGAGGAACCAGAGATCACATTGCCAATATCCAATGGATCATCGAAAAAGAATTCCAGAAAAACATCTACTTCTGCTTTATTGACTATGCCAAAGCCTTTGACTGTGTGGATCACAACAAACTGGAAAATTCTGAAAGAGATGGGAATACCAGACCACCTGACCTGCCTCTTGAGAAACCTGTATGCAGGTCAGGAGGCAACAGTTAGAACTGGACATGGAACAACAGACTGGTTCCAAATCGGAAAAGGAGTATGTCAAGGCTGTATATTGTCACCTTGCTTATTTAACTTATATGCAGAGTACATCATGAGAAATGCTGGGCTGGTTGAAGCACAAGCTGGAATCAAGATTGCTGGGAGAAATATCAATAACCTCAGTTATGCAGATGACCCTACCCTTATGGCAGAAAGCAAAGAAGAACTAAAGAGCTTCTTGATGAAAGTGAAAGAGGAGAGAGAAAAAAAGTTTGCTTAAAGTTCAACATTCAGAAAACTAAGATCATGGCATCCAGTCCCATCACTTCATGGCAAATAGGTGGGGGAAACAATGGAAACAGTGACAGACTTTATTTTGGGGGCTCCAAAATCACTGCAGGTGGTGACTGCAGCCATGAAATTAAAAGACGCTTGCTCCTTGAAAGAACAGTTATGACCAACCTAGACAGCATATTAAAAAGCAGATGGCAATAGCCATGAATAAAGTATTCCTTGTCTTTTTAACTTTGTCCAGTACAATTTTTTCTTTGGCACAGTATCATCTCTTTTCTTCCCTAGATACTCCTCTTTATCTTCTTCTGCGAAGATCACAACTATTCTCTTAAATTAACTCACTTTTAAAACACATTTCATTAATTGATAACCTCTAAGACTATTCCAGTGTGGGGTGGCTCCTCCTGGCCGCTGCCCCTGGACATCCTAGAATGTAAAGTCAAGTGGGCCTAGGAAAGCATTGCTACGAACAAAGCTAGTGGAGGTGATGGAATTCCAGTTGAGCTGTTTCAAATCCTGAAAGATGATGCTGTGAAAGTGCTGCACTCAATATGCCAGCAAATGTGGAAAACTCAGCAGTGGCCACAGGACTGGAAAACGTCAGTTTTCATTCCAGTTCCAAAGAAAGGCAATGCAAAAGAATGCTCAACTGCCGCACAATTGCACTCATCTCACATGCTGCTAAAGTAATGCTCAAAATTCTCCAAGCCAGCCTTCAGCAATATTTGAACCATGAACTTCCTGATGTTCAAGCTGGCTTTAGAAAAGGCAGAGGAACCAGAGATCAAATTGCCAACATCCGCTGGATCATGGAAAAAGCAAGAGAGTTCCAGAAAAACATCTATTTCTGCTTTATTGACTATGCCAAAGCCTTTGACTGTGTGGATCACAATAAACTGTGGACAATTCTGAAAGAGATGGGAATACCAGACCACCTGACCTGCCTCTTGAGAAATCTGTATGCAAGTCAGGAAGCAGCAGTTAGAACTGGACATGGGACAAGAGACTGGTTCCAAATAGGAAAAGGAGTACGTCAAGGCTGTATATTGTCACCCTGCTTATTTAACATCTATGCAGAGTACATCATGAGAAACACTGGGCTGGAAGAAACACAAGCTGGAATCAAGATTGCCGGGAGAAATATCAATAACCTCAGATATGCAGATGACACCACCCTTATGGCAGAAAGCGAAAAGGAACTAAAAAGCCTCTTGATGAAAGTGAAAGTGGAGAGTGAAAAAGTTGGCTTAAAGCTCAACATTCAGAAAACGAAGATCATGGCATCCTGTCCCATCACTTCATGGGAAATAGATGGGGAAACAGTGGAAACAGTGTCAGACTTTATTTTCTTGGGCTCCAAAATCACTGCAGATGGTGACTGCAGCCATGAAACTAAAAGACGCTTGCTCCTTGGAAGAAAAGTTATGACCAACCTAGACAGTATATTCAAAAGCAGGGACGTTCCTTTGCCAAACAAGGTCCGTTTAGTCAAGGCTATGGTTTTTCCTGTGGTCATGTATGGATGTGAGAGTTGGACTATGAAGAAGGCTGAGCACGGAAGAATTGATGCTTTTGAAAAAAAAAAGCAGAGACATTACTTTGCCAATAAAGGTCCGTCTAGCCAAAGTTATGGTTTTTCCAGTAGTCATGTATGGATGTGAGAGTTGGACTGTAAAGAAAGGTGAGTGCCAAAGAATTAATGCTTTTGAACTGTGGTGTTGGAGAAGACTCTTGAGAGCCCTTTGGACTGTAAGGAGATCCAACCAGTCCATCCTAAAGGAAATCAGTCCTGAATACTCATTGGAAGGACTGATGCTGAAGCTGAAACTCCAGTACTTTGGCCACCTGATGCGAAGAACTGACTCATTGGAAAAGACCCTGATGCCGCAAAAGATTGAAGGCAGGAGGAGAAGGGGACGACAGAGGATGAGATGATGTGGATGCCATCACTGACTCAATGGATATGAGTCTGAGTAAACTCCGGGAGTTGGTGACGGACAGGGAGGCCTGGTGTGCTGCAGTCCAATATGGGGTCGCAAAGAGTTGGACATAACTGAGCGACTGAACTGAACTGATTGTGACTACTTATCTACTAAAATGGAGACCCTTTAAGTATTAGATAGTCACCTTAAATTTCTAGCCCTTAGCACAGTGCCTGGAATAGGAGAGGTATTAAATAAATATTCACAAGGTTAAATGTAATCCCACCCCCAATCTCCAGGACCAGACTCCATCAATCCCACCCCCACTCCATTTCTCTCACATCATTCCCAATCTTATTCTCCACTGCTGTCTTCCTTTCAAGGTAGTAATATGCCTTCTCTACCCTGGGCTTTGCAAGTGGCTTTAGTGGTAAAGAAACTGCCTGCCAATGCAGGAGACATAACAGACTCAAGTTTGATCCCTGGGTCGGGAAGATCCCCTGGAGGAAGACATGGCAGCCTATTCCAGTATCTTTGTCTGGAGAATCCAATGGACAGAGGAGCCTGGCAGGCTACAGTCTATAACATCGCAAAGAGTCGGACACAAGTGAAGCATATTAGCATGCATACACAAGCCTTCTCTACCCTAAACAAACAAAAAAAGCCTTCTTTGATTCTGCTCCCCCTTTGAAGTACTAGCTCATTTCTCTCTTCAACAGCTAAGAGATAACTGTTTCTCAATTTGTCATCTTCCCAGTTAGATTACATCTTTCTTTTCTCGTATTACAAAGCCTGTGCTTCTATTTAGCTCTTATACAAATTCTATTTATTAGCATTAGATGTTTAAGTGCCTTTTCTTGACTATACTAATAAAACCTGAAATTCTTCTCTGTCTCTGTCAGAAAACTATAAACTATTACCAAAAACAAAAAACCTCAAAAACAGACAAAAAGAAAGTCAAAAAAATTCACCTATTAAACGAAAAATGTGTTACCTGAGTAAGAATTAAGAGAAACTGTCCACCGTACTGTTAGTCCTAGTAAGACTGCAGCTGTCATCAAGTACCACTTCTCCATATTTTTCTTTGAATTCAGGAAGAGGAAAAAAATACAGGAATACTAAGACAGGAATACTTTTAACATGCAGTCAATCACTTCTTTTCTTGATCAGAGAAATAATTAGGAGTTGGAGAGGATTTTAATTGATGCTTCGTTTCCAGTTAAATATTGATTTTTATCTCTAGGAAGAAGTAGCCTGCAAGGAAAACAAAAAGATACCAAGATTTAGCTGAGCACAGTGCCCAAACAACAAACATTAAACCAAAGAGAAAGATGGAGAAATGGGGGAAGGGGACAGTCAAGGAAAGCGGATAATTTTAAGTTCCTTATTCCCTAGTCCTCCAGTCAGGAAATGAACCTCAAAAGGTTAGCTCTCCAGGACTTCCCTGGCGGTCCAGTGGTTAAGAGTCCATGCTCCCAATGCAGGGAATTCGAGTTTGATCCCTGGTCCTTGGGGAACTAAGATTCCATGTGCCAATCGGTGAGGCCAAAAATAAAATAAAAGAAGTTTAGAGAAACTAGGACTTGCTAGATTGGAAAATAAAAGTTTCATACTCAAAAGATTAATCAATTAATTAATTCATGGAATTCCCTCATGAGGGCTCCATGCTTTCATTGCCAAGGGCACAGGTTCAATCCTTATCAGTGAACTAAGAACCCACAAGCTATACAGTGTTAAATTTTAGGGGAAAATTGGCACATTTAACCTATAGGTCAAAAAGTATTTTTCTTACTTAAAAATAGCAAAGAACAACTCTAGAATTAAGTCTAGCATCTCAATAAGTTAGAATGACTCAAGCATTTAATAAAGCTATATGAATGTATTATTCAAATTTTATTTATACAAATTCCTTTTTCTTTCCTCCCTCTTACTGCATCCACCTTTGATCATTTCATTGATCACAAGATATTCTACCAGAGGCAAGGGAGGAAGAAAAATTAAAATAAATCAGTTTCTCACGTTGATTCCAGGTTTTACAGTTTATGGGCCATTATAAACTTTTCAAATCCTTTTCTAGCCTAACTCAAAAAGCCCCTTTTAATGTGTTCCACTATATATTCCAGAATTGCAACACAACGCTCTATTTTCTGCAGAGATATCAAGTTTAAAATTGATTTTACAAATGCTAAGTCCTGGATTTAAAAATCCATAACTTAACTGATATTCCATTGTGGAAATTTTAATCAGTAATACAGCCAAGTTAAATGAACTATCCACAGTTCCAGATGATCATATTTAAATAACAAAAATACAATCAATGACCCTTAATAATCATAATGAACTTTAAAAAAGAATAACAATGCTTAACTAATAATACGCTGATCAAGTTGTTTGTTTGCTTGCTTGCTTTCTGGCCTCACCAAAGGGCTTGTGGGATCTCAGTTCCCCAACCAGGGACTGAACCTGGGCAATGGCAATGAAAGCCTGAAATCCTAACCATTAGGCCACCAGGGACCTCCCTGATCAAGTTTAAGAGTACAGTGTTGTAATTAAAAAATTAATTAATTAATTAATTAATTAAAAAAAAAGAAAGAGTACAGTGGTGGAACTGCTGACAGATGAAAGGATCATATCCAAAAGGATTTAGACAACATCTATGATGGGCCAAATCTAACTCCAGAAATCATTACAGGGATAATAAATTCAAAGTTCTGCACCTAAACGTCAAAAAAAAAAAAAAAAAAAGCTTGAGTACTGAAAGGGAGGCAACAGATTACAGATCAGCTCTGGATGGACCCAGATGACCCTGATGACCAGTGTTCTATTAAATGCTAGGAAAACTTCTCTAACAACTAGAGTTGTCCAAAAATTAAATGAGCTGCTTCTTAAGAACGGAGTTACTCTTTAAAAGGCTCAAACAAGGACTTCCCTGGAGGTCCAGTGGCTAAGACCCTGCACTCCAGATGCAAGTGACCCAGGTTCGATCCCTGATCAGGGAAATAGATCCCACATGTTGCTTCCTGATTTAAGTGGTTGTTAAAAGGTGTGTTTACTTAATGATAAATCAGTTAGTTACAATTTATGATTTGTGGACAGTATTTTCTTTTTACATGTTATAATAAAAGTTACAAAGGAAATAACATTTATTTGTCAACTAGAATATAAGCTCCAAGCAAGCAGGGATCCTCTTAGCCGCTGCCCAGTTCCCTGCTCATAAAACAAGACTGGCACAGAGCAGGTAACTCAAAAGTATTTGCTGAATGGAGATCTTCGGGTGAAGAAAGGAGGTACCTAATTGTACTGAGTCCTTTGTGGTTAAAGATATTATCATATGAGATTCTTAACCGATCTCTTCTCCTTGAACAGTAAAAAGGGTTTTGTTTTTTGTTTTATTTTACTATTTTTCCTTTGTGTACAACAAAGTACAGTAGCTTCCTAACCCATTCTCACGGGCAGCAGAGGATTCTTCTGTCCCACTTTACCCAGAGAGTGAGTCTCAGGAGAAAAAATGTCTGTCGTCCACGTCCCAGGGCCAAACTTGCTCCTTTCGGCCCGAAAAGGTCACTCCCCCAGATGAACAGCACAGCCAGGGAGTGTGCTATCGCAGGCGGCACATCTCGCCAAAGAGCTCCCTTTGGTGTGTCTGCCCCTTTCTCCGGCGGGCCGGACCCTCAGGACCGCAGGAACAAGGGTGCCAAGCTCTCCAGTCCAGGGCACCCCCCATGATCACCGCATTCCCCCACCCGGCCCCCAATCGAGCCTGCGGGCGAGACTGAGGAGGCTTAGCTTCCCTACAGCGGAGCGCAGCCGGGGGCCAGACAGCCGAGCCCCGGCCCACCCCCCCTCCCTCCAAGCGCCCCAGAATTCCAGGAACCTGGCCTCTTACCCCACCGCTCTCCGAACGCAGGGATTCGCGCCGCGGCAGGTTCCAGGAAGGCGCCTGCGCGCTCGCCCCCGCGGCGGGGAGCCCCGCCGGCCTTCCTTCCGCGTCCGCGTACTCGCGCACCGTCCGCGTGCCCGGAGCGGAGGCGAGCCCGTCGAGCGTGTGGGGAGGGGGCGGGGAAAAGGCGCGGAGTGGAGAAGGCGGGCTTCGGAGGCAAAGCACGAGCCGCTGGAATCCGAGAGGCCTGGTGTCCGGGTGAGGCTTGGGGCAGGTGGAAAGCCCCTTGCTCTTCTTTCCTGGGATCGTGGCCAAGGCTTGAGCGGCTGCTTAGTCCACGGATTCCTGTTTGGGGAGCGTCCTGGCGCGCTTCACACAGTGGACAGCCCATGGCTAGTTCTCACCAACGAGCAGGAGATCTTCCTCTGGACCTATGCCCTTGAGGAGCCAGAAAGCCAATGGGCTTTACTTTCTTCAGGCTGCATGCCTGCAGAGAAGTCGGTATTAAGCTGGGAAGCCACTTCATGGAGGAAATAATATTGAACTCCAGGCATCTTTAAGAAACTGTGGGGGATGCTAAAGAACAGCCGTGCCCTCCAGTAGGCATCACACCTCCCCCATCAAGCAGCTTGGACCGCGTATTCCCAAACTTGCAAATAAGAACCACATTCCCTTACTTTGGTCAGGGGATGCCCTCATATCCCCCTTCTGAATCCTGCCATTCTGTAAAGCCAATCCCGCTATAATCCGTGAAAGTAACCACACACCATGAACATGAAAGTGTTAGTTGCTCAGTCGGGTCCAACTCTTTGCAACCGCATCAACTATAGCCTGCCAGGCTCCTCTATACATGGAATTCTCTAAGCAAGAACACTGGAGTGGGTAGCCATTCCCTTCTGCAGGGGATCTTGCGGACCCAGAGCTTGAACCTGGGTCTCCTGCACTGCAGGCAGATTCTTTACAGTGTGAGCCACTAGCGAAGCCCAGTATCTGCAAATATTTGGCTTTTTGTTCTTCAGTCACTAAGTTTAAGTCATATCCAATTCTTTGCGACTCCATGGACTGCAGCGTGCCAAGCTTCCCTGTCCTTCACTATCTTCTGGAGTTTGCTCAAACTCATATCCATTGAGTCAACGATGCCATCCAACCATCCTGTTCTCTGTTGCCCCCTTCTCCTCCTGCCCTCAGTCTTTCCCAGCATCAGGGTCTTTCCCAATGACTCAGCTCTTTGCCAGGTGGCCAGAGTACTGGAGCTTCAGCTTTGGCTTTGGCTGTGGCTTTATACTGGGGCTTCCCTGGTAGCTCAGTGGCAAAAAATCACTGGCCAATGGAGGAGATGGATGTTCAGTCCCTGGGCTGGGAAGATCCCCTGGAGAAGGAAATGGCAACCCAGTCCAATATTCTTGCCTGGAAAAATCCCATGGGCAGAGGAGCCTGGCAGTCTATAGTCCATGGGGCTGCAAATATTTGAACACAACAACTAAACAACAACAACAACATGGCTTTATAACAAAGTGGCTCTGAACAACTCTCTGGATCATGCTTTCTTGACCTGTGAAATGAGTGAGTGGGCTAGATAAACTTCCAGACCTAAAACTTTATCTTACTATATTTTAAAAACCATTGGCCCTGGAAATATGAAGAAATAGGCCAAGTGTCTGCCTTCAAAAAATTTTAATTCTCACTGGAAAAGCATAAAAGGATAGAACAGATCTAAACGTCGGATTACTGGTGTGTGCATTAAATACTGTTGGAGTTCAGAGAAGAACATTCATGTAAACTAAAAATTATCAAGAAACACTTTCCCTAGAGAAGTCAGCTGATCTTTGAAAGAAAGCCTGGGCCAGGAGAATGGGAGTAAGACTCTCAACAAAGGAAATGGTTCAAGCCAAAATTGTGGCAGTTGGGACTTCCTTGTCAAGACTCTGCCCTTCTAATGCAGGGGCCTAGGGTTTGATCACATATTGATATTTCAGAAATATCAATATATTATAAAAGTGATGACAAAGTGATGACATTCAAATGATGACAATTGGTATCAGTCTCTTCTTTCTTCCTCCCCACCTGATAGCTTCTAGTATAGTATTCAGAGCAAAGTTGGTGCTTAAAATGTTCATTGAATAAGTTGCGGAAGGAACTTCAAAACCTCTAATCCACAGCTGAACTGACCCACCAATGCATTTATATACCTACTCCTGCATTTTCCCTCCACTAGGTACAAGCTGATGATGTAGTGCTGAGCATAACCGCCTTCCTCCACTAGATACTATCACTCTCTGAATATCCAGTGCCTAAACATAACGCTCAGTAAATGTGTTTCAGATGAGGTCATTAGGATTCACTGTCACTGGTATCTTTGTAAGATAAGGAAATTTGGCAATGGACATGCCCACATCCAGAGGATAATGTTAAGACATGGAGAAGATAGCAGTCTACAAGCCAAGGAGAGAAGTCTCAAAAGATACCAACACTGCTGACACCTTGATCTCAGACTTCTAGCCTCCAGAGTATGAGAATACACATTTCTGTTGTTTAGGCCATCCAGACTGGTTTTTCTCTATGGCAGCGCTAACAAACTAGTACATACCTTATCAACAGTACTCTGAATACTCAGAGTAGGCAAATTCCCTCACACAAGTCATATTTTTATAGTCATTTTCTAGTCCCTTCCCTAGATCACTTCCACCTAGGAAGAAAACAAGCCCTTTTCTATATCAGGACCAGGATTTCCCTCTTCTGTATCAGGCCCAGGACTTCCCTGATTCTAGGTGAAATTCATTCACCTGATCAAAGCTATTCAGGTGGTACTAGTGGTAAAGAACCCACCTGCAATGCAGGAGACACAGGAGATTTGGGTTCGATCCCTGGAACAGGAAGATCCCCTGGAGGAGGGCACATCAACCCACTTCAGTATTCTTGCCTGAGGAATCCCATTAACAGAGGAACCTGGCAGCTGCAGTCCATGTTGTTGCAAAGAGCTGGACATGACTGAAGCAACTTAGCACTCATGCACGTTGTTGGAAATAGATTTGTTTTTTCTATCTGTATATCCTCCTCAATTGACCCTTATATGTCATTTTCCATTCATCTGAAATCTCCAACTTTCATCATACCTTTGTCTCCTCCAGGGATAAGTTCACCTAAGTAGCATATAGTTAGAGTGAACCTCCAAATTTCCATCTAGCTATTGGCAAAATAGTCTCCTCTTTCATATGCTAAAAGTTGTTCATACCCAATTCACTTCATCCTCACATTTACCCTGAAAGAATATTAGAAAGGTATTATTATCCCCTTTGGACACACAAGAAAACTTGAGAGCAACATTTCACAAAGTATGTCATTCAGTGGGATAACTACTGTCAAAAAAAAAAAAAAAAAAAAAGGTGAAAAAGTATGAGAGAAATTCCCTAGGGGTTCAGTGGTTAAGCCTTCATCCTTCCACTACAGGGGGCCTGGGTTCCATCCCTGGTCAGGAAACTAAGATCCCACATGCAGTGCAACATGCCCAAGAGGTAATAATAATAAAGTAATTTTTAATAGCATGAGAACGATCTCTTGATACAGAGATAAGTTTGAAAACAATGGGTTACACAAATCTAAAAAGAATTATTTACTTCAGCTTTTCTCAGAGGCTTTTGTATGTTATTATGTATCAGTGTAAAGGAAATCTGTCCTGAATATTCATTGGAAGGACTGATGCTGAAGCTGAAGCTCCAATACTTTGGCCACCTGATACGAAGAATTGACTTATTGGAAAAATTCCTGATGCTGAGAAAGAATGAAGGCAGGAGGAGAAGGGGATGACAGAGGATGAGACGGTTGGATGGCATCACCAACTTGATGGACATGAGTTCGAACAAGCTCTGGGAGTCGGTGATGGACCCAGAAGCCTGGTGTGCTACAGTCCATGGGGTCACAAAGAGTCGGATACGACTGAGCGACTGAACTGACTGATAACATCAATGTTATTATATATCATGACCCTCCAAAAGAATATAGAATTTCAGCTTTGCTGGTGGTCCAGTGGTTGAGAATCTGCCTTACAGTGTAAGGGACACTGTTTTGGTCCCTGATCCAGGAAGATACCACATGCCACAGGGCAGCTAAGCCCATGCACCACAACTACTGACCCCTGGCTCTAGAGCCCCTGATCTGCAGTAAGAGAAGCCACTGCAATGAGAAGCCCTCACACAGCAATTAGAAAATAGCCTCTGGTTGCACAACTAGACAAAGCCTGAGTGCATCAATGAAGAAGACCCTATGTAGCCAAAAATAAATAAATAAAAAATAAAAATAAAAAGTTATCACTGTGTGGATCACAATAAACAGTGGAAAATTCTGAAAGAGATGGGAATACCAGACCACCTGACCTGCCTCTTGAGAAACCTATATGCAGGCCAGGAAGCAACAGTTAGAAGTGGACATGGAACAATAGACTGGTTCCAAATAGAAAAAGGAGTACGTCAAGGCTGTATATTGTCACCCTGCTTATTTAGCTTCTATACAGAATACATCATGAGAAATGCTGGGCTGGAAGAAGCACAAGCTGAAATCAAGATTGCCGGGAGAAATATCAATAACCTCAGATATGCAGATGACACCACCCTTCTGGCAGAAAGTAAAGAGGAACTAAAAAGCCTCTTGATGAAAGTGAAAGAGGATAGTGAAAAAGTTTGCTTAAAGCTCAACATTCAGAAAACGAAGATCATGGCATCGGTCCTATCACTTCATGGCAAATAGATGGGGAAACAGTGGAAACAGTGTCAGACTTTATTTGGGGGGCTCCAAAATTACTGCAGATGGTGACTGCAGCCATGAAATTAAAAGACGCTTACTCCTTGGAAGAAACATTATGACCAACCTAGATAGCATATTAAAAAGCAGAGACATTACTTTGCCAACAAATATCTGTCCAGTCAAGGCTATGGTTTTTCCAGTGGTCATGTATGGATGTGAGAGTTGGACTATGAAGAAAGCTGAGCACCAAAGAATTGATGCTTTTGAACTGTGGTGTTGGAGAAGACTCTTGAGAGTCCCTTGGACTGCAAGGAGATCCAACCAGTCCATCCTAAAGGAGATCAGTCCTGAGTGTCCATTGGAAGGAATGATGCTGAGGCTGAAACTCCAGTACTTTGGCCACTTCATGTGAAGAGTTGATTCACTAGGGAAAGAGCCTGATACGGGGAGAGATTGGGGGCAGGAGGAGAAGGGGATGACAGAGGATGAGATCGTTGGATAGCATCACCGACTCAATGGATGTGAGTTTGAGTGAACTCCGGGAGTTGGTGATGAATAATAGGGAGGCCTGGCATGCTGTGATTCATGGGGTCACAGAGTTGGACATGACTGAGTGACTGAACTGATCTGAACTGAAAAGTCTTTAGTCTTCCCTAACTAAAGTATGAAAGAACTAAAAGTTCTGAACAAATACCAATTCAATAACAATAAGCATCTTTAGTATACAGATTGTAGTCTTGAAACACCTTTTCTACTAAAAAGGAATGGGAGATCACAAGATGGGTAGCTAATTTCAGGTTTGGAAAAAGAAATATATAAAAATAAATCTGGAACATTTTGTTCTACCAGATATCAAGGAAACTATCAAACACTACTAGAGTCAATGTCAGAAAGACTCCAAAGCCATCCTGAAGAGACTCCTATGGGCCACAGATGGGACACACGGAGCATTAGTAAGCATAATAACTACAAAAGATAGAAACATGTCAAACGTGAATTGTCTAACTTATTGTCCTTGAACTTTTAAAGATACTTTAAAAAAGAAAAGGTCACCAATGGAAGAAGCTAGCAAACCACTCATTATTTTGAAAACTCGTAAATAAAAAGAATTAAGTAGTTATTCTGCCTTTGTTATATAAATTATTCCAGTGAGAACCCAAAAAGGAAAGATTCTCTTTATAAAGTATTTGACTTACCTTTCTTGTCCCTCTTCTCCTCCTTCCTCTCCTTTCCCTTCCCTCTCTGTCTTTACACACACACCAAATAGCCTTACAGATGAAATGAACTGCTTTGGGAACTTCAGAAACTAGCCCCCTATGTGAACGGAACCAAGGTGGAATCACCCTAAAACTGTATTATCTATTGTGAATTAGAATTATTTAAATTATTTAATTGGTTAAATGAATCTAGTCAAGTTCATTTATAATTACTTATGCATATATGTATAAAAACAGAAATGGTATGGACCTAACAGAAGCAGAAGATATTAAGAAGAGGTGGCAAGAATACACAGGAGAACTATACAAAAAATAGCTTCACAACCCAGATAATCACGATGGTGTGATCACTCACCTAGAGCCAGACATCCTGGAATGGGAAGTCAAGTGGGCCTTAGAAAGCATCACTATGAACAAAGCTAGTGGAGGTGATGGAATTCCAGTTGAGCTATTGCAAATCCTGAAAGATGATGCTGTGAAAATGCTGCACTCAATATGCCAGCAAATGTGGAAAACTCAGCAGTGGCCACAGGACTGGAAAAGGTCAGTTTTCATTCCAATCCCAAAGAAAGGCAATGCCAAAGAATGCTCAAACTACCACACGATTGCACTCATCTCACACGCTAGTAAAGTAATGCTCAAAATTCTCCAAGCCAGGCTTTACCAATACGTGAACCGTGAACTTCCAGATGTTCAAGCTGGTTTGAGAAAAGGCAGAGGAACCAGAGACCAAATTGCCAACATGTGCTGGATCATGGAAAAAGCAAGAGAGTTCCAGAAAAACATCTATTTCTGCTTTATTGACTATGCCAAAGGCTTTGTGTGGATCACAAGAAATTGTGGAAAATTCTGAAAGAGATGGGAATACCAGGCCAGCTGACCTGCCTCTTGAGAAACCTATATGCAGGCCAGGAAGCAACAGTTAGAACCAGACATGGAACAACAAAATGGTTCCAAATAGAAAAAGGAGTACATCAAGGATGTATATTGTCACCCTGCTTATTTCAGTTCTATACAGAGAACATCATGAGAAACGCTGGGCTGGAAGAAGCACAAGCTGGAATCAAGATTGCCGGGAGAAATATCAATAACCTCAGATATGCAGATGACACCACCCTTCTGGCAGAAAGTGAAGAGGAACTAAAAAGCCTCTTGATGAAAGTGAAAGAGGAGAGTGAAAAAGTTGGTTTAAAGCTCAACATTCAGAAAACGAAGATCATGGCATCTGGTCCCATCACTTCATGGCAAATAGATGGGGAAACAGTGGAAACAGTGAAAGTGAAAGTGAAGTCACTCAATCGTGTCTGACTCTTTGCGACCCCGTGGACTGTAGCCCACCAGGCTCCTCCATCTATGGGATTCTCCAGGCAAGAATACTGGAGTGGGTTGCCATTTGTCAGACTTTATTTTGGGTCTCCAAAATCACTGCAGATGGTGACTGCAGCCATGAAATTAAAAGACGCTTACTCCTTGGAAGGAAAGTTATGACCAACCTAGATAGCATATTCAAAAGCAGAGATATTACTTTGACAACAAAGGTCCGTCTAGTTAAGGCTATGGTTTCTCCAGTGGTCATGTATGGATGTGAGAGTTGGACTATGAAGAAAGCTGAGCACCAAAAATTGCTGCTTTTGAACTGTGGTGTTGGAGAAGACTCTTGAGAGTCCCTTGGACTGCAAGGAGATCCAACCAGTCTATCCTAAAGGAGAGCAGTCCTAGATGTTCTTGGAAGGACTGATGCTGAAGCTGAAACTCCAATACTTTGGCCACCTCATGTGAAGAGTTGACTCATTGGGAAAGACTCTGATGCTGGGAGGGATTGGGTATAGGAGGAGAAGGGGATGACAGAGGATGAAATGGCTGGATGACATCACCAACTCAATGGACATGAGTTTGGGTGAACTCCGGGAGTTGGTGATAGACAGGGAGGCCTGGCGTGCTGCAAATTCATGGGGTTTCAAAGAGTCAGACACGACTGAGCAACTGGAACTGAAGGATATATTCATTTATTCAGCAAATATTTATTCAATAAAAAACCTTCCCCTAAGGTGTTTATAGACCCATATTATATATAGCCCAGAAGAATATAAATCATTATTTTTACTGTCAATTTCAGATGCCACTTGGAATTATTCTCAAATAAATACAGATTTTTCAACAGTATATATGTACATAATCACACATATGATGTCATCGATTTGGACCATAAAAGAAATAATCCATATTCCTGCCACTTTGTTCAAATAGTGTTATTGTAACAGAGTCTAGGAACAATCCTAAGAACATCATTTTTATATCTTTATTTATGTCCAGATATAAAAAGACAGAAGGAATGTAAATATATAACAGTCCACAGATATAATTCGGTGTGGAAGTCTGAGCTTCATAAATGCAAGATATTTTTTAAATTCTTTTTTAAAAATTATTAAAATATAGGATGTTGCTCATATCATTACAGATATAAAGAGATCTTTAATGTGGCAATGTAATGTATTCATTGGTTCATGGACCCCAAACCTCCAAGGAGTGTCACAAATCTACATCTCTCTCAGCCCAGGACTTTGAATTTAAATTTAAACATGTGATATATGATATAACTTAGACCAATATATTTTGGAGAATTATAAACATCTATAGTTTCCAATAATGAGTTACACCATGGGTCAATGTTAAAGTAGATTTGTAAAGCCAATGGGATAACACAAATGCTACTTTATTACTTTATCACCAGTGTCTTTCACAACTGAGTGGATTGTCACACTCTATTATGTGGTACACAGATCCATGGGCTAGAGCTATCATGGCACTTGTCTAAAACAGTCTTTGAAAATGAAAATTTGGGCTAAGTATAAAGGAGGCAACCTGCCAGTAAGAACTATTCAAACCAAAAAGTGTTCCCAAGGGAAATGATAAGAACTCCACTTTAAAATCATATAAATCAAGATGGCAGTAGGTTTTAACTTGTAAATTTTACAGTAAATACATCAAGACTTAAAGTCTGATTTTTAAGTAAATTTTTATTTATAGTAAAGAATTAAAGTCCATACCAGAGAAAAAGGATAATTCAAAAAAAAAAAGCTTTTGCTTCCTACTTGGGTTTTCTGCTTTTGCTCACCAATTTTTAAAAAAGATTGCCAAACTAAAAAGAGTACTGAGAAGAGGGGCGGGACACAAAATATGTAGGGTGTGATTTTTTATCACCATTTTATTTTACAGTGGGTTTGGGGTTTGGTTTTAATGAGAAGGAGATGGCAGATATTGTCAATAGTAGCACTCTGCCTCTAGGAACATGGATTTAAAAATCTAAATGAGATACCACATGTGCCCAATAATAGTAGCTACTACATATCACCTGAATGATTCTCATAAAATGAAGGCAAGAACGTAGGTGCTTTGATGGTGTGAAGGAAAATAATCCTTCCTGGATATGCACTGAAGATAGGTTTGGAAAAAACTATCTATAAAAAGTTATTTTCTACAATTGATGGAGTTAGTTTTCTGGAATAAGAGCTGAACTGAACAGAACTGAACTATTATTGAATCCACAGTAGTCAGTTCATAACCTCTAGGTGCCCTTCCTCCTCCATGATTTCTTTCAGGATCTGGAGAAGAGGGCTAGCAAAAGGAAAACATCCTCTCCCTTCCACTGACACCTATATCTGCCACCTAAGAATATATGACAAGGAAAAATTAAAAAAAAAAAAATCGGAACAAGATTTTTCCCAAACCCCTATCCAAAGCTATATTGGAGTATCATTGTGTTTACTTTTCAAATACTGGAACTCCTGTTGTTTATAATAGTTCTTGGAAAGGAGTGGAACTATGGTATTACCCTAGGTACACATTTGAGCTGATTATGAGGGTGGGGCCAGAGAGTACTAAATTCTATTTAATTAAATATTCGGGGCTAGAAAAGAAAAGTGTGAACAGTTATTCTTCAAAATAGACCCCAGTGAAATGAAATTACGATTTATCAGATACCCTGCATTTTCCTCTCCATAGAATTCTACAGAACATTGTGGTTTAAAGGAAATGCACCAAGGCTGGTATCTAGTTACTTTAAGCCCCAATTGACTACTTGGTTTGTTCTCTGCTGGAAGCTGTGTACTTCTCTTCCCAAATGAATGTTCCCTAGAGGCATCAGAGAAGTGGCAAGTCTTTCTCTGGAGACTCCTTTTCTAGTTTCTGCCTCTTACTTTCTGTAAAACACTTAGTTCCTTTAAGCCATTTCACAGTGTGAGATTTAATTACATTCTGGGTTGCTTTTTTTCTGGTCCCTCCTTGGTGTTACTGATTTGATCAAATCCACCAAATAGACATTTTATTGAGTCCTAAAAGCTAAGACACCCAGATCAAATTTTGGAAAACCTTGTGTTCGTAATAAAGTTCTCTACTTTCTCAGCACACTTATTTTACATTGAATTAATAAAGTTTTGGTAGTTGTTTCAATAGATTAAATGTCACACTTTCAATAGAAGGAGAAGACTCTACCTAACTGACCTATTTTTCATCTGTGATTTAGAAAAAGGCGAGATTAGCATGGATATTGCATTTTCAAGGACCTCACCACTATTAAATAGACTGTTAAGTGCATTTTATGGCTGAAGAGTCTGTTCCCAGTTCGGTCTACAAGACGTACTAAGTTCATCTCTACCTGCTACATTGAACATTCACTGACTAAAATACTTTCTGTGGATGTAATACCTATGCTCTGTATCTTTTAAGTACATAACTCTAAATTTTTAAAGACTAGTAAAACGTAACTCAATAAAAGTCCCAAGAATATGTGTTGTCCCTCAAGAAAAACAGTGTTCTTATTTATCCAATGGTATACATCCTGTGCTCCATTAGCAGCTGCATATCATAAGGTAACCAGATGTTGAGGAATAACACAGGCACACATAAAATAAGATTCCAAGTCTTATTTAAACTAAAAAAAGCAACAGTAAGTGGTTAAAACTCCATCCTCACATCAACTCAACTTGTTCTCAGGGTTTCAGGGCTCTGAAAGTAGTTTATAAGCTTCTAATGAACTGAAATATTTTACCATTCATTGTTACGGCACCTTGGGCCAACTTGAGCCAACTTGAGCATTTTTCTCTTGCTGTCCTTTAAGGAAGTTCTGCCTGTCTGCTTACCTTTTCATTTAGGTGATCTTTGAACACAAAAGAAAATGGCAATGAATGAACATGAGATAAACTTTAATAGAAAATAAAGATACTTACATAAATTAAGAAATTATCTCCCTATGTCTTCCTCTCTTTCATCAGAGTATATAATCATTGTACTGTGTTAGCAAACCCCCAAAGAAGTAAGTCTCTGTTAACGGAGAATTCTGTTAGAAAGGCTACTTACCTGCTTTTGCTTCCTTGGCACACCAGAACTTTGTTTTAAATTGATCAGCAGTCTCCATCTAATCCAGATATTCATACATGATGGTAATTACAGGGATTCTTCCAAAAGATCCCGTTTTAGGGAAAAAAGTGACTAGCTGTTCCAAGGGTTCCCAATACCACAGACATGCATCTTAAGCATTTAAGCCTTTTAAATTCCCCCAACTTTAACTTTCTGTGAAGAAAATCTGTTAACCACTCTATATGTAGAAAAAATTTCTTCTGGTTCTTCTTCCTTTCTGCCACAAATGATTTAGCCTTTCCCACTCTGCCCAGTTGGAATGACAATTGTTCTTCTGTATTCTTATTCCACTTTGCTAATATCTCCTTTACAGCATCTAATTCATTTCTCTTTGTGTTGTAGTTAGTTATATACATGTTTGCCTGCAAAAAGATGTTACGCTTCCTAAGAGAGTAAATTCTATTCTCAATTTTCAGCACAATATTTTGAATTGGTGGGTTCACAATAAACATTTGCTGAATTTATTAAAAAATTTATTAACCAACCAATTAATAAACAAGTTTACATTAATCCAAAGACGAAGACCTATTAGCAAACTTCTAATTTCCCAGTGGAACGAACAAGAATAACTTGAATATACTTTACACTTGTTTTTAAAAAATCCCAAAATGGAAAAGAAAAATATCCCCAAACGAAAAATCATCTAGACTCATTTTATATGGCAATTGTAACCAAATTTTTTATAACTTGGTAAATGATTTATTCTATAGCTACACTAGACTGTGTTTCCTTAAAAAAAAAAAAACAAGAATGAAGCACTGACAGTAGATAACCTCGATAATTCAGATTCCCATTTTTGTTGTAGTTGTTGTTTTAGACAATAGTCTTTATCTTTTACACAAAGCAGTACAAAATGAGGCAGTTCCCCAAAGAGTGACTTGGAGCTGGAAAATCCATTAGTGTTAGTCGCTCAGCTGTGTTCGACCCTTTGCAACCCCATGGACTATAGCCTGCTAGGCTCCTCTGTCCATGGGATTTCCCAGGCAAGAATACTCGGGTGAGCTGCCGTTTCATTGTCCATCAAATTCCCATTTTACTTTGCTCAGAATTGCTTGGATTTTTTTTTTCTAGTCTTTCCTTTGCCTGCCTGAGCTATAACCTTTAAAGTTCTTAAGAGCAATAGGGCTATGTTGTCAGGTTCTCTAGATCAAAGATCATTAATAAGCTTATTTGCAAAAGGAAATCCTATTGTGGAATTAAGAGTACAAGACTGGGAGACAGAAGACCTGGTGTCTGATTCTGTTACTATGTCATCTTAATCCAAAACATTTTCCCTTTCTGACTTCAGTTTCCTTATATTTATATAATCAGACGGTTTTTACACTAATCTCCAAATTTCCACCAAATTCTTAAAATCCTATGAATTAATTACAAATAGCATTGGTACTTATTTTTTATTGAAGTATAGTTGATTTACAATATTGCATTAGTTTCAGGTTTACAGCAGTGATTTGGTTACATACACACACACACATACACACATATATATATACACACACTTTTTTCTCAATTCTTTTCCATTATAGGTTATCACAAAATGTTGAATACAGTTCCCTGTGCTATACAGTGAATCCTTGTTGTTTATCTATTTCATATATGATACTGTGTATCTGTTAACCTTAGACACCTAATTCATCCCTCCCTCCCTCACCTTCTCCTTGGTAACTCTGTGAGTCTCTGTTTTATAAATATGTTCATTTCGACTATTTTTTAGACTCCACATATAAGTGATAGCATATGATGCTTGTCTTTCTCTCTCTGAGTTACTTCACTCACTATGATAATTTCTAGGTCCATCCATATTGCTGCAAATGGAGTTATTTCATTATTTTTATGGCTGAGTAACATTCCATTGTATTTATATACCACATCTTCTTTATCCATTCACATGTTGATGGACACTTAGGTTGCTTCCCTGTCTTGGCTATTGTTAGTGCTGCTATGAACCTTGGGGTGCATGTATGCTTTTGAATTAGAGTTTTTCCAAATATATGGTCAGAAGTAGGATTACTAGATCATATGGTAACTCTATTTTTAGGTTTTTAAGAAACGTCAATACAGTTTTCCATAATGGTTGCACCAATTTACATTTCCACCATCACTGTAGGAGGAGTCCCTTTCTTCACATCTTCTACAGTATTTATTATTTGTAGACTTTTTAATGGTGACCATTCTGAGTGGTATGAGTTGATACCTCATTGTGGTTTTTGATTTCCATTTCTCTAATGATTAGCAACGTTGAATATCTTTTCATGTGTCTGTTGGCTGTATGTATGTCTTCTTTGGAAAAGAGTCTGTTTTTGTTTTTTTCTTTTTTTGGTTACACCATGCAGCTTCATTCACTCATTCATTTCAGTCACTCAGTAGTGTCCAACTCTTTGGGACCCCATGAATTGCAGCACGCCAGGCCTCCTCGTCCATCACCAGCTCCCCAGAGTTTACCCAAACTCATGTCCATTGAGTCGGTGATGCCATCCAGCTATCTCATCCACTGTCGTCCCCCTTTCCTCCTGCCACCAATCCCTCCCTGCATCAGGGTCTTTTCCAATGAGTCAACTCTTCGCATGAGGTGACCAAAGTATTGGAGTTTCAGCTTCAGCATCAGTCCTTCCAATGAACACTCAGGACTGGTCTCCTTTAGGATGGACTGTTTGGATCTCCTTGCAGTCCAAGGAACTTTCAAGAATCTTCTCCAACACCACAGTTCAAAAGCATCAATTCTTCAGCACTCAGCTTTCTTCACAGTCCAAATCTCACATCCATACATGACCACTGGAAAAACCATAGCCTTGACTAGATGGACCTTTGTTAGCAATAATGTCTCTGCTTTTTAATATTCTATCTAGGTTGGTCATAACTTTCCTTCCAAGGAGTAAGCGTCTTTTAATTTCTTGGCTGCAGTCACCATCTGCAGTGATTTTGGAGCCCCCAAAAATAAAGTCTGACACTATTTCCACTGTTTCCCCATCTATTTGCCATGAAGGGATGGGACCGGATGCTATGATCTTCGTTTTCTGAATGTTGAGCTTTAAGCCAACTTTTTCACTCTCCTCTTTCACTTTCAACAAGAGGCTTTTTAGTTCCTCTTTACTTTCTGCCATAAGGGTGGTGTCATCTGCATATCTGAGGTTATTGATATTTCTCCCAGCAATCTTGGTTCCAGCTTGTGCTTCTTCCAGCCCAGCATTGCTCATGATGTACTCTGCATATAAGTTAAATAAACAGGGTGACAATATATAGCCTTGATGTATTCCTTTTCCCATTTGGAACCAGTCTGTTGTTCCATGTCCACTTCTAACTGTTGCTTCCTGACCTGCATATAGGTTTCTCAAGAGGTAGGTCAGGTGGCCTGGTATTCCCATCTCTTTCAGAATTTTCCACAGTTGATTGTGATCCACACAGTCAAAGGCTTTGGCATAGTCAAAGCAGAAATATATGTTTTTCTGGAACTCTCTTGCTTTTTCCATGATCCAGCGGATGTTGGCAATTTGATCTCTGGTTCCTCTGTCTTTTGTCAAAGCAGCTTGAACATCTGGAATTTCATGGTTCACGTATTGCTGAAGCCTGACTTGGAGAATTCTGAGCATTACTAGCGTGTTAGATAAGTGCAACTGTGTAGTAGTTTGAGCATTGTTTGGCATTGCCTTGCAGGATCTTAATTCTCCCATCAGAGATCAAACCCAGGCCCCTAGCAGTGGAAGCACGGAGTCCTAACACTAAACCACCAGGGAATACTCCCATTTTTTGATTGGGAGTATTTTTTTGATATTAAGGTTTTTGATATGAAGTTGCATAAGCTCTTTGTATATTTTGGAAATTAATCCCTTGTCAGTCACATCATTTGCAATTATTTTCTCCCAATCTATAGGTCATCTTTTCATTTTGTTAATGGTTTCCCTTTGCTTGTGCAAAACTTTGTATGTTTGATCAGTCCCCACTTGTTTAGATATGTATTTCTTTAACTAGTTTCTTATTGGAAAAAGTAATATGTGTATATGATAGATTAAAGTGAAAGTGAAGTCCCTTAGTCGTATCTGACTCTTTGCGACCCCATGGACACCAGGATCCTCCATCCACGGGATTTTCTAGGCAAGGGTATTGGAGTGGGTTGCCATTTCCTTCTCCAGGGAATCTTGATGGATTAAAACTGGCCACAAATTCTTTGACATTCCTCCCTGTAGGAGATAGAGTCTATTTCCTCAGTCCTTGAACCTGGGCTGAGCCATGCAACTTTCTTTCACAGAAATATGGCAGCAATGTTGTGTGAGTTCCTCTGAGTCTAGGCCTCACGAGGCCTTGAAACTTCAGCTCTTGTTCTCCTTGAACGCAGGTATCATGTCAATAGGCTGAGGCTGACCTGCTGGAGACAGACGGCACTTATGACAGCCAGCATCCACGGCCAGACACCTAAGTGAGTCCGTGACAGATTGTTGAGCTCTTGTCCAGTCACCAGACAACTGCAGCCACATGACCAAGAGAAGACCAGGAGGACTATCCGGTGAGCCCAGCCCTGACTGCTGATCCTTACACTTGTAACCAAAGAAAATAGTTGGTTAGCCACTAAGTTTTGAAGTGATTTATTACATATGACAATAGATAACTGGTAAAAAGAATTCGGAACAAGCAGAAGTATGTCTTTCTTCCTCTTAAACACAAGTCCCATCCCCAAAGACAATAGTCCCCCAATGGGAGTATATTCCACACACTGCTCTGAATCTTGCTTGATTCCTTTAATATAATACGGAATTTATATCAGCCATATATAAATGGCCTTGGACCATTCCATTACATGGATAATATAGCATAATTTATTTAATCAGTCTCTATCAGATAGATTTTTAGGCTGTTTCTACTTGTTTTGTTATTTACAAATATCGATATAATAATCTTTGCACATAGATAGTTATGCATGCATATATACCTATATATATATATATATGAAATAGGGATGGGACTCAAGGATAGTGCTCTCTCACTCAAATATGTGGAATATCCACCCCAACAAACAAACTTCTATCCAATAGCTAAGACTAGCTATTGGCTGTATTATTGTCCAGTCAGTGCCAATGAGGGTGATCTCTACAAAATGCAACTTTGTATAGGCAGAATAGGGTAAGAAAACTTGAGTGAGTGTTTCTTCACCCTTACAACCTCATTTAACTTTATTTCCAGAGATCTTACCTCCAAACACAGTCCTTTGAAAGTTAGAATTTCAACACATGACTGTTGAATGGGACACAGTATAGTCCACAGCATGGCCTCATTAAAAGCTAAGGGAAAAAAAAGTGTCATCTCAGAAAATGTCTTCACCTGCTTTCCCAACTCATAGTGAAGTCTTAATTATGAAAATAATTAGCTATAAATAAACTCTTAAGTTTTCTTTTAATAGGGCAAAATAACTTGCAAATCACCTAACAATCCTTGAGTGCCTACTGTGTGCCAGGCACTGTTACCAAGACTTTACATGTATTAACTAAATTCATCTTCACACCATCTTATTAGGTAGATACTATTTCAGTTCCCATTTTGCAGATCAAGAAATGGAACCTGACCAATATTACACAGCTGGTAAGGGGTAAGGCTAGGATTCAAACCGAGATAATCTGGCTCTCAGCCTGTGCTCTTAATTATAACTCCACATAGCTTATACTTATTATAGTTGTTTCCAATTTATTTATGTTGTAAATAAACATGGTTATACAAAATAATTGGAAAGTAATATGTATGAATTATACTTGTATAGCTTATTCATGTAAAGTGCTTAGAACTATCATTCTAAATTAAAAATGAAAAATAAAAGCAATAGAAAATTATAGCCAACTCAAGGCAGTAATGCACAAATAAAACATCTCTCCTAAAATTCTGGGGAGTTCCAGCTATGTACTTATGTCACATATAATGGGAACACTGAAATATTGCCAAGACTTGCCTTTATTAGTAGAATACTAAATTAGAATCCTCAATACATCCTCAGTTCAGTTCAGTTGCTCAATTGTGTCCAACTCTTTGCAACCCCATGAATCGCAGCACGCCAGGCCTCCCTGTCCATCACCAGCTCCCGGAGTTCACTCAAAGTCATGTTCGTCGAGTCAGTGATGCCATCCAGCCATCTCATCCTCTGTCGTCCCCTTCTCCTCCTGCCCCCAATCCCTCCCAGCATCAGAGTCTTTTCCAATGAGTCAGCTCTTCGCATGAGGTGGCCAAAATACTGGAGTTTCAGCTTTAGTATCATTCCTTCCAAAGAAATCCCAGGACTGATCTCCTTTAGAATGGATTAGTTGGATCTCCTTGCAGTCCATGGGACTGTCAAGAGTCGTCTCCAACACCACAGTTCCAAAGCATCAATTCTTTAGCACTCAGCTTTCTTCACAGTCCAACTCTCACATCCATACATGACCACTGGAAAAACCATAGCCTTGACTAGATGGACTTTTGCTGGCAAAGTAATGTCTCTGCTTTTGAATATGCTATCTAGGTTGGTCATAACTTTCCTTCCAAGGAGTAAGCGTATTTTAATTTCATGGCTGCAATCACCATCTGCAGTGATTTTGGAGCCTCCAAAATAAAGTCTGACACTGTTTCCACTGTTTCCCTATCTATTTGCCGTGAAGGGATGGGACAGATGCCATGATCTTCGTTTTCTGAATGTTTAATTTTAAGCCAACTTTTTCACTCTCCACTTTCGCTTTCAACAAGAGGCTTTTTAGTTCCTCTTCACTTATTGCCGTAAGGGTGGTGTCATCTGCATATCTTAGGTTATTGATATTTCTCCCAGTCATCTTGGTTCCAGCTTGTGCTTCTTCCAGCCAGCATTTCTCATGATGTACTCTGCATATAAGTTAAATAAGCAGGGTGACAAGATACAGCCTTGATGTACTCCTTTTCCTTTTCCTATTTCGAACCAGTCTGTTGTTCCATGTCCACTTCTAACTGTTGCTTCCTGACCTGCATATAGGTTTCTCAAGAGGTAGGTCAGGTGGCCTGGTATTCCCATCTCTTTCAGAATTTTCCACAGTTGATTGTGATCCACACAGTCAAAGGCTTTGGCATAGTCAGTAAAGCAGAAATAGATGTTTTTCTGGAAATCTCTTGCTTTTTCCATGATCCAGCACATGTTGGCAATTTGATCTCTGGTTCCTCTGTCTTTTGTCAAAGCAGCTTGAACATCTGGAATTTCATGGTTCACGTATTGCTGAAGCCTTGCTTGGAGAATTTTGAGCATTACTTTGCTAGCATGTGAGATGAGTGCAATTGTGCAATAGTTTGAGCATTCTTTGGCATTGCCTTTCTTTGGGATTGGAATGAAAACTGACCTTTTCCAGTCCTGTGGCCACTGCTGAGTTTTCCACATTTGCTAGCATATTGAGTGCAGCACTTTCACAGCATCATCTTTCAGGATTTGAAATAGCTCCACTGGAATTCCATCACCTCCACTAGCTTTGTTCATAGTGATGCTTTCTAAGGCCCACTTGACTTCCCATTCCAGGATGTCTGGCTCTACGTGAGTGATCACACCATCGTGATTATCTGGGTTGTGAAGCTCTTTTTGTATAGTTCTCCTGTGTATTCTTGCCATCTCTTCTTAATATCTTCTGCTTCTGTTAGGTCCATACCATTTCTGTCCGTTATTGAGCCCATCTTTTCATGAAATCTTCCCTTGGTATCTCTCATTTTCTTGAAGAGATCTCTAGTCTTTCCCATTCTGTTGTTTTCCTCTATTTCTTTACATTGATCGCTGAGGAAGGCTTTCTTATCTCTTCTTGCTATTCTTTGGGACTCTGCATTTAGATGCTTATGTCTTTCCTTTTCTCCTTTGCTTTTTGCTTCTCTCCTTTTCACAGCCATCTTGCTTTTTTGCATTTCTTTTCCATGGGGATGGTCTTGATCCCTGTCTTCTGTACAATGTCATGAACCTCCGTCCATAGTTCATTAGGCACTCTGTCTATCAGATCTAGTCCCTTAAATCTATTTCTCACTTCCACTATATAATCATAAGGGATTTGATTTAGGTCATATCTGAATGGTCTAGTGGTTTTCCCCACTTTCTTCAATTTAAGTCTGAATCTGGCAATATGGAATTCACGATCTGAGCCACAGTCAGCTCCCAGTCTTGTTTTTGCTGAAGGTATAGAGCTTCTCCATCTTTGGCTGCAAAGAATATAATCAATTTCGGTGTTGACCATCTGGTGATGTCCATGTTTAGAGTCTTCTTTTGTGTTGTTGGAAGAGTATTTGTTATGACCAGTGTGTCATATATATCTATACCCTAACAACACTTAAATTTTTTGGTCAATATCAAGTATAATTGGAAACAGAAGACCACCCCCAAGTAGCATGACCAACTTTTCCCAGTCTGTTTGGGCCTGTCCTTGAGTTCTCTTCTCCGGTGCTGAAGGCAGATTCTTGATTGCTTGGCAAACTCAAAGCCTTTTGATTTCTCTTCTAGTCCAAAAAATTTGTATCTCCTCTAGAACCAGAAACAACTGTACTCATCAAAACATGTTTTTGTTTTCCATGTCTTTGGGTTTTGGTGCTCAAAGCTAAATATTTAACATTTTGTTTCTTATGGTTTCCTTTTTCTAAGGCAGTGGATAATGTCCTAGTCTGAGCTGAAGAGATGGATGGAATTTTTTTTAAAAGATTACATTATTAAGAGTCCAAAAAATATTAGCAGGAAGCAAAATTCTCTGCTATCAAATTCCCAAGTTCATCCACAGGGACATTTATCCCAGCTCTGGGAATCAGCCTGGCTTGGGGAAGGTCCCATTTACCTTCATTCGCTTCTCTCTGGTTTCTGTTCCTCTCTTCTCTCCATGGCTAAGAAAGTTTATACAGTTTGGCCAGCTGCGAGTCTTTATCTGTTGTTTCGAAATCAGTTGTTAATGATGCAATCTTCGGTGTTTGACGAACTCAGTTTCTTTCTAAAAACGTTTGGTGTTTGACGAAGAACTCAGTTTCTTTCTAAAAACCTTTATTCCTTTTTGCTATCAGCTTCAAAATGTCTGTTTTAAAACTCAAAACTAAGCAGACACTTTTTCCCTCTGAATTTCTGCTATAACAAATAATAATAGCTACAGCAGCAGCAGCAGCAGAGACTAGGCTAGTCTAGATTAAGTTGCTTCAGTTGTGTTCGACTCTTTGTGACCCTATGGACCGTAGTCCACCCTATGGACCGTAGCTCCTCTGTCCATGGGGTTCTCCAGGCAAGAATACTGGAGTGGGCTGCCAGGCCCTCCTCCAGGGGATCTTCCCAACTCAGGGATCGAACCTGCATTTCTTGTTTCCTGCATTGGCAGGTGGGTTCTTTACCACTAGTGTCACCTGGGAAGCCCAATAGCTAATATGCAATATATTTAATAATAACAGTACTACCCCCATGGGGTTTAGGTGTTACCAAAATGAAAGAGAATTAAACACATATATTGTCTAACATGAGATGGTGCTCTGCAAGTGTCTGCTGGCCAAGCGCTGTTGTAAGCACTTGACATGTATTCTCACAGCAACTTCAAGAGGTAGGTACTATTATTAGTCTCTTGTTACAGATGAAGACACTAAATAACAGTAAGGTTACACAGTCACATGACTAGTAAGTGGCAGAACTGGATTTCAAGCAGTCAGGCTTCAGATCCATTCTCTAAGCTACACTACTTCTGCCTCTGAGAGGAAATTGAGGAATTATAGGAAATTTCAAGGAACGAATCAAAGGTTAGCATTTCAGAATATTACTGCAACATGCTACTTTGAAATGCCTCAGAAAAGTAAGATGGAATGATGGATGGATCAAGGATGAATGACTGGACCAATTACATGATAGAGCAAGTGTACTAAAATGTTACTGGTAAGATGATGAGTATACAGGTGTCTATTGCAAAAAGTCTTTCAACTTTTCTGTATGTTTGAAACTTTCCATGACAAAATGTTGAACATTCCCCGCAAATATAACTGCAGCATATTTGTATCCTAAGAACAGCAACTCAGGTGTTTGTCTTTTTTTTTTAAATTTCTACTCTATCTAGCACCCCATTACATATGACAGCATATATTTTATTGCTAAATTACATAGAATTAGCAAAGTGATTCTGAAAAAGAGTGAGCACAGCAGACTAGCATGAAGACCTCATGAAAGAAGTCTAAAAGTGTCCCTGGGGCATTCCTGGTGGTCTAGTGATTAAGAATCTGCCTTGCCGTGCAGGGAATGTGGGTTTGATCCCTGATTGTGGAAATAAGATTTCACCTGCCACAGAGAAACCAAGCCTGTGCACCTCAACTGGATGGAGTACATAAGCCACAAAGAAAGAGCCGCATGGCATAATGAAGATCCCGAGTGCTGCAACTAAGACCCAACACAGCCAAATAAATAAATAAAAATTTTTTAAAGTGCCCCTAAGGAATGTCACTGTGAATCCCATTTCTACCGATTGTGACAAGTAGAGAAGAAAGACTAAATTACTATGTTTAGCACAGAGAATTAACCAGGAGAAAGCCCCTGTGATGACAATCAGTAAATCAACATCTTTTAAGGAGGGAAGTTAGAAGCTGAATGCAAATTATTTGCAAATATTCAGATTGTATCTTTGGGTTATTAGTATTAATAACAAGAAAAGGTAACATTTGTGCATGCTTACTGTATACCAAGGACTATTCTAAACACTTTACATGTATTAACTTATTTAATCCTTTCATCAACTTTATGAGGGTAGGTACTATTATTGTCCCCGATTCACAAATAAGGTAACTAAGACAGAGTTTAAGTAACCTGCACAAGGTAACACAGCTGAAAAGTAACAAAGCTAGAATCTGAAATCAGGCAATTTCCTTTCCACACCTGTGCTCTTAACCACTCACTCCGTTATACTGTTAGGGTTTTAAGTAACTAACTCATAACTCTCCTCTTCCCTACCCATCTAGATTTAGAAACAGTTAAGAAGTAGACACGGGTACCAGAGTTAAGTATTAGTTTTATTTCTAATGAAAGCTACATAAAATGATGTGCAACCAGGGCCTTCCCTGTTGGTCCGGTGATTAGGAATCTGCCTTGCAATGCAGGGGACACCGGTTCAGTCCTTAGTCCAGGAAGATCCCACGTGCTGTGGGGCAGCTAAGCCTGTGCACCCCCAACTACTGAGCCTATGCACTGCAACAGCTGAAGCCCACATGCCTAGAACCTGTGCTCTGCAACAAGCAAAGCCACTGCAAGGAGAAACCCATGTACCTCAATGAAGAGTAGCTCCCACTCTCTGCAACTAGAGAAAGCCCTCGCACAGCAACAAAGACCCACCATAGCCAATAAATAAATAAATAAGCTTTAAAAAAAAAATTATATGCAACCAGGTGAACTTGCTTATAGTTTTGGAACTAGTCAGACTTACCTACCCAGTCATATGCAGCATTAAACAGATGCAGACCTCAACCACAAGTACAGCTGCTAAGGTCATGGCATGGAAGACAATGAAGGGCAGAATTCATCCTCTCTGTGAGCAGTCAAGTCCAAAATGTGCAGGAGTGGCTGGTCCACAAATGCCTGGTCCTTTTTCTAAACTCACCATTTAGATGTCATCCTCCTCCCTCATGAGAGGAATAACAGAGAAAGGCTCACATGTCCTCTAGCAAAATTCCTTCACATGGAAACACATTGAGTTAGGAAATAAGTATTTTTCTCACCTAGCACTTCTCAGTTATTAAATTCAGCAATATACGAAGGGGAAACACACACACAAGTAATGCGGAGGCATCCCAGAAAGTGTACGTAATATTTGAATTTGGAGTGTCTTGAGAGAGCCTAGAAGGATAGAAACCTAAGAGGAAAAACTCGTCCCAAAGCACTCTCTAATTGAGATAATCTGCTTGAAGCACGAAACACATTTCCTGGCAGGTACTAGGTAGTCAATTTATCTTCTTAGCTCCTATCCTTATTATTATTATTGTGCTTACCGTTCTGTGCTCAATCACAATTCATTTTCTGTGTGAAAACACAGAATAAAACCTTTTAAATGGATTTCTGGCCAAGTCTTGTCCAGAGGACAGAAACATTTTATAGCACTGTGTATTTTGCAAAGCACTTCAACATATATTATCTCATTTGATTCCAAGAACAGCTCTGGTAAGGCAGATATTACAGTGGAAATTGCATTTTATGCCGAAACTAGATTTTAAAGTAACGTGTAAGGTAAAAACAAAATCAAATATAATAAAAATAAGTCACAAAATCCCTTAAATTCGCCTTCACAATATACAAGCATACCATCACTTTCTGAATCTAATTATCAGCATTTCCACTGTTGGAACAGGTTGATACCTCTTTGGTTGAACTCCAGATGAAAGAACTGTTTTGCATTTAGGGTCTATGCTGTACAAAAATATAAGGGCAGTACATTTAACCATCAAGATATACGATTTTCTGAAGCAAGATGCTTACATTCTAAAATGCATAAATGAACAGAGACTAACCAGAACTAGCAACTTCATGCCATCCTTGCTTCATTTCCCTCTGCCCCATGCCCACTGAATGGAATTCACAACAACTTCACATTTAAATGGTTTTCCAGTCTCTCTTTTGTCTTTTTTCTATCTCTCTCATACTTTAAAAAAATGTCTTACTAATTCGCATATTTATTTTTGGCTGTGGCGGGTCTTCTCCGCTGTGTGGGCCTTCTCTAGTTGCACTGAGTGGGAACTGTTCAGTGTAGTTGTAGTGCACCAGCTTCTCATGGCAGTGACTTCTCTTGTTGCGGAACCTGGGCTTTAGGGAGCACGGGCTTTAGGGAGCACGGGCTTTAGGGAGCACGGCAGTTGCAGCTCCCCGGGCTCTAGGGCACAGGCCCAATAGTTGGGGCACGTGTCTGCTGTATATTCTGCTGCATGTAGACTCTCCCCAGACCAGGGATCGAACCCATGTCTCCTGCACTGGCAGGTGGATTCTTTACCACTGAGCCACCAGGGAAGACACTTTCATAAAAAGTAATGTTGGGTTTAATTCAAGCTAAATAGACACAGACCATCCCCAGTAGACTATCGTAATTTGAGGTTTACAGCTTCAAATAACTTAGCCGGCTTCAAGTAACTTAACCAAAATCATCAGGCTGCAAAACCCTATCAGCTGACTTCTGTCCCAACTTTCTTTAACTGTACAACATCACATCCTCCCATTAACCAGATAATATAACTGAGGTAGTCTTTATAAGCTCGAAATTAGGCATTTCCCCGGTCAGATACAATGCAGGCAGTGAGTAACTTCTTTTAGTATAATCTTAGTGTAGATCTAGAGAAATGTTAAAATTAGTCCACCTAGATCCAGAGATCAGCAAAGACATAAGGCACATGTCCTTGTTCTTGTGAAAGTGCTATCATGTCTTTAATGACTCTTGTTAAGACCTCTCATCCATAAGACTGAAAAATACTCTGAAAGTGAAAAAGTGATTTACCAAGTGGCACTACAGAGTAAATTGTTTCACATTTGTTAGGTTGTGAGAACACAAAAATGATACCTAGTTCAAACAGATGGAAGGGACAGTGGTATCATCAATATCATTTTAAAATATGAAATGTGACAACTATGGTTATATAATATCAGAGGGGAACAAAAGGCAGCTTCATGAAAATATGACTGCTATTAAATCAGCAAAAACTGTAAAGTAATAATAGCCACCATTATTGAGCACTCCAAATGCATTATCATAGTAAATCTTCATATTGTGGTTCCATTCCCATTTCATAGATAAAAAAATTGAGATTCAGAGAACCCAAATACCTTTGATCAAAGTCACATTTTGGAAATGACAGACCCAGAATTTGATTGACCGTAGGAAACAGATCCAAAATCCATGCTCTTTCTAGACAATCATTCTGCATCTCAAACCCTCCCTAGAAAGGGAATCAATTTTGATAATACAGTACAGCTATCTCTTACACAGTAAGTTTTTAGCTCTTATAATGAAGTTTTTTTCACACTTCATCTCATTTATAAAAGGATATTTAAAGCAACAGATAAATGAATGTAACCCATTAAGACTTTCCTGGTGGTCCAATGGTTAAGACTCCACACTCCACACAAGGGGCATTTGCTTAGGGAATCAAGATCCCGCATATAGTGAGAAGTGGAAAAAAATATATTTTTAAGTAACTCACTACATATGTATATACATATACATATAAACACATATGTAGTGGGTTACTTTATTATATATATATATATATAGTATATGTATACACATTATATATATGTGTGTATATATATATATTCTGCACTAGAATGATGGCTTCCAACATACCTCAGTCGGTAAAGCATCTGCCTGCGGACTTGAGTTCAGTTCCTGGGTTGGGAAGTTCCCTTGGAGAAGGAAATGGCAACCCACTCCAGTATTCTTGCTCAGACAATCCCATGGATAGAGGAGCCTGGCAGGGCAGTTCATGGGATCGCAAGAGTCAGACACGACTTAGCACTATCTTTCTTTCTTTTCCCAAAGTAAAGAGCAGATTTTTTTCCTGTGGGGTTTCCTCACTTTATTCATGTGACCCCCATGGGTGGTGGTGGTAAAGGCGGGTGATCCAGTCTTCTCTCCTGATCTATCATATACACTACCAATATCAGAGTGAAGGAGCCATCAAACTACTGGAGATTTGAACAGCAGATATCTTGATATAACAGATACCTTAAATCAAGACGAAAGTGAAACTGAGGTTTAAAGAAAAAAATCTCTAAATTTTTAAACAGTTATTCAAAAGATCTGTTGCCTGAATCATTAAAATGATAGTTATAATACTAAATTCCTCTCTTCTCTTTCAGCTACATTTTCAATAGTGGTCTTTCCAGAGAAAGACAATTAATGTATGATGGTACTTATATGTGGAATCTAAAAATACAATTAACTAGCAAATATAACAAAACAGAAACAGACTCACAGATATAGAGAAAAAATTAGTGGTCATCAGTAGGGAGAGAGAAGGGAGGAGGCAATATAGGATTAGAGGATTAAGTATAAACTATTATGTATAAAATATACTACAAAGATATATTGTATACAACAGGGAATATAGCCAATATTCTATAATTTTAAAAATTGTAGTCTTTATGTGGGCAAATATAGAGTCCATCAGATACTTCCAAGTTCAATGTCAGGCCTAGGTAGGACTAAGAATTACTCTTGTCTTTTAATCCAATCTATTAACTCTTGTACTCCATTCCCTCCAGCAGCAAGAGCAACTTTATCATAAAGTCATAATTCCTGATGTATGTGGAAAGGTGATGCTGTTGAAGTACCATCAATAAAGCAGATGTTTCACAGTGGTTGTGATTAATTTGTGCTGATCTTGATAACACCTTGTTCTTGTAACCAACATTTACATTTGCAAGATGGTAGAATTTGAGAGATGGCTTACTGGTATAATCTGTAACAATGGCAAAGAAAGAAGCTAACTGAGCTATATAAAGGCTAAATCAGTAAATCAGGTATACATCAGTAACTAAAAAAAAACCTAAATCAATAGGGACTACACAAACTAGATATAAGTTTGCAAAAAAAAAAAAAAAAAAGCATTAAGTGTATAACACTAAAGAGCATAGTATCTTGATCTCAATTGGAAGGCAATGGCCAAATAATCTGAGATTTTCTTTCTTCTTCTCTATATTAAATAGTAAATCTGTATGAATTCTACATACAGGGAAGCCACCTAAGTTCATAGTTTCATGTGGTGAATGGGTTGGATAACTGACAGTTAAGAGATTAACATTTGTGTCAATGTTCACAGCAATGAAAGAGAAATTAAATAATTTAACTAGTTTTTTTCTGGTTAAAAAAACAAACAAACAAAAAACCCCCACTAGACTCTAACAACCATCCAACAAAACTTTTACCACCAGTATAGTCTGAACTCCCCTCGGGGAGGTGGTAAACAACTTGAGCTCTCGAAATAGATCTCAGAACAGACCCCATATAGTCCTGGAACATGTATACTGAATACAGAACACCTTCTCAAAGCTTTAGCTGTTGTTCAGTTTTCTCCACAAACACAGAGGTCAAACCACGGTGAATTCTTTGGGCTTCAAGATAAAGAAACCCAACACATGACAATATAACATCTTTAGTATTGACATCTAAGCAAATGACTCTCAAATTCTCTATACTTTACTAAGGAAATAAAAGGTCTATAAAAGAAAGGCACTCTAAAAAATAAAGCTGCCCCTATGTGCAATGGATATTTTGTGAGGTAGTGAATCCTCTTCTACTGGAAGAACTGAAGCAAAGGGACTGAAAATCCCAAGGTACTCTAATGGAGTTTTCTTCCTTAGGAGGGAGGTGGAACTGTCTGTAGGTATATTTTAGGCTAAGCCAAGAAGTTTTCAACTAATTTCACAATGGCAGAAAAAAATATTGCAGAAAATCCAATTATTTTATGAACATTGACAGGTTATACTTTTTAAATCTCTAATAAGGACTTTTAAAAATTCCTTTAACATGGTGTTTATAAAAGCATTTATTATAGGGAAAAAAGGGTGGGAGAGACTGAAGGAAACAAAAGGAAGAAAACCGCCCCCAATCTCGAGAAAAACCTTATTCGATCAATTAACAGCCTTCAAGATTCCTCATCCCCATTCCCATGGTCCTAGTTTGTCTTTTATTAGACAAATACTTTTGATCGTTCCCTTTGTGCTCAGCAATATTAGACAATAACGAGATCACAGGGCAACGTAGGCAACGATTCATTAGTTGGCACCATGACTCCAAGAAGGAGCAACTGACCTGAGCTGGGAGGCTCAAGGAGGCTTCCTGGAGGAGGTGGAGCTTGAAAGCAAACAGAAAAGTTAAGGTTTGGGGTTGCTAGCCCGCTGCGTTCCTCTGCATGCGCCCCTTGCAGATAAGTGTAACTGGCAAAAATGTGTTCTTGGTCTTTTGGGGGAAACAGTCTCGCTCACCAGCTGCCGAGAAGAGAGAGTGGAGGGCGGAAGAGAACTCCCCTCTTCGATAAGGCGTGCACTTCAGCTCCGTTGCCGGATCTCGCGAGGGAGCATCCCAAACGCCCAGTACGCTGAAGCGGGAGCAGAGGGGCGCGGATGGCGGAGAAGAGACCTCTTGGCACGCGTTGGCGGCCGGGCAAACAGGCCCAGGTCGAGGGGGCACTCCCGTCCCAAGATCCTGGCCTTGTTGCCCGACTTCTCACGATCCTCCTTACGACTCCTAGGATTGCGCCCTAACTTGTACCTAGTACAGCTACCCCGGGTCCCCCGGAGATCCTGGGCTGGGGCGTTACGGCCGCCCGGGTTCACACCACGGAGATTTGTTCTCGTCACGAGCTTCCCAGGCGCGGGCCAGTGGGGCGCCGCAGGAGCGGGTGTCTTTTACGGATGGGTTTCCTCCCTAATCAATTCGAATTCTCCTCTCCCCCAACCCCTGCCCTCTTCCCCTCCAGTCCAGGGGAGCTGGAGTCCCTCCGGCCAAGCCCTAGTGGCTGGCGCCAAGGTGGACCCGGGCTGGGAGGGGCTGGGGCCACCCGTGGGGACCAACTCGCGGGGACCTGAGCGATGTGGCTGGACCTCTGACCTCTGAGCTTCGGGCCTGGAGTTTCCGCCTTCGTCCTTCCCTGCCCAAATCACGAGGCCAGGAGATCGAGGTCGCCGGAGAACCGCCTGGCTCGGGGCGAGAGGCGCGGCGCGGCGCGGATCGGTCTGGGCGTAGCGGGCCTCCGGGGGAGCGCGGGGCAGCGCGGGGCCGCACCGGGTCTAGGTCTCGGCCTTTGCAGAACTGCCTTCAGCTCGGCCCAGTGTTTCTCTGCGTTTGTCTTTTTATTTCTCTCTTCCCCCCTCCCCGCACCCCCAGTCTTTCCAATCTTTGTGAAACTGTTCGCTTTCTTCCTTTCCTCAAGTGGGGCGTCTTTCCAGGAAAGAGAACAATTTTTCCTCCGCTGAGCATTTCTAAGGCTTATCCTTGGGCTGCCCAGTGACCTTGGGAAAGTCACAGAACTTTCAGGGCATGTGTGGAAAGAAGAAAGGGTGTTCTCTAGGACTGTATTTCTGAAGATGCCTCTGAAATTTAGATCCAGAGGACTCAGACAAGGGAATGAACACCTCCTCATCTCAACTGACAGGACCGAGCTGTGTGCTTTAAGCATAAAATCATCTGAAGAACAAGGAAGTGAAGTGACTAATTTCCTTCTTATTTTGAAAAATTCGGATATAAGACACCCTCTCAAGAAATAAAAATAAGATAATGCTTTCTACGACTCCTCCGCTGATTTTGCAACATTTCTTTACAATTTTTTTCTGTGTACCCGCCCTTTTTGGCTGGTGTTGCCTGCAGCGAGCAAAGAATGGATAGTACATTCCTAAGAGGGCAAGGGGAGGGGGTGGTGATGATTAAGAGAGAGAAGTTGGCTCTGGGTGTATCTCTGCCAACTGTCGGAGGCAGGCAAAGGGAGGGTGGTCTTTCACGTGGGTCTGAGATCTGGTTACCTTTAATTCGCCCTGAGGCTGCGCGTTGCGTTAATGGGCGTCTGTCAGCGGAGGGCTCAGATTTCCCCATTTGCCTCGGACAGTGGAAGCAAAGGGGCAAAGAGCAAAGTAGACGACTCAACAGAAAGAAATAGGCCAGGCCTCTAGAGCTGGGACTGCGGACTGAGAGCAGGTGGGCATCCCGGCCTTGTCCTCAAGACCAGGGCAGGGTCGAAGGACTCTAGACCGGGACGAGACCCCTCCTTTGAAAAGCCCATTCTGACTAGCCTCTCTTGTGCTCCATCCTTTCAGACTGCGGGTGTGTGTGGGGGGTTGGGGGTGAGGGGAAGGGGGGGGAGGGGGAGGGGGGGGGGCTGAACTAGAAAAGCTCATCTTTGACACCTAAAATCTAGTGGTTCAAAACCCAGCCAAACACTGTAGGTGTTTGTAACAGAGTTATTCGTTTTTCTGTCGGTTGGTAGTTTAGTTCCCAAGTGGTGTCGGAACCCTTCCTATGTTCATGGGATTTCCCAGGTAATAATACTGGAGCGGGTAGCCATTTCCTTCTCCAGGGAATCTTCTCGACCCAGGGATGGAACCCAGGTCTCCTGTTTTGCAGGCGAATTCTTTATTGACTTTACCGAGCCACGAGGGAAGTTCGTTTGTCTTTCTAGAAGCCTCTAACAAACCACCTTACATCCCCTTAGGTCTTTACAGTTTACAAAACACTCCCTCTCCCTCCAACCGCTGACACCAACTCACCTAATCCTGCAAACCCAAGCTACAAGTATCATTCTCTCATTCTCGTTGTAGAGACAAGGGAATGGACAGACTCAAAGAAACCAAGCAGTTTGTCCAAGGTCACAGTCAGGAAATACCTATGTCACAACTGGGATGTCCCTCTGGAAGACCTCTCTCTTTCCACTGCTTCCTATCATTCCCTCCCATGAAACAGACACACACACAACACTCCACCTGGGCACTCTGAGACCTTCCAACCTCCTATCCACCTCTCAGAGAGCAGTTTATTCACTAATGATGCTGCAACTTGCCACCATCACGGACACGAGTTGAGTCTGATAGACATGGTTCTGGAACTGGCTTTCTTTCAGATCATAGTCTCTTCAGGACAGTTCTTCAAGGAACCTGCATTAAAATATGCATGCGCGCGTGCACACACACAAACACACACACATATCAGCCTTTCATGGTCCTCTCACTGCCAAGACTCTTTCTATAAACCGTATAAAATAACCTAAAATATAACTCTTAATTGCTTCCAAGTCTATGTTTCCTCATCACTAAACTTTATTGCTTCCCAATCTTTAGGGCAAATTCCCCTCGGGATTCTGTTCCTTCCAAGAGAGTGATCGAGAAAAACAGCTTTTCTGAGATTCGACCTGGGTGTCCCAGGCCAGGAGGATGAACAGGGTAAGAGGGTCAGGGTGCTCAGAGCCTGGAAGGGAAGGTCTCTCAGGTTTGGGTCTGGACCCTTGGAGACAAAACTGGGAAGTTTTGCATCTGCTCGTCGCCCCCTACAGGCCACGTCCGCCATCACAGCAAGAGCCCTGAAAAGAGGGTGCATATATTGTAGCCTTGGTTCGCTTTTCCCTGGACTTCCAAACTCACCCTCCATTCCCAGAGCAGTGACCAAGTACCGGCACCCCCTCAGGGACTCCATCCAGGAAATGTTCTAAGGACCACAGCCCTTGGAACTGGGTGGACTTTTTAGAAATGAATGCCAGAGGAAGTGGAAACCAGTTTAAATTGGTGTGTAGCCGAAAGCTAAAATCCACCCCTGCACCCTAAAAACCCCCGCTTCCTCTTTTTATTACAAATAAATCTGCCTAAGTGAAATAAAAAGCTGATATCAGTCGTGTTGCCTTTAAATCTCAGTGTAAGAGAGGATTTTCAGTGCCTTTCGACGCCGGTGGTTGCGTTTGCTCATATAAAACGTGGGTTTCAGGCCCTCCCTTGAAGCCCAAGTACTTGTGTTCATTATATATGATATTTGCATTTTCTTCTGCTGCTCTAAGCCTTCGTGGTCTAACAAGCTTAAACCAAAAAGAGCTTTTCAGGGGAAATGGCCAGGCCTATATCCCTGACATCTGCCTGGACTTTTAAAGAGTCGCTGGTCGGTTTGAGGTCTGGGGCTGAGTCTCCTACCCGCCCAGAAATAAAGAAAAGGGTCATCTTTAGGCTCTAGTTCAAGGCTAGTAAGTGTCTGGAAGGAAAGTTGCCGGCGGATCTCTCCTCTACACTCCATTGCCGAATATATCAGGGGAAAAAATGCTCCGCGGATCTCAAGCGGCGGCTTGTGGCCGAGTGTCACGCCGCGGGCGCAGGCTCGGCCGGTATTGCTGCTATGCGCGGAAATATGAGCGAGTAATTTTATAAGTAACAAAGGATCAGGGATGGAATGAGGCCCCTGTTATCCAGTGTCATTTAGAAGCCTTGGATCAGCAGCTTCTTGAGGCTAAAAGTGAATTCAAGAAGCCCGGCCTTTCCCTTTTCCCAGGGGTGTAAGCTAAATTTAGAAATAACCTCTATGTGTTTGCACAAATCATGTACCATTTGCTGTTTGTGTAAAAACCGATTAGCCAGACACAACTGTGAAACAACTTGTTACTTTTATAGCTGCAACACACAAACAAATTTAGATCCGTTTAGTTTTCCTTGTAAAAAGAGATTAGAAGGGACCCGCCCGTAGACTGTGTGGTCCATAATCTCTTCTTCGTGAAGGTTACTGTAGCTCCTCTCCCTGGCGGTTGATTATCAAGTTCTTGTTTATCAAGTTAAACGATCTCACCCCCGGCAGCTTGTTTTATTTCAGGACTCTGATCCAGAAGGAATGTTTACTCAGGACACAATAATGTTTACTGTTTACCAGGAAGACCGATTCGGTATTTGCGAGGAAGTATCTTTTAAAGTGACGCCCTAGCCCACGCCGACAGCAGAGAAATAAGGCTCGGATCAGCAGCCGGGAGCCATCTCCGCGACCAGGGAGGCATCTCCGCGACGAGGGAGGCGAGGTGGACGCCAGCGCCGGGGACTGACGGTGTTTTGCAAACAGCACCCGCATAGGGCCGAGCTGACAGTACTGCTACCCGCTACAGTTTTAAAAAGCAATTTCGCATACGTAATTGCAACAGCTAAATTAATTACGAAATAATTAGAATTGATGTCATTTGAGGATGTGTTGGTGGTGATGGGAACTGACTTTCCGCGTCTAGATGTTTCATTTCTACGTTAATACTTACGGTTGCAACAGCTGAAATGCACATTAAAAATAATCCACAAGGACATTTCTCCATTCCTGCTTTGTGATCTCGCATTTCATACTAAACTAGCCTAAGGTATTTTTTTTTTAAGTTAAGAAACGGAGTGAAGTCCATCTGTTTTAAAAGGATATTAAAGGATATTTCTTGGCCTTTGGAAAAGCTGCGGGTTGGTAAGAAAGGAAACACTTAGAGGAACCCTTCAGATATCGACATTATGTTGTGCATTGATTATTGCCATAGAAAACAGGCATCTTCTTTGAAAATATTATGAAAGAACAACCAACTATGTATCATCTATGAGGTTCATATAGGTAATACAATTTCACTACAAAATTTAAAATGCCATTACATATATTTAAAAAGTTAACTGGGTTTATTACCACTTCCACTTAGGGGATGAAAATAGTTTGAAAAAAATCAAGGCTTTAAATGCTAAGATGAGGGAACTGTTTGGAATTAACATTCTTTTGAAAGGTTAATTGAAATGATTAAGAACTCTCATTTAGAAAGTTTCCATTGTGAAAGATGAAGTCTGATGTTTGCGCTGTGCTCAAGTTTAGAATTAGGTTGGTTTTTTAAATGGCAGCTTACTTTATCTTCAGAAATATCTAGTAATTTAGATGTAACGTATAGATAGGAAGAAAATCACCACCTACACACCCATGTTATGTGAAAACCAAAATAAAATATTCGTACATTTAAATTAGGCATATTTTTCCAATTAAATTTTTCTTACACTCAAATTATGAATTAGCAAAGTTTGAAAAGGTCATTCCTTGAAATTCACCTGGGAAGAATAAAATGCAAATATTATTTTAAAATCTTGTCATTTACCTCAGACACCTAAATGAAACATAAAGCTGAGCCTTTAAAAATTTTATTTACAAAGTTGTGTACAACACGGTGGAATAACATTTAGAATACCATATATATTCATTATATATAAACAGACTTTTATATAGAATGACTTTCGTCTTCTGAAAATTTTATATTTAAAATCTCCCAACGTCTCTATACATTTTTTCTCACATAAAACTGCGGAGAGTGAACCTTCAGAAAAAATGAAAGTTCAGAGCTCTAAATCTACTGAATTTTTCTTAAAAAATAAAAACCCCAAAAGGAAAGTCAATAATTTTTATACAAATATGTACAAAGAATTTCCCTCTCATCCCCCAGGTACTGAGAGCAGGCGCCGTCCGGGTACAGTTTTGGAAAAATCGGTTTTCGGTTTTACCTGTACGGAAAGATACTCCCCGCGGGCGAGCGGTGAGAGTTTGCTCCGCCAGCCTAGGTGTGCAGGACTGGGTGGAGGCCGCCGAAGGTCGGTGTTGAGGGGTCGGGGGGAGGGAAATGGAAGAGAGGCAGAGTCCAGGATTGGGCAGGGGGGCCAGGAGCGGGGCGGGGCGCACAGCTTGCAAATTGCAGCCGACTCTCCAGGCCGCTGCCAGGCCCCGCATCCCGGCCACCAGCGCGTCCCTATTGAGCGGGCCACTTGGCCTGAGCAGCGGCGGCGGCAGCAGCGGCAGCCGAGGCTGCAGGCTGCAGAAACTGTCCAGAGAGCGGTACGCTCAGAATCGGCGCGATGGTCGCCGTCGTCCGACTCAGTGAAAGAGGCTGGTGCGTGGCCATGAGCGCTGCCGACTGCACGGTCCCGGGCGGCCGCAGGAAGGACTGCGCGGCGCCACCGCCTCCGCTACCCGCGGTGCCCCCAGTTACCCCGGCGCCCCCAGCGCCAGCGGCCGAGCCCCCGGGAGCCGCGGGGCCCCCTCCGATGATATTCTCGATGCTGAACGACGGTCGCGCGCTCGGCTCGGACTTAATGAGCGACGCCGTGGTGCCCGCGGCGCCCGCCGTGCCTGCGGCGGCCGCGGCGGCTCCCAAGCTGTTGAGCTGCAACTGCAGGCCCGGGCCGAGTTGCGAGCCGAAGGCGGCCGCTTTGCGGCCCAGCTCACCCGAGGGCAGCAGCGGCACGGCGGGCGGCAGTACGGGGGCCACGGGCGGCAGCGCGTACGGGTACTGGAGCGCCGCGGCCGCCGCCGCAGCTGCCGCGGCCGCCGGGTGCGAGTAAGCGCCGGCCGCGGCCGCAGGGTGCAGGCCGTAGGGGCGGCCGTAGGGCCCCGCGGCGCCGGCCGCCGCCGCCAGGCTGTAGGCGCCGAAGCTCTGCATCATGAGCGCCGTCTGCTCACGCAGGTGCTCCTGCTGGTGGCGCTTGAAGCGTTTCCGGCGCCGCAGGAAGCTGCCGTTGTCGAACATGTCCTCGGACTGAGGGTCCAGGGTCCAGTAGTTGCCCTTGCCCGGGTTGCCCGGTTCACGGGGATCTTGACGAAGCAGTCGTTGAGCGACAGGTTGTGGCGGATGCTGTTCTGCCAGGCGGGGAACTTCTCCCGATAGTACGGGAAGCGGTTGCTGATGAACTCGCAGATGCCGCTCAGAGTCAGCTTCTTCTGCGGGCTCTGCAGGATAGCCATGGTGATGAGCGCGATGTACGAATAAGGCGGCTTCACCAGGCTGTTCTTGGGCTTGCTCGGGGCCAGGCCGCCCGCCGCACCGCTGCCGGAGCCGGGCCCGCCACCGCTCCCGCCGCCCTCCTCGCCGCCGGCGCCGCTCTTGCACCCGTCGGCCTCGGATGCTCCCGCCTCGCCCCCTGGCCCGGCCCCGGCTCCAGCCACTTCTTTGGGCAGTGCCAGGGGCTGCTGGTGCGGCGGCTGAGGCTGTCCGTGGTGGGGTGCCACCGGCGTCACCTCGTCCGCCTCGTCCAGGCGCAGCTCGGGCGGCCCCGCGGGACTGTCGCAGCCCCCATCGCTGTCTTTCTCTTCCAGCGTGTCGTCGCCCTCGCCCACCACATCGATGTCCACGTCCTCGGCCGTCAGCACCGTCTGGCCGGACATGTCGCTGGCGCTGCCGCCACCGGAGAGGGTCATCCCTCCTCGGGGTTGGTGGCGGCGGCGGGAAAGGAGCGACGCGCGATGGGCGTCTTCAGGGGTTGCCGCCAACCTCAGGAAAGGGGTTTGGGGCGCCCCCGAAAGACAGGGGATTGGGAGAGGGGAGGGGGGCGTAGGTGGTCCGGGGCCCTCCCGGCTTGGCTCACAGTCGGCGGCCGGGCATCGCACGACTCGGGCTGTGCCGTCCGCCCCCCGTGGCAGCGCTCCGCAAACTCCAGCTGTCCCTGGCGCTCGGTACTAGGCGCTCGCTGCTGCTCCCGGCAGCGGCCTCGGACCCGGCCCGGGCCCGGCAGCTTCTCTACGCCGCGCCCCCTCACTTCGCCTGCCTTCCTCTGCCTCCGGCCCGGGCGTGGGGAGCAGGAGCGGTGCAGGCGGGCACGGGACGCGGGGCGCCGAGCAGCTCAGGAGGGCGCGGGCAGGGGTAACCGGGGGAGGGGGGTGTCAGGGACGCCGAAGCCCCCGCAGTTGAAAGTCCCGTTTTAAGGACTGGCCTGATAGATTACTTTCTACTTAAAGATCCAACGGGAGGCGGGGCCACGTGACCGTGCGTGACGTCAGGGCCGCCGCGGAGCCGGCCAAACTCAAGTTGGTCGAGAGAATTGTCAACAAAGGGACAAGGGACGCGCAACTCCGCGCCGCACCGTGCGCCAGCATCCCGCGGGGCCCAAGGGAGCCTGGGACCGCCTTGGGACCCCACCCCTGGGCTGGAGCCCGGCGAGGGGGTCGAGGGAGCCTGTGGGTGTGAGTGAGGGTGGGTGCGTGTGAGCTAGGGAGGGTGTGGGCCCGGGAGCCCCCGCCGGACCCGCGGCTCTGCTTCCCTGACCTCCCCCGCCCCCTCTCCCTCCCCTCCCCCCGCCGCCCGCCCCCCGCTTTCCACCCGCCCTTTGCCAATGCTCCCTAGGCATAGAATGTAGGACAAGATTCACATTCTTTTTTTTTTTTTTTTAAGAAAAATTTAGTAGTCTCGGTTTTGTTTTTTTGATTCGTTTTAGCTCTAAAGATTAAGGGCAGCGCCCCAGCTCTGTCTTGCTAATTAGACTTAAGAGCCCCTCCTGCCTCAGTGCTTAGTCGGCGGAGACACCTGCTGAGGGAAGGCGCTCCTCCTCCCGCTAAAGTCAAATCACCGGGTCCGATCTTTGGTTTCCCGGCTCGATGTGGGCGTGTTTATATGTATATGTGTGTAATAATATATCCCCCCCACCCCCCGCCCCGGCTCGGCCACAGCTGCATCAGTTGGGGTTTCCGAAGGTCAGAAAATGGCTATTGATTAATCTATCAGAATAGTTGCAGAGAGAAATAAAAAGGACGTAAAATAACAGAGAACCTATAAATAAAGCCGCAACTAGCTGCTCGGAGTTGTTAAACGACTTAGCATGTGAAAAAGTCGGAAATGAGGCGCTGGGGAAGGAGCCGGCATTGGCAGCGGCCTGGGTAAGTCGAGTGGGGACGGGAAGAGGCTTCGGGCCTCTAGGTTAGACGCCGCTCCCTGTTTGGGATGGCTGACCTCAGGGGGAGCGGGCGGTGTGACTTCTCAGGCTTCTGGGCCCAGCCTCCTGGGAGCGAGCTTGTTGGCGGCCTAGACTCTCCTTGCAGCTAACTAACGTGGATTCTTTCCCCTTAGGGTATAGACAAACACGCCAAGATTTTAGTTCCTCAGAGATCGGCAGCAGAGGAGGTGGAGGAGGAGGCGAGGATTTGGCCAGTGCACACCGAGTTTCTTTGGCAAGGAAAGTCAGTGATGGTAGGAAAGACTATCGGCATTTAACTGGGATGGAGGGGTGGGGGGCGCAAACCGACCCCGGATGCGTGACATTGCTGAGGCGCGTGGACCGCGCACTTCGGAACAGTGCTCCTGACCTGGTGAAGCCGCGATGCGCTGTTTTTTTCCTCCTGCATTTTTAGGCAGCCTCCTTGCGAGCCGCGAGAGCCTGCCGGGTGTCAAGGGCTCCCGGAACCCAAGCTCAGTCTGGCCACTGAGGCCTGAGAAGGGAGTGCAGGCCTTACCAGAGGAAGGAGCACAAGGGGATATAGTCTGAGAAGAAATAGTGAAATTCAGTATTTACAGACGATACTAAGAAATTGATGTATTTCCTGGAGGACAGTAGTACTTATGATTCCCTGTCTGTGTCTCTCTCACCTACCACCGCTCTCATTCCTTAGCCTAGACACACACGTAAACTTGCTTCACTTACAGGCAGTGCGACACACAGATTGACTTCAATTTTCATTAGACAATTTCCCGGATAACACACTAGCACATTGGATCCCCCACTTCGCAGGATGTTTCTGGTTGAAGCCAGGGCAGTTCCTCCATTTTGAGACGCCCAGGAAACTCCACGATTTTTCTGTATCTAAATGATACCCCGGTTGCACTTGACCCTAAAATGCATCAGAGTTCATTCCCGCAGCTGCACCGCTTTGTCACCCGCAGGCTCCGAACCGTTTACGATACCTTCTAGACAGCTTCCCGCAAAACCGACTGCAGCGGCGAACTGGCTGCTCGCTGTCCCTCGGCAGCGGAGGTCCCAGGTGAAACTGTCTCAGTAACCCAATAATTATAAAAAGAACCTCTGAGGGGCACGGAAAAGAAACTGAATCCACAAATTCCCTTTGCTCAGCTTCGGTTGTCCAGCCCCAGAGGCAGGGAGCCCCACCGCAGCCTAGGAGGCTGGGCCCGCGTGGACGCGTTTCACGTGTGTGTGTACGCACGGAAGGGCACGGAAGGGTAGCGGCTCCAGGGGATGCCCTCCGCAGTCTTCTTGAAGCATCCTCCAAATGAGCCTAATTTCAATTCCTCGGCCCGCCAGGGCTGGCTCTCAGCACTCCCTCGGCGCCACTGTTTACTGCCTCTGAGCCTCCCTCGGCCAAGACCTGGCCCGATCCGTCCATTCCCCGTGTCTCTTTGGGACCTCCCTGGGGAAGGGGGTGGGGGTGAACAACTCCCAGCCGCCAGTTCCATTTGTTGCACTTTTTTCTTTCGACACAATAAAAGTCAAATTAATTGATTCATACCATTAATTACGGCGCGTAGCGTGAAAAGCAACGCTTCCCCTCCGTTAGAGATCTATTGTGCTAATCTCTTGTTCAATCAGTGTTACCATCTGATGCCGGGTCTGGCCCTTACAGAAACTTTTCGACTCGATTAGCTAAATGATGAGACGTGCAGGACCTACTGGCTGAGCCCCCGACGTCCTGCGCCGGTGCCGGCCCAATGGCTTAATATGATTTTCCAGCGGAGACGGCAGATTTCTCCAAGCTGGGCAGCCCGTTGCCCTTTTCCTTCTGGGCGGACAGTAGCACCGCGCAACCTGCCTTGGCGGGAAGGAGGCTAAGCTGCAGCCCAGGTGGGAGGCAGGAAGGTTCCCGCTGCCATCACTGCGGGACACCGCCGGGGCGGAAGGGCGCAAGCCCGACACGGTGCAGGGTCCTGTCCTAGGCCAACTAGATTCCGAGCTTAGTAAATCCTGTTTGCCTCATGATCCCAGTTAGCAGCTAAAAGTCCACAGGTCGTCAGTTAACGCCAACTTTGGAACAGAGATGGGAGAAGCGAGACAGATACAGAGCGACAGTGACACACTTGTGGGGGGGAGAAAGACGTGATAGAGGGAAGGGAAATATTGGGGGTGGGGTGGGAAAGAGAAATGTGGATAAAACATCTTCTGAATCTCGGTTACTGGGGAGGTAATAAGAGGGAGAATGAAAAACACAGGCACAAACAATTAATATGAATGAGAGTGATTATTTGGGTCACAACAATCGAACTTCTCAGGAGGGATTTAAAGAAGATGGCATCCAGCTGTCTCACCTGTTCAAATGTTTGGAACGTTTCAGCCAAAAGAGAATGTAATGAGGCTCCCTCCGTTTCTCCTAGGGTGGGCAGAATCCGTGGTACCCAGCTGCAGAAACCACCAGGACAGGGTCCGTTGGGGGCGGGGATTGGTAGTGGTGGTGGAGGGGACCGAGGTTCTAGCAACAGGAAACAAGAAAAGTGGAGTTCGGATCGATAGGAATGAAATTGAGACGTCTCGGGGAGGGGAGATTTAGTGTGTGTGTCCTGGGGGTGAAATGGGGATGGGGGAGACAAGAAGAGGATGAAACAATTTATGACGGAGAAGGGGAAATTAATTACAACTCAATTTGGGTTCTTAAATGGTCAGCACAGGAGGAGGGGCTCGGTCAGCGTGTTCGGAAGGCTAGAATGGCCCACCTACCCCTCGCCAGGCGCGGGAGAAATCAGGTCCCCTCTTCCTCGCCCTTTAAGTCAGAAACTATGCCCGTGGTTGAACAAATCGTTGGCCGGAGGTGAGAGAGAATCGTTACGCCCAGGCGCGGGTCCACTTTTCTTATTATACGGGGAGAAAGGACCAAGTCGTGCAGTGAGGGGCGCGATCCCCACAGAGAGCAGCCACCCTTCCTCTAATGCAGGGGAAACTAAACGTGGGTGTAGTCCATCTGGAATATACCCCTCTCCCCACCCCCACCCCCCCAAAACAAAGTCGGGTCTTTATTGACAGTCTTCACCGATATGTTAAACTATTACCAGCTTCTGCCTGGATGACCGCCACCGAGGGAGGTGTGAAGGGCTGAAAGGACACTCCGGGCCCCCACCCCACATAAATTATTTCTGTTTCCAAGAGGGTTGGATTTTCAACTCATTTCCCACCACCCTTGTATACCTCTCCAGATCTCTTTGGTGGGTCGGGGCGGGGGTGGGGGGACAGAGGATTAATTTAATGTTCATGTTTGGATTTGCATCTCAAAACTTCATTTATTTTTAAGGTGTCCGCCACTCAGGGCCCATGCGAAGAAGTGCCTTCTAATGGCAAGAGACCAAAGGGAGAGGAAGAGAGAGAGAGAGAGAGAGAGGATGGCTTCGAATTTATTTATATTGGAAATGTATAAACATCCATTCTGTAAAAGGCAACACGTTTAATTAACGATGAGAGAGCAGTTAGGGGCAGAAAGCTAGTAAAATTGTGTGATAAATTTATGGCATTGTTAGCGTGCTTTTAATTATGGCTATTATGTTAATTATTTCACATTAGCATGGAGTTATCAGCAGCATGTCAGATTTAATCAAAACGAGCCTTTCTCTCGAAAATTGTTCTTTTCATCCGCGAGGAGAAAGGTCCTGGGCAGGATCGGGGCTTAAAAATGACTTGGCATTGAAAGCTCGAGTCTTCCCGACACGGTTTGGTGCGATGCGGCGGGGCCGGCTGTCCGCGGGTCGCTCCAGGCTACCGGCAGCTCTCGGAGGAGCCGAGGGCTGGGTTTTTAGGAATTCACCATTTTCACCCCCTTCGGAGCCGACACTTCATCATATGGGATCATTCTGTCAAACAATATGATGCTGCTCATTTTTATCTGTCCCGCTTTACAAAACCCCCATTCAGCCCGCCGAGGAGTAACAAAAGCCTCGGAGCTGTTCGGCGGCGGCTGCTGGCCACTGCCTCCCCCGCGCGAGAGGCGGCGAGAGGGGCCGAGGAGCGCGGGCGGCGGGCGCGCGCCCCTCGCCTCCCGAGGGAACGCGGCCCGGCAGGGCCCGCGCGCCCAGGCTGCGGGTCCTCGGGTGTGGCCCCCCTCGGGACACGCCTCTCCCAGGCCTGCACCCGCCCTCTGCCTCCCCGCGAGCTCAGGGCAGAGGCGCCTTTCCCTCCCGAGAGCGACGTCGCCCACCCAGGCCACATCGATTTCTTAATCACTGCGGATCGATTTATTGGGAGCAAATAAATAGCCCGTTTTGGAAACGTTTCAATTGTGGGCTTCATGGTCGGGGCGCTGTCGCGGGAGGGTGCGCAGGGCCGAGGGGCGCGCGCCGGGAGGGGCTTGTGGGTGAGTGTGAGGCGCTAAGGCCGAGCACCAGTCGCGGCGGGAGCCTCGAGTGTGCACGCGCGGACACTGCCGCACGAACCCCGCTCTCGGGTCCCCGGCGACGCCGCGGCCTTCTCGAGGGTTCGGCTTCCCCTGCTTGCCCTCAGCTCCCTCTGGCGGCGGGGCGAGCAGGAGTTCAGCTCTCAGCCCCTCTCCCTTGTCACGTCCAGGCCAGTTCTTCCAGGGTTCTGAGTCTTTCAAAAGATGCCCCTCGGGCCACCGAGCGACGCTGACTGCAGTCCCTGGGACCCGCACCGCGTGGAGTGCAGCTGGCTGCGCGTGCCCATCCCGCTGGCCTTCCGTCCCAGGCCCGCGGACGCTGCTGCCTGCTCGTCCCCGCGCCCGGAGCGGCCTTCCTGCATAAGACCACTCAGGCCCCCGCCCTTCCCGGGACCGGGCTGTGGACCCGCCAGCTGTTGCCTTATTTTTAGCGCTATTCCATTCGCGCGGTTATATTTAACTCGATCCACTCCTCAGAGGAGGTCGCTGGGACATCGAATTCTCTACATCGCAGCTTGGGCCCGCCCGCCTAGCTTCAGGGGCAAGTTGGAAAACCCCAGCTTAAGAATCTTTGACATCTCCGGAGCTTGGCTAGGAGAGCGAAGGTTGAGAGGACTGGTCATCGAAGTAATGGCCACCGTGCCTGCACACACACAGAGTAGATGGTCAGTCTTGGGTGGGGGGAGGGGAGTGTAGCGGATTATTCAGTCTCTAGGGGAGAATTCTCTGCGGGAAGTATTGGGTCCATTTCCTACTTATGCATGACCCAGAGCACCCAGATGACCTGGAAGACCTTTACAACTCCGCCCTTCAGAAAGGTAATGATTTTTGTATTCATGCAGAAATCCCCTTTCCCTCCCTACTCCTGAACACAGGGCTACAGGATACTTAAGTTGCCTGGTCTTGCTCATCAAAAATCTCCAGGAAACCATGCCACTGGCTCAGTCACATCCCAAGGAAAAGACCCACTTGGATAACATGTAGAAACACTGCCATAATACATAACTTTTTCTCTCAGAAGGGCAGACTGAATTTACACACACACACACACACACACACACACACAAGCAAAAGCCACATATTAAAAGTACACATACAGATGTGACAAGACCTGGGATACACTTAAAATTTTAATTCTTCTCCTAATGCTTTTAAAGAAAGGACTTTCTTAGCCTTGGGTCCAAAGCAGTTATTTCTGTCTGCCTCTTTTTCTAGGTCTCCCTACAATGTATAGGAGAAGGATGAAAGTCATACAGCTGAATTCAGGGAGGGAATAAAAGTGAAGTCGCTCAGTCGTCTGACTCTTTGTGATCTCATAGACAGTAGCCTGCCAGGCTCCTGAACCCATGGGATTTTCCAGGCAAGAATACTGGAGTGGGTTGCTATTTCTTTCTCCAGGGGATCTTCCTGACCCAGGGATCAAACCCAAGTCTCCTGCACTGCAGACAGACTCTTTACCGTCTGAGGCACCAGAGAAACCCTGGAATTCAGGAGGAGAGGATATTCTAACCAAGCATTCTCTGGGTGACTAGGGGAGGAGTGGGGAACCCGCTGGCAACATTCAATAAATATTGGCTCAGTAATTGAATCAGTAAGACACAGCATCACTGATGTGTGACTTATTGAAGAAAGTTTGTAGTTAAAAATGGGATATAATTAATTGTATAAATATTTATCATAAAACCTTAGAGGATTTCAGAGTAGAAATACCTAACTCTGCCTGGAAAAGAGGTATGTGGAGGAAGAGTTTCCCAAAGGAAATAAAGCCTGAACTGTCTTGAATGATGAGTAACTGCTGTTAGGTCTATGAAGGGAGGAACCTTGTTCTAGACAGAGAACACAGACTTATGCAAGACAAGAGGAGGAGCTTATAATTTAATTGGACTGAAACAAGAGGGAGCAGGTAGTTGGAGTTGATACAGTGGAAGCAGACAAGTGAAATCATAAAGATTCCTGAATATTGTGTTAAAGAGCCTAAAATTGATAAAGAGCCACTAAAGGCTTTTAACTTTATGCTTGGCAGTTCAGTTCAGTAGCTCAGTCCTCTGACTTTGCAACCCCATGGACTGCAGCATGCCAGGCTTCCCTGTCCATCACCAACTTCCTGAGGCTGCTCAAACTCATGTCCATCCAGTCGGTGATGCCATCCAGCCATCTCATCCTCTGTCGGTCCCCTTCTCCTCCTGCCTTCAATCTGTCCCAGCATCAGTGTTTTTTCCAGTGTCAGTTCTTCGCATCAGGTGGCCAAAGTATTGAAGTTTCGGCTTCAGCATCAGTCCTTCCAGTGAGAGTAAAATTTTGCAACAATGTTTTGGGGCCAAGTGAAAAATAAGCTAAACGAGTAAGACTGGAGGTAGTAAAGAGGCTGTTTCCATTGTCTCAGTAAGAGGTGATAAAGATGTGACTTCAGTGCAGTGGGACTGGAGAAGAGGGGGTGAATTGAAGAAAGATTTTGAAGGTAAAATTGATAAAACTAAGTGTCTGATAAGAGAGGAGGAGTTCACAGTTAACTCTCACATAGAAAATTTGGGTGTCTGGAGGAAGAATACAGATGGAAGACGCTAGTCTCTTGTTCCTCATCCACATGACTACCCAAGTTACCTCCTTAAATATCAGTCAGAGCATGCCAATCACATCCCGGATCAAAACCCTCATTGTTTATAGAGGAAAATCCAAACTCTTTAGGAAAGCATTTCAGGTATGTTGTGATCTAGCTCCAACTTATCTTCTAGTTTCATTTGTACTCCATGCAATAGGCCCATGAGGCTATACTCCTTTCCAGGACATACATACCATGAACTCCATTATATATACCAGTTATGTGACCTTGAGCATGTCCCTTACACTTCTTTGTGCCTTATTTCCTGTAAATAAAGAAATCATTTATCTGTAAAATGGGAATAATAGTACCTTCTTTGGGGGATTATTGTAAGGATTAAGAATACCCAGAACACTTAGAACCAGGTTTGACACATAGTTTTAAGAATCACTGAAAAAATTTTTCAATGAATTGTGTTTTTGCGATACCTTTTTCTGTTTTCTGGTTGAGACTCATAGTATAGTCCCATCTTTTTAGAGTTTTCAGTCTAGTTGTAAAAAGTGAAAGAGGAGACATTGTAAACCCTTGAAGGTAGAGATTGAGAGGCTAAGATTATTATTTCATTTAATCTTGAAAGTGACTATTATAGAATTTTGAGCAGGGAAGTTGTGTGACTGGATATGTGGTTTAGCAATATCACTCTATTATTGAGATAGAGAATGGACTGAACACAGAAGTTGATGAGTTCTGTTGTTGCAGCTACTAAATTTGAGGTGCTGGTGGAATTTCAGAGTTGAAATAATTAGTAGGAGATAAGGCTGTAGAGCACTGCTGTCTAATGGAAATATAATGTGAGCTACAAATGTGAATTATGTATGTACTTGTATCTGTTAGGTATGTCTAATAGTCACTTTTAAAAAAGTAAACAAAAATAAAAACAGAAACAGGTAAGTCAATTTCAATGATAAATTTCATTTACCCCAAGATATCTGAAAATATTGTCATTCAACCATACAATGTATATAAAAATAATCAACTGACTCAGATTTATTTCTTTTTAAGGCTAATGTTCCATTGTATTTAATATATGTATACTATAACGTCTTTATCAATTCATCTGTCAGTGGACGTCTAGGTTGCTTCCATGTCCTGACTACTGTAAATAGTGCTGCAATGAACACTGGGGTACATGTGACTTTTAAGAAAATATTTACTTATGTTTGGCTGGCTCTTGAGTCTTCATTGCTGTGAGAGGGCTTTCTCTAGTTGTGGAGAATAGAGGCTTCTCTCTCGTTGCCATGTGTGGGCTTCTCTCATTGCAGTCGTTTCTCTTGTTGCAGAGCGAGTGCTCCACGGTGCATGGGCTTCAGTAGTTGTGGCACATGGACTTAATAGTCGTGGCGCGTGGGCTTAGTTGCCCCCCGCACACGGGAACTTCCTGGACCAGGAATGGAGTCAGTGTCCCCTGCATTGCAAGGCAGATTCTTAACCTCGGCCTCCAGGGAAGCCTCATGTGTCTTTTTGAATTATGATTTTCTCAGGTTATATGCGCAGTAGTGGGATTGCTGGGTCATATGGTAGTTCTATTTTTAGTTTTTTAGAGAACCTTCAGTTCAGTTCAGTCGCTCAGTCGTGTCCAACTCTCTGCGACCCCATGAATTGCAGCACGCCAGGCCTCCCTGTCCATCACCAACTCCCGGAATTCACTCAGATTCACGTCCATCGAGTCCGTGATGTCATCCAGCCATCTCATCCTCTGTCGTCCCCTTCTCCTCCTGCCCCCAATCCCTTGAGCATCAGGGTCTTTTCCAATGAGTCAGCTCTTCTCATGAGGTGGCCAAAGTACTGAAGTTTCAGCTTCAGCATCAGTCCTTCCAAAGAAATCCCAGGGCTGATCTCCTTTAGGATGGACTGGTTGGATCTCCTTGCAGTCCAAGGGACTCTCAAGAGTCTTCTCCAACACCACACTTCAAAAGCATCAATTCTTCGGCGCTCAGCCTTCTTCACAGTCCAACTTTCACATCCATACATTAGTGTTCTCTATAGTATCTGTTCTCCATAGTGTATCAATTTACATTCCCACTAACAATACAAGAGTGTTCCTTTTCTCTGCATCCTCTCTAGCATTTATTTTCTGTAGATTTTTGATGATGGCCATTCTGACTGGTGTGAGGTGATGCTTTATTGTAGTTTTGATTTACATTTTTCTAATAATGAGTGATGTTGACCATCTTTTCATATGTTTGTTGGCCATCTGCATGTCTTCTTTGGAGGAATGTCTGTTAAGGTAGGAAGAAGGACTTTTGAGAAGATAACAGGTGTCAACAAGGCCAGGTGTTTCTGAGATGTATTTTTATTATGTGTAATTGTTATATTATTATAAGCATTTGGCCATCTCTGATAGGAATTATTGAAATTCTGGCAAAGCAGTTATTAAAGTAGATACCATTTCTTTATTCTATGCATAGTTGGCAAACTTTTGTTTGATTTCATTAAAACATGCATGTTGCCTCTATGATCTTGTGCACAATGACCAAAATGTTCATTACTCCTTGTCTGGAATAGTTTCATTTTAAGCCTTCTTTTCACATATATCTAGAGCCTGTTTTTTTCTCAGAAGTGTCCCAGTCTATTTGTGCTCTCCAATAGCAGAGTCTCTGTTTCCCCCAGACCTGTGGCAGTCTGGTAATCAAATCCTACTGACCTTCAAAGTCAGATTCCCTGGGGATTCCTAGTCCCTTTGCTGGATCCCCAGCTGGGTAAGTCTGATGTGATTCTCAGAGCCTTCACAACATTGCAAGAATTTCCTTGGTATTGTTCTCCAGTTTCTGGGTCACCCACCTGGTGGGTATGGATTTGATTTTTATCATGATTGTGCCCCTTCTACCATGTTGTTGTAGCTTCTCTGTCCTTGGATGTGGGGTTATCTTTTTTTTTTTTTTTGGTGGGTCCCAGCGTCCTCCTTTTGATGGTTGTTCAACAGTTAGCTGCAATTTTGGTGCTCTCACAGGAGAAGATGAGCGCTTATCTTTCTACTCTGTCAACTTGAACCAATCTAGAAGTGTCCTACTTTGCATAATAAATTATTTGGGTCACCTCTTACATTGTAGAGGACTTCCCTGGTGGCTCAGATGGTAAAGTATCTGCCTACAATGCGGGAGACCCGGGTTCAATCCCTGAGTCAGGAAGATCTCCTGGAAAAGGAAATGGCAACCCATTCCAGTATTCTTGCCTGGAAAATCCCGGTGGATGGAGGAACCTGGTAGGCCACAGTTCATGGGGTTACAAAGAGTCAGACACGACTGAGCGAATGAACTGAACTGTAGTTTTAATTGCCTCCCAGTTAGATTAGGGCTTCTCTTTGCACTCTCCTGACGTTTTCTGAAGGGAAATTAAAGCAGCATAACCTGCCAAGTAAGTAAGACTGTGACTGAATCTTCTTTGTAACTCAAAATACATCTATCCATTCCCATTCCATCCACATCTCCAGGATGATGTAAGTGATTTTATTAAGTACATAGTATGTTTTGGGTGCTCTCTTGTGTACTTTACATGTATTTAATCTTTATAACAATCTCTTGAGGAAGGGACTATAATTATTCCCATTTTACAAATGAGGAAGCTCACTTAGTCAGGATTTGAAGGCAGTTTGGCTCTTAACCACTACACTGCATGACCCTTTAATAGCATCTTTCTCTTCATCTGCCTGTTTTTTTCCCTTCCTCATTCCCAATGGCTTTCTCACTGCCACCCACAACTGAAGTAAACCTTTCAGTGTGGGCATATTGATTAAATGCCTCTATAATTTTAATATTAATATGTTAATTATGGAAGATGATGCACAAAGAACAGAGCACTTCACTGTCTCATTGTTACTGTAGAGTTTGATATTTTGCTCTTTTCTGGGATGAAGACATGTGTCAACCATTTTGTTCTATTTTCTTTTAAGAGGGACTCTAATACTTTTTTTTAGTTTGGTTGTTTTCGTCTTTGCCACTTGGCATGTGGGATGTTAGTTCCCCAATCAGAGACCAAACCAGCCCCCTGCATTGGGAGCTGAAGTCTTAACCCCTGGACCACCAGGGTTCTCCCCCAGTACTTTTTCAGTAACTGGTTTGAGAGTCTCTCTAAACAGGCTGTCTTTAGGGAAAAATATTATAGAACTTTTAGTAACAGCAACTTAAATTGTTATTTATCTCTGCGTTATCCCCAAATTTAGAAATTTAAAATATTAAATACTTATTTTCTCATAGTTTCTATGGATCAGGCATCCCTAAGGGTGTAACTTGATTATTCTTACTCTGTATCTCCCTTGAGTCTGCAAATAAGCTGTTGACTGGGGCTGAATTCCTGAGAATACTTGACTGGAATGTACTCACATGACTATTTGAAGAAGGCCTCAGTTCCTTGCCATAGAAACCTCTCCATAGGACTGCTTAAATGTCCTTGTTTTATGGTAGCTGGGTCCCCTAAGATAAAAAGAAAGGCAGAAGCCACAATGTCTTTTATGATCTAGTCTCATCACATGCAAAGTCTATTGGCCACACAGAACAATGCTGATACAATACAGTGTAGGAATGCACTGTATAAGGATGTGAAAACCAGAATATGGCGATCTTTGAGGGCCATCTCGGAGGCTAGTTACCACAATCCACTCTCTGCTCCCTGGGTCCCATTGTTCCTATATGTACAGTGTACCTTTTTCTTTCCAAAGTCCCTGAAATTCTCATTCCATTACAGCATTTCCTCAGAGTTCAGAATCTTCTCAAGTCAAGTGTAGACAAAACTTCTCAGATGAAGTTCCATAAAATGTAGAGCTCCTTGAGTACAGTTTCTCTTGCTCTGAAGACTTGTGAACTAAACAGCCAAATTATTTTCCTTCTTGTACACTCAACATATAATGGTAGGCTAAGCATAAGATAACTGCTATACAGACTCTTATTCAAAAAGGCGGAATAGGGAGTCACACAAGAGTCACTGGTCTTGAGCAAGTCTTATGCTCAGTTATGCACAGGTTGACATTTCCTTGGTTAGAGCTCAATTTAAAATAATTCTTAGTGGCTGTTGGCTCTACCTTCTGGGTTCTTATTTCCATTCTCCAAGTTACCCTTCCTTTATCATGAAGGATGGCAACAAGTTTACAGCTGAAGTAATTTTCTTAATCTGCTTGCTGCTTGTAGAATGTTGGGGGATCAAAAGACCTCTTTTCATTTTGTACTGTTTATATCCCTCTTAGACCAATCTAGTGATATTTCTGACAATCTAATTCTCTTCTGCTAATATAATTCTCCAGGTATCTCCTGTCATCCTCTTGGTCATGTATATTGAAAGAGATGAACCCCATTCCAGTGGGGTGAAACTTGATTGACTTCATCCAGCTAGGATGGTTTTATCCTCCTTAACCAAAGACTAATGAAGACGTGGTAAAGTAATACCATTCTGTTTAGTGAGAAAGAAGGGGGAAAATTGTTCAGGGGCTTCTAGGAAAGGTTTTCTTTGCTGACAAAAAGATCTCCAAGGAGGGAAATGTTCCTCTTTTTCTACTTGACATTATATCTGTGTGATACTTGCAAATGTCATCTTTTGCCCTTGAGTTTGACCAAAGAGAACGATGGGGAGCACTTGTATTTTCATTCTGTAATTGAGAAACTGAATAAATTAAGGCCAGAAAAACAAATTTTCTGTATTTTCAAATCAGTTGCTAGCTGTTTTCAAGGATTTAAAGTGAAACCCAATTAGCATGACTGTGTGTTTTTTTGTTTGGTTGGTTTTGTTTTTTGGGCTAATCGCTCAGGTGAAGGCTGGAGAAAAGTAATAGATAATGGTGGGATGAATTAGGAGATTGAGACTGACACAAATACATTATTTGGTACTATGTATAAAATAGAAAACTAATGAGAACCTACTATATATCTCAAGGAACTCTATTCAATGTTCTGAGGTGACCTAAATGGGAAGGAAATCCAAAAAGAGGGGATATATGTATACATATAGCTGAATCACTTTACTATACTGTAAAGTAAGTAAAGTAAACATCGCTCAGTCTTGTCCGACTCTTTGCGACCCCCATGGACTATAGCCTACCAGGTTCCTCCATCCATGGGATTTTCCAGGCAAGAGTACTAGAGTGGGTTGCCATTTCCTTCTCCAGGAGATCTTCCCAACCCAGGGATTGAACCCAGGGCTCCCACATTGTAGGCAGACACTTTTTCGGAACTAATAAAACATTGTAAAGCAACTATACTCCAATTAAAAATATCATTAAAGAAAGAAAAAAGTAGTGGATACTGGGATTCAAGCAGGTTTTGGTGACTTTTGTTAGGGTTAGGGTTTGCTGAGTACAGTGGATATACTTTACAAAGGTATCATTATTATAATCATACCTCTTTCCCCTTTACCAAACTTTTCCTGGCCCCCACCCTCTCTCCTATTCCTTTCCTTTTCCCTCACTTTCTATTCTCCCTGCCCCTTTCTCCTTCCCCTTCTTCCTTCTGCATAGGTTGCTTCCTGATTCTCAGTCTTATTTAAACTACCATTTATATGTATGAATTGTCTTAATCCTTATAATAGCCCTATGTGGCAGGTACTGATTAATAATCCTATTTTCTAATGGAATGATTAGATTAAGGAACTAGTTCAAGGCCATACAACTGGTGTCAACTCAAGCCTATATGATTTCATTGTCTGTGTTTTAACCAGTGGTGGTGGTGATGATTTAGTCACTAAGTCATGTCCAGCTCTTGGGAGTTCATGCACTATAGCTCACCAGGCTCCTCTGTCCATGCGATTTCCCAGGCAAGAATACTGGAGTGGGTTGCCACTTCCTTCTGCAGGGATCTTCCTGACCCAGGCCCAGGGATCAAACCTGGGTCTCTTGCATTGCAGGCACTCTGCTGCATTACAGGTGGATTCTTCACCAGCTGAGCTACCAGAGGTTTTAACCAGTATGCAAGAGTGAAAGGAACACTTCTAAAGAAAGACCATTCACGAACTCTCAGTATTAAACTAGTTGAGTCCTGGTGGATATCAGTTCAGTTCAGTTCACTCTCTCAGTCGTGTCTGACTCTGTAACCCCACGTACTGCAGCATGCCAGGCTTCCCTGTCCATCAACAACTCCCGAGGCTTACTCAAACTATGTCCATCAAGTTAGCGATGCCATCCAACCATCTCATCCTCTGTTGTCCCCTTCTCCTCCCACCTTCAATCTTTCCCAGCATCAGGGCCTTTTCCAAAAGCCAGTTTTTCATATTAGGTGGTCAAAGAATTGGAGTTTCAGCCTCAACATCAGTCCTTCCAATAGATATTCAGGACTAATTTCCTGTAGGATGGACTGGTTGGATCTCCTTGCAGTCCAAGGGACTCTTAAGAGTCTTCTCCAACACTGCAGTTAAAAAGCATTAATTCTTTGGGGCTCAGCTTTCTGTATTGTCCAACTCTCACAGCTATACATGACTACTGGAAAAACCGTAGCTTTGACGAGATAGACTTTTGTTGGCAAAGTAATGTCTCTACTTTTAATATGCTGTCTAGGTTGGTCATAGCTTTTCTTCCAAGGGGTAAATGTCTTTTAATTTCATGACTGCAGTCACCATCTGCAGTGATTTTGGAGCCCAAGAAAATAAAGTCTGTCACAGTTTTCATAGTTTCTGCATCTATTTGCCATGAAGTGATGGGAGCAGATGCCATTATCTTCATTTTCTGAGTGTTGAGTTTTAGACCAGCTTTTTCACTCTCCTCTTTCACTTTCATCAAGAGGCTCTTTAGTTCTTCGCTCTCTGCCATGAGTGTATTATCATCTGTATATCTGAGGTTATTGTTATTTATCTTGGCAATCGTGACTCCATCTTTGGCTTCATCCAGCCTGGCATTTCACATGATGTACTTTGCATATAAGTTAAATAATCATTGTGACAATATACAGCCTTGTCATCTTACTCCTTTCCCAATTTAGAAACAGTCCATTGTTCCATGTCTGGTTCTAACTGCTGCTTCTTGACCTGCACACAGAATTCTCAGGGGGCAGACAAGGTGGTCTGATATTCCCATTTCTTAAAGAATTTTCCACAGTTTATTGCGATCCACACAGTCAAAGGCTTTGGCATAGTCAATAAACCAGAAATAGATGTTTTTCTAGAACTCTCTTGGTTTTTCTATAATACAGCAGATGTTGGAAGTTTAATCTCTGGTTCCTCTGCCTTTTCCAAATCCAGCTTGAACATCTAGTTCATGGTTCATGTACTGTTGAAGCCTGGCTTGGAGAATTTTGAGCATTACTTTACTAGCATGTGAGATGAGTGGAACTGCATGGTAAATTTGAGCATTCTTTGGCATTGCCTTTCTTTGGGATTGGAATGAAAACTGACCATTTCCAGTCCTGTGGCCACTGCTGAGTTTTCCACATTTGCTGGCATATTGAGTGCAGCACTTACACAGCATCATCTTCCAGGATTTGAAGTAGCTCAACTGGAATTCCATCACCTCCACTAGCTTTGTTCATAGTGATGTTTCCTAAGGCCCACTTGACCTCACATTCCAGGATGTCTGGCTCTGGGTGAGTGATCACACCATCACGGTTATCTAGGTCATTAAGATCTCTTTTGTATAGTTCTTCTCTGTATTCTTGCCACCTCCTCTCAATATCTTCTGCTTCTATTAGTTCCATACCATTTCTGTCCTTTATTGTGCCCATCTTTGCATGAAATGTTCCTTTGGTATCACTAATTTTCTTGAAGAGGTCTCTAGTCTTTCCCATTCTGTTGTTTTCCTCTATTTCTTTGCATTGATCACTGAGGAAGGCTTTTAGTCTCCTTGCTATTCTTTGGAACTCTGCATTCAAATGGGTATATCTTTCCTTTTCTCCTTTGCCTTTCACTTCTCTTCTTTGCTCAACTATTTGTAAGGCCTGCTCAAATAACCATTTTGCCTTTTTGCATTTCTTTTTCTTGGGGATGGTCTTGATCTCTGCCTTCTATACAATGTCATGAAACTCTGTCCGTAGTTCTTCAGGCACTCTGTCTATGAGATCTAATCCTTTGAACCTATTTGTGACTTCCACTGTATAAACATAAAGGATTTCCCTGTTGGCTCAGAGGTTAAAGTGTCCGCCTCCAATGCGGGAGACCCAGGTTCCATCCCTTGGTCGGGAAAATCCCCTGGAGAAGGAAATGGCAACCCACTGCAGTATTCTTGCCTGGAGAATCCCATGGACAGAGGAGCTTGGTAGGCTACAGGCCACGGATTCACAAAGAGTCGGACACAACTGAGTGACTTCACTTTCACTTTCATACCTGAATGGTCTAGTGGTTTTCCCTACTTTCTTCTATTTCAGTCTGAATTTGGTGACAAGGAGTTCATGATCTGAGGCACAGTCACTCCCGGTCTTGTTTTTGTTGACTGTATAGAGCTTCTCCATCTTTAGCTGCAAAGAATATAATCAATCTGATTTTGGTATCAACCATCTGGTGATGTTCATGTGTAGAGTCTTCCCTTGTGTTGTTGGAAGAGGGTGTTTGCTATGACCAGTGTGTTCTCTTGGCCAAACTCTGTTAGCCTTTGCCCTATTTCTTTCTGTACTCCAAGGCCAAATTTGCCTGTTACTCCAGGTATCTCTTGACTTCCTACTTTTACATTCCAGTCCCCTATAATGAAAAGGACATCTCTTTTGGGTATTAGTTCTAGAAGTTCTTGTAGGTCTTGTAGTTGAACAGATCTGTTCAGCTTCAGATTTCCCAAACTGGGGATCTGGCAAAGGGACTGAGAACCCCCAGGGAATTTGACTTTGGAAGCTAGTGAGATTTGATTAAAGAACTTTTGATTATAAGATTTTGATTTTAGGTTTTGATTACACAAGACTGGGGAAACACTCTTGGAGTACACCAACAAAACCTTGTGCACAGCAGGACCCAGGAGAAGGGAACAGTGACCCCACAAGAGACTGACCCAGACTTGCCTGTTGTGTGCCCAGGAGTCTCCAGTGGAGGTGTGGGTCGGCAGTGGCTTGCTAGGGTCAGGGCACTGAGTGGGCCAGTGTGCAGGAGACCTTTTGAAGGAGGTTGCCATTATCTTCATTACCTCCACCTCAGTTTGGTTAAACAACAGGGAGGGAACACAGCCCCGCCCATCAACTGAAAATTGGATTAAAGATTTACTGAGCATGGCCCTGCCCATCAGAGCAAGATCCAGTTTCCCCCTCAGTCAGCCTCTCCCATCAGGAAACTTCCATAAGCTTCTTATTCTTATCCCTCAGAGGGCAGACAAAATGAAAAACACAATCAGAGAAAACTAATCAAACTGATCACATGGACCACAGCCTTGTCTAACTCAATGAAACTATGAGCCATGCTGTGTAGGCATGGACCCAAGATGGACTGGTCATGGTAGAGAGTTCTGAAAAACATGGCCCACTGGAGGAGGCACTAGCAAATCACTTTAGTATTCTTGCCTTGAGAACCCCCATGAACAGTATGAAAAGGCATAAAGATATGACACTGAAAGATGAATCCCCCAGGTCGGTAGGTGCCCAATATGCTGTTGGAGATTAGTGGAGAAATAACTCCAGAAAGAATGAAGGGATGGAGCCAAAGTGAAAACAAAGCCCAGCTGTGGATGTGACTGATGATCCAAGTAAAGTCGGATGCTGTAAAGAACAATATTGCATAGGAACCTGGAATGTTAGGCCCGTGAATCAAGGCAAATTGAAAGTGGTCAAACAGGTGGCAAGAGTGAACATCGACACTTTAGGAATCAGTGAACTAAAATGGACTGGAATGGGGGAATTTAACTCAGATGACCATATCTACTACTGTGGACAAGAATCCCTTGGAAGAAATGGAATAGTAGCCCTCATAGTCAAGAAAAGAGTCTGAAATACAGTACTTGGATGCAGTCTCAAAAACAACAGAATGATCTCTGTTCATTTCCAAGGCAAACCGTTCAGTATCACAGTAATCCAAGTCTATGCCCTAACCTGGTGGATACAGATAAACAGAAAACTGATCTAGGCCTCTAATTCTTGTGGAAGCCAATATTGCAACTATAAAATAATTATAATTTCAGTGTTTATTTTCCTTTAAAACAAAGGAGGTTAAACCCTGAAGTTTAAAGCAAGATCAAGATTCTAATTTCTCTAAGCAGTCTTAACCTATGAAATGAGCTGGCTCCAGGAAGACCCAATTAGTTTGCCACCTTTAAGTAGCTAGACAGGAGGAAGAAGTCAGCCTAGTCCCTCTCTCCCATCACTACCTGTAATGAGCTGCTAAAAGAGTGGCATTAAAAATATCTGATATTGATCTTTTTCCCCAGAGTGTTTTATACCAAACGATGGCCAAGAGATCATTCTATGAGGCCTGATCATTCTATAAGAATCAATCATTCTATAAGGAAATGATTTCTTGTGTATTAGTTTAGATATCTTTACTTTTAGAGTCTTGATTTTATACTTGTTTAAAGGGAATCATATTTAGTTTTGTATGTATCTTTCAGTAGTAAGAAATTAGTCTCAAAAAGTCCTGAAATTTGTCTCTGGCAGTCATATCAATCCTTGGAACCTCTTAGGAATTCAAAAATTATTGAACACAGTACCTTAAAGGGGAAACAGTTTTCTTTGTGCTCTGATTTGGGTGTTGTTGAGAGAAAGTGATCTTTAATTTGGAGATGGGCAGTCCTCTTGTTCTCCTGTAGACCTGTGGTGATAACTCACAGACAGCCCTGGTGCCCCCAAGGCATTTACCGGTTTTTTTGAATATTCACTCCTACTTATTTAAAAGACTTAGAGAAAAACAGCTATGCTTACTCTTTTATTATGTTAATCTCATTTACATACTAACTGGAATTGTTTATGTAGGGGATTTTGACTGTGGTATTGTTTGCCTAAGGAAGAAAACTGGGTAGCAATCTTGTCATGCAATATTTACAGTCTGCATGCTGTATATATTTAGGGAATCTTGCTAAAATATTACATGACAGGAAATTTCAACAAGCATGTTTAAATGAATTCTAAGAAACCAGACAGAAAGGAAATATGCCTCTGTGGTTCTGAAACATTTATCTCCCTGGGTGGAAAAGGGTAGGGGTAAGCCTTTGAATGATAGATTGGCTGAGAGAAAAATGTACATTAATCTGTGGTTTAATGTGTTCCCTAAATGTCTTAATTGCTTTTAAAGCCATGTAAATAAATAACATTCAAAGGATGTGAATTAATATCCTAAGAAATGACTTTCCTGATATAGGGGCTCCTATTTCAAATAATATTTACAAGGCACTACAAATAATTTTTCAGTTCAGAAGTAAGAAGCCTGAGGTTGGGAAACCTGAATTTACCAACTGTTAAGGTAGGAACATTTGTTTGTTTTGTTTTACAATGAGGTTAATCCTTGCCCTAGGTATTTAGTTGTTAGTTTATAAAGGAAGGAAGGATCACTCTCCCTGGGAGGAGACAAAGGATCTTGGATTGCTAAATCTTTATGGTGATTAAGGTACTTTAAAGCTAGAAATTGAATCTGAAGGTAAACTCAGAATGCCTTTAGTTTTATTTCTGAACAGAACATTTTAGGTCTAAGAGAAAGAGAGGTTAAAAAAGGTTTGTTTTAAATCAGCATCAATTTTCTGAATTAAAAGTGGGTACATTTGGTCATAATGCTTCTCACTCAAATGATTAATAAAACAAAAATCTATAAGCAGATTACCATTTTGGGACGTTTTAATATGAACTTTATTTGATTTATAAAAAGCTTTGTCTTTCACTTTTGCACCTACAAGTGACCCGCTCCCTTACTCCTCCCCAACATATGAAGATTTCATAGTATTTTTATCTTTAATTCATGGTAAAAAATTATTGTTGTTGTTTAGTTGCTCAGTCTTGTCCTACTCTTTGTGATCCCATGGACTGCAGCATGCCAGGCTTCACTGTCTTTCCCTATTTCCCGGAGTTTGCTTAAACTCATGTCCATTGCATGGATGATGCCATCCAACCATCTCATCCTCTGTCGTCCTCTTCTCCTCAGGCCTTCAATCTTTCCCAGGATTAGGATCTTTTCAATGAGCAGGCTCTGGCTCTTTGCATCACGTGGCCAGAGTACTGGAGCTTCAGCTTCAGCATTAGTCCTTCCAATGAATATGCAGAGTTTATTTCCTAAAATGGTAAAAATACATGACCTCATATATAAATACATATAACTAGGTTGATATACATACATAAAACACACATTTCATAAAATAAATTTCACACTCTGTGTATCGTATTATGATTATTTTTTCCTATTCTGGAAAAAAGATGCTTGTTATAACCAACAAAATCGATCTCATGGCCCATGAATGAGTTGCAACCAAGAGTTTGATTAAACACTATCTACCAAGGAGAGATAAGAAAACCTTCCTCAGTGATCAATGCAAAAAAACAGAGGAAAACAATAGAATGGGAAAGATTAGAGATCTCTTCAAGAAAATTAGAGATACCAAGGAAACATTTCATGGAAAGATGGGCTCGATAAAGGACAGAAATGGTATGGACCTAACAGAAATAGAAGATATTAAGAAGAGGTGGCAAGAATACACAGAAGAATTGTACAAAAAGATCTTTACAACCCAGATAATCACAATGGTGTGATCACTCACCTAGAGCCAGACATCTTGGAATGTGAAGTCAAGTGGGCCTTAGGAAGCATCACTACAAACAAAGCTAGTGGAGGTGATGGAATTCCAATAGAGCTATTTCAAATCTTGAAAGATGATGCTGTGAAAGTGCTGCACACAATATGCCAGCAAATGTGGAAAACTCAGCAGTGGCCACAGGACTGGAAAAGGTCAGTTTTCATTCCAATCCTAAAGAAAGGCAATGCCAAAGAATGCTCAAACTTACCATGCAATTCCATTCATCTCACATGCTAGTAAAGTAATGCTCAAAATTCTCCAAGCCAGGCTTCAGCAATACATGAACCATGAACTTCCAGATGTTCAAGCTGATTTGAGAAAAGGCAGAGGAACCAAAGATTAAACTGCCAACATCCGCTGGATCATGGAAAAAGGAAGAGAGTTCTAGAAAAACATCTATTTCTCCTTTATTGACTATGCCAAAGCCTTTGACTATGTGGATCACAATAAACTGTGGAAAATTCTTCAAGAGATGGGAATACCAGACCATCTGACCTGCCTCTTGAGAAATCTGTATGCAGGTCAGGAAGCAACAGTTAGAACTGGATCAACAGACTGGTTCCAAATAGGAAAAGGAGTACGTCAAGGCTGTATATTGTCACCCTGCTTATTTAACTTATATACAGAGTACATCGTGAGAAACACTGGGCTGGAAGAAGCACAAGCTGGAATCAAGATTGCCGGGAGAAATATCAGTAACCTCAGATATGCAGATGACACCACCCTTATGGCAGAAAGTGAGGGGAACTAAAAGCCTCTTGATGAAAGTGAAAGTGGAGAGTGAAAAAGTTGGCTTAAAGCTCAAATTCAAAAAACTAAGATCATGGCATCTGGTCCCATCACTTTGGAAACAGTGCCAGACTTTATTTTTGGGGGCTCCAAAATCACTGTGAATAGTGATTGCAGTCACAAAATTAAAAGACACTTACTCCTTGGAAGGAAAGTTATAACCAACCTAGATAACATATTCAAAAGCAGAGACATTACTTTGACAACAAAGGTCCGTCTAGTCAACGCTATGGTTTTTCCTGTGGTCATGTATGGTTGTGAGAGTTGGACTGTGAAGAAAGCTGAGCACCGAAGAATTGATGCTTTTGAACTGTGGTGTTAGAGAAGACTCTTGAGAGTCCCTTGGACTGTAAGGAGGTCCAACCAGGGCTGATCCCAGGGCTGATCTCCTTCAGAATGGACTGGTTGGATCTCCTTGCAGTCCAAGGGACTCTCAAGAGTTTTCTCCAACACCACAGTTCAAAAGCATCTCCATTCTAAAGGAGATCGGTCCTGGGTGTTCATTGGAAGGACTGATGCTAAAGCTGAAACTCCAATACTTTGGACACCTCATGTGAAGAGTTGACTCATTGGAAAAGACCCTGATGCTGGGAGGGATTGGGGGGCAGGAGGAGAAGGGGATGACAGAGAATGAGATGGTTGGATGGCATCACCGACTCGATGGACGTGAGTCTGAGTGAACTCTGGGACATGGTGATGGACAGGGAGGCCTGGCGTGCTGCTATTCATGGGGTTGCAAAGAGTCGGACACGACTGAGCGACTGAAGTGAACTGAACTGAACTGAGACTCTGGAGAAGTAATAGAATTGAAGAGCACATTCTTCTTTCAGGAATTATGATACCAAGTGAAACCAGCCTCCTTCTTTTACATTGTCTTCCATATTTTCCTTCATGTTATAACTTTCTTTCTCGTTTGCTTTGTTCAGACCTCGAATTTTAATGACTGAAAAATGGAAAGGTAATATTCATTATTACTAGCTTCAGGAGCAGAGGAAGTTGTAGCTAAGAAGTATCTCATGGAATAAATTGTTAAGGAATGAAATAGCTATAACTTGTGTTATGACTAATGGTTCCTTGTTGGTTACACTTTAAAACTATCATTCAGTTCAGTTCAGTTGCTCAGTTGAGTACTGCTTTTTATGACTCCATGGACTGCAGCATGCCAGGTTTCCCTGTCCATCACCATCTCCTGGAGCTTGCTCAGACTCATGTCCATCGAGTAAGTGATGCCATCCAACCATCTCATTCTCTGTTGTCCCCATCTCCTCCTTCCTTCAATCTTCCCCAGCATCAGGGTCTTTTCAGATGAGTCATTCTTCCCATCAGGTGGCCAAAGTACTGGAGCTTCAGCTTTAGCATCAGTCCTTCCAGTGAATATTCAGGACTAATTTCCTTTAGGATTGACTGGTTTGATCACCTCGCAGTCCAAAAGACTCTCAAGAATCTTCAGTACCACAGTTCAAAGGCATCAATTCTTTGGCACTCAGCTTTCTTTATAATCCAACTCTCACATCCATACATGACCACAGGAAAAACCATAGCTTTGACTAGATGGACCTTTGTTGTCAAAATAATGTCTCTGCTTTTTAATATGCTGTCTAGGTTGGTCATAGCTTTTCTTCCAAGGAGCAAGCATCTTTTAATTTCATGGCTATAGTCACCATCTGCAGTGATTTTGAAGCCCAAGAAAATAAAGTCTGTCACAGTTTTCATTGTTTCCGCCTCTATTTGTCATGAAGTGATGCGACCAGATGCCATGATTGTAGCTCTCTGAATGTTGAGTTTTAAGCCAGCTTTTACACTCTCCTCTTTCACTTTCATCAAGAGGCTCTTTAGTTTCTTTTTGCTTTCTGTCATAAGGATGGTGCCATATGCATATCTGATTTTATTGATATTTCTCCCAGCAATCTTAATTCCAGCTTTGGCTTCATCCAGCCTGGCATTTCACATGATATATTCTGCATGTAAGTTAAATAATCAGGGTGACAATATACAGCCTTGTCATCTTACTCCTTTCCCAATTTAGGGCCAGTCCATTGTTCCATGTCCAGTTCTAACTGTTGCTCCGTGACCTGCATACAGATTTCTCAGGAGGCAGGTAAGGTGGTCTGATATTCCCATCTCTTAAAGAATTTTCCACAGTTTGTTGTGATCACATAGTCAAAGGCTTTGGTGTAGTCAATAAAGAAAGAAAGTGAAGTTGCTCAGTCGTGTCCGACTCTTTGCAACCCCATGGACTATAGCCTACCAGGCTCCTGCATTTGAAGCAAGAACACTGGAGTCGATTGCCATTTCCTTCTCCAGGAGATCTTCCTGACCCAGGGATTGAACCCAGGCCTCCTGCATTGTAAGCAGACACTTTACCCTCTGAGCCACCAGGGAAGTCTTTGTAGTCAATAAAGCAGAAGTAAATGTTTTTCTAGAACTCTCTTGCTTTTTGTATGATCCAGTGATATTGGCAATTTAATCTCTGGTTCCTCTGCCTTTCTAAATCCAGCTTGAACTTCTGGGAATTCTTGGTTCATGTACTGTTGAAGTCTAGCTTGGAGAATTTTGAGCATTACTTTCTAGCCTGTGAGATGAGTACAACTGCATGGTAGTTTGAGCATTCTTTGGCATTGCCTTTCTTTAGATTTGGAATGAAAACTGACCTTTTCCAGTCCTGTGGCCACTGCTGAGTTTTCCACATTTGCTGGCATGTTGAGTGCAACACTTTTATAGCCTCATCTTTTAGGATTTGAAACTTAGCTGGAATTCCATCACCTTCACTAGGTTTGTTGGTGAAGAAGGCTGAGCGCTGAAGAATCGATGCTTTTGAACTGTGGTGTTGGAGAAGACTCTTGAGAGTTCCTTGGACTGCAAGGAGATCCAACCAGTCCATTCTGAAGGAGATCAACCCTGGGATTTCTTTGGAAGGAATGATGCTAAAGCTGAAACTCCAGTATTTTGGCCACCTCATGAGAAGAGTTGACTCATTGGAAAAGACTTTGATGCTGGGAGAGATTGGGGGCAGGAGGAGAAGGGGACGACAGAGGATGAGATGGCTGGATGGCATCACAGACTCGATGGACGTGAGTCTGAGTGAACTCCAAGAGATGGTGATGAGCGAGGAGGCCCTGCGTGCTGCGATTCATGGGGTCGCAAAGAGTCAGACACGACTGAACGACTGAACTGATGCTTCCTAAGGCCCATTTGACTTTGCATTCCAGGACGTCTGGCTGTAGGTGAGTGATCACTCCATTGTGGCTATCTGGGTCATTAAAATCTTTTTGTGTAGTTCTTCTGTGTATTCTTGCTGCCTCTTCTTAATATCTCTGCTTCTGTAAACCTGTTGTAGAATTGGGCTTTAATTATCGATGTATTCACTTCATGTGGCATGGATATACAGCCTTGCTTTTTAAGCACAGTGTATGCCACCTAGTGTGAAGAAGTGTCTCACTGGAAAATACCCTGATGCTGGGAAAGACTGAAGGCCTGAGGAGAAGGGGATGACAGAGGATGAGATGGTTGGATGGTATCATCAACTCAAAGGACATGAGTCTGAGCAGGCTCCAGGGGATAGTGGACAGGGAAGTCTGGCATGCTGCAGTCCACAGCGTTGCAAAAGTCAGATATGACTGAGTTACTGAACAGCAGCAGCACTAGATACAGTTGGTTTCTGCTCTCCTGAGCATAGGATCTGATACAGCAGATGGCTGATGTAGACAAGGTCAGAAACAAATAAAAAGTATACATTGTGATGAAGAAGGAAACAGAGTATTGTGATAGGGAAGCCTATGGTGACATTTTAAAATGGAGTTGCCTGGTGGGTCTTTTAAGCTGAGATCTAAAGGATAAGGAACCAGTCTACATAAGAGTTTTGGAGTAGCTGTTGTTGTGGTGGAGGAGGCAAGGAGGCGGGTGGAGAGGAGTGTTCCAAGTGGCAGAATGACCAAAATGGCACAAGTCCTGAGGCCAAAAAGAGCTTGGCTTGTTGGACAGGAACTTTTGTGGCAGAGGGACAGGAAGTGCAGCTTGACATCGTACAGGGTCTTGTAGGCCATGGAGAGGAGTTTGGACATATGTAAAGAGAGATCAGTCCTGATAACAGTAACGTAATGAGAAGTTCCTAATTGGAATATTTGGATTACATCAAATGACATTTCAATATCTAATTAATTAGCATGTCTTACTATTATCCAGCCTTCTAATACCCTTTTCAAGAATGCGTTTATTTTCTTTGGTAATTTTCCATTTGGAAATGCCCAGCATTTTATTTTTTCTATTATCTATCCCTATAATTGACCCAATTGGCTTTTAGAAAGAATGTGTTGAAATCTTACAAAGAGATTCAGATATGGATCCTAAGCTAATGAACTTGCAGAGTATTAGCAGAGTTAAGATACATAAAATATTATAAAGTAAAATGAATTAAGTGGGCTAAAAGATACAAATAAAGTACTCCTGGGAGTTCAGAAGAGAGATTTATTTTAGCACTAGGGGATTGAGGGGGAGGGGAGGGGAGGATTAAGAGAGACTTCCTGAAGGAGGTAGCATTTGCTCCTGGTTTTGAAAGGATAAATGGGATTTAAACATTAGGAAGTTGAGTAAAGGACAAAAAGTCCTGTTAAAAGTTCCAAGTATAAATGAGTGCCTGTGTGTTTAGCGTGGTCCTTACTACACTGCGGATCCTCAATTTGATACGATTGTCACCAGACCCCTGGGAGATATCCAGGACTAAAATAGTTTGAAAGTGTTATGCAGTAGGATTGAAGTTCATAACCCTCTGCAGGAAATTATCTGTAAATTCAGCCAGGGCTGTTTGTCTTGAATTTCTCAGCTGCTTAAATTTATTAACAAATTATATGGAGGCCTAAAGAATTAGAGAGGTAGTTTTAAAAGCACTGAATGGGGAAATGAAGAGTCCAGTCTTCTTATTTTCTTGTCTTGATGTGTGATCTGTTTCCTCTGCTGGTAAAATGGAAAGTGATGTTTCTGCCCCTTCTACCCTCTTCCTTTGAAGGCAGAGATGACTACAAGTGGTGAAAAAGTTCAGAAGAAAGATACTGCATAAATCAAATCAATAAAAACAACAATTAAGAAAGCACTATGATGCAAAATGTTGTTTAAACTCTTAGGCAGAAGGCTTTGTATAGAATCATGGGATAATTTGAAATTCTCTGTTCCCTTTTTAAACAAAATATCTCAGTTAGGAAGTTAAAAGAAGACTGGAGATATTTAAATTTGTGGCTAAGTGTGGTCAATTCTGAAGGAATTTTATGAGTGTTTGTCCTGACTAACTGGGTGGGAAGAATGGGGGTGGTGTCCTTTGTTAAAATCTGAAAGTGGAAAGCTAAATTCAACACCAGTTTAAAAAGCAGCCTTCACAATAATTTCAGGATGCAATTATATCAATTATAGCCAAAGCATAAAAAATATTTGGAGTAAGGCTGAAGATGCTGTACAAAAGAATTTCTTAGAAAATAGGAGTTTCTTGAAAACTAAGATGCAACATTGTTTTATTTTATTTTGAAAGCCATTGCTGTATATCTTGAAAAAAAAATCTACAACTGAAGAATGGTAAAGTATATTGTGATGAAGCACTTATTATATTGACCAACCTCCCAGTTCTCTTAACCTTAATATATTTAAATAATTATGATTACTACTTGAAGGAGATTATTCTTTCTGATCCTAATTTGAAGCAATTCTGACTGTAAATACTAAGAAGACAAAAGAAAATTAAGACCTTTAGTTAATTAATGAAGCTATTTCCTAAAGAATTAAAAAAACTCTCAATATATATTAACCTTTCAAAATCATAGCAATGCCATCAACTATATATTTGTTTTATATGTTATTTAGTAATTTCTGATATCTTCTTCAAATAAAATATTTTGAATGAAACCTTAACTTTTAGTTATTATTTTATAAGTAGACCCTAATCCCGAACCTGGGTTTCTAGAGGTTATGTTCTAATGTGTAAAATATTTAGAAATATTAAAAAAACATATATTGAAAATAAATCTTTTGTCTTTTAAACCAAAGTTTTAATATTAAACTGAGTTGAATGTGGACTGACCTTATGGGAATGAGAAAATAAGCTTTCTTGGAGATGGCATAGCAAGAAAAAGTTGACTTTGTACATAATTATACTTAAGTACTTACGCCCAGCTTTAAGATACATTAATGATACCAACTATACAAATGTTTCATACTTTTAAATATATTTTTCTATGTTATAACAAACAGCTTCCCTGTAGCTCAGAAAGTAAAGAATTTGCCTGCAATACAGGAAACTCGGGTTCTATCCCTAGGTTGGGAAGATCTCCTGGAGAAGGGAATGGCTACCGACGCCAGTATTCTGGCCTGGAGCATTCCATGGACAGAGGAGCCTGGCAGGCTATTAGTCTCTGGGGTTGCAAATAGTTGGAAATGACAAAACGACTTTCACTTCCCTTCACGTCCTGGTGCAATAAAACTTGGATTATTCTATGTGTGTGTGCATGTATGGGGGCTTCCCAGGTGGCGCTAGTAGTAAAGAACTTGCCTGCCAATGCAGGAGACATAAGAGAGGAAGGTTCCATCCCTGGGTTGGGGAAGACCCCCTGCAGGAGGCATGGCAACCCACTGTATATTCTTGCCTGGAGAATCCCATGAACAGAGAAGCCTGGTGGGCTGTAGTCCATAGGGTTGCAAAGAGTCAGACACGACTGAAGCAACATACATGTGTATATATGAGCCTCTGTATATACACATTTTAAATCTTGCTTATTGTCTGGGACCAGATAGATCCTTAAAATGGGTCCAGTAGCTGATAGCTGAGTTATTGGTAATGGTTCTTGATCATTGTAAATAATGAATATTGTAATTTAAATACTTTTGTTTCTTTCTTCTCTTTCTTTGTGATACCATATATCATTTTCAAATTCTCTTCTGTAAAGTACTCCAAAATAATTATGAAGTGTGTGTCTGCTCACTTCAGTAATGTCCGTCACTTCAGTAATGTCCGACTCTTTGCGATCCTATGGACTGTAGCTTGCCAGGCTCCTCTGTCCAAGGGATTCTCCAGGCAAAGATACTGGAGTGAGTTGTCATGCCCTCCTCCAGGGGATCTTCCTGATCCAAGGATTGAATCCGAGTTTCTTATGTCTCCTTCTTTGGCAGGCAGATTCTTTAACACTAGCACCCCCTGGGAAGCTATTTATGGGGTAATGTGATAAAATTAATAAGCTATGTTATAGATAACCATGAGAAGAAAACCAGTCACATTCACTTTACACTCATATCTAATTTTTGACCCGTATTTAGTACTGGCTTGTTTATCCACTTTTCTACAACTTATTCTTGGAGGCTATTGTCTAAAATAATTTCTTATCCTTAAAGATGGTTGAAAGAATGTTCTTTAGTCTGCAAAGGCCTTTTCAAACAGAATTCTAAAATGTTTTGAGTATTTGAAAATAAACATATAATCTGCCAAGATGAACTCTCAGAGAGACAATACGCCTCTGGAAAGAGAACAGCTTTATGTAGCACTGCTTTTCTCTATCTCAGAAATATTTTCCATGTGAATATAATGCATCTTACTGGGATTTAACTCCACACCCCCGGTCCCTACCCCCAAGTTCTGTGAACCATTACACACTCTTGGCTACTGAACTCAGGAGATATTTGAACTCTGGTCACCTGCTCTGATTCTCAGAGCTCTTTATCCTGCTGTCCTGAGTTGAGTGTGTTTTGCAATGGGTGTACTCTACTGTAGTCTCCCTCTGCTGTTTATCCTGTGTTCTGGCAAATCCATCATAGTAGACAAAATATATACATGAATAGTATTTTGTTAATAAGTCACAAAGGGAGGGTATCATCAGTTCAGTTCAGTTCAGTTGCTCAGTCGTGTCCAACTCTTTGCGTCATACTGGGTATTAAAATGAATTTTTAAGGTAGCTTGAGGTTGTCTTCTCTTGGCAAAACTCTATTAGCTTTTGCCCTGCTTCATTCTGTACTTCAAGGCCAAATTTGCCTGTTACTCCATGTATCTCTTGACTTCCTACTTTTGCATTGCAGTCCCCTATAATGAAAAAGACATCTTTCTTTGGTGTTAGTTCTAAAAGATCTTGCAGGTCTTCATAGAACTGTTCAACTTCAGCTTCTTCAGTGTTACTGGTTGGGGCATAGACTTGGATTACTGTGAAACTGAATGGTTTGCCTTGGAAATGAACAGAGATCATTCTGTCATTTTTGAGATTGCATCCAAGTACTGCATTTCAGACTCTTTTTGACCATGATGGCTACTCTGTTTCTTCTAAGGGATTCCTGCCCACAGTAGTAGATATAGTGGTCATCTGAGTTAAATTCACCCATTCCAGTCCATTTTATTTTGCTGATTCCTAGAATGTTGATGTTCACTCCTACCATCCCTCGTTTGATCACTTCTAATTTGCCTTGATTCATGGACCTAACATTCCAGGTTCTTATGTAATATTGCTCTTTACAGCATTCGACTTTACTTCCATCACCAGTCCCATCCACAACTGGGTGTTGTTTTTGCTTTGGCTCCATCCCTTCATTCTTTCTGAAGTTATTTCTCTTTGATCTCCAGTAGCATATTGGGCACCTACCGACTTGGGGAGTTCATCTTTCAGTGTCCTATCTTTTTGCCTTTTCATACTGTTCATTGGGTTCTCAAGGCAAGAATACTGAAGTGGTTTGCCATTCCCTTCTCCAGTGGACCACATTCTATCAGATCTCTTCACCATGACCCGTCTGTCTTGCGTGGCCCCACATGGCATGATCTAGTTTCATTGAGTTAGACAAGGCTGCAGTCCATGTGATCAGACTGGCTAGTTTTCTGTGATTGTGGTTTCAGTCTGTCTGCCCTCTGATGCCCTCTCTCCAGGGCCTACCGTCTTACTTGGGTTTCTCTTACCTTGAATGTGGGGTATCTCCTCTCTGCCACTCACCACTCCTGTGCTGCTCACTGCTCAGCAGCCATGCCCTCTCTCAGCACCTACCATCTTGGACGTGGGGTATCTCATGCACTGGTCATAGCAAACACCCTCTTCCAACAACACAAGAGAAGACTCTACACATGGACATCACCAGATGGCCAACACTGAAATCAGATAGATTATATTCCTTGCAGCCAAAGATGGAGAAGCTCTATACAGTCAGCAAAAATAGGACTGGTAGCTGACTGTGGCTCAGATCATGAACTCCTTATTGCCAAATTCAGACTTAAATTGAAGAAAGTAGGGAAAACCACTAGACCATTCAGGTATGACCTAAATCAAATCCCTTATGATTATACAGTGGAAGTGAGAAATAGATTTAAGGGACTAGATCTGACAGAGTGTCTGATGAACTATGAACGGAGGTTCCTTGCACTGTACAGGAGACAGGGATCAAGACTATCTCCATGGAAAAGAAATGCAAAAAGCAAAATGGCTGTCTGGGGAGGCCTTACAAATAGCTGTGAAAAGAAGAGAAGCCAAAAGCAAAGGAGAAAAGGAAAGATATGCCCATTTGAATGTAGAGTTCCAAAGAATAGCAAGAAGAGAAAAGAAAGCCTTCCTCAGTGATCAATGCAAAAAATAGAGGAAAACAATAGAATGGGAATGACTAGAGATTTTTCAAGAAAATTAGAGACACCATGGGAAAATTTCCTATGAAGATGGGCTCAATAAAGGACAGAAATAGTATGGACCTAACAGAAGCAGAAGATATTAAGAAGAGGTGGCAAGAATACACAGAAGAACTGAACAAAAAAGATCTTCACAACCAAGATAATCATGATGGTGTGATCATTCACCTAGAACCAGACATTCTGGAATGGGAAGTCAAGTGGGCCTTGGGAAGCATCACTGTGAACAAAGCTAGTGGAGGTGATGGAATTTCAGTGGAGCTATTTCAAATCCTGAAAGATGATGCTATGAAAGTGCTGCACTCAATATGCCAGCAAATTTGGACAACACAGCAGTGGCCACAGAACTGGAAAAGGTCAGTTTTCATTCCAGTCCTAAAGAAAGGCAATGCCAAAGAATGATCAAACTTCTGCACAGTTACACTCATCTCACGCACTAGTAAAGTAATGCTCAAAATTCTCCAAGCCAGGCTTAAGCAATACATTAACTGTGAACTTCCTGATGTTCAAGCTGGTTTAAGAAAAGGCAGAGGAACCAGAGATCAAATTGCCAACATCCGCTGGATCATCAAAAAAGCAAGAGAGTTCCAGAAAAACATCTACTTCTGGTTTATTGACTATGCCAAAGCCTTTGATTATGTGGATCTCAATAAACTATGGATAATTCTGAAAGAGAATGCAGGTCAAGAAGCAACAGTTAGAAATGGACATGGAACAACAGACTGGTTCCAAATAGGAAAAAGAGTACATCAACACCATATATTGTCACCCTTCTTATTTAATTTATATGCAGAGTACATCATGAGAAATGCTGGGCTGGAAGAAGCACAAGCTGGAATCAAGATTGCTGGGAGAAGTATCAATAACCACAGATATGCAGATGACCCTACCCTTATGGCAGAAAGTGAAGAGGAACTAAAAACTCTCTTGATGAAATTGAAAGAGGAGAGTGAAAAGTTGGCTTAAAGCTCAACATTCAGAAAACGAAGATCATGGCATCAGGTCCCATCATTTCATGACAAACAGATGGGGAAACAGTGGAAACAGTGGCTGACATTATTTTTAGGGCCCCAAAATCACTGCAGATCATGATTGCAGCCATGAAATTAAAAGACACTTATTCTTTGGTAGGAAAGTTATGACCAACCTTTAGAGCATATTAAAAAGCGGAGATGTTGCTTTGACAACAAAGGTCCATCCAGTCAAGGCTATGGTTTTCCAGTAGTCATGTATAGATGTGAGTGTTGGACTATAAAGAAAGCTGAGTGCCATATAAATGATGCTTTTGAACTGTGGTGTTGGAGAAGACTCTTGAGAGTCCCTTGACTGCAAGGAGATCCAACCAGTCCATCCTAAAGGAGATCAGTCCTGGGTGTTCATTGGAAGGACTGAGGCTGAAGCTGAAACTCCAATACTTTGGCCACCTCATGCGAAGAGCTGACTCATTTGAAAAGACCCTGATGCTGGGAGGGATTGGGGGCAGGAGGAAAAGGGGATGACAGAGGATGAGATGGTTGGATGGCATCACCAACTCAATGGACATGAGTTTGAGTAAATTCTGGGAGTTGGTGATGGACAGGGAGGCCTGGCGTACTGAGATTCATGGGGTTGCAAAGAGTCGTACATGACTGAACTGAACTGAACTGAGGTTGTATTCAAATGAAGGGTGAGTGTAAGAGAGTAAGAAATAGCCAGAGGTCTTTAAGCATTGGTGGAGCCTCTTGAGATTGTCAGAAAGTGACAGTAAAAGTTACTCAGTCATGTCCAACTCTTTGGGACCCCATGGACTATAAAATACATGGAGTTTTCCAGGCCAGAATACTGGACTGGGTAGCCTTTCCCTTCTCCAGGAGATCTTCCCAGTGCAGGTCTTCCTCATTGCAGGTGCATTCTCTACCAGCTGAGCCACAAGGAAAGTCCAAGAATACTGGAGTGGGTAGCCTAGCCCATCTTCCTGCCCCAAGAATTGAACCGGGGTCTCCTGCATTGCAGGCAAATTCTTTACCAACTGAGCTATCACTTGAAGTTGTCAAGAGCATTATAAAATCACTGAAGTCTTGCAGGATTGATAGCTGTAGGAGAGGTAGCAGAAGACACCTGTTATCTAAGAGGTAGAGTGACTTCAGGGGATTTGAAGAGAGCAATTGCTGACCTAAAAATCATCTCCACAGTGGCTATGCTAAAACAACTGCATATAGACCGATTTCATTTGCACACCTATCTCAGGAATGCAAGCCACCAGGGCACCAGGACTAAACAAGATATTCATGCAATTAACCTTTACTCTGACATTAAAAATTAAATAATAGTCTGTGTTGTAGAATGGGAGAGGTACCCAGATTTGCTGTTTTTTACAACATTGAGGACAACAATGTATAATTTATTCTTTTGTTTGCTTTGGTGATTTAGAATAGTAGCCTCCTAAGTGGAGGAAGGTGTAAAATAGGGAGATGAAGGATGCTGAGAGATGAGAGTCGAAATTGTATAATACAGAGGGTTTCTGGGGACTTCGGTTTTTTTGTTTGCTTCCAGTCTACTGTGAGGTGATTGCAGCTGGCATTTGTTGGGTTAAGCGAAATTTATAGATTATATTACACAGTTAAATTATTTTAAATAACCTGACAAATTGTACATATAATTTAAGCATGAAAAGATTCCTGCAAAGAAACTTTGACGATATTATTAGTGATAAAATGGTAGTACTAACTTTCTCCTCCTCCTAGTAGAGGTTTTTCTTAGCCACATCACAAGGTAAAAATAATTATAATCTAATTAGAGCTCTTTTTCAGCACATTACAAAATAAAAGCAATGCATTGATAATCTAATTAGAGCTGACAAGAAATTGCCCAAAGAAATTAGCCAAGAGTTTTTGAAATATGGATTTATTTTCACTATTGTTAATGATAAACTTCATCCTAAATGTGTATTATGCTTTGAGAGTAGTAATTTAAAATCTTTAAAAGTACTTGTCATAGGGCAGTCCTCTCCTCCAGTTCAGACGATAAAGCATCTGCCTACAAAGTGGGAGACCCAGGTTCGAAGCCTGGGTCGGGAAGATACCCTGAGAAGGAAATGGCAATCCACTCCAGTACTCTTGCCTGGAAAACCCATGGACGGAGGATCCTGGTAGGCTACAGTTCATGGGGTTGCAAAGAGTCGGACACGACTGAGCAGCTTCACTCACTTTGTTATAGGGCAGGTGGTCTTCCTAGGTGGCTCAGTGGTAAAAAAAATCTGCCTGCCAATGCAGGAAACACAAGAGACACTGGTTTGATCCCTGGGTTGGAAAGATCCCCTGGAAGAGGAACTGGCAACCCACTCTAGTATTTTTGCCTGGAAAATTCCACGGACAGAGGAGCCAGGTGGGCCACAGTCCATGGGGTCACAACGAATCAGACACAACATAGTGACTGAACAACAGCAATTCCAATGGAGCTTCCTTTCTATTAAGACAATGAAAGATATCACTGTTGCTACATTACCTTAGAAAGAAATAAGTGTTAAAGAGAAGAGGAACAGGGTAAAGGAATTAGGAGTGCTAGGGGTGGGGCATAGGTGTAACTTTAAACGGGGTTGTCTGGGTAAGCCTTAAAGGAATATTTGCATGGAAACTGGAAGGAGATGTATATTTGGTATACTATCCTATGGTCCAGTGGTAAAGAACCCGATTGCCAATGCAGGAGACTCAAGAGACATGGGTTTGATTTGGGGTCTGGAAAATCCCTTGGAGTAGGAAATGGCAACCCTCTACAGTATTCTTGCCAGGAAAATTCCATGGATAGAGGAGCCTGGCAGGCAGGCTACAGTCCATGGGGTTGCAAAGAGTCAGACAGGACTGAATGACTAGATCTACACACACACACACACACACACACACACACACACACACACACACACACAAGATATCTGAATGCCATGAATTCTTTAAATTGGGATATATTTATAGTTGTTGAAGATAATATGAAAATGCCAGCCCCATAGTATGTACTAGTTGCAATAGCAATACGGAAAAAGAAAGACTCAGTTCAGTTCAGTCGCTTAGTCATGTCCAACTCTTTGCAACTTCATGAATCGCAGCATGCCAGGCCTCCCTGTCCATCACCATCTCCCAGAGTTCACTCAAACTCACATCCCTCGAGTTGGTGATGCCTTCCAGCTATCTCATTCTCTGTAGTCCCCTTTTCCTCCTGCCCCCAATCCCTCCGAGCATCAAAGTCTTTTCCAATGACCCAACTCTTCCCATGAGGTGGCCAAAGTACTGGAGTTTCAGCTTTAGCATCATTCCTTCCAAAGAACATCCAGGGCTGATCTCTTTTAGAATGGACTGGTTGGATCTCCTTGATCCAAGAGACTCTCAAGAGTCTTCTCCAATACCACAGTTCAAAAGCATCAGTTCTTCGGTGCTCAGCTTTCTTCACAGTCCAACTCTCGCATCCATACATGACCGTTGGAAAAACTGTAACCTTGACTAGAAGGACCTTTGTTGTCAAAGTAATGTCTCTGCTTTTCAATATGCTATCTAGGTTGGTCATAACTTTCCTTCCAAGGAGTAAGCGTCTTTTAATTTCATGGCTGCAGTCACCATCTGCAGTGATTTTGGAGCCCAAAAAGATAAATTCAGACACTGTTTCCACTGTTTCCCCATCTATTTCCCATGAAGTGATGGGACCACATGCCATGATCTTCGTTTCTGAATGTTGAGCTTTAAGCAAACTTTTTCACTCTCCTCTTTAACTTTCATCAAGAGGCTCTTTAGTTCCTCTTCACTTTCTGCCATAAGGGTGATGTCATCTGCATATCTGAGGTTACTGATATTTCTCCCAGCAATCTTGATTCCAGCTTGTGCTTCTTCCAGCCCAGCATTTCTCATGATGTACTCTGCATATAAGTTAAATAAGCAGGGTGACAAGATACAGTCTTGACGGGACTCCTTTTCCTATTTGGAACCAGTCTGTTGTTCCATGTCCAGTTCTAACTGTTGCTTCCTGACCTGCATACAGGTTTCTCAAGAGGCAGGTTAGGTGGTCTGGTATTCCTATCTCTTGAAGAATTTTCCACAGTTTATTGTGATCCACACTGTCAAAGGCTTTGGCATAGTCAATAAAGTAGAAATAGATGTTTTTCTGGAACTCTCTTGCTTTTTCCATGATTTAGCAGATGTTGGCAATTTGATCTCTGGTTCCTCTGCCTTTTCTCAAACCAGCTTGAACATCTGGAAGTTCACGGTTCATGTATTGCTGAAGCCTGGCTTGGAGAATTTTGAGCATTACTTTACTAACATGTGAGATGAGTGCCACTGTGCGGCAGTTTGACCATTCTTTGGCATTGCCTTTCTTTGGAATTAGAATGAAAACTGACCTTTTCCAGTCCTGTGGCCATTGCTGAGTTTTCCAAATATTTCTGACAGAATGTGGTCCACTGGAGAAGGGAATGGCAAACCACTTCAGTATTTTTGCCTTGAGAATCCCATGAATAGTACGAAAAGGCAAAATGATAGGATACTGAAAGAGGAACTCCCCAGGTCAGTAGGTGCCTAATATGCTACTGGAGATCAGTGGAGAAATAACTCCAGAAAGAATGAAGGAATGGAGCCAAAGCAAAAACAATACCCAGTTGTGGATGTGACTGGTGATAGAAGCAAGGTCCGATGCTGTAAAGAGCAATATTGCATAGGAACCTGGAATGTCAGGTCCATGAATCAAGGCAAATTGGAAGTGGTCAAACAGGATATGGCAAGAGTGAACATCTACATTCTAGGAATCAGCGAACTAAAATGGACTGGAATGGGTGAATGTAACTTCAGTTCAGTTTAGTTCAGTTGCTCAGTCGTGTCCGACTCTTTGCGACCCCATATCCCAGCATGCCAGTCCTCCTTGTCCATCACCAACTCCCAGAGTTCACTCAGACTCATGTCCATCGAGTCCGTGATGCCATCCAGCCATCTCATCCTCTGTGGTCCCCTTCTCCTCCTGCCCTCAATCCCTCCCAGCATCAGAGTCTTTTTAGTGAGTCAATTTTTCACTTGAGGTGGCCAAAGTACTGGAGCTTCAGCTTCAGCATCATTCCCTCCAAAGAAATCCCAGGGCTGATCTCCTTCAGAATGGACTGGTTGGATCTCCTTGCAGTCCAAGGGACTCTCAAGAGTTTTCTCCAACACCACAGTTCAAAAGCATCAATTCTTCGGCATTCAGCTTTCTTCACAGTCCAACTCTCACGTCCATACATGACCACAGGAAAAACCATAGCCTTGACTAGATGGACCTTTGTTGGCAAAGTAATGTCTCTGCTTTTGAATATGCTGTCTAGGTTGGTCGTAACTTTTCTTCCAAGGAGTAAGCATCTTTTAATTTCACCATTATATCTACTACTGCGGACAGGAATCCCTTAGAAGAAATGGAGTAGCCATCATGGTCAACAAAAGAGACTGAAATGCAGTACTTGGATGCAGTCTCAAAAACGACAGAATGATCTCTGTTCATTTCTAAGGCAAACCATTCAGTTTCACAGTAATCCAAGTCTATGCCCCAACCAGTAACACTGAAGAAGCTGAAGTTGAACGGTTCTATGAAGACCTACAAGATCTTTTAGAACTAACACCCAAGAAAGATGTCCTTTTCATTATAGGGGACTAGAATGCAAAAGTAGGAAGTCAAGAAACACCGGGAGTAACAGGCAAATATGGCCTTGGAATATGGAATGAAGCAGGGCAAAAGCTAATAGAATTTTGCCAAGAGAATGCACCGGTCATAGAAGACTCTATATAGGGACCTCACCAGATGGTCAACACCGAAATCAGATAGATTATATCTTTGCAGCCAAAGATGGAGAAGCTCTATACAGTTAGCAAAAATAAGACCGGGAGCTGACTGTGGCTCAGATCATGAACTCCTTATTGCCAAATTCAGATTTAAATTGAAGAAAGTGGGGAAAACCACTAGACCATTTAGATATGACCTAAATCAAATCCCTTATGATTATACAGTGGAAGTGAGAAATAGATTTAAGGGACTAGACCTGATAGATAGAGTGCCTGATGAACTATGCACTGTAGTTCGTGACATTGTGCAGGAGACAGGGATCAAAATCATCCCCATGGAAAAGAAATGCAAAAAGGCAAAATGGCTGTCTGGGGAGGCCTTACAAATAGCCGTGAAAAGAAGAGAAGTGAAAAGCCAAGGAGAAAAGGAAAGATATAATGATCTGAATGCAGAGTTCCAGAGAATAGCAAGGAGAGATAAGAAAGTCTTCTTCAGCGATCAATGCAAAGAAATAGAGGAAAAGAACAGAATGGGAGATGCTAGAGATCTCTTTATGAAAATTAGAGATACCAACAGAACATTTCATGCAAAGATGGGCTCGATAAAGGACAGAAATTGTCTGGACCTAACAGAAGCAGAAGATATTAAGCAGAGGTGGCAAAAATACACAGAAGAACTGTACAAGAAAGATCTTCACAACCCAGATAATCATGATGGTGTGATCACTCATCTAGAGCCGGACATCCTGGAATGTGAAGTCAAGTGGGCCTTAGAAAGCATCACTTCGAACAAAGCTAGTGGAGATGATGGAATTCCAGTTGAGCTGTTTCAAATCCTGAAAGATGATGCTGTGAAAGTGCTGCACTCAATATGCCAGCAAAGAAAGACTAATATTTATTAAATGGCTATTTGGGCTACGTACTGATTACATTATTTTATATAATCCTGTTAGGCAAATATCAGTCTCATTTTATAATCAAGGCTTAGGGGTACAAAATACCTTTCATATGATCACAGCTAAGTAGGTGATGGAGTTGATTCTAGACATTAATTCCTAATCTTGTTCTCTATTACAGCACTAGTTTCAACATTTGGTAGAACTGTGTTCAGAGAGATTGTGGACCAAATCCAAGATCCTGCAAAAAGCAATAGTTTGATCAATGTCATAACACAGGAATAGGGAGTAGCAATGTATATTTACATATTTATGTAAATATATATATCTCTACAGTGCCATGCTAATTCTTGAGACAGACATCTCAGAAACAAATGTGAGTCAATTTGGATACTTTGTGATGTAGTTTTCAAGCAATATTTTGAACGGATCCCTCTTACTTATGTGAATCATGTACCTTTTCTAAAACATGACACTTCCCTAATAATCTTTTATACTCTACCTTTGTCAAATGAATAAACTAGCATTGATGTGACCCTAATCTACCTTCCCATCATTTTATTTCTGTGACTTATTTGTTGGTGTGTTATTTTTCTATCTAGTATGCTTATACAATCCATTAAAATTACCCATATTTCAAATTATGGCTTTCTAATAAAATACAATGTTTCTATTATTAGTAATACCTACTCAGAGATAAGTGTGTCATTGAGAATGTAGAAGGAATAAATGTACTATCTTATGGGGCATACAATTTTTAAATCTTTAATTAAACATTTAATAGAAATAGTATAATGTAATGGTTATTGTTAGAGACCATGAAGACAACCATGTACTACCTAAGTGTATGTTCTGGGGGATATTACTTATAAACTCAAGTGAAATTTAACTTTCTTCATCTCAATAGCATCAGATTCTACAGTATTAGAATTTGCTCTTTAGTGCCTGGTATGTATGTATGTATTAATATTTATATTAAATATTCCATATGTACTTGAAAGAGTATTCAGAGTTTTATCATTAAGCCAAGTATATAAATTGTGTCGTTCAGAACACCTGTATCTACACATATCTGTATCATTGCTGGGAAAAGTAAGTTAGAATTTAATAACATAACATTAAAGTTGGAAATACTTCTCTGCATGTTTGCTTTCTATATTTTAAGGCCATGTTTTTAGGTGTGGCTAAATTCAGAGCTATTGGAGCTTCTTGGTGAATTTATCTTTTCATTATGTAGTGATTCTCTTTTGTACCTATGCATATTTGCTTTAAAATTTATCGTAACTAATATTAATAGTCTACATCAACTTTCTTTTGGTAAGAACTTGAATGGGAATAACTTTCCACTCCTTTACTTTCAACCTTTCTATGATATTATATTGTTTCATGTTTTAGGTGTTTCTTTTACAAATACACATGCAAAGTTTTATTTTATTAACTCAATATGAATTTCTGTTTTTTACTGGCAAATTTAATTGATTTATATAAATTACAATTTTGGATATTTATTGTTATTATCTCCTTTCATGCTTTATAGTTATCTTAGCTTTTCCTTGTTCCTTCTCCTTGCTTTGCTCTTTTTCTGCACTCTATTGCTTTGCTTACATTTTTTGTGTTCTTTTCTTTCCTTTCTGTTGTTTTGAAAGTTATACATTCAGTTCTCCTTTACTGGTTAGCTATATATTTTATTGAAATTTTTATTGTGAAATATTTTAGACATACAAAAGAATATATATAATGTACATATGTTATAAAAATAATGAAATTAACACCCATATAACCATCACACAGATTAAAAAAGAAAGACTGTCAACAACTCAATTGAAGCCTTCAGTGAACCATTTCCTACTGTCTTTGCCAGAGATAATTACAATCCTGAATTTTTAAAACCATATTTACCTTGTTCTTTTAAAAATACTTTCTGTATATCACACATACATATACACATTTTACATGTTTGTGAACTTAAGCAGAGTGTTACTGTATATATTCTTTTGCAACTTGCTTTTTCACCTCTACATTATGCATTACATTTATGAGGTTTATCTGGGTTGATATGGTTTGTTTAGTTGCTAAGCAGTGTCTGACTCTTGTGACCCCATGGACTGTAGTCTGCCAGGCTCCTCTGTCCATGGGATTTCCCAGAAGAGAATACTAGAGTGTTGCCACTTCCTTCTCCAGGGGATTTTCCTGACCCAGGGATTGAACCTGCATCTCGTTCACTGGCTAGCAGATTCTTTACTACTGAGCCACCAGGGAAGCCCCTGGGTTGATATGCACCCTTCTAATCAATTCATTTTATACTCTTAAATTTTCCTGATCAATATGGCTAGAAATATATCAGTTTTACTGATTTTTTCTCATCATTTGATTTCATTGATTTTTAAATTGGTTTTTGTTTAGATCTTTATGACTTCCTTTTATTTCTTATTTTCGGTTTAATTTTTTTTGGCTGAAGTCATTGGTTTGAAATCTCTTTTTTTCCTAATATAGATGTTTTAGTGATGTAAATTTTCCTTTGAGTATGGCTTTATCTACATCCCATAAATTTTGATATGCTGTATTTTCAGTTTTATATAGTTGAAAACAGTTTGTATTTTTTTTTGATATCTTCTTTGACTTATGGGTTATTTATTAATAGAAGTTTAGTTTCCCAACAGTCAGAGATTTTCTGCATGTCCTTGTTATTGATTTCTAGTTTAATTCCATTGTGCTTACTCTGTATGACTTGAATATTTTTAAATATAAGAAGACTTATTTTATTGTTCAGAATATGGTCTCTATCATAGTAAATGTTCTATGGTACACTTGAAAACAGTATGTATTCTGCTGTTATTGGGTGGAGTGTTCTATTAATATAAATATTAATTACATTAGGTTGGTTGACAGTTTTTCAAGTCTTCTATATAGTTGCTGATTTTCTTTCTAGTTATTTGACCAGTTTGGGTAGAAGGAACTTGAAATCTCTGATTAAGATTGTAGACTTATTTACTGCTTACAGTTCAATCAGGTTTTTCTTCATATATTTTGATGCTTAATTATTAGGTTTATAAATTTAAGATTTTTACCCTCTTAATGAGTTGACCCTTTTATCTTTATGAAATAACTTTTTATATTCCTGGTGATATTCTTTGTTCTGAAATTTACTTTGATAGCACTTCCAGCTTTTCATTAGTATTAGCATAGCATAACCTTTCCCATTCTTATAATTTTAACCTATCTGTATCTTTGTATTCAAAGTGGGTTTTTTTGTAGGCAGCATATAGTTTGGTTTGTTTTTTTACCCAATTTGGTAACCTATGCCTTTTAATTGGGAGTTGTTATACCATTTACATTTAATGTGATTATATGTATTGATTAGGTTTAAATCTGCCATCTTATTATTTGTTTGTTCTTCCTTTCTTCTCCTTTTCCTCTTTTACTGCTTTTTATTGAATTGGTGTTTTCTTATAATCTTATTTTATCTTCTTTATTGCTTTATTAGTTGTAATTTTATGTTAGTGTTTGATTTATAATGCATAATGTTCATCTTTAATTTATAACAGTTTACATTCAAGTTATAGTCATATTAATATAATTACCTTATATTAACATCATAGTATATTTCCTTTGCTCCCCTCCCAGCCTTTGTGCTGATGTCATGTATTTTACATGCTATATACCTTCCCACCATATTGTTATTACTTTTATTTATATTTTAATGAGATTTAAATAAGAAAAAACATATTTTCTCACACAGCTATAATTTCTGGTGCTCTTCTTCTTTTTTTTTTTTTTTGAGTAGGTCCATATTTCTATCTGGTATTATTTTCTTTTTTCCATGAAGGGCATTTCTTTAACACGTCTAGTGGCGCAGCTCTGCTGATGATGAATACATTCAGATTTTCTATGTTTGAAGTAGTTCTTATTTCACCTTCATTTTTTTTTTTTTTTAACAACTTTTAAAAAAGAATTATTTGTCTGAGCCAGGTCTTAATTGCAGTATGTGGGGTCTTCAGTCTTTGTTGCAGCATGCCAGCATGCAGGATCTTTTTAGCTGCAGTGTGAGACCTCTTAGTTGCAGCATGTGGGATCTAGTTCCCTGAACTGGGATTGAAACTAGACCCCCTTGAATTGGGAACGCAGAGTCTAAGCCACTGGACCAATAGGAAAATCCCCCAAAACAGCTTTCTCGAGGACTAATTCACATGATTCACTCATTTAAAGTGTACAATTCAACAGGTTTTAGTATCTTCACAATTATGTGCAACTATTACCATAGTCAATTTTAGAATATTTTCATCACCCGAAGAGAAACCTGGTATTCTTTTTTGGCTCTACCATGCTATGCTATGGCATGCTACCCTATGCCATGCTGCGTTTTCCCTGACCAGGTATTGAACCGAAAACATGGCAGTGAAAGCTCGGAGTCCTAACCACTAGGCCACCAGAGAATACCTGAAACCTGATATTGTTTATCTATCACTTCTCACCCCCTTGTTTCCCCCCTTCCCAAGTCCTAAGTAAACACTACATTGCTTTCTGTCTCTCTATGTTTCCCTATTCTAGACTTTAATATGACTGAGATCATGTAATAGGTAGTCCTTTGTTACTGGCTTTTTCACTTAGCATAATGTTTCCAAGGTTCATCTGTATTCTAGCATGTATCAGTTTATTATTTATTTTTATGGTAGAATAATATTCCATTGTATGGATATAGTATATTTTGTTTATTCATTCATCCATTGGTGGCCATTTAGATTGTTTCCACCTTTTGGCTATTGTGAATATTCACCTTCATTTCTGAAAGATATTTTTCCCCTTCATAGAATAGTAGTTTGATAGGTTTTTATTTCAATACTTTATAGCTGTTGTTCTGATGGCTTCTTGATTACATTTGCTGTGATGAGAAATCTGCAGTTACTTTTATCTTCATTCTCTAAGTAAGGTGACTTTTTTTCTCTAGCTGCTTTTAATATTTTTCTCTTTATCACTGATTTTGAGTAATTTATTATAATGTGCCTTGGTATAGTTCATTTTTATGTGCTTAGGGTTTGCTGAAGTTCTTGGATCTGTGCGTTTATGGTTTTCATCAAATTTCAAAATTTTTAGCCATTATTTCTTCAAATATATATATATATTTGGAATTCCAGGTACAGATATACTAGATCCCTTGAGGTTACTGCACAACTTACTGATATTATTTCATTTCTTTTTCCTTCCTTCCTTTCTTCCCTCTCTCTTTCAAATTTTTTTTCTATGTTTATTTTTTGGATAATTTCTATTGCTACATCTTCCAGTTCACCGGTGTTTTCTTCAACAATGCCAAATCTGATGTTAATCTCATCTAAAACATTTTTCATTTCAAATATTACAGTTTTTCAATCTCTAGAAGTTTGATTTTTTTATTAGTGCCTTTAATGTCTCTAACATGTTAAACATTTTCTCTAGCCTTTTGAATATATGAAATGCAGTTATAGTAACTCTTTTCATGTTCTTATCTAGTAATTCTAACATATGTGTTAGTTCTGAGTTGATTTTGGTTGATTGATTTTTTTTCTCATTCTGGCACACATGTAAAATTTAAACATGCATATTTGACTTGATAATGTCAATATTTGTCAATGCGTTTAACTTTCTTTCAAATAATGAAGGGACCATAGAACAATTTAATTTTAGTCATTCTCTTGCATGGCACATGATATTGTCATATATTTTTGTTCCACTTTGATTGTAAATTGAAACCATTATTTTTGTTTTATATCATCGGTTCTTCTTTACTATTATCCATACATTAACCAACTTCTTTGTCTCTCACTGTTTCTTTAAATTTCTCTTAAAGTTTTGGATTTGATTTTTCTTCTTTCAGTAATATGTATTAAATGAGGATTTATTTTAAAATTTTTGACAAAGTCTCTGTCTAATGATAATATCTCTACTAAATATCTCATTTAAATATAATAATTTAGTTGATTATATTGATAGAATTATGCATTCATAGATATTTTTCCTTGATGTTTTGAATATATTATTTAATTTCTTCTCACTTCTGTTTATGCTGTTGAGAAGTCTTTTTCAGCTTAATTATTGTTCCTCAATGAATAATTAATGTTTCTTTTGGCTATTTCTATTTATTTTCAGTGTTCTGTGGTTTCTTATACTCTGGTAATTGTGTTTTTAATTTCATTTATCCTTTTTGAGATTCATTGTGTCTTGAGTGCATCAATTCTGAAAATTCTTGGCTACTATTTTTTTCATCTATTTTTTTGACCATGCCTCATGGCATGTTGGATCTTGGTTCCCCAACCAAGGATCAAACCCATGTCCCCTGCAGGATTTCCTGCAGGAGAAGCAGGATTAACCATTGGATTGCCAGGGAAGCCCCTTGGTTACTATATTTTTAACTTATTAAAAATTGAGATATAATTCACCTACCAAAAAATTCACTCATTTAAAGTGTGCATATAATTCATTGATTTGTAGTATGTTCAAGAAGTTGTGCAACCATCAAAACTTTCAAAGCTCAGAGCATTTTTATTGCCTGGAAATGAAACCCCATATCCATTAGCAATCACTCTCCATTCCTTTATCTCCCCAGCCCTTGGCATCCATGAGTTTACTTTCTGTCTCTGTGGATTTACCTACGTGCCTATTCTAGATATTCCTTATAATTGGAGTCATATAGTATCTGGCAATTTGTGTTGACTTCTTTCACTTTGTGTAATGTTTTAAAGGTTCATTCATGTTGTAACATGTTTCAGAACTTCATTCCTTTTTGTGGACAAATAATATTCCCATCTATGAATATAATACATTTTCTTCACTCATCAGCTGAAGGCATTTGGGTTGTTTCTACTTTTTGGCTATAATGAATACAACTGTTATGGATATTCATCTTTAAGTTTTTGTGTGGAAATAGGAAAAGGAGTATGTCAAGGCTGTATCTTGTCACCCTGCTTGTTTAATTTATATGCAGAGTCCATCATGAGAAATGCTGGACTGGAAGAAACACAAGCTGGAATCAAGATTGCCCCGAGAAATATCAATAACCTCAGATATGCAGATGACACCACCCTTATGGCAGAAAGTGAAGAGGAACTAAAAAGCCTCTTGATGAAAGTTAAAGAGGAGAGTAAAAAGTTGGCTTAAAGCTCAACATTCAGAAAACGAAGATCATGGCATCTGGTCCCATCACTTCATGGCAAATAGATGGGGAAACAGTGGAAACAGTGTCAGACTTTATTTTTTTGGCCTCCAAAATCACTGCAGATGGTTACTGCAGCCATGAAATTAAAAGACGCTTACTCCTTGGAAGGAAAGTTACAACTAACCTAGATAGCATATTCAAAAGTAGAGACATTACTTTGCCAATAAAGGTCCGTCTAGTCAAGGCTATGGTTTTTCCAGTGGTCATGTATGGTTGTGAGAGTTGGACTGTGAAGAAAGCTGAAGAATTGATGCTTTTGAACTGTGGTGTTGGAGAAGACTCTTGAGAGTCCCTTGGACTGCAAGGAGATCCAACCAGTCCATTCTGAAGCCCTGGGATTTCTTCGGAAGGAATGATGCTAAAGCTGAAACTCCAGTACTTTGGCCACCTCATGTGGAGAGTTGACTCATTGGAAAAGACTATGATGCTGGGAAGGATTGGGGGCAGGAGGAGAAGGGGATGACCGAGGATGAGATGGCTGGATGGCATTACCGACTCGATGCACGTGAGTTTGAGTGAACTCTGGATTTGGTGATAGACAGGGAGGCCTGGCGTGCTGCGATTCATGGGGTCACAAAGAGTCGGACATGATTGAATGACTGAACTGAACTGAATGGTAACTATTCTTAACATTTTGCAAAACTGCTAAACTGTTTTCCAAAGTGCCTGCACTATTTGAGTAGCCATAATCTTTGGAATATTGCCTTTCTCCTCTTCTACTGTGTCCCTTCTTGTGGAACTCTTATCAGAGACATGTTGGAGCTTTCTATTTCATCCTGTGTGTCTCTTTAGTTCTTTTTATATTTTCCCAGTGTTTAGCTCTGTGCTTCATTCCTCAGATCTATCTTCCAGTTCATTAATTCTTTTATTCAACTGGTTTAATCTTTCATTCAACTCATCCCTTGAGTTTTCACTTTAAAGAGTTTAATTTTTCGTTTCTAAAAGTGTTACCATTTTTTAAAGATATAGTTTTATTTTTCTCCATAACCAATGTATTATTTTTCTTAGTACCTCCTTTTTATGGCTTTATTTCTTTCTCCATATTCTCTTTCAGACTGTTGTTTTATTTTGAGTTCTTAAATGTGGACTCTTTCTCACTGTGGATTGTTTCCTCATGTATTTTGTTGTGAGATTATCTTTATTGAGGCTTTTTGGCTTTTGCTTCCACCAGTTGCTTCAGAGAGATCACCAGTCTTAGTTCAGTTCAGTTCGGTTGCTCAGTCGTGTCAGACTCTTTGCAACCCCATGGACTGCTGCACGTCAGTCCTCCCTGTCCATCACCAACTCCCGGAGTTCACTCAAACTCATGCCCATTGACTCGGTGATGCCATCCAACCATCCCATCCTCTGTCGTCCCCTTCTCCTCCTGCCTTCTAACTTGCCCAGCATTAGGGTCTTTTCAGATGAGTCAGTTCTTCACATCAGGTGACCAAAGTATTGGAATTTCAGCTTCAGCATCAGTCCTTCCAATAAATATTTGGGACTGATTTCCTTCAGGATAGACTGGTTTGATCTCCTTGTAGTCCAAGGGACTCTCAAGAGTCTTCCCCAACACCACAGTTCAAAAGGATCAATTCTTCGGCCCTTAGCTTTCTTTATAGTCCAACTCTCACATCCATACATGACTACTGGAAAAACCATAGCTTTGACTAGATGGGCTTTTGTTTAAAAAGTAATGTCTCTGCTTTTTAATATGTTATCTAGGTTGGTCACAACTTTTCTTCTAAGGAGTAAGCATCTTTTAATTTCATGGCTGCAGTCACCATCTGCAGTGATTTTGGAGCACAGAAAAATAAACTGAGCCACTGTCTCCACTGTTTCCCCATCTATTTCCCATGAAGTGATGGAACCTTATACCATGATCTTAGTTTTCTGAGCTTTAAGCCAACTTTTTCACTCTCCTCTTTCACTTTCATCAAGAGACTCTTTAGTTCTTCTTCACTTTCTGCCATAAGGGTGGTGTCATCTGAATATCTGAAGTTATTGATATTTCTCCCAGCAATCTGATTCCAGTTTGTGCTTCATCCAGCCTAGTGTTCCTCATGTTGTACTCTGCATATAAATTAAATAAGCAGGGTGACAATATACAGCCTTGATGTACTGCTTTCCCCATTTGGAACCAGTCTGTTGTTCCCTGTCCAGTTCTAACTGTTGCTTCCTGACCTGCATATAGGTTTCTCGAGAAGCAGGTCAGGTGGTCTGGTATTCCTATCTCTTTCAGAATTTTCCACAGTTTATTGTGATCCACACAATCAAAGGCTTTGGCATAGTCAATGAAACAGAAATAGATGTTTTTCTGGAACTCTCTTGCTTTTTCGATGATCCAGCAGATGTTGGCAGTTTAATCTCTGGTTCCTCTGCCTTTTCTAATACCAGCTTGAGCATATGGAAATTCACAGTTTATGTACTATCAAAGCCTGGCTTGGAGAATTTTGAAAATTACTAGCATGTGAGATGAGTGCAATTGTGTGGTAGTTTGAAGAGTCTTTGGCATTGCCTTTCTTAGGGATTGGAATGAAAACTGACCTTTTCTAGTCTTGTGTCTACTGCTGAGTTTTCCAAATTTTCTGGCTCATGCATCATTGTGTTAATGTCTCAGTTTGAAACTTCCTAAATCATGTATATTATATTTATTTTATCCCCAAATATATAAGAGGCACAAACCGGAATATTTTAATTTAAGGGAAGGGATTGTCCTCAAAGCTCAAAAGAGATGGACAAGTGTCTTTGTTACCTTGTCCTGGCTAATGTTTCTTTTCTACTAATAGTTCATCTCTTTCCAGAAAAAGCAGACACTTGGCAGTCTTGGCTTTATGTAAAGATTCTCAATTCCTCATGCACACCCACATTCTCATTTCTTTTTTCCTGCATGAATATTAAAACCTAAGTTTTTAGGTTACTGAGACTAATTCTCCTCCAAAGCAATTAAAACTTCACTCTATTGTATGAACCTCTTCCTTTTGATCACCTAGGATAGATGGGGTTTTCCTTCTTTCCTTCCCTCTTTCTCAGTCATGCTTTATAAAAATAATGTTTATTTTATTTCTTTTAGCATTTCTGTGTCTTTGTCCTGGGCAGTTACTTTTGGCTATCTTGGATCACTGTATTATCAGAAGTCTCAGTATCCTTACCATTACTGTGGGGAAAATTATTTACTTAATAGTGTTTTCAGGATTAAATTAGATAATATATATAAAGCGCTTAGCTTAGTGCCTGATATGTAAGTGCTCAATAAATGTTAGTTATTATGCGGCTGCTAAGTTGCTTCAGTCATGTGCGACTTTGTGTGGCCCCATAGACGGCAGCCCACCAGGTTCCCCCATCCCTGGGATTCTCCAGGCAAGAACACTGGAGTGGGTTGCCATTTCCTTCTCCAATGCATGAAAGTGGAAAGTGAAAGGGAAGTTGCTTGTCATGTCCAACTCTTCGTGACCCCATGTACTGCAGCCTACTCGGTCCATGGGATTTTCCAGGCAAGAGTACTGAAGTGGGGTGCCTACTAACTAATGCTGACCAATATTTTGGTCATCTGATGTGAACAGAAGGCTCACTGGAAAAGTCCTTGATGATGGGAAAGATTGAGGGCAGGAGGAGAAGAGGGCATCAGAGGATGAGATGACTGAATGGTATCACGGATGAAAACTCTTGGAGATGGTGAGGGACAAGGAGGCTGGTGTGCTGCAGTCCATGGGGTGGCAAAGAGTCAGAGATGACTGTATGACTGTACAACAACAACACTGATTGAGAAATTCTAGATAAGAATGCAAATCTGCATAAGAAAAATTAATAAAATGAATTTTAAAATTAATATTTTGGCCCCCTCTTAGAATGTCATGGGTCATTTAAGTTAGTTCCTTTTTTTTTGATAAAAAAGGAATATACAAAACTTATTGCTTAAATATATATTATTTTGTATGATAATCCTTGAGTGTCTCACCTCATATTTATCTTACTCAGCATGTGGGTGGTCATGGAACAGTATTTATAGATATTTGATGCCTGATTCAGTTGACATATATATATATTTTCATTTTACAGTTGCATTTCATTTCCTCAGAAGGTGGCTTATATTATAAACATGTTCATAGTTTCCATATTAAAAATGCTTACATTAAGCTGACATAAAAATTTAAATTCATTTTATTGAGAAAAATTAATCTCTCAGTCTTGTTCTAAAATATTTATTTCCCATAAAATGTACACTTTTGAGGAATATAGCATGGGTTATTAATAGGCTATTTGATTATTTCCACTTAGGAATATAATTCTTTGAAAAGAAAGGCATATCTGATTAAAATCCTGTGTGGAAGTGACCTTTTTCATGTTCTTAAAAGAGGAATGATGGAAGAAAAAAATAATATTTTTAATCTGAGTCTTCATGGGATCTTAAATGGATATTATTCTTTGCTTCCTCTCTGTAACAGATATTGTGTTTGTCATTCTGTATGTGTGTAGCCTCACTTTTGTTAACGTGTCTTCACTTCTCAGTGAAATGAAAGCTGACCTAGAACCGTGGTCACTCCTGTGTCAAAGTTGCAACAACTGTGGTCACTAAGCAATTACTATGGCCATCCACCTGGTCCTGAAGGGGTAGCTGTGTTAGATCAAGATCTAAAATAATCTGTGAAAGGGAATGAACTGAGGAATCAGTCTGCAGTGTAATTTGATCTTGTGTCTGTATTTAACCAAAAGAACCACATTTGTAAACAACTTACTCTGCAGAAGGATAAAAATCCTATAAAACATTTAAATGCTGTTTATTTTACTCAGTTGCTTTTTCTTGATAATTTTATTTATTTTAATGCTGAAATATTGGTAGAGCTCTAAAAAAGATGGTGTGGTATCTATGTTCAAGTAAAGCACTTTTTTTTTTTAGAACCATTAGGTTTTTTTGAACTGATATACAAATAAAAATGTTATTCTTTTTCTTTTTTTTAAAGCACAAGATCCTAAAATACTTAGGAGGTGCTTAACTGATACAGATTATTAAAATATGGAAGAAAATTGGGAAAAGTGACAAAGTATGTAACAGTAGAACATGTGCTTTTATTCTTTTTTTTTTCTCCAGAGGGGTAATAGGTTTGTGCTAATCTGTTTACCTTCTCTCTTTGCTCATATCTATTTGTTCAGTTGTGAGATTTTGGGATGGAGTAAACACATAGCTCAAAGCCAATAAATATCCTACTTTTCTCCAAACTGTTCTTTGTTGCTTTATCTTCATTCTTTCACTCATTCAGCATCTACGGAGCACCTGCTGTGTACGAGGCACTGGGCTAGGTGGTAGAGGGTCTTTATTGAATAAGACCATCAGGGCTCCCTTGATGAGTGTCTAGTCCTGGACAATTTTTTTTTTTTTTTTCTCTCTTCTCTTTAATCCTTGCATTTTTCTGTCTCTCTCTTCTCTACCCCTACATCTTCTACTTTTATTCTTTCCCTCATTTTCTTACTTCTCTTCCCTTCTTTCTTTGGAAATTGTTAAAGGGCTTTCCTTTCGACTTCAGATTTGACTAGGATGAATACGTGAGACTTCTTTCTTTCTCTACACTCTTTCTTGTGGGAATCCAGGAACATTCATAACTTCTGGCCTGACTTAGCTGTGTCTGTACCTCCTTTGAGGAAATTTGGTTACCAGTTGATGAGCAGATCATTTCCTCTACTGCCATGGAATCATACTCCTTTGCTTTTCATCAAGCTGCCAAACTTCCTGAAGAGTGAATCCACTGGGGACAGACATCTTCCTGTCTTTCTACAAGCCATCATATTTTGGTTAAAACCATTTTTTAAAAATTGGCTTTTATACCCATGCACCTAAATTTGTCTCCAGTCTGGTTCCATTGGTCACAGAATAGTTTTACCTTACTGGCTGAGTATTTTCGTTTCTGCTGAGCTTCCCACAGTGAATATCATAGAGCATTTTCCAGCAGTATTTTTGTGGAGGGGGAGGGATGGATAAAGGCCTAGTATGAATTCTGATGCAGCCATTTTCCTATTGCTTTCTGACAGAATGTAGTAGGAAATCAATGCAGTTAGAGTCATTATTGACAGTAGATAAGGGTAAGCAAGCTGGTCATCTGAAAGCACAAATGAATCGGAATTATAGGATTTATTTTAGCCCTGTCAGACTTTTTTTTTTTTTTAATCCATTTCTGGCTCTTTAAAGTTGAAGAGCAGAGATGTCAGATGACTTATTAGAGATCACACAGCAAGTTAATAGCAGAGCTGTACCTGGAACCCAGGTCTCAATTTCCAGTTTTCTTTTTACCCGAAATAGGTATATAGAAATAGGATCTAGGGAAAATTATCTTTTGAGGGAGGGGGAGAATTCTTGTTTGTTTAGAGAAGGATTTGTCAAATCCACAAGTTTTAGACTTTTGTACTCTTTAGCTGACAATCAAAGTTTCAAGTTTCATATGATCTTTGTAACCAGCTAAGGTGTTGAAGAGAATTGGTAAAAAAATTAAGTGCTTCCCACAGAATATCTAGTCCATGTCTGTTAGCTCCTATCTAAAGGGGTTGGTTTTTGTCTTGGTTCTTGATGTTGGTTATCATGTATGAGAAATATGATTTTCGCCCAACCTCAAGAGCTGCAGTTATAAGTAAAGTTGGCGAAGTGGATTTATTTTGGTGAGTTGTTTTGATGGAGGAATAAAAGCTTGAATAAGGAGTCAGACCCCAAATTCATCCACTTACTTAATTCATTATTTCCAGTGGTTTAGCAGAGTTTAATCTCAGTGCTGAGGAAGTCATTTGAACTCTGGCTTTCTACCCTCTAAACAACTAAGAATCATTTCTTCCCTTCTTCTCTGTTACCAAGAGAACGCACTGGTCTTAGCAAACACCCTCTTCCAATAATACAAAAGATGACTCTACACATGGACATCAACAAATGGTCAATGCTAAAATCAGATTGGTTATATTCTTTACAGCCAAAGATGGAGAAGTGCTATAGTCAGCAAAAACAAGACTGGGAGCTGACTATGGCTCAGATCATGAACTCCTTATTGCCAAATTCAGACTTAAATTGAAGAAAGTAGGGAAAACCAGTAGGCCATTCAGTATGAACTAAATCAAATCCCTTATGATTATACAGTGGAAGTGACAAATAGATTCAAGGAATTAGATCTGATAGAGTACCTGAAGAACTACGGATGGGAATTTGTAACATTGTACAGGAGGCCATGATCAAAACAATCCCCCCAAAAAAGAAATGCAAAAAGGCAAAATGGTTGTCTGAGGAGGCCTTACAAATAGTTGAAAAAGAAGAAAAGTGAAAGTTTAAGGAGAAAAGGAAAGATATATCCATCTGAATGCAGAGTTCCAAAGAATAGCAAGGAGAGATAAGAAAGACTTCTTAGGTGAACAATGCAAAGAAATAGAGGAAAACAACAGAAAGGGAAAGACTGGAGGTCTCATCAAGAAAGTTAGAGATACCTAGAGAACTTTTCATGCAAAGATGAGCACAATAAAGGACAGAAATGGTCTGGACCTAACAGAAGCAGAAGATATTAAGAACAGGTGGCAAGAATTTACAGAACTATACATAAAAGATGCTCATGACCCAGATCGTGACAATGGTGTGATCACTTACCTAGAGCCAGACATCCTGGAATGCGCAGTCAAGTGGGCCTTAGGAAGCATCACTGTGAACAAAGCTAGTGGAGGTGATGGAATTCCAGTTGAGCTATTTCAAATCCTGAAAGATGATGTTGTGAAAGTGCTGCACTCAATATGCCAGCAAATTTGGAAAACTCAGCAGTGGCCATAAGACTGGAAAAGTTCAGTTTTCATCCCAATCCCAAAGAAAGGCAATGCCAAAGAATGCTCAAACTACCATGCAATTGCACTCATCTCACATGCTAGCAAAGAAATGCTCAAACTTCTCCAAGCCAGGCTTCAATAGTATGTGAACCATAAACTTCCAGATGTTCAAGTTGGATTTAGAAAAGGCAGAAGAACCAGAGATCAAATTGCCAACATCCACTGAATCATCGAAAAAGCAAGAGAGTTCCAGAAAAACATCTGCTTCATTGACTATATTAAAGCCTTTGACTGTGTAGATCACAGTAAACTGTGGAAAATTCTTCAAGAGATGGGAATACCAGACCATCTTACCCGCCTCCTGAGAAACCTGTACACAAGTCAAGAAGCAGCAATTAGAACCAGACATGGAACAATGGACTGGTTCCAAATTGGGAAAGGGGTACGTCAAGGCTGTATATTGTCACCCTGCTTATTTAACTTCTATGCAGAGTACATCATGCGAAATGCCATGCTGGATGAAGCACAAGCTAGAATCAAGATTGCTTGGAGAAGTATCAATAACTTCAGAAATGCAAATGGCACCATCCTTATGGCAGAAAGCAAAGAGGAACTAAAGAGCCTGAAAGTGAAAGAGGAGAATGAAAAAGCTGGCTTAAAATTCAACATTCAAAAAACTGAGATCATGGCATTTGGTCTCATCACTTTATGGAAAATTGATGGGTAAACAATGGAAATAGTGACAGACTTTATTTTGGGGGCTCCAAAATCATTGCAAATGGAGACTGCAGCCATGAATCTGAAAGATGCTTGTTCCTTTGAAGAAAAGCTATGACCAACTTAGACAGCATATTGAAAAGCAGAGACATTACTTTGCCAACAAAGGTCCATATAGTGAAATGTATGTTTTTTCTAGTGGTCATATATGGATGTGAGAGGTTGATGCTTTCTAACTGTGGTGTTGGAGAAGACTCTTGGACTGCAAGAGAGTCCCTTGGGCTGTAAGGAGATCAAACCTGTGCATCCTAAAGGAAATCAGGCCTGAATGTCCATTGGAAGGACTGAGGCTGAAGCTGAAGCTCCAATACTTTGACCTTCTGATGAGGAGACCTGATTCATTGGAAGAGACCCCAATCCTGGGCAAGATAGAAGGCTGGAGGAGAAGGGGACTACAGAGGACGAGATGGTTGGATGGCATTATTGACTCAATGGACATGAGTTTGAGCAAACTCTGGGAGATGGTGAAGGACAGGGAAGCCTAGCATGCTGCATCCATGGGGTGGTAGAATTGGACAGACTGAGCAGCTGAACAACAACAGCAAAACAAGTAAGAATCATTTCTTCCCTCCTCCATTGATGTGAATATGAGTTTTTAAAACTATTTATTTATTTATGGCTGCACTGGGCCTTTGTTGCTGCTCGTGGGCTTTCTCCATTTCTATAAGTAGACAACCTGCAGGATTCTCATCGCTATGGCTTCTCTTTTGTAGAGCTCAAGCTCTAGGGTGCTTGGGCTCAGTAGCTGTGGCACCTGGGCTTACTTGCCCGATGGCATGTAGAATTTTCCTGTACCAAAGATTAAATCCATGTCCCCTGCATTGGCAGGCAGGCTCATAACCACTTGACCACCTGAGAAGTCCTCAATATTCATTTTTATTGCTGTTTAGCCAGGATCCAAGATGGTCCCCAATGGGCCCTTAACTCCTAGCAGTCATAGCTTTTGTATATCCCCTCCCACGCTGCATTAGAGTTTGTCTGTGTGACCATTAGAGTATGGCAGACATAATGTTATATCACTTCTGAGGCCATCTCAGACATTGTGGCTTCTGCCTGTACCCTTTGTATCCCTCACTCTGAGGAAGCCAGCTGCTAGGTTATGAGGATGTTAGGACAGTCCTATAATATTAAAAGTTCCATGTGGCAAGGAACTGAGGCTTTCTACCAACAACCAGTGAGGAACTGGTTGAGGTCTTCTGCCAATCCCCATGTGAGTGAGCCATTTTAGAAGGATGCTCCAGGTCTGGTCAACCGTTCAGGTGACTAGCACTAGCTGATTGCTTGACTGCAACCTCATGAGAGACCCTGAGCCAGAACCACCCACCTGATCCACACTGATTTCTGATCCCAGAAACCATGTGGAAAAATATATGCTTGTTGTTTTAAGCTGCTACATTTGGGGGATAATTTGTTACACAGCAATAAATAGCTAATATAATTTACAGAACAAAGGTTGAACATTTTCAGTTTAAAGTCAATTATAATAACAATAGGTATAGGTGTTTTTATTGTAAGATACTTTTATTATGTTTTTATTTGACACTTAGGAGCAAAAGCTAAATCAATACTTGACCTATATTCACCAATTTTAGTTTATTATATAGGTAATGGAAGAATGGAAAAATTAAATGATTTAGTAATCGGAGGGCGTGGTGGTAGCTAAGAATTGAAACACACTTTTTTCTCTTTCCACTTCTCTTTAAAATATAGCTCTATCAAAATACAAGTAAAGACTAAACTCAAAATGACACCAACAGATTCAAAAGAGAGAGATATGTTTGAGTAAATTTTCATTTAAGGAGTTTACTGAGAGCTATTGTGTTTTCTTATTTTTCTTTATCTTTACTTGAAGTATAGGTGATTTACAATGTTTCAATTGTATAGGAAAGTGATTCAGTTATACATACATATGTAAGTGTATATTAATATATATTTTTCAGATTCTTTTCCATTATAGGTGATTACAAAATATTAAATATAGTTCCTTGTGCTATACAGTGGGTATTTTTGTTTATTTTATATATAATACTGCGTATCTGTCAACCCCAAATTCCTAAATTATTCCATCCTACCTTCCCCTTTGGTAACTGTAAGTTTGTTTTTTATGTCTGAGTCTATTTCTGTTTTGCAAATAAGTTCATTTGTATCATTTTTAAGATTCGATCTATATGTAATATCATCTTTGTCTTTGACTTACTTCACTTAGTATGATAATCTCTAGGTTCATCCCTGTTGTTGCAGATGGCATTATTTTATTCTTTTTATGGCTGAGTAATATTCCATTGTGTGTGTGTATGTATATATATTCCACATCTTCTTTGTCCATTCATCTGTCAATGGACATTTAGATTAGAATGTTATTGTTTTAATATGAAATCATCTCAAGGGGTCTGAGTCATTTTATTTTTACACACAGGTCGTTATACTTCAGTTAATCAACATGGAGAGGGTTTCAATGGATCCTTTAACTCAGGCCTAGATATGAATATTTTTGATCAGTTCAGCAAAAGTTTGTCAAGATCACCAGTGCTGGCCAGGGAATACAAAAGTAAACGAGGCATCTCTGCCCATGAATGGTTTGTAGGTTAGTGATGGGGGCAGGTGATTTTAGTAGTGAGGGAAGCGTTCTGCTACAGGCATTGAGAGGAAATACGCAGAGTATGGAGGAGGAGCACCTGACTCAGTGTGCCAGGACAGATGGCTTCCTCAAAGTTGCATAGCTACTTTGTAGCACTTTGAATCCATTTTGCAGTTTTCTAGACACTTGGAAGGGGTAATAAGATTGTATGCTGCCCGCCTATTGATTTTCATGCTTGGCGAGGTCTGTTTTTCTACAGAGACCTTTTCTTCAACCTTTATTTTTTAAAAACTTTTAATTTTTATTATTGTATAGCCAGTTAACAAACAATGTTGTGATAGTTTCTGGTGGACAGAGAAGGGACTCAGCCATTCATATACATGCATGCATTCTTCCCAAACCCTCCTCCCATCCAGGCTGCCACGTAACACTGAGCAGAGTTCCCTGTACTATACAGTAGGTCCTTGTTGGTTCTCCATTTTAAATAAAGCAGTGTGTACATGTCCATCCCAAACGCCCTGATTGTCCCTTCCCCCGTCTTTCCTCCTGGCAACCGTAAATTCATTCTCTAAATCTCTGAGTCTGTTTCTGTTTTCTAAGTAAGATCAGTTGTATCGTTTCTTTCTAGACTCCACATATATGGGGTGTGAAATGATATTTCTCCTTCTCTGCCTGGCTTACTTCACTCGTTCTGACACTCTCTGGCTCCACCCATGTTGCTGCAAATGGCATTATTTCATTTTTTTAATGACTGAATAATATTCCATTGTATGTATATACCACATCTTCTTTATCCATTCCTCTATCGATGGGTGCTTAAGTTGCTTCCATGTCTTGGCTGTTGCAAACAGTGCTGCTGTGAACTTTGGGATGCATGTATCCTTCAGATCATATTTTTCTCTGGATTTATGCCCAGCAGTGGGATTGCAGGGTTATATAGTAGCTCTATTTTTAGTTTTTTAAGGAACCTCCATATTGTTCACCATAGTGGCTGTACCAATTTACATTCTCATCAACAGTGTAGAAAGGTACCCTTCTCTCCACAACCTCTCTAGCATTTATTGTTTGTAGATTTTTTGATGATAGCCATTCTGGCTGATATAAGGTGATATGTCATTATGGTTGTGATTTGCATTTCTCTAGTAATTAGTGATGTTGAACATCTTTTCTTGTGCCTATTGGCCATCTGTACGTCTTCTTTCGGGACATGTCTCTTTAGGTCTTCTGCCCATTTTTGAGTGAGTTCTACAATTTTTTTCACTGAGATATTATTCAAACCTCTTTTTAAAAAGAACTTTGAAAAAGAGAGACTTCCTTTTCTTTCAAACAGGATAAATGGAATGAAACAGAGACGCTAAGAAAAAGAAACCTTGAAGTGCAAAACAAAACCCAGGAAGTATGAAAGTATTGAAAACATGAATTGGCGTGAGTTAGGAGAAGGCAATGGCACCCCACTCCAGTACTGTTGCCTGGAAAATCCCATGGATGGAGGAGCCTGGTAGGCTGCAGTCTATGGGGTCACTAACAGTCGGACACAACTTTACTTTCACTTTTCACGGTCAAGCATTGGAGAAGGAAATGGCAACCTACTCCAGTGTTCTTGCCTGGAGAATCCCAGGGACGGGGGAGCCTGGTAGGCTGTTGTCTATGGGGTCGCACAGAGTCAGACATGACTGAAGCGACTTAGCAGCAGCAGCAGCAGCAGCAGCAGACTGAACCACATGATGTCAAGGTGTAATAATAAAATATTTAGGATGTGGGATTCTAAAACAATTCATTAAACAAATCTTAGTGATCCGTCACAATTATTTTAGCTACTGGTCCGAAAGAAATTTGTGGCAAAGTGCTGATTGCCCTGGAAGGAAAGATTGCACCTGTGGATCAATTTGATAGAATCTGGAACTTAATTCTGTCCGTTTGAACAAGCAAGTTTCAGACATTCTAATTCCGAGGGAACTTCCAACAGTCTTTCATGAATGAGGCAGTAAGAATGAAAAGACCTTTTATAACTTCATTTTGAACTCTGCCTGCAAACCAGAGGTCAGCAGGCCCTTCAATCCCAGGGGCTGCACAGTGCCTGGAGGTGCTGGTGGTGCTGGTGGTTGGTGCTGTGGAACTTGAGAGGGGAGGGTAGAGGGAGATAGAAGACAAAAGGGAGAGGAGGCAAAAGACATAAAGAACTGGACTGGAAGAAGTGAAGACGGAGAAAAACAAAAGAGAAAGGACAGGAAGAGTTGATAACTGTGGTTTGCTGAGCACTGCCAGTCACTGTGCTAAATGCTTTTCCAGTCCTTACAACAGCCCTATGAAGTTAGTACTGGTGTTACCTCTGTTTTACTGACTAGGATACTGAGCCTCAAGTGAGGTCATTTGCCAAAAGTCATATTATTAGTAAGTAGCAGAGCTGTGATTTGAATTCAGTTCTGTCTGACTCCCAAATCTGGCATTTCTAACCATGAGGCCATGAAAGAGATATATTCACCTACTGCAGTGTAAAAGGGGACCACTAACGCCTAGCGCCTGGGCTGTTCTCTGGCTGGCCCTTGGGTTTCCTTTCTTTTTTTTTAAAGTTTGTAGACAAGTCTTTAACAGAATGAAGATCCCTTAATTGGATTTGCCTGTTATCTAATATTGCCCAACACATTACATGCCGTGCTTCAGTTCCTTACATGAATCGGTTGGAACCTTCCCATTTAGTCTAATGAACCCTAATTTCAGACAAAGGTAACTGTCCCCTTTTGTTTCATCCTGTGCTTTTATTTTTCAAATACCAGAGCCGACCTCTGAACTCAATCTGCACTTGCCTATTGATGCATAAATATCTATAATATCACAGTAAATTAAATTCTATTTTAAAGGGTTTCTATTTAACAATCTGTCAGAACTTTCACAGCATTTGATTTCTGGTCTCCTCTGTCCAGTGACAGGTTTATCTCAATATGGTTTGATTAATGAAACCTTTTATTTGGTGTAAGCATACTTATTATTACTATAATCCTTTAATGCTTGCTTGGGCAACACTGGAATCTGGTGACAGGGACTCTCAAAACTTCTGGCTTCTTTAGTTCCCTCAAAACACTGGGTGAGATTGACGGGTGGGAGACCCATGCCCTCTTAATGGGAAGCTTGGTAACGTTAGTGTCAGCTGAATGATATAGCACTCTGTCTTAGAGGCTTGGCCAAACTCCCTTTTAACCTCTGGGGTTTAAGAAATGCTTTTGACTTCATGCCAACAAATCCGCCTTCCTATCCATTGCTACCTTGTCCTTGCATGCCAGACATTGGGGGGCGTGGCTAACATCTCCTGGGGAGCTGAGAAATTGCAGTGTGCACTGTGTCACTGAGAAGTGGGATGAACTCTACGAGAAAAGAATGTATGGAAAAAGAGTGTCTTCATGAAGACAAGGGGCCAGGCACTAAGAGCTCTTAAGAAACAGAAATGACTTTATGATGGCTATTCCACAAGCAGCCTTTTTGAAAAGAAGAGTAGAATTGAATTATGGTTCCTAACAATTATTTACCTCCGCGAGGGGCTGCCGTTGCTGCTGGATTATCTTCCTGGTGTACCACATGCTTCCAAAACACTGGAAAAAGAATGTCTTGGATTTCACATAGACTCAACGTTGTCACTCTGTTTTACTTTGCTGTTAAATATTTACTAACGTTAAAAGTGAGACATTGAAAACAAAATCAGAAACTTGTGCTACAGAAATTGTTTTCTCTGCAGTTTTCCTAGCTAGTATTTTCTGCGCTGGTAAAGTGATAGACTTCTGCCATGTATTATACTGTTCTTTATTTGTACACCTGTCCACCTCTAATGCTCAAAACATCTCATACTTTTTTTTCTTTCTTCCTTTTTTTAGTTTGTGGTCATTGTGGTTTTAAGTGCAATAAAATCCCACCTGGAGAGTTTTGCTATTGTTTCTAAACAACCTAAAGTAGGAAGGAGAACAAGGTAATGTTAATAAATATGATTCAAGAGCCTAATAAATAATCAAATCAGATAAAAGAAACAAGTCTGTTATGTGAAAAGAGCATTATGATAGTTAATATTCTTTGTTAAGACTTGAATATTCAAAGGGCAAGTAACGTCTGAAAACAAAAATATTTTGTTTATCTAAGGACCATACTAGTTTGGTTGTTAATTTGATTACTTGAGATTGCGATTTGTTATTAAATTTATATGCTTACATAGACTTAAAAATGAAAGTTTTCTTTCTGGAGTTTTAAAAGGAAAATGCTATAGGAAGCATTTCTTTTTAAGGGGGTAACATTAGATTTTTATTGTCACTTTAGCTTTAATTGTATTAATTGAAATCATACTGAAAAATAAAGTATGGTTTAACTGTACTTTCGGAATTAGAGATATGGTTTAAGAATATCCATTCAATAAAATAAAGAAGTAGAAAACCTAGTATAATTTAAAGTGATACTGCAAGTCAAATAAATTTTAATAACATAATTAAGAGTAAGAACTATGTGTTCTGCTTGAAAAATATAGAATATTTTTTGTTCGTGAAAAGTGTTCTTTTGCAAGAAATTATAGAAATGTCTTAATGAGATACTGAGTAGAGGATTATTACAATTCTCCAACATGTTTCTTGTTTTTAGTTTATTTCACATCATGCTTTTTAACCTTCGACAACAAATATTGTTGTACCATGAAGACAGCAAATCCAAACAATTACATATGTAGTCCAAAGGCATACACAAGAAAATCAATATTTGACATCTTTGCAACTCCCTCTTTGCAGTAGCGTTCAATAGCTCTTATTCATTATACACTTATATCTCTTTCAGATTCGCCTTTGTCACTAGAAACCCATTTTTTTTCTCTCCTTTGACTTCCACATAACTTCTTTGCCCTGTACTTTTACAGATGCCTTCTGGCTATAAATACTAATGAAATCTCTTTGCTTAATTCAATTTTGCTGGTACACTTACAGTTATGACCTAACTTTCCCACGAGAGAGACTGATTGAACATTCCACTACCTTATGGATGGGAGCAAACATTCTTACAGAACTGGACTGACAATTTCCATAATTATAGAATTCACAGCCTAATGACCTTAAAAAACAATAAAAAGATCTCTTGTTAATTCCATTTCTGTTACTGACATTCAAGATATTTCATTTTTCACGGGACAACAAATTTACTTTTTTATTTTCCAAAGAGCAGTCTATCCTTTCCCCCAGATTAAATTTTCTGAATATTGAAGTATTCCATTGAATATTTAGCATTTCTTTGTCTTTTAAAAGTTAGAATATTTATGATCCTTAGAATGCGTTTGACTGATTTATAGCAATCAATTATAAGAGTACGTTTTCAAATAGCCCTTTTAAAAATGAAGAATAGAATAATTAAAAAGATCACAAGTCCTCCCTTGCATATAATTATTTCATTATTTCATTACAGTGCAGAAATTATTTTTGCTGACTGTGAGCAATTTTAATTGAGTGAGATCTATGTTAATATACGATAGCAGGCAGTTCTTCCTAAGAAATAAGATTACTAATTGCTTAAATTTTTATTCAGCACAGTGAGTCTTACGAGTCACATTGCAATATAAACCTAATCACTAGGTAGAGTGGCTACAATACATTTTCTGTGGTGTGATATCCTAAAAGCATAACTTGCCTGCTAATTTATTCCTTCAACAGGTTTATTGCTGTATTAAGCATTTGTTTTGTAGAAATTCTTATTCTATCTAGTTATGACAGAACTGTGATAATGAAACATTAAAATTCAAACTTGAAGTATATGAAAACCAGCATAAATAAGCAAAATTAAAACATAACATCTTGAATTCTTCCTAAAAATCAGAATGCTCATTACCCCAGCCTATATTATGGAGGCTTTTGGCTTATAAACAAAGGCGGCTCATCAGGAATAGAAATTGTGAGTGTGCAAGATAGCATGCTGCTAAGTGACATTAAATTAAATGTTAATAAAAACCATTTTCTTTCAAAAATTTAACATTCATCATAAATGCTATGGTATCCTTGGCATATCTAAGATATTTTCTTCTCAATAAATATTTTATGTATATTTATTGCTATGGGAGAATATATAAATTATAATAAAATTCATCAGAACCACTGTCTTAACAACATAAGCTGTTTTGATAAAATCTGAATAAACATTTAAAAACTATATGTTTTTATGTATAGTTTAGTATTGAATATGCTGTTGCTGATTTAACTTAGATCTTAAGTGAAAAGTACTATAATTGAGTGTATTCTTAGTTTAAATATAATTTTTGAAAGTGAAAGCAAAAATACTTGAAAAACTGTGATATTTATTAGTAATTCATCTATTCAGTAAATATTTATTAATAGTAAATATTAATAATTATTTATTTAATAATAGTAATAATTATTTACTATTCAGTAAATAAATATTAATATAAATATTTATTATAAATAGTTTATAATGAATTTCTCAACAATTCTAATTTACTAATACTATTTTCACATACTCGTTCAAGGCAAGTGGTAACATTTTGCTTTCTTTGCTTGGATTCCAGTATGTTCATTTGCTGCTAAAAGGGGAAGTTGACCAGATTGGTATTTAGTTGACCAATGCAGAAGTTACAGAGTTATTTACAGTCCTAATTTCCAGATTTCAATATTTAATGTGTCAGTAATAACTAAAACCTTTTGGAGATCGCTAAGTAATTAGTTACTATTGTGCATAGAACACATTTTGTATTTGGATCTTTTTCACTGGAGATTGAGATTTGTGTGTGATATGGAAAGTAAAATAAACTGTTGACTGTAAAAGCTTTCTTATGGTGAAGGAATTTTATGGTAATACGGTACACGGTCAGTGTGATCTAGAAGAATGACTGAAGCATATGGAACGGATATGATATTGTATGTTAATATACGTCAGTTAAAAACAAAACTAGACTAGCCCAGAGTCCTGGGTTCTGCTACTGCTATTAACTAGTTTAAGACTATGGGGCAAGTCTTGCAACTTCTCTTGACCTTAATTTCCAGATCTGGAAAATATGGATAATAATCCTTACTTTGCCTCCTGGTGTGGATGGTTTCATGATAAATAGTAGCTTCTGTGTTGGTAAAATGTAAGTTGCAAATTAGATAGTTCTTAACCTGGGGGTGTTCCAAGAATCCTCTTGAAACTATGTAAATTTGTGTGTATATCTTCCTAGGTATGAGGTCTGTAGCTTTTATCGGATTCTCAAATGGGCAAGTGACCTAAAGAAGGTGAGGAAACACTGAATTTGAGAATCTCTAACATCCTTTCTTCTCTTAAATTTAAATTCCATTCTCCCTCACTGAATAATATATATGAAAGCACTTTGAAAGACTGCTAAACAAATGCAAAGCATCATTCCCCATCTCTCTTTATGGATCTAGTCTATGTAAAAGTCATAGCCATACTTGAAAAAGTGATATTATATTATGTTGCATGGATTATTGAATAAATATATTCCCCGAGGGCATCTTTCAGATAAAAGGTTCAGTATTAGACCCCTAGGAGAACTGAAGTGTCACAGACTCAGAGAAAATAGAAGGCAATCTAGGAGAGGGTGGAAAAACATTTTAGTATATGTTCAGTGTAGTTTAGTGGTCAAGATTTACAAGAGTAATTAGACTAGGATGAATCTTTTTGATCTTGTTTTAATCTAGATTATGATAGCTGTGTCTCAGTTTCCTCCTCTCTAAAATGATTTTAGTGATTCATACCTCACAGGATTTGGGGAAGATTAAGTTAGCTAGTTAATTAGTTTTGTTAGCATAGGTTAAAGTGTTTTTAGTTAACTGTACAGCAATATACCAAAGCAATAGTGTGAATTCTCCATTCAAAGGAGGAAAATACCACTGTTAAGGATTTCTAAATAGTTTCTTCTTTGTCTTGTGACTGTATTTTGTCCTGTTACATATTTAATAATAGATGTGAAATCAGAAATAAAATGTAGCAATTAAGATACATTGTAATTTCTTCTGAGTTTTTTATCCCCTTTTGATACTTTAAAAGGAGTGATCATTTATCTCTTTAAAGGTACATCTAAAATATGTGAACTTTATGGCTTATCAGTAATTTTTAAGTTTTCTACATTTAATGAGCAAAAATATAGCTATACAAAACATTAAGAATATCTTTAAAGAATTGCTTTAAAACAAGATACCATTGTGCTGTATTAAAAGACTGTGCTAATAGTCTATTAAAGAGTACTTAGGAAAAGATTAGAGAAAGGGAACTTTTAAAAATTTCTTATCTCTAAAATGAGGAGAGTTGAAATTGTTTCTTTTTTTTGTTTGTGTTTTTTTTTTAAATTGGAATATAGTTGGTTTACAATGTACTAGTTTCTGGTGTACAGCAAAGTGAATCAGTTATGCATATACATTTATCCACTTTTTTAAAATTCTTTTCCCTTGAAGGTCATTACAGTGTATTGAGTAGAGTTCCCTTTGCTATACTTCTAATAAGTATATTCGTTATCAATTTTACATATAGTAATGTATAAATAAGGATTTCTTGATTATGGAAGGGAGGCAGGTTGGAGAGGGCACACTGAGTTAGAGTATCTTTAGCCATAGTGAAAAAAACTGACCACATAGCAAGGTTTTTCACCTAAGAAATAGTTGATGTGGGTCTCAGTTTACCTCTTCCTTTCTAGATTTGCATCAAAATGGAGTGAAGAGAGCATTTGGTAATAGAATTTGCTTTCTTACTGAGTGTGAGTTCCTAGACAGAAGGCAGAGATGGGATCTCACACATTTTTATATTCACAGCTCTATTCAGGTACTCAGCGAAGTCTATTCACTGAATTCTCCTAGGCTGGTTCCTTTCTCTAAGTGATTGTTTCCTCTATTATATTTCTAATAATGATAATAATAATAATAAAACTAGCTACCATTTATGGAGTACTCTGTACAAAGTACTTTACATGTTATTGTTCTAGCCTTACAACAACCCGGGGGAAATATTATCCTCATTTTAAAGGTGAAGATTCTGAAGTCCACAGAAGTGACTTACTTAAGACCATAACCACCTGACAAATTTATTGGAAAGATATTTTTCTTTCATTAGCTGCTCTAGCTTCAAAGATTTTGCCTTCTTAACAGCTTCCTCTCTGAACCAAGAGAGTGCTTTGATAGAAGATTTAAGGTACATGGCACTCCCAAAATGCAGATTTGGTGATGACGGGAAATGTTGCTAGGTCACGTCGGAAATGATTATTGCTAGCTCACATTTGATGGGGCTAGATGCTCCTGTTTTGTTACTAAGTAGCTGCTGCTGGGAGCTGAGAGGAAATGAAGAAGAGGAACCAGGAAAATCTGATAAATAAGCCCCGTTATAAATATTCTTCCTGAAGCTCATCCCACCACCTCAGTGTTAAAATAGATTAACATAGGAACACCAAGTAGTTCAGATGTAAAGCTAAGATTCACAATTGGACTATTATCAGCCTTAACTGATGAATACAAAACCAGTAATCTCTGAGGGACCAAACCATGAGTTTGCTCTGAATCTCTTTGTTTCTGTGGAGCTGTGATTCATATTCTCTATAATATAGAAAGTTGAAATATCTTTAGCATAACAAAGACATATTCATACTTATAGAATAGCAGCATTTCCCACCAGTCATTGGAGGAGTGGTAAACTCTGGTTAGAAGAAAACTGCTGCTTATCATGGAGAGTTATATTTTATTTCTGACAACTATATTTCTCCTCAGTTTTGAAAATACCTTTTTATAAAGCAGTTCATGTGCAACTTTTTCTGCTTAAAAAAATTAATAGGCAAACTGGAAGAGGAATTTGATCATTTATTGCATATCTACAAATTCAATAATAATGATGAAAGATCTGTTGATTGTCTTGTTTATCTGAGAGAGACATGAGATACACCATAAGAGAGGGTGGGGAATCTGGGCTCAGTGCCCAGAATTTTTCTTTGCTATTTGGATCACTGTGTTTGCTAGAATATTTAATTAATCCCACTCTTGGAGTAATGCTTATTGCTGATGGCCATCGCTGAACTGAAATATTAAACCATATGTAATATATCTTCAATAAAATTTAGATTTAAAAGTCCCAAAATGATGTATGTGTTTGACAGTCCTTAATGAAAAGTGACTAAAGGAATTTTAGAGAATGAATAGGCTTAATGGTAACAATTATTTTCATTCATATGGAAGGAAGTGCTAAATTATAAAATTAAATGTAAGCAATTAGCATAACATTTGAGGTAGGACTGTACCAATTCTTGGATATATAGTTCGTTTTATAGTTATTGTTGTTAAATATTTGTATCTTCTGCTATGTCTCTAGTGAAGGCCTTTCCTCAAATTCTTTAAGACTAGCTCTTTTTATAGTATAGTTTAGCCATGGTTAGACCATCAACTCTCTGATAATTCTCTTTTGAGTAATTCAGTACATAGCATGATTTTCTCTTATTATTGAACCGATGCCTCAGCAAAGGGTTAGAGGAATTCTGCTGTTTGTAGCGAAAATCTTGTGCCAAGAACATTAACCTTGAAGTTCTATACTTTTTGCAGGTCAGGCAATTACCACAGTTATCCTATTTACTTATTTAAGATGTGGCAAGAAGAGCTCCCCAAAATGGACTGATAAATGTGGGTGGAGGAAAAAATCAATTTCTCTTCTGAAGAATAGATCCAGAATTGTAATGATGGAAAGAATTCTAAGAGTCAGTTAAAATATCTTTTGAACAGGTCAGAACAAATAGTCTAACATATTGGAGCGTGCCTGTGCAGTCAAGAGGGACAGGGTATTTGAAATGAGACAGTACTTAAGAATTTGATCAAATCCAGTGGTCTTCAAACTTTGTAAAGCCTCGAGTTCCTTTATTCCAACAAAATCTCATATACTTAATATGTAAAACAGGTTTAAGGGGAGCTACTCTCCTTGAAGCCAAAGAGGTAGCACCTGTTCACGTGCTTCCCCTTCTTTCTTCCTTCTAAGCATGGTTTGAAAATCATCTGATCCAACTCTTTCATTTGAAAAATGTGAACGTTCATTTCCAAGAAGAGTGGACCGACTTATCCAAGGTTATATAACTAAAAGGGGCCAGGGCTGGTTCTCAGACTGTGTTCTGCTCTGTTACACATTTTCTCTCAGACACTCTTTCTGCTTCTTGTGTGGAACCCTGGGAAGAGAGCCACCCTCGCTACTAGACTACTAGGGAAAAGTCACATGGTCAGGGCTTTTGAAGGTGGGTGGGAATACAGATCCTAAGAGCTCAACCGTTCATAAGACATATATTTATCAATTGTCTAGAATGTGCAAGGCATGGCTTGAGGCTTCAAAGGAAGTGCAGACTTCCAGAATAAAGAAATCATATCTTTACTATTCTTAGCCTATTTTCTCCTTAAAAATATGAACAAAATGATTATTCAGAGAATGCATACTGTTCATTCATCATAGTGTTTTTGGGTATGGACTCTGGAGTCAGCCTGCCTAGTTTTGAAGTCTGGCCCTGATGCTTACATTGAGCAAATTATTTAATTTCTCAGCTTCAGTTTTTTTGTAAAGTGTGTATGTGTGTGTGTGTGTGTGTGTGTGTGCACACACGTGCTCGCATGCTCAGTCATGTCCAGCCCTTTGCAACCCTATGGACTATAGCCCACCAGGATCCTCTGTCCATGGGATTATGCAGGCAAGAGTTCTGGAGTAGGTTGCCATTTCCTTCTCCCAGGGATCTTTCAGACCCAGGGATTGAACTCGCATCTCCTGCATTGGCAGGTGGATTCCTCATCACTGAGCCACCTGGAAAGCCCAGGTGTAAAGTATGTAAAGCCCTCTATAAAATAGGGATTACTTGCATCATAAAATTGTTGTGAGGATGAAATATATTTTTATATGTAACTTAGAATAGTATCTTGCACATAATAATACCCGGCAAGTGTTAGCTATGATTGTAATTATGATTACTGTCATATCTTATGTCACTCACAGTGACAATTCAAAATAGTTATTTTGGTTGACTTCTGGTGTATATTTTAAAATGAATCATATAGAAATTATGTTGTTAATACTTAAGTTACCAAAGCATTATCAATTCAATTTGATAATATTCATTTCTGCTATGCACTTACATAAGTTTGGGATGCAATAACAAGATATATAGATTGAGTGGCTTATAAGCAACAGAAATTTCTCAGTTCTGGAGGCTGGAAGTCTGAGATCAAGATGCCAACATGGTTAGAATCTGGTAAGGGCCCTCTTCTGGATGCAGACTGGTGCTTTCACTGTATCCGCACGTGGAGAGAAGAGCAGAGAGCAGGAATAAGCTCTCCTGTGTTTTGTGAGGACTTCCCTGGTGGCTCAGATGGTAAGGCGTCTGTCTACAATGCGGGAGACCTGGGTTCGATCCCTGGGTTGGGAAGATCCCCTGGAGAAGGAAATGGCAATCCACTCCAGGACTATTGCCTGGAAAATCCCATGGACAGAGGAGCCTGGTAGTCTACGGCCCATGGGGTCACAAATAGTCGGACACGACTGAGCAACAAGGGCACTAGTCCTATTCATGAGTGCTCCACCCTCAAGACCTGTTACCTCCCAAAGGCCCCATCTCCCACTACCATTACACTAGGTGTCAGGATTTGAACATACAAATTTGGGGGAACACAAATATTCAGTCCATAACAACACTGTAAATTTAGCGATAGCTCTTCCAGTATATATAATATATACAGTATGATATATTTCACTTACTCATTACTTCTAAGATGCTTCATGCATCTTAAATGGGAATCTTGATGAATAGAAATATAGTCATTGGCCAGTAATAACCTTATATAGTTAGTTTTCTTTCAATACATGTTCTCTCTCTTCAAACAAAAGGAAGACTGTGGGCATGCACAGTGTCATATAGATCTCTTTGTGTTTCTAGAGTTTAGCCTTGTACCTTGCACATAGAAGGCCATCAAAAGATGTTCCCTGTGTCACGAGTTCTACTTTTAATGGCATCTCTTCTCAATTTCTGTTTTTCTTTTCTAATTTTAAACTGTCAACCTAATTATAATATTTTCTGTATTAATTTTACTTTGTTCCATTGGATCTAAGATTCATAAATTTGTTGAACCATGAATAAAAGCAAAAAGCTAGCACATGTAGGTAAGAGCCATATGCATTGCTTTAATGAATAGTCATCACGACATATGGAGGAGGACTGCCCGATTAATTATTGGGTTTGATGGAGTTTCTTCCTGCCTGAACGAGTCAGTCCAGGGGCCAATTTATAGTGGCAAAATCCTGTAATGGGCTGGTCTGACCGATAAACAAAGTAAATAAATGAACCAAGTTGATTCATTAGCCCAGATAATTTGCTAGAATAGCATGACAATATTATACTGCTTCTTAACAAGAAGACTTGTAAATTTTTTTAGAAGTATGTAGTCTCATGGTGAAATTCCATTTACAAATCTTTTTAGTAATTTAATACATTTCTTCAGCACATATAAAGCAAACATTTTTGTTCCTGTAGAGTCAGTGGTGCAAACTACGAGTCATGCTAATAGTCACATGAACAGGTGGTTTTAGACTTTTTTTTTCTTGTTTTATTACACTTTATTTTTTTATATAAATTTATTTATTTTAATTGGAGGTTAATTACTTTACAATATTGTATTGGTTTTGCCATACATCAACATGAATCCGCCACAGGTATACACATGTTCCCCATCCTGAACCCCCCCTCCCTCCTCCCTCCCCGTACCATCCCTCTGGGTCATCCCAGTGCACCAGCCCCAAGCATCCAGTATCATGCATCGAACCTGGACTGGTGATTCGTTTCATATGTGATATTATACATGTTTCAATGCCATTCTCCCAAATCATCCCATCCTCTCCCTCTCCCACAGAGTCCAAAAGACGGTTCTGTACATCTGTATAAATCACAGCAGGATCCTCTATGACCCACCTCCCACAATATTGGAAATAAAAGCAAAAATAAACAAATGGGACCTAATTAAACTTAAAAGCTTCTGTACAACAAAGGAAACTATAAGCAAGGTGAAAAGACAGCCTTCAGAAAGGGAGAAAATAATAGCAAATGAAGCAACTGACAAACAACTAATCTCAAAAATATATAAGCAACTCCTGCAGCTCAATTCCAGAAAAATTTTTGACTTTTTAAAGCAATAAAAATCATGTGTATTTAGCTAAACAAATTAAAATCCCAAGGATACAAAGTGAAAAGTAAATGTCTTCTTCCTTCTTCTTCTAACTCCCTAGTACTTCTTCCTAGCAATAAATAGTATTACTCATTTTTTGGATATTCTTCCATATATTTTTTACATATCTACATGTGTTGTTTACTTGCTCAGTCGTGTCCGACTCTCTTTGCGACCCCATGGATTGCATCCTGTTAGGCTCCTCTGTCAATGGGATTCTCCAGGCAAGAATATTGGAGTGGGTTGCCATCTCCTTCTCCAGGGGATCTTTCCAAACAAGGATCGAATCTGCACCTTCTGCTTGACAGGCAGATTCTTCACCACTGAGCCACCTGGGAAGCCCCATGTATCTACATAGGCAGGACCAAATTTATCTATTTTTTTGCAATTTGTTCCCTTTACAACATATCACAGACTTATTTCCATATCAGAACATATATATCTACCTTATTAAAACATAACTGTAATATTTCCCTATGAATATAATAATCTAACAACTTTCATATTAATGGACAGTGTTTTACTGTGTTACAACTGTTGCTTCTGTGGTCACCCTTTAAATTAAATCCTTGCACACTGATGTGATTTATGTACAGGATAAACTTCTAGGAATGGAGTTGGTCAAAAGAACGTGCATTTGCCAAATTGCCCTCTCAATAATATATGAAAATGTCTGCTTTTTTTATTTGCTGTTTTGCTATTAGTTTGTTACAAAGATTTTATCTTCTAATAGATATTTGTTTTTTCTGCTCTTCGTTTTTCTGAGCTCTACCCAAATGTCCTTTAGAGAACCATTTCTTTCCAATGTAGTTGGTAGGGCTTCACCTGGAATAGATCTTGTGACTTGGTCCTGGCTAGAGTATTAAATCCTTCTAATAATGTTGTTTATTTTAGTGCTTTTGTTTTCTCCAAGTTCTTTGAGAAATTGTATATATTTAAACTGTACAGCATAAAATGATTTGATATACATTCTGAAATTCTTCCCACAATCAAGTTAAACAACACATTCATCACCTCACATAGTTGCCATTCCTAATAACATTGTTTTGCCAGTATATATAATATGTACAGTATGATATATTTCACTTACTCATTACTCCTAAGATGTTTTTACATCGTATATGGGGGTGTGCCCACGACCTAAGTTGTTCCAAAGTCCTAAACTCAGATGGGAGTCACCAGGAAGAGCTGACTTGTTTTTCCGCTGGACCAAAACCTGGGAGAATTGTAGGCATGATGTTGCTGAATGGCACATTGCCTCCTGGGGGCACATAATATGGAGGAGAGTAAGGCTGAGAGTGGGAGGCAAATGATGGGTGCCTCTGGATCAAGTTTAGATGAAAGCTGGAAAAGTCTTTTCAGTTGTGTGAGCTAATTTTACTTTTTGCTCAGCCTGGTTTGAGTTGAGTTTTTGGTTGCTGACAACATAAAAGAGTCCTATTGGATGTTTATACCTGTTTTTCCTAGATTTAATACAGTAAAACATTTCAGTAATATTAATAATTTTTTTTTATTGAGTACTGGTGATGTGTCAGGTATGGTAGGGCTTCCCAGGACCGCTAGTGGCAAAGATTCCTCCTGCCAGTGCAGAAGACATAAGAGATGTGGGTTCATTCCCTGGGTTGGGAACATTCCCTGGATGAAGGCATGGCAACCCACTCCAGTATTCTTGCCTGGAGAATCCCATAGACAGGAGAGTGGCGGGCTACAGTCCATGGGGTTGCAAAGAGTCAGACATGACTGAAGTGACTGAGCACGCACGCTCATGGATATGGAACTAGATGCCTAACATGCATTATCTCAATGCTTTCAGCTATTCCAGAAAAACATTATTATCTTTTTACTTTGCTGCTGCTAAGTCACTTCAGTCGTGTCCGACTCTGTGCGACCCCATAGACAGCAGCCCACCAGGCTCTGCCGTCCTGGGATTCTCCAGGCAAGAACCCTGGAGTTGGTGGCCATTTCCTTCTCCAATACATGAAAGTGAAAAGTGAAAGTGAAGTCGCTCACTAAGTGTCCGACTCTTCACAACCTGGTGGACTGAAGCCTACCAGGCTCCTCCGTCCATGAGATTTTCCAGGCAAGAGTACTGGAGTGGGTTGCCATTGCCTTCTCCATCTTTTTTACTTTACCAGGGAGGAAATGCTCATTTCTTGTGCACCTTGAGTCTCTAAGGTGGCAGACAGAGAATGCAGTGTTCCCAAAACACAGGTATTAATGTAACTCCCCAAACCCTGTCCTTGAGAATTCTGCCAAATACATTGAGAAATCCTGATTCTGTAACAACTAACTTGTTTGGTGAGATAATCCAAATGATGGAGAAACTGAGGTTGAGGGAGATTAAATGACTCACCTGAAGTCTCATGGATGTTTATTACAGAAAAGATAGCCCCTTTGCATCATCAGCTCCGATTGCTTGTTCACAAAATCTTGATTTCTCTGCGCAGGCATCCTTCCGCTTTCCCCCAAAGATTCCCTTGTTCTACAAAGAAGACCACAGGGATTCTGCATACCCACAAAGGCGTATGGTTGTTTGCCCTGTATCTAGACTTGTTTTTTTTAGTGACTGATGTCAGGAGATGTGTTCTCTTTGGTACCTGTTCCTCCATCTCAGCCTGTCTTTTGTATTAATCTGTAGAATCTGAACTGCCTATAACCTGGGGCCAAGTTTGTGTCTGTGCTGTGCTGCAGTGAATGATGTGGCCCTGGACTCATTACACTTCCCACTCTGGGCCTCAGTTTCCCGCACTTAAAAAATGAAAGAGGGGTGGAGGCTAGCTGTGGGCTCAGACCCCTCCCTTCCAGCTCTGCCATTCTAGTCTGTGTCTCCCTGGATTCTGATCCAGTGAGGTGCATTTTGTTTGGATTCTCTGCTGTGCCAAGCTGATTGTTTGGTTTTTGACCTCTCTACCATGTTTTTCTATCTAGATCCATTGATATTTTTTGTTTTGTCATATATGTTAGTGCTTTTAGTTGTATTAGTTTTAAAGCTGCAGAAGCAGCATTGCTGCTTGATAATAAAAGAAGTATGTAGCACATTCCTGTTCCCGATTATAATTCCTTTCCCATTAACAACTGGGTAATATTTGTCTGTTAGTATTTTTCTTTTCCTGTCTTTTCTGTTTTCCCCTTGGATTCTTCTATTTCTTATCAGTTGAGTCCTCTGACAACTTGTTTTGCCTTATTCAGTGATATTTGTAACCTCAAGTTGCTGCCTCTTTACTTGTTTGTAGCCCAGTGCTTTATTTGACCCTCATTGCTCCAGGCTTAGCAGCAGCAGCAGCAGCTCCAGGCTAGTCATTTTTCTCCAGGCTTCTTAGCTTTAATTTGAGTGCCAGCTTCCATAAGTGTTCCTGTCCTGCTCCTGCTGCTATTCCCTGGCTTTTCAGCGCACCCCAGTGCAGAGAGCAAAAGTGTGGTCTCTAGAGTCAGGCTCCTGGTTTCAAGTTATAGCTCCAACACTTACTGGCTGTGTGACCTTGACCAAAGTACTTCACTTTTCCAGACCTCGGTTCCCTTCTCTGTAAAAAGAGATACTATTAAAAATGATCTCATGGTTCTTGTTAGTGTTAAGGGAGTTTTGCATGTAATTTTTCCCAATCTCCTCACAACTTCCAGCTCTAGTTCAGGTCCTAGCACTTGTAGTTTCTTAAAACTATTGATTCTTTTTGCAAAGCACTTCACATTTGCAAATTCAATATTCAATATTTTATATCTGCCAATACTTTGGCAGATATAAAAACAGTAATGAAGTCCAAAGAGGTTGAAATAGCTTGCTTAAAATTCCATAAATAGTAAGAAACAAAGTTAGGATTCACAATCAGATTTTTTTTTCCAGCTCCAGTTGTCTGTGCTTCTCCCTGCTCTCAGCAGTGTTAGTCCATATCTGATTTGCGGGGGTCTTTGGTGCTCTCCTGATACTTGTGGAGCTTCCCTTTTATCTTGGAATCTGGTTTCTTCATTATTTCTTAGGCATGTCTTAATGGTTTTCTGCTTCCAGACCCATTGCTTTCTGCTAGGTAATCAAGTAAGAAAGTCCTCCCACCCTCCTCAAAGAGGATTGGGTCTAATATTAAATCCAAAGTTTACTCTGATTTCAGAATCTTTGTTTTTCAAGGCAAAGTGGTTAGTTGAAAGAGTATTGGCTTAGAAGTTAAAGTCAGCGTTGGGTTCCAACGCTAATTCTTTCCTTTAGTAGTTGTATGGTTTTGACCAACTCAATTAATTTCCCTGAGACTTAGTTTCTTTATTTGTCAAATGGGCATGATAATATTAACAGGACTTGTCTTACAGGATAATTGTGACGTTGGAGATCAAATATGATATGTGATTGGGGATTGTCTGTAGTAGCTACTTCAGCCTGTGAAAGGCCATGCTGATACAGGCCCTGAAGATATCTGATATTATTCGGGGGCTAATTTTTGAGTATACTGTCTTGCTGTTGTATATGGAAGGGACGAGGGAAACAAGAAGACTGGTGAGAAGGACACACATTTTGGATTCAGGTAGGCCTGGATTTGGATCTGGGTTGTGGTAGTTACCAGTTGTACAAACAAGCAGGTTGTTTAATCACTTTGAACTTCAACCTCTTCACTTGAAAAAACAGGAGTAATCATATCAATTTTATTGAGGCTTTTGAGACTTACCTGAAGTAGTATACGTAAGGCATGGCTGTGATTTTAAAAATATTTGTTCTCCCGTAAGACATTGCTACAAAATGTCCAAAGCTTATGATATGTATCACTGTATTCGTATTTGTGCTCTTAGCATTTAGCATTACCTTTGCATAGTAGGAACTAAAACAATGTTTGCTGGGCTGAATGGGCCCTTTAGTTGCCTAATACAAACAAATTACAAACAACATTGTTTTGTCTTGCTTTGAAAGAAACTGCTGTTTATTTTCTATCCACCTTATTTCTTCTCTGCGTAAGAGCCTGGAGAAGGGCAGCTTAGGACTGCTCAGGGGTTGTTCCTACCCATTCAGTCTGCTGCGCAGTGGGAGCTGCAGACCAGTCCACAGTGGTGGCTGAGGTCTCCCATCTTCTGCAGGACCCGCTGGGCAGGCACAGTGGTGCCTGCGCCTTCAGACCCATCTGCAACCTCCGGTGAAGTAGCCATGAACTTGGGAGCCGGGGTGGTCCATTCACCCTGACATTCCTCCTTGTGGCCTTCTCAGCACATCCTGCTCATTCTTTTCCGTCTCTCCAGCCCCTCGGTAGAAGCAGAGGTGAGGCACAACCTTCAACAGGTGTGTACCCAGGATGGTGCCACGTGCACGCAGAACTTACTGGGCAGCATCCATCTCCTCAGGCCCCCTGAGTGAGCTTCCTTCTTGCTGCAAGGGTGTCAGTGTCCACAAGGCACAGAGGAGAATCTGTGTACAGGCCACAGTGGTCGGTGGGTTAACACAACACCTCCATGAGAGGCTGGTTGTCAGCCCTGGGGTCAGTGACCACCAGAAGAAGCAGCCCCTGGAAGCTGCCCAGGGTCTGGTTAGGGAAGGTTCTGGGAGTGAAGCGGGCAGCAGGAGGAGTAGCTGCAGCGGTTGCAGCAAACTCCAGCACAGCCTCCTGGCCTGTGTTCCTAAAGGATGTGACACCGATCAGCAGGTTTTTAGATAAGATGGCACAAGCCATCTGCAGAAGCTTCTCCCAGGCCCCCTTCAGATTTAGGATGCAGACACCATCTCCTTTCCTTTAGTAGAGGCACTGTTCCATTTGGAAGTCATGATTGGTGCCACGTAAATGGGTTCCTGCTGCTTGGAATTTGAGGACATCCTCCCACTTCATCTGTAGGACATCAAGGGCTCTGGACATTGTGAATGTCTCCCTTTAAATTATTATGGAAGCCCAGGACAGCGCCATCTGGACCCCTGTCTGGGCAATGCAGAGTGGCACACCCAAAGTTCCACTGCGAGTATACTTGCTGCTCTGTGGCTGGAAGCCCTACAAAATAAAACGTTAAGGGAGTTTTATGCTGAGCAAAACCCCCAGGCTTAGGTACCAGTGTGCCTAAGACCTCAAATTTCTTTCTGGCTCTCAGTATGAAAGTCATGATTATTTCCCTTGCGTCATCCTCCGCATGTGGCTTTTCATCTTACATTCTGGCTTTGCTCCAAGAGACGACATGCTGCCTTATGCCAGGGACCTGGTGAAAGGTCACACCCGGAATGGCCAGGCTGAGAGGAGCTACTAAACAGTGTGGGTCCCTGACTGCATTTTTGGTGCTCCATCTCAGTGGGGGTAAAAGCAAGAGTGAAAAATTCCAAAGGGGCCTAAAATTTAGAGTTTGGTCTAACAGTATAACTAGAAGGTTTTTTTTTTTTTTTTTTCTCTCTGAATTGCTGTAACCAGGAGTGAGTAAGTTTCTGTCATTTCCTCACCAAATGAAAAATGGAATTTATGATGAATGGTTGTTAAATAGAGTGATCTGGACTTATTCTTTCCAGCCTAGTGAGACCCATCCCAACCTTTTACAGACAGTTTCTTAATAGATAGTATGAGAAACCTCAGTGTCCTCTGGAGGTTTTTATAAATGGATGCCAGCCCAGCTTTTATTAAACTGGGTTTATATATGCTGTCTTTGCCTATCTTGACATGCCTCTTCCAGACTCCGCTTGAGCAAGGACAAAATGAGTTGAGGGTTCTCCTGCTGCTGATCCTGAGCTTGAGTGTTTTGTTATTGTCGCTTCAACTTCATCATTTTGCATATTGTCCTTGAATTTGTTGAAGTTTCTCCCTTTCTCCGTTTTTTTTCCATCTACATAGATTATGTCTAGCATGGTTGATGTTCACCTCAACCCAACTCAAAGTACTAAAGCAAACATCTGCCGAGCACCCGATCAATACGAGGCATGGTGGTGCTGTTTTCTAAAGCTTCAGTGGGGAGTCTTGAGAGGTGTAGCATTCAACACTGTGGCCTTTACCCACACGTGGCTATCGAAACTTAATTAATTAAAATGTAATGAAATTGAAATTGAACTAGCCATATTTCAAGTGCTCCACAGCCATATATGGGTAGTGGCTACTGTATTAGACAACCCAGATATAAAGCATTTCCATTCCTGTAGAAAGTTCTACTGGACAGGGCTGTTACAGAGATTATGAGCATAGCCTCTGGAGTAAATTCATCTTTATAAGCCTCAGTTTCTTCATCTGTAAAATGGAACTAATAATAGCAGCTACCTAACAGGGTATTTGTGAGGCTTGAAATAAGACGAGGTATTTAGAGACTTAGCACCTTGCCTGGCTGATAGAAGGCCTCTGGGTGGACCTGGGGGAAAGGGAGTTTTCAGAATACACGATGTTCAAATAGTGGCTGAATCCAGTGGCTGAAATAGGAGAGAAAATAATTTCCCTTTTAGTTAAAAATTTGGAGGTAGACAATCCAGGATTGGCATGGCGTGTTCCAATGGGCAGGATGAGGTGTGCCTCTACTGTCTCTTTAGGTTCCCAGAAGCTTCCTCCTGACATTTTCACTTGTGTTCTATTGGCCCAAATTTAGTCATCTGGCCACATCTAGCTGTAAAGGAAACTGGGAAATAATTTTTTTTTAATCTGGGCAACTGTGTTTCCAGCTAAAATTTTTATTGCTGATAGAAGAAGGGGAAAATAGATATCAGAAGGAACTAGCAGTTTCTAGTCTCTAGACTGAAGCCAGAGTACAGAAGTGTTTAATGCAGTCTAAGGAGTTTGTGCTTTATTGTTTGGGCTCTGTGGAGCTGTTGCTATTCTCAGTGTAGGGGTCAATAGAATTAGAGGCTGTTCATGGTAATAGACTCTGATGTGGTTCCTCATACCAGCAATATTCTCCCCAGCAATATTCAGATACTTTCAAGAACAGTTACTTTCAATTAAAAAATTTCCCTCTTCATCTTCCAACATTCTTTCCTACTCTGCCTCCTTTTTAAGTAAGGGGAAAGGTAGCCTGAAGGGAGGAAATGTGAGCAGGCAATCCTTCTACCCGGTAGTCTCCTTTAGACTTCCTCCAGGTTATCACTCCCTCCAGGCCCTCTCAAAAGGGCTGAGAACCACAGTGAAAGCCCGTGCAAAGCAAGGAAGGCCCAGGGAAGCCAAAAATAAAGCAATAAATAAGAGCAACAAAAAAAGGCTGAGAGTGGAAACTAGTTCTTCTTCCTAGAGGGTGGGGAGTACTAAATAGAGGGAGGTCGTGTCTTTTTGTTATCAAGACAGTGTCTGCTCTCTCTGAGCACTTGTGCTTACCCCGGACACTGCACTATTGATGGTGTGCCCTGCTGTATTCTAAGCAGCTTGAGGGCAGCATTCAGGTCTCACCTGAGTCCATATCCTCTGCAGTTGACACAGTACCTAGGGCAAGGCATATATAAGGTTATGGAATGTCTGGATAAATGCTGAGCCCATAAATGCTGTCTAGATTGCATTAGCCTTACAGCAGTTGTACTCTAGCTGAAATCCTCATACAACTGATTATTGTTGGTTGAGTTTCTGGTGAAAGCATTGCAGGAAAAGGTTAAGAGAAAGACTTGGGTAAGGTAGAGACAATTGTGTCCTCCTGGAATGTGATTCTTTTCAGAGAATGTCGGACAGTGTAACAGTCAGATAGGCCAAGTAGTTTGTATTAAACCCTAAAAGAAGTCCTTCTTTTCTTACTTTGCCTTTGCCATTTTAGGGACGGGTTTTTACCAACAGTTCAGTCGCTCAGTTGTGTCCCACTCTTTGCGACCCCATGGACTGCAGCATGCCATGCCTTACTAAGACAATAAAAAATATACTGAATTTGTATGCTTATAAGATATATCCTTAGGTAAGCCACTCCAATGAGATTTTTAAATCAATAAATTTTTACTGTCTGTGTGAAGCACTATGGTAAGGGCCATAAGGACTAGAAATAGATAAATAAAAGAACCAGTCCTTGCTTTCAAAGAATTTATAATCAACAAACACTGCTAGGTTGTAGGAATCTAAATATGATTGACTAAGCCCCAAAAGGGGCTTACAATATGGTACGAAAAGTAGACAGATAAACAGATGACTACATGTACTATGATTTAGTGTTTGAACCTTTCTCAGGGCCAAAGGTACATATTTTGGTTAAAAATTTAAAGAAATTGTCCATTTGAGATATGGTAAAATCTGTAGACACCTTCTAGTTACTAGTATGCAAAATGTTTTTGAAGAATTTTATGTTTTAGGAGTGTCAGGGATATGATATGCAACCGGAGGTGGGGGGCAAAAAAAAGAGGGTTGATCATTTCAAAGTGACATTAAATTATCTTTTGATACCAACTGTATCTTTTTATAAAAGAAAATGGAAACAACTGTGTCCTTGACCTTCAAAAAGAAATTGACTTACCTAGCTTAACTATTCAAACAAACAACTGTGTACTCTCTTCAATTCCTATGATGATTTTGATTTACTGTAAATGACTGAATTTAATGAACTAAATTATGCTATTTAAATGCATTTTGTGAATGGTATTGTAGTTTGTTACAAAGCATTATGTCTATGCTAAATTGTGCTGTAAATGATATGGTATGGAACATATGTGCTGTATTCATAATTTAACTGTGGCTATGGAGTACCTTCTTGGATAGGACATACTGAAAAAGGAGCCTTTATTTACCTGGTGAAATGAAGGTGATATCTCAGCAAATCACTAGGTCTTACTGACCTTGGCAGAATTACAGTGATAATATTTTCACATGGATGAACTGTTCTTGAACAATTTCTCTAATGTATATGGCAGAAATAGGCTTTCCATTAAACTAGGTATATATGGTGTATCTTCTCTTTCCATTTTTTTCCCCTTCAACAAATATTTACTGCAGTCATAGCAAGGATAATTCCACCTCCATTAAGGTTCATGTTTTCTCCTGGCCTCTCAAATGGTAGAGATAATAGAAATCAAAGGTTTGTCCTGCAGTTATACTGGACATGTTCTCTGAGAGGAGTTGGCATTAGATAATACCCTGCTCTTCTTCTTTCAGAGTAATTTGAGAGGTTTTCTTTTTTCTAAGAGTAAATGATGAGGCCAAAATAGCATCTTTATTACTGATACAGGCTATGTTGGCTTAGTGTGGGGGCTGAATGGACTTTCTAACAAAATCCTAATATTAGATATGCTTACCTAGTTGGACCTGGGCTTTCTTACATGGAAAGATAGCTTAGGTAAGATTTTTAAAATGGTAACACAGAAGAACTGTACAAAAAAGATCTTCACGACCCAGATAATCATGATGGTGTGATCACTCACCTAGAGCCAGACATCCTGGAATGTGAGGTCAAGTGGGCCTTAGAAAGCATCACTACAAACAAAGCTAGTGGAGGTGATGGAATTCCAGTTGAACTGTTTCAAACCTTGGAAAATGATGTTGTGAAAGTGCTTCACTCAATATGCCAGCAAATTTGGAAAACTCGGCAGTGGCCACAGGACTGGAAAAGGTCAGTTTCCATTCCAATCCCAAAGAAAGGTAATGCCAAAGAATGCTCAAACTACTGCACAATTACACTCATCTCACACGCTAGTAAAGTCATGTTTAAAATTCTCCAAGCCAGGTTTCAGCAATACGTGGACCATGAACTTCCAGATGTTCAAGCTGGTTTGAGAAAAGGCAGAGGAACCAGAGATCAAATTGCCAACATCAACTGGATCATGGAAAAAGCAAGAGATTTCCAGAAAAACATCTATTTCTGCTTTATTGACTATGCCAAAGCCTTTGACAGTGTGGATCACAATAAACTGTGGAAAATTCTGAATGAGATGGGAATACCAAACTACCTGACTTGCCTCTTGAGAAATCTGTATGCAGGTCAGGAAGCAACAGTTAGAACTGGACATGGAACAACAGACTGGTTCCAAATAGGAAAGGGAGTACATCAAGGCTGTATATTGTCACCCTGCTTATTTAAATTATATGCAGAGGACATCATGAGAAAAGCGGGGCTGGAGGAAGCGCAAGCTGGAATCAAGATTGCCGGGAGAAATGTCAATAACCTCAGATATGCAGATGACACCACCCTTATGGCAGAAAGTGAAGAAGAACTAAAGGGCCTCTTGATGAAAGTGAAAGAGGAGAGTGAAAAAGTTGGCTTAAAGCTCAACATTCAGAAAACGAAGATCATGGCATCTGGTCCCATCACTTCATGGCAAATAGATGGGGGAACAGTGGAAACAGTGTCAGACTTTATTTTTCTGGGCTCCAAAATCACTGCAGATAGTCATTGCAGCCATGAAATTAAAGGACGCTTACTCCTTAGAAAGAAAGTTGTGACCAACCTAGACAGCATATTAAAAAGCAGGACATTATTTGTCAACAAAGGTCCATCTAGTCAAGGCTATGGTTTTTCCAGTGGTCATGTATGGATGTGAGAGTTGGACTATAAAGAAAGCTGAGTGCTGAAGAATTGATGCTTTTGAATTGTGGTGTTGGAGAAGACTTTTGAGGGTCCCTTGGACTGCAAGGAGATCCAACCAGTCCATCCTAAAGGAGATCAGTCCTGGGTGTTCATTGAAATGACTGATTTTAAGCTGCAACTCCAATACTTTGGCCACCTGATGTGAAGAGCTGACTCATTTGTAAAGACCCTAATGCTGGAGAAGATTGAGGGCAGGAGAAGAAGAGACGACAGAGGATGAGATGGATGGATGGCATCATGGACTCAATGGACATGGATTTGGGTGGACTCTGGGAGTTGGTGATGGACAGGGAAGCCTCGTGTGCTGTGGTTCATGGGGTCACAAAGAGTCGGACATGATGGAGCGATGGAACTGAACTGAATTGAAAACAAAGAATTTGTGCTTTCTGCAGACAGGCTCATCTCAAGAGAAAGAGGAGTTGAGGTAATGTAAACACTCTTTACAAAGTTTATCAGTTTGGTTCAAATGGGTAAAGGGAAAGAGAGAGGCCTTAGCTATCTTCACAGGAAGGAAACATCAGGCAAAAGAAAAAAAATTATTTCCCAATAATAAGTAGACTTTTCAAATAAAGGAATTAGTTCAAAAGTTTATTGCTAGGGAGAAATCCACAGGATCTGTTGCACAAATGATGATAACTTTTATGATGATAACTCCATTTTTTTCCCCCACTGAAGGATATCGTCATGATAACAATACTTCTATCATTTTCTCAATGAAGAGACAGCAGCTTGGGGCCAGGAAAACTTGTTTAAAATTCAAGTGGTCATTTTCAGTATTTAAATACTGGCCATTATACACTGTTGACATGGCATAAGACTAAAGGTAAAGAGACTTTGGCTCTCAGAGAAGTTTCATGATCATTAGCTCTGTCTTAGCTCAAGCTGAAATAACAAAATGCCATAGACTGGGTGGCTAAAACAGCAGACATTAATTTTCTCACAGCTTGAATGGCTGGAAGACCAAGACCAGAGTTTCAGCAAGATTGGTTTCTGGAGAGGCCTCTCCTCCTGGCTTGAGCATGCCCTTCTCCGCCATGTGCTTACATGACCTCTTTGTGTGTACTCAGAGTGAACAAGCTCTCCAGTATCTCTTCTTATAAGGAACTAATCCTATCATGTCTGAAACCCACCCTTATGATCTCTGTGCTTAGTCACTCAGTCCTGTCTGACTCTTTGTGACCCCATGGACTGTAGCCCTCCAGGCACCTCTGTCCATAGGGATTCTCCAGGCAAGAATACTGGAGTGGGTTGCCATGCCCTCCTCCAGGAAGGGCAACCCAGGGATCAAACCCAGGTCTTTTGCATTGTGGGTGGATTCTTTACTGTTTGAGCCATCAGGAAGCCCATGAATACTGGAGTAGGTGGCCTATCCCTTTTCCAGGGGATCTTCCCAACCCAGGTATTGAACCTGGATCTCCTGCATTGCCTGCCTTGTAGGCAGATTGTTTCCCACTGAGCCACTGTGGAAGCCCTCATTATGACCTCAGGTCAGCTCAGTTCAGTCGCTCAGTCATGTCCGACTCTTTGCAACCCTATGAACCGCAGCACGCCAGGCCTCCCTGTCCATCACCAACTCCTGGAGTCCACCCAAACCCATGTCCATTGAGTTGGTGATGCCATCCAACCATCTCATCCTCTGTCATCCCTTTCTCCTCCTGCCCTCAATCTTTCCCAGCATCAGGGTCTTTTCCAATGAGTCAGCGTTTTGCAACAGGGAGGCCAAAGTATTGGAGTAAAGACTTCAACATCAGTCCTTTCTATGAACACCCAGGACTGATCTCCTTTAGGATGGACTGGTTGTACCTCCTTGCAGGCCAAGGGACTCTCAAGAGTCTTCTCCAACACCACAGTTCAAAAGCATCAATTCTTCGGTGCTCAGCTTTCTTTATAGTCCAAATCTCACATCCATACATGACCACTGGAAAAACCATAACCTTGAACAGATGGACCTTTGTTGACAAAATGATGTCTTTGCTTTTTAATATGCTGTCTAGGTTGGTCATAGCTTTCCTTCTAAGGAGTAAGTGTCTTTTAATTTCATGGCTGCAATGACTATCTGCAGTGATTTTGGAGCCCAGAAAATAAAGTCTGACACTGTTTCCACTATTTCCACATCTATCTGCCATGAAGTGATAGGACCAGATGCCATGATCTTCATTTTCTGAATGTTGAGCTTTAAGCCAACTTTTCACTCTCCTCTTTCACTTTCATCAAGAGGCCCTTTAGTTCTTCTTCACTTTCTGCTTTAAGGGTGGTGTCATCTGCATATCTGAGGTTACTGATATTTCTCCTGGCAGTCTTGATTCCAGCTTGTGCTTCCTCCAGCCCCGCGTTTCTTATGATGTACTCTGCATATGAGTTAAATAAGCAGGGTGACGATATACAGCCTTGACATACCCCTTTCCCTATTTGAAACCAGTCTGTGTTCCATGTCCAGTTCTAACTGTTGCTTCCTGACCTGCATACAGATTTCTCAAGAGGCAGAGCTGGTGGTCTGGTATTCCTATCTCTTTCAGAATTTTCCACAGTTTATTGTGATCCACACAGTCAAAGGCTTTGGCCTCATTTACCTTTAATTACTCCTTTTGGCCCTATCTCTAAATACAGTCCCAACCCAGGAATCGAACCTGAGTCTCCTGCATTAAGACAGATTTTTTTTTTTTTTACTCTCTGAGCCACCAAGGAGCCCTCTGTATACAGTCACACTGGGGTTAGGGTTCCTACATATGAATTGGTAGGGGGCACAGTTCAGTTCACAGCAAGCTCATTGTGTGCACAGTAAGAAATGTTGATTTTTCCATAGTGACTTCAAACATTCAGCAAGTAGAATTCACAACTAATCAATCCTCTGGCAACAAATATAGTTCAGATTTATTTTGATTTTGTTTTTAAAGTACAATTTTTTGGATCAAATGCATAAAAGGTTAAGAAAAGAATGGGCTTATTTCTAATGGACTGCAAAAGAATGTAATATTTGGATTAGACAGAGAATATTAAGCTGATGGGAGAGTTTTTTCAGTTAATGAGATAATGAATTTTGCAACTTAAGAGTGAGGTATATGCAAATGACTTGATAGTCAATTTTAATGGGTTGCTGTAAGAAAAAAATTTATTTTAGAAACTTTTCTGTGCTATATTTGGCATTTTTGTCACAATGATTCATTTAATATTTCCTTGGTAGTATTCTTTCTGTATTTATTTTTAGAAGTAGTATTAAATTATATAACTAATATTCTAAAATATTATAATGGAGATGAACTTGGAGTTCATCTATTTGCTCTTTCTTAGTATTATAATGCAAAGAGCTGCTTTGGGAGCAGGGGTGATGTAATTCTTATCAGAAATATAAAACTGCTTGGTAGCCTTTTTTAAAAAAATTAATTAATTTTTTTTTTTTTTTGGCAATGCTGCACAGCTTATGGAATCTTAGTTCCCTGACTAGAGGTTGAATCTGGTCCCCAACAGTGAAAGCACTATTCCTAACCACTAGATTACCAGGGAATTCTTGGTAATAGTCTTCCAGTAGAATGTTTGAGTGGATATGTGACGGCTTTTGATGACTAGAAAAGGTCCTGGGACCTTTCTTTGTGATTGGCTACCATGAATGGGTATAGGTGGAGCAAGCAGTCAGTAACGACTGTAGGATATCTCACATAAGCAACATGAAATTATGTTAGAGATTTTACATTCTTCTGAATGTCAGAAACAGAATTTTGGCTGGTTATTCTAGCTAGGTGCTGGGCTTATATATAACTAGAGTCAGAGACTTGGAGAAGCAAAATCTATAGAGTAGAGTGAACTCTTAGGACATGTCTTTAGGGTTCCCAGACCACACTTGCAGATGACAAAACAAAAACCAAGGTCACCCAACAAATAAAAGCGATTAAGTCAGATACTCTAGGTATTCTTCTGTTATGTTATTTCCTATATGCAATATTGGGGCAGGTATTAATTACAGTCATCTTATAGAGGAATTAAGGCCAAGGAATTTCCTTGTGTGACCATCAAAGTATCTTTATTGTTGTTCAGTCACTCAGGTGTATCTGACTCTGCTACCCTGTGGACTGCAGCACCCAGGTTTCTCTGTCATTAACTATCTCCTGGAGTTTGCTCAAACTCACATTCATTGAGTCAGTGATGCCATCCAACCATCTCGTCCTCTGTTGTCCCCCTTCTCCTCCTACCTTCAATCTTTCCCAGAATCAGGGTCTTTTCTAATGAGTCAGCTCTTCCCATCATGTGGCCAGAGTATTGGAGCTTCAACTTCAGCATCAGTCCTTCCAATGAATATTCAGGTTTGATTTCCTTTAGATTGACTGGTTTGATCTCCTTACTGTCCAAGGGACTGTCAAGAGTCTTTTCCAACACCACAGTTCAAAAGCATCAATTCTTTGATGCTCAGCCTTCTTTATGGTCCAACTCTCACATCCATACATAGCTACTGGAAAAACCATAGCTTTGACTATACAGACCTTTGTCAGCAAAGTAATGTCTCTACTTATTAATATGCTGTAGGATCATAGAATTAGACCATCTGAATGTTTAGAAATACGTAAAGATTAGATCTTTAAATGTTGTCTAATTAAATCTCCTATACAACAGTTGAATCCAATCTGCAAGTGAAAGTGAAGGTGTTAGTTTGGTCCTGTCTGATTCTTTGTGAGCCCATGAACAGCAGCCTGCCAGGCTCCTCTGTCCATGGAATTCTCCAGGCAAGAATACTGGACTGAGTAGCCATTCTCTTCTCCAGGGGATCTTCCCGACCTAGTTTGCACACTTAGAGTGATGGGAAACTTGATCTTTGTTTAGTTCAGATTGTTAGAAAGTTTAGTCTTATATTGGGTCTAATTTGTGTTCCTGCCACTTCAAGTCTGTTTTCTGGTACTTCAAAACCAGTAGTTAGCCATGGGACTGTATTATCCTATATCATACATACTACCCTCTTGTCTTTCCTTACTTTCAACATTCTGTGTTTTAGTAGGACCTACTGAAATGTTCACTGGGTCAATCAAATCTGTAAATATGCCTTTTGGTAAGAATTTCAAGTTCATTGTATAAAATAGGCCTGAAAAATTTCAAAAAGTTTAAGGAAAAGAAAACTAGAATCTAATTCCTTTAGGCAAATTGTTTGATTTTCTTGAGGTCTTTGCAAATGCTGGTTCTCATGTGGGTCTCAGTATGAGTAATCTGATCTATTTGGCCAGCTTGATTCAACCCATTTTATAAAATTCATGGATTTTTTATCTGTATGTATTTTTGTGATACATGTCCCATTTGTGATACATTTCCCAATGTCCATGGATAATACTCAGTAAATTATGTAAGGTATTCTCTTCCATCCAGATCTGCAAATTATACTATTTAGTTTTGTATACCTTGTATTAAGTAAATTTGATATATAAAAATCAGATCTAGATTAAAAATTCAGAAAATGATTAATTCACTCAAAGAATTCTTTTAAATAATAAATAGTTCCTCAAATGCTCTTTAAGTTTAATTAGATTGGAAGAGTTGTGTTTATACCTAAGATCTCTGGAATACTTTGCGTACATAAAGCAAGACAGAGGCATTTGAAAACTGACTGAGGGAGAAAAGAATTACAGAAACAAACTTGTGAATGAACAAATAGAGAGGTGAAATTCAGTACAAAAGTCTATCTGAATAATCCTACCTTTGGTGGCTTACAGACATGCTCCATGCTGCTGGAGAGTTAGTGGAGCTTGAGGCTCAGCCTAACAAGTTCAATTATTATTTTGTTTTTAATATATTCCAGTGTTAGGAACTTTTCCCCCAAGCCTCTAGTTTGATTCTCATGGAAGAAAATGTTACAACTGGTTATTATCACTTCTTTCTGAGGACCCACCATTTAGGTAGGCTCCATGAATTATGGATTATAATACTCTCTGGATTATGATGTCCTGAACTCACCACTAATTTTGTAATTTTGTGAGGACCTGATGAGTGGGAAGATTCTCTTACTGATCTTGTTCCTTCTTTTATTGAAGTGAAAGATAGAGGTAATGCTTTCTAGGACTTGTTTGGTTCAGATTCTTGCCTCTTCACTTGCTGAGGCTCAATTTGATATTTTATGTATCATTTGGGAGTTAGAAGACTAGGTAAACTTATAATGATAATAAGAATAGGAAACATCTCTTTACAGATTCAAAAGCAAAGAATAGAATTCAGCATAAACCTTCTGAAATATCTCTCATACTTAGTGGCAAAATTGACTGTTTACATTAGGTTAAAAATTATTCTTAGAAAATGTTGTGTGCCAGTGTCTTAGGAACCAAATACAAGACTAACTATAGATCAAATTTGGATCAATAATTTTTTTTTTTGCTAAAGACGTAAAAATGTATCTAAAATGCATTTTAAAGCCAGTTTGCTTTAGGCTACTTATGATATGCCTTGGTATAGCTTCATGTTTCTTGAGTATATAATTTTCATCAACGTTGGACATTTTTTGGCCATTATTCATTTTTTTTTCCAGATAGTTTTTCTCTTCTCTTCATTTCTCTTTTCTTCTTTTGGGACTCTTATTACTCTGTTACTCATGTATTAAGATGATTGAAGGTGTCCCACAGTTCACTGATGTTCTGTTCATTTTCCTTTTCCAGACTGTAATGTCAAACTACTGTTAATTCTATCCAGCATATTTTTCATCTTCGATATTGTACTTTTCACTTTTAGAAGTGTGATTTAAGTCATTTTTATATCTTTGATGTCTCTCCTTACTGTGCTTATGCTTTTCTCTATCTTCTAGACCATATGGAGTATATTTATAATAGCTGTTTTAATGTTCTTTCCCCCTGACTTCTAATCTTTAATTTCTGGGTCTGTTTCTACTGATTGATTTTCTCCTCATTATGGGGTCATGTATTCCTGCTTTTTGCAGGACTTCGTGCATTTTGGCACTAGACATTGTGAATTTTGTTTTGTTTAGAGCTGGATTCTCTTGAATGTCTATAAATATTTTCTAGCTATGTTCCAGGACACTCAACTTGGAAATAGGTTGATCCTTTTGAGATTTGCTTAGAGTTTTGTTAGGGGGACTAGAGGAACTTTTAGTGTAGGGCTAATCTACCTGCTGCTGAAACATTATCCTTCTGAGTTTTTACCTGTTGCTTTATATAAGGGGTTTTTTGTTTTTTTTTTTTAAACCCTGGCTGTGGGAATGTGAACTATTCCCAGCCCTGTGTGAACTCTGAAAATTGTTCCACCTGCTTCTTTCCAGTGGTTCATTTTCCACCTTGGGCAGTTTCCTCATATGTGTATGCCAATCAACACTCAGCATGACACAGCAGATCTTCAGAGCTGTCTTCTCCGGTCCTCTGGTGCTGTCTCTTCCATGGTGCTCTTCCTGCGAATGTAGCCACCTGGCTTGCCCACATTTCAGTTCTCTCAACTCAGGAAGACTACCTCACTTATTTTTGCCTTCGCTCAGAGCTCATTGTTTGCACTGCTTGTTTTTCCATGTCTGGAAACTAGTATTTCATGTATTTCTCTGTGGTTTTAGTCACTTCATCATAGCCAGAAATGGCATCCAGAAAGTCAGTATATTTTAGGACTCTTAAGTGAGAAGAATGTTTTCCAACTTTTTATTTATATACCCTAAAAACGTCCGATGCACAGTATTCAATGGCATTTATACGGACAATCAAAATCTTTCTTTGGGGAAATTAAAACAACAAAACTTGATTGCATATCATGATTTCATATTTTGCAGATGTTAATATTTAATCATATGCAGAGCCATTTAGCTTAAGTGCATTAATGTAACTCATTTAAAGGAGGCCAGTAATTGTCCTATTAACTCTGAGCCTGGATGTTATCTGCTCTGCCCTGTTAGTAAGGCCAGAGGGGGACTCTTCTATTGGCACCCACAGAGATTGCTCTGATCTGTTGAAAATCCTGTTAAAATCTAATTACTTAGGAGAATCAGCCAGGGAATATCTAATGAGCTCAAGGAAACCCACTAGAAGAAATTCAGTTACTGACGAATGAAATGTCTTCTGTCTTTCAATTATATTGGTACCATATGATTATAATTGCTGCCTTATAAAATGTGACTCTTGTTTGTTGTTTTTTAATTGTGTGTCATGAATTTTTTTGATCATGTGAAAATAGCTTAATTTCCTGTGGAGGACAAATGACAGTTTAGAGCCTAAATAGTCACACTTTATGTCTTCACGAATATTTGATAACTTGTTATCAATGCTTTAAAATGTACATTTAATGAAACTACTATACAGGTATAAACATTTTGTTTCTTAGAAGAACTTGAAATTTTAATCTAGAATGAAAAACATGTTCATCAGGAAATTTTGAAAAGATTTATTCTTTGCACTCATCTTTAAAATATTGCTGAAAGAAGTTAATTTACTAAAAATGAAAATATATTCGTCTCATTATTTTGTCAGTGTATCTTTGAGACTTAGTATAGTTTATATTTGTTTCTCTCTTTAATAATTAACAATATCTTTTTTCCCATGGCCAACTTAACTTTGTATTTCAACTTTCCACTTACCTATATTTAGAACTTTTTTTCTTAAAACTGGATGATTGGTTAAGACTTAGTCTTTAGAGTCAGATAGACCTGAGGTATTCAAATCCTAATTCTTCTATTGAGAATGAATTTCTTAACCTTCTCAGTCTATTTCATTTCTATACAGTGGGGACACTAATTAAAATGTTAAAGTTGTGAAGATTTTGTGAAGGAAAGCATGTAAAGTGCTTAGCATGGCTATCAGTCATGTTGTAACTGCTCAAGAGATGATAGTTATTATTTTTGAAGACTAATTAAAATTTGGTATATGAAAGAATTGTGATATCTAAGATTCATTAAAAACTAATGTAGGGTGAATTTCTATTATCCTAATGTATTTCTATCACCATGTTCATATTAAATTTGTTGAAAAAATTAAAAAGGGTCTATTTTTAGGAGCGTGTCGGTGAACTTCATTCCAAAGTTTATCAAGTTTTTAGCCAATGTGTCATTTTATAACATGGATTGATTTCAGCAGATGACACCAGAAACAAAATGTGGTTTGATGATACATTACTTAGAAAAATACCTGTCTTAGTGATAAATTATTATTGGAATATTATATGATTTTAATGATTGAGGAGAAAAAAAGACTATTACATATTATTTCAACAATTAACAATGTAACTATTATTTAAAATTATTATCTGGCCTATAGAATTCTGGCAGTTAAAATACTTAAATTGACAGTGCTTTTACTTTCAATCATTTGATAACAAGTTAAAATTAGATTTTCTCTTTGCCTAAAATATGGATTAAAACATTTTTAATAAACTATTAAGAAGTTGATATACAAATAGCCTTATAAAATGATTCTTGTGTATTATAACTGGACAAGGATATAGAATTATATTATAATAATGTTTTCACTTAGAATATGTTTTTATACTTAAAATTCCTTTCTTACATCATTTGTTAATTCTTATTTATTGATTTATTTGGCTGCACTGAGTCTTAGGTGTGACATGCACAGTCTTTAGTTACAGCATGTGAACTCTTACTTGTGGCATATGGGATCTAGTTCCCCGACCAGGGATCAAACCCAGGCCCCTGCATTGGGAGCATGAAGTCTTAGCCACTGGCCCACCAGGGAAGCCCCCATTATAGGAGTTTTATAAAGCTGCTTTACAGTACTGTATTATAAGCAATAAGAGGAAACAGAATTGTTGTATACATGTAACTTTGATTATATTTCTAGCATAGAAAATGTACTTCAAAGTATAATATACCATACAAATTAGAATGCTTCAATAAAATGATATTTAAATATTTAAAATAATTTGCTAGCATTTTGTTAATTTAATAGTTTACATAGATTTGATCTTATTGACAAGATCTGATTGAGAGGTAATGAATGGTGTTATTTGGTGGGAGAAGTTAGAATGAATGTACGGTAACACACTGTTAAAAAGCTTAAATGTAATAAATAAGCTTGTTGAACTTATTTTATATGGCAGGAATTATTATGCTATAATCAAAGACCAAACACCAGCTAACTTGTTCATTCAACAAATATTTATTAAGGGCTTATTATTTACCATAATGGGAATATAATGTTGAACAAGACAGGCAGGAATGAAGAATTAGCAGACTCATTATTAAAGCTAATATTTTGCCACAATGTCAGTTCATGAAACTGTTCACTCAGCTAAAGCCCCTGACAGAAAGTGCTTTGGTTGTTGATTTTAGCAGATGAAGCTACCTGCTAAGCCTGGTTTTGCTGGGGAATTTGTATGCCTGATTTGATTAAAGTTAGCACATTTTCATTAACCAGTTTCTATTGATAATGGAAACAAATACTTCATTTTGACAAATAGAAGTAAAAATAACAAAGAGGTAGTCTTTACATCTTTTGGTCTTTCCAAAGTTAAACTCTCTGTTTGGAAAACTTCAAATGTCAAAATCTCTGTAAAGCGTGAGACACTGCTGTCCCTACCCCCATCTCTACCCCATCCACTCCCCCACAGACACACACTTCCACAGCTTTGCCTGGCATGTGGTGCATACAGTAAGTGCTATTGAATCGAATTATATAATTAAAAATTCTTTTATGCCATTAGATTATATTTCTAATTCTGTGGTTGATTTCCTTGTGATAATCTGGCATAAAGCCAAGTTACAGGACCGCCTTAATTCTCCTGAATAAAAATGAAAGCTGTGTTTTCTAAAAATCTGATTAAAATATACTGAATGTTGTGAGATATTAGTTTAAGCTATATGACATTTTGATATTTGATCATTTTATTGACATACAAAAACGATTCTTTTCCTAAGCTGTTTTAACTTGACCAAAGATGTAATTAGCAAACTAATCACAACTACAAATACGTTAGTCATACAACTGCTTTTAGTTTTCTTTATACCTTTCTATTTCACCTTGATTGTGGATTTTGGCTTTGCTTTTTTCACTGAGTGGTATTTTATTACCAAAAATTAATTGCATAATAAACCTGTCACTCCAAATAATAAATTAAGTATTTTTTAATGTTACTGTGCCTAGAATCCAATAGGCTTCTACTGAAAGCAGTATTATTTGACTTCTTTAAGGACTTTCAGGTAGGGGATGGGGTAGTGTTTAGTTTCTAAATTTTGCTGTAGTTTTTAAAAATATCAGGGTTTTTTTTCAATTTTAGAAAGTACATATAAAACTAATTTTTATTGTTTCTAACAAATTGGAAAATTTTATTAATCTGTGATTTGAAAATTATAGACTCTGTTTACTCTGAAAACTACAATTTTAAGCCCTGGTCCATTGATTTCAGATATATTCTGATAAAACTGTGAATAAACTTATAATTTTCACAAAATATAGTTTCGATAAAATGATATTCTCCAGAAATTATTATTCTATCTGAAGAAACTGGACTATTCCTAAGGTATCATTTTTTGGAAAAGCCACAGGTGATCCTTCTTTTCTTTTTAAATAGAAAGCAACCCCACTGTATAAGAGGTTACTCATGCAGAGCTGAAGCTCTTCTAAGGTAAAGTCTGCACTGCTATGTTTCATATCTTTTAAGGAAAGGTAATATAATTTAATTTGTTCAACACAAGGCATCTGGAAAGACAGCAGGAGTAGAAAGATCTAACCTGGCTCTTAATGCAAATACTAGGGAGCCCTGATAGCTACTTAATCCAGGAACCCTGAGCAAGTAATTCAAATGAGCAGTCCTCAAATTCAGGGGCTATGACAAGGTTTCCACTGGTTGGCAGTAAAAGAAAGGGGACAACATAAATTTTTCATGAAACTAAGTTTCTTGAATTGAAAGAACATTCAGTCAGTTCAGTCGCTCAGTCGTGTCTGACTCTTTGCGACCCCTTGGGCTGCAGCATGCCAGGCTTCCCTGTCCATCACCAACTCCCAGAGCTTGCTCAAACTCATGTCCATCGAGTTGGTGATGCCATCCAATCATCTCATTCCTACATTGACCCATCATCATCAGCCAAAGTCCATAGTTTACATTAGGGTTCACTCTTGGTGTACATTCTATGAGTTTGGACAAATATACTGACGTATCCATCATTATAGTATCATGCAGAGTACTTTCAACTGTCCTAAAAATCCTCTGCTTTGACTGTTCATCCTCTCTGCCCACCTTGCAACCACTAATCTTTTTATTGTACCCATAGTTTTGCCTTTTCCATAATTTGCATATAGATGGAGTCATATGGTAGGTAGATTTTTCAGACTGGCTTCCTTACTTGATAATATGCATTTCAGTTTCCTCCATGTAATATAGCCTAGCTTCTATGAAATTATAGTAAATGATTTGTTCCTATTTGCCAAAAAACAAAACAAAACAGTAAGACATCCTATGTAACTCTCTTAAATATTTTTTTCTTTTTTTAAAAAATTTATTTATTTTAATTGAAGGCTAATTACTTTATAATATTGTGTTGGTTCTGCCACACTCCTCGGAATCTGAAAATCTTTGAAATATCTATTTTATATACTTGGTTTCTTGCCTGTTAAATGGGAATAATGATTCTTATTTATTGGATTAGTGTGAAGACTAAGTGGGATGCATAGGTGGAGGTGCTTGGGGTAGCACTTAATGCTCTATGGATGCTTCTGATTTCAGTTCAGTCTGAAACTCTGATGTAAGGCCCACAATTTTATCCAGTTTTTCTTTGAGGACAGTAAAGATAGTAAGCTCAGATTGGGACATTTCTTCGCACATGCTGCTAAGTTGCTTCTGTCGTGTCCAACTCTGTGCGACCCCAGAGACAGCAGCCCACCAGGCTCCCCCGTCCCTGGGATTCTCCAGGCAAAAACACTGGAGTGGGTTGCCATTTCCTTCTCCAATGCATGAAAGTGAAAAGTGAAAGTGAAGTCGCTCAGTCGTGTCCAACTTCTAGCGGCCCCATGGACTGCAGCCCACCAGGCTCCTCAGCCCATGGGATGTGCCAGGCAAGAGTACTGGAGTGGGGTGCCATTGCCTTCTCTGCACATAGTAGATGCCAAAAATATTTTTTGAGTCTAAGGGTTAATAAAGTAAAAGAGTCTTGTAGGTAGTGTCAGGGGTTCTAGAATGAATTCTATCTAGACAGGAAATCTTTTGTAGATAGAAGGTAACTGAAGTCAGTGTGAAGACAAAGAAAGAGAATGAGGGACATACTATAATGATTTTAAAGCCTCTCCAACATATATGCAAAGGAAATGTGAAGGTTAGGACATCTTACAGTGTTCTCATAGCAGTTGTTTTTTTCCATGTCCTTAATTTTGTAGACTTTCTTTCCTAGATGAAAGTGTTAACGTCTTTGGACTTTGCTTGTTGAATCTAATTCCAGAGCTGGAACCTCTTTTATGTGAGGTGAGACCTTAGCCACGCTGGATGCTGTTGGCACTAGAGATAATCCTTTAGGCGGAAAAGTATGTCAGACTAAGAGACTGGGGACCTTAGAGTCACATTGGGTTATTTCCTAATAATAAATATATTATCTGAAGAATATGTATGTGTGTGCTCAGTTGCTCAGTTGTATCCAGCTCTTTGTGACTCCATGGGCTAAAACCTAGTCCTCCAGGCTCCTCTGTCCACGGGATCTTCCAAGCAAGAATACTGGAGTGGTTTGCCATTTCCTCCTCCAGGAGATCTTCCCGACCTAGGGATCAAACCTGCATCTCCAAGGTTTCCTACATTGAAAGGTGGATTCTTTACTGCTGAGCCACCTGGGAAGCCCTCTTTGAAGAATGGTCTACCTTATTAGAGAATCATGCCTTCCTTGACAGATGTATGTCAAGGAAGAGATGTATGTGGAAAGGTAAGGAAGAAAGAAGACACTTGCCTAGCCAGCCAGAACTAATAAAGCTAGCCTGGCAATCAATGGCATGACAGATGTTGCAACCAGATCACTCTCATACTCAACAGAGATATATGGTTTTCTAACTCGTATGTAAAAGGACAGCCAGAGAGACCTTTGTACAGCCTGGCCTTTGTTACCAGCTGTCTGGCGGTTGGTGGGTCTTGTCTCTGTTCATTGTACCCTCCCCTTTTCGTCCCAAGGGATACATTTACTCAGTAAACCTCATTCTTATGTGCTTGATCAGTCTGTCCACTAGAGTAGTTCTAAAGTTTCCTTGGCTTGATTTTAATTCCTGAACTCTTTGTTATTGAGAGTGAGCCCTATCTAAGCTGTGATGTTGGCAAAGTTCATTGTCTACATCTCTAGGATTTTTTTCTGTGCCCATTATTCTCCCTGGCTCCTGAGTCTTCTCCTTTCAAGAGACCGTATTTACATAGTTCCTGCCTTAAGGGATATCAGAGACACAGTGTGAGAAAACAGCAAAGTATTTCTGGTGAATGCTGCTTCTTTAGAACATTAACAAACTAATCTGTGTTCTTATCCACCCTTTCCTTCCAGTTTAAATGTAAAAGATGCCCATCCTTAAATCTAAGGCTAATTTCTCTGTTTGTGCTCTGGATCTCATATCCTCCTCCGAGTTTAGGTTCTTCACTTTATTACTGATACCCCCTCTCTCCTGTACCTTGTTTCTCTTCCTAAATTAGAATATCTGAGTTCTAACTTTGGTTTTGCCACCTGTTTGCTGTATGAACTTGGGAAGTACTTTCACCTCTCTAGGCCATAATTTTCTCATCTGTAGAATGAAAGAGTAAGGACTAAATGATCTCTGAACTTATTTGTCTCTTACTTTATGATCTGAAGGTATAGATTTACATGGCTGGGGTTTATCCTTGTATTCTCACATATTGACCTACATGACTTGGTGATAAATTATGACTGGACTATTATGTATTCATGATTGAGGAGAAAAAAGCTATGGTGTATTATTTCAACAATTAACAATGTAACTACTATTTAAAATCATTGTCTGAGTTAGGGGAAAATTTCCTGGCCTATAGAATGTAAGAAACATTTGAATTGACAATAACTCTGAGGTATTCACACTTTAATATTGTTCTAGTTATTTTTCTTAGAAAGTAAAATGATTTTTTTAAAAACTGACACCTTTTTTTTTTTTTTTAATTTTTTGGCTGAGCTGCGTGGCTTGTGGGATCTTAGTTCTCTCCATGTAGGAGCAAAAATGGCTGCAGGCAACCACAGGCTCAAATCCTTCTAACTTATCAACCTCCGTAGAAAAGCCTATCTTTCCAATCAGCTCCAGCAGAAAAGTCCCATCTGTGGACTGAGTGAGGCTAGTGGAATGGATCACACTAGTGGGTTACCCCAGACAAGAGGGGTTCTGCAAACTGAAAAAGTAGAGGAAAGATTGATGCATAGGGAAGAGCCAAGGTGTGTACACTACCTCCCTCTTAGGAACAATGCTTATTTTCATTTTGTTAAAGTATTTCTTCAGTGCTCATGTCTTGACAGTTTGTAAACTGTAAACTGCCTCCTCTTTCTTCTTCTTGCTCATTTCCCTCCTTGTCATTTGCACTGATATTTGAATTTATTTATCTCACCAAACAAATGAGTACAGATGGGGACAATATATTTGAGTAGATGTGTGCCAATGTCATTCTGAAAAATGTTCCCAGAAGTACTGTCCCAAAGGTAAGTGTCTTTAGCATATTGTCTATGGGAAGAGAATAGTGTAAGGGCAATTCTCATTCCATAAAAATGAACTTTTAGTGGTAGAATTTTAGGCCCCTGATTGGAGAAGATGCTTTTTGTTGAGTTGCTGCTTTGAAACCTTCAAATCAGACCACATAGGTGACTGTGCTGATGAAAGGGCAGTGACAGAGGTTTCAGTGTCTGAACTGGCTGCGCTGATGGACCACGTTGCTTGTATGGAGTAGTTGACTTAGGGAGACTGATGGGATTTATGAGTAAGGGACTGGGTTTCTAATACCCACACAGAGATAAGAAATTTGGCTAAGAAGTCTAGCAGAGGTAGTGAACCTAGAACTGATGCTCCTGGATAGAACGTAGAATTTAGTTTTTACACTCAAATGCTAGAAAACTCACTGTCCCAGATACGTGGAAAGAATATTGGCATCTGTCCGGGAAATTAAAATCCCAAACTTGTGCTATAAGTATATTGGATGCCAAAATTTATTCTACCTGTGCAGTGTAGGATACATTACCCAAGAAGTAGTCCAGGGCCACTGATACCATTGAGAGAAACACGTTTGCAGAAAGGAGCCTAAGAATACTGTATACCTTTCTTACTTTCACAACAAGGGTACCTGTGGTGGCTATAGAATAAATAAATTCCTCTGAAATGGAATAGAAAAAAATTACAAACCATATAAAGAAAAAGATTCCATAATGGAGAGTTAGCAGGTGCAACCAACAGAATTAGCACCCAGAGAACTAGAAATAATGGATTTGAACGAGATTATTAAATAAATGCTTATATATTGATTTAAAAATACAAAGGAGAAGTCACTCTGAAGTAAGAGTGTTGTATTAAAAATGAGCAGGTAACAAAATATGTATAAGGTTGGAGTAGAACTATAAGATATTATAGTATCTATCATATAAAAACTATCATAAGATTTGAATAAAACTATAAAACTTTGATGAAAGTAAAACTGTTAGCAATAAGTGAACTCAAAAAGTTGTAGGATACAAAATCAGAACACTAAAATCAGTTGATAATGAACGATTAAAGGGGAATTAAGAAAACAATTCCATTTATACTAACAGGGAGGAAACTTAAATGCCAAGGTTTCTTATCAAGTGAAAGAAAACAGTCTGAATAATCATATTTACTGTATGATTACAACTATATGACATTCTGATTAAGGAAAACCATGAAGACAGTAAAAGAAAGTTGTCAAAGGATAGGGATTAGGGAGGTATGAACAGGCAGAGCAAAGATTTTAAGAATAGTGAAACTCTTCTGAATAATACTATGAGAATGGATATATGTTATTATACAATAATACAAATCCATAAAATGTACAAATTGGAAAAGACTCTGATGCTGGGAGGGATTGGGGGCAGGAGGAGAAGGGGACGATGATGAGACGGGGACGAGGATGCGATGGCTGGATGGCATCACTGACTCAATGGACGTGAGTCTGAGTGAACTCCGGGAGTTGGTGATGGACAGGGAGGCCTGGCGTGCTGCGATTCATGGGGTTGCAAAGAGTCGGACACTACTGAGCGACTGAACTGAACTGAACTGAAGTACTGAACCCTAGTGTAAGCTTCGGTCTCTGGATGATAATGATGTGTCAGTGTAGTTTCATTGATTGTAGCAAAGGTATTCCAAGAAAGAATATTACAGAACTTTCAGAAATAAAGAACTGCATGTAAGTATAGTAATCACAACCATATTCACCAACATTGTTTTCTGGGCACAGGGAAAGCTATATTTCTTAGACCCCTTTTAACTGGGCGGTGTCGTATGACTAGTTCTGGCTAGTTGGCTCTGAGAGGAGTTCACTTCTAGGTTCGAAGCATCTAATTGCAGATATAGGAAATGTCAGTGCTTGTTTCTTTCTTATTAACCAAGGAAGTCATTTATTTGAGGTGGTGAGGCTTCCATCTGAGGGGTTGCATCCTGCCTATCTTGTTTCCCCTTCCCATATTCTTGTCTTTTAGTTGTCTTGTAGCTTGGGATAGCCACAAGACTGACTCATTTAACCAGTGAGACATAGGGAAAGACTTTCAGTCAGTTCAGTTCAGTAACTCAGTTGTGTCTAATTCTTTGCAACCCCATGGACTGTGGCATGCCAGGCCTCCCTATCCATCACCATTTCCCAGAGCTCACTCAAATCCATGTCCATTGTGTCGGTGATGCCTTCCAACCATCTCATCCCCTGTCGTCCCCTTCTCCTCCTGCCTTCAATCTTTCCCAGCATCAGGGTCTTTTCAAATGAGTCAGTTCTTCACATCAGGTGGCCGAAGTATTGGAGCTTCAGCTTCAGCATCAGTCCTTCCAATGAATATTCAGGACTGATTTCCTTTAGGATTGAGTGATTTGATCTCCTTGCTGTCCAAAGACTTTGGGGAAGGTTTTTCTTCTTGGATGAAGGAGCTTGATGAGGAGAAAGCCTTTTATCCTCTTCTTTTCTGCTTGGAACAATGATGTGATGATGTTGTGTTTGGAATGGGAACATTTCTATCTTGTGACCAAGCATGAGGACCAAGGAGAGTAAGGAGCAGAAAGAAACACAGAAGCTGTGTCCTTGGTATCACCATTGAGTTACTGCTCTTTCAGCCTTAGAACATCTAAATTCTAGATTTCTAGTTGTGTAATAATTAAAGGTCTTTTTGCTTAAGTCCCAAATAATGGGGTATTCTGATACAGTTTGCACTGTTTTCAAGCTTACATATAATAATTCTAAATACTGACCCACATTAGGCCAAAGGAAGTTCAGTGTATTCCAAAGGACCAAAACCATACAGAACAGACTTTCTAGCTATAGTGCAATATAATATAACATCAATGTAATATATAACAAAAATGAACACCAAAAGTTTAAAAAATTCATACATTGTGAAGTCTTAAAAACATACTTGTAAATTCATAAATCTAAGAAGAAATTATGATATAAACTATAAATGTTTAAGTAACAGTGAAAGAATAACACCATATCAAAACATATAGCAGCATAAGTATACTTAGAAGAATATGTGTAGCTTAAATGCATATAATACCAAATAAGATATATTAAAAATTAATGTATTAGAAATAGTAAAATAGTGCTTGCTGGGCCCAAGGGCAGGGGAAAATGAAGAGCTCTCCTGTTTAATAAGTACAGAGTTTTTGTCTGGGAAGGTGCAAACAGTCCTAGGGATAGTTGGTGGTGATGGTGACAAAATGTAAATGTGCTGAATGCCACTGAATGGTACGTTTAAAAGTGCTTAAAATGTTAGATTTTATGTTAAGTATATTTTACCACAATAAAACGTTTTCTTAAAAGATTAATAAACTAAAGAGTGAGTTCAAGAAATTGGAATCAGAATAAACCCCATAAAAGCAGAAGGAAAAATGATAAGAAAGAACTTAAATAATAAAAATTGAAATCAATCCACAAACTAGAAGACAGTTCTCAGAAAGGGCCAATGAAAGATTATTAAAAGAAAAAAGATAACAGGAATGATGAAGAGAATGGCTCATTGAATTAATCACTTCAGGGATGTCTAGGAAAGAGGACTGTCCGATGTCCCCTTGAATGAGCAACAAGCATAGAATGACAAGGGTGGTCTCAGCAGTACAGTAAAGTCAGAAGCTTCATTCACTAGTTTTTGAAACGAGTAAGTTGGGAAGAATTATGAACACTGAACACAGATTATTCCTTTGCAACTTGATTGTGAAGGGAAGGAGACTATGAGAGAGAACAAGTATGAAAGAATACTAGCTTGAAGGGGAAAGAAGAACTCTAGTCACTCATTAGTCGAGAGATTTTCCCCCAGTTGTGTTCAGCAATCTTTGTGAAAGAAGGAATTAGTGTAGAATAGTGTTTGGGTATGCCTGCTCTGCTCATATTCCCTGCTTAGGTGCAAGATTTGGCAGCTTTCTGGACACAGTTGATCCAGGGGTGGGGTGATCACTGATACTCCCTTTCTCTATAGAGTTCATCCCAAGAGATGGAGATTATAGCCTACTGGTGGTAAGGGTAGACCTTTAAGACATAGATTTAAGGCTGGCGGCATGCGGGGGTTGGTACACCCAGAGGAAACTTGTTGGGAGAAGATGGGGTAGGGGTGTGGAGGTGGAGGCAAGAGAAGAGAAGAGAAGACAAGGGAAAGAATAGGGGAAGATAGAAATAAGCAGAGAAGAGAAAGATTATGTGAGCGGTAAGAGAAATTTTGATTTATTTTTTTCAAGCTTTCTTTCTAGCTCTGGTTTTAGTGAAGTCTGGCTCTATGAATATCTGGGTCAGAAAATTTGCCCCCTTTAATAAATTATTCATTAATTGAATTAGATTTAGTAACAATCTATACCTTGCAACAAAACAGCTCGAAAAATATGGTTGTATTATCTTAGGTGGTGGGAATAGCATGAATAAAGCCATAAAGGGTCAGGAATTAAAATCCAGTTGAACCAAGTAGAAACCATAATGGGAGTGGTATCTAAGGGCAAAGAAAGTTAAAAGTAGTAGGAGTAAGCCACCACAAGTTCATGGCAGAAGGAAAGTGCGTTGTGAATTTACTAATCAACTAACCAATCCACCTATCAATCATAGTGTAACTTTCAGCAGGATAGCTCTGGCTAAATCTTGCTATGCCATCTGTCTTCTTGTTACTGAACCAAACTGGGTCTACTTGCCCAGGTGCAGTAAAGTCATTCTGCTGGTACCAGTTTGTGATATAGGAAAGTGCAGCATTTATTGCAATGTAAAGCAAGAAGGATGCATAATTAATGCTCAAAAGGCTCAAACTCTGAATCCCTGATGGCTTTCAGGAAAAGGTTTTTAAAGACAGGATGAGGAAGGTGGTTGCATGGTGAATGATCAGGTCATGAACATTCTTTTGATTGATTGGTTGGTGGTGAGGTGATCAGGGGTCAACATCATTGGCCTGCTTGTTCCAACTGGGTTCAGTTCTATGTGCTTGTAGTCAGCATATAGTTAACCTCTTCCATCTGGTTGGAATTATAGTACCTGAAAAACGGTTCAAAGGATGAGGCTCAGAATCTTGTCTATGACCCTTGAGGAGGAACTAAAGGTCCTTAACTTTCTTCATGACTGAACTATCATTATTTTGCCGTGCTTGACTCTTTTCTTTTGTTTTAGCATTTTCTTGCTTCTCCGAATAAAGTTATTCTTTTGAACTTGGCAAAAGTCTAGGAGACTAAAGTTTTTGTTTTTGTGTTTTTGTTTTGTTTTTTACAAACAAAAGGTAGGTGGAGAATATGGGAGGGAGTCTGTCCTGGGAAGGCTCCTGGGAAAGTCCTGCTCAGTTACATTCTTACTAAATCAGTCTTTCCTTTTTTGTTTAAAAATAGTTGACTAAATTTTTCTTTGACAAAGGACTTTATGGAAGACAAAGTAAATGTCAGCCCCAATTAACAGCAAGCTTAGAAGAGGACGACAGAGTAAGCTAAAGGTTTCAGCAGTAGAAAGTACTCGAATTTCCTTGCTTACAGTAGCATATTATGTTTTGCAAAGATGCTCACAGTAATACATCCCTCATTCCACATGTTCTTCTTACCATGAGATGATGACATTTTTTTCCATTGAGAGGTAGTACTGTGCATTGATACTGCAGAAAAATTTGTATAACTGCCTTGACCAATAAAATGCAAGACAAGTGATTTACTTTTGATCCTGGTCATAAAGGACAGTTTTCACTGAACTCTCTCTTGAGATGCTTGCTCTTGGAGCCTTGCAACCATGTTGTCAGGAAGCCCAAGCCAGAAAGAGACTCCATGTATGGGTGTTCTAGCTGACAGCCTCTGGTGGAGCCCTAGCCAATAGCCAGCATTAGCTGATAAACTTTCAGTTCAGTTCAGTTCAGTCGCTCAGTCGTGTCCAACTCTTTGCAACCCCATGAATCGCAGCACGCCAGTCCTCCTGTCTATCACCAACTCCCGGAGTTCATCTAAACTTATGTTCATCGAGTCAGTGATGCCATCCAGCCATCTCATTCTTTGTCATCCCCTTCTCCTCCTGCCCCCAATCCCTCCCAGCATCAGAGTCTTTTCCAGTGAGTCAACTCTTCACGTGAGGTGGCCAAAGTACTGGAGTTTCAGCTTTAGCATCAGTACTTCCAAAGAACACACAGGACTGATCTCCTTTAGAATGGACTGGTTGGATCTCCTTGCAGTCCAAGGCACTCTCAAGAGTCTTCTCCAACACCACAGTTCAAAAGCATCAATTCTTCGGCGCTCAGCCTTCTTCACAGTCCAACTCTCACATCCATACATGACCTCTGGAAAAACCATAGCCTTGACTAGACAGATCTTTGTTAGCAAAGTAATGTCTCTGCTTTTTAATTGGTCTAGGTTGGTTATAGCTTTCCTTCCAAGGAGTAAGTGTCTTTTAATTTCATGACTGCACTCACCATCTGCAGTGAGTTTAGAGCTCCCAAAAATAAAGTCTAACACTGTTTCCACTGTTTCACCATCTATTTCCCATGAAGTGATGGGACCAGATGCCATGATCTTCGTTTTCTGAATGTTGAGCTTTAAGCCACCTTTTCCACTCTCCTCTTTCACTTTCATCAAGAGGCTTTTTAGCTCCTCTTCACTTTCTGCCATAAGGGTGGTGTCATCTGCATATCTGAGGTTATTGGTATTTCTCCCCGCAATCTTAATTCCAGCTTGTGCTTCTTCCAGCCCAGCGTTTCTCATGATGTATTCTGCATAGAAGTTAAATAAGCATGACAATATGCAGCCTTGACGGACTCCTTTTCCTATTTGGAACCAGTCTGTTCCATATCCAGTTCTAACAGTTGCTTCCTGACCTAAATATAGGTTTCTCAAGAGGCAAGGTCAGGTGGTCTGGTATTCCCATCTCTTTCAGAATTTTCCACAGTTTCTGTGATCCACACTGTCAAAGGCTTTGGCATAGTCAATAAAGCAGAAATAGATATTTTTCTGGAACTCTCTTGCCTTTTGATGCTCCAGCGGATGTTGGCAATTTAATCTCTGGCTCTCTGCCTTTTCTAAAACCAGCTTGAACATCTGAAAGTTTACAGTTCATGTATTGCTGAAACCTGGCTTGGAGAATTATGAGCATTACTTTACTAGCGTGTGAGATGAGCGTAATTGTGCGGTAGTTTGAGCATTCTTTGGCATTGCTTTTCTTTGGGATTGGAGTGAAAACTGACCTTTTCCAGTCGGGTGGCCACTGCTGAATTTCCCACATTTACTGACATATTGAGTGCAGCACTTTCACAGCATCACCTTTCAGGATTTGAAATACTTCAACTGGAATTCTATCACTTCCACTAGCTTTGTTTGTAATGATGCTTTCTAAGGCCCACTTGACTTCACATTCTAGGATGTCTGGCTCTAGGTGAGTGATTACACCATAGTGATTATCTTGGTCATGAAGATCTTTTTGTACAGTTCTTCTGTGTATTCTTACCACCTCATCTTAATATGGTCTGCTTCTGTTAGGTCCATACCATTTCTGTCCTTGATAGCCTTTGCTGCTGCTGCTGCTGCTAAGTCGCTTCAGTTGTGTCCGACTCTCTGCGACCCCATAGACGGCAGCCCACCAGGCTTCGCCATCCATGATGGTTCCAAATTTCCAATCTTCTAGCTGAAGTCGCAGAACTCATAGAGCAGTTGCTGTCAAAATTCCTGACCCATAGAAACTATGAGATTATATGATTATTTTTGTTTTATCTAGCTTTGGGGTAACTTTTTATGCAACATTAGATAGCTAATCCATTACTTATATCATAAACCTAAATCATAAGGTTGGTGCTGACCAAGACAATGCCAAGCTTTCTCAAATGAAATAAAGATCTTTAAAAATTATTATGGGAAATTCCTGTCTTTGGGGATTGAAAACACTGTTTGTTATTTGGACCTAGAAAATCAGTTGCTATTATAGCCCTTTATTACAGAATCCAGAATCTAGTTAACAATCATTGCTTAATGAATTATTGGACTTTTAAATTTCTTTATCCCAAGATTCTCACTTAGTACTTTGCACATAGTAGGTATATAATAAATGCTGAATTAAATTGAAAATTTCAGTATGAAGCACATCATTTTACAGAGCACAGGCAGTGAAAATGCCATAATTACTGTAAAAAGAAAGGTTTGTTCACGAAGCCATGAATTTTGAGCGGATTCAGTGGCAACACCAAAAGGGTTGCCTGCAGTGGCTTTGAAGTCACTTCTTTCATAATTTCTTTTAGATAGCCTCCAGAAGCTCTCCCAAATAAATACATTCTAATTTAAAACAGTGTGCTTGCCATGCAAATGCAGCTTCAAAACAGTTTTCCTAGAGTTACCTTCTCTTTCAACCTGATTGCCAACTCTAAGCCCCTCCCGTTATAGATATTCTGAAACTATTGTAGATAGACTGTATTATTATTGTTGTTGTTTTTAGTTGCAGCATTTGAATTCTTTCTTAGTTGCAACAAGTGGATTTAGTTCTCTGACCAGGGGATCAAACCTGGGCCCACTGCATTGAGAGTGCGGACTCTTAGCCTCTAAGACCACCAGGAAGTCCCATAGTTAGACTTTACGGCTCTGCACTATAAAGTTCAGTTTCTCTCCCTCTTTAGCATATATGGGGGCTTCCCAGGTAGCTCAACTGGTAAAAAATCTGCCTGCAATTCAGGAGGCCCCAGTCCAATTCCTGGGTTGGGGAGATCTGCTGGAGAAGGGATAAGCTACCCACTCCAGTATACTTGGGCCTCCTTGGTGGCTCAGCTGGTAAAGAATCTGCCTGCAATGTGGGAGACCTGGGTTTGATCCCTGGGTTGGGAAGGTCCCCTGGAAAAGGGAATGGCTACCCACTCCAGTATTCTGGCCTGGAGAATTCCATGGATTTTATAGTCCATGGGGTCACAAACAGTTGGACATGACTGAGTGACTTTCACTTTAGTGTGTATGAGCTCAGATCAGTGTTAAAGAGAAAAAAATAATAATTGTATGAGAGCCCTGATTATAGATAGTTTAGCTTGTTTATGGGGCAGGAAGAAAATAGACAGACAATGAATCAAATTTAAAAAATTTTTGTTAAAATATATAAAATAAAATTTTCCTTTTAATTCATTTGTAAGTGTATGTCTCTAGCTCAGTTATGCCCTACTCTTTGCAACCCTGAAGATTGTAACCTGCCAGGCTCCTCTATCCATGGGATTTCCCAGACAAGAATACTGAAGTGGGTTGCCATTTCCTTCTCCAGGGGATCTTCCCAACCCAGGAACTGAAGCTGGGTCTCCTGCATTGCAGGCAGACTCTTTACTGGCTGAGCCACTAGGGAAGTCCTGTAAGTGTACAATCAGTGGCATTAATTGCGTTCACAATGTTATGCAACCAATCATCACTATTTCCAAAGTGTTTTCATCATCTAAGCAAAAACTTTTAACCATTTAGCAATAAATTTCCATTCCTCTCTCTGCTCAGTCTTTAATAATCTCTAGTCTACTGTCTCAGTGAACTTGCCTGTTCTAGATGTTTCATGTAAGTGTAATCATACACTATTTGCCCTCTTATGTCTGGCTTATTTCACTTAACACAATGCTTTAAAGTCTTATTCATGTAGTGATATATACCAGAACTTAATTTCTTTTTCTGGCTATGTAATATTCCACTGTATATATGTCCTGCATTTTATTTATTTATTCATCTGTTGATGGACACTTGGATTGTTTTCATCTTTTGGTTATTGTGAATAATGTTTCAGTGAGCATTGGTATACAAATATTTGAGTCCTGTTTAAATTATTTAGAGTATATACCTACAAATGGAGTTGTTGAATCAGATGGTAGTTCCGTGTTTAGGTTTTGAAGAACTGTTTTCTGCAGTTACTACACCATTCTCTTTTCCCACCAGCAATGTACCAGGATGCCAATTTCTCTACATTCTCTCTAACAGTTTATTTTCCTTTGTTTTAGGTTATAGTTATTCTAGTGGTTGTGAAGTGGTATCTCATTGTGGTTTACATTTTTTCTGATGATTAATGATGTTGAGTATCTTTTTAAACATTATGGTAAGGATGCTTGACTATCCACTCTTAGCAAATTTTTAAATGTACAATATTGTTAATTATAAACACAATATTGTACAGCAGATCTCTAGAACTTTTTCATCCTGAATGAATGACACTCTGTACCCATTGAATAGTAGTTTATTTCCCCACTCTGCAGCCCTTGGAAACCACAGTTCAACTTTCTGTTTTTATAAGTTTGACTACTTTATTTTTAAATTTAGATATAATTGACATGTAACATTATAGTAGTCTCAGGTGTATAATATAACAGTTCAGTATTGTATATACTGCAAAATGATCACCATAATAAGTCTAGTTAGCATCCATCACCATATATAGTTCCAATTTTTTTTCTTTTATTCTTAATTTTTATTGCAGTATGGTTAATTTACAATGTTGTGTTAGTTTCAGGTGTACAGCAAAGTGAATCATATACTTCTACCCACTCTTTTAGATTCTTTTTCCCTATAGGTCATTACAGAGTGTTGAGTAGAGTTCCCTGTGCTATACAATAGGTCCTTATTAGTTATCATTTTATATATAGTAATATGTATATGTGAATCCCGATCTCCCAATTTATCCCCACCCTGCCGTGGTAACCATAAGTTTGTTTCCTACATCTGTAACTATTATTTTATAGATAAGTTCATTTGCACCCTATTTTAAGATTCTACATATAAGTAAGTATTCTACCAATATTATATGATATTTGTTTTCATTTGACTTACTTCACTCAATATGACAATCTCCAGGTCCATCCATGTTGCTAAAAATTTTTTTCTTGTGATAAAAACTTTTGTGTTTGACTACTTTAGATCCTTCATATAAGTAAAGTCATGTCATATTTGCTTTTGATGTTGAACATCTTTTCATAGACTTGTTGGCCACTTGTTTATCTTCTTTGAAAAAATGTCTATTTAAGTCCTTTGCTCCCTTTTTAAATTGGATTTGTTGTTGTTGAGTTGTAGTTCTTTATGTTTTCTGAATGTTAAACCTCTTTCTGATATATCATTCACAAATATTTTCTCCCAGTCTGTGGGTTTTGTTTTTATTTCCATGATAATGTCTTTTGATGAACAAGTATTTTACATTTTGGCAAAGCTGAATTTTTTTTTCATCTGTTACTTAATGTTTTTGGTGTCATATCTAAGTATCCATTGCCAATCCCAAATCAGGAAGGTTTATTACTCTGTTTTCTTCCAAGAATTTTATGATTTTAGCTCTTAGATATATTTTGAGTTAACTTTTATATATGGTATAAGGTGAAAGTCTAACTTTATTCTTTGCTTGTAGAAATTTAGTTGTCTCAACACCATTTAATAAAGAAACTGTTGTTTCTCCAGGGAATGGACTTGGCACTGTTCTACCAAGAGATCAGTTGGACATAGATGTATTGGTTTAAGTCTGGACTATTCATTCTATTCCACTGATGTATATGTTTATTTTTATGCCAGTACCACACTCTTTTGATTACTATAGGTTTGTAGTAAGTTTTGAAATCAAGAAACATGAGTTCCCTGACTTTGTTTTTCTTTTACAAGGTTAATTTGACTCTTCAGGGTCCCTTTTGATTTCATGTGCTTTTGAAGATTAGCTTGTCTGTAAAAAGGCTGTTAGAATTTTTATTAGGATTTTATTCCTTTGAGTAGTGATGATGTGTTTACAATTTCAAGTTCTTCCTATGAATGAACTTGAGAAATCCTTCTGTAATCTTCATTCTGAAGATTTATGTAAATCTTCTTTAGTTTCTTTCAGCAGTATTTTGTAGTTTTTGGTATACAAGTCTTACCCCCTTGGTAAAATTTATTCCTAGGTATTTTTTTTAGAAGCTGCGAAATTGTTTTTATAATTTCTTTTTGAGTTGTGTGCTCTTGGTGTATAGAAACAAAAATAACTTTTGCACTTTGACCTTGTATCCCACAAATTTGCTGAATTTATTTATTAGCTCTAGAATTTTTCTGGTGGATTTTTTGGGGTATTTTCTCTGTATAGGATCATGTTATCTGTGAATAGAGTTAGTATTACTTTCTCCTTTCCAATTTGGATGTCTCTTATCTCCTTTCTTGTCTTTTGCTCTGCCTAGAACTTCCAGTTCGTTGATGAACAGCTTTGGTGAAACCAGGCATATTTTTTTTTGTTCCTAACTTTAACTTTCAGTCTTTCACAGTTGAGTATGATGTTATTTGTGGGTTTTCCTTAAATGCCCTTTATCATGTTGAGGAAGTTCTCTTTTTCCTTCTATTCTCTTCTTTTGGGAAAACTTCACAGTAATTAGTGTTAATTCTTCTTTAAATGTTTGGTAGAGTTCCCCAGTGGAGCCATCTGATACTAGATTATTTTCTTATCAGAAGTTTTTTTTTTTTTTTTTTTAAGGTCTTAAAACAATGTTTATTTTCTGGCAGTATCTGTGGGTCAGGAATCTGATGTGGCTTAGTTGGCTCTTTTGGCTCTGGGATTCTCACTGTCTCGTGACTCAGTTGGGAAGCTTCTCAAGGTTCTGGTGGTTGCTGGTATAGGTCATTTTCTTGCAGGTTGTTGGACTGAGGCTTTATTTCCTCACAAGGAAGATTTTTGATTACTGATTTAGTGTCTTTATTTGTTATAGGTCTGTTGAGATTTTCTATTTCTTGTTTCAGTTTAGGTAATTTGTATGTTTCTAGGAATTTGTCCACTTCATTTAGGCTTCTAATGTGTTGTATTATAGTATCCCCCTTATAATCATTTTTATTTCTATAAGCTCAGTAGAAATCTCTCCATTTTATTTCCGACTTTAGGTTTTTAAATATTTGCCTTTTTCTTTTTTTTTCTTGGATAATCTAGAACGTTCCTTCATCTTTATTGAGGTATAATTGAAAAGTAACATAGGGTATTTAAAGTATACAGTGTGAAGATTTGTGAGGATTTGATGTATGTATACATTGTGAAAGTCCCACAGTCAAGTTAATCAACATTTATTACTGCACATATTTACCTTTTTGTGTGAGAACACAAATTCTACTCTCTTCAGTTCAGTTCAGTTCAGTCGCTCAGTTGGGTCTGACTCTTTGCGACCCCATGAATTGCATCACGCCAGTCCCCCTGTCCATCACCAACTCTCAGAGTTCACTCAAACTCATGTCCATCGAGTTGGTGATGCTATCCAGCCATCTCATCCTCTGTCGTCACCTTCTCCTCCTGCTCCCAGTCCCTCCCAGAATCAGAGTCTTTTCGAATGAGTCAACTCTTCCCATGAGGTGGCCAAAGTACTGGAGTTTCAGCATCAGCATCAGTCCTTCAAATGAACACCCAGGACTGATCTCCTTTAGGATGGACTGGTTGGACCTCCTTGCAGTCCAAGGGACTCTCAAGAGTCTTCTCCAACACCACAGTTCAAAAGCATCAATTCTTTGGTTCTCAACTTTCTTCACAGTCCAACTCTCATATCCATACATGACCACTGGAAAAACCATAGCCTTGACTAGACGGACCTTTGTTGGCAAAGTAATGTCTCTGCTTTTGAATATGCTATCTAGGTTGGTCATAACTTTTCTTCCAAGGAGTAAGCGTCTTTTAATTTCATGGCTGCAGTCACCATCTGCAGTGATTTTGGAGCCCCCAAATATAAAGTCTGAAACTGTTTCTACTGTTTCCGCATCTATTTCCCATGAAGTGATGGGACCGGATGTCATGATCGTCGTTTTCTGAATGTTGAGCTTTAAGCCAACTTTTTCACTCTCTTTCACTTTCATCAAGAGGCTTTTAGCTCCTCTTCATTTTCTGCCATCAGGGTGGTGTCATCTGCATATCTGAGATTATTGATATTTCCGCTGGAAATCCTGATTCCAGCTTGTGCTTCTTCCAGCCTGGTGTTTCTCATGATGTACTCTGCATAGAAGTTAAATAAGCAGGGTGACAAATACAGCGTTGACATACTCCTTTTCCTATTTGGAACCAGTCTGTTGTTCCATGTCCAGTTCTAACGGTTGCTTCCTGACCTGCATATAGGTTTCTCAAGAAGCAGGTCAGGTGGTCTGGTATTCCCATCTCTTTCAGAATTTTCCACAGTTGATTGTGATTCACACTGTCAAAGGCTTTGGCATAGTCAATAAAGCAGAAATAGATGTTTTTCTGGAACTCTCTTGCTTTTTCCATGATCCAGCGGATGTTGGCAATTTGATCTCTGGTTCCCCTGTCTTTTCTAAAACCAGCTTAAACATTTGAAAGTGCACTGTTCACATACTGCTGAAGCCTGGCTTGGAGAATTTTGAGCTTTACTAACGTGTGAGATGAGTGCAATTGTGCGGTAGTTTGAGCATTCTTTGGCATTGCCTTTCTTTGGGACTGGAATGAAAACTGACCTTTTCCAGTCCTGTGGCCACTGCTGAGTTTTCCACATTTGCTGACATATTGAGTGCAGCGTTTTCATGGCATCATCTTTCAGGATTTGAAATAGCTCAACTGGAATTCCATCAACTCCACTAGCTTTGTTCATAGTGATGCTTTCTAAAGCCCATTTTACTTCACATTCCAGGATGTCTGGCTCTAGGTGAGTGATCACACCATCGTGATTATCTGGGTCATGAAGATCTTTTTGTACAGTTCTGTGTATTCTTGCCACCTCTTCTTAATATGTTCTGCTTCTGTTAGATCCATACCATTTCTGTCCTTTATTGAGCCCATCTTTGCATGAAATATACCCTTGGTATCTCTAATTTTCTTGAAGAGATCTCTAGTCTTTCCCATTCTATTGTTTTCCTCTATTCTTTGCATTGATCACTGAGGAAGGCTTTCTTATCTCTCCTTGCTATTCTTTGGAACTCTGCATTCAGATGCTTAAATTTTTCCTTTTCTCCTCTGCTTTGAGCTTCTCTTCTTTTCAGAGCTATTTGTAAGGCGTCCTCAGACTGTTTCCTGTACAATGTCATGAACCTCCATCTATAGTTCATCAGGCTCTCTATCTATCAGATCTAGTCCCTTAAATGTATTTCTCACTTCCACTGTATAATCATAAGGGAGTTGATTTAGGTCATACCTGAATGGTCTAGTGGTTTTCCTACTTTCTTCAATTTAAATCTGAATTTGGCAATAAGGAGTTCGTGATCTGAGCCACAGTCATTTCCCGGTCTTGTTTTTGCTGAGTCTATAGAGAAGACGATGGCACCCCACTCCAGTACTCTTGCCTGGAAAATCCCATGGACGGAGGAGCCTGGCAGGCTGCAGTCCATGGGGTCGTGAAGAGTTGGACACGACTGCTTGACTTCCCTTTCACTTTTCACTTTCATGCATTGGAGAAGGAAATGGCAACCCACTCCAGTGTTCTTGCCTGGAGAATCCCAGGGATGGGGGAGCCTGGTGGGCTGCCGTCTATGGGGTCACACAAAGTCGGACATGACTGAAGTGACTTGGTAGCATAGAGCTTCTCCTTCTTTGCCTGCAAAGAATGTAATCAGTCTGATTTTTTGTGTTGACCATCTGGTGATGTCCATGTGTAGAGTCTTCTTTTGTGTTGTTGGAAGAGGATGTTTGCTATGACCAGTGCGTTCTCTTGGCAAAACTCTATTAGCCTTTGCCCTGCTTCATTCCATACTGCAAGACCAAATTTGCCTGTTACTCCATGTGTTTCTTGACTTCCTACTTTTGGATTCCAGTTCCCTATAATGAAAAGGACATCTTTTTGGGTGTTAGTTCTAAAAGGTCTTGTAGGTCTTCATAGAATTGTTCAACTTCAGCTTCTTCAGTGTTACTGGTTGGGGCATAGGCTTGGGTTACCGTGATACTGAATGGTTTGCTTTGGAAACGAAGAGAGATCATTCTGTCATTTTTGAGACTGCACCCAAGTGCTGCATTTTGGACTCTTGTTGACTATGATGGCTACTCCATTTCTTCTAAGGGATTCCTGCCCACAGTAGTAGATATAATGGTCAATACTCTCTTAGCAAATTTAAATTATACAATATGGAATTGTTAATTATAATCATCATACATTAGATCATCAGACTTTATTCATCATACAACTGAAATTTTGTATTCTTTTATCAACTTCTCTCCATTCCCCAACCTCCTCCCCTCTTCAAAACCCACCTTACTACTTTGATTCTATGAGTTGAACATTTTTTATTCCACTTATAAATGGTACCATCCACTCTTTGTCTTTCTCTGTTCAGCCTATTTCACTTAGCATAATATACTCCAGTTTCATCTATTTTGTATTAAATAACAGGATTTCCTTGTTTTTTAAGGCTGAATAATATTTCATTGTATATATCAGTTCAGTTCAGTTTAGTCACTCAGTCGTGTCCTACTCTTTGTGACTCCATGAACTGCAGCACACCAGACCTCCTGTCCATCACCAACTCCTGGAGTCCACCCAAACCCATGTCCATTGAGTTGGTGATGCCATCCAACCATCTCATCCATCCATTTATATAATTTTAAACAATACGGCAGTGATATAGATATCTTTTCAAGATGATGATTTTGTTTCCTTATACCCAGAAATGGAATTGGTAAACCATATAACTATTTTTATTTTTAATTTCTTGAAGGAAAATTCATATTGTTTTCCTAGATGATCCTGCTATTAATGCAGGAAATCACTTGTCTAATAGTTACCATTCATTGAATTATTAGCATTTATGCTTAGAAATTAATAACATCTCAGTTAATTCTCACAAGCACCTAGAAGAGGTTATCAGTATCCTTACAGAATAAATGAGGAAACCAAGACTCAGGAGGACTCAGTATGTTTCTTAAGGTCACATAGCTTGTGAGTTATAGAGCCAGAATTTGAATGCACCATATACCTATTCCTTATATTTAAGGTTTCTTCAAGGGCAAAGACATACTGTAGTTTTGGTGTAATGAAGTTTCCTGGTTGAATTTTGTACAGAGTCTGGCAGGTATAATGAATAGGCATTTCTCTTACAGTGAGTGTTTTCACAATACAAGTAGGATATATTGAGGTAGAGTAATTAGAGACATGATTTGTATTACATGCAGCTGTTGGCTATACATCAGTTGCAGGAGAAAGGTTGTTATTCATGTAGCTTTGGGAACACATGCATGTTTGTTTTTAGTGGCTGGCTGTTCATTTGGCAGCTTATTCTTGCTTATTCTTGTAGTTCTTTTCTGGCAGCTATGAACTGTGCTGTTTATTTTGAATCTGTGTTTTTGAAAATACCATCTGATTAAAATTTTCTTCCTTTTCATTTTATAATAATGGGTATAACATCTCATTTATTTTGAGCTAGTCTTATATGCTGTTTAGGATGTGCCTAGTGATTTGATCAACTAATATAATCTTTCCTTTCAAAACCAACATATACATATGCACTGTAAAAACCTTTATTCCTCCTTGTTGCTAGGAACCTGAAACTCTGCAAACTCCCTTCCTTTTTACCCATTGAAATTGTTGTTTTTATAATCAGTTCTTAAATATTAATAACATTCATATGAATGCATATATTGTACAATCACAGAAAAGCTGTACTTCAAAAAATACATATTGGACACAGAAGGAAAAGACCTCGTTTTTGTGAAGACCATGGAAGGTTCTTTTCGGAAATCTTTCTGAAAGTCACTAGGTTCAGAGATCTGGTGAAAACCTTATTCTAGTTCTTGTTTGTTAGGAAAAGAAAGTTTACCATGGCTTTGGAGTCTCCTCAAAGAGTTAAATCTTGAGGTCTTCTTATTAGAGTCAAGGAAATATACCAGCTAAAACATTATAAAAGAGGAATTTTTATGCTTTCCTTCTAAGAAGTTAATCAATGAACCTAGCTGAGTGAGAACTTCTCAATTTGAATGTGTAATTAATTGTGTATACTTCTCTTCAAGCAATGAATAAAATTGTGAAAGCCAGAATTATAAAGATGAGGGCACCTGTAGTCATGCCCAGTCCCCTTGGCTTGTCTTATATCACACAGGTGCATCCCAGCAAATAGACCTACTTCCACGTGGAAAACACTGAGTACAGTGTCTAGTATCAACAAGTCTATCTGAAGGACTTTGCTTTGGCCTTCAATGAAGAGTGTAATTATGAGTAGAGAAGGGGAAGGGATGGTGGATAATTGCCTGTGGGCTGTGATGGGAAGGACAAGAAGAGGACCTCTGTTTTTCTAGGGTAGGCAAATGTGAAATGTAACGATTGCTCCAACATGCTGGCACACCACTATCACAACCGGAAGCATTTTGTAGAATAAAGAAAAAGCAACTACAGACATCACCCTTCCCTATGCTCTCTTCTGTTCATCAATGAATGTCTCCTAGGTAATTTTATTCAGGAAAGAATGTTCATCTAACTTGCAATACTTATTTTTGATGCCAAACATTCAATGACATCCCTACACAACCAGTTTTGCCCTGATCCTGTAGCCTGAGAGTACTTTCAAATGCCTCATTGCATGTCCCTCCTCTACAGTTAGACGTTTTGCTGAATCTCTTGTTCAGGTTTCAAGTTCATGTTATCTAGCCTTCAGCACTTCTTTCCACACCTCATAGTTCCCAGCATTCCTGTATTTCAAAGTGCTGGAAAGGGTGTGAATGGCCATAACTGATAATCATAAATAGATATAGGAAAGGAATGAAGAGAAAAAAGCAAGATAGTAGGTGTTCAAAAATACTAGCTTGAGTCTTCTCTTCCAGTGGCCTTTATACTCTACATGGTCTCTTTTGATTAATGCACTAACCCTGTGAGGAAGCCAGAACAGATGGCATTATCTGTATTTTAAGGATGAGGAAATAGAATCTCAAAGACTTATATGACTGCCCAAGGTCATTCAGCAAGGAAGTGTTTGGGTTTAGAACTTTAGTGAATTCTCCTAATAAAGTCCCTGCTAAGTTGCTTCAGTCATGTCCGACTGTTCACAACCTTAGGGACTGAAGCCCTCCAGGCTCCTCTGTACATGGTATTCTCTAGGCAAGAATACTGGAGTGGGTTGCCATGCCCTCCTTCAGGGGATCTTCCTAATGTAGGGATTGAACCTGCACCTCTTATGTCTCCTGCGTTGGTAGGCAGGTTCTTTACCATTAGTGCCACCTGGGAAGCCCTCTAATAAAGTAGACATAGAATATATGAAATAAAGAAAGTGCAGTAAGCCAGTAAACCTTTTCTATAGGTTGTCATCATTCCTTGTGCTTATCTGTGTTTTATCTCTTAATTAATTCATTTAAGAAGTATTGATGTGGAGAAGGCAATGTGAACCCATTCCAGTATTCTTGCCTGGGAATTCTTCGGACAGAGGAGCCTGTTGGGCTGCAGTCCATGGCGTGGCAAAAGAGTCAGATGCGACTTAGTGACTAAACAACAACAAGCCTTATACAGGCATTTCATGAAAAACATAACTAAATCCCTGTGTCACTACTAACAATAAATTCTCAGTCAGTTCAGTTAGTTTAGCTGCTCAGTCATGTCTGACTCTGCGATCCCATGGACTGTAGCACACCAGGCTTCCCTGTGCATCACCAACTCCTGGAGTTTGCTCAAACTCCTGTCCATCGAGTTGGTGATGCCATCCAACCATCTTATCTTCTGTCATCCCCTTCTCCTCCTGCCTTCAATCTTTCCCAGCATCAGGGTCTTTTCCAAAGAATCAGTTCTTTGCATCAGGTGGCCAAAGTGTTGGAGTTTCAGCTTCAGCATCAGTCCTTCCAATGAATATTCAGGACTGATTTCCTTTCGGATTGACTAGTTGGATATCCTTGCAGTCCAAGGGACTCTCAAGAGTCTTCTTCAACACTACAGTCCAAAAGCATCAATTCTTTGGCACTCAGCTTTCTTTATAGTCCAACTCTTACATCCATACACGACTACTGGAAAAACCATAGCTTTGTCTAGATGGACCTTCGTTGGCGAAATAGTGAATGAACAACAAACAATGAATTCTAATTGTACCTAATATTTAAAAGTTATATCATAAAAATTCTTGAAGAAAAAGAAAAGAAGTATTGATGGAGTGCCTATTATATGCTAAGCTCTACTCTGGGTGCCGAGAATACATCAGTGAATAAAAGAGGCAAAAATTCCTGCCCTCTTAGAGTTTATGTCTTTGTTTATTGAGATATAAATGCCTGGTGACTTACTTATCATTACTAAAATAAGTTGATTAGTGAACATACTGATTTAGTCAATATTTATTAACTGAACAGCTACAGTGTGCCAGGTACTGTGATAGGTGCTAGAAAAAAAATAGTGGAGAGCAACAACTGGCACAAATCTGACTCTTATATTCTTTGGAGGAGATAGCCAATAATCAAATCGCAAGTGCTGAGTGCTAAGAAGATGTTCATGGTGGTTTAAGAACACATAAAGGGAATTTGACCAAGTGAGGGAGGGCAGGGAAGGTTTTCCTAGAAAGTGATGATTGTGCTGAGATGAATAGTAGTTTAACTAGGGGAAACAGTGAGAAAATAGCATGTTAAAAGCTCTGTGGTGACTAGAGGGACCTGTGGTAAAATTAACCTGAGGTAACTGTGGTGACGTGCTTCCCTTGTGGCTCAGCTGGTAAAGAATTCACAGAGGAAGATGGCAGAGTAAAAGGACAGGCGCTCATCTTCTCCTGCAAGAACTCCAAAATTACAACTCACTGCTGAACAACCATTAACAGGAGAATGTTAGATCCCAACAAAAAGATACCCCATGCAGAGGAGAAGCCCCAGCAAGATGGTAAGAGGCATGAAATCACATTTAGAATCAAACTCCATACCTGCCAGAGACACTCGAAAGGCTCAAACAAACCGTGTGCACACCAGGACCCAGAGAACCCACAGAGACTGAGCCAGAACTGTGTCTGAGTCTCTCCTGTGGAGGTACATGTCAGTGGTGGCCTGCTGCCAGGGCAGGGGCTCTGGGTCCAGCAGTCCTGGGTATGGCATAAGCCCTCTTGGAGGATGTCACCATTAACCCCATCATAGAGCCTCCAGAACTTACAAGGACTGGGGAAACAGACTCTTGGAGGGAACAAACAAAGCCTTGTGCACACCAGGACCCAAGAGAGAGGAGAAGTGACCAAAAGAGACTGACCCAGACTTGCCTGTAAGTGTCCAGGAGTCTGCAGCAGAGGCATGGGTGGGCAGTGGCCTGCTGCAGGGTCAGGGGCACTCAGTGTAGCATGCATGGGACCTTTTGAAGGAGGTCGCCATTATCTTCATTACCTCTGCCATAGTTGGCCTCAGGTCAAACAACAGGGAGGGAACACAGCTGCACCCACCAACAGAAAATTGGATTAAAGAGTTACTGAGCATGGCTCCACTCATCAGAACAAGACCCAATTTCCCCCTCAGTCAGTCTCCCATCAGGAAACTTCCATAAGCTTCTTATCCTTATCCATCAGAGGGCCAACATAATGAAAACCACAATCACAGAAAACTAATAAAACTGATCCTGTGGACCACAGACTTGTCTAACTCAGTGAAACTATGAGCCATACTGTGTATGGCCACCCAAGATGGACAGGTCATGGTGGAGAGTTCTGACAAAATGTAGTCTGCTGAAGAAGGGAATGGCAAACCATTTCTGTATTCTTGCCTTGAGCACCCCATGAACAGTATGAAATGACAAGAAGATACGACACTGAAAGATGATCTTCCCAGGTTGGAAGATGCCCAATATACTACTTGGAGATCAGTGGAAAAACAGTTCCAGAAAGAATGAAGAGACAGAGCCAAAGCAAAAACAATGCCCAATTGTGGATGTGACTGGTGATGGAAGTAAAGTCCAGTGCTGTAAAGAACAATATTGCACAGGAACCTGGAATGTTAGGTCCATGAATCAAAATAAATTGGAAGTGGTCAAACAGGAGACAGCAAGAGTGAACAATGACATTTTAGGAATCAGTGAACTAAAATGGATTAGAATGGGTGAATTTAACTCAAATGACCATGTTATTTACTACTGTGGGCAAAAATCTCTTAGAAGAAATGGAGTAGCCATCATAGTCAACGAAAAAAGCCTGAAATGTAGTATTGGAGGCAATCTCAAAAACAACAGAATGATCTCTGTTCATTTCCAAGGCAAACCATTGAATATTACAGTAATCCAAGTGTATGCCCTGACCAGTAATGCTGAAGAAGCTGAAGTTGAATGATTCTGTGAAAACCTACAAGACCTTCTAGAACTAACACCCCCAAAGAGGTCCTTTTCATTATAGGGGACTGGAATGCAAAAGTAGGAAGTCAAGAGATACCTGGGGTAACAGGCAAATTTGGCCTTGGGGTACAAAATGAAGCAGGTCAAAGGCTAATAAGAGTTTTGCCAAGAGAATGCACTGGTCATAGCAAACACCCTCTTCCAGAAACAGAAGAGAAGACTCTACACATGGACATCACCAGATGGTCAATGCTGAAATCAGACTGATTATGTTCTTTGCAGCCAAAGATGGAGAAGCTCTATACAGTCAGTAAAGACAAGACTGGGAGCTGACTGTGGCTCAGATCATGAACTCCTTATTGCCAAATTCAGACTGAAATTGAAGGAAATAGGGGAAAACACTAGACCATAGTCAGGTATGACCTAAATCAAATCCCTTGCAATTATATAGTGGAAGTGACAAATAGATTCAAGGGATTATATCTGATAGAGTGCCTGATGAACTATGTATGGAGGTTCGTGACATTGTACAGGAGGCAGTGATCAAGACCATCCCCAAGAAAAAGAAATGAAAAAAGGCAAAATGGTTGTCTGAGGAGGCCTTACAAATAGCTAAGAAAAGAAAAGACACCAAAGGCAAAGGAGAAAAGGAAAGATATTCCCATCTGAATGCAGAGTTCCAAAGAATAGCAAGAAGAGATAAGAAAGCCTTCCTCAGTGATCAATGCAAAGAAATAGAGGAAAACAATAGAATGGGAAAGACTAGAAATCTCTTCAAGAAAAGAGAGATACCAAAGGACCATTTCATGCAAAGATGGGCAGAATTAAGGACAGAAGTGGTATGGACCTAACAGAAGCAGAAGATATAAAGGGGTGGCAAGGATACACAGAATAACTATACAAAAAGATCTTCATGACCCAGATAATCACGATTGTGTGATCACCCACCTAGAGCCAGACATCCTGGAATGTGAAGTCATGTCAGCCATAGGAACCATCACTACGAACAAAGCTAGTGGTGGTGATGGAATTCCAGTTTACCTATTTCAAATCCTGAAAGATGATGCTGTGAAAGTGCTGCACTCAGCATGTCAGCAAATGAGGAAAACTCAGCAGTGGCCACAGGACTGAAAAAAATCAGTTTTCATTCCAATCCCAAAGAAAAGCAATCCAAAGAATGCTCAAACTACTGCACGATTGCACTTATCTCACATGCTAGCAAAGTAATGCTTAAAATTCTCCAAGCCAGGCTTCAACAGTACCTGAACTGTGAATTTCCAAATGTTCAAGATGGATTTAGAAAAGGCAGAGGAACCAGAGATCAAATTGCCAGCAACCACTGAATCACAGAAAAAGCACAAGAATTCCAGAAAAACATCTACTTCTGCTTTATTGACTATGCCAAAGCCTTTGACTGTGTGGATCACACAAACTATGGAAAAATCTTCGAGAGATGGGAATACCAGATCACTGTGTCTCCTGAGAAATCTGTATGCAGATCAAGAAGCAACAGTTAGAACCGAACATGGAAGAGCAGACTGGTTCCAAATTGGGAAAGGAGTATGACAAGCTGTATATTGTCACCAGCTTATTTAACTTTTATGCAGAGTACATCATGTGAAATGCTGGACTGGATGAAGCTCCTGCTGGAATCAAGATTGCTGGGAGAAATATCAATAATCTCAGATATGCAGATGACACCACTCTCAAGAGAGAAAGTGAAGAAGAACTAAAGAGCCTCTTAATGAAAGTGAAAGAGGAGAGTGAAAAAGTTGGCTTAACTCAACATTGAGAAAATTAAGATCATGGCATCCAGTCCCATCGTTTCTTGGCAAAAGATGGGGAAATAATGAAAACAATGAAAGAGTTTATCTTTTGGGGCTCCAAAATCACTGCAGATGGTGACTGCATCCATGAAATTAAAAGACCCTTGCTCCTTGGAAGAAAAGCTATGACCAATCTAGACAACATATTAAAAAGCAGATACATTAGTTTGTCAACAAAAGTCGATCTAGTTCAAGTTATGGTTTTTCAGTAGTCATTAACGGATGTGAGAGTTGGACTATAAAAAAGCTGAGCACCAAAAGAATTGATGTTTTTGAACTGTGGTTTTGGAGGAGACTCTTGAGAGTTCCTTGGACTGCAAGGAGATCCAACCAGTGAATCCTAAAGAAATCAATCCTGAATATTCTTTGGAAGGACTGATGCTGAAGCTGAAACTCCAATCCTTTGGCCACATGATACAAAGAACTGAGTCCTTGGAAAAGACCTGATGCTGGGAAAGATTGAAGGCAGGAGAAGGGGATGACAGACGATGAGATGGTTGGATGGCATCACTGACTCTATGGACATGAGTCTCAGCAAGCTCTGGGAGTTGGTGATGGACAGGGAAGCCTGGTGTGCTGCAGTCCCTGGGGTCATGACTGAACTGAACGGAACTGTGGTAATGCATGTAGAAAGAAGCCATAGGAGTTTATATGCCTGAAGCACAAAGGAGGAAAATAATTGATGAGGCTTCAGAAGTAGGTGAGAGCAGGCCATGTAAGCTCTTATAGGTCATTTAAAAGAGTTCAGTATTTATTTATTGAACAGCTAGAAGTAATTGATTTATTTTAAATATCACTTCATGGGGAAACAGATGGGGAAACAGTGGAAACAGTGTCAGACTTTATTTTGGGGGGCTCCAAAATCACTGCAGATGGTGATTGCAGCCATGAAATTAAAAGACGCTTACTCCTTGGGAGGAAAGTTATGACCAACCTAGTTAGCATATTCAAAAGCAGAGACATTACTTTGCTGACGAAGGACCGTCTAGTCAAGGCTATGGTTTTCCAGTGGTCATGTATGGATGTGAGAGTTGGACTGTGAAGAAGGCTGAGCACCGAAGAATTGATGCTTTTGAACTGTGGTGTTGGAGAAGATTCTTGAGAGTCCCTTGGACTACAAGGAGATCCAACCAGTTCATCCTAAAGGAGTTCAGCCCTGGAATTTCTTTGGAAGGAATAATGCTAAAGCTGAAACTCCAGTACTTTGGCCACCTCATGTGAAGAGTTGACTCATTGGAAAAGACTCTGATGCTGGGAGGGATCGGGGGCAGGAGGAGAAGGGGATGACCGAGGATGAGATGGCTGGATGGCATCACGGACTCGAAGGACGTGAGTCTGAGTGAACTCCGGGGAGTTGGTGATGGACAGGGAGGCCTGGTGTGCTGCGATTCATGGGGTCACAAAGAGTCAGACACAAATGAGCGACTGAACTGAACTGAAGCATAAGGAATGACAGGAAAATGTTTGTGTTTTGAAAAAAAATCACAGTTACTATAAAGGCCAAGAGTGGAACGTGGGTGGTCTAGTTAGCAGGTTATGATAATAGTCTATGCAGAGATGATGAAACGATAGCTTTTTGGACAAGGGTGGTGGCACTGAAGATGGAGACAAGTGGATTATTCAAAGTAAAAATGACAGGCTCTAGTATTCGTTTGCAGCCAAAGATGGAGAAGCTCTATACAGTCAGCAAAAGCAAAACCGGCTCAGATCATAAACTCCTTGTTGCCAAATTCAGACTGAAATTGAAGAAAGTGGATAAAACCACTAGGCCATTCAAGTATGACCTAAATCAAATCCCTTATGATTATACAGTGGAAGTGAGAAATAGATTCAAGGGACTAGATCTGATAGACACAGTGCCTGATGAACTGTGGATTGAGGTTCGTGACATTCTACAGGAGACAGGAATCAAGACTATCCCCAAGAAAAAGAAATGCTAAAAAGCAAAATGGCTATCTGAGGAGACCTTACAAATAGCTGTGAAAAGAAGGGAAGTGAAAAGCAAAGGGAAAAAGGAAACATATACCCATTTGAATACAGAGTTCCAAAGAATAGCAAGGAGAGATAAGAAAGCCTTCCTCAGCGATCAGTGCAAAGAATAGGGAAAACAATAGAATAGAAAAGACTAGAGATCTCTTCAAGAAAATTAGAGATGCCAAGGGAACATTTCATGCAAAGATGGGCTCAATAAAGGACAGAAATGGTATGGACCTAACAGAAGCAGAAGATATTAAGAAGAGGTGGCAAGAATACACAGAAGAAATATACAAAAAAATCTTCATAACCCAGATAATCACAATGGTGTGATCACTCACCTAGAGCCAGACATCCTGTAATGTGAAGTCAGGTGGGCCTTAGGAAGCATCACTATGAATAAAGCTAGTGGAGGTGATGGAATTCCAGTTGAGCTATTTCAAATCCTGAAAGATGATGCTGTGAAAGTGCTGCACTCAATATGCCAGCAAATTTGGAAAACTCAGCAGTGGTCCGAGGACTGGAAAAAGTCAGTTTTCATATCAATCCCAAAGAAAGACAATGCCAAAGAATGCTCAAACTACTGCACAATTGCACTCATCTCACACGCTCATAAAGTAATGCTTAAAATTCTCCAAGCAAGCTTCAGCAATACGTGGATCATGAACTTCCAGATGTTCAAGCTGGTTCTAGAAAAGACAGAGGAACCAGAGATCAAATTGCCAACATCCACTGGTCATGGAAAAAGCAACAGAGTTCCAGAAAAACATCTATTTCTGCTTTATTGACTATGCCAAAGCCTTTGACTATGTGGATCACAATAAACTGTGGAAAATTCTGAAAGAGATGGGATTACCATACCACCTGACCTGCCTCTTGAGAAACCTGTATGCAGATCAGGAAGCAACAGTTAGAAGTGGAAATGGAACAGCAGATTGGTTCCAAATAGGAAAAGTAGTACGTCAAGGCTGTATCTGGTCACCCTGCTTATTTAACTTATATGCAGAGTACACCATGAGAAACGTTGGGCTGGAAGAAGTACAAGCTGGAATGAAGATTGCTGGGAGAAATATCAATAACCTCAGATATGCATATGACACCACCCTTATGGCAGAAAGTGAAGAACTACTAAGGAGCCTCTTGATGAAAGTGAAAGAGGAGAGTGAAAAAGTTGGCTTAAATTCAACATTCAGAAAACGAAGATCATGGCATCTGGTCCCATCACTTCATGGGAAATAGATGGGGAAACAATGCAAACAGTGTCAGACTTTATTTTCTAGGCTCAAAATCACTGCAGATGGTGACTGCAGCCATGAAATTAAAAGACGCTTACTCCTTGGAAGAAAAGTTATGACCAACCTAGACAGCATATTAAAAAGCAGAGACATCACTTTGTCAACAAAAGTCCATCTAGTCAAGGCTATGGTTTTCCAGTGGACATGTATGGATGTGAGAGTTGGACTATAAAGAAATCTGAGCACTGAAGAATTGATGCTTTTGAACTGTGGTGATGGAGAAGATTCTTGAGAGTCCCTTGGACTGCAAGGAGGTCCAACCAGTCCATCCTAAAGGAGATCAGTCCTGGGTGTTCATTGGAAGGACTGATGTTGAAGCCTTAACTCCAATTCTTTGGGCCACTTGATGCAAAGGTGACTCATATGAAAAAACTCTGATGCTGGGCAAGATTGAGGGCAGGAGGAGAAGGGGACGACAGAGGATGAGATGGTTCTATAGCATCACCAACTTAAAGGACATGGGTTTGGGTGGACTCTGGGAGTTGATGATGGACAGGGAAACCTGGCAGGCTGTCTTTTATGGGGTTGCAGAGAGTCAGACATGACTGAGCGACTGAACTGAACTGAAGTATTGGTTCGAATGTGGGTAGTGATGGAGAGGGTGTGTTACAGATGACTTCCTTGAAGCTGAAGCTGAATCTTGTTCAGTGAAGTATCTCTAGTTCCTAGCACACTATTTGGCAGATAATGTTCTGTCTGCTAGCAGAACTGGAAATAGAATAAACTCACATGACTCCCAGTGTGATTTATTGCTCTTCCCCTCCTGTTGGAGTTTCACACTTTTGTGGTTTTAGTACACTTATGTAAAGCAAGGTACTCATCACTGGGGTTGGTAAATGGCAAGAGGTAAGGTCAAAGCTCAAGATGGGTGGGTCATGGTGGAGAGGTCTGACAGAACGTGATCCATTGGAGAAGGGAATGGCAAACCACTTCAGTATTCTTCCCTTGAGAACCTCATGAACAGTATGAAAAGGCAAAATTTTAGAATACTGAAAGATGAGCTCCCCAGGTCAGTAGGTGCCCAGTATGCTACTGGAGATCAGTGGAGAAATAACTCCAGAAAGAATGAAGGGATGGAGCCAAAGCAAAATCAGTACCCAGCTGTGGATGTGACTGGTGACAGAAGCAAGGTCCGATGCTGTAAAGAGCAATATTGCATAAGAACCTGGAATGTCAGGTCCATGAATCAAGGCAAATGGAAGTGATCAAACAAGAGATGGCAAGAGTGAACGTCTACATTCTAGGAATCAGCAAACTAAAATGGACTGGAATGGGTGAATTTAACTCAGTGACCATTATGTCTACTACTGTGGGCAGGAATCCCTTAGAAGAAATGGAGTAGCCATCATGGTCAACAGAAGAGTCCTAAATGCAGTACTTGAATACAATCTCAAAAACGACAGAATGATCTCTGTTCATTTCCTAGAGAACCATTCAATATCACAGTTATCCAAATCTATGCCCCAACCAGTAACCAGCTGAAGAAGCTGAAGTTGAACAGTTCTATGGAGACGTACAAGACCTTTTAGAACTAACACCCATAAAAGATGTCCTTTTCATTATAGGGAATGGAATGCTAAAGTAGGAAGTCAAGAAACACCTGGAGTAACAGGCAAATTTGGCTTTGAAATACGGAATGAAGTAAGGCAAAGACTAATAGAGTTTTGCCAAGAAAATGCACTTGTCATAGCAAACCCTTCCTCTTCCAATAACACAAGAGAGACTCTACACATGGACATCACCAGATGGTCAACACTGAAATCAGATTGATTATATTCTTTGCAGCCAAAGATGGAGAAGCACTGTACAGTCAACAAAAACAAGACTAGGAGCTGACTGTGGCTCAGATCATGAACTCCTTATTGCCAAATTCAGAGTTAAATTGAAGAAAGTAGGGAAAACCACTAGACCATTCAAGTATGACCTAAATCAAATCCCTTATGATTATACAGTGGAAGTGAGAAATAGATTTAAATGACTAGATCTGGTAGATAGAGCGCCTGATAAACTACGGACAGAGGTTCATGACATTGTACAGGAGACAAGGATCAAGACTATCCCCCAAGAAAAAGAAATGTAAAAAAGCAAAATGGTTGTCTGGGGAGGCCTTACAAATAGCAAAGGAGAATAGGAAAGATATAAGCATCTGAATGCAGAGTTCCAAAGAATAGCAAGGAGAGATAAGAAAAGCCTTCCTCAGCAATCAATGCAAAGAATAGAGGAAAACAACAGAAGAGGAAACTCACCTAGAGCCAGACATCCTGGAATGTGAAGTCAAGTGGGCCTTAGGAAGCATCACTACAAACAGAGCTAATGGAGGTGATGGAATTCCAGTTGAGCTATTTCAAATCCTGAAAGATGATGCTGTGAAAGTGCTGCACTCAATATGCCAGCAAATTTGGAAAACTCAACAGTGGCCACAGGACTGGAAAAGGTCAGTTTTCATTTCAATTCCAAAGAAAGGCAATGCCAAAGAATGCTCAAACTACTGCACAGTTGCACTCATCTCACACGCTCGTAAAGTAATGCTTAAAATTCTCCAGGCGAGGCTTCAGTAATACGTGAACTGTGAACTTCCAGATGTTCAAGCTGGTTTGAGAAAAGGCAGAGAGCCAGAGATCAAATTGCCAACATCCGTTGGATCATTGAAAAAGCAAGAGATTTCCAGAAAAACATCTATTTCTGCTTTATTGACTATGACAAAGCCTTTGACTGTGTGGATCACAATAAACTGTGGAGAATTCTGAAAGAGATGGGAGTACCAGACCATCTGACCTGCCTCTGGAGAAACCTATATGCAGGTCAGGAAGCAACAACTAGAACTGGATATAGAACAACAGACTGGTTCCATATAGTAAAAGGAGTACAGGGTTGTATATTGTCACCCTGCTTATTTAACTTATATGCAGAGTACATCATGAGAAACGCTGGGCTGGAAGAAGCACAAGGTGGAATCAAGATTGCTGGGAGAAATATCAATAATCTCAGATATGTAGATGACACCACCCTTTGGACAGAAAGTGAAGAGAAAGTAAAAAGCCTCCTGATGAAAGTAAAAAAGGAGAGTGAAAAAGTTGGCTTAGGTTCAACATTCAGAAAACTAAGATCATGTCATGTGGTCCCAGCACTTCATGGGAAATAGATGGGGAAACAGTGGAAACAGTGTCAAACTTTATTTTGGGGGCTCCAAAATCACTGCAGATTTTGATTGCAGCCATGAAATTAAAGACGCTTACTCCTTGAAAAAAAGTTATGACCAACCTAGATAGCATATTCAAAAACAGAGACATTACTTCGCCAACAAAGGTCCGTCTAGTTAAGGCTATGGTTTTTCCTGTGGTCATGTATGGATGTGAGAATTGGACTGTGAAGAAAGCTGAGCACTGAAGAAATGATGCTTTTGAACTGTGGTGTTGGAGAGACTCTTAAGAGTCTCTAGGACTGCAAGGAGATTCAGCCAGTCCATTCTGAAGGAGATCAGCCCTGGGATTTCTTTGGAGGGAATGATGCTGAAGCTGAAACTCCAGTACTTTACTTTGGTCACCTCATGCAAAGTGTTGACTCATTGAAAAGACTCTGATGCTGGGAAAGATTAGGGGCAGGAGAAGAAGGGGATGACAGAGAATGAGATGGCTGGATGGCAACACTGACTCAATGGACGTGAGTGTGAGTGAACTCCAGGAGTTGGTGATAGACAAGGTGGCCTGGCCTGCTGCAATTCATGGGGTTGCAAATAGTTGGACACCACTGAGCGACTGAACTGAATGTCAAAGTTGGGAATGGCAGGGGAAGGAGAGAAGAAATGGAATTATGAAAGATAGTTTATCTTGAGTATTATTGCTTTATAGGAAAAGAGGCCATTTCTGTAGTTTCCAGGGGATAACATATACAGTTAATTCTAAAATATATATATTCTAAATATATTATTCTAAAATATATATATTGTATATATGTATATATATATTCTTGAGCACAGAACCTGGTGTCTATATTTTCAAATGCTTTCATCTGAATTTCTAATTTGAGCTCCACAGTAACCCTAAGAGATGAATAAGGCTATAATTATCACCCTCATTTTCCAATAGAAGAAATTGTGTTTCAGAGAGATTTCATGTGCCAGAACTATTGAATGGTACTTGAATCTATACCTTTGAATTATAAGTTCAACACACTTTTCACTGGACTATACCCAGTATAGACTTAATGTTTTTGATGCTATTAAACTTGGAAGTAAATTTATTGTAGGAGTTTTGAAGATAACTTGTTGAAATTCTAATGAGTCTGTAGAGACCTGGTGATCATGATCACAAATGTGAAATCATGTGCTATATTCATATTTGCCTTAAAGTTGATTTGGATTTTCAGAAATACCCGTTGATTCTCCCAAGCAGAGTACTTGTATTGTATGTTGTGAGTAAACCAGGTTTGCAAGTAGCCTTGTGCAGAATAGATTATTTGGCTCTCACTCCAAAGGTTTTAGATTCAGAAATCCTCTTTTATGCAGGTGTAACTGTTAGGCGAAAGGACCAAGGTGGCAGCAGCAGGAAACAAAGGGATCTTTGGTAAGTTTTCAGTTTCCACAGACAGTGCTTTACCTTTCCATTCCCTTTCTTCTTTCTCCCACTGAAGTTTCTGTTGCACACTGACCTTTCCCCTGGACAAGGCAAACTGCTGTTCACCAGCTTCTGTTGCCTTCCATGACTCGTGGAAGCTGGAAGGACGTAGACATATTGTGATGAACTGTGCTGGTAAGTGTGTTAGCAACTCAATTTGCTACCAGCGAGAGATCCACACATTTTAATTATGAGCTTAAGTTTCCTAAGCTTTGAAATTATAGTATCTGCATGTATCACTGGTTTGCAGGTTTAGAGATGTATTCTCATCTCAGTTTCCAAGAATTTATGTGCACAATTCTTATTAACATTAATGGGAGTTGGATATATGAATTGCTGGGCATCAAAATGAAAATATATCCTTTAGTCTCAAGGATGAACTAACTATGTGTCTCTTTCCAGCTCTTCTTACCAGGTGATCTTTGGAATTTTAGGGGAAATTTTTGACCATCTGATAGTTAGATTGTGGGATAAATCCTAAATCTAGCACAAAATTACTCTATTTTATCAGTTTATAAAAATGATTTTCAGTATATGCATAAAATATTTTTGTGCTATTTTAGGAGATTCTCCAAATACCTTATTAAAGCTAATTATTTTATTATTTTAAATATAAAAACATTATAAAATACATTAGTTATTAATAATCACCATGGAATGTACTTTCATTCATTTAACTAACATTTACTGAATTGCTACTCTATGTCAGGTTCTGTGCTAAGCTTTGGGAAAACTAAGAGATACAATGTCTCTTTGATGGGGAAGACATATAAAAACAGTGACTATTGTTAATAATACTGTATTGTGTATTTGAAAGTTGCCAAGTGTAGTTCTTAGAATTTCTCATCACAAGAAAAAAACTTTTGAAGCTATATCGTGACAGATATTAACTAGACTCGTTGTGGTAATGATTTTACAATATATACAAATATCAAAATATCATGTTACACATCTGAAACTAAGGTAATGTTATATGTCAGTTATATCACAATAAAAATTAAAAACAACAATAAGCTTTACAATACAAAGCTATTAAAGAGAGTAAGCAAAGCGTTCTGAGAAGAATGAGGAGAGACAAACTATCTGGAGAAAATAGGAAAGGCTCCACATAGGAAGTACCATTTGAACCCAGTCTTGAAGTTGAATCGGAATTCTCCACAATGAGAGGATGAGACAGGTCATAGAGGATAAGAACATTCCAGGCAGAAGAAACTGAATATTCAAAGACAATGAAAACTGTATTATACCAGGTATAGCAATATCCAAAGGGGACCAGAAAGAGATGAATCTAAAGACAGATTGAGATTAGATTAAGAAAAGTGCCCTGAAGAACTATATTCAGTGGGGAGCAATGGTTATTTTTAAGAAGAGTTATGGGACTATCATATATTTTAAAAGTCTATTCTGAGGGCAGAGCAAAGAATGAATTGGCGTGAGAAGAGGTGATTTAACTGAAGTAATTGGGAGGCCATTAATTGAGTATCAGAATGGTTTGTTCTTTGGATATGTATGGAATATATATGCCTTTTGACTTTCTTGAGGGTGTCCTTTGAAGAACAAATTTTATTTTGATGAAGTTTAAAATTATCCATCTTTTCTTTTGTGACTTGGCACTTTGACATTGTATCTAAGAAACCACCACCTAATCCAGGGACATGAAATTTCATACTTATGTTTTCTTCTATGAGTTTTACTTCTTGAAATCAGGTCTATGGTTTTTGAGTTCATTTTTGTATATGATGTGAGGTAAGAGTTCAAATTCCTTCTTGTGCATGTGCATATATTTTTATCCCAGCACTATTTCTTGAAAAAACTATTCTTTCTCCATTGAATTATCTTGTCATCCTCACCAGTAATCAGTAAATGTGGACTTATTTTGATACTCTCAATTCTATTCCATTGGCCTAAATGTTTATCCTTATACCAGTACCACACTAGCTTGATTACTATAGCTTTATTTTTTTAATTTATTTTTATTCATTGGCTTATTCAAAAAATTTTTATTTTGGATTGGATTATAGTTGATTGCTGCTGCTGCTGCTAAGTCGCTTCAGTTATGTCCGACTCTGTGTGACCCCATAAACGGCAGCCCATCAGGCTCCACCATCCCTGGGATTCTCCATGCAAGAACACTGGAGTGGGCTGCCATTTCCTTCTCTAATGCATGAAAGTGAAAAGTGAAAGTGAAGTCACTCAGTCGTGCCCGACTCTTAGCGACCCCATGGACTGCAGCCTACCAGGCTCCTCCATCCACGGGATTTTCCAGGCAAGAGTACTGGAGTGGGGTGCCATTGCCTTCTAGCAATGTTTTATTAGTTTTGAGTGTACAGCAAAGTGATTCAGTCATGCACATACACGTATGTACTCCTTTTCAAATTATTTTCCTGTTTGGTTTATTGAACAGTGCTCCTGTGCTATACAGTAGGTCCTGTTTTACATATAGCAGTGTGCATTTATAGTAGATTTTGAAATCAGAAAGTAGATTCCTCTTAGTTCTTTTTTTGCTCAAGATTGTTTCAACTATTCTGAGTTCCTTGAAACTTTATTTCCTTATGAACTTTAGGATTGGCTTGTTAATTACTATAAAAAGGCAGTCTGGAATTTTGATAGTGTTGAGTTGAATCTGTAGATCAATTTGGAGAGTATTGACATCCTGATGAAATTAAGTCCTTTGATCCGTGAACATGGGATGTCTAATTTATTTAAGTCTTCTTTAGTTTCTCTCAACCAGAACTGCAAATTATTTGTGAATGAGATTGGAAGTCATTAGAGGGCTTTGAGCAGGGAAAATGATATGATCTGACTTATGTTTTAAAAGACTGAGTGGGATGAATGGAGAAAGCATTGGCATATACACGCTGCAATGTATAAAATAGATAGCTGGTGAGAAGATGCTGTATAACACAAGGAGCCCAGTCTGACACTCTGTGATGACCTAGAAGGGCAGGATGGAAGGAGCAGAGGGGAGGCTCAAGACAGAGGGGATATAATTATAACTGATTTGCAGTGTTGTACAGCAGAAACCAACACAGCATTGTAAAGCAGTTTTCCTCCAATTAAAAAATAAATTAGAAAAGAAAAGAAATTACTTTGGCTGCCTTGTGTAGAATAAACTGTAGGAGATGAAAGTAAAGGACAAAGACCATTTAGAAAGCTACAACAATAGGCTGTTAGGAAAATGGTGGCTTTGACTAGTGTAAATAGTAAGGAGTATAAGATCTAGTGTCTATTTTGAGGCTATAACTGACAGGATTTATTTAAGAATTGGAAACAGGAGAAGAAGAAAGATGTCAAAAAGTGTTTAGGGTTTTGGGTTGAGTAACTGGAAGGAGAGAGTTTCCACTAAGATAAGGAAGACTGTAAGAGGGACATGTTCATGGTAACTGGGGAAAAGACCTATCAGGAGTTCAATTAAATGTGAATGTTCAGTGTTAGGTATCAAGTGCCTTAAACATTCAAGCTGAGATGTCAAATTGGCATTTGGTATACAAACATAGGAATTCAAGATAGAAGTCCAAATAGTGTATACAGATGATGTTTAAAGTCCAGAATATAAGATATCATCTACAGAAGGTGTCTAGATGGAGAAGAGATCTCAGGACTGAACCTTGGGGGCACCAGTGTTAGGGGGTTAGGGAGATGGGATGAATTCACCAAAAGAGACTAAAAGGAGCAATGAAGTAGGAGGAAAATCAAGAGATGATAATATCTTAAGAGTTACGTTTTAAAAAAGTGTTTCAAGAAGACAGGCTGATCAAGTGTGTCAAATGCTGCTGATAGGTTGAATAAGATGAGCCTTAATCATTGTATTTGTCTATATGAAGGTCATTGGTGACCTTGACAATCTTTTTGGTGAAGAGACAGGGGACTTAGCTCATTTGTAGTAAACCTGAGAAAGAACGGAAACTGTGGAAATGGAAACTGCATATAGACAACTCTTTAAGGAAATTTCCAAGGAGGGTAGAGAAATTTCCCTTTCATCTTACCTTGAAAGGGACATGCTATCAACCAGGCATTTTAAAAGAACTTCTACTGTAAAAATTTCAAACCTACAGAAAAGTTGAAAGAATCTTACAATGAATAACCATATATCCTTCACCTAGATTCACTAATTTTGAATATCTTTCCTCATTTGCTTTCTCTCTTCAAATGGTTTGCTAAACCATATGAAAGTGACTTGCAGACATCATGACACTTTATCCATAAATACTTCAGCTTCATGTCCCAAGAAAATTAGTAATAATTCCACATTGTCTGATATCCAGTCATATTTACATTCTCCCAAATATCTCAAAAGATCTTATATATATATATACATGTATACATTTTTTAATCCAGAAGCCAATCAAGGTTCAAATGCTGCATATTGCTATGTCTCTTTCAGTTCAGTTCAGTTCAGTGACTCAGTCGTGTCTGATTTTTGCGACCCCATGAACCGCAGCACGCCAGGCTTCCTGTGCATCACCAACTCCCGGAGTTCACTCAGACTCACGTCTGTCGAGTCCGTGATGCCATCCAGCCATCTCGTCCTCTGTCGTCCCCTTCTCCTCCTGCCCCCAATCCGTCCCAGCATCAGAGTCTTTTCCAGTGAGTCAACTCTTCACATGAGGTGGCCAAAGTACTGGAGTTTCAGCTTTAGCATCAGTTCTTCCAAAGAACACCCAGGACTGATCTCCTTTAGAATGGACTGGTTGGATCTCCTTGCAGTCCAAGGGACTCACAAGAGTCTTCTTCATCACCACAGTTTAAAAGCATCAATTCTTTGGTGCTCAGCTTTCTTCACAGTCCAACTCTCACATCCATTCATGACCACTGGAAAAACCATAGCTTTGACTAGATGGACCTTTGTTGGTGAAGTAATGTCTCTGCTTTTGAATATGCTATCTAGGTTGGTCATAACTTTTCTTCCAAGGAGTAAGCGTCTTTTAATTTCATGGCTGCAGTCACCATCTGCAGTGATTTTGGAGTCCCAAAATATAAAGTCTCTTTACTATCTATCTATAGAAAAGTCCTCCTGTTTTTCTAAAAATGATTTTTATTTTTTGAAAGTCCAGGCCAGTTGTCCTATGGAATGCTGCTACTATGTGTGTGCTCACTTATGTCTGACCCTTTGCAACCCCGTGGACTATAGCCTACAAGGTTCCTCTGTCCATTGGATTTTTCAGGCAAAAATACGGAATGGGTTGCCATTTCCTCCTCCAGGGGATATTCCCAACCCAGGAATCAAACCCCCATCTCCTGCATCTTCTGCGTTGGCAGGCAAATACTTTACCACTGTGCCACCTGGAATATCCTACATCTAATTGTTCAATGACAGATTTTATTTTCTTGGGCTCCAAAATCACTGTGGATAGTGATGCAGCCATGAAATTAACAGACGCTTGCTCCTTGGAAGGAAACCTGTCACAAACCCAGACAGTGTATTAAAAAGCAGAGACATCACTTTGCCAACAAGTCATATAGTCAAAACTGTGGTTTTCCAGTAGTCACGCATAAATATGAGAGTTGGACCATAAAGAAGACTGAGTGCCGAAGAACTGATGCTTTCAAATTGTGGTGCTGGAGGGGACTTTTGAGAGTCCCTTGGACTGCAAGGAGATCAAACCAGTCAATCCTAAAGGAAATCAGTCCTGAATATTCATTGAAAGGACTGATGCTGAAGCTGAAGCTCCAATACTTTGGCCACCTGATGCGAAGAGCTGGTTCATTGAAATAGATGCTGATGCTCGAAAAGACAGGCAGGAGGAGAAGGGGGTGGCAGAGGATGAGATGGTTAGATAACATCACTGACTCAATGGACATGAGTTTGAGCAAACTCCAGGAGATAGTAGAGGATAGAGTAGCTTAGTGTGCTGCAGTTCATGGGGTCCCAGAAAGTTAGACACCACTTAATGACTGAACAACAAAATTGTTCTTGGTAGCTTGTTTCTTTTTACATATATCCTATTAACTGGAAATTAAGTAAAGGCTTAATTAGATTTAGGTTAAATGTTTTTGGCAAAAATGCCTTAAGTTGTATTGCATGCTTCATATGATATTTCATCAGGGGGCACATAATGTTAGGTTGTCCATTGTAATGATGCTAAATTTGATCCCTTAGTTAAAATGGTGATTGCCAGATTTCTTGATTATAAAGTAACATTTTCATTTTGTACTTTGTATAAAAAGTCTATGGATAATGTTCTAGTACTATGCAAATATCTCAAGGGAGGCCTTTTAAAAAATGAAAGTAATATAGCATGTTTATTCACTGATGGAAATGACAGAACATTACAAAAATTGATCATACAAGAGAAAGAAGAGATGATTACTGGAGTATTGTTTTTGAATACATGAGAGAGATAATAGGATTCAGTGCACATCTGGAGAACTAGACTTTGGAGAGATGCATAAACATTCTCCATGGTATTTGGTGGGAAGTAGATGATATGGGTACAGATGAAGGGAGCTTGGTATGCATGATGGTGGGAGCTTTTGGAATTTCTTTCCTAATTGGTTGTATTTGTTACTAATTATTTAGGGATTTTTTTCAGATGTAAACTCAATCAACTTTGAGGTTCCAACCTTGCCCTTCTGTCTTCCTAGGGCGACATCTAAGTCCTTTAGGGTTTAAATTTTCCATGGTCTAAGGAAAAGGGAGAATCTTTCATCATTAGCCATTTGCTTCTATATCTGTGGTTGTATCAAAATTCTCAGTTTATACAGTCCATGCCTATGGTACCTCCTTGTCCTTCAGACCAACTGACCTTTTGGCAGCCATTTATGAGGTCAAGCAAGGTGTGGCAAACTATCACAGATTCTTTCTTCCTACACTTAGTTGTGTTTCTGCTGAACTGTTGCCACATATTTCTGGTACAAGGGTTTTGCTTACAAAACTTATGGTCTTTCCTTATGGTCTTTCTGTACTTTGCCCAGGAAGCAAAGTACAGATCTTTGTTCTTAGAATCTTCCAAGCTTGTATGACATGTCTATTGTCATTCCACACAGAGCAGACTTCCTTCTCGAAGACTCACATCAGTGCTAACTTTTGCTCTTGTTTTCAACCACAAATCTTTCTTCAGCCTAACTTTCAGACATAGATCTTCTCTCATTTTGCCTTCTTTACCATTCTGTTGTTTTGATTAGATCTTCATGCTCTGAGAACTTCAGGATCCTAATTTTTAAAAGAAAAATTTTTTTCTCTCAAAAAACAACTATACCAACAAAACAAAACATTTGTAGACTTTCAAGATTTCTCTGTCTGTCAGGGGTTTAAGAGGTTTTTTTTCAAACAAAGAGAATTTGACTCTGTTTGCTGGATTTTGCCTTCCCTTGAGTATATAAGTGTTAGCATCAAGGTTTCATTTTAATGGTAGAGAGTAAAGGCATTCCTGAGAACAACAACAAAAAAAATCATTGAGTAATATTTAAAATGTTATTCCACACATGCATTATTCAGACCTGTATTTTCCCACAGTTATACTCTGTTGTGGTGTATTAATCAGAATATTGAATCTTTACCTTTAAAAGACCTCATGAAGCATTGCAGAGTGTCTTAGGTGACAATGACAGAAGAGGAAGTTAAGCTCTGAAAAGAATTTAAATTGGGATTTAAGGTGGAAAGGAAGATGCTCTGCTTATACATACTTTACTGATTTTTAATCACTGTTGGTTTGTAGAGTGGCAAATATGAAAGGAATGTTTTGAAATGTCATAAATTCACCAAGAAATGGACAGAGTTCTTTTGAGACCACATTTTATTCTGGTCCTTCCAAAACAGAGAAAGCCAAAGTCATAACACTCTTCTGATTTTCTGAGGAAAACAACCAAACTCACCATTTGAGTCTGTTAATCCTTTTATTATGTACCTAAGTGATGTGACTCAATGTCATATTAATTTCAAAATATGTACCATCCTATTTATATAATTTTTTGCAGGCAAGAAGAAATAAATTCTGGGTTTAAGGTCAGTTTAGTGATATTTTATTAAAAAAGAATAATGCCAGTGATTTGGGAGCTTGTTTTAGAGAGGGCACTGAAAAGTGACAATTCACTTTTAAATTTAGAGTGAAATTTCAGTATCATGTCTCTTCATACATAAATATTAGCTCTATCAGCATATTTATACATGCATATGATGTTACTGGTTATATTATACTTATGTGGTAGTATGTATTTGTCATAAGACATATTTATGTAGATGCCCTAAAGTTATGGAATCTTGGAGGACACTGGGAGCATAAATCAGTCCAGTGCTTCAAGATATGTTGCTGAATAGTGGAGCAGGTAGTCTCTCATAGAGAGTTCACTTGAATGTTCTGTCCTAGAGGCAGCTTTTGTTTCTTAGGTACCTGATTGATTTTAGGGTTGCTTCTTTTACTGCAGAAGCACTTGTAATACTACCTGGTTGAAAATGGTCAAAGCAACTTTTCTGAGGGTGTGTAAAACTGCTTATGTAAGGTCTTTTATAATGTATGTGTACTGAAAGACACATTTGAGAGTGTCTGTTATTTGTTCTTATATATGTATGTGCTTAAGACGAATGTCTCCAAAAATAGTTGGCATGTGCTGATGGTAAATACAACTTTTTGCTGGATGAAACACAGTTGTGGATTGCAGCCTATACTTGAAACACCACCTCTCTTTTCTGTATCCATGTAAATCCTTTCCAACCCTGTAGGCACAGCTTCATCTTCTCAATGAAGCCTTCCCTGATTCTGTTAGTCCTTAGTGATTTCTCTTTCTTTGATCTCCAAGAGTGTTCTATCTGACTCACCTCTTTGGTTTTTCTCATTTAGGCTTTGTAACTAGTCTTGTTTGTATGGCTTAAAAAAAAACAAAACAAAACAAAAAAAAAAACCACCTCTTTCTGCTTTTATATTATGTCTTTTACACTGGATTGCAGACTCCTTGAGATCATAGACCATGTACAATAAATATTCACATCTTCTTATACTGCTTCAGTTCAGTTCAGTCACTCAGTCGTGTCCAACTCTTTGTGACCCCATGAGTTGCAGCACGCCAGGCCTCCTTGTCCATCACCAACTCCCAGAGTTCACTCAGACTCATGTCCACTGAGTCAGTGATGCCATCCAGCCATCTCATCCTCGGTCATCCCCTTCTCCTCCTGCCCCCAGTCCCTCCCAGCATCAGAATCTTTTCCAATGAGTCAACTCTTCACATGAGGTGGCCAAAGTACTGGAGTTTCAGCTTTAGCATCATTCCTTCCAAAGAAATCCCAGGGTTGATCTCCTTCAGAATGGACTGGTTGGATCTCCTTACAGTCCAAGGGACTCTCAAGAGTCTTCTCCAACACCACAGGTCAAAAGCATCAATTCTTTGGCGCTCAGCTTTCTTCACAGTCCAACTCTCACATCCCTACATGACCACTGGAAAAACCATAGCCTTGACTAGACAGACCTTTGTTGGCAAAGTAATGTCTCTGCTTTTGAATATGCTATCTAGGTTGGTCATAACTTTTCTTCCAAGGAGTAAGCGTCTTTTAATTTCATGGCTACAGTCACCATCTGCAGTGATTTTGGAGCCCAGAAAAATAAAGTCTGACACTGTTTCCACTGTTTCCCCATCTATTTCCCATGAAATGATAGGACCAGTTGCCATGATCTTCGTTTTCTGAATGTTGAGCTTTAAGCCAACTTTTTCCCTCTCCTCTTTCACTTTCATCAAGAGGCTTTTTAGCTCCTCTTCACTTTCTGCCATAAGGGTGGTGTCATCTGCATATCTGAGGTTATTGATATTTCTCCCAGCAACCTTGATTGCAGCTTGTGTTTCTTCCAGCCCAGCGTTTCTCATGATGTACTCTGCATAGAAGTTAAATAAGCACGTGGTAAATACTCAAACCATATTGGTTGAGAGAATACATGAAGCAAATGTCAGTTCTGAGCACCACTACAGAGTCCTCGCTACTTTGTGCTCCACTGTTGGCTTCCTCTCCACCTCTCCGCTTGGCTGATGGGGGTTTCTCCGCAGACCACAGCTGTTCATGTCACACCATTAGCACAATTTAGGGGAGAGGAGATGTCCTGTCTCCCTGGAGCTGGGCTCTTCATGTCGCTAGAGTGCTTCCCAGTCCAGAGCCAGTTACCTCCAGACCCATACCTTCTCATCAACTGAGCTGAGAGCCAAGGCTGATAATCAAATGGACTCCAGTGTGTTAGTCCAGAATTTAGGAGCAGGAAGTTGTTTTTTTTTTTTTAACTTAGGAAAAAGTTGAATCTAGAGAAAGGATCACAATCATTGCTGTCAGATACTGGAAGTCTTCTCATATGTAATAGATGCATAGCTTTTCTGTCCCCTAAAAGGTAGACAAGCCCAAACAATAGTTACTGTGAGAAAGGTTTTGATTTTAATAGATGAAGAAGTTCTTCCTTCTATAAAAGTGTCTTTCTGATTTTAAAAGTATTCAGACATTGCAGAAATACAAGTTTAAAAAAGCTAAAGTCCCATGAAACATCACTGGCAGCTTTTTGTTTCTATTTAAGAATAACTTTCTAACAATTCTGTAACAATAGATAGGAATCTGGGACTGAGATAGCAGGTAAATCAACCAGACTTTCAAGGTTGCTTGTACGTCTAAGATTGATCTTCTGAAATGCTAAAGTCAGAGCCCTGCCCAGAAACTACAGGCATTTTCCAGACTCATTGCCCCGGAAGTAGGAAGAATACTAGACATGGAGCCAGTGTAGTCATATGTTCTGTCGTTTGCTAGGCCCTAGGAATGCAGAAGGCAATGGCACCCCGCTCCAGTGCTCTTGCCTGGAAAATCCCATAGACGGAGGAGCCTGGTGGGCTGCAGCCCATGGGGTCGCTAAGAGTCGGACACGACTGAGCAACTTCACTTTCATGCATTGGAGAAGGAAATGGTAACGCACTCCAGTGTTCTTCTTTGAGAATCCCAGGTATGGGGGAGCCTGGTGGGCTGGCATCTATGGGGTCGCACAGAGTTGGACACGACTGAAGCAACTTAGCAGCAGTAGCAGCAACAGGACCATGTTCAAAAGTGGCCTATGAACTAAGAGTAGCATAAGGTACATTTTCAGAGGATCACGGACGCTCAGGATGAGAAGACACTGGAAGAGACTGTATCTTCAAGTTTATCCAGCACCCTGCTGTGCAAATCTCCTCTTCAGGGCAGAGTTGTCTCCTTCAGATGGAACATCTCCCATGTTTCAGAATGAATACTTTAAGGAACATGGAATTTTCAGGTACCATAGTAAATTAAACATGGTGAATTTTCAGCCAAATTGTGTGGGTTCAAGTCCACTGCTCCTTATTAACTCTGTGGCTTTGGATACGTTCTTTAGTTTTAGTTTCTTCACCTAAAAAACTGGGGTGATCATACAAACTCAGTCTTTTATTTGTAATTCTAAAACATATGATCTCTGAAAACCAAAAGGTTTTGCTACTCATTTGCCCAGAAAAATCTGCCCTGATCAAAACTGAGAAGAATCTGATTTAAATGGCTATAAGATTACTTATAGGTTTTTGTCTGCTTGTTAATTGGTGAATTTCATGTTTCAGTCCTGAATAATCAGTCCTGAATATTCGCTGAAAGACTGATGCTGAAGCTGAAGCTCCAATACTTTGGCCACCTGATGTGAAGAACTGACTCATTGGAATAGACACTGATGCTGGGAAAGATTGAAGACAGGAGGAGAAGGGGACGACAGGAGATGAGATGGCTGGATGGCATCACTGACTCAAAGGACTTGAGTTTGAGCAAGCTGCAGGAGTTGGTGAAGGACAGCCTGGCGTGCTTCAGTCCATGGGGTTGCAAAGAGTCAGATATGACTGAATGACTGAACTGAACTTATTCATATTTCTTTGCAAAAATAATAATGTTTTTGGCTATGAGGTACTGCCCCAGATCCTGCTCCATATAGTTTATGTTCTCTATTATAATTTTCCAAAAAGTTCTGAATGCCAAAATGTATTTAGCCTTCAAGCAGGCCAGGTAAGGAGTTGTGGATCTGTATTACTTAGTTATAAGATTGTGATGAGGATTAAATGATATAATAAATGGGAACCATTTAGCACAGTGTTTTGCATACAATAAGCCCTTAATAAAAGTAATAATAATAAATGTCAGGTAATGTTATTGATATTTACATTTTATACTATAATCACACTAGACATTTTGAGAAAGTTAAGTTTCTTTCTGTTGCCATTTTGTGCTTGTTATTTATCTAACTACCTCTACTTTTTCTTACTGCCTAATGAACAAATGATTTCCCCAGGAGGGTAGACTTTGAAACATTTTACAAATGAAATTATATTCATGATTGAATTTTTATTATTGACTCCTTATTTCAGAAGATTCCTTGGGAATGTATTCAGTCTTAATCATTTAAAAACATATTGGGCAGTTTGTTAGGTGCTGGAGATCTGACAATAAACAAATAGACATTGTCGCTACCTTCCTACAGCTTACAGTCTCAGTTCAGTTCAGTTCAGTTCAATCACTCAGTTGTGTCCGACTCTTTGCGACCCCATGAATCGCAGCACGCCAGGCCTCCCTGTCCATCACCATCTCCTGGAGTTCACTCACACTCATGTCCATAGAGTCAGTGATGCCATCCAGCCACCTCATCCTCTGTCGTCCCCTTCTCCTCCTGCCCCCAATCCCTCCCAGCATCAGAGTCTTTTCCAATGAGTCAACTCTTCACTTGAGGTGGCCAAAGTATTGGAGTTTCAGTTTTAGCATCATTCCCTCCAAAGAAATCCCAGGGCTGATCTCCTTTAGAATGGACTGGTTGGATCTCCTTGCAATCCAGGGGACTCTCAAGAGTCTTCTCCAGCACCACAGTTCAGAAGCATCAATTCTTTCGCGCTCAGCTTTCTTCACAGTCCAACTCTCACATCTGTACATGACCACTAGAAAAACCATAACCTTGACTAGACGGACCTTTGTTGGCAAAGTAATGTCTCTGCTTTTGAATATGCTGTCTAGGTTGGTCATAACTTTAATTCCAAGGAATAAGTGTCTTTTAATTTCATGGCTGCAATCACCATCTGCAGTGATTTTGGAGCCCCCAAAAATAAAATCTGACACTGTTTCCACTGTTTCCCCATCTATTTGCCCTTGCAGTCTAGTGGAAGCTAATTAATGTTATTTTTTGTTGTTTGTTCTTTTGTCTGGTCAATAAATTATTGAGTACTTATTTTATACCAGACAGTGTTCGAGACACAGGGCATATAGGCAGTTACCAAAGCAGACAAGGTCCCAGTTGCCATAAAGTTTATTTTTTACTGCGGAGAGATAGGTAGTAAACAAATTGTTGTTGTTTAGTTGCTAAGTCCTGTCCAACTCTTTGTGACCCCATAGACTGTATCCTATCAGGCTCCTCTGTCCATGGGATTTCCTAAGCAGGAATACTGGAGTGGGTTGCCATTTCCTTCTCCAGGGGATCTTCCTGACCCAGGGATCAAACCTGCATCTCCTGCACTGGCAGACTCTTTACCACTGAGCCACCAGGAAAGCCCTAGTAAACAAATAGACAAACAAAGAAACACAATGTTTTCAGATGATGATGAATTCAATGAAGGAAATAGGGTAGACTGATGTGAGACTGACTTGGTTTATTTGAGGGTGGAGCTACTTTAGATAGGTTAGTCAGAGGAGGCTTGGTGAGGAAATGTTGTTTGAACCAAGACCATGTATTAGATATAGATTTGACTGACTATCAGAAATAATGGAGGCTGAACTGAAAACATGATGATTAATTTTTTTCTCACCAAATTTTTGGTAGTTCTGCCTGACCAAAAATTATCTTGGGCTTCTGATTTCTCTATCCTCTTGTTCTACCATCCCTTGAGTATCATACAAATGGTTCCAAAATTGTCAGCCACTAGGTCCATCCGTGAACTTCCAGATGTTTTAGCTGGTCTTAGAAAAGGCAGAGGAACCAGAGATCAAATTGCTGACATCTGTTGGATCATTAAAAAAGCCAGAGAGTTTCAGAAAAACATCTATTTCTGCTTTATTGACTATGCCAAAGCCTTTGACTGTGTGGATCACAAGAAACTGTGGACAATTCTGAAGGATATGGGAATACCAGGCCACCTGACTTTCCCTTGAGAAACCTATATGCAGGTTAGGAAACAGTTAGAACTGAACATGGAACAACAGACTGGTTCCAAATAGGAAAAGGAGTACATCAAGGCTGTGTATTGTCACCGTGCTCATTTAACTTATATGCAGAGTACCTCATGAGAAATGCTGGTCTGGAAGAAGTACAAGCTGGAATCAAGATTGTTGGGAGAAATATCAATAACCTCAGATATGCAGATGACACCACACTTATGACAGAAAGTGAAGAAGAACTAAAGAGCCTCTTGATGAAAGTGAAAGAGGCGAGTGAAAAAATTGGCTTAAAGCTCAGAAAACGAAAATCATGGCATCCGGTCCCATCACTTCATGGCAAATAGATGGGGAAATAGTGGAAATTTATGTTTTGGGGTTCCAAAATCACTGCTGTTGGTGATTGCAACCATGAAATTGAAAGATGCTTACTCCTTGGAAGAAAAGTTATGACCAGCCTGCTGCTGCTGCTGCTAAGTCGCTTCAGTCGTGTCCGACACTGTGCGACCCCATAGATGGCAGCACACCAGGCTCCCCCCGTCCCTGGGATCCTCCAGGCAAGAACACTGGAGTGGGTTGCCATTTCCTTCTCCAATGCATGAAAGTGAAAAGTGAAAGTGAAGTCACTCAATCCTGCCTGCCTCTTCATGACCCCATGGACTGCAGCCTACCAGGGTCCTCCATCCATGGGATTCTCCAGGCAAGAGTACTGGAGTAGGGTGTCATTGCTTTCTCATGACCAACCTAGACAGCATATTAAAAAGCAGAGATGTTACTCTGTCAACAAAGTTCCATCTAGTCAAGGCTACGGTTGTTCCAGTAGCCCTGTATGGATGTGAGAGTTGGACTATAAAGAAAGAATTGAGGCTTTTGAAGTGTGGTGTTGGAGAAGACTCTTGAGAGTCCCCTGGACTGCAAGGAGATCCAACCAGTCCATTCTGAAGGAGATCAGTCCTGGGTGTTCCTTGGAAGGACTGGTGTTGAAGCCTTAACTCCAATACTTTGGCCACCTGATATGAAGAGCTGACTCATTTGAGAAGACCCTGATGCTGGGAAAGATTGAGGGCAGGAGAAGAAGGGGATGACAGAGGATAAGATGGTTGGATGGCATCACCAACTCTATGGACAGGAGTTTGAGGAAACTCCAGGAGTTGGTGATGCACAGGGAGGCCTGGTGTGCTGCGGTTCATGGGGTCACAAAGAGTCGGATATGACTGAGTGACTGAACTGAACTGAGGTCCATCCTCTCACTACTCGGAAGGGAAAAGAGAGAAGAAAAAGGACATCCCTTAATCAAAATGTGTCTCCTATAAGATGTATCTCCTATAATCACGTCCAAACTGAATACATCACTTTTGTTTTACCCCATTCAGTTGGTAAAGAATCCGCCTGCAATTCAGAGACCTTACTTCGACTCCTGAGTCAGGAAGATCCACTGGAGAAGGAATAGGATGTTACCTACTCCAGTATTCTTGGGCTTACCTGGTTGCTTAGCTGGTAAAGAATCCACCTGTAATATGGGAGACTTAGGTACAATCCCTAGGTTGGGAAGATCCCCTGGAGAAGGGAATGGCTATCCACTCCAGCATTCTACCCTGGAGAACTCATGTATAGTGGCAAAGAGTCAGACAATACTGAGGGACTTTCACTTTACTTTCATTGGCCAGAACAGTCACAGGGCCACAACTAGTTGCCCACCATGAAATGTCGTTTTTACTTAGGGAATCATGTACTTAGCTAGACATCCTGTTACTATGGCAGAAGAGGAGAATGGGTATGGAGGACTAGCCACATCTGCCACAGACTTGAATTATTAAATGGAGCCTGGGGAAGAACATCTAGGGCAATAACAGTCTGAGCAGAACGAGTAGAATTTCAAAGACTCTGAGAAGAGGTAGATAGTCCATGGAGATAAATGACACTTAAGTATCAGGGCCCTCCACTTGCCTCAATCTCTTCCAGTGTCCTGCACTTAATTTTATATAATTAAACCAAAATTGAATAAGCTTTAGGCCCTACAAAACATTGATCAGCTTCTTTCCCTGAGCAAGGAAAGTGACTGGCAAATTAGGAATTGAAAGAGACCAGTATGTGTGGAGCAGAGTAAGAAAGAGATAGAGGAGAACTAAATGAGATGGAGGAGGTAAATGGGGACCAGTCCGTATAGGATGTTATATGGAAAGAACATTAGATTTTATTTTGATATAATGGGAAACCATTGCAGAATTTTAATAAAGGAGAAATGAAATTTGATTTATGTTTACCTTGAAGGAGACACATGAGAGAATGTTCACTGAAAAATTTAAAACGATCTGATGTACATCAATAGAGAATGGATTAACAAATTGTAGTATATTTATAAGGGAAATATTTTGGAGTAATGAAAATGAATAAGTTGTATCAATGTTGCTGCTGCTGCTGCTAAGTCGCTTCACTCATGTCTGACTCTGTGCGACCCCATAGACAGCAGCCCACCAGGCTCCCCCGTCCCTGGGATTCTCCAGGCAAGAACACTAGAGTGGGTTGCCATTTCCTTCTCCAATGCATGAAAGTGAAAAGTGAAAGTGAAGTCACTCAGTTGTGTCTGACTCTTCACAACTCCATGGACTGCAGCCCACCAGGCTCCTCCATCCATGGGATTTTCCAGGCAAGAGTACTGGAGTGGGGTGCCATTGCCTTCTCTGGGTATCAGTGTTAGTGAAACTCAAAAATATGATGCTGGGCAAAAGAAAAAAGCAGATGATATATGGTAACCAGTATAATTTCCTTTACATATGATTTTATGTATATAAACTGTTAAAGCATTCAAATCAATATATTGCTAAGGAAACAAGCTGTAGAAAGGACTGGTAGCTGCTTAACCAATATCTGGTTTCTCCTGCCTTCATAGTAGCATAACCCTACTTTTATTGTGGTGAGAATGTGTCCAAGTAAAAAACTACATTTTTAAGCTTCTCTTGTAGCTATGTAGGTTGGTACATGATTCTGAAAAATAGGATAAAAGTGGAAATTGTTGGATAGGGCTCTTGGGAAAGATCCTTAAAAGGAAGAAAGAGTCAGCTGACATGTGTCCCTTTGTCACTGGCCTTATCCTCTTGCATTGGAAATGGGTCCCAATGATTGGAGCTGGAGCAATCATATTGCCACCATTATGGGAAAAATCAGGAGAATCCCAAAGAATTCGACCTTGACACTAAACCAACTTCACTGTCTCAACTGCCTACCCCAGGTTTCTCAGTTTTATGAGAACAAAAAAACAAACAAACAAACATCCGTTTCTCTTTATATCATTGTTATTTGGATTTTCTTTTACATGCAGCTGAACTTAATCCTAATTGATATGCATGAATCTAAATATTTAATAAAAATAAAATCCCATCCATAGAAATGAGAATCACTAAATTGACTAAATTTAGAACATTTATTACCTCTGGAGTGGAAATAATGAGAATGGAATATGTACATAGGTCCTTCAGTTATAATTTATTTTTAAAGGAAAAGAGCTGAAGCAAATATGACACAATGTTAATATTTTTAAAAGGTGGGTGGTTGATCCATTGGTATTCATTAACCTTGGCTTTTTAATATTTATGAATTATTTCATTTTAAAAAAAAGCTATGTGGAGAAAGGATGGAAACAGAAGTCTAGGTTCTTGTCATAATACAGGTGAGAGATGGTGATGGTTTGCATTAGACTAGAAAATGAAAATCTGTATTTGGAATATAGTTGGGGGTAGAACCTACAGGATTTCATGTTAAACTGGATAGGAGTTGTGAAAGAATGAAGAAACTCAAGAATGACCAATGTTTCGCTCCGAGCAACTGAGTAGACAGTGGTGCCACTTACTGAGGCAAGGATGGTGGGAAGAGGAGCAAGTTCAGGCAAGGGGACAATGCAGAGCCTCTTTTGGGATGGCAAACACTGAGATGTATGAGTGGGAATATTAAATAGGCAACTTGATACAGGGAACTGCAATTCTAGGCTTGTTTAAGGAGTTCCAGAAGATGGAATCAGATGGTGCATCCGTGTAGAGTCTTGTTTATTATCTCCCTTTTAACTTCTCTGATGCAGATTTGGAACTTGGAAGAAGAAATGGCTTCTGGTAGGGCAAAGTCATTGTGACAGAGTTCAGGTAGTTCTCTGTAAGGCCCAGGTGGCTCAGACATTAAATACTCTGTAAGGCCTGCCATCCTCTTTTTCAAGTGGCCCCGTGGAAGTGAGTACAAGACAATAATTCAGAGTTTAATAATCGGTGATTGTCAGTATCAATTTCACGGCATTTTTGGTCATTTAGCTAGGATCAGGACTTTTAACCTTGGAAATGTGAAGGAAGAGGCATTAGCCTGATATTCATTCTGCTGTGCTTGTGTTTAGCTAGTATGTTTTCTAAGTGCATGGGGGTAGAGTCCAACATTTAACAAATATTGTAGTCAAAATTGTGTACAAGTGTTCAGTGATGTTAAAGTAAGATTTTCACTAAATTAATCCCATCTTTTAGGAGAGCACTGTTTGCAATACATAAAATCAAGTGAA